>OU618532.1:60000-10060000 GCA_914829495.1 Eilema sororculum
CCTAACCTAACCTAACCTAACCTAACCTAACCTAACCTAACCTAACCTAACCTAACCTAACCTAACCTAACCTAACCTAACCTAACCTAACCTAACCTAACCTAACCTAACCTAACCTAACCTAACCTAACCTAACCTAACCTAACCTAACCTAACCTAACCTAACCTAACCTAACCTAACCTAACCTAACCTAACCTAACCTAACCTAACCTAACCTAACCTAACCTAACCTAACCTAACCTAACCTAACCTAACCTAACCTAACCTAACCTAACCTAACCTAACCTAACCTAACCTAACCTAACCTAACCTAACCTAACCTAACCTAACCTAACCTAACCTAACCTAACCTAACCTAACCTAACCTAACCTAACCTAACCTAACCTAACCTAACCTAACCTAACCTAACCTAACCTAACCTAACCTAACCTAACCTAACCTAACCTAACCTAACCTAACCTAACCTAACCTAACCTAACCTAACCTAACCTAACCTAACCTAACCTAACCTAACCTAACCTAACCTAACCTAACCTAACCTAACCTTTTTTTTTTTTTTTTTTTTTTTTTTTTTTTTTTTTTTTTTTTTTTTTCGTGGTGGAATGCGTTTACGCACTTCGCTCACCCCCCACGGGGGCAGAGGGTGGGCTTCGTGTGGGACTCCTAGCCTCTGAAGGAGGCCAGACTACCCACTAAACCACCACGGTGTTCCGTCGTCACCACATATCGACGATGGCGGGAACAACATCTTCCGCCATCGTCGTGTGGGTCGCCCGCCGCTAACTACGGCAGGCCCGTCTCTGGTGCGGCAGAAGAGGAGTCCTTCTGCCACCCGCCTAGGCAAGGCACACGCGACACGACGTGCGCCTTCAACCTCGAGGCCTATGTAAGGGCAGCAGACGCCCCCGCGTCTACTGCCCGGCCCGGTTAGGGGGGGAGGAGTTGGTGGTACCGCCTCCTCCGAGCCCCGGTTCTCTTGCGGCGCTGTGGGAGGGAAAGGGGGTCACATTCCCTCTCCCTCTCCGCCGCCTCCTTCTGCGAGATAACCGTCTCGCAGAAGGTCTGAACCGCTGCCCACGCCTCATCGCCGCCGTCGACCATAGACAGAACTACGGCCGGCAGCGAGAGGTCCGTCCCCACTTCGGCGATGAGAGCACGGCGCTCCCCAGCCCACGCGGGGCACTCCTCTAGGGTGTGCTGCGCCGTGTCATCAACGCCGCCACAGTGGTGGCACCCACTGGTCGGCTCTCGTCCCACCCGGCACAGGTAGCTTCCGAAGCATCCATGCCCCGAAAGGACCTGCGCCATGCGGAACGTTACCGACCCCCGCGATCTGTCCATCCAGTCTCTGAGGACCGGACGGATCGCCTCGACGGTCCTGCTGCCGGCCGTGGGATTGGCCAGCCGCCGTTCCCACTCCCGGAGCATGAACCGTCTCACATGGAGCCTCCGCTCTCCCATCTCCGAAGGTGCCGGGAATTCACCCCGGCTCCGGGCCTCCTCGCGCCAATGATACACTGACGCGAGGACACCGGCCTCCAGTTCCCACGGAGGGGAGCCCGCCATCACGCAAGCCGCCTCGAATGAGATGGTGCGGTATCCTCTTATCGCCCCGGCGGCCATCACCCTCTGCGGACGTCGCAAGAGGGCGATGTTGTGTGCCGTCAGGGCTTCGACCCACACGGGGGCCCCGTATAGGGCCATCGACCGCACCACTCCCATGTACAGGAGGCGGCTGCTCGTCTGGGGTCCCCCTAGGTTCGGCATCAGCCGCCGAAGGGCGACGGCCGTGCCGAGCAGACGGGGGACCAGGCGGTTGAAATGAGCGCGGAAGCTCCATCGTGGATCGAGGACAAGCCCAAGGTACCTCATTTCAGACTTGACCTCGATCCGGGTGCCACTCACTACGATGTGGGAGTCCGCCGGTGGCGCTCGCCGAGGGCCATGAAAACAAATGGCCTCCGACTTGTTGAGCGCCACCTCGAGTCCCAGCATCGTTATTCGCCGCACGACCATGGCCACCGACGCAGTGGCGAGGCGCGCGGCGTCCTCATAGGTCGCCCCCCGGGCAGTAACCAACGTGTCATCTGCGTAGCAGGTCACGTTGGCGCCCGGGAGGCGAGCTCCTCGGAGTACCCAGTCGTACCCGATGTTCCACAAGAGGGGCCCCAACACTGACCCCTGCGGAACACCGCGGCACATGGCCCACCTGTGAAGGCTGCCACCCTCTCCTGGGTACTCCACGTACCGCTCCGATAGGTAGGCGCCGACAATCCTGCGGAGGTAGGGAGGCACATCATGGTATTTGAGCGCCTCCCGTATGCACTCCCAGGGCAAGGTATTGAACGCATTGGCGATGTCCAGTGACACCGCCAATAACACCCCGCCCTTGCGGACCTCCTCTTGCGCCAGCGCCTTCACCCGAAGGACGGCGTCGACGGTCGAGCGACGTGGCCGAAAACCATATTGGTAGTCGGACAGGCCGCGACCTCCATCCTCGAGGTGCCGGACGATGCGAGCGAACAACACTCTCTCAAAGAGCTTACCCGCCTCGTCCAGCAGCACTATCGGTCGGTACGCCGAGGGCGATTCCGCGGGCCGTCCCTCCTTCTTGATGAGTACGAGCCTGCCCGCCTTCCACCGGACCGGGTATTGCCCAGTTTGCAGGCACGCACTCATCAGCCCGCAGAACCGCTCCTCGAGCTCCCGGAGCGCGACCACCAAAACGCGTCCGGGAACTCCATCGGGTCCAGGAGCCTTCACACCTTTCTCCTGGACCCGCCTGACGGCCACGGCCAACTCCGCCGTTGTGACCTGCGGCACCTCCGTCACGACCTCCTCTCTGCGCGCCGGAGCCATCACCGGGGGAACGAACCCCTCCTCCCCCTGTGGAAACAGGCAGGAGATAACCTCCCCCAGCACTCTCGGCTCCAGGCACTCCGTGATCGGAGGTGCCCATGGACGGAGCTTAGCCCTGACCGCCTTGTAGGGCCGCCCCCAGGGGTCCCGGTCAAGGGTGGCTAATAGAGACGCCCTCGAAGCTTCCTTCGCGTCCCCTATTGCCACTCCGAGGGACTGAGCGCACGACCGGTAGTCGGCGTACAGCTGCGCCTCCTCCTCCGGTACCCGCCGCGCCCTGCGGCGGTACCGGGTGTACCGGCGACGTTTCGCGACACACAGAGATCGCAGTTCAGCGATCTCCGGCGTCCACCAGTACACCTTCCGGTTGGGGAGTCGAGGCTTGGCCCGAGGCATGCACGCGTCGCAGATTTGCGACGCGGCGCTCCCGAACCATTCGGCCTCCTCCTCGACTCCTACTTCCACCGGAGGAGTCGCCCATGACTGGACGATCGACGCCAGCTTCAACGCCTCCCGGTCTATGCACCCCAGGACCCACCTCTTGGCGGACGGCCCCTCGCGTCTGGGACTCACCACGTGCTGGCCCGTGGAGACATCGTAACGGATATACCGATGATCCGTTAGATTCTCCACGTCGTCGTCCAGGACTCGCCAGTCCCGGACTGCCAGTGCGACGGCAGGGGTCGTGAACGTGATGTCCACGATGGACCTCCCCTGCTGCGTCACGTACGTGTCGACCGACCCACGGTTACTGATCGTCAGGCCGGTCGTCGTGGCCCACTCTTCCAGCAACCGGCCGCGTTCGTCGGCTGCGGCCGCGGGGCAACCCCAAGCCGTGGAATGGGCATTGAAGTCCCCGGCGACCACCGCCAGACGGGGTGAGATTTGCCCCAGCAGGGCACCCACCACGTCCAGCGCCGTCTCGAACTCGGCCAGTCTCATGCTGGGAGGGAAGTACACCGCAATGATGATGTACCTCCCCCACCCACAGGCCACGAAGCCCCTCCCCCTGGAAATGAGGGAGGGGGGCGCCACTCGCTGTGTCCCAGACGCGATAACGCACACCGACCCGTCCGTGTCCCCCAGCCACAGACCGTGAGGAGGGACGAAGTACGGGTCGGAAACAATCGCCATATCAATGGCCCACTCCGCCATGGACTGCAGGAGGAGGTCCTGCGCCCGGGCGCAGTTGTTTAAATTCGCCTGGAGGAAGCGAAGGGGAATACCGTCCATTACGGTTCCATCGCTTCCTCTCGCCCTTGCGGGGGCGTCGCTGCCACGGGAACTGGGGCAGCCGGGGTCCTTCCGGCCGCTCTTTTGCCCTTTCTGGGCTTTGTCCCGCGGCATGCTTTGCCGCCTACTATATGGTTGCTCGGTCCACCACCCATTGCTGCGCAGATGACGCAGTGGGGGTCGGCCGAGCATGCCGCGGCTTTGTGGCCAGGACGACCGCAGCGGTAGCAGATTTCACCGCGGTCGTCCTGTGAGGTGCACTGTGACCTGACGTGTCCTGACATCAGGCACCGGAAGCACCTCATGGGTCTTCGCTCAAGCAGAGTTACTTGAGCAGAGACCCAGCCCACTGTTAGACGCCCAGACGACACTTTATTGGCCGCTTCCACGGGGCAGCTTACCACCACCGTGCCACTCCCCCTCAACGTCCGGCGAATCTCGCCGACCTTGACGTTAAGGGGAGGGCAGCCTCCGCGGCGCGCGACTGCGTCAGCCACCTCCTCCCTCGTCACAGAGTCATCCAGACCAGCAATGCGCAAGTCTGCGCACTTGACTGGCCTGGATACGTTCGCTGTCTCAGAGCCGAGCACCTCCCGCAGGCGTGCCGCCAGCCTATCGGCCTTCTCACCGCTGGAGTCACCGGCCACCTCCAATATGGTAGCACCGG
The DNA here is from genome assembly GCA_914829495.1 of Eilema sororculum. Taxonomy (NCBI): domain Eukaryota; kingdom Metazoa; phylum Arthropoda; class Insecta; order Lepidoptera; family Erebidae; genus Eilema; species Eilema sororculum. The sequence goes on from OU618532.1 coordinate 64,762, forward strand.
TCTGCGCCTTCTTAAAATTCATCTGGGGGATGTCGAAGTCCTGCAGGTCAACCTGCGACTTCAACCCCCGGATGACGTCCGCGTACGTAGCGCCCTTTTCTGAGGCCTCCGGCAGCAGCGTTATCACTACTGCCGAAGAGCGGGGTGCACGCGGTCCCTTCCTCTTGCGTGTACGCCTCTTCTTTTTAGAAGAAGAGGGTGCAGAGGAAGCTGCGGTACGGGCCGACGTGCTGGCCTTTTGGACAGCAGCCGGCACTCCAGCCTTCTTCTTTTTCTGCCTCTTGGCTACCGTCACCCACCCCTCGTCCATTGACGACGGGGCAGGCGGCAGCGGCCTCGGCTCGCTCTCCTTGGGGGTGCTCCTCTTCCCCTTTCCCTTTCCCTTCGACGGACCCGCTTTCGGGGGAAGGGGCGGCGGCGACGACTTAGAAGGAGGCGGTGGTGACGGCTGCGGGAGAGCCGATGGACCGGGTTTTGGGTCGGCCTTGCGCCTGGCATCAGAGGCTAGGGGCGGGCGGAGGCGTGGCTCCGGCAGGAGTCTGGGCTCCAAGCCCGCCCACCTCGCGTCCACCGCGGACAGCACGCGGTCCATGATGGCCCGCGACATCTCCTCCAGTGGAGCCACAGCGGCTGGTTTCGCCGCTGCCTTCTCCTCCCGGAGGAAACGGACCTCTTGGCGAAGCCTCTCCACCTCCGCCCGAAGGGTGGCCACCTCGTCATTGACGTTACGGCCCTCAAGCACGGCTACGACATCAATGACATCGAATGCCGCATCCTTGAGGGCCTTTATGAAGCCACCCTTTAAATTTTTCGACTTGCTGGCGACCTCCAGCACAAGGTCCATATTTCTACGGACCTTGGTCGCCAACTCATCAGTGGGCAGTTTCTCCCATGCAGGGTCCGCTGCTAGCCTTCTAGAGGATCGCGACGCCACAGAAGACGATCGCGATCCTGCCACCGAACCCGGAAATTGGAAAACCTCCGACTGGGGGTCCAACTCCTCGACGGCCAGACGTTTTGCGCGGGGTGACCGCGGGGACGCGGTCGACACCGCCGCACCCTGGAGGACCGGGGACTCGGTCTCCTCCTCGCTGCGCTGTCTTTTGTGCGTAGCGCTGCTTTCACGCGACGATGTCGCACTAAGATCCATGTCGGATCCCGCCATGGAAGGCGCAGGTGTCGGAGGCCTCGACAACCTCGACAGCCTCACTGAACAACGACGGGTCTGTCCTTCGGGAACTTGGTCCCGGCACGACACTGCCATCTTCTCTTTGCGCTCACGCGCCTGTCGCTCGGGAGCTTGGTCCCGGCACGACTCATCCTCTCTGCCAGTGCTCGACATCGTCCTGAAAAGGACAGTGCCGATACAGACAGAGGACACCAAAGAACAGTATTACTGCTTGCCGCAAGATTAGCTTTTTCAGATTTAGTCACCCAACGTGCCACTCCGTTACGGTGGTCACGTTGGGGTCCAGGGCACACGACGGGGACGTACTGAAAAGCTCTTGGGGCGTGCCCCAACCTAACCTAACCTAACCTAACCTAACCTAACCTAACCTAACCTAACCTAACCTAACCGCATCATTCAACCCAAAAAAGGCCCCGGGAGGCGACGGATTCACAGCCGACATTTGTTCTCACGCGATTAACTGCGCGCCTGCACTGTTCTTGGAGTTGTTGAATAAGTGCCTGGCTCTCGAATACTTCCCAACACCATGGAAGGAAGCGACTGTGGTCGCACTTCGAAAGCCAGGCAAAGACTCGTACAGCTCTCCCAAATCTTACAGACCGATTGGGCTCTTGCCTGTGTTGGGAAAGCTGTACGAGAAAATGCTGGCAGCTCGGCTTAAGTTCCATTTGCTACCGCGGATTAGTACTCGTCAGTACGGCTTCATGCCCCGGAGGAGCACCGAGGACGCCCTCTGTAGCCTGCTCGGGCGCGTACGTGGCGGACTTGATAACAAGAGGATCGTCACGATCGTGTCGCTGGATATAGAGGGGGCCTTCGATAGCGCATGGTGGCCAGCTATAGTAGTACGACTGGCTGAGGAAAAGTGCCCCGTAAACTTGAGGCGAGTTGTCAGTAGCTACCTCAGCGAGAGAGCAGTGCGGGTGAGATATGCGGGGGCTGAATGTAAGAAAGGCACACAAAAAGGTTGTGTCCAAGGTTCTATAACGGGTCCCTTGCTGTGGAACTTGCTATTAAATCCCTTACTTAGCCAGCTCGATGAGGGGGAGGACTACGTGCATGCCTTCGCGGATGACGTGGTCCTCGTCTTCGAAGGGGATACAGGAGCGGAAATCGAAAGAAGGGCCAATGCCTCCCTCGAGCGTGTTCGGGCGTGGGGTGTCAAAAACAAATTAAAATTCGCACCACACAAGACTTGTGCAATGGTTATTACCAGGAAATTAAAATATGACAACCCACGCCTGACCATGGGCGGGGTGGACATTGCCCTCTCTAAAGAAATAAAAATATTAGGCCTCACCGTGGATTGCAACTTAACTTTCAGCAGCCACGTAAAAAACATATGTAAGAAAGCGATCAACGTTTACAAAAAACTGGCAAGGATGGCCCGGATCTCCTGGGGGCTTCACCCCGAGGTGATCCGGACCATCTACACAGCAGTCATCGAGCCAATAATATTGTATGGGGCTAGCGCGTGGTATCAAGCAGCTGACAAGGAGTATGTCAAGAAACAACTGAGCGCGGTACAGCGTGTGTTCGCCCAAAAATTGACCAAAGCCTACCGCACGGTCTCCCTGAACTCGGCACTGCTGCTGGCTGGGATACTCCCTCTGGACCTCCGAGTTCAGGAGGTGGCCGCATTGTATGAGGCCAAGAGAGGGGTACCCCAGGCGTGGCTGGGGGACAGGGAGATCGAGCGACTGGCACCCGTTTTGGCCGCCCCGCACCCCGCGGAACGCACACGTCTGGAGTTCGACAGCGTGGTAGACGAGGAACAATATAACGCCGTGGCTTCACACGACATCCGCATATTCACTGATGGGAGCAAAATTGAGGGCCGGGTCGGGGCTGCTGTCTCTGTATGGAACAGCCAGTCCGAGACAAGGGCCCGCAAGTTTGCTCTCTCAGCACATTGCACCGTCTACCAGGCGGAGCTCCTGGCGCTGCGCGAAGCGGCGAACGAGGCAGAGCGACACCGCGGTGCCGCGTTCGGAATTTTCAGTGACAGCAGGGCGGCGCTCCTTAGCGTGGTCAATCCGCACTCTCTCCATCCCCTCTCAGTAGAGACCAGGGACGCCCTTGGCCGCTGTAAGCAGCAGGGCAAGGGCGTCTCCCTCTACTGGATAAAGGCCCATGTCGGCCTCGAGGGGAACGAGAGGGCGGATTGTCTCGCGAAGGAGGCCGCCTTAAAACTCAAACGGAAACCGGACTATGATCAGTGTCCTGTTTCATTCGTCAAGGGAGTCATTCGACGCGGCTCCCTTGACGAATGGAATAGGCGTTATCGAGAGGGTGAGACTGCCTCAACTACGAAATTATTTTTCCCCTGCGCGGTGGAAGCGTATGGGGTCATAAGGAGGATTAAAATCGAAGGGTTAACAACCCAATTCCTCACGGGGCACGGTGGGTTCGCCGAATACTTGACGCGGTTCAAGTGTAAGGCGGACCCATCGTGCGCTTGTGACCCAGGTGTGTCAGAGTCAGTAGCCCACCTCCTTATGGCCTGCCCTATACACGCTAAAGATAGGCTCGACTTAGAAATCGCCACTGGTATAAAAATTAACAAACAAGGCATTACACAACTCATGAGCAAACACACTGAGCAAACTATTGAGTATGCTAAGAAAATAGTAAGGATAGCAAACTTGAGGAACAGGGTGTGAAAATCTATGCTAGCTCATTATACTGGGCATAATGTTGCCTAGCCTAGAAATAAAATTATGTAAAAAAGTAAGCTGTAGTATATATAATAGGTGAACAAGAAATTGTGTATGTAGCCATACCGAAATATAATAATTATGTAGCCTAATTCTAAGATAGCGATTAAGTAAACTGTACGAAATGTATCGTTGTTATAATAAATAAAGAAAGAAATAGAATTTAAAGTAGGTACACACCAAATCCTGGATGCCCCCATATCCCCACAGAGAATGAAAGGCTGTATGAAAGTGCGAGAAGAATAAATGATAGAAATGGAATGAAAAAGAGAAATGGAATGAAAAAGGAAAGCTTAGATGACTTTTAATAAAGTAGCATCTCGCCAGTAAGGACTCTGCATTAAAAGCAGGGGTGTAGGAATAAAAAAAAAAAAAAAAAAAAAAAAAAAAAAAAAAAAAAAAAAAAAAAAAACCTAACCTAACCTAACCTAACCTAACCTAACCTAACCTAACCTAACCTAACCTAACCTAACCTGGGGCACGCCCCAAGAGCTATCGAGTACGTCCCCGTCGTGTGCCCTGGACCCCAACGTGACCACCGTAACGGAGTGGCACGTTGGGTGACTAAATCTCGGTAGCTTATCTTGCGGCAGTTGAGGTTGACTTGTTTTTGATACTGTCCTTTTCAGGACAATGTCAAACCTTGGTAGTGACAGTGAGTCGTGCCGGGACCAAGCTCCCGAGCGACAGGCGCGTGAGCGCGAAGCAGAGATGGAGTTCGGGACGGAGGCCACGAGGCCTCTCGGCTCTCTCCCAGAGGCGATGGTGGTGCTGGACCGTCTGGACGTGTCAAGTCCAGAGGGCTCACGCTCGTCGTCCCCCATGGGACGATTCTGGAGAAAGCGAGTCCCAGAGGTAGAAAAGGTGTCCCATACACCCAAGAAGCCCCGCGGTCGCCCGATAACGACGGGCGAATTCGCTGGCTTGGCGCAAGCCCAGGCCGAACTTAACGCGGCCAAGCAGCGGGAGCTGGAACTGCGGAGGGAGGAAGAGATGGCCGACGACCTGCAGAGGATGCGGCAGAGGTCTCTCTACCTAAGAGAGACCCCTACCCCTAGCCCACAGCCTGGGCCCAGCCGACAGCCCAATGCGGTAGAGCCACCAGCAGCTCCTGAGCCCCTCAGCTCGGATCAGTTATCGGGTGCCATTGAGGCGGCGGTGGGGATGGTGCAAACCATCGCCACCAAAAGCTCCAACCTGAAGGGGCAGTACGTGCGGGACCTGAAGCTCGCGTGTGAAACTATCCTCCAGCACGTGCGTGTGCTCAGGTCTCGCACAGAATCTGAGGAGGTGGCCCAGCTCCAGGCAGAGCTGGCCGCTGTGCGGGCGGAAATGCGGGCCTGGCAGCAGCAGGCGCAGGCTGCACCACCCCCGATGGGACGCGACGAAATCGCGTTCCTGATTGACGCGCGGCTTGCGGGTATTGCGGACCGGCTGCTGCCCGAGACCCGCATCCGCCCACCTCTGCAGGCGGATAAACGAGCGGCGGCTCGATCCGCAAGCATTGAAGAGCCTATTGTGGAACTCCCGCCTCTTCCACCTTCCCCCCCGTCCCACTCTGCTCGTCTGCCGGATAAGCAGATGGAGGTAGGAGCAGGCCCTGACCAGCCCAGGGGGGAGAAGAAGGCAAAAAAGAAGACCCGCGCCAAGAAGAAGTCAGCCGCAGCCAAAGAGGCGGAAGCTGCCCGCCAGAAGACGCCCGCCACGGCGTCCACGTCGGTCCCCACTGCGGTCCCGCTGGCCGCATGGAATAAGGTGGCAGCGCGGCCAAAGGTGGCAAAGTCAGCCCCAGCCACATCTTCCCCGACCGCTGAAAAGCGGAAGCGTGGTGCCCGCAAGCCACGCAAACTGCGCGCCCCGGCAACTGCAGCGGTCACCGTCACGCTGCAGCCGGCCGCGCGGGAGCAGGGCATCACGTATAAAGACGTGTTGGCCAAGGCCGAAAGGGACATAGATCTTAAGGCCCTGGGAATTGACGGCCTCCGGTTTCGCGAAGCGATCACTGGAGCTCGTATATTGGAGGTGGCGGGCGAAGACCGAGCTCGAAAGGCGGATAATCTGGCCGCGAAACTTCGGGAAGTGCTTGAGGAGGTCCGGGTCGCCAGGCCGGAGAGGTGCGTGGAGCTGCGCATCTCTGGCTTGAGCGACTCGGCCTCAAAAGAAACGGTGGCAGCGTCGTTGGCGGCGGAGGGAGGCTGCTCCACTGATTGCATAAAGGTGGGCGACATCCAACGCCCACGGGGTCGCCAAGGCACTGCCTGGCTGCGGTGTCCGATCGAGGCCGCCAAGAGGCTGACGGACGGCCGTCGGGTACTCGTCGGGTGGTCAGTGGTCAGGCTGACCACCTTGGACCCGAGACCGGCCCGATGCTTCCGCTGCCTGGAGCCGGGGCACGTTGGGGCCAAGTGCACTGCGGACATTGACCGCAGTGCGCTCTGCTTCCGTTGTGGGCAGGCCGGCCACAAGTCGGCCACTTGCTCCGCGGAGCCCGGTTGCCCCGTCTGTGCAGCGGCGGGGAAGGCGTCCGCTCATCGGCTGGGGTCCGGCGAGTGTAAGACGTCTTCTGGTAAGAAGGCGGCCTCCGGTAAGAAGGCGGCCTCAATAAAAGGCGGAGCGGCAGGTGGGACGGAACCGAAAATATCCTCCACCCTGCCGCAAAATGAGGAGGCGATGGACACCGCCCAATCGTAATGGCACATTCCATCTCCATACTGCAGGCCAACGTCAACCACTGCGCCGATGCCCAGGACCTTCTGGCCCAATCCATGGCGCAGTGGCAGACGACAGTGGCAGTAGTCGCCGAGCCGTACTACGTTCGCGAAAGCCCGAACTGGGCCAGCGACCAAAACGGCTTGGTGGCTGTCGTCGCCCAGCGAGCCGCCCCACCCTTCGACATAGTGCGGAGGGGGCGTGGGTGCGTACTCGTCACGCTGGGTGGCGCTGCAGTGGTTGGGGTGTACTGTCCCCCTAGTAGAAGCCTCGCCGAGTTCGAGCAGTTGCTCCTTGAGGTCGGGGCTCTGCTGGTGGAAGTGCACCCCACCCCGGCTGTGGTGGCCGGGGATTTCAACGCTCATTCTCGGGCGTGGGGATCTCCGGAGACTGATGACCGGGGGGAGATGGTGATGGAGTGGGCGGTGTCCCAAGGCTTGGTGCTTCTGAACCAGGGGGTGGTCCACACTCTAGTGCGGGCTCAGGGCAGATCGATTGTCGATCTTTCGTTCGCCAGTTCTGTCCTGGCCCGTCGTATCAACAACTGGCGGGTCGTCAGGGGGTTGGAGACCGCGTCGGACCATCGCTACATCCGGTTCGACATCGTCTCCCCCGCCTCGGCGACTCTTGTGGAACTCGACCGCCCCTTGGCAGGGGAAGGTCCGCGGTGGCGACTCGGAACATTAGACCGCGAGCTGGCCAAAGAGGCGGCTATCGTCGAGCGGTGGGCTGCTGATGACAGCGGCCTGGACGTGGACGCGAGATGTGAGCTCCTCGCTGGAGCGCTGACTCGTGTTTGCGACGCGGCGATGCAGAGGGCGAGGCCTATTCCGCCCCGGAGGCAGGTGTACTGGTGGCGTCCCCACCTAGCCGGGCTGCGTACCGCAAGTTACGCGGCCCAGAGGCAGTACACCCGCAGCCGAAGGCGGGCTGTCAGAGACCTCGCCCGAGAAGAACAGCTGCACGCCGCGTATAGGGCCGCCCGTGAGGCCCTTAGCTCGGCGATCAAGGCCGCCAAGGAGGAGGCCTGGAGGGAGTGGCTCGAGAGCCTCGACCGAGACCCGTGGGGGCGCCCGTACAAGACTGTGAGTCAGAAACTCAAGCCATGGGCGCCTCCCCTCACCAGAACTCTCGAGCCGAATCTTCTGGGCCGAGTGGTCAGTTCCCTCTTCCCTGCGAGGGAGGAGTGGGTCCCACCGCGGATGGTGGCACCAAGCCAGGTGCCGGCAGACGAAGTGGCAATACCTCCCGTGTCCGAGGCCGAATTAGGGGTCGCGATGTTGGCACTCAAGTCCAGAAATCGCGCCCCGGGCCCGGACGGCATCCCTGGGAAGGTTATTGCCACGGTCATGCCGGCACTAGAGGAGGAGACGCTGTCCCTCATGTCGGAGTGTGTGGCGTCGGGGAGAGTGCCGCGACGATGGAAGACCGGCAAGCTCGTGCTACTTAAGAAGCACGGGCGCCCTGCCGAGTCGCCGTCGGCCTACCGCCCCATCGTTTTGCTCGACGAGATGTGCAAGCTCTTTGAGCGGGTGCTCGCTGCGCGTCTCGTCGGTCACCTTGAGGGGGCGGGGCCCAACCTCAGTGACGGCCAGTTCGGCTTCCGTCGCGGGAGGTCGACTCTCGACGCCATATCCCGGCTGCGGGACGGCGTAGACGAAGCGGTCGACCGGGGTGAGGTGTTGTTGGCTGTATCGCTGGATATAGCCAACGCCTTCAACACTCTCCCCTGGGAGACCATTGCGGAGGCGCTGAGGTACCACAATGTCCCGTGGTACCTAAGGCGCGTCCTTGCGGACTACTTCGTGGACCGGGTTATCATCTACCCGGCCCAAGACGGGGTGGTCCGCCGAGGCATGACGTGTGGTGTTCCACAGGGGTCGGTCCTTGGGCCGCTCCTGTGGAATATAGGTTATGACTGGGTCTTGCGCGGTGCTAATCTTCGGGGGGTCGGTGTACTCTGTTACGCCGACGATACCCTAGTCACCGCGCGGGCCCCTTCGTTTCGCGACGCCGCTGTTCTCGCTACGGCAGGCGTCGCCCATGTCGTGCGCCGCATCGGGGCGCTTGGGTTAAAGGTGGCCCTTGAAAAGTCCGAGGCTCTCTTCTTCCACGGGCCTCGGAAGACGCCGCCTCGAGATCAGACGATAGTGGTGGGTGGCACTGCCATCGCTGTCGGGCGCAGCCTGAAATATCTCGGGCTCATCCTCGACAGTCGGTGGCGGTTCGCGGAGCATTTCCGGCAGCTGGAACCAAAGTTGCTGGCGTTTGCCGGAATGCTCTCGCGTTTGCTGCCCAATAGTGGGGGACCGGGGTCTGCCTGCCGCCGTCTCTACGACGGAGTGGTGCGCTCCAAGGCGCTCTACGGGGCGCCCATCTGGGCGGACGCCCTCTGCCCAGCAAATGTAGCGCTGCTGCGACGTCCGCAGCGCGCCATCGCGCAGAGGGCTGCACGGGCGTACCACACCGTCTCTTACGAGGCGGCGTGCTTGATCGCGGGAAGTATCCCTTGGGATCTCGAGGCTGGCGTCCTTAAGAGGGTGTACGAGGAGGGCGCCCTGATGCGGCGAGTTGCTGGAGGTCGGCCGGCTCCGGAGGAGATCGATCGCTGGAGACAGGCGGCTCGCGACGATCTCTTCCGGAAATGGGCCGATAGGTTGGCTGCGACAAGATGCAGCACACTGCTCGTGGGGGCCGTTCGGCCCGTCCTGCGTGAGTGGGTGGAGAGGGGTCATGGGGCTCCAACGTATCACCTCACTCAACTCCTCACGGGTCATGGCTGCTTCGCCAAGTACCTGTGGGAGGTGGTGGGGGTGGAATCTGAGCCCCGGTGCCGAAACTGCACCAGCGGCGACCCTGACACGGCACATCATACTTTGGCCGTGTGTGAGGCGTGGGACGGACAAAGGACGGCCCTCACGAACATTGTTGGTGAGGACCTCTCGCTGTCGGCTATAATTCCGGCTATGGCCGACAGCGAACATTGTTGGGCCGCCGTCGCCTCGTATGCTAGCGAGGTGATGGCGGCCAAGAGAGAGGCCTTGCGGGAGCGGGAGCGAGCTGGACGCACTCTCCCGCCCCGCAGGCCCCCGGCGAGGGGACGCCGGCGAGCACAATTTGCCCGCGTCCCCAACTGAGAGGAGCCACGGGCGGTGGGTCGGGGGACCCGCTGCACCAATGCTAATGTGGCGGAATGCGCCCCTACGTGTTCCTGGGGCGCATTCTTAAGAGGAGGACGGGTCCCACCATATCGGCACGATGGCCGGGATGGTGGGGCCCCGAGAAGCGAGCCCGCCGAACAGGGCGGGCGTTCCTAGCCGAGTCGCGGTGAGCATTCTATCCCGCGGCTCGGATTGGGCGAAGTAGGAACACCGTGGTGGTTTAGTGGGTAGTCTGGCTTCGGCCAGGAGTCCCACACGAAGCGAGCCCCCTGCCCCCGCGGGGGGTGAGCGAAGTGCGTAAATGCATTCCACCACGAAAAAAAAAAAAAAAAAAAAAAAAAAAAAAAACCTAACCTAACCTAACCTTTTTTTTTTTTTTTTTTTTTTTTTTTTTTTTTTTTTTTTTTTTTTTTTTTTTCGTGGTGGAATGCGTTTAGGCACTTCGCTCACCCCCCGTGGGGGCAGGGGGTGGGCTTCGTGTGGGACTCCTAGCCTCAGAGGGAGGCCAGACTACCCACTAAACCACCACGGTGTCCGTCTTCACCACATATCGACGATGGCGGGAACAACATCTTCCGCCATCGTCGTGTGGGTCGCCTGCCACTGTTCGGCGGCAGGCCCGTCTCTGGTGCGGCAGAAGAGGAGTCCTTCTGCCGCCCGCCTAGGCAAGGCACACGCGACACGACGTGCGCCTTCAACCTCGAGGCCTATGTAAGGGCAGCAGACGCCCCCGCGTCTACTGCCCGGCCCGGTTAGGGGGGGAGGAGTTGGTGGTACCGCCTCCTCCGAGCCCCGGTTCTCTTGCGGCGCTGTGGGAGGGAAAGGGGGTCACATTCCCTCTCCCTCTCCGCCGCCTCCTTCCGCGAGATAACCGTCTCGCAGAAGGTCTGAACCGCTGCCCACGCCTCATCGCCGCCGTCGACCATAGACAGAACTACGGCCGGCAGCGAGAGGTCCGTCCCCACTTCGGCGATGAGAGCACGGCGCTCCCCAGCCCACGCGGGGCACTCCTCTAGGGTGTGCTGCGCCGTGTCATCAACGCCGCCACAGTGGTGGCACCCACTGGTCGGCTCTCGTCCCACCCGGCACAGGTAGCTTCCGAAGCATCCATGCCCCGAAAGGACCTGCGCCATGCGGAACGTTACCGACCCCAACCTAACCTAACCTAACCTAACCTAACCTAACCTAACCTAACCTAACCTAACCTAACCTAACCTAACCAACCGCATTTAGGGGCACGCCCCAAGAGCTATCGAGTACGTCCCCGTCGTGTGCCCTGGACCCCAACGTGACCACCGTAACGGAGTGGCACGTTGGGTGACTAAATCTCGGTAGCTTATCTTGCGGCATTGAGGTTGACTTGTTTTTGATACTGTCCTTTTCAGGACAATGTCAAACCTTGGTAGTGACAGTGAGTCGTGCCGGGACCAAGCTCCCGAGCGACAGGCGCGTGAGCGCGAAGCAGAGATGGAGTTCGGGACGGAGGCCACGAGGCCTCCCGGCTCTCTCCCAGAGGCGATGGTGGTGCTGGACCGTCTGGACGTGTCCAGTCCAGAGGGCTCACGCTCGTCTTCCCCCATGGGACGATTCTGGAGAAAGCGGGTCCCAGAGGTGGAAAAGGTGTCCCACACACCCAAGAGGCCCCGTGGTCGCCCGATAACGACGGGCGAATTCGCTGGCCTGGCGCAAGCCCAGGCCGAACTTAACGCGGCCAAGCAGCGGGAGCTTGAACTTCGGAGGGAGGAGGAGATGGCTGACGACCTTCAGCGGATGCGGCAGAGGTCTCTCTACCTAAGAGAGACCCCTACCCCTAGCCCGCAGCCTGGGCCCAGCCGACAACTCAGTGCGGGTGAGTCGTCAGCAGCGCCTGAGCCCCTCAGCTCGGATCAGTTATCGGGTGCCATTGAGGCGGCGGTGGGGATGGTGCAAACCATAGCCACCAAAAGTTCCAACCTGAAGGGGCAGTACGTGCGGGACCTGAAGCTCGCATGTGAAACCATCCTCCAGCACGTGCGTGTGCTCAGGTCTCGCACAGAGTCTGAGGAGGTGGCCCAGCTCCAGGCAGAGCTGGCCGCTGTGCGGGCGGAAATGCGGGCCTGGCAGCAGCAGGCGCAGTCTGCACCACCTCCGATGGGACGCGACGAAATCGCGTTCCTTATTGACGCGCGGCTTGCGGGGATTGCGGACCGGCTGCTGCCCGAGACCCGCATCCGCCCACCTCTTCAGGCCGATAAACGAGCGGCAGCTCGATCAGAAAGTGTTGAAGAGCCTACAGTGGAACTCCCGCTTCTTCCACCTTCCCCCCCGTCCCACTCTGCTCGTCTGCCAGATGAGCAGATGGAGGTAGGAGCAGGCCCTGGCGAGCTCAGGGGGGAGAGGAAGGCAAAGAAGAAGGGCCGCGCCAAGAAGAAAACAGCCGCAGCCAAAGAGGCGGAAGCTGCCCGCCAGAGGACGCCCACCACAGGGTCCCCTTCAGCATCCACGTTGGTCCCCACTGCGGCCCCAGTGGCCGCATGGAATAAGGTGGCAGCGCGGCCAAAGGTGGCGAAGTCGGCCCCAGCCACAGCTCCCCCGACCGCTCCGGTGATTAAGAAGCGGAAGCGTGGTGCCCGCAAGCCGCGCAAACTGCGCGCCCCGGCAACTGCAGCGGTCACACTCACGCTGCAGCCGGGCGCACTGGAGCAGGGCATCACCTACCGCGACGTGTTGTCCAGGGCCGAAGGGGCCATAGACCTCAAGGCCCTGGGCATAGACGGCCTCCGGTTCCGTGAGGCGGCAACAGGGGCTCGCATCATGGAGGTGGCGGGCGAGGACCGCGCCCGGAAGGCGGACAACCTGGCCGCACAACTGCGAGAGGTGCTGGAGGAGGTCCGTGTCGCCAGGCCGGAGAGGTGTGTAGAGTTGCGCATCTCTGGCTTGAGCGACTCGGCCTCTAAAGAAATGGTGGCGACATCTTTGGCAGCAGAGGGAGGCTGCTCGGCCGCCTCAATTAAGGTGGGCGACATCCAACGCCCACGGGGTCGCCAAGGCACTGCCTGGCTGCGGTGCCCGATCGAGGCTGCCAAGAGGCTGACGGATGGCCGTCGGGTACTCGTCGGGTGGTCAGTGGTCAGACTGACCACCTTGGAGCCGAGACCAGCGCGGTGCTTCCGCTGCCTGGAGCCGGGGCACGTCGGGGCCAAGTGCACTGCGGACATTGACCGCAGTGCGCTCTGCTTCCGTTGTGGGCAGGCCGGCCACAAGTCGGCCACCTGCTCCGCGGAGCCCGGTTGCCCCGTCTGTGCGGCGGCGGGGAAGGCGTCTGCTCATCGGCTGGGGTCCAGAGAGTGTAAGGCGGCCTCCGGTAAGAAGGCGGCCTCAAGAAAAGGCGGAGCAGCAGGTGGGACGGCACCCAAAACATCCCCCACCCTGCCGCAACATGAGGAGGCGATGGACACCGCCCAATCATAATGGCACACTCCATCTCCATACTGCAGGCCAACGTCAACCACTGCGCCGATGCCCAGGACCTTCTGGCCCAATCCATGGCGCAGTGGCAGACGACAGTGGCAGTAGTCGCCGAGCCGTACTACGTTCGCGAAAGCCCGAACTGGGCCAGCGACCAAAACGGCTTGGTGGCTATCGTCGCCCAGCGAGCCGCCCCACCCTTCGACATAGTGCGGAGGGGTCGTGGGTGCGTACTCGTCACGCTGGGTGGCGCTGCAGTGGTTGGGGTGTACTGTCCCCCTAGTAGAAGCCTCGCCGAGTTCGAGCAGTTGCTCCTTGAGGTCGGGGCTCTGCTGGTCGAAGTGCACCCCACCCCGGCTGTGGTGGCCGGGGATTTCAACGCTCATTCTCGGGCGTGGGGATCTCCGGAGACTGATGACCGGGGGGAGATGGTCATGGAGTGGGCGGTGTCCCAAGGCTTGGTGCTACTGAACCAGGGGGTGGTCCACACTCTAGTGCGGGCTCAGGGCAGATCGATTGTCGATCTTTCGTTCGCCAGTTCTGTCCTGGCCCGTCGTATCAACAACTGGCGGGTCGTCAGGGGGTTGGAGACCGCGTCGGACCATCGCTACATCCGGTTCGACATTGTCTCCCCCGCCTCGGCGGCTCGTGTGGAACTCGACCGCCCCTTGGCAGGGGAAGGTCCGCGGTGGCGACTCGGAACATTAGACCGCGAGCTGGCCAAAGAGGCGGCTATCGTCGAGCGGTGGGCTGCTGATGACAGCGGCCTGGACGTGGACGCGAGATGTGAGCGCCTCGCTGGAGCTCTGACTCGTGTCTGCGACGCAGCGATGCAGAGGGCGAGGTCTATTCCGCCCCGGAGGCAGGTGTACTGGTGGCGTCCCCACCTAGCCGGGCTGCGTACCGCAAGTTACGCGGCCCAGAGGCAGTACACCCGCAGCCGAAGGCGGGCTGTCAGAGACCTCGCCCGAGAAGAACAGCTGCACGCCGCGTATAGGGCCGCCCGTGAGGCCCTTAGCTCGGCGATCAAGGCCGCCAAGGAGGAGGCCTGGAGGGAGTGGCTCGAGAGCCTCGACCGAGACCCGTGGGGGCGCCCGTACAAGACTGTGAGTCAGAAACTCAAGCCATGGGCGCCTCCCCTCACCAGAACTCTCGAGCCGAATCTTCTGGGCCGAGTGGTCAGTTCCCTCTTCCCTGCGAGGGAGGAGTGGGTCCCACCGCGGATGGTAGCACCAGGCCAGGTGCCGGCAGACGAAGTGGCGATACCTCCCGTGTCCGAGGTCGAATTAGGGGTCGCGATGTTGGCACTCAAGTCCAGAAATCGCGCCCCGGGCCCGGACGGCATCCCTGGGAAGGTTATTGCCACGGTCATGCCGGCACTAGAGGAGGAGACGCTGTCCCTCATGTCGGAGTGTGTGGCGTCGGGGAGAGTGCCGCGACGATGGAAGACCGGCAAGCTCGTGCTACTTAAGAAGCACGGGCGCCCTGCCGAGTCGCCGTCGGCCTACCGCCCCATCGTTTTGCTCGACGAGATGTGCAAGCTCTTTGAGCGGGTGCTCGCTGCGCGTCTCGTCGGTCACCTTGAGGGGGCGGGGCCCAACCTGAGTGACGGCCAGTTCGGCTTCCGTCGCGGGAGGTCGACTCTCGACGCCATATCCCGGCTGCGGGACGGCGTAGACGAAGCGGTCGACCGGGGTGAGGTGCTGTTGGCTGTATCGCTGGATATAGCCAACGCCTTCAACACCCTCCCCTGGGAGACCATTGCTGAGGCGCTGAGGTACCACAATGTCCCGTGGTACCTCAGGCGCGTCCTTGCGGACTACTTCGTGGACCGGGTCATCATCTACCCGGCCCAAGACGGGGTGGTCCGCCGAAGCATGTCATGTGGTGTTCCACAGGGGTCGGTCCTTGGGCCGCTCCTGTGGAATATAGGTTATGACTGGGTCCTGCGCGGTGCTAATCTTCGGGGGGTCGGTGTACTCTGTTACGCCGACGATACCCTAGTCACCGCGCGGGCCCCCTCGTTCCGTGACGCCGCCGTTCTCGCCACGGCAGGCGTCGCCCATGTCGTGCGCCGCATCGGGGCGCTCGGATTAAAGGTGGCCCTCGAAAAATCCGAGGCCGTCTTCTTTCATGGGCCTCGGAAGGTGCCGCCTCGAGATCAGACGATAGTGGTGGGTGGCACTGCCATCGCTGTCGGGAGCAGCCTGAAATATCTCGGGCTCATCCTCGACAGTCGGTGGCGGTTCGCGGAGCATTTCCGGCAGCTGGAACCAAAGTTGCTGGCGTTTGCCGGAATGCTCTCGCGCTTGCTGCCCAATAGTGGGGGACCGGGGTCTGCCTGCCGCCGTCTCTACGATGGAGTGGTGCGCTCCAAGGCGCTCTACGGGGCGCCCATCTGGGCGGACGCCCTCTGCCCAGCAAATGTTGCGCTGCTGCGACGTCCGCAGCGCGCCATCGCGCAGAGGGCTGCACGAGCGTACCACACCGTCTCTTACGAGGCGGCGTGCTTGATTGCGGGTAGTATCCCTTGGGATCTCGAGGCTGGCGTCCTCAAGAGGGTGTATGAGGAGGGCGCCCTGATGCGGCGAATTGCTGGAGGTCGGCCGGCTCCGGAGGAGATCGATCGCTGGAGACAGGCGGCTCGCGACGATCTCTTCCGGCAATGGGCCGATAGGTTGGCTGCGACTAGAAGCAGCACACTGCTCGTGGGGGCCGTTCGGCCCGTCCTGCGCGAGTGGGTGGAGAGGGGTCATGGGGCTCCGACGTATCACCTCACTCAACTTCTCACGGGTCATGGCTGCTTCGCCAAGTACCTGTGGGAGGTGGTGGGGGTGGAATCGGAGCCCCGGTGCCGAAACTGCACCAGCGGCGACCCTGACACGGCGCATCATACTTTGGCCGTGTGTGAGGCGTGGGACGGACAAAGGACGGCCCTCACGAACATTGTTGGTGAGGACCTCTCGCTGGCGGCCATAATTCCGGCTATGGCCAACAGCGAACAGTGTTGGGCTGCCGTCGCCTCGTATGCTAGCGAGGTGATGGCAGCCAAGAGAGAGGCCTTGCGGGAACGGGAGCGAGCTGGACGCACTCTCCCGCCCCGCAGGCCCCCGGCGAGGGGACGCCGGCGAGCACAATTTGCCCGCGTCCCCAACTGAGAGGAGCCACGGGCGGTGGGTCGGGGGACCCGCTGCCCCAATGCTAATGTGGCGGAATGCGCCCCTACGTGTTCCTGGGGCGCATTCTTAAGAGGAGGACAGGCCCCACCATATCGGCATGATGGCCGGGATGGTGGGGCCCCGAGAAGCGAGCCCGCCGAATAGGGCGGGCGTTCCTAGCCGAGTCGCGGTGAGCATTCTATCCCGTGACTCGGATTGGGCGAAGGAGGAACACCGTGGTGGTTTAGTGGGTAGTCTGGCTTCGGTCAGGAGTCCCACACGAAGCGAGCCCCCTGCCCCCGCGGGGGGTGAGCGAAGTGCGTAAATGCATTCCACCACGAAAAAAAAAAAAAAAAAAAAAAAAAAAAAAAAAAAAAAAACCAACCGCATTTAGGGGCACGCCCCAAGAGTTATCAAGTACGTCCCCGTCGTGTGCCCTGGACCCCAACGTGACCACCGTAACGGAGTGGCACGTTGGGTGACTAAATCTTGATAACCTATCTTGCGGCATTCGAGGTTTCATTGTTTTCGATACTGTCCTTTTCAGGACAATGTCAAACATTGGTAGTGACAGTGAGTCGTGCCGGGACCAAGCTCCCGAGCGACAGGCGCGTGGACGCCAGGAAGAGATGGAGGTTGGGACAGAGGACACGAGGTCTCTCGGCTCTCTCCCAGAGGCGGTGGTGGTGCTGGACCGTCTGGACGTGTCCAGTCCAGAGGGCTCACGCTCGTCTTCCCCGATGGGACGATTCTGGAGAAAGCGGGTCCCAGAGGTGGAAAAGGTGTCCCACACACCCAAGAAGCCCCGTGGTCGCCCGATAACGACGGGCGAATTCGCTGGCCTGGCGCAAGCCCAGGCTGAACTTAACGCGGCCAAGCAGCGGGAGCTAGAACTGCGAAGGGAGGAAGAGATGGCTGACGACCTACAGCGGATGCGGCAGAGGTCTCTCTACCTAAGAGAGACCCCTACTCCTAGCCCACAGCCTGGGCCCAGCCGACAGCCCAATACGGGTGAGTCGCCAGCAGCTCCTGAGCCCCTTAGCTCGGAGCAGTTATCTGGTGCCATTGAGGCGGCGGTGGGGATGGTGCAAACCATCGCCACCAAAAGCTCTAATTTGAAGGGGCAGTACGTGCGGGACCTGAAGCTCGCATGTGAAACTATCCTCCAGCACGTGCGTGTGCTCAGGTCTCGCACAGAATCTGAGGAGGTGGCCCAGCTCCAGGCAGAGCTGGCCGCTGTGCGGGCGGAAATGCGGGCCTGGCAGCAGCAGGCGCAGGCTGCACCACCCCCGATGGGACGCGACGAAATCGCGTTCCTAATTGACGCGCGGCTTGCGGGGATTGCGGACCGGCTGCTGCCCGAGACCCGCATCCGCCCACCTCTTCAGGCCGATAAACGAGCGGCAGCTCGATCAGAAAGTGTTGAAGAGCCTACAGTGGAACTCCCGCCTCTTCCACCTTCCCCCCCGTCCCACTCTGCTCGTCTGCCAGATGAGCAGATGGAGGTAGGAGCAGGCTCTGGCGAGCTCAGGGGGGAGAGGAAGGCAAAGAAGAAGGGCCGCGCCAAGAAGAAAACAGCCGCAGCCAAAGAGGCGGAAGCTGCCCGCCAGAGGACGCCCACCACAGAGTCCCCTTCAGCATCCACGTTGGTCCCCACTGCGGCCCCAGTGGCCGCATGGAATAAGGTGGCAGCGCGGCCAAAGGTGGCGAAGTCGGCCCCAGCCACAGCTCCCCCGACCGCTCCGGTGATTAAGAAGCGGAAGCGTGGTGCCCGCAAGCCGCGCAAACTGCGCGCCCCGGCAACTGCAGCGGTCACACTCACGCTGCAGCCGGGTGCACTGGAGCAGGGCATCACCTACCGCGACGTGTTGTCCAGGGCTGAAGGGGCCATAGACCTCAAGGCCCTGGGCATAGACGGCCTCCGGTTCCGTGAGGCGGCAACAGGGGCTCGCATCATGGAGGTGGCGGGCGAGGACCGCGCCCGGAAGGCGGACAACCTGGCCGCACAACTGCGAGAGGTGCTAAAGGAGGTCCGTGTCGCCAGGCCGGAGAGGTGTGTAGAGTTGCGCATCTCTGGCTTGAGCGACTCGGCCTCTAAAGAAATGGTGGCGACATCTTTGGCAGCAGAGGGAGGCTGCTCGGCCGCCTCAATTAAGGTGGGCGACATCCAACGCCCACGGGGTCGCCAAGGCACTGCCTGGCTGCGGTGCCCGATCGAGGCTGCCAAGAGGCTGACGGATGGCCGTCGGGTACTCGTCGGGTGGTCAGTGGTCAGGCTGACCACCTTGGAGCCGAGACCGGCGCGGTGCTTCCGCTGCCTGGAGCCGGGGCACGTTGGGGCCAAGTGCACTGCGGACATTGACCGCAGTGCGCTCTGCTTCCGTTGTGGGCAGGCCGGCCACAAGTCGGCCACCTGCTCCGCGGAGCCCGGTTGCCCCGTCTGTGCAGCGGCGGGGAAGGCGTCCGCTCATCGGCTGGGGTCCAGAGAGTGTAAGGCGGCCTCCGGTAAGAAGGCGGCCTCAAGAAAAGGCGGAGCAGCAGGTGGGACGGCACCCAAAACATCCCCCACCCTGCCGCAACATGAGGAGGCGATGGACACCGCCCAATCGTAATGGCACACTCCATCTCCATACTGCAGGCCAACGTCAACCACTGCGCCGATGCCCAGGACCTTCTGGCCCAATCCATGGCGCAGTGGCAGACGACAGTGGCAGTAGTCGCCGAGCCGTACTATGTTCGCGAAAGCCCGAATTGGGCCAGCGACCAAAACGGCTTGGTGGCTATCGTCGCCCAGCGAACCGCCCCACCCTTCGACATAGTGCGTAGGGGTCGTGGGTGCGTACTCGTCACGCTGGGTGGCGCTGCAGTGGTTGGGGTGTACTGTCCCCCTAGTAGAAGCCTCGCCGAGTTCGAGCAGTTGCTCCTTGAGGTCGGGGCTCTGCTGGTGGAAGTGCACCCCACCCCGGCTGTGGTGGCCGGGGATTTCAACGCTCATTCTCGGGCGTGGGGATCTCCGGAGACTGATGACCGGGGGGAGATGGTCATGGAGTGGGCGGTGTCCCAAGGCTTGGTGCTACTGAACCAGGGGGTGGTCCACACTCTAGTGCGGGCTCAGGGCAGATCGATTGTCGATCTTTCGTTCGCCAGTTCTGTCCTGGCCCGTCGTATCAACAACTGGCGGGTCGTCAGGGGGTTGGAGACCGCGTCGGACCATCGCTACATCCGGTTCGACATCGTCTCCCCCGCCTCGGCGACTCGTGTGGAACTCGACCGCCCCTTGGCAGGGGAAGGTCCGCGGTGGCGACTCGGAACATTAGACCGCGAGCTGGCCAAAGAGGCGGCTATCGTCGAGCGGTGGGCTGCTGATGACAGCGGCCTGGACGTGGACACGAGATGTGAGCGCCTCGCTGGAGCTCTGACTCGTGTCTGCGACGCGGCGATGCAGAGGGCGAGGCCTATTCCGCCCCGGAGGCAGGTGTACTGGTGGCGTCCCCACCTAGCCGGGCTGCGTACCGCAAGTTACGCGGCCCAGAGGCAGTACACCCGCAGCCGAAGGCGGGCTGTCAGAGACCTCGCCAGAGAAGAACAACTGCACGCCGCGTATAGGGCCGCCCGTGAGGCCCTTAGCTCGGCGATCAAGGCCGCCAAGGAGGAGGCCTGGAGGGAGTGGCTCGAGAGCCTCGACCGAGACCCGTGGGGGCGCCCGTACAAGACTGTGGGTCAGAAACTCAAGCCATGGGCGCCTCCCCTCACCAGAACTCTCGAGCCGAATCTTCTGGGCCGAGTGGTCAGTTCCCTCTTCCCTGCGAGGGAGGAGTGGGTCCCACCGCGGATGGTAGCACCAAGCCAGGTGCCGGCAGACGAAGTGGCGATACCTCCCGTGTCCGAGGCCGAATTAGGGGTCGCGATGTTGGCACTCAAGTCCAGAAATCGCGCCCCGGGCCCGGACGGCATCCCTGGGAAGGTTATTGCCACGGTCATGCCGGCACTAGAGGAGGAGACGCTGTCCCTCATGTCGGAGTGTGTGGCGTCGGGGAGAGTGCCGCGACGATGGAAGACCGGCAAGCTCGTGCTACTTAAGAAGCACGGGCGCCCTGCCGAGTCGCCGTCGGCCTACCGCCCCATCGTTTTGCTCGACGAGATGTGCAAGCTCTTTGAGCGGGTGCTCGCTGCGCGTCTCGTCGGCCACCTTGAGGGGGCGGGGCCCAACCTGAGTGACGGCCAGTTCGGCTTCCGTCGCGGGAGGTCGACTCTCGACGCCATATCCCGGCTGCGGGACGGCGTAGACGAAGCGGTCGATCGGGGTGAGGTGTTGTTGGCTGTATCGCTGGATATAGCCAACGCCTTCAACACCCTCCCCTGGGAGACCATTGCGGAGGCGCTGAGGTACCACAATGTACCGTTGTATCTCAGGCGAGTCCTTGCGGACTACTTTGTGGACCGGATCATCATCTATCCGGCCCAAAACGGAGTTGTCCGCCAAAGTATGTCGTGTGGTGTTCCACAGGGGTCGGTCCTTGGGCCGCTCCTGTGGAATATAGGTTATGACTGGGTCCTGCGCGGTGCTAATCTTCGGGGGGTCGGTGTACTCTGTTACGCCGACGATACCCTAGTCACCGCGCGGGCCCCCTCGTTCCGCGACGCCGCCGTTCTCGCCACGGCAGGCGTCGCCCATGTCGTGCGCCGCATTGGGGCGCTCGGATTAAAGGTGGCCCTCGAAAAGTCCGAGGCCCTCTTCTTTCATGGGCCTCGGAAGACGCCGCCTCGAGATCAGACGATAGTGGTGGGTGGCACTGCCATCGCTGTCGGGAGCAGCCTGAAATATCTCGGGCTCATCCTCGACAGTCGGTGGCGGTTCGCGGAGCATTTCCGGCAGCTGGAACCAAAGTTGCTGGCGTTTGCCGGAATGCTCTCGCGTTTGCTGCCCAATAGTGGGGGACCGGGATCTGCCTGCCGCCGTCTCTACGATGGAGTGGTGCGCTCCAAGGCGCTCTACGGGGCGCCCATCTGGGCGGACGCCCTCTGCCCAGCAAATGTAGCGCTGCTGCGACGTCCGCAGCGCGCCATCGCGCAGAGGGCTGCACGGGCGTACCACACCGTCTCCTACGAGGCGGCGTGCTTGATTGCGGGAAGTATCCCTTGGGATCTCGAGGCTGGCGTCCTTAAGAGGGTGTATGAGGAGGGCGCGCTGATGCGGCGAGTTGCTGGAGGTCGGCCAGCTCCGGAGGAGATCAATCGCTGGAGACAGGCGGCTCGCGACGATCTCTTCCGGCAATGGGCCGAAAGGTTGGCTTCGACAAGAAGCAGCACACTGCTCGTGGGGGCCGTTCGGCCAGTCCTGCGTGAGTGGGTGGAGAGGGGTCATGGGGCTCCAACATATCACCTCACTCAACTTCTCACGGGTCATGGCTGCTTCGCCAAGTACCTATGGGAGGTGGTGGGGGTGGAATTGGAGCCCCGGTGCCGAAACTGCACCAGCGGCGACCCTGACACGGCACACCATACATTAGCCGTGTGTGAGGCATGGGACGTACAAAGGACGGCCCTCACGAGCACTGTTGGTGAGGACCTCTCGCTGGCGGCCATAATTCCGGCTATGGCCGACAGCGAACAGTGTTGGGCCGCCGTCGCCTCGTATGCTAGCGAGGTGATGGCGGCCAAGAGAGAGGCCTTGCGGGAGCGGGAGCGAGCTGGACGCACTCTCCCGCCCCGCAGGCCCCCGGCGAGGGGACGCCGGCGAGCACAATTTGCCCGCGTCCCCAACTGAAAGGAGCCACGGGCGGTGGGTCGGGGGACCCGCTGCCCCAATGCTAATGTGGCGGAATGCGCCCCTACGTGTTCCTGGGGCGCATTCTTAAGAGGAGGACGGGCCCCACCATATCGGCACGATGGCCGGGATGGTGGGGCCCCGAGAAGCGAGCCCGCCGAACAGGGCGGGCGTTCCTAGCCGAGTCGCGGTGAGCATTCTATCCCGCCACTCGGATTGGGCGAAGGAGGAACACCGTGGTGGTTTAGTGGGTAGTCTGGCTTCGGCCAGGAGTCCCACACGAAGCGAGCCCCCTGCCCCCGCGGGGGGTGAGCGAAGTGCGTAAATGCATTCCACCACGTAAAAAAAAAAAAAAAAAAAAAAAAAAAAAAAAAAACCAACCGCATTTAAAACTTTGTAAAATTTTTATAGCTAATTAGCATTGATAAACCTATACAATATATACATATTTAGATTCGGGACGCTGCCGGCTATTCAGCGCGACCATAAATTTTTACAATTTTCATAGATTTTTCACGAAAATCCCTTACTTACGTCACTTTGAGCGATTTTCGAACGTTTTTTGGCAGCAAGTTTGCTTGTTGCCAAACTTTTTGTACCGACCGCTGAAATTCTAATTACACCATATTGTGTGAGACGACTTTGCGCGTCTTCTGATACTACACACGAGAAGATCAGGCGAGTCCTGTGCATAATAACACCATATTTCGCCAGCCGAGTGGGGATTTTCGCCACTTTTTAACTTTAAACAATTTTTTATTAGCTTTTTTGCTACGGACACTCGGTGTTAATCGTATACCATCAAGTGCGCGGATACATTACCTAACTTCCGACATACCACACGGATACATCATCATCTGTATTTGGTATCCTTAGGTCGATTCCATAGGTTGTTTATTAAATTTTCATTTTAATTTTAGTTTCTGAATTTTTTAGGGGTCTAGGGGGGTTCTGATACCTAGGGACGCTCAAGGGAGACGGCAACTACACCGCCGAGCCGTTCAGGCGATTATACTCCAAGGTGTTCCCGAGGGAGCGAAGTGCCAACTTAGTACCTACCTACTAAAACTTAACTCCTCGTTTTTGCTTTACCATCGGTCGTAACCTGTGCATCTAGCGATTGGAACGTGTCCACTGGGACGCCCTCTGTCCGTCGGTACCGTTCCCGACTTTCTAGGTGGTACAGTTCGCCCAATA
The DNA here is from genome assembly GCA_914829495.1 of Eilema sororculum. Lineage (NCBI taxonomy): Eukaryota > Metazoa > Arthropoda > Insecta > Lepidoptera > Erebidae > Eilema > Eilema sororculum. Next base: position 88,107 of record OU618532.1, read on the forward strand.
ATAAACTTTTTAGTCTAAATTTTTAATTCAATTTTCGGTTTTTGGGCGTTATTTTCAAAATTTTTCAGGAAAGCCTATACTGCTTCTTGCACCACCGTGTGGCCGCCGACGAGGCCTTTCCGTAGGTACCTCACACGACCGCCTAGGGTCCGTAGTTTTCGTGAAAACCGTGATTTTCATACATTTTCACTTTTCTAGGGAAAAACCAACTTTTTCCCTATACAACTTTTCCAAATTTTCATTGCACACCCTTAAGGAGCTCGCCGAGACCTTTCTGCCGGTACCACGTGCGACTCTCTAGGACTTATAGTTTTTGAGTTATTCGCGATTCAGTGCAGGCTATAGGTACCAAAGTCTACCTTAAGGCAACATAAGTAATAATAATTAACCGCATTTAAAACTTTGTAAAATTTTTATAGCTAATTAGCATTGATAAACCTATACAATATATACATATTTAGATTCGGGACGCTGCCGGCTATTCAGCGCGACCATAAATTTTTACAATTTTCATAGATTTTTCACGAAAATCCCTTACTTACGTCACTTTGAGCGATTTTCGAACGTTTTTTGGCAGCAAGTTTGCTTGTTGCCAAACTTTTTGTACCGACCGCTGAAATTCTAATTACACCATATTGTGTGAGACGACTTTGCGCGTCTTCTGATACTACACACGAGAAGATCAGGCGAGTCCTGTGCATAATAACACCATATTTCGCCAGCCGAGTGGGGATTTTCGCCACTTTTTAACTTTAAACAATTTTTTATTAGCTTTTTTGCTACGGACACTCGGTGTTAATCGTATACCATCAAGTGCGCGGATACATTACCTAACTTCCGACATACCACACGGATACATCATCATCTGTATTTGGTATCCTTAGGTCGATTCCATAGGTTGTTTATTAAATTTTCATTTTAATTTTAGTTTCTGAATTTTTTAGGGGTCTAGGGGGGTTCTGATACCTAGGGACGCTCAAGGGAGACGGCAACTACACCGCCGAGCCGTTCAGGCGATTATACTCCAAGGTGTTCCCGAGGGAGCGAAGTGCCAACTTAGTACCTACCTACTAAAACTTAACTCCTCGTTTTTGCTTTACCATCGGTCGTAACCTGTGCATCTAGCGATTGGAACGTGTCCACTGGGACGCCCTCTGTCCGTCGGTACCGTTCCCGACTTTCTAGGTGGTACAGTTCGCCCAATAATAAACTTTTTAGTCTAAATTTTTAATTCAATTTTCGGTTTTTGGGCGTTATTTTCAAAATTTTTCAGGAAAGCCTATACTGCTTCTTGCACCACCGTGTGGCCGCCGACGAGGCCTTTCCGTAGGTACCTCACACGACCGCCTAGGGTCCGTAGTTTTCGTGAAAACCGTGATTTTCATACATTTTCACTTTTCTAGGGAAAAACCAACTTTTTCCCTATACAACTTTTCCAAATTTTCATTGCACACCCTTAAGGAGCTCGCCGAGACCTTTCTGCCGGTACCACGTGCGACTCTCTAGGACTTATAGTTTTTGAGTTATTCGCGATTCAGTGCAGGCTATAGGTACCAAAGTCTACCTTAAGGCAACATAAGTAATAATAATTAACCGCATTTAAAACTTTGTAAAATTTTTATAGCTAATTAGCATTGATAAACCTATACAATATATACATATTTAGATTCGGGACGCTGCCGGCTATTCAGCGCGACCATAAATTTTTACAATTTTCATAGATTTTTCACGAAAATCCCTTACTTACGTCACTTTGAGCGATTTTCGAACGTTTTTTGGCAGCAAGTTTGCTTGTTGCCAAACTTTTTGTACCGACCGCTGAAATTCTAATTACACCATATTGTGTGAGACGACTTTGCGCGTCTTCTGATACTACACACGAGAAGATCAGGCGAGTCCTGTGCATAATAACACCATATTTCGCCAGCCGAGTGGGGATTTTCGCCACTTTTTAACTTTAAACAATTTTTTATTAGCTTTTTTGCTACGGACACTCGGTGTTAATCGTATACCATCAAGTGCGCGGATACATTACCTAACTTCCGACATACCACACGGATACATCATCATCTGTATTTGGTATCCTTAGGTCGATTCCATAGGTTGTTTATTAAATTTTCATTTTAATTTTAGTTTCTGAATTTTTTAGGGGTCTAGGGGGGTTCTGATACCTAGGGACGCTCAAGGGAGACGGCAACTACACCGCCGAGCCGTTCAGGCGATTATACTCCAAGGTGTTCCCGAGGGAGCGAAGTGCCAACTTAGTACCTACCTACTAAAACTTAACTCCTCGTTTTTGCTTTACCATCGGTCGTAACCTGTGCATCTAGCGATTGGAACGTGTCCACTGGGACGCCCTCTGTCCGTCGGTACCGTTCCCGACTTTCTAGGTGGTACAGTTCGCCCAATAATAAACTTTTTAGTCTAAATTTTTAATTCAATTTTCAGTTTTTGGGCGTTATTTTCTAAATTTTTCAGGAAAGCCTATACTGCTTCTTGCACCACCGTGTGGCCGCCGACGAGGCCTTTCCGTAGGTACCTCACACGACCGCCTAGGGTCCGTAGTTTTCGTGAAAACCGTGATTTTCATACATTTTCACTTTTCTAGGGAAAAACCAACTTTTTCCCTATACAACTTTTCCAAATTTTCATTGCACACCCTTAAGGAGCTCGCCGAGACCTTTCTGCCGGTACCACGTGCGACTCTCTAGGACTTATAGTTTTTGAGTTATTCGCGATTCAGTGCAGGCTATAGGTACCAAAGTCTACCTTAAGGCAACATAAGTAATAATAATTAACCGCATTTAAAACTTTGTAAAATTTTTATAGCTAATTAGCATTGATAAACCTATACAATATATACATATTTAGATTCGGGACGCTGCCGGCTATTCAGCGCGACCATAAATTTTTACAATTTTCATAGATTTTTCACGAAAATCCCTTACTTACGTCACTTTGAGCGATTTTCGAACGTTTTTTGGCAGCAAGTTTGCTTGTTGCCAAACTTTTTGTACCGACCGCTGAAATTCTAATTACACCATATTGTGTGAGACGACTTTGCGCGTCTTCTGATACTACACACGAGAAGATCAGGCGAGTCCTGTGCATAATAACACCATATTTCGCCAGCCGAGTGGGGATTTTCGCCACTTTTTAACTTTAAACAATTTTTTATTAGCTTTTTTGCTACGGACACTCGGTGTTAATCGTATACCATCAAGTGCGCGGATACATTACCTAACTTCCGACATACCACACGGATACATCATCATCTGTATTTGGTATCCTTAGGTCGATTCCATAGGTTGTTTATTAAATTTTCATGTTAATTTTAGTTTCTGAATTTTTTAGGGGTCTAGGGGGGTTCTGATACCTAGGGACGCTCAAGGGAGACGGCAACTACACCGCCGAGCCGTTCAGGCGATTATACTCCAAGGTGTTCCCGAGGGAGCGAAGTGCCAACTTAGTACCTACCTACTAAAACTTAACTCCTCGTTTTTGCTTTACCATCGGTCGTAACCTGTGCATCTAGCGATTGGAACGTGTCCACTGGGACGCCCTCTGTCCGTCGGTACCGTTCCCGACTTTCTAGGTGGTACAGTTCGCCCAATAATAAACTTTTTAGTCTAAATTTTTAATTCAATTTTCGGTTTTTGGGCGTTATTTTCAAAATTTTTCAGGAAAGCCTATACTGCTTCTTACACCACCGTGTGGCCGCCGACGAGGCCTTTCCGTAGGTACCTCACACGACCGCCTAGGGTCCGTAGTTTTCGTGTAAAACGCGATTTTCATAAATACGAGCCCCGCCCGCCCATCCTGATTTTCTGCCCTAGGCACATCGGCTCGGTTGGGAAGGGTCGCGGGGGTTCAGGCGAGGTCGCCCGATACCGGTTGGAATCGGATCATCGCGAGGTTATTAACTGCGGTCTTATCGACATACGAAGTCTTTCGTATCTTAGTGTTACTTTATTGACTTTACTTTTAACTTGATACGACAATAGTTTTATTGTTGATTATTGAACCAGTATACACTAGTATACGGTGCGAGATAACGACTGCTACATTCCAGGGTAGCACTACTCACGCGGACAATACTGTCCCAGTGTTTAAGATAAGTTTATTTTGTTTTTACTTGTTTATTTTGAACCTCACACCGTGCTAAGACTGATTGACTATACATTTTTATGTTTACAATTTTACAACTTATACAATTTTTTTTTTTTTTTTTTTTTTTAACCTTGACTTGTTGACAATTACTTATTCTGACTATATACAATTTACAACTTATACATTTTAAAATATGCCTTTGTCACGTTCACCAATCGGTAAAGACCAACCCTGCCTAAATGAGAGAGATTCGACATTTGTATTGGACAGCAGTCCCGTTATAGGAGTAGGGAAACGCCAGACGGGGACTGTCCGGAGGAGCATTGAGAAGATCCAAGGCGTTATTGGGACTTCTTCGCAAGCCTTGGAAAAGGGGGCCGTCCACCTGCCCCCCTCGCCTCAACCTCCGGGACAGTCCTCGAGTGTGCGCTTAGATAAAATGTTAGGATGCTGTCGTATTATCAAGGCACAAGTAGGGATCTCACGAAATCTCAAATCCGAGATTAAACATAAAATAGAGGACATGGTTGCCGCGCTGGAGCGGCACATAAAGGCGTTCCGGTCCGATACGGGGACTGGTAAGGACCAGGCGGGACGGAGCGCTGGTGCGACGGAGTCACCCGCCGCGCCAGCCTCCGCCCCGTGCTCACCCGGTAATAGGGGTACAAGTGACGTGATAATTAGGAAATTAGAGGAGAACGAAAGATTAATAAGAGAGAATGGGAGAGTGATGAGTGAATTAAGGGAGAGAATGGAGAAACGGGATGAAAGGGAGAAAGAAAGGGAGAGGGAAGGGAAGGAGACCTACGCGAGTGTAGCAGCGGCTGCTAGCTACTGCCGGGAAGTTACACCCCCACCACAGACGCTCCACTCCGTATGCGTCTCCTCCACGGACGAGAATGATACGGCGGATGAAGTCCTGGGGCGCATCAGGGAGGCAATGGGCGCCAAGGAGGGCTGGATAAAAGTAGAGAGAGTGAGGAAGGCTAAGGAAAGAAAAGTGATAATGGGGTGTGCAAGCGTGGAGGATAGGAAAAAAGTGAAAGAAAGGCTTGAGAGAGTCGCAGGTCGGTTCGTCGTCGAGGAGATCAGGAACAGGGACCCTCTTCTGATTTTGAGGGACGTGTTGAAGGTTCATGATGACCATGAAATCCTTCGCGCCCTTCGGAATCAGAATGCGGCCCTGTTCGGGGGCCTCGTCGACGGGGACGACCGAGTGGCCATTAAGTTTAAAAAGAAATCGCGCCACTCACAATTCCATCATGTAGTGGTTAGCACCTCGCCCGTTATTTGGAGGAGAGCGACGGAGGCAAAACACCTTTATATAGACCTCCAAAGAGTCGCGGTGGCTGACCAGACGCCGCTCATCCAATGCACCAGGTGCTTGGCTTTCGGTCACACCAAGCGATTTTGCTTAATGCCCGAGACCCAGGACCTGTGTGCGAAATGTGGCAAACCACACAGCCAGGAGGAGCCCGACAAATGCTGCAGAAAGGGCCTAGAGCCGCACTGCATAAACTGCACTCGTGAGTTTGGCGAAACGAAGCACCATCATGCCTTCGATAGGTCGTGCCCGGTACTTCAAAAGTGGGAAGCGATGGCCAGAGCAGCCATAGCGTACACCTAGGGATGCTCTGACCACCGAATTAAATAAACAACTACACAATGCGCTGACTATATATTTAATATATAAGGCAAGGCATTATAGTAAATAAATAAAAACATAAAATAACGTTTAAAATAATATCGATATTAACTTAAAATAAAACTAAAATTAAAAAGTAAAATAAATTTGAAATAATCTCATAACAAAAATTTTATAAAAAATTGCGCCCACTTTAAACTCTCAACGTAAGCAAATCAAGAATCTCGACCTCCCTCTTTAACAAACAGAAAGAACTGCCTCAATATTACATGTTTCATATTTATGTAACGTATATTTATTGTTTATTTGTGTCCTGTATTAACTTTGTTTCCTTATTTTCGATTCTTAAGCTTCTATACAATTGTTAAAAACCTACACTATTCTATATAATTAAAAACGCACTTGATACAATTTTCTTGTGAAAATTGGACCAAGCTGAAAACCTGCCTTCTAATACTATTCTATTCTATGCTACTTCACATAATCGTTATATATCACCTACTTCTTCGTATAATGTATATAAACTCAAAATATGTTATAAAATCACTATAAAAATATATATTGTTACTGTCTGGTACATAATTTTATCGTATTGTCATGATATCGTAAACTGTATAAAATATTTATATAAGTAATATATATATATCCATAAAAAATAAATTATGTACCAAAAACTTTTAACACTGAGTGATGGAGGCTGGGCAGCCGCCAGGCCTAGGCCCGTAGACTGCCTGGCTACCAACAGTCGAACGGCCTAATGCTTTTATTGATACCGATTAAAAATTTAAACCGGGCATTCTGTGGCTTATTATCTAATAAGCCGCACAATAAACCGCGTCAGTAGTAAAAACCCCATTAATAGTATATCCATCTCGAAACTATAACATCTAGTAATTACCTCTAAATTCTATTTTCTAAATTATTTTGTAATTGAATCCGCCAACAAAGACCCCACAAGATTAATCCAGTGGGGGAAAGCGCGCGAAACTTGAAAAAAAAAAAAAAAAAAAAAACCTAACCTAACCTAACCTAACCTAACCTAACCTAACCTAACCTAACCTAACCTAACCTAACCTAACCTAACCTAACCTGGGGCACGCCCCAAGAGTTATCAAGTACGTCCCCGTCGTGTGCCCTGGACCCCAACGTGACCACCGTAACGGAGTGGCACGTTGGGTGACTAAATCTTGATAACTTATCTTGCGGCATTCGAGGTTGACTTGTTTTCGATACTGTCCTTTTCAGGACAATGTCTAACATTGGTTGCGATAGTGAGTCGTGCCGGGACCAAGCTCCCGAGCGACAGGCGCGTGGACGCCAGGAAGAGATGGAGGTTGGGACGGAGGACACGAGGCCTCTCGGCTCTCTCCCAGAGGCGGTGGTGGTGCTGGACCGTCTGGACGTGTCCAGTCCAGAGGGCTCACGCTCGTCGTCCCCTATGGGACGATTCTGGAGAAAGCGAGTCCCAGAGGTAGAAAAGGTGTCCCATACACCCAAGAAGCCCCGCGGTCGCCCGATAACGACGGGCGAATTCGCTGGCCTGGCGCAAGCCCAGGCTGAACTTAACGCGGCCAAGCAGCGGGAGCTAGAACTGCGGAGGGAGGAGGAGATGGCTGACGACCTTCAGCGGATGCGGCAGAGGTCTCTCTACCTAAGAGAGACCCCTACTCCTAGCCCACAGCCTGGGCCCAGCCGACAGCCCAATACGGGTGAGTCGCCAGCAGCTCCTGAGCCCCTAAGCTCGGAGCAGTTATCTGGTGCCATTGAGGCGGCGGTGGGGATGGTGCAAACCATCGCCACCAAAAGTTCAAACCTGAAGGGGCAGTATGTGCGGGACCTGAAGCTCGCATGTGAAACCATCCTCCAGCACGTGCGTGTGCTCAGGTCTCGCACAGAATCTGAGGAGGTGGCCCAGCTCCAGGCAGAGCTGGCCGCTGTGCGGGCGGAAATGCGGGCCTGGCAGCAGCAGGCGCAGGCTGCACCACCCCCGATGGGACGCGACGAAATCGCGTTCCTGATTGACGCGCGGCTTGCGGGTATTGCGGACCGGCTGCTGCCCGAGACCCGCATCCGCCCACCTCTGCAGGCGGATAAACGAGTGGCGGCTCGATCCGCAAGTGTTGAAGAGCCTACTGTGGAACTCCCGCCTCTTCCACCTTCCCCCCCGTCCCACTCTGCTCGTCTGCCAGATGAGCAGATGGAGGTAGGAGCAGGCCCTGACGAGCCCAGGGGGGAGAGGAAGGCAAAAAAGAAGGGCCGCGCCAAGAAGAAGACAGCCGCAGCCAAAGAGGCGGAAGCTGCCCGTCAGAAAGCACCCGCCATAGAGTCCCCTTCGGCGCCCACGTCGGTCCCCACCGCGGCCCCGCTGGCCGCGTGGAACAAGGTGGCAGCGCGGCCAAAGGTGGCGAAGTCGGCCCCAGCCACATCGCTCCCGACCGCTCCGGTGAATAAGAAGCGGAAGCGTGGTGCACGCAAGCCGCGCAAACTGCGCGCCCCGACAACTGCAGCGGTCACCGTCACGCTGCAGCCGGGCGCACTAAAGCAGGGCATCACGTACCGTGACGTGTTGTCCAGGGCCGAAGGGGCCATAGACCTCAAGGCCCTGGGCATAGACGGCCTCCGGTTCCGTGAGGCGGCAACTGGGGCTCGCATTATGGAGGTGGCGGGCGAGGACCGCGCCCGGAAGGCGGACAACCTGGCCGCCAAACTGAGAGAGGTGCTGGAGGAGGTCCGTGTCGCCAGGCCGGAGAGGTGTGTAGAGCTGCGCATCTCTGGCTTGAGCGACTCAGCCTCTAAAGAAATGGTGGCGACATCGTTGGCTGCGGAGGGAGGCTGCTCGGCCGCCTCAATTAAGGTGGGCGACATCCAACGCCCACGGGGTCGCCAAGGCACTGCCTGGCTGCGGTGTCCGATCGAGGCCGCCAAGAGGCTGACGGATGGCCGTCGGGTACTCGTCGGGTGGTCAGTGGTCAGGCTGACCACCTTGGACCCGAGACCGGCCCGATGCTTCCGCTGCCTGGAGCCGGGGCACGTTGGGGCCAAGTGCACTGCGGACATTGACCGCAGTGCGCTCTGCTTCCGTTGTGGGCAGGCCGGCCACAAGTCGGCCACCTGCTCCGCGGAGCCCGGTTGCCCCGTCTGTGAGGCGGCGGGGAAGGCGTCCGCTCATCGGCTGGGGTCCAGCGAGTGTAAGGCGGCCTCCGGTAAGAAGGTGGCCTCAAGAAAAGGCGGAGCAGCAGGTGGGACGGCACCCAAAACATCCCCCACCCTGCCGCAACATGAGGAGGCGATGGACACCGCCCAATCGTAATGGCACACTCCATCTCCATACTGCAGGCCAACGTCAACCACTGCGCCGATGCCCAGGACCTTCTGGCTCAATCCATGGCGCAGTGGCAGACGACAGTGGCAGTAGTCGCCGAGCCGTACTACGTTCGCGAAAGCCCGAATTGGGCCAGCGACCAAAACGGCTTGGTGGCAATCGTCGCCCAGCGAGCCGCCCCACCCTTCGACATAGTGCGTAGGGGTCGTGGGTGCGTACTCGTCACGCTGGGTGGCGCTGCAGTGGTTGGGGTGTACTGTCCCCCTAGTAGAAGCCTCGCCGAGTTCGAGCAGTTGCTCCTTGAGGTCGGGGCTCTGCTGGTGGAAGTGCACCCCACCCCGGCTGTGGTGGCCGGGGATTTCAACGCTCATTCTCGGGCGTGGGGATCTCCGGAGACTGATGACCGGGGGGAGATGGTGATGGAGTGGGCGGTGTCCCAAGGCTTGGTGCTACTGAACCAGGGGGTGGTCCACACTCTAGTGCGGGCTCAGGGCAGATCGATTGTCGATCTTTCGTTCGCCAGTTCTGTCCTGGCCCGTCGTATCAACAACTGGCGGGTCGTCGGGGGGTTGGAGACCGCGTCGGACCATCGTTACATCCGGTTCGACATTGTCTCCCCCGCCTCGACGGCTCGTGTGGAACTCGACCACCCCTTGGCAGGGGAAGGTCCGCGGTGGCGACTCGGAACATTAGACCGCGAGCTGGCCAAAGAGGCGGCTATCGTCGAGCGGTGGGCTGCTGATGACAGCGGCCTGGACGTGGACGCGAGATGTGAGCACCTCGCTGGAGCTCTGACTCGCGTCTGCGACGCGGCGATGCAGAGGGCGAGGCCTATTCCGCCCCGGAGGCAGGTGTACTGGTGGCGTCCCCACCTAGCCGGGCTGCGTACCGCAAGTTACGCGGCCCAGAGGCAGTACACCCGCAGCCGAAGGCGGGCTGTCAGAGACCTCGCCCGAGAAGAACAGCTGCACGCCGCGTATAGGGCCGCCCGTGAGGCCCTTAGCTCGGCGATCAAGGCCGCCAAGGAGGAGGCCTGGAGGGAGTGGCTCGAGAGCCTCGACCGAGACCCGTGGGGGCGCCCGTACAAGACTGTGAGTCAGAAACTCAAGCCATGGGCGCCTCCCCTCACCAGAACTCTCGAGCCGAACCTTCTGGGCCGAGTGGTCAGTTCCCTCTTCCCTGCGAGGGAGGAGTGGGTCCCACCGCGGATGGTGGCACCAAGCCAGGTGCCGGCAGACGAAGTGGCAATACCTCCCGTGTCCGAGGCCGAATTAGGGGTCGCGATGTTGGCACTCAAGTCCAGAAATCGCGCCCCGGGCCCGGACGGCATCCCTGGGAAGGTTATAGCCACGGTCATGCCGGCACTAGAGGAGGAGACGCTGTCCCTCATGTCGGAGTGTGTGGCGTCGGGGAGAGTGCCGCGACGATGGAAGACCGGCAAGCTCGTGCTACTTAAGAAGCACGGGCGCCCTGCCGAGTCGCCGTCGGCCTACCGCCCCATCGTTTTGCTCGACGAGATGTGCAAGCTCTTTGAGCGGGTGCTCGCTGCGCGTCTCGTCGGTCACCTTGAGGGGGCGGGGCCCAACCTCAGTGACGGCCAGTTCGGCTTCCGTCGCGGGAGGTCGACTCTCGATGCCATATCCCGGCTGCGGGATGGCGTAGACGAAGCGGTCGACAGGGGTGAGGTGTTGTTGGCTGTATCGCTGGATATAGCCAACGCCTTCAACACTCTCCCCTGGGAGACCATTGCGGAGGCGCTGAGGTATCACAATGTCCCGTGGTACCTCAGGCGCGTCCTTGCGGACTACTTCGTGGACCGGGTCATCATCTACCCGGCCCAAGACGGGGTGGTCCGCCGAAGTATGTCGTGTGGTGTTCCACAGGGGTCGGTCCTTGGGCCGCTCCTGTGGAATATAGGTTATGACTGGGTCCTGCGCGGTGCTAATCTTCGGGGGGTCGGTGTACTCTGTTACGCCGACGATACCCTAGTCACCGCGCGGGCCCCCTCGTTCCGCGACGCCGCCGTTCTCGCCACGGCAGGCGTCGCCCATGTCGTGCGCCGCATCGGGGCGCTCGGATTAAAGGTGGCCCTCGAAAAGTCCGAGGCCATCTTCTTCCATGGGCCTCGGAAGACACCGCCTCGAGATCAGACGATAGTGGTGGGTGGCACCGCCATCGCTGTTGGGAGCAGCCTGAAATATCTCGGGCTCATCCTCGACAGTCGGTGGCGGTTCGCGGAGCATTTCCGGCAGCTGGAACCAAAGTTGCTGGCGTTTGCCGGAATGCTCTCGCGCTTGCTGCCCAACAGTGGAGGTCCGGGGTCTGCGTGCCGCCGTCTCTACGACGGAGTGGTGCGCTCCAAGGCGCTCTACGGGGCGCCCATCTGGGCGGACGCCCTCTGCCCAGCAAATGTAGCGCTGCTGCGACGTCCGCAGCGCGCCATCGCGCAGAGGGCTGCACGGGCGTACCACACCGTCTCCTACGAGGCGGCGTGCTTGATTGCGGGAAGTATCCCTTGGGATCTCGAGGCTGGCGTCCTTAAGAGGGTGTACGAGGAGGGCGCGCTGATGCGGCGAGTTGCTGGAGGTCGGCCAGCTCCGGAGGAGATCGATCGCTGGAGACAGGCGGCTCGCGACGATCTCTTCCGGCAATGGGCCGAAAGGTTGCCTTCGACAAGAAGCAGCACACTGCTCGTGGGGGCCGTTCGGCCTGTCCTGCGTGAGTGGGTGGAGAGGGGTCATGGGGCTCCAACATATCACCTCACTCAACTTCTCACGGGTCATGGCTGCTTCGCCAAGTACCTGTGGGAGGTGGTGGGGGTGGAATCGGAGCCCCGGTGCCGAAACTGCACCAGCGGCGACCCTGACACGGCACACCATACATTGGCCGTGTGTGAGGCATGGGACGGACAAAGGACGGCCCTCACGAACATTGTTGGTGAGGACCTCTCGCTGGCGGCCATAATTCCGGCTATGGCCGACAGCGAACAGTGTTGGGCCGCCGTCGCCTCGTATGCTAGCGAGGTGATGGCGGCCAAGAGAGAGGCCTTGCGGGAGCGGGAGCGAGCTGGACGCACTCTCCCGCCCCGCAGGCCCCCGGCGAGGGGACGCCGGCGAGCACAATTTGCCCGCGTCCCCAACTGAGAGGAGCCACGGGCGGCGGGTCGGGGGACCCGCTGCCCCAATGCTAATGTGGCGGAATGCGCCCCTACGTGTTCCTGGGGCGCATTCTTAAGAGGAGGACGGGCCCCACCATATCGGCACGATGGCCGGGATGGTGGGGCCCCGAGAAGCGAGCCCGCCGAACAGGGCGGGCGTTCCTAGCCGAGTCGCGGTGAGCATTCTATCCCGCGGCTCGGATTGGGCGAAGGAGGAACACCGTGGTGGTTTAGTGGGTAGTCTGGCTTCGGCCAGGAGTCCCACACGAAGCGAGCCCCCTGCCCCCGCGGGGGGTGAGCGAAGTGCGTAAATGCATTCCACCACGTAAAAAAAAAAAAAAAAAAAAAAAAAAAAAAAAAAAAAAAAAAAAACCTAACCTAACCTAACCCACCGCATTTAAAACTTTGTAAAATTTATATAGCTAATTAGCATTGATAAACCTATACAATATATACATATTTAGATTCGGGACGCTGCCGGCTATTCAGCGCGACCATAAATTTTTACAATTTTCATAGATTTTTCACGAAAATCCCTTAATTACGTCACTTTGAGCGATTTTCGAACGTTTTTTGGCAGCAAGTTTGCTTGTTGCCAAACTTTTTGCACCGACCGCTGAAATTCTAATTACACCATATTGTGTGAGACGACTTTGCGCGTCTTCTGATACTACACACGAGAAGATCAGGCGAGTCCTGTGCATAATAACACCATATTTCGCCAGCCGAGTAGGGATTTTCACCACATTTTAAGTTTTAAATAATTGTTACTAGACTTTTTGCTACGGACACTCGGTGTTAATCGTATACCATCAAGTGCGCGGATACATTACCTCTCTTCCGACACACCACACGGATACATCATCATCTGTATTTGGTATCATTAGGTCGATTCCATAGGTTGTTTATTAAATTTTCATTTTAATTTTAGTTTCTGAATTTTTTAGGGGTCTAGGGGGGTTCTGATACCTAGGGACGCTCAAGGGAGACGGCAACTACACCGCCGAGCCGTTCAGGCGATTATACTCCAAGGTGTTCCCGAGGGAGCGAAGTGCCAACTTAGTACCTACCTACTAAAACTTAACTCCTCAATTTTGGTTTACCATCAGTCGTAACCTGTGCATCTAGCGATTGGAACGTGTCCACTGGGACGCCCTCTGTCCGTCGGTACCGTTCCCGACTTTCTAGGTGGTACAGTTCGCCCAATAATAAACTTTTTAGTCTAAATTTTTAATTCATTTTTCAGTTTTTGGGCGTTATTTTCTAAATTTTTCAGGAAAGCCTATACTGCTTTTTGCACCACCGTGTGGCCGCCGACGAGGCCTTTCCGTAGGTACCTCACACGACCGCCTAGGGTCCGTAGTTTTCGTGAAAACCGCGATTTTCATAAACACGAGCCCCGCCCGCCCACCCTGATTTTCTGCCCTAGGCACATCAGCTCGGTCGGGAGCGTCACGCGAGGTCGCGCGACACCGGTCGAAACCGGATCACTGCGGTTTCCAATAGTTTGTAGGTGACGTACGAAAGTGTTCGTACAAGTTATATTGTAAGTTTATTTGGACACTTATATAACAAAGTGTGTATTTTATATACTTGAGACTTCACGTGTTATTGACTAAATATAACGTATTTAGCGGACTATTTAATTCGACCAGACCGTAGAGTCTGTGACTGGTATTTATTTGACCCCTGTGTGTGTAGAATATAGGTTTATTGACCCGGTCAGTGATCATTCGGCTTACCGTCTGTTCACCGGCCGTAATTTGACGTATTTGTTTTTATTTAATTATACAACTTTACCTTTAGTCTTAGTATTTTAACTTTCTATTAACTATTGTCTAGATTAATCGGACTGACAATAATTTAACTTTGTTTAATCACCTCATTTGTTTCAACCGTCATCTTATACGGGTGACGCGTAGTTATCTCATACAATTATAAAACCTGAAAATGAGCCTATTTCGTTCGCCCTTCGGCAAGCAGGAAGCTCCTCGCCCAGAAAGGCAGGGGACCTTCACGATTGAGAGCAGCCCTGAGACCGAGGCAAGGGGGCGCGCGTCCGGCACTGTTCGGAGAAGTATTGAGAGGATTCAAGGTAGGGTTGAATCCCCGCCTCAAAACTTAATAAAAGAGGCAGTACACCCGCCCCCATCACTTCCTAAGCCCGTGCAGTTGTCGGACCCGCGCCTCAATAAAGCGATTAGATGCTGCCATGTAATCAAGGAGCAAATTTTAATGTCACGTAACCTTAAGAAGGAAATAAAAGTTAAGATTGAAGGGGCCGTCGCTACGCTTGAGGGGTGCCTAAAAGCGTTCGGCGGTGGTGCCGATAGGCAACTGGATCAGGCAAGGCAGGGTGCCGGGGCGATGGGGTTGGCCCCCGTCGCCCCGGCCTCTGCCTCGAGCGGGCACGGTATGGAAATACTTAGAAAGATCGAAGAGAATGAAAGGCTTATCAGAGAGAATGGAAGAATGATGTATGAGTTGAAGGAAAGATTAGAGAAACAGGATGAAAGGGAGAAAGAGAGAGAGAAGGGGGGGAAGGAAACAGTAACATACGCGAGTGTAGCAGCGGCCGCTAACTACAACCGGGGAGCAGGGCCCCCACCGCAGACGCTCCACTCCGTATGCGTCTCGTCGACGGACGAAAACGACACCGCGGATGAGGTATTGAGGCATATCAGGGAGGCTATGGGTGCCAAGGAGGGGTGGATAAGGGTAGAAAGAGTGAGGAAGGCAAAGGAGAGAAAAGTTATTATGGGGTGTGGAAGTATTGAGGACAGGAGAAAAGTGAAGGAAAAACTTGAGGGAGTTGCGGGTCGGTTCGTCGTCGAGGAGATCAAGAATAGGGACCCTCTTCTGATTCTGAGGGACGTATTGAAGATTCATGATGATCATGAAATCCTTCGCGCCCTTCGGAATCAGAATGGGGCCCTGTTTGAGGGCCTCGGCGATGGGGACGACCGCGTGACCATCAAGTTCAAGAAGAGATCGCGCCACTCACAATTTCACCATGTGGTGATCAGCACCTCGCCTGTCATCTGGAGGAGAGCGACGGAGGCCAAACAACTTTATATAGACCTCCAAAGAGTCGCTGTGGCAGACCAGACGCCACTCATCCAGTGCACCAGGTGTCTGGCTTTCGGTCACACCAAGCGTTTTTGCCTGATGCCCGAAAATCAGGACCTGTGTGCGAGATGTGGCGAGGCGCATAGCCAGGAGGAGCCCGACAAGTGCCGCAGAAAGGGCCAAGAGCCCCACTGCATAAACTGCACTCGGGAGTTCGGTGAAACAAAACACCATCACGCCTTCGATAGGTCGTGCCCGGTCCTCCAAAAGTGGGAAGCGATGGCCAGAGCAGCCATAGCGTATTCCTAGGGATGCTCTGGCCACCGAAATAATTAAACAACAATAATGTACTGGTTATATAATTAATATATAACGCAAGGCATTATAGTAAGTATAAATAAGAAAATAAAATAACACTTAAAAATAACTATTAACTAAAGGACAACCCCAACTCTCATACAATCTTGGGCCTACATGTACAGGGTTGAAATTTAGGTAATATTTAGACCATCTAAGGACATTTTGTTTGCCTAATTTTCACGACGATTCACAATGGCCAAGTTTGTTAAATCGAGCATTGTTCATAGGTTTTTAGGTTATGTCGTAATACATAATGCGGTCAAACAAGGTCTTATGTTGTGTTGTGTGTGATAGCTACACAAGTTATTATGGAAAAGGGCAGGTCATTAATATTTTTAGTCATTAATGTAGAATGGTCAACTATACTCCGTCCATTATATTAAGTATTGTATTTTAGACAGCTCACTGACAGTGGTCGGTATAACTTTGTTCTAGCGTCAACACCTGAAAATCCTAACAAAAATTAGGCGCCAATACGTCATTTTTCATTGACATCATCACGTCAGCCAGAAAGCAATTTTAGGGATGTAGTTAGTCAATCGACAGTGTTTTTATTATAATAACTTGAAAATGTCACAATCGATATCGACTACAGAAAATATTTTTTTTTTTTAATATTACATAGCTGGCGATTTTAACCGATTTCTAAATAACAATTCGGATGTTTATAATTATTTATATTTGTATGATTTTTACGGAAAAATGTTTTTTGTGACTTCGTCATTTGTGGACGGATTGTCAAAATTCTTTTTTTGTTTGAAAGAGGTTTATTCCAAAATGGTCCCATATAAATTTCATAAAGATCTGATGATGGATTTCAGAGACAGGCCACGGAACTCTTCAATAAATACCAGGAAATCAGCATGCTGGAATATTCTTCTAGAAGTCAGTTGTTTTGTTTTGGAGATTAGCGTATGCGTTATGGCCCACAATCGTTTTCTATTACATTTGTAAACTGTACAGACACGAAATATATAAGTACTACTTTATTATTATGTTTAGAAAGATAATAGATTTTAGTTCCACATGAAATCATTTATAACATTTATCATAATATTTTCATATATCGATTTTTTTTATCGAGGTTCTTAACTTTGTCGATATTTTAAATCGCCATGCAATCACTACTTTCATCTGTCTAAAATACAATAATATGATGGACGGGGTATAGGTATATGCTAAATAATAAAACTGATATGTCAAAGCAAAGACACGCTTTAGCTACTTTTTTGTTGCACGATATTGATCCTTATAGTTTTATGATATGCAACTGACATTTACTCTAATGGTGGTAAAGCAATCCTTCCCTACCCTCACTTCAGACGGCAACATCCGAGTGACATCCTTTTGCTACGGTTACCACTTTCCACAAGGCTGTATACATACTTGTTTGCTGTAATATAGAAATATATTACAGCAAACAAGTATGTAAATATGTAATATAGAATTAATTATATAAGTAGGTAATAAAATAAAACAACATTATTTTAAAGATTATTATATTTTAAAAAAGTATTTTAATCTCTATCCCGGGTATCTTCCTATTTGGCTTTAGAAATGCTTACACTAGGACTTAGGTCTTTCCTCCCTTTTTTAAGCATCATCATAGTTTATTAAAATATTGTTCTTGGAACCGTGCCCAACCGAGATACCATATTATACTCATTATGTGGGCACAGCACCCGACTGTTCTCTTACCTACAATACAATTACAGCAATGCTGTAATATAGCATTCCTCCCGCTCAAAGAACTGTCATACGTAATAAGTTCTACTACTTATATGCCTGGACTTTATTTTTCCTCTTAACAACCAAGTCGTTTGAGATATTGAAAGTTCTTGAAGGAGGTCTCTATCCACCTCTCTGCACACTTCAATGACATACAGAATACACACTTGTCTGTGCCCCACTGGTGATTGTGCTGGTCTATTCTCATCCAAACATGCACCTTGAGCTTGAATCCAGCAAGATTCGCAAATGATGTCATTTGCTTTCACCTTAAACAGAGATCATGTTATAAGCACTGAATATTCCATTAGTCATATAGGCTAGTTCTTCATGAACGTTACACATATCAGTCAAAATATATTGTCATATACAAAAGTTGGCATAATTATCTACGGGATTAGGT
This sequence comes from Eilema sororculum, assembly GCA_914829495.1. Lineage (NCBI taxonomy): Eukaryota > Metazoa > Arthropoda > Insecta > Lepidoptera > Erebidae > Eilema > Eilema sororculum. Next base: position 105,901 of record OU618532.1, read on the forward strand.
GGACTCGTAGTAATTTCTATTCTATAGCAGCTAACACACAGCCTGTTAACGTTAATTATAATAACAATTTCAAAAGAGCGAGAAATAACGAATAGGTAGGTACTTACTATTTGTGGTGCGACCCATTCACGTATACAAGCTAGTATCACTGCATCGTTCAATAAATGTCTGCCTATAATATTGCACCGATCGGTAGCGATTCCACAATTCACACAGAGACTCATTGTGATAGCTTTCAGCCGATGTGGTAAAGTCTAGTCCAGTTTTAAAGCCAAGGTCAACAAATGTAGCAAAAAACGGTATCCAGTAATCAAGCAAGGGTCAGTTAGTTCGAAAATCATATACAATTCACAGAGTAAAAGCAGCAAAACACAACGATCTCAGGGAACCGAAGAAAAGCTAATGCGACATTTTCAATGACAGGAGTGAAAATGACATATATGATGTTACAGATTATTATGAATTCTATATGATCGATTATTTACATAGAGTTTGAATATACTACGATTATTTACAATCGATTTTTTGACTTCCATTATGAAAGAGACAGACCGTGTCTTTCTGATTAGTGCACTGAATAACAAAAATAAAGATGCTATGATAAAACATAGATATTTTGAAATCATTTAATAAAGTCACGAATTTTAAATTCATAGTTATTAGTTATCGATTTGATTTCATAATCGAATCGATAAAGCAAGCATAATCATAGCGCATTTACGAAGATCGGATTAAGTATTACATTCAACGTTTACGAAGCTTGTTGATTAATGAAAATCACATTTTAAAACTTTTGTCGCACTTGGCCATTGCTGATTGTAATGAAGTCTAAACAAAATTATAACACAAAATAGACGAATTTTTTGAGGTAGGTTTGATGTCTGTACACTCAGGCCCAAAATGGGGTATCTCCTTTAAATACAATTAAAATAATCTCTTCTAAAACTAATATTAAAACTAAATAAAGCCTGTGACCACTATAAACTCATCAACTAATGTGTGAATTGAGAAACTCGACCCCCTATCTCTACATTAAATTAAAACAATGCCTCACTACCTACAAGTTTAATATCTATAATTATGTATTTATTGTTTATTCCTATCAAATCTTAGTATATCCTATGTAAGTATATATAAAATAATATTAACTGTCTTCTTTATATTCGATGTGAAATTTTTTTACTATATCTATAAAACTAAAATCCGATTGAAGCAATTTTTCTGCTGAAAATTGAATCAGAATCAGATGGTAACCTATACCCTTCGAACCCATTCTTATATATAATATATGCGTGTATCTATTGCCTAATCATATTTATGTTAACCTCCATGTAAAATATAAAAATATCAACTTATAACATTATATAAGTCTTTCCTTATTCTTTGATGGATGTTAAAAGCTCTGCGCTATAAAATAAAACTTGAACTTGAAACAATTTTCTGATGAAAATTTGGATAAAGTCATTAATCTAATTCTCCAAATCTAATATAAATGAAACAAATCACTTTGCATTAACTATTATTAATATATTATTCGGTTACTCTATAACGTATATATAACTATTGTGCTGTCAAACTAGTATAAAAATGTATATATTTAATTATGTAAAAATGTTTTTAACACTGAGAGATGACGGTGGGGCAGACGATGAGCTGAGGCCCGTAGGCTGCCTCACCACCATCACTCAAACGGCCAAATGCTTGAAAATAATAAATTGAGATCTATTATAAAATCCGGGCATTCTGTGGCTTATTATATAATAAGCCGCACAATAAACCGTGTAAAATAGTACAACCCTTCAATAACAGTGTAACTTTTTCTCGAAATTATAAATTGTAAATCTTCCTAAAATTCTACTCTTCAAAATTAGCTGCAATTGAATCCGCCAACAAAGACCCCACAAGATTAATCCAGTGGGGGAAAGAGCGGGCAACTTGTAAATAAAAAAAAATAAAAAAAAAAAAAAACCTAACCTAACCTAACCTAACCTAACCTAACCTAACCTAACCTAACCTTTTTTTTTTTTTTTTTTTTTCGTGGTGGAATGCGTTTACGCACTTCGCTCACCCCCCACGGGGGCAGAGGGTGGGCTTCGTGTGGGACTCCTAGCCTCTGAAGGAGGCCAGACTACCCACTAAACCACCACGGTGTCCGTCGTCACCACATATCGACGATGGCGGGAACAACATCTTCCGCCATCGTCGTGTGGGTCGCCCGCCGCTAACTACGGCAGGCCCGTCTCTGGTGCGGCAGAAGAGGAGTCCTTCTGCCACCCGCCTAGGCAAGGCACACGCGACACGACGTGCGCCTTCAACCTCGAGGCCTATGTAAGGGCAGCAGACGCCCCCGCGTCTACTGCCCGGCCCGGTTAGGGGGGGAGGAGTTGGTGGTACCGCCTCCTCCGAGCCCCGGTTCTCTTGCGGCGCTGTGGGAGGGAAAGGGGGTCACATTCCCTCTCCCTCTCCGCCGCCTCCTTCTGCGAGATAACCGTCTCGCAGAAGGTCTGAACCGCTGCCCACGCCTCATCGCCGCCGTCGACCATAGACAGAACTACGGCCGGCAGCGAGAGGTCCGTCCCCACTTCGGCGATGAGAGCACGGCGCTCCCCAGCCCACGCGGGGCACTCCTCTAGGGTGTGCTGCGCCGTGTCATCAACGCCGCCACAGTGGTGGCACCCACTGGTCGGCTCTCGTCCCACCCGGCACAGGTAGCTTCCGAAGCATCCATGCCCCGAAAGGACCTGCGCCATGCGGAACGTTACCGACCCCCGCGATCTGTCCATCCAGTCTCTGAGGACCGGACAGATCGCCTCGACAGTCCTGCTGCCGGCCGTGGGATTGGCCAGCCGCCGCTCCCACTCCCGGAGCATGAACCGTCTCACATGGAGCCTCCGCTCTCCCACCTCCGAAGGTGCCGGGAATTCATCCCGGCTCCGGGCCTCCTCGCGCCAATGATACACTGACGCGAGGACACCGGCCTCCAGTTCCCACGGAGGGGAGCCCGCCATAACGCAAGCCGCCTCGAATGAGATGGTGCGGTATCCTCTTATCGCCCCGGCGGCCATCACCCTCTGCGGACGTCGCAAGAGGGCGATGTTGTGTGCCGTCAGGGCTTCGACCCACACGGGGGCCCCGTATAGGGCCATCGACCGCACCACTCCCATGTACAGGAGGCGGCTGCTCGTCTGGGGACCCTAACCCCACCTTTTTTTTTTTTTTTTTTTTTTTTTTTTTTTTTTTTTTTTCGTGGTGGAATGCGTTTAGGCACTTCGCTCACCCCCCGCGGGGGCAGGGGGTGGGCTTCGTGTGGGACTCCTAGCCTCTGAGGGAGGCCAGACTACCCACTAAACCACCACGGTGTCCGTCTTCACCACATATCGACGATGGCGGGAACAACATCTTCCGCCATCGTCGTGTGGGTCGCCTGCCACTGTTCGGCGGCAGGCCCGTCTCTGGTGCGGCAGAAGAGGAGTCCTTCTGCCGCCCGCCTAGGCAAGGCACACGCGACACGACGTGCGCCTTCAACCTCGAGGCCTATGTAAGGGCAGCAGACGCCCCCGCGTCTACTGCCCGGCCCGGTTAGGGGGGGAGGAGTTGGTGGTACCGCCTCCTCCGAGCCCCGGTTCTCTTGCGGCGCTGTGGGAGGGAAAGGGGGTCACATTCCCTCTCCCTCTCCGCCGCCTCCTTCCGCGAGATAACCGTCTCGCAGAAGGTCTGAACCGCTGCCCACGCCTCATCGCCGCCGTCGACCATAGACAGAACTACGGCCGGCAGCGAGAGGTCCGTCCCCACTTCGGCGATGAGAGCACGGCGCTCCCCAGCCCACGCGGGGCACTCCTCTAGGGTGTGCTGCGCCGTGTCATCAACGCCGCCACAGTGGTGGCACCCACTGGTCGGCTCTCGTCCCACCCGGCACAGGTAGCTTCCGAAGCATCCATGCCCCGAAAGGACCTGCGCCATGCGGAACGTTACCGACCCCCGCGATCTGTCCATCCAGTCTCTGAGGACCGGACGGATCGCCTCGACGGTCCTGCTGCCGGCCGTGGGATTGGCCAGCCGCCGCTCCCACTCCCGGAGCATGAACCGTCTCACATGGAGCCTCCGCTCTCCCACCTCCGAAGGTGCCGGGAATTCACCCCGGCTCCGGGCCTCCTCGCGCCAATGATACACTGACGCGAGGACACCGGCCTCCAGTTCCCACGGAGGGGAGCCCGCCATAACGCAAGCCGCCTCGAATGAGATGGTGCGGTATCCTCTTATCGCCCCGGCGGCCATCACCCTCTGCGGACGTCGCAAGAGGGCGATGTTGTGTGCCGTCAGGGCTTCGACCCACACGGGGGCCCCGTATAGGGCCATCGACCGCACCACTCCCATGTACAGGAGGCGGCTGCTCGTCTGGGGTCCCCCTAGGTTCGGCATCAGCCGCCGAAGGGCGACGGCCGTGCCGAGCAGACGGGGGACCAGGCGGTTGAAATGAGCGCGGAAGCTCCATCGTGGATCGAGGACAAGCCCAAGGTACCTCATTTCAGACTTGACCTCGATCCGGGTGCCACTCACTACGATGTGGGAGTCCGCCGGTGGCGCTCGCCGAGGGCCATGAAAACAAATGGCCTCCGACTTGTTGAGCGCCACCTCGAGTCCCAGCATCGTTATTCGCCGCACGACCATGGCCACCGACGCAGTGGCGAGGCGCGCGGCGTCCTCATAGGTCGCCCCCCGGGCAGTAACCAACGTGTCATCTGCGTAGCAGGTCACGTTGGCGCCCGGGAGGCGAGCTCCTCGGAGTACCCAGTCGTACCCGATGTTCCACAAGAGGGGCCCCAACACTGACCCCTGCGGAACACCGCGGCACATGGCCCACCTGTGAAGGCTGCCACCCTCTCCTGGGTACTCCACGTACCGCTCCGATAGGTAGGCGCCGACAATCCTGCGGAGGTAGGGAGGCACATCATGGTATTTGAGCGCCTCCCGTATGCACTCCCAGGGCAGGGTATTGAACGCATTGGCGATGTCCAGTGACACCGCCAATAACACCCCGCCCTTGCGGACCTCCTCTTGCGCCAGCGCCTTCACCCGAAGGACGGCGTCGACGGTCGAGCGACGTGGCCGAAAACCATATTGGTAGTCGGACAGGCCGCGACCTCCATCCTCGAGGTGCCGGACGATGCGAGCGAACAACACTCTCTCAAAGAGCTTACCCGCCTCGTCCAGCAGCACTATCGGTCGGTACGCCGAGGGCGATTCCGCGGGCCGTCCCTCCTTCTTGATGAGTACGAGCCTGCCCGTCTTCCACCGGACCGGGTATTGCCCAGTTTGCAGGCACGCACTCATCAGCCCGCAGAACCGCTCCTCGAGCTCCCGGAGCGCGACCACCAAAACGCGTCCGGGAACTCCATCGGGTCCAGGAGCCTTCACACCTTTCTCCTGGACCCGCCTGACGGCCACGGCCAACTCCGCCGTTGCGACCTGCGGCACCTCCGTCACGACCTCCTCTCTGCGCGCCGGAGCCATCACCGGGGGAACGAACCCCTCCTCCCCCTGTGGAAACAGGCAGGAGATAACCTCCCCCAGCACTCTCGGCTCCAGGCACTCCGTGATCGGAGGCGCCCATGGACGGAGCTTAGCCCTGACCGCCTTGTAGGGCCGCCCCCAGGGGTCCCGGTCAAGGGTGGCTAATAGAGACGCCCTCGAAGCTTCCTTCGCGTCCCCTATTGCCACTCCGAGGGACTGAGCGCACGACCGGTAGTCGGCGTACAGCTGCGCCTCCTCCTCCGGTACCCGCCGCGCCCTGCGGCGGTACCGGGTGTACCGGCGACGTTTCGCAACACACAGAGATCGCAGTTCAGCGATCTCCGGCGTCCACCAGTACACCTTCCGGTTGGGGAGTCGAGGCTTGGCCCGAGGCATGCACGCGTCGCAGATTTGCGACGCGGCGCTCCCGAACCATTCGGCCTCCTCCTCGACTCCTACTTCCGCCGGAGGAGTCGCCCATGACTGGACGATCGACGCCAGCTTCAACGCCTCCCGGTCTATGCACCCCAGGACCCACCTCTTGGCGGACGGCCCCTCGCGTCTGGGACTCACCACGTGCTGGCCCGTGGAGACATCGTAACGGATGTACCGATGATCCGTTAGATTCTCCACGTCGTCGTCCAGGACTCGCCAGTCCCGGACTGCCAGTGCGACGGCAGGGGTCGTGAACGTGATGTCCACGATGGACCTCCCCTGCTGTGTCACGTACGTGTCGACCGACCCACGGTTACTGATCGTCAGGCCGGTCGTCGTGGCCCACTCTTCCAGCAACCGGCCGCGTTCGTCGGCTGCGGCCGCGGGGCAACCCCAAGCCGTGGAATGGGCATTGAAGTCCCCGGCGACCACCGCCAGACGGGGTGAGATTTGCCCCAGCAGGGCACCCACCACGTCCAGCGCCGTCTCGAACTCGGCCAGTCTCATACTGGGAGGGAAGTACACCGCAATGATGATGTACCTCCCCCACCCACAGGCCACGAAGCCCCTCCCCCTGGAAATGAGGGAGGGGGGCGCCACTCGCTGTGTCCCAGACGCGATAACACACACCGACCCGTCTGTGTCCCCCAGCCACAGACCGTGAGGAGGGACAAAGTACGGGTCGGAAACAATTGCCATATCAATGGCCCACTCCGCCATGGACTGCAGGAGGAGGTCCTGCGCCCGGGCGCAGTTGTTCAAGTTCACCTGGAGGAAGCGAAGGGGGATACCGTCCATTACGGTTCCATCGCTTCCTCTCGCCCTTGCGGGGGCGTCGCTGCCACGGGAACTAGGGCAGCCGGGGTCCTTCCGGCCGCCCTTTTGCCCTTTCTGGGCTTTGTCCCGCGGCATGCTTTGCCGCCTACTATATGGTTGCTCGGTCCACCACCCATTGCTGCGCAGATGACGCAGTGGGGGTCGGCCGAGCATGCCGCGGCTTTGTGGCCAGGACGACCGCAGCGGTAGCAGATTTCACCGCGGTCGTCCTGTGAGGTGCACTGTGACCTGACGTGTCCTGACATCAGGCACCGGAAGCACCTCATGGGTCTTCGCTCAAGCAGAGTTACTTGAGCAGAGACCCAGCCCACTTTTAGACGCCCAGACGACACTTTCATGGCCGCTTCCACGGGGCAGCTCACCACCACCGTGCCACTCCCCCTCAACGTTCGGCGAATCTCGCCGACCTTGACGTTCAGGGGAGGGCAGCCTCCGCGGCGCGCGACTGCGTCAGCCACCTCCTCCCTCGTCACAGAGTCATCCAGACCAGCAATGCGCAAGTCTGCGCACTTGACTGGCCTGGATACGCTCGCCGTCTCAGAGCCGAGCACCTCCCGGAGGCGCGCCGCCAGCCTATCGGCCTTCTCACCGCTGGAGTCACCGGCCACCTCCAATATGGTAGCACCGGTCTGCGCCTTCTTAAAGTTCATCTGGGGGATGTCGAAGTCCTGCAGGTCAACCTGCGACTTCAACCCCCGGATGACGTCCGCGTACGTAGCGCCCTTTTCTGAGGCCTCCGGCAGCAGCGTTATCACTACTGCCGAAGAGCGGGGTGCACGCGGTCCCTTCCTCTTGCGTGTACGCCTCTTCTTCTTAGGAGAAGAGGGTGCAGAGGAAGCTGCAGTACGGGCCGACGTGCTGGCCTTTTGGACAGCAGCCGGCGCTCCAGCCTTCTTCTTTTTCGGCCGCTTGGCTACCGTCACCCACCCCTCGTCCATTGACGACGGGGCAGGCGGCAGCGGCCTCGGCTCGCTCTCCTTGGGGGTGCTCTTCTTCCCCTTTCCCTTTCCCTTCGACGAACCCGCTTTCGGGGGAAGGGGTGGCGGTGACGACTTAGAAGGAGGCGGTGGTGACGGCTGCGGGAGAGCCGATGGACCGGGTTTCGGGTCGGCCTTGCGCCTGGCATCAGAGGCTAGGGGCGGGCGGAGGCGTGGCTCCGGCAGGAGTCTGGGCTCCAAGCCCGCCCACCTCGCGTCCACCGCGGACAGCACGCGGTCCATGATGGCCCGCGACATCTCCTCCAGTGGAGCCACAGCGGCTGGTTGCGCCGCTGTCTTCTCCTCCCGGAGAAAACGAACCTCCATTCGAAGCCTCTCCACCTCCGCCCGAAGAGTGGCCACCTCGTCGTTGACATTACGGCCCTCAAGCACGGCTACGACATCAATGACATCTAATGCCGCATCCTTGAGGGCCTTTATGAAGCCACCCTTTAAGTTTTTCGACTTGCTGGCGACCTCCAACACAAGGTCCATATTTCTACGGACCTTGGCCGCCAACTCATCTGTGGGCAGTTTCTCCCATGCAGGGTCCGCTGCTAACCTTCTAGAGGATCGCGACGCCACTGAAGACGATCGCGATCCTGCCACCGAACCCGGAAATTGGAACACCTCCGACTGGGGGTCCAACTCCTCGACGGCCAGACGTTTCGCACGGGGTGACCGCGGGGACGCAGTCGACACCGCCGCACCCTGGAGGACCGGGGACGCGGTCTCCTCCTCGCTGCGCTGTCTTTTGTTAGTAGCGCTGCTTTCGCGCGACGAAGTCGCACTGAGATCCATGTCGGATCCCGCCATGGAAGGCACAGGTGTCGGAGGCCTCGACAACCTCGACAGCCTCACTGAACACCGACGGGTCTGTCCTTCGGGAACTTGGTCCCGGCACGACATTGCCATCTTCTCCTTGCGCTCACGCGCCTGTCGCTCGGGAGCTTGGTCCCGGCACGACTCATCCTCTCTGCCAGTGCTCGACATCGTCCTGAAAAGGACAGTGCCGATACAGACAGAGGACACCAAAGAACAGTATTACTGCTTGCCGCAAGATTAGCTTTTTCAGATTTAGTCACCCAACGTGCCACTCCGTTACGGTGGTCACGTTGGGGTCCAGGGCACACGACGGGGACGTACTGAAAAGCTCTTGGGGCGTGCCCCAACCTAACCTAACCTAACCTAACCTAACCTAACCTAACCTAACCTAACCTAACCTGGGGCACGCCCCAAGAGTTATCAAGTACGTCCCCGTCGTGTGCCCTGGACCCCAACGTGACCACCGTAACGGAGTGGCACGTTGGGTGACTAAATCTTGATAACCTATCTTGCGGCATTCGAGGTTTCATTGTTTTCGATACTGTCCTTTTCAGGACAATGTCAAACATTGGTAGTGACAGTGAGTCGTGCCGGGACCAAGCTCCCGAGCGACAGGCGCGTGGACGCCAGGAAGAGATGGAGGTTGGGACAGAGGACACGAGGTCTCTCGGCTCTCTCCCAGAGGCGGTGGTGGTGCTGGACCGTCTGGACGTGTCCAGTCCAGAGGGCTCACGCTCGTCTTCCCCGATGGGACGATTCTGGAGAAAGCGGGTCCCAGAGGTGGAAAAGGTGTCCCACACACCCAAGAAGCCCCGTGGTCGCCCGATAACGACGGGCGAATTCGCTGGCCTGGCGCAAGCCCAGGCTGAACTTAACGCGGCCAAGCAGCGGGAGCTAGAACTGCGAAGGGAGGAAGAGATGGCTGACGACCTACAGCGGATGCGGCAGAGGTCTCTCTACCTAAGAGAGACCCCTACTCCTAGCCCACAGCCTGGGCCCAGCCGACAGCCCAATACGGGTGAGTCGCCAGCAGCTCCTGAGCCCCTTAGCTCGGAGCAGTTATCTGGTGCCATTGAGGCGGCGGTGGGGATGGTGCAAACCATCGCCACCAAAAGCTCTAATTTGAAGGGGCAGTACGTGCGGGACCTGAAGCTCGCATGTGAAACTATCCTCCAGCACGTGCGTGTGCTCAGGTCTCGCACAGAATCTGAGGAGGTGGCCCAGCTCCAGGCAGAGCTGGCCGCTGTGCGGGCGGAAATGCGGGCCTGGCAGCAGCAGGCGCAGGCTGCACCACCCCCGATGGGACGCGACGAAATCGCGTTCCTAATTGACGCGCGGCTTGCGGGGATTGCGGACCGGCTGCTGCCCGAGACCCGCATCCGCCCACCTCTGCAGGCGGATAAACGAGTGGCGGCTCGATCCGCAAGTGTTGAAGAGCCTACTGTGGAACTCCCGCCTCTTCCACCTTCCCCCCCGTCCCACTCTGCTCGTCTGCCAGATGAGCAGATGGAGGTAGGAGCAGGCCCTGACGAGCCCAGGGGGGAGAGGAAGGCAAAAAAGAAGGGCCGCGCCAAGAAGAAGACAGCCGCAGCCAAAGAGGCGGAAGCTGCCCGTCAGAAGGCACCCGCCATAGAGTCCCCTTCGGCGCCCACGTCGGTCCCCACCGCGGCCCCGCTGGCCGCGTGGAACAAGGTGGCAGCGCGGCCAAAGGTGGCGAAGTCGGCCCCAGCCACATCGCTCCCGACCGCTCCGGTGAATAAGAAGCGGAAGCGTGGTGCACGCAAGCCGCGCAAACTGCGCGCCCCGACAACTGCAGCGGTCACCGTCACGCTGCAGCCGAGCGCACTGGAGCAGGGCATCACGTACCGTGACGTGTTGTCCAGGGCCGAAGGGGCCATAGACCTCAAGGCCCTGGGCATAGACGGCCTCCGGTTCCGTGAGGCGGCAACTGGGGCTCGCATTATGGAGGTGGCGGGCGAGGACCGCGCCCGGAAGGCGGACAACCTGGCCGCCAAACTGAGAGAGGTGCTGGAGGAGGTCCGTGTCGCCAGGCCGGAGAGGTGTGTAGAGCTGCGCATCTCTGGCTTGAGCGACTCAGCCTCTAAAGAAATGGTGGCGACATCGTTGGCTGCGGAGGGAGGCTGCTCGGCCGCCTCAATTAAGGTGGGCGACATCCAACGCCCACGGGGTCGCCAAGGCACTGCCTGGCTGCGGTGTCCGATCGAGGCCGCCAAGAGGCTGACGGATGGCCGTCGGGTACTCGTCGGGTGGTCAGTGGTCAGGCTGACCACCTTGGACCCGAGACCGGCCCGATGCTTCCGCTGCCTGGAGCCGGGGCACGTTGGGGCCAAGTGCACTGCGGAAATTGACCGCAGTGCGCTCTGCTTCCGTTGTGGGCAGGCCGGCCACAAGTCGGCCACCTGCTCCGCGGAGCCCGGTTGCCCCGTCTGTGAGGCGGCGGGGAAGGCGTCCGCTCATCGACTGGGGTCCAGCGAGTGTAAGGCGGCCTCCGGTAAGAAGGCGGCCTCAAGAAAAGGCGGAGCAGCAGGTGGGACGGCACCCAAAACATCCCCCACCCTGCCGCAACATGAGGAGGCGATGGACACCGCCCAATCGTAATGGCACACTCCATCTCCATACTGCAGGCCAACGTCAACCACTGCGCCGATGCCCAGGACCTTCTGGCCCAATCCATGGCGCAGTGGCAGACGACAGTGGCAGTAGTCGCCGAGCCGTACTACGTTCGTGAAAGCCCGAATTGGGCCAGCGACCAAAACGGCTTGGTGGCTATCGTCGCCCGGCGAGCCGCCCCACCCTTCGACATAGTGCGTAGGGGTCGTGGGTGCGTACTCGTCACGCTGGGTGGCGCTGCAGTGGTTGGGGTGTACTGTCCCCCTAGTAGAAGCCTCGCCGAGTTCGAGCAGTTGCTCCTTGAGGTCGGGGCTCTGCTGGTCGAAGTGCACCCCACCCCGGCTGTGGTGGCCGGGGATTTCAACGCTCATTCTCGGGCGTGGGGATCTCCGGAGACTGATGACCGGGGGGAGATGGTCATGGAGTGGGCGGTGTCCCAAGGCTTGGTGCTTCTGAACCAGGGGGTGGTCCACACTCTAGTGCGGGCTCAGGGCAGATCGATTGTCGATCTTTCGTTCGCCAGTTCTGTCCTGGCCCGTCGTATCAACAACTGGCGGGTCGTCAGGGGGTTGGAGACCGCGTCGGACCATCGTTACATCCGGTTCGACATCGTCTCCCCCGCCTCGGCGGCTCGTGTGGAACTCGACCGCCCCTTGGCAGGGGAAGGTCCGCGGTGGCGACTCGGAACATTAGACCGCGAGCTGGCCAAAGAGGCGGCTATCGTCGAGCGGTGGGCTGCTGATGACAGCGGCCTGGACGTGGACGCGAGATGTGAGCGCCTCGCTGGAGCTCTGACTCGTGTCTGCGACGCGGCGATGCAGAGGGCGAAGCCTATTCCGCCCCGGAGGCAGGTGTACTGGTGGCGTCCCCACCTAGCCGGGCTGCGTACCGCAAGTTACGCGGCCCAGAGGCAGTACACCCGCAGCCGAAGGCGGGCTGTCAGAGACCTCGCCCGAGAAGAACAGCTGCACGCCGCGTATAGGGCCGCCCGTGAGGCCCTTAGCTCGGCGATCAAGGCCGCCAAGGAGGAGGCCTGGAGGGAGTGGCTCGAGAGCCTCGACCGAGACCCGTGGGGGCGCCCGTACAAGACTGTGAGTCAGAAACTCAAGCCATGGGCGCCTCCCCTCACCAGAACTCTCGAGCCGAATCTTCTGGGCCGAGTGGTCAGTTCCCTCTTCCCTGCGAGGGAGGAGTGGGTCCCACCGCGGATGGTAGCACCAGGCCAGGTGCCGGCAGACGAAGTGGCGATACCTCCCGTGTCCGAGGCCGAATTAGGGGTCGCGATGTTGGCACTCAAGTCCAGAAATCGCGCCCCGGGCCCGGACGGCATTCCTGGGAAGGTTATTGCCACGGTCATGCCGGCACTAGAGGAGGAGACGCTGTCCCTCATGTCGGAGTGTGTGGCGTCGGGGAGAGTGCCGCGACGATGGAAGACCGGCAAGCTCGTGCTACTTAAGAAGCACGGGCGCCCTGCCGAGTCGCCGTCGGCCTACCGCCCCATCGTTTTGCTCGACGAGATGTGCAAGCTCTTTGAGCGGGTGCTCGCTGCGCGTCTCGTCGGTCACCTTGAGGGGGCGGGGCCCAACCTCAGTGACGGCCAGTTCGGCTTCCGTCGCGGGAGGTCGACTCTCGACGCCATATCCCGGCTACGGGACGGCGTAGACGAAGCGGTCGACCGGGGAGAGGTGTTGTTGGCTGTATCGCTGGATATAGCCAACGCCTTCAACACCCTCCCCTGGGAGACCATTGCTGAGGCGCTGAGATACCACAATGTCCCGTGGTACCTCAGGCGCGTCCTTGCGGACTACTTCGTGGACCGGGTCATCATCTACCCGGCCCAAGACGGGGTGGTCCGCCGAAGCATGTCATGTGGTGTTCCACAGGGGTCGGTCCTTGGGCCGCTCCTGTGGAATATAGGTTATGACTGGGTCCTGCGCGGTGCTAATCTTCGGGGGGTCGGTGTACTCTGTTACGCCGACGATACCCTAGTCACCGCGCGGGCCCCCTCGTTCCGTGACGCCGCCGTTCTCGCCACGGCAGGCGTCGCCCATGTCGTGCGCCGCATCGGGGCGCTCGGATTAAAGGTGGCCCTCGAAAAATCCGAGGCCGTCTTCTTTCATGGGCCTCGGAAGGTGCCGCCTCGAGATCAGACGATAGTGGTGGGTGGCACTGCCATCGCTGTCGGGAGCAGCCTGAAATATCTCGGGCTCATCCTCGACAGTCGGTGGCGGTTCGCGGAGCATTTCCGGCAGCTGGAACCAAAGTTGCTGGCGTTTGCCGGAATGCTCTCGCGCTTGCTGCCCAATAGTGGGGGACCGGGGTCTGCCTGCCGCCGTCTCTACGATGGAGTGGTGCGCTCCAAGGCGCTCTACGGGGCGCCCATCTGGGCGGACGCCCTCTGCCCAGCAAATGTTGCGCTGCTGCGACGTCCGCAGCGCGCCATCGCGCAGAGGGCTGCACGAGCGTACCACACCGTCTCTTACGAGGCGGCGTGCTTGATTGCGGGTAGTATCCCTTGGGATCTCGAGGCTGGCGTCCTCAAGAGGGTGTATGAGGAGGGCGCCCTGATGCGGCGAATTGCTGGAGGTCGGCCGGCTCCGGAGGAGATCGATCGCTGGAGACAGGCGGCTCGCGACGATCTCTTCCGGCAATGGGCCGATAGGTTGGCTGCGACTAGAAGCAGCACACTGCTCGTGGGGGCCGTTCGGCCCGTCCTGCGTGAGTGGGTGGAGAGGGGTCATGGGGCTCCAACGTATCACCTCACTCAACTTCTCACGGGTCATGGCTGCTTCGCCAAGTACCTGTGGGAGGTAGTGGGGGTGGAATCGGAGCCCCGGTGCCGAAACTGCACCAGCGGCGACCCTGACACGGCGCATCATACTTTGGCCGTGTGTGAGGCGTGGGACGGACAAAGGACGGCCCTCACGAACATTGTTGGTGAGGACCTCTCGCTGGCGGCCATAATTCCGGCTATGGCCAACAGCGAACAGTGTTGGGCTGCCGTCGCCTCGTATGCTAGCGAGGTGATGGCGGCCAAGAGAGAGGCCTTGCGGGAACGGGAGCGAGCTGGACGCACTCTCCCGCCCCGCAGGCCCCCGGCGAGGGGACGCCGGCGAGCACAATTTGCCCGCGTCCCCAACTGAGAGGAGCCACGGGCGGTGGGTCGGGGGACCCGCTGCCCCAATGCTAATGTGGCGGAATGCGCCCCTACGTGTTCCTGGGGCGCATTCTTAAGAGGAGGACGGGCCCCACCATATCGGCACGATGGCCGGGATGGTGGGGCCCCGAGAAGCGAGCCCGCCGAACAGGGCGGGCGTTCCTAGCCGAGTCGCGGTGAGCATTCTATCCCGTGGCTCGGATTGGGCGAAGGAGTAACACCGTGGTGGTTTAGTGGGTAGTCTGGCTTCGGTCAGGAGTCCCACACGAAGCGAGCCCCCTGCCCCCGCAGGGGGTGAGCGAAGTGCGTAAATGCATTCCACCACGAAAAAAAAAAAAAAAAAAAAAAAAAAAAAAAAAAACCTAACCTAACCTAACCTAACCTAACCACAGTCGCCCGTCACTCCCCGCGACGACCAGATCATTTTCCGTAGCGCTCCGCAATTAAAAAATAGTTTTTGTGGGTTTTTGTGAACCGATCGCGACGATACCTTGAAAGTTGCGCCTTGGTGGCCCCCACCCGCCGACATATCGTAATTCAGCCGCACGATACGCTCAAGGCCAGTGAAGTGAATTTTAGTGTTAATTTTAGGTTACCAACCACGTGCTCAACCACTTTTCTACTAATAACTTGGTAACCAGTGATCGGATTTCAAAGTGCAAAGTGTCCTCGGCTGCGGGCAGTAGAGCCCCATCCCCCACGCTGCCCAGTTTTTCCCGGAGGGCGCAGGTTTTCCCGGGAAAAGCAGAAAAACAAAAACCACGTGGGCACGTGGTAGCAGAACCAGCCATCCGAGGAGCACAAAATTTTGCCAGCTGGAAGCACCTACCAACAGCATCAGGAATCCGAAAACTCCAGATTTTTAGCGGCACCGGGGCGAGTATTATTATTATTAGAAAATCCAAACTTTCACCCCCTATAACTTCTGTTAGGGGCGTCATCTTGAAATTCGGCAACTGCTATAAGTTGCGCGCTAGCTTGAAGACCAGGGCCGGAGCCCAAGAAAAATTTTTGGACGAAAACTGGACTCACAGTAATTCAAAAACCAATTTTTTCGGCTTTTTGTAATTATTATTATTATTTTATTAAATTTCTTGTGTTTTTGTTATATTGTTCGCTAGAGCCTGATTTTACACTATTTATCGTATTTTTTGTATAATTTTAACTTCATCCATTCCGGAGATATTGAATTTTTAGTATTTTTTTGAAATAAATTGAAATTGGGTAGAAATTCCTGGTTTTTAACCTGGGGGCTCGGTTTACATAGGCCTTATACACCTTTGTAACCCAAAACCGTAGCGCTCTAGCTCTAAAATCCAGGATTTTTGTAATTTCCGCCATTTTAAATTTTTTGGTGCCATTTTTGTTTTTTGTATATCTCCGCACTGGATAGGCCTAGCGAAAAAATTCTTCTTGTATAGGCTGTAGGACAGCTTAATCTAGGTGGTCCGTCTAGTTTTAGGCAAATCCGGGGACTTTTTATCTTTAGGTGTTTTAACCCCCCCAGGGGATAGAGGACATCAAGCGCACCCCAGATATCGATTTTGGGAGCTCTAGGACAGACCGTTCCGGGGTTGCAGCCGGTCAAAGTTTGACCTTGGCTGCACGGTGGCCATCTTGTAATTCTTTGGACGGCCGTAGCTCCGCCGCGGAAGGTCGTAGAAGCTCCGGATTTCGACTGGGGGCATTAGGGGAACACCGGCTCTCCCACCCTACGCTTTTTTGGGGAAAAAGGGGAAAATTTTGTGAAAAATTTGTCAAAAATTTTTTTGACCTTTTCACACCAAGGGGTGGTAGGGACGGCCAGGCCAACCAGTAGGAAACTTTTCGCGGCTCGCTGAGGCGCCTGGGACCCGAGATATACGGGTTCAAAGTTGGGCAAATCCGCCATCTTGGAATATTGCAAACCTGTATATCTCGGCAACGGGTGGTCGTAGCGAATTACGGTTTCCACTGGCCGACTCGGCTCGCCGCTCCACTTCGAACTAGTAGGGAGGGGGTTTGACCCCACCAAATTGGGGGGTCAAATTTTGGGGGTCACTCTATTGGGCTGACAGTTACGTCATTAGGTAGGTCTCGCCGAGACCTTTCAGGGGAGCCCGATCTCGGTGGATTCGGACTGTTGGTTCCTGAGCACACCCGGTTCAAAGTTTTGGCACCAAATTGGCGCCAGGATTTTGAAGCCTGATTGTGTCGGAGCCCGTGGGCCTAGGACCGCCGAGTTTGGTATCGTTTTGGAGGGCTCGGGGAGCTCTATCGGCTCGTCCAGGTAGGGGGACTCTACATAGAGCGCGGGTAGAGATCAACTGTAGAGCCGGTTCCAACGGCGCGAATTCGCTTAAATTTCTACAGGGCTTATATCTCCTGGGCCGGGATCCTATCAGAGGGCGACCTATATTAGGTTAACGGCGAAATTTGCCTTTAAACCTATTTTTGCATTAATTTTATTTCTTTTTGCGATATCTGCATATCTTTGTAAATAACATCGTAGTTATATAGACTGTATCATTACCCAACTCTACATAGAGTTAAGATTTTTATATACATATATTTTTATTGTTTTTCTTTATTTTGATTACCAAATAAGACTAGATTAGACCAGAGACTTTTGTCTCTAGATTTTATTATTTTCTTTTTTTTTTGACAAAGTAGCTGGGCTACCTAAACTGTAAAGAACTGCTTCATAACTAAGCGGAATTACCGCTGTGAGACTAAAGATACCGCACCGAACCGATTGCCGTGTGTCTAACTGCATACATACATTCGCACCACACACCTTCACATACTCACACCCCAGGCTACACACAGGACACACCCTAACGGGACACAAAAACACAACTTTACAGCATTACACAATACATTAACACACACTTAGGTACACAAATACTTTGAGGCACCTGTCTACATTGATCATCACCATCGTATCGTGCGACGAGCCTGACGCTTTAAACTCAGTAGATCGTAACTTCAATTAGGATTCTTATTTTTCATTTTATTGTTCTTTGCTTTTATTCATTTTATTCATTTTTCAATTTTGGTCATAATTATAAATTTTATTTGTTATATACAGTTTTAAAAGCTTAACTACAATTTGAATTTATTGACATCGTTTTATTATTATTTCATTTTTATTTTATTTTTATTTTACAAATTTTTAAATTTTACATTTTAACGCGCGCCTCCCCGAATTAAAATGGCTTTATTCCATACGCCTGCGGATAAAACAACTAGCCCCGTTATGGAGAGGAACTCTACCTTTACCCTAGATGATAGCCCTAAGACCAACAAAGGGAGCCGCGGATCGGGGACTGTTCGGAGAAGCATAGAAATGCTTAAAGCTATAGCTGGGCCACCCCCACAGAACACAAAAAAGGCAGCAGAACACCAGCTGCCATCCCCTAAATCCGAGCAGTCGCCGACCGCGCGTCTCGCCCTAAGGTGCTGCAGAACTATACGGGAGCAGGCTACTCTGTCGCGGAACTTGAAAAGCGAAATTAAATCAAAAATCGAGGAAGCCGTAAGTGCGCTCGAAAAACACATTAAGGCGCTCCAGCGTGATGCTGATTTGCATAAGGGCCAGAGTAGGCAGGGCACTGGGAGGTTGGGGTCGCCGGCCCCCACCTCTCCAGCCCCTCCCCCGAGCGCACACGGGAGGGAAATACTAGGAAAGTTAGAAGAGAATGAACGACTGATAAAAGAGAATGGAAGGATGATGCAAGAACTTAAGGAAAGAATGGAGAAACAGGAAGAAAGGGAAAAAGAGAGAGAGAGAAAGGAAGTACCGACGTATGCGGGTGTAGCGTCGGGCCGCTCAGGAGCGCGGCTCCCTGAGCGGGCGACGCTGCACTCCATAGCCATCACGTCGAAAGACGAAAGAGAGACGAGCGAGCATGTGATGGAGAAATTACGAAAGGTAGCGAATGAAGATGAAGGATGGGTTATGGTCGAAAAGATACGGAAGGCGAAAGATAGGAAAGTGATAGTAGGTTATAAAACCGAGAATGAAAGGAAAAGGGCACAAGAAAGAATCGCTGCACAGCAGAAGGATCTGGCCGTCGAGCAGATCAAGAATAAGGACCCGCTCCTTATTCTGTACAACGTACTGCGAACCCATACGGATGAAAATTTGTTAAAGGTCATAAGGGCTCGGAACCATAATGTGTTCCGAGGCCTGACCCCAGAACAGGACCGTATGGGAGTACTGTATAAAAAGACGGCCAGGAATCCTCACACATGCCACGTGGTGCTCAGGGTCTCTCCAGAGGTTTATAACCGTGCCTTGGACATGGGGAGACTGCACATTGACCTCCAACCCATAAGGGTGGCGGATCAATCGCCATTGGTGCAGTGCTCCTCATGCCTAGGGTATGGACACACCAGGAGGCTCTGCCCCAAGAATGAACTAAGGTGTAGTCACTGCGGCGGGACTCATTTAAGAGCCGATTGCCCCGACTACGCCGCTGGTGTAGAGCCGACCTGCTGTAATTGCCAAAGAGAGAAGCTGAGCAGCACGGGGCATAGCGTATTCAGCGACGCATGCCCTGTGAGAGAAAGGTGGGATACTATAGCGAGGACCGCCACTCAGTACCGGTGCTAACGTTGTCCCGGGGAATGTGGCCCCTTACAAGGTGCTGCAGGTGAACCTCAGAAAGAAGAAGCTGGCAATCGATGACTTCATACTCGAAGCCTCAAGGCGGAAAGCCACGGCCGCTCTCATTCAAGAGCCCTACGTAGGCAACATGGCGAAGATGAAGTCATACCAGGGCGTAAGGGTCTACCAGAACACTGGGCAAGGAGGAGGGACTGTGAAGGCGGCCATTGCCGTCTTCGATCCGAATGTGGATGTTGTACAGTACCCGCAACTCACCACTAACAACATCGTAGTGGTGGGGATCCGGACCAGTGCCTGGATGATCACGCTGGTGTGCTTCTACTTCGAGCCGAAGCCAACACCACTGGGGCCCTACTTAGAGCGGCTCAAGGAGGTGAGGCGGAGTCTAGGTTCCCAGCTTGTTGTTTTTGGGGGCGATTCCAACGCGAAGAGCACCTGGTGGGGTCACAGGTTTGAGAACGATAGGGGCGAGTTACTGAGAGGGGTACTCGCTGAAATGGACCTCCATGTCTTGAATAGCGGAAATATTCCAACTTTCGATACTGTACGAGGCGGAAAAAGGTACTACAGCTATGTGGACATTACGGCTTGCACCAGTAACGCGGTCGCCTGGATCGGCGCTTGGAAGGTTGACACGGGCCTCACGCCGAGCTCAGACCACACCGGCATAGAGTTCAGCCTCAACCTGGCGAAGGCAAAAGGTACAAATATCAGCCGTACCACTCGCGCCTACAACACTAAAAAGGCAGACTGGGATGCTTTCAAAGCTAACATGGCTCGGCTGCTTCCGGATATAGTGATAGGCGACACAAGACACGACAACGAGCTCGATGTCTTGGCCGAAGCTTATACGGGGGCAGTCGAGGGTGCGTGCAGAGAGAGTATCCCAGTTAAAAAACCGGGGGGGCTGATCTCTTCGCCATGGTGGTCGGAAAAACTCGCCAACTTAAGGAAGGTAATGATCACCTACAAGCGTCGAATCAGGAACGCTGCGCCGGTCCGAAGGGAATGGGTGATAGCGCAGTACCTAGAGAAAAAGGAGACGTATGAAAGCGAAGTAAGAATGGCGCAGGTCGAAAGTTGGAAGAACTTCTGCGGAAAGCAGGACAGGGAGGGCCTATGGGAGGGAATTTATCGTGTTATCGGGAGGTCCACAGTGAGGGAGGAGGACACGCTCCTAACCGCCAATGGCTCCTACTTGGACGCTAAAGGCTCAGCCGAGCTGCTGGCCCGAACTTTCTACCCGCAAGATCGGGTGGAAGAGGATAACGGAGGGCATCACGAAATCAGAGAACTAGCGAACAGACTGGATAAGGAAAGGGGTCATCATAATGATGACCCCCCCTTTACATTGTGCGAACTCTACGATGCTCTCCGTAAATTTAATCCCAAGAAAGCTCCGGGGGCGGATGGCTTCACGGCCGATATCTGCACCCACGCCATTGGGGCCGACCCCTTACTCTTCTTGAAGCTGCTGAATCGGTGCCTTCACCACGGCTACTTTCCCAAGATATGGAAGGAAGCCGTGGTGGTTGCACTGAGGAAGCCAGGAAAGGACTCGTACGCCGTCCCCAAGTCGTATAGACCTATTGGTCTACTACCCGTCCTGGGGAAGGTGTACGAGAGGATGCTGGTGGCTCGTCTCAACTTCTACTTACTGCCGACGATTAGCCCCCGCCAGTACGGCTTTATGCCACAAAAAAGCACCGAAGACGCCCTCTATGACCTTATGGGTCATATAAGGGCTAAACTTAATGAGAAAAGGATAGTCCTTATTGTGTCCCTGGACATAGAGGGCGCCTTCGATAGCGCATGGTGGCCGGCAATTAAAGTACGACTGGCGGAGGAGAATTGCCCGGCGAATTTGAGACGAGTCGTCAGTAGCTACCTTAGCGACAGGGAGGTAAGGGTTAGGTATGCGGGCGAGGAGTGCAGACGCTCCACGGAGAAGGGATGCGTCCAGGGGTCTATTGGCGGACCCTTACTGTGGAACCTATTACTGGATCCCTTATTGCATCAACTGGAAAAGGGGACAGGACGCGTACAGGCATTCGCGGACGATGTGGTTTTGGTGTTCGATGGGGATAGCGCCTTGGAGATTGAGGGACAGGCCAATGCCTCTCTCGAGCATGTGCGGGAGTGGGGCATCCGAAACAAGCTGAAATTCGCACCGCACAAAACTTGTGCGATGGTAATCACGCGGAGGCAGAAGTACGATGCCCCACGCCTCAGCATGGGCGGGGTAGGCATTGGACTGTCCAAGGAGATCAAAATCCTGGGGCTCACCATCGACGAAAAACTCACCTTCAACACTCACGTCACTAATGTATGCAGGAAGGCAATTGGTATTTACCACAAGCTGGCGCGGATGGCCCGGATCAGTTGGGGATTGCATCCCGAGGTGATCCGGACTATCTACAACGCCGCTGTGGAGCCGACGGTGTTGTATGCGGCCAGTAGCTGGTGTCCTGCGGTGGGAAAGCTTGGTGTCCAGAAGCAGCTGAATGTGGTGCAGCGCGGTTTCGCCCAGAAGCTCTGCAAAGGCTACCGCACGGTCTCCCTGCACTCGGGGTTGATCCTGGCTGGGATGCTCCCTCTGGACCTCAGAGTTCGCGAGGTGGCCTCGTTGTACGAGGCCAAGAGAGGAGTGCCCCAGCCATGGTTGAAGGATAGGGAGATCGAGCGGATGGCCCCAGCAATTGAGGCTCCTCACCCCGCGGAGCATATGAACCTGGAGTTCGTAAGTCTGGTAGACGAGGAACATTATAGGAGCGTCCAAAATCGAACGCAAGTCCAGATCTTTACGGATGGGAGCAAGATTGAGGGCCGGGTCGGCGCCGCGTTATCCATGTGGGATAACGGGGCCGAAATAAAGGCCCTCAAACTTGCTCTCTCCCCGTACTGCACCGTCTACCAAGCAGAGCTCCTGGCCATATGCAAAGCGGCCAGTGAGGCCCTCAAGCGAGGTGCGGCCACATTCGGCGGCCACATTCGTCGCCCAGCGAGCCGCCCCACCCTTCGACATAGTGCGGAGGGGTCGTGGGTGCGTACTCGTCACGCTGGGTGGCGCTGCAGTGGTTGGGGTGTACTGTCCCCCTAGTAGAAGCCTCGCCGAGTTCGAGCAGTTGCTCCTTGAGGTCGGGGCTCTGCTGGTGGAAGTGCACCCCACCCCGGCTGTGGTGGCCGGGGATTTCAACGCTCATTCTCGGGCGTGGGGATCTCCGGAGACTGATGACCGGGGGGAGATGGTCATGGAGTGGGCGGTGTCCCAAGGCTTGGTGCTTCTGAACCAGGGGGTGGTCCACACTCTAGTGCGGGCTCAGGGCAGATCGATTGTCGATCTTTCGTTCGCCAGTTCTGTCCTGGCCCGTCGTATCAACAACTGGCGGGTCGTCAGGGGGTTGGAGACCGCGTCGGACCATCGCTACATCCGGTTCGACATCGTCTCCCCCGCCTCGGCGACTCGTGTGGAACTCGACCGCCCCTTGGCAGGGGAAGGTCCGCGGTGGCGACTCGGAACATTAGACCGCGAGCTGGCCAAAGAGGCGGCTATCGTCGAGCGGTGGGCTGCTGATGACAGCGGCCTGGACGTGGACGCGAGATGTGAGCTCCTCGCTGGAGCTCTGACTCGTGTCTGCGACGCGGCGATGCAGAGGGCGAGGCCTATTCCGCCCCGGAGGCAGGTGTACTGGTGGCGTCCCCACCTAGCCGGGCTGCGTACCGCAAGTTACGCGGCCCAGAGGCAGTACACCCGCAGCCGAAGGCGGGCTGTCAGAGACCTCGCCCGAGAAGAACAGCTGCACACCGCGTATAGGGCCGCCCGTGAGGCCCTTAGCTCGGCGATCAAGGCCGCCAAGGAGGAGGCCTGGAGGGAGTGGCTCGAGAGCCTCGACCGAGACCCGTGGGGGCGCCCGTACAAGACTGTGAGTCAGAAACTCAAGCAATGGGCGCCTCCCCTCACCAGAACTCTCGAGCCGAATCTTCTGGGCCGAGTGGTCAGTTCCCTCTTCCCTGCGAGGGAGGAGTGGGTCCCACCGCGGATGGTGGCACCAAGCCAGGTGCCGGCAGACGAAGTGGCAATACCTCCCGTGTCCGAGGCCGAATAAGGGGTCGCGATGTTGGCACTCAAGTCCAGAAATCGCGCCCCGGGCCCGGACGGCATCCCTGGGAAGGTTATTGCCACGGTCATGCCGGCACTAGAGGAGGAGACGCTGTCCCTCATGTCGGAGTGTGTGGCGTCGGGGAGAGTGCCGCGACAATGGAAGACCGGCAAGCTCGTGCTACTTAAGAAGCACGGGCGCCCTGCCGAGTCGCCGTCGGCCTACCGCCCCATCGTTTTGCTCGACGAGATGTGCAAGCTCTTTGAGCGGGTGCTCGCTGCGCGTCTCGTCGGCCACCTTGAGGGGGCGGGGCCCAACCTGAGTGACGGCCAGTTCGGCTTCCGTCGCGGGAGGTCGACTCTCGACGCCATATCCCGGCTGCGGGACGGCGTAGACGAAGCGGTCGATCGGGGTGAGGTGTTGTTGGCTGTATCGCTGGATATAGCCAACGCCTTCAACACCCTCCCCTGGGAGACCATTGCGGAGGCGCTGAGGTACCACAATGTACCGTTGTATCTCAGGCGAGTCCTTGCGGACTACTTTGTGGACCGGATCATCATCTATCCGGCCCAAAACGGAGTTGTCCGCCAAAGTATGTCGTGTGGTGTTCCACAGGGGTCGGTCCTTGGGCCGCTCCTGTGGAATATAGGTTATGACTGGGTCCTGCGCGGTGCTAATCTTCGGGGGGTCGGTGTACTCTGTTACGCCGACGATACCCTAGTCACCGCGCGGGCCCCCTCGTTCCGCGACGCCGCCGTTCTCGCCACGGCAGGCGTCGCCCATGTCGTGCGCCGCATTGGGGCGCTCGGATTAAAGGTGGCCCTCGAAAAGTCCGAGGCCCTCTTCTTTCATGGGCCTCGGAAGACGCCGCCTCGAGATCAGACGATAGTGGTGGGTGGCACTGCCATCGCTGTCGGGAGCAGCCTGAAATATCTCGGGCTCATCCTCGACAGTCGGTGGCGGTTCGCGGAGCATTTCCGGCAGATGGAACCAAAGTTGCTGGCGTTTGCCGGAATGCTCTCGCGTTTGCTGCCCAATAGTGGGGGACCGGGATCTGCCTGCCGCCGTCTCTACGATGGAGTGGTGCGCTCCAAGGCGCTCTACGGGGCGCCCATCTGGGCGGACGCCCTCTGCCCAGCAAATGTAGCGCTGCTGCGACGTCCGCAGCGCGCCATCGCGCAGAGGGCTGCACGGGCGTACCACACCGTCTCTTACGAGGCGGTGTGCTTGATTGCGGGCAGTATCCCTTGGGATCTCGAGGCTGGTGTCCTTAAGAGGGTGTATGAGGAGGGCGCCCTGATGCGGCGAGTTGCTGGAGGTCGGCCGGCTCCGGAGGAAATCGATCGCTGGAGACAGGCGGCTCGCGACGATCTCTTCCGGAAATGGGCCGATAGGTTGGCTGCGACAAGAAGCAGCACACTGCTCGTGGGGGCTGTTCGGCCCGTCCTGCGTGAGTGGGTGGAGAGGGGTCATGGGGCTCCAACGTATCACCTCACTCAACTCCTCACGGGTCATGGCTGCTTCGCCAAGTACCTGTGGGAGGTGGTGGGGGTGGAATCGGAGCCCCGGTGCCGAAACTGCACCAGCGGCGACCCTGACACGGCACACCATACATTAGCCGTGTGTGAGGCGTGGGACGGACAAAGGACGGCCCTCACGAACATTGTTGGTGAGGACCTCTCGCTGTCGGCTATAATTCCGGCTATGGCCGACAGCGAACATTGTTGGGCCGCCGTCGCCTCGTATGCTAGCGAGGTGATGGCGGCCAAGAGAGAGGCCTTGCGGGAGCGGGAGCGAGCTGGACGCACTCTCCCGCCCCGCAGGCCCCCGGCGAGGGGACGCCGGCGAGCACAATTTGCCCGCGTCCCCAACTGAGAGGAGCCACGGGCGGTGGGTCGGGGGACCCGCTGCCCCAATGCTAATGTGGCGGAATGCGCCCCTACGTGTTCCTGGGGCGCATTCTTAAGAGGAGGACGGGCCCCACCATATCGGCACGATGGCCGGGATGGTGGGGCCCCGAGAAGCGAGCCCGCCGAACAGGGCGGGCGTTCCTAGCCGAGTCGCGGTGAGCATTCTATCCCGCGGCTCGGATTGGGCGAAGGAGGAACACCGTGGTGGTTTAGTGGGTAGTCTGGCTTCGGCCAGGAGTCCCACACGAAGCGAGCCCCCTGCCCCCGCGGGGGGTGAGCGAAGTGCGTAAATGCATTCCACCACGTAAAAAAAAAAAAAAAAAAAAAAAAAACACCCCACCCTTCGACATAGTACGGAGGGGTCGTGGGTGCGTACTCGTCACGCTGGGTGGCGCTGCAGTGGTTGGGGTGTACTGTCCCCCTAGTAGAAGCCTCGCCGAGTTCGAGCAGTTGCTCCTTGAGGTCGGGACTCTGCTGGTGGAAGTGCACCCCACCCCGGCTGTGGTGGCCGGGGATTTCAACGCTCATTCTCGGGTGTGGGGATCTCCGGAGACTGATGACCGGGGGGAGATGGTCATGGAGTGGGCGGTGTCCCAAGGCTTGGTGCTTCTGAACCAGGGGGTAGTCCACACTCTAGTGCGGGCTCAGGGCAGATCGATTGTCGATCTTTCGTTCGCCAGTTCTGTCCTGGCCCGTCGTATCAACAACTGGCGGGTCGTCAGGGGGTTGGAGACCGCGTCGGACCATCGCTACATCCGGTTCGACATCGTCTCCCCCGCCTCGGCGACTCGTGTGGAACTCGACCGCCCCTTGGCAGGGGAAGGTCCGCGGTGGCGACTCGGAACATTAGACCGCGAGCTGGCCAAAGAGGCGGCTATCGTCGAGCGGTGGGCTGCTGATGACAGCGGCCTGGACGTGGACGCGAGATGTGAGCGCCTCGCTGGAGCTCTGACTCGTGTCTGCGACGCGGCGATGCAGAGGGCGAGGCCTATTCCGCCCCGGAGGCAGGTGTACTGGTGGCGTCCCCACCTAGCCGGGCTGCGTACCGCAAGTTACGCGGCCCAGAGGCAGTACACCCGCAGCCGAAGGCGGGCTGTCAGAGACCTCGCCCGAGAAGAACAGCTGCACGCCGCGTATAGGGCCGCTCGTGAGGCCCTTAGCTCGGCGATCAAGGCCGCCAAGGAGGAGGCCTGGAGGGAGTGGCTCGAGAGCCTCGACCGAGACCCGTGGGGGCGCCCGTACAAGACTGTGAGTCAGAAACTCAAGCCATGGGCGCCTCCCCTCACCAGAACTCTCGAGCCGAATCTTCTGGGCCGAGTGGTCAGTTCCCTCTTCCCTGCGAGGGAGGAGTGGGTCCCACCGCGGATGGTGGCACCAAGCCAGGTGCCGGCAGACGAAGTGGCAATACCCCCCGTGTCCGAGGCCGAATTAGTGGTCGCGATGTTGGCACTCAAGTCCAGAAATCGCGCCCCGGGCCCGGACGGCATCCCTGGGAAGGTTATTGCCACGGTCATGCCGGCACTAGAGGAGGAGACGCTGTCCCTCATGTCGGAGTGTGTGGCGTCGGGGAGAGTGCCGCGACGATGGAAGACCGGCAAGCTCGTGCTACTTAAGAAGCACGGGCGCCCTGCCGAGTCGCCGTCGGCCTACCGCCCCATCGTTTTGCTCGACGAGATGTGCAAGCTCTTTGAGCGGGTGCTCGCTGCGCGTCTCGTCGGTCACCTTGAGGGGGCGGGGCCCAACCTGAGTGACGGCCAGTTCGGCTTCCGTCGCGGGAGGTCGACTCTCGACGCCATATCCCGGCTGCGGGACGGCGTAGACGAAGCGGTCGACCGGGGTGAGGTGCTGTTGGCTGTATCGCTGGATATAGCCAACGCCTTCAACACCCTCCCCTGGGAGACCATTGCTGAGGCGCTGAGGTACCACAATGTCCCGTGGTACCTCAGGCGCGTCCTTGCGGACTACTTCGTGGACCGGGTCATCATCTACCCGGCCCAAGACGGGGTGGTCCGCCGAAGCATGGCGTGTGGTGTTCCACAGGGGTCGGTCCTTGGGCCGCTCCTGTGGAATATAGGTTATGACTGGGTCTTGCGCGGTGCTAATCTTCGGGGGGTCGGTGTACTCTGTTACGCCGACGATACCCTAGTCACCGCGCGGGCCCCTTCGTTTCGCGACGCCGCTGTTCTCGCTACGGCAGGCGTCGCCCATGTCGTGCGCCGCATCGGGGCGCTTGGGTTAAAGGTGGCCCTCGAAAAGTCCGAGGCCCTCTTCTTCCACGGGCCTCGGAAGACGCCGCCTCGAGATCAGACGATAGTGGTGGGTGGCACCGCCATCGCTGTCGGGAGTAGCCTGAAATATCTTGGGCTCATCCTCGACAGTCGGTGGCGGTTCGCGGAGCATTTCCGGCAGCTGGAACCAAAGTTGCTGGCGTTTGCTGGAATGCTCTCGCGCTTGCTGCCCAACAGTGGAGGTCCTGGGTCTGCGTGCCGCCGTCTCTACGATGGAGTGGTGCGCTCCAAGGCGCTCTACGGGGCGCCAATCTGGGCGGATGCCCTCTGCCCAGCAAATGTAGCGCTGCTGCGACGTCCGCAGCGCGCCATCGCGCAGAGGGCTGCACGGGCGTACCACACCGTCTCCTACGAGGCGGCGTGCTTGATTGCGGGAAGTATCCCTTGGGATCTCGAGGCTGGCGTCCTTAAGAGGGTGTACGAGGAGGGCGCGCTGATGCGGCGAGTTGCTGGAGGTCAGCCAGCTCCGGAGGAGATCGATCGCTGGAGACAGGCGGCTCGCGACGATCTCTTCCGGCAATGGGCCGATAGGTTGGCTGCGACAAGAAGCAGCGCACTGCTCGTGGGGGCCGTTCGGCCCGTCCTGCGTGAGTGGGTGGAGAGGGGTCATGGGGCTCCGACGTATCACCTCACCCAACTTCTCACGGGTCATGGCTGCTTCGCCAAGTACCTGTGGGAGGTGGTGGGGGTGGAATCGGAGCCCCGGTGCCGAAACTGCACCAGCGGCGACCCTGACACGGCACACCATACATTGGCCGTGTGTGAGGCATGGGACGGACAAAGGACGGCCCTCACGAACATTGTTGGTGAGGACCTCTCGCTGGCGGCCATAATTCCGGCTATGGCCGACAGCGAACAGTGTTGGGCCGCCGTCGCCTCGTATGCTAGCGAGGTGATGGCGGCCAAGAGAGAGGCCTTGCGGGAGCGGGAGCGAGCTGGACGCACTCTCCCGCCCCGCAGGCCCCCGGCGAGGGGACGCCGGCGAGCACAATTTGCCCGCGTCCCCAACTGAGAGGAGCCACGGGCGGTGGGTCGGGGGACCCGCTGCCCCAATGCTAATGTGGCGGAATGCGCCCCTACGTGTTCCTGGGGCGCATTCTTAAGAGGAGGACGGGCCCCACCATATCGGCACGATGGCCGGGATGGTGGGGCCCCGAGAAGCGAGCCCGCCGAACAGGGCGGGCATTCCTAGCCGAGTCGCGGTGAGCATTCTATCCCGCGGCTCGGATTGGGCGAAGGAGGAACACCGTGGTGGTTTAGTGGGTAGTCTGGCTTCGGCCAGGAGTCCCACACGAAGCGAGCCCCCTGCCCCCGCGGGGGGTGAGCGAAGTGCGTAAATGCATTCCACCACGTAAAAAAAAAAAAAAAAACAAAAAAAAAAAAAAAAAAAAAAAAAGTACGTCCCCGTCGTGTGCCCTGGACCCCAACGTGACCACCGTAACGGAGTGGCACGTTGGGTGACTAAATCTTGATAACTTATCTTGCGGCATTCGAGGTTGACTTGTTTTCGATACTGTCCTTTTCAGGACAATGTCTAACATTGGTTGCGATAGTGAGTCGTGCCGGGACCAAGCTCCCGAGCGACAGGCGCGTGGACGCCAGGAAGAGATGGAGGTTGGGACGGAGGACACGAGGCCTCTCGGCTCTCTCCCAGAGCCGGTGGTGGTGCTGGACCGTCTGGACGTGTCCAGTCCAGAGGGCTCACGCTCGTCGTCCCCCATGGGACGATTCTGGAGAAAGCGAGTCCCAGAGGTAGAAAAGGTGTCCCATACACCCAAGAAGCCCCGCGGTCGCCCGATAACGACGGGCGAATTCGCTGGCTTGGCGCAAGCCCAGGCCGAACTTAACGCGGCCAAGCAGCGGGAGCTGGAACTGCGCAGGGAGGAAGAGATGGCCGACGACCTGCAGAGGATGCGGCAGAGGTCTCTCTACCTAAGAGAGACCCCTACCCCTAGCCCACAGCCTGGGCCCAGCCGACAGCCCAACGCGGTGGAGCCACCAGCAGCTCCTGAGCCCCTCAGCTCGGATCAGTTATCGGGTGCCATTGAGGCGGCGGTGGGGATGGTGCAAACCATCGCCGCCAAAAGCTCCAACCTGAAGGGGCAGTACGTGCGGGACCTGAAGCTCGCATGTGAAACTATCCTCCAGCACGTGCGTGTGCTCAGGTCTCGCACAGAATCTGAGGAGGTGGCCCAGCTCCAGGCAGAGCTGGCCGCTGTGCGGGCGGAAATGCGGGCCTGGCAGCAGCAGGCGCAGGCTGCACCACCCCCGATGGGACGCGACGAAATCGCGTTCCTGATTGACGCGCGGCTTGCAGGTATTGCGGACCGGCTGCTGCCCGAGACCCGCATCCGCCCACCTCTGCAGGCGGATAAACGAGCGGCGGCTCGATCCGCAAGCGTTGAAGAGCCTATTGTGGAACTCCCGCCTCTTCCACCTTCCCCCCCGTCCCACTCTGCTCGTCTGCCAGTTGAGCAGATGGAGGTAGGAGCAGGCCCTGATGAGCCCAGGGGGGAGAAGAAGGCAAAAAAGAAGACCCGGGCCAAGAAGTCAGCCGCAGCCAAAGAGGCGGAAGCTGCCCGCCAGAAGACGCCCGCCACGGCGTCCACGTCGGTCCCCACTGCGGTCCCGCTGGCCGCATGGAATAAGGTGGCAGCGCGGCCAAAGGTGGCAAAGTCGGCCCCAGCCACATCTCCCCCCACCGCTGAAAAGCGGAAGCGTGGTGCCCGCAAGCCACGCAAACTGCGCGCCCCGGCAACTGCAGCGGTCACCGTCACGCTACAGCCGGCCGCGCGGGAGCAGGGCATCACGTATATAGACGTGTTGGCCAAGGCCGAAAGGGACATAGATCTAAAGGCCCTGGGAATTGACGGCCTCCGGTTTCGCGAAGCGACCACTGGAGCTCGTATACTGGAGGTGGCGGGCGAAGACCGAGCTCGAAAAGCGGATAATCTGGCCGCGAAACTTCGGGAAGTGCTTGAGGAGGTCCGCGTCGCCAGGCCGGAGAGGTGCGTGGAGCTGCGCATCTCTGGCTTGAGCGACTCGGCCTCAAAAGAAACGGTGGCAGCGTCGTTGGCGGCAGAGGGAGGCTGCTCCGCTGATTGCATAAAGGTGGGCGACATCCAACGCCCACGGGGTCGCCAAGGCACTGCCTGGCTGCGGTGTCCGATCGAGGCCGCCAAGAGGCTGACGGACGGCCGTCGGGTACTCGTCGGGTGGTCAGTGGTCAGGCTGACCACCTTGGACCCGAGACCGGCCCGATGCTTCCGCTGCCTGGAGCCGGGGCACGTTGGGGCCAAGTGCACTGCGGACATTGACCGCAGTGCGCTCTGCTTCCGTTGTGGGCAGGCCGGCCACAAGTCCGCCACTTGCTCCGCGGAGCCCGGTTGCCCCGTCTGTGCAGCGGCGGGGAAGGCGTCCGCTCATCGCCTGGGGTCCGGCGAGTGTAAGACGTCTTCTGGTAAGAAGGCGGCCTCCGGTAAGAAGGCGGCCTCAAGAAAAGGCGGAGCAGCAGGTGGGACGGAACCGAAAATATCCTCCACCCTGCCGCAAAATGAGGAGGCGATGGACACCGCCCAATCGTAATGGCACATTCCATCTCCATACTGCAGGCCAACGTCAACCACTGCGTCGATGCCCAGGACCTTCTGGCCCAATCCATGGCGCAGTGGCAGACGACAGTGGCAGTAGTCTCCGAGCCGTACTACGTTCGCGAAAGCCCGAACTGGGCCAGCGACCAAAACGGCTTGGTGGCTATCGTCGCCCAGCGAGCCGCCCCACCCTTCGACATAGTACGGAGGGGTCGTGGGTGCGTACTCGTCACGCTGGGTGGCGCTGCAGTGGTTGGGGTGTACTGTCCCCCTAGTAGAAGCCTCGCCGAGTTCGAGCAGTTGCTCCTTGAGGTCGGGACTCTGCTGGTGGAAGTGCACCCCACCCCGGCTGTGGTGGCCGGGGATTTCAACGCTCATTCTCGGGTGTGGGGATCTCCGCCTCGGCGACTCGTGTGGAACTCGACCGCCCCTTGGCAGGGGAAGGTCCGCGGTGGCGACTCGGAACATTAGACCGCGAGCTGGCCAAAGAGGCGGCTATCGTCGAGCGGTGGGCTGCTGATGACAGCGGCCTGGACGTGGACGCGAGATGTGAGCGCCTCGCTGGAGCTCTGACTCGTGTCTGCGACGCGGCGATGCAGAGGGCGAGGCCTATTCCGCCCCGGAGGCAGGTGTACTGGTGGCGTCCCCACCTAGCCGGGCTGCGTACCGCAAGTTACGCGGCCCAGAGGCAGTACACCCGCAGCCGAAGGCGGGCTGTCAGAGACCTCGCCCGAGAAGAACAGCTGCACGCCGCGTATAGGGCCGCTCGTGAGGCCCTTAGCTCGGCGATCAAGGCCGCCAAGGAGGAGGCCTGGAGGGAGTGGCTCGAGAGCCTCGACCGAGACCCGTGGGGGCGCCCGTACAAGACTGTGAGTCAGAAACTCAAGCCATGGGCGCCTCCCCTCACCAGAACTCTCGAGCCGAATCTTCTGGGCCGAGTGGTCAGTTCCCTCTTCCCTGCGAGGGAGGAGTGGGTCCCACCGCGGATGGTGGCACCAAGCCAGGTGCCGGCAGACGAAGTGGCAATACCCCCCGTGTCCGAGGCCGAATTAGTGGTCGCGATGTTGGCACTCAAGTCCAGAAATCGCGCCCCGGGCCCGGACGGCATCCCTGGGAAGGTTATTGCCACGGTCATGCCGGCACTAGAGGAGGAGACGCTGTCCCTCATGTCGGAGTGTGTGGCGTCGGGGAGAGTGCCGCGACGATGGAAGACCGGCAAGCTCGTGCTACTTAAGAAGCACGGGCGCCCTGCCGAGTCGCCGTCGGCCTACCGCCCCATCGTTTTGCTCGACGAGATGTGCAAGCTCTTTGAGCGGGTGCTCGCTGCGCGTCTCGTCGGTCACCTTGAGGGGGCGGGGCCCAACCTGAGTGACGGCCAGTTCGGCTTCCGTCGCGGGAGGTCGACTCTCGACGCCATATCCCGGCTGCGGGACGGCGTAGACGAAGCGGTCGACCGGGGTGAGGTGCTGTTGGCTGTATCGCTGGATATAGCCAACGCCTTCAACACCCTCCCCTGGGAGACCATTGCTGAGGCGCTGAGGTACCACAATGTCCCGTGGTACCTCAGGCGCGTCCTTGCGGACTACTTCGTGGACCGGGTCATCATCTACCCGGCCCAAGACGGGGTGGTCCGCCGAAGCATGTCATGTGGTGTTCCACAGGGGTCGGTCCTTGGGCCGCTCCTGTGGAATATAGGTTATGACTGGGTCCTGCGTTTGCCGGAATGCTCTCGCGCTTGCTGCCCAATAGTGGGGGACCGGGGTCTGCCTGCCGCCGTCTCTACGATGGAGTGGTGCGCTCCAAGGCGCTCTACGGGGCGCCCATCTGGGCGGACGCCCTCTGCCCAGCAAATGTTGCGCTGCTGCGACGTCCGCAGCGCGCCATCGCGCAGAGGGCTGCACGAGCGTACCACACCGTCTCTTACGAGGCGGCGTGCTTGATTGCGGGTAGTATCCCTTGGGATCTCGAGGCTGGCGTCCTCAAGAGGGTGTATGAGGAGGGCGCCCTGATGCGGCGAATTGCTGGAGGTCGGCCGGCTCCGGAGGAGATCGATCGCTGGAGACAGGCGGCTCGCGATGATCTCTTCCGGCAATGGGCCGATAGGTTGGCTGCGACTAGAAGCAGCACACTGCTCGTGGGGGCCGTTCGGCCCGTCCTGCGCGAGTGGGTGGAGAGGGGTCATGGGGCTCCAACATATCACCTCACTCAACTTCTCACGGGTCATGGCTGCTTCGCCAAGTACCTGTGGGAGGTGGTGGGGGTGGAATCGGAGCCCCGGTGCCGAAACTGCACCAGCGGCGACCCTGACACGGCACACCATACATTGGCCGTGTGTGAGGCATGGGACG
This sequence comes from Eilema sororculum, assembly GCA_914829495.1. Taxonomy (NCBI): domain Eukaryota; kingdom Metazoa; phylum Arthropoda; class Insecta; order Lepidoptera; family Erebidae; genus Eilema; species Eilema sororculum. Next base: position 139,122 of record OU618532.1, read on the forward strand.
GACAAAGGACGGCCCTCACGAACATTGTTGGTGAGGACCTCTCGCTGGCGGCCATAATTCCGGCTATGGCCGACAGCGAACAGTGTTGGGCCGCCGTCGCCTCGTATGCTAGCGAGGTGATGGCGGCCAAGAGAGAGGCCTTGCGGGAGCGGGAGCGAGCTGGACGCACTCTCCCGCCCCGCAGGCCCCCGGCGAGGGGACGCCGGCGAGCACAATTTGCCCGCGTCCCCAACTGAGAGGAGCCACGGGCGGCGGGTCGGGGGACCCGCTGCCCCAATGCTAATGTGGCGGAATGCGCCCCTACGTGTTCCTGGGGCGCATTCTTAAGAGGAGGACGGGCCCCACCATATCGGCACGATGGCCGGGATGGTGGGGCCCCGAGAAGCGAGCCCGCCGAACAGGGCGGGCGTTCCTAGCCGAGTCGCGGTGAGCATTCTATCCCGCGGCTCGGATTGGGCGAAGGAGGAACACCGTGGTGGTTTAGTGGGTAGTCTGGCTTCGGCCAGGAGTCCCACACGAAGCGAGCCCCCTGCCCCCGCGGGGGGTGAGCGAAGTGCGTAAATGCATTCCACCACGTAAAAAAAAAAAAAAAAAAAAAAAAAAAAACCTAACCTAACCTAACCTAACCTGGGGCACGCCCCAAGAGCTATCGAGTACGTCCCCGTCGTGTGCCCTGGACCCCAACGTGACCACCGTAACGGAGTGGCACGTTGGGTGACTAAATCTCGGTAGCTTATCTTGCGGCATTGAGGTTGACTTGTTTTTGATACTGTCCTTTTCAGGACAATGTCAAACCTTGGTAGTGACAGTGAGTCGTGCCGGGACCAAGCTCCCGAGCGACAGGCGCGTGAGCGCGAAGCAGAGATGGAGTTCGGGACGGAGGCCACGGGGCCTCTCGGCTCTCTCCCAGAGGCGATGGTGGTGCTGGACCGTCTGGACGTGTCCAGTCCAGAGGGCTCACGCTCGTCTTCCCCGATGGGACGATTCTGGAGAAAGCGGGTCCCAGAGGTGGAAAAGGTGTCCCACACACCCAAGAGGCCCCGTGGTCGTCCGATAACTACGGGCGAATTCGCTGGCCTGGCGCAAGCCCAGGCCGAACTTAACGCGGCCAAGCAGCGGGAGCTTGAACTTCGGAGGGAGGAGGAGATGGCTGACGACCTTCAGCGGATGCGGCAGAGGTCTCTCTACCTAAGAGAGACCCCTACCCCTAGCCCGCAGCCTGGGCCCAGCCGACAACCCAGTGCGGGTGAGTCGTCAGCAGCGCCTGAGCCCCTAAGCTCGGATCAGTTATCGGGTGCCATTGAGGCGGCGGTGGGGATGGTGCAAACCATAGCCACCAAAAGTTCCAACCTGAAGGGGCAGTACGTGCGGGACCTGAAGCTCGCATGTGAAACCATCCTCCAGCACGTGCGTGTGCTCAGGTCTCGCACAGAGTCTGAGGAGGTGGCCCAGCTCCAGGCAGAGCTGGCCGCTGTGCGGGCGGAAATGCGGGCCTGGCAGCAGCAGGCGCAGGCTGCACCACCCCCGATGGGACGCGACGAAATCGCGTTCCTAATTGACGCGCGGCTTGCGGGGATTGCGGACCAGCTGCTGCCCGAGACCCGCATCCGCCCACCTCTGCAGGCGGATAAACGAGTGGCGGCTCGATCCGCAAGTGTTGAAGAGCCTACTGTGGAACTCCCGCCTCTTCCACCTTCCCCCCCGTCCCACTCTGCTCGTCTGCCAGATGAGCAGATGGAGGTAGGAGCAGGCCCTGACGAGCCCAGGGGGGAGAGGAAGGCAAAAAAGAAGGGCCGCGCCAAGAAGAAGACAGCCGCAGCCAAAGAGGCGGAAGCTGCCCGCCAGAAGGTGGCAAAGTCGGCCCCAGCCACATCTCCCCCGACCGCTGAAAAGACGAAGCGTGGTGCCCGCAAGCCGCGCAAACTGCGCGCCCCGGCAACTGCAGCGGTCACCGTCACGCTGCAGCCGGCCGCGCGGGAGCAGGGCATCACGTATAAAGACGTGTTGGCCAAGGCCGAAAGGGCCATAGATCTTAAGGCCCTGGGAATCGACGGCCTCCGGTTTCGATCTTTCGTTCGCCAGTTCTGTCCTGGCCCGTCGTATCAACAACTGGCGGGTCGTCAGGGGGTTGGAGACCGCGTCGGACCATCGTTACATCCGGTTCGACATCGTCTCCCCCGCCTCGGCGGCTCGTGTGGAACTCGACCGCCCCTTGGCAGGGGAAGGTCCGCGGTGGCGACTCGGAACATTAGACCGCGAGCTGGCCAAAGAGGCGGCTATCGTCGAGCGGTGGGCTGCTGATGACAGCGGCCTGGACGTGGACGCGAGATCTGAGCGCCTCGCTGGAGCTCTGACTCGTGTCTGCGACGCGGCGATGCAGAGGGCGAGGCCTATTCCGCCCCAGAGGCAGGTGTACTGGTGGCGTCCCCACCTAGCCGGGCTGCGTACCGCAAGTTACGCGGCCCAGAGGCAGTACACCCGCAGCCGAAGGCGGGCTGTCAGAGACCTCGCCCGAGAAGAACAGCTGCACGCCGCGTATAGGGCCGCCCGTGAGGCCCTTAGCTCGGCGATCAAGGCCGCCAAGGAGGAGGCCTGGAGGGAGTGGCTCGAGAGCCTCGACCGAGACCCGTGGGGGCGCCCGTACAAGACTGTGAGTCAGAAACTCAAGCCATGGGCGCCTCCCCTCACCAGAACTCTCGAGCCGAATCTTCTGGGCCGAGTGGTCAGTTCCCTCTTCCCTGCGAGGGAGGAGTGGGTCCCACCGCGGATGGTGGCACCAAGCCAGGTGCCGGCAGACGAAGTGGCAATACCTCCCGTGTCCGAGGCCGAATTAGGGGTCGCGATGCTGGCACTCAAGTCCAGAAATCGCGCCCCGGGCCCGGACGGCATCCCTGGGAAGGTTATAGCCACAGTCATGCCGGCACTAGAGGAGGAGACGCTGTCCCTCATGTCGGAGTGTGTGGCGTCGGGGAGAGTGCCGCGACGATGGAAGACCGGCAAGCTCGTGCTACTTAAGAAGCACGGGCGCCCTGCCGAGTCGCCGTCGGCCTACCGCCCCATCGTTTTGCTCGACGAGATGTGCAAGCTCTTTGAGCGGGTGCTCGCTGCGCGTCTCGTCGGTCACCTTGAGGGGGCGGGGCCCAACCTCAGTGACGGCCAGTTCGACTTCCGTCGCGGGAGGTCGACTCTCGACGCCATATCCCGGCTGCGGGACGGCGTAGACGAAGCGGTCGACCGGGGTGAGGTGCTGTTGGCTGTATCGCTGGATATAGCCAACGCCTTCAACACCCTCCCCTGGGAGACCATTGCTGAGGCGCTGAGGTACCACAATGTCCCGTGGTACCTCAGGCGCGTCCTTGCGGACTACTTCGTGGACCGGGTCATCATCTACCCGGCCCAAGACGGGGTGGTCCGCCGAAGCATGTCGTGTGGTGTTCCACAGGGGTCGGTCCTTGGGCCGCTCCTGTGGAATATAGGTTATGACTGGGTCCTGCGCGGTGCTAATCTTCGGGGGGTCGGTGTACTCTGTTACGCCGACGATACCCTAGTCACCGCGCGGGCCCCCTCGTTCCGCGACGCCGCTGTTCTCGCCACGGCAGGCGTCGCCCATGTTGTGCGCCGCATCGGGGCGCTTGGGTTAAAGGTGGCTCTTGAAAAGTCCGAGGCCCTCTTCTTCCATGGGCCTCGGAAGACGCCGCCTCGAGATCAGACGGCCGAGGGCGATTCCGCGGGCCGTCCCTCCTTCTTGATGAGTACGAGCCTGCCCGTCTTCCACCGGACCGGGTATTGCCCAGTTTGCAGGCACGCACTCATCAGCCCGCAGAACCGCTCCTCGAGCTCCCGGAGCGCGACCACCAAAACGCGTCCGGGAACTCCATCGGGTCCAGGAGCCTTCACACCTTTCTCCTGGACCCGCCTGACGGCCACGGCCAACTCCGCCGTTGTGACCTGCGGCACCTCCGTCACGACCTCCTCTCTGCGCGCCGGAGCCATCACCGGGGGAACGAACCCCTCCTCCCCCTGTGGAAACAGGCAGGAGATAACCTCCCCCAGCACTCTCGGCTCCAGGCACTCCGTGATCGGAGGCGCCCATGGACGGAGCTTAGCCCTGACCGCCTTGTAGGGCCGCCCCCAGGGGTCCCGGTCAAGGGTGGCTAATAGAGACGCCCTCGAAGCTTCCTTCGCGTCCCCTATTGCCACTCCGAGGGACTGAGCGCACGACCGGTAGTCGGCGTACAGCTGCGCCTCCTCCTCCGGTACCCGCCGCGCCCTGCGGCGGTACCGGGTGTACCGGCGACGTTTCGCGACACACAGAGATCGCAGTTCAGCGATCTCCGGCGTCCACCAGTACACCTTCCGGTTGGGGAGTCGAGGCTTGGCCCGAGGCATGCACGCGTCGCAGATTTGCGACGCGGCGCTCCCGAACCATTCGGCCTCCTCCTCGACTCCTACTTCCACCGGAGGAGTCGCCCATGACTGGACGATCGACGCCAGCTTCAACGCCTCCCGGTCTATGCACCCCAGGACCCACCTCTTGGCGGACGGCCCCTCGCGTCTGGGACTCACCACGTGCTGGCCCGTGGAGACATCGTAACGGATATACCGATGATCCGTTAGATTCTCCACGTCGTCGTCCAGGACTCGCCAGTCCCGGACTGCCAGTGCGACGGCAGGGGTCGTGAACGTGATGTCCACGATGGACCTCCCCTGCTGCGTCACGTACGTGTCGACCGACCCACGGTTACTGATCGTCAGGCCGGTCGTCGTGGCCCACTCTTCCAGCAACCGGCCGCGTTCGTCGGCTGCGGCCGCGGGGCAACCCCAAGCCGTGGAATGGGCATTGAAGTCCCCGGCGACCACCGCCAGACGGGGTGAGATTTGCCCCAGCAGGGCACCCACCACGTCCAGCGCCGTCTCGAACTCGGCCAGTCTCATGCTGGGAGGGAAGTACACCGCAATGATGATGTACCTCCCCCACCCACAGGCCACGAAGCCCCTCCCCCTGGAAATGAGGGAGGGGGGCGCCACTCGCTGTGTCCCAGACGCGATAACGCACACCGACCCGTCCGTGTCCCCCAGCCACAGACCGTGAGGAGGGACGAAGTACGGGTCGGAAACAATCGCCATATCAATGGCCCACTCCGCCATGGACTGCAGGAGGAGGTCCTGCGCCCGGGCGCAGTTGTTTAAATTCGCCTGGAGGAAGCGAAGGGGAATACCGTCCATTACGGTTCCATCGCTTCCTCTCGCCCTTGCGGGGGCGTCGCTGCCACGGGAACTGGGGCAGCCGGGGTCCTTCCGGCCGCTCTTTTGCCCTTTCTGGGCTTTGTCCCGCGGCATGCTTTGCCGCCTACTATATGGTTGCTCGGTCCACCACCCATTGCTGCGCAGATGACGCAGTGGGGGTCGGCCGAGCATGCCGCGGCTTTGTGGCCAGGACGACCGCAGCGGTAGCAGATTTCACCGCGGTCGTCCTGTGAGGTGCACTGTGACCTGACGTGTCCTGACATCAGGCACCGGAAGCACCTCATGGGTCTTCGCTCAAGCAGAGTTACTTGAGCAGAGACCCAGCCCACTGTTAGACGCCCAGACGACACTTTATTGGCCGCTTCCACGGGGCAGCTTACCACCACCGTGCCACTCCCCCTCAACGTCCGGCGAATCTCGCCGACCTTGACGTTAAGGGGAGGGCAGCCTCCGCGGCGCGCGACTGCGTCAGCCACCTCCTCCCTCGTCACAGAGTCATCCAGACCAGCAATGCGCAAGTCTGCGCACTTGACTGGCCTGGATACGTTCGCCGTCTCAGAGCCGAGCACCTCCCGCAGGCGTGCCGCCAGCCTATCGGCCTTCTCACCGCTGGAGTCACCGGCCACCTCCAATATGGTAGCACCGGTCTGCGCCTTCTTAAAATTCATCTGGGGGATGTCGAAGTCCTGCAGGTCAACCTGCGACTTCAACCCCCGGATGACGTCCGCGTACGTAGCGCCCTTTTCTGAGGCCTCCGGCAGCAGCGTTATCACTACTGCCGAAGAGCGGGGTGCACGCGGTCCCTTCCTCTTGCGTGTACGCCTCTTCTTTTTAGAAGAAGAGGGTGCAGAGGAAGCTGCGGTACGGGCCGACGTGCTGGCCTTTTGGACAGCAGCCGGCGCTCCAGCCTTCTTCTTTTTCTGCCTCTTGGCTACCGTCACCCACCCCTCGTCCATTGACGACGGGGCAGGCGGCAGCGGCCTCGGCTCGCTCTCCTTGGGGGTGCTCCTCTTCCCCTTTCCCTTTCCCTTCGACGGACCCGCTTTCGGGGGAAGGGGTGGCGGCGACGACTTAGAAGGAGGCGGTGGTGACGGCTGCGGGAGAGCCGATGGACCGGGTTTTGGGTCGGCCTTGCGCCTGGCATCAGAGGCTAGGGGCGGGCGGAGGCGTGGCTCCGGCAGGAGTCTGGGCTCCAAGCCCGCCCACCTCGCGTCCACCGCGGACAGCACGCGGTCCATGATGGCCCGCGACATCTCCTCCAGTGGAGCCACAGCGGCTGGTTTCGCCGCTGCCTTCTCCTCCCGGAGGAAACGGACCTCTTGGCGAAGCCTCTCCACCTCCGCCCGAAGGGTGGCCACCTCGTCATTGACGTTACGGCCCTCAAGCACGGCTACGACATCAATGACATCGAATGCCGCATCCTTGAGGGCCTTTATGAAGCCACCCTTTAAATTTTTCGACTTGCTGGCGACCTCCAGCACAAGGTCCATATTTCTACGGACCTTGGTCGCCAACTCATCAGTGGGCAGTTTCTCCCATGCAGGGTCCGCTGCTAACCTTCTAGAGGATCGCGACGCCACAGAAGACGATCGCGATCCTGCCACCGAACCCGGAAATTGGAAAACCTCCGACTGGGGGTCCAACTCCTCGACGGCCAGACGTTTTGCGCGGGGTGACCGCGGGGACGCGGTCGACACCGCCGCACCCTGGAGGACCGGGGACTCGGTCTCCTCCTCGCTGCGCTGTCTTTTGTGCGTAGCGCTGCTTTCACGCGACGATGTCGCACTAAGATCCATGTCGGATCCCGCCATGGAAGGCGCAGGTGTCGGAGGCCTCGACAACCTCGACAGCCTCACTGAACAACGACGGGTCTGTCCTTCGGGAACTTGGTCCCGGCACGACACTGCCATCTTCTCTTCGCGCTCACGCGCCTGTCGCTCGGGAGCTTGGTCCCGGCACGACTCATCCTCTCTGCCAGTGCTCGACATCGTCCTGAAAAGGACAGTGCCGATACAGACAGAGGACACCAAAGAACAGTATTACTGCTTGCCGCAAGATTAGCTTTTTCAGATTTAGTCACCCAACGTGCCACTCCGTTACGGTGGTCACGTTGGGGTCCAGGGCACACGACGGGGACGTACTGAAAAGCTCTTGGGGCGTGCCCCAACCTAACCTAACCTTTTTTTTTTTTTTTTTTTTTTTTTTTTTTTTTTTTTTTTTTTTTTTTTTTTTTCGTGGTGGAATGCCATCGTCGTGTGGGTCGCCTGCCACTGTTCGGTGGCAGGCCCGTCTCTGGTGTGGCAGAAGAGGAGTCCTTCTGCCACCCGCCTAGGCAAGGCACACGCGACACGACGTGCGCCTTCAACCTCGAGGCCTATGTAAGGGCAGCAGACGCCCCCGCGTCTACTGCCCGGCCCGGTTAGGGGGGGAGGAGTTGGTGGTACCGCCTCCTCCGAGCCCCGGTTCTCTTGCGGCGTTGTGGGAGGGAAAGGGGGTCACATTCCCTCCCCCTCTCCGCCGCCTCCTTCTGCGAGATAACCGTCTCGCAGAAGGTCTGAACCGCCGCCCACGCCTCATCGCCGCCGTCGACCATAGACAGAACTACGGCCGGCAGCGAGAGGTCCGTCCCCACTTCGGCGATGAGAGCACGGCGCTCCCCAGCCCACGCGGGGCACTCCTCTAGGGTGTGCTGCGCCGTGTCATCAACGCCGCCACAGTGGTGGCACCCACTGGTCGGCTCTCGTCCCACCCGGCACAGGTAGCTTCCGAAGCATCCATGCCCCGAAAGGACCTGCGCCATGCGGAACGTTACCGACCCCCGCGATCTGTCCATCCAGTCTCTGAGGACCGGACGGATCGCCTCGACGGTCCTGCTGCCGGCCGTGGGATTGGCCAGCCGCCGCTCCCACTCCCGGAGCATGAACCGTCTCACATGGAGCCTCCGCTCTCCCACCTCCGAAGTTGCCGGGAATTCACCCCGGCTCCGGGCCTCCTCGCGCCAATGATACACTGACGCGAGGACACCGGCCTCCAGTTCCCACGGAGGGGAGCCCGCCATAACGCAAGCCGCCTCGAATGAGATGGTGCTGTATGCCGCCAGTAGTTGGTGCGCGGCGGTGGACAAGCTTGGTATCCGAAAGCAGCTGAACGTGGTGCAGCGCGGTTTCGCGCAAAAACTCTGTAAGAGCTACCGGACGGTCTCCCTGCACTCAGGGCTAATCTTGGCTGGACTACTCCCTCTGGACCTCAGAGTTCGCGAGGTGGCCTCGTTGTACGAGGCCAAGAGAGGAGTGTTCCAGTCATGGTTGGGGGACAGGGAGATCGAACGAATGGCCCCAGCTGTTAAAGCACCTCACCCCGCGGAGCATATGAGCCTGGAGTTCACCAGTCTGGTAGACGAGGAACATTACAACCGTGTCGATAATATCGAAACGCGCATTTTCACGGACGGGAGCAAGATTGAGGGCCGGGTCGGTGCCGCGTTATCCATTTGGCATAACGGGACCGAAACCAGGGCCCTCAAACTTGCTCTGTCGCCCCACTGCACCGTCTACCAGGCCGAACTCTTGGCTATATGCAAAGCGACCAGTGAGGTCCTTAAGCGAGGCGCGGCCACGTTTGGGGTCTTCAGTGATAGCAGAGCCGCACTCCTGACGGTAATTAACCGTCATGCCCTCCACCCTCTGGCAGTTGAAGCCAGACTTAACATCAAGCGGGGCTTGGTCCAGGGCAAGGAAATTTCCTTGTTCTGGATCAAGGCCCACGCAGGGTTGGAGGGCAATGAGCGGGCCGACCAGCTCGCCAAGGAGGCGGCTCTGAGGCTGAAGATTGCCCCCCACTACGATCTTTGCCCAGTCTCATTCGTTAAGCGTGGTCTACGTCAGATCACGCTTCACGAATGGGGCGAAAGGTACAGAGCGGGTGTGACTGCTTCGGGCACCAAGCTCTTCCTACCATGCGCGGTAACAGCCTACAGCATCGTTCGAAAGATCGAGATCGCCGGCATCACGACCCAGTTGCTAACAGGACACGGTGGGTTCTCCGCATACTTGGCTAGGTTCAAGTGTAAGGAGGACCCATCGTGTGCCTGCGAGCCTGGGGTACCAGAGACGGTCGCACACATTATCGTGGACTGCCCGATCCACGCGCGGGATAGACACAATTTGGAATGTGAAGTGGATATGAGACTGCATAAAGATAACTTGCCACTATTTATGTCTAAAAAGTATAGAGAGCAGTTCCTAAAGTATGCTAAAAAAGTTGTAAATATAGTCAATAATAGAAACAAGACGTGAAAATAAATCTCGGATTGATATTGTTAAGCAATATCGGGCAGTAGATTTTAAAATAGATAGAAGTAGGAATATGTATATTATGTTAAGAATTAAACTGTATAAGATAAGAACAGAATTGTAAATAAATAGCAAGTAGGTTAATATTAAGTAAAATATGTGTAACAATATAAGTACTACCGAATGTAAGCAATGTGTGAAGATAATAAAGAAAAGAAAGCACCAGATATAAACCCCCGTCCAATCCCAGAAGTATGAAAGGTATAGTTTGAAAGTACGAGAGGCATGATTGCGAGAACTTGTATGTTACTAGAGAACTAGAATGGAAGCGTGAAAAATATTTCTTTAAAAAGTAATAAAATAAGAAAGCAGACATAAAGAAAACAGCCACTAAAACCCTGAGTGGGTTGTCTTAAAAACATAGGTAGACTAGTCGGCTCTAAGGGATAAGTTTTAGAATAGGCTTTTACGAAGTGCCCCGGCACATAGTGAAAGGTGCTAGGAAAAAAAAAAAAAAAAAAAAAAACCTAACCTAACCTAACCTAACCTAACCTAACCTAACCTAACCTAACCTAACCTAACCTAACCTAACCCTTCTACTTTGAACCGAGACCAGAACCTCTAGGGCCATATTTAGAGCAACTTATAGAGGTGAGGCGAGCTCTAGGTTCCCGGCTTGTTCTTTTTGGGGGTGATGCTAACGCAAAGAGCACCTGGTGGGGACATTGGTTAGAGAATGACCGAGGCGAGTTGCTGAGGGGTGTCCTCGCTGAGCTTGACCTCCAGGTCCTGAATAGCGGAGACATTCCGACTTTCGACACTGTTAGGGGTGGAAAGAGGTATTGCAGCCACGTGGACGTTACGGTCTGCACCGACAATATGGTTGACCTGGTCGACGCTTGGAGGGTGGACACGGGCCTCGTGCCGAGATCGGACCACAACGGCATATTGTTCAGCCTCAACCTGGAAAGAGCCAGGGGCACGAAAATCGAGCGAACTACCCGTATTTATAATACAAAAAAGGCCAACTGGGATACTTTCAAGGCCAGCGTCACTCGCTCGCTCTCGGATATCGCGATAGGCGAAACAAGGCACAACAAAGAGCTTGATGTCTTAGTCGAAGCATATACGGGAGCGATCGAGACGGCGTGTGGGGAGAGTATCCCAGTCAAAAAACCGGGGGGGCTGATCACGATGCCGTGGTGGTCCGAAAGGCTCGCAGAGCTACAGAGGCTCGTCAAGACCAAAAAGCGTCGAATCAGGAATGCAGCACCGGTTCGAAGAGAGAGGGTGGTGGCGCGATACCTGGAACAAAAGGAGATCTATGAATCTGAAGTAAAAAAGGCACAGGTCGAAAGTTGGAAGGAATTCTGTGGAAAGCAGGACCGGGAGGGCATGTGGGAGGGTATTTACAGGGTCATCAGTAGGGCCACGGCAAGGGAGGAGGATATTCCGTTAACCGTCAATGGAACTTACCTGGACGCAAAGGGTTCAGCCGAACTTCTGGCCCAAACCTTTTACCCGAGAGATCGGGTAGAAGAGGATAACATGGGGCATCAGGAGATACGTGAAAAATCTAAAGAGGTGGACAACGAGAAGGGTCATCATAATGATGACCCACCCTTTACGATGAGCGAACTCCTTGATGCCCTCCACAAATTTAACCCTAAGAAGGCTCCGGGGGCGGATGGCTTCACTGCCGATATCTGCACTCACGCCATTGGGGCCGACCCCGCACTCTTCCTGAAGCTGCTGAATCGGTGCCTTCACCACGGCTACTTTCCTAAGATGTGGAAGGAAGCCGTGGTGGTTGCACTGAGGAAGCCAGGGAAGGACTCGTACACCGTCCCCAAGTCGTACAGGCCAATTGGTCTATTGCCCGTCTTGGGGAAGGTGTACGAGAGGATGCTGGTGGCCCGTCTCAACTTCTATTTATTACCGACAATTAGCCCCCGCCAGTACGGCTTTATGCCCCAGAAAAGCACCGAAGACGCCCTTTATGACCTTATGGGCCACATAAGGGCCAAACTCGATGAGAAGAGGGTGGTCCTTATGGTGTCCTTGGACATAGAGGGCGCCTTCGATAGCGCATGGTGGCCAGCTATTAAAGTACGGCTGGCGGAGGAGAAATGTCCGGTGAATTTGAGACGGGTTATCAGCAGCTACCTTAGCGACAGGGAGGTGAGGGTAAGGTATGCGGGCGAGGAGTGCAGACGCTCCACGGAGAAGGGCTGCGTTCAGGGTTCAATTGGCGGACCCTTGCTTTGGAACCTCCTATTGGACCCTCTGCTCCACCAATTGCGAGAAAGGGCGGTTCATGTGCAGGCTTTTGCGGACGATGTAGTGATGGTTTTCGATGGGGATAGCGGTCTGGAAATTGAGAGACAGGCCAATGCCTCTCTCGTGCATGTGCGGGAGTGGGGCGTCCGAAATAAGCTGAAATTCGCACCGCACAAAACTTGTGCGATGGTAATCACGCGGAGGCTAAAGTACGACGACCCACGCCTCAGCATGGGCGGGGTAGGTATTGGACTGTCCAAACAAATCAAAGTCCTGGGGCTCACCATCGACGAAAAACTCACTTTTAACACCCACGTCACTAATGTATGCAGGAAGGCGATCGGCATATACCACAAGCTCGCGCGGATGGCCCGGATCGGCTGGGGGTTGCACCCCGAGGTGATCCGGGCTATCTACACAGCGGTGGTGGAGCCAACGGTGCTGTATGCCGCCAGTAGTTGGTGCGCGGCGGTGGACAAGCTTGGTATCCGAAAGCAGCTGAACGTGGTGCAGCGCGGTTTCGCGCAAAAACTCTGTAAGAGCTACCGGACGGTCTCCCTGCACTCAGGGCTAATCTTGGCTGGACTACTCCCTCTGGACCTCAGAGTTCGCGAGGTGGCCTCGTTGTACGAGGCCAAGAGAGGAGTATTCCAGTCATGGTTGGGGGACAGGGAGATCGAACGAATGGCCCCAGCTGTTAAAGCACCTCACCCCGCGGAGCATATGAGCCTGGAGTTCACCAGTCTGGTAGACGAGGAACATTACAACCGTGTCGATAATATCGAAACGCGCATTTTCACGGACGGGAGCAAGATTGAGGGCCGGGTCGGTGCCGCGTTATCCATTTGGCATAACGGGACCGAAACCAGGGCCCTCAAACTCGCTCTGTCGCCCCACTGCACCGTCTACCAGGCCGAACTCTTGGCTATATGCAAAGCGACTAGTGAGGTCCTTAAGCGAGGCGCGGCCACGTTTGGGGTCTTCAGTGATAGCAGAGCCGCACTCCTGACGGTAATTAACCGTCATGCCCTCCACCCTCTGGCAGTTGAAGCCAGATTTAACATCAAGCGGGGCTTGGTCCAGGGCAAGGAAATTTCCTTGTTCTGGATCAAGGCTCACGCAGGGTTGGAGGGCAATGAGCGGGCCGACCAGCTCGCCAAGGAGGCGGCTCTGAGGCTGAAGATTGCCCCCCACTACGATCTGTGCCCAGTCTCATTCGTTAAGCGTGGTCTACGTCAGATCACGCTTCACGAGTGGGGCGAAAGGTACAGAGCGGGTGTGACTGCTTCGGGCACCAAGCTCTTCCTACCATGCGCGGTAACAGCATACAGCATCGTCCGAAAGATCGAGATCGCCGGCATCACGACCCAGTTGCTAACAGGACACGGTGGGTTCTCCGCATACTTGGCTAGGTTCAAGTGTAAGGAGGACCCATCGTGTGCCTGCGAGCCTGGGGTACCAGAGACGGTCGCACACATTATCGTGGACTGCCCGATCCACGCGCGGGATAGACACAATTTGGAATGTGAAGTGGATATGATACTGCATAAAGATAACTTGCCACTATTTATGTCTAAAAAGTATAGAGAGCAGTTCCTAAAGTATGCTAAAAAAGTTGTAAATATAGTTAATAATAGAAACAAGACGTGAAAATAAATCTCGGATTTATATTGTTAAGCAATATCGGGCAGTAGATTTTAAAATAGATACAAGTAGGAATATGTACATTATGATAAGAATTAAAATGTATAAGATAAGAACAGAATTGTAAATAAATAGCAAGTAGGTTATTATTAAGCAAAATATGTGTAACAATACAAGTACTACCAAATGTAAGCAATGTGTGAAGACAATAAAGAAAAGAAAGCACCAGATATAAACCCCCGTCCAATCCCAGAAGTATGAAAGGTATAGTCTGAAAGTACGAGAGGCATGATTGCGAGAACTTGTATGTTACTAGAGAACCAGAATGGAAGCGTGAAAAAATATTTCTTTAAAAGTAAGAAAATAAGAAAGTAGGCATAAAGAAAAAAGCCACTAAAACCCTGAGTGGGTTGTTTTAAAAACACAGGTAGACTAGTCGGCTCTAAGGGATATGTTTTAGAATAGGCTTTTACGAAGTGCCCCGGCACATAGTGAAAGGTGCTAGAAAAAAAAAAAAAAAAAAAAAAAAAAAAAAAAAAAACCTAACCTAACCTAACCTAACCTAACCTAACCTAACCTAACCTCTCGAGGCTGGCGTCCTTAAGAGGGTGTACGAGGAGGGCGCGCTGATGCGGCGAGTTGCTGGAGGTCGGCCAGCTCCGGAGGAGATCGATCGCTGGAGACAGGCGGCTCGCGACGATCTCTTCCGGCAATGGGCCGAAAGGTTGGCTTCGACAAGAAGCAGCACACTGCTCGTGGGGTCCGTTCGGCCTGTCCTGCGTGAGTGGGTGGAGAGGGGTCATGGGGCTCCAACATATCACCTCACTCAACTTCTCACGGGTCATGGCTGCTTCGCCAAGTACCTGTGGGAGGTGGTGGGGGTGGAATCGGAGCCCCGGTGCCGAAACTGCACCAGCGGCGACCCTGACACGGCACACCATACATTGGCCGTGTGTGAGGCATGGGACGGACAAAGGACGGCCCTCACGAACATTGTTGGTGAGGACCTCTCGCTGGCGGCCATAATTCCGGCTATGGCCGACAGCGAACAGTGTTGGGCCGCCGTCGCCTCGTATGCTAGCGAGGTGATGGCGGCCAAGAGAGAGGCCTTGCGGGAGCGGGAGCGAGCTGGACGCACTCTCCCGCCCCGCAGGCCCCCGGCGAGGGGACGCCGGCGAGCACAATTTGCCCGCGTCCCCAACTGAGAGGAGCCACGGGCGGTGGGTCGGGGGACCCGCTGCCCCAATGCTAATGTGGCGGAATGCGCCCCTACGTGTTCCTGGGGCGCATTCTTAAGAGGAGGACGGGCCCCACCATATCGGCACGATGGCCGGGATGGTGGGGCCCCGAGAAGCGAGCCCGCCGAACAGGGCGGGCGTTCCTAGCCGAGTCGCGGTGAGCATTCTATCCCGCGGCTCGGATTGGGCGAAGGAGGAACACCGTGGTGGTTTAGTGGGTAGTCTGGCTTCGGCCAGGAGTCCCACACGAAGCGAGCCCCCTGCCCCCGCGGGGGGTGAGCGAAGTGCGTAAATGCATTCCACCACGAAAAAAAAAAAACAAAAAAAAACCTAACCTAACCTAACCTGGGGCACGCCCCAAGAGCTATCGAGTACGTCCCCGTCGTGTGCCCTGGACCCCAACGTGACCACCGTAACGGAGTGGCACGTTGGGTGACTAAATCTCGGTAGCTTATCTTGCGGCATTGAGGTTGACTTGTTTTTGATACTGTCCTTTTCAGGACAATGTCAAACCTTGGTAGTGACAGTGAGTCGTGCCGGGACCAAGCTCCCGAGCGACAGGCGCGTGAGCGCGAAGCAGAGATGGAGTTCGGGACGGAGGCCACAAGGCCTCTCGGCTCTCTCCCAGAGGCGATGGTGGTGCTGGACCGTCTGGACGTGTCCAGTCCAGAGGGCTCACGCTCGTCTTCCCCCATGGGACGATTCTGGAGAAAGCGGGTCCCAGAGGTGGAAAAGGTGTCCCACACACCCAAGAGGCCCCGTGGTCGCCCGATAACGACGGGCGAATTCGCAGGCTTGGCGCAAGCCCAGGCCGAACTGAACGCGGCCAAGCAGCGGGAGCTAGAACTGCGGAGGGAGGAAGAGATGGCCGATGACCTGCAGAGGATGCGGCAGAGGTCTCTCTACCTAAGAGAGACCCCTACCCCTAGCCCGCAGCCTGGGCCCAGCCGACAACCCACTGCGGGTGAGTCGTCAGCAGCGCCTGAGCCCCTCAGCTCGGATCAGTTATCGGGTGCCATTGAGGCGGCGGTGGGAATGGTGCAAACCATAGCCACCAAAAGTTCCAACCTGAAGGGGCAGTACGTGCGGGACCTGAAGCTCGCATGTGAAACCATCCTCCAGCACGTGCGTGTGCTCAGGTCTCGCACAGAGTCTGAGGAGGTGGCCCAGCTCCAGGCAGAGCTGGCCGCTGTGCGGGCGGAAATGCGGGCCTGGCAGCAGCAGGCGCAGTCTGCACCACCTCCGATGGGACGCGACGAAATCGCGTTCCTTATTGACGCGCGGCTTGCGGGGATTGCGGACCGGCTGCTGCCCGAGACCCGCATCCGCCCACCTCTTCAGGCCGATAAACGAGCGGCAGCTCGATCAGAAAGTGTTGAAGAGCCTACAGTGGAACTCCCGCCTCTTCCACCTTCCCCCCCGTCCCACTCTGCTCGTCTGCCAGATGAGCAGATGGAGGTAGGAGCAGGCCCTGGCGAGCTCAGGGGGGAGAGGAAGGCAAAGAAGAAGGGCCGCGCCAAGAAGAAAACAGCCGCAGCCAAAGAGGCGGAAGCTGCCCGCCAGAGGACGCCCACCACAGAGTCCCCTTCAGCATCCACGTTGGTCCCCACTGCGGCCCCAGTGGCCGCATGGAATAAGGTGGCAGTGCGGCCAAAGGTGGCGAAGTCGGCCCCAGCCACAGCTCCCCCGACCGCTCCGGTGATTAAGAAGCGGAAGCGTGGTGCCCGCAAGCCGCGCAAACTGCGCGCCCCGGCAACTGCAGCGGTCACACTCACGCTGCAGCCGGGCGCACTGGAGCAGGGCATCACCTACCGCGACGTGTTGTCCAGGGCTGAAGGGGCCATAGACCTCAAGGCCCTGGGCATAGACGGCCTCGGGTTCCGTGAGGCGGCAACAGGGGCTCGCATCATGGAGGTGGCGGGCGAGGACCGCGCCCGGAAGGCGGACAACCTGGCCGCACAACTGCGAGAGGTGCTAAAGGAGGTCCGTGTCGCCAGGCCGGAGAGGTGTGTAGAGTTGCGCATCTCTGGCTTGAGCGACTCGGCCTCTAAAGAAATGGTGGCGACATCTTTGGCAGCAGAGGGAGGCTGCTCGGCCGCCTCAATTAAGGTGGGCGACATCCAACGCCCACGGGGTCGCCAAGGCACTGCCTGGCTGCGGTGCCCGATCGAGGCTGCCAAGAGGCTGACGGATGGCCGTCGGGTACTCGTCGGGTGGTCAGTGGTCAGGCTGACCACCTTGGAGCCGAGACCGGCGCGGTGCTTCCGCTGCCTGGAGCCGGGGCACGTTGGGGCCAAGTGCACTGCGGACATTGACCGCAGTGCGCTCTGCTTCCGTTGTGGGCAGGCCGGCCACAAGTCGGCCACCTGCTCCGCGGAGCCCGGTTGCCCCGTCTGTGCGGCGGCGGGGAAGGCGTCCGCTCATCGGCTGGGGTCCAGCGAGTGTAAGGCGGCCTCCGGTAAGAAGGCGGCCTCAAGAAAAGGCGGAGCAGCAGGTGGGACGGCACCCAAAACATCCCCCACCCTGCCGCAACATGAGGAGGCGATGGACACCGCCCAATCGTAATGGCACACTCCATCTCCATACTGCAGGCCAACGTCAACCACTGCGCCGATGCCCAGGACCTTCTGGCCCAATCCATGGCGCAGTGGCAGACGACAGTGGCAGTAGTCGCCGAGCCGTACTATGTTCGCGAAAGCCCGAATTGGGCCAGCGACCAAAACGGCTTGGTGGCTATCGTCGCCCAGCGAACCGCCCCACCCTTCGACATAGTGCGTAGGGGTCGTGGGTGCGTACTCGTCACGCTGGGTGGCGCTGCAGTGGTTGGGGTGTACTGTCCCCCTAGTAGAAGCCTCGCCGAGTTCGAGCAGTTGCTCCTTGAGGTCGGGGCTCTGCTGGTGGAAGTGCACCCCACCCCGGCTGTGGTGGCCGGGGATTTCAACGCTCATTCTCGGGCGTGGGGATCTCCGGAGACTGATGACCGGGGGGAGATGGTCATGGAGTGGGCGGTGTCCCAAGGCTTGGTGCTACTGAACCAGGGGGTGGTCCACACTCTAGTGCGGGCTCAGGGCAGATCGATTGTCGATCTTTCGTTCGCCAGTTCTGTCCTGGCCCGTCGTATCAACAACTGGCGGGTCGTCAGGGGGTTGGAGACCGCGTCGGACCATCGCTACATCCGGTTCGACATCGTCTCCCCCGCCTCGGCGACTCGTGTGGAACTCGACCGCCCCTTGGCAGGGGAAGGTCCGCGGTGGCGACTCGGAACATTAGACCGCGAGCTGGCCAAAGAGGCGGCTATCGTCGAGCGGTGGGCTGCTGATGACAGCGGCCTGGACGTGGACACGAGATGTGAGCGCCTCGCTGGAGCTCTGACTCGTGTCTGCGACGCGGCGATGCAGAGGGCGAGGCCTATCCCGCCCCGGAGGCAGGTGTACTGGTGGCGTCCCCACCTAGCCGGGCTGCGTACCGCAAGTTACGCGGCCCAGAGGCAGTACACCCGCAGCCGAAGGCGGGCTGTCAGAGACCTCGCCCGAGAAGAACAACTGCACGCCGCGTATAGGGCCGCCCGTGAGGCCCTTAGCTCGGCGATCAAGGCCGCCAAGGAGGAGGCCTGGAGGGAGTGGCTCGAGAGCCTCGACCGAGACCCGTGGGGGCGCCCGTACAAGACTGTGAGTCAGAAACTCAAGCCATGGGCGCCTCCCCTCACCAGAACTCTCGAGCCGAATCTTCTGGGCCGAGTGGTCAGTTCCCTCTTCCCTGCGAGGGAGGAGTGGGTCCCACCGCGGATGGTAGCACCAAGCCAGGTGCCGGCAGACGAAGTGGCGATACCTCCCGTGTCCGAGGCCGAATTAGGGGTCGCGATGTTGGCACTCAAGTCCAGAAATCGCGCCCCGGGCCCGGACGGCATCCCTGGGAAGGTTATTGCCACGGTCATGCCGGCACTAGAGGAGGAGACGCTGTCCCTCATGTCGGAGTGTGTGGCGTCGGGGAGAGTGCCGCGACGATGGAAGACCGGCAAGCTCGTGCTACTTAAGAAGCACGGGCGCCCTGCCGAGTCGCCGTCGGCCTACCGCCCCATCGTTTTGCTCGACGAGATGTGCAAGCTCTTTGAGCGGGTGCTCGCTGCGCGTCTCGTCGGTCACCTTGAGGGGGCGGGGCCCAACCTCAGTGACGGCCAGTTCGGCTTCCGTCGCGGGAGGTCGACTCTCGACGCCATATCCCGGCTGCGGGACGGCGTAGACGAAGCGGTCGACCGGGGTGAGGTGTTGTTGGCTGTATCGCTGGATATAGCCAACGCCTTCAACACTCTCCCCTGGGAGACCATTGCGGAGGCGCTGAGGTACCACAATGTCCCGTGGAACCTAAGGCGCGTCCTTGCGGACTACTTCGTGGACCGGGTTATCATCTACCCGGCCCAAGACGGGGTGGTCCGCCGAGGCATGACGTGTGGTGTTCCACAGGGGTCGGTCCTTGGGCCGCTCCTGTGGAATATAGGTTATGACTGGGTCTTGCGCGGTGCTAATCTTCGGGGGGTCGGTGTACTCTGTTACGCCGATGATACCCTAGTCACCGCGCGGGCCCCCTCGTTCCGCGACGCCGCCGTTCTCGCCACGGCAGGCGTCGCCCATGTCGTGCGCCGCATTGGGGCGCTCGGATTAAAGGTGGCCCTCGAAAAGTCCGAGGCCCTCTTCTTTCATGGGCCTCGGAAGACGCCGCCTCGAGATCAAACGATAGTGGTGGGTGGCACTGCCATCGCTGTCGGGAGCAGCCTGAAATATCTCGGGCTCATCCTCGACAGTCGGTGGCGGTTCGCGGAGCATTTCCGGCAGCTGGAACCAAAGTTGCTGGCGTTTGCCGGAATGCTCTCGCGTTTGCTGCCCAATAGGGGGGGACCGGGGTCTGCCTGCCGCCGTCTCTACGATGGAGTGGTGCGCTCCAAGGCGCTCTACGGGGCGCCCATCTGGGCGGACGCCCTCTGCCCAGCAAATGTAGCGCTGCTGCGACGTCCGCAGCGCGCCATCGCGCAGAGGGTGTACGAGGAGGGCGCCCTGATGCGGCGAGTTGCTGGAGGTCGGCTGGCTCCGGAGGAGATCGATCGCTGGAGACAGGCGGCTCGCGACGATCTCTTCCGGAAATGGGCCGATAGGTTGGCTGCGACAAGAAGCAGCACACTGCTCGTGGGGGCCGTTCGGCCCGTCCTGCGTGAGTGGGTGGAGAGGGGTCATGGGGCTCCAACGTATCACCTCACTCAACTTCTCACGGGTCATGGCTGCTTCGCCAAGTACCTGTGGGAGGTGGTGGGGGTGGAATCGGAGCCCCGGTGCCGAAACTGCACCAGCGGCGACCCTGACACGGCACAACATACTTTGGCCGTGTGTGAGGCGTGGGACGGACAAAGGACGGCCCTCACGAACATTGTTGGTGAGGACCTCTCGCTGTCGGCTATAATTCCGGCTATGGCCGACAGCGAACATTGTTGGGCCGCCGTCGCCTCGTATGCTAGCGAGGTGATGGCGGCCAAGAGAGAGGCCTTGCGGGAGCGGGAGCGAGCTGGACGCACTCTCCCGCCCCGCAGGCCCCCGGCGAGGGGACGCCGGCGAGCACAATTTGCCCGCGTCCCCAACTGAGAGGAGCCACGGGCGGTGGGTCGGGGGACCCGCTGCCCCAATGCTAATGTGGCGGAATGCGCCCCTACGTGTTCCTGGGGCGCATTCTTAAGAGGAGGACGGGCCCCACCATATCGGCACGATGGCCGGAATGGTGGGGCCCCGAAAAGCGAGCCCGCCGAACAGGGCGGGCGTTCCTAGCCGAGTCGCGGTGAGCATTCTATCCCGCGGCTCGGATTGGGCGAAGTAGGAACACCGTGGTGGTTTAGTGGGTAGTCTGGCTTCGGCCAGGAGTCCCACACGAAGCGAGCCCCCTGCCCCCGCGGGGGGTGAGCGAAGTGCGTAAATGCATTCCACCACGGAAAAAAAAAAAAAAAAAAAAAAAAACCTAACCTAACCTAACCTAACCTAACCTAACCTAACCTAACCAACCGCATTTAAAACTTTGTAAAATTTTTATAGCTAATTAGCATTGATAAACCTATACAATATATACATATTTAGATTCGGGACGCTGCCGGCTATTCAGCGCGACCATAAATTTTCACAATTTTCATAGATTTTTCACGAAAATCCCTTACTTACGTCACTTTGAGCGATTTTCGAACGTTTTTTGGCAGCAAGTTTGCTTGTTGCCAAACTTTTTGTACCGACCGCTGAAATTCTAATTAGACCATATTGTGTGAGACGACTTTGCGCGTCTTCTGATACTACACACGAGAAGATCAGGCGAGTCCTGTGCATAATAACACCATATTTCGCCAGCCGAGTAGGGATTTTCGCCACTTTTTAACTTTAAACAATTTTTTATTAGCTTTTTTGCTACGGACACTCGGTGTTAGTCGTATACCATCAAGTGCGCGGATACATTACCTATCTTCCGACATACCACACGGATACATCATCATCTGTATTTGGTATCATTAGGTCGATTCCATAGGTTGTTTATTAAATTTTCATTTTAATTTTAATTTCCGAATTTCTAAAGGGTCTAGGGGGTGCCTAGTACCTAGGGACGCTCAAGGGAGACGGCAACTACACCGCCGAGCCGTTCAGGCGATTATACTCCAAGGTGTTCCCGAGGGAGCGAAGTGCCAACTTAGTACCTACCTACTAAAACTTAACTCCTCGTTTTTGCTTTACCATCGGTCGTAACCTGTGCATCTAGCGATTGGAACGTGTCCACTGGGACGCCCTCTGTCCGTCGGTACCGTTCCCGACTTTCTAGGTGGTACAGTTCGCCCAATAATAAACTTTTTAGTCTAAATTTTTAATTCAATTTTCGGTTTTTGGGCGTTATTTTCAAAATTTTTCAGGAAAGCCTATACTGCTTCTTACACCACCGTGTGGCCGCCGACGAGGCCTTTCCGTAGGTACCTCACACGACCGCCTAGGGTCCGTAGTTTTCGTGAAAACCGCGATTTTCATAAACCCGAGCCCCGCCCGCCCACCCTGATTTTCTGCCCTAGGCACATCAGCTCGGTTGGGAAGGGTCGTGGGGGTTCAGGCGAGGTCGCCCGATACCGGTTGGAATCGGATCATCGCGAGGTTATTAACTGCGGTCTTATCGACATACGAAGTCTTTCGTATCTTAGTGTTACTTTATTGACTTTATTGACTTTACTTTTAACTTGATACGACAATAGTTTTATTGCTGATTATTGAACCAGTATACACTAGTATACGGTGCGAAATAACGACTGCTACATTCTAGGGTAGCACTACTCACGCGGACAATACTGTCCCAGTGTTTAGGATAAGTTTATTTTGTTTTTACTTGTTTATTTTGAACCTCACACCGTGCTAAGACTGATTGACTATACATTTTTATGTTTACAATTTTACAACTTATACAATTTTATTTTACATTTTAACCTTGACTTGTTGACAATTACTTATTCTGACTATATACAATCTACAACTTATACATTTTAAAATATGCCTTTGTCACGTTCACCAATCGGTAAAGACCAACCCTGCCTAAATGAGAGAGATTCGACATTTGTATTGGACAGCAGTCCCGTTATAGGAGTAGGGAAACGCCAGACGGGGACTGTCCGGAGGAGCATTGAGAAGATCCAAGGCGTTATTGGGACTTCTTCGCAAGCCTTGGAAAAGGGGGCCGTCCACCTGCCCCCCTCGCCTCAACCTCCGGGACAGTCCTCGAATGCGCGTTTAGATAAAATGTTAGGGTGCTGTCGTATAATCAAGGCACAGGTAGGAATCTCTCGAAATCTCAAATCCGAGATTAAACATAGAATAGAGGACATGGTTGCCGCGCTGGAGCGGCACATAAAGGCGTTCCGGTCCGACACGGGGACTGGTAAGGACCAGGCGGGACGGGGCGCTGGGGCGACGGAGTCACCCGCCGCGCCAGCCTCCGCCCCGTGCTCACCCGGTAATAGGGGTACGAGTGACGTGATAATTAGGAAATTAGAAGAGAACGAAAGATTAATAAGAGAGAATGGGAGAGTGATGAGTGAATTAAGGGAGAGAATGGAGAAACGGGATGAAAGGGAGAAAGAAAGGGAGAGGGAAGGGAAGGAGACATACGCGAGTGTAGCAGCGGCTGCTAACTACTGCCGGGAAGTAACACCCCCACCACAGACGCTCCACTCCGTATGCGTCTCCTCCACGGACGAGAATGATACGGCGGATGAAGTCCTGGGGCGCATTAGGGAGGCTATGGGCGCTAAGGAGGGCTGGATAAAAGTAGAGAGAGTGAGGAAGGCTAAGGAAAGAAAAGTGATAATGGGGTGTGCAAGCGTGGAGGATAGGAAAAAAGTCAAAGAAAGGCTTGAGAGAGTCGCAGGTCGGTTCGTCGTCGAGGAGATCAGGAACAGGGACCCTCTTCTGATTCTGAGGGACGTGTTGAAGGTTCATGATGACCATGAAATCCTTCGCGCCCTTCGGAATCAGAATGCGGCCCTGTTCGGGGGCCTGGTCGACGGGGACGACCGAGTGGCCATTAAGTTTAAAAAGAAATCGCGCCACTCACAATTCCATCATGTAGTGGTTAGCACCTCGCCCGTTATTTGGAGGAGAGCGACGGAGGCAAAACACCTTTATATAGACCTCCAAAGAGTCGCGGTGGCCGACCAGACGCCACTCATCCAATGCACCAGGTGCCTGGCTTTCGGTCACACCAAGCGATTTTGCTTGATGCCCGAAACCCAGGACCTGTGTGCGAAATGTGGCAAACCACACAGCCAGGAGGAGCCCGACAAATGCTGCAGAAAGGGCCTAGAGCCGCACTGCATAAACTGCACTCGGGAGTTTGGCGAAACGAAGCACCATCATGCCTTCGATAGGTCGTGCCCGGTACTTCAAAAGTGGGAAGCGATGGCCAGAGCAGCCATAGCGTACACCTAGGGATGCTCTGAGGCATTAAGGCATTACAGTAAATAAATAAAAACATAAAATAACTTTTTAAATAATATCGATATTAACTTAAAATAAAACTAAAATTAAAAAGTAAAATAAATTCGAAATAATCTTATAACAGAATTTAATAAAAATTGCGCCCACTCTAAACTCTCAATGTACGCAAATCAAGAATCTCGACCTCCCTCTTTAACAAACAGAAAGAACTGCCTCAATATTACATGTTTCATATTTATGTAACGTATATTTATTGTTTATGTGTGTCCTGTATTAACTTTGTTTCCTTATTTTCGATTCTTAAGCTTCTATACAATTGTTAAAAACCTACACTGTTCTATATAATTAAAAACGCACTTGATACAATTTTCTTGTGAAAATTGGACCAAGCTGAAAACCTGCCTTCTAATACTATTCTTTTCTATGCTACTTCACATAATCGTTATATATCACCTCTTTCTTCGTATAATGTATATAAACTCAAAATATGTTATAAAATCACTATAAAAATATATATTGTTACTGTCTGGTACATATTTTATCGTATTGTCGTAGTATCGTAAATTGTATAAAATATTTATATAAGTAATATATATATATCCATAAAAAAAAAAAATTATGTACCAAAAACTTTTAACACTGAGTGATGGAGGCTGGGCAGCCGCCAGGCCTAGGCCCGTAGACTGCCTGGCCACCAACAGTCGAACGGCCTAATGCTTTTATTGATACCAATTAAAAATTTAAACCGGGCATTCTGTGGCTTATTATCTAATAAGCCGCACAATAAACCGCGTCAGTAGTAAAAACCCCATTAATAGTATATCCATCTCGAAACTATAACATCTAGTAATTACTTCTAAATTCTATTTTCTAAATTATTTGCAATTGAATCCGCCAACAAAGACCCCACAAGATTAATCCAGTGGGGGAAAGAGCGCGAAACTTGAAAAAAAAAAAAAAAAAAAAAAAAACCTAACCTAACCTAACCTAACCTGGGGCACGCCCCAAGAGTTATCAAGTACGTCCCCGTCGTGTGCCCTGGACCCCAACGTGACCACCGTAACGGAGTGGCACGTTGGGTGACTAAATCTTGATAACTTATCTTGCGGCATTCGAGGTTGACTTGTTTTCGATACTGTCTATGACGTGCTATGCGTCATAGGCAAAGTACACTGTAACTAGGAAATAATATTATATAAACAACACGTATCAATAAACAATAATGTCAGCACTAAACTTATATGAGTAAAACCCCACTCTAAATCTCAATAAAATCATGTAGAATAATTAGTATATAAGAGTGTGTAAATAGCAAATAAATTAATCTTGTTCCAACTGGTAAAACATCTTTTACTTACTCCGCAATATTGGTGACCCCGACGTGATTTCCTAGTGCTGATATAATTGCAGGCCAACTGCAGCCCTGAAAAGGTTTTCAGCAGCAAACCTAGGAACTATCACAGATCACTGTGGAGCTATATTTGGGAAAATTCACCCAACAGCCCACCAGCTTACCGACCACCACCATCAGCGAAATAGCACATTTCAGTTGGCTTCCCACAAGCGGGTCTAACCAGCTGAAATTTCAAGAGGCTAAACGCAATCATGGCACCGATAATTCCAGCCGGAACACCGTCAAAAAACTCCGGCACATCAGCTGAATTAATCAGCGACAGCCAGGTGGTGGCTGCAATTAGCATTACGGAGAAAATACCATCGTTTTGGACAGATTCACCGCGCTTATGGTTCGCGCAATTCGAGGCCATCGTAGCCTCCCAAAAGCAAGGTGACGAATATAAATATAATAGCGTCATCGCAAAATTACCAAAAGAGGTCATACATCAGGTTAGCGACATCCTGACGTCACCGCCAAACGCAGACAAGTACCTTAAAATCAAGGAAAGATTAATTGCGTGCTATGAGGAAAGCGAACAACGACGCTTCCACAAATTGCTATCGGAGATGGACCTAGGTGACTCAACACCATCACAGCTGTTGAGAAAAATGAAAGAAGCCAGCTGCGACAAAATGACCGAAGATACCATCAGATTATTATGGTTCAGACAGCTTCCGGTATCAATCACCTCCATATTGGCAGTCTCCGAAGACCTCAACCTCACAAAATTATGCGAAATGGCGGACCGAATTTATGAAAATATGCGCTATAAAACCAAAACAAACAACTCGTCACAGAAATCCGCCGACGTTAACTTAATAGCAATGCTGACGTCACAAATTGCAGCTATGCGAGTTGAAATAAACGAGCTCCGCGGTATGAGTAATCGCCGACCGATGCAACGCAGCAAATTCCGAGCAAGGTCGCAATCACGCTCACGGTCACGTACACGGCTATGTTATTATCACAGACGATTCAAAACAAAAGCATATAAATGCGATCAGCCGTGCTCGTGGATAAATAAAACCGATAAAAATTCGGGAAACGAGAACTAGCGCAGAACACGACGGGACTCTGTGCCATACAACCCGCCAACCGTCTAACTATAACCGACTCAAACAGTGGTTATAGGTTTTTAGTAGACACGGGAGCAAATATTTCTGTATTACAAAACGCACAGGGTAAGAAAAACGCGAGCAACTACAAACTGTATGCCGCAAACGGGTCAATTATTGAAACTTATGGCGAAAGCACATTAACGCTAAATCTGGGGTTACGCAGACCTTTTACTTGGACGTTCGTAATCGCCGATGTAAAAATGCCTATCTTAGGAGCTGATTTCCTAGAGCACCACAGATTATTAGTGGATCTATACGGCAAAAGGCTGATCGACCAAGAAACAAAATTAACGACGCCTGCGAAAATTGCAAGAGAAACACACATGCCTTCAATTAGATCCATCGACGCGAAATTACCCGAACATATAAAGCGCCTGTTAGAGAAATACGTAAACGTCACTAGACCAAGACCATTTAAAAAACCCACAGAGCATGGAATACAGCATCACATCATAACAAAAGGTCCTCCAGTTTATGCCCGCGCGCGCCCACTACCACCCGACAAATATAAGGCAGCAAAAAAGGAATTCCAAGAGCTAATAAACCTAGGAATATTAGAACCTTCCAGTAGTCCTTGGGCATCGCCTCTCCACATGGTAACGAAAAAGAATGGGGAATGGAGACCGTGCGGAGACTACCGCGCGTTAAATAAAATAACAATTCCCGACAGATATCCCTTGCCAAGACTGTTAGACTTTACATACATCGCAAGTGGAAAAACAATATTCAGCAAAATTGATATAAAGAAGGCGTTCCACCAAATCCCTGTTGCGGAACCAGAGAAGACCGCAATAATCACGCAAATGGGTTTATTTCACTGGAATTTCATGCCATTTGGCCTCAGAAATTCAGCTCAAACGTTCCAGAGGTTTATGGACTCCCTGTTCAGAGACCTGGACTATATATATGTCTTCGTGGACGACATACTCATAGCAAGTCAAAATACCGAACAACATTACGTTCAATTAGAGGAAGTATTCAATCGCCTAAGTAAAAACGGCATCTCAATCAATACGAGCAAATGCGAATTCGAAAAGACAGAGATAGATTTCTTAGGTTATCATATAACGAGCCAAGGAATCACCCCCACGTCTGAGAAAGTACGAGCAATAAACGAATACCCAAAACCAAAGGTGGTAAAGGAGCTACGTCGATTTGTGGGAATGATAAATTTCTACAGAAGTAGCATCCCACACGCCGCCAGACACCAAGCTCCGCTCAACAAATACTTAATAAACTCCAAAAAGAATGACAATACGCCAATCGAATGGAATATGGAAGCTAACCAAGCATTCGAACACTGCAAACAGGACATAAGAGATGTCACAACACTCGCATTCCCGGAAACAGACACACCACTAGCCATTATGACAGATGCTAGTTTAAAATGTGTAGGCGCCGTACTTCAACAAAAAGTTCAAGGAAAATGGAAACCCGTATCATTTTTTTCAAAAGGGTTAAGCGAGACACAAACAAAATATTCCACATACGATCGAGAACTACTCGGTATTTACATGGCAATAAAAAACTTTAGACGACTAATAGAAGGTCGCACATTTACAATATACACGGATCATAAGCCACTGATTCATGCATTCGACAAGAAGCAATCAGTGGATGAATCCCCTAGAAGAATAAGGTACCTAGAATATATTGCACAATTCTGCACAGACATAAGGCACGTCACGGGCAGCGAAAACGTGGTAGCCGACGCACTATCACGGGTAATAGAAACAATAGAACTACCCCAAATTCTCAACTGGCAAGAGGTAAAAAAAATACCAAGACAGTGACCCGGAGTTAACAAAACTAAAACAAAATAGGTCACTAAAAATGGCACGGGTACCAATACAAAACAATAATACCAAAATTTATTGTGATATATCCACCGGTACAACAAGGCCATACCTACCACAAAAGTTCAGAAAAACAATTTTTGATAGTTTTCACAACATGAGCCACCCAGGAAAAAACACAACAAAAAAGTTGATAACCGCAAAATACGTCTGGAATAGCATGCACAAAGACATTTACGAAATGTGCAAAACATGTTTACAGTGCCAGCAATCAAAAGTGCAGCGGCACACAGTATCACCCCTGGGCAAATTTATGCCAGCAGAACGATTTAGCCACATACACATAGACATTGTGGGCCCCCTAACGACATCACAAAACAAAAGATACATCGTCACTATGATCGATCGTTGTACGTCATGGCCAGAAGCATATCCTATTTCGGACACCACAGCAGAAACTGTAGCCAAAACCCTATACGATGGCTGGATCACACGTTTTGGATGCCCCAATTATATAACAACGGATCAAGGACGACAATTCGAGTCTGAGCTATTCAGAAGCCTAACCAAATTCCTGGGTATACAAAAAATCCGTACTACACCATATCACCCTCAATCAAACTCCAAAGTAGAAAGACTGCACAGAACCATGAAAGCAGCTTTGATGGCAAGAGGAAATACCGAAAATTGGACGAAAGAATTACCATCGGTATTATTCGGGATACGTACCAGCATTCGACAAGACACTGGATACTCAGCAGCCGAATTGGTATCGTTGGCAGCGGAGGGAGGCTGCTCAGCCGCCTCAATTAAGGTGGGCGACATCCAACGCCCACGGGGTCGCCAAGGCACTGCATGGCTGCGGTGCCCGATCGAGGTTGCCAAGAGGCTGACGGACGGCCGTCGGGTACTCGTCGGGTGGTCAGTGGTCAGGCTGACCACCTTGGAGCCGAGACCGGCGCGGTGCTTCCGCTGCCTGGAGCCGGGGCACGTTGGGGCCAAGTGCACTGCGGACATTGACCGCAGTGCGCTCTGCTTCCGTTGTGGGCAGGCCGGCCACAAGTCGGCCACCTGCTCCGCGGAGCCCGGTTGCCCCGTCTGTGCGGCGGCGGGCAAGGCGTCCGCTCATCGGCTGGGGTCCAGAGAGTGTAAGGCGGCCTCCGGTAAGAAGGCGGCCTCAAGAAAAGGCGGAGCAGCAGGTGGGACGGCACCCAAAACATCCCCCACCCTGCCGCAACATGAGGAGGCGATGGACACCGCCCAATCGTAATGGCACACTCCATCTCCATACTGCAGGCCAACGTCAACCACTGCGCCGATGCCCAGGACCTTCTGGCCCAATCCATGGCGCAGTGGCAGACGACAGTGGCAGTAGTCGCCGAGCCGTACTACGTTCGCGAAAGCCCGAACTGGGCCAGCGACCAAAACGGCTTGGTGGCTATCGTCGCCCAGCGAGCCGCCCCACCCTTCGACATAGTGCGGAGGGGTCGTGGGTGCGTACTCGTCACGCTGGGTGGCGCTGCAGTGGTCGGGATGTACTGTCCCCCTAGTAGAAGCCTCGCCGAGTTCGAGCAGTTGCTCCTTGAGGTCGGGGCTCTGCTGGTCGAAGTGCACCCCACCCCGGCTGTGGTGGCCGGGGATTTCAACGCTCATTCTCGGGCGTGGGGATCTCCGGACACTGATGACCGGGGGGAGATGGTCATGGAGTGGGCGGTGTCCCAAGGCTTGGTGCTACTGAACCAGGGGGTGGTCCACACTCTAGTGCGGGCTCAGGGCAGATCGATTGTCGATCTTTCGTTCGCCAGTTCTGTCCTGGCCCGTCGTATCAACAACTGGCGGGTCGTCAGGGGGTTGGAGACCGCGTCGGACCATCGCTACATCCGGTTCGACATCGTCTCCCCCGCCTCGGCGACTCGTGTGGAACTCGACCGCCCCTTGGCAGGGGAAGGTCCGCGGTGGCGACTCGGAACATTAGACCGCGAGCTGGCCAAAGAGGCGGCTATCGTCGAGCGGTGGGCTGCTGATGACAGCGGCCTGGACGTGGACGCGAGATGTGAGCTCCTCGCTGGAGCTCTGACTCGTGTCTGCGATGCGGCGATGCAGAGGGCGAGGCCTATTCCGCCCCGGAGGCAGGTATACTGGTGGCGTCCCCACCTAGCCGGGCTGCGTACCGCAAGTTACGCGGCCCAGAGGCAGTACACCCGCAGCCGAAGGCGGGCTGTCAGAGACCTCGCCCGAGAAGAACAGCTGCACGCCGCGTATAGGGCCGCCCGTGAGGCCCTTAGCTCGGCGATCAAGGCCGCCAAGGAGGAGGCCTGGAGGGAGTGGCTCGAGAGCCTCGACCGAGACCCGTGGGGGCGCCCGTACAAGACTGTGAGTCAGAAACTCAAGCCATGGGCGCCTCCCCTCACCAGAACTCTCGAGCCGAATCTTCTGGGCCGAGTGGTCAGTTCCCTCTTCCCTGCGAGGGAGGAGTGGGTCCCACCGCGGATGGTGACACCAAGCCAGGTGCCGGCAGACGAAGTGGCAATACCTCCCGTGTCCGAGGCCGAATTAGGGGTCGCGATGTTGGCACTCAAGTCCAGAAATCGCGCCCCGGGCCCGGACGGCATCCCTGGGAAGGTTATTGCCACGGTCATGCCGGCACTAGAGGAGGAGACGCTGTCCCTCATGTCGGAGTGTGTGGCGTCGGGGAGAGTACCGCGACGATGGAAGACCGGCAAGCTCGTGCTACTCAAGAAGCACGGGCGCCCTGCCGAGTCGCCGTCGGCCTACCGCCCCATCGTTCTGCTCGACGAGATGTGCAAGCTCTTTGAGCGAGTGCTCGCTGCGCGTCTCGTCGGTCACCTTGAGGGGGCGGGGCCCAACCTCAGTGACGGCCAGTTCGGCTTCCGTCGCGGGAGGTCGACTCTCGACGCCATATCCCGGCTGCGGGACGGCGTAGACGAAGCGGTCGACCGGGGTGAGGTGTTGTTGGCTGTATCGTTGGATATAGCCAACGCCTTCAACACTCTCCCCTGGGAGACCATCGCGGAGGCGCTGAGGTACCACAATGTCCCGTGGTACCTCAGGCGCGTGCTCGCGGACTACTTCGTGGACCGGGTCATCATCTACCCGGCCCAAGACGGGGTGGTCCGCCGAAGCATGTCGTGTGGTGTTCCACAGGGGTCGGTCCTTGGGCCGCTCCTGTGGAATATAGGTTATGACTGGGTCCTGCGCGGTGCTAATCTTCGGGGGGTCGGTGTACTCTGTTACGCCGACGATACCCTAGTCACCGCGCGGGCCCCCTCGTTCCGCGACGCCGCTGTTCTCGCCACGGCAGGCGTCGCCCATGTTGTGCGCCGCATCGGGGCGCTTGGGTTAAAGGTGGCTCTTGAAAAGTCCGAGGCCCTCTTCTTCCATGGGCCTCGGAAGACGCCGCCTCGAGATCAGACGATAGTGGTGGGTGGCACCGAAATCGCTGTCGGGAGCAGCCTGAAATATCTCGGGCTCATCCTCGACAGTCGGTGGCGGTTCGCGGAGCATTTCCGGCAGCTGGAACCAAAGTTGCTGGCGTTTGCCGGAATGCTCTCGCGTTTGCTGCCCAATAGTGGGGGACCGGGGTCTGCCTGCCGCCGTCTCTACGACGGAGTGGTGCGCTCCGAGGCACTCTACGGGGCGCCCATCTGGGCGGACGCCCTCTGCCCAGCAAATGTAGCGCTGCTGCGACGTCCGCAGCGCGCCATCGCGCAGAGGGCTGCACGGGCGTACCACACCGTCTCTTACGAGGCGGCGTGCTTGATTGCGGGCAGTATCCCTTGGGATCTCGAGGCTGGTGTCCTTAAGAGGGTGTATGAGGAGGGCGCCCTGATGCGGCGAGTTGCTGGAGGTCGGCCGGCTCCGGAGGAGATCGATCGCTGGAGACAGGCGGCTCGCGACGATCTCTTCCGGAAATGGGCCGATAGGTTGGCTGCGACAAGAAGCAGCACACTGCTCGTGGGGGCCGTTCGGCCCGACCTGCGTGAGTGGGTGGAGAGGGGTCATGGGGCTCCGACATATCACCTCACTCAACTTCTCACGGGTCATGGCTGCTTCGCCAAGTACCTGTGGGAGGTGGTGGGGGTGGAATCGGAGCCCCGGTGCCGAAACTGCACCAGCGGCGACCCTGACACGGCACAACATACTTTGGCCGTGTGTGAGGCGTGGGACGGACAAAGGACGGCCCTCACGAACACTGTTGGTGAGGACCTCTCGCTGTCGGCTATAATCCCGGCTATGGCCGACAGCGAACAGTGTTGGGACGCCGTCGCCTCGTATGCTAGCGAGGTGATGGCGGCCAAGAGAGAGGCCTTGCGGGAGCGGGAGCGAGCTGGACGCACTCTCCCGCCCCGCAGGCCCCCGGCGAGGGGACGCCGGCGAGCACAATTTGCCCGCGTCCCCAACTGAGAGGAGCCACGGGCGGTGGGTCGGGGGACCCGCTGCCCCAATGCTAATGTGGCGGAATGCGCCCCTACGTGTTCCTGGGGCGCATTCTTAAGAGGAGGACGGGCCCCACCATATCGGCATGATGGCCGGGATGGTGGGGCCCCGAGAAGTGAGCCCGCCGAACAGGGCGGGCGTTCCTAGCCGAGTCGCGGTGAGCATTCTATCCCGTGGCTCGGATTGGGCGAAGGAGGAACACCGTGGTGGTTTAGTGGGTAGTCTGGCTTCGGTCAGGAGTCCCACACGAAGCGAGCCCCCTGCCCCCGCGGGGGGTGAGCGAAGTGCGTAAATGCATTCCACCACGTAAAAAAAAAAATAAAAAAAAAAAAAACCTAACCTAACCTAACCTAACCCGTCTCGGGGCGCTCGTGGGGGCCGTTCGGCTCGTGGGGGCCGTTCGGCCCGTCCTGCGTGAGTGGGTGGAGAGGGATCATGGGGCTCCGACGTATCACCTCACTCAACTTCTCACGGGTCATGGCTGCTTTGCCAAGTACCTGTGGGAGGTGGTGGGGGTGGAATCGGAGCCCCGGTGCCGAAATTGCACCAGCGGCGACCCTGACACGGCACATCATACATTGGCCGTGTGTGAGGCGTGGGACGGACAAAGGACGGCCCTCACGAACATTGTTGGTGAGGACCTCTCGCTGTCGGCTATAATTCCGGCTATGGCCGACAGCGAACATTGTTGGGCCGCCGTCGCCTCGTATGCTAGCGAGGTGATGGCGGCCAAGAGAGAGGCCTTGCGAGAGCGGGAGCGAGCTGGACGCACTCTCCCGCCCCGCAGGCCCCCGGCGAGGGGACGCCGGCGAGCACAATTTGCCCGCGTCCCCAACTGAGAGGAGCCACGGGCGGTGGGTCGGGGGACCCGCTGCCCCAATGCTAATGTGGCGGAATGCGCCCCTACGTGTTCCTGGGGCGCATTCTTAAGAGGAGGACGGGCCACACCATATCGGCACGATGGCCGGGATGGTGGGGCCCCGAGAAGCGAGCCCGCCGAACAGGGCGGGCGTTCCTAGCCGAGTCGCGGTGAGCATTCTATCCCGCGGCTCGGATTGGGCGAAGGAGGAACACCGTGGTGGTTTAGTGGGTAGTCTGGCTTCGGTCAGGAGTCCCACACGAAGCGAGCCCCCTGCCCCCGCGGGGGGTGAGCGGAGTGCGTAAATGCATTCCACCAGGAAAAAAAAAAAAAAAAAAAAAAAAAAAAAAAAACCCGTCTCGGGGCACGCCCCAAGAGCTATCGAGTACGTCCCCGTCGTGTGCCCTGGACCCCAACGTGACCACCGTAACGGAGTGGCACGTTGGGTGACTAAATCTCGGTAGCTTATCTTGCGGCAGTTGAGGTTGACTTGTTTTTGATACTGTCCTTTTCAGGACAATGTCAAACCTTGGTAGTGATAGTGAGTCGTGCCGGGACCAAGCTCCCGAGCGACAGGCGCGTGAGCGCGAAGCAGAGATGGAGTTCGGGACGGAGGCCACGAGGCCTCTCGGCTCTCTCCCAGAGGCGATGGTGGTGCTGGACCGTCTGGACGTGTCCAGTCCAGAGGGCTCACGCTCGTCGTCCCCCATGGGACGATTCTGGAGAAAGCGAGTCCCAGAGGTAGAAAAGGTGTCCCATACACCCAAGAAGCCCCGCGGTCGCCCGATAACGACGGGCGAATTCGCTGGTTTGGCGCAAGCCCAGGCCGAACTTAACGCGGCCAAGCAGCGGGAGCTGGAACTGCGGAGGGAGGAAGAGATGGCCGACGACCTGCAGAGGATGCGGCAGAGATCTCTCTACCTAAGAGAGACCCCTACCCCTAGCCCACAGCCTGGGCCCAGCCGACAGCCCAATGCGGTAGAGCCACCAGCAGCTCCTGAGCCCCTCAGCTCGGATCAATTATCGGGTGCCATTGAGGCGGCGGTGGGGATGGTGCAAACCATCGCCACCAAAAGTTCCAACCTAAAGGGGCAGTACGTGCGGGACCTGAAGCTCGCATGTGAAACTATCCTCCAGCACGTGCGTGTGCTCAGGTCTCGCACAGAATCTGAGGAGGTGGCCCAGCTCCAGGCAGAGCTGGCCGCTGTGCGGGCGGAAATGCGGGCCTGGCAGCAGCAGGCGCAGGCTGCACCACCCCCGATGGGACGCGACGAAATCGCGTTCCTCATTGACGCGCGGCTTGCGGGTATTGCGGACCGGCTGCTGCCCGAGACCCGCATCCGCCCACCTCTGCAGGCGGATAAACGAGCGGCGGCTCGATCCGCAAGCGTTGAAGAGCCTATTGTGGAACTCCCGCCTCTTTCACCATCCCCCCCGTCCCACTCTGCTGGTCTGCCAGTTGAGCAGATGGAGGTAGGAGCAGGCCCTGACGAGCCCAGGGGGGAGAGGAAGGCAAAAAAGAAGACCCGCGCAAAGAAGAAGTCAGCCGCAGCCAAAGAGGCGGAAGCTGCCCGCCAGAAGACGCCCGCCACAGAGTCCCCCTCGGCGTCCACGTCGGTCCCCACTGCGGTCCCGCTGGCCGCATGGAATAAGGTGGCAGCGCGGCCAAAGGTGGCAAGGTCGGCTCCAGCCACATCTCCCCCGACCGCTGAAAAGCGGAAGCGTGGTGCCCGCAAGCCGCGCAAACTGCGCGCCCCGGCAACTGCAGCGGTCACCGTCACGCTGCAGCCGGCCGCGCGGGAACAGGGCATCACGTATAAAGACGTGTTGGCCAAGGCCGAAAGGGCCATAGATCTTAAGGCCCTGGGAATCGACGGCCTCCGGTTTCGCGAAGCGACCACTGGAGCTCGTATATTGGAGGTGGCGGGCGAAGACCGAGCTCGAAAGGCGGATAATCTGGCCGCGAAACTTCGGGAAGTGCTTGAGGAGGTCCGGGTCGCCAGGCCGGAGAGGTGCGTCGAGCTGCGCATCTCTGGCTTGAGCGACTCGGCCTCAAAAGAAACGGTGGCAGCGTCGTTGGCGGCGGAGGGAGGCTGCTCCGCTGATTGCATAAAGGTGGGCGACATCCAACGCCCACGGGGTCGCCAAGGCACTGCCTGGCTGCGGTGTCCGATCGAGGCCGCCAAGAGGCTGACGGATGGCCGTCGGGTACTCGTCGGGTGGTCAGTGGTCAGGCTGACCACCTTGGACCCGAGACCGGCCCGATGCTTCCGCTGCCTGGAGCCGGGGCACGTTGGGGCCAAGTGCACTGCGGACATTGACCGCAGTGCACTCTGCTTCCGTTGTGGGCAGGCCGGCCACAAGTCGGCCACCTGCTCCGCGGAGCCCGGTTGCCCCGTCTGTGCGGCAGCGGGGAAGGCGTCCGCTCATCGGCTGGGGTCCAGAGAATGTAAGGCGGCCTCCGGTAAGAAGGCGGCCTCAAGAAAAGGCGGAGCAGCAGGTGGGACGGCACCCAAAACAACCCCCACCCCGCCGCAACATGAGGAGGCGATGGACACCGCCCAATCATAATGGCACACTCCATCTCCATACTGCAGGCCAACGTCAACCACTGCGCCGATGCCCAGGACCTTCTGGCCCAATCCATGGCGCAGTGGCAGACGACAGTGGCAGTAGTCGCCGAGCCGTACTACGTTCGTGAAAGCCCGAATTGGGCCAGCGACCAAAACGGCTTGGTGGCTATCGTCGCCCAGCGAGCCGCCCCACCCTTCGACATAGTGCGTAGGGGTCGTGGGTGCGTACTCGTCACGCTGGGTGGCGCTGCAGTGGTTGGGGTATACTGTCCCCCTAGTAGAAGCCTCGCCGAGTTCGAGCAGTTGCTCCTTGAGGTCGGGGCTCTGCTGGTCGAAGTGCACCCCACCCCGGCTGTGGTGGCCGGGGATTTCAACGCTCATTCTAGGGCGTGGGGATCTCCGGAGACTGATGACCGGGGGGAGATGGTGATGGAGTGGGCGGTGTCCCAAGGCTTGGTGCTACTGAACCAGGGGGTGGTCCACACTCTAGTGCGGGCTCAGGGCAGATCGATTGTCGATCTTTCGTTCGCCAGTTCTGTCCTGGCCCGTCGTATCAACAACTGGCGGGTCGTCAGGGGGTTGGAGACCGCGTCGGACCATCGTTACATCCGGTTCGACATTGTCTCCCCCGCCTCGGCGGCTCGTGTGGAACTCGACCGCCCCTTGGCAGGGGAAGGTCCGCGGTGGCGACTCGGAACATTAGACCGCGAGCTGGCCAAAGAGGCGGCTATCGTCGAGCGGTGGGCTGCTGATGACAGCGGCCTAGACGTGGACGCGAGATGCGAGCACCTCGCTGGAGCTCTGACTCGCGTCTGCGACGCGGCGATGCAGAGGGCGAGGCCTATTCCGCCCCGGAGGCAGGTGTACTGGTGGCGTCCCCACCTAGCCGGGCTGCGTACCGCAAGTTACGCGGCCCAGAGGCAGTACGCCCGCAGCCGAAGGCGGGCTGTCAGAGACCTCGCCCGAGAAGAACAGCTGCACGCCGCGTATAGGGCCGCTCGTGAGGCCCTTAGCTCGGCGATCAAGGCCGCCAAGGAGGAGGCCTGGAGGGAGTGGCTCGAGAGCCTCGACCGAGACCCGTGGGGGCGCCCGTACAAGACTGTGAGTCAGAAACTCAAGCCATGGGCGCCTCCCCTCACCAGAACTCTCGAGCCGAATCTTCTGGGCCGAGTGGTCAGTTCCCTCTTCCCTGCGAGGGAGGAGTGGGTCCCACCGCGGATGGTGGCACCAAGCCAGGTGCGGGCAGACGAAGTGGCAATACCTCCCGTGTCCGAGGCCGAATTAGGGGTCGTGATGTTGGCACTCAAGTCCAGAAATCGCGCCCCGGGCCCAGACGGCATCCCTGGGAAGGTTATTGCCACAGTCATGCCGGCACTAGAGGAGGAGACGCTGTCCCTTATGTCGGAGTGTCTGGCGTCGGGGAGAGTGCCGCGACGATGGAAGACCGGCAAGCTCGTGCTACTTAAGAAGCACGGGCGCCCTGCCGAGTCGCCGTCGGCCTACCGCCCCATCGTTTTGCTCGACGAGATGTGCAAGCTCTTTGAGCGGGTGCTCGCTGCGCGTCTCGTCGGTCACCTTGAGGGGGCGGGGCCCAACCTGAGTGACGGCCAATTCGGCTTCCGTCGTGGGAGGTCGACTCTCGACGCCGTATCCCGGCTGCGGGACGGCGTAGACGAAGCGGTCGCCAGGGGTGAGGTGTTGTTGGCTGTATCGCTAGATATAGCCAACGCCTTCAACACCCTCCCCTGGGAGACCATTGCGGAGGCGCTGAGGTACCACAATGTACCGTTGTATCTCAGGCGAGTCCTTGCGGACTACTTCGTGGACCGGATCATCATCTATCCGGCCCAAAACGGAGTTGTCCGCCAAAGTATGTCGTGTGGTGTTCCACAGGGGTCGGTCCTTGGGCCGCTCCTGTGGAATATAGGTTATGACTGGGTCCTGCGCGGTGCTAATCTTCGGGGGGTCGGTGTACTCTGTTACGCCGACGATACCCTAGTCACCGCGCGGGCCCCCTCGTTCCGCGACGCCGCCGTTCTCGCCACGGCAGGCGTCGCCCATGTCGTGCGCCGCATTGGGGCGCTCGGATTAAAGGTGGCCCTCGAAAAGTCCGAGGCCCTCTTCTTTCATGGGCCTCGGAAGACGCCGCCTCGAGATCAGA
Organism: Eilema sororculum; assembly: GCA_914829495.1. Lineage (NCBI taxonomy): Eukaryota > Metazoa > Arthropoda > Insecta > Lepidoptera > Erebidae > Eilema > Eilema sororculum. The sequence continues at coordinate 177,171 of OU618532.1, forward strand.
CGATAGTGGTGGGTGGCACTGCCATCGCTGTCGGGAGCAGCCTGAAATATCTCGGGCTAATCCTCGACAGTCGGTGGCGGTTCGCGGAGCATTTCCGGCAGCTGGAACCAAAGTTGCTGGCGTTTGCCGGAATGCTCTCGCGTTTGCTGCCCAATAGTGGGGGACCGGGGTCTGCCTGCCGCCGTCTCTACGATGGAGTGGTGCGCTCCAAGGCGCTCTACGGGGCGCCCATCTGGGCGGACGCCCTCTGCCCAGCAAATGTAGCGCTGCTGCGACGTCCGCAGCGCGCCATCGCGCAGAGGGCTGCACGGGCGTACCACACCGTCTCTTACGAGGCGGCGTGCTTGATTGCGGGCAGTATCCCTTGGGATCTCGAGGCTGGTGTCCTTAAGAGGGTGTATGAGGAGGGCGCCCTGATGCGGCGAGTTGCTGGAGGTCGGCCGGCTCCGGAGGAAATCGATCGCTGGAGACAGGCGGCTCGCGACGATCTCTTCCGGAAATGGGCCGATAGGTTGGCTGCGACAAGAAGCAGCACACTGCTCGTGGGGGCCGTTCGGCCCGTCCTGCGTGAGTGGGTGGAGAGGGGTCATGGGGCTCCAACGTATCACCTCACTCAACTTCTCACGGGTCATGGCTGCTTCGCCAAGTACCTGTGGGAGGTGGTGGGGGTGGAATCGGAGCCCCGGTGCCGAAACTGCACCAGCGGCGACCCTGACACGGCACAACATACTTTGGCCGTGTGTGAGGCGTGGGACGGACAAAGGACGGCCCTCACGAACATTGTTGGTGAGGACCTCTCGCTGTCGGCTATAATTCCGGCTATGGCCGACAGCGAACATTGTTGGGCCGCCGTCGCCTCGTATGCTAGCGAGGTGATGGCGGCCAAGAGAGAGGCCTTGCGGGAGCGGGAGCGAGCTGGACGCACTCTCCCGCCTCGCAGGCCCCCGGCGAGGGGACGCCGGCGAGCACAATTTGCCCGCGTCCCCAACTGAGAGGAGCCACGGGCGGTGGGTCGGGGGACCCGCTGCCCCAATGCTAATGTGGCGGAATGCGCCCCTACGTGTTCCTGGGGCGCATTCTTAAGAGGAGGACGGGCCCCACCATATCGGCACGATGGCCGGGATGGTGGGGCCCCGAGAAGCGAGCCCGCCGAACAGGGCGGGCGTTCCTAGCCGAGTCGCGGTGAGCATTCTATCCCGCGGCTCGGATTGGGCGAAGGAGGAACACCGTGGTGGTTTAGTGGGTAGTCTGGCTTCGGCCAGGAGTCCCACACGAAGCGAGCCCCCTGCCCCCGCGGGGGGTGAGCGAAGTGCGTAAATGCATTCCACCACGTAAAAAAAAAAAAAAAAAAAAAAACCTAACCCGTCTCTACGATGGAGTGGTGCGCTCCAAGGCGCTCTACGGGGCGCCAATCTGGGCGGATGCCCTCTGCCCAGCCAATGTAGCGCTGCTGCGACGTCCGCAGCGCGCCATCGCGCAGAGGGCTGCACGGGCGTACCACACCGTCTCCTACGAGGCGGCGTGCTTGATTGCGGGAAGTATCCCTTGGGATCTCGAGGCTGGCGTCCTTAAGAGGGTGTACGAGGAGGGCGCGCTGATGCGGCGAGTTGCTGGAGGTCGGCCGGCTCCGGAGGAGATCGATCGCTGGAGACAGGCGGCTCGCGACAATCTCTTCCGGAAATGGGCCGATAGGTTGGCTGCGACAAGAAGCAGCACACTGCTCGTGGGGGCCGTTCGGCCCGTCCTGCGTGAGTGGGTGGAGAGGGGTCATGGGGCTCCAACGTATCACCTCACCCAACTTCTCACGGGTCATGGCTGCTTCGCCAAGTACCTGTGGGAGGTGGTGGGGGTGGAATCGGAGCCCCGGTGCCGAAACTGCACCAGCGGCGACCCTGACACGGCACAACATACTTTGGCCGTGTGTGAGGCGTGGGACGGACAAAGGACGGCCCTCACGAACATTGTTGGTGAGGACCTCTCGCTGTCGGCTATAATTCCGGCTATGGCCGACAGCGAACATTGTTGGGCCGCCGTCGCCTTTTATGCTAGCGAGGTGATGGCGGCCAAGAGAGAGGCCTTGCGGGAGCGGGAGCGAGCTGGACGCACTCTCCCGCCCCGCAGGCCCCCGGCGAGGGGACGCCGGCGAGCACAATTTGCCCGCGTCCCCAACTGAGAGGAGCCACGGGCGGTGGGTCGGGGGACCCGCTGCCCCAATGCTAATGTGGCGGAATGCGCCCCTACGTGTTCCTGGGGCGCATTCTTAAGAGGAGGACGAGCCCCACCATATCGGTACGATGGCCGGGATGGTGGGGCCCCGAGAAGCGAGCCCGCCGGACAGGGCGGGCGTTCCTAGCCGAGTCGCGGTGAGCATTCTATCCCGCGGCTCGGATTGGGCGAAGGAGGAACACCGTGGTGGTTTAGTGGGTAGTCTGGCTTCGGTCAGGAGTCCCACACGAAGCGAGCCCCCTGCCCCCGCGGGGGGTGAGCGAAGTGCGTAAATGCATTCCACCACGTAAAAAAAAAAAAAAAAAAACCTAACCTAACCCGGGGCACGCCGGGGCACGCCCCAAGAGCTATCGAGTACGTCCCCGTCGTGTGCCCTGGACCCCAACGTGACCACCGTAACGGAGTGGCACGTTGGGTGACTAAATCTCGGTAGCTTATCTTGCGGCATTGAGGTTGACTTGTTTTTGATACTGTCCTTTTCAGGACAATGTCAAACCTTGATAGTGACAGTGAGTCGTGCCGGGACCAAGCTCCCGAGCGACAGGCGCGTGAGCGCGAAGCAGAGATGGAGATCGGGACGGAGGCCACGAGGCCTCTCGGCTCTCTCCCAGAGGCGGTGGTGGTGCTGGACCGTCTGGACGTGTCCAGTCCAGAGGGCTCACGCTCGTCGTCCCCCATGGGACGATTCTGGAGAAAGCGGGTCCCAGAGGTGGAAAAGGTGTCCCACACACCCAAGAAGCCCCGTGGTCGCCCGATAACGACGGGCGAATTCGCTGGCCTGGCGCAAGCCCAGGCTGAACTTAACGCGGCCAAGCAGCGGGAGCTAGAACTGCGGAGGGAGGAGGAGATGGCTGACGACCTTCAGCGGATGCGGCAGAGGTCTCTCTACCTAAGAGAGACCCCTACTCCTAGCCCACAGCCTGGGCCCAGCCGACAGCCCAATACGGGTGAGTCGCCAGCAGCTCCTGAGCCCCTAAGCTCGGAGCAGTTATCTGGTGCCATTGAGGCGGCGGTGGGGATGGTGCAAACCATCGCCACCAAAAGTTCTAACCTGAAGGGGCAGTACGTGCGGGACCTGAAGCTCGCATGTGAAACCATCCTCCAGCACGTGCGTGTGCTCAGGTCTCGCACAGAGTCTGAGGAGGTGGCCCAGCTCCAGGCAGAGCTGGCCGCTGTGCGGGCGGAAATGCGGGCCTGGCAGCAGCAGGCGCAGGCTGCACCACCCCCGATGGGACGCGACGAAATCGCGTTCCTCATTGACGCGCGGCTTGCGGGTATTGCGGACCGGCTGCTGCCCGAGACCCGCATCCGCCCACCTCTGCAGGCGGATAAACGAGCGGCGGCTCGATCCGCAAGCGTTGAAGAGCCTATTGTAGAACTCCCGCCTCTTCCACCTTCCCCCCCGTCCCACTCTGCTCGTCTGCCAGTTGAGCAGATGGAGGTAGGAGCAGGCCCTGACGAGCCCAGGGGGGAGAAGAAGGCAAAAAAGAAGACCCGCGCCAAGAAGTCAGCCGCAGCCAAAGAGGCGGAAGCTGCCCGCCAGAAGACGCCCGCCACGGCGTCCACGTCGGTCCCCACTGCGGTCCCGCTGGCCGCATGGAATAAGGTGGCAGCGCGGCCAAAGGTGGCAAAGTCGGCCCCAGCCACATCTCCCCCGACCGCTGAAAAGCGGAAGCGTGGTGCCCGCAAGCCACGCAAACTGCGCGCCCCGGCAACTGCAGCGGTCACCGTCACGCTGCAGCCGGCCGCGCGGGAGCAGGGCATCACGTATAAAGACGTGTTGGCCAAGGCCGAAAGGGACATAGATCTTAAGGCCCTGGGAATTGACGGCCTCCGGTTTCGCGAAGCGGCCACTGGAGCTCGTATATTGGAGGTGGCGGGCGAAGACCGAGCTCGAAAAGCGGATAATCTGGCCGCGAAACTTCGGGAAGTGCTTGAGGAGGTCCGGGTCGCCAGGCCGGAGAGGTGCGTGGAGCTGCGCATCTCTGGCTTGAGCGACTCGGCCTCAAAAGAAACGGTGGCAGCGTCGTTGGCGGCGGAGGGAGGCTGCTCCGCTGATTGCATAAAGGTGGGCGACATCCAACGCCCACGGGGTCGCCAAGGCACTGCCTGGCTGCGGTGTCCGATCGAGGCCGCCAAGAGGCTGACGGACGGCCGTCGGGTACTCGTCGGGTGGTCAGTGGTCAGGCTGACCACCTTGGACCCGAGACCGGCCCGATGCTTCCGCTGCCTGGAGCCGGGGCACGTTGGGGCCAAGTGCACTGCGGACATTGACCGCAGTGCGCTCTGCTTCCGTTGTGGGCAGGCCGGCCACAAGTCGGCCACTTGCTCCGCGGAGCCCGGTTGCCCCGTCTGTGCAGCGGCGGGGAAGGCGTCCGCTCATCGGCTGGGGTCCGGCGAGTGTAAGACGTCTTCTGGTAAGAAGGCGGCCTCCGGTAAGAAGGCGGCCTCAAGAAAAGGCGGAGCAGCAGGAGGGACGGAACCGAAAATATCCTCCACCCTGCCGCAAAATGAGGAGGCGATGGACACCGCCCAATCGTAATGGCACATTCCATCTCCATACTGCAGGCCAACGTCAACCACTGCGCCGATGCCCAGGACCTTCTGGCCCAATCCATGGCGCAGTGGCAGACGACAGTGGCAGTAGTCGCCGAGCCGTACTACGTTCGCGAAAGCCCGAACTGGGCCAGCGACCAAAACGGCTTGGTAGCTATCGTCGCCCAGCGAGCCGCCCCACCCTTCGACATAGTGCGGAGGGGTCGTGGGTGCGTACTCGTCACGCTGGGTGGCGCTGCAGTGGTTGGGGTGTACTGTCCCCCTAGTAGAAGCCTCGCCGAGTTCGAGCAGTTGCTCCTTGAGGTCGGGGCTCTGCTGGTGGAAGTGCACCCCACCCCGGCTGTGGTGGCCGGGGATTTCAACGCTCATTCTCGGGCGTGGGGATCTCCGGACACTGATGACCGGGGGGAGATGGTCATGGAGTGGGCGGTGTCCCAAGGCTTGGTGCTACTGAACCAGGGGGTGGTCCACACTCTAGTGCGGGCTCAGGGCAGATCGATTGTCGATCTTTCGTTCGCCAGTTCTGTCCTGGCCCGTCGTATCAACAACTGGCGGGTCGTCAGGGGGTTGGAGACCGCGTCGGACCATCGCTACATCCGGTTCGACATCGTCTCCCCCGCCTCGGCGACTCGTGTGGAACTCGACCGCCCCTTGGCAGGGGAAGGTCCGCGGTGGCGACTCGGAACATTAGACTGCGAGCTGGCCAAAGAGGCGGCTATCGTCGAGCGGTGGGCTGCTGATGACAGCGGCCTGGACGTGGACGCGAGATGTGAGCTCCTCGCTGGAGCTCTGACTCGTGTCTGCGACGCGGCGATGCAGAGGGCGAGGCCTATTCCGCCCCGGAGGCAGGTGTACTGGTGGCGTCCCCACCTAGCCGGGCTGCGTACCGCAAGTTACGCGGCCCAGAGGCAGTACACCCGCAGCCGAAGGCGGGCTGTCAGAGACCTCGCCCGAGAAGAACAGCTGCACACCGCGTATAGGGCCGCCCGTGAGGCCCTTAGCTCGGCGATCAAGGCCGCCAAGGAGGAGGCCTGGAGGGAGTGGCTCGAGAGCCTCGACCGAGACCCGTGGGGGCGCCCGTACAAGACTGTGAGTCAGAAACTCAAGCCATGGGCGCCTCCCCTCACCAGAACTCTCGAGCCGAATCTTCTGGGCCGAGTGGTCAGTTCCCTCTTCCCTGCGAGGGAGGAGTGGGTCCCACCGCGGATGGTGGCACCAAGCCAGGTGCCGGCAGACGAAGTGGCAATACCTCCCGTGTCCGAGGCCGAATTAGGGGTCGCGATGCTGGCACTCAAGTCCAGAAATCGCGCCCCGGGCCCGGACGGCATCCCTGGGAAGGTTATTGCCACGGTCATGCCGGCACTAGAGGAGGAGACGCTGTCCCTCATGTCGGAGTGTGTGGCGTCGGGGAGAGTGCCGCGACGATGGAAGACCGGCAAGCTCGTGCTACTTAAGAAGCACGGGCGCCCTGCCGAGTCGCCGTCGGCCTACCGCCCCATCGTTTTGCTCGACGAGATGTGCAAGCTCTTTGAGCGGGTGCTCGCTGCGCGTCTCGTCGGTCACCTTGAGGGGGCGGGGCCCAACTTGAGTGACGGCCAGTTCGGCTTCCGTCGCGGGAGGTCGACTCTCGACGCCATATCCCGGCTGCGGGACGGCGTAGACGAAGCGGTCGACCGGGGTGAGGTGTTGTTGGCTGTATCGCTGGATATAGCCAACGCCTTCAACACCCTCCCCTGGGAGACCATTGCGGAGGCGCTGAGGTACCACAATGTACCGTTGTATCTCAGGCGAGTCCTTGCGGACTACTTTGTGGACCGGATCATCATCTATCCGGCCCAAAACGGAGTTGTCCGCCAAAGTATGTCGTGTGGTGTTCCACAGGGGTCGGTCCTTGGGCCGCTCCTGTGGAATATAGGTTATGACTGGGTCCTGCGCGGTGCTAATCTTCGGGGGGTCGGTGTACTCTGTTACGCCGACGATACCCTAGTCACCGCGCGGGCCCCCTCGTTCCGCGACGCCGCCGTTCTCGCCACGGCAGGCGTCGCCCATGTCGTGCGCCGCATTGGGGCGCTCGGATTAAAGGTGGCCCTCGAAAAGTCCGAGGCCCTCTTCTTTCATGGGCCTCGGAAGACGCCGCCTCGAGATCAGACGATAGTGGTGGGTGGCACTGCCATCGCTGTCGGGAGCAGCCTGAAATATCTCGGGCTCATCCTCGACAGTCGGTGGCGGTTCGCGGAGCATTTCCGGCAGCTGGAACCAAAGTTGCTGGCGTTTGCCGGAATGCTCTCGCGTTTGCTGCCCAATAGCGGGGGACCGGGATCTGCCTGCCGCCGTCTCTACGATGGAGTGGTGCGCTCCAAGGCGCTCTACGGGGCGCCCATCTGGGCGGACGCCCTCTGCCCAGCAAATGTAGCGCTGCTGCGACGTCCGCAGCGCGCCATCGCGCAGAGGGCTGCACGGGCGTACCACACCGTCTCTTACGAGGCGGCGTGCTTGATTGCGGGCAGTATCCCTTGGGATCTCGAGGCTGGTGTCCTTAAGAGGGTGTATGAGGAGGGCGCCCTGATGCGGCGAGTTGCTGGAGGTCGGCCGGCTCCGGAGGAAATCGATCGCTGGAGACAGGCGGCTCGCGACGATCTCTTCCGGAAATGGGCCGATAGGTTGGCTGCGACAAGAAGCAGCACACTGCTCGTGGGGGCTGTTCGGCCCGTCCTGCGTGAGTGGGTGGAGAGGGGTCATGGGGCTCCAACGTATTACCTCACTCAACTTCTCACGGGTCATGGCTGCTTCGCCAAGTACCTGTGGGAGGTGGTGGGGGTGGAATCGGAGCCCCGGTGCCGAAACTGCACCAGCGGCGACCCTGACACGGCACACCATACATTAGCCGTGTGTGAGGCGTGGGACGGACAAAGGACGGCCCTCACGAACATTGTTGGTGAGGACCTCTCGCTGTCGGCTATAATTCCGGCTATGGCCGACAGCGAACATTGTTGGGCCGCCGTCGCCTCGTATGCTAGCGAGGTGATGGCGGCCAAGAGAGAGGCCTTGCGGGAGCGGGAGCGAGCTGGACGCACTCTCCCGCCCCGCAGGCCCCCGGCGAGGGGACGCCGGCGAGCACAATTTGCCCGCGTCCCCAACTGAGAGGAGCCACGGGCGGTGGGTCGGGGGACCCGCTGCCCCAATGCTAATGTGGCGGAATGCGCCCCTACGTGTTCCTGGGGCGCATTCTTAAGAGGAGGACGGGCCCCACCATATCGGCACGATGGCCGGGATGGTGGGGCCCCGAGAAGTGAGCCCGCCGAACAGGGCGGGCGTTCCTAGCCGAGTCGCGGTGAGCATTCTATCCCGTGGCTCGGATTGGGCGAAGGAGGAACACCGTGGTGGTTTAGTGGGTAGTCTGGCTTCGGTCAGGAGTCCCACACGAAGCGAGCCCCCTGCCCCCGCGGGGGGTGAGCGAAGTGCGTAAATGCATTCCACCACGTAAAAAAAAAAAAAAAAAAAAAAAAAAACCCGGGGCACGCCCCAAGAGCTATCGAGTACGTCCCCGTCGTGTGCCCTGGACCCCAACGTGACCACCGTAACGGAGTGGCACGTTGGGTGACTAAATCTCGGTAGCTTATCTTGCGGCATTGAGGTTGACTTGTTTTTGATACTGTCCTTTTCAGGACAATGTCAAACCTTGGTAGTGACAGTGAGTCGTGCCGGGACCAAGCTCCCGAGCGACAGGCGCGTGAGCGCGAAGCAGAGATGGAGTTCGGGACGGAGGCCACGAGGCCTCTCGGCTCTCTCCCAGAGGCGATGGTGGTGCTGGACCGTCTGGACGTGTCCAGTCCAGAGGGCTCACGCTCGTCTTCCCGTCAGCAGCGCCTGAGCCCCTCAGCTCGGATCAGTTATCGGGTGCCATTGAGGCGGCGGTGGGGATGGTGCAAACCATAGCCACCAAAAGTTCCAACCTGAAGGGGCAGTACGTGCGGGACCTGAAGCTCGCATGTGAAACCATCCTCCAGCACGTGCGTGTGCTCAGGTCTCGCACAGAGTCTGAGGAGGTGGCCCAGCTCCAGGCAGAGCTGGCCGCTGTGCGGGCGGAAATGCGGGCCTGGCAGCAGCAGGCGCAGTCTGCACCACCTCCGATGGGAGGTAGGAGCAGGCCCTGGCGAGCTCAGGGGGGAGAGGAAGGCAAAGAAGAAGGGCCGCGCCAAGAAGAAAACAGCCGCAGCCAAAGAGGCGGAAGCTGCCCGCCAGAGGACGCCCACCACAGAGTCCCCTTCAGCATCCACGTTGGTCCCCACTGCGGCCCCAGTGGCCGCATGGAATAAGGTGGCAGCGCGGCCAAAGGTGGCGAAGTCGGCCACAGCCACAGCTCCCCCGACCGCTCCGGTGATTAAGAAGCGGAAGCGTGGTGCCCGCAAGTCGCGCAAACTGCGCGCCCCGGCAACTGCAGCGGTCACACTCACGCTGCAGCCGGGCGCACTGGAGCAGGGCATCACCTACCGCGACGTGTTGTCCAGGGCTGAAGGGGCCATAGACCTCAAGGCCCTGGGCATAGACGGCCTCCGGTTCCGTGAGGCGGCAACAGGGGCTCGCATCATGGAGGTGGCGGGCGAGGACCGCGCCCGGAAGGCGGACAACCTGGCCGCACAACTGCGAGAGGTGCTAAAGGAGGTCCGTGTCGCCAGGCCGGAGAGGTGTGTAGAGTTGCGCATCTCTGGCTTGAGCGACTCGGCCTCTAAAGAAATGGTGGCGACATCTTTGGCAGCAGAGGGAGGCTGCTCGGCCGCCTCAATTAAGGTGGGCGACATCCAACGCCCACGGGGTCGCCAAGGCACTGCCTGGCTGCGGTGCCCGATCGAGGCTGCCAAGAGGCTGACGGATGGCCGTCGGGTACTCGTCGGGTGGTCAGTGGTCAGGCTGACCACCTTGGAGCCGAGACCGGCGCGGTGCTTCCGCTGCCTGGAGCCGGGGCACGTTGGGGCCAAGTGCACTGCGGACATTGACCGCAGTGCGCTCTGCTTCCGTTGTGGGCAGGCCGGCCACAAGTCGGCCACCTGCTCCGCGGAGCCCGGTTGCCCCGTCTGTGCGGCGGCGGGGAAGGCGTCCGCTCATCGGCTGGGGTCCAGAGAGTGTAAGGCGGCCTCCGGTAAGAAGGCGGCCTCAAGAAAAGGCGGAGCAGCAGGTGGGACGGCACCCAAAACATCCCCCACCCTGCCGCAACATGAGGAGGCGATGGACACCGCCCAATCGTAATGGCACACTCCATCTCCATACTGCAGGCCAACGTCAACCACTGCGCCGATGCCCAGGACCTTCTGGCCCAATCCATGGCGCAGTGGCAGACGACAGTGGCAGTAGTCGCCGAGCCGTACTATGTTCGCGAAAGCCCGAATTGGGCCAGCGACCAAAACGGCTTGGTGGCTATCGTCGCCCAGCGAACCGCCCCACCCTTCGACATAGTGCGTAGGGGTCGTGGGTGCGTACTCGTCACGCTGGGTGGCGCTGCAGTGGTTGGGGTGTACTGTCCCCCTAGTAGAAGCCTCGCCGAGTTCGAGCAGTTGCTCCTTGAGGTCGGGGCTCTGCTGGTGGAAGTGCACCCCACCCCGGCTGTGGTGGCCGGGGATTTCAACGCTCATTCTCGGGCGTGGGGATCTCCGGAGACTGATGACCGGGGGGAGATGGTCATGGAGTGGGCGGTGTCCCAAGGCTTGGTGCTACTGAACCAGGGGGTGGTCCACACTCTAGTGCGGGCTCAGGGCAGATCGATTGTCGATCTTTCGTTCGCCAGTTCTGTCCTGGCCCGTCGTATCAACAACTGGCGGGTCGTCAGGGGGTTGGAGACCGCGTCGGACCATCGCTACATCCGGTTCGACATCGTCTCCCCCGCCTCGGCGACTCGTGTGGAACTCGACCGCCCCTTGGCAGGGGAAGGTCCGCGGTGGCGACTCGGAACATTAGACCGCGAGCTGGCCAAAGAGGCGGCTATCGTCGAGCGGTGGGCTGCTGATGACAGCGGCCTGGACGTGGACACGAGATGTGAGCGCCTCGCTGGAGCTCTGACTCGTGTCTGCGACGCGGCGATGCAGAGGGCGAGGCCTATTCCGCCCCGGAGGCAGGTGTACTGGTGGCGTCCCCACCTAGCCGGGCTGCGTACCGCAAGTTACGCGGCCCAGAGGCAGTACACCCGCAGCCGAAGGCGGGCTGTCAGAGACCTCGCCAGAGAAGAACAACTGCACGCCGCGTATAGGGCCGCCCGTGAGGCCCTTAGCTCGGCGATCAAGGCCGCCAAGGAGGAGGCCTGGAGGGAGTGGTTATTGCCACGGTCATGCCGGCACTAGAGGAGGAGACGCTGTCCCTCATGTCGGAGTGTGTGGCGTCGGGGAGAGTGCCGCGACGATGGAAGACCGGCAATCTCGTGCTACTTAAGAAGCACGGGCGCCCCGCAGAGTCGCCGTCGGCCTACCGCCCCATCGTTTTGCTCGACGAGATGTGCAAGCTCTTTGAGCGGGTGCTCGCTGCGCGTCTCGTCGGTCACCTTGAGGGGGCGGGGCCCAACCTCAGTGACGGCCAGTTCGGCTTCCGTCGCGGGAGGTCGACTCTCGACGCCAAATCCCGGCTACGGGACGGCGTAGACGAAGCGGTCGACCGGGGAGAGGTGTTGTTGGCTGTATCGCTGGATATAGCCAACGCCTTCAACACCCTCCCCTGGGAGACCATTGCGGAGGCGCTGAGGTATCACAATGTCCCGTGGTACCTCAGGCGCGTCCTTGCGGACTACTTCGTGGACCGGGTCATCATTTACCCGGCCCAAGACGGGGTGGTCCGCCGAAGCATGACGTGTGGTGTTCCACAGGGGTCGGTCCTTGGGCCGCTCCTGTGGAATATAGGTTATGACTGGGTCTTGCGCGGTGCTAATCTTCGGGGGGTCGGTGTACTCTGTTACGCCGACGATACCCTAGTCACCGCGCGGGCCCCTTCGTTTCGCGACGCCGCTGTTCTCGCTACGGCAGGCGTCGCCCTTGTCGTGCGCCGCATCGGGGCGCTTGGGTTAAAGGTGGCCCTCGAAAAGTCCGAGGCCCTCTTCTTCCACGGGCCTCGGAAGACGCCGCCTCGAGATCAGACGATAGTGGTGGGTGGCACCGCCATCGCTGTCGGGAGTAGCCTGAAGTATCTCGGGCTCATCCTCGACAGTCGGTGGCGGTTCGCGGAGCATTTCCGGCAGCTGGAACCAAAGTTGCTGGCGTTTGCCGGAATGCTCTCGCGCTTGCTGCCCAACAGTGGGGGACCGGGGTCTGCCTGCCGCCGTCTCTACGACGGAGTGGTGCGCTCCAAGGCGCTCTACGGGGCGCCCATCTGGGCGGACGCCCTCTGCCCAGCAAATGTAGCGCTGCTGCGACGTCCGCAGCGCGCCATCGCGCAGAGGGCTGCACGGGCGTACCACACCGTCTCCTACGAGGCGGCGTGCTTGATTGCAGGAAGTATCCCTTGGGATCTCGAGGCTGGGGTCCTTAAGAGGGTGTACGAGGAGGGCGCGCTGATGCGGCGAGTTGCTGGAGGTCGGCCAGCTCCGGAGGAGATAGATCGCTGGAGACAGGCGGCTCGCGACGATCTCTTCCGGCAATGGGCCGAAAGGTTGGCTTCGACAAGAAGCAGCACACTGCTCGTGGGGGCCGTTCGGCCTGTCCTGCGTGAGTGGGTGGAGAGGGGTCATGGGGCTCCAACATATCACCTCACTCAACTTCTCACGGGTCATGGCTGCTTCGCCAAGTACCTGTGGGAGGTGGTGGGGGTGGAATCGGAGCCCCGGTGCCGAAACTGCACCAGCGGCGACCCTGACACGGCACACCATACATTGGCCGTGTGTGAGGCATGGGACGGACAAAGGACGGCCCTCACGAACATTGTTGGTGAGGACCTCTCGCTGGCGGCCATAATTCCGGCTATGGCCGACAGCGAACAGTGTTGGGCCGCCGTCGCCTCGTATGCTAGCGAGGTGATGGCGGCCAAGAGAGAGGCCTTGCGGGAGCGGGAGCGAGCTGGACGCACTCTCCCGCCCCGCAGGCCCCCGGCGAGGGGACGCCGGCGAGCACAATTTGCCCGCGTCCCCAACTGAGAGGAGCCACGGGCGGTGGGTCGGGGGACCCGCTGCCCCAATGCTAATGTGGCGGAATGCGCCCCTACGTGTTCCTGGGGCGCATTCTTAAGAGGAGGACGGGCCCCACCATATCGGCACGATGGCCGGGATGGTGGGGCCCCGAGAAGCGAGCCCGCCGTACAGGGCGGGCGTTCCTAGCCGAGTCGCGGTGAGCATTCTATCCCGCGGCTCGGATTGGGCGAAGGAGGAACACCGTGGTGGTTTAGTGGGTAGTCTGGCTTCGGCCAGGAGTCCCACACGAAGCGAGCCCCCTGCCCCCGCGGGGGGTGAGCGAAGTGCGTAAATGCATTCCACCACGTAAAAAAAAAAAAAAAAAAAAAAATAAAAAAAAAAAAAAAAACCTAACCTAACCTAACCTAACCTAACCTAACCTAACCTAACCTAACTTATAAAAAAAAAAAAAAAAAAAAACCTAACCTAACCTAACCTAACCTAACCTAACTTAACCTAACCTAACCTAACCGGAGTCGTTATCCACCTCCCGCGACGATCGGATCGTTTTCCACTTTGTTCCGCACTAGAAAATTCATTTTGGTGGGTTTTTCTTGACCTACAACAACGTGAAATATATCAAAACCTGCGTCTCGGCGGCCCTCATCTGCTGACATATAGCACGCGAAGGGGACGAAAACCGTTTGGCCGGAAAACCAGTTTTAAGTGCAGTTTTGAGGTTGTTTACCACGTGGTGTACCAGTTTTAGTGCAATAAGTGCGTGCGCAGTGAACGGATTTGCAGTAAATTTGTGTCCTCGGCTGCGGGCTGTGGAGCTCCACCCCCGACATTGGCAAGTTTTTCCCGGAAGGCGTTGGTTTTTCCGGGAAAACCAGAAAAACAAGTACCACGTGGGCACGTGGTACCCGATCCGGCAGCCAGAGGACCCTGATTTTTTGTGGGGAGGAAGACACTACCAGTTGCAGCTTTTTGGCGGTAACAGAAAAATTTTATATCTTCTGGAAAATTATATATTGTTATTAGAAGTTTCCAACTTTACACACAAATAGCAGCGGAACCAGAGCAGCTAGCCACATTCTGCAACTGCATTAGTATACACCAGTACGGATTTATGCCCCAACGGAGCTGCGAAGACGCCCTCTATACCCTAATCCAGCACATACGGATGAAACTGGACGAACGAAAAATAATTACGCTTGTGTCCCTGGACATAGAGGGCGCCTTTGACAGCGCTTGGTGGCCTGCCATTAAGATGCGACTTGTTGAAGAGGAGTGTCCCGAGGGTCTCAGAAGAATCCTAAACAGCTACCTTGAGGACAGACACGTTAGAGTGAGATATGCCGGCAAGGAACATAGTAAAAGAACAAGAAAGGGGTGCGTCCAGGGCTCTATCGGCGGGCCGATTCTGTGGAATCTCCTTCTGGATCCATTGCTCAGGAGTCTGGAGAGTAGGGGCGATTACGTGCAAGCCTTCGCCGATGATGTTGTTCTACTTTTCTGTGGTGATACGGCTGCTGAAATCGAGAGAAGAGCCAATGCTGCTCTCGACCGTGTTCGGGCGTGGGGTGCCCGAAATAAGCTCAAATTTGCGCCGCATAAAACGAGTGCTATGCTTTTAACGCGCAAACTCAATTACGACACCCCTCGCCTGAGCATGGGGGGGATAAATATTAAAATGGCTGATGAGGTCAAGATACTTGGCCTGACGATCGACAGCGGTCTAACGTTTAATTCCCACATCGAAAAAGTATGTAAAAAAGTCACGAACATACACAAACAGTTAATCGGGGCTGCGAAGGCAAGTTGGGGGCTCCACCCGGAGATAATTCACACAATATACACGGCGACGGTGGAACCTATAGTTCTGTACGGGGCCAGTGCATGGGCACCCGCGGTCGAAAAGCTCGGGGTAAAAAAGCGACTGAACTTCATTCAGCGCAGCTTCGCCCAAAAAATTTGTAGGTCATACCGAACGGTCTCCCTCCACTCAGCACTGCTCTTGGCGGGGATTCTCCCTCTTGACCTTCGCGTTCGCGAAGCAGCGTCGCTATATGAGGCCAGGAGGGGGGATCCTCTCCCGGACTTGGGCGGGCGGGAGGCCGAGCGGATGACATCGGCCATAGAAAACCCACACCCTGCGGAACAAATGCGCTTGGAGTTCCATAGCCTGGAGACCAGTGAGCAGGTGGACGCGACACGGAATACCTCGGTACAAATTTACACGGATGGCAGCAAGATTGGGGGCAGGGTGGGGGCCGCGTTATCCATATGGAATGACGGGGCCGAAACCCGCGCCCGCAAACTTTGTCTGTCATCATACTGTACGGTCTACCAGGCGGAACTCCTGGCCATTTGCGAAGCAACACGGGAGATAAAAAGGCACAAGGCGGACACTTTTGGAATATACAGCGATTCGACCGCGGCACTCCAGACGGTCGCGAATCCCGGTTGTCTCCATCCCCTAGCAGTTGAAACGCGAAAAAATTTAAGAACGATTGCAAACCAGAATAAATCTGTGCATTTATTCTGGATAAAAGCACACGCAGGGTTGGAGGGGAACGAGAGGGCCGACCAACTGGCAAAAGAGGCAGCTTTGGGATTGAGGCGTGCACCGGATTACGACCGTTGTCCGGTTTCTTTTATCAAGCGAACAATCCGCTCGGACTCGCTTGAGGAATGGAACCGGAGGTACGTTTCCGGAGGGACTGCCTCAATAACAAAGCTCTTCTTCCCAAGTGCGCTGGACGCGTACAGAATTGTAAAGAAAATCGGCGCCGACTTTTACCAGACACAACTGCTGACGGGGCACGGTGGGTTCTCAGAGTACTTGATGCGTTTCAAGTGCAAGGACAGCCCATCGTGCGCATGTGACCCGGAAGTGGAGGAAACGGTTCCCCACTTAATAATTGAGTGCCCTATTCACAGTAGGCTTAGATTTGATGCTGAGCAAACATTAAATATGAACATAAGCAGAGACACTATTAGCACGATCATGGCCAGCAAAGAAAGAAAGATTTTTATAGATTACTGTGTCCAAATTGTTAAAATAGTAATAAATAGAAATAGAGTAGACTAAGCGTATGATGGCAGAATAACTTGAAGTTATTACTGTACACCATAATAAATAAAGTAGAAATAATTATCATGCTAGTTAGAACAGTAAGATATATTTTAAAAATAAAAGAATTGTTATGTTTTTTGGTAGAATATAAGTACTAATATTATAAGTATAAGTATAAGAAAATTGTAGAAGTAGATTTTAAATAAAAGTGCGTTGTTGCCCCCTATCCCATATAAAATGGAAAAGAATAAAGATAAGTTATAGCTAGCAGGAATAGCAGGCAATCCCACCTGTAGTCGTGTGAAAGAGAATGCATGAAAGAAAGAAAAAGTATGCAGAATGGAAGTGCGAGAAGCAAACAAGCGAGAACTAGTATGAAAGTGTAATGTAGCTAAGAACTCCAAAATATTTATACATTGGAGGTGCTAGGAAAAAAAAAAAAAAAAAAAAAAAAAAAAAAACCCGGGGCACGCCCCAAGAGCTATCGAGTACGTCCCCGTCGTGTGCCCTGGACCCCAACGTGACCACCGTAACGGAGTGGCACGTTGGGTGACTAAATCTCGGTAGCTTATCTTGCGGCATTGAGGTTGACTTGTTTTTGATACTGTCCTTTTCAGGACAATGTCAAACCTTGGTAGTGACAGTGAGTCGTGCCGGGACCAAGCTCCAGAGCGACAGGCGCGTGAGCGCGAAGCAGAGATGGAGTTCGGGACGGAGGCCACGAGGCCTCTCGGCTCTCTCCCAGAGGCGATGGTGGTGCTGGACCGTCTGGACGTGTCCAGTCCAGAGGGCTCACGCTCGTCTTCCCCCATGGGACGATTCTGGAGAAAGCGGGTCCCAGAGGTGGAAAAGGTGTCCCACACACCCAAGAGGCCCCGTGGTCGCCCGATAACGACGGGCGAATTCGCAGGCTTGGCGCAAGCCCAGGCCGAACTGAACGCGGCCAAGCAGCGGGAGCTAGAACTGCGGAGGGAGGAAGAGATGGCCGATGACCTGCAGAGGATGCGGCAGAGGTCTCTCTACCTAAGAGAGACCCCTACCCCTAGCCCGCAGCCTGGGCCCAGCCGACAACCCAGTGCGGGTGAGTCGTCAGCAGCGCCTGAGCCCCTCAGCTCGGATCAGTTATCGGGTGCCATTGAGGCGGCGGTGGGGATGGTGCAAACCATAGCCACCAAAAGTTCCAACCTGAAGGGGCAGTACGTGCGGGACCTGAAGCTCGCATGTGAAACCATCCTCCAGCACGTGCGTGTGCTCAGGTCTCGCACAGAGTCTGAGGAGGTGGCCCAGCTTCAGGCAGAGCTGGCCGCTGTGCGGGCGGAAATGCGGGCCTGGCAGCAGCAGGCGCAGTCTGCACCACCTCCGATGGGACGCGACGAAATCGCGTTCCTTATTGACGCGCGGCTTGCGGGGATTGCGGACCGGCTGCTGCCCGAGACCCGCATCCGCCCACCTCTTCAGGCCGATAAACGAGCGGCAGCTCGATCAGAAAGTGTTGAAGAGCCTACAGTGGAACTCCCGCCTCTTCCACCTTCCCCCCCGTCCCACTCTGCTCGTCTGCCAGATGAGCAGATGGAGGTAGGAGCAGGCCCTGGCGAGCTCAGGGGGGAGAGGAAGGCAAAGAAGAAGGGCCGCGCCAAGAAGAAAACAGCCGCAGCCAAAGAGGCGGAAGCTGCCCGCCAGAGGACGCCCACCACAGAGTCCCCTTCAGCATCCACGTTGGTCCCCACTGCGGCCCCAGTGGCCGCATGGAATAAGGTGGCAGCGCGGCCAAAGATGGCGAAGTCGGCCCCAGCCACAGCTCCCCCGACCGCTCCGGTGATTAAGAAGCGGAAGCGTGGTGCCCGCAAGCCGCGCAAACTGCGCGCCCCGGCAACTGCAGCGGTCACACTCACGCTGCAGCCGGGCGCACTGGAGCAGGGCATCACCTACCGCGACGTGTTGTCCAGGGCCGAAGGGGCCATAGACCTCAAGGCCCTGGGCATAGACGGCCTCCGGTTCCGTGAGGCGGCAACAGGGGCTCGCATCATGGAGGTGGCGGGCGAGGACCGCGCCCGGAAGGCGGACAACCTGGCCGCACAACTGCGAGAGGTGCTGGAGGAGGTCCGTGTCGCCAGGCCGGAGAGGTGTGTAGAGTTGCGCATCTCTGGCTTGAGCGACTCGGCCTCTAAAGAAATGGTGGCGACATCTTTGGCAGCAGAGGGAGGCTGCTCGGCCGCCTCAATTAAGGTGGGCGACATCCAACGCCCACGGGGTCGCCAAGGCACTGCCTGGCTGCGGTGCCCGATCGAGGCTGCCAAGAGGCTGACGGATGGCCGTCGGGTACTCGTCGGGTGGTCAGTGGTCAGACTGACCACCTTGGAGCCGAGACCGGCGCGGTGCTTCCGCTGCCTGGAGCCGGGGCACGTCGGGGCCAAGTGCACTGCGGACATTGACCGCAGTGCGCTCTGCTTCCGTTGTGGGCAGGCCGGCCACAAGTCGGCCACCTGCTCCGCGGAGCCCGGTTGCCCCGTCTGTGCGGCGGCGGGGAAGGCGTCTGCTCATCGGCTGGGTTCCAGAGAGTGTAAGGCGGCCTCCGGTAAGAAGGCGGCCTCAAGAAAAGGCGGAGCAGCAGGTGGGACGGCACCCAAAACATCCCCCACCCTGCCGCAACATGAGGAGGCGATGGACACCGCCCAATCGTAATGGCACACTCCATCTCCATACTGCAGGCCAACGTCAACCACTGCGCCGATGCCCAGGACCTTCTGGCCCAATCCATGGCGCAGTGGCAGACGACAGTGGCAGTAGTCGCTGAGCCGTACTACGTTCGCGAAAGCCCGAACTGGGCCAGCGACCAAAACGGCTTGGTGGCTATCGTCGCCCAGCGAGCCGCCCCACCCTTCGACATAGTGCGGAGGGGTCGTGGGTGCGTACTCGTCACGCTGGGTGGCGCTGCAGTGGTTGGGGTGTACTGTCCCCCTAGTAGAAGCCTCGCCGAGTTCGAGCAGTTGCTCCTTGAGGTCGGGGCTCTGCTGGTGGAAGTGCACCCCACCCCGGCTGTGGTGGCCGGGGATTTCAACGCTCATTCTCGGGCGTGGGGATCTCCGGAGACTGATGACCGGGGGGAGATGGTCATGGAGTGGGCGGTGTCCCAAGGCTTGGTGCTACTGAACCAGGGGGTGGTCCACACTCTAGTGCGGGCTCAGGGCAGATCGATTGTCGATCTTTCGTTCGCCAGTTCTGTCCTGGCCCGTCGTATCAACAACTGGCGGGTCGTCAGGGGGTTGGAGACCGCGTCGGACCATCGCTACATCCGGTTCGACATCGTCTCCCCCGCCTCGGCGACTCGTGTGGAACTCGACCGCCCCTTGGCAGGGGAAGGTCCGCGGTGGCGACTCGGAACATTAGACCGCGAGCTGGCCAAAGAGGCGGCTATCGTCGAGCGGTGGGCTGCTGATGACAGCGGCCTTGACGTGGACGCGAGATGTGAGCGCCTCGCTGGAGCTCTGACTCGTGTCTGCGACGCGGCGATGCAGAGGGCGAGGCCTATTCCGCCCCGGAGGCAGGTGTACTGGTGGCGTCCCCACCTAGCCGGGCTGCGTACCGCAAGTTACGCGGCCCAGAGGCAGTACACCCGCAGCCGAAGGCGGGCTGTCAGAGACCTCGCCCGAGAAGAACAGCTGCACGCCGCGTATAGGGCCGCCCGTGAGGCCCTTAGCTCGGCGATCAAGGCCGCCAAGGAGGAGGCCTGGAGGGAGTGGCTCGAGAGCCTCGACCGAGACCCGTGGGGGCGCCCGTACAAGACTGTGAGTCAGAAACTCAAGCCATGGGCGCCTCCCCTCACCAGAACTCTCGAGCCGAATCTTCTGGGCCGAGTGGTCAGTTCCCTCTTCCCTGCGAGGGAGGAGTGGGTCCCACCGCGGATGGTAGCACCAGGCCAGGTGCCGGCAGACGAAGTGGCGATACCTCCCGTGTCCGAGGCCGAATTAGGGGTCGCGATGTTGGCACTCAAGTCCAGAAATCGCGCCCCGGGCCCGGACGGCATCCCTGGGAAGGTTATTGCCACGGTCATGCCGGCACTAGAGGAGGAGACGCTGTCCCTCATGTCGGAGTGTGTGGCGTCGGGGAGAGTGCCGCGACGATGGAAGACCGGCAAGCTCGTGCTACTTAAGAAGCACGGGCGCCCTGCCGAGTCGCCGTCGGCCTACCGCCCCATCGTTTTGCTCGACGAGATGTGCAAGCTCTTTGAGCGGGTGCTCGCTGCGCGTCTCGTCGGTCACCTTGAGGGGGCGGGGCCCAACCTGAGTGACGGCCAGTTCGGCTTCCGTCGCGGGAGGTCGACTCTCGACGCCATATCCCGGCTGCGGGACGGCGTAGACGAAGCGGTCGACCGGGGTGAGGTGTTGTTGGCTGTATCGCTGGATATAGCCAACGCCTTCAACACTCTCCCCTGGGAGACCATTGCGGAGGCGCTGAGGTACCACAATGTCCCGTGGTACCTAAGGCGCGTCCTTGCGGACTACTTCGTGGACCGGGTTATCATCTACCCGGCCCAAGACGGGGTGGTCCGCCGAGGCATGACGTGTGGTGTTCCACAGGGGTCGGTCCTTGGGCCGCTCCTGTGGAATATAGGTTATGACTGGGTCTTGCGCGGTGCTAATCTTCGGGGGGTCGGTGTACTCTGTTACGCCGACGATACCCTAGTCACCGCGCGGGCCCCCTCGTTCCGCGACGCCGCCGTTCTCGCCACGGCAGGCGTCGCCCATGTCGTGCGCCGCATTGGGGCGCTCGGATTAAAGGTGGCCCTCGAAAAGTCCGAGGCCCTCTTCTTTCATGGGCCTCGGAAGAGGCCGCCTCGAGATCAAACGATAGTGGTGGGTGGCACTGCCATCGCTGTCGGGAGCAGCCTGAAATATCTCGGGCTCATCCTCGACAGTCGGTGGCGGTTCGCGGAGCATTTCCGGCAGCTGGAACCAAAGTTGCTGGCGTTTGCCGGAATGCTCTCGCGCTTGCTGCCCAACAGTGGGGGACCGGGGTCTGCCTGCCGCCGTCTCTACGACGGAGTGGTGCGCTCGAAGGCGCTATACGGGGCGCCCATCTGGGCGGACGCCCTCTGCCCAGCAAATGTTGCACTGCTGCGACGTCCGCAGCGCGCCATCGCGCAGAGGGCTGCACGAGCGTACCACACCGTCTCTTACGAGGCGGCGTGCTTGATTGCGGGAAGTATCCCTTGGGATCTCGAGGCTGGCGTCCTCAAGAGGGTGTATGAGGAGGGCGCCCTGATGCGGCGAATTGCTGGAGGTCGGCCGGCTCCGGAGGAGATCGATCGCTGGAGACAGGCGGCTCGCGACGATCTCTTCCGGCAATGGGCCGATAGGTTGGCTGCGAAGAAGCGGCACACTGCTCGTGGGGGCCGTTCGGCCCGTCCTGCGCGAGTGGGTGGAGAGGGGTCATGGGGCTCCAACGTATCACCTCACTCAACTTCTCACGGGTCATGGCTGCTTCGCCAAGTACCTGTGGGAGGTAGTAGGGGTGGAATCGGAGCCCCGGTGCCGAAACTGCACCAGCGGCGACCCTGACACGGCGCATCATACTTTGGCCGTGTGTGAGGCGTGGGACGGACAAAGGATGGCCCTCACGAACATTGTTGGTGAGGACCTCTCGCTGGCGGCCATAATTCCGGCTTTGGCCGACAGCGAACAGTGTTGGGCTGCTGTCGCCTCGTATGCTAGCGAGGTGATGGCGGCCAAGAGAGAGGCTTTGCGGGAACGGGAGCGAGCTGGACGCACTCTCCCGCCCCGCAGGCCCCCGGCGAGGGGACGCCGGCGAGCACAATTTGCCCGCGTCCCCAACTGAGAGGAGCCACGGGCGGTGGGTCGGGGGACCCGCTGCCCCAATGCTAATGTGGCGGAATGCGCCCCTACGTGTTCCTGGGGTGCATTCTTAAGAGGAGGACGGGCCCCACCATATCGGCACGATGGCCGGGATGGTGGGGCCCCGAGAAGTGAGCCCGCCGAACAGGGCGGGCGTTCCTAGCCGAGTCGCGGTGAGCATTCTATCCCGCGGCTCGGATTGGGCGAAGGAGGAACACCGTGGTGGTTTAGTGGGTAGTCTGGCTTCGGCCAGGAGTCCCACACGAAGCGAGCCCCCTGCCCCCGCGGGGGGTGAGCGAAGTGCGTAAATGCATTCCACAACGGAAAAAAAAAAAAAAAAAAAAAAAAAAAAAAAAAACCTAATCCAGTAGCGCCCGAATCACGCTCCGGAACGCCACGAAACCGCTGAGCTCCACAGTAAAAAAATCTTTTTAGTGGGTTTTTCGACAGTGATTGCAAAGTGTGATACGTCAAAAGAAGCGCATTAACGCGGCGCATCTGCCGGTGAAAGCTTAGTGAAGGGGTCACGTCGCGTTAAGATTTTATTCAAGAAAAACTATTTCATAACCTCTAAAAAGTGACACTAAAAGTGAATTATCTCGTGAAAACGATCGACGACATATTATTTTTATGGTGCGATAAGACGCGGTGTAGTGAAGTGCACAAGTGATCAAAGTTTCAGATTTTTCGGTCCAGCCAAAAAATTCTGAAAAAATCAAAACCAAGAAACACGTGGTCACCACGTGGCCACGAGGTTCAAGATCCGGGTTCGTCCCGCTTTTTCTGGGATTGCAGCTGTGTGGAGAGCCGTCAACACGCCGGGAAGCCGTTTTCAGCACCTGAAAAAGTGTAAAATTGGCTAAGTAAACGAACTTTTAAGTTTTTCGCACTAAATTTTTTAGAAAACTGGAATTATTTCGAAAAAGAGATCGACGACCCCACTTTTTTAATTGATTAGTATTAAGGTAATGTAATTTAGTAGCTTGTTGCAAATTTTTAGAATTTTTAGTTTGGGGCGGGCGAAAATATTAAATTTTAAAAATTTCGGGTGCGAATTCGCAAAAATCGTGCGAAAACTGAGGGCATCAATCGACGGGGCTCGTCGAGAGGGTTCCGAAAATACCAAACTTGGTGGGTCTGCGACATTTAGGGCCGGAGTTACAGCCGTCTAAAAATTTGCACGCCGCGCACGGACGCCATCTTGTTTTTCAGCCCAAATTTAAAACTGCTCTAGCTCCGGAACTACTTGTCCGATTTCTGCCGGATTTTGGGTGGACGGGGGCTCTTGGAGAGCGTCGTCGATTGAGATACCTTGCTCTAGAAAAGGAGAGCCAAGTTTAGCGACTCTTGTGGAGGTGCCTGTGCTGTAGAGCACGTCTGGCGAAACTAAATATTGAAAGTCTGGGCTTTCTGCGACATCTAGAACGGGAGTTACAGGCCATCAAAGTTTGACTTTGACAGCTCGGCGGCCATTTTGAAATTTTTCAACATCAAATATCTCCCGAACCGGAGGTCGTAGGAAGACCGGATTTGGAGTGTAGGGACGTGTTAGAGATTATCTGGGCGTTTGAAATACTTCTGGGCGTTTCAGGTCCTGAAAATTTCAGGCCCTGAAAATACCTCGAGGGGGTAGATCTCTCCGAGCCTTCAACGGCGAGCCCATTCACGGGGAGATAGGGTTACTGGGTGCGGAGAAAACCAGGATAGAAGTTTCTGGTTTCTGGTTACCTAACCTAGGACCGGAACTTTGACTTAGGGGTACTGCCGAGCCAGGGGGGTTAGAACCCTCGTGTTTGGTATCGTTAGGACTTGCTCGGAGGGCTCTATCTTTTGGGCTACCTGCGGTGACTCTACATAGAGCCAATCTAGAGTTTGGGTGTAGAGCGGTTAAATTTCGGGTGCTAGTGCTCAGATTTGTGGAATTAGTAGTATAGGACAAGATCTACGCACCCAAGTCACCAAAACGATAATCGCCTGTAGCGATTTTATATATTAGTATAAGTAGTTGTAAGTAGTTCGTAAGTTAAGACTAGGGCTCTATTGGCCACTATAGACTAGTAGCAGGGCTACCAAAGACAGGTAGAGTGGCTCTACCTTTATATTGTGACAAGCTGACAACAGCTGACAAGGCCCCTATTGGCCACAAATCAAGACAGAGTAGCTAAGCTTACTGTAAAACGTGTAGAGCAGGCTAAAAGTGTATATTATTGTAATTTTCTTGCCAACCAGTGATCTAGCAAGCTATTATTCAGCAAGCCGTACCGTACTCTAGCACGAGTAGTACATACACATATAGTTGTACTACAAACACAAGCACACGCATACGCATACGTAAACTCACACACACGCACACACCCACACACACATACACATACCTACACACACAAACACACACACACACACACACACACACACACACACACACACACACACACACACACACACACACACACACACACACTTGCGTTGGCTGGAACTGTTCTGATTGGGTACCCTATACACACCCATCAGACTACTAACAAGCACCTCCCAAATGGCCGCAATTATGGAGAGATCTATGAGGGGGAAATCTGAGGACGGGTCGAAGTATAAGGAATTACCCAGGTGTGAGATTTTTCCACAGCAATGCCGTGGGCGAGGGTTACATCAAGGCGGTAATCGCGGTCTTCGACAGTACCATTGATGTCATCCAGTACCCTCGACTCACATCTGATCACGTCGTGGTGGTGGGACTCTCGACCACGGCTTGGGAAATTACTCTGGTCTCCTACTACTTCGAGCCGGACCAACCTCTGGGCCCTTACACCCGGGAGTTGAAGGCCATAGCCGAACAACCAGGGTTAGGAAAAATTATAATGGGTGGTGATGCCAACGCCTGGAATACGTGGTGGGGTAGCGTGTCAGTGGACCCTCGAGGGGAGCTTTTTATGGGTATGATCGACGAGCTGGGACTCCAGGTGTTAAATGTGGGAAACACCCCGACTTTTGATACCATCAGAGGTGGTAAACCATTCCGCAGCCACGTGGATGTTACCCTCTGCACGGATAATATGTTACCCCTGGTTGAAAACTGGAGAGTGGTAAAGCGTCTCACAAGCTCGGATCACAACGGGATCAGCTTCGAAATTCGGCTTCAAAAAGCAAGAGGCACTGATGTGAAGAGAACGACGAGGCAATTTAACACAAAAAAGGCAAATTGGGAACAGTTTAAAAACAAAATAACGCAACTGAAAAATGAAAAGAGCTTGACCGTCGATGAGTTAAATAGGATTGCGGATTGAGGGGGGCTAGAAGAAGCAGTAAACAGGTATACCTGTGTTGTTGCGGAAGCCTGCTCCACCTCAATGCCTCGGAAAAGTGTCGAACAGAGGTTGGGGATCCCGTGGTGGTCCGAGGAACTTGCTAAATTAAAAAGGGAGGTTAAAACCAGGCGAAACCGGATCAGATGTGCAGCACCGGTTCGGAGGGACATAGTCGTGGGTGAATACCTGGAGTCGAAGGAGAAATATGAGACAGAGGCCAAGAAAGCTCAGATCAGAAGTTGGAAAGAGTTTTGCAACAAACAGGATAGGGAGGGGATGTGGGAGGGGATCTACCGGGTGATTGGCAGAACCGCGAAGAGAGCCGAGGACGTACCCCTGGAGATGAATGGTGTGGCACTAGACGCGGAATACTCGGCGAAACTATTGGCTGAAGTATTTTATCCAGAGGACTTGGAAGAGGAGGACTCAGAAGAACAGACTCGCCTAAGGGAGAGCGCGAGGAGGGTGACCGAGGGGCCCTGTGGTGAACAGCATGACCCACCGTTCACCCTCTTCGAGTTGGAAATGGCAGTCAAGTCCTTCAACCCTAAAAAAGCTCCAGGTGCTGACGGATTTACAGCCGACATATGTAGCCATGCCATCAGAAATGAGCCATCGCTGTTCCTTACCATCGCAAATAAATGCCTCGAGCTGCACTACTTTCCAGTGGCGTGGAAAGAGGCAACTGTGGTCGCTCTCCGAAAACCCGGAAAGGACAATTATGCTCTTCCAAAGTCATATAGGCCCATCGGACTCCTCCCAGTACTGGGAAAAATACTGGAGAAGATGGTTATGACAAGGCTCAGGCACCATCTTCACCCACGTATTTCTGAGCACCAGTACGGATTCATGCCCCAGCGGAGTTGCGAAGACGCTCTCTATACCCTTGTCCAACACATACGATCTCAGTTGGACGACAAGAAAATGATCACACTTGTATCTTTGGATATAGAGGGCGCCTTTGACAGCGCCTGGTGGCCAGCCATCAAGATGCGGCTAGTGGAGGAGGGTTGTCCGGAGGGTCTCAGAAGAGTAATAAATAGTTACCTGGAAGACCGAAGCGTTCGGGTGAGGTATGCGGGTAAGGAATACAGCAAGAGCACTAGAAAGGGTTGCGTTCAAGGCTCTATTGGCGGGCCGATCCTTTGGAACCTTCTCCTGGACCCTTTACTTAAGAGCCTAGTGGAAAGGGGTGAATATGTACAGGCGTTTGCAGATGATGTCGTGCTAGTTTTTTCTGGCGACACGGGTGCTGACATCGAGAGGAAAGCAAATGCTGCTCTTGATCATGTTCAGGCGTGGGGAGCAAGGAACAAATTGAAGTTCGCCCCCCATAAAACAAGTGCAATGCTCATTACGAGAAAACACAAATGCGATACCCCGCGCCTGAGCATGGGCAGGGTCAACATTAAAATGGCTGACGAAATAAAATTGCTTGGTGTCACTATAGATAGCGGTCTAACATTTAATTCCCACGTCGACAATGTTTGTAAGAAGGTTACAAATGTCTACAAACAATTGATTAGGGCGGCAAAGGCAAGTTGGGGTCTCCACCCGGAGATCATACACACCATTTACACGGCGACGGTGGAACCTATAGTCCTGTACGGGGCCAGCGCATGGGCACCCGCGGTCGAGAAACTGGGCGTGATAAAGAGTTTGAATTTTATTCAGCGCAGCTTTGCGCAAAAAATTTGTAAATCTTACCGAACGGTTTCCCTCCACTCAGCGTTGCTTCTGGCGGGGATACTCCCTCTTGACCTACGCGTGCGCGAAGCAGCGTTGCTATATAGGGTCAAGAGGGGGGATCCTCTCCCGGAGCTGAGCGGGAGGGAGGCCGAGCGGATGGCGTCAGCCATGAAAAACCCGCACCCCGCGGACCATATGCGCCTGGAGTTCCAAAGCCTGGAGACCATTGACCAAGTAGACGCTACACGCGGAAATTCAATAGAAATATACACAGATGGCAGCAAGATTGAGGGCAGGGTGGGGGCCGCGTTATCCATATGGAATGAAGGGGCTGAAACCCGTGCCCGCAAGCTTAGTCTGCCATCCTACTGCACGGTCTACCAGGCGGAACTCTTGGCCATATGTGAAGCGACTAGGGTAATTGTCAAACACAGGGCTAGTGGCTTCGGCATCTACAGTGACTCGACCGCGGCACTCCAGACGGTTACAAATCCCGGTTGCCTCCACCCCTTAGCAGTTGAAACTAGAAATAATTTAAGATCTATAATCAACCAGAATAAATCTGTGAATTTATTCTGGATCAAAGCACACGCGGGGTTGGAGGGGAACGAGAGGGCTGACCAGCTGGCAAAAGAGGCAGCTTTGGGATTGAGGAAGGCACCGGACTATGATCTTTGTCCGGTTTCCTTCATCAAGCGAACAATCCGTTCGGGTTCGCTTGATGAATGGAATCGGAGATACGTATCCGGAGAGACCGCCTCGATAACAAAGCTCTTCTTCCCAAATGTGCTGGACGCGTACAGGATTGTGGGGAAAATCGGAATCAACTACCACCAGACACAATTACTAACGGGGCACGGTGGGTTCTCCGCATATTTGACGCGGTTCAAGTGCAAGGAGAGCCCATCGTGCGCCTGTGACCCGGATGTGGAGGAAACAATCCCCCACCTAATCACGGAGTGCCCTATTTTCGGCAGGATGAGGTACGATGTCGCGCAAAATCTAGCATTGGATGATGGAATTAATATGAGTAATATTAGCAGAATCATGGCCGGCAAGGAAAGAACAAAATTTATAGAATATTGCATAAACATAGTTAAAATTGTAAATGATAGAAATAGAACATAAGTAATATGGTGTCAGGATAACATGCATGTTATCACTGTACACCATAGCATTAGTATAAAGAATAGCACGTAGGTTGTGTAAGTAGAATAATAGCATGTAATAGTTATAAGTATAGCTAATTATAAAAGAAAATTGTTAAAATTGAGCTTAAAGTTAATTACAAATAAGTTAGTGTAAGGAAAAAAGTTTGTAGAATATTATAGAACAACTAAGAAACATTATTTACCCCTAAGGAAATATGAAATAAAAATTAAAAGTAGAGTAGCAGGAATAGCAGGTCATCCCAACCTGTAGTCGTGTGAAAGAGAATGAATGTAAGAAAGACACAGTATGAAGAATGGAAGTGCGAGCAGTAAAAATGCGAGAACTGGAATGAAAGAGTAAAGTAGATCAGGACTCCTCAAATATAGGGGAGGTGCTAGGTATTGAAAAAAAAAAAAAAAAAAAAAAAAAAAAACCTAACCTAACCTAACCAGGTATTGGACTGTCCAAACAAATGAAAGTCCTGGGGCTCACCATCGACGAAAAACTCACTTTTAACACCCACGTCACTAATGTATGCAGGAAGGCGATCGGCATATACCACAAGCTCGCGCGGATGGCCCGGATCGGCTGGGGGTTGCACCCCGAGGTGATCCGGGCTATCTACACAGCGGTGGTGGAGCCAACGGTGCTGTATGCCGCCAGTAGTTGGTGCGCGGCGGTGGACAAGCTTGGTATCCGAAAGCAGCTGAACGTGGTGCAGCGCGGTTTCGCGCAAAAACTCTGTAAGAGCTACCGGACGGTCTCCCTGCACTCAGGGCTAATCTTGGCTGGACTACTCCCTCTGGACCTCAGAGTTCGCGAGGTGGCCTCGTTGTACGAGGCCAAGAGAGGAGTGTTCCAGTCATGGTTGGGGGACAGGGAGATCGAACGAATGGCCCCAGCTGTTAAAGCACCTCACCCCGCGGAGCATATGAGCCTGGAGTTCACCAGTCTGGTAGACGAGGAACATTACAACCGTGTCGATAATATCGAAACGCGCATTTTCACGGACGGGAGCAAGATTGAGGGCCGGGTCGGTGCCGCGTTATCCATTTGGCATAACGGGACCGAAACCAGGGCCTTCAAACTTGCTCTGTCGCCCCACTGCACCGTCTACCAGGCCGAGCTCTTGGCTATATGCAAAGCGACCAGTGAGGTCCTTAAGCGAGGCGCGGCCACGTTTGGGATCTTCAGTGATAGCAGAGCCGCACTCCTGACGGTAATTAACCGTCATGCCCTCCACCCTCTGGCAGTTGAAGCCAGATTTAACATCAAGCGGGGCTTGGTCCAGGGCAAGGAAATTTCCTTGTTCTGGATCAAGGCTCACGCAGGGTTGGAGGGCAATGAGTGGGCCGACCAGCTCGCCAAGGAGGCGGCTCTGAGGCTGAAGATTGCCCCCCACTACGATCTGTGCCCAGTCTCATTCGTTAAGCGTGGTCTACGTCAGATCACGCTTCACGAATGGGGCGAAAGGTACAGAGCGGGTGTGACTGCTTCGGGCACCAAGCTCTTCCTACCATGCGCGGTAACAGCATACAGCATCGTTCGAAAGATCGAGATCGCCGGCATCACGACCCAGTTGCTAACAGGACACGGTGGGTTCTCCGCATACTTGGCTAGGTTCAAGTGTAAGGAGGACCCATCGTGTGCCTGCGAGCCTGGGGTACCAGAGACGGTCGCACACATTATCGTGGACTGCCCGATCCACGCGCGAGCTAGACATGATCTGGAACAAAAAATAAGGGTTGGAATGATAAAAGAGAATTTACCTCTTCTGATGACAAATAAATATAGAGCACATTTTCTTGCATTCGCTAAGAATATAATTGAAATTGTCAACAAAAGAAATAAGACGTAGATTAAATCTGTGGAAGATATTGTTGAATATCTTATAGTAGATTTTAAATGATTGTAGACAAGAAAGTGTAAATAACAAATATAGTGTATAAGTTGTATGTAATAATTAAGATTATAGTAAGTAAATAAACTGTAAACAAGTATAGACTAAGTGTAACAAGTAAGATGGTAAACCTGTAAATAAAGAAAAGCACAGAGATCATAATCCCAGGTCCTCTTCCCCCATAAGTATGAAAGGCATGGTATGAAAGTACGAGAGGGATAAGTGCGAGAAATAGTTTGGTACTAGAGGACAAGAATGAATGCGTGAGTTAAATTAATGTAAATAATAAAAAGTTAATAAGCTAGAAAGCAAGCAGTACCCCGAGTGGGTTTTTCTTTGAAACTGTAGGCAGCCTAGTTAGTTTGGAATATAGAGCAAGAATAGGCTTTCACGAAGTGCCCCGGCACATAGTGGGAGGTGCTAGTAAAAAAAAAAAAAAAAAAAATAAAAAAAAAAAAAAACCTAACCTAACCTAACCTAACCAAACCTTTTTTTTTTTTTTTTTTTTCGTGGTGGAATGCGTTTAAGCACTTCGCTCACCCCCCACGGGGGCAGAGGGTGAGCTTCGTGTGGGACTCCTAGCCTCTGAGGGAGGCCAGACTACCCACTAAACCACCACGGTGTCCGTCGTCACCACATATCGACGATGGCGGGAACAACATCTTCCGCCATCGTCGTGTGGGTCGCCCGCCGCTGATATACGGCAGGCCCGTCTCTGGTGCGGCAGAAGAGGAGTCCTTCTGCCACCCGCCTAGGCAAGGCACACGCGACACGACGTGCGCCTTCAACCTCGAGGCCTATGTAAGGGCAGCAGACGCCCCCGCGTCTACTGCCCGGCCCGGTTAGGGGGGGAGGAGTTGGTGGTACCGCCTCCTCCGAGCCCCGGTTCTCTTGCGGCGCTGTGGGAGGGAAAGGGGGTCACATTCCCTCTCCCTCTCCGCCGCCTCCAACCTAACCTAACCTAACCTAACCTAACCTAACCTAACCTCGACCGCCCCTTGGCAGGGGAAGGTCCGCGGTGGCGACTCGGAACATTAGACCGCGAGCTGGCCAAAGAGGCGGCTATCGTCGAGCGGTGGGCTGCTGATGACAGCGGCCTGGACGTGGACGCGAGATGTGAGCGCCTCGCTGGAGCTCTGACTCGTGTCTGCGACGCGGCGATGCAGAGGGCGAAGCCTATTCCGCCCCAGAGGCAGGTGTACTGGTGGCGTCCCCACCTAGCTGGGCTGCGTACCGCAAGTTACGCGGCCCAGAGGCAGTACACCCGCAGCCGAAGGCGGGCTGTCAGAGACCTCGCCCGAGAAGAACAACTGCACGCCGCGTATAGGGCCGCCCGTGAGGCCCTTAGCTCGGCGATCAAGGCCGCCAAGGAGGAGGCCTGGAGGGAGTGGCTCGAGAGCCTCGACCGAGACCCGTGGGGGCGCCCGTACAAGACTGTGAGTCAGAAACTCAAGCCATGGGCGCCTCCCCTCACCAGAACTCTTGAGCCGAATCTTCTGGGCCGAGTGGTCAGTTCCCTCTTCCCTGCGAGGGAGGAGTGGGTCCCACCGCGGATGGTGGCACCAAGCTAGGTGCCGGCAGACGAAGTGGCAATACCTCCCGTGTCCGAGGCCGAATTAGGGGTCGCGATGTTGGCACTCAAGTCCAGAAATCGCGCCCCGGGCCCGGACGGCATCCCTGGGAAGGTTATAGCCACAGTCATGCCGGCACTAGAGGAGGAGACGCTGTCCCTCATGTCGGAGTGTGTGGCGTCGGGAAGAGTGCCGCGACGATGGAAGACCGGCAAGCTCGTGCTACTTAGGAAGCACGGGCGCCCTGCCGAGTCGCCGTCGGCCTACCGCCCCATCGTTTTGCTCGACGAGATGTGCAAGCTCTTTGAGCGGGTGCTCGCTGCGCGTCTCGTCGGTCACCTTGAGGGGGCGGGGCCCAACCTCAGTGACGGCCAGTTTGGCTTCCGTCGCGGGAGATCGACTCTCGACGCCATATCCCGTCTGCGGGACGGCGTAGACGAAGCGGTCGACCGGGGTGAGGTGTTGTTGGCTGTATCGTTGGATATAGCCAACGCCTTCAACACTCTCCCCTGGGAGACCATCGCGTAGGCGCTGAGGTACCACAATGTCCCGTGGTACCTCAGGCGCGTGCTCGCGGACTACTTCGTGGACCGGGTCATCATCTACCCGGCCCAAGACGGGGTGGTCCGCCGAAGCATGTCGTGTGGTGTTCCACAGGGGTCGGTCCTTGGGCCGCTCCTGTGGAATATAGGTTATGACTGGGTCCTGCGCGGTGCTAATCTTCGGGGGGTCGGTGTACTCTGTTACGCCGATGATACCCTAGTCACCGCGCGGGCCCCCTCGTGACGCCGCCGTTCTCGCCACGGCAGGCGTAGCCCATGTCGTGCGACGGCCGCAGCGCGCCATCGCGCAGAGGGCTGCACGGGCGTTACACACCGTCTCTTACGAGGCGGCGTGCTTGATTGCGGGCAGTATCCCTTGGGATCTCGAGGCTGGTGTCCTTAAGAGGGTGTATGAGGAGGGCGCCCTGATGCGGCGAGTTGCTGGAGGTCGGCCGGCTCCGGAGGAAATCGATCGCTGGAGACAGGCGGCTCGCGACGATCTCTTCCGGAAATGGGCCGATAGGTTGGCTGCGACAAGAAGCAGCACACTGCTCGTGGGGGCCGTTCGGCCCGTCCTGCGTGAGTGGGTGGAGAGGGGTCATGGGGTTCCAACGTATCACCTCACTCAACTCCTCACGGGTCATGGCTGCTTCGCCAAGTACTTGTGGGAGGTGGTGGGGGTGGAATCGGAGCCCCGGTGCCGAAACTGCACCAGCGGCGACCCTGACACGGCACATCATACTTTGGCCGTGTGTGAGGCGTGGGACGGACAAAGGACGGCCCTCACGAACACTGTTGGTGAGGACCTCTCGCTGTTGGCTATAATTCCGGCTATGGCCGACAGCGAACATTGTTGGGCCGCCGTCGCCTCGTATGCTAGCGAGGTGATGGCGGCCAAGAGAGAGGCCTTGCGGGCGCGGGAGCGAGCTGGACGCACTCTCCCGCCCCGCAGGCCCCCGGCGAGGGGACGCCGGCGAGCACAATTTGCCTGCGTCCCCAACTGAGAGGAGCCACGGGCGGTGGGTCGGGGGACCCGCTGCCCCAATGCTAATGTGGCGGAATGCGCCCCTACGTGTTCCTGGGGCGCATTCTTAAGAGGAGGACGGGCCCCACCATATCGGCACGATGGCCGGGATGGTGGGGCCCCGAGAAGTGAGCCCGCCGAACAGGGCGGGCGTTCCTAGCTGAGTCACGGTGAGCATTCTATCCCGCGGCTCGGATTGGGCGAAGGAGGAACACCGTGGTGGTTTAGTGGGTAGTCTGGCTTCGGCCAGGAGTCCCACACGAAGCGAGCCCCCTGCCCCCGCGGGGGGTGAGCGAAGTGCGTAAATGCATTCCACCACGAAAAAAAAAAAAAAAAAAAAAAAAAACCTAACCTAACCCATCAGGTGTTCACCAGCGGCGACCCTGACACGGCACAACATACTTTGGCCGTGTGTGAGGCGTGGGGCGGACAAAGGACGGCCCTCACGAACACTGTTGGTGAGGACCTCTCGCTGTCGGCTATAATCCCGGCTATGGCCGACAGCGAACAGTGTTGGGACGCCGTCGCCTCGTATGCTAGCGAGGTGATGGCGGCCAAGAGAGAGGCCTTGCGGGAGCGGGAGCCGCTGCCCCAATGCTAATGTGGCGGAATGCGCCCCTACGTGTTCCTGGGGCGCATTCTTAAGAGGAGGACGGGCCCCACCATATCGGCACGATGGCCGGGATGGTGGGGCCCCGAGAAGTGAGCCCGCCGAACAGGGCGGGCGTTCCTAGCTGAGTCACGGTGAGCATTCTATCCCGCGGCTCGGATTGGGCGAAGGAGGAACACCGTGGTGGTTTAGTGGGTAGTCTGGCTTCGGCCAGGAGTCCCACACGAAGCGAGCCCCCTGCCCCCGCGGGGGGTGAGCGAAGTGCGTAAATGCATTCCACCACGAAAAAAAAAAAAAAAAAAAACCCATCAGGTGTTCACCTCTATCATCCTCAAAATGACTTCCCCACCAAGGACTCTCCGCATTGGCCTCACCTCCAATTATGAGCCGTGTACGGCCCAGCCTGAAACCCGCTCTCTCGAGCAGGTCCAGGTGAGGGCGCCATGGGTTCACTAGGTTCGACGTAAAGAGATACCAGGGCGATCTCCCAGGCACTGGTACTAATCCTCACCACCGCCATATAGTCGGTGGTGAGATGCGGGCACTGTATAACATCGAGCTCATTGTCGAAGACAGCAATAGCTGCCTTTACAGTGCCCGCAGTTGGTCCAGCGTTCTGGAAGATGCGTACTCCCCGGTACCTCTTCATTCCGCCCCTGACAGGGTCCTTGTACGGCTCCTGAATAAGTTTCCTCCTGATAGCTTCCAGAATGAATTCGTCGGTCGCCAGTTTATTCTTTTGTGCAAGATGGCCAGGGTCAGTTCACGAAGCTAGAGCACTTAGGTGCTCTTCCCTAGCAAGAGAATGGGGAAACGGTTGGCGACCATTTCCAAATGCTATTATACTTGGTGACAGCGGATACGGCCTCACAAAATGGCTAATAAGCCCAAAAATTCCAGTACAAATTTCGAGAACTTTGGCACTCGAAAATTTTTTGCGTGCTTTCAAAGCAACCCGTAGAATGGTCGAGAATGCACTTGGTATACTTAAAGAAAAATTTCCATGCCTAAACCATTTTAGAGTGCAGCCAATTATTGCAAGTAAAATCATACTATGCAGTATAGTTTTACACAATCTTGAAAAACGCCTGGGATCGCATTGTTATACTCCTTACTCTCATCATAATAATGCACACGATGACGAAGTTGCCAGTAACAGTGACGACGAGGAATTATTTGAACAAGAAGGTGTGGGAGTACTACAATCATTAATCCAGTTATTTTCATGAGTTCTTTTATTTTTATTATTGTATTGTAGGTATACAATGTAATATTATATTTTAAATAAAGTTATAAGCGAATTAAATACACGACCATTGTCTTATTTTACGTTACCAATGATAACATTTATCATCTGTAGGCCTACTGTGAGTTTTTACACGAGAGTCGTATACGTACACGAGAGTCGTTTTGGGACCACGTGACTACGTTTACGGTAGATGGGCTGTCATGAGCATTGTAAACCGTAGTGGCCCTCGTGTAAACGGAACTAGCTGCGGCATACGTAGGATACTTGACAGTTTGGTGTTTATTTTGAATTTAGCTGAATTTTGAGTGGTGGAGTATCGTTACCGTAATATGACGGCTGTCATAATTAGCTGTTGGGTGTATGGATGGAACTATATAATTCGTGTTTAAATTATTTATCCATGTTTTGTTCAAAGTAATTAGGTATTGCTGATAAGTGACAATATTACACTGGATGAACTGTGTAAATTGGTGTAAATAATTATATGGCGTGACAGTATTAACTTACTGTGATTATGATGTGTTTACTGTCAGATGGAGATCTGCCCTATTCCTCATTCCCCTTCTTAACCACGGGAAGACATAATAATACGATGTTATAGTCCCCAAGAGGACACTGCGTTACTTACTCAGCAGGTGTACCGGCTAGCAAATAAAGTTTGCAATTAGGTAGGTGTATGGACCTTGGTGACTAAATTTCAACAACAAATAGGCAAAATGGTATTGAAATGGAAATTCCTCGAAATAAAACAAAATAAAGTAGACATATTATTTCTTATTATTTATTGAGTACACTCTAGTGATCATAAAGAACTGGCTATGAAATATATTATTATAATGAAAAGGTTGTTCATCAGTATTGGGATCGATTTTTATTCACATTGCTTTTCCTTTTATTAATTACTCCAACTGTAAAGAATAGAATTTATAGTAATATTATTTACATTTCTTACATTTATACCTATTCAATTAAGAGTAGGATTGATTGTTAATATTTGATTTGATACTAATGAGGTGTGAGAACACTTCTTCACTTTAAATTTAGGTAGGTATGTATCCACAAATTAACCCAGACATATTCATGAGCCCCACTAAGGTCTTCGGGCCGAAACCCTGGTGCAGGCTTTGTCATTAACACAAAAGCTTAAACATATAAAGCGATGATGATGATCATGAAAAATACATTAAAGCTAGGACTAGATATTATTTTACATACTTAATCACATAACAGAAAAA
The DNA here is from genome assembly GCA_914829495.1 of Eilema sororculum. NCBI lineage: Eukaryota > Metazoa > Arthropoda > Insecta > Lepidoptera > Erebidae > Eilema > Eilema sororculum. The sequence goes on from OU618532.1 coordinate 213,238, forward strand.
ACTGTTCCGTGTACCTAATATTATATTGTCAGTCTTTGCTTAAATAATGCAAGATTAACTTATGATAGGTTTATTTAGTACACATGTTGCACTTTTTCCAGAGTCTTCGACATAATCAAATTTCTAAAATTCTAGGCTTATTTAATAAAAAAAGGTACTCTTTGCTATTTAATATGTTGACATCTCATGTCAAACATAAGTAACAATCACAACATTACATTACATTTCTAAATCCACCAAAATAGGTTGTATAGCTATTTCACAAAACTATAATACAAGGCATATACTTATAATCACTTATAATATACTGCGTTCTACAAGAAACTGGAAAAGTAAAATAGGTACTTACAATGGAGATATTGAAAAAAGATTGACTGCGGGAAATAGCGGGAATGGTGCACCATTATTAACATGGTACATGTTTATGATGGTGACCCTCTTTCCGAGACTTTGCCTTTACCTTACCATCAGGCGAGGTGAAATCAAATTGACGTTTAACATTATATTTATAAAAAGAGGTTCATTCCTTTAAGAGTGGTCAGTCAGTGCCGAAAAAGGCACAACTGGCGATTCACAGTGGCATACCAGACCCAACCTTAATGTATGGGAGTGAAAGTTGGGCACGAGAAAAGAAGCATGAAAGTAAAGTGAATGCAGTGGAGATGTGGCCGTTGCGTAGTATATCTGGGATAAGGCTGGGTGTTAGAAAGAGGAATACTGAGATTAGAGATAGACACAAAATTCTCTTGCAGGCCACACGGCCTGAAAGAGAATGTTGTTATAAGGATTGAAAGGATTGAAATTACACACCAGATATATTAGGCACAGGTGCATGGGCAGTTCAGCCAGAGTTGAGTACATACATTGGTGAAATTAATAGAATTTTGAAAAAAGGTAGGTCAGAATTACTCGAAACCGGCGGCAGATTTGTATGAAAGGATTAATGAGTTAAATTGCGGGTTTGTGTCTCTGCCTACTTCGGAGGGAAATAGTCGTGAGCGTATATATGTATATACGTAAACTAATTTAATCATCAAGGCACCGAAATAGCCATACTAATGCAAGTAGAGATATTTATGCATACAATTATATGCGCTTAGCGGGAATTTAAGCCTCGTCTACAACAACATCTAAATATTTCAACTGTTTAGCTATCACGAATGAGATACACCATAGTGCGAAGCAGCAGCTGACGAGTTCCAGTTCTCTTCTACTTGGTGCAAAAGTGTAGCAGCGCCACCCTGAATTGTCATAACTTTCTTGAGGGGCAATAATATCACATATAAAAAAAATATATATCACTATTTTCATTTTGCTATGAAACCGCCTGCTGTCCGGCCTCCTTTCAAATTATATGTGCAGTGATGCGGTGACAGGCATTCTATTGGTCAAGCCTTAATTACCATAAACCAAAACACTCTTACGGTAACGTATCACTCAAAATTCAAAATTTCAAATATCTGCGGTGACAGCCAAACGGGAGCCCGTCTTGGCATTCTATTGGTCAAGCCTTAATTACCATAAACCAAAACACTCTTACGGTAACGTATCACTCAAAATTCAAAATTTCAAATATCTGCGGTGACAGGCGGTGACAGCCAAACGGGAGCCCGTCTTGGCATTCTATTGGTCAAGCCATAATTACCATAAACCAAAACACTCTTACGGTAACATATCAAAAATTTCAAATAAATGAGGTTTTATTTATTCAGTCACAATTATTTTGGCTCAATATTCAACTAAAACGTTCAAATAAAATACCGGTATTCACAAAAATGGAACAGGGGGGTCAAAAAGTATATTATTAGTTCCAGGTACATCCGAAGCTGGGCACTTTGGAGCCTTTGCGCTTATCTTGGCTTTTGTAGGCGAGACTGCATGCTTCAGTCCTCAACCCCGAGGGGTCTAACGGCTAGATTTGCAATTTGGTGAATAACTTTGAAAACATAAGAGGCAAATTTTATTTTAAATGGATGTTTATCAAAATAAAATAAACAAAATAATAATTTTATAACTATAATTCAAAGAATTCGCCGTAAAATAGCTATTCAGATTAGAATAAAGCATTGGTTGTTCATCAGTAGGTATTAGCATCGATTTTGTTATCATTTAAAATTCATATGGCCTTTCCTTTTAATTGCTCCAACTGTAAGGAATAGGATTCATTATATTAATATTAGGCTTGTTTTCTAAAAAGTTAAAATCAATCATATTATACAAAATCATACGAAAATAGTATCTACACTAATTGCTTTACCCAATCATACCTATTACAGTTCTGGGACATGGGACAGTTTGTTATTTTTTTCATACTAACGAGGTCTGAGAACAAACTATACTTATCAATTAATAGGGGCAGAATAGCAGACCCCGGGCTCCAAACGTAATTTTTACTCAAAGTAACTTACATTAGAGTAGGTATGTAAGTTAGGATATGTGCTGTACCTACTAAAAAATAAATATTCTTTTACATACCTGTGAATAGATATCCAGTCTTCGCTTGAATAATGCAAGATTCCCCGATAACAGATTTATTTGGTATAGATATTGGGATAGTTTTGGAGTAGCATACATTTTCCAAATTATTCGATATCTCAATTCAATTCAATTCTTCTAATGACTTCTGCAGCGAATTGCTGAACGAACATCAAAATCAATCATCTACTAATCTGTGAAATCCGCTATTGGAGTGACATCTCATGTCTGCATTTCAAGTCTGCAGTCCCTACTTCGTCAAGGATATTGATCTCCTAGAGAGAGTGCAGCGAAGATTTACGAAAGTCCCTAGGAATCTCAAACAGCGGACGTATGAAGAGCGTTTGTCAATGCTGAAACTCACAACTCTGAAGGAACGCAGGGACCGTGGCGACCTTATAGAAACATTTAAAATCTTGAATGGGCACTATGATATAAAGAACTTTGATACCCTATTTATTCGTAACGAGAATGCACACCTAAGAGGGCACCATCTAAAGTTGTGTACTAGCTTCTCTAACAACAATCCCCACAAACACTTCATCACTAACAGAGTAGTCAGAGCGTGGAACAAACTCCCAGAACATGTGATATCAGCTGACAGTATCAACCAGTTCAAAAACAGACTTGACACATATTACCTCAAACTAAATGAGAAGTAAAAAATGAAAATGGAAACTGGATACAGGCATTATCAGTTGCCTACGACTGCCTGCCTGATAACCTAATAATAATATGGCAACCCTACATCGCCTACGTCAAAATATTTTTTCCGATTTCAATTTTAATTTCAATTTTCGTATATAATATTTTAACTTCAATAAAGTGCAATAATAAATAGCAACATAAACTCACATAAATAGCCCGAAGATTTAAGTTTTACAGTTTTGAAAAATACAAAATACAACAATGCCGTCCCGAGGTGACAGCTGTCACCAAAAAAATCACAATTTCATAAATTATATTTACAAAATTTGGAAAAAATGCTGACTCGAGCACAAGCCAGTCGAAACAGGAGTGCACCAACAACATCTCCGGACTCGTCGCTAAGCTCCGCCGCGCAACCTCCAGCAGTGGAACCAGCGGCGTCGAGCTCCTCTTCGAGCGACGAGTTCTTCTCCCCGCCGACGTCGCCAACACCTGTACGTCGGCCGGGGAGAGGCCGGCCACCGACCTGCTTGGGACCCCGACGCCCTCCGGCTTCGAATAGGGCCCCCGCTACCGGTGGTGATGTGCACCGCATGCGATGGACTACTTCCATAAATGAAAACGTCATGCGGGCATATTTTGCGGCTACAGAGGGGGGAACTAACCTCAGTGCGTACCGTACTCGGATGCTTCCTCTGTTTCAGGCGCTTGAACCTTCCATCAACGTATCGGCACAACGACTATCGGACCAAGTGCGGGTCATTCAACGCAATCGTATGTTGAATGAAACCGTACTTGAGACTCTACGGCTAGAATGCTTGCGAAATATCTGTGTCACCCCCGCCCCGGCTCCTGCTCCTGCTTCTACAATAGAAATAAATGACGATACTTGTGTTGCGCCGGATGACACACCTATTCCTGTAAGTATTCAGTACAATGAAGAGATTAAGGAGGCTTTGGAATATGCGTTGCGGGAATATCGATCAATGCCCGTACATGTCAGGCCACGTCTCCCGCGGTTGCCCATACATAGACGTAATATAGCGCTGGTGAGTGCCCTTGATTCATTATTACCTAGATATCTAGAAAATAGTGAAAACCTCGGTGACACCCACTCAATTCTGTATTGTACTGCTGTGGCGGCATGTCGTATGGCAGGTGCTAAATTTCCCAATAAAGATCCTGCCATACGACTTAAGTCTGCCATACCAGCATGGCAATGCAGAATTGAACGACGTGTGGCCGAGGCAAGGGTGCTCATCGGTAAACTAATCTGCTTCAGGTCGGGCAATACTCGCCCAAGAGTGATGCGCTATGTGACCCGAGCGTTTGCGGGAACTGATATTAGTCCCCAAGATTATACGTCTCGGGTCACAGAGCGTATTGACTTCCTGAAGCAGAAAGTCTATGCATGGGCAAACCGTATTCGGAGATATAAAAAACGAGTTGATCGATATACTGTCAACCGTATGTTCCAAAGAGACCAAAGGTGGGTATATAGAAGCTGGGAGCGAACAGAAGAAAGTGTGGATGACGTGCGACGGCCGGATGCTGAAACCACAAATGCGTTCTGGCGCAGCATTTGGTCGGTGCCCGTTAGCCACACTGAAGGCGATTGGATGCGTGAGGTCGAAAGAGCATGCGAAACCATTCCAGAAATGGAAAAAATTAACATTGATGCCATTGATGTAGATTGTGCGGTCCGTTCGCTGTCTAATTGGAAATCTCCGGGACCGGATGGACTGCACAATTTCTGGCTAAAATGGCTACGGAGTTCGCATGTTGTTTTGGCCTCACAATTTCAATCCGCTGTAGAATCTGGGACGCTACCAGCTTTTATGACGACAGGAGTTACTCACCTGCTCCATAAAACTGGTAGTACCCTGGAGCCCAATAATTATAGACCGATTACATGTCTCCCAACGGTCTATAAACTTCTTACATCCATCCTGAGAGCAAAGATTAACAATCATATAAACAATAATTCTATTATGTGTGCCTCTCAGAATGGATGTAGGAATGGGGCCCGGGGTACTAAGGAGCTCCTCCTGATTGATATGGCTATTAGCCAACAAGCTCGCCGCAATCGTAAGGATCTGACAGCATGCTGGATAGATTACAAGAAAGCGTTTGACTCCGTGCCACATACATGGCTTTTGAGGGTGCTGGAGTTGTATAAAGTGAATACAACTCTATGTACCTTCTTAAGGTCATGTATGGGGCAATGGAGGACGGTTCTTTTCTATCCAGGGTGTCGCCAGGCTTTGGGTCGTGGCGAGCCGATAACAATAGAGCGGGGTATTTTTCAAGGGGACAGTCTGAGTCCCCTTTGGTTCTGCTTAGCCCTGAACCCACTTAGTACTTTACTAGTGAATTCAGGGTTAGGTTATAGGTTACGAAGAGAGGGTCAGATGGTATCCCACCTCTTCTACATGGATGATTTAAAGCTATTCGCCCACACCAACCCTCAATTAATAGCTTTACTGAAGGTAACTGAAACATTCAGTAATTCTATTAAAATGGCGTTTGGTGTGGACAAATGTGCAGTCATTCATGTAAAGCGAGGGCGGGTGGTGGAGTCGGAGGGTATACAACTCTCTGATTCCACTAACCTAAGATCACTCCTCGTAACTGAGACCTATAAATACTTGGGTATGTCACAGGCGTTATGCATCAATGAGGTCGACATGAAACAAATGTTACAGGAACGTTTCTTTGGCCGCCTGAAAAAGGTACTTAACAGTCTTTTGTCAGGTGGTAACAAGGTGCGTGCCTGTAACAGTTGGGTCATGCCACTCTTGATGTACTCTTTTGGCATACTCAAGTGGACTCAGACTGAACTCGATACCATCGATAGGAAAGTCCGGACTCAGTTGACTGCATTCCGAATGCACCACCCAAGGTCGTCAGTCATGAGATTGTACATCCCGCGGAAATGTGGGGGTCGAGGTTTTTTAAATGCTAAGACCCTTCATAATCGCGAGGTGTGCAATCTCAGAGACTACTTTCTAAAGTCGAACGTGGATATGCATCGTGATGTAGTCAACGTAGATACCGGGCTAACCCCGCTCGGTTTGGCTAAAGAGAACTGGCGCAGGCCTACAATAGTTGGCACTGACAGCCGCAGGGAGGTATGGCAGAGTAAGGAGCTACATGGCAGGTTCTATCGGGCCCTCCACAGGCCCGAAGTAGACCTACTGGCATCCGTGTCCTGGCTACGTTTCAGTGACCTTTTTGGGGAAACTGAAGGTTTTGTCTGTGCAATTGCAGACGAAGTTATCAAGACGAATAACTACCGGAAATATATAATGAGGGATGGCACAATTGACATTTGTCGAGCGTGTCACCAACCTGGTGAATCCCTCAGGCATATTACTTCCGGTTGTTCTCGTCTTGCTAACGGCGAGTACTTGCACAGACATAATCAAGTAGCCAGGATAATCCATCAGCGACTTGCTCTGAAATACAACCTTGTGGAAATTGAGGTACCGTACTATAGGTATGTTCCTGAGCCAGTTCTAGAAAATAGTCATATCACATTGTACTGGGATCGATCTATCATCACTGATAGGACTGTTGTAGCTAACAAGCCTGACATTGTGGTGATAGACCGATCCGAACGCCGAGCATTGATTGTTGATGTCACCATTCCTCATGACGAGAATCTCGTGAAAGCTGAGAAAGATAAACAAGTTAAGTACTTGGACTTGGCTCACGAGGTTGTCGACATGTGGAATGTTGACTCAGCAATCATTGTACCGATAGTCGTATCAGTCAACGGACTGATAGCAAAGAGCCTCGACCAACATCTAAAGAGGCTCGGGTTGGATGGTTGGGTCAAGGGCCAGATGCAGAAGGCAGTACTCCTTGATACGGCGCGCATCGTGAGGAAGTTCCTTTCTCTGGAGCCCTAACCACCGGTAGCTTGGTCCCTGTACCCGATGCCGGTGGGGTACTATTTTTTATATTTTTAAATGGATTTTTTTTAATATGTATTTAAAAATATAATTTATAGGATTTATAAGTGAATAAAGAGAATAATAATAATAATAAAAATAAAAAAACGTCACTTTTACACTCGTCTACATTAGTTTGTAAAATAGGTTGTATAGCAATTTAACGAATTAAAGCAATATTATTACACTTCGAATTTAATTTTCAAAGCTTGATGCTAATATTAGGTACCTACTAATGAAACAATTCAATAATAACGGAAGGGGGGTCAATCATCGCACCGTCGATGGTAAGATTGTAGGTGCTGCTGTCACCTACAATACCTCTTTACACACTACAGGGTCGCTCCCACTGAGGGAATTTGCCATAGGTAGCAGTGTCTCTGGCAGGCGCTGGCCGCCATTTCCACAGTCCAGGGTGCGCCGCGTGGATGTTTCGAATTCCGGACCAAGCACACCTGTATACTTACTCACTTACTTCTCTTTCTCTCTCTCTCTCAGACTCGGGTCTGAATGGCGCAGCGGTAATCACCAACTTTACTCACTTATAAGGTACAAGAAGTGTATTTTACACACTTGTCTAAAATTATACCTCATAATCCTTATCCTTAGTCACGAGTCTATTAAGCCTATGGGTAGTCATAAGTGCACAAACACATGTGACGTAACACATGCCACCACACGCAAGGCATGCCGTCATACAGGCAATAAAGCCCATCATGGGGGAATGGCTAGAGAGGCCACATGGCAGCCTCTCGTATCGACTGACGCAGATTATCACCGAACACGGGTGCTTCGGACGGTATCTGCGTCGGATCAAAAAGGAGCCAAAGTCCGAGTGCCACCATTGCGACGGCGACGCGAGCGAGGACACAGGGCTGCGCACGCTCACCGAGTGTCCGGCATGGACCCTGGCGGCCCTGGGAGTGAGAGTTCTCAGCCTCACCACCCTGCTCACAGCAATGGTCCGCTGTGCAGACGCGTGGGCGGCCGGCGTTTCCTTCAGCGAGCAGGTAATGGTCATGAAGGAGACGGCGGAACGGGAGAGGCGGCGCAAGCGAGAAAGACTCGCGCGCAGGCAACTCGGGCGTCGAAGGGCACTGACTGATCTCCGTTGCCCATGAGCGCGGGCCTGAGGGTGACGAGTGGAGCCACCTGTCACCCCAGCAGAAGCAGGCCACGACGGCGCGCTGAAAAGCGCGCCTCCCCATTCCGGGGGCGAGTCGGGGACACCGTTGTCCCCTCTCCCGAGGAGGGCCAGACCGTAAGGGATGGCCCCGGGTCAGCCGGGGTGCGAGGGATATGTCGAAGACAACCTCACCTCCGGCCTAGCACCACGACCCACAGTCGGCGTGCGGTTTTAGTGGGTACCTCCCCTAACCTCCCCTTCCGGCTCCGGCTGGGGAGGTATCCGAGGGGACGTTCAACACGAAAAAAAAGTCAAGTCCATCTCGTCCAGCCAACTTATAGTTTTGTGTATAGTTTAGTAATCTATGCAGCCGGCCTTCTTAGTGCGTTTAGTTAAATGTACTTGAGAACTATAAGTACCCCAATAGTATGGTGAGCACTAATTTGATTTTACTCCATTTTTTATTTTGTTTCCTTTACATATTTCAATAGCTTCGTTACAAAATTGATCAAATATTATTTGTATGTAGTCTTTGAAATATTTCGTAAGATAAAATGAATACCAGAAATTACATTTTTTTCCTAGCATAGAGCAAAATCTAAACGCACACGGAACCAAATACATTCTTTATCATAGTTGTCATATATTGTGTTAATGTTATATGAAAAAAACTCTTAACTAAACCGAATAAAGCCTCTTTTATAGAAATTTTACTGCCTGTCTTACTTTGTTTTAATTTTTCAACCATTTATACCGTACAGTATTCTCGGTACGGTGACGTCGAGACCGTAAACTGTAACGTGAAAATGATCTCACGTTAGTGACGGCTGGAAATGTCAAAAATACGGAAACGTAATCACGTGGTTCAAAACGACTCTCGTGTACGTATACGACTCACGTTTGAAAACTCACAGTAGACGTACTGTCACCTAGGCAAAATCGATACGGTGAAGATAATTTGGGTTAGTACAAAGTATTGAAAATAGTTTTTTCATACCACTTAAGTGGCAGACAAGCACACGGCCCGGCCTATGAACGTATGCAACACCAGGGGCATTACACTCGTGCTGCCAGCTCTGAAGATACCTAATGCCCTTCTTGAAGATTCCCATAATGTAGTCGCTTGGGAAAATCACGGCAGAGAGTTCATTCCATAGCTTGAGCGTGCGTGTTATGTTATTTCATACTATGTACTACACCATACACATACTCACGCCAGTAAATCTCCGAACGGGTAGGCAGAGGGTGTATTAACACCCACAATTCGAAAACTATGATCGTCGGTCCTACGTATATATAAGTTTCACAATCTTAAAATCCAGAAAATGGAAGTAGATTCAAATTACCCACATGTCCACCTTCTAATTTTACATTACCAATAATAATTATTATCATTTGTAATCTAAAGCAAAGAACCAAGATGTGGCGAAAATAATTTGTGTTTAACAATATAAAGTATAGAATAAAGTTATTATTCCATACTTTCTACTACTAATCGCAAAACATCTTGGCCGTAATCAGCTGACTGGAAAATAATTGGAGAACTTGGCTTTTCTGCGTGAAATTTTAACGTAAAATCAGATGGTTGTTGTATGAATAGTTCTTTTTCTAGTTTTAATATTTCCAAGTCCAGTTTGTAGCGTTCACGCTTTGCAATTTCCAGTTTTTCTTTGGTTAATTTTAAATCTTCTTCCATTTTCTGGATTTTAAGATTGTGAAACTTATTTTGCGATATTCTTTTAGAAGGTGCAATTTCAGGAGAAATGTTCTGTTCTGGAAGCGTATTTGTGTCGGCTAAGGCTTCAGGCAACTCTAGTTCATACACTAATTGTGCTTGATTAGTGCCGGACGATTCTGGTATACGGAGACCTTCTATGGCAGGAGATTCTCGCCCAATTATATTTAGAACCAGTTCATCCACTTCATCATAGCGATATTTTTTCCCTCCTCTCGATCCCGTTTGCTGTCGGTTGTCCCTTTTTTCCTGAAAATATTGAACAATTATTAGATAAGTGAAACAGGTGTCACATAAAGGACAATGCAACTTATTGGCATGATTTACTTTTTTCCTTTCGCCAGAAATGAAACCTAGGTCATATGTTAGAGTACGAAACGAGGAATCAATAGCTATAAGAATTGGGTCGATCAACCGTAACAGAACGAAGAACCCAAGTGGAGATATTGCTATAATTTTTTGTCAGGCGCTGCGTATTTTTCATAAACAATTATTACAATTACATGAAAATAGAATTATTGTAACACATATTATTATTATATTAATTTAGATAGGCAAACACACGAAGGTTACATAGAGTGATCTTAGTGTATTCGCGGTTTAATGCCTCCACACACCCCGCCATATCGGTGGAACGGGAGTCCGCCTTCAACAGCGACCCACGCGCCCATCCTTTTTATAAATAAATAAATATTCCACAACATTCTACACAACGCTTTCTAGAGCCATGGTAAGCTTTTATAGCTTGTGTTATGGAATCTAGAATGCGGATAAACATACTGATATACTTTTTTTTTTGTAAATACATAGTTACATATTATACATAGAAACACCCAGACCAATGCAAATAGTCATATTCATGCATACAAATATTTGCACTGAGTGGGAATCGAACCCGCGCCTCCTGCGTGGCAGTCGCGTGCACTATTTTGAGTAAGTACCTACTTCTACATGTGAAAGTTCAATTTATATTTTAAAGTATTTAAAATTCTTTTTTATGTTAAAAGTCGACAATACTTATTTGCATTACCAGAAATAAATGTGATATTTTAGTAGTTTCCATTGATAAGGTAGTTTCATCCTGTTTCATAAACAGCACAACCAATTAATAATAATAAAAGTATTCTTTCTTGGAGTGTAGCATGCAGCACGTGGTAATTTCTAGGTGTCTTTGTTTCTTAATTTGACAATACGTATAATCCAAAACGAGTATAGTAGTTTAAAAATCTTTCTTGAAGGCTGGCAATGTATTGACATTATATACTGTGTCACAGATATCCATTGGGCTGCGCTGATCAGGTAAACTATCTGCCCGTTTGCCACCTACTTCATGGAAAAACATCATAAATAACTAAAAAATAACGCCTGATAAAAAAGTATAGCAATCTATAAAACACTCTATAACTACGCTCTGTTATGGTTGGCGGCCCTAATTCTTTTTGCTATTAATATCTTGTACAGTCTTTTAACATATAACGTATGTTACATCTCTGGCGAAAAAGAAAAAAAATCATGCCAGCTATGTATGGCAAAAGTTGCATTGTCCTTTATTACGAGTATGTTACTTCAAATATTATTTTGTTAAACAAAAAACTTGTACACAAAATCATTGTGAAATGGTATTTTTGTAATTTAACACTAGTTCGAAATATATCGGGAAAAATGAAGCGCTCAAGTGGGACTTGAACCCACGACCTTTCCCTTACAGGGGGAATGCTCTTCCAACTGAGCTATTGAGCCACACCTGAATCACTTCAAATCTCTCTTCTCTTTATAGCCGTCTTTAAGGTCGATGTATTTCGAATTTAAAAGTTAGCATAATAAATGCTATAAAAAAATCATTCCAAAATTTCAATGCGATTTTGAGATTTAGATTTTGAGTCTAACCAAATTATTTAACATTTGGTTAGACTCAAAATCTTACGTAAATTTCAATCGCAATCACATGAGTTGAATCGGAGATATGAGCAAATGTCGTAACAGCAGCAATATACGCGGGCTGAGCCGCGGGCATAGCCTACTTATTCAAAATAGTTTAAAATATACTTACAATGGTCCTTTTTCTAAAGTTTTGCCACGTCGCGTCGTGTCCCGTAGATACTTCCAGTCTTTGTGATAAATATTCAACGACTTTAATTTATCGGTTATTTCTTTCCATTTGCTAATCTTGGTAGCATGAGTTAAATGGTCACTGAATTTTCCAAACAATATTTCTTTATTTGAATGAATTTTTTATAGCATTTATTATGCTAACTGTTAAGTTCGAAAAACATTGGAAAAAATGAAATGCTCAAGTGAGACTCGAACTCACGACCTTTCGCTTACAGGGCGACTGCTCTGCCAACTGAGCTATTGATCTTTATTTTCATAAATTAATGATAAAATTCTTAATTTATTGTTTTGATCCATGTCTTTAAGTTCTATTAAAATTAATTTTTATTGGAAGAAAAACAAACGACGACTGCGTGTTTTTTTGCATTAAAAGTTAGTTTTTTTTAATTCAAGACAGCCTGCATGTGAACTTTGTTGTGAAATAAATACTTTTTATAGGACAGACTGTTTTCACAAATTCAACTTTTGTGAAAACAGTCTGTCCAATTCAAGTTTTGCACGTAAAATCTTTGTTACTAATTTACTTTTACTTTAAATTAAATTATTGTGCACTTTATCGTAAGAACCAATATAGTACAGCATCTACTCCCTACATTGGTAGCAATAAGGCACACTTTAAGAACAATCAAACATGGCGGCTGTCAAAAATGGCGCAAAAACGAAAATTATGAAAAAATTGCTACTTAATAATAAACTAGTGGTTGCCCGGTGGTCGAAACTCGACCATAATTGATTTAAAAATTATAAGTTTGAACATTATTAAAGTTTTTATTATATTGAGATTTTCCGCGCAATTTTCGTAAAAAGAGGTACAAAGTTTTCGTTTCACCTATTAATTTATTGTATTTATCAATAATAATATTAATTTAAAACCTTTTTTTTTATCCATCAGCTGTGAACATTTTAAACAGTTATAGAACTGTAATGTTTACCTAAGCCTAAAAAAAACTGTGTGAACACGTAAGTGACACGCATATGCCCGCATATGCGTGTCACTTACTTGTTCACACAGTTTTAGAAATAGCTTTAGTGTGCGTAACGTTTAATTTAACTAAAATTATGTATTTTAATGCATTATTTAAAAAAAAATAGGCAGCACTTCTCTTCGATATAAACTATCATTATGCTAAATCTCGCCCTCCTACGTGCCCGCAATTTTCGTAAAAAGGGATCCAAAGTTTTCGCTTCACGTAGATAGGTAGGTACCTACGTATACGGATAATATTATTTGTTGTTTACTAATTTTTTTATCAATAATATGAAGATCATTTTGTTGACATTTTAGGGTGTGAACAAAACATCTATCCTACTAATATTGTAAACGCGAAAGTTTGTGAGTATGGATGGATGTTTGTTACTCTTTCCCGTAAAAACTACTGAATGAATTTTCATGAAACTTTACAATAATATGGTTTACACAGAATAACACATAAGCTATATATCATCACGCTACTACTCAAGGGAACGGAGCAATGGTCATTAATGTCAACAAATTCGGCCGGCATCGGCATAAACGCAGAACAGTATGGTTATTTCTGTTGCTGTTTAGATAACTATATCATTGTTTATTTTATGAAGCTTTAACTATAGGCCTATGATTAGGGCTCTCTAGTGCTTAATTACCTTATATCTTATGTTGATAAAATAGTTATACGTTATCATAGAGCGACTGTTATAAAAATAAATAATTGTTGTGTTTTTTTTATACGCCACTCTAATATGAGCTACTCGAAATACTAATCCTGCGCAAACGAAGTCGCGGGCACCAGCTAGTAGTTTTATATATAACACATCATTGGAACCTATTGGAACATCCTGGACCCGCTATACCTTGCGTCTAGGGGAGCAATTAGTGCCATTAGGTAGCATAGAGTACTTATATTGAAAAATAATGTGATTAGTAGCTATACACTTATTTTTATAAAATAGTGTATTTAAGTACAATACTAATATAAATACACTTTTTAATGGAATTCATCGCGATATATTTCGATAGTGATATAGTGACTTTGTCAGTACACCCACTGTCCTCGGGACAGGTGGCATCGGTGGGTATATGAGCCCCGTGAGTAAATCCCTTTGACTGTCAGTTTTAGGTGCTCCGTGGGCGTGTGGGCCCCATGAACTTGAGTGCCTATGGATATTTCCTTTATTTTCTTTCTTATCTTTGTAAAACATACTAGTTGCATGCTTTCAGTAACTGAGGCTGAGCCAGTAAAAAAATATCACTCAAGTTTATTTTCTTGAACCATACTCGGGTAGAGTAGGGTTCAAAAAAAATCCGCAGTATGTTCACCGTTGCTTAAAGGATGAATCACTTACGGAAACCCAGTTTCCGAAAGTAATTCATCCTTCCCCCCCTCGTCCTCATTACAATCTCTACTTTAACGGCTAATAATTGGAATGTTTCTAATAAATATAACAAATTACTTCATTTTTTAAGTTGAAATTCAAAATTGTAAAATGCTGACATAGGGTGAGGTCGCCTGTCAAGATTTTTCTACAATTTACCTAATGTGTAGACTTGTAATTAAAAGTGTGCGTTCATTAAAACAATTTTGCCTACAAATATGTAAATTGTCACTGGTAAAGAATTAATGATTATTAGACAGTTATATGTTAGAATTCCACAAATTTGTAGGTTTTCTGTCATGGTAAAATTGAAGTTTGTATTCTTTATTGAACAATGAAGATACAATATTTGTAGACTGGCAAGTTGTAAAGTATAATTCCAATTTACAGCTTGAAGCATTATTTGAACAGGGCCTTGAGCCCAGCAAATTCGAAATTCATTCACCTACTTCTCTCAGAAACCTTTACATACGTAGTACTAGCTGTTACCCGCGACTTCGTCCGCGTTTAGTTCGGAATAGCTCAAAGTCATTACATGGTGGAAGATTTTCATCCCAACTGGAACGGAAGTACTGGAGATACTGGAAATAGTGAATTTTACGCAAAGGAAACATTTATTTATTTTATAAAAAATTACAAAACTGTACCTATTCAAATCATTTCAAAAACTCGCTTGACATCTTCCACCTTGTATTTTTAGATTAAATATTATGAAGACAGTCTTTTGAGTAACTGACTTATAAATACAGGGCTAAACTACTGAAAACTACGAAAATTGACAGACTTCTTCTATGGGCTTGGCAAATATTGCGGAAGGATTTTGAAAAATTCAACATTTTGCTGACGAAATCATTATCAAGTATGTGCTGAACATTATTATATGTGGACTTGGTAATGTTCACCAGTCTTAATGGTTTAAATATTCTTCCTTCCTCCCAAATTCTTAAAACATGCTGCCACCACTTACGAACTGAACAAATTAAAATAAGTACATCAAGTACCTATCACACAAAATAGTTTCAATAAAACCCGGTGCCTTGCACGCCCTGAGCAGTGAGCAGTGGTTCTCTTCTTTGCCGAGCCAATGGTGGGTAGTTCCAGTTTTATGATCAATTTCATCGACCACAGTCACATCGTTGTTCATTGCTTTACACACAGGTAGAGAAGAGGGGCGCAGTGGGCAAGAGAGCAAATACAGCATTGACTGGGATGGGGTCATATAGCCTCATCTTTATATATAAGAAACAATGCCACTTTTCGTTGTAATGTTATAACTCTACAACGCCTTTACCGATTTTGGTAATTTTGGTCTTGAATTATTCGTGAAAGTCCAGGGAAGGTTTGTACGTAGAGAAAAATTCGAATAATTGCCGGGAACTGACATCTACGCGGAGCCGCGGGCAAAAGCTAGTTTTGCTATATATTCCTTGTATTGGTAAGCTTGTTTCCAGCAGATAATGCAGATACTTCTAAATTGATACTGGAGTTGATGTCCACGTGGCGGATTTTTTTGGTCTGATGAAATTTACCGGAACTGAGTGTTTCTCTGCCCACATTCAGTCTCTTTTATATAATAGGAGCAGCGGTATCTTTTATATACCTAATACATAGGTTGGCTTCTCCTGGCGTACTGTAATAATTTCTGGGATAGATTTACGTATTTACTATTAGATACCTACTTATTAGATGGAATCGATAATATCGCAGCGGCGTACGTTGGTATTCATCAGGTCACTAACATTGTATAATGTCTGCAGTTGCGTAAAGACGTTTTCTCTCTGGCTGTATTTTACCATTTCTACCGCACCACGGCGAATGAAAGAGCCTATTAGGAGTCTTTCAACTAATCTCTCCTTCCTTCCGTCAGTCACATACGGTAGAAATAATGCCACCTCGAACCAAGCTGTTCGGAACTTCATTTCTTTATCAGGCGGTTAAGAACTGTATTGGTCGGCCCACACATTTTTTTTTTATACAGGATACGTCAATTTGACTTCACCTCGCCTGATGTTAAGCTAAAGGCAAAGTCTCGGAAAGAGGGTCACCATCGTAAACATTTACCATGTTAACAGTGGTGGCACTCAGCTTGACAGCCTCATTACATGTGTTTTCTTCTTTTTAAGATCTGGAGTTTTTTTTATATAGGACACGTCAATTTAACTTCACCTCGACTGATGTTAAGCTAAAGGCAAAGACTCGGAAATAGGGTCACCATTATAAACGTGTACCATCTTAACAATGGTGGCACTCATCTTTATTGAATCATCAGAAGCCTATTCACGCCCCCCTTAAAGGACCCGGGACTGTAGGAAGAAGTAAACCGTGAGCTGGCAGGGATTTCAGGTCTTAATGGTGCGACATAGGAATGGGTCACCAAACCACTTGGTTCTTGATGGAATATTCTGATCCGTATGTGGATGACATCTGAGCCTTGCATGCGTTGTCCTGTGTAGGAAAGGAGAGGGTGGAACTAATTGGAATAGCTCATCAGAACATTCACCATGGTAGAGACGGTAATACGATAGGGACAACTATCTCCCAGAATACGTAATGTGATTCAGAGAAGGTGCAACGATTTACTTCCTCCAGGAGCGCGGCTTTGATGGTGATAGCTTAGGCTACCCATCACCCTAGCCGAAGCAATCCCTGCTCTTCACGTTGAGACCGCCTATTTATGATAGGTAACCAAGGCAGGTATACTGGGGTACCTAAGAACCCCTAAATTTTAATCGGTTTGATTCCAATATTGCGCTTGCCCCGATGTGGTGGAATCGGTATCAATGGGGGATACCAGTTTTAGTTTTATGACTTCTCAGGCGGGTAGTCCCACCCGCCTGAGACCACTTTTTCATTCTCCGAAATGAAGAATTTTGTATAAATCTAAGAATATTATATAACTAGCTTTTGCCCGCGGCTCCGCCCGCGTGGATGTCGGTTCCCGGCAATTATTCGATTTTTTCTCGCCGTAAAAACGATCCCTGAACTTCAACGAACATTTTAAAAGAAGAATTGGCCAAATTGGTCCAGGCGTTGTTGAGCTATGCGCTTACCAACACATTTAGCGATTCATTTTTATATTATAGAAGATAAGTTCTACCTACTATTACTGTCACACAGCCTAGTTTTATGTACTACCTATAGAATACTAAGCATAGAATTTATGTTTTACTTAAATAAAACTATAAATACAATAAAATACAAAAAATACACAATAAAATAAAAAGTTTAAACAAAAGTAAATAAAAAACCATAAAAAAGGAACATTACATTTTAGGTGGAATCGAACGTGACTCAACTAAGTTATAAGTCCACCGCAGACGTATTGAGCCACAGTTACCATGAAATCATGGTGTGAAATAGACGTTTACATAATTATTATGTCATAAAAACATTCTGTCCCATTCCTTATTATAATAGCGTGATGATATTAATTATGAAAGCCAGGAGTCTTTTTATCGAACCAGCTGCTTACTAATTTGTTGGATTCGAGATAATCGTTCGAGAACAATGTGAATTCTATCGAGACACTTGCTGTGCCGAAGATTCTGCAGTAACCTGACCTGACTTGGCTGAGATGTAGAACTCTGGCCTCTCGAAGTTCTTCAGATTCCTATGACCGAAATAATATCTTCTTGTAAGCATTGTTGCTTCTTTATTGGTTCGATCTATTCACACTATCACAAATCTTTAGCCGTGATATGTTAGAGATGGGCGTCTTCCCTTCCCTTCCCTGGGTAAGAATGGGTCGGGAAGGTAAAAATGGGTTTTTTCCCATTTTTACCGGGTATTTTCATTTCTTCCCGGGTAAAAATGGTCAGGAGTTAATTCGGTGCGATTATTCATGTAGAATTTCACTTTACTTGCAGTCCCATTCAATTTTTTTAGATTCACCAGTCTAAAACTTACGTAGGTATATAGTATTAGCACAGTCTAACGATCCATACTACATACAGTCTGTCAACGAAGCCGTCTAGACAGAGCAATCGTGCAGGGGAGTGATGGGTGACGGGGTATTACTCGGTACGCCCATACATTTTACTCGGTACTAAGGATTCAGGGCTGTCTCATTTTGTAATCACACTAATCACGGGATAATTTTTTTTCATGACTCGTTTTGTTTGTTGAAATTGTTTTTCGTTTTCTATACTTAGCTATCCAAGATGGCGGACACGAAATTTTCACAAAAATCGATTTGGGTTTCAGGTTTCGGGGTTTTTGGGGTCGCTGATTGCGAATATGACATCCATTACGCGATCCAAGATGGCGGACTCGAAATTTTCACCTAAATCAATATGGGTATCGCTGTCAGGGTTTTTGGGGTCGCTGATTGCGAATATAACATCCATTTCGCGATCCAAGATGGCGGACTCGAAATTTTCACCAAAATCGATATGGGTATCGCTTACAGGGTTTTTGGGGTCGCTGATTGCGAATATAACATCCATTTGGTGCTCCAAGATGGTGGACTCGAAATTTTCACTAAAATCAATATGGGTATCGTTTTCAAAGTTTTCGAGGTTGCTGATTACGAATATATTATTCATGTAGCAATCCAAGATGACTGTATGGATGATATATTCGCAATTATTAAATTTCCGCTATCTTTGATCGTCGGTAAAATGGTCGTCAATCCCGATATCAGACAATTGCCAGCAGGCAATCATACGATGGGAAACTGTCGACTATTCGTGACGATTTTTTTCTGACGCTTTCTTGTGTGAGCGCTGTCAACTTAGGACTGCAGACCGCCCGATACGATCTGAAACTGCAGGCGGATCTTACATTTACGCAAACATCAAACGCGATGAACTACATCGCGTTTGATGTTTGCGTAAATGCCTGCTTTTGCAGTTTTGTCAGAGTTGTCACTTCAGTTTTTATTTACCTATAATTATTTTTTCTGTAACATTTTATATATAACCCCTATTTTGATCTCTTTGTCTGTCAAAGCACATCAACTCACACTAATATAAATTGCTAGCTGATGCCCGCGGCTCCGCTCGCATGGATGTCGGCTATTGCGACTTTTGCTTATATCTCTGGTTCTACTCAACCGATTATGATCAAGCAAATGTAATATTTTGACTCGTGAGTTTTTTGGATTTCGATTTCGGTTTCGGTTTCGGTTTCGGTTTCGGTTTCGGTTTCGGTTTCGATTTCAATTTCGATTTCAATTTCAATTTCAATTTCAATTTTTGATTCGGGTTCAGGTTCGGGTTCGGGTTCGGGTTCTAATTTCGATGAAATTTCGCTAATCGCCGGGATCGCTAAATTGATGATATATTCTTAAGGAGCCTATCCACGATCAGTCCGCCTGCAGTTTCAGAGCATATCGGGCGGCCTGCAGTCCTAAATTGAAAGCGCCCACACACAAAAGCGATTTTGGCCTGCCGGCCATTCCCTGCTGTCAGTTTTGCGGTTACACACGATCAGTTGGAAGTCGACAGTTTCCCATCGAATGATTGCCTTCCGACGATTGTCTGATATCGGAATTGACGACCATTTTAACGACGATCAAAGATGTTGGACTTGAAATTAAAAAAGTCTAAGTTTTCTTGGTGACTATAATAAAATCCATTTAGTGATCCAAGATTGCGGACTTGAAATTTCCCAAAAAAGTCAATATGGGTATCGTTTACGAGGTTTTCGGGATTGCTAATTACGAATATATCATCCATCCAGTCATCTTGGATCGCTACATGAATAATATATTCGTAATCAGCAACCCGAGTACCTTGAAAACGATACCCATATCGATTTTAGTGAAAATTTCAAGTCCGCCATCTTGGATTGCTAAATTGATGATATATTCGTAATTAGTAACCCCACAAACCCTGAAAACGATACCCATATCGATTTTAGTGAAAATTTCAAGTCCGCCATCTTGGATTGCTAAATTGATGATAAATTCATAATAAGTTCCCCGAAAAACCCTAAAGGCGATACCCATATCGATTTTGGTGAAAATTTCGAGTCCGCCATTTTGGATTGCTAAATTGATGATATATTCGTAATTAGCGACCCCAAAAACCCCGAAAACGATACCCATATCGATTTTAGTGCAAATTTCAAGTCCGCCATCTTGGATTGCTAAATTGATGATAAATTCGTAATTAGCGACCCGAAAAACCCTGAAGGCCATACCCATATCGATTTTGGTGAACATTTTGAGTCCGCCATCTTGGATTGCTAAATAGATGATGTATTCGTAATTAGCGACCCCAAAAACCCTGAAAACGATACCCATATCGATTTTAGTGAAAATTTCGAGTCCGCCATCTTGGATCGCGAAATGGATGATAAATTCACAATCAGCGATCCCAAAAACCCTGAAAGCGATACCCATATCAATTTTGGTGAAAAATTCGAGTCCGCCATCTTGGATCGCTAAATAGAAAGAAAGAAAGAACAAAGATTTATTCACTGATGTTTAAGGTACACTGTATAAAATAATAGATAGGTACTTAAATAAGCATGCATTGCGTTATTTGTGCACCTCACACGCCAGCCGAAAAGGTTCAGGTTCAGCATGTGCTAGACAGCTGTCTAGCGCTGATTTTCAACCAGACCCAAATTGGTGAAGCACGGGTGCAAACCAGCCACACATAAAAAAAAAATTAAAATAATTAAAACCCATGCTTAAATTAAAAAACCTTAAACCCCTAAATCCGCCATCACCCACACAATAACCTTGCACAGGCATCAAATGTGATTTGAGTTCCTGCCAACCCAACTAAATGGATGATATATTCGTAATCGGCGACCCCTAAAACCCTGAAAATGATACCCATATCGATTTTTGTGAAAATGTCGTGTCCGCCATCTTGGATCACTAAATATAGAAAACAAAAAAAAAACACATTTCAACAAACAAAATGATTCATGAAAAAAAATTAAACACGTGATTAGTGTGATTACAAATGAGACAGCCCTGAATCCTTAGTACCGAGTAAAATGTATGGGCGTACCGAGTGATACCCCGTCACCCATCACTCCCCTGCACGATTGCTCTGCCTAGACGGCTCGTTGACAGACTGTATGTAGTATGAATCGTTAGACTGTGCTAATATTATAAATGCGAAAGTAACTCTGTCTGTCTGTCTGTCTGTATGTTACGCTGTCACGTCTAAACCACTGAACCGATTTTGATAAAATTGGTATAGGGGTAGATTAGACCATAAGAAAGGAGATAAGCTATGTTTGGTCGCGATAACCGACATCCACGCGGGCGGAGCCACGGGCAAAAGCTAGTAATATAATAAATAGTATCATTGTAATTGACAGAACACATATATTTATATTAAAAGTCATAATTTTGTGTGTAAGTATGATATAATTACATTTTTCATTTTTACCGGGTATAAATGGCAAGTGGGTGGGTAAAAATGGGTAAAAATGGGAATTTTCCCAAAACACCCATTTTTACCGGGTTAGCGCCCATCTCTAGCTATTATTAACATTACTTTTTTATTTATGAACCGATTTCAATAAAACAAACACTAAATGTTAAGTGAAGCCTACCACAATATATTAGTGAAAACCGCAACCAAAACCGTTCAGCTGATTCTGAGATTAGCGTGCACAAACTCACAGACAAACAGAGAAACAGAGAAACAGATAAACAGATAAACAGATAAACAGATAAACAGATAAACAGACAAACAGACAAAAATTCCAAAAAACGTTGATTTGGCTTCTATTACGTTTATAAAGTCCCCCTGTAATAATTTTTCTCATTTCCTTTCCATGTACAGACATCGATCGTTTACAGATTTATTATATGTACTTATAGAATAGATACGTACATAGTATTTACATTTTTATGTAACTTGTCAGACGTTTCTACATAAATATGTAAACTTTTATTAAACATCACTTGTAAGGGTAATATTTATTATACATTTACTTGTAAAATTCTTACATAATTGTAAGTTATATTAAACAGTGCTTGTCGTAAAACTTCACAAATCTGTCACTTTTCTACATAATTGTAGACTTGTAATGTTTATTGCATAGGGCCCTGGTTGTCGATGCCATAAATGATATCAATACTACGGAAGAGATAGAAGCAAAGTTGGTCAAATACAACACCTGCATAACAACAGCATGCGAGGAAGCGATTCCTAGGAAGACCAACAGAGAGACACTCACTATGCCGTGATGGTCGGAGGAGCTGGCCAGGATGAAGAGGAAGGTCAGCAGTTTCAGACGTCGAATCAGGGTTGCTGCTCCAATCCGGAGACAGCAAGTGATAATGTGGTACCTGGAGCGTAAAGACAGATACGAGTCGGAGGTACGCTTAGCGCAGACTGCGAGCTGGAAGGAGTTCTGCACAAAGCAAGACAGAGAAGGGGTCTGGGAGGGAATCTACCGGGTTATTGGTAGGTCCACGGCAAGGGATGAAGACCTACCGTTGTCTCAAAATGGTGTGGATTTGGATGCCAGTGGATCCGCGCGGCTCCTCGCCTCGGTCTTCTATCCAGGGGACCGGGTCGAGGAGGACAACGCGGATCATGGGAGAGCCCGAGCATTAGCCAGAACGGTTAATGGCGGGTGTGAACATGATGTTTATGACCCGCCATTCACCATTGGCGAACTGCAGGACGCGTTGGGCTCTTTCAACCCGAAAAAAACACCCGGAGCGGATGGCTTTACAGCTGATATCTGCACTCACGCGGTGAACTGTGCACCGGTACTGTTCTTGAAACTGCTAAATAAGTGCCTGGAACTCGAGTACTTCCCGAAACCGTGGAAGGAGGCGACCGTGGTCGCCTTACGAAAACCAGGTAAGGACGCGTATAACTCCCCCAAGTTATACACACCGATTGGGCTTTTGCCTGTACTGGGGAAAGTGTACGAGAAGATGCTGGCAGCTCGGCTCAAGTTCTATTTACTACCACGGATCAGTACTCGCCAGTACGGCTTTATGCCCCGGAGAAGCACCGAAGACGGCCTCTATAACCTGCTGAGGCACGTGCGTGGCAAGCTTCGTGAAAAGAGGATTGTCACGCTAGTGTCGCTGGATATAGAGGGCGCCTTCGACAGCGCATGGTGGCCAGCAATAATTGTACGACTGGCTGAGGAAAAGCGCCCCGTCAACTTGAGGCGAGTTGTCAGCAGCTACCTCAGTGAGAGAGCAGTCCGGGTAAGATACGCGGGCGCGGAGTGCAGAAAAGCCACACAAAAGGGCTGCGTCCAAGGGTCGATAACGGGTCCCTTGCTGTGGAATCTGCTATTGGACCCCCTCTTAAAAATGTTGGAGGAGGATGGGGATTACGTTCAGGCCTTCGCCGACGACGTGGTCCTCATCTTCGACGGGGATTCGGCTATGGAAATCGAAAGGCAGGCCAATGCCTCCCTCGAACGTGTTCGGGCGTGGGGAGTCAAAAATAAACTCAAATTCGCGCCACAGAAGACAAACAAGATGGTCATTACAAGGCGACTAAACTATGACAACCCACGCCTGACCATGGGCGGGGTGGACATTGGTCTAGCCAAGGAGGTCAAACTTTTAGGGTTAATAATAGATGAAAATTTAAATTTTAACACCGACGTCGATCAAGTGTGCAAAAAAGAGATCAAGCCATATTTATAAGGGACTGGCACGGACGGCCCGGATCTCCTGGGGGCTTAACCCCGAGGTGATCCGGACCATCTATACAGCGGTTATCGAGCCTATCATATTGTTACAAATGTGACGTAACATGTCACAGCATCGGAACGATAAATTCGAACTTATTGTCAATAGCAGCTGTGCTGTGACTGAGCCGTTTAGACAACGCCTGCCAAAAAGAAGGTCGACGGATCGAATCCCGGTGTCACGATATGTGGTTTTTGTGATTTTCTAATTTATTTAAATCTTTATTTGGTAAAAGTAACAGAAGATTCTATATTTAAAATCTTCTAGTTATTAGCAGAACATTCTGGAAGAATGAAAATGGGAAACGAAATGAAGATCGAAATTATAGTTTAGCTCTTCTGGGAGATCATAGAAAATTCTGGAGAAATAATAAAATGAATATCGAAAAGACGATCGAAATTCAGGGTATAAAAGGAGCTATCAGAGCCGTGAAAGGACAGTTAAGTTTGGGAGTTCAAAGTGAACAGAAGAAGAGGAAGAAGGGAAAAGGAGGAAAAGTGAGAAAATAGTGAAAAGTGCAGTAATTGTGCAGTCGCGCTGTGAGTGTCGTGAAAGCGCAGTGACCTTGCAGTACAGTCGCGCTGTGAGTGTCGCGAATAAGACTAAAGTGCAGTAGTGCATCGTGTGGTACAGTCGCGTCGTGAAGTGTTCGAGATTTGGCTGTTGGGGTGTGAAAATAAAGCGGTCTCAAATACGAAGTTGTTTATTTCCAATCCCGTTACCCGTCTCCCGTAACAATATTGTACGCGGCAGGCGCATGGTACGAGGCCACGAATAAGGAGTGCGTTGTGAAGAGGCTGAACGCGGTTCAACGGGTGTTCGCACAAAAATTAACAAAAGCCTACCGCACGGTCTCCCTGAACTCTGCACTGCTGCTGGCTGGGGTACTCCCTCTGGACCTCCGAGTTCAGGAGGTGGTCTCATTGTATGAGGCCAAGAGAGGGGTGCCTCAGTCATGGCTAGGGGACAGGGAGGTCGAGCAGCTGGCACCTGTTTTGGCGGCCCCGCACCCCGCTGAGCACATTCGCCTGGAGTTCGACAGCGTGGTGGACCAGGAGCAATTTAATAATGTTAGCTCACATGATCTGAGAATTTATACAGACGGGAGCAAAATTGCGGGTCGTGTTGGAACTGCTGTTTCTGTGTGGAACAGCCGGTCCGAGACAAAGGCGCGCAAGTTTGCTCTCTCAAAACACTGCACGGTCTACCAGGCGGAGCTCCTGGCTCTGAGCAAGGCGGCGTGCGAGATAGAGCGACACGCCGTTGCCGCGTTCGGTATCTTCAGCGACAGCAGAGCGGCGCTCCTTAGTGTGGTGAATCCGCACTCTCTCCATCCACTTTTAGTGGAGACTAGGGACGTTCTTGGCCGCTGTATACAGCAGGGCAAGAGCGTCTCCCTTTACTGGATAAAGGCTCATGTCGGCCTTGAGGGGAATGAGAGGGCGGATTTTCTGGCTAGGGAGGCCGCTCTGAAACTCAAAAAAGCGCCAGACTACGACCAATGTCCTGTTTCATTCCTCAAGGGAGCCATTCGACAGGGCTCCCTTGAGGAATGGAATAGGCGCTATAAAGAAGGACACACGGCCTCGACGACTAAATTGTTCTTCCCCTGCGCCGTGGAGGCCTATAAAACTGTCAGGAAAATCACGATAAATGGCCCAACTACCCAATTCCTCACCGGACACGGTGGGTTCTCCGAATACTTGTACCGATTCAAGTGTAAGGGGGACTCATCGTGTGCCTGTGACCCAGGTGAATCAGAATCGATGGCACACCTCCTGACAGTTTGCCCGATACACGCAAGAGACAGGTTCGACCTTGAAACTGCCACCGGATTAAAAGTAAATTTAGACGGCATTCATACGCTACTCAAGGAACATACAAAGCGAACTATTGAATATGCATGCAAAATAGTTATAATTGCTAATGAAAGGAACAGGGTGTAGAACATGTTAACACATTATGTGCTCATAATGATGTTTAGCATTAATAAATGTTAAGGTTCTAATAATCAGTAGCTTTATAAATAGACAAATAAGTAGACATAAGATACTAAATATAAATGTTAATTGCCACATCATTTCAACCGTAATAGACTAAGTAGAAATAAGATAGATGTAAATGTATTACTTGACTAATAAAGAAAAGTAGAATTAGCTAGCTGGATAGGCTCTAAGGTACACATACCCCGTATGCCCTCGTATCCCCACAAAGAATGAAAGGTTGAATGAAAGTGCGAGAGGAATAATTGATGGAACTGGAATGACAAAGAGAACTGGAATAAAAGAAGAATAGAAATAGTTTAGAATTAGGACGTCTTTTTATTGCCATAGTTTTAAAAAAGTCTCTGCATTATGCAGGGGTACCTAGGTATGTATAAATAAATGAAAAATATATATATATATATAGGGTATCTCAATAAGAGTGCACTTTTTAAAATTTGAATTTTTTTTTCATGCCAGTGGCAACTCTGAAATTTTACAGTTGACACGTCAGTTTATTCCGATTATTAAAAGGGTAGTTCTTCGAAGACAAAATTTTCTATTTCTAAGGGTATATTTCTGTAACCAACTAACATAATTGCCTGTAATTTTTTGTTTTGGATACTTTAGCTTTGTCCCTAACTTGGTCAAATGATATTTTTGAAATAATTGCTGTCTAGGTACAAAATAAAAATATTTGAAGTATGTTCTTCTGATTCATATGACGCGTCCGTTTGCCATTTTCCGAAAGAAAATGTTTGATGTGGCGTTTTTCTTTTGATAAATGCATATAAATAATAATTTTATTGAAAGGAAATGACTTATACTTTTACAAAATAATGCGTGGTAGTTATAACTACTAATACTTTTTTTATAAATAAGTAAAACTTATGTGTCCGGCGTATAATACTGATTAATATGGTGTAAGCTGCGCTTGACCATAGTTGACCGGGTAATACAGTTAGGATACTGATTTTGCGCGCAGAGGGAATGAGTCGTGCAACGAACAAGCTAGGAGGTGGACATGCGGCTTATAGCCAGAGAACCTGGTGTTACGAAGGTAAATATATGATTCATCTGTGCTTGGTTCAGGTAGCATTCTGATTACAAAGCCTACTTTATATTATTTATTTTATTGTTTAAAAGCCTCAATTGGCGTTTGCTGTGATGCTTTTAGGTAATATTTTAATGTGGAAAACTTTGAATACTGAAGCCTGTATGAATATGGAGTTATGCATAATTATAGGCAAAATCCTGATTCATCTGTGCCTGCTTCATATGGTCAAAACACCATATGGATTAGAAAAGAGCGGTTTTATAGCGCAAATTTGCTTTTATTTGTAACATACATATTAAAGTATGGCTGCTACAAGTATATAGCTGCTATACATACTATCATAATATGTATTTAGTTTAAATATTTAATTGCATTTTTTTTACATTGTACTGTAACGTATACCATCACGCAATTGATAAAATGGCAATTTTAAGATTAATTTTCACTAATAGGTATATATTTTTCATTTTCATTTCATTTATTCATGAAAAGTTATTTATCTTTAAATATCTCTAT
This sequence comes from Eilema sororculum, assembly GCA_914829495.1. Taxonomy (NCBI): domain Eukaryota; kingdom Metazoa; phylum Arthropoda; class Insecta; order Lepidoptera; family Erebidae; genus Eilema; species Eilema sororculum. The sequence goes on from OU618532.1 coordinate 240,837, forward strand.
TTTTTTTAAATATTGTAGTTTACAACAATGCCACAACATGAAGATAAAAAGAAGAAGAAAAAGACACTGGCTGAGCGCATACAGATGGAAAACATAAGAAAAATCCAAAAATTCAGGAAAAACTCTTTGAGGAAATTGAAAGCGGATCGCTCCCTTGCAAAAACTCAAGAAAATATTTCCTTTAGTAATTTTATTAACTTATACTTGACTTACTTGTGTACGTTTGTTTTGATAGTTGGAAATACAATTGGTGTCAAACATTCCATATAATTAAAGTACTTAATTATATGGAATGTTTGACATACGTAGTATAGTACTGTGATTTTTTAATTGTAAAAGGTTTGTCTATTTGATTAAGTATTAAAGTTGTTTAATTTAAATTTTTGTTTCGGATTGTCACCAATTCTGATTCATCTGGGCACAAAATATTTGAATGTCGATATCTTGAAAACTGCTGTATAAAAATGAGTCCCTCATTCAAATATATGTTCTTTAGAATCCATATTTTCATATGAACATGTGTTACAAAGCTGATAGTGAAATTTAATTTCGGCCAGATGAATCAGTTGAAGAATGAAATTTCGAAGAAATACCCAAAAATGGGGCGCTTATCGAAAGAACAACCCGTTAAAATTGTAAAAACTCATTACAAAACTCAGTACAAAACAGTCGATTTCTTGCAGCAACGATTTCCAGAACACATTATCTCACGAAATTCTGATGTCGACTGGCGACCAATATCGTGCGATTTAACGCCGTGCAATTTTTTTCTTTGGGGTTTTGTGAAATCTCGGGTTTGTGCGAATAAACCCGAAACAATTCCTGAGCTCAAATCGAAAATCCAACGCGTCATCGGTGAGATATAGCCACATCTCTGTGCAAAAGTCATGGAAAATTTCATGAAAATGCCGGATATTTTATTCCATACAACATGTCTTCTTTAAAATACAATAAAAATATCACAACTCTGTCATAAAAGACTTGTTATTATATTAAAATTAAAAAGTGCACTCTAATTGAGACACCCTATACATATTTAGATTCGGGACGCTGCCGGCTATTCAGCGCGACCATAAATTTTCATAATTTTCATAGATTTTTCACGAAAATCTTATACTTAGTTACGTCACTTTGAGCGATTTTCGAACGTTTTGTAACAGCAAATCTGCTTGTTGCGAAACGTTTTGTACTGAGCGGGAGCGAGTTGTAACCTGTGCATCTAGCGGTTGGAACGTGTCCACTGGGACGCCCTCTGTCCGACGGTACCGTTCCCGACTTTCTAGGTGGTACAGTTCGCCCAATAATAAACTTTTTAGTCTAAATTTTTAATTCTATTTTCAGTTTTTGGGCCTTATTTTCTAAATATTTCAGGAAAGCCTATACTGCTTTTTGCGCCGCCGACGAGGCCTTTCCGTAGGTACCTCACACGACCACCGCCTAGGGTGCGTAGTTTCCGTGAAAAGCGCGATTTTCATAAACGCGAGCTGATCGCACTATAAACGAATGTCAAATCGTCTGTTTCCCAAGATGTCTGAATTCAATATGACTTAGGCCCGATTCGTCTGAATCCTAAAATATCGTCTTTCCACTATGCCTGAAATTCGTAATGCCTTATTCATAAAATGACTGAAAATATGGTTTACATATTTAACACAAAGAATATTTTGATAGCCTCTGTGGCGTAGCGGTGGCGAACGCGCTCGCTGCGTCTGTGCGGGTTCGATCCCCACTCAATGCAAATTTTCAAGAGACTGCATCCGGACAGAGCCAGGTTGGTGTAGTCCTCAGCAGGTAGGTACGTGATTTTGGGAACAGCAAAGCACATTCGCAACAGCAGCACGGCAACGTGTGCTGAAAGGTTCTTATACTGTTCCCGTGCAGCAAGGAGAAGAAGCTGGCGTAATGTAATGGCCTCGGGAACAGCCTGCAGGTGGGTGAAGATGCCGGGAGTAAGTTTACTGAGGCCAGGAACGAGGGTTTTGAAGTGTGTAAAGTGGTGCGAGCTTCTTTGCTGCAGGAGAAAACCTCGCACTTAGCCGGATTCACGTCCAGACCCAGCTCCCCGAGGCGCGAGATCAAAACCTAACCCCCCTAACCCTAACCTTGCCTGTCAATGAGATTTGGGGGTCTCGGGTGACCGTCTCACGCTTGCCGCCAATGATACCGTCATCTAGGTATCAAAGATTCTTATAAAAGTTATCAAAGTTTTTCAAGCACAGAGACAAGCCCGTGGATGGCTAGGCTGAAGACCAATGGACCCCGTGGGTCCCCCTGTTGAGCTCACACTGCGAATTGAGTGCATCCTCGTGCTCCTACTAAATTGTCCTACTGGTAGGAGCACCGGGACACCTATGTCCTGGTGCTCCTACTACAAAGGCAACCGTGAAGCGTCCAGTAGGAGCACCAAGACATTACAAAAATAGAAGTACTCATACACATACTCTGATTCAAATACAGACGAATGCAGATATCTACAAGTGTCACTTTGTTGCATATTTTGTCACTTTTTGTCCGTGCAAGAAAAAAAACTATCTAAATAATAAATTATACAGAAGAAATTATTCCCGTTTTAATTAAAAGGAAACTCGGAACTGTACCTATTGCTCTTCAAAGGAAAGCAATAATATAAACAAGGAGTTTACAAAAGTGTAGTGAAATATGACAGTGCAGCTATATGAAACTCGACCTGGATCATTATTTGAAAATAGGTTTCTGTATGAAATTCAAGTCATAGACTGTAAAGTAATATGCAAAAAAGACTCAGAGGACAACAAAAATTGAAGCTCTAAAATGTGTATTATTTTTATAACGAAAAAGAAAACTAATCTCCTCTATCGAATACATAGAAAAAAATGGGGCGGGACTCGAACCCGCGATCTTTCCCTTACAGGGGAATGCCTTGACCAACTTGGCTACCGAGACATGCCCGATGTGATTCGAATTTCCCTTCTATTTTTATCCGTCTATATTCTAATCCTCGTCTAAACCAAAGTACCTTCCAGGCCCTCGATTCTACTAAAGCTAAACCACTGTTGTGCCGCGGTCACTGCAAAAAATGACAATAAATTTTAGACTTTATGGTGGTGGCAGATTTATGTTTTCAAAATTAATTAAAAAAGGTACTGTTTGACATATAGTTTAATACAAGTTTTTAAATGTAAAGTACATATGCGGATTTTTTTTTTAAAGATGATGTCATCGTCTTCCACCTAGTTGCACACATTGTTTAAAACGGAGCATCGTATTCCGCACCACACGCTGCAGTAAGCTCGGTTCAATTCTAATGTATGGAGCACCTCAGTGCCAACTTCTCCCTCTGGACCGCATCCAACGGAGAGCGACTCGAATCGTCAACTGCCGGGATGTTTCAAATCGGCTAGGCTCTGTGGCACTGCGTAGAGATGTGGCTTCGCTTTGCATCTTCTATCGCCTATACTATGGGGAGTGCTCCGAGGAATTGTTCGGATTGATCCCCGCCGCCTCTTTCCGCCATCGTTCCACGCGACAGCAGTTCCACACTCACCATCTGGACAGCTGGCGGTCCACAACTGTGCGTTTCTCGAGAAACTTTCTGCCTCGCACAACTAAACTGTGGAATGAACTGCCACCAGCGGTATTTCCGAACCATTACGACCTTCAAACCTTCAAGAAAAGAGCGTACTCTCTTTTAAAAGGAAGGCAACGCACTTGTGACTCCTCTGGTGTTGCGGGAGTCCATGGGCGGCGGTAATCGCTTACCATCAGGCGATCCGTCTGCTCGTTTGCCTCCCTAATCCATAAAAAAAAAAAAAAAAACGATTCTTGCCGAATTATGTCTTTTAGGTCCACAATAGTTCACGGATTGCTGGCGTACTCTCTCTATGATGTAGCCATACAAAAAAAATAGTCCATTTAATTGGCCACGGGACTCCGACTTCCGTCGAATTTTGAAGTGTGAAAAAAATTGTCGACGAACGAGTACGTAGGAATCGTTGCTTTTGGAAATTGCATCGATAGCGTACGCGCGATGGTCACCCGTCCACTACGACATCGTGACTGGGAAATCCGCACGATCAGTGATTCGAGTGATTCGAAAGACACTACCCTCTCCCCGCTCCGCTTATAACTTTTTGAGATATTCGTTTTTTTTTAAATGTAAATCTGCCTCCAGTCTCCCTGTACCTACTGCTAAAGTCCAAAATGAAATGAAAACGGTTTCATTATACTTCTTCATTTACTCTGCAAAAAGTCATTGAATTTTGGACTTCTGGACCTCATCGCTCAGTAGCGGTGGCACCATTGTGTTGTTTGGCTTTAGCAGAATCGAGGCCCAGATCATCTGCCAGTGTGAACCCCCAGCGAATTCTGATTGAAAATTACTAGGAATTTTCCTATGTCAAAAAGATTCACCACCTTTTCGAAAAATACCGATCCTTGGAAAAAAATACTACCAGTTAATTAAACTACTACTTTAAATTTCTGAGCTTGGCGGGACCTCTTTTAATTTCCTCTTAAGTATTTTTTGGTTGACTGTACAATATGTAATGCAATAGGAGCATAAAGAATTAAATTTAGAAAATTATTTTATTCCTCTTGGTTTTTATGTTCAGTAGGAGCACCAGGACATGGGTATCCTGGTGCTCCTACCAGTAGGACTATTTAGTAGGAGCACGAGGACGCACCCTTGCGAATTATGTGCTGGTACATAACTATTTTACGTTTATTTTATCCATCAAAACGTAGTATATTATTAAAGTCTATGTTCAAATTAAGCCTAATGCTTGCATGAACATGAAATGTCAGCTTGAACAAAGTGGATTAACTACTGCCAAATTCAGTCATGCTGCTATTCGGTTATTTTGGGATTCAGTCCATTTGGAATTTTGATCATTTTGGGATTAGGTTTCTCCGAAAATCAGGCAATTTGGTTCTCTGACGATTTGGGCTTCAGGCGTTTTGGCATGAAGACGATTTGAATTTCAGGCGTATCGGGAAAAAGAAGTGCTCAAGTGGGACTTGAACCCACGACCTTTCCCTTACAGGGGAATGCTCTTCTAACTGAGCTATTGAGACACACCTGAATCACTTCAAATTTCCCTTCTGTTTATATGCGTCTTCAAGGGCGGACTTTAAGATAATAGTACGTACATCTTTCAAATAGTCACGTTTGCGTTTGTAACGTGGCCAATTGCACAAGTCGGAAGTATTCAAGTATATTAAGTATTCAAGGCCAAGGACAGCACGAGCGGGGACTGGGGCAACTGGGGTTACAATAAAAAGCGACTTCAAATGTACACGTTTATGTAATATTTACATCTGGCACAAGTTGCGCGGAATATCGCGCGCCGTTCAACTAACATCGATACAGAGCCACCGCCCGATTACACGCTGACGTCATCGCCTGGGGCTCGGGGCTCAGGGCCCGGGGCTCAGGGCCCGGGGCTCAGAGCCCGGAGCCCGGGGGCGCCAGCTCGAGATTAAGCTACACGCTTTGTACTTTATATACAAAAAAATTGTAATAACCTAGGCGAGATTCTCGTGGACGTCGCCGGTCGCCCGAGTCGTCCGTAGTCGAGGTATGGCCGGCAGAGCCGCGCAATAGCGCGCATCGGCCACGAGTATAAAAATAGAGTAAAAAATTAAATAAAGTATAAAATAATATCGAGAGCCGTGCTCGTGGGGTCGGCGCACTAGCTGGCGCACTTGGTCTTGCCGTCCAGCAGCTTGCGCCACAGGTCGAACTGCTCGTGGTAGCGCACCATGTGGATGGCCAGGCCGCGCTGCACGGCGCACGGGTGCGCCGCCACCTTCTTGTTGTAGAACTCGGGCGCGTGCTCTCGCCGCAGGCCCAGGCGCGCCGCCAGCACGCCTGTCACGAACACGTCCTCCAGCCGCAGGAACAGCGCGCCGCGCGCCGCCGCCAGCAGCGGCGCCACGCAGTCCGCCGTCAGCAGGTACGCGGGGCCCGTGGCGAAGTCCGGGAACACCTTGCCCGGGAACTGCTTCGGCGACACGTAGTACTTGGACTTGGTGGTGCGCTTGGGCAGCGAGTGGCGCACCACCTTGCCCCAGATGGTGCGCGACGCGTTGGCGCGCGCGGGCGCCGCCGCGAAGTCCAGCAGCCGGCCCACGTTGATGAACATGTCGTCGTCGGTCTTGAGCAGGCGCGGCGCGCGCGGGCAGTACGTGTCGGCCCACTCCAGCATGGACAGCGTCTTGAGCGTGAGGTTGGAGTACGAGTCCACGAAGCGGCCCACGATCACGTCGCCGTACAGCGCGTCCTCCGCGGCCACGGCGGCGCGCAGCGCGGCGGGCGGCGCGCCCAGCACGAAGGCGATGGCCACGTCGGCGCGCGCCGCGTAGTGCCCCCACGTGAGGCGCACGGCGGCGCGCGCGCCCGCGTGCGACGGCGCCGACGTCACCAGCACCAGCAGGCGCAGGCGCGCGCCCAGCGACGGGCACAGCTCGGGGTGCGGCCGCTCGTGCCCGCTCACGTACACGTCGCTCACGTACACCAGGCCGGGGTCGCGCTGGCCGGCCTCGCCCACCGCCGCCGCCGCCGCCACCGCCCTGGGAGCCTGGGGCTCGGCGGGCGGCGAGCGGCTGCTGCGCGCCGGCGTGGTGTCGGGCGGGGAGGGCGCGGGCGGCTGCGTGCGGTTGGCGGGCGCGAGCGGCGCGGCGGCGGGGGGCGCGCGGCGCGCGGGCGGCAGCGGCGCGGGCGGCGGCAGGCGCGCCCACAGCAGCAGCAGCAGCGCGCCGAGCGCCGCCAGCGCGGCCGCGTGCGAGCGCCGCACGCCGCCCATGCCGGAGAGCTTACCGGAGTAGCCGCAACTGAAACGACACACGTTTGGGTTTATTACATGATGCTCAACATTGCTTCAGATGGGAAAGTCTAATGTCGGTCACGTGCGTTGGGTAGTTAATGCGAATGATACGCGGATTCCATTATCGCTCAGTGTAAATATTTGGCCTGCCCGGCTTGAAGAGAAAGAGGCAGTGAGGGAAAGCTGGTTCGTAATTTTTGAAGATACCCGGATGAAATTTAGTACACAGACAGATTATAACGTGGCAAAGGTCGTAAGCTACCTTTTATCACAGATTACCTAATAGGTAGTATATATTGCGAAAAGGGGGGTTATAGGTGAGAGACATAGGGAATGAACATTTGTATGAAAGCTAGTGCAGTTAGGTATAATTTCGCATCATAAACAGTTCGTACCTATGTAGATATAGGTACGTATTTAAGCATAACGTAGGTACGTGAGCGTTTTCACACTATCCGATATCAGTGTCGGACGCCGATAGCCAACACCATGTCAACTATTAGGTAATCTGTTCCAACTATTAGGTAATCTGTGACCATGTGCTTATTCACTAATATCTGTTAAAATCGATCTGATTCAGCCATTTGCTCGATAGCACAGACAAGTTAGGGATGCTAGGGATAAAAAAACCGCGTGGAAAAAGTGCAAGCCGTAGGTAGGTACCTAATACTCAAGCGGATTGTCGTTTTGGGTCCGGTCGAGTACAACCTATTCCCAAAATGCCTGATTGCACTATAAACGAATGTCAAATCGTCTGTTTCCGAAGATGTCTAAATTCAATATGACTTAGGCCCGATTCGCCTGAATCCTAAAATATCGTCTTTCCACTATGCCTGAAATTCGTAATGCCTTATTCATAAAATGACTGAAAATATTTTATACATGTTTAATACATATCAGGATGTTGTGACAGCCTCTGATGGTGTAGCGGTGGTGTACTCGGTCGCTACACAGGAGGCGCGGGTCGATCCCCGCTCAATGCAAATATTTGTATGCATGGAATACGGCAATCGGCTTACCCCTATTACGTGGGACCGAATACAATGCCTGATGAAATGTGGGTGTTAATTCACCTCTGCCTAACCCTCCAGAGATAAGCGCGTGATTATATGAATGTAGGATTATTGACCCATATTTATACATTCATATAATCACGCGTGGCCCGTGGCAGTCGTTTCACAGAAATTATCGAAGTTCAGCCAAATCTGCAGTTAGGCTGGCAAGGCGAACCCCTTTTTCAGTCCATTTGGGAATTGATCATTTTGGGATTAAGTTTATTCGAAAATCAAGCAATTTGGTTCTATGACGATTTGGGTTTTAGACGTTTTGGCATAAAGACGATTTGAATTTCAGGCATATTGACGTCTCAGGCATTTTGGGAATAGGTTGTACTCGACCGGACCCGTCGTTTTCAAGGCCAGGTGCCATGTTAAGTCGCACGAGTTGTACAAAGCCGCTCGTGTAAAGCGATGTCCGTCGGACAAGATGTCTGGCGCATGGCGCGATGTCAGTTCGGCAGCGGATTTTTTCGCCGGGCTGTCCGATGAAGAAGATTTGTCTGTGGCGGTTCGACACCGTGCAGGCCCTTCCAGACTCTCCTACTCACCATAGTGTTATTTTTAAATTATGTTTTTTCTATTTGTAATTTATTAATTTGGATTTTGTTTTTTATTTTTTACTTTTTATTTTTGTAATTTTGATTTCTGCTAAGTATACGTAAAGCTTTACGTTAGATGGCATATTTATGGTTCGACCTGTAGCATTAATGAAACTAATCAATGGTTGCTGAGAATGAGCCGGTAAAACGTTTATTCATTTATTCCAGAATAAGATCTTGTAATTGATTAATTCCGGAATACTTGCTCGTGTGTACATTTAGGTTTGGTCGAATCACACCGTGCTCTGCTCTGCAGTTGCACCGACAGCGCTGTGAATGACGTGGCGCCGTGTGGCGTGGCGCTCATTACCGTTATCAGCCCGTAGCCGTAGGTGGTGACGGTTGAACTCTGCCCGCATAACGTTATCCATATTATAATATAGGTAGGTACCTACAGTACAAATAATAAGTCTTATCTACATCCCGAGTTCAATTTGACCACATTAATAGAAAACGTAATGTAGGTAGCAAGCACACGAGTCACGAGCATTGCCATGTGGTCGTGTGGTCGTGCGCGTGCCGCCTACAAGCACCACTCCGCGCCGTGTCCACTGTCGCTTCGCCTTCGACCAGCTCGTTGTGACCTGCCCTCCCTCCTGCCAGCGCCTATTCAATTATCGCTGTTCATGGAATGTCATCGCTTTGCATTTGCTTTAGTATAACGAAATGTAAAATGAATTTCAAAACAGGAATTTTGTAAGCTGTTAATAGCATTGAACGTGCCGCGTACGTGCCGACGGCGTGCGATTGTGCTCAAATGTCACGCCAAAAGTACAGAGCTCCTGTTATAGCTCTCAGTTCTCGGGAGAATAATTCATAATTATTCATAATTCATTTATTTAGTCCTAAAATATTATACATGCTAACACAGTTTGTTGTTTAGAATTTTACAGTATGCTTTGATTAAATTTGTGTTCGGTTTTAGCATCTGCTGCTGAACTAGGCTTTCGACCTGTATCTCAGCAAACAGCGCCTCCATTTGTGCAATTCATTGTGTACTTGTGCTTGTGTGCGCTAATGAGTATCAATGTTGCTTTCAATATAATAGCCGCAATACACGAGCGAATTTAACCGCCGCCGCCGCCGTTCCGATGCATCTACACACATCAAAAAAAGTTTGCGATCACTTTGAAAAACTGAAATCTTTTTTGTTACTGTAGATTATATTATGATTTTTTCTTTTTTTTAGATTCTTTATTTAAAAATAAAGAATTAGAACACAAAACAATGATACCGTTCTATTGTTTTTTCTTACAAAAAGGCTTTCAGTCATAGCTTACGCTCATTCAGAAATCTGATTTATAATCCGCACGCCGAATGATGATCCCTATGACAGTTCGTTAGCGCTTAACATTGTACTGACGTCCTATCACATCAAATCCTTTAGAGGTCAATTAAAAAGACGAAAAAATCATAATTGTGTATAATTGTAAATTATAAAAATGAATATTAAGAAATTATTACGTAATGTTCGGAAATAATAGAAAAAAACTCAATGCAAATGTACATGGTACGTGCTGCAAAAGTTACGTCGTCAAGCTGTTATCGACTAAGAAGGGACACATCGATAAACAAAATATCGATAATTTGTTGGAAATATAAAACAAATGCTTTGAGTTTGTATTTTATTTATATCAATCTGAATCTGATACAGGGTCAATCGGATCTTCAAAATCTGAGTCTGAACTGCAGCTATCCGTGACGTTTATAATTAACGGTTGGTCAATGATATTGTCGTATTGTACATCTCGATCCCAGTCTTGTAAGCAAATTTTCTTCGTTCTTTAGACCACTTTTCGCCAATCGTCAGCTGTCACTTGAGCGCAAGCTTCTTCCAATAAAACCATCATTTTATTTGCCGTGAATGGCGGAGTTGTGTTATGCCTAGCTGCATGACCTGAAAATATTTGTACATTCAGTAATTATTTTTAGAAATATATGCATATACATAATATTATATAAATAAAAAATATAGATACCTTTGATCTGCGCCCATATCAACTCGATTGCATTATATTGGCAGTGATAGGGCGGTAACCGAATTACCGTGTGTCCATTTGATTTGGCCAATTCATCCAAAAAATATGATGGGTGCGTCTGTTGTTTGTGAAAGTTCAACAGTCTAACCAACTCTTTTTTTAACATCTGACTGTCAGTTTCCACACCATTGCCGTGTAACCACTCTATAATTTCAGCTTTTTTGTTATTGCTGCTGGGGGGTTTGTTAATTTGAACTGAGTGATATGAAGCATTGTCCATTAAAATATAGTGAGGCTCATTCAAATTTTCTAATAGTTTTATAAACCATGTCTTAAAGTTTTCGAAATTCATTTCCTCGTGGTACTCCGTTGTTTTCACTGACTTAAAAGCCCACAGGCAATTCGGCACAAAACCTGTAGCTGTGCCAGCGTGGCAAATGATTAAGCGCTGGCCCTTTCCTTCAGGAGTTTTTGTGCTGGATTTCGCTGTGTCATCCGTCCATGCCTTACCTACAGTATGATTGGCGTTCAGTCATGTCTCATCAAGGTATACTACCTTCTCCCAGTTATCAATTTGTTTGATTTTGCGAAGAAAATCGCATCGTAGTAAAGCTATGTCAGTACGCTCCATTAATATTTTTCTCTTGTCACATTTTTTATAGCGGAATCCACATTTTTTCAAAACAATTCTAAGAGAAGTAGCACCGCCTTTGAAGAGTTCTGCAGCTTTTAATGAAGATAATAACTTCTGGCAGGTCGGTAGTTCACCTCGTAGGTAGTAACCATAAATATGATTGCGTATAGCATCTAAATCAAATTCATCAGGTTCTGTTATATGACATAACCTTTTCTTTTTCTTTGGTGTTAATAGTTTATTGTCCTCCATGGACGACTCCCCAAATTTTTCCTTTGTTATTCGAGAAACAGTAGCCTTTCCAATTCCTAGAGCATCGGCTACACGATCGCGAACATTGTCAAGCGGTAACAAGGGTCCGCCATTTTGTTGTTCACGAGCAAAATAGTCTCGCAAACGAACTACAAACTCACTGTTGAGAACAGTTTTCCGCTGTCTTTTCGGCATTTTGCAAAACCGAAAATCAACAAACAGGTAACAGAAAATCAACAAATAACACAAAACAGCGAAAACAGAAACAAAACTCAGCTAACAAAGAAAGACGTGGCGCATACAAGGCGTTAGAGCACTCGTATGACGCGATGTGATGCGGTGTGACAAGAAGACAAAACAGACTGACAAGACATGACATGACTGAATTAAAAAAATACGGTAGGTCTATGGCCTCCATTTAAATACTTTTCCATGTAATCCATAATTGCCAGCTAATTATGAATTCTTTAAAATTCAATTCAAAAAGAATTTTAAATTCTTTAAATTATGCAATTTGAATAAAAATTAAAGTATAGTAAAATAAAATATAATAAGGCTGTTACTTTTTTATCTAGTGTTTTATGTCCATCAATGCGCGTAGTCTTTTTTTTTTCAAAATAAATAAATATTGCTTATTATGTTGAATGACCTGGCTGAATGACATGACATTTGCCTGAAAAAACAGTATTTTATCGAAATTGTTTCGCATAACTAATACAACTGTCAGTTGAAACGTCATAGGGATCATCATTCGGCGTGCGGAGTATAGTGAATTATAACCGATTCAAGATATTTTTCGCGGAAAGTTGTGATTGAAAAAATGCCAAGAGGATTATCAGAGGTTTTACGAGCTAAAATAGTAACTTTGAGGGAAGAAGGATACACCACGAGAGTAATAGCACGCAGACTTGCTATATCCCAATCCTGTGTCGTGGCTACGTTGCAGAGGTACCACGGAATGGAGAATTTAGCTGACCGACCCCGCAGCGGTCGCCCAACTGTTTTGACAGCTGCCCAAAAGCGCTATATTAGATTGCTGACAGCCCGTGATCCCACAATCAACGCCACTAAAATAAAAGCAGAAGTCAGGGCCGCCTCTGGGCTTGAAGTTAGCACGCAGACCGTTCGCAATTGCTTGCACCAGGCTGGATTACGAGCACGGAGGTTATGGCGAGCTCCGCTCAATTCCCGGCAACGTCAACAACGAAGATTGCAGTGGACTAGACTTCGGCAAAATGAAGAAGGTGAGGAAGAAAACATTTGGCAAAACTGTCTCTTCGTTGACGAATCCCGAATCTCCACTCATCCAGATAACCGACGTGTCCGTGTCTGGAGAAGACCAGGCGACCGTGAAAGACAAAGAACTGCCACTGGAACAGTTCAGCAAGGCGGAAAATCGGTGTCTTTTTGGGGTGGCATTATGATTGGAGCTAGAACGCCTTTGATCCCGTATCGGGGCTTCATGACAGCAGACATGTACAAAGCAGTTGCTATTGATGATATCGTCAAACCATCCCTTTTATCTTTGTGTGCCTAATTCGCTTTGAGCCTAAGTCGCGTTATGCCAAAACTTACTTTTAAATAAGCGTTGAGTCTATTCAGCTATTTGTCTAATTCGCTTTCAGCCAAATTCGCATTAAGCCAAAAAGCGTTGAGTCTATTTAGCTATTTGCCTAATTCCTTGTATGCCTAGTTCGTTTTGAGCCTAAGTCGCGTTATGCCTAAAAGTCTACCTTGTTTTTATTCAGTTTCAATCGATTTCTGCATAATAATATTAAAAGAATCAGATTATTGTTATTACTTGGACCGTGACATTCACATACCAATTATATTTTTTTCACAATTTCTTTGAACATGATTACGAATGCAGCTGCCACCTGTCAATGCCTGAAAACAAAGGTCTTTAACCAGTGCGTCGTACCTGTTATGACTTACGGTGCCGAAACGTGGACCCTGACGGAAGGGCTAGTCCATAACCTAAAAGTCGCACAACGGGCTATGGAGCGAGCTATGCTTGGAGTTTCTTTAAAGGATATAATTCAAAATATGGTCATCCGACACAGAACCAAATTTACCGACATAGCTCGCTGAATAAGCAAGCTCAAGTGGCAATGGGCTGGCCACATCTGTCGAAGGACCGATGGCCGTTGGAGCAGACGAGTCCTAGAGTGGAGACCGAGAGCAGGCAAACGCAAGGTAGGACACCCCCTAGCCAGATGGACTGCGCACCCTCACTGGACCCCCTTTCGCAGATCTATTGTGCTATCTCTATCTGCTCACCAAGTCCTGCGTTTGTTATGAACCGAACTATGGCCTTGGACTTTTTCACATCCTCCGGACTGACCATGGGTCACCCCAGAGAACGTCTCCTACAATGTGGCATACTTAGACCAGGTGCTTTTTAGACTTTCGTTACCTGTTGGTACAATTCACGAAGATCCCCCAAAAGGGCTGCAGACTATCTACTTTTTAGACGAAACGATACTAACTACTACTCGCATAAGGTCTAACTCGCCTTCTGCCTAACTCGTTTTCGGTCTAACTCGCCTTCTGCCTAATTCGTTTTCGGTCTAACTCGCCTTTTGCCTAACTCGTTTTTGGTCTTACTCGCGTTTGGTCTAGGCATAACGCGATTTAGGCTCAAAGCGAATTAGGCACACCAAGATAAAAGGAAACCATCGTTATCGTTACCCCAGGAAATGCTGGATAACATGATCCTCAGCATGCCCAGGAGGAACTCCGCAAGTGTTCGAGCCAGGGGAGGAGTTATTTTATATTGAATTTACACCTTTTAATAATAAATTGTAGTTTAAGTTTAATTAAACAGTCTTTTTCTTTCTATGAAATTTCTATCACAATTGCATTATGATTAATGGCTCAATTTTTTTAAATAAATAATAAGAAATAGTTTTATATTTTAATTTCAAACAGGGTATTCCTATTGAAAGAAAGCATACAACATAGATTTTTTCTTGATAAAGTTAAATTTTAAGAATTCTAGGAGCTTATGCCATTGATCGCAAACTTTTTTTGATGTGTGTACAGTACGGAGCGGATTTATACGGTCCGCGACGTCCGACGTTCGCAAGTCGCAACACACCGCCGTTTTCACGGCAACACACACAGATTTTTAGTGTGTTAAGAAGGATTTTTGTTTAGGAATATTATAAGATTATTTGCGAATAAATAATTTTGCTGCGGTAATTCTCGCAAAGTTACCTCAGCGAAAACCAAATACCGGAACAGATAGCTTATTAATTGTTAGCCAATAGCAAAATTTCAAATTTGTGTGTGTTGGGGTTTAAGTTCTTCAATATTTTGCGGCGGTAACGTTTTGGAATTTCGCAGATCTCGAAAACGGCTGAATGCAGATGTTTAAAAAATATACCAATAAGTGATGAAACTTTTTGTGTACAACACAAAAGCTTCGATTAGAAAACGTGTTACAATCACAGGGGGGCTGTCAGCGCCCAGCGTGCAAAGTATAGGCACACGCCTCAACAACTATTAGGTGATCTGTGCCTGAACGTTCGTTGCTTCCGTGGTCACGCTTTTTAGTCAAACTGATGTAACCACGAGGAATTTTGACATTCTAGTCAAACCACAGGTTGACCTGTGGTTTGACTAGAGAATGACTGAACTAATTTACTGAAAATTACACCGTCGCCCTTATAGGCGGATATAAAGTTTGTAAATATATACATAAATACACCCAGGCCAATGAAAATCGATACATTCATACATACAAGCTACTACTTAGGTATATTTCAGTGTAATTTGAACCATAATAAAAACCAACGTCCTTACAAAAAGTGGACATCTCCTTTGTGTGCTGAAATGTATGATAAACGTTTTTAGCGATTTCTGACTTTCCTAGTACTCAAAGCAAAAATGTTCATAAAATCTTTAATAATTTGAGCCCCACATGAAACAGGATTGATTGGTACGAAATATTGTTTTATCCTTTATCATTTTTCTTGCTGACTGTGCCTGACTCTACGACTTTGCCAAAATCTGTGAATGCAGTTCAATATATCTCAAAAACTTGGGGAAGGTCTCCTAAGACCACTTTGCTGTAAAGAACTACAACCGTTAAGGTACTTGCCCTTAAAACTCCATTTCAAAAATACACCCTGTATGTATGTAATCTATGTAATCTATGTAATCGCCATCTGATTCTGATTCCCTTCATTTTGATACCCGGTACTTGATAAGCTGCAGTATTTTTTTTTGTCAACACACATTTCAGCTCCTAAAATACACTGTACTCGTATACCTACTTCTATTGACATTTATGTACCCTATGCTGTGACACTCGGGCGATGAATACCTTTCATTTGAGACCCCACTCATTGAAAGCCGTCCGTCGAGATACGTACGAAAAATACTACCCTCGCTGGTGTAGTCGGGTAAATAGTGAGTGTTTCCACCGAGACAGGTTGAACATCAATCGGCACCACACACGCGTCGCGCGCCACGCGTCTCGCGTCCGTCGTGTCCATGAGAGCGTCGCTTTGTTGTGGCTCAACCAAGTCAAAACATTGTGTAGGCACACTGTTTATGTTCCCAGCGAGCAAAAAATAATAATAATACCGTCAGCCTTGGAGCATGGACTCACATAATAAGGAAAATAATAATTGTAACATGATTAGAATTGCCTTTCCGGCTTGAATGGGGTTGTGGTCGTTTTTAGGGTTCCTTGGTTCGGTGCCTACCGCAAGAGAGAAACAACGGCCGCCTTAGTAGGTACAGGTAACAGCATCACTTCGTTCTCCATCGGACTGTCTAGCTAGAGTCTAGACTAGAGTCAATACATGGTTGGTTTCAACTGTCAGTTTTACTTTTACCACAATCATGGCCTTGGTTGAAAAATAAAATCTATCTATCGTCTAATGACGGTAACTGACGGTTGAATAAAGTATTTTTGTTCTAACCATCACTCTAATTCATGATTGATAGCATGAATGACGCTTGCAGGAGCGTGTAGTCGGTATAGTGGACGTCTAAGGTAAAATTATGAAAACCGAAATGTAGTTTGACTTTGCTGTATCGGGTAAACATGTAAACCGGGTTCAAATAGACGTTCACAGTTTCACACACAGCTGGGTGACGTCATAACGTGATGTGCGCGAGTTCCATGACTCTTGTTAAACCAAAATTATCTATGAAAACTACCCAACGCGCCTAAAGAAGTTTTCACCTCAAAAAAGACCAATCATGGCAGCGTCAAGTAAACTTTAACAAAAGCTTCATTGTGCTACAAGCACTCGCAGTTCTCGCCCACGGTGGCGGCCGGTACGTGCACTGACACTGACACTGAGGAGCTGGTTGGCGAGCACTAGCTCGCGTCAGTGGCGGTCGCGGCTCGCGGCTCGCGGCACTGCTTACCAACGGGCGAGGCGCGCGGGGCGGGGCCGGCGCTCTGCGGTGTAGGATTGCTAACATTGTTCAAGCGCAAAGCAATTGCCCATAAGCAGGTTTCACGAACGCGCCGTTCGTCCCCAGGCTATTTACATCGCACCGCGGCGGCATCGGCACTCCGAGCGCTCTTTGAATCATACTGTTCATACAAAGCTTGTCTCGCGGTCTCGTCGAAGGCTCGGCCGCCGCGCGCCGCCTAGCGGTCACTAAACTCGCGAACTTCCGCATTCACTTGTGGACTGCGGTGTACCACACGACACGCGTACCGCATACCATGCCATTGTATACAACATGTTCGCCGTTTATCTCATTTTGTAGATTCCGCTCTACCTGTCTAATTATGTATTCTATTTCTATTTCTATTTAATTATTTTCAATAAAGTAAACGCACCAATGTAGACACTTTAATGACAAATTAAATTTCAATCTATATTTTTTTTTATAATTGAGCAAAATTTTAACAAACAAAGTGACCGTATTTATACCCAAAGCTCTAAGAAAGCTTCCCAATTAATCGACAGAGTGCAACGTGGGCATTATGCGACTTCAGGGATGGGTATTAGCTATGAAGGAGTGACTGAGCCATACTTTTGTGAAAAATGTATCAAACCATCGGCACAAGTGTATCAAGATACCATTCTTGACAACACTATGTTCAATAACCACGAATGGTCCTCTCAGCGAGACTCGGCGCCGCCGGGTCATAAAGAACGTTTCGGACTTCATCAAAGCTGAAGACTGGCCGTCGTCGTCTGGTCCCGATCTTAAGAGGACTTCCTAGTTCCTAGCTAGCTATAATACTGTCATTTGAACGCCACTATTGCCGTCGCCCCCGTCTCACTCCTGTTCCCGTAGAGTGCGATAAGGATAGCCGCAGCTCAGACCGATTTTATCACATTTTTTGGGGCAAAATCGAGGTGTCTTATTTCCCGTTTTTTTTCAGCGAAAACTACGCCGATATAAATATTTATGACACCGTTTTAGTAGGAAATAGCGTATCCATGTTCCTGTTATTTTTTATAACGTTAAAACATTTTCGAATTTTTCTGGTAAGTGGTCCTCCAAACATGTCGGTAAGAATTAGTCATTTTTTATCATCTTTAGACGATCATGTTTTCTTATTTTATGGACTGCCGACAATAATAAAATAACAGGGACATGCGTACAGAAGATATTGATTTTACGAAAACAAAAATATTGTTCTAAAAGCAATATTCAGGGAGGAAAAGGGGAGAACGGTACTATGGAGAAACAGATGTTAAGAAGTCTTCTTAATCGGCTGGATTATGATTTATGGTCAGTTGTAGAGAGTACGGCTCGCTCGAAACGCTCTATTTTCTCTTTTCATTAACAATGTCGTGTACCTACCATAGTTTATTATTTTAACCTTGCTATGTGTGAAAACTTGTAATTGGCCATTACATGAGCTATCACTTGTATCCATTCAAATAATAGCTGTAAGTTTTCTGAACTGTAAAATAAAATAAAATAAAATGAAATGATAATTTGGAGTCCCTTAAACAATCACACTTGGCAGTGAAGAATTTTCCCATTGGAAGAGTACGTGCTTCTATTGATAACTGGCCTCAACGTTTCAAGAACTGTATTGCAGCCCATGGAGTCCACTTTGAATAAGCTTTTCATATTCCAAATTGTTTTATATTTATGTATTAAACTAACACACTGTAAAAGTACAGTTTTGTCCGCGTACAAAACAACATATTTACCCAACTACGGCGAAGTCAAAGGATGTTTTTATGATTTGGCAGGCTGATACATAGAGGAAGATTATAGGCCAATAACGTGAAAATGAAGAATATAGCCTTATAGCCTTCCCCGATAAACAGGTTATTCAAAACAAAAAGTATTTTTGTACTCAGAATAGTAGGTAGTTTCTAAGATTGCCAAGTAAAGCTGTCAGGCCCGGGCGCCGGGCACGTACAAATAAAATAATCGTAATAGTAGGTAGTTTCTAAGATTGCCAAGTAAAGCTGTCAGGCCCGGGCACGTACAAATAAAATAATCGTAATAGTAGGTAGTTTCTAAGATTGCCAAGTAAAGCTGTCAGGCCCGGGCACGTACAAATAAAATAATCGTAATAGTAGGTAGTTTCTAAGATTGCCAAGTAAAGCTGTCAGGCCCAGGCACGTACAAATAAAATAATCGTAATAGTAGGTAGTTTCTAAGATTGCCAAGTAAAGCTGTCAGGCCCAGGCACGTACAAATAAAATAATCGTAATAGTAGGTAGTTTCTAAGATTGCCAAGTAAAGCTGTCAGGCCCAGGCACGTACAAATAAAATAATCGTAATAGTAGGTAGTTTCTAAGATTGCCAAGTAAAGCTGTCAGGCCCAGGCCCAGGTAAGGTACAAATAAAATAATCGTAATAGTAGGTAGTTTCTAAGATTGCCAAGTAAAGCTGTCAGGCCCGGGCACGTACAAATAAAATAATCGTAATAGTAGGTAGTTTCTAAGATTGCCAAGTAAAGCTGTCAGGCCCAGGCACGTACAAATAAAATAATCGTAATAGTAGGTAGTTTCTAAGATTGCCAAGTAAAGCTGTCAGGCCCAGGCCCAGGTAAGGTACAAATAAAATAATCGTAATAGTAGGTAGTTTCTAAGATTGCCAAGTAAAGCTGTCAGGCCCGGGCACGTACAAATAAAATAATCGTAATAGTAGGTAGTTTCTAAGATTGCCAAGTAAAGCTGTCAGGCCCAGGCACGTACAAATAAAATAATCGTAATAGTAGGTAGTTTCTAAGATTGCCAAGTAAAGCTGTCAGGCCCAGGCACGTACAAATAAAATAATCGTAATAGTAGGTAGTTTCTAAGATTGCCAAGTAAAGCTGTCAGGCCCGGGCACGTACAAATAAAATAATCGTAATAGTAGGTAGTTTCTAAGATTGCCAAGTAAAGCTGTCAGGCCCAGGCACGTACAAATAAAATAATCGTAATAGTAGGTAGTTTCTAAGATTGCCAAGTAAAGCTGTCAGGCCCAGGCCCAGGTAAGGTACAAATAAAATAATCGTAATACTGGAGATAGAGAATTTCACTCAAACGAATGTTTCCATTTCTTTATTGTTTTTAAATAAACAAAACTGCATTCAAAGATTTGCGAAAAATCGCTCGACACATCCGGTAAACGAACCGTATAATAAAACCCGAAAAAATTACATCCTGTTTTTAACAAACAAACAAACCCTTGTGAACAAACCCTTCTTATTAAAGATAAAAAAAAAACAATCGATATTAGCAATCATAACGATCAAATTTCTCTAAATTAAATGAAAGGAAATCCCTGAAATCCAAAGTTATAAACTTTTTATGCATCTATATGTCTGTTTGCAATAGTTTATATATTACAGGTTATGCTCAGTTCATCTCCAGTCCAGATGATGCTATACCGCATATAATGTATGTTCTATAACATTTATTCATTTTATTGTTCCGCTCCAAGTTTCAACCCGCTGGCGCAGTCGCAGCTCGCAGCGACTTGCCACAACCACAACGAAGAGGCGCACTACAACGCAGAGGCGAGTGTGCGAACAGTTCCTAGTGCACATTAGTGCAAACGTCCAGCGCGTAACTCGACACATAACAAGCAGAACTACTATCACTGGTCACTGCACCTGCCGTCGCCGGCGGCGGCGCGCGCGGCGGTCAGCTCAGCCGCGAGCACTCAGCGACGCGGCTCATTCACAGCCCTGGTGAACCAACCCCGCCGACTGCCGGCCAGCTGGCCACGGGCGGTGAACTGCTGTACTGTATGGGTCGAGACAAATATCTCGGATCTAAAATGTGCTCTATACGCGCAGTACACGTATCTTGGATGTGTTTTGAAGATAGCACGGGGTGCTACGGCGGTGGCGGTGGACGATCTCAAATTCCACAAGCATAGATTACTACAAAACAATCCGCACGCGCCAGGGCCTTATGTATCTCACGGTTTAGGTCCAAGATATACATATATAAGTACTACTGTCACAGTCTAACGATTACTACTTACAATCTGTCAAAGAAATTTTTACAAAAATCGATATGGGTATCGCCGTATCGTCATTTAGCGATCCAAGATGGCGGCCTTGAAATTTTCACTAATACCGATATGGGTATCGTTGTTTTTGAGGATGCTGATCACGAATATCATCCATTTAACAATCAAAACTGGCGAACTCGAAATGTTGTCGAAATTCGGATTCGAATGTGAATCCGAACCGGAACTTGAATGGAACGGAAAAAATTGACGTGTCCAGTATAAAAAAAAAAAAAAAATCTGATTCAGGTTCAGGTTCAGGCACAGGTTCAAATTCAGATTCAGGTATAGGTACAGGTACAGGTACAGGTACAGGTACAGGTACAGGTACAGGTACAGGTACAGGTTTAGGTTCAGGTTCAGGTACAGGTACAGGTATAGCTACAGGTACAGGTACAGGTAGAGGTACAGGTACAGGTACAGGTTTAGGTTCAGGTTCAGGTACAGGTTCATGTTCAGGTTCAAATTCAGATTCAAGTTCAGATTCAGATTCAAATTCAAGACTTATTTTCCTACGTTTCTTTGATCGTGATTGGTTGAGTAGAACCGGAAATATGACCAAAAGTCGCAATAGCCGACATCCATGCGAGCGGAGTCGCGGGCATCAGCTAGTTATTTATATTCGAAATACATCGGGGAAAAAAGAACTCAAGTGTGACTTGAACCCACGACCTTTCCCTTACAGGGGAATGCTCTTCCAACTGAGCTATTTTTTGTTATTTACCTACTACTGAGTTATTTATATTAGCGTGAGTTGATGCGCATTGAAAGAACGAAGAGACAGGGTTATATAAATATTACAGAAAATAAATTCAAAATAAAAACTGACAAAGCTGCAAAAGGCGGCATTTCCACAAACGTCAAACGCGATGAACTACTGTAACTCACTCGTTATACCGCGCCACTGCACTGTTCTGTACAATGTACACACGGCACGGGTCGGTCGCGTCGCGCGTGATGTAGTAGGTACACAATTGCGCTTGGCATTACGACGCAAACTTAAATTTACATGCAACGAATTACACTGGGCGAGTTGTTTGTCCGCACACTCACAGTGCTCACAGTTCACAGTGCAGCACCGCAGACCGCTGCACGGCATGCCAGCTATGTACAAGTAGGGTATGTAGGTACTAGGTACCTATGCCAGGTTGGGCTTCAAGTACATTTATTGTGCCCATACCATTATGAAGGAATCCCATTTTTCCTTCAACGATATTGTTCAATAGAATGATCGTATAGTTCTCCAAACTCCTAGATAGCTAATAGCTAGAAGTGGAAACTTAACTTTTAGTATCAGGTTTTTATTGCGAAATGATTAGCAGTCATGTTGAGCGACACAATAGCCCGCGGAGTCGTGTCGGCGCGGCGGTCGGCGCGGCTCGTGACGCGTGTTTCTTCTTCAATATTCATGAACAACTCAGAATGTTTACAAGTGATTACCGGATACAATCAGTTCTATATATTTTATTTCCGTTATGTTTTAAACACGATTTACGAACATTTGGACTGAGTAAGACATTTTTTTCTTCTCTGTTTAATTACTACATGCTACATATTCCAATCAGCAACTTTGACCTCTCACGAATTCTTGGCTGGGTGTATAGGTATAGGTAACTTTTCAAATCAAAATCAATCAAGGTTTTGACCGAAAGGGGGCCATTTGAAACGTTTTTTGAGGGAAATATAATCAGAATCAGTCACGAATTAATAAGCAAGCAGTGTGGCCTCCGGCGCCGCACGCCGCGCGGGCGTGATGCGCGGCGTTGGATGTGCTCACCGCTCACTGCTCAAGCTCATGTGCGGCGGCGGCGCTCGTGACTCAGCGGTTTCCCCGCGGCCGCGCGGAGGTCGGCCGCCGGCCTTCGCGCGCCTCTTCGGTTACGGACTAGCCGCCGACAATGCCACAGCGTACAGAGCACTCGCTCTATACATTATATTAACTGAGTCAGGTGCGCCGGTGCACGTGCATCCGGGCGTACCAATTATTTCCTTACACAGATACAATACAATTGCCGCACTCCACTGTCGCGACTAGTTTTGCCATAGAACGAAAGAATGTCCGGACATGTGTGCACTGTGCAGGTAATCGTCGTGGTGTGCGCAGGACACCCCGGAGTTACGACCTAAGTTCTGGATGGGTCCCATCTACAATACATAATAAAAAGACCGGTTTAAAACGTTTTGAACCAAATGCGCTCACTTTAAAACCGGCAAAACATGGATGAAAACGAAAAAACTAAACGAAAACATGTGTGTTACCTATTACAGTATACGGTATTAGTTCGACTAATCCATACTAATATTATAAAGGTGGTTAAAGGTCAAAAATGATAGGTAAGTATATTATTTCGAGACCGAATTTTGAGATTTGTCGAGAAATACTTTCGCAGGACTGTTTATAATCCCCTGAGATGGCATCGCTGAGATGGCGGGCTGAGCGCTGAGCTGTCTGCTGCAGCGAGAGTCGACCGATCACTTACTCCTTGTATACAACACCACTAACAAGTTTAGAGGGAAGTCCTCGAGCCTTGACTCTTGTCAGAACTAGCAACGACATCGACACTGACCCCATGGGCCGCACGTTATACGTATGGCACATTGGCACCGCGTCCGCGTGCGGTGTGCAGTGTGCGCTGTAGGTCTATGTCGACAGTGTGGCGCAAGTTGTGGTGTGGTAACGTTTGTGCCGAATAGCACTAACGCTAATAGGCTATATGTTTACCTTCATAATTGCCGTTGTCATACATAATCGTCTATAGAGCTACACACACAAAATTGTATTGCCTTGGGAGGTACTTAAATTATATAAAATACCGGTGGCATGCAGCGTCTGGTACTAGTACGACACAAATGTACTAAGCATGTCCTATGATGGCGCACCAACAGAGCATGCACCTACTACGGAAGCAGACCACTGGGAGCGCGAAGACCTTACATTTATACAATAAATCAGTTCCGTCCAAGCCGCATTACACTACACGCTCCATTTTCTGCGGTCCCAAGTTCCCAACTCCCACCTTAGTAGTACCTAACTATAATAACAAGTTTTTAAGTTGTAAACTTAGCTAAATGCAAGTCGCAAAAAGGTTCCGTATGTGTTTTATTTATGTTTAATTAAATAAAACACATACGGAACCTTTTTGCGACTAAAATATGTTTAATATGTTTAATTATTTATTTTTAAATGAATATACCTACTTACAACTAAAATATTTGGTGAATATTTCAGACGTCTGCCTGTTTTACCGTTATTGCTATCGCGCAAAAGCCGATAAATTATAGCGCAGCATGCATACTTCCATACTAATATTATATCCATACTCATTATTACAGATACGAAAATAACTGTTTGTCTGTTACGCTTTCAGGCCGAAACTTCTGAACCGATTTTGATGAAATTTAGTATAGGAATGCGAAAGTAACTCCGTCTGTCGGTCTGTCTGTTACGCTTTCACGCCTAAACCACTGAACCGATTTTGATGAAATTGGCAAAGGGGTTGATTAAACATTGAGAAAGAACATAACGTTTGATCGCGAATAGGGGGGTAAAAGGGGGAAATAGGGGATCAAAGTTTGTATGAATGTAATTTTTGAAGATATCCTGAAAAGATCATTATGGGGCAGTTAGGTGAAGAAAGTTGGAAGGAAACTTGTATTTTTTTAGATAACCTGCTGTGTTTTGGTACCGCATAGATTTAGTGCAAAAACGATTAGAGATGACCATAATATATGTTTGAGTAGAGGCGAGTGAAGAGGTGAGTAGAGAGGCGAGTAGAGTGGAGAGACGAGTGGAGGCGAGGCGCTGAATAGAGACGAGTAGAGAGGCCAGTAGAGCGTCGAGTAGAGGCGCGTAGAGAGGTGAGTGGAATTTGAGTAAAGATCGAATATAGTCAAATGGAGTCGAGTAGAGAGGCGAGCATAGGCAAGTGGGGGAGAGTACAGATCTAATATAGAATCGAGTAGAGAGTTAAGCCGAGAAGTGAGTAGAGATTCGGTTACAGAGCCAGGTAGAGAGGCGAGTGCACTTGAGTGTTAACGATCACAAGAGTCGCCACGTCGTCGGCTCAACACTACGCGACAAGGCGACAACCGACATCGAAGGAGCTTCGTGTAATTTAGATAGAACTTCACTTATGGTAAGTTCCTTTATATAATTTTGTAATTATAATACCCATACCATAATATAGGCTAAGATATGGCAATTTGCTAGTGTTCAATCAATTAAAATCACTTCAAATAGGTACAGTCAGCATCAGAAAACCACCAAACGCTGACACAAAATGATCTAAATACCAAACAACAATTTGGAATTTTGGTATTGAGATCATTTTGAGTACTGAAACTCTGGATGCTTATCCAGAGTGGTCAAACGATCTTAGCAATCAATTTTTCTTTATTATGTTAGTTAGTAGAGTGTTTATCATATGTACAAACACGCCGATCAATGGCATCTAATCAAGTATGCAGTCAAGGTTAACTGTACAATAACGTCATCAGTTGAAGCGCGGGACCTTCAAGTCCCCGTGCAATTGAATAGTGGTTAATTCACGAAATAATGTAATATTAATAATGGAAAAACCCGCTAAGAAGATTGTTCTCATGACAACGAGAACTAAAGTGAGTTAGCTAAAGAAGAACGGTGACTTTTAAATGAGTCAAAATCTATTCATTATGTCATTAGATTTCAATGAAATTAGGTATGGAGTTAGCTGATAGCCTGGGAACACGTAGACTATCGTTTATTGGTCGCGATAATCGACGTCCACGCGGACGGAGCCGCGGGCAAAAGATAGTATTATATAAATGTAATATGAGGTTTAAGTATTATGGTTCACTCTGTGACATTAATCCATACTAATATTATAAATGCGAAAGTAACTCTGTCTGTCTGTCTATATCTTACGCTTTCACGCTTATACCACTGAACCGATTTTGATGAAATTTGGTATAAGAGTAGATTAGACCTTGCGAAAGGACATAGGCTATGTTTGGTCGCGATAACCGACATCCACGCAGGCGGAGCCGCGAGCAAAAGCTAGTACACCTATACCATACGTATTTATTTTTACGTAGGTATTCGTACTTTTTCTCACCAGTGGAAGATAATAATTCACGGCTCAAGTCACGGCCCATGTCACGAATAACAAAATACAAAAGTCAGACCAAACATAGAGATGTATTAGTAAGATAAAGATACAAAATGTGTTAAAACGACAATGGTTAGGTTAGGTTCTTTTGGAGGGTAGCTGTTGAAGTGTCAAAACCTTTTGAAAAAAGCTCTTGCTTATTTCAATTTTAAATATATATTTAACTTACCATTAAATGCTACTTAATAGTTAAAAACCTTCACTATCCTCAATTGCACCCTCTCACAAAATTAAAATCTTATCTATCTTTGTTCATCTGCACTACTACTTCAAATAAGCAACAATGGACCTATACACAAAGTTATTTGACTGCATGGAAGATCTTTCAAACACTTTCACAAGACGAATGGCACAATACGAAGAAGACTTGAAGAACGCTGGGGGTGAGTCAACCATTCATAAAAGTGTTGCGAGCATCTCTCGAGACTTCACCGAGTTTAAAGGCCTTGTGTGGAAGACCTTGAGTGCCTTGAAATCCCAGATGGAGTTACTCGTGACGGGCTTGGACAGGCATGAGATGTCATCAAGAGCGAAGGTTCTTCTCCTGCATGGTCTTCCTGAGGAAAATACAGCGGATCCCACGGCCAGTGTCATGGAGGTGTTCTCGAACAAAATAGGTGTTATTGGTGTCACAGCTAAAGACATAGCCGTTTGCCATCGTCTGGGGAGTGACACTGGTAGGCCTCGTCCACTATTAGTGAGGTTCGAAAATCGTGCGACCCGTAGTGTAGTTTGGCGGAATAAATCAAAACTCAAAGGCACGGGTCTAACCTTATCGGAGTTCCTCACAAAGCCCAGACACGACCTATTTGTATGCGCTAGGAAGCATTATGGTGTGAGACAATGCTGGACCTCCGAGGGAAAGATAATTGTACAAGTCACGGATAACTCGCGGCATAAGATCGAGTCGGCGGCTGAATTACAAAAACTTCTAGCGAGATATCCAGTGGGCGAAGCGACATCTGCCAATATGGGCACGGCTTCGCAGAGGAAACCGCGCAAGTAGACACACAATCTATCTGCCTTCATAATTATTGTTATTTTTTCCGTTGTTTTCACTCTTATTAATATTTATTTATTTTGTTATTGGCGGTCAGTTGCATAAAAAATCTGTTATTGTTTTGCTTTGTAACAGTTTGACGTAATTGACGTAAAGCTTTTTTGTTTTTGTTTCTTTAGTACCTTTCAGAATAGGCTAAGGAACTATGACCATGCTGCCTTGTCATCAGTTTTTTTTTTGTGACATTGGATGTTTCATTCGTTCGGAAACGCCAATAATCTATGTTTGTCTATTAGTATTTTTGCGTTATATTTACTTTAAAAAAATAATTTTGTATGCCATGCAATTAGCGAGTGCATAGAGGATAGGTGAAATGTAAACTTTGCGACTTATTATTTATATTATATTTTATATTATATAATTCATTTAAGTAGTATTCAGATATTAATTATTATTATTTATTTATTTTTGTATGTCTGAAGATTCAGACCATACTTCAGACTCAGATGATAGTTTTGCTTCCTGTTCTTCTTCGGCTGGGTCCAGTGACAGTTTCACCAGTGCATCTGGTAGCAATGATGCTGTTCAGCTGTGTAACGAACTATCCTCTGCTTTTTCAGCCTTCCCTTATTATTTTAATGTTGTCCACATAAATGCTCAAAGCATTCCTGCACACTATTCCGACCTTCTAGCTTCTTTTAATTCTAACTTCGTGCATGCTGTCCTTGTCTCTGAATCTTTCCTTAAGCCTCCACTCCCTTCCACCCAGTACTCTCTACCTGGGTATAAGCTTGTGCGTGTTGACAGAACTGGTAAGGGTGGCGGTGGAGTTGCTGTGTATCTTCGCGGGGATATCTCTCATAAAATAGTTGACCAGTCTCCAGGTGTATACTCCAATTTTACAGAATATCTTTTTATAGAAATTGATTTTAAACACACCAAGGCGCTACTTGGCGTATACTACAGCCCTGTTTGCAACATTGACTACTTTTCTGCTTTTGAAATACAACTGGAAAATTTCTCGTCAATGTATGAGCACAGAATTATCCTCGGAGACTTCAATACCTGCTTGCTAAAAAATGATTCACGCAGCCGTAAACTCTGCTCCCTTGTCTCTTCTGTGGACATGCACATTCTTCCCTTAAGAGCCACACATAAGGTTCCCAATACTCAACCCTCGCTACTGGACCTCATGCTGGTCTCCAACCCTCATAAGGTGGCCTCACACGGACAGTTATCCGCTCCCTTTTCTTACCACGATCTTCTATACCTCTCCTATAAACTGCGTCCTCCGAAACGCAAGAGTAAATTCCTTCTTCTTCGTAATTTTAAAGACATGGATCTGGAGCGTTTGGGTGGTGATGTGGATGGTGCTGACTGGTCATCTGTTTATGACTGCGACGATCTGGATGGGAAAGTGTCTATTTTCACCAGCACATTGCTGGCCATTTATGATGTGCATGCGCCTCTTAAAAGGGTAAGGGTTAGACATCATCCTGCGCCATGGCTTTCTCCATCAATCAAAAACATTATGTCGAAGCGAGATAAGGCCAAGCGTAAATATATCAAGTGCCCGACTGAAGACGCGTTGAACTTGTATAAAAAATTGCGGAATCGCTGCAATCGTCTGTGTAGGGATGCGAGACGCGACCATATTCACAAGTCAGTTGAGGGCCTTAACACTTCCCAACAATGGCAGTTCCTAAAATCCTTGGGGATTGGGAAGGTCACCCATGATAACGTCACTGATATGGATCTCAATGGATTAAATGCCTATTTTTCAGCCCCTCCAACTACTATTCCTAGTGACGTTAAATCTTCTACCTTAATTTCTCTCTCTTCTCTTCCACTACCTTTAAATGCTCCCTTCTCATTTCAACCAGTAACAGAAGCGGATATTAAGAAACATTTAAAATCCATAACCACTAGGGCGGTCGGTGACGATGGCCTTCAACTTCAAATGCTTCTCCCCATTGTAGATCTGATCCTTCCTATCCTTACCCACATTATGAACTACTCCTTATACTCTAACTTTTTTCCGTCAGCGTGGAAAAAAGCTTCTGTTATACCTCTGCCCAAAGTACCCAATCCTACAACACACTCCCAATACCGCCCCATTTCTATCCTTCCCATCTTGTCGAAGGTACTTGAGAGTATTGTTCACGATCAACTGAGCCATTACGTCTCCTCTAATGGCCTGTTGAGTCCTTTCCAATCTGGCTTTCGCCGTGGCCATAGTACTGTAACAGCTCTAGTCAAAGTAACAGATGACATTAGATTGGCCATGGAGGACAAACAATTAACAGTGTTGGTCTTATTGGACTTCAGCAGTGCCTTCAACTCTGTTGATTTTGACATACTCTTAGGTATTCTTTCATCAATGAATGTTTCTGACTCTGCAATTATTTGGTTCAAATCCTATCTCAACGGACGCTCACAATCTGTCAGAGTGAATGACGCTTTCTCCGATTGTTGTAACTTAGCAGCAGGTGTTCCTCAGGGTGGCGTCCTTTCTCCTCTTCTCTTCTCTGTTTTTATAAACGCCATCACGAAGGTCCTAACCTCGCATTATCATCTCTACGCAGACGACTTGCAAATATATCGACATTTTAAAGCTGATGAACTTACTGGGGCTGTGGCTGCCATCAACAATGACCTTGAAAACATCAATATCTGGGCCCAATCCTTTGGACTGCTTGTTAACCCAAAAAAATCTCAAGCACTCATTGTTGGTGGTAGATACATGCTCCGCCTTCTGAATCATGATGCCCTGCCTCCAGTAAAGTATGATTCTGTAGTCATCGAATACTCCAAAAGTGCTAAAAATTTAGGCGTGCACATAGACTCCATGCTTGCCTGGGATATTCACATCGCGGAGGTGAGTAGGAGAGTATACTGCTCATTTCAATCTCTCAAACGTCTCCAGACACTCCTACCTCTTCAGACTAAAGTTACTCTTGCACAATCTCTTCTACTCTCGCTGTTAGACTATGCTGATGTCTGCTTTCTCGATGCATCGGAGGAACTGCTAAACAAACTGGAGCGCCTGCAGAATTTGGGAATCCGCTTTGTCTTTGGTCTGCGAAAGTACGATCATGTGACGGAATATCGCAAAAGACTGAACTGGCTCCCTATTCGGCAGCGCCGTAATCTTCACATTCTTACTCTTCTCTATAATATTCTTAATAATCCTAATGCTCCAACTTATCTGCGGGAACGTTTTGAGTATCTCGTACCCAGGGGTAAACCCTGTCGAGTTTCTACCTCTCTTCTGCTTCGTACACCAGCACACAGTTCCAGTTGCTATGATGAATCCTTTACGGTCCGGGCGGTACGTCTTTGGAACGCGCTACCTCACTCCATTCGCGGTAGCAATACTCTGGACATCTTCAGGAGAAGAACTAGGGAACATTTCCTGTCACAATAATATAGTCTGTTTATACCTATATATTTGAACAAGCCCCAGGGTGCCAATACTGCCAACTGATGCGGCTCAACCCACTCAGCTCAGCCACGCGCCGGTCGACCACCGACCACCATGACTGTGCCACTGTGCCACTGTGTACAAGCGACGCGCTGCCCGTCACCCACAGCCCACACCGCACACCGCCCACACGCACGCCACGCTGAAATTGACAGCCAAAAGCCATACAAGTAGCAGCAATATGAAAATGATGATGGTGAAACTTCATAATTGTCTGAGACCTTCTTGTAATGGTAATATCTGTTTGGCTGCTACTTATAATTTTGGTGCCAGTCTTGGCTGCCGAATTCGGTTGCTAGAATATTGGCTGCCAGTTTCAGCCTTATCGCCCCCTCGCCGACGTCACTCGGTACTCGTTATTTAATATTTTATGAAGAAGATACAATTACGATCATGTATACACGCCACAGAAAGACAAACAGACAGACACACACATACGTATAAAGTAATAGGGGCGATAACCCGTCTCGGGCGCCGCGCTCCGGGCGCGACGCGAGGATGCTATATTAGGTAGGTACCTACATTATTGCCTATGCGAGTATAGTATAGCACAGCAGATAGCAATAATAGCACGTGCACGGACAATGCAGACGCGGCCGTGCGGCGCCGCCGAGATATTGTATCGGTTCGGTAGTGATCGGAGAACGATATTGGATTCAAAAACATTAAATGCCAAGACAGCATTGCCTTTATCGGTTATGGAATCGATTTATTATCTATCGATACCCGTTTGGAAAACAAGCAATATTTATCGACTGTTTTATCAATAATTAATAACCGTGTATATTTCAAAAATGTACCTACTCGTAACACTGTACAAACAAACGCTGTAGGTCAAGAGGGCGCCACTAATCATGATCCGTTTACGCCAGTGCAATTTACGTCAAAAATGATGAAATTAGGAAATAATTAATAACAGCATGAGTTATGTTTCAAATGAAAGGAAATATGGTTAAAAACTAGGACAAATAAATTAAACTCGTTATGAAGTTCGGGGTTGAAATGGCGTGCATATTAAGGGTGAAAAAGGGTGTTCCACGATTTGTAGCGAAACCAACCAACCTATCGAAAAAAGTGGAAACTAAACTTTTGACTGAACCGTTTTCCACAGTTTTCGAGCAAAATTGATAAAAAGCTTTTAGTATTTGTTCATAAAAGACTGTCACAAAAAGTCTTTCTTTAAGGGAAGATAAAGGATTTCCATTGTAAATAATGAATCATTTCCATAATATTATAAGTTACTTTAGAACCTAGTATTTTCAGTTTTTTGCATTTCTTGTACAATTTCCCCGTAGAAAAGTCATTTTTGTTTTCAAATAGACTATTTAACCTAGGATATAAAATAATTTAAATTAAAAAAATCGCAGGTTTAGACTTGGGCATTTTCCTCTGAAAACGAATTCTCTTTTTTGTTTGAGCTTGAGGTAAGTATGTGATCATGTATGAAACATAAAGAGGTACAATGGAGAATGTTACTAGGTGTACCAAATCACTTGAAACTTTGTTACAGTAAAGCTTATATTATGTAAATACATTTGTTTTTGTTTGGTTATGATTTTACAAGCATTCAAAGTTCTCAATAAAATAAAAATTAAATTAAAAATTTAAAAATCCCCCGTCACAAAAAACACCAAAAAGTTGAAAATAAATGAATAAATTTTTATTCAACGGTTGCCATGTCGGGGGACCGTAACTTGTTAAGTACTCCTTTATATCGTTTGGTCCCCCGACATGGCAACCGTTGAATTAAAATTTATTCATTTATTTTCAAACACCAAAAAGTTGAAAATATATGAATAAATTTTAATTCAACGGTTGCCATGTCGGGGGACCGTAACTTTTCTTGGAATTTTCAAAGCAGCAAAAATTTTCTTGGAATTCGCGTTTACCACCGAGCTCAAATAAAAATGAACGAACAAGACAAGTTAACAAACATTATATCATAAATAAACTACATAGAACGCCCCACGGCAGGTAGGTACGTGCTATATCCGTCTAAGAACTCTGACGTATAAACACCTAAACTCTAAACACATAGATAAGTCTATGCTTAAACGGTTGTATCGAACGTGTGCAGCGGCGAGTTCGCGGGGGAATGTGCCGGGAGCACAGAGTGGCGAGTGCCCCTGCGTACTCGACTCTCGATACTCTTGATAGCGCAACGCAAAACCAATTTCTCCAATATCTAGTACGTTATCTATTGCGTGCTTATATTGTTTGAGCTATGCTGTAGCTGTAGCCGATGTGGATAGTGGCACCTGTGGCACAGGCCGCGGCCTCACTGGTTTTACATAGTTACACATCACCGTAGATTATTTTCGGACAATGGACACGTTCGTATTACATATTATTTTTCATCCCACCATCTCAGAAACAGTATTTTAACCATTGACCCTCGAAAAAGGGCCTGTGATTCATCAAAAACAGTGAATAAAACGCTCTTTTCACTGAGTGAAAAAGAAATGCATTTGGAACATGCGTAATATAATTTAAGGATCAGTTAGAAAAAAACATGCAAAGAGGTTGCACTCTCGGTATAAAAACGTAGGTATAAAATTGAACAGGCTACTAGGAATATGGCTCAGTTCAAAATTTTAAATTAAGAAAAATTTAGTTATATAATCACTAATCAGACAGTAATTATTTTCTCGTAATCAATGATAAAAAGTAGAGTACCTAACACGTGAAAAAATAATTCATCTCGGCTCTTGTAACCCTCGATCCGCTCAGGTTTCTATCTAGAAACCTTCGCTCCTCTCGGGATACAACTACGCGTCTCGAAAAGAATTCACCTTTTTTTCACTTGTTGGGTAATATACTATTTTACTATCTATCTATATAATATATTAATAGGTACGTGAAGCGAAAACTTTGGATCCCTTTTTACGAAAATTGCGGGCCCGTAAGAGGGCGAGATTTGGCATATTGATAGTTTATACCGAAGAGAAGTGCATAAGCCTAATTTATTTTTAAATAATGCTTTAAATACCTTATTTTTCGAAAAACATTGGAAAAGATGAAATGCTCAAGTGAGACTCGAACTCACGACCTTTCCTTTACAGGGTAAGTATCACTTGAGCATTTCATTTTTTCATTCAAATACCTTATTTTTGTTAATATAAACGTTACGCACACTAAAGCCATTTCTCACACACACATATGCATGTCACTTACGTGTTCATACAGTTATTCTTTTAAGCTTAGGTAAACATTAGTCCTATACCTACCTGTTAAAAATATTCACAGCTAACGGAAAAAAAAATGCCATGGAGGTTCTAACTTAATTAATATTATATAATTATCTTAGTTAATAGGTAACTTTGTACCTCTTTTTATGAAGATAAAATTTCGCAAACCTTTATTACCCGACTGCCGAAGGAAGGAAGGTAATGTTTTTCGAGACTATGTATGTATGTACATACTAGCTTTTGCCCGCGCCTCCGCCCGCGTGGATGGTTATCGCGACCAAACATAGTCTATGTCCTTTCTCATGGTCTAATCTATTACCAAATCGGTTCAGTGGTTAAGGCGTGAAAGCGTAACATCAGGCAGACAGACACACAGACAGAGTTACTTTCGCATTTATAATATTATTATGGATGTATATATGACCATTTATTTGGCACGGCCTACAGCCTGTACGGCTTGACGTATTTGGACATGTGAGGTGTCATTTGATTCGTCGTGATTGTGTGAGTGACACCAGGTACATTAAAATTTTTAGAAAATCAAAATGGTGGATTTTTGGCGCCAAAACATAACTATGTTGTCAACATAGATATAGGAAGAACGCTCGCGCGCTAAGTAGATAGGCCATACCTACAGATTAGGCGTGTACCTACGTTCCATTTTCGTGAATGAACGTAAGGCCGACGCTTACTACGTTAGGGCTGTAGCTTCTAGTATCTTAATATTTGTCGATATCTTATATTTAGGAGTATATAAAAATGCTAGGCGCATGGTATCATCATGACGGTTTATGCGAAGAAAGTAACAATAAAAATATTATAAGCATTTTTTATTTAAATATTGTCGATGTGACAGCTTATCGCATTGTGTACGATCGTGGTGTCTAAACCTGATGTCTAGAAAAGTCTGTATTACACATTTAATTAAAAGAAACTTGTGATTAGTGCTATGTGTTGCATCAGAATCGGCAAAAATATTTTTCATATCATAAAATTCACACATAAATTTAAATATATTTAAGTAATAACTTTCGGGGGTTCTCTTGTTTGTCAGGTGCATTTTAATTATTTTTTTTATGTTTTTGTGTTCTGTGTATGTTTACCGCTCGATGAGGCGTATATAAGGCAGGAGGCCTTGATTTTTTGTAAATGAGGCTCTTCACGTCTTCTTCTCCGAGCAGTAATGATGCAAAACCTCGCATTTAATTTTTTTAATAAGACTCCTTGTGATAAAGCCAGCTTTGTATTGCGTGATACTCTCTGTACATGCATCAATATTTGTTTTAACACACTGAACGTATGTATCATAAAGATCACCATGATCTTCCGCGATCTCCACTAAGCTATTTTTGGCGGGCTTTGGCCGAGCGACTGCGAAGTAAGAAAATAATAATAACCGTAGGCCGAGAAATTTGTAGGTATGCAGAGGTTAATCAACAGTAACAGCCTATGTGGCGCGGCAGTACTGAACACGACCGCTTCTTCCCTTCGCCATTTTTGATTTCAAAACATCATTATACTTACTTTAGGGACAGCCTCCGTGGCGTGACGGTAGTGAACGCGACTGCCACGCAGGAGAGGAGGTGTGGGTTCGATTCCCGCTCAGTGCAAATATTTGTATGCATGAATATGGCTATTTGCATTGGTCTGGGTGTTTCCATGTACGAGTATAATAAGTATGTATTTACAAAACAAAAAGTATCTACTTAAGTATGTTTATCCGCATTCTAGATTCCATAACACAAGCTAGTTAAGCTTACCATGGGTCTAGATAGCGTTGTGTAGATGTTGTGGAATATTTATTTATTTATTTATTATTTATCATAAAACTTTTTTAATGTGTTAAAATCTCAGACTCGTAACCTCCTAAGTGTACTTTTTTAATTTGGTTTGCACGCGCCATTTTATCATTTCCACGCTGAGTTGCTATGAAAAGTTACGTGTTGCACTCGGGTGCAAAGATTTTTCATCTCGTGTTCGTTTGATTCTCTCGCTTACGCAAAGGATTCAATTTTTTTCAAATTTCAGAATCCTTCGCTTGCTCGGTCATCAAAAATGAGCACGCAGTTAAAAAGCAACTTTGCACTCTTGTATAACAAATAACTATATTGTAACCTTGGAGCGACGTTTTAGTTTTGTTTTTGTCCGTCAGTGCTTCTATGTTCGGGTATGCTGATAACACTGGTTACATTAAAATGACCCCAAATATAGCACAACTTAACTGTAATCTACTTATGCCCAATAAAATTCACTGATTGTTTGAATCAGAATGAAGATTCTCTGTGAATGAACACAGCACCGCAGACCGCACGCGTCTACTGGTCTATTGCCATTAGTGTCGGCAAAATGTTTTAGTCATTTGTTGTTACAGCGGTACTGTTCTTAAGGTATGAGGGTTCATGAGATACAGCCTGGTGACTGACAGACGGACAGTTACCCTTTGGGTATAGAATCCTGAAGGAGCTGTAAAGAGAAAGCCAGCCAGTAACCAGACGACGACAAAAATAACAAAGGAATAAAGGTGTAAGCAGTGTAGGTATTGTATCTTTATAAAATCACGATTCGAAGAAAACCTACTGGGTTGAAATACCTAATGATTGTTTTGTTTCACACATGTTCATAGGTTGTTTCATATAATTATATTAATGTGTTCGTATTGTGCGCAGTGTCCACTGTCCACCTCGCGCAATTTGTTACCAGAGTGGTTATTTTGTGTTATAGCAACAAAACGCGTCATCTTTTAGTCTGAGGTTATTATTTCAATTACTTTTTAACCGTCGCCGTCGCCTTCGTGGGCTTTACAAAAAAGATCTCCATAACTATTAACCTGATTTTGATGCAGTTTTAGTTAGGCAGGGATAGCGTTGGGTTTAATTGGTACATGTTCTTAGATAGGTAGGTGTTACGGTGACTTACCAGTGCGCGCTGCAGCAAACTTCGTTTGTGCAAATCTATGTTGTCATTTTTCTTCAAAACTACTTAGTTCGATTTTGATTCTTGGAGTTGAATAATGAGGGTTCCTAAAAAGGGGTCCGGATAGTAGCTTTCCAATTTCCAAAATGCATGATTGGTATGGTATGGATACACGCTACAATCTACCTAAATAGCACAATCACGTTATCTGCCGTCGCGGCACTCGCACTTTGCTAAGGTATCAGTCCACTTCAAGCCACTTCGTTATAATTATGGTTATAGATAGGTGTTCATAGATATAGATAGGTTCTAATCTTTTTATGTATACTTTTATACACCGCCCCAAATATAAATATTGGATACTTAGCAAATAAATAGTGTGAATCTAACGCACGCACAGAGGTTACCCGTTAATTAACTGTATTAAAGTAGGTACAAAATGCTTTTGGAAAAGTGGACGTGGGTGAGTCGCGACAGCGGCCCTGGGCAGCGTCGTCACTTGTCACCATCGTCATCAGCGTCACGCCCTGCGCTCGCCGCCGCCGCCGCCGTCGCCACTCGACCCCCGCGCCACCAGAGGCTGCGTCGCGAGGTACAATGTTATGACATCTGAATGGGCCTTGCACAGAGTGCCCCGGCCGCGGCCGCCGCGCCGTATGAACATTTCATATTATATGATTACCGCCGAACACAATTTGCAGCATCTCGTCGGTTGAGTAGGTTATATAAAATTTAGCTAGAGCTATCAAAAAGTGGAGCACACTGCGACATTGCTCGTCTAGCACAACCGATAGTTAACCATTCCTCTGATTGATATACTGTAGGAGCAGACAAGCGCCGACCCGCCGGCGCCGGCCCGCTGACCGGTAGCGGGGCATTGAACAATGCCCACTCGCCGTATTCTCACAATCACGTTTAGGTACTGCGCTCAACTCAAAACCAACGGCGTGCAATACTAAAATGTCATCAAACGAGTCAATTAACTGTACGGACGGCCTTCTTGGTGGCGGAGGATCTGAAGAGGACGCCAGTGGGCCGGCCACAGGGTCAGCCGGTCAGGGCTGGCGGCGACGACGACGTCGCGATACGGTTGGCCGTTCTAGGTGTGCACGAGCACGGCAATCGACTTGACCGTGTTAGTGGCGCGCGGCGTCCTCGCCGGCCGCCGCAGCCGCGCGTAGCACGCCCTGCGAACTGCGAGAGGTTCGGCAATTGGCAACTTGTGAAAACAGATCACATGACTTCGCGTACTTTTACGTTTCAATGTTAAATCAATTAGGTACTGTGATCAATCGCGAAATATAAAACGCCCTGGCGCGCGCAAATTGTTTTGTAATAATCTATAGCCTACTTTTGAATTCGTCCACCGCCGTAGCACCCCAAAATACATGCAAAAAACGTGTAGGTACTGCGCACATTTTCGGTCCAAGATAAATTTGAATCGAGCTATACACGAGGAGGCGACTTTATTTATACATTAACCAGCTTTTGCCGCGAATTCGTCCGCGTCGAGATCGGAACAGATTAAGATATGTTCACTTCTACTAACTAGAACCTATGTGTTAAGTCATCCATCCATATACCCAAATCCTCAAAGGGGTAGGCAGCGATATCAATCTGTTACTGTTCGTTTCTTGTTGATTTCTGCCTTATACAGACGGCAATTCATGGACCAATAAGACAAACCAACCATAGTTGGCGAAACGTAAG
Organism: Eilema sororculum; assembly: GCA_914829495.1. Lineage (NCBI taxonomy): Eukaryota > Metazoa > Arthropoda > Insecta > Lepidoptera > Erebidae > Eilema > Eilema sororculum. Next base: position 279,057 of record OU618532.1, read on the forward strand.
TAGGTGTTAATATAACCCTGCTTACCCCTTCTGGAATTTACAGGCGTGAGTTTATGTATGTATGTATAAATCATCTTTGTCTAATACAGACAGCGATTTATGTTAGATATATTTCAAATAAAAATGCTTTGAACCCCATAACTTCTGTTTACATTTTTCCTTCTTCCTTCCTTCCCTTATTTTTCATTCTTTAAATGTTTAGTTTTTCTTTAATGCCATTGTCAAAACTTAACTATAATACGCTAAAAATCTCTAAAATGGTACCTATTATAATACACCCAGATTGTACAGTCGCTTCGTGGAAAAATATTATTATAGTGTGTGACCGATTCCGGTCAGCGCCGACAGATTTTGGCCGGACAGTCTATGGCCGTGAGGCAAATGAACACACAATCAGCAGGCAAGCGGCCGGCCACTAGTGCAAGCAATTTTTAAGTTTCAACCCTATTGACATCACATAAAACGAGTTTTTTTCGTATTTATGTGATCAGCGGCATCCATTTATGCGCAATGACATGTAATTAAGAAAATGTTATTAAAGTCAAAAATAGTTTTTCTGTTCTCAGTAGTAGTCATTGAGAACCTAACCTAACCTAACGATTTTGATACCAAAACTGTGACCAATTTTTTTTAATGAAATACTGTACAGTCTGTGTGTATAAATATCATTTTAGAGATTTTCAGCGTAATTTTATTTGGTTAGTTTATACAATACAGAATTAACATCTTTATCTAACTTACTTATTTGTCAGTATTATAAATAAATATATTCACCATACAATGTAAAATAAAATAGTTAATTTGAAAACCATTTATTATTTTTATTAAAACTGACATTTTATGTTTTGCCGCTGAAATTCAAAACCCTTGCATTTTTTGGTTATTCTATTATCCCAGGCAAAAATAAAAGCTGGGTCAGCCGAGGTGCGAGGGATATGTCTATGACAACCTCACCTCCGGCCTAGCACCAAGACCCACAGTCGGCGTGCGGTTTTAGTCGGTTCGAGTCCGACATAACCTCCCCCTTCCGGCTCCGACAGGGGGGTATCCGAGGGGATTTATGCACGAAAAAAAAAAGGCAAAAATAAAAGAAAAAATCAAAATCGTTCTATCTGTTCTCGAGTAAACGGTGAAACTAATGCAATATTTGAAACGTCGCCGTCGGTAGCTTAGTGGTTAAGGATTCGACCTAACGATCGAGAGGTCCCGGGTTCGATCCTGGCCATTACACTACCGACGTGAACCCACTCCTAACTCAAGCAATTTAGCTTAGCTGGAGGGGTTAGAGGGAATATTAGTAACTACGGTTCTAATATTCTTTAAAAAAAAAGTAGATTTCTTCTATAAGTAGGTACCTATTTATATTAAGGTATGTATAAAAACTAAGTATTTGTTACACACTAGCTGAGCCGGCGAACTTCGTACTGCCAATTTAATTCCGCCCGTGTGCCGTCAGATCACGATCCCGCTGCACCCGAGCGTTTTCCAAACAAAGTGTGTACCCATGTTGTGCTTTGCGACTGTGGTCGTTTTGTCCAGGAGGAACAAAATGTCGCAAAACCGACGTGACGTTTTCGCCACATTTTATTATTTAGTAATTTGTTCTGACACAAATCATGTGTAACTAATATAAAAAACGTTATATGGTGAAGTCATAATCTTCTGAGAATAATTAAATCATGTAAACTAATCCTAATTACTTTGAAAATGCGTCTCAAAATGGATGGAAGAAATGTTGACCGCCGTGGCACTTCATACATAATGTCAAGTATTTTCTTAAAAATTATTTGATATGGCTCTTTTAATTTGACTACCAGACAATGTAAACATTTATGTGCCATTTTGAGTATTGAAAAAATCTTCATATAATAGACATATCGCTGATTAAATGCCAAAGGGCCAGATTACGGAAATGGTAAATTTTACAGGAGAGCCCATCAAAGTTTTCGCCGCGATATTTTTAATTTTTTTGAGAATCTATAAGTGCTACATCTATGTATTATATATCATTCGATGCGTATTTTAGAGCTTTATTAATGTAATACTAACTAATTTCAGCAGCTTGCATCTATGAAAGTATAATATCACATGAGTCCGTTTTGCTTATAAAAATGAGTGTTAAATCTGTGCATATTTATTTAATAAAATGCCACAAAACGAAAGATAAGTAATGTTTAATGAATATTTTTCTCGAAAAAACCAATAAAATCCAAGTGTAATTTTTGATTATCTTGTTCGGTATTTATATTGTTCAGGCTTTGAACAATATTGGGAGTTGAGTTGAATGTGTTATTTTGTGTTGAGGTAGTTTGAAGATCTTCATTTTCTGCTATTACCACCTCCATTTTTTGAAAAAGCAATGATATACGTATACAAACACAGACCCTACTGTCCACTCCTAATGATTTCATCATCGACGGCAGCAGTAAACAGTCTACGAGTCAGGCAACACAGATATTATTGTTACGAGTACCTATAGCTTGTCTAAACTGGAAAACGTTCACATCATATTCAGTGTAAAAATAGTAAAAACTTCAATTGTTTCAGGAATTTTATCGTCAATAGGTATAATTTGTTTGTATGCGTGATAGAAGTGGTTGGGCGAGTCATTTGGGCTTAGACAAGCTATACCTAATTGTTTAGGTAGGTAAATTTACTAACTGGGAAAAAAAAAACATACAAGCGAACCACTACACACAAGAATAGAGCCACAAAAGAAACATGTCCAATTTGCGTAAAGAAATAGTAATGTATTTACTTTTTTCTTATATACAAAACTCTGGCTCCACACTTTCATCTTAAAAAATAAATAATAATCTCATGGTATTAAAATGCAAAGCGGAGACATTTTATAATATGGCCCTTTGGCTTGTACAATAATGATGTACTCACTTGATATTTATATTCCACACGGTCAAAATCCAAAATATGGCACTTTAGTCTATAAAATTTAATTAAAACTAAGACATATTTCGCAATATGGCCCTTTGTCTTATAAATAACGTGCACTTACGCCGATTACGAGGGCTTAACTCAAAATGTGGCTGTTTCGTCCTGAAGTTAGTCACCAAAATCACGGAATGCAAAAAAGGCGCTTGTCTGATTTGGCCATTTCTGACGCTAAAATCACGGGTGTCTTTTTCAAATTTAAAAGTTATAATGATTTGGATGCCATTTTTGAAAAAAAAATAGGTTTCAGATTTTTTTGCGTTGTGGCCCTTTGGCATTTAACCAGCGATATCTGTTTTAGCCGTGCCAAAACTGACGTGTCCGGACTATACCACTTTTTACGTTTTCATTTGAAACAAAACTGCATTTAAAGGGCTTAGGACTCAAATTAGAAACTATGGATGCTAGTACTGTAGGTGACTCACAGTTCTTTCATATGGTACCTAAAACTCATACTAACCCAGTAGAAACAACAACCAGAATAGCTTCTAACATTCAATAAATTGAATTGGGGAAAGGCCGAAAACTGACGTTTCGTTGTTTAAAAATCATCATAATTTAAATATTACGATAAATAGATCAAATAAATGAATGTCTTTAAATACTTTAGAGTATGTTTACATTTTTTAAATATTAAGTTATCAATACCCAGATACATCTTTTTTTAAATTGTAATTCAAACACAGGGGACAGTGCAAAAGTGAAGGATACACTTTTTTTTAAAAACGCTCACCCGCTACTATATTATGCATGTAGTATTATGGATTTATATAAACTTTCATTCACTCTATCTATTAAAAAAACCCGCTTCAAAATCTGTTGCATAGTTTTAAAGATTTAAGCATACATAGGGTCGAACAGACAGTAACAGCGACTTTGTTTTATACTATGTAATGACACTCAGCGATCGACATTCAATGACAGACTCATCGAATGTCATGAAGTTTGAATGTTTGTGAAATGTAGATACAATGGTGAAACATATTTGAATAACATTGGCACCGACACTTGTAGTGGTAGACATTCGCCAGCGGGAGAGGAGGAGCATCTAGGTCGCTCTACATTCACTCCGGTATAACAAAACTGAATATAAAGGTGGAATGTATTACTGAAGGTCTAAACTTGATCTCTTTGAATCGTAACTCAGTTTTGTGGCTGAGTGACAATGACAAATGCAAGGTACATGTTGGCAAGCCGCAATACAAAAGAAAGTAAGAGTCAGCCCGAGACCATACCTTACATACCACTTAATATAAACAAATAGAGGGCACAGCACACAGCACAGAGCACAACCCAAGCATTATATACCCCTGCCTGTCATTTATGGGTTATAATGGCATGAGTGTATTAAATATTAATTTATAATTAAGTAATTAACTGCAGCATAGGCCAGTCTCCACCTCATGTGGAGATGTTAATTGCAGCCGATGCAAAGCTGATGTAACATGACTTTACTAAGTAAGTAATTAGCAAAATTCTAAGGAAATTAGTACTTAATAGCAACCAATTTTGTATGTTTGTTCATAAATAACATTAGATTAATTTGGTACCTAAGTAGGTATAATGTTTTCAAATTCACATTAATTTCATTCAACTGGATCAATGAAAGATTGGCACTGAAGAAGTGAACACTTTTTAGTAATATATATTTTTTTATTTGTTAATAATAATTTATTTCATTCAGTCCTATATAACTCTACACCTAACACCTACCTACACTATGTAGACTTGCACAATAATATGATTACAATGCTAATCACAATCACACGCACAAACATTGTCCTATCAGTAACGGTTGGAACACGGGCAGGCCCAGCCATCTGTTGGCATCGCTCTGGTTCACATTACATTACGAGCCCACACTTGACACCCGCCATGTGCAGTTGAGTGTCCCTACATCAACACAAGCATTGTGTACACACTGTGCACTCGCCATCTGAAGCCACTGTTGTGATTCACTCCTATGTCACAGCCTCCACACTCCCCAGCTGGCGCTACCCAACATGCACCGGTGCACTGAGCACTGCTGCAAGTCTGACATCATTTTATTACCTAACTATTATCTTCAATGTTAGTTAATTTCTATAAGTAGTACTTCAAACTGAACTGATTGGTGGGAACTGTGTTGATATACATGTGCTCATGAAATATCAATAAAATAACATACTATTATATAATTGTATAGTGGCTCTGTTTGCACATTGCAGGCACTTGAAACAAACAAAACAAAATACTTGGGATAAATTAAATGAACCATTCTAGAAACCTAAATATTTGTTTATTTAAATTCTTGTCTGTTTGTTTACAATGGACACAAAAACGACTGTTCAGATTTTGAAACAGCTTGATCAGACTCAAAGTCATACATTGTTGGATGGCAATAGGTTGAGTAGGAGTGACGTGCCACGGGCCACGGGCATCGGTCAGTAATAAATAAATGTACTACACTACACTAAATATTTACTCATATTTACCAAAATGGTTCATATGTGGGAAATAACCCTGCTTGATCTTTTTAACACACATCATGGTTTGAATCAGTTCTCTCACTGTATTTGAAACTTCGAATTGTGACTGTACAGGCAAGCACTAAATATGTATATGCGAAAACTCAAATGGTTTTAAGTTAACCAATCGGTTGTCAGTTTAGTTATAAGATACTGTTTGTTTTCCAAATAAAATAAAATAAAATAAAATAATGTGAACCAGAGCTTCACTGAAGCAGATGACAATAAATATTTGTGCCTAAAGTTGCAGGATCAACATGCATGGTGTGAACTTACTGCGCAGACATCTCATGCTCGTTGGAGCTGCACTCACTCTCACTTGCCACACACATCACACACATTCAGGTCAACAACATGTTTTAATTACCTTTTATTGGTGATTACTAATATTGTCGATATTGTGTAAAGCACACTCGCTTGCAACACTTAGCCACACAATAGACTTCACTGTACCGCTACAACCAATACTGATAAAAGGTTTCCCCAGAACTTGTTACATTAAACAAATATCATGGTCGCTCATAATTAGCACTTGGGAGGTGAGACCAGCGCGAGAAAGGAAACTGATCGACGATACAGCTCGGCAGAGTGCAGTGTCAGTGTAGGCAGAGACGTGTACGACGGCCAACTGTTACGCGCCCGAGGAGCGAGCTTAAATATGAACCGTGCGTTACTCACCATAATGATAATAAGATTGTCGTGTCGCGCGGGGAGCACTGGCGGTGCGTAGTGTGCGCTCAGTGTCGGCGTGTCGGGTAGCGCCGCGGCGATGCGTCGGGCTCGGGTCGGGCGCCGGCGTGCGAGCGGCGGGCGGACTGCGAGTGGCGGCTACATGCCCCACCGGCGGCACCGGGCGCTTCCGAGCGCTCGACACGCAGTCTCCCTCTCCTTACTAACGCACCACGACTACCACGAGTCAAATCAATCGCATCGACCCATCACACAACACCACTCAACTTAATGAAGATGACATGACATGACTACTTTAGTTTGGAAACCAAATGTTTTTTTTGGTATTTTATGACATGGTAGCTAGGGCTTTTATATCAAGTCTTATTTTGTTTTATATTACTTAAATTATTTTTGATGATATTGAGATATAATAACGATGTTGATGATGATGATAATGACGATGAATGAGATGACTGCTGCCTCAGTCAAGCTGTGGGAACTTAACTAAAAGCTCACTAGGGAGAGTTGGAATTAACACGAAGAGCCAAAACCGAAAGACTACAAGCAATTAAATAATTACCTAGGTACGTCACTTGAGTCTAGCTCTCTCGCCATCCTCCGATTCGCACACACAGATTAACAATATGCAATATTCCGCTTTTATCCGGGCATTGTTGACCTTCAGGGTCTCCACCCACGTCAGGTACAGGAATAGGGTCATTGACCGCACGATCTCGTACAGTCCACCAATCCACTCCAAATTAGGAACCATGCAGCATACCGATTAGGATGTCGCCCACTATGAGTCTGGATGCCTTGGGTGACACGCTCCGAGGCCCATGAAAGAACAGGGCCTTGGTTTCCGCACGTCCAGCACAAGGTGTTGATTAATGCTTTAGCGATGTCCAGGGAACCCGCCAACATCACCTCGCCGCTCGTCGAACACTATAGGCTGGCGAGCTCGCCGGCTCGGCTGCCACTTCTTTTGTGTCAGGACCCGTTTCTCCGGATTCAATAATTTCAGATACTGGACCCACCCGAAACACGCTGAGAAGCCCTACAGTCGGGCTTTGACAGTACCTTCGACTAGAGCAAGGACCCAAGCTCGACCTGGAATGCCTTCGCGTTGGATCCAGGGCTGTACAGGGAGTTTTTGGCTCTGAGCCTTAGAACCACTCTAGTTTTACCCAAGTTACCTCGGGCACGTACTTGTAATCCACGACTGGCACCATAGGTGACCGAGGTGGAGTCATATGCAGTACCACCGCCTGTGGTGGGAACAAGGAACAAGGAGCCAACAACTCCGCGGAGCAGCCCTAGCTGGAGTCTTCGGACCCCGCAAGCCTCTTAGCTTATCACTTTCGCTGCGGCAGCATTAATTGGCTCTTAACCTTCTGCTAGTGCGATACGAGACAAATACTACCCGTATCTATATTTCCTTCTATGCGTTACGACCTCTATTTTGCCGTACCAGCACCTGACTTTCAAAGTCCATACTGACGAGGAAACTCAGCATATCAATTGTTTTTTTGAACGAATCGATAGGTTACATCATCATGAATACCTAGCTGCGGTAGCCTGAGGTTCTGTGCAATATTTCAAAAAATACAGGGATTATTAAAAATCAGTCATTCACGGCCATATATTTGCCGTATAGCATAGAAGTGGAAAAATGCTAGGGATGGGGAGTTTACTTCTAAAATGACAATCGATACTTTAAAGATATTTTTTATTAAAGATATAAAATTTAACAGTATATGGATCAACATAACATAACCTCTTAATTAAGGTACAAATATGAAGCCGACTTCATATCGCTACCGCAGACGACGTTGTGACACAAGGTAGGTACCTACTGTTTTCTATGTACTTCTATGGAATTCCCTCCCTGAGGATTTGTAGGGTGATTCAAGTGGGGACATCAAGTTGCTTATAGAAATGTTGTCCAAAGATATTCGATCAGTATCATTGCTTTTATTTTCTTGTAATGATGGGACGATCCAAAACAAGAAATTCTTTTTTTGTTGATGGACTTACAAAAATTGGGTTCGACTCCTTGCATCTATTTAGCCCTGAACCACAAGCACCGATCACCCGCTTTGTTTATCGAAACGCTTTCAATTAATTGTATCTTCCTTCTTGATGAAGGATTTGTGAATGCCGAACTTGATTTTTTAGAATTAGATGTCACATCCAAGCTACTATAACCATGAACAACTTTCTTTCTTGCTTCTGCACCTTCACTTTTAACTCCCTTACTTAAATCCAGTTTTTTACGTGAACGTCTCATTGTTAGGCAGTTGTGTAGTTTTCCGCACAAAAATTATCAAGCACTTTACGTACGTCTCGTCAGTTACGGCCAGCACTAACGCAAACTGAGATGCCGCGCGGACGCATTCAGTAAGACGCGGGGTTGGGGGGGTACGGCAAGTTAGTTGCCGTACCGCACTGAATAAAAAGACTTACCTTACTGTGCGTTACGGCAACTATTTCGCCGTATATTATGAGTGTACAATATTATTACATCAAAAGCAACAATATTATAAAAATCACTGTCTCTTTTCTACGCGTACAGGAACATAGCTAGATCACCCCCGCACCGCGCGCAAAACAAGGACAATAAGCTGACGCACTGGCTGATTGTCAAATACGGCAAAATACTTGCCGTAACGCAATGAGAGTGTTATGGTAAGGCCACCCCGATTCCTGCTGAACTACAAAACGTGCGTTGAAAATATTATTTCTTGTTCGTAGGATTAGATAAAGTTTGTCTGCAAGGATCCATGCTTAGTCCTTTGCCAGCATGGTATTAGGCGTTTTTTCAGACAGTATCAGTAACTCACATGAGCTCATAAATCCTGATTGAGGATATATATATGGGATGCAGGATTCCTGCAGGATTATATATATTGGCACATTGGTACGACGTGAAAGAAGTGGAAGGCCTCCTCTTGACAACGGCAGCAGTTGCGTATTTAGGTACTGTCTTCGATGAGCTTGCAAATAAAACACTAAGTCTGTTAGCCAATCGGGGTGCAAGGCTGCACAGCCAATCGGGGTGCACCGGCGTTCACCTGTCCCGAGATGGTAATCGGCTTCTTTTCGCGCTTCGGGTCCTGTTTCTTGTACGCCTACTTTCTCGTTCTTCGCTGCGTAACGCTGCTACCTCTAAAGACATCTTGTTGATCAGGTCTACTAACGACTCCCTAGGTGTCTGGCTTGTACCTACATTTAGTTTTAAGCAGAATTTGACGTCAAAAAGCTGTAGTAGTACTACACAATTTTGAATAAATACCTTGAGTTTGAGTTTGTACCTACTCTCCTCCACGGCGGCGATTACTGCCGGAGCCGGAAGGAGAGGTTATGTCGGACTCTAACCGACTAAAACCCCACGCCGGCTGGGGGTCTTGGTGCCAGGCTGTGCTGCAGGTAAGGTTGTCTTCGACATATCCCTCGCACCCCGGCTGACCCAGAGCCATCCCTTACGGTCTGGCCCTCCTCTGGAGGGGGGACAACAGTGACCCCGACTCGGCCCCGCCGTGGCCTGCTTCTGCTGGGGTGACAGGCGGCTCCACCCGACACCCCCAGGTCCGCGCTTGGGGGACGGAGGTCAGTCAGTGGAGAACTTCTGCTCCTAAGGCCGCCACGAGGAGCCGTGTCGGCGTCTCCCACGTCGGGCACTTGTTCAACGTGTACGGCTCTGAGTCTTAGCTCGCATCACAGTGTAGGCACACGGACGTTGACCTGACACTTCGTGACCTGACACAGGCTATCCCCGAATCACCCTTTCCCAGTGATCACCTGTGTCAGCCGTTACGAGAAACTACTGTATCCTCTCTAGCCAGTCCTCCATGATAGGTCTTATCACTGCTCTCATGGCGTGCCCTGCACGTGATCACCCAAGTCGTTGGTTTCACTTCACCACTATGTACTAGTGGAGTTAGGACTTACATATGGCTTCGAAAAATCAAAGCCGTGATGTCTCCGGGATTCACTTTCAGCAACTCGCCGCCTCTAAGGATATCGTGATATAAGTATACAACGGCCCTGTTGGCCAGTACCCGGTCAGATTCCCGCGGCAGCCACACCTTGTTGACCTTCAGGGCTGCCGCTTATATGGAGCACGGACCGCACAATCTCAGCGTAGTTTTCTACAAGTTTAACAGCAGCTACCAGCTTCTACAAATTCGGCAAATTCAACATAGTAGTCCAGAAGGCTCATTTGGGCCAGAAATTTAGGGGTCAGATTTCGGCGATGCTACCGTCTACCTTCCTTCCTGATGCTACGTTCGCACTAGTGATAGAGCAAGAGCTCCCCATTTTTAATTTGGAGCTTAATGCTGATGGAAATGTCACCCTCTATGTTCTCGCAGGTGGCCCAAGAAAGAACACGGCCTCGATTTTATGCAGGGCCCTCTCGAAACCCACCCGCTAGTCGATATCAATTTAAATCGCTGCCATGTGGACCGAGCTGTATGAAATGAAATATACAACATGATATGTAAGTTATAAAAGCCACTTCAGTGGAATTCAAGTTTCAACCACAGTATTCCATGATTACAAAATAAAAAACCCGACTGCCACTGAAAAGATCGAAATAAGTTTGGAAAATGAATGGGTACCGCCTGCTATCAAACTTATTTCGATCTTTTCAATGGCAGTCGGGATTTTACCCGACCCGACTGCCGAAGGAAGGGGGATAATGTTTTTCGATACTAGGATGTATGTATGTCCATTTATTTGGCACGGCCTACAGCCTGAACGGCTTGACGGGTTTGGACATGTGAGGTGTCATTTGATTCGCCGTGATTGTGTGAGTGACACCAGGTATATTAAAATTTCGAGAAAATCAAAATGGCGGCTTTTTGGCGCCAAAAGTACGTTGTCAAAAGTAGTTTTGACTCAAACTTTTCGAGTAGGGTATCATAATGAAGGAAATTAGAAGGAGATTACAAAAAGATAAACATGCCATATCACAACTAAAAAGTATAAAATAAAACAAATGACTAAAAAATAAAAAAACCCGACTGCCACTGAAAAGATCGAAATAAGTTTGATAGCAGGCGGTACCCATTAATTTTCTTTCGGTTTATGATTGGCAAATGGGTACCGCCTGCTATCAAACTTATTTCGATCTTTTCAGTGGCAGTCGGGTTTTTTATTTTTTAACCACTTGTTTTTAATTTTTTAATCATCTGTTTTATTTTATACTTTTTAGTCATGATATGACATGTATTCTTTTTGTAATCTCCTTCTAATTTCCTTCATTTTGATATCCTGCTCGATAAATTTGAGTCAAAAATATTTTTGACGACATACGTTTTGGCGCCAAAATCCGCCATTTTGATTTTTGAAATTTTAATATCCCTGGTGCGTAGACAGAGAAGAAAGTCTTTGCCCTGGTAGGCCCTGGTGTCACTCACACAATCACAGCGAATCAAATGACACTTCACATGTCCAAATCCGTCAAGCCGTTCGACTGTAGGCCGTGCCAAATAAATGGACATACATACATACATACATACATACATAGTCTCAAAAACATTACCCTCCTTCCTTCGGCAGTCGGGTAATAATACTGAACTATAAAGAGAGCTGCACATTAAATAATAATACTTTCCCAGATGATTTTGTTACGTTCATTTTTCATAGGCTTAGGCTTAATTAGGACCTATAGGTACCTAATACCAATGAGTGTACTTATCAGTTGTCACATGCGAGAGGTCATCAAACAAATGACGATAGGTACCTACTCGTTACACTACTTTTAAATCATGTTATTTATTTAGATTTCTGACATATTGATTGTAAATAAGTTAAATATGATTTGAATAAGTTACTTAACCATAATAACACCACGTCATTAATAAACTTATAAAAAAGCGGCGCCAAAGGAGGATGGGCAGAATGTTCGGACCCAGGGATCCGCTCCAATCAAAATGAGTGTGATACATCATTAGAAAGCTATTTTTGAGTAAATAAGAATATTAGCCGCGTGGTTCCCGGCAGACAAGAATTTCTGCACGATATCCTTTAAAGCGGCGAGTCTCCGCCGTGGATCGCCACCGTGGATCCTGGAAGCGAGATCCCTTGCGGCACTGTATCGGTTCCGTAAGGAGGCGCGGGAGCGGGGATACGATCCCGAGCCCGAAGACATTCGGGCCGAGAGATCCCGGCTCCACAGGATCATGGTGGCGGAGTGGGAGCGACGACTTCAGCAACCACGCGCAGGGCATGCCGTCATAGAGGTGGTAAGGCCCATCATGGGGGAATGGCTAGAGAGGCCACATGGCAGCCTCTCGTATCGACTGACGCAGATAATCACCGGGCACGGGTGCTTCGGGCGGTATCTGTGTCGGATCGAAAAGGAGCATACGTCTGAGTACCATCATTGCGACGCGAGCGAGGACACGGGGCTGCACACGCTCACCGAGTGTTCGGCATGGGACGACCGACCGAGGCGGGAGCTAGTGGCGGCCCTGGGAGTGAGAGTTCTCACCCTCGCCACCCTGCTCACAGCAATGGTCCACTGTGCGGAAGCGTGGGCGGCCGGCGTCTCCTTCAGCGAGCAGGTAATGGTCCTGAAGGAGACGGCGGAACGGGAGAGGCGGTGCGAGCGAGAGAGACTCGCGGATCGCGCCGCCCGCGCGTTCAGGCAACTCGTGGGCCGGAGGGCACTGCCTGACCCCCGTCACCCATGAGCGCGGGTCTGGCGGTGACGGGTGGAGCCGCCTGTCACCCCAGCAGAAGCAGGCCATGGCGGCGCGGCGGCGCGCTTAAAGCACGCCTCCCCATTCCGGGGGCGAGTCAGTGACACCGTTATCCCCCTCCTGAGGTGGGCCAGACCGTAAGAGATGGCCCTGGGTCAGCCGGGGTGCGACGGATATGTCAATGACAACCTCACCTCCGGCCTAGCACCACGAGCCACAGTCGGCGTGCAGTTTTAGTCGGTTCGAGTCCGACATAACCTCCCCTTCCGGCTCCGGTAGGGGAGTATCCGAGGGGCTTTGCCGCACGAAAGAAAAAAACAAAAAAAATGCATAGAAGAATTTGGGCCGCCCCATCTCTTCCCATGCGGTGTCTTACAAGGCGACTAAGGAATAGGGCTGTTTAATATCAGAGACTCAGCCTCAGATATAGGCTCGAGTCAACAATAGTGCCCGAAATATTATGGCAAGAGGCTCAACCCCTATTACATGGGACCGACTACAATTATTGGTGAAATGTGGGTTTTAATTCACCTCTGCCTAACCCTCCGGGGATGAAGGCGTGATAATTATGTATGTAAGAATATTTATGGCGCTAGTAGGTTCTATTCATAGTCCAATCGAAGTAAATCTACTTTTTCATTTTTAAGTTTTTTCACTATTTCCTAATAAAATGTTTTATTTGAGACCGTTTTATCCATTTCAATATAGTGTTATTGTACCTTATAACAATATATATATAGAAATAAGTTTGTACAGTACAATAAACCAGAAGTGAATTTTATCAATGATTGCAGATAAACATTAATGGGTAGGTACTAATACCGAGTATTGATTAATCCATTACGACTTACGACACTGACGACAAACAACGCGCGATCAATAAAACCTTCGAGTCTATCATATCCTACAACTCATATAATTGATACTATGTAAGTAAGTATATGGGCACAAGAATCTCCGTATCTTCGTCTGTAGGTACAGCCCTCTTCGGCGTAATAAACAGTTTTGTAAACGTTCCATTTCAATCAACTAATACAACCTAATCGTTAATCAATCAGATAAGATTGCTATACCTAATGTTATTCCAGGTATATCACTAGCCAATGCCCGCAGCTCAGCCCGTGTGACTGCGTGTTTTTACGACTGTTGGTTCTACTTACCTAACCAATCGCGATTCGCGACTACATAGGTAAACGCAACAGTTTAAGTCTGATGAAGACCTATTTTACAAGAAAAAATAGGTAACGCATCAAAACCAGATCGATCTTGACAAATAAAGTACTCTTTAAAATTAAAATGACACCTTTAGTTCGGAGAATAATACAATTTTAAATCAATAATAGAGTCTGATGTGCTCTAATACCTCTTGGTATCTTTTTGAGACTTTGTAGTCTGGACTACAAAGTCTCACAACTTGTGATCACCTTTAATTAACTAGCGTATGTATTATACTTCATATCAGCGTAATAATGTTCAAAATTAATCAAGCTGAACCAAAAATATGACTTTTAAATCGAAAAATCTTAATGTTCTGATGACCGTATTTAAAAATGGACTAATATTTGTGTCTGGTTGTGATAGCAAGTATTTTTTGTCCCCTTGTGAAGAGCTGTCCAACGATGTATGACACATCTTCATTGGACAGCCTACCACAACCGTTTACGGAACAGTCCCATTGCAGGAGAGTTTTATGTCAAGCTTAAAGTAATCTTGCTTATACATATTCGTACCACAACCGTACATTGTGCATGCCATGTATTTCTGCTTAGTGCTTTTGTGACGTCAATTAATCTTTAAAATTCGAATACACCGGGAAAATGAAATGCTCAAGTGGGACTTGAACCCATGACCTTCCTCTTACAGGCGGAATGCTGCCACACCTGAATCACTTCAAATTTCCCTTCTCTTTATATCCGTCTTTAAGGGCGACGGTGGAGCCATCTACCAAACAATGCTTGTTACTTGTAGCTTGATACATATTTACACTGAGTGGTAATCGAAACTGCCGCGGTCGTTATAGGTATACTAGGTACCTATAACGATAAATTGCCTATATTATGTGAAATAGTTAATTTGGTATTTGGATCATAATGCGGCCCTTCGAATAACCGCTGAACTCTTGCATAGCTCCACGGGCATAGAATAGGTACGCCCAAGTCCCGACCGTGTCTGTACACGAACATGGTTCATTATGCGAAAGAGACTCGCACATAGTGATGAATAGAGGCCACACTGTTGAAACTGTTTTCTGGATTAGGGGGACGACCCCCCTGCGCCTGACTGTAGTAGGTATTCCTATCTTTTATGACATTATAGCAATCTGCCCGGTTATCGTGGTGCCAATTTTTATAAGGATGGTATTTAAAAATACTTCAATTAATTCCCATTTAACTAATTTTGCCAGTAGTACAATTTTTTGTTTGATTTGCTCTTAATATATATTAATAATTTTTAAAATCGTTTTGAATCCTCGTACGTCAAGATATTTATAACATATTTGCTCGTAAAGTGGTTGTAATTACACCAATTTCAATATCGTAATGTATCTCATTACCTACGTACTTGTGCGATAATGTAATGTAAAAGGCACGTGTTTTTTTTAATAAAGTTTTAAGATAGGTACTCCGTCTAAAATGAACGAAACTTTTAAAAATCTTAGCAAAGAGGTTTTATGTCAAGAAAGTGGTCAATATTTTATGAATAAAATTAACTTTGGGAAATAAAATATAACAAATAAACATTTAATTCTTTAATTTAATTAATTTTCACAATAAATTACAACCATTTATCTGTAACAAAACACAATAATATTAATTAACTTTATTAGTAATACTGGCTGTTTTTGTACCTTTGCCTAAAAAAAAAAACGTTGATGCGCGCGCATCACTTATTTGTGGACAAGTAAAAATAATTCCGCGCGCTTTTTCTTATAATTTTATTAATTTCCTCGTAAATATGTTATAAAACGTCGTATGACATACGTGCGCTTTGAAAATTACAGCCTCTGCTTCCTTATAGCCCTCGCCGATGGCTCGGGCTAGTAATATCGCCTCGGCTGTAATTTTCAACTTACCGCACTTATATCATAATGTACTATTATGTTACTGACTGTAGGTACCTTGAATGTGGATGTGTACGCGCACCGCGCGAAGGAGGCGCGAACCCTAAACAATACCGAAAAAAAAAACAGGCGTGAACGCGCTGAAACTGTCCACATTTCACACACGTCTGCGCCACATTCACGTTCACGTCTGTTCACGGAGTTTCACGGCGATAGCCTGAGACCGCCGCCGCCATGATTGTGAATAGACCAAAAAAAAGAAAATGCCCGCTGAGTTTCTTGCCGGAGTCTTTTCGGGCCTAGGCCGAGTTTCGTAACGAGGTGGTTATGTTAGTCTTTAATATTGCTATTTATATTGACGTTTTGTATGTTCGGATTAAATGGTCTATGCAGAAATTTGGTCTTTGACGTTGATTGGACATTCGCGCTATCCTTTTTACTTAGCTAGGGTACCGCTTGGTTAAAAAGAAAGAGAGCGAATTTCTTAATTTAAGTGGGTATTACATCTTCCTGAATTCAGAATTCTAAATTCAGGAAGCTATTTAGGAAAAGAAATTCAGTCACCGAAGCTCGCGATTACACGTTCACTAATTTAGGATCCTAAATCATTTTTGAAGGACGAGCGGCAAGGGACGGACGTGTCGACTGTCGAGTGAATTGCGACAAAATGCCCTCAATACTATAAAAAAAAAACAAAATATTGATATTGCCATAACCCTTGCGGTTAGCTTAACGACGAACGAATTTTTTCTTTCATAATCAATTTGAATAATTAGCATACTGAATGCTGTAAAAGGAGATGTTTCATAAATGTATGGAGTCTGGGCCAACTATTGTACACTACTGAGAAATATAGCTAAGCAATATAGTTACCATTTCCCACTATTCTATTTTTATAATATTACTTCGTTTAAGTGTTAAATCGAAATAATTATATCACATAATTGCAACACAACAAAGATGGCGGACTTATGCGCGTTCTCTTTGTAAACTAGATATTATTGTAATTCGTGAATCGTGTTAAAAACAATTTAAAACTTATAATTCTGTTTATTATAACACTAAAATATATATATTCGTAAGGTTAAATAGTTTCTTGTGGTTGCTACAGTCCGTCAAATCTAAAAAGTACCGTTTGACAGTTCTGACAATTGAATGATAGGGATGGGATGAAAAAATCGATTACTATAATATCCGAACTTTAAGAGATCGATTACTATAATATCCGAATTTTAAGAAATCAATTGTTATAATTAAATAAAAGAAATGTTTAGGATATTTTTTTATTCACTACTAGTACTAGTATCGTCGTCTTCGTCATCATCGTCATTTAAATTAATGACCAGTTGATTGTCCATTACATTATCAAAGTGTACGTCTCTTTCGAAGTCGTCCATTATTATTTTCTTTGTTTTTTGTACTACTTTACTCCAATCTTCCTGTGTAACTTGGGCACATGCTTCCTTTAATAAACCTTCCATTTTCTTGACACTGAAGGGTGGTTTTGTGTTGTGTCTTGCTGCATAACCTGTAAAACAATAATGTAACTATTTGATAGCAGACGAAAACCATTGTTTAAATTATAAATGTTAGAAGTACTCGTGTTATTATTATAATATTATAAAATATTACCTTTAACTTGGGCCCAAATCAGTTCAATGGCATTATATTGGCAATGGTACGGAGGAAGTCGTATGACTTTGTGCCCGTGCTCTTCGGCCAATTGGTCAATTACATATGTCGGTTTTGGTGGTTTATGCAATTTCACTAACTGTAATAATTCAGCTTTTAATAGTGACATGTCGGCATCCACTCCTTTTCTTTGCAGCCATGCCACCAAATCTGCTTTCTTATTGGCTGACGTAGGTGCTTTATCAATTTGCACAGAGTGGTATGGGGCATTATCCATTATAATTGTGCTGTTAGGAGGGATATTCTGTAATAAATTTAAGAACCACTCTCGGAACCTTACTGCGTCCATTTCTTCATGATACTCTTTAGTGCTTTTGGATTGGAAAGCTAATAAAGAGTTTTCCACGAAGCCTGTAGACGCTGACCCAGCATGGCATATTATGAGGCGTCCACCTTTTCCTATCGGCACCTTCGAGCACGAAGCTTCAGAATCATCAGTCCATGTTTTCGGCACAGAATGGTTGGAATTTAGCCAAGTTTCGTCCAAAAATATTACATTATCCCAGTTTATAATTTGTTTAACTTCGCGCAGGAATGTTAGTCGCTGCATAATTATGTCATGTCGCTCCATAACAATTTTTCGTTTGTCAACTTTTTTGTATCTGAAGCCAATTCCTGTTATTACCGTTCTCAACGACTCTATGCTTCCCTTATACAGCCCGGCATCTTTTAAAGTTGCACATAACTTTGCCAATGTTGGAAATTCGCCTCTTGTAAAATACCCGTATATATGGTTTCTAATAGCATGACTATCGAATTCATCGATGCCTGTCACAGGTTTATTTCTTTTTCGTTTTTTCGGTGTGTGAAGTACGTTACTGTCACTCCCCGAAGGCCCATATTTTTCACTTAATATTTTGCCAACGGTGCGGCTACCAATACCGAGAGCTTCACCGACGCGATCCCGAACTTGTGTAACTGGCAGTAGAAGTCCACCATTTTGAGATTCACGCTCAAAATACTCGTGTAATTTCACCACCAATTCACGAGCCTGGCTGTTCAAAGTACGTCCTCTTTTCGACATTATTAATAAACACTTGCTTAGTTCGGAGTCCAGTATAAATATTGCCAAGGTAAACGGATAAAGAATGATCAGTCCAGAAAAGTAATAGCCAAGTCACAAATTGTAAAACACAAACGAGAAAGCAAGTACGCGCACAGTCAGCTTCCAAGATGGCGAGAGACTGCTGACGCCGAACCGACCGAGCGGACCGCGTGCGCTTGTAGTTGGCAGTGTTGCCAGAAAAAAAAAATTGTAGAGACTTGGACACCTGCGATTTTGCCTATTGACCTAAAAATAATTAAATTAATTTATTTTAGGGTATCTGTGTATTCAGTGCATTATGCGGTCGCGCAGTAACGTCGTTAATTTATAACATCAGGCAACAACATTTTTGTGAATGGGTTCTACATACCTTATTTTTATTAGTTTTAGACGTAGAAATAAGACTTAGAAGAAAAAATTGTAATTGTAAAATCAATGGATGTGCTTGTTAAAAAATTGTTTATTTCTCTGTAATATGCAAACCCATACTATCATACACAAAAATAAATGTAAAAAACACTATCCCTGACTCCATTTACTATTTCGACAGCGTTAGCGCGAGAAACCCCGACTTATTTGGGCGCGAAAATCAAAAATCGACAAATCGCTTTCGACAACTTTTTAAAGAAGCAAATATATTTGATTTATAAATACGTATTTTTGGTGAATGGGTTTTATCTCATATTTTACGATTACATAACTATTTAGTTATGTAATCGTAATATGTGAGATAAATCCCATTCACATGAAAAAATATTTGTTTGGTTGTCAAGTGTAATTTGTAAATAATACATTCGATTTTTCGTATATGTAAACGATTTTTTTGCATACAAGTGTATCCGAAGAGTCGCAACACTACGTGCAGTGACCTAACTACGTAACTTTGTAATGAGGTCAAGAATATAACTATTAGAAATTATTTACTGTGTAAATATGTGTTATTTTGCTTTGTTTGAAAGTTTTCAATTACATTTAGATATTAAGAATTGTACATTTTTAGATACAATAATGAAATCTTTCTAAATTCATGGTTTTATGAAAAAGGTTATCGAAACTGAATAATGTACGTATGAACAAAGTTGTTTCGGTTTGAAAAATATGAAACGTCAAACGGTACCTCTTAGATTTGATGGACTGTAGTATCGTCAAATAACACATCATGTTGACAATTGAAAAATTGACAATGACATGGCAATTGTCAAAACATGGCCGTTCAGAAATAAAGTACAAACGAGTCTTTTTATACGAGAATAATTGAACACAATATAGTTCCGCAAAAATAACCAGCATGTTTTGTTTGTCGTCAATATTAAAAAAAATTATTAAATATACCATGGTGTTTAATGCTGTGAAAAATATTCAACAGTAAATATTGAAGTTCCGTTAGTAATTTATATATATGCTGTTTTCAGGCTGTTTTAGAACGGTATTGTCCATCATGTAACTGGTAGCCATTATCTATCTCGCAAAATGTTGTCATATAATAAAAATGTCACATTCTTCTTTCAATTACTACAACGTATTTCGGAGTCAAACAAAGGTAATTGTATTTTTTCCAAGAACCAGTTTTTTTTCTCTTTTTTTCTGTGTAGTGTACATTAGTTGGCCCAAAATGAAACATCTCCTTTCATTCAAACATTTGGGCGGGGTAATAAAAAATCAATGAATAAAATGAATGACAGATCATTCATTGGTTCCGATAGCATAGCTCGTAAGAGCGTCGGTAGATTGCTCCACCATCGCCTTAAAGACGGATACAGATTGGTTTGGGCGTGAGTCTGGTAGCTAAGTGGTCAAAGCATTCTCCCTGTAAAAGAAGGATCGCGGGTTCAAATCCCGCCTGGACTGATCATATAATTTTTCCTTGATCTATTTGAATAATTAGCATACTAGATGATGTAAAATTTCATTTATTTCGTCGGTACATACGCAATATTATATTGGGAGGGAAAGACGAACGTGCGCTCTCGACGGCCGGCGCGCGGCGACTGAGCGTCCTGAATTCAGGAAACGTAATTACACTCATCCGATTTAGCCATTTAGGACGTCGGAAACCATTCTTTTCCTAAAGTGGGTATAAAGTGGGTATTACATCTTCCTGAATTCAGTATTCTAAATTCAGGAAGCTATTTAGGAAAAGAAATTCAGCCACCGAAGCTCGCGATTACACGTTCACTAATTTAGGATCCTAAATCATTTTTGAAGGACGAGCGGCAAGGGACGGACGTGTCGACTGTCGAGTGAATTGCGACAAAATGCCCTCAATACTATAAAAAAACAACAAAATATTGATATTGCCATAACCCTTGCGGTTAGCTTAACGACGAACGAATTCTTTCTTTCATAATCAATTTGAATAATTAGCATACCTACTACATGCTGTAAAATTTCATTCAAACATTTGGGCGAAGTAATCAAAAATCAATGAATAAAATGAATGACAGATCATTCATTGGTTCCGATAGCATAGCTCGTAAGAGCGTCGGTAGATTGCTCCACCATCGCCTTAAAGATGGATACAGATTGGTTTGGGCGTGAGTCTGGTAGCTAGGTGGTCAAAGCATTCTCCCTGTAAAAGAAGGATCGCGGGTTGAAATCCCGCCTGGACCGATCATAATTTTTCCTTGATCGATTTGAATAATTAGCATACTAGATGATGTAAAATTTAATTTATTTCGTCGGTACATACGCAATATTATATTGGGAGGGAAAGACAAACGTGCGCTCTCGACGGCAGGCGCGCGGCGACTGAGCGTTCTGAATTTAGGAAACGTATTTACACTCATCCGATTTAGCCATTTAGGACGTCGGAAACCATTCTTTTCCTAAATAGCTTCCTAATTAGGAAGCTTTGCTTCCTAAATGCAATTACACTGTTCTAAATTCAGAATTTTCTAAATTCAGGTTTCTGAATTTAGGAAGATGTTATACCCCTTTATAATAATAATAATAATAATTTCTTTATTTTGAAGCAACATAGGCTCATATTTAGGGTTAGTAACAATGTTCTTACTATATGTTAGTTAAATACAACTCATTGTGCATATATAATTTAATTTAATACATATTTTCATTCTTAAAATTGTAATGAAAATTAAAATCAAATCTAGGTCACTAATGAAATCAATTGAAATGTCCAAATAAGTTATAATCAAAATATTAAACTAAAATATAGTATTACATATAATAAAAATAAAATAAAATAATGAATTAATTGTATCATAAGATTTGAGATTAATAATAAATAATAATTACAGTTAATAATTTTCGAATTAGTTATTCAATTTTAATTTTCATTTAATAGCCCCAATGGCAAATTTTACCCAATATGCCTGGATAGGGCAGTCATATTTATCTATTAATGTTTTCAGAATGATGCTACTGCTGCCACGCATTCTGTTTAGCAATGACGATATACGTTTGCGTCTGATGGCATAGAAGTCATCAGTACGTGCTTCGGCAAACATCGTCGATGCGCTACAGAAGCGCGGCAACCCCAGCAGCACTCTGAAAACATTGTTATATTGAACCCGCAGGGCACTGTATGCCTTTTGTGTATAATTAACCCATAGGCTGCTCGTGTAAAAAGATTGGCAGTATGCTTTAAATAATGTAATTTTGACCTCCGTCGAGCAGCGAGCAAACCTACGTGCCAACATGTTACCCCGGACAGACAGCGCCCTGCGTTCACGTTCAATATCAGCATTATCTTTCAAGTCTTCGGTTATAATGTGTCCCAAGTACATAAATTTTCTAACTCTATTAAGAGGTGCTCCATCCAGAAAAATAGGAGGCACGGCAGTATGGTCTTTTTTATTGACACTAAGCAACATGTATTCACTTTTTTTACAATTATATTTCAAGCCATGCTTCTCAGCATAAATCTCGCATACTCTTACTAGCTTACGAAGAGCGTTAATCGACGGACTCAGCAGCACCATGTCGTCAGCATAGCTTATGTTATTGACGGCCACCCCGTCCATGTAGCAGCCGGCATGCATGCTGCTGAGTTCGACGATCAAACTGTTTATGTATACATTAAAGAGCGTGGGTGAAGAGATTCCCCCCTGCCTCACCCCACATTCCAGTCTGTATTCTTCAGATATGCTGTCAGCCCATCTTACCACATTAACTTGGTGGCTATACCAAAATTTATATATTTCCACTAGTTCAGTAGGTACATTCTCCTTTTTAAGTTTATCCCACAAGATCTCATAAGAAACTAAATCGAAGGCTTTAGATAGATCTAGAAAACAAGCATAGACTGGTGTTGCGGTCCACATAGTACTTGATAGTTTGCTTCACACTTAGTATGGCACTCTCAGTGAATAGATTTGGTTGAAAACCAAATTGTGCGTGATGTATACTGATGCTTCGCCTGAGATGCGTGTTGAGCAAGCCATCAAGTACTTTTGCAAGAATTGTGGCTAGAGATATTGGACGATAGTTATTCTTATCACAGATATCACCAGTCTTACTCTTAACGATTGGCACCACGATAGTTCTCATGAGGTCCTCCGGAAGATACCTATGGCCCAGACATAAATTATAGAACATGGTAAGCACTCTGGGCAAGTGACCACCCGCATGCTGCAAGTGTTCGACACTCAGACTGTCGTGTCCCGGCGACCTACCCCGAGTCACATTCTTTATTACTTTATCAACTTCTTTGCAGTTGAACTGTATATGTCTCGGAGTATGCTCTAAGAAACCACTCTGCCCTTTATTCACATTGGACAATGGTGAGCTTACCTTAAAATGCGTTTTAAAGATATTTGCAATCATTCGAGGGTCTCTTTCTGACTCAATACATTCAGCTCGACTCTGTTTAATATTACAGTTATTAGTACCTTGCCAGAACTTCCTAAAATTCTTATTAGAGCGATGGGCGGCCAAGATATCCATCTTAATCTGTTCGGCGTGATCCTGACACCATTTAAGTCTTGACTTAAAAATTTTTCGGCTGATGTACATTTCATAATAAATAGGTCCGGTAGATGGTTTTCCATGCCAGATCCAGTTTTTAAAATGCGCCTTGGCCGCCTCATGCGCATTTCTAACATGTTGGTTCCAGCCAACTACCACCTTCCGTCTTTTATATCTATTACATGCACTACGGCGGTTGCTCTCAGTGGCTGAACACTGCAATATTTTTATAATTGTACTATACATATCATCTATTAGTTTATGATGTTCTATATTATTACAATAATTATCAGCACACATTCTAAATTCCTGCATAAAATCTACACACCTAAGTTTACTATTACAGGACTCATAGTACAGTTGTATTTGCTCGGGTGTTCGGTTACCCCATACTATTTTATTAGTTACATAATACATAATACATAATACATAATACCAATGATATTTTATACAAGATATGTTACGTTCATAGTAACTGACTTCTCAAATCTGATCCAGCAGTCTGTCAGTGCCAGTCAGTGCACAATAGTTGACAATTAGCGTTAAAGTAGTACGAAAGATGGGATATGCACGTGAGTAAAAAAGATAGCTATAATTCGGAATGATTCGGACGATTGCACTTGTATGATCGCTTCGAAGCATAGATTATGATTTTGTTGAACAGAAGGGGTATTTCGTTGGTAGGCAAGAAATGAAATTCGATGAAAAAATAATACGTCATTATTTATTTCGGAAAATAATAATAATTCAAAAAGATAATTAGGAAACTTCTCGAAAATAAAACCATAGTGCCGTACTAACGTTATAATCTAAAATTAAACTCCTTCAAATAAATTTCATTTATTTCTTTTCTGCCTCTTAGAAAGTTTTTTATTTTGGGATTATTTTTATGAGCAGAATGAAGCCGAACAGTAGTATATTTGTCAGTTATTTATATTCTTCCTGAGCAATGTTCCTTTTTTCGAAGTATATCTTTCAGTGGCTTCAAAATTATTGCTACAAATTCTGCTGCTTTTTGAAGGTGTCCAGTCAAACTCATTTCGTTGTTCTTTAACAAATTGCAATCCACTCTTGAAGTCGAACTTCATTAGTCGGAAACCTTGAAAAAAAATTTAGGTTATTACAATTATTTAAAGGACAACAAATAAATAAAACAAAAATTATGTCACTCAATTTTAAATAACAAATAAAACTGAACAGCAGGTCAAAATTATAACTTTAGTAGGCAGTAAACTGAAAATTACCCTATGTCGCATCTGTACTGATAATCTATGCAAGCAGTGTTGTTGTGTCCTTGTCATGCTCATATCAAAAAGTATTTCTGTCCTTTTTCTTTGCCGCCATTATTTTAAAAATATTATTAAACTAATTTTAATGAAATACACTAAAAAAACGGTAATATTGTATGTACTTACATGTGATAGAAGGTCCTTCGTGTTTTATTGAATTTAGTGTCGTAATTTGTACATTTTTAAAAATACACGGTGGCATTTTTTTTGTCATTTTATTATGCGCTTACATACGTGACAACTCGGCGTTTGCCAGACATATACTAAATGCGATACGTCCCAATTGGGACGTTTTCGCGTCTTCACCAGGCGCAGTCTAATAACATATCTGCCTCTTTTTTGTATGTAATATCATTGCATAATACATAATACATAATACATAAAGTGGGTATTACATCTTTCTGAATTCAGAAATCTAAATTCAGGAAGCTATTTAGGAAAAAAAATTCAGTCACCGAAGCTCGCGATTACACATTCACTAATTTAGGATCCTAAATCATTTTTGAAGGACGAGCGGCAAGGGACGGACGTGTCGACTGTCGAGTGAATTGCGACAAAATGCCCTCAATACTATAAAAAAGAAAACAAAATATTGATATTGCCATAACCCTTGCGGTTAGCTTAACGACGAACGAATTTTTTCTTTCATAATCAATTTGAATAATTAGCATACCTACTACATGCTGTAAAATTTCATTCAATCATTTGGGCAGAGTAATCAAAAATCAATGAATAAAATGAATGACAGATCATTCATTGTTTCCGATAGCATAGCTCGTAAGAGCGTCGGTAGATTGCTCCACCATCGCCTTAAAGACGGATACAGATTGGTTTGGGCGTGAGTCTGGTAGCTAGGTGGTCAAAGCATTCTCCCTGTAAAAGAAGGATCGCGGGTTCAAATCCCGCCTGGACCGATCATATAATTTTTCCTTGATCGATTTGAATAATTAGCATACTAGATGATGTAAAATTTCATTTATTTCGTCGGTACATACGCAATATTATATTGGGAGGGAAAGACAAACGTGCGCTCTCGACGGCAGGCGCGCGGCGACTGAGCGGCCTGAATTTAGGAAACGTAATTACACTCATCCGATTTAGCCATTTAGAACGTCGGAAACCATTCTTTTCCTAAATAGCTTCCTAATTAGGAAGCTTTGTTTCCGAAATGCAATTACACTGTTCTAAATTCAGAATTTTCTAAATTCAGGTTTCTGAATTCAGGAAGATGTAATACCCCTTTAAATAGCTTCTGTAAGGTTGCATTCAATTTTAATGTACTTGGAATATAATTTTATTAGACGGGGCACACTGAGCCGTCATGGGTTGTCATGGATACGAAAAAAAAACGGTTGGGACAGAAAAAGGGATTCTAGCTGATGGTTAATAAGTTTAGAAACGAAGTTTGGGTGATATTAGCTGTTGAATTATTGATAATTGATACTGGTTTAAAGTTATAAGTTTTGAAACGAAGATTGGTTGATAGATGTACGATCACAATAAGTTTGGTGACCATGATAAATCAGTTTGGTTGATAATGGTTGTTTGATGATTGATAATTGTTAATGGTTAATGGATAACGGTTACTGGTTATTATTAATGGTTAACGGTTGATGGTTAAAGGTTAACGGTTAATGTTTAGAGACGAAGTTGAGTTGTGATGATTGATAATTGTTAATGGTTAATGGATAACGGTTACTGGTTATTATTAATGGTTAACGGTTGATGGTTAAAGGTTAACGGTTAATGTTTAGAGACGAAGTGGTTGATCAAGAACGATCCTGATTTGATGACGAAACCAGCTATGGAGTTTTGGACTGATAAATTATACCAAGCGAAATAAATGACTTGTTAACATGATATGCTTACGCTGTTTCCTTCTGAGGTGTCTTACATTTCAGAAGTGGGATAAAAACTGTAAGTACACGCCCATTATAATTGCTAGAATACCAGCAGGTTTTAGGAGCCAAAATAATGGAGTTGTATTGGGGTATTGTTTCGTCTTTTACACGAGGTTTGACGAAGCCTTAAATTAATTGTTGTGATACAGCTCAGAGATCCGGTTCTCAGCATTCCATGGATTCACCGTGTGGTCGCCGGGTTCATGGCGTGGTACAAAGAGGAACACTGTGACGGCGCCTGAGCTTGCGACCCAGATGTAGGTTTAGGGTGGCCATCCTCCCTCAATCTATCCAAATTTGGTAAAACCCTGTCAACGCCGTTTTAGATATTCGTTTGAGTTAAGAACTTACTAAAGCTCTTGGCAATCCTAAGTCTATAAACAAGTTATACAGAGATTTAGCTGGAATTCCGCTTACTCCTAATTCGTAGAGTTTAACCACAAAGTAATATTTGGTTAACTCGTTGGTCAAGTCAAAGTATTTGTTCATTTTCATAGCGTGATCTTTAGGTATGTTAGTTTCCCACGGTACTGTGAGTTCTACTAGTACTGCACGCTTTTGCTGTTTTGAGAATAGGAATATATCGAGTCTGGATGACGAGGCACAGACATCCTCCGGTATTTTGTAGTGTTTCTGCGAGGTGAATCTGCGAGTCTTGTCCAATCAGCGGCGGCTATCAAAATTAAGTACGGTTTTTAATTTGTCTTTTTGAGCAGCCTTCCTTTATAAACGCGGAGTCATTACTTTGGTTTGTGGTTGAACCCTGTTTCGCTCTAGCTACCGCCAAGCTTACAGCTTCACGTATGATTTCTAATACACTATCATGTCCCGGTAGCGTCCTACAACCCACCAGTAGGTGCCTAGCTGTACCAGTTGCTTCGCCACAGGAGTTAGATACATGTTTTATTCTTCTTTTGCCTGGCCCTTTCCCATTTTATTTGGGGTCGGCCCTCCGACCTGTAGCTTTTTGAGTGGCCAGCATTCGGCTCCGCAAGTCATGGCTGGTCGAACGGCTGCTCTGTATACTCGTCCCTTTATGCGCACGGGCATTCGACTGTCGCATAGCACACCTGATAGTTCTCTCCATTTCATCCATCCGGTGTTTATGCGATGGGTGATATCAGTGTCTATTGACCCATCTTTACTGAGGACTGACCCTAGGTACTTGTGTTCTGTAGACAGATGGTGTGTTTTCTGTGTCTGTGTCTTTACCTCCACTAAAGTTACAATGCATGTACTCGGTATCTACTCGGTATCTCGGTACTCTCTGCTTATTCGTAGGCCGGATGATTCCAAAGCTTCCCTCCACTTTTCTAAAATCTGCTGCAAGTTGTTCGCATCTTCACTGATGATGACGACGTCGTCCGCATACAAGATGTCCAGTGGCGGCTCTCGTTGCAGATTTGATGTGAGATGGTTCATTACAATATTAAATAGTAGAGGGCTGAGTGCGGAGCCTTGGCGCACACCAACCTTCACATCAAACTCATCGCCCGTTCCAGCCGGGCTTCGCACTTTGGTTGATATTTGATGGTACATATCTTTGACACTCATTATGTAATACTCGGGGACATTAGATACATGTTTTATATATTTATTTATTTATTTATATATATATTTATATATTAGGTACATGGAAAACTTACAGCTACAAAACATGAATAGCGTTGGATTAGGCAATAGAAAGCCAGTAACAAGTTTTCGCTTATAGTCAATCCATAGGTAAAACATTGTGAACATAAACACGCATTGCACAAACCTTAGTTAACTGCCAAAACTAGCAATATAATGACATCAATTTATGGCTTTGAAAAAAGCTAGGCTCAAGCACTTTCTTGCCGCGGGCACACTAGTCGAGAAAGGGTCAATATCGTGCTGCTTACATAGTCTGTTAAAGTTACGAGTAGCCCTCACTATGTAGCTGTTTTGCCTGTAATTTGTAGAAGCATTCGGAATTCGTAGTGGTGGATTAAATCGAATTGACTTACATGGTACATTGAATGAAAATTTTGATAACAGCTCGGGACAATTGATATAGTTATTAATTATTCGGAGGACGAAGGTGAAGTCACTTATCTCACGACGGTTGATTAGAGGTAAGAGATGAAATCTCCGACAAAGCTGGAAGTAATTGCTAGAGTTATATGGAATGCGCTGATAGAAGCAGAGGTATTTGATAAAGCGCTTTTGGATATTTTTAATACGGTTGATATACTTGTCGTACCAGGGGTTCCATATCTGACATGCGTATTCTAGATGGCTCCTGACAAAAGGACAGTAGAGGATTTTAAGTGTCTTAGCTTCGGTGAAGTTTTTCGACAGTCTCATAATGAATCCAAGTGATAAAATATGTTACCACTTTACGAGTTTTATGTTAGTCTATTGAGATTTAGTGGAGATTCAAAGGTTGCTTGTTTTGGGCAAATCGCTCATTGCGGAGTTTCTAGTCCCGCAAATCAATGCATGCTTTCCCTATTTTGGATAAATTTTATACTAGAAAGTTTGGAATATATTTGAATTTTTTGTAAGTTGTAGGAAATTTCTATATTTGGTGCCAATCGTTAAGGACTTAAGCTATTTTTTTTTTCTTTTTTTCTTTTTATTTGGGTAAATTAACAGCAACACAATAACATATTTGCTTAAACAGTATACATAATGGGGTTATAATTGTGTTCCCTACGACATATACCACAGCTTAGTAAAGTAGTTGTATTAGAGAGAAAAACCGAATGCGTTTATAAACAAGAGAATGATAGATAGAATTACTTTAGAATTTCGATTATCTTATTTCGAAAGATACTAGGTCGCATTGCCACAATGTCTATGCCATTGAATTTTCTGTTGTATAAATCGACTATGCGATATATTGGGGAACGTACCCCTGCGTTGGTACGGCAGCGGTACTTTGCGAAAAGTTGACAAGGCTTCCGGCAATGCGTCCTAATAGGTATCCTATATGCTATTTTATTAATAAGGGTATTACAATCGTACCTGTTATTACAAATATCATACAACAACATTGTTTGAAGCAATATACGTCTATTTTCAAGTGTAAGGATATCATACTTTTCTAGTAGCTGTTCATAGGTTAAATAGTTGTGGTAACATCTGTACTGCATACATCGCAAAAACTTCTTCTGGACAGTCTCTATTTCCTGCTTATATCTACTATAGTAAGGGGTTCGAATTCCACTTGGGGTCGTACTAGTGATTTGTAAAGATACAAGTAAGTGGTTGGACGCGTGAATGTCTAGGTGTTTCTCATTACGAACCCGTACATTTTAAACGCTTTGTTAACTATGTTGTCTATATGTAATTCTAGGTGAAGCTTGCAGTCCAACGTGACACCTAGATCTCTAATTGAGTCAACTACATCTAGCTGTACACCGCAAAGTGTATATCTGTATTGGAGGATGTGCATTTTCTTTGTGAAAGTAATAGATTTACATTTACTTAGGTTTAGACTTAGTTTGTTATTCACACAATAAGTAGAGAAAGAGTCTAGATCATTTTGGAATTTCATGAGATCATCGGTGTTGGCAACTGTATGAAATATTTTGAGGTCATCTGCGTACAATAAAAAGTTACAAAATTTAAAACAATTGGATATGTCGTTAATGAATATTATGAATAACAAGGGGCCCAGGATAGAGCCTTGTGGTACTCCAGAGCTCACAGGTACAAAGTCAGATTCATAACCATTCAATACGACTTTTTGGGTTCGATTACTGATATACGACTTGAACCAGCGCCATAAATCTCCACGTATGCCGTTAAAGGCAAGTTTGTCGAGAAGTATTTTGTGATCTACCCTGTCGAAACTAATCATGTTTTAATTGATTTCGAGTTCGAGAATGGACGAAGAAACGCAGATACGGGCTGTCTCATCGCGTTGGAGTCGTAGCCGTTCCAGGCGCAACAGTGCTCGAAGTAGCAGCCGAGGCAGTCGTAGCAGTCGAAGCCGAATCTCGCGAGAAAAGAGCGGGTACGGGATAGGATATGCCGTTTGGAGCGAGACCTTCGGAAGCAACGTAAGGAAGATCAACGCCGGGACCGGCGTAATAGGCGACGGAGACATCGGTTGCGGAAACCAGGGGCGACGGGAGACATCGGTTGCGGAAAGCAGTGGCGAGGGTCGCAGCCGAGAGAGGCTGCAGGGTGATGAAGAATCGGCGAGCTTCGATCCTCGCACGGAGAGGTCATGTAATCAGAGAATTGATGTGTTGCTTTAAAAGGTGAACGAGTTGGAGATTGACAGCCTCTGTGGCGTGGTGGTGTTGAACGCGGCTGCTGCACGGGAGGTGCGGTTTCAATCCCCGCTAGGTGCGAATACTTGATGCATGAATGTGGCTGGGCTGTTTGCGTTGGTCTGAGTGTTTCTGCAATTGTTATTGGTATGTCCTACAATATATGTACGTATTTGCAAAAAGTATCTAGTTGAGCTATGTTTACCATGATTCTGGATGGCGTCGTGTGAAATGTCATGGAATATTTATTTTTTATTAGTGTGCTAGTGTCTACGGCTGGGATGAAAAGACTAACGTGCATTTCGCTATGCGGGGGCTGACAGGTTTAGCAAAGACATAGTATGTGAGTCTTCATTGACCGAGTGTAAGGTTCCACCTGGGGCGTGCATGAGGGCATGCACGTTGTCAGGATGGTCGAGTGTAAGGTTGCATTCAATTTTAATGTACTTGGAATATAATTTTATTAGACGGGGCACACTGAGCCGTCATGGGTTGTCATGGATACGAAAAAAAACGGTTGGGGACAGAAAAAGGGATTCTAGCTGATGGTTAATAAGTTTAGAAACGAAGTTTGGGTGATATTAGCTGTTGAATTATTGATAATTGATACTGGTTTAAAGTTATAAGTTTTGAAACGAAGATTGGTTGATAGATGTACGATCACAATAAGTTTGGTGACCATGATAAATCAGTTTGGTTGATAATGGTTGTTTGATGATTGATAATTGTTAATGGTTAATGGATAACGGTTACTGGTTATTATTAATGGTTAACGGTTGATGGTTAAAGGTTAACGGTTAATGTTTAGAGACGAAGTTGAGTTGTGATGATTGATAATTGTTAATGGTTAATGGATAACGGTTACTGGTTATTATTAATGGTTAACGGTTGATGGTTAAAGGTTAACGGTTAATGTTTAGAGACGAAGTGGTTGATCAAGAACGATCCTGATTTGATGACGAAACCAGCTATGGAGTTTTGGACTGATAAATTATACCAAGCGAAATAAATGACTTGTTAACATGATATGCTTACGCTGTTTCCTTCTGAGGTGTCTTACACTTCCTAATTAGGAAGCTTTGCTTCCTAAATGCAATTACACTGTTCTAAATTCAGAATTTTCTAAATTCAGGTTTCTGAATTTAGGAGGATGTAATACCCCTTTTAGCTGTTTCATAAACATCGTCCAATTCGGAAACTAGCATGTCGACTTGAAATTCGGCCTTAAATATCCCCGGAAATACTTTGGAAACGACATGTCTCGCACAACTAATTCACATAATATCAATTCTTTATTGAACTCAAAACTGTTATGCAATGAATCTTCTTTTCTCCATATTTATTAACTTCATAACCTCCGATCTTCAATGTTCATATCACTTGTATGCCGATGACCTGCAGTTGTATAGCCAAGCCTCTGTGGATAACATCTCAGAGGCTATTGTTAGAGTAAACGCTGACTTGAGCTTTATATGTAACTGGTGTAGCAGGTTCGGACTGGCAGTGAACCCTGACAAATGTCAGAGCATTATAATAGGGAGTAGCTATATGATGAGAAGGTTAAAAGACGAGACGATGCCAGCGATTATTTTTAATGGGAAAATAATTCCTGTTACACTCGGTGTTAAGGACCTAGGATTACACCTTGACTCAACTCTGAGTTGGCGGGATCAAGTCACTAGCGTCAGCCAGAGGGTAACCGGTACACTAAGGGCTCTTTACCGTCTTAAAAACTTTCTTCCACCTAAAACCAAAGCAATGCTTATGCAAACTTTAATCTTTCCTATTTTCGACTATGGTGATGTATGCTATTTCGACCTGAATGCTGATCTGCTCAATAAACTAGACCGACTTCTCAACAATTGCATTCGATTCGTCTACAATCTTAGGAAGTACGACCACGTTTCAGAGTATCGTACAGAGCTGGGTTGGTTGCCTATACGACGGCGACGCAGTCTAAGAGCGGTCACCTTGATATATACTCTGCTAAACTCTCCCAACGCCCCAGCTTATTTAAAGTCTCAGCTCCACTTACTTGGCTCTACCCATAATAAAAACTTACGCTCTTCTAACAACCTTCTCTTACACTGTCCCACTCACACGTCAAGTCTTGTTCACTCTTCCTTCTTAGTACAAGCTATTCTTCTATGGAATGCGCTTCCTCTGGAAGTCAGGATGTCCGCAAACCGTTTTATATTCAAGGCCAGAGTACGTCAGCTCTACAACAACGATCGGTAGAAGAGTTGGACATCGGGTTCAGTCTGTATCCGTTACATTCTTTTCTTAGTTTGTATATATTTGATATGTAATATATGTATACGTATGTGTATGTATGTGCTAGTAGGTCTATGTATGTATATGTATGGATATGTGTGTATATGTATATATTGATCTATATGTGTATGTAGTATATAATAAGTGTATGGTATGTAGTCTATGATGTTTGTATATATTAACATATGTATGAACATATTCTTATGTTTATGTTTATTAAGTTTAATTTCATATTTATTATGTAAGCATGTGTACCAAACTAGGCAAAAATTCTCACCAGAACACTTCGCGCACCTACCTTTGACCAAAATATCTCTGCATCACCCTAAGGTTGACTGGCAGAAAATGCCCATGGCATTAAGTCCGCCTTTGTACAATCAATTTGTATTTGTGCAAAAAGTTTAAATAAATAAATAAATAAATGAACAGTAATTAAATTAACGCAAACAAATATACGAAACATCTCCAATGAATCTAGGAATTGACAACTGATTACTCAGTTTGGCATTTATTGAGTGTTGCAATTACATTATGTAAAATTTTAGTTCCTCCAACGTTCATTTCACGACTTTCTTGACGCTCTATACCTAATAATTACTCACAATCACAATATCAGTTGAATCTGTGCTAATAAAATAAGTACCAACCTAATACAGTAATACCTAATACTGAGAACTGATTTTAACTTTATAAGATAATATATGATAAGCCATATCTAGCATTGTAATCAGCTTATAATCACATATTTTTCCTAAGAAGAACGTTGTATAGATTTTACAGGGTTAAGCCTAAGTATCTAAAGTAGGTACCTATATAAGTATGTCTAATTACTCAACCTATCTAATCTAATTCGTTCAAGATCACAGATTAGTTTGGATTATGTGGTCGTCCTGGAAACGAGGAGTAGAAGTGCAGACAGACCCAGAGCAAAGGTTACCTAATGGTTGCAAGAGGCCCGCGGCCGGCGCTCAATCCAACCGCCTGGTCCCCCGTCTGCTCGGCACGGCTGCTGCCCTTCGGCGGCCGGTACCACAGACAGCAGCCGCCTCCTGTATTTGGGAGTGGTGCGGTCGATGACCCTATACGGGGCCCCTGTGTGGGTCGACGCCCTGACGGTACACAACATCGCCCTCTTGCGACGTCCGCAGAGGGCGATGGCCGTCGGGGCGGTAAGAGGATACCGCATCATCTCATTCGAGGCGCTCCGTGGGAGCTGGAGGCCGGGGTCCTCGCGTTTGTGTATCATTGGCGCGAGGAGGCCCGGAGCCGGGGCGAGTTCTCGACACCTTTGGAGGTGGGAGAGCGGTGGCTCCAGGTGAGACGGTCCATGCTCCTGGAGTGGGAGCGGCGGCTGGCCAATCCCACAGCTGGCAGAAGGACCGTCGAGGCGATTTCAATTTCAATTTCACATTATCTATCTTATAGTAAAATTACATTACACTGTGTTAGATTTACAATAATTAGTAATTATATTTATTATTGGAAACAATTATTTTTAAATTTAGATGAAAACAAGATAGAGTTAACGACGGTGTCTATGCTAGTGTGAACTGTGTGACAGACACCAGCGCCCTCCCGATCCGTCCTGTCCTCAGAGATTGGATGGACCGATCGCGGGGGTCGGTAACGTTCCGCATGGCGCAGGTCCTTTCGGGGCATGGATGCTTCGGAAGCTACCTGTGCCGGGTGGGACGAGAGCCGACCAGTGGGTGCCACCACTGTGGCGGCGATGATGACACGGCGCAGCACACCCTAAGATAATATTATTTCTTTGGAAGTTGTCGACTATAGACTATGATATTCTGATCAGAGTATTGTCCAAGAATTCCACTTTGTATCTATAGTAACAAGAATAAGAAGATACTAAATTGAAATCGCTTCATCCTTACGGTAGCTATGATGGCACAGACAGACAGACACGACAAACTTATAACACCCCTCTCTTTGCGTCGGGGGTTAAAAACTACATACGCGTTTTTAACGCGCGTCAAGGCGCTAAAGCGTCTCGCACTCCTCGCGCTAGTCCTGAAAGTGTCTAAACCTGTGAAACAGCGAGCACGCTGTGCGCTGCAGCAGAGAGAGCAGGCGGTACTTACCCATTTGCAAATCATAAATCGAACAAAAATGGGTACCGCCTGCTACATCAAACTTGTATCTATCTTTTCAGCATCAGTCGGGTTTCTTTCTTATTTTATTTGCTTCTCAGTCATGTTTTTACTTTACAGCCGCAGTTTTTTTGTTATCTTAATACTTCATTAAGTTTATTTAAAACTTTTTAGTTATAGTTTTGCGAAGCAACAAATGGAAATGTTCATTTCATGATTAATATATATGATAAATAGGTACTAGGTATTTATTTGCATAGTTGCCCGGATATTTATTATAAAAAATCCTATTATAAGAATAATAATCAAATTAAATACATTGAAAGCAATCTTCTGCACTTCCCTTCGTCAAAATCTTTAATTCACCATCACGTTCTAGCAGGTTCTTAGCAGTGCTTAGTAAAATCAACAGTTTGACATCGATATCTGTATTGGTTCGCCCGCAAAATTTTACTTTCCATCCACTTTATCTCATCTCGGTGGAAAAAAGTATGGGTAGGTATACTACACTATGGCAATGATATTTTCGTGGGAGTTTATCATAATGTAGGTATTATAATAAATAAATAGTTAGTTAAGTAGGTAGTTTATTTGTTTATTCACCATCAACAAAAAAATGAAAACAGGACCTCGTGGAGAAGTGATAACCATAGGTCGTAATTAGGTAGAGTTATTAAAATGTATGTACAATGTAATCAATCCCACGTAACATCTGTTTCAGTGCACGTGACATTTACAGTGCACGTGACATTTGCCCATTGCTACATTGTAACTACACGATATTTACAGTGCACGTGACATTTGCCCATTGCTGCATTGTAACTACACGATATTTTTTGGCAATATATTTGATGATGAGTTTTTCGATCTAACCCCATGATCTGTAACTTTCATATGGGAGATACCTACGAGTGTTTTGTTGCACAATATCCAGTTGTTAATCTTAATTCTTAGAAATTTTATCAAGTATTTTTAAGTAAGTATTACTAAGTATTTTTTGGGGCAGTTTTAGCTAGCAGGATTTTATCAATCCTAAAGAAATATACACACTCTATTTACCTTACATACCTACATCGCGCATCGTCTCAAAAAACATTACCCAACTTCCCTCGGCAGTCGGGTAATAAAAAAAGTTGTATGATAAATTCATCACCATGGAGGTAAAAGTAAATAGGTAGGTATGTAGGTAGGTAGGTACTTACTTTTATTGATTTACTAGCTTTTGCCCGCGGCTCCGCCCGCGTGGATGTCGGTTCCCGGCAATTATTCGAATTTTTCTCGCCGTAAAAACCATCCTTGAACTTCAACGAACATTTAAAAATAGGAATTGGCCAAATTGGTCCAGGCGTTGTTGAGATAAGCGCTTACCAACACATTTAGCGATTCATTTTTATATTATAGATGTTCTGAACTCACAAAGGGTAAAGACCATTTTAATTTGGATTTGAAACGTAAAATATTTTATTTACACTTAATATACTTAATGCTACATACAACATTGAACGATTAAAATAATACCTAATAAACAAATTATAGCAAAATCTTAACTTAATTTAAAAAAAAATTAAAAAGTTACTTTTCCTCTCTAGAGAATAATAAACGACTATCAAAGAATCGAATCGAATGGAATAATAAAAGAGCAAAATTAAGTTAATTAATGTTTTCGAGATGGTGGGATGAAAAAGGTGTTTTATTATAGCGTTTTTTATTAATATAGTTTTAAATGTCTAAAATGGCTTTGACTGAGTCCACTGCGACGGAAGGCCATTCGGCGGACGCCAGCAGTAGGCACAGGCACACTGCTGCTACAGCTACTCGAGCGGCGCGTACTGGCGGGCCGCGGCCGGCGCCAGCGGCGTGGCCTCCGCCGGGCTGCCGGCGCTCGAGTCGTCGTCGCTGTCCAGCGCGTCGTCCGGGTTGGCGCCCCACTGTACACACACCAATACCACAGTATAACGAGAGATCTTACAGTACAGTAGTTCATCGCGTTTGATGTTTGCGGAAATGTCACCTTTTGCAGTTTTGTCAGGGTTGTCACTTCAGTTTTTATTTATAATTTATTTTTCTGTAATATTTTATATATAGCCCCTATGGATCTCTTTGTTCTTTCAAGGCACATCAACTCACGCTAATATAAATTATGCCCGTGGCGCCGCTCGCATGGATGTAGGCTATTGTGATTTTTGGTTATATCTCCGGTTCTACTCAACCAATTATGATCAAGCAAACGTAATATTTTAGGTCTGAGTTTTTGGATTTCGATTTCGGTTTCGGTTTTGGGATTTCGATTTGAATATGGATTCGGGTTCGGGTTCGAGTTTGGATTCGGATGCGAACTCGAGTTCGAATTTAGATGAATTTTCGCTAATCACCGGGATCGCTAAATTGATGATATTTTCTGAAGTTTACGCGAATGTCACTCATTGATGATATTTTCTTAAGGTGCCCATCCACGATCAGTCCGCCTGCAGTTTCAGCGCCCACACACGAAAGCGTTTATGGCCTGCCGGCCATTCCCTGCTGTCAGTTTAAAACTGATCGTGTGTAGCTGCAAATTGCAGCTACACACGATCAGTTAGAAGTCGACAGTTTCTCATCGTATGATTGCCTGCCAGCATTTTAACGACGATCAAAAATGGTGGACTTGGGATTTTCAAACAAAATTCGAGGCTTTCAGGGTGGCTAATTACGAATACTGAATCGCTAAATATAGAAAACGAATAAACAAAACAATTTTAACAAACAAAACGAGTCATGAAAAAAAAATAAACACGTGATTAGTGTGATTACAAAATGAGACAGCCCTGAATCGTTAGTACCGAGTAAAATGTATGGGCGTACCGAGTAATACCCCGTCCCCCAACGCTCCCCTCCCCCCGCACAATTGCACTGTCTAGACGGCCTAGTTTTTTTTAATAAGAATATTAGAACCGAAGTTAACGTTAAGTCCCTCTAACCCCTCCAACTAAGCTAAATTGCTTGTGCTAGGAGTGGGTACACGTCGGTAGTGTAATGGCCAGGATCGAACCCGGGACCTCTCGATCGTAAGGCCGACTCCTTAACCACTAAGCTACCGAGGCTTTTGAAGTTGACAGACTGTATGTAGTATTAATCGTTAGACTGTGCCAATACATTGTACCTAAACAGAACACTTCACCCTGAGTGAGTAGGTAGTGACATTCACTCTGCGCAACGCCTAGCCTCTAAGACTTTTTGAAAACCATTCATTTTATCGTTCGTTCCCAACCAAAGCGGTAAACCAGTACGTCGAGGGGTCATGTTAGAGCGGCACCGGGAAACTAGAGTTCTGGGAGCGGCACCGACACATCGGACCACCTCGACAGCCGCAGGTCTCTCAGCCAGTGACTAGAGGGGCGCCGCTAAATGACTTCGAAACTATGCACGTGAAAGAATGACGGGTGGGATTTTACGGGAAGTAACCGGGCAGGGTACCCGGGGACGCGATGCGCAACGTCCCAGTCGGCAGTACCTGGGCGGAGAGTGGGTGCTTGCGCAGGCGCGTGTAGAGGTAGGCGGCGTAGAGCAGATTGAGCGTGGCGACGGTGCGCATGGCGGCCTCGAAACCGGCGGCGGAGGCCAGCGCGCCACCCAGCGCCGGGCCCGCCGCGTACGCCGCCGCGCCCGCCGCCTGCAGCAGCGCCGCACGCGCCGCCGCGCGCCTCCCCCCGCGCGCCAGCAGCGCCGGCACCAGCGCCGCGTCCGCCGCGCCCAGCCCCAGCCCCAGCGCCACGTGCGGCGCCGCCAGCGAGCGCAGTGAGCGCGCCGCCGGCACCGCCAGCGCCGCCAGCCCAACCAGCACCTGTGCGCACCCACACTATCATCGTCCTGAGAACACTTAAACTTCCACACTTCCTCTACACTTTCAGCGAGTTTTTAGGAGTCTAGGCATGGTCTAGTTACCGTTTCATTTAGCTTTAGGTACAAACACGATGGAGAGTAAATAATGCAAAATAAAAAATGAAAATAAAAACTATTTTCTTTTGTCCAAATCGATTTTTTTATGTCAATTTCTTATGTAGGTACCTGGGGCACTACAACCCTTACACCCAGTAGGTATAATATCGCGGGGAAATTAAATAAATCAGACCAAATAGGTAATTCGTACAGTTTAAGACTAAAAGAATAGTAGTATAAAATAACTTATATATACCTATAGGTAATTAATGTATAATATTAGTCGCAGGTTACCTGTTTCCTTACGAGTACATAGGTAGGTAGGTACCTACTAACAGTCCCCGAGAGTAGGGACGAGTCGGCGCGGGAGGAGGGCGGAAACCTTTAAGGGCCAACTATAAAATAAAATGTGTAAAAAAAAAACAAATCTTGATAAAAATTGAGTCATAATTGAAAGAGATTTCTGTCCGAAACAGAATTCAGTGAAGATTCTACT
Source organism: Eilema sororculum (assembly GCA_914829495.1). NCBI lineage: Eukaryota > Metazoa > Arthropoda > Insecta > Lepidoptera > Erebidae > Eilema > Eilema sororculum. Next base: position 318,846 of record OU618532.1, read on the forward strand.
AATTATTCCCCTTCGGCCATCTACGTAACGTTAGATTAGTACGTAACGATAGATGGCCGAAGGGAACTATTCAGCGCATGTTACATTATGAAAGTGTGATATTTTATATATGAAGGTTCTTCATTTTGTAGGAAGAATAGAATCCGTTTCTGAAGAGAGTGTGTGCTTAAAAAAGCAATGCAAATATCGTTGAAAAATTGGAAATGGCCTGGTAAAGATGATTTAAATGTGTACCCATTATATGATATTATTGTAGAAAAAATTATAACCCCACAAATTCAATATAAATAATATAATATCTACTGATAGTATTCATATAAAAGTTTGTCCTAATGAAGATAGGAGAAAAGTAATAATTTAACAAGTTGATTAGATATTTTTATGGCGAGTCCCCAAATAACTGATCTTTCAAAATTTGTAAATATGATTCGTGTGATGTACGCTAAACCTCAATATAAAATTAATATTTAAAAAACTGGCCTGGGTTCAACAGGTTCCCCTACACACATCAGAGAGAGAGATGGTGTGTTTTTTGCCGGTAGCCGATTGATAGTAAATATAAAACATTATGTTGTTGTGAATAGGTCTAGATTGCGACGATATACTTATGCGATGTAAGTATTGGCCAATCACACATTATAAAGCCTGCCCTTGCGCAACAAAGCTTTTACGGACAGGTAAATTTGTTTAGCAAGTAGGTTAGGTTTCGTAAGTATTTACCTAATTGTCTTACTTACATATCGAAAGCACTGTTCACACTTTAATTATTTATTTTTAATGGCCTAACTATTGGCCCCGGTATGATAATGATCAAATTCACTTGATATACATACTATATAGGTACCTACGTTACTTCTAGTACTTACATACCTAATAGATGAGTACCTACTTACTATTTTTTTTTCGTGCGGATATCCCCTCGGATACCTCCCCTGCCGGCGCCGGAAGGAGAGGTTATGTCGGACTCGAACCGACTAAAACCGCACGCCGACTGTGGGTCGTGGTTCTAGGTCGGAGGTGAGGTTGTCTTCGACATATCCCTCGCACCCCGGCTGACTCAGGGCCATCCCTTACGGTCTGGTCCTCCTCGGGGGTTATTCTGTGCCTCTAGTGTGCTCTAGTAGCCAGGGTAAACTCAGTGACATACACTCAGGCAGTGTCTAGGTTGTTTTAGGTCTTTACACCAATATAGATGGCTCGTGTCATCGATCGGCCAGTCAGTCGTGTGCCCGTGGTACCTACGACGGTCGGTGCGCGCTCACCTGTCCGGCGATGGCCTGGCGCTCGGCGCCTACGCGGCGCGCGAGGCCGCCGCCGGCGCTGGTGGCGAGCAGGTAGCCCAGGCTGTCGGGCACGAACACCAGGCCCAGCTGCCAGCGCGCCGGCCGCCAGCGCCGCTCGGCCCACGCCGGCAGGCACGGCTCCAGCGCCGCCAGCGCGCTCGTCGTCAGCAGCACGCAGCCCGCGCACGCGCCCACCGCGCCGCGCCGCGCCTCCGCCAGCACGCCGGCGCCACCCGCCGCGCGCCCCGCCTCACCCGCGCCCTCTGCCTGCTTGTACTCTTCCTTATCCAGGAACATATACTGCAACGCTAGAAATAGATATTCTGATAATAACACTTGAAATACCCTGAGCCCAAATTTTGGGCCGACTTAGACTCAAAGTAGGATCAGCAATGAGTGGAATCGTGTGCAAGAGAACAAACGCCCAGTACCGAGGTCGGCGAGCAGAGCCACGGCGATAAACAGGAACGGCGCCCCGCGGCTCCACAGCGCGTACGTGGCGCCGCCGAACGGGTAGCCCGCCAGCACGCCTGCGACACGCGAGTCTGTGTTAGCACGGACGGATCGGGAGTCGACACAGAGAGACAGAGGCCACAGGCACAGGCACGCACCGAGCGCCACGGCGCCGAGCAGCAGGCCCAGGCCGCGGTGGCGCGAGGCGGGCGCCAGCGCGCGCGCCGCCAGCGCCAGCCCCGCCACGCCGCCCAGCGCCGCGCCCGCGCCGTGCGCCGCGCGCGCGCACCCCGCGCACCACGCCGCGCGCGACCCGCGCAGCGCGCTGCACAGCGCCAGCCCTGCGCCGCACGCGACACCACCAAATATATTATACACCAATCACTCCATAATATTTACGATTCTATTATATGGATTTGCTATCTATTGAAAAGTTCCGTGGTCTGTCTCTGAAATCCATTATCAAATCTTTATGAAAGGAGAGTGAACACTTTTGTATGAGTTGCGTCCCAACCCTTATAACAAGTGGCGACTAGTGTAAACATGTTCATTATGTCTGTTTATAAGTAAAAATTGAAGTTTTTTATCAGAAATATTCATGCAGATCCAAAGTTATAAGGGCCTAGGAGTAAGGCCACGGCGGCGGCGAACCTGTAGTCGAACCGATTAAAATCCGAAAAAAATACATCCTGAATTTTTATGGCAACAATCGATAGTGCAAAGAATACCTAAGGATCAAATCTATCTAAAAACATGGTAAATTAAATAAAAGGAAGTTCATAAAATCTTAATTACAAATTCAAGGCGAACCGACTCTGCACTTTTACCTACTCAAGGAGCCATCAGAGACCTTATCAACAATAGAGTCATCATAATCATAAAATGGTTAGCTAGGTACGAAGTAAATAAACTCTTTTATCAGTTTAGAATGTAACTAGGATGTTCTAGGGTAACTACGTGAGGTACAAGTAATTTAGTGCTCTTGGTCTAAAACCTCTACCCCCCGTACTCGGTATAACCATATTATTAACACTTAATGACAGATGTTTTCACTTAATGACAGTTGGGGGGAAGGCACGACAACCCTGAAGTCCGGCCACCTACTCTACCACCGGGAGGGTGACAGAAAGTCACTGCATGGTGTCGAGTTCCTCGTCCACAGGTCCCTTATTAACAACGTCATATCCATCGAGAGTATCTCGAGTCGGGTGGTATACCTGATACTCAGAGTATCCAAAAGATACTCGTTGAAGGTCATCCAGGTATACATGTCCACCAAGTCATACTCCGATGAAGAGGTTGAGGAAGTGTATGAGGACATAAGTAGGGCCATACATGCTTCCAAAACCTATTTCACTGTTGTTATGGGGGACTCTCGAAGAGTATAACCGGCCTCTCTGCTTAGGATTCGTGAACTATGAGAAAGCCTTCGATCACCGGTCACCGGTATATCGAAGTTTTGAAGTGTTTATATCAGAACGCCACTACAGGAACAGGTCCGAGTACAGGAACAGAGCACGAGGCCAATCCCACTGAAAAAGGGCGTTAGACAGGGAGACGTTATCTCTCTGAAACTGTTTACCGCGGCCTTGGAAGACGTCTTCAAGCTACTGAACTGGAAAGGACGTGGCATCAACATAAACGGCGAGTATATCACTCACCTTCGGTTTGCCGATGATATTGTCATCAAGGCAGAATCGCTGGAAGATTTAAACACCATGCTCGAAGACCTCAATAGAGTATCCCAACAGGTGGGCCTTAAGATGAACATGGACAAGACGAAGGTTATGTCAAATGTCCATGTTGCGCCTCTACCGGTGCATGTTGGGAACTCAGTCTTAGAAGCTGTTGACAAGTACGTCTACTTGGGTCAACTGATCCAGGTAGGCAATTCCAGCTTCGAAGACGTGGTAAATCGACGAATCCGACTCGGCTGGGCAGCGTTCGGGAAGCTACGAGATGTCTTCTCGTCCGACATACCTCAGTGCCTAAAGACGAAAGTCTTTAACCAATGTGTGTTACCAGTGATGACTTACGGATCTGAAACGTGGTCCCTCACTATAGGTCTCCTACAAAAGCTCAGAGTCGCTCAACGAGCTATGGAGAGGGCTATGCTCGGTATTTCCCTACGTGATCGCGTCAGAAATGATGATATCCGTAGGAGAACAAAAGTAACCGACGACGTAGCCCAGCGGATTAGCTCGTTGAAGTGGCTGTGGGCGGGATACATAGCGCGCAGAACAGATGGCCGATGGAGCAAAAAAGTTCTGGAATGGCGACCGCGTACGGGCAAACGTAGTGTGGGACGCCCAACGGCCAGGTGGAAGGACGACCTCATCAAGGTCGCCGGGAAGCGCTGGATGCGGGCTGCTTCAGATCGGTCATTCTGGAGGTCTATGGGAGAGGCCTATGTTCAGCAGTGGACTATGTGTGGCTGATATGATGATGACAGTTGTTTTAGTCAGTTCGACGACATAAATACCCCAGTTGGGCAGCGAGGCAATCCGCATAAAAAAGAAGTTTGGTCATTCAAATATGGAATTTTAACAATAATGTTATTTGATAGCTCTTTGAGTTAAGTACTAACTAAAACCATTATAACCTTTACCTTGCACGAGATCAGATTTATGTCCATACAAAAAAGTAATAGACTTATTTAGACCTTTCATTTGATATAGGTAGGAAAGTGTTACAACATATAGGACGAAACGCCCATTCTCCTTGGAATCATTTTGGAATAACATTATGATTGAGCCAATTGACGCCTTAACTAAAATACTTTACAAATGTAATTTTTTTAGAATTTAAGTCGGTCGGTGTTCGACCTATAAATATATTTACGTTTTGTTAAACTATTATTGTGGTAGGCAACACGAGTTTCAGTGTCAAATAGATAATCATACGAACCACACGTGTTTCATTTTCTCACAAGCAAATCACGCAAAACAAAACCTTATTACCGTTTCTTGTTAAAAGTAAGGGAACTTTTCTGTACGGGCCAACCGCACAGTCGGCTAATTTTAATTAAAGACTACAACTTATGTTGACAGGCGTCCGGATAAAGCCTGGCGTTTTGATTGCGTATCCAGCCATTATGAACTGAGTCCGGCCTGTCCAGCTTTTCTTAGGTTTTATATTTATTTAAGTATTTATTTTTTTATTTATTGCGAACGGTGTGCGAGTAGCACCACGCCACTGTACTGAGTACGTACCCAGCGCGGCCAGCGCCAGCGCGGCGGTGGCGGCGCGCAGCACGGGGGCCGCGCCGCGCCGCGCCACGGCCGCGCCCGCCAGCGGCGCCGCCAGCAGCTGCGCCGCCGCCTTGGCGCCCAGCACCAGGCCCACCACCAGCTGCGACGCGCCCGCGCCGCCCGCGGCCTGGCCGCGCGCCGTGTGGTTGAGCAGCCCGGCCGGCGGCTCCGGCGACTCGGCGCGCACCCACTCCGGGATGACTGGCACTGCGGGCAGTCCACACAACGTTTCACTCGTATCCTACTCTTCCTCGCATTGGGCATCCACCGGCCGCGATGGAAACTATCCTTCACGCAAAATCTCGAACGTCAGTGGCTCCCCTCTTTCTCCTTTTCCATTCGAACCCTGATAGTAACTGTCTAAAACTTACAACCTGGAGCTGAGTACACACCCCTACTCCTTCCTTATTGATTCAATAAATAACTTACCGGGCCCGATCCCTCAACCCCTAGAGCAAAGCTTGCGCCCGGAGCCCCGTCCGTCAGTCGGCAAGTGTCCCGGATTACTTGTATGTAGCTAGGTACAATATACTTGATTATTTTGCAACTTGAACATTTTGACATGTAGATGGTTTGCTACATGTTTGCGACTTATGTTTTGTGATTTGGATCTAATGAACAAAAATTTGAACCTTTTGCAACCATGTATTATATTATTTAGAAACTTGAACCTTTTGAGATTAAACCTACCAAACTAACTTCACAATGGAACGTTATCATAATCGTATTTCCAGAGGTTTTAGATTTTCTGGTGACGATAAAGGCGTGAATACAATCATGTTTTGTGTGATTAAACATGTACAGCAAGGAAGAGTTTGAAACGCATTGAATACAGAACGTCGGCAACAGATTATACCCAGCACGGTGAGCAGCATGTTGTCGAGGAAGAACGTGACGTAGATGAGCGCGAACGCGGCGGCGCCCTCCGCCATGCTGCGACTGCGAGCCGGGCGCGTCTCTGTCTCACTGCCTCACTGTCTCACTGTCTCACTGCCTAGTGTCTCCGTGTCTCGCCTCGCACTCTCGCGGAGCGGCCCGCCTCACCACTCACCACGCACCAGTCTCCCGCCTGTGCCGAGCGATAACGCGCGGTTCAATCAGCGTGCGGCGGTGCGTGTGTTCCATTCGATTTTCTGCTCCGCGCACTTTGTGGCCGCCGCTCAAGTGAACAAATTGCGACAATAAATGAGTTTGCTCGCAGTGACACCGTGTCGTGTCGTTTGGCGTCCGTCGTTCAGGACTAGTGACTGAAGGTCTAGTCTGGAGTCTATCTGCAATCTAATTCTAACTACAAATTTGGGTCTCAAGTTGGTCACTTCAATTATCAGGGGAGATAAGTGGAGAGCTTCCACCATGACGACCATCTTAAAACCGTAGATGGCCCAGGGTCGGCCAGGGAGCGAGGGAAATGCCTTATATTGGGTGACATTACACTGAGTCCGTCTATACCACCATTGATGGCAGAGACGGCGCGTATAGTATCCCATATATCCGAACAAAGAGGTTCAGCTACTTATAAAATATTCGCGTGCGTTTGCGGTATCGGCGCGCGGTGCGTAGGGCACCGCTGCCACGCCACGCTGTCTCGGTGGCCGAACACCATAATCATTGAGGCTTTTGAGTACCTATTAATTGGAACGACAAAATCAACATGTTAATAATAGTTATTACCATAAGTAGGTATTGTTCAATACGAATGAAATTCTACATAAACATTAATCCATTTTTCTTAATTAATCTTAAATTCATTGCAATTTCAATGGAAAATCAATTTATTTGCCTTTCATTGGAATGGAAAATAAATTGATCAAATAAGTCTTGTAACACACATGCATTGTGGTGACGTTAGCTAAATGTACAGAGCCTAACAAAAGCCGGACAGGCCACACACCGCGCATTTTTTGTTTGGTCGGACGTTTCTTATCCTCATTTCGCCACCACATCGAGTTATTAAGTTTTTTTTTTAAATTATCATTTTTTGGTCCGAATATAAATCAAAATGAATATTACTCCTAAACTAGCCACGATGCTTCATTGTTATGTTCAGCTTATTGAAAGTACATTCTATACTACCCTTTTAAGGATCTAAATAAAAATGATAGCCTCACTAGATATGATGCGCATTTTAAGGGTTTTCGTTTTTTTTATTTGTCTCGAAAGTTCCACCGTATTGGTAAAAGTTATTTATACTAAAATTATTCTCAATATACCTACACACCACATAAATTTCACATACCAGTTCGATGGAACTCAGGACATAAATCAAATTAACTATTATTGTTAAGGTCATCACACACTCTTACCGGATGGAGTGTAACTAAAATTCTTTCAAAATCACCATTTCCATCGAGTATTTGGTTTTTCTGCGTTTCAGGCAGTTAACAGCTAGTTTCAGGGATGAATGAATATTTACAGCATTAAGTTTGCTAACTATACAAATCGAATACATAGGGAAAAAGAATCTTCTCGGGCGGGACTGGAACCCGCAGTCTTTCTCTTACAGGGGGAATGCCTTGACCAATTCGGCTACCGAGACACGTCCGAAGTGATTCAAATTTCCCATGTTCATAAAACACGGTGGGTCGTGGCCGTCCCGTGGGAGCGTGGGCACGGCTCGGCCGCTTCGCTCGCGCTCGGCGGCCGGCGCTACATTCGCTCGGCCCCTCGTCGGCGCCGCTCGTGGCGGTGTACTCGCGTCCCTTCCGTTCGTTACACTCCCATCAGCGCGCAGCTGAGCCGCGGCACCTAGCGCCTTGTTCCTGAATACATCCCCGCTCTCCGCCTACTAAATAAACTTGTATAAAGTTTATCACTTCGACAAAACCCACTAGGTATCTAATCTAAGGCGGAATATTTTTTTTACAAATAGTATGGGTACTATTTGTAAAAAAAATACTTATACACACCGTCGCCGCGTCGTTTTTGCGTCGGGGGTTAAAAAATATGTAATACTTTGGATGACATAACTACCCGGTTGAATCAAAATTCACTAAAAATCAACATTGAAAAAAAAAAACAAAAATAATTATTTTTCAAACACATCAAAGTAAGCCTTTAGAACTCAACATAGTATATAGGGATCAAAAGGTTGAACAAATACACAGTACTAAGTTTCTTGGCATAATAATAGATGAGCATTTGGAAAGAACACATTGATACCTTAAGCATGAAAATACATAGATTTGTGTTTGCTTTAAGAAAAGTTAAAGAACTATCCAAATCCACAGCCATTATGGTATATCATGCTTATGTCTGTTCCATTATCAGGTATGGCATTATCAGCATTGTTGTCTGGAGAAACTCTTCTGAAATTTCACGGGTCTTTATAGCCCAAAAGAGGTGCATTCGTGCTGTATTTGGTATGGCTTGGACTGACTCCTGTGTACATAGGTACCGTTGCACAATTGTTTATTGGCTTTGAATATAGATTCAAAGCCAATAAACAACTGTGCCATGTATTTAGGTATATTATTATGAATGTGCTATTTTTTTGAAAAACAATATAAATCTCTGTTCAAAAAAAGGAACCACTTTAATAAAAGGAAATATTACACACATGCCACTTGAGATGCCGGTACCTAGGTTAGAAATATGGCTACACTAATTTACAACTCATTGCCAGAATCGCTTATAGACCTGCCTTATATTTTGTGTTGCATTTAGTACTTAGTACATAAATGGTTGGCGGACGAGACCTTTTATACTGTGGAAGATAAAGAAGTGTGCATGTCGTTCGTACCACTGCAGAAATGCGTTGTAGCAGACGCTGCGCTTTTATTGTGACTGTAGCAATTGTAGATGTTAAGTAGATATTATTGAAGGAATTTTTACAGCATTAAGTATGCTAACTATACAAATCGAATATATAGGGAAAAAGAATCTTCTCGGGCGGGACTCGAACCCGCAGTCTTTTCCTTACAGGGGGAATGCCTGACCAATTCGGCTACCGAGACACGCCCGATATGATTCTAATTTCCCATCTTATACGTCTTTAAGGCGACGTGGCGTCATCTACCGATTTTCTTACGAAAGGGAAAGACTGCGGGTTCGAGTCCCGCCCGAGAAGATTCTTTTTCCCTATGTATTCGAAGTAGATATTACTTTTATGTAGGTATAAATTATTTGAGTTTGCATGCCAACTTTATGGCGAATGTGCTTGGATCGACTAGATACAGTTACTATATTTCACATTGCCATCTGTTTTTAACCGACTTCGAAAAAGGAGGAGGTTCTCAATTCGTCTGTATACATAATATTTTTTTTATGTATATTCACCGATATCTCCGCCAATTATGGACAGATTTCAAGTTTTATTTTTTTGTTGGATAGGGTTCACTTTTGAGGTGGTCCCATTTTCTCCAGGTCAGGATCTGATGATGGGATCCAGAAGAAATCGAGGGCAACCATCGAAAATTGTATGGTCGTATGGTACTTTTGCTACGTAATCATGTCTTGCTCAGGTATATGCATCAGGGTGTCAACATCTGATGCTGCAGTGCTGATGATGAAGCTACGCGCGCTGCTGCCGTGGTCTGCTTCTGCTGGGGTGACAGGTGGCTCCACCACTATACTTGGATTACGAACGCAAACCTTGGCCCACTAAAAAGAGAAAAATAAATGATTTTAGAAAAATTTAACCGACTTCAAAACCAAATAGGAAAAACATGTTTAAAATAACAGAATTTAGAGATTTTCGATCTGTTAGAAGTCGGTGCCAACTTTGTCGGTGTTAACTTTTGAAGTCGGTTAAATTTTTCTAAAATCATTTATTATGATACCACATTAGGTACAAGCAAATGAATAAATGAATTGAATAAAAACAATAAAACTTTGGGTACCTATGAGTAAGTATATACCTATTAACTATCTACCACTACCAATTTGGTAACTTTTATTCCAGCACTTGAGTGCGTTTCACCTTTTTAGTGCGAAAATCCGCCTGTAGTAGGGCACACGCAGTAACTCGAGTGCGTCCGATTAAGCTAGGGGAGGCAAATTGTTCCAGCCAGTAGGCAGCCTTCAGTATAGGTGTGTGCGCAAAGAATTCCGTTCTACGAACTTACACCTCCGCGTCAGATTAAGATAACGGTAGGTTATTTACTAGTAAACAAGTCTCCATTTTAAAAATCTCGCGATTGAAGCATAGCATAAGGACGTGGAAAGCTTGCAAATGTGTCTGTATTTACTCGAACGCGGTCTTTTTAACCCCCGACGCAAAAACGACGGGGTGTTATAAGTTTGACGTGTCTGTGTGTGTGTGTGTGTGTGTGTGTGTGTGTGTGTGTGTGTGTGTGTCTGTCTGTGGCATCGTTGCACCCAAACGGATGAACCGATTTGGGTTTAGTTTTTTTTGTTTGAAAGGTATATTAGTCGGGAGTGTTCTTAGCTATGTTTGAAAAATATCGGTCCAAGATGGCCGCCGCCACAACATATTGGAATACATATTTCTTTATAATTCCCTCAATATGGGTATCAAATGAAAGAGCTTGACTAGTAGATCAATTTAAAAGGCATAAAATAAAAATTAAATTAAAAATGTAAAAAACCCCCGTCACAAAAAAGACCAAAAAGTTGAAAATAAATGAATAAATTTTAATTCAACGGTTGCCATGTCGGGGGACCTTACGATATAAAGGAGTACTAAACCAGTTACGGTCCCCCGACATGGCAACCGTTGAATTAAAATTTATTCATTTATTTTCAACTTTTTGGTGTTTTTTGTGACGGGGGTTTTTTAAATTTTTAATTTATGTTTATTTTGGACTAAAATAAACGAGAATAACAGAAAAACATTAAATAACACCAAAGTAAAACAAAACTCCAATTAACACGTTCCATGCGTTTACTAAATGACAATACTTTCCCTGGGTGCTACATGACCTCTATGCATCCATATCCTTACTTACTACAGTGCGTCATGAACATTATTTGTCCACATCAGCTCCTGTCTTTGAAAGGCCATAACTTTATGAAATTTATAGCTATTTTAATAATTTTTAAACTAAAGGCCAGTGAATATAATGTAGTATAAGCATCTCTGATCGCCCGCAGTTCTGATCAATAGTTTCGGAGATAGAACGTTTAAAAAAAAAAGTCACATTTAATGAGAAGTATTTTGCCATACCGCACACTGTAAACTTGCCTCAATCACTTTGGTAGCTATTGTACTGAAATAAAATATCGATGGGTATTAAATTTTCTTTAAAAATAGGTACCACAATAGGTAAACTATTTTTAACCTAGAAACTTAAAAGGATTTTCTACTTCAAAATAAATCAGTCTTACTTTTTTATAGTAGATGGTAGATAGGTATAGTAATAACAATCCATACTAATATTATAAATGCGAAAGTAACTCTGTCTTTCACGCCTAAACCATTGAACCGATTTTGATGAAATTTGGTATAGGGGTAGATTAGATCATGAGAAAGGACATAGGCTATGTTTGGTCGTGATAACCGACATCCACGCAGACGGAGACAAAAGCTAGTATTTATATAAATACGAAATAATTCTCAGGCTATTCTACTACTATATAAATCAGTCTTAAAATTGAAATTTTTATAATCAACATTTATGAAATAGCAATTTTGGCTTTATTATTCGACCCGATTTATTTTGTTTGCACTCAAACATAAATATAGTATATTATTGTACTTTTATTGTCCTCGCCATCTTCACGAAACTCTATTCTTTTACGTGACTTTTTCATTATGCTTAATATACTTAATTATAATTACTATCGAACTTTGTGCTGCTACTGCGCGTCACTTCGGCGAATTTACCATGTAGCGCGCCGAATTACAGTGCGGCATGAGGTGGTCATGTGTGGGCAAATACTTCTCATGCCGCGTATAGTGAAATAAACTTAGTCACTGTGCGTCGTGGCCACTATTTTGCCATACCTCTTTTTTTTAGATTTGAGTCCTGTTTTAAAACATATTCACAAATATGTAATTATCTCTTTCATACTCATAGAAAAACCTTTGAAAACACCAGCCGCCGCATAGGGAGAACTGTATTTTTGAGCGCCGCACCCTGCGTTGGTCGTCTATGGCCCTATAGAGTTCACGACGCCGCACGGAACGTGTTAAGATGCTAGAGCTGGCTGTGCTAAGGCTTAAGGCCAAGAACACCGCCCCGGGACCCGACGGCATTCCAGGCCGAGCGTGGGTCCTAGCTCTAGGCGAAGAAGACGCTCTCGAGCCCCGACTGAGAAGGTTTCTCAGCGCATGTTTGGAGCGAGGCCAGTTTCCGAAGAGGTGGAAGACGGGGAAACTGGTCCTCATCCGAAAGGCGGGGCGCCCGGCGGACTCACCGTCTGCCTACAGGCCGATAGTGTTGCTCGACGAGGTGTGCAAGCTCTTTGAAAGAGTGATTGCAAAGCGCCTCGTCGAGCACCTATCCAGAGTGGGGCCTGACCTGGCGGATGGCCAGTATGGCTTCCGCCGGAGGCGCTCCACCGTGGATGCCATCATGCGCGTGGGGATTCTGGTGAAGGACGCCGTCGCTCGGGGCGAGGTGGTGCTGGCGGTGTCACTGGACATCGCCAACGCATTTAACACCCTGCCCTGGAGCTGCATTAGGGAGGCGCTCGTGTATCACGAGGTGCCTCCCTACCTTCGCCGCATAGTCGGGGCGTATCTGTCAGAGAGAGCAGTCGTCTACCCAAGTGCGACCGGGCTCGGTCGGCGAGAGATGTCGTGCGGTGTTCCGCAGGGATCGGTCCTGGGACCGCTACTGTGGAACATCGGTTACGACTGGGTGCTTCGCGGTGAGCTCGCGGACGGTGCCGCCGTCACGTGTTATGCGGACGACACGCTGGTGACGGCGTGCGGGGCTACATACCGCGAAGCGACCCTGAAGGCCACGACCGCGGTTGCCCAAGTCGTGGAACGGATTCGGCGGCTGGGTCTCGAGGTGGCTCTGCATAAAACCGAGGCCATGTTCTTTCATGGGCCTCGGCGCGTGCCACCGGAGGATTCCAGCCTCATAGTGGGAGACATTTCCATCGGCGTCAAGGCCCAGATGAAATATCTGGGGCTCATACTCGATGGCCGGTGGAACTTCGGGGAGCATCTCCGAAGACTGGCCCCCAAATTGAAGGACACAGCTGCCGCTTTGGGGCGGCTGCTGCCCAACATGAGGGGGCCGGATGACTCCTGCAGGAGACTCTACGCGGGAGTCGTGCGGTCCATGGCCCTATATGGGTGCCCAATATGGGCGGACACCCTGACGGTCCACAATGCGCGTCTGCTGCGTGGACCGCAGCGTGCAATGGCCAGCAGGGCCATTAGGGGGTACCGCACGATATCCTTCGAGGCGGCGAGTCTCCTTGCCGGATCCCTACCGTGGAACCTGGATGCGAGAGCCCTTTCGATGCTATATCGGTATCGTAAGGAGGCGCGGGAGCAGGGACGGGATCTCTTAAGTCAGCGTTTGCATTCAGTCTTTTTTCCAGTGCAGTGTTTCCACCTACCGGGCCGGTAACGTGGAAACACTGGCAAGTGCAAACCCATTACTGAAAACTGCATTGAAATCGAACTCTGCTAGTGAAAAAAGAAAAATGGCAACATGGATTTGCACTTTGCACAACACTCGCCTAGTCAAGCGAGAATGATTTCAGCGGATATAATTAAGGTCCTTACCAGAGACGAAGCTTTACAGCGAATGGGTGGAGTCTACGAACGTAATAATCGCAGCCCCGCACCACCTAGCACACATGTCACTAAAGTGATTGGAATTTGTGGATTGGTAGAGCATTCAGTGATTGTGACTTTTTTTTTTTTTATCGTGCGAAAAATCCCCACGGATACCACCCCCACGGAGCCGGTGGAGGCGGTTATGTCGGACTCGAACCGACTAAAACGCACGCCGTCTTGGGTCCTTGGTTGCCGGAGGTGAGATTGCCAAAAGCATATCTCTCGCACCCCGGCAGACCCAAGACCATCTCTTTCGAGATGGCCCCCTTCGGGTTGTGGGGACCACAGTGTCCCCATCTAGCCCCGGTTACGGGGAGGCGCATTTGGCGCCGCCGCCGCGGCCTGCTTCTGCTAGGGTGACAGGCGGCTCCACCGGTCACCCCCAGGCCAGCGCTCATGGAGGACGGAGGTCGTTCTGCGACCTCCGACGTCCGGTTCACCTTCGCTCTGCGCGGGCTTCCCAGGCCCGGAGTCTAGTCCGGACCCGACCGGCCGCCTCCTTCTCGAGCATTACTTGCTCGCAGAAGGAGACAGCCGCACCCCAAGCGTTCGCGCATCTTACCATCGCTGTGAGCAACGTGGCGAGTGTGAGGACTCCCACCCCCAGAGCCGCCACTAGGACCCGCCTCGGCGTGCCCACGCCGGGCACTCGGTCAGCGTGTGCAGCTCTGTGTCCTCGCTCGCATTACAGTGATGGCACTCGGACGTTGGCTCCTTCCGGATCCGACACAGGTAACTCCCGAAACACCCGTGTCCGGTAATCACCTGCGTCAGCCGGTACGAGAGGCTGCCGTGTGGCCTCTCTAGCCACTCCTCCATGATGGGTCTTACCGCCGCTATTACGGCGTGCCCTGCGCTTGGTCGCCCAAGTCGTAGCTCCCATTCCGCTACCATGTCCCTGTGGAGCTGAGACCTCACGGCCCGAATTTCATCAGGCTCGGGTTCCCGTCCCTGCTCCCGCTCCCTATACCGATATAGTATCGAAAGGGCTCTCGCATCCAGGTTCCACGGTAGGGATCCGGCAAGGAGACTCGCCGCCTCCAGAGATATCGTGCGGTACCCCCTAATGGCCCTGCTGGCCATTGCACGCTGCGGCCCACGCAGCAGACGCGCATTGTGGACCGTCAGGGTGTCCGCCCATATTGGGCACTCATATAGGGCCATGGACCGCACGACTCCCGCGTAGAGTCTCCTGCAGGAGTCATCCGGCCCCCTCCCCAACAAGCAAATTAGTCTGATAAGGTTGAGTTTATTCAGCTATTCGGTGATATAAAAGTCGAGTAAGTGTGAATTATTCAGCACGTGTCGTATAAAAGCATCTTATATAGCATTTTTTTGCAAGGGTGTAGTGGGGTAATAGCGCCTATTTCTGCCAGCCGACTTCTATTATAGAGGTGGCAGAGATGTGTTAATTTCGCTGTTAGCCCATAAACTCTCACCAGTGGCTCCAAGCAGTTGTGATGCGCACAGCGGCCACACCCTGGCAAACCGCGGCGGCTCGCGGGCTAAACCTGGTTGAGGGGGCTTATCATTTCGGTGGCAAGTTATTGCGGATCCCTCCCGCATAGCGCATAAAGCCTGATTCGGCGAGAAAGGCAACCCACTGTAGATATACAAAAGGGCTTGGCGGACTCGGCGATTCAGCAAGGCAAGGTGAATGGCCTAGGGCGGCGGTAGAGGGCGTATAGTTACCGTCGGCCAGATACATCATCCATCCAGTCGTAGCGATTGCTCGTTCCACTGGGTTCAGGAGGGGGAAGACGAGTGTGTGCGCCTGCGTCTGCGCGAACGCTTGCGCACCTCCAAATATCCTGCGCACTTGACCGCTTTCGTATCTTGGACTCCGAATACGTTTAAGTCCTATGGCGATAGGATGAGGTAGAGAGGTCTAGTTTGATGCAAGCTAGGCTTTGTCTGATTCCTGCACATGGGCGGTCCTGGGGGTGTGAGTACACGCCGTGGTCACTTTCGCACTGCAAATTAGGAACGACAGCGCGGATTCGGCAGCACCCGGGATGACAGAGCAGCCCTATTTAGGGAGGCACTGCTCTCTTCGCTCAGCCGGGGAGGGGGCTAGAAAAGGTGCCCTAAAAAAATGCTCGTTCCTACTCGGAAGGTGACAGTAACCGCGGCTGTCACTGCATCATACTAAAACGTGGTCGAAAGAACAAAAAGTATAACATGAGAACACCTATCATGACATTCGGCGCGTGGAACGTGAGAACGCTTATTGATCGCGATGGCAACGCCTGCCCTGAACTCAAAACTGCCATAGTAGCTCGGGAACTTCATCGCTATAACGTGGATGTGGCTGCTCTTAGCGAAACTCATCTTGCCGATGAAGGAGAGCTGGTAGAAGAAGGCGGAGGCTATACTTTCTTTTGGAAAGGTACCGCAGCCGCCGAACCACGACGTTCAGGTGTAGGGTTTGCTATCAAGAATCACATAGCAAAGCGACTTGAGGAGCACCCTGTGCATACGTCAGACCGCGTTACCACACTGCGCCTTCACCTGGACAAAGACAATTACCTTAATGTCATCAGTGTCTATGCCCCCACACTAGACAAGGCTGATGACATCAAGGATAAATTCTATGAGGAACTATCTCGAAGCCTTGACTGCATAGACGCCAGAGAGCAGGTTATATTGCTAGGCGATTTCAATGCCAGAGTTGGACGGGACTATGAGGCTTGGCCTGGAGTCCTGGGTAGACACGGAGTCGGCAACATGAACAGCAATGGTCAGTTGCTACTCAGTCTCTGTGCTCAATATGAGCTTGCAATATCGAACACTATGTTCAGACTTGCCGCTAAGCACAAGACAACGTGGATGCACCCTCGATCCAAACACTGGCATTTGATTGACTATGCGATTGTCCGGCAGAGAGATACCGGTCAAGTCCAAGTCACTCGTGTAATGCGTGGTGCTCACTGTTGGACTGATCACCAACTTGTTGTCACAAAGCTACGTCTCCGCCTCCGTCGACCTCGTAGATCCACACTTACAAAGTCTGCGTCTCTCAACGTGGATAGGCTTAAGAATCTCGAGGTGAGGGAGAAATATGCTGAAGCTGTGTCTGAAAAGCTGTTGCCAGTCAATGAGACAGGTGATGTTGGGGTGGTCTGGGGAACTTTGTCTTCTCATCTTATGGAAGCAGCCTTAGCTACTTTAGGTTTAAAAAGCCGTCGTAGTGAGGACTGGTTTGATGAGAATGACGGGATTCTTAGGACAGCACTCAACAAACATCGAGACCTCTTGCGACAGCATAGTAGGCAAGGTGGAAGCGTTGCGGTAGTCAAAGCGAGTGACCTTGAATTGCGGAAGCTGTCTCGTCAAGTAAAAGACAAATGGTGGCAAGACAAAGCTCTCTACATGCAGTGGCTCGCTGACACTAACCAGATCGGGGAGTTTTACTCCGAGGTACGTAGGCTGACTGGTACATCCTACCGAGCGAAGGTGCCGTTGAAGTCGTTAGACGGTATGCACCTATTGACAAACAAGGAGGATGTACTAAATCGTTGGGCCCAACACTTTGACAGCTTGCTCAACGTAGATCGAGAATCTGATTTACAAAGTGTGAGTCTAATACCTCAACTGCCTCTTTCCATTGAGCTGGATGAGCCCCTGTCATGTGATGAGGTTGTCTCTGCCATCAGGCAGCAACAGAACAAGCGAGCGGTTGGTATTGACCTTATACCGGGAGAGCTATTAAAATACGGCGGCGGGGAGTTGTACATGTCGGTTTGGAAACTTTTTACTCGTATGTGGGAGGAAGAGCGAGTCCCGGATGACTTCAAAGTATCTCGCATTTGTACCCTCTACAAAAACAAGGGTGACCGTTCCGATTGCAACTCTTACCGTGGTATTTCGCTTTTGTCTGCTCCTGGAAAGGCCTTTGCCAGAGTCCTTTTAAACCGTTTAAGGGCTCTGTCTGAAAAAATACTGCCAGAAACCCAGTTTGGCTTCCGACCTGAACGAGGCACCTGTGAAGCAATCTTTTCTGTGCGTCAACTGCAGGAAAAAAGCAGAGAGCAGGGTCGTCCGCTATATCTCTGCTTTGTTGACCTGGAGAAGGCATTCGACAGTGTGCCTCGTGAAGCCCTCTGGATCGTGCTAGGGAAGCTAGGATGCACGGAGAAGTTTGTGAGACTTCTTAGACTCCTGCATGACGACATGCAATGCTGCGTCGGTGTCGATGGCGAACAATCAAATTTCTTCCCCGTTACCTGTGGGGTGAAACAAGGGTGTGTTCTAGCGCCCACACTGTTCGCCATGTACTTTGCAGTAGTAGTCAGGGATGTATTACAAGCTCGTTCTGAGGGAGTCCGCATCCGCTTCCGCACAGATGGCAGTCTTTTTAATTTGGCCAGACTTAAGGCGCGCACTAAAGTCTCCCATACCATGATTACAGAAATCATGTATGCTGACGACTTATGCTTTGTGGCAGAATCCCCTGATGGCCTGCAACAGCTTATGTCCAGTTTTCACCAAGCTTGCTGCAAGTTCGGCCTAAAAATCAGTGTCAAGAAGACGGAGGAGATGTCCCTGGACACACATGGTCACGAGACACTGTCTATACAGCTAGGTCAGGACATGCTGAAGCAGGTTGACAAGTTTCGCTATCTGGGGAGCACTATTACATCCAAGTGTGACCTTGATGATGAGATCAGCAGCAGAATCTGTGCCGCAGCTGCGGCATTTGGGAAGCTGCGTTCCAAGGTTTTCTGTTCACATGACCTTAAGCTGGCCACCAAAATATCTGTTTACATGGCAATTGTGCTGCCAAACCTCTTATATTCCTCCGAGACATGGTGTGTGTATCGGCGCCACATACGCACTCTGGATCGTTTCCACCTCAAATGCTTACGTTCAATCATGTAGATCCGATGGTCCGACCGAGTGCGCAACACCGAAGTTTTGCGACGAGCCAAGGTCAGTGGCATTGAGGCCTACTTAATGCGTCGGCAGCTTCGGTGGTGCGGTCACGTATCACGTATGGCGGAGGAGAGAGTGGCGAAACGCATCTTCTACTCTGAACTAGAGGAAGGCAAGCGGAAACATGGCGGCCAACTCCTCAGATTTAAAGATGTTCAGAAGCGTCATATGAAAAGATGCAACATTGAACCGTCTCAATGGGAAGGTTTGGCAGCGCAACGTCCAGAATGGCGCAGGGTGGTGCAAAGACGAGTAAGCGATTTCGAGGAACAGCGAAAGGCAGACCTCGACGCTAAACGCGATGAGCTGAAAGTCCGCCCACCCGCTGCCATTCAATACCATTATGTAAGTGGTGTTCTCACATGCCCGCAGTGCACACGAGAGTTCACCGCGAAGATCGGCTATGCTAGCCATCTTCGAGCGCATCAGCGCCGAGCCGACTAGGAGTCAAAGTGGTCGCCATGGCTGAAATCGGTCGGAGGCATCATCATAGCATTTTAGTTATTCAGCATTTCGGTCACATAATGATGCTGAGTAAACTTTTACTCTGCATGCTTATATGACTAAAGTGTCATATAAGATTTGCTGTATAAGTCGCTAGTATACGACGCTTATGTTACTATTTCGTCGAGTAAAAGCACATTATATAGCTTTCTTGTGACACAGTCGAGTAAAAGCTACATCGTTGCTTTTATACTGCTATTATGTTGTATAAGTTGCATTCATACGACTATTACAAGCCTAGTGCCAAGTGTCGTATAATTGCTTGCACTGCTCAATTATCACTTGTCTTAGTTTTCTTGTGTACAATAAGTGGTTGATTGAATAAATAAATAAACAAAAGATATTTTTTAGAAAACTTTTTAGGAAGGTCTAAGGAACCCTAAAATATAATCAGCGTGGTATCATGGCGCTTATACTGCTAATTTGCTGTATAAGAAGTTATTATACCACCTGTTAGCAGTAAAAATGGTGTACAAATGAATGTTGATATAAAAAATATTTGTTATTATATTCATATTACTAAGAATTGAAGGGGGCGTTAAATATTTATGATAAAACCTAGTATATTTCATCAGAAAACTTACCTTCGCAATACTTTGCAAACCTTTGCGTGAGTTTACGAACCTACATTTGGTGCAACCTACAAATTAACATGTCTGCTAAATAAATTGTACTTATAATTTTTTATAATTTTTAAAACACAACACGACGCACTTGCTTAATTTAACAAACAAACGTAACATAAAAGTCATATAAGTTACAGTTATAGCGCAACTTAAGCTTGTAACAGTCACTCCGGCGACAATTACGTGACGATGTAACTGAAAAAGTTACCTTTATACGATGTCTATGTGACTGAATTGCTGAATAAAATGGGCCCAAATCGCGTTGTATAAACGTTTTCATTACGTTTATACGACTTCTATTAGGAGCCAAAATGCTGAATAATTTGCGTTGCCGCGACTACTACACGACATATTTTTGCTAGTTGGGTCATGTTGGGCAGCAGCCGCCCCAAAGCGGCAGCTGTGTCCTTCAATTTAGGGGCCAGTCTTCGGAGATGCTCCCCGAAGTTCCACCGGCCGTCGAGCACGAGCCCCAGATATTTCATCTGTGGCTTGATGCCGATGGAAATGTCTCCCACTATGAGGCTGGAATCCTCCGGTGGCACGCGCCGAGGCCCATGAAAGAACATGGCCTCGGTTTTATGCAGAGCCACCTCGAGACCCAGCCGCCGGATCCGCTCCACGACTTGGGCAACCGCGGTCGTGGCCTTCAGGGTCGCTTCGCGGTATGTAGCCCCGCACGCCGTCACCAGCGTGTCGTCCGCATAACGTTTGGGACGTTATAGAGGTTAATCTCTGGATCTACAGAACTAATTCTAGAATTATTTCACCAATAGAAACCCACACTATTTAGATATCAGTGTCATAGGTTTTGTATTATTACACTATGAGTGAGGATCACCATCTGGAACGGCATCCAAAAACTACGTGGCTGGAGCCGTGGGCAACAGCTGGTAACAAATAAAGTGTGTGAATAAAATAATCAACACAACTTTTTTATGTATTTCTTGAGAGTTTAAAGCTTTTTTACTGAATTTATTTTCAGCGTCTCAAATAAGTTTCTTATCTGTTCACTTGTGCATTAATCTCGAATTGTGTTGCTGTCAAAGCTGCGAAAACCTGAAGCACCACCAGCAACCTCCCCGTCCAACAGTCATCACGGCACTGCCGCCCGGCCCCCGCATATAGATTTCTTTGTCTTTCTTTTAGGTTAAAAAATTACGTAAAAATTATTTTCTGTTTAGAAGTAGTTTCCAATTTTCTTTCGAGTGACCTTTTTGCTTTGGGAATGATTTTCATATAGTAATTGTAAAGTAAGAATAACTAAAAAAAAAATAAAAAAAAATGTACCAAATGTAGACAAGAAGTCAACAAATAAAACAGTGTAAACAGTTTTCAAATACGTCCACAAATCAAAAAAAAAGTAACTATCTTAACCCAACCGCTATATTTTATATCCGGGTGTGATGCGCTCTGATGCCTAGAGCCCAACCACAGTTGAGCATAAACAAATGAAGTGGAACTCAGAGGAGTGCGGACGTGCGATCCACATAATCCACAGAGCCGCGATGAACTGTTCCGACGTTTAAAACGAGTTCATTTGTTTACAACACAGCCGTCAAACCTGTCGGCCGTGGCCAATCGAGGCATGTCAAAATTACCGTAGTGCAAGTAAAAATAGCAATAAATGATAAAATTTTAGTGATTTATTTACAAACACAAAATAAGTACCAGCCACAATGTCTAAAAGACCTTTAGGTGAGTGAGTAGCTCTAGGGTTTGTCCACCACCCGCCTCCTCACGCGCGCCGGCAGAAACACTGAGGCCACGCACAAACATTATGTCCCAAGCCCTCGGGCTTGGGTGCAATCGGGACACGGCACTCGGTGATATTGTGTATAAATATGTTGTACCTAAGTACATTACCTATGTTAAGTCAGATAAAAAATGTGATGTATCCACGGGGCACGGGGTACTCATCAAAGTTTGTTGCGCCCTCACTAGACTTCGCCAGGTCCTATGGTGGAGGTACAATGTAGGTATGGGCAGTACGGCAGCGCAGAGGCATAAGAAGAGGAAATTGGAATCGGGCTTCGAAGTACGAGTTTAGAACGTTAGGTACCGACTACAAGTGTTATTACTTAGCCTCAAGATTGCTCGGTAGAGTGGTTTTAGACCCACCATACCACCAGTGGTATTGGGTGTGGTACGGTGGGTCTGAAAGGGGCGGCACTGACTGCAGGTCCCGGGCCGGGCGCGTACCAGCTGCCCACGACGTGCGGCTACCCGGGCCACGACCCGTCGCGCTACCGCAACCCCATGTACTCGTTCGGCGTGAACGCGGGCTGGCGCGTCAAGGGGCTGGGCCCGGGGCCCACGTACCGCATCGACAGCGTGACGCGCGACGGCGCCGTGACGTCGCCGGCGTGGTCGTTCGGCGCGCGGCTGGCGGCGCGGCAGGGCGCGCGCGCGCCGGGCCCCGGGGCGCACGCGCCCGAGCGCTGCCCGCCCATGCGCGAGCCGCGCGCGCCCGTGTACTCCATGGGCGCGCGCCTGGGCTTCGCACTCAAGCGCCCCGGGCCCGCGCCCAACGCCTACGCGCTGCGCCTGGGCTCCGGCACGCCCGCCTACACCATGGGCGCGCGCGTGGGCTTCAACCTCAAGGCCAAGTCGCCCGGGCCCGCCGTCTACTTCATGCAGGACACCAACGTGTACAAGAACAAGTGAGTACCCACACACGCCGCACACCCATATGTAACTACTGTACAGTGTCCACGCCCTAGGTACTCACACACAGCATGTCCTTGCGAGCCGGTGCGCAGTTGCAGACCGAGGTTCCGACAGGAGGGTGTCGAGGCAAAAAAATAATAGCTATATTGTCCTTATAACTTTAGTAGGATGTAATAGTAGTTCAGTGTATGGCTTCTGCCTCTGCTCCGCGCCTGACAAACAAAAATGCATCAGTCCTCAAGGGTTGCCAACCCTCCCGGATTGCCCGGGAGACTCCGGTAATAATATTTATTTAGCCTCCCGACCTCTCGCGGTGCAACGAATTCTCTCGGATGTTCTATTCGAGCCATGAAGGTGAAGATATTATGAAACTCCAAGAATTGTGCACTATAGAATTAGAACGAAGTTAGAATTTTGCGGGAAGTGCAACCACAGCTTGAGGAGAATCGGGATGTCTCACACTGGGTCAGCTTCTGGAAACGTAAAAACAGAAATCCCTGTCATGAATTGAAAAAACTTGTAGCGGTTGATGCTTTCCATTCATGTCTCTAAAGAAAGAGCTTCATGCAAGCGTGATGGAACAGGAACATGTATTGACCAAGGAAAGGAACCGTATGAACATTAGCAGAACTCATGGTCATCGCTCATCAATTTAGCGCGCTTGCTTTAGAAGCTTTCAGTTCAGTGCTAGAGGCTGCTCAGGCTGCTATGGGCGCTGCTATGCTGCGCACCTTACTCAAATACAACATAAATACTTTACTTTAACTAACATAACTACTAACTAACATAATTTTTGGTCGCTCATAGAAACATTGCATGTGTAGGCAATGTTTCTATGAGCGACCAAAATTATGTTGTTGGCGTCTGTACTTTCATTATGCCGTTCAGTCTGCTGACACTGTTGATGATTAGATTTAGGGGCAAAAAAGAGCAAAGCAAGGTATCTCTCAGACTAAAAGAAACGGGTATTAGTTAAAATTGTCGATTGTTTATAATATAGAACGTAGTTAGCGCGTACACTGACAACACGAACACGAACAACCGGAACAAATCAGCAATGAAAGTGACGGCCCGCGCTGCGCGTTGTGTGTTGCAGACAGCCGGTGTACTCGCTGGGCGCGCAGCTGACCGGAGCCGGCAAGCCCACCAAGACGCCCGGCCCCGCCGTCTACCCGCCCAACCTCTACAACACTAAGAAGGTAGGCTAGGCTAGTTATACCAGCTAGGCTTGCTGCCTAGCTGGTATAACCCCTTACAATAGAGCTGATGAGCGGTAAGCGTAACGAAGGCTACAAGATATTCGACTTGAGGGCCCTGTTCCCTGTTAGATTTACGCGCGCTTAATGAATCTGACATTGTTGGCCAGACGTTTAGGTGTTGGTATGAGGGTGCCAGCCAGTTCAGAACACGTGCAGAAGTGACTTCGCGTCTTGTTCTGAATTGCATTACGTTTGTTTAATGCTTGTAAAGATGGGTACTTGATCGAGCACAGAAGTAAGCGTTGGACGTATGTTACAGAACTCGTACAAGTTCTCGTTCGGCACGAAGCACCACGACTACGCGCCGCCCATGATCATCAAGGAGGACACCATGGACTGCCTGTAACGCGGCCGCCGCCTCGTGGCTCATCGGGGCTAAGCTGGCTATCCACCGGGCAACATGACGCGCGCCTTGCTTCGTGCAAGTGACTAAATATGCCTAGTGCCTGGTGCATAGCTCCCGTGCGCTATAGTGCTCTGCTATTGTCCATGTCCAAAAAAATCGTACAGTGAAGCGTTTGTGACGAGCGCAAGAGTGCAAATTACTACATAATCTCTTAGAGTTAAGAGTAAATATTGACCTTGAGGTAATTGTTTGTGATCAGTTTATTTGTGAAATAAAACGTTTATATTTATAATATTGTGAAACAACGTTTATTAACTCTAATACATTGTACCTACCCTTCAAATGTGACATGACGAGGCGTGATCCGTGAATCCGGCCGTGTGCCGTATGCCCGGCCGCCACGCGCCACTGTGCCCACTCACGTGAACAGCCCGTGCAGTAGTCCCACCAGTAGGCACCACAGCCACGAGTGGTACTCCGAGTCCTGAAAGATTTTCTTTATATAACTTAGGATGGCAGATAAGCACCACGGCTCACCTCAAATAGCATGTTTGCTCATGTTATTTTCAAATACACATCAAGAGACTGGAATGCCGTGGAAGGATCAATAAAGTTTAGACCTATCTTGCAAGTCACGATGAGCCGGTGAAAATCACCGTAGGGGCAATAAATAATAATTAATTAAAAAAAGTAAACTTACCCGTCTTCAGGGCAGTTTAATAGAGGCTGCTCATGTGATTTTCAGGGGTTTCCCTGTCCTCCAATCGGTGTTCTCCGATTGGGAGGAGGAGCGGTAATATTTTTTCCCATATCTCCGATTTAATTTCAAATTTTAATGCTTTCAGACAAAACGTCTAATACCAAAGTGAATAGGTCCAAACCACGGAACTTAAATCGTGGTACGTGTCTCGGAGGCTGTCAATGCGTTCCTCTGGGACTACTTTGGACCGCAGTGATCACCCCGCGTGGGACACAGTCGAAGAGCTGCATCTCTAGGGATAGGCTGTGTAGGGGCGTGCTGTTCGCCCTGTATTTCTCCGTGGCAATTCTTCCCGGATCTGACACTGACATACTGATACTGACACTCCGAGAGTTCACTCTCCTGTCGGATCCAGGAGTTGATTATCTTTATACCGCGCGCGGTAACTGCCACACTCTTGCACCGATCTTTTGCCTTTGAAGAGTGGCATAATGATACTCAGCCTCCACTGCTGGGGATCTCAGTCTCGGTCATCATAATAATGATGATGCTGATGATGAGGCAATTAGAAGTGATACTACCTGACTTTGAAGTGACGCCTTCGTATTCGTATAAGTCGAGAAATGTAAAGTAGATAGATTCTTAATTACCTACTTATACTCGTAAGATGGTGATTCCACAGTAGGTACTCGTAATGCTTCTGTATTACGAACACTATGGTCTTATAGTTCCCTATATTATCTGTATTATCTGTGGCGTTTGACACTATTGGCTGCACTAGAACACTAGAATGAATTTTATTGTACCTTGTGCTAACTTTTAAATTCGAAATACTTCGGGAAAAAGAAGAAAAAGCAAGTGGGATTTGTCGCCCTTAAAGACGGATTTATAGGGATGGGAAAATTTGAAGTGATTCAGGTGTGACTCAATAGCTCAGTTGGAAGAGCATTCCCCCTGTAAGGGAAAGGTCGTGGGTTCAAGTCCCACTTGAGTTCATGACAAAATGTCTTTAATATAAGTCCATGCTTGACAACTTTCTTGTAACTGTCACCATTTCTGAGGAGATTGATTGAGATGACTGATTTTTTTTTTATTATTAGACATCGATTTTTTTAGCTTTTCAAAATTGGTTTTTAGTATCACGACCAGTTTTCAGCCTTGCAGCATAGCCATTTCGTGTTCTGCAATTACACATATATCATTCAGATAAGGGATGAGACTGGAGTTTTAATGTCATCTCTCATACTTATAATAATAATAATAATAATAATTTATTTATTTATCAAAAAAGGGCTGTACATTGTATTATTACTAGTTTTACAAATGAGGTCAAATATAACTACTTTACTGCTAATAATGTCTACATTAAGAGTTCATGTGCAATAAAAAACACTGTGTATTATACGTTAAGGAAATGGAATTTAAAATATATATCACTAATATTTACAATTTGCGACCTACCTGATCTAGGTTTTTGAAAAACCTGTGTTTCAGGTTATGTCCGTTCAATTACAAGTTACGTATTGCAATCAATTAAACAATATAAACAAAAGAATCTATATCTACAGCTTATCGCTACCTACTTTAATATTTCTAGCAGTTTCTCCGTGTCAGCATAATCTAGTTTCTCTAGATATTCTGCAACTAAAACCTTACAGTTCCAATAGTTTAAGCTATGTATGGTTAGTTGTTTGTTAAGTTTATTATATAGAAAAGGACCCAAAAATATATAAAACCTATTTACAAATTCATGTTTAGTTTTTGGTCTTTCACAAACTATATCTTTTCGTCTCTTATCTAGATTTATTGTGGGTGTAAGTTTGGTATGTTGGTATAGAGTGATATTTAGAATAAACAGTTGACGCACTGTTAGCACTTTACATATCTTGTAGAGTTGATCTGTGGGAAACCTAAATGGCCGAAACGTGGCTACTTTTAGGATTGCTCTTTGAGCGCGCTCAAGGGGGAGCAAGATTGTGCGTCCTGCTCCACCCCAGGAAGTTATACAATAGGTAAGAATGGACTGGCACAAGGCCAAGTATACCAGTTTAATTATCTTAGAGCCCGCTATTGAGCGTAAGTTCTTGAAGATATACATTAATTTTCGTAATCTAGTACATAGCAATTCAATATGTTTTCGGAAATTCAAATTTGTGTCAATCGTTACACCAAGATATTTAATATTATCAGTTTTAGTTAATGTAGGGCAAGCGCATGCAATGTCAGCGGTTGTACAGTAATGTGCATATATGTTTATATTAGTCATTGGCTTATTGGTGTTCCGCATTGTAAATAACATGTATTTCGTTTTGTCAGTGTTTAGTGATAGAAGATTTTTCTGAAGCCATTTAGTCACATAATTGAAACCATTTTGAGCGTGTTTAAATAACTCCTCTCTTGATTTGGCCGCGAATAAAAGAGCCGTGTCATCGGCATAAGATATAATAAATCCATTTTGAAGGGTCGAACTGCAAAGTTCATTTATATAGATTAAAAATAAAGTTGTTCCTAGTACACTCCCTTGAGGGATTCCATACCCACTATTTTTCATTTCAGAACTCACGTTCTGTCCAATTTTAACACATTGTTGACGGTCCTTCAGATAATCCGTCAGTAATAATAGTTGCGTCCCTCTTACTCCAAGAGCTTCTAGTTTTTTTATTAGTATAGAACAGGAAATAGAATCAAACGCTTTGGCCAGGTCAAGAAATATTCCCATGGTGTGCATGCCTTTATCTAGGTTGTTAGTGACATAGTCTGTTAGTGTATGTACAGCTTGACTGGTTGACCTATTTGGCCTAAAACCAAATTGACTATCAGAAAGTAAATTATTATCTTCCAGGTATTTAGTTAATCTAGTGTGTATCATTTTTTCTAATATTTTAGAAAGGCCTGTTAGTACTGAAATAGGTCTATAGTTATTCGCACAGGTTTTGTCACCAGATTTAAATATCGGCGTGACGACTGCCCTTTTAAGCGATGTTGGAAATATGCCATTAGTTAGGCATAGTTCGAAAATATGTGTCAAGGGAGGTGCAAACACGAATCTGAATCTTTTTAGTATGCTATTAGGTATGTTATCCCACCCAGTAGAACAATTGTCCTTCAGCCCCGCTATTATTCTCAGTATTTCTTCAGCGTCAGTATTTAATAAAACAAAAGAGCTTAGTTTAGTCCAGCTTGGGCGTACAATATGGGTTTCCAAGGTAGTGGCAACGCATGTAGCGGAAGTAGGATTTGGAATATTTTCTGCTAGTTCTTTACCAACATTTACAAAGTAAGTGTTAATTTGATTCATTGTGTCGAGTGGGTTTTCTTTAGACAATAAATCGAGTGGCGGTTCGGGTGGTTTTGATCTAAACGTGTGTTTTTTTATGAATTTCCAAATTAGCTTAGTACTGGTACCCGCCGTTTGCAGTTCATTTCTGTCGTGTTGTATCTTTAATTTTTTAAGTAGATTATTGCAAAAATTTCTATACCTTTTATATATAAGTGCAAGTGTTTCATTTTCAGGTGCATGTTTCGCTTTAAGGTGTAGTCTATCTCTATGTCTTATACATCGGACGAGCCCCGGAGTAATCCATGGCTTGATGTTATTATATTTTCTAGGTACTAATTTAGTGGAAGTATTTTTTAATATTGCTGATTGCACAGATTCAATAAAGTAGTTTAATGAGGTATTTGGATCGTTTGAGGTGTAAACTGGGTCAAAATTAATGCTGCGTATGTCATTTTCGAGGCTACGCATGTTCACCTTAGTCACGTTGTTTATGAAAGTGTTCCTAGGTGAATATGTTTGTAATGCTAATAAGATAGCCCGATGATCAGTGAGCCAAGAATTAGTTATTAGTGTTTTAGCTGGTACTTTAGTTTTTATGATAAGATGGTCCATACATGAACCAGTTGTAAATGTTGGGTAATAGTGGGTGGGTAGCAAACCATGAAATGAGCAAATATTCAGATACTTGTGCGCTTCAGCCTTGGCTTCCTCAGGAACAATATTAATGTTAATATCCCCAATGATTATGACATTTTTAAAAGCTGTTAACCCCTTTAAGGTTATGTCAAGTGATTCTAAAAATAGGTCTACATTTTGTGATGGAGGACGATAGATTGCGATGACTACCGTATCATCCTTCATTTTAATAGTCAGACAGCTACATCCATGAAACAACGGTTCCTCTACCACAGTGATTAGGTTTTTCCTCACATACACCACGAGCCCATCGTTTTGGTTAATAAAATTACCGGAAGCATATGATGAATAACCATCAAGACAGGGTAGGTTATTTCCCTGGCTCTCTAGCCAACACTCCGTTAGAACTATGATATCACAACTTACGTTTAGATCATGCAACAATACCTCCAGGCCATTTATATTACAGTTAATACTACGAATATTTTGCGTTAATAGTGTTAGTAATTTTCCCCCTGTAGGTAGGAACTGTTTGCAGTTTTCCACATTACAAATATTCATTTCTGACACGGAAAAGCTATCTAGATCATTTACCAATTGATTTGATGTCATTATACAACTTTGGAAATAAATATACAAATAAGTTAACTAAACAGAAAGTCTAATGTGCTTAAAATATAGTTTGATTGGTGACGCTCTTAGGCGCCCTCATAGTCTATGGAATTTATATAATTGGCCTCCGCGTATTTACGAGCTGGGCAGCTAGCATCGCCTGTTTGGTGGTCACATTTCCTCCTAAAACGTTTGCACGTAGCACATACTGGGGGAGAAGTTTTCTTGGTGCACTCCTTGTGAGAATGACCCGCTTCTCCACAGTGGTTACAAGTAGCAGTTGTTTCACGACAGAACTTCGCTGCGTGCCCAAACATCTGGCAATTGAAACATCTGGTCACGATAGTGAAATCCCTTACTGGACACGATGTCCAATTGATAAAAATGCGCCCTTGGCTTATGAGTACCTTTCTGATGGAAGGAGGTACCTCCAAGATATAATTACATGAAGGAAGGTTCTTCTTACCTGATTTATGGCTCAGCTTAATGTCTTTAATAAAGGACTCACGTGTGTAATTCGGCACCTTATCTACGAGGTTCTGCTCATAAATGCACTCTAGTACCTCCTGTTCCGTAAGTGATATAGGGACTCCAATTACCACTATTCTTGGTCTGCGCTTGGTAGGTTCTTCAACCGTAAGGCCTGATGAAGTGAATTTGTCGGAGCTCTTAAGTTTTTCCACGTCCGTTTTTCCTTCCGTGCTTATTATAACGCCCCCGTTTCTGACTTTCCTAAGCCCACGAACGTGTAATTTCAGTTCCTCCGGTGATATGATTTTTTGGACCAAGGCCTTGGTCTCATCACTGGTTTTGCTTCTGTCGTTAGGATAGATGACAACGGCACTGAGGTTTGCAGGACGGACGACTCTATCAGTTCCTTTCTTCACCATGTTCGCGTACGAAGATGCCTCTGCTGGTTTCATTTTCTCCATTTTCTCTTCAACGACAAATTTAAATTGTTCAAGGGAGGTCACAACATTCTGTTGGCCCTGCAGGTGCTGGATGCGTTCGTGGGCCACGAGTGTCCTCTGCTTCAAGGATTGGTATATAACGGCCATTTGGGATGTACCGTTTGATACCTGTCGGCACAGGTTATTTACTCGAAGCTTTTGGTCCGAGTTCATCTTCCCTTCCCCTACAATAGTGCAAACTTCGCTAAGCATTTCGTCAATCTTCCCCATCCATTTCTGGATTTCCGTGGTCGGCAACACTTGTGGTGACAAGTCACACTCAGTGTCATCTGGTGGTGCTATCGGTTGGGGTCGCTGAGCAGGCGTCGGCGGAGGACTTCGGTGCATTATTTGGCTTCGGCCAAACGGGCTAGAGCCTGAACTTTCCATCGATATTTAGTATAAAACGATTTCTTTTTCTGTTTAGTTCATTTTTACATATCAGCAAAAATGCAAAACGAAACACACAACAATTGCGATCACGCGACACACTTATTTTTCCTTACACTGCTATTATTACTCGATATTTATAAATTATAAATTTCTAATATACATAATTAACAATAAACACGACTGTGCTGTAAGCTACACAATAGGTGAAATGACATGTTCAGGACAGATGAACAAGACCTGATGAACATAGCTTCCATAACGATAATCACCTAAAATTACTGGGCTATTATTTACTGATCTGTAAGTTCCGTTTTGATTCTTGAAGTGTGTAATACTTTTTTTTTATTTTCTTATTATTTATATCCATTTTTAGTGAGTTATACTTATAAGTTAATAATCGATCCATCGTGCATCATTTACCTAAGTTTTCATCATCAGTATAACAACATGATTTTCAGAAGCAATAATTCATCAGTATTTTGCCGACATTTTGAAGATGTGCCGCCATTCGATTCTGATTCCCTGGATCCCGTCATTCTGTTTCGACTTCATGGACCATTCTCTTTTTAATAAATCAAAGTTATTTAAGATCATAAAAATCTGTTTCGCAAATTACGACTATAAATACAACAGTTAGTTAATACCTATTATGCTTTCTTAGTACTGAAATTTTGAAAAATGCTGGTGGCTCTAGTGGGATATACCTATACAGGGTGTAATCGTTAAGTGTGTCCAGGCCATTATTTCGTGACTATTACAGATATCAAAAAACTTTAAACTGATATCGAAAGTACGTTACCTAATGAGTAAAATGACATCAATAACTTTTTAAAAATCAAACGAGAGGTATCTAAAATTTTGACATTAAACACTCCCATACATTTAGTATGAGATTAGTAGAAAGGTTTTAGTGTCCTTATTTTAAAAGAATATTTTAGCTTAGTACTGATATTATAGGAAACTTTTTATTACCTAACAGAGTAATAAAACTATCTTTTAATTGAATAATATTCATTTCTTAGTAAGTACAAAATTTTGTATTCAAAGCAGATGTTCAAAGTGACGTCAATTTTGATGGTTTAATAGCCAATAACAGTGCAACCCCTTGGCCTGCCAGATCCCCGGATGTCACGCTCTGTGATTTCTTCCTATGGGGATTTATCAAAGACGAAAGTGTAGGTACGTTGAGAGAATGCACAGCCTAGAAGAGTTACAGATTCGTGTACGTCGTACAATAATTGCTTAAATTACTCCGCAAATGTTAAGGAAAGTTCATTTAGAAACTGTAAGTAGAGCTCGTCATTGTTTCGCACAACAAGGACGTCCCTTCGAACATCTGCTTTGAATATGATATTGTACTTACTAAGAAATAAATATTATTCAATTAAAAGATAGTTTTATTACTCTGTTAGGTTAATAAACAGTTTCCTTTTAAAAATAAGGACACTAAAACATTTCTCATACTAAATGTATGGGAGTGTTTAATGTCAAAATTTTAGATACCTCTCGTTTGATTTTTAAAAAGATATTGATGTCATTTTACTCATTAGGTAACGTACTTTTAATATCAGCTTAAAGTTTTTTGATATCTGTAATAGTTACGGAATAATCGCCTGGACACACTTAACGATTACACCCTGTATATACTACCTACCAGAGCCTTAAAAGTCAATTTAAAAAAAAACAACGTACGAGTACTTATATATATATTGAATAATTATTTCGTTTGTTTTTTAACGTTTGTGCTGTAATTTCTTATGTATTTTATACATTTTCAATAGGCTGAAATTTTGCCAGATAGCGCCTGTGCATTTGTTTTTTTTTTAAACGAATCTGCATAAACAAATGATTACTACACAGCTAAGCAGGCGCTCAGCTAGGTGCGTGTTCTTGTAAATTTCAGGTTTTCCCTCACTTTCTCTAGGATCTCAGCATCAAAACCAGACTTCTGGAATTGGACCACTCTGACAGTATACTATCCGTAGACAGAGAAGGACATAGACGAATTGATAGCTTCCATCGCATTCACACAAGAAAAAGACCAACTTACGCCAATGTCGTGTGAAGAAATGAGACAGAGTGACTAGATTTTCTGTCTCCTCTGCCGTGTCGACTACGGGCAGCAAACTAGTTCGCGAAACAAACCATAAAGAAAAATATGTACGAAAGTAAACAAACTTGACAGATTTTCAGTTTACTTTTATTCGTGTATTTATAACGCAATAATTGTTCTTAGACGTGCTACAATATTCGCAATTTGTTATTCAACATATATAGTAAACACAACTGAAGGAAACATGGGACGGTGCAGTGTTTTCCATTGTAAAAGCGATAGTGAAAGGAAATTACCAGGCGTATCTTTTCACTCGTAAGTAAATACGTTTTTAAAGTAAAAGGCCCTTTCGTACACATGCCACAGTGTATTATTTCATGTGAAGTACATAATGCATATAATTCTACTGATAAAATAGTCTAAAACAGCAAATAATAATTATCATAACCTACGAAATAAATTTTATTCGATGTTGCCAGGTTTTGAATGTTTATTTGTCCAATATTATGGGTACTAATATACATGTTGTAGGTACTTCTTATAAATATGATGAAATATTCTTATGTATGTAGTAATTAAATATCATAATTGTATTACAGTTTCCCGGAAAATACAAACTTACAACAAAAATGGATTGAAGTTACAGGACGTACTAATTGGTTGCCAACAAAGTCATCAAAAATATGTAGCAAACAAAATAAGTAAAAAATCGAGTAATTATGGAATATGAGTACCGTCGTGGCAGCAACGCGACGCAAGCGGCATGCAACATCAACGACGTTTACGGAACTAACACTACAAACCGACGCTGGAAGCTCTCCGTCATCCGCCCTACTCACCAGACCTTGCGCCTACAGACTACCTAACCTACAACTTTTTCCAGAATTCGACTTTTTGACGTGAAAAAAATTCAATACCCGAGAGACAGTACAAAATGCCTTTGAAGAATTTGTTGCTTCCCGTCCACCTGATTTCTTTAAAAAGAGCATCAATAAACTGGCACTGCGTTGGCAAAGACCAATTGATTGCATGGGTGATTACTTCGTTTAATACAAATAAACAATGCATGAAAAAATCCTTTAAATTTTTTCATACAAAACGGCAATTTCAATGGTAAAGACCTAATGTATTACTAATTACTATTGTTATTACACATTTTTAAAATACCTAAAGGTATCTTGTTTTGAACTATTAAACGTTTTAAATATTAATGTTTTTTAGTATTACCTATATATATTACAACTCACTATAAAGAATTTTATCCAGAAATAGAGATCACGATCTCCCGAACTTAAAAACAGAGCCAAATTTTATCACGAATTAGGCGTCAAATAGGAGTTCACAAATAAATATATAAATATTTACTCTTTCTGGCAATGGTACACGCAAATTGACTTTTCACTAAACAATTTTTTTCTCTCATAACTCATAAGGCGATTGGCACACTGTAACTCATTTTCGGATGGGGAGGCGCGCTCTTCAGCGCGCCGCCGCCGTGGCCTGCTTCTGCTGCGGCGCGTGCAGCAGGGGTACGAACCTGGCCTGCAGGGTGTCCGCCCACACGGGGGCACCCGTATAGGGCTATGGACCGCACGACACCCGCGTAGAGTCTCCTGCAGGAGTCCTCCGGGCCCCTCAGGTTGGGTAGCAGCCGCGCCAGCGCGTTAGCTGTCACTAACAGTTTGGAGCGCAGACTTCGGAAGTGCTCTCCGAAGTCCCACCGACCGTCGAGTACGAGCCCCAGGTATTTCAACCGGGGCTTGATGTCGATGGGAGTACCTCCTACTGTCAGACTGGATCCCGGGGGTAGCCCGCGCCGAGGACCATGAAAGAACAAGGCCTTGGATTTGTGCAGAGCCACCTCGAGACCCAGCCGCCGGATCCGATCCACGACTTTAGCAACAGCGGTCGTGGCCCTCTGGGTCGCCTCGCTATGTATTATAGCTTTCCTCTTACCAAGCAGTAAGGCCACCCCCATGGGTCCCGCTCCAGTATCTCCAGCAGCTCCCTATAGGAAGCTGCCTTGGACCGCTTGATCTCTGCTCGGAGGGCATTCCTGGCTTCCCTGTATCCCTCTTGTAAGAGGGACACACCTACCTACCAAAAAATTTCTAATATCTCTCGGACTATACAAAAAACGCCGCTCCACGCGTGAGAGTAGAAAATCTGCGCGCGGATGCCGATCTGCTCTCCCGCGTCCACGCGCGACGCGGCGTCGGGCGTTGCAGTGTGCCAATCGCTTAAGACATACCTACAAATCCATCACTGATTGCAGATACAAAGAGAAAAGAAAAAATATGTTGCCTGTCTGCGAGCGAATTTTTTCAAAAACTAGGGTAATTTATCTTTCAAAGTCGTCACACTTGTGTTACATGGCGCCATAGATAATATTACTATTTATAGCATAAACTTAACGATTTTAAGCATTAAAAAACATTATCTGTCTCATGCGTGGCCACGCTGAGCCTGTGTCTATTAAACGTAGTGTATTCAAAGTCTTTGATACTATCCAACGCCGCAAGAATAATAAAATTCCGTTCACAACTGATTTTGATATCGCTATACAAACCACATTAAAAAAAAATTGCTGTCGAATTGAGAACGATTTATTCCCACGAGGTCGAGTCCCATTATGTCGAGTTCCCGCTACGTCTACTTTGAAAACTCTCGCCTTTATTCCCACCTAGTCGAGTCGTTGAAAAAGTCGCTTTGTACAGTCGCTCGCGTTAACACTTTGATTGAAAGGTGTTACCGGAGTTTCTTGTCATTTCTTCTTCGGCTTTACTTAGTCATCTGCGAAGTGGACGGTAGGGTGTGGCATAATTATGTTTGTTTGTTTAAAGGAATAAATGATTTTGACTTTGTCTTTATCAATACTAATAGTTGTTATTTGGAATCATAGACCAATACGGAGGGGGGACACCTTAGCGTGTTATCCCAGTAGGTACGAAAGAAATAAAAAAAAGAAAATAGAGAGATCGTCATGAGATAGTAGAGTGTTTTCAATAAAAATACAGGGATTGTCCAAAAAATGCAGTGTGAGACCATGCTTGGGACTCCATTATCTTCGAGAAAAGGGAGGTAATGGCTATTGGTTTGTAGTTTGATGGACTTGAGCGGTCGTCTTTTTTAGGGGTCTGGTGGACCACCGCTGTCTTCCATAATATCGGGACTACGCCAGAAGAGTAAGACAACCGGAAAAAACGCGTTAAGACCGATGCCATCTCTGGGAGCACACATCTTCAACACCATGGGAGGGATTCCATAAGGCCCGTTCGAGGAGGACGAGGGACGTAAGTGCTAAACGCCCTGAGCGCTGGTGAAAACGGATACCCGGCATACAGCTATCGCACCGCGATGTAGTTGGCGGTTCCTGTCGCTCATCATCCAAGGTCGAGTTAAACGCGAAGAGTGTGTCCAGAAGATCGCCTTTCTCAATCATTTTCCATGTACAGAGGCGAAAATGCAGGCTTGCAGAATTTCCCTTCGATAACTTTGGGAAGAGACCAGAACGAGTTCCCGAAGGTAGACACTCGAGCCTCTCGCCAATTCTACCGATCTGCTCCGACTTCGCCCATGCTATGTCTCTTTTGAAGGACCTGGAGGCAAAGTTATAATGCTTTCTTAGTACGCTGGTATTTTGGTCCTGTGCGGTCACCGCATTGGCCCAGGCTTGGTAAGCTTCGTAATTCCTGCGACAAGCCGTTTTGGAAGATTGACCAAACCAAGGCCGAAATCTTTTATTTTTATACCACTTAGGTGGCAGACAAGCACACGGCCCACCTGGTGGAGAGTGCTTACCGTGGCCTATGGACGTATGCAACACCAGGGGCTTTACACTCGTGCTGCCTACCCTGAAGAAACCTTCTAATGCCCCTCTTAATGAACCCCATATTGTAGTCGCTTAGGTAAACCACGGCAGGGAGTTCATTCCGCAGCTTGAGCGTGCGTGGGATGAAGTTCCTTTCATACCGCACGGTCCGCACCGTTTTCGGATGCAGTGTGTGGGGATGAATTTCCTGCCTATGGCGAGCGGTGCGATGATAAAATGTAGCTATGGGCATCATGTCAAATAATTCATATGAGCACAGACCATTATATAGGCGGTAGAAAACACACAGTGAGGCAAAGTCCCTCCTGAGGCTGAGAGGTTCCACATCGCCTGCGAGTATGGGACTGTCGACGTGCCTCAACGCACGTTTTTGCACCGAGTCGAAAGGATTAAGCTGACGTGCGGGCGCTCTGGCAAAAAGTTGACAGCAGTACTCCATGTGGGGCCGAACCTGCGCCTTATGAAGAAGTCGCTGCCCCGCAGTGAAGTACTGCTTCGCCCTGTTAAGAACTCCAAGTTTCTTTGATGCCAGCTTGACCTTGCCCTCTAAATGACTGCGGTACTGGGCGTCACTTGAAATGTCGACGCTTAGGATCCCGATACTCGGGGCAGTGGTAAGCCGTGTGCCCAGGAATTACGGCGCTACAATAAATGGGACTTTTCTTAGCGGTGAATACACATACTTGTGTCTTGGTGGGGTTAAATTGGACCAGGTTTAGTCGACCTCAATCGGATATTCCCGAGAGATTAGTCTCGATTTCGGATACAAGTTGTTCGCCACTTCTCTCCACCTCGAACTGGAGGATGTTTGCACGGCCCGTGTAACATGCGTCTTCAGTACTGTCGTCCGCATGGCAATGAATGGAGTCATCGGACAGCATGTCATTAATATGCAGCAGAAACAGGGTCGGAGACAACACGGAACCTTGAGGGACACCAGCGTTTATGTCCATGCGGTCCGAGCGGCTGCCGTCCACGACGGCTTGGATGTTTCTGTTGGACATAAAGCTGGAAATCCAATTACGCAGCCCCTCAGGCAGTCCATAAGATGGTAGCTTCACAAGAAGACCTTTGTGCCATACCCGATCGAAGGCCTTTGCTATATCTAGGCTGACCGCTAGTGCCTCACCTTGGCTCTCAATGGCTTGCACCCAACGGTTTGTGAGATACACAAGAAGGTCACCGGTTGAGCGACGCCGGCGGAAGCCGTACTGTCGGTCGCTCAGTATTAATAACACGCTCCATAACCGCTCGAGAGGAGCGAGGTGATAGCGATAGGCCTGTAATTGGACGGGTCTGTCCTGTCGCCTTTCTTAGGCCAGTCGGCGTGGCGGGCGTTAAAATCGCCAAGTATGACTATCTCTGTGGATGGGATCTGCTGCTGCACGAGGTCTGAGGCCATTTGGATATGCTCCATGAGTCGGTCTGTTTCAGTATCACCGCTGTGGGATCTACAGAGGGACGCGTAGACGCGGGGATGGTCGTGGCTGTCTACACGGAGCCATAGAATGGAGAGATTTCGAGAGTTCTTGGTCACTAAAGTATACTACTCAATCAATGAGTTTATGCATGATGAACACATTGTGAGTTGACATAATACATACTAATTTAATTTTTTAATTTACATCTTTGACATACCTATTTATTTTATCGCATATTGATTTGACGACTGTGTAAATTATATTATAAGAAACATTGTTGACATTAATTTATAATTGTATTATATAATTAGTTTAATGATAATTATAATTTAATAGCTTAAATAATGACTTGTTCAAATAAGTGCGTTCTCAATTTAATTCTAAGTCTGTGATTGATTGTACGTCTTACCAGACATATTACAGTGATACCTACTTAATTTATGTAAATGACAACATCTACTAAAACCTGTGATAAACAATAAAATTGATTTGATTGATTGATTTGATTTGGAGACTACTACTAATGGAGAGGAACTACCTTCAAGATTGCTGAGGTGACGAGAACTGATATCGTCTCTGACGTACACACACACACACACACTCCAGCATTAGAGAGAAAGGAGTGTTGTAGTCCGTACCCAGGATAGATGAGGTAGGATGTGCCCGCCGGAGACGATATCTTCTCAAGGTGGTGGTGGACAGCATTTAGGTTAGTGTGTAATTACAAAAATCCACGGTTGGCGTGGCAGGAGGTGCCCTTGAGTTTTTGCTCTTGCCTCGAGCATTCCTTCGCGCAGTTCCCCCCCAGAATACGAGAAGCAACCTGGGCGTCCACACTCAGGTGCGTTGTGTAACTTAGTTTTTTGAAACGAGTGATTTTTTAAAGAATGTCATATTTGACGCTGAACGAATAAAAAGAACGAAAACTATGGCCCAAAACTGCTAATTAAACAATATTATTGTAATATTGCTTGAAGAGGTCGTGGTGGCAAAACAAGAAGCCAGATTGAAGTAATACTGCTTTAACAGGTTGTGGTTGTTCGAACGGCGGTAGCCTAGAGGTATGGGTATGGGTGGATTGCTGAGACGAGGTCTCAGGTTCGATCCCAGGTTTACCATGGCACACACCAATGACTTTTCGATGCTTTTCGAAGTTATGTGTGTATTTATCGCAGGTTTATAAGTGCCCTGTTAATGGCAATAGGCTCGCCACCTATTACATTGGGACCTAAACATAAACTGGCGAAATGTGGGTGCTAGCACCTCTACCTACCCCTTCGTGGAATACAGGCGTGAGTTTATGCTATGTATGTTATGGTTGTTCAAACGGCCGCATTAAGATTCAGATAAAATAATAACTACGAGTTAAATAATAAAGCGAGTATCAAGCATTATTTAATGAGCATTCGAGCTATCAGAGCAGCGGTCTAGATA
This sequence comes from Eilema sororculum, assembly GCA_914829495.1. NCBI lineage: Eukaryota > Metazoa > Arthropoda > Insecta > Lepidoptera > Erebidae > Eilema > Eilema sororculum. The sequence goes on from OU618532.1 coordinate 358,185, forward strand.
ATAGATGCCAATTAAAAGACAAAATGAAGTCCCAAGCATGGTCTCACACTGCATTTTTTTGGAAAATTCCCGATTTTTATTGCAAACACTCTACTATCTCATGACGATCTCTCTATTTTCTTTTTTCTATTTCTTTCGTACCTATTGGGATAACGCGCTATACTTTCAACCCACCGTGTTGGTCTATGATTTCAAATAACAACTACACTGACGGACTCATAAACTGCATCAAAGTAATAGACGACTTTGAAATAAATATTTTAACCAAGTATGCATACTTTCTATACAGATTTAAATTGAAACCTCTAGATTGGTTCGTGAACTTTAAAACAGCGTAGGGTCATATCTTTAAGTTTAAGTTTATGTACTGGAAAGGACCTTAAGACTTTTTTTGAAGAAAAAACAGAAATTTAAGAAAAATTGGTTTAATAAAAAAATTGGTTTTAACAATAGACACAAACTTTATGCAAGGGTTTATTTGTGTTTTAATAAGGTGTATTACCCCCACGTGCCCTTATTACGGATTCTAATCGGTTCCGCATAGATTTTATAAGGGTTTTTAAAAGATCTTGCGGAATATTGTCCCATTCTTCTGAAAGTGCTGTTCTTAGTGTTGCCACTGTCGTGGGCGAAGGGTTTCTCGCATATACAGCTCTTTTTAAATTGTCCCAAACATGCTCGATGGGATTAAGATCCGGGCTGCGTGCTGGCCAATTCATTGTACGTATCCCAACCTCTTCGCAATAATGTTGAACTTGTGCAGCTGCATGCGGCCGGGCATTATCCTGCATTAAAGTAAAATTTTCGCCTATGAATCCCATGTAAGGCACCACGTGATCTTCTAATATCTCTGTTATGTAGCGATGTGCTGTCAAACCCCCTCTATTACCGTTTTGACGGACCATGTCTATGAACACAAGTTCTGTTCGCCCGTTCATCGATATGCCACCCCAGACCATACATGAACCGCCTCCAAAAGGAACACGCTCCTCAATGCAACTTTGAGCATATCGCTCCCCACGTCGACGATAGACTCTTCTGCGACCATCTGCACCATATAAACATGTCCTACACTCGTCCGTGAACAATACAGAGGCCCACTGCTCTTCTGTCCAATTCAGGTGATGACGCGCAAATCTTAAGCGAGCTTGTCTGTGAGCTGTAGACAACTTTGGACCATATGCTGGTCTAAAAGGGGTGATATCCGCTTCCTTTAACCTTCTTCTTATTGTTCGTGCACACACGTTTACTCCACGCACTTCATTAAGCTCGGTTTTGATGTTAACTGACGTGAGGAAACGATTTCGCAGGGAAGTTATAACAATAAATCGGTCATCACGACCTGTGGTTGCTCGAGTTCTGCCTGTACCACATCTCCTCCTGTAAGAACTTGTCTCTACAAACCTCTACAAACCTGTATATTCTAGAAACCGTAGACTGGTTTAAATTTAAATTTCTACCAATCGTTCGTTGATCCAAGCCCTCCCGCACCAATGCTACAATTTGTGCCGCTTGTTCGGACGAAGTATCCATATTATGGTTCAAAAACTCTCGATGTGTTAAAAAACTAACCCAACAATTATGCTGGTAACAATAATTCAATTGACAAAACAAAAAAAATCAATGAGAATCAATTTAAAACTTTGCTATAAATAACACGCAAATCTGATACTACAAGTAAATTTTCTTTTCCCGGCTATATTCATTTGTTTTACTGCAGTTCTATTTTTAATTTTTTTTTTTTTTTAAGATTAAGAGCCAGTCTTTCCATATTTATATAATTTAATCTAAAAAGTTTGCATACTTATTATAAAAAATCCTTTTAGAGTAAACCTGAACTTTGATGCAGTTTATGAGTCCGTCAGTGTATTAGTATTGATAAAGACAAAGTCAAAATCATTTATTCCTTTAAACAAACAAATATAATAATTATGCCACACCCTACCGTCCACTTCGCCGATGACTAAGTAAAGCCAAGCCGAAGAAGAAATGACAAGAAACTCCGGTAACACCTTTGAATCGAAGTATTGACGCGGACGACTGTACAATTATTTGTAAAGTCGACGTGGCGGTACTCAAGTCGACTTTGGAATAAAAACTGAGTTTTCAAAGTAGACGTAGCGGGAACTCGACATAATGGGACTCGACCTCGCGGGAACAAATCTTGAGAACCTCCTTTTTAGCAAGTCTGTTAAAAGACAATGCAATGCTTTTGAATGTCACTCAATAAAACATGGAAAACATGTTCCATTGTCCTCTAATTCTGTAAGTAGGTATAACATCCAAATTCCCGATTATCCATCAACCTGCGTCGCGGCCTATAACTATTATAGAACTCGGATTAAATGGAATCAACATTAAGATGATCATTGTTAATGGCAATGGGCGTACCATTGCAGTACTTAGTCACCTATAAGTTAGTGTTATGTAAAGCGCTGAGTCCTGCACATCCTCCCCGTGCCCCCTCCATTGGCGCCGCACATGTGGTGCACAAGCTTCTCAGGATCTGTCTCCACCCCCGCCTCCTTCTTCTCCAGGACACTTCTTCCCCTTGCCCAACCCCATCACATCTACTTACCATCAAGCGTTCTGTAAAAAAAAGGAAAGAAGATAATGTAGACCTTGCCTGTGCGGTTTGGGGGCAGAACATTCAACTGATACGCAGGGGGTACCAGTTAAATGTACTGCCACCGGGGGTCGATTCCCGCTCAGTCCAAATATTAGTATCCATGAATAACTATGTATATTTGCATTGGTCTGGGTCTAGGTTAGGGTTTGTGATTCCCGGGACGGAGGAGGAATACAGATTTCTCGGTTCCAGACCTGCCAGTACTGGGAAATTCGGAACCAAACACAAATAAATGAAATGAAAAGAATGAACATTAATATGTTATGTAAAATATTAATAACTGTATCAAGTCTATAAAATCGGTTTGATTTATTTGTAACTCAGCAACGTAATCAATGATGACATTCATGGCCATACTAATCTTCTAAAAAGCTAAATTGAATTCAATAAAATCATTCATCAGTGTTAAAGATACTTAATAAGTACATAAGAATAGGACCGGGGTGGACGTACAGTCCAAGACAAAAATAGGCTGGCCACTATTGCGTCGTCGTTGGACCGGAGTCATAAATTGGCGAAAAGTAAGTGCTAATGCATCTCTGCTTACCCCTTCGGGGATTTACAGACGTGAGTATATGAATGGAGCAAAACACGGTAAAAGGCGTAGGCGTAAAGAATAGATGTGCACGTATTTATGTTGTTTTTGTTTAAGAGAGAAACTTGAAAATTCATATTAATGATTCGAGTGAATACCTACCTACCTACCTATATCCAGGACAACTAACCGCGGACTAGCTCAAGGCGACTCCCTATCGCCTTTATTGTTTAATGTTGGCACTATAGACATTTGTAAGTCTCTTCAAATAGTGTGCATTGAACAGTTTGCGGATGATGTAATGTGATATTATATTATGTCACACGCGATAGTGTGATTGAAGCTAAGTAAACGAGAGTTACAACAAGCTTTAGATTTATTCAACAACCTTAAAATTTGTACTATTTCTCCAGATGAACGTTCAGTGTGTATTTTTAGAGCCAGTTGTAACAGGATTCAAAACACTCAAGATTTGAAAATTAACAACAATTCTTTACAAATAGGTACTTAGTTAATAAATGTTAAATGTTTGGGTTGGATAAAGCGCTAAGGTGGTCCAAACATAGGAACTGAACATCTGCCGCCATTGCATGTTCGGCAGTTCTTTACTATCTAGCTGCAAAATTCTGGCTCAAACTTAAATCGTTGACTTGTGTTGAAACAAGTAATATTATAATCACCCTCAGTAGCCTCTGCCATATATTGAAGGCGAAAAAAGAAGCCGCTAGGCTAGTAATTTGCGAAAAGTTTATTAATATCCTATCATGCACTTTGGTGAGCAACTAGAGAGCAAAGTTAACCCTAAGTCGAATTCCCAGTGTCTTAGAATCAAAAAGTCATTATTTCTATACTTCAGGTTATTTTTATATATGCCGGAGCCGGAAGGGGAAGTTATGTCGGACTCAAACCGACTAACACCGCACGCCGACTGTGGGTCGTGGTGCTAGGCCGGAGGTGAGGTTGTCATCGGCATATTCCTCGCACCCCGGCTGACCCAGGGCCATCCATTACGGTCTGGCCTTCCTCGGGAGGGGGACAACGGTGTCTCCGACTCGCCCCCGGAATGGGGAGGCGCCGTCGCCGTGGCCTGCCTCTGCTGGGGTGACAGGCGGCTCCACCCGTCGGCCCGGGTCCTCGCTCGCGTCGCAATGATGGCATTCGGACGTTGGGTCCTTTTCGATCCGACGCAGATACCGCCCGTAGCACCCGTGCCCGGTGATGATCTGCGTCAGTCGATACGAGACTACCATGTGGCCTCTCTAGCCATTCCCCCATGATGGGCCTTACCGCCTCTATGACGCCATGCCCTGCGCGTGGTTGCTCAAGTCGTCGTGTCGCTCCCACACCGCCACCATGATGCTTTGGAGCCTGGATCTCTCGGCCCGAACGTCTTCGGGCTCGGGATCGTATCCCCGCTCCCGCGCCTCCTTACGGAACCGATACAGTGCCGCAAGGGATCTCGCTTCCAGGATCCACGGTGGCGACCCGGCTAGATCAATAGTGCTATGAAGTTTAAGATAAATAGGTGACCTTTCTATCATGTGTGTCGAACTTATTGCCATTGCTGAAGCTATTTCGTATACGGACTCGGTTCATTTTAATAATTTTGTGATTTACACTGACTCCTCGAGCGCGCTCAATATACTTATCTCGATATAGTTTGAATTTTCGTGGTAGCCCGGTCGCTTAGAGTATTTTACGAACAATTACTAGCAAAGGAAACTGTGTTAAAAATATGTCGAAGGAAAATGAAAAGGGATATTCTGTGCAAAGTAAAGTGCTCAAGTCATGTTGTGGAAAGAATATTTTGGCGAAAGGTCACCAACGAACGGTAGGTATCTGGTACAGTTGAACCAACGATATCCCGGAGTCCCTGGTTTGACGCAGCCAATATGAGCAGATAGGGCATTGTAACTAGCTTCAGACTAAGAACCGGACACATTCCGTTGAATAAGTTTGCGTACAAAATAGTTAAGTGCCATCTCCAAATTGTGACGAGTGCAATGTTTCGGAATACACACGTATATATACCTATATACCATATTTTAGTGGAGTGTGTACATACGGATATAGGCTCAGTCATAGTTATAAAATATCAACATGATATAGAGACGTTCATACAGATTTGCCACTATGAGGGTGACATATTCACTTTATGAACAAACCCTTTCATTAAAGAAAGATAAAAGTAAGGGAACGTTCATATCTGACGGAACTTGCGTCGCGTATTATTATTATATCGGTCGCGTAACGCCAGAACAGATAAATGTATAGAAAAACAGTTGACCGTTCACACTCGACGCACTAACGTAACATCGGTTGAGTGTGAACGGTCAAGTGTTTTTCTATACATTTGTCTGTTCTGGCGTTACGCGACCGATAATACGCGACGCAAGTTCCGTCAGATATGAACGTTCCCTAAATCTTCGGTATCTCTATAGTCAGTTACTGACTTCTGGTTTCCACTCTCCCTAGGGAGCTTTTAGTATAGTCCCCACAAATTCACTGAGGCAGCAATCATCTCATTCATCATCATTATCAAAAATCATTCTAGACTCTGGCTAACGAAAGCTGATCAAATTATGGGTGAATTTCAACAGGTCCAATAAAATCTTCATTTCCGTGGATTTTATACCTTAAGTTTGATAATAACAAAACATCGCGTTTATTAAAGATAACTAAAAAAACTAACGAGATATACAAGATTAAAAATTACATGCCACGGCGATGAAACATGCGTGTACGGCAATGAAACAAGCGTCCACGGTAATGAAAGAATTGTGCCAAGGGAATGAAAGAATCAAACAAAAAAATGAAAATCCATATAAGACATAATATTTTAAATACCTACTTACATACAATAAATACCAATTTCATAGGTTAAAAATCTGTAAAAGGAGTACAATTAAACAAACAAATCAAAGTTGTCCGATCATTTATTTAAATTCTTTCACACAAAAAGAAATGAACAAATATGGTATACTTTTTTTAAATTATTTTTTATAGCAGTGCAGTGCAGTGTGTGTGTGTGTGTGTGTGTGTGTGTGTGTGTGTGTGTGTGTGTGTGTGTGTGTGTTTGCGCGTGTATGTGAGTGTATAAACGAGTGATGGAGTCCCATGTTCAACATCTTTTTGTAACTGATTGTTCAGTAAAATCTTATCAAATCTTTCATCGTATAGTCGTAAGTTTTCGAATCCTGTAATGTCAGTGTTCGGTGCTACCTATAAAACAGGTAGGTTTTTTGATTATAATGCCTAATCATACCATGGCGATGAAAACATAAGTCACGGAAATGAAACATCTGGCCACAGCAATGAAACTAAATTGTTTTTTTCATTGCCATAGCAAATTTTGACCACGGAAACTACGGCAATGAAAGCATGGCAATGAGAAACAAGGCAAAAATATAAAATAACAAATAATCTATTATTTATTCGAAGTATTAATCACTTCACAAAAATAAACAAGAGAAATGGCATTCTATTGAATGTTTAATCAAGAGGATAACTTATTAAAATAGAAAGTTATACCTATCCACGGTGATGAAAGAAAAAATGTCCAGTAACATAAAAATGGTATACTTACATCTATGGCGCCAAAACGCAGGTACGTGTGTATGTTCTTTCGCGTCGAGCACTTAGGCGGTAGGCGGCTCCATTAAGCAACGTTTAGCGCATATAAGGGAGGACGCAAGTCGTTAGATAAAACAATATTCTAAAATATGTTTAGAACACGGCGATGAAAGGTAGTTCTGGGACAAATGTGTTTTTTTTAACCATTCGTTGTATTGTTTAAATATTTGAATAAATGTATTTCGGAACAATACTTTAACTATTCACGTATCAATTAAAAATAGGTATTAATAAAAATAAACAATAGATTTTTGTCAATGAGGTATCACGACACAATAGGTGACGTGTGGACAAACACGGCAATGACAGATTTCGGTGTACTTTGTTTTTTTTGGAGTACCTATAATCCTATTTAGTGCCACACATAGATCACTATTTCATCTAACTAGCAAAAAATGTTAGAGCATTATAACTATGATTTTTAGTACCGATTTCATCGATGTCACGCAATTCTTGGTCCCGGGAAATTCACCCTTATTTTTTCATAACTTTTATATGACAACAATTTATGCCTGTTAGTTCGTTGTCAGTTAGTATTATATCTTAGGTTTCGAAAACTTCTTGATCCCCAAGACTCATAAATACTTTTCCGATAATTTTCAAATTGATATAGTTATGTTTAGTATAATAGTTATTTGTATAAATAATATTTGGGTCGCCAATCTTAGAAGATGCACGAGTCTTTTGATGATGGGAATTATTACAAAATTTTTGTGAAGTTTCGGACCGACTATTCCAAATTAATATTCATTCAGCCTTCACCATTATTCGGTTTTGTCTTTTCGTACCAAAATTTACACATGCTCTGCGTTCAACTCAACTTTTTAAATGTTTGTCTCTTTTAGGTCGTGTGGATACGGTGTTGCAAGACACCCTATACAAAATTTTAAATATAGAACGACCGAGTGTGGCTTCAGGCGTCCCTTTCAGTTCGTCTCGGCGGCCTCGGCGTTCGCAAAATTGCAGATTTAAGTATGCCAGCATTTTTGTCCTCGGTCTATGGCACTGAAGAATTAGTCAGGAAAATTCTATCTCCTTCACTGGTTAGTTCGGATGTGCCAGGTAAGGCCGAAGCATTAAATGCTTAGAAAATGACTTGTCCAAATGTCGCCATGCCCGCCAAGCCATCTTCTCAAAGGCAATGGGATGAGCCGCTCTGTGTTGGTGATAAAAAACTTTGAATAACTACTGCTACCAGTGCTGCGGAGCGTGCTCGCCTTTTGGCTGTGGGGGAGTGGGAATGTAGTGTTTGGTTCCAGGCACTTCCTTCACCCAACATTGGTACAATGTTGGACGACACAACCTTCCGCATCGCGACTTGTTTACGTTTGGGTGCACCGTGCGTTTCTCCGCATCGATGACTATGTGGAGAAGCAGTCGATTGCCTTGGACATCGCGGATTATCTTGCAGCAGGAGCGCAGGCCGCATGTCTCGTCATGACAATATTAACGACATTATCCGTCGGGCTCTTGTCACCGCCGGCGTGCCAGCTATACTTGAACCTGTTGGCTTGGCGCGTGACAAGGCAGGAGGCCGGACGGTATGTCGTTGATGCCTTGGAAGATGGGCAGGCCTTTGGTGTGGGACGCAACGTGTGTTGACACTCTGGCACCTTCCCATCTTCCAAGTACGATGGACCGTGCATGCGCTGTTGCTGCATCAGCGGAGCCTGTCAAACGGCACAAATATACCAATTTAACTGATAATTATATATTGGAGCCGTTTGGAGTCGTAACGTTGGGTTCGTGGGGTCCAAGTGCGCGCGCGCTACTCAAAGAGATAGCGAAGCGCCTAATTGACTCTTCCCGTGACCATAGAGCTGGCCTTTACCTCGCTCAAAGTATTGCTATCGCTATTCAGCGGGGTAAGGTAACGCCGCCAGCCTTTTGGGCACGGTACCGGTAGAGGTCGATGCGGAGGAATTCTACGATGCCTAAAGTTACAGTCCCTTCCACCCCTGTTTTTATTTCTCATTTTTGTATACATTGTACATTTATATATAATACTGTAATTAATTAGTGAGATGATTTCATTTTCAATCATCAACAATTATTTGAATTTGGTATTTGAATTGGGCATTGAGTACCTGATACCTTATCTACCAGGTACAGTGGTATATAAAGGTCCGCATATCCGCTGTTATTAATAGACTGCTTTTTTTTAGCCTGGTGATTGCTAATTATTTACTTACCAATAAAAGCTGTAGTGATTATGAGTATTATGACTCATGAATATTGGTAGGACGTGTAAATAGTCCTGCCAATGGTGTGTTTGCACACAGAGCGTATAAGCACCTATGACCAGCAGTTAGGTTGTAATGAAAAGAAAATACACATGTGACCGCTTCTATGAACGAAAACGTAAGAGAACCAGCACTGACCTGAGTTCCACCTCGTGAGGATTCAGCTGTAGACAGGCGTGGTTCCTGGCACGTGCTGGTGGGTAGGTATTATTATTATTATTTTCTTGAATTTGTCGTTTTCTTCCGATACACTTCACTTATACTGACTTGAGAATGTGGCCAAAGGAACTTATAGAATTACACAGAAAAAGAAACGAGGAGTTGAATTACTCAAACTTCCGTTTGGTGCGGAGCGGGTGAGAGGCACCGTTCGGTGCAGCGTTGAGTCATTGACTGATTAAAAAATGAACGGGTTGAACGTCAACCGTGAAGCTTGAGAGTCTCGCTCATAGAAACTTCGTTCTCAAAATATAGTTCGAAAAGATCCGTGCACAGCGCCTCTATTGGCCTTCTTCAACACTAAGTGGTCAACAAATGAGCGCCAATATTCAAACATTATTCGTTCATAAAAGCGGTTTCTTAAATTACAAAATTGAAACACAATTAAATTATGTGGGAAATAATTAAGAAAGTACATAAGCGCTCCACCATGCACCCGGCTTTGGAACATCGCAAGACGTTACGAAACAAACAAGCGAACACTGGCTGATTAGAGCCCATAGTGAATTTGTATAACATAATAATACACATAGCTAAAATAACAACTTAGACTAACAATATTCTATCTAAAGTATGTTTAAAGTTTGAGTTAAAATTAAAGTTTAAGATTCTATTTAGCGTTGTAAGTTATTGCGTTGGGATAGGATACAACTTGTTTACAGCGAGTTTGTAAGTACCAGTACGCGTTTTATATATTATGATAGACATGAGGAGTCCAGGTCCAGTATGACAATTGACAACGTGAAAATGCTGAATTATTAGATCAACAACGTGATCGCGTTTAGGGAGAAGGACAGGATGTAATCCTGATACAGAATGAGGTTCGATCTTAAATTTAAATCGTGCGAATTTTAAAACGTATGTAATGATGCGTAGTAGTTTCTGGCAAGAAGAAACACGTTGTGCTAATGTACATAACAATGGCAACTCTGTGTGTTTTGTTGTCACACTCAACACATTTGCCTTATGCTCAGGTAAGTCAGAACAGTTGGCGGGAGAGAATGACTTAATAGGCCATTCATCAGGGGGGCCGCGGATCCATGCTGGACCGTTCCACCACAAATCATAAGTCAAAAGTTGCGAGGGGAGCATACCGCGTGATAGACAATCACTCGGGTTAATGTCTCCGGCGACGTGATAAAAATGTTTAGCGTTCAAGTTTTCTTGACACTGAGCGACCCGGTTGCTAACAAAAATCGACCACCGATGTGGTGACGAGTGAACCCATGATAAGGCAATCGTAGAATCAGAAAAGGCGTAAATGTCAGTAACGGGAATGCGTAATGCATAAGAATCACGTACAGTTCTTATTAACTTTGACATAAGCAAAATAGCACATAACTCTAAGCGAGCAAGCGTAGTAATCTTTGTCGGAGTGACCTTTGATTTCGCACACAAAATGCGAGTTTGAATGCCAGATGGGTAGGTACAATGTGCATAAATAACACATCCCATGCCATTCAGGCTGGCATCACAAAATGCGACAAGACGTAATTCGCAATCAACTTCGACACCTATATATCGCGGAATTTTTAATGTGTCAAGCAATTTTAATTCTTGAACGAGAGCGGAAAAGCGTGAGCGTATATGCTCTGGAGCAGGGTCATCCCAATCACTCTTACTAAGCCAAAGTTCCTTAATTAACAACTTGGCGTAGAGTATCACAGGTGCCACCAACCCGAGCACGTCAAATAGTCGCGCAACTATAGAGAGTATATTTCTCTTAGTGCACTTCTCATCTACCAAGGTGGATGTGAAATAAAAATTATCTCCACACGGCTACCACGAGAGACCTAAAACCTTTGCGACATGACTGCCAACATCAAACTCAAGCGATTTGCGGTGAGTATTTATGTCAGCGTTCATTGCGATAGGAAATAGCCTAAAATTTAATAATAATAAAAACAGGTCTGCCTGTAAATTGGGACCAATATGTAAAATATCATTGAGCGAAAGACAATTGTGGGTTTTAGCGCTCGCGTCTAACACAATACGCGGCATCGGTTTGTCATGTCGAACTACTGCGTGATGTGGTATGTAATAACCATCCATAGACAAATTAGAGTCATCAACGAGACAACCGTTATCCAAACAATCCCGAATAACCTTATTGTAATTTTCGCGTACGGTTGGTGATTGACGAAGTTTACGCTCGAGCGACAAAAACCGGCGGTGAGCGACGCCGCGCGAGTTCCCTAGTTCAGAGGGATCCTTGCAGAACGGCAGCGCAACAGTATAACGACCTACGTCATCGCGAGTCACAGTAGATGTGAAAATATTCTCGCACTCGGTTTCTTCTGGAGACAATAGGCGCTTCACAGGAACTTCCTCAAGTTCCCAAAAATTTTGCACTAAATCATTTAGTGCTAGCGCAGAAAAGGATGCGGTTGTAGGCACAACAACTTTACGTGGGTAATCACCCATAAGTACATACCCAAACGCGGTTGATAGTACACAAGGGGCACTGGGACCACTCTCGACTCTATTTCCTAAGTAGATATACGGGAAGAGCTGTGCACCTAATACTATATCAATGTTTCCTGGAATGTTCCAGCTTAAGTCAGCAAGCGGTAAATCGCGAAGATTTAACTCGCGATCACACTTAATTAATTGCGAGGGCAATTGATCCGTAAGGCTATTCATAACTAACGCATGTATAGTATACTTATGATCTGCATAAATACGAGATTCAATGTCCAAATACACATAGCCTATTATCGTGTGCGAAGTGGAACCAACACCTTTGACAACAGAATTACTCATTGGTATTATTGGTAAATTTAATAAACGACAACAGGACAATGTTATTAAGTTATTCTGTGAGCCATTATCAATTAGACATCTGACTACAGATTTATTTCCAGTGCTACCTTTAGGGCGAGCATACACCTGAGCGGTTGCCAAGAGAATATCACCCTTATGGCTAGAGGCATACGAATGCACAGTGCTTGAAGCGAGCGGTGACTCAGGAGTGGGGCTAACAAGGTCGCACTGGGGCGGCGGGGATGCGGCAACAGTCGTCGCATGCGAGTGCGAATTATTAACATTATTATAAAAATGCAATAATTTATGATGTTTTTTCTGACAGAAACAAACTGACGTACTTTTACATTGCGGGAGATTATGTAATGTGCTTAGACAATTCACGCAACCACGCTTAGATTTAATAAACTCATATCTAGCCTTTGCATTTTGCATATTTTTAAACTGAGCGCAGTTATACAGGTGTCGGTGGTCGCGGCCGCCACATAAACAACATGACGCGTCAACTGCGGCGGGCGCATTCGACTTATTATTAATCGGCACACTGACAACAAACGACTTAGAATTACGCTGTACACGCCTATCATTAGACTGTGGCGTCCCAGCAGTGGACGACTTCGCATATGACGAAGACCGCGGGTTTGACCGTTCAATCATCTTAGCATAATCTTGTACAAAGTCGATCAGCTGTTGCGTCGTAGGTATATCGACACCTCGAACAGAAAGTTCGAAGGCTTGGATGGTTAGAGTGTCCATTTTCCTCAAGGCACATTGTAGAAACATGAAGTCCGTTAAATCATTTATACCTAACTCTTTAAGCGCGGCGATAGAGGAGGAATATATACCTATAAATGAATCAAGTGAGTTCACACTAGGTGAACAATTCTTTAAGTCTAATATATTATTAAGATAATATGAACCTAATGAGCGTTTATCTTGGTATTTCTTGACCAAGGCGTCCCAAACTATACTGTAGGTCTCACTTGACGGAACAATACCGGCAGTGAACTTTAGTGCTTCATTGGTTAGTTTTGAGAATAGGTATTGCACACGTTGCGAATCAGACAATTGTTTGTTTGAATGAATATTGGCCTTAAAGGACTGATAAAATGTATTCCAGTTTTCAGGGCGTCCGTCAAAACTCGGAATAACAAGCATTTCCAATTTCACTACAGACGCGTTCGAATTACTCGACCCGTGTGAGGCGACCTCCTTGACCTTGGGCGTAGATAATTTATTTCTAATGCGTTTTATTTTCGAATACAATTCATCAAATGAGTCAAGGCAAGAATAGTCGGGTTCCAGAGGGGATTCTAATGATAAATTTAAGCTATTTATTTGATCTACAATCGACTCGAACTTATCGCGAACATCGTCGATGTTCTCGGTCTCAGACAGAAAATCTTCATTCGCTCGCGTCGTTATGTCAAAGCAAACAATGGATTTCGAAGATTTATACCAACGGGTAATGCGTGCAAACAATAATTCCTTTTTTTGATTCAACAGAATAAGCTTCGTCTCGAGATCTGACGACATGTTTGCAAATTAACGATTAGGACCTACCTATTGAAATATAACAAGACGATTATCTAACACAAACAGTTTAGATATACTTTTTATTGAAAATTGTACTACGGCTTATTATATAATAGCGCAAGTAGCACGGCGGCGGCGAAGCGGGTATGTAACTACGTACCTAGATAGGTAGGTACCTACAAAGTTACGCGTAAGTGAATAGAATGATGAGTATTTACCAATTAATACGTAAATCACCAACTATTATAAATATCTACCAATTATTACGTAGATTTAGCGTTTTAAATGCAGAATTTACCAAATATTTTACGTAAATCTGTTAGCGAATGATAGTAATGAAACTAAGATGGCGGAAAGAATTCACCAAAATTACGTGAATCTTTTAATTAAATGAATAGGAAAGAAATATTTTTCACCAATAATTACGTGAATATGTTATTTACTGGCCTATCCGACTCGTAAGGACCATAAATTGTGGTAGGACGTGTAAATAGTCCTACCAAATGGTGAGTTTGCACACAGAGCGTATAAGCACCTATGACCAGCAGTTAGGTTGTAATGAAAAGAAAATACACATGTGACCGCTTCTATGAACGAAAACGTAAGAGAACCGGCACTGACCTGAGTTCCACCTCGTGAGGATTCAGCTGTAGACAGGCGTGGTTCCTGGCACGTGCTGGTGGGTAGGTATGTTTCGACCGGCCGGTTATTTTCTTGAATTTCTCGTTTTCTTCCGATACACTTCACTTATACTGACTTGAGAATGTGGCCAAAGGAACTTATAGAATTACACAGAAAAAGAAACGAGGAGTTGAATTACTCAAACTTCCGTTTGGTGCGGAGCGGGTGAGAGGCACCGTTCGGTGCAGCGTTGAGTCATTGACTGATTAAAAAATGAACGGGTTGAACGTCAACCGTGAAGCTTGAGAGTCTCGCTCATAGAAACTTCGTTCTCAAAATATAGTTCGAAAAGATCCGTGCACAGCGCCTCTATTGGCCTTCTTCAACACTAAGTGGTCAACAAATGAGCGCCAATATTCAAACATTATTCGTTCATAAAAGCGGTTTCTTAAATTACAAAATTGAAACACAATTAAATTATGTGGGAAATAATTAAGAAAGTACATAAGCGCTCCACCAAATATCTCAAAAATGATTAAAAAACAAAAACCCGACTGCCACTGAAAAGATCGAAATAAGTTTGATAGTACGCGGTACCCATTTTCCAATCATAAACAGAAAGAAAATTAATGGGTATGTACCGCCTACTATCAAAATTATTTCAATCTTTTCAGTGGCAGTCGGGTTTTTTAATAATAATAATAATAACCCCGCAGGGGCAGCTTGTGGCGAGCTGTTGGTGAGTGGCGACACCACGAACCCTGATTCTCCCGAGGGCTGGAATTCATTCCGCCCCGCCTCTTGTGCTTGCCTTTATTGGCCGGCCAAGAGTGGAGTCGCAAGAGCGGAACCTATGCTCCAGGTTGGAAGTGTAAAATGTCATAACGCCGGGGGCCTGCTGACCGACTTCTGTATCGTGATCTTGCACCCCGCAGACTCACCTCTCGACAACCTTAGCCGCTCAACGGGTGTTGCTCCATGGTCGCATTATGCGCGGCTATTTTAATGGGGCCCATGCAATGAGTTGGCGAGTCACCACCTGCCTTTTTAACAATTTTGAGACTTATTGTCATGGCAGGCGTCCGTTAGTCTCCCCCCATAGCCCATTCACCAGTCCATCCAATACTCAACCCCATAGCTGCTCATAATCTAGTTTCCATTATTCCAATAGTCTCTGCACCTGGCGGGGACCATCCCCGGGTGTATCATATTTTGCGCTCGGGGGTGGTATCCGCCATGTGTGCCCTAGCATATTAAACTCTCTTTAAAGGGCCTCTACGTCTTGGCTTCGGCCCGACGCACGCCTTCCAAAGGCCCGGGACTCCATAGTCCCGAGAGTCACGGATCAGAGAAACATAATAATAATAATATCTTTTATTTGTTTAAAAACATGTGTGTACATACAAAAGCATGCAATATAGAAAAATCGTGTCGAATATTCACAGTCCAACCATGTTTTGCCTCACATAGTGGCGTACAAATATATTGTGCGTATAGAATCGCTCATTCATGTAGTCTGCGTTATGGCTTTACATTACAAAATTAATAATTACAAATTACAACAGGTACAATTAAAATGTCAATTGTGTTAATTATACAAATAGATACATAGTCAACTAATAATGTCAATAAAGAAGCAAAAAGTAAAACGTCAAGAAGTAGGTTACCCAGTCATATATCTAATAACTAAGCTAATAATAATTGTCACTGTATGCTATCAACCAGAAAGTCAGTTATGCTGTAATACGTCTTTTGCAGAAGAAATGTTTTGATTTCTTTCTTAAATGCTTTGGTGTTTAGTTCCTTCCAGTGCTTAGGCAATTTATTATATATTATTGGTATATTTTTTAATCATTTGTTTTATTTTATACTTTTAGTTATGAAATGGCACGTATAGTTTTTTGTAATCTCCTTCTAATTTCCTTCATTTTGATACCCTACCTACTCGATAAGTTTGAATCAAAAATATTTTTGACAACATACGATTTTTTTTTTATACAGTACACGTCAATTTGACTTCACCGCGCCTGATGTTAAGCTAAAGGCAAAGTCTCGGAAAGAGGGTCACCATCGTAAACATTCACCATGTTAACAGTGGTGGCACTCAGCTTGACGGCCGCATTAGATGCCTTTTCACGCCCCGCTTAAAGGACCCGGGACTGTAGGAAGAAGGAAACACGTGAGCTGGCAGGGAATTCCAGGTCTTAGTGGTGCGGCATAGGAATGAATCACTGAAACGCTTGGTTCTAGCAGATATACTCTGCACCGTAAATGGATGGCATCTTGGCCCTGCACGTGTCGTCCTGTGAAGGAAAGGGGAGGGTGGGACTAATTGGAAGAGCTCGTCAGAACATTCACCATGGTAGAGACGGTAGAAAACTGCCAAAGACGCAACATCTCTACGCATCTGCAAAGGCTCGAGGGTGTTCGTGACCTCAGGATTCCCAATAATGCGGACCGCACGTCGCTGCAACCTGTCGAGAGCATCTAATAAGTACTTTGCGGAGCAGTCCCAGAGATGTGAGCAGTATTCCACGTAGGAACGAATTTGGGTCTTGTATAGAAGACACCGCTGCTCCGGCGTGAAAAAACGTCTCACTCTGTTCAGGACTCCGAGTTTACACGAGGCTGATTTGATGATACTCTCGATATAGTTTTTGTTATTCAGTTTGCAGCGAACATGCATACCGAGGATAGTGAAGTGATCCTGCAGTGGCAGTGGTGTGCTCTGAAGAGTGGGAAGGGGAAGGAAAGGAGATACCTTTACTGTAAACGCAAATGCCTGGGTCTTCTTGGCATTGAACTCGACCAGGTTCCTAGCGCCCCATTGAGAAATGTGGTCCAGGATCCGGTCCAGCTCAGTGACAAGAAGCTGCCTTTTTTCCGCGATATCAGACTGCTTGGCCGCAGGATGTGCGTAATAACTCCCGTGTAGGGTGCTGTCGTCTGCATAGCAGTGAATGTTTCCGTTACAGAGCATGTCATTGATATGCAGAAGAAAGAGAGTGGGAGATAAGACGGAACCCTGCGGCACGCCAGCATTTACCTGCAAGAACTCCGAAGCTCGTCCATCACAAAGGACGCGAATACGGCACCCCTGCAGGAAGCTTGGAACCCAGTTACACAGTCTGGGAGGCAGGCCAAAGGCTGGTAGCTTGGAAAGAAGCGATTTGTGCCATACCCTATCGAAAGCTTTGGCGATCTCAAGACTAATTGCCAGTGACCCACCGTGCTTCTCCATAGCCTCACCCCAAAGGTGGGTCATGTACGCCAGAAGATCACCCATTGACCGTTTCGGTCTGAAACCGTATTGCCGGTCACTAAGCAAGGAGTGATCCTCTAGGTGGCGCATGAGCTGTGTGTTAATTATGTGCTCGAACACCTTGCACAGCACTGAGGTGACGGCTATGGGTCGATAGTTGGCTGGGTCCGAGCGATCTGGGTCCCTTCTTGGGGATCGGCTGGACATTCGCCTCCTTCCAAGCCGAAGGCACTATACCCGAACTGTAGGACAGTCGGTACAGCCGCGTTAGCATAGGAGATAACTCCGCTGCACATTTTTTAAGTACAACCGCTGGAATACCATCAGGACCACTGGCTTTCCGGACATCGAGTGATTGCAGTACTGCCCGGACATCGCGTTGCCTGATACATTACATACGTATATCATGCATTGTGTGGCCACCAGTGGGCATTGTCCGTGGTTGCATACCACAATCATCGACTCGGGAGTTGGCCGCGAAGAGATTGAGAGATTGACCAGCAAATTTGCTTTCTCTTGCGGCTCATGGACCAGAGATCCATCGGGATTGCTCAGCGGGGGCAGCGAGGGCTGGCAGAAGTTGGCTTGCACGGCTTTGGCCAGTCGCCAGTAGCCACGGCTACCCGTGGGATGCGCCACTAGCTCTTGGCCCAGCCGTGCTATGCGCTGGGCATCCGCCCTGACGCATGCCCTCTTGCAGACTTTTGTGGCTCTGATGTACGCCGCCTTGAAGTGACCCACGTTGGGATCGCGCGTGGCGCGCGCCCGCACCCAGGCGCGGCACGCAGACTGTTTATGCTCAACAGCCTCCGCGAACCACGGACGCGCTCCGCGGACTCCGGTGACATCGGTGTATGGGATATAGTATTCCATACCTAGACCATACCGAGACCACGGGATGGACGCATAATAGTCGCGTAATCCATCCCAGTCCGCTGACGAGTAGTGCCAAAGACGCCTCCTCCCCTGCACGGGTCGTGGGGGCGCTACAATGGGCACGGTGGACCGGACCAGACAGTGGTCGGAGTTACCTAAAGCAGCAATCACCGAGACACTGTACTGGTCCGGGCGACTCGTCAACCCGAGGAGGGCTAGACCGTAAGGGATGGCCCTGGGTCAGCCGGGGTGCGAGGGATATGTCGATGACAACCTCACCTCCGGCCTAGCACCACGACCCACAGTCGGCGTGCGGTTTTAGTCGGTTCGAGTCCGACATAACCTCCCCTTCCGGCTCCGGCAGGGGGGTATCCGAGGGGATTTCCGCACGGAAAAAAAAAAAAAAAAAAGGGCGACTCGTCAACAGAAGGTCTAGCAGAGAGGGCTCTAGGCCGGACTCTCTTGGTATCCTCGTGACCTTGTGCACCAATTGAGTCAAGTCATGCGCCAGGGCAAATGCGTGAGTGGCTCTTACCGCATGGTCTGTTTTGGCGGAGCCAAACCAGATCTTGTGGTGGGCGTTAAAGTCCCCCAAAAACACCAATTCGGCGTTCGGAAACCGCTCCTGCGCATCATCTGCCGCCTGACTCAGGTATTCGAATAGTCGAGTTATCTCTGCATCTCCTATATGGGAACGGTAAAGGCACACATAGATCTGACTCGTGGAGCCATGGTCTACGTGTACCCACAGGATGGAAAAGGATGGGTCCTCTAGACAGCGCAAACGGTGACAACAAATATCCGCCCTAACAAACACGCACACCCCGGCTTTTGCTCGGAAATTTTCCTCGATAACATAGCCGGGGTAAAGCAGGTAGGTCGTGTCGTCAGGGCGGCGTATTTGTGTCTCCGTTAGAAACAGCATAGCTGGTTTCACCGTCTCCAGGTGTTGGTGGACGGCGTTGAGGTTTATATGGAGCCCACAGATGTTCGTGGACTCCACCTCAAATAGAGTTTTTGTGGGAGAGTTTTGTGCGCTGCCATGAGGTGAAGGGTAAGGGAAGGCGTGAAAAAGAGGTGATTGTCGCCGCAGCACCGCGTGACATAACATGGGAGATTGGTTTTATCTATGAATGTGAGGCGTGACGAGAGCCGACGCGCCGAACGGAAGGGCCCCCGTACCCCCCCGAATATGGTCGCCGGGCTCCCGTCCGGTCGCCAACCGGCACGACGAGCCATATCGGGATTATGCGCGACCTGGTGGGGCAGCCTCCCAGGGTGGTTAGTCCCAGTTGGGCCCCTGTACTATGCCGCGGGCGGCCAGCGGCACCACCGTTTCTACAGGTCTCCCTGTCCGGCGCGGCGCCCCGCGTCACACCCCACTAAACCACGCCAAAACCCACCGGTCCCACTAGTGCTGCGACTACCATCACCTCGGCCCGGCTATGCACTTGCTGATCCCTGAACACAATCCAACCGAGATTGGATTACTTTGGAGGGTTTTTCGCACTTGTGCACGGTGGTACCAACCCGGTCGAAATAAGTGTCAAATTTGTGCCATCAAATTTCTACCACCTGTTAAAAAAAAATCATGTACCTGGTGTCACTCACACAATCACGACGAATCAAATGACACCTCACATGTCCAAATCCGTCAAGCCGTTCTGTTGTAGGCTGTGCCAAAATTAATGTACATATTTACATAAAAGTTGATTTTATTTATGAGTTCAAACACACCATGTCTTCTAGCGCTGCGTTGCGTAAAAACATTTCATTAGTACCATATAAGTCAATTTTCATGCATACCTTAGTGAAGAAAATCATAGTACTTATAGCCCGTCAAGAAAGTCGTGAAAATTGAGGGTGGCGCTGCTGCGCTTGAACTGGTATCCCTGTCATACTACAATTGCACAGTCTTGATCTGTTGTTTTTTTATGGTATAAAGTTAAATATAGTACATACCTATAAAGATATTAAATAAATGAAAGTGAAAAATGTATCACGGCAGTAATTTTTTTGTTTACTTTTATTTAGGTATTATTAATATATGGAACCGAAAATAATGTTAACAGAAATTAACACGAATATGGTATAGGTATAGACATACGGTTGAATCGCTTGAAGTTTGGACCAGATTAACCAGCCGTGATCACAGACTGACTAGATCACACACTGTACGCCCGCCGTCACGTCGTCTAATCCGTGCGGTAGATAGTTCTACATTCACCCACAACTCACACATTCTCCATTAAATACTCGTTTAACCATATTCTTTGACCGCGCCGAGAAGTAAGGTTGCATGTTTCATATCACTGGACTCCATATTGCTGATAATGTAATTAAGGGCCGCAGTGGGAGTCCCTAGTCTCGCTACGGGTCCCTGTGACTAGCAGAGGACATAGAGGTTAGATGAGGACTCCATGCTTCCCACATCCAAGAGGGCCATCTTAAAACCGTATATCGCCAACGGTTACTGGAGTGCGAGGGAAATGCCTTATTTCTTTAATCTAACACCTCCCTCGGTAATTAGTTGAGTATAAGACCCCAAGAACGAGGACACGACGTTTCGGACTTTTTTAGGTTATACCTCGGGACACGTGTCTTCCACCTAATAAATTGCGAGACAAACGAGGCCCATTGTTTTGTAATAATCTATGCTTGGTGACTTTGAGCTCGTCCACCGCTGCTGGCCATATTTTAGGTCCAGGTTACATATCCTGAGCAATACCATACTCAAAGAACACCCAAAGAAAAAAAACGGGACCCTATCACTAAGGTCTGTCATGAACCGTGATAGCTAGACAGTCTAAATTTTCACGATATTTATATAGTATTAAAAAATTAAAACAATAATCTTTTATAAGAATAGTTTATTGGTATGAGTATTGAACTTTGAGATTGACATGGTCATTAACATTAATAGTATAACACTCACCGGGATATTTACCATGGTAAATATCCCGGTGAGTGTTATACTATTAATGAGTATTGAACACCTGAAATGCTGCTTGAAACTCCATAAGTAATTAATTTATCTTCGATAGTTTCCGCCTCACTGGCAATATCATCATCCTGAAATGATATGTCTTGAAATGTACTTTTGAAAATCTGAAACAAATACAAACGTCCTGTATAAACACAGCTGTATTTATACCCCGAGTATTTTTTAATTAGTTTGGGCCTACGTGGTTAATACAAATTACTTAGATCAAGAATGTTCAAAAACGTCGAAGTGATGCACTATGATTTGTTATAATCGTAGGACAATGACATAACCACTTCAAATGAAAACAATGCTTTGAAACACAAAATATTCACTTAAATTATATAATTTTTATTAGATTACACTTCCCATACCTTGTTTAACATAAAAGTATATGTACGTACTGGTTAATTTTGCATTTTGACCATCAAAATCGTCAAAGTCGGAAAGCAGCTTGCCGGCTTGAACTTCTGCCGTGTTTCATACTATATCCCTGAAATACTTTGAATACGACACGTTTCGCACAACTATTATTCACATATCAATTCATTTTTACACTCAAAACTGTTATCCGATGAACAGTAATTAAATACACGTAAATAATGTACGAAACATCTCCGACGTAGCCAGACGTAGCAAGGAATTGACAACTGATTACTCAGTTTGGCAGTTATCGAGTGTTGCAAGTACAAGGAAAAAATTTAGTTCCTCCATAATTAATTTCACGACTTTCTTGACGCACTATATATAACAACTCCGTTATTTCGGTGTATACTCAGTGTTGCAACCAGTTGATTTTTCAAATTAGGCGCGGTTTTTTCTGCACTAACTTTCGTTGGCCAGACTTCCTAATAAAAAGTGAAGAAAATATATACTATATAATGGCAATGCGGCACGGTCGTGGGCATGGTCATAGCATTCTTAGCCTGTTACGAAAGAAACTAAGAAAAAAAACAAACTTGATAGACCATAGATATAGAACTACGTACCATAGCTTTGGTAAGTTTGTTAGAGACATAGACATAGTAAATATAAAGACGTGAAGCTACTACGAAATTCATTCATAAAATCATATGAGGAAAACGCCAATTCTCCATCTTGCTTTCCAACGTAGTGGGGATGTAGTAGCACCTGATTGGTCAAATAAAATTGCCAGTGATGCGGTGATAGAATTTTAATTATCGATATTTTCCCAAATATTTAAAGAACGAAGACCACTTTCCATACATAGTGAATGACTTTTGAAATGCCGTTGACTTTTTATTATTCTATCGCATAATGGTACTGGTATTACTGATGAATAGATACTAAACATTTTTTACATCTATAAAACTACAAAATCAATATGATATAACTAGTTGAACAAGAAATTACTTCCATTTTAAATTAAAAGTTAGTTACTCAAAGACTGTAAATAATCTTTGTAGATTTTACGTCCTTCTGGGCGAATTATTCGAAACTCCGGTTATCACAAGGAAAGTCTGACAGAAAGCCCTAAGCACACTGCAACCTGAGAATACAAATAATCGGCATCTACTTAAGCTATACTCCGCACGCCGAATGATGATCCCTATGACGTTTCAACTGACAGTTGTATTAGTTATGCGAAACAATTTCGATAAAATACTGTTTTTTCAGGCAAATGTCATGTCATTCAGCCAGGTCATTCAACATAATGCAAAATATTTATTTATTTTGAAAAAAAGACTACGCGCATTGATGGACATAAAACACTAGATAAAAAAGTAACAGCCTTATTATATTTTATTTTACTATACTTTAATTTTTATTCAAATTGCATAATTTAAAGAATTTAAAATTCTTTTTGAATTGAATTTTAAAGAATTCATAATTAGCTGGCAATTATGGATTACATGGAAAAGTATTTAAATGGAGGCCATAGACCTACCGTATTTTTTTAATTCAGTCATGTCATGTCTTGTCAGTCTGTTTTGTCTTCTTGTCACACCGCATCACATCGCGTCATACGAGTGCTCTAACGCCTTGTATGCGCCACGTCTTTCTTTGTTAGCTGAGTTTTGTTTCTGTTTTCGCTGTTTTGTGTTATTTGTTGATTTTCTGTTACCTGTTTGTTGATTTTCGGTTTTGCAAAATGCCGAAAAGACAGCGGAAAACTGTTCTCAACAGTGAAGTTCGCGAGTTTGTAGTCCGTTTGCGAGACTATTTTGCTCGTGAACAACAAAATGGCGGACCCTTGTTACCGCTTGACAATGTTCGCGATCGTGTAGCCGATGCTCTAGGAATCGGAAAGGCTACTGTTTCTCGAATAACAAAGGAAAAATTTGGGGAGTCGTCCATGGAGGACAATAAACTATTAACACCAAAGAAAAAGAAAAGGTTATGTCATATAACAGAACCTGATGAATTTGATTTAGATGCTATACGCAATCATATTTATGGTTACTACCTACGAGGTGAACTACCGACCTGCCAGAAGTTATTATCTTCATTAAAAGCTGCAGAACTCTTCAAAGGCGGTGCTACTTCTCTTAGAATTGTTTTGAAAAAATGTGGATTCCGCTATAAAAAATGTGACAAGAGAAAAATATTAATGGAGCGTACTGACATAGCTTTACTACGATGCGATTTTCTTCGCAAAATCAAACAAATTGATAACTGGGAGAAGGTAGTATACCTTGATGAGACATGGCTGAACGCCAATCATACTGTAGGTAAGGCATGGACGGATGACACAGCGAAATCCAGCACAAAAACTCCTGAAGGAAAGGGCCAGCGCTTAATCATTTGCCACGCTGGCACAGCTACAGGTTTTGTGCCGAATTGCCTGTGGGCTTTTAAGTCAGTGAAAACAACGGAGTACCACGAGGAAATGAATTTCGAAAACTTTAAGACATGGTTTATAAAACTATTAGAAAATTTGAATGAGCCTTACTATATTTTAATGGACAATGCTTCATATCACTCAGTTCAAATTAACAAACCCCCCAGCAGCAATAACAAAAAAGCTGAAATTATAGAGTGGTTACATGGCAATGGTGTGGAAACTGACAGTCAGATGTTAAAAAAAGAGTTGGTTAGACTGTTGAACTTTCACAAACAACAGACGCACCCATCATATTTTTTGGATGAATTGGCCAAATCAAATGGACACACGGTAATTCGGTTACCGCCCTATCACTGCCAATATAATGCAATCGAGTTGATATGGGCGCAGATCAAAGGTATCTATATTTTTTATTTATATAATATTATGTATATGCATATATTTCTAAAAATAATTACTGAATGTACAAATATTTTCAGGTCATGCAGCTAGGCATAACACAACTCCGCCATTCACGGCAAATAAAATGATGGTTTTATTGGAAGAAGCTTGCGCTCAAGTGACAGCTGACGATTGGCGAAAAGTGGTCGAAAGAACGAAGAAAATTTGCTTACAAGACTGGGATCGAGATGTACAATACGACAATATCATTGACCAACCGTTAATTATAAACGTCACGGATAGCTGCAGTTCAGACTCAGATTTTGAAGATCCGATTGACCCTGTATCAGATTCAGATTGATATAAATAAAATACAAACTCAAAGCATTTGTTTTATATTTCCAACAAATTATCGATATTTTGTTTATCGATGTGTCCCTTCTTAGTCGATAACAGCTTGACGACGTAACTTTTGCAGCACGTACCATGTACATTTGCATTGAGTTTTTTTCTATTATTTCCGAACATTACGTAATAATTTCTTAATATTCATTTTTATAATTTACAATTGTACACAATTATGATTTTTTCGTCTTTTTAATGGACCTCTAAAGGATTTGATGTGATAGGACGTCAGTACAATGTTAAGCGCTAACGAACTGTCATAGGGATCATCATTCGGCGTGCGGATTATAACCACTTATTTTTTTCTTTCAAATGTATAAATTTTTAGTCTGTGCCCTTTTTATATCGATAAGCAATTATCGACAGTTTACTGGATTCCCTACTAGGCCGCCATACTGCTTTCCATTCATTCATAAAATCCCAGTTTAGGTAGGCAGTTTTTTTTCGTAGGTATGGCACCTCTTGATACTCTAAGGTTAGAGATAGATAGACAGAGACCGACGTCAGATATCATGGCATTAGCGTTGCCAGATTGTAACTTTTGTGTAACTTTTGACCCCCTTTACATAATACACATCTCCGTAACATGACTCAAAATGTAACTTTATTGTAACTTTTGCCGTATTGGTTCAGGTCAACATCAGTCAGAATAATTAGTGTTCTGTAGTCTGTGGTCAATATTATTCTACTAACTAAGCTATCCGTATCACCACTTCACCAGTAATACCAACCTTGGTATTGTTAGAGAAATCGCTTGTATGGAGATGACAACGTTCAAACAACTTTAAACTTTTTGTTCGAACAACTATCAATCAAAGAATTTCACTAGAAATTCACTAGTGTGATAGTTATATTATGTACCTATCTACTGTGGAAAAGCAATTCTCATAATTTAAAAAGATTTTGTCTCGATTTGATTCGAAAATTTCAGTCAGTAAGTACCTACCTATTTAAACAGAAATTGATAGTTATTTTTTTTTTCTCGTAACGTTACTTTGATATCGTGATCGTTTTCATCATTTGATCGAGGTTAAATTAAAATTAACGCAGCAGAATATTTAGATAATTTACCAAACTATATTATTTGGCACTTTTTTTATCGTACGGAAATCCCCTCGGATATCCCCTCCGACATAACCTCCCCTGCCGGAGCTAGAAGGGGAGGTTATGTCGGACTCGAACCGAATATTATTTGACACTGGCAATTACTCAAAGAGTGAGCCATAGAAACGTTTGGCACGAACACTAAAATGAACGCAACGCGGTATTATTTAATTTTCCAAAATTGGTGTGAAACCGAGTGTTTATGTAAAAAAATTGTGGATTTTTAGACATATGGGTAACGCACACACGTTGGCATATTACAGTGAATTGTGACGCTTCGTGTTGATTCCAACTCTTAATACTACGCTTTCAGTAAAGTCTCCACAACTTTACTGAGGCAGCAATCATGTCATTCATCATCATCATCAACAATCATTTTAACCAAAGTAAAATACTACAAAATAAGACTTGACATATAGTTCTACCACCTACCATTGTCATAAAATCTTAGAAAAACGAGCCATAGATAAAAAAATGCCCTCAACTCGTGAGTAGCTATAAATCCAGTAGGTACTTAAATAAATACTTTATTACTTTGTCCGTAGAGTCAATTATCTAAGTCTCAGTGAACTGTCAAGGTTTCAACTGTGATCAAAATCAACATATTGTTTGGTATTGAAATGGGAAACAAAATGGATACATGGTACATGTTTACGATGGTGACCCTCTTTCCGAGACTTTGCCTTTAATTTAACATCAGGTGAGCTCAAGTCAAATTGACGTTACATAAATAAAAAAAAAGTCAATGATGATGACTTTTTTAAAATTGATTAACAAAATAAGTTTCTCCTTCAAGTTTGTATTTCTGAATTGGTTCTTAAATTATTCATACATAATTCGTTTTATTCTGTTTGCAGAATCAGTAGTCAATTAATACTCGCCATCTGTGGTGCCATCAGTGGTATATAGATAAAAAACCGGCCAAGTGCGAGTTGGACTCGCCCATGAAGGGTTCCGTAGCAGCAAGTAACATATACATAAAGGTTAAAGGTACATCATTTTTTTTTTAGATTTATCATTCTCTTATTTTACAAGTTAGAGGGGGGGGGGGGGACATTTTTCCACTTTGGAAGTGTCTCTCGCGCAAACTATTCGGTTTAGAAAAAAATTATGTTAGAAACCTCAATAGCATTTTTGAAGACCTATCTATAGGTACCCCACACGTATGGGTTTGACGAAAAAAAATTTTTTGAGTTTCAGTTCTAAGTATGGGGATCCCCAAAATTTATTGCTCTTTTTCTATTTTTATGTAAAATTCTTAATGCGGTTCACAGAGTACATGTACTTACCAAATTTCAACACAATAGGCCTTATAGTTTCGGAGAAAAGTGGCGGTGACATACGGACGGACAGACAGACATGACGAATCTATAAGGGTTCCGTTTTTTGCCATTTGGCTACGGAACCCTAAAAAAACGAACAATTGCTGCATTTTCTTTGAAGCTTAATGACTTAATGGGACTGAAAACATTTCCTCTACCTCGCTGAAAGAATTGCTATCACTATTCAGCGGGGTAATGCCACTTGCCTTTTGGGCACGGTACCGGTAGAGTCAATGGGGAGGAATTTACGATGCCTAAAGTTACAGTCTCGTCCACCATTGTTTTATTTTTCTCATTTTTGTATATATTGTACATTTAGTTAGCATAATATATTTATAATCATAAATAATAATTAAGTAACAGATGTAATCTTAAAAATATTCTTGAAATATTTTTTTATGTAATAACGTTTGTATTGAAGTTTTGCTCGTGAAATAAGGTAACGTAACTTTTATCCCGAAAATGTAATTTTTTAAGCCATTCTGTGTAACATTTGACAATATTCCACTGGCAACACTGGTCATTTGATTTCATTGTCAAGAGCACAATCCCCCGTAATACGCCCCGTGTAATTGTCAGCTGTACAAAATACACACAGGTATTGCCGTTGTTTTTCTTACGATTGTGTCTAATATCGTTAATAAATAAAATGTGTGTTTGAGTAAGTGTTGTCTATATAACTTAATGCTTATATAGAATAGTGAAACCGTCGTAACTATCTCAGGAACGGCGATAATGGGTGTCTAAATATTAAGGTGCTTTATTTTCACCATGAAGATTCGCTAAAAGCAGGAAAGAGTGCGTTTTGAGAGCGGTCTTTCCGGTGAGTCATGTTGAAAGTTTTATCTGTATACAACCGGTCCGATTACAGAGGCGGGCTGTAATAAGATTGTTTCGGATAGCTGCCGTACCTAGTCGTCCTCGGCGTTATCTAGTGCGAGCCAGCGAACAGCGCAGCAGTGTATTGTAGACCGCCGAGTGCTGCGGCGTACAAGTCCTAGTTCCGCTTGCGTTAGTGCCTTGTGACTTATTTGTTGCCATGTTCGGTTCCGATGACAGGGATAGCGACTCTTTCAAGGTAATCAAATGTACATGTTTTTGTGGTCGATGCAGCTGAATGCGCGCGCGCCTGCATCAGTGTACGGTGTGGTCGGTGGCGCCTACTAGCTGGCACGCTGTTTGGTTGCTGCTACTTGTGACCAGCACCTTGTTCCTGTCTCGCCGACTGTGCCCACCTAGCTTAGTCAACAGATTGCCACAACAAAGGGTTGTTATAGCCATTGTTATTGAAGTGCAGCTTATCTCCATATATTTTACTTACAAATTATTTCCAGTTTAATCTGTACCTATTGATACTGGCAGTGGCAAGTTGACTCATTATTTGTGATATAACTAGGTACATAATGTATTTCTATATGAAGTGTGGCTATTGCGAATGCTTCTTTGGTAGTATAGTTAAGTCCATGTCACAAAAAACAAAATTGTGCAATACTTTTATCAACAAGTCAATATTAGAGCATCCTGTGAGTTCTGTTGTTGTTGTACTGCCGCACTCACCACTCGCCAGTAACCAATGGGCATCTGCTGCAGTGTACACAGCGACTGGACCGTGTGGACAGTGGATAGGCAATATGTAATATAATAATAATACTTATTGGTTGAACGGCTTGTGCTTAGTGTGGAGGAGCTCCAGTTTGTGGTCACTACAGTGGCAGTAGTAGTAACTGTGATCAATGATAGCAATTGTTGAAGTTTTAGCTTTTGACTATGTCTTTCTTAATGTACTTTTTTTTTTTCAAATCAAACCATTTTAATTTGTTTAGAATTCTAAAACAAAGTGTAAAATCATGTTGTGTGTTCAAAAAGAGCTGGTATAATTCAAAATAGTTAAATTTTTATAATTCTGATGATAAAAATTGCAGTATACATTACAAGTAAACGCACATTATTATGAGGAAAACGCTAATTAATAGTGCTACTGAATGTAAATGTGACTGATAGTCCGCTCCCAGTGACAATGGCACGCAGTATATCTGTCAAGTTGCATGCTCGCCTGTGCTGTTTGTCTGTTTGCTCAGCTGGAGCTTTCAAGGGCTATAGTGTGGTGTTAAATGGCCTACACTATACATTAGTTCCTTACATATGCGCTTTGTACGGGGGGAATATAAAGTGGCACTGTGCATGTGTTTGTCAACAGGGAGCTTGTTCTTGTTACAGTGTTACTTAGTAACACTCATATTCTATTAGAAAATGAAGTTTAACAACATTAATACATGCATATGCTCGCATCTGTCTCCCTCCACGCTAGGCAGAGACCACTGCTAATACTAGACAAGCTATGTGCGACTTGTTGATGTATTTAATGGTCATAATAGTCTAATCTAATAGCAGTTGGGGGTAATTTTGGCCATTATTGTCCAAGTATAACCCCGTCTATAAGTCTTTTGAATATTCATATTGTCTTTTCTCACCCACCCTGGCCACCGACGGTGGAGCTGTCGCATCTATTTTTTAGGATGTTTATATGTATATGTGTTGTTTGTGTGACTGTTATTGTGTGTGTGTGTGTGTGTGTGTGTGTGTGTGTGTGTGTGTGTGTGTGTGTGTGTGTGTGTGTGTGTGTGTTCCAACTATTATGTAATCATGACTGAGCACTCTGAGCAGTAATTGGAACAACACTAAACAAACTAATAAAGCAGTTTGTATTTGTAATCAGTTGGGAAATACATGCATTGTGCAGCTTTAATCTCAAACAAATAAGATTGTCTTGTTGTTACCATTTGCGTACCATCATCTTATAATGAAGATATATGTTTGGTAATGATCGGAAAAAGAAATTAGATTCAAATAACAATAAGGCTTTTGCAATGTGTTTTGTGAATGTAATCCATACACTACAGTACACTAAGTAGCTGAGGCGGAAGCTCGCGATGGTTGTGGCCGGACTAGGGCGATTCCACTGGTGTTCAGTCACAGGTGAACTCACCACCACACAGTCCACAACCCCGACTGAGAGCTGTGCCTGTGCTTGTCTGTCACCTAAGTGATATGAAAAAGAAAGAATGTGTTATTAACGTGTGATTTATATGATGTCTGTAGCCGGATCACGACCATTCCCAGCCGGATCACGACCACTTCCCGCCGCCCCTGGAGCACTTCCCGCCGTTGGAGCCGTTCCCGCCGCCCTCGGGGCCCTTGACGGACGTGTCGTTCCCCGCCATGGAGCTGCTGGTGGGGCTGGTGGTGGGGATAGGCACCATCATCATCCTGGTGGTGCTGTGCCGCTGCTGTTGCCGCAAGTCAAGCGGCAGGGTGCTAGCGCGTACGTACTTGCGTTTTGTCGCTTACACCGGCGCGGCGCGCGGCGACCCGCCGTCGCTGTCGTGCCGCTGGTTGCAATATTCTGCTGGTCACAACATCGACGAGCGGCCTGGTGGGGACTGGCGACCGCCCTCTACGCCCGGCGGAGGCCGTGTTGCTGACGATGGCGACAGTTCGTACGCTGGAGCCAGCCTGGCGGCAATCTCGGCCGATGTGCCATATGTCGCTACTATAACTATCGCCGGCTACCTATACATTGAGACCCTACTGCCGCGTACTGGACGTCTATTCAGAGTACGAGGCAGAGCCAACTATGGATAAAGCTAGGGCAGGATTTCCATTCAGTCAGTCAGACGGTAGTAAATGCGAAAGTAACTCTGTCTGTCTATCTGTCTGTCTGTCTGTCTGTCTGTCTGTCTGCTTGTATGTTACGCATTCATGCCTAAACCACTGAACCGATTTTGATAGAATTTGGTATAGGAGGGGTAGATTAGACCATGAGAAATGATATAGGCTATATTTGGTCGCGATTACCGACATCCATGCGGGCGGAGCCGCGGGCAAAAGCTAGTAGCCAATACGCCGATCATGTATGGTTAGAGGCATCGCTCTGCGCTAGGACGACGGAGAAGGTGAATGATTGCGATTACAAAATGAGCAATGTGAGTGTTTGTGTTCAGCAGCGCCGCCCGCGGCCGACCCGGCGGCGCCGGCGCCCTACCCGCAGCAGCAGTACGGCGCGCCCGCCTACCCCGGTGAGTAAAACTTTCTTTTCGCCAATTTCGTCGATCCTATCTCTAGTTTGTTGGGACCGACCAATACCTGCCTATCTTAGGCAAAATGAATCTATTTGACAAGTTTAGCGCTCAGATAGCCTGCATAGGCACGGAATAGAATAGTTAGGTACTTTTGAGTTGTCATGCGTATGCGATGATAGAGTCCTGCAGGCTGGGCTCTTCTTGCATTGGCAACTAAAAACAAACCTAGGTTTTGTTAAGTTCAGTTGCGGTTTGTGGAAGCGCTAGAGGAACCCTCTCGCCAGTGGCCAGAGGCGACACGGGCGCGCTTTTTACTGTACTATATATATTATAATATATGTGAGAAATGAGACTCTTTGGCGAACGCGGTACCGCTCGTAACATGGAGTTTGCTGTCAGAAAATGTACTTAATAGGCATACGTAAGTTTTAGGCATACATTATTCGTAGGTTTATGGTTACTTTTGGGTAAAATGAAGATTAAGGTTTTAATAGGTGTATTGCGTCTCATTGGATTGGCACTTAGTCAGCTTACTTCTTATCGCATATATCTATGATATTAAATGATAAAATATTTACAATCGAGTGCCTCATTTTTCGTTAACAGGGTTTGTTATACCTATTTGGACACTTTACTTAGTATACCTCCAGTAGGTATCATACGTGGCATACATTTGATTGACCGATTGATACTTCCTTCCCGTATGCGAAGTAGAGTGTCCCCGCATGCATGTAAGATAACCGCTCTGCGCGTGCACAGTGGCGGCGACGACGGTGACGGTGTACCCGCTGCAGCGCGCGGCGCCCTACCCGCCGGGCCCGGCGCCCTTCCCGGCGGGGGCGGCCTTCCCCGGCGCGGCGCCCTACCCCGCGCCCGCGCCCGCGCCCTACCCCGGCGGGGCCTTCCCCGCGCCCTACGCGCACGCGCCCACCGCGCCCGACGTCAACGGTATGTAGCACACACGCCACACACCACACGCCACAGAACAGGACAGGACCTGGGTATCCACTTATACTGATAGCGTTTGAGTTCCTCTCTCGTTCTCTGTTTCAGTCCTAGATTCAATGGAATATTGAAAATGCTGCCATATTCTTCTTTGTGTACCTACCTATATAAGTTCCGCCCAATGTAAAATGTTGTAGCAATTCGAATATCTTTCATTGGCTTCATTGTAAATTTTGGGTAACCTTGCTCATGTGAGTGCCGCAGGCCCGGGGCCCGGGGCACTCGGGGAAACTTGTATGTATTTATGTGCGCAGTGATTACCGTGACCACATGCTTGTGTCAGTGTACCTATGTCAATCGCCTAGCGGAAAATATACAAGGACATAAATAAAGCACACGACCGGCCAGCTCCACCTCCCGTACTCTCGCCGCTTCGTCCTGCGCCGACCGTTGCCTGCGCTCCTCATTCATTCGACCGAGCCTTTGCCCAACTCGGTTAGAGTCAGCTTTCAGTTTAACTAGGTACTAATCGGCCGAACATGACTACCATCTGACCTCCACTACCCTCAGGCAATCATTAAAGTTCGTTTTGTTGTCGAAATCTTTGGGGCTTCACCTATCCGTACGAACGTATGATGACCACGATCGTCAGCTAAGCGCGCTCTCCGAGCGGTGAGCTTTCGGGGGACATATTAATAGTACAACTACCTACAATAACGCGCGTATCATCGCAACACACAGACACAAACGCGTACGTACGATACGACGCGACTGCCTATCAAGTAATAAGTACCTATAGAATAGATATCACGATAACACTGCGATATTATCTATGAATCGTTTAGCATTGTTTAAGAGCTCGTATATATCTTAAGCAAATATGCAAGTGAGTAAGACCTACGTGCTCTCGATACGAATAGTACGCTGTGACATGATTCATTCGCTTTCTTTATCACACATTTATTCAAATGATGGCGCAATGAGCACCTAATCAGCCCATTAGATATCTATATGACATGACTATTTACAATCTCTCTCTCTCGCTCTTCGGGGATATATCTGTTATTAAGTCGGTTAACAATAATTAAGTCGGTGGTGACAGGCGACTACAACTAACTTGTAGTCAGTCAAGTCAAGTCAATCCACTTCTTCTCGACTCCGGTTAACCTGAATACTACTCACAGATTTAACACAAACACTTAACAATAAATATGTTGCCTAACCTACGAATCGCTCATGTCGAATAACGCTACTCCACAGAGGTGGTCAAGAATGATAACAAATGTATATGTAATGTGTAATCAGGATGACTAATTCTTTTCCATATCTCGCACTTGTCGGACGGCCCCGCCACGCACGTCACAATAAGCGCCTTAATCCCTCCAATCTACCTGCTTCACGTTGTACCGTGTAGTGTGCGTGTTGCTGTCAACTGGGCTGGGCCCTCTTGCGAGCTGACGGCAGCGGGTGCCTCAACTAGCAAGCCTGGCTTCACTAAGTCGAACAGGTCGAGCGCCGGACAGATAGTTTATCCGCACTTCTTCTTGCCATTCACAAGGCGCGTCGGAGTCACGACGGGGCTCCGGGTGATCTCTCAGACTTAATGTGGCGACCGCGAAACGGCCCGCCCCGTTTGACGTGATTGTGAGCCATACAATATTTAGGGGTAATAAACCCGCCAGTCCATCGCTGCTTGCCTATTGTGCTCTCTGCCAGTGTTTTAAGTGACCCCACATGAAACAGAACGAGGAGAGACGGCAACTCTCCTAACTGCCTTCCTCTATATAACACCGAGCTGCAGGAGTGAGATCTTGCTACTTCCGTTGCTCGGAGGTTTAGTTGACTTCACGCCTTGGAAGTCAGTACACTGATATTGTTACCTTTTCAAGGTAAACGCGACGTTAGGATTGTGCAATAATGTTGAATTCCTGTGACTGGATCGTCCATCAAGGTCACCTGATCACCCACAACTCGCACAGGCCTGACGCATGCGACGCTCGCCGTCCCGTTAGCTTATCACCACATAGGTCTCTGTGGGCATGTGTCCGATCCGACGTCCGTACCAGTATCATCGTAAGGTAGACAGTCGGGGGGAATTTTATGTAATGGCGTTAAAAATCACTTTACAGGAGCTATTACACGTTGCGCACATCCCTACAATGTTTTGTTATTGCTACTACTCTTTTTAGTAGCATGTAGTATATTAACATTTTTGTGATCACATTGTACATAATAGAGAAGTCCCGATCATTTGATCGACTACGAAGTCGATCATTAGATCCGTGATACAACCGGCATAGTGGGCTCCCAGCTCCCAGAGACAGCTGACTATCAGCGGCAGCTTAGGGGATAATAGCATTTTTGTCCAATAGATTAGACAATATCGTGTCCATTTACTGCTTGGTGACGTCATTCCACCTCTATCCAGCTGTGTCGTTAGCAGTAGTACGAGTAGCGTCCCCACCGTACAAATATACAGCGCCATAGTGTAGGTACACACTGTGCCCTGTTCTCTCCTCTGTGGAGGCTGGTCGTCGGCAGCCTGCCTTCTCCCTTGCCTAAAGTTAATACCACTAGCCACTAGCACCATGGTACGTTTATAGAAGCGATCGGCTTATAATTAACAAAAGTATCGAATCTTTTATTTTTTCCAAGGCGGTTGTGGTGAAACTATATGCAAATGTCCAATGTCAGTGATACGGGTGCAGACAAAGAGTTAATCTAACATGACTGTACTTCCGCAATATGAGTTTTAATTTTAATAATCGCAAAGTCCTCAGTGAAAAAATGAGTCAATCGACATCCACCTCCATCCTGCACTCGCGGCGCACACGGTTCCTCGAGTTCCGTGCGTGTTTCCCTGACGAGTGACGTCATCATCATCATTAGAAATTCCACCTCAACACTCATAAATTGTTTCCCATCGAGTTGATAGCTATAAACTTCGTGACGTCACGGTCGGGGAATCCCCGCGTCAGGCCAGCGGCTACCTATATCCATTTTATATTGTATTACATATATAATGGATTTGCCATAAATGCTTGCTCACTCATAATCATTTATTTGATCCGAGTGGCAATCATTACGTAGGTAGGTAGGTAACTACTATGACTGGACCAAAATATACTAAGAATGTGTGACGCACTTCACAGCCGCTGGACCGGTGTTCTTTCTATATTTTAATAAAAAATAATATTGATTTAATATGACTAATGCGTAGATATTTCTAAAGAGGAAAACTACAGCACAAAACCTATTTTTAGCCGATTGCGTGTATGTAAGTACTTATGTACATGTAACATCTTTGTTCCCATCTACATGCCTTACGCACAGACGGCTGGCCGGATTTTGATGAATGGCGTCTCAAATGAAAGGTATTCATCTACAGATAGGTACATGAAATGTTAATATAAAGTATACAGTGGATTTTTCGTGCTAAAAACTGTGGTGAAAAATACACTACAAATACAATACATCTATGTATATCGTATCTAACTAAAAGAGATAATATAATATTTAAAAATATTTTGTTATTCATTGTAGCTGCAGTTTCCGTTCAACTTTTGAGTCATCTGGCTAGACCCGCATCACAGACAATATTTATTTTGGAGTGAAATTTTGTTTAGGCGCGTTGGACAGGTGTTTGTGAACTGTGATTGTTTTCCTGTGACAAGGCTGGCGTGGTCCAACCCAAGCAGCACACGAGGCTGCTTAATAGCCGAATAACGGATTTCCAAAACGCTTAAAGCCGAATATGGAAGCTGCATTAAGTCTGTATACGACCTTACACAGCTCTTATACCTCTTAAATGGGCACAAAATTATTCAGCCTTGGGTTCACATAGCTGCTTAAGAGCTGTGTAGCAGCAACTTAACAGTGTTATAAAGGGTAACAGCACAAATTATATAGCCTCAAGTTCACATAGCTGCTTATGAGCTGTGTAGCAGAAATGTAACAGTGTTATAAAGGGTATCGACAGTACTTTGCGCTGAAATCCGACTGACTAAGAGATCACAAGTTACTCTTTATTCAGAAAATATGTCTGTAATGCGCGCTCTATACATATTCTAAACCGCGAAACGCTACTTAATTGCGGCCTGTGTATTAATGAACATGCAATATTGCACTTTGTTACGTGAAGTGAATATTGGAAACGAAATCAATGGTGGATAATATATTCATATCCCTATTAAGTACATTGATTTACATATTAATAAAGGAAAAATGATTGGGAATTTAATTTTACTGACATTAAACATATATATTATCTAAGAAAATTTTAGTGCGCCTTGAAAATATTTTGTTTTAAATTAGTTTTGTGATATAAATAAGCTGTGATGTACACTATGACTAAATAATTTGTAGTGCTTTGAAAAGAATTATAAGATAAAAAGTTATTATTATGATATTAGGAAGTAAAAACTAATGCAATACATTTTATTTCTTGCACAAAACATCGTAAAGGTTGAAAATTCAGTCAGAATATGTTTAGGTTATAAAATAAAATGGTGGATTTATGTTAAACAGTAACGTGAATAGTTAAAACTCTTATATTCTACAACAGGCTGTCTAATAGTTCACTAGTGCGCTGTTATTCTACTAAAAAACTGAATAATATTACACATGTGAACTGTATACAGCTATAAGCTGTTTTCTTCACTTTTAATTATTCACAAGCTCTACCTTTAGCCATGATGTGAACAATTAAACAGTTATTATAACGAATCTTTAGGGGTCCCTAGTATTAAATCTAAAACCACCGCATGGACTTCCATTACAAAATTGTCAAAGCGGTATTTTTCTTTCTTCTAATGCCTCCTGTTCTTGCTTTCAATTTCCACGAATTAAGCGAATTCATTTTAATATATAGCAAATAAAAATACGTTGGATATGGTCTCGCAACTTAGTTCCACTGACTGATTACAGTACCACATATGTTACTTTTATTCAGATAACGTCTAATTTAAGGTACTTATGTGAACCATTATAAAGTAGAAGCCGTTAATTCTATACACTAGTGAGTCTCTAAGCAGCTGCGAGGCATCTAGTGAATGTTTAAATAGCCACTATGCAAATACTATCAATTGCAGTATAAAGGCTGATTAGCGGTAGACATATTCAGGTATAAGCTGTAATATGGGCCACATATCGTCCATTATACAGCTATTCACTTTAAAATAGTTCACACGTGCCCCTTTAATAAGTCAGTGTAATAGGAGTTCACAAATATCTTCTTAAACAGCATTTGGCGTAAATTTATGCATTAAACAGGCCTTACTACGGTTTAGGCAATAGACAAGGTTAGAAACTGAATAGAGTCATTAAAAACATACCTTTATAGCACTCTTAGCGTATTAATGGTGGTTTTGTCGGTCTTAATCAGCCTTAATACAGCTTTTAATTAGCTAAAGCTGTTTAAATATCACTGACCGCTATTATACAGCTGTAGCATCACCAGTGTACTCTTAGAAGCGTCTTAATACGCACAGAGTTTCAAATAAGTCTTAAAGTGAGTAGTTATACAGCTATCTGTGCTACTTGGGAAGCTTATGGTTTTAGTCCTACGGCTTAGTGTACGGACTGTGCCTCTCTGTGCAGAGGCGAGGACGGGCGGGCCTGGCACCAACTGCCACTGATAACCTTCACACGAGCGGGAAATATTTTGGCAGCTGATGTTGCTTCGTTTACATGTATATTAATTAAACATGTAACTAAATGATATAATGTACTGTCGACAAGCCGCAGTTGTGGCGGATATTCGCGCGCTGCCGTCGTTATTCAAACGCAGATAGTGAGCTGTAGGCACTGTGCACATATTTGCGCTTATTTAACTGTTTCATACTCGCTTGAATAACAGGAAGGATTCATCCGCGACATTGTGGTCGCAATTAAATTGTAATAATTAACAATTATAAATAGGTACCTTACCTACTTTTAATGAACAATTTAAATAAATAAATGAATAATTTACAACATTCTACACATAGCTATCTAGACCTATGGTAAGCATAGCTCAACTAGCTTGTGTTATGGAGTCTAGAATGCGGATAAACATATTTAGATACTTTTTTAGGGACCCGTACCTCAAGAAGGAAAAACGGAACCCTTATAGAATCACTTCGTTGTCCGTCTATCTGTCTGTCCGTCTGTCTGCGAAGACCTTATTCTCAGGAATGGGTGGAAGTCTCAAAAAAAAAACAAGTTGTAATTCATGCCACATACTTAGGTCTATAATGTCTTGAAGCTGTGCAAAATGTATTGTGGTTTATGTAGGTAAAGTTACGTAACCCTCGCGGCCTCGGTGCGCGTGTCCGACTCACACTTGGCTTTTTTGTAAATATATACTTACATATTATACATACAAACACCCAGACCAGAAATATTTGCACTGAGCGGAAATCGTCCTCCTGCGTAGTAGTCCAACTTTCTACCGCCACGACCACACCCAATGTGAGCATGAGCTAGGGGGCTATTGCGCCTAGAGAGGAGAAGGAAGAGCTCTAGGTGTTGGTAGCAGTGTACTGGCGGAGATACAGCTCCTCAGGTGACAGTGTGCCGCGCCTCGAGAGCTGCCTGTCACAACATACGAGTCTCATACGCGACGCGTCCGTGTCGGACGGCCGCACGGTCGAAGTTACCTTGACTCTGACTGACCTTCCCGTGTACATGTTGTCGTGTCTCGTCACTCGTGCACTGCATTTGTCATTTGATCAATGTCTTCGCACGATATAGATAAAAGTGTAGCCTGAACACTGGCGCACACTGCGACACCTACCGGCCAGTTCTGTACCTTATCTGGGATAGTGAGAGGTGATAAATAACATGCGAGCGATTGATGATAACCGCCGCCGCGTCCGAGCCCCTGTTGTAATATACCGACTATTGTACTTACTGTAAGTTTCATTTATAGCTTTACTAGCTATTGCCCGCGGCTCCGCAAGCGTGGATGTCGGTTATCACGACCGAACATAGCTTATGTGTTAATCCAGAAGGTGTCAGCTAACTCCATACCAAATTTTATTAAAGTCGTTCCAGCAACAAACATCTATCCAACCATACTCACATATTTTCGCGTTTATAATAATAGTAGGATTTACTTTACCTGATGAAAGAGCTGATTAATATTCTGATTCACGTGGCGTCATCGGTCATAACCATAAAGGTGAATGGGGAAGGCCATTACGTCGAGGTGCACCTACCGCGTGAGTGTGTCGTCACGTAATGGCCAATTAGGTCGTCGCCCAACGCCACCCAACACACCACTATAGGCTTTACAAAAGTCACTCTATCATTCAGCTTAGTTGCCGGCGGAATCTAAAGAACACTAACATAATATGCGTCCCGGCAAACTTGTTGACAATTCGCGCATCACGTCCAAATCCATAAAAGGGTTGGCCAATCAACGACGCGAGCCCGTGCCCCTGTGGTGATGTGAGAGATATGTTTTTGACAATCTCACCTCCGGCAACCAAGGACCCAAGACGGCGTGCATTTTAGTCGGTTCGAGTCCGACATAACCACCTCCACCGGCTCCGTGGGGGTGGTATGCGTGGGGATTTATCGCACGATAAAAAAAAACTTGTGGTGGGGTGGTTAGTGCGCCGAGGGGACTAAGAACACGTTCCGCTGGAGCTGCTAGAGTACGTTGTCAAGTAGTTTACCGGTCGTTGGGACCTGTGGGTATGACGATATATCTAATGGTGTTGTTTGGTTGCCAAGCGTTCTATGGGATCGCGCCGCCGGACTGGCTGCCGCAAGGTGGGTGACGCATGCCTGTAGCCTGGAGCTGCCTCTCCGCCGTCTCCAGCCCCAGTAGCTCTTGACTGTAGACTTGTTTGTTTTGTAGTGTGTGATTTTAACTAAAGTATGTTTTCTGGACGGTACGTTCAAATGAGTAGATAGCTTTAGCATGACCTTTTGAATGTTAATACAGATCCCTAAATAATGTCAGGATATGCATTATATAGTAGTTTCCTTTGTTATTGAGCGTGCGTGCGTGTGTGTGTGTGTGTGTGTGTTTTGTTGTATATGATGTTATGTAGTGACCCTATAGTTTAGTTATTTGCTACTAAACAACGTGTGGTGGCCGTCTCAGATCTCATTGCTTCATTCAGTACCACTCGTAGACTCGTAGCTAATAATTTTTGGCGTGCATCGTAGTCTATTTTTTTTTGTTAGAAGCCACTGACGTGGAAGTAGTAGTCTTCCGATGTTGAAGGAACTACTCGTGATCGAGGGATTTGTTTGGGTATTTTGGCTCAGTTTCAAAAGCAAAAGTAGTATGTGTATGTATCATGTTCGCGGATAAGATACGAGCAAATGTTCATTATATATACGTGTTGTTGCAGCGTGCCCGCCGTCCTACGAGCAGGTGATGCAGCACTCCGACAAGCAGCCGCCCTACAACCCGCACGTACCACACTAGGCGCCACCACCACCACCCACCACCAGCGACCACCACCGCACACCCTCCACTACTGCGACGCTAAACTGAAGAGAAAACATCCACCATCTACCTTAGCACGTACTCGACACGACCAGCTACGAGACTACCATCCATCTCGAACTGTTACATTGTACTGTCTGTCGGCCAACGACGCCCTCGTACAGTGTCTGCTACGGCACACATTCTGCTGAGAGCTATCTACTCAGTACGGTACTCACGTACCTGTACCTGTACCTGTACCTGTACCTGTACCTGTACCTGTACCGGTACCTGTACCTGTACCTGTACCTGTACCGGTACCTGTACCTGTACCGGTACCGGTACCTGCGACGAGTGCGTGTCTCGTGCGCGGCGGTCCCGCGCGAATTATCCACTACTCAGTTACTTTGCATAGTAACTGATCCATGTGTTGATTATCAAATTATTATGAATGTTGTAATTGGATTGGACCTAAGGACCACGTAGAATAAGTCAAATTGTATAACGGGACGTCATTCAGGGTTGCCAGATTGGGATGTTGTATTGTACCTACAATTTTTTTACTACGATAAGTACTTATAGCTCAATTTTATGTAAAATTATTTAGAAAAATTCGTAAATTACCATTTTCGAACTTGATTCTTTTTCTATCTGCCAACCCTGTGTTTTTGTATTAAGTGTAAGTTTACTTGAAAGAGATTAATTTTTTAAGAGATTTTAATGTATGTAGTACCAATTTAATTCCGAATTTTTTAACAGGGTTTACGATAGACGCGCGCATTGCGCTTCTGTGACCTTGTCCTAGCGTTGTCAGTTGTGACACCCGCCATACCGCCACAGTGACCAGTACACCGACACACAGGCGGACCTGTCGCAACTATAGAGCACGACACTGGACAGTGGACTGATGTCTGCGGAGTGTCTGTGGTTGTACGGTGGTACGGGCCCTGTGTCACACACGCTACATTAGGACAAGAGTTCATTTATACACCAGAATTACCTGATTCAACGAACTATCTTGGAAAGTTAAATGAAAGTCAAACTATGTCTCAAAGTATGTGTACAGAGAGAACTACATTAGGTTGGGAATACGTTTACACTTTTTTTTTAATATTTTTAAAAACAACACACGTAGAGAATTTATCTGATTGGCTCTGCAAGGTCGGTCACAGACCGCGTCCATTTGAAACACCCAAGTTGATGATAGAATTATAATAAGAAATATAAAGTGAAATAATTAAAATACAATTTTCTAATTAAGTTTATGTACTTATTTAATATAGACTTTTGTATACATACAAAGAGTACGAAATTTTAAACTTTAACGTTCGAATACAATCGCGTTAAAGTCAATTGATTTTCATTCGATAACCTGATAAGTTATTCAAAACAGTTATGTGCTAGATGTCACACCATTGGTTGTCACTAACCGCCCCACTGCCACTAGGAGACACTGCCAGCACTCGATACACCCGGTGTGCTTGGTGCTGTGTCCTCGCTCGACTTGACCCATCCACATTGCGAGGGTCAAGTAATTCAAACAAACACATCATGTACTTTATATTATATTACTATGTGTCTAGTGTACGTGTACCTATGCTTAGATATGAGATTTTGTATTACTATTTGTCGAATGAACGAATGATCTGTGGAGGCGAGCCACTGTTGGCGAAATTATTTATTATGTATCTAATCAGCAGGGACTGCGACTATATTTAGCAATATTTCGTGGTATTAAATTCTCCTTAACAAAGGGCTACGACATATTTGTGTATCCCGTACCGCGCACCCGACCAGCAGCGCTGCGCTATGTCACAATGTAACTGATCGGTCCTTCAAGTGTATGTAAAAACTAATGTATAGTATGCCAAAATATACTAGCAGTAGATATAAACGGAATAATGATTTGTTGAAACCCCGTATTGTTGAAATCCTCTTGTGTGTTAAGACAAAGAATAAAATGTTAATTGAAAACTTGTCTTCCGCTGCACACATAGGTACTTACAATATTTACAGCAACCACAAATATTATTTTTATTTTAAATTTTTAAATGTTTGCTAACCCGGCACAGCGTAAAGATCACGCCCGGACTGTGCCGTACGGCGCACGGCGTCCTAAGGGATAGTCGTTATATATATTTTTCTTTTGATGTGATTCTCTCAA
Organism: Eilema sororculum; assembly: GCA_914829495.1. Classification (NCBI taxonomy): domain Eukaryota; kingdom Metazoa; phylum Arthropoda; class Insecta; order Lepidoptera; family Erebidae; genus Eilema; species Eilema sororculum. The sequence continues at coordinate 401,116 of OU618532.1, forward strand.
ACTAACATAAGTAATAGTGATTATGTATTGCCGCCAGTCTGTATCTGTACTGCCGCCGTAGGCATAGTATGTTGTATGTATGTATGGTATGTGTTGCCCGACATACTACGAGTATGTATAGAGGGCGTAGTCGCGCGCACGAGGCGCCGCCGCTTGTGCCTAGCTTGAGAATCAAGTCGACTGCGATCTGTGTGATAGTGCGTCAGTGCCACCTGGCGGCTGACTTGTGTACTTGGCTACACCATGGCACTGTCAAATAATTGATTGAACAAAGCTACGGTGCAGTCGTTCTGACTTACTTGAGCACTGTAACCTCGGAGAGACACAGGGGTCAGGAAATAAAAAGCGATTAATGTTCTAGAACGGTTTTATTCATCGGCCCTCACTTAGGATCTCAGGGGCGGGTAGAATCGAGTGTGTGCTATTCCGCTGCTGCCAGAGAACTGGCTGGTCACTTAGCTCGGTGTTATGCTGCTGTAGTGGTCTGGCACGCCCCAGGTGCTCCAGGTGCCCAGGTGTTCTTACTGAATACGACTGGTTGTGGCGAGCGGCCCGCCCCGCGCGTGACTCGCTAAGCTTATTGTTAGTCGTAAGTGTACAATGTGATAAATGTAAACAATTGTTATCTTCTATAATTGGTATGATAACTCGTACTTTTATTTACTTAGTAGGTGTAAACAACTATTGTATTTCCACCAAATACAAAGTAAGCTTTATTTCATTAATGTTAAGGTGCATTTTGTTATCATACAATGTTTAGTTAGTCTAATTTTCATATAAAATATAATAAAGTGCGTAACGCCATACTACACAGTCTCAATGTATTATTTACGCGCCTGGTGCCTTCTGAGGTGTGGAGTGTACTCGGGATATGTACGGGGCCCAAGTCGAACCGGCCAGTGCACTGTACATTGTACACGTACATTGTAGCGTTGGCGAACGTCGGAGATGGCCCGACTCATCAAACTTTACTGTCACCGACTCAAACTATTCCTGTCCAAGGTGAAGTCGGATAGTATGGAAGCTGGGTACGGTTGGGTATATACCTACTTATAGATGTAAGGCCGGTTTAAAACCATTTGAACCAATCCGCTTAAAACGGAGAAAGCTGTTTAAAACCGAAATACGCCGGTCAATTCGGTTTATAACCGCTGGTATTGGTAAAATATCGGTATAATTAAGAAAAATATAAGACTTGGATGACTCAAAATCCACATTATGGTCTATAGTCTATACTAATATTATAAAGGGGATAAAAGGGCAAAATGTGAGGGGGGATTGGAGATGAAAATTTGAAATTGAATGGATCAAGATTTGTCTACCCATAAAAAGCTCTTCACAAAGGGACAAAAAATATTATGACGACCGGTCCCAAATATTAGTCCATTTTGAAACACAGTCACTAGATGGGGTACGAGGTACGAATGCCAAGCAAATATCTTAAGTATACCTCAAAAACTAATAGCACTAGAAGTCTCATTTTAAGAAACCGCCATTAGATCTATCTAACGATCTCCATCTAGCAATTTTTTGTCTATAACCATCCAAATTACTGCAGAAATACATAATTACATTTTAATAGTAAAAAATATAAAAGTTTACCGAAGTAGTAACAACGCTTGGAAACAAAAGCTGCCTGCCTGCTTTTGGAAGTTACGAGTGTAACCATTTTTTTGTTCCTGATTGTGATTGTGCTAGGTACTGTATCTAGACCTATACTTATATATTATCTGTGCCAGAACATATAGGATTTTCGGATTTAAAACTCATCTTCGGTTAAGCTTCATCAATTTTGAACATTTTTACGCTGATTTATAGTATATGAGCGTTTTTTTTTTTCAGAAAAAGTTTAGGTACCCTTCACTTTTGCACTGTCCCGTGTTTGAATTACAAATTTAAAAAAAGATATATCTGGGTATTAATAACTTAACATTTTAAAAATAATAATAATAATAATGTTTATTTGCAAAACAATACACAGCTGACATACAATTAACTTACAGTTTTATAAGCATTAGAAATTCAAAATACATCGTGAGCTATGTTAAGGGAATTTAAAACTCTGCCTCTAAACTAGGGAAAACCCTGTATCTTAAGAGCCAGTTTTCATCTCGAAAATTATTATGTTTTGTGCTTACAATCATGCTGACAAGTACTGACAAAGGGAATTAGTACACTGGTGGTAGTACATTGTGTGTGTGTGTGTGTGTGTGTGTGTGTGTGTGTGTGTGTGTGTGTGTGTGTGTGTGGGTGTGCGTGTGTGTGTGTGTGTGTGTGTGTGTGTTTGTGTGTGTGTGTGTGTGTGCGTGTGTGTGTGTATGTGTGTGTTTAAGTTCAAATGGGATAGTGGTAGTTTAAGCGAAACTATGTAATCTTACGCGGTATAGGTTAGTAAAGACTCTGTACTGAAATAGTCCAGATTTAATAGCCATTTTGTCACATTAATCTTTACTGTGTGTCTGTTTAGTGGTAATATATTGAGTTTATTGTGTATTTGTTTATATATATACGGGCATAATACGTAGAATTGGTGTTCTGCAAAAGTAGTTCTATGACCAATAGCCGATGGTGTATTTCTTCTTTTTGCATTATTTGGTGGAGGGCTACTGCTATGTTTCCTGAGAGTACATTGGAGAAAAAAGAGCTGCCGAACCGTAAGTACTTTAGTATCGGCGTAAAGTTCAGTAGTGGGGTACCTGTATGGCTTCCTCATTATAAACTTGAGTACTGCTCTTTGCGCTCTCTCAACTTTAAGGAGAAGTGTCTTATGAGTTATGAGCACCACCCCAGGCTACAATGCAGTAACCTATTATTGATTGGCATAGAGCATAATATACCATCTTTAGGATTGGCCGATTCGTGTAGCGCCTTGAAAGTGCATATGAGCCGCATGACTCTGTTCGTTACTGTGAGACATTGTTCATCCCATCTTAAGCCATCATCCAATCGCACTCCCAGATATTTTACCATTTCTACTCTGGTTAGTGGAAAGCATGAGCAGGGTTCAGACGGATTTGAACATGAGTGAGCCGTTACACTGAAGGTGCTCAATGGTTTTGTTGTACTTCTTAGTGCGAAAGGAATAAATACTGTTTTGGCTAAGTTGAGGGTCAGTAAATTGCAATTTAGCCAAGTCATGACCATTCTTAGAGCTGACTCTGCTTTTCTTTTAATGTTTTGCCAGGTGGGTCCGCTGATGAGAATAGCAGTATCGTCAGCATAGGCATATATCTTACAGTCTGGGAGGGGTAACTTGCACAGATCATTTATATATATTTGAAATAATGTAGGCCCCAGGATACTGCCCTGTGGTACACCATATGTGATGTATTGTTCGTCACTGAGGTATCTTTCAATTTAGACACATTGGGTACGGTTTGTCAAGTAGTTCTTGAATAACTCCAATGTTATGCCTCGTATGCCAATATGTTCCATCTTGACTATGAGCCTGGGAACAGAAACTGTGTCAAAGGCTTTTGATCTAGAAAAATACCCAGACATTTGTCGCCCTTGTCCAAGCTTCTCGCTATATAATCCGTTAGATCCAGAACAGCGTCCTCAGTGGAGATACCGGGTCTAAAACCATATTGATCATTGGCTATAATCTGGTACCTATCTAGGAAGCTGCTTATTCAGGATCTTTTCCAGGATTTTGGATATTGATGGTAATATAGAGATCGGCCTATAATTATTGACGCAGCTTCTGTCACCGTTTTTGTGGATTGGGTGTACAATGGCTTTTTTCAGGCAGTCTGGGAAAATTCCGCTTTGCAGACATCGGTTAAAAATATATGTGAGAGGTGGTACGACAGAGGATCGACACTGCTTCAGTATTGAGGACGGTATTCCATCCCAGCCAACAGCACAATTGCTATGTAGCTGAAGAATGTGGGCTTCAATTTCAGCTGCGTCTATTGGGAGGAAAACCAACGAATTAACTGGTGTGGAATACATATTAATTGTATCAGAGGGGTTATCTGAAGTGTTCCGCGATGTTATCTTTGATGCCAAGGATTCTCCTATATTAGTGAAATATTTGCAAACTTCATTTATATTCACTCGAACTGGTCTGTGTTTTCTGCATATGTGTTATATCCTTGATTACATTCCATAGGGCCTTAGGATTCTTCTTAGCTTTTTCTAACTCGCTAGTTTCATATATTGTTTTCAGTTTTTTAAGTAAATCATTACAAAAGTTCCGATAACGAGTGTATGTAATTTTAAGGATTAAGTTCTCAGGTGCCTCTTTTGTTTTGATATGCATCCTGTCACGGTTTGCGATACATTTAAGCAAACCAGGAGTTATCCATGGTTTGATTGTTCTCTGCTTTTTAGGGATCTTGGTTGTCACTTGGTGTTTTGATAAAGTGGCCGAGATTGTTTCAGTGAGTTTGTTCATTGCCTCATTAGGATCCGTGATTGTATAAATATACGCAAAATTCGTATCCTCTAATTCTTTCTTGACGGCCTCGTAGTTTATTCTGATTCTATAGTAATTACCTACCTTTCCGAGACGGATTACTATTTGCGATACTTAGTATTAGTGGCTTATGATCGGTTATATGAGATTCCAGAAGAACGGTGGTGGCAGGTAAGTTAGTTTTTAAGAAAATATGATCAAGGCAGTTTTCGATTCTAGTGGGTAGCAAATGGGTGGGTAACACAGACCATGTGAGGCATTTAAGATTAGGTACTCGAGACTATATATGTTTTTATTATCTTTTTTAATGTCAATATTCAAGTCTCCTATCAGCGTGATGTTTGGATACGAAGATAATCCATTGTATACTTCATTAAAGCTGGAGAAGAATTCTTTATGATGTTGTTTTTGGTTGTAGGATGGCGATCGGTAGATACCTACAATCGCCAATTTATGGTCGATCTCACATACAAGACAATTGTGTGGGTAGTTGCACTATACACACGCAAATTAAGAGCTGCTACTAATTATTTGAATTTAAAATCAGAAAATAATTATACATATGTGCATCGGTATTATCCTTGCCTAAAACCCACCTGCGCTTGCTGTCCAGTATTACGAACAACTTAGTTTGGCTTGCTTTGTGCTCAATAAACCATGGACTTCAAGCTTGCGAGCGGCCTCGAAGATTTGGAGAAATTATTCAGCTCTCGAATGAGGGATTATGATGAGAAACTGCAAAGGATCTCTCCTGGAGCTGTACCTGCACCCCCTGACCTAGCATCACTGTCACGTGAGTACACAGATTTTAAAAACTTTGTTTGGCAAACATTGTCAAAACTAAAGGCACAAGTAGAACTCCTCTCACTGGGGCTAGACAGGCATGAAACCATCATGCGGAGAAAGGTGCTGCTGTTCCACGGTATACCTGAGAAGCCCAACGAAAATCTGCATGAATCGGTCCACACAGTTATTGCCACTGAGATGAAGCTCCCTGAAGTTGGACCGCAGCATATCAATGTCTGTCATAGGCTGGGAGGAGCACGTGAGAAAACGCGCTCGGTCCTTGTGCGGTTTCATTGCATGGAACAGCGTAACACTGTCTGGGATGGTAAGACATCTCTCAAAGGCACAGGCATCACTCTCTCCGAATTCCTGACTAAGACGCGGCATCGTGTATTCACTGCGGCCAGGCAACATTTCAGCATCAAGAATTGTTGGTCAGTGGAAGGAAAAATTTTAATTTTGACTCCCGATAAAATTCGTCGGAAAATTGAATCCAAAACTGAGCTCGATGCCATCATTGCGCAATTTCCCCACGCCGCCACCAAGTCAGACGGGTCTCCAAGGCTAAATACTGCTTCGTCATCTAGGAGTACAGCCGCAAAAACCACCACAAGAGCAGCCAAGCCATCCCGCCGTCGTGAATAAGATCGTTCCAACGTGTTTCGTGCAATCATCATAAACCGATCATTCCCGAACTTTATCACTGTCGAGTTCGAGATTTCCGAGTACCTGCGTCACTTATCATTATCACATCTATACATAATTTATTCATGTTGTAATACCTACTATTTTTAATCTACACTTCGCATTCACTATTTTTCAAATTTAAAAATGTACAATATGTTTACTTTTTCTAATCTATTATTCTTGTCAGTCAGTGTCATCTGACAGCGTATAGTGGGTATTACACCTTTCTGAATTCAGAATCCTAAATTCAGGAAGCTATTTAGGAAAAGAAATTCAGTCACCGAAGCTCGCGATTACACGTTCACTAATTTAGGATCCTAAATCATTTTTGAAGGACGAGCGGCTAGGGACGGACGTGTCGACTGTCGAGTGAATTGCGACAAAATGCCCTCAATACTATAAAAAAAAAACAAAATATTGATATTGCCATAACCCTTGCGGTTAGCTTAACGACGAACGAATTCTTTCTTTCATAATCAATTTGAATAATTAGCATGCTACATGCTGTAAAATTTCATTCAAACATTTGGGCGGAGTAATCAAAATTCAATGAATAAAATGAATGACAGATCATTCATTGGTTCCGATAGCATAGCTCGTAAGAGCGTCGGTAGATTGCTCCACCATCGCCTTAAAGACGGATACAGATTGGTTTGGGCGTGAGTCTGGTAGCTAGGTGGTCAAAGCATTCTCCCTGTAAAAGAAGGATCGCGGGTTCAAATCCCGCCTGGACCGATCATATAATTTTTCCTTGATCGATTTGAATAATTAGCATACTAAATGATGTAAAATTTCATTTATTTCGTCGGTACATACGCAATATTATATTGGGAGGGAAAGACAAACGTGCGCTCTCGACGGCAGGCGCGCGGCGATTGAGCGTCCTGAATTTAGGAAACGTAATTACACTCATCCGATTTAGCCATTTAGGACGTCGGAAACCATTCTTTTCCTAAATAGCTTCCTAATTAGGAAGCTTTGCTTCCTAAATGCAATTACACTGTTCTAAATTCAGAATTTTCTAAATTCAGGTTTCTGAATTTAGGAAGATGTAATACCGCTTTTAGTCATGTCGGGAGAATATAAAGAGAATATAGCCAAAGACTTTGAATACACTACGTTTTACAATTATTGCGTTATAAATACACGAATAAAAGTAAACTGAAAATCTGTCAAGTTTGTTTACTTTCGTACATATTTTTCTTTATGGTTTGTTTCGCGAACTAGTTTGCTGGCCGTAGTAAAAACCACAGAACAGTTAAAGGAGGTTAGAAGGGCCTTGTGGGCGGGGAAGGCGCGCCGCACATATGAGCAATGCTCATATTCCACCGAAATTTAAACACAGTCGCGCTCTTATTGTGACAACGTAAGAAGCTCCTCGAAAAAAAAAGAATTATGCCGTCTTGCGCCATAATGACGTGTCGGAAAAGAAGCCAAGTATGTTGTGTAGCCCGAGAAGGGATTTCTTTTCATCGGTAAGGCCAAAAACCTTAAAATACAAGTAATATTTGTAAAGCCCGACCAATAAAATGAAATACCTCGCCATATTGCGGAAAACTATTGGAACTAATTTCTTCATATGGCAACAATCTATGAGATGTCACTATGATTATCTGTCAATGTGGTGTCAATTGTGCGTATTATTTAATGTGAATTCGATTGCGCTATATAAATGCCGAAAACTATTAAAAAATATTTACAATATAACTAGGTACCTAAGTATTTGTCGGATAAAAATTCGGAAGGATCTAAATAACATCACGAACATAGTTGTCAACATGACGGGTAGGTACATCATAGAGTACGCGCAATGGAAATTGGCCAATTTTCTAATTTTACCAACTGTAACTAATTAGGTATTTAGATTTTGAGTTTGATGATTAATAAATATGTACTTAATTATAAAATTGTTTATTTTCTATTTTAACCGGACTACTTTAAAACATACTGGGTGTAAGGGGAACGCTCCCGAAGCCGAAAACCCCTAGTAGTACTCCAGGTATATAGCACATTGGCATAAAAATAAAATTGATTTGGACAAAATAATTTTTATTTCGATTTTTTTTTGTATTACTAACTCTCCATCGCGTTAGTAAAGCTAAATGAAACGTAATTTCATAAAAAGAACATCACTACAAAAAATACCAATAGCGCCTTCCAAGCGCGTGCAATGGTGTTTTTTTTTTATGAAATCACCGTTTCATTTAGTTTTACTAACACGTTAAAGAGTAAATATTGCAAAATAAAAAAAAACAAAAAAAATTGGAAAATATTTTTTTTTGTCCAAATCGATTTTATTTTTATGCCAATGTGCTATGTACCTGGAGTACTACTAGGGGTTTTCGGCTTCGGGAGCGTTCCCCTTACACCCGGTATATCCATACTTATATTATAAATGCGAAAGCAACTCTCATCTGTCTGTATGTTAAGCTTTCACGCCTAAACCACTGAACCGATCTTGATGAAATTTAATATAGAGATTTTGGGAGTTTGGGAACGGAAATAGGCGATACCGTTTATCGCGAACAAGGGCGTTAAAGGGAGAGAAATGGGGATGACAGTTTGTATGGAAGTACGTTATTTTTATCGATAATTGACATCCACGCGGGCGGAGCCGCACGCAACAGTTAGTATTATATAAATGCCATGCTCCTGTGTATGTCTCTTTTATGTCTACAACAGTTTCATAAACTAAGATATTTGTACACTAGCCATTTCACATGTGTATCACTATACTTGGTGTTGTCATATTCATAGACGTTTATAGCGCCCCCCGTACAAGTTTTTTATTTTATTGGTCGGGCTTTAATTATTACAAAAGTATTATGAAGTTTGTAGACAAAAACGACATAATCGCAAACTGATACAAAATTATACATTGCTTGCAATACATGAGTGCCATCGTGTACTACGTGAGCGATCGCGCAGTGTATTGCGTTCTTTGCGATAGTCGCGTGTGCCGAGCCAACGCTTGCAATGCCGCGATATCCATGCGTATCGATAGTGTTGGCCAAATGATCCGTTATAAACAGTGTCGATATTAAGTATCAGTAATATTTTAATCAAAATACATTTGCTTATTGCAGTCAATAATAATTGTTAAATTTTGTTTGATGTCAGCTGTTTATATTGAAAACACGTTTATAATTAAATTTTAGGTTTCCAACAAATCCAGGTATTTCAAAAATGTGGGTTTGGCTGAACTTCGATATTTTCAGTGAAGCGACTGCCCTCTGACCTTCACAACTTATTGGCGATATCGAAGCATTGCAATCTGACAGACAGAGTAGTTGGACATTTTAGGGCTCCTACCTACCCGTAATAACTGCCATAGGTTTTCGTATGGCAATCAGGACCGACGGCATAGCGTGTTCTCCGAGGCACGACATATTCATGCATATTCATGTATATCATTCATTCATATTCATGCATAGGTACAAATATTTGCACGGACCGGGAATGTCATTAGTTGATGTTACTATTAACGCAGAATGAGCTTACTCTATAAAGTACGCGACTTGTGTACCAAAACTTCAGATAGTATCAAAACTACGGAAGTTTTATCGATATCGAAAATCGACCTTTGGTCACCGTAACATGTATGAGAAATTTTTATTGCTTTTGTGCGTGTGTGAGTACACGTCCAGTGCAGTATTTGCATTAGTGTGACAACTAATAGCAAACTCGTGATTTAAGTGTGCTGATTTATTTGTGTGCGTAAACCACGTCGTATTGGTCTATTTTTTATAGTGGAGTTAAAGAGTGGGAGACAAGCGGCGACACGCGTCCTAATACAAATTAGGAACTATTTCCTTTCTAACCTCCTTTAACTGTTCTGTGGTAAAAACCGACACGTCAGAGGAGACAGAAAATCTAGTCACTCTGTCTCATTTCTTCGCACGACATGGGCGTAAGTTTATATATGTATATATATATATATTCTATTAGTGTTATTAGCATTTATGCATAATTCGGAAGATTTTGACAATTTAAATTGCAGTTTCTTTTCATGCTCCTCAGATACGGATAGCTTTGTTAGCGCAAATGACGATTCTTTCACTCCTGCTCCTGCCCTTATCCTGCACGATAGAATAGCTTCCTCATTCTCTAATTATCCTAAGAACCTTAATTTAGCCCACATCAATGCACAGAGTCTTCTTGGCCACTACACTGACCTCCTGGCTTCATTTAACAACTCTCCATACCTTCTGCTCTCGTCTCGCTTCCCGGCTTCGTCTTGATCCGAAATGATAGAACGGGAAAAGGATGCGGTGGTGTAGCCATATACCTACGTGATAATATTTCCTACAAAATTGTTAGTGCATCATCCTCTCCTTATACTGACAAGTCAGCCGAGCACCTGTTCTTAGAAATTAAGTTGGTTCACACTATGGTTCTGCTCGGGGTATTATATAGTCCGAACATGTATATTGATTGTTTCAATAACTTTGAGAGCCTTCTTCACCATCACTCTCCCTCTTGTGATCACGTAGTCATAATGGGTGACTTCAATACCTGCTTGTTGAAGGATGACAACCGGTCTCGTCAACTTTTAGGTGTTCTATCCTCCTACAACCTTAAAGCTTTGCCACTCTCTGCCACTCACCATCCTCCTGGCCATCCCTCCACCTTACTTGATCTCCTCATAGTGTCCTCCTCTGACGACATAGATATGCATGGCCAATTATCTGCCCCTTTCTCTCATCACGACCTGTTATACCTCTCATATCGGACTAGACCTTCCAAACGTAAGATACGATACCGTTACCTTCGCAATTTTAGGGGCATTGACCTGAATGCATTACACTGTGACGTCAGTAGCACCGACTGGACGCCCATATTCAATTCCACAGACGTTAATTAAATGGTGGACGTTTTTGGTTCAAGGGTCGTAGAATTATTTGACCAACACGCCCCCTTGAGACGCATCAAGGTTAGACACAACCCAGCGCCTTGGCTCAATGCTGCGATCAAAACCCTTATGGCTCGCAGGGACCGAGCCAAGAGGCGTTACAGGAGTAGTCCCTCCGATCATAACTCGCTCGCTTTCTAGACCCTACGTAACCGCTGCAGTCGTATGTGTAGAGATGTAAAGCGAAGTTATTTTCATAACTCACTCAATAACCGAAACTCCTCGGACACTTGGAGATTCCTCAGGTCTGTTGGTATTGGTAAGTCACCTGATTCCAACCCCAAGGATATAGACTTGTGCGCTCTAAATTATCATTTCTCTCTACCACCGGTCTCGCTGGATGCAGCTTCCAAGCAGAGCGCTCTGGATGCTGTCTCTTGTGTGCCCACGCCGCAGACTCCACCTTTTCACTTGAACCCTGTATCTGAAGCAGAAGTTCAAAAATCTCTCTTGTCTATTTCTTCGTCTGCTGCTGGTTCTGATCATATCTGCTCAAATATGATTCTTCCTCTTCTTCCTTTCACACTTCCTGTTATAACTCATATTTTCAATTATTCCCTATTCTCTGGTATTTTTCCTGACTCCTGGAAACCTGCTTTTATCATCCCGTTACCCAAATCGGCCAATCCTTCCTCAGTGACCGATTATCGGCCAATTTCCATTCTTCCGTTTCTTTCAAAAGTTCTTGAGCATATTGTTCACCGACAACTGTCCTTATTTATATCTTCCTCTAACCTTCTCAGCTCTTTCCAATATGGATTCCGTAAAGGTCACAGCACAGTAACGGCTCTCGTTAAAGTAACCGACGATATTCGCTGGGCTATGGAAAGGAAAGAACTAACTCTGCTAATATTGCTGGATTTCAGTAGCGCTTTCAACTCCGTCGATTTTGACATACTGCTTGGCACCTTGAAGAGCATTAACGTCTCCTCTAATGCTATTTCTTGGTTTGATTCCTATCTCCGGGAGCGGTCGCAGTGCGTTCACCTGGAACAGGAGTCCTCGGACTGGTGTGGACTGGCTGCGGGTGTACCCCAGGGAGGTGTCCTTTCACCTCTCCCATTTTCCATCTTCATCAACTCTGTTACAGGTCTAATTTCATCCAGCTATCACCTTTATGCCGATGACTTGCAGCTATACCATCATTTTGCAGTGACTGACGCCTCCTCGGCAGTTTCTGCCATGAATCACGACGTATTAGCAACTGGGCCAAATCATTCTGACTACGTATCAACCCAACTAAATCGCAGGCAATGATCATTGGCAGCACTCAGATGCGCAGGCAGCTTGACTTCCACATTACCTCCTGTAACGCTGGACGGAACTCGGATACCCTACTCGGATACCGCCAAGAACTTGGGTGTACTCTTTGATGCTAACCTATCTTGGAGACCTCACATCAATGAGGTTAGTAAAAAGGTATATTACAGCTTTCACTCCCTGAGGTGTCTCCAGAGTTTTCTACCTTTAAAAACTAAAATATCTCTCGCTCGAACCCTTATCCAACCTATTATCGACTACGCTGATGCCTGTTTCTTAGATGCCACCGAGGAACTTTTAAACAAATTGGAGAGACTGCAAAACTTGTGTATCCGGTTCGTATTCAATCTTAGGAAGTACGACCACGTCTCGCAGTTTCGTAAAGAACTCAAGTGGCTCCCTATCCGCCACCGCAGAAACACTCGAATTCTCTGTCTCCTTTTTAATATTCTGCACAACCCCTCTGCACCATCTTACCTGAGGGAGCGTTTCTCATTTGTTCGCGCCTCTGATGCTCCGTGCAGATCAAGCCTCCGACTTCTCCTTAAATTTCCTTCCCACAAAACTGATTTCTACTCTTACTCCTTCACTGTGCAAGCGGTCAGACTGTGGAATTCGCTACCGCCTGATATCAGAGCTAGCAACACGCTGTCTGTATTTAAAAGCAAAGTTTGCAGTCATTATCTCTCTTCTGTTCAGTGACGCCAAGTCGTGGGCGGAGGAGGGATGGTGATTTTCCTATTTGTGCATAAATGTTTGCTTATTTATTGTACTAAGTTTATGTATATTTGATATTATTTAGGTTTATGTAGAATATGTTTATATCATTTTTAGTTAGTATATATATATTATTATTTTTAGTTAGTTAATATATATGATACATGGTATAGTATGTTTATTTAGATATTAAGTACTACTGTACATTTTATAATATTAAGCGTGTGTGTGTACTTATACTTTTCCTTTCCAATTACTGTGCACACAATTACACATATTTTCTTATGTGTCACGATCTCCTCTCGCCGGTCTGCTGGGAGAAATTTCTTATAGAAATAAGCAGTACCAATGTACTAACTTTTCAACATCCATTGTATATTTTGTATTAGCTTTGTGTGTGCATAAATGTTAAATAAATAAATAAATAAATAAAAATAAGACTATCTGCATATCTGATCGTATAGGTTCCCTAACGGTGAAGCTAAGGCCCTGCTTTACGTACATTACTACACCTCCGTTTTGGTTGGTGGGGTTATTAGTATGGAAAGACTGATATCCTTGCATGATAGGGAGATTAGCCGCTTTTGATAACCAACACTCAGTTAGTACGAGTATGTCGAAAGTAGACTTTGTTAAGCTAATTAAGGCTAGTAGATTAGTGAAATTTTTGCTGACGCTACATATGTTGGTATGAAATATATTTAGATTACTATTTGAGGTTTTTATATTTTTTTTGATTTTCTGATTGTTTTTTTTTACTGGGTTAGTATGAGTTTTAGATACCATATGAAAGAACTGTGAGTCACAAACTAGCATCCATAGTTTCTAATTTGAGTCCTAAGCCCTCTAAATGCAGTTTTGTTTCAAATGAAAACGTATAAAGTGGTATACTCCGGACACGTCAGTTTTGCACGGCTAAAACAGGGTCTGTCTTTTAAATGAAGTTTTTTTTTCAATGCTCAAAGTGGCACATAAATGTTTAAATTGTCTGGTAGTCAATTTAAAAGAGCCATGTCAAATAATTTTCAAGAAAATACTTGTCATTAGCATGAAGTTACGGCGGTCAACATTTCTTCCATCCATTTTGAGACACATTTCCAAAGTAATTAGGATTAGTTAACATGATTTAATTGTTCTCAGAAGATTAAGACTTCGCTATATAACGTTTTTTTCACACCACCTGCTCGACAATGCCTCATTATATATCATGCAAACCTTACTCAAAGTAGTAAATCATTATAGCCCTTGTCTTTTGCCGGGGTGTAATGTTGTACTGAATTTCATTATAACCCGCCGGGCAGTAATGTGATTCTCACTTCTCTTAGTTCTTATTGTTATGCATTTAAAGTCTAATTTCGTCAAAATCGCGCGGCGATTTGAAAATCGAACTTATTCTAAAATCGAGCTGGCCACGCCACGGCAAGCCGAACGAAAAAAAATCAATACTTAAAACAAAAGCCGCGAGTATTTCAATACGGTGCAATCAGTATCAGACAAAACTGCAAAAGAAGATAGAATAAAACATTAAAAAAAGTCGAGTGACGAAATAGTATTTTAATAATTAAAATACTTTTTCTAGTAGCCCTGGTTTTTATTGTCTCGCAAAAGGTGAGAAAAGTAGAGTATACTCCTCAGGGATAAAACTGATTTTGCCTTGGGCGCGCTTAAATCCTTCACTGCTCTCAGAACTCCATTTTAATTCCCTCACTTCGTTCGGGAATCAACTCAAAACCCAGTCGCTACGCTCGGGAGTTGGAGTCCTCCGTTACGCTCAGGATTCAATATCGCGCCCGTGACATAATACAGTGCTTTATCCCCTTGGTGTACAATCTACTATTATATTGGTTATACCTGATTTCTGTCAGAATAAATTGCATACATAACATAAACTCACGCCTGTATTCCCCGAAGGGGTAGGCAGAGGTGCTAGCACCCACATTTCGCCAGTTTATGTTTAGGTCCCAATGTTTAATGTATAATGGTAAATTAGTCCTTAAATAATAAAATATGGCGAGAACGTCACGTCACCGTCGGTTTTGCGACATTTTGTTCCTCCGTGACAAAACGGACAACAGTCGCAAAGCACTACATTGGTACACTTTGTTTGGAAAACGCTCATATACGCTAGCTAGTTAATTAAAATTATGAATTAACGGCGAAATCACAACAACAACATTACATTAGGTACAGTTAGCGTCAGAACGATCTTGACGAAGTCGCAAAAAGATCATATACGAAGGTATTAAGGGGACAGAGGCCATTCATTCAATACTAAGCGAGTTTGTCGAAAAACGCTGGAGAGAGCACATTGCGGTATTATTTTATTTTCCAAAATTGGTGTGAATTCGAGTTATTATGTAGGTATAAAAATGGTGGATTTTTAGTCATAACGTCTTGTACAGCGCACACGTATAGTATAGTAGCATATAACAGTGAATTATGACTCTACGTGTTCAACCCAAATCTCCCCAGGGAGCTTATAGTAAAGTCTCCACAACTTTACTGAGGCAATGCAATCATCTCATTCATCGTCATCAAATCAAACTATAAAAGTACAAAATAAGACTTGACATAAAGGCCCTAGTTACCATGTCACAAAATCCCTTAGAATAAAAAAACATTAATTTGTGTCATTGTCATGTCACTCATGTCACCACAGATGTCAGTGTCACTCTTGGTCCTTGTCAAAATTCAAAATATTCAAATCATTATGAAACACAGGGTGGCCCTATTCAACATATACAAATTTTAGTTATACATATATGAGGCAAACATGAGACAGACCATGAAACATCACTTTGTCTCTTTTTTTCTAATATACAGTTTTGCCTGTAAAAAAGAGACCAAACATTTAAGTTATTTCTCATTTGGGAAAATGAGTGTATAGATTTGACAGCGTGCCGAGTTTTGGCACAATCCATGAATGATTTGTTACACTCATTCATTACTTTACTCTACAAGAAGCATGATAGTGATGTACTCCAACAAATGATTTGTCGACGAAAATACTCTTTTTTCACATAATAGTACAAATTAACTAATAGCTGGTACAGATAACTCACTGTCTGGAAAATCAACAATCTAACTCAGTTAAGTTCCTTAAGTTAGGGAGATTAACCTCTGCATACCTACAAATTTGTCGGCCTACGGTTATTATTATTTTCTTACTTCGCAGTCGCTCGGCCACAAATAGCTTAGTGGAGATCGCCGAAGATTTGTGTTAAAACAAATATTGATGCGTATACAGAGCGTATCACGCAATACAAAGCTGGCTTTATCACAAGGAGTTTTATAAAAAAAAAATAATGCGAGGTTTTGCATCATTACTGCTCGGAGAAGAAGACGTGAAGAGCCTCATTTACATAAAATCACGAGGAGGCCTTATATACGCTTCATCGAGCGTGGTAAGCATACACATAACACAAAAACGGAAAAATTAATTAAAATGCACCTGACAAACAAGAGAACCCCTGTAAGTTATTACTTATATATATTTAAATTTATGTGTGAATTTTATGATATGAAAAATATTTTTGCCGATTCTGATGCAACACATAGCACTAATCACAAGTTTCTTTTAATTAAATGTGTAATACAGACTTTTCTAGACATCAGGTTTAGACACCACGATCGTACACAATGCGATAAGCTGTCACATCGACAATATTTAAATAAAAAATGCTTATAATATTTTTATTGTTATTTTCTTCGCATAAACCGTCATGATGATACCATGCGCCTAGCATTTTTCTATACTCCTAAATATAAGATATCGACAAATATTACGATACTAGAAGCTACAGCCCTAACGTAGTAACCGTCGGCCATACGTTCATTCATGAAAATGGAACATAGGTATACACGCCTAATCTGTAGGTATGGCCTATCTACTAAGCGCGCGAGCGTTCTTCCTATATCTATGTTATGAAATCATTGGATGAGGACCGTTTGTTTGATTTGAAGTTTGTTGAATACTTTGAACATAATATCTTATATCTACTAATCTGTGACTTTGAATTTTGAATGCTTGTTGTTGGTTATTGTAGCTGGTAGAAACAAGTATTTAATTACAATATGAACAAAACAAAGCCCTGGACTGGTGGAACTGATGAGGAATATGAAACACAGCACTTTGGTTTTGGAGCACAGCGCCTCAAAGCAGCAGTGCGACAAATGGTAGAACAAAAAATAACAACAGGAGTCAAAGATATGGAGTCTTACTTGCAGGAATCATTGGATCTCAATGAGGCGGACAAAGCTACGTTGGCCAAGTCGTGCGGCAAACTGGTACACTTGTATTGCGAGCGGGCTGGCCCGTCCTTGGAGATTATTGATGAGGAGGTTGAGAGGGTGTTACGGATACCGTCCAATGTGTTATTACGTGAGGATGAGGCTCAGTTAGAACAAATGTCAGAGGAAAATCTACAAAATCTCAGAGAAGAAGTTGCTAATCTCAGAAAGAGAGTTAAACGTGGAGCTCTTATGGAAGCGCTGCTTACCGCCGAATATGAAGAACTTTGTACAGCTGAACTTGAACAAGTGTGTGAGGCAGCCAAGAGTGACATGAAGGAGCTGGACCAGATCTGTAAGAGTACTGACAATGATAAATATATCAAAAATATCAACGAAGAAGCTCAGTTCTTGTGTGCAAGCACAACAGCTGTACAGAAACCATCAGAACACATTTTTGACGCTTGAACATTGCTAACTACGCTTGAACATGCTACTATTACTCATTTTGATATCTATTCATGTAACATTAACTTAGGATTTGCAATTGAATTGAAAATAAATTATAAAAGTTATCTACTACCTCTAGTTTCAATAAAGGATTATTTTGAGAGATCTTGTATTATTTGCGAGATGTGTTTCCATATGATAAGAGCAAGATACACATTCCTGGTGTCTGGTGGAACACCTAAGTGAACCAAATAGGTGTACCACAGGTAAAAAACAATATATGACATGACATGCCATCGACAGAAGAAGGATTACTTTTCAGGACAGGCAATAAATATTGTATTGTCAGCAACAAATAGAGATATGGAGCAGTTACCAACACCACTATTCCAAAAGTAAAAGTAAGGGCTTTGAATTGTCGGTGATGTTTAGACTACCCTACACTATACTATTGTGCTAGCTGTAAACTCTCCACGTTCAAGTTTTGAGTTTGTGATATTTCCTCACCTGCAAGTGCCATGATCACTGCGGAACTGGTAACTCAAACAGCTGTTCTCATTTGTCACTACACAGAGAATATTTTTATGTTGAGTATTTTGTGGCTTTCTTAGTAAATGTCTATATCTCTAAGAGCAATGAGGGTAATTCAAAAATAATACATCAATTTTATTAGATTTAGCTTAGTTATTGGAAGTATTCAATGGCCTCCGAGCAGCCCTCTACTGGGCTATTCCCACTTCGCCCAGAGTTTGCCATAGGGAGAGAGAGACGCTGTCGTCTCCGCAATGGTGGTTACGGACCGAGCACCCAATAGCGACTTGCCTACCATTGATCAAGAGCTTTAGTTGTTGGTATCCACACACACATCTAACCCAATTAGTTTAGATGGGGCCCTCCACCCATACGTACGCCATACACCCCAACGCGACGCTTGCTCGCCGCTGTTGACAGTGTGTTGTGTGTTGCCCATAATAATTGAATGCTGTATGTACAGTGTAGTACAACGGTCAGTGGGTATCAGTATCCTCCACTTGTAAACTTGTAAACATGTCAGCCATTGGCCACCTTTGCAGCGTTATTTATATGTCTGCAACGGCGACCCTCATTCCTGAAGCTTCCCCTTTAGCGTACCATCAGGCTAGGTGAAGTCATACTGACGCGCCATACAATAAATAGTTGGATAAATACAAAAAAATATAACAACGAATCAAGTTGAATAGGCTTATTCCCAAGTGCCAAGTGGCTGGGCTGTGTAGGTAGGTCGGTACTTATCCGATAAGTTGTCAATGTCAACAAAGTCGTAAGTTAATATCAAGTGCCAACTCCAACTGCCAAGTTCTTAGTAAGCACGCATTCAAGTGTGCAAGTGTGCACTACGGAGTCGGAGATCGTAAATTGTAAACGAACACTTCTCTTCTCAGTAACGGCGCGCAGGCAGCGCGGCGCGCGGCGCGGGGGTTCCCCGAACGCGCCGCGTGCTGTGCTAAGTCATAATAATATATGTAGCTACCTATATGCGTAATGGCTTAGTTTTTATTATACATTTGGCTAAGTGCTGAGTGGACACACTGTGCACACCACACACACACACACTTAACGACGGCGACAACGCGACGTTGTGAATGTGACACTGCTTATTGTTTAACAAAATGGGGGCACATTTTGTTTCGTCTCGATAGTAGGTACGTTACGATACGAGGGACCAGTGTATAAAAACTAAACTTTCCTAACTAAGTATATTATGTATATTACAACTGTGGGGACAGAGTACCTACCACGTGTGAGTAGGTAGAAAGGAGGTAGATAATGATGATAACGAGTACCACTATGGCCTATCCCGACAAGTTTTGTATTTCCTTTGATGCAAAACAAGTAAACCCTTCCCAGCTATAACTATTTGAGTTGTTCCGCCTTCATACCACGACAACCTTATACCATTCTTAAATCATACCAAATACGTATTCCTTACTCATACCATTCTTAATTCATACCAATATTCATGCTTAAGTCATACCGACGTAAAGAGTACAAAATAGTATTTAGGATAGGCTTGTGGGTAGGTAGTTTGCGTGAAGGACAAATCCAAAATGCTATGATATTTTACAGCAACATGTAAGTACCTAGGTATTTTAGAAAAAAAAACAACTAGGTAAGTATTATACCCAAAGAAATGGAATTTATTGGTCTTATGAACACAAACCAAACAAGAGAGGTCCACGTCTTAATAGGTATACAATCATATTTGACAAATGAGATTCATCCTACTTACTACAAAAATATAAAGTTGTAAATCTACTGGTCTGTGGACAGTGCAAGTACATGACGTACAGGAGTCAGTAGCTCTGTTACAAGACCCTGCCGTCCCCGCCAAGGGCCAGCAGCGGCCGCTCGTTGTCGTACGCCGGCGGGTGATCTGAAACATACACGTTATTATTAGTTGGTAAAAAATTTCGGTAGGTAGGCTGTACAGGACGTGTCCAGATAGCTCAGTTGGTCAAAGTATTCCCCTAGGAAGGAGTCGTGGGTTCACGACTCGCCCCAGCTTCGCTCGTGACGTTCTTCGACACCCCGTATGAAGCCTGAGCCACATCTGCCCGCGAAAAAATCCGAACCTATACCTAGTTCCCGACACGTTCCAGTGAACAATAACTGTTCGGCTTTCCTTTCCTTGAAAAATTAGCTTAGCTTGCAGATTGCCAGGAACACCTTGAAGGAGCAGGAACGGCACTAAGAGCACTGGCTGTGGTGTGCAAGATGTCTCGTTTTGGCAGTGACGGAATGTTGAGATGATTGCCAGCAAGTAGAGATGGTGTCGCATCTACCCCAAAGTGTGATATGACTATAGGCATATAGACTATACTTTGTATGTAATAATAAGTGATGGTATAATAATACCATTGACATGTCTCGTTTACAAACGAGAATCGCGCGTACGGCGTAATCGACGTCCATGCGCGAGTTCTTCCGGCGATAACGAGCTCAATGGTCGTACTTGACACTGCGTACAGTAATAGCACATGTCCATTCGCTCTGTACATAACCCCAGGTTGAAGGTAGATCTACGGCTACGCTTTTTAGTATACGTCCCTCGCGCCGCGTTGCACCAACGATGGCGATGGAGCGAGCGCGTTCTGTTCGTAATCTGAATCAGCCGCAGCAGGGCGCAGGAGACGTCCGAATTAGCCAGTGTGGCTAGTGTATGCTAAGCAACTAAGATCCTGGAACCTGTGTGATTAAACTTGTTACTAAACAGAATGCCTACACCAATATTTATGTGCGACATTTTTTTTGAAGTGACTGCCATCAGACTGATCTGACCTCCACGACCGACGACATAGCCTATGTGTTAATTCGGGATGTCGGCTAATTTCTTACCTTTATTAAATTCGCTCCAGCCGTTTAGACGTGAAAGAGTAATGAACATCCATCCATCCATCATATTATAGTAGGACACTCATCGGCGTAACGTGTTTTGTGAGACACGGCTGCGTTTTCACTATGTTATAATGAGGTGTCACCCATCCTAACCACCTAGCTATGAGCCCCTCGACAATAATGAGAACAAGAGGGGACATCACCGTTGCGTGGCAGGGCTCCGAGCTAGAAGGCGGCCGGGCCGAGACCAGAGTTGTTTATAGTTATAGGTACCTGGACCAACTGCTGTGGGGGCCAGCGCGTAGGTCGCCAGCGCGGGGCCGGCGTATGCCAGCGGGCCCGCGGGCGCGGCGAACAGGGCCGCCCCGCCCCTCGGCGGCTCTGCACCAAGGTTCACAAGGTAAATGGTATGGTACCCCTTGGTTCCGCACTTTTACCAACTAAACTGGACCACTAGTTGTTCCGATCGGAATCCTATATCCGTGTCCCACTACCCACTGCACTGCATCACGCTGAGCTGAAGGGACGAGTGATAGCTTACCTAGCCTGCGATGGCAGCAATGTGAGCACTACAGCGCACCATTTCGGTTCGGACTTCGGATAAACAACTTGTACCTACTATATGTATTCTTTTTATAAATACATACCGTACCATATACATATAATCTTTAGGGACGTTACACCCAAAACTAAAATAGGTAGGTAGGTACTAATGTATACAGATATGTGCACTGAACGCGAATTGAACCTGCGACCGACGCGGCGACGCAGCTGTCGCATGCTCTCCATCTATACCGCGAGTGCCGCCACACAGCTGTGTGCTAGCTAATAATCCCAAATAAACCTTTTTTTTTAACTTTACCTTTATTTAACACCACCTAACAATAGGTATACTAGCAATACTCCGGAAGAGAGAAGAAATAAATGATATCCTTTGACAATAATATTACAATAATATTCTATTTATATCAATGATAACAATATTGTGTGACGATATCTTGTATTGTATGTATGTGCCTACCACAGGACCACCGAGGTATTTAAAATTAATTTGTGCCGCCGCCGTCGCGTCGCGCGCTTTCAATATCCGTTCACAAAGGTAAGACTGATTTAACCTTTTATCAATGTTTCGGATCTATGCGGAATTAGCATGCTCTGAAAAGACTAATCGCGTGATCGTCTGCGCGCTGGAGTTCACTGATGTAGTTTGTTTGATATTTTACTTGAATTTAATGTAGGTACCTACCCATCTACTTATACTTTAGTTAGGTGGAGGAAAAACAAATCGACTACGGCTACTCCATCATCACCGTAGCGCGTGGAGGCTGGTCGGCTATCGCAAAGCCTGCGCCAGTACCCGTATGCGGGTCAGCTGTCAGCAGGGGTCGCAGGCGAGGCGCACTCCCGCTGCTGATAAGCTATGCGTATTGCACTCATTCTATACCTAACTAGCTTTTGCCCGCGGCTCCGCTCGCGTGGATGTCGGTTCCCGGCAATTATTCGAATTTTAAGGTAAGCTTTTATAGCTTGTGTTATGGAATCTAGAATGCGGATAAACATACTTATATGTATACTTATTTTTTTGTAAATACATACATATTATACATAGAAACACCCAGACCAATGCAAATAGCCATGTTCATGCATACAAATATTTGCACTGAGCGGGAATCTAACCCGCGCCTCCTGCGTGGCAGTCGCGTGCACTACCGCCACGCCACGGAGGCTGTTTCTCAACGTCCAAACCTTCCCTGGACTTCCACAAATAATTCAAGACCAAAATTAGCCAAATCGGTTCGTGCTTTCTGGAGTTATATCGTCAGGAAGGAAAACCCGACTTATTTTTATATAGTAGATTATAGGTCCTACCCATAGTATAACACTTACAGAAATACTTCGTTACACTGTGATAACACGGGTCTTAATATAGAATCTGTTGTTTACAGTCGCAGGCGGTCAGCATCCAGCAGGCTTCAATAAAATAATAATACGCTTTGGTTCGACATAAATAAATCTAAGATTTAGTTTTGTGTTTGTGTTGAGTAAAAGGAGTAAGTATAGTAGGGTACTTAGGTATTATTAAGGACAGAGACACCTGCCATACACTATACACTCCAGCCTTTGTTTCGAACTTAGTAGTAGGTACATGTTTGTGAGTTTCGACTGCCACATGAGGTGCAAGCCGTGCAAGTCGTGTGGTCGTGTGGTTGCTATTGCACTGACAAAGGGCACTGTCCATGTTCGTCTAACCTTTTTAGATACTATGGATAAAACAAAGGGTGATACTAAAATCGACTCCTGTAGGTAGACAAAGATGGCACATTCTCGAATGCGAATACCCGCACAGCCGCACTACTCAGCATCCTACTGACTGTCCTTTGGTTGGCGGTACATGGACAGTTCTAAATTTCTCTAGGGTAAGTATAGAAATATCTTTATACAGGTAAAGTGGGCGTGTCAATAGGACTTTACCTAGTTAATAAACAAATAACATAGTAGTGTCGGGCGCTCACCTACGTAGCTGAGCGGGTTGTGGTGCTCGTGGACGTGGACCCCGTGGGGCGCGCTGGCCGCCGCCGCTGCCGCCGCCGCCGGGGGCGCTGCGCAACAGTAGCGTGCCTTTAGACCTACTCACACTCGATAATCAACCAAACAAACAAGTCGGTGCCTGTTGATTGAAGGACGAGACCCAAAAGCTCCTCTCAGGGTTGGTGTCAGACCGTCAGACGGCAGCCGCTTTCATATATATAAGCCACACGGCCATACATATACTAAAAGGAGGAGAAGAAGTAAGCACCACCGCGTGCTGTCTACCACTTAAGTGCTACAAAAAAGAGTCTTGTGTCTGTGGTGACACTGTGCCTTAAGTAGACTGTCCAACTAGAGGATTCGATCCCGGGATCCCGAAGACCGGGATCCCGGGATCCCGATCATATTTCAGTCCCGAAATTTTCGGGATTAAATTCAATGAATCCCGGGATTTTCGGGACTTATATATTTTTTATATAAGTCAATAAAATTGGAGACTGATTGTGATGTAAAGGATTTATTTTCAAGTCCAAGCAAGATGACTATAAAAAAACAGATTATTTTGTTAACTGGGAAAAATTGGAAATAGTGATAATGAAGAAAATTACATGAACATTGAACCCACGCAGACAACTAGTAAAACTGATTTAACATTAAAAGAAAAGCTTCAGAACGAAATAGAAAACAGTATGAAAAAATCCTAAAGCATATAAAGAAACTGATCTTTCTAAGATCATTAAACAAGAAATGAATCTCTATGAGGCTAGTTCCACACGAAGTTATAATTTGGAGAAGGCTTATAAAAAATTATTGACGATTCCTCCAACTTCCATGGAGCCTGAACGCGCGTTTTCCGCTGCTTCATATTTATGCAACAAATTAAGAAGTATGCTTTCAGGTGAGACGTTGGATGCGTTGTTATTTCTTAGATTTTATTTTCGTGGCTTAGTTAAGTAAATTATAGTTTCTAGTCTATTTGATTTAAAATATGAGTCCTATTAACATTGATCTCTTTTGACAAATTTTGAGAAGCTTATTTTGTTAAGTTTATTGTAAAATAAAATAAATAAACTAAGCAATAATTCATTAAACTATTTTATAAGGACCTAGTTTGTTAATTTATTGGAAGAAATTATAATTTTGTTTTATTTTTGAAGATTTAAGTACCACTTTCTATTTCCAATACAATCCCGGGACTGTCCCGGGATCCCGGTATTAACTGTTGATAATCCCGAATCCCGGGACTAGAAAAATCGACCGGGATCGAATCCTCTATGTCCAACGCATCAATCATTACATTACACAGTACACATGCTTTTCAACAAAGACTAATAAACTGCAGTGGATAGCGACAGTTTGGCGTACGTACCCTGGATCACCCTCCCCCCGGACTTGTGCTTGCAGCACACGCAGCACAGCACGAGGCAGAAGATGAGCAGCCCCGCGCCGCCCACCGCCAGCCCCACCACCAGCGCCACCGGGGGCCCGTCGTAGGACTCGTAGGTGTAGACGGTGGAGCCGCCGCCGCCGCCGCCGTACGAGCTCTCCAGCTGGCGGCTCACAGAGGACAGCCCGTCCGAGAGGCTGTGGCGCATGTCGCTGTACCCTCGCTGCATCTGGTCACGCATGCGGTCCACGTCCGACTCCTGCACGTTAACAACGAAGTGAATAAAACGATGCAAGTACGTTCACGTTACTCATTCACACCTGTCAGAGTGTCACAAAACGGATGTCGATAAAATTTAGTCTGGAATACCTTCTACACGGGTAACTTAGGAACGTGCAGTTTTGAGTCATTCATCAAAAAAAATGTGCCGCCAGCGAAGTAGTCCTCTATAAGGGGCCCTACCGTAGAGGTCCCGTCGCGGTGTTATACCTACACCTAACGAAGTGGACCCACTCCTCCTAACACAAGCATTTTAGCTTCAGTGGAGGGGTTAGAGGGAATATTATTTAAAAACAAATACCATTATACTACCTATAGTACACAAATCAAAAAAAGTTTGCGATCAATGGCATAAGCTCCTAGAATTCTTTAAATTTAACTTTATCAAGAAAAAATCTATGTTGTATGCTTTCTTTAAATAGGAATACCCTGTTTGAAATTAAAATATAAAACTATTTTTTATTATTATTTATTTTAAAAAATAAATTATTATTGTATTCTGTAAATTCAAAATTAAATGACGTCAGTTACACAGAAAAAAAAATGGAAATTAAAATAAAGTAGACATATTAAAAAAAAAAAATTAAAAAATTGAGCCATTAATCATAATGCAATTGTGATAGAAATTTCATAGAAAGAAAAAGACTGTTTCATTAAACTTAAACTACAATTTATTATTAAAAGGTGTAAATTCAATATAAAATAACTCCTCCCCTGGCTGCGAACACACGCGGAGATCCTCCTGGGCATGCTGAGGATCATGCTATCCAGCATTTCCTGGGGTAACCTATCCCATTCTTCAATAGCGGCTTCCCTGAGCTCTGGAACTGTCTGGGGATGTGGCTCACGGTTCCATACAGCTCGTTTAAGAGTATCCCACGCGTGCTCTATTGGGTTTAAGTCGGGCGAGCCGGCAGGCCAGTGTAATCGTGTGATATCGTATTCTTGAAGAGCAGCATTGACTCGTTGAGCTCGATGTGCGGGCGCATTATCATCGACCAGTACAAATTGGTGCCCATGGTTTACTCGGAATGGTTTGACGATATCATCAATAGCAACTGCTTTGTACATGTCTGCTGTCATGAAGCCCCGATACGGGATCAAAGGCGTTCTAGCTCCAATCATAATGCCACCCCAAAAAGACACCGATTTTCCGCCTTGCTGAACTGTTCCAGTGGCAGTTCTTCGTCTTTCACGGTCGCCTGGTCTTCTCCAGACACGGACAAGTCGGTTATCTGGATGAGTGGAGATTCGGGATTCGTCAACGAAGAGACAGTGTAGTGTATGTGAGTGAAAGAGAAGGAAGCATTATGTCGTCTCTAGCGCGCGTGCGGTCGATATAAGAGTCAATCAACTGACTGTTATACGGCGGGAGTGAGAGGGCACGCGTGTCTAAGAGCCGATAAACTAGTATGGAAAGAGAATATACCACATTTTGGCGACGAGGACTAACAAGTAAGGTAACAAGACAAGACTGTGAGTAATTAAGTATTATTATATTACTTTTCTGAAAAATAAATAAAATAGAAAGGGTGTGCACTAAAAAAAAACTAAAGATTGCCGCCAAAACTAACAAAAAAAAAATTACACTATTATAACATTTTGTAAACACATTTAAAACTAATCTGGCAAAACAAATATAAGTATTAGATATTATTAAATCACCACATTACGTTACAAAAAGTGTTATTTTGTGTATTTGAATGGTTTTCTTTAATACCTAAGTGATAATTACGAATAAATTTCTTTAAACCTAAGAACGCCTACTGGTTGCATTTGCAGTGCAAGGACGACGAAACGAACATTCTGATAGTAATAAACTATCCTCTTATTAGATATTATTGCTAGTTATACCTTAGACAGGTACCACTGCGTGTATGAGCATGGGATATTTGCTGTTTACGCTGTAGGTAAGTTGTTATTCTCAAGCGGGACGTTTGTTTCCTTTAATTCTTAATGCTATTTAAGCACCTAGCTAGATAGACTCAGGTTATTTCTCGTAAAACAAACATCAATGAAATACGGATATTTAAGTACAGCTACATTTACTACTTTCGGCTTAGAGTTGAGTACCTACCTACTTAGTCCAAATTACAAATGTATAATACCTATAAAATATACATATATACTTACTGTGAGTTATGTACATGATTAACTTGTTACCAAATAGGTATTATCTATGTAGCTATGCTACATAAGTTCTAATGCAATGATGATAATCGAACGTGTGACGTACCTACCTATATGATTTAGCCAGATGATGTGAAGTTCAGAAACAGGTGGTGCCTGTGAGAACTTTGTAATGTAATATTGTAATCTGGTACAGGTGATGCCTGTAAGTACTGATGCGATGCGACGTAAGTGGTACGTCAGTGTAATAAATGGAAGTTTTACGGGTGACGCCCGTAAAGAAGTATTGTGTTCGGGTGACGCCCGTAAAGAAGTATTGTGTTCGGGTGACGCCCGTAATTTGAAGCTGTAGGTATACGGGTAACGCCCGTTTACGGAAGTTGGAAGACAACTTCTAAATGACTTGTAGTTGAAATTTTACTATGGCGTTTGAATGAATTCTGTGATAAATAAATAATGGATGTAGCAGGTTGTTAAAAGGATGATGCCCATTTGGTGACCTAAATTAGACATTCATTATTTGTTTAATTGTTCGCAGATTAAAATACGATGTCGAGTCTTACCTTAGAAAAATTTGAATGTGATGGTGAAGCAGGATCTGTTGGAACTAGATGGGAACGCTGGAAAAGGAGTTTATATATCTACCTAGAAGCTGCCGATGTTAACACTAGTTCTAAAAAACGCGCAAGTTAGTTACACTGGGGAGGACAAGAACTACAAGAAATACTTTTTAATATACCGGGTGGCTACGTTAGTACGACAGAAGGAGATGACGATGACATAGATGTTTTTCAAGTAGCAATAAAGAAGTTGGATGAATATTTCGCACCTAAGCAAAATAAACGGTATGAGAGACATATATTTAGACAAACGAAACAAGTAGAAAACGAGAAATTTGAAAAATATTTAGTTCGACTACGACAACAAGCTTTAAAATGTCAATTTACGGATATGGACGACAGTTTGATTGATCAGATTATTGAAAAATGTTCATCGGAAGAACTCAGGAAGAAAGTACTGCGTGCAGGTGAAAAAATTACCTTAACTGAAGTTATAACTGAAGCAAACACTCTAGAGGTAGTGGAACGTCAATTAAGTGATTTCAGCCAGAAAGGAAAAGATCAAAATGTAAATAAAATCGATATACAAGCCAAGGAGAAGACATTTATAAAGAACAGTAAAAAGACATGTTTCCGATGTGGTAGCTGGAATCATTTAGCTTTTGATGCAAAGTGCCCAGCTAAAGGCAAAATATGTAATAAATGCAAGAAAGTGGGGCACTTTCAAGCTCAGTGCAAAGGAACAAGTCTAAAACGAAGCAATGAAGACAGTAAAGTGGAAAGGACCGTAGACGCGAAAAAATCAAAGAAGTCAAGCCAAATAGATATAAAGCACACGAACGCGATAGAAGACAAGATTGATTACGTTTTTAATGTTCTACATAATGATACACTCGCTTGTTTAGTAGGTGGAACTCAAGTAGAGATGCTAATTGATTCTGGATGTCAACATAACTTAATAACAGACAAAACATGGTTCCAAATTAAGGAAAAGGTTTTGAAGCTAGGAAAAGAAGTAAAACATCCAGGAAAAACATTTGTTGCTTATGGGAGTGAAGTCCCTCTCAAATTATTAACATCTTTTAATGCAGACATCCGTGTGGGATCAAAAACACAAAACGCTACCTTTTACGTAATAGATAAAGGGACACGCAATTTATTAGGTAAAACGTCGGCAATAGCATTAGGCGTACTAAAAATCGGATTAGACATAAATCAAGTGGAGACGTCACCTTTCCCAAAATTCAAAAATATCCAAATACAAATACCAATTAATACTGAGGTAAAACCGGTTGCACAACCATACAGACGAATACCTATTCCACTGGAAGAGAAAATCAATTCGAAAATAGACGAACTACTTCAGAAAGATATAATAGAAAAAGTTGAAGGCCCGTCGGATTGGATATCGCCGGTAGTGCCAATTTTGAAACCAGATGGAGATGTTCGTCTCTGTATTGATATGAGGCGTGCAAATTTGGCCATCAAGCGAGAAAATCACCCACTACCGACGATGGAACAACTACTACCGAAGATCCAAAATGCTAAAAGGTTTAGTAAGTTAGATATAAAGGACGCATTTCATCAATTAGAACTGGTACCCGACTCAAGACATATTACGACATTCATATCTGGCAAAGGATTATATCGTTTTAAGAGATTAATGTTCGGAATCACCTGTGCGCCGGAAATGTTCCAGAAAACGCTTGAAAGGGTGTTAATAAAATGTGAAGGGGTAGTCAATTTTATCGATGACATCTTGATATATGGAAAGGACAAGCAAGAACATGATAAACGGTTACAAAGAGTTCTAGAAACGTTAAGGATGAATGATATTATGTTAAGAGAAGATAAATGTATCTATGGAACAAACAAAGTTGAATTTCTAGGACATGAGTTGTCAGATCAAGGAATTCGTCCATTGGACAAATATGTATCGACCATAAAAGATTTCAGGACCCCTATAAATATTTCGGAACTACAAAGCTTCTTAGGGCTTATTAACTATATTGGGAAATGGATTCCTAATATGGCTACCCTTACTGAACCTTTGAAGCAATTGCTTCGACAAAAATCAGCAAGAAACGCTGATATTAGGGGTTACTGGGGGAAAAGTCAACAAACAGCCTTTTGTGCTTTAAAGGCTGCATTGAGTGACATACCGAATTTAGGGTACTACAACGTGGACGATAAACCGATGGTATTCGCAGATGCAAGCCCGGTCGGACTTGGAACAATCTTGGTACAGACGAATGAAAGTGGTCCACGCATTATTGGGTTCGGTAATAAAACTCTCAGTGACTGTGAACGTCGGTATTGCCAAACCGAAAAGGAGGCTTTGGCACTAGTGTGGGCTGTGGAACACTTTCACATGTTTTTGTACGGCAAGGAATTCGACTTAATTACTGACCATAAGCCTCTTGAGGTTATATTCGGTCCGAAGTCCAAACCATGTGCACGGATTGAACGTTGGATACTAAGACTCCAATCTTATAAATATAATGTCATTTATCGCCCTGGGAAAAATAACATTGCCGATCCCCTATCCAGACTATGTTCTTTCAATCACGACAAGACCCAGTACAGAGATTACGTCCAGGATATCATTGACCATGCAAGACCAATAGCTGTATCGCTAAAATATATTGAAGAACACTCAGAGACTGATATGAGCATACAGAAAGTGAAAGATGGCGTATTTAACAATAAGTGGGATGACGCAGTAAAAGGTTATAAATTATTTGAGAACGAGCTATGTTTTTTTGGTAACATATTGTTAAGAGGGACCAAAATAGTTATTCCGACACAATTACGCCGACTTGTTTTAGATGCAGCCCACGAGGGTCACCCTGGTATGGTCGCTATGAAGTTAAGACTTAGAGCAAAAGTTTGGTGGCCTAACTATGATAAGGACGTGGAAAATATAGTAAGATCCTGTAAAGGATGTACACTGGTATCGGCACCAAATCCACCGCACCACGCACAAAATGATATCAAACTATTTAATTCAATACCCTACTGGCCGCAACAGAATGGAGAGGTAGAGCGACAGAATAGGGATATCATTAAACGTCTCAAAATATCCCAAGTGGAGAGAAAAAGCTGGAAAGAAGTATTGATGGAGTATTTGTCAATGTACAACAGCACCCCACATAGCGTAACTGGGAAAACACCGGCAGAGCTATTCTTTCAAAGAAAATTTAGGGACAAGATTCCTATGATAGATATAGCGGAACAAAGTTTTGGAGACATGGATGTCAGAGATAAAGACAAACAACAAAAAGAAAAAGGGAGAGAGTATACAGATAAAAGACGAAGAGCACGAGATGTTGACATTCAAGTAGGAGATAAAGTGTACGTGAAGAATGCCAATAAGACGAATAAACTTAGTCTTAATTTTGATACAGCCACGCATACGGTTAAGTCAAGAAAAGGAGGAGACGTGGAAGTACACAACGATGAAACAGGACAACAGTCAAGACGCAACATATTGCACTTAAAAAAAGTGGAGGGAGAATGGAAATCCGTTAACAAGAAAATTGATGAAACTAATTTAGAAATAGCAGGCGGAGAAAGCTCGGAAGAGGAGATTGAAGATGATCATTAGATCCCTGGATTTAGAAGACCAGGATTGAAAAATATACTTAGTTGTCTTTGATTGTATTTGATTTTCTAAGTCATAATAACAATAAATTGATGAAGTAAGAACCTGTGAGTTCTTTTCTTTTAATAATAAAATAAGGGAGGGATGTAGTGTATGTGAGTGAAAGAGAAGGAAGCATTATGTCGTCTCTAGCGCGCGTGCGGTCGATATAAGAGTCAGTCAACGGACTGTTATACGGCGGGAGTGAGAGGGCACGCGTGTCTAAGAGCCGATAAACTAGTATGGAAAGAGAATATACCACAGACAGTTTTGCCAAATGTTTTCTTCCTCACCTTCTTAATTTTGCCGAAGTCTAGCCCACTGCAATCTTCGTTGTTGACTTGCCGGGAATTGAGCGGAGCTCGCCATGACCTCCGTGCTCGTAATCCAGCCTGGTGCAAGCTATTGCGAACGGTCTGCGTGCTAACTTCAAGCCCAGAGGCGGCCCTGACTTCTGCTTTTATTTTAGTGGCGTTGATTGTGGGATCACGGGCTGCCAGCAATCTAATATAGCGCTTTTGGGCAGCTGTCAAAACAGTTGGGCGACCGCTGCGGGGTCGGTCAGCTAAATTCTCCATTCCGTGGTACCTCTGCAACGTAGCCACGACACAGGATTGGGATATAGCAAGTCTGCGTGCTAATATTCTCGTGGTGTATCCATCTTCCCTCAAAGTTACTATTTTAGCTCGTAAAACCTCTGATAATCCTCTTGGCATTTTTTCAATCACAACTTTCCGCGAAAAATATCTTGAATCGGTTATAATTCATTAAATCAGATTTCTGAATGAGCGTAAGCTATGACTGAAAGCCTTTTTGTAAGAAAAAACAATTGAACGGTGTCATTATTTTGTGTTCTAATTCTTTATTTTTAAATAAAGAATATAAAAAGAAGAAAAAATCATAATATAATCTACAGCAACAAAAAAGATTTCAGTTTTTCAAAGTGATCGCAAACTTCTTTTGATGTGTGTAGGTATCATCATTACCTCAGCACTGGTCCCGATTGCATCCGAGATTCGAAGCCACCTTACACCTTATCGCTTTCATGGGAGCGAGTGTCATCCACTGGCAGAAGGCCTGCCTCGGGCCTCGCCCGTCAGCTAGCAGGTTGCCAGCTTGCGGCGGGGCCCCAATATAGGATAGGTATACTACAATAGGTATACATATCTCCCAATTATGTATGGGTAGGTACTTAATATGTATACCCAAATAAGAAATAACATGATTTTACAATAGTCAAAAGTCAATAGGTAGGTAAATAAAGTGAGGACACAAACTAATGCGACAGGCCCAGGGCCCGCCAGACCTACCTACAACGAGAGTACCTACTGTATACTTAGGTGTAAAAACTAAGTAGGTAGGTATTTATTACATATCTGCCTACCTAGGCAGCTTAGCTAGCGTGCAATCTTCAAGTCTTGGGTTCGATGGCCGACGCGGGTCGTATTTTACTCACACTGCGAGCACTGGGGGAAGTCCCGGATATTATAATAACTTGTTCATGATACAAGTCAAGCTAGGTATGTAACAAAACAGTCGAGTCGAGTGCGAGAAATTAGCATAAGAAGAACAGTTTCAGCGCTTACCGAGTATATGCCCGTCCCCCGAGCAATGGAATACAGGTCACTCCAATCAGTCGACGGCATCACAACACAGAACTCGCGCCACCAATGAAAGAACTACGCTCAAGTCGGGACAGCCGCACTCCGCACTCCTGCGCTAGTAAATAAGCAAAACACAATAAGCACATGAGCGACGAGCGAATGCACTGCGCCGAGCAGTGTTGCCAGTGACCACGATCCGGATTCCCCACAGCTCTGACTGAAATTTACCATTTTGGGGGTTCTTATATCAATATTCCCCACGCATTCCCCACAATTTTTTATAAAAATAAGATTAAACATATTTATTAAAAAAATCTTTGCAAATATGCTATAACATAATATTATGTATTTATGTGTACATATATATGTATGTTAGATTTGTCATAAAAGCTCAAATAAACTTCGATAGCTGTTTAAGAAATATCAAAATGGCGGAATATACACGCTAAATTGGAAGTCGTTAACTATTTTTAATGATGCATAGGTACCTCAAAGGAAAAAACAAACCCCTCGTCGTATGTATGTATATGTATGTCTACCTATCTTTCAAAACCTACTTCTCAGGAGTGTGTGAGTGTATCAGGTTGTAATTATTATCGAATACGCACACATACTCTACAACAACTGGCAGCTTTGAAAAAATGCAAATAATAAAAAATAAATAGATACCTACTCTAGATGCTGTTTGTGCACGCGCGGAGTAGCAAGGGTACAAAGGCCTATAGAACGTTGAGTTGGAATCAATTTTAGACATTAAAGAGTTCTTTAATACCTTACTACCGGATATTTTATGCTTTTAGGTATTAGTTATACTCCTACGTTCAAGTCTAGAGTAAAAATGTCTAAACTCTCTGCAATTTCCCCACAAGCTATAAAAGCTTAAAATGGGCCTAGATAGCGTTGTGTAGAATGTTGTGTTATATTTATATTTATTTACATAAGCCCAATCCCCGAAAATTCCCCAATCGTGTTGAAAATTCCCACAGTTCAGGAAATTTCCCGCACATTGGCAACCTTGGTGCTGTGGGCAGCGTAGCGGTAGGGATGCGCGATAATAAAATTGCAATAAGTACTGGGACAACAACATGCATGACTCATCACTTCGATATTAAGTACTAGCTTTTGCCCGCGGCATCGCCCGCGTGGATGTCGGTTATCGCGACAAAACATTTCTCAAAAGACGTAGGTGTACGAAAATGACGAACTTTCCATACAAACGTTTATCACCTATTTTACCCTCTTAGTAGTTAAATTTTGAAAAACGTTGATACACGTGTTCATTTATTTCTCAAAAGACGTAGGTTTATGAAATTTTGTGCATCTAGTTCTAACAATGATGGACTTACATACAAACTTCCATCCCTTAATTTACCCTTTAGATGCAGAATTTACAAAAATCCTTTCGTAGTGGATGGTTAGGTATCTACGTAATAAAATGCATCTACAAACCTTCTACAAAATTAATGAACAAAAACGTGATCAAACAAAAGAAAACATTCTACTTAATGGAACAAAAATAAATCTACTGGACCTACCTATACGCTATAGATACGAAACAAAGCATGTACCTACCTACCTACTTGAACTTGCAAACCCACTCCTATTATTATTAAACAAATAAATTCACTAAGTAGTTGTGACTACCTATAATTAACCTACGCTATATTTTAGTTATAAACAAACCTGTACCTACCTTCTTGAACATGGAAGCCCACTACTAATACCTATTCCCACCTACTTATGCTATGATTGTGTGGTACTGCTAGCATAAATATGTCTATGACCGTATTTTTACTGATCAATTCAATCATACACACATACACACATCCATGTTTCCATCCATGTGCGTAAAATCTAAACAGTGGTGATTATGATAATCTCTGTCTCACACATACTTTCATTCCTCATTCCAACCCCTTCATACCATCGTCAAAAACAAAATCAAAAATTTGCGGTAGCCGAGTGGCCGAGAGGTCTCGGGTTCGATCCCAGGTTTACCATGGCACACACCAATGACTTTTCGATGCTTTTCGAAGTCATGTGTGTATTTATCGCAGGTTTATAAGTGCCCGGTTAATGGCAATAGGCTCGCCACCTATTACATTGGGACCTAAACATGAACTGGCGAAATGTGGGTGCTCCGAGCTAGCACCTCTGCCTACCCCTCCGGGGAATACAGGCATGAGTTTATGTTATGTTATGTTATGTTATGTTATGTTATGTTATGTTATGTTATGTCAAAAACAAAACGTAGCTCCTCCTAAGTACCATATTTCATCAGGATATCTTCAGAAATGACGAAGTTTCTTATAAACTTTCATAGGTACCCTATTTGCTTGAACGTTTCATTGTGTAGCTACCAGTTTTATGTAGATATGAATCATAGTATCATATTAGGCGAACGTATGTCATCAAAGTTTTAGAACGGCTTCGTCTGCAGCAGCGGTCACGGACTTCCCCAAAATATGTTCGCCAGATGTTTTGGCTTTCTCTAGTTGCACTGCACTTTTACCATACCACCCTTTGTCCAAAGAAATATTCACCCTTAAAAATGTGTTTGCCCCTCATAAAGAATACAATCGGCCATTTTATAGCTGTTACAATGTTACTGTAAGCAATTTTTTTTATATGGCTCTGTGCTTTTTAGCATAAATTCCACGAACTTTCAGTACATTGGATTAAGTAGGGTCGGGTGTCTCACAATGAACCAGGCAGCTACATTTAACCACCTACATATTTCGGAAATGCGACATTGCCAAACTGGGCTAATATGGGTAAAAGAGAGGTATTTACCTTCCCTTTCTGCCCACTAGTTTGCGTGGCGATAGCGGGCGAAGAGGTTTTGTAAGAAGCATTTTTACGAAAATTGTATAAACGATATTGATTTCTTTATATAAACCCTGTTTTACATAATAATCCAACATATAAATGCATCGTAATTCGTTACACTGCGATATTGTTTCCCAGTAAAATTATGAGGTTAATTATTAAAACGTGGTCTGTCCTACAATGAGCCACTTTTGGGTGGTACACTTTGAACCATGGTTCACTGTGTAACCCCAGTGGTTAAAATGTAGACTGAGATAGTAATTATTTTGAATATTTTGTTTTGTGATGCATAACATACCTTCTTTAGGTTGTATAAGATTTTAGAGTTAAGTAGGTATTTTGAGACAAAAAATATTGTTCAGGTAGGTAGTGTTAGTAGGTACTAATGACGATTCATTAACTTGTGAAACCATGAAGCTCTACAGGGTGTATTTTTGAAACGGGGCAGTAGTAGACCTTAACCATCGTAGTTACAGTAAAATGTTCTTAGGAGACCTTCCCTAATTCCCAATTTTGAACCGTATTCACAGATTTTGGAAAAAAATCGTACAGTCAGCAAGAAAAATGCTAAGTTTAAAAAATTTTTTGGTGCCAATCGATCCTATTTCATGTGGGGATCAAAAGACTATGGGAGCTTTGAGTACTAGGAAAGACAGAAATTGCCAAAAACGTTTCCCATACATTTCAGCAAGAAAATCCCAATGTACAATGATTAAACTTCTTGTTTTGGATAGGAAGTAGGTAGGATTGGCTGAAAAGTAAATATAAATAGATTTTACCTGTAAATTTCCAGTTTGATGCTAATATTTGTATGTCGTTCTTAGTGTGAGCTGAGAAAATTCATGTCTTCGATAATTGAGAATTTCTGGTAAACTGTCTTCTAATAGTGATAAATGTACTTATTAGGAGCATAATTGACAATAATAGGAACGCGAGAGCTGCATTTTGGCAATAAGTAGGTAGCCATTACAGCATTGTGCCATCACATTGATGAAACTCCCGCGTTTTGATTACAAATTAAGCTTCTATTAAGTCCATTTTACCAGAAATTCGTAAATAATAACTGACACGGAAATAACTTTTTGCTGTAACTACAACGCTTAAGGTAACCTGCCTTTATTGCCCCGTTTCAAAAATATTTTTGAAACGGGGCAGTAAAGGCACCTATAGTAACTAAATATCTAATATCGAACTCAAGTTTTTTAATTTATTATAAAGTAATTTAAATGCAAATTAGTCTAAATAAATATATCTGGCTAATAAGGTGGTTCAATGTGGAAAATACCCCGGTTAAATGTGTACATCCCGATGGACACATTGAACCAAATCTGGTTTTCCATAAATTCTTTCATTACTCTGAAACCAAAAGGAATTTAAACAATAAGTTATTGTATAATTGTAGCCAAATAAATTCACTAACAATACACGAAAAATTATAGCCATTCATCGAAAAACGAGCACGCTACAAGACTTTGAAATTTACCCGGTTCACTGTGAGACACCCTACCCTACCTAAGTATATTGTAAAGCAATTTCGGTTAAACATTAACACAACATAAACTTGAAAAGGAAATGATCTGCAAATTGCTTATGCATGTATGTTGTTAAATACAGATTTCATTTATTTACTAGCTTTTTCCCGCGGCTCCACCCGCGTGGATGTCGGTTATCGCGACCATACATAACTTATGTCCTTTCTCATGGTCTAACCTACGCCTATACCAAATATGATCAAAATCGATTCAGTTTTTTAGGTGAAACCGTAACATACAGACAGAGTTACTTTCGCATATATAAAATGAGTATGGATTTATTTATTTATATTTATTAAAAAATGATAAGACCCACAGATGGGCGGTGGATAAATACTCGGTATATAAAAACACGAGCAGCTCCATATTTATTCTGTGACTCGACTCGAGTATTTATCTAAAAAGTATTAATAGGTACACATCAAGTCATCTCTTATACCTACCCATTTTTATCCGATATTTACTCAAAATGAAAAGTTCTTAGCCTAACCTACTTAATGAAACCACATGATTTATATTTTATTTTTATTTTTCAACATACTCTCCTCCGAGCTCAAAACACTTTTTCCATCGAACCGGTAAGGCTTTGATTCCTGTTTTAAAAAAATCTTCTTCTAACTCCACAAAATAGGCGTCTACGGCTGCTATGACCTCTTCATTTGTTCAAAAATGTTTACCACCTAAAAATTATTTCAGTTTTGGAAATAGGTAAAAGTTGGACGGTGCTAAATCCGGTGAATATGGGGGATGGGGTAACAATTCAAACCCACACTTATGGATTTCTGCCATGGATTGTACAGAGGTGTGAACGCGCGCATTGTCCTGATGAAACAAGACCTTTCTTCTCGTTTTTCTTGTATTATTTCTCTTAAACGACGCAGCAAGTTGCAATAATAATCGGAGTTAATTGTTTCACCCTTTTTTAAATAATCCACCAGAATTATACCCTTTGCATCCCAAAAAGCCGATGCCATAACTTTTCCTGCCGATAAAACCACCTTGGCCTTCTTTGGGGTGGGTGATCCTACTCTTTTCCATTGTTTTGACTGTTCTTTTGTCTCTGGTGTATTATGGTGAACCCAAGTTTCATCCATGTTTATAAATCTTTCAATAAATTCTAGTGGATCAGCTTCATATAACTCTAAACAGTTGCGGGAAGTTGTGAGTCGGTTGCGTTTTTGTTCGACTTAGAAAATCCAAGTACAGTAGTAATTATATTATGAGTTCGCTCAGAAGAGATGCCTACAGTCTTAGCTATCTCTTCGACATTCAATCTTCGATCAGATAAAATTAAATCACAGATGTTTTCTTTATTTTCATCAGTGGAAGCCGTGGAAGGCCTGCAACTACGGGGTTCATCTTGAATTGTCTCACGACCACGTTTGTACTCTGCCACCCAGTTTTTTACCGTCGCATACGAAGGAGCAGATTCACCCAAAGTAGCAGACATGTCTTCATGTATCACTTTTGGAGTTAAACCTTTCAAATTCAAGTACTTAATCACTGCACGGTGTTCAATTTTGTCCATTTTCAAAAATAGCTCTGACTTGACTTACTTTATCGCGTGTAAATAAATAATGAATCGTTATAGATAAACTAAACTGTTCATACTTGTTACTATATAACGTAGCTACAAAATGAGGGTAGTTATAAAATGTCCAACTATGTTAGGCTAAGAACTTTTCAAATGACCCTCGTAGCTTTTATGTAAGATCGAGACAAGTTTGATGCAAGCGGAACTCATTTGCCAATCATACAGCAAAAGAAAAATCGCCTGCTATCAATACATCATTGCCGCTAACAAACTTGTTTCGAGCTTTTAGTTAAAAAACAGTCGGGTTGTTTCAAATTTTAATAGCTAATTTATTGTACCTAGGTATTTTAAACTTCTGAGTTATGATTATGAATGACATACCTACCTATACCTAGGTAATTAGGAATTAGAGATGGGCCGAGTACTCGGTTGATACTCGGTACTCGGCGTACTTGGTGGCTATTTTTGATACTCGGTACTCGGCCGAATAACTCGGGTTGAATGCCGAGTATTCAAATCGAGTTATTAGAGATATACACAGAGTATTTTTTTAAGAAAAGCAATATATTTAGGTAATAAATATAATTAAAATAACAGTGTTAATCAAAAATTCAAATTTTAAAGTACCTAAGTATTTATTAAAGTACCTAAATGTTTGCATTATTTCATTGCATTCGATTGTAACAACGAAGTTGATGCTACTGGCTCAAGATTATGAGATATTTTCCCACAAAATTTCATTCTCCAAATCTTTAAACTTTTCTGTGCGTTTTATTCTAACGTGGTTTAACATTGCCGTCATAGAAGCCTTTCGTCCAACACCACTAGGTACGTGAAATTATAGAATTGCATAAAGTTTAAAAGTAAACTTTTGCTTAAACTTTTACAATCTCGTCGTAAAACGCCGCCGGCCTCTCGATCGTCGTGAACCTTCTTCTTCAGAGTCCGTACTACCTCAAATGACATAGCATAAACGTGTATAATATCAAAAGTTCTAAAGCATGGACTTTTTAATTCATTTGTGGTAAAGTTGAGGATATATACTAATGTTTGTGTGGCAAAAACACGATTACGTAAAATTTTCTTGATAGAAAACCATTGCAAAGTTACCTCTAAACCGTACAAATAAAACGATATTATGGATTAATTACGCAAAATAGGATCACTAAACTTACACAATAAATTGCAGTTTAGTGGTTAAGAGACATTATGTGTTTCAAATTTTACAAATATACATTGGTTTCTGCGTAACGAGCAAATATCTAAATTTTTACTCAAGCGATACCATTAAACTTAGAACCGCCCTGCCGCCCGGCCTCCTCCTCAGTGTTGCTTCGGCTATCATACGGGGAACTTGTGTCGCACGCGCTCTGCGCAGACGATTACGATAGACGATACGAAAGTATTCAAGTACCTATCTTTTGACAGGCGAAATGGGTAATAAAGTAAACTGAAAGAGGAAAAGTGTATGTTGGCGTAAAAAAATATTAAAACATATGAATGATGTATTATGTAGACAGCCTCTGTGGCGTGGTGGTAGTGCACGCGACTGTCATGCAAGAGGCGCGGGTTCGATTCCCGCTCAGTGCAAATATTTGTATGCATGAATATGGCTATTTGCATTGATCTGGGTGTTTCTATGTATAATATGTATGTATTGATGATGATTCCGTGATGGTGGTATCCGTGGGGATTTTACGCACGATAAAAAAAATTGCGTTAGTGAACGCGACTGCTACGCAGGAGGCGCGGTTTCGATCCCCGCTCAGTGCAAATATTTGTATGCATGAATATGGCTATTTGCATTGGTCTGAGTGTTTCTATGTATAATATTTATGTACATACAAAAAAGTATCTAAGTAGGTATGTTTATCCGCATTCTAGATTCCATAACACAAGCTAATTAAGCTTACCATGGGTCTAGATAGCGCTGTGTAGAATGTTGTGGAATATTTATTTATTTATTATTATAGTAAGTATCTAATCAACCTACCTAAGTAGCTTATACTGTACATAACAATTTGCAATAGGTACTATATTAGTAGAAAGTAATAAATAGGTCAGTAAAAACCTACCTATTTAAAAAATTTGGATTGAAATAGGCATACCTGCCTATGTATCGACAAAAATAATCTTGCAGTAGCAGCCCAAGTCTTTCAGGCAGGTCCTGCCTACTACAGGTCGCTCACTGCGACGACGCGACGGACGACGCCGTTGGGCGACTCAGAGCCGAAAGTCGAAGTGCGGTAACTCCAACTTCTGTAGGTTAGGTTAGAACTGTGACCCCAACGCATGAGCCGAGCGAGCGTAGCGAGCGTGCCGCAGCAGCGGACGGCGAAGTGCCAGATCGGGTTATGATAGGAACGAGACCGTCGGGTCAGGTTAGGAAGAGGGTTACGTTCGGAACAAATTCTTAAAGTTTCTACCTAACCCGCGACCGGGTCAAGTTTTCGGGTCAGTTTCGGAATAAACGGAATATTTCTGTAAATACATGAGTACCTACCAACCCGAATGATCATAATATAAATATAGCAGTAGTTAGGTACTACTACCATACGTATTCCTATATTTATTATAGACAGTACGTAATTATGAATTTCCATTCATCTGTTTCTATTGAAGGGTCATCGCCCTCTGTGGGCTCAACAATCTAGCCACATTACTGGCTGTCAGATTCTCTGCCCATACGGGGGCCCCGTATAGGGCCATACTTCGCACGATCCCCAGGTACAGTCTCCTGCAGGGAGCGTTGGGTCTCCTGATGTTGGGCATCAGCCGCGCGAGTGCGGCTGATGCCCCCCTCAGTTTTGGGACCAAACTTCGGAAGTGATGTCCGAAGTTCCACCGGCCATCGAGCCCCAGATACTTCATCGAGGGCTCGATGCCGATGCTGACACCCCCTATCTGTAGGCTGGATCCCGCAGGTGGCTCCATCCGAGGTCCGTGGAAGCACCGAGCCTCGGACTTGTGAAGAGCGACCTCGAGACCCAGCCGCCGTGTCTGACCCACGACTTGAGCAACCCCTGCCGTGGCCTTTAGTGCTGCGTCTCGGTGCGCTGCTCCCCGCGCCGTAATGATGGTGTCATGCGAACCGGACGTCGGAGGTCGCAGAACGACCTCCGTCCTCTATGAGCGCTGGCCTGAGGGTGACCGGTGGAGCCGCCTGTCACCCTAGCAGAAGCAGGCCGCGGCGGCGGCGCAAGGTGCGCCTCCCCGTAACCGGGGCTAGATGGGGACACTGTGGTCCCCCCAACTCGAAGGGGGCCATCTCGAAAGGAATGGTCCTCCTGGGTCTGCCGGGGTGCGAGAGATATGCTTTTGGCAATCTCACCTCCGGCAACCAAGGACTTGGGACGGCGTGCGTTTTAGTTCGAGTTCGACATAACCACCTCCACCGGCTCCGTGGGGATTTATCGCACGATAAAAAAAAACGAGGGTGTCATCGGCGGAACACGTTACGCTGACCCCTCTGAGCAACGTACCACGCAGCATCCAATCGTAGCCGATGTTCCTCACCCTCCGTAACTACGGGCACGTCGTTCTCCACCACCTCCCCTAGGTGCCGTCTTCTTAGGGGCGGAGGCCTTGGCTTGGGACCAGGAGCACCACTGGGTGCAGCCGTCGTCGCTCAAGACGCGACGACGGGTGCCGCCAGCGGTGGGCGGTATGCCCGGTCCTCGGACGCCGAGGCGTCGCTCGATGACCTCCAGCAGCTGGACCACCGTTGGTGTCACCTTAGATGGAGCACGGAGAGCGGGGGTTTTCACACCCCGAGCCTCCCCGGTGGGTACAAGGAGGCCAAGAGGGCCCTCCATACGGCCATCAAGCGGTCCAAAAAGTTGGGCCGCGAGGAGCTGATAGAGACTCTGGAGCGCAACCCGTGGGGGCGCCCGTACCTTATGGTAAGGGGCAAATTACGCGCTAAGGCGCCCCCACTGACCCAGAGTCTCCAGCCGGAGCAGCTGGAGGTGGTCCTGGACTCCTTGTTTCCATCAAGAGCGGAGGAACACATTCCTCCGCGCATGGCTCCGTCTCAGGCGCCCAGCGCGGAAGGCAGTGAGAACAACGTGCCCGTAGTCACGGAGGGTGAG
This sequence comes from Eilema sororculum, assembly GCA_914829495.1. Taxonomy (NCBI): domain Eukaryota; kingdom Metazoa; phylum Arthropoda; class Insecta; order Lepidoptera; family Erebidae; genus Eilema; species Eilema sororculum. The sequence continues at coordinate 444,071 of OU618532.1, forward strand.
CTAGGGGCGGCTGTACTGCGGCTTAAATCCCGCAGAAACACCGTCCCTGGACCCGACGGCATTCCAGGCTGAGCGTGGGTCCTGGCTCTTGAGGAGCTTGGGCCTCGACTTCTAGGGCTCTTTAGCGCATGCCTCGAAAAAGGCCAGTTTCCCAAGGTCTGGAAGACAGGAAAACTGGTCTTGATCCGAAAGGCGGAGCGGCCGGCAAATTCTCCATCAGGGTACCGGCCGATCGTGTTGCTTGACGAGGTGTGCAAGCTCTTTGAGCGCATTATTGCACAACGCCTCGTCAGGCATCTCACACGCGTGGGGCCTGATCTGGCGGATAGCCAGTTTGGCTTCCGTCAGGGGCGCTCCACGGTGGATGCGATCATGCGCATTAGAGGCCTGACGGAGGAAGCAGTCTCACAGGATGAGGTGAGGTAGTGGCGGTGTCTCTTGACATCGCCAACGCCTTCAACACCTTGCCCTGGAGCTGCGTTAGGGAGGCGCTTATCTACCATGGAGTGCCTCCCTACCTCCGTCGAATTGTCGGGGCCTATCTCTCCGAGAGGGCCATTACTTACCCGAGTTGGCTAGGGCCGGGTCGGCGGGATGTGTCGTGCGGTGTTCCGCAGGGATCGGTATTAGGGCCACTCCTGTGGAACATCGGTTACGATTGGGTGCTGCGTGGTCCGTTGCTCAGGGGGGTGAACGTAACGTGTTACGCCGACGACACCCTCGTTACGGCGCGGGGAGCAACGCACCGAGACGCAGCACTAAAGGCCACGGCAGGGGTTGCTCAAGTCGTGGGTCGGATACGGCGGCTGGGTCTCGAGGTCACCCTTCACAAGTCCGAGGCTCTGTGCTTCCACGGACCTCGGATGGGGCCACCTGCGGGATCCAGCCTACAGGTAGGGGGCGTCAGCATCGGCATCGAGCCCTCGATGAAGTATCTGGGGCTCGTACTCGATGGCCGGTGGAACTTCGGACATCACTTCCGAAGTTTGGTCCCAAAACTGAGGGGGGTGTCAGCTGCACTCGCACGGCTGATGCCCAACATCAGGGGACCCAACGCTCCCTGCAGGAGACTGTACCTGGGGATCGTGCGAAGTATGGCCCTATACGGGGCCCCCGTATGGGCGGAGACCCTGACGGCCAGTAATGTGGCTAGATTGCTGAGCCCACAGAGGGCGATGGCCGTCAGGGTGATAAGGGGATACCGCACGATCTCAGGTGAGGCGGCATGTCTCTTAGCCGGGACCCCTCCATGGGACCTGGAAGCGAGAGCCCTTGCGTCTCTATTTAAATGGCGCAAGGAGGCGCTGGAGCGGGGCCAATGGCCTGCGTCTCGAGAAATCGAGGCCCAACGGTCCCAGCTCCACCAGGAAACCGTGGAGACATGGAAGGTGCGACTTGAGCAACCAAAGGGGGGATTCGCCACAATCGCGGCCGTCAGACCAGTCATGGACGAGTGGCTGGAGAGGAGACATGGTGCTCTCTCCTACCGGTTGTCACAGATGCTTACCGGGCACGGTAGCTTCGGTAGGTATCTGTGGAGAAGACACCGGGAAACCACGGCCGGTTGTCAGCACTGCGGGGACCGCAGCGATGACACAGCGCTCCACACGCTGGTGGAGTGCACGGCGTGGGCGCAACAGCGCCAGGTCCTCGTGGTGGGTTTGGGCGTGGACACTCTCGCTCGAGACCATGGTGGGAGCCATGGTCTCCAGCGGGAGTAAGTGGGACTGCGCCGCCTTTTTCTGCGAGCAGGTCATGCTCGTGAAGGAGGCGGCGGGGCGGGAGTGGGAGAGAACTCTCCCACCCGAGTTCCGCAGTCGGCGGCTTGGACGCCGCCGACGTGTCTTCGCCGAAGACCATCGGCCTCCATGACCGGGGGCCTGAGGACGGTGAGTTGGCTGCTCATCGTCCTTACAGAAGCAGGCCCATGACGGCAGCATGACGTGACGGACTCACGCACGCCTCCCCCCTCCTATGAAGCGGGATGATACCCGAAAACCCCCCATAGACGCGGGATAGCACCTGAACCACCCCCTAGACGAGTTGGTTGTTGGGAGCCCTGGGACATCCTTCCGAGGGCTTACCCGGGGCTCCCAACTATAGGCTGCTGGGCGATACCGTGGGGGTTTTAGTCGGTAGGAGTCCGGCATAACATCCATGAAGGATTTCCCCCACGGTCAAAAAAAAAAAAGCTGCTGCCCGTAGCTTCGCCCGCGTGAAGTTTTATTCCCGTTCCTGCAACCCATGGGAACCTTAACCCGGAATAAAAAGCAACTTATGTGTTATTCCAGGTTCTAATTTACCCCTGTATAAAATTTCAGCCACATCCATTTAGTAGTTTTTGCGTGAAAGAGTAACAAACATCCATACATACAGCGATACATACTCACAAACTTTCGCATTTATAATATTAATAGGATAAGTATAAATATATTATAAGTTTTATGTAAATTATCATTACAATATGCACACTTTTCTCAAAAGTTTGTTTATTGCCATAACTTTCTTGATGTCTAAATTACTAGCTACTTTACCCTATCGATTGATAACGCGTGAACTTAGCGGCCGAGCCTCGCGTCGCGTCGGCCGGCCCGGGGTCATCGCGGGAGTGAGATAGATGCATCTGCGCGCGAGTAGTACCGGCGCGAGTGCGTTGTTGAGGCGCGCGGGGGTAAAATTTGAATTCGAGCTGGAGTGGTACGGACTCTTCACCATTGCGTTAATCCCAGTCGCATCCAAAGATTTTTTACTTGGAGTCAGGAGTCTGCTTTTACCAGTCTAACTGCGGATTTGGCTAAACTTCGATATTTTCTGTGAAGCGACTGTCATCTGACCTACACAACCCAAAGGCGATATCGAAGCATTCCAGTCAAACTAACCAACCGTTCGTGAACCTGTTAAGTAGTACTTATTTACGCGCGCAAAATGGGAATTTGATTGAACTGAGTTACTCGGCCGAGTATTCGGTTAAAAATATATAAGCCGAGTTAAACTCGGTACCTACTCGTTACTCGGCAAAAGTGTTACTCGGCGCATCTCTAGTAGGAATACATGTTTGCAATCGCCTTTGATTCTCTTCATTTTGGCTAAGTACCCGTTCGACCTCTGAGATTCGACCCTCTCACAAAAGTACTCATTTGACCTCATTTTTAGGTCCCACTGGATCCCCTTCAAAATATAATAATTAAAGTGCCCACTTGATACCCTACTTGATAAGCTTGAGTATTTTATGTCCACACTGTAAACACTCATTTCAGCACCTAAAATACAATTTGTAGATTCCTACTTTGTATTGACCTTTCATGTAGGTACATACTATACATACCTACCCTATGTATGACACTCGTGAGATGAATACCTTTCATTTACAATAAGTAGGTAGTGTAGGTACTTGCCTTACACCGCGCCGCGCCGCGCGCCGCCCCTTAGCCCGTATACTCGTAGTAAAGACACAGGCAAAGAGCTGATTATGCTGATTATGCTAGCCAAACAACTTAGGTACGCGCGAAATGCATTACCTACCATCGCTGGCGCAGTTGGATAGTTTTTAATTTGACATACTTACCTACTAAGTGTCAATAGTGTTTCACACCTACCTACATATTAGACAACTGGAGTTAAACCAGATTATTCTCGCCGAGTAGGTACCTACAGGTGAATGACAAACGAAAGCCCCAAAAATTGACTCTGTCAGCTCGCGACTTGGGGCCCAGTCGCGAGCAGGCACGGTCCAGGTGCGCGCAGATTGTTTTGGTGTAGGTACCTATATAGTCAATGATTGGTGTTTGCTTTTAACTCCTCTAACGCCCGCCCCGTAGCCCGTAGCACCTAAAAACGCGTACTGAGCATGAGGCACATTTTGGGGTCAAGATATGCCGGTAATTACCTATATCTACTTTTACAGGTATATAGCAGGTATACCTACACCGAACGGTGCCTTTTGTCATGATCATGATTGTGTTTACATTTCGCGCAACAGCTCCAGCGAACAGTGTGTAGGTACATACCTCCGTCACAGGTTACCTAGTAGCCTCCGTCCATCTCCGTATCTAAGTACTTATAAGTTCCGGCAATATGAACTGTAATACGAACTCTGTCATCAGCTTAATTTAATGTCATCTCATCAGTCACTCATCTACTCAACTTCAGTGTATCATAGTAAGTACGATGTCAAGGTTTGGAATGCATATCACACGCGCATCGTGGTACTTAATGAACATGCCGTGGTAATTGCTTTCACGACTGTGCAGGTAGGTACCCAATGAACACACTCCCCCAAGTGCACTCGAGGTCGAGACCGAGGCTCGAGACTCGAGAGCCGTCCCGGCCCGCGCCCGACCCGAGCTCCATAAACATGTCATTGGTTTGTTTTTGCTATGAGATCTCTAAGCACCTACGGCCTACAAAAACTACAAGCTCGGCTATCGAAGGCTCCCTGCCGTTCCAACAATAACGCTTTTCCTAAAGAATATATAGTAAGTATCCTATAAAATACTAAGAACAATCTGTACCAATATCATATTATGCTGGTCTAGATTATTTTATCAATATTAAAAAGCTGAAGAGTTTGTGTGTTTGTTTTCAAATCAAAAAATTATTAGCCCGTTTATCGAGAAAGTTTATTTAAATACTAAATATCATCACGCTGCTGCTCATGGGGGCGGATAGGTAACCATAAATGTCAATCAACGCACAGAATAAAATATTAGTATCTAAGTATCTCAGACTTCAGACTAAAATAACAAGTAGGTAGGTATACAGGATGTAATCGTTAAGTGTGTCCAGGCGATTATTCCATAACTATTACAGATATCAAAAAACTTTAAACTGATATCGAAAGTACGTTACTAAAATGACATCAATCACTTTTTAAAAATCAAACGAGAGGTATCTATCATTTTGACATTAAACACTCCCATACATTTAATATGAGATTAGTAGGAAGGTATTAGTGTTCTTATTTTAAAATAATATTTTAGTTTAGTACTGATAATAAAGGAAACTGTTTATTAAATTAGCAGAGTATTAAAACTAACTTTTAATTGAATAATATTTATTTCTTAGTAAGTACAATATTGTATTCAAAGCAGCAGCAAAGTACCTTTCTACTAATATCATACTAAATGTCTGGGAGTGTTTAATGTCAAAATGATAGATACCTCTCGTTTGATTTTTAAAAGTTATTGATGTCATTTTACTCATTAAGTAACGTACTTTCGATATCAGTTTAAAGTTTTTTGATATCTGTAATAGTTATGGAATAATCGCCTGGACACACATAACGATTACACCCTGTATAGGTACCTAACCTACTTATAGCAATAACAAAGTGTTGACGAATGACGAATGACGGCCCATCCTTTGAATCGGTGCCAGTCACCATTTGACAGTCTCTGTGGCGGGCGTGTGGCGTATGGCGTGTAGCGTGGCGGTGCGCGCGGGAGTCAAACCCGCGACGCGACAGACGCTAGCACGTTGTCAGCATTCTTTATTCAATACCTACAGCGCAATGTGTGCTCATCTCCACGAATCGTTTATATCTTATCTACAAGTGCCACAGATAACATACTAAAGTAATACTACTTCTTCACATAGCAGGTACCTACCTATATAGTTCACATCTTTACTTCTTTTACAACTTAGTTTAGTACTTTTAACTACACTTACATAATGAGTACAAATTATGTGTAATAAAAATAAATCAATCAATCGATTAGCCTATTGCAGTTCACTTCAGGGACCTAGGCCTCTCCCAGTGTGTAATAAATAATAAATAATGGACAAGTATTATAATGACATCACAGACTGTGAACTGGACGGACGCCACACCACATAGGGACTTTTAATAAAAAATAATATTTAAATTAATTTTTATATTTTATAGTCATTCATTAGGTAGGTACGTAAATATAAAAATAACACATTGGAAGATAATATATTATGTATTGTAAACGGTTAATTATAAGATAGGATAATGTTTAGGTGACGGCGACGCTACGCCTCATCGAAGGCGAGTCCACTCGAGGACAGGGCTGCCCCCAGCTCCAGCCCCAGGCAGCGCTCGAGGGCAGTGGCGAGTGGCGAGTGGCGCTAGTAGGGGGGCAGCTTGCTGTCGTCCTCGTCGGGGGGCAGCAGGCGCGCCGTGTCATACGATGGCGGGTACTCTGGCGCGCGGAACAACAAACGTAACACATCTGAGGTGAAGTAGGTACCTAGGCGTGTCTCTAGCCGGGGCGCCGCGCCGCGAGGACAGCGTGTCACCCACACCCAATGGGACAACACCAGCGCCATTGTGTCGGAGGAACATCACACCCTGTTCCTGCGTACCAAGTTTTTAGAAGCCCAAGATGACCTTACTTGCTAATCTGATTGACGGATGACGCTCTGGCGGAGGTTCCTTTCAGGGGTGGAGGCCCAGACAGCAGCCGCTCCTATAGAAGCTGGAGCTTTGGAAGTAGTATATGAATGAAGAAGTTAGAAGACCGTGTGCATCTAAGTATTAAAAGCAAACATGATGCTTTTTCCCTACTATCAGTACTATCAATAATGTAGGAGCGAGGCGCGGAGAGCTGATGCACGCGACCGGCCGGGCGCGGGCGGTGTGTGGCACATCGATAGCTCCGGGGCGTGGATAGTACGCCTGAGGCGCGTGCTCACCTGGGTAGGCTGCAGCGCTCGGAGGCCTGGCGGGGTACGCGCCGGCGCCGGGCGGGAGAGGCGCCGCTGCCGCGCTCACAACTGGCGCTGAAAGGTTTAATGACGGTACAGGATTGGTTGGTCTCTTTGTAGGATAAGATATTAAAAGATCACTTTCCCGGTAGTCGTTACGGGTAGTTGGAGCCCTCAAAAGTCCAACAACTGGTCTAGCTGCAATGCTTCGATATCGCCTTTGGGTTGTAGAGGTCAGATGGCAATCGCTTTACAGAAAAAATCGAACTATTTATTCTTACAATTAGTCTGGTGAAGCAGATCCCAGACTCCAAGCTAGAAGCTTCGGACGCGACTGCGATTAACGCTAAGATGAAGAAGAAATTAAAAGATCACTTTATCTGTCTGGGACCGTAGAATGAGACAAAACCACGCGGTGTTCCCTCACAGGAACCCTTTACCAGCGGCCCTGGGTATACCCTACGGACAGGCAGTCCCAAGGTAAATCCCGTCATAGCCCAGGTCGCCAATCTTCTGATTCTCGTCATCGGTCGCTGCCGGCACTCACCGTCGCGGCGGGGCTGCGCGCCCAGCATGAGCGAGTACAGCGGACAGCACACCGCCAGCACGTCGGAGTGGTCTGCAACACGGTGGGTAAAATGGTGCTGATATTCCTTATACAGTGCTTAACCTAACTATATTAAGTAGGTAACTATACTTAAAAGCGAAAGTTGCTCTGTCGGTCTCTGTGGGTTTGACGGTAATTTCTTGTGGAAAGGTCTAGGTTTAGTTAAACTAAATGAAAAGGAAGGGTATATGCGGGTGGACAATGTGGAATTCCTCATACTTCAGGCTAAAACCGATTATATATAACCGCACGCCGTCGTAAGTGGTCTCAAATATCGAGCTGTAGGTGACCCAATAAGGACCTCATCTTGCCCGGTAACTGCCGCTCCACCCGGCCGGCTTCTGCTAGCGTGAGTGGCTGCTTCACCTCACCGGTCACCGGTCACCCCCAGGCCCGTGCTCATGGAGGACGGAGGCGGTTGAGCGTGAGCGACCTTTGACGAATTTATTTCACCTTACAATCAGATCGTCTACAGCTTATTTTAGACTAAACTTTCAGTCTGAAGTCTACAGTTGTACACAGTTCCCACAGGTACCTACCTACCTACCTACTCAAATCATACCGTGACCGTGTGTGTGTGTGAGTGTGTGAGTGTGTGTATGTACTTACAGTAAATTCCCGTTTTATTTTTAGCGCTTTTAGTTATCCAGTCAACGATCTCTCCTCCATCATGTCTGTTTCATGTGTACACGACCGATTTGAATATAAAAGCTCCGGTTCGCGAAATAAACATGATAGAGGTAAAGTAATCAGCTGATATTTTTTCGCTATTTGTAAGTATATAGCTGTATATACCTATGTAACTATTTCGTCTGGCCATAAATACTGTTACAATTAAAAATAAACAAAATAAGATGTTTCAATTTAGAATTTGCATTTTTTATAATATACCTATTTATTACTAGCTTTGCCCGCGACTCCGTCTGCGTGGATGTCGGTTATCGCGACCAAACATAGCCGATGCTATGTCCTTTCTCAAGGTCTAATCTACCCCTATACCAAATTTCATCAAAATCGTTTGCATTACACTGTATATACCTACATGGAGTCAAATGCAATTTTTAAAACTCCACTCTCCACACGCTTTTTTTTTCGTGCGGAAATCCCCTCGGATACCCCCCTGCCGGAGCCGGAAGGGGAGGTTTTGTCGGACTCGAACCGACTAAAACCGCACGCCGACTGTGGGTCGTGGTGCTAGGCCGGAGGTGAGGTTGTCATCGACATATCCCTCGCACCCCGGCTGAACCAGGGCCATCCCTTACGGTCTAGCCCTCCTCCGGAACTCTCCACACGCTTGGTATTCTTAGTAAAATGTTTGTGTACCGGGCACCGAGCTACTATTAGGTACTTACAATGAGACCTCCTCTGTTTGTGACAGAAAAGATCTGGCCGTCCACGTAGTGTTCGTACGGAAAAGGTTGTCAAAGCAGAAAGAGAAAGGATTCGAAGAAATCCTGTCCGAAAGTATTTACCTATTCTGTGCCGAAAGCTAAAGGTTTTATCTCGAGAGATGAAGATAGCACCTAGAACCATGTCGCGTATTTCAAAAGATAACTTAGTAGGACTTGCAGCCTATAAGAAACGTATACTGGTCATTTCTTAACAGATACTTAATTATTTAAAAGTAATAGGGTGGTTTAAATCGAAACAATTGGCGGAACGCAAAGGGAACATTTTGTTTACGTATGCTTTTTTACAATTGAGCAACATTTTAACAAACAAAATGACCGTATTTATGCCCAAAGCTCTAAGGAAGCTTCCCAATCAGTCGACAGAGTGCAACGTGGGCATTATAAGACTTCAGTGATGGTTTGGTGGGGTATTAGCTATGAAGGAGTGACTGAGCCATACTTTTGTGGAAAATGTATCAAACCATCGGCACAAGTGTATCAAGACACTATGTTCAATAACCAAGAATGGTCCTCTCAGCGAGACTCGGCGCCGCGTCATAAAGCTCGGTCTATGCAGTTTTGGTTGGAAACGAACGTTTCGGACTTCATCAAAGAAGACTGGCCGTCGTCGTCTAGTCCCGATCTTAATCTGCTGGATTATGATTTTTGGCCAGTTTTAGAGAGTACGGCTTGCTAAAAAAAGGCCTTGATAATTTGGAGTCCCTTAAACAAACCATACGATTGGCAGTAAAGAATTTTCACATGGAAAGAGTGCGTGATTCTATTAATAACTGGCGGCCTCAACGTTTATTGAACTGTATTGCAGCCGATGGAGACCACTTCGAATAAACTTTTAATACTGTAAAAGTATTAAATGTTATTATGTTAATAGTTTTTTTTTTAAATTTGTTACAGTATTTATGGCAAGACTAGGTATTCATCGGGGGAAACTGGAAACGCGGTAAGATGTCGCATGTCGCATCGTGGGTCCGCGAGGTGGGACCGGGCGCAGGGTGCGCGACGTTGTATTATCGTACTCGCTCAATAGCTTCAACATTAGCTAGGCCGGTATACGTACCGAGGAGGTACGAGGGGTTGGTTTGCCGCCGCTTGTACCAGCGCAGCATGAGGATGACGAACTTGACGAGCAGCACGACGGCCAGCAGCGCCAGCAGCCGCGCGAGCCACGGCGAGGGCGCGCGCTCCGCCGGCAGCTCGTGCTCCAGGCGCGCGTTCGTGTTCATGATGGCCTCGTCCATCTGCTGCCTCAGCTGGCTGGTGTCGAACACTATCGGCTTGTTGAGCTGGGCCAGCTGCTCCTTGGACAGCTGCGAGTACTGGTCCACCAGCTTCTGCAGAGCGTTGGCGTAGCCATCGACGATGTCAGTGTTCTACATGAAAAAGATAATAATAAACACTGTCAATAAGTAATACTGCTAAGAGTTTACACGAATTTTAAGTACTCATGGTGCCAGTAGTGCCGTTGTGCGCGCGACTACAGCGTCTGCGTGACTTTGTCCGTGTGGAAGTCCTATTTTCACTCGGATTCCTAATACTTTTTACCCGACTACGGCGAAGCCAAAAGGAGGGTTATGTATGTTCATTTGTTCAAATGAGGTCTCGTTACTAGCAACTTGACCATCCGATGGTTATATGACGTATATGACGTGTCACTCAATCTTGTGTGGCGCCCTCTAGCGCTCATAAGTTACCTACTGTGTTGAAAATTAAATTTGAGATAAATATGCTGTGTTTGGTATCAATTGACCTTTCATTTGGTACCAAACACAGCATATTTATTTTTAGCCCTTGCTCCAAAATAATATAAATAAAAAATTAAGTATAAAACTAAAACCCGACTACCGAAAAATCACGCTCTAAAAAGTAACAAGCAAGAAAATATCAAGGATAGCCGTGGTCGTATGCCACTTATTCTAACAAAACAATTATACTCTAGGGAAAAGTGGCATACCACGAGCAAGAGTCATCTAATAATGGAAAAAATACGTACTTATCTAATTATGAAAATGTCATTAACGTTGAGAGTCGGATGTTTAGCATCGTCGCTGTTTTAGTACCTAGTCTGTGTCTGTGTAAAAGTTGTAGTCGGTCCGAGACCCACTCTCCACATGACATACCCACATTAGCCACATGTTTAATTAGCTCAGTCCTATGGGGTGTAGGGTGAAGCCCGTTTTTTGCGCAAAACGATAACTCATTGTATTGTAACACCCTGTGTATACAAAACAGTCAAAAGAATATCAAGCGAATGTGTCGCCTCGTATATTATCGTATCTGTCTACTCAAGTGCGTGATGTGATGCCTTCAGATAACTTAAGTTTTTATACGCTGATAAAATCTTGTGGTCCCCTAGGTATCTGCCATCTGCGCAGAGTGTGACACGCTTTAGTCAAATATTAAACATAATATATAAAAAATATGAATTGCTAATAATATTAGCTACTTATTTAGACGTAGATAGCATAGCACAACATCACTTCCGTGTTCCGTGTCCGCTCGGCGCTCGGCGCGCGGCGCTTGAGTCGTTCCAGCCAGCCCATTATTATTCACAACCATTAAGTAGTCTGACGCAACATTATAGCCACGTTATATCTCTCATAAACAACATGTCCGCCAGTAACAAATTGAAAATATTGAATATTTGGTGGGACTGCCTCGTCCTGTGCTCGCTGGGGGTGCTGTGCGCGTGCGCGGGCGAGTGCGACCCAGAGACGCAGCCGTCTGCACAGAATGCCACGGTAAGGATTTTATTTTCATATTTATTTTATATTGTCAACAACATGATATTTAAAGGTTAGTAATAGTCTATCCTTTCGACTACGTTGAAATGTGCTCGAGGCTTCGAACATAAAGCGCCGCGCGCCGGCTTCGCTTCTATTCTAGACGATGTCACGAACGAAGCGCTTCGTTCAACGGTTGTAACACCTTTTATTAAGTGTCCTGTAATACGAGATATCCACAATTGATTACACAGGACGTAGGTACGTAACGTAATGTGCTCATTTTTTACCCGACTAAGCCAGCGAGGGTAATGTTTTGGGTACGCACGGATGTAAGTATGTACTAGTCTTCTTTGTTCCTCGCTGTAGGCATAACGGCTGGACGGATTTTGACGGAAAGGTACATAAATGTGAACCGAAAGTTAGAGGAAAGTAACCTGGTGTTGCATACGTCCATAGGCCGCGGGAACCACTTTCCATCAGGTGGGCCGTGTGCTTGTCTGCCACCAAAGTGGTATAAAAAAAACCAAATATGGAATAGCTTCTTAATATGGAATACCTACATTTCTCTCAAGTGCAAACTCACACAGTAGGTACACGCAATAAACAGTGATCTTCTGTCTCATTCTACTCCCGTTCACGCGTACAAGAGTACAAGTGGTGGCAAGTCAGTCGAGAGAGTCCTGTCATCGCTGAGAGAGTGTTTTGTTTTGTCGCTCCCACATAACTTTCTAAGGTAAATAAAATTTGAAATCCGTCTATTATTGGCGGAGATATCGGTGAACATACATAAAAAAAAAATATTATGTATACAGGCGAATTGAGAACCTCCTCCTTTTTCGAAGTCGGTTAAAAAGAAGTATTTTTCGTACAGAAAGTTCTCATAGTGTTGTTTTTATAACTTTTAGAGACCGTTTAGATGTTCTTTTGTATGTTTTAGCGGTATTAGTTGGTATTACTTTCTTTAATATAAAAATGTAAATGTCATTTTGAAACCGTTGGAAAATCCAAATATGGACAGATCACAGTATCCAATTATGGACTATAAAATCAAAAGGGAAGACTAAGCCTGAGTCAGATTCAGATGATGAGGAGGTGATGCTTGATACAGACAGTGAATCCGATGCTCTGATAGGTTATACAGCACCAGACTCTGAAGATTCGGAGTGTATTTTCTGTGGCATGCTGTTTTGTAATGATACCCATCGGGAAACATGGATCAAGTGCCTCATGTGTGGGCTCTGGGCACATTATGATTGCGCTGTACCAGAATTTGATACCTGGATTTGTGATTTTTGCAATTAATTAGTGTTAATTTCTACTTAATACCAAAGTTTTCAATGAGTCTCATATAAGTTAAGGTAAATTTTTGATAGTATTTATCATACCCTAAACTAATCCATATAAGCTGAAATGGTTATAAACTTAAGTGCAAATATATAATTATTAATAATTTATTACCACAAAAAGATTTTTATTTAGGTATAACACTTGTGCAAATTATGCCTAATAATCAAAATGGTATTCCATATTTGGTCACTCTCCTCTATACATAGCCGTATTGTATTAATATACATATTCAAGTTCAACTTCCTAACAAAGTTATCACTAGCGCAAGCGAACGTAAATAATCAACTTTTTGACAGATCTTTTAATCGGTGCTTGCCCGCCGCCCGCCGTCCACCTATATGTTCACCTGGGTGACCACAGGTAATATTTTTCTGTGTTCGACCCAGTTATAGTGCGGTGGACCTCTGGAATTTATTTTCTTCCCGGTGTCCACCTATGTCGTCATTCGTCATGAATATGATGTAAGTATGTGTTGTGTATGTATGATTTGATGTTTATGTTACCGGCAATGTGTATATAGCCACGGAATAGATAAGTATTTAGCATAAGCCGGTATTCTATACATCTAATCTATAAAATGTACGAAATATTATTCATTTTATAAGTACTTTACATACCGAAGCAGTCGATAATGTCCCTACGAAATGATATGAAAACACATAGATACATTTCCACTATTTTCCATAATTTATGACTTGTATTGATAACTCATGAGAGCCAATAACATTAACTCAAGTCTGCTAAGAGTCCCAAATGATATGTAGGTACTTGTATCATAAGATGAACACGAAATGGCAATGCAATGCTAAAATCTTATTGGTGATGACAAAAATCAATACTAAGGAAGCAAAAAAAAAAATAGGTCCTAACCTACCAGAAAAAACCTGGTTCATCTGAAATATAATTATCAAACTCTGGTATGAAAATCCAGTGCTGCAATTTAAAACACTGGCGAAAGTTGTGGCAGCAGCGTTTGGAGGTCGCAGAAAGCGTCTGGATTTATATTTTAAAATGAAGATGGATAGCCATCATCGCGACTGACTTGAGTTATTGTAATCTGCTGTCGTGTAATCGCAGTGTGTCTCTCAGCAGTACGTACCCTGTGTACGTCCGCCATGGCCGGGGCGGGGGGCACTCGTACAACACTTGTCAACTAAATAATTAAGAGCTTAGAAAAAGCGGCGCGCTTCGGCACGCGCCCACCGAGCTCTGGCTTCAGCCTCACTGATCTCCGCCTGGTGGCCTAGGTGGATACCTACTACTGCACTACGATTATGTAGGCAGCCGGGCGAGCGCGACGCACGTACGCTCCTTGCCGTGGCTGCTGAGCTTTCCAAACATCTACAAACAACACCTATTTTTATCTCGCACCTAAAAAACAAGCCTGACGCACTGACAGACCTCGTTCCGGACGCAAATGTTCTCAGATTCTTATATTCTGAGACATGTAGCTATGGCATGGCCTGCAAATTGCTGCAAATATTTTATAGATAAAAATTTTAGTTCTCTCTAAAATAAACGGGTTCACTGCCATTAGTTACCGGTGGGGAAGAAAAGGGGTAGGTACTAGGTACCATCACGATGAATGTTCACTTTCTTCCGCTTGGGCTTCAAACAGGACTGTCCGCCGACGGGGTGTATGTAGTGGCGTATCTAGGTCCATGGGCCCCCACTTAGATCTAATACGACAGCCGCTCACGTGAATGAGTCTTAGGATCCCCCGAAAACAACATTTAGGTAAAGTGATCCACAATGCTTAAACATTAAATACCTTTTAATATATTAATGAATAATTGAAATATAATACATTAATATGTGCAATAATATGTACTTACGTTCATTTTGCTGCGTCAGGGATGCTCTCAATCACAAATGAGTCAAATTACTGAATGAAATGAAAAGGCTGGGCGCCCACCGCGCCGCCCGTGTGGCGCCGCCCGCCGCCCGCCAGGCGCGCTGCGGGCGCTGCCCGGCTCCTAAACAAACAGTACACTATCTGTGCGCTTGCTATCTATGATATCAGCCGAGGTAACAATTTAATTAAAATCAATACATATAACGTAGGTATCTCTACGGTACTGACTTATCTTTATAGAGGTGGATGGAACACGCTAGGACGGACACGCTGCGCGCTGGCCTAGACTAGAAGTGGGTTCGTTCGGTTTGTGTTAATAACAGAAATATATCTGATAACAAATTAACAACCCAATCAGAAATGTGTTAACCGTCGGTATACAGAATGAACGGAATAATTATGATACCTAGGTTGTGCCTAGGTTAGCAGAAAAAACGGTGTACCGTTTCACATTCGGTAACCGTAATCGAAATGAGAAAGGTTTAGTGTGAGTAGTGAGTACCTACACGCGTACCTACGCTGGGCGGCTAGTGCAGTCATTGAAGCGAAAAATACGGTCTTATCTCCGAATTTTTTAAATATGAACCGATTTGCATGAAATTTTGGAATTAGGCTCATCTTACCCTTAACTTCAAAAGTGAAAATGATCTGAACTCCGCCTATTATTTTAAGGGGTGTAAACGACCCCTTAATGGAAAAATTGACATTGAGCCATTTTATCGCTAGATAACATGTCTAATAGTAAGTGGTGAAATTGTAAAGTATTTTCTAACATAATTACCTCATATTAAAATCATTTTCAACCCCTTGAAAATCTTATAACCCTTGCAAACAACCCCTGAATTGAAAAAATCACAAAAAAATACTTTGGTAATGACATAAAAAGATGTAAGTATAGAGTAAGTAATATATAATATTCTCTATAATAATTATCAAATTTTTAACCCCCTTTCAACCCTTGAAAACTAACCCTTGATAAAAAATTGTTAATTTTTTTTTTGATAAATTGAAAAGGGTTTAAATATTATTCCACACACTCGAAAATGATTATTATATTCTTAAGCTTTTCTACCCTTAAAACTACCCCTAAATTAAAACAGTAAATATATAAGATTACGTATATTTAAAAATAATTTATTTTAATTTAATTTAGAGTAAAAAATTCGGAGCAATAATGCTTCAATGAAAATAACCGTGAACTAACCTAACCTATCCATTTCGGGGTGGGTGGTGATCATTCTGAACTTATTTACTTAGTATACATGCTACTCGAATAGATATTTTACTTTGTAATTTGCTGTGCAGTTAGTATTTTTGATAAACATTTATAATTTTTGTACATAAATAAATTTATTTGTATCACATTATGAGGATATAAAACTAAAACCCGACTACTAAAAAATGACGTTCTAAAAAGTAACAAACAAGAAAATATCAAGGAAAGCCGTGGTCGTATGCCGCTTTTCCCTAGAATATATTGTTTTGTTAGAGTAAGTGGCATACGACCACGGCTATCCTTGATATTTTCTTGTTTGTTACTTTTTAGAACGTCATTTTTCAGTAGTCGGGTTTTAGTTTTAAACTTTATTTTTTATTTATATTAATTTGGGGCAAGGTAAAGCTAATAATTTATATATATTTGAAATTTACTTATTAAGCACTTTCATTTGATTATCTCAAATTATTTTTTTAACACAGTACCTTAAGAGCGCTAGACGGCGCTGATTGAGTGACACGTCTCATATAGCCTATAACCATCGGACGATCATCAAGCCGCTTGTAATGATACCTCAGTTGTCCATTTCTAATAAGTAGTTAAGGAGCTATGAGGGAACAAATGAACATACACACATACATACATAGCCTGTCAAAATCATAACCCTCCTTTTGGCTTCGCCGTATTCGGGTAAAAAGTAATGTCATCCTGATGTATATTTTATTTTTTTCTGCAGTAGGTACTAGTTTTGTTAAACATTCAGCTTATTTGTAGTAAAGTCATTTATTTGATTTAAAAAATAATATAAATGATGAAAATATACATATTTTCATCATTTATATTATGCTTTTCTAAATTCTTCTAATTTAATTATGGCGTCAAAGCTATATAGCTCTATCTACACTATCTAGAGCCGAGCGGCCGAGCGCCTGCGCCTGGAGCCGTTTTATAGCACGCTATTGCAACTCAGTGTATAGCGCGTGATTTTATTGAAGGCACTAAAGATAAATAGTGCCTCTATCTGGTTGGCTCGTTGTAGGCACTGATGTCGAACGTGTGCGTTATCAACGCTTTTGTTTACATGTTATTTTATTGGTTGATTATGGTCGAACGCTGGGCTAACAAAGGCGCTTTAAATAAAACCAACCAACTGGCGTCATTCTATATCATTCTGTTTACTAACACATCAACAGTGTCTTAACGATTTCGCGTAATTATGTCATAAACAAAAATATAAGTGCCACTGACAGTACCTACTGCCACACGCGCTGTTGAGATACGATAGCCCAGTGTGTTGCTAGGTCGTCGCTTACCCGCTACACTTACAAGAGGCTGAGCCACAGACTACCTAGTAGTTGGAGTTTGGCCGAGGTCCCGAGGTGCTGGCAAAAGTAAGAAAACAGTAGAGCTCTACCTGTACTGCCGGGAATACTAGTAAGTAAATTCTTAGTATGTAATTTTATTTGCTATTATAATTAATAAGGAATTCCGTTCCAATTATAATATATTTTGAACATGAATAAATTTTAAAAACTATGTAACTATGTAGGTATCACTCGATTTATTGACTAATGATTACACTGCTCGACTCCCATGTATTAGTAACGTTTTGTTAATTTAAGTAAAGTAAAATATTCTTTATTGTACACCAAAATACACAAATTGATAGAAAAGAAGTCATACATGAAATACTGTACAATGGGCGGCCTTCCAGGCAACCTTTGGATGGACAGGAGAGTACAGAAATAAAAAACGTGGGTTTTTGGTGTAAAAATGCAAACCAATTCATAGACTATGTACAGTCAACTACAAAAGTAGCTTAACAAATTCTAATTTATAGAACACTGTGGCCCCTAAACCTTACATAAAATTGTGAAAAAAAAACATTGAATATGTAAATTAAGTTTGTCTTCTAGGAATCATAACACTATATTTACTATAGACAGATGCATTCCAATATAAAAAAGATTTGTAAAATATTTTAGTGTTAATCAACTTATGGCGTTGACTGTACTTAAATCAAAATTACTTAAATTAAATAATGACGAACTTATAAACATATTAATAAACACTGCATGCAATATCTACATATAATACCTACAGAAGACTTACAATAAAATTTTAAGCTCGCCAATTATTGGTTTCTTATCATAGGTAGGTACCTATAAGGAGTCTATAAACTCGGTATTGCAACACAGTGATAAACAGATTGCGTTTCGTCGTTCCAGAGTGCAGACGTGGGAATGACTCGACCCGTGCTATCGACACACGTGCTGGACCTGTCGACCGGGATGCCGGCGGCGGGCGTGCTGGTGGAGCTGTACAAAAAGCGCACCCCCTCGACCTGGACGCTGTGGCACAGCACCGCCACCACGCCCGACGGCCGCGTGACCTTCCCCTTCACCGGCGCCTGCATGACCGAGGGGACCTACAAGCTGAAGTTCCGAGTGGAGGACTACTACAACATTTTCTTCAAGCAGACGATGTACCCGTACGTAGAGGTAAGTCATCCTATTGTAACTACTTGATATTATTAGTAGGTCAGACAGCAGTCGTTCCCATAAAAGCCGAGCCGAGCACAGCACGACGGCACAGAGAAGAAAAAAAATGTAAATTTTTTCTTAAGAACTTAATGAAAACATTGTTAGCAGAAATGAAAGTGATGTACCCTTTAACCAATTAGGGAAATACAGATATGTGTAAGTAGCTAGGTACCTCTACGAGTATATAGAATAAGCTATTTGACTAAGTCGTCGATTCTTCCCAATACTGCTTAATATGATAGCTTGTTCTGAAAACATATGTTTTGCTAAATAAAATATTCCTCATTACATTTTAAATAACTTTTATTATGAACTTTCGGCGGCGCGACCAATTAAATTTTACAATATCAAATATCTTGAAAACTATTTTGTCGTACGAAAATTTGACTCTAACAGTTCATTATTATAATGAAGTGGTCATTTTTCGAAAGTAAAAAAAAATAGTCAAATAGCCTATTACGTTACTTTTACCCATCGGCTGATATCTACCTATGTACAAACTGATGCTAAAAGCTATTACAAAGTAGCAGAGTACTAAGTAATGGGGTCAGTAATAGGGTCAGCCGCTCTGTGGTTGTTATCTATCATGTTTACTGGTAGAGAAAGATAAGAATGTTGAACTGTGATCCGTTATTAATAGCTATGAACAAGATTTATCAGTTGAATGTCCTAGGTACCTACCTAGCTCAGAAAACGAAAGTATTTTATAATATCGTCACCGATTACAAACAGAAAGTAGCGGTGCCTATCTACATTATAAGTAGGTACCTACTTAGGTTTGTTGCTTACTTTATTTGATCATGAATTTTCAAGAGCTGACTCAATAAGTAGGTAATATTTGTAAGAATGTAATAGTTTCAGTCGTGGTCCCACACCAGTGGTGTACTCAACAACAACAGCATTTTCCTTATAATGTTGAGGTCTATGTCACTATTGAATGTTGCCCGATTTTGCCTGCTTGTTCCCCTCTACACACAAGTACGAGAGTGAGATTGCCGGCACCGGCGCCGAGCGCGCCCGGGTCATGTGTGTCCGTATCAATGACCCCTTTATCTAGTAGCGCTAGCTTGGAGCACGAACAATACGACATAGGTACCTATAATACATTGATGTAGGTACATACCTACTTCATTAGTTGCAGGTCAGCGAGGTGCATCTTATCTAGCTTCCAATTTCTAGATAATCTGTATGAAATGTTGTTCTTATACTCTCATAGTGGCGCGAATGAGTTTTCATTGATTTTAAGGTTTATTCCCATCTGCCACCCCTAGACTTGCCACCGGGGTGGTGTTTGGCACTAATTAGGTGTCGTTTACCACCCCGGTGGTCAATGGAACCTAACGGCGGCAAGCCTAAGGGTGGCAAATGGGAATAAAGCGATTTTAAATCCCAAACCCCGAAGACGCCAATGCCGGAGCCTCGAGTGCGGCTCGAGCCCCGGTGGCGGCGAAGTAGTTCTCGTTCTCATTTACTTACCTAGCTACTGTTTGTTTCAGGTCACTTTCAACTTGAAGAACGGACAGCACTACCACATACCGCTGCTCTTCACCGCCTACGGCTTCTCCACGTACAGGGGTAGTTAAATACGGCAAGCTTTTATCCAGTTGCAAGTCTAATAAACTCACCATTTTATAATAAAAGTGTATCCTTCTAACCCCCTGTTCCACATATCCCTACTGGAAGGGAAAAAAGGATTTTTTTTTTCGGATTTAGTTACTGGAGGGGATATATGGATATTTTACTTCCACATGTTTCTACTAAGACAAAGTACAGGTAGATACAAAAATGGTTTACTTAAAAAAAACATCTCTATATTGCCCAAGTCAAATATCTAAGAAATGTCAAAAATAATAAATAATTAAATTACTGAAATTAATAATTAAACTCTTTGAAATCAGCCTTACAACTTAATTACCTCAATATATCTAAAAAATGTCCAGTCTTTAAATCCCGTGATCACGGATCACATATATCTCATTACTTACTATTATAGAAGCACTTAGACATTTCGAACATGATGATACCAATTTCCTGAATTATTTTATCAACAGAGAGAGAGAGAGAGCTGAATGTGAAAAAAAAATCCTTTCTTCCCTACCAGTAGGGATATGTGGAACAGGCGCTTCTAACCTACCCCGAGACTACCCTATTCCCAGTAGTTCCGTGGCGGAACTAGTGAGACTTTTTTTCCCAATAGTTCCGTGGCGGAACTAGTGAGACTTTTTTCCCAATAGTTCCGTGGCGAAACAAACATCAATTAAACACTAATATTTTATAATCCCATTAGTTCCGTGGGTTCTCGTAGACAAGTTTGTGTCGTAGGGTAGCGGATGCTCGACTTAGGCGAGAATACCCGGGAGAAACTGGCATGTCTCTGTAATACTAGAAGTCGTCACTTACCTATATTACATTATTTGTGCTAAACCTGGCACTCTATGTGGCACAGCCTTAGAGAAAGAGCACTCTCTGTCTACGGGCACAGCAGTGTCGCGGTCCTCGCGGTACCTACAGGTAGAGGGCTTGCGACAGCTACGTCGTGTAGCTCGCACACTATGGCTTAATGGATATAGAAAAGATCGGGCCCACCCCGTGGTCCACCTCATTAGTTCACCTAGGTACACCCCGGAAAATTTTATTTTCCATTAGTTCATCTCAATTCAATCAGCATTTTAATACAAAAAATGTACGGGCCGTGGGTCCACCTACGTCTACTTAGCTAAATAATGCGCCATGGTTGAATACTTGTAGTACCTACCTACCTACCTACCTACTTGAAAAATAAATAGAAAGTTCCCAAGTAGCACAGATAGCTGTATAACTACCCACTTTAAGATTTATTTGAAACTCTGTGCGTATTAAGACGCTTCTAAGAGTACACTGGTGATGCTACAGTTGTATAATAGCGGTCAGTGATATTTAAACAGCTTTAGCTAATTAAAAGCTGTATTAAGGCTGATTAAGACCGACAAAATCACCATTAATACGCTAAGAGTGCTATAAAGGTATGTTTTAATTACTCTATTCAGCTTCTAACCTTTTCTATTGCCTAAACCGTAGTAAGGCCTGTTTAGTGCATAAAATTACGCCAAATGCTGTTTAAGAAGATATTTGTGAACTCCTATTACACTGACTTATTAAAGGGGCACGTGTGAACTATTTTGAAGTGAATAGCTGTATAATGGACGATATGTGGCCCATATTACAGCTTATACCTGAATATGTCTACCGCTAATCAGCCTTTATACTGCAATTGATAGTATCTGCATAGCGGCTATTTAAACATTCACTAGATGCCTCGCAGCTGCTTAGAGACTCACTAGTGTATAGAATTAACGGCTTCTACTTTATAATGGTTCACATAAGTACCTTAAATCCGACGTTATCTGAATAAAAGTAACATATGTGGTACTGTAATCAGTCAGTGGAACTAAGTTGAGACCATATCCAACGTATTTTTATTTGCTATATATTAAAATGAATTCACGTAATTCGTGGAAATTGAAAGCAAGAACAGGAGGCATTAGAAGAAAATTATCGAAAGAGTATCAAAGAATTATAAAGGTAGAAGAAATAAAACCTTCAAGTCGGGACGTAACGCAAAGCTTGACAAATAGTTTGAAACAGGATGGTTCCGTACAAAATATGAATAACTCCGAAGATGATGTTTAGGGTGAAATATTGCGTTTATGTTGTTGTACAATTTAATTTTACAATAAAAAATAATAAATATATTAATTATATATTACTATATCTTACTACCCAACTTGAAAGGTTCGCACACGCGTAAAATAGTGTTCTAAATAATACTGCTTTGACAATTTTGTAATGGAAGTCCATGCGGTGGTTTTAGATTTAATACTAGGGATCCCTAAAGAGTCGGTATAATAACTGTTTAATTATTCACATCATAGCTAAAGGTAGAGCTTGTGAACAATTAAAAGTAAAGAAAACAGGTTATAGCTGTATACAGTTCACATGTGTAATATTATTCAGTTTTTTTGTAGAATAACAGCGCACTAGTGAACTATTAGACAGCCTGTTGTAGAATATAAGAGTTTTAACTATTCACGTTACTGTTTAACATAAATCCACCATTTTATTTTATAACCTAAACATATTCTGATTGATTTTTCAACCTTTCCGATGTTTTGTGCAAGATATAAAATGTATTGCACTAGTTTTTACTTCCTAATATCATAATAATAACTTTTTATCTTATAATTCTTTTCAAAGCACTACAAATTTTTTTGTCATAGTTTACATCACAGCTTATTTATATCACTAAACTAATTAAAAACAAAATATTTTCATGGCGCATTAAAATTTTCTTAGATAATAATATATATATGTATAATGTCAGTAAAATTAAATTCCCAATCATTTTTCCTTTATTACTATGTAAAACAATGTACTTATCAGGGATATGAATATATTATCCACCATTAATTTCGTTTCCAATATTCACTTCACGTAACAAAGTGCAATGTCCATCAAGGCAGCTAGAAGCACCGGTAAATTGCTTAAACCCAGTAATGCATGTTCATTAATTTTACACAGGCCGCAATTAAGTAGCGTTTCGCGGTTTACAATATGTATAGAGCGCGCATTACAGACATATTTTCTGAATAAAGAGTAACTTGTGATCTCTTAGTCAGTCGGATTTCAGCGCAAAGTACTGTCTATACCCTTTATAACACTGTTACATTTCTGCTACACAGCTCATAAGCAGCTATGTGAACTTGAGGCTAAATAATTTGTGCTGTTACCCTTGATAACACTGTTAAGTTGCTGCTACACAGCTCTTAAGCAGCTATGTGAACCCAAGGCTGAATAAATTTGTGCCCATTTAAGAGTTATAAGAGCTGAATAAGGTCGTATACAGACTTAATGCAGCTTCCTTATTTGGCTTTAAGCGTTTTGGAAATCCGTTATTTGGCTATTAAGCAGCCTCGTGTGCTGCTTGGGTTGAACTAATAGGATCAATTTTAAGAAAGTTCAACTTTTACACAAAAAGAACCAAGTTGAAATAATTGGAATTTATTGGTGCTATTAGCTGTGCTATTAGTTCAACTGGTTGAACTTAGTGGAATAGAGCGGTAAATAAAAGGTCAACAAAAACTATACAGTGGACTTATGAAGCTAAATATAAACCGGCACGCGAGAGGAGATAGAAAATCTAATCACTCATCTCATTTCTTCAGACGAAATTGGCATAAGCTTCTCTTTTTCTTGTGCGAATGCGATTGAAGCTATCAATTGATTGGTCTATGTTTTCTAGGTCTACGCAGTCAATAATATACCTACAGTACACGTCTTATACAAAACGGTAAAGAGGTAGGTACTTATGATTGGAATAAAGTGCAGATAGACAAAAGAGATCGAATAACAAGGCTGATCAAGGGAAAGTAGTAGTCGGTAGGCCACCTGGGTGAACCCGTGGACAGCGTGGACCACGGGGTGAGAGCGGAAAAAATATTCCCGCTCTTCCTACCAATCGGAGTTCCGATCGGAGGACAGGGAAACTAAAGATTATAATATTATCTGGTACCTATGGTGCGAAATGGTGCGCCGTAGTGCTCACATTGCAGCCATCGCAGGATAGGTAAGTTATCACTCGTCCCTTCAGCTCAGCGAGGTGCAGTGCAGTGGGTATATAGTGGGACGGATACACTTGAGAAGCTGGTTCGATAGGAACAAAACCACGCGCTGAGTTCCGATCGGAACAACTAGTTGTCCAGTTTAATTGGTCAGAGTGCGAAACCAGGGGGTAGATACCATATCATTTACTTTATGAACCTTGGTGCAGAGCCGCCGAGGGGCGGGGCGGCCCTGTTCGCCGCGCCCGCGGGCCCGCTGGCATACGCCGGCCCCGCGCTGGCGACCTACGCGCTGGCCCCCGCAGCTGTTGCTCCAGGTACCTAGCTATAAACCACTATGGTCTCGGCCCGGCCGCCTTCTAGCTCGGAGCCCTGCCACGCAACGGTGACGTCCCCTCTTGTTTCTATTATTGTCGAGGGGCTCATAGCTAAGTTGTTACCGAATAAGTAGTGCTATATCACGTCAGTGTTAGGATGGGTGACACTTCATTATAACAGTGAAAACGCAGCCGTGTCTAATAAAACACGTTATACCTACTATAATATTATAAACGCGTAAGTTGGTAAGTATGGATGGATTGATGTTTGTTACTCTTTCACGTCTAAACGGCTATAGCAATTTTAATAAAATTTAGAATGACTTATGCTGACATATTGGATTAACACAATGGTGGCGAAGAATTACACTGACGGACTCATAAACTGCATCAAAGTTCAGGTTTACTCTAAAAGGATTTTTTATAATAAGTATGCAAACTTTTTAGATTAAATTATATAAATATGGAAAGACTGGCTCTTAATCTTAAAAAAAAAATTAAATTTAAAAATAGAACTGCAGTAAAACAAATGAATATAGCCGGGAAAAGAAAATTTACTTGTAGTATCAGATTTGCGTGTTATTTATAGCAAAGTTTTAAATTGATTCTCATTGATTTTTTTTGTTTTGTCAATTGAATTATTGTTACCAGCATAATTGTTGGGTTAGTTTTTTAACACATCGAGAGTTTTTGAACCATAATATGGATACTTCGTCCGAACAAGCGGCACAAATTGTAGCATTGGTGCGGGAGGGCTTGGATCAACGAACGATTGGTAGAAATTTAAATTTAAACCAGTCTACGGTTTCTAGAATATACAGAAGGTTTGTAGAGACAGGTTCTTACAGGAGGAGACGTGGTACAGGCAGAACTCGAGCAACCACAGGTCGTGATGACCGATTTATTGTTATAACTTCCCTGCGAAATCGTTTCCTCACGTCAGTTAACATCAAAACCGAGCTTAATGAAGTGCGTGGAGTAAACGTGTGTGCACGAACAATAAAAAGAAGGTTAAAGGAAGCGGATATCACCCCTTTTAGACCAGCAAATGGTCCAAAGTTGTCTACAGCTCACAGACAAGCTCGCTTAAGATTTGCGCGTCATCACCTGAATTGGACAGAAGAGCAGTGGGCCTCTGTATTGTTCACGGACGAGTGTAGGACATGTTTATATGGTGCAGATGGTCGCAGAAGAGTCTATCGTCGACGTGGGGAGCGATATGCTCAAAGTTGCATTGAGGAGCGTGTTCCTTTTGGAGGCGGTTCATGTATGGTCTGGGGTGGCATATCGATGAACGGGCGAACAGAACTTGTGTTCATAGACATGGTCCGTCAAAACGGTAATAGAGGGGGTTTGACAGCACATCGCTACATAACAGAGATATTAGAAGATCACGTGGTGCCTTACATGGGATTCATAGGCGAAAATTTTACTTTAATGCAGGATAATGCCCGGCCGCATGCAGCTGCACAAGTTCAACATTATTGCGAAGAGGTTGGGATACGTACAATGAATTGGCCAGCACGCAGCCCGGATCTTAATCCCATCGAGCATGTTTGGGACAATTTAAAAAAGAGCTGTATATGCGAGAAACCCTTCGCCCACGACAGTGGCAGCACTAAGAACAGCACTTTCAGAAGAATGGGACAATATTCCGCAAGATCTTTTAAAAACCCTTATAAAATCTATGCGGAACCGATTAGAATCCGTAATAAGGGCAAGTGGGGGTAATACACCTTATTAAAACACAAATAAACCCTTGCATAAAGTTTGTGTCTATTGTTAAAACCAATTTTTTAATTAAACCAATTTTTCTTAAATTTCTGTTTTTTCTTCAAAAAAAGTCTTAAGGTCCTTTCCAGTACATAAACTTAAACTTAAAGATATGACCCTACGCTGTTTTAAAGTTCACGAACCAATCTAGAGGTTTCAATTTAAATCTGTATAGAAAGTATGCATACTTGGTTAAAATATTTATTTCAAAGTCGTCTATTACTTTGATGCAGTTTATGAGTCCGTCAGTGTATATTATATTATCTGTGGTACCATTCGTGCTAGTAGGAGTACCAAGACTCGCTCAACATCCAGCACAGAGATCTTAGAGACACACCTGTGTTGAACGGACATGGGGCCGCCCGCCGTACGTTGTGACATTCAATATTTATTAGGAAAAGAATCATCGAGTTAGTAAGGACAAAATAAATTTAACCTATTCTGTGAAGGATAGCCACCTTATTCTAGATATTACTTTAGGAATCATCCTATAATCGGTGCCATAATCATCAGATTATGGCACCGATGAGTGTTCAAAGAAAACAATAAGTTTGTACAATATTTATTATTGCGACGCTCAACAAATTCTTATGCAATCTAAACATCTGCGTAACATATTCTAGTTTTTAATTCATAACTCTATCACGATCATTTGTATCGGAGCGTAAACTGGAACGTAATCATTATTACGCTTTGAACTCCAACTATACAATTCATTTGAAAATTAATTGCGACACTTCCTAACGCCGACTTCCCACGAGACGGTTTCTTTTCTCGCCGGGGGCAGTCTTGGAATAGCGCCGCGCGCCGGTCTACCTCCGACGCGCGACGCCGCCGTACGCTGAGAAACCGTCCCCTGGAAATACGGCCTTGGATACTTCACTACATGACTCATTTTAGCATCAACTGCCTATGCTATATATTTCTTGGGAATTGATTAGTGGAATACTCCGGTAATCAATTCACAACAAGTCCGGTATCTCTAACAAGAGCTGAAGGAATGAAAACCCACCTGGTTTGTTCAAGTTATGAGACTGGGCGAAGTGGAGAGGTAAAATCGGAAAGCTGAGGCCTCGAACAAAGTAAGGATTCAGAAAATTATTGAATATATGTTTTATCGCACGAGCTCAGCTCTCAAACACAAGTTTCTGCGTAAATATAGCTACATATCAGTCGCTAGGTTAAATCCCCTGACCTTGACTGACACGGGCCAGTCTGACATGGATTATCAACGAATTGTTATTAATAGATTGTTTCAAGAAATTAATAAATATGAATGCTCAACTTCAATTTAAAACATCGCCCATCATGACGAAAACAAGGTATACCTGCGTGTGAAGTGTGTCTGTCGGTCACGTTTTCTTTTAGTTCAGTGGAAACGAAAACATCAAGTTAATAACATAACGTAACAGAGAGTTAAGTCTTACTAACAAACATTGTTCTAGCTTTGTAGTGATCATTGTTTTTCCACAGCTTACCAAACTATAAACACAATAGCTCTGTTTAGCAAGGGCCTCGTCCTGCCTGATATTAACCAAAATACATGTAGCTGTGGATGTTGAACTGCTAACAATAAGTTCCTACTTATAATATATTAATCACCTACCTAATATGGAGAACTTTTCTCTAACTGTAAATGTTGCTCTAATTATATCAAAAATCTTAGCGGAACTAGAGAACGGGGCAGTAACAATGTGCCACAAACAGTATGTCACCCGGCTTTATTTGTCGACACTGCAAAAGTTGACGCGCAATCTACCAGTTTAGCAAAAGCTTTTAATATCATGTGTTATTAATAAGTAAGATGTAGCTACTTTATACAATACAAACGGGTTTGACGCAGAATGTGCACTTCGTAAAATGTGCAATCGACAAAAAATCAGCATTTTGTATTTGGCTCACTTCTTAAAATGGGCACTTCGCAGAATGGACACTTCGCAAAATGGACACTTCGCAAAATGGACAATTCGTAAAATGGGCACTTCGCAGAATGGACAATTCGCAGAATGGACAATTAGCAGAATGTGCAGTTCGCAAGATGAGCACTTTTGAAATATTATGCGGATAATGTAAAATGGTACCTATGGATTCTTTTTCATAAATGTGACAGACGAGTGAGTGATATTATAATATATTAATAGGCGCTTCGTATATTTAAGTAAGTATATAAGTATTCAGCTCACGGCTGTAATCACTTTTTGATCAGGGGAGGTGAACTCTCATCTCTATTTTCTAGTCGAGACAAAATTGCGTTTCTTTGTAAAATAGTAAAAATAGCTTATGAAGATTTGAATACTTTCACTTCGAAGAATAATAAATTAATTATATGAACTGATTATGTTTATAATCTGAGGGTATTCTGATGGTATTATGCTTATAATCATCATAATTTACTAATCTAAAATGTAATTTCCTGTTTTATTTCTAAAAAAAGTAAAGAATTTACGAAAAAATAAGCGTGCTATGCCACGTACTATTTAGGGTTCCGTAGCCAAATGGCAAAAACGGAACCCTTATAGATTCGTCATGTCTGTCTGTCCGTCCGTATGTCACAGCCACTTTTCTCCGAAACTTTAGGACCTATTCTGTTGAAACTTGTAAGTAGATGTATTCTGTGAACCTCATTAAGAATTTGACATAAAAATAGAAAAACGGCAATAAATTTTGAGGGTCCCCATACTTAGAACTGAAAGTCAAAAAAATTTTTTTCATCAAACCCATACGTCTACCCCACATCTATGGATAGGTATTCAAAAATGCTATTGAGGTTTTTAACGTAATTTTTTTCTAAACTAAATAGTTTGCGTGAGAGACACTTCCAAAGAGGAAAAATGTGTGTCTAACTTCTAACTATTGCTATGTGAACTTCCAACGAAAATTGGTTTGAACGGGATTTAGTACGTAGTTCTTTTTTCGTCTTTCATTCAATGAAATAAAAATTATAAAAAAAAACATTTAATGGACAAAAATAACTGTTACTTGCTGCTACGGAACCCTTCTGCGAAGTGCACATTCTGCGAAGTGCCCTTTATGAGAAGTGCACCAAATGCAAAATGCACGAGTGCACATTTTGCGTCAAACCCATACAAACAAGAGTGCAACATCAATTAACTTAACTCACTTTAGTAACGTTAAAACAAGCAGCAGGTTCGCGCCATGTGCATGTGTGGCTACATGTATACGTGTGCCGACCGGGGACCGGGGACGCTCTCTATAGTTATATTATACTTGACAGTCTACACAATTTTAGTTTGGAAGATCTTTTTGAGCTATTTACATACAAAAATGAACACTACAATTATGGAGAATCCTACGCTAACAGGCAGTCCAATCTATCTAAATATAAATGCATACATTCATTGTCTTCAAATACTTCAATTCTCTTATCTAATTCACAATTTTATTATAAAAAATTACAGAGCTTATTCTTTATGACTATAAAGAAAAAATATATTGCTAAGGGCTTCAGCAGACTAGCTATTTTTGTGCTAAGAATTTAGAACTCTGAAGTTCGAGGATAACCATGGGACATTTTTTGTAAGATTTTGTCTGACACTTTGCAGCCCTTAATAATTTATAACAATTTTGAAAGTTGTGATAGAAAAATAGCTAGCAAGTATGAGCCCTGTTAAACCGTACTTCAGACCAATAAAACTAGTCTAAATAATCTCTTGTTCTAATGTTTAAAATTCAGCTACAAAGAACAGTCACCTTTCGTTCCAATTAGTAACAATATGGTCTCAGGTGGCGCCACACGCATCAGGAATGTTCTGTTACCCTACACGACCACACACAGAGTGAGGACATGACGATCTACATCACTACATCGCTTCTAGTTCAGTAGCTAGCTCAGTAAATCGACAAAACATATTCAGTTGAATATTAAAATTAAATATTTATATATTTTTTTTAATATATTATGTAAGTATAAAAATATACGGAGTTATAATTTGATACAAAATATAATGAATATTGGTAATGACTAATGACTAATGAGACAGAATACCTGATGCGCGGGTGGCGCCGCCAGGTGGCGCGGGTGAGTGCTCCTTGGAGCCGCGGGTGGCCGTGGCCGGGCTACGCCTAGCCAGCGCCTAGCGCCTAGCGAGTACACACGCAGTATGTAACTATGTTTGGACTGGCTGCGGCTGGACGGGGGCTCTGGAATGCAAATGATCATACTCATCAGTAAACGTGGAGGCGCGCGACGCCGGTGTTCACATCACTATGCAGTCTACAAGTCACAAGTTCACAGTTCCAGATACGGTCCATAGCTCCTTTGCTTCCGTGCTTCGCATTACTTCCAACTCACAAGCCAGCTTTATGACCGATTCAGAGTTACCTATTTACTTTATTGTTGATATGGGGCAACACTCAATTTGCTAAATTTAATACTCGATTTCTTTTTAGCAAGGTTGACTTCGGTAAATTTGTTCATGTCAATTTCTAAATGCTCAATTTCTTGGATATACTCAGCTACAAGTTCATAAAAAAGTTCATTTATGTTTAGTAAATTATGACTTCATAAATATGAGATCACCTGCATTGTTACTGAGTTATGTAATTCTTCCATTTACACAATGGAATCAAAATCGTGCGATAATAATTTGGTAGCTTTAATGTAAAGTTGGTAAGACAAATACTTACAACATTTTAGCTAGAGCTTCAAATGTATCAGAAAGTTATTAATGTGTTTAATACACTTCATAAATCTGCTTGAGGCAATGTGAAAAATAGCATCTTATAACCACTTTCCGGGGAAGTATGAGTTAGAAAAAATGCTAATAAATTTTGGCACACTGGTAGGTTTTATGAATTTTATAAAAGAATTTAGAAGTAGCATTTCAACCTGCACATTGCACAACCGTGTCTTAAGCTACTAGCTCCAGCTGTGCAGCCTTCTGCTTCTGTCAGACATTGTGACGTTACAAGGCACGCTTCACTCTAGGCGTGTGGCAGAGATAGGAGAAGCAAAATATCATGGAATGTTATGCCAGCTGATTCCTACACACAGTCAGCCAGTAATTCACCACTAAAGTCACAATTTGCCCAATATAAAGGAACTTAAGACACAGCAGTACGAAAATGTGCCAATAAATACAGGAACACAAAAAAATGCAGAGCAAACTCTTCCAAGTGCTTGAGAAACTTGGTTCTTTCTTCAGATTCATTTTACGTTTACCTGTTTGGGAGCTGTGGAACAAACATTATTAAGAAACAATGAAGCTTTAGATTCAAGTAGAATCATACTTACCATGGCGAGAGTCGTGTTCTGAGCGCAGAGCCTCATGGGAGCATGTAGCGCCGACATCTAGTGTAGTGAAATCAGAATCAAACCATTAGAACAAGCTCATTTCATTCCAATGTACCACAACCTTCGGGGCTCACTATCAACAGTATACTGTCTTCTTTCACAGGGATGGTCTTCATACACTCACTTGGCAGTGAGAGCAATTGTTTAAGTTGCACCAATTACTAGCACCTACTTTCACTAAAGTTCTTTGGATATCAAAATACGAAACTTCATTACGGATACCTAACAGTTTTATGTGATATCAGTCTTTTATATACAGAACAGTCAATCGCTAAATTGTACAAGGTTTGATTAGAACTGACCTGCATTCCACAGCCTGCAAATAAAACAATTAGTGAATAAAGTAGTAAAAAGTGATGACCCACCTATTTCCCTTCTTCTTGGCCCACTACTTCTTTGTATCTGGCTATCATGAGCTTCTTGACTGTGTCTCTGTACGTCTCCCCGGGGGTTGGAGTGTATATGCCTCTCTTCTGACCTAGACCAGCTAAACTCGGTCTCTGTTCAGCTTCTATAGGTGCAATTCTGCCCTGTTCTTCTTTCCCTAAGCCTCTGCCTTCGGACCAACCCATTTTCTGTAACATTTTGCCACCAATGGTGTCTACGACTGACGGAGGCGGGTGCGCTGTGATCGGCGGAGGCATTGGCTCCGGAGGGTCATAGCGCTTCCTGATTGGTGTCTCATCTTCACCAAACTTCATACGCCTCTCCGCAGCCCTGTCTCTGTAGCCGTTTGATTGTGGTAAGAGGTCATTCTTATTGCGATACTCAGCCAAGTTTTGCTTGTGTAAGTCTGAGAGCATCTTGTGTTTGTTTAGTACTTCCACAGATGGGAAGCGTCGCTTACAAATAAGGCAGGTTAGCTTAGGCCAATCAATAATTCCATCATCATTATCGAAAACAATTTCAGTTTCAGGTGCCTTTTTTATTAAAAAGTCGTCAGTGGTGATGGGTGGTGGGGATAGTTCTCTAACGTGAGTCAAGGAAGGCCCAGAACCGAGCACAGAGAAGCCAATGTCGGCTGATCCCCTGCTGGGGCCCGTGTCCGATGGCTGCTCCATGACTATGTTGCTCCTAGCGTTCTCTTTCTTCTGATTCAGTGTCCTAGCCCACCGCTCCATATCTTTGGCTATCTTTTTGGCAACTTTGACTTTGTCATCTTTATCTTTCTTCTTCTTTTCTGGCTCTGGCTCTTTAACTATAGTGTTTTCTGTAGTAGCTTGTGGTGGGTTGGGTAATTTAGGTTGCTCAGTGTTTTGGTGTGCTTGTGTGGCTGCTATGTATGTGGAGCTGGTGGCGTCCCAGTACATGTACTGGTTAGACTGGCTATTGTAGAAATATTGACTGGTGCCGTCATAGTACAGCCCCGTGCCAGGATCGTAGTAATAACCCGAAGTCTCATCATACATGAAAGTTCTAACATCAGGGGCAGTGTAAACAGTTTTCCCATCACCAGTGGGTGCTTTACCAGAAGGAATGGTTTGAGCAGTGGAAGTCACAAAGACTGGTACACTAATAGGTGCCCAGGCCATGTGGCGGGCCTGGGCAGCTGAGATGGCAGACTGTGCCACAGCCGCAGCGGCATTTACTCTATCTGCTTCGGACATTGCCTGGGTAGAGGCTGTATAATTTGGCAATTGGTTGTAATAGGAAGAATAATCTGAATTCATAGGTTTCTGAATCTTTTTAGGTTCATTGTAGAAACTAATCAAAACCTCCCTACCATCAATTTCTAGAGGGGGCTGCAGGGCTACTAGCTGAGAATGAGCCATTGTGGAATCAGAAATAGAATTAAAATTAATGTATGCTAAACATTTGGAAGCCCCAGTCAATGTTTCTCTACCAATAGTGATGCCTGCTATTGAATCTAAAACAGCTTTCGTGCATCTCTCTTTGATCGCATCAAGTATCTTCTCTTCAGTAGTGAGAGCATCTAATCGTCTAAACAGCAGCCGTTTAGTGATGCCACCGTTCTCCAACAAGGTGTTCCTCTCAGTGTCACCACCGTACACGACACCCTCCGACCTCTTACCTTGGCAGTTGCGCCTGTAGCACACTTGTCTACGCTTGAAGTTGTACAAGCCACACTTACACACCCAGTCCCCCGGGGAAGCACTGATGGTCGACTGATTGTCATCATGTTTGTCTCTAGATTCATACTTAGTCTCATACTCCACGACGGATTGCTCTCTCTCCCGGCTACCAGAGCGACTGCTCGACCTGGAGAAAGCCTTTTTGTTATCATTGTCACTTATGGTGGGGGGTGAGGGGGGTGCCGGGATGTCCTTGTCTCGGTCGTCGTGCCGCTTGGGCGAGCGGCGCCGGTCGCGGGCGCGTTCGTACCGGTCGCGGCGGAAGCGCTCCCGGCGCTCGTCGTCGCGCTCGTGGCGGTGGCGCTCCCGGGGCGGCTCGCGGCGCTCGGGGCTGTGGCTTCGGCGCGGCTCCCACACGGGCGAGCGGCCCCGCCCGTCGGCCCAGCGGCTGTCGTCTCCCCACCGAGTGCTCCGCTCGTCGCGGCCGCGCCACGACATCGCAAAAGCCTGTGAACATCACCCGTACGAATAAAGTAGCCGTACTCACAAACCGTGCGACGCCGCAGTCCCGTCCTCCATGTTGGTTGGCCTATATTGTCGTTCGATAACCTTTCTCCTCGCTGTTTTATTGTTTACCTGCTGTAGCGACCACTGGCACGACTTTAATCACACACGTTAATCACAATTTACGTAAGTAGTTGTAAATGAAGTAAGTAAATCTTATAATTTTCAATTAAAACGCAAAATCATAGAAAAAGGACAGTGGAAGAAACCATTTTTAATTTTAGTGATGGCAACTTAGTTACTAAACTATAATAACTCGAGTTAACATTTGACTCGAACAGCGAACCACCTTGAGTTGGGTACCTAGTACCTATTAGAATATGAACAACATGAATGAACTATCTAAATAATTGTAATCACATTAGGGAAAATCCATAATAGCAATATTAGTTTTTTAATTCTGAGCTATATTTGTGGAACACAAAACGTAGTTGTATGTTAAAAAGAGAATAAATTGTGAATAACTATTCATTCCAAATATTACTATTTATATAGGTAGACAAACACGCTAATAATATTAAAATTTTTCATGCGAAATAAACGTTCATTATCATGATTTTAACTATAATATGAATCTTATTTATATAATTATGTACTCATGACTTTCTACAAGGCCCGCTTTGATAGACTGTGGCCGACGAAACGAAGTTTCCTAAACTTTTATA
Organism: Eilema sororculum; assembly: GCA_914829495.1. Taxonomy (NCBI): domain Eukaryota; kingdom Metazoa; phylum Arthropoda; class Insecta; order Lepidoptera; family Erebidae; genus Eilema; species Eilema sororculum. The sequence goes on from OU618532.1 coordinate 478,706, forward strand.
TGGCAACATTTTTTCCTGTCAGTTGGTATTTTTATATTCTACTAGCTTTTGCTCGCAGCTCCACCCGCGTGGATGTCGGTTCCCGGCAATTATTCGATTTTTTTTAAACTTTTAAACCTTCCCTAGACCTCCACGAACATTTCAAGACCAAGATAAGATAAATCCATTCAGCCGTTCCCGAGTTTTAGCGAGACTAACGCACAGCAATTGATTTTGATATATATAAATATAATATATTGTGTAGTGTTCGTTAAAAATAATGCCCGAAACAACTGTAAAGAGTGATATAAGAAAGCTTTTATTCACTTTGATAAATATTAAGATGTACTTACTGCTGTAATTAATTAGTTACCTATAAATAAAACTGTCGTGTTAATCGAACTCATGAATATTTAAAAATATTGAGATTTACTCACCCTATTATAAATTATAAAAAAAAATGTTCATTTTAATAGAAACACCTAATTTTTTTCGATGACAAAATTTCCTAGCGCTGCGCTTCTTGCACACACTAGTACCATCGGCATCGGCATGTATCCACGCGTGTGCGCGAATTTGACCTTGAACGATGTAGGCTGATTATATGTGCACCTTAGAAAAAGAAAAACATACTTAAACATAATATCAACTCCGTTATTTAGGTGTATGGTCAGTGTTGAAATTTTTAGCCAAAAATTAAATTCAATTCAATTCTCCTTGATTTTTCATATTTGGCGCCAATTTTTTGGACCATCTTTCGCTGGCCAGACTCTAGATGAACGGACCTTTTTTTTGTGACTGTTTAAGTTGACAATTTCAACTCAAGTAATATAAAGTTTTCAAATCGAGCTACTTGGCACATCACTATCCTTTTTTGTCAGAAAAAAGACCATAGAGATAATGTAGAGATGTCAAATAATTGTTCCTACTAAGTTACTAACTGTAAAATCAGATACAATCGAATAATAGTCGATTTCTTTATCTGAGAATGGTATCACGAAACATAAAGTTTTCGCATCTTCGTGTATGAGTTACCAGGTCTTAAAATTAAAAAAAAAAACCATTATTTACTATTTACCCGACTGCCGAAGGAAGGAGGATAATGTTTTTCGAGACGGCTTGACGGATTTGGACATGTGAGGTGTTATTTAATTCGCCGTAGTTGTGTGAGTGACACCAGGTATATGAAAATTTCGAGATAATCACAATGGCGTATTTTTGGCGCCAAAACGTATGTGGTCAAAAATATTTTTGACTCAAACTTATCGAGTAGGCTTTGATTATTTATATGTCTAGATGGAGTGTCAAATGCGTACAAACGTCTCAAAAAATATCAGTGTCTTCAATCTCATAGTACTTACGCGCAGCTCAGTGACGTTCGCGTCGGCTCGGTGTCACAACGTAAAACCCGCGAAAAACATTAAATAAAAACTGTCGAAATATGGCGACTAGCACTAGCAAAGTGTGCCGGAATTAAAAAGGACGCCTAAATACTACTACACACATTACCTTTTATGAATAAAGTAACCAAAATACAAGTTAAATTAATTATTATTTTCATCACAACAATATGTCATTTATCACGCGCCATATTTGTAAGTGTTGCCAGTTTTTTAAATTCATGGTTTGGTTCGATTGGGGGAGCCATGTACCGATTGGGGGAGCCAATGTCCCTCCTTTTTATTGATTCGGATTAGAACATTATTTACTGACTAAGGCAAAGCCAAAGGAAGGATCAGAATCCGAATCCGAAATCCGAAATCCGAAATCCGAAATCCGAAATCGAAATCCAAAGGAATCGCGTGGCAAGTACCCAGACCTATGGAAATTAGTCATATGTACACAAACAAATATATGCACTAAGCGAGAATCGAACCCGTGCCCCTAATAATTATACCTATGTGATTTTTTGAGAAATTTTCCATGTAGCTGGTATCATATTTACGCACACAGAAGCACGAATGCAACGTGTAAAACACGGGCCACACGCACACATCGCTGGTTAAATGCCAAAGGGCCACATTACGGAAATGGTAAATTTTACAGGAGAGCCCATCAAGTTTTCGCCGCGATATTTTTAATTTTTTTAAGAATCTATAAGTGCTACATCTATGTGTTATATATCATTCGATGCGTATTTTAGACCTTTATTAACGTAATACAAAACTAATTTCAGCAGCTTGCATCTACGAGAGTATAATATCACATGTGTCCGTTTTGCTTATAAAAATGAGTGTTGAATCTGTGCATATTTATTTAATAAAATGCCACATAACGAAAGATAAGTAATATTTAATGAATATTTTTCTCGAAAAACCAATAAAATCAATCTTATCTAAACATAAAAAGAATAAGGATGACACAACATGATAGAATAATGAATCACGTCTATATTAAAATAACTAAAAAGTTAAAATTCTAGAAGAAAAATAAGGAAAGTGTGTGTATTGCTCATAACATTGTGATTCACAATGTTAAAGTCATCTAAGCCTTACAAGGAACCATACTTATAGACTACACACATTCGATCAATTAGGCTATCGCTTTCCACTCCCGGACATATTCCTCTCCCAGTGTGCGCCATTTCGGCTGGTCCTCCGCCTTCCATATCCAGTCTGTCCCAGCCACTTTTTTAGGTCCTCAGTCCACATCGGGCTAGAGGGCGCCCTACTTTCCGTTTACCTTCTCGCGGTCTCCACTTTAGGACTCGTTGGTCCAACGGCCGTGAGCCCTTTGGCAGATGTGGCCCAGGGGCGGATCCAGCTTTCCAGCCAGGGGGGGGTCATAGTCTAGGTCAAGACTCGAATTCATTTACAATATGTACCTACTTTAATTTAAAAAAAATGCATATAGGTAGAGTTCTGTAATTAATATTTTGAAACGATACTTATTTTGAAAAATACGTTATATGTACTATGTTATATGTACAAGCAACATGCAGCCTGGGACCCGACTTCACCCGGAATACATTCGCAAAGAGACAATATTTCAGTGGAGCAAGTACAACACCTCGATCCTGCTGCCGTGTCATGGCTCCTAACTCTCTTCAATGACTGCATTGCTTCTGTAAGGATCCCACGTCTCTGGAGAAAGGCCAAAGTAATCGCCATACCGAAGCCGGGAAAACCTATGGACGACCCCAAAAGTTTCCAACCAATGTCTCTCCTGTGTCAAACCTTGAAACTCTTCGAGAGGGTGCTTCTTAATCATCTAGCTAACATTATAGACCCAAAGCTGATCCCAGCTGTGAAATTCACTAAGCGAGCACAACGATGCGAGTCGCAACGTTGTGCTCGATAGAGATTGTCATTGGTCGATCTCCAGTGACGTGATACAATCCGACCAATGACAATCTCTATCGAGCACAACGTTGCGACTCGCATCGTTGTGCTCGCTTAGTGAATTGCAGTGCTGAGCAGGCTGGCCTCACGCAAAATATCATGAATGGCTTTGAGACACGCAAAGTGACTGGCGCAGTTTTTCTTGATTTGTCTTCAGCCTACGACACTGTGAACATCAACAGCTTGCTCTGGAAGATGGAAAGAATCACTGGAGATCGCAAACTTGCGGCAGTCTTGGGTGAACTCCTCCGGAACCGACGCTATCAGGTGCAATTGCACTCCTAAAAATGCGGCTAGAGAGTGCTGAGGAATGGCCTACCTCAAGGTAGTGTTCTGGCTCTGCTGCTCTTCAACTTCTACACCAACGACCAACCCCTTAGCCCACGCAGGACACGTTTCCTTTACGCTGACGACTTGGCTCTCAGGTCACAGGGATCCTTTGAGAAGGTAGAGGAAAACCTGAATGACGCACTCGAAGAGCTAAGCCGCTACTACATCAGTAATGCCCTGAAGCCCAAACCAGCAAAAACGCAGTCGTGCGCCTTCCACCTCAGCAATGGGCTGGCAAAGCGAGAGCTGAAAATGCAGTGGCGCGAAGTTGAAATTGAACACTGCTCACACACCAAATACCTGGACAAGTCCCTGACCTTGAAAAAGAACCGCAAGATCCTCAAACAGAAGGTCTCGGCACGCAACAACCTCTTAAAAAGGCTGACGAGCACAACCTGGCGGGCCGTACCGCAGGTGCTGCGAACAACAGGGATAGCTTTGTGTTATTTTGTGGGTGAATATGCGTGTCCCGTATGGGACAGTATATGGCTAGTGGATGTAGCACCAAATGAGACCTACAATAACAGGTTGTCTCAAACCGACTCCGTAACACATGCTGTATCCTTTACCCGGCATAGCACCTCCAAGTGAGGTGGAGTGGGGCAAGCTGGAACGGGATCAGCAACACCCCATGTACGGCCACCATCACGTGCCAAAAAGGCTGAAAAGCCGAAAGAGTTTCTGGGCGTGCGTTGCACCCGCCGGTGGCGATCCCTCCCTGGCCAGGATGAACCTATGGAGAGCGCGGAGCTCGCTACCATTCCCATTCATTTCGCTGTCGGAGAGTTTGCCCCCTGAGCACGACCTCTTCTGGATCAGGTGGAAGTCCCTAAACAGACTTAGGACACAGGTCGGTCTAGGCAAGGAGAATCGGTCCAAGTGGGGTTTCTCAGACAGCTTTCCTAACACGATGGAGAGTAAATAATGCGAAATAAAAAAAATAAAAAAAAAACTGAAAAAGAAAAGAAAACGAATTGTCCAAACTGTTTTTTTTTATGCCAATGTAATATGTACCTTACTAGGGGCTTTCAGCTTCGGGGGCGTTCCCCTTACACCCGGTATTATAATTAATTACGCCCTCACTAAATTTTGCGTTCACGATAGTTACGTCTTACGTCAGACTGCTAGAACCGCATGAGTTGCAATGCAATGATCAGCTCGAAGCTCGTCGTTCGGGTACAGTTCGGGTGCGACGCGGGTAGGAATTTCGTTCATTTTTTGAATGGAGTGAGAGGGCAGTTCACGCGAGGGGCGCGGGCTGGATATGTGGAGAGTGTGATAGTCATAAGTAGGTATTTTATTTTGTTCAATTTATGCATGACGACCTATATGAGATTAAGAAAATAATCAGAAGACGATCTGCCCAGGGGGGGGTCATGACCCCCATGACCCCCCCCCCCTGGATCCGCGCCTGATGTGGCCAGCCCACTGCCATTTCAGCTTACTTATTCTGCGAGCTGTGTCGTATGTCGTACAGTTGTATTTCTTTGTCAGATGGCCTCGTTTCGAATTTTATCCTTCAAGGGCAATGTAACATCCCCATGCCTCTACGCTGGAGGCTTATGGGTTCTGGTCTTGGAGCTGGACGGACATTGTGACGGTATCATACAAGCATCTCAGCACCTCGATGTATCACCAATCGACACGACACCGCTGTACATCCAGAACTACCCAGGTTTCGATAGAGTCGAAGGCTTTTTCGTAGTACACAAACGCCATATACAGCGGCTGACTGTACTCTTGGGTCTCTTCTACGATCTGTCGAACAGTATGGATGTGGTCTACGGTGCTATAGACTTTTCGAAACCTGGCTTGTTCTGGTGGCTGGAACTCGACGAATTTACGCGCGAGGCAATTTGTGACGACTCCCGAGTTTGTAGAAATGATTCAGTAGTGAGATGGGCCTGTAGTTCTTCAGCAAGGCTTTATCACCTTTTTTGAAGAATAGTACCACCGCAGTCCCGCTCCATGCCCTAGGTGTAAGGCCCTGCTGGATGGAACTAAAGAGGCTCGGTAGCTCTTTCAGTATAGGAAACCCGCCTGCTTTCAAGAGTTCAGTAGTAATTTCGTCATCACCAGGGCACCTGTTATTCTTCAGTTGCCTGAGAGCCGCCTCTATCTCGCACTGCTCGACATCGGGTATCTCCTCGGTGTAATGGCGCGTGAGTGGGGCTCTATGGTTTTCATCGTTATGTCCCTTCGGTTGAGTCATCCGTGATGCATACAGCTGTCCATAGAATTTATCGATCTCTTCAAGAAAAGTGTCATTTATTGATTATTATGTTCGGTATTTTTATTGTTCAGACTGTTTAGTATCGGTGAGCTCAATTTTTGATGAACAATATTGGGAGTTGAGTTGAATGTGTTATTTTGTGTTGAGGTAGTTTGAAGATGTTCATTTTCGGCTATTATCACCATACGTATACAAACACAGACCCTACTATCCACTCCTAATGATTTCATCATCCACGGCAGCAGTAAACAGTCTGCGAGTCAGGCAGCACAGTTATTATTGGTACCTATAGCTCGTCTAAACTGAAATAACGTTCACATCATATTCAGTGTAAAAATAGTATAATGTTCCATTGTTTCAGGAATTTTATCGTCAATAGGTATAATTTGTTTTTGTACGTGAGAGATGTGGTTGGGCGCGTCTTTTGGGCTTAGACAAGCTATACCTAATTGTTTAGGTAGGTAAATTTACTAACTGGCAAAAAAATCATACAAGCGAACCATTACACCCACCAATACAGCCACAAAAGAAACATGTCCAATTTTCGTAAATAAATAGTAGTGTATTTACTTTTTTCTTATGTACAAAACTCTGGTTCTGCACTTTAATCTTAAAAAAAATATAATAAGCTCATGATATTAAAATGCAAAGCGGACACGTTTTATAATGTGGCCCTTTGGCTTATAAAATAATGATGTACTCACTTGATATTTATATTCCACACAGCCACAATCCAAAATATGGCACTTTAGTCTATAAAATTTAATTAAAACTAAGACATTTTTCGCAATATGGCCCTTTGTCTTATAAAATACATGCACTTACGCCGATTACGAGGGCTCAACTGCAAATGTGGCTGTTTCGTCCTGAAGTGAGTCACCAAAGTCGCAGAATGCCAAAAAGGCGGTTGTCTGATTTTGCCATTTTTGATGCTAAAATCACGGGTGTCTTTTTCAAATTTAAAAGTTATAATGATTTGGATGCCATTTTTGGAAAAAAATAGATTTCAGATTTTTTTGCGTTGTGGCCCTTTGGCATTTAACTAGCGACATGTTTGCACAGGTTGACTCGTTTTATTTCCGTTGACAGTAGGACGAGGCTCCATCTAGACATTATATAATCAAAGCGAGTAGGGTATTAAAATGAAGGAAATTAGAAGGAGATTAAAAAAAGATATACCTACATGTCATATCATAACTAAAAATGATAAAATAAAACAAATGATTAAAAATTAAAAACACGACTGCCACTGAAAAGATCGAAATAAGTTTGATAGCAGGCGGTACCCATTAATTTTCTTTCGGTTTATGATTTGCAAATGGGTACCGCCAGCTATAAAACTTATTTTGATCTTTTCAGTGGCAGTCGGGTATTTTATTTTTTAAACATTTGTTTATTCAAGATTTTATTAGAGTCTGGCCAGCGAAAGCTGGTGCAAAATAAATTTCCAATTCACAGGTTGCAACACTGACTATACATCGAATTAACTGAGCCTATATTTAGCCTATATTGTACTAATGACATGTTTTCGAGCAGCGCTGCGCTAGTAGACGTGAATGTTAACTCATAAAACATCTTTTAGTTAGTTCCCGGTAGAGTGGAGTAGGACCACGCCACGTCTTCCTTCTACGACACCCACCGTAGAACCGTAGAAGGCGACTAAGGGAAAGGGCTGTTCTCCATCCGACATCCGTTGCTCCTGGACGCCCATTTGATTTCTTTAAAGATAATTCCTTATTATCTAATTAGTAACCTATAGTAGGTACTCATCTATTTAATTTATGTCATGCACATCACAACAAAACACAACGGACTAAAAAATAATATGCACGAGTTCTAAGACGCCACGTGCACATATTATCAAAAGAATATTGACATAATTACCAAAAAGTCGAAAATGAGTTTTTGATGCCATAACTTCATGTTTTGCACGTTTTATCTATGGTAAAAATGACAGAATCGTTGTTCCATTAATTTCCAACAGAGAGAGTCACTGTCGTTATGATTTTGGCCTGTTTTTCGTACGGTAACGCGGAAACATCGACTTATTTATTTGTTAGTCGTGTGGGGCGCCCCGCGAAGTGGACACGTGCCTGGATATAGAACGACGTAATTGTAAGTTACGACAAATTATTTCAATTTTATTAGTAGAACAAGGACGCAATTGGCAATTGTGTCATTTTGTGAAAAAAACTGCAGCAGATCTGTGGATTATAATATGACACGCGATCGTGTGAAGTGGAGGATTAAGAGCCGGAGGTCTTCCTCCTCCACTTCGCACGAGCGTCCAAGGTAGTGAGACCGTTAGCATTAGCACGCATGTCACCCTCCACGACGCCAAGCCTGCACTTCTTGGGCCTACCCCTTCTACCTGGACCCGGTGGGGTGCCATTGCCAGGCATTTGTTACCTACGTAGACGGGCGGTTCCCGCAAGAAGTGGCGGCACCTGCGTAGGCGGCTCTCTTGCATTTTATCTACGATGTCACTTACATGAGGGCTGCCGCGGATGCGTGAGTTCCTCACGCGATCTTTACGTGTGACCCCACACATCCACCGCATGTGACGCTAGTCATTTCCCGCCACTTAGCCCACGCGGCGGCAGTACGTGTCTTGACGTCGTAGTCGATGTCACCAGAAAGGTGAAGTAAATATCCCAGGTACTTAACCTGATCCGTGCGCTCGACCAAGTCATCGCCTATGCGAACGGGTGTGGGATCTGTTGAGTTTAACGCCAAGTATTCTGTCTTCGCTACATTTAGCTTCAGACCGCCGTTCTCAAGCGCCTCCTTCCACACTTTCGCACGTCACACCAATCTGTTCTTATCTGCGTCCATCAGCGCAATGTCATCAGCATACATAAGCAACCATGCAGGCTGTTCATGTGAGTCTCTGATACTGTCCGACAAAACGTCTAATACTAAGTTGAACAGGTACGGACCAAGTACGGATCCTTGGTGTACCCCGACGGTGATGGGGAAAGTTCTCGTGTCGCCAACAGCTGCATTTCTAGGAATAGACAGTGCAGGGGCGTGTTCCTCGCCCTGTATGTATCTCTCCGCGACGATCCTTATAGTCCCGTGTCCGGGGCGGAACCCATACTAACACTCAGAGAGGACACTCTCTTGTGGGATCCGGGAATCGATTATCCGCTCGTAAAGCTTCATGGTGTGGGACATTATCTTTATAATTCGGTAACTACTACATTCCTGCACCGATCACTTGCCCTTGAAGACTGGCGTAATGACACTCAGCCTCCACTGGTTTGGGATTTTAGCGGTGAGGAGGACACAGTTATAAAGGTTAGCGAGGATGCCCACACCACGGGCACCCATTGCCTTCCAAGCCTCGATGGGGACTTCGTCGGGTCCGACAGTTTTCTAGTTCTTCATGCGACTAATGGCAGTCTGCACTTCTGCAGGCGTTATCGGTGGCACTTGTGCTTGATTTGGAGGGAGGTCTGGTGACTGTACCTCTTTATGCTGCTTATTCAGCAGCTCGTGGAAATATGAGCGCCATCTCTCCTTCACCGCGACTTCCTCGTATAACAGATTGTCCCCAGGGTCTTTAATGCAGCGGCACTTGGTTACAGCTTGCGCCTCTTTGACCCTGGAGCGCGCCAACTTATAGATGAGCTTATGTCCCTCAGACGATTCCAACTTGTTGTATAGCGGTTGCAATAAAATTGGTCTCATCTGGCCCTGGCTACGGCTCTCCTAGTGGCGCGTTTAGCCTCTTTGTACTCGTTGCGATCTCCGGGTGATTTCAAAGAGGGCTTTCTTCACCCTGATCTCCTTCTGGACTGTGTCTTTCCACCACCAGCTGTCCTTGTCACACTTCACTGCCACTGCACTACCTTCCCCGCCTCAAGAATAGCTGCCTGAATCTTGTCCCAGCAATCTTGCACGGGTTCGTCTACTCCCTTGCGACAGCGGAATGTCACGGAGCACTCAATCCCCTGTGACAGCGGAGTGTCACCAAGCACTCCCCCGAGCTGATTCCAGAAGGAGATCTTTTCGATTTCGCCACATCCAGACTGCGGAGCGTAGGCATTTATCAGGTGGGTAACAATCCCTTCGACAAGCACTCTCACAACTATAAGTCGGGCGCTATGGCGTTTCACCTCCAAGATGTCATCCTGAAACTCCCGGGAAAGCACCACGCCCACCCCGGCCTAGGCACGGTAGCCCTCGTCCACTTGGCACAAGAGGCGGAGGACACTATCCCCCGCGCAATCCCTTACATTTCCTGTCATTATGATTTGGCTAAGTTTTGGCCTTTCTGGGGGCGACTGCCGTCTGAGCCCCCATCCCGGAAAGGAAAGCCAGCGCCAGTGCCTCGTCCGTTTTTCAGCAGGTGCACCAGCTTGCAGGTGAAGTTGGCTTGGGTCCCGAAGATCTTTGTGGGACCCAAGGCAAGGGATATCGGAATTGTTAGATAAGTACAAGTACCTAAAGGTTAAAGGCACCTTTAACCTTAATATCCCTTGATCTCATTATTACTATAAACACTACTTAGATATATTTATTATTTTTAATATTAGATTTGATTACTTAGATTTTTTTAATAATAGTTTATTTTTGTTTTTAAGCTGACCAAGATTTTTATAAAAGTAATTTCTTGTTAAAAATAAGATTACGTTTAAAGTTCATAATGTAGACAGATTTATAAAAATTAAACAAATTGAACATAATGTTGTATATCCAGGCCTCGTATTATGTCATAATTGTATGTCATAAATGTACGTCTGGTTTGTTTTATTTGGTATTTTTGAATAGTTATCTTCGGTTTTCTCGCAATCTTTTTATATAATATTATTGATAGTAATGTAACACAACATAACTATTAAAATATATCAATAGAATTATTGGAAATACACAATATTTTCGATGTCAAACTTTTAAAACGCTCTCCTGAAAAATCGCACAAACGTAATTACGTCAATATCCTTTTGGATGAGCGACGGAGCGACATTATCTTGGACGTAAAATGTGCTCTATATGGTAATACTCAACTTCAGAAAATTTGTTATTTCGTTGTTAGCGCCGACAAAATTTTCGCCGTTGTCACAATATAACTGTAACGGTTTACCTCTGCGAGATATAAAACGACGCAAACACAAAACAAAAATATCAGCGGACAAGTCGCTAGTTACTTCGAGGTGTAAAGCCTTTGTACTGAAGCAAATGAAGAGACACAAATAACATTTTGTAATTTTGCAACCGCGACCCTTGCGGTCAGTTATATAGAATGGACCGACGGAGTCGACACCGCTGACATGGAAGGGCTGATTCGGAATGACTCTGGTTGAAGGCAAGTTTCCCATAAGGGGGTGAAATGATTTGGCTTTCATAAGTTTGCAGAGTTTGCAATTATTGACAGTTCCCCTTGCTAAGATTCTGCCTCGCAACGGCCAGAATTTGTTTCTTAAATTGCTGAGCAAAAGTTGAGGCCCGCATTGGAGAAGCTTTATGTGTTGATCTGCGAAAAGTATTTTAGTGAAGTTACGTAGTGTCCAATAAAACTGGATGATTCTTCTCATAGGGTTCCTGAGAATTTTGTAGTCTGCCCCCTACACAAACTATGCTATCCTCATTTAGGAATGGACTAAGACACAAGATTGGCGATTTTAAAGGTAAGCTGTATTTGTGTGACCTTGACCAATGCCGTAGAGAGGAGTGCATGACCAGTGGAGTTGCAGACATGGATACCGAAGGAAAAGAACCAGATGGCGTAGGGTCAATGACAGAGCTACGTAAGTTGATTTGATCTGTATTAGTAGGTATTTGCATCATTAACCTGATCACTGTGTGTAGTTTGTACAGAATTTTGTTTATGAATTAGTGTGTTATGTTTCTTATGACATATTCTGCAACCACCCAGTCTACAATGGAAGGCCTGGTGGCCGCTCCGAAAGCAGTTAGCACATAATTTTAAAGAGGTAAGTTTAGAAATTCGGTCTGCAACTGGCATTGATTTAAACATCGAACATTCATACAACTTATGATTTTGTTTGCAGATGGGACACGGTTTATCTACTGAAGGTGAGCTAACAGCTGAACTGTGAAATGTTTTTGTATTCGGAGACTGTGACGTCTTTCATTTTTATTGTGGGAAATTTTACTAACACTAACGGTTTCCAATAGTGTTGCTCGTTGTCGAAGGGACCAATAAAAACCTCTGATGAAGGAGAATCCTTACAGCTTCGTAATTCTTCCCATGTTCTAGCAGTTACACTGTCCAACTTCGCCGAAGCCATATAAATTATAAGCGTGTCCCACTTGTCCGTTGGTTAACCTCGACAATTTAACGCATTTAAGTGTTTAGACAACAGGTCGTTTAAGTTACGAATACCGGTGTGCGATTCCTTACTTATTGATTCAATGGAAAACAAGCACTTTATATGCTCATTGATCAAAAGACGTTTATTGTCATATCGCTCACAAAGCAAATCCCACGCTATTTTATAGTTATCTTGTGACACTGTAACGGAATTGATAACAGACATCGCCGGACCATCTAAATAGGCCTTTAAATAATCAAATTTATTAATATTATCTATGTTTTCATTTTGATGTATCAAAGATAAATATGTGTCTCTAAATGAAAACCAGTTGTTTGGATTTCCATTGAATGAAGGAATTTTTAGCGCGGGCAATTTGACATTATTACCTACATTTAGAGCTAGTATTAGACGCAGATTCCAATTCCACCTTTTGTTGGTTTTCAAGGAATTCTAACAACGAGTGACCTCGTGCTATAAGATTGAAAAACATAATATTTTCAGTCGTAGTATCATCGGCCAACATTTCGATTTACGATTCAATGTCCTCAAAGTTACACGATAGATCACGCATCTTACTACATCGCAGACGCAGTTCGTTTATGATAACCGCATTTGTTTCTTTACAGTCTATTATAGGTGACAAATATTTTTCAAATAGGTACCAAATGTCAATCAACACCTTATTTGTCTCCTTTGTTTGACAAGGTCTTTTAATTCAATCATTTTGACGGCGGCGTAACAACCAATAAATAACGATAACTTTCACAGTATAAAAAGAAACAACACAACATTAAAGTAAATAATAAACGATTTAATAAGTTACGGTTACGCTGAGCCCCGTAAGCGAGCGAAGATTATTTATTATTGAGGGCTTAGTCACTGAGTGACTATGCCGAAATTATTAAACAAACTGGTTTTGCAGGCGGCCGGTGTGCATAGACACAGCGCGATGCTAGTTGGAATGCGCAGCAGCCGAACTCGAGTGAATTCAATGATTTCTACTCGTATCCTTTGCCGTTATAGACCGGTGGGGCGAGCACGAACAATTTGCGAGAAAGTAAACGTATCGTTAACGTAAAAAAATGTATGACATTTGTACAGCGCCCCTATCGTGCGTAAAAGTAACTAAATTTGGTAGCATGAAGCACTTTCGTAATGTAAATGTATCGACTACTCGATAATCATTCAATACGTCACATTTTGTGAGTAAAATTAGGTAGCATGATTTTTTTTTTGACATACGGTAATGTAAATTACGAAGGCTGGCTGTCGAGTTTTACGAATCTTTTGTCACTCAATTTTTGTCGGTGACAAAAGTTTCGTAATCATATAAACTAGAATAAAAATTATAGTTTAAAGCAATAAGTGCTTATATTGTGATTAATAATACAATCCAGGACCGCTACGTCATGAAAATAGTAAAAGGATTATATACTTGAGTCCTAAAAGTGAGAGATATTAACCTCGAGAATCTAGGTAAGTAAATGTTGTTCTAAATAAATCTATGTAATAATAATGGAAGCAAGTTTCATATTTTCCGCCAAATAAGTAGAATATTTCGTTTTAATATTAAATTTGTTACTATAAATATACAACATTTCTATTCACAGAATGTGTAAAATGGTAATATCATAATAAAATTAAAGTACCTAATAGTACATAATGGTGAAATTTAACATTTAATTTCAGGATACCTATGTGACAGTGACTGCCGACCATTAAAATGTAAATGCTAAAAGTGGAGGGGCTACCCATGACGCTTTCATAATATGGGAAACACACATAAAACAGACTATTCCACAATTTACATGAAAGGCTGTCGCACAGACATAGGTACACAACTATTCATGGAAAGACCCGGGTGACCACAGAGATACGAGTAATCTTGGGCATTTGAAAAATTTTAGGCGTTGTTTATGAGAGAAATGTGCAAAAAGTTGCTGAGAGTTACACAGCTTGGTCATTGAATACAATGTACCTGTATAGAAGATGACTTACTAAGAGGAAAGGCTATCAGACATGTTGGTAATGATGCAATGAATAGACCAAACTAGTTATTAAAATATTTAATATTGTTCAGTAAAATATATATTAAAAAATTAAAGCATTCTCTTCTTTCTTTGCTGTGTTGGTTCCATGGGGAGCAGAATAGAGTCACCACATTTCTTCCTGTGAGCGTCATAGAAGGCGACATAGGGATAAGGCTGTTCTCCATCCGACAGTAAACATACAGCCCGTGACGGTAATAGGCGCGCGCCCTATTACATAGGACCGAAAATGTTGGTGTAAAAACACCTCTGCCTACCCCTTCGGGGATTTACATCGTGATCGAAGGACCATTTGTTGCTTCGATAGCTGTTCTGGTCGTTGGCGTTTAATCCAAACACAGGAGCTGGTTTTGCAGTATATATAATATTTTAAAAACGGGTACAGTTAAATTTATGGAAGACACGTCCGTACAATTTTGAGGCATATAGGCAAGAGGTCGTTTTGTGTTGCTAGCACAAAAAGTAAAGTTTTGATTAAAATTAAATAAAAGGTGTTGCTATCCGCAACAGGCTGCCCGGCGTTGAAGTACTTCAACATTGATCGTCGGACTCGGCTTCGACTGGCAGCGGGCAGATGTTGTTGTACGCTCGTTGTATGATGCCCTTCTTGGTGCGAATGTCTGCCACGCGATGAATGTTGTCTGTCCCAGGATGAAGCTTGACAACTCGACCCAGGAGCCATAGAAGAGGTGGTTGATTTCTGTCCCGTACTAGGACTAGCGATCCCAGTTTAAGGTCGCCTGATGATGACGACCACTTGACTTTCTGTTGAAGGAGATTAACGTATTCATATGAGAAACGTTGCCAGAAATGTTGTTTCAGTTTCTGTATCCTCTCGTATCGCTGCAGCCGATTTATGTTGACTTCAGTCAGCTGGCGGTAAGGTACAGATAAGAGTGAGCGCCCAATTAGGAAGTGGGACGGTGTAAGGCATGAAAAGTCTGAAGGATCATAAAGGTGTTATAGGCCTTGAATTTAGAACAGCCTCTATCTCTATGAGACAAGTTGACATCTCCTCATATGTTAAATGTGTCAATGAAAGAATACGACGTAAATGATGCTTTACAGACTTAACGGCTGCTTCCCATAGTCCACCGAAGTGGGGGGAGTAAGGGGGAATAGTTTTAAATTCTATGCCATGAGTTGAAAGGTCTGATTGAATGTCGTCTGAGTAATTATGAATAAAATATTTTAAATCATTACTGGCTCCGACAAAGGTGCTCTCAATCGGTTTATAGCACGTCGTGGCAAACCACAGACAATATACTCCGATAACGGTACCACCTTTGTCGGAGCCAGTAATGATTTAAAATATTTTATTCATAATTACTCAGACGACATTCAATCAGACCTTTCAACTCATGGCATAGAATTTAAAACTATTCCCCCTTACTCCCCCCACTTCGGTGGACTATGGGAAGCAGCCGTTAAGTCTGTAAAGCATCATTTACGTCGTATTCTTTCATTGACACATTTAACATATGAGGAGATGTCAACTTGTCTCATAGAGATAGAGGCTGTTCTAAATTCAAGGCCTATAACACCTTTATGATCCTTCAGACTTTTCATGCCTTACACCGTCCCACTTCCTAATTGGGCGCTCACTCTTATCTGTACCTTACCGCCAGCTGACTGAAGTCAACATAAATCGGCTGCAGCGATACGAGAGGATACAGAAACTGAAACAACATTTCTGGCAACGTTTCTCATATGAATACGTTAATCTCCTTCAACAGAAAGTCAAGTGGTCGTCATCATCAGGCGACCTTAAACTGGGATCGCTAGTCCTAGTACGGGACAGAAATCAACCACCTCTTCTATGGCTCCTGGGTCGAGTTGTCAAGCTTCATCCTGGGACAGACAACATTCATCGCGTGGCAGACATTCGCACCAAGAAGGGCATCATACAGCGAGCGTACAACAACATCTGCCCGCTGCCAGTCGAAGCCGAGTCCGACGATCAATGTTGAAGTACTTCAACGCCGGGCAGCCTGTTGCGGATAGCAACACCTTTTATTTAATTTTAATCAAAACTTTACTTTTTGTGCTAGCAACACAAAACGACCTCTTGCCTATATGCCTCAAAATTGTACGGACGTGTCTTCCATAAATTTAATTGTACCCGTTTTTAAAATATTATATATACTGCAAAACCAGCTCCTGTGTTTGGATTAAACGCCAACGCCCAGAACAGCTATCGAAGCAACAAATGTTTTTTTTTTTTTTTTTATCGTTTTCACTCATAGTTACCACAGTATATAGTTACTTTAAAAACGGGTACAATTAAATTTATGGAAGACACGTCCGTACAATTTTGAGGCATATAGGCAAGAGGTCGTTTTGTGTTGCTAGCACAAAAAGTAAAGTTTTGATTAAAATTAAATAAAAGGTGTTGCTATCCGCAACAATGTATATAGTGTCTACTTTCTTCATTCCTGCCTTGCCATCCATGTACAGCTATTTTCTTTCATCGGATTACGATTTGGACATTAACAGCTGGTTGAGGACTATGATCACGGTACACCTCAACAGTAGATAAGCTTGGTTTCCAGAGGCTGCGCGGCGGAGTTGCATGCAGAAACCGTAGGTACTATGTATGCGTTTTGGATTAACTGTTTGAGTTTCGTAATATTCAACGCTTATTCTTCCTTTTTGACCATTTTATGATTGTATTTAATGTTTGATATCCATCGATCATGCCATAAATGTTGGATGTTTTAAGAAATTGAAGGTATTATTGCAAAATTCGCTGTAATTTCTTTATGCTCGTATTTATTAACTTTCCATATCACAGTATCACTGTATATTTCAATTCTTTATTCATTTAGTTATACAAAATTATTATAAACATGAATAAACTTTGATAGAATAAGACAGTATGCGTTATGTCAATTTGAATCATGTTGTTCAGAAACCAAAGAAAATATTTCAAAATAAAATTATTGTTATCATTATTTTTTTCTAATCTTCTGCATTTTACAATCTTCCATACCTTATTTGAGAACTTTGCTTTATTTATAGAACAGTATTTAGCCTTCATTGCTAATAAATAGCAAATTTAGTCGAAAATACCAAAAACCACGTTATTTAATTTACTTTTCGAACGCATCGTTCATTCAATATTAAGTTTATTTCGTTCCCAAAGGCTCTTCTCTGTTTACATTAGAATGACGTCACTACGGTAATCGTATCGAGCTCTCGGTACCGCGTAATATGTGCTCGTGCTGCGTCCTAACGTAAGACTCCGTTATCGTATCGAGGCCTCGATACCGTCACGTTACGAAAACGTTAATTTTTCGTGCTCGCCCTACATAATAGTCAGCAGTTGTGTTTTAGGATTGCAATTACTTATTCCCTTTAAGATGAGAACACTCTTTGGCACATATAAACTAAATTAATTCAAATATACTCGTCACTGTACGACACTGTGTTGTACTGTATAACACAGAATTGAAATTAATGAATTTTAATTGTAAATATTTTACTAAGGTGGATATTTACGTCTTAATGTTATAGCAAAACACCATATAAATGATTTAATTTGATCAAAAATATGTAATTTAAAGTAAATCCCTGATTATTTTTTTAAATTTCTAACGTGTGGGTGTTAAACTGCGCGAGTAGATGACTCGTATTTACGCAAAATAAAGCAGAAAGGATTGATTTATAGAAAGGATCATTAACGCACTTCCCTCGGAATGATGGCTGCAGCTGGATACTGGCGAAATCCTTCAGGATGAGTCCGTCTTCAAACGATGTATAAACCCAAATCTTTGTTGACTGACTTTGTCGATAGTTCTTGCTCGTCGAAACAAAGATCACGTCGGGGTCACCATTTCATTACGCCGTGATGAGAAGGTAAATCAGACTCGTAATTAATTGTACACGTTTACTCGATAAATTAGTTAAAATATACAAAAAATAAATTGAGATGCTTCGTCATCAACCATTTATTCAATATAGGTACTCTATGTCTGAACCACAAAGCGCAATGATCCGGTGACGTTTCTTCTGTCATTGCAAGTTGTCGGTGCACGATTTGTTGCCGATTAAATATATTCAGGCACTTAATACATAAGGCCTGAACAATAAGTCAAAGCAAGACCTGTCAGGATTTGGCCAAATTCTAGCGGTTTTGATTTCATTCCATACAATAAAAATGAAAATATTTTTTTCCAGGATTGAAAATCATCAGAATCGCCGCCGCAGCCGGTCTGTACCTAGGTATATAGGTACACAGTACATACCTTATAACTAGAGATGCGCCGAGTAACACTTTTGCCGAGTACCGAGTTTTACTCGGCTCAATATTTTTTTAACCAAATACTCGGCCGAGTAACTCGGTTCAATCAAATTCCCATTTTGCGCGCGTAAATAAGTACTAACAAGTTCACGACGCAACGGTTGGTTAGTTTGACTGCAATGCTTCGATATCGCCTTTGGGTTGTGTAGGTCAGATGGCAGTCATTTCACAGAAAATATCTAAGGTAGACTGGTAAAAGCGGACGCCTGGCTCCTAGTAAAAAAAATTCGGATGCGACTGGGATTAAAGCAATGATGAAGAAGAAGGTTCACGACGGTCGAGAGGCCGGCGGCGTTTTACGACGAGATTGTAGAAGTTTAAGCAAAAGTGAAATGTACTTTATGGAATTCTATAATTTCACGTAGTGGTGTTGGACGAAAGGCTTCTACGACGGCAATGTTAAACCACGTTAGAAAAAAACGCACAGAAGAGTTTAAAGATTTGGAAAATGAAACTTTGTGGAAGATATCTCAAAATCTTGATCCAGTAGCATCAACTTCGTCGTTACAATCGAATGCAATGAAAATACTACAAACCCTTTTCGAGTCATTTACTTTAATAAATACTTTAGAATTTGAATTTTTGATAAACACTGTTATTTTAATTATATTTAATACCTAAATATATTGCTTTTTAAAGCAAATACTCTGTATATATCTCTAATAACTCGGTTTGAATACTCGGCATTCAAACCGAGTTATTCGGCCGAGTACGAGTATCAAAAAACCCGCCGAGTACCGAGTATCAACCGAGTACTCGGCCCATCTCTACTTAGGTATTACTAAAGGGGTAAAAAAATAGGTAACATTAAAATACATCCATTTAATACGATAAATATTTAAAATGACTATGTCAAATCGTAAACTAGAGTTTTTTTATTACAGCCTAGAATAGTAAGATCAGAACATTAATAAGCGGAAACATTAAATAAACTAAACTATCGACTAAACAGACCAAATAGCGTACACAATGTGAAACAATAATAGCTTGTCTATGTACAGACTAAGTAAACAATTCAACAGATATGCCATGCCGACCTTGCGTAGGTATTTAACACGGCGAGGTGAGTCTACTGCGTGCGGTACGAGGTAGGTATTCTTTTGCCGTCGGTCACACACACATAATCAATCACTAATCACAGAAATCTCCCGTGCTAAATACTCAAGGCATGCCAGTGCAAAATTAGATGTTCTATTCCTATACATAGTTCGTAACAATATTTATCATTATTAAATGCTTTATTTCAAAAATATTGCATTCAGTCATTTTATTTTAACCTATTTTTTGACGCAAAAAAAACTGAAAAGGTGAAGGGTTCTAGCTGCAAAATATTTATAGTAACGATGGAATATGAGTTATTCTATTTCGGTTACATTTGTTACCTACAGGAATGTTGAAACTTTATGGGTTAGCTATTGTTATTTATTCATAGACGTCTACTCTACAGCACGGTAGATTGCATGTCTATCAGACATCAAACCACTGTACATAGTTTAAATGAACAATAATACAATAAACACCCATTTTTTAAATGTCTTTGCGTCCAAATTTCACACCTCTCGGTGATGCTCTTCCAAATCACTATACTTGAACGTACTTCCACGCTCCGCGACCCGCGCAGGTCCAGTTTGTCTGCCACACTCTCACTATCACTCTTACGATTGTGAACAACAGTACCTACTGGTGTTCGTGCGCGTCCTTGAACAACGCCCGGCTTCTATTCTCACAATTATTACTTGTAATACTGACGGTCGGCAATCTCAACTACGAATACTATGATATTACGATAACGACTTATTTTTTAATAGTAAGTACTATTTGTGTTTAAAGACCTTGCATTTCGGAGCACCTGCATTTTATTTAATAATGCTAGAACTTGTTCGAGAATCGGTCAGGACTCAGTGAATATAATATATTGAACAATCCCAATAAGATTAGGTTATTTTATTATTATTACTTTTGAAATTAGATGATTTTGTTAAACGAGTGGGTCTCATAGTACCTATCGCGTTGGTTAATGCAACAATTATCCGACCAAATGTATGCTTTGATTAAAATTTCCCTCTCTCGACAGCATCATTAACGAGGTTATTGAAAATATCAAAGCTAGATCTTCAAATCAACCAAAGCCATCTGTTTTAGTCAAAGCATTCGTTATAGTTCTTCCAGTTGCTGTGGTCGGTGGTCACCGCTGGTCGGCTGCACCACTCGGGCGGCGTCCCTCAGGGGCCCAGGGCGCTACTCCTTCCTGTCGATGAGCAGGTGCTCGCGGAGTGTGCTGATCTCGCGCTCGATGTTCTCACGCGCGGCCGCCTCGAAACATTCGAACTCCGGTGTGTGGTACAGCTTCGGAATTTGAGAAAACTGATTCAGTACCTGGGACAAGGTGTACAGGCATTAATATTGTGTTGGACATTAGTCCTAAGACCACATGTGAATAGTGACTACAGTCTATACTTGGGAGCTATTTTGAAGTTGTCCATTCCACATCAGAGAGGGCAATCTTAAAATCATGGAAGCCTCAGGGTCAGTCGGGATGCAAGGGTAATGTCTTATCGAATATGGGACGGCATGTGGTTTTGAGTCCGACATAACCGTCACCGCGACTCGTCCGGCCTTGGGTACCCGTGGATATTTGCACACAAAAAAGGTCAGTCCTTACTTTGATCCTCAACTCGACATAGTTGTCGTTGGTGAGCTTGGAGTACTCGGCGCGCACGAGCTTGGCGTGCGCGTCGTACTCCTCGCGCGACGCCGCCAGCACGGCCAGCTCGCAGTCGCCGAACAGCTGCAGGTCGCGCAGCGGCGCCGGCCCCGCGGGCGTGGGCGGCCCGCGCGCCGCGCCCTCGCCCCCTCCCCCCGCCCCCGCCGCCGGCGCGTCCTCCGTCCCGTCCGCCGCGCCCTCGCTCAGGCCGGCCGCCGCCGCCGCCTCCGGCTCGTTCTCGGACTCTGCGGCGGCATCCGACGGCTCGTCGGCGGGCGGGCTGGCGGGCGCGCGCGGCTCGGAGCTGGCGGGCGAGGGCGGCGACGGCGGCGCGGATGACGAGGCGCTGCTGCAGCCGCCGCTCCACAGCGCCTCGTCGTCCGTCAACAGCGCGAGGATGTACGACGTCAAGTCTTGCTGCGGAGGAACGGAAATGACTCATTAGTGTTAAGTATATGAATACAGCACCATTCGTCTACTAATTAGCTGACTGGCTGCGACTCTGCCGTGGGTGTCGGTTCTTACGAAAACTTTAGGTCACTATTCGACCATTTTTATTCAAACAGGTAGACTGAACAAAGAAACAAATTGTAAGTCAAGACCTTTCTGCCGGGAATTTCTTTATCCGGCTATCCCACAGATCACGAACAAAAATCTATATTTTTCTATGATGTAGTTAGCATCGATTAAATACCGTAACTTACGGACTGTGGGTGTAGACGCAACAAGTCGGACAGCAGGCGCACAGTGAGCTCGGTGGGCGTGTGCCGCAGCACTACCGCCAGCTTGAACGCGGCCGGTTGAATCACGTCGTCTATTCCTTTGTTCAACAAATTTTGCCAGATGCCCGCCTGAAACCCAACAATGCATACAAATTGAAAATTATAATCGAGTTTAGTAATTATCGTATGCATGTCTAAATAAATAGATGAAAAAAACGAAGCAAGAAAGGAACAAGAAATATATATTTTAGTACGCAACGTTTTTTAATCTATGCGGATCTCATAGTATAAAAAACGAATTTAGGTAAGTTGTATTCTCTTTATGTATAAGAAGGTACAACAAATCAGTGCCGTGATCTTATTATTAGCCAGCCCAACTGACTATAACTAACAGAAAAATTTATAGCAGCCCGAGTTCCGCATTTCAGTTTGGCAGTTTAGACTTCCCTGGAGACCCCAAAAAGATAACCTGCATCCGTCCACAGGTGCATGGAGCACAGGCTTACAGTTGTGGCGCGCTTGGGCACCGAAGATCATAGTGGACCCCAGGTACAACCTTCCATACATACATGATCTTCACGTCTGTCTAACATGTACAATCGACAAAGGAGATAAGGTTCCACTTTTTCATATAAAGTTGTACGTCAAGGTGCAACCATATCTACTTTGTTGACTGTACACTTCGCCAAATATAATTTTGAACCCTATCACAAGCAAAGCTCCGTTAAGTGGGGTCTTGGGTTGTAGGTTTACAGGGTGTCCACTCTAAATCGTCAAAACATTTCCCTGACTTTCCCTGACCATTTCTAAAATTTTCCCTGACCTTTTTAGCTGTAATTTTTTAAAGTAAAAAATTGCAGCTCTACATTTTCTCTTTCTCTTTGTAGTTCCAGTTTCTTCTGTTTCTCCTCTACTTCTCGTATTTTCTTTTCGATTTTGCGTTTTTCAGCTTGTTTCTGCTGTTGTTTAGACTCATTTTCTTTCCTTTTTCTAGACGCGCGTGATATTTCTTCCTAGCACTTTTGACAGACACCTGAAAACCATATCACGAGTAACAGCCCTTACTCATGATGTGGTTTTCAGGGCCATCAATGGTTTTAAGGTAATCATAAACAGTTTTTTGTGCAATCAGTGACTCTTCTGTCAAATTTTCTACCAACAGTGATTTGTTGACAGAAAACCCGCCCTCAACACTTGCATTACCGTGAGAAATGATGAAACAAATTTTCATGACTTTCCATATGTCTTCATACTGTTTAACCTATGAGTAGATGGTAAAACTAGTCCAAACCAACCGCATCCTCATTGAAGTCTTGAACTTTTGTCTCCAAGTTCCACGAGCTTCAGATAACATTTTTTTTTGTATTGTTTTTTGGGTCTGTCGGCCACCTCTCCTTGAATCTTGTCTTGTCCATGTAACGTTTCAAGCACTATGTCGACGCGATTCGATGCTATTTCGGAGTAATTCATAATAACTCGTGGATCGAAACACGTCAAACCACGAACAAAACGAATCTTAATGGGACTTTTATCCAACAGTTTCACAACATTTTTGTTTGAACAATTCGTTTTTGAAAGTCAGATTTAAACGCTAGCTCCACTTGTGGACTGCATTTTGCATCTTTATAAGCAAAGCGCCTCCTGCGCTTTGCTTCATATCCGATATCTGTCTTTTCTAACGGCGGCAGCAGGTTCTCTTTATCGTCTAAATCAAGGTTAATAATATTATGACTCCAAGCCGTTTCTAGTTTGGATGGCTTTACAATCTTCGCCATGAGATTGTGAAGTAACTCTATGAGGGCAGTGTAGAGAAACGGAGCCATAGATTTCTCGCTTTGGAATCGGCGCAAAAAAGGTTCGAATTCGTTAGTCAAACTTTTTACAGTTGATAGGTGGACTTTTACCAAGGGATTCTTCATTATGTCTTTTAAGATTTTTTGATTATGGTTTTCAGGGACTGTACGATCATTGACAAATTGGTTGACCTTGTCAAAAATTTTGATAGCTCTTTCGATGCAAGGACCATTTTCTAACCATCTAATAGATGTGAATTTTTGTGGAAATACAGTCCCTTCTGTGATTTGTGTGTATAAAGCTCGTCGTGCTGGACTATCTTTAAAGAGATTGTACATAGTTTTTAGTACTTCAAAAGTCTTCCAATCTACTTTTTGATGACCTGTTTTGAAAGCACCATTGACAGTGTGTAATCCATACACACTTTTGTCCAATAAGGGACTTTTTGTTTCCTCGGAAGAAAGAACATTTTTCAATTTTTTCAGAAAACTATTGTTCACATTGGGGCCATCCATCGAAACTTGTAGCAGTCTTTTTCTATCTCTGATTTAGATAGAAAAAGACTGCTACAAGTTTCGATGGATGGCCGCAATGTTATAACATAGGTTTATTTCATAGATTCCGCAAAGACAGGCTTTTTGAGAATTTCAACTTTATGGGGAGGGGACAATAGACCGTTTGCATTTTTTCGTAGTAATACGTCGACGTATTCATATTTCGACCTGATATACCAGCGACGATTTGATCTTTCGACCTATTGCATTTTTCACGTAATTTTACCTCGACGTATTAACGTTTCGACCTAACGTACCAGCGATGATTTGATCGTCCGACCAATCGTTGTCGACCTATTGTTATTCGATTATTTAACTTTTGGTATTATGTAAGAAACCCCAGCTAATTAGAGAGAGGAAAATGACAGCAATTTTTATAACAGATTAAGTAAAAAAAAGTATTTTTTTACTTAATCTATGATAAAAGAACTGTCATTTTCCTCTCTCTAATTAGCTGTTCGAGTATAAATATATATATAAGAAGTACTGATGACTGATAAGATACTATTATTTTTATTTATTCTATACTTTTTTAGACTTTTACATTAATTTTAAAGATCAATCATCAAAAAGTCCTTGTTTTCCCTGACTTTTCCAGGTAGAGAAGTCATTTCCCTGACTTTCCCTGACCCACAATAGCTTCCCTGACTTTTCCCTGACTTTCCCTGACCTTCCAGGTCCGTGGACACCCTGGTTTACCATCGGATGAAACAGATTTAGCCACCTTCTACGACACCCACGGTAAGACATCGGGAGCCCTATTCCACTCCACCCGGGCATCAATAACATCTTACTTTGTTAACATTTTTATAGAAATGATCGTACAAATTAAGATATTGATTTGAATATTTGATAGACAGTGTTGACGCTGTCTTCAGGTGTTACCTGGTAGGCGACGCAGTTCCTGAGCGAGTGCCAGAGCGAGTCGGGCGGCGAGGCGTCGAGGATCTGCTGCCAGGCGCTCTCCGCGTCGGGCGCCACCAGCGTGGCGGTGGCGCTGCGCCACATGCGCATCGCGGAGCAGCCCTGCCGGTCGCCCGCCGGCACCGGGCACGTCATCACCGCTGGCAAACACAGAGCACACCGTAAACATACTGAACGTTACACCCATATAAGTACCTGTGACGATTTACATGTTTCATGTTATTAGGTACAAATCCAATAAACGCACGCAATCAACATAATCTTTGAATTGTGTGATTTGTATGTAATGTACCTACCTAAGGAATGTCACTACAAATACATAACAATAAAACTAATTATGTTGAGACATATTTAATTCACAGTGAAGGAAATATTCTATGTTAAATATGTAATGTAAACAAATAGATAAAAATAATAATGCGGCTAGCACGATCCCGACACAAATACGTCCACCGATGGATGCCCCCAGCCGCCACTCTGAGTCTGAGCTGTAGCCATCTCGTTCACTCGCCATACATTGGTTTCATTCGCTCATCGCTCAGCTTGGCCGGCTACCGCGTCACAGGTAGCCTACTGTTCCATTTCATGGCATGGCATGCTTCATACGATTTAATGTTATTATTTATTAACGCCGCTGGTTGTTTATCGTATCGTGAGTATTTGTTGCATTTTTCATACAATTTCATGACATTCAAATTATATTTGTTACCGCCGCTGCACCTGTCGCGTCGCAAGACTCATCGAAGTAGCATCGTATGTAGCTATGGCATGGCATGGCATGGCATGGCACGCTTCATACAATTTCGTATTTCTTGGTGTTTCCGTTGTTGGTCGCCAGTCGCGTTACATTCGCATTGTCGTCGCATTGCAAGTTGCGTCGCAGGTAGCCGTGGCCGTTACACAAGGCTTTAGCTTTTTCGGAGAGATAGTAATAAATACGAATCCAACTATAACTTACCTAAATTATACAAACAACTCTGACGTATGTCTTTCTTTCCTTTTAAGATGACACATCTTAAAAGGAAAGAAAGACATACGTCAGAGTTGTTTGTAGAAAGTACGTCCTGAGAATGAATATTAATCATAGACATGGGAATATTTTCAAAGAAAACGAACCAAAAACCTAAAAGAAATTACTAATGTTACTCATGT
Organism: Eilema sororculum; assembly: GCA_914829495.1. Classification (NCBI taxonomy): domain Eukaryota; kingdom Metazoa; phylum Arthropoda; class Insecta; order Lepidoptera; family Erebidae; genus Eilema; species Eilema sororculum. The sequence continues at coordinate 505,074 of OU618532.1, forward strand.
CAGAAATCAAAAATATTAATAAATAACCTATCTACTTACTTTACTGATATTCATATTAATACCTACCTAATTTGAACATTAACGTTTTAAACATTAAACTAACTAAGCAAAGCACTAGGTACCTACGGTCGAAGACGGAAGCTCCCGCCTGTCATGAGATGCGAAGCTGGGCACCAAGACCCTAAGTGCCTGGAGCGATTTTTTCTCACCTTCTCCGGTGAAGAGTAAACGGTAATATAAATGAGAAAAAATGTTTTACAAAATTTGCAGCCAGGTGGCGCTAAATATCATACAAATCTCTGTCTACTCGTCACTGGTGAATGTGAGGGAAATCTCGCACAACAGGCACAACGCACTCTGAGCCTAAGTGCCAACTGAACGTTTTATCTCTGTTTGTGAAACCCGCGATAAAACATCAAAGGTTGTAATAACGCTTCGCTCTATGAAAAGCAACATAACAGCAACAAAATGAATTTTTTAATTAGAAGTACTCACCCCCCATATCAGGTTCCTTCCACCAACTGTGCGCCATCTTAATCGCTGCAAGGCCAGCTGGCCGCCTCGACAACTGAAACAATGAACGATTTTCATGTTAATTAGTCAAAACACCGACGAGGTCGCGCGACTGTCGCGTCTGCAACCGTCGTGTCGTGTCGGTCATCTTTGACACGCGCCACGGGCCTTAACAAGAAAAAATCTGCAATTTTTTACAAAAATTAGGTCACGTTACTTGTGTGGCGCATGACTCATGGCTCACTCGCTTGTGGGGTGGGGGATGATAAACAGTTAACAGTTGGTGGAATGCCGAATGTATAGCTATCGATTAAGCAGGTACTGTACCAACCTTCTTACATCAATTAAAAATAAATGCACAGGTTAGGTAAGTACTTAGTAATTAAAATATAGGTAGTCGCTCGAAATTCTGTTTCATTTAAAATAACTGAGTGTTACAAATTGGTAGGTAGGTACCTGCTACCTAAGTAGATGACAAGTTGTGCCTGTCGATACATCAAATAATAAATGTGTCTACTTAAATCGATACCACTTTCAAGAAGCGGGTTTCAGTGGGTAGCGCTCGTTCGAGACTCTAGATGTAAAGGACACAAATTCAAATATATTTAACGAATGCCACCAAGATAAACACTACATATCAATAGAGATAGAGACATTTACAATAAATTTGTGAAGCAAAGGTGGACTTACATGAAACGTCCAGAGCGCTCCGGGTCAGATGGTTATAATATAAAAATCGAAAATTCCACTCCGGTACGTTGGCGGCGCGTAGGGCGCACTCGCGGACTCGCGGAGTGTGATGGCGGCTGGCGGCATGGCGGCTGGCGGCGCGAGGGAGGCGCGCTCGCCGCCCGCCGGACCGGACATCGACATCGACGGGCGTCCATCGATGGTGAAGTTTGTGTTCGATGTAACATGCGAGTTGTTATGAGCTTGTTTTCACAGAGAGCTTAGGTATTACTGTGGCGTGTTGCGGTCGATGACCGAATTATAATGTGAAATTTTAAATAGGTAGGTATTATAATACAACGGGCTAAAATATTACTAACATTCTCACATTTTTATTATCTACTATCTTATCAAAATGGTAGGTAGGTATCTAACCTTCGAGCCACAGGTGGTCCCGTTAGTGAAGGTTACAAACGAAATTTCTGATAGAGGCCTGATAACGCTCTTTGCTGCGCAAAACCTGTATTTGAATGTATAAATATTGTAATAAAAACCAATAATATTTTTTTTTTCCTAAAAGCCTTTAATTGCCATTTTCCTAAAAAATATCTTTCTTATATCATACCCGATCCCTGAAAGTCAAGTCACTGAAAAAGTGTACTGCATTCAAATTCAAATAGGATGTACCTAACTCAAATTATGAGTTCATGCACTTTCGATATCTTTATTTCACAACACTATTTACGAAGGGAAGAAAATAAATGAAGGCCATAACGCATGCGCGAGGGCTCTTGAGCCTCCAAAAGTTTGAACTTCCATTCGCCCTTTCGAAATCCATCTTTATTTTTAAGATTCCAGAATATAAATTGCTGTGTATCGATGTATTTGTTATAAATAGACGAACAAGATTGAGGTATTTGAATAAGTTTAGATTTTATTGTGTTTTAATGTTATATGTAGGTAATGGAAGTAGGACTTAGATTTAATTAATAGTAGTGTAGTGATGTAGTGGGGCATATAGTGATACAGAACATGCAATTTAAAAAAACAGGTAGGTACCTACCATGAAAAATCTATCAAACGACAATTTAAAGACAAGTAGAAGTACCGCCAATATGTATAACATTATATTTCAGCATGGATTGAGTTTTTATAACAAACATTATTTGCATGTAAGAACCATCTAGCAGAGAATAGACGTACTTATACCTAGTATGTAACTGTATGTAACCTTCTTAAGAAAATGTTACGTCCATTCTCCACTAGATGCTTCTGTAAACGACATTTTGTGTATTATTTTGTTAATGAAATAAAACCGATGCGATGTCAAAAGAAAACAAAATTCTCTTCAAGAAAATAATAGAAAGCAGCTTTTTAAATCACAATTTACATTATGAAATTAGTCCATTTTCAAACACTGCTCCTGCACTGCGCTCTTCATATTATATCATCAATACACAATGGGGTAAAGCTCTTCCCAAATGCCAAGCCTGTCTTCCTTCATGTTCTGGTGCAGCGTGAACGTTTGCCCAAGCTCCGCGTAATATCTGCGATCTGGCGTCATGGCCGGCCAGTGCAGGGACGACAGTTCGGGGGTGTCAGGCCTGGGGTTGGGGTCACTGCCAGGATACAAAGATTAAGGTTTATACTTAAAAGAAATAAAACAGTCAAGCAAGCCGGCTTGCCTTTGTGTTGGGAGATCAGAAAAAGTAGCTTCCTTATAGTTGATGTACCAGAGATGCACTGGCACTTATGATGATTTATTTTTTTATAAACGCCTGTCATAAATGATGTAGCAAGAACGATACTGAGGTATATTGCTACGCTCTGTGTCGGTATACAAGTACCCATCAGTGATTACATTACGATTCTCTCCTATGGTTGCTATGCTTTTAAATTTGGGGTTCAGAGGGCTGAACTATACAAAAACAATAAAATTGTTTGTTTACCTAATACCTACCTAGGTCTATGGGTCCGGAATGCATACAACAACGTTCAGGGGCGGATCCAGCTTTCCAGCCAGGGGGGGGTCATAGTCGAGGTCAAAACTCGAATTCATTTAGGTACAATATGTACCTACTTAAATTGAAAAAATAATAATAAATAAGTAAAGTTCTATAATTAAAATTCTGAAACGGTACTTATTAAAAAAAATACGTATTTATTAGTTATATGTACAAGCAACATGCGGCCTGGGACCCGACTTCGCCCGGAATACATTCGTAAAGGGACTATGGGACTCTTTATAACAGCGCCATCTACCGACGCTGAACCTGAGCCAAGAACCACATCTCACCTCTCAACTAGGTTGTTTCAAGATTTGGGCACAATACACCATCAAACATGCGGCAGATTTTAAGGTCTTTCTAATAAAAAAACTACTATATTAGCCATTACCTCCCTTTTCTCGAAGATAATGGAGTCCATTATCACCTGCCAGCTCCTTCGGTATTTTGAGGGTTATCAGCTGCTCAATGACCAGCAGTCGGTCAGCTGGTGATCTTCTAGTATACCAGACACATCATTGGGCACAGGCGATCGAGACCAAGGGCGAAGTCATGGCGGTTAGTTTGGACATAGCGAAGGCCTTTGATCGGGTCTGACACAAAGCACTTTTATCAAAGCTTCCTTCCTATGGGCTATGGGCTGCCCCAGAAGTTGTGCGAATGGATTGCTAGCTTTTTAACAGACAGAAGCATAAAAATCGTAGTCGACGGTGAATGCTCTGGCTTTATATCTGTTAATGCTGGTGTTCAAGGTTGTGTGCTATCGCCTACTCTGTTTCTCCTGCATGTCAATGACATGCTGCAAATTAGCAGCATTCATTGTTAAGCGGATGACAGTACGAGCAATGCCCTGTTTACGAGCTTGCTCTGCACGAGTTGGGGGTCCAAAGTTTCCGTCCTTCGAACATCAGCAATAGCTCTCATGTACTCTGTGGCATTATACTGCGCGCCCGTGTGGTACGAAGCGTGCACACCCACTAAATTGACACCCAATTACATGAAGCCATGCGCACCATAACAGGGATAATAAAATCTACTCCACTACCATGGATGTTCTGGCGCACATCCCGCCTCCAGAACTACGAAGGTATCAAGCTGCGGCCAACGATTGGAAAAAATGCTGGCAGGTGACCAACGGAGAGCCGATTCCAGCACAAATAACAATCAATAACCTGCTGCGCGACCGCCTGATCTCAGGGTCCCTAATCTGGTTCTATAGGGTCCTTATGGAGGAATTCGACCTTGGAGAGCAGTGACGGGCATCATGGGAGGCGTTTCAGCACTATCCCTGGAAGGACCTTTTTTGACAGTTGTCGCACGGTGTGGTCAAGGTCACCGGTTCAGAACTGGACACGGGAGATGCATCAGATGCATGGTCATTTAGAGGGTTAAGCTTAATTAGCCTCTAAGAAGCTTGGCGTGCTCAATAGATCGAGACAGTATTTCACTCCGGCTCACCGCCAACAACTTTATAAGGCGCAAGTATGGCCACATATAAAATACTGTTCTCATCTCTGGGCAGAAGCACCTCAGTGCCAACTTCTCCCTCCGCATCCAGCGGAAGAGTGACTCGAATCGTCAGCTGCCAGGATTTTTCAAATCGGCTAGACTCTTTGGCACTGCGTAGAGATGTGGCTTCGCTCTGCATCTTCTATCGCCGATACTATGGGAAGTGCTCCGAGGAATTGTTCGGATTGATCCCCGCCGCCTATTTCCACCATCGTTCCACGCGACAGCAGTTCCACACTCACCATCTGGACGGTTGGCAGTCCACATCTCAACTGTGGAGTGAACTGTCGCTAACGGTATTTCCGAACCAATACGACCCTCAAACCTTCAAGAAAAGGGCGCACTCTCTTTTGAAAGGAAGGCAACGCACTTGAGACTCCTCTGGAGTTGCCATGGGCGGGGGTGATCACTTACCATCAGGCGATCCGTTTGCTCGTTTGCCTCCCTATTCCATAATGAGGAGCAATGCAATGATCGGCTCGAAGGCCGGCCGGGGCCGCCGGGGTTGGTCGTTCGGGTGCGTTTCGCGGGTAGGTATTACATTCATTTTTTGAACAGAGTGAGCGGCCAGTTCGCGCGAGTGGCGCGGGCTGGATATGTGGGGAGTGAGATAATCATAAGTAGGTAGGTATATGCATGACTTACCTATATGGGATTAAGAAAATAATCAGAAGACGATCTGCCCAGGGGGGGGGTCATGACCCCCATGACCCCCCCCCCTGGATCCGCGCCTGACAACGTTGTTGTTGCACTCGCATAAGAAACTTATTTCTTCAATGTGTTCACCTACGGTGTGGTGTTTGCGTGTTGAGTATATAATATATCTAAATTATAAAGCACACAATTGAATTCTAAAGTGATTACCCGTATCTAGCGAAGTTGTACCATATGGCGGTCATCTTGTCCACCATGTGCGAGTCGTGCGTATCAGCGACATCTATCGGCGGGTAGCGGTAGTTCAGCGTGAACACGTAGATGAGGTCGTCGTGATGTGCTACTCCTGGGGGTTGAACACAGCACGCGATTGGCATTTTATTTAAGTGCTACTGGCAGTTAACAAGAACACGGCCCACTTGATGGAAAACGATTACCGTGGGCTATACATTTTTTCCGCAACCGGTATCATATCAAGTGCATAAACTTACCTAATACTACCTTAAAGTGTCACAGTGAGTGATTACACGTTGGACTGCCGATCGAAAGATCCCGAGTTCGAAACCTAGCCATTTTAGCTTAGCTGGAGAGGCTCGGAATAAGTGATAATATGAGTATTTCGGTTAGGTATTGACAGGTATGAAAGCATGTCGATAAAGCCATAAGATGTTCTTCTACGAAGTACCAAATTATCGTTTAACACGCTTACAGAGCTCGGCCTGTCCGTGGGGCATACACCCCTACGGACAGGCCCTTATGTCCTCGTCAGACCCGCCGGCGCCACTCACCGACAGGCTTCTTGGTGGTGGGGTGTTCGTAGTGGCTGCGGTTGCCGCGGTATGCGAACTGCGCATAGTACACCGGCTGCCGAGAGTGCCGAGACATCAAGTTCGCCATTCTAGGGGAACAACAAGCTTTTCTTCAGACACTGTGCTGAGCGCAGAGGCCAAATAAATTAATGATGTATATAACACACGAAGCGTCTTACTAGCACGAGAGGTTTACCTAACGACGATAAAGAAAGCTTGTTAAGTGAGGGCAGATTAGATTGTAAAACCTACTCAATAACTACAATTACCTTTTTTTTATATAGGACACGTCAATTTGACTTCACCTCGCCTGATGTTAAGCAAAGGCAAAGTCTCGGAAAGAGGGTCACCATCGGAAACATGTACCATGTTAACAGTGGTGGCACTCAGCTTGACGGCCTCATTAGATGCCTTTTCACGCCCCGCTTAAAGGACCCGGGACTGTAGGAAGAAGGAAACACGTGAGCTGGCAGGGAGTTCCTGGTCTTAATGGTGCGGCATAGGAATGAGTCACTGAAAAGCTTGGTTCTAGCTGGTATACTCTGCACCGTATATGGATGGCATCTTAGCCCTGCACGTGTCGTCCTGTGTAGGAAAGGAGAGGGTGGGACTAATTGGAAGAGCTCGTCAGAACATTCACCATGGTAGAGACGGTAGAATACTGCCAAAGACGCAACATCTCTACGCATCTGCAAAGGCTCGAGGGTTTTCGTGCTTACCTGTGTACTGGAAAAGCAGTGATGGCATCTGCATAAAGTTTCCCGAGAGCGTCAGCGCTCTGCGCATCGTGGGCCAGCGCCCCGTGCTCCAGGTCACCCAGGTACGCCCGCCGGAGCCGCGCCAGGCGCTCGGGTGACTCGCCCCGAGGCAGGGCGAACGAAATAGGGGCTATTCTGTTCCAGTCGGAGTTCATGGCGTCGAGCAGTGTCTTGTTCTCTAGTACCGCTGAAATATTATTGAAAAGATATTGCTTCTGCCTACCCAATGAGAATAAAACGTGCCTATAGACATAGTACGGCGCATGTTTTTTATGACAAACTAGCTTTTGCCCGCGGCTCCGCCCGCGTGGCTGTCGGTTCTCGGCAATTATTCGAATTTTTCTCGCCGTAAAAACCTTCCCTGGACTTCCACGAATAATTCAAGACCAAAATTAGCCAAATCGGTAAAGGCGGTCTGGAGTTATATCGTCAGGAAGGAAAACCCCACTTATTTTTATATAGTAGATAGTGACTTCACGCGATGAAAAATGTTGATTTACTTTTGCCGACGTTTCGGGTGCGATGCTGTACCCGTGGTCACGACTTGACAGGCGTGAAGTCCCGATTTATCATAAGAACCATGATATTATGGCGCACATTGGGAGACGCCTATGTCCCAGCAAGTGTTCCCGGGGCCTATAGGCTTTTAGGCTTTTTTTTAAGGCTAGCCTATGAATTAAGGGCCTACAGCGGAATAAAACCTATAAAGGCTTTTAGGCCTTTATGCTAGGTCTTTTTCATAGACCCCCTTTTTTTGTCTGCCCGAGGACTATAGGCTTATAGCCTTTTTGTAGGCCAGGCGCATATTTAAAAGGCTAAAAGCCTATAAAGATTTTGAGTCCTTTAGGCTAGGTCTATTTTATTTAGTTCGAGTATAATAATCGTCAACTAAATTATACGATTGTAAATATTGTTTCAAATTGCTTGACTAATTAACGAACTTTTGGGTGTGCTGGGAGACGCCTCTGGCTGTCGATGTAGTCTACTGTATTCATAGTACAGAGAATACCCTTCTTTGAGAATATTTTTACAACACATCTGACCTAATACTTCGGTCTTTAAACCGCCCTCAAAGTCAAAATATCCAAGTATATAGGTACTATATATATTACCTATGCTTGATGTTCTTATGAATCAAACTTCTAATGTGGAAATGAAAATAGATAATGACCTTATAAGAAATACTGCTGCAGCCATGTTTGCAAAGTTGCAAGAATTTTCACCAATTACCCGCGTACTGATCATGTTAAATTTTCTGTCGTGTTGGATCCAAGACTAAAAATTGATTATTTTTCTGAAACGAATGATGATGAGGACCCTCACGTGCTGACATCTATAACCTTATTTTATAATAACGAATATCACCTTCAAAATCATGAAGGTAATCAACAACAGCCTTTTAGATTGTCGGAATCATCACCAGGGACGCCAGCTGATAAAAATATATTTTCTTCGATTTACAAACGAAGAAGAAGGAATGAGAGTGAAATATTCGTTTTCATTTAATTTGAAAATAATTAAAAATAAAGAATACAAAAATAAATCTGGTTTAATTCATACTAAATCATAAAATCTCAATAATGGCTAATTGGCTATAAATAGCCTCATAATAAGCCTACTTGAAAAACACTTTAGTCGCTTTAGGCTATAGGCTTTTTTAAACCTATAGGCTTTTTTAAACCTATAGGCTTTTTAAACCTATAGGCTTTTTTAAACCTATAGGCTTTTTTAAACCTATAGGCTTTTTAAAGCTATAGGCTTTTTTAAACCTATAGGCTTTTTAAACCTATAGGCTTTTTTAAATCAATAGGCTTTTTAAAGTGAGTAGCCTTTTAAAAGCCTACTATTCTATCATGGCCATCGAAAAGAACTTATAGGCTTAATTTTAAGACTAAAAGCCTATAGGCCCCGGGAACACACTACCCAGCAGTGATGAGCAGTGGGCTAATTGATTGTTTCATTGATATGTAGACATATTATGTCTATTTCAATTATTTAGTATAGGTGATCCCAAATGGAGTAGATAGGTATATACCCACTCAATTTATGGTCTGCATTTCCAAATTTACAGTTCATGGTAGATATTGAAGTTATGAAGTCTATAGAGCTTACTGTATGCCTTCCAGAAGAACTCGTCGGTGGTCTGACTGACGATGAACGGCACGTCGTGCATTCTACCTTGTCTGATGGCTTCCATGGGCTCCACATCCAGGAAGCGCTCTTGGCCGAAGTCCAGCTCCACAACGTGACGAAACAGGACCAGCGGATCGTAGCCGAACTCCTGAGGATGAAGATAAAGGCCGAGTGAGAGATGATGTTCTGGTCATTCCAGTCCTCTACCCCCGAGTCAATTTTCTTTCTTAGATCATGAGTAAAAAAATCTGAAGATGGTCCATTAGGCGTCATGCCCGTAAAACAAAACAAATCATGGAAACGTGGAGTAGTAGAGCGAACCCGGGCTGCAAAATATATATATATTATTTTTTTTTTTAAAAAGAATTATAGAACCTAGGTTACTAAATTTCCTCTAACCCCTCCAACTAAGCTAAATTGCTTGTGCTAGGTGTGGGTTCACGTCGGTAGTGTAATGGTCAGGATCGAACCCGGGACCTCTCGATCGTAAGGCCGACTCCTTAACCACTAAGCTACCGACGCTTATATTGATAATGATGATGATGGTGCCTACTTACGAAGAAACCCAGAATCGACCCGCTGATGTCTTTCCAATGTTTAGTTTTCAAGCACTCGAACAGAGCTGTGGTGTTGTCGCTGGGGCACTTGGAGACCCTAGCCTGCTTCTCCGCCAGGTCCGGGCGGCTCGTGGGACTGGGCAGCTTGGCCGTCGCGCCACCGGACATGGCGATAGCGCGGTGGAAGAGACCTGGTCGATTGACAAGTCAATAAGGCAATGGAATTCTATACTTACACACGTGTTTCCTTCCCCGGACAGTCCCGCGTCCTTCAAACAAGTGGGGCGCGAAAATGTGGGGACGACGGTCTCTGTAATGTACCTTCGGATATGGGTGAGATCATGTGGAGCATGACACTGACAGAGCCCGCACTGCACCCAGCGATCGTCACCAGCCGAGGGTCCCCCCCGAAGGCGGCCACGTTCCGCTGCACCCACCGCAGAGCCGCCACCTGGTCCTTGAACCCGTTATTGCCGGGAGCTTGCTTGGTGCCAAGAGATAAGAAGCCTGGGAAAGACAGAAATGTATATATGGGTCTTATTAAAAACTTTTCGAAACACAGGCATAGTTATGTTAGTTAAAAGTATTTATTTGACTCCGCTTTGACAGTAGTCACTGGTACCAAACTGTCGTAGCAGTAGGCGTTTACAATCTGGCTTGGTTTAGCTTGGCATACGCCATGGCCTCACGCAATGATGGAATCTTACAATCATCATTTTTAGTCATTGGAATTTAAAAAGGAGCCCCAGTAACAGCGGTGGCAACGGCAACTGCTTATAGCATTCAGATAATGCATTGAACAGTTGCCAGTTCCGCTCCAGTCAAGTGACGATTACTCGGTTTATTCTAGAATGTAGTCGAGTATTCTCGAACGTATTCGAATGCTCTTGAATGAAATGCCTGCTTGCCAGTGGTCCTCAGTGGAGTTAGGAGAGTGTCTAGCACGTAACACCCAAGCTATAGACGCACCCAAAGACGCGAGCCTATAGTTGATGGTGACCAGCACCAGGTCCCGGTCGAGTAGGTAGTGCGGGCCGGCCACGTCGCTGCGCCCCGAGAACGTGTAGAACCCGCCTGCGTGGATGTACACGACCACGGGCAGCAGCGCTGACCTGGGGCAATAACGAAAAAACTGCTCATGTATACGGAAGCCGGTAAGAAGCATGACGAATGAAGCATACCACGATGGAGGATGGCTGGAGGTGAGGTGGCTTGGGCCCCGTGGGTAGGCCCCGACAAAGTGTGCATGTATGTATTATACCTGTTGATCGTCGGTGTATACACATTGAGCATGAGGCAGTCCTCTTCCACGAAGTAGCCCGGAGACGCAGGCTTGGGGCACGACGGACCCTCCTCACTTGCGTCCACTTCTTGCTGGTACGACAAGATGGATTTGGGTGGCTGAGAAAGGGAGTATCATATAAAATAGTGGGTGTGTGTTATCACACAATCATCATGATATTTCGAGTTCAGTTTCCACAAGACTGATGTGTGTTCGGCACAAGGGCAAGCGATCGGTGATAATAATCATCATCAGCTGGCTGCCCTGGCTAATTGATTGTGGATTCTCCCTCTTAGTCATTCCTTTCATTGCCATGTCATCTATCACGCAATCCACTCACTTTTCTTGCTATAGCTTTTAATCAATGTGACATTTTCATGAATGTACCAGGATTTGATTAAAGTGACCAGTACTTCAGTGATCAGGTACCTGGAAACGCAGCTCTCCTACGGGTGCCTCCGCATACCGTATGCCCCTGTAGGCGTGGAACCGCCTCCCCCGGCGCGTCTGCATCCAGGAGCCTCTGAACGTTCCCGACACACTGCGCGCAATGGGACACTCTGGGCAGTCATTCTCTGCAGGTCCTCGAGCTGCAATTAGAAAATGCTTCCATAAAGTTTTCTGTTTGGGTAGGGGGCCTTGTAGCATACTATTGCCGCCTCCACGAGTAAATCTTTTTGAGGCAAGGAAGTCAAGAACCCTAATGGACTACATAAAAGGTACATATTCTGTAGAGTAGAAATAAGAAATCGGATCCCCTTTTGTACATATCTAAATAATACAGTGAAATATGTTAAACGTAAATATTTGTATATCCCTTCACAACATATGACGACGTAAAATAAATGTAATAAGCTCATGTATTGTGTGTTGATACGACTCTACCTGCCCTTCAAGCATTACCAGGCATGAATATATAAGGAAAAGGCACCTAATACCGTCAGTTTAGGCCGTACTTATCTTGACATAAAAATAAAGCACATGTCCAATAAATGGAAACATTTTCAATTTTTTTTCAGGTCTTTTAGTGGATATAAAAACAACTAGCAAACATAAAAGAAAAATTAAATAATAATACATACCTATTAGCGAAATGGGCCATACCCCTGTTACCGTCACCGACTCATGCATGTGTAAAACTCTAACTGATTTTGTGGCACCTAATACCGGCAGCTAAGTAAATGAAACGATTCAAATTATTTAAATTGCTTATGTTTAATTATCATTAGGTATAATTAGAATATACCTCCTAAATTATTATAATTAACCAGATCTTGGGAAGTTACAGTATGTGTTAATGGATCTACCGTTGACAAAGCAGCTAAGTGTACACCTTTTCAAATAAATTTGTATGCAAAGGTGACTACTTATCATCTTTGCCGACTATACCATGATAATAAAACATGATGAAGAGTAAAAATCTACTATTACTAAACTGATACTTTGAAATAATTTACTATATAATTACAATATCAGAGCCCATGGCCCATGACATCAATCCTAGTTCGATCAGATTACTTGATGATATGTATAGACGCGTCTTTAATGGGAGAGCATGAAATGGCTATGCTGCCAGGTTAAAACCCTGGTGGGGATATTAATGCTTTTGATGATCGATCTAGGATTGGTGTCATGGGCCCTTATGTTATCTCTGTCTAGATACGTTAAAACCTGAAATATTACAGTGGTAATAGCTCCTAGTACAAAAAAAGTATGATATTTATAAAATATAAGTACATTAATATAGTTAATGGTTATAAATATGAGTGCAGTAACCATGAATATTAATATCAAATATATTTTTCATCCCACCATCTCGGAAAGAGTATTTTTAATCTTCAATATCTGAGTGGAAAAGCAGTTTTTATTCTCTAGAGGATAAAGTAAATCGTGTGCACTAAGTTTGTGAATTTAAAAAAACATTAAACCTATTTACTGCTACCTCTATGGTGCCGAATATATCATACAACTTTTTTTTAATTTGTTAAAAACTCAGACTCGGAACCTTCTTGGTGTTAAATTTTCTTAATTATACCTTAGTAGGTATTATTTTGTTATAATTTAAATATTATTCTGTAATACTTACCTGTCATAATGTAGTAATTAATACCTAAACTGAAATAAAAGTGTACCTATCTTGTGATTGTAAACGATTTTTTTTTGCATTTAGTCATTTCCTCGCTGAGGTGGAATGAAAAGTTGAAAAGCACTCGAGTGCAAAGATTTTTCACCTCGTGCTCTTTTGATTCCCTCGCTAACGCTCAGGATTTTAATTTTGAATCACTCGCTGCGCTCGTGATTCAATTTTAGAATCCTTCGCTTGCTCGGTCATCAAAATTGAACATGCGGTTAAAAAGCAACTTTGCACTCTTGTATAACAAATAACTATTAACCGTAGAATACATCAATTGACAACTAAACATCCTATTAAAATCAAAGCATTTGCATAAGAAAAAAAAATGACTTTCACAGCTATCGATACTACTAAACATAATGGTTCTAATAGCTCTAATAAATCTTAATAAACCAAGCTATTAAATTGGTATGACCCATTTTTTAGGATTCTGTAGCTAAATGCCAAAAAACGGAACCCTTACAGATTCGTTATGTCTGTCTGTCCGTCGTCCGTATGTCACAGCCACTTTTCTTCGAAACTATGAGGCCTATTCTGTTGAAACTTAGTAAATAGATATATTCTGTGAACCACATTAAGTATTTTACACAAAAATAGAAAGATAAGCAATAAATTTTTGGGGTCCCCATATTAGAACTGAAAGTCAAAAATGTTTTTTTCATCAAACCCAAACGTGTCTATACTTAGATACGAGTAGGTCTTCAAAAATGCTATTGAGGTTTCTAAACGAGGTATTCCACGAAGCGCATCCAAACGAAGCGCACCCAGACGAAGCGCACCTGTAGTATGCCACGAAGCGCATTCCAAAGTGGAAAATTGTGTGTCCTCCCCCTCTAACTTCTAAAATAAGAGAATGTAATTGACATTGCCACCGAAAATTGGTTTGAACGAGATCTAGTAAGTAGTTTTTTCAATACGTCATAAACTGCAATTTTATTATGTTACTTGCTGCTACAGAACACTTCAAAAAATAACTTAATGTAATTAACCAGAATTATGATTAATTTATAAGGACAAAATATTTAAGTGTATTAATTGCATGCAAACCTACCACAAGACTGAATGTACCTAATACATTTGCACACCGAATACGGTGAAACATCTAATTAAAATATGTCAATCCATCACTATTGTTAAACCATGTTTCCTGCAAATAAAGATTTCTATTTCTATTTCTTCATGGACGAGGCCGACTCGCACTTGTCCGGTTTTATTAATTTAAGAAAAATAATCTTATATCTATCAATCAATTAGCCCACCGCAGTCCACTGCTGGACATAGGCCTCTCCCAATCGATCAATCTCAGTAGATCCATGGACCAGATCCATTATGGATCTAGTGAGATTTTTTTTTTCTCCGTAGATCTGTTTTTTAATAAACTGGATCTAGTGAGAACGATCCCTCTCAGAAGATCTATTGACCAGATCCATTATGGATCTAGTGAGATATTTTTCTCTCCATAGATCCAGTTTTGACAGCATGGATCTACTGAAATATAGATCCGTGTCATAAGATCCAGAATTAAAAGTGTGTTTCTACTGAGAAATTTCTTTTTCACCAGATCCAATCTTGTATCTAATACAAACTTACTGTCGCAGTGGATCCGATGTTTTCTTATTAAACCTTCGGCGATTATCGCCTATGACCCCGTGTCATATTGACATTGCAATTATAGTTGTTATTGCACTTCATTATTCCGTTATTTGAACATAGTATTTGCTTAATTTGTAATAATACAACCAGAAATGAGTGAAACTGTGATAAAGTTTATTAAAAGTGGACGTGGAACAGTATTATTATGTGAGGGTAACAGATACCATAAGCATTTTCATAATAAGAAAGGCACTAGCGTCTGGCGATGTGAACATTACAAAAGGTCAAAATTAAACTGTACTGGATCAGTATCTTTAAATTCAGTAAGTTTTTTTGTTTTTTATTATGTACCAATATTATATTGAATAAAAAAATATCCAGTTAATATTTAAATTTACCTACAATGAATGTTTTAGCACCAGCATATCATAAGACAAAGAGCACACCGCGAAACTTGTGTACCTGATTTCGCATATAATTGCATTGAAAGTACAATAAGCGATTACTGTGACGAGGCTGCAAGAGGTAAAGAACCTGCTCCTCGCACCTTCAAAAAGGCGCTCGCTCATATAGAAAGCAAAGGATGGCATTTGGCATCCAATCAACCTGTTCCTACTTTCGATCAAAAGAAATCTGGGATATATCGTAAAAGAAACAAATTGGCTCATGTTCAAAAAACCAAAAGCTTGCCCAAGTCCTTTTCGTCAAATCTATGTTATTCAAGGAGATATAGATAGTGACCAGAATAGTACCAATATTGTGCCATTAGTGTTTGCTTTTATGAGTCATCAAACAACACAGGCATATATGACCTTGTTTGACTTAATAAAAGCACAGGTTCCGGAATGGCGGCCCAAGGAAGTGACTATTGATTTTGAAAAAGCAGCTATGATGGCACTGTCAAAAATGGATGTAGAGATTGTTGTCACTATCATTTCTCTTATGCTCTCTTTCACAAAGCGAAGACTTTGGGCATAAAGCGAACTAAAAGTAACATGAGAATAATTTCCCTGTGTATTAAACTTGCTTTACTTCCTGAAAATCATATCGAACATGGTTGGAATTATATTAAAAGCGAAATTTCTCAAAATAAGAATAAGTTAACAGAATTTGTGAAATATTTTCAAAAAAACTGGATGTATAACCGCTACTATAGAATATGGTGTGTGTTTGGGCTACGTCATCGCACGAATAATAGCATAGAAGGCTGGAACCACAACATAAATACGAATATTAATAAAAACGAAGTGCAGTTTTTACAAATATTGCACATTTTGTACCAAGAATCATCATTGGCTGCACTCAATTGTGACCGTTGGGATAGATTTCAAAAAAGGCAATCGTCTAAACGCCGCAAAATAAACGTTGAAAATGATGACAATATTTTAATTGCACAAATGCAGCTCCTGGATGGCGAAATTACCGTGGGGCACTTCTTAGAAAAACTACGTTAAATAGTATAAATTAAGTTTTTGCTACTGAGTCAAAACATATTCATTATTATTTTTATTCATTTTGAACTCACGAGTGTTTTTTTTGTTTACTATAAAAGTACCTATAGTAAGTACTAATTTTATTTTGTTTAATGTTTCGTTTCAAGTTGTTCAGAATTACATTTTCTATAAGTTTGATTCCCATTATTTTTATCCTAGGATCGATATTTTTCGATTCGGTGAAACTTAAATGTCTCAGTACATAGGTACACAATTTTAACTCTGGATCTATTCAAAACTGGATCTATTGAGAGAAAAATATCTCACTAGACCCATAATGGATCTGGTCAATGGATCTATTGAGATTGATCGCAATTATTAGATCCTATTTATTTTAAAATATATTTAAAATGGATTTATTGCCAACAATAATTCTCACTAGATCCAGTTTATAAAAAGTAGATCTACTGAGATAAAAAAATAAACTAGATCCATAATGGATCTGATCAATGGATCTACTGAGAGGGATCGTTCTCACTAGATCCAGTTTATTAAAAAACAGATCTACGGAGAAAAAAAAATCTCACTAGATCCATAATGGATCTGGTCCATGGATCTACTGAGATTGATCGCTCCCAATGTGCGCCATTTCATCCGATCCTCCGCCTTCCGCATCCAGTCCATCCCAGCCACCCTTTTCAGGTCGTCAGTCCATCTGGCTAGGGGGCGTCCTACCCCGCGTTTGCCTTCTCTCGGTCTCCACTCTAGGACTCGTCTGCTCCAACGGCCATCGGTTCTTCGACAGATATGGCCAGCTGCCATATGCCACTTGAGCTTGCTTATTCCATTCTGCGAGCTATGTCGGTAACTTTGGTTCTGTGTTGGATGACATCATTTCGAATTCTTTCCTTCAAAGAAACTCCAAGCATAGCTCGCTCCATAGCCCGCTGCGCGACTAGCCCTACCGTCAGTGTCCACGTTTCGGCACCGTAAGTCATAACAGGTAGGACGGACCTTTGTTTTCAGGCATTGCGGTTGGGGAGAGTTTTAGTCAAATTAAAATTGTACATACTTCGTTATTATTTTTGTTTATTGTAGTATTAAGAACAGGAATCAGATGCTTTATTAGAATGCTGTAAGGTTATATTTTCTCTTAAGAAAAATGAAGTGGTGTACCTACATACTCGGGATTAGAAATGTATGAAATGTCTGGGATATTCGGAGTCCCACGAGAAACTATTCAGTTTTTCTTGAAATCGCTGGTTTACATCCAAAAGCAAGTAGGGAATGTGTACATTACAAATACATCTATATTTTCTTTAAACGAAGCATATGTCTTACTCTATTATAAATGCCTAAAATGACGATTTTATGAATGGGTCGGTGATTGGTGCCAATTTTAATGGGTGCCTTTACCTTAGATTCCGTAAATAAGCTGTTTACTCCACTAACCTGTACTGTCATGCGCGGCGCACGCCGCGTACACAAACAACGCGCTTGTTAATAATATAATGTTAAACATTTTCCTTATCGGACGCTCGAGCACTGCGCGTGCTCCGCCCGGCATGTCGCTATTATGTACAGGATCTGTTTATGTGTTTGTGAGGATATTGCCTATGTTATATACCTATGTAAAAGACGGAGTGATAGCACTCACTGATATCTAAGGGCAGGTAAAGTGGTTTCGGAAACAATGTTTCTTACGAGTAAAAGTGACATTCTCTTTCCCTTTCCCACCTTTCCCTGACCACAGAATAAATAATAGTACTGACTGGCCCCATACCACGGAATAAATAATAGTACTGACGTATCCATGTTTGTACCACCCACCGTGAGGAGAACACTATGAAGGAGAAACTTTTTTTCTGGTAAATAGAAAAGTAAGAAAAGTAGGTATAAGGGTTCATTCACTGGTTGCTTTGAGATAATTGCTCACGATACAGCTCACGGGAAAAACCACGGAGCAGATATAGTTAATACCTACTACTTTGTTATCCCTTCATTAAACAGTCATAGCGTGCGCTAGACTTGCGGTATCCGTACATAATGGACAAATTAGTCATCTTCCTGCTAACTACCTACTCTACATTTAATATACAATACATAATACTCCGTCTGCTAAGCTACGGGCGAGGCTAACCTCTTTTCTCAAGATTAAGAAGTCAGACGTAGTCGCTCTCGCAAAAGTCTAGAAAATAAACGGACCACGGGCTCAAATTAGGGATAAAACGTGGAGAGGGGTTTTGTATCATAAATGAAACATCATTTAACCTAGAGTGTACAATTTATTAAACACTTTGATACACAATAGTATATTTAAATTGGGATTAAAATAAGTCAAAAGATGTTAAACTACAACCTGAGTTTATAGGAAAACAACTCGTAAGTGCAATCTAAGTAACATTGTCGAGAATGATTTTAATTTTAACCGATATTGGCACTTATATAGACTCTTTATCCCTAGGCTCCACCAAGAGTCACACATTCCCTAATACGGGTACAGCTCCTCCCACACTTTGAACCGATCTTCGAACATGTTCTGTTTGACGGTGAGCTGGTTCCCTAAGTGCAAGTAGTTCCTCTGTTCAGGCTTCATCACCGGCCACTTCAGGTTGCCCAGCTCTGGAGTGTCACCGCGAGGGTTAGGGTCTCTGGGGAAGGAAAAAAGGGTGACGACGGTTTATGGGCACCACCAACATCTTCAGAGCTTAGCCAACCTCACCTGCTAGCCGGGCCAGCATCTGACGTAGTAGTAGCGCACGCAAAAGCCAAGATAAGGGGAATAATTAGGAGAGAGCACTTCAGGACGAACGGATTTTAGATGCGATGATGTATATTAAACGAATGTATGATGATGGGTGAGGACTAGGACTGAGCTTGAGCTTATGTTATTTGCGAGGTTAGGGCCTTTTTTTCCTCCTGTCAATGAGGGAATCTTACCCGTATCTGGCGAAGTTGTACCAGAGGGCCGTGAGCTCATCCACCACGTGCGAGTCGGGGCTGGTGGTCGCGATGGCGGGGAATTGGTAGCTCTGGCGGAACACGTACAGCGTGTCGTCGTGGTGGGACGCACCTGCCGAGAGGAAAAGTCTTTGCAGTGAAGTAGAGTGTACAGCGTAGAGCGTACGATGTGCCACTCTCTTACTCTACTCCTACGGCAGGAGAGAATCAGCAATGTGCAACATACCTTGTGGTTTCCCATTGGCGTCCTGATGGTAGCTGTTATTGCCGACGTACGCAAACTCTTCGTAGTAGACCGGCTGCCTCGAGTGGCGACTCATCAGATTGGCCAGCCTGTGGAGCACACCAAATATACATTGTTGGTTCTCGTATTGTTAACACGACAGTTCTACTCCGGAGAGGTGGCCCTCTCTCAGTTCATCTTTATTATGGTTGATAAGCATACCAAAAGCCAAGAAAAAAAAATAGATAGCCTAGAATTATTGTATAAAGAGAAGTAAGTATGTATCGCTTGGCGACCTGACCTGTGCACACCGAACCCTATAATGGAGTCTCGGTACAAGTTCTCGAGGGCCTTGCGGCTCTCGGTGTTGTTCTCCAGCCTTTTGTTGTTGAAGTACACTTCGCGGAGCCTCTTTACAGCCGTCGAGCGGTTCTCCTCGGGCAGCAGGAAGGAGAGTGGCGCGATGCGCTCCCACTCGTCGCTCATTGTGTTCATCAGAGTCTCGTTTTTGAAGACCGCTGTGAACCAGGAGAACCATTAAGAAATTAATTCTAATTTAGCAGGAAACTATTGGTAACGATTAACCTTGAACAGGTTTTAGTAATTACATTAAAGACATGAGGCCTGGTCAAGGGTAAAAGGCGAGCAGCGGCACTCAGTAACACTCATCAGGGATGGCATGGTGGTACAGTAAACTCCAATGCAAACACTTACACGATGCTTTCCAGTAGAACTCGTCAGTGGTCTGGCTGATGATGTAAGGCACTTCATGCATCATGCCCTTTTTAATAGCCTCTTCTGGCTGGACAGCCAGGAAGCGCTCTTGCCCAAAGTCTGGCTCCACTACTGGGCCCCACAAACCAACTGGGTCACCAGGACCGAACTCCTGTTGACAAATTCATTGTAATAAGTAGAGTTTTAAGATATTGGAGAGAAAATTAAAGGGGACCTCACATAGGATACATACATGAAGCATACCAAGGCTTTCCAGAAATTATTTATTGCTAAATACAACATAAGACCTAATAATATCTAGAAAGTCTTGGTATATTTCAATTGATAAATACTTACAAAGAACTTCAGGAGTGAATCCCCTAGTTCCCTCCAGGGCACTTTCATGAGGCATTCGACGATTGCCTGTGAGGAGTTGGTGGGGCAGTTCATGAAATTTGCTTGCATTACTGCCAGATGTCGCTGGTGCGTCACCATTAGACCCTTGGTTACGGGGGATCCGCTCATAGAGATGCCTCGGTGGAATAATCCTGAGTAAAAAATTGGTTCATTTGTTAGGGTTTTTGGAAGTAAATAAGGGTATTTTGACTCAGTTGTACTGACCTTTAGACATAGGTGAGATCATATGCAGCATGACACTGATGGCGCCAGCGCTGCAACCAGCGATGGTGACAGAGTTAGGGTCTCCGCCGAACGCGGCGATATTGCGCTGCACCCACTTGAGAGCCACTACTTGGTCCTTCATACCGTTATTGCCGGTAGCGTACTTGTCGCCTGTGCTCATCCATCCTGGGAAACCATATCCAAGGATATCAAAACCTTATCAGAATTATTTGTATCTCTTTAAAATAGTTATAATACCTACAGATCTTACAGGAATGAGGTGGAATTATAATATTTTGACCGCCAGAAATTGTGCCTAGCCTCTACGTGCTCGACAAAGCAAGAGTCTACAACGTGAAATAGTTCCAAGTTCTCACCCAGGGTTCCAAGCCGGTAATTGATGGTGACGAGCACGATATCCCTGTCCAGGAGGTACTCCGGCCCCTCGATGTCGCTGCGCCCCGTCATCGAGTAGAAGCCTCCCGGGTGGATGTAGAAGATCACCGGCAGAGGTTTGAAGCTGTATGACAAAATGTTTATGTGCATGGATCCCTTTCTTACAATCTCACTATCATGGATGCTCAAGGCTGTGTGACGTGGAGGAGAGGAAGCTAGAAAGCGGACCCTGGACTCTGGGGTTAGAGTCGCGTACTGGGCTAGCTGACACGCACACAGCCACCGGATTAACTTTCTTTTAAGAGTCGTGAGGTCAGACCGCAGTAGCTTACGAAAAAGTTAGACTAAGCCAAATTAAGTTAAGTGATCAGATCCTCGATGGATCAAATGGAACATAGTTTCAAATCAAACGTACTCATGTCTCTTAGTGTTCGCAGGGGTGTACACGTTGATGGTGAGGCAATCTTCATCCACGTAGTACGTGGGGGGCACCGGCAGGGGGCACGCCGGCCCTTCCTTGCTGGCGTCTACAGTGTCCTTGTACGTCAGGATTGGCTTCGGTGGCTGCACAGTAAGGAGAATATTATTTCCCTAACCAGATAATTTTAATAACAAATATTGAGGATTTGGACCTGCCACAGCTTTACTTGAAGAAGCATTTTAGAGTAAGCCGTTCTCCATAACTTCACCTGTGCCTCCTATCTTATCCTAAGTTCAAATAAGGTAAAGTTGCTATTAAAATTTTAGGCTTAGCCTTGCGTAAAATAACTAAATAATAAGTATTTTTCATCTATAGCAAGATTTTGCTCAAAAATTGTCGCTAGCTTCACTCTGTTTGTGCTTTCACAAGAAAATGGTCATGTTATTATTTGTCCGTGATTTAACTTAAGTTGTATACAGTTAAACAGCAGAGTTTAGGTTCCATTTGTTATTTAATTTTAATCTATTACTCACTTTCTTTCATCTGACCTCAATAGCGTTTTTGAAGACCTACCTATCTATAGATAACCCACACGTAAGGGTTTGAGGAAAAAATTTTTTTTGCCTTTCTGTTCTATGTATAGGGACCCCCAAAATTTATTGCTTTTTTTCTATTTTTGTGTGAAATTATATAGGCCTTATAGTTTGGGAGAAAAGTGGCTGTGACATACAGACGGACAGACAGACAGACATGGCGAATCTATAAGGGTTCCGTTTTTTGCCATTTGGCTACAGAACCCTAAAAAGGTACCTTGCTCGCATTATGGCGCTGCCACAGGTCTCGGAGGTCCATCTGACCCTTCTGAGTGGTCACTTCTATATCTAATATATAAAATTCTCGTGTCACAGTTTTCGTTGCCATACTCCTCCGAAACGGCTTGACCCATTTTGATGAAATTTTTTGTGCTTATCCGGTATCTATGAGAATCGGCCAACATCTATTTTTCATCCCCCTAAATGGTGCAGCAGGAACGGGATCTGACGCAACGGGTGCAGGGAAAAATTGGCGGTACGAAGTTCGCCGGGGCAACTAGTATTTATATAAGTATTTTATTTTGTTTGTATGCTATTACTGCAGGTTTTCATTAAGTTCTCAAGCTCGGGTGTTTATCTACCCGTAAGCCAATCTTGCAAAATTAAATTTTATTAACTTTTAATTGTCCAATTGAGCGGAAATTTTAATTAATACCTATATGTAAATGAGTTGTTTCGTGTTTAACATCCTTAGCATGATTGTCCCACAAAACCGTACAAACAAACGGTATGACTGTACGATACAAATTAATTTGATAAAATATGCTCAAGTATTGTGAGTTTATTATATGTATTTAGTTCGAAGGTAAGTAACAATACTTCCCTGAAGTATACCTGGCTTATAACAATGATTTCTTATAATTAATACCTATTATTTACCACTCTAATAAACAAGTTCTAAACATTTTTGTGTTTTAGAAACATTTACTAAATCCCCCTTTTTATGGTTCGGTAGCTAAATGGCAAAAAATGGAACCCTTATAGATTCGTCATGTCTGTCTGTACGTCCGTATGTCACGTCACAGTCACTTTTCTCCGCTCGCCACCCTGCTCACAGCAATGGTCCGCTGCGCGGACGCGTGGGCGGCCGGCGTCTCCTTCAGCGAGCAGGTAATGGTCGTGAAGGAGACGGCGGAGCGGGAGAGGCGGCGCGAGCGAGAAAGACTCGCGGATCGCGCCGCCCGCGCGCGCAGGCAACTTTGGCGTCGGAGGGCACTGACTGACCTCCGTCCCCCATGAGCGCGGGCCTGGGGGTGACGGGTGGAGCCGCCTGTCACCCCAGCAGAAGCAGGCCACGGCGGCGGCGCGCTGAATAGTGCGCCTCCCCATTCCGGGGGCGAGTTGGGGACACCGTTGTCCCCCCTCCTGAGGAGGGCCAGACCGTAAGGGATGGCCCTGGGTCAGCCGGGGTGCGAGGGATATGTCTTTGACAACCTCACCTCCGGCCTAGCACCAAGACCCACAGTCGGCGTGCGGTTTTAGTCGGTTCGAGTCCGACATAACCTCCCCTTCCGGCTCCGGCAGGGGGGGTATCCGAGGGGATTTCCGCACGAAAAAAAAAAAAAAAAAAAAAAAAAAGTCACTTTTCTCCGAAACTATGAGGCCTATTCTGTTGAAACTTGGTAAGCCCATACGTTTTGGATATCTATAGATAGGTCTTCAAAAATGCTATTGAGGTTTCTAACATATTTTTTTTCTATAGTTATTCACTATAGAAAAAAAATATGTTAGAAACCTCAATAGCATTTTTCCGCTTTGGAAGGGTTCCAAAGCGGAAAAATGTGTCCCCCCCTCTAACTTCTAAAATAAGAGAATGATAAATCTAAAAAATATATATGATGTACATTGCCATGCAAACTTCCTCTGAAAATGGTTCTGAACGAAATCTAGTAAGTAGTTATCTTGAGTGTTTCTACGTCGTATACCGCAATTTTCGCGTTTCATTCAATTAACTCAAAAATAATAAAAAAAGTAAATTTTTGTATTATGTTAGTTGCTGCTACGGAACCCTCGGCCCATAGTGTTGCTCGACGAGGTGGGCAAGCTCTTCGAAAGAGTGATAGCCAAGCGCCTCGTCGAGCACCCCTCTAGCGGACACGCAGTACGGCTTCCGCCGGTGGTGTTCCACTGTGGATGCCATCATGCGCGTGAGGACTCTGGCGGAGGATGCGGTTGCCCGGGGCGAGGTGATGTTGGCGGTGTCCTTGGACATCTCCAACGCGTTCAACACCTTGCCCTGGAGTTGCATCAGGGAGGCGCTCGTGTACCACGATGTGCCTCTCTACCTCCGCCGCATAGTCGGGGCGTACCTGACGGAGAGGGCCGTCATCTACCCAAGTGCGACCGGCGTCGGTAGGCGTGAGATGTCGTGCGGTGTCCCACAGGGATCGGTCCTGGGGCCGCTCCTGTGGAACATCGGATACGACTGGGTGCTTCGCGGTGAGCTCGCGTTCGGTGCCACCGTCACGTGCTACGCGGACGATACGCTAGTGACGGTGAGTGGCGCTACACACCGCGAGGCGACCCAGAGGGCCACGACCGCTGTTGCTCAAGTCGTGGATCGGATCCGGCGGCTGGGTCTCGAGGTGGCTCTGCACAAATCCGAGGCCTTGTTCTTTCATGGTCCTCGGCGCAGGCCACCCCCGGGATCCAGCTTGACAGTAGGAGGTACTCCCATCGACATCAAGCCCCGGTTGAAATACCTGGGGCTCGTACTCGACGGTCGGTGGGACTTCGGAGAGCACTTCCGAAGTCTGCGCCCCAAACTGTTGGTGTCAGCTAACGCGCTGATGCGGCTGCTGCCCAACTTGAGGGGCCCAGAGGACTCCTGCAGGAGACTCTACGCGGGTGTCGTGCGGTCCATGGCCCTGTACGGGTGCCCCGTGTGGGCGGACGCCCTGCAGGCCAGGTTCGTGCAACTGCTGCATGCACCGCAGCAGACGATGGCCTGCAAGGCCATTAGGGGGTACCGCACGATATCCTTTGAAGCGGCGAGTCTCCTAGCCGGATCGCCACCGTGGATCCTGGAAGCGAGATCCCTTGCGGCACTGTATCGGTTCCGTAAGGAGGCGCGGGAGCGGGGATACGATCCCGAGCCCGAAGACATTCGGGCCGAGAGGTCCCGGCTCCACGGGATCATGGTGGCGGAGTGGGAGCGACGACTTGAGCAACGACGCGCAGGGCATGCCGTCATAGAGGCGGTAAGGCCCATCATGGGGGAATGGCTCGAGAGGCCACATGGCAGCCTCTCGTATCGACTGACGCAGATTATCACCGGGCACGGGTGCTTCGGGAGATATCTGTGTCGGATCGAAAAGGAGCCAACGTCCGAGTGCCATCACTGCGACGCGAGCGAGGACACGGGGCTGCACACGCTCACCGAGTGTCCGGCATGGGCCGGACCGAGGCGAGAGCTAGTGTCGGCCCTGGGTGTGAGAGTTCTCACCCTCGCCACCCTGCTCACAGCAATGGTCCGCTGCGCGGACGCATGGGCGGCCGGCGTCTCCTTCAGCGAGCAGGTAATGGTCGTGAAGGAGACGGCGGAGCGGGAGAGGCGGCGCGAGCGAGAAAGACTCGCGGATCGCGCCGCCCGCGCGCGCAGGCAACTCGGGCGTCGGAGGGCACTGACTGACCTCCGTCCCCCATGAGCGCGGGCCTGGGGGTGACGGGTGGAGCCGCCTTCACCCCAGCAGAAGCAGGCCACGAGGGCGGCGCGCTGAATAGTGCGCCTCCCCATTCCGGGGGCGAGTTGGGGACACCGTTGTCCCCCCTCCTGAGGAGGGCCAGACCGTAAGGGATGGCCCTGGGTCAGCCGGGGTGCGAGGGATATGTCTTTGACAACCTCACCTCCGGCCTAGCACCAAGACCCACAGTCGGCGTGCGGTTTTAGTCGGTTCGAGTCCGACATAACCTCCCCTGCCGGTTCCGGCAGGGGGGGTATACGAGGGGATTTCCGCACGAAAAAAAAAAAAAAAAAGCTACGGAACCCTTCATGGGTGAGTCCGACTCGCACTTGGCCGGTATTTTAGCAGTAAGGTAAATTAACGAAAATATTGGCAGCGCTAACAGGAATACACCGAATGTATGGCGCTTACTTCAGACTGTTGCCTAGTACTGCTTCTATTCTGTGCTGTTGCCTAACTTCGCCTACCAAAGATGTTTTAAAATAATCGACTCTTTGATTCAATAGTTAAAGTTCATAGTCATGGCGTGGCGGTAGTGCACGCGACTGCCACGCAGGAGGCGCGGGTTCGATTCCCGCTCAGTGCAAATATTTGTATGCATGAATATGGCTATTTGCATTGGTCTTTTTTTTTTTATCGTGCGAAAAATCCCCACGGATACCACCCCCACGGAGCCGGTGAAGGCGGTTATGTCGGACTCGAACCGACTAAAACGCACGCCGTCTTGGGTCTTTGGTTGCCGGAGGTGAGATTGCCAAAAGCATATCTCTCGCACCCCGGCAGACCCATGACCATCTCCTTCGAGATGGCCCCCTTCGGGTTGTGGGGACCACTGTGTCCCCATCTTGCCCCGGTTACGGGGAGGCGCATTTTGCGCCGCTATTTGCATTGGTCTGGGTATTTCTATGTATAATATGTATGTATTTACAAAAAAAAAGTATGTAAGTATGTTTATCCGCATTCTAGATTCCATAACACCAGCTATAAAAGCTTACCATGGGTCTAGATAGCGTTGTGTAGAAAGTTGTGGAATATTTATTATTATTATTATTTATTTTATCGTGTTGTGAATATGGATGGATGTTTGTTACTCTTTCGCGTAAAAACTACTGAATGGATGTTCATGTAACTTTACAATAATAGCTTATACTTCAGAAAAACACGCAGGCTATATCATCAAGCTACTACTCAAGGGAACGGAGCAGTGATCATTAATGTCAACAAATTCGGCCGACATCGGCATATACGCAAAAGTGACAGTGTGGTTATTTCTGTGGCTGTTTAGATAACTATATCATTGTATAAGAGGGTGCAGCGGGAACGGGATCGGACGCCACGCGGGTGGAAAATAATTGGCGGTACGAAGTTCGCCGGGTCAGCTAGTTTAAAATAACGATAGACTGACATTATATTAATTTGTTTTTTTGGGGCATTATTATTTCAATTACTTTTTAATTTTGAAGAGAAGTCAATAAAGTGTCAAATCCCAGGCGAAGTAACGAGCCACGATGATACGTTGACTTTTGTACAGACAACTATTTACATATAAATTAATGCCGTTTATGAGCGTAGGTACACTTTTTTAATTATCACTGGCATCACTAAAACCAGATACCTGCCCTCGATTTTTTTGGACAGGAAAACCTTGAAATATGTACAAAATAAAAGAACTCATAACTTGAATGCCCATTTCAATTTATAGTGGATGTCCGTAACGCGCCTTTTGGTCATGACTCTGGTTCCGTTCACCTGGTTTGTAAAAATGAGCTGTAGGTGTACTTTGTACGTGGCACTGACCTGGAACCTCAGCTCGCCCACGGGCGGCTCCGCGTACCGGATGCCCCGGTAGGCCTGGAAGGGCCGGCCGCGCCGCGTCTCCATCCACGAGCCCTTGAACGTGCCCGACGCGCTCAGCGTCTGCGGCACGTCGTGGATCGTCGGCTTCGGAGACGTTCCTGACGGTGGGGAGACATACATGTGTGCAATCATCGGTACCCTCATAGTAATATCAAATATGCGTCTGCAGTTAGCATAGTGGAGATAGATGCCCGAATAATGGAGAAGAGCTACTTCCAAATTACGCATAGCTTGTAAAATGGGTTTTAGAATGCGGATAAAATGTTACAAGTTCTCTACAAAACTTACAAGCCCGGTTGCATCCAAAATTTATGTTTTGGAGCCCGGGCTCCGTCTCCTGGGTTTTATGGGAACAACTGTCTGAAATTATAAGGAACGCCTCCTACTTTTACTTTAGATTTTCGTACGTAAATCAGCAGGTGTATGGGCTAGCAGGAGAGGTTGGCTTTCATTCCGAAGTTCTTGTAGTGGTGCATAAGCCCATTAAATATTAAGTGACAAGAAAGACAGACCTTTAAATTCATGTCCATGAGCACTGACATGCTTGTGGGCGTGACTGCTAAGCACACAGGCGCACACGGCGACCGCCACACACAGCGCGCGCAGCATGTCTCTGACGGTGAGCTAGGTACTACTGTCGGTCGCGACGGCTCGATGTACCATTTATAAGAGAAGCTGTTGGTATATTCTGCAACTTTTGATGAAAAATGTGCATTATTGTGGTTGGGTTTTTCCTCTCCAGAGGTTTCCTCGTTTCACGAGATTTCCTCTGAACATTCATCAGAAGAGGCATTTGTTTAGGTATAAGTTCTAGAACCATTAAGGGACTCAAGGTTAAGTGGTAACCGATTACGTTAGCACATTGCAAGGTTAAGCCCAGTCTTAGCACACTGCGAGCCCACGGTCGGTTCCCGTTGCCGTGCCCTATACTCGTAGATATCTGTGGTAATCGCGGCGAGTCTTAAAAAGTCCTATTTATAATCTGGTCTTTACTATTGAACCTCGATATCCTCATACCTATAGATATACTTACCTCTTTGCGATTTCCTAATGTTTACATTCCAGTATTATCGCAATTCCGAAGTTCGGAACGGCAGAGGTCCGTTTATTACAAGTATTTCAGATTGCGTTATTAACTGCTGTCCGAAACAGCCTCTTCAGTAATTTAGCTAGAGCACCTGCTAACAGATGAGGTGTGTACACAGACTTACATTGTGCATAATTATTATCATACATAGGTGGGCATACAAGTGTATCTAATACAAAATGTTAAACGTAAAAAATAGGTAAACAAGAACACGATGTTATCGAAGCGCCTTGAACTCGCCGCGCTACGAACCTGCTAAGTGCAATGGAGCTAATCAACTGTATACGATAACACTAAAGTGTGGACGGACTGATGATCAAATTGTGCGTTCCATACAGGTTAAATAGGCACGATACAGTACATGTCACCGAAAGGAAATTCTCTTTAGCCTGGTTTAAATTTAAAAAAAAATATACCAACGTCCTTATTATAATTCACCCATACAAGTTAAAGAGACACGATAAAGTACAAGTCACGGAAATTCTCTTTAGCTTGGTTTAAATTCAACAAATTATAAACCTAAGTACGTCCATATCATAATTCGTCCGTACAGGTTAAAGAGGCACGATACAGTACATGTCACATTTAACAAATTATATACAGACGTCCAAATTATAATTCGTCCGTACAGGTTAAAGAGGCACGATACAGCACGTGTTACCAAAATGGATATTCTCTTTAGCCTGGTTTAAATTCAACAAATTATATTCCTACCGACGTCCATATCATAATTCGTCCATACAGGTTAAAGAGGCACAATACAGTTCATGTCAGCAGAATGGAAACTTTCTTTGGCCTGGTTTAAATACAATTTTTTTTAAACCTACGTCCTTGTTATAATTCACCCATACAGATTAAAGAGGCACGATACAGTATGTCACCGGAATGGAAATTCTCTTTATCCTGGTTTAAGTCCAACAAATTTTAAACCTACGTACTTGTTATAATTCACCCATACAGGTTAAAGAGGCACGATACAGTACATGTCACCGAAATGGAAATTCTCTTTAGCCTGGTTTAAATACAAAAAAATTTAAACCTACGTCCTTGTTATAATTCACCCATACAGGTTAAAGAGGCACGATACAGTATGTCACCAGAATGGAAATTCTCTTTATCCTGGTTTAAGTCCAACGAATTTTAAACCTACGTCCTTGTTATAATTCACCCATACAGATTAAAGAGACACGATACAGTATGTCACCGGAATGGAAATTCTCTTTATCCTGGTTTAAGTCCAACAAATTTTAAACCTACGTCCTTGTTATAATTCACCCATACAGGTTAAAGAGGCACGATACAGTACATGTCACCAAAATGGCAATTCTCTTTAGCCTGGTTTAAATTCAAAAAAATTGAAACCTACGTCCTTGTTATAATTTACCCATACAGGTTAAAGAGGCACGATACAGTATGTCACCAGAATGGAAATTCTCTTTATCCTGGTTTAAGTCCAACGAATTTTAAAACTACGTCCGTGTTATAGTTCACCCATACAGATTAAAGAGGCACGATCCAGTATGTCAACAAAATATATACCTACCTACGTCCATATTATAATTCTTCCAAACAGGTTAAAGAGGCACGATACGGTACATGTCACCGAAATGGAACGATACAGTACATGTGGAATGGAAATTCTCTTTAGCCTGGTGTAAATTCAACAAATTATATACCTAACTACGTCCATATAATAATTCATCCGTACAGGTTAAAGAGGCACGATACAGTACGTGTTACCAAAATGGACATTCTCTTTAGCTTGGTGTAAATTCAACAAATTATATACCTACCTGTCCATATTATAATTCTTCCAAACAGGTTAAAGAGGCACGATACGGTACATGTCACCGGAATGGACGTTCTCTTTAGCCTAGTTCATTCAACAAATTAAATACAGACGTTACAGCATATGTTACCGAAATGGACATTCTCTTTAGCCTGGTGTAAATTCAACAAATTATATACCTACCTACGTCCATATTATAATTCGTCCATACAGGTTAAAGAGACACGATACGGTACATGTCACCGAAATGGACATTCTCTTTAGCTTGGTTTAAATTCAACAAATTATTTAATTTACTACGTCCATATCATAATTCGTCCGTACAGGTTAAAGAGGCACGATACGGTACATGTCACCGAAATGGACATTCTCTTTAGCCTGGTTTATTCTACAAATTATATACAGACGTCCAAATTGTAATTCGTCCACACAGGTTAAAGAGGCACGATACAGTACATGGCACCAGAATGGAAATTCACTTTAGCCTGGTTTAAATCCCTACCTACGTTCATGTTATAATTCGTCTACTAGAGGCACGATACCGTACATGGCACTGAAATGGACATTCTCTTTAGCCTGGTTCATTCAACAAATTATGTATAGACCTCCAAATTATATTTCGTCTGTGCAGGTTAAAGAGGCACAATACAGTACATGTCACCCGAATGGAAATTTATTTTAGCCTCCTTTATTCCACAAATTATAAACCTACGTCCTTATTATAATTCACCCATACAGGTTAAAGAGGCACGATACTGTCATGTCATCGAAATGGCAATTATCTTTAGCCTGGTTTAAATTAAGCAAACTGTATACCAACGTTCTTATTATAATTCACCCATACAGGTTAAAGAGACACGATAAAGCACATAGCAAGGAAATTTTCTTTGGCCTGGTTTAAATTCAACAAATTATAAACCTACGTCCTTCCTGTAATACACCAGGCTAATGAGGCGCGATAGAGTACATGTCACATTCAACAAATTATATACAGACGTCCAAATTGTTATTCATCTGTACAGGTTAAAGAGGCACGATACAGTACATGTTACCAAAATGGAAATTCTCATTAGCCTGGTGCAAATTCAACAAATTATATACCTACCTAGGTCCATATTATAATTCTTCCAAACAGGTTAAAGAGGCACGATACGGTACATGTCACCGAAATGGACACTCTCTTTAGCCTGGTTTAAATTCAACAAATTATTTAACTAACTACGTCCATATCATAACGATACGGTACATGTCACCGAAATGGACATTCTCTTTAGCCTGGTTTAAATTCAACAAATTATTTAACTAACTACGTCCATATCATAATTTGTCCATACAGGTTAAAGAGGTACGATACGGTACATGTCACCGAAATGGACATTCTCTTTAGCCTGGTTTAAATTCAACAAATTATATACCTAAGTACGTCCATCTCATAATTCGTCCGTACAGGTTAAAGAGGCACGAAACGGTACATGCCACCGAAATGGACAATCTCTTTAGCCTAGTGTATTCCACAAATTATATACAGACGTCCAAATTGTAACTCGTCCGTACAGGTTATAGAGGCACGATACAGTGCATGTTACCAAAATGGACATTCTCTTTAGCCTGGTGTAAATTCAACAAATTATGTACCTACCTACGTCCATGTTATAATTCTTCCAAACAGGTTAAAGAGGCACGATACGGTACATGTCACCGAAATGGACACTCTCTTTAGCCTGGTTTAAATTCAACAAATTATTTAACTAACCACGTCCATATCATAGTTCGTCCATACAGGTTAAAGAGGTACGATACGGTACATGTCACCGAAATGGACATTCTCTTTAGCCTGGTTTAAATTCAACAAATTATTTAACTAACTACGTCCATATCATAATTCGTCCGTACAGGTTAAAGAGGTACGATACGGTACATGTCACCGAAATGGACATTCTCTTTAGCCTGGTTTAAATTCAACAAATTATATACCTAAGTACGTCCATATCATAATTCGTCCGTACAGGTTAAAGAGGCACGAAACGGTACATGCCACCGAAATGGACAATCTCTTTAGCCTAGTGTATTCCACAAATTATATACAGACGTCCAAATTGTAACTCGTCCGTACAGGTTAAAGAGGCACGATACAGTGCATGTTACCAAAATGGACATTCTCTTTAGCCTGGTGTATATTCAACAAATTATGTACCTACCTACGTCCATGTTATAATTCGTCCATACAGGTTAAAGAGGCACGATACGGTACATGTCACCAAAATGGACATTCTCTTTAGCCTGGTTTAAATTCAACAAATTATTTAACTAGCTACGTTCATATCATAATTCATCCGTACAGGTTAAAGAGGCACGATACGGTACATGTCACCGAAATGGACATTCTCTTTAGCCTGGTTTAAATTCAACAAATTATAA
Source organism: Eilema sororculum (assembly GCA_914829495.1). Lineage (NCBI taxonomy): Eukaryota > Metazoa > Arthropoda > Insecta > Lepidoptera > Erebidae > Eilema > Eilema sororculum. The sequence continues at coordinate 537,887 of OU618532.1, forward strand.
ACCTAAGTACGTCCATATCATAATTCATCCGTACAGGTTAAAGAGGCACGAAACGGTATATGCCACCGAAATGGACAATCTCTTTAGCCTAGCCTAGTGTATTCCACAAATTATATACAGACTTCCAAATTGTAACTCGTCCGTACAGGTTAAAGAGGCACGATACAGTGCATGTTACCAAAATGGACATTCTCTTTAGCCTGGTGTAAATTCGACAAATTAAGTACCTACCGACGTCCATATCATAGTTCGTCCATACAGGTTAAAGTGGCACGATATAGTACATGTCACCAGAATGGAAACTCTCTTTGGCCTGGTTTAAATTCAAAAAAAAATAAACCTACGTCCTTGTTATAATGCACCCATACAGGTTTAAGAGGCACGATACAGTACATGTCACTGAAATGGTCATTCTCTTTATCCTGGTTGAAATCCAACAAACTATATACCAACGTCCATATTATAATTCGTCCATACAGGTTCAAAAGGCACGATGCCGTAAATGTCACCGAAATGGACATTCTCTTTAGCCTGGTTTAAATTCAACAAATTATATACCTAAGTACGTCCATCTCATAATTCGTCCGTACAGCTTAAAGAGGCACAATACAGTACATGTCACCGGAATGGAAATTCATTTTAACCTGGTTTATTCTTCAAATTATATACAGACGTCCAAATTGTAACTCGTATATATTCTCGTATATATACTCGTATATACTCGTATATACTCGAATTACTCTATCTATTAAAAAAAAACTTCATCAAAAACTATAGCGTATGTATTCAAACATAATCAATCGGCGCAAGCTAAGATAACTCTCTTCAGAGCGTATTGTACAACTTTATACACCTGCAGCCTATGGGCCGATTACACCAAAAAACGGTTCAGCGACCTCCGCGTCCTGTATAACAATAGTCTCAGGATATTGTTGGGGCTGCCCCGGCACTGCAGCGCTTCGGGGATGTTTGCGGAAGCGCGCACTGCTTGTTTCCATGCGACTATGCGTGTGCGTGCGGCTTCACTGGTGCGCAGGGTGCGGGCCAGCACCAACAGGGTCCTGATGATGGTTGCATCTAGGCTGGATTGCTCTTTTCTCCGGCACTGCTGCGGAAGACATATTTCCGTACCGGTGCCGGCGAGAAGATACTGATCAACTTAGATTATTAAGTTCTATAACTTTATTCGTGTACCTCATTTTAACTAACATAGCGCTAAGACATGTATTACTAACAATCAATATGGACTATTATGGTCTGAAATAAATAGAATTTGAATTTTGAATTGGGATGGACAGACGCGGAAAGCAAATCTTGCTTTATACCATGTAGTGATTTTTCTTTCCATCATCTAATCTACTAATTCTTAGGTTATAGGTAATAGGTTTCAGAGACGCTCAAATACTACAAATTTTGTTGCGTGGCCTCTCTACCTATAAACTTTTAAGAGTGTGTGCATGGTAGTGAAAATTAAGAATGGTGAAGACCGCGCGAAGTGTAAGGCAGACCCGGGGCTCCAAAGTGCAAGCTTCAGTTACAAATCGCTGTTGACGCTGGGGATCGCGAGGACGATGAATTGAATAGTAGAACGAGGAAATAATATAAATTATAATTAACTAAGTGCCTACTGTAAATAAGGAAAACCAGATCGTATTACGGGCTGTCTGTCTGGAAAATCCGAGCGGCTGTAGCTGATATCTATGATGTGGATCGGTGCGTGCGTTACGTCACTAGGTGGACATTAAAGTAATTGTATAAATGAATCATAAAAATGAAATAATAATATTTACTTATTCAGTAAACTGAAGTAATAACGTTTGATTTGATCTGATTGTCTGGTAATTCTATCTCCTACCTTACCATCCAGGGATAAAAGTGTGTTTTTTTTTATTTGGACTTACTTACAGCTAGTGTAGGCTGAAGGCTTCCCGAGGAGGGCCAGACCGTAAGGGATGGCCCTGGGTCAGCCGGGGTGCGAGGGATATGCCGATGACAACCTCACCTCCGGCCTAGCACCACGACCTACAGTCGGCGTGCGGTTTTAGTCGGTTCGAGTCCAACATAACCTCCCCTTCCGGCTCCGGCAGGGGAGGGGGGGGGTATCCGTGGGGATTACCGCACGAAAAAAAGCCATTAATAGCCATTAACAAGTTTTTATGCGTAAAATATTGATTACTTCGGCGAACTTCACTCTGCCATTTTTTCCGCCCGCGTGGAAAACGACCCCTTCCCGCGGCTCCCTCTACTATATTAAGCATGTATTATACATATAAACCTTCCTCTTGAATTACTCTATCTTTTAAAAGAAACCACATCATCATTAAGTAGCGTGGTTTTATAGATACGAGTATAGGCATACATAGGGACGGACAGACGCGGAAAACGACTTTGCTTACTATGTAGTGAAATTATGTAGTGATGATACTGATGATGATAAGTATCCATACTAATATTATAAATGCGAAAGTAACTCTGTCTGCCTGTCTGCCTGTCTGCCTGTCTGTCTGTCTGTTTGTTTGTTTGTATGTTACGCTTTCACGCCTAAACCGCTGAACCGATTTTGATGAAATTTGGAATATAGATTAGACCTTGAGAAAGGACATAGGCTATGCTCAGTCGCTATAACCGACATCCACGCGGGCGGAGCCGCGGGCAAAAGCTAGTATTGAATAAAAAGCAGTAGGTAGGTAGACAAAATTAACCAGATATCTGCTTTCAGCATATATTATGTGTAAAGACTAGTTCAGTTTCTATACGTAGGTATGCTATCGATCTATCGAATAAAACCACCACCGATGGGTAATTAACTCTCGCCACTAGAACTTTGTCCAAACGTGAAACATTGGTCTTGTAGAGGTCTAAGTCTAAGGGCTCGTACACAAAACTGCGATGCGACGTCGCATCGCAAAAATCTGCGAGCTCCCTCTACGCATCGTAAGCACTTTTGAAGCTGTGCAATTCACTAAGCAAGCACAACGACGCGAGTCGCAACGTTGTGCTCGATAGAGATTTTCATTGGTCGGATTGTATCACGTCACTGGAGATCGACCAATGACAATCTCTATCGAGCACAACGATGCGACTCGCATCGTTGTGCTTGCTTAGTGAATTGAACAGCTTCAAAAGTGCTTACGATGCGTAGAGGGAGCTCGCAGATTTTTGCGATGCGACGTCGCATCGCAGTTTTGTGTACGAGCCCTAATTCACGACAAAGCATCATTTTGCAGTAATGTTTCGTAGTTATTACTTATACTCCGTCCATTATATTATTGCATTTTAGACAGCTCACTGACAGTGGTCGGTATAAGTTTGTTCTAGCGTCAACGCCTGAAAATCCGAACAAAAATTAGGCGTCAATACGTCATTTTTCATTGACAACCTCACGTCAGCCAGAAAGCAATTTTGGGGATGTAGTTAGTTAACCGACTGTGTTTTTATTGTAATAATAACTTGAAAATGTCACAATCGATATCGACTACAGATTTTTTTTTTATATTACTAACTGGGGGTTTTTAACCGATTTCTAAACAACAATTCGGATGTTTATTAATTTTTTATATTTGTATAATTTTTCGGAAAAAGGATTTTTGTAACTCCATCATATGTAGACGAAATTGTCAAAATTCTTTTTTGTTTCAAAGAGGTTTATTCCAAAATGGCACCATTTAAATTGCATGTAGATCTGATGATGGGTTTAAGAGACAGGCCACGGAACTCTTCAACAAATACCAGAAAATCAGCATGTTGGAATATTCTGCTAGAAGTCTGTTGTTTTGTTTTGGAGATTGGCGTGTGTATTATGGCCCACAATTGTTTTGTATTACCTTTGTAAATTATACAGACACGAAATATCTAAGTACTACTTTATTATTATGAATAGAAAGATAATAGATTATAATTCCACTTGAAATCATATATCTGTTATAATATTTTCATTTATCGATTAATAATTTTCTTTATCGAGGTTTTTAACTTAATCGATATTTTAGATTTTCATGCAATCACTACTTTCATCTGTCTAAAATACAATAATATAATGCGAGGGATATGTTGAAGTAAACCTCACCTCTGGCCCAGCACTACGACGCACATACGGGGTGCGGTTTTGGTCGGTTCGAGTCCGACATAACCTCCCCCTCTGACTCCGGCGGGGGAGGTATCCGTGGGGATTTCCGCAAGAACAAAAAGCTTTCTTTAATCTTGCAAGAAGAGTTGTAAGTTTTTTTATTTAATCACAATTAATTTATTATTTTAATCTCTAATTTGAGATTAGATAGTACCTTGCTCAATCTTCCTTAGTTTTTTTACAACAGAAACTTGTTAAGTATTTACCCGACTACGCCGGTGAGGGTAATGTGTTACGCGCGTATGTATGTATGCTTAGCGGCTGGACCGATTTCAATGAAAGATATTCACCTCCCAAGTGTCATAGGATACTTAAATGTGTGCAAAACGCGTACATTGGAAATGAAGGGAATCAGAAAGCGATTACAAAAATATACATATGTCATATCATAACTCAAAAGTTTAAGTAAAATAAATTATTAAATAATTAAAAAAAAGCCGACTGCTGTTTAAAAAAAGCTCAAAACAAGTTTGACAGCAGGCGGTAGCCATTAATGTTCTTTTGGTTTGTGATTGGCAAATGGGTACCGCCTGCTATCAAACTTGTTTCGATCTTATAAACAACAATCGAGCTTTGTTATTTTTTTATATATTTTTTTAAGTTCATGGGCAAAGTCTGTGTCTCTGACTGTTGTCGTCATCATCACAGGGTTGAGGGTTGAGCCTACACCTCACTACACTACTTAGCCTACACTACTTAGCCTACACTACACCTTCTATGTCCGTGCGGTGATCTGCACAGGAACCACCACAAAAATATAAAGAAATGTAGTGACACTTCTTTTTTTTTTTTTATTGTTTTGTGTACTTGTGGGTTCTAGAAGAGATTGGATTGAATGAAACAAAACGTTAAATTTATTGTATATTTATCTATTTCATATTTCAATTTAAAACTAAACTCACACTACTTACACTTAACAACGCTCGTCCTACAACTGACACACTCGTACATGTCGATATTCACAATCAAAATATCTCATTTACACTTGTCATAGTCCATGGGGTACAATTCCTCCCACACCCTCAACCTGTCCTCGAACAAGTTCCGCCTGACGGAGAACTCCTTGTCGACGCGGAGGTAGCTCCTCCGCTGCGGAGTGAATACGGGCCAGCGCAGCGACGACAGCTCTGGAGTGTCCGGTCTAGGGTTCGGGTCACTGGAGGCAAGGCAAGTAATGAATATGAAAGCCAAATACATGTTGTCATCATCACCATGACCATATCTGCGTTGTTGATGGTTGCATTTGAGGCAGTCCACAAGCTTAAAGATTTGGTCAATGATAAGAGAGCGACTGGTTTTCTGATCACCCAACACCAAATAGGGCATCTCCGCCAGAGACTTGACCGTCGAGCAGCAGGTGCAACTAGCAGGTGAGGTGGGCTAGGGCTATAAAGATCTTCCACGCCGAATACCCCAAACTTACATACAAAGACGTAGAGTCCTTACCCGTATCTCATGAAATTGTACCATATGGCAGTCATCTTGTCCACCATCTGCGAGTCGAGCGACTGCGACGCGGGGATGGACGGGAAGCTGGCGCTCACGTTGAACAGGTAGATCAGGTCGTCGTGGTGCGCCGCGCCTGCACCAGAGCGCATGTTAACCACAAGGTTCAGCACCGCGCATCAGATCAGCGCTCGACATAGCCACGTCATACCGATAGGTTTGTGGGAGGCGGGGTCCACGTAGTGGCTGCTGTTGCCGACGTAGCCGAACTCGTAGTAGTACACCGGCTGCGGCGAGTGGCGGGCCATCAGGTTCACCATCCTGTACAACAGAGAATCACCAAAGTCATTATCACCTAGTGGAACGACGGTATGGGAGTCATCCAATGTCACCTACTGATAGCTGGTCACCGGAAAGACAAGGAACTGCTCTGGGGCAGGCTTTCCTTTCGTCTTTGTAAGGTCTGAGGATACTCGCTTCCAATACGTCAAATAAATAATTAGGATTAGAAAAGTGTTTTGTTATATTAACTACCTGTGAACTCCAAACCCAATAACAGCATCAGAATACAATTTCCCGAGTCCGTCGGCTGTAGCTGTGTCGTTTGCTATGTCCTTGCCGCCCAGATACGCCTGCTTGAGTCTGTCGGCTTGGGGATCGGTCCGGCCCGACAAGTAGAACGTTATCGGAGCGATGCGGTGCCAGGAGTCTCGCATTTGTGTGAAAAGGGTTTCATTTTCCAAAACATCTGTAAAGTAATCGCTTATTGAGTGTTCAGTGGACCTCTTGAATTACGTCAACAATAACACAAACAGAAAAACGTACCGAAAGCCTTCCAAAAGAACTCGTCCTGCGTCTGACTGATCATGAAGGGCACTGGCTGTAGGTCTCCGTTGCAGAGGGACTCGCTTGGCTGGTTCACTAAGAACCTCTCCTGCCCAAAGTCTAATTCCTGGATCGGCATCCAGAGCAGGACGGGATCGTATCCAAATTCCTGTTGGATAACATATATACGTTTTGTTAGTAGTACCATGAACTGTCGCCTAGCTACTGACCTCAAAGAGAACCTACACTATTACCGGTGTATAGATAATATCCTCACATATCTAAACCCAACTTGCGTCTACAGGCCACCAGAGCTTACATTAGAATAGAACCTAAATACTTACAAACATCTGATCCAAGGAATCCCCTAGCTCTTTAGATGTCTTCGTTTTTAGACAGTCGATGATTGCTTTAGAGCTGTCAGTGGGACAGTTCAGCACTTTCGCCTGCCGCACTGCCAGGTGGCGCTGGTGGCGGGGGATTTCGATTTGAGAGATCGGGGAGCCGCTCATGGAGATTGCGCGGTGAAAGAGGCCTGCAAAAAATGAAACAAACGCAACTACAGGTGGGTTCATTTTGGCTGGGCCCCAAGTCCAGAAGAAAACCTGCGTCAGAGCCAACCATCCCGCCAATCTACCATTAAACAGGCGAAGTAAGCTTACAGGAGTAGTAGGGTGGTGTAGAAGTGGAATATGCCCCATTAATCGTAACAAATCTATCGTCATTTTTACTGTGGTGTGTTACATTACCCTAAAAGCTGTCTTACATTCAAGTACCTTTGGACATAGGAGAGATCGTATGCAGCAGGACGCTGAAGGACCCGGCGCTGTATCCAGCAATGGTCACCAGGTTGGGGTCACCTCCGAACGCCGCGATATTCTTCTGCACCCATTTGAGAGCGGCTACCTGGTCCTTGAAACCGTTGTTGCCAGGTGCTAGCTCATCGCCCGTGCTGAGGAAACCTGGTAGGGGAACGTGATAGTGATCTGAATGTTTAAAAATATAATTTTACAAACTAAATTTCATATTTACGACGCCACGCATGACGTTCGAGTATGAGTTGCTAAGGTCGCCTCCAAATCGGGTCTGCTCAGTTTTGCCGCTGGTAGTCATCGGAGTTTCCGTAATATGAGCTGATAAATGAGATCCTGTGACTCACCCAGAGTACCCACTCGGTAGTTGATGGAGACCAGCACGATGTCTCTGTCCAGGAGGTGCTGAGGCCCGGCGACGTCGCTGCGGCCTGACACGGAGTAAAAGCCACCGGGGTGCATGTACACCACCACTGGTAATTTTTTCTTGCTGAAGATGCCAAGTATGAAATGGAAGTCAGTTCGTTAATGGAAGTCGTCATCACCTACGCCTACTAATTGACGGACTAGGTTCACAAGCCATTCTTTCGTTGTGGGACGTCCGACGACACGGGTAATTGTAATACCACGGTAATACTCAGTTTTTCTGCGGTAATAAGGAGTTCAGGGGTGGAGTTGGTTTGTGTTTTAAGGACCTAACTAGGCCCTCAATGTCTACATAGCCTCGTAGTAGTTGAATAGTAAAAATCATTCTGTCGAATTTAGAACTTTCTTCTTTTCAAATTCACAGTAAAACACTCTTATGTTTCTCTGTCTACGCTCTATAACGATATTTACCATATTTTTTTTTTCGAGGATCCGTTATTTCGGCGCTGTTTCAAGCGCCATGAAATGAAAAAAAAATACATGGCAAATATCCCGGCGAGGGTTTTACTAATAATGTAAGTAAATGACCATGTCAATCTCAAATCATATTCCTTGACCACTGGTGATTCAGTACAATAATGAACATTTATAGCGCCAGCTCACCGCGGCGGGTTTGTTTACAAATTGGCTACGTAATAACAACAGGGAGTTGATATTGTTATTGATTGAGTCGTAAGCAAGTGCTGTCGCAATACACGGTTTGTTTTTCTCAAATTTTCCTCAATAGTCGTAAACAAGTAATGTCCCTAATTAATACACTACTGCCAATGTTTGTAACGCAACCCTCACTCAATCTTAGACTGCCTTTTTACTCCTTCTCCTGTCCATCTTTAGACTTTATTTTGAAACTTGGGTCAACTTTCAACCAATAGAAAGCCTCCGTCAGTTATTCGTCATCAAGCAGATGTACCGTCTATCGGGTGATGTTGACATGGGTCTGGGAGACCTTGGTCTGAACAATGGTCTTACTCATCAGGCGTGTACACGTTGAGCCGCAGGCAGTCCTCGCCCACGGGGTAGTTGTCGAACACAGGCTGCGGGCACGCCGGGCCGTCCTGCGTGCCGTCCACCTCGGCGTCGTAGTGCTGTATCGGGACTGGCGGCTGGAAACGGAGGCGCGGTTCGGGTTGGATGCAAAGGTAAATGTGTATGTTCGTCAATCGTTATGTATGAGGATAATGATGAGGTTACCTGGAACCTGAGCTCCCCAAGCGGTGGTTGCGCATAGCGCACGCCCCGGTACGCCTGCACGCGCCGGCCGCGGCGGGACACCAGCCATGAGCCCCTGAACGTGCCTGCCGCGCTGCGCACCACTGCTGGAGCGACCTCTGTATGGGGTGCTAGGGAAAGCGTGTTTTAGTATCAGAACTATATTATATTATCAGTTGTAGCTAACAAGCTAGGGTACCTATTACAGTTGAAACAGGTTTTTAACCGTTATAATCTGCTATATAAATAGGTACCATCTAAATTCCAGCAACTGTATTTTTATCAATTCCACGTAACAGGAGGCAGGCAACCGGGGGTTCTTGTGGCTTAATCGTTTCATTTACAATTTGTTTGACCTAGGAATCAAATCCGGAACTAGAACTCGCAAGTTGCGCAAACTCTCTGCCGAAGCTGCTGTTCTGTATTTTATTAAAATTTACCCATAAACATGCAAGAAAGTCTTTAATATTGTTAACAGTTCGTGAAAACAACCTGTAGCGCCTTGACTGTCGTGATGATGATGATTATTGGCATCCACTCCCGCGCACACGCACGCGCATGCGGCTGCGATGAACAATAACGCGGCTAACAACATTGTAGGTGATGAGTGACGCGCCTCGGTGCGCACGAGTCACTGCACACTGCTGGAGCGTCTAGGCGCGTAGACGCTTATATACGGGAAGATAAATAGAGCCTGCCCTATCTGGGAGCATGGCAGTGCGCCCCTAAGTCCAGCAAGCAAAAAGATAAAGTTTAAACTAAAACACGACTATCGAAAAATCACGCTTTAAAAGATTTTTCGGTAGTCGGGTTTTAGTTTAAACTTTATCTTTTATTTAAATTATTTTGTGGCAAGTAAAATCTAATAATTTATACATATTTGAAATGTTCTCATTAAGCACTTTCATTTGATACCAAACACGGCATATTTATCTCAAAATTATTTTTTAATACAGTACCTTATGAGCGCTAGAGGGCGCCACACAAGATTGGGTGACACGTCATATAGTCTATAACCATCGGACGATCAAGCCGCTTGTAACGATACCTCATTTGTCCAGTTCTAATAAGTATTTGAGGGGCTATGAGGGAACAAATGAACATACATACATACATACATAGCCTGTCAAAATCATAACACTCCTTTTGGCTTCGCCGTAGTCGGGTAAAAAAGGGGCACGGCCGTACTATTTTTTTCCCGAAGCAATTGATGCCATTAAAACTAGAAGCTTGAATTTCAGTAACCAAGCAGGCATTGTATAAACTCTGTATATTTCAAATTTCATTCAATTTGAATCAGTAGTTTAAGAATTATAACGAGTCAAAGTTTGATCTTTTCAGTATTAGTCAGGTTTTTTATTTTGAATAATAGTGTTTCATGGGACAGAGTTTACTGAAGCGTACTTTGGTCCGATTTAGATTGCCGAGAACAGGAAAAGGATCTTTATTTAAAACCAGATTTGAAACAAAAGAGTAATGTACTTTTATCTATTCTGTGACAAAAGCATACTAACAAGAAACGAACCAAACATGTCACGCAATAACCAACTCTATACACATAAGGTAACAACGATAACAAACACAGTATTCATACGATTCTGAGAATGTCGTGTATAACTCCTGTTAAGGAAAACGCGGGGAAATCCCACACATACGCCTCTCCTTGGTTCCGTACAACGGTACAACACAACGACGCACCAGACCCGTCTTTGTGGGCTAGACGGAGTTGCGTGCGTTTGCGTTTAAGCTGTCTACACATCAAAGCTGGCGGCTCGCCGGCACTATCCCGGCGGGCAATATTTTGCCTTCTAAAATCGTTAAAATAAGGCCGCCGGCCTTGCCCGCCGGGTCCGTGCCGGTGGGCCGCCGGTTTTGGTGTGTGTAGACCACAGAACAGTTTTTAACTGTTCTGTGGTGTAGACAGCTCATGTTAGTGGCGCATTGATAACAGTCTGTGATTAACTCTAATGCTCTGATTAGCAATGATTTGTTTGGAGTACCAATTGTAAACAATATGGGTGATTAGATCTACGTTATCGCACGTTGATAACCGAGTTAATAATAACAGCGCTATTTTGTGTCATGAAATCACGTACGTAATGTCTCTACCCAGAAGAAGTGATGTGTGAGATTTTGAACTGTTTTAAAAGCGTTCACCCGAGGCCCAGTCCTGGCTCTCCTGGTACTACTTTTCCTCGATTTCAAAGGAGTGACTTCGGTCTGAGTCAGACCGTCTAACCCATCCCGAGAAAAAAATTCTGCACCAGAGCGTCGATCGTGAATGATGCTTGAAAGCATAAACTTTATAATTATGTTGCAAGGGACGTTGGCTTGGATACCGAAGGATTTGGATGGACCCTATTATATTAATTTGTGTATTATTTAATTTTAGTTATTGATTTATTATTAATTTATTGAATAACACACTTGTACTTTTCCACTGAGTTTATTTTACTTCTAAACCGGACCGGTTTCGCCTTACGGCATTCTTAAAGGTTTACCTTGATGATGTATTATAATAAACTCAGTGGAACAGTACAAGTGTGTTATTCAATATGTGTAGCAGATTCCACCAAGCGCCATCAATCTCCAGTATATATAGTATTATTAATTTATTTCTTAAATACTTACCTAAATGTTATGTGTATTGCACCTACTCATTGGCTGTGTTTCTGTCAGTTATTGTTCAATTCATCTACACTATTGCATTACATTCATCTGTAAAGGTATCATTATATTACCTTTACAGATGAATGTAATGCAATAGTGTAGATAATGATGAGTGATTAGTGTCATACTCATGTATGACACTAATCACAGACACTAATGATTGACAGAGATGTGTGCGTATTATGTGCACTCAGACTAAAACAATAACATAGATGCAACGTATAGAACTAGCAAGTGAAGCCGCAAAAAGGAATACTGAAGTAGTGCTATCTTGTTCACACTCATTGTGAGCACGCACGAGTGCGAGCGAGATGACACTACTTTAGTATTCCTTTTTGCGGCTTCGCTCTCTAGTTCTATACGTTCCGTCTGTTATTCTGTGGCGTGGTGGTAGTGCACGCGACTGCCACGCAGGAGGCGCGGATTCGATCCCCGCTCAGTGCAAATATTTGTATGCATGAATATGGCTATTTGCATTGGTCTGGGTGTTTCTATTGTATAATATGTATGTATTTACGAAAAAAAAGTATATAAATATGTGTTAATCACCAAGCTGGTAATTTTGACCTGTGGAGTGCAAAACAGCTCAAGTGCCTCCACACTGTGGAGGCACTTGAGCTGTTTTGCACTGCACTGGTTGGGAACACTAGGGAATATAAGAAAACCACTGTGTCCTGATCTTCGCAATACTGCTCTCTATCTCGTTTATTATTGATAACTTAGGTACTACTTATACTACGCATGGTAACGTAACCATATCGCGATTCAGATAGACGGTACAACGCCATCTACCGAGCTAGACCTTAAACTTTAACTATAATTGATTTGATACATTCATAAACATACCACCCACCAAAGACATTTAGTGAACGAATGTCCTTCAAATATGATATGCAACAAGATCTAAATGGTTGACCTTACAAATCTTAATATTAATGATGTATTACGGAACGGTTTCTTAATACAAAAGCTAAATTGCCAAATACCTTAACTTAAAACTAGGGTTATGTATATAATAAAATGTATATATAATTGTATCTCTATTGGTGTATAACAAAACAAGGTAAAGTTAATCTGCGATTGGTAAAATACATAATTTGGATGTTGGACGCTTAATAACGGAGGATTTTGTACGTACTGTAACTACTCGGGTAATATTATCATCACCAGGGTGCTTTTCAGTTATGCGACCCAACAACCATCGACAAGGCGGTAAATCGTCTTCCTTTATAAGAACTATGTCTCCAACCTTTGGCTCTGGAACTTGAAAAGACCATTTATAACGATTCATAAGGTTAGACAAGTATTCTTGGGACCAACGATTCCAAAACATTTGCAACATCCTTTGAAACAATTGCCAACGGGATAAATAATTAATGTTTGCATTCTCATAATTAGTGGCAGGTACACTTACTATGGGTTCGCCTATTAGGAAATGTCCCGGTGTTAACGGAATTGGTTCACTAGGGTCAGTTCCGTTAATGACACTCATAGGCCGCGAGTTTAAGCAAGCCTCGATCTGACTGAGCAGAGTACTCATTTCTTCAAACGTAAGTGTCACATTGCCTATTACTCGTCTCAGGTGAAACTTAGTGGATTTCACTCCTGCTTCCCAGAGACCGCCAAAATTGGGACTGTGAGGAGGGATGAAATGCCACTCTGTACCCTGTGCCTCTAACTGCTCGGCTATTGAAGTTTGAATCGCGGACAACTGTTGTAGCTCTCTAGACGCTCCTACAAACGTTGTGCCATTGTCACTCCATATTTTGGCACAGTGACCGCGTCTTGACACAAATCGTCGGAATGCTGCTAAGAATGCCTGGGTGCTCATATCACTCACCACTTCTAAGTGAAGAGCGCGGGTGGCCATACACACGAACAAGCATATGTAGCCCTTGTATGAACGGTGGCCACGACCTTTCGTTGTCCTAATATTTATAGGCCCCGCATAGTCAACACCACTATGTAAAAAGGGTCTGGCCGGAGTACATCGCTCCGATGGCAGGGATCCCATAAATTGGTTTTTAGTGAGAGCCCTTTGTTTTACACATACGACGCATTGACGACAATATTTCCGTACCAAACTTCTAGCACCTATTATCCAGTAAGCTGATCTTAAATAATTGGCCATCAGTTGAGGGCCTCCATGTAGCGTCTTTAGATGACCATCTGCTACAACTAGGCTGGTAAAGTGACTAGAATGGGGAAGAATGATAGGGTGTTTAGCATTATCGCTAATTTGTGCCCTTTCGAGTCTTCCTCGTACTCTCATGATTCCCTTGTCGTCAAGGTACGGGCAAAGAGATTTTAATTTACTATTTTTTGTTTGTAAATATCCTGTATCCTTAAGTTGTGTATATTCGTTTGTAAATACTTCTCTTTGAGTTATCCTTATACAAGTGTTTAGTGCTTCCTCTATTTCTAATTTTTGTAAATAACCTTTATTTTTTCTTAAGATAAACCGCCGACAATACGCAATTACTCTTAACAATCTTTGCAGACTAGAGAACTTATCTAAAAGATGCTGTTGTGGGGTTATTGCTATATGAGTCTTCACGGACTGTTCTAAATCTGTACTTATATCAATTGACCTCTTACACACTATTTCCCTTTTCCGTATTAATGAAGGTCCTGAAAACCATAACGAATGATTTAAAAGTAAACTAGGCAATAAACCTCTCGACGCACAGTCTGCTGGATTGTCGTTTGTCGATACGTGAAACCACTGAGAAGACTTCATTGTGGTCAGTATATCCGCGGTACGATTTGCTACAAACGTCTTCCATCGGCTCAGGTGACTGTTAAGCCAAGCAAGCACAACAGTGGAGTCAGTCCATGCTGTGATTTTATCGTCCTTGATATTCAAGACTTGTGCTGTTTCCATGAGAAGCTTTGACAGTAATACGGCTCCACATAATTCTAACCGAGGGATACTGATTTGCTTGATTGGGGCTACTCTCGTTTTTGCGACTAATAACGAAATACGTACCTCACCTCTAATATTTATTATGCGCAAGTAAACTACGGCTGAATAAGCAGCCTTGGAGGCATCACAAAACCCGTGTAACTCCAATTCATCCTCTAAATTCGTACCGAGCCAACGTGGGATCCTAACTGAGGTAAGTAGACATAGCTCTTCACGATAAATACTCCACTCCCTGATTAGCTCAGATGACAATTCGTCATCCCAACCAACTCCAGCAAGCCATAACCTTTGTATGAATATTTTAGCCAAAACTACACTAGGTGCCAACCATCCTAATGGGTCAAATAGTCGGGCTATATCCGAGATTATTAACCTTTTAGTTACTGCCGTGGTCAATGTTGTAGGGAGATTCACAGAGTACTGGAAGGTGTCCTGTTTGCGGTTCCAGGTAAGTCCCAGAATTTTTATTGTACTGTCGATCTTAATTTCCACTTCCTTATCCTTATGTTGTACTATGTTTTTTGTCCTATTTTGATCTTCTATTTTTTCATCCTTGCTGTTTTTTGCTTCCATTAAATTTATGTTTTGTAATATTTCTTTACTGTTTGTACTCCATTTTTGTAATGTAAACCCGCCTTTTTCTAACAAGTTTTTTGTTTGTTTATATATTTCTATTCCTTCCTGGACGCTATTACAGCCAGTCATTAAATCGTCTATGTAGAAACAATTCAAGACTCTTTCTGCGGCTATTGGGTATTTCTCACCTTCATCGTATGCAATCTGATGCAGAGTTCGCACCGCCTGATAGGGAGCCGAGGCAGTTCCAAAGGTGACTGTAACCAGTTCATAATCTCTGATTTGTTCTTGATGATTATCCCGCCAAAGAATCCGCTGGTATACTGCATCTTCTTCTCTAACTCTAACCTGACGGTACATTTTAACTATGTCCGCGACAATTGCAATAGAATGAACTCTCCATTTCATTACAATGTGCCTCAGATCAGCCTGTAAAGTCGGTCCAATCATCAAGGTGTCGTTAAGTGACACTCCGTTACTGTTTTTCTCGGAAGCGTTGAACACAATTCGGACCTTTGTCGTTGATTTATCCTCTCGTATTACTGCGTGATGAGGGAGATATATCGCCTGTTCTCTTTTATCATCCTGTTCCTTCACAATCCTCATATGTCCTAATTCTAAATATTCCTTTATTATTTCTGTGTATTTATCTTTTAATTCTGTGTTTCTATCTAATCTTTTTTCTAGCGATTTAAATCTCTTCTCTGCTATAGTGCGCGAATCACCTGGCGTACTACAGGGAGGTTCATCTCTGAAAGGTAACTGTACAATGTACCGGCCATCAGCACTTCTCTTAGTAGTCCTACTGTAAAATTCTTCACATTTGATTTCTTCTGGTGTAAATAATTTCTTTGTACATAGATTTTCTTCTATTTCCCAGAATTTCTTTAAATTATCTTCTTCTTCTACATGTGCATGCATCACATTTAATTTTAAATTATAGTTTTTGTTTTCGTGGGTACCGATATTATTAGAACTAACAACTGCACCAGATAAAATCCACCCCAATGCAGTGTTCTGAGCGATCAGACTACCGGAAGGACTCCTTACTATGCCTTCCTGGATGATGCTGCTGTAAGCGTCCGCGCCTAACAAAAGGTCTATTCTATTCGGCAAGTAGAAGTTTGGATCCGCTAACTGTAAATTGTTTATTTCAACCCATTCGAAGTTATTCATGTTTATAATGCGCTCGGGTAAATATGAAGTAATTTTTTGCAAAACATAGGCATTTATATTTATTTTGAAATCTGGGTTACCTCGCGATCCTATCACTAAACGAACCATGTGCTTGGTAGGGGTTGATTTATTTTCACCTAAACCTGAAACAAGTCCACGGATCGGAATCCGCTTCAAATTAAGCAGTTGCACTGTAGCCTCGGTAATGAAGCATGCCTGGGAGCCCTGGTCAAGTAAAGCTCGAACTATTTGATATTCTCCAGCTCTGGACTCGGCGTTTACTAGCGCTGTTGCTAATAAAACCTGTCCCGGCTTGGATACCCTGCCTGTTGACAAACATGACACTATCTGGCCTGCACTAGTCGAGGGACTAGTGGGATCAGTAGCCGTCGATGTCTCGGAAGTAGCTTCGACTTTAGGGTCCAGCTCCTCACTAGGGTGCAGTAGTGAGTGATGTCGCTTATGGCACACTTTACAAGTAGTATGCTTTTTGCAGTTGTATACTGTGTGGTTGCTGTCTAGACAATTAAAACATATTTTATTTTTAGTAACAAAATCACGTCTGTTCAGAAGAGGCTGTTTTGCAAATGTTTTACAAAAACAAAGTTTGTGTTGTTCTGAACAATACTCGCACCGCACAGTATAAGACGAGCTCGTGGCCACCAATGCTTTAGCGTGTGGGGCGTTTGAACCTTTACTGTTCTGATGTGGAATTCTAGTAGGCTGAATGCATTCCAACGCTCGGAAACGATTTTCAATGAAAGTTTTGAATTGATCAAAGGTAGGCAACTCGCTATTGGACTCGCTGGTGTTACTAAACTCCCACTGTTTGCGGGTTTCTGAATCTAATTTAAAAGTTATGATATGGATAATAATAATATCCCAAGTGGATACATCTATTTGTAAATTGGAAAGCGCGTTTAGACAATCAGTTGTTACATCCAACATCCCTTTCAGTAATTCAGCAGATTCATTATGCATACGTTTTTGGGCAAATAAACGGTTTAAAATACAATTGGCCAAATATTTTTTATTGTTATATCGCTTGACTAAAAGATCCCAACACTGGTTATAATTTGCGTCAGTTATGGGTGTGTGTCTGATGAGTTGCTCGGCCTCACCAGTGAGATGGCTTTTCAGATAATGCAATCTTTGTACATTATCTAATGCATTGTTTTTATGTACAAGTGAAACAAATAAATCATGGAATGTTGTCCATTCATTATATTTGCCGGAGAACGTAGGGATCGAAATTCTCGGCAATTTTACAAAACTATTTGACTTGTTACTGGGTACAGTTATTGGTTGAGTTACTTCAGGTACAATTTGGAAAGACCTTAATGTAGTTTTTATCAAACTCTTATAAGTTATGTACGTGTCTTCAGTTGTATCATATATACTAGCTACTTTGGCCTCATTTTCTCCCAATGTATAATTCTCGTGTAATTTGGTATTAGCGTTCTTAAAAGAAGCCCAATCGTTCTCTAATAATTCTAATTTAGTTTCAACATATTCTAAAGTTAATCTTCCCTTTGGACTTTTTTTATAATTTGCCAATCCCTTAGTAATTACATTTTTGAAATCTTCCAGAACCTTTATTACTCCTTCCATTTTTATATCTTACTGTGCTTTATGAAAAAGAAATGTAATTTAACTAAAACACCTACTACATAAATTCAATAGATACTCAACTCGCTACTTTGCGGACAAACTACTGTCTATCTAAACTAATTAATGTATGTATTAAGTTTAACTATTAATGTTTTCTAAGGTTCAAATCGATAAATTTGACAAGTGTTTTACATCAACACCGACCAAATCTAGTGACGCAGAACGTCACTTTCGCAAAATGTCATCGTGAAAAATTTGGTCACTTTAGCAGAATGTCACTTTCGCAAAAATGTCACTTTCTTAGAATATCACTTTCGCAAAAATGCCACTTTCTTAGAATGTCACTTTCGCAAAATTGTCACTTTCTTAAAATGTCACTTTTGCAAAAAAGATACCCCTTACAAATTCTGGTAAGTAATTATTATTATCTCCATGGTGTGGCGGTAGTGAACGCGACTGCCACGCAGGAGGCGCGGGTTCGATTCCCGCTCAGTGCAAATATTTGTATGCATGAATATGGCTATTTGCATTGGTCTGGGTGTTTCTATGTATAATATGTATGTATTTACAAAAAAAAATGTATCGGGCATAGAGTCCTCGTTCCTTCGTTTTTTATAAAACTAAAAAAGTTCTAACATGCACAAATTAATTTTCTAAGTTCTAAATTTTACACAAAATAATCACAAGTTACTTACAAAGCATTCAACGTTAACTAAGCTTGAAAGCATTAATACTATAAAATACTGACTAACGTCCAAATTCTTCGACGAATATTGAAGTTGAAATCTTCTTGAAAATAAAGTTCAAAATCACTTAGCTAAGCAGTCTACTTTGGCACTAATAAAACGTAAAAATGTACTCACAGAAATCTTGCACTCACTCGTGTCACTTGTTACATCCGTTATCTTGAAATGAAAGAGGCGCTCTCTTGCGGCGTCACCTTGAACTAATGGTCTCGACACTAGCAATCTTGCACTAGTGTCATTTGTTTTTGTTCACATTCGATAGCTTGAAAATGAAAGAGGCGCCCTCTTGCGGCGTCACCTTGAACTAATGATCTCGATGAGACGATCCTTGGTTGCGAAGTTTGATATCTGCAGCGCGTATATCTCGCAATTCCGTCTTCACCTGCGTTGACAGATCACGTATTCCGTTTCTTGCAGCGATCCACTGCGAATACGTGGGGGGAGGGGGGAGTACGGTCCAATTGTTGGGAACCGCCTCTCCAAAAATATGAACAATCGGTGTCCAAATCCGGGTCTGTAGGACCAATGTTAATCACCAAGCTGGTAATTTTGACCTGTGGAGGCACTTGAGCTGTTTTGCACTGCACTGGTTGGGTTGGGAACACTAGGGAATATAAGAAAACCACTGTGTCCTGATCTTCGCAATACTGCTCTCTATCTCGTTTATTATTGATAACTTAGGTACTACTTATACTACGCATGGTAACGTAACCATATCGCGATTCAGATAGACGGTACAACGCCATCTACCGAGCTAGACCTTAAACTTTAACTATAATTGATTTGATACATTCATAAACAATATGTTTATTCGCATTCTACATTCCATAACACAAGCTATAAAAGCTTACAATGGGTCTAGATAGCGTTGTGTAGGATGTAGTGGAATATTTATTTATTATTTATATTATTTTAGTCTGAGTATGTGGTGTTATGTAAATAAATAACTTTAATGTCTAGAAGTGGTTTGTTTTTTGAAATAATATAAAGTTAGTTACTATTTCTAGGATTGTGGTATTACGAGGGTCAAACTGAAGGTTCTTAGAACTGGCCACTTATAAACAATATAATAAAAAAATAATTCTAAAATTTGAAAATAGAACTCTTTGCCAATATTACTGAGTATATATTTCATTCATTTATCATTTGTTTTACGATTTGGCGGCAAATTGAAAATTGTCTGTGTCACGTTAACATGAATTTAACACGAGGAAATTTTCGTGCAATGATTTTTTATGACTTTCGATGTCATTTAAGTCAACAAGAAAGTTATGATAGACTACGATTGGCCTTTCACGATGAAGCCCCATCTCGTGCGACTGTTTACAACTGGTTTAATGAGTTTAAACGTGGTCGCACTAATCTCACTGATGATTTACGTGAGGGACGGCCTTCTACGGCGACGACTGAAAATAACATCTGTGTTGTGCGGCGTATGATAGAGACTGACAAAAGAGTGACCTATCAGCAGATTCGGACAAGCTTAGGCATCGGTATGAGTCAAGTGCACAAAATCCTCCACGAACATTTAGCGGTCAGGAAGCTTTGCGTCCGGTGGATACCTCATAATTTGACTGAGGCTCAAAAACTCCATCGTGTGGATTGGTGCCGTAAAATGATTGAAAGATTTAACGGAGGTGACTCTAATGCTGTGTTCGACATACTAACAGCTGACGAAAGCTGGATTTACTGTTATGATCCTGAAACCAAAAGACAATCTGCTCAGTGGGTGTTTCCTTTCGAGGAGTTGCCAACTAAAGTGAAGAGAGATCGAAGTGCGGGAAAAAAAATGGTGGCCTCGTTCTTTGGAAGGATAGGTCATTTCGCAACAATTGTGTTAGAGGATCAAAAAACAGTTTCTGCAGAATGGTACACTACCAATTGTTTGCCACTTGTCTTGGAAAAAGTTCGAGAGAAACGACCTCGCAGTAGGATCCTCCTTCACCACGACAACGCCTTGTCGCACACCGCCAAGCGAACGATCGACTATTTGGCGACATCAAACGTTGAATTACTGGGTCACCCGCCGTATAGCCCGGACCTCGCGCCTTGTGATTTTTATTTATTTCCAAAAATTAAAGAAAAACTTAAAGGAAAGCGGTTTATGAATGCTGAAGAAGCGGTGGCTGCGTATCGCGATGCCATTGAAGAGACCCCTAAGGACGAGTGGGCAAAGTGCTTTTCCCAGTGGTTCCATCGCATGCAGCGGTGTATTGACGTGAATGTACAATATTTTGAAAAGATATAATAAAACTAATAACTGGCTAATGTAATCAGTTTTTGATTTTCTAAGAACTTTCAGTTTGACCCTCGTATCAATTGTTTTAAAGCAAGCTATTAAAAACGCTTGGGTTGTTTTGGAAAACCAAATAAAAACAATTATGTCAAGTGCGTTCGCGCGTATCGCCCGTGTAAGACCTGCTTCTGTGGAAATGTTAGCATAACAGTGGGAAGAGTAGGTAGGCAGATAGGTAGTAAATAACTTATTACTTCTGAACAAAATAACTTTAACTTTAATTAAAATAACTTTGAGGTAATCGTGGTGCGATAGGGTCGTTTAACTGTTTTAATCAGCATGTCGTCTGTGGAGTTTATACAAATATTTTGATACTAAGTATTATAGATTGTGCAGTTTCGGTAGGTATCCTGCCTATCTACGTAGGTGTTTATTAACCAACGCTTTCTTTCACAATATATCCATACCACGCTAGTATTCTCTATTCTGTGTCCATACTCAAGATTAATATTATAAATGCGAAAGTAGCTCTGTCTGTTAGTTTTCACGCCTAAACCGATTTAGATGACTTTGGAACAGAGATAAGTTAGACCTTGGCTATGTTTGTTTGCGGTTTTGTTAATAAAATGGACACATCAATTTGACTTCAACTCGCCTGATGGTACGCTAAAGGCAAAGTCTCGGAAAGAGGATCAACATCGTAAACATGCACCATGTTAACAGTGGTGGCACTCAGCGTGACGGCTTCATCAGATGCCTTTTCACGCCCCTCTTAAAGGACCCGTGAATGTGTGACTGAAGGTAACACGATACTAGCAGCTAGTAAAGTTTATGTAACAATGGAACGCTTAACGCCTGGTAAATACGATATAGCAAATGTGCATGGATACAGTTGCTGTGATGTTTCTGTATTGTTAATTACTTCTTTCTAAATTTACTCTTTATATATGCTATCTAAAACAGCCAGTACATCGACTACTATAACAGCGTATTACGGATATGTGTTTCCGCTATTAAATTACCGTGTTATATTTTGGGGTAATTCAACCAACGTTGAAAACATATTTAGGGCCCAAAAGAAGTGCATAAGAGCTATATGCAGGTTGAAAACTATGGACAGTTGTAGAGCCAGTTTTATTAGCCTGCAAATTTTAACTTTACCGTCCATCTATATTATGGAAACTATGTTATTTGCTTTGATTGTTGATATGTCTAGATAGACAGTCAAAGCGTTGAAAGCGGCCGAAAAAATAGAGACCAACTGTTGGACTCTAAACGACTTTCCTGCTTTCAGTGTCAGACGCACTGTCAGTGGGCACGGACAATCATTTGTAATTTTGAAAATGACGATTTGTGTGATAAAAGTGTGCAGAAATTATAAAGGACGGTCTAAATCAATAAAAAAAATTGCCTTTCATCGGTAAGTACCATTGTATTGTACCAATTTTAGCAATATAAGCCATTAGCTATTTTCTAAAATAATTTAAAATTGTCGTCACCATTTTGTACTTAACTGGTATGTTGCTAGTTACTCAAGTCAAAACTCCCATAAAAAACGTGGCCTAGCAAAAAAATAATATAATGTATAATACAATAGGAGTATCGTATGAAGGGTCTTTCGGCATGCTGAGTACGAATTTGATATCATTTTTTGCAAGACAGAATATGGCCACCACGTCGTAGTTATGAAATTTCAGAATGGACTTAGTATCATGGATTTTTGTTTATATTTTTCAGAATACCAAGCGATCCAATACTAATAAACCGATGGATCCAGATTATACGAAAAAGTCGTAACGAGGTCGAGGAAAACGAGGAAAAGTCGTAACAACTTCAAAATTCAGTTGCAAAATTTGACCCGAACATACACACAGCCAAGTTGAATAACATAATTTGTAAGAAAAGTTATGCTTCATATTAAAAAAATAATCAAATAATAGTTTTACCAAAGTGGTAGACATAAAATACTTCAAGTACTAGCTTTCACTAGGCCAGTGTATAATTAACATTACAATAGTTCGACCAACGAAACATGTCGTTAATGTTGTGTCCTGATATTTTTTTTAAATTACGAGTATTTTTTCTAAACTGTTAATTAATTAACTTTCAATATTATTAATTAATACATAAAATTTTCCCTATTTTTGAGGCAATTTTCAGCAACTGGTATCAATTCACACTCGCACACTAAAAAGCAAACTGACATAACGCGAGTGTAAGACGAAGCTGTCACGCACACTATTATGGAAAATTCGTCCCATTTCTTTTTACCCGACTGCCGAAGGAAGGAGGGTAATGTTTTTGTTCTTTTGCAGCGCGATGCTCTATCTAGACATATCAATAATCAAAGGTTATTTGTGAGAAAAAACATTCAACTTTTTAGAAAACTCAACAGTAAAAGACATCACTTAAAGATATCTTGTCCTACAAATACGACGGCATATCTTAACAAAAGTGTATTCTGCATGGCTCCTAGATTGTACAACCACCTACCTAATTCTATTCTACAAACAACACATTTTAATGAGTTCAAGAGTAAAATTAAATGGTTATTGCTGGAAAAATGTTATTATTCAGTGGAAGAATACATCAATGACAAATTATTGACATAGATACGGTAGTCTTTTTTATTTTTATTATTATTTTTTTACTGCTAAAATGACATTTCAAATAAGTAGGTACATAATTCAATCAAATATTTTTTTCAATGAAAATCAATTGATCATTTTAGGTATATTATATACATTTTGGTATGTATTGTTTATATGACATTTTTTTTATATTTACTTTTAATTTATGAACTTATTGTGGTTAAGGAGAGGTGGTTAAAGAGGAATTTTATATTGACATTATTTACTAACTAACTAATATTGATGACTTGTGACGTAAATTCATTTATAATTTTGTATCAGTATACACTACTGCATTTGTACGCCCATATGGCATAGCATAGCGGACATTTATTTAACTCTGTCAACTGTCAACTGTAACCTATGTTAACAAATGAAATAAATAAATGAAATGAAATGAAAAAAAATTGTAGTTCCGTACTAAGTAGGTGTATATCTAGATAGTTCGGATACATGTGTTTTAGTTGTAGTTAGATTTAGTTACATCTTCTAGTGCAGTAGTAACTCAAACTCAAACTCAAAGTATGTATATTGTAAACCATAGGTACATAGGATGTTCACATAATAATAAAGTCAGCTATGATTCGCCAATTGGGCATACAATAATAAATATATCTAACTTACTAACTAAGTACTTAGTAGTATCGAATATCACGGTGTCGGGTGTAACTGGTTGATATAATCTGTGATATGGGTGGTAACAATACTTTTGAATTCAGGTATTGGTACGAGTGTACCTACTGATATGGGGTCTTGTCTTTTTCATTCGATAAGTATTCTAGATCGCCACAATCATTCTGCAGCTGTCTGCCTGCCTGATCGGCGCGTGCTTCGGGCCGTACCTGTCACTGTGAATCAGCTCGCCCGACGCCAACCTGCACTCGCTCACTGAACGGATCGTACAGGTCGGTGTTATCGCCGTGGCGGGGGCAGGAGCTCCCATTGCGATTTCTGTACATTTCGCTATCGATAACGGCCCTACGTAACAGAGGGCGAGCTTATTGCCGCTTTATGTTTGCTGTCGGTACATATATGACGTATACCTCGCCAGAACTCTAAGGCGCTATATCTCGAGCTGCGCGGACCAGGTTTATAAGTCCGAGCCCATGATCGGTACGTGCGAGACAGAAGGTTAAGGCGGAATAGCTACCGCCTTAACCTTCTAACATAGTCTAACTTAGGTGGACTCATATCAATTCGTTCAAAGTACTCTTAACTAGCCCAATTGGTCAAAACTTCTCTCATATTTTTTTATCATCATGTTATACTTCTCATGTTATTAAAGTTAAAGTTTGTAAAGATGTCTGTTACTGCACGGATCTAACTGGAATATGACAACTGGACAGATATAGTTTGGAACAACACCCGAGGGATCCCTTGGGTTGCGAGAACAGGAGTAGAATTCGTGGGCTGGGAGCGCTCTACAATGCCAATGTCAGCCGAACCCTCCCGGCCCGAACAGTTGACCGCAGTAACTGTAAACTGTGTTGTTTGTTGAACACTCGCCATTGTGGCGGCCCAGTCGCGCAGGCGCAGCGCACGTGAGCGGCGATAAGGGATGCTTGTTTTGATCGAAACCACGCAATGTACTGTACACAGTTACGGGTACCATTTTACGTTACAATACTAGCTGTTGCTCGTGACTTCATCCACGCGTATTTCCGAAGGCGGTGGTGAACGCGGCCGCTACTGCAGCGCTACGGTTAGGTAGGTCCCCGCTCAGTGCGTTTACGTAATTACTATCCCATTATAAGGTGGACCTGAGCGGCTGCCTTCACCTATGCATGGCGGAGTATCCTTCAGAATAGCTATACTTATGTGAACCCTTTTCTGTCCTATTCGCCATGCCGTATGACAAGGGTGGAGAAGTAAAAACTAAAGACCATATTTCAGTGGGTCCTAAAATCCTAACCTTTTCATTATTGTTACCCCAGTGACCTATTAGAAAAACAGCTTTTACCCCTGCCATTAATTACCAACCGATATTGTAAATACAAGCAAAACAAGCAAACTACCTTATTGTCCAAAATATTTTTATATAATCACAAATTTTGTGGTACCACAATGACTTTAGCAGGCATAACTATTTATTTGTTGAGTAGGTACCTATTACTCGTTAGATTGGTTTCCGGTCGGAATGGAAGAGGCGCCTGCTTTTGAATGCAATAAAACACTAGATTGCTGATGACCCACAATTGATTTATTTCTTCTGCTAATTATTATTACAAATGAATGACCCGCTAGTGTTTATCTCATCTCATCAACGTACATACATTTGGACTCGGTTTATATAGTGGCTGTTGTAACGAAACCATAGCGCGATTTAATTTGTAGTACAACGCCATCTATCGAGCTTTGATGCAAACTCACAATTAAACTTATAACTATGTAAATCCTGGACATACCGCCCGCCAAGGACAAGCTGCAAAATGTCCTTAATTAAAGCCCTTGGTGAAAGGTAATGCCCATAAGAATCCTGCATTTATTACTAACAGCTATGATTATTACCATACAGTATAAATACTACTTATCTAGTTAACCCCATTTAACTTATGGCTAAAATATTACAATTTTAGATATAAAAATATAAAAACCAATAAACACTTAAGCTAATGTGCTACCGGTAGAACACATATTTTAGAGACAGGTCTCTTTATAGTGGACGTCTTGGTTCTAAGACTAACCACACGTGTGATACCGTCAGGCCCGGGATGTTTACATTCTACCCGTCCAAGCAACCATCTACCTGGAGGTAAATCGTCCTCCTTAATTAAGACTACATCACCGAGAGCAGGTTCCGGAGTCAGGTAAGTCCATTTTCGTCTTTGCAGGAACTGATTCAAATAATCCTGAGACCAACGTCGCCAAAACTCTTGTGTCATTTTTTGAGTGACTTGCCAACGTCGAAGAGTGGATATGTTCGACTCTTCATAATTTGTATCAGGCACTATAACTAATGGTTCCCCAACCAAAAAGTGGCCTGGGGTCAATACCTCTAGCTCTCGCTGATCCTCACAATAAGAGAGAGGCCTCGAGTTGAGGCAAGCCTCAATTTGCGCTAAGACTGTTGACAGCTCCTCAAAAGTCAACGTTGCGTTCCCGACCACCCGTTTAAGGTGATGTTTCGTAGACTTTATACCCGATTCCCATAAACCTCCTTGATTAGGAGCGTGAGGTGTGATAAACGTCCACTGCGTGCCATTATTAGCCAGA
This sequence comes from Eilema sororculum, assembly GCA_914829495.1. Classification (NCBI taxonomy): domain Eukaryota; kingdom Metazoa; phylum Arthropoda; class Insecta; order Lepidoptera; family Erebidae; genus Eilema; species Eilema sororculum. The sequence goes on from OU618532.1 coordinate 564,515, forward strand.
CACTTGGATAATTCAGGTATAAAGCTTGACTTTTCTTCGTCAAACAGCTCGGCTAGTTCTCGCGCAGCTCCCACAAAATTGGTGCCATTGTCGCTATAAAGGCGAGCGCAGTGACCACGTCGGGCCACGAATCTTTTAAACGCAGCCAAAAAGCCCTTTGACGTCATGTCACTGACCGCCTCTAAATGAATGGCTCGCGTCGCCATACAAATGAATAAAGCTATATAGCCTTTATATGCCTTATTTCCGCGACCAGGTGACATCCTAATATTAATTGGACCAGCATAATCCACTCCACTGTTGAAAAAAGCCTTATTAGGCGTCACACGTGAAGATGGAAGTTGGCCCATTAATTGATTTTTGGTTTTGTGGGAATATCTGATACATACGACGCATTTCCTATAATATTCTTTAACCAGTGATTTAATTCCCACAACCCAGTATTTGGACTTCAAGTATGTGATCATAGCTTGAGGTCCCCCGTGCATGGTTTTGAAGTGTGCATCAGTTACTAATAATTTAGTTAGAAAAGAATCTTTCGGAATTAGAATTGGGTGTTTGCGATCATACTTCAACGGTGCCATTTCGAGGCGACCCCCTACACGTACTACTCTTTCAGAATCTAAAAATAAATTTAATGATTTAAACCTGCCCCTATTGTTTAATTTAGACCCGGACGTTTCCAATTCATTAATTTCCTCTGCAAAATGTTCTTCTTGACACCTCTTAATACAGATCTTCATCGCGTCAGTAAGTTCTATAGTTGATAAAGTGCATTCCTTGTTACTATTTTGAATGACTTGAGACCTTTTGTATTTCAAAAACCTTCTACAATATGCTACTATGCGCAACAATTTCTGAAGCGATGAAAATCTGTTCCAAAACGAATTGTCGAGGATGCCAGTGTGAACCTTTACAGCTTCCAATTGAGTTTCCAAATGCTTTGGTTTTTTATAATTAATCACCGGTGCGCGTAAGAACTCCGGCCCATTAAACCATATGGACGTTTCATACAATTCCCCTGGAGCTACCCCTCGTGAGGCGCAATCGGCGGGATTTTGCTTTGATGGAACGTGTGACCAAAATTGGGTATCCAGAGTGTTTAATATGTCCGCTACGCGATTGGCGACAAAGGTCTTCCACCGACTGGGGTGGCCGTTAAGCCAAGCCAGTACCACTTCGGAGTCAGTCCAAGCACGTAAATTATCTGTTTCTATCTTCAGAACCTTGGCTACTTCTAACATTAATTTGGCTAACAGTACGGCTCCACACAACTCCAATCTGGGTATTGACACCTGCTTTATGGGCGCTACCTTCGTTTTTGAGGTAACTAATGCCACATGTATGTTACCCTGCATATCTACAACCCTAACGTAGACCACAGCGGCATAGGCGATTTTCGAAGCGTCAGAGAACCCATGCAGTTGTATACCAGTTTTGGAGTTCGTATTGTACCACCTTGGGATTTTCACATTTACTAGCAAAGGTAAGTTCTTACGATAGTTCATCCATTCTTTACACAACTGGCTTGGCACTTCCTCATCCCAGCTTACACCAGCTAACCACAGTTTTTGTATCAAGACTTTTGCTATAATTATGCTAGGTGCTAGCCATCCCAATGGGTCAAAAAGTCTAGAAATATCGGATATAATTTTTCTTTTAGTCACAGGTGCAGCGGGGAGAGGCAACTCTACAAAATATTTGAAAACGTCGCTGCGAGCATCCCAGGTAAGTCCGAGAATTTTAGTTATATTATCTCCGTTTAATTTTCGTTCCTCGTCCTTAACCTTTATACCCTTATTTATTTTATCTAATAGCTCGTAACTATTACTATTCCATTTATTTAACTTAAATCCTGCTTTTAACAGGGTTGTATTCATTTTCTGATAAAGTTCATAAGCTAGATTTGTATTTTCAGCTCCAGACATGTAATCGTCCATATAAAAATCATTCAGAATGCTTGCCGCTACCAATGGATCATTCTGACATTCATCGTGAGCTACCTGCTGGAGAGACCGCACTGCCAAATAGGGAGCCGAAGCCGTCCCAAACGTAACAGTGATAAGTTCATATTCTTTTAATTCTTCATTTGAGTTATTTCTCCACAGTATGCGTTGGAGTATCGAATCTCTCCGATCAACTAACACTTGCCGATACATTTTTTCAATGTCAGCAACCAGACATATATTATTCATTCTCCACCGCATTATTATGTGACGGAGATCCGCCTGCAACTTTGGCCCAACCAATAACATATCATTTAATGATAAGCCATTTTTTCCCTTACAGGACGCATCGAACACTACTCGCACCTTTGTTGTTACTTTATCCTCCCTTATTACGGCGTGATGAGGTAAGTATATAGCTTGCTTTTGGACGGAATCACTTTCATTGTTATTGACCGCAACCATATGATTCAACGTTAAATATTCATTAATAACTTTCCCATAGTCTAATTTAAATTTAGGATCTTTATTTAATTTTATTTCTAACCCCTTGAATCTTTTTTCAGCTATACACTTAGACTCACCAAACCGATCAAGCATACTTCGATCACGAAGCGGCAACCGAACAACATATCGACCGTGATCGTTGCGTACTGTAGTTGTAGAGAATAATTCTTCACACTTAATTTCATCCTCTGTGAGCAGATTTTTTGATTCAGATGGTTCATTTTCAATCTCCCAGAACCTCCGTAACAAGTCATCTGCTTGTAGGCAAGAATGCATGACCGTTATTTTGTGTGAAGAAACCGCGGGCGAAGGATCTACAGCTGACACACCCGATAAAATCCACCCCAAATCAGTTTCTTGTGCTAACAGAGTTCCGTTAACATTGCGTTTAATGCCTGCGTGGATGATCTGACTGTACACCTCAGCACCCAACAAAATATCAATTTTGTTAGGCCTGTAGTACTCTGGGTCAGCTAGGTCATCTTCGGTCAAGTCAACCCATTCTACCTTAGTTACTTTAGTAACTGGGAGAAGAGTTGTTACCGATTTGAGTACGTAGGCATTAACGGTAAGTTGATGGCTCGGATTTTTCCTTGACCTCACATTTATTGTGACTGTGTATCTTGATGTGACACACGTGTCACCCCCAACACCTAAAATAGTGTTATTGGTCGCAACTTTAGTTAAACCTAAATACTGAACCATGGATTCGGTAATAAAGGATCCTTGCGACCCCTGATCCAGCAGAGCTCTGACCATCCTATATGTCCCATCTTTCGACTTTGCTTTTACCAAAGCAGTAGTAAGCAAAACTATTTTGCGACTATTCCCGGTCGAAAGATGTGTGACCATAGTCTCACTGGATTCCATCGCCGGAGAGACAGATTCTTTTACTATATTAGCTGAAACAGCTTCCGCGGGAGGAGCGCTACTGTCCTCCCTAGTTGACCCGGTAACTTCTTCTGGATGTAATAAAGAGTGATGGCGGCGTTTACATACCTGGCACCTTATGGTGTTTTTACACTCTTTGGCAGAATGGTTACTTTTTAGACAGATAAAACATAAATGGTTTTCCTGAACGAAATTACGGCGATTATTGACCGTCAGTTTACTGATTTTTTTACAATTAGATACCTTATGTTCAGCAGAACAAAATGCACAAGCGGTAGTTGGTTTATTTTTAACTATGTGAAAAGATTGCGTTGCCTTGGGATTTCTGTCCTTTTTACGCCCCTCAGGTATACTTTCTAAACTTTCAAGCCCTCGGAAACGACTTCTAAGATAGTCTGCAAATTCAGTAAAAGTGGGGAGTTCTTGGTTACTCTCTGCCGACACCTTTAACTCCCACGCCTTCCTGGTTTCTTTATCTAATCTTTGACTAATTATGTAAATAATCAGAATATCCCATGACGCAATGTTTACACCTAGGTTTTTAATCGAATCTAAACATTCAGTGGTTGTGTTTAACAATAATTTAATTTCAATTGCAGATTCATTTAATAAAGCCTTTTGATTTAATAGGCGTTTTAATATATTATTAACCAAAAACCTTTTGTTGTTATAAGTGTCATTCAACTTTTCCCACGCAATTTTATAATTATTAGATGTCACTTTAATATTTCTGAGTAATTGTTCTGCTTCCCTGGTTAAGTGCCCTTTCAAATAATAGAATTTTTGTGAGTCATCTATGTTCGTGTTTTCATGAACTAAACCTATGAACAAATCTTTAAAAGTACTCCAATCAGCATAATTCCCAGAAAACGAAGGAATTTTTATTTCTGGTAACCTTACTTTACATACTGCCTTTACTTCTTGGCCACTAGAACTATTATTTACATTTGAACTTGTTGAAGTACTTTGAATTTCCGTTAAAGAATCCTTTAACAAACATTTAAAATCAATATAAAGTTCTTCGGCAACATCATACTTATTTTTCCTATAATAATCAGAATTTTGCAGATCTGCCTTAGTTACACTTTTTATAATGTGCTGATGATTAGAATTAAATGTTTCAAATCGTTCATTTAACGTTTCTAAGTTAGTTTGTAAATATGAAATAGTAATTCGCTGTTTGGGACATTTTTTATAATTAGATTTGGCTTTATTCATCTTTTCCATAATATCATCTTGTAATCTTAAATACCCTTCCACAGCCTCCATTTTGTATTAGATACGTAGAATAATTTAAGGAAGTTGTAAAAAGTTTATTATATCTATTGAATAAACTCCAAAGATTACAAATTTAATAAGTTAAGTTTTAACACTTGTAAAACTTTCTAAGTGTTTAGAACTGTAATAGGCTAAGTCCAAATATTGCTGAAATTTTTTCAACTTTTAACCTATATCGCTCTAAAATCCGGCATGGATTCCCCGTGTCAACAGACTTTTGCTTAACACTAATACAAGTCCCAACACCACTTATAATTACACTAAGTTAACTTATTCTAAACAATAACGTTCAAATTGCACTAATCTTCTTCACTATAATTTCTGAAGTTAATCTTTGATGTAATCTTGCAAACTAACTTTTCAAGTTTAAATCTTCTAAGAAATAAGGTTCAAAATGTACTCACGTTTTTATAGCACTCACTATCACAATCCGTATTATACGCTGCAACTGCTGTTCACTTAGCATACAGCGCCCTCTGTTGGTGATCACAGGCTGCTTTGAATTCCGACTCGGCACCGACGACGATTACTCCTCCTCCGCACGACCTTAGGCTGTCTCTTCAGTTGACACCACTTCTAAGGAACAATATCACTAGCGCCACCTGGCGGCGCTTCCTGGGCACTATACGAAGTGCTTTCTTCGATCGCGTATGCTAGGAGTTGGGTAGTACCTATTCCCCTAGGTAACTACCAATAAATGCGCCTAAAAAATCTCAACAATCCGGCTCGAAGGACCATAGATTGGTTTCCGGTCGGAATGGAAGAGGCGCCTGCTTTTGAATGCAATAAAACACTAGATTGCTGATGACCCACAATTGATTTATTTCTTCTGTTAATTATTATTACAAATGAATGACCCGCTAGTGTTTATCTCATCTCATCAACGTACATACATTTGGACTCGGTTTATATAGTGGCTGTTGTAACGAAACCATAGCGCGATTTAATTTGTAGTACAACGCCATCTATCGAGCTTTGATGCAAACTCACAATTAAACTTATAACTATGTAAATCCTGGACACTCGTATTTCGTTTGCGGACGTTGTGCATTCATGGCGTGTTGCTTTACACGCATATTTGCTCTATAAAAACTGCCTTATATCAGTTTTGGGACAGTCTCCGTGGCGCAGCGGTAGTGAACGCGGCCGCTACGCAGGAGGCGCGGGTTCGATCTCCGCTTAATGCAAATATTTGTGTGCATGAATATGGTTGTGCCTCGGAGAGCACGTTTAGCCGTCAGTCCCGGTTGCTATACGAACATCTATGGCAGTCGTTACGGGTAGTTGGAGCCCTCAAAGGTCCAACAACTGGTCTAGCTGCAATGCTTCGATATCGCCTTTGGGTTGTGCAGGTCGGATGGCAGTCGCTTCACAGAAAATATCGAAGTTCAGCCAAATCCGCAGTTAGCCTGGTAAAGCGGACCCCAGACTCCAAGCCGAAAAAATTCTAATGCGACTGGGATTAACGCTACTAGATGAAGAAGTATTGGGCACATATTTATTGCAATTACACTTGCAACTAACCCAACTGCTGAATAAAACATTGAAACTAGTTTGACAGCAGGCAGTACCTACCCATCCTACTAATATCCATGTCCATACTAATATTATAAATGCGAAAGTAACTCTGTCTGTCTGTATGTTACGCTTTCACGCCGAAACCACTGCACCGATTTTGATGAAATTTGGTATAGGGGTAGATTAGACCATGAGGAAGGACATAGGATATGTTTGGTCGCGATAACCGACATCCACTTGGGCGGAGCCGCGGGCAAAAGCTAATTATATTATAAACGTGAAACTTTGTAAGTATGGATGGATGGATGTTTGTTACTCTTTGTTGTGTGTTATGGATTTAAATACATTTTGGTATGGAGTTAGCTTCTTCTTCTGTTGAATCGACGGCGCCTCAACTCTCAGATTCTATGTTCCCAGTGCTCAATGGGGCAGATACATCGCCCCGGGACCCGGCAGCATTCTAGACCGTGCGTGGGTCCTAGCTCTAGGGGAAGACGGTCTCGAACCCCCAGTGAGAGGGTTCCTCAGCGCATGCTTGGAGCGGACGCCCGGCGGACGAGCCGTCCGGGTACCGGCCCACTTGTGTGCCGCCACCTGGTTTGCATTTTCGGAGGAGTGGAGGGTGTCAGCTGACCCTGGATTAACACATAGGCTAGGTTTGGTTGCAATAATCGACATCCACGCGGGCGGAGCCGCGGCCAAAAGCTAGTAATTTATATTTTCGCTTATGATTGGCAATAGGGTAGAGCGCGTAGTAGCGCGCCTTATGTACCTACGCCAGTGCCACCGCAATGGCGTACATTGTTTTTAAAGAATATTAGTAACCGAACTTACTAATATTCTCATCCCCAACCCCTCCAGCTAAGCTAAATTGCTCGTATTGGGGGTGGGTACGTCGGTAGTGTAAGGGCCAGGATCTGTCTCCTTAACCAGTAAGCTACCGACGCCGACGCTTCCAATTGGGTATTCCATTAGGAGTGGCCTATGTCCAATAGACTAAGTATTGGACATAGGTCACTTCTAATGGAATACCCGATTGGATTGCAATAAGTTGCCAGGTACAATCGTCATCATTATCTTCGTGTTGTTCCTGGTGGCTGGCTACTGCGGCTTTCACGTCAGAGGCCGGGGTCCGCTTACTCGTAGCCTTTTTGGTTTTGGTTTAAGCGACTGACGTCTGATATCCCAACCCTGACGAGACTTTAGAACTGTTACAATATTAGTTGCCAGTCTATTAATTCATCGACTAACTCAGAATTATCTAATGATAATAAAAGCCTGAAGGGAAATGTTATTTCGTGCATAATTAAGTAAAAGTCATTTGAATTGGAAAAGACGCACTCTTAGCAAATGCTTGGCAATTACTTTCTCTCCTCTACACGCAACTCCACAAAAATGTTCAAGACTATATTAGCTTAATACATAATTAATTAAAAATATAATAAGCAATTATCCTTAATAAAAAGTGCAAAAGTGAGTGAAATGCTAAATCCATACGAGCATTAAAACTTAAAGTGTTTCCTTTTCCGATTAGGCTGTATACAATGGTGTTTACAATTTCCTTTCCGGTTTTTAAAAAATCAAATAAAAAAGTAAACAAACATGGTTATCACGGTTGACACGATACGTCAAAATCAGTCGCTCATGGAGAGCCGCGCCGCGCGGTGTTGTCGAAGCGTTGGACAATGGTGATTTTTCCTGTGCGAAAGTGTTTGCAGGCGGTTAGGGTAGCTCTATTGTTAGTTTTGGTGGTGACTGTTCTTACTTTATTCGAGCAGTGGCGGGGTGGGCAAAAAAATACGGGTGCCGCATACACGAACCCCCTCGAAGCCGCTTACGAGAGGGAAATCTTAGAGGATGAAGCTCGTATCGTCCCCGGACTCGGCGAAGGAGGCGTGGCGGCGCACCTCCTCGGCCCCGAGAAGACGCTCGGCGAGGAGTCGGAGAAGAAACTCGCCATCAATGTGTATCTGAGTGATAGAATTGCTTACAACAGAACTTTGAAAGGTGAGTTTTCATGTTAAAAAATACATAAAATTATGTAAATGCTAACTGAAATGTACTCGTAAATAAGTAGTAAACATTTCCTTTTTACACTTAAAAGTTATGGCGGCCTAGAAACGATAACAATAGTTGGTATAATATTGAATCTAGACGGCTAAATGTAATGTGTAATGAGTGCTTAGTGAAAGTACAGTTGGCGTGCACGAGTACGTAACGGGACGCTATGAAAAACAATTATACAAATTACGATCAAACTAGGACTTTATAAAAAAAATTCAACCAAAAAACTTGGCCTCATCATACCTTCGTGATCCGTTGGTCGAGCGGTCACAGGAGTGGGGGTGAATAGGTTCTAGGGTGTAGGGGGTCAATAGGGCAAGGGGGGTAAAGAGGGTCAAGGGTATACCCTTGACAGGAGGTCAATAGCAGGGAGTCAATGGGCTCAGTGGCAGGGGATCAAGGATTCAGAGGTGGGGATTCAAGGGGTCAGTTGTAGGGGGTCAAGCGGTCAAGGTTGGGATCAAGATGGTCAAGATGTCAATTGTAGAGGGTCAATGGGTAAAGGGTGGTAGATCAGGAGGGTCAAGAGTGTAAGGGGTCAAGGGGACAGTGGATGGAGAGGTCAGAAATAGGGTGCCTGTGAGACTAATATTTTTTTTATTAAACACCGGGGTACAAAGGTCAACAGGGTCAATGTCATGCATCGTCCAATGATTGCATTGGAAGATGTGTGACCTTGACCCTGTTTGCTGCAATCGATGATTCCAAGGTCAAGGTCAATGACCTGGGTAGCGCGTCCTCGTGGTTCCCCACCCTTATACTCCCACATTCCACCGGATCCCAAAGATATGATAAGGTCGAAAAAACTCCGCCTCATCATACCTTCTATCTTAGACATCTTTTTTTCTTTTCTTTTTTCATCCTTTTTCTTAGCGCCTCATTCCCGTTACGTATCCACCTGGTCCAGTAGGTACCTGGCGTGTACTGTGGTCGACAACCGTGGCCACTTGATTATATTTGTATGGCGGTAAAATGAATTTTATACGCGCCCATATTATGAGTGCATGTTCAATTATAAAAATTAGGTTTATGTTAGTTCGATGCAGTAATAGTGCATATTGTATATTTTTATTTGATAAGAATACATATTGTTATAATGTCATGTTGAAACAACATAAACATCTGTAGTACATATCCTCACGCCTTCAACTATCATTAAACATTGCACACAAGCATAAACCAAACAATAAAAAACAAATGTTTAAAAAATAAAAAAGCCGACTGCCACTGAAAAGATCGAAATAAGTTTGATAGCAGGCGGTACCCATTAATTTTCTTTCGGTTTATGATTGGCAAATGGGTCTTTTCAGTGGCAGTCGGGTTTTTTTAATCATTTGTTTTATTTTATACTATTTAGTTATTATATGACCTCAGAATACAGAACAAACGATATGACATGTAGGTATATCTTTTTGTAATTTCCTTCATATCGTTTATACTTGCAATAAAAACTTAAATCAATGTAAGAAAATTTACGAGAATGATTGTTTTTGTTAAACAACTTTAAATCGTTATATATGCTAAACTATTATTTTAAATGAAAAATGATGAAAGGGACATAAAGATGATTTTGAAATACCTATTCAACGACACCCCACTTGACATAGCTCATCGATTTTTTTTTCATTTTTACAATATGGCGTCTGGCTGTCGCTGTGGTGAATTTTGATTATCTACTGTCATGTCTTTTATGACCTTCGCAAGGTTAAGACGAATCGATTGACGTAAGAATTATCAAAATTGGCCTATGCATTTGGTCTCTAGAACGCCATATAGAAACAAACATACATACATACATACATAGACTGATAAACACATTACCCTCCTTTGCGTCTCGCAGTCGGGTAAAAAGTAAAACAACTGTAGTTATAGTTTTTTTTTTTTTTTCCCGCTCCGCCGTCTCCTTCACGACCATTACCTGCTCGAAGAGACGCCGGCCGCCCACGCGTCCGCGCAGCGGACCATTGCTGTGAGCAGGGTGGCGAGGGTGAGAACTCTCACTCCCAGGGCCGCCACTAGCTCCCGCCTCAGTCCGGCCCATGCCGGACACTCGGTGAGCGTGTGCAGCCCCGTGTCCTCGCTCGCGTCGCAGTGATGGCACTCGGACGTTGGCTCCTTTTCGATCCGACACAGATATCTCCCGAAGCACCCGTGCCCGGTGATAATCTGCGTCAGTCGATACGAGAGGCTGCCATGTGGCCTCTCGAGCCATTCCCCCATGATGGGCCTTACCGCCTCTATGACGGCATGTCCTGCGCGTCGTTGCTCAAGTCGTCGCTCCCACTCCGCCACCATGATCCCGTGGAGCCGGGACCGCTCGGCCCGAATGTCTTCGGGCTCGGGATCGAATCCCCGCTCCCGCGCCTCCTTACGGAACCGATACAGTGCCGCAAGGGATCTCGCTTCCAGGATCCACGGTGGCGATCCGGCTAGGAGACTCGCCGCTTCAAAGGATATCGTGCGGTACCCCCTAAAGGCCCTGCAGGCCATCGTCTGCTGCGGAGCATGCAGCAGTTGCACGAACCTGGCCTGCAGGGCGGCTGTAGTTATAGTAGTAGGTACCTACTGCAGTTGCAGTGAACATAAGTTATTCTGCTGGTGTCATGAACTCATAACGCTGAAACTGGCAGCCAAAATTGTAGCAACCGAAATCGGGAGCAAAATTGCTAACCAAATTGTATAGCATCTGCCATACAATTTAGTAGCCAATTTTGCTCCTATATATATTTCCGTTGAATTCTTTATGTAAAAGTTCCATAAGATGGCTTATTCCCGTCCGCTCCGGTATTGTATTAAAATGTGGAATACAATGCGATGTCAAAATGTATCACTTTAAATGACAGAAGTCCTGCTTTATTTCTCGTTGGCATACCGACAACTCTGTGTTCTGTTGGCATTCGCATGATCGCGGGCAAATAAACGGTGCTCCACTCCATCCAGAGTGACCGTTTTAAGTGCCAGTGCAATGCTAACCTTGCTTGGACGTGCTATTATTACCTTTCTTAGTGTCTGTTTGACGACAGTAGGCCCTCCCATTATTACGTGGGACCAATTATCATACTTGGAGAAATGAGTGTAAATATGTCTCTGCCTACCTCTTCGGGAATGTCAACACTGTGGTTAAATCATTTAAAAATAATTAATCTGGCTGGTGCTGAAACTAATTTTAGAGTCGGTGGAACCCATTAATTTTCATTTGGTTTATGATTTGCACGCTCAAGCTGTGGAATGAACTTCCTGCAGGTACTAGTTTTCCCGAGCGACTACAATATGGGGTTCTTCAAGAAGGGTTTTTTCAGGGTAGGCAGCACGAGTGTAACGCCCCTGGTTTTGCATACGTCCATAGGCTACGGTAACTATTTTCCATTAGGTGGACCGTGTGCTTGTATGCCACCTGTGGTAAAAAAAATGTACTCCGCATTCAAAAAGGTTTATAAAAGTCACTTCGTGCAAAAATCAAAGTTCGACTATCTCGCAGTAAGACTGCAAGATCCGACCTCGTTGGATAAAGGCTCGGAGGACGAATAATACTCCTGAGAACTTGAATTAAAAATGTTCCCACGAAGGATTTTCTATGAAATGATGTTGTCAACACAGGTCAACTCGTGTCAATAGTGTATACACTACCGATGGCGGCGAAAGTATTGTTCGGGCGTACGGTTCAGTTTCACAAGAATTGCTGTTTACTATTTTCGACTGTTAAGCCAGGAGTAGCGGCTTCAATTCGATATTGTAATTCAATATTTGTTTGCATCCACATTGTGCCAAATAAGTATGGTTTTCGGTTTCACATAATAGAGGGCAAGCTTATTGCCCATCTTACAGGCAGTTAGCCAGTACGTTAACAGTCGGAGAACAGCTAAATCGCGTAGTGCGTAGTTGCCTCCTGCGACTGCGACACCCAAGCACTGATTACCTACCTAATAGCGGGACGGTTTACGAGGGAAGAAATGGGGAACAGGATCGCAATTCTACGCGGGTGAAGCCACGGCATACGGCTAGTATGGGTATGATAACACAGAGGTATTGTATTATTAATTATTATGTATCCAGGTATTGTTATTAATTCAAGCTCAGTGCTACCTTTTTATATTATGAAGAGAAATAAAATAAATAAACATTGACTCACGGAGTCTCGTATTTAGCTCGCCTTCGTCATACTTAGTGTAGGTATCCGTCCATATTTATTCTGTGCCTTTGTACACATTGTGTGTCACTATACTGTATAAAAATGTATTGAGTAATATGTACAATAAACAATAAAAAATACAAAATACTTACTTATTGAACAATAGTGGTTATGTACCATATGTATCTGTTACCTTTTTGGGAAGATACGGCCGAGATTTTTATGCTCCCAAACTTCAAAAGAAAAAAGCGGAATACTTATAATATTATAATTTCGTTATCCCCCTGTTTATCGATCAACTCTTTGCCAAGCTATATGTAGATTTTATAAGCTTATTCCGACTTCAGCAGTCTAGGTTCTTAGCTCTGTGCGTGACAAGTGTGGGATGGGAGAATGCCATACATTATACTTACGTACTCATATAACTTCATTTTATATACTTTCATTTTAGGTTTATAATATACTTCACTATTGTGACATTTTATTGGGTACATACCAGTGAGTAAAGAATGATTTAAAAAAAATACCATTCATCAAGAACATTCATTCATCGACTGTCAAGTATACCTCGGGGCAATATCTTGGACCTTATCTATACTCAAAATATGCTCTACGCGTACAGTACATTCCTTGGGTGTCTTTCGAGGATAGCTCGGGGTGATACGGCGGTGGAGAGTCGCGACTTACGTCCAATTAAGTATGACCCGCGGTATACAGTGCGTATCCGGATCAGAGTGCGTTGCGTTTGAGATACAGTCTTAGCTGCTTATGTTAAGAGTCCTTTTGGCTTGCGCACGAGCAGCTGTGATTGGTCGCAGTTAATTAGCGATATCACCGAGCGTATTATACGCCAGCACTCTCGTTTAATGCGGCTTGTAAGTGTCCGATAACAGTGCGCGCGGACGGCTCTATGCATAATATTACATAATATATGTATGTAATAATATATGTAAGGTTAGAGGGAATATGAGTAACTTCGGTTCTAATATTCTTTTTTTTTTAAAAAAACATCATCAACATGGCAGCGTTAGTGACAAGTCCCGGTTGCAAAAACCCGAGACATGATGATCAAGCAAGAAGGCTGGGGGAAACTTCGTACGTAGGTGATTGTGTTAGGGGAGGTTAGCCCCTCCTGAGGGTTCGAAGCAGGCCATCCAAATGGGCCGGTTATTGTCTGTCAGTGAGTTAGACGAGACAAACAATTACCTACTTATACAAATGTCTGTCTGTAACTGCTGTTCAATCTAGAGTCTAGACATGTAGAAACGTCACTGGAGTGTGCAGTGCCTACCAAGTGTACGCATCGTGACAATATCTCATTTCACGCCATTCGTCGCGCCACCTAACCCATATAGATAATATATGTTTCTAGTGGTCGACTTGTTCACTTTCTCTAACGAACAAGCTTTGAAATCTTCGTATAGTCCTGAGTTTCATTGGGCCGTGTGTGTTCCCGGTGGGGTAGAATATGGCCACCCTATGTCTTCTTGTGGGTGTCGTAGAAGGCGACTAAGGGATAGGGCTGTTCTCCGATCGACAGTAAATACGGTAACCCGGTACCTAACTTAAAATGTGTTTATGAAATAAGTAATATCCAGGGACAACAAGTTATCACCCCTTCGTGGGAGATTACTACCTAGTTTAAACCGTATTGTTTAACTACTTTGGGAGTAGCGCAAAACAATAAAAACCAACGTGGCAACAGGCTATAACTTCTTACATATTGCACAACGTAAACAGCACTGGGCATTTGTTAGCAACTGATAAACGCGATGTTAAGTAGCGCTCACTGGAAATAGCGAAGGTAGGAAAGGAAAAGCAAAGGATCTCCATATTGTGGGTTTTCAAAGCTACTACAACATAGGGCTCTCCAAGAAGTTTTTCTAGAAGAGCCATTAAAAGGTACTTACAGGGTCAGCAGCCCGAGTGTGGCGCCTCTGGTGTGTCCATAGGTAACCACCCAACAGGTGGGCCGTGTGCTTGTATGCTACCTGTAGTAGTAGAAAAAAGACGGTCAAGTGCGAGTCGGCCTCGCGCACCGAACTGCTATATTTTTTGGATTGCGTTGACCTTTAGAAGTTTGATTTTTGCACAGTTTCAAGACATTATCTACGGAGCTGAGTATGTGGTGTGAATTTCAACTTGATACCTTCATGCATTCCTGACAAAAATGTCTTGACAGACAGACAGCCAACGAAGTATTCCAATAAGGGTTTCGTTTTTTCCTTTTGAGATACGGGCCCCTAAAAAAAGAAAAAGTTAGTTGGTCAGGAATCAGGATATTCCCCCTAGAATGAGACTGGTCGCGAGTTTCTGCTATTTCCGTTTTATTAGATCGTAAGAGGTGCTTAAATATCAGTAATAGACCAGTCAGATTTCAAAATATTTTCACCAGAAGAAAGCGCATGTAACTTTGCCCTATTAATAGTCCCACTCCCTAGCCTGTACTGTGCGTCCTCCCCGCAGACTACCGCAACCCGGCGTGCGAGCGGCTGCTGTACGACGCGGAGCTGCCGTCCGCCTCCGTGATCCTGATCTTCCACAACGAGCCGTACTCCGTGGTGGTGCGCACGCTGTGGAGCGTCATCAACAGCGCGCGCCGTTCCAACTTCTGGTTCCGGCACGCCAACTACATCGACAAGAAGACCGGCCGGATCACCACCATCGGTACGGCCACTGTTGCTCTTATATGTACTTCTTCCTTAGGCACCAACATGTAGGGCAGCTTACAAAGGGAGAAAGGACTCTGTGGCCAGGCTACCTGAGGACTCCTGATGGGTCATGGCCAACTCATGACATTGTATAATGTCCTTCTTCGTAATAAAGGTGAACAGACACAAGGCTCAAGAGAACAAATACTTGAAGAAACATCCCACGCAGCACTAGACTTGAGAGTTGGGACGCGCTAACTTTTTCACTACAATAACACAATCATTTTCTGATGACGATCAGCTACAAAATTACTGATACTACAAAACATCAACCAACCATCATACAATCGACTACTTATTCAGGGGATCTGGACGGAGCCATATTTACGTGTCTGTCCCTCGCCAGGGTACCCCGGCCAGCCACCCGACTCGCCCTTCGTGTACCTGAAGGAGATCATCCTGGTGGACGACAACTCCACGCTGCCGGAGCTGAAGGGCAAGCTCAGCCACTACATCCGCACGCGTATGCCGCCCGACCTCATCCGGATACTGCGCCTGCCGGACCGGTGAGTTGATGACTACACGGGATTGCCTCTCGACTCTCAGGTACTGACAAATGGGAGGTCAATTCTCGTAATATGCAGAGGTATTATAATTGTATTGATATTGTAATGTGAAAGAAATGTTATTCTTATTATTCAGTTAGCTTGTTAAACAGGGCAAAGATTAAAGATATACAGTATTTCGAGTACTTATCCGTACTCGAAATACTACAGATAGCGAAATTCACTCAAAGGAAACATTCCTTTATTTTTTTAAAGAAACAACGACAACTCGCTTGACACACCCGGTAATCCACAACCACAGTCACGGCCGTGATTGGCGAATAATCTATTGTCTAATGCAGAGACTGATGATTGAATGAAGTATTTTGGTTCTAACCACAAGGTTCTAACCGTCTTTCACACGTAATTCAAGACTGATGGCGTGAATGACGCTTGCATGAGCGTGTAGTGTACGCCTGAAGCATATCAGTGTCGTATTATAGTTTCATAAGCTTACCATCAGGCGAGAGGAAGTTAAAAAAAAGTGCCCTTTTAAAAAAAAATACGGGTTCTTTTTTTAACAGTAGAACAGCTATTTTGATTCAATTCATAATTAAATATCAATGCAATCACTTTTCGTTCTGTGATGAAATAAGATACGAGAATTGGCCTCCTGATTTTCAGATGATAGGTACAATGTGAAAATGCCCATTATTATAATTTTTATACTGAAATACCTACTACAGTGTTGAGATAAACATGACGAAAGATGTGAGTTTAAAACAGAGGATATTGCTGCGTGTGAAGTGTGGTACTTTCGTCTAGTTAATATGTTGTGTGAATGAAATTTAACGAATTTTATTACATTTTCAGATGATCTGATATTTTTGATGGTATTTTATGGTTCCATTTTTAAGTTTTAACTAATAACAATGTAAATCCATAAGATATTTGATCTTGTCGTGAAAAGAAATGATAGGGTACGGGTTATGTGTAAATAGTGCTACCTAATCAGATATTTGTAAGCTCTTATTAGACTGATGCATACGTAATGACTTCCCATCAGGTGGGCCGTGTGCTTGTATGCCACCTAAGAAAAACATTTTGACTTGTACACTAAATTAATGGATTCCTGAGTTACTCTTGCTTATTCTGAGTCGTTTATACGTAATCTGTTGAAGTTTAAGACCCTTTGGGAGAGGAGACTTTAATTAACGCAAAATAGTTCTACTAATTTGTTAATGCTAATTTGTTAAGTTTCTAACATATAGAGCACTAGGTACTAGACAAACTCATAAATAAAATTCTGACTTACACAATTGGGTATTTGACAAATCTTTAATTTAAAATGTATACTATTTTATACCTAGTTATTCTTTTTCGAGAAAAAACATTATTTATTAAGAAAAACAAACACGTTTTTACTTTGTTAGCTTGAAAAGTGCGCGGAACACGGTCGGTCAATTGACATTTGGGTGTGTTATGTTCTCTCACTATGTATCACTTTTATATGGCTAAGTAAGTAAGTAAGAAAGACCTTGTAAAATAAATTGATCAAAACATTCTGTAGGTTAACAACAGTAGTATATACTTATTGTTACAGTGCTTCCCGTAATCACATTCTCGTAATCGCTATCTCTAGTATAAATACCTATATTCATATCTGTTTAAAGTAATTGATAAAAATAATCACAGCTCCTTAATGACATGAAAAATTACTTACACACAATACGTATAGCATAATGTGTTCTAAGTATAGAAACTTATCGTACCTATCTAACTATACTAAAAAGTATCTAAATATATATAACTCCAAGGTGACTGACTGATGACTGACTGACTGACATAGTGATCTATCAGGCCCCAAACCACTGGACGGATCGGGCTGAAATTTGGCATGCAGGTAGATGTAATGACGTAGGCATCCGCTAGGGAAGGATTTTTTGGAAATTCTGCTACTAAAATAAAGGATGGAAGTTTGTATGAAAGTCCGTCATTTTCAGAGCTAGATGCACTATATTTCATAAACCTGTGTCTTTTAAGAAATAAATGAAAATTTATTTCAACGTTATTCAAAATTGTACTACTAAGAAGGTAAAATAGGTGATAAACTTTTGTATGGAAAGTTCCTCATTTTCAAAGTTAGAAGCATGCAACTTCGTACACCTACGTCTTTTGAGAAATGTTTTGTCGTGTTAACCGACATCCACGCGGGCGAAGCCGTGAGCAAAAGCTAGTTAGGTATAAAACGGAAGAGTTTGTTTGTTTGGTTGAACGCGCTAATAAGCGAAATACCACTCACTGATTAATCATGAAATCTCAGAAACTATACCACCTCTAAAGGCAGGTAGGTTCCTTATAGGGTATAAATCCGCTAAGAACGGATTTTACGAAACTTCACCCCTAAGGGGATAAAACAAGGGTTGGAGGTTCGTATGATTTTGAAGTATAAAAAAATAGTTGTAAAAATGTATACTAATATATAATGTATCCTTTTATATCAACCCTGGTTGTAGTTGGTATGAAAGTCTGACTCACTTGGCGCGTACAAAGTCGGAGGCGGCCGTCTAGTAGCGTAGCGTTGGCATACTTAAAATGAATAGATAATTTAGGGTACCTGAAGTAGAGTACCCTTAAAACTATTTTAAGTATTTTTACAGTTGACTGATCGTTTTTTGAAAATAAAGTATTATGCTGCATTACTACGGATAAAGATACTTAATGCAATTTTTTGCATTCCTAAACTCACACACAAAAATTACGAGCTATAATACCTAGCTCGTAATTTTTGTCGAGTTAGATGCAAAGCAATTTATTTATATTTTGCTTTCGCCGCTCAAATAGTGTGACGTCACGTCAACTGCGAAATGTCAATTGATTCGTCTGCGTTTTGCTTCATGTAAAATTTTGATAAAAAATCGCAAGTTTACTTTGGAAAAGTAAATTAATTACTATTCACATTTGAGTGAAATGTTGTACAGTTATTAATTATTATTTACAGCTATCTTATTCTTATATAGTTGTCAAATACTCAATTGTCACAACGCCCACGCGCCCAGTCTGTATTGTAAAATTGTAGTAAGTACAGTCAGCTGTCATAAATATCTCGACGACGAACTCTCAAAATGATCTTAAGCCTCTCGTATTAACAGCAAATCAAACTGTTTTATTGATATAAATGGTATTATTGTCCAAACTTAAGGTGTGTATCAAATATTAAAAAAACGAAATTAAGATCATTTTGAGTACTTTGCACTTCAACATCATTCTGATAGTGACTCTACCGAACTTTTGGCGCGCAGCTTATAGACGAGATCTTATTAGTATCGATGGAAATACTTGTCTCTTTTAATATAGATCACGATTTCTGCAAGACCGTCGCGTACAGTTGTGGTCCAGTATTATACGAATGCAGCAGGCCCTAATAAGACCTACACCTCTGGAGCTCTGGACATCATCCTAGCTTCTTACCATCCTGCAGGGTGTAGTCTAATGACAGGCTGAATGTCCCCTGTCATGTCCTGACCTCGCCTGCAAGCAGGTTCACCTGTTGAGTGACGGCCGAGCCTCTGGCGCATATTGTCCTTAAGGATTGGAAAGTCGACCATAAGCTAAACCTAAATATGTAGTATGATTTAGGCCTCTCTTGGAGGTAAATCATACTTGTACTGCAACGAATATCTTGGAAGATTTATCTCAATTTTGGGAAATTGTAAAACTGACAAACTAGTATAACCGTCGAAACTAATTTGGAGTCCTCACTGCAGGACGTATGTAAGGTATTACTCAGAGATGCTAGCGTCCAGTAAACTCCAGTAAAAAGGAAACCAGTTTGGAAGAAGTTTTTGCCACCATGTCGGCAGGAACCCGTGTACAGGGACCCGTCGCCACTGCTAGCGTCATCAGCAGATCCTGAGGATTAAACCGTATGTTCGCACAGGGTAGGTCTGACGCAAGCGCGCATGAGCGGCGCGCGCGCTGCCAACGGCTCCGTCATGATATTCCTGGACTCGCACTGCGAGTGTGTCCAGGACTGGCTGCGGCCGCTGCTGCAGAGGATCAAGGACAAAAAGTCCACCGTGCCGACTCCCCTCATTGACGTCATAGAGCAGCGCGACTTGATGTACTCGCCAGGGGACTTGATCAACTTTGAGGTGGGAGTGCCTACACGAGTAGTCGCTGGGTGCCGTACACTAGGAACGTATGGGTTGTTGTGGCGTAGTTCGCAGAGATGTACCGACTAGAGAGGTAGGCGTCAGACTGATTAGTCGGTTCGAATTGATTGAGAGAAATTTTGCTAATATAAATTGCCTTTTTAAATTTCTGTCTTGTTTCTTGTAATATTCGCTGGTATCCAACAGAGGTTCTTAGTATAAAGTGAAATAACCTTACACAGTACTAGATTCTGCTACATTTAAGGCTCCTATTAAATCCGCGATCAGTTCAATACGAACTGCGAATATCACTCACAGAACATATTCCATTAGCTCCCTGCAGCTTATAAGGTTTCATTTACTATTTTTTGAATTTTATTTCGTTTATAATTGTTTAGTAATTAAATATAGTAGCTTTATTTTTATACGTTGTTATGTTACATCGAAATTTATTAAACCGACTAGTTGGTCGTTTAGCCAAAACTGACCGAATAGTCGATACATCTCTGTATTGCGAAATAGTTATATTAAATAGTTACACCGAAATTAATAATATCGAAATTGAGTATCTTGTTAATAATTACGTACTAGAGTACTAATGTACACACGTAAACTGTAGACCGACTAATTGCGGAGCTTTACCTGTTAAGGAGAGGTCTTTTATCATGAGGTAAGGTGTGCATTGTTCCCAAGAAACTCCCCAACTAGTCGGTTACCCGGAGTTCCCGGTGGTGTGTGTATCCTGTATGTGTCCTGTATCATTAGCTAAATTACTGTTGTTTTGTTTTATTAATCTTGGCTGCTAATAATGGTCGTAGCCAGCAATGTAGGGTTAGCTAAATTGTGTTCTAGAGATAGCCTAGTGCGGTACTGTAAAATATCTTCAGTAGTATGGAATTACTTGATTCAGTTGCCTTTTTCCTGTATATTTAATTGTTGACAGCATACTCGTATTTAAATGAATTAGTAAGTAATTTCACATCTCAAATTATTCAACTTTTTTATATTTAGAGTTGGTTTTGTAATGGTAACCGTAGAGAGTTTTCATGCGCGGAAGAATACATTTCCATGTTTCGTGATCATAAGGTCAAATATTATTTTATTATTTCAATCAAACTTAGTTTTTTCTGACAATATCCTAAAAGGTTTCTCTCAAGTTATATTATTTTTATTCAAGGTAACAATCGACTTATCCCAGATACCTGACCAAATGTAAATATTTACGTCTGTTCTCGTTGAAGGATTTTCACAATTTCGATCTGGCGGTTACGACAAAGTACTTAGGTGGCGGCGCTATTATAAAAAAAATCACGCTTTAATAAAAAAGAATGAATACAGAAAAAACTTACTGTACAGAATAAGTAGCAGCTTTAAATTGTAATCACTGTTGTAATACTACTATTGAATTTAAAAGATTTTTGACGATTGATGACATTAATCTGGATCATAGTCAAAATAGTTTTTATTCGTCATATACATAGCACAAGCAAGAGCCACCAATACCGTATAATAGGCACATGAGCGATTCTCGGGCGCTACGATTGCCAGGTGCTTATGTATTATGTAAAACTTGTGACAAAGGATTCTGTAACAAAATAGAAATCCTTAAATGATATTTATCTAGACGGTGGATCCTAGTGGAGGGAGCCAGTTTTTCTAGTTTAATACGACAAAGAAACCAAATTAATAATAGGAGACAACAGGGAACATCCTTCTCTCTCCATGTGTTTAGATGTTTTAGCAGAACCTTTCCTACCACCAGGAGAGGCCTGACGCGTGCGAAACTCGAAGGCGCGAGGCACGCGTCGGCCGACATCCTGGTGTTTCTCGACTCCCACTGCGAAGGGGGCGCGGACTGGCTGCGACCGCTCCTGCAGAGGATCAAGCGCTGCCCCTTCGCGGTGCTGACGCCCGTCATAGACATCGTAGACTCTCTGTCCCTCAGGGTTGGCCCAGCCGAGATTATAGTAGGACATCTGATCTTGTCGCGAACTGTTAGCTAGACCTAGCCAGAGCTTGTACAGCTTCTTCTCTCAAGCTACCGTCGCCGTGTAAGAATTGTAGACGCATGTGAAGTATACTTGAGTGCCATGTGTTGTGTTTAACTATGTTGTTGAATGTTTTAGAGATTTGATGTTCACTTTAGTAGTTATAGGTGATTTATTACACTCGTACCAAAATATCTGTCTCAATTTGTACTGTCAATATTATCTTTGTTAACATTAGTCTGCTGTCTCTTTCTCACAACGTTTCTTGGAAAGCTTATTATATTTTTAGGATTGAAAATAGTTCCGTCTGGGTGTAAAGTGTTGCGGCACTTGCGGCGCTGTCCCTGTTGCAATTTATTAGATTCGCACTCGTAGGAAGTCTATAACTAAGTACCTGGTTATTTTACCAGAACGCGCAGTTATCAATTTTAACTCCGAAAAACTACCAACGCAAACTACTTAGGTTATCTGAGGAATTTAACGTGAATACTAGTGAAGACGGTAACTATACTCCGTCCATTATATTATTGTATTTTAGACAGCTCACTGACAGTGGTCGGTATAACTTTGTTCTAGCGTCAACACCTGAAAATCCTAACAAAAATTAGGCACCAATACGTCATTCTTCATTGACATCGTCACGTCAGCCAGAAAGCAATTTTAGGGATGTAGTTAGTCAATCGACTGTGTTTTTATTATAATAACTTGAAAATGTCACAATTGATATCGACTACAGAAAATATTTTTTTTTAAATATTACATAACTGGCGATTTTTAACCGATTTCTAAGCAACAATTCGGATGTTTATAATTATTTATATTTGTATGATTTTTACGGAAAAATGTTTTTTGTAACTCCGTCATTTGTAGACGGATTGTCAAAATTCTTTTTTTGTTTGAAAGAGGTTTATTCCAAAATGGTCCCATTTAAATTTCATAAAGATCTGATGATGGATTTCAGAGACAGGCCACGGAACTCTTCAATAAATACCAGGAAATCAGCATGTTGGAATATTCTTCTAGAAGTCAGTTGTTTTGTTTTGGAGATTAGCGTATGCGTTATAGCCCACAATCGTTTTCTATTACATTTGTAAATTGTACAGACACGAAATATCTAAGTACTACACTTTATTATTATGTTTAGAAAGATAATAGATTATAGTTCCACATGAAATCATTTATAATATTTATCATAATATTTTCATATATCGATTTTTTATCGAGGTTTTTAACTTTGTCGATATTTTAAATTTTCTTGCAATCACTACCTACTTTCATCTGTCTAAAATACAATAATATGATGGACGGGGTATAGTAGTTCTACAAAGCTTGATTTCCCTCAACGTATGGACCGTACGACAAACCTACTATTGTCAAAGTAATTTGTTTGCGCAAAAGCAAAAAACAAAGATGAATGTTACCATTTTCTACTAAACAAAAGAATGTTGGTAGATGGCTGCACCGTCGCCCTTATAGACGGATATAAAGAGAAGGAAAATTTGGAATGATTCAAGTGTCGCTCAATAGCTCAGTTGGAAGAGCAGTCCCCCTGTAAGGGAAAGGTCGTGAGTTCGAGTCTCACTTGAGCATTTCATTTTTTCCAATGTTTTTCGAACTTAAAAGTTAGCATAATATATGCTATAAAAAATCATTCAAACAATATATAGTTATAGCCTAAAATCACATTTATGTCACCATTGTGTATGCGTGCGTCTCATGAGTATGTACCACATGTCTGCCCTTTGAGGGAGAGGCGGAAATAAATCTCGGCGAGGCCGGGTACAGTCAGCCAAGGTATCAGAGCGGCTGCAGAGGAAACGATGAACTATTATTGCCAGATATTCCATAATTTACTCGTAATGTTAGGTACCTTGAAGCCTTGTATTTACCGCACAGTTTCTGCAAAACTTCGAGAACCACCCATTTTTTGCTTGTGCGAAATCCCCGCGGGTATCGTAGCCGGCAGGCTAAAAGGCACAGTCTGTAGGTCGTAGGTTGCCTCTCACACATCTCTCGCACCCCGGCTGACGCAGGGTCAGAAGCCGTCCTCAGCAGTAGAGCCTGTGTGACGAGTAACATAACGTGTGTGTGGCAGCATCGGGCTGACTCGCGCGCGGCTGGCGGGCGCGCGCTACGCGACGGGCGACGTGGTGATCTTCCTGGACTCGCACTGCGAGGTGCAGATCGACTGGCTCCGGCCGCTGCTGGCCGCCGTCAAGGAGCGTCCGCACGCCGTCGTCGTGCCCATCATCGACGTCATCGAGACGTCCACCTTCTACTACAGCGTCGCGGATCCCAGAATCTTCCAGGTTGGCAGTTGGCACTCCCCTGTGGAGCGGCAGATGTTGGCTTACACTTAGCGCCGTTTCATTCGTAGCTTTACAATTGCTGTGCAACGCTCTAAGCATACCGCGGCGAGCAACGCGCGAGCGCTGCGATCGGCATTCATAGAGATTGTGTGTTCGATCTCCAGTGACGTCACACAGTCCGGCTAGTGGCAAGTTGCCGTATGGTCAGAGCGTTGCACAGCTGTTCTTCACATTGCACGTTGCTTCTGTCTGGTCGCGTACAAAGTGCACGTTTTTATGCTATCATTCATAAACATGAGCGGGTGAATATAATAATGATAATTAGCCTTTTGAAAATATTTTTCGCATTTTATGACAAGTTTTTGGTCGGGTTCTCCCAAGTATACACGCGTGGGCAACCACTATTTATGCTATTTATTATTCTTATAGCAAGGAATTACCTCGAGTTTACATTGGGCAGTTTAGAATTTAAAAAATAAAAGCATAAGCCATTATACCTCTCTCTGTCATTAGTACTATATCATTCAATAATAATAAGAATTCTTCGTTTAACTACTTCCCAGTGTTGTAACTCGTAGGTATCTCGGCTCTACAGTAGTGACGAACTCAGCGAGCAGTGACACTCGGGATGTCGCAGGCCCCAGGATAGTTTGGATGAATTAAAAATTACAAGTAAACAATCCACATTTACTTATTTATTAATTGAAATTCATAGCGGAAAGTATACCTAATTATAATTACTTAGCCGTTATCGCAGCGCCTAATATGCCGCGAGAGCTCGGCGTACAGTTACCTCGTTATTATCATTCAATGGCTACTCAAGAAATCCGCGTCGACTGTGGAGAGTAGTTATTGTCACAACGCACACAATTCAATTAGGTTTATTAGTAGTGTAGATCGATTCACTGATACGATTGAAATTAAAATGAAGTTCAGGCTCCAGTTTACTGCCGGTGTACATAATTAGATGTGTGCAAGCCTAACAAGGTCTTAGTTAATCTTTCACCTTATTGCGGTCCACTGGTAAATATAAGGCTATGCTAACGTCATTAGTACACTGTCCTCCGCTTTTCTAGCGATT
Organism: Eilema sororculum; assembly: GCA_914829495.1. Lineage (NCBI taxonomy): Eukaryota > Metazoa > Arthropoda > Insecta > Lepidoptera > Erebidae > Eilema > Eilema sororculum. The sequence goes on from OU618532.1 coordinate 589,576, forward strand.
AGCGATGCGATTGGAATTTCAACTTTAGCCCAGGCGGTGCAGAACCGTAGTAGTCTCATGTTGCTTATATGCAATACGTTAGGAACATTATCGTACGCATACTAGTTCCAGAAACGATATTGGCTCAAAGTGTAAGACCAACATTTGCCACGATACGTCCGACGATTCTTCTTCACGCACTGTTTTGCTAGTCGTGCCACACATATCATTATGTACATATGATTTTTTGGATCTGTCTTTGGGTGAAAGGATATCTTTTGCTATCCAAAATTAAGGGTGAAACAATTTTTTTCCTGGCGTGTGGGAGATGTTGACGTAATCAAAGGCTTTAAAGAGAAGTCTAAGCTTTTAGGGTAAGTAAGCATTTTGAGTGATTAATTTGTGCAGTGACGTCCTTTTGGAGCCAGCAAATCCTGCTTGAAGAACGCTGAGAGCTATCAGAAACTTTCATGTTGAATCTAGCTTCAATTGTATAAAATGGATGAGAGTTTGGAAGCACATTTTTCAAGTTGAGCACAGTGTGGAGCGAAAGATTATTTTTATTAAGTACTTTGTTTAAATTTAAATACACGTTCAAATGCGCACACTTCCTTCACGTTTTCTAGTTTGACTTGGCACTGTTTTGTTATTCATTTCTGTTGATTGTTCATTGGAGTAATTCTTGAATTCTTGCTTACAATGTGAAATCTAATGTTTTGCAGAGAGTGGATATCCGTTGAGAATATTATTCTACATTCTTTGTTTTGTTTGTTTGTTTACTTGACGCTTGTGATGTGTTTTTTTGGGATCTTTATGTAATGTGTTAACTGCCGATAAGGTTTTGAAATGCCTCATGACTTAACCTATGAAAGCATACCATTTTGCTGCAGAGAGCCTCATTGATAACCATATATCGTCACTCCATGCTCTGCAGTGACCATAAAGTCCTGTCTCAGACACGCAACGTTACGTGACATGGTGACAGTTTCATCGAAAGAAATCTATCAAGGAATTCGTGCTATGATGGACTTCTTTAGAACGGTGACGAACATCACTTTTAGGACATTCTCAAAGGGATGAAATGGTTGTTTCACGTTGAACTCATAGGAAAGGGTTCTCTTGGTTCCCAACTGGTTGCGAAAATGTTTTTTTTCTTATTTGCAACTAGTTACGAATCACAGGTACGAATACGGCAAGAGAGACTGGAGGGAAATAAAATATGATTTACGTGTTGGGTAAATTCTGCTAATCATAAACCGGCTTCTAACGCTACATCCACGGCTTACGATAGAATCGTAATCATTTACAAAACGAAACCCTACTCGACATCAACGTTTCACTTGGATAATATTGATTAAAAATAATATTACATAATTCAAAACAAATACAGATGGGGTGGACAGAGACCACATACCTTCAATTTCCTGGTATACACCTGTCGCTTCTTCTGCTTACAAATGATCCGCTCGCGGGGTACTGCACTGTGTGGCTCTTCCTACTGGGTTGCCTCTTCTCTGTGCGCATGAACCATCTAAGCATCTTCTCCTGTTTCCTTACTACCCTGTTCCTTACCATTATCCTTAATTCATTGTATTTCAGAACTTTCATTTCCACAGCGTTGCTTTATATTCAACGCTGTGTCAATAGTGAATATTAAGTTGATACCAAACCCAATATTCACTGTCGCACTTACTGATTTATGTGTAAGAACATTTGACGTAAGTATATAATAATTATTATGGGATAGACTAAGTACTCGGTGTAGTGTATGTACCTAGAGATATTGCACGGGCGCTAGGTTAAGATTAACCCTGGGTTCTCGTCGTCACCTTCATATAATCAATTGCTTAAAACTAAGTTAAGATCGGATTAAACGCGTTCATGTTCAATAGTTTACCCTATCCCTAATACTGGTAGGTATATATTCGTGAGATATACTGTTTCATTCGGGCGGTTCTCCATCCGATAGTCGACATAAGGCCCGTGACAAAGTGCCCGTTCGACAGCCATAGGCTCGCCCCCTATTAAAGGTAGGGAGGCCACGAAGCTAAATTTATAGTTACTTGAGTGTCGCGTAAACCCTATTAGAATAGGTAGATTGCATGAGAGAAAGAATAATGGTATATTAAATAAAAAATCCACTTTTATTGAACTGGCTGGATGAATTTGTCAATATATAATTACCGTCCTCCCCTAGCATAATCTGACGCGCTCGAGTTACTACCGAATTTCCTTCTACGCGTGCCCTACTAATAAAAAATCATAGTTGGTGAATTCTGGGTGTTAATACATACCCTATGAATATCCCTTGGCCAATTTATAGGTGTGAATATATATACTGTACTGTTCTACTGAACTAAACTGACAGGAAAACGCTTGTACTCGTAACTTGCAAAAGAAGGCAGGCAACTTTTAGTTCGCAAGCGTTTTTACTAGATGGCGACAATGTTTTGGCACTTTTCTAAATATTAAAATTAAAATTAACTTATCAAAAGTAAGAAATACACTAAACACATTACTGCATATGCCTGAATAGAACTATAACTATTTAAGTAATTGTTTAAGTTGTAGACAAAATGGCGGCTTCCTATAACATAACTTTTATCACGAAATCATTATTTATTACATTCTTCTTCTTCTGTCGAATCGAAGGCGCCTCAACTCAAACGCAATCCAGGTGGCGGCACACTGGGAACACAGAATTTGAGTTTGAGTTGAGGCGCCTTCGATTTATTACATTACCAACTATATATATACATATATACATTTATATACTTCTATATTTATATAATCATGTTATTCAGTTCTGAAATAATTAACGTGATTCTAAATTGGGAAATAAGCGTTTTAACTTTTTTATTTATTGAATTGCGACTACGTTTGCTATCTGTCAGTTTTGAGTTATACTAAATATCTAAGATGGATTTTAACTAGCTATAGTTACCCAGGTAACTAAATTTACCTCAGTAACAATAGTTACCTAGGTGACTTCACTGACTACAGTTACCAAGTGATAACTACCTACCTATAATAGCTATCCAGGTAATGAAAGCTCCTCAATTTATATACTATGTGTTTCTTTCCTCAAGTAAATATGTACATAGTTCGTTTCCGCTACTAACTGGGTTGACAATGAGTGCATTATTGGTGTAAGATAGCTATAATATCTCGCACTCGGTCTAACACTCACTCACTAATATTGCTATGTTTTTATTGCAGCATCTTGTATGTATACCCTCACGTCAAACAGCGTCCTACTGCTCGGCGGACAAACCAGTGCTACTACCTACTACTTGACTGACTGATGACCAAACGCTCACTTTGTTCTTAAGGCAGCATATTGATATCTCCTTTGAGACCATGGTTGCTTTAACATAATCCGTGATTGGTTAACTGGTTAATCATCCTGCCACACAACCGCCAAAGGGACCTAAAAGTTCGTTCTCGAGTGTGTAGAATACATTGTCAACTTGTTGGCCGGTCACTATTCTTATCTACCATCTATCTATCTATGCAAGTAACAAAGAGATGTCGGTACTCTCCTACCCACTAGTTCAATTTTGAAACACGACACTCAAAGAAAACAACCGTTGTCCGCCGAGTTGCATACGATCAACAGGCTTAGCGCTGGTCTTTTAGAAAGAGAATCGCTTGCATGTATGACAGGTTGACTATGAAATGTCACAGCGAATGTGGAAATCATGCAAGCTATTTTCGTACTAAAGTTTGTTGATGTTCCTCATAAATAATATGTAAGTTATTACACTGTCCTTAGGATTAGGGAGAAGTCCTAGGTTCGAATCCTGGCAATTACATTACCGACTTGAACCTGTTCCCGACACAAGCATTTTAGCTTAGTTGGAGGGGTTCCTAGTAATTTCGATTACTAAGTAGTACTTTCTCAACAAACAACAATATCTATCACATAAATCGAAATTTTCTTGTACAAGTTAGTTCTATACAAGTGAGGTTTATTACGTTGTCCGTCTGTCCGCAGGTGGGAGGCTTTTCGTTCATGGGCCACTTCCTCTGGACGGACGTGCCGGAGAGGGAGAAGAAGCGGCGCGGATCTGATATTGCACCCACGTGGTGAGTAGCTCTGGCTGGAACCCTTGTAGCAGAGCCTCAAAGCCTCACTCTTGCGGAGAAAAGAGATACCTCTCTAGACCATAAATGATATATGAATTCAGTCCCCTAGGAATCACCAGTGACCCGGATTCTGCTAATTGTAAATCACTGTCATATTACTAATATGCAATAATGCCATTAAATTTCAGACTTAGGGATTTAGACTAAAAGTCCAAAATTAAATGAAAAACATTTTTTCAATCACTCTAAAAGAAACTAATTAATTTTAGACCTTAATAGCATAACAGTAAATTCTCAAATAGAATGGATTTTTTGGCAGTATCCGTGGTATGACAGTGACAGTGTTAACAATAGCAGAATCAGGATCCAGCACTCTGGAGTTCACTGTGAACCACCTTTGGTTTGGATCTTGTGACCCTTGCAAATGTTTGAGGACCCGCCACCTGCTCCACTAGTGTGTTGTACTCTGGTCTCCAGGTCTCCCACGATGGCGGGCGGGCTGTTCGCCATCAGCCGCGACTACTTCTGGGAGCTGGGCGCGTACGACGAGCAGATGGGCGGCTGGGGCGGCGAGAACCTAGAGATGTCCTTCAGGATATGGCAGTGTGAGTGTGTTTAGTGCTTCTAGGAGACCACTAGTTCAGTTTAAGTTTGAAGGCGTTTAGGTGTATACACAGTGGAGCGTTGGAATGTACTACCTATAAAAAAATCTCTTGATTCTCGTGTGATTGATTGATAGAGACCTCTTAGAGAGCTCTTCTTATAATTTTTTTTTGTATCATTTCCAGGCGGCGGCACCTTGGAAACCGTCCCGTGCTCGAGGGTGGGCCACGTGTTCCGTGCCTTCCACCCGTACGGGATGCCCGCCTCCTCCGACACGCACGGTGAGTCCTCGAATCGATTTGACCTTCCAAACATTCAGTTAACGATATCCACATAAACTGCAGAAAAAAGGGCAGAAAGCAGTCGAAACCGACAAGCTTGCAAGAAAAATTTAATGAATGAGAGGAAGCTCGTACTTCACGAGCTCTATGTAAGGATTATATGTAAGGATAGAAGCAGACAGCGGGCTGCCGCCGCCTCTATGTCTGTAAGTGGCCAGAATCGTTTCACCGATATTTCACCTGAAATATCGACAATTTGAACTACCGACATTTAATTTGATTTCAATCCGTTTTCCTTCAACCATAGCTCTATACTGACTATACGTTATAGTACATGTATAACATAATTTTTCATATTCGTAGGTATAAACACAGCTCGCATGGCTGAAGTTTGGATGGACGAGTACGCGGAACTCTTCTACCTGCACAGGCCTGACCTTCGAGTGAGTATTGACTGACAGTTCGTTGGATGTACCCAACGAAGCTGGCACTCTAAGGCGGTATACCTTTCCAGAACAATCCAATAATCGGTGACGTGTCACACCGCAAGATGCTGCGCGAGAAGCTCAAGTGCAAGAGCTTCCAGTGGTACCTGGACAACATCTACCAGGAGAAGTTTGTGCCCGTCAAGGACGTGTACGGGTACGGCAGGTAAGGGAAAAGTTTCACTTTTGCAACTGTAGCTATCATCATTGTAGCTTCCTTCCTGGATTCCTGGAGCCCGGGGTGTGTTTAGAGCGGAGGTGAACCGGGTGTGCGAGATCGCTCAATGACCTCCAACCTCCCAGAGCGGCGGTGGTGCTCGCTATGCGCTCTGTCGTTATCCGGGGTAAGATGGGGACACAAGTCCCACACCCGAGAGGCTATTTCAATGGCCACAATATGTAGAACGGTTCTTCCACTCCAGCGGCACATGTTGACGTTTGGCCCGTAGACCACTCCTTCAGATGTCCATTAACCTTATAATAAGGCGTGTGTGGGTGATTCAGGTTCAAGAACGAGGCGACCCAGATGTGCCTGGACACGCTGCAGAAGGAGGGTGACAACGTGCCGCTGGGCGTGTACCCGTGCCACCTCGAGCTGCAGGCCAGTCAGTACTTCTCGCTGTCGCACCGCGGCGAGCTCCGCGACGAGACCAACTGCGCCAGCGTGCAGCGTACCAGGTAACTATCAACGTAACCATTACAACAGAACTGTCAACCTATACACTTCTGTAGCCATGATTAATTCTCTGAACTTATTGAACTGTGAACATAGTAACTTCGTCTATTAAATCTCTCATATCTATCATCTATTCTGTTCTGTGGCTATAATATATCTGCCGGGCATCTTGCTTGGTCACATTTTTATTGCAATACATTCCTGTGCATTGGTCGTGTCGTTGGATATCATCATGAACACGTAGTTGCCTGTTTGCCTCCGAGGCCAAGGTGCTCTCGGAGCTCAGAGTCCGCATTTCGGCTCATCCTCTTCCACTTCGCACGTTATTGGGCGTCCATGAAAGTGGGACCATTGGCTCGCATGTCACCCTCCAAGACGGCAAGCCAGGACTCCTTGGGCGTAACTACCTCTCCTGCTGGCACCAGCGGCGGGGCGGTAATTTTACTCTTTCCTTGACAAAAAAATATTTTTGATTTCTTTTCGTACAGCTACAGTGAGTAAGTAATAACCTTGAACATTATATTTTTTATTAAACAATATTAACAACCGAAATGACTAACATTCCCTCTAACTAAGATGAATTTGCTTGAGCTAGGAGTGGGTTCACGTCGGTAGTGTAATGACCAGGGTTCGAACCCGGGACCTCTCGTCCGTAAGGCCAAACGTAGGTAACAAGATATCAATTTCAATTTCAGCTATCGCGAACGTAGGCACGTGCGTCACCTGTGAGTATCGCGGACTATTACTGATACTACACACTATAGCCTTTCTAGTCAGAGGGAGAAGTGGCCGTGTTGAGAGGTAGAGAAGGGGTGGGTATTATGGTTCACCCCTCTAGCTAGATTGCATTGAACCCTGGCCCTCTTAATCTCAACTCAGTCTCCTGGCCCACTAGACTACTATCATCTCTTTTTTCTTAGTTTCAAAGAAAAAATAATTTTATTCGTATCTCCTAAAATCTGAACAACGAATATGTTACCTCGCGCCGAATGGGGTCTGAAATTGGAAAAAATTATGAGACAAATGTTAACAAAATGCAAAACAACGTAAAAATTAATTGTTTTATTCTAACTCGCTAAACAAAAACCTTACAATATCATGTATAGACAATATTTCAACTCAGTTTTTATAGTGTAAGTGATATTCTATTGGTGTTACCGTTACAGGCCTCTAATCGCACCTGATTTGTAAGTATGACTAGATCTAAGTAGCCGACGAACACATTCAACTTGCCGACCGAATCTATACACCCAGCTGATCAGTTTTCTATTGATAACCAAATAGATTGTGCACTGTCCTTGCAACTCTTTTTGACAAGTGTTGTTTCTCTCTCAACTACCGTCCGCCTCGCCCGGTCACACTTTTCGTAACGCTCTTGTCATTTTGTTCTTCAATTAACTTCACAAGTCAAGCGTGCGTAAAGAAGTTTTTTCTTAAATAAATAATACCTAATTGCCCTATTTCGTTTATTCAGTATAATCACATATGAATGTAAAAAAATTACAATTTTATATGTGAAGAAGTAAGTGTTAAGTTAATACCTCTGGATTTATTTGGAACTAAAATGTGTTGTACACGTTTACTGGGTGTCTTTTGAGGCTAGCGCGGGGTGCTACAAATTCACATAGATTATACAAAATAATCCGCGACTTAGGTCCAAGACACGTGTCCTGAGGTACACTTGCAACTGTTTGCGTGCCGTAGCTATGTGTACTGACAAATCGTAACACCTCTAGATTTCTCAGTAAATTCCACTTTTTTTTACACCGCAACACGTTAGATGATAATTTCAAAAATGGTGGGTAAGTTGGAGGCGACACTAGAGCATAGTTTAGTGTTGCCATGAGAGGAATAAAGTGTGATTTGATGAGAAATCCAGAGTGGTACAATTCCCCTGTTTATCCACGTATGCATCCGCACAGGAGTAACATAGACGACGGGCGGCTCGGCGACCTGGTCCGGCCGGTGCTGCTGTCGGCGTGCAGCGGCGCGCGCGAGCAGCAGTGGGCGCGGCTGGCGAGCGGCCAGCTGCAGCACGTGGCGTCGCGCCTGTGCCTGCGCGCGCCCAGCAAGGTGGCCGACGTGCAGGCCACCACCTGCGAGCCCGGCGAGCCGCGCCAGCTGTGGGCCATCGACTACACCGAGGACAACGACTTCAAACACGACTGTGAGCAACTATAGCCGCACAGAGCGCGCCTCACTCGCTAGCAACACCTATCAGTAGCAAAACAATACCCCTCATTATATTTTCGGTATTATGTATATGAAACATCACTATAGGTGCGGCATACCATCATATCAGAAAGTGTCTGCCTACGCCCGGCGCAATAGACTCGGAGTGATACGCGCGCTCTGTACATAATCTATACTCTAAGATCGGTACGTTGTGGTGTGATTGAAGATGTAGTGACTAAGATAGAGAAAGGGATGCTTAGATGGTTCGGACACGTGGAGAGGATGGACAACAGAAGACTGACGAAACAGTGAACGGGCACTGCGGTAGAGGTCGACCTAGACATGACTTTAAAATCAATCAAACCGAAGGTATCTATGATTTTAAGGAAAAGCCTTGTCAAGAGTACGCGACACCCCGGCGAGCATGCATGAAAACAATTATGTAAGTAGAAGAAAAAGTGAAAGATGTATGCCAGGATCGTAGCAAATAAAAACTGTGCTCTCTGCCTGCCCCACTGGATTAATTTGTGAGTACTATGAATGGCACAACCTTTCAACCATTCGAAAGACATGCCGTTTTGTAGATACGCGCGTTCGTAAAAGCCGATACATTTAAGTTGGTCTAATTTTCCTCCAGTTCTATCTCTTATTGTTCTATCTCAAAAAAAATTAATCAGTTCAGGTGGTACTCGAACCCGCGATCTTCGCCTTTCAGGGGCAATGCTCTGTCCACTGAGGCAGCGAGCCACGCCTGAATCGCTCCAAGTAGACAATATAGCATGGTACATATTGTTACAGCCGCTAGCCTGGACCCCGAGCAGGAGAGGAGGATCAGCAAGCTGCGCGGCACACGGTCAGTACGCGTGACGTCACACCGATATACTTGCCTTATTCGTTTTCTTCATTAAAGCCCTTCTCTTCTCTGCTCCAAATGATAAAAATTAATTTAGAAATGGCTTATTGAAAGTTTATTTCACTGTGCGTACCACGGAGCGTGTACAGAGAGGAGGCGGCACTGTCACTCTTTTCTCTACTCTGACGTCAGACTTTAGTATCTGTCGACTCCCCCAGTGTCTATGAATATAATTATACTCGATACTAGATGGCGACACTTTGTATTAGATTACATCCTTCGTACATTTAGTGACATCTAGTGTTAGACAGTCATACTACGTAGTAACATCGACATAGAATGAGATCATTCTATGATATATAGTTTTGCTATTGGCCGGTAGAAGGAGAATAAAGAAGTCGGCGGGATCTAATCTCCTCTTCTCACTCGTTCTAACTACAGCGCCTCCTCTCGGTATTTGCTATGTGGTACGTACCTCTCAAGCTGTGACACAATTTATTTTAACCTGTTGTCTAGTAGTGAAGTCCTCACTATACTATAACTTTTCTAGCAGATTACTTCATTGCTTGCCTATGAATGTTTTTTCTTTACAAATAAGTATGACCTAGCGCTGTGTATCTTAATGTGATTTATTTCATTGTAGCCCCAACGCAGATGACAAGCACTCTTTACGGTAAGTTCATATTACCTGTGTAGTTATAGCTCCGTTGTTTGATTTGGTCAGGGTCAGGTGAAAATAACTATAATATCATTTGACGAAATCTTTAATCAACACAGGTCATGAGTATGAACTTGTTGCCCGCAAGTTCTTCGTCCGGGGAACAGAACTTAGTCTAGCCGATGTCTAGTCTGGCGTCTACACAGAAACTCTTTTTACCCGACTACGGCGAAGCCAAAAGGAGGGTTATGATTTTGACAGGCTATGTATGTATGTATGTATGTATGTATGTATGTATGTATGTATGTATGTATGTTCATTTGTTCCCTCATAGCTCCTCGACTACTTATTAGAACTGGACAAATGAGGTATCGTTACAAGCGGCTTTATCGTCCGATGGTTATAGGCTATATGACGTGTCACTCAATCTTGCGTGGCGCCCTCTAGCGCTCATAAGGTACTGTGTTAAAAAATAAATTTGAGATAAATATTGCGTATTTAGTATCAAATGAAAGGGCTTGATGAGCACATTTCAAATATGTATAAATTATTAGCATTACCTTGCCCCAAAATAATATAAATAAAAAATAAAGTTTAAAACTAAAACCCAACTACCGAAAAATCACACTCTAAAAAGTAACAAACAAGAAAATATCAAGGATAGCCGTGGTCGTATGCCACTTACTCTAACAAAACAATACATTCTAGGGAAAAGTGGCATACGACCACGGCTATCCTTGATATTTTCTTGTTTGTTACTTTTTAGAGTGTGATTTTTCGGTAGTCGGGTTTTAGTTTTAAACTTTATTTTTTATTTTGGAATGTTTTATCCAGTAAACTACACCGCGAATAACAAGAGACATTCCACTTAATCCCGTATAGTTCAAAGTCTATTTTACCTTGAAGCAAATCAGACACCTATTTTGAAATTGAGTGTACTCATGTAACAGTGCCCAGTCACCAGTCACCGTATCCAATGTATTGTAATACAGTGTAATACTAAAAGACACATCAAGATTTATTGACGTACCTAACCGAGTGCAGTATACGCTCATCGGCGTTTGCAGACTCGCACTGAGTTTCCGATCAAAATAACGGTGACGGCCCCGTGACACCACCCAATGACACTACTGATAGTGTCAAGAGTATAAGTCCCCCTCGGCAACCCTCAAGTGACCCCAGTGCCCACGTTGTCCGCAGTCGCATCTCGCGCTCGCTGATGTCGTACGCGGAGCCCGGCGCGAACCAGGTGGCGGACGCGCGGCGCGACGACGGCGGCCTGCCCGACAACGGGACCGTGCGGAGGCACACGCACAAGGTATGGGGACACGACTATATTGTTATCATCATCCACATAAAGACGTAAGTCCGGATGGCATCCGAGGCCACGGTGTCCTCGGAGCTCAGGGTCCGCCTTCCGGCTCTTCCTTCTCCACTTAGCACGATCTTGGGCGTCCAAGGTAGTGAGACCGTTCGCACGCATGTCACCCTCCACGACGTCAAGTCAGCACTTCTTTGGCCTACCCCTTTTACCTGGACCCGGTGGGGGTGCCATTGCCAGGCATTTGTTACCCACGTAGATGGGCGGTTGCCGCAAGACGTGGCCGCACCAGCGCAGGCGGCTCTCTTGTATTTTATCTGCGATGTCACGGACATGAAGGCTGCCGCGGATGCGAGAGTTCCTCACGCATATATTGTTGCGTCTTCTGAATCGCACCACCTCACTAATGTTCGTGTCGCGCAGACCAAGCACCACAAGCGCCACGGCCGGAAGTCCAAGCACAGCTCCAAGCGCCGCACCAAGAACAAGTTCATCCTCCGCATAGTGAGGACCCTAATGAACGGTACCGAGGACCACCTTGAGGTGGACGTGCACTGCAAGCACCGCCAGCTGTTCCCCAACAACACCTTCGTGCGCGACCTCGTCACCATCCTCAACGAGAAGAACATCAAGGTGAGTACAGTATAAAACGAATGTTCTGATAAAACTTCCTTCCAAAGAACATCCTCATCTAATGTTATAGCTCTTCCAGAGATACTTTGAACCTGTTTATATACTATATTTACCTGCCTGGTGCGTACGGCAGGTGATCAACAACGGGCGGGTGTTCGAGCGCAACAAGGTGTCGGAGACGGGCCAGCAACGGCCGCACAACACGCGGATCCTGAACAAGATGGACATCGAGAGCCCACCCGTGCCGGCAGCACCACCCGCGCCCTCCGCGCTGCAGCAGGTACGTGTACTATGAAAAAACTAGAGCAAGTAATTTCTGACATTATTGACTCAACTAGTAAGTACCTCTAGGTTTCTTTACATTCGTGATCACCGTCCGTCTGTTTCTGAACTAAAGAATATTTTTCAGAGAAATGTCGATAGGGGTTAAAATTGCTCGCATTTGTTTTTTATGCTCATTCATTTTGTGTCCAGTGTGCAGTCGTCGAGTTTGCACCTTTTCATATTGTTTTGTATTTGAAAAGTGCAACCGTATCTCCTTTGTCGACTGCACATTTCAAATATCTATTATTGGTTTTCCCATCATACTCATTATATTCATAGTAGAGTTGTATTACTTCCAATTCAGTTCCCAAAATATTCGAATCTCACTCCAACAATTTGGAAAAAATATTTTCTAATCGAATTACGATTATCAAACCATTGGAACTTAACTAGTTGGAATAACGGGTTTCATATATTATATTGACGTAAAATTGTGTTATAGTTCATGAAAGGGCACAAGAAGCCGAGGCTCCCGAACTCACAAGCGCAGCACCTACGCACGCGGATGCCGGACGCCATGCCGCCGAACGGTAATGCCAATACTCATTAATAGGTCAGACCCAACAGGGCGATGCTACATGTAGTCAGCGCCATCTAGCGGCAGCAAGCTAAACTACTTCAATACTACCACAGAACTATCGATTCTACATCGCGAAAGTGAAGTTTACCGCGCTAGATATCTAATCATTTTACAACATCCCAATGTTAACGATTGGTTTGGAGCTATTTCCGTCTGACTTATCAACCTTTAAGAGGAAAGCCTACACCAAAACTCGTCAACTGGCTTGCCAATGACTTTATGACGTCCCACCCACTGACAACTCTCCCTCCCAGACCCTGCGTCCGTGGGCGCCGGGTTCAGCGAGATGCTGGAGGCGGGCGGCGACAACAAGAAGCTCATCATTGAAGACTTTGTGGAGGTCCGCACCGCGCACACCAGCGCGCAGCCCAAGGTACCACCCCCACATCATCATCAGCATAGTCCCCGCGGTTCCCACTCGCAGCCGACGGTTGCTCTACAGAGATCGGGCTCCGCCTACTTGTGGTCTTCCCTATGGTTTAGTTTGTGCGGCTTGTGGCGATACCACATGTAGCACAACGCCATCTAGTGACACTAGGTCCTGAATCTCGATTTATCTGAGGACAGATTATATAAACAGATTGGTAGATATTCATATCCTCTGAACTCGAACAAATCAAGATTCAGGACATAGTCCCCTGCCTCGTTAGGACGCCATGTCCACTTCGCCAGCGGCGCAGGCCTGGCTGCTGCTGGCATCCGAAGCTCGCCAAATCGAGTGGCCATGGCGTCTCGAAAGTCAGTTGTTTACATCTTGTCCGTACTTCTTTGTCACCTTACGTGGTCGGATAATCCTTCCTCTGTGTGGGAGGAATATCACACTGCGTTCCTCTAGTTTACATGCTTGTATAGGAGTTACTACCGTATGATCACCCAACCCTGAATGGAAGATTTGCGTCGGTCAATCAGCCAATAACGGCGCTTTGGCTTTATGGATTCCAGTATGTCACTACCACATGTTGTACTATCGTCTCCACGGGTGCGGGTGCAAGATATGACTATCTTGTGGCACTACCCAATGACGCTAACTTATCCTTGTGACACCGACGGTAGGAAGGTCAAGGGCTGTGCCGATCGACCCCAAGTTAAACGTTGTCAGTTTTTTTATAAATGCATATACTTACGTCTGTAAATCCCCGGTGTACTAACACCATTTCGCCAACCAAGATTTTCTGTCCCACGTAACAGGGGGCGAGCCTATTGCCACTAAGCGGGAAATTATGGGCTGTATGTTTACTGTCGGATAACAGTGGATAACAGCCTTGTTATTCGGTTCTATAACGTCCACAGTTGTTTCCAATGCTAACTAAATGCTCAGCCTGGCTCGCGAATCTCGCTCGGAACCTTTCATATCCGAGTAAGGCCGAGCGTGACTCGTGAACCGGCCACTGACCCGCCCGCCCGCAGCACCACAAGCGGCACCGCAAGTCGCACGCCAGCGTCACGCCACACGCGCCGCCCGCGCCACACGCGCCGCACGCGCCACACGCGCCGCGCCTCCGCCACAGGTACGTACCGACACGACCCGCCCGCCGCACCACCACTGCCAGGCCCCGGTGGTTCCTTAAGGACCTCACTAATCATCTCTTGAGTAAATTCATTTATATTTGTTAGTGAGAATTGCTAAACTACTCAGTGAGCTCTAGATTAAAATGTAATTAAACTAATCATCTTCATGCAGTCGTTTGATTTTTTGATCTGAAATGACCTCCTACTACCATAAAATAACTTGCAATTTCTTTAGGTAAAGTTTCAGACGAATGAGATGTCGCATGCTTTGCCCTCATGTTTGTAAAATTGCGATGAAGTCGGCTTAGCTAGTGACTACGTTTAGTGAAAATAATTATCTGGCAATGGCGACCGGCCTGGTCTCCGTAGAAGAGGTAGACCCAGTAAATGGCTTGACATCATGAAGTCGATATGTGTGCCAGTAGTTTCATCACCATGAAGAGCCGGAAAGCGGACCCTGAGCTCAGAGTTCACTCAGCCTCGGATGCAATCAGGAAGTAACATTTCCGTAATGATGATGATATGATCTTTCAAGAATCGGATGGCGGGTAAAGTACGCTGCATAGTACCGAGCCAAAATGTGGGATGTATAATTCATAGTAGCTTTCAGAACACAATCTAATGAAATTTTAAAATTAAATTTATAAAATATTTAATTTGAAAACCTATAAATACTAATAAAATCTTATAATCTGATTAATAATACAAATTATGGAAGACTCTAAAATGTAAAAATATTGAAAAGTTATTAAATAAAAGTGCACCGTCACATTATTATTTTTTGTTAATCGGATAAGTCAAAAAATATTCGTGATATTGAGAGGTATCAAAATTAAATTCACTAGGGAAGGTAGCACACTGATAGCCTTTAGGACATTTATATCCTGAACCTAAAATGTATTCAAAACGTGTTCCACACGCGCAGGACTCTTGGGTGTCTTTTAAGGATAGCACAGGGTAGGTACTGTGGCACAGGGACGAGCTCAATGGAAGCTCTAGCTCTTTGTCTCGTGCTCGTCTTAGGTCTAAGACGTCCCAAAGTATAATATGATGACAGTCACACACCTTACCCAACCGATTAGAAACTATACCTCTCCCCTCAGCACGGACGACGCGAGAGCGGAGGGCAACGTAGGCGGCGCGGCCCACGCTGGCTACGTGGTCCACGCGGCCCCGCAGCGTGGCAGCTGGGAGGCGTCGGCCGCCGTGGCCGATGCGCCCGAAGCGCCCGAAGCGCCCGAAGAGCCCGTGCACGAAGCGCCGCTAGAGGACTGGCTGCCCGGTACGTGCACTACTACTACTTCTTCGTTATTGACCACCATTCTGTTAGGCATTTAGCTACACTTGAACAATCTTGTAGCGACTTTTTAATTTAGGTCTTATATAAAAACTCATTATACAACATCCCATTGACAACTGTTGGGTCGCTGCTCGCCAGGCGCGATCGCCGTCCTCGCGATTCTACTACTTGTCAACCGATCTCATACCCCTGACACTGCAAAAAATGTCATAGAGTTTTAGGACTTTAATTTTTAAGTCTAAAATCTAATAGAGTGAATGGAAAAAATGTAATGAACTCTTTCGTAGTTAAGGAGTCGGCGATCGAGAGGTCCCGGGATCGAATTCTGGCCATTACCGACGTGAACCCATTCCTAGCACAGGCAATTCAGCTTAGTTGGAGGGGTTTGAGGGAATATTTGTTATTTCGGTTGCTAATATTCTTCCTAGCTAACGAAATTCTCTCTGGGGTAGAGCAAGCAGCTCCGCGGCCGCGGTCGTCCGGCGACAAGCGGCGCAGCCGGGTGCGGACCCCCAGCCTGCCCACGCACATCGGCCTGCTCACAGGCGGCGCCTCCCTGCAGGACATCCCGTCGGGTATGCTAACACACTAATCCACGCACAGCCTAACACCGACAGAATCTCAACTTGAATTCTTGTTGTTATTTATCGGCACATTATTTCGCAGATAAATCCAGACTGATCAGTAGTCTCTTATTATACGGCGTGTAATTTGTTTGTGGAGTAGTGAACAGCCCGCCATCTGCTTGTATCCTTGCACACTTCGCGAGCTTGTTCTACTGTTATTACATTATACTGCACCTTCCTGCGCACTCGCCGAGTTTGAGTGTGACAGAGCTTGTCAAACGTTGAATTAAAAAATGATAGTATGAGACGGCATTTCATGATTCTTAGAATAGGTATTTATTCTGTGAGAAACGGTGGTATATTTATCAGTCCCGAACAAGGTAATTATTCTAAGTGTTATGCATGGTAGAATGTGAAATTGGTTTACTCTCGAATGTGTGGCTGTTTATTCTAGGAATAAACTTTACTCGCGTTCGATTGAACCGGCAGTAATGTATTAAATTTTGAAAGAAACCGACTTTTTATGTACCAGTACTGTGTAGGTTTTAATCATCCGCCCTTATTATGACGTCAGTAATCGTATACCTTATTATCTCATATATAAACTTTTAGTACTCGTATCTAATCTTTCTTTATCTCCCTATTGCTTGGTGACCTCCTTATACGCTTGTTCACGGCCCGTTTAAAGGACTCGAGCTTTTAGGAAGGACTTTCTTCTTCTTAAAAGTTCGAGTGGGTAAAGAATCCTAAGTGTTCATTTTGTGTCCTCTCCCAGACGCAGAGGCGCACGAGCGGGCCGCGCCCGACGGTAGCCCCGCCGCCCCGTCGCGCCACCACTCGCACCGGGACTCCGACAGCGATGGAGGCACCGACAACGTAAGGCTCTACCAACAATTTCCCAGGACCATCAGAACAGCATCTTGTGTTACACGCAGACAAGCAGACCACTAGTGATATAGAACTTCGAGTGAATGGGTTGTTCCTCCCTCCCCAGGGCCAGAAGTCCAGCGCCGAGCGCGTGTCTACGGGTCATGGCTCCCGGCGGGCGGAGGACGCGGCGCCGGTGAAGCTGGTGATGCGCTCCAACCTTACGTTCAACCTGGGCGACGAGTTCTTCTCGTGGAAGAACCGAGCCACCGACGACCTCGTGTGAGTACACTGCACACTCCCTTCGGGTAGATCCCTCCGCGTTCCAACCTCTCGTTCGACCTGGGCGACGATTTCTCCTCGTGGAAGTTGGACACCTCTCCCTCAGATGGAAAGAAAATACTATTATAAATCCATAACAACAGATTACGAAAACAGACAAACCTAACTAAACTAAGAAACGACAGCCTCCGTGGCGTGGCGGTAGTGCACGCGACTGCTACGCAGGAGGCGCGGGTTCGATTCCCGCTCAGTGCAAATATTTGTATGCATGAATATGAGTATTTGCATTGGTCTGGGTGTTTCTATGTATAATATGTATGTATTTACAAAAAAAAAAAGTATTTAAGTATGTTTATCCGCATTCTAGATTCCATAACACAAGCTATAAAAGCTTACCATGGGTCTAGATAGCGTTGTGTAAAATGTTGTGGAATATTTAACTAAATAAATACCTTAGACCAAATTCATACACCATTCATATTGCAACATGCGCTAACAAGGACGAAAAAGCCCTTCGCATAGAGGCAAAACTGCTGAAACTTCCTTAGTCCTGAGAGTTGGCATTTAGGAGTTATCGTGATTGCCCTTTGGATCGACCAACAGTCCTGCGGTAGAGTGTTGCTCGACTCGAAGGGCATATATTGATCATATAAAATAATATTAGTAATTCTCATCACATTTGTTCCGCCACACAAGAATTCTTTTAAAACACTGACATGAGTACAAACAGAAGACATAAATTACTTGTTGGCTGAATAGCCCTTCATAAAGTCGATAAGTTTTCCTAAAGATTCAAAAAGAAAGCACAAATATTACATTAATTGGCATCATTAAGGTGAACACTGCGTGGCGCTAATGAAATATGGTTAGTCTATGCACACACCTCACTGTTTTTTTTCTTGCCAGGAACGATTTCCTAGGCGAGCTGACGATACCGTCAAATGACACAGCGCACACGCCGCAGCGGAAACACGATGACAACCGGCCGCACCGCCACCGCCCCAGTGTCGACAACCAGGCCGACTTCAGTGACGGACAGTTTCACGCCAGTGACGAGAAATCGCATGCGGAAGATGCGCATATGCGCGCCAGCGACAGTCAAGCACCGTCTAATGACAACCTAGTGCGTGTCGACGACATACAAATGCGGTCGGCGAGAGCCGATGAGACTCCAATGAGGAGTGATTTCGAGGACAATGCCGTTCGGTCGGAGCGTGGTAGCGGGAGGGCCGACCCTACGGTCGTGGACCCCGACCATGACCCCGTAGTGAAGGACTCCCCGCCGATCCATGAGCAGCAGGGCGCGTCGGAGATGCAGCAAGAGAGCCCGAGGGAGGCACCAGTTGACAATAGGAATGAAAGTGCTCCACAGTCGTCTAGTTCGTCGGAGAGCAGTGGCGAGTGATTCGTACAGTTGTTATACGAGTAGAAGCGATATTAGTCATCAAAAATGATTGTGATTAAAAAAGAACG
Source organism: Eilema sororculum (assembly GCA_914829495.1). NCBI lineage: Eukaryota > Metazoa > Arthropoda > Insecta > Lepidoptera > Erebidae > Eilema > Eilema sororculum. The sequence goes on from OU618532.1 coordinate 608,230, forward strand.
ACGATGAGGCGTAGTGTTATATACTACCTAACTTCCAACAGATCTCTTGTCTCTGCTTATAATTATGTTTCGTAAGTATTTAAAACCCAAAGATCGGTGTAGACCTACCGTGGGGTACACCTCAACTGTTGCGTTAAATCGCAGGTTCAATGCCCGATCAGTGCAAATATTTGTATGCATAAAAATGCCTATTTGCATTGATCTGGGTGTTTATATGTATAATATGTACATAAGTATGTATATCCGCACTCTAGAACCCATCTTAAAGAATATGCATGTCTCTATGTACTCGTAATATGTCTTAGATTATGTTATTATTATTATTTCGGAAATAAGAAGTATTTAAACAATGTAGGTACAATAGATTCCTTTTATGCGTAGCTAGATGAAGTACAAGTACACAAGTACTCCATTGATTGACTGCGGTACAATATAAAGAATTTGAACTAATTCTTAAACTTGATCTAGCCGCGTATAGTCTGGATACTCAGGGTGTGTGTGAGACGCGACAGTATCCGCCGGAGTCACGCGGGCGGTAATGTCGGACTCGAACCGACTAAAACCGCACGCTGTCTTGGATCAACAGTTGCCTCTGGCACATCTGTTGTACTCGGCTGACCAAGAAGGACAGTTACTTTAATGGTAATACTTGCAGGAAAATGTTTCTTCGTAGGACTTATAGTTGCGTCTCAAACATACATACTTATCGACTGGAAAATGCTAAAGGGCGTAAACGAGAGTGACCAAATACACTAACCCCGGCTCCTGGCGGTGAGTAGGGTATCCCACTGGTGAGTTTCTGTGCTATCAGTGTGGGAAGACTAAAAGCTTGTCGTACGTCTTCTGCATTGATAGCGGCCACGTTCACCACCGCTACGCCACAGAGGCTTTCTGCTAGCCAAATAGTTTAAAAATACAAGAAAAATGCCCTTTGAAAATCTGGGTCGCTTCCACCCTTTAGTATTTTAACTATTTAGTTTTGTACTGGATGGTGCTTATATTCTTGTTACTAAGGTTTCTTCATGAATTTAAGTTGTTTAGAAGTTAATAAACAGACAATATGTAGTAGTATTTGTTGGGAACTAAACACACAGACAGCCAGAAGTCAAACATGTACAAGCGATAGTCGACCGCGTTGTGAAGTGTCCGTGATGTCATTAGGGACATTTTGGTTTGAAAAATCTATTTTGCCTGTACTTGGTACGTATCAACGGTCGTTGTGTGTATTCTAATAGGATACATGGAATCAATTATTATAATTTCTATTTTATTTTTGTGATTATTTTGTAACAAATTTACTATACAGAGTGAATTTTTCAAGTAGGTCAAATCTGAAACTATGAGGAATAGTACCTATACAAGACAAGTAAAATTATACTTTTGGATTCTTGAAAATCTATAATTGCACCATTTGACACAATAAGACACAAATTCACCCTGTATATTGATTCCAATACATAATCATTTGTATCTGCGAATATAATATAAATACTATTAAGACGTCACTATACTGTAGATCTAATCTATAATTTGTTTATGTTTATATTTGAGTGTATAGTGGATAGGCAGTTAATCTCGCGCCACAAGTCACCCTGCTATAATTTCTACCACGGCACATAAAATCAAAGGGAGTGCTCGCAGCTCACTCGGCATTCAACATAATTGGCCACTCACTGACATTTTGACACTTTCATTCTTAAAACTTGACTTGAACTTGCCAATGACGTCACTGTTTGACGTGTAAGAGTTGGGTGCTTGTGTGTAAGTTCTATGGGCACTTCGTCTTGGTTTTATGTTCTATCAATGTAATAAGTTTGATTTTCGCCAAGTAAGTTAAAATCACTCTCGTGAACATTGATCAGCTGATTCGCGCGACACTCTTTGAGCTCAATTGTAGCATAATAAGTATCGATATAGTAAACATAGTTAGTAGTGCAGGTGTTCCGTCCACCGTTTGTCTGTCGAAGGCAGCGTCCACAACGATTACCATAGTAACTGGTTAAAATGGCTTAGTAACTATTAGGTATATATCTATCGGACTGGTTAGGCGAAAGTTCTTGAATTTTAGGTAAATTGCCCAACATTTGGTTAACATCACAAAAATATCTAGGTACTTCTGAAAACTTGCCGGCCTGGAGACTCGCGATTCGTATGCTCCTAATTCAGCGTCAAGTTTGACGTTATTGCGCCTCATGTGACTGAACTGAAAACTATAACAGTATGAAGTGAGAAAAATCTGCTCATTTAGCAAATAATTTTTTTTTATGGGATATAAATATTACGTAATTCCTGAAATTGTTCTTTTTATCGGTTTTTGGAAAAAAAATCTCCAAGTGACTTAATTAAAATTATAAATTGATCGTCACTTTAAATCACTTTGCGTTCTGTGACGATTTAAGATGACCAGTATTGTCCTGCAAGTCATAGGACTTATAAGTTATAAGTTCACCTATACAAATAAGTGTTTGTGTTGTTAGATTTCGACGTCAGATGTCAGTCGGACAGGACGTCGTCGGTAATTGCTGTGGACGAGTAATTTTATTGTATGTAACAATATGTCTGATATAACAAATGTTTAATATTAATTTTGTTAATGGACGCGGTGAGGATATCGTTTGGCGTTTATTTGCCTCGACATATTAATATAATGTGAAGGTGTATGTTCGTATTTGTAATTGTAACCCTGTATTTATTATTTACATTTGTAGATATGTTAATCAAATTAAAGAGCATCGGTAGCTTAGTGGTTAAGGAGTCGGCCTTACGATCGAGAGGTCCCGGGTTCGAATCCTGGCCATTACACTACTGATGTGAACCCACTCCTAACACAAGCAATTTAGCTGGAAGGGTTAGAGGGAATATTAGTAACTCGGTTCTATTCTTTAAAAAAATAAAAAATATATAGCCTTGGTGGCTTACAGCTGTAGATGAAGCCTAAGGCATGTCTAACCCAAGGTTCGATTCCCGAGTCGGGCAAATTGTTATAAGATACCTGCAAAAATCTTGAACAAATGTCACCGTGCCATAGTGTACATAAGTAAAAAATCAATAAAAGGACTGATGAACCAATGGCTGTCTTCCTACACCACTACCATGGTACATTGTCAAGATTTTTGCCGGCCACTATACCTCCTTGAAAGCGATAGACTTCTTCCACATAGGAAGTTGTAATTCAAGTAGGTATATTAAAGTGGTATAGTAAATACGTACATGCACAGCCCAACAAGTTGTCCGACGCGTTGGCCAGTGAATCTTCTCGCCGCGCCCGCCGGGGCCAAGTATAAGTGAAGTTGTAATTGGGTGAATTTCAACATCTATGAATTTTTAGCTAATTTTGGTGATTTTTTTTTATTTCTAGGTATTTAGGTAATCTCTTTCAATATTTAGCTAGAAATACATATTTTATGCCTATTATGTTTGAATAGTCTAATTAGCCCTGGGAATTACTTGTTTATTTTATGCACCTGAATTTTCAATACACCGAAATTGGTGTCTAACACCAAAATTGCATATCAACCTATTTTTATTTTTTATTCATTATTACTTATACTATTTCTTTGTTTTTTTTCTAGAATTTGGCACTTAATAGTTACATATCGCACATGATTATCAATATGGTATCAAGTCAAAAAACGTTGTTTTGAGATATTGCGTTTGAAAGATTAGAAAAATCGTTACCATCTATTCTTACATATTTATGACCTTATTATGATTTTGTGGCAATGACACATTACTGTTCTCTATAATCTTGGAGTATTCATGAATTCTAAACCAATATTTTTCATTTTAGAAGTATTTTTATAATAACACTTTGAGTTGATACTTTATTACCAACTCAAATGATGATATATTTTTATTTAATACTGTATAGCGGAGTCATTACTTGAAATTATGGAAATCTATGATGTAATAAAATAAAATAATACCTTATTCAATAATCATTTATTATCAACTATTCAGTCTTTTAATCAATTAAATAGTGGTAAGTGTTAATTATAGTTGTGTTGGGTATATCTCAATAACTTTTTAAAGACATTGGTAATCTAATCTGAGCAGTCTTGAATACAAATAACAGTCTCATCATTTCAATAAACTAATAACAAAAAATAATAAAGGAATTTTCTTAAGTAAGTAACGTAGTACACCTAATACCTACTTAATGAGTAAGTAGAACCATTATTATAACCTTATATTATAGTCTTATAGAAATAACAGAATCACATAGTTTCATTAAACACCTACTAGAGTAATAACAACTTCCAAAAATAACAATGTAACAAAATCACTATCAAAAAATATCTTTTGTAGATAATAAACTAAATGTTAATCACAATGAATTTATAAAAATCAAAATAGCTTTTAAGAACGTGTCTTTTATTTCAGGATAACTGTTTCTTTTTTCTTAATCTTTTAATTCTCATTCTTAATCTTTGTTGAAATTTTTAATATTTACAAATAATAGTTTCATAGTTTCATTAAGCTAATAACAAAAAAGAATGCTGCCATTTTCATATGAAAGTAACATAAAACGCCTTAAACTTACATAATAAGTAAGTACTAATATAACCAGTCTCATAAAAATAACAAAATCACAGAGGTTTTTTGAACATCTAATAATGTAATTAACTTCCAAAAACAATCATGTAACAAATTCACATCTTTAATAGGTACCTAATAAACTAAATGTATAAAATCACAATGAAAGATAAAAATCGAAATGCAATTCCTATTTATTTTAGCAATTTTTCTTTTGGATTGTTTTCTTTTCCTTCCCAATGTTTCTAAATTAGCTTGTTGCTCGTTAGACAATTCAGTTGAGTATGATTTGTGCATTGAACAGCTTCGATCAGTAATGTACTTGTCAACATGAATTACACAAAGAAATCCATGACATTCTGTACATGTACTAGATACTTCTTTAAAACATCCTTCATACTCACAATGCTGATAAATTTCATGTGTAGTAAGAACTGGGGCATCAGGTAAAGTATTAGTATTAATTGTTTCTCTACCAGGGTCAGTCGAAACTTTATTGGAAAACAATATTTGGTTCACATTCGTCAGTGTTCTATCTGCAGATTCCACATCATTTAATTCAGTCAATGTCTTGTCCATGGACATAGTGTCATCACGACAATGTATATCGTAAAGGGTATCAACTAGCTCTGGAGTTTTACTAAAATTACGTGTACAGTTATTGAAAGATTCAAAATCATCAAAATGCTCCCAACAAAGAAAACTGCTACAAGCTGCAAAAACTTCAGATGTGCACGAAAGATATTCGCACGTTTGCTGACTACTCGAAGACTCCCTGGTAACTGGAACTGGTGATTGATTTTCATTCGGTACATTCGTAGGATCAGTAGAGATATCGTCCAAACAATGAAATGGATCCTTTTCGCCAATAATTCCATTGGTAGAACTGCCATCTGAGTCGCTTTCGTTATAATTTACAGCCATCAGGATTCTGGATATTCTTCTGTATCTCTTCATGGTGTCGAAATGTTACAGAACTGAAATGAGAAAGTAAAAAGTTTAACATCGAACAAGGTCACAATTCTTAATAACCTACTTAATTTCGTAAATTTGATTCTGTAATAAAGTATTATCTCAAAAAATCTATGGCATTAGAGTAATATAATATTAAAAATACTTTATAAACTCAAAAAACTATTTAAAATAGATCTGTAAGACAGTTATAACTTGAAATGAAACTTATTATAATAAAATAATGTCATGAATAAAATCAGCAATATAGTATCAACTCTAAGATAATACACTTTAAATTACTTACATTTGTTAAATTTGATTTCGATTCCGTGTCTTAATGTGAAATGAAACACAAAATGACGTGCGGTCCTGGCGAACACAGAGCGGCGACTAAATTGAATCAAATGTGACTATATTACTGGGTCGCGGGGGGGAGGGAATGAATAGTGTAGAAAGACTTTTGACGTCTTCAACCGGTGAATAGTTGACTTATGAATAAAATTGTTTTATTAATTTGTAGACAGAAAAATCTATTATCTGGATGTGAAATAAACCCACAACCGCAAAATTTTGAGATACGACTATGTTGATAATCATGTGCGATATAACCCTTAATTTTTACCCTTTTATCACCAACTTCATTTTTATATGGCAAAACCACTTTAGTTGTTAGTAGTATCAGTATAAAAGCAAAACATTTGATTGTTCTATCTATCCTTGCTTCTAGCAAGGATTATATTTTACTCTAATGGCGCCAATATTATCGACGAACTTATTCAAGATTGCTGGGAAAAGATTTAGGCAGTTATTCTCAAAGTGGGAGAGGTGGTACTCGGTATGCCTAAGGGTGGACGGTAGATATGCCATGGACACTTGGTAGTGGCAAGACAAGTTGGTAGTGTGATGTCTATTTCTGAACTTACAAGAGTCCTTCAACTAAGTTTCTCACGCGGTGAGCTGATGGGCATTGCGGTTCAAAAGGGTTCCAGAGGTTTACACCATCCGAGACATGTACCACGATTCTGATTCCGTTGTTCGAACCGCTGTTGGCAATATGAGAATCTTCCTTATCACTGTCTCTGTGATCTGTGATCTGTCCTTAGTCCATTCCCAATCAGCGTGGTATTTTGGTCGGATTGCATCAGACAATCACTCCATAACTGCCCATGTATGCTGTTAATATCGGTGGTGGACGCCGATAGATTGGTGCAACATGTGAGGATGTGGATGTAGGAGCTTGAGGACGGTAGAGGTCAGAAGCCTTCTGTGGAGAAGATTGAGTACCTTTTACACGATAGCAAAGTGCTAGCTGCTGGAGCAACATAATATGGTACTCGGTATGCCTAAGGGTGGACGGAAGATATGCCATTGAAACTTGGTGGTGGCAAGACAAGTTGGTAGTGTGATGTCTATTTCTGAACTTACAGGAGTCCTTCAACTAAGTTTCTCACGCGGTGAGCTGATGGGCATTGCGGTTCAAAAGGGTTCCAGAGGTTTACACCATCCGAGACATGTACCACGATTCTGATTCCGTTGTTCGAACCGCTGTTGGCAATATGAGAATCTTCCTTATCACTGTCTCTGTGATCTGTGATCTGTCCTTAGTCCATTCCCAATCAGCGTGGTATTTTGGTCGGATAGCATCAGACAATCACTCCATAACTGCCCATGTATGCTGTTAATATCGGTGGTGGACGCCGATAGATTGGTGCAACATGTGAGGATGTGGATGTAGGAGCTTGAGGACGGTAGAGGTCAGAAGCCTCCTGTGGAGAAGATTGAGTACCTTTTACACGATAGCAAAGTGCTAGCTGCTGGAGCAACATAAGCAGGAGTTGCGTGTCACCTACATCTTCGACTTCATCGCTTTGTTGCGTGGAGTCACGTGCAGAAGATTGCATGAGGCACTCTTGCATCCACGGGAGCTTTCATGTAAGTGAGAAAGCAGAGGAAGAAAAGCCAGAGGTGGGCAGGTCTTAACGGCGTAGGCTTAGTAGTAAAGAGTGAGGCCGCCTTTCACGCCAGTAGAAGTAGGTGACGGAAAGAGCGCACGATGCTCCACCACACCGGCCTGTCTCTACTGCGGCATCAGCTGACTTCACCCAACTACTCGCCCGTCTTTTGTATGGGTAGTTCATATGCTAATGGTTAATCTGAGAGAAAATTAGGAAAGCTTCCGAACAACCCTCAACAGCCAACAACCTCTTTCCTACCTAGGGAGAGAGGCGGTGCTTTCTCCATTGCCCAGGGTATACTACGTAGAGGTCACCTGACCTAGTAGCCCGTCGGACTACGTAGGAGCTTAATCAAATAACTATGAAAACAAATTTTGGTGTAAATATACAATTTTGATGATTAGTAAAACCCCACCAAATTCACCAAAATTGCTCCACCAAAATTAGTTTCACGTCTAAAAAAAATATTTATAAAAATACTATTTAGAACATAGTGGTTACATTACCAAAATTTAATACACATACTGAACCTGTACACTATACTTAAATATTAAAACATACAATGAGAATAAACCGTTTTAAATAATCAACACAAAAATTACAATATTTTTGTCCGATGCTTATGAAACGACCTACTTACGTGTTTGGCAGAAAAACGAAACGGGACTGGGGACAACTGACACTGGTGCTCATTAACACCCAACTGAACGTTTCCAATGATGATAGTATCGTCCTTATAGGTACTTTCAATACGACTCCTTCGATGATTTTATAAATCCCACCAAAATTTTACATTTGCCGCGGACGCATCTTATAAAATATTTTTAAGATAAAGTATAGTACTAAATACTACGAATGACAGTATCGAAGATAGGTAAAATAATGCCGAATCGAATTATTATTAAGTATACTCAGTAAACTAATGAAGTTTTGATTAAACTGTGATCATTCCCAAGAAAACAGGTTGTGGACGCGCCACCAAGCTTAGAATTTAGGTGAAAAGACATTTTTTACACACTCACAAAAATAGTTTCAATAATATAATTTATACGTGCATATAGAGAAAAACGATATCTTTCTTAAAAAAAAATAATCATTACGATATGTTAACTTTCAGGTATGATTTTCAGTCACGCCGCGAAAATTTTACGTTTGAGAAATTCACCCAATTATTAGTTATTGTGCTTATCTCGCAGGCGCACTATCGACTAAGTTCCAATGTTCCTGCGACTGCCAGTGCCGAACCAACCAGCGACATACATAAAATACCTGTTATTTGTTAATGTTAGGCGTACAGAGCACCTAAATGCGGTTATTCTCATTTTGTATGACATTGAATAAGTGGGAACCTGAGAAAAAATCGCTCTAGAACAGAGCAAAGCGTTGTTAGTTGATCGTCGGCCTTACGATCGAGAGGTTCCGGGTTCGAAATTTGGTCATCACACTACCAATTTCTGAGCTGTAGAGGTAAAGAGAGAGTACTAATAATGTCGCTTCCTCAATAAATGAGTACAAAGTTGGCTCGGCACTGCGGAGTCGGTATTATTAATGTGTATGTGTGAAGCGAAGTTATTTTTGTATAAAACTTGTACATTACAATATTACAAACTGTGTTTTTATTTATTTTGACCTGTCCGCGCATAACACTAGGTACACTTGTTACATCACTATCACTAGGTACATAGTATAAAGCACTATGTCCCTATGTATGCTTATATCTTCAAAACTACACTACAAATTTTGGTGCGGTTTCTAGGTAGAGTAGTTCAAGAGGAAGGTTTATATCATGCTTAATATAGTAGAGGGTGCAGCGGGAACGGGTTCGGACGCCACGCGGGCGGAACAAAATTGGCGGCACGAAGTTCGTTAATCGGTTCAAGAACGAACCACGAACTTTCCCCTACAGGGAGAATGCGAGTGTTGATTGACTTCCATCGTCACCCCAAGACAGATATTCATATAGGGAAGTTTGAATGGCTTCAGGTATGGTTCGGTGGCTCAGTGGTTAGAGCATTCTCCCTGTAAGAACGCCTGAACCGATTATTTTTTTCTAATCTTAATCGAAATGGTATGAGACTTCGTCAAGACGTTTTCGAATCAACACATATAAAGATTGAAGAACGGCATTAGATACCTAGATTATATAATGTCTTTTGCAGTGCATTTCATGGTTACAGTGACTTTTACAAATAACGACAAACTTACGTTCTCAAGCCGCTGTCAAAAATGGTTGGACATAGAATAGTGATGCTGTAAATACTTGACGTTATAAGTATTCATCAATAAGTATACACTAAGTATACCTATAGCTGATAATACAGCGTCAGCGGGTCGGGGTAGTCCCGCACAGTTTGTGACGTCACTAGTGTATAGTGAATGAGTGCATTGAGTGCTCATATAATTATTTATTTAAATTTAAAACCAACTCTTTCCTTGATGCATCTATACTCAACACTAATATTATAAACTCGAAAGTAGCTCCACCCGTCTGTCTGTTAGTTTTCGCGCCGAAACCACTGAACCGATTTAGATGAAATTTGGAAAGGAGATAAAAATAATGTTGCGTCTTTGGCAGTATTCTACCGTCTCTACCATGGTGAATGTTCTGACGAGCTCTTCCAATTAGTCCCACCCTCTCCTTTCCTACACAGGACGACACGTGCAGGGCTAAGATGTCATTCATATACGGTGCAGAGTATACCTGCTAGAACCAAGCGTTTCGGTGACTCATTCCTATGCCGCACCACTAAGACCTGGAACCTAAAAAAAAATAGACCTTGGGAAAGAACATGGGTTATGGATCCGCGGGCAACAGCTAGTACATTATATATAACAATGGAACGCTTAACGCCTGGCCGTTACGATATAGAAAATGTGCATAAGGACATAGTTGCTGTGATGTTTCTGTTTTAGTTAACTCCTTCATAACTCTCATGAGGCACGTCTGACGCCCGTAGATAGTCTAGAGATAGACAAGATACGTGCTAGTTGCAGCATCAGTAAAGTTTAAATACATCTTCGGGTTCAGTTGTAGCGGGTTCGAATATTGCGATGTAGCAGGCAAGTTGATAACTAGGTACCACCCTAATCTGTGATTTGGGCGGTAACAATATTGATTCGGATTCAGTATCTATACTAATGTAGGTATACTTTTTCTCATTTTAGTATTTTAACCGTAGTTAGTTATCAATAGTTTACTTGGTGTGTACCTGACATTGTCCTCAGTGTCACATGTCTGGGATTCACCCACATTTTCCTTGATACGACTTGTACCTACTCGTAACTCGTAATTCATAGATTGTAGATGAGTGTCGTGCAATCACACCAATCGTATATGCATTATTCTTGTTCATGTTTTCGTTCTAATGTAATGTACCAAATTTGGATAGGTAGAGGGGGGAACACGACTGACGGTGGAGGTGAGCGCTGATGCATCACAAGGTGGCCACCCTAAACCTACACCTGGGTCGCAAGTCCCAGGCGCCGTCACAGTGTTCCTCTCTGTACCACGCCATGGACCCGGCGACCGCACGGTGAATCCTTGGAATGCTGAGAATCGGATCTCTAACAGAGTTGGCAGATTTCACTTGAATATTTTTTTCATACCACTTAGGTGGCAGACAAGCCCACAGGCCCACCTGATGGAAAGTGTTTACCGCGGCCTATGGATGTATGCAACACCAGGGGCTTTAAACATTCGTGCTGCCTATCCTGAAGAAACCTTCTAATGCCCCTCTTGAAGAACCCCATATTGTAGTCGCTTGAGAAAACCACGGCAGGGAGTATGTACCTACCCCACCCGGCAGCGCCAAGCATTCCTACATGGTGAAATCGCTATTCCATTACGAGTCCCCATTGTAGGTACCTATAGGTGACTATCACATATTTCTGGAATATTCAAAAGAGGTGCTCCCGATTTCGGAGACCGGGATTCGCTTTCCTACTACCATGATTGATGATTTGGTTTGGCTAGCGAGCGTTTACACTGTGACCTCGCAGCTCTGAGATGGACCTGTGTCCAGTCGCTTTCCTTCAATCAATACATGGACCAGCTGGATTGGCTGGGACAAATAAGAATATTGTATCTATTATATTGTAGTGTATTATAGCGCATAGAAATGTAGGTATTCTATTGTCCACCTTATCTCTAGTTGTAAAAGGTTATTTCCCTTTACTTGTGACGTCACTACTATAACTGTAACCCAGTACCTATACACGTTGAGTATGTGATATTCACCTAAGTCCTTTCCTAATCCCACTAAAAATATCATAAATATGAAAGTTCGAAAAGATGTTTGACCCCAGTCACGTTTAATAGACTGAACGAATCTGGATGAAAAATTGTACACAGATAGATTATAGTCTTGAATAACACAGGTTAGGTAACTTTTCTCCGGAATAGGTTCCTATAATAAGGGCCGTGGGATCGGGGTGGAGCAGTGGGTATGAGCTAGTAAAAAAATATTTTCAGAATAATCCTGCTCCATTTATCTCCACATATATATAAGTACAGTCGCTGCTCACTACTCCACTAGTGATTCGTACACAACGCGCAAAGATGCACGGGAGCATTATGTGGTTCACCGCGTTCTTGAGTGTCGCAGCCGCGTGCGCGGGAGCCGGGGCTGCACAGCATCAACCCCAGGAATATACAGGTGGTAAGTAATAATTCATTTACGGCATGGTAGTAATACGCCGGGTGTATGGATCTTTAGGACCAAGTCAGCTTCACCTATTAGCCAATACATCTGCTGATGGCTAAGTCAAATCAATACAAAAAGTAGGAGAATGGAACCGGACTTCTGTGGAATTAGCTACTGCCAAGATTGAATGCAACTGGTACTTATGCTGTGATGATGATGATAATGATGACGATGGTGGTGATGGCAGTGAAAAGAAATGAATGAAAGACTAAGATTTCCTCTCTCTTTTTTCTCCGTAGATTTGCTCGGTGTACGAAGGACGTAAAAATTACCCTATTTAGGGCCTATTGTCAAACGTTTTATACGTGCAGTCTGTGGGTTGCATATACGCAGAAGGCATACAACGCTGTTGGTTGGGCTGCCGCGCTTTTGTAGCGCGTCTGGGATGTTTGCGGAAGCAAGGGTTGATGGCTTTCATGCCATCATTCGCAAACGAAGTGCATCCCTCTTACGGAGAGTACGCGGGAGCTCACACAGCATCCTGAGCGTATTGTGCGATAGGTGGGACTGTCCGATGCTGGGGCACTGGGTACGCTTGTTTGTTTGTTTGTTTGTTTATTTATTTATTTATTTATTTATTTTTTTATTTTAGTACAGACGTTCATAGAAAATGTATCCTTCCACCTTCAGAGGATCTGCCAAAGGATTTATTCCCGCGAGGTCGAGTCCCATTATGTCGAGTTCCCGCTACGTCTACTTTGAAAACTCTCACCTTTATTCCCACCTAGTCGAGTCGTTGAAAAAGTCGATTTAAGTACCGCCACGTCGACTTACAAATTCTAATTGTACAGTCGCCCGCGTTAACACTTTGATTGAAAGGTGTTACCGGAGTTTCTTGTCATTTCTTCTTCGGCTTTACTTAGTCATCTGCGAAGTGGACGGTAGGGTGTGGCATAATTATGTTTGTTTGTTTAAAGGAATAAATGATTTTGACTTTGTCTTTATCAATACTAATAGTTGTTATTTGGAATCATAGACCAACACGGAGGGGGGACACCTTAGCGTGTTATCCCAGTAGGTACGAAAGAAATAAAAAAAGAAAATAGAGAGATCGTCATGAGATAGTAGAGTATTTTCAATAAAAATACAGGGATTGTCCAAAAAATGCAGTGTGGGACCATGCTTGGGACTCCATTATCTTCGAGAAAAGGGAGGTAATGGCTATTGGTTTGTAGTTTGATGGACTTGAGCGGTCGTCTTTTTTAGGGGTCGGGTGGACCACCGCTGTCTTCCATAATATTGAGACTACGCCAGAAGAGTAAGACAACCGGAAAAAACGCTTTAAGACCGATGCCATCTCTGGGAGCACACATCTTCAACACTATGGGAGGGATTCCATCAGGCCCGTTCGAGCAGGACGAGGGACGTAAGTGCTAAACGCCCTGAATGCTGGTGAAAACGGATACCCGGCATACAGCTATCGCACCGCGGTGTAGTTGGCGGTTCCTGTCCCTCGTCATCCAAGGTCGAGTTAGACGCGAAGAGTGTGCCCAGAAGATCGCCTTTCTCCTTTGCTTTGTGGGCCAACGAATCATTTTCCATGTACAGAGGCGGAAATGCAGGCTTGCAGAAATTCCCCTCGATAACTTTGGGAAGAGACCAGACGCACGAAATCCCGAAGGTAGACACTCGAGCCTCTCGCCAATTCTACCGATCTGCTCCGACTTCGCCCATGCTCTTCTCTTTTGAAGGACCTGGAGGCAAAGTTATGATGCTTTCTTAGTACGCTGGTATTTTGGTCCTGTGCGGTCACCTCATTGGCCCAGGCTTGGTAAGCTTCGTAATTTCTGCGACAAGCCGTTTTGGAAGATTGACCAAACCAAGGCCGAAATCTTTTTTTTTTATACCACTTAGTTGGCAGACAAGCACACGGCCCACCTGGTGGAGAGTGCTTACCGCGGCCTATGGACGTATGCAACACCAGGGGCGTTACACTCGTGCTGCCTACCCTGAAAAAACCTTCTAATGTCCCTCTTAATGAACCCCATATTGTAGTCGCTTAGGTAAACCACGGCAGGGAGTTCATTCCGCAGCTTGAGCGTGCGCGGGATGAAGTTCCTTTCATACCGCACGGTCCGCACCGTTTTCGGATGCAGTGTGTGGGGATGAATTCCCTGCCTATGGCGAGCGGTGCGATGATAGAATGTAGCTGTGGGCATCATGTCAAATAATTCATATGAGCACAGACCATTATATAGGCGGTAGAAAACACACAGTGAGGCAAAGTCCCTCCTGAGGCTGAGAGGTTCCACATCGCCTGCGAGTATGGGACTGTCGACGAGCCTCAACGCACGTTTTTGCACCGAGTCGAAAGGGTTAAGCTGACGTGCGGGCGCTCCGGCAAAAAGATGACAGCAGTACTCCATGTGGGGCCGAACCTGCGCCTTATGAAGAATGAGTCGCTGCCCTGCAGTGAAGTACTGCTTCGCCCTGTTAAGAACTCCAAGTTTCTTTGATGCCAGCTTGACCTTGCCCTCTAAATGACTGCGGTACTGGATGTCACTTGAAATGTCGACGCTTAGGATCCCGATACTCGGGGCAGTGAGGTAAGCCGTGTGCCCAGGAATTACGGCGCTACAACAAATGGGGGTTTTCTTAGCGGTGAATACATATACTTGTGTCTTGGTGGGGTTGAATTGGACCAGGTTTAGTCGACCTCAATCGGATACTCCCGAGAGAGTAGTCTCGATTTCGGACACAAGTTGTTCGCCACTTCTCTCCACCTAGAACTGGAGGATGTTTGCACGGCCCGTGTAACATGCGTCTCCAGTACTGTCGTCCGCATAGCAATGAATGGAGTCATCGGACAGCATGTCATTAATATGCAGCAGAAACAGGCTCGGAGACAACACGGAACCTTGTGGGACACCAGCGTTTATGTCCATGCGGTCCGAGCGGCTGCCGTCCACGTCCACGACGGCTTGGATGTTTCTGTTGGACAAAAAGCTGGAAATCCAATTACACAGATAGATAGATAGATAGATAGATAGATAATTCTTTATTGTACACCAATAGATTTACATTGGAACAAGAAGGCAGCCCCTCAGGCAGTCCATAAGATGGTAGCTTCACAAGAAGACCTTTGTGCCATACCCGATCGAAGGCCTTTGCTATATCTAGGCTGACGGCTAGTGCCTCACCTTGGCTCTCAATGGCTTGCACCCAACGGTTTGTGAGATACACAAGAAGGTCACCGGTTGAGCGACGCTGGCGGAAGCCGTACTGTCGGTCGCTCAGTAGATCGTTACCCTCAAGTTAACCCAGGAGCTGTGTATTAATAACACGCTCCATAACCGCTCGAGAGGAGGGAGGTGATAGCGATAGGCCTGTAATTGGACGGGTCTGTCCTGTCGCCTTTCTTAGGCCAGTCGGCGTGGCGGGCGTTAAAATCGCCAAGTATGACTATCTCTGTGGATGGGATCTGCTGCTGCACGAGGTCTGAGGCCATTTGTATATGCTCCATGAGTCGGTCTGTTTCAGTATCACCGCTGTGGGATCTACAGAGGGACGCGTAGACGCGGGGATGGTCGTCGCTGTCTACACGGAGCCATAGAATGGAGAGGTCCCTACCTTCAAGATTGCTGAGGTGACGAGAACTGATATCGTCTCTGACGTACACACACACACACACACACGCCAGCATTAGACAGAAAGGAGTGTTGTAGTCCGTACCCAGGATAGATGAGGTAGGATGTGCCCGCCGGAGACGATATCTTCTCAAGATGGTGGTGGACAGCATTTAGGTTAGTGTGTAATTACAAAAGTCCACGGTTGGCATGGCAGGAGGTGCCCTTGAGTTTTTGCTCTTGCCTCGAGCATTCCTTCGCGCAGTTCCCCCCCAGAATACGAGAAGCAACCTGGGCGTCCACACTCAGGTGCGTTGTGTAACTTAGTTTTTTGTAACGAGTGATTTTTTGAAGAATGTCATATTTGACGCTTATTATGAACGCTTAAAGAACGAAAACTATGGCCCAAAACTGCTAATTAAACAACATTATTGTAATATTGCTTGAAGAGGTCGTGGTACCAAAACACGAAGCCAGATTGAAGTAATACTGCTTCAACAGGTTGTGGTTGTTCGAACGGCGGTAGCCTAGAGGTATGGGTATGGGTGGATTGCTGAGACGAGGTCTCAGGTTCGATCCCAGGTTTACCATGGCACACACCAATGACTTTTCGATGCTTTTCGAAGTTATGTGTGTATTTATCGCAGGTTTATAAGTGCCCGGTTAATGGCAATAGGCTCGCCACCTATTACATTGGGACCGAAACATAAACTGGCGAAATGTGGGTGCTAGCACCTCTACCTATCCCTTCGTGGAATACAGGCGTGAGTTTATGTTATGTAAGTTATGGTTGTTCGAACGGCCGCATTAAGATCCAGATAAAATAATAACTACGAGTTAAATAATAAAGCGAGTATCAAGCATTATTTAATGAGCATTCGAGCTATCAGAGCAGCGGTCTAGATAATAGATGCCAATTAAAAGACAAAATGAAGTCCCAAGCATGGTCTCACACTGCATTTTTTTGGAAAATTCCCGATTTTTATTGCAAACACTCTACTATCTCATGACGATCTCTCTATTTTCTTTTTTCTATTTCTTTCGTACCTACTGGGATAACGCGCTATACTTTCAACCCGCCGTGTTGGTCTATGATTCCAAATAACAACTATTAGTATTGATAAAGACAAAGTCAAAATCATTTATTCCTTTAAACAAACAAATATAATAATTATGCCAGTCCGTCCACTTCGCCGATGACTAAGTAAAGCCAAGCCGAAGAAGAAATGACAAGAAACTCCGGTAACACCTTTGAATCGAAGTATTGACGCGGACGACTGTACAATTATTTGTAAAGTCGACGTGGCGGTACTCAAGTCGACTTTTTCAACGACTCGACTAGGTGGGAATAAAAGCTGAGTTTTCAAAGTAGACGTAGCGGGAACTCGACATAATGGGACTCGACCTCGCGGGAACAAATCTGCCAAAGGAACTATTGGGAATAAACGCCAATGCTATAGGATCAATAGAGAAAGGCCTCTTTCACGCATATTTTGGAAAGAAAAGGTATGGTTATGGCGATATTTGACAAGAAATTACGTGTGCGTTCATTTATTAGTATTTTTTATTAGAACTTTTTTTATTAGAATTAGGCAAGAATATTAGAACCGAAATTACTAATATTCCCTCTAACCCCTCCAACTAAGCTAAATTGCTTGTGCTAGGAGTGGGTTCACGTCGGTAGTGTAGGTACTTAATGGCCAGGATTCGAACCCGGGACCTGCCGAATCGTAAGGCTGACTCCTTTTAAGCTACCGACACGCGAGCAATCCCCCACTTTCCGCTAACCCCACTTACAGCTAAGCTATATTGCTAGTGTCACGTCGCGCTTCGGTAGTGTAATAGCCAGGTATTCAACCTGGGACTTTTCGATCGAGACTACACTCCCTTACCATTATATTGTTGTCTGAATATTGTCTGTAGTGTCAAGGGGTCAGAGGTTATCTGGTATTCACTGTACGTGCCTTTTTATCAGGGCTCACGTACTCGGTATCGCAGTTACGTTTTTAGTAGATAACACATTTCTTTGAACTTTTTGACGACCTTTGTGACTTGACGGCAGAGCTCTTGTCTGTGGGTTCGATTCCCACTTAGTGCAAATATTTGTCATCATTATCATAGTTTTAGTCTCAGTTGCAAAGTCCTTGGTTTGTGGTTTGAATTTAAACTTTCTCTTGATGTGGCTTTAGCGGTGAAGACTCCTAACTACACCCTCTTTCACAGCAACCGATACAGAGGTCGCTCCAGTGGTGCGCAGCGCAGCCGGCACGTTCAGGGGCTCCTGGCTGGTGTCCCGCCGCGGTCGGCGCGTGCAGGCGTACCGGGGCGTGCGATACGCGCGGCCGCCCCTCGGGGAGCTCAGGTTCCAGGTAACGAACTTATTTGCAGCAGCTGGGTCACAGGGCATCCCACATAAGGAAGCAGTAATGTATATCTATATTGAGTCAATTCTGTGCAGTATTAAGTCACCGCGGTATCATAACTGCCACACAGTTGTAAACTACTGCGGTTATTTTCGTGCACATTTGTTATTATATACTTTGTTTTTTGTTACAATAAACATTATTATTATAACATTATCAGTTCATGTGCGGGGACCTTTATGAGATATCAAAACTCTCTTTCTATATTGTCTTACTTCAACCGCGCCTCCGATTCCAGCCACCAGTCCCGATACAGCACTACGACGCCGAGGTGGACGGCACGCAGGACGGCCCGGCGTGCCCGCAGCCAGCACGCGGCCGGTACCCCGTGGATGAGGACTGCTTAAGGCTCAACGTGTATACTCCAGATGAGTAAGGACCTAATGATTAAATTATTTAGAACCAATGGGTACTCTGTTAAGTTAGAAGCAACTTCTTTAAAGTAATGAATTCTAACTCCATGGTTAGTGATTATTCTTAAGGCATCAGGTTTTCCAACACGCTGTGTATAGGTACTTACTCTGTTACTCAATCATGTAGTCTGACAAATTTGATGACGTACGCACATGACAGGCTCTCGTAACTGTAGTAAAACCGCTACATCGCGTCTAGTGTCACGCAGTTTACGAATAGGGTACCATTTTCTCTGCCAGGGTAAAAAAGACCCTGTAGTTTAGTTCAAGTTTTTACTGTACACCGTGATGATGGCGAAACAGAGACAGAAAATCGGCTACCTACTCAAAACAATTACACATCTTGGTAAATATCTCGGTGAGTGTTACACTACTGATGCGAATGACTGTGTAAATCTCAAATCATATATTATTTTAATTTACTTGCGCAGGAACAAAAAGTTGCCTGTGCTGGTGTTTATCCACCCCGGTGGCTTCTACTCCGTGTCAGGCCGCAGTGACACCGCCGGGCCGCAGCACCTCCTGGACAGAGACATGGTGCTGGTGACCATCAACTACCGGCTGGCGTCGCTCGGTGAGTACCTTTCTATAGGTAGGTATAGTATTGTTCTTTGCGGTAATTGGATATTTGACTGTCTAGTAAATTGGTTACTTTATACTAAACGTTAGCTCGGTAAGGGCTCTCCTAGTTTTACTTACCACAATTTGATTTAGTTTTCCTCTCGGCATTGACAAGTCCTATGCAGTACACTCCGTACTGCATAGGACTTGTCAATGCCGAGAGGTAAGACTGTATTAGTGCCTGGTCTGGTAATCAGCAAGATGAACTTGGTTTGGACCCCGTAAGCCTTAATGAGGCTCTATACCCAGATGTATGTACTGTACATTGTTATCACTATTGTAGTATTGTAATAATTATCTTATCTGCTAGGTTTCCTAAGTACTGGTGACTCATTGGCCCCTGGAAACAACGGTCTCAAAGACCAGGTAGCCGCTCTCAGATGGGTGCAGAAGAACATTGTGGCGTTCGGAGGTGACCCCGACCTAGTGACCTTGGCTGGATACAGCGTGGGGTCGTTCAGTGTCATGCTGCATACAATCTCGCCTATGTCCAAAGGTAGTTTAACAATCAAAATAGTTTATAAGGATACGTACATACAATGCAAAGGTACAGTGATGTCATCCAAAATTCAGAATTGTACGAACAATAATACTTAATAATAATTTGGTGAAGAACAGAGCCTTTCTACACCAGTAACTTTGCAGGTCTCTTCCACCGCGCAATCTCGATGAGCGGCTCCCCGATCTCACAAATGGTGATCCCTCGCCACCAGCGCCACCTGGCAGTGCGGCAGGCGAAAGTGCTAAACTGTCCCACTGACAGCTCTAAAGCAATCATCGACTGTCTCAAAACGAAGTCTGCTAAAGAGATAGGGGATTCTCGTGACAGTATGTTTGTGAGTACAAGACTTGGTTATCTATTGAATATGACCTAAAATTTGTTATTATAACTGCAATCCAGTGACACCCAGACGAGCAACAGTGCTAGTAGTGTTTATCTATTTTGTAAAGCTAATGGTTCCTATCATGATCTAGCACTACAGATGTTTTGGCTAAAAAGTTTTAAGATCACTAGATTTGGTTGAATGCTCACGAGGGACCAGTAGCTAATTCCCAAAACCCGAATTTTGATCAACATACCTATTTTAAAGAACGTCTCCAAATAGTAATTAGTGTCATTGGTTTCCATTAATATCGGGTGAAAGGAATTAACAAAAATTATCTCAATCTTACAGGAGTTTGGTTCCGATCCTGTCATTCTCTGGAAGCCGATCCAGGAAGAAGACTACGGACAGGAGAGGTTCCTGGTGAAGCAACCAAGCGAGTCCATTTGCAACGGAGACCTGCACCCGGTGCCGTACATCATCAGTCAGACACAGGACGAGTTCTTCAAGAAGGCATTCTGTAAGATAACTTATGTCATGACTGAGAAGCTTGGCTAGACTAACTACCACATATATTTGAAATTCTTTATTACCGTTATGGTCCTTATTTCACGCCAGTATTCAATGAAAATGGCTTAGAGCAATTAGTGAAGTAGCTGAGTGATAAATAAAACAACACTTGGCTGTCTTTTGGTTGCTGACCAAAAGACAGTTCAACGTTGAGTGATTCTTGTTCAATTAGGTCTGCTCAATCGAACGGCGTAGGCGTGCAACTACCTGGCTCTTTGAACATGTAGGCTGTTTATGTAAGTGGGTACTAAAGATGTGATGCGTTACAGATGTTTTAAGAAACGAAACGCTGTTCACACAAATGCGTGACTTCTGGCACCGCGTCGCTCCAATATCCTTCCACCTGTCCGGCAGCACTGACTCCCAAGCTGACAGACTCAAACAGGCGTACCTGGGCGGCAGGGATATAGCGAACGACACCGCTACAGCCGACGGACTCGGGAAGTTATATTCGGATTCTGTTATTGGGTTTGGAGTTCACAGGTAAGACATAACGAACTAAGGAACATTTATTTTTGTACTGAAGTACCTAGAAGTATTAAATAGTCCAATCCTATCTGTATACAATTCCAGTTCGTCAATGTAGGTACACTGACCTACCTTGTTGGGCCACCTTTTACGTCGGCACATGAGAACCGAAACGGCGGCGTGCAGACATACTAAGATTTCTGCACGAAAAAAATAGGTGCCAACTTCTTGGCCAAATACCAGAAAGTTTATGCATGTGTACTATAAGGACCAATCTAAAAGGTCAGACATGTACGCCCCATAATTCCTACCAAAGAAGAACCTAAAACGTTCTGCACAGCTAGAGTATACTGAATATCAATAAGTTTGCTGGTCGCCACTCATGGGCTGGTAAGTCATTAGCGAGGGGATTACTGACAATTGGGTATTATCCTAGAGTTAAAATAAATTATCAAACCGAGTTTATTAAATTATGAAATTTATTTTTAATCATCCACTCAACCTATTATAGTAACTGATTTGACTATTGAATTCTATGACGTCACTAAATCTTATTTCATACAAGTAACCATAAAACATAGACTTATAAATACACTACGTTCCTTTATAACTTATCGTTTTGACGTTTAGTGAAAAGTAACTAATTTGACGTTTAGTAAAAAGTAACTAATTTGACGTTTAGTAAAAAGTAACTAATTTGACGTTTAGTAAAAAGTAACTAATTTGACGTTTAGTAAAAAGTAACTAATTTGACGTTTAGTAAAAAGTAACTAATTTGACGTTTAGTAAAAAGTAACTAATTTGACGTTTAGTAAAAAGTAACTAATTTGACGTTTAGTAAAAAGTAACTAATTTGACGTTTAGTAAAAAGTAACTAATTTGACGTTTAGTAAAAAGTAACTTATTTGATGTTTAGTAAAAAGTAACTTATTTGAAGTTTAGTAAAAAGTAACTAATTTGACGTTTAGTAAAAAGTAACTAATTTGACGTTTAGTAAAAAGTAACTAATTTGACGTTTAGTAAAAAGTAACTTATTTGATGTTTAGTAAAAAGTAACTTATTTGAAGTTTAGTAAAAAGTAACTAATTTGACGTTTAGTAAAAAGTAACTAATTTGACGTTTAGTAAAAAGTAACTAATTTGACGTTTAGTAAAAAGTAACTTATTTGACGTTTAGTAAAAAGTAACTTATTTAACGTTTAGTACAAAGTAACTAATTTGACGTTTAGTAAAAAGTAACTTATTTGACGTTTAGTAAAAAGTAACTAATTTGACGTTTAGTAAAAAGTAACTAATTTGACGTTTAGTAAAAAGTAACTAATTTGACGTTTAGTAAAAAGTAACTTATTTGACGTTTAGTAAAAAGTAACTAATTTGACGTTTAGTAAAAAGTAACTTATTTGACGTTTAGTAAAAAGTAACTAATTTGACTAGTCAGTAGGATACCCCATTGTGACGATTACATAAACTTTTTTATTGTTCCGTCTGTACAGGCTGGTGAACCTGATGGCGCGCCACTCGCCGCAGCCGGTGTACTACTACGAGTTCGGCTACGTCGGCAACAGCAGCCACTACGTGGACCCCGTCTCCCACAAACCTATCGGTATGACATGGCTATGTCGAACTCTGATCTGATGCGCGGTGCTGAACCTTGTAGTTACCCATGCGCTCTGGTGCAGGCGCGGCGCACCACGACGACCTGATCTACCTGTTCAACGTGAGCGCCAGCTTCCCGTCCATCGCCGCGTCGCAGTCGCTCGACTCGCAGATGGTGGACAAGATGACTGCCATATGGTACAACTTCATGAGATACGGGTAAATGTTAAGCATTTATTTATCCTACACTTTTCCGTTCAAAATATACAACAACTCACTCAGAAATTGTCATCATCATCTCAGCGAAAGTCTCTGTTCCTGCTGAGGCCTTCACCCCAGGGCGCTGGGTGTACTTAATTACTCCTTAATCTACATCTCGTACGAGTTTGACATCTAAGGCAGTGAGACCATGAGCAGTTACGTCAGGGATTCTAAGCCAGAAATTCTCGAGTCTTTTATTCTAACTAGGTACCGAAGGTAGTATGGTGAAATATATAATGCACATGTAACATTTGAAGATGGGTTTTCTGCAGTTTATCTACGATATTACTGTCTGATATACTTTAGTAACTCTTTTCATTTTTCACCACTTATCGGAACATTAAGTACATTCATTGCACGCCTTGCCTCCAGAGACCCAAACCCTAGTCCGGACACTCCAGAGTTGTCGTCGCTGCGCTGGCCCGTGTTCACGCCGCAGAGGAGGAGCTACCTCCGCGTCGACAAGGAGTTCTCCATCAGGCAGGATCTGTTTGAGGACAGGTTCAGGGTGTGGGAGGAACTGTACCCCATGGACTATGGGAAGTGTAAATGAGTGTTTTTATATATGGATCGTTGTATGTGATATTTTGTATGGATCATGATTAAATATTATTAATAAGATACTGATATTCTCTAAAGTTTATACAAAACTTACACACGAAACTATAACTAATTTTACCTAGATTGCAATTTATTTCGCGTCCTTCATCTAAGTACCAATCCCAACTTGCATTATGGAGCCAGGGCTCCATCCAGCTCAGGTGTGCCGTCTAGCGCTTTGACGGGAACGACTGCGGTTTGATCCTTTACTATCAAGAGGAATGTTTGCGCTAGAGCCCAGGCCAACTTACTTACTTTTTTTTCAGTTACTAGAGATATTTCCTGTAAAGAAACAAAAAAAAACGCATATAGAAATATGGCGATTGCTATTGCTTAAAATGGCTACATAATTATAATAACTCACTACTTATATGTTAAAATGATACATAGGTACGAGTAGGTACAGTTGCTACGTGATCACTGATTTTCTCCACACATCCGAGTAATTTCGGCGTTTCTAGAACAAGCGCGCTGACGGAAACGAGTTTCAATAATAAATATATCACAAAACGCAAGCAATTCTCTCTCTTCACAAGTGGGACACCGCCACACCGCCGGCGTGGTTGGCGCCTGACGTCACCAACCACTGCACTACGCAAACAGCTTGGTTTCTCTCTTATTTTATTGGCTTGTGTTACCAACTTTTGTCAGAGCTCCGTTTACGTGAAGCTTTTTATTTACTACGAATATGTTTCATCTTGTTAGGTCGTCGAGAGCTAGACAGCGTACCAATTCGTCGAGTGAAAAAAGTTAGGAATTAATCTATAACCAATGAATTATATAGAGCTGTTGTACACATCCATCATTGGATATGTACTTTCAGGTACACATGTTTTTATGGTCCCGACAGATTAAGCAAGGCTAGTTCTGGCAGATTTTCATTACTAATGTTGTGTCTATTGTGTACCTTAAGTGATCTTGCGTTTTACGTAATCCAAGGAACCCCAATTCACTAATCGTCATCAGATCAGTTGTTTGTTGATTGTACTAACTAAAGTAATCCATTTGACGCTTCACTTCCGAGGGAATACTGAGTTTAGGTAGGTACTATACTATAATATTTCAAGACTATCATCATCATCTATGCGTTCTGATGTTTTACTTTTAACTTAATTTAATTTGGTTTAGCTTTTAACTTAACTTAGAGAGAGCTTAGAGGCACGGAGCGGTTTCAATGTCTTCAGGAATGGTTACTCATCTTAAAACTGACCTGTTTAGTGTAGCAATATTGGTCAAACAGAGCATGCAATGCGTTATCCGACTCGATTACCACTTAGCCACGAACCCCTCATTATATAAAGTCCTTTATATTTTTTTTTATTTAAATAAAATTACTGTCTACGTTGTAATAATAATATTGTTGTTAGTTAATTCATACGTAGGTACGTGTCGGTAGGTAGGTACTAGATGTTTCACATGAACAACGTTTGCAACATCTGAACAGCTCTATGCGATGTCCTCTCTCCGCTAGTTTCGATTTCCCGTTCTCTCCGGTGTCCCGCTAGAAGCAACAGTGCATCACTTCCGAACGCGCCGGCCGAACGCACCGCGTCTACGTCTCCAAAAAAAAAAATCCCGCGCCACTGCGCAACGCAGCGCGCTATTTCGAAAACTATCTATCAAATTATTTTATTTTAAGTTATTTTGTTGAATTTGTCCATGTTAACGTGAGTTCGGGCCACTTTCGTCTTGTGTTGTGTGAAATTTCTACGCTATCTTCGGCCAAAATGGCGAGACATACACTGTTATTATTGGTAAGTTCTGATGTTTGACTTAGAAAAAATCTTAATTTTCTTTTTTATTCTGGACAGTAAAATTATTGAATTATTTGTCAATTTTATTGAGTTTGGTGTTTGAATGAAAGTCTAGGGAAGCAATCGAACTTGCAACTATTTGCTATCGAGATGCTGACACAATAGGCACCTATCCTACCTACTGTTCAAATTCCCAACAAAATTCTCCAGGATTTTTTGATTGTTATGTCGAAATGACCTACTGGATGGAATAAAATACCTATCTACGTGGATCCATCGTTTCACATCACACAAAAGTCATGCACATCATATCGCAAGGAAATCAGGTATTTTTTGGAAATTTTAGCAATATTTCTTCCTTTAAAAACCTAATTCAGACCGTAACCGTTTATAAGTCATAGGTACCAATCAACAGCATTCCTTTGTATTAATCAGCACCTTCGCCTGCTTCACTTCATCGGAGCTGACGATGAGGTGGCTGGGATACGGGTATTCTCGTAATACAATTTTCAAGGAAAATCCTTAAATCGAGATAAAATTAATTAAACTTTTATTACGAGAATTGACCCCCTTATCAACGAAATCGTAATAGTTTTTGACATTTGGGATATTGAGCAGAGTAGCTCCAAATGCTCAAAACGATCGAGACTGAGTTTGAATTGGCCTTCCGGAGTGCCCTAAAATATATAATACTAGCTTTTGCCCGCGGCTCCGCCCGCGTGGATGTCGGTTATCGCGCCGAAATATAGCCTATGTCCTTTCTCAAGGTCTAATCTACCCCTATACCAAATTTCATCAAAATCGGTTGAGTGGTTAGGGCGTGAAAGCGTAACATACAGACAGACAGACAGACAGACAGACAGACAGACAGACAGACAGACAGACAGACAGACAGACAGACAGACAGAGTTACTTTCGCATTTATAATATTAGTATGGATATCACTGAGATCATAAACTATAGCAACAAGCGGGAGTGACACCCGCTACCCCAGGCAGCAGAGGAACACTTTACTCGACACCACATAGGTGGACGTTATCACGAAGATTAATTTTTGTACACGCATTAGCTACTAGTTTCAAAAGTTTTACACGATTTAAGTCTGAGCAAGACTATTCTAAAAAACTGCATGAAAATCCGTTATGCAGTTAGTGCCTCCATCGCGGACGAACAGTCAATAGTCAAGATCATTTCACAATCGATAAATCTAACATACCTAACCAAAGGATTTTCTTTATGCTTGTACAATAGAACCTATACTCTCGGCCACCGCCACCTGCGACGCGACTTGCGATGCGCCTTGCGATGCGACTGGCGATCAGCGACGTGGAACTGTATGAACACTCGCCTTGCGAGAGCTGAGCGAATCGCTGCCGCGATGTGCGAATGAACCAATTATACCTAAATGTGACTGAGTGTATCTTCTTACGTTTCTGTGCTGGTTCCTACGTTTTCTAATTGACTCTGGATGCACTCCTAATCTAAGTTCCATTAAGTTTTGAGCGATAAACGCACTTTTTTGAAGGCACTTTACAAAAACCCTGAAGTTCCAATCGCACAAATCGAGCCTTCCATCGCATGTCGCGTCCCTCGTGGCGCCGCTATTCTCATCTTAGTAGCTGTGACCGAGCGGTTAGGCTAAACTTTTCAAATGTAATATAACCAAGTACTACATCCTCAGTTAAGGAGCTATAGTTTATTAGTGATACGTAATAAGAGCCCAAGCCAATATTTTTCCCAACTACGTGATACTACCAACATTTTCCATAAAAGAATCCTTCTAGCCATAACTGGCTTCACGGTTCAGCGGTAGCTTCTAAAAGTATTGAGGCCTAGAGTTGAGTGAGTGAATAAGGGATCTGATTTCCGGTTTACTGCAAAACAACCGAACTTTGATATTTTCTGTGAGGCGACAGTCGTCTGAACCACAGAACCCACTGGCGATATAAATTCTGTAGTTAGACCAGTTATCACACTTTTCAGAGCTTCAGCAACCCGTAACATAGCAGTACCGTTAGTTAAGTTGAAGTTCAAAAATTAGCGGCCAACATTCCAAATGCTGTCCCCAGCCCGGGTGGTCTCTACCTTGCATGTAATAAGCTTGCTGTTGGCAAGTCGAACTGAAACTATGAAGTTTTAATATTCATGAATACGGATACAAAGCAAACGAGAACAAACTTCTAAAAAAGAACAATTCTTCGAATGAAACTTAATTAAAATAAACGCATTAATAGTGAGTAGGAGCGGCGTGTGCGCATCGCTGGGAGAAAGCATGAATTCACAGTGTACGGTGGCGGAGAAAATATTTTACACATCTTGCTCTCGCGCCTGAGTTCTTCTCCCGAGCGCCGGCCGGCCCGGGGTAGCCCGGGGCCGGCTCAGTCGCTGCTCGATTTGGAATTGAACTTAGAACAGAAACTTGTATTTTCGTTCATTTCTTAATCAATCTGATTGTTTTCTGTCTGTATGCCGAATAAAGACAATTGGTAAAGAAAATAAAGAAAGTCACTTATTAGATAATGCATAAAGATATTGGCGGACAACGTCTGCTTTCTTGAGCTATAATTATGTAGGTCATGGAACGCGAAAGTTTAAAAGTTGGTAATACTTTATCTTGACTAGATAATAGATTAAAAGCAAAATCTTTCAGAAATGAGGGAGAGTGAGTAAAAAGGAAAGTAAAACAAAGCGTCCGGAACTATCGCGAGCGATAAGATAACACGAGAGATATCTATAGCGCTGCGCAGACGACGAGGATCGGCCAACATACCCACGCGCTTTTATTAGGCACTTTGTCCGCACCAGTGCTCATGTCACCTGGTCGGCTAAATGCAATCTAATGAAGGTAATAAATGATAAGAGCCCTTCCCCGCGTCGTCGGCTGCGCGGCGCCTGAAACTAATAAATGAGAGGATGGTATGTATCCTGTCGAGACGGCGCGAGCTGCCCAGTGGCGTCAATCCTTATATTGTCGCAATTAAATCAGCTGAGTTTTGGCGAACGGATCACATAAACAAACTTTCTCTCCGAACAATCGGCGCAAAAATATTTACTTCCACTTTTCGACCGACTTAGCCCAAACTGGTTCGGTTTATTGCATTCTTTTTGCATTTTATTCTTCCTGTAGATTAAGAGTACGCTTTCGCTGGTTTAGTGCTGTTTTACGATCTATGTTTACAGACAACTTGTTTAAATACTCATGTACAAAAAAAGAAATAATTTTACCTCGTTTGCACGGAGTTAGTGTCGCAGTTTATTTATTTGACAATTAAAAACTATACTTCATTTCACCATGAATAGTGACGCTCGCATAGATGGGAGCTCATTTCACAAGCCTCAAAATCAAAAACATCTTAAAGTTGTGCTGTAAGCATAGTCGATCGCGACTGAATTACGTCTCTGCGACAAACACACTTGCGGGGTAGGCTGAGCCGGGTCCGCCAGTCACCTATATATTTCTATAAGGATTACTGGACGACACCATTTTGGTATATAAATATACCATAGAGCGTCTCTCGCTGCCGGCGCCGGCCTGCAAGCAGTTACCCTGCTTGTATGTAATAGTGTCGAAAGAAAAATAAGTGAATATTCATAGATAACGGCGCGGCTCGTGTTCACCTCACTTTGGCATAATTCGCGCATTCTATAGCGGCCATTATACCCGAAATAACGTTGTTCTTATGACTCATCATTGCTAACATTCCATAAGCTTTTGTACAAGTATCTGTAGTAGGTACACAATATGTCCTTAACAATAACGAACTGTACATGAACAGTATACGAGTTCATACATTTCCCCCGCACTTACGAATAGTCTGAAGAACTCACCTACTGTGCAGTGTGCTTCTACAATGTAGGTCAAACAAATACCCTCAGAGGAAAAGTAGCATTCCTAATCATTGAACTTGTTCCTATTCGGTTAGAAAAGTTAGTTCGAGTCCCGCCTTGGATGTTTACTTTTTCGATCTACTTAAATACAGTTTATTGTTTTCATTCATAATAGCGGCTTTCACTCTTTTCTTCACAACTAAACTAAATTTAAATGCAATCTCCTTAAATTCAAATAATCTAATCTACTTGCATTTACTTTCCTTATGTAAATTGGTTCACAAATTTAAATATAATATTGTATTCTCGTATGTTAATATCGCTGGCAAACGGCTGTAAGGCAGATAAAAGAGCTCCAGATCGCAGGCATGGATGGGCCCGCCCTCCGCGCGTGGTGGTGCGAATGGTGTGGCCCAGTGGCCCACTGGTACCATTGCAATGGCTCCATTAAAGTCTCCAAACTCTTGGCCGTTCGTTTCGGTTGTAGTTCTGTTTGCGCGCTGTCGTCACGCACGCACTGCGCGTGCGCAGCGTTGAAATTAAACGGTGAATACGTTTAACAGTTGGTTTCCAAGACTCTGAGCCAGTAAACCTGTGAGCGGTTAATATCATCATACCTACATTGGCAAGCCAAGTATAGCAAGATGTACCGCATTTGGTATCAGTCATGTCCTCCATAGGTTGAGCACACAAATTAACACTCTCGAGCCTGAGCTCCTCTTACTTCTTTTCCATCTTTTTGGAAGCTTTCGCTAAAACCTCTCCCAACAGTCAGATGCATCACTATGCAGGTGGTTAACTTCTAAGACCTTGGTGAGGCCTCAAAAGCCATGTGCCATCTATAGTTTCATAAACTCCAACAATAGCGTTTTTATACAGGCACCAGTATATTACATCCAGGTTATTTAGGAAGTAGTTGAGTATAATCTAAAGTATAACACTAGTACTATAACAGGTTAAACCGTAGAGGACTCCCTACTAGGCAGCTCATCTAATACAAATAAGTGTTATTCCTGCTATTCTTGTTAAACACAATTGAGCGCGTTGATGTCTTTAACAAGACCGGCAAACTATACGTTGTGTATTTTTTATAACACTAGCGATTACCCGCAACTCCACTCAAGTGGATATATGTATCCGTTACTAACCACTCAGAAAAAATAGGTCATAATACCAACACATGTAATAATTATGCAGACCGATATGCATTTACAAAAGAAGTCTTATAAGGTACTGCGATGGTCCGCTTTCTTGAAGCTATACGTAAGACCTTACTATTATAACAGTAGTTAAATGTTTAGCTGATTCCAATAATGGTAATCTAAAACCTAAAAGTATGTCAGTGATGTCCGTCCGGCGCGCGACCTGCCTGCCTACCCACGCGGAGCCATTATCCTTGAGCACAAGTCGTTGAGCCAGGCCCCGTTAGGCTCTCGCCACAGGCTCCTAACCCATCAGTAAGGGTATTAAGGCCACCACACGACGGATTAATGCGTTCAACGCCAAAACGAGCGATATATTGTTAGTTGTAGCTGTTGGAGAGGCTCAATTAGGCGCCAGCCGTGCCCAACGTTGTTGACTCGTTGTTAATGCTCTGTGGAACAGTTAGAACAGTGGTATAACCACAGGTCTTGCCATCCCACGAGGCTTTACCCAACTCGCTTGGGGTTAGTGGCTACCACGAACCATCCGGCCGAAACTTATTAGTAAGGTTGGTGAGATTTTTGTAGGCTTGTACTCCATTTCTTTCCTTTATTTTGTACAACGCTACAGTAACAACTTGGCGTAGCAGGATAATCTATACTTCTATACTTAATACTATAAATGCGAAAGTAGCCCTGTCTGTCTGTCTGTATGTTACGCTTTCACGCCTAATCCACTGAACCGATTTTGATGAAATTTGGTATAGGAGTAGATTAAACCATGAGAAAGGACATAGGATACGTTTGGTCGCGATAACCGACATCCACGCGGGCGGAGCCGTGGGCAAAAGCTAGTCTATACTTAATATTATAAATGCGTAAGTAACTCTGTCTGTCTGTCTGTATGTTACGCTTTTACGCCTAAACCACTGAACCGATTTTGATGAAATTTGGTATAGGAGTAGATTAGACCATGAGAAAGGACATAGGATATGTTTTGTCGCGATAACCGACATCCACGCGGGCGGAGCCACGGGCAAGCCGTGATTCAGAGGGTTCTGTATTTATTTCATGTTAAGAACTTAATTACGGACACAAAGTTAATTCGGTTTGATGGTCTCTCACCATGAAGTTCCGGGTCACGTTAATTTCTTCTAATTGACTCGATATTAAAAGAAATGCCGTAAGCGTTTTCTTTTGTTCTATTCAAAAACTATTAAAGCAGTAGGTACATAACTAAAGTCGGTTAACAGTAAACTACCTCGTGACCTAAATATAACGTACCTACTCGTGTTCTGAGATGTTAATGTATTCGCATATTCATCAAATGCTAATACCTGCAGCTTACTACTGCTCGACCCTGTTCGGTATACGCAGCAGTCTATCGAATGTACCTACCATGACGTGCAATAAGAGGAAGGCTGTTATACACCCTATATAATGCCATCCCCGTCCTTCTGGAACGTGGCCCGAAGCACGATCACCTATAAGCACGTCATGACAGGGCTGCAGAGTATCAGCGTTGTTCGCTTACGCTTACATTCAACTTTATAGATTTACCAAGTTAATCCTGAAGTCGTTCAAGAGTTCTATTATCAACATCGTGGCTTTATAATTAGAACAGCAGGAGGTGTTAAATATAAGCATTGTTATTCAAATATCACGTACTTATAAAATTAGAATAGAGTCAAAAGTAACCAAAATCTATGAGACTTTAGGATATGTTTAAATGAACAAAGTGCTTCGAGTTGTGCTGTGCCACCATCAATGCTCCACGTGTTAGCTGCCCAAGAAACCGTCTCGTAGTTAGGTACGTGAACCGTTTACAAAATCACTTTATGTTACCGCTGGAGTAGTCCAAGGGTCATATTGGAGCAGGTTCTTGGACCTTTCTCAAAGAAGGGTACCTAAGTTACCTACAGATGGCTCAAGGATTGATATACATAGTTGAGATGTGTTGTAGTTCATAGTGCAGTACCTACAAGTTTTTATGCATTAAGGCTGACTGATTGGAAGTAGAATTTAGAATGTGAGCATGGTGTGCTCTGAAGGAAAATGTTGTATTGAGAATTGAAGCTTAATCGATGTCCGCAATGAAAGCTACCAAATTTCTGTTTTCATAAAAAAAAAAACATTTATATTTTTAGTAAATAAAACATGCATGTATCATACATGTAAGCTATGTGGAGAAAATCTCGAACTAGTGAAAACCGTTTCAAAATTGATTGCGTAGCGTAAACGACTTGAGCGTAAGTACTTTACAGACGGTGGGA
The DNA here is from genome assembly GCA_914829495.1 of Eilema sororculum. Taxonomy (NCBI): domain Eukaryota; kingdom Metazoa; phylum Arthropoda; class Insecta; order Lepidoptera; family Erebidae; genus Eilema; species Eilema sororculum. Next base: position 640,716 of record OU618532.1, read on the forward strand.
ACCAACTTTGTCCCATACATCTCGTTACGATAAGACGAGCTCTAGCCGAGCCGATCGATCGAGTCCAAGGACGCCATCTCTCGCCGAGGTCGTGACCTTCACCTCTCGGGACTCGAACCGGCGCGGGTCAATGCTCGCCGCCGGCCGCCGCACTACCGCCGACTAAACTCGTTCTGTAACGTGTATCGGCTCATGTTGTTCTGGGTCAACCAATCATAATTTTCTTTATTTAGTAAGTCAGTTTTATTTGGTCGTTATTTTGGTATGTTGACTATTCTAAGTTATTAACCTACCGATGATTTTGAGGTAAATTAGTATTATGAGTGGCAATATTTCTTTAATTGGAATCGACCCAATGAATGTGTATTTGAAAGTGAGTCCGAAACCTCCACACGATGCTTCCTGGGCAACGAACACGGCAACGCGTCTCTTACGCAGGGGTAGATGTAAGGGCTGCTCGGGGGCTATCCGCATCTCTCTCAGTAGCCTCCCTTGCATTAATTATCTAAAACAAATAGTAACTTAATGGTAGTAATGTGGGAGATATGTTAAAATAATTTGTACATTTCTTTCTGAGAGAAATATTACCGTAGCAAATTCAGATTCTTAATATTTATTAAATCAAATTAATATGCGATTCGTTTGGTAACGCTGATGAAATCGCCCGACATTAAAATAAAATTATCATTAATTACCGGTAAGCCAACATAATTTATATCCACAATTTATAAACTTTCTCGTCCATCTAATACTTAATATAATTTAGTTGGAATCTTAATTGTTTTTATCTCGTCAAGTGCGTCATTATATCTACACACGACTGTTAACGATATTTCAGCGGACGCGTGTTCCTCTTTATCTTATTTGGAGGCTTTATTCACGAAAGTCGAGTTTATTTTTAATTAATACAAGATTAGATAATTGTATTGTAACACTAGCTGCTATAAATAAAAAAGCCGTTGTTGCATATATGAAATGTAAGAATAATATGAAACTGTAATTTTGATCATACACCGCAACAATATTGACAGTACAGTAATAAGAATAACGCAATGAGTTATAATGGCTGCACAGTGTACAGGGCACAGTGAGGCATCGGACTCGGATTAGATACGACTCTACGCAATAATAATTTAATTTTCTTTTTTTATAAGTTTGGTTTTCTAAAACCTAATGTATGTTAAGGGAAAAACATTGCAAAATTTCCAAGACTGTGACAGGCACAATATAAAATACCAGACATGAAAACAATCTTGTAGTTTGTCATAGCAGACTCCATAAAATAAGTAATTCTTTCCAGGGCAACTGTATACGCTTTTTTAACAGCTTCCTAATGAAATCAGAGATTTGCCTGTAAATAAATTTAAAAATGCAGTTAAGAGTAAACTGTGCCAGAAAGGCTATTATAAAATCCAAGAATATTTAGATGATAAACAAGCTTGGAAATAAGGCAGGCTGTTCACTCAGCTATGCTACTCAAGGAAAGCACTGTAACTAGATCATGAGATAACTAAGTAAATTTTTGTAAATAGACCTTCTTCTAGAGACTTCTCAGGTCTGGGCCGCGCTTCGAACCGGTGTGGTCCATTTGCTAAACTAGTATTTAATATAATTTTATATTGACGCTTTGTAAGTCCCGATTTAATGGTCTATGCAGAATAAATGATTTTGAATTTTGAATTCTGCAGTTCCCACTTGGACCAACTCAGCCACGTGCAACAACTTTACTATAGTGATCGATTCGCACAAAGGTATTCGAGGTTTGTGCGAGACTACCCATTTAGAAATTAATATTTCTCAAGTGAACGGCACAATCAATTAGACCTCTTTAAAAACATGGTGTCAAGAAAAATATTACGGATATTGGTACAGTAGCGCATAAAAAATGGGCAACTTAAAAAATACTATACTTAATTCACAAAAAATCATCTGAAATAAAAAACAATAGTACAAATTCAATCCATTATCTATAAGATAAAACAATGGCAGGCAAAACAAGTCTAGCAACACATTATCACGCGTACGATATGTTTAACAGCGATAGTATCTCGTTCGTCCGTCGTGTGATTAGTAAATGGGTCAGGTGTTCGTGGTAGGTGCGCTGACGTCACGCGGCGTCACGCGGCGAGGCAGGTTTACCGTTGCCGGAGGTGAGGCGGCCTTCAGCCGGTGGCACCGCGCGGGGCAATGACCAGCGCACTGGCCAGCCTACTTTGCCCACTCCTAATAGGACTGGTCGGCACGCAACCTTGCTGTGATAAGGACTATCGAGATTACACTGGCGCCGCCCTAGTCTCGATTTAGTTACCTTTTACACAACTGTTCAAAAAAGGGATGTAATGTTTTCAAAGTTTGTGCATATAAGTTTTCTTTTTGAGATGTTCCATATCATATCTATTGTTGGAATCCTTACTTTACAGAGTGACACTGGCTATATTTCTGTATTTATTTAGGCCTATCGACTTTTTTAACTCAATTAATCCATACTTAATATTATAAATGCAAAAGTAACACTGTCTGTCTGTCTGTATGTATGTTACGCTTTCACGCCTAAACCACTGAACCGATTTTGATGAAATTTGGTATAGGGGTAGATTAGACCTTGAGAAAGGACATAGGCTATGTTTTGTCGCGATAACCGACATCCACGCGGGCGGAGCCGCGGGGAAAAGCTAGTTGTTTATATAATTGGGTGTTTCTGAGGCCACCGGGTGTTTGAAGAAGCTCTTTCGCTGTCGTAAGGGCAGACGGCAGTCACTTCAGTAAAAGGAAGATAAGCCTCCGGTATATCTAGCGTCTTTCAGTCAACTGAGTGCTATTGAGTCCACATGGGGCTGCGTGCGCAAGAGTCGCGTATGCCATACGACACAAGTCGTTAACTTCTCGTCAGTCCCGGTCCGCAACAGGTAACAGTCCGTTCGCGCTCTGCTTGCGTCGCCACCGCGCACCGGCGCGCGCGCACTTGCTGCGGTGAGGTGATGACATGACACCCTCGGCAACTTTATGAAATCACCTATTAGTCACTTAATCGAGTGGTAGTGTTATCATAACCGTGAAGGAAGCAGCCGAAAAATATACTGTATATTTATTTACAGAAGGGTTAGATAAGACAAAGGTGAATAACATTCACGTTTTATGAATCCGGACCCACGTACTATAGACTATGTGTGAGTGATGGAGGTATTCTTATTAGTAACCAACTTCTAAAAATGAGGAAGTAGGTACAATATATTTGTTGATATCTCGAGTATAAGTCTCCGCGAGTTGTGACTTAGCTACGAAGCTCGTAGTACCATCATATGTACCTACTTTAGAGAAATCTGAAGCGTTTCTTCATGCCCTATGACAAACAGGTAAATATACGCACTTAGAGAAACGCACAACTTTCTCAGGGATTTCAATTTTTTGTCGTCGCGTTTAGGTAAAATGAGTAAAGTACAATATTTGTCGATAAATCATCTGCACCGGTGCGCTGCGCGCTGGCACAGCCGAGCCGTAAACTGCGAATAAGTATAAAACCCAACAAGGAAAGTGTTTACACCTCTACAAATTGGGTGGGGCTTGAACCCACTACTTCACGATCGCAACTAACAGTACTGCCGAGTATGAGCCGTTTAACTGGCAGTAAGATATCACTCTAATAAATCATAGCGAAACAAATCACATTCTGCTATTCAACAACTATTACCATTCGTTAGAAGCAATTTATAAAACATTACACCTGCCTTATGAAAGTGCAATTTAAGCGAGACTCACAAAAAATGTATGTCACTGTGCTACTGCTACCGACTGCCATTGCCGAGCCCCGAGCCCCGCGGCGCCGCGATGGACGGCGTTGTGTTGAAATGAAAGGGATCCGCCGGCCGGGCGGCGCCCGCGCCTATTGGCAGCCATTAGCTCCATTGATTACATAGCTAGAATAAAAGCACACCTGGTCGGAGAAAGATGTAATTCGTAGCTCGTAGAAATAGTTCTACAATTATGTATAGAATAATTAGTGCGATCATGGCATACGTAGATATGTACAGTCATCAATAAAAGTCCGCGGAATGGAGTGTCTATTGTATTGAGACTCAGCAAGACCTTCGGGATTAAGCCAATCTCACATTCTAGTGTGGTAGCTCCTGAAATGTGCAAGGACAGAAGTAGATGGGGAGCTGTGGTCGCCGCGTATCCTGTATAGTAAAGAAAACGGTGACAAAGTACAAACAGTCCATTTCCAACGTAGTCAAGTGCGATTTGGTCGACGGCACTCAGTAATGATAATGCTTATCCAGAGACGACATCACTAAGACCAGCCGAGCGTAAGGCGGGCGCTGGAAGTTCCCAACTCAACTCAATATTTTGCAGCCTCAATAGGGTTTGTTGCAATTACTGTCTTCTTTAATACGTAGAATTCTATGTGGGGACCTACACCTCAACAGTACTGGCGATATCCCGTCAAGGGTACCTACCTACTTTTTGCGAGTAGACATCGAGTATGCCCTAGGTTTACTACCAAAGGATCTCTGCCAGACCTTCATGGAGCAAGGTGCAAGTGCAAGTCCCTCCTTCGTGGAGACAAGACGTCACCACCTCGGGCGTGCGTGTCTTAAGGAGACGGTAAGAGATTGCAGACAAATTACCAAGCTTGCTGTTACTTCTTTTGGGAATAGACTGTTCCCGAATGAAATAACAGTAAGTCGAGCACAACCATGAGTATTTCTCTTTAAAAGTTTAGAAATGCTGAACATGTGAGGTTGGCGCGATCTTCTAAAATCTTAGTGGTAAAGTCACAGAAGTAAATATATCTATATGTACCAAAAGCTAAGCTCGGTGAAATTCAACACCGAAGTGTAATAACATCTCCAATCTTACGTGTTGGAACCGCAGGTAACTGGCAGGTGTAGCAAAGCGTGTAATTACAGCGAGTAACCGCGGCTAACTGCGTGTGACAGTTACGTTGTGGAGCAACGCTGGGCGTGCCACCGCCGCCGCCTGCCTGCTGGCTGTTTGCCCAACGAGATCTTTACAGTTACCTGCGTATGTAGGTGATGACTGTGGACCTTTAGGGGGCTTAATAGGACGCGAAAACATTAGTGGCTTCTATGGGAAGCGTTTAGAGACTCCATATTATTAAGAGTGTTCACTTACACACATACAAAAGTGAACTATATTCCTCCTAGAAACAGCTTGTCAGGGGTTCAAGTCCGTTTTTGAATGTTTAATACTTAATTGCTACAAAACATACATGTACTTAACCGTCCATTAGATGGCTGCAATTACCCCCTAAGTTGTATATACGAGGCTTTGAGTTATTCAGCGTAGATCCAGGCAGATAAAACTAGGACTTGCATGACTATGGTTATCCTGCTGGGAATGACTACGACTGTGCGAGATGGAAGAGGTAAAGCTGGAAAACGGAGTTTAGACACTGAGGTGAGAGCTTCGGTAGCGACTGAGACTCGACCTAGCGATGATGGAGATGATCTTGGTTCTTATGATTGGTGAAATCAGCTCTAAGTGAGCGTGCGTTTGCGCTCGTTATATGAAACCGGCCTTCTGTAGATGCCTATTTATTTCGTGTATCATCATTGTCGGTGAAGAAACTCTAGGAATGGTGTCACTCACTATAATGGCCGCTATTATTTCGGCCTGTCCCCTATTGTTATCGTCTATTACCATTGAGTGGTTCCCAACACGGCTGCAACCAATTGCTATTGTTATTTCGCGGAGAGCTTCGTAATTTTGTAATTACTGAGATTGGAAACTTAATGCGATGGTAGGAATTAGATCTGGCTAAAGGCGACTAAAAGAGAGCGGCAATTGTTTGAAACGATTGTTTTTGAATATGAAAACCAAAATTGAATTTTTAATCTAAGACATTCAGTTTAAACAGTACTACGAATTTGCACAGGGCCTTATCCACTTTTGGAGTCCAACCCAACCGCACCTACTGGCCGGTGTATCTTCTAAGTAATGCTTTGGCGTATTAGATTGATGTGGATTGTGGATTATAGGCTGCAACAATACCACAGCATCACCATTTCAGTAAATAGCACTGAAAAGTGGTTTAAGGATACAATTTCCATAACAATAGACTGTAAGACAATAAACTAACTAGAGCTCGGCTCCAGCGAGCACAAATCGTCGACGGACTTTCTTTTCAATAGTGGATGTGATGATTCTGTTACAGTTAAGTGCGCTGCTCAATGCGCAGCACTGTGGCGTTGTTGTTGATCGGAGTCGCCGCCATTGTCCGTCACATTATATGTCTTCTTGTTCACGCGTCACGCTCACTAATGCCATTGTCGTTGGCGGTGGACTTCATCTGTTGCTGTCGTTCAACTGTCCTAAGGATCTTATATCGTCTGTCAAATTTTATTTTACCCTTTATCGTGCTTGCAATGCAGGGGTACCCGTATGCAGCACACGTCAGTACGTAAAAATAGTCTGAGAAGTAACTCTATAACAACGCAAACTTATCGATTTTGACCAGCGTCAAATATGTTTAGCTAAATGGCCACGTGACGCGAGCCTGCAAGGTGGGTTCACATCTCAATTATCTCAAGATTACGATACAGCACTACAAACATTACATGTTCGCACGTAGCTAACAAGAAGAGAACGTAACCGAGTGCGGCGGTATGCGGGTCAGCCGGCACTAACGGTGCAGCGCGCGCGCAGGAACGCGCACTGCTGCGGCCTGGTGTGCTCGGAATTGGAGCGATAGACGAGAATACGCTTAAGGACTGGAATACGGAGAATGTTTCGATCTAATCTGAATGTGAGGCACCCTTTGAGTGTGGGCGCGGCTTAAAAGAAACTATACAAAACTATTCATTTATGGGCAACTTTTACATCAGCCCTCCATTTAGAACACACGGCGATCCCATCTCTTCTAATAGCAGCTTATATTGTCCGTCACGCAGTCCATCCATCTTCTGTGTGATCTTGCTTTCCCTGTAACCTGTAATAATTCTGATTGTTTTTGTACAACATTTATGTCCCGTTTCTCACAGCTCTGTGATTGTGATAAAACGTAACAAAAGTTACGCATATGTATGGCCGTAGAAAACGCAATTATTTTATGAGCCAATTAAACCTGATGGAAAACGAAAACGTTTATTGTCGTGATATTTTACTTGTACACGCACGTTGTATATATACGCGGCATACGGCCAGCTACTCGTAACTGGAAGTGTGTTGTATTGTATGCCTGGTGAAAAACTCGCAACATGTCCCAACCTCACGCGAAAGGGATCTGGGTCCACAATTGGGTCGCAATTCTACTGTGCCTATAGTCTTCTCGCGAGTAGGTAGGTACTCGTTAGGTATCGCAATCGGATGTACGGTCCCAAATACGAACAATGTAACATTTCTTCTAAACATATAAAATGTTTAGAAGCACATAACTAATGTGGAAGTGTGTTAGATATGACTACAAATGAATCAAATCTTAGATTAAGATCGTTCGATTAAAGAGACGCTGAGTCTCACCACACGGTCATGGCATCTTTGAAATAATCATTGAGTTTTATTGCTTTTACGAGTATCTATTTACGGGCCATGAAGTCTTACAATAGGTACTCTGCTGACCTCCTTTCTGTTGTGGTTCGTCATCATACATGATGTCACTGTTTAGCTACTAAAACTTACTGTATCTAAGTTATTAACGGACTACGTTATTCTACAAAAATTTAAAAACCCAAGACACTCCCCATCCTTACTTTAACCCCCATAACTTTTGAACGGCCGAACCGATTTTCATGAAACATGTCTAAGAACACTCACACATAAGTCACCTATAATACAAAAAAAAACTAAATTGAAATAGCTTCATTCGTTCGGGAGTTGTGATGATACAGACAGACTGACACGTCAAATTTATAACACCACTCTTTTAGTGTCGGGGGTTAAAAAAGCTCCTATAAACACAATGACGCACAAGTGACCGCAAGTAATTTCGCTTCTGTTAAATGGCTGATTTGCATGCAAATCTTCATAATATTAATTTCACATGCCTGCCTGCCTACGTACCTACCTACTGAAAAGAAAGTACCTAAAGAAGAATAAAGAAATTGTAGAGCTGAACATAGGTGTATTACTTATATGACAATAAACTAGTGATAGACAGACGTGAAATACCCAGTGTAAAACCTTAGAAGTGCCCATATCTCAGCGTGTGGTCTTCGGGGGTGACAAAAAAATTACACCCCCGAATTTCATACTATCCAAAGCACTCGTTGGCGCTATCCTACTCTTGAGTATGTAGAAGATCTAAGTACACAGCAGTCGCCCAGGTTCGCTCAGGCATGCGGCGCGCGCGCTCCCGAGCCGACCCAGAGCCGCGCGTGCCGCTGGCCAGCTTGTGCGCATGTGCGCCCCACTTGGCATTTCACGATCTTGTCGCACAATGTCGTATTGTAGGTACATCGGCCGCAAGTGTGGCACTTGCCTAATTTGTAATTCAAACGTTAATACCACAACATTAACCAGAGTGGAAAATTAGACACGTTAAAGCACTAGTACATAGGTACGTAATCATAATCACAGAAGTACCTACTTATTAGCTAGATTTTGGTAGGGCATCGTAACCCTAGCAAAGGCGAATTCTTCTCCGGTCATACCGACCGTTCCATCGCACTGAGTAGGTACTTACGTACTCCGTGCTGCCGCTAAACCTTACCTACGTAAAATCTCATTTGGTCTTCGCCCAATGCTAGTTCATGCTCTGTAACTGTATGTACCTACGGTATTGCACATGCTGATTTTTACAACCGAAATAATAATGTTTCTTATTGTCTTTTCCAGATATTATGCATATGCTCTCGGCTAGTTCTCCCAGAGCCCACAGCAGCGCCCCCGGCCAGCTCCGAGGCGGCCGCCGACCTGCACACAGAACCGCGCGACGACTCGCTCGACGACAGCGAGGAGCCGCCGGAAGGCTACTACGCGTTTGTGGAGTCGCCTAATGCGACACCACCCAGGTGAATACTGATAACTTAATCGAATATCAAGTCCGCACCTACGAGCGGAAAATTTTGAATTGCTTTGGCATTCTTAGAGTGTCGCAAAGATGACATGCTAGGATAAGGATTACTGAAGATCAGGTGAAATGGACTAGCCTCACTCTTGTCCTCGGCGTCCTATGTCCTAGAGAGAGACAGCTGTTATGTCATACGACATGCGACAAGACGATATGCTTTACAAAACGAAGAAAGAAGTTGACCAAAACCTCGAAGCGTACATATATCACAGCACGAGTACACCAACAATGCCATTCATCAATTGTTATTCACTTAACAATTTTCTTGTTCACATCTCTCAATAACTTCCTCGTTACTTTCACCTGCGAGCGGTGTACAATACACCGCTAATGCCTCACAGCAACGTATGAATAGGAGCATATTGAAGGCGTGTGCGCCGTGAGCTGGCCGCCACCACTTTCACTGGCTCTGTTTGACTTGGACGGACTGTCTGAACCGGTGACAGGAGCGGCGCGCGACGTCGATGGAGCCGGATGTCTGTTGTGTTATATAGGTTTGAATGCCTTTATGGGTATGGACACTCACATACTTACATCTCGAATGTAACAGTTCCTTTGTGGCTTCGAGGTCCACTTTGAGAAAGAAGTGATTCACGATGAGTAGGCTTTTTATACTTCTTCGGTTGAGTTGCCCTACGTTTGCTGTAAAAGAAGATGCAATTTGCCTAAAATACAATAGACGTTTTCTTGTTCCACAGAGTCCGTCCTCCACCCTACCGACAAGTGGCCACGCCATGTCCTGAAGTAGACTCCACGCGGCCGCACGTCTCGGCAAACAACTTGTGTGGCGACCTCAACAGGGGGCTCATCCCCAAGAACCCCATGGGACAGAACCCCAACGGAGAGCCGTATCCGTTGTGAGTATACGCATGAACGTCTCCTTTCTCCGCTTGTCTCATTAAACATGTCACTGTTATGTTATGTTCACTAAGATGAGAAACATCCCTATGTAGATATATTTTTAACAACTTACTTTTAGATCAAAAATGCACTGCCAGGAAAAAAAATAGAGAGGTACCTTTTACGGTACAATTTTATGCAGCAATATTAAGTAGATAGTACAAAATTAAAAATTCAAAAATCGTTTATTCTGCATAGATCTTGAAATCGGTACTTACAAACTTTACTTTCCCGCGATATTATTGTGTTAACAATTAGTTCAAAATGGGAAACCCGGCTAGCAAAAGTGAGAACAAACAAACTATTTCAACTCAGGCTGTTAATTTAGCAGGCATAATACAATATGCAAACACAGATGAACTATTTCACTATAGCGGTGATAATACTGATATGCATAGTACTGGGTATGGTTGCATTGTGCGCCACACGGAAATGTAATGAGAGAGCGGGCAAATGGATTGCAAAACAGTTGAGGAAGATTCTAAGTAAGGACAAGTTGCAAACTGAAACCCCAAGAATAGTGATTTCCTAATAATTCGGATTTATACCGGTTGTGAAATTGTGTTGCTAATTTTTATATAAGAGACATTAAGCTATTCATGATTAAATTGTCGTGTAATAATTTCAAATTTACCTACGTAATGTACGACTACATGGTGAAAAATAAAACGTGGAATTCATTGTCAATAATATATATTTATTATAATACTTAATTATATCATAGCTAACATGATTACAACATTTACTCTTCATTGCTAACCACCGGTTTGTATAGTGTTATCGGTCATCAAACAATATAACCTTTTCTAATTTCCATTTGTGGTTTTAATTAACTCTCTATAACAATAGTGGACACATATTTTTTTTATTTATTATCACATAAAATCATTAATATACCTACATTTTTGTTAAAATTAGCAGTTATGAACCAGTAGGGTTTGCGTAGTACTAAAACATACGGTCAGTTAGGTTTACACAAAGTTCTTTATACAATAACATGCATAAAACTACCTACCTACTTATTTGTTTTTAGTTGGAGATTCTTTTACACTTTACAAATTATTTGGGAACAAAAAAGATTTAAGCTTGTGCTTAATATTCTTTTTGTTAATACATAATAATAATATAATCATAATAAATATTCCACAACATTCTACACAACGCTATCTAGACCCATGGTAAGCTTTTATAGCTTGTGTTATGGAATCTAGAATGCGGATTAACATACTTATATACTTTTTTTATGTAAATATATACATATTATACATAGAAACACCCAGACCAATGCAATTTATTAATTAGCCGAGGAATAATGTAAGTAGATGTTCTTTCCCCATACACGTTGATAGCACGTTCCGTGCACAGCTGGTTTTGCGTCATTGCTCGAGTGTACACAGGATGCTCAATTTTGGTTTTTAATTGATCGTTAAAAAGTGTTCTACTAATATGGTGTGTGTAAATTTCATATGAATAGGTAAAACTTTACAATATTTAAATAGGCTAATTTTGTCATTAAAATATTTTTCTTTGATTTTCATTGGAAAAATGTTCTTAAGAATTTTTAATTGTAATTTATAAATTTGATTTAAATAGCTATCGCAGGTTCGTTCGTAACTAGTTAAACCATATTGTATGTGCGAGTATAGTACAACATAACCTTGGTCTTGAAGGGAATCCTAATTTTTAGTAGAGTGATACAAGACTTGCCAAAAACTGTCTTAGTTTATTACTCACGTAATCAATGTGACAGCCCCAATTGAATTTGGAATCAATTACTATACTCGTACCAAGGTAAGTTTGCGTCTTTACGACTTGTATAGATGGGCAGCTACATGTAAGTGTAACAGAATTGTGCAGACAGCTGTGATTGTGGGCAATGAGGTCAGAACGAAGGGTTTGACGCTGGTGTGGTGATTTGATGACTAGTAATTTAGTTTTGTTTACATTAAGTACCAGTCCCGGGTCATGGCACCATCTTAGTAGGCTATCGAAGTCAGACTGCAGTTTATGACCTTCTGAGGGTCCTTGTCAGCTACTATGACACAGGTGTCGTCCGCAAACTGGTAACACATACCGTGCTCAACGCAATTGTGCATATTATTAACATATGATGAAAAATGTAAAGGTCCTACCTAAGACTGAGCCTTGGGCCGTGCCTTCGGCGACTAACATTCGTTAACTCATGGTATTACCAACTTTTACAGAGAATGTTCTGTTTTGTAAATAATCACCACACCATGTTAGTAAAGGTCCTCTTATGCCGCAAGTATCAAGTCTGTTTATTAATTTACTATAAACAGTATAAAGTGCATCATTATTATCGGCGGGGCGGCACTCGCGTGGCTGTGTTTGTGGGAGCCTCGACAGCGCATCGGCCGGTCCGTTATCCTGCGACTTATCAAATTTAACAGTAAAATCATAGGCCCAAAATCGCGCTGCCCACCTTTGAAGTCGGCTCGCGGCCGACTGAGAGATCCCACCTTTTTTACCAAAAATGTAACTCAACGGTTGATGATCCGTTCGTAATTCGAACTGCCTACTAAACAAATATTGGTGATGCTTGGTGATCCCGAAAAACATCGCTAGCGCTTCCTTATCAAGCTGACTATAATTTTCCTCTGCCGAGTTAAGTGTCCTTGAAACACAGCTGGCCGGTCGCTCGCTACCGTCCGACGCGTCGTCGGCGCGGCGTAGACTTGCGCCAACATCGCGCCTAGCCCGTACGCGGAGCTGTCCACCGCCGACAGCAAGAGCGGCCGCCCCTCCTCATAATGTGCCAGTACGAGTACTTTATCACACAATAACACTCGTTTTGCCACAATAAATGCTTTTCACAGTCAGTATTCCATTTCCAATCTACCCCTTTTTTCAGCAATGCGTGCAGGGGATGCAACAATATGCTGAGGTTTTGAATAAATTTACCATAGTAATTTAACATGCTGAGAAAACTTTTTAGTTGTGTCACATTACTTGGTTGGGGAGCATTGAAAATGGCCTCAGTCTTTAACGGATCGGGGCGTAACCCGCTCTTATCAATAATAAATCCTAAATATTTAACACTCTTCTGTAGGAAAGAAGACTTACTTAATTTCACTGTAAACCCCATCTTACTCAACCGTTCAAGTACCGCTCTGAGATTGTCCAAATGACTTTGGCGGGAGGTTCCCGTGACACATATATGTCGTCCAAAAATACGACCGTATGCTAGGCATACGGTCCCGGTACGATGGGTGTGGAATCGACTCGGTAAATAGTCCCCTCGCGTTCCAACCGCTCGAGCTCCTTTGCGACGACGCGGCGACGGCGAGTCGCAATGTTAGCGGCACGGATCGTGTGCGTACGTATACCGGGTCTTATGGGTCAGCTGTAATTGAACAGTATTTTTACAAGTCCCGAGTTGAGACGTAAACACCTGAGGATACTCAGCTGTCAATCGGTTCGCAAATGGGTCGTTTACAGTGTCGTTGACTTTATCGTTGATTTCATTCAATTTAATTTCTATATTATTTATTTGCAGGGCTCGGACCCACTCTCTCCCGAGTAACGGGTGACCCCCATTACGAATTACGTGAAGATTGCAATGCTTAACTTACAATGACTTTTCCCAGCACTAAATCTACTGGAATCAAACCTAACGACTCGATTCGTGAACCGGTATAGCTGCGTAAATTTAAGTTATCAATTATTATAATAATTTATCATAAAAGTTATCAGGTTTTAACACTTTATGAGTAAAATAACATATAAAGAAACTTTCATTGATAGTCGAAATTCTACTTGCGGTATCGACTTCAAACTCGATGTATTCACGATCAACTTCTACTGTACTAATATAATGAACTGAAAAGCAACATTTTCGTACGACAAATAGTTTTCAAGATATTTGATTTTGAAAAATTCAGTTTGTCGCGCGCCGCCCGAAAACGGTCCATACAAAATCGTGCGAAATTGTGACGTCACGCTTCGGTAGCGCGTAATGCAAATGTATGGAGTGCAAGAGAATATCGCATTTATCTCGGTCTACGTTGCGTTTACACGTATAAAGTTCGTAACAAAAGTAATTTAAAAATGTAATGAGTATGTATTGAGCAAGGAATATTTTTCAGAACATGCTATCATATTAAGCAGTATTGTGAAGAATCAACGACTTAGTCAAATAGCCTATTATGTGGGCCGCTCGCTCGGCCTCCCGAACGCACTTCCTTGCACATCACCTTCAAGTGACCGCGCGTACCACATTCATCACAATTACTGTAGTGCGCGATCCAGCACCGATCCGGGCGGTGCGACTTGCCGCAACGCCAACAGGTGGTCGGGCTCGGGCCGCTCCTCCACGGCGACGGGCGCGGTGCGCGAGGCTCGGGCCGCGCGCCGGTGTCGCCGCGCGCGCCGGGGCCGCCGCGCCGGCGGGCCGTTCCCCGTGCGCTCGCAGGGTGCAGGCCCTCGCCCGTGTGCCCGCCCGCACCGGCAACACGTGCGCATACCGCCGCCATCCCCCCTCTCCTCTCCGCGTGCTTCTCGGCAGCTTCTAACGGCAGAGTTAGCTCCACCACCTGCTTGTACAATAGTAGATTGTATTACAAATTACAAGGGAGCGAGGTAGTATTTTTACGGCGAGGGCGGTAAATAGTTGATTGTATAACAAGGGAGCGAAGTAGTATTTTTAAGGCGAGGGCGCTACTTTGAATCAAGAGCGAAACGAAGGATTCTAGAATAGAATCCTGAGCATAGCGAAGGATTCTAACGTAGAATCCTGAGCGCAGCGAGGGATTCAAAGTACACTGCCCGAGGGAAAAATAGTTCGCTCCCGAGTTATACACTCTACTTTTCATCCCCGTTCTATGAGAAAATATTTCTCCCTAGATTTCGTGGGTAACAAGTTTTGTACGGCGTTGTTAGCTTCTATAATAATTGTTTCGGGAGTTAATGCATTCTCACTTCCATAACTCAACGTAGAACTCATATTATTTTGCAAAATACAACTTAAATAGGTACGAGTATGTACTAATTACAAGAACAGAGACGTAATTGGCGCTCTTTGTTTTTTTTTAGTTAGCACAGGTCACCCCGCTCTATGTAGCCAACACGAATAGAAGGGATGAAACATGTTTTTCATCCCTTCTATTCGAAAAATGTCAGTTTCTTGTCACTGTAGCGGGGAACAAAATAGCTCTTTTCTGTTCAGAGCCAAGCAGCTGCGGGCCGGCAAAGTGATTTGAATTTGGAACATTAATATTCATAGAAATCGAACGCAAATTGCATGGATTTTTGGCTGGTAGGTACGTGTTGGCTGCACGGCGCGGGGTGACCTGTGCTAACTAAAAAAAACAAAGAGCGCCAATTACCTCTCTGTTCTTGTAATTAGTACATACCTTTTCAAATTTTATTTTGCAAAATAATGTGAGTTCTACGTCGAGTTATGGAAGTGATAGATAACGCATTAACTCCTGAAACAATTATTAAAGAAGCTAACAACGCCGTACATAACTTGTTACCCACGAAACCTCGGGAGAAATATTTTCTCATTGAACGGTGATGAAAAGTAGAGTATATAACTTGGGAACAAATTGCTTTTCCCTCGGGCAGTGTACTTTGAATACGCTCGGGATTCTATTGTAGAATCCTTCGCTTCACTCTTGATTAAAAGTAGCGCCCTCGCCTTAAAAATACTACTTCGCTCCCTTGTTGTACACACATATTAATGAACTTTAAAATCAAATTACTTATGTCCTAACAATCATAGCGCGTATTTTGGTTTATGAATCTTAACGGCTGACTTGAGGGACTGGTGGCATGTTCTCCTGAGTTGGTTGATTACCTGATGTACTCGGTAGATGTACGGATACAGCACTGCTGCCGATGCGCCGTCCGGGTCCGGAAATATCACTTGGGCGTCGTCGGGAACGCGATTCTGAAATAATAACACACGTGTGAACTGGCCCCTTGTTGGGTATTGGAATTGTAATATTTTTGCAAGAATAATCATCATCAGGCTCTGTGGTCTCCTAGGTTAGTTTTTTGTGGTTTAAAAGGCCCTACCAACATCTCTGATGCCCAAATAAGCCTCACCTGAACGTCGGCACCCGAGGTTTTTCTGAGCTTATCAGCCGGCAAAGTGATTTGAATTTGGAACATTAACATTCATAGAAATCGAACGCAAATTGCACGGAACTGGCTGGTACATACGTGTTGGCTGCATAGCGCGGGGTGACCTGTGCTAACTAAAAAAACAAAGAGCGCCAATTACCTCTCTGTTCTTGTAATCAATGGGTGATTTTTTAAGAGTTAAGTTTTCAGGTTTGTAGAACTGTGTTTTAATAGCGCTTAAACGTATCTGTCAAAGTGAAAAGTTTTCAGTGTACTCTGCCATTTCATCATGGAAAAGCTTACAAACGAGCAACGACTGCAAATTATTGAAATTCATTTTCAAAATTAATGTTCGGTGAAAAACGTGCATCGCTTGCTACGACCATATTATGGTCACCATAATCGACCAGGTGAATGAACAATTCGTGCTGTTATCAAAGCAAAACTTTCGCATTTGGAGTAATGAACAGCCACATGCCATACAAGAAACATCCCGAAAAACACTACTACTAAACTACAGTTTGGTGTGGTTTGTGGGCTGGGGCCATCATCGGTCCATTTTTCTTCAAAGACAATCATGGAAGAAACGTTTCCGTCAACGGCGAACGAATAACGGGCCAGGATACGCGACTTTTTTGCCCCAGTTGGCTAAGTTGGCCCTAGTTGACATGTGGTTTCATCAAGACGGTGCCACATGCCACACAGCTCATGAGATAATGGAAATGTTAAATGATGAATTTAGTGAGCAGCTTATCTCTTGATCATGCGATTTAACGCGTCTTGATTATTTCTTATGGGGTTATGTTAAGTCCTTATTCTATATGGACAAGCCAAACACAATAGAAGCCTGAGAGAATAACATAACACTTGTAATTCGTGTAATACAGGCCGAAATGCTCGAGAAAGTGACACAAAATTGGACCATCCGAATGGACCATTTTAAACGGAGCCGCGGGCAACATTTACACGAAGTTGTCTTTAAAACATAAATGGCAAAGGCCTATTTATCTATTTCAATAAAAAAATTGAATACATGTAGAGTATATAACTCGGCAGCAAATTATTTTTCCCTCGGGCGGTGTACTTTGAATCCCTCGCTGCGCTCAGGATTCTACGTTACTACTACTACTACTACGTCTAGCGCCCTCGCCTTAAAAATACTACTTTGCTCCCTTGTTGTACACACATATTAATGAACATTAAAATCAAATTACTTATATCCTAACAAACATGTGGCATGTTCTCCTGAGTTGGTTGATTACCTGATGTACTCAGTAGATGTACGGATACAGCACTGCTGCCGATGCGCCGTCCGGAAATATCACTCGAGCGTCGTCGGTAACCCAATTCTGAAATAATAACTCACGTGTGAACTGGCCCCTTGTTGGGTATTGGAATTGTAATCATCAGGCTCTGTGGTCTTCTAGGCTAGTTTTTTGTGGTTTAACAGGCCCTACCAACATCTCTGATGCCCAAATAAGCCTCACCTGAACGTCGGTAGGGCACCTACTTTTCCAATTGCACTCAATATTGGCACTTTGGCGCTCGAGGTTTTTCTGAGCTTATCAGCCGGCAAAGTGATTTGAATTTGGAACATTAACATTCATATAAATAGAACGCAAATTGCACGGATCTGGCTGGTACATACGTGTTGGCTGCACAGCGCGGGGTGACCTGTGCTAACTAAAAAAACAAAGAGCGCCAATTACCTCTCTGTTCTTGTAATCAATGGGTGATTTTTTAAGAGTTAAGTTTTTCAGGTGTGCAGTTCTGATTTTTTATGGCGCTCAAACGTATCTGTCAAAGTGAAAAGTTTTCAGTGTACTCTGCCATTTCATCATGGAAAACCTTACAAACGAGCAACGACTGCAAATTATTGAAATTCATTTTCAAAATTAATGTTCGGTGAAAAACGTGCATCGTTTGTTACGACCATATTATGGTCGCCATAATCGACCAGGTGAATGAACAATTCGGGCTGTTATCAAAGCAAAACTTTCGCATTTGGAGTAATGAACCGCCACATGACACACAAGAAACATCCCGAAAAACACTACTACTAAACTACAGTTTGGTGTGGTTTATGGGCTGGGGGCATCATCGGTCCATTTTTCTTCAAAGACAATCGTGGAAGAAACGTTACCGTCAACGGCGAACGAATAACGGGCCATGATACGCGACTTTTTTTGCCCCAGTTGGCTAAGTTGGCCCTAGTTGACATGTGGTTTCATCAAGACCGTGCCACATGCCACACAGCTCATGAGACAATAGAAATGTTAAAGGATGAATTTAATGAGCAGCTTATCTCTTGATCATGCGATTTAACGCGTCTTGATTATTTCTTGTGGGGTTATGTTAAGTCCTTAGTCTATGTGGACAAGCCAAACACAATAGAAGCCTGAGAGAATAACATAACACTTGTAATTCGTGTAATACAGGCCGAAATGCTCGAGAAAGTGACGCAAAATTGGACCATCCGAATGAACCATTTTAAACCGAGCCGCGGGCAACATTTACACGAAGTTGTC
The DNA here is from genome assembly GCA_914829495.1 of Eilema sororculum. Taxonomy (NCBI): domain Eukaryota; kingdom Metazoa; phylum Arthropoda; class Insecta; order Lepidoptera; family Erebidae; genus Eilema; species Eilema sororculum. Next base: position 659,259 of record OU618532.1, read on the forward strand.
TTTAAAACATAAATGGCAAAGGCCTATTTATCTATTTCAATAAAAAAATTTAATACATGATGTAAATTTGAATAATTTATTCGATATTGAAAAAAACTACGCTTAAAAAATCTCCCGTTAGTACTTAGGTACATACCTACATATTTAAGTTGTATGTTGCAAGTATGAGTTCTACGTCGAGTTATAAAAGTGAAAATGCATTAACTCCTGAAAAAAATGTTGTAGAAGCTAACGACGCCGTACTGAACTTGTTACCTACGAAATCTCGGGAGAAATATTTTCTCATAAAACGGTGATGAAAAGTAGAGTAAAAGAAAGTACCGGGAAAAAATCAATAATACACAAAAAAATTGTTATTCATCCAAATTTATTTTATCACCTTCAAAGTATGCTCCTTCAGAAACGATACACTTACGCCAACGAATAATCCAATCATCAAAACATTTTTTAAACGCTGTTTCCGGAATTGAGTTCAGTTTTCGCCGCGAATTCTCCTTTATGTCTTCTACTGATTGAAAACGGGTGCCACGAAGTGGTAATTTGAGTGTAGGAAAAAGAAAGAAGTCGGCTGGAGCCATATCTGGTGAATATGGTGGTTGCTCGATCGTATTTGTTGAGTGTTTGGACAAAAATCCAAGAATTTTCTTTCCACAAATCTGGCCTTTTCGTCGAATTTGTTCTCTTAAACGTCGCATAACGCTCAAATAATATTCTTTATTTACCTTTGACTTTCCGGCAAAAATTCCGAGTGCACAACACCGCGATAGTCAAATAAAACCGTCAACATGACTTTGACTTTTGATCGACTTTGACGTGTTTTTTTCGGTTTTGGTTCAGTTGAAAGGCGCCATTCCGAAGCTTGTTGACTAGTATGCATGTCAAATTCGTAAACCCACGTCTCGTCACCAGTAACAACGCGTTTCATTAATGTTGGGTCGGTATTGACCCGTTCTAGCAAGTCCTCAGCGACTCTCATGCGATTTAGTTTTTGAAGAAAATTCAGGTCTTTTGGGACTAGCCGGGCAGCAACACGTTTCATACCCAAATTATTAGGTAAGATGGTACGGATCGACTCGTGAGATACAGAAAGTTCGGCGGCCATCTCTCTCAAACTTGAATGAGGATTTTCAGTCACTATTTCCTTCACTTTTGCGATGTTAACTTCAGTTGCAGACGTTGATGGCCTACCAGAACGAGGCAAATCTTCCATCACATCTCGACCGCTTTTGAACGCTTTGTACCACTCATAAGTACGTGTTTTCGTCGATTCACCGCAAGCCTTCTGTAACATTTTCAGTGTCTCCGAACATAAAATTCCATTGGTGATGCAAAATTTAAGACAAACTCTTTGTTCGATGTTTTTGTCCATTATGAAATTCGCAATACACACTAGATATTATAAAACTAAAAACAGCACTGTTTTTAACATAAATGACAGGTGCAACTCAAACTGCGCGCCAAAATGGAAAGCAGTTGTGCCAATCAAACAACAACAAAACAAAACAAAAATTTTAATTTGGAACCATAAACAAAACATTAATTCCCGATACTTTGTTGACTGAATGTATAACTCGGGAGCAAATTATTTTTCCCTCGGGCGGTGTGATTAGAATCCCTTTGAAGGAATTTTTACAGCATTAAGTATGCTAACTATACAAATCGAATACATAGGGAAAAAAAATCTTCTCGGGCGGGACTCGAACCCGCAGTCTTTCCCGACCACCGTAAATAATAACGACACGCGTAACTCCTCCGTAATTCCGTTCAAGAGTACTTATATATTGTTTTACGCGGCGAATATACGCGGGCCATTGTTTCGAAGTGATATCAAACGGTTCCAGTTTTCCGATAGGCATTATTGTTACTGTAATAATACCGAAAACTATCAAAAAGCACACGTGAATATGCCTCGTCGCCAAAGGAACGTAAGTGAAAGGCGGTGGTTAACAGCTAACTGGTTTATTAAGGTAAACACCTACCCAAAAGCGGCTCCGGGGATGTGTCGTGGTCGTAGCCCAATATATTGTACGGGTCCTCATTGATCGGTGAATGTCGGATCGACCCCATATCAGGCCGGCCGGGTGCTTGCCCGCCACCTAAGTGGTGCGAATAAATGTAGTTATATAGTACCTATAGACACTTATTAAGTATTTTATAGAACTGATCAGTAAACGATCGGTGGATGAAGCGAAGAGACGGACGAGGCTCGACACTGGCTCTCCTCTCAGGGTAGGTCACACAGAAGTGGCTTCTAGTCAAGTTCATTTTAACCCCGACGTAAAAACGACGGGGTGTTATAACTTATGTGTATCTATGTGTGGGGCTGTTCGTTTGTGACATCGTATGTATGAACCGATTTTGATTTAGAAGGTGTGTGTAGTGTTGGCATGTTAATCAAGTAAACCATTTTCTATGTACCTACGCAAAAACGATGTGGTGTTATAAGTTTGGCGTGTGTATGTGTGTGTGTGTATGTTTTTCTGTGGCATTGTAGCACCCAAAGGGATGAACAGATTTCAAATTTAAAAAAAACTCGGGAGCCACCGCCACAAAATATCGAATGACATATTTCTCACAACTCCCCCAATATGGATATCAATTAGAGGGCCTGGCTAGTAGAATACCAAATACAATTAATTAAATTTCAAATTCAAGATGGCCGCAAACACAAAAAGGCTCTTTTTTACAACTCCCTCAATATGACTATCAAATTAAAGAGCTTGGTCAGTAGATCAATTTTAAAAGTATAAAATAAAATTACAAATTTAAAAAACCCCCGTCACAAAATGCGCCTCCAAAAAGTTTTTCATCCCTTCTATTCGAAAAATGTTACTTTACTGTCCCTGTAGCGGGGAGCAAAATAGCTCTTTTCTGTTCAAGGCCAAGCAGCGGGCCGGCAAAGTGATTTGAATTTGGAACATTAACATTCATAGAAATCGAACGCAAATTGTACGGATTACTGGCTGGTAGGTAGGTACGTGGTGGCTGCACGGCGCGGGGTGACCTGTGCTAACTAAAAAAAAAACAAAGGGCGCCAATTACGTCTCTGTTCTTGTAATTAGTACAAGTACATTACCTATTTACGTTGTATTTTGCAAAATAATATGAGTTCTACGTCGAGTTATAGAAGTGACAATGCATTAACTCCTGAAACAATTAGATATTATAGAAGCTAACAACGCCGTACAAAACTTGTTACCCACGAAATCTAGGGAGAACTATTTTCTCATAGAACGGGGATGAAAAGTAGAGTGTATAACTTATTTTTCCCTCGGGCGGTGTACTTTGAATCCCTCGCTGCTCTCAGGATTCTACGTTAGAATCCCTCGCTACGCTCGGGATTCTATTCTAGAATCCTTCGCTTTGCTCTTGATTCAAAGTAGCGCCCTCGCCGTAAAAATACTACTTTGCTCCCTTGTTGTACAATCTACTATTGTTTTTTAAATGTGTTGGTTAGCCCTTTAACTTTGGTACTTTGTTACCTAGCAATATTTTGAGTCAAGCGTTGTCATTTCGGGGTCCTTGGATCGTTCCGGTAACATGAGGAAGTGCTACCAGTAAGGCTCCCGCGACCAACCAACACAATTTATTATGAACTTGTTGAAGGCATTTTTTGTAACGGGGCTTTTCAATATACTTGAGTTACTTACCCGTATTCGATATTAACTTGCGTGACATTTTCAAAGCGTCACTACCAATACAAAGTTTACCTGTAGGACTATTCAACTGGTGTCTGCTAACGAGGTTAATCAATACCCTATGTTGCGCAGGACAGGTACTACGCATGTGCTGCGTCTGTCATTTATCTTCGTCATCCACGTTTCGTTTCACTATCATTCCTCTTCATCTTAACGTTATTCCCGGCCGCATTCAAAGCTTTCATTGTGGGAATCCGAGGTCCGCTTTTTTCAACCAAACTTCGTGTTTGGTTGTATGAATGAAAGAATGAATGATTTGATACATCGAGGTCTAAGTTATTACAGTGGTCATACATATTCCGTAACCCTTAACATTTGTAGAAATATTAAGTTTTACATTATTAGTATAAAGTTTCACAATAATAATATAAATGAAAACAACACCTCAAGAGGTTCGCGTTAGACAGTTGGGTCATGGGCCTGATGCAGAAGGCGGGTAATCCTCGACACGGCACGCATTGTGAGGAGGTTCCTCTCCATTGGAGCCCTAACCACCGGTAGCTTGGTCCCTGTACCCGATGCCGATGCCGGTGGGGTACTATTTTTATATTTTTCAATAAATGTTTTTTTATATGTAGGTATTTAAAAACATAATTTATAAGTTTTATTTAAATGAATAAAGAGGAAATATAAATAATAATGTCAAATATAACATAAGTCACGCATGCAATTTAATTATTATTTCATTAGTCACTTTGATTAGTCAATTATTTGTTTCACATCAGTCAATATCTCTCTCAATACCTCTACATTTTTGCTATTCTTAAATTTCCTTACCGAATAAAAAGTTTATCTAATAAAAAAATGAACATGTTGATTTTTAATTTTGTACTAAAGGTAGTGCGCTCACATCAACTGGAAGTTTAGTTTAGCAGTTTAGCAAAAGCTAGTATACACTAGCTTTTGCCTGCGGCTCCGCCCGCGTGGATGTCGGTTATCGCAACCAAACATAGCCGATACGTCCTTTCTCATGGTCTTATATACCCATATACCAAATTTCATAAAAATTGGTTCAGTGGTTTAGGCGTGAGAGCGTAACATACAGACAGACAGAGTTACTTTCGTATTTATATTATTATTATGGATGTTAATATAATTTTGACCTCAGATTTTTTAGGGTTTCAATGACCTATACCGGGACCGACGACATAACGCCCTTTGCAAGGCACGGAAATAGGAAATAGCCGACTTACTTAATGCAAATTCACGCATAATCATACTCGTATACCTTACTCTCAATTCAAACCTGAAAATTGACATTGTGATAGTTTTTTATATTCAGGAGATAAATGATTTGATTGTAAATGTAGATACAGACCGAACTTTATGAGTTGGCGCTCACTAGTATAGCGCAGTGCTAATGCGCCTTCCTCGCGGTTGTTTTTTTAAACCATGATGTGCTTAAAAATGTTTGTTTGTGTGTATGTGTGCAGCGAGCTGCTGCGCAACCAGACGCTGCGCTTCTTATCACGCACGCTGCCCGTGCTCCGCGCCGACGACACGCTGCCGCGCGTGGCGCACTTACCCGCCGCGCCACCGGCCGCCGCCGCGCCCGAGCTCACACACAACCGGTGAGTGTACCCCAGCACCCAGCAGCCACAGGACCGTCCGACCGACCGAACGTTCTAACTCATCCAAACTATTTAGTGTCCAGGACGAGATTAATTTCGATTAGGAGGTTGTCTTGTGTGCTTTCAGAGTTTACAAACAATTTTTTCTGTTGGTATCTAATGCCTTGACCGTGGGTACCGAGTGGCCCATGCTCACGGTGTGTGAACAAAGCGTCGAGTATTTTGCACGTACATTGCACTCGGCCGACAACAGCATAAGACGCTGTACTATACTGCCAATGTCGTGACGCAGGCTGGAGGAGCGAGCAGGCCGCGCGGCGCGCTCGGTGGCTGAGGCGGACAGCGCGGTGCTGCCCGACGCGGACGCCACTCCGGCGCATGCGCTACGGGCCGAGCACCGCGCCGCCGGCGACGTGTCGGGGGCACCGCGCGAGAGCCGCAAGTTCTGCGACGGCGGCGGCGTGTGAGTACTGTCTACACCTACGCCTAACTATAGCCAAACCATAGTCTTCTAGGAACCTAGTTTCAGCTGAATTCTACACTAACCAGTCCCGAATAAACAACGTTAATATAGCGAGAGTCGAGTATATTGTACAGCCTTTTAACGTACCACCTCTAAATTTCTCATTGATTTTTTTTTCTACACTGGCAACACCTAACTATGCTCTAGTGTCGTCTCCAACTTAGCCACCATTTTAAATTGACATCTACTGTGTTGCCAGTGTAGAAAGATAAAGCAGAGGTAGCTCCTTAATAAAACGATTCATACATTATAATATACGTACTTTAATACAAAAGAATAATTTAACATAATGCTTAGATTTTAAATAACACAATTCGGCTAAGAGGACGAGCACCACGATATATTGAACAGTGCGGCGTCCACACGAGTGACACCTTTCGATGTCGTTAAATTTATTTGAATATACGATATAACAACACGACGGAATAATTATAAAGATGCATTTACTTTATAGGCATTGACAAAAATCTATCTTATAGAACATTCTCACGTTTCACTCAAAGCAGATTTCACTAACGGATAAGAACCGATATCAAAAAAACGAAGACATAGTTTAGTTAAATAGATTGTCACGGCGAAATACAGCCTTCGTATACTTCGAACCCCATTTAATTTTCATTGATATCAGCCGATATTGGTGAAATCTGCTAAAACACATCAGTATTTAGACTATCGTCGCTAACATTAATATTAGAGTTATAGTTTAGAGTATTCGATATTTCGACACTGTTGCAAGCGCCGTAATCACGAAAAATGTAGCGTAACCGCAAATATTCATAGTTGTCTCGCGTCATACCATTGTTTTCACTACACACTCTCGCACTCGCTAACGTTTACGACACACCACGCTTATAGTTATTATTATTATTATATATTATAATATATATATATTATTATATATTATAATTTTGTTTTGGTTTATTTTCTCATCTACCCTCAGTACGACTAACAGTGATAAAATTTGCTCCTAGTGAAAGTTCGTCTTTAAAAATAGTAATAGTGTAGAATCTACGTCAAATGCGCTTGTTCAGTGTTTAATATCATCCAATAAGTCTGTGCAAATAAAAAACCTTCGTAAAAAACCGGCCAGTTAAGTGTTAATTTGGCGACAAAATTCTTCATAGGAACAGTCGTGCCAGTGTTAATTTAACCTATCAAAATGAAGTGCTTCCAATGTGAGAATGACCATAATGAGGATAATGGTGTGCAGTGCGATGGTTGCAAACGCAACATATGTCTTCAGTGCAGTGGTCTGACGTCGAGTGAGGCCCGTGTCATGGGATTGAAGGGCAAGCGAACCCTATTATTCTTGTGTCCCGCATGCAGAGAGGCGCTGTTCCAGGTGCCCAAGCTGATAAAGTCCTACGATGGATTACGCCAGGAACTCGACGACGTCAAGAAAATGCTTACGCAATCTTCAACTACATCAGTGGCCTACGACGCCATAACGGCGCCGGTGGTGAATCACCCTTCTCCTCTGAGTACAGGTGCTATTTTAGAGGAAATAGCGGAACGGGAACGTCGAGCTCGAAATGTAATTATAATTGGTGTAAAAGAAAGCGAATCGGATGCTGGCAGCGACAGAAAGTCGCACGATGAAATATGTGTAAAGAAGATAGTACAGGATGTAACCAGCGACCTTAGCTCAGAAGTGGTGGCAGTGCAGCGTCTGGGACGCCGTGAACCAGGTAAACCTAGACTATTAAAGGTAGTGCTAACATCTCGGCAAGCGGCCATCCGGATTCTGAAAAACAGAAGCAAGACAAGCAAAGAGGTAAGAATTTATGATGATAAAACACCTAAACAACGAGAAGAACTGAATCATCTTCGAGAAGTTCTTAGGTCGAGGATTGAAAATGGTGAACCTAACCTCACAATCAAATATTTGAAGGGTGTACCCAAAATTATCAATCAAAAAAACTAATATATTCAGCATCTTCTAACACAAGTCCATACACTGACCTTACGCTTATGTATACCAACCTATGCTCACTACCTGCAAAATTCGACCTATTCTTACGATACATGAACACATCAAAACCTACAATTGCAATCATAACAGAAACATGGTTCAATAGTAAAGACCGTAATAGTACCTTCAACATACCGGATTATACTTTGTACAGACAGGACCGTAGACATAAGAAAAAAAAATCTGATGGTAAAACCAAAGGGGGAGGTGTTGCCATGTACATAAAGAACAGCCTAAATGGTATTAAAATAGTAGCCCGACGTAACCACAGGTACATGTGTGATGATGTTGAAGCGCTCTATATAGACATACAGTACAGCTCATACCATTTTCTTATAGTGGGAGTATACCGTTCAGATGATGCCAATGAAGATGCCCAGAGACATCATGACACCAAGCTATTCCAAAATCTTTCAACGGCTTCGGAAAATAATACGGTAATAATAGCTGGTGACTTCAATTACCCAAGTATTAAATGGCCATTACATATAGATCAACACCTGACTGGCTCAGCGGAACTATTTAAGGATATGTTTTTGGATTGCAACTTATATCAACTAGTAAATAGTCCTACAAGGTTCAGGCTGGGCAATATGCCCTCGCTCTTGGATCTGGTGTTGGTAAATGAGGAAATATTGGTAAAAGATATAATCCACAAACCACCTATCGGTAAGAGCGACCATTGTGTTCTAGAGTTTGAGGTGCAGGTCCAAACACAAATGTCAAACAATCTACCCAAACTTCGACGACTCTATCACCACATCGACTATGAGGAATTCGGCGTGGATCTTCTAAATAATCTTGGAGCGTTTAACCCCACAGGCAATATTGAACAAAACTGGGCAGAAACTATGGTGGCACTTAATAAAACAATTGACAAACATGCCCCACCTAAAATCATAAGCTACAAGGCCAAAGACAAACCCTGGATTGACAGGAATGTTCTAGAACTAATAGCTAAGAAAAAACAACTATGGGATAGATACCGTTCCTCAGGGTTTGATGAAGATTATAAGGCATACCGTGACACTAGTAACAGGTGTGTAGCACTGGCAAGGAAACAGAGAGCCCTGTTTGAGGCGCATATATTGGATGGCGGTGACAAAGCCTTCTACTCACACATCCGACGTAGCACCAGCACCCGGATGAGCATTCCACAAGCTATGAGAAATATTAATGGAGACCTTGTCACAGATCCAAGTGGTATAGCAGAGGTGCTTGCAGAGGAATTCCAGAAAGCTTATTCAGCTGAACCGGTCCTACACCAATTACCTAAAATAACTGGGATTAAGCGGGTGGAACACAGCTTGAGCGATATTGATTTCACACTTGAGGATGTGGAAAAAGCAATAAAAGGTCTACATGCACACTCTTCAGCAGGCCCAGATCAGCTACCAGGATGTGTCTTCAAAAACTGCGTACATATACTAGCGCCCATCTTAACACACTTAATGAATACATCATTTGCGGCGGGATGCTTGCCACAGGACTGGAAACATGCCATAGTGACCCCAGTGTTCAAGAGGGGAGACAAACTACAGCCTGGTAATTTTCGCCCCATCAGCCTCACCAGTATTGTAGTGAAGATGATGGAAACAATTATTTCGCACAGCTTGACCGGGTTTTTGAGCAGAGAGGGCATTATCTCAACCAAACAACACGGATTTGTTAGAGGTAGGTCAACAGTCACTAATCTGCTGACATGTGTACAGGACTGGACAAAGGAACTCGATGGCCGCAACCCAATAGATGTCATTTACCTGGACTTCGAGCGTGCATTCGACAAGGTTCCACATCAACGACTTCTCAACAAACTGGAGCATTGTGGGATACGTGGAGCTCTACTCAAATGGATAAGGAACTACTTGGAGGGTAGAACATTCCAAGTGCGTGTCGGTGGCGCCCTTTCCAAGCATAGACCCGTTGCGAGTGGCGTACCCCAGGGCTCAGTGCTTGCCCCCCACTTGTTTGGAATATACATAACAGACTTAATCGAGGTGATTGAGTGCCGGTCTGCCTTCTTTGCTGATGATGGTAAGTTCTTTGCCAACCCACTTATACACTCAGGACAGCTGCAGGATGACTTAGATCGTATCCAAAATTGGACTAAAGATTGGATTATCAAATTAAATGCATCTAAGTGCAATGTTCTGCATTTAGGGGGCAACAATCCAAGGGCTACATATAGTCTTGAGGGAAACATCCTAACTCCAGTCAACCTCCAAAAAGATCTGGGAGTGACTGTGGCTCCTGATTTGAAGTGGGCAGAACATATCTCCAATATTGTAAAAAGGGCTAACTCTTTTACATATGTTGTTCGAAAGTCCTTTCAAAGCATAACCATCGAAGTTTTCAGGAGAATATTTAAGACCTATATTAGGCCACTCTTGGAATATGGCTTCCAGATCTGGAGCCCATACCTTCACAAGGACATCAATCTGCTGGAGAGTGTCCAGAGGAAAGCCACGAAGATACCACCGGCTCTACGACGCATGTCCTATGAACAGAGACTACGTGCACTGAAACTGAGCACTCTCGAGCAGAGACGACTTCGAGGTGATCTGATAGAGGTATACAAGATCATAAATGCGCACTATAATCTGCCAGATATCCAGAACATTCTTCTCAGGAGGGACAGCATACGGCCATCCCGCGGACACGGCCTTCGATTGACGCGGGCCTCTGCTGATACACTGGTTGCCCATCACTTCTTCAGTAATAGAGTGGTCCATAATTGGAACTTGCTGCCGGAGGACGTTGTTTCTGCCACCTCAATAAACTCATTTAAAAATCGACTTGATAACTGGCTACGACTAGACAATTCAGTGCTTAAAAAAATGACGGACAATTAAATAAAAATAAAAAATCTATAGACTATTATATTTTATCACTAGAAGTGAACACAACAGCTTGTAGCTGCTTGTTCATAATTATATAAATAAATAAATAAATAAATAAATAAATTTATCCCGTTAACTCTAATAGTAACAAAAACTACAAAATGTGTTGGAGAAGGATTCTGGGGAATTCCTTTCTTAGTGGTGAACTCGCAACACAAATGGTTTGCCGTAACAAATTCCCAGCAATACTATTAAGGTAAATAACATTTATCCTACATATTTTTTACTAAATTTAGTATAATAGGTTTTACCTAATTTTAGTAATATTTCAACTACAATACTAAAAATAAATTGGTAAGCACGTGCGGTGCGAGTCTACTAGTGCTCGTACAACTGTATTATAAACAACACAAGTATTATCTAGGTACTAGGTATTTCAACATGTATAAATATCAATATGCAATGCAAAAATATACGCGACAGTTGTCATTTACAATATTATCAATATTTTAGCCGACTTTAAATAAAACGAGGGCTTTTAAAAATAAATTGATTATGATGTAATCCGTAAGAAAATCAAAAAGTTAGAGGATCAGCTATAGACAGCTACATTATGTGTACGCTGCTATTATCCCAATATTCCAACAGGATTGCAACTCACGGAGTGAAACCACTTAAGGAGCGAATTTATAAAATGTTCAAAATGATCACACCCTTAGTTAGATTACCAAACAATAATTCGCAAGTTTGTCACTAGATGGCGTTGATTCAAATTCTGCCTTACGCGCTCGCTATCGAATACGTGAAGACTTACATGTAAGTGCAAGTGTATGTAGGTATGACGGTGCGTTGTACAGTGGCCGGCAGACTTCGTGACGATATACTCTGGTATTTGTTTATACGAAGTTTGCCGGCCCCTGAGCTCAGCGTTCAGACTTGTGCTCGAGGAGGGTCCTGAGGCCGGCCAGCACGACGTCCAGCGCGTCGGGCGCCTTGCCATCCAGGATCGTCACGCGCCGGTCCTTCTCGATCTGCACATAATATTACATTGACCTCTTATTATGATTGCGTAGATTTTGGTATTAAAACTACCATGGTCACTCACATTCTAAAGCTAAATGTGGCTAAGACAGAATACTTGGCGTTAAACTCAACAGATCCCACACCCGTCCGCATAGGCGATGACTTAGTCGAGCACACGAGCCAGGTTAAGTTCCTGAGATGTGTACTTCACGAGACTGTTGACATCGACTACGACCTCAAGGCACACGCCGCGTGGGCTAAGTGTAGGGAAATGATTGGCGTCATATGCATCCTTGTAGAAGGGGTAGCCCCAAGAAGTGCTGGCTTAACGTCGTGGGGTGATATGCGCGCAAACGGTCTGACTACCTTGGACGCCCAACATTGTGTGAAGTGGAGGAGGAAGAACCGGAAAGCGGACCCTCGGAGCTCCGAGGGCACTATGGCCTTAGATGCAATCAAGATTAACGTCTTTTTATGTAGATGATGATGATGATGGTCACTCACATTACTATTAGAGATATCGGGATATTTACCAATTATGTATTGTTTCAAGTGTTCGATATTTCGGCGTTATTGCAAGCAATGGTGCTTGCAATAGCGCCGAAATATCGAACAATTGAAACAATACAAAAATTTGACTGCTGGCCGCCAATACTCCAGTTCCTCCGTGATCATGATTTTAAGTAATAATATCGCACTACCCTCTTTCAAGGTCTTTTACTACGCGTATCAGCCCTACCACTGATTTCACTTTCACTACAAACTCAAACTCGATCTCTATCACGTTCACGACACACGATGCTTACTGAATCCACTCGCGATTTTGTTTTGGCTGGTTTCTTATATGACACTCGAAACACTACATGGTAAATATCCCGATATTTGTAACAGTAATGAAAAATACTGTTAATAGATCAATTTTGGTACAAGTACACGTACCTGCGCGCGGTACTTGAGGTGCTCGGGCCACACGCACGTCTCGAAGTAGCCGGGAATGTCGGGCGGGTCGTACACGCGGAAGCAACGCCGCATCGCGCACTCGCCGTACTCCAGCACGAAGTAGTAGCTGGAAAACACACCAGGCACGCTAACGAGGCGAGATAATTACCACAAAATAATTGGGTACAGTAGTACCACGTTTATAAGTTACGCCGATGTACGTGCGCAGAAGTCTCATATTTGAAACGCGCCAAAAAATCTTAACCAATCACAACGCTCCGCCAAACATGGCCCTTTATTATTGGTTGCCGCCTGCGCGCCATGTTCGAAACAATGAAGAATGAGCGGGAAAGCACTACTCTTTGGATTTATTGCGTTTTCATTTTTAACCCACGCAATAAAGTTGGTGTTTCAATAGCGTTGGCAATCATAATTAATCGGTGTTAGCTTACTCTTCTGAGCAGGCGAACTTTGCCGATGCGACTTATAAATGTGGTTCAGCTGTAACAAACCGAAATGACCGATCCGCACAATCACGTTACCTACACTAAACTTAAATTAACTTGAATATTGTTCTACACTTCTAGTCTAAAGTCAATAATAAATACAGACGAACTTACATTGTACGGTTCACATGCTACTCACCTCAAGTTACAAAGCTTGAGTATAGGCTCGTAGTTCAAAACAGTGAACCCTTCCACTATGAGAAACTTCTTGTTGGCGATCGTGAACACTTCCGGCCCGCTCTCCGCAGCCGACACGTGCGCCTTGTTGGCGCCCTCTATGGTCGAACATATGTCGCTGTACATCTTCTCCATATCCAGAGAGGACAGTATGTCATAGTTATTGTGGTCCAGGTTGCCACACTTCACGTGATGCGGACTGTCGTCTGGGTAGAAGTACTTATCCTGGTGGAACAAGTGCACCGGGGATATTTTAGTCTTCAGCTGGTTCGCAAGAGATGTTTTCCCCCCACAAGTGACGCCAGAGATGCCAATGATGATCCAATCATCTCTGTGTTTCATTGTGGATATCTTCTTCTTGCTGCGGTACGCGACTGTCCGGAGCGCTAATGGCACGTGCAGACGTGATACAGTGTAAACGACATCAGACCGCCGATGAAGAATAGACCCCAAGTTCCGCAGAATAGTAAAAACCACTTGGGGTCTGGTACCAGTGGGTATAATGATGAATCTGGAATTAAACAACAATACTTTTTGTCAATATTCAGAGTAGTATATCACTGACATGGTAGCTAGTGGTCGTACTTGGCTTCAAAGAGAGAAAGTTCACAAAACCAAAACAGCCCGACCTTCGCTGGACGCTCACTCTCGCTCCCGAAAACCTGCGACGTGTCAAACCAATATACGTCAACAGTATTAATAAAAATATAAAATAGAAGGTACTACAAAGCATGAAGGAACCTTTGTTTAGAAAATAAACTACGCAACTGATTAATACCGACACAAATAACTCTATTCATTACTATCACAATATTACCATTGTAGTATTATATCTTATTATAGAGATGGGTCAACTCGAGTTGCACCTAACTCGAATTAACTTGATAACTCGAGTTGGGTTGCACACACTGAACGAGTTCTCAGCGTGTGGTATACCAAGGCGGGTCCCGGTGGTGGCCCTAGAGGGTGGGAGTTTTCTTGCTCACAGATATGGTGCAGAGCGCGAGCGCTTGAGCTACCGCTGCCGTCTCCTTCTGTGAGCAAGTACTGTTCAAGAAGGAGGCAGCGGAACTGGGCCGGAGGAGACCCGCTTGTTCCACATAGATCGCACAGCGTCTCGGACGTTAGAGGTCGTTGATCGACTTTCGTCTCCCATAAGCACGGGCCTGGGGCTGGGGTGGAAGGTGAAACCGCCTGTCACCTTAGCAGAAGCAGGCCGAGACGGAGACGCGATGCGCGTGGCCGTCGAAGCGCGCGGAGGGGGGGTTATATGATGATTTTGCATAATTAAATACATTAGGTCGTTATACCAATATACCGGGAAAAAGAAAATACATTCATACAGTCATGCATACCTACATAAATATGCATGAAAATAAAACATTAATCTCACTGGCGATGGCGCAGTCAGATATAAAGTAGTTTGTTACAAATCATTCACTCAGTTTCTTCCTGCTAACTCAAGTTGTGTAACTCAAATTCAATTCGAATTACCTGAATTTTTCACTCGAGTTAACTCGAGTCGTATTTTTTTCCGAGTTGACTCATCACTAACAATAGTAAGATATCATTTAACATAAATCTCAAACATTTGAGTAATATAGTATCAGTTTCATGGACCATAGAACAAACGATTTGCTTGATAAATACATAATTTCAATTGAAACAAGGACCGTTTGTTCATATGTATGTAGGTCCCTTTTGATAACAAGCGGTTAACATACCATAATAATGGTTGCAACATCAGAGCCCCGCTAAGAACTTCAGATCAGAGGCAAGTCAACCGTACTTGCAAGCCAGTTCACTTGCTGATTGACAGATGAGGCTCTGTAGGCTTTCATCTCAAGATCGAGGTCAGACGCAGTTGCTTTAGTCCTAATTAATGTTATAACACAAGTGGACAGTATTTTACAGGGGTGAAAATGATCTTAGCTAGGCTACTTGATAAACATGAATTAAATGAGGTGTTACCTTTGTCAATGAACGGGTAGGTGTTTATCCAGAATGTTAACAGAAGAAACAGAACCGAGGTGGTCGCCAAAACAAGTTTGCCAATCACACTGTCAGGCAATTCCATAAAGATGCATTTTCTCTGATACACAACCACTATAGAATACTGATTTTTTAGGGTATTTAAACTTTGTTTTGTTAGAAATAAAGTTGAATTTTAACTGCAGAACAGTTCTTGTTCGAAATCTTCAAACGTTTCGGTTCCTTCCGGGAATAGTATGGATTTGTTTTCGTCTATTTTTATTTCTGGTTTGTCAGCGAGTGGCTTCTGTTTTATCGCGCGCGCCACTATCTGTAATAAAGATGAGTTAATTATTATCACAGAGTTTAAGATAACACTTGCTGTAGAGGTTCACAGTACACTAGATATGACAATGCACTAAATAGTATAAAAACCAAGTGTGTTCTTTACAAACCAATACATTGCCACCACTGATGACAACACACAGCACATTATTGCTATTAACATAACTGTGTCAAATGCAACACCTCAGTTGGCTCAAACATGCATTTTTATTTGCATGAAACTTATAGCACTAATTATGCCAACTGTACAAATCAAATACGTAGTGAAATATGAATCTTCACTGGCATTTTTATACCATCAAGGTGGTTACTTTCATTGAACTGCACAGACTGTAAGCTGTTTAGGTGGCGAGATGTACTGTAATGGCACATACCTAGATTAATCTAAATGTATTAACACCCACATTTAGCCAACTATGGCTTCAGTCCCACGTAAGTAGTGATTTTGTAGAACTTATACAGATCAAATTGGTGATATTTATTGAGAAACGGCTGGTCAGAAGTGCTATAAACAGGCTTGCTAATAAATGTAGATGAGGTTTGTTGAGAGTGTGAGGACAGAAAAAAACCTATGGAATGTTTTGTAATTCACTTTTGAATTAATGAATTGAATGCTATCTAGAATCCAAGACTTGATGTTATATCTTGTTGATGATCAAACAATTGTGACATTGGCATTACAAGTGACAACAAATATTGTCACAGTTTCAGTTCACCACACACATGTTATATTTAAACCAACAGTTAGTACGAATGTTGGTAGATGGCACCACCGTCGCCCTTAAAAGATAGATTTATAGAGAAGGAAAACTTGAAATGATTCAGTTGTGGATCAATAGCTCAGTTGGAAGAGCATTCCCCCTGTAAGGGAATGGTCGTGAGTTGTGGATGTTTTTCGAACTTAAAAGTTAGTATAATAAATGCTATAAAAAATTTATTACAAAAATTATGTTGGAACTTTTGTCAACATCCATAATGCTTCATTAGTAATTTCTCATTAAAAAATCACACATATTGATGCTAATTCTGTTGTGTCAACACTAGGCTACTATTTACCCCTGGATTAGGTTCACACAGGTTGTCAGAGCAGGATAGAACCAGATGTGAACAAAGCTGCAGGCATCAGCTAGTGATGAATAAAAGAAATGATTGGTTACCTTGTCAGTCGTAGCAGAATCTGCTGTAGGTGTAGACAACGCCAGCAACTTTTTAATATTCTCTTCAGTGATTTGTTCCTTCGATTTGATTAGCTTGTCACTTCCTCTACTTTTATTCTTGTACAAGTGCCGGTGGCCTGGAAAAGCCGCATACGGACATAAGATTACGTTAATAGAATAACTCGTACACCGAGCTACTTATCACTCAAAGCATTTGAGCGTATATGGTTGTTATATAAAGTTATTCACAGTAATAAAACAGCCGCTATAAAAATGTTAGTTGATTATCGCGAGTGATATGGGAGAGCCAATACAGCAACAATACAGAGAATGCGACAATTATGACGTAAGAACGTTCACGAACCTTGACCCGCCGGCCGTCGCACGCGTCCGCCGCGCTTCTTGCTCAAACAATCTAAAACAACAACACTGTTTTAGCGATCACGTTTCTATACAATAATATGGAAGATACTAAGGTTAAGATGTTCGTACCTTCTGGGTCAACCAGTTCTAGAGCCTGTCGCACTAAAGCTGAAGACATTTTCATATAACTGACTGTTTAAAATGCATTTATTTCATTATTAAATAATTAACACGAAAATTCTAACTCTAACCTAAAAACCGAAATATGTTGTCTTGTCAAAAATGTCAAGTGTCAGTTCAGTCAGTTGAGTTCCGTTCTATGCAGTAACTTTTATATAGGTGCTCCTAAGGTTCTGAGTGTCGCCTTCCAATTTAATAAGTATTTTAATCAAATTATGACTTTTTGAGTGCAGTTTAAAGAATTTAGTGTGCTAATTATTCAAATCGATTTAATAAGGTTTTAAAAAATCATCCTAATATTTGAGCGGAGATCAAAAATTAATGGGGCGTGGTTTGTTAGCTTAGTGGTCAAAGCCACAGAACAGAAAAAACTCAAAGCATTCTCCCTGTAAGAGAAGGATCGCATCACTGAAAATTAGTGGTGCTGGTTAATAATGACTTTGGTTATTTATTATTGACAGCCTCCGTGGCGTAGTGGTATTTTAGGTACCTACTTTAGTGAACGCAGCCGCTACGCATGAGACGCGGGCTCGATACCGCAGTGCAAATTTGTATGCATGAATATGAGTAGGTATTTGCATTCATGGTTGTGCCTCGAAGAGCACGTTAACCGGTCGGTACCGGTTGCCATACGAACTTGTACGGCAATCGCTATATCGTTATAATTGGGTGAAATCGCCCCCTAAAGACGGGCTGATCACTGGAAGTTGCAGTAGTAGTTATGACTTTATTAAATTTTTGATTAGAAACATACCCATCATGTTCAAATGAAAAGGTTTAATACTCCAAGTAGGATGCCGAGTCAACTTTAATAATTAATTCACATTCCCGCTAATATCACCACATTATTGGTGATCTACGAACACTTTAACGACACTCGGTGAGTCCTAGGAGAAAAATATAACCTATGAATGTGATATCCATAGGTTCTGCATGCTGTACCGCGCCATCAACGGCGACAGCGAGCCGGCGGCCGGCGTGGAGCGCCGCGAGGACCCCGGCCCGCAGCCGCACCCTCAGCACGCGCACCGATATGAAGTCAGTACCTCCATATAACTGCAATTCAACTCCTGCTTTAGAAACATCTAGGTCCTGACAGACCTTCTAGAGAGCATCGATTGTAAACGTGTGTGTTGTGCAGGGCCCGCCCACGCCATGCCCAGCGCGCGTGGAGTACGCGACGCCAGTGTTCGCGCGCAACTACCAGGGCGTGTGGCGCTACGTGGTGCAGATACCCTACGAGGGCTACTTCACGCAGACCGTGGAGGTCACCAGGTCAGTCTCATCACAACAAATTAGCCTTACGAGCGTAAAAATCTTACGAGGTAGATTGATAATGTATTTAGGAAATGCCTTTTCTTGCTGGGTTACCAGCTACCAATAGACTTGTAAGTAGGTAATTGTGTGGTGGTGTCCAGATGCATGCAGTCCCGCTGCCACTACCTGGACGGCGGCTGCCTGAGCTCGCCGCGCTGGGTGTCGCTGCTGGTGGCCGAGCTGCACTACCCGCCGCGACAGGACCGCGTGCAAGTACGTACTCACGAAAACAGAGATAATTGTACATAGTCACATTATATTGTGTTGAAAGGTGTACACTTGTCTCCTTTGTCGATTGTGCTCATGGTAATATAGCGTCGCGTATAGGTTAGGGTTGAGGAGGCGGTCTTGCGATCGAGAGGTGGAATTTTGGCCATTACACTATCGACGTGAACGGGAGTACCTACTAGTAACCCAAGTTACTACCAGATATTCTTTTAGAAAAATATTATAATACTTGTAAAAGGAAAAAAAACTGATGGCCATCAGTCCATTGACAGATCTAATGTGGCCAGAGCGTTGCCACTTCTGCTTGCTTCTGCGAACTATGTTTAATAATAATTTCAATTGAAATATATTTTTGTAATCTGCACTGCGAATTGCATATTTCAACGAAACTGAAAATAGCTTGCTTCAAAGCGACCGTGACATTATGCAAATATGCAATAGAAGCAGTTGGAGTCAGGGAATATAAAATGACTAGACGCGGCAATTTGCAACGTTGCAGGAGTACCAACAATACGCGCAGAACCGCGCCGGCCAGCCGGAGCCCGAGGCCAGCACCGACAAGCCATCGCACTGCGACGGGCACGACGAGATGGGCTGCTACCAGGTATATTATATTTAGTTGCAAGAAACTTCCAAATACATCGGGAAAAAGTGGCGCTCAAGTGGGACTTGACCCGCACGACCTTTCCCTTACAGGCAGAATGCCCTTCCAACTGAGCTATTGAGCCACACTTGAATCACTTCAAATTTCCCTTCTCTTTATATCCGTCTTGGGCAACGGTGGAGCCATCCACCAACTTTCTTACGAACTGTTGGAACCAATGAATGATTTTTATCTTATTACAATTGTATTTCAACTTAAAAAGTTAGCATAATAAATGCTATAAAAATTTCATTCAAGCAAGAAACGAGCACGTTGAAAAAATTGTAATGAAATAGTTTCTTCAGGGCACAATCTTATAATTTCTTCTTTCCTAATATTTTTAGCGGTAATATAGGTTTTTCACGATGTATTGTATGATGTAGGTTCGCCTGTACTACGACTGGTTCCTGGTTCCCGGGTCGTGCAAGTGCTGGCGGCCCGACTACTTCGCGCGCTACGTGCGCCGCCGCCAGAACAACGAGCTGTAGGCCTCGCGGGCACGGCAGAGCTCTCGTCGCATAGCGGGCCGTTGACGTCACGGCATTCCGCACATACGCATACATTCCATCAGAGATACCTATAGATATTGATAGTAGGTCATAATTACCGAATATCATTATATCATCGAAATAAATTAGCTAGTTCGTGAGCGCAGAATATCACACCTTCCACTTATTTACAATACCGTATACAAAACGAAAAAAAAAAAAAGTTAAGTATGTATTATTTTCGTGTAAGTATATCTAAAAAAATTGTTTCTAAAAATATTTATTAGATAGAAACCCTTCGCCTGGTCGAAGTGAGTTATATGTTAACTTACTTGAGATGTTGAGATTATGTTCTTATGATGGTGCTACCACAGGTGCTACTGTCAACTTGGAAGTTGTGACATTAAGACTGTTTTTGAATTATTATAATGTGTACTTAATCACAGAACAGAATTAACCGTAAAAGTCGCAAATAGACCCACGTACCGCCCTCCACGGAGCCTCCTCTCATGTGCTTTGTTGGCAGAAGGTTACATAATAAAACATCAATTATTGCCTACTTTTCGTCATCGTCACCCGCCTGTCCTACACAACAACATTTCATTCACCTCCATACCATTCATTCTTGTCAGATGTCATCTCTTCAGTCATTCCTCATGCCATATCATGTTACACGCATTCAATCATCTTTTCAAGTTCTGTCTTCAAGTCTAAAAATAGAAGCAACTGAAGGTACGCTGGGTCTATTGAAGGTATATTATTACTACTGGTTTGTTATCTGTTCTGTATATGTAAAAAATAAGTAGGTATGTAAAAATAATAGGTTCTGGACTAAAATATTTGAAACTTTAACTGCATTTAGTATCACATCCCTAATTCCCTTGTACCCATCGGTGGGTAACGGATACCTACTACACTCTATTTTTATTTAGGTCATTATTATTATAGTGTTTAAAGAAATAAAACATTATAACAAGAATATAATAAAATATTCTAATTTACATACCTATCAAGGCTTACTCCTACTATTATATTAGAATTTATCAATTCTTCGGTGATCAATGATCATTTGTCCATTCTCTAATGAATGAATTCGATGTCGAGTTTCACGCGGACGAGAGAGATTATTTCATTTCCCCATAGCATGTAATATGAGAAAGTTACAAATATATAATAACTTGTCGTTGTCATGGCCTTTCGAAGGGGAATACTCTAATCAACGGAGCTGGTTCTACCTTCCATCAGTCCGCACTCGCGAGCGCGCTCCCCAACCTTGTCTGAAGTGAGCTCGGTCCTCTGAATAAGCTTCGACACTCGACATCGAATTTACGTAATAGCAGGAGCTTAGACTATTAATCTAAAAGCAAGAGTTTAGATACACTTGATATAAAATAATGGACGTTTCACAATAATATCTAGTAACTTACCCCTGTGGAAATATTCGTTATTAGTGTTAAGTTAGTGGTTTTTTAGATGTAAGAGAGGTCTATCGACACTCGACACTCAACATGCATTTATTTTGTAACTATGTAAAATATATTAATGACTACTTAACCATGCTTTCTTTTACTGATACCTACATTATGAGCAGTTAAATAGGTAAACAATTTCTCGATAAGTAATAAAAAAGAGCACGTTAGTACCTATGCTTCTTCTTATTCTAAGTAAACTGTACTGTGAAGTAAAAAGCACGCACACACACACACACATACACACACATTTGCAAGATATTTGAAATTTTTTATTTGTAATTGTAGCACACTATAAACCAAAAACTGGCTCTTAAGATACAGGTTAAACCTAGTTTAAGAGGCAGTATTTCACTTTTTGTGGTAATACAATAATGGCAACATTTCACTGTGATTAAAAATTGTACCTAATTGTATCTTATGTATCAATAACAATATTCTAAAAAAAAAAAATATTCTAAAAGCAATCAAATATTGTCTTATAAGATCGGTATACACCAAGAAATTACCCGCGAAAGGACCAATGTGGGCCCCTATTCGGCTTGAACAATCGTAACTTCGAGCGTTCGTATTCTATAGCCAACACATTGAAGTTGGTTTAGATTTGCGCAGTTATTTTCTGCTAACCAAATGTACAGCACCGACTGCAGCTCTCTTACGTTTAGTTACTCATTACGGTAGCAAAATTCATTATACCGGCTACACACCAACGAATCATCGTGATAGTCTAGAGACGTCATTGCAGATTCAAGTAGGTACGTTGACGGCACGGTTCAAGAAAGCATGGTTTAATTAAACGATAGTTATGATAACTTGTGTTAAGGATTAAGTTAGTTTTATTTATTTACTTCCTGGAATAAACTGTTTAGTTATATAATAAAGCACTCCAACAAAATATTATTGGTATTGTTAATCGCATTCTAGATCCTATAACGAGAGATCTTACAGTAGTTCATCACGTTTGATGTTTGCAGAAATGCCGCCTTTTGCAGTTTTGTCAGGGTTGTCAATTCAGTTTACATTTATAATTTATTTTTCTGCAATATTTTTATATAAATTCTGTTGGGTCTGTTTTTTCTGTCAAGGCACATCAACTCACGCCGACATAAATAGCTAGCTAATGCCCGCGGCTCTGCTCGCGTGGATGTCGGCTATTGCGACTGTTGGTTATATCTCCGGTTCTACTCAACCAATTATGATCAAACAAACGTCGTATTGTAAGTCTGAGTTATGTCAATTTCGATTTAAATTTGAACATTGATTCGGGTTCGGGTTCGGGTTCGGGTTCAGGGTTGGATTCAAATTCGAATTTGAGTTCGAATTTCGATGACATTTCGCTAATCGCCGGGGTCGCTAAATTGATGATATATTCTTAAGGAGCCTATCCACGATCAGTCCGCCTACAGTTTCAGATCGTATTGGGCGGCCTGCAGTCCTAAGTTGACAGCGCCCACACACGAAAGCGATTTTGGCCTGCCAGCCATTCCCTGCTGTCAGTTTTGCGGTTACACACGATCAGTTGGGAGGCGACAGTTTCCCACCGTATGATTACCTGCCGGCAATTGTCTGATATCGGGATTGACGGCCATTTTAACGACGATAAAGGATGGCGGGTTTGAAATTTAAAAAAAATCTAGGTATTCGGGGTGACTAATTAATTACGGATAATAAAATCCATTTAACGATCCAAGAAGGTGGACTTGAAATTCCCCACAAAGTCAACATGGGTTTCGTTTTTGAGGTTTTCGGGTTTGTTAGTTACAAATATATCATCCATCCAGTCATCTTGGATTGCTACATGAATAATATATTCATAATCAACTACCCAGAAAACCTTGAAAATGAGACCCGGATCGATTTTAGTAAAAATGTCGAGTCCGCCATCTTGGATCGCTAATTTGATGATATATCCGTAATCACTGACCCCAAAAACCCTGAAAGCGATACCCATATCGATTTTGGTGAAAATTTCGAGTCTGCCATCTAGGTTCGCCAAATGGATGATATATTCGCAATCAGCGACCCCAAAAACCCAGAAAGCGATACCCATATCGATTTTAGTGAAAATTTCATGTCCGCCATCTTGGATCGCTAAAAGGATGATATATTCGTAATCGGCGACCCCTAAAACCCTGAAAACGATACCCATATTGATTTTAGTGAAAATTTCGAGTACGCCATCTTGGATCGCCAAATGGATGATATATTCGTAATCGGCGATCCTTAAAACCCCGAAAACGATACCCATATTGATTTTAGTGAAAATTTCGAGTCCGCCATCTTGGATCGCCAAATGGATGATAATAAGGTCCTTACATATGAAATTGGCGTTTTTCGTACTGGCCACTTTAATCAAGATTTTCTCCTCTTTGGTAAGGAATTCCAAATTCAAATTTGTACAGCTATTTACTCATGTATTTGTGCTTCGATGACCGTCATTCATTTGTATTTTTTCTTCTGTTTTTTTCTGTTTGCGTCACTCATTTTACAAAATGGAAAACTTAAAATATCGCATTATTTACGAATACGAGTTCCGCCGTGGCACTAGTGCTGCGGAAACGACTCGAAGGGTGAATGATGTTCATGGCGGTCATGTTGCAAAAGAAAACACAGTTCGTTTTTGGTTCCAACGTTTTCGTTCTGGAAATTTCGACCTGCAGAACAAGCCCCGTGGACGGCCTGAGACCCAAGTTGATAATGAAGTATTGAAAGCTATTGTGGAAGCGGATCCATCGCAAACCACGTCCGAGTTAGCTGCAGGCTGCGTTGTTAGTGATAAAACTGTTTTAATTCACTTGAAGCAAATTGGGAAGATTAATAAGCTTGAAAGGTGGGTACCTCACGAATTGACTGAAGCAAACCGGCAAACGCGCGTCGACTGCTGCGTTACATTACTGAACCGGCACAATAATGAAGGTATTTTAAACCGAATCATTACCTGTGATGAAAAATGGATTCTTTACGATAATCGGAAGCGCTCAGCGCAATGGTTGGATCCTGGCCAGCCAGCCAAATCCTGCCCCAAGCGAAAATTAACCCCAAAAAGTTACTTGTGAGCGTTTGGTGGACTAGTGCCGGTATTGTTCATTACAGTTTTCTCAAATCTGGCCAGACTATTACGGCTGATGTCTATTGTCAGCAATTGCAAACAGTGATGGAAAAGCTAGCGGCTAAACAACCTAGGCTGGTCAATCGCTCCACGCCACTGCTGCTTCACGACAACGCTAGACCACACACCGCACAACAGATGGCTACCAAATTAGAAGAGTTTCAATTGGAATGTCTAAGACATCCTCCGTACTCCCCGGACTTTGCTCCAACAGATTGCCATTTTTTTCGAAATCTGGACAACTTCTTGCAAGGGAAAAAATTCAACTCTGATGGGGCGGTCCAAATCGCCTTCACAGATTTTATTGATTCCCGTCCAATTGGTTTTTTTTAGTAAAGGGATCAATGAACTACCTATGAGATGGCAAAAGTGCATAGAAAACAATGGTTCATACTTTGATTAATTAAATATATTATATTTAAAAATATTCGACTTTTCCCTGTTTCTCCCGTTCCTCCCATACAAAACGCCAATTTCATATGTAAGGACCTAATATATATTTGTAATTGGCTACCCCTAAAGCCCGGAAAACGATACCGATAAATTTTAGTGAAAATTTCGTGTCCGCCATCTTGGATCGCTAAATAATAAACAATTTTAACAAATAAAACGAGTCATGAAAAAAATTAATACAGGGTGTAATCGTTAATTGGGTCCAGGCGATTATTCCGTAACTATTACAGATATAAAAAAACTTTAAACTGATATCGAAAGTACGACTTTGCCTTTAGCCTAACATCAGGCGAGGTGAAGTCAAATTGACGTGTCGTGTATAAAAAAAAAACCTAATGAGTAAAATTACTTATATCATTAACTTTTTAAAAATCAAACGAGAGGTAGGTATCTAACATTTTGACATTAAACACTCCCATACATTTAGTATGAGATTAGTAGAAAGGTTTTAGTTTCCTTATTTTAAGTGGTCTAGTACTCATTTTACCTGAATCATATTTTATGATTACGTATGATATATAGAGGATGGCCAGAGATGCCATACTTAAGCTTCTCGTATTGACTGACGCAGAGGCTTCGGGCGATACCTGCGACTGATCGATAAGGAGCCAACGTCCGAGTGCCATCATTGCGACGCGAGCGAGGACACGGGGCTGCACACGCTCACCGAGTGTCCGGCGCGCGGCGTGGGAGACAACGAGGCGGGACCTAGCGGTGCCGCGAGCAGGGTGGCGAGTGTGAGAACTCTCACTTCCCGCTCACGGCGATGGTCCACTGCGAGGGGCATGGGCGGCCGGCGACTCCTTCTGCGAGCAAGTAATGCTCGAGAAGAAGACGACGAAAAATAAACAAAATATAGTATATAAATATGTATATATTTATCTATATGTATATGTATATAAAACAAAATATATTTCATCATATCAAAGGTAAACTATACAGACTACTATAAGTACTAAATGCGTACAACACCCGTTGTCTTATTTTAATAGTTTATAGAATAATGACTACCACAAAAATATATAGGTATAATATATCATCTTAGTACCGACACATGTAAAAGATACATTCTATTGTACAATACGCCTTCTAACGAATTGCCACTTGTATAGTGGTGGCGAAATAAAGAACTAACTAACATTCATTATAAAATACAATATGAATTTATTTTTTGGGTACTCGTATACTTAATAATAAAACTTAGTAGGTACATACCTATCTATTATTTGTCACTACACAGTACAATTTACAACATTTACGTAACAATGAATAATGGCACTATAATATGTAAGTTTCTTGCCCATGCTGGTAAATAGGTGTTAGGTACAGTAAGCGTCAAAAATATTGATTTAATTCGAACTAAATGTGTGTTCCAAATATTAGAACAATCAGTCAACTGGAAGGGGTAAAAGAAAAAAAAAAACATTTTGAGCACTTTGTTCGTCAACATCTTTCTGATGCTGACTGTACCTACCAGATACCAGTGGGCTTGTCATATCGTGCTATAAAGCTCTCGTTTGGGCGAGAAAGTGGAAAGAGGGAAGAGCTATGAACAGGGCCTCGATTCTACTAAAACAACACTATTGTCAAACCACAGAGATTGCGAAAAGCGGCATTAAAGTTTAGACTTTATTTCTATACAATAGTCCAAAATTAAATGACAAAAGTTTCATTACACTCTTTTATTCACTCTGCTAACAGTTACTTAATATTGAACTTTAAATGCATCGCATTAAAGTCTATAATGTATTGCCGCTTTTTGCAATCTCTGTGGTTTGACAATAGTGTTGCTTTAGTAGAATCGAGGCCCAGGGCGCGTAGCTCCATTCCCCTCTCGCTCGAACTTCGTCTGGAACTCTTACACGTCATGGTAGGCTCACATCCATGTCTATAATATAGCCTTGTTATAACAGTGCTAAAAAAAACGGAAAATGGATCTTGGAACTAAGCTCTTAAATTAAAGGATATTTTTAAATGCACGTCTGTATAATTTTTCAGCACACTAAGTAACTTCACTAATTAACTGAATGCATACCAGAAACATGAATGCTGGACAAAAACTTATCGACTAATATACATGACCTACAAAAAAACCTAAAAAATCAAACAACACGAGACGATCTATTTTATCGACTTTACATCAAAAAAATGGTTTGTACATTAAATATATGATTTATAAAACCAAAATTCGCATTGTTTATCAAACATACTAACTTGCACTCTAAATTGTACAATCTTAACTACAACGGAATTTCTAAAGCTGTTAACTGATGGCGTGCCTCTATAAAGTAAGTTTACATTATCAAAAAATACTCTACAACTTGACTAATCGTGCAACTAAAATATATAAAAAATAACTTTATTTAGTTTTTGTTTATTTGTTGTACTGAAAAATATTTTGGCGACTGCACATCTAACGCCGCGCTTGCTCTTTAGCATCTAATTGTATTCCAACACTAAATGTAGTAATCGATCACCAAATTTTTGCGAGCAAATTAATGTTTAAGTATATTGTATATAATAATGTTGGCGATCCGACTCGGATCGTTTAGGTTAGATGGTGATGGTTGTTATTTTTTTAATATTTTACAACCCTTAGGATAACCAGATGAAAAAATTTTGCTTATAATTTCATGTTGGTGATCATTTACTATTTTTGTCTGTTATATTATAGGTATGTTATTATATCTGGCAACTCCTAAGTAGGTATTGTATCTAAACTGAGTTACCGCAGAGTGAGCCTGTGTTTAGTGCATGTTAAGTGAGCACTGTTTATTTTTTTGTGTACTTCATTATATGAAGATAACTGATTAAATTGAGTTTTATTTAGAATAAACGATGTTCCTAAAAGTAAATTAGATGATGGTTTTCGTTGAAAAAGTTTTATTAACTTTGTTGAACTAAGGAATTGCTAGATTAACTGTTTTTATAATTACTAAGTTAAAGGTAAAGTCAAAGTTTTACTATGTTATAATAGTTATTCATTCAGTAAATCAGTTCTGCAAATATCATTAACACTAAGATATTCAATTTGATTTAGTTAGTGAGCAAGTCAGTATTTTTGGTGTAACTTTGACATATTTGGTTCAATAAAGGGTATATACAGATACAGATATTCGATACATACTACTGAAGATAAAACAAAAAGATTGGTTCACTATTATTATATAATACTACAGCTAACAATTGTACCGAACGTCTCGGACCATTCAGCAAACTCTTGAATTAAACAACATTTTAAAGCAATGTAAGTCCTATGCTAGCATTTCCTTTAGATTTAGGTCGCAAAGGAAGGGTCGCGTGTTCTACACCCTTCGCGGATGTTCATTTTTTCCGAACTAGATCAAAATTATTAACTTATTAGTATAGGTAACTTAGCACGGAATTTAAAGAGTCAAAGGGAAGAGCCATCAAACCTCGTCATACAAGTCATGTCAATGAATTCTATGTTCACTGAAACACGTTGGTTGTGAGGAGCACTTGGATTTCGTTCGGGACCTTCCTTTTTACTTTATATTCCCCGCTTATTTCAACCACAGTCATCACCTCCAGACATTACGAACATGAAAATCATATTTCTTTGGAAGATACAGGCGTGACGTGAGGTTGCTTAAATGTATAATGTTGCATCACACATCCTAGGAACTCAGCGTGGAACCTTGTAGTTGGCAAGACATCATTGTTTATATATAATATATGACTAGGTCTGAAAAAAAATTTATGTAAATTAGAGATAAAGCAGCGATAGCACACCGCGATCACAAGTATGAATGTCAACAGTAAAAAAAAGTGTAAAAATTTTTTCATGATATTATACAAATCAGACTGACCGGAACGTTGTGAACTAGGAACACTCCACTCCTGCCAATCTATTTGTATATCCAGTCTATTGCAATATTTAAAGCACAAACCATGAACAGCTTTACCAAAAAACCTGATACTAAAATGTTAATATCTACTTAGTCAAATCACCAATCTCTATTGTTGTTTGACTGCTCCTGTAGTCGCTGAAGCCCACCCAGAGAGACTCGTTGTCTTGATCATTGGTTCTACCTAAGTCAGCTACTCTCTGGCACACGGAATAAGGAGGAGGTGAATCCTCAGGAACAAGATCGAGGTCTTTATTTGCGACTCCGCTGTTGCTAGTAACCTCTGCGTATGATGGTGGCATATCCGGTATGCTTGCCCCTGAGGTCACCGAGAGCGTCATCGAATCAGCATCGTACGGTACCGCTGAAACAACTAAAAGTTTTGATATGAATTTATTTGACACTTTGTTTTACAGTGCCATCTTTTTTTAGACAAGGACTACAATTCAGTTCAGAACGTCCATGGAACAGACCAGATTGTACATAGCAGGAACTAGTATCATTCCGGCACAATACGAATTTTTATATATTAACAAAATGACATCTTATAGAAAAGAAATCAAATTGCAAGAAGTATAATACTTATCACTGCTTTCGTGATCTAATAGGTAATTTTGTAGCCATCAATATTTCATACATTCTCCCCTTCACACGATGTATCATCCCGGATAGTAAGACTATTTAATTTAGATATGGTGTCGTTTGAATACTTACGGTCATTGTCCAGCCTGCCGGCTGCTAGCTGCTGTTCAAGCGACAGCCGTCTTTGCGCGTTGTACGGCGCTGGATGGCGGTATTTGTGCCCTGAAATGATACAATACTTCGTAAAGATTTTTTAGATGTAGGCTCACGACTGGACTCAATACGAACAGTAACACATTACATGTTCTAAGGTTCTAACTCACGACATAGGTAGTAGACTAGCTGTGAATGTTCACATGAGATGACATTCCAGCTGACATATATGAGAAAAAATGATGATGACAGAATTTATCAAGCATTCTCTTAGTACAAACATATACTCACAGGATACGCACAGTTTAAGTCCCAGCAAGATGAAGAAAAATATCAACGTCGACGTTGCCCATATGGTCGCCGGGGAGCGACGCGGCGTGACCTCGTCCCAGTTCACCGTAGGGGGCGGGAAGGAGGGGAACGTGAAATTTTCCTAGAAAAGTAAAGTACCTACATGAGGGAACTACAGAAACAACTTCCCCAACAACAAAGACAGCAGTGAGTGCCGTTAAGTTCTGGGTACTTTAAAAAAAAAATTCATAATAAATAACATATTCACGACTGAGCTACCACGCCCGTAGGTAGGTATCCATACTAATATTATAAATGCGAAACTAACTCTGTCTGTCTGTCTGTCTGTATGTACATATGTTACGCTTTCACGCCTAAACCACTGAACCGATTTTGATGAAATTTGGTATAGGGGTAGATTACACTATGAGAAAGAACATAGGCTATGTTTGGTCGCGATAACCGACATCCACGCGGGCGGAGCCGCGGGCAAAAGCTAGTATTATATATATAGGCATCTTTCTGATCTGCAGACGTCACTTCCAGCTTGCCATCAAGAGGAGTGCACTGAGCGCAATCATATTGATATGCCATAAATAAAAAAAACGAGCTACTTACTAAGAAATTCGGCTTTACATTGTATTGAGTCAAGTGGTGCTGCCGAGGGATAGGCCATGGCTCTTTATTTCGGACAATTTGCTGTTGTAACCACAAGTCCAATCTGAAAACAGATGAAAGAACTAGTGTTACTAATTCTTGGACCTACTATATTATAATAATATTTGGCTCATTACCGATTGTAAGTAACTAGTAAGTGTGAAAAATTATCTTAGTCTACTTCCTACCAGACGAAGCATTTTAAGATTTCTGAAAATTTCCTTAATCGTAATTTACTTATTCTGAATAGAATAAATCACGCAATATTTATTTTTATTTTTGTATTCAGAAAATGTACTTAGGTGGTAGATACGTATGTCGGGCGTCGGAGGGCACTGACTGACCTCCGTCCCCCATGAGCGCGGGCCTGGGGGTGACGGGTGGAGCCACCTGTCACCCCAGCAGAAGCAGGCCACGGTGACGGCGCGCTGAGAAGCGCGCCTCCCCATTCCGGGGGCGAGTCGGGGACACCGTTGTCCCCCCTCCCGAGGAGGGCTAGACCGTAAGGGATGGCCCTGGGTCAGCCGGGGTGCGAGGGATATGTTGATGACAACCTCACTTCCGGCCTAGCATCACGACCCACAGTCGGCGTGCGGTTTTAGTCGGTTCGAGTCCGACATAACCTCCCCTTCCGGCTCCGGCAGGGGGGTATCCGAGGGGATTTCCACACGGAAAAAAAAGGTACGTATGTAATGTGTTGTTTGAAGTTTCAATGTAATGTTTGTTGAATTAAATAATTTGTATCCGTTGAATTTAAGATAACTACTTTTGGCTGGAGGGGCCCTGCCAAAATCCCCAAGGCCCAGGCTGACCTTAGACTTCCAAAAACCTCGCCTCACCTGCAATCCTGCTGACAGACGGTCGACGCTTCGAAGCAGGTTTTCCATTTTCCTTTCGGGGTTGGAGGGTCAGGTAGTCGCATATACAGTGCGTTACAAGCTTTTGACGGTTTAGTAGTTGCTTACCAGCCTATGAGGGAGGTGGTTAGAACAAATTAACATAAACATAACATAACATAAACTCACGCCTGTATTCCCCGAAGGGGTAAGCAGAGGTGCTAGCACCCACATTTTTTTACCACATTAGAATAAATTCAGATACAATAATTATAGGTGTACATACCCGCTATACTGCTTCCTGAAGGGGAGTTGAGGTTCGTCTCCTGTCTTGTTCTTCTTGAAACGGTCATAAAAAAATTCTGTAAACAATTTTACCCGCTATAATAGTGTCGTCATAAATATGTGTAATTTGATAGTTATACAAAAAGTAGGGTTTTATATTCTCAAATACGGTCTGGTGCTTACCTGGGGTGGGGGTTGTCTTCGGCTCCTCGAACTTGGGTATTTTTTGAACCACGCCATTCGACTGCCTCTTACTGAAATATAAACAAATTGTAGCATTGAATATAAAACATAGATCTATAGGTACTTAGGTATTAAAAGTAAAGAGTTTGTTTGAATGCGCCAATATCATTCTCTACCCTAAAGTCATTTTAATTATCGATTACATCAGAAAAAAATAATTACTGAGGTGGGACTTGAACCAACGACCGTTCCCTTAAAGGGGGAATTCTCATATCAAAAAAGATCATTTTACGTTTGTTAACTTATAGCCTTTCCCAAGCACTGAACAAGAACATCACGCTATGTCCCATAAGAGCCAAGTGACTTGTAATAATCGCAAACATCAGGTCTAATCAGTATCTTCCTACCAATCACTGAGTCTGTGAGTTCTACAAAATCTTGCATGAATTAAAGAAATTGTGATGTCATTTATTGTTGAATAATTTGGATGATGATGTGTTCATATTCAACAAAATATGAACACACGTGTTTATGGATAAACTAGCCTTTGCCCGCGGCTCCGCCTGCGTTGATGTCGGTTATCGCGACAAAATTTATAGTCTATGTCCTTTCTAAAGGTCTAATCTACCCCTCTACCAAATTTCATCAAAATCGGTTCAGTGGTTAAGGCGTGAAAGCATAACATACAGACAGACAGACAGACAGAGCTACTTTCGCATTTATAATATTACTAGCTTTTCCCGCGGCTCCGCCCGCGTGGATGTCGGTTATCGCGACAAAATATAGCCTATGTCCTTTCTTAAGGTCTAATCTACACCTCTACCCAATTTCATCAAAATCTGTTCAGTGGTTTAGGCATGAAAGCGTAACATACAGACAGACAGACAGACAGACAGAGTTACTTTCGCATTTCGTCGCTTATATTACAACACCGCGAATGTGCATTTTTTCCGTTATTGACATTTTGATGTCATTGGATAGAGAAAAAAACCCCGCGTTTTTTGCACCAATCGCGTTTAAAAGTACTCGCCAATCACAAGCTAGAATTCAAAATTTGTATCACCGCGAATACCGGTAATGAATGTGCATCAGTCGCCATACATTCGTAGCAGCGGACGTTTGGGTAAGCGTAATTTTTTATGTATTTAATTAACAGTAAAATTATATAATGTGATCCATCATAAATTGGTTAGTAGCAATTGAACCTAAAATTAATCAAAAAGTGTTGTATTATATTAGTAAATTACTGCTTAAGTCACGCTTTCTTATTCGCGGTGTTCCATTGCAACTTTTATTCATATTCGCGGTGTTTACAGATTAAGTTTTTTGCTTCTCCTGTAAAGTTCAGAAAATGCATATTCGCGCTGTTGTAATATAAGCGACGATTTATAATATTAGTATGGATTAGTAAGGACGCTAGATACCACGTTGCCTGTCAGTCCTGCCTCGCACTAGTGACTACCTAAATGTTCAAAGAAGAGTGTGGGATATGGACATATCTATATAATATTTTTTTTTTAATGAACCCCTATTTCCCTTGGTCACGAGATGGTGCCTGATCGGCTGGTCCGATTTCACTATTTCTTTTTTTGTTGTTTATTATTGTTAGGAGAAGGTTCAAAGAAAAAAAAAGAAGAAAATTGCGCGGAAAATCAGAAGCGGTATGATAGGTACCTCATATTATACATCAATGTAAACCACAACACGTAGTTATATTATAATGCAAAACAATAAGTCGTTTTACGCCGCGCTTATATGTAGGTGCAGTACCTACCAAGTGAATGGGTGGGCGTCAGAGCTAGACAAATATATGTTTTTATAGTAATTAGGTATGTCATAGTACTGCCACAGTCTGCTGAGAACGGCACACGTTACTGGTAGGTATATAATTCAAACACGAAACTAGTTGTTAAGTGCAACGTAAGTAGGAACCCGTTAGAATGTACCTCGGGACCTACCTAGACGCTGGTTTGCAAATAGACTTACATTTTATTACTTTATGTGAGAATTATTTAACTTTTAATGGGTACCTAACTATTTTTGTCTCATCGCACTCGTAGATTCGTTCGCATTGTTTAATTAATTTGGGTTTTCTGAAGAAACTTCTGGTTTCCTTCAGCTGATTGTATCCAAACCTTGCCCTTTGGAGTCCAAGGTTCAGTTTTCTACCCCACCCTTCCTCAAGGTAAGTTGGTTCTTTCTGATAGCAACGACATTCGATTGATCTCCAACTAAGAGAGGGATATGTTCATGGTGTACGTAATTGAACAATGTTATTATTTAACACGATTAGAGCGTAATGTGACTTCGTCACTGAGTTCCAGGAAGCACACCTTAGAATTGAATCGAAGTCAACAAACCGCTTTCCTTCAAGACTGAACAGCGATGGTCGACAGGTATACAGGAAAACGCGACTAACGTGAACTTGTTCTGTGCCCGGGGCGATGGATGGCGGGGCAAACCCAATTTCATTTAATTTTACCTCTATATCGACACGGAACTAGCCATACTCGTTAGATATCTGACGCGCACGTAGGCCATCTGAGTAAGCAGGTAATCACCACCTCCATCGGTGTTCACACTAGAACATTTGTTGTGAATTTGGTAGAAAGTTAACGCAACTGACAAAAAATAATTAGGATTTTTTATTTTGAGTGTGACCGTGAACTTCTT
This sequence comes from Eilema sororculum, assembly GCA_914829495.1. Classification (NCBI taxonomy): domain Eukaryota; kingdom Metazoa; phylum Arthropoda; class Insecta; order Lepidoptera; family Erebidae; genus Eilema; species Eilema sororculum. The sequence continues at coordinate 693,760 of OU618532.1, forward strand.
ACCAAAAGAACTGGGCCTTCAAAAATCAAGGCGAGCGCGTGTGTAGTGTGTAGAGGTACCTATGTACCTCACCCAAAAATCTGGTCAAGTTAGAGTCGGGCTCGCGCACTGACGGTTCTGTAATAATGTAAGGTTTGAGGGAGAAACATGCTGCATATGTAATTCCTTTGAATTAAATTTTAAGCATTTATTATGCTAATAATTCAAATCGATTAAGAAAGGAAAAATGTTTCGTGTTCGGGCGTGTGTCTGGTAGCTTAGTGGTCAAAAGTATTCTCCCTGTAAGAGAAGGATCGCTCAAATCCCGCACGGACCGATCACAAAATTTTTCCTTTCTAAATCAATTTACATAATTTCTGTTTATCTTTTGACAATTTTCTAAGAAGTTTTAAGGGTTCGGTAGCCAAATGGCAAAAACGGAACCCTTATAGATTCGTCATGTCTGTCTGTCTGTCCGTCCGTATGTCACAGCCACTTTTCTCGGAAACTATAAGGCCTATTCTGTTGAAACTTGGTAGGTAGATGTATTCTGTGAACCGCAATAAGAATTTCACACAAAAATAGAAAAAAGCAAAAATTTTGGGGGTCCCAATACTTAGAATTAAACACAACATACTCATACATGTGGCTTATCTATAGATAGCTTTAAAAATGCTATTGAGGTAATTTTTTTCTAAACTGAATAGTTTGCGCGAGAGAAACTTCCAAAGTAGAAAAATATGCCCCCCCCCCCTCTAACTTCTAATATAAGAGAATGATAAATCTAAAAAAATATATGATGTACATTGTCAAGCAAACTTCCACCGAAAATTGGTTTGAACGAGATCTAGTAAGCGGTATTTTTAATGCGTCATAAACCGCAATTTTCGCCTTTCATTCAATTAACTCAAAAATAATAAAAAAAACATTTAAGTTACAATTAACTACAAGAACTTTTATATCATGTTACTTGCTGCTACGGAACCCTTCATGGGCGAGTCCACTCGCACTTGGCTGGTTTTTTCACAGCTTCAAGGAATTGCAGACTTTAGTATTTGCTATGAATTTTTCAATCCATAAACGCACTCCTAAAAGAAATTTCCTAACAGACAGACAAACGGGCAACGAACTGAGAACAAAGTCCTATAAGGGTTCCAATTTTTCCTTTTGAGGTACGGAACCCAAAAAGCAACACGCGGAGACTTTCGCACTTACCGTATCAGTGTGGAGTGTGGAGTGGATACAAACTTTCTAATACCATTAGGAATGTTTTGACAGAGCCGCACACTTGGATGGGCGCTCGGTCGGTGATAGGTACAACTACTTACTTAGATTATTTCTATAAATATGTTACGAGATACTATGGGTTCGCTAGCACTCATGTAGGTAGGTGCACATGTTACGTAATCCTTGCATTTTATTGCAATTTAGCTTCGCTTTCGCATTGTTATCGCAAGCTTCGAGTTAATATATGTACATAATCCCTCCTCCCCCGCTCTCCCTAGTCGAGCAAGCGAAAAAAAGCGGTACGACCGTGTCAATAAAATCCTTTTCTCGAAGTAGTTCAGTTCGATTATCGACCCATTATTACTCACTTCGTTGTGGATAAAGCTAGAAGCTTGAATTTTCAGGAACCAAACTGACATTGTATATTTTTTTTATATTTCAAATTTCATTCAATTTGAACTTATAGCTTAAGAATTATAACGAGTCAAAGTTTCTTAATTTTGTCGTTCACTCCGAGCATCAAAATTCTAAGGCTTTTCTAGCGCACATAGAAGCTTCAAATCCATACTAATATTATAAATGCGAAAGTAACTCTGTCTGTCTGTCTGTCTGTCTGTATGTTACGCCTTCAAGCCTAAACCACTGAACCGATTTAATGAAATTTGGTATAGGGATAGGTTAGACCTTGAGAAAGGACATAGCCTATGTTTGGTCGCGATAATTGACATCCACGCGGGCGGAGCCGCTGGCAAAAGCTAGTATCCATATTATTATTATAAATGCGAAAGTAACTCAGCTGTCTGTCTGTCTGTATGTATGTTACGCTTTCACGCCTCAACCACTGAACCGATTTTGATGAAGTTTGGTATAGGGATAAGTTAGACCTTGAGAAAGGACATAGGCTATGTTTGGTCGCGATAACCGACATCCACGCGGGCGGAGCCGCGGGCAAAAGCTAGTAGAATATAATTAGTGCTTAGTATATGAATCAAGGAAAACTAAAAAAAAAACAATTTCGGTCCAGTTTCCTAGTATTAACTGTATAAATACCTTTGTAATCTATATATATAAAATCACTTGTCCCGACTGACTGACTGACTGATTCATCAACGCAGAGCCTAAACCGCTGGACCTACAAACTTGAAATTTTGACAGTAGTTGCATTTTATGATGTAAACATCCACTTAGGAAGGATTTTTTGGAAATTCTGCTACTAAAGGGGTAAAATAAGGGATGGAAGTTTGTATGAAAGTCCGTCATTTTCAGAGCTAGATGCACTAACTTTCATAAACCTGTGTCTTTTAAGAAATAAATGAACACCTGTATCAGCGTTTTTCAATAATTGTCGGGAAATGCCTAAAAACAGCAAATCTTTTTGACAGAACGAAGTCTGTCGGGTCCGCTAGTCCCATATAAATACATAGGATTACAAAGTTACATTTGCAGTTGATTATCAGTGTACCTGTTTGTGTTATGTATTTCACGTAATGGAATAATAAATGTATCAAAGGTAACTTGTAAAATGGTCAATAGAATAAAAAAAGCAAGAGTTGGAGTATTAAATATTATCAACATAAACAACCGATACGTTTGGCGAGTGCGTAGAAGATATATATTGTTACGGGAGGCGGGTAACGGGATTGGAAATAAACTGCTTCGTATGTGAGACCGCTTTATTTTCACACCCCAACAGCCAAATCTTGAACACGACACTCACGACGCGACTGTACCACACGATGCACTACTGCACTTCAGTCTTATTCGCCACACTCACAGCGCGACTGTACCGCGCGGTCACTGCGCTTACACGACACTCACAGCGCGACCTGCGCGACGCACTATTACTGCACTTTTCACTTTTTTTCCACTTTTCTTCCTTTTTCCTTCTTCTTCTTCTTCTTCTTCTTCTGTTCTCCCTTCTTTGAACTCCCAAACTTAACTGTCCTTTTACCGCTCTGACAGCTCCTTTTATACCCTTACTAGCTTTAGCCCGCGGCTCCGCCCGCGTGGATGTTGGTTATCGCGACGAAACATAGCCTATGTCCTTTTTTTTTTTTTTTTTATACCACTTAGGTGGCAGACAAGCACACGGCCCACCTGATGGAAAGTGGTTACCGTGGCCTATGGACGTATGCAACACCAGGGGCGTTACACTCGCGCTGCCTACCCTGAAGAAACCTTCTAATGCCCATCTTGAAGAACCCCATATTGTAGTCGCTTGGGAAAACCGTGGCGGGGAGTTCATTCCACAGCTTGAGCGTACGTGGGATGAAGTTCCTTTCATACCGCACGGTGCGTACCGTATTCGGATGCAATGTGTGGGGATGAATTCCCTGTCTATGGCGAGCGGTGCGATGATAGAATGTAGCTGTGGGCATCATGTCAAATAATTCATCTGAGCACAAACCATTATATAGGCGGTAGAAAACACACAGTGAGGCAAAGTCCCTCCTGAGGCTGAGAGGTTCCACATCGCCTGCGAGTATGGGACTGTCGACGAGCCTCAACGCACGTCTTTGCACCGAGTCGAAAGGGTTAAGCTGGCGTGCGGGCGCCCCGGCAAAAAGATGACAGCAGTACTCCATGTGGGGTCGAACCTGTGCCTTATAAAGAAGGAGTCGCTGCCCCGCAGTGAAGTACTGCTTCGCCCTGTTAAGAACTCCAAGTTTCTTTGATGCCAGCTTAACCTTGTCCTCTAAATGACTGCGGTACTGGACGTCACTTGAAATGTCGACGCCCAGGATCCCGATACTCGGGGCAATGGTAAGCCGTGTGCCCAGGAATTGCGGCGCTACAATAAATGGGGTTTTCTTAGCGGTGAATACACATACTTGTGTCTTGGTGGGGTTGAACTGGACCAGGTTTAGTCGACCCCAATTGGATACTCCCGAGAGAGTAGTCTCGATTTCTGACACAAGTTGTTCGCGACTCCCCTCCACCTCGGACTGGGGGATGTTTGCACGGCCCGTGTAACATGCGTCTCCAGAAAAAAAAAAAAAAAAAAAAACACAAAAACCACATATCGTAACACCGGGATTCGAACCGTCGACCATCGTTTTGGCAGGCAGGTTTGTGACGTAACAATATACAAGAAGTAGAAGGTACCGGAAAGGTAAAAGTAGCAATATCTAACTACAAAAAGAAATGAGATCCTACAAAAACATCAATACTCGTCTTCACAAGTTTTTTGTTCTACCGTGAAAAGTTGTGAAGTCCATGCGAATGGCCAAGTCAATATAATTATTTGAAATTTAAAGATTTTTAATATTGATAGACCATTAACTATCAATATTAAAAACTTTAATTAAATATGTTAGGTTAGATAATTACGTAACAATTTAAGACAGAAGGGCCCTTATGTAGGGACTAAATAAATCAATAATGAGCCGACTTTTCACGGTAGAATAAATGACTGGTGAAGGCTTGGTATTCTTGACAAGTATTGTTGTTTAAGGGATCTAATATTATCAAAAAGTTAGTTATGATCCCCAAGGAACAATAATGTTATCTGAGTGAAGCGTAACCTAAATTCTTTTCGATGCTTGTTTGGGTGGTTAAATAAGGCATGGAATCATAACAAAGTGTTATAGACAGACAGTTACTTCCCCTACTACTACTTATAATAGGTAGGTACTAGTATGAATATAATCTCTCTGACAAATTTCATCCCTTAATGTTCATTGTTTTGTCGTGAGTCACACGGTTCTGGATGAATGAACCTTCGCATTCGAAGTCATTGACACTACACCTTTATTTTTCTGAATTGACCTACGAGTACAATAACATCATTATTATTCTCATGGCGTTCAGTTGCGTCCAAGCTTGCGCTTTGGAGCCCACTTTTTGTTTTTATCGATATTTCAGCTTCTTTAAAGCGTCTGTCGCCTGACTTCGCTGACCCTCGAGAAGGAGGTTCGCGCCAGGGCCTCGTGGTTTTTTTAGTGAGTGCACCGACTCGTAGGCGGGCTGCCTAGCGCCTCAATGATGTCGACTTACAATAACATATTAGTAACTCGCTTCTCAATAACATAACATAAACGCAAAGCAGGAAAATATCAATAGCAGTGCATAACAACTCCAATACGCAAGCATTAGGCACCTGCAGCGCTTGAGTTCAGGGAAAACCGAGAGACGCCAACAGAATAATAAAACAATTTTTCCATTTACTTCTAGTGTACCTACGTCATCGTTACATCTGCTCAGCGTCGAAGGGTGTATGGGGGGGGGGATGGTGGAGGGTGTAGGGGGGGTCTTTTTATCGTATATGAATTCTGTTCCGAACGAATCACTGACATATAAACATATATGTCTGCATGTGTGTGTGGAGATCTAAGTGTTACGTTGCTTGTGGGTTCGATTCCCAGTCAGTGTAATTTGGTTGTCATTAACTTAAACGGGAGAACTCTGTTATTATAATGGAACGTATTTTCACAAGTAATACTATCTTTATTCATTACTGTGTTACAGTCATTGAACATAATTATGACATAATTATTTTCATATTCAATGTCGTTTGTATTCATTAAACATTTCTACATTGGCAAATTATTTGGAAAACAATTTTCCCGGGGTTGGGAGGTTCAGCGGCAGGTGCTCTCGCAAAAGTCAAGACAAGCTAAATCACAACCGGACCTAACGCTGTGTGATGATGATGAATCAGAATGTTAACGGTCCTTCCTCTCAACTTTATTTTTTTTTACTGAATTTGGGCCACCGCGTGACGTTACCAACCTACCAACCTACCTATAAGAAAGTTATGATTACTTGAAGCACAAGAAGGAGTAGGAGGGCAAGCCTAGCGCTAGCTCTTTCTAACTGTCACTGCGTCTTAGCTTTATTTTCTTCGTACAAAATACACATAAGTACATTTTGTACAAAGTACCTAATAAGTACATAAGCTTGAATTTGTTTACAAATAAGTTCATGACGGACATCTTGCTATCAAGGACTCTTATCTGTTTACCGGTCTACTGTAGGTAGGTACGTAGGCACAACTTAATTATAGATTGTGATTAAATTATAGGGCTGCTAGTACAACGCTAATGTCGTTATAGTCAATTATAGTTATCGTAGCAATAAACATTCTAACCAACAAACCTTTGATATACCTACATGCGACACAACCGCTAATACCTCCGACACAGCCTTAAAAACAATATCGAGACAAAACGAACAAACGAACTAACATTAGCCACACTTCGCGTTTCACTCACACGCCGCCGCCGTTCGAATGTCCCAAAACCCGTTGCACGATCTGTTTATTATTTATAATCTTACTTTCTTCAACACCAATTGCGATTTCTTTAACTCAATAATGATGTTAGCAAGCCACACTGTTACCACCGCGCGCCGTCACATGAAACATCACCACAGTATTTATAAACTTAATGTTAATAGAGAGAAATCGAACGGTACCTGCGCTTGGTGGGCACACGGACGATCTGTGGCACATCCATCGCACTGAAAGATCACTTCACAACTGTGGCGACTGGCTGTGCGGTGTCGTCGGACTTCGCAGCTCTAAAAAAACTATTGCGTAATACCTTAACGCCCCCACAACCACAATGCAAGTAAATGGCTTGAGTTTTCCTCAAACATTAGGGGCGTTAGTTTCGTGTGGAGGACAGCCCCATGACGAACTCGTGAGATATCTCCTGAGATGAGAAACTGGTAAGCCCGGTCTGATTGCCCCTCTCACTTTGGGAGATGTCACGAGTTCCTACCTAAAACCATACAAGGAAAATCCTTTGTTTTTTAATGTTTTATGGTAATCATGAGTGAAGCTCAAAAGGTCACCCCTGCAGATTACTATCGATTGGAATAATGGAGTTGCTTGTTTCCTTAAATATTCTTTTGTATGGGGCTCCACTTACGCTTTAGGGGGCCATGAACCTTTCCTATCAGCTACTTCACGGAGTTACAGACGTGGCTCTGGCATATATATTCGTCTCGGGGTTGGGAGATCACGAGTAGTCAAGTCACTCACGTGAAAACTGTAATCAAATCAAAAGGATGAAAGCCTCGGATGTGACAGGCAAACACTCAGTCAGATAATGATTATAGTATATTTAAGTTATAGTTAGTTTGTCTGGGCTGTTCCGCGCAGAGTCTCTTGATTGGGCCATTGTGAGTACCGTCTTAGCTCTCATTCCCACTCTCAAACCCAGATCCTCCCAGAAATCCAGCAGCCTTTTCAGGTTTCTACATGCTTCATGGACCAATTCCCGGGTCCTTTAAGCGGGGCGGTGAAAAGCATCTAATGAGGCCGTCAAACTGAGTGCCACCACTGTTAACATGGCAAATGTTTACGATGGTGACCCTCTTTCCGAGACTTTGCCTTTAGCTTAACATCAGGCGAGGTGAAGTCAAATTGACGTGTCCTGTATAAAAAAACAAAAAAAAAACCAACGCAGGTGACTGAAGAAGTTTTTGTAGTTGTAGTTCTGAAACTTTCTTTGGTGGTGAAAATGATAATATTGTTGTTTACGTTTAAGTGAAATAGGTCAGTTCAGTTCATCCATCCCGAATCGATACTTGCAGCTGCAAATATAGACAACCTACCTACCTACCTAATGTTGTTTGGTAAGTAGACGCGACGCACATAAAGGTTATCTCGGGGCTATTTAGCACAGATCGCGTATTAATATGTATGAAGTGGGTCCCGGCGCCTCGCCTAAATGCGTAGGAGTTCATTAGCTTGCATTGTATTACATCTTTTGTGTTTTTTACGATACTAAAGTGGTGAACAAGCGTATGGACTAAGGAAAAAGCGGCTTCGGAAACATGGGCGGTTCTTGATGATTCATAATAGTCAACATGACGTGGTTTACGTGGTCGCATTTCATTCATAGTCTTTGGGTGCATGCGGTCTATCTCGGAGCTTCTGGGCTAAGCTAGGTCTACCTCACTCTGGTGTTGGTTTTCTAAAGTCAAAGCTAAGCGGTGTGAGATTGACATGGTCATTAACATTAATAGTGTAACACTCACCGGGATATTTATGATTATTCCGAACCTGACCCGAAAACCTGACCCGGTTGCGGGTTAGGTTAGAAACTTCAAAAAAATATGTGATATTTGTTCCGAACGTAACCCGACCCGACGATCGGGTCAAGTTTTCGGGTCAGGTTCTGAATAAACGGACCATGTTCATTGTTTTTATTAGGTAACCGATATTTCGGCGCTGTTTCAAGCGCCCTGATCACGGTGCACTGACGACCGCCGAGCTAGTTGTTATTGGGCAGACCGTCTCTGTCTACCCTCTTCCGCACTCGTTTATGAAGCGCGTCGACTGCTGAGCGATAGCCGACTTTTGTGGCGTTTTTGACCGCCCTGATGTGCTCTTTGAGACAGTGCGTTTGGTCTGGCCTATGTAGGAGCTCCCACAGCTGCAGTCAACTTTATAGACACCTGGAAGTTCTAAAGGAAAACTGTCTTTCGGTGTGCGTAGGTATTGTGACAGCTTTTTAAAAGGAGTGAAGATAGTTTTTTATTGAAAACTTCTTTATAATGTTGGCGACCTTATCTGTCACTCCTTTCACGTATTGTAAGTACGCAGGTTGTCGTTCGACCTTACCGTGCAGGCGTTTAGGTGAGAGCGAAAGTCTAGGTGGCATGATCCGCTCCTTATAACCGTTGCTCCGTAGAACGTCACGTAAGTGCACTATTTCAGCTTAAAAGTGTTCTTGGTCGCATAGGTTGTATACGCGTTGTATGTCGTAAGTGACGTCGGAGTTTAGCTGACGCGGATGATGATGCGATTCGGCGTGCAAGTATCAGTCAGTGTGAGTTGGCTTCCTGTAAACTGTGTGACCAAGGGAACCATCCTCCCGGACCACGACCCTAACGTCAAGAAACGCTATACTTCTTTCCCTTTCCATCTCGTAAGTGACTCGACATCTCGTAGCCATTACAAATAAAATAAACATGGTAAATATCCCGGTGAGTGTTACACTATTAAAGCTAAGCGGACCCCGGGCCACAGAATAGATAAGCCCGGGCTACGAAGTGAAAGCCTCGGGTCCACCGGGAGTCACGTGGTGATGAATTAATCAGTGTGTTTTGGGTTCCGTAGCCAAATGGAAAAAAATTGAACCCTTATAGATTCATCATGTCTGTCTGTTACTTTTCTCCGAAACTATAACGCCTATTCTATTGAAACTTGGTAAGTAGATGTACCTATTCTGTAAATCGCATTAAGAATTCCATACAAAAATAGAAAAAAGCAACACATTTTACATAACATAACATAACATAAAGTCACGCCTGTATTCCCGGAAGGGGTAGGCAGAGGTGCTAGCACCCACATTTCGCCAGTTTATGTTTAGGTCCCAATGTAATATGTGGCGAGCCTATTGTCATTAACTGGGCACTTATAAACCTGCGATAAATACACACATAACTTCGAAAAGCATCGAAAAGTCATTGGTGTGTGCCATGGTGGGTGTCCCCCCCCCCCCCTCCTCTTACTTGAAAGAAGAAAGAAAGAAAATTTTAATAAGTCATAACATAAACCGCAATTTTCGCCTTTCAATCAAAAAAGATAAGAAAAAACTTACTCAAAAATAATTAAAAAAGTTTATATTTTGTTACTTGCTGCTACGGAACCCTTCATGGGCGAGTCCGACTCGCAATTGGCTGTTTTTTTTTTAAATTACAGCGGAGCCATTACAAGTTTGTGCCAATACTTAGAAACACATTACCTAAATACCACATTACTAATCATGTATAAGATTAGTTTAAATGTTACATTGTTAAAAGTAATTAGCTCGCCATCCCGATCCGGGAGTGGTAGGATGAAGTAAACATTCGGGGCCATGGGTCGGATTTACACCCTTGAGTTGGTTTAGTTTTTCGCCAGTTCTATCTTCTATATTAGCCGATGGAAATTCGCCATGTACTCCTACTTACGATGCAACTGCGTATTCAAATTGATTGTTAAATAGAATAATGCATAGGCCAGTGGGCGGCAGGGCACGGCTCCCCTAATATATACGTCGCCATCTCACTGTAGTATATGATTGTCTCCGTCATTATGGCGTCGGTCGTGGACCTATCCAAAGCGTATTTAGCCCGGGGTCCGCGCCTCTACTAGCTTCCTTGACTAGGCCACAGATCCATACTTCCATGCTAATAATTATACTCATAAATGCGAAAGTAACTCTGTCTGTCTGTTTGTATGTTACGCTTTCACGCCTAAACCACTAAACCAGTTTTGATGAAATTTGGTATAGGGGTAGATTAGACCATGAGTACCATAGGATATGTTTGGTCGCGATAACCGACATCCACCACGTGGAGCCGCGGGCATTAGCTAGTAATATAATATCATTCTACTAGCTTTTGCTCGCGGCTTCGCCCGCGTGGATATCGGTTATCGCGACAAAACATTTATCAAAAGACGTAGGTGTACGAAGTGCTTCTAACTTTGAAAATAACGAACTTTCCATACAAACATTTATCACCTATTTTACCCACTTAGTAGTTAAATTTTGAAAAACGCTGATACATGTGTTCATTTATTTCTTAAAAGTCACAGGTTTATGTAATTTTGTGCATCTAACTCTGACAATGACGGACTTTCATACAAACTTCCATCTCTTATTTTACCCCTTTAGTAGCAGTGATCAAACAAAAGAAAACATTCTACCTACTGGAATGAAAAGAAAACCTACTAGACCTACCTAGGTACGAAATAAAACATGTACCTACCTACCTACTTGAACTTGCAACCAACTCCTGTTATTAATAAAGAAATAAATTCACTAAGTAGTTGTGACTACCTATAAATTCACTTACGCTATATTTTAGTTATAAACAAACTACATGAACATGGAAGGTCCAGTGGGACCTAAAAGTGAGGTCCAGTGGGTACTTTTGTGAAAGGTAGAATAGGTAGAATCTTGGAGGTCGAGCGGGTACGTAGCCAAGCTCACTACTACCTATTCCTACCTACCTATGCTACGATCGATAGTGCTGGTACTGCTAGCATAAATATGTATGTATTAAGACCGTATTTTTACTAATCCATTTAATCATACACACATCCATGTTTCCATCCATGTGCGTAAAATCTAAACAGTGGGGATTTTGATAATCTCTGTCTCTCACACATACCTACTTTCACTCCTCATTCCAACCCCTTCATACCATCGTCATAAACAAAACGTAGCTCTCCTAAGTACATATTTCATCAGGATATCTTCAAAAATAATGAAGTTTCATAAATTGTTAAACACCTATTTCCCCCCTTTAACCGCTTTTCCTTCATTGAAAGGTAGCCTACGTCCATTCCCAATGTGTAATCCATCTATGTGCCAAATTTCATAAGGATTACTTCAATAAATGATTTAAAAAAATTTAATCGACTTCAAAACGAAATAGGAAAAAAATGTTTAAAATAACAGAATTTAGAGATTTTCGATCTGTTAGAAGTCAGTGCCAACTTTGTTTGCTGTGCCTGACCTGCTATAATGCCATTAATGTATGTATAATGACTTGTTGAGGTAGGGGTGGCCTATCATACGTAGCTATATTATTTTACCTGTTTGACTTATTACCGACTTTTGTATTGAAATGATCGATATTACATTTAAATGCATCATGGCAGGTATTTCAGGTACAGCAAAGTACCAGCAAACAAAGTTGGCACCGACTTCTAACAGATCGAAAATCTCTAAATTCTGTTATTTTAAACATTTTTTTCCTATTTCGTTTTGAAGTCAGTTAATTTTTTTTTAATTGCGTTCGTAATCCAAGTTTAATCCAGTCCAGCATGCCATTAACCATAGTTTTCGTCTTTTGGGAGCATAATACTCCCAATAAGTTAAAGGAACTGGAACTCATAAATAAAAGACGGCGAGTTGAACAGGTTGGTGATTTCGCAGATGGGGCTGCAGTTAGAATTTTATCAACGATCAAATTGGTGAATGACAACAACTCTAAGATGATAGCTCAACTATTTTACTGAGGGTCTTGTCAACGGTGTAATGCGGATTGTGTGTACGTTTAGGTGGTCTACTCTGCGTCGCGATCGGTCAGAATCCGACGACTTACCTAATGCAGTTTTTATTAAATTCGACGATGATACTATTGGCACTAGATTGAAAGGTAGTGTGACAGCTTAGTTGCAATTGCAAGAAAAGGCTATGGGGATGTGGAAAGAAGAATCCGTTAATCTTAAGGTGGGCTGACACGGTTCATAAGCTTCAGGGCACCACATTAAATAAAGCGGTACTTGAATTAGAAAATATTTTTTTTGCTAGGTCAAGTGTATGTTGCTTTAAGTGGACAAGACAAGTGGAGCCACCTGTCACCCCAGCAGAAGAAGGCCACGGCAGCAGGCTCGGCACGAGCCCCCTGCCGAGGAATGCCAGACCGTAAGGGATGGCCCTGGGCCAGCCGGGTTGCAAGGGATATGTCGAAGACAACCTCACCTCTGGCTTAGTACTACGACCCTCAGTCGGCGTACGGTTTTAGTCGGTTCGAGTCCGACATAAATCGTTCCCTTCCGGCTCCGGCGGGGGAATCCGAGGGGTTTTCCGCACGATAAAAAAGACCACCTCAGTTGTAGATATACCCTTTTATAAACATACAAGAACGTCGTCGCCACGTTCAAGTGTCGTGTCGCGACAAATTTTAATGATAATTATTGTATGTGTCCCGCCACAGCCACACGAGTGTGCGCGGCGACGACACAGCGCGTACGTATGATACTGGTTTCAAATGATAATTATTGTTATGTGTCCCGCCACAGCCACAGCAGTGTGCGCGGCGACGCCACAACGCGTACGTATGATACGGGTTTCTAATGATAATTATTGTATGTGTCCCGCCACTGCCACACCAGTGTGCGCTCGGCGACGACACAGCGCGTACGTATGATACGGGTTTAACTGCGAAGAATTTTACTTTACGTATTGAAATTCCGAAAACTCCGGCGTGTAAAAATGTCTTACTCTGTTCAGGACTCCGAGTTTACGCGAGGCTGATATGATGATGCTCTCGATATAGTTTTTGTTATTCAGTTACATGGGATAAATTCGGTACAAAATACGTTAGTTTATGGTACAAACACGCCCAAAACTGTCTGAACTACTACTAGAAATATTAGGTCCTTACATATGAAATTGGCGTTTTGTATGGGAGGAACAAAAAGTCAAATATTTTTAAATATAATATATTTAATTAATCAAAGTATGAACCATTGTTTTCTATGCACTTTTGCAATCTCATAGGTAGTTCATTGATCCCTTTACTAAAAAAACCAGTCGGACGGGAATCAATAAAATCTGTGAAGGCGATTTGGACTGCCAAGACTTGGACTGTCAGAGTTGAATTTTTTCCCTTGCAAGAAGTTGTCCAAATTTCGAAAAAAATGGTAATCTGTTGGAGCAAGGTCCGGGGAGTACGGAGGATGTCTTAGACATTCCAATTGAAGCTCTTCTAATTTGGTAGCCGTCTGTTGTGCGGTGTGTGGTCCAGCGTTGTCGTGAAGCAGTGGCGTGGAGCGATTGACCAGCCTAGGTTGTTTAGCCGCTAGCTTTTCCATCATTGTTTGCAATTGCTGACAATAGACATCAGCCGTAATAGTCTGGCCAGATTTGAGAAAACTGTAATGAACAATACCGGCACTAGTCCACCAAACGCTCACAAGTAACTTTTTTGGGGTTAATTTTCGCTTGGGGCAGGATTTAGCTGGCTGGCCAGGATCCAACCATTGCGCTGAGCGCTTCCGATTATCGTAAAGAATCCATTTTCCATCACAGGTAATGATTCGGTTTAAAATAGGTACCTTCATTATTGTGCCGGTTCAGTAATATAACGCAGCAGTCGACGCGCGTTTGCCGGTTTACTTCAGTCAATTTGTGAGGTACCCACCTTTCAAGCTTTTTAATCTTCCCAATTTGCTTCAAGTAAATTAAAACAGTTTTATCACTAACACCGCAGCCTGCAGCTAACTCGGACGTGGTTTGCGATGGATCCGATTCCACAATAGCCTTCAATACTTCATTATCAACTTGGGTCTCAGGCCGTCCACGGGGCTGTTCTGCAGGTCGAAATTTACAGAACGAAAACGTTGGAACCAAAAACGAACTGTGTTTTCTTTTGCAACATGACCGCCATAAACATCATTCACCCTTCGAGTCGTTTCCGCAGCACTAGTGCCACGGCGGAACTCTTATTCGTAAATAATGCGATATTTTAAGTTTTCCATTTTGTAAAATGACTGACGCAAACAGAAAAAAACAGAAGAAAAAAACAAATGAATGACGGTCATTGAAGCACAAATACATGAGTAAATAGCTGTACAAATTTGAATTTGGAATTCCTTACCAAAGAGGAGAAAATCGTGATTAAAGTGGCCAGTACGAAAAACGACAATTTCATATGTAAGGACCTAATATTTTTTATTTGATTGACGTAATTTAAAAAGCTATCAACTCAAGAATAAACTTTTAACATCAAAATGATTGATGGTATTTTGTTATGATTCCAAATTCAAAAATTTAAAGAATAAATATTGAAAGTTAATAAATTTTGCTTTTTTGTTGATTTAAATATTATAAAGGTACTAGCTGTCCCGGCGAACTTCGTACCGCCAATTTTTCCCGCCCTCGTGGCGTCAGATCCCGTTCCCGCTGCACCATTTAGGGGGATGAAAAATAGATGTTGGCCGATTCTCATAGATACCGGATAAGGACAAAAAATTTCATCAAAATCGGTCAAGCCGTTTCGGAGGAGTATGGAACGAAAACTGTGACACGAGAATTTTATATATTAGATTTATTATTATTATTAATTGAGGAAATGTCTCGGTTTCACTGAGATTTTTATTACGATATCTCTGAAATTTCGTGATTATGTCAGGAGTATCACCTACCCTTACTAGTATCACGTTAGCCCTGCATACTACTACCAAGTTTCCATCGATCAATTGCAGTACTGTCCCCTAACTCCTAACCGTTAAGGAGTTCTATAGCTTCACTATCAACACAGCAGCATCAGAAGCAACACGTTACCCTATTTTGTAGTATACTAAATATTTAGCATCCACCAATGGCAGTACTGTCTCCTAACTCTTGACCGGTAAGGAGTTCAGCAGCTTCATCATCAGCACAACAGCATCAGATGTTGACACCCTGAAGCATATACCTGAGTAAGACATTATCACGTAACAAAAGCACCATACTCAACCGTTAAGGAGTTCTGTAGCTTCACTATCAACACAGCAGCATCAGAAGTTGATTCAAGCATATATCACAAGCAACACGTTAGCCCTACATACTACTAAATATTTATCATCCACCAATGGCAGTACTGTCTCCCAACTCCTAACCATTAAGGCGTTCAGTAGCTTCATCTTCAGCACAGCAGCATCAGATGTTGACACCCTGAAGCATATACCTGAGTAAGACATGATTACGTAACAAAAGTACCACACGACCATACAATTTTCGATAGTTGCCCTCGATTTCTCCTGGATCCCATGATCAGATCCTGACCTGGTGAAAATGGGACCACCTCAGAAGTGAACCCTATCCAACAAAAAATAAAACTTGAAATCCGTCTATAATTGGCGGAGATATCGGTGAACAGTAGTGAGTTATTGGGCATTCTACCCCACCTTAGTTCCTTCGGTTATCTTCGATAACCTCAGTCACGGTGGGATAGAATGCCCAACAACTCTTTGTAAAATCATTTACCTAAGCCAACGTTCCACATTTTAATGCCGTTCATTACACTACCGTACCGTCGGCTCTCTGCGATCCCCTGCGTCGTAATTGCGTTGAAAGATGCTCTGTTAGTTAGCGATAGAGTTATTTCATAAACAGTACAGTCTTACGTTTGCCTATTGCGTTGTCTGTAAGCAGTTTGGTTTAACTATTTACGGTTATAAATACATAATGTCATAATTACATCTGTTCATAACCAGTCCGTCAGCATTGCATCAAACATGAAATTCATTAAACAAGCAAAGTCGTTACAGATTAGTTTAATCTGTAATGATTTACCAAAAATCAAGTTACGCCATGGAGAATTATTGCCGAATACAGTACGTTGCATCATTTGCGGACCATCAAATTGTGGAAAAACCAATTTGTTAATTGGTCTCCTTTTGCACGAAAATGGATTGACATTTCAAAATGTTTATGTATATTCTAAAACTCTATATCAACCAAAGTACATTTTTTTAGAAAAGGTTTTACGAGGAGTACCAGGAATCACTTTTCAGAAATATCAGGCAAATGATGACGTTATGAAAGTGTCAGATGCAAAACCTAATTCAGTGATTATTTTTGACGATGTAGCATGTGAAAATCAAAGTAATATGCGTGATTATTTTGCCATGGGGAGACATAAATTGATTGACAGTTTTTATTTAAATCAAACATATAGCAAAATACCTAAACAACTAATAAGAGATAATGCTAACTTAATTGTGCTTTTTAAGCAAGACGAAATTAATTTGAAACATGTTTATGAAGAACATGTTAACACTGACATGACGTGGTTGGAATTTCGTACCATGTGTTCTCAAATATGGAAAGAGCCTTATGACTATGTTGTGATTAATAAAGACTGTCCTAAAAACAACGGCTGCTATAGAAAAAAGTTTGACACTTTTGTAGAATTAGATAAAATTTGAATATTTAAATAGACTGCTTTCACTTTCTTGTTATTCTTTAATCGACTCTTATCCGATTACCATCTATTTTACATGATGGAAAAATCATTGAAAAAACAAATTGTAGATGCGACACAAGCTGTAAAAAAAAAAATACGTAACATGAAGGATTTTGAAGATAATAACAGACAAGTGCTTGATACAGTTTTTAGGCCTGTTACAGAATCTCTTAATTTAATAGCCAACACCAATAACCAACTAGCTCTAACAAAAAAGGAAGAAAAAGGAGAATTTCACGATCAGCTTTTCAACCACGACTTACAGAAAGATAAAGATATAAAAGAAACAAATGATACCAATGACGCATCGGAAACCGATATTGACTCTTCATTTCAGTCATTAGTCGATACAAATCCAGATCATGATGTATCATCTTGGTCATTATCTTCAGAAATATTAGCGGATGTGCCATTTGGTGTAAGAAATGAACGTGGAAAGTTAATGTTAGGTTCCTCTAGTATAACGATTGGTGACGACGTTATTACTGTAGCCGGACACAAATACAAATGTACACCTGGCTTGCGACAGTTGCTCTTAAAAAAAAACTTTGATTTGAGCCTTGTTACAGACTATGACATGCAAAATTATAAGTCGATGTTACTTGTAACAAATGCACATCGTCGCGATTTTGATTTAGGAAAACCAATTAAAAGTAATAAAGGCCAAAAATATATGCAAGTTATTAAACCTCTTTTCGATCAACAAAGTAAAAGTCCAAGCTGTGAACCAAAAGTAGGAAAAGGATTACCTTTAACAAAAATGTGGAAAAAAAACACAGATTTTGTATATTGGGATGATCCAAATGAATTGGTTGATAGATTAAAGTTATTAATTGCTTCTCGAGATGCTGGTAACACAGGATTAGATAATGAAATAATATCTATCGTTGAAGAACTACGTGAAAGCAAAATCATTAAATAGATTTACTTATAAGAAATATGTATCATTTTATTGTACACCGTTCAACACAATACATCTTAAATATGAATGTAGACAAATTTGGTCATTATATTCATAAGCGATTACGTATATCAGAATTGCTTGGATTTTATGATAATGCATTGCTAAAATCTGAAAATGGTGATTACGATTTGAAGACATCGAAGCTAACAGGGGTCAAACCTCCTCAAGATGCAGATGATGCAGTAAACAAAGCATATGTAGATGAATTAAGAACTAAACTAATAACCGACTTACAAAAATTGCAAAATACTATGTTAAATGATGTTCAGAACCATCTGGAGAAAGCTTTAAAATCAATAGTATCTGAGGCAGTGGTTCACTTGGAAAGCAAATTTTATAGTCGAAAAGCAGTTGATGAGATAGTTGAAAACGTAGTTAAATCTGTATTAGATCAAAAGGATAAGCTTGAAAGTTTCTCAAAATGACAAAACAACAAATTGTTAACGAAATACATAAAGCTGCACGAAAAAATTTTCCTCGTCGATCTGTAATTTTAAAAGGCATTGATGATTTGTGGCAAGCTGATTTAATCGACATGCAAAACTTGAAAAGATTTAATAAAGGTTATAACTATATTTTAATAGTTATTGATTGCTTCTCAAAGTACGTTTGGATAGAACCACTAAAAACTAAAAATAAACATGATGTTTCTAACGCATTCGAGAAATTGATATCAACTAACCATCGGATACCAGCTCATCTCCAAACTGATTTGGGTACCGAGTTCTATAATTCATCATTTCAAAAGCTTATAAAGAACTATAACATTAATCACTACTCAACGTTTTCAACGAAAAAGGCTTCAATTGTAGAACGTGTTATCAAAACTATAAAAAATAAATTGTATAAGTACTTTAGTCTCAGCGGACACTATAAATGGATAGATTTTGGTTTGGAGAGTGTTGTAAAGACATATAACAACACAAAACATAGCACTATTAAATTAGCACCCGTTGATGTCAATAAATTGAATGAAGCAGATGTTAAAAATAATATTAAGAACTCAATGAAAACGGTATCCTATAGACATAAGCCCAAGTTTATGATTGGTGATAAAGTTAGAATTAGTAAATACAAACAACTATTTGAGAAAGGTTATACACCTAATTGGTCAACGGAACTATTTACTATAAAAAATATCAATAACACTGTACCAGAAACATATCACATCGAAGATCAACACAAACAAGTTATATTAGGAACCTTTTACAAACACGAACTCCAAAAATCATCTTGTCCAGGTGTCTATTTGATAGAAAAAGTTTTACGAAGGAAAGGAAATAAACTGTTCGTAAAATGGTTGGGCTTAAGCAATAAAGAGAATAGTTGGATTGATAAGACTGCAATAGTGGAATAAATATACATAACAGTTTTTAATTATAATATTTTGTTCATTATACTTTGAGCTATGCAAGGTGGTGGACTACTCAATAGTGTTATTAATCATTTGCCATTTGAACTGCACTTACCCGGCTATAATTATTGCGGACCTGGAACAAAACTTTCAAAACGTTTACTGCGTGGTGACAAAGGTGTAAATAAGCTAGACGAAGCTTGTATGTATCACGACATTGCATACGAAAACTATACAGACTTGTCTAATCGTCACAAAGCCGATTTACAACTTTTAAATATGGCCAAACAAAGAATGAAAGCAAAAGATGCTAGCAAAGGAGAAAAGCTTAGTTCGTGGCTAGTGAGTAAAGTTATGAAAGCTAAACTCAAATCTGGTGCTGGTGTTAAGACATTTCATAATTTCGTTACTAAAATTAAAAGAAAAATCAAGAAACGCTCACCCAAAGATAGTAAATCTTTAATACATGCAGTTATTATTAAATAAAATATTTGCTTCTACAACACTAAGTTTAAAACATAAAAATTAAAGAAATTTATGTATTATAGATCTATACACCTAAAAAAGTTTGCGATCACTTACAAAGCTGATAAGATTCTAAAAATATTAAAAATTAGAATTAGAACGTGAAACAACAGTCAGAATAAACGTAGGTAAACATTTTCTCTTCATTGGGTTAAATTTTGAAAATATATCAGCTTTGTAAGTGATCTCAAACTATTTTAATGTGTGTATATTATAATATGCATAAGGTATACCTATCTATAAAAATTTATCTACTTTATAAAAATCTTATCCGAATAATGCACTGGTTCAGTGTCTTGAAATTCTTTATACGCATGTCCTAGAAAGTCTTGAAGTGACTCCCAAGATAGTGTGGACTCATCGCACTGTAATTTTACAGTCACCAACGCTGTCCTGTAGCGCACATCAGGGGCGTGTGATAGGTAATCGTTGGTTTTATAGAGTTTAAAATCAACCACATACCCTCCTTCCGTTTTCTTGGAGCGACGAGACGTCCCAGTTGAAACACGACTTGAGAAACTGGAAGCGAAGTCCCGCCGTGGTTCACTGCAACTGACTTCTTCAGCCCGCAAAATATTCAAAATATTTGTTTTCGTTCTGTAAATAGAAAAAAGTGTTAATTATAAAAGTACTTATTCAAAGTGACTAAGAACTTGGAATCAAAACATAAAAAAGTTATAATATTTAAACGTGTAGGTATTGAAACGTACAAGTATTGTCAAAAGATCTATCTATGCATATAAATTAAGTGTATGAGTGTCTCACATTTGTGTACAATTAAGTTAATGGTGTAAACTACACGTTATTCAATTTTAATTTAAATGTGACGATGTTAAACTAGTTGAACATAATGAAACCTACCTCTTTGTGGTGTTAAACTCGGGTGAAGTGTTTTTTCGTTGTACACTTTTGGTGCAGCTGGGCTTCGGTTGTTTTTGCTTTTTCTCTACCGCCTGTTTGCGTTTCTTTGGTGCTACACACTCAGCCTCTACTATAGAAGAAGTTTCAAATTCCGAATCAGACCTGTTAAAATACAATCAAATTATAAACAAATATATTCCCTAGATTTTCCGAATAGATATATTGCTAGCATCACGGCTGATTATAGATAATGCAGCCGGCGGGAATTAACCAAGCAACTCACTACTCAGTGGGACAACATAATCAGTAATCACATTTTATAATAATATGCGTTAATAATTATCAGCCGGCAGGAATTAACCAAGCAACTCAGCTGGATAATAGTTAACTAAATAATAATTAATAATTATCAGCCGGCAGGAATTAACCAAGCAACTCAGCTGGATAATAATTAATAATTATCAGCCGGCAGGAATTAACCAAGCAACTCAGCTGGATAATAATTATCTAAATAATGATTAATAATTATCAGCCGGCAGGAATTAACCAAGCAACTCAGCTGAATAATAATTAACCAAATAATAATTAATTTAAAAGCACTTACTCACATTTTATTGTTGGAGAAGATCACTGGAAGATACTGGAGCGAATGTAATTTATTTGAAAAATTGATGGGTTTTTATACATAAAAAGTATCAATTCAGCAATTATCACCTCCCAACAAAATTAAAACTTAACTTATTATTTATATAGGTGTATTAATTAATTTATGTTACTTACGACTATTTAAATCAAAATGATTGAAAACTCATTTCGTCTAATTGCACTTTTGTTATTACAATTGAAATACAAAACCATGTCTTTACCAACACCGCCAAAGCTAATTCCGATTAATTCCGACGAATGTTATGATTTGTGTATGATCTATACTAATATTATAAAGCGGAAGAGTTTGTTTGTTTGTTTATTTTATCGCGCTAATCTCAGGAACTACTGATTCGAATTGAATTTTTTTTTGTGTTGAATAGCCCGTTTATCGAGGAAAGTTATAGGCTAAATATCATCACGCTACTTCTCAAGGGAGCGGAGCTTAAATGTCAACAAATCCAGCAACCTCCCATAGGCTTTCGAAGTGTGCAACGGGCGAAGCCGGGGTGGTTCAGCTAGTACATAATAAAATGTAATTATAATTTATGTAGGTATGTTCGTTGATCGTCGTCGATAAGTATATGATATGGTAACTATATAATTATGTATGGGTACATGAAAAGTATTAATGAAATATATACTCATACATTGTGCAGAAGTAAAATTACGCAATTTATGTAGGTAAGGACCGTGGTCCATACCTAAATCACCAATATAAGTCGACCGTTAGTACACGGTAGGTATTTAATTAAGTTTTAAAAGGTAGACGTACCCTGGAAGTTACCTAGTTTGCGTCACAATTATAGAAGTTTCAAATTGCTATGCACGGTTTGCATGGGTGTGTGTGCGTGTGTGTTAGTGTGTGGAAGCAAAGTATCTGTTAGTTTACTTACTCAGCGATACAATATTAAAACGACATCATGTTAACCGACTTCTAAAAAGGTGGTTACTTTATTTATCTGTAGGTATGTTGGTTTATGGTTCTCAAATTTGATACAAGGTATGGTTAAAGGTATTCTATTAAAATCCTTTGGAATCGTTTAGATAAAAAAAATTGTTTTACAAAAATATTACTACAGACTTATCCCACAAATATGTTAACAAACATTACAAATAATCATTTAAAATATAACTTTTAAATATTAGCAAATAGTTTTGGTATGTGCTTAAACTATACGGTAATACACCTCTTTTTATCCAAGTCGGCTAACAACGTACCTACCTTTATACAAAGCTACGACCAATGTTAAGTCAGCAGTTTGTTCATGTGTGTTCTACTTGTTTACCTATGTGTGTTACATCGTTCCTATACGCGAGGAATGTCTCATATTCTGTTCCCACAATATCTACCATTTGCATCGAGCTACCAACCACGCAGTGCACCACGTCCTTCAGAGGATTAAAAGGAAGACCCAAAATAAAAGCAATGTCATGTAAGTAATTACTTATAATGTTAATTATTTGATATATAATTCTTTGTTAGTTTACCTATTAAATATCTAATTTATAATGCGACGTAGTTTTCTATGGAAGTCAATAAAATTTAATTTTATACGATTATCCTTAATTTTCGTATAAAATTTAAGTTCTGTGTAAAATTTAAAAAGTTGTAAACAAAATAATGAACGCTCTCTCTCAATCGCAATCTCTTGCTAGCACTTAATTATCACAACATAGTATAAAATAAAGTCGCTTTCTCTGTTTGTCCCTTTGACCGCTTAAATCTTTAAAACTACGCAACGGATTATGATACGGTTTTTTTAACAGAGTAATTCAAGAGGAAGGTTTATATGTATAGAGGTTGCAGCGGGAACGGGATCTGACGCCACGTGGGTGAAACACAAAATTGGCGGTACGAAGTTCGCCGGGTCCGCTAGTTGTACATAAAGTAGAATATTTTATCAAATTTGAATAGGCTCTGGTGTCTCAATTAGAGTAGCTTCCGAAGTTGTAGGTTTGACATATTCGGACTACATTTGTCGATTTTCAATAATTACACTTAAACCTATATTTAATTTTATTTTCAGATATTCTGTCATCACGGAAGAAATTGACAAGGAACCCTCATGGACAGCGCGGTGAACCACATAATCAATTTGTAAGTATCTATATATTTTGGTCATTCCAAAAAGTGTAAAATTAAAGTAGCACGTAATTATACATAATGTAGAATATTTTATCAAATTTGAATAGGCTCTGGTGACTTAATTAGAGTAGCTCCCGAAGAAGTTGTAGGTTCAACATATTCGAACTACATTTACCAATTTTCAATAATTAGACTTAAACCTATATTTAATTTTATTTTCAGATATTTTATCATCATGGAAGAAATTGATGGGGAATCCTCATGGGCTGAGCGGTGAACCACGTAATCAATTTGTAAGTAGATACCTATATATTTTGGTCATTCCATAAAGTGTAAAATTAAAGTAGCACGTAATTGTACACAACGTAAAATATTTTATCAAATTTGAATAGGCTTTGGTGACTCAATTAGAGTAGCTCCCAAAGAAGTTGTAGAATATAATATCATCAGTAAGGAATAATGTAGGTATTCTATATAATAGCTGAAGAGTTTAGACAATACAAAATATGAAATATTAGGAATACCTATTGTAGTTCATTTCGTATGATACTAACTGATAAGGTGCCTATAGGTATTTAACTGGTTACCCGATTCTGTATTAGTAGGTATGTCGAACTAATTAAAATAAGCAATTTTTTTTATACCACTTAGGTGGTAGACAAGCACACGGCCCACCTGATGGGAAGTGGTTACTGTGGCCTATGGACGTATGCAACACGAGGGGCATTACAATCGTGCTGCCGACCCTGTAGAAACCTTCTAATACCCTTATTGTGTTTTTATTATATTCCTTACCTGATATTGATAACGAAATACGTCATCATTCACGTTACAACATGTTTGAAATTCATAAGAATTTCACAACTTAGGTACATAACAATAACATTATGCACCATACGAATTATTGAATGGTTGAATTTCAAGTTCTAACTTGATCATCATACCAATAAGTAAATACTTTATGTCAGCATAATTTGATATATCAACTGCGTTAGAAAAAATATTATTAAGTACCTAGTTCATTCTTCATTAAACAGTCAAGACGAGCATATCTAACAACATGGTAGGTATTTATAACTTCCAATCTATAGAAAATTTCAATCTATTTGCGAAATACTTAATATGATTTATTACTAATGTTTTAAATAATTTTCAGAATACCAACTTAAACAAATTTTCAAACGGAACAGAAGAGTGCTCTCCTGAATATCTTCCAGACCTACAAGATCAATTCGACTTGGACAACGCAATGAATAGACCTTGGATAATAACACCCAATGAAGAAGTAAAAACAAACAAAAAGAAAACTAATCGAAGAAGACCAATTACAAACAAACGCAGTACATTGAATTCCTATATTATTAACAGTGAAAGAAGAAAAGGACGACGTTTAATAAAAATTACGATCAAGGAACTCAGTGAGTCAAGAGACGACGAAGATGAAGTTAAGGAGATAATCACTGCACAGTATATTGTACAAGATACGGTAGATGAGATATCGGATCAAGCTGAAAAATTAGTTCACAATATTTCCAAAAAATTGTGTGGCTACTCATATCATATTTTTTAATTAGGTAATGTAACTAGTAGATAAAGTGATGACATATTTAGATTTTATTAAAATTTTATTTACTGTGAAAATATGTGTTAAAAAATTATAAATATTAAAAATGTGTGTTAAACAATAAAAACCTTGTATGGCTACTCATATCATATTTTTTAATTAGGTAATAATTCATTAATGTTACTAGTAGATAAAGTGATGACATGTTTAGATTTTATTAAAATTTTATTTACTATGAAAATATGTGTTAAAAATTATAAATATTAAAAATGTGTATTATAAAATAAAAAACCATTTACTTTAAAAATTGTTTTATTTATTAAAACTGCGTATAGGAAGACATACTTATTACCTTTCTTGCTCTATTAAATAGTTCTTTATACATAAAACATTTTTAAGTGCACATTGTTTAATATGATTAATACAATTAAAACTGGTTTCATTATTTGAATATTTGTTATGCAACAGTGATAAATTTGGACACTTGTCTTCACCAAGATCTATACAAATACAATTCATACATAGATCTTGAATCCACTTAACTTTTTCTAAGCCCTTCACAATAATTTCTTTATTTTCTAGATAAGGAACAATTATACGTCGAAATTCTCTATAGTCGATATAACCTTCATTCCAGTAAATCCCCCTGTTTCTCTCCAACCACGTAACTTGTTTTTTTTCATTCGTAGTTAAGTATTTAAATAAGTATGGGGGCTTTATTAAGAACGTTTGGGTATAAACACGGGTGGCCAGAGCTAATTCCTTGACTATAAAGTTATTACAAGTGTCTTTAAACCCCTGGACATCCACTATAATTGTATTCGGGTTCATGATAATTTTCTCACAGTGCTGCTTAATGGTTTATACTCAATTATACAGTCGTTCAATATAAGACAATATGCCGAAGTTTGATCTGGGATATCAATATCACTTTCTATTTCCACTCTTACGTCCACAACAGGACCTGACTTAAGATTATCTGGCTGTCTAGAACAGTCTATGACGAATAACGGAGCAACGTTTTTAAATTGTTCCTCACTTAATAAAGGCTCAGCGCGACGCCCATAATAAGACTGTTGAAATTTAGCATATTGTTCATATATTAAAGCAATTCGATTATTCGAGAAACTTGTATTTATATTTTCATATGGGAAGTAGGTGGAGTTAAGGTATACCTTAACATCACGAATCTCGCAATGATCAAACTGAGACATATCAAGTCTAGCATTATTTTTTCTATTTGTCTGTAAACCAATAACGACAAATCTTGGTTTCTCTATTTGTGAAGATGTTTTTATTGACCAAGTATGTTTGGTGGTTTTAGGCAACAATGGATATTCATACAAATCCCAATTCCTGAATATCATCTGAAGTGGTCGATCTTTTTCTAACAATTTTAGAATGTTTATTTTTTCTTTATCAGATACTTTAACATGCGGTACACGCCATATTATTTTGTTTATGATAATATCTTCTACAATTTCACCAGAGTTGAGTTTTAATGCGTTCAGATTGGTATTACTTCGTAATAAGATTAGTTCATGTTTACTGTTTATTACTACTTTCTTAAAATCTTCTGCGAAACCAAGAATGTTGCGAAGTGGTATAGAAGCAGAAAAGCTACCTCCATTAGTACTTTTTATTCCGCCGATATTCCAACCCCAAGCATTAGATGTTTTAGCTTCGCTCTCATTCATTGATATAAATGATTTCATCGTGCTAGTTATACCAGCATTTTTTATTTTATCTATCTCCACTCCATTTATCTCATACCTTATATCTTGAAACAAGTAAAGTAAACTATTGTTTGTGAAATGAACGCTACTGACTCTCTCTTTCGAATTGTCAGCCTTGTTTACAATAACAGTTCCTTCCAAAAATAAAGTGCTTTCTGATGGTAATATATACAAGTCTTGCTGATTAATAGGTATCCTGATTTCATCGCTTCTATTAAAACTTGTTACGTAAGGCTTGTAAGAGTGAATTTCAATTCCTTCCACAGAGTTGTCGTAGGCTGGAGCAGATAAAACATCTAGGATATTCATTTTAACAAACCAATCGCCTTAAGAAATGCTTTATTGTTTTTATTTAACTTTATTCTCCTTTTAGGTCGAGCTCTTACTTGATTAAGAGTTTGAGTAGAACTGTTATTTTGAATTGGAAGAAACATATTATATTTATTATAGTCAATCATTTTTTTCTTTTGAGGTGTAGATACAACTGTACTTCTTCACCTCGCAAATTTATTAAGTTATTATTTATATCCAAAAGTCTGATTTGTATGCAGCTGATGTTGGTTTGGTTGATTGGAAAGTAAATTGCGTTTTTTGGTATTTCTATAATTCTGTATCCAGGTGGGACATTAAGTGCGAATTCATGTAGAATGTGACTGGATTGTCCGTTTATATAGGAACCGCTAACTATATCACATTCAACTCTTATCACGGTTGTAGGCAAAATGTTGACTGGAAACTCTGATACATGATATTTATTGGCTTCCAAGACTTGTCTTTTAAACCCCAACAAACCTCCGAACGTACAATCTTTAGTAAAATCTATAGTTGATGTACAAAATAACATAGTTTTTAAGGTGTTGTTATTGCAATGGAGTTTTATGGATGCATCCTTTACTTCAGATTTTAAATAATCACTGATATCTTGCAACTCATAAGTACCTTCAGGTATTTCAATAACATTATTTGAACCATAGTATAACTTATTATTTGTTTTATCAATATTTGGAATAGAATTATATGTGGATAAATGTAATAATGCACATTCATACTCCCCGATTAGTTGTAACGTATTTGGGTAGAAGGTAGTTAATACCGATGAGTTTCCAGTTATAGACAAGGTGAGCGTCATCTTGCAAATGATTGAAATGAAAGAACAGTATAAAATTTATAGTATTTATTCCAAAAAGATTGTAGATATTCTAAACACAAATGTCCACAAATTATTGTGTCAAATTTTTGATATCTAGTATAGTTATAATTAATATTACAGTTCTTAAAATATCGTATCAATTCCATTGGTGGTCTTAAATCACCAAAACTATCAAAATATTCACAATAATTATTTACCTTAACATAAGCTACCCAATGCGTTCCATCACTTTCTGAATTGTCTAGGTTAACTATACCACATTCAATTCGTTTAGGGATTTTTGGTAACTGATCCTTCATGTAAACTCCTCGAAAATAAGGAATACCACATGCATAATTTTGAATATCGATATTAGTTAAGGCACGATTAGGTAGCTTATTATTTAGTTTTTTGACGATTTTATAAACAATCCTTTGCCTTTTTTGTGTGGTTTAATGTATAAACCCTTACCTAATGCTATAGCTTCCATAGTCTTATTATGGCGTTCAGATTCTAGTAATTTTTTTTGACCTTCTCTATAATCATTCACTGTTTTTGCAATACCCGCTGCACCACCAGCCAAAGCTCCTAAAGCTGATAAACCAGCAAAAATCGGGATTAAAGGCAGAATGCCTCCGGTTTTTGGTAAAGGTATGACTCGTGGTACTCGAAGTTTTGGAACGCATGGAACAATTTTTTTAGCAGCCATATAAGCTGCATGTATTAAAGATTTACTATCTTTGGGTGAGCGTTTCTTGATTTTTCTTTTAATTTTAGTAACGAAATTATGAAATGTCTTAACACCAGCACCAGATTTGAGTTTAGCTTTCATAACTTTACTCACTAGCCACGAACTAAGCTTTTCTCCTTTGCTAGCATCTTTTGCTTTCATTCTTTGTTTGGCCATATTTAAAAGTTGTAAATCGGCTTTGTGACGATTAGACAAGTCTGTATAGTTTTCGTATGCAATGTCGTGATACATACAAGCTTCGTCTAGCTTATTTACACCTTTGTCACCACGCAGTAAACGTTTTGAAAGTTTTGTTCCAGGTCCGCAATAATTATAGCCGGGTAAGTGCAGTTCAAATGGCAAATGATTAATAACACTATTGAGTAGTCCACCACCTTGCATAGCTCAAAGTATAATGAACAAAATATTATAATTAAAAACTGTTATGTATATTTATTCCACTATTGCAGTCTTATCAATCCAACTATTCTCTTTATTGCTTAAGCCCAACCATTTTACGAACAGTTTATTTCCTTTCCTTCGTAAAACTTTTTCTATCAAATAGACACCTGGACAAGATGATTTTTGGAGTTCGTGTTTGTAAAAGGTTCCTAATATAACTTGTTTGTGTTGATCTTCGATGTGATATGTTTCTGGTACAGTGTTATTGATATTTTTTATAGTAAATAGTTCCGTTGACCAATTAGGTGTATAACCTTTCTCAAATAGTTGTTTGTATTTACTAATTCTAACTTTATCACCAATCATAAACTTGGGCTTATGTCTATAGGATACCGTTTTCATTGAGTTCTTAATATTATTTTTAACATCTGCTTCATTCAATTTATTGACATCAACGGGTGCTAATTTAATAGTGCTATGTTTTGTGTTGTTATATGTCTTTACAACACTCTCCAAACCAAAATCTATCCATTTATAGTGTCCGCTGAGACTAAAGTACTTATACAATTTATTTTTTATAGTTTTGATAACACGTTCTACAATTGAAGCCTTTTTCGTTGAAAACGTTGAGTAGTGATTAATGTTATAGTTCTTTATAAGCTTTTGAAATGATGAATTATAGAACTCGGTACCCAAATCAGTTTGGAGATGAGCTGGTATCCGATGGTTAGTTGATATCAATTTCTCGAATGCGTTAGAAACATCATGTTTATTTTTAGTTTTTAGTGGTTCTATCCAAACGTACTTTGAGAAGCAATCAATAACTATTAAAATATAGTTATAACCTTTATTAAATCTTTTCAAGTTTTGCATGTCGATTAAATCAGCTTGCCACAAATCATCAATGCCTTTTAAAATTACAGATCGACGAGGAAAATTTTTTCGTGCAGCTTTATGTATTTCGTTAACAATTTGTTGTTTTGTCATTTTGAGAAACTTTCAAGCTTATCCTTTTGATCTAATACAGATTTAACTACGTTTTCAACTATCTCATCAACTGCTTTTCGACTATAAAATTTGCTTTCCAAGTGAACCACTGCCTCAGATACTATTGATTTTAAAGCTTTCTCCAGATGGTTCTGAACATCATTTAACATAGTATTTTGCAATTTTTGTAAGTCGGTTATTAGTTTAGTTCTTAATTCATCTACATATGCTTTGTTTACTGCATCATCTGCATCTTGAGGAGGTTTGACCCCTGTTAGCTTCGATGTCTTCAAATCGTAATCACCATTTTCAGATTTTAGCAATGCATTATCATAAAATCCAAGCAATTCTGATATACGTAATCGCTTATGAATATAATGACCAAATTTGTCTACATTCATATTTAAGATGTATTGTGTTGAACGGTGTACAATAAAATGATACATATTTCTTATAAGTAAATCTATTTAATGATTTTGCTTTCACGTAGTTCTTCAACGATAGATATTATTTCATTATCTAATCCTGTGTTACCAGCATCTCGAGAAGCAATTAATAACTTTAATCTATCAACCAATTCATTTGGATCATCCCAATATACAAAATCTGTGTTTTTTTTCCACATTTTTGTTAAAGGTAATCCTTTTCCTACTTTTGGTTCACAGCTTGGACTTTTACTTTGTTGATCGAAAAGAGGTTTAATAACTTGCATATATTTTTGGCCTTTATTACTTTTAATTGGTTTTCCTGAATCAAAATCGCGACGATGTGCATTTGTTACAAGTAACATCGACTTATAATTTTGCATGTCATAGTCTGTAACAAGGCTCAAATCAAAGTTTTTTTTTAAGAGCAACTGTCGCAAGCCAGGTGTACATTTGTATTTGTGTCCGGCTACAGTAATAACGTCGTCACCAATCGTTATACTAGAGGAACCTAACATTAACTTTCCACGTTCATTTCTTACACCAAATGGCACATCCGCTAATATTTCTGAAGATAATGACCAAGATGATACATCATGATCTGGATTTGTATCGACTAATGACTGAAATGAAGAGTCAATATCGGTTTCCGATGCGTCATTGGTATCATTTGTTTCTTTTATATCTTTATCTTTCTGTAAGTCGTGGTTGAAAAGCTGATCGTGAAATTCTCCTTTTTCTTCCTTTTTTGTTAGAGCTAGTTGGTTATTGGTGTTGGCTATTAAATTAAGAGATTCTGTAACAGGCCTAAAAACTGTATCAAGCACTTGTCTGTTATTATCTTCAAAATCCTTCATGTTACGTATTTTTTTTTTTACAGCTTGTGTCGCATCTACAATTTGTTTTTTCAATGATTTTTCCATCATGTAAAATAGATGGTAATCGGATAAGAGTCGATTAAAGAATAACAAGAAAGTGAAAGCAGTCTATTTAAATATTCAAATTTTATCTAATTCTACAAAAGTGTCAAACTTTTTTCTATAGCAGCCGTTGTTTTTAGGACAGTCTTTATTAATCACAACATAGTCATAAGGCTCTTTCCATATTTGAGAACACATGGTACGAAATTCCAACCACGTCATGTCAGTGTTAACATGTTCTTCATAAACATGTTTCAAATTAATTTCGTCTTGCTTAAAAAGCACAATTAAGTTAGCATTATCTCTTATTAGTTGTTTAGGTATTTTGCTATATGTTTGATTTAAATAAAAACTGTCAATCAATTTATGTCTCCCCATGGCAAAATAATCACGCATATTACTTTGATTTTCACATGCTACATCGTCAAAAATAATCACTGAATTAGGTTTTGCATCTGACACTTTCATAACGTCATCATTTGCCTGATATTTCTGAAAAGTGATTCCTGGTACTCCTCGTAAAACCTTTTCTAAAAAAATGTACTTTGGTTGATATAGAGTTTTAGAATATACATAAACATTTTGAAATGTCAATCCATTTTCGTGCAAAAGGAGACCAATTAACAAATTGGTTTTTCCACAATTTGATGGTCCGCAAATGATGCAACGTACTGTATTCGGCAATAATTCTCCATGGCGTAACTTGATTTTTGGTAAATCATTACAGATTAAACTAATCTGTAACGACTTTGCTTGTTTAATGAATTTCATGTTTGATGCAATGCTGACGGACTGGTTATGAACAGATGTAATTATGACATTATGTATTTATAACCGTAAATAGTTAAACCAAACTGCTTACAGACAACGCAATAGGCAAACGTAAGACTGTACTGTTTATGAAATAACTCTATCGCTAACTAACAGAGCATCTTTCAACGCAATTACGACGCAGGGGATCGCAGAGAGCCGACGGTACGGTAGTGTAATGAACGGCATTAAAATGTGGAACGTTGGCTTAGGTAAATGATTTTACAAAGAGTTGTTGGGCATTCTATCCCACCGTGACTGAGGTTATCGAAGATAACCGAAGGAACTAAGGTGGGGTAGAATGCCCAATAACTCACTACTGTGAACATACATAAAAAAAAGAAATATTATGTATACAGACGAATTGAGAACCTCCTCCTTTATCGAAGTCGGTTAGAAAGTGACAAACTTTCATATAAATTTTCATACCCTATCCCCCCCCTTTTACCCTTTTCGCAATAAAAGGTAGCCTATATCCGTAGTCAAGCTCCAATTCACCTCTATGCCAAATTTCATCACGTCATCTTCAAAAATGACAAACTTTCATACAAACTTTCAAACCCTATTTCCCCCTTTTAACCCCCTTTTGACCAAGCATAGCCTATGTCCTTTGTCAAGGTCTAATCTACCCTTATACCAAATTTCATCAAAATCAGTTCCGTGGTTTAGGCGTGAAACCGTAACATACAGTCAGACGGACAGACAGACAGACAGAGTTACTTTCGCATTTTTATAATATGAGTATTAGTATGGAGAATGGATATGCACGATCAGGAACCAAAAATGTTTACCCTCTTAGCTTCCAAAAGCAGGCAGGCAACTTTTATTTCCAAACGCTGTTCAACGCTGGCAAACATTTTTAGTTTTTACTATTAAAAACTAACTTATCAAAAATAAAAAAATAACTAAACACAATTTAAAGACAAGGTCAAGCTGGCATCAAAGACATTTGGAGTGCTGTACACTGCGAAGCAGTACTTCACTTTGCGGGGCAACGACTCCTTCTATATAAGGCGCAGGTTCGGCCCCACTTGGAGTACTGCTTTCACCTTTTTGCCGGTGCATCCGCATACACGTTCCTTGCGTCGTGAACTCTAGACCATATACCATAGACGACCGTCCCAGGGTGCGGCGCTCAAAAATACTGTATTTTCCAAGGTTTTCACGACGCACAGGGATTAACGTCATTTCACTATACGCGGCATGATAAGTATTTGTCCACACATGATCACCTGGCAACCGGAAACGGGGCACTGTTCGGGGTATGAAGGTCCCGGTGTTGCATACGTCTATAGGCCACGGTAAACACTTTCCAACAGGTGGGTCGTGTGTTTGTCACCTTAGTGGTATAAAAAATAGTTCTAAATCTGAATGTAAATAATAATATCCATACTAATTTTATAAATGCGAAAGTAACTCTGTCTGTCTGTCTGTCTGTCTGTCTGTATGTTACGCTTTCACGCCTAAACCACTGAACCGATTTTGATGAAATTTGATATACTTAGGGATAGGTTGGACCTTGAAAAAGGACATAGGCTATAGACGGAGCCGCGGGCAAAAGCTAGTAATAAATAAATATTCCCAACATTCTACACAACGCTATCTAGACCATACCTTACATTACCATGGTAAGCATAGCTTAACTGCCTTGTGTTATGGAATCTAGAATGAAGATAAACATACTTAAATACATTTTTTTTTTGTAAATGCATACATATTATACATAGAAACACCCAGTGCTATGCAAATAAGTTATGCAAATAATTCCTGCTCAGTGCAAAATATTTGCACTGAGCAGGAATCGAACCCGCGCTTCCTGCGTGGCAGTCGCGTTCACTACCGCCACACCACGGAGGCTGTATTTCGTGTCTTTGAAATGTGACACGAGTTTTTGGTAGATATTGTCTGAGGTAGTAGATGAACACGCAGCCTACCTGGTGGTAAGAGATAACTATGGTAGGTATGGTGTTGCATGAAACCACGGCCACGTGCTCTATAGTGAAAGCCTTGAACGTGGCTGGAGTGGCATTTGGAGTTTTGCAATATTTGGACATATCCGAAAATCTTTCATGTTTTGGCACAGAAGACTCAAAGAATTAATTTCATTTATTCAGTTTAGGCACATAAAGAGCACACATGAATGTCAGAATTTTACAATGTCAATCACAGTAAAAATAAATGAAATAAATCAATGGAAAATGATTATTTCGCTGGTTCGGTAGGTTGGTTCTACTGAGAAGATACCAGCAAGAAACTCAGTGAACTCGATTATTCTTATTTTTTTTAAATATGGTTTTATTTATAACAAATTTATAAAGTGCGAGTAAGAGATGAGTTTAGGATGACATGCATCTTTATCATTTAAGTTTTCGTCTAATTTATAATAACGTTTTTTTATTAAGCAATTTTTAACTTCAATTTTAAATTTATTAAGTGGCATGTCTATCAGATCCGGAGGAATTTTATTAAGTAAACAATTTTATACAATTGCCTACAAACGAATTACCAACCTTATGAAGCCTGAGTTTTGGCACTGTAAGTTTGTTTTTATTTCTAGTATTATAATTGTGTTGATCAGAGTTTTTTTTGAAAAGATCTAGGTTCTTGCGTACATATAAGATATTATCATAAATGTATTGGGAAGCAACTGTTAAAATATTAATTTCTTTAAAAACTTCTCTCAGCGAGTCACGGAGTCTGAGGCTATAGATTGCTGTGTAACATGAAAATAGTCTCAATATCGGCAGCTGAACTCCACAGCATCAGACCATACGACATAACGCTATGAAAGTAGCTAAAATAAACTAATCGTGCCGTTTCCGCATCAGTTAGTGAGCTTATTTTTCTAACCGATTAGGCAGCTGAGCTAAGTCTTCCTGCTAAGGCTGTGATATGAGAACCCCATTGCAGTTTATTATCTATAGTAATTCCAAGAAAAACTGTGGTATCAACTATTTGAACAGATTCATCGTTCATTGTAATACTAGCATCAACCTGTCTTACATTAGGCATAGTCAACTTTACACATTTTGGTTTCTTAGCAATGAGTAGCAAGTTGTTACTTGTAAGCCAATGCAAAATTTTAGAAAGGGTATTATTTACATAGTCAAGTACTACTTTTTGTCTATCAATTTAAAATTAATGACGTGTGTGCATATAATACTATTTCACAAAGATCTTTACGAAGTAAGGAAGATCATTAACACTGGAGCCCCTTTAGCCCTGGGGTACTCCCATGACTAAGGGGGCTCCAGATGAATTGGTGCCATTAATGTTAACTTTTTGTACTCTGCCAGTGAAGTGAGCCTTGAGCAAGCCAAGTGAGCCAGCCGAAACACCATAATAACCTAATTTTAGTAACAAAGTCTCATGATCAACATACTGTTCGCATATAGCAATATCATGATCCAGCAGGCACGTGGTGAGTTCGCACATTATTGTGTCAACATCGCCAACTGTCTGGGTCGCGATATATATTGACGTCGTTCTAAATTGAATCGTTCGGTTTTGTAATAGAATTAAAACAACATTAATTACGTCAAATAAAATTTATTAAAAATTCTAAGACGGTATACTTAATCGCAATACAATAAAGGGTTCATAAATGTACAATAAATGTTCAAGGGCCTGTTCGTAAATAGGCCTGGAATGTGAAGTATTGCAGTCTAATCTAATACTAGATTCGTTTCTACAAAATTACAAAATATCTACAAAACTAACGAGTTCAGGTATCAGGTATCTTTGGTAAGCGACTACTCTACGTACGCATTATACAGAATACATAGATCGATACAGATAATTGCTATGGATAGACATACAACCAAATAGCAAATGTTTTGTACGTCTGTACATCTCAAGTATCAGCATTGTATACACCATTGCAGTAAAAGCCGAGCTAATCATAAATATCTATTAAAGAGATTTTACAGTTCAATCTCACACGCATACTTCCTCATTTAATTTTGGTGTGATTAGGGGACACGGTCGGGACTAATTACTGTGAATCAGCAACAATATCCTCACTCCAAGTTACTGCTGGTAAAATGTTCTCAAGAGAAAAATTCCAAAACGGAACTTGATTAATCGAATTCTTGTACTACTCTAGACAACTAGGAGGCTTATAATAATATGTATACGGGTGACTATATTTTGCTACTTAATTGTCTATAGCGCTATCTAAGTTGATATTAGTGATCTACAATTAACATAGATCGTTGTAGATGGCTTGTTTTTTACGGAAGTATTTGTTTAAGAGAATCATTCAAAGGGACCGTATATTGTCAGAGTAGGTTTGAAGTCCCTGATATAGTTAAGTACAAAGACCACACAAAGACATTCTAGAAGTACTGACTGAAGAAACAGGTACTGTGGCGGTTAATATACGGGGGAAAGATGGCGGAGAGAAGAGTTTTAAATTAAAGTGAGGGTAAAAGTAACCAGAAGAAAAGACTCATTAGAGTAGATCAACCGGAGCATGCTAGGATCTGAGCTAGTGGTAAAACGTTGCCACTAACTGCATTGACTGCATACACAAAAGAAATTTGATAATAATAATGGGTACCTACAATGAGATCATTCGTAGAATATATATCTAACATTCTATTGAACATTCATTTAAGTTTAGTACATCCATTAGAAAGTTCTATACATCTAATCGACATGTTAATCACGGTTAATATTCTCTAAGTTCGTATTTGAAAGAGAACTTACAATTATTGTCAAAATACGTAGATACAGTAGGGAGGCTTCACACAATGTACAACAAACGCACGCTCAGTCTGCACGCGGACTTATACCATGAGGTCAATAAAGATGGGATTTGACAAACAAATAATTCATAATAGCCATATTCTTTCGGAATTCGTTGAGGGAGATCACTGGTAGTCTAAATGCAGATTTTCGTGGTACTACTACTCGGCCCATTGCGTTCTCCACCATTTTGAATTTTAGAGTACATTTTTAATTATTGAATTATTTGTATATTTTTATTGAATTATTTGTTTTTTATAATCTTACATGAAAATGGTACTTAACAACCAAGTTATTAAGAATTAAATTATCTTACAATTTGGGGCCCTCATAATTTTTTCCTAGGATCGATACTTTTCTTTTTATATTCCGAAAGAAAATTGCTACTAGGATTTTTTCTGGGTTTGCGTTGCACTAACTTAATGGAGCTATGTTTCTTGCACTAGGTACATCACAACGTCGGAATTAGCAACTGGCAAGGTAATTAGTCTAGTCTCACAAATGTACCCCGTTAGTTGGTAAATTAAGGTCCATGGTGAATATTCATACCTCGGGATTATAATTTTGAAGAAATTATAGGAGATAAAATGATTCCATGTTGTTTGAAACCTCTGTACTGTATCTACTTATTTGTGTTCACTACTACACAGTTACTGTCGTATTGTGAATGTGCCAAACGGTAATAGAGGTCTATTTCATAAACACCGACTATATAGTGTGGTTGGATGCTAAATTGTTATTTAAAAAATTGATCTAATTTACTTAAAGTTTCTAGTACGTGTTTCCCCGAAAGCTATTCTTTCCTCTTTGATTTTTTTCATGTATCCAGAATTCAACCAAATCCAATTTCTACAACATTTAGACTGTGAACTTTTCATGTAACTAAGTGCATTATTTCTGACCAGATTCTTAAACCTAACATTCATTTAATCTGACTCCTTTCAGCTCATTAAATTTGAGTATTGAGTTTTTAAACGTTATACAAAAATATTTTACACCTATCACACTCATTTTATTCTCCGTATTACCTAGATTGCAGATCATTGCTTTAGATTTAGACATTGAGCACAAAATAAATTTGTCATGTGCCTACATAACTTTGCATTTCAAAAAAACCAGGTCTAACATATCTGTAACTTTATAAACTGAAATCAGTGAACAGATTTGTACCGCGGCCATAATGCAACTGATGACGTTTAAAAACTTGTCTAAAGGTCATCAGATTATTTCCAAACGAAGGTAGTATCAACAAAACTGCACTATCGGGAACGTTTAAAGTATTTATCGCCTGAAAACTAGATGTCTACCTTTACATGTAACTGTGTGCGGCGGATTTCTCTCACACAAATACAACCCGGTCTGGCATGGTGTCGGCCACAGCGTCGTCTGCGTACGGCACGATATCGTCGAGACTCTTATTACCTATAACTGCTTCTCCCACGTTGGCAACTATCTCTGGCACATTGTCGGTACGGTCGATATCTATCGTTCTCTCAACTATTCGGCCATTATCGAACACTAGCTCTACTCTAATGGGTGCTTCGTCACAACTGCTTGGTTCGCCATTGGTTCTCTGTCTGGTTTCTATCAGATCGTTGTGGACATTATCTACATCGGAACTAGTGTGCGGTTCCTCGATAGCGGGTTGTCTGTGTATGTGCACGGTCGGTATGTCCTTGTTAGAGAAGCTTACAATACACGCGGAGTATGGAGGAGGCGGTTCTTCCGTGTCTAGTTTGTTGAGATTTTTGTTAGCGTTGGGATCGTTGTTTGGGGCACACTCGGAGTACGGCGGCGGCAGGTCGGCGTTGTGGCTCGGAGAAGAGAAATCTGAATCGTCTAAATTTGGCACAGAGCCGCCATCTACGCCCTGATGTTGTACTGAAATAGAAAGGTCACATTTTTAATAATACTAAAGATAACAACGAGTGTAGTCATGAGATCCTATATTGCCAATAATAATAGACGAAGTTGTAATTATTTACAGAGTTTTGGGGGTAATGAAGTTGCCTATAGTAACTTTTAGCTTCATGTCTACATAAGATACGACAAAGGCTAATGGCGGGTTACTTACGACTAGTGGCTGTGACGTTAGGCGTGTGCCACTCTTCTGACGGTCGTCTCGTGTCTGAAATCAGACAGGTATACTTGAATTTTAAGGTCGCGACTAACTTATGTGAAAGCCCGGTTTAAGTTTTATAAGATAAGTAGTTTTTAGTTTTAGTAGCCAACCTCGCCATAAAGTCTGTACGCCTGCTGAATGTCGGACGAGGCTCTAATGCTTCTCAGGGTAGGTAAGTCAGACGGGCTGCAAGATAAAAGCTTTGGATGGAATTACGCTAAGTTGATGGTGCAGTCACACTCACAGTTGAAGAACTTCTTGTCGAGGCACTTCTCGGCGGCGCGCACGACGAGCACCAGCAGCGCCAGCAGCACTGCGCCCGCCGCCCAGCCCCCCCACACGGTGCCACCGCCCACCGCGCCGTGCGGCCCGCGTCGGGGGCCCGCACCACCCGCCGCGCCCACGCCCACGCCCACCCCCACGGGACCCGCGTTGGGTGGTAGCATGATCGACACGGGCGAGTAGTTGTGGAAGCGCTGGTGGTACTCCAGAGAATCCTGGAACGAGAAACAACATTTTGATGAAATTTTCATACAAGCGGAAAGTACCTATGCTATATTTTCTGTAGTAACTTGTCAGGAAGTTCTGCCCTGCATGTTAACTTTTACCTAAATCTAGACGGAATAATCCATACTAATATTATAAATGCGAAAGTAACTCTGTCTGTCTGTCTGTCTTTCTTAGTAGTGGCTTAGGCGTGAAAGCGTAACATACAGACAGACGTCTGTATGTTACGCTTTCACGCCTAAGGCACTGAACCGATTTTGATGAAATTTGGTATAGGGGTAGATTAGACCTTGAGAAAGAACATAGGCTATTTTTGGTCGTGATAACCGACATCCACGCGGGCGGAGCCGCGAACAAAAGCTAGTATTTTCTATAAAGATTTATATTTTCTGAAATGATGGCTCATTTTATTTGGACTTCATCCTGGCTTCTTACCATTGAACAGGAAAGATAGATGAGTATTCTATTCTTGGTAAGTTAGAGGTACCTACGAGTACATTATCTCTGCGGTTAAGGCAAAGAGACGCGTCAAGCTAAATGCTTACCGCTTCAGTATGCTACTGAAATTAGTTTAATGAAATCATTCAACAGGATATTTATTAATAATAAACATACCATAAGTATATCTGAAGCGTTGGTAGCTTACGGCCGTTTCCAATAACATACTTACAGTTGAAGATAGATCGCAGCAGTCAAATTTGACGTATCGGCTGTTTAAATTGAAAACATGGTAACTGACTTTTTGCGGGAAAGCGCATCGCGGTATAATTTTATTTTCCAAAATTGGTGTGAAATAGGAGTTACTATGTTTTGAATTTAAACAGCCGAGCACTTTATCCGTAGATGCGATCTATCTTTAACTGTCAGTATGGTATTGGGAACGGCGGTAAGTGGTTAAGGAGGCGGGCTTACGGTCGAGAGGTCCGAGGTTAGAATCCTGGTCTTTACAATACCGACGTAAACCCACTCCTAGCACAAGCAATTTAGCTTAGCTGGAGGGGTTAGAGGGAATATTAATTATTTCGGTTGGTCCGTCTTATAAAAAAGCTTTGCCGGTTGCAAGTTGCATGTGAGGTTATATCGAGCCCCAATGATCTGGATAACACCCCAAAAATACCCTTTTGCGTGAATAAATATGTACTGAGATTTCAGTTTCACCTATAAAAAACTAAGTCTTAATCTTTACACATGTGGTTTTACCTTCGAGAGATCAGGAGAGATGTGCGCCCTCCACATCTCTTGGCCGAGGTTGAGCCGCTTCAGCCACTCGGTGGAGGGCGTGGGCAGCGGCCGGTCGTGGCCCAGCATCTCTTCCAGCCTGCGCATTAAACAGTCAACCATTCTATCTCTATTCTTAGTATCTTAACATAAATCAACAAATAGTAACTAATTACTTAATTATAATGGTTAGCGGGTACATACATGAGTATTAACATAACTTTCACAAGACTTGGTGATGTAATATGTCAGTACCGGCACCTCTCTTGTACTTACACTTAGTAATCCAACGAACAGTATCATGTAAATACCTCAGGTAGGGCAGATGCTTGTCGCCGCGGAACACGCTGGTGTAGACGGCGACGCGGCCGGGGGCGCGCGCGCGCGGCACCGCTGCGTCCTGCGCGCGCGGCAGCTCGGCGGGGCGCAGGCGCCGGTACCACGCCAGCCACGACGGCGGGGTCGTGGGCCGCATGGCTGCAACACCAACGACCACCTCTGAACTATGTCCCAACATGTGCCACTCACCAGTCTCTTGCAAGCCGGCGCACTGTTACATAACGGTGAAGGCTCTGGGGTGCGGGGTTTCGTCTGAGGGTTGGGTGGGAGTGACGGGCTTGTAGGTGAACTAGAGGTGAGCCCCGAATATATTCATGGAGACATACATCCGGACTGACTTTAAGAGGGTAAATATAAGAGATTATATCATGGCAAGTTCGTCACTTTTGAAGGCAGAAACGTGGTGTGTGTCGTAGATACCTATAGATGTCAGAGACAGTTCAGTTTCAGGATTGGACTTTGTAGGTTGCGCTTGATATGCATTTTATACGATTTCAACTTATACGAATTCGGGACTGGGCCACAAGTTTCATATAGAAATGCTACCGAACCGAATTAAGACATGTTTTGTTGTACCCAGAGGTAATTGCATGTCAATTGTACAGCGACTGTCTGTGTGTTGTTCCACGTAACACTTACTAGACCGTGAAGTAAGACAACACTCGCCTATTACTCGCTCATGTCTGTGCTATAATACTTGTTGTGGCTTCCAACACGCGCCGGTGTCCGGGTTATTCTAAGATTAACAAAGGCGGAATGAACAAACAATACTTCACAGTTGCCAATATTTTCTTACAAATAGCTAGAGCCTGTCGTGGTACTATGCACCCCACAGAATGCACCCGTACAATCACCTTCTCCCACAAATTTTGCGAATAAGTAACATGAGAACACTTTAATTGGACACTGAGCTGAGCTGATGTGATGATGGTGCCGACCTTCCCAATGTAGAGTATTTAGGCCTATCATCCGGACCATTCATCAATCAGACCAATACGTGATTATATGGAGGT
The DNA here is from genome assembly GCA_914829495.1 of Eilema sororculum. Classification (NCBI taxonomy): domain Eukaryota; kingdom Metazoa; phylum Arthropoda; class Insecta; order Lepidoptera; family Erebidae; genus Eilema; species Eilema sororculum. The sequence continues at coordinate 735,739 of OU618532.1, forward strand.
TAAAATCTATTGAAAATGAGAGGGTGGTTTCCCTGGAGACGCGGAAAATGAATATTGATTTTGAGTCATAACATAAACTTTATACCCAGAGCGAATGAATAATGTTTGCATATGTTTGCATTTACGTTTCGCGGTGGCATCCAGCCCGGGTGTGGCTGGGGGAGCAATGACTCACGGCGATGTTAAAGGTTGCTCCGAGAGGTGGCTTGCGGACTAACTAACAATTAGATTGAGCGGTACACATGTCTAATTAGCACGGTACATTCCTGAAGGAATAAAAACAATTACTTATCACTACTATATTACAATTACTTAGATAGGTATAAAACTTATTTTCTTGTAGGCTTTACCTAAAAGCATTTTATTCAAACATTCGCCTACATTTTTTTTACTTTATGTACAAATTATAAGTGCGGTTTTATTTGTGTGCTTCATCAACTGGACACGAGATCACAATTACCTAATGGTCTGACTGATAGACTGAGGAACTCTATTTAATGTAATTAATTATTTCATCATCTAGACACGCCAATTATTTTTGATTATGACTTTGTCATTTGTCATTGGGTATCTGTTTGTGAAGGTGCCAAGGTGGAAAGAAGCAATTAGCTAAACGTTTACATGCGTCACTTCAAACGGGATGTTATTAATCGGCCAAATATAAATCTAATTGGCGACTATTGCCTCATGGGAAATGAATACGCACTAGGTAAATCAAGCTGCGTTAAATTATGCTTGCGAAAAGTTTTGCTTAATTGCCATTTACGCGATTTATAGATAGATTAGAAAGATATGGTTGAGAGTGCGGAGACCTCGCCGCCATGCCCTTCACAATAGGTACTTCCGATACAGCAGTGCATTCAACGCCGAGATTCACTTAAGTTTGTTTGAATTTATTCGGGACGAGGATCTAGGAGCGTAAACAGTGTGATGTGATGGTTACAAGTGTTACATTGTACTCATACTTAAGAACCCATATTTTGATACGATATTTTCCTTACTGCAGCGTGCTGTAAGAGTTTTCAAAACATATTGTGGCTGTTATGTAAGCCTATTGATTACAATAAATCAAGCCCACTGGACCGGTATAGTTAATCGGAATTAGGCATACATTGGCTGTCACCGGCATTGTTCATCAACAGGTTAGCATTTAACATATTTGTGAATATTCAATTATTCAAGGCAGATGTGTGGTTTATCGCTGAGTTCGCGATGGCGTCATGTGTCTCAAGGTAACCCGCAGGTGTTCAGATTTAGCTTATATTTAAACTTTCGTGGTCAATGTTAAGTTTATTTATATTAATTATCCGAAAGAAAAGTATCCCAAGTATACAAGGAGTAGGTACGGTAGTTCTTCGCGTACAATATTATTCTAAAACAGTAGATAAACATTTGGTAATAAAAATTCCTGCAGAATATTTTCACAATCCATTGCATTAATCAAACAAAAATGTTGTTTAGTGCTTACGACACTTTCAGTTATAAATATAAATTTTGGCTTTATTCTGAACACATACTTTTGTATTTGTATTTTTTTGTATTACTGTCGTTTTGACGGATTCGAACCTATAGCGTTTACGGGATATCATTGTCGAGGTACCGCGGGGGAGGCGTAATCTGACTTTATCAACTACCGTGGTCAAACACTCTAATAAGAGAAAAGGTTTTTATAGACATTAGTGAGTAAACATACCTACTCGTAAATTCATACAGTATGTGCTTCGATCAAGACGACCCCATAACCATGGGAGCTTAAATGCTACCTAAACGTCGGGATAAATAATTTAGTAACATTAAATAGATCGCTATATAATTCCTTTAACATTTTTATTTTAATGTGTATATTCGAACATCCGACAATCCATATCTACTATGTGCCTAATTCTGTTCAAGAGACGTATGTTGAGTATTCTTGATTTCTGGTATTTATTTGATAATTTTAATTAAATGTATAGCTACGTGTTCTTAATTAATATTGTGATTCAAGGCCTTGTTTGTTTTTCTGATGCTGATTAAGGCTGTATATTTCGCAGAAGTCACTAACATTTGTTTATACCTAGTATTTTATTTAATAGGATGCGATACGCGATAAACTGTACTTAATTGATTTTTTCTACTAGAAAAAATAAATATAATTTAATAGAATAAATCTTTATTGTACACAAATTAAAAGATAAATGGAAGATAACATTATAGCATTATGGTAATGATGTTTCATTTATCTAGGTACTATTTGTCTTGCCTAAGTACTTCACCGATAGATAAGTATAAATTATCTAGTTAGCAATAATTATACCATTTGGTCCAACTAAATCATGCCCATCCAAAGGTTGCCTGGAAAACTTGCTTACAAGCGATAAGACCGCCATTTGTACGTAATAGAGGTCTTATCGTGATTTACTTGGACCACATCGGCTATTGGTAGCTAGATAGCATCTATCGGTATACTTAGTAGGAAAGACAATAGGACTGATAAGCATAACACATTCTTACGTAAATAAAATAATATAATCATACAAATGCTTGATATAGTATTAATGTTTGATCTACATACATACTTAACCTAAATATGTAAAAAAATCGCAAGAGCTAACACAGCAGAAAACGCAAGCAATAAGTGGGGGAGATATGATCAAGGAAGGCCATGTTACCATCCTTTGGAAGCCATGTTCCAGTTTTTTTTCTTTTTTAAAAAGAATATTAGAACCGAAATTACTAATATTCCCTCTAACCACTCTAGCTAAGCTAATTTGCTTGTGTTAGGAGTGGGTTCACGTTGGTAGCGTAATGGTCAGGATTCGAACCCGGGACCTTTCGATCGTTAGGCCGACTCCTTAACCATTCAGTTACCGACGCTACTTAGCCACTGGCCATTCAGTGACTGTACCCGGTACTGGCAGTGCATTCCACAACCGTATCGTTTGTACAGTGAACGATTTACCACAAAATTTCGTGGAATACCTAGGTACTGCCAGTATCAACGCGTGTCATTGTGGGACATTTAACGTTATTTTGAATAAGTGGGAGTAAAGTGATTGAAGATATTAAGATCTACCATCAATTCAGGATCAGACTTAAAACCTGCAATTGTGTTTTTCTAGGGGTAAAAGTCTGCCTGATGCCTTCATAATGGAACAGATTTCAACTGAAAATTGAAATTCGATAATGAAACGATATTAATAAAATATCAGAACAACAATAAAAAAAACAAATCTGTAGTATTCTTCAAGTATCAAGACAGTGTGTCCACATTATCCGCTGTTGTATAGTCGCTTATGGCTAAACATGGCCCGCAAGTGTCAAGGTCGGTTCAAACTGCAATCAATTGTTACGAAATAGGCACTCACCGCGAGCTTAGTGTCAACAAAAGGCTGTGAAAGTCGCCCTCCGCGTTCAGGAATCATTCACTGCCGAATAACATGACATTGGCACCTTCACTTTCGTTTATTTAATAGTTAATTGTGAGACGTTCGCTTTCGTCGGTAATGTTTTGTTAAATAAATAGTGGCGGGTGTGTCCCGGTGCGCGGAGTGTTCAGGCACGGCGCACTCTGCGCAGGCGTGGCGGCCCGCGACTGCGCCCTGCGACTCTTGCCTCAACACTGTAACTGTATCAGAATGTTTACTTGCTGGTAGCTAAATCTACTATGAGCATTTTAGTGGAAACTTACTGGGGCATTGCTCCACTTGACAATGAGTTTTAATCACAGTCGTAACGTGAGTAGGTGGTAGATTTCAATTGGTTAACGTAGAATATGGAACTGGTGTAAAACTAAACCGACACTAATGTGTCGGGTAGTAGGGACGCGCGTAGTTAAGTTACGTTCGGTCAAGCCGAATAAGGGACCCGCTAAGATTTTATTAATATTACAGTTACAGGTCAAATGGAATGGATGGAGTACCTATGTTTGTTCTTCAAGCAGGCGCTAAATGCTGGAAGGATCTTGGTAAACATTGACACAGAGATAGACATTATAATCTGTAATAGCATAGGTTAATTTTTGTCCCCTGAATAATTTGGGATGGAGAAAGATTGTAGTTTGGATAAGCATGTATGCTCGGTACCCAGACATGTAGCTCACTAGGAGATATTTAGGTACCATTCTCTGTCAGGGTATAGCATAGGTATTAGGTAATCTGTGCTATGGGGTCCTACGTAGATTTCCGGGATCTAGCCACCTTTACCTACAAGCTGGTGCATTTGCTAAGGCTTTGGTACTCTTTCCTTAATCAGTTGGGAGGTCAAACAGCAGTTACTCTCATAAAAGTCATAACATAGAGGAGGTTCTGGGTACTCTATCAACTCAGCCAACCGGCGTAATTACCGCTTACTATACTAAGTACGTCTCAGTCTCTGGGCATCTACTACCGGATTCTTCAGATTTCTTAGGAATTAGGAAATAATTACTGCACTCTATTTTCAACATTTTAACATTTTTTGTTTAATTAACTAACTAATATCTCTTTATACTATACTTATATCGTCTAACCCTGACATTACCTACAAAATGATAATTATATTGTTGTACTTGTATTCGCTATAATCAGTACTGTAATATTTACCTTCTGGTCTCTCGAAGATCACTGTACAGTCAGCATCAGAAAAATGTTGACGAGTAGAGTACTCAAAATAATCTTAAAACCATAATTTCAATATTATATTGATAATTAGAGTACTCAAAAAGTTGTAAGCATCCAGAGTAGTCAAACTATCTTAACAATCGGTCTTCCAGAAACATGTAAGTAATCAGAGTGTTCATTTTCATATACACAATCACGCTACTCAATGGTATCTAATCAAACAAAGTGTTCAAAATATCTGGACAATGTCATTTAATCGCATTTTGCATCCCTTTTTTACTTATGTAGCCATCCTTTACACATGATGATGGGATAATGTGAGATATGTGTATAAGTTAGAAAAGGATAGAAAATTTGTCAAATTAATGACAATTTCTTTTGTATTTTTTATAGTTGCCAGTTGCTTAAGCCATAAACTATCCACTTGAATTGGTGAGAAAAGAGTATGAATACTTACGTAAAAAATAAAGGGTCCTGCAACGCAAGATACACCTATGTACTCAAAAATCCACTTTTCGTATTCTCTAATACGCATTATGACTACATCGACATGACATAGACGCAAAGGAGCAGTCGTGTTTTATATTTTTAATAATTATTCAATCGACAGAAAAATTTAGAAATACGAAACCCTATTCCATACCATAATTTATATTAATACTAGCTGTGCCTGCGACTTAGTCCGCGTGGACTTATATCTACTTATGTAGGTTTCTAGTAATTTACACATCATACGAGTATTTATTTCTTACGTATACATACTATTTTCTCACCAATGCAAGGGGATAGTTTATGGCTTAAGCAACTGGCAACTATAAAAAATACAAAAGAAATTGTCATTAATTTGACAAATTTTTTATCCTGTTCTAACTTATACACCTATCTCACATTATCCCATCATCATGTGTAAAGGATGGCTACATAAGTAAAAAAGGGATGCAAAATGCGATTAAATGACATTGTCCAGATATTTTGAACACTTTGTTTGACTAGATACCATTGAGTAGCGTGATTGTGTATATCAATATAAACACTCTGCTGACTTACATGTTTCTGGAAGACCGATTGTTAAGATAGTTTGACTACTCTGGATGCTTACAACTTTTTGAGTACTCTAATTTTCAATATAATATTGAAATTATGGTTTTAAGATTATTTTGAGTACTCTACTCGTCAACATTTTTCTGATGCTGACTGTACAGTACTGGAAGTCCAATGGATGTGTACTGGTGACCTGAAATACAGGATTCTTCCTAGTTTAGGCACCAGCTTCCCACATAGGATTACTATACATATTCCTACTATAGATTAAGTGAACTCTAACTAAATGTACTTATACTCCAACTTATTATGTGGTAAGGAAAATAAATCTTATTTAATTTATTATTATTTGTTTATAATTTAAATCGCAATCAAGTGCCCTCAAGGCTCGTCCCGTTGGTTCATTTTTCCAATTTAAACGCCTACTTTCGGTCTTTACTTAAATGCATCCTCCTAGTTAAAGTCTAAATCATTTATTATAGACCAACTAGCTTTTGCCCGCGGCTCCGCCCGCGTGGATGTCGGTTATCGCGACCAAACATAGCCTATGTCCTTTCTCATGGTCTAATCTACACTTATACAAAATTTCATCAAAATCGGTTCAGTGGTTGAGGCGTGAAAGCGTAACATACAGACAGACAGACAGACAGACAGACAGAGTTACTTTCGCATTTATAATATTAGTATGGATTAGGGCACATACATATATATTGTAGTCTAGTGGGGTGTGACGCGGGGCGCCGCGCCGAATAGGGAGACCTGTAGAAACGGTGGTGCCGCTGGCCGCCCGCGGCATAGTACAGGGGCCCAACTGGGACTAACCACCCTGGGAGGCTGCCCCACCAGGTCGCGCATAATCCCGATATGGCTCGTCGTGCCGGTTGGCGACCGGATGGGAGCCCGGCGACCATATTCGGGGGGGTACGGGGGCCCTTCCGTTCGGCGCGTCGGCTCTCGTCATGCCGTCACAATCATAGACAAAACTAATGTCCCATGTATTGTCACACGGTGCTGCGGCGACAATCACCTCTTTTTCACGCCTTCCCATCCATTCCTTTCCATTTACCATGACAGCGCACCAAAAAGATAGAGTCAGAACAGCGGCTAAGGAGTCTCCCACAACACGACTATTTGAGGTGGAGTCCACGAACATCTGTGGGCTCCATACTAACCTCAACGCCGTCCACCATCACCTGGAGACGGCGAAACCAGCAATGCTGTTTCTGACGGAGACACAAATACGCCGCCCTGACGACACGACCTACCTGCTTTACCCCGGCTATGTTATCGAGGAAAATTTCCGAGCAAAAGCCGGGGTGTGCGTGTTTGTTAGGGCGGATATTTGCTGTCGCCGTTTGCGCTGTCTAGAGGACCCATCCTTCTCCATCCTGTGGGTACACGTAGACCATGGCTCCGCGAGTCAGATCTATGTGTGCCTTTACCGCTCCCATACGGGAGATGCAGAGGTAACTCGACTCTTTGAATACCTGAGTCAGGCGGCAGATGATGCGCAGGAGCGGTTTCCGAACGCCGAATTGGTGTTTTTGGGGGACTTTAACGCCCACCACAAGATCTGGTTGGGCTCCGCCATAACAAACCATGCGGGAAGAGCCACTCACGCATTTGCCCTGGCGCATGACTTGACTCAATTGGTGCACAAGGTCACGAGGATACCAAGAGAGTCCGGCCTAGAGCCCTCTCTGCTAGACCTTCTGTTGACGAGTCGCCCGGACCAGTACAGTGTCTCGGTGAGTGCTGCTTTAGGTAACTCCGACCACTGTCTGGTCCGCTCCACCGTGCCCATTGTAGCGCCCCCACGACCCGTGCAGGGGAAGAGGCGTCTATGGCACTACTCGTCAGCGGACTGGGATGGATTGCGCGACTATTATGCGTCCATCCCGTGGGTTGAACGCTGCTTTGAGGGTAAGAACCCATCTGAGAGCGCTACTGCCGTCGCCGGTGAGATCGGTCTAGGTATGGAATACTATATCCCATACACCGATGTCACCGGAGTCCGCGGAGCGCGTCCGTGGTTCGGGCGCGAGTGCGCGGAGGCTGTTGAGCATAAACAGTTTGCGTACCGCGCCTGGGTGCGGGCGCGCGCCACGCGCGATCCCAACGTGGGTCACTTCAAGGCGGCGTACAACAGAGCCACAAAGGTCTGCAAGAGGGCATGCGTCAGAGCGGATGCCCAGCGCATAGCACGGCTGGGCCAAGAGCTAATGGCGCATCCCACGGGTAGCCGTGGCTACTGGCAACTGGCCAAAGCCGTGCAAGCCAACTTCTGCCAGCCCTCGCTGCCCCCGCTGAGCAATCCCGATGGATCTCTGGCCCATGAGCCGCAAGAGAAAGCAAATTTGCTGGTCAATCTCTTCGCGGCCAACTCCCGAGTCGATGATTGTGGTATGCAACCACGGACAATGCCCACTGGTGACCACGCAATGCCTGATATACGTATCAGGCAACGCGATGTCCGTGCAGTACTGCAATCACTCGATGTCCGGAAAGCCAGTGGTCCTGATGGTATTCCAGCGGTCGTACTTAAAAAATGTGCAGCGGAGTTATCTCCTATGCTAACGCGGCTGTACCGACTGTCCTACAGTTCGGGTACAGTGCCTTCGGCTTGGAAGGAGGCGAATGTCCAGCCGATCCCCAAGAAGGGGGATCGCTCGGACCCAGCCAACTATCGACCCATAGCCGTCACCTCAGTGCTGTGCAAGGTGTTCGAGCACATAATTAACACACAGCTCATGCGCCACCTAGAGGATCACTCCTTGCTTAGTGACCGGCAATACGGTTTCAGACCGAAACGGTCAACGGGTGATCTTCTGGCGTACATGACCCACCTTTGGGGTGAGGCTATGGAGAAGCACGGTGAGTCACTGGCAATTAGTCTTGACATCGCCAAAGCTTTCGATAGGGTATGGCACAAATCGCTTCTTTCCAAGCTACCAGCCTTCGGCCTGCCTCCTAGACTGTGTGACTGGGTTGCAAGCTTCCTGCAGGGGCGCCGTATTCGCGTCCTTTGTGATGGACGAGCTTCGGAGTTCTTGCAGGTAAATGCTGGCGTGCCGCAGGGTTCCGTCTTATCTCCCACTCTCTTTCTTCTGCATATCAATGACATGCTCTGTAACGGAAACATTCACTGCTATGCAGACGACAGCACCTTACATGGGAGTTATTACGCACATCCTGCGGCCAAGCAGTCTGATATCGCGGAAAAAAGGCAGCTTCTTGTCACTGACCTGGACCGGATCCTGGACCACATTTCTCAATGGGGCGCTAGAAACCTGGTCGAGTTCAATGCCAAGAAGACCCAGGCATGTGCGTTTACAGCAAAGGTATCTCCTTTCCTTCCCCTTCCCACTCTTCAGAGCACACCACTGCCACTGCAGGATCACCTCACTATCCTCGGTATGGATGTTCGCTGCAAACTGAATAACAAAAACTATATCGAGAGTATCATCAAATCAGCCTCGCGTAAACTCGGAGTCCTGAACAGAGTGAGACGTTTTTTCACGCCGGAGCAGCGGTGTCTTCTATATAAGACCCAAATTCGTTCCTGCGTGGAATACTGCTCACATCTCTGGGACGGCTCCGCAAAGTACTTATTAGATGCTCTCGACAGGTTGCAGCGACGTGCGGTCCGCATTATTGGGGATCCTGAGGTCACGAACACCCTCGAGCCTTTGCAGATGCGTAGAGATGTTGCGTCTTTGGCAGTTTTCTACCGTCTCTACCATGGTGAATGTTCTGACGAGCTCTTCCAATTAGTCCCACCCTCCCCTTTCCTTCACAGGACGACACGTGCAGGGCTAAGATGTCATCCATTTACGGTGCAGAGTATACCTGCTAGAACCAAGCGTTTCAGTGATTCATTCCTATGCCGCACCACTAAGGCCTGGAATTCCCTGCCAGTTCACGTGTTTCCTTCTTCCTACAGTCCTGGGTCCTTTAAGCGGGGCGTGAAAAGGCATCTAATGAGGCCGTCAAGCTGAGTGCCACCACTGTTAACATGGTAAATGTTTACGATGGTGACCCTCTTTCCGAGACTTTGCCTTTAGCTTAACATCAGGCGAGGTGAAGTCAAATTGACGTGTCCAGTATAAAAAAAAAAAAAAAAAAAAAAAAAAAAACATACAAAATTAAAAAAGACTCGTAACATAACAAACAAGACTCCGGCAAAATCTTTCTGAGTTGTGTCCACTGGTAGCAGCCTGTCTGTACTTAAATTGTATTATTAGAGGCGAATAAGGAAAGGAAAATAGGACGAAATAACAAAAAAATATTGAATTCAAAATAAATATTACGTTTGGGGCTATAAAGGAATAAAATGTGAGTTCGTGAGGCGAACGCGGAACAAATCCTTCGATGTCCGTCCGGGGTGGGTACATAATAATATTAGTTTTTATTGGTTTGTTGACTATCACCGAGGCGAACACCATCTATCTCCCATCACCAGCTATCTCGTACCAGCGCCTCCTCCGTTGTTGAGCAACTGCGCTGGCTTGCAGGGAAGTTAACTTCCCTCTTGGGGTTGGAAGAAATGACGGCAGACACTCTCGTAAGAGCCAAAACAATAAAATATCAATTGTCCATTGCTGGACATAGGTATCTCCCAATGTTCGTCATTTCGTCTGATCCTGTCTGTCACCTTTATCAAGTCGTCTGTCCATCAGGCTGTTTACGTAGCTATAATTTTTTTTTTTTATACAGGACACGTCAATTTGACTTCACCTCGCCTGATGTTAAGCTAAAGAGGGTCTCTCGGAAAGAGGTGTGTTAGTGGTGCGGCCTAGGAATGAGTCACTGAAACGCTTCGTTCTAGCAGGTATACTCTGCAACGTATATGGGTGGCATCTTAGCCTTGCACGAGTCGTCCTGTGCAGGAAAGGAGAGGGTGCGACTAATTGGAAGAGCTCGTCAGAACATTCACCATGGTAGAGACGGTAGAATACTGCCAAAGACGCAACATCCAACATCCAACAAATAGTACGGTACATTACAATACATTCGTTTCCTTGATAACTGTTTTTTTTTTGTAAAAGTATTCTGTCAGTGACTGTATTAACTGTCGGGCTTGTGTCTGACGTCATGGAGTTCAAGGTTCCCATCCATACGGTATGACGACACAAGTACAAGACACCCAATTATGATAATTTGTTCATTAGTGTGATAATTTATGTATCCGACACCATTCATAATTTTATAGGAAAATTCTCAATAGAGGATAAGTTTCAGATAGCAACTATTTTAGAGTATATTTATGTGGAAATCCCCATGTGGTATCCATGGGGCTTAATCATATTTACGGGGTTTCCCTAGGAATACTGGACCCGGGTTTTCCCTAGGAATAGTAGGAATCAACACCGCTGGAACACTTCATTATTTATTTATTTAACACGAGCCGGCGACTATTTTCCACGGTGGTGTCTGAGATCTCAGATCATAATCTCAGAATTTAAAATATAATAGCAAAAATGTCAAGTCTCGAAGTACGCACACATATCGGCTTAGGGACAACTCGGACCTAGAACATCAGGTCCATAGCCGAGTTTAATACTTTCAAAAGTATGTAGGCTTTTCGACCGAATTTTATTTTAAAGAGCCCGAAATTGGGTATTGGACTAATTTTGGAAACTACTATAAAATAAATAAATAAATCCATACTAATATTATAAATGCGAAAGTAACTCTGTCTGTCTGTCTGTCTGTATGTTACGCTTTCACGCCTCAACCACTGAACCGATTTTGATGAAATTTGGTATAGGGGTAGATTAGACCATGAGAAAGGATATAGGCTATGTTTGGTCGCCATAAACGACATCCACGCGGGCGGAGCCACGGGCAAAAGCTAGTAATAAATATTTTCCAACATGCTACGCAACGCTATCTAGACCCATGGTAAGCATAGCTTAACTAGCTTGTGTTATGGAATCTAGAATGCGGATAAACATACTTAAATAGTTTTTTTTTGTAAATATATACATATTATACATAGCAACACCCAGACCAGTGCAAATAGCCATATTCATGCATACAAATATTTGCACTGAGCGGGAATCGAACCCGCGCCTCCTGCGTGACAGTCGCGTTCACTACCACTACGCCACGGTGGCTATATATAGAATTTTATTTTTTGCCTCTTACAATTTATCTTTTTCGCGAAAAAACAATATAATTATGAAAAAAGGCGTTTTTATTTTCGGAGCTTTAAATGTGCGCGAAAAACGGTTGGTCACTAGACATTTGGGGCATGACGTAAAAAAAAAATATATTTAACCACAGGCGCCTAAATTCACCTTTTTTGTAGGTACATACGATAACTCACGGCGACTGAACATTATTTCTTACATTTTTTTTAAATTTGTTAAACAAATTGGTGGTCACCTATAGGAAGTGTACCGTGCCGATGTATGAAAACTGAAAAAAAGAACCTCAAATATCCAAGCAAATTATTTATACGCGCTCCTAACGATCACAAACGTAGAAGTCAGTGGATACAAATAGCACGCCGAGATCCAAAGTATACGAATGATACTCTTATATACTTTTGTGAAGACCACTTTGATTTGATTAGCAATGGAATTAGTAACCTTTCAGAATATTATTTTAGGGAACATAACATTATTCTTGCATAAAATCTATAGTGTATTTATTTAACCTACATATCGTCGTTGTCAAACCAAAATCTGCTATGTGCACTCTCTTCACTTAGCAGATTTTATTTGACAATATTTCTAGCTGCTCCACATAGCATATTTGAATAAGTTGTCATAGTGCGTCGTATAGTACTTATAGGCAGATAGCCTTTCATGCAATAGATTGTTTCATTTACCAGTTACAATTGTCAAAATCCAATCGCAATTTTCAACATGTTAAAATTATAAAAAATGCACATAGCAGATTTTGGTTTGACAACGACGATATTTCGAATGTGATTTACTTTATCATTCCGTGGTATAGGTACTTATACTTACACATACATACATATACTCACGTCTACAAATCCCCGAAGGGGTAGGCAGAGGTATATTAACACCCAAATTCCACCAATAACAATGATTGTAGCATGCATAGATTATTACAAAACAGTCAGCGCGCGGTAGGGCCTCGTTTGTCCCGCGATTTAGCTTCAAGATACGTTATAGCTGTGATAAGAAAAATTGCATAACTATAAGAAAATAGAATAGAAGGGAACAATCAACTTAATCAAAACTGATCAAAACCAACAGTATGTAGGTAGGCGTCACGCGATCTGTCAACTGATTCGCCCGCGTTTTGCTTCATGTATAATACAGATAAAAAATTCGCAACTTTATTTTGTAAAAATAAAATATTTAGAATTCATCTTTGAGTGAAATACTTTTGTATAGTTATTATTTACATATAAGCTATCATATCCAATATGTTTTATATTTTATGGCAATAGTTGTCCAATACCCAATTAATTCAGTCACAATTGGAAGTAACGCTACTTCATATTGTGAAGGAAGTAATTTCGGGCTGTAAGTTGACCAAATATAGATTTTTTCCACATCTATCTACCCTTTGCAGACATACAGGCGTAATGATATGATAGAACACTATAGTTTTAACTTGAATGAATTATACAGCATTTAGTATGCTAACTATACAAATCGAAAGGGAAAAATGAAATTTCTAGGGCGGAGCTTAAACCCGCGATCTTTCTCTTACACTTCCTTCACCTATTAGTTTTAAGTGAAAGAGAAAGGTAGGTACTATATTATGTAAAACACCTAAGACTGTTGTTGCTAAAAATGTTTCCGCTATTGTTCTGCGTGGAAACTTTAAACCATACAATGTAATTTAGTCTCTATTGCTTAGTAAAAGAAGTTGTATTTTAATTTCTAGGGTATCTATCTCTGTTGGAGCTAGCGTTCCTTTATAATATGCCATGAATCTAAGCATAAAAGGAGTTCTCGGGGTCCCACCAATATCCGAGGTCACAAACTAACCCCATCTGTATGTAACCCGGGAGAGATTCCAGCACCAGGTTTCCTTTAATGGTTTTGGCTATGAGTTTTTTTTAAATTCTGTGCCTCAAGAGGAAATACGGAACCCTTAAAGGATCACCTCGTTATCCGTCTGTCTGTTGTGAAAAAATCAACCTTCTGGGTCATCTCAATAAAAAGATATTACCGTTTTTGTAAATTAAGTTTGACCCTTAATTTACTTTTGTACGGAACCCTTACGTGCGCGAGTCTGATCCGCACTTGACCGACTTTTTTTTAGTTAAGATAGAAGGGCAGGTCCGCTTCTGAGGCCGACTGTATGTTTATCCTGAGTCTAGTGGTATGTTTAGGAAGGAGTTTCAAAGCCAGTAAATTATAAGGCGCAAGGTTATTAGCCTGTAATCTTCTTTCTTACTTGAAGCTCAAAGTGAAATGGAAAGATTTGAGGACGTCTCGTGAAGCCGTGATGTGTGTCAGTTTGTGCGTTAACCTAGTTGCGGCGTAGTGGCTCAGTTGTGTCGCGAATCAATTTAGAGGGAGCGCGGGATCGATGCCGGGCGCGACACTCCGGCGCCAGGCGCGCCCGGGGCACACCGGGTGCGGCTACATATTTTAATAATAAAATAACAATATCACTCGACATTTTGTATTTTCATATCTGTAACAGAGCTTTAAATTTTTTATACCGGGTGTTAGGGGAACGCGCCCGAAGCCGAACACCCCTAGTAGTAGGTACTCCAGATACATAACACATAGGCATAAAAAAAATGATTTTGGACAAAAAAAAACATTTTTGTAGTGATGTTTTTTTATGAAATTATCGTTTAATTTAGCTTTACTAACACGATGGACAGTAAATAATGCGAAATAAAGAAAACTAAATAAAAAGAAAAAATAATGCCAGTAAATAAATAAATAATAATAAATATTCGATAACATTCTACACAACGCTATCTAGACCCATGGTAAGCTTAATTAGGTTATGTTATGGAATCTAGAATGCGGATAAACATACTTAGATATTTTTTTGTAAATACATACATATTGTATATAAACACCTAGACCAATGCAAAATAGCCATGTTCATGCATCCAAATATTTGCACTGAGCGGGAATCGAGCCCCCGCCTCCTGCGTGGCAGTCGCGTTCACTACCGCCACGCCACAGAGGCTGTGTTATGTACCTGGAGTACTACTTACACCCGGTAATATTACAGTTGGAAATTTTACCCCAAAAGGAAAAACGTTTCAGCCAGATCGTTCGCTCTAAGAAAATTACCATCATCATTGCGTTAATCCCGCTTGTATTAGATACAAAGTTCTAAGTAGTTATTGCTTGTGTTCGGTGCGATTGATTGTTGGAAGTAGTAAAATACTCATTGAAATAAAACCACTTTTTACGGATTCTATCGCGATATATTTGTTATTATTACTTTTAAACCCGACGTTTCGGGTGCTTTGCAGCAGCCATTTTCGCGGTGTGACTCACGATGGTAGTTGTCACATAGTTTGAAGTATAAGTTATCTCAAAATACCCGAATCATGGTGAATTATTGGTGTTCGTATTTACGCAGAATGAGCTCACTGTGTTGTTAAGTCTTGCTGGATTTTACTGCTTACTGGGTTTGATTAAGTGGATGACTGGGTCCCAAGCTGGTGGTACGGTCCATCCATCCTCTCTATTAAAATTTGGACGTTTTTTAATTTCAATAGCCTCGCGGATCATTCTAGGAATATATCGGTGTTCTTTGGCGAGTATCTGTGGTTTATCAAACCTTAGGTAATGGTTGGTGCCTTTTTGCGCGTGTTCACATACAGCTGACTTTGTTGAGCGTTGGTGTTTTATGTCAGCTATGTGTTCTTTGATCCGAGTGCCAATGCTTGGCTTGGTTTGACCAATATATGAGAGCCCACAGTCACAGTCTATTTTGTAGACCCCTGCATCTTGTAGAGGTAGTTGGCACTTGACAGATGGTAAAAATTGACTTATCTTCGTTGGCGGCTTGTAGTATGTGTTGATTGAGTAAAATACTGTCACTAGGTACTGATAACTCTCTAGAGTCTAGCCTGTTAGTGACTACACGCACCTCACAATGCTTAGCCTTAATGCACCCGTTGCCATCGGTTCAGAGCGTCTTATAAGTACACTAGCTTTTGCTCGCGGCTTCGCCCACGTGGATTTCTCAAAAGACGTAGGTGTACAAAGTTTCATGCTTCTCGCTTTGCTAATGACGAACTATCCATACAAAAGTTTATCACCTATTTTACCCTTTTAGTAATAAAATTTTTAAAACGCTGATACACGTGTTCATTTGTTTCCTAAAAGACATAGGTTTAAGATGTTTAGTGCATCTAGCGCTGAAAATGACGGACTTTCATACAAACTTCCATCCCTTATTTTACTCCTTTAGTAGCAGAATTTCCAAAAATCCTTTCTTACCGGATGCCTACGTCATAACATTTGGGCTGTGCGTTGATAGATCACTATGTCAGTCAGTCAGTCAGTCACCTTTGAGTTAATATAACTCAAAGGTGACTGACTGACTGACTACCTGCAGTATTCCATTCACACTTTTGATATACCTAATTAGTTTTAAAGGTTTTTTCAGCGAACATCCAACTGTGGGTATCAAGGATTTGATATTGTATTGCATTCGGGATGAGCATGAAACACAAAAAGTCGGTCACATTTTCTCCAATAACTCAGTGTGTCACAAACCCGTGAATTTTACTCTCGCTGGCGAGAGTTTCGGCTTCGACAGGGTCCAGTCGCACTCGCCTCGCACACTCGCTCGCTCCGACACACTCGACTACGACTAAGCCTCCCGGCTGTCCTCCTCAGGCACGCACGCCATCACTCCTGGCAAGAACCCGTGAACGTCGACAGCACGTTCCTGTGGTGAGATGTGAAGCATTCTAAGTGTGGAGAGCTTCAATTACTACTGGTACGTATTGATACTTTATTAATGCTTTATTAGCTCGGATGAAGAAGAAAATTATTTAGAGAAAAGTGACATCATTTAGGAATATTTCCGCAATTCAAACTTACATTAGAACTTGTTATACCTAAAGTTACTTCAACTTTTTAGTGCCGGTTCTTTCTTATTAATTTTGATTTATACTTTGAATATTACTTTAGGAAGTTTACGCAAATTCACACATTGGAATACTTTAAACTACATATTAATTTATAAAGGACTTTATCGCGGTTTATTGCGTGTTATGTTATTATTATTTCCTTTATTTTAGTATATCCTTTATTTCCTTTATTGCCTTTATGTTATTACTAGCTTTTGCCCGCGGCTCCGCTCGCGTGGATGTCGGTTATCGCGACCACACATAGCCTATGTCCTTTCTCAAGGTCTAATCTACCCCTATACCAAATTTCATCAAAATCGGTTCAGTGGTTTAGGCGTGAAAGCGTAACATACAGACAGACAGACAGACAGAGTTACTTTCGCATTTATAATATTAGTATGGATTATTATTATTTTTTAAAAGAATATTAGAACCGTAGTTACTAATATTCCCTCTAACCCCTCCAGCTAAGCTAAATTGCTTGTGTTAGGAGTGGGTTCACGTCGGTAGTGTAATGGCCAGGATCGAACCCGAAGGTAAGGTCGACTCCTTAACCACTAAGCTACCGACAAGTAGGTAGTTCAATGCGCATCGAGGTAATCCGGTACAATTAATTAAAACTTTGCACTTAAGTATAGGCTTATAGCGGAAAGTTTTCTAACCATTGTTATTAGTCACATCTTTCAATACAATATTCTGTTTAATTTATCAATTAGGGACTGTAATGGACCCTACGCTAAGGTGTGTTGTAACACTTGTACGAGTAACGCACCTACTGACTCACATGAGTGGACACGTTATGAATAATTCAAGACTCTCGTCTCTACACCTAGCTATTTGATAACCGTGTTTATAAGTCACGTCTGGACATTGGAGATATTTAGAAAAGTAAGTACTTGGGTTATATTAAAGTAAGCGCAAGATTTATTGATTTTATTTTTGTTTTTTTTTTTAAAGAATATTAGAACCGAGGCCTTTATGCGCAAAATACCAGATTCGCAAAATACCAGATTCTCAAAATACCAGATTCTCAATATAGCATATTTCGCACATTCGAAAACAAAATTGTTATTATTTTATTCACTTACTAGCAGCTCCGAGCGGTTATACCAGCGGTTACCGCGCAGTTATGCATTTAAGTGTACTTCTGGTATATTGAGAATCTGGTATTTTGAGAATCTGGTATTTTGCGAATCTGGTATTTTGAGCATAAAGGATATATATATAGCTATAATTAGTTGGACATCACTAGTGCACATATTAGATGTCGTAATGTCAAGCAAGGCCACATGATGGTCTCCTCTTCTGTTATATTGAGAACACATTGTAGATTGACAATTGTGGAATGACCTTTATGTGTTTTGTATGCCAAGTTACAATCGTCAGTTTTATGACGTTTTAATACTCTGTTGGAAGATTTAGGGGTGTTTTCCAACAGTTAATGGTATTATTCCAAACCTAAGTTTAGAGATTTTTAGTGTATTTTAGTTGGTTTTAACACAACGCACAGTGTGTTATAGAAGCCAATTTGCGGACATCTCCGTTTTATAAACTCTTCATAAAGAGAATTTTAAGATAAACTACTTAAAAAAACTTTCGTTGATGTACGTGTCATACTTTTTGAGAAATTAAAAAAATCGAGAAAAATCCATAGAAATCAGAAAAACTTTATAGCAGATTTCTTTATGATTTTTAACCATAATTTTTTTATAAACATGATGAATGTTGACCTAAAGAACAAATGTACACATAAATAATTGATGACTGGAGTACTAAAAAAAAGATAAAAAATATTTTCTATGATAACTTAAATATTTTTTTATTCGAAAACTATTGCATTGTAGCATTTGTTTCAAATTGAATTATATGTATAATTTTAATATGTATTGCTACAAAAAAAACCAGACGCGTAAAACACGCGTTTCGTAAGATATGATTTTTTTTTTATAAATCTTGCTTAGGGTTGTCAAAAATTAAGTTATAGTGTGAAATGTACCATTTATGATCTGCAAAGTTCTTACTGATGACTCATTATTGACGTTATAGGTAAATATACATAATATTTACCTATAACGTCAATAATTATTATTATTATTGTAAATATACTATTCTCATGGCAAAAGATATGCTACCTGGCAATTTTCTTTTATGAAGGTCATCGTGTGGTATTGGGAAGGGTACCGCCCTCGTTAGGCATATGCTAAAACCCAATATCAGTACACGATGACTGGAGAAGCGGTTTGGAAATAGATTCTAAAAAGTTTAAAGTATTTTACTATGATCTCGCCACTAGATATGTGGAACACTATAAGTGGTTTTATATGTCAGTCACCTTGCATAAAATACTGATACATGGTGAAAACATTATAGAATCGATTTCCTTGCCGATTGGTATGCTTTCAGAACAAGCCGGTGAATCGAGAAATAAGTTTTGGCGTTATGATCGCGAGCATCATACGCGAAAATTAAATCGCCAAACTACCATTCTCGATTTATTTCTCCGAGCTTTGGAATCCTCAGATCCAAACATAACAACCATGTTCGTTGACTTGCGAAAGAATAAAAATAAACTCACAGCCCTACCCGAGAAGGTCCTTTCTCTGTTAAAACCCTCGACAGAAAATGTTACGCTTCATAGATTTGTCTTGAGACACTTTCTTTGTCATCAGAAGAAGTATTAATTCACTCCGATGAGGAGTCCGAAAAATGAAAAACAAAAAACTTATTATTAGTCTTTATTTACTTTTGGAATTATTTACCACGTCAAAATGGAGTTGGTGCTACAATCTACATAAACCTCTCTCCTTCCTTAATCTCTTCTCAACCTTAATCTCCTAAAAACTTTGATTTTAATATTTGTAATTAATTAAATGTTGACAACCCTATTTCCATAGAAATTTCAAAAAAACTTTCAAACGCTTTTTCTCCTTTAACGTACGTTTGTAGCTTGTGAAATTTTAGGATATTGTAGACGACACTATTGTGCATAGTAATAACCAAAAATAAAATGCTACAACGCTAATGAACAATTATCAAAAATATAATTGTGAAAAACAGAAAATATTTAATATTTCTCAGACTACTAAAGCTACTGTCTTCTACTTTTTAATATAAATATATAGCATACAGTTACACTACTCTGAGTGCTTATAAAGTGTAATGGGGTCATAATTTTCCCAATAAAAATAAATAAAGATTTTCTTAAGGTCATTGACCTCTCATAGAAAAATTAATATCTCTAAAACTAGAGAAGATTATCGTATCGGGATTTCTGCCAATTCTTCATCACGATGGTGCCCATCAAATAGACATATAAACCACACATGACCGCAAGTCGGCTTCTATAACACACTGTGCAACGGAATTAGCATCACTGAATGACATTTTTAACTCTTAGGTATTTAAAAGTGTTCTAAATAACTTTTAAGTAGGTACCTAGTTTTTCACGAATTTTCACGTGCGAGTCAGGGGCGGGCAGAAGTACCTATATGTGTATTTTAGATATTTTATTTTACTATTACAACGACGTACGTGTAGGTACGTGGCAACGACGTCCTTGCGATATAATTATAATTTAATTAGGTTTTATGTTTGTTTTCTATTAGTGTCGCGCTCGCGATATGCGTAGTAATGGCCGAAGGACCACTGCGTTAGTTACATACTATATAGTACCCCGCAGAGGGCACACGGTATACCAACGCATTCGTCCAGCCATTACTGCGCAGATCTCGAGCTCGTGACGGCGAAATCTAAGAGCGCTTAAATAATAAGAACGTAACCAAACCATAACGGGGTTCAGAAAATGGAATTAACGCCATCTATCAAGTGTGAAGACACTATTTTCACAGCCAGTCCTATTTTTGCGTTGTCTTATCAGGAATAATATCGGCCCTTGAGTTTAACAAGTGATCTAGTTTATGCGATTACTGCATAGATTTTAAATATATTTCAAACTAGCTGTGTTCTTTTTTTAAAGAGGACCGAAACTACTTGTTTTCCCGTTAACCTCCCCAGTTAAATTGTTAGAAATGAGCGTAGGACTTGGGTAATGGCCTAGATTTAAGGCCAGGATCTCTCGATCATAAAGGCTGTGTTAGTACCTATAAACACATTCAATGGTATGCACAAAATACCGTATTTTTTTTACACAGAGACAATAGAATTATGTTTAATGGTATAGCTGATTCCGTTGTCGGGTAGGTGACGTCACAGCCGCAGCCATGGGCCTGGGTGGCGGCGTGTCGGGGCTGGCCGCGGGCGTGCTCAGCGCCGAGCTGTGCGCACCGCTGCTGCTGCTGTGCTGGCTGTGCTGCTGGCCCGACGATGCCAGCTCAGGTGAACCACCTTCTGGTATACGTACCTACTATTGGCGTGTGCATCAATACCAGGCAGTGGTTGTAAGAGTGGGTTATGAATGTATGACGGCGTTGTTTCAGATAGCACATCGGGGAAACACCCGCAACGACCGGTCTTGGCGCATGTTCACGGTATGTATTGCCCAGATCTGTGGACTTTTATTAATAGTAAATTGTATTACAAGGGAGTGAAGTAGTATTTTTAAGGGTGGTACTTTGGATCAAGAGCGAAGCGAAGGATTCTATGTATATTATATTCAAATTACAACGCCCGAAAGAATAATAATTTGCTCTCAAGTTATATACTTACTCTACTTTTCATCACCGTTATAAGAGAAAATACTTCTCCCGAAATTTTGTGGGTAACAAGTTTTGTACGGCGTTGTTAGCTTCTACAATAATTGTTTCAAGTGTCAATGCATTGTCTTGTCGCTTTCATAACTTGACTCGACTAATATTTGCAAAATACAACTTAATTTAAGTATGTAAGTACTAACGGGTGATTTCTTGAGCGTAGTTTTTTTTCAATATCGAATAAAATACTCAAATTTGCATCATGTATCCAAATTCTTTATTGAAATAGATAAATAGACCTTTGCCATTTATGTTTTAAAGACAACTTCGTGTAAATGTTGTCCGTTGTGCCGTTTTAAATGGTCCATTCGGATGGTCCAATTTTGTGTCACTTTCTCGAGCATTTCGGCCTGTATTACACGAATTACAAGTGTTATGTTATTCTCTAAGGCTTCTATTGTGTTTGGCTTGTCCACATAGACTAAAGACTTAACACCCCACAAGAAATAATCAAGAGGTATTAAATTGCATGATCAAGAGATAAGTTGCTCACCAAATTCATCCTTTATCATTTCCATTGTTTCATGAGCTGTGTGGCATGTGGCCGTCTTGGTGAAACCACATGTCAACCAAGGTCAACTTAGCCTACTGAGGCACAGAATAGATAAGGCTCGATATCGTTATCGCCGTGGAGGGCCTTTTAAACCACAAAAAAACTAACCTAAAAGACCACAGAGAATTCAAATACCCAACAAGGGGCCAGTTCACACGTGCTTTTTATTTCAGAATCGGGTTCCCGACGACGCTCGAGTGATATTTTCGGACGGCGCATCGGCAGCAGTGCTGTATCCCTACATCTACCGAGTACATCAGGTAATCAACCAACTCAGGAGAACATGCCACCAGTAATTTGATTTTAAAGTTCATTAATATAAACACTGTCTAACTTGTTCTACAAGATATTCAACAGTTGCCAGTGCCTATATTGTTTAGCGCACCGTTGTTATTGAATATAAAAAAATGTAAGAAAATTATAATTATTAACTCTTCACATACAACATTTTTTAACGAATAAGTAAAATAACACACCTTAAAAATATAATCCCACATTTTCTTTCATACATTGACACCAGTGATTTAGCAATTTAGCGGATTCATCCAAATAATGAACCCCTAAACGAAGACGCAACTATTCACCTTGACCCAC
Organism: Eilema sororculum; assembly: GCA_914829495.1. NCBI lineage: Eukaryota > Metazoa > Arthropoda > Insecta > Lepidoptera > Erebidae > Eilema > Eilema sororculum. The sequence continues at coordinate 758,269 of OU618532.1, forward strand.
TCGACTCCAGCCTTGGTAGTGAGCCAAGAGTTTTAGTTATACTCGTAACGACTGTTCCGGTTAGCATTGCTGTTATTACCAAGTTAGTTCGCAAGCAGAGCTAACTTTGCAATAACAACAGTTACTTTAAGTTTATGCTCAGCGAAAGATTTGAGCTTCAGCTAAGTTCAGTATTATTATGTTTAAAAGATACGATTTGTTAGAAGTAAGTATATGCGTATGTTACATTATATTATTGTCCTGTGGTTAAGCTCTGTAATCTGCTATCCAGGTTACAAACAGCCCCTGTCAGCTCACCGCAGCCACGAAGAAATCCCCAGTCGCCGCAAGTCCAACCATGACACCACCGACCCAGAGACACGGTACCACTCCGCTCCTAGCGTCATCGACGAAGTTATTCACCGGAGAGACTGGGAGCGATCCAGCAAAGACCTTTATATTCCTCTAAACCCAGAGAAAAATAGTAATGAGGCTCTAGCGTCTGATTCCAGTGAAAGTCCTGACTTGGCTCCGTACGCTGAGCCGGAGTCCTCTTCGATAGAAGCCAAGAGCGAAGAGCACGTCGGTGGCAAAACTTGTAAAAAGCATTACACTAATATAAAATCATCCCGCGGCAGAAAGGAAAGGCAATCCACTGACATCAAAGACACGGATGCCACTGAATCCAACTTCTATATCGGAGATGAAGAAGACACTATATTGAAAAATAACGAGAAGGCCTGTGAGAATCAACAAAAGGCTATTTTTAAAGCCAAAGATGCTAAGCAGTCTTTCAATGAGTCTGTCAGATCTAAGGAACGTCCAAGAGGTTCTCTTGCTCCAGTGGACGAAACTCTGACATACAATCTTGGTTTCAATTTCGACGATGTCATTGAGCAACTGGATACCCTGGACCGCTCCGGGGCGGAGCACCACACTATCGAGTCTAGGATCAGCGTCAGCAAGCATATTTTCCCCCCACCGTCCGTAGGTAAGTCTCTTTGATATTGCTGACATACTAACCTGGCCTGTGTTCTGTCATTTTTCTTGTTTTTTGCATTTATGTCTTTCTCATACGTGATAACCTAAAACTTTTATGTTGTAGCATTAAAGTGATCCCAGTTTCAGTTACTGTGTATGAGAGCAGACAAATCAAGGGTTATGATATATCTTTAGATGATGCTCTATATACTGACGTAGAATCTTGCACTGTTTGAATAATGATAAAAAATGCATACTCCTACATGGCATGTATCACAATAGGATGACATGAAGTTACGATCGCATGTACTGGGCTGAGGTAAAGCAATCTCTAAAAAAAACAATCTTTAGAGTGATCTCTCTGTAAGGAGAAGAAACGATCATACTACCAGAACAGACGTTAGCCAAGATTCAGAAATAATAAGAAATGTTGATCAAGTCATGTTAACTATTAAACCTGTCTAAACTAATCTATCTAAGCTGAATATAATGAGAATAATTTTGCATAAGTAATTGGGTCGGGTTTATACTTACATCTAAGTTACGCACTGAAGGCGGCGTTATACTCACTTGACATTCAGCGTGTTCATATTTTTAATGTGAACCAAAAACAATCAGACGAAATAATTCATGTAGTTTTGAAAGTCTTTAAGATCCCCAAATGAACATACAAAAGTCCCCGAATGTGTGCCACGAGCTGGCGGTGGGGTAGGGGGGAAGCTTTCCTTTTTCAGTTTTTTTGCTTGTATATTGAAAACGATTAATAATATTCCTTTAGTTACTTCTACAATAAATTTCCTGTAAATTACGGACATCATCAACTGAACATTATTGCTATAGGATCAATACTTTAATAAATAAAAGAGGTCAAATGTAATAAAGATAACAATTTGCCATAACATCAACTCTGCTTGACCACATAGATATCGATGCTTAGTCCATTGTTTTTTTTGAAGAACACAATTCTTCATGTATACGTAGCACCCAGCACCCAGTCTGAGATTAACCAAAATATATTTTTCACTACCTTTACTATTACCAAATCCAAACCGGATCTTTCTTCCGCCCCTCTTACCAAAAGATCAGCGAAGTATCAGACTTTTAAGAGTATTCCCTCAAGTACAGAAATGGCTTAGGATCAACTGCCCCGCAAAATATGGGATTGGAAGCGAGAAGTCGATGGAAATTGTAAGCCAGTTATGACTTTAGATCCTTATGCTAGAGACGCATTGCTAAGTTACATTTTCCGGAGATGTAAAAGAGGTTGCACTAGCAAATGTAGTTGCCTTACTACCACTGCCAGTGGGGACGCCGCGCCGTTTGACCGGACGGGTAATCAGCCCTTCTTTGTAGGGCCATTTCACCCATTTTTTTATACCACTTAGGTGGCAGACAAGCACACGGCCCACCTGATGGAAAGTGGTTACCGCGGCCTATGGACGTATGCAACACCAGGGGCGTTACACTCGCGCTGCCTACCCTGAAACGACTTCCCCTATAACGACTGCCATACATGTTCGTATGGCAACCGGGACCGACAGCTTAACGTGCTATCCGAGACATGACCAAACCAATGCAAATATTCATATTCATGCATACAAATATTTGCACTAATCGGGGATCGTACCCGCACCTCTTGCGTAGCGTTCACTCCCGCCACGCCACGAAGGCTGTAGTTGCCTCATACCCTCTATATAAATAAAAAACTAGAAAGTATTTGACGGACTCTGTGGCGTGGCGGTATTGAACGTGGCTGCTACGCAGGAGGCGCGGGTTCAATCCCCGCTCAGTACAAAGATTTGTGTGCATGAATATGGGTAATTTGCATTGGTCTGGGAGCATTCTATGTATAATATATAGGTATTTACAACAAAAAAAAATATATGTATGTTTATTCTCATTCTAGATTCCATAACACAAGCTAGGCTTAGCATGGGTCTAGATAGCGATGTGTAGAATGATGTGAAATATTTTTGGAAATTTCACCGCCAGTGCGGTAAAAATAGGGGATGAAAGTTCGTATGGAAGTCGGCCATTTTTAAAGTAAGCTGCACGATATTCCATATACCTACGTCTTATTAGAATTAAATGAACACCTGTATCGGCGTCTTTCAAGACTTACTCAGCAATGTCTACCAGTTCTCTTTCTATGGGTACCGGGTGCTCGGTATACCTGAAAAATCAACTTTTCTCCAAAAAAATAATGTAACAGGCCGATCTTTCTGAGGCCAAGCAGAGTTGATTTTGGCACAAATTATAAGCTCTCTTTCATTTAACCTCTCGTATTTATTAAAGTATTGATCCTACAGTATTATTAATATCTGACATAATTTATAGAAAATTTGATGCAGAATGTGGAAGTAACTAAGGAGATATTATTAACAGTTTTCAATATACAAGCAAAAGACTGCAAATAGGGAGGTATGGAGGGACGGAGGTCAGTCTGTGAAGGGTCACAGACTGACCTCCTCCTCTTGAGCGCGGGCTTGGGGGTGAAGGTTGGTGCCGCCTGTCACCATTAGAAGCAGGCCAAGGCGGCGGCGCACGTAGTCGTACCTCCTCATTCCGGGGCGAGTAGGGGACACTGTAGTCCCCCCTCCCGAGGAGGGCCTGACCGTAAGGGATGGCCTTGGGTCAGCCGGGGTGCGAGGGATATGTCGAAGATAACCTCACCTCCGGCCTGGCACTACGACCCTCAGTCGGCCTGCGGTTTTAGTCGGTTCGAGTCCGATATAACATCCCCTCCCTGCTCTGGCGGAGATTTCGGCACAAATAAAAAATAAAAAAAAAAGCAAAAAGGGACCTTTCCCTCCCTTCCCCACCGGGGCTCGTGATCCACCCTCGGGGACTTTTAGTTAATATCTATTCTGTGCTTTTAGTATTTGAATGAATTCTTTTTTTTATAGCATTTATTATGCTAACTTTTTAAATACATCGGGAAAAAGACGCGCTCAAGTGGGACTTAAACCCACGACCTTTGGGAATGCTCTTCAAACTGAGCTATTGAGCCCCGCCTGAATCACTTCAAATTACCCTTCTCTTTATATCCGTCTTTAGGGTATAGTAATGTATGTTTATCTGGGCCCCGTAGCAACTGTTTCAACTATTAGGTCTGTGCCCGTAGGGAATAACTGTACCAAACAAAACAACACGAATTGCGAATCTTGATTATATTGTGGGAATATAATCAAGCGTTCGCAATTCGTGTTGGTAATTATAAAATAACAACTTCTGTTCTTGAAATTCATAATTAGATTTTTTCTTTTTCTCTTATATTATTAACTGTATCCCAAAACAAGTCTATCGCTTCTCTATTTTTCACGTTCTGTGGCCCGTTCGAAAAGCTTTTACAGATCAAAGCCAATGCTTAGTGTGCAATGTGTCGCACGTGTGTGTCTGGCTGCATGTGTGTGGTGGAACAGAGCCGGTGGGGTACGACGGCGGTGCGTGCTACCTGGCCGAGGTCGGCGACGTGGCGGAGTTGCGGGCCCGCGCCGGGAGGGCAGCGCCGGCGCCGCCGGACTCAGGAGCGACGGCCCTGGGTGTCATGCGAGCGAGGCATGCGAGCGATGGAGATATTCTTGCGCCAACGCATAGGCCTGAGTCTGGAGCATTTTCAGGTGATGCTTAGTGACGGGTATCAATGTGGCATCACAGTGTAGCTGTATACTTTATATACTCATCGTTTCATTTTCAGCTCCTTCGTTGTAAGCTAATTATTTTTGTACAACTCTACTCTAAGTATGGTATTTTTCTTAAGAAAATTCAATATACTGTTTCAATATTCGATAAGTGTATTTAAAAATCTTACTAAAAGAATTCATTCAATCCATTGTTCTCATTATTATTCCCGTTACGTAATAAAACGTAAAGGGAATAATAACGAGAACAATGGATTTAGCACTCACAATGTATTTAGTACGAGTATTGCATGTAGAGGGAAGTGGTCACCCTTCGTACATTTTTACACATTTATTTTTCTGATTTTCAAAAAATGTGAATTATCAGGTTTATGCATACATGTGTGACAAATATATCGTAGTTACTTACAAAGAAGTCTCAAACGATTATATTGGAAGGTTAAAGAGTTATAGAAATTTTTCTAGGATCAGATATTTGTACAAATCCACCCCACCTATGGGTTACATTCATACAACATGTGAATTGCACCAACTGAGACTGACCTACCACCAGTGTCCACGTATCGTCGCCGTAAGTCATAACAGGTAGGATGCACTGGTCGATTACCTTCGTTTTGGGTCATTGTGGTACCTAAAGGTGGGGATTACTAAAAGCAAAATAGACTAAAACATTAAATTAGACGTAAAAGTTTAAATCGATATAATTGACAATTACCGTTCGAAAAGGAATTATTATGATTTTTTCTACTTAAAATAAGATACACATGGGTTAACTTACATAAATTTTAGACAAATGTGCCGTATGAATGTGCGCCAAGTAGTTAGTGTACGAATGTACCCCAAGCATTGTGCTAATTATATTTTAATTGTACATTAAATCGGATTTAATAAACGAGATGTTAGTTATTAAAACACAAAATAAACAATATTTATATGAACTCATCACTATTCTGTGAAAAAACTTGTCAACTCTCACAGGCTCGCGCAATTGACACAAAGTTCATCAAGTAACATGCTACGTGGTATCTCTATCCACACTAGCAAACACGTATTTTTACGATGTTTAGTTTTTTTTAACAGCTTACTGTATGTATGTGCCCCACGTACGAAGGGTGACCACTTTTCCCTACTTTTTTTTGTAATTAGTATGCACTCTCATTTTTTTATATATTATGAAAGTTAATTCCTATGCTTTTGTTTACGTGATACTTTACGTTTTATGATCTTTCTGATGTCTACTGTGTTACAGAGAGTGACCTGGACCTGGAGATGGAAGAGAGCGAGGAGCGTCCTCCCGCGTATGACGAGATACATCACTACGCCGCCCACGATCACAAGGAAACAGCTATATAATGCGCCAAAGCATTGACTCACTCAATGTTAGAATACTATTATACTGTTCATTGATAGCAATTGGTGGAATTCTCTCTTAAGGTTTTGATTGCCGTAAGGCGAAACCGGTCAGGTCAATAAAATAAATTCTGTGGAAAAAGTATTAGTGTTATCAATATGTGCAGCATTGTTAGGATAGTTTAATTTTTATTGAAATCTATATTGTATGCAAATTAAGTATTGCAAAGATTTGTTAAAAATGTATGTATTAGATAGTGACATTAAAATGGGCTTTAGAGTTTCGTGATCTTGTAAATGTTGCAAAATCATTTTCGTACCCAATACTTAATATCATGAAACGGGTAAATTACTTAAAAGACCAATTATTGGTAGCTGCCAGGATTACAATTGCCTTGTGGCTATTACCATTCAGGAATAGTATATACTATTCAAGTCTAGTATACGTAGGTACTTAATATTATATTTTACATGTTCTGTACAAAATGTGCAATGATACAAGGCTTCACTAACTTAAGCTTAATAGTAAAAGTAAGAGAGGTAGTTAATGTATATTATTCAATGAAATCTTTCAAATAATTTGCCAAATTATATTTTATACCATATACCTATTTGTGACACGTAGTGAGAGTAATTTATAAGAATTCTATTGCCTTGTTGATGTCAATGAAGAGCCGTCACGAGTGCGGCCCTGTCCCCAATCTAGTTACCGTCAATTCTTTCTATGGACAACGAATAATGCCTTATTTTAATGATTTATATGTATTGTGGTAGATTGATTGAATCTCACTTGTGCGCAGTCTTTATTGCTGATCCATGTGGCGATGGCGAGGCGGTAGAGGGTTCGACTGCTAAGCCTGAGATTGCGGGTGCTTGTCTATTATTATACATACCTACAGTGGCCCGAGCACGAAATTGTCGAACCTACGTAAAGGTATCGAGTGAAGGCATTGCGATTGGTAGGCTTACATTCGGCACTATGCCTTTTCTCATGGGGCAGGTGGCCTATCGCAATGCAGCCCTCTCTCGATACATTTACGTTACGAATTCGATGATTGTTCATGCTCACGGCACAGAGCGTCGCTTTACTGTATATTGACTGTACATAGATTTAAGGCAGTGTTTCTAAACGTTCTAGTCCATGGTGTTAATAAAGTTTATGTTACAATGTGTGTTTGATTTCATATAAACCGCGTTGTTAGGTACCTGTGTGGTGTGGCGGTAGATTTTTCGACTCTGCAGCATGTCGCGAATACGATTTCCGCTACTTGAATTCAAATACAGGATTGTATGTAAATAGTACAGGTAGCTCATGGAGCAGGTGGCTTTAGAAACATCATAATCTACAGTAACCGCCCAGTTGTGATTTCCGGGGGCGATCAGATGCAATCTCATTCCTGAGAGGTGAGTCCCCCGACCCGAGCCGCGTCCGTTGTTTAGCAGCAGTTGCTCCAAATACCTACTTATTTGAGGTTCTCTTGAATGTTGGTAATGTATGTATGTTTGTGTGTTATCAAAATTCTACAATGCTCACGTATTGAGTACCTACTCTTTGATATGAATGAAAAAATCCACATTCAAAATTTCAAACTAAGGACCTTGAGAAACAAGCTTCCTAATAATAATTTATAATCATTATGATTGTTGCATTTTGTTTATAAACAATTTATTACTATTTCAAACTTCATAAGTACAGTCAAGGCATTTTTATTTTTAATTACTACACTTTATTACACTAAATTATACGTTCATAATGTTTTGTTTGTGGTTCGAATCTAAGTACATTAAAATATTTAGTTGTCGGTACACGTCACTGCCGCCCTCTCTGAGAATACATTCACCGTCTACTGCCCCTAATCTCGAGAGGAAAAGCACTGACTGTTCGTCAATTAGCGGCTGTGGCAGGTGAGATTGGCTTGGCTCCCGAAGACCTTGGCTCCACAACTTTTTGGTACCGAGATATTTTATAAGGCTGGCATATTGTGGCCTAGTCTTCTTCTCCTTACCCTTTTTGGTGTATTTGCTCTTCTAGGGAAGGGATTACCCTTACCCGACAGGAAAGCCGACGGTGCGGTATCCGTCTTTCAGCAGACGTGAGATTTGCTGGTCCCGAAGTCATTGGCGAGGCCTCGTTACGAGCGTTTAGTTTATTGGAATCAAGATGCGGAAATTTAGGTATTAATGTAGCACTGCTTGTACACTTTGAGGTCTATCGGCGTGAGCGTGAACACAAAAAGAAATCATTTTTGTTTATATTTTATTTTACAACAAGTAGAAACGGTTACAGACACCAAGCCTTATCAAAAGCTTCATAAAATTGTAATTAAGTACTTAATGTTCAAACATTTTCGTTGTTACTTCATCTCAGTTACGTTTAACTACAGTAGATGATATTCACAAACAATTGGCACGTTATATTTGGCTAAGAAATAATCCTTGTACACATATTATTACAATTCATATTATTTTACGTGTTACAAATTTATAAAAACACATTTCACTAGGTAAATAAGTAGGTATATTGTTCATTTAATTTACTCATCTCATAGAATAATAATGATAATACAAATATTCTACCAACACGCTACAGTTTGTAGGCTTCAGACAGTTGATGTGGTGCCTACCACATGTGTAAGTGTATCAGTGCACAAGTATAAGCCTGTTTATGAAAATGCTTTTTTAAAAGAGTTTGTGCCCTTGTATAATTTATTATTCTATTGCATGAGAAAATACGAGAAGTCTTGGAACTAACCGGAACTTCTGATAAAAACCATACTTATACCAAGGATATACTCATTCGTATCAAATATTATAAAATGACTCACAATATTAGGTTACAATTCGATATTAGTTATATTAAAAATGCTATAAGATTATATTTGGCGATATATTTAACAACAAAGATATAATTTATTGAAATTTATTTTACCATCATAACCTACATAAAGCTAAGAGCAACAAATATAATGAGATTGTCAATATCTAGTCTTATACAAAATAATTTGGACGGTAAATTCACGACTTCGGGGCATAACACAAACAAACACACAGTCATAAATCAGATCATAAACTTTTGAGACTTTGTTGTCAAGATATTTATGACGCCTACAACATCAGTGCCTACCCAACACTTTTACAAATCAAATGTAAACTATTCAGCCGGTTCTCACACTAAAACAATATAAATGGGATGATGATTATTTAACAGTAGTCTGGAATTGAAAAGCTGAGGTGCGAACTTATCTTTACGAGCAAAGAGGTTTCATAGAGTTACTTGATATACCTATTGACCTGAGGAGTATATCGTTGGATATGCCTTGAATGTGTTCTAACTGAACGATACCTTGAGTAATCTCAATAAACCCTGCCTAGTGCCTAGGCATCGTAGAGGATGACGCGGCGACGTGAGAATTGATTGGTTAACGGATGAGAAAGTAAAGAAGAAAAAGGTTACGTAGGAAGGACACTGACGCGTGGCCATACTGGAGGTTAGTAAGAATAACGCGAGGCATAAGAGAAGAGAGTGGAAACACAGACAAAAAGCACATGCTTATACTTAATGAGGTAGCGGCATCTTTGTCTGTAGAAATAGTATACACCCTGAATACATTTGTAAAACGTATAAAAGTTTAAAGTCAATGTAGAAAACTCGATTAATACAAATATATGAAAGTATTTTAGCTAGCCATATAAAAAGTACAAGATTGAAAATTTCAAATTGAGTAAATTATATTAAAACTAGAGTCATCGACATCACACTCTCACTTGACATAGTTTGGTCATACCAGGGGTGAGTTAGGGACACCGTCCCCCTCTCCCCCTCTTGAAGAGTGCCAGATCGTTGGGGATGGCCTTGGGCCAGCCGAGGTGCGAGGGATATGTCGACCCACAGACGGCATACGGTTTTAGTCGGTTCGAGTCCGACATAACCTTCCTCTCCGGCTCCGGTGCGGGTGGTATCCGTTGGGATTTACGCACGAAAAAGAAGAAACTCTTCTAGAAACATTAGTGTGCTGCGACTGATTCGATGGTTTCAACGGCAGCCACTGGAGGCGCTGGCTTTATCAACAGCGGTTCAGGACGGGTAGCGGCTGCATCAGAAATTGTAGGAGCACCTGGAGTCGTCGGACTGTCATTCTCTGGTACCGCACTGTCCGGCGGTGGTCGGTCCCCAGTGTCGGTGCGGATGGCTGCCGGAGAGGTGGAAGTGGGGTACACCGTGCCGCCCTTGCCTGGCGGAGGCACCTGCGTGCAGAGCTTCGCCATCTCGCTCGCACCTTCTCGTACCACTGGAATGTAGCATACATTCGAAATGTTAAAATATAGTTTGAGCGTTACAGATTTTCTAGAAAATGTCATGATTTCGACAATACCTACCTGGTTGTACAGGGTAGGCAGGGGCTGCCAACGGTGGCGCGCGGCACGAGGTCGCTATCAGCGTCGGCGTTTCCATGGAGCTGAGCTCTGAAATACACAGACTTGTTGCATACAAGCAGATCTAGATATAAATTGTTTACAACAGGATGTAGAAAATCACATAACATCCCGCATTGTTTACAAAAATGCGTAAGACGTGATGAACACTCCTATTAATAAGGTAAAATCCATACTATTTGAAAATTTAATTAGCTCATAATTATATTATAGGTACATTCAAGAGCAGAGTGCATTTGAGCAAACGTCTCTTACTTTTGACTTTCTTAATGAAGAAGTAGAAGAAGTAGAGCAGCAGCATGGCGAGCAGGCCGAGGATGCCGGCCAGCACCACGTAGTAGGCCACGTGGCTGGGGCGCTGCCGCGGCACGCCGCCGCCCACGCCGCCACTGCCTTGCACGCCCATGTCACTGGCAGCTCGCCTGCACACGAGCAGCTGATGTGGATCTCTGCTTCACAATTGAAAGATGAGAATAAATACTCTTCATCAATGGAATGTATCAGAAGCTCTCACTTCCTCCTCCACTTTGCACGATATTAGTCACACAAGCCAGTAGCAGCATTCACGCATGTTATTCCTTACGACGTCAATAATGAAGAATTAGACACTCGCCTGGTTTAACTGTAGTTTTGAACCACCCTTTACATCCTGCAGTTTTCACACATCAGTTTAACACTTTCAGTAACGTCTCCCACCGACACTCGCACTAAGATCAATGCAAAAGAATATAAAAATCATAGTTTTGAAGCGGCGTGATGACACCATGGCAGTTTATCTTATAACTGAATTGTCATATACAAACTACTACGCATCTGCAAAACACAACGACACTGTGTCTCACTAGTACTGCTTGATCGTCGGGGCTGTATAAGGATTCGTGTGTTCGGTCACGTAGCTGAAATCCAGAGTGGGTTGTGAGGGAGGCGCGACGACGCAACAAGTGTGGCCGACACTCCGGCGCCTTCGTACGAGACGTTGCGCCAAGGATGACACCCATTTCTTGAATAGGTGCTATACAACAAATAAAATAAAATATTAAAAAATGGGGGATTTAGTAATCTCCTGTATCATCACTCCACTTACCAAGGGAGCAAAGCAGTAATCATAAATATCGAGGAATCTGGCAGAACCATCCATATACTCACGTCTTCAAATCCCCGGGGAAGAAGGCAGAGATTTATTAAGCACCCACGCTTCGCCAATTATGATTTCCGGTCCCCCGATCTAATAGGGGGCGAGCCTATTGCCGACTAGCGAGCACTTTATCTTTACTGTCTGATGGAGAACAGCCCTATGCCTTAGTCGCCTTTTACGACACCCACATGAAGAGCGGGGGAAATGAGATCCAATAAATTACTATAACATTGGAAAAGATTTTGTTCTCATACTAATTTTGTAAGAGCCAACCCTAGCCGGGATGGCCATCCCGCCTAGCTGTCGCCTAGCCGGCAGTGCCGGTGTCGGCACAGTCGCGCTTGCGCCCTGCGCCCTACACAGGCGCTCTCTCTCTGCCCTTCGTCCCCGCGGTTGAAGGGCGCTGGGTCATTTACACCATATTGCATCACGATCACAATTTGCATAAATAAAGCGCGCCGAGAACGTTTGCACTACTTGACTTAGCCCCACTGTCGATGCCACCAGCCAGTACACTGTCTGATTGAAAAATAGGGTTCTGGCGCAGGCTTTCCTCTCGAGGTTGGAGGGTAATGTGGTAGTCGTTTTCGTAAAACCAAAGTAAACCATACAATGGAGCAGTAAGAGAGGCGCCCTGGGTTGGAGTTCGGATAAAGATCATGTATGAATGATTTTTGAAGCTATTAAGGTAAAGGCGTCTTATTCCGTGGTATTTATTAACATCAAAAATTAAGTATTCATTGTGCTTTTTTCTACATAAGGCTATTTTTATTAGAAGTGTAATCTATCTTATTTTTGAAAAATACCATCAATTTAACTCTAAAAGTACATGGTTAGATTAATAAACAATCAAAAAACTCAGAAGCTTCTAATTCCGTGGTAAAAATTCTAATTCTGTGGTATTTGGATTTTAATTCCGTGTGTAAACATTATACACGAAGTGACGTAGAGAGAATAATACATGGTGTTCAAAAATTAAATGTATTTATTTTAGCTTCGTATTTCAAATCAGATCGTTTATTAGACATAAACGATCTGATCTGATGACAAAATAAAATAACATTTGCCAAGCATATTTATTTGTATTAACAATATATCGAACAATATTATTATTATTGTGTTTATCTGTTCCGTAACTCTTGGGACTATGGAGTCCCATGCCTTTGGGAGGTGTGCGTCTGGCCGAAGCCAAGACGTAGAGGACGTTTTAATAGCATTTAATATGCTTTTTTTTGTTTTTTTTTTTATTCGTGCGGAAATCCCCTCGGATACCTTCCCTGCCGGAGCCGGAAGGGGAGGTTATGTCGGACTCGAACCGACTAAAACCGCACGCCGACTGTGGGTCTTGGTGCTAGGCCGGAGGTGAGGTTGTCAAAGACATATATCCCTCGCACCCCGGCTGACCCAGGGCCATCCCTTACGGTCTGGCCCTCCTCAGGAGGGGGGACAACGGTGTCCCCAACTCGCCCCCGGAATGGGGAGGCGCACTATTCAGCGCGCCGCCGCCGTGGCCTGCTTCTGCTGGGGTGACAGGCGGTTCCGCCTGTCACCCCCAGGCCCGCGCTCATGGGGGACGGAGGTCAGTCAGTGCCCTCCGACGCCCGAGTTGCCTGCGCGCGCGGGCGGCGCGATCCGCGAGTCTTTCTCGCTCGCGCCGCCTCTCCCGCTCCGCCGTCTCCTTCACGACCATTACCTGCTCGCTGAAGGAGACGCCGGCCGCCCACGCGTCCGCGCAGCGGACTATTGCTGTGAGCAGGGTGGCGAGGGTGAGAACTCTCACTCCCAGGGCTGCCACTAGCTCCCGCCTCGGTCCGGCCCATGCCGGGCACTCGGTGAGCGTGTGCAGCCCCGTGTCCTCGCTCGCGTCGCAGTGATGGCACTCGGACGTTGGCTCCTTTTCGATCCGACACAGATATCTCCCGAAGCAAGCATTTAATATGCTAGGGATAGACACACATCGCTGGTTAAATGCCAAAGGGCCACAACGCAAAAAAATCTGAAACCAATTTTTTTTCAAAAATGGCATCCAAATCATTATAACTTTTCAATTCGGAAAAGACATCCGTGATTTTAGCGTCAGAAATGGCCAAATCAGATAAGCGCCTTTTTTGCATTCCGCGACTTTGGTGACTAACTTCAGGACGAAACAGCCACATTTTGAGTTGAGCCCTCATAATCGGCGTAAGTGCACGTATTTTATAAGACAAAGGGCCATATTGCGAAATATGTCTTAGTTTTAATTAAATTTTATAGACTAAAGTGCCATATTTTGGATTTTGGCCGTGTGGAATAGAAATATCAAGTGAGTACATCATTATTTTATAAGCCAAAGGGCCATATTATAGAATGTGTTCGCTTTGCATTTTAATCCCATGAGATTATTATTTATTTTTTTAGATGAAAGTGCAGAGCCAGAGTTTTGTATATAAGAAAAAAGTAAATACATTACTATTTCTTTACGGAAATTGGACATGTTTCTTTTGTGGCTGTATTGTTGTGTGTAATGGTTCGCTTGTATGTTTTTTTGGCCAGTTAGTAAATTTACCTACCTTAACAATTAGGTATAGCATGTCGAAGCCCAAACGTGGTGAGAGAAGTGGTTGGGCTGACTCGCCCTACCACTTCTCTCACGCATACAAACAAATTATACCTATTGACGATAAAATTCCTGAAACAATCGAAGTTTTTACTATTTTTACACTAAATATGATGTGAACGTTATTCCAGTTTAGACAAGCTATAGGTACTCGTACCAATAATATCTGTGCTGCCTGACTCGTAGACTGTTTACTACTGCCGTGGTTGATGAAATCATAAGGATTGGACAGTAGAGTCTGTGTTTGTATACGTATATCATTGCTTTTTCTTTATTTGTAGAATGAATACACGAGCACAAAAAATGGAGGTGGTAATAGTAGAAAATGAAGATCTTCAAACTACCTCAACACAAAATAACACATTCAACTCAACTCCCAATATTGTTCATCAAGAATTGAGCTCACCGATACTAAACAGTCTAAACAATATAAAATACCGAACAAGATAATCAATAAATGACACTTTTCTTGAAGAGATCGAGAAATTCTATGGACAGCTGTATGCATCACGAATGAATCAACCGAAGGGACATACCGATGAAAACCATACAGCCCCACTCACGCGCCATTACACCGAGGAGATACCCGATGTCGAGCAGTGCGAGATAGAGGCGGCTCTCAGGCAACTGAAGAACAACAGGTGCCCTGGTGATGACGAAATTACTACTGAACTCTTGAAAACAGGCGGGGTTCCTATACTGAAAGAGCTAGCGAGCATCTTTAGTTCCATCATCCAGCAGAGCCTTACACCTAGGGCATGGAGCGGGACTGCGGTGGTACTATTCTTCAAAAAATGTGATAAAGCGATGCTGAAGTACTACAGGTCCATCTCACTCCTGAATAATGTCTATAAACTCAGGAGTCGTCACAAATTGCCTCGCGTGTAAGCTCGACGAGTTCCAGCCACCGGAACAAGCCAGGTTTCGAAAAGGCTCTAGCACCGTTGACCACATCCATACTGTTCGGCAGAACGTAGAAAAACCCCAAGAGTACAATCAGCCGCTGTGTATGGCGTTTGTGGACTGCGAAAAAGCGTTCGACTCCATCGAAACCTGGGTAGTTCTGGATGTCCTGCAGCGGTGTCGTGTCGTGGTGATACATCGGGGTGCTGAGAACAAGCATCTCAGCCTCAGACACCGCCACAATGTCCGTCCAGCTCCAAGACCAGAACCCATAAGCCTCCAGCGTGGAGGCATGGAGTTGTTATATTCCCCTTGAAGCATAAAATTCGAAACGATGTCATCCGACAAAGAAATACAACTGTACGGCATACGACACAGCTTGCAGAATAAGTAAGCTGAAATGGCAGTTGGCTGGCTACATCTGCCAACGGACCGACGGCCGTTGGACCAACGAGGCCTAAAGTGGAGACCGCGAGAAGGTAAACGGAAGGTAGGGCGCCCTCTAGCCCGACATGGACTGACGACCTAAAAAAGTGGCTGGGACAGACTGGATGTGGAAGGCGGAATACCAGCCGAAATGGCGCACACTGGGGTAGGCCTATGTCCAGGAGTGAACAGCGATAGGCTAATTGATTGAATGGGTAGTCTATAAGTATTGTTCCTTGTAAGGCTTAGATGACTATAACACTGTGAATCACAATGTTAGGAGCAATAACACACTTTCCTATTTTTTCTTTTGGAATTTTAACGTTTTGGTTAATTTAATAAAAACGTGATGTCCTGTAAAATTGGGTCGTTATTATATCATGTTGCGTTATTCTTATTCTTTTTATGTTTAGCTAAGATTGATTTTATTGGTTTTTCGAGAAAAATATTCATTAAACATTACTTATCTTTCATTATGTGGCATTTTATTAAATAAATATGCACAGATTCAACACTCATTTTTATAAGCAAAACGGACTCATGTGATATTATACTTTCGTAGATGCAAGCTGCTGAAATAAGTTAGTATTACATTAATAAAGCTCTAAAATACGCATCGAATGATATATAACACATAGATGTAGCACTTATAGATTCTTAAAAAAATTAAAAATATCGCGGTGAAAACTTTGAAGGGCTCTCCTGTAAAATTTACCATTTCCGTAATGTGGCCCTTTGGCATTTAACCAGCGACATGGTGAATACCATCCCCGATCTGACAATGGGATACACCCGGGGATGGTCCCGGAAATAATGGAAACTAGTTATGGGTTATGGGGTTGAGTATTGGATGGACTGGTACATGAGTTATGGAAGGAGACTAACGGACGGACTCCCATGACCATAGGTCTCAACATTGTGGAAAAGGCAGGTGGTGACTCGCCAACTCATTGCATGGGTCCCATTAAAATAGCCACGCGTAGTGCAGCCATGGAGCAACATCCGGTGAGTCTGCGGGGTGCAAGATCGCGATACAAAAGTTGTTCAGCAGGCCCCCGGCGTTATGACATTTCACACTTCTAATCTGGAGCATAGGTTCCATTCTTGCGACTCCACTCTTGTCCGGCCAATGAAGGCAAGCACAAGAGGCGGGGCGGAGTAATTCCCAACCCTCGGAAAGTCAGGGTACGTTGTGTGGCCACTCACCTACAGCTCGCTTATTATTATTATTATTGCGACGAAAAGCCGCCGCAGGCAAACAAATAAAAACAACACACAAATAAAAAAACACATTCATAAAAGACACTAGTTGAAACATATTCCTTGTAAATAGACATTATTATCGTTTTTTTGGAAAGTGTTGAAAGAACTGGTGGCATTTCAGTGCGGTGGCGATCGTCGGAGGCGTCTGGTGACAATTATTTTATGGGTGTTCATTAAAAAAACCCACAATGGTAGCTTATCCAAGTCTATACTTAGGTAATATCTCTGAGGGTAGTAATATCTTTAGAATTTCCTAATAATACTAACACGTCGAGTAAAATAATGAACAGACTGTATATAACAGGTCTCAATACCACAGAATTGGGCCTCGTGTAACCTAATTACCGTTGTATATACCACGGAATTAGGTTTTATGATACAAAATCAAATTTTCTAATTCTGAGGTTTAAAAAATAAAAGATTTTTGATCCTCGGAATCAAAATTAACGTTAAATTGCGATTCTTCGATATAATATATAAAATATACTCAGGAAAATATCAGAACACATCAAAATTCTCGTTTTCTGTACTTAGTTCTTCCATACCTACATAAAATAAGAAATTACCTACTTAAACAATGTGTGACCGGCTATAATTAGTAAATGCGGCTCCAAAGTATGCCACGGAAATAGATTTTTATATTTATTAGTTACTAGCTTTTGCCCGCGGCTCCGCCCGCGTGGAAGTCGGTTATCGCGACCAAACATAGCCTATGTCCTTTCTCAAGGTCCAAACTATCCTTATACCAAATTTCATCAAAATCGGTGTCAAATCAATCGGTGTGTAATCAAATTCAGTGGTTTAGGCGTGAAAGCGTAACATACAGACAGACAGACAGACAGACAGACAGACAGACAGAGTTACTTTCGCATTTATAATATTAGTATGGATTTAAGTTATCAGAACTGAAATATGAAGTTTGTAATAAAAAAAACACCACTCAAATTTTCAAAAAAGATATAAAATTGTAATTTTGTGGTATACAACCCACTAAAATATTTGGCACCTAATGCTAAAATGCCTACCGTGTCTCAAAAGGACTAGGTATTCCGCGAAGGGACAAGTTGTCAATCACACGCAGCGAGCACGAGGCCGGTCGGCCGAGTCCACTGACTCGGCGCGCCACTCGGAGCGTGGGAGCAAGGCTAAGGTTAATACGCACCTTTCGTTAGAGAGCAGAGCCATTAGCGCAAGTGCGAACTTCATAAACATTGATTATTTATTGGTGGTGGATGCATGTACCGTAGTGCGAGCCCAGTCTATGCCGACGACGGAGTGCTGCTGAGTTGAGTTGGAACTATACAGCTGAAGATGGACGCTTACATTGTATGTACCAGGCCGACCCTATAAAACAGTGATTGATTTGAAATGCAAAATGCATTTCAAATCGTTTTAAGCGGATACAAAATTAAATGCCATTTTATCACATTTAGTCAATCAATTTTAAAAGATGAAAATTGGTTAAATGCTGCCTTGGTCAAAGCAGGATTTGTGAGTAACAATGAGGACATTAATTTAGTTTTACTTTTCATTCGAAGGTTCACATATTCTGGTTGGGGTCCGGCGTAGTTACCGGAGGCCTTGCGATCCTCTGTTATTGGAGTTGCTGCCACCGGCGCGACCGCTGCGAGTGGCGATGGCGTTCGCCAATAGGTACGTATTCTACGCCCGCATCTATTCTGACCCCGTATCTGTACCCATGAGGACTTATTTTAGAAATTAAAAGCAACCTATATTTTATTCCAGACCATAGTCTATACCAGCACAAAATTGTAGCCAGATCCGTTCAGCCGTTTGACACCATACATCCAAACATCTGAACCTCTTCACAAACTGTAACATTTGTAATATTAATATGATATTGAAGCCTTCACCTACGATCGCCACTCTCATTAAACGCAGCTACTTTATTTATGAGATTCGATTGTATGTATATTGTATATATATTGTATTTTACAAGCTTTGTTAATTGACTGTGCATGTATTTACGTTTCCCCAGTATCGACAATACCAGTGTCATACTCGTACCCGAGTCCATACGAGGCTGCTCGTCTTGCCCTGTCAGCTAACTCAGCGGCAGGCACTTCAAGAACGAGGACGGCTCTGATTGCCATGACGCCACTAGATCCGAGAAATGGTAATCCTGTTCGCGATGCTTCTACTATGACGTCTCAAGGTATATACAGAGAGCAATAAAGATAAGGACAACACATGATATAATCTTGAACCTTAAAGTGTCAAAATATGCTTTATACGTTCAGCCGTTTGACAGCAAACATCCAAATATCTGAACCTCTTCACATTTGTAATATTAATATGATATTGAAGCCTTCACCTACGATCGCAGCTCTCATTATACGCAGTTACTTTATTTTAAATGAGATTCAATTGTATTTTTTTACAAGCTTTGGTAATAAAATTGACTATGCATGTATTTATGTTTCCCCAGTAAGAACAATCACAGTGGCAAGGCCTGCCGAAGCTCGTGTCGCCATGTCCTCAGTGCGGAGGCCGCTAAGAGCTCACACAGCAATGAGTACAGCTCTATATGCCATGACGCCAGGTCCAAGACCTGCTGCTACTGTTCGAGACGCGGCCACGATGACGCCTCGAGGTATATACAGCGGGCAATAAAGTAAATAAGTACAACACAGGATATATATCTTGGACCTTAAAGTAGTAAAGCAGTACACGTTACTTGGGTGTCTTTTGGAAGATAGGACGATATACCTCTGCGGTGGACGGGTCGAATTCACCAAGCATATTGCACAACTACCCGCGCGCGCCAGGGCCTCGTGGGCCTCGCGATGTAGGTCCCAGATGCGCGTCCCGACTACTCATACACTCCACATACAACTTTAAATGAACAGGTGTATACTTATATCCTTCACCGCTCGAAATCTCGATTAGAATAGAAACTATAATATTGAAATTAAACTATTTTTCTTATTTATTTGATTTTAGAAATATATTTTAACCTGCCCGGTGGCGTTTTGGTTCTTTTCTTAGATAGCATTGTAAAAATCTTTATACACCTATGTACTTAATATTCTATTTACGTTTCAGAGTCTCCGCGCCGTACGCCTACTTGTTACCGGAACGCAAAATAATTCACCACAATATTAATTTGCTCTGCTCGATCAATAATAACGAAATTAATTATACTCCTAACATGATAAATTAAGAATTAATATAATTATATTTGTGTTAGTTTGAACGTGTTAATTCCTGGAGCAATAGACCGTTTTGAAAAACCTTCAATATAAGATTCGGTGGAGGTCAGAGAGGACGAACGGGGGAGGAAATGAATAATACATGAAAGCACAATTAGATTGCTAGTTCACTTCTGACACACAACTAGGTTTATGTCTTAACTTTATGCAAAATAGTGCGACTATAAACGCGCCAACTGATTGGAGATCGATGTAGTGCACCAACTTAATTGAATGGTGAATAATATAGAATAAATAGCCCGGATCGGCGCCGGCGTACAGTGCTGAGCGACGAAACAACGCCACGGATGTGCGGCTTTTTAAAAAAGAGTTTTCAGTTCGCATCTCGCATAGAGCATGAAAATAGCAATAATAAAGTATTAATGCTGCTGTAGGATAACGTAATACGCGTATCTACTCATAATAAGGAGTAAAGCTGAACACAACTGGAAGGCGCTGACGTGAAGAGCGACAACAAGTGTAATGGCCGAGGTAAAGTAATTGTTACATCGAGAGCTTCCTTTGTTGACAATAAAGCTTTCACGCAAGCTTTTGGCATCTACAGGGGTATACCCTTGCCTTTCACTGCATCTGGCGGAGTGTAGTTAATAGACAAATATAAAATGGGCTTGTTTATTAATGAAGTACTAGCATTTGCCCGCGGCTCCGCCTGCGTCGATGTCGATTATCATCATCAATCATAACCAATGTGTTAATCCAGGAAATCAGCTAACTCCATACTTAATTTTATAAATTCGCTCCAGCCGTTTAAACTCGCGTTTATAATAATTATTGGGAAAGTATTACACAATTAATATGTGACTGTCTTTTATTGCAGTCGCGATGCTCGCCGCATTTCGTTGAGGCTACGCTGCAGCCCTCGCGTGGGACTGGCCTCGCGCGTGGCTGTCGCTGTTGGCGCACTTCCATTACAAACTAACGCCAGCCCAGAGCACCACTGTAGTCTACGCCTCTAAAAACCTTCCAGCGCATCGCATACCCCGTGTGGTGTACACTCGAGACATATACGTAAGCGGGTACTAGTACCCACACCCCGAGCTGAGCCCGTCGCAACCGCGGCTGATGATTCTTGTAACGTCAGCACCTTCACATATTGTGGCACGGAACGCAATCCGCTTGACGTGCGGCTCAAACGCTAAACGCTCTAACGTGGGGTTCGCCTTCGTCCTTAAGAAGCCGCATTGAGGTTGAATTTTAGGCAGCTTCATCGACTCCTACTCAAACCTGAACCTCAAGACGCTGTCGATACTGGAGTGGATGGACACGAACTGCCCGCACGCGCGAGGTGTTCCCGAATTACGCCATCGGAACTGGGTACTTGATGACATTTGTTTTTTTTTTTAGATATTGCCGTACCTGCGGATTGACAGGTGTGAATTTAATAAGTGTACGTAATAGCGGTCGACAGTTATTTTAAGTATCTTCGTGGAAGCTCAAGGCCGCGCCGCTTGTTCGTACACCGACCGTGCGACCCTGAAATTTAGGATGAACGTTTCGCGAAGACTCCTGGCACAAATATAAGTATATATATATTCATTAGAACCACCAGTTGTTTGAAGCGTACAGATTGTGCGACAATTTCAGATCCTACTTACATCTACAATTATTGTTACGTACGTTTGGTGGTACGATGCATGATATTTGGTGTGAATATCTATTTTTTAGTTATAAAAAGTAAAAAGTCTCCAGGCTCCAAGTTTCTCAGACATTATTACTTTAAAAAAATCTTATTGCAAATGCAGTTATTGCAGTACTAAGTATACTATTGCTATTCTGACCAGTACGTAAGCACAAGTTTGAGATTTGAAGCAAGCGAGAAAATATGAATGTATTGTGTGAAAGGGGCCCTATGAGGAAAGCCTTTGCAGCATCTGACATCCGCGAGACCTTTTTTTTTCCGTGCGGAACTCCCCTCGGATACCCCCCTGCCGGAGCCGGAAGGGGTGGTTATGTCGGACTCGAACCGACTAAAACCGCACGCCGACTGTGGGTCGTGGTGCTAGGCCGGAGGTGAGGTTGTCATCGACATATCCCTCGCACCCCGGCTGACCAAGGGCCATCCCTTACGGTCTGGCCCTCCTCGGGAGGGGGGACAACGGTGTCCCCGACTCGCTCCCGGAATGGGGAGGCGCGCTTTTCAGCGCGCCGTCGCCGTGGCCTGCTTCTGCTGGGGTGACAGGCGGCTCCACCCGTCACCCCCAGCCCCGCGCTCATGGGGGATGGAGGTCAGTCAGTGCCCTCCGATGCCCGAGTTGCCTGTGCGCGCGGGCGGCGCGATCCGTGAGTCTCTCTCGCTCGCGCCGCCTCTCCCGTTCCGCCGTCTCCTTCACGACCATAACCTGCACGGACATCCGCGAGACCGATACAATAAAAGGTGCAAATAAATGACGCAAAACAAATTAAAATCCTTTATCTACCGATGCATTCTAATGGGGTTTTCCTTAAATTGTATAATTTAATCGCTTTATTCCGTTACATTGTATAAATGAGGAAGACTAAGTCATTTATTATTATTAATATCAGATAAGGGCTTACTAATGACGGTTTATCGGCACAGTAAAGAGCGTCATATTAGTGAAGAGACGTGTGGACAGAGAGTTCGCTTGAACTGGACGATGTGGCGGTCGCACTAGCGCGATAGCGTTGGGAATACATATAATATAATGTCCAAGGTAACATGATCTTATTCTTTTTAAATGTATCACCGTGCCTCACACTCAGTATGTCAAGTTCTGTAGAAGTAAGCTAATGCCAACAGGCCGGCACCACGCGAAAGTATGCAGGTATCCCTGGCCTCAGCTGCTACAAGTATAAGTGTGCCCGCCAATGACTTAGGTTAAGCTCGCGCAGTCATATCTTGCTTTGCGTTTAATTTTCTGTTGGTAAATTACTATATTGAATCTGAAAAGTATTTACCTATGTAAGAACAGCGAAAATATGCTGGTGTTTGTATTTTGTTAGTTTTAATATTACACATTGATCATAGAGTATAAAAATATTCACGGGGGCTTTGAAAACATAGATTTTTGTGGCATTTGTGTGATTTCACCTGTGTTAAGTGAGGCAAATGTATTACCAAAATGATGGAGGCAAAGGCAGACGTACCACTGAGACGTTTTTTTGTGTACGCAGGTTGCAGAGGCTGGCAGTCGGTCATTAGTAGAAACTCTTAAAAACTGTTATAGAATATTTTGTTATTTATTTTCCAGTTGCGACGATTGCTGCGCCTGGGCAGGGCGGTGCTGTGGCGCGCGCGCCTGGCCGCGCTCGTGGTGCTGTGCGTGTCGCTACTGTTGCTGGTGCACTCTCAGAACTTGCGGCCTCCGAAGATTAGCTACACGGCCTTCCTCGGACTGAACCAACACCGCACCGAGTTACTAAGCAGCGGCGCCTCCCTCGATGTGAATCGAGATCACAACAAGCCACCAAGTAACAGCCCAGCTGTCGTCAACTGGTCTACGCCAGTATCTACGCTGACTACTTCCAAGACGACCAGTGCCAGCTGGTGGCTGCAGTCCTGGGTTACACGAGCGATAGAGGAACGTGAACCAGGTGTTGTATACACCTCAGACATATACGTGAACGGTTATCAATACGCACACCCCGAGCTGTGCCCCTCCCGAGGCAAACGCTTGCGTCTAATGATTCTCGTGACATCAGAACCGTCCCACGCGGCGGCGCGCGACAAGATCCGCCGCACGTGGGGCCACAACACGACGCGCTACGACATGGGTATCGCCTTCGTGCTCGGCGAGCCGCCGCCTAACTTGAAGCCCAGCATTGAGGCGGAGAACAATCTGCATGGAGACATCATCATGGGCCGCTACGTCGACTCCTACTCGAACCTGACCCTCAAGACGCTATCGATACTGGAGTGGATGGACACGTACTGCCCGCACGCGCCGTACCTGCTCAAAACCGACGATGACATGCTCATCAACGTGGAACGTCTGATGAACTTCACAACGGCGCTGGAATACATCAACGCGACTAGAACTATCTGGGGCCGGGTGTGGGGAAAAGTGAAGCCGATACGAACTACGGCGAATAAATACTACGTGACGTCAGCGCAGTTCCCGGACGAGGTGTTCCCGGACTACGCGTCGGGCAGCGGGTACTTGATGACGGCGGACTGCGTGGCGCCGCTGCTGGCGGGCGCGCCGCGCGAGCGCTACGTGCGCCTGGAGGACGTGTTCGTGACAGGCGTGCTGGCGGCGCGGGGCGGCGTGCAGCGCGTCAACGTGTCGCGCGCCTTCACCCACATGATCCTCATGTAGGCGGCCACGCTCGCGGCACGCCCACACACACCTGTCTTTCTTGTGTTTAACTTAAACGGCAGTATGAGTAAATATTCATTGTAATAGTTAATATGCTACATGGGCTCTGTATATAACCTTAGACATAATAATTTTTGTTTATAGAAATATATTAAAGTACGAGTATGTACCTGGTTGAATATTGATAAGGTCTCCAATCGTATAACTTTTATTCAGTGTAGGTACAATAAAAAATGTATCTAACTTTCTTTGTTTATGTATCCTGCCCTCGGAAACGACAGGTACCCTTTCCCGCTTCACCCTTATGTGAGGCGAAACTCATGCCTTGATCCCCAATCAATCAACAGGTGCAGGAGACTCTCAACTCCAAGAGGAAAGCCGTCCATCTTCACCAGAGCCGACCAGCAGATGAACTTAGCTTGAGCCCTGAAGGTGTTGGGTAGGCTCTGTATACACGCTAATATTTCCCATTTATTTTGCTGAAGTAGTGACCAGTGGTCAGTGGGCAGAGGCAATTGGCGGTAATTCTGGTGGGTAAATCCCTGCGCGATAACAGAGTGGTATGCTATCGTCTACACTACAGCCTTCCGCCTGAGGCCTCGCCTTGCGCGGATGTTGGATTACGAGACCTATAATGTTTACGGAAGAAAGCGGAAATGTCGTATCTCAAAATATTCAATTTTCAAACAAAAAAACTATTTCAAAAAATCATAACTTCTAAATTATTAAAGACAGAAAGTTGAAATTTGGAACAATATTTTTTTACTCGAATCGTTGTTTGATACAGTTGGTTAAAATACCCTAATGTTACTACTTCATGGATTTTTGACAAGTCACAGCAATTTATTGTTTCAATATTGTGTAGCAGAAATGCTGTATCTGAAAGGTGAAATATAATATATGAGCAACTTAAATAGAGACAAATATACGAGTAAGTGTTACGAATATGCTGTATCTCAAATATGAAAGAAAAAATAGGTTTTTTTATTGCTGTATATAACTTTATTTTAATTAGTATCTATTGAAAATAGTTTAAATATAGTCAGAATAATAGATGTTGTAAAAATGAAATGCTGTATCTTTTACTAAACGCTTTTATTGTAATGTAAAAAATGTAAGGACAAAAAACACAGTTTTACATTTTGGTTCTTCGTTTTTATTACATTTAGCAACTTATCTACTATTCTTTTTCCTTTTCATGCATTTCAATTTCTTCCTTTATTTTATCAATCAGTCCTCATATCTCCTCGACTTCATCAGTATCTGTAACTTTTTGTCTTGTTTGAATAATAAATATTCTTGAGAGTAAGTTTTATGCATAATTTGTTTGTCAATTAACTTTTACAGAACATTATATTTTTGAATTGAAATAGGGAGTTTAGTAGTATACAAATTAAGCTTAGGTGTACTATTATTCAGACTACACAAGGGCACTAATATAGTTTCAGCATCTGAGAGAATAGATTTTTTTTAAACATAATACCAGGGTTTGATTTCTTAAATGTTACAATGCATAGTTTTGAAATTTGAAATTTAACATTTTTTTTAATGTTTTATTGAAAATCTCATCAAATCCTAAAAAAATCTTTGCCCTGTAAAACAAATACTCTGTATGGGGTTGGTTTTTTATATGAAAGAAAGAAAGAAAGAAAGAAAAAACATTTAATTCTAGACACGCACAATGATCATCCATACTTAGTAGGTAGGTACACAAATATCTTATAATCTACAAAACGTATATATGATTGTAATCTATTCTTAAAATAAAACATGTTTCACTGTGCGAGCCCGAATATGGCCGCCATCTCAGCATAAATGCTACGCATACCGTTAAGAATGCGCAGCGCTGGTTTTCAGATGGGGGTTTATATGCCAGTTCTACAACAGTATACCATTGAGAAGGAGCCTAAATAGTAGTTTTCTTGACAGCGCGCTCTATGGTAGCATGCATGCTATCAACTGGCATGAATGTATGGCCAGGAATAAAATAATTTATTTGAATTGTGTCCAAATTAACAGCAATGGCTAAAAAATATCACAACATGCTCAATACAGGTTTATGAATCAGAATACCGTAGTACAGTCTTAACGTTTCCACGATTGCCCAAATCTTGAAGGTAATTATATAGGCATGTTGAAATCTCATTAGCACCACGACGAGCATCAACTGTCCTTAAATTGCAGTATCCCATCTGTGTTTTATTTTCGTAAATGGTGAAATTATACACAGCTATCTTTCTGGAATAGTATAGTGCCATGTTTTCACCATGTGGTGTGTTAAGGATTTTTTGCATGTCAAAACTTGCACATATAACACTAGGATCCATAGCATTAAATTTTTGGTGACATTTGAACAGTTTATAGGATTCTTCTTTTTCTTGCAATATGATAAGTATATTTCGACATCTCATCATAATTTTTTACATCGTATGTTTGTGCCATACACAACATACACTTATCCTTCTTTGGGATATGAAACCCAATACTGTAATTATCTTTCAACCAATTGGAGAAAACCTTAAAAGACATACTCTTTAAACCTTGTTCTTTACAGTTTGTATCGAAAATGCGATATAAAATTGATATATTTTTAAAAAGTAGCTGCTAACTAAAGCTTGTTGGAATCCTTCCTGCAGTAATGAGATGGACTAAGGTTAAAGATGTCATAAATTGTTAGGCATGGCCTATTATGTTATCGGCTGTTCTGTTACCACCACCGTTCATAGCTCTTGAATCTTTTTTGCAAATCGTTCGATTGTATTATCAAGGGTGTATAATATAAACCTTTGTGAAACATCCAGACTAATCATAATGTAATATTTATTTTGGATGATTCATCTTTATCTGTAGTATGGTGAGTGAGATTTTTTATAGCGCATTTAGATATCCAGTCTCTTTGGCGTTGAGAACTACCAAGATTCCAATAAAAAGTAAATAATTGTTGACGTTTTTTATTTGGAATATCCACGGGAATATCACCACCTCTTTGCAGGGGTTAGATTTCATGCATTTTGATGGTACTTTATCTCCCTTTTTAGAATTGTAAGTCTGACCGTTAGTTCTTTTAATTTGATTTTCTCTTTTACATATTTTTTTGGTTTAGGCTTTGCTGCTAGCTAATACGTTTTCTATTACTGGTAATGCTGGATCAGTGCGATATTTTTCTACATTTTTCGTTCCTTTGATGTTCAATTTCTTGTCAGTTTTTTTTTAATTTCTTTACTTTATTTTTTTCGTTTTGATTGATGTTGAATCATCCGATGACTCGTTATCACTAAAAGAACTGCAGGATTCTTCTGAAGGAAACGCCTTATTGAGTAATAATGTATCAGCATCATCATCTTCAATAAGATCAAAGTAAGGTTTCAAGTTAGTATCAAAATTACAGTTCTTTACAGTTCCTTCAAAATACTTACCTCATGCTTTTGTTTTCGATAGAGATATACCCCTCAGATTCGTTGTTAATACACGTCTCCGTAATAGTGTCGTTTGGACATGACTAACTTCTGTATTTTCAGCACTATTTATTTTGTCGATAACAGGAAAGCATTTTTTTATTTGAGGTGGAACTTTAGCATTACTATGAGACTTTTGACTTAGAACGGGTAAGCAACCTTTATTTACAATCGGATTTTCCGCGGTGCCATTATAGTTTTCATCTGGAGTAAGGAAGCAGTCTATAATTCCAGGAGGACTTTTCCCGAAGCTGTAACATTTGATATCTAGAGCAACTGAATTTTTGCAGGAATAATCAGCAGTGCTAGTTTCTTTTTGATTAGTAATAGGTAAGCGGTCATCCTTATCAGGTACGACTTCAGAGGTGCTAGGACAATTTGGTGTACAGGTAAACATTCTTCTATTTCAGTCAGGGATGACTTCAGCAGCCCATGTAGATTTTTAATCGGTAGCCAGGTAAAATTCTGTGGTTTCGGCAATATTTAGCACGTGCGAGTTTTCGTTGTATAAAATTAAACTATTTGAAGAAGCAGTAGTTTGTGCGGACATATTTTTCATAATTTGTTTTGTTTCAGATAAATACGATTGTGGCTTGCGAAAGGTGGGAGTAAGTGCCTCAACATTAACTTTAATAGCCGTTTCGGAATGATAGAAGCTGTGTGTCTTCAGAGGTTATTCTTTTCTTATCTGAGCGTACTATGACACCATCTTAGTAAACGACTTCTTCTAAAACTTCTATCTTTCGCTTTTTGTTTATCAATGTTTTTTTAAAATGTTCCTTTCATGGTTGACGTTCCATCTAAAATTAAGTTATTCAAATTCAATACAATTAACCGCCGTTCCCAATACCATACTGACAGTTAAAGATAGAGGCCGTAAGTGAAAATATTTTATTAGGAAAATACTTTGAAGACACACCAATATCTATCTAATATATAAAATTCTCGTGTCACAGTTTTCGTTGCCATACTCCTCCGAAACGGCTTGTATCTATGAGAATCGGCCAACATCTATTTTTCATCCCCCTAAATGGTGCAGCGGGAACGGGTTCTGACGCGGATCGCGGGGCGGGAAAAAATTGGCGGTACGAAGTTCGCCGGGACAGCTAGTTAGTTGATAAATATTATGTTCATGCGCTAGTAGGAATTATTGTTAGTAGGTGTACTAATAATAATTCCTAATATAATAATTCTAGCTATAAGAGCTATATAAGCCTATATAACCTATTCTATGTAATGCTCGAGAAGGAGGCGGCCGGTCGGTTCCAGAGTAGACTCCGGGCCCGGGAACTGGACGTCGGAGGTCGCAGAACGACCTCCATCCTCCATCAGCGCTCGCCTAGGGGTGATCGGTGGAGCCGACTATCACCCTAGCAGAAGCAGGCCGCGGCGGCGGCGCACAGTGCACCTCCCCTTACCCGGGGCTAGATGGGGACACTATCTCGAAAGAGATGGTCCTGGTTCTGCCGGTGTGCGAGAGATATGGTTTCGGTAATCTCACCTCCGGCAACCAAAGACCCGAGACGGCGTGTGTTTTAGTCGGTTCGAGTCAGTCATAACCACCTCCTCATAACCCGGCTCCGGGGGGTGGTATCCGTGGGGATATTTCGCACGATAAAATACCCGCAGAAGCTATGGCCTCGCAATTGAATATTGATAGTGTCGGTCTAAACAGAATTTTAAAGCAATGACATAAGGTGAAATGTCACTTTTCGCAAATTTTCGTCTGATATAATCGTATGCAAGAATAATTGAGTGGAAACACTTTGACAGGGCGATTTATCGACTCGAACTTGCGAGAAACTCGCACCGTCTAAGTGACGCCGTGACGCCGTGACCGCGCTGTGACGCCGTGTTGCCGTGACATTACTGTCAGTTCCTCCGTGATCACGGCGCCGAAATATCAATAATATGTGTTCGATATTTCAGCGCCGTTGCTTCGGATAGTAATTATATTGTATTTATTATACACCGATATCGCTAATAGTAGAAACTCAGTACATACAGATGTGGTTTTTATTTATTTATCGCGCCGCTAAATGGCGTTAAGAATGGGCTGAGACCGGGGCTAATGCTAATGATGATGAATACTACCCGTTCTTTAAAAATGTATTGCAATGTTAACTCAACTGCAACAAGTGATAAAAGTTGCTATTTCCCTGACTCCGTGGCAGTAAGGAAATATAATGATGCCGACATCAACTTACAGTGCAGGCTTGGAATATTTTAATTAGGTACATAGGAATCCTTTTTCATCATTGTGTAGGTATGGCGGCCATTCTGTGGTGTATGTTGTGTCGATAAGGAAGGATAACGAAGCTCGTGTGATAAGAGATTGTTATTTATATAGCACAGTGGCTAGGCAGACATCAGTGAACAGACGTGTGAACAGAACATGTTCTGCGCGTGGCACCGGCCGGGCTGACGCGAAGTACCTACAATGTTAGAGGTAAATTGACTTCAAGATAATTTGAAATGAAACTATTGTTCAACTAATTCTTTCATGATTCATTATTTTATCATGTA
The DNA here is from genome assembly GCA_914829495.1 of Eilema sororculum. Taxonomy (NCBI): domain Eukaryota; kingdom Metazoa; phylum Arthropoda; class Insecta; order Lepidoptera; family Erebidae; genus Eilema; species Eilema sororculum. The sequence continues at coordinate 788,468 of OU618532.1, forward strand.
TTTGTGTGTAAAGCTGTAAAAGTAACGAAAGAAAGGGAACCCGCATGTATTCATATGCCGTGTTAAGCTTCGATCTAATGAAAAAACATAGGTGTTTTTTTAAAGGATTTTATGATAATGGTTACAAGGACCATTAGTCAAGTCTTATTTAGTATTATATTGCTTAGTTGAAATGATTGTTGATGATGACAATGAGATAATGATGTTGTTGATGATGACGATGAGTGAGATGATTGGTGATGATGAAGATGATGACGTTGAATGAGATGAATGATGATGATGACGATTTTGACGATGAATGAGATGATTGGTGATGATGACGATGAATGAGATGATTGGTGATGATGACGATGAATGAGATTATTGATGATGATGACGATGATGACGATAAATGAGATGATTGCTGCCTCAGTAAAGTTGTGGGGACTTTGCTAAAAGTTCCCTAGAGAGAGTTGTCGCCAATCACGAAAAGTCACAATTCACTGGAATATGCCACTTTCCTGTAGGTAGGAAGGTAGGTAGTATCAAGTGTACTTGTGTGCGTTTTTCAAGACAACGCATATCTCTTCTGTCATTCACACGCACCAACGCGACGTTCGGTACTTGACTACCCATAGATACATTAGATAGGTACATATTACCCATACGATACGAAATATGCGAGTAACGAATTGGGTTCGTATGTAACGTTTCGTTACTGAGTACTTGAAGGCGTACTCGTTACTCAGTACCGAATACATACGGTTTGTTACAGTAGGTACTATTTGTGTGTAAATGTATAATTGACTGGCCTGGTCAGTGTGGTGCATTCCAGCCTGTGGTGGTATTTTAGAGACTGACTTATAATTTTCTGATGTCCCATTTTCCGTAGTTTTAAATAATTAGAAAGGTTTGCTTCTTCTATTGTTCCACAAACTATGTTGAATTGTTGGTGTTAGATATTATTATGGCTCATCTAAGGGCCTGGTAAGGGGGGAGGGGGTAACCTCCGATAACCACGTTAAAAAATTGATGATGTTATCACCTGTAGCGCCCACGAAGTCTTTTAGTTCTAAGTCGGCGCTGTTTGTCTGTCGGTTCCAGTGGCGAGGCCTGCTGCTGCAGCGCCCCCGCGCGGTGGCGCTGCTGGCGCTGGCGGCGTGGCTGCTCCTGATGCTGCACTTCAAGGCCCATTACGAATTTACCATAGTACCTTCCTGGGCACAGATCTCCAAAAGCATATTGAAAATTCGTAAACCAGGTGTATTATACATCGAGGACGTGTACGTGAGCGGCTACCAGCACCCGCAGCCGGAGCTGTGCCCGGCGCGAGGGAGGAGCTTGCGTCTAATGATTCTTGTGACGTCGAAACCGTCGCACTTTGTGACACGCCACATGATCCGCTTGACGTGGGGCGGTACCCCCCTGCCCGCCGGCGTGGGGTTCGCCTTCGTGCTGGGCGAGCCGCCCGAGCACCTGAGACGAGGTATCGAGGACGAGATTGTGCTGCATAGTGACATCATCATGGGCCGGTACATCGACTCCTACTCAAACCTGACCCTCAAGACGCTGTCGATGCTGGAGTGGATGGACACGTACTGCCCGCACGCGCCGTACCTGCTCAAGACCGACGATGACATGTTCGTCGACGTAGCACGTCTCCTGGCCTTCACCACGGCGTTAGAACACATCAACCCGACTAGAACCATCTGGGGTAAGGTATGGGCAAGAGCGGTGCCCATGCGGCACCCATTCAATAAGTACTACGTATCATTGAAAGAGTTCCCAGAAGAGGTGTACCCAAATTACGTGGATGGCACCGGGTACTGTATGACCACAGACTGCGTCCAAGTGTTGCTGGACGAGGCGCTAAGTCAGCCTTTCATGCGCATGGAGGATGTATTTGTAACAGGCATAGTAGCCTCTCGCCTTGGCATTCAGCGCGTTAATGTTTCCGAAACTTTTGCCAATATTATATGGAATTATCAGAAATAGGTTCCGTGAATATTCCCTGAAGTTCGCTAATGACATTGTAATGTTATTAGAAGATCTCCCAGATTTGGAGTCGATGTTATACACGTGATGTAACGCGACAATGAAAAGAAGCAAACAGAGAGGCGAAACTAGAGATGAACTTGAACTATGTGTAGGTAATAGGACTATGTGACAGTATATACTCGGGCTAACGTGATATTATTATCTTTATCTGTATAGGAAAATATATCTTTCAAAATCTATTGGGCGGTAAAAGAATGCAGAAGTACTTAGAAGAAGAATATTATTATACGGAATATTATTAATTGCACATCAAATAAATAATCACATATCGATATATTTTCATCATTTATATGCTTTTTTAAATCTAATAAATTACTTTACTACAAATAAACTGAATGTGTAACAAAACTAGTACTGCAGAAAAAAAAATATATCAGGCGACATCAGGATGACATTACTTTTATCCTCATAATGTAATACAAATAAATTTATTTAAGTACAAAAATTATAAATGTTTATCAAAAATACTAACTGCACAGCAAATTAACTAGTGCGCATGTAGAAGATACTCATTGTCAAAGTAAAATATCTATCCGAGTAGCATTTATACTAAGTAAATAAGTTAAGAACCACCCCGAAATGCCACCCACCCCGAAATGGATAGGTTAGGTTAGAAGACTAAGGCGAGAGCGAAGCGAAGCGGAGCTCCCGCCTTATGTCTTCCCGGTTATTTTTTTTATAAGCAAGTAAATAGTTTGTTGCTGCTTAATCAGAATTTTTGATGTGAATTTGGATTATTTTAGTCAGGTAGCATTAGCAGTGCATTAATAAAACTTTTTGCATTAAGATAAACAGCCATACGTTACGAAAATAAATTGTAGTGCGTTTTCTAATACTTTTGAGTTTAGTATTCTGCTGTGCAATCAGTAATTTTAATGGAAATTTGGATTATTATTTCATAAAAAAGTATTTTATTTGATTTGCGTTTAAATACCACCCTTATTATACTATATTTTTAATAGATATTAGATGAAAATGAGCAGCAAGGACTCTTGTAGTTCACCTTTGCTAAACTGTAAGGTTACAAACTGTGGTTACAAATAAAATATAGGGCGAAGTGTTGCCAGCATCTGTGAATCTAAATACTCTTTTCACTTCAGCAGCTCGAAAATGTAGGTTTTGCTGCGTACTAACAGTGGACAAAATACGCAGTAACACATACCTACATTACACAGTAACTTTTTAATTAATTTTTTTTCACTAAAGAGTGCCAACCAGTGTATCGATTGACTTGTGGATTCTGAATATAAAATTATAATCCATTGAGCAATCAGAGATGCAGGCGCGAATTGTTTTTCTTTTTTTTTAATTCATTTTTTTTTTTCAATTAAACCCCGTCCATTATATTGTATTTTAGACAGATGGAAGTAGCGATTGCATGAAAATTGAAAATATCGACTAAGCTAAAGGCCTCGATTCAAATAATCATTAATCGATAAATGAAAATATTACGAAAAATATATGATTTCATGTGGAATTCTAATTTATTATCTGTCTATACTTAATAATAAAGTAGTAGATATTTCGTGTCTGTACAATTTATAAATGTATTATAAAAGGATTGTGAGCCATAACGCACACGCTAATCTCCAAAATAAAACAACTGACTTCTAGAAGAATATGATGATTTCCTGGTATTTCATGAAGAGTTGGTCTATCTCTGAAACCCATCATCAGAACTTTATGCAATTTAATTTAAATAGGACCATTTCTGAATAAACCTCTTTCAAATAAAAAAAATAATTTTGTCAATCCGTCTACATATGACGGAGTTACAAAAATCATTTTTCCGTTGGTACAAATCATAAAATTAAAAAAATATATATAAACGTCCGAATTGAGAACCTCCTTCTTATTTAGAAATCCGTTAGAATACTTGAAGGAATTTTTACAGCATTAAGTATGCTAACTATACAAATCGAATACATAAGGAAAAAGAATCTTCTCGGGCGGGACTCGAACCCGCAGTCTTTCCCTAAACATTGATTTTTTGATAACTGCGCCTTAAAGACGTATAAAATGGGAAATTTGAATCATATCGGGCGTGTCTCGGTAGCCGAATTGGTCAGGCATTCCCCCTGTAAGGGAAAGACTGCGGGTTCGAGTCCCGCCCGAGAAGATTCTTTTTCCCTATGTATTCGATTTGTATAGTTAGCATACTTAATGCTGTAAAAATTCCTTCAATTGTTTGGGCGCAGTTATCAAAAAATCAATGTTTAAAAATGATTGTAACATCATTCATTGATTCCGATAGTTCGTGGAAAAACCGGTGGATGACGCCACGTCGCCTTACAGACGTATAAGATGGGAAATTTGAATCATATCGGGCGTGTCTCGGTAGCCGAATTGGTCAGGCATTCCCCCTGTAAGGGAAAGACTGCGGGTTCGCGTCCCGCCCGAGAAGATCATTTTTCCCTATGTATTCGATCCGTTAGAATACGTCAGTCATGTACCTACCTAATATTTAAAAAAAACTGTACTCGATATCGATTGCGACATTTTCAAGTTTTAATGAGAACACAGTCGAAAGACTAACTACATCCCCAAAATTGCTTTCTGGAGACATTGTCAATGAAAAATGACGTATTGGCGAATAATTTTAGTTCGGATTTTCGGGTGTTGACGCAAGAACAAAGTTATACCGACTACTGTCAGTGAGCTGTCTAAAATACAAAATATAATAGACGGAGTATATGTATCGTTTTCAGGGTTTTTGGGGTTGCTGATTACGAATATATCAACCATTTAGCGATCCAAGATGGCGGACTCCAAATTTTCACTAAAATCGATATGGGTATCGTTTTCAGGGCTTTTGGGGTTGCTGATTAAGAATATATCATCCATTTAGCGATCCAAGATGGCGGACTCCAAATTTTCACTAAAATCGATATGGGTCTCGTTTTCGGGGTTCTTGGGGTTGCTGATTACGAATATATTACCCATTTAACGATTCAAGATGGTGGAAGTAAAAAATAAAAATCATAATATTTTGTAGATGTTTAAAACTAGCAAAGAAGGCATTTCCGCAGACATCAAATGCTATGAACCACTGTAAGATTAGTCGTTATACTGTGGTGCCAATCATAATTTAAATTTAGACAAACTCGTTCCGCGAAGAACTTTCCAACTACACTGCACTCTGTCTTCCGGTCCGTAAAAAAAGCGAGTGACAAAGACAAGTTAATTTGAAGATCCAATTTCGAAATTCGACCCCAAAGGAAACACGCGTAAATAAACAAAATTTGGGATATTAAATATGTAATATAGATAATATTTCTTTTTATTTAACACGTTCCGTGCGTCGTGAACTCTATAGGGCCATAGACGACCATCCCAGGGTGCGGCGCCCAAAAATACAGTTCTCCCTATGCGGCGGCAGGTGTTTTCAATGGCTTTTCTATGAGTATGAAAGAAATAATTAAATATTTGTGAATATGTTTTAAAACAGGACTCAAATCTAAAAAAAAAGAGGTATGGCAAAATAGTGGTCACGACGCACAGCGACTAAGTTTAACTCACTAAGGCGGCATTGCTATTTCACAAATGTTGATTAGAAAAATCTTAATTTTAAGACTGATTTATAAAGTAGCAGAAAATCCTTTAAAGTTTCTAGGTTAAAAACAGTTTATCTATTGTGGTATGTGTAACCTATTTTTAAAGAAAATTTAATACCTATCGATATTTTATTTCAGTACAATTATTATTCCATGTCCCAACACTATCAAAGTGATTGAGGCAAGTTTACAGTGTGCGGTATGGCAAAATACTTCTCATTAAATGTGACTTTTTTTTAAAACGTTCTATCTCCGAAACTATTGATCAGAACTGCGGGCGATCAGAGATGCTTATACTACATTATATTCACTAGCATTTGGTTGAGAAAATATTTAAATAGCTATAAATTTCATAAAGTTATGACCTTTCAAAGACAGGAGCTGATATGGACAAATAATGTTCATGACGCACAGTAGTAAGTATGGATATGGATGCATAGAGGTCATGTAGCACCCAGGGAAAGTATTGTGTTTTAGTAAACACATGGAACGTGTTGTGTTATCTTCTAAGTAATACTTATTGTGTTCTCGCTGCTGAAGTGAAAAGTAGGTAATGTGTGCCGCACGAGAGCAAAATTACTCGCATCTCGTGCATTTGAGTTCCTCACCACGCTCGGGATTCTACATTAGAATCACTCGCTACGCTCGTGGTTCAATCTTAGAGTCCCTCGCTTGCTCGGGACTCAAAACCAGTACTCGCAGCAATAAATAATTTTACTCACTTGTTGCACAAATAACTATTACACCAGAAAGGACGGGATACGTCTCGACTCGCGAAAGAGCGACGATTGGTGATGACGCTCATGATGTCAGGGCTAAGCGTGCAGGCAGAGAGGGAGGGAGACCTGACTCTTGATGGGTTCAGAGCAGCACACAAGTTGCAGGCCTACATTGATTGGCAGGAGTCGGCGGCCATACTTCGAATGAAGGAGGACCTCTTCATGAAGTGCCATCATGCTATTTGCGTTTAATATTTTACATTTACTTAATAAAATGATGAAATAATACTCGTATCTTTTTATTGATTTATTTAAATTATTCATTATTAAAATATAATTATTAAAGGTGTACACATCATTATTTTAATTTGAACTCTATAGAAATCGAAAACGTATGAAAATCCGTCAGGTATTAACAATTACCTTAACAGATTGTCACAAATTATTAATAACGATTAGTTCCGAAGTGATAACAATACAGACAAGTGTGATATTTTTTTTTCTAATAAACATTGTACTAACGTAACGTAGGTACATCAAATTGTGCGAAAACCTGTTAGAGTGTAGATTAACTAGGTAGGTGTTCTACAAATTACCTGTAAGCGTCAGTTAAAGTACGATTTTTTTTGAATTCTTCCCTTGGAGATGGACATCAAATTCTTTCTTCAGTGGTTCTTACATTACCTAGTTAATCTGCAGACTACCACATTAACGGGTTCGGCACTCTAACGGTAACATACCGGGTGTAAGGGGAACACTCCCGAAGCCGAAAACCCCTAGTAGTACTCCAGGTACATACATACATAACACATTGGCATAAAAATAAAATCGATATGGATAAAAACAAATTTTTTGAAGGTTTTTTTTGCATTATTTACTCTCCATCGCGTTATAGCTAAATGAAACGGTAATTTCGTAAAAAGAACATCACTACATAAAAAGCAACTAGCGCCAAGCGCGTGCTTTTTTGTAATGGAGTTTTTTTATGAAATAACCGTTTCATTAAGCTTTACTAACACGATGGAGGGTGCAAAATTAAGACGTAAAAAATTAAAAAAAAAAACAAAAGTAAAAAAAAAATTGTCCAAGTCGATTACATTTTTATGTCAATTTTTATGTACCTGGAGTACTACTAGGGGTTATCGGTTTCGGGAGCGTTCCCCTTACACCCTTACACAATGCTTGAAAAATCATTGCATGTTTGCATTATAAGATGTGCCTACCTACTAACACCGCAGCCTTTCCAAACACAATTGGAGCGCCGTCATTGAATTGACTGAGTTCTGCTTACAAAATATTGCACTATTGTTTTTCTTTCCGGGCTCAGCCTACATAACAGATACGTAATTCTAAATCTGGGATAAATATTTACAAACAACTAATAGAACAAATGTCTTTATTCTAAACTTACACAAGTACTTACAAAGATTTCTTTGATATAAACCTAATCAATGGCTCCAGAGTTCATCGCGAGGCTGTTTTTTCTAATATAGTTCTTCTTTATGTACACGTCTGGATGCAGTACATCCTTTCTCGGAGCTTGTTCCATCATGGCATCCGACACGATGACGTTGGGGCCGGTCTTCACCAGCTTCTCGTTGAGTCTGTCGGGTTCGTACGAGAACATGTTCAAGCTCGGCTCCCCGTGCTTCATGTAGTCGATCCTCCACACCGGCGGGTTGGAGGCGTCGGCTTCGTAGTTATTATTAATTCTTTTCCTTCCTGCATTAACGTCAGCGTCGCCTTCAACAGACATCGACAGCTTCTCCTCAGAATAATCTCTGTAGGGTTCCCTCTGCGCCTTTGCAGATTTATCTTTGTACTTTATTTTGTGGGGATAGAACTTCCTTAGGTTCATGTGTGTCCCGTAAAACGTCGATCTGAGGCCGTCTTTCCTTTTACTACTCCTTCTCTTACTAACTTTTTCATCGTCATGGTTTTTGGGCACCTTTTTCCTATGTTTCCGTCCTTTCATCTTCTCAGGTCTTCTGTCAGCGTTGTTGCTATAGTACCCGGTGTCACTGACTTGGAGAAAATTCGAGAGATCCTCGCTGTTGATCGTGGGGAACAGCGTGAGGTGGTACCCAGGCAGTGGGGTCGTCTTCTCCATCGACATCTTCTTGTACTTGAGCTGCTGAATCGATCTCTCTATTAATGTTCGCAGCGTCTCGTCCTCGACGATCATGTCGCAGGGAATCGTGGGAAAGTTCTTGCACAAAACACTCTGCATCAGTGAGAGGACGTTCTTGGGCTGCTGCTGCGGGACCTCGGGCCGGTGCGTGCTGTCAATGAGCAGTGTGTTGTCTTTTTGGAAGTTGGACACCATTTTAGATATAAGTGCGTCATTTCTCATCATCATTGCTCTCGTGTCGATGAAGTAGAAAGTGAGGTATAACAGTTTGAAGTACAAGCGCGCCATGTTTGTGGATGTCTGAAATGAGTAATGTGATTATTACTAAATAGATGTTATCTCCTGAGGGTGGGGCTAGTCCATAAAGTGAACGTCGTACAGTACGTACGTTCAGTACATAAAAAAATCTGATTTGACAGTTTAGATGACAATAACTGATGAGCAAAGGAGTCCCCGAGTTGATAACGCAAATCCGTAAGGCAATCTTGAGGACCACCAGCATAGTGGACTAACGACCCGATTTAAGAATAAGACTGGAGGAGAAAATACTGCTCCTAAGACTAAGATGTCTTTAAATAACTATAGCAATACTTGCTTACCTATCTGCTGGAGAAGTTACAGTGAGCAGACCGGAACAGCTTCGTTGAACAGCTGGTTATCAGACGCATCAGGTGGTCGCCAGACTACGTGCACAAGTAAATTCACACTTAAATATTTGATATTATATATATAACACCCAATACATTACAGGGCCGGAGTTGCCAGAAATTCTCCTCAGAAAGTCAAAGAAATCGAGATTTTGCACATGGAAATTGCGCAGATTTGGTTCATATACTCGTATAGATGAGCATATAATAGATGAGCATAGTCTTTGGGGTGCAACTGAGGTACTGTCGTTTTAAAAGAGGATGAAAGAACGCATTTTATCATGGGCGTAGAAATGTAGGTATAAGAAATGGTACAAACTAGATCAAACTGGGGGCTTGAACAAAATAATGTAAGGACATGGTAATGATTATGACGATAATTGAGAAAGGAATTCAAATTATGGTATAATAATTTTATGTAATTGGCCAGGCAAAGTGGGGTTTACCTGACATAACATTGGTACACTGATCAAATTGCTGATATGTTTTGAGAAAGTAGCAGATCGAAAGCTTTGCAAACCATTCAAAAGGTTCAATGTGTGTTGACACAGCTCGTGCCTAAGGATACAACTAAATGGTGGACGGTTGTATCTGCCTACCCCAGAGGGAGAGTTGGTACATGTAATAAAGAATATTGCAAAAACTCACTGTGACTGTCGGTGGGTGACTGCTCGGTGGTTCTTTTAAAATGATGGCATTTGTCGCGGCCATTGTTGTGTTAGCGAGTTAGTAAACAGAGCATTATGTTGTCGGCAATTGCCAAATATTTGTGTTTGGTAACACTAATGTTTTCAGAACAGCCTCGTGACTTCAGAGCATGCGTAGTGGAGATTAGGGAGCTGTGGAGCAGAAAGAAGCAAAAGAGAAAACTGATGAAAATATCAACATACATAATGAGAAACTGTTTGTAATAAATATTAATAAGTAGATATACCCAACAACTTTTTTGAAAGCGTAATGATTGTATACACGGTACCATAGTTTTTGTGGCTGGATTGTTGACTTTGAGGGGATTTTCACTGACAGATAGATAGCTGATTTTACAATTTAACTTTAACTTTTACTTTAGTGTGAGTAGTTAGAGCTCCGCGCAAAAATATTTAATCTCAGGCATGAGTTACGTCACTACTAGGTCTTACTTACATATATTGATTATACATAACTGACGAATTTCAGACACAGGTATTTTCAGATTCGTGATACTTACTCTTACGTGAGCTCGCCCTATGGTACCTATGCTAAAAGTTCTCAGGGATGTAAATGTCACTAAATCCAGTAGATTCCCTCATATTATTTGAAAACTATTGAATGACCGGCATATACTTACAGGGTGGAAGATTTAAATCTTGCCTGGAGGGGAAGCAGGTACAGTCACCTCTATAAATATGTATACACGATAGGGTTCCAGAAACAAGTAACCGGGGTTAAATTCAAATTTTTGTTTACAAAATATATAGCCAAATGATGCAATTGCATTTGCGTGCTCTTAATATTTCATAAAAATGTAGGTAACCATTACACGCCGTTAAAATGTATCAAGTATCAAATAATGCTTGCAAAATTAATGGAAACTTGCTATAATCCATATATGTATATGTAAACACGTACTTTCAAAAATATAAAATATACTTTCAGTGAAGTTAAGCAGTCTGTAGTCTAAAATATGTTGTCGTCTTTCAAGCCTTTAATATGTTAACAATTAGGTATAAAATGTGAAAGGATACAAAAATATTTATTTAAGCTACGGTCGTTTTACATATTTAGCGATACAAGATGGCGGACACGAAATTTTCACAAAAATCGATATGGGTATCGTTTTTAGAGCTTTTGAGGTCGCTGATTACGAATATGTCATCCATTTAGCGATTCATGATGGCGGACATGGCATTTTCATTAAAATCGATATGGGTATCGTTTTCCGGGTTTTTGGGGTCGCTGGTTGCGAATATATCATCCATTCAGCGATCCAAGATGGCAGACTCAATATTTTCACTAAAATCGATACGGGTATCGTTTCCACAGTTTTTAGGGTTGCGGATTACGAATATGTCATCGATTTCTTGATTCAAGATGGCGGACACGAAATTTTCTATAAAATCGAAATTTCAAAATCAATTGTAACTTAGATTCAGACGCGACTCTCAGACTCAGACTCTCAGACTCATACTCTGAGACTCACAGTCTCAGACTCACTCAGACTCTCAGATTCAGCCTCTCTGACTCAGGCTCTCAGACCTGAGTCTGAGAGCCTGAGTCAGAGAGGCTGGGTCTGAACCCAGACTCTCAGACTCAGACTCGGACTCACTCAGACTCTCAAATATGGTAGAACATAAATTTAAAATACAAACAAAAGTGACAACCCTGTCAAAACTGCAAAAGGCGGCATTTCCGCAAACATCAAACGCGATGAACTACTGTAGGTAGGTACATGATAAGATATTTTTTGAAATAAAGTTATAATCAATCTCGTTATAATAATATTAATGTTGTGAACTGAGATGATAGCAGATTATATATTGAGAATAAATTAAACTAGACATTATGAATGACATTTTGACTTCACGTCAATCATAAATCATTAGTTACGAGCTAGGCAAATAGTTTGTATACTTACAATACAATCGTTTACCTACATATTAAAGGCTTGAAAGACGACTATATATTTTAGACTACAGACTACTTAGCTTCACTGAAAGTATATATTTTATATAATGAAAGTATATATACATATTATTTTTTTAAAGATATTAGAACCTAAGTTACTAATATTCCCTCTAACCCCTCCAACTAAGCTAAATTGCTTGTGCCAGGAGTGGGTTGACGTCGGTAGTGTAATGGCCAGGATCGAACCCGGGACCTCTCGATCGTAAGGCCGACTCCTTAACCACTAAGCTTGTTTCCATTCATGTTTCCATTCAATTAATCCGTTAATTGTGGATATATTTTTGCAAGCATTATTTTATACAGTTTATGAGGCGTGTAATGGTTACTTTTTTATGAAATATTAGGTAAGAGTTTATATCATTTGGCTTTATATTTTGTAAAAGAAAATTTGAAGTTATCCCCGGTTATTTGTTTCTGGAACCCTACTGTGTATAGGGTAAACTTGCCTAAATCGTACTTGCGCTTAAATCGTACCTTGCTTATATCTCAACATCGGTAATAGCCATCAGCGTCTCAGGTGACAAAAAATGTAAACATTCCTCGGCCATATTACCATCTGAAAGATATACGCCGGTGCGCTGTTAATAACAGAAATATCGAAAAAATAAGTTTTTATCTACTATTTTTCTATTATTTTTACATAATTTGTAAGAGCATACTTCAAATTCTATCTTGTTTGGTTTATCTAAGTATTTATTTTGTATTTATGCATATATTTACGATTTCGATAGACGTAAACCTAAGCACGTATTTGTTTACATTATTTTTGGCGGTAGTTTTAAAGTTTCTTCGACTCATGCGCCTATTTCGTACTCGAAACAAAGTCTTAAATCGTACTGGTACGAATTAGGAATTAAAGTTTCCAAAGAATCCGTTGACTATAAATTGATGCATATAATTTAAATGCAAAAGGCATAAAAAGTAAAACTACGGGTGCTCTCATCATCACTGAAAGTCTAAATAGAAGAATCAAAGAAAAAGACCGTAACGAAGAACCTTAGTGCAAAGATGAATAAAACTACCAAAACGACACAAAAAGTAAATTAAAAAAAAAACAAAAAAGAGATGAAAATTATAGCTAATATTGTAAAATATACGAAGAGGATATAAAAGAAAGTATGATTTAATTTACTCTACTCAATGTGAGGAATGGGTACATGAACTTTGCGCGGGTATCTGTAAAAAACCACAGATTACAAATGTAAAAAATAGGCGAAGACCATTTGTAGTATTTGTTAAGTGGTAATGCCTAACACTTGATATTATGTTTTAACATTATTATCCACTTTATCCTTATAGAAATATTAAAATCATAACTGTAAACCAATGATTAGATCTCATAGTACGATTTAAGAATAGGTATATAAGTACGATTTAAGATGAATAGTCGTAAATCGTACTTTTTCTAAGTTTTTAAAAATTGATAATTTCCAAAAAGTTTATAAGATTTATGTTAAAGTTGATTATGGTTATAACAAAAGGTTAAACTAAATAAACATTTTTTCAAAGAAAACACAGTTATTCTTTACTAATTTTGAAAATATGACTGTTTTCCTTTAAGGGGTACGAATTAGGCAAGTTTACCCTACATATTTATAGAGGTGACTGTACTATCTTAACCTATGAGATATAATAAGTTTTATTTTCAAGATTAGTCCTTCTGGAGGCAGTTGAGAATGAATGTAAATTATGTCTCAACGAGCACCAGTGGTTGTCGGTTTTGGTAACCACATAAATAAAAATAAAAATACTTACATAATTTATATCTGTCTGTCTATCTGTCTATTTAATCAAAAGGCAGTCGACGAGCTAGCTACACAGCAGTGCTGACGATACCACATTCGACTGCTGCCTATGTGCTATTATTTACCTAAATTATGTTTTTTTTTTAAATATCAAACAAAAGCTTACTTATGGTACATTCGACCAACCGCGAGTAAAGGTTATTCCTAGAATAAATAGGTCCCATATATTGGCTGTTTATTCTATTATACAACATGTATTCCAACTGCCCAGTCAAGGAACTGAAAGATGAAGTAAATAAAATGCGGTGCTTTCTTCCGAGGACAAAAAGCGGATCTCATCGAAAATTTTGTGAATGAATCGTGAATCATAACATAATCGTAGTTTATAATCCTTGGAAAAAGACTGACGCTGGTGATAGTATCATTTTTAAACCTACTGACTTTGAAAATGTGAAGAGTTTGTGATATTTTCAGGTTGGAGCTTTATGACCAGGATTTTAATTTTTAGACTTACCTCTGAGGTAGTTATGAATACCTAAACAATAATTATAATAATAGGATAAGAAATATAATGTTACAAAAATTGGAGTCCTTTCTTCCTATCTTAGAAGCTTTATTATTTATTTTAACTACAACGAGCACTTCGAAACAAATTAAAACACAGCAATGGTATTTATGTTAGTTTTATTTACAACATCCCTAACAGTACAGAAATGATAATGCTTAATCTATAACTAAGTCTTGCGATATGTTGCATTCTTGTAACGCACCTCATGGATTATAAAATAACTTCACAGTATTTATGTACTTGAAGGCAGGTCAAAAAGCTGTCTTCTCTTGCGGTTTACCAATGTTTCTTCTCAAACCTTCGCATTCCCAGAAATTGCTTATATATGTATTTCAGTACCTATATTCCATGGAAAAACAGATGGTACAGCACCTTTTTCAAGAAATTGTGTTGTTATTCAACTCCTAAAACAAGTGATTTACTTACAACATTTTGAATAGACAGGTATGAAATATAAAAATATCCACCTTAAGAACTATTGAAAAGATAATAGGTAGTAAAAGATTTATTCATATATGAAGCTCACCTGTGTATTTACTTATTAATTCATCACTTTCAACAAAGTGTTTATCCACATAACCTCATACTTTGTAATAATAATTTTTTCACGACGGATGACTTGTATTTTTTTCATCCTTCGGTATTTGGTGCGTGCCAACTTCAGAGCATTTAGAGACAATACAGTGGGTCATTATAATGACTCATTTAAAAAAATAGTTCTTTTCAACTTCATTCTTGCTGGTTTTATAAAAAAATATTACCAGAAATAATAATCTCAAAGGAAACCCAGAATAATATTTCTTTGTGTTAAATTGAGTTGGGCGCCATCTATTGAACTGTTAGTGTATTTAATACTAAGCTGCCATCTAGCGTGTAACACTAACATCATATACTCAATCAAGTCATCAAGTTGCATCCATGGTTGCATCTAGAGTGGTTACTGGTGGATACAAACAAATGACAATAGTGGTGGTAATTAGCTTTTTTTTATAATAAACCTGTCCCGGCGAACTTCGTACCGCCAATTTTTCCCTACCCTCGTGGCGTCAGATCCCGTTCCCGCTGCACCATTTCATTGAAAAATAGAGGTTGGCCGATTCTCAGACCTACTCAATATGCTCACAAAATTTCATGAGAATCGGTCAAGCCGTTTCGGAGGAGTATGGCAACGAAAACTGTGACACGAGAATTTTATATTATAATAAATTACTTGATTGATTCCGCCGGTTTCTGAAAGCCGTGAGTGGGTACCTACAACACGCTTCCTGCCGGCTTACCCTGCAAGGGGAAGCCGTGAGTGCTGAGGGGTACCTACAACGCGATTCCTGCCGGCTTACCCTGCAAGGGGAAGCCGTGAGAGCTGAGTGGTACCTACAACACGCTTCTTGCCGGCTTACCCTGCAAGGGGAAGCCGTGAGTGGTGAGGGGTACCTACAACAAGCTTCCTGCCGGCTTACCCTGCAAGAGGAAGCTGTGAGTGGTGACGAGTACCTACAACACGCTTCCTGCCGGTTTACTCTGCAAGAGGAAGCCGTGAGTGGTGAGGGGTACCTACAACACGCTTACCCTGCATAGTGGTAGAGATGTTTACAGTTTATACTACAACATTTCCACCGGCTTGAGTTTAGAAAATCCACTAAATACGTACCATGTTTCATTCCAGAATTTCAGATACAAAATTATAATCGAAAAAAGTAGCTTAGCAAGATCGTACCCAAAATAAACAATTTTACAAAATAAAAACACGTAGGTATTGTAAATAACATTGCATTAAAAATATGGATTGACATTCCTTAAAACGTAATTTGAAGAGAAAATGTAGTTTCACATTAAAAATAAGCCACTTTATTCATAAGTTTTTTTTTTTCCTATGGCGTTCCCATTATGTAAATTCGCCAATCATCATCATCATCATATCAGCCACACATAGTCCACTGCTGAATATAGGCCTCTCCCATAGACCTCCAGAATGACCGATCTGAAGCAGCCCGCATCCAGCGCTTCCCCGCGACCTTGATGAGGTCGTCCTTCCACCTGGCCGTTGGGCGTCCCACACTACGTTTGCCCGTACGCGGTCGCCATTCCAGAACTTTTTTGCTCCATCGGCCATCAGTTCTGCGCGCTATGTGTCCCGCCCACTGCCACTTCAACGAGCTAATCCGCTCGGCTACGTCGGTTACTTTTGTTCTCCTACGGATATCATCATTTCTGACGCGATCACGTAGGGAAATACCGAGCATAGCCCTCTCCATAGCTCGTTGAGCGACTCTGAGCTTTTCGCCAATACGCCCTGATTATTTAACAAACCATAATTTGACAGTTGACACACGAATAATCTATGATCACTTGACAAGCGTTTTGGAAACCCAAAATTGCGGTCGACATTCGATTACAGCTAAACTGACACGATGATCAAAATAACTATTTAATTACCTATAAGTACTTCTAGCAACTCAATTGCTACTTGAGAAGAGATTTAACAGCCCATTAGTTAAATTTATCGTTGATCAGCCATTCGGAAACTGAAATTAAAAAAAAATTAAAAAATTAAAAGGTAATTCAAAAATGTTTACTGCAGCGCCCCCTAGTGGGTTATGACTTATCTAAGAACATGCACCAGTGAAATCCGAACCAATAATTGAAATTTGCATCAAAATCGGACTTGTATTTTGGAGAAAAATGCCAACATTGATTTGCATTAAAAATGCTTACTGTAGCGCCCCCTGTTGTGTTGTCATTGTAACACCTATCTAAGAACATGCTCCAAAAAGCCGAACCTAAAATTAAACTGAAAACTGCATCAAAATTAGATTGGTAGTTTCGAAGAAAATGGCAACATGGATTTGCACAAACAAACAAATAAACACACAAACATCCTCACACCCCAAACGCATAAACCGTCTCTGTTCCGTCGCGGGTAAATATTATAATAAAAAATCTAGGCGATTGATCAACCAAAAATAAGTTGTTCTTAAATTACGCCTAGCGCCATCTATTAGAACTATAATTTCTTTATTGCTAAGCTGCCATCTAGCATCTGATAGCAAAATTGTGTACACAATGAAAAGAAATCATGATTTCCTAATTTCGCTACTACACAATAGATGTCACTATAAAAATTAGTACTAATATTTTTTTCTATAAAGCAAATCTAAGCTTTTTATTTATAATATAACCCGTTGCTATCTATTAGTACGCCAATCAACACCTTTCTATTTAGGAGGTAAAAATATATTTCCCATTGGGACAGGTAGACAACACAACATATTTCCCCCCGCGTACCTATAGGGATCTTTCGCTTTCTTATAATAATGTAGATATTCTTGATCTGGCCTTTCATTGAAAGGTTCTCTAGCACTTTATATCCTAGGGTGGCCCTTACCGGGCATTCACAACTCAGTTTCGTCAATCTCCTTTCGTCCAGTGCTATACGTGTTTTAATCATGACATAATCATCTCTTTCTCCATCGTGGTCACTACATCTTCTACCTTAGAACAAGGTCTGACGAGAGTTAGTTACAGACTAGCTTTTTCCCGCGGCTTCGCCCGCGTGGATGTCGGTTATCGCGACAAAATATTTCTCAAAAGATGTAGGTGTACGAAGTCTCATGCTTCTAACTTTGAAAATGACGAACTTTCCATACAAACGTTCATCACCTATTTTACCCTCTTAGTAGTTAAATTATGAAAAACGTTGATACATGTGTTCATTTATTTCTTAAAAGTCACATATTTATGAAATGTTGAGCATCTAACTCTGACAATGACGGACTTTCATACAAACTTCCATCTCTTATTTTACCCCTTTGGTATCTATTTCAAAAAATCCTTTCGTAGTGGATGCTTGGGTACCTTCATACCATCGTCATCAACAAAACGTAGCTCCTCCTAAGTACCATATTTCATGGGGATATCTTTACGAAGTTTCGTCCCCTTTTTACCATTTTTTAGCAATAAACGTTAGCCTATATCCGTTCCCAAACTCTAATCCACCTCTCTACCAAATTTCATCAGGCTATCTTCATTAATGACGAACATTCATTAATTGTTAAACACCTATTTTCTCCCCTTTAACCGCTTTTCCTTCATTGAAAGGTAGCCTACGTCCATTCCTAATGTGTAATCCGTCTCTGTACTACATTGCATTAGGCTTACCTACTTCAAAAATGACGAACTTTCATATTAAGTTTCATACCCTAGGCCCCCCCCCCCCCCTTGCCCTTTTTTCGGGATAAAAGGTGGCCTATATCCGTACTCAAGCTCCAATTAATAATTAATATTACTAATAATAGCTCCAATTAATTACCCTCTCTTTGCGTTGGGGGTTAAAAAAGCGTTTTTGTGGTTTTATAGGTACCTATCTAACTATTGATTTCAAATTCTACAGGAACGAGAATCGAACAGATTCATTAATCATGGGGTACTCTACTTGGACCTGTCAAAATTATCATCCTATTGACAAAGTATAGTGTTAGATAATCCTCAATCTGTTAACCTACTCGGCCACCACTTAACCCATTATCACATATACGATATACCTACCTAGACAAAGGAAGCTGATACTACTGCGACAATTCAATGTTTTTACAAATTATTATCAGAAAAACTAATTCTTTACGTAATAGGTCCTTAAATGTTTATTGATTAAAATTGGATTGTCATCCAAACAGAAGGTGAGCATAAATATCAGACCAAGCAGATTACAGGAACGGTGTGTCCAAGAAAGGGAAGGTAGCAATGTCAGTTGCTAGATTTAACCAATTTTAACGCAATAATATGCAAGCCAAAAAACTAAATAAAACCGTTTAAAAATAATAAAATCGACTTGACCAATCAATCAAAACTGTGCCTAGCAATATTAAATTAACCCTTTGACCACCGCACACGGATCCCAAACACGCAAAAACAGTAAAACCAAACTATCGAAATCGCTCGCGGGGCACGCGCCACTTACGTACTTACCACAAAAAAACCTTCAAACAGCGAGCAGGGAAGGGTTGAGTCAAAAAGCGGGCGCTGACGGCTCTCGATCAAGCTCACTTGCAGCGCCGAGAGGAAAAAATACGGGCTTGTGTGAGGAAAGGACGGCCGCCGCTGGCCGAGCCGTTTGTGTTTTTGTTGGTCAGCGAGACGGCGCGCGACAGGACGCTGTGGATACGCTCGCGGTTTGTGCTTAGGTATAATCATTTTGTGGGAGCCGGTAGCAGCTACATGATTTAGATGATCGCTAGAATGAAACATATATTTGCTGCCGGTAAGTTGCTGTTTGTTTAATTCTGCCGTAGTTCGCCAACAGATGCCATCATCGTTCATCCATCTGAGCGCTAAAGCTTGGACTCCATTGATGCATCCATTCTCTTACCCCTCCTTTGGTTATGAGTTAGTTCACCTCGGCTTCTTCACGAGCGACTGTTTTCTGTCTTCCTTAACCTCAGAAAATACCTCCATTAGAACCTCACCCATTAATCAGCTGATCAACTGGCTTACAGGTGAAGTTGGACAGGCAGGGCATGCAACTTGCAAGTTAGTAGCAACGTGTTGGTAACAGTACTGGAGTTGCCAGCCTTCCTAGATAACAGCAGTTACTAGAAACTACCAATTCGTAAATTTTAAAAACCAGGACCACACAGTAGACAGTAGTGTAATGTCTGCGTGCTGGTTTTTATAATTTCTTTGCAAATACCAGAGACGCGTCCACGTTATGCTAGCCTAGCAGACGATGCCGTCAGCATGACTGTGACACACGCCGTCATTTGTGCCGCTGCCGACCTGCACATACACACACACACACACACAGAGACAAATAAACATAGAGAAGTAGAAATGAGTGTGTGTTGTTAGCTGACCTCAGCTGGGGGACAGACGAAAAATAACTGCTTTAGAATATAGGATTAGGCACTTTTTGTTTTTCTTTGTCAGGTAAAGCAAATGAGAAAATAGCTGCTGTATTTTCGTATGATAAGTTTATTAAAAGGATGTTCAATTTCTCTTTGGGGTAGAAAACACACAAAGGGTTAGACTCTGTGCGTAGTAGTTACATAACACAATAATTGAACGAATACGACAATGCATATGACACAAGCGTACTACAAGTGTCACGATGGAGGTATCTTTACATGCCTAAACTTTGCGCAACAGTTGCTCCTACAACCTCCATAGCTACAAGTAGGAACAGATGGTTTTTTCCCGACAGCGCCTTAATGAAGTGGCGGTCCCCCACGCCGCCGCCGACCAATCGCGCGCCTCGCTACTGTTGCGAGCGCTCCCATTGGCTGCACTGCTACAAATGTAGCAGTACATACATCCAAGTGCTATGTATTTAAGAGCCCATGTAGCTGATTGGAATCACAGAAAGCTTTCAAAACTTGGAGGTGAAGGAATCAGTCTTACGGTCGAGAGTCGCGAGTTCAATGTATCATTCATCATTCATTATCAATCATTGGGTACCATTGGATTCATTTACCCAAAGGTCCCAAAATCTTAGCTTAGTTTGAGGGGTTAGTGGGATACTAGCAATTTTGGTTACTTAATATTATTTAAAATAAAAAAGAAAAACAAAAAGTCGTAGCGGCGTAGCATCGTAGCAGCGTAGCTGTAGAGCATTGGACTGCTTACATTAATTGTTACTAGTTCGAGTCCCGGTTAGGTAGGAATAAGTAACATCTCTATAACGTTATTATAACCAAAGAAAAACTAAATTATGGTAAATAGGAGTGCTCCAAGGGCTCCAAAGTGCACGCTTTGGATCAATCAGAATAAGTTAGACTTAGATGGTGATAACCCACTTTAAGTACCTACCTAGCGAAATCTGCCGTTATTCCAGATTTCTAAACAATAGATTTACTATTTAATTAATTTCAATCAAATAAATAAGTAAACTAAAACCAGTTCCAGTTCCAAGACATTCGATTTCTAGAACTCACCAAAGAGCAAATAATATCCAAACCGTACGTATCGGTCGGCGGGCGCCGGCGGGGGTGCGGCGCGGCCCCGCGGGGGGAGGGGGCGGGGGAGGTGTACAGAACGATATTCAAATTGCGAACATTTCATTTTAACGCTTGCGAAGATATTCGCGCGCTCCCACGCTCTCGTAGAGATGGGACGAGTGGGCTTTGTCGATGTCGATATATTTTAGTTACATTATTTAAGTACTTTTTTTAATTTTAATTTTTTTTAGAGTACTCTTAGCTTATTTAGTTTATTTAAGTTATTTCAGCCAGCTACATGGGTCCGTAAATTTATCACTACTTTATACTGGTCCTAGTGTTATTACTAGGACCTGTGTTGTGTGTAGAGGAGCACCATCGTGTGAAAGTACAGTTTCTATAGGTTTACCTACTGCTGAAGCTTTAATACTATAATAATAATACACAAGCCTAAATATATTGATAAACTAGCGCATATTAGGAGAATATTAGGAATCATATTTTTTTTATTGCTGAAGTACATTTAAAAATTGTGATCATTATGTACCTAAAAGGTTTATAGTGAAACACGATCTACATAGTTTACAGTATGGTATAGTGAACTTTGAAGTTTCACTTCCTATGGAGTACCTATACTTTTTGTTTCCGAATTATAATTTTTGAAACATCAATGTGAACCTTTGAGAATGCCGTAAGGCGAAACCAGTCAGGTCTAGAAATAAAATCAGTGGAAAAGTACAAGTGTGTTATTCAATACCTATACTTTTTTGACATTCAAAGTATAAAAGCATAATAATAATATTTTTTACCAATGTACCGATAATCTTGCCAGTCAACGGACTGATAGCAAAGTGCCAACACCTGAAGAGGCTGGGGTTGGACGTTTGGGTCAAGGGCCAGATGCAGAAGGCAGTGCTACTTTATGCGGCGCGCATCGTGAGGAAGTTCCTTTCTCTGGAGCCCTAACCACCGGTAGCTACTCGATGCCGCTAGTTTTTATAAAATTACTAGCTTTTGCCCGCGGCTCCGCCCGCGTGGATGTCGGTTATCGCGGCCAAACATAGCCTATGTCCCTTCTCAAGGTCTAACCTATCCCTATACCAAATTTCATCAAAATCGGTTCAGTGGTTTAGGCGTGAAAGCGTAACATACAGACAGACAGACAGACAGAGTTACTTTCGCATTTATAATATTAGTATGGATTATATTAAGTACAGTTTCTCAGGTCTCCTTTTAAGTAGCCGAAAAGCAGATGAAGAACTTTTTCTATCTGCACAATGTCTAACCCTTCAGTCGCTGTATATCATATTCTCAAGAGACCACATTCGTTACACACTTATAGCAGTATAGACGGGGGTGTATTATTGTATAAGTAAGTATTAGTGTAGGAATATTGCCACGATTCAGTCGCTTTATTGTATTATCTCACCTTCTTCATCTTTGCGTTAATCCCAGTCGCGTCCGAAGCTTGCTAGTCTAACTGTGAATTTGGCTGACCTTCCATATTTTCTGTGAAACAACTGCCATCTGACCTCAAAGCAGTTGTTGAACTTTTCGGGATCCAACCACTCGTAACGACTGCCATAGATGTTCGTATGGCAACCGGGACCCACGGTTTAACATGCTCTCTAAGACACGACCAGACCAATGCAAATACCCAAATTCATGCATACAGATATTTGCACTGAGCAGGCATCAAACCGAGCTGCGCCTGCGTGGCGGCCGCGTTCACTACAGCTACGCCACGGAGGCTGTCACAATCTGTCTATTTTATTATCACACCTGTCAGCGGGTTCTATGTACTATGGGGTTAAGAGTTAAGTCTTCTCGTGCAACATTAGTGAATTTCCAAAGGTTCTTTTTCTGCCAACAAAGGTTAAATTTTTATAATGGTTGTTTGTAACTTACCATTTGTTTATCTGTTTCTGTTATGTTTGTGGTTGTATGTTAATTTTAAATATTAGAAATAGTTTAGTTACGCTGTCGCATTAGGTGATAACAACCTGTAATCATAGTGTAAGGTGTGTATGACTAAATAAATAAATAAATAAGAATTAGAGCTCTTAAAGCTTTATAAATTGTATAAAAGAGGATTATGAATATTATAGAAAATATAAAAGCAATATCGGGGAGTCGTACTGCATGTTCCAAAAGGCAAGACTACAAAGTTGACTTGTTAAATGCAATACATACCGGCGTGCACCCAGCGCCCAGCCCTAGTCCAAGTTGAGACGTTTACGAAATGTTCACATTTCGCGAATTGATCGTTGCTCTGCGGAATTCTCATTTGCGCCTCCCCCTCCCCCTCCCCTCCGCTCCACCCCCCGCCGCCGCCCGCGCCCGCCACACCTGTATCTGTTCTGTTATACAGGCTGATATGAATACGCGCGGACGCGCCGGTGTTGGAATGTTTCCAGCTCGGCTGAGGGCTTTTGTACAGGGCACTGTGCAGAGTGCGCAGATAGGGAGGACATATTATTTTTTTACACTCTTCACTCGAGTGCCTTTTTATTGAATTGAAAAAATATTTTGTATGCAAAATGATCAGGAGTGAAATTCATATTTTTTGTGATTTTTATGTAAATTTTTTTTTGGATGATTACAAAAATGGTTAGATGACATTCTAGAAGCAAAATTGTGTATGAAATCGTGTGTCAATCACAGTCGTAACGTGAGACGCCGTAGATGAACATAATTTTGGAAAGGAGCAGTAGGAGACAGGACAGGGCTCTAAAGTGCTTTTGACTCAATAGAAATCTATCTATAGGGGCAACAAAACGGTTTTAGACTCCGACTTTGAACGGAAAGTCAATCTTAGATCTCACTTCACCGGCGAAACCTCTTTATTTTTAATTAAAACTAAAACCTTCCATCCCAATCCGAGAACCAATAGCTATAAGTGCTACAACCACGATCGTAATCCAACTAACGGAATCACCCCTTAAATTCTCGCCCGAAAACAAAAAAATACTCCAAACACCCCGTACAAAAATTCCCGATCGGCTTTAAACACAATACGCGCAGATATTCAGTTATACATTGATAATTACTGCTGCCCCCGGCACCCCCGCGCCCCCACCCCCGCACCTCCCCGCCCTCCCCAGTCCTTCTCATTGTAATTTAAATCGAATTCCCGCCGACAAGTAAATTGAAATATTTCAATTTGAACGCACCTTCCGCTCTGACGTTCGATATTTGAATTTTGAATTAAGATGGCGACGGTTACCGTTAAGTTTGATTTTAAGGAATCTGGATATTGACACCACGGTAGGTACCATTTGATGCGTATGTAAGTATATTTATTAATGCATCTAATCTCATATCATCAATAACCTCACCCACAAACCCAGTACAGTTTTCGTATCGGGATTACGAGGTTAGACGGTAGTCACTGCCATAAAAGCCAAGGTATTCAATCCATAGAAAGTTCGAAATACATCGGAAAAAAGAAGAACTCAAGTGGGACTTGTACCCACGACCTTTTCCTTACAGGGGGAATGCTCTTCCAACTGAGCTATTGAGTCACACCTGAATCACTTCAAATTTCCCTTCTCTTTATGTCCGTCTTTAAGGGCGACGTTGGAGCTATCTACCAACGTTCTTACGAACTGTTAGAACCAATGAATGATTCAACCATTTTTAAACATTGAACTTTGATGACTGAAAGAAAAGAAAAAAACAACCAGTGGCCAGAGTGCGACCGGAACTAACACTGGGCTGTTATGAATCAGTTCCTCAGAAACGGTGCAGCCATTAGGATGGTCGAGAGTTAGACGAATGGCAGTGTAGGAGAACAGTACGTATAGCTCGGTTCATATATCTTGGAATTAAAATGTGCTATATATATATATATTCTTGGATGTATATGATAGCACGGGTTACTACTGCGGGGGATGAGCTCAAAATTAACTAGTATAAAGTATTACAAGACAACCAGCGCGCCCCAGGGCCTTTTATATCTTTCGCTTTGGGTCCTATATCTGTTTCTTGAGGCAGTCAAAAAGGGCATTAGAACTTTCTTACAGAGTCAGCAACACAAATGTCGCCCTGCTGCTATAAACATCCAAAGTCGCGGTAACCACTTCCCATACGGTGAATCTATCTAAAAACCTTACTTCTCTACCACATAAATTCAAAAGGTGCTACCGTAAAGTAAAGAATTACGGTTCTTTATCGTGAGACAAAGAAAGGAAGTGGTTGGTACGACGGTATTGTATATACCGCATGTGGGGGACACCGCAGTGCAGCAGTAGCAGTGCAGGCAGTAATGAGTACGGCCAGAGAGGCACGTCTCTACGCAACGATGCGATGATGCGAAGTGCACGCCGCTGCAACGTTGAGAGAGCCTAATAATTAGTTACTGTACTGGGATTTTCAGAAGTTGGAGATGCACTCTCTTAATAGGTTTCACTTTACTTGGCTCTAACTCCGAGGAGAAAGCGCTGGAACCTGGCTTTTAAATGTTGGATAAGACCCTTTTTTTTCCGTGCGGAAATCCTCTCGGTGAGAACTCTCACTCCCAGGGCCGCCACTAGCTCCCGCCTCGGTCCTGCCCATGCCGGACACTCGGTGAGCGTGTGTAACCCTGTGTCCACACTCGCGTCGCAATGATGGCACTCGGACGTTGGATCTTTTTCAATCCGACGCTGATACCACCCGAAGCACCCGTGCCCGGTGATAATCTGCGTCATTCGATACGAGAGGCTGCCATTCCCCCATGATGGGCCTTACCGCCTCTATGACGGCATGCCCTGCGCGTGGTTGCTCAAGTCGTCGCTCCCACTCCGCCACCATGATCCTGTGGAGCCGGGAACTCTCGGCCAGAATGTTCACGGGCTCGGTATCGTATCCCCACTCCCACGCCTACTTACGGAACCGATACAGTGCCGCAAGGGATCTAGCTTCTAGGATCCACAGTGGCGATCTGGCTAGGGGACTCGCCGCTTCAAAGGATATCGTGCATCCCCTAATAGCCCTGGAGGCCATCCTCTGCTACGGCGCATGCAGCAGGGGCACGAACCTGGCCTGCAGGGTGTCCGCGTACACGGGGCACCCGTATAGGGCCATGAACCGCACGACACCCGCATAGAGTCTCCTGCAGGAGTCCTCCGGGCCCCTCAGGTTGGGTAGCAGCCGCGCCAGCGCGTTAGCTGTCACCAACAGTTTGGGGCGCAGACTTCGGAAGTGCTCTCCGAAGTCTCACCGACCGTCGAGTACGAGCCCCAGGTATTTCAACCGGGGCTTGATGTCGATGGGGGATAAGACCCCCACATCATCTATTCAAAAATTATTATTAATACTTTATGATTGTAATTATGATTCTTAATTCAAATCTGAAATCTTTTCCCACAAAAGACAAACAAATTAAAAAGGGAATATGGCTAACGAACCTCAAAGATCTGCACAAAACGATTATATGACAAGAACTAACAAACATACAGAAATAATGTCAGAACGCATCACATGCAATAAAACCCTTGAACATGAACAACAAAATAATCTAACTAACATCTCATTAGCAAACAATCGAGCATATTCGAGCGCTTTACGACCGCCAAATAACAACCAACAATAAACTCGAGAACAATAAAACAAACGAAACGAAATACTCGAGCGAATAACAAAATAATTGTGTTTTTTGTGCTTCATTCAATTCACTCTTTGTCCGCCTAAAAAACTTGCTTCTGCCACCTTTGTAAATTAAGTTTCAGCATGATGGAGCCAATGGCGAGCCGAGGCGGGGTCGGATCGCGCCGCCATTGGCCGCGCCGAGCCTCTCAGCTTACAACATTTTATATAACCGGATGATACAACATATACAGTTAACACTACAGTGGGAGAGGGATGGAAGCACAGCTTTTAATACAGTGTGTCGTTTCGCTCTCATTCTATCTCTGTCACGCGCCGCCCCGGCAACAGTCGGATTGAAAATGAATCAACAGTGTTCGTAACAACTCGGTGGAGTGCGTCGCCTTAACTGTAACGTTCGCGCTCCGAAGCGAAAGTTGGTTCCTTTTTTGAAAATTTGGAAAACAAAATAACATTTTTTGAGAGTTTGTTTTTAGAATGTTATAGTTCTGTTGGATTGTTATATTGTTTGTATTGATGGAAATGTCTCTCCCGAACGGCGTGGACGTGTCGCAGCTGGTGCAGCACCCCGTGCTGGCCGCGCTGCCGCCCTTCTTCCTCAGAGCCTCCGAGCGGTACCAGGTAGATGTCTTGATATTTTACTTTTGATACTGTTGCGATTTTTATATGTCACAATTGCCTTTTTTTATATTAAGCCTTTATAATTATTTATTTTTTTGCCATTAAGATGAAACGCGAAAGTATGTATGGATGTATGAATGTTTGTTAAATCTTTCGCGCAAAAACAGCTGAGCGAAACTTGATGAAATTTGGCACCTGATGAATTGAAATATTTTTTATCTCGGGAATAGGTTGGTGTGGTTCGCGGGAACGGACATCCGAATTTCACGCGGGCAGAGCCGTGGGTCGGTAAGAATATTATGTCACTTATCTAGTAGGTATAAGTTACATAATATTCTTAACGACCCATGCGGTAGGACAGCTTTTTTCTAGCCAAAGTATAAACTTTACTTATGAAAATTACTTTGAAAAATGGTGGATCCTACGTCGTGTTCCAGAATGGAATTATATAGAGCAGCTAAATCATTGAGCATCACTGAATTTCTACAGGGTCGGCAGCGCGAGTGCTTCGCCCCCGGAGTTCCAATAGTCTGTAGGCCATGATAACCACTTTCTATCAGATGGGCTGTGTGCTTGTCTGCCAGTTAAGTGGTATAAATAGAAATGGGAAGCATTTTAACATTACTATGGTTCACGGGACGACCACGGGGAACTAACGAAACAACATTCATAACCTAGAGAGCTTAGAGAGCTTAGGTAACTTTGTTATTTATGTTATGTACTTAATATAAATTCAAAATATTTATTTCGAATCACTATCTCTGCAATGTAACAATGTACCTATCTAACAGTAACAATTTCTAACCTAGTGTTAGTGTTCAATAAAATTAAAATCAATGCTTTAAAGTTAAATCCGAAAATTAAAATGAATGAAATAAAAAAAGAAAATAAATAATGTCCTGTGTGAGATGTGTCTTGTGATTCAGATGCTGAAAGAGATGCTTTGCTCATTGGATGAGGCATATTCTTAGTCTATTTTCTTTCTTTTTTGTCTAGATAACTTATTTTATTCATTTAATATATTTTATCTTTAGTGATTAAATGACGCATTTTAATTACAATTATAGAAAAATATTATAAAAGTATTTCTAGTAGTTTTTTTCATTGATACGATAGACAACAACCTACGTTATTATAGCAACAAAATGAATACAAGAGTAATGTTTTTGATGTAACAGTTACCTCTAGAGCTTTCATCGGCCCACGAGTCGTTCAGTCTCATAACGTTCAAGTTGCAAATAATATGGTAGCATAAAGTTTGCCGTCGGCGCGCAGCTCGCGCCCGCTTTGGTATATTTTTGATATTCATATTTAATATAATACTTACGCACATATATCGCCGTCGGGGTAGGCAGAGATATACCTAAAAAGTTTTAGCGACTTTTCAACGTCCGGATAAACAAAGTCAGAAGTTCAGAAGAAATATATTTATATTTTTATTGCCCTGTGTCCTGGTCTTTTTTCTTGTGCTCTGTGTTCAGTATTATTGTTATTTCAGAAATAGAAAACCCCAATCTTTAGTTGCCTAACAGAACATTGTTCTAAACTAAACTAAACCAACAAATATCACCTTTGCAAACAAAAAATAGAAAAACATGTGTGAAATTCACGGTCGATAGTGAGACAAAATTAAGCTCAATAATAATATAATGTTGTACAGAATACTAAAGTGCGTCTACTCCAATCTACTCATATTATATTACCAGCTGAGGACCATGGCTCCGCCCGCGTGGAATTCAGTAGTCCGTTATAACCGATGGAAACCTATTTCAATGATAAAAATAGCATATATTATTATGTTTAATCCAGCCTACATCCTATAATCTAACTTTCACATTAAAGGAAACATAGTCACAATAGCATAAAGCTTCTTACAGACGTCCCAATTTTTCCCTATGGAACGCCCTTCTGCGATGGAATGCTTCGTCGATCGCACTCTTTGTTGAAAACGCTTTTGCGAAAACATTTTCACCTATAGGGTTCTGTTGAAGATATTAGTCGATATTATGTTGTTTGAACTCCTCTAATTAGTTTCGGTGAATGGATATTTTGTTAATAATTCATGTCAGAGTGGTACAGTCGATACCTGGTTGAAATTTTAGTACGTACATACATATACTCCACCACTAAGACCTAGAATTCCCTGCCAGCTCAGGTGTTTCCTTCTTCCTACAGTCCCGGGTCCTTAAAGCGGGGCGTGAAAAGGCATCTAATGAGGCCGTCAAGCTGAGTGCCACCACTGTTAACATAGTAAATGTTTACGATGGTGACCCTCTTTCCGAGACTTTGTCTTTAGCTTAACATCAGGCGAGGTGAAGTCAAATTGACGTGTCCTGTATAAAAAAAAAAGAATACCCAAAGGGGTAGGCAGATGTATATTAACACCCACATTGCACCATCTATGATTTTTGTCCCACGTAATAAGGAGCGAGCCTATTGCCGTTAAGCGGGTACTTAGTCATGCGCTGTATGTTTACTGTCTTCTACGACACTCCCAGTGAGAGATGGGATGGCCCTATTCTACTCCACCGGGAACCAATTTGGTCCTATGGAAGAATACTTTACCCCGAGAATATGTAGGTTCAGTCAGTTCCGGGAACGAGGTCAATAGTTCACCATCGACACAGCTCACAGGTGGACGCGGACAATAGCGGAGAACCTATTGTTTAAAAATATCACAGGCATCCCTTTGAGTACTGTTGGGTTATGGTTATGGTTACGGAATTTGTAAAACTGAAATATAGTTAAAAAAATAATGATAGGAAGGTTTCATTCACGCGTTGGAAAGGGTTTTATTTAGCTATGAAAGTAAAAACATTCAGTTTTACAAACACCCATCTACGTGGTTCATTCTAGTTGGTATCGGTAACCGTATGGGGTCACTTAGCTCAATCGTTCACACAAGAGGGGAAATATGTAAAATTTACATTTAGAGCACATTACAATAAATATCAGTTTCAAATAACAACATCCTGTAACAAGTTTACATTACAATTACATTACAAACTAATAAAATCTCAGTGTAACAGTACAAATTACAATGTATCAAGTTCACCCGTCGTGTAATTTACACTTCCTAAATCAAAATTAGTAGGTACTTACTCGTTGAAACATAACACTTATAATTTGTTATATTGTTCGTAAATGTTATTATAAAGTCCCATTGTGTAACAAGCACAAAGTTGTTTGTTACTTTTATTGAATTACAGAAAAGGAAAGGGAGTGCGTAATGTGTAGGTAACTGATACATTTGGTTAGTGTGCTGGCATAATATAGGGCAACGTTCGGTTTGTGAGATTTTGCGCTCAAGAATAATTACGTTAGTTTCAGTTGGTCTGACAAGTAAGAGTATCAAAGTACATGATAATAAGTTTCGCAAAGGTTTCGTTTGCTTGATTCAGGCAAAATAGTCTTGTGGTTTTGTATATTAAAATGGGATCAAGATCGGTTCTTATTGATATCCTTGCCTTGTCAATATATTTGTTCTTTAACATTCTTCTCCAACTTAAAATGTAATTGTTACTAAGTATGTCGTAGATCCTCTTCCTCCGAGTCTTTCCAAAACTTAGTTGAAGGCGACTTGTCGAACTTGTCGTGAAGAGATTACCTTTCGAAGATCTGACTTTCTACAGCCCTCGTAATCCAAGTTTTGTAGTTTGCTTACCGAACTTTCTAGCACTACAACTATCTTATGACCGGGACACGACTTACGTGCTCTTCGATGTATATCGATGTTAAAATGATGTCCTATCCTAAGCCTGACCTTGCCAGCATTGCTAGCCCTCAATAGATATATGAGTATACCATAGCTTCCATGGGTCCAAAGAAGTTGCTACATAATAACCAGTCTGCTCTGCCCCACCAGCGGACCCCCAAGTGCGCGCGCTGCCGCAACCACGGCGTAGTGTCGGCGCTGAAGGGCCACAAGCGCTACTGCCGCTGGCGAGACTGCGTCTGCGCCAAGTGCACGCTCATCGCCGAGCGGCAGCGCGTCATGGCTGCCCAGGTACCTACACTCACTATACTACTCCTCCACTAATATGGCTAATATGGAAACGACCACCGTTTCACCTCCCAATCTCGAAAGAAAAGTCTAACCCATACATCCTTTTATTCTACTAACGGTAGATGTATAAATTTTTTTAACCTTATGCTAACCCAGAGGGCTTTCGAATACACAGGGAAAAATATACCTTCTCGGGCGGGAGTCGAACTCGCAGTCTTTCCCTTACAGGGGGAATGTCTTGACGCATTCGGTTACCGAGACACGCCCGAAGTGATTCAAGTTTCGAGTCTCGCCCGAGAAGATTTATTTTTCCCTGTGTATTCGATTTGTATAGTTAGCATAGGTCCTTCATTCAACCAGAGGGTTTTGTTACGAATTATCCAGAAAAGGCAATAGACATATCGTACGCCCATGCCACAGTCACTACAGTGAGTCTTAAACATATTTTAATAATATTGTCATTCTTCTTAGGTTGCCCTTCGCCGCCAACAGGCACAAGAAGAAAATGAGGCTCGGGAACTGAACCTGTTATACGCGAGTCAAACGTCCACTGCGCCGCACCACTACACAGATATGCCTGATGATTCACCAGGTAAGCTATTTCTTTGTAATATCAGAAAGTATCAAAGAACTTCATTCGGCGTACGCTAAGGCTGTGAATTGGTCTCTCTGCTGTGGTTTTTCCAAGCGAATATATATGGGGTTACAGGGTTGGCAGCGCGATTGGGGTGACCATAGGCTGCAGTAATCACTTCTCATCAAATGGGCCGTGTGTGAATCAAACCGATTGATTATACGCACGTCCTTATTATTTTTAGAATTTGCCAAGTTGACCGACATGTACTAGAGAGAGATATTCGACAGGATCGAGTCATAATATCTGCCAGAGCCATCTGTCTCTGTGTGTAGCGAACTTAAATGCCTGGCCGTCAATCAAGCTGACAGCGAGGGTGTCAGCAGTTGATTAGGTCGCCTCATCGATCATATTAGCACGTAATGTGCCACGGAGAGCTATCTACGTCATGAAGAGTCTATAAGTAGCCCGTCGTATGCACAGAATATAGATACATTATGAACTACCATCACTTGTCTTGTACCTACCTATACGTATTTAATGTCGCTTATATTACTCATAGGTAGGTTTTGTTCATTTCATTCCATAATCAATGATGACGCAGTATCAGATGACTTAAAATAAATGAATGACCGTTTATTTAAAAATACTCAGTCATTTGTTACTAGCGGTAGCCTAGTGGTATGGGTAATGGACTTCTGAGACGAGGTCTCGGGTTCGATCCCAGGTTTACCATGGCACACACCAATGACTTCGATGCTTTTCGAAGTTATGTGTGTATTTATCGCAGGTTTATAAGTGCCCGGTTAATGGCAATAGGCTCGCCACCTATTACATTGGGACCTAAACATAAACTGGCGAAATGTGGGTGCTAGCACCTCTGCCTACCCCTTCGGGGAATACAGGCGTGAGTTTATGTTATGTTATGTTATTTGTTACTGCAAATTTCTGAATTTGTATATTCGACATGCTCATTACAAATTTTTACCTCTTCGTAGGATTATTTTAAAATTAAGTAGTGTTATAAAAAGTAATATAGAGAAAAAGCCTTTTTGGTTAGTGGGGAAGACACTCTTCTCATGAAGCTTATGAGAGGTGAATCCACAAGTAGACGTGGCGATGGTAATCGCCAGATGTTACGCATAAACATTTCCCAATACATGACAATAATCTGACAAATTGCGAGAATTTTTAAAACATTTCATTAAAAATAATATATGCCATCTAAGCTTGCTTGCAGCTGAATTGCATGCTGTCATACTCGTAGGAATGGGATCACGTCCGTAGTGTATGGCCAGGAGTCCGGGAAATCTCGATCATAAGGCCCACTACCACAAAGCTAGGCCATAATAAATATGGATTGGACACAAATAGTTTTGACTGATGCTCACAGGACAGATAAGAACGAAATAAAACCAGAAAATATTACTATTTCGGAACATACTCTAAGATGCTTAGACAGTAATTCCACCCGCGTCCTCTTAATACATCCCGTGCTCCCAGTTCAAGCTATTATACTGTCCTCTTCCTACAACCGTCATCACAGCCAGTGACAGTGTACTTACCAAGTGTTCGAAGCTGACGTCAGCCGGGCCGCGGCCTCGGCTGACGTCTACTTCCTGACCCCTGTCAGCTGCCGTCACGCGCAGCGTCAGGAAGACGCTAATATGTTCCAAACTGATAATTATAAAGAAAGTTGTCTTTGTAAAGTAAGAACACTACCATGTGCAGTCCTCTGTGTGTATGCTGATTAGTGTGCAATAGAGTCTCTATATATTTATCTAGATTACACTGACTTCTAAGCAGGCACAGCGCCGCATCGAAAGAAGAGCGGTTCAAACTCGAGCTCAAAGTATATTTATATTACATAAATATACCTAGTACTAAACATGGTATCTCTGAAAAAGAAGGCATGTTGCCTTAAACAAAAAATCATACATTGACAGCATTTTTTTTCCACATAATTATACTTAAATGTTCATCTAATGGTATCTAGCAAACACGTCATTGAATCATTACTCGTTTTCCCAAACCTATTAGTTATGGTACCTGCTTAAAACTTTATGCATGAAACTTTAAAACGAAAACCAAATATTAGCATCAATATGAACATTGCCAGAGACGAAAAACCCACGTAAAATGAGTAAAAAGTATACAATGCAAGAAACAAAAGCGCAGTGGAAGCAATTATGGAACAACATGTAAAGTGTTGCCACTCTCCGGATGCGAGGAAAACGTAAAAAAATAGGGAAAACTGGCGAGACGTTTTGTTTTATATCTGGTAGAGTTACCGTTTGGTTAAGCTTTGGCAAGGCATGGAGACGCAAGGTGATCAAGTATTCTGAGATACCAACATTAAAGCTTTTTGCGTTGGTGTGAGCGTAATTTCGATCTCTTTCGTTGCTTACTTAGTAACTAGCAATTGTACTGACCGGAGCTTGTTTACTTGTAATGCGGTATATCACGAATTCATATACCTACAGTACTTTAAATAGAATTTGGGCATTTAAGTCCAACTAAGCTTTTGGTAGAACATCTTCTAAATGACACAGTAACTTCATAGCTTGCTTATAAATGCATCAAACGGTCAAATAAAACAAACTAAAATAAAGATAAAACTATTTTAATCAACTGTGACTACTCGATTGTGTTCCATATTCTTTAACATGGCGTCGAACGCGCATTCTCTCGGCACAGTATGTGTAACATTCGCACTTTTGACTTCTCCCACTGGGGTAGGGCGTAGGTAAATAGGGTAGTTTGAAATTCAGTTTATTGTCTTAACTAAACTTCAGACTTCTGTGCCAAGATTGTGGAATGTAGTTACTTCATTTTTAATACACTTATCATGACACCTATTATACCATGGTGAGCTCCACCCAGTCTTCGGGGCCTGATCTGCATCCGATGCACCTACTGATTGGAAGACGAACACCTCACTCTCGGAGTTGTCAGGTGGCAGTTACTTTCCTATAAGCCAAGATAAATTAATCTTTGAGGATGAGAGCGGCCCTCCAGCTTTACAGGTGAAGTTGTCCCTGGAACTCCCCGCCAGCTCACGTGTTTTCTTCTTCCTACAGTCCCGGGTCCTTTAAGCGGGGCGTGAAAGGCCATCATGTTGAGTGCCACCATTGTAAACATGGCACATTTTTACGATGGTGACCTTCTCCGAGACTTTGTCTTTAGTTTACCATTAGACGAGGTGAAGTCAAATTGACGTGTCCTTTTATAAAAAAAATCCCTTCTATATACTTCATATTTACTTTCAAAAAGGATATTTCTCAATTCGTAAAATCTTTCTTTTTTTCAATTCACGTTCAGCGATATTTGTCCTAATGAACAGATGTTATAATTAAAAAAACTAGCGAGTAAACACACACAAGTTTCATTTGATAAATCGCTAGTAGTTACACCAAGGTACTTAGTCCTCACTTAGTTAACATAAAAATTATTTTACAAATAACTTCAAACCATGTTGAATTCCTTTCACTCGGCCAACATGCCGGTTTCTTTGCAAATAACATTTGTGCACAAAGCAGTGTGTAGCTAGTTTCCTATTAGTGTATAATTCACGTTAATTTCGAAAGTAAGGGAAAATTGCGAGGAGTACTTATGCGACGCGAATTTAATAACGGGCTCTACTGTTGGAACTCGATTGTGTATCGCCTTGTTGTTTGACTGGCCACGTTAATAAAAACTCAGAGATTGTATCCAATTTTTTATGGTTGACAGGCTCTCCTTTGACCACTGTCTCACTTGGTAGTATCGATGAGGTGGACGTATTAGTAACCTTAGCGACCTTTTCACTGTAGTCTTGATGAATCCGAAGTTGTAGCTATCCGGAAACACAGAAGTTTAAATAATAATTAAGCTACAAAGTGTATCTGTGGCGTGGTGGTAGTATACGCGGACGCTACGCAGGAGGAGCAAGTTCAATCCCCGCTCAGTGCAAATATTTGTGTGCATGAATATGAGTATTTGCACGCCAGCTTAACCCTTTCGACTCGGTGCAAAGACGTGCGTTGAGGCTCGTCGACAGTCCCATACTCGCAGGCGATGTAGAACCTCTCAGCCTCAGGAGGGATTTTGCCTCACTGTGTGTTTTCTACCGCCTATATAATGGTTTGTGTTCTGATGAATTATTTGATATGATGCCCACAGCTACATTCTATCATCGCACCGCTCGCCATAGACAGGGAATTCATCCCCACACATTGCATCCAAATACGGTGCGCACCGTGTGGTATGAAAGGAACTTCATCCCACGTACGCTCAAGCTGTGGAATGAACTCCCTGCTATGGTTTTCCCAAGCGACTACAATATGGAGTTCTTCAAGAGGGGCATTAGAAGGTTTCTTGTTGGTGTAGTGTAATGCATACGTCCATAGGCCGCCGTAACCACTTTCCATCAGGTGGGCCGTGTGCTTGTCTGCCACCTAAGTGGAATAAAAAAAAATCATCTGGTCGTGTCTGGGAGAGCACGTTAAGCCGTTGGTCCTAGTTGCCATACAAATATCTATGCTATGTCAATCGTTAGTTCCAGCTACCCGGAACCCTCAAAAGCCCCAATAGTCTAACTACAGAACTTTGATATCGCCAATTTTTATTGTGGAGCTCAGATGGCAGTCGATCCACAGAAAATATCGGCATTCCGCCGCATCTTAGTTAGACTAGATGGCCGAGAGCTGAAATCTTGATTTTTATTTTGACAAATGCTACAAAGTGCGTTCTGTGGTAGGCCCCCACTTTGATGTTTCTCAGCAGCAGGGCGAATCATAAACATTTGTATACTCCGCGCCTGAGCCGCCGTCAACTAACACGCATTCAGCGCACACTGCGACACTGCGGCACTTAGCGACTTGCGTTCAGTGTGAAGAGGCCTTTAATTACATCGCACCGGCAAAAAATTTTGGCTAGTACGAACTTCGGCAGACGACTTTTAGATTTAGAAAGTTAGAGACCGGCTAAGATCGGATTGCTTCGGATTGGTATAACGTTCTCTCTGTCATACATCAGACTGACAGTTTGATAACCTTTACAGAGTAGTTAAAACCGTTATTGTTTATAAAATAAGTCCCACTTTCACCCGAGACTTAATTCGTTAGTAAATTCTATGACACAATTGCAATTTGGAATTTTCATGCTTGTTACTTCAACAGTAAAAAATTGCCTTACCTAATATCTATTTTCTAGCCTTAAACCAACCTCTGAGCTATTAATCTTAAAAAAAATGTCTCGTTATAAGTCTCTTGTGAGCAGTTCATTTCGTCAATCTCCTACGGGTTACCCTCTCCGTGTCCGGACCATCCGAACATCCTTCACTCCATCTTGGTCAGTAGTTAGTACATCTTCTATCTTTCGCCGTTCCTCTTCTGGTCCATCTACGCTCGCAATATGCGTAGGCACTATAACAAATATGTACATAGTGGAATGTTCCCGCAATATAACACTTAAATAGTGTATAATACAGTACTGTAATGTTTATTACAGTGATATAGGGAGGGACGACGAACAGTCCGCTTCCCATACCGACATACCGACAGATGGGGCGTGGTGCAAGCTATAGGAGAACCACGGAAAAAGTTTGGCAGCTATTAGATAATACAGGCCACGTTTCATTTCATCTAAAATCATTTGTAGGGCTTACAAGCCAATAAAACAATGTATATATCTAGGAACTACGAGTATAGTATTAGAAAGCACCATCTAAACTCAATCTAAGCATAGCTTGCAATAGGATTATGGATAGATTATGGCAGACTATAACTTAAATTTTGCATGTAACCATAAAATATTCATTTATAAAACTAAATGCACCTTCAAAATATATACACCTACGCACGTATTGGTAAGGGCTCGTACACAAAACTGCGATGCGACGTCGCATCGCAAAAATCTGCGAGCCTTTTGAACAGGGTCAAAAGTTCTTGCGTAGAGGGAGCTCGCAGATTTTTGCGATGCGACACCGCATCGCAGTTTTCATATAAAAATATACCGTAATCATATAAAAATATACTTATTCATGAAAGGCGTTACTCTCGCTAACTCTTATGATAATCTCGTGACCGTCGGACCGCGCCCGCTGCCACTCGTGCCTCGCGCGGCCCAAAAGCAATACATTGCTACGATATTGCGGTGTGCGGCGGAATGCCACTGTCTCGTGACACTATGTGTTATATTGACATTTTATGAGCCGGGGGCGACTCGCCTCTTGACACACACTACTTTCTCGCGTTATTCGTAGTGGCGAATATAACATCTATCTATATATTAAGCAGTGGCTCCACTGCCTACCCTGCAACTCTAGCTTGTGGAAAGACCTTTGACATAATATTTCTTAGAACAATTTGCTGATATTTACTTTGTGACTTGATCTCTGTCTATAAATCACCAATTAAGTCACGCGACTTAGTATAGTGCGTACTCCATACATTATACTCACGCCGTTCTCCACCCGGTGAAGGTAGTAACAGGCCTCCATCAGATCGTACTCTTACATGCTTCACAAACTTTCGCTATTGGCAATACAACTTTCTTGTACGTCCGTCGGGTTTGAATGCGATTTAGTTGAATTGAACTTGTTTGCATTCTAAAGTTTTCAATAAATATATTGGAAACCTTCACTATGTTTGTCTACTTCTATACAAATCGAAAGTCGACACCCAAACCCATCATCTCAAAGTTATTGACTCCTACTAATGCACTGCAATCATATTAAACAATATTCAATTAATTAATTAAAGTTTGGCAACCAATTAACCTTCCGACTAATGGTTAAGCCGCTTGCAATATTTGAGCGCAGATTAAAAGTGAACCATTGTCCAAATATTGTGAATTGTGTCGCCTCTTGGGCTGTTTGCTCAAACATTGGCGGAGATCTATTTCTTATTATTGCAGTTCAACTTGTGACTCGTAAAATAATAACGACGACGATGTGTGTTGTTTAAACGTAGGTTGGGATATAATTACCTATACCATTATGTGTACGAGAAATGATATTGCGGTTGTAATGTAGATTTTTTAGTACTTAAATACAGCACGACATGAACTTCGAAGTTCAGTGAGACAGTCCTAGAT
This sequence comes from Eilema sororculum, assembly GCA_914829495.1. Classification (NCBI taxonomy): domain Eukaryota; kingdom Metazoa; phylum Arthropoda; class Insecta; order Lepidoptera; family Erebidae; genus Eilema; species Eilema sororculum. The sequence goes on from OU618532.1 coordinate 827,326, forward strand.
ACAGTATTGTACCTGGGGCCGCGGCCAGTCTGGCTAAGATCGGCTGTTCTCTATCTCCCATAACTCATATCTACATATTGATATATTTCTAAATAAATTAAAACCGAAATTACACCTTTAGTATTTGAAAAACTCACATGGTATTAACTACTCTATAAGGATATCCGTCAGTCCGATGTATACGATAGACAGAGTTACATAACTGAAGCAAGCCGATCTCTAGCAGCACGTCAGACTCTCACTCTTCTTATATCGCGTCGAGCCAAAATCAAAAAGCCTATCATCGGAATTCGGAATATTCTTGTATGTCAGCGATAATTAATATTTACCAAGTGCTTTCTTTTTGTTAGACAAGGGGCACTTCAGGAATGATCCCATGTCGGTGTGGCCACGACCCGATGATGACGCACATAAGAACATCATCAAACTATTTCTAGCAAAGGCCTCTGCACACCATGAGGGTATGAATACTGTTACTTACTTCTGTGATCTGGGCGAATATTGCTTTTATATTAATGAAATAGGAGTGTAAGGTGTACAGAGGCCACCAACATTATCGTGGCCTAAATCAAAGATTAATAAGCGAGGTTTTAGAGCACATTTTTCTCGTGGTTGAAAAGTCTAATACTTACTATAAATGGAAAAAGAAGTGAGCTATAGGTGCCTATCTTCAAAACCTTTTCAAATAATGAAGCTAAGTACTGCTGCTATTCGAATTCGACGAAGTACTAGAACTTAATTATGACAAAGATCGCCTGTACCTTTGTATGTTCGTAATAAAACAGCATTTATGTGGAATTCCAACAAAAAATATTGGTGCAGCCACACAATAGATGTTTTACAGCTCATTGATTGCATTGAACCAGTATTGGTCGCCATTTAAAGCGAACATAACAAGTACCTATGAATTTTTTAAGCATTTTCTTCTGCTTACTTTCTATTTTAAATATTCTCTCATTTTAAACGCTTCGGTAATAAAACTACAGCTCACTAATGATAAGTACTTATGCTAAGTTGAAGCCTGAAATTCTAAGGCCGCCATTACAAGAAGATGCTGTAAGTAATGCTACAATAGTAGGAGTTTGTCAGCTTTATTAATTGTCTTTGACGCCTTGAATAAAGGATTAGGGATGTGGGGCAAATGACTCATCTAGAACGGGAAGTTTTCTTGTACCTTGAATTTGAATTAGAAAGAGTTACCCTTCGAGATGAAAGATAAATTTACCGTATAGTAAGTAAGTAAATGCTAAAAACAAACAGTTAATTAATAAGATAGAATAGAATTTATTGGGGCTAGTGTCCAATGTTTTCCTGTTCATTAGACTCAATTAGAGGTAGGTAGGTATAATAGTCTACCGGTCCATCGATCCAAACAGAAGCGTTTCTAATATTTTTAGCAAAAGTTGTAACAAAAGTAAGTAGTAGTAACACTATACAATAATTTGTACTAGGAATTTGTCCCCCATATCGGGTGACGGCGACACAACTGTCCGTTTTGCCCTCAGTGGGACTGGTGACGTAATTCAATCCGCCCAACAAATGCCAACCACTAAATTATCGCTGATATACCAAAAATGCCTTTGATCTCGTGTTTAGCGTATGAATTTGCGCATCGTTCGATACCCGGTAGAAGTGCATCGTAGAACACAATGGCTTTAATGCAGTTATGTGAAACTTAAGCATACCTATTAACCGGTGGAAATAGGTACCTATTTCCGTAGTACGTAATAGAGGGATAGGTAGAAGTTTTTGAACACACATTCTGAGAGTTGCTGAGGGTGTGTATCAGCCTTAATGTTAAAAAGTACACCAAATTACTTTAAAACAATGTATTTATAAACTTTAAGAAATTTATATAAAACCAAGAGAAAGAATAAAGAATGCCATACACCGGGTCTCCACGGTGCAAAAGTGTCGCGCACACGGAAGCAGACACAGGCAGCTTTACTATGACAAAAGTTTCTGCAGTTATCACAAACAAGCTATTTTCAAGGCGCGTCGTTCGTGAAATCGCGCTGTAAAACTTTACACCGTGGAAACCCGGTATTTTCGTTACGTTGTCGGTCGCTTTGTCAGTCTGTCAAGAGTTCAAGATCCTTTCTTTTTTCAATACTTTAATGAGTAGCAATTGATGTCAAATAGATACCTACTTCAGTCTGTAAGTCCTTGGAACCATAAAAATTGCAATGTAATTTTAAATAAACGGTTTTGAAAAAATCATTTGAATGAATTAACGCCCTGTGAAGCTTCCTTAGAAAATGTCTTTTACTGAAAATCCTATAAAAATCTGTCCGGTAGTAGAATTTAGCGAAGAAACAGATAGATGTATAAAAGTATAGTAAGTATGTAATCGTTAATCACAAACTCGAGCAAATCTACGGTATCAAGTATAACTCATCTACTACGAACCACTTTAAACATCTATACAGCACCAGTGGCCACTCAAGCGCATTCAATACCCCCACCCTTTCCCACTTACGCGATACAGCTATATCCATCTCATTCCTCAGCAATCCGATACCATTTATATTTCAAGTGGCACTTGAAACATACAGCCATCCTGCTTGCTCTTGTTGGGTGCGTGTATATCTGTCTCGCGTCCAGTCCGGTCAGAGATGCAACCTGGTGGTTCATTGAATAAGATGGGATAACGAGAGCTCAATTTAAGGGTTGAAAGGGTAATTTTAAAGGCTTTTGATGCTGAGAATTATTTTGTATTTTTTTCTGCGGTTAAGGATGATACGGTGCTTTTGTACTTTTTGAGCAATGCTGCTAACATTATAAATATGAAAGTTTATGAAATGATGTTAGAAGGCCAGACGGCATTACGCCCAAAATCATATTAGCCAAAATTTGAAAAAGGATTTGAATGCAAGCAAATACCTTTGGACAGATTCGGATGTAAGTACATTTGGTACTTACATAGATTCCCTTTTTTCTGAATCAACCCCTTAGATATTTTCATTCGTGCAGTAACTGAGGACGGGCAATCTACATCACCCCATAATCTTATTTTAAATCCCCTTATAAACTCGAATTTATCAAATAGTCGCAAGTATCAAGTACCACGATACTATCTTTTTTCAAACTAGTCGAATTGATCTCGTCGCATCCACACGTATCTGCGGCCCTAATCAAATCAATCTACCCAATATAACATCCGCACTTGAACCTGAACACAAACATATCAAACGCACTCGCTACCCTCCGGTCGATTACTGAACAGTTTACCCTACACTTGAATAAACACAAATTAAATTTAACCTTACCCACTTCGGTTAGAACATGTATTTCTTTGTCATCTTAGTCGAAACACTAAAAAGAAAAACAATTGATATTGATCTTAGTAACGTAAGAGTTAAGAAAGAATTTGCCTTGACTAGTAATTGTAGCGAAGATGTTTGACGTTCTAAACATAAATGCTGAGTTAAATTTCAGCTTTATTATAATGTCTTCAAAGCTGATTTTCGCATGGTAAACGTTTCTCGAGATATTAGGGTCGCCACTTAGTGATTCCAATAGCGATTTTTTTCTTTGTGAAAAGGTTTCGATGGCCGGTCACGCTTGAGTGTTGTTAAAACATCTCTCATTATTCGGTTATTCTATACTTTTGTAGGGCGCTTCGAGGATTCAATGTAAGTTGTTAAAATGTGAAGTACTTTTCAATCAATGTGTATAATGAACACTGAAATTTGAGGTCAAGTTTTGCTGATGGTGATTTTTATCGAAATAATTCATTTTTGCATTAAACAGATTTCTTCTTTGGCAACGTCGAGTCGCTCGCTTAAATATGGTAGGGGAAATCCATAGATAGGTATCTAATTCTCGAGGTACGCAATTTCTAGTAATTTTAGAAACTAAGTTGGCAACACAAATAAAAATGTGACGTCAAAAGAGCAGACGACCATAAGCCGTGTGCTCTTCTGTGTCTTAGTAAATAAAAAAAAGCTAGGTATTATTATTGAGACGAAAAGAAAAAAGAAGTAGGTATGTAGCCTATGTAGGCAACTTATTATAAGTATTTAAGTATAAGTGAATTTGTCGAATCACTCTAAACAGAATAGAAGAAATACGCGAGGCTATGCATAACGCTCTGTCTCACTAACACAAATAAATCTTACTATATCCGATATATTTGTACATCAATTTTTTCCCCGTTTTTATTACTGAATGTAACTGATACCTCCTCCGCGGCTTCGCTAATACACGCCACTCGATTTGTTTATATTTGTTTAGGCAAAGGCTTCGGACTGAGATGAACGGAACGGAGCGAGCGCTTGTTAATTTCCGATTAGTCTTAGTTTAATTTAAAACTAGATATTGTGATAATAAGTAAGTCTCCAGACTAAAGTAAATTTCCTTTTTTATTGTTGTGGTTCCTCTGCCCTCTATCCTTTAAGGGTGGGAGGGCTTCGCGAACTATTCAGTTACCTAATTACATTTTTAAACGACTTGATTCATTAAAATAAACGCGTCTTCATTTCACGATTCCAAATTTATAATTTTGTGTACACTCACTGTTGTTAGTCTTTGCGAGCGGAGTGGAACAAGTGCAACACACATCTCATTTCTCGCTGTAAGCTCCCCCTTGTGTTTCTCCGGCTTCTTCAATTTTTTATAGCGAGTATACACAGTACACATTGGTATTTTTTCTGTCGACTGATTAAAGGAGTCGAATTACTTTTAATATCGGCGAAAGTTAAGGGCAGTTTTGATTGTAGGCAGATTGTGTTCAGGAACAGAGTTATTTGATATCTGTTGTTTTTATTCTTTGGTAGGAAGTGACAGAAGAGGATATGAGTATGTGCCTCATCATCTATCATAACGGTATCTAAATGACAATTTAAAAAAAAATCTAAAATGCAATGAAAGTTCGTGCTGATATTTAATTTTTGCGTTTTTAAGAGAAAATAAATTATTCTGACAAAAATTGTTGTTCCTTAAAGTGAAAATACGTACCAAACTGTAATGTTTGCTTTAACATAGTATCTTGATTGTATAAAAACACATGTTATTGATCACAGCTAGTCGAGTCTAACCCCTTGATGATGAAGATGATAATCACTATCATTGAGTTAATGTTTTCGTGTGCGACTGTAGTTTGAAGGGTAAGTAGAATTCATCAACATCAGTGCGCAGATAGGAGTGAGGGGAGTTTTGTGCTACACAGATACTAGGAGATCAGTAGTTTTTAAGAGACTATATTGTTGCATACAAGAAAGCAAACAATCTTTGACTTAGACGCGCATTTTCTGTGAGAAAGCTTCTGCGCAGGTGAGAAAGCTTCAAGATTTGTTGAACTATTTTTATAATTTGAATGAATTTTTTATAGCATCTATTATGCTAACTTTTAAGTTCGAAAAACATTGGAAAAAATGAAATGCTCAAGTGAGACTCGAACTCACGACCTTTCCCTTACAGGGGGACTGCTCTTCCAACTGAGCTATTGAGCCACACTTGAATTATTCCAAATTTTCCTTCTTTTTATATCCATCTATAAGGGCGACGGTGCAGCCATCTACCAACATTCTTACGAACTGTTGGAAACAATGAATGATTTTTCAACCATTTTTAAACATTGAATTTGGATGACATTTGATTTTGTAATATTGTTTTATTTATATTGATATTTGTAATATGATTGAATTTATAATATTAAAACAATTGCTATATTTATCACTAGCTTTGCCCGCGGCTCCGCTTGCGTGGCTGTCGGTTATCGTGACCAAACATAGCCTAAGTCCTTTATCATGGTCTTATCTACCCTTATACCAAATTTCATCAAAAAGCGTAACATGCAGACAGACAGACAGAGTTACATTCGCATTTATAATATTAATATGGATAAGGCTACAGACCGCAAGTAGAGGAAATGAAAGGAGAAACAATAATCACCTCTGCCTACAACATTGGGAAGGAGGCGTGAATGTAGTATGTATCCTCAGCTAAAAGATACACCGACTAGAATTTGAGGTTGGCTTTGGCCCCGATACGCCATGATTTAAACGCAGTAAACATTCACAATTAAAATAAAAACTAAACATTTAGTTTATGGTATACGTAGCGTCCATTACCGTCCATTCAAAGTATAAAGCCGTGGAGTGGTCGCTAATTACCGACCATCGTATTTCAGTTATTATAACGCAATTAGGAACTTCCGAAAAGCTCCTTGTTTTTATGTTCGCCTGGTACCGCTTTGCGGCTGGAGGTTTGTTCGTCTGTGTTCATTTTTTGGGGTGGCAAAGTTTCAAGCCAGTTTTATATAAGGTTATATGATTTCCTTCATTTGCTTGCTATTTTTTTTAACAAATAGCAATTGAATATTATCCTATAGTTGAAATAAATTATCAAACCGAGGTTATTGAATTAAGGATTGTAAAATAGCGGTAAAAATGACACCGGTTCTTATTTTATAGTTTCTATTTATTTTTAATCATCCACTACAGTAACTGATTTGACTACAAAATTTTATGACGTCACTAAATTTTTTTCATACAAGTTACCTTATGTTTCGTAAAAAGTAACTAATTTGATTAGTCAGTGGAATAACCAATTGTGTATTGCATAACTTACCGGGACCTCTCGATAATCCTAATAAGTCATCCTAGCCACGTCATACAAAACAGTAACATATTGTTGATTAATTTCGGAAAACAAACCTAAAAGTGTTAGCTACAACTAGTCAATCACTTTATAATGTTTTCAAACAGCATTGTTTGCCACCGCAGAACGAGTAGTATAAAAAATCAAGATTCTCCAATTAATTAAGTTTTAAATCCAACCCACAAATCATACCATTGAACAGAACATTTGTCGATATTCATACAAACAAGTTACCCTCTGTCGATATTAATATCCAAATGACTGCAAATTTAATAAATACACCCCCGACTCGTGACCCCTAATTTGTACCCTCGAGTTTAGTTCATTCTCAAGTGATTAGCAGCCCTGAATGCATCCGACTACCCGCTAGGATTGTTCACGACACCTATTATTTACAACCCTGAATTGAATCATAGTAATTCTGACCTTAAGACCCTTTGAATAAAACTCAAAATACATAAGTATAAATAGCGAACGGAGTAACTTTGAATCGGCGGGCGGTAACAATAAAACCAATTGTTGGTGAGCTCTATTATGGAAGGGTCGTGCCAAATTGGATTTTATTGTGAAAGTGTAAAGTTGAATTTAGTTTTGTTGTAGCTTGATATGGTTATACATTTGATTGAGGAATTAGTGTTCTATTGCAATTCAATCAGCCAGGGCTGCGCCGTGTGCGGTTATTGTATTTGTATTTTTGAATTTATATTTTATTTGGTTGCCACGCCTGTGACTATTCGTGTGAAATATATGACAGTGCATTTTGTGTAAGTAGAAAAATCTAAATATGAAATCATCAAATACTAATTTTATTGCTTAATGAGGGTAATTCTTTGACACTTAACTGATCAAATGAGATGTATAAAGCTCCACAAAACCTTTAGGGCCCAGTCAACCTTGCCTACTACCCAGTAGGTACACAAGACTTTGGCTCAAGCTTTCCTCTCCAGGTTGAGAGGCAATTCATGTCTAGGCAGTTGCTGATAAAAACATCGTAAAAGTCGAATCAAAATGAGAATGATCTGTCACCATATATTTATTTGTTACATAAGTATATACAATATCTCTAAAAGCAATAGTTACTAATCATTTACGCTTTTATGTGTAAATATGCGTGTGATGAAACTAATTTGAAACAAAAATACGAACCTACAAAAAAAATATTAATTAATTTAAACTTTTGCCAACCCTGTCTGCAGAGTCGAATGACAAAGAGTTTTTAATATGACGCAGAGTCGTCCTATTGTGCGCCACGTTATTGCGAGTTTAATATACGAGTAATACTATTAATACTTGTTTTATAACTGTCCGCGTGCACTGACACGGTTTATTAATAAATTGTATTTAGTTGGATTAGCAAGAGGTGGCTTTAGGGTAGCTGGTATACTTTAAAAGAGATCGATACTGTTTTTTGTTACGTTGGTAACAAAGGACTGCCCCGGTAGAAGTGGTTGAAAGCCTTGGTCGCAACCAGAAACAACACTGAAATGATCATATACAACCATATAATGAACTATAAGTGGCACTCCTTCGTCGATATTTTTATATTCAATGAAAAAACAAACGGGGGAAATATAGCTCGAATTTTAAGAGACTCTTCATGCAATAGTGAAATATAGAAACAGCTGCCTAGGATTGTGTAATGTGGAGAAGGATAAGCCGAAAAGCGGATCCCGTATCCGAGACAAAAAACTCTGATGCGTCCAGAACTAACGATAAAATAATTAAGAACCTCTACACTTTAGCCTACGACTTCAATACAGGCTTAATATCAAAACAATCTTACCATATAAATATGGAAATCTTTTTTGCAATCGGTACACACGATACTGTACCAGCAGTAGTCACACAAATACCTACTCCATGTATAGTTACCTACAAAAGAACTAACCCTCGCAGGGTTACGGCGACGCGAGTTACACACACTAATGAATAGTAATGCAGTCACGGCCAGGCGCACTAAATCTCGAGCACAAAGAGCCGAGCCACTCCGGCGAACGGCGCCGACTGTACCATTGTACCTGGAGATTTATGGCCGCGACTGTACTCCGTGTTACTGTAAACATTATGTGCTTCAGTGTACATTGTTGCCGAAAGAGTGTGCCAAATGGTGTTTTGAGGAGATACTTGTTTAATGACCAAAATAGACCTCTGTGACTTGCGGGAATGGGATCGGTATTTCACGCTGTTGGAGCCACGGCTAACAGCTAGTATTTCATATTATCTAGTATTTTGTATTATACTCGTATGTTTGCCAGCAAATAAATCTGCGCTCATTAAACCGGTTCACAGTCCGGCCCAGTCGAAACATTACCGTACTGCCCCAAACAATAGTTGCCGCGCTGCAGTGAAATTATCGCGCACACAATACACTGCTGGCTTTGTTCCATCCAGCGGCCAGTGTTATAAACAGATGCATAAATCAACACGAAACATTGCCGGCCGTCCGGTGCACTCACGCAAACATGGTACGCTGGAGAACAGAGACGGTTAGATTAGTGTTGATTTAAAATATTTGGCATTTCAGGAATGTGGGTTATATTTGGATATTTTTACTAACAGCATACGGTCTGGTTGTAGGATGGTGTAAGGTATATATCCCAAGAAAGCGTATCCAAATATCACGTGGTTCCCGATCCCGATGAACTAGAATGTATGTATTCGACTGTGGGTATTGTAGCCAAAAGGTGCCAAACAGGATAGGACTGTTCTTCATCTGACAGAACTGTGCCTGATCTATTTAACGGTATTCCCACGTACTTTTACTACTTTACTGGGTTTGTTGCGATAACATTGCATATAATATCATGAAAGAGGCAAGCCTCAACCATGCCTTCTCTGACACAAAAAAAAAAAAAAAAAAATTATATCCAAAATCACGTCCGATCCCTTTAAAAATCTGACCACGTATTGTGGCTATATTTATCATACGTCCCACATAAAAACAAACTATTCAGCCCCATCCCTCAATACAAATAACTATAATAATGCGTATTATTAATAGTATTCATCGTTTTATTAAACCAAACATTGTTGTCACACAAAAGAACTAAAACACGTCGACAGCATCATTTACCAACAGATGTCTATATTAAATCAAATTCAATGCATCTATTCATCTCTTTCATACACACACGACACAATATCTTCCTCTCACTCTTTCATATATAATGATATTCAAAATGGCCAGTATTCATTGTAATTCAATAAAGTTTGTATACGTTCCGTATTATTTTAATGAAATTTTTTCGTTTCCATTTTCTTGGTTGAGGGCGTGCCTTTATTAGGGCACAAAGCGACTGTTTTTTTTCTTATTCAGACGGTTCTTTCGACAAAGAACGGTATACATTGACGATTGTGTTTAATGAATCGTTCGGGTGTGTTCAGTGACTATCCGATGTAAATCGTTTGTCGAGAGTTTCGATTACATTTAATGGCTGTGGTTATTTGAATGCGTTTGCTCGATTTATGATTTGTAAAACGTTTATCGTTTCTTTTTATTTTTATTCCAAGTTTGCTTATTGCGATGTATGCTTCACAAATTCACAATGAATCCTTCAGATGTGTTCTTTGTCAATGATAGGTGGGAAAAGTTGGTAATGTGTGAATGACTTGTCTATCTATGTGTTGTCGAACTTCGCTATATGTCGAAGTGTTGTACTGTCTAAATTGAGTCCGTGACCCAGTCCAATCGGGTGGCAATTAGAAAACTGGGTCGGAAAATTTTCGTATTATACATCAATATAGACTAGAATTTTTTTCTATAGGTAGTCTATTTTTTCAGTCGTCATCATTCAACATCGTCATCATCATTTTAGTTGGACTGATACTACTACTCAAATACTAGACGTACCTATACGTATGAGGCATTTTAGCTCGATTATTAATAAACTAACGGCACTTTAAAACGAACGGAAAAGTTAAACTTCCCATTCATAATTACGCAAAAAATCGCACCGACAAATCAAACAAACCAAAACTCATAAAATTCGACTCTCGATACAGGACCCCTTCGCCCCTCTCGTCGCTTTTCACCCCCTTTTCGCCCCCTGGTGTTTAAAAAAAACAATAAGTTCGCCCATTAAATTCGCACACGCCAGTGGTGACGAGTTGCTTCCTAATTGCTCGCACAATCACTTCCATAATATACACTGTACGTATGAACGTTGCTGTGCAGTTTATTGTATTTGTTATAATGATCGGGAGCTCTGTTAATACATATTATATACCCATAATGATATCAGTACTAGGAGTGTACTAAGTATTACTACCTAAGTATTAACGTAGAAAAGTACTAAGTATTCGTTTTTGCACTTTTTTCAGGACCATCTTGCTTATTTGTCCGTGATGCTTTCCTATTTCATACGGTATTTGTCTATCTTGTGGAACTGGGCCCACCAAGACCTTGCAGGCCTAAGCTAACCTCACCTGTTAGCCGGCACACCTGCTACTTAAAGGAGGAGGCTGTGTGGAAGGCTTTCCTGTCGAGGATTGGACGTCAGGTGGCAGGCGCTTACGCAAAAGTCAAGATAAGCTAAAAGAAAAGCATAGAAGAGCGAACCCGGGTTCCAAAGTGCATTGGTAGCAATCGGGGCTAATATTGCGATGTTGATGAACGATGTTTTATTTGTACATTTTGACAAGCTTTTGAGCGAAATCAACCATTTGTACTTTGTCAGCTGCACACGCGAAAGTTCTACATTGATTGTTTTATTCCCTACTTGTTAAGACTGCTTCTTATTTGTACACACTAAACTAGCAACGTACAGCTCTCAACTCGCAAAGAACACTCGAATGTCTGTAGCAACCCCCCTCCACTCAGCGAATGAATACGCGAGCCTTTTTGTTCAGCCATTGTTGGAACTTTTGTTCTCGACTGTATTATTTTCGTTTAGGCGTGTGTACTTTGAAGGACGTGTTTTTGATGTAGGTGTACAAGACGTACGAATTGTGTTTGAAGAATGCCTTGTTAGCATCAGGTTGTATTTTTAATTGTTATTTGTGTGTAATTTAGGTAATTTTTGGTTACGGAAAAATTACATTTTTTATGTAAAATGCAAGCAATGTTGTAAAGAATTTAACTTCTTGGATCTCTTGACTCTTTAATTTTTTTGAGGGATTTTTCATCTCAAATGATTTTAGGTATGGGAAAAACCTTTGAAAAATCCGTTAATCAAACCATTTAGCCAATCATAATATTTATAGTACGCATAATAATTATGACTACCAACGCAAAAAAACAACATTTATCTATTGGTATACCGTACCATTACCGATGTGGTCATTATCATTCGATATGTATAATAATATCTGGTAATTCATCTTATATATTCATTATAACAGTAACAGGTGTCTAAAATGTAATAATTCTTTGTCAACAGTGCAGAAACGAGCTCGCATCACAGAAGTGTGCTCCAGCCCCTCGCCACCCACAGAGCAGCAGCCGGACCCTAAAACCCCAGTGCCAACCCCCCCACTAGGCACCCCGCCGCCTCACTCACCATCCGACCACGAGCTGAACGTTGAGGAGGAACTTGACGAAACAGAACCCTCGCTAACTCCCGAAAACCTTTCTATGAAAGAACAGAGAGAAGAAATGCCGGTCAAGAAAGAAGACGAAGACAAATCTTGGGAAACTTCCGAATTTAAATACAAAATGTTCCGACGAGAGAGGAAAGAGACCATCGAGGCGGCTCCAGAAGATCCTGCCCCGTACCAAAAGTCTCCAGTAGACGTACTTATTAAAGTATTTCCACGACGCAGTCGCGTTGAAATCGAGGGCATATTGAACCGATGCAAGGGTGACGTGGTAGCGGCCATGGAAATGATGATCAACGGGGAGAACTCCAACCCTTACCAGATGACGCAGGAATCTCCTCCGTACATGCATAACTTCCAGTCTAAATCCGCATTTTCGCCACTGTCTAACCAGAGCTTCAAGTTCTCTCCCTCTAGAAGGTTCTTGACTCCTCCTTACAGCGGTACGGGGTATTTGCCGACGGTGATTCGACCTCCTCCGGAATACCTGTCCTCGTTCATGCCTCCCTCTGAGCTGATGTATGGAAGGCAGCTGCAGGTTCCTTCTCCAGGAACTTCGCCGACGTCAGATAATACGAATAACGATGGGTTTTCTGATTAGGGCTGGTAGAGCTACTGGCCAGTTGCTAGTAGGTGGTACTTGTAATTCATTATTATTGTTCTAAGATTTGAATAGTTATGTGTGATAGTATTACCAATGTTACGTTTTGTTGGGATATCATTGGTTCTAAGAAATACTTCAATATTTTGGGGTTTGTTCCTTCATTTGGTAACGAAAACTATGTACCCTATGTATTTATACCAGTAAATAGACTTATAAATAATAATTAGTTGAAAGGATCCTCACTCGCAGCGCTACAACATAAAAGTTTCGGAACTTGACTTTTTTAATTCTGTAAGTTCACTAACCGTCTTCGTCTTTTATTTTATAATGGACTCGCGAATATGACTTTACCTTGTCTGATGATAAGATAAAGGTAAATTCTCAATACCTCTGTCATAAAAATGTCATGATTATTTTTGAAATGAAGTAGTCCACCTGAATGCATCAATATAATAATAAAAATAAAATTCATAATAATTTATTTATGTGATGAAGTAAATTGTCATGATAATTATTATAAAAAATATTATTAATAATACTCTATTATTATCTATATCTATTGTACATTTAATATGCTTGCTTATAATTTAGGAATAATATCTACTGAATAGTAATAGTACTTAGTCGAGGTAGTTTAGTAGAAAATTATTAGATTTATTACATTTTGAAATGGTAGCGTAGAACGCTGTACAAAAATGTAAATATACGTAATAATAATAATTAATGATACTAACATAATTTAAATTGTTAGTTCCAAGTATCCCGAGAAATGTTTCTCCAATTATCGTGCTACTGAAATAATAATAATAATATAATTCTTAAACACAAGCAATTGCTTAGAAACTTACCATCACAAATCATACAAAAGTCGTTTAGTTGTAATATTACTGTTTACAGAAATACTCTTATATATTTTAGTCATAAATCAGTGTAATAATTATAATATTACGATGAAATACTCTTTAATACTTATTATTAGTGTTCAATAGTTAGACAACATAGATAATAATAATAAATGTAAATAATAGTAATAGTACCTACAATGTTTACCCTCTATATTTAGAAATTATTATAATAACTGGTAATGTAAAGTAATAATAGATAAACGTGCTCAATAAATCAAAACATAAATTTGTGCTTTTATTTAAAAAACATCAGCAAAGTTTACCCCACTGTTAGGTACCTTTGGGGCCCAGGCACCTTCTTCGCAGGAATGGTAGGTCAGACGGCAGTTGTACTCCCGGAAAAGGCACATCAAGGACATTAAGCGGACCAATAGCACCAAAGCAGAAACTTTAAACGCTAAATCGTTATGAGGGTGATGATTAGTATTGTAATGAAGTAACTTTACTCGAAGTAGGGTATAGTGAAGGTTCTTTGAGGTAAGCTGCCGTTGCTCGAGTTCATAAGTTGATGCTTATTTGAGTTATTTGTCATCTAAGGAGAACAATAATGTTGGAGTTCGGATGTTATCATTCCACTAACAAAATTAGTATTTTATCGAAGTAAGTATACTTTTAGGGAAGCTATTTATAACAGATTTTTTTTACACAATTTGGAGCGATAAAATACCAGTAAGTATAAGAAATAAAATGCCTTCAACTAAATCAAACTTCCATAGTACGAGTACCTACATTTTCAGATACGGATAAATATTACACAATACCCCTCTATATAAGTTTAACTATATAAAATACCTCTGAGAACGCAGTCAAGGTGGCAGCACGTTGGGCTGATAAAATTTCACACCAACATGATGCCATCGTCAAGAAAGAAGAAGAAGAAGCAATTTTCGCGCCTCGACAGAAAACCTTACATAAATGGAGGTTGATTTACCACCATTCCATAAAGTGGATATCTCCTAATAAGTTACCCATGGTTAGAACATCACAGCGTTGCTCCTTGTAGTGTCAGAGTCCGGGTTCCAATCTCCTTCGCATCCTTTTCAAATCGAAGTTACGAGTATGATTAACCATGTTGGCTTTTATGGGAGCTGAGAATAAAGTCTGTACCATGGCCTCGTGCACCAAGTCGCGCGTGTGATAATGATAGGGCCTTCTACACCTGTCTCATAGTATCAATCGATTAGCCAACTGCTGTCTACTCTTAGAGATAGGAATCTTCTTTTTTTATGGAATAGGGAGGCAAACGAGCAGACGGATCGTCTGATGGTAAGCGATCACCGCCACCCAAGGACACCCGCAACACTAGAGGATTCACAAGTGCGTTACCTTCCTTTTAAAAGAGAGTACGCTCTTTTCTTGAAGGTTTGAAGGTCATATAGGTTCGGAAATATCGCTGGTGACAGGACTTCTAACACCGGATCCACTGCCTTGATTTCCATTATCGAATCTTGTTGGGGTGTTTTTTTAATAAGGAACACGTCAATTTGACTTCACCTCGCCTGATCGTAAGTTAAAGGCCAAGTCTCGGAAAGAGGGTCACCATCGTAAACATGTAGCATGTTAATAGCGGTGGCACTCAGCTTGACGGCTTCATTAGATGCCTTTTCACACCCCACTTATAGGACCCGGGACTAGGTAATTCGTTAGCTCTATGGGCCATCGGTCCTTCGGCAGATGGTGGCCGCCTATTGCCGCTACTGCTGTATTATACACAGAAGTATTCACTAACAAATGATACACATTTATTATCTACCCAAAAAGCATTGCAGGATCGAAAAAAAAAACCGCAATCTGGTCTGTAGTCATAACAACACAAATCTCGCCATCTCAATTACCCGCCCTCACAATCAAGACACTGAAGCCTGTCGCCCGATCCCGTATACAATCCGGCTCGGACGTCGATGGTCACTGCGTCCCGTGACGTCACACACAAGTCACGCGTCCACTCGACGTCACGGCACAATGACGTCACTCGAGCGGCGAGCGACAGCTCGGGGTGCATTGTTAGCTGAAGATGCGTTTGGTGAGTGGTGTAAGCGTGGCTTGGATCAGAATACTGCGAACCTACTATGTTATAGGACGTTGTTAGAGTACGGAGTGGGTAAGCAGCAGCATTTTAAAAATAGTTCAGTATCTTCTGTCTTTGTTAACAACCTTTATTTATGGTTAAGTCGAAAATCGTGGGTATAAAAAGGATATCAAAAGTTGTGAAACTTTAGTAGCAGAGTAGGTATAGATAACAGCTTACGTATACAAATTTCTTGTGTTATATGTAGAATATATGTCTCCATTCTTGCGGTAAAGTCTTATGTATATTAGGATACGTAGAACTGAAAAATATAACACGCAATACCACGTTTTCGAAGCAGTTCGGGTGTGAATATTATCATCTTATCATCCCTATAGTGACTTCCCGAGCGTAGAGGTTCGCTATCTTTATTGATAAGAGCCACGCATACTTCTTGTATAATCTTCTTTAAAACTAAAAATAGGTGGACGTGTCTGGGAACGGCTCGTGCCTCTACACCCAAACCGGATAAGAATGCAAGGTGAGTACAAGGTGCATCAATGTCAAGCTCTGAGCCACACTCTTAAAATGTGAATATAATGTCTATGGCTACAAATTTCTTTTATGATTAGTGTGTCTCGTGGATCGGCCAAGCTGTCAAACAAAAGCCGTAATTGTCCGGTCGCCGACCGCCGATAACGCGCCATTGTGGGCCTTGCGCTTTGTGGAGACATGAGGGCACACGGGCAGGCTCGCCTTGTGCTGCCTAGCCGGGAGCTCCGTTCTAGTCTAGAGAGATTTAGTTCAGGGTGGGGTTATTTGAAAGAATCCATCGGAACCTTTTTCATAGCAGAGGTGGTGATATACTGCCCAAGAAGCTGTGACAACTTTTCTACATAGAGTAGGCAGAGAAATACTAATAGTTTCTGATGGTCTTTGTTGCGTGGCGATAGTGCAGTTAGTTCAGAGTGCACCTCCTGTTTTGAACACACTCCTTTGTTGAGAAGTTCTAGGTATTTATTGCAGGACTGAATCAAAGAATCAAGGAATCATTTTCGTTTATTCAGTTTAGGCACATGAAGAGCACATATAGACCTCAAAATTTATACAATTATGTCAAGAATGTCGGATCAAGAATAAGGAATGATGTGTTTCCTACTTCCTACAGTCCCGGAGCCTTTAGGCGGGGCGTGAAAAGACATCTGATGAGGCCGACAAGCTGAGTGCCACAATTGTTAACATGGTACATGTTTACGATGGTTACCCTCTTTCCAAGACTTTGCCTTTAGTTACCATCAGGCGAAGTGAAGTCAAATTGACGTGTCCTTCATAAAAAATGTAAATAATTTGGAAATGTTTCTTTCACTGGTTCGGTAAGTTGGTTCTACTGAGAAGATACCAACAAGAAACCCAGTGAACTTGGATATTAGGTCAGGTGCAAGAGGTAATGATTTCAACACCAGTGCTGATAAGTTTAATGTTCAATAGTGGGATTTTGTCCCAATAGCGATCACATTTAAAAAAATAATATTTTACTTCAAATTGGCCCATTAGCACTCAGAATAAAAAAGAAAAAATACGTTCTATTCGCTTCGCATTTCTCCTTCCAAAACGATCTTAAATCACATAGGTAGCAGACAAGCTTATGGTCCCCCTGATGAAAAGTGGTTACCGTGGTATAATATATGGACGTGTTCAATGCTATAATCGTGCTGCCCACTCTATTGGAACGTTCTAATATCATTTTGAAAAACCACTTATTGTAGTCACTTGAAAAAAAAAAGTAGGGAGTTCATTCCACAGCTGAAGCGTGCGCGGGAATTAGCGCATTTCTAATTCAGAACAGATTTTTTTTTAATTATCCCATACATATAAATTAGTTCACACTACATTAGCATTGCCCACTAAACAATTTAAAAAAATATTAAATCTTTGCATTTGACAGTTGAGGTTTAAAGTTGGAACGGCGGTGACGTCACAGCGCATTACGCGCGCGCTCGCACGATCAGATTAGGCGCCGGACGCACGCGACCGGCCTCTAACACGGCCTATTATTTCAATTTAACCGCTTTTTAATTCATTGTTTGGTATTTTTTAATTTTAAGGGGTGGTTTTGAATAATTATTTTGTATAGGAATCGCGTGGGAAATAGATTGATTTATTTGCCGACTTATAAGTTTAGCATTACAACAGGGATAACATATTCGCTAGCTTTAACACTGGAATGCTAGATCCTTGATTCATCGAAACAAGCCGATTTTGACCGAACTCTGTGTTTTTGCCGACGTTTCACATCAAAAGCAGGTCACACCGTATGGTATTGTCTTGCTACGATTGTAGCATTTTCGTAGCACTCTCGTAGAACTTTTGTTTTTGTGATCTACGTAAATGATAGTGCCGAAATTATGATGAGTATATTACATAAATGAATGTTTAAGTATTTAGCATACTAATTCATTCAAATCGATTTAAAAAGGAAAAATCATTCCTTGGTTCCTGCTTCCGACAACATAGCTCGTAAGAGCGTCGGCAGATGACTCCACCGTCGCCTCAATGACGGATGTAAAAAGAGACGAAAGATTTGAATTACTTCGGGCGTAGGTTTGGTAGCTTAGTGGTCAAAAACATTCTCCCTGTAAGAGAAGGATCGCGGTTTCAAAAATCGCCTGGAACTATCACAAAAAAACATCCTTTCTAAATCGAAAAGAATATTACTTATTGAAATTCTACTTATAATATTTATATGAAAATCTTAAAAAGGATCTATGATTGTTTGTTTGCTACTCATTCTCTTCTCCACAGCCCACAGCCCGTGTTAACCTACTTATCACTAAATATACCTGTACTTATATATCTACCCTCACAATGCACAGAGATACGTCGGCTTACCTCTGAACCCAAAAATGTGGACAAAGCCGCCGTAACGCACAAGTTAGAGAATAACTCATTACGATACTTGCGCGCGACAGATACTTGTTTAGCGGACCAGGGACGGGCTCATGCAATATAGCACTAGGCTTGTTAATACTCGAAATAAAAAAATATGCTTGGACGCTCCCAAAATGTAAAAAAATGTCCTCTAATATGGCACGTTCGACAATTAAAGAAGAGATCGGCTATAATCTCTGGGTTGTCAGTTTTAATACTTTAAAAATACTAACGGTTTTAACTACATTAGAAAAGCATTGATAAACAAGGTGCATTTATAGTCGTTTTTTTTTTTTTTTTAAACCCCCAAAAATTTTTCCTTTCACCTGAACATTATTCCCATACATTAACAAAAAAAACTTAATTTTCGCCAAATTAATACTCCCAGATAATTTTGCTATCGAAACTGTGCCGAAATTCTTTTTTTCAGAAACGACTATAAATCACGGTGTACATAAATATTGTTACCTAAGCAACTCAATGTATGAAAACATCAAACTATTAATTAGATGTGTCTACAAAACTGAAGCAAGGCGATCTTTATCAAGATTCAAGATCAAGGTTTATTTTAATCCAGTATTTATATTATGCGTGTCAGAAACCTTTATATCTATACATATAAAATTACTTGTCCTGACTGACTGACTGACTGATTCATCAACGCAGAGCCTAAACCGCTGGACCAACAAACTTGAAATTTTGACAGTAGATGCATTTTATAATGTAAACACACCACTAAGAAAGGATTTTTGGAAATTCGGCTACTAAAGGGGTAAAATAAGCGATGGAAGTTTGTATGAAAGTCCGTCATTTTCAGAGCTAGATGCACTATATTTCATAAACATGTGTCTTTTAGGAAATAAATGAATACGTGTATCAACGTTTTTCAAAACTAAACTACTAAGAGGGTAAAATAGGTGATAAACGTTGAAACCTCGAAAGTTTGTCATTTAGGTCACTATCAAATATAGAATACGAAATTTTCCCGGGCGAAGCCGGGGCGGGTCAGCTAGTAATTACTTTATAAGTACGTGTATTATATATATCTTGAAGCTTGATGAGCCTAGAACACGTTTAAGAAATATTTAGTCTCTGTTCTTTATCATGTGTTGCATTAACCCATCCGTATAAAGTTCTCCATAATTCAATACTTTCTTAACTTGGCTACCACTATAACAATAAGTTTGCTAGAGCGAGACGCAGAGCCCCTTTCGCCTGCAAAGGAAGGAGATGGAAGGCCCTTTGTAAAAGTTTCAGCGGAGAGAATGGCGGAGCGCGAAAATTGTAAAATTTTAACGATTAACTTCGAACCGCGGGGGTTATTGGGTTTGGGGTTCTTCAGACCTGAATTTGTATTTCTAAGCTTATCTATAGGTACCTACTAATATTTTAATTCTGATAAGAAATCAGATTGTTACATTACAATTTATAGCCCAAACCGTAAAATAATTAATTCTTTCCAGGGCAACTGTATACGCTTTTTAACAAGCTTCCTAGTGAAATTAGAGATTTACCTGTAAATAAATTTAAAAATGCAGTTAAGAGTAAACTGTGCCAGAAAGGCTATTATAAAATCCAAGAATATTTTGATGTTAAACAAGTTTGGAAATGAGCTGTTCGCTTAGTTATGCTACTCAAGCAAAACATTGTATCTAGGCCATAAGTATTAGGCTAAGTAAATGTTTGTAAATAGACCAAAAAAAAAATGCTCGCTGAGTTTCTTGCCGGAGTCTTTTCAGGTCTGAGCCGCGTTTCGAACCGGGTCCATTTGCTGAACTAATATTTAATAGGTATTTATTTTATATGATGTTTGAATGAATTTTTAATAGCATTTATTATGCTAACTTTAAAGTTTGAAAAACATTGGAAAAAATGATATGCTCAAGGGAGACTTGAACTCACGACCTTTCCCTTATAGGGGCAAGGCTCTTCCAACAGAGCTATTGAGCCACACTTGAATCCCTTCAAATTTTTCTTCTCTTTATATATATTATATTGACGTTTTGTAAGTTCCGATTTAATGATCTATGCAGAATAAATGATTTTTAACTTGACCGCCACGAAAAGATACGGTGAGATTTTATGTACACTTTAAGGCTAGATTAAAATTAGTTACAGAGCTTGATAACATGACAAAAAATGTACTGCAACTACTTAATACGTTGCTTGTACCTACTTGTTTTAGTTAAGTTTTGCGTTAAATGTTGCACATTAAAATAATGTTGATGTTCAGCAAGAGGATTACTCTTTTAAAACTTGATTCTCCTCCTTCTTCATCCTAGTCTTACTCCCATTTCATTGGGGGTCGGCTCTCCGTATCAGCTCGCGCCTTTCCCACCTGTTTTGCGTCATTTCAAGACTTGTGCCTATCGTTATCATAACTTGATTAATTGTACTTATCCAGTTCGAAAGGGGACGAAATCGGCCTCTTTTTCGGCCTCTGTGATCACATAACCGCACCATCATAGTCGGCTCTCGCACATCGCACAATCTTTTTTTTTATAAAGGACTCGTCTATTATAAGCTAAAAGAAAAGTCTCGGTAAGAGGGTAAACATGTACCATGTTAACAGTGGTGGCACTCAGCTTGACGGCCTCATCAGATGCTTTTTCACGCCCCGCTTAAAAGACCCGGGACTGTAAGAAAAAGGAAAGAAGTGAGCTGGCAGGTCTTAGTGGTGCGGCATAGGAATGAGTCACTGAAACGCTTGGTTCTAGCATCTGCACCGTATATGGATGGCATCTTAGCCCTGCACGTGTTGTCCTGTGTAAATTAAATGAGAGGGTGGGATTAATTGGAATCTATCAATACTAATATATTATTTATCAAGTAATCCCTGTAGGTACATTGGAAATAATTGAAAAAAAAATACAAGAGTTATAATTAACACAGCAATATCGTATCCAATGAGAGAACATCTCCCGCCTACTCATCACTCTGATATCGATTGCAAAGTGTCACTGATACCAATAAATGTGTTCGCACTTCAAACATCTTGGAGACGCGCCCGAGGGGTGCGCGCGGGTGCAAACGGGTGCAAAGAGGTGCAAGGGTGAAGGGGTGCGATCTAGTCGTGTTTCGATTAATTCGCAATACTTGTGGCACCGCTCACATTTTATATTTAGAACGCTCGGTTAGTATAGAGTATGTTCTTTAAAAACAAATATTTTTGTGCTATATTTATACACAGTGTGTTTAGAAATTGTATACATCGTTGAGTTAAATACCTATCGACTACGAGTACTTGCATTTATGTACAAACTTTTTATTACTCACATAACTTACTAGCTTTTGCCCGCGGCTCCGCCCGCGTGGATGTCGGTTATCGCAACCAAACATAGCCTATGTCCTTTCTCATGGTCTAATCTACCCCTATACAAAAAAACTAGGTACTTATAATTTAAAGGGCCAACACAATTATTTTTTTACATTTGGGGGAGTTACTTTGTGACGGGGGTTTCTTAAATTTTTAATTTTATTTTACGCTTTTTAAATTGATCTACTAGTCAAGTTCTTTGATTTGATATCTACCTATATTGAGGGTGTTGTGAAAAAAATATGTCGTTCTCTATTTTTTTGATGACGGCCATCTTCGATTTCAATTTTTTTATAGTTTATAGTACTAGTCAAGCTCTTTAATTTGATACCAATGTTTAGGGAGTTGTGAAGAAATATATATTCCCACACGACATGTTGTGACACAATATACCTAAGAACACTCCCGACTAATATACCTTTCAAACAAAACAAACTCCAAATCGGTTCATCCATTTAGGACTTACGATGCCACAGACAGACACACACACACACACAGACATGTCAAACTTATAACACCCCGTTGTTTTTGTGTCGGTCTTGGGTTAAAAACCGACTGGCCGAACAAAAGAACATAAATTAGTCCACTTCTGTAATTCTGGTAGTGCTTACTGGATGTGCCTGCCCAGCTCTAAACTTGTCTGGAATGGTTTTTAAGTTATCCTCTTTCATTTTCCCTGACTAGAGGTCAAGTAATACTCTCTCTCTTTATTCAAACTTAATAAATAAAAACACACAAACTATACGGTCGTTCTCACACACTATGCTCCAAAATTTATATGTTTGATGCTTTGCAATCTGTTAGTCTGCTTCTTGGAAATCTGTTTAAATAACAATAAACCAATCCGATGTCTGATTCAATCTGAATATGGTTTTGATTGGAGAGATGTGTCCAGCGATCCATCTCTCAGTTTTAAGGGTTGGCGAATCTTATCGCAAGGTTCGGGATGCCATGTCTCTTCAGTCTGGGGAAGCTGAGGCTACCAGTGCCATGTAATTGGGAGGCAAGGGCGTTTTTATGGTTGTCTAATCTTGTCTAATATTTCCTGCTATAGGATTCAATTTCCTACTTCACTGTATTCAGCTTGATATCGAGGTACATGAATTTATTGCTTACATGAGGTGATACATTTAGCATATTGCGGATAGTTTTGTTCTGGAATCTCTCCAGTATTTCAATGTTACTGTGGCTGGTAGAACCCCATAGCTGAATTCCGTAGGTCCATATCGGTTTGATGATACTTTTATAGACGACCATTTTGCTATTGTCCGTTAATTGGGATTTGCTTCCGATCAGCCAGTACATGCTACGGATTTTGAGGTCCAGTTGCTTGCGCTTCGTCCAGATATGCTTTTGCCAGGTCAGACGCCGCCGATCCAAGAGCATGCCAAGGTATTTGGTATCTTCCGATTATGAAATCGGAAGTGAAAGGAAATAAATGATTTATTTGATTTTTCTTTTTGCTGAAATGCATTGTTATTATATATACTACAGTATTTCATAACATTATTACGTTAGGTATCATGCTAAAGGCCCGTAAAACTAAGTAGGTAAATAAAATGAGAGTGAGAAAGAGAAGTAACATTATTATCCCAAAAGCCGGCTCCACACTCGCGCGCCGTGCGCCGCTGTCACTAACACTGCCTGGGTAATTATTTTTATTATTGAAACACCTCCGCGCCCGCGCGTCGCGCCCCCCGCCCACCCCCGCGCTCGCCACAGACTTTTTGTTTTTGTTTTAATTCAATTATATTTATCGCTGTGGACATGGGGTTGATGAACAAAATCTATTTGGTTATTTATTATACTTTAGCTAACAGACACTTATCCCCTTTATAAGAAAAACATGGGAAGTCAGGTGTTCACACCTACGGGGCCAATCCAACATCACCTGTAAGTCAGTGCACCTACTGTAAGTCACTGACTACTGGCTTCGCCTTCCTTTTCCCCTCTCTGGTGAGGTTCAGAGGACCGGCCGAGACTTATCCGTGACATTACCCAATGACACTACTGGTAGTGTAAAGGGTTATATTCTATCCATAAAGTCGTGGAAGCCAGAAGAAGGAAGCGAAAACCTTAGTTGCAACTGGGATCATCACTAACATTTAGATAACATAATTATTTAGTTAGATGCCTTGATTTTTTAATAAATAATATATAAAACGCTTCATCACAATAGACTTAGCCATAACATCTACATTAACAAACATACATCGTAATAAAAAAAATCGATTCATAAATCCTCAACACAATTGCGGTCATTGAACAAAAACCCAACCAAAGCCCGGGGGCAGAATTAGTTAAAACGTCATTGGAAACCGTTCAAGTAATATCGATTACTTTTATTGAACATTTTAGTTTATAAAGAACTTTTTTGTTAAAACATTTTTTGAAAATAATTTTACAAAGTTATCATTTACACTCAATATAATTTTATTCCACAAGACATAAGGTTTATTTTACAATGAACAGAATAACCAATAGATTGGTATTTATTTGCGTGGGATGGGATAGAGTTGAACTATTTGTTTGTTTTTTTTTTAATTCATTGTTATATCTGACGAGGGAGTGGCAATGTGAATGGTCTCAATGGCCTTTAAACCAATATTAGTTTTTCTTTTGGTTTGTGAAGACGTAATTGTTTTCGGATTGACAGTAGATAATGCGGTTACAGAACACAGACATTACGGAACTTGATTTGAATACTTCTTTTTTAAACATACATTTTTTTATACCGTAATCCTTACGGTTTGAATGCAGAATTGAATAGATAAAAATTACCATAACAACGTAGCGAAAAAAAACTAAACGTTGACAATTAACATGATACCACACTATAAATTGGATAAGTTATAAGGTAACTTGTATGAAAAGGGATTTAGTGACGTCATAAAATTTAATAGTCAAATCAGTTACTATTACAGGTTGGGTGGATGATTAAAAATAAATAGAAACTATAAAATAAGAACTCACACAATGTTTACCGCTCTTTTATCATTCTTAATTTAATTAATTTAATTAAAAATTTATTTTAACTATAGTATAATACGCAATTGTCTCCCTTGGTTGTGGCTTTTTTATTTTAGCTTTTACGGGAGCGTCGTCTGACATAAACGCTGCTTTATAACCTCTTCCATCAATTGAGATGGTACCACCTTGAAGTTGAGGTTGGTTTGGAATGAAGATACCTTAATAACGACAGGAGTCCCATAGACCTTAGCGCTACTTACACTATTTATCTATTACCTTTAGCTGCATAATTGTACTTTAGCGCTGTATGGTATGTCGCGAAATATTACTTTACTACAATGGTGACGAAATTCACGAAAGTAGCCACAAAAGACCCTACTTTAAAAAAAATCGCTAAAGGCCTGTCAACACAATAGTTAAAGTAACAAATCTAATGCTCACAGGGCCGTGAGGAAACAAATTAAGGCGAAACCACACGTGCGTCGGTGCGATCGCGCGTGTTAGATTTGGGGGGGTAAAACTAGATGTGACCATATATATATAAGCCTATAACTTACTATATATACCCATAAACAGGATGCCATTTGTAAGTATGTATTTGAACCAAGGAAATTAAACAATAAATACAATTCTGTTTTATCACTCTTTTATTCTGTTATACTACGTCAGTTCCAAAAGCTGTTGTAGACAGGAAAGAACTGACAAGAAAACCTGTCTGCCTTCTAACCACAACATAATTAATATTTTACTTCATGTTACACCAGGCTCGTAGCCAAATATTACAATATAAGACAACCCTGGTTGCAGACCAGTTACAACAATATAATAGCTAAAACTATAACACAGATACTTATCACATAGGAACCACATTGGAGTCGAACCACTTCTCATAATTATAGCCAAATATTACAATATAAGACAACCCTGGTTGCAGACCAGTTACAACACTATAATAGCTAAAACTATAACACAGATACTTATCACATAGGAACCACATTGGAGTCGAACCACTTCTCATAATTATCAGTATGACAATACTTGCACAGTCACTAATATGGTATAATGATATTCTATCATCTGGTATATCAGTTAAACAGACTAATAGCCGACACTACGATACATAGGTAGTACATAAAACTTAGATACCACACTGGTATCGAACCAGCCCTTATAATCATTGGTATAGCCATACTTTTACAGACATTATGATAGTTTATTATCCCCAAGGATTATCGCAAATACATCAAGTAATACTTTGATTCGGTTACTTTACAAGTATATTTTAGTTACACAATATTTGGAACACCCAAAGAGGGTATTTAATTATAATTGCTAATTCAATTACTTATTAAATACCAATCCACTATTATATTATTCACTATAACAGTAGTTATTACTACATTCACTTTTATAACCCTGTAAGTACAGATTATTATAACATTATAAATATAACAGAGGTATATCGTACCTCACACTTCGACGGCTCGGGATAGACTGTCCCCACGACACTCGATGTCGTCTTTTTATAACACTTTGATACGTCACATTGCATCGAATGATTTTAACCTACCTCCTTATAAAAATATTATACAAAGTAGTTTCCTTTACAAAATGATGACAATTTATGCTTTATCGTAATATTATACACTATAATACATCAAACTACACCTCGCCTGATCACTGGTTACACCATATTTTAACATGATTCTAACACGGCCATACTGACGATTACTTCGCTCTCGAAGTATATACAACGAATTTTATTGCAAATTGCGATCACATATTACATAGTTAAACTTAGTCGTTATAATTATATTTCTTTTACATCACTTTTTGCAAAACAGAATTCATACATAAAAGAAAAAACACTTTTTCTTAGTATCAAAATTACCCCAAAAAGAATCGTCAACACCAGAAAAATATAGATATTCAACAACATTTTGGTACTTTGTCTCAAATTTAAGATTTAAACATTATTTAGTCTTCGATCTTTATGAAATCTTAGCATTGTAGAAGGGCAAAAAACATTTTATAAAATGTGTGTAAAATATATGTATATATTATCTTCTGTTATTATTCAGTTATCTAAGAACATTAATTACCTCCGAATCCAACGGAATAATGTGAACTTTTATAAAATGTCTTTTGTAATTGTTCGGTTATCCAAGAATATTAAGTACCTCCAAATCCAACGGAATAATCTGAACTTTTATAAAATGTCTTGTCATTGATCAGTTATCTACGAATATTGATTACCTCCGAATCTAACGGAATAATCTAAACTTTATCATTTCAAATACCATCTATAAATTTACCATTAAATTAATTCTGCATCACGTCAATTGATCATAACAGTCTTATTTTACCCGAGATACAAGTCTCGTATTTTACCCGAGATGTAAGACTCGTATTCTCCACGAGGTATTACAGTCTCGTATTTTAACCTTAGTCTTAGTCTTAGTCTTTAGTCTCGTCCTTACTTTTTCTTTTTACTTATAACCACCACTAATGCCAAAAGCCAATAACACTATATATATATAGTAACACAAATAGCAATGTTTTTAATCTATCACGGCCATTCTGAACTGCACTTTGATCTCAAAGTGTTTGTAAATCCATAATAAAATAATACCTATTGTACTCCTTTGTGGAACATATTTAGTGTAAACGCTATTATCTTTTTTTTATAATTCGAATTTAGTTCGTTTCAACTATACTTGACTTTACTTTGACTGAAATTTACTTTATTATTGTATTTATTGCAGCTTAATTTGAATAAACTTTACTATTGCATCGACTGTACTCCGCGTTTCGAACTGGTCGGTGGTCCATTTGCTAAACTAGTATTTAATATTTATTTTTACATTGACGTGTTGCAAGTTCCGATTTAATAGTCCATGCAGAATAAATGTTTTTTTTTTAAATTTGAATTTAATATTGAATCGACGGTACTTTTATGTTTAATATTGAATTGAATGTACTTTTACTTTAATATTGGGTTGCCTGTACTTTTACTTTAATATTGGACCGACTGTACTTTTACTTCATTGGCTTTAAATGACTTTTGACTTTATTGGCTTTACATAGTTTACTTAGTCTTAGGTAACTTGAAAATGTGTCCAACTAATAAAAAAAATGGGTCGTATTTTAAAGACCTGGTAACCATCACACATTAATGATTATATTATCAGTATCAATGAATCCAAATGGATTATGAGGCTCTTTCAATCTTTCTATCTCGGTGTATGTGTAAACATACCTTTTAGTAATTCTCATAATAAGTAAATCTACTTTACACAGTAATCATAATAAGCAACTGTTCGGCCAACCTGATACATCTTAATAATAGGTTACTTATCAGGTACCGAAAATAAGTATATTAATCTAAAATACAAAATATTAACACCACTAATTCTGATCACCAAACTTTTAGAATAGGTACGGAATATTAGCACCATTTATTCTGATAAAACCATTCCAGTTCACCCCAATGATTAACCTTGCTATAGGTATTAGTCAAGCCACATATTTTATTTAAGAAAATAAACAGTTTGATCATTACTTTCTTTTTTTTATTAAATAGGGTAGCTTTAAATTTGAAATCAGTATTATTTCAATGATACCAGCCAGAAAATTTAAAATAAAAATAAAAATTCATTGGTGATCAGCCCGAGTGGTTTGCAATTAGAACTATCACGAAACACTATCCAACTTGAATCTTATTAATCACAAAAGCTACAATACCGTTTTTGTGCACTTTTTTTGTTGATGGTTTGGAAATACACTGCTTCGCAGTACCTCTGCAAACTGATGCTGGATTTCACTGCCTTGCAGATAGCTGAGCCGTCAGTCATTACTCCAGTGGGTAGCAAATATTACAGAAGGCTTTTGGCAAGCCTCCCAGATGCAGATACAATCTGAAACTTGTACAATATGTATTAGAATACGGTTTTTGCGTATCCCACTTCTGATGTTAGATTTGGGGGGGTAAAACTAGATGTGACCATATATATATAAGCCTATAACTTACTATATATACCCATAAACAGGATGCCATTTGTAAGTATGTATTTGAACCAAGGAAATTAAACAATAAATACAATTCTGTTTTATCACTCTTTTATTCTGTTATACTACGTCAGTTCCAAAAGCTGTTGTAGACAGGAAAGAACTGACAAGAAAACCTGTCTGCCTTCTAACCACAACATAATTAATATTTTACTTCATGTTACACCAGGCTCGTAGCCAAATATTACAATATAAGACAACCCTGGTTGCAGACCAGTTACAACAATATAATAGCTAAAACTATAACACAGATACTTATCACATAGGAACCACATTGGAGTCGAACCACTTCTCATAATTATAGCCAAATATTACAATATAAGACAACCCTGGTTGCAGACCAGTTACAACACTATAATAGCTAAAACTATAACACAGATACTTATCACATAGGAACCACATTGGAGTCGAACCACTTCTCATAATTATCAGTATGACAATACTTGCACAGTCACTAATATGGTATAATGATATTCTATCATCTGGTATATCAGTTAAACAGACTAATAGCCGACACTACGATACATAGGTAGTACATAAAACTTAGATACCACACTGGTATCGAACCAGCCCTTATAATCATTGGTATAGCCATACTTTTACAGACATTATGATAGTTTATTATCCCCAAGGATTATCGCAAATACATCAAGTAATACTTTGATTCGGTTACTTTACAAGTATATTTTAGTTACACAATATTTGGAACACCCAAAGAGGGTATTTAATTATAATTGCTAATTCAATTACTTATTAAATACCAATCCACTATTATATTATTCACTATAACAGTAGTTATTACTACATTCACTTTTATAACCCTGTAAGTACAGATTATTATAACATTATAAATATAACAGAGGTATATCGTACCTCACACTTCGACGGCTCGGGATAGACTGTCCCCACGACACTCGATGTCGTCTTTTTATAACACTTTGATACGTCACATTGCATCGAATGATTTTAACCTACCTCCTTATAAAAATATTATACAAAGTAGTTTCCTTTACAAAATGATGACAATTTATGCTTTATCGTAATATTATACACTATAATACATCAAACTACACCTCGCCTGATCACTGGTTACACCATATTTTAACATGATTCTAACACGCGCGTAATCGCAAATTGTGCAAACAGCCTAACGCGGGCGGGAGTCCGCGGTATCAAGTGTCGACAGTTTTAATTTTGTTCAATTCCGAACACTTTTTGTGGGGACGTTTCTTCGAAGTCATGCAGTACGGTTTCATTCATAAATACTTCGAAAATAAATATTATTTACAAAAATACGTAGCAAAAATGTTAAGCGTTATTTGTGGAAATTAAACAACAAAACTTGCTCGCGGATGGATGAAGCAGAGGCTTGAATTATTTACTATAAATTTTCAACAACTCTGTATGTCTATCGTATTATCTATTCTGTGCTATCTTGGTGGGTTTCTAAAATAAGAATTAAGCTCTAGTCAAAACATAGTGTGTTTCAGTTAAAAAAAATATGCTATCGCGCTTTCTTCTTTTCATCTACAGATAAAGTCTAAAAAATATGATTTAGAAATGGATTAGAAAGTTTTAATACCTAGGGCAGCAGGCTTCTCGACCGATGTACCATTGATGAAGTCAAATATTGGTTTAGCCGAGTCCGAAACTACAAAACAGACAAGTCGATATCAACCAGATACTATTACAGCCCCCGCAGTGCCCTCACGCACAGATCGGGGGTTGAGATTGTAACGGAGATCGCTAAAAACTACAATAAGGGTGATGTTTTTTGTACGTTTTCACCAAAAAGATAAAGGAGATCCCACCCTCTAACCGCTTCACAACAAATGAGAAATCCACTTGTCGTAATAACAAAGGATTATCGATATTAGTTCAGCACAATTGCGTTAAATGTTCTCAGATCACGAGATAGTGGCACAATGGACATTTTTGTAGCGTTTTGTGGTCTTTTTATCCTGGTTTTAGATATCAGATTCGTAGATAACTGGTAGTATTGTTATTTTGAGTTAAAGTAGAAAGTTGTGTGCCGATATAAAGCAATATTCTATTCAAATAATTGCTATAATTAATACGTATTCAGTCACGCCTCTTTCACATGGGGGTAGGAAACCACAGCTTTCACTTACTAAGATCCTGGAGTACACCTTCCGCTCATACTACTCTTTACTTTTTTTTATGGATAACTATACAAATCGAATAAATGGGTAAATGAATCTTCTCGGGCGGAACTAGAACCCGCGATCTTTCCCTTACAGAGGGAATACCTTGACCAACTCGGCTACCGAGACACGCCCGATGTGATTCAAATTTCCCTTCTATTTTATCCGTCTTTAAAACGACGGTGGAGCTATCTACCGATGTTCTTACGAACTATCGGAACCAATGAATGATTTTACAATCATTTTCACACATAGATTTTTGATAACTCCGCCCAAATATTTTAATTAATTTTATAGCATTAAGTATGCTAACTATACAAATCGAATACATAGAGAAAAAATAATCTTTTCGTCCTGTACTTACTATATTTTACTTACTTTACTTCGTTTATCTGGCTATAATTTTAGAAACAATATTCTAGAGTGTCTTAAGTGTTACTTTGTGACCAACACAAACCAATCGATGGGCACTAATATATCGCCAATTACCTCTTCTGCCACTTTTCGTTACATTGTGCATGGAGTTTGACAATAGCCTGGCACAATAGGCCTGCGACCGTGAGACAAGCACCTGCGATGAATCCTTTGGCCGTGGGAGTTTGATACCGATACCTATCTACTAACGTGGAGTGCCTCCAGGCCATGCGATCAAAGAAACTATTGTTGTTGTGTTGTGGTGAAATTTGTGGGTGTGTGTTGTTTTTGTTACAATACACATTTTGTTATTCTGATGTGAATTTTTGTTCTGGTGATTTCTTTCTTGACTTTAAAGCTTTTTTTGACGACTTTGTTTCAACAGGTGCTTGAATACTTGCTATTTAGTGTAAAGAGCTATTTTAGAATAAATCAGAAATAATTAATGGTATTCCATTACAGAGATCTGACTCAGGCTCCGGCATTCCAATCGACTCTATGCCTTCGCCGTCGCTCGGCTATGTTTACTTCGGTGGCAAAATTTATGTTCAACTAGCTTTATCCCCTGTCGGTTATCGCGACCAAAACATAGCCTATGTCCTTTCTCAAGGTCTAATCTATCTTTATACCAAATTTCATCAAAATCGGTTCTGTGGTTAAAGAGCGTAACATAGAGACAGACAGACAGAGTTACTTTCGCATTTATAATATTAGTTAGAATGTTTTTTTTATTTGTGAACACAGTGTAACTTTGTTATATAGTTCTTCTTACAACCGAAGTTTACCGCAGAACTGGCGGCGCAACAATCTCAACTACGCCGCGGTATTTTCTGCAAGGCGTCAAGTTTACTGTAAGCAGTGAAGAACTTGACTTGCAGTAAACTTTTCGTAAACGTGTTCATGTAAGTATTGTGTTTTTAGCAGAAACTTTTCCTTGGCTTGTGAGCTTCATCTTTCTTCACAAGCAGTATACATACGTATATATAATATTATACGGTGCTGACTCTAATGTCAATCATGTAAACGTTATATTTGGTTATATTATGTATTTTCTCGTTTCTTGTTATTATTTCATTAATAATGATTTTGTAGATTTAGATTGTTTGTTGTATGAATAATACCTAATAGGAATCATACAGCTCTGAAAGTGTACGCTGTTTACGGTTCAACGTAATAAGAAGTGAAGAAACTCTTCTCATTGACTTGGTTTTTTGTCAATGTAGAGTCTAACCGACCGACAAGGCAATACCGGTAGTAATTCCCCAATATGAAACTGATATATCACAAAGAAATCTCCAAAGCCACTAGGGGCACCGTTCCTAATACGTCACTTATTTATTAAACCATTACTTAACAATATAAAGTAGCCACGCCCCGAACAATAAACGAATAATGAGAACCATTTGTCAACAAAGTTTAAACAGCGTTTAGGACTGAACCCCGAAATTTCAAAATAAATTGTATTAACTTCCACCAAAGAACCATTTTAAAATAATAAATTGACTCAACATTTTTGTTCACTAAACGCTTACAGATGAACAATTCTAGGACTTAATTTCAAAAATGTTAAGGTTGAATTTCGAATAGAAAAAAAGTCAACATTTTTTGAAATTAATTCAATAACAATTATTTGAGGGTTCTATTATTTATTATAATAAAAGAAATAAAACAATGTGGAGTGTTCTCGTTGAGGTACTTGCGTTGAATGCAGTCAATAGGTATCGTGTGGCGAAAACAATTGCTTAGTATAATGTGGCCTAATGCAGTGGCATTGTGTGGAGTGCACTGGCGGTGTATTGTGATACCTTGCTTTGGGAGCACTTCGAGCTGAAGTAATCGCTGTAATTGCGTATATGTCACTTATGTTTTTATTGTGTTTCAGAGAAGAATGAAACAGCAGCTAGTCCAATGTGAAGAGAGTGAAGGGAAACCGTTGAAAGACACTTGCGAGAAATAACGTTGTGAGGTCCTTACCGCCTGCAGAACTGATTAGGATATGAAATCATCGTCTTACGAATTTTGAAGATGTCTGCCTTAATGGTTGTGAGTTCTATTTTCGCTAAGTTGGCCTACGTGTTTCTATTACATATATTGTAATTGCACCTCCTTGGGCCCGTACTGTTTTCGTCACGAATTGTGAACAGAGCCTGGCTACTCCGTATGTAGCAAGAAATTACCCTTTTAAACTATCCTAAAAGCGTAGATGCGACCTCTGCTGGCACTTTAAAGGACAATTACATAGAAATAAAAAATATATGATAATAACCGGATTCACATAAAGGGTTTCGTATAGAAATGGAAGTTTACCTGCCTCCCGTCTTCCACAATGATGACGCAATGATACCGCTTGCACTTGGGTTGGGTGACAGTAGCATTGTTCACCACAGATGTGGATCAAACTGCCGATTCACGTTTAATTATTAAAATTGGTCATACATTGTAAATAAGGAGGTTCGTAGCTGGTTATAAAAAATCAGTTACGAAAGAAGACGAGCCCCGTTTTCCTCGTAGAGAGCGGTGGCGAAGAAGCATGTCATGTGGATGCGTGCGATGCCACCGATGACATGAGTTTGAAACATAAATTTATATTAAGTTTGTGGTTTGAAATGAAATAATTTTATTGAATGGTTTGTGCTGTAAGTCAAATATTTAAATAGATACATGCCAATTGATGTTTCTGACAATTAATAAATACGATGAAAAATTATACTTCTCGGGCGGGACTCGAACCCGTGATCTTTCCCTCACAGAGGGAATGCCCTGACCAACTCGGCTACCGATACACGCCCGATGTATTTCAAATTTCCCATCTATTTTTATCCGTCTTCAAGGCGATGGTGCAGTCATCCACCGATGTGCTTACGATACGATATCGATAGTTCGGGCGTGTCTCATTAGCCGAGTTGACCAAGGCATTCCCCCTGTAAGAGAAAGATCGCGGGTTCGAGTCCCGACCGAATAGTTTCCTTTTTCCCTATGTATTCGTTTTGTATAGGTAGCATACTTAGACCCGTATTCTAGAATGACACTCAGCCTGAATCTCGACTTATCTAAGGACAGATTGTATAGGCAATATGTCAAACTATCAATCTGTCTATACAATCTGCCCTCAGGTAAATCGCGATTAAGGCTGATTGACATACTAGAATACGGGCCTAAATGCTGTAAAATTCATTCATTTGATATAATTGGTTACCAATTCGGCGGCGTCAAGATGTTCACTTCTTTCCTCACTCTTTTCTGTTCTTCATGATCCCAACTCTCCTGTATATCCTTGTGAGCGTTTTGAGTTTCTTGTCCCCAGGGGTAAACCCTGTCGCACTTCATCTTCTCTACTACTTCGTACTCCGTCCTATTAGCTCTTCTTACTATGACAATTCCTTTACTGTCTCTGCTGTGCGGTTGTGGAACTCTCTTCCTCATTCATACGCGACAGCCCTTCATTAAATATCTTTTAAAAACGAATTAGTGACTACTTTCTCTCTCAACAATAGCAGACATAATATATGTAATTAAGTATCATATATATGTATGTATGTGGGTATATGAATGTTTATATATTCTTAATTATTTCTGATGTACTGTACTGTACTGTATGTGTATGTAGATCTAAGATGTTTATACATGTATGTAAGTATTTATTATATAATGCCTTTGTCAGGAGTATACCTTTCGTATACCCCTTCATTATAAAACTTGAAATTTAATGTACACAAGACTTTTGTCTCTCATTGGATTGCTATTCCTCTGTGCACTCCCGAGTTTGCTGGAAGATAACTCAACCTTGAGTTAAGCTTGCCTTTGTACATACTATTTCTTTTCTTTGTATAAATGCCTTGTAAGTGTACAATAAAGTATAAAATAAATAAATAAAAAAAAATTGTTAGGATAGTACTAGCTGGAGCCCGCGAAACAGCTCATATGACTTTTCTGATCCCGTTCCTGCCGCACATGGGAACCGTGGAACCTATTTCAGATTACTGCAGACAAATTGTCCTTAGCAGATAAACAGAGCTGACCCATTCTTACTGTATAGTTGCAAAATGTATTAATTTCAATAAATTCAGATCAATCAGTCGAGCGTTGAGTTATTATAGTTCCGTGGCGGATGCACACTACGCTGGCCACGAGTGTAAACACAATATTGCAAGTAACAGATTCTCAGATAAATTCGTTAAGTTCTCCATTATAAGTTCACGCGCCGATACCTTATTTGCAAAATATTATTACAACAAACAATATTAACAATGCACTAAACTACTTAGAAATGTGAACAATGTATAATATCAATTTACCCCAAAAAGCTCGAGTTACCCCACAGTTGGGGTAACAAAAGCATTATTTTTTGCGGTTACAAATTCAATACTTGTGTATAATTGTAAAAAAATGGATGATTATGGTTTAATAGTTGGTAAAGTACACCATTATGGAGTGATCAGGTAAAGCGCTCGTCTAGTGAAAGCTTTATTTGTTTCTGTGATGGGAGCCGGATGGCGAGAAGGAGTTAGGGAAAACCGACAATCAGCTGTTCTCTATAAATTGTGCAGTTTGCCTCGTTTAATGAAGTGACTTCATTGAAATCAAACCACTTTTACGGATTTTATCGCGATATACCTATTTGTTATTATTTCATCCGTTCATATTCAGCATTCATAGTCATGTTTTATGTTATGTTATGTTTTTATGTTATGATTATATGATAAGTTACTTCAGCTGAATTTGTTCAATAGGTAATATGCACGTAATGCTAGCTTGAGCATTGAGGCTACACTCCTGAAAAGAACATATAATACGTATTCAGCATTATTATTGGTCAGAGGACATGTAGCTTTGTTATTTGAAAATTCAGGCCCAAGCTTTGAATCTAACCAGGATAGATGAAGATAATCCATAGTATACCTAATAGACGCGTTGGTGTATCTACATGTACACTGGGCCCTTTACCTGACAGTAGGTACTATCATTACATTATCTGTGGTACTATCGTATCAAGTGTTGCAATCCTCTGCCTACCGTCACAATGGCGCACTCGGCACCTCAACGGTTTAAAACTATTATTATCCAACAGTAAATACTTAAGCCATTTAAATTTCGAAAACCCAATGAATTCTAAATCCAAAAATGTCATTAGTAAATCGTATGTTAAAACTGTTTGAACAGTATTAGGAAACGTATTACAATGACAAGTATATTAGCATTCCATTCGAACCTTATTCTTAATCAAATAAGACTTAAAATCACAGTGTTATTATTAACTATTTTGTGTGCACATACCTTTGAACACAAACATGCTTTAACACCTTTCAAATTGATAATAAACTCTTATTACGACGACGGAAAGATCAGTTTTGAATAAAATATTAGATAAAAATAGCATTTTTATGTGAGATTCAAATTTCGAAGTACATACGTGCTCACAAAATGGAGATGCTAAGTTTCTAAAATGTCCAAACAGTATAGTATTGGCGGCGTGTTGGTGAGCGGCGCGGACAAACATTGGGCGCAAACATGCAGCGCTCGGAGCGCGGAGCGAGGCGACCAACCGAACTGGGATCTTGTTACCGCTCGCGGTACACTCCTGCACGCAACTGATTACAATATTCATTTCAGCAGTGTGAAAAACATCCGTCGAGGTCTACCAATAAATTAATTCTTTCTTTTGTTTCTGTCAAAACAAAGATCCACCACTCATGATGGAACCGTCCACTGTCAAGCTGAGTAAAAACTATTTAATGTAATTGCTGGCGTATGTTTGTTTGAGGCTTTTCTGTTTATCCTCCCAGTGTTGGCTATTAGATGGTGGTTGTTTCCGTATAAGTGAAGATAAGACAAATCAAGGAAAAGGGTAGCAACGGGGACAGGAACTGAAAAACTGCGTACTTGCGACTCGTGTATTAGCGATGCTAACCACGTACTTGAGTATTTTTAATGTCAATATTATAACACTTTTGCCATTGGCTGTACCAAATTGGTGTCTTTGAAGCGGGTTAATTGCGAACAAACAATGGAATTAAGTAAACCACTCGCATTATTAGTTGCGTTGCGTCATGATAAAACTGACGCACCTGTGAGGTTATAGCTATACTACCTATACTATAAACATATGCTAGAGAGAGAGGTAGGCAGAGATATATAGGGCACAGTTATATGCGAGTGTGGATGGTACCGTCGGAAAGGGAAGACCTAGGCGCACATACCTGGACCAAATTGGGGGTATTTTAGAAAAGGAGCAGTCCCAGAGTACCCTAAACCGACGAGCATGGATGAAGCATGTAATGAGAGTGAATGAAGTGAGAGTAGTAGGTATGTCAGGATCGTAGCAAATGCAGATCCGTGATCTCTGCCTACCCCTATGACAAACAGGCATGATTTTATGTATGTATGTAGTTATATCCTAATACTTGTCTCCCTCACATTCACAATATAATCAACATGATATATTCACGTCTTGTGCGCTCCAGGGTAGGTAGAGAAACCAGTCCGCCTTCTGCTTCTCTATATACACACTTCACGTTCCTCTTCTACTGTCAATTAACCTTCTATGCAAGTCTACTACAGTTTGGAGCGCTCGTAAATTATCCTATATATTCAACAAATCATCAGTTTGGGTACCCTTGCACTGCGAGGTCGGACCGGCCCGCCTGCTCACTTAAGTAAAAGAAAGAAAGAAAATATTTTTGTTATGCACACAGAAAATGATAAGAAAAGCGTCGGTAGCTTAGTGGTTAAGGAGTCGACCTTACGATCGAGAGGTCCCGGGTTCGATCCTGGCCATTACACTACCGACGTGAACCCACTCCTAATACAAGCAATTAGCTTAGCTGGAGGGGTTAGAGGGAATATTAGTAGTCATAGTCATAGTCATAGCCATTTATTTTTCAATATAGAACAATAAAATTGTTTCTTATTGACGTCAATTTTAATTCTACTTAATCTAAGTTTACCAAAGCTTCCAAGGCGCTGGTGGAGAAGAAACGGCGCAACAAACTCCACTGCGGCATTTTTTGGACGTCAATTTACAATATTTATTTTCTTAAAACTAAATGTCAACAAGTATATAAAACTCTTTATAATTAAGAATTAAAACAAAGTTACATAATGTAACAAAAAAGTCACGTAACTAATACAGTACCATGCTGTAATTATAGCAATTTACGAGGGGCCTGCACCATGCTCAAGCCAGACATTTTTATCTTTCAAGTAATCATCTATCCTATAGTATGCCTTTTTGGATAAGGTGGTTTAGTAGTAAGTAACTACGGTTCTAATATTCTTTAAAAAAAAAAAAACACAACTTAGCAGAATAATGGTAGGCGACCTCAGCGTAAAACAAGTACACTTCTTCATCTTCATCTTCGTCTTAGCGCTAATCACAGTCGCACCCGAAGCTTACAGTATGGAGTGCGCTTTACCAGTCTAACCGCGGATTTGGCTAAACTTCGACATTTTCTGTGAAGCGATTGCCACCTGACCTCCACAACCCAAAGGCGATATCGAAGCATTGCAACTAGACCAGTTGTTGGACTGATTGGGGCTCCAATTACCCGTAGCGACTGCCATAGATGTTCGTATGGCAACCGGGACCGACGGCTTAACGTGCTCTCCGAGACACGACCAGACCAATGCAAATACTTCATGCATACTACATACTAAATATTTGCATCGAGCGGGGATTGAACCCGCGCCTCCTGCATAGCGGCTGCGTTCACTGCCGCTTCGCCACGGAGGCTTATAAAATTATCGTTACAATCATTTCTTCATAATCATATTTATAAATTACCATTTAAGTACTTGCTTATACCCATCCTTCATTACTCACCCTGACTTTTTCGAGTATTTGATCAGTAAGTAATCTTATCTAGTGCAATGGAGATTGGTGGACCTGGAGCGACGACGGCCGGAACTAGCCGACCAACGTCGCCTTAGCACGAGCAAGCCCTAGGTGCCTGAATAGCAGAGATATAGGGAGATTCACTTTTAATCTTAATTTTCAATTGAAAACGTAGTTTGCTCTAGCCAACTTCACCTGTAAGCACCTTGTAGGAACATCTGCTGATTGACGAACAGGGCTTGATGGGAATATCAGGTTCCAATAAGCCGAACTGAAAGGAGGACGAGTAAGCTACTGAGGTGAAAACAGATGCAACCGGGGACAACGTTCAGATGTCACGCTTTGACCGTTCGTCGATAAAAAAATATGAAAAGTGGAATATTAAAAAAAATTAAAAGCCAAAAAAGAAGATATTCCATAAAGCAATATTGAACAATCTAGTTTTTGTATGCGCTTGCGTCAGTTCCCAGTGTAGCCAATAAGTGACCAAATATTGTCACACTCGGGCGTCGGCAGCGTCCCGTGACGGCGCGCGTCCCTCTCTGGCGCGGGCGGAGCGAGCGAGACGGCGACCAGCTCTGGAGCGAGGCACTCGGCGACAAAGCAGCCGACTAACAAAATACTAGCATGGTGGCAATGCAGGGTCGGACTCGACGATCAGTCAATTTTTTTTTAATATATAGGACACGTCAATTTGACTTCACCTCGCCTGATGTTAAGCAAAGGCAAAATTTCGGAGAGAGGGTCACCATCGTAAACATGTACCATGTTAACAGTGGTGGCACTCAGCTTGACGGCCTCATTAATTGCCTTTTCACGCCACGCTTAAAGGACCCGGGGCTGTAACACGTGAGCTGGCAGGGAGTTCCAGGTCTTAGTGGTGCGGCATAGGAATGAGTCACTGAAACGCTTGGTTCTAGCAGGTGTACTCTGCACCGTATATGGATGGCATCTTAGCCCTACACGTGACGTCCTGTGAAGGAAAGGAGAGGGTGGGACTAATTGGAAAAGCT
Organism: Eilema sororculum; assembly: GCA_914829495.1. Classification (NCBI taxonomy): domain Eukaryota; kingdom Metazoa; phylum Arthropoda; class Insecta; order Lepidoptera; family Erebidae; genus Eilema; species Eilema sororculum. Next base: position 867,686 of record OU618532.1, read on the forward strand.
CATCAGAACATTCACCATGGTAGAGACGGTCGAATACTGCCAAAGACGCAACATCTCTACGCATCTGCAAAGGCTCGAGGGTGTTCGTGACCTCAGGATTCACAGTTAACTAATTTCGATGTGCTTTATTGCCCTGAAAAAGATAGCTGGGATGCGATATGGAGGATCTGATGTTAGACCGTACTTTGGGAGACGCTTGCGTCCGGCAGTGGTCTGCATACTAATTGAGTAATTAATTGAAGTTAGGACCTAGTATTAAAATTAATGGCGGGTACTTGGAACAGTATTAGTTGGTCGCTCTTGCCACGTTATGTTACGACCCCCACATGATGAGACGGAGCGACTTCACCGAAATTTAACTGGAACGGAAAAACCTGGCACATCTACGTCTAAAAAAATTGGTCAAGTTTCCGAAACTGAAAATGCACGGGTTTTGGGTTAATTTGACACGATTAGTACTACAGATGAGCAAATAATCATACTTACTATAGCCTCGCTGATCCTCTCTCGTGGATTCACTTATATATGCACTTGCTCCCAAGTTCAATCACCACGTTGATATTAATGTTTTTTAGTAGCATCTAAGAATCTTTAATTATACTCGTAAGGACGGCAAAACTCGCCTTTAATGTTTGAAATTCTGAATTTTATTTTCCTAATGCGATTTAAAACCAGTCTGGCGAAGTCCGGCCCTGGCGCACTCGTGTGTAGTAGCGAACAGTGTGGCTTTATGCCGCTACACTCTCCGCCGACGTGAGTGACTCCACACACATCGCCTGCACACGGCTCACGTCCTGTGGCATTATTATTATTAGTACACCTGCAAGAAAGTGTGCACTACCTAATGGCCACAGTGGCAAAGGTTGCAGGTTCAAAACCCCGGCCAAATATACTACAGAACACATTCCAAACAAAAGCAATGAAGTTTGGGTTCCGCGATCAGCTCATTATTTTTAATCAGCTTCTTGACATTGCTACAAGACGGACTGCCATCTGATCTTCCAAACCTGAGGAGAAAGCTGACGCTCCAGAGCCTGGTCTATTATTCAGTGGTAGTGGATTGGTGACGGAGAATGGCTGTGGAGAAGGAGAAGAAAATCTTTGTCCTAAATATGTATGCAAAATAGTGGATTATATAACGATAGATGATTGTGTTCTGCTCGAACAACATAATGGAGCATATCTATTCGTAGACCGTGCCTAAATTGTCGCTACGTGACAATTTCTGTGAAGACATGTCACACGCGAAACTTCGGTGGCAGAAAGCAAGAAAAATCAAATCGAAGACTGAATTATAAACATATCTCCACTCAAATTCAGATACTTCTTAACGTTCCCAAACTGTCCCGAATTCACTAAATATGCAAATTCCAGCAATTTCCTTCACTTTCCGCCGAGGAGCGCGCCACCAAAATTAGGGTTCCTTACGCGGAGTGGCGCAGAACCCTTCTATTATTGTGGTTTTTATTGTGCCCTTGCATTTTATTACTTTTTTATTTCTTTTTAACAGCAGGGAGGTCAGTTATCGACTATACGATAGGGTTGCTCATTGCACAGTCCGTGATTAAATATATTTAAGGAAAATAAATAGTTTTGTGACGTGAGATACCCACATATTAAATACCAGCTTCTTTTAATGACTTTTTGGACATGCTATTTTGGGAATAATAAGCATAGAAATATTAAGAGACCATAATTTTCTCTTCGTAGAATTGAATAGACCATTGAAACTAAACTAATGTTTACCAAATGGGCCACCGATTCACAACACGGCCTCCGAGGAGATGTCGATGACGAGATGTGGGCAAAAGCTAGTATTATATAAAAGCGTAATACCACTTACCGATTAATCACGAAATCGCAGAAACTATAACACCTAAAATTTAGCCTACCTACCTTACCTATTTAGCAAGTAGGTTCCAAGGGTTTTTCAAATTCGCTAAGAAAGAATGGATTTTACGAAACCTCACCTTTGGGTAAAACGGGGATTGACAGTTTGTATAGAAGTCCAGTATTCTTGGAGTAAAAGTAATTTAAATTATAATGTTTACTCCATAGATGGTGTTGAGGTGTACAAGTAATGTATTCTTAGAAATCAGTCCCAGGCGGCCGCTAGTTCAATATGAATATGAGCAGATACAGCACACCAAGCCTTCAAACTTGTCTGTCGACTTACTTCTACAGACGAACATACTAGTAATATATACTCGAACCGACTAAAACCACCCGTTGTTACGTCACATCGGCTAGTGCGGCCGGGGTATCAGGTGTGGCAACCCTAGCGGCATCGCAAGATGTCATCTATCAGTTGCAACACCCCTGCCCCTCAAACAATGTCTCTTACTGCCTACCCCGTTTACATCCCAGCTATTTGAATTCTTTCACGTTTTTTATTATGATTAAAAAAATAAGGCATTTTGTCATAACTAACTGATCTCTTCTTCATTTTAGCGTTACTCCCAGTTCCACCCGAAGCTTCCAGCTTGGAGTCTGGGGTCCGCTTTATCAGTCTAATTTGGCTAAACTACGATATTTTCTGTGAAGCGATTGCCACCTGACCTCCACAACCCAAAGGCGATATCGAAGCATTGCAGCTAGACCAGTTGTTGGACTTTTGAGGGCTCCAACTACCCGTAACGACTGCCATAGATGTTCGTATAGCAACCGGAACCGACGGCTTAACGTGCTCTCCGAGGCACGACCAGACCAATGCAACTACCCATATTCATGCATACAAATATTTGCATTGAGCGGGGATCGAACCCGCCCGTTCTGCGTAGCTGTCGCGTTCACTACTGCTACGCCACGGAGGCTGTCATAACTAACTGATATGAGTATCAAACAAGTATATGAAGATTCTCAACTAGAAGTCAATCAATTAAAAACATCCTTAGGAGAAATAACTGGGAAGTGAGGAGGAGGTTGGGATATAGGGTAGTAGGAAAGGAGGTCGGGTCCTGTGAAGATATACTTACCTACTATGCTACAAAGTATAACAGTTTGGTTTTGTCCACCGAAATCGTCGGGACCGGAGGGAACGTCATCCGCAATCCGGGGAACAATAACTTTGTATTAGCTGTACCGGGCGTTTGTCTGCCACCCAAGTAATATAAACAGACGAAAATATAAATAACACTTATCTCATTAACTGTAGCAACTTGATAAAACGCTATTAAAAAGCTGATACTTTTTCGGGGGGGAATAAAAAAAGGGGGAATTGGGAATAAACCTCCGAAGGCTCTCGTGTAGGTTTGGCGGGTAGACAGCGTCGGGAAAAGAAAAACTAAATTTTGGGAAGGAGTGAAACGTACTCAGGCGATCTGAAGTGTTCAGCTTCTGATACTAATAGGTTTGGTGCTCGTTAGTAACAATATCATATATCAATGAGTGCTCGTATGAACGGGAAATGTAATCAAAAAACAAGGTCCTAAAAATCAATGATTACTTGTTTCCGTCGATCATAAGAAGTCATAAGTTTGTAAGATTAGTACTGCGTATAGCACAAAATACATAAGGTCTGTCGGTAGATTATAAACGTGACTCTTCCCAATCAACTTACCATAATGCTTCACACAATAATAAACAAATATAAAACACAACACCCTCACACAAACGAAGTCGGCGAAAACAATTCGACATTCAAAAAAGAAATAATTAAAAGAAATAAAACCTCGAAACACAGATGCGAACGGAAATCTCAAATTGGATTTTCAAAGAACAGGCGAAAGGAACAGACTATCGCGCGATACCACATGTTGGAGCAGGACAAACATACTCGTGAGATCACAAAGCAAGTAATTGTAGACAATGGGAAACTGAAAAAGACGTTTCCCTTAAAGATTTCTATCTCAACATCGTTGTGCCTTAGGACGTGGATACTGACTTACACGTCAGAACCTAAATCTATCATACTCATACACCTTATTCTTAAAGAAATATAGTTCACATTCGCTTGTCAAGAACAGTTCCTAGCAGTAGATATAACTTTGTAAACTCTAAAGCGACTGTGAAGCGTTCTCTACCGTAAAACAAGATTTTGTCAAAGTATAATTTATGTCCAGCACACGTTGACCTGCGATTACGTATAAGCTCTAGTGATATCGAGGCCAGCGTTATCTGGTAAAAGCATACGTTTGATAATTTTGTTAAGCTTTAATAAGGAGGCGACAGTTTAATGTTATTGTTGGGAAGTCACACTGTCTTAATAACTCTTGTCAAAGAGTCTAAAGGAATATGAAGGAGGAACACAAAAGGACAAGGGAGGAACTTTGCGACATACTCACGAAGTAAAAGATCTGCAGGGATTAAACCTCACCTGTAAATTTACTAAGAGGCTGTTGATGCACGCTTTACTCTCGGGATTGGGGGGCTAGTGACAGTCGCTCCCCTACTACTACGTGTTTACTAGAAGGAGAACAATGACCAGGGTCCAAAGTACTTTGTATGCAAACTGGACTAATTTTTGTTAGTAATGTCCTATAGAAATGGAAAGGAATACCTAAATGGAGATGTATGGACTATGTGTAAGAAGATATGGCTTAGAAGGTAGTGAATGTCGAGATGATTGCAGCCAGAGATGAATGGAAAAGCACACATGTTGCTCCGACCGCAGATACCTAAATACGGAATAAGTGCAGGAGGATAATGCTGCAGTGTAGGTGGAATGTCAATCTGTTTAGAACAAAAACTATGGAACGGGACACAGAAGCTGGATAAAAATGAGCTAATTCACAATAATAATAGAATTTAAAAGTAAGAATGAGTGTGCGCATAGCGCGACTTTCTGTCATATAATCTGTTGAATGACAGTAGGTAACAAAAAGTGTCGCTTAGTTGCTAATCACAAAGGTACATATACGTTTTTTTTATACCGGACACGTCAATTTGACTTTACCTCGTCTGATGTTAAGCCAAAGGCAAAGTCTCGGAAAGAGGGTCACCAAACATGTACCATGTTAACAGTGGTGGCACTCAGCTTGACGGCCTCATTAGATGCCTTTTCACGCCCCGCTTAAAGGACCCGGGACTGTAGGAAGAAGGAAACATGTGAGTTGGCAGGGAGTTCCAGGTCTTAGTGGACCTATATAGTCTTAATTCGATACTTAGCGAATCGTTCCGTATAGCTTCCATACAGCCAGTCTTCTAGATAGTATAACAGCTATACATATTTATTGACAATACGCACAATTCGAGCACCATAACCCAATTTGTGCGCGGAGTGCACCGTGTCATCTGTCAAACACCAGAGTTGAAACCATCAGTGGGGGGTTAAATTAGATTCTTTATGGAGTCACGTGGCAAGGATTAACACCGCGCCAGCCGGAGGGTTGGCTAATTGGAATAGCCAATTGACTACGATGTTTTAATTTGGTTTTAATAGTTCGCGCTCTGGGAAAATAATTATTAGTTACAGTGGGATTTTAGGGTTGAGAGAATGTTTCTATAGCTTGGGATAAGTGGAGGCGCTTATCGGAATTTATACTTTTATGAAGTAATAAGATTATACCACGGTGAACACTGTATAGCAATGGTTTTATGTGTATCGAAAAGATACATACCTGACCCTCGCACAGGTAACAAAGGGACCTGTATGAACGTCAGAAGACCAATCTATACCTACTACTCGTGGTACCTAATATTATAAATGCGAAAGTAACTCTGCCTGTCTATCTGTCTGTCTGTCTCAAAGAATCAAGAATCAAGAATCAATTTCATTTATTCAGTTTAGGCACATTTATTTTCAAGCTCTTTAGAGCACATTATGAATATCAAAATATTTCAATGAAGTCATTTACTCATGTCAAGAAAAATAAAAATATGATTGGAGAATGATTCTTTGGCTGGTTCGGTATGTAGGTTCTATGGAGAAGATCTGATACTCTGAAACTCAGTGAACTGTTAGAACTAGATTATCTTATTTTTTAAAACATACTTTGGTTTACAACAAAATTATAAATATTTTGTGCGAGCGAGTAAAAGATTAGGTTGACCATGCATTTGTATCATTTAGACATTCATCTACAGTCCATCAAATCTAAGAGGTACCGTTTGACGTTTCATATTTTTCAAACCGAAACAACTTTGTTCATACGTACATTATTCAGTTTCGATAACCTTTTTCATAAAACCATGAATTTAGAAAGATTTCATTATTGTATCTAAAAATGTACAATTCTTAATATCTAAATGTAATTGAAAACTTTCAAACAAAGCAAAATAACACATATTTACACAGTAAATAATTTCTAATAGTTATATTCTTGACCTCATTACAAAGTTACGTAGTTAGGTCACTGCACGTAGTGTTGCGACTCTTCGGATACACTTGTATGCAAAAAAATCGTTTACATATACGAAAAATCGAATGTATTATTTACAAATTACACTTGACAACCAAACAAATATTTTTTCATGTGAATGGGATTTATCTCACATATTACGATTACATAACTAAATAGTTATGTAATCGTAAAATATGAGATAAAACCCATTCACCAAAAATACGTATTTATAAATCAAATATATTTGCTTCTTTAAAAAGTTGTCGAAAGCGATTTGTCGATTTTTGATTTTCGCGCCCAAATAAGTCGGGGTTTCTCGCGCTAACGCTGTCGAAATAGTAAATGGAGTCAGGGATAGTGTTTTTTACATTTATTTTTGTGTATGATAGTATGGGTTTGCATATTACAGAGAAATAAACAAATTTTTAACAAGCACATCCATTGATTTTACAATTACAATTTTTTCTTCTAAGTCTTATTTCTACGTCTAAAACTAATAAAAATAAGGTATGTAGAACCCATTCACAAAAATGTTGTTGCCTGATGTTATAAATTAACGACGTTACTGCGCGACCGCATAATGCACTGAATACACAGATACCCTAAAATAAATTAATTTAATTATTTTTAGGTCAATAGGCAAAATCGCAGGTGTCCAAGTCTCTACAATTTTTTTTTTCTGGCAACACTGCCAACTACAAGCGCACGCGGTCCGCTCGGTCGGTTCGGCGTCAGCAGTCTCTCGCCATCTTGGAAGCTGACTGTGCGCGTACTTGCTTTCTCGTTTGTGTTTTACAATTTGTGACTTGGCTATTACTTTTCTGGACTGATCATTCTTTATCCGTTTACCTTGGCAATATTTATACTGGACTCCGAACTAAGCAAGTGTTTATTAATAATGTCGAAAAGAGGACGTACTTTGAACAGCCAGGCTCGTGAATTGGTGGTGAAATTACACGAGTATTTTGAGCGTGAATCTCAAAATGGTGGACTTCTACTGCCAGTTACACAAGTTCGGGATCGCGTCGGTGAAGCTCTCGGTATTGGTAGCCGCACCGTTGGCAAAATATTAAGTGAAAAATATGGGCCTTCGGGGAGTGACAGTAACGTACTTCACACACCGAAAAAACGAAAAAGAAATAAACCTGTGACAGGCATCGATGAATTCGATAGTCATGCTATTAGAAACCATATATACGGGTATTTTACAAGAGGCGAATTTCCAACATTGGCAAAGTTATGTGCAACTTTAAAAGATGCCGGGCTGTATAAGGGAAGCATAGAGTCGTTGAGAACGGTAATAACAGGAATTGGCTTCAGATACAAAAAAGTTGACAAACGAAAAATTGTTATGGAGCGACATGACATAATTATGCAGCGACTAACATTCCTGCGCGAAGTTAAACAAATTATAAACTGGGATAATGTAATATTTTTGGACGAAACTTGGCTAAATTCCAACCATTCTGTGCCGAAAACATGGACTGATGATTCTGAAGCTTCGTGCTCGAAGGTGCCGATAGGAAAAGGTGGACGCCTCATAATATGCCATGCTGGGTCAGCGTCTACAGGCTTCGTGGAAAACTCTTTATTAGCTTTCCAATCCAAAAGCACTAAAGAGTATCATGAAGAAATGGACGCAGTAAGGTTCCGAGAGTGGTTCTTAAATTTATTACAGAATATCCCTCCTAACAGCACAATTATAATGGATAATGCCCCATACCACTCTGTGCAAATTGATAAAGCACCTACGTCAGCCAATAAGAAAGCAGATTTGGTGGCATGGCTGCAAAGAAAAGGAGTGGATGCCGACATGTCACTATTAAAAGCTGAATTATTACAGTTAGTGAAATTGCATAAACCACCAAAACCGACATATGTAATTGACCAATTGGCCGAAGAGCACGGGCACAAAGTCATACGACTTCCTCCGTACCATTGCCAATATAATGCCATTGAACTGATTTGGGCCCAAGTTAAAGGTAATATTTTATAATATTATAATAATAACACGAGTACTTCTAACATTTATAATTTAAACAATGGTTTTCGTCTGCTATCAAATAGTTACATTATTGTTTTACAGGTTATGCAGCAAGACACAACACAAAACCACCCTTCAGTGTCAAGAAAATGGAAGGTTTATTAAAGGAAGCATGTGCCCAAGTTACACAGGAAGATTGGAGTAAAGTAGTACAAAAAGCAAAGAAAATAATAATGGACGACTTCGAAAGAGACGTACACTTTGATAATGTAATGGACAATCAACTGGTCATTAATTTAAATGACGATGATGACGAAGACGACGATACTAGTACTAGTAGTGAATAAAAAAATATCCTAAACATTTCTTTTATTTAATTATAACAATTGATTTCTTAAAATTCGGATATTATAGTAATCGATCTCTTAAAGTTCGGATATTATAGTAATCGATTTTTTCATCCCATCCCTATCATTCAATTGTCAGAACTGTCAAACGGTACTTCTTAGATTTGACGGACTGTACTTCATGATAACCTTCTCTTATTAAACAATATTTCACTTTAATTTTAAATTTATTAAATGGCATATCAACCAAATCCTGAGGAAGTTTGGAAGGAATTAAATATGATTATATAGTTGCATACAAACGAGTTTGTACCAACTTTATGAAGCCTGAATTTTAGCGGTGAAAGTTTGTTTTTATTGCTAGGGTTAAAATGACGTTCGCCAGATTTTTTTCGAAAAATTTTAGGTTTTTCCTTACATATAAAAGATACTGGCAACTTTTAAAATATTAATTTCTATAAATCGGTCTTTCAGCGAGTCACGGGGTCTGATTGCTCGTACCGCTCGTTTCTGTAATATGAAAATAGTCTCAATATCGGCAGCTGCGCACACAGCCCACAGCAGCAGACCATACAACATAACGCTTCGAAAGTAGCTATATATAGCTATATAACTCATCATAATATCTCATTTTGCATGGAAAATATTACACATTTTGTCATCTTCGCATTGAGCAGCAAGTTGTTACTTGTTAACCAATGCAATATTTCAGAAAGTCTGTCTGTTTGAAAAATTAGTGTGTGTCCGTCTGTCGGAAAGGACCTAAGCTTATGTTTAGTTGCGGTGATCGACATCCACACGGTCGGGGTCACGGGCAACGGCTAGTATCCCTATATATACAGCCAGATCCACAATGCAAAAGGTACAGCCTGTGAGAAAAGAACCCGGCTATAAGTAGACAATGTTACTGAGGATCCTTAGGGTTTATCTTTGGGGTTATTCAGTTTTCTCCAAGGGTCTACTCTATAAAACTTTTATAAAATAAGATATAGTATAAGTAAGGGTAATAAAAATGGATTTACAACGTTAATTGTTATAATACTTAGGTACTACTAGGGGCGCAAACTAGCATATAATTTACCTGATGGTAAGCTAAGGCTTCTAAGGGGTCATACGTGTGCCGGAAAGGCCTGTACGAGAAAATAAGAGGTAGAAGAAACGGGAAAGACAAGAGAAGGTAGGTACTAGGTAACTACATGTACATTAATACCTATGGATATTGCTTACATGGTCTTCAATATATTTAATTGATTGCAATAAAAAATTAAATTTAGATATAAATATTTAAAAAAAAATCCCAACACTCCCCACTCCACTTTAACCCTCATACCTAACTTTTAAACGGCCCTTTGTGATGTTCATCAAACTTGTCTAAAAGCACTCGCACATATGCCACCTTTAATAATAAAAAAAAAACAAAATTGTTCATCTGTTTGGGAGCTATGATGCCACAGACAGACAGACGGACACGTCAAACTTATAACGTGCGGCGGGGATTAAAAACTAGCGTAATATTGCATGTAGTGCCATCTATTATACAGTAGCTTATAACAAATTAAAATGATTTTACAGCGTCCTCTAGTGTTGAAAAGCACAAATATTTAATACTTGGTTTGTTGACGGTGACAACTTAGTCTATGATATTTTGGATAGATGGCAGGCTACACAATAAAAGTACGATTTTTCACCATTCCATGGCTTCAGCAGTTGACAGTGACGAGGTTTCCCTAACAAACTAGATCGAAGTAAAGTTTTTCCTAAGGTTTCCCTTTTCTAAATTTTTATCCTTCGCCACTGGAAGTTGAAGAGAGCATTTGAGTAAAATAATAATTATAATTTTCTTTTCTCCGTTTGATTCGGTTTTCTTTCTGCTGTTCTAGATGGCGCTAATGGGCGTTAACAAGATGAACTTGTGGGGCATAGCGTCCGACTACTACATCGCGGGTTAGATTCCCGGTTAGTGCAAATTATGTAAATTCATGAAAATGGGAAAATTAATTCCTGAGGTGGGCCTTGAACCCACGACCTTACCCTTACAGGGGGAATGCTCTTGAGCCACACCTGAATCAATTCAAATTTCCCTTCTCTATATATCCTGATGTAAACGAATTGTATAGTTAGCATAATTAATGGTATAAAATTTCATTCAAATTCATGAATATGTTAATTGGCGTGTTGGTTTGTTTGGGTACTTTACTTTAAGTCTAGATAGTCTACACAACGGTAGAATATCCTAGAATATCATTATATCAGCAGAGACAAAGACATCGATAACTTATGTCGTCATATCTCCCCCTAATCATGACTGATGGCTCGATGGAAAGATTCACACACAAATAACAATAATACCTAAAAACTTGAAATATTTACAAATAACAACAAATTCATCTAGATAGTTTGGTCCGCGACTAGAATTTGTCTAGAATGCTTATCGTCTATACACTAGCAATAACAATAAAAGATACCCACCCACCTAATGAGTACTAAGCTGATGCACCTGCTGACTGATGCACGAGACTATGTTTCAGAGTGCTAATTCTGTTGTGTTTAACTTTAAACTAACTAAAATACATTAAAAATCTCTAAAATTTATTATACACTCAGATCGCAGTCTTTTCGTAGAGAAAGATTATTATAGTGTGTGTCCGATTCTGGTCAGCGCATATAGATTCTGACCGAAAAGTACATGGCCGTGAGGCAAACGAATACTCAATTAGTCGGCCGGCCGACTAGAGCAAGCAATTTTCGACCCTATTGACATCACATAAAACAGAGTATTTTTCGTAGGTATATTATTCGTGATCTGCGGCATCTATTTATGCGAAATGACATGTCCTAGGTTAAAGGTCGAAAATCGTTTTTCTGTTCTGTGTAGTCCTTGTAGTCGGTTCGAGTCCCACATAACATGCCCACCTAACGATTTTGGTATCGAAACTGTGTATAGAATCTTTTTTTACAAAACGACTATATAATCTAGGTGTATAATACCATTTTAGAGATTTTTAGCGTATTCTAGTTAGTTTTGAACACAGAATTGGCATCATGGTTTTAAATAGTCTGTCATTCAACTGCACGACCCGCGACGCCACATAGAGGCGGCATGTATAACGGTCGTACTCAAAACCCACATTATTAAATGAAGGGAGTGTGGTATGATTTTATATCATAAGTACATAAAGTGGACTTTGTTAATCAGCTTCGTGTATCTCTGTAATTGACCGAGGGCAATCAATATTTTTTCATACTGTAATTATACTATTTACATTAGTCGATGATAGATCTAAGTGAGCCCAATTAAGAAACTATTTTTATTGTTATATTTTCTCGTTTTATTTTTTATTTAGTGCATAAATTGAGACAATTGAGATAAAGAACCAATAAAGTATGCTAAGTTATCATGCTTATAGTTAAGTGACAAAGTGTGTTAAGATAATTTATGCATATAGATATGTCACAGAAGATAATATACTATGGATATGCAACAATGAAGTATATTAAGGTATTCAGATCACTAAAATTAAGGGTTCAGAGTAGGTACCTAACTGTCATTTTAGATGCAAAAGCCTGTTGCGCCTTTTTTAATTTTTTTTATACAGGACACGTCAATTTGACTTCACCTTCGCCGAAATAGTAAGCCGTAAAATAAAACTTCATCTCGTCGTCAGAAAACTATCATTTCTCAGATTTTATTCAACGTTCAAATAATTAAAAATAGTTTTTAAATAGGGCTTACTTGATCTATGCTCGACATAATAAAGTATTGATATAAAAAATATATTACAAAATTAAAAAATATTGATAGCACTCAGTCAATCACAGAGATGCACGAAGCTGACTAACAAAGTCCACTTTATGTATGTGCATCTGACAAACGACTAACTTCTCATGAATCTAAATATCACCAACAGATTTGGGAATACCTTCCCTACATCTAAATAATATATATAACTCAAAGGTGACTGACTGACATAGTGATCTAATCTATCAACGCACAGCCCAAACCACTGGACGGATCGGGCTGAAATTTGGCATGCAGGTAGATGTTATGTATGACGTAGGCATACGCTAAGAAAGGATTTTTGGAAATTCTGCTACTAAAGGGGTAAAATAAGGGATGGAAGTTTGTATGAAAGTCCGCCATTTTCAGAGCTAGATACACTAAATTTCATAAACGTACGTCTTTTAAGAAATAAATGAATACGTGTATCAGCGTTTTTCAAAATTTATCTACTAAGAGGGTAAAATAGGTGATAAACGTTTGTATGGAAAGTTCAAGAAGTTAGAAGCATGAAACTTCATACACCTACGTCTTTTGAGAAATATTTTGTCACGATAACCGACATCCACGTGAGCGAAGCCGCGAGCAGAAGCTAGAACAAATAAAAATCACACCCAACTCCCTTCATTTAATATCATTTGGGCTTTGGGTACGACCGCCATGATACATGCTGTCTTTCCTCCAGGTAAAAGCTCGTTTCCTGCGCTCCTGGGGGGAGTAACCTTCAATCCGAAACCACCCAAACCCCGAGAGAAAAGCGTCCGTCTAGTAGTATAAGTATCCGTAGACCAAAGCACTAAGATTTTGGGTGGAATCATACAGCCCGTAAACATACCTAACCACTGAAACCAAGACCTGGCCCTCGATACTACTTAAGCTAAACCACTGTGGTGCCACAGTCACCAAAAAATGACATAAAATTTTGGACTTTATTCCTAAACGGATAAAGTTCAAAATGAAATTAACAAAGTTTAATAATTAATTTTGAATTTTAATAACATTGATTTAAAGTCTATTACTTACTTAATGCCGTTTTTTGCAGTGGCGGTGGCTGTGGTTTGGCTTAGCAGAATCGAGGCCCAGTTATCATGACCAGGTAAGTAGGTAGGTATACCTAAGTACGGTAAGTGCCAGGAAACATATTGAATAAAAATTCAGAAAGTTCGTGCCTACACTATACCTAGATACTTACGTAGGGCCAGTCATAATCAACAGCACGGCCAATAAACGGACTGCAAGACTAAAAACGCGACACTCAACGAGTCTGCTAAAAACTACAAATTTATGAATTTCCAGTAGGTACCTAGATAGATTAGTAGAAATTCTATATAATTCCTGTGAAATTCGTAAAATTGTCACTGATACGAGCTGAATCACAACATCGAATACATAGGGAAAAAGAATCATCTCGGGCTGGACTCGAACCCGCAGTCTTTCCCCGTAAGAAAATTGGTAGATGACGCCACGTCGCCTTAAAGACGTATAAGATGGGAAATTTGAATCATATCGGGCGTGTCTCGGTAGCCGAATTGGTCAGGCATTCCCCCTGTAAGGGAAAGACTGCGGGTTCGAGTCCCGCCCGAGAAGATTCTTTTTCCCTATGTATTCGATTTGTATAGTTAGCATACATAATGCTGTAAAAATTCCTTGAATCACAACAATTCATTTACTAAGCAGTGTCTAAATTCGTGTTAATATGATATTATAGACGAAATAATTATTATCCCAATACGACTCCAGTAAAGAGGTCTCTTTAGGCCTGCTCGTCAACCAAGGACGAGAACCTGTTGAGCCCGTATGTTGCCTACACTGCCTACACCTCGTAAGAGCACTCTAGACCCCTCATAGACGCTTTCTGCGCAATTAGAGTAGGTAGGTACATGGTCTTCTTCTTCTTAGGTACCTACATTGTCAAGTTACTTATCCTTCCCTTTAACGCGACTCCTGTACAAAAATTGGATTGGTAGTCTCGGAGAAAATGGCAACATGGATTTGCACAAACAAACAAACAAACATCCTCTCACCCGAAACACATATACCGTCTCCGTTCCGTCGTGGGTAAAGAATGGTTCGCATGTAGCGTGACAAACGAGATCGAGCCAAGTTTTCTTTTCCACCGGCTTCTCTTTTGATTTACTTCACCCTCGCCGCTGTGCCGGTCCTTCTACTCGGTTGTGTTATGGCAGTTGACATTACATTTCATGTCCACAGCCCTCACTGTTCACCTAGTACATTCGAACAAAGGCATTTCCTCGTGACTTAAAGGTCAATGACACCTGTCATAGGTCTTGACGGATGCGATAGATACGCCACATGTGGACATATTTCATTTCTTATCTTAATGTATTTTCTTACTGCATACTGCAATATTGAGTTGCCTAAAATGCAGCCATGGACATAGAGGAGGATAAAATAATTAAACCTAGTGCTCATTGTAAACAGAAGGTTACTGGAAGAGATCCTATTTAGCGATAAAGCCCCCCATTGCTGTAATCTATAAGTGTACGCAAAAACTATTGAACAGATATTGACGCGGTTTTTTTTTATAAGAAACGTCTTGATCAGACTAGCAATCGTGCGGGGGCAGGGGAGTGGTGGGGGACAGGGTATTACTCGGTACGCCCATACATTTTACTCGGTACTAACGAATCAGGGCTGTCTCATTTGTAATCACACTAATCAGTAATCACGTGATTTTTTTTTTCATGACTCGTTTTGTTTGTTAAAATTGTTTTTTTTTTCGTTCTATATTTAGCTATCCAAGATGGCGGACTCGAAATTTTCACCAAAATCGATATAGGTATCGCTTTCAGGGTTTTTGGGGTCGCTGATTGCGAATATAACATCCATTTCGCGATCCAAGATGGCGGACTCGAAATTTTCACCAAAAGCGATATGGGTAACGCTTTCAGGGTTTTTGGGCTCGTTGATTGCGAATATAAGTCGGTTTAACATTTTTCATTAAATTTTATTTATTTTCCAGAAGCCAAGCCCCAATGTCATGGTGATTGTTCCATCATCTACTTAAGAATATTTATGTATTGTTTGTGACAGTAATGTGTCTATATCTCCTCCATCTGAGATGTGTTCGCGACATTATATCGCAGCAGAAGTACGAAATGTTCCACCGGATGGGAGTATTGAACTCGTGACCCTTCCACTGGCCCGTTAGCTTATTGTTTAACGACCAATATGTCGCACTCGATGCCGTCCGAGGTACTGCTGGCTTATTTATCACTATCAACGTATACAAAGGGCACTAAGGTATACATGATCTCATTGATGATTCACAATCACTGCCAGATTCGCACGGTAAAGCTTGCGAGGAAAAATTTTTTACATAGGAACTTCAATACTTACTATTTACGTATCTAACTATGGGCAAAATTCTTAACTTATTAGAGTCAGTAGAGATTTCAATGTACAGTCATTCAATTAAACACTACCGCAACAAAACGATGCTTCCTTGGAGGGGTGTTAGGTACTTGTAGTAAATAAGTATTTTGAAGAATACAATAAAATTGGTCAAGAATACAGACTGCGAAGACGAAATACTGCGGTCGCTCTCTGGCACATCTAGAGGCCGTCAAGTTGTATATCTTTAGTCGTTACTAATTATAATAAATTGTTCCCAATTGGATCAACAAGCTAGCGACAAACATCTAATTTCTAAGTATTTAAGTATATGTCTAGAAAGGGCAATGTATTAGCGAGTATTTCACCCAGATCATAGGGCACTTGCCAACCTCTCTTGCAAGCCGGTACATCTGTTGACTGTTGATGGTCAGACGACGCTCTGGTGCAGGCTATACTCTGTCAAGAGTATAGCCTGCACGGCAGCTTCTCCAATATCACAAAAGGTAGGAGGGTCAGTTCGGAAAATTAGGTAGAAAAATTTCCCAAATATGTTAAAATCCTAACTACAATTCGTCTAAGCAAGTCGTGATAGTAACCAGAATACCTACACTTATTTTTAAATGGACAAACAAGCATATTGTAATCTGTCAAATGTTTGGTCACGAACGTCTCGCCACCGACGCTTCGCCCCGTTACGTATCGCGATGGAAACTGACTCATGGCAAGAGACTTTTCTAGAATTACTAAGATATTTTGACTAACTTCGAAATAATAGAAGTTGAATTTACTTGATATTCTACACTCATCTCACTTGCACAACTAAACGTTTCCTTCTTCCTTAAATCACACTCCAACTTTTTCTCAAACATCTCATTTACAGAATGGTTAGTTTAAGATGGTGACCCTCTTTCCGAGACTTTGCCTTAAGCTTAACATCAGACGAGGTCGAGGAGGAACTCTTCCTTATGATAACCCAAACCTTCATTACCCAATACATAAGAGTTGAGATACCTTAGTTTAGTATCCTTTTCCACAGGCGTCCACAGCCGTGGCACCGCGAAACATTTAGTACGTAACAATTTTTTAAAGATTAACAAGAGTAACTAACCACGTCGGGAAATTCAAAGGTATCTAGGTAACTAATGTACCTATACAAGCCATGGTGCAATTCCCGTTAACATTATTGAAGTGACAACTTCTCAAGGCGGGTTGGGCATTTAACGTTAAATATTTTTTGAGATATGCAAAACCTTAGAACTCGCGATGCCGGCCGTTTGGTTACCGACAATTCACATGTGACAACTCGAAATATCTGGGAGTAAGCGTATTAGCTAGGTTTCACTTCTGTTAGCATTCCCGAGGCGTCACTGTTGATTCATTTATGATCTAGGTGTTTCTACGTACCTATAATACAAGTATTAATATTTATAAAGAAAAGTACCTACCACCCATGTTTATCCGTTTCCGTACATAATACATTTATTTTTATTATTTTTTATTAAGTGATTAGCATGTTCTAAATTCGTTAATGGTCCTTCAGCCCGTGCACCGTGTGTACGCGGTCTAAGCGCCAATTGTTTTGATTGATGACATTGAAGGAGTCACAAACATTCGGGAGTCGCTATCGCCATCGCCATGGCAGATAGCGACTGATAGCATCAGATCTCGCGTTATCAGCGCACACTGAGTTACACAACGCTCCCAGCGCTGCACTATTGTTCATCTCGCTGCTCGGTAGCACAGTGGGCGAGTGTGCACGGAACTGAACGCTGTTGAGGTAAAAAATAGTTTATTTTATCAGTGAATGTTTTTTTTTTATTAATTATTTTTGTGAATCTAGTTTTGTTTGCAAAGTAGAGAGTTTTGTATTTTTAATTATAAATTTATGAAGTGTTCACTTTTAAAAAAAAAATGGAGTTTGAGGTTCGTATGCTGTCTAATATTATTTTTATTAGAATTCAATCAGAAAATATTTCAATATCTGTAAGGCTTATGCTTACTGAATAAATACAAAATAATTACTTATAAAATTTATTTGAAAATTTACAGATAATACCTACAGATTATGATAAAAATATTTAATAAAAAAAGCATTAAAGCGATCTCTTTTATTAACTTATTACGATTTCTCAGGACACAAATTAATCCAGAAAGTAAAATAACAATTAATGAATTGCAACTCGCACCAAAGTAGGTACGCAGTGAGTACTTAACTTATAGACTTAATTAGAAACATGCTGAGCGTAATCACTAATAATATAATTAAGAAGATGCTATGCATACACATTTACAAAAATCTGATTAAGAAAATGCTATGCGCAAACACAATTTTCTCCCTGAAAATCTTTGATTTGAAAGTAAGTCGTGATAAGTGTGTGTAACATTTATTAAATAAGATTTATTGTTAAGTAATGATGAATTATACTAAAATAATACAAGTAAATTACAAGTTCAAATATTAAAGAAAACGCCAATCGCGTGATATCACATGACGTTAGTTCCCCTCCGCGGCGTCACGGTGTGGCGGCGCCAGCGTCGCTCACTAAACCGACCGGTGCCGGTGGATTCTAATATAACCAATATAACTCATTTATGACGTAATTATTTATCACTTCCACTTTATTATTAGACTTTGAAATTAACAACTAGTGGAAGACATCGTAGCTAAAGTAACCTAAATATTCTAAAGTTTTAATTAAAATATCTGCGGTAGCCTAGTGGTATGGGTAATGGACTGCTGAGACGAGGTCTCGGGTTCGATCCCAGGTTTACCATGGCACACACCAATGACTTATAGATGCTTTTCGAAGTTGTGTGTATTTATCGCAGGTTTATAAGTGCCCGGTTAATGGCAATAGGCTCGCCACCTATTACATTGGGACCTAAACATAAACTGGCGAAGTGTGGGTGCTAGTACCTCTGCCTACCCCTTCGGGGAATACAGGCGTGAGTTTATGTTATGTTATGTTATGTTTTAATTAAATTCATATAAGGGTGTCACATACCAAGGCGTATTACGTAAACAGTTGCTGCTTGTTCCTTTGGTGTGGGGCCCTCCTAAGAGGCAGGCAGTAGATATGATACAGTACACCATGTCTAACCTAGGTCGATAGTTGGTTGAGCTATAATCACTCAACGTTCAACAATTTGGCTTATTATAAATTACCTCAGCGGCTGCCCTGAAAGGGGTGCTAAAGAGATGTTATCAAAAAACGGAGCTCCCGACACTAATAGGTCACCGGGGCCCATACTTACCTACACCTACGGAGCCTATATACCTATGGGACCCATACAACCATATACCTCTACTCTCAAGGGCGTTCATACTACCATAAACCATCAATTTTTCGACCTAAATAAAAAAATAGCCACCAAAAATATTTTCGCGGCCCAAGCAACGGGCATTTTGTTCATTCAGAAGAATGTCTTCTAATCACCCTCTGACGATATTTGCACGCATTATGTCAATTCTATATCAACAATTTGGCTTATTATAAATTACCTCAGTGACTGCCCTGAAAGGGTTGCTAAAGGGATGTTATCAAAATGTGATGTCGGTTGGGTAAGTGGCTATTAACCCGTACAGCGTGGCAGGCAATTTAGCAACGATGTAAATCAATGCTGGTAGGTATCTTTTGGCCATGTATTTAAAAAGAGTACTTAAAATCTATCTTCAACAAAAGCTTATATATACTTAATGCATTTTATATAGGTACTGTCTATTTTAGTTATGTAAATATGTATAGAATTCCTTGTAAGTATAATAGGTATAGCTGAATAATTACCGTTTTGTAACTGTCCCCAATACTGGCACAGGATCCGATTCTCATTTCAATTTTCCATGTTAACTTAGTATGGATACCTAAGTAATCGTAAGTCCCCATCACTCAGCATGGGGAATTTTAATTACGCACGCTAGTTAGTTGGTACATAAGAAGAAGAAAAAAAAACTCTGTGAATGACAGCTCATGGCAATTCGATCCTTGCTCAGTGTAAACATTAGTAGCATGGTCAGTATCTCACACCTGACACGCATGTATTTATAAATTGCATATCATTGTATATTTTTTAATTTTATCTTTCTCCGCAAAGACACGCTCTCATATTATAAGTTTTTTGAGCTAGGTTTACTTTGGGCTCAGGTAGAAATAAGAATTCTGGATTTAATTATTGTAGCGGTAGGTAAGGGAAGCGCACGGCTCCTTTTTATCCCGATAATCCATCAGCAAATCTTCATTCCACGTTCAGCTTTCGTAAAGAAGGACCACACTTCTATGTGCAGGGCTACGGAGACCCGAGAGTAAACAAATTTGCTTAGCATGTAGCAATATGTATTGGTTTCTAGCTGCCGACCATTGGACGCGGAGATTCGAGACTTTTGATTGAGAAGACTTTGGCTAACTCTTTAAAAGATGTCGCAATACGCCACCCGGCTTGTCGGTGAGTTGGGAGAGTGCTCCTCTTGTGTGTGTGGCTCCACCGTGGCAGTTCGGTACGAGATTTATATGAAACGAAAAAAAATATAGCTTATCACTATGTCAATAATACCTATGTTAATTTACATGACCATTATACAACGTTGATTGTCAATGAAATTTAAATTTTGTTGTCATATAAACAAGCTCTATTTTCGATCGTTTCAAAGCAATCCCTTGCCGTGCCGTGCCGCCAATAGTTACAGCTCCTAATGCCATTGCTGTAAAATGCAGCCTTATATGTTTAGTTTAGATGCTGCTTGGTGTATCCTAACTATGGTTTCCTTCCAATAGTTTTACTGTCGGGGTTTCTTTCTACTTTTCTAGTTGGAGTGAAGGATCTTAATTGTTGCTAATTTTTGCGTTCCTGATTTTGGGTTTGAGGAAATAATCATCTTGTGTTTCTTTCTCATCTCATTTTGTAACTATTTCTATGATCCATCTGTTGGAATTCTTATCTCCTTTTTTAATATGCTTTGGATATCATGGGATATCGTGGTGCTTATTCTTTTCTCATAACGATCTTCGGTTCTTCATCTTATTTCCTTCTTCGTCCACAACTTATCTGATAAAACTATGTAGGTAAGTATATAGTGCTGTGTCAGTCGATTGATATTGGGTTCATTTTGGCAAGTATTTTATTGTCATTGTCATCGGTGTTTCTATTTTCATTATATTGATCTGGGATTTGAAGGGGTTCACTTCTCTAACAGTCAATCTTCTATATCATGGTTTTTCTATTTCTCATCTCATTTTCATTACATCACTATTATATATACTTAATACACTTATAAGGTTTTCGATTGTGTTATTGGTTGCAAGTTATCATTGGTGCTTCTTTTTTTTTCATTATATTATGTTTAGGTTGAAAGAGTAATTTCTCTTCACCCTCTCTTTTTCCTTTCTCAAGTCCACAGTCCACAGTACAAGATTTCTATGTCGTATTATTCTTTAATTCATTAGGTAAAAGTATCATTGGGGATTTTTTATTCAAATTGAGTAAAAATGATAATTTTATTATTATCTCATTGTTGCTAAGTAGTTACACCTGTTAATACATCTGTTAACAAATAGGTTTAATGACTGGTCTGAATTTATGTTCAAGGATAGGTAAGTGCATACAGTGACGAATTAATACTTAAATTTATGAACTTATATCGACTGACTTCGTATTATATTTATCATTGGTAAGCTTCTCGTACTCATAATAAACATGAAAAACATTAAATAGAGCAATTTAAAACATGGTTTCGTTTCTGCAATACTCCTAAAGCTAATCACCTACTCTTTTCTTGCATCACACGCTATCCTTCCTAACGAATAATTATTCAGCTTAGCGTTGCACTTCATGTGGGTGTGCTTACAGCAACCGCAGTACCAACTCATTACATTTTCGGTAACATAATTTATTATCTCTGACCAGAAATGGCAGGCACATTTGAGCCAGGCACGGTTATCCGTCCAATCATCGACCAGGATGGTGTGAAGCTTCTCGCAGAACGCCTCTACGGCATCTCCGTCCTGGAGCTGGAGGAGCTCAACGGGTATGACGACAAGAACTACAAGATTACTGAAGACCCCAACATGAAGAACCCTCTGATCACCACTCACGCAGAGAACGGATATGTGCTAAAGATCATGAATTCTTACGACACGCAGAAGGTGTCTGTTGTTGAAGCACAGAATGAGATTATGAACTTTTTGGGTGAGTATTTGTGTCTTTTCATAATTTATATACTCATGTCTATCGAGCAATGGCACACCTTGGGAGAGGATTGATTGATTCATATCAGAAGCTTATGCGAGTTGCGAGTGCTAACGTATTTCATTAAGACTTAAGGAGTTTAATGTAATCTGATCGCATTAATTCAGTAGTCATCATTCTTATAGCAATTTTTCCAGTTGCGTCCAAGTTTTCACTTGAGATTTGAGAGCCCGACGGTCACTATTTATTTGTTGATTGGTAGTAGGTACGGCTTTCCATGAAGCAATTGTCATCTGAAGCCCTTAAGACGAAATTATCTATTTACTAACAGACACATCACCAGTTAGTACGAAATACACACATAAATTCAGATTCCCACTCGACACCCCATAATTCCTCACCTCTTCACGATGACTTGTACAATTCCTTCCTCTCTTCCAGTTACGCGCGGTATCACCTGTCCGAAACCAGTCCGCAACGTGTACGGACACCTGCACTCCGTCGAGAGCATCAGCGGCAAGCAGCACGCGGTGCGCCTCCTGGAGTACATCCCCGGGGAGCTGCTGCAGGACGTGCCCAAGTCCGAGGCTCTGCTCTACCAGCTGGGAGAGTTCGTTGCTAACCTGGACACGAAACTGCAGGTAAGGAATAATGGCCTACTAGCTGATGCTTGCGACTAGTGCAATGAAATATACGACATAGATATACGATAAAGTGTGGGTATGACAGAAGAAGAAGACCAGGGAAATAATAGCAACATTTTCTACGGTTTTTGAGAACGCAGACGCCATTTCTCTCATCTTATACAGTTTCCTACTATTATTTTTGATCGATTTGCTACTAAAAATTGAAATGCTAGATCTCAAATCTCTAGTAGTACGAGCAGTCGCATGCCACAGTAACCAAATAGCTCTGACTGACAGTATTTTAATTCGTAATGATAAACGACCATGTCCAGCGTATGCGCCGTGAAATCCGAACAATATACAAAATGCCACGGCGCGGCTACACTGACCGCAGCGCGGGACCTTGGCCGATGTATTGTGTTGTTATATACTTGAATATAGTAATAATGGTTGTTAGTAATATTTACGCTTGTTACATTAAAAGGGGTTTATGTGCCCTGTTAGACACGCCATTGAAACCTTGAGCTTGTGTAGGAGTCTGTTAATTTAGGGTGATTATTTCCGGGTTCAATCTAACCCCATCTGCACGGGAGGTTCTGGCACAGGTTTTCATATCTGGGTTGCAAAATTATATGTGTAATCTTTTAATATATAGTAAGTATACCTACATAATTATGTTAATTATTACTGAAAACACACACGTGTTACAATATATAATAGGTATAATCGCAGAAATGATATTTATAAGGTCTCTTTTTTTCTACTTTAGTGTTTGCAAAATCACATCACAGTAATAAGTACAGAGAGAAATTGTGATGTGATGTGTTGAGATAAGGTAACATTAGGACGTGAGGTGAGATTAAAACTTCGCATTATGAGCACCATCTAGTTTTTTCCCAGTATACTAGTTAACAATGTAATTCCCGCTCAGAACTTCAACCACTCGGGGCTGGTGTCGCGCGAGCACATGTGGATGCTGAGCAAGGTGCCGGAGCTGGCCAAGTTCACCTACGTCATCAAGGAGCAGGACAAGCTGGACCTGGCCGAGGAGGTAACTGCCAGCTCGTTTGAGCTTTACACTGACTGTATAAATAATAGATCAAGGTGGCGTTCGTATGGAAACCAGAACCAGTGTCGAAGATTATTTTGTAAAGCCCTTTTTTTGCACTGACTGGAGTAATGATAAGTTGGCATCACTTGACGATAAGGATAGAATATTTATATTTCGTTGTTTAAACAGCAATCATTATTCTTATAAAAGAAAGTTACTTATTCTATGAAAATTTGAAGATCTCAGTTGACTGATGAATTACAGCCTCGGTGGTGTATAGGTAGTGACCGCGGCCGCAAAGCAAAGGGCGCGGGTCTGATCTCCGCTCAGTGCAAATATATGCATGCGTGTATTTGCATTGGTCTGGTCATACCTTGAAGAGCACGTTAGGCCGTCGGTCTCGTTCGCCATACGAATATCTATGGCAGTCGTTACGGGTACTACTTACAGAACTTTTTTGGTTGCTAACGTCAGCTGACAGTCACTTCGTGAAATATATCGACATCTTGGACTAGAAAGTCGACCCCAAAGGCTCACAAAATGTTGGGTTGACTCATGAATTATAATACCTGCACCTACTTTCCAGGTCATTGAGGAGTTCAAGTACGCGGTGGTTCCCCGCCTCGAAGAGCTGGAGAAGGGCGTCATCCACGGCGACGTCAACGAGATGAACGTGCTCGTGGGGCCGAAGCCAGGGGGCAGGTCAGTGGCTCCCCTCGGTCTTAACCTTATCATTCATTCTCCTACTCGTCATTTTATTTTTCCTTGGTGTGTTTGTCCGATACTGGAATGACTGCCGTATCACTCTCCAGCCCCTAAAGGGAAGCCTTTCGAAACCTTGTCCGTTACCTACCCAAATTGGCGCTCGGATAGAGACTAAAAATCTCCTGCCCATTGTCACTACGTATACCTAAGTACATTTAGCTGTGGTTAAATGCTAGTGTTCGGAGTACTTAGAACCACAAAAGATGAAACGAATGCTGCTTGATTTTTTCACTCTTATTTTCAAAACCATCTCTAATGTGCCATTTCACTATCGTCGCAACCAAGAAGTGACTTACTAATTTATTTATGTGATTTTTTTAATTACTATACTAAAATACTACTAGGTACCGACCTAATAGTAATGATCTCTTATCATTACTTTCTGTGGTTCCAATAGAAACGTTCTAAGGAGATAAAAATAACAATAGGTTCATTATCAAATTTGTTTGTTTAGAACAAACTAAACAAGTTTGTGATAATAAATCTCGTGATGTGAAGCCGAAACATCTCAAGTGAATTACATAACAGCTTCTGTTAACTAAAATTATATAGTTATTTATAGCATAGACTATTCTCCATTCTGTATGTGCAGAGTTGACGTGGAGGTACTGAGTATTTCCTTATGGTTAGATGGTTCAAGTAAATCTAGTTTAGATAACATTCTCGGAAAAAATTAATGCATAATTTATATTCTCCATCCATTCATTTCATTACAAAATTAGAATCCTTATACCTAATTTATTTTTTAAGTTTATTATTTAAATATTAATTCATTTAAAGTTACATTTGTTGAACTATAGAGGTCTCTTTACTAAGTTTCAAAATATGACCAATAGATGTCACTACAAACATTTTAGTTATGCTATTCGACAATAGATGTCACTAGCTAATAATAGTTTCTATTCAACAATAGATGTCATTAGCTAATAATTGTTACTTTTCGATAAAAGATGTCACTATATGTTTTTCTAACCTTGTTTTGTTAAAAAATAGGCGGGTGAATACATCAGCTTTGAGAGTATGCTCAAAAATACTTAACGGTGTTTTGCTGAGGTAAGCCAAGTAATTAAATGTTTGCAATGATGATTAACCACTCCTTCAAAGGTGATAACTTGGCTTGTTTCAGTCTATTTGGGTATTTATTTATTTATACTTTATGCACGAAGTACATAGGCGGACCTAATGCCGCAGGCATTCTCTGCCAGTCTACCATTAGGGTGGTGCAGAGCTAGTACGAGGTAGGCGCATATTAACACGTTAAACGCCATAGGGGGCAACATATGAGCCTCACTTAAGTAGCCAAAAGAGCCAGGTAAAAAAAGAACGTTTTTTAAATTTCATGTATACGTTTTTATTGTTGAAAGGCTATAAAATGTAGTAGATCACCTAGAGAACATCGAACATATGTAATTTGTGACTTTATTTCTTTAAAATACTTGTGTCACTCATTAGTTGTCCCTCGTGGCCTACGTGGTAAATAATTCGCGTGTACGTTAGCGAGGGCCGCGGGGGTCGAGGTAGGCTTGCCAACTTCAAAATACGAAATTGCGGGAAATTTTGATTTCAAATGCAGGACAAGGATTTAAAAATTTTGTTTAGAATACAGAAAACTTGAACATTTCTTTGCAAAGCAGGATGAGAGGTAAAATAAAACACCTTATTAGTTAAATAAATAGGTAATAGTAAACATATAGTAAAAAAAAACCGTTCATAGACTACTAGCTATTGCCCGCGGCTCCGGATGTCGGTTATCCCGCGTCCTTCCTCATGGTCTAACCTACGCCTATACCAAATTTCAACAAAATCCATTCAGTGGTTTAGGCGTGAAAGCGTAACATACAGAAAGACAGCAGACAGACAAATAAACCGACAAAATTTTCAAAACTTTTACTAAACTTTCTAATGCAAATAAGCGTATGGAAGCTAAGTAATTGCTTTCTGAAAAATCGAAGTGGCCATCGATATAATTTCGATACATTATTATACCACGCAATAAGGTTCAGTTTCATACTCTTTATCATCATCGGAATAACTTCTGCATTTGTACAAATTAGACCAAAGAATTCGTCATCGATTCTTTGTTGTACTCTTGTTGTGTATACTCATTGATTCGGCCGCCCCGGGGCCATATAATTTGATAGGGCATTTGATGTCGTGCGTTGCTTTTTCCGAAAAGCGGGATTTTTAGCGTCCCGCTCATACCCTGAGCTGGACGTCTTGTTATGGGTCTCAGAAACGGGACGTCCCGCATATAGCGGGACGGTTGGCAATCCTAGGTCGAGGTGTGGCCTACCCCCGTCCCGAGGTTTTCTAACATATTTTTTTTCTAAACTGAATATTTTACGCGAGGGACACTTCCAAAGTGGAAAAATGTGTCCCCCTCCCCTCTAACTTCTAAAATAAGAGATGATAAATCTAAAAAAAATATTTTGATGTACATTGCCATACAAACTTCCACCGAAAATTGGTTTGATCGAGATCTAGTAAGTAGATATTTTTAATACGTCGTATATCTAATTAAAATAATAATTTAACTTTCTTCTTGTGTGTTAACTGTTGTTAATTAAGTTTTTTTGTTAACTAACTATTCTCTCTTATAAATTCAATAGATAATGATAATTTTTTTAAGTAAACTTAATTATAAATAAATAACTATGTGATTAGGTGATCATTTAATTTGTAAATACTAATGTATTTTTAATTTATGGTTCGATGCAATTGAAAATGATTTAATCTGTAACTTTTTAATCTGTCACTCTAGTATAAGCAGCCGTTGTCTATGGAGTGTGCGCCCGAGACCATTTTCCAATGGCTGTCTTTTAGTGACGCTTTCAATTATGGTACAAATATTGTAATACACGGAGCCACCTTCGGGTTCCTGCGTGTTATACGGCGATGACACGTAGGTTCCATGGAGGTGGCAACGTGTGTTATAAATAGCACCGTAATTGAAAGCGTCACTAAAAGACTGCCATTGGAAGATGGTCTCGGGCGCACGCTCCATAGACTACGGCTGCTTATACTAAAGTGACATGCTTATCTACAGTTTGTAATATGAATGATTTTTTTGATAGACCTTCTAGGCAAATTTAAAAAAAAAAATTAGTTGCATACAACTGGGAGCAGTCAAATGGATAGAAAAGAGAAAATGCAGCGATCAAACGCACATTGCCCTTCCTTACCTCGCGTATTATTTCCACAGCTCGTCGGAGTACCGTGTGACGGGCATCATCGACTTCGGCGACATCCAGTACTCGTACTACGTGTTCGAGCTGGCCATCGCCATGACGTACATGATCCTGGTGACCGGCGACCCTCGCTCCGGCGGCTACGTGTTGGCCGGCTACACCGTCAACCGCCGGCTGCCCGACGACGAGTACAGGCTCCTCAAAGTAAGCCAATGTTTCGCGCCATTTTCACAATTCTACATGAGCTAAGTTTACCACCACTTTCAGGCGCTGGTGGAGTAGAGACGTCGCATCAAGCTCTACTGCGGCATTTAATAATAATTATCCATACTAATATTATAAATGCGAAATTATCACTGTCTGCCTGTCCGTATGTCTGCAGGTTACTCTTTCATGCCTAAACCACTGAACGGATTTCGATGAAATTTGGTATATTGACCATGACCATGAGAAAGGATATAGGCTATGTTTGATCGCGATAACCGACATCCAATAATTCCTAAGGCTAATGTCCCTTGGGGTGCGAGGCCTTGCTTTTGATAATTTCCCAAAAACATTCCCTTTTTTTGACTGTTTATCATAACCATCACAGCGATAGTTCACTTGTAACCTGTCCGTACTTTGGATACGATCGCTTTTAAAGGAGCGAGCTGTTTGACCCCTCATTTCTGAGAAGATAGCCTGAACCAGAGCCTCTTGCTTTAATCGGTGGGTGTGCGTCCTCCTGCGAGCAAACACTGGCCTGTGGGACCTCATACACTCCACTGATCAATATGTCTCTCGAGAATTCTAAGGTTGTTTGAGTTGTCTCATTGGTTCGCATTTTCAGAAGACATAAAACCTCTGATTACAGATCCTCATCTCTTCCCGTCTAGTCCAGAGCCTGGTGCTGGGAGCGTACACTCGCGAGCAGGACCCCTCCAACTCCTACGTCTCGTCCACCGAGAAGGCCAAGGGATGGGAACTCCTGAAGAAGATCCGCAAGACCGCGCCCACCGGGGACGGCACTGACCCTTGCGACTGGAAGGAAATCGCCAACGAGTACTTGACCAGGAGCTAATTCTTGTTTTTTTATTGGCGTCTTTCGACTTTTAGCCTGGCCATGGTGCCGTGTTCAAGTACCAACTATTATAAATGGGCCAGCCAAAAAGACCACCTAAACAAATCGGTTTCCTATTTCCATAATCCTTCTTGTATTTTTTTAGTTCCAACATACGAATATACCTAAAGGCTGACCGAGTGCCCGGCAGAAATTATTCTCAAAACGAATACATTGTATCGGCACTCTAGTCACATCAAAAAACAGATGTCCTCTTACTTTTAACGCGAGCAAGTCTATTTGACATAAGAGCTTGAATGTCGCCATGGTTGAGGAAACAATCGCTAACATCTATCTGAGAAGTCTGTCATGTAATTTTTACAGAATGAGTATCTCTATGAGTAGCTAGGTTTAGATGTTCCACGTCACCTACACGAAGTATTTATTGTACATACTCGTATCTTATCAATAGAATTAACTATAATTAGATAAATTATATTTTGTGTTAAAAGTATTATTATTCAAGATTCATTATTCATTTTGTTAAATTCTTTATAATATTGAAATAAATGTTCTAACTCTTATTTTAATATTAATAATTTCTGGTCTTGTTAAGAAAAGTAGTATCTACTATTAACTATTATACACGGTTTGTTAAATCAATATTCGTTTTTTTTTCGCTATCATACTATAATAAATTTTATCTAATCTCTTTCTGTAATGTCAACATTAAAAAATTAAAAACAAAAATAATATTTTAATGACAGTCTTTACGTACAGAGTATTTAAATAAAATTAAACAGTTCAAGGCGAGCTGTTTATAGTATCATACGAGTGTTCTAAGGCCAAATTATGTGCAGTTTCATACACTACTATAGTCTCATGAAGTACCTAATTAATATAATTTGCCTAAAATGACAAAAAAATTGAGCGCGCACTATTTGACAGATGATCGCGCATGCGCATTGCCTTGCGTCCATAGATAAGCAAAGTAAAAAATAATTGACACCTCCTTGTGTCTAGCTATGTTTTTTGTGGCCTAGCTGAACCTGTGTCGTAATGGAAAAGTTAAATTGCAACGGCTGTATCATAATGAAATGTTTTAATTTTATTTTAATACTCTGTGCGTAAGGGCTGTCATTAATATATTGTTTTTAGTTTTTAATGTTGTGACATTTCAGTATGATATTAGATAAACTACTTTATTTAGAAAATATCGCGACCACCGACACACCTCTGAGACAGTGAGCCTGAAAAGGAAGCTTTTGAGGAATGGTAACAGTAATCTAGACAAGTCGCTAGGCAGTCTTACACCCCGGTTGATCTGAACAGCCGAGGTGCAGGCTGTTTCTGGCTAAAACCCGTTCTACCTTTGTTTTGTGTTTGGACTCGGACCGGCTAAAACTTTTAGCGGGTCCGAGTCCGACATAACAACCCCTGGGCCTCGATTCTATTATAGGCAAACCATTGTGGAGGCACCGCCATGTAAAATGTTGTGAAATATTGTAACTTTTAAACTATCGCGGCGTTTACTCATAGTTTATAATTTTCGGGACTTCACACGATATATTTTTGACTAGCTGTTGCCCGCGACTTCGTCCGCGTTAAGTTCGGAATAGCTCAAACTCATCATTATACATGGTGGAAGATATTCATCCCAACTGGAACGGAAGTACTCGAAATACTGGAAATATTGAATTTTACACAAAGGAAACATTCCTTTATTTTAAAAAAGCAACAAAACTATATTCAAATCATTTCGAAAACTCGCTTGACATCTTCCGCCCTGTATTTTTCAATTACATATTATGAAGGCAGTCATTTTTGAGTGACTGACTTAACAGGGCTGAACTACTGAAAACTACTTTAATTTACGGGCTTCTTCTATGGGCTTGGCAAATACTGCGAAAGGATTTTGAAAAATTCAACATTTTGCGGGCGAAATCATTATCAAGTATCTGGATGAACATTGTTAAATGTGGACTTAACAATATTCATCAGTTTTAATGCTTTAATATTCTTCCTTCTTACGAACTGAACAAATTAAAATACATCAAGTATCATACAAAATAGTTTCAAGAAAACCCGGAGCCTTGCACGCCTTGAGTAGTGAGCAGTGGTCCTCTTCTTTGCCGAGCCAAAGGTAGGTAGGTAGTTCCATTTTTATGATAAATTTCATAAACCACAGTCACATCGTTGTTCGTTCCCTTACAGGTAGAGAAGAGGGGCGCAGTAGGCAAGACAGCAAATACAGCATTGACTGTGATGGGGTCATATTTAACCTCATTTTGCATTCCTTGTATTGGTAAGCTTGTGTCCAGCAGATGATGTAGATAGTTCCAAATTGACACTGGAGTTGATGTCCACGCCGTGGCAATTTTTTGGTCTGATGAAATTTACCGGAACTGACTGTTTCTCTGCCCAAATTCGGTCTCTTTTATCTAATGCAGCGGTATCTTTTATATACCTAATACATAGGTTGGCTTCTCCTGACATACTGTTATCATTTCTGGGAAAGGTTTACGTATTTACTATTACATACTTATTAGACGGAATTGATAAGATCGCAGCGGCGTGCGTTGGTAGTCATCAGGTGTATAACGTCTGCAGTTGCATAGAGACTTTGTCTCTCTGGCTGTATTTTACCATTTCTACCGCACCACGGCGAGTGAAAGAGGCTATTAGGAGTCTTTCAACTAATCTCTCCTTCCTTCCGGTACTCACATACGGTAGAAACAATGCCACCTCGAACCAAGCGGTTCGGAACTTCATTTCTTTATTAGGCGGTTAAGAACTGTATTGCTCTACCCACACATGTGTTTTCTTCTTTTTAAGATCCGGAATTTTTGTTTCAATTTAACTTCCCCTCGCCTGATGGTAAGCTAAACGCCAAGACTTGGAAATAGGGTCACCATTATAAACATGTACCATCTTAACAATGGTGGTACTCAGCTTGATGGGAATCATCAGAAGCCTTTGCACGCCCCGCTTAAAGGACCCGGGACTGTAGGAAGAAGTAAACACGTGAGCTGGCAGAGATTATCAGGTCTTAATGGTGCGGCATAGGAATGAGTCACCAAACCATATGTTTCTTGATGGAATATTCTGATCCATATGCGGGTGACATTTGAGCCCTGCACGCGTTTTCTTTTGTAGGAAGGGAGAGGGTGCAACTGATTGGAAGAGCTCATCAGAACATTCACCATGGTGGAGACGGTAATACCACAGTCTAACGATTCATACTACATACAGTCGGTCAACGAAGCCGTCTAGACAGAGCAATCGTGCGGGGGGAGAGGGGTGGTGGGGGACGGGGTATTACTCGGTACACCCATACATTTTACTCGGTACTAAGGATTCAGGGCTGTCTCATTTTTGTAATCACACTAATCACGTGATTTTCTTTTTCAAGGCTCGTTTTGTTTGTTAAAATTGTTTTTTTTTTCGTTTTCTATATTTAGCTATCCAAGATGGCGGACTTGAAATTTTCACAAAAATCGATATGGGTATCGTTTTCAGGGTTTTTGGGGTCGCTGATAGCGAATATAACATCCATTTGGTGATCCAAGATGGCGGACTCGAAATTTTCACAAAAATCGATATGGGTATCGTTTTCAGGGTTTTTGGGGTCGCTGATTGCGAATATAACATCCATTTGGTGATCCAAGATGGCGGACTCGAAATTTTCACAAAAATCGATATGGGTATCGTTTTCAGGGTTTTTGGGGTCGCTGATTGCGAATATAACATCCATTTCGCGATCCAAGATGGCGGACTCGAAATTTTGACTAAAATCGATATGGGTATCGTTTTCAGGGTTTTTGGGGTCGCTGATTGCGAATATAACATCCATTTGGTGATCCAAGATGGCGGACTCAAAATTTTCACTAAAATCAATATGGGCATCGTTTTCAGGGTTTTTGGGGTCGCTGATTGCGAATATAACATCCATTTCGCGATCGAAGATGGCGGACTCAAAATTTTCACCGAAATTGATATGGGTATCGCTTTCAGGGTTTTTAGGGTTGCTGATTACGAATATGTTATTCATGTAGCAATCCAAGATGGATGATATATTCGTAATTAGCAACTCTGAAAACCTTGAAAACGATGCTCATGTTGACTTTGTGGGAAATTTCAAGTCCGCCATCTTGGATCACTAAATGGATTTTATTATACGTAATTAGTCACCTCGAAAACCTCGATGTTTTTTTTAAATTTCAAGTCCGCCATCTTTGATCGTCGGTAACATGGTCGTCAATCCCGATATCAGACAATTGCCGGCAGGCAATTATACGATGGGAAACTGTCGACTCCCAACTGTGTGTAGCCGCAAAACTACAGCAGGGCATGGTCGGGAGGCCAAAATCACTTTCGTGTGTGGGCGCTGTCGACTTAGGACTGCAGGCCTCCCGATACGATTTGAAACTGCAGGCGAACTGATCGTGGATAGGCTCCTTAAGAATATATCATCAATTTAGCGATCCCGGCGATTAGCGAAATTCGAATTCGAATCCGAATCCAACCCCGAACCCGAACCCGAATCAATATCCAAATTCAAAACGAAATCGAATTTGAAACCGAAATCGAAACCAAAATTCAAAAAACTCAGACTTAAAATATTTACGTTTGCTTGATCATAATTGGTTGAATAGAACCGGAGATATAACCAAAAGTCGCAATAGCCGACATCCATGCGAGCGGAGCTGCGGGCATCACCTAGTAATATAAATTAGCGGGAGTTGATGTGCCTTGACAGAACAAAGAGAACGAATAGGGGTTATATATAGAATATTACAGAAAAAAAAAATAAAAACTGAAGTGACAACCCTGACAAAACTGCAAAAGGCGGCATTTCCGCAAACATCAAACGCGATGAACTACTGTAAGATCTCTCGTTATACTGTGGTAATACGATATTGACAACTATCTCCCAGAATACGAAATGTGCTTCAGGGAAGGTGCGTTTTCGGGCGGCGCGACAAATTCAATATTTCAAAATCAAATATCTTGAAAACTATTTATAGTACGAACATTTTACTTTTACTACTTTTACTTTTTAGTTCATTATATTATTACAAAGTGGTCATTTTCCGAAAGTAAAAAAAAAATAGTCAAATATGGGACTATTTTATTTTTACTTCAAATAAAACCATAAATACAATAAAATAAAAAAATAAACAAAAGTAAATTAAAAACCATAAAAAAGGAAAATAACATTTCAGATGGATTTGAACGCGACTCAGCTAAGTTGTTAGTCCACCGCAGACATATTGAGCTACAGTTACCATGAAATCATATTGTGAAATAGACGTTTACATAGGTATATGTCATAAAATCATTCTGCCCCATTCCTCATCATAGCGTGATGATATTAATTATGAAAGACTTAGGAGTATTTTTCCGAACCAGCTGCTCACTAATCTGTAGGATTCGAGAGAACATCGTTCGAGAACAATGTGAATTCTGTCGATACTCTTGCTGTGCCGAAGATTCTGCAGTAACCTGACCTGACTTGGCTGAGATGTAGTAACTCTTACCTCTCGAAGTTCTGCAGATTCCTATGACCGAAATAATATCTTCTTATAAGCATTGTTGCTTCTTTATTGGTTCGATGTATTCACACAATCACAAATTGTTAGCCGTGATTTGCTATTATTGACATAACTTTTTTATTTATGAACCGATTTCGATAAAACAAACACTAAATGTTAAGTTGAGCCTACCACAATATATTACTGAAAACCGCAACCAAATCCGTTCAGCCGATTCTGAGATTGGCGTGCACAAACTCACAGACAAACAGAGAAACAGAGAAACAGAGAAACAGAGAAACAGAGAAACAGAGAAACAGATAAACAGATAAACAGATAAACAGATAAACAGACAAACAGACAAAAATTCCAAAAAACGTTTATTTGGCTTCTATTACGTTTATAAAGTCCCCCTATAACAGTTTTTCTCATTTCCTTTCCATGTACAGACATCGATCGTTTACAGATTTATTATATGTATAGATAAACTTACTTTTGCCGACGTTTCGGGTGCGTTGCAGTACCCGTGGTCACGACTTGGCAAAAGTAAGTTTATCAAAAATATATCGCGTGAAGTCCCGAAAATTATAAACTTTGTGAAATATTTATTATTCATTTATTTATTTATCGTAATCTTTAATTTATTTTATGTTCCTTCATAAGTTTAATTAGGTATTCTACTCGTATATCAAGTTCTGCTGACGTTTTCGTGATAATACGGAAAAGAATACATTGCGGCATTCTATCATTTTCTGCTTTATTGTGTATAGATGGTGGATTTTTTTACATAACTTATTAGGCGATTGACACATTGCAACGCTTGACGGCGCGTCGTGTGTAAAACGCGGCCGATGCGCGTGGTCGCGGGAGAGCAGATCTGTTAGATATTTCTGTATAGGTGTTTGAGACGAATTTAAAGTTAATATTATTGCAATGCAACATGTATTTAACGTCAAATTAACGCTTTCTCATCAACCAACGGTCCCATATCCAATGTGCGACATCCGAGATTGGAGGAAGTCAAATATCGTTGCCCAATATCGGGTACACCACTGTTTTGGCTCGATATCGGAACACGCAGAGACCGTAAGCGACTTTCAACATAAATGGCATTTTCTTAGTAACGTCTCTTTTCGCGTTAATAGATGACGCTGATCACGAATACCTATAAGAAAATAAAAATAGTAAGGTACTATGACATTTTGCACTGCTTATCATTTTCTTTTCATCTCTAGCGTCTTTATCATAGTCTAGGCTATCGAGCTAATGGTCGGATGGCTTCATTATTAAATATTTTACTTTACTTTTCTTAAAATTTTAGATCACTTCACACAGTTACCTACTCACAAATTTCTAATATCTCTCGGACTATACTAATACCGCCGGCCCACGCGTGACAGTAGACAAATCTCCGCGCGGATGCAGATCTGCTCTCCCGCGACCACGCGCCAAGGCCGCGTTTTACCCCCGACGGCGACGCGGCGTCAAGCACAGAGTAAGTACAGTGAAACAGGTTAAGTGAAATCTCAAGAGACCTGCAAATTTGTCTCACTTAGAGAGGTATTCCACTAACCCAGTGTATCAGATATCCAGATATAAATAATTATCAGTATCATTTAGAGGGTTCCCATTAACAGAGGTCAGAATACAGGCAATTCTGGTTATAGAGGTGCGATTATTAAATCAAATAACGAGTTATGTAATAATTATACGTGAATTGTCTAACTCTTTATTGGGAATCAAAAAAAGATAATCAATTTTATAAGGCGTTTTGTTAGAAATTTTAAATCAAATAGCGAATTTTGGCACATTAAATTCAACACAGATTTCATCACAACATGTCTTCCCAACTTATTTTTTTAATATATTAACGTCAGTATTTCACATATCTATTTAAAGCTTCCGTTTTGACATTTTTCAAATAAATATTCATTTAATAATAAAGAAAGACTAAAAATGGAGGCTCAAATTATTATCATTAAAGCTCAATATTAGCTAAGCGCGGAATTTGCGGGTAGATTATGAACGAGAAACTAAACAAAGAAAACGAAGTTATCTCAGTTACAGAGGTTACCTAATGCATATAAAATTCACTTGCTGTCTCAGTTATAGAGGTAACCTGAACGATAAAATCGAAAGGACGAATCCCAGGTATAAATAAATATTCTACAACATTCTACACAACGCTATCTAGACCCATGGTAAGCTTTTATAGCTTGCGTTATGGAATCTAGAATGCGGATAAACATACTTAGGTATATACTTTTTTTTTGTAAATACATACCTACATATCAAACATAGAAACACCCAGACCAAAGCTAATAGCCATATGCATGCATACAAATATTTGCACTGAGCGGGAATCGAAACAGCGCCTCCTGCGTAGCAGTCGCGTTCACTACCGCCACGCCACAGAAGCTGTCGAGATAGAGGTTTGCTTCGTCCCAATAATAGAGGTATTTCAGTGTCAAAGTGCTGGGACCTCAGCATGAGTTCCAGTTATAGAGGTTCCTCACTTATCCAGGTTCCACTTATCCAGGTTTTTCTGTAATGTACTACGGTCAAGCGTCGCCAATTGCCTTAGTAGAATCGAGAGCCGATGGGGCTACAATATATATATATAAATATACATATACAAGGGAACTTCCCCACAAAAACAAAGGAGGAATGGATTCCGAATTCCATTCAAAGCGGAGCTGCGGATAAAGTGGTAAACGTAACATAAGAACGAACGACAGAAGAGTGTTGAAACAACATGACACAGCAAAATGTTGCCACCACGCTCGATAGATGGCGCTATATCAATGTTCTTGTCCGCGTTATGGTTCGGTTGGACACTGCCTGTACTAATAGGTACCTTTATAACAACACAGCATTTTATATTTCACCATAATTCTATTACTGGGATTATGTCCTATTTTTGAAAGTCTGGCTCTTTATAGTCAGACTGAAGAAAAGCTCAATTGCAATACTCAATTTCTTTACTATCCATCGTGTTGGTAAAGCTAAATGTAACGGTAATTTCATAAAAAAACAAAACAACTAGCGCCAAACGCGTGCTTTTTTGTAAATGTCATTACATTTACAAAAAAGCACGCGATTGGCTCTAGTTGTTTTGTTTTTCATAAAAAACACCATTGTTTTTTATGAAATTGCTATTTCATTTAGCTTTACTAACACGATGGAGAGTAAATAATGCAAAATAAAAAAAAAAACGCAATTTTTTTTTGTACAATTCGAGTTTATTTTATGGCAATGTGTTGTGTACCTGGAGAACTACTTACTAGGGGTTTTCGGCATCGGAAGCGTTCCCCTTACACCCGGTATAAAAAAAAATAGAAGTCAGGACCGGACATTAGGTATGTGCTTGTAAGGGTTTGCAAAGATAAAGATTCAGTAGTTAGAATTTCAAATGTAGTATCTGATTTGAGATTGACATGGTCATTAACATTAATAGTATTACACTCACCGGGATATTTACCATGTTTATATTTTGTATTTGGTAACCGATATTTCGGCGCTGTTTCAAGCGCCATGATCACGGTGTACCAAATACAAAATATAAACATGGTAAATATCCCGGTGAGTGTAATATTATTAAATGTAGTATCGTTCAAGAAGTTCTTGATTTATATGAGAACTAGCTTTTGCCCGCAGCTCCGCCCGCGTGAATGTCGGTTATCGCGACCAAACATAGCCTATGTCCTTTCTCATGGTCTAATCTACCCCTATACCAAATTTTATTAAAATTGGTTCAGTGGTTTAGGCGTGAAAACGTAACATGCAGACAGACAGACAGAGTTACTTTCGCATTTTTAGTATTAGTATGGATATGGATTAAATTATTGTAAGTTTAGGAGTCGGCTCAAAAGATTTAAGGTCATCCAGTACCTAAGTATAGGACAATACATAACGTGCTGAGCTTGGACAATATTCCATCAACAACCAAGCGGTTTGGTTACTCGTTTCATTGCCGCCCCCGAAAGTCTTAGAATTCCTCACCAGCTTTCTTTGGAGTTGTTTCCTTCTTCCTACAGTGCCAGATCCTTTTAGCGGGATGTGAAAAAGACGATGAGGCCAAGATTATAAAGAATAGTATCTAAATAGTTGTCATCACAACCGTGGGTGTGTAAACCGCCTAATTAAATTGAACGCAATAATGGCGCTAATTAAACGGCGCTTATTTGGCGCTGTAATGCATTAAAAACAACAACAACGTATTTTATAATTCTTGTCATGAAATAACTTATTAATTTATTTAATTGTATCCAGGTATGTAACTGATTTATTTAATTTTACCGTGATTAAAATTGCGAATCTTGGACAGATGTACCTAGATGTTCCTTACACAATCTCACCAGAATGGCTGAGGTGGTGTTGCAAAGGACTCGAGTCCTTGAGTCCTTTTATAAGGACTCGGTTGATGTATCATAAGACTCGACTCATTATATCGACTAATTTCACTACGAGCTCTTTAATGTGGAAAAAGGACTCGAGTCACTTTTTGCGCTCGAGTCCTTTTTTGTGGCGAGTCGGACTTGAGTCGTTTTAGGTATGATGAGTCTAATAAATGATGACATTTAAACGACGGTGTACCGGGTAAGATTTCAAGATTCAAAACGGGACTTGAATCTGCAACCATTTAGGTACCTTGTAGGGAGGGGATTTCGAAAATAAAAGATCGATTGAAAGAAAAGGAAGAAAGATAGAATAAAAGAGAGATAAAATAAAATAAAGAAAATAAAGAAAATAAAGAAAAGAGAAAAGAAAGAAAAGAAAGAAAAAGAAAAGAAAGTAAAGAAAAAGAAAAGAAGGAAAGAAAAGAAAAATATATCACTGCCATGCAAAACAACAGGTCGCCTCGCAGCGTAATGCTGGACCGTATTATAGTGCCGGCGGCCAGCGCTGATTCTGAGAGGCAACCTAAGAAGATCGATTCCCGAAACAAACTCACTCAATGGAAACGACTCCTTTGTCTCACCTATTCAAGACTTTTCAAATTATGAGTTTTTTCTAATAGGAGTCGTATTAAAAAGGACTCGAATCATTTTAAGACTTGAGTCCTTTTTAACCGACTTCGAAAAAGGAGGAGGTTCTCAATTCGTCTGTATACATAATATTTTTTTTTTTTTTTTTTATTTATGTTCACCGATATCTCCGCCAATTATAGACGGATTTCAAATATATTTTTTTTGTTGGATAGGGTTTACATCTGAGGTGGTTCCATTTTCACCAAGTCAGGATCTGATGATGGGATCCAGGAGAAATCGAGGGCAACCATCGAAAGTTGTACGGTCGTATGGTACTTTTGTTACGTAATCATGTCTTACTCAGGTATATGCTTCAGGGTGTCAACATCTGATGCTGCTTTGCTGATGATGAAGCTATTGAACTCCTTAACGATTAGGAGTTGGGAGACAGTACTGCCATTGGTGGATGATACATATTTAGTAGTATGTAGGGCTAACGTGTTGCTTGTGAGTTATGCTTGAATCAACTTCTGATACTGTGTGTTGATAGTGAAGCTACAGAACTCCTTAAAGGTTTGCGTATGGTGCTTTTGTTACGTAATAATGTCTTACTCAGGTATATGCTTCAGGGTATCAACATCTGATGCTGCTGTGCTGATGATGAAGCTACTGAACTCCTTAACGGTTAAGAGTTGGGAGACAGTACTGCCATTGGTGGATGATAAATATTTAGTATACTACTAAATAGGGCTAACGTGTTGCTTGAGAGATATGCTTGAATCAACTTCTGATGCTGAAAAGAAGAAAGAAAGAAAGAAAGAAAAAAGATTTATTCGCTGACGTTTAAGGTACACTGTATAAAATAATAGATAGGCACTTAATAGAGCATGCATTGCGTTATTTGTGCACCCCACACGCCAGCCGAAAAGGTTCAGGTTCAGCATGTGCTAGACATCTGTCTAGCGCTGATTTTCAACCAGACCCAAATTGGTGAAGCACGGGTGCAAACCAGCCACACATAAAAAAAAATAATTAAAATAATTAAAACCCATGCTTAAATTAAAAAACTTAAACTCTAAAATGGCCTGTACCACGCCATCACCCACACAACAACCTTGCACAGGCATAAAATGTGATTGAGAGGTCCTGCCAACCCACCGCAGCCACAATATTATTGAATAAATATATTACATAATAAGATAGATAAAGTTGATAAAGTTGCTGCTGTGTTGATAGTGAAGCTATAGAACTCCTTAACGGTTAGGAGTTAGGGGACAGTTCTGCAATTGATCGATGGAAACTACGTAGTAGTATGTAGGGCTAACGTGATACTCGTAAGGGTTGGTGCTACTCCTGAGATAATCACGAAATTTCAGAGTGAAACCGAGACAATTCCTCAATTAATAATAATAATAAGTATGTTTATAAAAGGGTATATCTACACCTGAGGTGGTCTTTTTTATCGTGCGGAAATCCCCTCGGTATACCCCGCCGGAACCGGAAGGGAACGGTTTATGTCGGACTCGAACCGACTAAAACCGTACGCCGACTGAGGGTCGTATTGCTAAGCCGGAGGTGAGGTTGTCTTCGACATATCCCTTGCACCCCGGCTGGCCCAGGGCCATCCCTTACGGTCTGGCACTCCTCGGCAGGGGGCTCGCCCCCGGAATGGGGAGGCGTGCCTACGCGCGCTGCTGCCGTGGCCTGCTTCTGCTGGGGTGACAGGTGGCTCCACTTGCCTTGTCCATTTAAAGCAACATACACTTGACCTTTAGTAATAAAAATATTTTCTAAGTCAATTACCGCTTTGTTTAATGTGGTGCCCTGAAGCTTATGAACCGTTACAGCCCAGCTCAAGATTAACGGATTCTTCTTTCCACATCCCCAAAGCCTTTTGTTGCAATTGCAACTAAGCTGTCACTACCTTTCAATTAGGGTTGTAACGGAACTTCGCCTCCGCCTCCGTTACTGCGGAAGTTCCGCAAGAAATCGTACCTTCGCCTCCGCTTCCGCCTCCGCACAATTTTTGCGGAGTTGTAACG
The DNA here is from genome assembly GCA_914829495.1 of Eilema sororculum. Lineage (NCBI taxonomy): Eukaryota > Metazoa > Arthropoda > Insecta > Lepidoptera > Erebidae > Eilema > Eilema sororculum. Next base: position 908,828 of record OU618532.1, read on the forward strand.
GAGTTTTATTTACGTAATCATAGAGCATTACCAATACGCAATATACTTGGGGAGGGGGCGCGGGCGGGCGTATGACATTTGTCCAATAAATGATACACGACAGGAATCAACCTGTCGTTGTCGAATTGTTTGTATGCGTGAGAAGTTACGAAAGTTCATCAATTTAAAAATACTTTAAACCGCGATTGTTTTAAGTAATTTAGTGCAAAATTATTGTTGTGTTTAATTAAGTCACATAATGAAGCCGAAAACAAGTGAGATTTGGCAGTTTTTTGTAGAAATAGACATGAAATGTAAAACCTGTGGGCAAAACTATTCAAGGAAAGGTCGGACTACGACATCACTTAGAGGGCAAAAAAAAATTGAACTTTAAATTACTATTCTATTTACATCCACTTTCACCTTCGCCTCCGCCTCCGTTAACCTGCGCATCCGCGGAAGTGAAACTCATTGCCTTCGCATCCGCCTCCGACTCCGTTAAGAAGGCCTCCATTACAACCCTACTTTCAATCCAGTGCCTATAGTATCATCGTCAAATTTAATAAAAACTGCATCAGGTAACTCGTTGGATTCTGACCGATCGCGACGCAGAGCAGACCACCTTAACATACACACAATCCGCATTGCTCCGTTGACAAGACCCTCAGTAAAATTGTTGAGATATCATCTTAGAGTGGTTGGCATTCACCAATTTGATAGTTGGTAAAATTATACCTGCAGCCCCATCTGCGAAATCACCAACCTGTTCAACTCGCCGCCTTTCATATAAAAGTTCCAGTTCCCTTAACTTATTGAGAGTATAATGCTCCCAAAATACAAAAACTGTGGTAAATGGCATACTGGACTGGATTAAACTTGGATTACGAACGCAAACCTTGGCCCACTAAAAAGGGAAAAATAAATGATTTTAAAAAAATTGAACCGACTTCAAAACCAAATATGAAAAAAAAATTTAAAATAACAGAATTTAAAGAGAGAATTTAGAGATTTTCGATCTGTTAGAAGTCGGTGCCAACTTTGTTTGCTGGTGCTTTGCTGTACCTGAATTACCTGCCATGATGCATTTAAATTAAATATCGATAATTTCAATACAAAAGTCGGTATCAAATCAAACAGGTAAAATAATATCGCTAAGTATGATAGACCACCCCTACCTCAACAAGTCATTATACCTACATTAATGGCATTATAGCAGGTCAGGCACAGCAAACAAAGTTGGCACCGACTTCTAACAGATCGAAAATCTCTAAATTCTCTCTTTAAATTCTGTTGTTTAAAAAAAAAATCATATTTGGTTTTGGAGTCGGTTCAATTTTTTTAAAATCATTTATTTAATACGAGTCCTTTTTGAAGACTCGAGCCTTTTTTAAGACTTGAGTCCTTTTTATAACTCAAGTCGCTAGTAGAAGACTCGAGCTCGGTTGAACTTTAGACTTCGAGCCTTTTAAGCGCACTGAGTCTTGCATATTTGAGTCGAGTCCTTCAAATTAGGACTCGAGGACTCGAGTCCTTTGCAACACTAGGCTGAGGACAATTCCTACCAATTAAAGAGAGTTACTAAACTTGATTAGAGCACCTGTTTATGTTGCTGTCATCCAGAATCCAGATGATATTACAAAAAGGAGTGCTACTTCTATGCGCATAAGTGTCAAAGTTAATTAACAGGCTGGCTGCTGACAGAGAGTAGTTCAGGACAGATTAATAAATAGATACTACGTCACACGAAGTTCATGGTTCTACGTCCCGTTCCAATTTTCAAATTTAAAAATCATTCCCGCCTGTTCCCGCCTCACCCAGACTCAGAGACACTTTTTTTTTCCTGAACTGCATCAGCTATAAGTACCCACTTTTTTAATATTCATAGAAATCTTTGAACTCCAGTAACTTTTTAAAATTCAATAGCAAATCTCGTCATTGTTTTTTTTTTCACTAAAGTGAATTAAACAAATAATTGCATCCAATTATTATTCTTATTACTTTTTTACGCGAAACTTTAAGCAACAAATACGATCACTAACCAGTTCTGCTCAAATGTCAAGGCTCGATATATAAAAACTTACTGCTATTTCCTGGATTTGTGTGTCGAAGGGTGTTCACCCTAGAAGTGGATCAGGAATAGGAAGCTTTACCTTAACCTTTAAGCGGGGCGTGAAAAGGCATCTAATGAAGCCGTCAAGCTGAGTGCCACCACTGTTAACATGGTACATGTTTCCGATGGTGACCCTCTTTCCGAGACTTTGCCTTTGCTTAACATCAGGCGAGGTGAAGTCAAATTGACGTGTCCTATATAAAGAAAACTCAGAGGGATCCAATTGGCTAGTACCGTTATCCGTTGCGGAAAATGTGTTCTGGACGGGAGACTGCGTACAGTGCGTACCATGCGACCACCAGATGTATCCTGGAGGACCGGTGGCTGTGATTTACTGGATGCGGAAGTCAGAGGAGGCTACCATAAGTGGCTAAAGTTCTATCTATTAAGACTCGTGTCCAGGTAGCTCAATTGGTCAGAGCAGAGCATTTTCCATCCAGAAAGGGACTGTCCAGGATATGGACTTTTACAGACTAAGACTGCATACCTACTAATTGCTTCAAAATTTAGTTAGTCTGACTCATAACTAAGAATGTGAATGACAGATATTTCTATAACGAATCCGTCACAAATTCTTTGTGCCCATTAGTGCACGATTTATTGATAGGACACAATAATCTGCTCATTTTGACCATAGCGGTCGGCAGACGCCATATCGAGCGGCCAGCGATTCCGACAGGCATGTTATAGCTCATGTAGGCATGTCCGATGGCTCCCCTGCGGTTTTGTTTATATTAGTACGTACTTAGTGCACTACACATGTAGTGTCACACTTGCTGCCGGTCATACGGACCGCTTACAGCCTATAACATGGTTTACATGTTTTAAGGTGGTTGAGATATCCCGCCATCAATCAAAACGTTGTGAAAAGTTATTGAGATAACTATGGCAGGTTTTCTTTAAGCTTATGTATAAATAAATAATAATAATAAATATTCCACAACATTCTACACAACGCTATCTAGACCCATGGTAAGCTTTTATAGCTTGTGTTATGGAATCTAGAATGCGGATAAACATACTTATATACTTTTTTTTTTGTAAATACATACATATTATATATAGAAACACCCAGACCAATGCAAATAGCCATATTCATGCATACAAATATTTGCACTGAGCGGGAATCGAACCCGCACCTCCTGCGTGGCAGTCGCGTGCACTACCGCCCCGCCATGGCGGCATGTATGCATGCTTATTCCAAATAAAAAAAGGGAGTGTGACCTAAAAGGTTCGCCTACTTTACGATAATGTTACAAAAAAGCACGCTATGTATGAGCATTAAGCATAGGCATCAAAATAAATAAGTGTCTTCAAAGTCTAAGAATTCTAAATTCGAATGATATTTTCTAAAGTTTACGCGAATGTCACTTTTTAAAAGTAAATAATAGCAAATATATCGCGATAGAACATAGCCACAATCTTGTTGTAAACAGCTTATCCAGATTACCTTAATTCCTTTAAACTTAATTATAAAAGTCCACAGTGTATAGGTGTAAGCAGCCAGTCGGACGGCATCAGCGATGAGGTCTTTGATACAACTGTCCGGACACCGTCCGCTCGACGTATATGGCGCGTAATGACATTTATCAGTCCGCCATCTATTTACGGCGCACTCAACTGTCACCATTGTATGCTAATGTGTGATATGAACTGAAATACTATGCTCGCACTGCGCGCTTTGAACGCAGAGGTTTCAGAAATTACGCGCCTCAAACTATTTAACTGCTAATGGTCTAAGGATGGATTTCATTATTGAAACTCTATTAATAAATCTACTTCATAAAGTGCTGAGTTACTAAATACATAGGTACTTGTACCATTGAATAATACGTTTTTGAGTATGTAAAGTGCTTCAAAAACTGCTTCTGTGATGTACATCGTCCGTGATCCAAATGCTCACTAAAGTAGGAGTTACTGGACTGGAGAACAATTACTGGATTCACTGCAATAATCTTATCACAGGAACGTTTTATCTATTTTTACACGTGAAGCTGTGCCCTTAACCAGTGGCTCGCTAATATCTCTTTTCAAAGGGGCTTCGTCGTTTAAACGCAGCCGGCTTTTCAGCGTCCCAGTGCGTAGCACAACATGTTGCGCCGACTGTAACAGATCATTTCATCCGTATTTGTAGTTTTTAATAACGTTACATTACACTATCTAGATATTTTAGAAGGCTACTCGCACACACGTTACAAACACAATTAACGACCATACAGACCCAGATTGTTTTTATTGTCAGGTTAGATCCTCGAGTGGGCAGATAGGCGTGTACTTTACCTATGCTTAAATTACCCAGTCTATGACCAATATTTAAGGAGGAGGATCATATATCTAGCAGTTTGCTGGACACTTTTCAAGATCATTACCACTAGATCATCGCAGTCCTTTGATAGATATTATGTAATGATATTATGTATGTCTCGAATGAGAACTTTATTACCCAATCCTTCGTCTTTTACAAGGTCTATCTCAGCCATCATTTTCAGGACGCCCGTCCGTCGACACCTTCAATACAATTTGCTGGTATTTCGATTTCTGGTCAGCTAAGCAGGCTCCATAACCTTTGGTGTGACTGGGCAATCGAGCGGTAATGAGCGCAGCGATACCTACTATCTAAACCTAAATTAAGTATAGCTTATACCATGGGGTCTCGAATACGGATAAATACATTAATATTATAGATTTATACGGAAGCAACTCAATCCTAGCCGGATTCGCTATTTCCACGCCATTCCCAATGAAAACCCAGGTGATAAACTTAGTCTCACAACCGGTTACGAAAGAGGATTTACTTACCATCAGCTTTCTACTCAGTCTAGTTATTAACTCAACAAAATAAATATGTAGGCGTCCATTTTTTTTTCTAGTAGTCCCAACTTGATTTTGAGCTGTCAACATAGCGACAGATTAATCTTATGCTATTTAAATTAAATCTTCGACGCGGGGATTACGATTGGCGATAGTGTCACATCACTAGCTTATTTGGCTCAAAGGTGCCGCTTCTCGAGCAGTGTGTGAATTTAGTGATGAGGGTATTAATATCGATGTTATCATTGTGGGATACTAATAGAAAATTCGAATTCCCATTTGTTAATGTAATGATTGTTGTAATGATACTGGCTCCGTAGCCGATTGCTTTGTATTATTAAGCAACTACGTTTTAAGTGATAAATGATAATTATTACTTATTTAATGCACATTTTTCTTACTTTCAGTATATATATAACCTGTTATTTAAACTTCGATTATTGTTAGTTTCATTTCAGTGACTGTACTTTATTTAATTGTTTATTCCTTAAAATAAAATGTGGGCCAATCGCCTACTACATAATTTCGGAGGTGTTGATTCGCACGCCAATAAATTAACTTCGTGCGAATCACCTACAGAAAAATAATATATTTTTAAAGGAGTCGATTCGGATTAAACCACTTGTGCAGGATATAAATGGCAATTCTTCACTGAGTTGCCCATTGAATATGTATACTTATATTATGGTTATCTTAGCGTGACCCGGTTGCAACCAACAGCTTTTGTAAAGTAAAGTAAAGCCTATATCATCAGTTAGCAAATGTACCGCATTGGAGGTGATGTTATGATGGGGAAAGGGGGTTAAAACACCTAAAAATCATTAGTTTATACTATGCCAGTTAAGATCCGAAAATACACAAAAAAAATCAGATCAAGCTACTATCGATAGAATAGTATCGACATTCGGCTCAGCACTGCCTGGTAGTGACGTTGTCAACTCAGCGGGCGAGGCGCGACTCAAAGCGTGAAGTGTCAGACGCTGTTACTGTGACAGACAAACGTCACTTTTTACTCTGGTTTAGCGGCCGCGGACACTTTTGTACATAATTATACCGTTTTTTAATTAGTTAAGCCAGAGGATATTATAATGTTGACGTCTTCGTCATTACGACCAAATACAGAAGATCTGTTAGAGAACAATATTATTATCAGCTTCATAGGCATTTTCAGTGGCGTTTGCTTATAGTTTTTGATTAGTACGTTGCGTTTTCTGAGGGCGACGGTCGTCTGTCAGAGTCATTCATTTTTCAGCAGCTACACAGACTACAGGTGAAGCTGGCTTGGACCCCGAAGATGATGGCCAGGCCCAAATAAAATTGATGGGCAAAATTGCAGCGGTTTATTTACTGTCTTTAAATTTATTCAAATTTTTTGTATTTTTCCGTTCTCAATCCAAGTTCCGGTAAGCAGGAATTTTCCAAAAGTGTATCTACGGGATAAAAGTATATCTACTTAACAGAGTTTGTTACCTGCTGACGCAATGAGGGTGTATCATCATCAGCCCTTGCTTCCTGCACATTACTCAATCTCGCCATCACAATGTACCTACGGACGAACACATAAAAAAAGGAAAGCATATCGCAACCAGCGAACAATTAGCCGCGAATGAGATCGGTAGTAAATAATAAACAAATATGGTGAAAAAGTAATTCGTTGGGAGTATGAGCAATGCGCGCGCCGCGCATAAACGTTTAATTACCGCACTGCTTCTGTTGTGTAATTGTCGTAAATTCTACGTTTTTATAAGACAGTAATTGTTTATTGAAAACTGAGACTTATTAAGCATTTATTTGACGACCTGTGTGGCGTAGCCTTAGCCACAGAACTTACAATGTGAGATACAGAAGAGTTATCGCTTCAGTTCTCTCTTCGATCCCATGTCATATTCTTAGTGATCTCCTGCCGATCTGTGGGCTCCACTCTAGTACTCATTAGTGGCCCTTGGGCCATCAGCAGATGTGGTCAGCCTTTTGTCTCGTCAGTTTGCTGTGAATTATAGCTATACTTCCAGTTTGCCTAAAACATAATGAAGTTTTTCCCTTTACCCGCAAGGTTAAAGGTGATGAGATGCATGTCTAAAAAGGCCACTTTATTGGAATTGTACAAGGATAATATTTTGTATTTTCCATGATCATTTTGGAATTTGAATCAGCTTTGTAAATGAATACTCATATAAGTGACCATTTTACGAATCGGAATATATTGAGATTTACTGAAAGTTCAAAAGTAGCTCGCTTTTAACAGAATCGATCAATGTGACGTTTTTAGCCGCGATGGTCAATGATGCAATCATCAAACTTATCTAGAAGGAACGTACATATTGTTTTTTTTTTATTTATTATAATAAGAGAGCGGCGGAAATTGCGTCCGTTCTTTTTATCGTTTTTATTTTTTTAACCAGCCACTTAACCACTAATAGTTAATTATGATCAAAACGTTTACTATAAACAAGTTTCCAAAGAAGTTTTGCGTTTGATGAAAAGAAACGACTTAAAAGTCAAGTATGTACCTTCCCAAATACCCAATTATTAAGTAGGTACACAATTTAGTTACGCAACTCTAATACCCTCTAACCGAAAGACGAAAGGCTTGCAATTCATCATACCCGACCTGAGATTCGAAACTCATACACAGCAAATGACCCTTGTTACCACTGCGCCACTGAGGTGATGAACGAATGTGTAACGTATCAATGAGTTGCATTACTCTGTACGAACTCGAAAGAGTGCTAGGTATTTGTGGCGCACGCGCACAGGCGGCCTTCCTACCGCGGGTCTATCGCGGCTTTCATCTCTTTCACAATACTTAGCCGAATAATTAAATTTTTAAATTTTATAAATTAACAAACGAACTAATAATAAAATAATAACATTTAATTTTTTTACATATTTTACAGAATTTATTAGTTAATTTCCAAAAATAACACTGCAATGTATTTGTGAATGTGTGTGAGTGTATGTACATATTGTGAGTTATATATTTGCCTTCCTGTTTATAATAATTATCAGAATATTATAGAATTGTATAAATAATACAATCCAGAATTTAGTTCTAATTTAGGTATTATAAATTGGAATCAGATGGAAGGAAAAATTACTTAACCTATATCGAATTATTATAGCCTATACTTAATGCGAACGTAACCGCAGGCCGGCAAGAGTCACTTCTTTACCTAATCAGTAACTTGGAACGTGTCAAGCCACTTCTGCCGGCGACTGTACAGTAGGTACATATAAAAGCTGCCCAATTCACACAAACACTCGAGGATTCTACTCAAAGCTCTTCACCCACTTTCACTTGTCGTACGGAGTACGGACCACGCTCGTAACGACAACTCGTCGCCCGCGGCCGCACTAACATACGTACTCACAATTATTGTATTATTTATATAATTGGACATATTAATTAGCTCTAGTATGTCGCCTGTCAAATCGTTGAAAGGATTATTGATGCTGTACGCCAGTTCTGAGAACCAATGTCCACTGCGGAATTCTGTTTTTTTTAAGGTGAACAGAGCTGGTAGCCGAAACGTCGTTGATCGATGTCGTCCAGTTAATGATAATGATTTATTCGTATAAAATACGGTAGACTGTATTCAAAGCTTATAATTCGGGCTTTTACGGGAGTTTGCAAGCAATGGCAACTAAAAGTGCACTGGTGTAAGGCAAGTGTATCTTCATAATGCCGAATACTAACCTACCTATCCCTTTGTTAAGGTTCAAACTTGATGTTATGTTATGACACAAGTAGGTCGCACACCGTAAGTCCCTCGTGATGGGGACATTATAATTGTAGCATGTCGCCGCCGACGAGCATAAGACGATTATGCACAGCTTTCACTATCGGCGTGCTTTTCGTACAGCGATAACAACAGAACCGGCTCGGCAGTTTCTTAGACACAGGACACATATATACAAACATAATACTGTGTGTAAGGAGAACGCTACCGAAGCCGGAAACCCCTAGTAGTACTCGAGGTTACTTATCACATTGACAAAAAAAATCGATCAAAAAATACTTTTTTGGTCCAAATTGTTTTTTTTTTACTAGGGATTTTCGGCTTCGGAAACGTTTCCCTTACACCCAGTAAATTTGCTCAGGCCTATTTCCCTACAGAGTAGGCAGAGACAACAGTCCACCATCAGCTTCTATCCTTAGGTATACACTTCTCAAATGAGCTGTAGTCCGCATGCGTAGCGCACGGGAATAAGCCATCTCCGCGGCCCATCCGCTTGGATCTCCGCTCTAGTCATTATGTACCAAATTTCTTCAAAATCTATTTCGTGGTCTACTTACGTGTGGATAGGTAGGTACGTAATAGACCGACCTGCTGTGGTTTTTCTAAGTGATTTCAATATGGGGTTTATGAAGGATACTAGAAGGTTCTTAAGTACTGGGTTGGCAGCGCGATGACACAGTGCGCGGTAACCACTTTCAACCAGGAGAGCTGTATGCTCAGCCACGTAAAAAGTAAAAAAAAAAGACAGACAGTTACGAAACACGAACGAAGACGCAGCACTTAATTATAGTGGCGGAAATCTCATAGAGGGTATAAGGCCTCCCCAAAATTTTGGGCCCCGACAGTCCGCCTGAAAGTTGACTGTCTGGAGGCTGAGGATAGACTAGGCTCTAGACCTATCCAGCTTTCCCTTTGAAGATAGGGGTCAAAATAATGCCAATCATAGAACTAAGGATAAGGAGACGGACAAGGCTCTGGCAAAGGCTACCCTCTCGGGGTTGGGTAGTCAGACGTGAGGCGAGATGCACTTCCAAGGTAGCAAAAAATAAAATGGTGAATCGACCCTGGGCACACAGAAAGGACAGATGGTAGACCGTAACTGCTTTTAAAGTAAGAAAGGCTTAAATGGAAGATTGTATTGTATGTATAGCATAGTGGTATCATAGCCACGTTTCTGTGCCTATACATAAGGTTAATTAATCCCTCTATCATCATAAATAAATTGTCTTTTAATTAATGGCATTTGCATCTTCAGTTTGATGTTTTCCTCATATTATAACAGACGAATTTCAATAATTGTCCCCCTTACCAGCGAACGTTTAGATCTAACCCTGCGCCGCTAGTGCGCCGGTACACACGGCAGGCCGCGCACGCGCCGCCACACCACCCTACCGACGCCGCTAGATCGCGACGCGCCAAGTGTTGAAAGTGAGAGTGATCAAAATATTTATTTGCTTTGCGGGGAATTTGGTGTTCGAACTCGTCTGACGATATACAAGTGTTGTAACAAGTGAAAATAGTGGATTAGGATTAAGATATACCTAGTTAGGTGAACTTAGCCGATTATCAGAACTGTGCTTCTGTCGAACTTACCGACACGCTAATGAGTGCATTTCTAATTTTCTACTAATAAATCATACACACAAAATACATCTCCATTCGTGTGAAGCTAAACTAAAACGACTTTAGAATGGGTCCAATTATACTCAGGGACTTGAAAGGCTGATGCTTCGTAAATTTAAATTCTGAAGCTTCGGTAAAAGTATATATACTTAATAAATATATTTATCGCTTTACTCCTTTGAAAATATAAACCATCCCTAAACGTCAAAAGGGTAAATTGATTGCTCTATGAATTACTGTTTAAATAATTATAAATCAAATAATACCTAAGTACATGCTTCCATGTAAAACTGAATTTAAGGGTTGCTATGATGCTTTTTAGGGCGAAAAATTATTCAGTTAGGTATAGCTGTTAGTTATCTCTCAGTAGAAAGTAATAGCTAAATCACAAAGTATATACGACTAGCTTTTGCCCGCGGCTCCGCGCATAGCCTATGTCCTTTCTCATGGTCTAATCTACCCCTATACCAAATTTCATCAAAATCGGTTCCGTGGTTGAGGCGTGATAGCGTAACATACAGACAGAGTTACTTTCGCATTTATAATATAATAGTATGGATTAGATAAATACGTACCTACTTACTGTGTAATCAATATATTAACATTTTCAACTTAAATTATTCCTGAACTTACGCTTTTAGAGCGGATTTCACCAATAATAATAAAGTCTAGCCGAGCCACACCGCGTTTAGTTCCTATCATGCTTTACTCGACAAATTCAAGTGACAGGCAAATTGGGTTGGAATCGAGACTGAATGAGCTTGCTTTCATTTGTATTCACTAGTGAAATCCCATCGATAATGTTAATCAGGATCAGTACCTACACTATCAACAATGCGGTACCCTGTGTGTGTACCTATCAACATTCTTACAAACTACGGAACAATGAAATATTATTATGTTATAATCAGTTTAAAATATTCTGATTTGAATGTATAAGAATATGTTAGCATACTAATTTCATTCATAAGAGTTGATCGAGTGGCTTATAAATGACTAGCATCGCCCCATAGTTTCACTCGTGTAATTCCGTTAATCCCTTGGGAGTAACAAAAAAAAAACAAATCTGGTGTCATTTCTGAATAAAATAGCTTTTTAATGGTGAGAGAATGATTGAAATCGGTCTACTAGACTGATTTTTTTATAGTATCTTAAATGAAAACTGTAGAGTTCGAAAAACATCGGAAAAAATAAAACGCTCAAGTGAGACTTGAACTCACGACCTTCAGGGGGAATGCTCTTCCAACTGAGCTATTGAGCCACACTTGATTCATTTCAAATTTTCCTTCTCTTTATATACGTCTTTAAGGGCGACGGTGGTGCCATCTACCAACATTCTTACGAACTGTTTAGGAGTTAATCGATTTCAAACAAACAAATTATAGGCATATATGCATTACTTAGATAGGTTCCCAATAAAGGTTAGTACCTACTTATGTTGTTGCAGCAAGCATGGTTTTACATGGGCTGTATACTGACTGTAGGGTGGAAATATCGCAGGGCTACCCCTGGGTACGCCGAGGTGCGAGGAATATGTCCTACAACCTCACCTTCGGTTTTGCATTATGACCCACAGACGGCGTGCGTTTTTGTCCGTTCAAGTCCGACTTAAGCTTTTCCTACGGGCTCTGGCGAGAGGGGTCTTCGCGGGGATTATCCGCACATAAAAAAGGGTGGAAATGACCCATTCTATTTAGTGAACTGGGACAAGAGTAAGACCGTCAATAATTAAATAGGTTGATTTAAATCCTGGGAATATGCTCCGAGTGGTACTTCAGGCTTCAGATCATGGGTATCATGACCTTCTGGCTGCAATACCCGTAACATGACGATTCTATTGATATTTTCGCGTTCGTCCGCTCGCTTTCTTATACCTGGTGTGTACCAGGCACTACGAAGATTTACAATGAGCGGTCCTACGTCTCTGCTGACCGTACTAGATTCGCAAACAGCTCGTATCAACCAGTTCCGATATTTTCTACACACGATTTATAATTTATTTGAATAAAATTATCATAATTACGTCTCATCATCGCATAGTGTTATGTATGTATGCAAATCAATAATAAATATTATTTTATATTGATGTATAGTTTATTTGATTTCATGAGGTCTGTAGGCCGAAGTGTTTCTTTTTATATACCTACACTTCTCAATTCTCGTTACGGGAAAGTTAGCTTAAAATCACCTTAAAATGAAGGAGAAAATATTACTTTTACCCTGAGTACTCCTGAGAAAATTACGGTCAAATTACAAAACAACAATATTGTCATTTTCATAAAAACATCGAAAGTACTGATATGGTATGATGATAATATTGACTGAAAATCGTCATTTTGCAGCCGCAGGTCAATCATTAAAAATTATAGTCTAGAATGAATAAAAAAACTATTTAGGTACTTATTTGATTTCACAACTGAAATAATAACAAATACCAATAAAAAGTACATAGTAACTCAAGGTTAAAAACATTCTAGGAAGGAACAATCTTTGTTTTAATATTTTTTTATTTTAATATTGACTTTAACAAAAAATAGGTACATAGTAGATAGAAAAAATTAATAATAGTAATATTTTAGGTATCTATTTGTTTTATTTTTTTATTTTAAACGTTGGTCAATCAAGGTCTTCTGTACTTTCCTTACATTGATAAAATAACTTACGGGGTATTCACCTGGGGTCAAGGAGTTTTTATGCCCTCGAGTTAGGTCCTTGCTCCGCTCGTGCGCTAAACCATCTCGAGCCTAATTTTCGTTCCGTTCTACCCACAAGGGTTGCACAAGCAACATCCACAATTTGTGTCAAATAAACGCAATTGGCTATTATCCTATACTTAGTTAAATTAAATTATCTAACCGAGTTTATTCAATTAAGAATGGTAAAAGACCGGTTAAAATTGCGTCAGTTCTTATTTTATATTTTTTATCTATTTTTAATCATCCACCCAACCTATAATAGTAACTGATTTGATTTATGACGTCACTAAATCTTTTTTCATACAAGTTACCTTATAAATTTGATTTGACGTTTAGTAAAAAGTAACTAAATGTAAGTACTTACTTCACTAAACTTATTTTTCCGTGGATGCGCCCTGATATCCCGAAAGGCAAGCCTGTGCCAGGTCCTCGTTCGCGGATGAGCTGGTGTGCAGGGAGCAGGGTAAAGGAATCTTTTAGTGGACTTCGCGCTTCAAAGCACCAGTGTTGGTTGGATGCAATCAGTATTAGCACTGGGATGAGGATGAGATAGACAGCGGTTAGACCGGGTAAGCAGATATTCCTAATCGAGTAGAAATCAAATTTCTAAAAATTTCGCTTAGAATCTTGCATAACGTAAAAATGCTATATTATTGTGCAATAAATAGGTCAACTGTTATTTTTGTTCATTATTTTTACATTTTGTGCAATTCTAAAAATATGACATGTGAAGTATGTGGCAATATTGTAGCGCAATATCTTTGCTCTGCGCCTGTGCTGTTCTACGCCGGCGACGGACGAACGGACGGACGGTGCACCGTGACGGATGGGTTGTTCGCTCGCAAAGAACCGCGATGATTTATTATTAATGACCCATTCATTAATTGCTCATCATATAATTATTATTATGTCTAATAAAATTAATGGCAAAGTTGAAAGTATACGTAACGAAGAGTTCGTGTTAGATGGACTTTTTTGTGTTAGATAGTGAAAAGAGTATTTGTGACGTAATTGAGATAGTTAAGCGTAGCGGTACCGACTGTAGTTACCTATACTCTGTCACTGTGTAAGGTCTCGAATTCGATTACTACTATGAAAAAAAAAATTTTGATTTTCTGTCAAAAACTTCTTAGACGGTAATAGGCTCACCTTAAAAAATGAAGCGGTACACAGTCGGACTTGTGATTGTGACAGATTTGATGTCTGAACTAAAGATCACCTAGTGACTCAAAGTTAAATTGCAATTTAGCTTATTTACCTAGTATCGGAGAGTTTAAAACTTCAGTGGATATCCAAACACCGTCAAGCTGGAAATGTGCAATGAACACTAAGGCGGTTTATTACACTGCCCGGCATCATACAGAGCCTAGCCTGGGAGCGACATCTTCTCATCCGCTACGACTCTGGTATAATGAGTTGTGTGGTGATCTCTTACGGAGCTTAAAGCTACGTCAGACATCACGGGTTTGATGCCTGTTTCTACTGAGAACAAAATATCAATCATAATCATCATCTTCGACTATAATTTATGGACCCAAACTAATCGTGGAGTATTTATGGATATTAAATTAATTTTCTGAGATATAACATCGACACAAACAATTATAATAATTCAACAGTTTTTACATATTTTTTTTTTTTTTTTTATACCACTTAGGTGGCAGACATAATTATTAAAATATAAATATAATTGCATTTAAATGAATACAACTCTCGATCGTTTTCCTTGGTAGATGATATCAGTGCCTTTAAGTGCAATAAAACAATCAGGTTTTGTACCGGATCTCTTTTTTCCAATATAAGCTGTGATACAATGAAAACTACAGATCGCCTTATCTTTGCTCACTCAAAACAAATGTCAAGTTTCAGAGCATCACCATTTAGACTTTACATAAATAAGGTACTAGCTATGGTACTTAGGTACATTCTGTACGAAAAGTACTAAAAGTTATGTAGTTGGAATGGGTATTTTACTATCTAGTCGGGTACCAATTACAACAAACAAATATTACCTCTGCATAATCCATACTAATATTATAAATGCCAAAGTAACTCTGTCTGTATGTTACGCTTTCACGCCTAAACCACTGAACCCATTTTGATGAAATTTGGTATAGGGGTAGATTAGACCATGAGAAAGGACATAGGCTATGTTTGGTCGCGATAACCGACATCCACGCGGGGGGAGCACCGGGTAAAAGCTAGTACTGCATAATGCAGATTAATAACTATTAACTCTTGGGAAATAAGCAATTGTGACGCCATCATTTTTATTGTCTTAATAAGTTATTAAAATTATAGGTTAGGTGGATAATTAAAAAGAAATAAAACCGATAAAATAAGAACAGACGCAACTTTTGCCGCGCTTTTACCATTCTTAATTTACTGAGCTCAGTATAATTATTTATTTTAATTACAGCAAATTTTATGACTGTTTATTCAACTTTTGTTTCTTACAATGAAATTCTCAATTGAAGTGATTTTAAGTAGCAACATTGAGTGGGGTGCTGTTTGAGTAACCTCCACGTTGGCCATACCGTTTCTTCCCGCTTTAGACCGCGGTCCTGGGGAGCGGAAGCGGGAGGGCTGATGCACCCTGGACAACGGCTAACAGACTCCCACTTTGGGAGCTCTGTTGGCCGTTGACAAATAACCCATCGGCGGACCACACTGAGGTGGGGGTCGTGGGATGGCGGGCCTGCAAGGCCCGTGGTCGTCGGCGTCTCTCCCAGTATCCCTCTGTATTCAGAGGGGACAGGGGAGAGACGCTTAGACAATCGAGGTGGGAGTGTCCCTACTACTACAGGGCGTAGTGGAGGGCGCGCTGCAGGGCGCACGGATTCTCCACCTTTGGCTTCGTCCAGAGGTGGGGGACAAGGTCTGGTGCAGACCACCGTGCGGCCAAGCCGTAAGCCTGACCTAGGTCAGGAACGGTGGCTCCTAGTGGTCTGCGAGGAAGACAACCTCTATAAAAATTACTCCCAGTGGAGGACGGATTCGGTCTGGTGCAGACCCTGTTCAGCCCGGCCGTAATCCTGAACTGACAGGACCGGTGGATCTTCGGATCCGCGAGGAGTTAACCTCTATAAAAAATCCCCAATCCCAAGCTCTGACGCCTGGCGACGGGATGAGTGGCTGGAGGGAGTCCAGTCCCAAGGGCGTCAACGTCGGAGGACGTTAACCTTAAAATTAATGATGGAACAACACGATACCGAAATATCTACCCAGGAGGGTCCCAGCCTAGCTGGGGAGTCCCTCCCGTTGCCAGTCGGCAACGGCAGTCCCCAGTCGTATTCTGGGGGGGGACGAAATCGCCTCCACCGGCTCCGTGGGGGCGATATCCGTGGGGATTATGCGCACGATAAAAAAAAAACAACATTGAGTGGCAACATACAATCAAAAGATTAAAAAAAAACACCCAATATTTTTTTTCTAAGTCTGTCTGTCCGTACTTCAAACGTACGCAGGATTAATGCTGTATCACTTTCAGCCAATAATTTAATTAAGAGATCTGTTATCGTAATGAGCTGGCAGGTGGACCCGCGGCAACTAGTTCACAATTACCAGATTATATAGAATTACTTTCACTAAAATAGCGAAGTTGATTCATTTGAATTTATTACATTATTGCGACTCCTTTTATGGTTAGGGTTCCGTATATAATGATGGTTGGTGGTAATCAGTTTATAATTAAAAGAAAATACCGATTTACAAAAGTTCTCTTTTGAGGTCCTGCAGTCCACCGGCTCACTGTAGCAAACTGATTAGGTACAATAAAAGATTTTTGACTATGGAATACTTCATCGTTAAATATGATAAAGTATTCAGAGGAAAAAAAAACTATTTTTTAATACCTTAGTCAAAAAATAGTTTCAAAAACGAACAGAAAACTCATTGCTATGTTTTAAGGTGAACCATTTATTACAGTACGGGACCTCTGCCTAAATAATTTATTTAATTAAATTACCGCCGAATCCCACGCACCATGCGTCAATCACGTTATTATTTATCTTTCAAGCAGCCAGAAAGCCTCACGCGCAGTGATAGACCCACAAACACTATAACAATCAAATAGCTTTTAGTTTGTTTCTCCAATGATCAAGATTAATCGATATTGTTCCAATTTGGAATTTGTTACAGACATAAATAAAATAATAGTTGGATTTGAATGTCGATAATAAATATTTATTACACTATTAATTTTTATTCTATGTGAGGCTATGTACCCTTACGACCCCTTAATTTGGACCCTATAACAAAGATATTCATACCACCTCATATTAAGACCAGTCTAGATTAGGTACAAACTATGTCTTGGTATTGTAATAACCTAGCCTATAAATGCATTGTACTGCTGCTAAAATATCGAATTTCACGGATGTCGACTGACACTTAATTTTCTATTAATTATAAAATAAACTGCGGTACTAACAATTAAAATCAAGTATACATAAAACTTCAATTTCTGTTAACTGTGGCAAATTTTAGTTACGTTAAGTAATTGATTGAGTACCTACATTTTTATTGATTTATCTAAATAATAACATTTTATTTCATATGTTATATTATAGTTAGTATGTTATAGAAAGTAGACACTTGGAAAAAAAACGTGTTTATTTTTTATGGTTTACTTAAATAATGACTTAAAAAATATACTTAACATAAATACAAAAACAAACCAAATTTCAAGATTGCAACAATAAATCAAGCCGATTGATCGAGTTTATAAAATAATTACATAATAAAGTTAAAATTACTAGTCTGTATTACAGGTTTATACAATCATGTTAAAATAGTAGGTACTAAAGTGTAATTTAATGTGCCAAAAACTAATAGTGAAAATAGACCAATAATTTACAAAAATACAGTGATAACATAATCGAATATGGCGGCCAACGGTACTACCAAAACACCAGAAATAATCACAAACTTTGACACGGATGAATCACGATGTGAGGACACTGACTGTAATACCAACCTGCCAGAGTTGAATGGGGACTATGGTGGCGGCTTGTGCGTCCCGAGGACGGGACATAGGCTATCTATTATGGAGGTGGAGTGCGCTAAGGAGAGGACTAGATTGGCTCTCCTGAAGCAGTGCTCGGCTATCTTCAAGCAAGGAGATGGAAGGTATACGAAGGAGACTTTGCATCGAACTTTTCAGGACAAGGTAAGTTTTTTTTTATATTTTGAAATTGGAACTACGCCGAACCATATTTTTTAGGCTATGAAACTAGTAACTTATCTAATCTGTGACCACATTGAGCTCGTTAAGTTGTCATCCGTACTTAAAGAATGATTATGCAATCTGTGGTAAAGGCGCGAAATTCAATTACATATTAATTAAGTAATCCGTGATTTGTGCCATGCGAATGATAAGAGTGTATTGAAAATTCAAAACATTTATTGAAGTTTGATTTACGTAAGTATGTATTAAGCTTTTATAATGAGTTTTCTGTTTATAAGTATTATTCTTGTATTCGATGCTGCTCTGCAGCCTTCTCTGCATTATTATTTTATTTCAAAATGTTCAAAATCAAGTATTTCTAATTATTAGAAAGAATGGGGACCAGCTGCGGAAGTACCTCCGCCCTACAGAATACTGCGGCCATAATGACCTTGTGTTGTGTTCCCGGTGGTGAGTAGGGTAGCCAGAGCTCACTGGAGATTTTGTGTACTGTTAGTGGGAAGACCAAAGGCAGCAGGACAGCTATGTCTTCTGCACTGACGGCACAGAAACTTCTGTGCTTAAAGGGTCGGCAGCACGTCCATGGGTCACTGTAGCTACTTTCCATCAGGTGGGCCGTGTGCTTGTTAACCACTTATGTGATAATTTCTATTATAGATAGCTTGTCTTCTTAAATTATAGGTACAGATAGTTTTTGAATAAAATACACAAGAAATATAATATTATACGAATTTAATATTATATTATTATATTATATTACCTTTATATTTACCTAACACACACCAACATGGGTTATTCACATTTTATTACTACGTTTATATAGCGTCTTGCCCAATCGGCCAATATTCGGTTCTACTTACCCAACTTTTGAAAAGTACTTAATGATAGCAACCTTCGTCGTGTTGAACTCATCGCCTCTCGAATAGTTCACTCATTCATAAGTAAATGTGTGTACAATACTAACTGTTAATGCGATTAAGTTTGTTTGTTACACTTTCACTCCTCAACTACAGAACTTTCCATACACATTCTCATGTAAAGTACGATTCCTCAGAAATAGAAAATTCTGTAGGTACCGGTTCCCGGTTACATTGAAGTTTTTTTTATAAAGGATACGTCAATTTACTTCACCTCGCCTGATGATAAACTAAAGGCAAAGTCTCGTAAAAGGGCCACCATTATAAACATATGTACTATGTTAAGCAATGGTAGCACTCAGCTTGACGGCCTCATCAGATGTTTTTTCACTGTAGGAATGAGCTGGCAAGGTGGAATGAGTCACTGAAACGCTTGGTTCTCGATGGAATATTGTGCACCGTATGCGGGTGACATCTACGCCCTGCACGTGTTGTCTTGTGGAGGAAAGGAAAGGGCGGGACTAAGTTACATTTCAGAGCCTGGCTAACCTTCTCGACCTTCCCTTCCCTTTTCCCTTGGCTTTTATAGGAATATCTACCACCTGACCTCCAAACCTCAAGAAGAAAGCATGCATCAAATCCAACCGACCGAAGATTATAGTGGACCTATACATCCAAATACTACGTCATGTTGACGTGACCGATATTAAAAAAAACTGTTGCCCATCAAAAAGCACTGTAGTTGTATAATAATTACAGTGTGAATTGCCTCGTGACCTCTCGAAGCTCTTCGCACTCGAAGGTACATCGTTACATACAAATTAAACCCTCGTTAAGCTCTGAAATGTGCAAATTCTGCACGCACCACGACCTTAGGCCGTTTGAAAGCTCTTGCGCTAAAAAAAAACCTATTGTGCGGCCATGAAATTCGCGATTAAGGTCAAGTGTTACGCGTGTTGGATGTCAAGGACGTTATTTGTCTGCGTGCTCTGTGCTCTCTCCGCGTTGGGTAAGGTTAGGATTAATGTCTTAGTTGACGCGAGTTGGTCTGTTGTCCAAAACTGTGAAACCGATGTCGTATGTATGGTCACCCTCGGAAATCGCTGAAGGCAAAGTTTACAAACGAACTTTACATCCTATCTTATCTACTAATATTATAATGTATGCTATTGTTACTCAGTCACAAATGTAGCTGAACTTTGGAACAGCAATATACGTTTTCAAACACAGCTTTGGCCTTTTATCAATAAAAATAAAAACGCTCAATAAATAAGAAACAAGAACACGTATCGCTTACCTCTTGGCCTCACAAATACCGTGACATACGCACAGACTCAGACCAATAACATTTAATAACTTAGTTATATACAAAAGTACGTTTTCGCAATGTTTTGCTAAGTAAGTATTACCGCGGCATTTCTTGTTTCTTATTGTGATAACTATGACTTCCCTACCACGACCTTTAAAGTATTTTTGGCCCTAATTTTTTTTTAAAGTACCTACACATTAATTTGACTTCATCTCGCTTGAGGTTAAGATAAAGACAAAGTCTCGGACAGAGGGTCACCATCGTAAACATGTACCATGTTAACAATGGTGGCACTCAGTTTGGCAGCCTCATCAGATGCCTTTTCACGCCCCGCTAGGACTGTACCTGTGGTGTCCACTACTTTGCACGATAAAACACTGATATTTAGTGAGTAGGTAGTTACACAGTTCACAGCGCGTCTGCCCGCATCGGAGGACTCTCTCCGACTGCCCGGACGTCACTGTCAACTGTCACTATTTTATTTATGTACCTAATAAATATTACTCTTCCTCTGGATAAAAGGTACTCTGTGTTTGGCTCTACTGAAATCGTCAGGGCCCACGTCAGCCTGACAATTGTCCATTGTCAGGCTGACGTGGGCCCTGAAGATAGTAGATAGACAGACGAGGTTCTATCACAGGTTCCTTCTTCGAATTATTATGTGGTTTAAGGTTTAGCAAGCACTCGCGTAAGACGGGTCCGGCCGTTATGCTCCCATTCCGGGTTGCCCCCGGCCGGTATGCCACCACATTGAAAAATTTACGCCGTGCTCCAAGCAGAGGTCTTCAGACGCAAATGCGAACAACGTTGTGATGATGATCAGATTGATTATAGTCCGGTATGAGTAGTAACTTCATAATGCTACTTTTATCTGAGGTATAAGTTCTTACAAAGACACAATATAATCATCCCCGCTGAACCGGTATCCAAGAAAGAGAGAAAAGAGAAATCCCGTACGAAAATAAAGGGTTAGGTTAGACCGACACGAAAATAGTTTTTTCTGGGGGTTACAGGAAGCGGGAGAAGTCACAGTTAGCAGCTACTTTGTTACAAACGAAAGTTTAGCAGTTCTCAAGAGTATTCAAGTATTCGTGGACATTACATTTTATCACTATGTGTTAAATCTGTACCAAAATGGGAGGTGGTTTTGCTTACCGGTTTATCTTTAAGGCGCGGGCTCACCGGGAGCATTTGCGTACAGAATTTTGTTAAAGGGTATTTCACAGAGAACTTCATGGTGCTACGTGATAGCCTACGGTTTCACAATCACAACAATAGTGTAGAGTATAGCGTTTGCAACGGTCTGTAGGGGTTTTGAAGTTAGCATTTTATGTATATATTTCTTTTTAAATTTCGAATGTCCACACAAAATCATGCCCACCGCACTTGCTGGCCACTCTGGGTGGCTATGACCAGTCTTTGCACTAGAAAAGACCCAGAACAAGAGGCACCGGTCGCCTGGATGAGCCTAGGTAAAATTTCTTTAATAAACATTTTAGCTTCCTTATCCCAGCTCCCCAGTACAGCGTCTCCACGTCCGCGTACTAAAGCCTTTTGTTTAATTGACTGCACCTAGGGGGCTGCACCACGAGAAGCTAGGATTCGCAGAATATATGGGCAATTGATGATGTTCATCCCAAAAAAATGATGTTCGCCACTTTGACAGCTTCCACTTTTGCGTAACATTGCAATAAAAAATGCAATCTGACAACGTTTCAAATCTATTGACCACTTTCGAGATTTGTTACCACAAACATACGAATGCCGGACCTACTTTTACAGATACTTATATATGTTATTTTTTATCGCCTTCTTTTTATGCGAAGCTTCTTACGATTACAAAAGCGAATGGTTGTAGGTCAGCACTTTGAATTGATGCTATTGTAATGTAATGTTCAGAATTCAATTTCGCATTGTAACATTAGCCGCGCAAGCTCCCGGTGAACCCTCACCTTTAGTATCATGACAGACACCGTAAAGTAGGGTACCCATGCCACGGCTGTACATTTGAGACTGAATTTACAACTGCACGAGGGACGCTGCTTAGTTTATCACCTCGCTGATGGATATAATGTTATGGGTTGGAACGCCATTTTATGTATGTGGTTTACTATGTATTTTGTACTACTATGATTGAGACTGAGTATCATTTAACGAGGCCGTGATTTTGAATTCAAAAGTTCAAGAATGGTTATGAAATTATCTTTGTAAGTATCTAAAAATTTGTACATTAGGGTGGCCCTGGATTAGATTTTTATGGGGTAACTGAGAACCAGGAGAGTCTGCTGCAAAGCCTCGTGCATACTATTGAAATTGGCTGAGCCCACCAAGATGTTAGGTACCTAAGCCAAACCCAGTGCTAATTAACGGATGGGAAACACGCGCTTCCGTGAAATCCAAGAAAAGAAGAGTAGGAGTAGTACAACCGGGACTAATCCTCTGATGATGATGAGGTGCAGATAGATGATGGATAAGTCAAATTTAATAAAACTTCCCCGGTCTAGTCGCTCATTCGTGCTGGCAAAATTACCAAAGGAACTTATCCTATAAATTACAGCCTTATGGTCGCCCCAACACCTCACACTACAGCTCACTGATCGATACTAGATCATTAGGTGTCGTGATCACCGGCGCGCGCACATCAGACCACGACTTGCGCGCGAGAGACAGAGACGGCGCATACAATTGAGTGGTTGCTTTGATTGACTGATATATGGATGCAGAGGAAAAAATGATCTATTAATAATGGAGTTTGATCATTAAGGCCGTTCATTTATTATTTTTAGTTAGTGTAATGTTTTATGTATTTGTACAGAAGTGGTTTAATGATTTGTTATTATTGATGGTAGAGGGTTCCTCGTATAAACTTAACGCAAAAAAGGCAGTATCACGAACCAAGTGGCGCGGCATCGGCACCTCTTTGCTTTGCCGCAACATAAAGGTTTGGAATTCATAAGTAGCACACATGTTAAAAAGGTCGAGAAAAGGCACTGCTGACGCCGTGAAGCTGAGGGCTACCGTTGTACCGTTGAGAATTTACCATTAGGTGAGCACGGGCATAATGCGGCCGTTATCAAAATAATGAGACTTGTATCCGTGACGTGACAAAATGAGAGTTCATTCAGACCAGACCTTCATGCAAGAGGCTTACCACACCGGCGACTGTTACGAGGACGAAATTTTCCCTGCCCACGCGGTGGGCTGCGTGCAGCAACTGAAGTACTCTGCGTGGGCGCAGTGGACAGGACAGGCATTTGCTCTCGGGCTATAGGATACAGGTGCTTGGCGAAGTAGCAGTCATGCAGCAGAATCTTCTATGAACCTGCGTCATCCTTTAAGGGAGACACTTATATCTCCTCTCCAGCTAATAATATCCATGACGACTCCAAGTTACTCCTCTTTCCACTCTTTCATTAGTATGTGGAAGTGGAACCATTGCGCCTCTATGTCCTATGCACAGGTAGGTGCTAAATCCTGCTCTAGCCTCTTCTTATGTCCTGGACCCATAGGTGAACTCCGAATAGAAGCAAAACCATGTGGTAGCATTTTATGACCATGACAATGACCAATAACGATTTCCTTTCGATTTAAGACTTGGGTAGGTACCCCTAGATGGAGTAGAGGGCCTGCCTAGTACACCACTCTCCCTGAGTTGGTGTTGACCTTTGCCATAGCCGAGACTGAGGTTTGCCAGATCTTGATAACGGTCAGGACGATGGCTCACACGAAATCAACATTCTTTGATTCTCGAGGATCTCTGTGAGGGATTGTAGGCAGACGGAATCATATGAGTTGGCAAAGAATTTCAAGTATATTGATACAGCAAAGAGTATTTAAGTTAGTAATATTATAAATCGGTTGGTACAATAAATCAGTCGGTACTATAGGTACGCTACAAACCTAAGTGGGTCAGTAGAGAGCCCAGGCCATTGGCTACTGTCGAACACTTGACGACCAATGACGGAGCTGTCGACACGGTGCTATAGTTTTTGTAATGTAGGTATTTGTGGTAAATCTGGGGCACTCGATAGGTGATACGACACTGTCGTTTCATTACACATAAATAAACTTTGATTCCAGTAACCATTTACTTCCATATGTAACAGAGTACAAGTAATACCCGGTACCAACCAAAATTGGTTTACTAAGATTTGGTCATGTCTTTAACAAACTAGCTTTTGCCCGCGGCTCCGCCTGCGTGGATGTCGGTTATCGCGACCGAACATAACCTAAGTCCTTTCTCATGGTATACTCTACACCTATATCAAATTTCATTAAAATCGTTTCAGTGGTTTACACGTTAAAGCGTAACATACAGACAGACAGAGCTACTTTCGCATTTATAATAGGTATTAAGTATGGATTGGGAGAGGTCTATATCTGGCAGTGGCTAATTGATCGCTTGATAAGAAATTAACTCTAGTGATAAAACCACCCTTTGTACATATTATTACGTATGCTTACGCAATTCTTATTAGCGTATATTCTAATCTGCGTAGCAAACTTTAATGTCACATAATCACTGTGAACCAATAGCCCAGAAATGTCGGGCGTTCAAAGACACAACATGGACACGAACCAGTGCGACGGACAGCACAGTGGTGCACACGTGACGTGAGCTTACGAACCACTGAGTGGTTAAGTACAACTAGATTTATTGGTAGGAATATACATACAACGAGGATTTATACTGAAAGACGAAGCGGATGCAATATGTAGCGAACATGAGACTGAGAATATTATGCGTAGTTTGGAAGCTACATCAAAGAATGAAAGGTTGCTAAGAAAGCAGCAGTTATAGTATATCAATCAATCAATTGACCTACCGCAGCCCATTCACGGACATAGACAAAGGCCTATGTCCATTAATGGAGTAGGCCAATGCCTCCCAACATTGGAAGAGCCGAATGTACGAAGGCTTTAAGCTACTGTTTCCACGCTGGCCAGACGGATTGGAACAGGGTTTTGTCTCGACTGCGTGTTTCGTATCATTCTTGTAGTTGCTTCGTACGACACCCTTTTTTTTTTTCTGTGCGGAAATCCCCTCGGATACCCCCCTGCCGGAGCCGGAAGGGGAGGTTATGTCGGACTCGAACCGACTAAAACCGCACGCCGACTGTGGGTCGTGGTGCTAGGCCGGAGGTGAGGTTGTCATCGACATATCCCTCGCACCCCGGCGGACCCAGGGCCATCACTTATGGTTTAGCCCTCCTCGGGAGGGGGGACAACGGTGTCCCCGGCTTCGTACGACACCCCTCGAATGAGAGTAAAGACATATAGGTAATTTATGAAGTAAGAAAAGTAATATTATACAGGTCTAAACGATGAATTTCGAAGATTTTATACCCGACTACAGCAAAAACCGTTAATTGAGGGACAAAAAACGTGGCAAATACAGACAGACTAAATGGGCCTAAGGGCAGGTCAGGCAGGTCCGGGGAGGTACCTACCTCTCTAAACAAAGGGGGCAAGGCCTGTAGATAATTATATACCTAGGTCTAACATATTACGACAGCCTCTGTGGCGTGGCGGTAGTGCACGCGACTGCCACGCAGGTGGCGCGGGTTCGATTCCCGCTCAGTGCAAATATTTGTATGCATGAATATGGCTATTTGCATTGGTCTGGGTGTTCCTATGTATAATATGTATGTATTTACAAAAAAAAGTATTTAATTATGTTTATCCGCATTCTAGATTCCATAACTCAAGCTATAAAAGCTTACCGTGGGTCTAGATAGCGTTGTGTAAAAATGTTGTGGAATATTTATTTATTTATTATTTTATTTATATTATCATACTCATGGAATTTTTTTTATTATCAAAATCTAATTTTTAACATTCATACTCCAAAAATAGTCTCCTTTTTCATCTTCGCTTCAATCCTAGTAGCGTTCGAAGCTTTCAGCTTGCGAGTCTGCGGGGTCTGCTTTACCATTCTAACTTCGGATTTGACTGAACTTTGATATTTTCTGTGAAGCAACTGATATCTGACCTCCACCACCCAAAGGCAATATCGAACTGCAGTTAAACCAGTTGTTGAACTTCCCGTAACGACTGCACTAGATGTTCGTATGGCAACCGGGACCGACGACGGCTTAACGTGTTCTCCGAAGCATGGCCAGACTAATGCAAATAGCCAGTTTCATGCATAAAAATATTTGCACAGAGCGAGGATCGAACCCGCGCCTCCTGCGTAGCGGCCGCATCCACTGCCGCTACCTTCATATTGACATAGTAACTTAAATGTCAAATTATGCACGTGGTAAAACAATACTTTTGACTTTTGATCTTATATCTAGGTCTTTACTACGTTAGTATATAATAAGTTTATAAGTGGTCTTTACAATGGGCATCGATGCTTTATAGCAACCATAATGCACATACCTGTGTTTTTTAACAGCTGTGTGCCTGCATTTCAGTCTGAAGCCTTTTGTGCCACCGTCCATTTATACATACAAATAAAATAAATAAAATGCATCAATGATCTTGATCTTAGACAAGTTAATGCAATATTGCGAAATTCCGCGATATTGCGAATGATATTTGGTAATGGATCTGTTCGTAAGCTACATAACATTGAAATGCCTCTCGCATATCGAGAACAGATTTGCTATTCAGTAGTAGCGATCGCGAAGTGCTAATGCCGCACTCATGGGTGCCGACAGACCAGGCCCTCGATTCTACTAAAACTGAACCATTGTGGTGTCATAGTCAGCTTAAAAAATGACATTAAATCATATACTTTATTTCTATACGCTTAAAGTTCTAAATGAAATGAAATTGTTTCAATACACTTTTTCATTCACTCTGCAAAAAATCATTTAATTTTGAACTTAAAGCACATCGCTTTAAGGTCTGTTATTTCATGTCGTTTTTTGCAGTCTTTGCGTTATGACTATGGTTTGGCTTTAGTAGAATCGAGGCCCAGATCGGTAACTGTAAATTATACTGGCAATGTGCAGAACAATGTGAGTACACTGATAAGTCGAGATAAGATGTAAAGATAGATAGTTGAAATACCAGAATATACCTAAGTGAAATAATAATGGAATCCTCTGATGACGACCCTGAAATGTTGGTGAGGCTACCATACACCCTCAAGTCCGTTAATTAAGAGTTAACTGAGTAAAACCGCACAGCGCCATCCAGACCCAATGGCCATATAGCATAACTCCATTTGGGTCTAGATCTGCATTCCAGAATACAGATAGGCGTACTTAGATAACACATACATTATGTATTTATTTGCAAAAACGTATTTACAAATCGTATATTAAAACAGACTATACATATTCATCCGTAAACTTATTTGTCCCGATCGTTCCATTAGATACTCATACTAGATACTCGTTGGGATAGATACCAGTATCTATAACTATGGTTTCTTCTCCCACATACTTGATACTTATCTGGTATCCACATCTCGTCTAATGAGGGGTATCAGTAATTCGGTTCTTGCGGTTCGATGAAGAGATTCATTAGTCGATGTTCGCTTGGTACCCTGTACGTGTTCGGTACGTGACAGCCCTGCCGATACAAACTGCGATAATTCTCAGGGTTGTTGATACCGAATTCGACACATAATAAACTTCATCAGGTAGATGACTGATGTTCTGAAAAGGTATTTGATATAGGTTGGATGTCGAAGGCCTGCTATGGCGCCAATGGAGTCCAGTGGTGGACTGTAAATGTGTTATTGATAGATTGGTTTCACCTCTAAATAACTGGCATATGTGCTGCCTCTCCCATCTCCTTCCTTTTTAACGTAACTCTCATCTCTCTCATAATATGTCTAATCTAATATGGCAAGTGATTTCTTCTAACGTTGGACGAAATTATATTTGTTAGTGTGGTTTTCCTTCAGTCAATATTCCCTCACATTGGGGTGGTTCAGGGTGGTTTCTAGCAGCCCTAGCCCGCTAACAGGCCTGCGACGACGCGTCGCGCGTACGGCACACACCTCCGTAACGTTTTTGTCGCTCCTACATTCCCTGTACCTAGCAGGAAACCATAATTAGTGCCTTTTTAGACGACCACAAAAAACCGCACGACTTTTATATATGGTCTCATAATTGGCATCCGTTTTAAAAAGTTGTCGGTAGCCGCGGAATGTGTGGGGGACACCTAACGTAACCGAGTGGGTGGTGGGTTTGATACCTGCGTGTGCTAAATGTAAAATGAATAGGTTACAAACGAGTACTGTGCATTAATGAGGATAGAAAGTGAGCTCTTTATTGTGCCTTGCTGAGAGATAAAAGTAACAGCGTCGATGACTGGGTGTGCCGTAATTGATAGGAGGTATGGTGATGCGGGGCTTGATTGTAAGAAGTTATTTTTTTATAAATGATGTAACTAGAAAAACTTGCCTTATTGGATAGTAGGGAATCAGTAACAGATGGTAAGCCTACTGGCGTCAATAATTTTCCCAATCCGAGAATCGAATACGAGATCTTCATAAAACCAACTGACCACCACCGAGACAATCCTATATCTCAAGTGATCACAGTCGACCAGTCAAAATTGTACTAGGTGAAGTCATATTGGTGTGCGTTTTATCATTATAGGTCTTCAAACAAACACAGCCAATGGTCAATAGTTACTGATCGATCAGTGATATAACGCACATGACACTATCTCAAAGCCGTTATTGATCAAAAAGCAAATTAATAGTGAAATCGAACTTAATTGTCGAACAGTTTCCGGATCCATACAGTTTTTGTGATCAACGCTGGCAAGCTTCATTCTCCGTGTGTTTTATACAAATTTGTTTGATTAACGATAATTTGAATATCGTGATCGAGTAGGTATCAAATATCCATTAGTTTTTGCATTTATAAATGCATTGAAAGTATCTAATATTATTGATCCTATAGCCTTACCACCTAATTCTTTAAAAAACCAATAATATTAAAAGAAAAAACAATTCACCCGTCGAACGTAAACTAAAATTCGTATGCACCGTACCACAACCAC
Source organism: Eilema sororculum (assembly GCA_914829495.1). Taxonomy (NCBI): domain Eukaryota; kingdom Metazoa; phylum Arthropoda; class Insecta; order Lepidoptera; family Erebidae; genus Eilema; species Eilema sororculum. The sequence goes on from OU618532.1 coordinate 938,114, forward strand.
CTTCTCACCACTTAAAATGTTTACTATTGTACAAAAAATGTGGCCACCGCGATTAGAATAAACGTAACCATTAAGTCTCGATATGGTGCCGTAATTAGCTATTCGCTGAAGATATCTTAACATAACTTGGACGAGAATCACCTAAGAAAACATTGCGACTTACCATATCCAGTTTACTTTATTGGTTGCTAAAGGAGCCGCTACTTGGAGTGTAAGGTTTCATTGCTTACAGTTTATAGGAGCACTTAATTGGAATGTAAACTCTCATATAATTCTGGGTACATACCAACAAAAGGAAGCGAATTGTTACGGTATAAAAATACTGTTTTTCAGACCTGGTTACTCCGTCTGAAGCTTTCTGTGCTGAGTGTCGTCTTTTATCTGAGCTTATTCCAAGATCTGGGCGAGTCCAGATCCAGGTTATCAAAATTTTCGTTATTTGCTATTTTGCAGACAAGACTCGACTGTTATGGATTCAAACTTCCAGCAGTCTTGAAATATCGACCCTGTCCCCGGCATTGATAGGCACAAAACTACGTGATATTCCGAAGTATAATCTATGTCTGTGCTAAATGTTATCCGTATCTGCTCAGCTGTTCTAGCTTGATTGAGTAATAAACATCCATTGAGAGTAGTAGTAAGACTGAGCTCATTTAATCTTCATGTCTCTAATGACGATATTAAGATATCTACGTAACGTAATTCAACACATTAGAGCAATTATTGGTGCGGATAGTGTCGTAATTGCCCGACAGCCGACGCACTCGTACGATAAATATTAATATACGTTACTTATCAATGTTTTCTAATTAATGCGAGTAGTTTGACCACATCAACGAGGTCGATTTGACCTAAAGGTGAGGTTTCCGTGCGGTGAACATCTTAATCCATTGAAATATAACTGGAATACTTTACCCACATAACGTAAACTCAAGGTTAAGGTCCTTACTAGAGACGATTCCTTAGAGCGAATGGGTGGAGTCTACGAACGTAATAATCGCAGCCCCGCACCACCCCGCACTCATGTCACTAAAGTGATTATAATATAAAAATATGGGAAAAGATGTCGATAAAAAGGGTACAGAGTGGACACATCATATTCTGCCTAACTTCACGTACCTAACTGATTTGGTATTTTTTTGACATCGATGTTGATTGATTCTTGATTCTTTATTATAGCTAAGGTCGGCGGCTCCGCTCGTATGGATGTCTGTTATCGCGACTTTGGTTTTATCTCTGGTACCATTGTACCAAAACCTTTTAAATAAAAATACCATATCAAAATCCGTGTACTAAGTAGCGTTTGTGTCCATTGTGAACAAACAGACAAATTCAATTTCAAAAGGTTCAAATTCTATGGCGTAGCGGTAAAGCATTCAGAGATTGTGGGTTTGATGCCCACTCAGCACTTATATTCATATTACATGAATCTTAGATTATTAATAATCTAAGTCATGAATATATATTTCCATTGGTTAGGGTGTTTATTGCATAGATACATTGAGGTAGGTGAATATGAAAGCTATAAGTATGCTATAGGCATAACAATTCACACTATCATATATATATATATATATATATATCAATTAGACATTCTCACAATGCCATCGTTTGCTATGTAAGCCCAAAAAATGTGTTTATCTATATGACATCACATTCAAACCTCTTATATTATGCACTAACTGACCCGGCAAACTTCATTTCACCTTAAAAATTAGAATTTACCTCAATTGGCTGTATTAAGTTGTCCTAATTATTTTGAGAACAGAAAGCATTACGACAGGGACTCCATACGCCCACGGAGATCCTGACACCAATAGGACATAACAACGTCTTTCGGGTCAGATATTTCATATAATGGTTAAGTACTCTTAAATGTTTCTATTTTCCGCGCATATTTTTTACTTTTTCTTTCATAAAAACCTTCACAAGACAATAACAAACACAACAAAAAAGAAAAAAGCGAAATTGGTCCAGCCTCAGCCAGTCCAGCCAAAAATGAATCCCTATTGGGAAATAGGGATTCATTTTTATATTATATAGATTGTATTGTACATATAAACCTACTTCTTGAATGATACTATCTATTATAGAAAAGCGCTTCAAAATCCGTCGCGTAATTTAAAAAATCTAAGCATACATAGAGACAGACAGACAGCGGGAAGTGAATTATTTTATACTAGAGATTATATGTAGTGATCATAGTTTTATAATATCATATATTTATATATGTAGCTATAGGTATGTATAGTATTCTAATATACATATATTATTATACAGACGTAGTTTGTGACGTTATATAGGTTAATCTCTGGATCTACAGAACCAATTCTAAGAATTATTTCACCAATAGAAACCCACACTATTTATCAGTGTCATAGGTTTTATATCATTACACTACGAGTGAGGATCACCATCCGGAACGGCATCCAAAATCTACGTGGCTGAAGCCGTGAGAAACAGCTTATAACAAATAAAGTGTGTGAATAAAATAATCAACACAACATTTTCATGTATTTCTTGAGAGTTTAAAGCTTTAGCTTTTTTACCGAATTTACTTTCGGCGTCTCATAGAAGTGTCTTATCTGTCCACTTATGCATTAGTCTTGAATTGTGTTGCTGTCAAAGCTGCGAAAACGTGAAGCACAACCTCCCCGTCCAACAGCCATCACGGCACTGCCGCCCGGCCCCCGCATAGGCACCCGCTAAGCCAAACTCTCGAGAACGTAACAAAAACGTGGCCTGTGACTTCAAAAGTCAATGTATTGAACGGAAAAATGTACCATTTATACTCCAGATTTTTGTCTTTCTTTTAGTTAAAAAATTACGTAAAAATTCTTTTCCGTTTAGAAGTAGTTGCCAGTTTTCTTTTGAGGGACCTTTTTGCTTTGGGAATGATTTTCATATAGTAATTATGAAGTGAGAATAACTAAAAATGTACCAAATGTAGACAAGAAACCAACAAATAAAACAGTGTAAACAGTTTTCAATTACGTCCACAAATAAAAAAGGAGTTGGTCTCTAAACATACGCCTGAAAACCAGATTTATCATTTTTATTCCTCTTAAAACTAATTTATTCTGTTAAGACCAAATTAGTAGCGCTTACAGAACGAACATGAGAAGACTCCGATAAGAACCGAAGCTAACTAGGAACTGGGATATGAAATAACATTTGCCGAGCCTGAACACCAGAGAACTAACTTTTTATAATTGATAGCAAGAAACCACTATCGTAGTAAAGACTGTAAAATAGTTGTCAAAAAATTGTAATCAAAGTGTAAAAGAGCTAAGACCGAACATAATTTATGTGCACTTAAAAATAAGAGTAAGTGAATAAAAAGATCATATTGATATATTTTTTTAATATCTAGGTTGATTTATCACATTAATAAAATTGCTAAATGTCATGTCTGTTATTAGTTACCTATTACATTTTTAGACGTTAAATGACCTATTAACAATCAAGTTTTGTGTAAAGTTGATGCTTTTTGAAATCAAAAGCATAAAGTTGTGAAATAAAAACTTGATATCATATTCATTGCAAATCAAATGAATAAGTAGACTCGCATTTCTCAAGACTACTTACCTACAATAACATACGCAAACATACCCTTACACTATTCTGCTGTCATTGAAAGTTAAAACTGAAATTCGAAGTACAAGTTAGTTTTCAAAACATCATTAAGTAGTTAGCAGATGTTTTATGCCATCAACTCCGACAGACCTGTCTACTAAGATTGCATTTTTACCTCAGGTACTTAGCATACCTTCTACAATATCAATCACTCACTTAATATTTTTGCACATCTACGCTTGACAGAACCACGTCACCGTTTCATCCTTCGAACCACACCGCATTCGTGTATCTACAATCGTCAATCATTTTATAACTATTAGCCGAAATAATTTGTTTCTATTAACAAGTTATGTAACATAGATATCTTTCCCCGATCCAACCTTGCTCGATATTCGGTCAGTTTCTAAGAATAATTACTTCTAGATGAACATATCAATTACTCACGGCGACCTCGTTCGTACGCTGCATACAATAAATATACCAACATCATAAATTACGAAATGAACTCAAATAAATTAATCAAAACATTAGTCGCAGTGTCGCGACCGCACCTTAACTCGCATTAGTGGGTAACGAATGATGTTCAATCGGTACCCGTACAGCGATACTTGGTATCGCCCGCGGCGTCGCCCGCTGATGGAAACTTTGACTGATTAGTTTCCATTGATTGATATTTTTATTGACATATTGTTATTGAATGCCTCGCTGGCCCTTGGAGAAGGTTTGTACTTGTTTTGTGGACGACCCAAGGGATAGGCTTTCATTCTGTAACGCGCTGCCGCGCCGGCGAGCCGCAATGCTGCGTACCTACGGTTGTGGAAAGCCGGTACAGCACACTGCACATTCTTAACACTCCGCTGTAATGTCATCATCGTGCTCAGCTCAGCATGAATTTCAACTAATTTGAAATTAAATAAAGAATTGATAAAATTATTGACCTAATTTAATTGATTATTAGAATTTTTAGTATTTATTTGGTTCCCAATGTAAAAATTCATTGCTGAAGCACAGTCTTCCGAACTTAAGGCCCGTATTCTAGAATGACACTCAGCCTGAATCGCGATTTATTTGAGGACAGATTGTAAACACATTGACATATTGCCTATAATCGCGATCGCCTATAATCAGAAAAGTCGCGATTCAGGCTGAGTGTCATTCTAGAACTCGTTAGTCTTTGCCTTTAGTTTAGATATGCGAATCTTATTTTGCAGTGAATATTGTTTCAGAAAAAACTAAAATAGAATAAGCAGGAGGTATCGCGAGGAATCCGACGAACATGTCATTGCGTATCACAATAATCTTTGAGTTCACCGGCACCGCATATATTAGTGATGTGTCTATACTTCTATAGATCCTCAATCAACACATAGATAGGTATTATTTTATCGATCTACTTTCAGTTGCGTATTCGGGGCCGTACAGTAATTATTTTGAGCTCGGAGCGAATAAAAGTGACTTCAATGTCAGAACAGTCACGTAGGTGTCAGCTCTGTCATGTGAATCGCTTGACACACATTCGGTAAGGGTGCGCCCGCACTTGACGAAATATTAGACGCGGTACAGCTGCCTACAGAATGCTAGTCTTCGCCAGTTAGAACCCGTTCAACCGAACTGAGTTCTACACGCTGAAAAAACTACCCGTTTTCAAGCGCGTGTGCCAGAAGGATAATAAAATTATGATCATTGTCCCTGAATAGTGGACCATCTGCCCGCCGCTTATTGTCTATTCCATTAGAAAATTTGAATCGCACTCAAAGCAGACAATTTGCAACATACCCTAGATAGGTATGTGGCTGTTTCACCGTTACATGTGCCTCGAGCCTTACAACAATATCGTGAGTGTCACAATAAGTGATTAGGTGATTTTATGAAGATAGTTAATTAATCACTCACTCGAGACGTACTCGTACCGCCAAACTCGGTAATTATGTGTGTGCTAACCAGAACTTTTCTTGTAATATATCCTCACTATATTACAAAACTCTAATATTGTAACAAATTCTGCGTTTAAGCATCGGTTATTTCTTGTCGGTTTATTTTTTATTGCCTTTGCCGGTGTCATGGGTACCTACCTAATTATAATGAAATTGTGTAAGTAGGGAATCTAATACATCCATACTATCCATACTAATATTATAAATGCGAAAGTAACTCTGTCTGTCTGTATGTTACGCTTTCACACTTAAACCACTGAACCGATTTTAATGAAATTTGATATAGGTGTAGAGTATACCATGAGAAAGGACATAGGCTATGTTTGGTCGCGATAACCGACATCCTAGCGGGCGGATCCGCGGGCAAAAGCTAGTGAAGTTATATATTGGAATCGGTACAAGCATCATTATCATGTAAAGTAGTTACACTGGGTGGTGAGAAGCTCGGCTGAAGTCAAGAAATACTTGGCCAACATTCAAAATGCTATTAATCCTCAAATGCTGATCCTTATGCCTTGAAAACCTGTGAGAAGAACAAATCTTGTGCGGGATGAGCATTCCAGTTCTTTATAATGCGAAGAAGAAAGAATAACAAACTTAATCCACCTCTGTGGCGTGGCGCAACGCAACTGGTACGCAGGAGGCGCGGGTTCGATCCCCGCTCAGTGCAAATACAGGGTGTCTCAGAAGAAAGTTTACATTAAAAAAAAAAATTAAAAAAAAGTTGAAAGTTTATTGTAAAAATATTTATTATATATTAAAATACAGTGTTTGGGAATTTATTTTTTAAAAATGACATCGTCCAAATGTAAACCGTTGCGTTCACGGCATTCAGTCAATCGAGCACTAAAATTGCCTATGACGGCTCGGCAGTTACTCTCCGTGATGGCTGCCATTTCGTGACGGATATTTTCTTTTCATTGTGCCAGGGAAGTCGGTTTGTTGGTGTAAACTTTACAGTTGACATATCCCCACAGGAAAAAGTCCATAGGTGTCAAATCGGGACTACGTGCAGGCCAACTTATGTCACCTCTCCTAGAGATCAATTTGCCAGGGAAAATTTCACGAACTCGCAGCAGAGACCTGTTGGACGTGTATGAACTGCACCATCCTGCTGTAACCATGTTCTTTGGTTATAACCAATGCGCAATAATGACGATCTGTGCACGTTTAAGGCCACAGCACGCTTCTGAATTGAAAGGTTCGGATCGTCCCGAATAGACTGGGTGACACTGTCTACGTTTTCGACGGTTCTTAAAGATCTTGGACGCCCGGATTTTGGTTTGCCCAATGTTGAGCTGGTCTCTTCAAACTTCTTGACTTATTATGTAAAGATTCGAGTGCTTGGCGCATCATTCAAATGATGAATATGTCGAATATTGCACAATTTTCTTCGCGCTACAGTCACCGAATTACCGTTTTCATAAAACTCGCGCACGCACAACGCACGGTCCGCTCCCGAGAAACACTCCATAGCAAATAAATTCCCAAGAACCAGGCTACCGATTGACACACCCCCCGCGCCCCTCGGAATAGTTGCGTTCACGCAATAACCTAGACAAATGTGAACTTTCTTTTGAGACACCCTGTATTTATATGCATGAATATGGCTATTTACATTGGTCTGGATGTTTCTATGTATATGTATGTATTTACAACAAAAAATCTAAGTCTGTTTATCCGCATTCTAGATTCCATAACACAAGCTAGTTAACCTATGCTTACCATGGGTCTAGATAACTTTATGTAGAATGTTTTGAAATATTTATTATTTATTAAAACATATTATATGACAGATGAAGTTTAAAAAAATGTAGGTACTAAACATTTCTTTCTTCTTTTGTGTAGTCGGTTAAATCACCGCCCTGGATAGCCGTTAATTGCCGGTCACATAGATCATTGATCTACAGTTAATAGATCTCCACTGATAAGCGCCAGCTAACAAGCCGCAGTGTCCAGTGTTGCCATAACGAGTACCGATAATTTTTGCGCTTATAAATTACTCCTACTGCGCCTGCGCGTATTGCTGTACATATAAATCTTTGTGCTTGTTACTTCATATTGTGGTTGTGGACGTTTCAGCTCATTTTTTAGTTCCTTTTTTACAACACTACTCTAGCAATTAAGCACCAAGCCGCTTGATCGTACTTATGTGTGTTTTTTCTTTTTTATAAAAGGACACGTCAATTTGAGTTCACCTCGCCTGATGGTAAGCTAAAGGCAAAGTCTCAGAAAGAGGGTCACCATCGTAAACATGTACCATGTTAGCAATAGTGGCACTCAGTTTGACGGCTTCATCAAATAATTTTTCACGCCTCGCTTAAAGGACCCAAGACTGTAGGAATAGAAAAAAAAACACTATGACTAGAGACTATGAGCTTACTTGCTGTTGCAATCACAAAAGGAGTCACACATACGCTACTGGTCTATCGCTAATAGTTATTCTTACAGATTTTGGTTCAGGAGAGAGGGGACAAATATACAAAATTAGAGGGAGAGGGTAATGGAACTAATGGATTTATATCAGGGATGAAATATCCATACTAATATTATAAATGCGAAAGTAACTCTGCCTGTCAGTCTATCTGTATGTGACGCTTTCACGCCTAAACCACTAAACCAATTTTCATGAAATTTGGTGTAGGATTAGATAGGACATAGGCTATGTTTGGTCGCGATAACCGACATCCACACGGGCGGAGCCGCGGGCAAAAACTGTTTTTCCATATTTTATTCGGGTTCGTTCATTCGGGACTTCTCGCGATACATTTTTGGAACGTTTGCCGACGTCGCGCGTCGTCCAAAAATTTAACGCGAAAAGTCCCAAACTATTTTAAACTAAAATTATTCGCCGCGGTAGTTTAAAAATGAAATATTTTTGTATACAAAAATTGATACTGTATTATCCAGGACAGGTGGTGCTGGTAGCTCAGTTGGTGTAACATTCGGTCGCGGACACAAAACAATAAATCATCGTTAGCACCAAACTTCATCACTCAGTGAGCTACTTTCACGATACTTGCAACAGGTGACGGTCGCTAAACTAATGAGATATAAAACAATTTAGTTCCACCTACACCAGAGATACCGTACATCATTATATGATATGGTGAGTTTTATAATCAGCTGCAAGTGCGGACCACACCGATGCAATAACTTATACTCCCACATACTTTAAAAACAAGGCTGAGTACACACTAGCATACCTAAAGAAGTCGAACGGACTAGGATTCGTCGTATAATACTAGGGCCGTGTCGTGGCCGTAGTGAACGCGGCCGCTACGCTGGAGGTGCGGGTTCGATTCCCACTCAGTGCAAATATTTGTATGCATGAATAAGAGTGTTTACACTGGTCTGTACGTACCTCGAAGAACACGTTAAGCTGTCGGTTCTGGTTGTCACATATGAACATGTATGGCAGACGTTACAGGCGAATTGGGTGAAATAAATGGCCCCACATAGAAGGGCTGATCACCCTTCCGATAAAACTGCGTCCCCACTGACAGTAGTAACCCACTTTAACGGGGGTTTCGGCTTCGGGACCCTAGCCAAACTTATCTACTAGTGACAGTCTACTGTCTAAGTTTTGCTCAGAGAAAAACCTTCAGTTAACAGTGATAACCTAAGATATCTGAAATGTAAAGTGGATGCCGAGTTAAGTGAAATCCTCAGATGTAACTAACTTCAACGCTTTCATAAAATGATGATGAGAGCACTTTGAACAGGAATTTATACCACCCGATAGTAAGTTTTGATGAAGCCCAAAACGTGAGGGTCAGTTCCAGTTAATTCTATAGTGGTGGTCTTCAGTTCTGACAGATAATTACATATTCACACTGCTTAAAGAAACCGAGAGTCCAGTGAGCACCAGGTAACCTAATGTAGTTGTTTTCCAAGAATGATTTTCATTTCTTACTAGCTTTTGCCCGCGGCTCCGCTCGCTTGGATGTCGGTTCCCAGCAATTATTCGAATTTTTCTCAACGTACAAACCTTCCCTGGACTTCCACAGATAATAATTCAGGACCAAAATTAGCCAAATCGGTTCGTGCGTTCTGGAGTTATAGCGTCAGGAAGGAAAACCCGACTTATTTTTATATAGTAGATAATTAGTTTGTCGTTCATGTGGTGTGTACCGGGTATAACAGGCTTTTTTCAATCAATCAATCAATCAAATAATTTTATTGCTGAAACATGTTACATATTAAATTATACATCTAAGGTGTTTATGATGTTAGAGCCATACATGTCCTACCAATTTCGGCATGCAATATTAGAGTAAGTACACAATTATTACACAAGATAAAAATATTAGAGTTAAACATAAAATACAAAATAGCAATGTCATCAAAATACCACAATAATTCAAATTTGTAATTAAATATTTGCAAGTATCATATTTATTCAACATGGGACAGAAATCACGACATACATTCGATGTAATGTAAATACGAGTGTGTTTTATAGATATAGATCAGAATGCTCGAAGGGATCGACTAAAAGCTTTTCTATTTCCCTAGCTATATTTTTATTTGAAGTCGGTTCCCAGGCTGGTGAGTCATTTACTACGACGCGACGTTTCATAAGTGCCGTAGGTACCTATATTATATTTTTAGATACGTATTACATTATTCCCTAAAGTCGAAATTATAATATTATGGGAGAGTGGACCCGGTTTCCAACTATTTAGGTAATCTGTGCCCGGGTTATAAAGTACCAATTCTTGTATGCGTCATCGGAAATCGATTTTGCCACCTCAGTAGCACAATAAAAAAGAGAAACCCACCTCTGCCCTGCCTCTAATTTCGCAACGTCACAGCCACCTAACAGCCATCGTTATGTCAATAAATATTATGTTGAAACAAATCAGAAGCTCGGATTGTAAGAGCCTGTAATGTAATACGGTATTAGACGGACATACAATGGAGGCGTGGCGACTTGGCGAACTAACAAGCAAACGTGTTCCAGCCGGGCCCGCATTCGCACTGACACACCGAGATGTGGACACTGTTGATCGCGCCTGTACATCATTGTAGGAATCAGGGTGTATTGGCCTATTAAGACTCTCGAGGATCAAAGTAAATAAGATAATCCTGTCAGGGCAAAGAAAATAATAGTATTGCAAAGGTGAAGGACCGAAAAATTACGGTTTGCTCAAAAGGACCCTTTACAAGCAGGTGAGGAACTATACGCAAGTCTTGCCTGAAAGACTTGTTTCCGCGGTAGTTTTCATGTTCGCGACATTGCAGATAAAATGTAGGAGGGTCGCCTTCGCAAGTTATACGGTGACAACCTGATCGGATATCCGCGTAGGTAACAAATACCCAATCTTGCAGCCTTTCCCAAGCCCTGGTAGCATGAACGCGGACCCTGGGCTTCGAGGAGAATATGGGAATGGAGCTCAGACTTCAAACTTTGGATGCAACCGGAATTGGTACTTATATGTGGAAAAATATGTGACATCCCAGCTTATTTGAGCGGATTTCCGCTAGTATCTTATAAGCCTATGTATGCAATAAGTGCGAACTAATGAAATATAAACAGAATCATGTATGAAATCTATCAATGTTATGCTGTTTAAGATTAACACCTGTGCCCGCGTCGTAAATTACAATTACATCAATATCAACTTTCCATACTAAATATTACTGCACTCTGTTTTGAAATGTAAATGGACATAGCGTGTAGGGTGGACGCGACAATTCACAGCCTTAAATATTAAGTTTAAATCAAAAAATATACAGGACATAATTATTTCTCAGCGCCATGCCATCTATACCTACTATTTGGAGTATAATAATATGGTTTGTAATGTGGGTTCGTTTCTGAGGATACTGATATAAACACCATTACAAAAGACCTCTAGACTAACGCTAATAGGCATACTCATCACATGGATGCAAATAATTGCACAGAGTGGGGATAAAACCTGCAGCCTCCAAAGTAAAAGCCAATCGCTCTGCCACTACGCCACTCGTGAGTATCATAAGTCATATCATAATGGAAAGAATTTGGTCTCAACCCTCAGTGATTTTATTACTTAAATCACGGAGGATGTTAAACTAAAACACACTTTTTTCATTTCCGTATACAAATCTAATGATTCGAAAGTTATTATACAAAAACTACAATTTATTAGCTAGGTAATTTTAAAATACTAGAATTCTAATATTTTACATTAATCATCAGATTAGCCAATCATCCAAACGTATCGCAATGATCTGTCAGAATATATTCACTAGCTGGCCGGCAATCGGTACATTTACCCTTCCCACATATATCGTTGCAAAACCTAGTTAGCTGGTTGTCGCCCATAATTCATTGGATTTGCATTAAATAATACATGTATAATATGTGTATATGTAGTTAATAGGCGCTGGTACCCGTCGACTGGTAATGGCCAGTAAATTAATGTTGCACGTACTACGAAATCTCGATTGAAAAGATATTAATAGAAGTCGACTTCTATTCGTATGAGCTGTGTAACAGCTCATACGAATAGATATTTCCAATCGGTTCTTTATGTCTACACTTGTATAGATTTGACAATACGTGGTAAATATCCCGAAGGCTGTAATAGTTCGAGTTTCGATCGAGAATATATAGTATTCCCATATATGCCATAATCAAGTAATCTAGTCTGACAGTGTTGGATTACTCAACTACTTCTCTGAGTAAACACATGACTGCATTTTATCATAATTTACCCAACCTGCCTGCTCCACGTATCTATGATTGATTAATTTATTTTCAAATGCAAGGAATTGGGAAAGTTAAAATATTCATTGTAAAAAGATTACTTACTTAAGACTTTATTATTTAAGACTCCATATAGGACAAACACCTAGGAGGGGTTTTTGGGACACACTAACACCATCTTCAAACTAGTACACCTGCTCATTGAATCAGTGCGCAATCGCTCCCGTAAAAGCCGAAGCTGAAATATGAGAACGAACTCCTTTAGATACCACCGCGACTGACGCTGTAATGATAATGATGATGATTATGACCAGTTGTAGTATTAAATATCATTGGGTTCTCCCTGTTCCATTTGATTGATCACCTGACAAGCTTTTTAACCTTTATAAATATTGATAGCCGGTCGTCCGAACGTGCACCAATCAAACGATTTATCTCGAGTTAATGACCAATCATATAACTTCTTGTAGTTCACGAACCAATAGCATATCGTGTTTTGACAGGCCAGGTCAGCAGGTTGCAGGTGGTTTGTGATACGATATCTCTTGATGGCTGTGTCGTGCGGAAAGGTGACTTCGAGAACAGCTACTAATCGATTTTCAATGCACAAATATTGAATGTGAAATAGATTAAAATATATTGTTGGCGTGGAGTAGTGCTTTCTGCTCCGATGAAATAAACAAACTTATCTTCTTATTACTGAATTTACCCCGAAACAAAAAGCCCTACCCAGGTCATCGTCTACATTTAAAGTATTGGGCACATATGGTTAAGAAGCGAACCATAATTTTCTTTGAAGGATAAAATTAGGAACGAGTTCACGAAATTACGTTATTGACATAATTCGCAAAATAAACAAAGTGAAATGGCGAAAGTCTCGCCACATTTGCTGATAGACCAAGAGTGCAGATTGGACCCCCAGCAAGATGGACAGACGGCCTGAAAAGGGTAGCAAGGGTTGACTGAATTCGTGAGCAGAGGCTCGATACTCGGGTGGGTTTTCCACTGGGAGATTCCACTTCCACAGCTTTTAATAGGTTAATTGATTGATTATTGCCTAACTCGACGTGTAGGTGTAATAGCAAATGTTTATTTAAAAACTGTACAGCTAAGTACATACCTTCATAAATCGAACTCAATTTAATGTGGTGCTACTAAAATGGTAACTAAGCTCACGACACATCAAGTAACGTCACGAAGTAGATCGGGTGCGCTTGCGTCACTCGTCATCAATCACCCGCGTCCGCGTCGTTACCATATGAATGGATATTTTGACAAATTGCCACCGCACCAGCGATCGCTATTATAATTGCTTAGAAAGCATCGATGGTATCAGGTGGTATGAGGCCCTTGGGCTGAAGGGAAAACCGGCCAAAGAGTAGCACGAAGTAGGTAGGGAGGTCTCGTAATTGGAACATCATATATAGGTACATATCTCTACTAGTAATATAATATGACTATAAGTATAAACGGCACGCCGCGTCTTTGACTAGTAGATGATTTTAATAACCTGACCGCTACAATTTATTTTCACACTTTCATTACATTTTAAACTTTCATAATTGTTACGTGCCGGTTGTATTTAGCTCTTTGATTTAATTTTCTTCCTCTTATCGTTAATAAAGCTTCCATCTTGGAGTCAGGGGTCCACTTTACCAGTCTAACTGTGGATTTTATTGTACTTCGATATTTTCGGTAAAGAAACCACCACATAAAGGCGATATCGAAGCATTGTAGTTATACCAGTTGTTGGACTTTTGAGGGCTCCAACTACCCGTAACGACTGCTAAAGATGTTCGTATGGCAACCGGAACCGACGGCTTAACGTGCTCCTCGAGACATGATCAGGTTAATGCAAAAACCAATATTCATTCATACAAATACTTGCACTGAGCGTGGATCGAACCAGTGCCTCCCACGTAGCGGCCTCGTTCTCTACCGCAACGCCATAGAGGCTGTCAGTGTGGCAGGGATTTTATTATTGACGGGCATAGATATATATTGTTACTAAAGTCATTATTAACAGGCAAAAATAAGCATTCGCATGTAGGTGAGCAAGAAGGATGGAGCTATAAAATTCTATATAGCTACTCTCCTCTTTCTCAGTCCGAAAACAACGCTTCTAGCAAATCATGGTAGGCCCACTGGCCTTTCTTTAGAATGTCCTCAACTAAATCGATATGCATTGCACACACCAGCTGGTCCCTTACCGGGTAGTGCATAAATTCATAATATTGCTAATACAGATAAGTAGATAACTTAACTTCTATCGATACTTAGGTACACGATTCTAACTTACCGACTTGTTAAGTCTAAGTTATAAGCTTGTTATTTACATTGTACACGATTGTGAACTTTGTATTACTTAGAACTATATTAGTTGCAATTGTGTAACTTAACTGTGACTTATATATAACTTAATCTATGTTGTGTGATTGTTTTAATCGTGTTAAAGGACCATCTGTCTTCGATATATGTATATGGTGCGGTAGTATAGCTCGGTAACTAAACTGTTATTACTCGGTAATGGACTGCTGAGACGAGGTCTCGGGTTCGAGCCCAGGTTTACCATGGCACACACCAATGACTTTTCGATGCTTTTCGAAGTTATGTGTGTATTTATCGCAGGTTTATAAGTGGCTCGCCACCTATTACATTGGGAAATGTGGGTGCTAGCACCTCTGCCTACCCTTTCGGGGAATACAGGCGTGAGTTTATGTTATGTTATGTTCTAAACTGTTATATCGAGTGCTTTTTGACCAGAATGTCTCTGATACTACGTAGTTCTATATAATGGTGACGTATATAAGGGTGAATTTCAACATCTATGAATTTTTAGCTAATTTTGGTGATTTTTTTTATTTCTAGGTATTTAGGTAATCTCTTTCAATATTTAGCTAGAAATACCTATTTAGATGCCTATTTTACTTGAATAGTCAATTAGCCCTGGGAATTACTTGTTTATTTTATACACCTGAATTGCCAATACACCGAAATTGGTGTCTAACACCAAAATTGCATATCAAGTTATTTTTATTTTTTATTTATTGTTACTTATACTATTTCTTTGTTTTTTTTTTAGAATTTGGCACTGCATAGGTGCATATAGCCCTTAATTTTCACCCTTTTATCACCAACTTCATTTTTATATGGCAAAACCATTTTAGTTCTTAGTAGTATCAGTATAAAAGAAAAACCTTTGATTGTTTAGAAGCAAGGATTATATTTTACTCTAATGGCGCCAATATTATCGACGAACTTATTCAAGATTGCTGGGAAAAGATTTAGGCAGTTATTCTCAAAGTGGGAGAGGTGGTACTCGGTATGCCTAAGGGTGGACGGAAGATAGGCCATGGACACTTGGTAGTGACAAGACAAGTTGGTAGTGTGATGTCTATTTCTGAACTTACAAGAGTCCTTCAACTAAGTTTCTCACGCGGTGAGCTGATGGGCATTGCGGTTCAAAAGGGTTCCAGAGGTTTACACCATCCGGGACCTGTACCACGATTCTGATTCCGTTGTTCGCTGTTGGCAATATCAGAATCTTCCTTATCACTGTCGGGGTACATCTAGGATCGGTCCTTAGTCCATTCCCAATCAGCGTGGTATTTTGGTCGGATAGCATCAGACAATCACTCCATATGTTATTTTTAAGCTATCGCGGTGTAAACTCATTGTTATTTTATGCAAGTTCGGCACTTCACGCGATAAAAATTTCCACTTACTTTCTGCCGACGTTTCGGGTGCGATGCTGCACCCGTGGTCACGACTTGACTGGACTTGCCGGGAAGTCCCGGACTTGCATAAAATAACAATGAATCACTCCATAACTGCCCATGTATGCTGTTAATATCGGTGGTGGACGCCGATAGATTGGTGCAACATGTGAGGAGCTTGAGGACGGTAGAGGTCAGAAGCCTTCTGTGGAGAAGATTGAGTACCTTTTACATGATAGCAAAGTGCTAGCTGCTGGAGCAACATAAGCAGGAGTTGAGTGTCCCCTACATCTTCGACGTCGTCGCTTTGTTGCGTGGAGTCACGTGCAAAAGATTGCATGAGGCACTCTTGCATCTACGGTAGCTTTCATGTAAGTGAGAAAGCAGAGGAAGAAAAGCCAAATGATGTTGACAGTAGAGAGGAGGGAAGAAGGGTGGGCAGGTTTTAACGGTGTAGGCTTGGTAGTAAAGAGTGAGGCCGCCTTTCACGCCAGGAGAAGCAGGTGACGGAAAGAGCGCACGATGCTCCACCACACCGGCCTGTCCCTACTGCGGCATCAGCTGACTTCACCCAACTACTCGCCTGTCTGCTGTATGGGTAGTTCATATGCTAATGGTTAATCTGAGAGAAAATTAGGAAAGCTTCCGAACAACCCTCAACAGCCAACAACCTCTTTCCCACCTAGGGAGAGAGGCGGTGCTTTCTCCATTGCCCAGGGTATACCACGTAGAGGCCACCTGACCTATTAGCCCGTCGGACTACGTAGGAGCTTAATCAAATAACTATGAAAACAAATTTTGGTGTAAATATATAATTTTGATGATTAGTAAAACCCCACCAAATTCACCAAAATTGCTCCACCAAAATTAGTTTCACGTCTAAAAAAATTATTTATAAAAATACTATTTAGAATATAGTGGTTACATTACCAAAATTTAATACACCATACTGAACCTGTACACTATACTTAAATATTAAAACATACAATGAGAATACAACGGTTTAAACAATCAACACAAAAATTACAATATTTTTGTCAGAGGCTTATGAAACGACCTACTTACGTGTTTGGCAGAAAAACGAAACGGGACTGGGGACAACTGGCACTGGTGCTCATTAAAACCCAACTAAACGTTTCCAATGATGATAGTGTCGTCCTTATAGGTACTTTCAATACGACTCCTTCGATGTTTTTATAAATCCCACCAAAATTTTACATTTGCCGCGGACGCATCTTATAAATTATTTTTAAGATAAAGTATAGTACTAAATACTACGAATGACATTATCGAAGATAGCTAAAATAATGCCGAATCGAATTATTATTAAGTATACTCAGTAAACTAATGAAGTTTTGATTAAACTGTGATCATTCCCAAGAAAACAGGTTGTGGACGCGCCACCAAGCTTAGAATTTAGGTGAAAATACATTTTTTACACACTCACAAAAATAGTTTCAATAATATAATTTATACGTGCATATAGAGCAAAACGATATCTTTCTTACAAAAAATAATCATTACTATATGTTAACTTTAAGGTATGATTTTCAGTCACGCCGCGAAAATTTTACGTTTGAGAAATTCACCCATAAACGGGGTGCAGTAAGCGAAGGACCGGGTGAAATGGCACACAAGCATAGCCGAGGCTTATTTACAGCAGCGGGACACAACAGGCTATTGCCGCTGTGGAACACAACAGGCTATTGATGGCTGATTGAGGTATAAAAGACTATTTTAAAGTGTTGGGTCTTAGTGGAACTTGCTACAACTATTGAACAAACAACTTGTACTTGCCTACATAATTTTGGCTCAACCCTTCCACGGATTTCTCAAAGGCTTGTAATCGCAGTTTTGAACATTCGATCTTTGAACGCAATAATAATTTGGAGTCGGCCGCCCGCGTGGATGTCGGTTATCGCGACCAAACATAGCCTATGTCCTTTCTCAAGGTCTAATCTACCCCTATACCAAATTTCATTGAAATCGGATCTGTGGTTTAGGCGTGAAAGCGTAACATACAGACAGACAGACAAACTAAGTTACTTTCGCATTTATAATATTAGTATGGATGCAAACCCACTAACCACTCAAAATAAGACACAATTTTGTCCTATATCTATTGAAATTAACTATCTTAGAAATATTTGCATCCGGATATCACAATCGATTGTCACCTTCCCTTCAGTTTAATGTCTCTTCATTAAAAGTAATGGGAAACCTTAGCCCGTATCGTAGCAGCCTGACATACAACTTAATTAGCCTGGCCGGCAATCACTCAGGCCTGTCAAGACCTAGATATTATCTAATTTCTAATACATGTAATCTACATGCATTACCTTGGGTCCGTGACGTCATATGCACTACAATTGATATCCCTTCACACGCAGCCCTGGCCTTGCATTCACTGATAGCTGTGATTGGTCAAGTAGCGGGTGCATTGATGCGAAAGGTCGGATTAAACCAATCAGGGAGTTGCATTTATTTTTATTGAAACTTAATAATACGTACGTTATATGTAATGCGATGCATACATTCGCCTATCGTATCAATCCGTGGAACATCTGGTAGATCACCTAAATGTTTAGGGGTACTTCCGTGGTAATAGTTTCCCTAATAGCTGTTCTACAGCTAATTACGATAAGACGTTTGTATAACATGACAGTTTTCGTCTCTATTCTCACTGACATGTTGAATGGTTTACAAAACTACAAAATAGGTATGTACCACGATCCCACCTTACATAAAAAATCAATTCGTCAATAGAAGCGTCAGTAGCTTAGTGGTTTAGGAGTCGGCCTTACGATCGAGAGGTCCCGGGTGCGATCCTGGCCATTACACTACCGACGTGAACCCACACCTAGCACAAGCAATTGAGCTTAGTTGGAGGGGTTTGAGGGAATATTAGTAGCTTCGTTCTAATATTCTTTATAAAAAATAAATAACACAATGAACTAGACACTGTTACCTAAGGTTTGATAAACCACAGATACTCGCCAAAGAACACCGATATATTCCTAGAATGATCCGCGAGGCTATTGAAATTAAAAAACACCCAAATTTTAATAGAGAGGATGGATGGACCGTACCACCAGCTTGGGACCCTTGGGAGTCATCCACTTAATCAAACCGGCAAGAAAAATTCAGCAGAAAAATCCAGCAAGACTTAACAACACAGTGAGCTCATTGTGCGTAAATACAAACACCAATAATTCACCATGATTCGGGTATTTTGAGATAACTTATACTTCAAACTATGTGACAACTACCATCGTGAGTCACACCGCGAAAATGGCTGCTGCAAAGCAGCTGAAACGTCGGGTTAAAAAGTAATAATAACAAATATATCGCGATAGAATCCGTAAAAAGTGGTTTTATTTCAATAACACAATGAAATCAAAATAGTATAGATTATAGGTATTCGATATTTGTACATCCCCTCTACGTTTATCTCCGGCTCAATGGAACCGCAGCCTTATAATAACCATTGCCAATATTACGTAAAAGTAATAATTTAAAACATACACATTACCACAAACATTTAGTTCTACTTTCTCGCAACATTTGCATATCAAAACCACAAAACATCATTTGGAATTTACAGTTATTCGTTACGTCATGTTATAGATACTTTTATACATACACACAATATTAAAAACAAATAGGTATTTTAAAAGGTTTTATTGAACCAGATTATTAAACGACTTGTATTGCTTGAAGCATATATTTTGGACCTAAACTGTGCTCAAAATTTGTTCTATACGTGCAGTACACGTTTCTTGAATGTATTTTGAAGATTGTACGGGGTGCCACGGCGGTGGACGACCTCTAATTCAGCAAGTATAGATTATTAAAAAACAGTCCGCGCGCACCAGGGCCTTTTATATCTTGTGATAGATTTAGTTCCAAGAATCGACTTGGTGCAAATACGTGCGTTGAGGCTCGTCGACAGTCTCCTAATTGGCAGGCGATGTGGAACCTCTCAGCCTCAGGAGGGACTTTATACTTGTATTTTCTACCGCCTATACAATGGTTTGCGTTCAGATGAATTTTTTGACATGGGCATAATGTCAAACAATTTATCTGAGCAGCCACATTCTATCATCGCACCGCTCACCATAGTCAGGGAATTCGTCCCCATACATTGCATCCGAAAACGGTGAGCACCGTGCGGTATGAAAAGAACTTCATCCCACGCATGCTCAAGTTGTGTAATGAACTCCATGTCGTGGTTTTACCCACAATATGGGGTTCTTTAAGAAGAGCATCAGAAGGTTTCTTCAGGGTCGGCAGCGGGAGTGTAACGCCCCTGGTGTTGCATACGTCCATAGGCCGCGGTAACCACTTTCCATCAGGTGGGCCGTGTGCTTGTCTGCCACTTAGCGGTACAAAAAAAATGGCCCGAGAAATAGGTACGCTAAGTTAAAGTGTGTGCGACCCGTCTAAAGTTCTAGAGGTCCCAGTGCAATCGGTAGATGTACCAGTTAGCAAATGTGGACGGGGTTTCCCACAGGCAGGTAAAAACTGAGTAAACCAAAATAAATAAATAAAAATAGAGAAATCGGAGAACGGATTTCAGGTTTTGGATAATGATGAGGACATAACGTCGGTCCTAAGTCGGAAGGTGATACCACCGGTTAACTCCACCAAGTAAACTTTAGCTTTATCTGTCTCCACAATAGTCAGAGCTGTGAAGACTTTATATAAAAGTTGTTAGTCGACGCTGAATGTGGAAGCACTCTGAAAAAATATATTGTTATGCTGGGTACGCACCAACTGAACAATCTAAAATCAATGGTATTTACCGATTATTACCATACAATTATTGTGTTGTAAAGTTTATAATCATCATCTTAGCTTTGTTCCTCATCAACCCTCATACCTCGGAGCCTTCTTCTCCCTTTGGCTTTTCTTATACAGTTTTTATGGGATAGCCGTCTATCCTCCCAGAAAAAAACCCTGTGCTAGAACCTCGTCTGTCGATCAGCAGGTGTCCTGGCTTACAGGTCAGGTTGGCTTAATCCCGTACGACTTAGTGGAGTCGACTTAGCACAGCGCAACACAGACTCCCATAATGCTGTGAAGACGTTCAACATGATATTTGAAAGAGGTTACTAATTTCCCTACAGTCAAGGTTTATACCTAGTACTTACCTACTTTTTCTCGTTCATTCGTTAGCCCGCAAAATGATATTAGTTTCAACGGCTTCTATCGCGAGTTATGATGTTATTTTATTATTTACACTGAGCCCGATACGGTTATGTATCATACATAATAGACAAAATGACGAGAATGCCTTATTTCGTACTTTCGGGATTTCGTACTTTCGGTATTTTGAACATTCGGTCAAATGCACATTGGGATTTTGAATTTCGGTCTTTTGTACTTCAGTATTATGAAATTCGATATTATGAGGTTCGGGGGTTTGATATGTTACACCGATTCATCACGATAGAATCCGTGAAAAATAGTTGTGTTTCAATGTGTAAACAGTCACCGTTCGCCTCTGTTTTCGAGGTGTGTACCAGGCATACCACTGATTGATTACTATTGTCCAATCTCGTTACACCATGTGGGTCCAGCCCAGTGTTTTAAATACATAATTTCGATATCTTTAATCAATATAGGTGTAAAAGAATATAATCACCGAGTGATTGAGTGTTATAAATAGCTCCGCAGATGCCGATAAGATTGGCCATTGAAAGTGTTACCTGTGTGACGGCTAACTATTGTTAAGTGGAATTTTGACACGCCTTATTATCTACTAGCTATGCTCTGCGGCTTCACTTGTTCTCGGCACGTTCACTTTTATTCCCACGAATTTGTTTGTGTGGTTTTTAAATGTGGTCTGGGTATTTGCGCAGATTTCTATTTTTTTTTAATATGAGTCACACCCAAAGTCAATATTTTCTTCTAGTAAAACGGATCCTCATCTCTTTTGTGTGAGCTTTGAACGCTACTGCTTTGAACATACGACACTCGACACGGTGTCGCTTTAAGGTGAATACTAAAACACCTGCACCGGCACCTGCGAACGAAAACTATAGAAAAATAACAAAATATTATGTTTTAGTGCCGAGTAGTCCCTAAAGTTAAGTATAGTAGAGAATCGATAGCGCCCGAAAGTCTCTACCGTTGCTCTATTTATTTAAAGAGTCAACCGGCCTTTGTTCATTAGAAATGTGTTTATATAAAACAACAATAATAAAAGGAGTAGAACGAATCGCAAGCGCAACTTAACTGTTAATCTGTACGTCACGATTGTCGCATTAAAGATCTCTTGAATGTGTCGCAATCGATCTACATGTGAGTCTGTGAGGCCGACATGCACGTATCACACCTAGGGCTTCGGTCACGAAGCCAGCGGGTAGACCGCGCTTCGCTAGAGCAGACACAGCGATGAAAACATCCTACTAATATTGTATACGCGAAAGTTTGTAAGAATGGATGTTTGTTACTCATTCACGTCTATACGGCTGGAGCGATTTTAATGAAATTTGGTATGGAGTTAGCTGCCACCCTGGATTAACACATAGGTTATATTTGGTCATGATAATCGACATCCACGCAGGCGGAGCTGCCGGCAAAAGCTTGCATATTATCTTTTTGATACTAATTCCTTCCTAAAGTTCGATTTACTGTAGGTTATTAATGCAGACACACGGACACTATTACCGTGTTGCTGTTTTCGAGACCAATTCCATATAAATGTAATATGTGCATTAGAACGTCGTCACTTCGCCACCGCTGACTTCGTGACCGAAGCCCAAGTTATGTGGCGCTTATAGGAGTTCTATCAAAATGTTTATCAGATGGATGCCTTGATATGGACACGTGTCTACGAACGATTTAGATGCTATCAACAATGGCTGGTGACTTAATAGTTCTAAACAGAGCACGCACTATGAACTGTCTTCAAAATGGAGTAGGTACCTATAGGATTTATGTTTTGTCATGAGAGTTGAATTGAGGTCAGATTGTACGGCCCGGTATTAAAGTAGCTTACTATATCAGATAGCTAATATTTAGCTTTAAAACCTTTCTTATAATAACATAAATCCATACTAATATATAAACGCGAAAGTAACTCTGTCTGTCTGTCTGTCTTTCTGTCTGCATGTTACGCTTTCACGCCTAAACCACTGAACCGATTTTTATGAAATTTGGTATAGGGGTAGATTAGACCATGAGCAAGGACATAGGCTATATGTTTGGTCACGATAACCGACATCCACGCGGGCGGAGCCGCGGGCAAAAGCTAGTATTATATATTTGTATTTTTAGAAAAAGATGAATTGTCAAGTAATTCGATAAACTCAAATCGGAAAAATCAACATTTAGAACGGGACTTAACCCTGCGATCAGTTCCTTTCTAGGCCCTGACCATTTTAGCTGCCTGGACTCATTCTGGATACGCAAAATTTTCATATACCTCTCAGGGCAACGCATATCCATACTAATATTATAATATTATAAATATTAGTATGGATCCATACTAATAAAGTTACTTGCGCAACTCTGTCTGTCTGTCTGTATGTTACGCTTTCACGCCTAAACTACTGAACCGATTTTGATGAAATTTGGTATAGGGGTAGATTAGACCATGAGAAAGGACATAGGCTATGTTTGGTCGTTATAACCGACATCCACCATCCATAATAGTTAATACTAAGTAACCTCTAAATTTTTTCATAAATGTCACTCGGTTAAGCTTACGCGGATACTAAACACGACAGCAGGCTTAGGCTGGATTTCGTTAGTAAATAAGCTATTTAGATGACCATCTAATTATATCTTCAAAAAGCATCAATGTCTTATTTTTTAATTACCGCCAAGAATCAGTTACAACATCCTCATTTTAAGTGGTATTCAAACAAGTTGCACGACGTTTAAGCTCACATTAAACTATTGCAGCCACCACATAGGTGTAACAGGTGTTTTATATATAATCTGACGTAAATATCCGTTCGTCTTGTGCTCATTAGAAAGTGTAATATCCGTTGATACGTAATTAAAAATATCATAATTTAAAATAACTCATTATAGTTAAAAAAATTAGAACACATTTATCAAATGTGTGGGATTTGTCAAAAGAAACCAAATATGTAGGCATGTATTCGAATGGTTCACCAGGGCCCAAGAGATACATAAAATCAAAAAAATTAAGGCGTATTATAAATCATCATCATCCTTCGCTCCCTCATTTCATACGCTACAGGATATTTTTCCATTCCAATTCTGCTTGCATCCAGCAGGATTCAGGCAATTGATGTACTTACTGAAATAACACAACATTACACTAAATTATAAATTAACTTTTAAACTCTCACGTTCCATGATATATCTCCAATTTCAGTGATAAGATAACGGGTATTAACACGATCATAATTATTATAGGTATATTACATAGCTTTGATTTGCGTGACGTTTCGACCAGGTTACACCGGCCGTGGTCACAAGATGATTGGCTCAGTGGTGCACGCCCGCCGTCTTCGAGTCTATGAGGAGAAGGTTCTTCATCTACCCGCACATTCTCGATATTTTGTATTCGCCATGTACTAATAAATCAGTATCCCATAGCCTCGACAGCAGTAGCAAGTATGATTATCAGACTGTCCTCGAGAGTCGGGGTTCCTGCCAAAGAAACATTGTTTTTTTTTTGGCAGAAACTTCGCAGTACTGAGAGAGTGTTCGGTTGACGGTTATAGGCTACATACTAGTAATCAAAACATAAGTAGGTACATTTAAATGATGATACATGTATGTAGTGTGATAGATCACACGTTTCACACGCGCAGAGTGTGCGTACTTGTGCAACTCTAATTGTGATAATAGTATGTGAGTACTTATTGCTTCAACGACACACGGAGAGGAAGAATGCTGAACAAATCTTGTTGTAGATACTACTAACGCAGCAAATATGGATCTCCTCACAATAAAAATTACCTACGACAGCATATCTGTTGTTATATTTGTTATACATAAATCAAATTTATAGTGAAGAAAAAATAATATATTCATGAGAAAAAAGATGGGGTAGTATGAGGAATACCAAGAAAAAAGTAAGAGAAATTTATCGTTCAATTCAACCCTCTACGAACTCGAAAACTACTATTTAGGTTTTAAATAGATTTTGTTTGTTAACTAACCAAAATATTTTAAAATAATGTGCGCTGTGTTCTATTAAATAAAACTTATTTTCTTTCTTCTTCATTCTCTTTCTTATAACACAATAGCCAGGAGAAGAAAGTATAAGAATATTGGAACACAGATTCACAGAATAGAAAGAGAAACTGGCCTTTCGTACAAAATACTGTTCATCCAATATTTTTTATTGTCATAAAAGTAACGATTCACATATACCTGTCAAGCCACGCAAACAAATAGAACAATAGATAAACAATAGACTCGCGGTGCCCGGGCACCGGTTGGTATTTGATAGGTTAAATTCCCTATTTCCTACGCTATATTTCCTATTGCAGATTGCAGAACCAGTGGTAAATAAAATGCATCAGCCATCAATAAATTAGCCTTTTGCAGAATAGACATACAGAACCATATTTTGGCGATAAGTACTTTTAAAAAAACATCCCGGGACCCATAGACCAACTTGATCGCACAACTAGTTGTGCTATCGAAACATGTATAAATTCGGCCGTATGTCACGACACAGAACAGGCTTTTGCAATCGCTACAGTTAAAAGCGATTATGCTAATACAATCATTACTACTCTGCCTCAATAGTTACATAAATTGAGACATGAGGGCCTCTGCCAGGTACCTAATCGTCTTATCCTCAAGATTAAGTGGCATTGTTTAGTGTTGGATTTGAATTCGTGGCGCCAAAATTTGATTAACACTTTCACATATTTACTATGAGTCGGGCTATAAGCTTGCTACTTAGTTGACGGGGCTAGGTAGTAAGTATTTATATTTTGGAGTGTTTTGTTGAAAGTTTTGAATTTTAAGACTGACTGTACCTTTATATACAGCCCCCGTGGCGTGGCGGTAATGAACGCGGCCGAGACGCAGGAGGCACAGGTTCGATCCCCGCTCAGTGCAAATATTTGTATGCTTTGTATATGAGTATTTGCATTGGTCTAGTCGTGCTTCGTAGAGCACGTTTAGGTGTCGGTCCCGGTTGCCGTACGAACATGTATGGCAGTCGTTATAGGGGAATTGGTGAAATGGCACATAAGGACTGATCACCCATCCGATCAAAAACTGCGTCCCCACTGGCAGTAAGTAGTACCCCTATAGTCACGCCTCATTCTGATGGAGTTAGGGTCGGGACCACATATTTCCACTTGCTACTATCCTGGCAGACATCTGCCTCTATTTTTGACTTTTCACTTACTTACCCTCAAGAGTCTTCTCTAGATAAGTGACAATACGTTTGTAGAATAGCGTAGATTGATTTATTTATGGGATTGACATACATTGACGACTGTCTTATAGGTCAAAATACGCGTCAATCCCATATAATTCATGCCTCTGTGGCGTGGCGGTAGTGCACGCGACTGCCACGCTTTCGATTCCCGCTCAGTGCAAATATTTGTATGCATGAATATGGCTATTTGCATTGGTCTGGGTGTTTCTATGTATAATATGTATGTATTTACAAAAAAAAAGTATATAAGTATGTTTATCCGCATTCTAGATTCCATAACACAAGCTATAAAAGCTTACCATGGGTCTAGATAGCGTTGTGTAGAATGTTGTGAAATATTTATTTATTTATTATTATTTATTTTATTTGACAATATGCCGTTGGCCAATGAAATACCATTTACCTAAGGGGGATAACCATTTTACCAAACTGTCTGCCTGTCCGTCTGTATGTTACGCTTTCACACCTAAACCACTGAACCGAATTTAATGAAATTTGGAATAGGGGTAGATTAGACCATGAGAAAGGACATAGGCTATGTTTGGTCTTGATAACCGACATCCACGCGGGCGGAGCCGCGGGCAAAAGCTAGTGCAGTTATAAGGGTCGCGGTCGTGACGACTCAGCCTTGCCGTACAAGGGAGAACTAATAAAACACAAGTATTATCTGACCTCCACACGATAAAGTGATATCATAGCGCCTTGAGTTATCACGAGTTACACCTCCCTACGTACCTACCTATGAGGGGCGGTCTATAAATTCTAGGCATAAGCACAGTATGACTGTTGCAAGGTAATCTGTGACAGTGGTAAGCATAAGTTGATATAAAAACAAAACAAATTGGTAGGTACGCTTAATTTTGCGTACCTACAAGAATATCGGAAAAAGTTTAAATATACCATTTTAACCGCCTTTGAGAATGGCGTGAGGGGTGAAACCAGTGAATCCATACTAATATTATAAATGCGAAAGTAACTCTGTTTGTCTGTCTGTCTGTATGTTACGCTTTCACGCCTAAATCACTGAACCGATTTTAATGTAATTTCGTATAAGGGTAGATTAGACCTTAAGAAAGGACATAGGCTATGCTTGGTCGCGAAGCCGGAGCCGCGGGCAAAAGCTAGTTAATCATAAAGTTATAAATTTAACAACCCCTACAGTCCCCATCCCCACTTTAACCCCCATAACTTTTAAATGGCTCAACCGATTTTCATCAAACATGTGTCTAAGAACACTCGCACATGAGTCATCTATAATACAAAAAAAATAAATTGAAATCGCTTCATCCGTTCGGGAGCTATGATGCCATGGACACACAGACAGACAGACATGTCAAACTTATAACACCCCTCTATTTGCGTCGGGTCGGGGGTAAAAAAAAGGTATTGAAAAGCACTAGTTTAGTCAGGTTATTCCGTCTTCATATAAATTAACTTAGTGCGAATCGCCTACAGAAAAATAACATAATATTCAAAAGAGTCAATTCGCACGTTTTATGCGATTCAATTCGTGCGAACCGTCCAAGAAGCCATCACAAATATAGAATAGTACAATATTTACCGTTTTCAACTGAATTGCGTCAACTTAACAATAACATTTGAATGAATTTTTAAGCATTTAAGTATGCTAATTAATTCAAATCGTTTAGAAAGAGAGGAAAGATTTGGATTACTTCGCGCGTGGGTCCGGTAACTTAGTGGAATTAAGGATTTTCGCTAAAATGTCTTCTAATCTTGAAAAAAATTACTTTTAAGAAGCGTATTTTGTCAATAATCGAAATGCGGGAGCTGCATTAGTGTGGTACCGCAATAAGTATCCGTTGCGGCATGTGCCAACAAGAAAGGTTATTACAAATCTTTTGAAAAACCTGGAATTGCAGGGTTCTTTCAAAAGAATTCGTTCAGTGCAAAAAAGGATAGACTTATGTATTCGTGAAAATGGAAATCATTTTGAGCAATTTATTTCATAAACCAATTTCTTAAATGTTTCAATGATTTTTTTTTTTAAAGTTCAAAATTTTACCTGACCTATGAGTTTCGAGTTGATTTATCATATTTCCGTACGAAATGTATGGGAAACGTTTTTGGCGATTTCTGTCTTTTCTAGTACTGAAAGCTAAAATGGTCCCATAGAGTTTTTTGATTCCCACATGAAATAGAATCGATTGGCATAAAAAATAATTTTGAACTTTTTGCATTTTTTGTGCTAACTGTAAGTTTTTTACAAAATTTGTGAATGCAGTTCAAAATGTCCCAAAAAGTTAGGGAAGGTATTTTAAGAACGTTTTGCTGTAACTGCAACGGTTAAGGTACTTGCCCTTACTGCCCCGCTTCAAAAATACACCCTGTATATGTGGTATGGGTTATAAAAAAAGGACACCGCTCACCCCGACTCGGATAGATATTTATATTTTTTATAACCACACAATCAAGGACTTTCCACTCCGTTATAGCTTCAAATATTTGGTCAATATATTTTAATTCACATTACGTCCTATAGGATATGAGATTAGACCCTATAACTATGAAGAGGGCGGATGAAACTAATTGCGCTTCATAGATAATATTGAAATGAAGTCGTTTTACTAGCGGGATTTTAGCAAGTTTTTTTAAATTTGTCTGCAACTATAACAGAATAATTTCAATGGTAACGTAGCGACTTATCAGTCACACGTGGGCCCGGGACGTACCAAGTGCGATGTTGTCTACGGTACTCTAAGTCTGTGGTAACATCACATTATCGTGTCAGTGAAATGTTCCGCTCGATCGACAGCTACGCCCCCTAGCGGCGTGCGTCGAACTCTCGATATTAACGACTTAATTACAGCCTTGTGAGCAGCGCCGAGTGAATAGCGTTAAATCGTGTTATCAATATATTCACTTTTAGGGCAACTTCGGTGCGGTAACGGTAGCGTGTACAACCTATGAGGTTTCGGGTTTTGGAATCTGTACTTACAGGTATTTAATGGTATGCCGATTGATTAGTATAGATAACGTTGATTTATAATAATACATTTTGTAAAACGTACGATGGTTTTTAATACGCTTTTATTAGCTTCACTTGTAAGTATGTATGTAAGAAAATCTTGGAATCTTACTTTATCCCACTTTCCAGTCTTCGATTAGGATGAAATTTTGCAAACACTCTGAGTTCTGATGACAATACATGACTAGCTAAGAAACGTCATTAAAAATCCAATATAGCCTCCCCAAGATGGCGGACTGGCTGTTTGAAATCCAACCCCATCATATGGGTATCAAATGAAAGGGTTTGCTGTCAGGAATACGAAAAAAATATTAACATGACTAAAATCCAATATGGCGGACGTCCAAGATGGCGGACAGGCTATTTGAAAGAGCGTGTTAAAAGCGTGTTTTTTAGTTTTTGAAACTATTACTTATATATTTTTATTATCATAATATCAAAATCTGATTGAAACGAAACGATTTATCAGTAGGTTTATTAAAACCGCACAAAAACGGGAACCGAACTGGTACGTTTAGTTTGCACAGATCATACTAAATACCAACATTCTTCAATTCAGTACCTACCGTTCATTCCTGCTTATCAACATACAGTACAGTCAGCAAAGAAGCTATGTAGCATGTTTTTATATAAAACTAGCGGACCCGGCGAACTTCGTACCGCCAATTTTTTTCCGCCCGTGTGGCGTCCGATTCCGTTCCCGCCGCACCCTCTACTATATTAAGCATGTATTATACGTATAAACCTTCTTCGTGAATTACTCTATCTATTAAAAGAAACCGCATCAAAATCTGTAGCGTAGTTTTGAAGATATAAGCATACATAGGGACGCGGAAAGCGGCTGCTTTATACTGTGTTGTGATTGTATGAAAATAATAATATAATAATAATAATTTAATAATGTAATATAATAATAATTTATTCAATAATCAGTTTACAGTTTTCACACAAAATACAAAGAATTCGTCTAGGCAGGCAATCGTAATCGGAGTCCCACACTACCGTGTACAGGGCCTCCGACCACCATTCGCTTGCATCGATTTGACAAAATGCCTTATTTCTTAGACTTATAACTAGAATATGTTAGCTCAAAATTAAAATGAATTAGCATCCGTTGCCGAACTAGGTAGAAACCTGTGTTTCAGCTTTCGGCGCCACTCCCATGAGGGTTTTTACTTTAACTAGTTAGCACAAGAGCCATGCTTACTACAATAAGGACAGTCATGGTATATATAATAATGGTTATTACAATAGTTTTTGTGTAAAACAATGGCGAAGAAATGTGTGTGTGTGGGTGTGTGTTCGTGTGTGTGTGTGTGTGTGTATGTGTGTGTGTGTGTGTGTGTGTGTGTGTGTGTGTGTGTGTGTGTGTGTGTATGTGTGTGTGTGTGTGTGTGTGTGTGTGTGTGTGTGTGTGTGTGTGTGTGTGTGTGTGTGTGTGTGTGTGTCTGGTCTGCGTGTGGCATGTGTGTGTTATTAGGTTATTGGTGATAATACAATCAATCAATTATAATTGTAATTTAATACTTCATAGTATATAGTACCACATCCATATGTCAGGACAATACGGTGAGAAGTTGCTCTGTTTCATTATAATCGAGGGTTTGAAGCCAGGCAACGGTTGTTATTTGGGTTCGTACCCGAGAGCCCCAGTTCCTGAGGCACCCGTTCCGGAGGGACCCGAACACGATAAATTTAATTAAAACCTATTTTCTAAGATTTTCAACTTGTAGAGTCAACAAAAGAAGTACAAAAATGTAGTTATGTGTTTAAGACGAAAGTAATTTAGGTATTTGAAATCATAATAGCTATACAATGTCGAAGCATAGTTTTTAACCCCCGACGTAAAATGAAGATGTGTGTGTGGCATCGTTGCTCCCCAACGGAAGAATCGATTTTGATGTTGTTTTTTTTTTTTGTTTGAAAGGTAAATTAGTTGAGAGTGTTCTTAGCTTTATTTGATTATATTATGTTATATATTTTATATTACATATTTTTTCAAATTGCTTCAACATGGGTATCAAATGAAAGAGCTTGACTAGTGAAATATACTTTGATAAATTAAAATCCAAGATGGCTGCCACCACAAAATAGCTGTTTACATTTTTTTTTTCACAACTCCCTCAATATAGGTATCAAATGAAAGGGCTTGACTTGTAGATCAATTTAAAAAGTATAAAATAATGTTACGCCATATTCGTAACACTGCCCACTCCTAAGATCTGGCGAGGCTAATATCGGGCGAGTCTGTCAATGTGAACAACTTTAGCGGAACTTCTCGGCGATTTTTGAATTCTGTAAGTGACGTCATTAATTTTTGTTATCACTTTATAAGGTCCTTGCCAACTGGCTTGCAGTTTCGGTGATATATTTTCACATGAAGTAGGCAAGGCACACAGAAACGCTAGTTGCGGGATTAGTATTTCTGTGAGCCTGGTACTGTTAACATGGACTACTGGGCTCACAGAAACGTCGGTTGTGGGATTAGTATTTCTACGAGCCTAGTACTTTAGGCACGAAGCACCAGGCTCACAGAAATACTAATCCCGCAACCGACGTTTATGCGAGCCTAGTAATCGATGCTAAAAGTACCAGGGTCACAGAAATATTTATTCCGTGACGATCCACGATCATAACCCACAGGAATTCCCAGTATGAAAAGTATCCCATAACCGTCTCCTAGTTCTACGCTACATCCCCATTTATTTTCAGCCAAATCGGTACATTTACATCGGTATTCTTAAAATTGTAAAAATAAAATTGTGTCACTAACACTGAATCAAGACGGAACACGGGAATGGAAATCGTGCCTCCTTCGTAGCGGCTGCGGTCACTACCACTATGCCACAGAGTGTGCCAATATATCGATAAAACAGCACTAGTTGATAATGTCAAGTCATGACAAAAAGGTGTTCTATTATTGGCGGTGTGACCACGAGTAAAATAAATTCCTGTTGGTCACACCAGTGTAACAAGCTGGTGTGACCACGAGTCTGCCCAACTTCATACACCTATCTTTTGAGAAATGTTTTGTCGCGATAACCGACATCCACGCCGTCAGAGCCGCGGGCAAAAGCTAGTTTTTTTAATAAATTATCAAACTTTATTCAATAGATTATCTGCAGATGGTACTTTTTACCTAAACTACTCGTCGCCTCAGTGCTTATTTGTTCTATCTACCAAATTTACAGAAAATTACCTTTAAATGTAGTATTGTTAAGACTCAAATTTCAATCTTATTGGTTAAGAAATTTTTTAAACTTTTTTGCTATAATATAGAAAAAAAGACATTTCAATTTTATCTGTGACACAACACTGTAATAAATATTTTGTGCTTGTTTGCTCTATGTCCACTGTTTGTTTTATATCCTACATCATAATAAATGTTGAGTGTCCACTCAATCGACCAATCACAGCCCATGACGCCATGTCTGCCATTTTGTTTGATTTGTCATTGTGGCTGGAGACATTGTAAGATTCGCTTCGTTGCTACCGAAAAAATGTAAAAATATTATTTATGTTGTTGTTTCTAGTAAAATTGTGTTCGACAGACATTAAATTATGTCTAGAACAAGCTATAGAAGCAAAATAAATGAACAAACGCAGCCGCAAACAGAGCAGTAAGTACTTTTTGATTTACGCTCGATTCCGTTCTGAATTTTACACAGAGTGTTGTTTTTTAATAAACTATGAGCCCCGCAGTCGGACATAACAGGTATGTTCGACTGCGTGGCTCAACGATCCTATTTCATCGTTATAAGAAGTATGACTGATTGATTAATGTAATGTGTCCTAATTTTCAAACCTAGTTTTTTTTTTCATACTTCTGCCAGCTCCTAGAAAGAATTGTTTGGTATGTACAATGAAGGTATTTAAACATTATTATTATAACTAACATTGGTTGTGGTGCTTAAACGCTTCGATAACAACTACTTCACTCTGTTTTGCGTTAAATTAAAACACTGAAGGATATTGATTGCTTGAACAATTTTTTTATACCACATATGTAGCAGATAAGCACATGGCCCACCTAATGGAAAGTGGTTACCGTGGCCTATGGCAATTTTTTTATTGAAAATAATTTACACCTAGATTTTTATTTTCAATTATTATTATTCTACGATTAAGAGTCCGTACCACTCCAGCTCGAATTCAAATTTTACCCCCGCGCGCCTCAACAACACACTCGCGCCGGTACTACTCGCGCGCAGATGCAGCTATCTCACTCCTGCGATGACCCCGGGTCGGCCGACGCGAGGCTCGGCCGC
Organism: Eilema sororculum; assembly: GCA_914829495.1. NCBI lineage: Eukaryota > Metazoa > Arthropoda > Insecta > Lepidoptera > Erebidae > Eilema > Eilema sororculum. The sequence goes on from OU618532.1 coordinate 971,684, forward strand.
CAAGTTCACGCGTGTATCAATCGATAGGGTAAAGTAGCTAGTAATTAGACATCAAGAAAGTTATGGCAATAAACAAACTTTTGAGAAAAGTGTGCATATTGTAATGATAATTTACATAAAACTTTGGTGGCCAATAGTCCACCAAGGAGGGGGGGCCTTTATGGTCGGTTTCGAGTTCTCCGCACGCGCTCTGCTAAGCCTAGCGGAGAACTTTAAGGGCGACGAGTACTTTGCCACTGAACGATCAGTGGTGAAATACACGGTCCCATGGGGACCATCGATCGGCCGAGCCGTACCGCCGTCTGGCAACAGAGGGGCATGGTAGCTCTTAGGAGTTGCGAGGAAGAAAACCTCTATAAAAAAATCACCCCGAACCCCACGCCTGGCAATGGGATGCATCACTGGGGGGAACTCAGTGCCTAGGGCGTCACTCACTCACTCCCACCTTTCCTATCCTCACATACAACCTCTCTACTTCCACCTCAATGTCGGTGGACATTAACCGTAAAACAAAATATGGTTATGGAATCGATAACGGATAAATCTACCCATGAGGGTACCCGGACTCCGTCTGGGGAATCCCTAGCTGTGACTGGTGATCGAATGGACACCCATTCGGTGACTAGCCATGGCGACACCCGCCCAGGTTCATCGTGGGTCTGAATCATCGAACAGCGAGGAGGACCTTCCTAGTAAGGCTACGCTAGACGGCTATTTGCGGGTAGAGGACGAAAGCCGACCTCTACAGAGCGAAAGAGAGAGTAGCAGAGCCGCCAGCGATTGTGTCCCCGCTACCAAGGGAGGTCATGGAGGTGCCGGCGGTGCAGAACATCCTGGCGGCTCTTTCCCGCATTTCTGGCGCCGTAAAAGGCCAGAAAAATATTACGGGAAAGAAGAAGGTCATGGCGGACGCGATAAAAGGTGCCGCCAAAGCGCTGGAGGAGCTCCTGGAAAGGAGCGTCTCCAGTGAGGAGGAGAAACTCCGGGCTCGGGTTGCGAGCCTGGAGACGGAGATTGCTGACTCCCACAAGCAGCAACGGCTGATGCGGGAGGAGATCGGTCAGCTGACGCAGCTGGTCCAGGGGGCCGGGGAGGCTCGGGGTGTGAAAACCCCCGCTCTCCGTGCTCCATCTAAGGTGACACCAACGGTGGTCCAGCTGCTGGAGGTCATCGAGCGACGCCTCGGCGTCCTCGAGGACCGGGCATACCGCCCACCGCTGGCGGCACCCGTCGTCTTGAGCGACGACGGCTGCACCCAGTGGTGCTCCTGGTCCCAAGCCAAGGCCTCCGCCCCTAAGAAGACGGCACCTAGGGGAGGTGGTGGAGAACGACGTGCCCGTAGTTACGGAGGGTGAGGAACATCGGCTACGATTGGGTGCTGCGTGGTACGTTGCTCAGAGGGGTCAGCGTAACGTGTTCCGCCGATGACACCCTCGTTTTTTTTTATCGTGCGATAAACCCCTACGGAGCCGGTGGAGGTGGTTATGTCGAACTCGAACTAAAACGCACGCCGTCCCAAGTCCTTGGTTGCCGGAGGTGAGATTGCCAAAAGCATATCTCTCGCACCCCGGCAGACCCAGGAGGACCATCCCTTTCGAGATGGCCCCCTTCGGGTTGGGGGCACCACAGTGTCCCCATCTAGCCCCGGTTACGGGGAGGCGCACCTTGCGCCGCCGCCGCGGCCTGCTTCTGCTAGGGTGACAGGCGGCTCCACCGGTCACCCTCAGGCCAGCGCTCATAGAGGACGGAGGTCGTTCTGCGACCTCCGACGTCCGGTTCGCATGACACCATCATTACGGCGCGGGGAGCAGCGCACCAAGACGCAGCACTAAAGGCCACGGCAGGGGTTGCTCAAGTCGTGGGTCAGACACGGCGGCTGGGTCTCGAGGTCGCTCTTCACAAGTCCGAGGCTCGGTGCTTCCACGGACCTCGGATGGAGCCACCTGCGGGATCCAGCCTACAGATAGGGGGTGTCAGCATCGGCATCGAGCCCTCGATGAAGTATCTGGGGCTCGATGGCCGGTGGAACTTCGGACATCACTTCCGAAGTTTGGTCCCAAAACTGAGGGGGGCATCAGCCGCACTCGCGCGGCTGATGCCCAACATCAGGAGACCCAACGCTCCCTGCAGGAGACTGTACCTGGGGATCGTGCGAAGTATGGCCCTATACGGGGCCCCCGTATGGGCAGAGAATCTGACGGCCAGTAATGTGGCTAGATTGCTGAGCCCACAGAGGGCGATGACCCTTCAATAGAAACAGATGAATGGAAATTCATAATTACGTACTGTCTATAATAAATATAGGAATACGTATGGTAGTAGTACCTAACTACTGCTATATTTATATTATGATCATTCGGGTTGGTAGGTACTCATGTATTTACAGGAATATTCCGTTTATTCTATTGATTTTTATAAAAAAATGTAAAAAGCACGATTTTTTTGTATAGGACACGCCAATTTGACTTTTGTTTTTATCAGCATCTTTATTTTTTTTTCTCATTGATATTTTATTTATTTATCAGCATCAGCTCATCTTGTTGTCACAATACAGTTGTTTGTAAAAATAAATGCTGATCAAAACGAAGCCAATCACGTCATATTTTTACTTAGCTTACTTACTCCACATATAATTTAGGCATAGGTACTCTGTAGCTACACTGATGTCCTTGCTCGATTATGTTATTACATTGAATTCTTTTTTTATCAATTTATTTAACTTTCTGAAGCTTAATCAGTTTACAGGGTTTTGCTTTCTGCTTTATGCAGTGCAAATTATCGATCGACTGTTATTTAATGTTTTTAAAAAATATAATTAGTTATTATAATATTTTTTTTTATTTTATATCCTTAACAGGCTTGAAAAAGTTAAGAAAAAGCTTTTTGTAAATCATGATGTCGCTGAAAAAGACTACATAGAAGACACTCCAAACAGATATATACTCAAGGTAAACAAAAAGTTTTTGGAGCATCAAAAGGCAAGCAAGGAAACATGTATTATTCTATTAGCTATAAGCATTTAAAATCATTAGTAACATAACTATAAATAAAAACTTTTGTTTAAAATGCATTTATTATTTGCGAGTTAAATCCTATCATCTAAAATACTAAATACATCATTCTGTATATACATCTGACACATAGACCAGTTAAGCACGAAAAATTAAAACAGTCTTTTTGTTCTATCTTCATTTAGGTATTGTTCTAAGTCCACATTCGTAATTATATTTGTGCAAATTTGTTCTATCTCCATATAGTAACTGTAAAATAAGGTACAATTAACCACCATTTTATACATTACATTATAATAATGTATTCATAGACAACTCATTTATAAAGTAATTCCTTAGAATCTACAAACTAAAGGTTATTATAAAAATAGGGATAAAAAATCTTCTCACTGTAAAATGTAACCAATGGTAGATAGGACAAACAAGCACTGAGGTGACGTACTGGCAAATTACATTTATTAAGATAAAAATAAATCGGGTCCCTCCGGAACGGGTGCCTCAGGAACTGGGGCCCTCGGGTACGAGCCCTGTTATTTTACATTGTTTTTTATTGAGTGGGTAAATATTGATCGTATTATTTACTTTGTTATACATGTAGGGACCCAGTGCACAGTAAAACCTTCGGACAAACGAAGTGTGAGACATTATGCTCGTCTCACTTACTTACTTACTCTAGTATACTTAGATAAGTATACTATGCACATGCACACTTGTGGCGACTATAGGTACCTACATACACGTTACCTACATTAAAATTGCTAAGCAACATATATCAGTAATTTCCCAGCCTACTCCGGTGGAGATATGCCCACTTATGCATGATTAGCTGTCCTTATATGAATATTAATATCGGCTAATCATGAGTCTAACACTTTTTATGGATCCTAATACCGCGATAGATAAGTATGCCTACTTGCTATGTGCGCCAGATCTTGGGTATACAGGGCCAGTACTCAGGCCAAGGCAACCTCATCTAGTCACTGCACCAGCTGATTAACCAACGAAGATCATACGGCAGTCACTCACATCAATGATTTATGAGACTATGCTGCACAGTAAGCTGTTGTATCTTACAGGTGTTATAATATTTTATAAGCCTACCAGAGCCGTTTATAATTTACAATGGCGGGCGTGATCTTCATAAAGCTTCTAATCGAATCGTCGTCGGTAGCTTAGTGGTTAAAGAGTCGGCCTTACGATCGAGAGGTTCCGGGTTCCTGGCCATTACACTACCGACGTGAACCCACTCCTAGCACAAGCTATTTAGCTTAGTTGGAGGGGTTAAAGGGAATATTAGTAATTTCGGTTGCTAATACGAGTATTTTATTAAAAAAAAAGATCATACGATGAGCTTAAATGCAGCTGTAAGCTGTTGTACAGGTGTTTTAATATTTTAAGAACCTATCACAGACGTTTATAATTTTAATGGCGCGATCTTCTTAAAGCTTCTAATTAGAGAGGGTAGGGAAGGGGAGCCATAATATATTTACACGCTATATATGCTGTAAGTTTAATAATGAATGAGAAGCTGTGAGTAAACATTTAAATACTTAATGCACTTGATGTTTTTCTTCCCGACTGTACTACTCATGTAAAAAAAGGGTTTCGTACATAATACCGAAAGTTAAATAATCGAACAACAATAGGTCGACAACGTTTGGTCGGACGATCAAATCGTCGCTGGTACGTTAGGTCGAAACGTTAATACGTCGAGGTATTATTACGTGGAAAATGCAAAAGGTCGAAAGATCAAATTATCGCTGGTCGAAATTAACCACTATTAATTTAAATTTAACAATGGTTACAAAACAAAACCTTTGCGAAATGGGATGTAACCCATGAATCATAGCATTCCCTTCATGATGTACACTCTATACTTAGATTAGAAGATTTGTGGAGATCATTGTTATTAAAATTGATTCAATAGCTGTTTATGTGTGAACAACGGCAGGAGAGGCACGGTGGCACCTCTCCTGTCATACCTCCATGACGGATCTTACCGTCAATATGATTTGTTCCCGCGAGGTCGAGTCCCATTATGTCGAGTTCCCGCTACGTCTACTTTGAAAACTCAGCTTTTATTCCCACCTAGTCGAGTCGTTGAAAAAGTCGACTTGAGTACCGCCACGTCGACTTTACACAAAGGCCCCAAAAGGGTAAGGTATGTTGTGGGGTTGATTAGGTTCACTATTGAATGTAAGGAGTTTTATAACTTAAAAGCGGTGTTTATTGGTATGCTTTATTTCTGATACTGACTTGTGACACATTAAAAACATGCATATAAAGGAATAGATCTTCACACACACATAGATAAGGCTGATGCACCCATACATTCATGCAAATAGCTAGATGGTTCGAACATGCCGCCCACCAAAGGGCATAATGGCCTTTATAGACCTACATATATGAATTAAGTTACAATTATATAATTAACAAAGTGCATTAACAAGTATATGCTCCAGTCATACACTGTAATGGAAGTCATACGTGAAAAGTAAATATAGCTCATGCAACAATATACAAATTCATTCTTATATAAGACAATAACAATCACACTACAAAATTTAATATTTATAACATCAATCATTTTCAATGTCTATAGGCAAAGGACATAGTTTATTAAAACTTCGCTTGATCACACAGGCACCGGTTTTAACGCTATACACTCGTGTGATTCCATCGTCGCCTGGATGTTTAGCGACAATCCGACCTAACGACCATTTGCCAGGAGGAAGCAGTTCATTCTTGATGAGAACAATGCGACCAACTTCGAGCTCCTTACATCTTCTAAGCCATTTTGGTCTTTGTTGTAAGCTAGTTAGGTATTCTGCTTGCCATTTAATCCAAAAATCTGCAAGCAATTTCTGGACGTGCTTCCAACGTGATAGGTGACTAATTGACACGTCTTGAAAGTTAGGTTGTGGCACAGTTATGGGAGCTTCGCCAATCAAGAAATGGCCAGGCGTTAAAGGTGTCAGGTTGTCTATGTCCACATCATCTATTGGACTGAGCGGCCTGGAGTTGAGACACGATTCGATTTGGCAAAGCAGGGTGCTCATTTCCTCGTAGGTCAAGCTAGTGGTTAAAATCCTCTTCATATGGTGTTTCATGGACTTTACTCCTGCTTCCCATAATCCTCCCATATGAGGACTGTACGCGGGTATGAAATGCCACTGTGTCCCATCTAGTGCAAGAGACTCCACTATGGGACCTTCAAGCTCAAATTTTGCTTCCTTCCAACATTCTATCAGCTCTTTGTTGGCTCCAATAAAGTTTCTGCCTTGGTCACTCCATATCTGTGAGCATCTTCCACGTCGGGCGACAAACCTCTTAAAAGCGCCAATGAAAGATTCAGTTGTGAGGTCTCCAACTAATTCTAAATGAACAGCCTTCGTAGCCATACAGATGAATACTGCTACATAAGCCTTGGTAGTTTTTGATCCTCTGCCTTTGGATGCCAACACTTGGTATGGTCCAGCAAAGTCTACTCCACTGTTTAGAAAGGGTTTGGCTGGAGTGACTCTGACCTTTGGCAAATCACCCATTATTTGATTTTTAGCTGCTGCATTATGTTTGGAACATATCAAACACTTACGGATACAGGTCTTAATCAAATGTTTTGCTTTAATTACCCAATATTTAGTTCTTAGGAAGGCCATCATCATCTGGATTCCTCCGTGCAGTGTCTTCAGGTGAGCATCCTTAACTATAAGTTTTGATAAATTATTGTGATAGTCTAATATTATGGGATTTTTAGTATCTGCCGGTATATCAGCGTGCCGTAACCTACCGCCCACCCTGAGAATCTCTTCTTCATCAAGGTAAGGTCTTAATGTTTTCACTTTACTATCTCTCTTAACTTCCTTCTTCTGTAGCAAACTCGTAATTTCTTCATGAAAATTTTCTCTTTGGGCAATTTTTACACACGCCTGAAGTGCTTCATTTATTTCTTGAGTAGATATAATTGCTTCTTTGTTTTCCATAGCTTTCCCCTTTAGAAATCTTTTGCAAAAGGTAATTGATGTTAGAAGCTCCTTTAAACTATTAAATTGCTGAAATTGCTTCTCTAGACTTACTTCTTCTGTCTTGCAATTTGTTTGTACAATCTCTCTTCTTTCCACATTGGTATTCAAGTTGTTTGGTCTGCTAAATGTAATTTCATTCTGTTTCAGCCATTTTGGACCCCTCCACCACTGTTGATTTTCTTTAAGCTCGGAAGTGTGTTCTCCTCGTGATGCTACATCCGCGGGATTGTCGTTTGATTGTACATGAAACCAGTTCGTTCCGATGTTGTCCATTATTTCAACGACTCGATTTCTCACAAAAACTTGCCATCTTGTTGGGTCACCAAGCAGCCAGGAAAGTACAATGGTGGAATCAGTCCATGCGAATATTTTCTCATCAGACATTTTCATGGCGGTCTTAATTTGTTTCAGCAATCGTGATAAGAGAAGGGCACCGCATAACTCTAGGCGTGGTAGAGAGACAGGCTTCACTGGAGCTACTCGAGTCTTGGCAGCTATGATCTGTGTTTCGATGCTACCATCTTCCCGTTCAAATCTCACATAAGCCACTGCAGCGTATGCCTTCGTGGAAGCATCACAAAAACCGTGAACTTCGATGTTTGCTTTATCATGGAATGTAGTGCCCAACCATCTTGGCACTTCGATTACATTAAGATACTGAAGACTCTCTCTTAGTGCCGTCCACTCTTGTTTTATACTCGCATCTATATCATCATCCCAACCGACTCCTTGCAACCATAATTTTTGTATTAGCAGCTTTGTCCGTAACATGGCTGGAGCCAGCCAACCCAGTGGATCAAACAGTCGTTGGATATCAGCGAGGATTGTACGCTTGCTGACGGTGTTGGCCACAGACGGTAAATTAAGACTGTACCGAAACACATCTTTGCCCATGTCCCAATGAAGACCCAAGGCTGTTATCGTACCATGAAGTGTAATATCGAGGCTAACATTAGAGGTTCGCTTTTCTGGTTCAAATTGCGTCAGAAAGTTAATATCATTTGAGCACCACTTTTGTAATATGAACCCTCCTTTCTGTAATATAGCCTCTATGTTCTTTGCAGTGTGTATTGCATCAGATAAATCGTCCTTTGAGGCCATAAGATCATCGACATAGAACTCTTCTTTGATCATTCTAGCAGCTTCAGGGCACATGGCAGCTTCATCATCAGCAACTTGATGCAACGTTCGAACGGCCAAGTAGGGAGCAGATGCTGTTCCGAACGTAACTCTTGTGAGCCGATAATCTTTAACTGGTTCAGTAGGATTACTCCTCCATACGATTCGCTGTAGATCTCGGTCTTCTCTGGTCACCAAAATCATACGATACATACGTGATACATCAGCTACAAAACAAACCTTCTTCATACGCCATCTCATGATGAGGCTTCTCATATCAGTTTGTAGCTGAGGCCCTACTAGAAGTTCGTCGTTCAATGAAACATCGTTGTTACCCTTTTGTGATGCATTGAAAACTATTCTCACCTTTGTAGTTTCTTTATCTTCTTTAACTACTGCGTGATGTGGTAGGTAGACACTAGGGTTGTTTATTTCTTCTTGTGGTACTTCTTCCATATGATTCATACTTATATATTCATCCATAACTTTCTTATATTCAGTTTGTAGTGTAACATTCTTCTCTAATCGTTTCTCTAATTGGTAAAGTCTCTTCATAGCTATCGTTCTTGTTCCTCCATGTATTGATAATAATTCATTTGTTTTAGTTGGTAATTTGACGACATATTTTCCGTCTTTAGTTCTTGAGTGAGTGGATAGATAAATTTCTTCGCATCTTCGTTCTTCTGGTGTTAACAATATCTTATCTTCACTATCCAACTCCCACATTGTTTTCAACATCTTGTCCAAGTGTAAGCTGTGATGCATCACATTAATAACATTATTGTTTCCTTCTTGGTGTATGTTCCCAAAAAGAATCCACCCCAGGTTTGTATTCTGAGCACATGGAGAACCTGGGGGGCCCTTGATAATGTTTACTTTCATGATTTGAGCACATACTTCGACACCTAGGAGTAAATCAATGGGTCCTCGTTTATTAAAGTCTGGGTCAGCTAAAACGAGACCTGATAAATGAGACCAGGTGTTGGTAGGAATGGTTTGCGATGGTAATTGCGTAGTAAGTCGTGTGGACATGATGTAAGCCTTCACTAGTAACTTGAAAGTCTCTTCGTGTCTTGATCGCAGTTCAATGTAAGCAGCATGCTTCACGTTTGTTGAGGTGGAGCCTACCCCGGTGATTGTTGCGTTAGCAGGCATTCTCTTGAGTCTTAACTGTTGAGCTGCTCTTTCACTAATGAATGTTGCTTGTGAGCCCTGATCGACTAATGCTCGTAACATAATTATATGTCCTGACTCACTACCTACTGGTACTAGTGCTGTAGCCAGTAGTGCTGTCGACGTGCTTGTGGAGAAATGTGATGAGACTTCAATTGGTTCGGTGACTTCTGTTGATTCATTTTGTTCTTTAACTTCATGGTGATTTGTTTGCACCTCATTTGTTTGAGTAGTGTTGGATTGTTGCATGTGTTGGTGAACCAGTGAATGGTGACGTTTTTGACATATGCGACAGGACATGTTTAACCGACATTTCTTAGCTGAGTGTCCTGGTGCCAGGCAGTTAAAACAAAGCTGATTGTTCTTGACATATTCACACCTCTTGGTTGGTTCCATTTTGGTAAACTCCTTACAATGGCTTAGCGTATGATTCTCCTTACATATGACACAAGTTCTTTGTTTGGTTGCAGTAGGTGTTGTTGAAACGTGGACTGTATATTCTCTTCTCTTCGTAGGTTTCTCCCGTGTTGGTGGCGAAACCATTTCTAATGTTTGAAATTTAATCTTTAAAAATTTATGAAGGTCTTGCCATGTTGGTAGCTCATCTAGATTATCTTTATGAGCAAACTCCTCCCACTCTTGGTGTGACTCTGGGTCTAATTTCTGAACAGTCAGAAATATGATAAGTGGATCCCAAGAATCTGTTGACACATTCAGGTTTTTTAAACTTTCGAGGCATTCACTAGTTGTGTCTAACAATGCCTTGATGTGAGTGGCTGCTTTATTAGGCATCTTCTTTTGGTTAATCAATTTTTGCAAGAGAGAATTCACTATAATCCGTTTATTACCAAAACGTTCCTTTAACAAACTCCAAGCTTGATCATAATTATTTTCTGTTACCTGTATTGTTTTCAGTAATCTTTCTGCTTCTCCGGTAATACTAACTTTCAAATAGTGCAATTTCTGAACCTTAGGTAGCTTCGAATTAGTGTGAACTAACGATATAAACAAGTCTCTGAACGTCGTCCAATCTTCATAAGCACCCGAAAAGGTGGGTAACTGAATTTTAGGCAGCTTAAGATTATCTTCATGAGTGTTACCGGTGTTATGTATCGCGCCGTCACTTGGTATGGAGGTACTCAACGTCGCTAAGATGTCTTTCAAATCACCTTGCATACATAGATACAATTCTTCCACAACAAAATAGTCTTCATTTACGAAATACGGAATTTCATTCTTCTTTTCTTTCGGTATAGTCCTCAGAAGACTGTGATGCGCCGTAGTGAATTTATTCCAGTACTCGTCAATGGATTGCAAACGTGTTTCTATGTAACCTTTAGTCAATCTGCGTTTCGAACACTTCTTTAAGTTAGTTTGAGCCTTATGCAGTAACAATGCGATATCTTCTAGTTCCGTCAGTAATTGATCAGGTGTGGTAGCCATAATTCCAGAAGAAACTTCAATATAGGTCACGTAATCACAGAGTTATATTCAATTTCAATATTCGTAATTTAGACGTCTTCAACTTGTTTTCTTAATAAATTGCACTATTCACTCGCAGTCGTAACAGAAAAAAATGTGATCTATTGTTCTCGCGTCGACCGCTTCACAACAGGTGCGGCAGGTAAGTTTTGTAATCCGGTTCGAAAATCGACCATATGTGGGGTTGATTAGGTTCACTATTGAATGTAAGGAGTTTTATAACTTAAAAGCGGTGTTTATTGGTATGCTTTATTTCTGATACTGACTTGTGACACATTAAAAACATGCATATAAAGGAATAGATCTTCACACACACATAGATAAGGCTGATGCACCCATACATTCATGCAAATAGCTAGATGGTTCGAACATATGTTAAAATACAAGTCGTATAGAATTAGTGGGTATATCTGATAGGCCGCGAAGCCTATGTCCAGCAGTGAATGGCTGATCTAAGTCAAGCTAGTATTCATATACCTACGGTCTAAAGGTTCAACAGAACAACAGGCTGACAGACCGGTTGAAATTAGGTACCGGATAGATTTTATAGTCAAAGTCAAAGTCATTTATTCTGATTGTTGAACAATAAAATTGTTTCTAATTGACGTCAATTTTAATTCTACTTAATCTAAGTTTACCACCGCTTCCAAGGCGCTGGTGGAGAAGAAACGGCGCAACAAACTCCATTAAGGCATTTTTTAGACGTCAATAATCACGTAATAAGTCACGTAACTAATACAGTACCATGCTGTAATTACCTATAGCATTTTACGAGGAGCCTGCACCATGCTCACGCCAGACATTTTTATCTTTCAAGTAATCATCTGTCCTATAGTCCTATGCTTTTTATAGAAGGTGGTCTAAACCATTGTAAAGACCACCATATAGGCATCCCAACGATCGATTCTGGTAATTTTTTTTTTTTTTTTTTTACACAGGACACGTCAATTTGACTTCACCTCGCCTGATGTTAAGCTAAAGGCAAAGTCTCGGAAAGAGGGTCACCATCGTAAACATTTACCATGTTAACAGTGGTGGCACTCAGCTTGACGGCCTCATTAGATGCCTTTTCACGCCCCGCTTAAAGGACCCGGGACTGTAGGAAGAAGGAAACACGTGAGCTGGCAGGGAATTCCAGGTCTTAGTGGTGCGGCATAGGAATGAATCACTGAAACGCTTGGTTCTAGCAGGTATACTCTGCACCGTAAATGGATGACATCTTAGCCCTGCACGTGTCGTCCTGTGAAGGAAAGGGGAGGGTGGGACTAATTGGAAGAGCTCGTCAGAACATTCACCATGGTAGAGACGGTAGAAAACTGCCAAAGACGCAACATCTCTACGCATCTGCAAAGGCTCGAGGGTGTTCGTGACCTCAGGATCCCCAATAATGCGGACCGCACGTCGCTGCAACCTGTCGAGAGCATCTAATAAGTACTTTGCGGAGCCGTCCCAGAGATGTGAGCAGTATTCCACGCAGGAACGAATTTGGGTCTTGTATAGAAGACACCGCTGCTCCGGCGTGAAAAAACGTCTCACTCTGTTCAGGACTCCGAGTTTACGCGAGGCTGATTTGATGATACTCTCGATATAGTTTTTGTTGTTCAGTTTGCAGCGAACATCCATACCGAGGATAGTGAGGTGATCCTGCAGTGGCAGTGGTGTGCTCTGAAGAGTGGGAAGGGGAAGGAAAGGAGATACTTTTGCTGTAAACGCACATGCCTGGGTCTTCTTGGCATTGAACTCGACCAGGTTCCTAGCGCCCCATTGAGAAATGTGGTCCAGGATCCGGTCCAGCTCAGACAAGAAGCTGCCTTTTTTCCGCGATATCAGACTGCTTGGCCGCAGGATGTGCGTAATAACTCCCGTGTAAGGTGCTGTCGTCTGCATAGCAGTGAATGTTTCCGTTACAGAGCATGTCATTGATATGCAGAAGAGAGTGGGAGATAAAACGGAACCCTGCGGCACGCCAGCATTTACCTGCAAGAACTCCGAAGCTCGTCCATCACAAAGGACGCGAATACGGCGCCCCTGCAGGAAGCTTGCAACCCAGTTACACAGTCTAGGAGGCAGGCCGAAGGCTGGTAGCTTGGAAAGAAGCGATTTGTGCCATACCCTATCGAAAGCTTTGGCGATGTCAAGACTAATTGCCAGTGACTCACCGTGCTTCTCCATAGCCTCACCCCAAAGGTGGGTCATGTACGCCAGAAGATCACCCGTTGACCGTTTCGGTCTGAAACCGTATTGCCGGTCACTAAGCAAGGAGTGATCCTCTAGGTGGCGCATGAGCTGTGTGTTAATTATGTGCTCGAACACCTTGCACAGCACTGAGGTGACGGCTATGGGTCGATAGTTGGCTGGGTCCGAGCGATCCCCCTTCTTGGGGATCGGCTGGACATTCGCCTCCTTCCAAGCCGAGGGCACTGTACCCGAACTGTAGGACAGTCGGTACAGCCGCGTTAGCATAGGAGATAACTCCGCTGCACATTTTTTAAGTACAACCGCTGGAATACCATCAGGACCACTGGCTTTCCGGACATCGAGTGATTGCAGTACTGCACGGACATCGCGTTGCCTGATACGTATATCAGGCATTGCGTGGTCACCAGTGGGCATTGTCCGTGGTTGCATACCACAATCATCGACTCGGGAGTTGGCCGCAAAGAGATTGACCAGCAAATTTGCTTTCTCTTGCGGCTCATGGGCCAGAGATCCATCCGGATTGCTCAGCGGGGGCAGCGAGGGCTGGCAGAAGTTGGCTTGCACGGCTTTGGCCAGTTGCCAGTAGCCACGGCTACCCGTGGGATGCGCCACTAGCTCTTGGCCCAGCCGTGCTATGCGCTGGGCATCCGCCACTTCTCTGGTCACCAAAATCATACGATACATACGTGATACATCAGCTACAAAACAAACCTTCTTCATACGCCATCTCATGATGAGGCTTCTCATATCAGTTTGTAGCTGAGGCCCTACTAGAAGTTCGTCGTTCAATGAAACATCGTTGTTACCCTTTTGTGATGCATTGAAAACTATTCTCACCTTTGTAGTTTCTTTATCTTCTTTAACTACTGCGTGATGTGGTAGGTAGACACTAGGGTTGTTTATTTCTTCTTGTGGTACTTCTTCCATATGATTCATACTTATATATTCATCCATAACTTTCTTATATTCAGTTTGTAGTGTAACATTCTTCTCTAATCGTTTCTCTAATTGGTAAAGTCTCTTCATAGCTATCGTTCTTGTTCCTCCATGTATTGATAATAATTCATTTGTTTTAGTTGGTAATTTGACGACATATTTTCCGTCTTTAGTTCTTGAGTGAGTGGATAGATAAATTTCTTCGCATCTTCGTTCTTCTGGTGTTAACAATATCTTATCTTCACTATCCAACTCCCACATTGTTTTCAACATCTTGTCCAAGTGTAAGCTGTGATGCATCACATTAATAACATTATTGTTTCCTTCTTGGTGTATGTTCCCAAAAAGAATCCACCCCAGGTTTGTATTCTGAGCACATGGAGAACCTGGGGGGCCCTTGATAATGTTTACTTTCATGATTTGAGCACATACTTCGACACCTAGGAGTAAATCAATGGGTCCTCGTTTATTAAAGTCTGGGTCAGCTAAAACGAGACCTGATAAATGAGACCAGGTGTTGGTAGGAATGGTTTGCGATGGTAATTGCGTAGTAAGTCGTGTGGACATGATGTAAGCCTTCACTAGTAACTTGAAAGTCTCTTCGTGTCTTGATCGCAGTTCAATGTAAGCAGCATGCTTCACGTTTGTTGAGGTGGAGCCTACCCCGGTGATTGTTGCGTTAGCAGGCATTCTCTTGAGTCTTAACTGTTGAGCTGCTCTTTCACTAATGAATGTTGCTTGTGAGCCCTGATCGACTAATGCTCGTAACATAATTATATGTCCTGACTCACTACCTACTGGTACTAGTGCTGTAGCCAGTAGTGCTGTCGACGTGCTTGTGGAGAAATGTGATGAGACTTCAATTGGTTCGGTGACTTCTGTTGATTCATTTTGTTCTTTAACTTCATGGTGATTTGTTTGCACCTCATTTGTTTGAGTAGTGTTGGATTGTTGCATGTGTTGGTGAACCAGTGAATGGTGACGTTTTTGACATATGCGACAGGACATGTTTAACCGACATTTCTTAGCTGAGTGTCCTGGTGCCAGGCAGTTAAAACAAAGCTGATTGTTCTTGACATATTCACACCTCTTGGTTGGTTCCATTTTGGTAAACTCCTTACAATGGCTTAGCGTATGATTCTCCTTACATATGACACAAGTTCTTTGTTTGGTTGCAGTAGGTGTTGTTGAAACGTGGACTGTATATTCTCTTCTCTTCGTAGGTTTCTCCCGTGTTGGTGGCGAAACCATTTCTAATGTTTGAAATTTAATCTTTAAAAATTTATGAAGGTCTTGCCATGTTGGTAGCTCATCTAGATTATCTTTATGAGCAAACTCCTCCCACTCTTGGTGTGACTCTGGGTCTAATTTCTGAACAGTCAGAAATATGATAAGTGGATCCCAAGAATCTGTTGACACATTCAGGTTTTTTAAACTTTCGAGGCATTCACTAGTTGTGTCTAACAATGCCTTGATGTGAGTGGCTGCTTTATTAGGCATCTTCTTTTGGTTAATCAATTTTTGCAAGAGAGAATTCACTATAATCCGTTTATTACCAAAACGTTCCTTTAACAAACTCCAAGCTTGATCATAATTATTTTCTGTTACCTGTATTGTTTTCAGTAATCTTTCTGCTTCTCCGGTAATACTAACTTTCAAATAGTGCAATTTCTGAACCTTAGGTAGCTTCGAATTAGTGTGAACTAACGATATAAACAAGTCTCTGAACGTCGTCCAATCTTCATAAGCACCCGAAAAGGTGGGTAACTGAATTTTAGGCAGCTTAAGATTTTCTTCATGAGTGTTACCGGTGTTATGTATCGCGCCGTCACTTGGTATGGAGGTACTCAACGTCGCTAAGATGTCTTTCAAATCACCTTGCATACATAGATACAATTCTTCCACAACAAAATAGTCTTCATTTACGAAATACGGAATTTCATTCTTCTTTTCTTTCGGTATAGTCCTCAGAAGACTGTGATGCGCCGTAGTGAATTTATTCCAGTACTCGTCAATGGATTGCAAACGTGTTTCTATGTAACCTTTAGTCAATCTGCGTTTCGAACACTTCTTTAAGTTAGTTTGAGCCTTATGCAGTAACAATGCGATATCTTCTAGTTCCGTCAGTAATTGATCAGGTGTGGTAGCCATAATTCCAGAAGAAACTTCAATATAGGTCACGTAATCACAGAGTTATATTCAATTTCAATATTCGTAATTTAGACGTCTTCAACTTGTTTTCTTAATAAATTGCACTATTCACTCGCAGTCGTAACAGAAAAAAATGTGATCTATTGTTCTCGCGTCGACCGCTTCACAACAGGTGCGGCAGGTAAGTTTTGTAATCCGGTTCGAAAATCGACCATATGTGGGGTTGATTAGGTTCACTATTGAATGTAAGGAGTTTTATAACTTAAAAGCGGTGTTTATTGGTATGCTTTATTTCTGATACTGACTTGTGACACATTAAAAACATGCATATAAAGGAATAGATCTTCACACACACATAGATAAGGCTGATGCACCCATACATTCATGCAAATAGCTAGATGGTTCGAACATATGTTAAAATACAAGTCGTATAGAATTAGTGGGTATATCTTGATAGGCCGCGAAGCCTATGTCCAGCAGTGAATGGCTGATCTAAGTCAAGCTAGTATTCATATACCTACGGTCTAAAGGTTCAACAGAACAACAGGCTGACAGACCGGTTGAAATTAGGTACCGGATAGATTTTATAGTCAAAGTCAAAGTCATTTATTCTGATTGTTGAACAATAAAATTGTTTCTAATTGACGTCAATTTTAATTCTACTTAATCTAAGTTTACCACCGCTTCCAAGGCGCTGGTGGAGAAGAAACGGCGCAACAAACTCCATTAAGGCATTTTTTAGACGTCAATAATCACGTAATAAGTCACGTAACTAATACAGTACCATGCTGTAATTACCTATAGCATTTTACGAGGAGCCTGCACCATGCTCACGCCAGACATTTTTATCTTTCAAGTAATCATCTGTCCTATAGTCCTATGCTTTTTATAGAAGGTGGTCTAAACCATTGTAAAGACCACCATATAGGCATCCCAACGATCGATTCTGGTAATTTTTTTTTTTTTTTTTTTTACACAGGACACGTCAATTTGACTTCACCTCGCCTGATGTTAAGCTAAAGGCAAAGTCTCGGAAAGAGGGTCACCATCGTAAACATTTACCATGTTAACAGTGGTGGCACTCAGCTTGACGGCCTCATTAGATGCCTTTTCACGCCCCGCTTAAAGGACCCGGGACTGTAGGAAGAAGGAAACACGTGAGCTGGCAGGGAATTCCAGGTCTTAGTGGTGCGGCATAGGAATGAATCACTGAAACGCTTGGTTCTAGCAGGTATACTCTGCACCGTAAATGGATGACATCTTAGCCCTGCACGTGTCGTCCTGTGAAGGAAAGGGGAGGGTGGGACTAATTGGAAGAGCTCGTCAGAACATTCACCATGGTAGAGACGGTAGAAAACTGCCAAAGACGCAACATCTCTACGCATCTGCAAAGGCTCGAGGGTGTTCGTGACCTCAGGATCCCCAATAATGCGGACCGCACGTCGCTGCAACCTGTCGAGAGCATCTAATAAGTACTTTGCGGAGCCGTCCCAGAGATGTGAGCAGTATTCCACGCAGGAACGAATTTGGGTCTTGTATAGAAGACACCGCTGCTCCGGCGTGAAAAAACGTCTCACTCTGTTCAGGACTCCGAGTTTACGCGAGGCTGATTTGATGATACTCTCGATATAGTTTTTGTTGTTCAGTTTGCAGCGAACATCCATACCGAGGATAGTGAGGTGATCCTGCAGTGGCAGTGGTGTGCTCTGAAGAGTGGGAAGGGGAAGGAAAGGAGATACTTTTGCTGTAAACGCACATGCCTGGGTCTTCTTGGCATTGAACTCGACCAGGTTCCTAGCGCCCCATTGAGAAATGTGGTCCAGGATCCGGTCCAGCTCAGACAAGAAGCTGCCTTTTTTCCGCGATATCAGACTGCTTGGCCGCAGGATGTGCGTAATAACTCCCGTGTAAGGTGCTGTCGTCTGCATAGCAGTGAATGTTTCCGTTACAGAGCATGTCATTGATATGCAGAAGAGAGTGGGAGATAAAACGGAACCCTGCGGCACGCCAGCATTTACCTGCAAGAACTCCGAAGCTCGTCCATCACAAAGGACGCGAATACGGCGCCCCTGCAGGAAGCTTGCAACCCAGTTACACAGTCTAGGAGGCAGGCCGAAGGCTGGTAGCTTGGAAAGAAGCGATTTGTGCCATACCCTATCGAAAGCTTTGGCGATGTCAAGACTAATTGCCAGTGACTCACCGTGCTTCTCCATAGCCTCACCCCAAAGGTGGGTCATGTACGCCAGAAGATCACCCGTTGACCGTTTCGGTCTGAAACCGTATTGCCGGTCACTAAGCAAGGAGTGATCCTCTAGGTGGCGCATGAGCTGTGTGTTAATTATGTGCTCGAACACCTTGCACAGCACTGAGGTGACGGCTATGGGTCGATAGTTGGCTGGGTCCGAGCGATCCCCCTTCTTGGGGATCGGCTGGACATTCGCCTCCTTCCAAGCCGAGGGCACTGTACCCGAACTGTAGGACAGTCGGTACAGCCGCGTTAGCATAGGAGATAACTCCGCTGCACATTTTTTAAGTACAACCGCTGGAATACCATCAGGACCACTGGCTTTCCGGACATCGAGTGATTGCAGTACTGCACGGACATCGCGTTGCCTGATACGTATATCAGGCATTGCGTGGTCACCAGTGGGCATTGTCCGTGGTTGCATACCACAATCATCGACTCGGGAGTTGGCCGCAAAGAGATTGACCAGCAAATTTGCTTTCTCTTGCGGCTCATGGGCCAGAGATCCATCCGGATTGCTCAGCGGGGGCAGCGAGGGCTGGCAGAAGTTGGCTTGCACGGCTTTGGCCAGTTGCCAGTAGCCACGGCTACCCGTGGGATGCGCCACTAGCTCTTGGCCCAGCCGTGCTATGCGCTGGGCATCCGCCCTGATGCATGCCCTCTTGCAGACCTTTGTGGCTCTGTTGTACGCCGCCTTGAAGTGACCCACGTTGGGATCGCGCGTGGCGCGCGCCCGCACCCAGGCGCGGTACGCAAACTGTTTATGCTCAACAGCCTCCGCGCACTCGCGCCCGAACCACGGCCGCGCTCCGCGGACTCCGGTGACATCGGTGTATGGGATATAATATTCCATACCTAGACCGATCTCACCGGCGACGGCAGTAGCGCTCTCAGATGGGTTCTTACCCTCAAAGCAGCGTTCAACCCACGGGATGGACGCATAATACTCGCGCAATCCATCCCAGTCCGCTGACGAGTAGTGCCATAGCCGCCTCTTCCCCTGCACGGGTCGTGGGGGCGCTACAATGGGCACGGTGGAGCGGACCAGACAGTGGTCGGAGTTACCTAAAGCAGCAATCACCGAGACACTGTACTGGTCCGGGTGACTCGTCAACAGAAGGTCTAGCAGAGAGGGCTCTAGGCCGGACTCTCTTGGTATCCTCGTGACCTTGTGCACCAATTGAGTCAAGTCATGCGCCAGGGCAAATGCGTGAGTGGCTCTTCCCGCATGGTTTGTTATGGCGGAGCCCAACCAGATCTTGTGGTGGGCGTTAAAGTCCCCCAAAAACACCAATTCGGCGTTCGGAAACCGCTCCTGCGCATCATCTGCCGCCTGACTCAGGTATTCGAATAGTCGAGTTACCTCCGCATCTCCTGTATGGGAACGGTAAAGGCACACATAGATCTGACTCGAGGAGCCATGGTCTACGTGTACCCAAAGGATGGAAAAGGATGGGTCCTCTAGACAGCGCAAACGGCGACAACAAATATCCGCCCTAACAAACACGCACACCCCGGCTTTTGCTCGGAAATTTTCCTCGATAACATAGCCGGGGTAAAGCAGGTAGGTCGTGTCGTCAGGGCGGCGTATTTGTGTCTCCGTTAGAAACAGCATAGCTGGTTTCGCCGTCTCCAGGTGTTGGTGGACGGCGTTGAGGTTTTTATGGAGCCCACAGATGTTCGTGGACTCCACCTCAAATAGAGTTTTTGTGGGAGAATCCCTAGCCGCTGTTTCAACAGATACTGTATTGTGCGCTGCCATGAGGTGAAAGGTAAGGGAAGGCGTGAAAAAGAGGTGATTGTCGCCGCAGCACCGCGTGACAAAACATGGGAGATTGGTTTTATCTATGAATGTGAGGCGTGACGAGAGCCGACGCGCCGAACGGAAGGGCCCCCGTACCCTCCCGAATATGGTCGCCGGGCTCCCGTCCGGTCGCCAACCGGCACGACGAACCATATCGGGATTATGCGCGACCTGGTGGGGCAGCCTCCCAGGGTGGTTAGTCCCAGTTGGGCCCCTGTACTATGCCGCGGGCGGCCAGCGGCACCACCGTTTCTACGGGTCTCCCTGCCCGGCGCGGCGCCCCGCGTCACACCCCACTAGACTACGCCAAAACCCACCGGTCCCACTAGTGCTGCGACTACCATCACCTCGGCCCGGCTATGCACTTGCTGATCCCTGAACGCAATCCAACCGAGATTGGATTACTATGGAGGGTTTTTCGCACTTGTGCACGGTGGTACCAACCCGGTCGAAATAAGTGTCACATTTGTGCCATCAAATTTCTACCACCTGTAAATATGGTAATGGTAATCTACTATATACGTCGGGTTTTCCTTCCTGACGCTATAACTTCAGAACGCACGAACCGATTTGGCTAATTTTGGACTTGAATTATTCGTGGAAGTCCAGGGAAGGTTTGTACGTTAAGAAAAATTCAAATAATTGCCGAGTACCGAGATCCACGCGAGCGGAGCCGCGGGCAAAAGCTAGTTTATTATAAAAACGTATACCGTTCCCCTTAAAAGAATTACTAGTCGATAATAATTACCCTGATTTTCCGGCAGTCGGGGAAAAACAAAGGTTACATTTTATGTGTCGAATAGGATCCCATATGCGAGAGAGGGTCGCCTGCGGTCATCAGCTAATGTCATGTAAAAGGAATCATTTTGAATAGAGATGCTATGTATTGTTCCAGGATCTGCTGGAGAGGAT
Source organism: Eilema sororculum (assembly GCA_914829495.1). Lineage (NCBI taxonomy): Eukaryota > Metazoa > Arthropoda > Insecta > Lepidoptera > Erebidae > Eilema > Eilema sororculum. The sequence continues at coordinate 992,741 of OU618532.1, forward strand.
ATTCCGTCTGTTCGTCACCGATGGCAAAGACCACCTCCCACAGGACGACTGGATTGAGTACCTGAAAGAGAAGTTCACGTAAGTGATGTCATTTATTTATTTAAGGTACATCTACAGGATACATATTATACACTATTTGCAGTAATATTTAGGGTACCACTTCTAATATGCATCCCTATACAGACATACACTAGTTCATAATAACAAAAAAATTACATTGAATGATAATTTATAAGTATTAATTAATATGCACAAACAAAACAACAATTTAACTTAAGTTGATTAATAAAGTTAATAATAAAAATCAAATTAAATTGATACAACAAAAAATAAAATTAAAAAGCATTGAATAACAATAAAAATAAATACAATTGAAATATTAAGATTAACAATGAATTTAAATTAAATGAATAAAATTAGATTAAATTAAAATAAATTAGACAGTAAAATTAAATTAAATTAGACAAATAAAATTAAAGTGTCATATAAGTAACCTACTCATATCTACATAAGTACCTACACGAAGTTTTGAATGGATATTATAATTTTTTTAAATATAAAAGGATGAATTTGTTAAATCAATTTTGCCGTTGACTGTACTCATAGTACAAAAGCTATAGGTTGATTAAGAAATTAATTTATTAAAAGGAGTAATTTTAAATTGCTACAATCAACAACCGGTTCCCGGCAGAGTAGAATTTGGTCCACCTCATCTCTTCCCATGCGGTGTCGTACAAGGCGACTAAGGGATAGGCCTGTTTAACTTCAGACAGATAGGCCTAATACAGCCCGCACTCAATCTCAAATGCGTGGTTTGACAAGTGCCCGGAATATGATAATAGGCTCACCCCCTATAACTTGGGACCTAATACAATGATTGGTGAAATGTGGGTGTTACGTAACCTCTGCCTAATCCTCCGGGGATAAAGGCGTGATTGTATAAATGTACATCGTTAGATAGTTTAGACATGATAAATAATATTGTGATCGGTGTACCTATGGAGTCAGATCAATATTTTTGGAACCCAAGTTTAGCTGATGGTCCGACGTGCCGCGCCTTAGGCGGAGGCTTCCCTTGGGAACTCTCCCAGGGGAAGCCTCCGTCGCCCCTCATCCACACTCGTGGAGCTAATGACAGTCGCTCCTGTAAAAGCGAACGAAACCAAAACATAGAAAGGAGGAAGGTGGATCTTAATTTTGAAGGCGTGCACTTGCTAGTAGATGAAGAGAGGATACTCCCAATATTCTTATTACCCTTAATGATGAAATTGGTTTTCATTGAATCTATCAAATGCGTCCTTGTCCAGATTTCCTATATTTTGAACACATGACAAGCGCCATCTAGTATGCAGTAGTAGTAGTACCATGATTTGATTTTAGATGGTAGATAGCGCTTCTCAAATACGTTGGTATTAAGTGGGCAGGTATCAATGCATATTATATTCTTTTTACAAGCAATTCTATCTGTTTTGTATTGAACTTTAGCTAATGAAAATCAGCGGATGAAAATAAAAATATTGTTGTGGTAATGCTTTCCCTACGAGACACTAGAGGCGCTGTTGCAATTTTAAGGTACTTCTTTAATTAGAGGTTCTACTAATTTGGTTCTTCATAACTATTTCTTTTTACCTTCAGAGAAGACCACCAGTTGGATTTTGTGGAGCAGATAGAAAGCGTAGCGTACGTATTATGTGGGAATGGAGTGATCACGCTGAACAACTTTCAACTCATACTGCAAAACAAAGTGGTGAGTTATGATCTTAACCAACGATTTACAACCCGCGTGCGAGCTCCGAGGAATTTGGGGCTGTGGAAAAGAAATTATAAATAGATTACGCGGGCTCCAAAGTAACACCATCGATATGCTCCATCTCATCTTCACCCGAGCGGGCGGACTGCATCTAAAATAGTTATAACTTTCTCACAGTTCTTTTTCCCTCTTTCCTCAGCCCCCGATTTTTTGAAGTTCGTTCTGTCACACTTAAGTAATTAGAAAGGGTGTTTAGGGCCCACAGAACACACAGTTGGGGCCTCACTAAGGATCTCACAAAAACAAAAACAATTTTTACAGCTACCCTCAACTCAACTAACAAACCAAAATATCAGAATACCCTTCCAAATACCTCAATTCTATTCCACTCACATAAAAACATACATTCTTGGAGAGCTATAACTCAAAGTGCACATAACATAGTGCAGTTACATTGACGTGATTGTAATACTTCTGCAGGTGACAAACAAGTTGTTCCGCGTAGTGGATCGGGACGGCGATGGGTACACGACCGCTGACGAAATCATGGAGTTTGTATCCATTGTCACAAGTAACAGGTCAGTCCTATTATCATTAATCCCAGTCCCATCCAAGGCTTCTATCTCGGAGTTCAAGATCCGCCTTTTCCAGTCTAACTACCGGGGATGTCTCCTCGACTGAACTTTAATATTTTCCAGTGATATTGAAGCATGCTATGTCATATCTATCGTTCATTATCTGCCTATGTCAATGAGACTGAGAACGTTTTATGAAAAGCCAGGTCAAGAAAGCTCGCAACTGAAGCTATATTCTTCATTTTCACGTTATTGGCATATGTTATAGTAACCTTCCTCGTTGAACGGTCTATTCAAAACAATAAGATTTTTTGAAATCAGACCAATAGTTCCTTAGATTTCTGGTGAAACGTAAGGCAGCGCCAACTGAAGCGACTGGCCTCCTTATCATGACGTCATACGCATGTAGCGCGGGCCGGTCCGGGACTCGATATTTTTCAGAACTTTGAATGCCTATAAAATCATAACTGCTTGGTATTTTTGAATGAAACAAAAGCAAACCTAGTAACATTCTCTATTCTATAGGACAATATAAGTAATTTTTAATACCATGCAAGCTCGTATTGCGACCATCTGGACTTTCAGGGCCTAGCCAACCTCATCTGCCAGTTAGTACAACTACTAATTGATGTGCGAGGCACTGGTGCCGACTTTCTTCTAGAAGTGGCTGGCCTGCCGTGAAAGATGCATAAGGACTACTTTTGGGAATGAACTAAAACAAAATTTATGACACTTTTCAGACCTAGGGTGGGTTTCGACAAGCACAGCGTGGACCGCCTCGAGAAGCTGTTCAAGGCGACTGTCGGTGAAGAGAAGGAGATCACAAGAGAGCAGTTCCAAAAAATCGTGGTGTCTAAGAACGTGAGTAACTGATTACGACTACCAAACTCTCGTACAATTCAATTTCCAATAGTTATTAACTATAATATTTGCCATACTTCTGAAAACATTTTTGAATAGATGTAGAGAAGCGGGCGTGTTGGGGAAACTAAGCCACTTTCTTATGCTGCTTCAATGCCAATGAAATGTGGGTGCCGCAAAGCTGGAGGGCTTCTGTGGGCATAACCTATGTTTATCAAGGAACTAGCTTTTGCTCGCGGCTCCGCCCGCGTGAATGTCGGTTATCGCGACTAAACATAACCTATGTCCTTTCTCAAGGTCTAGTCTTCCCCTATTCCAAATTTCATCAAAATCGGTTCAGTGGTTTAGGGTACGCCTAAACCAACCGACATACAGACAGACAGCGTTACTTTTGCATTTATAATATTAGTAAGTATGGGTTACTGGACACAGCTGGACATAGGTCCACCAAATCTAGTCACCTGTATGAACTACGCTCCCTTCTCCAATTTGTGTTCAAGAAATTGTACAATTATTGTCATTTTGATTAATTAAGGAAAACTCTGTTCTCCACAGCCGTTCTTCACGGAGCGCGTATTCCAAATTTTCGATGAGGACAACTCGGGCGCAATCTCGCTGCAGGAGTTCATCGCGGCCGTGCACCGGTTCGCTGGCCAGACGCCCGAGGACAAGATACGGTTCCTTTTCAAGGTGTACGACTTAGATGGTAAGTGTCCTTAATAAACTAAATAGAATGAGCAGTTTGTTTTAAAGGTTTATAGATTGTAGGTACACCATTGCCAGGCTCGGTCGGTACCAGTAGGTACTATTAATTATCATCACGTAATGGTCTGGCCATACCATTCTCACCGGATGCCGGAACGAAAGCGAGACCAAAGAGTGCTAGCTTGACTTTGTTTATGGCGATATGCATGCCAAAGTTCTTACCAGGGGTTTACATCGTTAGTATATTCCAGAATTCAAATCCAGAGCCTTGAAGACTACAAAGCCACTGACACTAACTTCACGTTGTGAACGTCTCCCTCAGGCGACGGTCTCATCCAAGCCCGCGAACTGCAGCACGTGCTCCGCGCCTGCATGGAGGAGAACGGCATGCAGTTCAGCGAGGGGCAGCTGCTCGAACTCACAGCCGCCATGATTGACGACGCCGACGCCGAGCACCGCGGCGCCATCACCTACGAGGCGCTCAAAAAGCAGCTCGGCCAGCATGATGGCCTACTGGAGAATCTATCCATTAGGTGAGGGGGCTCCACAGAGACTTTCAGGGCTTTTCTATTGTTTAGCAGTGGTTATATGGGGCTTTCATCACACTAACCCAACCAGCCTTGTATAATGCCTGCCGTGTTTGTGACAGAGTTGTAGGTAAAGGGTAGTTGATTAAAAAAGAAAATTTTAAACAGCACCATTTCTTTCCAGCATAGACCGATGGCTGGTTCCCCCGAAGCCAGATCCTGCGCCAGCATCCTTCCCCCAGAGGCTGTCCAAACTAAAGCCTTACCAGCTCTCGGCGCCGTACTTCAGGAACAACTATGTGTACCTGACGTACTTGGGGCTGTTCTCGCTAGTGAACCTTGGACTGTTCGTCACCCGGTGCTATGAATACAGAGAGCACAGTGTGTTCGTCATTTTTGCCAGAGCATGTGGTAAGTTTACGTACGTAGATACTTTTGTCGTTGAGACAATTTGTAGCTAGAACAAGTAGTAGCTGCGTGTCATGAATATGCTTTGGTGGAAATGTGGATGCATAAGGATCACGTGAGGAACTCTCGCATCCGTGGAAATCTGCATGTCCGTAATAATACACAGGCAAATGGCAGGAAAACCACTTTAGCGATCACTATTTACAGCAACCGCATGACTTGGAGAAATATATGCCTGATTTTACCTCCTCTACTGGCATGATTTTGTAAGGAATGGTGTGTATAAATGAATGTTCTAAGATGGTGACCATAATCTCGACTCATCATACAACACGTCTCGTCTACTTCGTTTCGCAGGGCAATGTCTGAACTTCAACTGCGCCTGGGTGTTGGTCCTGATGCTGCGAAACTGCCTCACGCAGCTGAGAGTGAGAGGCTTCAGCTCGTACCTGCCTCTGGACCACCACATTTACTTGCATAAGCTGACCGGCGTCCTAATCTGCGTGTATAGCCTCGTGCACACAGTCGCGCATCTATGTAATTTTAGTAAGTACGAGTATTTTATATGTCCTACAGTCCACCAGCAGAATATTATCCGCAAAACTCTGAAGGGTGGTAGAAATGCATTGCCACTGCCATTGCCTAGACTGCACAGAGTGCACTGATTAAAAAATGTTTTTCGGGTTCGGAAACCATGGTACCTATATCTCAAATTCAGTTGAGCCAGTCTACAAAACGATCGCACTTAGACATTTTCTATGAAACAACTGCTATCTGAGCTTCACAACCTGCAACAGCTGCTATATAGAATAATGTTCAACTCCTCCTCTACCAGGTATATACGTAGTCAATGACCCAGAAGTTAACGCGAACAACTACACTCTGTCCGAGTGGCTGCTCACGGAAAGACCGCAGAAGTTCGGGCTGGTGGCGGGCTGCGCTAACCCCACGGGAGTGGCGCTGGTCGTCATACTCCTGGTCATGTTCGTCTGCAGCCAGCCCTTCATTAGGAGAGGGGGGAGCTTCGAGGTAACTCATTTTTTATCATCCTACAGTCTAAATAATTAGAAATACGAAATTTTGTAAAGTGTTTACTGGGACAAATAGAGCTTACCATCAAATTATCAGCAACTGAAGAAGAGGACCATTGCAAGCAATTGATGAATCTAAATAATTATTTAGGACTCTCAAGATTTTTGGTTTTATACAAAGTCATCGTCATGTCAGCATTGAGACCCAGTTGTGTCCGACGGTTTAACCTAAGTACTATTCAATCAATATATATACCGTTTTTACAGGTATTCTACTGGACGCATCTCCTGTATGTTCCTTTCTGGTTGCTCCTGTTGTTCCATGGACCCAACTTTTGGAAGTGGTTCGTGATCCCCGGCACCGTCTACCTCGGCGAGCGCATAATGAGACTAGCTTGGATGAGGTAATCAACAAGATTCCATCTTCTCCTTCTAAATGTCCTATGTTAGTCGTTGTGGCAACTAAACCTTGCCCATGGAATCTAGGGTCCACTTTGACTGCTACTTGAACCCCTATTCCGAGAGGAAAACTTGCACCAGAGTCCCGTGAATCAATGAGCAGATAAACTGCCTTGATGGGTTGGCATGGGGTATCATGCCAACCCATCAAGGCAATAAAAAATGAAAACAATATAAAATGTGTTCACTACTTAATTAAAGCAGAAAAGCCAAGCATTAACTTCGTGGATCCCGGCGATCACTCTCTGTGTTCAGCTGTGAATGCTACTACGATTAGTGTTCCGTTAATGAAGAGTTTATTCCAGATCGGAGCGTGGGAAGACATACATCTCATCAGGCATCTTACTCCCCTCGCGAGTGACTCACCTGGTGGTACGGCGTCCCCCGCTACTGACCTTCCACGCCGGTGACTACGTGTTCATCAACATTCCTGCCATCGCCACCTACGAGTGGCACCCCTTCACCATCAGCAGTGCGCCGGAGCAGGAAGGTATGGGTCACCTGCACCATAGGTACCCAACAAAGGCGGAACCCCGCCCTAGTGGACGCTGCAGCTTTTCGTGAAGGTTTTAACCATTCTAAAGGTAAATGGGTAGCGTTATGACAGTCAAAGAGACCTTATAGTGATGGACATAGTACAGAAATGTATATAAGTATTTGCGTTTACTTCATCATATTTGGCTGAGCCAGGGATTAGGGTAATTTATTGTGTAAGAAAATTAATAGACTTGCGAGCTGACGCTTATAATCAATTCAGGTTCAGGAGTAGCTCAGAGAGGGAGGGATGGAACTATTCACGGGTGCATAGTTCCATCTCTCTCCTTCTGAACTGCTTGAAATAGTAGGCTCGCAGATCGCTAAGCGAGTTGATATATTACTTGGTGTATTTGCTATTGTTGGCAGTTTACGCGAATATACATTGAAATGAAACAATTTTTCAGGGTGCTATTGCGATTTATTTGTTGTTATTACATATTGATTTACTTACAATTTTTATAGGCAATTTTTGTGTTCATTGTCTGAATTAAACCTTTAGTGTGAGCGAGAGACTACCAAGAATAGAAGAGTTTTCAGCATTCAACGAATTCCGAAGATCCCAATTTAAAATTTACCCCTCAATAAAGGACCCTCTCGTTCCAGACTACCTGTGGCTGCACATCCGCGGCGTGGGCGAGTGGACCAACCGCCTGTACTCGTACTTCGAGAGGGAGCAGGCGAGGCTCCACGGGAGAGACTCCCTGCTGTCCATCGAGAATAGCCACCAGTGAGTTAGACACTAAGACCCGTATTCCATCAGTCCTGAATGACAGTTATAAAGTCGATTCTCAACTGATTGTGGAATACATGATATACAATTTGCGTGCAGAAGAGCTGTAATAGCAGCCTTATAGTAATGGTGTTGTATGTGGTAGTATTTTTATTTATTTATTTATTTATTTATTTCTCTTTCACAAAGGTACTGTACAAAATTTGCATAATCTAGTTTTCTCTAATTTTAAAATTAGTTCGGTAGCCTTTGTGAGAGACTGGAGTCTGTAGTAGGAAAACCTGTGTTACAGATCCCCAGGCTCCCTCCTCTTGGACGACTATTAATCCTCTGCTATACGAGGTCTGTTGTTTTCGTCGAAGCAGAATTTTTCAATTTCGTCATATTGGCATCGCAAAAGACTGTTGGCTGTTCTCCATCCGATAATGAACAACGAAGAAGGATCGAGTGGCGCGAATAGACTGCAATGCACGCTCACTTTCTCATGTCTCTTCTTCTACCCCTTTGTGCCAAATTTCATCCGTACCTGCACTACAATCGTTTTGGCTTGATTCCGTTACAAACATCTGAATTTTCATACATACATATACTCACACCTGTGAATCCCCAAAAGAGTAAGGCAGAGGTGGGATTTTCGTTCCTCCATTATAGGGAAGGAGCCTATTATATGTGTAAATACTAAGTTAGTTTTTATACGTATGCTATTACCGAATATATAGCAGTAAAATTGAATTATCTCTTTATAGGGACGTGACCCGTTCAGTATCAGTACTCAGTACGACTAGTAAAAAGAAGAAGTCTGTGGACTTCAGCCCGCCTCCTCCTAGCTACACCAACGAGGCGTATGTTCCCGATGACTTGGATGGGAGCGACTGTAAGAGTAATGAAAGTAAGGAATGTGAACTACAAATATTTAAGCTAAGTAGTGTAGGTGCCAAAGTGCAGTAGACAACTAATTTTTAGAAGGACATTCGACATCGTTTCAATACAGTCACTATCCGTTTGTGGAATGCATTACTGATATGCATATAGAAATTAAAATCACTGTGGCTTGAGAGGTCAACTGAAATGAGAGGGAACTAAATTTTCGATAAGAATAATAATCTGTCCACAGTGGGGGAAGTAACATTGCTATTATCTAAGGCCTACGCTACACTTGACGGAAATGCCGTCGCGGAGCTCTCGCATCAAAACTTCTATAGGCAACTGTGCTAATGTGACTTTTAGGCTATAAATACTTGCCATATTTCATTCCAGCGGACTCCACTCCAAGAATATCGTACAACCCTCTGCTGCTGGCTCCCAGGATGCTTGAGAAGTCGTGTTCCATGCCCGACGTACAGAAGAACATCAAGAAGAAACAACGCATAATGGCGTAAGTGTCTATCAATAGTAGTACTGACTTTTTATTTTGTGTGGTGAACATTCAAGGTATATTTATTTGTAAGTAAGATCTAAGGCCGTTTTTCAACTATGACTGCACCTCAATTTTCACAAATGCGGAGATAAATAGAAACGTAAATAAATTGACCAATCACATTGCTTGTAGTATACATCGCTCGTCTTCAGCTAATTATGTTCCTTTCTGGTGTTCAGACCGATTCAGTGACTTTTGAAAACTTATAACATTACTAGCTGTTGCTGCCTGCGGCTCCGCCCGCTTAGATGTCGGTTATCGCATTCCTAACATAGCCCAAGTCCTTTCTGAAGGTCTAATCTGTCCCCTATACCAAATTTTATAAACATCGCGGCATCGGACTAAGTTACTTTCACATTTATAAAATTAGTATGGATAATTTCAAAATTCAATAGAAAACGAATCAAGCTGGGAGTTACTTAGTTTTAATAAACTCACAACAAAGAAGGCAGGTTTCGTTTTGACAGAACACAGGGAATAAATAGGTAACGTATTTTCGGCTTGTTTTTCTTTCAAATAGAATCGAAATCTAACGTTTACAAAACATCCCATTACCGAGTCGAAAACTTACGTACGTAATACTTATCCGTACGATATATTTCCCCCAGACTCAACGTGCTGGCGCGGTCGGAGTCTGAGCGCGCGCTCCGCGAGGGGGGCCTGTCGCCCGCCAGCTCGCGCACGCTGGGCGCGCGCCGGCTGGGGGCGCCCCACAACAAGTCGCTGGCGCACAGCTTCCGCTACATGCGCACCAAGCCCACCATCATCGCCTTCAAGGCGCCGCACGCCGACGAACGGAGGAGCAGCAACGACAGCATCCTCACTCTTGGTAAGAACCCTCTTCTGAATCCTTTTTTGTTAGTTCGGAAATACCCACGGATACCTCCTCTGCCGGAGCCGGGAGGGGAGGTTATGTCGGAATCGAACCGACTAAAACTGCATGCATACTGAGGGTAGTGGTGCTAGCCAGAGGTTGTCTTCAATAAATCCCTCGTACCCCGGCTAACCCAGAGCCATCCCATTTGGTCTGGCTCTCCTCGAGAGGGTATTCTTCTTAATCCAGCCAATAATTAGATATTTTTGAATTTTGTCGGTGATGATATATGAGCATAGACTTTTAATACTTACTCGCTTTCCGTTTGAAATTGGAAAGTCAGGTAGCAGTCAATATCATAAAATGCAACCGGCCACTCAAAACTTGTATATGACTTTTGAACTGATCCAAAAGTTCTTCAACTGCTAATAATGAACCCCTGGAATTCAGCTCTCTTAAACTGGGTCGCACCATCATAATTTAACATTAACAGTGCTGTTAATACCGGTACAGAACCGGTCAGATACAAAATAGGTTGCACCGTTTGACAACAGTTATTATTTATACCAGCTGTTACGTTACCCATTTATTTAATTTTAAATAACGAACTTGAACCATTGAATATATGGGTGATTTTCAACAAGTGATTTTTTTGTATCATTTCGGTGAGATTTTTCTATTACAATGTCTTGTTAATATATTTTGTAACGAAAATAAACTTTAATCTTATTTGTAACATATGCGTGAGTGGACATCATGTAACATCAAAACTTACTGAAATATTTAAGATTGAATTTTTGGGAGCCCACAGAAATGAAAAGTGTCCACTGAAATGATAAATCGTCCACCGAAATGACTAGACTGTGCACCGGAATGAAATTAGCCCACTGAAATGATACAGCCAAGGATATCATTTATTTTTAGGAGGATTCCGTAGATTGTCTGAAACGAATCTAAATAAATTCCATAGAGATATCACTAGACTGTATTTGTGATATTTATTAAATATAAGATCAAATTATTATATTAGAGAAAAAAAGTTATTTTTTTTTGCGGAACGAGTGTTGTGTTCTTACCCGACTGCGCGACGCAAAGGAGGATAATGTGTTTACCAGTCTATGTATGTATGTTTGTTTCTAAGTGGCGTTCTAGAGACCACATGCATAGGCCGATTTTGATAATTCTTACGTCAATCGATTCGTCTTAACCTTGCGAGTGTCACTAAAAACATGACAGTAATCAAAATTTACCACGGCGAAAACCAGACGCCAAAATTTTGTCAATATGAAAAAAAAAATAGATGAACTATGTCAAGTGGGGTGTCGTTGAATAGGTATTTTAAAATCATCTTAAGGTTCATTTTTCATTTAAAATAATAGTTTAGGATATTTAACGATTTAAAGTTATTTAACAAAACAGTCGCTAATTTTCTTAGTTATTGATTTTAAGTTATTATTAAGTTATAAGTTTTTATTTCAAGTATATACGATATGAAGGAAATTAAAAGGAGATAACAAAAAGATATACAAGTCATATTATAACTAAAAAGTATAAAATAAAACAAATTATTAAAAAATAATAAATACCGAAATAAGTTTGATAGCAGGCGGTACCCATTTGCCAATCATAAACCGAAAGAAAATTAATGGGTGCTGCTATCAAACTTATTTCAGTCTTTTCAGTGGCAGTCGGGTTTTTTTAATTACTGGTAATAATAATAGTGTTTTGTATGTAAAACTTCAAAATGTACTAAATCAACTCTTATATTTTTACGACACAATGATTTAATAAGAAAAATTATAAAAATAATGTAAATATGTTCAAAAGAGCTAAACACTTCATCTTAAACATAACAAAAAAAAATAGATCACGCTATCGTAAATTATTGCAAACAGTTTGGCTATATAATCCGATTATGTACTTATGCGAAAATAATGAAAATAGCGCATCGCGGCATCCTAAAATCCAAATCATAATTTTTAAACATTGAACATCACATTATCGTTGAGAATACACATTGTCTAGAAGCAAGTACATCTATTATCCATTTTATAACAAGATATTTTAAACTGTTTTTTTATTGTATTGTGATAAATAAAAGAAAAAATAACAAATATTAACACATCAAATTAATCCCAAATATTGAACCTACTATATCTAGAATTATCTCACCAAATTTTTATGATTCAATCTTAGACTCAAGGATCTCTAAAACTTATGATTTTATCATTTCTAAGTTAAATTTCATTTCAGTGGACTGTTGTCGGTATTACAGTCCACCGAATCCACTGAAATGATAACACCGAGGTGATAAAAATAATAAGTTTTACATTTAACTCCGATATTAGAATTAATATTAAAATGTCAACACTGCTGTAACAAAACATATCTTACGGCGAATTTAAAACACAATTTTGAAATAAATTGAATGAACCTAACACGAGCTATAACGGCCACAGAAATGACACTATTTTTGTCCCCATACCACTGAAATGATATACTTACTTTTCGGCGGGAATCCACGATGATTTTGTGACGTGTTCGTGCGCTCCAACGAATGGAGGTGGCCTGATTCGAAGTAAGGAAAGGCACGGGAGGCGCAAAAACGCTATGTTGACGAAGTTACTCAACTAAAACTTACTGTCCACCAAAATGATAACTTTTTACAGGACAAAAGTAGACTGTTTAATACAATGTATAAGAAATAAGATAAACAAACAATATTAGTTTTTTTCTATGGGTCATATTATAATTTATTCATACCAAATTAGATTTTAGTCCAAATGTTAAATACAACTGCAGGGCAAGATATTTTACGAGTGAAATTCGATTCAGGACAGGTCACCGAAATGATAAAATGACACTTTGTAATTATTTTTTTTTATGTAATAGAGGACATTACTCAACAATTTTTTTTGCCATGGTAGAGAAGTACCTATTATACTATGAAAAGTAATCAAAATCGTAAAACCAACACATTGCACTACCGTTCTCAGGCTTGCCGTGTATTTTTTTTGCTTTTGATATTCACCCATATCTTCCTCAGCACGTCGCCGCCTCTCAAAGAGCCTGTCTCCAGACCGGGACGTGGAGTCCGACCCCAAGGCCGAGGCGTACGAGAGCAACGGCTCCCTCACCACCGACACCTTCGACAACTACCCTGTGGGGAGGCCTCTGGAGGTAAATGAACTATGTCTAAGTCCATACATCCCGTTTGCTACCCTGGCAGCTCTCGAGAGAATCCTTCTAGCCAAACGTGTTTCATCGTACACGACACCATCATTCACTATCAGAATAATTTGATTTCACAAAGAAAAATGTATCAAGAATGTTTATCCGCATTCTAGAACCATACCATACCGAGGTAACTACTTAATGTTTGCTGTCTGTCTAGATAACACTGTATTCCCTATAATTTTCATATCGTTGTTTCCCCCAGATATACCTAGATGGACCATACGGAGCAGCCTCCTCACATATCTTCCTTGCGGAGCACGCGGCTCTGGTGGCGGCGGGCATAGGGGTCACCCCCTTCGCGTCCATTCTGCAGGCCATCATGTACCGCTACTGGAGTGCTAGGCACGAGTGCCCTAAGTGTTCCCACAAGTGGGCTTCGGACATGCCCACTCATAATATGAATTTGAAGAAGGTAGGAGGTTCTGGATTGTTTGATGTTTTGTAGGAATAAGAAGTAGGAGGGGAATACTTCGGACGCGTCGAGTGATTACACCCGAAGTACTGAGAGAAAACTTTTAAAGTGCGATGTAGATTGTTCGAACAGTTTTGGACTCAACATACTGCCCTGCGGAACTCCATGATAAATTGTTCGATGCTAGTGACACACCTATTGATTTAGAAGATCCTCGCAAAGCATAGAAGGAACATCACACCTTGCTCCTACACAGATTCAACATTTCACTCCCTAAGATGTATCTCTTTTTTACTAACAGTCAACTTTATCTTACAGGTGGACTTTTTCTGGATAAACCGCGAGCAGCGTTCGTTCGAGTGGTTCGTATCGCTGCTGTCGCAGCTCGAGATCGAGCAGGCGGAGCAGGGCGGCGCCATGGAGCGTTTCCTCGAGATGCACATGTACATCACCAGCGCGCTGCAGAGGAACGACATGAAGGCGGTGGGGCTGCAGCTGGCTCTGGACCTGCTGCATGAGAAGGTACTGCACCCTTGTGGGTAGAAAGGAAGAGTTATTTAATAAGAACCAGCCAGGCAAATGGGTTGTTTTCATACCTCCACCCCCAAATGCACAAAACATTATCTTTTTCGCGGAAATGATAATGTCATCTAATACACGTTTTCGTCTTTTCGTAATAAACATAGTTTGGAAAGAGTTCCTTGGGCACTAAGTACTGTGGCTACCAGGATTGTTCAGAAGATTCTGCACCTAATAGAAAAATAAATGAAAAAATCTTACTTGCAGGAAAAACGGGACCTAATAACCGGCTTGAAGACGCGCACAAACGCAGGACGGCCCAACTGGGACAAAGTGTTCAAGCAACTGCAGGAGCAGAACAAAGGCAAGGTCACCGTGTTCTACTGCGGACCGCCGCAACTCGCCAAGATCCTCAGGGTCAAGTGCGACCAGTTCGGCTTCACTTTTAGGAAGGAAGTCTTCTAAAAGTAGCCAAACTTTTTGTGCGTTTACGGATGTTTTTGCAGCACATCGTAATGGGACACATTCCTGATACCATGAGAACCATTCCCTTTCATTGTTCCCCTTTTTTATATTCCTAGGATCCAACCCTGCAGATTGGGTCCTTACGGTTCATTGAGGGGCAATTCAGGCAGGATCCTATTTATTGGCAAACATATTTTAATACAAGCATACACACAGGGTCTGTTCCCATAGCTATCGCGAGTGAGGACCTCTGGGTGTCATTTATTGGCATTCTGTTAGAAGAATTCTGTCCTCCAGGTGACACCTATAGGTAATACTCCTGACTGGACCCTGGTGGTTTAGTGAAAGATAGGTGCCTGACCCTTGCATAAGGATCTTGCATAAATAAACTTCGAAGCTGGATAGGAAAAGACTTGGAGTTAAAAATTATGTTCCCCGCTATTGCTATGAGGCAATTCGTTGGCATGAATGTATGAATTGACACGTATTTTGACGTTAATGACAGGTGTCAACATATGTCGTAAACGTCGTAAAATCGCTCATTTTATTCTACAATACACTGGCCGTCGAATTGCCACTGGTCTAGCAGGGGCTAAATCTGGGATTTTATTATAATTTTGTATTTTTTGTATATTAGGTCTCTCTTTAAACAATGACCTCATGTTGTTACCAGTAGTTTTAACGTAGTATAATTTATTTTTTATTAAGTGCCATGACATGTTTGCCTATGTTTTAGATATTTAGATGTTTAATAAGAATTTAGTAATATATGTTGACATTTTCATTAAGTAATCAATTCATGTATTAATTCTTGTTCATGCTGGCTGCTTTTTTATCAAAAGTGCTTGCTTTTTATTATTATTTTTATACTGCTTTTTTAATATTGTTTAATCTGTTTTCTTTCACAACCGGGAAAGGATTTCTTTATTTATGAATCTCCATACCTTTAGACATCGGAACGTACTTACTATTGTAAATATTTTACTCTTCATCATAAGTTTAGATATATTACAATATTAATAACAGCCAGTAGGTATATAATATTTCTGGAATTCTATATAATTTTCTTGGTGGCCGAATCTTGCTTTCACTGAGGCAGTTCCTTGACACATTATCATGTTATGTACCAATAAGGAGTATTTCTAATAATAACATTCTCTCCTCTTTTCCTCACTTTACTTTAACCATCACCTTCTATTATATAGATGGTAATGTGTGAGAATATATCGCTGTGTAATTTCAAAAACTGATACCTAACTAAAATATTTTTTGTTAATTACATATTTTATTCAAATGTAATAAAATGTGGGTGTTAAAATTCACCTTTGTCTAACCCTCTGGGGATAGATCTAAACTGTAAGTCTAAAATGTAAGTCTTATTGCCAGGCTTTTTAAATAAATATTCTAAAAGTGAATCAACGCTTTACGAATATCCATATTATTATTTCTAATAAAGTTGATATTTCTTACCAGCTTTTGAAATTTCACAGTCAATATGGTTTTACACGCTTTCTTAGGTCATGATGACCGCTTACCATCAGATCTGTGTTGCTTTGATATCTTAGTATTTTATGTAAAGAGTTACCGTAAATTTAGTAATTAATGTAATTTTATAGCTTTTGTTAAAGGTACTTAAACCAAGTTTTTTAAAATATTGTTTTTTTTTTCAGTCCCTTATTAGGCAAGTGGCATAGACAGGCAATGCTTGCGTTTAATGGTAGACTTGAACCAGATAGGTATATGCAAGTTGTATCGGAGAGTTATTTTTCCTCCTTATTCCTCTTAGCAATTTCCTAGTAACGTCCCAAGTTTGCACTTTGGACTCGAACCCGGGACCTCTCTATCAAACTCTTGAACCATTAAGCTGCCACTATACTATCACTTATTATTACTGATATGAATTGAAAAGTATTTTTTGTAAAATAAAAAAGTTTAGAAAACGAAGTTTCTAATATTAATATTAAAGTTAAATGTGCTCATGTAATTTCCAGGATTCATACCCGGGACCTCTCGATCGTAAGGCCATCTCTTTAAGCACTAAGCCATTGACACTTCTCTATTAAGATAATTATACCCATAATGGATTCTAACCTCAATAATCTGTATAAAGTGAGTAATATTTCAAGTTTACCTATGCAATGACAAACAAAACCACTTCCTACGTATCGATGTGACGATTATGACGTAGAGAGGTACCTACCTATAATCTGCTATGACGACTGACCGCTACAAGTTTAGCAGATTCCGCCTCCCGGCCTTCAGCTGAAGGTCCCGGCCTCGGCCTTACATCGCAGTGAACTTGCCAAGGTTGACCTTGCGGTGACCTCACTTGAGGACAAGCGACCTCGCGGCAAGGAGCAACCTTCATTCAGAAGGTCATCGTATCAATTCGTGTGACGTTATTCCTAAAATAAATTCCACTAAACAAGGTTGTTTTCAGTAATTTAAATTCCCTACTTAGGAGGAAAATTTCTGAAAATGGCATTACAGTGCATCACCGATAAAATAGTATGAAAATAAATATGAGTAGTTCAGTTCCTCTCTCAGTACAAGATTTTTGTTTTCAGAAATATATTACAGTGACATCTATACGACATATAGTACATTATTACAATTTTAGAACATCCCCAAAGTGCAGAAGGTAAATGCTAGATGGCGCTAAAAAGAATAAATATTGAATATTTTCTTAACGGTGAAGGAAATGATAGCAGAGTTGTTGCAAATCGAGTCGTGAGCTTTCCAAAAGTCAAATGGACTCATTTGGTATGTGACGTCACTATTTACTTCTAGTGAAACGTTCTTGCGAGTAGTTGTAATTTTTGGTCAAAAGTTCAACAATAAAATTTCACCCGAAATCCCAAACATGTTATTTTTACCCGACTGCGCGACGCAAAGGAGGGTAATGTGTTTATTACCCGACTGCGCGACGCAAAGGAGGGTAATGTGTTTATCAGTCTATGTATGTATGCATGTATGTATGTATGTATGTATGTTTGTTTCTATGTGGCGTTCTAGAGACTCTAAATGCATGGGCCGATTTTAATAATTCATACGTCAATCGATTCGTCTTAACCTTGCGAGTGTCACTAAAGACATGACAGTAATCAAAATCCACCACAGCGACAACCAGACGCCATATTGTCAAAATGAAAAAAATAAAAGTCGATGAACTATGTCAAGTGGGGTGTCGTTGAATAGGTATTTTAAAATCATCTTTAGGTTCCTTTTATCATTTTTCATTTTAAATAATAGTTTAGGATATATAACGATTTAAAGTTGTTTAACAAAACAATCACTCTCGCTAATTTCCTTACTTGTTGATTTGAGTTTTTATTTCAAGTATAAACGGGGTAAATTACAAAAAGATATACATGTCATATCATAACTAATAAGTACAAAATAAAACAAATGATTAAAAAATAAAAAACCCGACTGCCACTGAAAACACCGAAATAAGTTTGATAGCAGGCGGTACCCATTTGTCAATCATAAACCGAAAGAAAATTAATGGGTACCGCCTGCTATCAAACTTATTTTGGTCTTTTCAGTGGCAGTCGGGTTTTTTATTTTTTAAATTATTAAATATATTTAGCTGATATTTAATGGAAAATTGCTCAATTGAGCCATCTGTCGGTCTAAATCGGGGCCTAAATGATTTTGCTATAATCCGAGAGATGGCCTTATCTAAAATATGTCATCCCTAGGTATTTTATAGAACAACGTGTCGGTATTACCTGTGGTATTACCGATGCAAGGCACCTTTTTATTAAAAGAAAAATGGCATAAATCACATATTAGTAGATATGTGGCATACATGACTATGTTTGAGAATAAAATGAGGTGTATTTAAATTTAAAAAAAAAATACTATTTACCTACATCTCTCATGTTTGGTAAGTAGGTTCTTATTACCTACCTCTAAATGGGGCTTGTAGGTGACTGTAGCTAGAAAAGCCCTAGGGCGGTACGTAATTAAAAAAACACTTCTTTCTTTCAAAAAGTTCGCCTCCATTTAACCATCATACTGGCAATATTACATCATGCATTCAGCCCATTGACCAAAGAGTTCGCTATGCTATTCAGCCTTGTCTTCGTGTGAGTATACAATAGTCAGTCATCAATTTTAAATATCGAACGGGGAAGCTCAATTTCGTTCTTGAAAAAAATAATTAAAAAGTTCTTAATTGATTCTTTTCAATGAAAAGAGGCGGGAATTAGAAAACTTTTACTATAAATATTGTTTGTTTTTAGGATTTTTTTATAATTACGTGCTAATTATTAAAAAAAACATCTCAAACTATTATCACAGTATAACGAGTGATCATCGCGTTTGATGTTTGCGGAAATGCCGCCTTTTGCAGTTTTGTCAGGGTTGTCACTTCAATTTTTATTTCTAATTTATTTTTCTGTAATTTCGTATTCGTAATAGGGGTTCTATTTGATCTCTTTGTTCTATCAAGGCACATCAACTTGCTGATGCCCGCGGCTCCGCTGGCATGGATGTTGGCTATTGTGACTTTTGGTTATATCGTCGGTTCTACTCAACCAATTATGATCAAACAAAAATCGTAATATTTTAAGTCTGAGTTTTTGAATTTGGATTTGGCTTTGTGGATTTCGATTTCAGTTTCAGTTTCGGAGTGGATTTGAATTTGAATGTTGATTCGGGTTCGGGTTCGGATTGGAACTTGAATTCGAATGAAATGAAATCGCTTTCGTGTATGGATGCTGTCGGCTTAGGAGTGCTGGCCGCCCAATACGATCTGAAACTGCAGGCGAACTGATCGTGGGTGAGCGATATTCGTAATCAGCAACCCCGAAAACCCTGAAATCGATACCCATATCGATTTACGTGAAAATTTCGAGTCCGCCACCTTGGATTACTAAATGGATGATATATTCGTAATCGGCGACCCCTAAAATATACCGCGATACCTATATCGATTTTGGTGAAAATTTCTTGTCCGCTATCTTGGAGCGCTAAATATAGAAAACATAAAAAAAAACAATTTTAACAAACAAAACGGTTCATGAAAAAAATCACGTGATTAGTTATGATTATAAATGAGACAGCCCTGAATCCTTAGTACCGAGTAAAATGTATGGGCGTACCGAGTAATACCTCGTCCCGTCCCCCACCACTCCCCTGCCCCCGCACGATTGCTCTGTCTAGACGGCTTCGTCGACCGACTGTATGTAGTATGAATCGTTAGACTGTGGTCTAGACGGCTTCGTTGACAGACTGTATGTAGTATGAATCGTTAGACTGTGCTATTATCATCATACCCAACACCTGTCCTTAAAATTTATAAATTGTTCCATTTCACTATAAATTTCAACAAATAAAATGTTTTATTCTTGTAATGCCGGTTTTTCTTTTTATTAACACGCTTTTATTAGCTTCACTTGTAACAGTTGTCACTATGTAGGTAAATAAGTAAATCTTGGAATTTTAGATGAAATTTTGCACACGCTCTGAGTTCTGATGATATAATGGAATGTTTAAAATACTTATATTTTGAATATATGAAATTATAATTCAACGGATATAAGTTTGAGGTACATCCAGTCGATGGCGCTACGTTCAATAAAACCTCCTACATGACAATACATGACTAGCTAAGAAACGTTATTACAAATCCAATATGGCGGTCTCCCCAAGATGGTAGACTGGCTGTTTATAATCCACCCCCATGATATGGGTATCAAATGAAAGGGTTTGCTGTCAGGAATACGAAAAAATAGTCACGAGACTTAAATCCAATATTGCGGAGGTCCAAGATGGCGGACAGGCTATTTGAAATGTACCCCCATGATATGGGTATCAAATGAAACGGTTTGCTCAAATGAAAATAGTCACGTAGCTTAAATCCAACATGGCGGACATCCAAGATGGCGGATTGGCTATTTGAAATGCACCCCCATGGTATGGATATTAAATGAAAAACTTATGAAAGAAAGCGTGGAGCGTTAACTTTCTACTTACCTCACAATCGAGATGTAAAGCAGAGTAGTTAGCTCGGGTGTAAGCACCAATTGCACCCTCGCTGCACTCGCGTGGGCTCTCTGGCTGCAATTAATGCTTTACAACCCTTGGCTACTAATCTCCTATTAACACAGCGTGATCACCTGTACTAGTACATACCTACTAGCTTTTCAGTCTGAGAAGACGGAGAACAACATTGTGTAGGTTAGGCGATTGGCACACTGCAACGCTGACGCCGCGTCGGGCGTGAAACGCGACCGACACGCACGTGGCTGGTCGCAGGAGAGCTGATTTGCATCCGCGCGGAGATTTGTCTACTGTCACGCGTGGGGCGGCGGTATTAGAGTCTATTAGAGAGAGAGAGATTATTAGTCCTAGAGATATTAGAAATTTGTGAGTAGTAGGGTATTCTGCCATATTTGTTGACATTTATGATTACTGCTCCGATACCTTTGATAGTAGCGTGATGATAATATCTCGATAAACGGACTATTCAACACAATTTATTTTTGAATTCTAACCAATTTGATCAGCACGTTCAATGAACCAAACGAACAAACTCATCAGTTTAATAATATTAGTAGATAGGTAACTAATTGCACGATATTCATTACATCGTGACCTCTCCCGCAGGCGATAAGAATATCAGATTAATAAACGTTTATTTGGTAACAAAATAAGTAACAAACAAAGAGATGATATCAATATTTTTTGTGTTTCATGGAAATAGAAATACAAGAATCAATTACCCGAATAAAATATTAAATATCCATTACATTGTTTATATTTTGGCGCTTAGGCCCTTAGGGTTTTGCCATATTGAGATGTTTTCTTTCCGACTCGATGAATCGAATGGTTAGGTTTTTAGACCCGTTCTGGAATAGAACGATTTACAGAACGACAGTTTTTGAATCTCAATTTTCATGGACGGATTGCCACCGCCGTGCCGCGCGCCGTCCTCGTTGGCATTAAATTTTTAAGTTTAGTATTCACAGATTTCCTTCCATTTCATTTACCATATTTGTTAGAGAGACTTGATTGTTATGATTGCCACTATCGATTGAAGCTATACAAATACAGGTGTAGGTATTTTTATCGGGATTTAGTCGTGTGGATTACCGGGTGTGTCAAGCGAGTTTTTGAAAATCTTGGAATGCAGTTTTGTTTCTTTTTATAAAAAACTGAAAATTCTCTATCTCCAGTATTTCGAATAAGTACTTTTCCCTTCAAAGGGACACGAAAATTTTCCATCCTGTATATTGATTTTAAATTGTTGCTACTGACATAAGAAGACAAATTATGAACCGATTTAGAAAAAAGAGGGAGATTACATGTTCACCTGTATGTTCTCTAATGCACGTAGGTATGCCCAGTTTTATTTTCGTCGTTTATGAACCCATTTAAAATATACATGACTCAAACCGACTAAAGAAACACTTGGGTCTTCGATTGCCGAAGGTAAGCTAGCTTCTGGCATATCTCGCACTCCTCGACGGACCCAGGGCCATCAAAGGCCCCGTCGTGTATGGGGCCCAGTGCGTCCCAGCTTACCTCCAGGCGGGGTATACTAATATCCACATTCTGCCACCAATGGTCCCCAGTAATAGACGTAATAGGGTGAGAATATTGTTGTCAAGCGGGCACTTCATGACCTGTACGTTTACTATCGGATGGAGAACAGGCCTATTTCATAGATGCTTCATCTACACATATGGGGAGAGATTCAACGCATTCCTTCTCGTTCCTGTAGACGTAAGTAGGTCTATTCTACAACACCGGGAATTAGAGCCACATTTATAGGTTAAACTTCTAAAACACTTTCAATTTTCATACCGTGGAAGACCACTACAGGGCCAATAACAAAACTTTTTGCATATACCTATGACGTCCATACAGTTACGTCATACAGATGACGTAATAGTCCGGAAGATCATTGCGTGAGACACATACCTACACGTGACAGTAGGAAATGTCACCCGCATACGGTAGAATAGTCCATCTTTTTTTTGTGTGGAAATCCCCACGGATATCTCCCCTGCCGGAGCCGGAAGGGGAGGTTATGTTGGACTCGAACCGACAAAATCCGCACGCCGACTGAGGGCCGTGGTGCTAGGCCGGAGGTGAGGTTGCCGTAGACAAAACCCTCGCACCCCGGCTGACCCTTACGGTCTGGCCCTCCTCCAGAGGGGGGACAACGGTGTCGCCGACTCGCCCCCGGAATGGGGAGGCCCGCTTCATAGCATGCCGCGCCGCCACCGTTACCTGCTTCTGCTGAGGTGACGGGCGGCTCCAACCATCAACCCAGGCCCGCTCTCATGGGGGATGGAGGTCAGTCTGTGCCCTCCAACACCCGAATTGCCTGCGCAACGCGATCGGGCGGTGCGATCTGCGAGTCTCTCTCGCTTGTGCCGCCGCTCCCGTTCCGCCGTCTCCTTCACTACCATTACCTGGTCGCAGAAAGAGATGCCGGAAGGTGGCGAGGGTGATAGCTCTCACTCCCAGGGCCGCTACCAGCTCCCGCCTCGGTGCGGCCCACGCCGGACACTCGGTGAGCGTGTGCAGCCCCGTGCCCTAGCTCGCGTCGCAATGATGGCTTTCGGAAGTTGGCTCCTAATCGATCAGACGCAGATACCACCCGATGTAGATTTGGAATATTCTGTTCGATGACTCTTTTCTTTGCCGCCCCATAAAATCTTGGAATTCTCGTGCCTCGTGTTTTCTTCTTCCAACCGCCCAGGTACATGAGTAACAAATGCCTGGCAATGGCGCCCCCACCTGGCGTGGTAGAAGGGCTGGCTTGGTATCGTGGAGGGTGACATGCTTGCAAACGGTCTCACTACCTTGGACGCCCAACATCGTGCGAGGTGGGGTAGGAAGAGCCGGAAGGGGGACTCTGAGCTCCGAGGGCACCGTGGAGGACTGATGCATCCGAGGATGTCTGTAGTGGTGTCTGTAGTGGCAGCCCCCTTTCATGAGACTTTCTCTTCTCTCTCAATCCTACCGTTAATCCCTACTACTACTGCCAGTGGGGAGCCGTTTGACCGGACGGGTGATCAGCCCATTTAGTGGGCTATTTCACCCAATTCCCCTGTAACGACTGCCTTACATGTTCGTATGGCATCCGGGACCAACAACTTAACGTGCTCTACCGACCAATACAAATACTCATATATAAGCATTCAAATATTTGCACTGAGCGGGGATCGAAGCTGCGCCTCCTGCGTAGCGGCGGATTTAGCTGATCTTCGATATTTTTTCATGAAGCGACTGCCATATGATCCCTACAACACTAATGATATCGAAGTACTGTAGTTAGACCAGGGCCTCGATTCTGCTAAAGCGACTGCCATATGATCCCTACAACACTAATGATATCGAAGTACTGTAGTTAGACCAGGGCCTCGATTCTGCTAAAGCGACTGCCATATGATCCCTACAACACTAATGATATCGAAGTACTGTAGTTAGACCAGGGCCTCGATTCTGCTAAAGCGACTGCCATATGATCCCTACAACACTAATGATATCGAAGTACTGTAGTTAGACCAGGGCCTCGATTCTGCTAAAGCGACTGCCATATGATCCCTACAACACTAATGATATCGAAGTACTGTAGTTAGACCAGGGCCTCGATTCTGCTAAAGCGACTGCCATATGATCCCTACAACACTAATGATATCGAAGTACTGTAGTTAGACCAGGGCCTCGATTCTGCTAAAGCGACTGCCATATGATCCCTACAACACTAATGATATCGAAGTACTGTAGTTAGACCAGGGCCTCGATTCTGCTAAAGCGACTGCCATATGATCCCTACAACACTAATGATATCGAAGTACTGTAGTTAGACCAGGGCCTCGATTCTGCTAAAGCGACTGCCATATGATCCCTACAACACTAATGATATCGAAGTACTGTAGTTAGACCAGGGCCTCGATTCTGCTAAAGCGACTGCCATATGATCCCTACAACACTAATGATATCGAAGTACTGTAGTTAGACCAGGGCCTCGATTCTGCTAAAGCGACTGCCATATGATCCCTACAACACTAATGATATCGAAGTACTGTAGTTAGACCAGGGCCTCGATTCTGCTAAAGCGACTGCCATATGATCCCTACAACACTAATGATATCGAAGTACTGTAGTTAGACCAGGGCCTCGATTCTGCTAAAGCGACTGCCATATGATCCCTACAACACTAATGATATCGAAGTACTGTAGTTAGACCAGGGCCTCGATTCTGCTAAAGCGACTGCCATATGATCCCTACAACACTAATGATATCGAAGTACTGTAGTTAGACCAGGGCCTCGATTCTGCTAAAGCGACTGCCATATGATCCCTACAACACTAATGATATCGAAGTACTGTAGTTAGACCAGGGCCTCGATTCTGCTAAAGCGACTGCCATATGATCCCTACAACACTAATGATATCGAAGTACTGTAGTTAGACCAGGGCCTCGATTCTGCTAAAGCGACTGCCATATGATCCCTACAACACTAATGATATCGAAGTACTGTAGTTAGACCAGGGCCTCGATTCTGCTAAAGCGACTGCCATATGATCCCTACAACACTAATGATATCGAAGTACTGTAGTTAGACCAGGGCCTCGATTCTGCTAAAGCGACTGCCATATGATCCCTACAACACTAATGATATCGAAGTACTGTAGTTAGACCAGGGCCTCGATTCTGCTAAAGCGACTGCCATATGATCCCTACAACACTAATGATATCGAAGTACTGTAGTTAGACCAGGGCCTCGATTCTGCTAAAGCGACTGCCATATGATCCCTACAACACTAATGATATCGAAGTACTGTAGTTAGACCAGGGCCTCGATTCTGCTAAAGCGACTGCCATATGATCCCTACAACACTAATGATATCGAAGTACTGTAGTTAGACCAGGGCCTCGATTCTGCTAAAGCGACTGCCATATGATCCCTACAACACTAATGATATCGAAGTACTGTAGTTAGACCAGGGCCTCGATTCTGCTAAAGCGACTGCCATATGATCCCTACAACACTAATGATATCGAAGTACTGTAGTTAGACCAGGGCCTCGATTCTGCTAAAGCGACTGCCATATGATCCCTACAACACTAATGATATCGAAGTACTGTAGTTAGACCAGGGCCTCGATTCTGCTAAAGCGACTGCCATATGATCCCTACAACACTAATGATATCGAAGTACTGTAGTTAGACCAGGGCCTCGATTCTGCTAAAGCGACTGCCATATGATCCCTACAACACTAATGATATCGAAGTACTGTAGTTAGACCAGGGCCTCGATTCTGCTAAAGCGACTGCCATATGATCCCTACAACACTAATGATATCGAAGTACTGTAGTTAGACCAGGGCCTCGATTCTGCTAAAGCGACTGCCATATGATCCCTACAACACTAATGATATCGAAGTACTGTAGTTAGACCAGGGCCTCGATTCTGCTAAAGCGACTGCCATATGATCCCTACAACACTAATGATATCGAAGTACTGTAGTTAGACCAGGGCCTCGATTCTGCTAAAGCGACTGCCATATGATCCCTACAACACTAATGATATCGAAGTACTGTAGTTAGACCAGGGCCTCGATTCTGCTAAAGCGACTGCCATATGATCCCTACAACACTAATGATATCGAAGTACTGTAGTTAGACCAGGGCCTCGATTCTGCTAAAGCGACTGCCATATGATCCCTACAACACTAATGATATCGAAGTACTGTAGTTAGACCAGGGCCTCGATTCTGCTAAAGCGACTGCCATATGATCCCTACAACACTAATGATATCGAAGTACTGTAGTTAGACCAGGGCCTCGATTCTGCTAAAGCGACTGCCATATGATCCCTACAACACTAATGATATCGAAGTACTGTAGTTAGACCAGGGCCTCGATTCTGCTAAAGCGACTGCCATATGATCCCTACAACACTAATGATATCGAAGTACTGTAGTTAGACCAGGGCCTCGATTCTGCTAAAGCGACTGCCATATGATCCCTACAACACTAATGATATCGAAGTACTGTAGTTAGACCAGGGCCTCGATTCTGCTAAAGCGACTGCCATATGATCCCTACAACACTAATGATATCGAAGTACTGTAGTTAGACCAGGGCCTCGATTCTGCTAAAGCGACTGCCATATGATCCCTACAACACTAATGATATCGAAGTACTGTAGTTAGACCAGGGCCTCGATTCTGCTAAAGCGACTGCCATATGATCCCTACAACACTAATGATATCGAAGTACTGTAGTTAGACCAGGGCCTCGATTCTGCTAAAGCGACTGCCATATGATCCCTACAACACTAATGATATCGAAGTACTGTAGTTAGACCAGGGCCTCGATTCTGCTAAAGCGACTGCCATATGATCCCTACAACACTAATGATATCGAAGTACTGTAGTTAGACCAGGGCCTCGATTCTGCTAAAGCGACTGCCATATGATCCCTACAACACTAATGATATCGAAGTACTGTAGTTAGACCAGGGCCTCGATTCTGCTAAAGCGACTGCCATATGATCCCTACAACACTAATGATATCGAAGTACTGTAGTTAGACCAGGGCCTCGATTCTGCTAAAGCGACTGCCATATGATCCCTACAACACTAATGATATCGAAGTACTGTAGTTAGACCAGGGCCTCGATTCTGCTAAAGCGACTGCCATATGATCCCTACAACACTAATGATATCGAAGTACTGTAGTTAGACCAGGGCCTCGATTCTGCTAAAGCGACTGCCATATGATCCCTACAACACTAATGATATCGAAGTACTGTAGTTAGACCAGGGCCTCGATTCTGCTAAAGCGACTGCCATATGATCCCTACAACACTAATGATATCGAAGTACTGTAGTTAGACCAGGGCCTCGATTCTGCTAAAGCGACTGCCATATGATCCCTACAACACTAATGATATCGAAGTACTGTAGTTAGACCAGGGCCTCGATTCTGCTAAAGCGACTGCCATATGATCCCTACAACACTAATGATATCGAAGTACTGTAGTTAGACCAGGGCCTCGATTCTGCTAAAGCGACTGCCATATGATCCCTACAACACTAATGATATCGAAGTACTGTAGTTAGACCAGGGCCTCGATTCTGCTAAAGCGACTGCCATATGATCCCTACAACACTAATGATATCGAAGTACTGTAGTTAGACCAGGGCCTCGATTCTGCTAAAGCGACTGCCATATGATCCCTACAACACTAATGATATCGAAGTACTGTAGTTAGACCAGGGCCTCGATTCTGCTAAAGCGACTGCCATATGATCCCTACAACACTAATGATATCGAAGTACTGTAGTTAGACCAGGGCCTCGATTCTGCTAAAGCGACTGCCATATGATCCCTACAACACTAATGATATCGAAGTACTGTAGTTAGACCAGGGCCTCGATTCTGCTAAAGCGACTGCCATATGATCCCTACAACACTAATGATATCGAAGTACTGTAGTTAGACCAGGGCCTCGATTCTGCTAAAGCGACTGCCATATGATCCCTACAACACTAATGATATCGAAGTACTGTAGTTAGACCAGGGCCTCGATTCTGCTAAAGCGACTGCCATATGATCCCTACAACACTAATGATATCGAAGTACTGTAGTTAGACCAGGGCCTCG
Source organism: Eilema sororculum (assembly GCA_914829495.1). Lineage (NCBI taxonomy): Eukaryota > Metazoa > Arthropoda > Insecta > Lepidoptera > Erebidae > Eilema > Eilema sororculum. Next base: position 1,020,833 of record OU618532.1, read on the forward strand.
ATTCTGCTAAAGCGACTGCCATATGATCCCTACAACACTAATGATATCGAAGTACTGTAGTTAGACCAGGGCCTCGATTCTGCTAAAGCGACTGCCATATGATCCCTACAACACTAATGATATCGAAGTACTGTAGTTAGACCAGGGCCTCGATTCTGCTAAAGCGACTGCCATATGATCCCTACAACACTAATGATATCGAAGTACTGTAGTTAGACCAGGGCCTCGATTCTGCTAAAGCGACTGCCATATGATCCCTACAACACTAATGATATCGAAGTACTGTAGTTAGACCAGGGCCTCGATTCTGCTAAAGCGACTGCCATATGATCCCTACAACACTAATGATATCGAAGTACTGTAGTTAGACCAGGGCCTCGATTCTGCTAAAGCGACTGCCATATGATCCCTACAACACTAATGATATCGAAGTACTGTAGTTAGACCAGGGCCTCGATTCTGCTAAAGCGACTGCCATATGATCCCTACAACACTAATGATATCGAAGTACTGTAGTTAGACCAGGGCCTCGATTCTGCTAAAGCGACTGCCATATGATCCCTACAACACTAATGATATCGAAGTACTGTAGTTAGACCAGGGCCTCGATTCTGCTAAAGCGACTGCCATATGATCCCTACAACACTAATGATATCGAAGTACTGTAGTTAGACCAGGGCCTCGATTCTGCTAAAGCGACTGCCATATGATCCCTACAACACTAATGATATCGAAGTACTGTAGTTAGACCAGGGCCTCGATTCTGCTAAAGCGACTGCCATATGATCCCTACAACACTAATGATATCGAAGTACTGTAGTTAGACCAGGGCCTCGATTCTGCTAAAGCGACTGCCATATGATCCCTACAACACTAATGATATCGAAGTACTGTAGTTAGACCAGGGCCTCGATTCTGCTAAAGCGACTGCCATATGATCCCTACAACACTAATGATATCGAAGTACTGTAGTTAGACCAGGGCCTCGATTCTGCTAAAGCGACTGCCATATGATCCCTACAACACTAATGATATCGAAGTACTGTAGTTAGACCAGGGCCTCGATTCTGCTAAAGCGACTGCCATATGATCCCTACAACACTAATGATATCGAAGTACTGTAGTTAGACCAGGGCCTCGATTCTGCTAAAGCGACTGCCATATGATCCCTACAACACTAATGATATCGAAGTACTGTAGTTAGACCAGGGCCTCGATTCTGCTAAAGCGACTGCCATATGATCCCTACAACACTAATGATATCGAAGTACTGTAGTTAGACCAGGGCCTCGATTCTGCTAAAGCGACTGCCATATGATCCCTACAACACTAATGATATCGAAGTACTGTAGTTAGACCAGGGCCTCGATTCTGCTAAAGCGACTGCCATATGATCCCTACAACACTAATGATATCGAAGTACTGTAGTTAGACCAGGGCCTCGATTCTGCTAAAGCGACTGCCATATGATCCCTACAACACTAATGATATCGAAGTACTGTAGTTAGACCAGGGCCTCGATTCTGCTAAAGCGACTGCCATATGATCCCTACAACACTAATGATATCGAAGTACTGTAGTTAGACCAGGGCCTCGATTCTGCTAAAGCGACTGCCATATGATCCCTACAACACTAATGATATCGAAGTACTGTAGTTAGACCAGGGCCTCGATTCTGCTAAAGCCAAACCACAGTGGTGCCAACGCCATTGCAAAAAACAGCATTAAATGATGAACTTCAAGGCGATGCGGTTAAAGATCAAAATTAAATGACTTTGCGGAGTATTTGAAAAGTGTAATAAAACTATTCTCATTTCATTTTGAACTTTAGAAATAAAATCTAAAATTTAATGTCATTTTTTTGCAGGGATTGCGATACCACAGTGGTTTAGCTTTGGTAGAAGAGCTCCAACTACCAGTAACGACTGCGATAAATGTTCGTATGACAACCGGGATCGTATTTAACTGAGTGGGAATCGAACCCGCGTCCTCTGCGTAGCAGTCATAGTTTTAACTATCGTCACAGAGTCTGAGTCTTTGCATTTAGCTTAACGTCAGGCGAGGTGAAGCCAGGTGTATCCTATAAAAAAATAGTGTAGGCAACTCCTTACGTACGTTTAGTCCACTCTCGACCCCTCGACCCCTAAACAAAGATTTCTTTATTGGTTTCCTCTCGACCCTTAAACCTATCTCGTCTACTTTCAACCCCTAATTTAAAGACCTATTGCCGTCTAGCAGGCCCTTTGTCTTTCGCTGTATGCTTACTGTCGGATGAAGAACAACCCTATCACTTAGTCGCCTTTTACGACACCCTCGGGAAAAGCTGGGGTGGTCCTATTCTACCCCACCGGGAAACAACAAGGCAATATAATATTAAATTATTGGTAAATTAAATTATGAAATTCCAGTCTATCTCGCTGAACTTCGATATGTTGCGTGTAACGACGGCCATCTGACCTCTACAGCCCATTGGCAATATCGGCTTTCTAGTTAGACTCGTAGGTCTTTTGACCGACCGCGCCCTTTATATTACTAAGGATTTTATTAAAATAAATATACCTCAAAGTTAAAAAAAGTTAAAATCATTATTTCACTCATTAAGTGCCTTTTAGTCTCTCAGGTATTCTTCAGTATCTCTCAAATTTACTTGTTACATAGAGATAAAAATCAAAATGATTAATTAGGCTGAAGATGGTACTTACATCTATAAATAAAAGAATTGGCACACCGGAGAGCAGGCAAGGGAGCGGGGAGAGCCTGGCTCCAGGCCTACGCCCTGCGGGCGTGGGGGTGCCACGTGCGGCCTCCTGTTGCTGCCCTAACCACCTCCATGGCGCGTGGCGCGGCGCCTGCGGCGGCGGCCGGCGGCGGCCCGACTGTCGCCCACTCTAGTCCTTTTTCGGGGTTCGATGGGAACACCTTAAAACCATCTCAAAACTGTACTCGACGCAGGTACAGCCGGAATGCAAGAAAAATGGCTTATTGGGTAACCTTACACTCCCATATTTAAGTTAGTATCTGACTAGTCGGTTCAAGTTCGACATAACTACTTCCGATGGCCGAGGGAGCTGTATCCGAGGATATTTCTGCTCGAAAAAAAGAATATTTAGTGGATTGCGGTTGATATTAATGTTAATATACCTCTGGCTACTCTTTCGGAATTATGCAGGCATGAGTATAGTTGACGCCCGAGGGGAAAGGTATGATAATATAGAAAATTCAAATTAAAATGCAACGAAGAAACCCAAACAGCGAATATATGTATTTTTTTATTTGGCTGTTGATAGCAGGTAATTGGAGGAGCAAAAATAAGGGGCCGGCTACTTAGAAATGGAGATAACGATACGTTTTGTGTAAAGGTACTGGCACGCTGGCTCGTAATTTTGATATTCCTACTTTTTTTTAAGCAAAACTTATATCTTTATAGTAAGCTGGTCGCCTTTGGGTTAGCCACTTCGCTACCGAGGCTTGAATTGAGTTTAAACATGGACCTATATCTGACAATGTCACAGGTAGATGGTATAAGCTTGTTTCTTCAGCAATTGGATAAATGGTTGGTTATTTGTTTCTGAATCTTACCCATGTACAGACTCGACCAACGTACTTCTTCTTTTTCCTCATAACTTACTTGATTCTTAAAACACGATGTTGGCAGTTTCCTTGAATTTTCTAACACTAGATGTAATTCAACAAATTTATTTAAGGAGTTGAACTTACGATTGAGAGGTCCCGGGTTCGAATACTGGCCATTAAACCACCAACGTGAACCCACTCCAAGTACAAGCAATTTAGCTTAGTTGGAGGAGTTAGAGGGAATATTAATAATGTAAACCTTTTAGCTAAAAACATTCGTAAAATGCAAATGTGGCAGAGCCTCAAAAATGATTATGGCTTCTTCTAAAGTGGGTACCCATTCAATAAATCAATACAATGTATGAAGTTGTATTCGAAAACCTATTATTCAACAATTATAACTTATAACAACATCGGAACAATCACCACCTCGAGGATTGGTAGCTACAGAGCGCGGTTTCTATACAAATCAGGTCACCCAACCCCACAAAGGTCTGCCTCACTGGGAAGCCCCGCGAATAGTTTAATTACTCACCAATCACGCGGCATCTAGACGACGCGTCGCCGTAAATTTCTCGGAGAACGCATAATGACTATGTAATTTAGGTTCACGGTGTTTACTCAAAATAATGTCTACACACATAATCAAGCTAAAAATAGCCCCACCTGTTTAACTGCGCCGAGCGGCCTTGTTTATTTACATATGGAGGTATTTTCCATACCTTTTGCCCTCTGGGGTAGGTAGGGATAAAATACATTAAAACGATCACTAAACGTTTTAAGTCAGCCCGCTTGTTTAGAGAGCTCTTGACCTCCCCTGTTTTCATTCACTTGATCAGTATATGTCATACGAGAGTAATCCCGGCCTGCTAGTACATGTGTTTTACGTACCTACCTACTGGGCGTAATACTCATTCCTTCTGCGTGCCCAAACCACCTTGTCAGATTAAATTTTTTTTTATATTAGTTTTAAGGCTTGCAGAATAATAACAATTTATAAAAACACATACCTATATGAAGTCCTCTTTCCATTGGTTAAGCAAAGAGAATATCTTTCCACTTGATAAGAACCTAACATGCGTCGTTCATCAATATTTATTATGTGGATTTATGTTATTATTGTTTTAATATGTATTTAAGGGTTTCGCTACTGAAGAAATTCGCTTCTGCTACTATCGTAATTGTTTTCATACATGCCCGCCAGTTACTCACGACTTGCTCTTTCCTTAAGACTTTCTCGATCTCCTTAATCATAACACGTATGCCTAACATTCTCATAATGAATCTGTTTCATCAATCTTCATCCGTCTATCCTCTCTACGTGTCCGAACAGTGTAAGCTCATCCAAAAGAATGCCTACGAAAATAGTTGCGACAAAAATAGCAGCGTCGTTTCACTGCAGTGAGCGAGCGTCCTTATACAATTATTATCAAACTGTGTATACAATATTGGACGTAATAGTCATTAGTCAGTTGTATTCGACACAGCCCCGTGAGTGACGGACGTGTGCTACTCACTTGAAATATTTTAATATTCGCGTTCTGAAAGTGATGTTTTAGTGGTGCCAAAATGAAGTTAGTGTGGTGTATCGCGGTCTTCGCGTTTGTCGCGGCTATCCAAGGTATGTATTTCACATTTTTTTATTATTTTTAAATAGTATTGCGGATTAAAAGATTATCTATAATGTCGGAATATGTCGGTTATCAATGGCTCGTTTACGTACTAACGACATAACTAGTTTTATTACTTAAGATTATAGTAGATAAAATATATGTCCCGGCTTCGCGCGGTGCAGTATATTTTTGGTTTTTCTGGTTTTTCCCATCCCAGATTAGGATTTGAGAAGACGAGTGGGCCCAAGTTACGTATTTTAGGGGAGCAGTGGATTTGTTTAGTGCTCTTCGTATCTAAAGCTAACACTTTGAAGCCCGAAGTCTTCTTTCTACTCCATTTATTTTGTGTTTATTTTGGCTTTTATGGTAGCGACTGCAGTCTGACCCTGTCTCTGTGGGATCCTCCTCCTTTAATCAGCAGGTCTTGCTGCTGAAGCTGGTGGAAGAGAGCTGGTCGAAGATATTGATGGAGTTGTTTTATTATTCTTTTTTATACAGGTCTACCTAAGTATTATGCATAAAAAACATGAAATTGGTAAACCGTATTAAAATCCGTTAAGTATTTTAGACGAACCTGCGCAGAAACAGACAGACCGTTATGACGGAGGTCGTATTCCGTGTTAATAGTCTTTGTTATATTAGTAATATTGCGTAGGTATATACTAAAATTCACTGTGCATTACGAGATTGTTAAATTAATAAGAATTTCTACTACGGTTACTTCGCACTGTAACTAGTCATCATCATCATTATCATCTTGCGTTAGTTACGGTCGGACCCGAGCCCTTTACCTAGGAGTCCGCTTTACTGGTTCAATTTGCACCTTCATGGGCATCCATAGTGGCGAGACCATTGGCACGCATTCGACGCCAAGCCAAATTCTTATGGCCATTTGGGCTTTATTGGGAGCGACTGCCGTATTTCCTGCCAACCCCGAAAGAAAAGCCCGCACCTTAGCCCCGTCCGTCAATAACCGGTGGTACAGCTTGTAGGTGGGGTTGGCTTCAGCCCCAAAGATCTGGGTAGGTTCCCAGAGATTCTTGAGTTATGTACTTGATTTATTTTTTGCTAGCTGTGCGTACGCGCGACTACTTCTGCGTGGTCTCCGTGTGGATTTATGTCTGGTTTTATTTATTACTTGTTTTTTATTATTATGCATTACCTTAATAATATAAAATGAAAATAGACAAAGATACACCTTATAACATCGGCTATCCGTCAATGAAAGCCCCGTAAAAATCGGTTTAGCTTTGTCAGAGATTGGGCAAGGCAAAAACAGAAAGGCGGACAAAAAATATAAAAAATTGTATGTGTTTACCCAATATGAATATTTTTACCTGTTATTTCACATTACAAACAGGCCCTTCAATTTTGTTTCCGTTTGGTAACGCTTTTAATGCCGCATCATACTATTAGAATTCTTTACAAGCACATTATTTCCTTCCTCCCACAGTTCCTGAAACTTTACCTTCAGCTTACCAGCAAGCGAGGTGAAGTCATAATGACATGTCCTAAAAAGTTTACAGATTCTGCATTCACCTCGCCTTATATTCCATTAGTCTTGTGTAGTACATTTTTTTTTAATCCTGCACGAGTCTTAAAAAAATAGAAAGCCCTCTAAAAATCCCCTGAAACTATGCTTTGGTCTATAAAAAGAAAAAAAGAAGTATCAGTCGAGTGTGACGCCAATGCAGCGCTGGTATTGCGCGCGTCCAATGGCCACGATAACGACCACTTTCCATCAGATGGCCCTTGTGTTTGTCTGCCAAAAAAGGACTCATCGATTTTAATTTTAATGAAATTTTAAAGCAAATATTATTGGTATGCTAAAAATTCCCGCCGATTGAGATCAATTCCCCTGCAAGGGTGTGGTCGTGGATTCAAGTCCCGAAATCGACTTTCCCTGTAATCTCTATCGATTTTAATTTTCTATATTATAATATTTTTTGCGAGGCAATTAAATGGTAGCGTACGGGAAGAGATGGAATAAACGATAATTTCAGTTTAAAGTTTTCCTTCAATGATTCGTCATATTAATTTTATTTTCTTCATTTTATACAAAATTTATATGAAGTAACGTCAGCAAGGAAAATGCTTAAAATAATATTCCAGAGGGGAAATAAGATTAGTATTATTTTAAAGAAGACTGGTGTCGCAATTTCAAAATCGGGAATCAGATCAGAGGCTAATCATAAAATAAAAAAATAAAGCCTCAGGTTCCAAATAAGGGCTTTAGATGCAAGGAAGGAACCTATCGCTAGAGTGAGGATGATGATAGATTATCGATAGCGTTGGTGTGGAGCGCGGGGCTCGTTCGCGGACCGTCCTTTGTCTCACTTGGCAACCGTATCATACCTTCGGCCGGGGCGCGAGGGGTATGTGTGCCAACGTCACCTTTGACTTAGCACAACGACCTGCAGAATGTGTAGTTTTTGTCGGATCGAGTCCGTCATAACCTGCTCCTTCCAAGGCTTCGACGGGGGTAAGATGAAAGTAAAGTCTTAGGAGAGAGGGTTATACCACGTAGGTGGCAGACAAGCACACGGCCCCTATACCGACAATTTTAGACCTTATCAGATGCTTTTTTTTCACGCATTACATAAAGGACTCGAGGCTCTAGAATTTAGAATTTATAAGGCCTCATCAGATGTTTTTTTGGACTCGGGGCTCTAGGAAGAAAAAAACTGTTTATGTAATTTATGGTGAGACAAAGAAAAGAGTCGCAGGTACCTACATGGAACTTTTCCTTTTATGAGGGTGACCTCTAAACCCGGCACGTGTCGACCTGGATACGACGGGAGAGAAGGAGGGGGGAGGGCTAATTGGACAATTTGCCATTTTCTTTTTCGGTAAAATTTGGCAAATCAGTTTATTATATATGTCTACTGACGTCACAGGCGCCAGGGGTCGCGGGGTCGCGGGGGGGACAAATAAGCCTCTTGTATCTAATATAATGACATAAGTATTTTTTCCTAATTTGTTTTTATGAATAGATCAATTTGAATAGATCTATTTGGGCTGGGTGGCTTCGCCCTTCAACCAAGGTACTTACATCGTTTTATATAGCAACACAGCCATTTCGGGAATAGGGGTAGGGGGTGTGAGGGAGGCAATTGGTTGGCGACTTGGCTGCCTCATCTTACCTTACGGTTCACCATCGAAGCCTTAGCCTTGAACCCAGTATACATATACGGATATAGTAACTATAGGTGCTATTTTAGGATATACAGCATCTTGATAGCTGTTTATCATCTAGCGGGGCTTTAACGGCTTTTATGGGAGTGACTACTGTCTGATCCGATCTGAAAGCAGGTGCCAGAGCCTAGTCTGTCAATCACCAGGTGTACCTGCTTCAATCTCACCTACGACAACGAAACATCCAAGACGGCGTGCGTTTTATTCGGTTCGAGTACGACATAACCTACACCGGCTCTGTGGGGGTGGTATTGGTGGGGATTTTTCGCACAATAAAAAAAAGGTGTACCTACTTGTAAAGAAGCTTCGCTTAGCCTTTAGGTTCTTTGTGGAGCCCGGAATACCCCGGTCATAAAGCACTCGCAGACTCAAAGTAGCCATAGCTTAACCATCTTACAATTTCTTGAATGCAGAACATTTATCCTGGGAATTGATTCCTTTGGTGTAGAAACCCATATAGGGTCGGAATTACTTACCCCTCATCATCTTTGATATCATATCCGAGACCCTAATACCTCGGCGTCCAGGGTCTGCCTCTTCGATTAGAAGAACGATGACGCGGATGAACTTCGATATATTTCGTGAAGTGACTACCGTCTTACCTTCGCAACCCATTGTAGTTGTTAGAATTTTTACCTCCACCTACCCATACGACTGCTATCGATTTTCGTATGACAGCCGATACCGAGACATAACGTACTCTCCGGAGCACGGAAATACCCAGATCAGTGCCAATGGGCATATTTGTACCAAGCAGGAATCGAACCCGCGCTTCCTACATACCCACAGAGGCTGTCTATTATATTACCACTAGCTAGCTGTTCATAATCAGTGCTATTACTTCATACATTGTTCATACATGTTTGTGTTATAGTGTTATAGTCTCTGGGCAGTAAACTGTGGCCTCGGCTAACTTTAGCTCCTCTCGTGAGGAAGTTGTAAACTTATATACACTGCATACATGGCACAATCGTGTAGTGAAATCAGAAAAGCGTCGGTAGCTTAGTGGTTAAGGAGTCGGCCTTACGATCGAGAGGTCCCGGGTTCGAATCCTGGATATTACAGTAACGACGTGAATCCACTCCTAACACAAGCAATTTAGCTTAGCTGGAGGGGTTAAAGGGAATATTAGTAACTTCGGTTATAATATTCTTTAAAAAAAAAGATGTTGGTTGTATAGCTCACAGCGGATATGTATACCATAAGTCTTTGAGTTTTGAGATATCCTAGACCGCCGTATTACCCCATGCTATTCACAAAGATACCACATTTTTGACTTAATTGAGATCAAGATATATGACTGTAATGATATGCCTAAGCCGTTTATTTTCCACCGGCATTCAATCCAATGGTTGAAGAACACCCAGGTTCAAGGAATATTTACCCATACTTAGATGGCTGGACGTCATTTAATTATTTTTTATTATTTTTAATTATACCTTATGATCGGGGATCCTGTTTTCGTACATTATCTTCAACGAACTGACTGTCAATTTGTAATCCAACTATATTAATTACTTTACTCTCGGCGACAACTATTTGATTGGATGCCATCGCACGCGCAGCCATGGTTTCTATTCTTTAGATTTAATTCAGCTTACGATCAATCTGGCTTATTGGACGATTCGCACGAATTGAACTCGCACAAAACGTGCGAATCGACTCCTTTATAGGTGAAGTCATATCGGCGTGCTCCACATAAAATAATTTTTGTATAAACATTTCATTTTGCCTACATCACCTTTCAAGTCGTATGATTTAATAGGCCAGTCTATTTTCCTTCTAAGTATTAATTAGTTAAACTAAATATTATGAGTAATATAATAATGGCTCCAGTGTTTCGCGGAACACGATGAGGAGATGGCTTGTTTTCGTGCAGGTTTCATGTTTGTTTGTGTACGGTTACTAATTGTGAAACATGAATTCAGCCTCCGTGGCGTAGCGGTAGTGAACGCGACCGCTACGCAGGAGGTACGGGTTCGATCCCCGCTCAATGCAATTATTTGTATGCATGAATATGGGTATTTGCATTGGTCTGGTCGTGCCTCGGAGAGCACGTTAAGCCGTTGGTCCCGGTTGTCTTACGAACTTCTAATGCAGTCGTTACGGGTATTTGGAGTCTTAAAAGTCCAACAAGTTGTGGAGTTCATCGTCACTTCAGAAAAAATATCAAAGTTTAGCCAAATCTGCAGTTAAACTGCTAATGTCTGCGTTAGTCCGCCATAGACTCCAAGTTGTGACTCCAAACTTCGGATGCAGCTGGGATTAAGGGTAGGATGAAGAAGAATGTGTATACTCAAATTTACGAAGCAACAACGATGCTCAAATCAGAAAGGGGTATAAACATGGTATTAGATTACAGTGAGTAGGTAGTACGTATGTACAAGGCGTTGAACTCGACAGACCCCACAGCCGCCCGCCATCCGAAGGGCGATGACATGATCGAGGGCACGGACCGGGACCCCGATTCTCCCTCTCTCATACTATTATCTTTGCAGTTGCTATGGTATTAGAGTGGTCACCTTCGACAACCGAAGACCCAAAGACGGCGGGCGTTTTAGTCGGTTCGAGTCCGACATAACCACCTCCTCCGGCTTCTTGGTTTATCCGTAGGGATATTTCGCTCGTAATAAAAGTGGTATGACAGTGGTCTTCAATTAGCAAAATCGTAGTTCAGGAATGTCTGTGCATGCTACCTCCCCCGCGGAAGGAGGGAGAAAAATGTTGGTCTCACTCGTAACGGATAGCAATGGAAAATGTGGCCACACTGATACAGGGCTCTTGTTGTGCGTAACCTGACCCTTAACTGAGTTTTTGCGCTTATTAGCTTAATGCTTAAGGAGTTGGCCTTACGAACGAGAGATCCCGGGTTCAAAGCCTGGCCATTACACTACCGACATGAACCCACTCCTAGCACAAGCAAGTTAGCTCAGTTGGAGGGGTTAGAAGGAATATTAGTAACTTCGGTTCTAACATTCTTTAAAAAAACGATTCCAACTGGTAGGCGTATAGATAGTAATAACACAGCCTAATAAACTATCTAGGGCTATGTCCAGCAGTGTACTGCGTGGGCTAATTGATTGATTGATTTGAATAAACTTTCATAAAATTCGTTTTACAATGGTAATACTGTGCATCTGGTCTAATTTTACACAGACGCAGAAAAACTTCTGTTTTTTATTTAAATCTGGCTCGGGTCGGGTATTTGATGCAGCGTACAATCGATTTGGTTTACTGTCGATGTGGCATACCGTCGTTTTAGTGTACTAACGATGTAGTGTACCAACGATTTAGGGGTACCTGTCGATGTAGCATACCGTCGTTTTAGTGTATAACGATGTAGCGTACCATCGATTTGGGGAACTGCCGATACATTAGCCCGTCGATGGAACGTTTTCGATACAGTGACTATCGATGTAGTGACTGTTGATATTATGAACTAGACACGGTTTAATCATGATACCAAGAATCCTTTGTCAGGGCCCAAAAAAAGGTCTACTCAAGTAGTTGCTTACTGCAAGTTTATTCAGCTGACATGATACCTATTCGTATTTTAGTGTCAAGTATAGTGTGGTATGCGAACGCCGAACGCAATGGATTGAATTGAGTAGGTACAAAGTCTTCCGCTCCATATAATTATGTACCTACTGCATCATTGCATAATAGGTAATTGTGTTGCAATGATCTAAGGACATCGACCTAAAACAACATTATTTGCAAACATCTATTGATTGATTGACTGATTTATTTTCATTGACAATAATTTACATTGTGTTTGACCGATTTAAACTTTTATAATGGGTAGGTACACTATTTGAAAAACAATATAACTTTCAACGCATGCACTCATGCTTTAATATTGCAGTAAAAAAAAAATACAAAAATGTCATGCAGAAATTGGTCATTTGATTCAAAATGTCAGAAAATTTTAACTGTCTTGGTACCTACCTAAAAATAGCAAAGCAGTAACATTCAACAGCAGGTCAGCTATACTTTAGAGACTTTTGTCCAAGACTTGAAAGAACGCTTGCAATGCTTTTATTGAGATTTGAACGTGTAGATTGATTTTAGTTCTTGTTTCACTGGGAATCTAGATTTACTCCTGAAAATTTACCACTACCAACATACTCGATTTGGTTGTTCTTAGTGCATATATTAAAAAGGTTAAAAATTATTAATAAGGATTATTCTAATACATATTACACAACTCCATTTAGATCAGAACTAAGCAAAAAGCATCAGTTCTGGCACGTAGATAATGTCATAATTGAAAATACCAAGACCAATGTAAGTAAACAAGCATCTTCATGCATACAAATATTTGCACTTAGCGAACATTGAACCAGCGACCGCTGACGTAGCTGTCGAGCTCTGGAAAAACACTCGGTGGTTGTTATGGAAAGGAAAATTCAGAAAATTGTGCAAAATAGGACCACACGAAGTGTAGTTAGCGCATGATATTCGCATTACGTATTCGTATGCAAATATTGGGTAGCGATTGAAAAGCTGATATATTATTGTCTGCTTCTACGTATGTTTGTTATCGAAGTGATCTCATCATAATCATATTCTGAACGTCAGTCGCAGTTGCATTGCATTCAAAGCTTGCACTTTGCATTTCTTTCTTAGTCTTTATTTATTCAGGAAACATACAGTCATGTACTTATATAGCAGAGAACATATATTATTTTTCTGAAAGAGTTTGAGTTCCATATGACACTATAGTAAAACAATAATAAATCAGCAACACTGCCGCACAAATGTTACAAAGAAGAAAAGAAAGGAAAAGATTATTTTACTCTATGCCCGTGAGGAACATAGCTCTTAGTGCTTTTTTATATACAAACAAACTGCTGTTGAACATGTCCAAGCTACTGCATTTAGCATTATAATACTGAACACAACGTCTGAAAAAGTTGTTACTGGTATACACGGTTTTAAACAAAGGAACAAAAAATAATTGGTGTAACCGGGAGCCGGGCCTGGGTATCCTGAATGATATCTTTTCTAAAATGTGAGGAGAATCAAGTAGGTTATTTAGAATTTTAAATAGATATACTTGGTCGAATATTGTGCGACGATCTTTGAGCGTGGTCATTGAGTAGCGCTGTAAAGAGTTTTCATATGAGATTCTCTCATTGTGCCAACGAAAATTCATAATTTTGTCTGGTTGGTTAGTCTGACCGCCTATCAAAGCACTGGCTTGCCGGCGAGGTTGACATGAATCTTGATGATCATGGTGGACCTTACACACACTTTTTCCTGCACAAATCTCCACGTATCGATCCCTCCCCCGTAGTACCTGGCGGTTACTGTCTGTTTCTATGTTTGTTTGGTGACGAAATATGATGTCATCAAGAAAAAATATTGATGGACAATTTGTCCAGTGCGTGATACGCATTGTTTTGTTCACAATTCAACTGGATTTTCACGTCAGACTAAATTTTAGCAGTATCACCCAAACATCTATCTTCTCCGCTAATCTGATCTGCTCACCTGATTGTCCATAATTTTATCAACCTGAATTTTATGAAAGCCACTGTTATCGGACCCCCTTTTTTTTCCGTGCGGACATCCCCTCGGATACCCCCCCTGCCGGAGCCGGAAGGGGAGGTTATGTCGGACTCGAACCGACTAAAACCGCACGCCGCAACCAGTCTTGGTGCTAGGCCGGAGGTGAGGTTGTCATAGACATATCCCTCGCACCCCGGCTGACCCAGGGCAATCCCTTACGGTCTGGCCCTCCTCAGGAGGGGGGACAACGGTGTCCCCAACTCGCCCCCGGAATGGGGAGGCGCGCTATTCAGCGTGCCGCCGCCGTATTATCGGACCCTCGACTTTTAAATTACAGCTAATCAGCAAGTATACCTAATATCTTAGTGTAGCTCTATACACATAGGTGTTATAGATGTCTCCATGTACAGGTAGGTACTAAACGGCGACGGTAAACACTCATCATGCTCTAGGTGTGTAAACAAACTAACTTATTACATAAAGGCGGTGCGCAGTGCGCGCACCCATGGCGCTGGCGGTCCGGATGACATCGTTCAATCAATCATAATGGAATTACTGGTGGGACCACAGACTTAGAGTGGGCTAGATACCGCATAGGTATTAAGAGAATATTATATAATCAGCTGACTGGCTCCCCATACAATGTTGAGTTGGCACCTTTAAGAAAGAAAGAAACAACATCTGATAAACTTAAAAGATACGTAGCATCAATAATAATGTTTCTCCTAAAGACCCAAGGCCTGAGAAATTAGCCCAACATTAATCTTGAATGTAAGTTCGAAAAGTATACTAGATAAAGTTATCGTTTATTTCCATTCGCTCAGGGTTAAAAAGATACATTTGAAGAGATAGAAAACAATTTAAAACCTGAATAATGAGTATTCGTTCGGAAATTAGTGGGAACTAAATTCAAAATAAATTCAATTGTAATTAGAACAGTCATTGAATTAGAATAATGAAGATTACAAATTGGAAAAGTTAGTTTGAAAATATGTTATCATTCAGTCATTTCCATTCGTTTCAAAGCTGATGACGCATCTAGTATTTCGTATCTACTATTTTCTGTCTTCCGTATATCTATCTATTCTTTAGAAAATTAAGTTGGTAATTACATATGATATCAGTCATGCCTCCTTTCCAATGGAGTAGGCAGAGACCATCACGTTTCCTACGATCCTTACATACTCCTTCCGCTTCTTCTCTCGCCGGTTGCGGGTACTCTTGGCCCAGCGTTTCATCAAGATGTCGATCTGATCATCATACGCATACCATAATTTACCTAATAGTTGGAAGTCATATGCCTACATCGACCCTTACCATGGAGAAGGAAATCATTCGTATTCTGTCCTCCGTGACCCTTACTGGTTTATCCATTCACCCTCGCTCCAATCTTGTTTCGTCTATGTCACCCGCTGAGTGCCACCATTGTTAACATGGTACATTTTTATTATGGTGACCCTCTTACCGAGACTTTGCATGTCCTTTTATTAAAAAACCATCTTTGGAACCCCCTCGCTACCTTGGTTACTATATATTTTACATATCAGACACACTTACTATTCTATGTCACCTTATCACGGTGTTTTGCCCTTGGTCCATTTGCTGAATTCAAAGAAATTCACATTTAAGAAAAGCCCTTGAATTAGAACGATGATGATTACAAGTCTCAAGTAAGAAATGTGCGTCATCTATATGACTGAAGGTGAAATTGTCAAAGTTATCATTCATTGCCAGTCATTTCAGATACATTCGAAATTTTAAAAGGAAGTAGGTGAGACATCTAATTATATTCATTAGAAAATTAGTTCGATTATTATGCATGGAATGTACATACATAAATGAAGAGGAATAAAATTGTAGCTTAGTAGGTACCTATGTCGTAGTTGTAAAGATTAAGAACTTTATTCCACGGTACCGTAATATACACATATGTATGCGGCAATAAATTAAAAAATTAAAAATCCCCCGGCACTCCCAATTCCCACCGCCATAGCGGCTCAACCGATTTTCAAAATTAAGATTTTCATTGAAATATCTTCATCTGTCCGGGAGCTATGATGCTACACACAGACAAATAGACACGTCAAACTTATAAGACCCCTCTTTGCGCGCTGTGTTTTAAAATAAAACATTTTTTTCCTTCTTTTCTTTCTTTCTTTGCGTCGGGATTTAAAAATAGCTTCAAAATCGACACCACAAATGAGTATAGAAAGAAGCACACCCAATTATAGCACACCCAGACGAAGCACATTAAAGTATTCCACTTAACACACCCGTAGGTGGGCTTCAAATGAAAATTTAAAATAATTAATTTCATATTCCACGAAGCACATTCGCATCGATCGCATTATGCGGAGTCTAAGAAATAAAAATTTCGATAGAAGAAAATATTCAGGCCTATTTCAGCTAACACAGTAAACAGACCCGCGAAAATACAAAGACTTATTCTGTACTAGAAGTTTCTGATCGTTCAGCTATATCTACCTTCCATTGTATTATTACAATCGTGTAAGCACAACATTGCAACATTTTATCTGTACCTAGCTGTAACGTGCGTCACGCTCAGTATTCATGTTACATGCGTATTACAATACTCTCAATGTTCCATAGAATATTATTTCACTTCGAACACACAAAGGAAATGTAAATTGACAAGTTTCGCACAAAACCGCTGACGAATCAAGATTAGGAATTTGATTAGGTATATTATAATATTCTGTGGCCTCTGTGGTGTGGCTGTAGTGCACGCGACTGCCACGCAGGAGGCCCGGGTTCGATCCCCGCTCAGTGCAAATATTTATATGCATGAATATGGCTATTTGCATTGGTCTGGGTGTCTCTATGTATACCTAATATGTATGTATTTACAACAAAAAAGGTATCTAATTATGTTTATCCGCATTCTAGATTCCATAACATAAGCTAATTAAGCTTACCATGGGTCAAGATAGCGTTGTGTAGAACATTGTGGAAAAAAAAGAATATTAAAGTCGAATTTAGACCCCACCTTGGGTCATCTCATCTTAGATGTCTGAGGTCACATACCTCCAGCGAACCTCCAACGTATGAGATGATCCGAGACGGTGCAAGCTTTTTTTTTATTTAGACGGTTCGAGTCCGTGTCCGACATAACCCCCTCGCCGGTCGGTGGGGGTATCAGTGGGAATTGCCGCGCGAAAAAGTTAAATAGGTAGTACTCGTATCGATAATATCACAGAACAGTTAAACCTCCTTTGACTGTTCTGTGGATACAATAATTCAAGATAGGTGCCTAATATTTGCGGTGACCCTGATGTGACATCTTTATGATTAAATTAAGTATGTAGGTACAGTACTTAGTTACCCGACTAATAGCTTGAAAGGATTATAACCTTTTAGCATTAAAAACAATCTTCCTTTTTGAATCCGCAGTAGTGAGTAGGTATAATGACTGTTTACTGTTTCATAACAAATTGTTTTGAAAATATGAACGAAATATGATTTGTACGATAAGTAATACAATTCTGTTATATCATCGCTGCTGATCCAACATAATGACTATACCTCATGTCAATAAACTACAAACAAAGAAAGAATATATCAACACATAAGTGTAGAACAAAGGTACAACAAGAAAGCGACAAATAAGTGTTTATTGGTATTTATGTAGATTACTGGGAGATAATACGAGCGATAGCATCAAAGGAATAGTCTCATATCGTAGGCGTTATAAAACATCGGCTTTTGTTCGATAGACACGGACTATGGCGACCCGTAACGATACTTCATTGAATGTTTGGTAGGTACTCTATCACACTAATAGCACAGGGATATTATGTATAAAAATTTTGCCCTAGGAAAAGCTATCGGCATGTTGTTGAAACGAGATCTGAATTCCACACAGACAGAACCGCGGAAAACAGCTAGTATTTAAGGAAACACTCAGCATATTCTAGATGAAACTCATCCTAAATAACGATTTATCGAATGACAGATTATTATAAAACAGATTGATCGTTCGAATCGACATGGGGCCTCTACAATCTGTCCTCAGACAAATCTAGATTGAGGCTGAGTGTCATTCTAGAATACGGGCCTTATTCTCTTCACTGCAACCTGTTTTTTATAGTCTGTTTTCTTAATGATTATGAATTACGGCTGAGCAATTTCACACCAAAGGATAGTAAATCATATTAAAATGATTTCTTCCGAGTTGTTTTTCTCTCTCCCCTTGTTTTAGCAGCCACGGGAAGTATGAAATCACGATGTGGAACAGATCCGGTAAACTTCTCTTTAATTTCAATGTATAACATTCAGGTAACTTTAGGAAACATTTTAATTTTAATTAACCATTTATTTTCTACTTACGAGTTTGTGTTGAACTTGTGTCCGAATTTATAAAATTATGAACAAAAAACAATACTGCAAAAATAACAAAAACCAAAAGACCGTCGAAATGAAGGGACCTCTGGCACCGAGGCTAGAACCTCAGATACGGCTCCACGGCAAGTTGATAAGATGGAGGTGATCAAAAGAAAAAGAAAAATAAACGTCAATGTAAAGCCTCCGGTCAGTTTGGTGCTGTAATCCTATGGAATCCCATGGTGATATCTTGTTCTATCAAAGAAAGTCTAGCCTTATGTCAATGACCTAGCTGGCTAGTACCATTCGACCATAATCATTTTCGATACAGAGATTTTTTTGTTCTATACTTAAAAAGTAGATTTTTGGTTTCGTTGGAATCGACTCGTCTGCCTAGTGTAGTCCTGTGGGTATATTATTGTTGCAAAAGAAATGGTTTTGTCAGTAATTAGGTACCTATACAGGAGTAGGCATAATATATGTCATAAAATTTACCTTCGTAACACCAACATTGATGCCCAATCTACTCAATAAAAAACGACCAGTTCTGAATTAATTCAAGGTCAAATGCTAAACAGTACCGAACAGATCTCGATAAGATTTGAACGTCGAGATATTCTCGAGTGTCCGATCTTGAACACTCGATGACGTAGCTTCTCGAGAATTTAGGAAGTGCTTATCTTCACAGCTTCAGATATGAACATTGATAAGTAATGAAAGTTAAAAACAAAATGATACCAAGAATTTTTGGAAATATTACCTAATAGTCCATAAAAGTTACATTTGGGGTGGTCAGAAAAAATAATTGGACCCCTTTTGCAAGACGAAGGGTAGCAACCTCACAAACTTAGATTCAACTTATAAACTAACCCCCCTCGATATCTAAAAAAGAAAATTGCATCTGACAAAGGCACGCTAGGCCCAATAATTGTAAGATTTCAATAGACTATAAGCGCAAAATGTACGGGTACCCTAAGGAACCTATTTGCGGGTTATAAAAATCCCTATCCAAATCATATCATCTGTCTCTGTGCCTTTCGTCCAGCTACGTTTTGTCGGTCTGGTGTGATTGATATATAAACATCCGCAGTTACGCATCAAAGTTACGGGCAATTAGGTTCAACCAATGTGACTTCATGGTATCGACATGGCTAAACGTTTTTTGATCGTGTTTCGTGCGATTCTGTAGTTTCGATTAGTTAGGTTGTTCGGTACTGTTTTGTATTATTTTAACCGATTAAAAAGGAGGAAGGTTCTCCATTTCGCCGAACCTTTTCTGTTTTTGTATCTACATATTTACAATAAATTGCTATTTGACGCTTCTTTCTGGCTTGGCTAACTGATCTTTACTCGACTCTTGTGTCGAAACCGGAACCTCACAGTAGTTGCTACCGCAGCAGTAAACACAAATTACACTTTTATAAGGATTTACTTTATATTTCATGACATAAAACGATCATGTAATCTATCGACAGTAGACGAAAACACCCTTATCAGCTGCTATCACTGATAACAGAATATACGTGATGTTTATTGATACGTTTTATTATGGTACCGACATATTTGAATTCATTGATGCAATTTAAATGCATTATAAAGAGTATACATTCAGCCAACACGGAGGGCGACACATAAAGTGAATCTGTATCTGATAAAGTGAATAACGAGCCCAGATAGGAAATGTTATAGGTACTGTAATGTCAAGAAGTCATTACACAGTTAAGGCAATCTGCAGGACGGGATATCGTCTCTGTTGTTTATACATTGGAGCCAATTAGGAGCCGTGCGCTCCCACGAGTCGCCCCTGTTTGAGCCACCCTTCGACATTCTTCATCCCGAGTTACGCGGGTAGGACTTGCGTTTCCCTGTTCTTTTCTACGCTACCTAAACAGTGCTGTGTATACTTAGAGTGAGCGTAGGGGAACTATGCTGATGGAAATAGCCAGTTACATTTTCTTTTGTAAATATAAACATTCAGAAAAAGGCAGTCTAACACTATACTGCGATGCCACGGAGCTACTCGTTCTTCGAACCTTAACCGAAATTCGAATCTCCGAGTCCGTGATTGTTAGCAAATATAATGGAGAACTGAAATCCATATATCCAATCCGAATGACTTCGACATATCTCTCGCACCTTCGCTGACCTAGGGTCGCCTGTCAGTCTGACCCTCGGAAGGCGGGCCATGGTGTCCCCAACTTCAGCTGGGGTGACAGGCGGCTCCACCTGTCACCTCCAGGCCACCGATATACCATAAACGTGAGAACCATTCTGTGCCTTCGGCTTCTTATCAGGCGAGGCTGAAGGTATACTAGGAATTTACTTCAATACGCTACTTCAAAAAAGGACGAATAAGCACGAGATGACTGCTTACAGAAAAGATACAGCACATACAATATTATCATTATGCAGTGTGTGGTGACGCATTAGGAATGAATTCAGTAACATTTGGTACCCAAGTGTACACGAGTCCGCCGCTAATATATTTCCTTGCTGATGTCATTGTTTTGATAAAGAACAAATATTGAAGAAAACCCAAGCTCGGTTACTATTATCTGTTCTGTGGCTGGGTGTAAACTACCACAGAATAGAATATACATTACGTAAAATAATAAACAATACATAGTTCAAAATTAAATTTGTCCTTTTTATACCTACACCTAAATGGTGAAATCTACTGATTCATTCGGCTACGTACCCGTTCGACCTCCAAGATTCTACCCTCTCACAAAAGTACTCGCTCGACCACATTTTTAGGTCCCACTGGACCTCCTTCAAAATTATAATAATTAATGTGTCCACTCGACCACTTTCACAGAGCCCACTGGACATATAAGATTAAACTAAATAACAAATAGTCCGTTGGACCTCTTTTGTAGTGCCTATTAGACCTTATTTCCGAAAAATATGTGTTCATTTGTTATTCGTTCGGTGTTATTTTAATAAGATGAAGTCGGTTAAAAAGGTACAGTTACGTAGAAAATTGTTAATCGGAAGTCCAATAATTATAAAAATTAGCTAGGAACACCCTCTAGGCAGATGAACTGACGACCTGAAAAAGGTGGCTGCGAGTGGGACGGACTGGATGCGAAAGGCGGAGGATCAGGCGAAACGGCGCACATGATCGGGCGGAATGGTGCACATTGGGAGAGGCCTGGGTCCAGCAGTAGACTGCGATGTGTGGATTGATTCATTCATTCATTTAAATCTGTAGTTTTGTATTATAATTATAATACAGGATGTATTTTTGAGACGGGGCAGAGGGTACCACACTTGTTAGATACAGCTAACGTTGCAGGAGACTATCCATAACTTGTTAAGTTATTCAGAACGTTGAAATTTCTTTTAGTCTTCTACATTTTCTTTGCAAAAAACATTTTTACAATATTTGCGAATGTAGATTAGAATGAATAATCTCCTAAGAACTCTCCTATCAACAGTTACGGCACCAACCGTCCCGGGAATGAATGCAACTGTTCAAAATAAAAGCGCGCAAAAATTTTAAACAATTTCGACATTTCAAATTAGGAATGCCTGATATGTCACTTTGTATCGATTGGTATTATCGTATGGTAACCCAATTTTCTTGCTAATACCAATGATAATGCGAATATTTGCGAATTCGTGTTACGAATATAATAATATTATTACCCCCTGATATATGTATATTACGAGTAAATAAAACTTCAGCTATATTTTTAGAATGTTATAAATAAAAACAATTTTATAAAAATATTAAACTATCACTCCATGAAAAGTAACTCTTGTTCCCGAGCGACGCGTGCCAAATCAACAGCCGAGCGTTGTAACCACATGAAATTGATAACCAATAGGTATATCTATTCTGCGGTTGTGAGGAACCTAACATCTCAATATATGAACAAGAAGCTAAGCCACTTTAAATATTATCTACACTTGTTGGTGTGGAGTTATGGTACCTCCATCTAGATTATTTTGATAATAATCGTCGTAAAATATTTATCGAGCACTCGTCACTATGATTTCACGGGTCTATGTGGCTTTAATACGATGTTCGTGGGCCAAGTCACGCACTTGGCTACGGGCCAGGCAGACCTACTGGTCAACGTACGAGGCTCTGGAGCAGGCTTTCCTTTCAGTGTGAGGGCGTCAGATGGTAGTCGCACTGTGAAAGTGAATATACGCCAAAAACAATTATGTGGTAGGAATCGGCTCCGGCCGGCCGACAGACGATGAGTCGAGAGCCAATCCTGGTCGCGTCCGAAGTTGGCGCTATAGAGACCTAAGTCAACTCTCTGGCCTCTTTTTCTTATGCATCTGTTTATCTAGGATTTAACTGGGGTAATTATTCAGGCCTGTAAATCCCGGTGGGACAAGCAAAGATGAATCGATACCCACATTTCACCTACCTAAAAAGGGGCGAGCCAATTAGCAGCATGCGGGCACATTGTCATAGATTAATAAACTAAAATGAATTAAAATTTGAAATAGGTACAGAATCTTATTATATCTAGTGAATCATTCTCTATTGTTTACAGCGACTACAGCTGACGCATCAGACGAAGATTGGGGAATGGATTACGACAATTTCTATGACTACTCCGAGGAAAACAATAATGACACAGTTGTTGACGATAAGGAGGAAAACATAGACAAGAAAGTGGAAAACGAAATTCAAGAATTCATACAGCAAAATGAAAACACAGAGGCCCATAGTCATGACGACTTCGGGCCGTTACTGGATTACCAATTTGAAGATAACCGATCCGATACCGATGAGAAAGAAGTGGCTGCCAAGAAGAATGTTGAGAATATTCTTCCTGAAGAATCACTTGAAGAAGAACCCGTAGTAAATTCTGATGATTTAGTAGATGAACCAGTCCAACTTAGTAAAAAAAGCAAAGAAAATGATGAAGACGATATATTTGGAGGCAATTGGAATGGGGAAGAGGTTCCCTTACCAGTGCCAGAATCGAATAAAGTATTGTCTGAAGAAGTTCAGCAATTACTAAAAGAGACGTCGTCTAATGAGTCAGTTAGTAATGAAATAAGAGAGCCCACCCTAGATCAAATTAAGGAAGAAACTAGCAAGCTTTTACAGGAAATGGATGAATTGGATTTTAATTCAGTAGACTTTAAAAACAACAACAATGATACCATGGACGTCAATTACGAAGATGATACCCCCGAAAAAGTGTTAAGAGACTTAAGTGCTGATTTAGATAAACTATTTGAAACCCTTGATAAACTAAGTGAGGACGAGGCTGATGTAGACTCACTATTTGAATCTCTTGATAAACTGAGTGAAAACGATTCTGATTTTGGTGACAAAGATGATGCATTTAATGATACTAATTTAATAGATGACGTTCAAGATTACGAGGAGAAGTACAAAAGACCTTATGGAGAAGGTTACATCATGTCATTAAGAGATGATTACGACAGCAATATTGATGATATGTTTGACAAATATGCGAACAATTCATTCGATGATGATGAGATACAGAAAGATGAGCATGGAATCCCTGCTATTGAGGATCTTAAAAACCAGACTGTAACGACAATAACTGATAAGGATCAGAAAGAAAATACGGCTACTGCAAATGATAGTGGCAAAACTAAGGCTAGTGCACTAGAGTTATCAAATGAAATAGACTACGATAAAGCTATATTGACTTTTGAAGACAAGGTAGATAAAGAATACTCAGAAGAAGACCAAAAACATTATTACGGTAATGACGGTTTGGTTGACGATGAGATGCCTAAGAACATAGACGCCGAAGTATTCGTCACATCAACTAACACACCAAATTCTGAAAATACACATTATTACAATACCAGTACAGATATTGAAAGCACAGTCAATAAAACAGAAGAACCAAGAACCACTGCTGAAAAAGTTCCAGAGATTGTTTTGACTGAAGAGACTGTTTCGACTACGGAAGCTGATGTTGAAAAAGTAACCCTGATGGTCACTGATCTGAATAGTGCTCAATATAATGACATAATGGTCCAGTTTTCCGAGGCAAATGATGAAGAACTACATGCTGCGAAGAATGAGGAACCTCCTAAACGCATAACACTGAGTGTTGACGAGAATACAATAATTACGTCCCCTAATTACCCAGAGCGCTATCCCCGTAACACTATTGTGGACTGGATTCTCGAAGGCCCCGGTATTGGTATTGAGATGAATATAACTGCTCTCCATGTTAACGGAGTTGCCGGTGAATACGTTCTCGTGAAGCCAGGTATTGTTTTTTCTCTCTTATAGTTTGATGACGTGTGTGGTGTTGCGGTAGAGCACCCGACTATCTAGTCCAGAGGCGGGTTCGATTCCCAGAGCGTTCTATTTTTTTCATAACAGACTAATTTAATATTATATTGGTATTATTGATTTCGTCATCATGTCCTAGTACTAATTACTTTTGTTCAGCGGACTAAGTAATGTTTTTCCAGTGACATGTGTGCTTAGATAGGAGTGATTATGGAAATAACTCACTACTATTATGATTATTATCTCTTCTCATACTATGACCGCACCAAAAGATTCATTATTATATCCTAATATTATTGCAGTATCTTACTTGTTAACAAAATTACTGTAAATCCTGGCGATTACAAAAGGTTATATGATTTGAATTGATTCGATTGCTCACAAGTGTCAATAACATTAAAATGTTCACAGGTGGTGTGGATGCTAGTGGGACAGATGGACTCATTTTCTCGTTCGAACTGAGAGAAGTGCGAAGGTTCAGGTTCACCAACGTCAATCGTATGTTTGTGAGGTTCGAATCCAAGTCTGCCGTGGTCTTCACTGGATTCTCTATGAGTGTCAGGATGATGTGTGAGTATACCTTCTTCATCCTAGCGCTCATCTTGGCAGTCTCATCTAAAGCTGGTGCTTTGGAGCCTCCTGCTCCTCTTTTTATTGGTTTGTTCTAAGTAAACCATCATCTGACCTCTCAACCTCTAGAGAAAACCTGCACCAGAGCTTCGACTGTCAATCAGCGGGTGAGTTTCACTGGAGCCCCATATACACTCTGGTGGACTCCTTGTGAACCTGCTTGGCGAGCATGCTACACATAAGTTATCAAAAATTTAAGAAAAATTGATTCTACCGTACGGTGCAAATATATTTTTAACTTAGTTTTACAAGCTATGTTTAGGGTTTAGAAAAGTGCGGATTCGTTTCGGCAGCAGTTCAATGCGAGAGGGAAAGTCACACGGGTCTTTGCACATCTGTATAGCTGTATCGCTCTTCTTCTGACCCAAAGCTATATTCGCAATAGAATCGCTTATGCGCGTCGTGGCGAGCTCGCAGGTCTAGGCGAATCGGTTTGCCAAATTGCGACTGATATTACTACCTATTAGTAATATATAAATTTGTTTTGTTTTTAATTAATCGGTTAATCATCTTGTTTTCACCTTTGTGCAGTTCCCCAGGGTGGGGTGCTCCAGCTTTATGTATTTGTATAGCTTTGCGTTTAAAGGAACATGTCAGCAGTTTACGCGAATGTTACACAATACATTGAAATAAATATATTTTTTATAGCGATTTGTTTGGTGGCCTTTTGTTTTTTACATTGAACCCGATGTTCCGATTGCTTCTCAGCAGCCTGGCAGCCCAATAACCAATAATCATCAATTTATTTACCTCATCAGTGCCACCGCCAGAATATGAAAGCGAAGATATTCCGGAGCCTGACGCGGTCCTGCGCCCTCCGAACGAGACTCTGACCCTGAGCTTGGCTGGACTGACCCTAGTCCAGTTCCACGATGCCAAGTCGGACTTCAAGGAGCTCATTGCTGACATGTCGTCAGAGTACATAAAGCATAACGACATCGATCCGGGGCACAATACCACGTAAGTCCTCTTATTTTGCGCTTTACTCAATTTTCTATCAATATAATTTCCAGACATTGCATTTTTGGTCTCCCATTGTACAGCGTTCTTTTTTGTGTATTTTTATAGCTTAGGTAATTATTATATTATCAGCGTGTCCCCTCGACATCACATCGGGGAACCCCTAACTGGTAAAGCACTGGACACAAACACGACGATGCTTAAATTAAAATACTACTTCTTCACAATATACGCTAATCATGACGATAGCTCTTGAAAGAAAATACTAGAAATGGCCCATGCGTTTGGAGCAATGATGCTACAGAAACAGATCAAACCAACACCCCTCGTTTTGCGTCGGAGGGTCAAAAACAGGACAGGACGTGATTAAGTGCGGTCGAACAATCCGTCCACTCCTGGGGATCTTTATGTAGGGCGCGTCAACATAACCTCACGTACCCTGATGGTAAGCCAAAGGGAAAGTCTCAGGAATAAAGGTAACCAATACAAATAATGTTACAATGGCGCCTTTAGCTTGACGGCCTCATCATATTTCACGAGGAGGAAGAAGCAAGGACTAAGGTGACCATTGCACTTGTTATTAAATTTTATTAGGTATGTTCAGCTGCCTAAGGCTAATAACTCTGTAACTAAATAAAGTACACTGTAGAGTATTTCCCCGGGAGTTATTTATACATCTAGATAGCGTTGTGTAGTATGTTGTGGAATATTTTATTTATTTATAATGGAAAAAGCATTTATTCATGCATTCGATGTGCTAATGAAATCTGACATCTATCCGTATAGGCCTTAG
The DNA here is from genome assembly GCA_914829495.1 of Eilema sororculum. NCBI lineage: Eukaryota > Metazoa > Arthropoda > Insecta > Lepidoptera > Erebidae > Eilema > Eilema sororculum. The sequence goes on from OU618532.1 coordinate 1,047,708, forward strand.
AATATATACACTAAGTATAGGCCGTTTAAACCCCCGACGCAAAAGACGATGGGGTGTTATAAGTTTGACGTGTATGTCTGTAGTGCTGTTTGTCTATAGCACCATAGCTCCGAACGGATGAAACGATTTCAATTTAGTTTTTTTTGTATTAAAATTGACTTATGTAAGGGTGTTCTTAGATATGTTTGATGAAAATCGGTTTAGCTGTTTCAAAGGTGTGGGGGGTGAACGTAGGGAAAAATAACCGAATATTTGCAAATATATTCGAGTGGAGTCTCAAATGAAAGCACACCACATGTACAGTCAGCATCAGAAAGATGTTGACGAACAGAGTACTCAAAATCATCTTAATTTCATTTTTTGACCCCCTTTCAGTTGACCAATTGTTCAGATATTTGGTACACGTCTCTAGTTTGGAAAATAATACCATGTAAATCAATGAAACAGTTTGATTTGCTCTTAACACGAGAGTTTTATGATCATTTTGAGACTTCGTCTTCAAGATATTTATGACTCTGCAATGTGTACATTACAAAATAATATGTTCAGTGAAAATCGGTTGAACTGATTTTCCAGTTTTTGGACGTTCTGTTGTGCCAAGGGTTTTTTTATTGATTTTATTGTAATGTCACATGACAGCTACAAATAGTTTGGCGTGGTTGATGGTTGGTTAAGGTGTATTGACGGTCTTCCCCTTTACCTCTGTTCAGTATAGCCAGTCTAGTAATATACGTAGATATTGCTTCAGTCGCAATAACTATTGATAGCCAATTTCTTAACTTTATTGCGGACACTTTTCCGCAAAGAATACTAAACTGTATAATCAATTTATTGGTGACTACATATCGATAGCTTATCTATAATATGTAGTTACTAAAAACATTGTAAGATACCGAGCAGATAATTTTTTATTTCATTTCACCATATTAAACAACAAGGCTTTCCTCTCGAATTTTAAGATCAGTCAGAAGTCATTCCATAAAATTCAAGGTAAATAAAATCATGAGAAACAGGAGAGTGGGCCTCTCAAGTGCAAACTTCGGATGTAACCGATGCTAACGCTGTCATGATTATGCCATAGATTCATATTTATTACTCGGAGATCAGACAATGACTAACCTATTTCTGTGACGATTTGATCTAATCATTAATATGTTATGGTCTGATATCATGAACGGTTACAATATTGAATATCTTATCACAAACACTAAACATATATTTTCGATTACGACAATAACATATTTTTACCTGGAATGTCCGTTTTCTTCTTCATTGTAATATTTCTTACGTGGCTGTTCTGTGACGATTACAACAACATCCTGCATATTTCAACAACATCCGGCACGCTTCAGTAAACAAACCGATACTGTTAAACGAAATGTAGTTCCTAGAGAGGTTTGACGAGCACAAAATGGGGTTCTTCAAAAGGGGCTTTAGAAGGTTTCTTCATGGTAGACAGCATGAGTGAAACGCCCCCGGTGTTGCATACGTCTATAGGCCGCGGTACCACTTTCCATCAGGTGAGCCGTGGGCTTGTCTGCCACCTAAGTGGTATAAAAAATGGGTAGCCTCGCCGCAGGTGCTGTAAACTATAGGACTCTTTGTTACTCCACTGGGGAATACACATGCCCTATGTAGTGCCGTTGTTCTACTTATACCAAGTTAGTGGATACACTGGATACAGCATTAAATGAAATCTGTCGTATCATAACTGACTGTCTGAAACCGACTACAGCACGTATGCTGTCACAGTACTGACTGTCATTACACCATTCAGCATTCGCAACGCAAACGTGACTTCAGCCATTGAGATGTCTAAGCTTTACAAGTATCAACGGCACTCCATTTACAACTACTTTGGCGTGACAGAGAGACTGAAAAGCCAGAAGACTTATTCGTGTGTGTTGCTTCTATTATTATATATATTCAGATTTGATCTCTAGGAAGCCCAGTGGCCGCCACCAGGCGATCCTTTGTCCCACTATCGGAGAATCTTCCCCAACTGAACGTCCTTATTAGACTTCAAACATGAATGAAAAAAATAATATTCGGCCATTTAATTTTAGTTTTAATTTAAATAATATAACATTAACATTAATAGAAATTCGACATCTATATAAATCTGAAAATATAAATATGACATTATATATTATTTAAATGGAGAATTATTGGGTACATGCATTGTATTACTGAAAGATTACAGGAGTGTGATTCAAATCATTTAAGTATTTGCACACCATAATCTATCATCTATTCTGTGCCATAATGGTACAATGTAGATGCGGCATTGTAACCATAAGATTATTCTGTTTACTCTGGTGAATAAATTATTATTTCATTCATGAATTGAACCTAACACACCTTTGGCCCACAAGGGAACAAGTTAAAGAATGAACATGATTCTAATCTCCAATGTTATCTGATGGGACCGCTTTGCAACAAGACATGTTGTTTTCTTATCTATACTCGAGACCTCACGCACACGTATTCACTACGGCTGCATTGCAGTCATTCAGTAACTATAATAACATCGAAATTGATCTATTATATTTATGATAGTATGTGGATACTGTTTTTTAACTATATCTAAGTACACACAATGTTGAAAACTCTTTGAAATAAACTCGTAGAAAAACTCTGTAGAAAACATGATTCTGATAAGCGCCAAAATATCTTAGCGAAAAGCTTAGCTAAGTATGTCAAATACAAGAATGTATTCGAGACGGCCATTTTCTATTTTCGTTCGACTTACTTTACGATGATACGACCTAAATAACGCAACGCAAAACGCAATAAACGAAATATTCAAATCAAATAATTAATAGTACACATTAATTCTCATCAAACAAATGAACTTTTCGCAAAAACATATGAAAACAAAATATTGGGACTTGACCTGGACGAAGCTCGCGTTCCACGCATGCGCGAGTTTTATCAAGCTTGGCGCATGCACGAGGAAAACGTCAAATTCTATTTCAGTACAAGCGGCACAAGCTTACGTGACGAGCTTATACAACTGCTTTTAATCAAAAGCGAAATATACAATAATACAAATTTTAAATGCAAAATAGTGTAGTGTATAAATTTTGCGGAATTTCAACTAGTATGTGCGGCATTAACAATACAGTAATATGTTGAACGTCAATGTGAGACATGATAATGCAGCAATGCGCCAACGAATCGATTCGAACGTTCCCTGATGCCAAATATAGAAACTAGTGTCAAATATATACGCGATGGAGCCTCTGATAGATAGGAATAACTTCGCCATAAGCGCGATGGTGACCGTGGCTCTCCAGATACTGTTCTTCACTATAGCCTCGCTGTTCCAAAACGACAAGGTGACGGACTTTACAGGCGGCGCGAACTTTATAATTATCGCTCTATTGACTTTCTTCCTTGGACAAGGAGGCTCGACGCTCAAAAGTTACGACAGCAGACAACTCATGGTAACTGCCTTCGTATGCCTGTGGGGCGTGAGGCTCTCCGGCTACCTGATCTACAGGATCTACCACATAGGAAGAGACAAACAGTTCGAAGACCGAAAGAGCAACACCCTGAGATTCGCTGTCTTCTACACATTCCAAGCCGTCTGGGTGTACATAGTTAGCTTGCCAGTAATAATAATTAATTCACCCCATCATTCTTTCCCTAAATCTCCTAAAACCATGACGACTTTAGACTCTGCAGGGGCGGGCGTGTTTGTCATTGGACTTTTAATAGAAACTTATGCGGATCTGCAGAAGTTCGCTTTCAGACAAGAGCCTTCGAACCAGGGCCGGTGGTGCAATGACGGGTTGTGGGGATTATCACGACACCCTAACTACTTTGGAGAAGTCGTCCTCTGGTGGGGCTTATTCATAATATCCTTAAATGTGATCAGTGGGATCGAATGGATTGCGGTTTTATCACCCCTGTTTACCACCGCAATCATCCTATTCTTATCTGGTATACCCTTACTTGAAAGATCTGCTGACGAAAAATACAGGGATAATCCTGACTACTTGTATTACAAAGCGTCTACGTCACCCCTTATACCGATTCCTCCAGCAATTTACGTGGAAGTGCCGAAATTTTTGAAGTGCGTGCTGTGTTGCGAGTTTCCGATCTATGATTCTACTTCCGAGGAGTTTCCGGCGCCGACGATCGCGACGGAAACAACTAGCATCTCAATGGTACAGTCGCAGACATAGCTAACAAGCGGGGCGCGTGACCACCTTTCAGGCGCCGCCCCCGAAGATATCGCGAAAAACGCGAATCACAAACAATTGTGATACACAGCTGAGGACAGAGCCAATAGATTACCAAATTCATTGCCACTTAAACAAAACAACACAATAGATATGAACCTATATAATACTTACATGGATAACGTCAACAAAAGTAGGCGAATAGCATTAGGTCTTATAGAGGAAACTAGAGACATATACAGCTTGGATAACACTCCAACTGATATCGGAAACCATATAGATTTAGCTGTACCTAGTACTAGTAAAGCTAAAAGACCTATAGAAGTAGTTAAGTATGGTAAAATTACTTTCAATACGACAGCTATATTACATCATTATCCCCAGATAACGAATAACGAACATTCTAGTAAAGCTGCGACAAAGAAATCAGATTTGAACCTTCCAGAACCTAAAATAGATAATAATAACGAAATAAATCGTGAAGCAAAGAAAGCTGTCATAGCTAAGAGAGATAACTACAATAATAACGAAACAGCGAAAGTAAATATAACTACGGACAATGCCTTAGATGTGGTCAACCAGCCGGTGAAGTTCACTGAAGAGAAGCTTGTATGAGATTGGGAGTTTACTTTTTTCTTATTACGTTTTAATTTGAATAGACTATGGCATAGATGGAAGCCTAAAACCTGACATATCTCATTAGAAATGTTATTAAGACTGGCAATGAATATGTAAATGAGGATGATAGATGGTAAATAAATATAATGTTAGGTGTAAACTCCTGTTATTATAATAGATTGATGCAATCCGTCTCACATAGAATTTTAATCAAAATTAGTATTTAATCTATTTACTGAAAACTGGGAAGAAAGCGTAATTTGTAAGTATCTTAATCGTAAGTAGTGGTAGTCGTTGTTTCCCTACACAGATACTCACCAAGATCTCGGGGTTGCAATTATAGCATAGCAACCAAAGAGAAAAATCCGAAGAGTGGCTCCAAATTACAAGTACTTTGGATGCCATCGGAACTAATAAGTAGATACTGGTGATGATGAATTGATCATTTTTTGGCCTATTTTAAAGAGTCAGTCTCATGATCGAGAGATTTGAAACGGCTACAATCACTATCAACGATGTGAGCCCATTCCTAACTCGAGCATTTCAATTTATGTTACTAATATTCTTTACAAAAAAGTTTAATAACTACTTACTTGATTGTCTCCAGGTTGGAGGTAACCCAGATTATGAGGACGGCAGTCTGCAACATCCGCTGGCCGAATTACGAGACCTGTGTCGAGGTGACCTTCGGCGTGCCACTGCACTACCCGGAGGATGTAGAGAATCCCAAACTGGACGCAGAAGACCTGGAGGCCATGTGGAGGACCTACATCGTTAAAGAACCGTTCGCTACGAGGTTAAGCAGCATGGGTATAACTGTGAGTACTTTATTTTTACATTCGATTGCACAAGGAGCTAAAATTTTGATTTTAATTTTGACTCATATAATTGATTTAAGTTAGGAATTTGATGAATATTTTATTTAATTTAATTGTGTGTTAAGTTTGATTTTAATTGTTATTTTATATTTAATTTAATTTAGCTAGCGACATACCTATGATCAAATGCACACTGTTACTAACATAGCTTTTAAGTGTATTGTATTACTAACAGTTACCTATATGGACATTGTTCCGAAATAAAGTTTCATTATTAAAAGGTGGATAGGGCTCCGTCAAGATATACGGGGCCAAGTCAACTTGACCTGCAAGCCGGTGCTTTTGCTGATTGACGGTCCTTCTACAAAGCAAACTGGCTCTGGTGCAGGTTCTGCTTGCTTGGGAGGTCAGATACTCGTATTAAAGCAGTAGAAGTCAAAGGAACAGAGAGCAACACGTGACGTGACGTGACGAGAAAGCCTTTAACCTTGGGAACTATTTTTTTGATTTTTTTGATTTGATTGATTTTGATTAGTATATTGTGTGACTTCTATAACAGAACAGAAGCCTGAATGTTTATGCCAATGATTCCAGGAGTACGCCATCCCGAACGACCGCTCGGTCCTCATGCTGTGGCTAGTGATCGCCGCTGCCGTGATCATCGGCATGGTGATGCTGGGCTTCGCGCTCTGGCGGTTCAGCTGCTTCGAGGACTACACCAGGTGTGTGCTCATATATTTTGACAAATGTTTTTTTAGTGAAACATAGATTAAATAGAGCAGGGGAGAGAAAGATAGAAAAAAATCCTAACACTATTGAATCCCGTCAAGTATCTATAGCAAGAGCCATACAAACAACGACCACAAATTGCAGAATTTGCAGAATGCTGCATAAACTGACATGGGTGTGTCAAAGGGAGGAGTTTAAAGGTTCAAAGTACATCTGAAATTCAAAATATGTAAGTGACGAGGAACAAAACTATATTTTGATTTCTTTCTTTTACAGGATGAAATCTTTTAACGATTCTGACAGCGTCCAGAATGAGAAGAGGAACATGGACCTGTACCCAACTCCTCACCAGACGCTGCCGCCTCTGTACTCTGACACCGACTACAAGTGGGCCGATGAGAAATACGATGACTCAACTCGAGGTAAACGACACTCTTCAACCAGAATAGGTACAGGTTCTTAGGTACAGGGTCCTTGAGACTCAAGCCTCATCTGCTAGCCGGTGCACCAGACAAGGCTTTTTCGTACATTTTTCTCTCAGGGATGAGTGATCAGCATCAATCGTTTCCAATAATACATGAAATTAGAGTTACAACTAACCGCAAAGAATTCTGTGGTTGTCGGCTTTTTCTGGGCATAAAATAGAATTTGGCCGTCTTATCTCCCACTCTCTTTCTTCTGCATATCAATGACATGCTCTGTAACGGAAACATTCACTGCTATGCAGACGACAGCACCTTACACGGGAGTTATTACGCACATCCTGCGGCCAAGCAGTCTGATATCGCGGAAAAAAGGCAGCTTCTTGTCACTGACCTGGACCGGATCCTGGACCACATTTCTCAATGGGGCGCTGGGAACCTGGTCGAGTTCAATGCCAAGAAGACCCAGGCATGTGCGTTTACAGCAAAGGTATCTCCTTTCCTTCCCCTTCCCACTCTTCAGAGCACACCACTGCCACTGCAGGATCACCTCACTATCCTCGGTATGGATGTTCGCTGCAAACTGAATAACAAAAACTATATCGAGAGTATCATCAAATCAGCCTCGCGTAAACTCGGAGTCCTGAACAGAGTGAGACGTTTTTTCACGCCGGAGCAGCGGTGTCTTCTATATAAGACCCAAATTCGTTCCTGCGTGGAATACTGCTCACATCTCTGGGACGGCTCCGCAAAGTACTTATTAGATGCTCTCGACAGGTTGTCGAGAGCATCTAATAAGTACATCTAATAAGTGTTGTATTGGGGATCCTGAGGTCACGAACACCCTCGAGCCTCTGCAGATGCGTAGCGTCTTTGGCAGTTTTCTACCGTCTCTACCATGGTGAATGTTCTGACGAGCTCTTCCAATTAGTCCCAACCTCCCCTTTCCTTCACAGGACGACACGTGCAGGGCTAGGATGTCATCCATTTACGGTGCAGAGTATACCTGCTAGAACCAAGCGTTTCAGTGATTCATTCCTATGCCGCACCACTAAGGCCTGGAATTCCCTGCCAGTTCACGTGTTTCCTTCTTCCTACAGTCCTGGGTCCTTTAAGCGGGGCGTGAAAAGGCATCTAATGAGGCCGTCAAGCTGAGTGCCACCACTGTTAACATGGTAAATGTTTACGATGGTGACCCTCTTTCCGAGACTTTGCCTTTAGCTTAACATCAGGCGAGGTGAAGTCAAATTGAGGTGTCCAGTATAAAAAAAAATAGTAAAACTGAAATTGTATTTTATTGAATTGTTTTATTTTCTTCCAGTGGATATGGGCGGATTCTCTAACAAGAGCTACATCCGGGACGACCTTTTCGACCTTGATTCTGATGAGGATATCATCACTACTCGCGACCGGTAAGTTTGAATCCACAGCTATTGGATTATGATTATGTTGATACTGTTGTACATTTGCAACGCTCATGCATGTTCACTTTAGTTTAGTAAAATGTACAACAGAATGAATTAATATCAATACTTACGTGGTTGTTAATAACGTATTTTCGCTCCAAATTGTTTCAGGAAGGGAGTCGTAATTAATTCCAAAGATGTTTTTGAAGCTTAAATTGTGTAAAAGGTAAACATTTATCGACATACGTAGGTAGGTACTAATAGTCTCCTTAACGATAGCGGGTCATAACCCACAACTATAATTGCTGAGTGCGGTAATTACTGCAGGGCTTGTGAACCTGGCTTAACCAGGTTACCACAAAGCAATGACGTCAATATTCATAACTTTGAATAGAGAACAAACCTAGAAGTAAATGTCAGTCAGTAGCCAATCATATTGCGAATTTTGTTGAACATTATTTTATGGCACATGGGCGATTGATTGTAATGTATGTAAGTACCATTTGCTAGCGATTGTTCGCCCTGCGTTCGTTTTAGTTTCACGATATTTCTACCAAACCCAACATTCGCTGTCATACATTAGGTAAATCAGCACGCTAACCAACACAATAGTAATAAAAATCCATTCCTTGACAGAAGCAGACAACACACATATACTCACGCCTTTCTCCCTCTGGGGTAGGTAGACAACAGCCCCACATCCCCTATCGGTTTCTGTCATTTCCTTACACACATTAATTATCTTAAAAATCTTAAAAATTATCTTTAAATTAGGTAGAGAGCTGCGTCGAGTATTTTTCCATTTCCCAATCCGAAGAAAAAACAGGGATATCCTTTTAAAATTTTTCGTCGTCAATAATAATTCAAGATATATTTATTCAGCTAAATATCTCTTTGCGTAATTTAAACCTTTGATACTCAAAGTAGTCCATTCGTTTTGTGGTCGCAATATACGTGGAATCTTAAAAACATTTGTCATCTACTTACTATCGTATCAATCAATCTATTAGCCCACCGCAGTTAACTGCTTCTCCTAATGTGCGCCATTTCACTATCGTATAAACTACCCCTTTTGCAATTATTTAAAAACAGTCATCATCATCCACATAGAGACGTTAGTCCTGATTGCATCCGAGGCCACGGTGCCCTCGGAGCTCAGGGTCCGCCTTCCGGCTCTTCCTCCTCCACTTCGCACGATCTTGGGCGTCCAAGGTAGTGAGACCGTTTTCACGCATGTCACCCCCCACGACGCCAAGCCAGCACTTCTTGGGCCTACCCCTTCTACCTGGACCGGGTGGGGGCGCCATTGCCAGGCATTTGTTACCCACGTAGCTGGGCGGTTTCCGCAAGACGTGGCCGCACCAGCGGAGGCGGCTCTCTTGCATTTTATCTGCGATGTCACGGACATGAAGGCTGCCGCGGATGCGCGAGTTCCTCACGCGATCTTTACGCGTGACTCCACACATCCACCGCAGCATTTTCATCTCCGTGACACGCAGCATCTGCTTGTGTCGCTCCAACAGCGGCCACGCCTCACAGCCGTGTAAGGTCTAATGATTGTTTTATAGACCTGCCCCTTCAGCCTGACTGGCATTTTAGTGTCGCAAGTGACGCCAGTCATTTCCCGCCACTTAGCCCACGCGGCGGCAATACGTGCCTTGACGTCGTGGTCGATGTCACCAGTAACGTGAAGTACAGATCCCAGGTACTTAACCTGATCCGTGCGCTCGACCAAGTTCTCGCCTATGCGAACGGGTGTGGGATCTGTTGAGTTTAACGCCAAGTACTCTGTCTTCGCCACATTTAGCTTCAGACCGCCGTTCTCAAGCGCCTCCTTCCACACTTTCACACGTCGCACCAATCTGTTCCTGTCTGCGTCCATCAGCGCAATGTCATCAGCATACATAAGCAACCATGGAGGCTGCTCATGTGAGTCTCTGATACTGTCCGACAAAACGTCTAACACCAAGCTGAACAGGTAGGGACTAAGTACGGATCCTTGGTGTACCCCGACGGTGATGGGGAAGGTTTTCGTGTCGCCAACAGCGGTCCGAACCACGGAACCGGAATCTTGGTACATGTCTCGGATGGTGTCGATGTAAGCCTTTGGGACTCCTTTGGACCGCAGTGCCCACCAGATCATCGCGCGAGGCACACAGTCGAAGGCCTTCTGCATGTCTAGGAATAGACAGTACAGGGGCGTGTTCCTCGCCCTGTATCTCTCCGCGACTATCCTTAGGGCGAACGACGGATCCATAGTCCCGTGTCCGGGGCGGAATCCATACTGGCACTCCGAGAGGGTACTCTCCTCTAATTATTTAAAAACAGTAACACAGAGTTTGCACATCGCATCTCAAGGCCTCTACTCGTAATAGGAAAACATGGCAAGTGGTCTACAAATCAAAAAAGGTTGAGGTCCTCTGATTTATATGACCTACGGCCCGTTACCTTCCTCAGTTTTATATAACCAAGTGGGCGATGACCCTTCACTATCGTTTTATAGTATAGTCACTATGTCGATAAAATATAATTTGAATATTAATTGATTTTAATGATATAACTTAGTAAATTAAGAATAAATTGTTGATTTTATGTGATTTTAACTAAACGGTTCTAAATACTGTTAATAATTCCTGAATTATTATTGTTATTATTCACTATTTTTTGTAAAATCCGATTTGCGATTTTACCCCTAGATATACATATTAATAGAACATAATAATAGTCCAAATTTCATTAACAGTATTTATGAAGAGAATAATATAGATATTATTATTACCGTTGTATACTTAATAGACTTTAATATATATATTACTATAGACGTACTCGATATCAAACTGTTGTGATTTTACTTTGTGTAAGCTTTCAGCTTCTGTTGTAAATTATTTTTACATATTTTATATTTTGTTTTTAGAATTTATTCATGAATAAATGGTTAATTTTATTATGTTATTTTATTTTTTGTTTTCAATAATTATATTATGTATATATTATTTTCGATATTAAATGAGAATACAAAAACCTTATTAAAAAGAATAAGGTATTTATTTCACTATTTTATATCATCATATTTATTGGCAATGTATATTATTTTATATATAGCAAAATTTTAATACAAAAGATTCGTGTTTTAGTTTTCTACAGCTATTTTTCACGAGTTTAAAATAGGGTTGTGATACAAAACATTTATCTATATATTCCATATATTCTCTTTACAATCGAATAAGTGATTTTATCCCTGTAAAATTTTGATATATCTACTCTATTCTATAAATTTCATTAAGTCGTCAACGATATAAAAATGCAAGGACAGAGTTTAATTTACACAAAATCTTATAAATAGTGAACAAAAGCATACTGTCTGTCTTTCATAAATATAGGTACTTACCTATATGTATTAATTCGAAAGGATGAATTGGTTTAAAAAACTCTTACCTTCATCAAGAGACGACGAATCAACTTTAATATGTTAGGTAATTGTATGAATAATATGACAATGAATTAATAATACCTACAGTCTCAAGTCCAGAACAAATAAAACCGATACTAAGCATTACTGTGAAACCTACAGTGATTCAATGGTTGACTCACTTATTTCAATCAAATTTGAAATGATTTTATTTACGTAGTAGGTACCTAACTACCTAATGGTGGAATACACCAGTAGTATGTCATATACCAAAAAGAATATAATTCATAAAATATAATTACGTCAGTATACAAATTCTTACTTACTTATTATGTGTATTGACGTGACAACGTCTTATAATTCGATGAAGCCGGCTGCACGCACGAAAAAACATGACGTCATGCGGCGTTACCTCGCTCTGAGGCGTTCTATTTAAGCTTGAAGTGCAAGCGAGAGCGCGGAACGAGCGACAAATCAAACAAATAAAATTAAAATTTTCTTTTGAAAAATGAAACCATTCCATCAGTATTTTCTTATGACGTTGTCACGTTCACCTATCGTCAGTAGATAAACTTACTTTACAGACAACCGATTTTTTTTATTTTGATGTGGAATTTAGGCATAGTTTCCCTAATCTATAATATTAGTAAATAAGTACTTATATATTATACTCATTAGGTATTATAGATAAGCCGGGTGAGAATCGATATATTTGGCGTCTAAAAATGGAAAGATTATATTACATTTAGATAGATATTTAATACATAGAGATCTGGCTGAGCTAAAATCTAGCATGACTTTGAGTATGTGCTAATATAAAAATAATATCAGCCATATAGAATTTATTAAAAAAGCCATTAAGTTGGCCACGAAAGGTACATAAATAACTATACTAATAAATATATATAATAATATATGGTCACATTGCTACCTGAAACTAATAACAATAGTTCCTTAGATTATTAATAGATAGACTACCTAATAAACATTATGTGTATATAAAAATGTCCATACAATAGTAACGTTTACATAAACATATAATATAAATTAATAATAATATATATATTTTGCAATGTCAACGACCAAATTGCTTAGAAAATACCAGAATAAAACTAAAAGGTTGATCCAGAGTACCTTGAAGCTATTACGGTTTTGTGACACACTTAACAAGCATAGTAATTAAAAATATTCATGGGAGAGTTCACTCCCATTTATTTTTGCCTCCATACATATTGCCTCGGGCCCAATTCATACGAAGATAGCAGCAGAAAAGACGCGAACAGTTTAAAAGTTAAAAAAATCGAAGCACAACTAGCTTAGTAAATTATTAGATAACATTAAGAACATAATACATTAATTGGTCGCTTCAGAAGCATGAACACGACTTATAAAACAAAAACAAATAACCCAAGTCAAAAAACCATATATCACCATTATGTTGTATCTTGTAATTTGTTTATTGAAAGGTATAAACCAGTAGCTAGCCAGCTGGTCACGATCAGCTGCCATCTTGGTTTGATTTGTGCTTATAGAGACAAGGTACATCAAAATGTAATATGCTATCTTATATATCGAATTATCTATTCATAATAAACTATGGGAGTATATTCCCATTCATGCGACTGATAATGTTTTGCCAAAAATATAAATTTGTTAACGTCAATTTCATCTGCCAAATCCATTGCTAAAACATTTAAGTCAGAGCGATTTTATTATATGAAATCTATATTTATTAATGTAAGGTCGCTAATGTTATCAAATTGTATTGCCCAGTAAATACAAAAATTATAGATATTAGAGGACTAACAAATGTGTAGTTCAATATAAAAGTACGAATACCTACCTACCTACCTACTAGAAATTATTTTAAATATTAGGCGACATTATTTATCTTTCTTCTTCTATTAGACACTATATTAGTCTAGTCTATTAATGATTTTGTGCGATCATTAGTCTCCTTTTAGTATCATATAAGTACAAGTACTCATTAAAAAAAATGTTGTCAGTTTTCCGTCAGAATATCAATTATTTTATTGTTTGTTATTCAGCAATGTATAAGAATTACCCGCACGCGTATTTTTATTTTAAACAAAGTGAAATTATTGTTTTTCTGTGAGACTTACAATGTTATTACTGTACCTATATGAAATAAAACTGGCAATAACGATGCGTTTCATTTATTTACCCATCACCAACATCCAAGCCGATACCTATTACGAGGAGGACCCGGGTACGCTGGTACAGCTGCAGATTGATGCAGCTTTGATGGACACGCTGCCAGTTTATGAAGCGGTTTTTCCATAGACAAGCCTCGGTAGTGGTGTACACGAGCATACGATGCAACAATTCAATAAAGCAGTTTCCACTAGGTCCTCCACAGTATCCAGCCTAAACTACCTTCAGATTAATGGCCTTGGAATGTAAACGAGCGCAGTTTTACATTATTTAAAGTAAGTGCAAAATAAAGAATTACGTAACACATATGTTCTATCACTGTTCAAATATTTGCGCAAAAAGATAGCAGTTTGCATCAGGCTCTGCTGCCAAATACCGGAAAGATCCCGGCAAATCCACTGTGTACCTGCGCCTAGGCATCACGTTGAGTTCGTTAGTAGGCTATTACAGAGGCGCGCTTCGTAAATGATGACATGCATCCCAGGGCTACCAGTGTTACTGAAGACCGGGCGTATTGAAGGAGGATCAGGCAGAATGTAGACCCTGAGCTCTGAGTTGACAGAAAGACATGTTGAAAGAAAGAAATACAAATTTATTAAGGACTCGTTTCTGTATTACGATTAAAGAAAAAATAAATTGTGCTAGTTTGCCTCAAAGTTTATCTGTCATAATCTTCCATGCAGGAAGTAAGTAAACTCATAACGCTTCTTTTGGTCTCCGTCGTCTCAGTCGAATAAATACAGGCAATACTGTCGCAAAATTATGACGATAATGTTTACACAAACACAGTTAGAGCGTTCAACACAATAGATAAAGCGTATGTAGTGCCGGAGTCGCTATGATTTAAGGCATTCTTTTGTTAATGCCGTAGTGCGCTATTCTGTAACGCACTGGAGAATTTTGTGCTGTCAGTGGGAAGACCAAAGGCTGGTCCTACTGTGTCTTCTGCACTGGCGGCGCAGAAACTCTCTGTTCTTACAGGGTCGGCAGCACGAGTTTGACTCCCCTTATGTTGCATACGCCCATAGGCCACGGTAAGCGCTTTTCTTCAGGTGGGCCGTGTGGTTGTCTGCCACCTAAATTGTATAAAAAATGACTTCAAATGTAACGTAACTGCGATAGCGTAGTATAAATGCCAGTTTAGGATTTTTTTTTCATGCGGAATTCCTCTCGGATAACTTCCCCGCCGGAGCCGGGGGGAGGGGGAGGTTGTGTCGGACTTGAACCGACTAAAATCGCTCATAGTCTGTGGGTCGACGTGGCTAGGCGTGGAGGTGAGGTTGTCATCGTCATAGCCTTCGCACCCCGGCTGACCCAGGGCCATCCCTTAAGGTCTGGCCCTGCTCGGGAGCCTCTTGACCTCAATTATTATTGACTGTAATTCTGACTGATTGAATACTGGGTTTGCTCCGTGGTATTAGAACTATATTATATTATATATGGTGGTATCAATCGCCGTACTCGATTGCCTGCCCGCATTTTCCAGCGAGATAAACATGTTTAAACAAACCAGCTTTCCAACTTTATTTATTTTGTTTTCTTTAATTTAATGCGTCATAACAAAAAACATTTTGTACAGAATAGCCCACATGCCTACGCTCTCAACAAGGTCACGGCAGATCTTGGGCTTTACAGCGCTCACATCACAATTAGCACCGAAGATAACAAGATAACGGTCCTGCCTGATAACAGGACACTCACGTTGCGAACTATTCAATTTTTGAGTGAAGTTTTGCGAAAGTGCGTGCACCTAAAAAAATTGTTCAAGAAACTTGAACAAAGAAATGATTCAGTAAAAAATAAATTTTAAATTTAGAATTAGTGCCGTATTTTTTTTTTCTAATTTAGAATTAATTTATGTTTTTTTTAATGTATAATGTTTTATTTTTTAAATGACAATGACATTGAAGTACTTATAAAATAATTTGGCGAGTAATATTGCTTCAATTTTCTTTTTAAATTAAACAATAAACAAGTTGGTAAATAATGGAAGATGAAATGAAACAATTAGAATACGAGCAAATCAATAAGGTTTATGATGAGTGTCTCAGCTATTTAGAGTCGAACAAATCAAACTTTGATAGTGATTATAAATACGATTCTCATGAAGATCCAGATTATGACATTATTGCAGAGAAAATGGAAACTATAACGGAAGAGCCTAATGAAGAAACCAAATCAGTCTACACGCTTGAAAACGAGAAACCTCGTGGTAGTATAGACTCTGTTATTTCAGAACCGAGGTCTGAAAGACTAAGGAAGCTATCTCAGGGCCTCCCGAAAATCGTAATCACCCAGAGTAACAACAATTTAGAGGTAAAACCCTCAATAAAATATAATTTCGGAACGAATTTGTCAAAAAGTGATCATAGCATACTAAAAAGTGATCAGAGTTATCCGAAAAGTGATTATTATAGCTTATCAAAAAGTGAGCACAGACTTGTGAACAATAATCATTATTTGCACACGGGAGGGCAAGTGAAATGCAATGGAACAACGAAAATACGACCTTATCCGCCGAGAAAGTAAGTTTTATTTTCACAATTTCACTTTTTTCTTTAAAAAGATAAGGCACGTAAGAAAATACAGCATACTGCAAATGCAATGCGCTGCACTGGCACTTTATAGTCGACTTGCTGATGACGGTTATAGCAACCAACCTATGTCCTTTCCCAAGATCTAACCCATCTCACCAAATTTCATCAAGTTCAGTGGTTTTAGGCGTGAAAGAGTAACAGACAGAGAGATACAGTTACATTCTCATTTACTATAATTAATATGGAATTTTAGACTACAGATCCCCCTTTCATCTTTACGTTTTTTTTAATGGTAGCTTGTCGCCGGAGTGATGCCATAGAGTTCTCCGATGCTTGAGGGGTTTGAATATGAAAAATAGTTAAATTTGTTTCTAAGAAAGTTTGTTTGTTCGTGTATCACACTAAAACTACTGGAAAGGCTTACGACTGGAATTAAAGGACTTGTTACATTTTATCTCACTACAATGACGCAAGTGATGATAACAATATTAGTTTTTACTTGACATTGGTAAATTGCGGCGATTCGCTGCAGAAGTCATTAAGAAGAAGAAGAAGAAACAATATTGTATAGGTGAAAATACGGGTGAAACCACGAGCAAAATGTATAGTAGGTTTCGTCACTGAATAACTATTTTATACACCTTGAGGCCCAAACCTAGCCCGCTAATCGGTGCACCGGCGAAGCATCAAAAGGTCTGGCGCAGGCTTCCCTGTCGGAGTTAGGAGTATTATGAATTATGATGCCAATCAAAAACAATAAGTGCAAACTTTGGCAGACGTTGATGATAGGACGTGATGATAAGACTTAGGAAGTTTGGACGTCCGAATGTACAATTTGACTTCACGACATTTTTGCGAGTCGGAGATTTAGAAATGACTGACGGCAAACAGGAGTGATGTTATCTTATTTGAGCAGAGATAGTTGCAAGTAAACTCATTACATACATGCTGACCACTGAATAGGAAATCTCATTATTAGACTAGCTATGCCAGCGACTTCGGCCGCGTGGAGTTAGTATCTGGTTGTTTTTTTTTTTTGTAAATATTAGCTCCTTACTACTTAACGCACCATCTGCGAGTGAAAATCCCTTCAAATTCTGTCCACGCTTTTTAAAAACTTACCCTCATGTTTTAAGACCTAGGAATTGGTAAATTACGAAGGAATTAAGAAGTAGACTACACGATATCTTTGGAAGTCATCCTTTGTTTCTCCTGCCCTAATGATTTATATTTATTTAAACAAGCGGTCACAGCCACCCCCAGAGGACGAGACGTGGCTACGCGTCGGAATACCCCAAAAGGCTGGTATCCAAGTCTGGCTTGGAGAACGTGGCCCTGATCTCCAACGTGCCCTTCGAGAATATTCGACTGCTCAACGATACCTTTCACACTCTGGTAATATTTATTTTGTATTCTTGGAAAATACGCACTATTCTTGAAAATATCTTAATCTTTCTAGGTAGCTTTCTACATACATAAGAGTACTTCCAATATGAGGTCTTGGTGATCTACCAAGACCTAGAGAACCAAATCAACCTCAAATGCAAACCAGTACTTTTGGGAAGTCAGACTATAACAACCCCCTTAAAGTACTGGGCGCCGAGAAGACAGGCTCGGTGGCAACCGTGAAAAACGCTAAGAAAATGATGGCGATGATAATGGAGTAGAATATTTTAACAATTGTTCTCACCACCCCTCATCCAGATCAACCTACGCTGGCGTTGGATAGTGATAGGCACGGTGGTCGTACACTTCGCTATCTGGTTGGTCTTCGCGGTCTTCTGGTACATTGCCGCGCTGGCCCACTACGACTTCGAGCCGAACCCGCCCACGAGGACCTGCGTCACCGGTGGGAAGGACTTCGTGACCATATTCCTGGCTTCTGTAGAGGCACAAGTAAGTTGACACCTAAATTTGATTCCCTTGTAATGTGGCCCCAGGCCACCCTCGCTTGCAAGCCAGTACACCAAGTGATTGATGACGAGACTTTGGTGGGGGGCTGTCAGATACGAAGGGTATGCTGGAAAGCCCAAATTAGCCAAATCATCGAAAGACCCTCTAAGTGGATCCCTGTCTTTGAGATGCAGACTTTAGACGCAACAGGGCTTGACACTCGAAAGAAGAAAAAAAACGAGGAGGGATGGTGCTGTCCCTTTTATCCTCCCAAACATTGGAGAAGAGCCTGCGCCAGATCCTTGTCCATCAATCAGCAAAGGTACCGGCTAGCAAGTTACTTGGGTCGGTAGACTTGGGACCCGAAGATATTAATAACATGAAGGACCTGATTAGTCATGTACTTACAAAGTATTCCTCGTAATTCCAGATACAGAAGTACATAATGGTTGTCTAAGTACGTTTGTTTGATATTATATTTTGTAACTTTAGTTCTACACTTTCTCAATAGATGGCGTTTGAAGCTAGTGTGTCTGAATCGCGCTATTAAGATTTTCGTACATGTGTTTAAATAGTCAGAGGTTTAATAAACGACTGAGATTCCATTCTGAGTGTGGTGTTTCATTTCGGGATACTTTTTGTGACGTGTACATTTGGTCCTTCGTGAGCCGATAAAGGACTGGGAGTGCATTGTCCTCCGTGGAGCTATTGCAGCGGCGCAACAGGGGCGAAGAGTGGAGCAGCGTAAGTGCCGGCACGCGTACATTGGGCTGTACTGTGCATCAGCTGCGCCACAGTGAAGTTGGAGTAAGCAGTATCCGCAGTGTGAGGGGACAGGGACAGTTGACCCCCTCCTACCCCTTGGGCGAGCTACGTATCACGTGAGTGGACAGTGTATGAAGTGATTGAGGATAAACTGTGAGTACTTTTAATTATTATATCAGTGGAGTTATTGACTTTAGATAAACTATTAAATTAAAATACAAAAGTTGAAGTGTTAGTTTGGACTTAGAAAATTTAGCATCAGTTTGGACTTAGATAAATTTGAAGTTTAGTGCATGGACTTAGAATAATTTCTAAAAAAGTGAAGAGACGGGGAACCTATGCCCGATTTTGGTTAGAAGTACACTTTGTGAAAAAGACTTGTAAAATTTTCGAAGAATTTATATCTGCTTCAGTGACTTAGTGCAATAAAAACTCAGTGATTGGAAGTAAAACTATTTGTTTTGCACAACATGGAAGCGTACGACAAAATTCAGTTGAACACAAGTACGGCTATTACTCGAGCACGTTCTAACTTCAAAAAATCTCCAAAGGAGAGAATTACACCAAGTTACATTGAAGTAAGATTGGACAATTTAGAAAAGCAGTGGACATTGTTTAATGATACACATTATAAGATCCTGCAAGAGGTAGAAGAAACCACATATGCCGCATCTAAGTATCATTCTACTAGTCTATATCAGTCTACAGAAGAAGTATATTTTGATTACAAAATAGAACTTAAAGAAATGTTTACTAAACTAAAACCACAAAAATCAACATTGCAGAGTGCTACTACTGAAGCTTCGGAGAAGTCATGTGATATTAAATTACCAAAAATTTCTTTACCAAAGTTTTCTGGAAATTATTCTGAGTGGATAAGTTTTCGAGATTTGTTTATATCCTTAATACATGGCAACCGCAAATTGGATGATGTGCAAAAACTTCATTATTTGAAAACTCATTTGTCTGGCGAAGCTGAAAGTCTTTTACGGCACATTCCTATTACTAGTAATAATTACCTAACTTGCTGGTCACAGTTAGAAGACAGATATAATAACACAAAATATTTGGCAAATAATATATTAAAGCGGTTTATGACCCAAAAGAATATTGTAACAGAATCAGCCCACGCATTAAAGGAATTATTGGATACATCTAATGAATGTTTGTATGCATTAACTAATTTAGGGATTAGTGTTGTAAATTGGGACATAATACTTATATATATTTTAAGTTTAAAGTTAGACAATGAGTCACGTAAACAATGGGAATTGAAAATTAGTGATACGTCCAATCAGTTACCTACATTTAAACAATTTCAAAGTTTTCTTGAACAAAGATTTAGAGCTCTCGAATTCCTAGATACTAGTAAGAATCAACGTAATGTAACATCGCAGCGTAATGTATCGTCTGTGAAGGCTCACTCTGTGTCCACAGCATTGTCTTGTTCGTATTGTCAGGATAACCACAAAATAGCTAATTGTAAGAAGTTCTGTCAAGAAGACGTTGATACACGACGTAATTTTGTCCAAACGAATGGTTTGTGCTTTAATTGTTTAGGAGCTAGTCACTCTGTATATTCATGTCGCCAGTCTACAAGGTGTCGTTTATGTAAGCGTAAGCATCATAGTTTACTACATTCCAAAAATATCTCGAAATCAGTTAACGAAGAGAATACGGCTGTACAGACGATGGAGAAAGATGTTACTACAGCCCTATTAACCAACCCACCTCAGAGCGAGTCCACAGATATTGTTAGTTGTTTCTCAAATAATCAAGGTCAAGTACTATTAGCCACTGCCCTGGTAAAGGCACAGTCACGTAACGGGACCGTTTTTGTTCTAAGATCTTTGTTAGATCAGGGATCTCAGGCTTCGTTTGTGACGGAGTCCATGGTCCAGCTATTAGGTCTTGAAAGAATACCTACTAGAGGTAAAATTACAGGCATTGGTGGTGATCAATGTCAATCCCTAACTTCTAATTCAATGGTTGTTATTCACGTTCAGTCACGAGTTGACCCCAGCTTTGTCGTTACTGTCAAGGCTTACGTTTTGAAAAGATTAACAACTCTTTTACCACAGGAGAAGGTAAGGACTCAAGTTTTAACTACGATCTCGGCTATGGAACTAGCGGATCCGTCATTTGCTACCCCAAATAAGATAGATCTTCTTTTAGGTGCTGAAGTTTATGGCCAGATAATATTGGAAGGATTAGTCAAAGGTCCGCCAGGTTACGCGGTTGCGCAAAATACCAAACTTGGCTGGATCCTTTCTGGCCATATCGGTAAATTCAACCATAACGAGACGAGTCATAATTGTATTAGCCTGTATTCTTCACAACAGGAGGAAGTTGATCTCCTAAAAAGGTTTTGGGAACTGGAGTCGGAACCTACTTGTGAGTTCGGAAGCAAGCTGTTAACTCCAGAAGAAACTCAATGTGAAACCCTTTTTTCAGCTACAACTAAACGAGATGAATCTGGTCGATACGTGGTAAAATTACCATTTAGGTCATCCGATCCTAGTTGTAAATACGGCGGTTCAAGGGATATAGCCTTGAAACGATTTTTCATGCTTGAAAGACGTCTATTGAAAAATCCCGATTTAAAGAAGCAGTATTCAGCTGTGATTAATGAATATTTATCACTTAATCACATGGAGGTAGTGCAGGATATCAACAAGGAGGACGCAGTATACTTACCTCATCACGCTGTTGTACGTAATGATAAAAGTACGACTAAATTGCGTATAGTATTTGATGCTTCCTGTGTTAATACAAACGGCAAGTCCTTAAATAGTGACTTAATGGTAGGACCGCCGTTGCAACCTGACCTGCGTCACATCATTATGCGTTGGCGTTGCCATCCCATCTGTCTAGTGGCAGACATCATTAAAATGTACCGGCAAGTCAAGGTATCCAAAGATGATGTGGACTATCTTCGAATACTATGGCGAGAAAGCCCAGATTTGCCAATTCAACATCTTCGTCATTTGCGGGTTACATTTGGTACATCGTCGGCCCCATATTTAGCAGTTCGATCCCTACAGCAGTTAGCTAGAGATGAAGGAACAGAATTTCCATTAGTAAGAGACAAGGTACTAAGTGATTTCTACATGGATGATCTCATGTCGGGATGTGAATCAGTGGCAGAAGGGTTGGAAATATATCGGCAGCTAACCGAGATGCTAAACCGTGGTGGATTCCAACTTCAGAAGTGGTCTAGTAGTAGTGAACAATTATTAGAATCTATTAAGGATGCAAAATTAGAATCAGAAGGTAATTTGGAAATAAAGACAGATACAGTTTCAAAAATTTTAGGTCTAATGTGGAACAAGAAAACTGACGAATTTGAGTATTCTGTTCATCTTCCGGAGTTGGAACCACCTATAACCAAGCGTAAGGTGATATCGGACATAGCGCGTCTGTTTGATCCTCTGGGATGGATCGCTCCCGCCATTACCACTGCGAAGTACTTCATCCAAAGACTGTGGTTGGCAGGAATTGAATGGGATGAAGAACTGCCTTCCAGCTTACTCAAGGACTGGATTGAATACAGAAGTGATCTATGTAAGCTCACCAACTTTCGAATACCACGTTGGATTCATTTATGTAGCAATAGTCATCTTTTGGAACTGCACGGCTTTTCAGATGCCTCGAAGGTGGCATATTCCGCGGTCGTATATTCCCGTGTAATAGCTCCAGATGGAAAAATATATGTAACTTTGATTACGTCAAAGACAAAAATTGCACCAATAAAACAAGTATCGATACCCCGGTTGGAGCTATGTGGAGGGGTTTTGCTGGCCAAACTACTGCAAGAAACAGCTACAATTTTAAAGGTTCCAAAGCAGCATTTACATGCCTGGACAGATTCCGAGATTGTATTAGCTTGGCTAGCAAGTAGCCCCAGTCGTTGGAAGGTATTTGTTGCAAACCGGGTATCTGAAATACTTAATATTGTAGATCGAAGTCAATGGGCGTACGTCTCGTCAAAGGAGAACCCGGCAGATTGCGCTTCAAGAGGAACAAAACCTTCGGACTGTAATAGCTTACAGCTCTGGAAGAACGGTCCTGTGTGGTTACAAAAAGAAAGGATAAATTATATTAAGGGAAAGATAGAGGAGACTAGTTTGGAAGAAAGGAAAATTAAGATAAATTGTCATGTAACTAAAACTCAAGAAGTGGATGACAGTATATTGACAAAATTCTCGAAATTTAACAGATTGGTAAGAGTAATAGCATACTGTAGAAGAGTCATGAAGAGAGGGAAATCAGGAGATGAAGAACACAAAACTACTTGGCTAACTACTAAGGAATTAAATGAATCTATACTTACCTGTGTGAAACTCTGCCAGTATCAGTGCTTTAGTGAAGATTTAAATTTACTAAAATGTAAAGGAAAAATTAGTAAAGCAAGCAAACTTACCTCGTTGAGTCCCTTCCTTGACGAACAGGGTATATTGAGAGTAGGTGGACGCTTGCAACAGGCTCCTGTTAATGATGATATGAAGCATCCTATTCTTATTCCTTACAAATCTCACTTTACAAATCTGTTAATTGGAGAAGCTCACGACCGAACCTTACATGGAGGACCACAATTAATGCTTAATTATTTGAGGTCCAAATATTGGGTTATAAATGCAAAGACGCTCGTGAGGCAATATGCTCATAAGTGTGTAATCTGTATTCGGCATTCAGCGAAACCAAATCAGCAGCTGATGGGACAATTACCTAAATCCAGAGTTACAGCTGGAAGACCTTTCCAGAGTAGTGGTGTAGACTATGCCGGTCCAATAAACATCCGAGCTACCAAGGGCCGCGGTCATCATTCCACAAAGGGGTATATCTGTCTATTTATTTGTATGGCCACTCGGGCCATCCACCTTGAAGTCGTTAATGACATGACCGCTCAAAGTTTTTTAGCTGCATTCAAACGATTTGTAGCCAGACGCGGTAGAGTGCTAGATTTGTGGAGTGACAACGGCACTACATTTGTTGGCAGTGCTAAGGAATTAAAAATATTATTTGATGCCGAAAAATCGATTATTGCTCCAGAGATAGCGGACTTTCTTGGTACCAATGGAACCAATTGGCATTTCATACCACCCCACGCTCCTAATTTTGGAGGGTTATGGGAGGCAGGTATTAAATCCACAAAACACCACTTAAAGAGAGTGATAGGCAACAGTACGTTAACCTTTGAAGAAATGATAACTGTGCTCAGCCAAATTGAGGCATGCCTAAACTCCAGACCCATATCACAATTGCCTAATAATCCGGAGGAAGGGTGTCCATTGACACCAGGTCATTTTTTAGTAGGTGAACCGTTGGTTACTGTACCCGATTTCAATTACGAGAACACAACTATTAGTAGTCTTAAACGGTGGCATCTCACTCAGAGGATGGTACAAGATTTTTGGCGTAGATGGTCTTTGGAATACCTTACTCAATTGCAACATAGGTATAAATGGACTGATCGTACTCCTGAACCTAATGTCGGGGATGTAGTCCTAGTTAAAGAGGATGGTCTTCCACCTGCTAGATGGCTATATGGTCTAGTTATTAAAAAGCACCCAGGTTTGGACAAAGTTACACGTGTGGTTTCCATTAAATGCAATAATAATGAAATCAAAAGACCTGTGTCTAAATTAATTCTATTGCCTGTAACCACATAATAATGTAGTCTTTTTTGCTTCATGTTTGCAACCAGTATTTGTTCATAACTTTATTAAATTACTATTTGTGATTTCCTTTTATCTTATTTTGTACTATATTTTGTTGCCTATAAAACTTGTATGTTTATTTCGAGTAACAATTGCTTACTCCTATGTTATTGTTAATAACGCATCTTTTTTTCGAAAGTGTCACTTGACCTTTGTATGTTTTCTTGTTGATGGACATGGCTGTCCATGGTGGGCAGGATGTCTAAGTACGTTTGTTTGATATTATATTTTGTAACTTTAGTTCTACACTTTCTCAATAGATGGCGTTTGAAGCTAGTGTGTCTGAATCGCGCTATTAAGATTTTCGTACATGTGTTTAAATAGTCAGAGGTTTAATAAACGACTGAGATTCCATTCTGAGTGTGGTGTTTCATTTCGGGATACTTTTTGTGACGTCCCTGTAAATGGGATTCGAACAAATTGTTAGTGGGCGCATCTTGTGCACTAATACAATAACGGATGATCTGATTGTATCTCCGTGTACTCATTAGGCAGGAAACGGGCTGTTCATAAACGTGTGGGTCATTTTAAATTGGTAAAAGGCAACATCCAGTTCGGGGCTTAATGTCGTAGTCGCATTCGCACTTAAGAATTTCAATAGATGACTCCAATTTGACCTCAGAGAGCACATTATGCTGTTGAGACCGATCGTCCTAAGAAGTTCGATAATAATCTTGTCAGACAACAGAACTTCGGTATGTGGGTGGTGGAGGTCAGGTGGTAATGCTTCACTGGAAATATCGAAGTTTGGTCCAATTGCAAGCCGACCCCAATCGGGAAAGCTCCTAGGATGACTCATATTTTACGTTAAAGGGGGTTATTATTCTTTTGTATGTTTGCTCGCAATAGACGCGAAAACTACTGAAGAGATTTTGTTTGATGCCACAGACCTAAAATATTCCAATAATGTATCATCATGAAATATTATCAGAATTAACGGATCTTGCAGAATTTTTTCAATTGTTCATAATAAGGAATAGGTTTATCCTTCCTCGCTCTAGAGTCTAATGCTTTCTTCAAACTTGTGTAGTGTACCGACAGCTCCTTACATCTCTATAAATAGCTGTTGATATGTCATTGTAAGGTGTCGTGAATGGCAGAACTAGTGCATTCATTGGCACAAAGGCATCTAGCAATTTTACTATCAACGTGTCAAGCGACAATTCCGTAAAAAAGGAAGTTCAATAGTCCTTGATTGGTGCAATTTGGTCAAAGATTACTCTTAATGAATCCTGTTTGGGAGCATTAGGACAGTTGGAGGGTAAGGTAATGACTTATTACTTACGTCAACTCACAGCTGCAAACGATTTTTAGACAATTGCACGGTCAAAGACATGAAGAAGACAATCCTGATTAAGTATTTCTTCTTCTTTGTCTTTCAGCCAAAACGGTTGCACCTAACTCTTGCACTTTGGAATTAAGGGTTGAAGAAAAAGCCTCAGATGCAGCAGGAACCACATTAGGATAATAAATGATGAAGTAAGCTTCACACTCTCTAATACTTCATTTCTCTTTTTCTAGACCACAATCGGTTTCGGCGATCGCGCGATAGACGAAGAGTGTCCTGAATCAATATTCCTGTTCATTATGCAGGTAATTAGCTTGTTTGTCTTGTGTGGATATAATGTTAAATCATAAACAAGGTCCCAAAGTCCGTGAAGATAAGACACAGATTACCTAATAGTTGGGTAAAGGACGTTCTTTGGATATGGAGAAGTCTTACCTTTAATTCTTACCAATAGAGAGAACGCTTCACAAGGATGTGAATGTGCCAAATCTAAAGTCGCATGCTGTACCTAAGTGGGTCCCCTGTCCATATCCCTATGTATATCCCTAGTTGAGGATCTAAATAACAAAAAAACATAGTAACTAGCTAATAATAATATCTATTTACTTCCCTAGTTGTAATGCATAGTTGTAAAGGGTACATTTTGCGAAAGGGACATTAAGGAACATTTTTCGAAGTATATGTTTTGCGAATGTGTCCTAGCGAAGTGTAATGTAATGCAGAAACGGAAATATTCAAAGTACCTAGTAATTAACAATTTGCTTCCCAATGCGCACACACTACGATTATTGTATTTACTGTTTCTATTTGCCATCGTGAGCGTCTAGTCTTTCAATATTTGCATATTTTAATGAATTACTGTGACATGCTAATTCCAACAATATAAAATTTTACTTACCAACTTGTAGCGACATCTATTTTCAATGCAACGACTTTGCAAAATTTGGTTTACTGTTTTATCAATAGAGGGCTACACTGTAATCATGAAGTGCAATAACCCCATGACCACAACTTTTCATTTGACACCACGCGTATTCGGGAAGACTCGAGAGACTTGTTAGTTGAATTGCTGCAGTTTTGTATTTTTTCACGTACCTACTCTCTATCAAACAAAACATGTCTTTAGCTTGATATATTATACTATGAGAGTGTAAAGTCTAAGGGAAGGTTCATATCTGACGGAACTTGCGACGAACCGATGTTACGTTAGTGCGTCGAGTGTGAACGGTCAAGTGTTTTTCTATACATCTGTCTGTTCTGGCGTTACGCGACCGATAATACGCGACGCAAGTTCCGTCAGATATGAACGTTCCCTTAAACCTACATATTATTGAATTGATTTGACCAAATTTCCAGGCGGGCAACAGCTAATAAAAAATAAAATGTATTGTTTATTTCTAGCTTATTCTGGGCACAGGGCTGTCAGGAGTGCTGACTTGTGTCGTATACGCCAAGCTGACGCGCCCGGAGAAGCTGTCCCGGGACGGAGTGGGCTTCAGCAAGAAGGCAGTGGTTAGTGGTTTTTAGAAACAGGGACATTATATTAAATGCTAGATGTCTCATTAAATGTTAGGGGCCTTTCTTTATGACAACTGCGTTGCGTATTATTGTTGGTCATTTAGTGGTCTTTTGCTATTCCAAACGATGACGAAAAGATGATTGCATCCAGTGTTGTAGCTAGTAGTCATGTAATATGGTGGTCTCGTTCAGATCAGCGTTCGTGACGGCCAGCTGTGCCTCATGGTGAGGGCGTGGGACCTGAACCACGACCACATCATCAGCTCCGAGTTCACCGCGCACTTCATCAACACTTACAGGTGGGTATATCCTTATTTTACTACCTACTTATTTACAGAATCATTATCATCAAAATGTTATGAGCCGATTGCATCCAAGACCTTGACGACGGGCCTGGAGCCCGCCTACGATGATGATGAGCAGTATATCTGTGTGTTGTGTGCTTGTAGTGTTGCCTCGGTTACTTACCACATAGCCTGCTTTACCTCTCCAGGACAGCGGAGGGTGAGGTGCTCCGCTACTACGCGCGAGCCTTACCTCTCCAACAGCGTCAGTTCCTGCTGTGGCCCGTCACGCTCGTGCACGTCATCGACTCCTCAAGCCCACTGTACGGCTACTCGCCTGAGCTCATCGCAGGAAACAGGTACAGGGATTCTTCATTTAGGAGTATGGAGCTCCATATCGATTTTAACTGAAACTTAAAAGAATCTCTGCAGACTTTCCATGTCGATTTTGCTGAATTCGATCTCACCTAATGTCTCCAGCAGTAGCCAAGACTGACCAAGTTATGCACAGAAAGTGTGAGAGAGCATAGTGGAGAGCATGGGTACCATATAGGCTGAAAAAAGCAGACGTACCAGCTTGCCGGTGAGGTCAATATCTCCAATAAGATCTTGATGGAGCTCCATGTACCCGTTCTAATGTTTATTTGGTCGATTACATCATGAAAGCGAATCGCTCAGGCTATGCGCGATTGGACTAAACTATGGATGGGACTGAAACTTTATTTGGTGATCTGTTACAGCTATGAGATCACCGTGAGTCTGAAGGGAGCTTCAGCGTCAATGGGCACGTTCACCCAGAGCCAGACGTCCTACGTCCCCAAGGAGGTGGTGTGGGGTTACCGGTTTCCTCCAGTCGTCAAGTGGGTACCGCGGCATATTAATAACATGAAACATATTTATTACAAGCGGTACTTCTTCTGGCTTCCGTGGTCATTAGTCTTTAGTGCATGTTTCGTGTAAGCCTACAATGTCAGAATTACGTTTCACAGTAGCCCCTCAGTTCACTGTTTAGTCTATCTAATATTTTCCTTAATACAACTTTTTCTTCTTCTCATTCTATTCTGATATGTCTCCTGCAGGTACGACTTCCATAAGCAGAAGTACGTGATCGACGACAGTAAGCTTGACCTGGTGGAGCCTATCGACACTCCTTACTGCTGCGCCCGGGAGCTGTACCGCGGGTATGTCATCATCATCATTAGCGCTGGGTCCTCTTAATCCTTCTCCTACTTTTGATTTGACTTGTATGGTTTTTGGAGAGCGACAGCCACCTGACCAACATCTTCAAAATATCAGATCCTATCCTAGTTCGTGTATCAGGTTTGCAGGCGATTTTGGCTTGGCTTGATAATAATTTCAAAAATATCTGTTTTTCCAGATCAACTCCAATAAAATCAGAGCCTCCGCCAACACCTGGCACTCCGAACACTTTCAGCGAGACGATTGCCTCTTTTCAGCTGGAGAGGACCTCGTCCTTCCGGAAGAAAACCCAGAAGGCATAGATATAAATCAATTGTAGAAGTGAACCATTTATATCAATGCTTTTGATATTTGAAATTATGATAAACATACTACGTATATCATCATCATCATCACTATCATCATCATCATCATCATCAGCCATAGGATGAACTACCAAATTTTGTTTAACTATTTTATTTTAAAGTTACCTAAAGTTATTGGTTGTTAAATAAAGTGGCTACGATACCTAAATAGTCTGCTGTTTCATTATTTGCAATCATTCGGTGAGACTTCTATAGCCTAGCCAAAAAGACAAGTCACAAGTGTGTACCCCACCTGCAAACTGGTAGGTACATCACAAAAAAATAAGGTACATCTCTGATTTACGGACGGGGCTCTGGTATAGGCATTTTTATCCTGTTTGAAAGGTCAGGCGGCAGCCACATAAACGCCAAAATAATCAAAATTATGTATAATAGTAAAAGGAGACTAGCTTGGGCTCCGAAGATTCGGTGGGACCTCATACACCCATGCGTTACTATAGTCACCTTCCTGCGAATCTTTTATTAGCTTAGGCGAGGTCGACTCTAAATACTTTACTTCGATATTTTCGATGAACAATTATTGCCGTCTCACCTTCAGAGTGTGTTCAGCCTTTTATGGCTCTAACTTAACCATAGATGATGATATGGTAACCGGGTTCAAAATTATCATGCCCAACTGCACAAAAGCCTTG
This sequence comes from Eilema sororculum, assembly GCA_914829495.1. Classification (NCBI taxonomy): domain Eukaryota; kingdom Metazoa; phylum Arthropoda; class Insecta; order Lepidoptera; family Erebidae; genus Eilema; species Eilema sororculum. The sequence continues at coordinate 1,077,677 of OU618532.1, forward strand.
CTATTGTAATAAAATAGTTGTAAACAAAGCGCCTGGTGAGATAAGCGAAGCAAATTGTAGATATACCTACCTGCCCAGAGAAATCTAAATTAAACCGTTCAAAATGTATTCAATAATTATGAAAATCTGTGTTATAAATACACAGTTAGGCAATCCGGATAAGGTGGCAAACAACTAGTGAAAATAGACGCACACGGGTTCGTTCGTAAGAATATTGGTACATGACTCCACCGTCGCCTTAAAGACGGGTAAAAATAGAAGGGAAATTTGAATCAAATCGGGCGTGTCTTGGTAGCCGAGTTGGTCAAAACATTTCCCCTGTCAGAGAAAGATCGCGAGTTCGACTCCCGCCAGAGAAGTTTAATTTTTCCCTATGTAGGTAGGTATGCGATTAATCACTCGTTTTTCAGTTTTCGAATCGAATTCAAATCATACTTCTAAACGTGTAATTTTTGAACACGTAACTTACGTTATGTACATGGCATGGCAGGTCGTAGGCAGAGTAGGCAATGTTAAATATAATTATAATATTTAATTTTTCCTACTCTGCCTACAAATTCTGTGCTACAACCGTTTATGAATTTGCCATGTCTTACTTATAGTAGGTCTAGGATAGGCAGTTTACTTGTTTTCAGGCAAAATGTTATTGCCATGTACAGTAAAATATGGATAACAATATATCTCTATCTACCTTATAAGGAAATGTAGAAGTGAGTATATATGAGACCGACCCACAAATTACTACCATATCTATTTATCTCGGATAACCGCAGCGAAGTTGAAGAACATCTATTTTAGGTCACCTTTGCTACAAAACATGAAGTACAAATATATACGTTATCGCGGATAACATGCCTTATCTTGAAGATAATGTCGTAGGACTAGTGCGAGACATTGTGTTTCGTACACCAGCATGGGAAGAAAATAGTGCGAAAATTAACCGTGATTTTAACAGCGTAATAGCTAAACAACATTTAGAAGCTAAAGAAGACATCTTATTAGCTGAGTCTGCAGGTGTAGTCACATCAATTGTGTTTCGAAATACTAATGATAATGAATTGTTTACATACATCACGTGAAAAGTGTCTTGTGTGATGAATTAGAGCGTCAATCTAGATTTATGTGATATGCTGCGCAGAGATTCGTGGAAGTAAAAGGTAAAGAAATTACTGATTACGTGAAGCTCTGGAAATGTATTAGCAAAGTGTTTAGCTATATTAAAATGAACACAAAATAAACTTAACTTTGAAATTGTAATTCTATAAAAATAACAAATTCTGGATTAAAAATCAACCAAGCTCAAGCAACTTCAGATAAAATCGACGAAATGAACTACGACGTGCCAGAAACGGCCCGAAGAGGCTCTCGTTCTAGAGCTTTAGAACGATCTCTCAGTTACTCAGAAGCAATTGGAAACGGTTCGCACAGGTCCTCAATAGAAATACCAAATATCGTGCACACAGACGTATACACTAATGAAGAACTTAAAAAGCAATACAGGATTTCGCAAACTTATGTCGAAGGCAAGGAAATAGCTTTCCCATCAGTGGTCACTAACTTCGATGCGAAGAATTACCTGCAAGTGCCTGTAGCCTACGACAGTTCGCAAGAATCTTCTAGATACTCTAGTGAGGATGAAGGATTGACTATGACTATATGTGTGGAAGAAACTCCTAAGAGTTCTGAGGCGTCCAGACCTTATTCTGATAGGTCTACACTACCTATAGCCAGTTCGAGTAACACGGATGAACATATTTATGACAAGATTGAGACGATCCATACTGATGACAGTACGTGTGATGAGAGGGATACGTTCCCACCTCCCACGAGGAAATATTCTACTCCTTACAGTCGACGAAGTAAGAAAAGTTCTCGAAGGTTTGTAAATCACCTTATTTTATCTTATTTATAAGTCACACTAACTAAATAAACTGTTTATCTTTAAGAGTATGAAATGTGTGGGTTGCTTAGGCATCAATAGATACTTTTAAATCCCATGTACTCTCAGCACAGTCTAGTCTAACATCAAAATAATCTTTCTCGGTTGCAATCCAAGCCTCCGTCATCCTTCATACAGCATGTATGAAGGATTGCAGGTGAAATTATTTTATTGATGGGGAACAGTACCTACCTACCTCCTAAAATAACCAATCATTTTTCATCAGAAACATATCGCCACGCCATACCACGCTGATTCATAACACAATCGATAACAGCAAATACCTATTAGATAACTAAAAAGTCTTTGTAAACAACACTATACGGACATGAATAGATTTTTTCATGCTACTTCTAAATACCTTCAAAGCTAGATCAATCAATTAGCCTTCTAGATATAGGCCTATATCAATATGCGCCATATCATTCAGTGGTGTCTCCGCGATACTCCTAACCAGTTTTTGGACACTACATAATGAGCTGATACTTTAATTCAATATGAGTATTTCTTAGGGCGATTTCTTCTATAATGTTCTGATCATCATTTCACTCCTCTTCCAGGCGCAATTACGGCAGACCATTGCGTTCAAGGCGCGCAGTCTTGAAGAACGGAGAAGAAAATGTGCCGGTCCGCAGCAATATTCCCGCCAAATCCATTAAATATATGAGGGACATCGTTAATACAGTTGTAAGTAATTCAATCTCTTTCTATATAAGGTGTGTATAGAAGTATAAGGCATAATCAAAAAGCCAGAAGTCGGCAGAGAAGTTTTGAGTCAGATCCCATGTTTCTTAGTGAAGAATTTCTATGTAATCGGGACAAAACGCTCTGATTATGAAGACCTGTACTTACCTGGTTTCACGAGATAGATGACGATATTTGGCGATTTGTGGGTGTTATTACACATATCCGTATTCTTTATCCAGACCAACAGCATATTGGCGAAATTGATAATATTATTACAGCTAGCTCAACTACTTTCAGCTCGGCAACAAATTGGCGTATTGGGAATATTATTACGCCTTGCGATACTTTCAGCTCAGCAACAAATTGGCGTATTGGGAATATTATTACGCCTTGCGATACTTTCAGCTCAGCAACAAATTGGCGTATTGGGAATATTATTTCACCTTACGATACTTTCAGCTCAGCAACAAATTGGGAATATTATTACACCTTGCGACTTTCAGCTCGACAGCAAATTGACGTATTGGGAATATTATTTTCAGCTTGGCAGCAAATTGCGAATATTATTACACCTACTGATACTTTCAACTTGACTGCAAATTGCCGAATTGTGAATATTATTTTACCTTGCGATACTTTCAGCTCGACAGCAAATTGACGAATTGTGAATATTATTTTACCTTGCGATACTTTAAGCTCGACAGCAAATTGACGAATTGTGAATATTATTTTACCTTGCGATACTTTTAGCTCGACAACAAATTGACGAATTGTGAATATTATTTTACCTTGCGATACTTTTAGCTCGACAGCAAATTGACGAATTGTGAATATTATTTTACCTTGCGATACTTTTAGCTCGACAGCAAATTGACGAATTGTGAATATTATTACATCTAGCCTTACCTACTTATAATAATTTTCAGATTAACAGCAAATGGCGGTTCATCCTGCTCATGATGGTAGTGGCCCACTTCGCATTCTGGTTCCTGTTCGCCGGCATATGGATGGCGGTAGCGTCTTCGTACCAGGACGATATTGGCGACGGGAAGGAACATTGTATCACCGGAACGCAGAGCTTTGCTGGACTCCTGATGATGTCTGTGGAAACTCAGGTGAAAATCATGGCAATCTTTTTACACAACTGAAAAACGTTGCACAATAGACAATAGTACTAAAATACCTCAGTATACCTATTTACGCATTTATCTGGATAAATATGATTAGGTACCCTTATCTAATAACAGGCTCTCGTTCTTACCATTCAATTCAATTCAATTCAATTCAATTCAATTTATTTGCATTAAAACATGGTAAATACAAAAGATACAGGTTTACAAAATTGATCATGCATGTTTAGCCAGTGGTGTACTAGCGCGCAAATATTATTTAAGTCTTTGTCTAAGGAATTCGTCAATGCTGTAGAAGTTATGTTCACTAAGCCATTTATATAATTCTTTTTTAAATAATCTGGTGCTTAGTGCTTTAAGATTTGGTTAAAAATTCGTACACACATAGCAAGGCAACTCTTATTATATTTGGTGGACTTTGGGAGATGGCTCAGCACAAGCCTATATGGATCTCTCCGGCTACGTGTGTATACATCTTTTGCTACTTTAAATAGATCACTATGCTGCCACACAAACAGACATATCTCGTAAATATAAAGCGATGGCAGCGGTAACAATTTGAGTTGCTTAGACAACGGTCGACATGACTCGTCTGGTTTAATTCCACATATAGCTCTAATACACTTCTTTTGAGCAATTCGCACCAGTGGGATTGTTGAATGTATTGTAATGATCGACGAATACCACTCGTTTGCGTTCGTTCGGTCAATATGTCCAAATTTCCAACTAAAACTAAGATAAAAACGCTTTCTATTTTCAGATGACCATAGGTTATGGCGTCAGATTTCCAAACGAAGAATGTCCTGAAGCTATAATAGTGATGGTGTTCGAGGTAATATTTTAAACAATGTCATAATCTGTTTCTGTCCATATCATTCAATAGAACCATTAAATCTAGGTTGCCGTACGTTTTATCACGCGAAATATGAATTTAAATTATATGCATCGTCCCTAATAATAGTAATAAATATTCCACAACATTCTACACAATGCTATCTAGAGCCATGGTAAGGTTTTATAGCTTGTGTTATGGAATCTAGAGTGCGGATAAACATACTTATATACTTTTTTTTGTAAATACATACATATCAAACATAGAAATACCCAGACCAATGCAAACAGCCATATTCATGCATACAAATATTTGCATTGAGCGTGGATCGAACCCGCGCCTCCTGCGTGGCAGTCACGTGCACTACCGCCACGCCACGAACCTAAATAGCTCTTTTCTTTTTTTTCTTTTTATGCCGAATCCACGAAATTTAATGATATTGAGAAGTAGTAGCCTACAAAGAGTTTCATCACAACTAATTATTAACGACACGATTGTCTACTTATCAACGTATATTTGTTGGTTTCAGATCGTCGCAGGAACTGCTCTTTCTGGAGGACTGACCAGTTTGCTGTACGCGAAGATGATCAGACCGAATAGGCACGTTTCTTCTGTAGGCTTCAGTCGGAAGGCCACCGTAAGTTTCTTAGTGGTTAAGGAGTCGGCCTTATGATCGAGAGGTCACTGTTTCTTCAGTTCGAGTTTTGGTCATTAAACAACCGACGTGAAACCACTCTTAACACAAGCAACTTATTGTAGTCAAGTATTAATGTGGATAACTTTTACTCTATCGAAAATGTTTACTCAACAGGTATGCCTCCGAGATGGAGAGCTGTGTCTGCAGTTCAGAGTGTGGGATCCTATGAACATGCATTTGATCGGAAGCTCCATCTCCGCTTACATGATGAAGCCTATAAGGTACTTACTAGATGCATTATCTATTCTTTGGTACCTTACCTTCATACGGCGCAAATAATTATACAATTCCGACTTAAAACACGTTTCAGCACGGTACTTTTTTGTTTACCAGTTTTTAAAACTAATACTTTACACACATATTTTTTTTCTATAATCACAAGGAAGACCTGACTTCGATGGGCAGCCTGTGAAGAGCGAAGGCGAATCAGGCGTCGGAGGTCGCAGAACGACCTGAGCACTGGCATGGGGAGATCGGTGGAGCCGCCTGTCACCCTAGCAGAAGCAGGCCCCGGCGGTGGCGCAAAGTGCGCCTCCCCGTACCCGGGGCTAGATGGGGACACGAGATGATCCTGGGTCTGCCGGGGTGCGAGAAATATGTTTTCTGCAATCTCACCTCCAGCAACCAAATACCCCAAAGACGGCGTGAGTTTTATTCGGTTCGAGGCCGATATAACCCACCGGCTTCACTGCCCATGGGGATTTTTAACGATAAAAAAAAACCGTATCGACGTTGCCAAACTTAGGATCAAATAAAATAGGTTTTATTTTTACCCAAGCTTCAATAGGCCAAACCTGGGCTTTAAACAAGGATTTAAGCAACGTGTGTAGGTGAACCTGTCTCCAATTCTTTCCAGAACTTTGGAAGGTGAGTTCGTGCAGAACTACATCCACCAGCTGGAGCTCAAGGAAGCGCGGGCCTTCCTGATCTGGCCCATCACCGTGGTGCACGTCATCGACTCCAGTAGTCCACTTTATGACTTATCAGCTCAAGACATGATGGACTTTAGGTAAGTTCTCTTTTTAATTATAATGCTCACAGCTTTCACCCTCTGAGTATGACAGAAAATCTGGCCGCCATATTTTGCTTCTGTTCTTAAATACTAAACGCGTTTCCTGTACTAAGTATATATTAATTTTAATCATGCAAACCTGCTGGTTCAGTATTACTAATTACTCTTATTTAAAGGAGGCTTATCGACATACGTCGTATGTCATTTGCTCACTATATAGGTGCTTACCTGCCCAAACCTTACAAAGCTTGCCCGGGGCTAACACAGGACGAAATTGGCTTATCTTGACTTTTACCGGAGCGATGGTCATTTGACCCAACTTCCCCTCCAATTTTGAGAGAAAAGCCTGCGCCAGAACCTCGTCCGTTATTCAGCATTGTACTGGGTTGTAGCAGGTATAGTTAGTAAAGTATTGGAATGAGTTTAACACTAATTCACTAACACATATTTCCAGGTTTGAGATAGTGGTGTGTCTGAACGGCACTTCCAGGAACATGGGCACCACGACAGAGAGCAGAACCTCCTATTTGTCCAAAGAGATCATCTGGGGCTACAGGTTCAAGAATGTTGTGAAGTACGTATTCAATTTTTTAATCATTACAAATTAGTTAATGAGTTTTACTTATATCTGAAAAGTTATGGGTCACCATGGACGGCACTTGGACCCGTGATTCTGAGTTTATAAGAAAAATTAGCAAACTTAGTGCTTAATCGAATAGTAACTAGTAGAAGTACGAGTAATAATCGCTACAAAAGAAGTTGGTGGTAATTTACTTGCCTCCTTATTTTGTAGAAGATAATTAAGATGTTAATAAAAAGAAGGATACAAATCTTCTCTAACTCTTGTCCTTCTTCCATAGCTACAACAAACACCACGAAGCTTACACTATCGACAACGACAACCTCAACACCGTTGAACAGGTGGACACGCCGCTCTGCAGTGCGAGCTGTCTGAAGGAGTTCGAGGAAGAAGTCAAGAGCTCCACCAACATCCTCTCCTCTCCACTCTCCTCTATATCGCCCACCGACTTGTCTATACAAGAAGACTCTTCGACACTCTCCAAGTTTGATTCTCTGCCATCTTCTCCTACACTAAATAGGAATAATTCTACTCAAAGAAGCTTCGGTTGGAATTTTAAAAGGTTTTATCCCGAAAGGTATGGTGGGATAGCAGACATTAAGGAATAAAGAGGCGAGAGAAAAGAGAAGAAAGACGCGGTAGTGTTAAGAAGAATATTAGAATAATATAATTAATGCATTTATTTTAGTGAATAATGTATCGGTAAGGTGAGTAGGGGCAAAAAGAAAATTAATATACATTAATATCATGCTAAGGTCCTTGAAAGCCAAACAGTCCAAGAAATGTTCTGAAGAATGTCTGTGGACAGATGGACAGTAACCCAAATAATTATGTCAAGTGATTAGTTACAATAAAGTATTACGTTAGCTTGGTATGTACCTAGCATTATTACTTGAAAAATGTAGAATTGTTAAGTCGTAAGCTATTGCTCAATAAAACTACACGTAGTAATATTTTTATATATAGATTTGGTTCAGTATGTACATAATATTAACTAGTAATATTCTAATATTTCTTGTAATATTCACTTTTAATTAATAACTTATTACGTTACATATTTTAATCTTAATTACGCTGTGTAGAAGTCATGTAGTTTAGTGGGACAGTGTGTTATTCATATGATAATAAATAATAAATACATATAGGCAGCTACATAATATTATGAGGTTCGCTCCGTAGTGCCCCTGCTTTGTACCACTGGTGGTACTGTGGTAGGATTGGGGGGGACCTCAACTGACGGTGCTTGTCATTTCGAAAATATGTAACTTTTTATTATTTGCTAAGTTATAAACTAACATTTGCGTAAAAACATACATTTTATTAAAGACTAGCTGTTACCCGCGACTTCGTCTGCGTTTAGTTCGGAATAACTCAAACTCATTATTAAACATGGTGGAAGATTTTCATCCCAACTGGAACGGAAGTACTGGAAATAGTGAAGTGAATTTACGCAAAGGAAACATTTGTTTATTTAAAAAAAGAAACAAACTGTATTCAAATCATTTCGAAAACTCGCTTGACATCTTCCACCTTGTATTTTTAAATTAAATATTATGAAGACAGTCTTTTGAGTAACTGACTTATAAAGACAGGGCTAAACTACTGAAAACTACGAAAATTGACAGACTTCTTCTTTGGGCTTGGCAAATATTGCGGAAGGATTTTGAAAAATTCAACATTTTGCTGACGAAATCATTATCAAGTATGTGATGAACATTGTTATATGTGGACTTGGTAATGTTCACCAGTTTTAATGGTTTAAATATTCTTCCTTCCTCCCAAATTCTTAAAACATGCTGCCACCACTTACGAACTGCTCAAATTAAAATAAGTACATCAAGTATCACTCAAAATAGTTTCAAGAAAACCCGGCGCCTTGCACGCCCTGAGCAGTAAGCAGTGGTTCTCTTCTTTGCCGAGCCAATGGTGGGTAGTTCCAGTTTTATGATAAATTCCATCGACCACAGTCACATCGTTGTTCATTGCTTTACACACAGGTAGAGAAGAGGGGCGCAGTGGGCAAGAGAGCAAATACAGCATTGACTGGGATGGGGTCATATAGCCTCATTTTGCTATATATTCTTTGTATTGGTAAGCTTGTTTCCAGCAGATGATGTAGATACTTCAAAATTGATACTGGAGTTGATGTCCACGTGGCGGATTTTTTTGGTCTGATGAAATTTAACGGTACTAAGTGTTTCTCTGCCCACATTCAGTCTCTTTTATATAATAGGAGCAGCGGTATCCATACTAATATTATAAATGCGAAAGTAACTCTGTCTGTCTGTATGTTACGCTTTCACGCCTAAACCACTGAACCGATTTTGATGTAATTTGGTATAGGGGTAGATTAGACATTGAGAAAGGACATAGGCTATGTTTTGTCGCGATAACCGACATCCACGCGGGCGGAGCAGATGTATGACATCTGAGCCTTGCATGCGTTGTCCTGTGTAGGTGAGGGTAGAACTAATTGGAATAGCTCATCAGAACATTCACCATGGTAGAGACGGTAATACGATAGGGACAACTATCTCCCAGAATACCTAATGTGCTTCAGAGAAGGTGCAACGATTTACTTCCTCCATGAGCGCGGCTTTGATGGTGATAGCTTAGGCTACCCATCACCCTAGCCGAAGCAATCCCTACTCTTCACGTTGAGACCGCCTATTTATGATAGGTAACCAAGGCAGGTATGGGTGAATTTCTCAAACGTAAAATTTTCGCGGCGTGACTGAAAATCATACCTTAAAGTTAACATATAGTAATGATTATTTTTTGTAAGAAAGATATAGTTTTTCTCTATATGCACGTATAAATTATATTATTGAAACTATTTTTGTGAGTGTGTAAAAAATGTCTTTTCACCTAAATTCTAAGCTTGGTGGCGCGTCCACAACCTGTTTTCTTGGGAATGATCACAGTTTAATCAAAACTACATTAGTTTACTGAGTATACTTAATAATAATTCGATTCGGCATTATTTTAGCTATCTTCGATACTGTCATTCGTAGTATTTAGTACTATACTTTATCTTAAAACTAATTTATAAGTTGCGTCCGCGGCAAATGTAAAATTTTGGTGGGATTTATAAAATCATCGAAGGAGTCGTATTGAAAGTACCTATAAGGACGACACTATCATCATTGGAAACGTTCAGTTGGGTGTTAATGAGCACCAGTGCCAGTTGTCCCCAGTCCCGTTTCGTTTTTCTGCCAAACACGTAAGTAGGTCGTTTCATAAGCATCGGACAAAAATATTGTAATTTTTGTGTTGATTATTTAAAACGGTTTATTCTCATTGTATGTTTTAATATTTAAGTATAGTGTACAGGTTCAGTATGTGTATTAAATTTTGGTAATGTAACCACTATATTCTAAATAGTATTTTTATAAATATTTTTTTTAGACGTGAAACTAATTTTGGTGGAGCAATTTTGGTGAATTTGGTGGGGTTTTACTAATCATCAAAATTGTATATTTACACCAAAATTTGTTTTCATAGCTTCTCATTAAGCTCCTACGTAGTCCGACGGGCTACTAGGTCAGGTGACCTCTACGTAGTATACCCTGGGCAATGGAGAAAGCACCGCCTCTCTCCCTAGGTGGGAAAGAGGTTGTTGGCAGTTGAGGGTTGTTCGGAAGCTTTCCGAATCTATCGGCGTCCACCACCGATAGATTGGTGCAACATGTGAGGATGTGGTTGTAGGAGCTTGAGGACGGTAGAGGTCAGAAGCCTTCTGTGGAGAAGATTGAGTACATTTTACACGATAGCAAAGTGCTAGCTGCTGGAGCAACATAAGCAGGAGTTGCGTGTCACCTACATCTTCGACTTCATCGCTTTGTTGCGTGGAGTCACGTGCAAAAGATTGCACGAGGCACTCTTGCATCCACGGTAGCTTTCATGTAAGTGAGAAAGCAGAGGAAGAAAAGCCAAATGATGTTGACAATAGAGAGGAGGGAAGAAGGGTGGGCAGGTTTTAACGGCGTAGGCTTAGTGGTAAAAAGTGAGGCCGCCTTTCACGCCAGTAGAAGCAGGTGACGGAAAGAGCGCACGATGCTCCACCACACCGGGCTGTCCCTACTACGGCATCAGCTGACTTCACCCAACTACTCCCCCGTCTTTTGTATGGGTAGTTCATATGCTAATGGTTAATCTGAGAGAAAATTCGGAAAGCTTCCGAACAACCCTCAACTGCCAACAACCTCTTTCCCACCTAGGGAGAGAGGCGGTGCTTTCTCCATTGCCCAGGGTATACTACGTTGAGGTCACCTGACCTAGTAGCCCGTCGGACTACGTAGGAGCTTAATGAGAAGCTATGAAAACAAATTTTGGTGCAAATATACAATTTTGATGATTAGTAAAACCCCACCAAATTCACCAAAATTGCTCCACCAAAATTAGTTTCACGTCTAAAAAAAATATTTATAAAAATACTATTTAGAATATAGTGGTTACATTACCAAAATTTAATACACATACTGAACCTGTACACTATACTTAAATATTAAAACATACAATGAGAATAAACCGTTTTAAATAATCAACACAAAAATTACAATATTTTTGTCCGATGCTTATGAAACGACCTACTTACGTGTTTGGCAGAAAAACGAAACGGGACTGGGGACAACTGGCACTGGTGCTCATTAACACCCAACTGAACGTTTCCAATGATGATAGTGTCGTCCTTATAGGTACTTTCAATACGACTCCTTCGATGATTTTATAAATCCCACCAAAATTTTACATTTGCCGCGGACGCAACTTATAAATTAGTTTTAAGATAAAGTATAGTACTAAATACTACGAATGACAGTATCGAAGATAGCTAAAATAATGCCGAATCGAATTATTATTAAGTATACTCAGTAAACTAATGTACTTTTGATTAAACTGTGATCATTCCCAAGAAAACAGGTTGTGGACGCGCCACCAAGCTTAGAATTTAGGTGAAAAGACATTTTTTACACACTCACAAAAATAGTTTCAATAATATAATTTATACGTGCATATAGAGAAAAACTATATCTTTCTTACAAAAAATAATCATTACTATATGTTAATTTTAAGGTATGATTTTCAGTCACGCCGCGAAAATTTTACGTTTGAGAAATTCACCCATACCTGCCTTGGTTACCTATCATAAATAGGCGGTCTCAACGTGAAGAGTAGGGATTGCTTCGGCTAGGGTGATGGGTAGCCTAAGCTATCACCATCGAAGCCGCGCTCATGGAGGAAGTAAATCGTTGCACCTTCTCTGAAGCACATTAAGTATTCTGGGAGATAGTTGTCCCTATCGTATTACCGTCTCTACCATGGTGAATGTTCTGATGAGCTATTCCAATTAGTTCCACCCTCACCTACACAGGACAACGCATGCAAGGCTCAGATGTCATACATCTGCTCCGCCCGCGTGGATGTCGGTTATCGCGACAATCAATGTCTAATCTACCCCTATACCAAATTACATCAAAATCGGTTCAGTGGTTTAGGCGTGAAAGCGTAACATACAGACAGACAGAGTTACTTTCGCATTTATAATATTAGTATGGATACCGCTGCTCCTATTATATAAAAGAGACTGAATGTGGGCAGAGAAACACTTAGTACCGTTAAATTTCATCAGACCAAAAAAATCCGCCACGTGGACATCAACTCCAGTATCAATTTTGAAGTATCTACATCATCTGCTGGAAACAAGCTTACCAATACAAAGAATATATAGCAAAATGAGGCTATATGACCCCATCCCAGTCAATGCTGTATTTGCTCTCTTGCCCACTGCGCCCCTCTTCTCTACCTGTGTGTAAAGCAATGAACAACGATGTGACTGTGGTCGATGGAATTTATTTTCAATTTCATATGAACTACCCATACAAAAGACGGGCGAGTAGTTGGGTGAAGTCAGCTGATGCCGTAGTAGGGACAGCCCGGTGTGGTGGAGCATCGTGTGCTCTTTCCGTCACCTGCTTCTACTGGCGTGAAAGGCGGCCTCACTTTTTACCACTAAGCCTACGCCGTTAAAACCTGCCCACCCTTCTTCCCTCCTCTCTATTGTCAACATCATTTGGCTTTTCTTCCTCTGCTTTCTCACTTACATGAAAGCTACCGTGGATGCAAGAGTGCCTCGTGCAATCTTTTGCACGTGACTCCACGCAACAAAGCGATGAAGTCGAAGATGTAGGTGACACGCAACTCCTGCTTATGTTGCTCCAGCAGCTAGCACTTTGCTATCGTGTAAAATGTACTCAATCTTCTCCACAGAAGGCTTCTGACCTCTACCGTCCTCAAGCTCCTACAACCACATCCTCACATGTTGCACCAATCTATCGGCGTCCACCACCGATATTAACAGCATACATGGGCAGTTATGGAGTGATTGTCTGATGCTATCCAACCAAAATACCACGCTGATTGGGAATGGACTAAGGACAGATCACATATCACAGAGACAGTGATAAGGAAGATTCTCATATTGCCAACAGCGGTTCGAACAACGGAATCAGAATCGTGGTACGTGTATCGGATGGTGTAAACCTCTGGAACCCTTTTGAACAGCAATGCCCATCAGCTCACCGCGTGAGAAACTTAGTTGAAGGACTCCTGTAAGTTCAGAAATAGACATCACACTACCAACTTGTCTTGCCACTACCAAGTGTCCATGGCATATCTTCCGTCCACCCTTAGGCATACCGAGTACCATATTATGTTGCTCCAGCAGCTAGCACTTTGCTATCGTGTAAAATGTACTCAATCTTCTCCACAGAAGGCTTCTGACCTCTACCGTCCTCAAGCTCCTACATCCACATCCTCACATGTTGCACCAATCTATCGGCGTCCACCACCGATATTAACAGCATACATGGGCAGTTATGGAGTGATTGTCTGATGCTATCCGACCAAAATACCACGCTGATTGGGAATGGACTAAGGACAGATCACAGATCACAGAGACAGTGATAAGAAAGATTCTCATGTTGCCAACAGCTGTTCGAACAACGGAATCAGAATCGTGATACATGTCTCGGACGGTGTAAACATCTGGAACCCTTTTGAACCGCAATGCCCATCAGCTCACCGCGTGAGAAACTTAGTTGAAGGACTCCTGTAAGTTCAGGAATAGACATCACACTACCAACTTGTCTTGTCACTACCAAGTGTCCATGGCATATCTTCCGTCCACCCTTAGGCATACCGAGTACCACCTATCCCACTTTGAGAATAACTGCCTAAATCTTTTCCCAGCAATCTTGAAAAAGTTCGTCGATAATATTGGCGCCATTAGAGTAAAATATAATCCTTGCTAGAAGCAAGGATAGATAGAACAATCAAATGTTTTGCTTTTATACTGATACTACTAACAACTAAAGTGGTTTTGCCATATAAAAATGAAGTTGGTGATAAAAGGGTAAAAATTAAGGGTTATATGTAACTATTAAGTGCCAAATTCTAGAAAAAAAAACAAAGAAATAGTATAAGTAATAATAAATAAAAAATAAAAATAAGTTGATATGCAATTTTGGTGTTAGACACCAATTTCGGTGCATTGAAAATTCAGGTGTATAAAATAAACAAGTAATTCCCAGGGCTAATTAGACTATTCAAACATAATAGGCATAAAATATGTTTTTCTAGCTAAATATTGAAAGAGATTACCTAAATACCTAGAAATAAAAAAAACACCAAAATTAGCTAAAAATTCATAGATGTTGAAATTCACCCGTATACTGGGGTACCTAACCCCAGAATACCCCCAATGCCCCATTCCTCTGTTAAATTATAATCGGTTTGATTCCAATATTGCGCTTGCCCCGATGTGATGGAATCGGTATCAATGGGGGATACCAGTTTCAGTTTTATGACTTCTTAGGCGGGTGGGACCACTTTTTCATTCTCCGAAATGAAGAATTTTGTATAGGTAGATCTAAGAATATTATATAATAAGTTCTACTATTACTGTCACACAGCCTAGTTTTATGTACTACCTATAGAATACTAAGCATAGAATTTATATTTTACTTCAAATATAACTATAAATACAATAAAATACAACAAATACACAATAAAATAAAAAAGTTAAACAATAGTAAATAAAAAACCATAAAAAAGAAAAATTCTCTTAAATGGATTCGAACGCGACTCAGCTAAGTTATAAATCCACCGCAGACGTACTGAGCCACAATTACCATGAAATCATAGTGTGAAATAGACGTTTAGATACCTATTATGTCATAAAAATATTCTGCCCCATTCCTTATTATAATAGCGTGATGATATTAATTATGAAAGCCAGGAGTCTTTTTACCGAACCAGCTGCTTACTAATTTGTTGGAATCGAGAGAAAATCGTTCGAGAATAATGTGAATTCTATCGAGACACCTGCTGTGCCGAAGATTCTGCAGTAACCTGACCTGACTTGGCTGAGATGTAGAACTCTGGCCTCTCGAAGTTCTTCAGATTCCTATGTCCGAAATAATATCTTCTTGTAAGCATTGTTGCTTCTTTATTGGTTCGATCTATTCACACAATCACAAATTTTTATCCGTGATATGCTATCATTGACATAACTTTTTTATTTATGAACCGATTTCAATAAAACAAACACTAAATGTTAAGTGAAGCCTACCACAATATATTAGTGAAAACCGCAACCAAATCCGTTCAGCCGATTCTGAGATTAGCGTGCACAAACTCACAGACAAACAGAGAAACAGATAAACAGATAAACAGACAAACAGACAAACAGACAAAAATTCCAAAAAACGTTGATTTGGCTTCTATTACGTTTATAAAGTCCCCCTATAATAATTTTTCTCATTTCCTTTCCATGTACAGACATCGATCGTTTACAGATTTATTATATGTATAGATAGATAATATTTATAACTCTTTTTGTCATTTATTATGGAACTAGCTGACCCGGCGAACTTCGTACCGCCAATTTTTTCCACCCGCGAAGCGTTCGATCCCGTTCCCGCTGCACCTTCTACCATATTAAGCATGTATTTTTTTACATATAAACCTTCGTCTTGAATTACTCTATCTATTAAAAGAAACCGCATCAAATGCTGCAGCGTAATTTTGAAGATGTACCTAAGCATACATCATACACGATATCATACTCGTAGTGATGTGATACTGCCTACACTAATAAGATTTTGCTTTATTCGAGACTATCATTTATCCAGACCCCTTCAACCGTTTTAGCGTGAGTGATAACAAATTATCCAACATCTTCACACACTTTCAAAATGACTGTCTTTTCTGTAAATGGAACCAGTTGGCTAGGCCATCTTCAGGTAAGATACGTCTGTACGTGAGATCGAATAATATACAATGGATAAGTATAATAATATTATGAATCAACATCAGATCTATCTTGGCGAACAAATTGAATGAATTTTACAGTATGCTAACTAGACAAATCGAATACATAGGGAAAAAGAATCTTCTCGGGCGGGACTCAAACCCGCGACATTTCCCTTACAGGGGGAATGCCGTAAGGTAATAAGGTATTGTGGTAAAAAATAAATTTGTGAAAAATATGCCGTGTTTGGCATCAAATGAAAGGGCTTAATAAGTACATTTCAAATTATAAATTATTAGCTTTACCATGCCCCAAAATAATATAAATAAAGTTTAAAACTAAAACCCGACTACCGAAAAATCACACTCAAAAAGTAACGATCAATAGTAAATATCTAGGATAGCCTTGGTCGTATGCCACTTACTCTTAACAAAACAATACATTCTAGGGGAAAGTGGCATACGACCACGGCTATCCTTAATATTTTCTTGTTCGTTACTTTTTAGAGCGTGATTTTTTAAGACTTTGTAGACTAGATCATCCTGACGCTGACTGTACCCTGTATGGTACAGTCAGCGTCCACCAGAATCTAACCCTACGGGTACAGGAATACAGGTATGAGTAATATAACAAAACATACGTCGACAAACAAATTCTGTAAACAACGGTGTGAGATGTTATTTATGGTATAAAAATAAACATTAGTGAGGAAACAACAGCACATGGCAGGTCATTGACCGCTGTGGTTTCCCTTCTGGCTATAACACACAATTATTAATAGTTCTATTAATACATTATTAAATTTATGCGTAAAGTATGTACATTTTGGCGTAACGAGAAAACTTTGCGGGAGACTTAGCTACTATACTTCTATACTAGCTGAGCCCGCGACTTCATCCGCCTAGACTTTTATAGTCATAGTCATAGTAGGTCCCGCCGATTCGGAAAGTACCCACTACAAACAGAACAAACAGATAAAAGCAAAGAGAGAAAGAAATTTATTTGTAGAGATATGATGATGATGATGATTTTGAGGGTACCGTTCATAAGAAGGAAAAAACGAAGCCCTTAGAGGATCACTTCGTTGTCCATCTGTCTGTTTGTCTGTCAGTCCAGATCTTATTCTTGGAAATGTGAGGACGGATCAAGTTAAAATTTATACAACGTACCTACTCAAGTCTACAACCTCTTGCAACCACAGATATATTATTACGATAAAACGGCCATGTGGGTAAATATTCCACAAATATTCCACAACGCTATCTAGACCCATGGTAAGCTTTTATAGCTTGTGTTATGGAATCTAGAATGCGGATAAACTATATAATTTTTTCTTTGTAAATACATACATATTATACATAGAAACACCCAGACCAATGCATATAGTCATATTCATGCATACAAATATTTGCACTGAGCGGGAATCGAGCCCGCGCCTCCTGCGTGGCAGTCTCGTGCACTACCCTACGCCACAGAGGCTGAGTAGAGAACGCGTGCCCACTTTTAACACAATTGCTGTCCTATGAGACAGGAACTTTCGAACGCTGACTCAGTATTCATAAGACTAGCTTGTCATAACATCGGTAAAAATATAGTCAATATTTATTCCACTCTGTGCTATTTGCAACTCTAGAATAAAAATTGCGGAGTATGTTTTAAAAATAGAAGCATTTGTTATCTCTCGTGATTACTTGTATTTATTTACAGTGAAAAAGTTGACACGCGTGACATGCAGGTAAACACTGCTTAAGGCTATATATTTCTTCTATTCTTATATATTTCTGTGCTTGCAACATTGGTAGTACAGTTTCTCTTAGAACAGGTTCTCTAGGATACAGATTTTGAGTTTGGCCAGAACTGATGGGAGTTCTTATCCTGCCTGTGTTTTATATAAATTGGCGGCGTTCCAAGAGGAGACAGTTCATTGTTTGAAGAATGCTGTTAGCATGTAGGTATTATTTACGACATTGTTGGGACACTAAGAACAATGCTAACGGGAAAATGAGTTGTCTCTTTAGTCAAACACGCAAAACAGCCTAATAGATTTGCCTGTAGCGATTAAGGGATAACACTTTCTCCAATCGACAGTCAACTATAGCTCATGACAAAGTGCTGCCTAGTAGCAGTTAGGTTCATCCC
Organism: Eilema sororculum; assembly: GCA_914829495.1. Lineage (NCBI taxonomy): Eukaryota > Metazoa > Arthropoda > Insecta > Lepidoptera > Erebidae > Eilema > Eilema sororculum. The sequence continues at coordinate 1,096,003 of OU618532.1, forward strand.
TTCGCCTCTATTACATGGGACCGAAAATGCCATCTCTGCCCACCTCTTCGGAGATATACAGACACTATGACACTATGACTTTGACAGCCTCTGTGGCGTGGCGGTAGTGCACGCGACTGCCACGCTGGAGGCGCGGATTCGATCCCCGCTCCGTGCAAATATTTAGTATGCATGAATATGGCTGTTTGCATTGGTCTGGGTATTTCTATGTGTAATATGTATGTATTTACAAAAAAAAGTATCTAAGTATGTTTAACCGCATTCTAGATTCCATAACATAAGCTAACTAAGCTTACCATGGGTCTACATTGCGTTGTGTAGAATGTTATGGAATTTTAAGTAAGTACAGCTACGGATATTGAGCAGCATCTAATATCCACTTTATAGTCTTACCTAATGAACTCGTTTATTTTGGCTTTTACGGGTGTATCTGCCCTTAAACCACCCCCAACCTCAAGAAGAAAACAGCACCAGATCCTCATCCGTCAAATATCAGGTGTGTGAATCAGTCTGCAGGTGCGATTGATTTGGCCTCGAAGGTGAAACCCATGTCTTAAGTCCGTCTCTGTTACGACTGTTAATTAATACGACATCTTACGACAATGTCAAATAGTTATAATAGCACTTATGTTATGTCACTTCATTTCAGCAGCTTGTCATCATAACACTCCACAGAACATTGAGTAATAAATTGTTTAGCGCAAGCTAGGAACTTATTGGTGCCACAAGACAGGGACGATGCAGTATTTTAATAGTATGTTATTCTAGTTCCTAATATCAAACTCATGTCATATTTAGTTCAGTTTATAAGAGTGCCTGTCCTCTTTGAATGTGCGGTCACCTCTCGTGATGCTTTCTGTCCATGGGTCATGGCTTCTTATTTAAATTTAGAACATTTGACACTTCTGTCAGACAGTTCTGATGATGCCTCGTGCCAGAATTTGAAATGTTGCCAGCGACAAATAGTAAGGGATCAAGGTCAGCCCTAGTGAGTACACTTTGTCTGTTCCTACTTTGGTATGTCTTTCTATCGACATTTTTTGCTGCTTACTTTTAGATAGGATTGAAATCGGGATTAACTAGATAAATGATTTATGTAAATTCTAGAACATAGATAACATCATTCATCATTAATAACATTCACAGAAGGCAAGAACCAAATGCATTAGATAAGTTTACGCTTTTCTTTCATGTGAAAAGTCCCCACGGAGCCTGTAGAGGTGGTCATATCGGACTCGAACCGACTAAAACGCACGCCGTCTTGGGTCATTGGTTGCCGGAGGTGAGATTGCCGAAAGCATGTCTCTCGATCTCTCGCACCCCGGCAGACCCAGGACCATATCTTTCCGGATGGCCCCCTTCTGGTTGTGGGGACCATAGTGTCTCAATATAGCCCCGGGTACGGGGAGGCACTCTTTGCACCGCCACCGCCTAGGGTGAAGGTGACTCCACCGATCAATCCCAGGCCAGCGCTGCCCCAGACTACATCGACCTCCGACGTCCGGTTCGCCTACGGTCTTCGCGGGCTTCCCGGGCCAGGAGTCTAGTCCGGACCCGACCAGCCGCCTCCTTCTCGAGCATTACTTGCTCGCAGAAGGAGGAGGCCGCACCCCAAGCGTTCGCGCATCGTACCATCGCTGTGAGCAAAGTGGCGAGTGTGAGGACTCCCACCCTCAGAGCCGCCACTAGGACCCGCCTGGGAAATAAGATAATAATAGATATTTGCACAAAAGAAGCAGTGTGAGCAGGAATCGAATTCGCGACCTAACCTAGTTGTCAAATATTCTGTTACCACGTCACTCAAGTCGTTAGCGCGTGGCAAATTCCCTCAAATTTATTTTATGTTGCATTGCAGATCTATCTCAGTGCGAGAAACAAGCACAAGGTTAGGTTATACAAATATTATGGCAGCCAGTCTGCACTAATTTTCCTTGCGAATTTATCTCCTGATTTATTTTCTTCAATTATCAGCAATTATCAGTGAAATAGCAAGGTTAAATAAATATTCATTAATATTTAGAGGACGATTGATATCTGTGCACCATACAAATATTTGTCTCGAGAGAAAGGATTGAGTCCGTGGCCCTGAATACAGATGGCCGTTTAGGTCACCATCTTTTATATGAATTCTCATTAGACGCAGGATAGCTTGGTAGGTCAGAGACTATCCTTTAAAAAGGGACTAGTAGCAGGTACAAATCTCTGAATGATGGCTTGCCCGATTTAAATTTCTAAGAAAAAAATTGCATAAGTACTAATTACTTCAAGGATGGCCGTTAGGTTACCTCATGCAGCCCACCTTCAGCATGCCAACTCAACATTGAGTGTAACTAACTTACTGCATTCTATTTCAATGTGTCAATGACTCAATTATTCGCAATAAAAACAGTTAATTGTAACCACCACGTTAAGTTTACTATCAAAATAATCCTTAGAGCACCGGAATAAAACACACTTTTCGTTAATCAACTTTTATAATAACTTTGTGAAACTTATCACGCGTTTGCCAAACGGTGCAGTAAAAAAACCAGTCATTTGTGACCTCTGTATTGAAGTTAATGTACGGAAATCGAGATAAAAATATCGTAAATGTACTTAAATGTACGTATCAATTTATATAGGGCGCTGTATAATAGTTCTTATCAGTTTAGTAGGAAAATTTTATGCTTCCTGAGTTCAGGGTGATCGGCTGTTATCCTTTCTAATGTTATAAGTGAGAAGTTGGTTCGTTTGTTTGCTGAAACATCAAATGCTATAATTCATTTCATTCATATTCCGAACCTCATGCTGATGAGTCAGATGGTAGTCGCTACACGCAAAAAATCGTAATTTAGCTCAATCCGCTGTTAGACTGGTAAAAACGGGCCCCAGACTCCAAGGTGTAAGCTTTTATGCGACTGCGATCAACACCAAGTATTTTTTCCTGTAGGTAAGTAGTTATAGTATTTTTGAAAGTATTTTTAAGCACGTGTTGTTATACTATTTATGAACGTGTCGAATTAATCACCATCTTGTTGTTTCGAAGAGGGTAGTAATTGTTTTCCAAACACTCACGCACTACGTGATCAAATGTGGTGAAAAAACCATGCCCCAAACTATGCGTACAAGCAAAAACGCATAACATCACAACACAATCATATCCTTCTTACATTAGAAATAAGAATGTAAGTTTGTTTGTTGAGTAGAGCACACTTGCTATTTTAGCAGCGGTGATGCCTTTTTTTCTTGCGGAATATACCTCCCCCGCGGGAGCCGGAAAGGGAGGTTATCGGACTCGAACCGATTAAAACCACACGCCGACTGAGGGTCGTGGTACAGTAAGCTTCAGAGAAAAGGAACCCCCCTTGATAATGGTTTTATTCTCAAGGGGGGTTCCTTTTCTCTGAAACTTACTGTACTAGGCTGAAGGTGAGGTTGTCATCGACATATCCCTCGCACCCCGGTTGACCCAGGGACATCCTTTACGGTCAGGCCCTCCTCGGGAGCAGCGGTGACGCCGGTGACCAACAAGTCTTGCCTGCATCTCCGCCCGCGTAGAGTTCATCCCCTTTAAACAAGGGACAATACGTTAATGAGGTTGATGATTGACGTATGTTGGTGACTGATATAAGCGTCAAAAATGTCAAAATACGTGTTAATGCCACACATTCATAATTCGTTTCTACAATACGTCGGACAAGGGGTTGCCACTTGTCTCTAGGGGGAGAACCTTACCGCAAACCACACCATAATCTATTTCTGTATTAAACTTACACCTGATCCGTTCAACATAACATCCGAACATCCCAACATCTTCACAAACTTCCATATTATGTGTATTGTATTAGTAAGAAGTAGGATAAATAGATACATTTTAGTTATTCGGTCACGTTATCGGGCACGTTTGGGACGCCATATTGTGACAAGCAATAAAACCTTGCAACAAACACCTAAGTAACTCAGGTCACAGAATAGATAAAATAGCTCAAGTATGTATAATTTAAAATTTATAAACCGCTTTTTAAACGAGGTCGCGACACGCGAGACGCTTCTTTTTTGTATTGCTTCGATACAACGCCTGCGTAATTTTTTTCAGTTGAAGTTAAACTGAAAAAATGAAATTTTCTCTATTTTTTTATGTAATGCACGTTCATATAACTTCACCTCGTGTGATGGGAAGCTAAAAGGGTCATGTAAACAGATATCTGAGTTAGGTATGTTACTATAAATTAAAAATGAAACCCGCCGCCTGACAACCTATCAGATGCATATCGGTAATGTAAAGACCAAAATTCGAACCTGACACCTCTCGATTGTAATTAGGTAGCTACCTAAGTTAAGGAATATTGTAGCACATATTATTAGACACATAACTTATTTTCTCTAAAATTTTCCTGATAATCGAACGGACAGCCTCGAGGCATGAAGTGACCACTATATATAACCACTGTACCATGCGGACAATCTGCGTATCGGTGACGTCATGCCATCTGACATTGGCAGGTCTACAAATTCCATAGAGCCGTATGAATTATCGTGAGTAATTGCGATCATTGCTTCCTATAACAGAATCAGCAATACATGCTGAGTATCGTCAGCAAAAAAACCTATACATAATGAAATTACTTGTGCTGACTGATTCATCAAAGCAGAGCCTAAACCGCTGGACCTAAAATTTGAAATTTTGACAGTAGATGCATTTTATGATGAAATTCTGCTACTAAAAGGGTAAAATAAGGGATGGAATTTTGTATGAAAGTTCGTCATTTTCGAAGCTAGATGCACAAAATTTCATAAACATGTGTCTTTTAAGAAATAAATGAACACGTGTATCAGCGTTTTTCAAAATTTAACTTCTGAGAGGGAAGAGGATAAAATAGATTATGAACGTGTTTATGGAAAGTTCGTCATTTAGGTCACTATCTAAAATATGGAATAGGTACGAAATTTTCCCGGGTGAAGTGGGGACGGGTCATAAATATTATTGAAATTTATTGAGCGATTACTCTTTTTTATTTCACTTACGTGGCAGATAACTTTTTGGCAGTGCGATAGTGTTGTTGAAAAAAATTATCTATGTAGGTATAGATACTTTCAATTTAATTACCCGTAAAGGTAGGTATAGATAATATGAATAACTAGAGAACTTATTGGCGTTACACGGTAAGTAAGTACCAACAAAGTTTATCAACTTTCGATGCTGACGGTACAATCATTGCGCCGGCGCACCCAATCGTGGTTTATTGGTGATTCATTGTGTGAGTAACGAACGATTGCACTAAGAGACGGCTTCCGCACAAACCGCTGACTGCGCTATCGGCTTCACCTTGTTGAGTACGTACTTGATTATGTGTTGTTTGCTTTCGTAGTATTTTGTTTACAATACGTTGACCTGTGTGCCAACAGCCGATGGTCTTACTACCAGGGTACCAAGATCTTCCGTATCCAGGCCAACCTCAAATGTAAATCGGTGCACTTTCTAAACAACGGTGGAGTTTCCTCTGATAGGTTAGGGGTCAGTAGCTCCCGAAAAACCAGACCCAATTAAATGTGTATGCTTAGTTTTCGGTAGCTTAGTGGTTAAGGAGTCGGCCTTACGATCGAGAGGTCCCGGGTTCGAATCCTGGCCATTACACTACCAACGTGAACCCACTCCTAGTACAAGCAATTTAGCTTAGATGGAGGGAATATTAGTAACTTCGGTTCTAATATTCTTTATTAAAAAAAAACTATATTGGGAATGACTGCTATCTGACCTCTCAGCCTGAGTTGCTGTCAGTTGCCGACCACTGGCAGTTTTTCACATCACCTTTATACGTATAATACTCGTTTTGACAGCCAGGACCGGCTTTAACATGCCCTTTGAAGCACAGAAGCGTTCCGATAAAATACCATTAACCGGTAACCCATCCAAATGGCAACCGCACCTAGGCAGTTTAACCAACTGAACCAGCAACCAAGGAATTTGAAAAAGTTAGCCCTAATATTCTATTGGCTCCCTAACATGTCCTATGCGAACAATTTCTCGTAAGTTGTAACAATATTACTGATTCTGAAGGCATTAGGTGCTGGCACGAAGGTATAGAACGTGATGGGCATGCGGCAGTGATTTGGGACCAGAATATTAACTAGCCCCTATCAGTTCATTGCAAATCATAAAAAAATACTTGTTTCAAACATATACATTAATATTATGCATTCACTAAAAGGGCAAGTGCGAGTCGGGGACACCGTTACCCCCTCCCGGGGAGGGCCAGGCCGTAAGGGATGGCCTTGGGTCAGCCCTTCGGTGCTAGCGATATGTCGAAGACAACCTCACCTTCGGCATAGCACCACGACCCTCAGTTGGCGTGCGGTTTTAGTCGGTTCGAGTCCGACATAACCTCCCTTTCCGGCACCGGTGGAGGAAGTATCCGAGGGGATTTCCGCACGAGAAAAAAAGCTACTAATAGGTAGATTTTGAACGCATTTACCCATACGACCTCAAAATTTAGAGCTCATCTATAAATAGGTAAAACCTTTCTACCTCCTTGCATGGTTTGGAGATGAACCTCGTGTATACATAAGTTCTTTTTGAAGTGCACTTTGGAATGAGAGACATAGTGAAATTTAGCTGAAAGGGCTATTCTTTATCTTAAAATTGTAATATCGTTGCCTATAGCATACGGAACCCTAGTTTCATAATAGGAAGTTCTAGATTTACGTCAAAATAAAAATAAAACTATAAGTAGATAACTACGGTCGGTTATAACACTATTCACTTCACGTTCGATTCTTAAAATTTCAAATAATGCAGCAGTCGTAGGTAGCCAACCTTTTCTCGGAAAAAAAAACCAACCGATGGGTAGTTAAGGGCAAAGACCTAGTACTCAGTGTGAAAGGAACGCCACACACTTCTTTGTGACGCCGACGATTGATATCTGGCAGTGGGAACTGGGAACAAAATATTCGGCGACACGTGACATCTCAAAGTAACAGAAATGACGAATAAAATTAATAGGAGAGTTCTAATAAACCAAAAAAAATGTCAATCGCGGATGCACAGGCTACAGAATCATCTTAAAAGCGAGTAGCATTTGGGGTACTTCAAAAAGGGTATTAGAAGGTTGTTACAGGGTTGACAGGCTAAGGGACTTCCCATCTCGCGGGCCGTGTGCTTGTCTGCCACCTACGTGGTATTAGAAAATGGTCAATCACGTGTTTGTACGTATGTATAGGTTGACCTGCAACGGTTTTAGAACAAAAATTGTGTCACGCTTCCTGGTCGTGTCTGAGGTGAGGTGGGAATATTATATTCTGAATTTCAAATTTGTAACCCGAAGCAGAACCTAGATAAACGAGGTAATGAATGTTGACAGTGTGTTAATATCTATGAAAGGGGCGCGATGCAAGAATAACGAGCCTTTTTATAAAGCCTTTTTTTTATTTAGAGTCGTCAATTTGACTTCACCTCACCTGATGGTAAGACTACAGACGACATTATAAAAAGGCTTTACAAAATATACGAAATTTTTGCTGATCAGGTTGTGGTCTCTCGCGATACTAATTTTACAGATACAGTCAGTCTAATACCTATCTAATACGTATACTCACATTAAAAGCATAGGTCAGTATTAGATTGAGTTGTACTTGCATCGAAATGTTGATCTTCCCGGGTTTTCTGACGGACGGACAAACTCGTGTGGCCAACAGTATTATTGTTACAATTCGTTTAGGTCAGTACTTATTTAATTATATTGGTAGGTGAAGATATTAATAAGAATTAGGTATAAAGTAATTTTGGACCTTATTAACTTTTCGAAAAAATGTTTTAAACGCCTTTCTGTACAGTTGGGGACCATGATATGTTACAAAGAAGGAATTATAAAAAAAATATCAATTAATAAATGAAGGTCGTTATCTGCTCTATAATTTATTAATTTCGAGATTCGAGACATATCCACATTGCATGAAATCAGTTTATTTTCCAATTCCGATCTATCTAAGAAGTCATTGCTCAAGCCACACTTAACAGTGATGCGATTAGATCACACGTGCTTCCCCTTTCACACAATCCCGAATTCTTTATGCGGGACGTGATAAAACATCTGTCGACGCCGCCAAGGTAGGAACCATTAGTTCTAGTATTCATTCACTATTCTTTGGACGACACCTCACCTTACCATCAGGCAGGAAGCAGCCCATGTATATAAAAAAGATGAATACATAAAAGATAATATTCACTACTTAACGATGTCAAAATGTGGCCTATGAGATCTTTATTACAGGAACTGTACGCCGAGGAATGTGCGATTAAATTCTTTACTTGTAATAAATATACTATGGTGAAGGTCGCTTATTGTTTTTATATCCACTCGACAAGGACACCAGCCTTCTGGGGAAATAACATTAATGCAAGACAGAAGGCATTTACATTAACAAAAAAAAACTAACAACATAAATCAAATATTAGTAGCAGCTCATGGGGTGGCAGACGGCTCTCCTCAAACGGCGATCGAGTAGAAATGTCTTATGTGCGCGAGGCGCTGTCGTCATGGTCGGTCCTCAGCCCGGGCAAACCGTGTCCAGTAAATCCAATCGTGCAAAGAGCATGGGACGAGATCGGTGTTGATGGGACGGTAAAGGATATGCTGGATGGCGCGACGGGCGCTGATTTGGCGAGGCTCAGGGCTGTGTCGCAGCCTGAATCGGGGGAATGGTTGCACGCACTGCCGTCACTGTATCTGGGCACCCTATTAGATGACGACTCCCTGCGGGTGGCAGTGGCGCTCCGCCTGGGCTACAAGGTGTGTGAATCTCACAGATGCATCTGCGGCTCCACGGTGGAGGAGGACGGTCACCACGCACTGAATCCCCGCGTGAATTCCCGCGTCACTATGCCCTCAACCACTCAGTCCAAAGGGCTCTCATATCCGCGGAAGTACCAAGCGTGATGGAGCCCCTGGGTCTCAGCAGATCAGACGGGAAGCGGCCTGATGGTTTGACTTTGGTGCCGACTAAAAACGGCAAGGGCCTGGTGTGGTACGCCACTTGCGTCAGCACTGTCGCCGCCACGCATCTGAGTCGCACCATCAACGCTTCGGCGCGGCGAACAATAAAAGGGCGAAATACGCTGCAATGAAGTCACAATATTATTTTGTGCCCATTGCGGTGACTGACTATGGGCAGCTGGGGGATGGAGACAAAAAGATTAATCGCGAAAATTTACCGTCGTATCCACGAGAGGGTGGGGAAAGGGAAGGTGCCATCCTTTGCCCCAGAAACGAGCCGTAGTGGGGGTTGCACAGCATGGCCACGCGGAATCGCAATTCAGCGTGGCAATGCTACCAGCCCAGCGTCATGGGCACCTTTGCGCCGGGAACGATACGGGCGGGTTATTTGACGTGACATAATTACAAATAATATGTTTTTTTGGCATTATTAGAATATAGTTGTAATAATATGAAATCAAATATTTATTTCGTTTAGGCAAAAAGATTCACGAAGACTCCGAGGGAGACATTCAAACTTTAAACATGGAATCAAGTTCTATAAACAATAAAATATATACAATCAGATTCCTAAAAAATATAACCTGAGAAAAATATTTATGGCTTGCTCTAGTGTTGTAACAATTGAGTTTTACACGTAGTTTCGAATAAAAAATAAATCGTTAAGTCCAAAACAAGTTAGCACTTTTTATTTCATGCAACATAAAAAATATTTGAACAGTAAGACAAAACGTGTATATATGCTCCATACTAAGGCTCTATGTCACGAAACTGACCCGATCTTGGACCATAAACGAAAAACGTAACACATATATTTTTAATTTACTTTTATTTATTGATAAACATAACATAAACTCACTCCTGTATTCCCCGAAGGGGTAGGCAGAGGTGCTAGCACCCACATTTCGCCAGTTTATGTTTAGGTCCCAATGTAATAGGTGGCGAGCCTATTGCCATTAACCGGGCACTTATAAACCTGCGATAAATACACACATAACTTCGAAAAGCATCGACAAGTCATTGGTGTGTGCCATGGTAAACCTGGGATCGAACCCGAGACCTCGTCTCAGCAGTCCATTACCCATACCACTAGGCTACCGGTTTATTGATGTACCTACTTAAGTTATATACAATAATAAACTTCAATTATAAGTTACACAGGTTTGATGTCTAAAACTAATTGCATATTAATTACAGGTGAACACCGCATGCATCAAAAATTGACAATTATATTTCAGGTAGCAAGAAGATTAAAAACAATAAACAATAATCTATAGTAAAAAACTCACCGGGATATTTACCATGTTATGTACCATACCATGGAATTGTAACATGGTAAATATGCGAGTGTTTAACTATCGATGTGAATGACCATGTCAATCTCAAATAATAAACAATAATACTAACAATTTAACAAATTATAAATGATTAGAGTATTGAAATTGATGTAAAATGATTATTACTGGCCTATGTATTTTGCTGAAATTTTGCACACATTTTCCCTCTGGAATAGGCAGAGGTATCAGTTCAGTAGTTCCACACTTCGTGAGCTGATACTGTGATTAAATAAATCTTTCGTGTAATGTCGGTTTCGAGTACTTATAACCTATCAATTTTTCGAAACATAACCAATGTTTTCATCTATGTTCTGGACGTCATACCTGGTTTTCTTGTCCTGTTACATACTGGGTTTTATAATGTCTTGTTCTATCTGGGTGTTGCTGGATATGCCTATATGGGTAACCTATTGAAATATCGAATTTCTGGGTGATTTTCAACAAGTGATTTTTTTGTATCATTTCGGTGAGATTTTTCTATTACAATGTCTTGTTAATATATTTTGTAACGAAAATAAACTTTAATCTTATTTGTAACATATGCGTGAGTGGACATCATGTAACATCAAAACTTACTGAAATATTTAAGATTGAATTTTTGGGAGCCCACAGAAATGAAAAGTGTCCACTGAAATGATAAATCGTCCACCGAAATGACTAGAATGTGCACCGGAATGAAATTAGCCCACTGAAATGATACAGCCAAGGACATCATTTTTATTTTTAGGAGGATTCCGTAGATTGTCTGAAACGAATCTAAATAAATTCCATAGAGATATCACTAGACTGTATTTGTGATATTTATTAAATATAAGATCAAACTATTATATTAGAGAAAAAAAGTTATTTTTTTTGCGGAACGAGTGTTGTGTTCTTACCCGACTGCGCGACGCAAAGGAGGATAATGTGTTTATCAGTCTATGTATGTATGTTTGTTTCTATGTGGCGTTCTAGAGACCAAATGCATAGGCCGATTTTGATAATTCTTACGTCAATCGATTCGTCTTAACCTTGCGAGTGTCACTAAAACATGACAGTAATCAAAATTTACCACGGCGAAAACCAGACGCCAAAATTATGTCAAAATGAAAAAAAAAAAGTAGATGAACTATGTCAAGTGGGGTGTCGTTGAATAGGTATTTTAAAATCATCTTAAGGTTCATTTTTCATTTAAAATAATAGTTTAGGATATATAACGATTTAAAGTTATTTAACAAAACAGTCGCTAATTTTCTTAGTTATTGATTTTAAGTTATTATTAAGTTATAAGTTTTTATTTCAAGTATATACGATATGAAGGAAATTAAAAGGAGATAACAAAAAGATATACAAGTCATATCATAACTAAAAAGTATAAATAAAAACAAATTATTAAAAAAAAAAAACCCCGACTGCCACTGAAAATACCGAAATAAGTTTGATAGCAGGCGGTACCCATTTGCCAATCATAAACCGAAAGAAAATTAATGGGTACCGACTGCTATCAAACTTATTTCGGTCTTTTCAGTGGCAGTCGGGTTTTTTTTAATTACTGGTAATAATAATAGTGTTTTGTATGTAAAACTTCAAAATGTACTAAATCAACTCTTATATTTTTACGACACAATGATTTAATAAGAAAAATTATAAAAATAATGTAAGTATGTTCAAAAGAGCTAAACACTTCATCTTAAACATAACAAAAAAAAATTAGATCACGTTATCGTAAATTATTGCAAACAGTTTGGCTATATAATCCGATTATGTACTTATGCGAAAAGAATGAAAATAGCGCAATCACTAGTCACTATTGTAACAATATAAATCGATCCTGCTTCTTTTTTTCTAGCATATCTCTCCCTGTCTTTTCTAAGAAACTCTGCGCGTGTGACGTCATTGCTCTTAATTCTCTCTTTTCTTCTACTTTCATATAACCTTCTTTTTTCTAACCTTTCCTTTCTGGTCTGTAGCTTAGGTCGCGGCATCCTAAAATCCAAATCATAATTTTTAAACATTGAACATCATATTATCGTTGAGAATACACATTGTCTAGAAGTAAGTACATCTATTATCCATTTTATAACAAGACATTTTAAACTGTTTTTTTATTGTATTGTGATAAATAAAAGAAAAAAAAAAACAAATATTAACAAATCTAATTAATCCCAAATATCGAACCTACAACATCTAGAATTATCTCACCAAATTTTTATGATTCAATCTTAGACTCAAGGATCTCTAAAACTTATGATTTTATCATTTCTAAGTTAAATTTCATTTAAGTGGACTGTTATCGGTATTACAGTCCACCGAATCCACTGAAATGATAACACCGAGGTGATAAAAATAATAAGTTTTACATTTAACTCCGATATTAGAATTAATATTAAAATGTCAACACTGCTGTAACAAAACATATCTTACGGCGAATTTAAAACACAATTTTGAAATAAATTGAATGAACCTAACACGAGCTATAACGGCCACAGAAATGACACTATTTTTGTCCCCATATCACTGAAATGATATACTTACTTTTCGGCGGGAATCCACGATGATTTTGTGACGCGTTCGTGCACTCCAACGAATGGAGGTGGCCTGATTCGAAGTAAGGAAAGGCACGGGGGGCGCAAAAACGCTATGTTGACGAAGTTACTCAACTAAAACTTACTGTCCACCAAAATGATAACTTTTTACAGGACAAAAGTAGACTGTTTAATACAATGTAAAAGAAATAAGATAAACAGACCATATTAGTTTTTTTCTATGGGTCATATTATAATTTATTCATACAAAATTAGATTTTAGTCCAAATGTTAAATACAACTGCAGGGCAAGATATTTTACAAGTGAAATTCGATTCAGGACAGGTCACCGAAATGATAAAATGACACTTTGTAATTATTTTTTTTTATGTAATAGAGGACATTACTCAACAATTTTTTTTGCCATGGTAGGGAAGTACCTATTATACTATGAAAAGTAATCAAAATCGTAAAACCAACACATTGCACTATCGTTCTCAGGCTTGCCGTGTAATTTTTTTGCTTTTGATATTCACCCTTCTGTTACCCGAATCTTAAAACCCCGAAAACGGTTGGCAGAACTTTTAAAAGACAGATGTAATGAATGACAACTTTCTATAATTCCGTTTTTCATTTCCCAGATGAATCAATTTCCAGGTGTACTAAAACCAAATTTTCAAATAGTATTTTTTTGTTTTCCATAGTGTCATAATCCAAATATAGTTATACCAGATTCACAGAATATTTTTTTTTGTTTCCCATCGTACCATTTTCCAAATAAACTATTACCAAATTTTCAATTGCCAGTCAGTAAATTGATTGTACTAGTTACCTATTACAGATAGGTTTAAGTGTCAAATTCGACTCAGTAGGTTAGGTTTGTTTGTTTGTCTGTCTTTGTGTTTGTTTTTGTTTGTCTGGATATCAATAAACTGCATTTCAAAAATTTGTGTTTTAAAAATTCGGCTTTCGTGCATATGAATTACGGTCATCTGGATTTTGTGCATTTAGATTTCGTGTGTCTGGAATTCGTTCGTCTGGATTATAAAACGTCGTACAAATGAATAAATAGGAAAATGAAATTCGGAGTTGCGATTACATGGCAAATAAAACTTCGGAATTTGGAAAACCGGGATTATGAATAAATGGCCAAACGTTTTCTGGATTATGATATTCGGAATATTAAAATTCGGGATTAAGATAGGTAACCGCCTATATGGCATCGCCATTCTAAGACCAAAGGTTGATTGTGATTGGATTGAATGAAATAGTGCCCCTAGCACGTGTTGGTTGTAGTCAATGCCACGGGCAATCTGGTATCGAAACCGGTGCTTTTATGATATATCTCGTACTTACTACTTCTTGGTGCATTGGGCTGGGACTTTTTAGGAGAGCTGTACACAAAATTACAAATGAAAACCGAAGGCAAAGCTATTGAAATGTAACTGTTTACGCATCTGGCAATACCGTTCTTCAGGTAGTACCTACGTAATTTATCTCGCCAGTAATTAAAAGCAGATTTAAGTACCTAAACTACCTGTTACTGGATATCGAATTACGTATCTACACTTATAAAATATAATATACCTACATATTATTATTAATCAATCAATATTAACCTATTGCAGGCCACTGCAAAAGACGTAGGCGTCTCTGAAAACCATGAGCGGTTGGTTCCCTTTATGTCGAGGCCCGTTATGTCGAGCCAAAAACCTTATCTCGCTTCTATTACCTCAATGTCGAGTCTACGTTTTCTGTCCCATTTCTATTCCCTTTATGTCGAGCTTATGTACCATGCTTCTATTACCTTTATGTCGAGTTTACAATATCAGTACAGTCAGATTAAAAATACCCTTTTTACTGAAAAGTTCATTTAATAAACGCACCTACTAGACTTTAGTTGATTAACTGAATTTTAATGACGTTCTGCTGTATCTTATTGAGCGCCATTGCACTATTTAGCTAATCTGTTTCCCAAACATCTGCTTTTTATTGATAATTCCATTTGCTGGATGTGAAACTAAAATACAATTTATATAATCAATAAATTTCACTTTTACTTGCAAACATCCTTTTCAAGTCTTTTATAGAATCATTAATTTATCCAGGTCATTTGTACGTTATAAATTGATAACAATAATTGCATTGTAGTACAGGCTTGCCGATATAAAGTGCGAGAAACGCATCACAATTTTCATACTTCGAGCGCCGAGCGCCTATGAACCATAATGTACAAGACTTATTCTCTGTTATTGTCATAATCGGCTCGCACGTGGAGTCGAGAGCGCGCTTCAGGCTAGTCGCGCATCACTAGTTCAGAACGCGCGGAAAAACTAATTCGCGGGAATCGATCTTTTACATAAAAGAAAAACATTTATTTGTATTCAATAATAAAAGTTTGCCATTTTTGATAATTTTTGTCGTGAACGTTATGAGTTATAAACACATGCATATTTATGGAAATTAATAGTTGTGGGTTTAATAGTGATAGTGAAGATGAAAACATTTTTGTTTATATTTTTGACGGGCTATGCTGTGCGTTGTGATGACAAGTAAGTGAAGTACCTATTTATAATAATTTTAACATTTATTATTTGTGTTTAATTCATAAACATATGTTATACTTATTTATAAAATGGCTTGAATAGTACTGGAACTAAGAGCGAATTTTATAAGTATGATAATGTTCATATGATTTTGAAATTGTTTTTCAATAATCGAAATAAATAATGCAAGTGTTCGACGCCTAAAACTTTTAATTACACAAGTGTGTTGCATTGCCATAGGCTTTAAATTTTTCCATAGTTAATTCATAGGTTAGTTTTTGGTCCTGTTTTTTTTAAATATTGTTACAGACCACCACAGAACCTTCTGACCCTTATCCCTGAGCGTGCATTCACCTTTGCTTTGTTTTCTTTGCAACTTGGCAAGTGACTGCGACTTCTGAAAATGTAAAATCGAGAACTGTTTTTTTTTTTTTCAAAATTACGTACAGTCGCGCTTAAATTATGTTAACTTTTCTTTGCACCTTTCATTTAGTGTAGGCACCTAGGTACTGAATTATCTTCAAGAATATTGTTAATAAAATACAAAAATAAGTGGACTTGGAGCTTAATTACTTACTTAGAATTGGTTCTTAATTCAGTTTTCATCATCATCAGCTTTGCGTGATTCTCGGTTGTATCCGACATTTTCTTTTTCCGCTCATAACTTTCCTGAGAGTCTTACAGGTGAGGTTGGCTCAATCCCAAAGATCTCGATGTGGCCCTATACGCACAGTTTTCAATTCAGAGTTACAGCTGTGAAAAAAAAAGTTTATCACCGTAGAACTTTATAATTACTTTAAGAAACAATTAGTTATTTGAAAGGTTGACTTCCAAACTTTCAGATTGGTCCCATTTTCATCAAAATCCAGTAACGATAATGGAATCGTTGGGATTTTAGGGGGACTCCTCAAAAACCTCAGGTGAGTATAGTGATTTTAGTTTTTAGTTTAAGTCGGTATTAGTTGAATGAAATTGAGGAAACAACACGTCAGACTATCACTGAGACTTCTTAATGATATAATGAAAACTATTAAGTATAATTTTGGCCTGCTTCTGCTGGGGTGACAGGCGGCTCCACCCGTCACCCCCAGGTCCGCGCTCACGGGGGACGGAGGTCAGTCAGTGCCCTACTGTTAGATGGCAGAAGTCAAGCTTTCTTCCCATATACAGTAGATAATTAATATGAACGAAGGTAATATTTAGAAAAGTTGTGTATCATTAAATAATTGTTCTATATCCAAAAATAGTGTAAGATTATATTAAAAGAATCGTTCTATTTTCACAAAATAGTGTAACGCTATTAAAATAAATTGTTCCATTATCAAAAATAGTATTTTATGACCTGGAAAGCTAACCAGAGATCTAGGCGCAATAAAACGAAGTCTAGCTCTGTCTGGTTAATACCATGATATCGTTTCGTTACGTTAATCAACACTTTCACATTTATAGACACCTATTTTAAATTACACTTGCCATTACTGAAAATAATCGTGTTCAAGTTCAACTAAACTCGAAGCCCGTCTCGAGATGCGCTACAATGTTATAATGCAGTTATAATCACATTAATCGCGATCTACCTAGTGGAATTTTAGCTGTCGTCGACAATACTTAAAAGGGTTGCCCGCGATGTAAATTCTCTGATAGCCAAATTTTTTAGCGACAGTTTAACTATTTTAAATAAATAAATAATATAAATATTTCACAATATTCTATTGTGTCCAAACACTATGTATAGTCTAGAAATGCGTTTTCGCGCATTATCAAAAGTACCTAACTGGTATACCTCCCCAATCTCTTCTAATCTGTATCCAGATATTCGTGTCGAGATGCGCGGTGTCTTACTCATCTGCGGATAATATTCGATATATATGACGACAGATTTACTCAGTATTTTCAGATTCAGACAGATTGACCTACCAAGATTTCAAGACAAAATAGGAATTTTAATGTTATAAAATATATTTCCTATAATAAAATACCGTCTAAGTTTTATTCACTGGTAAAATGACAGCGAGTATATGAAGAGGATGTTATAGTTGTATCTACACCCACTGTCTGTTACCTTTTAACTAAATATTGAACCGTTGGTAAACTCCGTATGTTGCCGGGGTAAAAGGCCCCAGCACGCTAAGCGCGGTGACCTATATCCGTCAAATGTTGTGATGTCGTGTCGGAAAATTAGAATTTATCGCCATTACTGATGTAAATAAATGCATTCGCTAGCCAACCAGTGTTTTGTTGATCAATATGATCTTCATTGCCGATTCAACTCGTTGCAAGTCTTCCAAAGATTACTAATAGTATCCCCTTAACCCCTACAGATAAACTAAATTGCTTGTGTTAGGTAGAAGTGGAATCAAGTTAGTAGTGTAATGAATGACCAAGATTTGAACCCAGGACTTGTCCTGACCTGAATAAGTGCGTGTTGTGTATTATGTAAAGAAAGAAAGAAAGAAAATATTTTTTATTTCACTTGGCAATATTTAGACATGTCAACATAACATAAATTATACAATACCTACTTTAATATAAACATTAATTTTAAATATCTATTAATATTGTAGGGAATAATGCCACACACGGCCAAGTAGAAATAAACGGCCGCCTCTCAGCTTAATGCTCTCCGCGTTGTAGTGCAGGCGGACAGCGCGGGTTTTCAGAGACGGCCGGACAGTGGTAAGGAATTCATTGACAGGGATGTCAGCCTACGAACGCGACTGCTACGCAGGAGGTGCGGGTACGATTCCCACTCAGTGCAAATATTTGTATGCATGATTATAGCTATTTGCATTGGTCTGGGTGTTTTCTATGTATAGTATGTATGTATTTACAAAAAAAAGTATCTATGTATGTTTATCCGCATTCTAGATTCCATAATATAAGCTATGGGTCTAGATAGCGTTGTACAATGTTGTGGAATATTGTGGAATATTTACTATTGTGATGGTGAACCCCATAGTAGAAGTGATGGGTTGCTCCAGACCGGGATTATCGCTAGGATAATGATGAAATGACGATGATGATTATAATAATTGCGATCTGCACGTGTTAATGCAAATGCAAAGATATTGAAACAGAATAATTTATTGACTCCAGTCATTAATCACCATACCGGATAGACGTCCCATTGATTCCCACAAATGAATATTCGTCTACCCACCTGAGTGATAGCCATCAGCAGACTTAATAAGAAAAAATAAAACCGTTAATGGCCGTAAGTCATCAATTGTGTGAAGCTCGCGTCGCGTGCCTGCCCGAATAACCATAAAAAATAAATCAGTATGTACCTACTACGAATGGGCTTTTTATGCGTCTGTAACGAGTAGGGCTGCCCCGCGTAGATTTTTTTATTTTTTTACTATACTGACATCGATGTATGAAACACGATTGCATTATATCAAAGTTCTCTCTTAGATTTCTGATAAATTTAATTTTCACAGTTCCTTCTTTTCTTGCGATGTTCTCTTTTATCCTTTTTTATCTTTTCTTGAACTCTCTTTCTGAAGCTCTATAACAATAATATTTTGAAAATATCTAACAATATTAAAAGCTCCCATCTCTCTATATCCATACCATGACAGCCGCTCGCTTTTGAACTTTTCAACACTCCGTACTCTGGCCTAGTTGCTATACAAACGAATGGCAGTCGATACGGGTATAGCTGAAGACCTAAGAAGTCTCACTACTGGTTTAACTACAACCTTTAACCGTTAAGACGTCTTCGATTTGATAGACTTACGTAGGTACCTTTGCCACCCTTCTGCCAAACTTCCAAACAAGTAAAAATTTTATGTTTTCAGTAACATAGATTTCTAATGGTCGTGGCAGCCCTACGGTTCGGAATACCAGTGTCAAGGCCGATCGACAACACTCCCATTATACAGGCACTATAGATGAAAAATCACAATGGTTACTACAATAACACTGCATGTCTTAGTAATCGAGATAAATCGGGATGACGTCACCTCGTGATCGGACGAACTTCTCACCATCATTAATAACCATTTAATGTCAGATACCTCATCCTGTCTACCAAGTGGATGGGTCGGGTCAAGCATAAAAAGTATCGTGTACCCATGCTGGGCTCGAACTCGCAACGCAACTTATGGTATTGTGTTCTGTAGAGAGGTAGAACGGAAAAGGAGGAATAAGGAGGGGATATTTTTTCTTTCTTAAAAGTTAGTACGTCAATTAGTTGTGCACTTATTTAGTACCTACTGTGAAGATACTCACCTTAATTCCAACTGGACATAGTAACAAATAAAACTGTAACTTGTTTTCTATCATGTCTTTCTATCTAATGTAGGTACTATCTACAATCTTATCATAACTTTTATAACGTATCTATACAATTTTCTTACTTTAACCTTTTCTCAAATTTGTTTATCCATATAAATCATATTACCGTATCAATTTCCTTAATCTTATTTGTTAATCTCCATTATTCCCACACAAATTATTCTCAAGTCCCAGTATATATTTTTTTCCTTCAAAAACTAACTCTAATTTCTTTTTTTTTTTCACAAACATACCAGATTAAAAATGAGGTAAGCTATCCAAAATCTTGTTTTATATATTGTTATTACAAAATCCTTACACTACCATATAAAAAAGCAGTCATGTGAAGGTTGGTTTCGTGCACCGAGGATTTTGTACATAACGTAGTGTATAATAAGTACGCTCGTTGGAAAATTGTTGTCCCTATACGTCGACAAAGGTTGCAGTCAGCTTACCAATTATATGAATTAAAAAAATACCCCGTTTGCTGGAGCGCTTATGCAACTCATCTTCTTGCCACCGCGAAATTTTTGCCATGCGAATGCGAAAATATGCTGCATATACGGCTTCTCTTGTGATTGCGTTGAATTAGAACTTCTGAGTATAAGTATGTACAGTCAGCGTCAAAATGATAGTGTTCAAATTCAAAGACGCAAGCAAAAAGTCAATACTTTCGGTACAAATAGGTAAAGATTCCATATTGTTGACAATGACAACCATATAAGCGCTCAAAGGTCAAGACGTTCAAAATGCCCTAAAGATAGGTTCAGTCAAATCGCCATAAATATGTTTACATTCATCCCACCAGCCGTATCCAAGCATTCTAAGTGTTCAAAAATGTGGAACAAATTAGGTAAATAAATTTTAATGCTATACATTTTAAATGTC
Source organism: Eilema sororculum (assembly GCA_914829495.1). NCBI lineage: Eukaryota > Metazoa > Arthropoda > Insecta > Lepidoptera > Erebidae > Eilema > Eilema sororculum. The sequence continues at coordinate 1,116,525 of OU618532.1, forward strand.
AATCACATATCAAAACATTACTTACACATACAACGAAAGAGATAGGAATTGCTCTGTCCTTTTCATTGTAAGACGACTTACGATACTTCTATTGTAAGCAATAAGCAGGTGTCTGAAAATTAATGTAGGTAAATCTTATTGATAAGCATTGAGCATTTTGAAACGTACCTACAGAACACTAAATGTCCCCTGGGGAGCAGCTCAGGGGAGCCGATGGTCGGAAAGGAAAAATACTCATCAGGTGTAAAAATAAACATTTGCTTGGTGGGATGAATGTAACCATATTTATGGCGGTTTGACTGAATCTATCTTTATGGCATTTTAAACGTCTCGACTTTTGAGCGCTTATATGGTTGTCGACAATATGGAAACTTTACTTGTACCGAAATTAGTGACTTTTTGCTTGTGTCTTTTAATTTAATTACCTTAAGTGTCACTATCATTTTGACGCTGACTGTACCTAGTAAACATTCGTTTTACTTTTGAGGTACCGAACCATAGAATTTAATGGTTCCTAATATATTTTTGTGTATGGATCCCTAAAAAGATTGAACATTGATATTACTATTTTAAGTAAATATTTGCTTATCATAAACATTATCAGCGACTGTTATCTTCGGATCTAGGTTAATATATAAAGTCTTTGATAGATAATGCTTAATATGTTTGCCATTCATTACCGTGCGAGTGCCTGGCCCTCCCTCTTTACGGCGGTGAGAGGGCCGTGTCAATTTAGGTAGGGCTTTAGTTTATCTACAACAAATATTGGTTCACAATGAATTTGGGGTGGGATTATCATGACATCGAGTACTTGTGTGAGTAGAAAATAACAACAGATACTCGGATTGCTCGGAATAATTGTAAATACATAAAAAAAAACATGTTTTTATTTCGAATAATATGTGTCAAGAACATAAAAGATTGTGAAAACCGTTTTTTTTCCACGACCCACAGACAGTGTGCGGTTTTAGTCGGTTCGAGTCCGACATAACCTCCCCTTCCGGCTCCGGCGGGTGAGGATCCGTGGGGATTTCCACACGAAAAAAAGGGTCAGGGAAAAGTGACAATGTCTTTCTTGTCCTTCATTTTGGAACCGTGTGATTTCAAATGTATATAAATTTAAAATTTATTGATTACTAGTAGTAATCATACTACGAGCGATTCTTAAGGTTAAATAACCTCATGAAAATAGGTATATGGTGTTGTTTTGACAGATCATAATAAGGAAAACAAAGGTATTATTTTTAATGTTTTTCTTCCTGAGCGAGTTGAAATCACGCATTATAAAAACTTGGCGTTTCGGAATCATGCTTCTAGATGATAATATCTGAGATGACTCCTCAATCGTCTTCATACAATCTATGTATTTCTTCTTAAGACTCTACTCCGAAATCCCTACTTTGAAATGCACTTTGAAATACTAACTAAATTCGCCTAGGAATTTTTTTTGTCACACGTCAATTTGACTTCACGTCGCCTGATGGTAAGCTAAAGGCAAAGTCTCGGAAAAAGGTTCACCATAGGTTGGAATGTACCTTTCCAACCTAGTCAAATTTATTATTTTTCATTTTTATATTTTCTTTTTATTCACTAACATGTTAATTTCCCCTAGCATGAAGCATCGCACCCTTTACATTAAGTATTGATTTATTATAATATATTGGTCTTGATGGCGCCTCTAACCAATGCACATGTCAATAGACTAAAGGGAAAATACTGACCTACTTGCAGAGATCAATACACAGTGCATCAAAGTACAGTTCAGGTTTTCACTATATTCGTGTAAGACCAGCTAATGGCCCTGGCTACACCGGCGTGGAAACCTGATCCCGAACCTGAAACCCATAGAAACTTACATACATACATACCCTCACGCCTATTTTCCTCCGGGGTAGGTAGTGACAACAGCCAGCTCGCCATTGGACTTTATCTTTACATACTTCACGAGTTTTCTCTACCTACCGTCCTTTCCTTTCATGGAAACTAAAACTAATAGATTTTCTGGGGGAATTAAGAATAAGCCCTTCTTTCAGGTATAAAGAATAACCTGTTTGATAACCACACTAAGTATAATCTATCACTTTAATAAATTTTAGTCAACTCGGTACAGTCGTTTCAGCGAGATCAACGCAAATATAACTTCACGATGTTTTACTTAAAAAAAAGTAAGATAGCTTAGGATAACTTCTGGTTGCTCAGGACTCTATTTACAACCGTCATAATAGGGTTCAAAAAACATTATCACATTTGTATGTGGTTTGAATGAATTCGGCAGCCCTTGATTCTCACGACACGGTTCGCCAAAGGAGCTGGTTAAAAATAAATTTGACAAACTTCGAAGTCGGACTGACTTGAATAGAGCCGATCAGAAGCTTGAGCTCTGAACTATTCACAACAAGTGCAATTATTCTGATAATCATAGTAAGGCACTCGCCATCAAACTCAATAGGGGTTCTCAGTAGCGAGGAGGGCCAGACCGTAAGGGATGGCCCTGGGTCAGCCGGGGTGCGAGGGATATGTCGATGACAACCTCACCTCCGGCCTAGCACCACGACCCACAGTCGGCGTGCGATTTTAGTCGGTTCGAGTCCGACATAACCTCCCCTTCCGGCTCCGCCAGGGGGGGGGGGTACAAAAAGGGGGTTTTCAGTAGCGTCCAAAGTTTACACTGGAATATGCTTATTGCTATGTATAATGACATGAATAATTACATACTACAGCCTCTGCGTCATGGCGGTAGTGAACGCGACTGCCACACAGAAGGCGCGGGTTCGATTCCCGCTTAGTGCTAATATTTGTATGCATGAATATGGCTATTTGCATTGGTATGGGTGTTCCTAAGTAAAATATGTATGTATTTACAAAAAAAAGTATCTTAGTATGTTTATCCACATTCTAGTTCGCTAGTTAAGCTATCCTTACCATGAGTCTAGATAGCGTTGTGTAGAATGTTGGGAAATATGTTTAATTTCTTTAAGAACGAAATTTTACCCTACATAGGTATACCCATATCTACTGCGCAATGACCTATTGTAGTAGGTACTTCACATAATTATTTCGATATAAACAGGAAAGGCAGGTTATGTTTACATAGTGCGCAGTACAAACAACATTTTGTCTCGTAAGCGATTCTCGCTTAGGTACCGCAACAACAACCTTTGTACCTCAGTACGATCACCGACTATTATTTACATAATACTAGCTGAACTTCGTAGGTTTGTCGACGACCTGACATACCTGCCATAGCCTACACTTACTGCGGAGCGAACTACTTAGTAACACTTAAACAACTTTACACTTTCGATAAATGAAATTCTGTAACTTAAAAATTCGAGTGTATTCAATTTCAATTAAAACTCTCTATAGGCGCTACCTGGTCGTACCTCGGAGAGCACGTCGGTCCCAGTTCCGTACGAACATCTTTGGCAGTCGTTACGGCTAGTAGGAGCCTTCAAAAGTTCAACAACTGGTTTAACTGCAATGCTTCGATATCGCTATTGGGTTGTGGAGGTCAGATCAGATGGCAATCGCTTCACAGAAAATATTGTAGTTACACACACACAGTCAGACTCCAAGCTGAGAGCTTTGAATGCGACTGGGATTAACGCTAAGATGAAAAAGATTGGCGCTATTAGAGGGTGACGCCAAAACGGTTAGAGATCAGACTCTAGCACTAAGGGTGCTAACAGGATGCCAACGATAGCTTCGCGAACCAATCGCAGAAAATATTATCCGAGTGTGTCTCGAGATCGAATCTGTATTTGCATGTCATACCTACCTACTACTGCGTGAATATGTTTACGACTCTTCTTTACAGTGGTTGTCTGGAAAAGATTGCAATAGCAGCGATAAGGCTGCCTATTAAACATACCCACACAATAGATAATTACTACTATTATATTTTGGACTGAAAAGAATAATTTTGTTTGCACAGTAGATTTCACATCAGCATTCTGTCGCCTCCGCGAGTCAGCAGTCAGCACACATTTGGTACAATGACACCGACCTTTGCACCTCATTAGAATCACAGAAACATGGTTTGTTGTGCTCCATGGTTTTACGTTCTAGATACTATTTCTGGATACAATGGTCCAAATGTACTGCGCAGTACGTACGAATATGTAGATAGTAAAGCTTTCAACCAGGTGGATTAATGATCATTACATAACTCCTTTCCTGGAGTCGAAAATGGAACACTACATGATCAAAATGTTCCAAAGGAGAGCAGGGTAAACGCTACTCGTGACATGATGGTGTTACACAAATTTTGATTTTGACTGAGTAAATGTCAGAATGTCATAACATAATATTAGACATTGATGCTATGTGGGCATACTGCTACCAACACATTTTAGCTACTAGTAACTTAAGGGTTACGACCCTTAAGTTACGACCTTCTTACAAAATTCTCCGTATGACCTCATTTCAAGACTTAATTAGAGCTTTTGTGGTTGGTTTGGGGTCGAGCCAGAGGCTCTGGCGAAGGCTTTCCTCTTAGGGATGGGAGCTCATCTAAAAGCTCTCCCGAAAAAAATGATATACTAAACAAAAACAATACACTAACCCTGGGGTCCCTAAGGAGGGCCAGACCGTAAAGGATGGTCCTGGGTCAGCCGGGGTGCGAGGGATATGTTCCGCACGAAAAAAAGGGTTCCTAAGAAGTGTAATGAAGATGTTGATTAGACATTGTTATGATATGCGTTTCTTTCTCGGCACGTTGAAATACCATACGCAGATGTCCGCCATTCGGCCGCTGCAGTCGACGTAAGATAACAAATCTATGGAACCGTACCGATCCGCTCAACTAGTGTTATGACTGCGAAATGTTTGTTATTCTTCGTATCAAATCTGTAACACGGTTAGAGATTTGTGTTTGTTTGTAAACTTGGATAATTCGCAAGGTATTTAGCTAATAAACGGTTTGGCATTTGATTCTTTCATGGTCATCCGAACTGACACTGACAAGCTTCGGTAGATTACTTAGTGTTATATGTCAGCACTACGACAGGGGTTCCGGGTTCCGATGACCCACTCTTAACACAAGCAGTTTAGCTTATCTTGGGGTAACGGAAATATTAGTAAAATCACTATTTATGAAAAAAAAATTACATTCTTGTAGATGGTACCTATGTTACATACGTGCAAAGTACCTAGATACGAGTACAATGAGTAAACGTGTACCTGGTCCCTTTGAAAATTTCATTAAATTCTTACCGCGCAAGGGTAACGACCGACAATGCGTTGTAGTGTGTGGGAGGCTTAATTTTTAATGTAATAACCTAAATAAAATCTGCGCAGGATATTAGGCAGACGACAAACAAATTAACCAATTATCCAATGAACTTGTCTCGTCTTGCTTAAATACTTACTTCCCTTTGTGCCTACCAAACGATACTTTTTAGCTTTTGTGCTAAGGGGCAGACTTGACGCGTTGCTGCTTTTAGGTAATATTAGTTCTATTAGGTACCCATGCGCATAAATATATTTATTTCATTTATTTGTCTACAATCTACATCAAAATACCTAGATGGGCATTCGAACCAGTCATCTCTGACATCACCGGCACGCCATTCGGCTTTTACATCTGGACTTCGCTCGATCTTGGGCATCCGTGGTAAGTAGTACGCACAATGGCACACATATTATCTTCTACATCATCAAACCAATGCTACCGGGTCTACCTCTCCTACAGGGTTTTGGCAGAAGCAGCATGACCAGAGATTTGTTAGGTACCGACTACCGACCTAGTCAGGCGACCGCCGCATAACAGGGCAGCAAGACCGCTAGCGACCCTCTGCATTTTATCTTCTATATAAAAGCTACCACGACTATGGTGGTTCCTCACGCGATCCTGCGATTCCCCACTTGACAGATGTGACATGTATTAGGGTCACACCACACACGACGGGACGCAATCGTACGATGACCCCGATTGTCACAATTACGTATTGCATAAAACGAATCCAGTAGGTCTTTGATAACAGATGTTGTAATCATTGTTACACATGTTGATTACTGTGTTGCTAATATTTCGGCTCGTTTAATTATGGAAGTAATGAATTTGTGGATTATCTAAATACGCGCTTTGTAGATAGGTATTCACGTCTGTATTATTGCCTGAAGGAGAATAGTAGAGGTGTAAAACTTAGTGAAAAAAGTGGCGGTAGTGAACGCGACTGCCACGCAGGAGACGCGGGTTCGATCCCCGCTAAGTGTAAATATTTGTAGATTTGCATAAATATGGCTATTTGCATTGGTCTAGGTGTTTCTATGTATAATATGTATGTATTTACAAAAAAAGTATCAAAGTATGTTTGTCCTCATTTTAGATTCCATAACACAAGCTAGTTAAGTTTACTATGGGTCTAGATAGCGTGGTGTTGGATGTAGTGCAATATTTACTATATATTATTATTATAACACATAGATACCTACTACATCCTCATAGTTGCATCCAAGTTCAGAAAACTTTACGCACAAGGTACTTACGCTCTTCTTTCTTCCATCATATTTGGTTCGCCTTGACTTTTGAGGAGACATCTGCCGTCTGACCCCTCAATACCGAGAAAACAGTCGACGAAAAGCTTGGTGGGCCCGTGAGGTCCCATAATGTAGCCTGATAATATTTGAAACAGATTCAAGCGTGATGATAACAAATTCTATGCCGTGAGCAAGTGTTACAAAAGTATTCAAATAAAACTACTTACTCACTGATAAAAGAAAATCCAATGTGTTGCGTTACCTCCAGATGTCGCAAGAGTTTCTCTCTGACGGCAATAGGATAATTGATAAATAAACTAATCTATTATGTTATGTAGATAAAAGTTCTCTGTAGGGATTTTTATTAAATGGAACTGACCCGGTGTCCCTATGTAGATCATAGAAAATAATGAAACTAAGATGACGAATTGGAATCTAGAAGAGTCCGTCTAGATAGTTCTAAGATATATTATTCTAGAATGTATTACTTTATCCTGACTATTTTGGTGGCGACTTCTGTCTGATCCCCTAACCTCGAGAGAAAAAAGAAAATGAGCAAGTGTACTGACTTGCAGGTCACGTTGAGTTTGGCCATTGTGGGGCCCAAATACTTGGTGGTATTGTTAATACCTTGATATATGATTTTTTTCGGGAGTTAAGCCCTATATAAAGTCCCAACCGGGCTTCATATAAGACTGAACCCCGACGTTTCACTGCTACGGCGTCTTATATAGCACTGAGGGGTGATGTGAAGCTAGCGGAGGGAGGATATACACAAAAGGTTTAATTATATAATTCAAATATTATTTTACTTAGTATTTGAGAGCTTATGGTTCAAAAAATATGGACCGCAACCTCTCAACAAGTAAGAATGTTTTGTTAGTTTTGTATGGATTCATCCACCGTGTGGCCACGGTACACACATGACGGTAATTTCGTTACGTCTCTTTGAACAGACCATTCGCGATATGTAAGTACCTGCCCATAATCGTTAGAGCAGGTATTACTTACCTCGATCCTGTGAATAGTTATTGCCTATTAATATTGATTTGTACATATTTTGACACCGTATATCTCCTCGGATACCTCCCCTGTCGGAGCCGGAGGGGGAGGTTATGTCGAACCGACTAAAACCGCACGCCGTCTGTGGGTCGTCGTGCTAGGCAATAACATGTGCTGATATTCCGGCAGAATATACGCAACGGAATTTCAGTGCAGTGTGAAGCTGACCTACGTTAGCGGGTAGACAATGACAGAACTGGCTACCAAAGCGTAGGTTTGAGATGAATAATCAGTAGGTATTGTGTACTTTATGTACGGAAATCCGCCACCGGTACACATCTTAATTTATGTATCACCTTAGCTCATAAACCATTATAAATACACACAACAGGAAATTACGTTTGTTTTGATCAGAAATTCCAAATAAATATATTTGAAGATGAGAAACACTACAAATAAGACATAACAATTAAATAAGTGACGTTGGCATTAAAAAAAATATAGCAATCGAATTGAGAACCTCCTCCTTTTTTAAAGTCGGTTAAAAAGTCATTCATATTAGAATACTGTACAGCTGAAGCTTATCTATTCTATGGCTGAAGTTACGAGTTACAACAGAACAACATTTTGAATTTACTAAGTTTGTTTATTTCTGTTGCAGTTACTACGTGATCCGAATGCCCGACTCCTCCCAATCAAGGGACTTTAAAGTCTACTGGAATGTCCCCACAATGCAATGCAAGTCCAAAAAAATAACCTTCGACGACCTTTTCGAGGAATATGGCATTATTCAAAACACGGGCGATACTCACCGAGGGGATAAAATCTCGATTCTCTACGACCCTGGAAACTTCCCGGCGCTGATCAAGAATGGCTCCACTGGAGAGATCCGGTACAGGAACGGAGGGGTGCCCCAAGAAGGAAGTCTCATTGACCATCTGCAGAACTTCAAGAAGGAAATGGAGAAGAGTATTCCTGACAAGAATTTTAGCGGTAATGTAATTTATGACTTGAAAATTTCTTTACACATATTTTTGAGATGGGAAAAAATATTGGATTAATGACGCTATTATCGACACTTCTTGTACTGGCAATGACCTCCACAGCGATTTCGAAGTTCTCACAGTTGTTAGGCGGGTGATCTTAAGCCCCTGTGGTTCTACCATAAGTAGTTGTACGACAATATAGTTTCTGATTCTATCGCATTTGAGGAGGGATACCTATAGGTACATATATGATAATTATATTGCTTACCTACCATTAAGTAGCTATATGTATAAACTCTAACCATTGCATTGATTTAATTAGTTTCTTCCTGTGTTTCTAACCACAAAGATGACATACAATATGACGCAAATAACACAATAATAAACTGCCTTAGTATTAGTCATAAATTGTAAGTACATAATATTACTGGGTGATAAAGGCATGGTCCCATCAACCTCACCTGCAAATTGACACACCTGATAACTGACGGACGAGCCTCTGCTGCAGGTTTTCCTCGAGAGAAACCAATCCATATGATAGGAATGATGATAAGACATGATGTCCATGCTCGTTCTCTTAAAGTTAGCAAAATTATAGTAAACATCACAAGGTTAGCCTGCGGTAAAGTGATTAGGTGTGGAAGGAGCACCACTGGACATGGCTCAGTATTACCACGTTTTCAAAACGTATGATTTCAATTAGATTGAATTTCTGTGTGATTGATAAAACAAAAATGACAATCACATCGTCAGCGTAGCTTGTTGTCCAATAAAAGTTGATTGTAATATTGGTATCGTTATAGCAACGAATGTTGTAGACCCAAGTTGACGCAAAAACAATTGAAATGATTAACTTGCTACGTGAACAACAACTATGTAATTATAGCTCTTCTGAGTCACAAATGCCTTATTATTTTAGGTACCTACTAGTGGCGTAGACCGTAGTGTACCCACAAAGCTACAAGTGATCAATCATCTTGTCAATGCGTCCAATACAAAATTGATCAATTGAAGTGCTAGAGGCGTGTTTGGTAGGACCCGGACTATTAAAATTGTAGATAATTTGTGCCTTACATCGGTGAGGAACTTTGGTGTGTCACTGCTTTTCAATTTTAAGAATACTATTTGACTCGTCCCGGCCAAAAAATTCGTAGATAAAAACATATAGGTAACTCAAATTCAACTAAGAATAGATACAATAGTAAACAAAGCAATATCAGTTACCTATGTCCGTTCTATTTCTGATTCGCGACTTTTAAGAAGGAGGAGGTCCTAATATCAAAGGTTCAGATTTTACTTATGGTTTTTATTTAATGCACATATATTTTTCTGTTTGTTGGTGTGTAACAGAATCTTTGAAATCTTCGCCACTTTTACGAATTGACAATAAGAATATTTATTGTTAAATTTTCCTGATCAATGGAGGAAGAAAGACATTTCCTCAATAAATCTAACATACGATACACTGCGGGCGGCCCTGCCACAGTTACATACACTTTACTCATTATTGAGTGATATTTCCTATATATGTATATCCTATATATATACATATATAGGAAATATATATGAACATACATATATACGAAATATTACTAATAAATTAAAGTAGTAAAGTATAAGTAATAAATTATAGGCAGATTTAATTACCACCCGTAGATGCCCAACCGTTCGGACTTCCTACTTCCTTTCCTTTTTCTCGGCTTTCTCTACTTGAGATAGCTAATCTTGACTTTTTTGAACCACTTAGGTGCCAAACAAGTGCACGTCCCACCTGATGGAAAGTGATCACCAAGAACCTTCTAATACCCTTCTTGAAGAACCTCATACTGTAGTCGCTTAGGAAGTGGAGTTCATCCTATTATTCCTTTCATACCTGACAGCCGTACTGGGCCTCTATTCTAAGCAAAACTATAGTCAAACCACAGAGATTGTAAAAAGCGAGATTAAATTTTAGACTTTATGTCTTTATCCTAAGGTCCAAAATTAAATGACAAACGTTTCATTGCCTTCAGTATTCACTCTGTTAACAGTTATGTAATATTGAACTTTAACTTTATCGCTTTTAAGTCTATAATTTATTACCGCTTTTTGCAATCTCTGTGGTTTGACTATAGTTTTGCTTTAGTAGAATCGAGGCCCTGGTTTCAGTTTTACACACATGTACTTACTAATGGTCCTACGACCTACAGTCTTTCCACGTAATCCAACAAAATTTCTAATAATTTCAGGGTTCGGGATAATAGACTTCGAGTCCTGGAGGCCGATACTGCGCCAAAACTTCGGAAGCCTGACTCCCTATAAGGATGTGTCCTACGACATCGAGAAGAGGCGGCACTTTTGGTGGAAGAAGCAGTGGGTTCAGGAAGAGGTATGTGTCTCTGATGATGTACCTCAATAACGGGAACCACAAGTGTTCATATGACAGGCACCAACGGCTCTTCGAGTCTCGGAGAGTCTCACAATGTTAAAAATGATGACCCATCCTGTGATCCCCCTAACTAGCATTGCTTAATGCAAATTGCAACTTACAATGTTACTTTACAGTCAACAACAAAAGTTAATTAACATAAAAATTATGTATCATGTTTTGTTTTATATTTTGTGATGAATTTAACAGCCATCGTGATTAGGTAATAAATTAGAATTTGTTAAGCTACTATTGTTGTTAACTGTACTAACCCACCACCACCCCTAAAAAAAGGAAAGATATCGCTGAAAATGTTGCACTCTGTGAAGACACGATGGGTAGATTGCAAATTAAGTATATTCTGAGAAATATGGCACTTGGCAGTAGGAACCTAAGCTTAGTGTACACGCGCTTAGTACAAATTACATAAACAGTTATAACACATTGCTAAATGAGTTCACCGAACACCGGGTCCGCGCTCCCTTGTGAAACTGTGTCGTAATCAGGACATCGGCTAAAAGGAATAATCTTGTGTGCCAAATAATTACAGTGACAATCTAAATTCAGCCGTTTCGTAGCGACGACTAAGTATTTCACATAAAAATACTAAATACGACTTATATCTGTATAGTTTTCGATTATACTCACTGTAGTCATTCCCTATACACTGCGCAGCCAATTCCGTAGGAGTGCAATGAGCTAAATCAATCAGATGCCTGCATACCATGAGAGATATCAATCACACGCCGGCTCGCTGCCGCCAATACTAAGACGATGGTATTCGGAACGCTTGGACAGATATACAATGTGTCTGTTCTTTGTAAGCATGTCACAGTATTTATTACAATGTATGTTTGTGCTATGAGCTGAAGGAGATGAGATTGACACGTATTAAGTTCAATCCCATCTCCTTCACATTTATGACAGTCATTCTATTCTTCAAATGTATTGCGATCTTGTTCAATTCAAAAATGTCTCCTCTGGTTGGCTCTTCAGTAGAAAGTCTAGCTTAACTCTCTTTTAAATACTTTCTAAATATAGCTACCGAATCATATTATCTTGCTATGTCTAATTTATGTCACGAATCATATACCTAAAATCCTCCTAGCAATAAGATGTTGCTTTAAAAAGGTCAACACTTTAAGCTTTAGACCTGAACTTGAACTTCTACAAAATATCCCACCACAATATTAACGCAAGCCTCTCGCGATGCCAACTATCTCTTAGGACTTTGAGTTTCCCCGCAACATTGCAATGTAACAGTCGCCATTGTGTGCCTATATTATACTCCAATAACATCAAATAACGTAAATTAGGAAGATTTTTTATTTTGATAAGATTCTTGAGACTGCATTATGATAAGCCACAATAACTTTCATAAAATATAGTCAGTGAGTGAACGACTGCGTGTATACTTTACATCTACAACGCAATGTTATAAACTGACGATTTGCATTTGATATTTCTTTTTTTAAACAGTAGCGATTAAGCAAGCACCAACAACTGCCTATTCCACTGTTCAATCGCATGATGTCACATGGTACTTACCTACGTCTTTTTAAAATACGATGATATAGAGTTAAAACGTTTAAATAAATTGAAAAAATCAGTCAAGTGTAAGTTGGGCTCGTTCACGGTACAAAACTGTATAGACGGGTGCATAAATTTGTTACATAAATGGGCCTATTACCTGATCGCGTTGACTTAGAAGCTTGATTTTTCGTAGGCTTAAGGCGTCGCAGACATAATCATTGGATTGAATTACAACTTGATACCTCCTGAGAAAAAGGTCTTGACGGACAACGAGGTAATTCTATGGGTTCCGTTTTTTCTTTTGAGGTACGGAACTCCAAAAATGAGTCTCGTACTATAAGATTCACTTTCAACTAGGTTATTACATGTAAAAATTTTGAAATGTTATCAGTTGCAGTGAAGTTATTGTCTCGTTTTTTAGGCAAGACGTCGCTTCGACTCAGCGGGTCGTGAGTTTATGCAGACGACGCTATCCTTTGCGAAGAAGATGCGCCCGAAAGCGCTTTGGGGCTACTACGGGTACCCGCAGTGCTTCAACAGACCTTTCAACAGCCGCCCCGAGGAGTGCGCCGAAGCGATACCAGCGGAGAATAACAAGTGCGTTCTTAAATATCATCGTTATCGTCCTAGCAGTTCACCCAATTAAAGTAAAGCCAACGAGACGAGAGAAAATAAATGTAAATAAATGTATTTTCATTCCTGTCTGAAGTGATATGAATAAAAATGTTTGGAACCACTGAAACTTTGTTTACCTTTTTTCTCTCGCTTCGTTGGCTTTACTTTATATCCATTGATTACTCCCTGTAGTCCGGTAGACATACTTCGCATAGGTCTTCAGTTCGACTAGCAGTAGAGTTAAAGGACGCCAGTTCAATTTCGATTCACTGCAAATATTTATATATATCTAAGAAGTATATTTATCCGCAGTGTAGGTCCCACAGCACAAGCTAGTTTAGCTACGTTTTCATCCTGGATAGCGGCGTGTGTAATGTCAGTAGAATATTTATTAATTGACTTCCCATTCCTTAGTATCTCCTGGCTGTGGATCGAGAGCACGGCCCTGTTCCCCTCGGTGTACAGCGCCAAGGACGTGACTGCGGAGAGGCTGGCCGCCTTCATCCGCGGCAGGATCAAGGAGGCGGAGCGAGTGGGGATGAAGGGCGCGCCCATACTGCCCTACTGGTGGTTTCGGTATAGGGATGGAGACTATTTCAAAATGGTAAAAATTCTACTAATTTAATTTAATTAAAAAAAAAATTAATAATATTTTAATTATAGCTATTTTGTAACATTTCTGTGTATGTGCTGCAGCTGCGAGAAATAAATGTATTTTCTTTCTTTCTTTCTTTTTCTTTAATTGCGAGATTGTAGGTTTGGTACTTCTTGATGATGTAACAACCCAACAGATTTAAGTGATATTGACTTAAATATTTCTTTCTTGATAACAATATCCTCATGTTTCTATGTTAACCGTATAATGAAAGTTAGTAAGAAAGTGGACTCTAATTTTTGAGTAGAAATTTTGGATATTGCCCTACCTTAAAAATACTAAAGCACGCCAACTCGGGACTTAAATTTTTGGGTGTAAGATGGCCCATGGCATTTTCCTCACATCCCAGCAAGAGCACGGAACCACAGTTTCAAACTGCGTGCTTTGGACATAACTGGATTAACGCTCGTGATATCTTAGAAATATATAAGGTAATTTTATAGTCCTTTCGGAAAAAAAATTGGCCACAGTTTCGATAGCAAAATCATCTGGAAGTATTAATTTGGTGAAAGAAAATATTCCACAACATTCCACACAACGCTATCTAGACCCATAGTAAGCTTAGCTTAACTAGCTTGTGTTATGGAATCTAGAATGCGGATAAATATACTTAGATACTTTTTTTTTTAAATACATACATACTATACATAGAATGTTTTTACAACCTTCACATTTTTACTTTTACCTGAACATTAATCCCATACATAATTTTTTCTCTTTCGCCAAATTAATACTTCCAGATGATTTTGCTATCTAAACTGAGCCCGAATTCTTTTTATCCGAAACGACTATTAAATCACCCAGTATGTCTATAATTGCAATGTTGTACTTTAGACATCCACTCTAATCAATCTCTAAATATTTCAGGAAGACTTGAAAACGTCCTTCAACACATTCTACAACTCCAACGCCTCAGGCTTCATCATCTGGGGCAGTTCCAAGGACGTGAACACTAAAGCCAAATGTATGAAGCTGAGGAAATATGTCACCGATATATTAGGACCAACCGTAGCCAAATACACTAAAGTTACCAGAAAATTTAACGATGTGCAAAACGAAAGCGATCCAATACTCTTCAAGCCTGAGACAGTCACTGAATTCGATCCTGATTACCACTGGGAACCACCTGAGAACTACACGTCTAATATTGAACATATAGTTGATGAAGAATTGAAGAATAAAAAAGAAGAGAAACCTGACACAGATGGAAATGTTCTCATAGATGTGTTGCTGAACAAGTTTAACATCTTCTGCGTGACTAACTGTGGCAGTAATGATAGTGTGAGCACTGTAGCTCCAGCTGTGTTGACGACAAAGGATCCATTTGAAGGAATTTCCGTCCAGGCTAACACTACTGGTAATTTAATAATCTCATTTTAAAATTTGATATAATTTTCGTTAAGTTTAGTTAAATTTTATTCACTTAAATAAAATAGGTACAGAGGTAAAAAAACTCAAATCCAAAGAGACAATTTTAGGACATTCTTTCACGTATACGAGTATATTACTATGATTAATAACTTCGAATTTCAATATTGACATAATTTTATGTATTTCAGCACGAACACCCATAGAACAAACCACTGGCAATCATGAATCTTTCTCCAATGATGACATAGATGCTGTAGCTACCGTACAAACGAACGATACTGCGGTCAGGGACGCAGCCAATACGAGTGTGGAGGTAGAATCCAATGAATACAGTACAGTCTTTGAGAGTGATAGTACTCCAGTACTTGAGAGTGATATCAATACTACGGATTTAATTACTAGTATTGAAATTTATACTGATAATCCTAGTGACCTAGAAAGTTCCGAAGATACCAGTATTACAAATTTAATTTTTAATAATAGTTTTGATGAAACGAGTACATATAGTATTGATAATGAAAGAACAAGTACAATACCTAGTACACAAGAAACTAGTACAAATGCAATAAATTATAATTTAGTTAGTACCAATATACCAAAGTTAAATTTAAATGATACTAGTTTTACAAATTTTAATGTAACGACTATTGCACCTAATTTTAGTTCAAATAACAATAGTACAGAAAATTATAGTCTAGATTCTGTTATTACAACTAATGTTATATTAAATGATACTAGTCCAATGAATGATAGTTCTACTGAAGTCACAGCTTCAAGACCGAGTGTCATCAATTGGAGAGATTTTTATATGAATTTATTGAATCTGTCTGCCTTCGCAAAGGATGAATTTGGTACCGTTGACGGCAGTGGGGTCGCAGGGACGACGGCGGCCCCGGAGCTGACAGACCAGGTTGTTGTTTCAGTCGTTTAAGTTTGTTGTTGTGTGTTGATGTTACTTACAATATTTTTATTTAGAATAATTGTCAAGGTTGAACTGTTCGTCTTAATCTCGGTTCAATATTATCGACGATTGTTCTAAATAAATTTTAATATTATAATGTGCGGCTTGAACTTTGCTTTGACTTATAAAAATACGTGTCAATTAATTTTAGTATTATACTATTCTTTATATTCCCTGAGAATATTTGTCACTGTTGCTAGTGACAAATATTGAAATATTTGTCAAAAATATTTTTTTTGTCAAATCAACTCAAGCCGTATGCTTCTTATTAATAATTAAATATTAATATTGTATGCATTTAATCTGTACTTAATTTAATTTAACTTTTACTTTTAAAATTATTCTATTATTATTTACCAAGCACCGTATTATGTTGTATTATGATTTGCCATTGTATCATCGTGCACTGTGTTTACCGCATGAACTATTATTTTAATTGCATTGCCTTGTTTTAATTTTAAGTAAGCTAATATTAAAATTTGATGTCAAACTATTTTGATACCTTTGACAGTTGTCTTCATTTCAACATCCTTTAAGCTTTATACCATAGTGTCTGGTACCTTATGACTATTAACTAATTAAGTTTTTGGAACAGTTCATTCAGAATTATTGTCAAAGTTATTAAAATAGTCAAAATTAAATAGATTTATTTATATATTTATATCAGCAAAATTATCATTAATCAAGAATCTTGATAGGTTTATAATAATATCGTCAAAATCAAGTTTTGATTCATATTTGAATATTATCCCGTCTTGACTATCTGAATCTTCAGATATTAGATTAGAGTCAACTGTCGTTGTTAATTATTATCTTTTAAATCGTATGTATTTTCTTCTCTTTCTCTATTCAATATCTTATTTATTGATCTGATCTAAATCTGTCTTATTAACATTGTTTATCCAGTTGTAAGTATTTAATCGTGTGTTCCTTAACAGCAAGCATGGCTTTCACATGAACCCAACGGTAACTACAAGCGTCAGTACACGTTCATGTCATTAAATCTTCTTGTATTTTAAGTGAGCACGCAAGAAATGGAAGGATCTGACTCTGACTACAAATGCATCTTTGACTAAGAGTTATTTTGGACATCCCCAGCCATTTTACAACAATTCTTCCAAATATATATCTGTCCACGCAAGAATCGAATGATTCAACATTGTCTACAAATGTCTCTTTGACTAATAGTTACTCTGTAAGCCCCTAGTCATTTTTTCAATACTTGTCCAAAATGTAAAGACTCCCACGCAAGAGTGAAAGGATCCAACCCTGCTTACAAATGCTTCTTTGACTAATAGTTACTCTTGTTCAAAATTTTAAGACTCCCACACAAGAATAAAGGATCCAACTCTGCCTGCAAATGCTTCTTTGACTAATAGTTACTCTTGTTCAAAATGCTAAGACTCCTACGCAAGAATAAAAGGATCCAACCCTGCCTGCAAATGCTTCTTTGACTAATAGTTACTCTTGTTCAAAATGCTAAGACTCCCACGCAAGAATAAAATGATTCAACTCTACCTACAAATGCTTCTTTGACTAATAGTTACTCTTGTTCAAAATGCTAAGACTCCCACGCAAGAATAAAAGGATCCAACCCTGCCTACAAATGCTTCTTTGACTAATAGTTATTCTTGTTCAAAATGCTAAGACTCCCACGCAAGAATAAAAGGATTCAACTCTACCTACAAATGCTTCTTTGACTAATAGTTACTCTTGTTCAAAATGCTAAGACTCCCACGCAAGAATAGAAGGATCCAACCCTGCCTACAAATGCTTCTTTGACTAATAGTTACTCTTGTTCAAAATGCTAAGACTCCCACGCAAGAATAAAAGGATCCAACCCTGCCTAAAAATACTTAATTGACTAATAGTTACTCTTGTTCAAAATTTCAAGACTCTCACGCAAGATTTAAAGGATCTAACCTTCTACAAGCGCTTGTTCGGCATGAATGGTGACTCTTGTACTGATAAATGATATTCCTCTTCCTATAGGTGTTGGTGTCGAAGTCTGCTGCGCCTTCAGCGGTGGCGTTGAATAAGTTTTTGCTAATTTTAATCAATATTACAAGTCTTGTAACATTAAGCGGCTCTTTAACTGTTATGAATAATATTTTGGAGTTATTTATTAGGGAGTAGCTCATCACCGTTGGCATTTTAGTGTTTCTTGTTACATCCGAAGTTTGCAACTTGGTGTCCATGGTCCGCTTTCTCCTTCTACTTTAGATTTAGAATGTGGTTTTTATACTGCCGTCTGACCCCTAACTTCGAGAGGAAAGCCTCGTCTGTCATACAAGAGTTGGTTTGACTTCAAAGGTTTAGTGTCTTCTTGAGGCAGACGCTCCCATATAGAAAAAAATCATGATAAGCCTTAAATAGCGGAACTCTGATATCCAAATTGCAAGCTTTGGAGGCAACCGGGACCAACGATTCGAGGATTTTTACTGACATGCGAACCCTAAAGGTTGTATCTACCTACTTAGGTACAAGAACAGCGTGTTTACTGGAGACAACATACGGATTTTCATTCTTTATATCGCCATTAGTTTAACATAACAGTTAAAGTTAATTATTTAAGACTTACGACCGGAGTCTCGAATTATGTGGTGTTGTTACTTTCTCTCCTGCCGTTAGAAAAACAATAGTAGATAAACATAACTGCCCAATACAGCAGCCAGGTGTGCTCACTGGAAAACGATCAGTGGGTTAAGCTACCTATGCGTAGCTGCCATTTGGATTGGTGGAGTCATTTCATCTGAACGCTTCGGAGGGAATATAATATATAAATATGTCAGTCTCAGCTATCAATAGTTGTTAGATCAAGACGTACGCGTGTACGGGTAACCTGAACAGGAATACAACTCAGGATGGGAGGTAAGAAGGCAGTCGCCCCCCCCCCCCCCCTATAGCCAAGCCACATAGCGGACCCACACTCCGAGACACTACATAATTCGTACTCTGTTGTTTTTATAATTTATCTGTGATATGTTGTAGTAGAAATTATTATGTAAATATTATTTCAGAATATAATTGTCAATGGACAAGCATTATAATATGTGTATATAAATGTGGACATGTTGTTTTATTTACACCACCTAGATATAGATCATAGGTTCCCAACTCTTAGTACATTGCCGTCTTTTTACAAGGAAAAAAATCCGACGCCTCATTTTACATAATAATTTATAGTTAATTATATAATTTTGTATGTCAGGCATAGCATAGCGTACAGCCTTAGACTATATTATACAAGCTCTATAGACACCGTAATGACTAGACTTCTTCCTTTCTTACTTTACTTAGTAGAGTTGGATATACTTCACTACATAGTATAAAGTCGCTTTCTGCGCCTGTCTGCCACTATGTATGCTTACATCTTTAAAACTACGCTACGATATTGATGGGGTTTCTTTTAATAGATAGAGTAATTCAAGAAGAAGGTTTATATGTATAATTCATGCTTAATATAGTAGAGGGTGCAGCGGGAACGGGCACTGACACCACGCGGGCGGAAAGAAATTTGCGGTACGAAGTTCGCCTGGTTAGCAAGTATACCATAAAATATACACCCCATAACATGCACACAGACTATATTGACTTTTGCTTACTGACACATTACGCGTATTTCAAATCAGCTTTTGCGATTATATAATCAAAGCATACAGCATAGCAAAGTATATAAGTTTATATCTATTAATAATCACAGATTAAATTTGAATATGTACTATCGCTGATCGCGGTCATGGTTGAGAAAATTGTAATTATCGATTTATTTATTTAAAAATACAAAAACATGGTATAACTAAGATAATAACTTTCAAACTTGAATGATTTTTTTTATAGCGTTTATTATGCTAAGTTTTAAGTTAGCTCAATAGCTCAGTTGGGTCCCTGTAAGGGAAAGGTCGTGAGTTCAAGTCTCACTTGAGCATTTCATTTTTTCCGATGTTTTTCGAACTTTCAAACTGTTTATACTGTTGATTGGATGACACTTGGTGGAATCTGCTACACATATTGAGAAAGACACTTTGTACATTTCTACTATATATTATTTTTCATTTTCATATTGAAGGTATGATCATCATACCTTCAACATCATACCGTAAGGCGAAACCGGTCAGGTGAAAAATAAAATATAGTGGAAAAGTACAAAGTGTCTTACTCAATATCCAAACATTCAATTGAGATGAAGAATACATTGCAAACCAGACCAGCAGACATTGCCACGAAACGACAGACCAATCGCCATAGAATAGATTAAAAACAATTTTATATCAACAAGTAACATTCGCGTACACTGCTGACATTATCATGTTAGCCCATGGAGAAGGAAATGATATGATATCATATTCTGTTCTCCGTGTTAGCCAAGAAAATACACATACGCAAAGCTGAAGCCCCTGCACTGGGGAACTGCACAAAGGTAAAGACAAAACGGTGAGCCAATTAGAAAAGAATAATCAAAATGCAATGTTCGTTTTAAATTCAGTTAGTAACCGGTACAAATCTCGCTCAGGGACCTGCGAGCTAACCACGACAAGCATGAACTATTTAATTGTGGTTTTAGATTCAGGAGCGGTTCAGGAGAGTTATATACGTGTACAGCTCTGTCTGTCTTCTCGTCCCGCTGAACCGCTGTGGAATCTGAATCGCAATTGAATCACTTATGCATGTTGTGATGTGCTTGCTGTAGTCTGTTTCTTTTCTCAGACAATTAGCTACTGCACAAAATACACGCTTAGCTCCGCTCAGCCAAATATGATAAGGAAAACACAATTATAAATATCCGTACTATTTCGCATAATCCATGGTACAGAGCTAATATTATTTTTGGAGCCAGAACTCTCGCTATCATTTACTATTGCACCTACTAGCTCCCCCGCGAGCCCACCTAGGGGGCAAACAACCTCCGTTGAGAACCTATGACCTTAGAGTATAGAAGATTCGTTTGGGCAGTTTGTATTCTAAGGGAAATATATATTTTATCGCCAAATATAGTAGATCTGCCCCAAATATGGTGAATCTGTCGCCAAATTAAGTACATCTGCCGTCAAAAATGGTAATCTTTGGCATAAAAATGGTCGAATATTGTCCGCAGAATCTAACAACGCGCATCCCGACACTGATACATAGAGATAATAAGCAATTTATATCTTAAAAATAATAGTAATTTGTCTTAATACTAATATTTTTTTAAAGTAAGTTGTGGCGACACTACATAATGTACACAGGCCGGCAAACCAACTTGGATACTGCTATGGCATTACCAGTCCTGCATCGCGAAAATGAAGTTCTAGCGCTAGTGTAACCATAAACTTATTATAGTCAGTATATATTAAGTTTATGAGTG
This sequence comes from Eilema sororculum, assembly GCA_914829495.1. Taxonomy (NCBI): domain Eukaryota; kingdom Metazoa; phylum Arthropoda; class Insecta; order Lepidoptera; family Erebidae; genus Eilema; species Eilema sororculum. The sequence goes on from OU618532.1 coordinate 1,137,882, forward strand.
TAACACGACATTTTCTGGTCGTAGGATCCTCCTTCTGTGTCATAGGAACATCGCATCATGTTCTAACATTATCAGTTAAAAAAACATACACAGCAGACTTCGGTGTCTGCTGTGTATGTTTTGCAAGTGCGGCATTTTGACGTGACGCATTCGGTGACGATGACGCACGTTCCATGATTCTTGTTTACCCAAAACTTTTCAACGAGTCTGTTTTCAACTTCAAAAAAACAACAAACCTTTTATAATCTATTCTTTTAATCTCCTTAATTCTAACTCTAGCATAGCCAACTTGATTTGTTCCTGTCTCGTCTTCAACTTTTCCTGTTCTAATATCTCGATTTCTTTCTGTTGCTGCAGGCGCAGTATGTTGATCTGTATGTCGTGCTCCTCCTTAGCGTTCACATATCTCTCCTTGATGATGTTGTTGAGTCGGTCCCGGTTGGGGAAGCTGCGGATGGGCGTGGGTCTGTCGCGTCTCTTGTACGGCCTTCTGCAGCGGCTCTTGTGTTTGTGGTTCAGACCCGCCGCGTTCGCAGACTCGTCGTACACTACTTCGGCCCTGGGGAGTATGACAATTTTTATTATTTACTACGAGTACAATAGCGAATCTTTTTGTTATCACAAAAAGAGGTTTTACATTCAGGGTTGTTTTACATTCATTTTCATTGTACACTCTGTACATATTGGGAATCGGTCATTTTCGGAGAGTATACGACATTGGAAGTGTACTTTTCGTGAATAAGACATTGTGAAATGCAGTCAACTTAGTGTACATTTGGGAAGTGTGTAATTTGAAAAAGGTAACATTGTCCGCCGAAAGGAAAAAAATTGTTGATATTCAGTGACGCACGCACAAGAAAGATGAATCTAACGATATATTTACTAAAAAACAGCGATAGAAACGCAGAAGTGTGTAAGGAGTCCGGATGCGTTATGACAATAACGCGAGCGGTATTATCGACCGATAATAACGCGCCTGTGTATTTGAATCTTATAATCTTATGAATCTTCTAATTTGATGCCGGCAGTTATTATTCAAACGGCCATGCGGTACCGAAGGCGAAGACCGCAACGTATTACTTCTCGTCATATTGCTTGCCAGCTTCCGTGGCGCAGTGGTAGTGCACGCGACTGCTGCGCAAGAGGCCGTGGGTTCGATCCCCACTTTGGATAAAGTATTTGTGTGATGAGCACGACTATTTATTCGATGGCTGGGTGTATTTTATCTACATTATTACATATTAACGAAAAAAAATGTATATAAGTATATTTATCGGTTGTCTAGATCCATAACACAAGCAAATTATTTGCTTACTTTAGACTAGATGGCGCTGTGTGATATGTCAAAAAATATTTATTTATATTAGTATACCTATCGGCCTTTAGGGAAGCGTCTACGGACTGACCCAGAAAGGAACAGAAAGCCGGCAGCAGGCAGCAGGAGTACTAGCTTCCAGATGACGTTGTTACTGAAGTAGTCGGTGGGTATATACTACACACTGAATTCTGAACTGACCTTGGCGAAGTGCTCGGTGACTGACTCCTCGACTGATGGGCTTCTGGGGAGGGACTCCGTGACCTGGCCGGCGTAGATGTTTTGAACCCTGGCGTGAATTGAGGTACATCCTGTAATGTAAAGTATAATTCTTTACGCTACCCAACCTGGAGTTTAGAAATTTCTAAAAGTTATGGTGCTTTATGAAATATGCAACAATAGATTGGACTGTTCCAATATTTGTAATAATATTATATTACATACTAGCTTTTGCGTGGAAGTCGCATATCGCGACCAAACATAGCCTATATCCTTTCTCAAGGTCTAATCTACCCTTCTACCAAATTTCATCAAAATCGGTTCAGTGGTTTAGGCATGAAAACCGTAACGTAACATACAGACAGACAGAGTCACTTTCATATTTATGATATTAATTCGATATCGATAATTTCGAAACACGTCGGAAAAAATTGATTGCTCAAGTGAGAATTGAACTTAAGACATTTCCCTTACAGGGGGAATGCTCTTCCAACTGAGCTAACGAGCCACACCTGAATCATTTCAAATTTTCCTTCTCTTTATATCCGTCTTTATATTCGTCTTTAAGGGCGACCGTGGTGCCATCTACCAACATTCTTACGAACTGTTGGAAACAATGCATGATTTTTCAACCATTTTTAAACATTGAAATTCATTTTAATTTCATATTTGCAGGACTACATGGCAATATCTAGCCCCAAAGCTTAACCAACTTGTAATTTATAAGTTTTAGAATGCATTAACATTATCGTTCACAAAGAAATACACATTAGTCACTTTCAAATGCTTAACCACTACACCAAGTCCACTCTTTTATGGCTTTACGGCAGTTGGGAGATAGAACCTTACCAATTTTTTTTATTAATATTCCACAAATATTCCACAACATTCTACACAACGCTATCTAGACCCATGGTAAGCTTAACTAGCTTGTGTTATGGAATCTAGAATGCGGATAAGGTAATGCGGATGGGAAACATACTTAGATACTACACCCAGACCAATGCAATAGATATGTATACAAATATTTTCACTGAGCGAGGATCGAACCCGCGCCTCCTGCGTTACAGTTGCGTTCACTACCGCCACGCCACAGAGGCTGTCTTATTTAAATAAATGTTTATACTTACAACAGTCAGGGCTGAGTCCGCGGTCTCGCCCTCCCTCAGCTGTACCTGGGGCTCGTTCTCACAAACATCTGAAAAATCAACATTGGTATGATTCCACCTGAGACTGCTCTTTGTAACCTGGAGCGGGCCATCTTCCCGTATGGATTAGTTTATCTTGGTTTTTACTGTCGTCTGAACTTCCTACCCTAAGAAGAAAGCCTGTAATAGAATCACATCAATCAATCAGCAGGACTTGGGCCCTGAAGATTTTGGTATAGCACTATACGGCCTTTGGTGGGGTCGGCAAACATTAAGTGATTAATTGCCACCTTCACTGTCTCATCACTGTCACTGTCTCGTCATTCCGGGAGCGAGTCGGGGAACCGTTGTCCCCCCTCCCGAGGAGTGTAAGTGATGGCCCTGGGTCAGCTGGAGTGCGAGGGATATGTCGAAGACAACCTCAACTCCGGCCTAGCACCACGACCCTCAGTCGGCGGGGGGTTTATACGGTTCGAGTCCGACATAACCTCCCCTTCCGGCTCCGGCGGGGAAGGTATCTGGGGGAGGGGGGATTTCTGCAGAAAAAAAAGGCCAGCTTCACTGTTGCAAGCTACTGCCACCGGGTGCAAAGACTGCGTCATCAGCATTTCCCCTATAGCAACTATCATACATGATCGTATGGTAACTGGGACTTGTAAAGAGCGGGGATCGAACCCGGACCTAATGTGTAGCGGCCGCGTTCACTACCGCCATACCACAGGGGCTGTCATCACATGACGTAATAAATAGTAATAGTGGAATGCACTACCATCACACCACAGAGGTTGCCAGATTCAGATAAGCTAGTCTCCACCGTATGTCAACACTACATGTTATATCAAATTTATCTTTAATAAGAATAGTTCAGTGCATACATACCACTTCGGTTATATGATCCATATTCTTCTATGGACTCATGGTATTGATCACATGTGTCACTGCCAGTAGCTGGAAAAAGTTCCTAGTATAATAATATTAATTACATTCATGTATGTGATCAATGACTTTGCCTATACACAATTTTTTTCTTTTTTTTCGTGCGGAAATCTCCTCAGATACCTCCCCCGCCGGAGCCGGAAGGGGAGGTTATGTCGGACTCGAACCGACTAAAACCGCACGCCGACTGAGGGTCGTGGTGCTATGCTGGAGGTGAGGTTGTCTTCGACATCCCTCGCATCCCGGCTGACCCAAGGCCATCCCTTACATCTGGCCTTCTTCGGGAGCGGGGACAACGGTGTCCCCTACTCAGCCTCGGAATGGGGGCCGCCGAAGTACGCCAATGTCAATATTGTCATTAAAGAGATATATGTATATTATGTCAAACTTGTTCTAAAGCAGTAGCTATTTTTAATGCTGCATAGTGTGCTATAAAGTTTGCTGTGTCTATAGTGTTTGTATGTATATAGCCTAAGAACATGGCACTGAAACAGTGATATTATGTTCATATGAATCCATACTAATATTATAAACGTGAAAGTAACTCTGTCTGTCTGTCTGTATGTTACGCTTTCACGCCTAAACCACTGAACCAATTTTGATGAAATTTGGTATAGGGGTTGTAACGTCGCGTTTGTGAATCTCGTTACATCGGTGGTCTTTAACGGTTTTTAGTTGAAATTTCGCTAATTTCCGAACATTGGAGGCGACTGGCAACACTGCGTTGGCCAGCACGTCACCTTTCTTCCTTACGATCGAGCAAGATGGTCGATATTATGTTATAATTTTTTCAATCTTAATCCATTGGTATGGATTGAAGTAATTTTTGTTCGGATGACATTATAATATGTCCCCGCTATGATATTAATATAGAATTGTTCCATATTTCTGGTGAGTTGACATTTTCTCAAAAGATTCATTTCGACGTATTTTTTTCTGATTGAAAAATAATATTTTAAATTTTGTTGTTTCAGTATTTGTTTCAAAAATACAATGATTTATCGTGTGTTTGGCATTTAACCAACTAATTATGGCGGTAAGTCACACGTTTTTCTCAAAAATTAGGACGTCGTGTATTCTCATAGGAATTGTTCTAATAACCTAAAATTTTATTTCAGGTCTCCATTGGAGCCGCCTTTCCTTTTTCTTTGTTTAACTTTAGCTTTTCTTGTACTTCAACTTTTGGCCTTTCTTGGAACTTGCCTCTGATGGTATGAAGGATTTTTCAACCATACGAACGAGCATGTACAATATCTTGAAATAATGGCTTGTTGAGCGGAATGTTAAGCTTCGCTGGTTGAGGTGAACCTTCACACACTCGACGAGGGATGCCGTGAGCTTTCATTTACTTTTAATTAAAATTTAACTTTAAAAACCTTAAAAAATTGCATTGGTGACAAGAGTAATATGTCATGTAGTTCTTAAATTTAATCTACTAGCATAAAATTCTTACTATAATAAGCACACTGGAGCGCTCGAGAATAAAACCTTAAACCTCAGTGCGGTGGTTTTATTTAGCTTACCTCCGGCAGATTAAAAGTCTTCAACCTACTTGATTGATGTGTTTCTCCAAGGCGCCCGAATCTTTAAGGTAATGTACCTATTTATATTGTTAATTTACAGGAGAACACACTTGTTAACTTTATCTCAAACAACAAACCACATGTATATATATTTTTTATTATTACAATTGTCGCTCGCGAACAGGGACTTGACAGTGTGCAAATATCATTATTCCTTGTCACCTTTGCATTATTAATTTAATTTAACATGTTTAGAACAATGTTTCTTTCATGTATATTACTGCATAACTCTGTGTTTCAGTAAATATTATTGTTTGTTTACTTTACAAAACTAATCTTACTACAGGTTGGTACGCTATTGTTTATATCTCTTAATTACAGGTGAATATTTCAATTTGTATAACATTCACAGTTATTGTTATCATTGTTTTATCTTGTATAACCTTAATTTATAACAAGTTACATTATCTACATAGTAATATATAATGAAAAGTTTATAAACTTCAAACTAATATGTGAAAGTATAGTAATATTTGAATCTTTGATGTTTACCTCAAGTAAACATAAATACTTTATTTTGTGAATCACTGATGCACTTTTTTATCATTACTTAAAGGCATTCGACCTAAATAACTTAACAATAACATTCCTTTCTTTTGTTTGACCTACTTTTGAGGTTAGCATTTTTCAACAATAACAATTAAGTTGCATTCATAACTTATTTACTTTTCTAACTTTTATAGCTGCATTCATTGCATTCATTGGAAGTTCTTAGTGCATTTTATACAACTATTTTTAGATTTCACATTGTTTTCAAACATGGACAAGGAAACACAGGCCCCGCCATTGTTTGCAGTTATTGATAATACTGTCCCGGTTGGTACATCTACTCACGAGATGCCCCATGTCATGGCTGATCTGACTGAAGTTGTTGATCCGTTTTCACATAGTCGGGGAGCTGGTGATTATAGTCCGAGAGCTGCATCTTCGTTTAATATGATGAATGTTTTATTGAATGAAGACTTGAAGAAAAACTTGCCTTCTGTTACAAAGTTACCCGATTTGAAACGTTGTAAGCTTTTGTATGATGGTAAATCGTGTGTTAGGGAATTTATTACTGAGGTGGAAGAATATTTCTTGTTTAAAAATTTTAATGAACATTTTTTAGTTAGTTCATTTGCTGATCTTTTGTCAGGCACTGCGCTTAAATGGTTTCGTAGTGTGCGTATTCGTATTGCTTCTTGGCAGGAATTAAAGGCTGCGTTGTTGAAACGCTTTGATAGGATTGAATTTGACTATCATTTAGAACATGAACTCCGCACTCATAAACAAAAGATAACTGAGTCCTTACCAGACTTTATTACAGATATAATGGATATGGCAAACCGTTTGTCTATGCCTATTTGTGATGCTACCCTCATAACTATTATTAAACATAATATGTTAAATATTTACACACCTTTTGTGTTTGGTAAAACTATTTCTACTATTGAAGAGTTCATTAACCTCAGCAGAGAATTAGAAAATTTTGTGTCTAGAAAGAACTTAAGTGAGAATAGAAGTATTAAAAACGAAAAACCTTCTGCTCACGTTAATGCTGTTAAAGCAGATGAATTAATATGTTTAAAATGTAAGTCCTCTGGACATTCTTATAAAAATTGCCCTAAGTTTCCTAGCATAATTTGTTTTAAGTGTCACAAAGCTGGTGTCACTACGAAGACTTGCGAAGTTTGTAATACTGAACAGTCAAAAAACGTATCAGGCCCCATCGAGCCCTAGTTTTTGATAAAACCTCAGGTGACTCGATGTTGAAAAAATTTAACAATGCACCGGATGATGCCACTTGTAAAAAAGAATTTAGTGACTGGTTAGATTATCTGAAAGTTTTCTTTAGTAATATCAGGGCTGCCCCTGTTTTGTTTGTTAAAAATAAAGACACTAGACCCTATTTAAAATTTAATATTAATAATAAACTTTATTCTGGTTTGTTAGATAGCGGAGCTTGTAGTTGTGTACTCGGTTCTAATATTCATCAAACATTTTTACAATTAGGATTTAAACTTAAACCTCACCAAGGTAATGCTGTTACTGCGGATGGTTCTCCACACAAGGTTATTGGAACTATGGTTTTACCTATCACTTGTGATAAATTTGCTGATATTGCTTCGCCATTAACAAAATTAACGGCTGGAAGCAAGAATTCTAAAAAATCTCTTTCCTGGAATGAAGAAGCGGAAGTCGCTTTTAATAATTTAAAACTTGCATTGATTTACATTGCCCAAATTTTGAGAAACCATTCTTTTTACATTGCGATGCTAGTTCCGTTGGAATTGGTAGTGTCCTGAGCCAAGATGATGATAATGGAGATCCACATCCTGTAGCTTATTATTCTAGATCGCTTAATAAATGTGAACGTAATTATAGCACAACTGAAAGAGAGTTGTTGTCAATATTAGATTCTATTGAACATTTCAGACCTTATATTGAAGGAATGAAATTTACAGTTATCACTGATCATGCTAGTTTAACTTGGCTTCTAAAACTTAGTAATCCTAGTGGTCGTCTTGCACGTTGGGCTGCTAGAATTTCTCAATTTACTTTTGATGTTAAATATAAAAAAGGTTCTTTACATTTAGTTCCAGATTGTCTATCTAGAATAGAAATTTCTGCTATTAATGTTCCTTTAAATAATAATATTGTTTTGCCAGACGAGGATATCGTTGATCCTTGGTATAGAAAAATATTTATAAATTGTCAAAAGTTTCCTAGAAAATATAAAAATTTCAAAGTTGAAAGTGATACTTTGTATAGATTTTGTAAAGATAAATATAATACTAATAATCTTTTAAATTGGAAAATTGTCATACCTAAAGAACACATCTTAGACACAATTAGATCTAATCATGATGATGTCAATTCAGGACATTTAGGAATTCATAAAACTTTAAATAAATTAAAAGTACATTATTTTTGGAAAGGTATGTTTATTGATGTTCAAAAATACATTTCTTCTTGTGATACTTGTAAAGCTTATAAATCTTCTACTAATCCACCTCATGGAATTATGGTTAATCCTAAAAAAGTTGATAAACCAATGTTAATGCTTTCTATTGATATTATTGGAATTCTTCCAAAAGCTTATTCTGGACACAAGTATATACTTTCAATTGTAGATGTTTTTACAAAATATTGTTGGATATTTCCTATGATTAGTGCTACTACTAAAGTAATTTGTAAGATTCTTGAAAAAGAGATATTTCTTAGGTTTGGAACGCCTAAAATTTTAGTTTGTGATAATGGAAGCCAGTTTACAGCGAAGCAGTTCGTTGATTTTCTGAAAAGTTATAATATTAATAAAATATTTTATAATACTTTATATACCCCTCAAAATAACCCTGTAGAGAGATATAACAAAACGGTCGAAACATGTATTTCTTGTTTTGTTAAAGATGATCATAGAACTTGGTCAAAATATTTGCCTCATGTTCAATTAGCTTTGAATAATAGTGTGAATCTAGCCACAGATTTCACTCCTAATTTTCTCATGTTCGGTAGAGAACTTATTTTTGATGCTTCATTGCACCGTTTTAGTAATTCTTTTGATAACCTTGATCAACTTGATGTTGTTGAAAGGTCTTCTTTTGCTTTTTCACTAAAATCTCTTAGTGAATTTTTTGTTAAAGTTCAAGCTTCATTGCTTAAAGCTTATAAGCGTAATGCGCGTTATTATAATATAGGGAGAAAGGTCATTTCTTTTGAAGTGGGAGATACAGTATGGAGGAGAAGTTTTGTGCAGTCTAATGCTCCTGCATTCTTTTCGGCTAAGTTAGCACCTAAGTTTATTAAATGTGAAATATTAGATAAAGTTTCCCCTAATGTTTATGTCTTGAAAGACCTTAACAAAAACTATACAGGTCTATCACATTAAAGACATAATTAAATATTAAATTATTTACTGGTTTTGCCAATATCTATCTTTGTTTTTTTGTACTTTGGTTGAAGTATGACCCTATTGAATGGTGATGTTTGAAAAGTTTTAGGGTCTTGAAAGGAGATGTATGCTAGGAACTTCACATCAATTTATTAATTTCAATTTTAGATACATTAAAAATTACTTAGGTCATTTTAGGTCTTGTTTCTTATACTCACTTCTCCATATTAACAAATTGTTCCACGTCAAAAGATCTTATATTTTTATTTGTTTTTGTATAATAGGATTATTGTCCTGTATATATATATTTGTTTACCTTTTTGTAAAATTGTATATTTTGTACAAATTTAAGAATTTAGTTTCTGCTCTAGTTTAGGAGTGAAATCTAATATTCATTTTCTGTGTTAAATTCACTTGACTTATTTCCACTCGCTTTTGGAATGGAAATTTAAGTTTCTTGAACTTAGTTTTTTGTACAGTTCTGAGTTATTGTCTTAATATTAGGATTCTCGGATTGGACGCATTTTATATGCACTTATCTTATACCTTGTTATACCATTTTTTGGGAAACCTGGGATTTTCTGGACTTTACATTTTTGTGCTATTGTGTTTCATACACATAGTCACGCCTTTTTACGCATTGCGCACGGAAAGCCAGTGGTGATGTACCGGTCGCAATTGTCGTTTTTCTTTTTTGTACTATTGTGTTTCTATACACATAGTAACATTTTTTATGCTTTGCGCACGGAATGTCGGTGGTGTTGAGCCGGTCGCAAATGTCATATTTTTTTTATGCGGTTGTGCTCAGAAAGTCAGTGGTGTTGTACTGGTCACAATTGTCATATTTTCTTTATATTTTGCTTGTGCTCGGAAAGTTGGTGGTGTTATGCCGATCACAATGCTTATAAATATATTAACCTCACACTTTTGTTGTGATTTTGTTTTGACGTTTGGATTTTGGAGTTTGGATTTGAATTGAAGTCGGCGGTTTTACACCTAACCGATAATGGGAAAACTTCTTTGTTTTTGCCAATTTTGTTTCAGATTCGGCAGCGTTGGTGCTTAACCGATATCTTCTTCGTTTGATATTTATTTAGGAATTGCTGGTATAGAGTCGGTGGCGTAGGAGCTCAACCGCACTTTTGTATTGATGCTGGAAGGCTGGTTAAGATCTAGGATTAGATTCGATGGCGTTGGTTGCCTAATCGATATCTGGAATTGGAATTGAATTGGGATTTGTTTCATTTTCTCTGAATACTTTATTTTTCAGATTACTTTTCACTCTTTTCGGAGTATTTGTTTTGGTTTATTCCATTGAGTTGGAAAATATCTTTGATTTCCTTTGTATTTGGAAGTTGGTTTCCGAACTTAAATTTTATTTTTGAATGTTTTCACATTCTTTTACTTTTTTTGTAGATTGTTTTTGCAATATGTTTGCATGATGCTTTTGCATTTTTTTTTTTGTAGAATGTTGCAAGACATTTTATTTTCTTTTGAGGTTTTTGGATTTTGGTCTTTGAATCTCATTGTTTTCTTTAAAAATAAAAAGAAATACCTTTTTCTTTTTTTTTGGGGAGGGATGTAATGTAACGTCGCGTTTGTGAATCTCGTTACATCGGTGGTCTTTAACGGTTTTTAGTTGAAATTTCGCTAATTTCCGAACATTGGAGGCGACTGGCAACACTGCGTTGGCCAGCACGTCACCTTTCTTCCTTACGATCGAGCAAGATGGTCGATATTATGTTATAATTTTTTCAATCTTAATCCATTGGTATGGATTGAAGTAATTTTTGTTCGGATGACATTATAATATGTCCCCGCTATGATATTAATATAGAATTGTTCCATATTTCTGGTGAGTTGACATTTTCTCAAAAGATTCATTTCGACGTATTTTTTTCTGATTGAAAAATAATATTTTAAATTTTGTTGTTTCAGTATTTGTTTCAAAAATACAATGATTTATCGTGTGTTGGGCATTTAACCAACTAATTATGGCGGTAAGTCACACGTTTTTCTCAAAAATTAGGACGTCGTGTATTCTCATAGGAATTGTTCTAATAACCTAAAATTTTATTTCAGGTCTCCATTGGAGCCGCCTTTCCTTTTTCTTTGTTTAACTTTAGCTTTTCTTGTACTTCAACTTTTGGCCTTTCTTGGAACTTGCCTCTGATGGTATGAAGGATTTTTCAACCATACGAACGAGCATGTACAATATCTTGAAATAATGGCTTGTTGAGCGGAATGTTAAGCTTCGCTGGTTGAGGTGAACCTTCACACACTCGCCGAGGGATGCCGTGAGCTTTCATTTACTTTTAATTAAAATTTAACTTTAAAAACCTTAAAAAATTGCATTGGTGACAAGAGTAATATGTCATGTAGTTCTTAAATTTAATCTACTAGCATAAAATTCTTACTATAATAAGCACACTGGAGCGCTCGAGAATAAAACCTTAAACCTCAGTGCGGTGGTTTTATTTAGCTTACCTCCGGCAGATTAAAAGTCTTCAACCTACTTGATTGACTATCTTAGGCATGTGTTTCTCCAAGGCGCCCGAATCTTTAAGGTAATGTACCTATTTATATTGTTAATTTACAGGAGAACACACTTGTTAACTTTATCTCAAACAACAAACCACATGTATATATATTTTTTATTATTACAGGGTAGAGTAGATTAGATCAAGAGAAAGGACTGAACATAGCCTATATGGCTATGTTTGGTTGCGATTTAATAAATTAAATTTATTTCTCACCTAATATATGAGCACTATCTGAGTCAAAAGGATTGATATAGCCTGACACTCTTGAGCAAATGAGGTTCATCACACGGTCTGTCGCCGGGTCGTCTACTCGCTTCTTTGTTTGACCTTGTTCTGTAATGACACAATGAAAACAATTATGAAAGTAGAACGAGAAGAAAATGTATGCCAGGATTGTAGCAGGTGGAAAGATGTGCTCTCTGCCTACCCCACTGGAAAAGAGGTGCGACTGAATGAATGTATGACAGCCTCTGTCGCGTGGTGATAGTGAACGCGGCCACTACGCAGGAGGCGCGGGTTCGATCCCCGCTCAATGCAATATGAGTATTTGCATTGGTCTGGTCGTGCCTCGAAGAGCATGTTAAGCTGTCGGTCCCAGTTGCCATACGAACATGTATGGCAGTCGCTATAGGTAAATTGGGTGAAATGGCCCACATAGATGGGCTGATCACCTGTCCGGTCAAACGGTGTCTCCACTGGCAGTAAAATAAATAAATATTTCCCAACATTCTACACAACGCTATCTAGACTCATGGTAAGCATAGCTTAACTAGCTTGTGTTATGGAATCTAGAATGCGGATAAACATACTTAAATACATTTTTTTTTTGTAAATACATACATATTATACATAAAAACACCCAGATCAATGCAAATAGCCATATTCATGCATACAAATATTTGCACTGAGCGGGAATCGAACCCGCGCCTCCTGCGTGGCAGTCGTGTGCACTACCGCCACGCCACGGAGGCTGTCAGTAGTAGTAGTAGAATGAATGTATGTTCTGTAGCATGAAAAAAGAGATGGTTCAATAGGGTATCTAATATTATGAGCATAAACCATCCATGCACCAACGAAAACACACACACACATTCAAAGAGATGTACTTTCCATTCACAAGCTTATATCTATCCAGAAGAGGTACAGAACATCACGTTTTGTGCTTCTTATATTGAAACAACTGTCATAATATCAAAATTAAGTCAATTTCTTGATTTGAAACTCATTTTAGGTCTTAAATCTGAAATTAAATCACTATATAGTTAGTCAGCCTAGTTTATTTATGTGTATTAAATAACACACTTGTACTTTTCCACTGACTTTATTTCTAGACCTGACTGGTTTCGCCTTACGGCATTCTCAAAGGCCGTAAGGCGAAACCGATCAGGTCTAGAAATAAACTCAGTGGAACAGTACAAGTGTGTTATTCAATATGTGTAGCAGATTCCACCAAACGCCATTAATCTCCAGTATAAACAGTTATTTATGTGTTTTTATAAAAAGTTACTAAGATTGTTGTTGATAACCTCCATGGTGTGTGGTAGGGAACGGTACCACTGGCAGTAGTAGTGATAGTAGTACTAAGATTGTTTACCATAGTCAAGTACCAAATCAATTGGAGTGTAGTCATTGAGAACAAGTTCTTCGTGTGTTAAATTACAAAAACAGGAAATGAAGTACCTGATGTTGATGAATTCTTCTGCTGTTTAGCTCTCTTCTTGAGATTCTCCCAACAATTCTTCAGTACTGCCCAATCCCTGGAGTATATGTTGGAGATAGTGTTGAATTCATCGGCTATCTTCTGCCACGCTTCGTGTTTCTTCTTTATGCTTAGAGTATCAGTCTTTTTGGATTCCACAACACTAAAATGATTCTCCACCATATTAATTAACGTCATTTTTTCAGAGGCCGTGAAAGTCGGATCTCTTTTTCTCTTCAACATGATCATATCACAATTATAACAAAATACGTAGAACCGTGAACCACGTTAACTCGTATCAAATACTTGCACTAAACTGGGTTCTCTCGCCACTCAATTGATTGGGTTCAAAGTGATGACCCAGATAGGTCTGATATAAACGCAATTACTAAGGCATCCAGCTCTAAGTGAACGCCAGTTATGGCTAGCTACAGTCATTGTGGTTGTAGAAGGGCAATAAGTGAAGTATGTAAATAAAGCAGGGCCTAGAAATAAGTAAATAAACTATACAAGTTTTAGAACACCGCGCAAACACTGTTTTGACACATTGAGTACATCATGCACGAGCTTAGAGTATATCAAGAGGTGCCATACCTACGAAAAAAAACTGCCTACCTAAACTTGGATTTTATGAATGAATAGAAAGCAGTATGGCGGCCTAGTAGGGAATCCAGTAAACTGTCGATAACTACTTATCGATATAAAAAGGGCACAGACTAAAAATTTATACATTTGAAAGAAAAAATTAAGTGATTAGCTTAAGTGGATGCCGATTATTTGTATTCTCAGGTTGCAGTGTGCTTATGGCTTTCTGTCAGACTTTCCTTGTGATAGCCGGAGTTTCGAATAATTATAATTCGCCCAGAAGGACGTAGAATCTACAAAGGTTCTTTACAGTCTTTGAGTAACGATATATATATATATATATTTGTTTGTTTGTTGTATGTTTTTTTTTTTTTTGTAAAAAATGTTTTAGTATCTATTCATCAGTAATACCAGTACCATTATGCGATAGAATAATAAAAAGTTAACGGTATTTCAAAAGTCATTCACTATGTATGGAAAGTGGTCTTCGTTCTTTAAATATTTTGGAAAATATCGATAATTAAAATTCTATCACCGCATCACTAGCAATTTTATTTGACCAATCAGGTGCTACTACATCCCCACTACTTTAGAAAGCAAGATGGAGAATTGGCGTTTTCCTAATATGATTTTATGAATGAATTTCGTAGTAGCTTCACGTCTGTATATTTATGTCTATGTGCACGAGTCCATTGACACTTGGCCAGTTCTTTTTCCATAGATATAGGAAGAACGCTCGCGCGCTTAGTAGATAGGCCATACCTACAGATTAGGCGTGTATAGCTACGTTCCATTTTCGTGAATGAACGTATGGCCAACGGTTACTACGTTAGGGCTGTAGCTTCTAGTATCGTAATATTTGTCGATATCTTATATTTAGGAGTATAGAAAAATGCTAGGCGCATGGTTTCATCATGACGGTTTATGCGAAGAAAGTAACAATAACAATATTATAAGCATTTTTTTTTAAATATTGTCGATGTGACAGCTTATCGCATTGTGTACGATCGTGGTGTCTAAACCTGATGTCTAGAAAAGTCTGTATTACACATTTAATTAAAGAAACTTGTGATTAGTGCCATGTGTTGCATCAGAATCGGCAAAAATATTTTTCATATCATAAAATTCACACATAAATTTAAATATATATAAGTAATAACTTACGGGGGTTCTCTTGTTTGTCAGGTGCATTTTAATTAATTTTTCCGTTTTTGTGTTATGTGTATGCTTACCACGCTCGATGAAGCGTATATAAGGCCTCCTCTTGATTTTATGTAAATGAGGCTCTTCACGTCTTCTTCTCCGAGCAGTAATGATGCAAAACCTCGCATTATTTTTTTTTAATAAAACTCCTTGTGATAAAGCCAGCTTTGTATTGCGTGATACGCTCTGTATACGCATCAATATTTGTTTTAACACAAATCTTCGGCGATCTCCACTAAGCTATTTTTGGCGGGCTGTGGCCGAGCGACTGCGAAGTAAGAAAATAATAATAACCGTAGGCCGACAAATTTGTAGGTATGCAGAGGTTAATCTCCCTAACTTAAGGAACTTAACTGAGTTAGATTGTTGATTTTCCAGACAGTGAGTTGTCTGTACCAGCTATTAGTTAATTTGTACTATTATGTGAAAAAAGAGTATTTTCGTCGACAAATCATTTGTTGGAGTACATCACTATCATGCTTCTTGTAGTTTCGTGTAGAGTAAAGTAATGAATGAGTGTAACAAATCATTCATGGATTGTGCCAAAACTCGGCACGCTGTCAAATCTATACACTCATTTTCCCAAATGAGAATTAACTTAAATGTTTTGTCTCTTTTTTACAGGCAAAACTGTATATTAGAAAAAAAGAGACAAAGTGATGTTTCATGGTCTGTCTCATGTTTGCCTCATATATGTATAACTAAAATTTGTATATGTTGAATAGGGCCACCCTGTGTCTTTTTCTCGTTTATTTTTTTATTTTTTCTTTTATGCCTTTCAGAATAGGCTAAGGTGCCATCACCATGCTGCCTTTTCATTAGAAGTTATTTTTTATTTTTTATAGATACAAGGATAGAAATCTCAAATCCAAGGTAAAAAAATCAAACTTATGTCAAAACCGTGTCAAAACAAATGAAATTCAAGACAATGTCTTTATTTTTATACCGTTCAGGCATGACCGCGCGCGTTTACCGTGCGGTTCCCGCCATGTCTGAACAGGCGCTAAGTAAGCCTTCGCACCGCTGCGCTAACTCTAGCGAGTTCTACCCAAGTAACATCGAGCACGTCGTCGTCATCCACGCTGGGTGCCATAGGCAACCAAGCCGGAGTCAACTGTATGTTGGAACCTGTTGGAACGTGTTCCACCGCCCACGCTTTGAACAGGGAGCCAATAACTCCTTCGAGCTTTGTTGTAGACACCGGGTCAACAGCGTGGTCTGAGGGCGCAGCTTACCCATTGCGACCCATATATTGGAAGGGGCCTATGTCCAGCAGTGGACGGCAGTGGGCTTGAATTATATGATGAAACCGTTGAAACCAGGGCTTGAATTTGAAACAGTCCATAACGCACTGTCTCGGATCTCAATATAGGCCTACCGAGGTAAAAGGTGGCTTAATAAGGCATCGCTCTCGCTCCGCGACTGACCCTGAACCACAGAATAGTTAGTTACTAGCGTACCTACCTGAAGTGTCCACCTCGACTACGGGATGATATATTGGTGAATTGGTCATCTTACCCGGGAATGGGGTGTATCGCGCCAGTTAATGTTGGACTCGAACCAACCAAAACCGCACCTGCACCTTGTATACATACGAACGGTGCATGTAGAAGACTGGGGGACTGGTTTCGCCTTAAGGCCACCAATGTAAACTTTTGAGGATACCCTAAGGCGAAACCGGTTAGGTTCAGACATAAAATTAAACTCTGTGGAAAAATACAAGTGAATCAATATCTGGTTTATTGGTTACAAATATTACTATTGTATAATGCAATATGGATCGCGAGAGCAGGACGCGCTGCAGAGCTGCGCGCGTTGAAGAGCAAGTGATTGACACAGGCTAGCACTGCGATCTTGCTGCGATCAGCACACGATGATGTGACGATGATCTACCGTAGTTACGTTCGGGGAGCTTTGAACTCAACTCGTATAACCAACTGTTTTTACGACTTTACAGTTTAACAGGGTTGCAGTAATACTTGATCATTTTCCAGACGCTCTATCTACTACTTTTAAAGATTAGATTTAGGTATGACAATGACCTCCGTCCTCCATGAAAGAAGGCCCGGTGATAACATCCGGAGTCACCAGTCACAATAGCAGAAGCGCCAAATGTAGGCCGAGGACGTGCAGCGCGGTGGTGCGATAAACACCTCCCCATAACTGGCATTGATAGGTATCTACCCATATCTAGATAATCTGGGTCAGCCGAAATGCGAGGGATATACCGGTGGCAATCTCATCTCCAGCAACAAATGACAATGACCCAAGTTGGTGTACGGTTTTAGTCGGTTCGAGTCCGACATAGCCACTGGGTATTCGTAGAAATATTATACCTGTGCCTGTGTGTATTTTATTTTGTTATTAATTGTCCCTCAGGAACAAAAAAAAATACCTACATTATCATTCATACGCTTTATTAATACAAATTGAAACACAGTTACAAAATCAAATAAAATTGCGTGATACATATCTAATTAATAAATAATAAAAAGTAAGTTAACCTAGTTGAGAAGATTTGGCAGTACATATCTATGTAGAATGTCTCAACGTAAGAGGATAAACAAATAGTGATTCTGAAGGTGGTCACCTTCACACGTCCTAAAAAGGTAAATAATCTACAGTTAAAACATTTTCGCAAACTTTCACATTTATAATATTAGTAGGAAGTAGAACTAAAACAATAACTTTGGTTTTAAATAAGTACCTACCAAGACATAGGTACACAAAAATTATCAAAACAAAGGCAAAGAAAAAAAATTAGCCACTGATTATAGCATAACAATAATTCTTGAACAGTAAAGGCATCTCATCATCAGTGATGAAGTTTCTATCAGGCCTAACACTCGCAAAGCTGTTCAACTTTGGCTCAGAAATGAACTTAGCCTCAATCTCACTGCACTCCTTGACTCTGATGCAGTCTTTGTGCAGTTCTGTGATGGTGTACCCTGTGATGATAAAGGGGACCTTCTGTTTCAAGATGTTGCTGATGGCTGAAGGCCACGGGTCTTTGCTGTTGTAGACTGATGACCGTTGGATGCTGGGGTTGAAGGCACAAACTGGAAATATAAGAGGACAATAAGTACTATGGTCAACTGATAGGTATATAGGAACAGGGTAATAATAACATCATCTTAGAGTTGTTTCTGGAGGGTTTTACCTCAGAACCCGGGGTCCACCTACTCGCTCTTTTGATTGAGTTTAAACAACTCTTAGGGAGGAAGTGCCGTCTGACCTCTCAAGCTCGAAAGGAAAGTGTGCCGGAGCCTTGTGCTGGCTTAAGGTTGTCTACTACTTACTTAGTTAGCGCAGGTCTTGGTCCCCATACACCCCTATTGCACGCTTACCTATGTCGGGAACTATAAAATCTTCACTTCTCTTGTACTGTGCGTAAGTTTTCTTGTCTTGAAAGTGTAACACCACTCTGCGCTTGTCCTGGCGGCATTGTTCGCATAACCTTGAAAGTACATTACATTACATAGAATCACGCCTTTATCCCCTGAGGGTTAGGCAAAAGTGAGTTAACATCCACATTTCACCAATCATTGTATTTGGTCCCACGTAATAGGGGGTGAGCCTATTGAGAGGCGGCGCGAGCGGAGAGGCGGCGCGAGCGAGAGAGACTCGCGGATAGCGCCGCCCGCGCGCGCAGGCAACTCGGGCGTCGGAGGGCACTGACTGACCTCCGTCCCCCATGAGCGCGGGCCTGGGGGTGACGGGTGGAGCTGCCTGTCACCCCAGCAGAAGCAGGCCACGGCGGCGGCGCGCTAAGAAGCGCGCCTCCCCATTCCGGGGGCGAGTTGGGGATGAGTTGGCGAGTCGGGGTGCGAGGGATATGTCGATGACAACCTCACCTCCGGCCTAGCACCAAGACCCACAGTCGGCGTGCGGTTTTAGTCGGTTCGAGTCCGACATAACCTCCCCTTCCGGCTCCGGCATGGGGGGTATACGAGGGGATTTCCGCACGAAAAAAAAAAAGGGTGTGAGCCTATTGCCGTATTCAGGGCACTTTTGTTTACTCGAGCCATGCATTTGAGGTTGAGTCTTGGCTGTATATATCTGTCTGCTGTGAAACAGCCCTATCCCTTCGTCGCCTTGTATGACACCGCATGGGACGAGATGGTGTAGCCCAAATTCTATTCTGCCGGGAACCACGCGGGATAACACATCAGATTATTATTCACATCATTAGCTACAATACTATATTCACGGGAAGCAACATCAGTTCCATTCCCCGCCTAAGTTAACATTACCAGTAAGCTTATGCAGCTACTGATTGATGAACGTTTTTTTCCTGTCGGGGTTGGAATTTCAGATGGCAATTGCTACTGCACATCCCGGATAAGTTTAGCCAAAACGAGGAGAAGTAATATGCAACAGACAGTCAGCAAGTTGCTGGTGCGGTCATCTCAGAATTCAAAGATCTTGGCGGGCAAATTTATAATATTCAAAATAAGAAGCTGAATTTGTTACTTGATCTTTCCGAGCAGTTCCAACGGCAGGTTCGAAGGGTTGAGGTTGGAGTTGATGAGCACAACCCTGAGCTCCTGGAGGTCAGGCCGCAGGTGGAGGAAGAACACCTCCCACTTGTTCAGCGCGTCCGCCTCGAACTGCAGCTCGGCGCCCACCACGTGGATCGTGAGAATTGACTTCTGGGGAATTTGAGACATGTAACATTCATACTTAAGGTACCTTCGTCGAATGTACCACCTTAAGGTTTGTTATGCTTTTTTAGTAATAATAAAGCCAAAACAAATAAGTTTTAACACCTATTCGTGAAGAGTGGCTATAGGGTAATTCCGGGGGAGATGGCCTTACGGGAGAGATGGCCAATAGAAAAAAGTTCGACTTATTATGGACAGATGTCGCTATTAATTATGTAGTACGCATTGTTTCGGAGCCGGTGACAAGTGTCTGGGAGATTTTTTGCAAAAAAAATATAAAAAAGTAAGTAAATTTCACTTTGTTTGTATACTTAATGTTCGTTATAATGTAAGGGCTTATCATTTTATGTGGTCACAAAAAGATTTTTAAGGAATTTGATGTTTTTGCACTTTTATTGTGAAATAATTTAGTTTTAAATTATTCTAACCTAAAAATTAGTTATAAAAGTGAAGTGTTTCTTTTTTAAAATCATATGGCCATCTCCCCCGGACAAATGGGATAGACGGCCATATTTTTTTCGGGGGAGATGGCCATAAAAAGTTTAGTGTTCAAAAATACGTTACGTTAATTATTGTTTTTTTTACAGATGCCTAATAAATACGTGAGGAAGGAATAGCTGGCCGAGGTAACTGGGATGAAGAAGACTTAAAAAAAGCCATGGCTGAAGTGAAAATGCAACATCAGGGTTTAGAGCTACTGGAGTTATCCCATTAAATCCAGGATCTATACCCGAGTACGCCTTTGGAGGAAACACCGAACCACTAGTTGACAGCCACCACAACGATTATACAGGGACGACACAATTAACTGGCCAAAGTACTTCGAAAACTCAAACATCATGTGACAAACCTACACCGACTAGAGTACTAAATGAAGTATCACCACTGCCACAAAAACTTAACGAAATCCGTAAACGTGCCAAACAAGTAAGTATTCTTTTAACATCTCAAGAACATATCGAAAATCGGAAAAAAAAGAAGAAGAAAAGACGGAAAAAGAAAAAAAGTGTGGGAGACCAAAGATGATAAAGCAAGAAATAACGACTGATAAATTTAAGGAAAACAAGACTGTTAGGAAACGTAAAGCTATTCGTAGGATCTCAGACAGTAGTTGTGAAGAGATTCCGATGGCCCTCTGCGATAAACCCGAAAGTGAGAATGAAGATAAAGAAGAGGATAACTGCAGAGGCTGTGGAGAAAACTATTATAAGACAGTAGTTGTTGAAGACTGGCTGCAGTGTAATATTTGTAGATTGTGGACGCACGAAAATTGTACGCCGTATGAAGACATGTGCTCCTACTGCGGTAATAAGAAAAAAAAGGAGTTGATGCCTGGTAAAGGCAAGGGAAGAGGAAAAAAAGCACAGGCCAACTCCCCCCGACATCTATGGCCATCACACCCGGACACTCTGGGAGAGATGGCCACTGATATGTTTTTGTTTTTTATTATATATGACTACTTTCATTGATTAAAAGGCTGATTATTATTAGGATTTGTTAAGAGATATAATTAAAGTTTCGTTTGTGATTAAAATGTTTTTTTTAATTTATCATGATTTTTCTACAAGAAGCCCTTGAAGTTAGTAGGGCCATCTCCCCCGGACTTACCCTAGAACAAATCTTAAAAAAACGCAAAGAGATAAACGATAATTATTATTTTCGATGGTTTAAAAAAATGGTAATTGACCATATTTCCGACGGGGGAGGTTAATATTGTTAATACACATTTGGCCATAATTACCTTCTGTAAGAATTTACTAGTTTAAAAGGTTAGGAATTATCTAAACTAAAAATAGATACCTTGTTTTAATCAGTACCTATTTATTTAGAAGATATTCTTTGGGCGACAATTAGTAGGTACAAATTAAGACCTACGATATCGAAATCAACAACAAAATGACTCAGGTTCAAATTTCGTGTTGGAATAAATGACGTAGGTATGGCCATATTTTTCGTCTGGCCATATTCGACCCAGGTATCTCACATTATATTATCCCCATAGCGGTTTCCCAGTTGCGTACAACCAAATGGGAGTGAAGGTCAGCTGAATAGAAGGTGCAGCGTAAACTAGGTCAGAATGCATCGCTAGCGGAGTCGCCAACAATGGCTAGTTACCTATTTATGAATTGTAAACAATTGCTAACTGCACTCTTGAATTATTTTGCAGAAAAGTACCTACCTAACTATACAAATTGTAATAAAATGTATGTGTGAAAGTTGGCAGACATGTTGTTTAGTTTGGCCAGTCGTCGCTGGATGGCGTTAGTTGTATTTTTGTACAGATACTTGGGATTGTTGCGACGACGGAACAGAGAAAACTGTTTCTTCTGTTCTGTGTGACGGAGTTATACAGCCCACTTAACTATCTCGTAAACAAAATGCGTAGGTATAAGATCTACCAGAATCTCATGGCACGATTTAAAAATAAAGAATTACGATTTTCATATGGCATTCCTACCTACACAGAGACGCACATACCTACGCACAAGTCACCGGCATACAAAGTTCACAAAGTGTGACATTGATATACCTACTCCGAAAGGTCAAATATTTTATTGTTTCAAAGTTTCTGGTCTTGGTAGCGGTTTGACCAAAAATTAATTTGGCTTGTACCATTTTGTTACTTTTACATAGATTTATAATCTTTGCCACTTGTATTACAACTTCTTTGTGATGATGAACATGGTTATAATACCTAGTTGTATGTATGTATAGTGTTACAGATAAAAATGTCAATAGACCGCCTAGTGATAGATAGGTATCAAATTATTAACAGAGGAACCATTTGCATGAATCGAAGATTGGCGCAAATACCTACTGTTTAAATGTGCAGGAATAGAAAACGATTTCATCGAGCCAAATGGAATTACAGAGATGATGGAAGAACGTTTTAACAAATACCACTTACTCTTCATCATCCTCATCTGGTCACGAACAAGAAATGTATGAGGAGTTTTTAGAATCAATTTCTAGTTCTAATTGAAGCTTCTCATGCATTTCTATTACTATTTCACCACCACTGTCAACGGCCCATTTCCATCTACCCAAATAGGAAAAAGGTTAGAAGTGAAAGATGTCGAGAGAAGACTTGCAAAAATAACTTTCTAACCGCAAAGCTCTCCCTTGGTAGAAATCAATGTCTTGTCTTGTTGTGTTTCACTACTGTTGGATTTTCTTCCGTATTATTCTTTTACTCAACTCGAAATCGAAACTGTCACTTTCTATTTTATCAGAGTAAATAGACCACTAGTGTTTGATGCAACTTCTATTATGATTCGCGGTACTGGAAACCACTGCAAAAAAATTTGATGAATTGCGATCGCATTAGGTACATCTTCTGCACAACCTATTTTACGATACACATTTCTCGATTGATATTGAGGTGGCTTTTTGATATTTTCATAATAATATTCAAGTATTGCAATAAAAATAATTATTGCCTAACTACACGAAGTGTTATTATTATTATTTTCAATCCCAAAGTAGTTAAAATACAAGCAATTATATAAGTCAGTTCCCAAAGTAGATTATGGTTGTATAAATATGAGGAATATTTCGCAGGTAGGATGGTAGGTACCTTGCTATAAACAGTATTTACAACCCACCACCTACCTTGTACCCATTAGCTTTGATGTTCTTGCTGCCGCACAGCTGGTAGCAGTAGGCGGCCGTCAGCGGCGCAGTCGCCAGCTGAGTCAGTGCCGCGTACTGTATGTCGTTCATGTCTGGACAAAGCAAAAATAACATATGAATGAAGAAAATATAAGTACAAATCGCTTAAGATCCCACCGTCGTCGCCCGAGATGTTAGAAGGCTCAGGACCCTGTAAGGAATTGGTCACGGGTTCAAGTCCTCTCTGAGTATCTATTTTTTTCGATCAAAATCGATTTTAATAGCTAGTTGGTGCATATGTTCAAGTGTAAATCGATTTGAATACTTACAAGTAGCTTAACTTTTTTATGAAATATAAAATAATGATATCCCCGAATATTCTACACAGCGCTATCTAAACCCAAAGTAAGCATTTTTCCTTAATTAGATTATAATATAGTAAATTCAAACTGATATGGCATCGAATACGCGACCACTGGTACAGCACACGACTGCCGGCCGGACAACCCCGTCAAAAAGTCGTCGAAATAAATTTAGGTCATGTAGGGTCACTCCCCATCTAAATAGCATAAATAATATTACAACATTATTAACCCCTGTGTTCTAAAAAGCACAATACATGCTATGATTAATCTAACATGTGATGCAGCGGTACGTATTATAGCTATGTGTTCGTGTGACAAGTTCGATTCTCGGGTTGAGCGGAGCAAGTATACCTACATAATAGGAACAACGGTAGTATAGCTGCAACATTTTAGAGTAGTCTACGAGAGTAAGATGAACGTCGATAATGTCGATAATATTACATAGAGGGCAACGTTTAATTATAATTGGTGTCTGTAAATTGGGTATAGAACCCCCACCGCGCGGGCGGAGGTGGTGTCTATAGAGAAATTCCCAACGAATTTATTATCGTTCTTTGAAGAAGTCCCAAATAAGCTATTCGACAAAGCTTGTCATTTATTACATTGAAATGCGCATGAAAAAAATACATTTATTACGCACTGTACAATTGGATTTGCCACTGAGGTCACAAAACGGAAAAATCTTCCGGATTGGTGCCATCTTTGAATTTTTTTAACAGTTATACGAATAATTATTTTTTATTCGCCTATTTATCGTATAATCAGCCTTAAATAATTTGAAGACATGTCATGAATCTCACCAATCTTCTCCTCATACATGGCCGCCAACACCTCGTTGATGTTCTCCGGCATGCTGTAGGACTCCTGCATGACCTTGGTGGGCAGCCTCGGTTCCAGCCGGCCCTTGGCCTGCTGGTAGCACACCAGCTTCTGGTAGAGGCTGTAGGACTTGCACCAGCGCGAATGGGCCTTTGGATAGTGCTCTTGGTTGTCCGTGCAATACGATATCTGTAAAATTAGGTTTCTTAGTGATAAAGGAGTTGGCCTTACGATCGAGGGGTCCCGGGTTCGAAACCTAGCCGTCACACTACTGACATGAGCCCCGTTGTCTATTTGAAGAATCTCTGGAAAGGTGGGCCGATGTTATACTTTTAATGTAGTGTATTTTAGGCTATTTGAAATTGCCTTCGAAGTCGGAACGGGCCGCTTGTTTATGTATACGATTAAGTCTAGCCAATTTTGAGCAAATAAATTTGATAAACAGACAGCCACACACGAGTTCATCATTTTATTCGGACGTACGGAATCTTAAAAGTAACAAAAAAATGAACATTTTATATCTATGCCTCACGATGCCACAAGCTAAAAAGGTCATGCCATCTACTTATATAGGCCGACCTCAAATAGCATGTGTCGTTAGCGTAGCAAAGCGCATCGCATTTAGTCGGCGGTCTATTTCCGTCTAACACGAAGTGGATATACGAGACGAGTTAGAATTTAGACAATGCATATTGTAGGTACAATAGCCTTACATCATTCTATTCAATAGTTATTGCAACAATAGTTACTATCAGTGTAATAGCATGACATACGACGCCAAGTCAACCTCACCTGTAAGCCTCACCGGTTAATTAACAACCAAGGCTCCGGGACAGACTCCTCAGGATACCGGCAGGATTGGGGAAATCGTCAGGAATAACACGCCTACAAGCCAGGACACAGTGTAGGTACACAACTGGTTATTAATGAATGAAGATTTCTCGGAGTTAGGAACATGGTAAGCTTAATTAGCTTGAGTTATGGAATTTAGAATGCGGATAAACATACTTAAATACTTTTTTTTTTTGTAAATACATAAATATTATACATAGAAATACCCTGAGCAATTCAAATAGCAATATTCATGCATACAAATATTTGCACTGAGCGGGGATCGAACCCGCGCCTATGCGTAGCAGTCGCGGTCACTACCGCCATGCCACAGAGGCTGTCACTGCCGCTTTTCTCTCGGAGTTAGGAAGTTATATGGCAGACACTACGGAAAAGCCAAAATAAAACCAGAGGAGTAGGACACCGGACCCCGGACTCGAAATTGCAAGCTTTGGATGCAACCGTAATTGATACTATGATGTTGATTTGGGAACCTTTCGCGTACCTGCCCGCAACCCTGACAATCACTCAGCTTCATTTGCCGCCACTCCCTGCAGGGCACGTGGGCGCAGACCCTGGGGTACAGCAGCGCCTCTTGCTCCCAGGGCACCAAACGACGCTTGAGGATTTTCTCGCACGATACGATCATCTGCATACGGATCAGCCTGTAGTCGTGACCAGTCACGTTTTTTGTGTCGGCGTAAATGTGCTTCTGGTCTGCAAAATAAGAAAATATTATTAAAGTTATTGCGTTAGCATCCCACCAGATTTCTCTTTTTGAGTACCCCTTTTGTGCCTATCACATTATTAATTTAAGGATATTCTAAAAGACTAGCAAAGATAAACGATGTATTTTTATAGTACAAACGCTTGTCTTTTTGTCTCAAAGTCTTACCTTTTAAGTGTCCAATGGTAGACACCGCGAAACACAGTGCCTGATGTTGAGGCCAGTCCTCATCTTTATGTTTAATGCCGCAGTAGAACACTAGATTGCAATAACAGCACGCCACTCTGGTCGTACCGAACTCCTTCTTGCACAAATGACAAGAACTTTGCAGAAAGACCTTCCTAAAATTGTACTTGTAAACAAACTCTTCATTGTCGCTCAATTTGCAATCATTTAGGTCTTTCAATTTATTTACCGTTTGCGTATTCTTAGACTGTTTCCTTTCAACGTCGACTACATCTTTTATCTTCACTGTTGCCGTTATTTCGTTAGGAATTTTATCTTTTTCCTTTTTATAGTCTCTTTTATTCGATGATACAGGAATATCGGGAAGGCCTAACAAGTTTTTTGGCGGCGAAACATGAGTTTTTTGTTCATTCGGTGGTATTACATTGATCTTGGGATTTGACTGCTCCTGTGATTCTTTGACTATTAATTCAAAGGTTTTATTCAAATCATCTACACTTGATGTCATAGCATCTTCAAAATTTTCTATCGGTTCGTAGTCCATTTCAGAAACTAGCTCCTGTTCGGTTAATGGGTCTGTGGCATTTGTCTGCTGTTTTCCTTTTTCTTTAGTATCTTTAGAGCCACCTTTGCTTGAATTTCTGGTATCAGTCTTTTCTTGTTTCTTCACTTCTTGAGAAGTGTTAGTTTCTTGTACGTTATAAGTTGTACTTTGAGTACTTTGAGAAGGTTGAGGGGTTATTTGTGCATCTTGTTTACCTTTCTTTTTTTTATATTTATTTTTCTGGTCTTTTCTTGTAGGACATGTAGATTGGGTATCTAATTGAGAATCGTGTCCTTCTAGTCTTTTTTCAACATCTTTCTTTTCAGTTTCCTGTTGCTGATCTATATTTTCAGTTGGTAATAAAATAGGAGTGGCAGTACCTGGAATTGCTTCATCCTTTTCTTGTTTAGGCAGCATTTTATGATCAATTACTGTAGCAATAGTGCTGGGGCTGTTAGTTGGTTCTTGATCAGTTATCATACTAATTACTGAATCGATTGCAGTGTCAACTATTGGCGATATATATATTAACTCTTCGGCAGTTATTTCTCTACCTTTACTAGAAGTAGAACATTCAGGTATATCATGTTTAATTTCAATTAAATCTTTTTGTAGCGTTTTAGCTACTGTAGATTTTTTAATGTCATCTGCTGGTAAAAAATGTATTTCGGACATCTTCACACTCTCTTGTGCATCGGCCACTATAATTTCAGTGTTTTTAATTCCCTTTGAAGAATCCTCTAAAATATTTGTTTCGGCATCTGGTTTATTACATATTTTTTCATGATCTTCTTTTATTAGAATAATATCGCTAGGAGATATTTTCTGTTGTTTTTCATCTGTTTTTGATTTAAATTCTTCATATCTTCTTTCAGTTACTTCTTCACTCTTTTCAATTGAAGTTAATTCTGCTAAAGACCTTTCTATAGATAACCTTAGTTCTTCCATATCTTGGTTTACTTCCATCATTTTAGATTTTAAATCAGTTTTTTCTTCTTTTGGTGGGCTTGTCGCTTCTTTACTTTTGATCATATATTTGGTCATATCTCTCTTTATAATATCTTTAAATTCTGCTTCCTGTACATCTGGTTTTATATCATGTGAAGGCAATATTTCTGTTATGGTGGTATTATTATTGTTATTGTCACCTATGCACTGTTGGCTAACTGAACGTTGATATGTTACATCGGGTATCGTGTCACAAACAAGTCTTTCAGGTGTATCCGTTTTTATGCTACTTATTTCAATATCATATATTCTAGATATGTTAGAAGCATCAATTTTCTCTTCTATTTCTTTTGTCACTTCTAGCGTTGGTAAAAGCCCTTCAATCGGTGTTGTAACTTGTGCTACTGGTCCTTTTTGTTTATTTTCCCCCTTTTTGGGAGGCTTAGGTGATTTTTTGCGCTTTTTAACCGATTTCATATCAATATTTTTTGTATCTTCCTTTTTTTCAGTAACTAAAGTTTCTAACTTCATAATTTCAGTCTCTTCTATAAACTCAGGTGTTAGGAGCTCATGTGATTTAGAATCACTTTGTGGAATAAGTTCAACTGTAAGTGCGGGTTGTATTTGTGAATCTAGGGTAATTGGTACTTCACACACATCACTTCTTGCACATGGCTCTTGTTTATATATTGCACCAGTTTCACTTTTTATTTGTAAATCTTCATTGATACCAACAATTTCAGAGTCAAGCTGCTTTGTATCAACTTGAATTGTAGATTCCAATATTTCAAAACTAACGTCTGGTGTTCTAGGTACTTTTGGTTCCTTCTTACGCTTTTTACCGATTGGTTTATCAGGTACATTTAACGGTTCAAATTTTTCTACAGTTAAATCTTTACTTGGGTCTTGAGTCTCTGGAATAATGAGGTCAATTAGTTCTTGTTGGCAGTCTGACTGAATGTGTTTTGTCCCATCTTCGCATCTATTATCCTTTTCAGTCATTTCAACTTTTGCAGTATCTAACATCACCTGTGTAGGATGTTCATCTACTTGCACAGGTTCAGTAATAGAAATTTCATGTGGTATATTTACAGCTGATTGGCTTTCTTGAGTTCCTTTATGTTTCTTATCTACAGGTTTAGCTATTTTAGCTTTAAGCTTTGGGCTTGTTTCCTGGATAGTGAAATCAGGGGTTTCACTATCTTTGAGGAAATCGTCTTTGGTATTGTTATCTTCAGATAATATAGATATTTGTGTGGTACCTTTGTCGGCACTTGAAATATTTTCTACACTCAGTGAAATTTGTTTTTTGTCTTTTTTATTCTTCTTTTTACCTTTAATTTCAATTGCAGGCAATTTTTCAGGTTCTTTGTCTTGCGCTGTTATTTCTTCCTGGTTTTCTGTTCTCTTTTTAGTTGTAATTTCTTTCGTTAATAAGTTTTTTTCTGGTAAAGTTTCTGTGTCAGCCTTGACACTCTCAGCTAGTATAACATCATCTACGATCTCATCTTCTGTTTTTAATTCTGAAGATTCATCCTTGGTTTCAATCAACTTTTGGAAGGCGCTTGTACAAGAAATTTCTTCTCTTTCTGATCTTTCAGAATCATTTCGTTTTTTCTTTTTATTTTTCTTTTTAGGTGGCTTCATGTCTTGCTCTTCTGCTTCTGGAAGTGAAGATATTTCCTGTTTTATTTCTGCTTCAGGTTCTTTAGAAACATCTGGTGTCGATACTAAGGTCATTGGCTCCAGATCTGACTTCATAAGCGGTTCCGTATTCTGGTCCAGAGGTTTCTTTTTGTTCTTCTTTTTACGTGTCGTTGGTGCCACAACAGGTGTATCTAGTGCATCTATTACTGGATTTTCCTCCTTTATCTCCATCAAAACAGGTTCTTTAGCAATTTCTTTTGATTCCTCTTCTAAGTTATCATCAAAATCACTTTCTTTACCTTTTTTCTTTTTACCCCTGCTTCTT
Source organism: Eilema sororculum (assembly GCA_914829495.1). Taxonomy (NCBI): domain Eukaryota; kingdom Metazoa; phylum Arthropoda; class Insecta; order Lepidoptera; family Erebidae; genus Eilema; species Eilema sororculum. Next base: position 1,167,652 of record OU618532.1, read on the forward strand.
TTAGGTTTCTTTGGGATCTCTTCATCTTTTGTTTCAACTGATGGTGGAATAATTTCACTAATAATCTGAGGAATACGCTCTTCTTTCACATTTTCAATTTTATCATCAACTTTTTCAATTACTTCACTAGTTTTCTCCAAATTTCCTTCATCACAAATCACACTGGCAATATTATCACTAGATGTCACTTGTTGAGAAGGAGTAGGATTAGGCACTTTCCCTTTTTTATTTTTGCCCTTTTTATTCATGTTCGCAACGCAAATTCACGACTAACATTTACGTTGGAACCAAAGTGAGTGAGCGTCTAAATACAGATTGTATCTGACCGACATGTTGGAGCGCTCTTCTGCTCGGAAATGTTCACGTGCAAAATTAGTAAATGTCATTTGAAGATAGCGCCACACTGTTCTAAGCTTTATCTTCATGGGCCTATAGTATATTTTTGAATGGGTATGGTTGTTATTTGTGCAACTCTGTAAGCATAAGGAAGTGTCGGGTGCCAAAAGTGCATAGCCGATGTGTAGTGTACTCGGGATATAAATAGATCTATTTATTTTTAATTGGTTGTCAATATGATCACCTCATTTTATAACAACTGAACCATCATATTATTAATTTCCGATTTTATGTTTATAATAATACTAGCTGACCCAGCGAACTTCGTACCGCCAGTTTTTTCCTACCTTCGTGGCGTCAGATCCCGTTCCCGCTGCACCATTTAGGGGGATGTAAAATAGATATTGGCCGATTCTCAGACCTACTCAATATGCTCACAAATTTTCATCAAAATCGGTCAAGCCGTTTCGGAGGAGTATGGCAACGAAAACTGTGACACGAGAATTTTATATATTAGATTTTTGTTCACTTTTAAAAACGTATGACCAATGTTGATTACTTTATTTTTACGTACCTAATATACGTAATAATTATTATAAACTAGCTTTTGCTCGCGGCTCCGCTCGCGTGGATGTCGGTTCCCGGCAATTATTCGTTGTTTCTTAACGTACAAACCTTCCCTGGACTTCCACAAATAATTCAAGACCAAAATTAGCCAAATCGGTTCGTGCGTTCTGGAGTTATAGCGTCAGGAAGGAAAACCCGACTTATTTTTATATAGTAGACTAGCTTTTGCCCGCGGCTCCGCCCGCGTGGATTTCGGTTCCCGGCAATTATTCAAATTTTTCTCGCCGTAAAAACCTTCCCTGGACTTCCACGAATAATTCAAGACCAAAATTAGCCAAATCGATAAAGGCGTTCTTGAGTTATATCGTCAGGAAGGAAAACCCGACTTATTTTTATATAGTAGATAAAAATATATAACACAGTATGTGAAAACTGCAGGTTCAGGCGTCAAAGAATACCTCCCCATCGACGTCAACCGGGAGCGTGGCCAGAAGGCTGGCGGCATTTTTTGTTCATATTTTCATACCATAAATAGTCCAATAGTACGAAAATATGACCAACCACCTCACCTTGGGTGCAACCATATTCCTCATCGGTTACTAGGTGTTTAAAGAGTCGGCCTTGCGATCGAGAGGGCCCGGATTCAACTCCTAGCCGTTAACCGTTGTTTTAACTAACAAAAGGGTTTTAGTACTAACTTCAGCGAAACACCTAATACCCGTCTACTATATAGTATACTAGCTTTTGCCCGCGGCTCCGCCCGCGTGGATGTCGGTTATCGCGACCAAACATAGCCTATGTCCTTTCTCAAGGTTTAACCTATCCCTATACCAAATTTCATCAAAATCGGTTCAGTGGTTTAGGCGTGAAAGCGTAACATACAGACAGACAGACAGACCGAGTTACTTTCGCATTTATAATATTAGTATGGATTACGTTATTGTTTTGCAATTACAGCTCATAAGAGTCAGATCTGACTGATAAGTTGGCAGATTATCCTATTAATATTATATAAACACGAAAGTTTGTATGTATGGATGGATGGATGGATACTTGTTACTCTTTCACGTCTAAACGGCAGCAGCGATTTTTAACCCCCGACGCAAAAACGACGGGGTGTTATAAGTTTGACGTGTCTGTGTGTGTGTGTGTGTGTGTGTGTGTGTGTGTGTGTGTGTCTGTCTGTGGCATCGTAGCACCCAAACGGATGAACCGATTTGGATTTAGTTTTTTTTGTTTGAAAGGTATATTAGTCGGGAGTGTTCTTAGCCATGTTTGAAAAAAATCGGTCCAAGATGGCCGCCGCCACAACATGTTGGATTACGTATTTCTTTATAATTCCCTCAATATGGGTATCAAATGAAAGAGCTTGACGAGTAGATCAATTTAAAAAGTATAAAATAAAAATTAAATTAAAAATTTAAAAAACCCCCGTCACAAAAAACACCTCCAAAAAGTTGAAAATAAATGAATAAATTTTAATTCAACGGTTGCCATGTCGGGGGACCTTACGATATAAAGGAGTACTTAACCAGTTAAGGTCCCTAATTTAATTTTTAATAAAATTTGTTATGGAGTTAGCTGACACCCTGGATTAATTATATTAACTATGTTAGGTCCCAATACGGTAATTGCGGAGTAAAAGGTTATTGCGGAAAAAAGTAAAACCAATAAGGAGATAGCTGACTGATGATGTAGGAAATGAACTGTTCATATTTTAAATCCAAACTTATTTATAAACGCATTAAGCAAATATTATTTAAAAGATGTTATCGATTATGGTAAAAAATAAACGTTTATTACGTAATAGTGACTTGATTTTCTGACCCTAACTATGAGTGGTTGGGGTCTGAAACTCTGACAAAACTCTGAGAGTAGTCACTGCCAAAAACCATTATTGTATTGTCCACGAAATCTCATATTTACATTTTAATCCTACAAAACTCGTATTCACTAAACAATAGTCTTTGTAAACTTATCTAAACCTGTCACAATTTAAATAAGAGTCAAAAACTTTATATTATTATCTTGTCACGAGTCACGATCAATCCTTTGGCTGACCTACATAAATCTTTTACCCGAGAACAACTGTTGCCATGTTAAAACACTAAAAAAAACGTGCGTACAAAATTCACCCTTTTGCCATATAACAATAACACTGCAAATAAGATTCAGATTTTTATAGTCGCAAAACACATGACTAGATAAATTCAGTTGTCATTTTGACTGTTAAAGGAAATTAATCTTTAGGTCTAAAAAAATAGAGAACCATTCATTTTAAACAAAATTTCAAACAATAGCGTGACACTTTTTCCCCTTTTTTAATGTTAATAAAAGAAGCTCACCCCTGACCAGCACTGAGTACTGAGTAGCACCAACTAAAAAATAAGTAAAGTATAATAATTTCTATACGTATTTTTGTCTAAAAAACAGTATCAAAAGTTCTTCCCTTTTTGGAACACCAGCTCCCAGGCCACATATTGTAAAAGACAAAGGTGGCAGATAACCAATTAGGCTGGGGTGTGAAAGAGAAAGGGAATAACAAAAACTAATGTTACGCGTGGCAAATAAGCATGGAGTACGATTTGTTAATTTATTACCTAACTCTGAACAGCTGTTGGCACTGTTGCCATTTTTTTATAATGTTTTAGTTAAGTGCCGTAAAAGAGACATTGTGTTGTGAAGAAATAAAGGGATATTTTTATGATAGGAGATGTAGTGACCAAGATATAGAAAGAGCCGATGACGGAAAGAACAGATTTATGAGCTGTAGTGTAAGTAAATGGTATGGTAAGACTCAAATTAAGAATAAGGTCAGTTCAAATGTTCCAAGCAACGAGCATAGTATGAAAAGATGTGTATGACAGGATCATTGCAAGTTGAAAGATGTTCTCGGCATAACCCAAACAGGAGATAAGCGTGGCTGCAAATAGGAATGTATTTCATTTTAATAAATTCTTCATCATTAGAATTATCTTGGGTTTCACGGAAGCGACTGCCGTGTCACTCTCAAAACTTCCAGAGGAACCTACGCCAGTGGCTTGTGGCGAGGTAGGTGGAGAGCTTGGGCCCCAAGACTCTTGATTGACGATATAATTTTCATATAAATCGATTCTATGTTATGTAAGCTCTGTTTCGAATCCGCGCATGTGTCACAACTCGCGTTCCTCCCTCGGGAACTGCCACAGAGTAGTGATTTGGCTTAGAGATCTGTGAGCGTTGCGGAATATTATGTACGGTTAACAATTGGTAAAGAATCATAAATAATATGAATCTATATTTACAATAATAACTAAACAGCATATTTCCAAGGCTGGTACCTATTTGATAAATTTATCTCGAGAACCGTATTCGTGTGAGTTCATGTTTGCGTGAAACCGTTATCGCCGGTTTTAGTTTTGTTCCTTGACACAGTTCTTACTATATTTATTTTATGTTAAAACCTAGTACAGCATTAAATCTTCTTGCCAACTTCATAAACTATAAGTTGAAGTGCCAAACTATTTAAGAATTGACAGTACTCACTTTAATTTATTTCGAAGAGTTGCCAGAATGCGTGCTGATTGATAAGTTCGACTTGAAATGTTTGGATGTCTATCACACTCCAACAGCTCAATAGCTTTGGCTGACAGGGATATACTACAGAATACAATAACACATAGGCTACTTTCCATCCTGGGAATAATTTCCCATGGGTAAAGGAACCCGGATCAAAATTTCACGCGGACGAAAGAGCTAATCTTATAATATAAAAAATGAATCGCTAAATGTGTTGGTAAGCGCATAACTCAACAACGCCTGGACCAATTTGGCCAATTCTTTTTTTCTAAAGTTCGTTTAAGTTCAAGGATGGTTTTTAAGGCGAGAAAAATTCGAATAATTGCCGGGAACCAACATCCACGTGGGCGGAGCCAAAAGCTAGTACAAAATAAATTCAGCACCACAATACAATTTGCCCTATGCCTCTATACACTACTCTGTAGCGAACACTTCCTAAATAGGGCGAAGGGCCACTTAGTGTCCTGTTCAATTATTCCATTTTGTGATATAAAAATCGTGCACCGTGTGTACAATACGGATTGCGTGCCGTAGCCTTTAATGGCGGGCTTAGATTCGAATCCCGCGGGTCGAATTTGTTTGTGACACAACACACTTTTGATATTCTATTTTTAGGATTGTTATTTTTATTTCAAGGGGTGAAAAGCACTTTGTATAATAATCATTATCATCTTTAGTGTTATTGTTGAACACTAAACATTTACCTATCTTGAGTTCTAAAAGTAAACTAAGCTAGCTGTACGAGCAAAAAAATTGATACTTAACGTTAAATATCACAACCCGACCACATAACTAAGTATTCAATGTTTTTATAGTTCTAACTTCTTTTATTACTACCCGAAGACCATAAATTTTCCCAAGCACGGAAGCGCTCTCATGAAACACCACAAGTACCTAGTAACCGCACCTAGGTAGGAAGCTCGTTTGTCGAACCGTAGTGCACCTGGCCACGTACGCTTTTATCCTAAAGCCCACTAGAGGACTGGCAATTCGTTCGCCAGCGTAGGTATCATCACTAGATATAAAACAAAGTCGATGTCGCTGTCTGTCCTTCCCTATGTATGCTTAATCTTTAAAACTACGCAATGGATTTTGAAGCGGTTTTTTTTAAAGTGATTCAAGGGGAAGGTGTATATGTGTAATATGCATTTAATATAGCAGAGGGTGCAGCGGGAACAGTTTCAGACGCTACGTGGCCAATTTTGGCGGTACGAAGTTTGTCGGGTTAGCTAATAAATAAATAAAATAAATATTTCCCAACATTCTACACAACGCTATCTAGACCCTTGGTAAGCATAGCTTAACTAGCTTGTGTTATGGAATCTATAATGCGGATAAACATACTTAAATATATATATTTTTTTGTAAATACATACATATTATACATAGAAACACCCAGACCAATGCAAATAGCCATATTCATGCATACAAATATTTGCACTGAGCGGGAATCGAACCCGCGCCTCCTGCGTGGCAGTCGCGTGCACTACCGCCACGCCACGGAGGCTGTCGAAGCTAGCTAGCGAATATTAGCAACCGAAATAAAGTAATATTCCCTCGAATCCCTCCAACTAAACTAAATTGCTTGTGCTAGAAGTGAAATACTAATGGCCAGGATCGAACCCGGGACCTCTCGATCGTAAGGCCGACTCGATAAGCACTAAGCTACCGACGCTTCAATATATGGGATTGACACGTATTTTGACGTTTATGACTTGACAGTGTCTCATGTCAATCCCTTTGTATTCTACCAACGTATTGCCCTTGTCTGCAGGGGCCGTCACGTTCCTATGTCTCAGTTCTCTAGAATCAGTCTAGTTACCTATATACACGATAACTTGATGTAGGTCGGTACAGCGAAACCCGAGCGCGGAGCTGATGTCATTGACCTGTGGAGGTCCTTCCCCCCCCCTCTCCACCCCCAACTCCTGGCAGCGGCCCTTATGTATCCTCGTGATATAACAGTATTTCAAAGTTCGCAGTACTGATGTTGTTATAACCACCGAGGGGGTGGTTGGTGGTATATTTCAGGATCTAGTTGTCTACTTGTGTTGTTTAGGTAGTGTATATAGACGCGTGGTAGGGGTGCAATGGTTGGTTGAGAAGAACATAATTTAAAGCAATTAGTAACTGACTGGTAAAATCGGATGATGACTCCTACCACCGTCACCCCAAGATAGGACAAAACCAGATGACGTATGAGCCGTACCTATAGGGCTCATACGTCATCTAGTTCCCTACACCTATGGGGCCTATACGACAGAGAGCCCATAGGTCAGCAGGCCCCATAAAGCCCATATACCTATGGGCCCCATTACAATCAAATACCTCTACGCTCAAGAGCGTTCATAGCCATAATTTTTTCACCCTAAATTTTATTAAAAAAATAGCCACGCATCCCTTACGTCAATAGAGCCCCCAACACCCACCATTAGGATTTCGCGGCCTAAGCAAATCTGCAAATCTCTTCCAGCGTTTGCTTTACGAGACATGAAGTGAATATATTAATATTAGTTAAGAGATTACTAATCTCTATGGATTCAGGTATTAGTAATCCGACCAACTATGATATGCTAATATTCCTGATATCAGTAATATCAAGATTGTTCACAATTTCACATGGTCGTGTAATATAATTTTGTTTCCGATTGGTGTATTCGGTCGGATCGTTTTTAGCAATAACCATAGACTAAGACGATTTTTTTTTGTATTACATCGATACGATATACCAAGAAAGAAGCACCCAAGAAGCACCCGTTTCTTAAAAATTATCAAGGTGACAGGGAATGTCTTGCATTCAAATTATTACTTATATTATAAAAAAAATGTTCTACTACTTGGTCCCATTATTTTATAAATAAATGTGGCGCATAAATAGCTTCCCAACCTTAGCAAGGTATTCAAAAAATACTGTTGTGTATTGGCGATGTCCGTGCCTTGCGAAAGGATTTTTTCTAAATCCGGAGAGCTAATTTCCGACAGGCGTACTCGGCTGTCTTCCGAAAAAGTTAAAAAATTGATGTTTTTAAACACAAATAAAAAATAACTTATTAAAAACAAGATTTAAAAAAAACTGAGATAATAATTTTGTATACGGGTTGTGCTGATTGCAAAATCAACCACGACGTATCGTATTAAACTATAAAAGTATACTGTACCTGTTCATAAAACAAAGTGAACAGAATTACAAAATCAGTCTCTTGTATTTTCAGCAATAGTAATCCATAATCGTGGTGAATAGATTGGTTAAGACCAATCTATTCAGCACGAAATATTAGCGCAATATGTCAATAATAATATGGTCGTACATATTATCTATCACCGCGGTATTCATGCATTGGTCATCGGTAAAATATTACTAATATTCAAATATTAGTTAAGATATTATAATATCATGAGACTAATATATTAAGATTAGCTAATACCGACAAATATCGGTACTAACCCATCTAACACGTATTCTGTCAATTCTATTTCAAATGTCAGATTAGATAGAAGAATATCATGTAAAGAAGTATTAAAATAATAAATATTTTTTTTAGAATTCGAATTCCAAACTCAAAATTAAGACATGGGGCCTGTCAGTTCAGCTATTTTATAATTATGGTGGTTATTATTCTAAAGTTTCTAATTTCCCGCGTAATTTTCTTAATTTTTTCTTTCTCAAGGACCTTCTCCTGACAATAACGAACACAACAAAAAAATAATGATCGAAATTGGTCCAGCCGTTCACGCATCATCTCGTGACCAAGGAAAATAGGGATTCATTTTTATATAAGTAATTACTAGCTTTTGCCCGCGGCTCCGCCCGCGTGGATGTCGGTTCGCGGCAATTATTCGATTTTTTCTCGCCGTAAAAACCCTCCTTGAACTTCAACGAACATTTTGAAAAAGGATTAACCAAATTGGTCCAGGCGTTGTTGAGTTATGCGCTTACCAACATATTTAGCGATTCATTTTTATATTATAGAACCTAATTTAAAGAACCCACATTTTGCCAACTATGATTCTCGGTTTCACGTAGTTATTACCGTCAAGCGGGCATTAAGTCATGGACTTGATGTTTACTGTCGGATGGAGATTACCTCTTATTTTGCAAAGCAAAATTTAGCAAAAAACTACGAAATCGGACCTCCATATCAACCTCACTTCCTCAACAGAATCCATCAAAAACTAGAACCTAGTAAACCCACATTCGTCGTCCAGAATACCTACCTACCTAACCTAACTACAGACAAGGAACTCGGGCTGTATAGCGCGATTCCCGGGTCTCACCGCCCGAGTCGATGACCTCTCGGCAGGCGCCCGAACACTCCTGATTTTAATTGGAAAACCACATGTGATGTAGTGGGACTACATTTGTAGTAGGGTCTGATTCAATAATGGAAGTTTGGTTATTGGATGGACACCAAATTAAACTGGGTGACCACGTTTTAGGCAAGGAAGTGTTTCTAAATTGCGTTTAGTAGGTACACTTTCTAAGTATAAACGCGAAAGATTGTAAATATAAATGGATATTTGTTACTCTCTCACGTCTAAACGGTTGAAGCGATTTTAATAAAATTTGGTATAGAGTTAGCTGACACCCTGAATTAACACATAGGCCCACCACTATGTGCAAAACCCACATGCAAAAGCTAGTATATTTATATAGTTAATTTCTTATAGTCCAGACCCAACGTCTGTGGCATGAAGGTAGTGTATACGACTGTTATTAGGTTGTAGAGGTCAATGGGTGCATCACGGAAAGTGTCGAATTCCAGTCAAACATGCAGTTAAAATGGAAAATGCGGACTTCGTATGCAATATTTCCTAATAATCCAGACTGACTGATTAACTAATTGGTTCTTTCACGTTAAGCCTAAGCTGTTGGGGCTAGGGAATCTAGGGCTACAACCCATGTATTTCATTGATTTTTTTGAGACAGTAAACATTATTATACACTTGGAGTTTGGGTATTTAATGTCGTTTATCACGACAGTCCTCACTCGTATCGCAGTGATGGCACTCCTTCTTGTTCCGATGTAGATTGTCCACGAAGCACCCCTTACCAGAGATTACCTACGTCACTACAAAGGCTCCTCTGCCAGTCCTACATAATAGGTATTCATGGAAGACTGGCCATCAGCTAGTATACGTACATGCGCCAAACATTATGGCGTTTGTTCACTGAGTTCGCCGATAACTATACCCGCAGGAAGTACTGCAGTCCTAGTACAAATCCAGAGCTTGTACAACAGATCCGCAAGTCCGTATAGAGCGATTCCCGGGCCGCACAGCTGATGTCGTTGACCTGTATAATGTCACGAAAGCGGGGTACAGTCTAAGGGTGGGCTAGGTGGTCCGCGTGCGTTCGCATTGTTTGACGGTACGATTTTTTCGCCATTTTTACTGACGAATAAAAGGACACTACGACTCATTTTATGTAATAAAACACAATAGAAATATTGTGTGTATATTTAGTATGGAAGAAGCTTATATAATTATGTTCGTACATACAGTCACGTTTTTTTCCATTTAGATAGACAAACATATTATCTTTCCACCGGCTACGATCTTGGCCTTTCGCTTCATTTACTTTCAAAAGCATCGTTGACTTGCTCACTTCGATCTAACTCCACTTTGAGTTTTACAACGTAGCCCGTTCAGCTAGTGTGTAATCGCAGAATACTTACAATTAAGACGGCGATGTCTTCAACCTGGGTCTCGATTCTGCTAAAGCCACATCACAGTGGTGCCACCGGCAATGCAAGAAACGGCATTAAAAATAGTCTATAAAGCGATGCGGTGTAATACCAGTGTAAAGTAATTGAAAAAGTGTAATGAAACTGTTTTAATTTTATTTTGGACTTTGGCGTATAGAAATAAAGTCTAAAAGGAGATACCCCATTTTGGGCCTGAGTGTACAGACATCAAACCTACCTCAAAAAATTCGTCTATTTTGTGTTATAATTTTGTTTAGACTTCATTACAATCAGCAATGGCCAAGTGCGACAAAAGTTTAAAAATGTGATTTTCATTAATCAACAAGCTTCGTAAACGTTGAATGTAATACTTAATCCGATCTTCGTAAATGCGCTATGATTATGCTTGCTTTATCGATTCGATTATGAAATCAAATCGATAACTAATAACTATGAATTTAAAATTCGTGGCTTTATTAAATGATTTCAAAATATCTATGTAGCATCTTTATTTTCGTTATGCAGTTTACTAATCAGAAATACACCTGTCTCTTTCATAATGGAAGTCAAAATATCGATTGTAAATAATCGTAGTGTATTCAAAGTCTATGTAAATAATCGATCATATAGAATTCATAATAATCTGTAACATCATATGTCATTTTCACGCCTGTCATTGAAAATGTCGCATTCGCTTTCCTTCGGCTCCCTGAGATCATGTGTTTTGCTGCTTTTACTCTGTGAATTGTATATGATTTTCGAACTAATTGACCCTTGCTTGATTACTGGACACCGTTATTTGCTACATTTGTTGACCTTGGCTTTAAAACTAGGACTAGACTTTACCACATCGGCTGAAAGCTATCACAATGAGTCTCTGTGTGAATTGTGGAATCGCTACCGATCGGTGCAATATTATAGGCAGACATTTATTGAACGATGCAGGGATACTAGCTTGTATACGTGAATGGGTCGCACCACAAATAGTAAGTACCTATTCGTTATTTCTCGCTCTTTTGAAATTGTTATAATAATTAACGTTAACAAGCTGTGTGATAGCTGCTATAGAATAGAAATTACTACGAGTCTACCTAATCCCGTAGATAATTATGCCAACTTTTGTATATGACAATGTATTTTGACTGATATGTGTAACGTTCATGAAGAACTAGTCTATATGACTAATGGAATATTCAGTGCTTATAACATGATCTCTGTTTAAGGTGAATGCAAATGACATCATTTGCGAATCTTGCTGGATTCAAGCTCAATGTGCATGTTTGGATGAGAACAGACCAGCACAATCACCAATGGGGCACAGAAAAGTGTGTATTCTGTATGTCATTGAAGTGTGCAGAGAGGTGGATAGAGACCTCCTACAAGGACTGTCAATATCTCAAACGACTTGGTTGTTAAGAGGAAAAATAAAGTCCAAGCATATAAGTAGTAGAACTTATTACGTATATATATTAGTTGACAGTTCTTTGAGCGGGAGGAATGCTATATTACAGCATTGCTGTAATTGTTTTGTAGGTAAGAAAACAGTCGGGTGCTGTGCCCACATAATGAGTGTAATATGGTATCTCGGTTGGGCACGGTTCCAAGACAATATAACACCTCCTGCACAGTTTCTTGACAATATTTTAATAAACTATGATGATGCTTAAAAAGGGGAGGAAAGACCTAAGTCCTAGTGTAAGCATTTCTAAAGCCAAATAGGAAGATACCCGGGATAGAGATTAAAGTACTTTTTTAAAATAAAATAATCTTTAAAATAATGTTGTTTTATTTTATTACCTACTTATATAATTAATTCTATATTACTACAGCAAACAAGTATGTATACAGCCTTGTGGAAAGTGGTAACCATAGCAAAAGGATGTCACTCAGATGTTGCCGTCTGAAGTGAGGGTAGGGAAGGATTGCTTTACCACCTTTAGAGTGTTGCATATCATAAAACTATAAGGTTTAAAATCGTGCAACAAAAAATTTGCTAAAGCATGTCTTTGCTTCGACATATCAGTTTTATTATTTAGCATATAGTTGACCATTCCACATTAATGACTAAAAATATTAATGACCTGCCCTTTTCTATACTAATAAAACCTGCTAACCTACTTACAAATAAAAGCGATACGCGAATAACTTGTGTAGCTATCACACACAACACAACATAAGACGCTGTTTGACCGCATTATGTATTACAACATAACCTAAAAACCTATGAACAATGCTCGATTTAACAAACTTGGCCATTGTGAATCGTCGTGAAAATTAGGCAAACAAAATGTCCTTGGATGGTCTAAATATTGCCTAATTTTCAACCCTGTACATGCGGGCCCAAGATTGTATGAGAGTTGGGGTTGTTCTTTAATATCATTTTTTGCAGTGACGATGACGGTGGCACTACAATGGTTTAACTTTAGCAGAATCGAGGGCCTGGTTAGGTATAATCGAAAACTAAGTACCTATCACCAAACTCGCACACTTTACTATGGGGAAAAAATATGATTGTATTTTTTACTGAAGGCTATTAATAGAATGTACAATGGAAACGTACTTACTACCTTCCTGAAGAGCTATATGAAAAGTACAATCAGTAGCAACCCTCTGGCATTACCAGTCGAATATCAACCATAAACTTGTACGATAAGGTCAAATTTAGAATGGTAAGTGACTACGGGTTTATTGATTGAGGAACTGCAACAAGCCAAAGGAAAATAAGCTTTGGTGTTCTAAGATAAAATTGATTTTGCTTCAGAGAGAACATTAGTAGCTAACATTTCCTATTAAACATCATTTATTAGAAACTGAGTCTTATGTGTGAACGATAAGGTATTTTTTGTGTTTGACTGTTAAAAGTGGTGGCCATTTTTGCAAAATGCGATGCGAAAGATTCAATATCGTTTTTTTTGCTACTGGGAGGTACCTAAGCGAGAATTGTTTTTCTAAGGAGATTTATACTCATAAATGAATTTCATTGCGAACTTAACGGCATGTGAAGACAAATTGATGGATTGACATCCTAAACATAAAAACGAACACCTATCGAATGTTTACTAAGGTAGAATAAGGAAAACATGCTATTATACATACATTATACAACATACATGTTACCCATGATTGGTTGGTCACGCCCAAATCGCGCCCTCTTGTCTCATATTACCAGAGATTACGCAAAACACAACCTTAACGAAAAACACCTAATTCGTAAAATACCTACAACTTACACAAAATACCATCTACGCATAACACCAACTTAAAGTTCAATCCCTGCCACTTAGCCCACGCGGCGGCAATACGTGCCTCGACTTGAATGAATTTTACAGCATTAAGTATGCTAACTATACAAATCGAATACATAGGGAAAAATAATCTTCTCGGGCAGACTCGAACCCGCAGTCTTTCCCTTACAGGGGGTAATGCCTTGACCAATGCGGCTACCGAGACACGCGCTATGTGATTCAAATTTCCCTGCTATTTATCCGTTCTTACGGCGACGGTGGAGTCATCTACCGATCTTCTTACGAACTATCGCAACCAATGAATGATGTTACAATCATTTTTGAAAATTGATTTTTGATAACTCCACCCGTGTCTCGGTAGCCAAATTGGTCAAGGTATTCCCTCTGTAAGGAAAAGACTGCGGGTTCGAGTCCCGCCCGAGAAGATTTATTTATTCCCTATGTATTCAACGTGCCTTGACGTCGTAGTTGATGTCACCAGTCACGTGAAATAGGTACAGGTCCAAGGTACTTAAGCCTGCCAAGTCATGGCCTGCAGGGAGGTCTGGTGGCTGCACCTCTTTATATTGCTTATTCAGCAACTCGTAGAAGTGTGAGCGCCATTTCTCCGCCCATGGCGGATGTCCCCGGGACTTTCTCATACGCACATCACTTCCTCGCAGAACGACACGGTGGAGTTCGATGCACTAACACTCCTGGTTTTAAATTAGGGTCATCAGTGTGAGGCTACCCACATAATGCGTATCCCTGGTGAAGACTGGTAGAATTATGCTGGATTAAATTTGATGTTTTAGCTTATTGCACACTGAATTTCTGCTTTTCTCTTTCGGTACTAACAGCTTTTTACAAACCTGTAACGTGCACTTCCAGGTATACATGGCCAAAATGCCCACCTACTCTGTATATTCTTTTATTTATGTACTAGCTTTTGGCCGCAGCTCCGCCGCATGGACGTCGGTTCCCGGCAATTAACTATTCGAATTTTTCTCGCCGTAAAAACCAGCCTTGAATTTCAACAAACATTTAAAAAAAAGAATTGGCCAAATTGGTCCAGGCGTTGTTGAGTTATGCGCTTACCAACACATTTAGCGATTCATTTTTATATCAAAAATCACTCAAATAAGCCCTCGTATTCATATTAATTACTTTAATGTTTACGGTAAACTTCTCTAAATTAATAAAAGTGGTAGGTATTTTACGTTTATGGTATTTGACGTATCTTTTTCCATTCATCTGCTGATAACCATAAAATCATGAGTTGCTGTTTTACGTATATGGTTTAATGCTTCAAAAAGAAATCGCGCCCCTGCTACCAAAGAAGAATTTTTGTGCGTCAAAAAGAATCGCGCCCCAGCTACCAAAGAAATTTTTTTTTGGAAATTCTTGTGCCTAATATACCTATATGATTTTTCACGATGGATACAAAAACTACTGAACGGATTTCGATGCGGTTTGTTGGTTTGCAAAGGGATAGATAGACTTAAAATCTTTCGTATGTCTGATCGCAATCGGTTAAGTAGAACCGGAGATATCTGCCATAAAATACTAACGGGTGGAGCCACGGTCGGAAGGTTAGTACTCGTATATTTCACAACGATAAAATCTCTATTGTTCATTTCATTGGCAAACTCGCCAGTTTCAGAACGAAAGGCATAAGTGGGCTATTACGTAATAAAGATTTTAACCATTTTTGCTCAGCAGTTACTAAACACGCGATCATGAAACGGTTAATATTTATTTTTAGGAAATGGAATATAAAGTACCCAACCAACACCATAGGCATTTAGGTCTAACTCACCCGCTGGACAGCGGACGATGCTCTGGCGCAGGCTTGCCTCTCGGGATTGGGAGGACAGCGGTAGTCGCCCTCGTAAAAGTCGACATACTAATATCAAAAACAATAAGCGAACCCCGAACTCCAAAATGCAATCTATTGTCGCAACTAGGGAGTTATTTTAGTATGATGATGGTGATGATTAAGAAGCACGGTTAGGAAGGTTAATGATGATAGGGAAAAAGAAACACGTGTACGGCTGTGTGTGGTAGGTAAACCATGAGAGGAGAGGTATAACGTTCCATACTGCAACACCATCGATTTCCCTAGGCACCTGTATTTTCATGTTTATATTGTGAACTACTTTGTAGACCGCCAGCGCGTACGTCAAATAAAAGCCTTCATGTAAAACAAAGCCTCTGTGGGCGGCACTATTAGCATTTAAATTGCCCATCGCTATACCGTAGGGCTGTCCGCAATGATTGGCTAGTCCAGAATATAAATAAGATTTTTTATGAAGACAGTAATCGGTTTTGTTCTCAGATATTAACGAGAGTAATAACACAGAGAATCTTCTCGGTGGCCGAGTTGGCCAAGGCATTCTCCCTGTAAGGGAAAGATCACGGGTTCGAGTCCCGCCCGAGAAGATTATTTTTCCCTATGTATTCGATTTGTATAGTTAGCATACTTAATGCTGTAAAATTCATTCAATTATTTGGGCGGAGTTATCAAAAAGCAATGTTTAAAAATGATTGTAACATCATTCATTGATTCCGATAGTTCGTAAGAATATTGGTAGATGACTCCACCCACCGTCGCCCTAAAGACGGATAAGACGGGAAATTTGAATCACATCGGGCGCGTCTCGGTAGCCGAATTGATAAAGGCATGCCCCCTGTAAAGGAAAGATCGCGAGTTCGAGTCCCGGCTGAGAAGATTCTTTTGTCCTTTGTATTCGACGAGACGAGACGAAGACGAGAGAAGAAATATATAGAGAGTAGAATAACTATCGGGAAGTAATAGCGTGCGTCCAATCATAATAAGATATTTTTGTCATCATGAAATTGAGGAGATGTGTCCATAGAGCGTAAAGAACAAAATTAGTATACAATACTTACCTATTTATTGTACATTAAACTGTATACATGCTACCTACTCATCTCTACTGTAAAGCGATTGCGGTACCTACGATAAAGAAATCTATATATCCAATTAACTAACTGATTGAAAGAATAGTTGCGACACATCGCATGCACAATATATATATATTGTGCATGCGATGTGTCGCAGGGTGTATTTTTGAAACGGGGCAGTAAGGGCAAGTACCTTAACCGTTGCAGTTACAGCAAAACGTTCTTAGAAGACCTTCCCTAACTTTTTGACATATTTTGAACTGCATTCACAGATTTTGTAAAAAACTTACAGTTGGCAAAAAAAATGCAAAAAGTCCAAACATTTTTTTTATGCCAATCGATCCTATTTCATGTGGGGATCAAAAAACTCTATGAGACCATTTTAGCTTTCAGTACTAGGAAAGACAGAAATCGCCAAAAACGTTTCCCATACATTTCGGCAACAGAAACAAATTTCTACGATGGTCTAACTTTTTGTTATGGCCAGGAAGTGGGTAGAATTGACTGTAAAGTAAATAAAAAGAATTTTTACCCTCAAATTTCGAATTTGATTCGAAAATCTGTGTGTTATACTTAGTTTCAGCTGAGAAACTTTGTATGAGTTATTAATTAAGGATTTTCGCTAAAATGTCTTCTAATCGTGAAAAAATTGACTTATTAAAGGGTATTTTGTCAATAATCGAAATGCGGGAGCTGCATTAGTGTGGTACCGCAATAAGTATCCATTGCGGCATGTGCCAACAAGAAAGGTTATTACAAATCTTTTGAAAAACCTGGAATTGCAGGGTTCTTTCAAAAGAAAGCGGCAGCCTCGTGTGGACATGGACACGGAGATTGCGGTTCTGACTTATGTCGAAGCATATCCAGCCAGAGGTATCGTCCAGGCAAGTCGCCCTTGAAGTAGGTGTATCCCACTCCCTTGTGATAAAGATATGGAAGAAATACGGCTACAAGTGCTATCGATATGGGCGCATAGTTCAAGTGTTACATCCGGGTGATGATGTTCGAAGGCTTACTTTTTGCAGATGGCTAAGAGGAAAAATAAGCAGAGATCATGAATTTTTAAATTAAACTGACGGACTCATAAACTGCATCAAAGTTCAGGTTTACTCTAAAAGGATTTTTTATAATAAGTATGCAAACTTTTTAGATTAAATTATATAAATATGGAAAGACTGGCTCTTAATCTTAAAAAAAAAATTAAATTTAAAAATAGAACTGCAGTAAAACAAATGAATATAGCCGGGAAAAGAAAATTTACTTGTAGTATCAGATTTGCGTGTTATTTATAGCAAAGTTTTAAATTGATTCTCATTGATTTTTTTTGTTTTGTCAATTGAATTATTGTTACCAGCATAATTGTTGGGTTAGTTTTTTAACACATCGAGAGTTTTTGAACCATAATATGGATACTTCGTCCGAACAAGCGGCACAAATTGTAGCATTGGTGCGGGAGGGCTTGGATCAACGAACGATTGGTAGAAATTTAAATTTAAACCAGTCTACGGTTTCTAGAATATACAGAAGGTTTGTAGAGACAGGTTCTTACAGGAGGAGACGTGGTACAGGCAGAACTCGAGCAACCAGAGGTCGTGATGACCGATTTATTGTTATAACTTCCCTGCGAAATCGTTTCCTCACGTCAGTTAACATCAAAACCGAGCTTAATGAAGTGCGTGGAGTAAACGTGTGTGCACGAACAATAAGAAGAAGGTTAAAGGAAGCGGATATCACCCCTTTTAGACCAGCAAATGGTCCAAAGTTGTCTACAGCTCACAGACAAGCTCGCTTAAGATTTACGCGTCATCACCTGAATTGGACAGAAGAGCAGTGGGCCTCTGTATTGTTCACGGACGAGTGTAGGACATGTTTATATGGTGCAGATGGTCGCAGAAGAGTCATCGTTGACGTGGGGAGCGATATGCTCAAAGTTGCATTGAGGAGCGTGTTCCTTTTGGAGGCGGTTCATGTATGGTCTGGGGTGGCATATCGATGAACGGGCGAACAGAACTTGTGTTCATAGACATGGTCCGTCAAAACGGTAATAGAGGGGGTTTGACAGCACATCGCTACATAACAGAGATATTAGAAGATCACGTGGTGCCTTACATGGGATTCATAGGCGAAAATTTTACTTTAATGCAGGATAATGCCCGGCCGCATGCAGCTGCACAAGTTCAACATTATTGCGAAGAGGTTGGGATACGTACAATGAATTGGCCAGCACGCAGCCCGGATCTTAATCCCATCGAGCATGTTTGGGACAATTTAAAAAGAGCTGTATATGCGAGAAACCCTTCGCCCACGACAGTGGCAGCACTAAGAACAGCACTTTCAGAAGAATGGGACAATATTCCGCAAGATCTTTTAAAAACCCTTATAAAATCTATGCGGAACCGATTAGAATCCGTAATAAGGGCACGTGGGGGTAATACACCTTATTAAAACACAAATAAACCCTTGCATAAAGTTTGTGTCTATTGTTACAACCAATTTTTTAATTAAACCAATTTTTCTTAAATTTCTGTTTTTTCTTCAAAAAAAGTCTTAAGGTCCTTTCCAGTACATAAACTTAAACTTAAAGATATGACCCTACGCTGTTTTAAAGTTCACGAACCAATCTAGAGGTTTCAATTTAAATCTGTATAGAAAGTATGCATACTTGGTTAAAATATTTATTTCAAAGTCGTCTATTACTTTGATGCAGTTTATGAGTCCGTCAGTGTACATAGGTACTGTGGTCAGACGAAACGAATTTTTCCAATAACGGTATGTACAACAGAAAAAATCACCACTATTGGTCCAAAGAAAATCCACTAAGAGTTACGGCAAGTCATAATCAGGTTCGCTTCTCATTCAACTGTTGGTGTGGTATAATGTCCAATCGAGTCATAATGGTGGAATTTTATGAAGGGAAACTGAATTCTGCCATGTATAATGAAGTCATTTTGCACCATCTTGAAAACGAGATGGACGAATGGCCCCTGTCGGAATTGCGAAAAGTTCATTTTCAACAAGATGGTGCTCCGCCACATACCGTACACATGGTCCAACACAGTGGCCACCTCGTAGCCCCGATCTAACACCACTTGATTTTTTTATGGGGCTTCGTGAAAAACGAGGTGTATAAGACGACGTACGCCAGTGTTCAAGAGCTCAAGGATGCATTAATGACCATTTTACGTAATATTCATCCCAGAACATTATTAGCCGCCATTCGTTCAGTGCAAAAAAGGATAGACTTATGTATTCGTGAAAATGGAAATCATTTTGAGCAATTTATTTCATAAACCAATTTCTTAAATGTTTAAATGATTTTTTTTATTTAAAAAAGTTCAAAATTTTACCTGACCTATGAGTTTCGAGTTGATTTATCATATTTCCGTACGAAATGTATGGGAAACGTTTTTGGCGATTTCTGTCTTTTCTAGTACTGAAAGCTAAAATGGTCCCATTGAGTTTTTTGATCCCCACATGAAATAAAATCGATTGGCATAAAAAAAAATTTTTTGAACTTTTTGCATTTTTTTTGCTAACTGTAAGTTATTTACAAAATCTGTGAATGCAGTTCAAAATGTCCCAAAAAGTTAGGGAAGGTCTTTTAAGAACGTTTTGCTGTAACTGCAACGGTTAAGGCACTTGCCCTTACTGCCCCGTTTCAAAAATACACCCTGTATATATCTGTCATACAGGTAACCCTAGTACAGATACCAGTCTCTCACATAGATAATCTTGTAGTGAGGTGTACCTAAGCTTAAGTTATTGTCATTATAATGTTTTATGTGAGAGAACAAATAAAATGAAAAAAAAAATGATGAATATCAGTTTAGATATACACTAAAGAACAAGATTGGACGTATTAACACATCCCTAGCTCCATCTGCTGTTCTCAAATCATTCTTCAAAGTCCATACTAATATTATAAATGCGAAAGTAAGTCTGTCTGTTTGTATGTTACGCTTTCACGCCTATACCACTGGACCGATTTTGATGAAATTTGGTATAAGGGTACATTAGACCTTGGGAAAGGACATAGGCTATGTTTGGTCGCGATAACCGACATCTACGCGGGCGGAGCCGCGGGTAAAAGCTAGTCGTCTATATTTTAACATTTTAAGTAGTTTTTTTTCACAAAATCTGTAACGTGACAACCCTAGTTAGCTCTAGCATAACTTTGCATAGCTATTTTACTTGCAAAACGTACAAGCCGACTATAGAAACTGCGAACATGTCGCGATACCGACTTTCCGTTCTTTGTTACTTGTCACTGAGATCCTAACCAATTAAAATTAACTACATAATTCGCAATACGGAATGACTTTCTCCCACGGACTATGAAAGGACTTTTATTGGGACATGCTGCTAAAATTCGGTGATGTGATAAGCATAGTACAAAAATAAATGTACGGTAGAATTCCTCTTTATACTAAGTATGGTGTAGTCTGTAAAATTTACCACCGTAACCATGAGCTTTAACCACGGCAGTAACGTAACGTAACCTTAAGCAGTTTGACACCTTAGTGGTCTCTGATCCAATTTGAGATGATTGGCCCTAACCGTGTACAAAAACATTAGGTACCTTCTTTTAACAATTCAATTGTTATTCAAAAAACAATTGTAATTCTATGAAGTTTTTCTAACAGGGTCCATTTTTTGAGGTATGGAACTTTAAACTCCGTATTTTTCCATATTCAGTCCATGTATACCTACTAAACTATTTTCCGTCCCGCATGTTGTCGATCCTATGAGAAATCTTTTAATAATTCCTTTAAGTCGTCCCCCAACCTGTATTCCATTGTAACACCCTTCCACGAGGGGAAGGAACATAATAATTGTCCTAAATCCGCAGTGTTAGTGGCCAGTTCGTTACGTTTTATTTTTTAGCTGTGAGCTATGAAAGTTTTTTTACCATCTTTGGTTAGTTAGCCTACCCCATTATACCTGTAGCGTAACTTTCGACTGCTACATCCGAGGTCGCGGGTTCGAATCCTGGTCATAATACCACCGATGTGAACCCAGTTCCAACACTAGCAAATTAACCACTGAACTATCGACGCTTCTGATGGTACTTGTCTGTCTGTCATAATCCTTCGAGAATACCCTGCGGAAAGGTTAAATAATAAACGAAACGTAAATTAAACATTCAAAAACCTCAACTAAAAAATACTTCCAACAATTAAATATTTCTTGTTTGCCAGAAAGTGACTGGGACACTATGGGCTCTCTACAGCTTTAAAAACTTTCTTCCACCCAGAACCAAGACAATGCATATACAGACTTTGATTTTTCCTATCTTTGGCTATGGTGACGTGTGCTATTTCGACCTGAATGCAGATCTGCTCAATAAACTTGACAGACTTCTCAACAATTGCATTCGATTATCGTGCAGAGCTGGGTTGGCTACCTTGCGGAGAAATTATATCCGGAAAAATTATTGCTGCAGCGCCCTCTGGAGAGTTGACAATGTAATACCTATATAAGAACATTCACCAATTAAACCTGAACAAATAACAGAACACTGCATCAAAATTGAACTTAGAATGCCAACATAGATTTGCACAAACATCTTCTCACCCCAAACGCATATACCGTCTCCGTTCCATATCGTGGGTAAATAGTGCGGAAAGTGCAAGTGGTTTATTCAATATGTGGTATTAATTTCCACAAAATCTATTTGTAACACACTGTAACAGAGTTGACCTCTATTCACATTTGTAACATGAATTTCGAGAGAGAATTTCACCAATACGCTCAGTAAATGGTTAAGTGGTTATCTTAACATCTGTCCCCTCCCCCAACCCTTGCACCCCGGGCGGGGAGGGGGTCGCACCACACTGCACAAGAAACCTATATTTGGTATAGATCCAAATACCAATGACCTCTTTAAGAAATGGAGTCGTTTTCGGTATCGAATACCGAATTGGATGTTCGTTTATAATTTGATTTCCTAAAATGGTTTAAATCCATCCAACCATATACTGTCTGTAGGTCCCCGAAGGGGTAGGCAGAGGTATATTAATACCCACGGTTCGCCAATCATGATTTTCAGTCCCACGATGTAATAAAGGCGAGCCTATTGCCTTCTAGCGGACCCTTTGTCCTCTGTATGAAAAATGCTACAAACGCTCACGCCTATTTCGTCTAGGATAGACAGACACAACAGCTCGCCATTTGACATTTAAACATTTCCTGTGATAAAATAAAATTAATTAATAAATATGGAGGGTGTTTTTGGTGACACACCCTGCCTCACCTGACAGTCGGTTCTCTGGCGTAGAGCTTCCGTTCGGGGTTGGAGGGTCATATGGCAGTTACTCTTGCCCAAACTAAGATAAGCCAAATTAATAGAAATAAACTGACGGAACATTGACGGACATTCGATTTTGCAAGAGTGGAAAATTGAATTCGCGAGCAGTCTAACGCACTGCTGACTGCTACGCTACGCTTCGCAGTGCTACGCTACACTACGCAAAAGTCACATTTTCTAACTGAGTAAATAAAAAGTAACTGAGTTCATTTGATAGTCAACAGTTTATAAATGAAATTGAAATACAAATCTCCAGTGCTGCCAAAATAAAGAGCCATATAAATAGAAAAAAATCCCATATAAAGCACCATATAAATAGAAAAAGCCATTATAAATACAGTTTCCTCTATAAATAGCAAAGAGGCTTTTCCCTGTAGAGATTCAATTGAGACAGGCGGTATTTTGTTCAAAGTGATGTAGGCGTCCGACTGTCTACCAGGAAATTCAATATCATATTTAGTGAACAGAAATTGGGCGTAATTTCTCGGAAACTGATCAAAGTAATTGTGCTCACATTTCGTTTAATTTTAGATCAATTTCTTTCTTGTTAACAATGTGTTTATAAAAGTTGTGTAGTTTTTTGCGTATTGTTATTTATGCGAGGGGTGTAATATAAGTACCAGTTATTGTATAATAAGTAGGGTCTATTATTATAATACCATCGCTCCTAACTGGATTCATTCTGTTCACAGCAACACGCGAAGTATTGAAATGATATAATTTCCACTGCGTTTCCCGGGTGCTCTGCGCATAAATACGAGTCGTACGATGTCCCTAAAATGCTTGTGGAAACGGAACGGTGTTACGTAGGGGCGGGTGGGGCCGCGCGATCGATGCCGCCCGGGGTAGATCTGGTTTTTTCGGACACTATACCACCGGGAGGGTGAACGAACCGAGTTACGTAAGGCGCCGGTCGATAGGGCGCGGCTGCGTGCGGCACCGCCGACATCCCCTCAATACCGTTCGCGCGCGCTACCCCAACGGACGTGCACTTTTGTTTTATCGCGTTTTTTCGTTCCTCTTTCGTTCTTTCCGTTTATGATTTAAGCCGACACCATGTCGAAGGGCGACGGTGAACAGCAGAACGGCTCGGGCGAGGAGTCCAAGACTAACCTCATCATTAACTACCTGCCTCAGAGCATGACGCAGGAGGAAATCCGGAGCTTGTTCTCGAGTATCGGCGAGGTGGAGTCCTGTAAGTTGATCCGCAACAAGGGAGCCGCGTTTCCCGACGCCCTGAACCACGCGCTGCACGGGGGCGGCCAGAGCCTAGGCTATGCGTTCGTCAACTATCACCGACCTGAGGATGCGGAGAAAGCTATCGCCACACTCAACGGTCTGCGCCTGCAGAACAAGACTATAAAGGTGTCGTACGCGCGCCCCAGCAGCGAAGCCATCAAGGGTGCCAACCTCTACGTGTCGGGCCTGCCGAAAACGATGACACAGACGGAACTGGAGCGCCTGTTCAGCCCGTACGGACGCATCATCACTTCGAGGATCCTGTGCGAGAACAGCGGCGGCCGTCCCTTTACCGGCGGTGAGCAAGGACTTTCTAAGGGAGTAGGTTTCATCCGTTTCGACCAGCGAGTGGAGGCGGAGCGCGCGATCCAGGAGTTGAATGGTACGGTGCCCAAGGGCGCCACAGAGCCGATCACCGTGAAGTTCGCCAACAACCCCAGCAACAACGGCAAGGCGCTGGCGCCGCTGGCGGCGTACCTGCCGGCCGCGCTGCGCTTCCCCGCGCCACTCGGCCGCTTCAGCTCAGGCAAGTCTTTACTCGCTATCAATAAGGGGCTGCAGCGCTACAGTCCGCTCGCTGGCGAGCTGCTTGGCGGAGTACTCCCCGGAGCTGTCGGCTCCGAGTGGTGCATTTTTGTGTACAACCTCGCCCCTGAGACCGAGGAGAACGTCCTCTGGCAGTTGTTTGGCCCCTTCGGTGCCGTCCAGAGCGTGAAGGTGATCCGCGACCTGCAGACCAACAAGTGCAAGGGCTACGGGTTCATCACCATGACCAACTACGACGAGGCGGTGGTCGCCATCCAGTCACTCAACGGCTACACCCTCGGCAACAGAGTGCTGCAGGTCAGCTTCAAGACTAACAAAATCAAGACCATCTAAAGGGATCGACCCGGATTCGGCCTAGCCGGACGCTAGGACGGCACAGCAGGCGCGCACCCATACATACTCATACACTTGACACGGCGGTATCCAAAACACTCGCAGTTTTGTGTGCGGACCACTCGCGACACGGACCTTGGCTACTCTTCTCTGTGAAAATATAGTATTTTGTCGTGTTGTAATGAAGAAATATTACGTTTTCACCGTCTACTTGCATTGTGACTATCGTCGAACATTTACGGTGTCCATGTTAATTGCCAAATATGATAAGCGTCTACATTGTACCGTAGACATAGGTTCGGACTGACCGGACTTTTTAGACTGTGTCTTCCCGAGAGCCCGCCCTACTTGGGCTGCCCGGCGGGTTTTTTTATAAATGTAAAACTAGAGAACTGTTTTTGACTGTATTGTGCGGGGACCCTTTGTTCACCGTCGTCGCAGTCGGTCGCGAAAATTGGGTTAAGTATTAAGGAAACCAAAATGGCGGATGCCGGGCTCCGCGCATGTCCTAACAAGATGGCGCTGAACGAAGAGTCACCCGCATGCACCTTGCAATAATAAGATAAGCGCTCCACATGAAATGTGGAACATTCGGCCAGAACGCGAAACATACATATTGGTAATAGTCAATAACAAAATAATGATATTAAACTTCGCTTATGAACGGTTGTGGTAATCGAGAAAATAGTTTTCGAATATAAAGTAATATTAGCAATAATAGCCTATGCTATGCTCCATTTTTATGCGATCATATCGTAATAATTACATTTACGTACGCGTACGAGTAACGCGAGGCCCCCGCGCCTCGCGGACGGCGCTCCACCGGCACCGACGCATCACCGAGCGGCGGCCGCTCGTCTGGCCGGCTAATCGAAGTCAAATAGTGTTATATTGTTAAAGATTGGAAGAGGAATATATATTATCTATACGTATATTTTAATCATATACTTATTAAAATTAAGGATGAAAAAAACTAATCAAAAACTGTGATAGGTTTTGATACAATTTTAAAGATCATGCGGTGATGGGTGGTGTCGACTGTCCGGGCCCGGGACTCCGTCGCCGGCGCCGGCGGTAGTTAGATTTAGAAAAATTTTTGAGATACATTTTCGATTGTGGTATTACGCTTAACACGACGGGCGATGCCAGCTCGCTTCGGAGTTGACGGAAATAAAGAGTAAGGCTAGGACGCGGCGCATTGGGAAAATCGATCGAGCCAGTTCTGGGACCGCGCAACCGGCAGTGGTGGGTGGGCGCGGGCGGGCGAGGCGGCACAAGGCGCGGGTGGCGGGGCCTCCCAGCCCGGCCTGCCGCGCCCAGCCCGGATGAGGACGAGTCCGTTCGCGGAACAATGGTGCATACTCTAGTCTAAACGATATCGTTCCCAAAGTATAATTAACTCTATGTAAAAACATATGATCGGTACCTGCTATATAATAATGTATGGATGCGGCCCTGCGTCTATTCGAACTAGGCTTTAATTGTCTTAGTCTAAATGGAAATTTGTAAATAGAAAAAAAGTTGATTAATTTAAATAAATGAATAACTAAACGAAAATTTTGCCGCGTTATATCTGTCACACTAGTCATTATACTCGTATTGTCATAGTACTTCGACCCGACAAAGACCTATTATGAAACATCGAACTTGAATAGATATTTTAAATATCGTGCCGTCCTAACGACCCTACGATTTTTGTAAAAAAAATATATACTTAATATTATGTAAAAGAAGCAGTTTTGTAACATTTCAAATATTAAATAAATAGGTATCTACTCATTACATACCAAAGATGGAGATTAAAATTTACAAGTATTTATATATTTATTATAAATGTAAAACGTGCAATAACTAATAGACAGTAATTTAATAAATAATATTATTAAAAAGTAAAATGGCTCGAAGAGGCGTTGGTTGACAATATGTCAGCATGTGGCGGGAGCGCACCACACAATGCGTTTGTTTACTATTTATTGTAAACTATTATTGTTTACGCACTCAGTACGCGCGAGTTGAATACTCATTTGATATCATTAATTTAATATCTATAATAAAAACGACAAAAAAACGCTTACTTTCGATCAGCTTGAGAAATGCTTAGACATTCTATCTTTACTTAATCATAATTATATGTTTTATTAGGTGTACTTAACTTATTCTTATTATTCGTTTAGGAAAGATGAGTAACCAGTGCGTTTGTGGACGTCACTGCAGTTGTCACTGGTTGACCGCTGACACAGGAGTGGCGTCCACGAGCGCCGACTGCTTGTTTTGGGTTAATGAGCACTAAAACCTCGAATGGTTTCCAACTAACTAAGTATAAATATTATGCGTAGTGAACGTTCTATGCACAAGTTTTACTGTACCTACTTATTACCTATTAACTATGTAGTGGTCTCTTAGGTTAATATAGTTGTTGTGTTTTGTGTTGTTTTGATCCAGCATGAAAATTTCAACTATTCTAGTCATATATTCCATGTGGAATAAGCATTATAATATAAATTTAAAAAAATATTTGATATTTTGAATAGTTGAAGTTAATAATCAATGTTGATAATATTAATCTTAATGATAATTTCGTCATCAATTCTTTCATCATAGATTTACTGTCATTAATTTAGTGTATGTGCAATTAATTGTATTTTATGTGTAAAACTTAGATGTGCATTTAACTTATTATTATATTATATTTTATAATTGTGTTCCTGGAACATTGGCTTTTGTCGATTTCAAATAATCGAATGATCTCTTTCCTAGTCAATGTCGTGGTGGATGGCGTCTGCCCCGGCGCGTCTGCCGAAGTATCGATGTCGATAAAAGTTGATGTTCCATCGAACGTTCTATAAGGTAAACCTAAATTGATTTATTTATTAGGGAAATATATCGGGCAATTAATCTAGATCGGATGCTTGGACGGGTAAATTATTCTGAAAATAACTCACAATGATATAATTTGATCTATAAATTATAAAAAAATCCTTTTAAAAATTTGTTTCTCGAATATTTGCATAAAATGAAGCTTAATAATGTCGTTTTGAATCGAAACAAAAAACACCAAAGTATTTAACTGAAAACTCATCGACTTTTTAGATAATAAATAAGAAATATGAAGATGCAAATGATATAAAAATGCAAAAATGATATTTTGGAGTGAAAATGTTTGTTAGGAATTCGGTTAGTTAGATGTTACGTGGCCAGTAAGTAGAATGTTTTGTGCGCCTCCCTTCTTTCGGTAATAATTATTAAAAATAATAATAAATGATAAAGTTAATAATAGTGCTCAATATCTTAGAGGGCAATGCCCGTAGTACGTAACGCGAGAAGCAATATTAATATTTGTGAATTTTGTAACAGAACACACGGGTAATGAATACACCATAATTAACTTAATATTTTTATATGTATTTTAATATACTGTAATTCATATCTTCATAGTTGTAAGCGGCTGTACGCAAAACGTTCTACTCATTGAAAATGGTTAATGTTTTAAATGCTACGAAATATTGCAAAGTTTAGGCCACATATCAAACACTGCCTACCTCAGTGGGGTAGGCTGCGCTAGTGCAAACCTAAAAGTATCGATAAAGATTATACAATAATGTATGAACAAGCAATCCTTGGTTTAACCAGAAATGTGACCTGAATTTTTCGATAACACGGCATAGTGCTTGAAACTTAACCAACGAAGCTATCTACAAAACTATGGTAAATAGGTTGTGGATACATACGTCGATAAGTAACTAACCCCAGTAAGTGACAAGGGATAATCTGACCTATTATCAATAGCATACTGCTACTTTTTGAACGGTGTTTTGATGCATTTTTAAGAAATTAAATAAAAAATAAAAATATTATTAAAAATATTAAAAAACGTAATTTAATTGGCAACACAGAAACAATACTAATATGCATAGGCTAATTGACAATGAGGCTGTGAAATTAGCAAAAATAAAGTTAAAAATACACGTGACGATTGATCGTAATTAATAATAAAGTATTAACGTAAGTTAAATCACAGAACAGAGATATACAATGGGAGATTTACTTTAGTCGATGTGTTCCCAATCGATAGCACGCGCTTCCGACCGTCGCATGGACGAGCCACCTACTGCTTCTTATCATTGTGACCTCTCTATGTATGTATCTCGAAGATCGGTCTCCTCCCGGGGACTGCGCTTGGACCGGTGCAGGCGCGCCCGCCGGTACCGCTCCAAGGGACGTACAGCAATAAACCGCAGCGATAGTAGTAAGTTTATAGGTTGCTAGTCCGTCGCCACACAGAATACATCTCTGTTCTGTGGTCACAATCATGCAATCACGCGTACAACATGGTTAATAGCCCATATTTAATAAGTAAATCAATTGAAATTTTAAAATCTAAAACTGCGTGAACTGTCCAATGTGAAACTACGGTTAGAAATAGTTCAGAGCGATGGGAATAAAAGCATGTAGAGTTTTTTCTATGCAGCTTATCGTGCTGTAGCGGAATGGCCTTAAACTCGGGCGCACGCACAAACAACAAAGTGGCCGAGGTGTACGCGATTCCAATAGTTAGGTCACAAATGAAGAAATGATATCTTCCATAGTAAATAAATACGTAAGTTTTATATTTCTATGCGTAAAAATATTTCAGTGTAACACGACAGCGGCAGCGTGTCCTAGCACTGTGCACGCCGAGAAATGCTCAATTTAACAAATGGACTTCGTGTGCAGCGTTGCGACGCCGCTTGCCGGTGGCCACTCGACTAGCCCCAATCTGTTGAAATATTTTTCACGTCGTAGAAAAATCGAGACATCGACTAAATGTGTTACTATTACTTCATACGTCAACATTTTCTAGGGAAAATAACAGAACGCAATGCACAACCCTACAGCTGCCGCAGCAGCTGTACTGTTATAAGATTATTAACTAATTTAATACTACATTTGCTCACCTCGTACTTCCTCGTATTTTCGATCCCTTTCTCTAGTAAATAGCTTATTGTTATATAGTAAATCGATAATTTTATAAATACAACTCGGTGACGACATCCTATGGCTTCCCCTAAACACGTGATCATCGTCACAAATATCCCGAACACATAGTGTTACACTCGTACTAAATAAAACCTTAGAACTAATCGTAAACGATTACCTGACTTAAATAGCCCTATGTGTTTTTATCCCTATATAATCGTTATAGACAGTGAAACCGGAGCGAGTGCTAAAATATCGACCTGACGTAGAATAAAAAACTTTATTTAAAGTCAAATTAGAATGATACTAGCTTGACAATACGCCGTCGGGTAAATAACAGATTGCAATAAATATGTAAATAAACATCTGAGGTATCGGTCCTGCTTCGGGTAAGCGAATTATGAATAAAGATATTAATAATCAATAGTTTCGAATTTAAAATAAATAATATCATATAATATCAATTTCACTGTCTATTTATTAGTATTCGTTTTCGGTGTCGATTCCTCTTGTACTACGTGATCACGGTTGGTTCCCATCACGTATGTTCGTTGTTAGTTGATTTACTGTTGCATATTATGAAATATTGAATGAGAGACATAGCTGTTTTATCGATTTATATATATTTGTCACGTTCACAATGGCGAAAGTCGAAACGCCAGTCAGTCTTGTTGCTCGGTTGGTATCATTTCCGCGCAATGGGAACGAACTCGTCGCGTAGCGTAGCTTGTGATACTCCTAGGACATACTGATAGTCAATACTCATTACTCCATGCTGCACAGACCAGGGCGAGTGCTAACACTTCCCTTGATCTCTTCCCGTGAATTTTCTAATGTGTAAGATCCACCATCTTCGCCCAGACTTGACTAAGGATAGGAAATAATTTAGAAAAATGCATCGTAAGATAAGGATCTCAAAAAATAAAAGTATTGAATAAGTATTTTACCAACTTCAACGTTAAGGTGTACTAGACAATGAAAGCAATGATATTTATTATTATAAATGAGATTATGAGTAATTCGGTCAGCCATTTTCCTTGTTCGTGCTCGCTGACGTCACTTTGATACAAATACGTATTTTATAAAAGTAATAAAATGCAAAAAAAAGTTTAAAAAAACACTTAAGATCTTCCGGTATAAATCAATGTTGATAATTTCATTTTCGTCTTTTTATGAATTATTATAAAATTAAGAGGTAGGTGTCTGTATGTGTTGGTGGTATTAACCGATTTAGTTAATATTGTACCTAACGGTTAGGTATTTCTATAATAATTATTGTGTCGGTAATTACCTCTACATTATAGCTTTTGTGAGAAAATTTTATGTTGCACAAGAAATAGTAGTGGAATAAAGTCACAGCACTAAAACTGGACGGTTCTAAACTGAAACTAACGTATTAGTTGCGAATTAGAACCATGACTACGACGCAAACTGTGAAACCAACACAGTAGTACGGGTACGGCACTCACGATCGAGCGCCATTGCCAGCGTCTAAGTATCAAATAACAAATGTATGAAATGTCTAAATGACAGCTGATATATTTATTAAGTCCTTGTAACAGTTTTAGTGTCGTCTTTAGTCATTAATGTTGTTCCCGATATTTTGTAAGACCGTTCGAGAAAGGTTTGTGTGGAGTTTGCCTTAAAACGGTACAATACCGACTTTCTGAACGACTCCACACACCATCTTTCTCGTGATAGCGGATTAGAAAGCGCATTAGAAAGATTTTTAAATAAAAAAGAATACTCATTCCTAAACGTAAGCATTAATAACCATATATTTACATCAGTAGTTACTTGGCTGTTTTTAAGTAAATATTAATTAATATTTTCACGTAATTTATGTGTCTATAGTTAATTAATTTATTGGAATTAATTATAATAAAAAATATGAAAAATGTCACATTCTCTTCACTTTATACAATAGTTTTTACAATATGATATTTAATATCCTCAATGGTTGTAACTATACATTTCTTGTTCTAAATATATAAAAAACCCGAAATGAGTTTTGTTTTTTATGGTCCTTCTACCTGTATCCTATGAATCCCTGTATCCTCACTGGACGCGATTGGTGGAGCGGCATCGGAAATGGTGCGATGATACCACTGAGCATATTTACTATCTATGAATGATTTAATATAGACTTTAGATCGCGCTTTCAATCTGCGGTAGCCTAGTGGTATGGGTAATGGACTGCTGAGACGAGGTCTCGGGTTCGATCCCAGGTTTACCATGGCACACACCAATGACTTTTCGATGCTTTTCGAAGTTATGTGTGTATTTATCGCAGGTTTATAAGTGCCCGGTTAATGGCACTAGGCTCGCCACCTATTACATTGGGACTTAAACATAAACTGGCGAAAAGTGGGTGCTAGCACCTCTGCCTACCCCTTCGGGGAACACAGGCGTGAGTTTATGTTATGTTTATGTATGTTAGATCGCACTTTCATGAAGCAGTTTCTGGTTTTTCCTCGGGATCATGGACCTAAAATGTGCTCTATACGTGCAGTACTCTTTTCTTGGATGTCTTTTGACGAGAGCACGGGCACGCACGCCAGGGCTTCGTTTATTTCATGACTCAGATCCGAGTTGCGTGCCGCAGGTATACCAGCCGTATCGACTGCGCAGTGCTGCCGCCAACGAAACGGCTCACAGTTTCAAAGACTCTAATGTTCATCTACTACAGCACTATTTAACTTTCAATAAGTGTCAGCAATTTTTTCCTTGCAGAAACCATCAAGAAATTTTATTCAAACATCGATAAGAGTTATCGCACCTCTAGAGATGACAGTTAAACACCTTTATTACCCATGTTACTACTAAACTTACTACTAGTGTAAATGACCTTCCCTACTATGCAAGGGACAATAATAGTATTATTTTATTTGCTGACGATACTTCGTTAATTTTCAAAATTAAAAGGCAACACGATAATTATGACGAAGTGAATGGTGCAATCAAAAGAGTGGTCCATTGGTTTAATATAAATAATCTTTGCCTTAATGAGAATAAAACTAAATGTATTAAATTTACTCTGCCTAATGTTGCACAGGTAGAAACCAATGTACAACTCAATGGACAATTGTTGAGCCTTGCGGAATCGACAGTGTTCTTAGGTTTGAGTATTGACGCTAAACTTCAGTGGGGTTCACATATAGAAAAAATAGCTAGTAGATTAAGCTCAGCTTCCTATGCTGTAAAAAAGATTAGGACTTTAACAGATGTGGATACGGCTAGAATAGTTTATTTCAGCTATTTTCATAGTATTATGAGCTACGGAATTCTCCTTTGGGGTAATTCCGCAGATTTAAACACGATATTTGTCTTGCAAAAGCGGGCTGTGCGAGCTATTTATAATTTGGGCCCAAGAGTCTCCCTCCGAGATAAGTTTAAAGAGATGAATATTCTAACCGTAGTGTCACAATACATTTTCGAAAACTTAATGTATGTCAGGAAAAATATTGCAAAATTTCCAAGACTTTGTGACAGGCACAATATAAATACTAGAAATAAAAGCAATCTTGTAGTTTGTCATAGCAGACTCCATAAAATAAGTAATTCTTTCCAGGGCAACTGTATTCGCTTTTTTAACAAGCTTCCTAATGAAATCAGAGATTTACCTGTTAATAAATTTAAAAATACAGTAAAGAGCAAACTGTGCCAGAAAGGCTATTATAAAATCCAAGAATATTTAAATGATAAACAAGCTTGGAAATGAGCTGTTCGCTCTGCTGTGCTACTCAAGCAAAACATTGTATCTAGACCATAAGTTTTAGGCTAAGTAAATGTTTTGTAAATAGACCAAAAAAAAAAAAAGCCCGCTGAGTTTCTTGCCGGAGTCTTCTCAGGTCTGGGCCGCGTTTCGAACCGGTGGTCCATTTACTAGTATTAGTTAGTATTTAATATTTACTTTATGTTGACGTTTTGTAAGTGCCGATTTAATGGTCTATGCAAAATAAATTATTTTTGATTTGATTTGATTTGATTTGATTTGATTTGAGTAGTAACACCGGTAATCGAGTTACTGTTCTTACTACTAAAGTTGAAAGTTGTTAGAACAGTAAAAAGAAATTACCCATGTTACTACCGTAAAATTAAAATACAAAAACCAAACAAAATTGACGAACTTGTATTTTATTGAATAAACATGAAATAAAAAATGATAAAAACAGGCAAATAACAGTAATTTCCCATGAAATAAAATGGAAAAGCAATGCCAATAACAACAATTGCTTGTAATTTAAAAATAGGCAAATCACAAAAATCGCTTACGAAAAAAAAGAAAACAGGAAAATGACAGTAATTTCCCATAAAATAAAAAAGAAAAACGTGCCAATCACAACAATTGCTTGTGGAATAAAATAAAAAAAACAGGCAAGTCACCGTATTGCTTGTAAAATAAAAACAGCAAATGAACCACAAGTGGTTGCTAAATAAAAAGCAAAACAGGAATTAAATTTAAATTTCAAAACGACGCCAACTTTACCAAAACCCCTTCAAGTCAGTCATATAATGAATTGTATGAGTGAAATTTTCGTACGACAAATTTTAATAGTTTTCAAGATATTTGACTTTGAAAATTCTATTTCGCGCGCCGCCCGAAAACGCTCCATACAAAATCGTCCGCAATTGTAAAGACACACTTCGGTTGCGCGTAGTGTAAATGTATGGAGTACAAGAGGATATCG
Organism: Eilema sororculum; assembly: GCA_914829495.1. Classification (NCBI taxonomy): domain Eukaryota; kingdom Metazoa; phylum Arthropoda; class Insecta; order Lepidoptera; family Erebidae; genus Eilema; species Eilema sororculum. The sequence goes on from OU618532.1 coordinate 1,202,021, forward strand.
CATCTCGAATCGAATCTCGGACTTCGTAATTTGAAATTTAATTAAGAATCGAAAATGTATCTATAGAACTGAATTTGATTGCTTTTAATTATTTTTTGAGAAATTCAAATAATGAAATGTAGTTCCAGTTTATTATTATATTATACAAGGCAGATTTTTTTCAGAACAAGCTAACATATTAAGCAGTATTGGGAAAAATCGACAATTTGTGAAAATATATAGGCTATTAGTCTGTTTTTCTTTTTTATTTCACAAGCAATTGTTGCAATTTGCCTATTTTCTTTTTTATTTTACAAGCAATTACGGTTAAATTCCTGTTTTCCTTTTTATTTAACAACCACTTGCGGTTCATTTGCTGTTTTTATTTTACAAGCAATACGGTGACTTGCCTGTTTTTTTATTTTATTCCACAAGCAATTGTTGTGATTGGCACGTTTTTCTTTTTTATTTCATGGGAAATTACTGTCATTTTCCTGTGTTCTTTTTTTTCGTAAGCGATTGTTGTGATTTGCCTATTTTTAAATTACAAGCAATTGTTGTGATTGGAATGCTTTTCCATTTTATTTCATGGGAAATTACTGTTATTTGCCTGTTTTTATCATTTTTTATTTCATGTTTATTCAATAAAATACAAGTTCTTCAATTTTGTTTGGTTTTTGTATTTTAATTTTACGGTAGTAACATGGGTAATTTCTTTTTACTGTTCTAACAACTTTCAACTTTAGTAGTAAGAACAGTAACTCGATTACCGGTGTTACTACTAGTAGTAAGTTTGGTAGTAACACGGGTAATAAAGGGTTAAACATACTCAAACAAATCCGCGCCATTTTGTTTTCAATTGTAAAATAAAAACTATTATATTAAGTACCATTATTATTTCATTTACTTGATCCGAAATTTATTAGGTACCCAGTCATCTTCCTCCCCCGACCATCCCACGCCGCTGCAGGGAAATCTGAACTCTGGGTTTCATATTAACACATTTTTAAATTCTTTTCTGTCACAAGTCAGGCTTAAAATCTGCCTTACTAGAGTAGGAAGAACCGGAGATATAACTAAAAGTCGTGATAGCCGACAACCACGCGGGCGGAGCGGCGCGCATCAGCTAGTAAGAATGAAAATTGAAACCTACAGAATACTCATCACTCTCCGAGAAAAGTCCAACTCAATTGGGGCATGTTGTATCCTCTAACACGTGGCGTAGAGGTGTACATCTACGTAAACTTCTACGTAGAGGACTTTGTAGGCTTCTACGTAGAGGTCTCGTAGGCTTCTCAGTATACCTCTACGCCACGTTCTATTACCCTCTATTTTTATTAGCCTGGGGATTTCTATACACGTACACATTGGAAATATTATGTCCAGACTGTTGATCATAATACCACTTCCTACTAATGAAATAAAATGTTGAAAGTTTAAATATTATTAGTTATGTTTAAATATTTTTTACTCAATTACAATCTAATGGCTGAATAATCTGTCGGAATTTAGTACAGGAATATATTATACTCTGGAATAACACATAGGCACTTTTTATTTCAGGAATAATTTTCCTTGGGTGGCAACGGGAATACAATTTCATGCAGTCGAAGACGCGGACAATCACTTCTATAAATAAACTGGACAACCCGCCCCAGCTTACGTTGAAGACTTTGGCAATTTAAAAAAAAATATCTGCCTAAGAACCATCCTCATACTACAAGAAATATTCTAAAGAAAGAATTAGCGAAATCGGTTCAGCTGCTACCGAGATTTAGGCTTAGCAACTTTTCTATGCAATTATTATGGCCCGGTTTTTTCACATAATGTATTTGATGTTTGGGCCTAGATAGCGCTCCATACGAGGAGGGCCAGACCGTAAGGGATGGCCCTGGGTCAGCCGGGGTGCAAGGGATATGTCGATGACAACCTCACCTCCCGCCTTGCACCACGACCCACAGTCGGCGTGCGGTTTTAGTCGGTTCGAGTCCGACATAACCTCCCCTTTCGGCTCTGGCGGGGGAATTTTCCGTGGGGATTTCCGCACGAAAAAAAAGCATAAGTACAAAATACGGCCATAAATGTAGGAATCTGACCATTCGGTTCCTCAAGCACAGAGTGGCAGGGACTCCCTCTATCGACTGTACAATTAGCTGTTTATCGTATTTCATCCCGGGAGACTGCCTGCTTACGTCAGAGAGTAGAAGAGGCCGGTAGGTGTATCAACAGGCACTTGGTTTGTCTCTCAATATCATTAAGTGCAAAAACTATCAAAGCAAAGGCTCAGGCTGAAAGAATAACATAGATGGAACGTATAGTACATTAGTACAGCAAGAGAAGCCGTAAAAAGGAATACTGAAGTAGTACTACCTTGTTCGCACTCATTGTTAGCACGCACGAGTGCGAGCGAGATTGCAATACTTTAGTATTCCTTTTTGCGGCTTCATTTGCTTGTTCTATACATTCCGTCTATGATAATCTTTTAATCTGAGAGCAAAGGTAGATACTTTATCCCCAAAAATGAATTCCCTGCTGTAGTTCTTCCAAGCGACTACAATATAGGGTTCTTCAAGAAGCAGTTCTTCAGCATAAGAGTGACGTGACACCCCAGGCGGGCCTGTTCTTATCTGAAACGTAAGTCGCATAAAATGTCATCAATTTTTCTCACTTGTGAAGTGTCGGTAGCTGAGTATGGTTAAGGCAGGCCTTACGATCGAGTCGGTCCCGGGTTCGATCCTGGCCATTACACTACCGGCGTGAACCCACTCCTAGCACAAGCCATTTAGCTTAGTTGGAGGGGTTAGCGGGAATATTAAAAATTTCGATTCTAATATTTCTTTTAAAAAAACTGTATTTCTGGAAAGTCAACTTAGGAATCATCAAGTCTCGAGTGCAGAGGTTCCTTTTAGGTAAGCGGCACGTTGGGCGGGAATCGCACCTGCAACAACAACATCACACTGGATACATAACCGTCTCTCTACTAACAAATAATAGCCATATTACTATTCTATTAGCATACCCTGCATCGTCACGGCCGGATGCCCCGACAGGGGGTTAACATCGGTCCCCGACCAGACTACATTTAAATTGATAATGAACACGTGCGCCGTGTGCGCTCGATTGAAACAGAGAGAATAATTACGTGGGTGTCAATGTGACATTGTGGACACCAGAACATTCTACAAGAAATTTTAGTGTAGACACTCTGGTTTAATTTTGTTCCCGTTCACGCTAACAATGAAATGAAATGAAACCTATGCCAGGAATAAAGCCTGTGTATTACGCCTTTATCCCTCCTTCATCAATAGTTGTAGTCGGTCCCATGTAATAGGGGGTGAGCCTATTGCCATAATATTCTGGGCACTATTGTTGACTCGAGCCTATATCTGAGGTTGAATCTGGGCTATATATATATGTGTGATGATAAACAGCCCTATCCCTTAGTCGCCTTGTACGACCCGCATGGGAAGAGATGGGGTGGCCCAAATTCTTCTCTGCCGGGAACCACGTGGCTATAAACTTTCACATCACAGACAGCCTCCGTGGCGTGGTGGTAGTGAACGCGACTGCCACGCAGGAGGCGCGGGTTCGATTCCCGCTCAGTGCAAATATTTGTATGCATGAATATGGCTATTTGCATTGGTCTGGGTGTTCCTATGTATAATTATAATATGTATGTATTTACAAAAAAAATAATTAAGTATGTTTATCCGCATTCTAGATTCCATAACACAAGCTAGTTAAACTATGCTTACCATGGGTCTAGATAGCGTTGTGTAGAATGTTGAGAAATATTTATTTATTATTTATTCATTATTAGTAGGAAGAAGAATTAGTAGCAAATAGTTGGTATCTGCCTATTAGTACGTGCTCAGACCCTCGATTCTACTAAAGCTAATCGAATGTGGTGGCGCAGTCCCTGCAAAAAATGACATAAATAAAATGCAAACAGTACCTATTCTTTTTCTAACTTTTTTAATTCACTCTGCAAACAGTCATTTAATTTTAAACTTTAACCCCATCACTTTAGCGTCTGAAATTTAATGCCGTTTATTGCAGTGCCAGTGGTATTGTTGCTTTATTATAATCCAGGTCGAGTAGAGTTGTTGCACATGGTGCCCACGACTAGATTCTATCATCGCACCTATCGCCACAGGGGATTCGTCCTCACACTTTACAATCGAAAAAAATTTTTTAAATTTTATTGTCATATCTCACGGTGTGCACCGTCACACCGTGAGATATGACAATAAAATTTAAAAAATTTAATAAACCCACGACGTATGAAAGATAATTCCAAAAATGTTTACTGCAGTGCCCCCTAGCGGGTTGTCACTGTAACACCTATCTAAGAACATGCACCAATCAAACCCAAACCAATAATTGAAAACTGCATCGAAATCGGACTGGTATTTTTGGAGAAAAATGGCAACATTGATTTGCTACAAAAATGCTTGCTGTAGCGCCCCCTCTTGAGTTTTCATTGTTACACCTATCTAAGAACATGCTCCAATTAAAGCCAAACCCAAAACTGAAAACTACATCAAAATTGGATTGGTAGTTTCGGAGAAAATGGCAACATGGATTTGCACAAACAAACACACAAACATCCTCTCACCCCAAACGCATATACCGTCTCCGATCCGTCGTGGGTAAAAAGAACTACAATCCGAGGTGGTCATCTTGAAACTGGAGCCTCAGGGTCAGACAGTGTACTACCGACCCTGACCTACTAGCACATGTAATCTAAAACTCCGGGAACGGACACCCGAGACGGCGTGCGGGGTCAGTCAAATCAAGTTCGACATAATCACCGTGTTTAGCCGTGGGCGTATGTCTGAGGTGATTGCCGCACGAAAATAACATAATATTTTTCTAAGTATCATAATACATTATCTATAATAAACATAAGTACCACGCCAGACGGAGTCGCGCCCGGCGAGACAAGAGGCAGACGCTGAGCGTAAACAAGTGAACCAATTATTTTTCCAGACGTCGTACACTTACAAAATGCATAGATTATACGGCTCACTGATCGCGAGTAGGGACACCACACGTACGTCTCTTTAAGGACACACTTCTTTCTTTTGTAGTTTAAAATGTACCATTCCGAGTTTAATGATCTTGGAATGTCTAAAATTTTGTCTTGGTTCCAGAACGGGACGCAGAAACTAGACAATTCTTTATTGTACACCAATAGATTTACATTAAACAACAGTAGGTAGCATGTATATAGTTTAATGTACAATGGGCGACCTTATCGCTGGAAGCGATTTCTTCCAGGCAACCTTGGACAGTAATGTGCTAAAACAGGGGTAATACGGTGTCGTTAGTAAATGAGTCATAAACAAAGTGTGTTACAAATCAAAAAAAAGATAGGGAGAGAGAGAGAGAGAGAGAGTAAGACGATGTGTATATTATAATTATTGGCACTAGAAAAAGTCATGCTGTGCATGTAGAAACCGTTGCAACACATTTAGTTAGTTTTTGAGTAGGCCTCGGTCATTATCACCTCTCCCTGGAACCGCGACGCACAATACGTCTACAAAATATTAGGTCATATCACACTCACATTTCATCACCTAGATTTTTGGGATCATTTCCAATATACATAATTTATGGTTACCATCAATTAGATGAAAATCAGGAGTGCCTATCCGAAGGGTGCATTCTATGGTCACCGACAAAATAATCCGCGCCGTCCGTCTAGCTAGGGTCCAGTTAATAGGTAATATAGAGGATAGCCTGTGCATTAAAACTTTACAGAGCATTTCATAAACACGGTAGAGTAATTAGGCTGGCATCTGGCATGTCTATATTATATCTATTTAGGAATATTACACACACTGTCAAATCTAAGGGCGAAAGGGTTTAAGTGACTACAGCAGTGGATAGAAACATCGCTGTGCAGTACAGTGTTTATAAAGTCGTTTAAAGTCTTTTTTCTTTGTTAAGTCGATGATCTTTGGTTTACAGGTTATGAATTTATCTAATTCAGTAATATTCTATAGAGTGAAACAGATTTAAGCATGTACCTATTTATTTAATCCATACTAATATTATAAATGCGAAAGTAACTCTGTCTGTCTGTCTGTCTGTCTGTCTGTCTGTCTGTCTGTATGTTACGCTTTCACGCCTCAACCACTGAACCGATTTTGATGAAATTTGGTATAGGGATAGATCAGACCTTGAGAATGGACATAGGCTATGTTTGGTCGCGAAAAGGGGGGTTAAAGGGGGGAAATAGGGGTTGAAAGTTTGTATGAAAGTTTGTGATATTTGAAGATAGCGTGATGAAATTTGGTACAGAGGTGCATTGGAGCTTGAGTACGGATATATGCCACCTTTTATCCTCAAAAAAGGGTAAAAGAGGGGGGGGGGATAGGGTATGAAAATATATGAAAGTTCGTTATTTTTGAAGTAATCATAGCATATGATTGTGCGGTACTGCTAGCATAAATATATTTATGACCGTATTTTTACTGATCAATTTAATCATACACACATCCATGTTTGTAATGTGTGTAAATTCTAAACAGTCTCTCACACAAACTTTCATTCCTCATTCCAAACCCTTCATACCATCGTCATAAACAAAACGTAGCTTTATCTAAGTACCATATTTCATCAGGATATCTTCAAAAATTACGAAGTTTCGTCCCCAACCTCTTTTTAATGCTTTTTAGCAAAAAAAGTTAGCCTATATCCATTCCCAAACTCTAATCCACCTCTCTACCAAATTTAATCGGGCTATTTTCATTAATGTCATAAATTGTATAACACCTATTTTCCCCCCTTTAACCTCTTTTCCTTCATTGAAAGGTAGCCTACGTCCATTCCCGATATGTAATCCATCTCTGTACCAAATTGCATTAGGATTACTTCAAAAATAACGAACTTTCATATAGTTTCATACCCTATCCCCCCCCCCCCCCTCTTTTACCCTTTTTTGAGGATAAAAGGTAGCCTATATCCGTACTCAAGCTCCAATGCACCTCTGTACCAAATTTCATCACGCTATCTTCAAATATGACAAACTTTCCTACAAACTTTCAACCCCTATTTCCCCCCTTTAACCCCCCTTTTCGCGACCAAACATAGCCTATGTCCATTCTCAAGGTCTGATCTATCCCTATACCAAATTTCATCAAAATCGGTTCAGTGGTTGAGGCGTGAAAGCGTAACATACATACAGACAGACAGACAGACAGACAGACAGACAAACAGACATAGTTACTTTCGCATTTATAATATTAGTATGGATATGGATTAATAACAGGAGTTGGTTGCAAGTTCAAGTAGGTAGGTAGGTACATGTCTTATTTCGTACCTATCGCGTATAGGTAGGTCCAGTAGGTTTTCTTTTTATTCCAGTAGGTAGGATGTTTTCTTTTGTTTGATCACGTTTTCGTTCATTAATTTTGTAGTAGGTTTGAAGATGTATTTTATGATGTAAGCATCCACTACGAAAGGATTTTTTGAAATTCTGCTACTAAAGGGGTAAAATAAGAGATGGAAGTTTGTATGAAAGTCCGTCATTGTCAGAGCTAGATGCACAAAATTTCATAAATCTGTGACCTTTAAAGAAAATGAACACGTGTATCAGCATTTTTCTAAATTTAGCTACTAAGAGGGTAAAATAGGTGATAAACGTTTGTATGGAAAGTTTGTCATTTTCAAAGTTAGAAGCATGAAACTTCGTACACCTACATCTTTTGTGAAATGTTTTGTCACGATAACCAACATCCACGCGGGCGAAGCCGCGGGCAAAAGCTAGTAACATATAGTATGAGAGATGATGACATTAACTCCAGTCTCATCCCTTATCTGAATGAGATGTGTATCATTAGACGCGTCTTTAATTGGAGAACACGAAATGGCTATGCTGCAAGGCTGAAAACCTGGTCGTGATACTAAAAACCAATTTTGAAAAAGCTAAAAAAATCGATGTCTAATAAGTATATTAATTCTACCGAATTTCATTTGTACGTGGAAATAGAGGGGAGTTAGGACTATAATGATAGTGCAATGCTGCAAGCCTTCATAACTGGCCTTGTCAGTGGCAGCAGCTTGTGAAGTGCCGCCTAAAACTACGTATCCAGTACGATCATTCAACCAAAAAAAAAACAGGCTCATCTGAAAGGTCATCAAATTCTGTGTATTAAAAACCTATGCTGCAATTCTTAAACACTGGTTAAGGTGGTTGCTGCATCGATTGAAGTTCGCGCGCGGTTCGATTTGGTATTTCCGTTCTATTATGTCAGAAGATCGTAATATAAAAAATGGGGCTCATCTGAATGATCATCAAATTCTGTGTATGAAAACCCACTACTTAATTTAATAAACACCAAGTAAAGGTGGTCGCTGCAGCGATAGAAGGTCACGCGTCCCTCGACTCGAGTTGGTATTTCAGTTTTATTAAGTCAGAAGACCGTAATACCAAAAAATAAATAGGGCGCATCTGAAAGATCATCAAATTTTGTGTATGAAAAACCACTACCACAAATACTAAACACTGATGAAGGTGGTTGCTGCAGCGATTCGATTGAAGGTCGCGCGTCGCACGACTCGAGTTGGTATTTCCGTTCTATTATGTCAGAAGACCGTAATACCAAAAAATAAATAGGGCTCATCTGAAAGATCATCAAATTTTATGTATGAAAAAGCCCTGTTTTTTTTACATTACGATCTTCTGACATAATAGAACGGAAATACTAAATCGAACCGCGCGCGAACATCAAGCGCTGCAGCAACCACCTTAACCAGTTTTAAATAATTGCAGCATAGGCTTTTCATACACAGAATTTGATGACCTTTCAGATGAGCCTGTTTTTATTTGTTTGAACGTTCGTACTGGATACCTAGTTTTGGGCGGCACTTCACAAGCTGCTGCCACTGACAAGGCCAGTTATGAAGGCTTGCAGCACTGCACTATCATATAGTCCTAACTTCCCTCTATTTCCACGTAAAAACGAAATTCGGTAGACTTAATATTTTTGACATCGATTTTTTTAGCTTTTTCAAAATTGGTTTTTAGTATCGCGACCAGGTGTTCAGCCTTGCAGCATAGCCATTCCGTGTTCTCCAATTAAAGACGCGTCTAATGATACATATCTCATTCAGATAAGGGTTGAGACTGAAGTTAATGTCATCATCTCTCATACTAATACAGGTACTAGCGCTTGTACCTTTACACTGGCAATAGAAACGAGGAAATACTTAATGTCCTCTCTTAGCCTATTACTACTAAGTATTTACTACTCTGGCTTTACCTATCTTCATTCCCATTCTTTCCTCAAGCACACACATATTGCGGTAACCGTTTACCATGAAACTTTTGTTTAATTGCTACCCAAGATATATCATACAAGTTTTTACCAAAATACTGCTTCGACGAAAAATCGCATTGGTTTTGTAATTATCGGGGTTGAACCCTATATACTCAGGATTGCAAGACGGATGCTTTACTAGAGTACTCTTAAATAAATTCTATCAACGATGAAACAAACCAAGTTCTCTTCACTCATAGCACGCGAGCACCCAACGCCAATATGGGGGGTCGAAGCGGGGCCCCCCACACCTGTGTTGATATCCCAGTAGTGGCGGGCGTTAAGGCACATTCTCACGAGACAGTTTCAGTACGACCTGGCTTTCATCCGGCACTAAACAGCAGTCGGTCAAGCTTGGCCCACTAACCTAACAAAATTAAATTGTTTACAGATGCAATGCTTATCTTATGTAGCCATCTCCTGCGAATCTGTTACTTGCATAGGAGCAAGGACAGACTGCTGTAAACGAGTGCTACCGTTCCACCGAATAGTTACCATGGAATTCTAACTATCAAATACAGTGTCCGCTATAGGATTGACGTCCGGTGAGCGGTTTTCCTCTAGGAAGATTGTGGTAAAAGCCTAGATAATCCAAATTATGAGAAAGATTAGAAGAGTGAACCTCCAAATTACAAGCAGCAAAGAAATAGTGTCAAGGTTGACGTTCAAACGTAGTCATGTTTCACACTTTGATAAAACGGATTCTCTCTCGCCGGGCCTGGTAGGTAACCCACGTCTTCAGTCCTGTAAAGCACGCCGTCGTCTACAATACGTCGCGGGTACCTACCAGTCATTGTACTGCGGCACCGTCAAGTGTAAACGCGTCCTTAGCCTTCTGGTGCGATCGATCATTCGCTTTCAGATCACAGCAAAGTTTATACTTACCTACACAACTTTGCCGTGGCGTTTATAAATTTAAATTGGCGTGTTGTATTCTCACACAATTTAAGTGAAACCTTCCTCGAGCGTGTTGAGAATCAACAATATTCGTTGAAAATCATGGAGCTCGAGTCATCGTCACCGTCTCGCGTAACGCCATACCTTCGGACATTTTTGCCATTCTTTTTTTTTAATTGGTGGCATAGCATAATCTTTGAAAGAAATAGATATTCACCAAGTAAGCGGAAAACGGGCAAATTTTACAGTGGGCAAAATACTTATGACAAGTGATCATTATAACGAAAAATATGTTATGATTACGAAGGACAAAGTACTTTTTCGTACTTTCGAAATCAAGACTTAAAAATGTATGCGAAAATGTCACACATCCAGATTACAATGTCTATAGTTTATAACAGTACCTAGTGTCGGGAAAAAATGGAACATGCAACTCTTACTATCGGTAAGTATAATGTGAAGAATATTCCCAGTACTACTACTAGTGAGGACTACGTGGTAGTATCTACTACCTACTAGGAAACGGAGGAATATACATACATTCAAGATAAATTAAACATGTGGCAATTTCCCTACAAAGTTTTTCACAACATGTTTTGCAATATTGGGGTGGGTCACTACTTGTTCTGTAATCTTTGTTTAATGTATTACATAAATATCCATATTCTATCCTATAATCCTGACACAACAACAGCCACATCATAAAAATATCATCGATCGCTTGCCAAAGATATCAGCGGGATGACAAAGCGAATATTGGCATAAGGACACCCTTCGTATATCACAGACAGAGGGGTTCCGTGCACCAGATTTTTACGACATTCCCTTTTATGTCGGTACCGATCCGCTTGATGGCACGGCTCGCGGATTAAATGACAATATTAATGGGTATTTTATGTACCTATGTAAAGCATGTCATGTGACTAGCTCGCCTGATTGTAACTGGTAATATTGGGTTCAGCTTGACAGTCTCGTCAGATGCTTTTTCATGCTTCAATTAAAAGACCCGGGAATGTAGAAAGAAGGAATTTTTAGTAAAGAAGTTGAAGTCTATACTGTGTTACAATTTATGACATTCAGCATGGATGTCTAATGATTATGATTGATTGTGTACCAATTTAATTCACTTTATCAAGAACCCACCTATATTTGCATGCCTAGAGGTGGAATTTGGCTGTTCAAACAATAATATGTTATGTAATCACCTTATGTAATGTACCTACCCATTTTCGCAAATAAATGATATATGATAATGATACTTAGTGCGGTAAATAATAGAGGCTCTACTGAACAGTTTGGTCACAGAAAAACTATGGTATGGTTTGGTCCTTGTTTACCTTTATATGAGGATGACTCAACCAGCACATGTGCTTTATAGGTAATTAAGGAAAAGGTAGTGTTAATTTAATTGGAAGAGCTTATCTTAACAACAATCTCAACATCGTGAACAAGGGACAGGCTTCAACGAAATGACAAAAACAATATCTCACATTACAAAAGATCGCACACAAAAAGATAAATCTATCAATTTTCTAACCCTCCTGGCGAGGTCATTGACTCTTGTTTACGCCACGAGGGATGTGAGGTCGATGAACCCACCCCAGCTTACGTCACGGCTATCTAATACTTTTTTTGGGGTCCCAATTTAGGGGCCAAAGACGTCAGAATGACTTCGCTAGTAGAGTAAACATTGGCGCTGCGTGTGGTGGGGTTCGCTACCATTAATATTTGATGCCGACTGTTAAATAGCATTGCTAAAGTCGTCGATAGTGAAATTAAATAACATTTTCTCGCAACCTCGCTTGACTTATTAAGTATACTTACAAAAGTCTAAAATGTTGTATTATATTAATTGATCCCTAACAGTAGGAATACTTACTATATGTAACTATAACGAGCCTTCCGAGATCACTGCACGCGGACGATGCACTCCTCTCGGGAATGGAGTGACTGTCGTTCCCGTAAATGCTAAAATAATCAAATCCTGCCAATCTTGCTTTGAATGCAACTAGCTGTGATTGTTGCTTACCAACATTAATGGGATCTAAATACATGAGATGGAGTTAGATGAAAGAGTAGGTAATATAAAAACAGTTGACTAAAGATTTTTTTTTATGTTGAATAAATTTTACTGTAGGATAGGACAAAGTACATATTAAACTAATTAAAAATAAGTGGAAGTTAAAGTAGGGGTAAAAATGATTCTGATTAAAAGTTAATTTCGTTTAATAAAAATGTTGAAGTATTATGTAGGTATTGTGGAGTTAAGTTTGCATTACTAAACAGCGCCGCTTAATTCACGGAGTAAATTATGTTCAGCCATTTCATTAAACATCTAGGCAAATGGCGTGGGTCTATGACGTTCCCTTTAATAACTGGCTTCTTAGCTATTTCACAAAATCACTTATGTCTACATGGTTATACAAAAATAACCACGAAAGCTAATTGCCTTTCAACCTTCTAACCTAACCTAACCAAGTCGGGTTATGCACCTTTCTCCATAAAGTTATCACTAACATTCCCAGGTGCCACATTGTTTCTCGACCAAACGTTCATTCGATCAGTAGTAAAAATACCAAATGTTGGTTCGATAAAAACTCTTTTGGTCAATTGCTCATTCGATCAGTAGTAGAATGACCTAATGTTTTATCGGTCACTCGGCAATGATCAAATGAATTTCGATCACTAGTGGTAAATCTCCACAACCAATTGGCGATATTTAAATTCTGTAGTTAGGTACTACTACTCAACTCTTAGGGCACTAACTACTCGTAATGATTGCCATAGATGTTCGTAGGGCTTAATGTTCTCTCCGAGGCACGGAAGTCCCCAGACCTATGCAAATACATTCTTATTGCAATATTAGGTATGGCTCCTCGTTTATATAACAGATTGCCAATTGTATTTAGAAGTTGATGATCCAAATGTATTTAAGAAACATGTACTTCAATTACTTTTAACGAAGGCATACCTACTACACAGCAGATGAATATTTTAAGGACATATAACTTTATTATATATTTTGAAATTATTTCTATAAGTCTGACGTAACAAATTTATTTTATTACTCATATTGCTGATCACTTTGAGCTGCTAAATGGACTTTTGTTAAATTTATTATATTTTATCTCGAAATTTTACTGAAAAATTATTGCCGTAGGACCCACTGTGCCCTTTTATCCATTGTAGCGTTACTACATTATGGGTGGATATCTTGTTTAGAGCAGTTTGGCATTCTGCTATTAATTTGCTGTAACGCTTTTAGGACGGCTGTGCTGTCGGTTAGGAGCCTTATATTAAAGCCCTTTACCTTCATTTCACTTATTGCCGTCACAGCCGTTGTTATGGCGACACACTCGCATTGGAAAATCGAGCTATGTTCGCCTAGTGGTAGGTGGATGCTTAAGCCAAGGTCTATCTCTCTAATTCCGGAACCGACATCCACGCGGGCGGAGCCGCGGGCAAAAGCTAGTTCGCAAATAAAATTATGAACATGATTATTATTCATGCATACAAATATTTGCACGGAGCGAAAATCGACCCGAGACTCCTGCACGGCAGTCGCATTCACTACCGTCCTTATAACTGTCGCATGTCTGATGGAATACTTACAGGTAGTATGGATTGTATTATAATGTGATGGAAGTATACACATTGATGAAAGGAAATTCGAAATAAATACACAATTTTACTGTCGGTTTAATTGTCGGTACATTCTTATTTAATTGTATGATATGTACCTAACACATTATATTATTTCTGTTCATCTCGTCATGTGGTTCCCAACCTCGCACTTAAACAGCTCCGTACCTGTAATGAGCAAACAAAAGTTATAGCTTCTTTACTTTGACCATATATATACACAGCAAGATATACACAGTAAAAAGCATCGCAAAACTTCGTGATATACCTACGCGTCGAACGCGTAAGCTAATGCTCCCAATTTTGTTGTTACATCTCTAAACTTAAATTTCTCTAAAAAAAATCAAATAGCATCTGTTTCTTTCATGATCAGATAAATAATGATGAGATCATTTTATTTAAGTTAAGACCTGTCAAATTAAGACCGCGCCTTGTCGGTGCGTAGTAAGTTAAGTCGCATGTCCGTAGATGTCGACTAAAATTGAAGGGTGCCGTCAAGGTGCCGACTTAATTTGACAGGTGTTCACTAAAATGTATGTCTTTTTCTATCTGATAATGAAAGAAACAGATGCAACTAGAAAATTTTAGAGAATTTTAAGTTTAGAGATGTAACAACAGAATTAGCAGCAATGTCGATATTGTTTTTAAAACTTTCAATGTGTGCATGTCATGTAGGTATGGTATGTTTGTATAAATGTTAACTCGTACCAAAGTACATACATACATACAATCACGCCTTTATGCCCGGAGTGTTAGGCAGAAGTGAATTAACACCCTCATTTCACCAATCATTGGATTCGGTCACACGTAATAGTTGGTGAGCCTATTGCCGCATTCCGGGCACTATTACACTACACTACACTACACTAGTACATAAATAAATAAATAAATATTGTTGACTCAAGCCGTGCAGCCTAAGGCTAAGGCTGAGTCTGGGCTGTATATATATCGGTCTAATTTAAACAGCCCTATCCCTTAGTCGCCTTGTACGACACCGCATAGGAAGAGATGGGGCATTCCAACTAATAGGTAATTGGCATTTCAACTATTAGGTAATCTGTGGATGGTGTGGACCAAATTCTACTTTGCCGGGAACTACCCGGCTTCCACGACGATTCGGCGACGTACTAAAGTAGAAGATCTATATTACGCAGCGTTGAAATGCCACTTACTGTGTGTGAAGATCGGTGTCCCGGGGGAGAAAGAGAGATGGGGGATACACTGTACTCCCTATATCTCTAGCTAGGTCCATCCTCCTGAGTCTAGCATTCACTTGCTAATTGTATTATAGCCGTCTAAGAACCATTTGTCATAGGCTGTATTTGTTTACTGATCTTCTTCTGTCGAGTCGACGGCATGGCATGTTTGCCCAGTGTGTAGCCGCTCTGAGAGCGTCCTCAGAGGCATTCATGAGTTCCTCTGGTATACACGTGTGTGAACAAGTATTACACGTTAGCAGGTGGGTCATAGTTTGCGGAGTAACTCCGCATTCACACCGTGGGTCCTGATGGATGGAGAACAGCCATACATATCCCTTACGACACCCACGGGAAGTAATGGAGTGGCGCTATTCTGTTCCTCCAACTGGGCAATTCTGTAGCATGTAGCCTATACTCAAGAACTGATGATGATGATGATTTCCTAGCTGGTCCCGGTGTTAATTAATATTAATAATATACTGCAATATTGTACTTAATGCTATTTAGACCTGAGTAAGCATAGCTTCACTAACTCTTCACTATCTGCTTCACTAACTGCTTGCACCTACCTCAATGTATCTCTGCATCACCCTAAGGTAGACTGGCAGATAATGCCTTTGGCATTAAGTACGCCTTTGTACAACTGTGTATAAAGTTTAAAAAAAATTACTGGTGTTGTGAAATCTACAATACGAGTAAACATACTCATATATTTTTTTGTAAATACATAGGTAGACACCCTAAACCCATGTAAAATTCATTCACACAAACATTTGCACTGAGCGGGAATCGAACCCGCGCTCGAACGTTCTACCGCTAGGCCACAGAGGCCGTCAGTGTGAGGTGTTCTGAGCTGATGATGGCGAGGTTACCTTCGTGAGTCGCAACGTGATGGCGCAGATGCTTGATGCTGCTAAACTGCTCGCGGCAGATCCGGCACTTGTAGTGGTACTCCATGATCTGTAGGGGGCGAGGATATATCAGCCAAGTGGAAGTTTCAGACAGTGGATGTGTACACACATGAGGTAAGTACCTTCTAGACATCTAGTGACTTATTGTAAACACATATTAAACAAATACCTTTATGCTCACAATGAACACTTCCCAAATTGTGCGCTTTGGATTTTTGTAGTCAGTTTATCATATTTCCAAAATTACCACCATTTTTGAAATGACTGGCTATTCCAAATGACAAGATCTTTTTATGGCCCTTGCCATAACATTGACATCCCAAAATAAACTTGGGGTTATAATATAGTTAAACATATATATATTATATACTAGCTGCTACCCGCCACTTCGTCCGCGTTTAGTTCGGAATAGCTCAAACTCATTATTAAACATGGTGGAAGATTTTCATCCCAACTGGAACGGAAGTACTCGAAATACTGGAAATAGTGAATTTTACGCAAAGGAAACATTTCTTTATTTTAAAAAAGAAACAAAACTGTATTCAAATCATTTAGAAAACTCGCTTGACATCTTCCACCTTGTATGTTTAAATTAAATATCATGAAGACAGTCTTTTGAGTGACTGACTTATAAATACAGGGCTAAACTACTGAAAACTACGAAAATTTACAGACTTCTTCTATGGGCTTGGCAAATATTGCGGAAGGATTTTAAAAATTCAACATTTTGCTCGACTTCACCAGTTTTAATGGTTTAAATTTTCTTCCTTCCTCCCAAATTCTTAAAACATGCTGCTACCACTTACGAACTGAACAAATTAAAATAAGTACATCAAGTATCACACAAAATAATTTAAAGAAGACCTGGTGCCTTGCACGCCCTAAGCAGTGAGCAGTGTTTCTCTTCTTTGCCGAGCCAATGGTGGGTAGTTCCAGTTTTAGGATAAATTCCATCGACCACAGTTACATCGTTGTTCATTGCTTTACACACAGGTAGAGAAGAGAGGCGCAGTGGGCAAAAGAGCAAATACAGCATATATAAAAACCAATGCCACTTTTCGTTGTAATGTTATAACTCAACAACGCCTTTACCGATTTGGCTAATTTTGGTGTTGAATTATTCGTGAAAGTCCAGGGATGGTTTGTACGTAGCGAAAAATTCGAATAATTGCCGGGAACCGATATCTACGCGTACGGCGCCGCGGGCAAAAGCTAGTTTTGCTATAATATATTCCTTGTATTGGTAAGTTTTTTTCCAGCAGATGATGTAGATACTTCCAAATTGATACTGGAGATGATGTCCACGTGGCGGATTTTTTGGTCTGATGAAATTTACCGGAACTGAGTGTTTCTCTGCCCACATTCAGTCTCTTTTATATAATAGGAGCAGCGGTATCTTTTATATACCTAAGTAATACATAGGTTGGCTTCTCCTGGCGTACTGTTATCATTTCTGGGATAGATTTACGTATTTACTATTAGATACCTACTTATTAGACGGAATCGATAATATCGCAGCGGCGTGCGTTGGTAGTCATCAGGTTTTTTTTTTATATAGGACACGTCAATTTGACTTCACCTCGCCTGATGTTAAGCTAAAGGCAAAGTCTACATTGTATAATTTCAGCAGTTGCATAAAGACGTTGACTCTCTGGCTGTATTTTACCATTTCTACCGCACCACGGCGAGTGAAAGAGCCTATTAGGAGTCTTTCAACTAATCTCTCCTTCCTTCAATCAGTCACATACGGTAGAAATAATGCCACCTCGAACCAAGCTGTTCGGAACTTCATTTCTTTATCATGCGGTTAAGAACTGTATTGCTCTGTACACACATGTGTTTTCTTCTTTTTAAGATCCGGAGTTTTTTTTATATAGGACACGTCATTTTAACTTCACCTCGACTGATGTTAAGTTAAAGGCAAAGACTCGGAAATAGAGTCACCATTATAAACGTGTGCCATCTTAACAATGGTGGCACTCATCTTTATGGGATCATCAGAAGCCTTTTCACGCCCCCTTTAAAGGACCCGGAGCTGTAGGAAGAAGTAAACCGTGAGCTGGCAGGGATTTCAGGTCTTAATGGTGCGACATAGGAATGGGTCACCAAACCGCTTGGTTCTTGATGGAATATTCTGATCCGTATGTGGATGACATCTGAGCCTTGCATGCGTTGTCCTGTGTAGGAAAGGAGAGGGTGGAACTAATTGGAATAGCTAATCAGAACATTCACCATGGTAGAGACGGTAATACGATAGGGACAACTATCTCCCAGAATACGTAATGTGCTTCAGAGAAGGTGCAACGATTTACTTCCTCCATGAGCGCGGCTTTGATTGTGACAGCTTAGGCTACCCATCACCCTAGCCGAAGCAATCGTGAAGAGAACGTGAAGAGCAGGGCTCTTCACGTTCTCTTCACGACCGCCTATTTATGATAGGTAACCAAGGCAGGTATACTGGGGTACCTAACCCCAGAATACCCCCAATGCCCCATTCCTCTGTTAAATTTTAATCGGTTTGATTCCAATATTGCGCTTGCCCCGATGTGGTGGAATCGGTATCAATGGCGGATACCAGTTTCAGTTTTATGACTTCTCAGGCGGGTGGGACCACTACTATATTTCATTCTCCGAAATGAAGAATTTTGTATAGATCTAAGAATATTATATAATAAGTTCTGCTATTGCTGTCACACAGCCTAGTTTTATGTACTACCTATAGAATACTAAGCATAGAATTTATATTTTACTTCAATTAAAACTATAAATATAATAAAATTCAACAAATACACAATAAAATAAAAAAGTTTAACAAAAGTAAATGAAAAACCATAAAAAAGTAAAATTACATTTTAGATGGATTCGAACCGAACGCGACTCAGCTAAGTTATAAGTCCACCGCAGACGTATTGAGCCACAGTTACCATGAAGTCATAGTGTGAAATAGACGTTTACATATTATGTCATAAAATCATTCTGTCCCATTCCTTATTATAATAGCGTGATGATATTAATTATGAAAGCCAGGAGTATTTTTACCGAACCAGCTGCTTACTAATTTGTTGGATTCGAGAGAAAATCGTTCGATAACAATGTGAATCCTATCGAGACACTTGCTGTGCCGAAGATACTATAGTAACCTGACCTGACTTGGCTGAGATGTAGAACTCTGGCCTCTTGAAGTTCTTCAGATTCCTATGACCGAAATAATATCTTCTTGTAAGCATTGTTGCTTCTTTATTGGTTCGATCTATTCACACAATCACAAATTGTTAGCCGTGATATGCTATTATTGACATAACTTTTTTATTTATGAACCGATTTCAATAAAACAAACACTAAATGTTAAGTGAAGCCTACCACAATATATTAGTGAAAACCGCAACCAAATCCGTTCAGCCAATTCTGAGATTAGCGTGCACAAACTCACAGACAAACAGAGAAACAGAGAAACAGAGAAACAGATAAACAGATAAACAGATAAACAGACAAACAGACAAAAATTCCAAAAAACGTTGATTTGGCTTCTATTACGTTTATATAGTCCCCCTATAACATTTTTTCTCATTTCCTTTCCATGTACAGACAACGATCGTTTACAGATTTATTATATGTATAGATATAGTTAAGAAAACCAAATCTGTTCTCTTAGGCTGGGTTGCACCATCTTACTTTAACATTAACAGTGCTGTTAAAGTACCGGCCAGGTTCAAGATAGGTTGCACCATTTGACAACAGTTAATATGACGTCAATACTTGACGCTAACCGTAACCAGCCACGGTCGGTCGATTATTGTCATGGTTAACGTTAAATTGGTTCAAATGTATCAAAAAGAAGGTCTAGGTATATTATAAGTATAAAACGTAGGAGTTTGATTTTTGCTTACTGCCTGTGAACTCGACCGCTACGCAGAAGGCGTGGGTTCGGTCCACGATGGCTCGGAGAGCACGTTAAGCCGTCGCCATCGGTCCCAGTTGCCATATGAACATCTATGGCAGTCTTTACTACTGATGGTTTGAGCCCTAATAGTCCAAAAATTGCTGCAATACTTCGATATAGCCATTTGGTTGTGAAGGTCAGATGGCTGTCGCTTCACGGAAAATTACGAAACGTAGCTCAGCCAAACGTGCCATTACCGTGGATAAAGCGGATCCAAGGATGACTGTAGGAACAATACGTTCGTGCTTACCTCTGCTAGTATGTGGGATATGACGAACTTGTATTTCCTCATCTCCTCGGAGGAGTGCGTCTTGAAGTGCGCCAGCAGATTGTACGTGGTCGCGAACGACGCGCGCGAGCAAACCGGACACGAGATGTTCTCTGCAAGACAACACAACAAATTATATTGCTCGATTCATAAATCTTGGACCTAAAATGGGTACACGTTTCTCGAATGTTTTTTGAAAATAGCACAAAGTGCTACTGCGGTGAACGAACTCAATTTCATCAAAGATAGAGAAATCCACGCGCGCCAGTTTCTATTATATCTCGTGATATATGTCACATCACAAGCAATATCACTGTTTTATTCTTATCCTTATTTGGGTTTGTGTGACCCATAAATAAATTTTCGATGCACTTGCTCATAAAGTGGCTCTATTTATACGTGTTTAATAAACAAAATTTTGCCATTAAAAACAGTAGATTATAGTTTTAATTGTTTCTCCAAATTGTTTAGAAAAGGCTTCTTAACACGTGTGTGTATAGGCGAATTTTTTTATATTATCACATCACACGCGTCCACTAGCCTAATGCATAGAAAAAATCTGCTAAAGTTTTAAAAAATGTTTTGATATTCTGTGCGTAAGTAAAGACCGTCACCATAGCGATGCCTTCGCCTATTCCGAAAGAAACAATTAAAAAAATGTCACCATTAATGTTTTTTTAATGTTTACATCTCATTCCGATTACTTTAGGAAAAATGAATTACATAGGTGGGGCTTGAGCCCTCGACCTTTTCATTACAGAGGGAATGCTCTTCCAACTGAGCTACTGAGCGACACTTGATCAAGGCAAATTTCCCTTCTCTTTAAATCCGTCTTTAAGGCGACGGTGGAGTCATCTACCAACACTCGTACGAACTGTTGGAACCAATGAACGATTTTTTAATCATTTTAAAACATTGATTGACATTTTATTATAAGAGTAGATAAAATATTTTTAGCATTATTTTATTCACAAAATGCATTGATAATCATCGTATGATACGTGTGTGTATTGTTGATTACCGCCTTCGGCTCTAATAAGACTCTCGCCCGGCGGCTCGGGTCTTGATGGATTAGCGGTAAACATCAACTTTATTAAGATTTTTGGTTTTTGGTGTGCTTCTGATAACAGGAAAGGTCCTCAGCCTCTTAAGTAACATAATGCACAGAGGACTCAAAAAAGCACTGGAATGGTGCAGGAGTAAAGACCTAAACCTGAATCCTGACAAAACAAAACTAGTACTCTTCACGAGGAAAAGAAAACTAGGATGGGCTGAACCAGTACGACTAGACGGACAAAACCTCGAAACGGTAAATGAGGTAAAATACTTGGGGGGTAACACTGGACAGGAAACTGACGGTCAAGACTCACATAAGCAACGTGCGGCGCGCTCCCCCTGTACGGACGTGTGACGTTGTAATCCCATGTAAAAAATTGCATATTTAATTTATATGAAGATTGCGTTCTATTACGTAAAAGTAATAGCATTGTAAAATGCAATGCTGGATGTGAAGGTGCATTACACAAAAAATGTGCCGTGAAAATTAATGCTTTCACTGAAACCGGTTTGTGCGACGAATCCCAAGTGATGCAGATCGAGCCATTATGCATAGAGGTGGATATGTCAAAAACGATACCAGTGAAATTACTAGCTGAAGTCAATGAGAAGCTTGCAATCGTTTTCAACATGAAAAGGACACTGGAGGCAATATCCGACGATATCAGCTTCTATGCGGACAAGTATCAGCAATTGATAGAAGGTAGGGAGAGGATAGATAAGAAATTGAAGGCATTAGAACACCAGAATGTGCACTTAGAAACAATGAACAGGACTTTAGAAGCAAAGGTTACCTACGTTGAGATACGCGAAAAAGAAAAAATATAGAGATATTTGGTTTGGACGAACAGCGGAACGAGGATCTTGAGGTCATAAAAATGTGGCAACCAGAATTTGTGCGGACATGGGCATCATGCCGCGAGCGCAAGGCGCACCGCGAGCCGCGAGCCGCACCGAGGATCACCACATACACAGGGAGATTTGTCCGCGTACTTGTCGCCAGCGACAAATCCGGCGGATTGGTACACTTCAATGAATACCGAGCTTTATATCATAATATTCGTAAACAAGAATTGCCATTATATGGGTTAAGAGGATATAATATATTCATAAACACGCGAAGGGACAAAGGGAAGGGGGATATTGAATATATTGAATTTCACGACTACACAAATAAGCAAATATAATGAACTGAGCATAGACAACAATTTCGAGATGGAAGAAAGTTGGTACACATTCTGTCTATAAATCACCCAAAAAGATCAGACAAGGTTTTATGAACGAACTACAGATGGTGTTAACCAGGATACCTAGGAGTGCCGAACTACTACTTATAGGCGACACAAACATGGATTTACTGAAGAATACCTGTTCTGGTAACATCGTCATCAGTTTACTAATAATATGAGCGAGACAGGTGTGAAGTGCGGCATTCGTGAAGTGACACGAGAAGAAATTTGTGGTAAAGTGACGCAATCCTGTATCGACTATGTGTGGGTGTATCTCATTGTAAATCAACAGCGTATATTTTAACAAGCAAACTATAGGACCATATCGGGGCGTGTTTTGATTGTAATTCGGACTACCAAAACGTTTCAAGTGCTGTGCGGCGTACTAGGACTGTTATTCGACGGGAGCCGGTAATGAATAGTCTTAAAGATTACCCATGAACAGA
The DNA here is from genome assembly GCA_914829495.1 of Eilema sororculum. Lineage (NCBI taxonomy): Eukaryota > Metazoa > Arthropoda > Insecta > Lepidoptera > Erebidae > Eilema > Eilema sororculum. The sequence goes on from OU618532.1 coordinate 1,224,917, forward strand.
ACTATTGGCATGTGAGTGTCCCTTTGAATTATATAAGTACTGAATTGTGTTCAGCTTTTGCTAATGCATATAGTGATGCTAAAACTGTAGTACAGGTTCATAACATTTTTTTTATTCGCTAGACGGTATTAATATCGAATTACGCAACCACTAAAAAGACAACCAAGTGTTATTTCCCTCCAGAAATAGATTTGACAAAATCCATATGTGCACATATAGATTTGGCAAAATATTTATATGCACATCTGGTACTGCAAAATTGGTTGTGTTCACAGCAAAAGTTTTAATAGTCTTTTTTATTCGTGTAATTCCGCGGTAGCCTAGTGGTATGGGTAATGGACTGCTGAGACGAGGTCTCGGGTTCGATCCCAGGTTTACCATGGCACCCACCAATGACTTTTCGATGCTTTTCGAAGTTATGTGTGTATTTATCGCAGGTTGATAAGTGCCCGGTTAATGGCAATAGGCTCGCCACCTATTACATTTGGACCTAAACATAAACTGGCGAAATGTGGGTGCTAGCACCTCTGCCTACCCCTTCGGGGAATACAGGCGTGAGTTTATGTTATATGTTATGTCTTTATTCGTGTGGTAATTCCCTCGGATACCTCCCCTGCCGGAGCCGGAAGGGGAGGTTATGTCGGAGTCGAACCGACTGAAACTGCACACCGACTGAGGGTCGTGGTGCTACGACATATCCCTCGCACCCCGGCTGACCCAAGGCCATCCATTACGGTTTGGACCTCCTCGGGAGGGGGGACAACGGTGTCCCCGACTCGCCCCCGGAATGAGGAGGCGTGCTGAAGCACGCCGCCGCCGTGGCCTGCTTCTGCCGGGGTGACAGGCAGTTCCACCCGTCAGCCCCAGGCAAGTTTTAATAGTCATCTTGTTGCACAAGTCAGAATTGGTTTGCACCTAGATAATTTGACAAGTTGTTTTTTTTCATATTGTGTTGTAAAATTTGGTGTTCTACCTTTGTAAAATCGTAAATACTAAATAGTCTTGTAATAGTAAGTAAAACGAGACGAGGTGAGTATATTTTTACAATAAGATTTCAGTTCTTTGAGTTTTTGAAATATTATGTGAATCTAACATGCCACTTAGGTAAGTGGCAGAAAAGCACACGGCCCATCTGATGGAAAGTCGTTAGCGGCATGGCCTTTAGACGTGTGCAATACCAGGGGCATCACACTCGCACAGTCAACCCTGTAGAAACCTTCTAATTGCTCCGCCCGCGTGGATATCGGTTTCCGGCAATTATTCGATTTTTTCTCGCCGTAAAAACCATCTTTGAACTTCAACGAACATTAAAAAAAAAAGAATTGGCCAAATTGTTCCAGGCGTTGTTGAGTTATGCGCTTACCAACACATTTAGCGATTCATTTTATATTATAGAAGATAGATTACTTGTGTGCCATAATAAAGTTTTTTGTAGGTATTTAATTACTTCGTAATTTAACAATATCAATGTACCATTTAACTTGACAGTATTTATCCCTCTAATAAATCCTATTGAGTTCCTTACCAAATCTGACATGTGTACATTTTTCACTAGTGAGAAATGATTCTAGCAACACTATTCTGATTATGTTTATCAAAATGAAATAAAAAAAATATTGTGGATGGACAGTTCCGTTTATCATTTTTACTTATATATCTCAGTTCATACGAAATATTTTTAAAAACAGTTAATATGTCTCCTGAAAAATTGACCAAAAACACATAGCAGTTTTGGCAAGCGCAACGACGATATGTGATATTTTTTCTAATACTCTTACTGACGAAATTCTAAAGATAACTGAAACAACTGTAAACAGAAGTTTTTGGATAGATCTACCTGTCAATTGCAGTCACGTGTCGTTAAGATTTCAGAAGGTTTGCCCATTGGATGTTGTAAAAATAATAAATTCGATGCTTTGCGATAAATCGGCAGGATAGATACGAGTATAATTAAAGTCAAAGATATTAAATTATTAAAATGGAAACTGCGAGATAATAGCATAGTTCATAAATTAGTTTATCAGAAAGGGCGTTTACCCGGAGAAATTAATAGTGGCTATAATAAGACCTATTTTAAACAAGGGGTGCATACTGATTATTCTAATTATGGACGCATAGCTAAACCCTCTGTAATAGACAAACTTGTAGAAAAGTGTTTTTCTAGAAAACCATAACATTATTATAAATGCTCAACACGGCTTTCGGCGAGGGCGGAGCACGGGGAGCATTGACTTCAATAAAGCATTCGATACTCTTGAACATCAACAGCTGCTCCAGACTATGGAGGAATGTGCTGTCGCGGGACCATAAACCAACTGGTTTGGTGCCTACCTATCTTACAGAACGCTGCGAACAATGGCTGACGACGTCACTAGTGAGCCGAAATACATAACATGCGGTATGCCAACAGGCTCCGTGTTTAGTCCTGTCGGATATTATCATGCATGTAAATAGTATATGCAATGTAGTGCGCAACTGTTGTGTATATATGTATGCTGATGACACCTGTTTAATATACTCTTATAAACATTATTTTAAATACTATAGAGGGATGTATCCAGGAGGATTTCACTAACTTATTTAAATAGGCTCACGACAACGTCATAATAGTCAATACAAATAAAACAAAATGTATCTCCTTATCTTAAATGAATTGTGCGACCGCCGCGCATCGTAGAACACGGCTACGAGTGCCTACACACCGACGGCATGTCGGCGTGTGCGTGTGCCTGTATTCAAGTACCTAGGGTTATTAATAGATATTAATTTCTCGTGGAAACCGCACATAACTTATCTAGGTGATAAACTCAGATTGGCACTAGGTGTAAACTTCCACCACCTAACAAATGTACTGAACGAAGCCACTTAGTATACGGTGTACCACGTGCTGTTAGATTCACTGCTTGCTTGCTTCAAGAGTATATCTCATTAAATGGAATGTCATAATAATTGGTACCAACGCTATACTATACCCCTATACCTTCTATTCATGCTATAACAAGATAGATAACAGTAAGTACGTACTGCGTAAAGTGTTTAAATGTTGATAGATAGATGTAGTTCAAACTTCAGCAATAATCGTAATTTTTTCCGGCCAAAATATAGTGTACCTGGAGCGTTCCCCTTACACCTGGTATAGGACAGAGAGACGGCTGGGAAATAAACACAGATGGCACCATCTGTTACACAGACGGCTCCAGAAAGGAATCAACAAAGCTCTCTGGCTCCGGTCTGCACATCAAATGCGAGGACAGGATAAACAGTTAAATACCACTGGGTAAGTTTGCAGGTGTCTTTCAAGCAGAAATCTTTGCCATCATGGAGTGCGCCGATATGACAAAACATCTGAACACATTCCCTGTGTTTGTCACTATCTACAGCGACAGCCAAGCAGGGCTGAAGGCACTAGTCAAGACAGAAACCTCCTCGGCAGTGGTCAAGGAGTGTAAAAAGGCGTTGGGAAAGTTGGCGAGAACAGCTGATGTGACGCTGGCCTGGGTACCCGGCCATGTGGGCAACACGGGCACTGAGACAGTAGCAGACCAACTGGCCAGGAAAGAAGCTTATGAAAACCAGGTGGGCCCAGAACCCAGGCTGCCTATAGCCCAAAATAACTAGAGAAGTGTTCAGCCGGAGCATAATAGCAGAGACCAAACGTGGATGGAAAACCTCACCTGTCATGAGACAATCGAAAATTTTCATTAAAAGTATAGATACAAAAAGAACAAGCACCCTGACGAAGCTATCCAGGAAAAATATGAGGCTTGTCATGGAAGTGATAACAGGACATTGCCGGCTGAACAGGCACCTGACTCTAATAGGAGTGAAGACTGATCCCAGATGCCCAGAATGCATGGATGCCGACCAGACCAAACAGAACTAGGCTTCACCTGCTGGTCGAATGCCCTATGTACTCACTGAAAAGATGGGAAATCATGGGAGCAGACAGACTACACCCAGAAGACATCGGAAATCTGAAGGTGGAACAGATCATAAGTTTTTGCAAGGAAACAGGTAAATAAATAAGTAACATAAGCTTTCAACCCCGAAAAAGGCTGTAAGCCAAATGGAGGGCAGGCAGACATGTGCCCAGAAGTCAGATGACCTTAAACCTAGAAGCACATACGGCTGTGGCAGCCTTGCAATATCTTTTTTTAAAATTATACACATCAATTTGACTTCACCTCGTCTGATGGTAAGCTTTACTCTTTCTTCACGTACAATGGCCCGAAAAGAGAGGCTAAGTGCGGAAAAAAGAGTCCCCTATCCTATCCTAAGCTTTACTCTTTACTACTTTTTTTAAGTAAAATGGTAAGCTTATAACAATATTTCGGAAAGAGGGTCACCATTACAAGCACGTACCATGTTGGCAATGGTGGCACTCAACTTGACGGCGTCGTTAGATGCTTATTAATGCCCAGCTTAAAGGACCCAGGACTGTAGGAAGCAGGAAACACGGACACATTTCTTAGAGAAATGTGTCCCAAGATATAAGTAGGAGTACTCACTCTTGTCGTTCTTCTTAACGCCCCTCCACGAGGTCTGGAAGCAGGGCGCGCACATCTTACAGCACATCAGCTCCTGCATGTACAACTTCAGTTCCTCTGAATCTTTTTCATCCGTGTCTTCTTTATACTCCTTGCTGTAAATATTTCAATAATAACTAACTGACCTAAATTTTGCTGCACCAAACTGGAGTGGTTAGACTTACCATGTTTGTAAAATAACCATGCATTTATTTGTTATTTATTGTCTCGTGGCAATATCCAAACTAAGAAAAGGTATAAATAAAATAATGTAGGCCTTAGATTGATGATAAAATCACTTATGTGAGAAATTTTTTATGTCAATACAATACAAAAACACAAATATAGACCGTAAATATAAATATTTTACACTGAGTGGACTATCAAATGACTTTATATGACTATAGCTATATAGCTATAGGAGGAGTAACAGTAATTTTGAATGCACATATTCAGACATTAATATAGCACCACAAAATAGTCATAAGTAAAAAAAAACTTACTGTCCCGTGACCAGCTTATATACGGCTGATAATTTCTCCTGTGGTTTATACACCACTAAGACTTCACCATCCTTTTGATCTTCCTTACTCAATACAACCTCTTCCACTGTGTGAAAAGGCTTCAGTTTCCGATTGTGGAATCCGTAGTTAGTTAAGACCTTTTTCTCTTTGTATCTCGGTAACACACACTGAAATATCTCAGATTTCTTGTCACCTTCCTCATTTTCTACACAAGTCTTACTCCAGATTGTTGTCTCGCTTTGCCCTGAAAATTAATATGGACAAAATTTACTAAATACAAACTAACATATGTCTTACTTCAGTGACTCTTGTTCGGCAGCTAACAGCTCGATGTAGTTTGGTAGTACAACTACCAAAGCATGGCATATATATAAGCGACTTGATCTGAGGCAATTTATTGAAAATACTTTGCCCAAAGCAAGTAGGCGTGAACAGCCAACCGAAGGATATTGCCTAAGAAAAAGGAGGTAAACAGGACCATGTGAAAATACTTTCATGAACATTGCCATTATACTTATGTTTTTAAATAATTGAGGCACAACATACGCGACTGCTTGTTGACTACATTTCTGAACACTACAGTTCTAGTAGAGCTGTGAGTATCCCCTCTCTCCGGCTTCAGCAAGGTATCACAATGCTTAAAATGTTCCAAGCACACATTATTCCAGTTAGATAACCTCTTCATATCACTATCCTCCTGTTTAATTGCTTTCACTGGTAAACACAATGGGTCGTCATAATCTGGTATCTGAATATTTAATTTCTTTCGATCTATCACCGTCTCCTTGGCGGGCAAATATTTCGCTTTCCTTCCAACTTTAGAATTTGGATTCGAGCTTGGAGTTTGAACTTTGTGGTTAGTTTTAACTTTTTTGTTTACGACTGGGTGCTTCTTTTTCTTGCCTTTCTGGCTGGGCGGGCTCGGTGGGACATAATCTTGATTAGGATCGTAATCTGAATCGTCTTCATCGTCATTCCTTCTTTTCCGTTTTTTTCCTGGCGGTGGACGCTCTACCAGCAAAGAAGGGAATTTCTCCTCAACGAGTGGCAGTGGCATATTATATTGCGGCACCGATTGAACGCATTGTTGAACGATGTAAGCGTCTTCATCTAAAAACTCAATATCATCTGAATCTGCCATAATCACTTTTCTTCACTGATATTTGATATTATATATTAGTACCTAATAATTACACAAAAAATAAACAGCGGCTCAGTTCAATTCAATTTTTGATTTATTGGCGTTCCCAGGCATTCATCCAGACTTCCGCCAATGTTTAGAGAACTAAACGAAGGAGTTTGATTGATTGGTACTGAAGGATATGATCGGTGACTCTTTCTTCTTCTCCTCAATGACTTCTGCAGCGAATCGCCGCAATTTGCCAATATCAAGTAAAATGTATTGGATATTAATATAAAATCATTCTAGTTTTTCGAGAAATGCTAGTTGTTGTGATTACCACATGTCAAAACTGTCAAAGTCAAATCAAATGACAGTAATTGGCAGTTTCATCAAGTTTTTTTTAATACCTAATACTTTACGTGGATAGTAGGGGAGTTTTGGCGGGAAAGCGTAGAGGACGCATCGCGGTAATATTTTATTTTCCGAAATTGTTGTGAGTTCGAGTTTTTATGTATAAAAATGGTGGATTTTTAGCCATAACAACGCCTTGGATAACGCACACGCGTGTAGGAAAGTGGCATATTACAGTGACTTGTGACTTTACGTGTTGAATACAAATCTCTCCAGCGAGCTTTTAGTAAAGTCCCCACAACTTTACTAAGGCATCAATCATCATTCACCGTTATCAACTCATCATCAAATTATTATCATCAACAATAATTTCTAAGAAAATAAATAAAACTGATGACAAGGCAGCATGGTCATAGTACCTTAGCCTATACAGAAAGGAACTAAAAGAACAAAAAAGTGGATAGTAGGTGCACGGGAAAGGACAACCCCTAACTCTCATACAATCTTGGGCCCGCATGTACAGGGTTGACAATTAGGCAATATTTAGACCATCTAAGGACATTTTGTTTGCCTAATTTTCACGACGATTCACAATGGCCAAGTTTGTTAAATCGAGCATTGTTCATAGGTTTTTAGGTTATGTTGTAATACATAATCCGGTCAAACAGCGTCTTATGTTGTGTTGTGTGTGATAGCTACACAAGTTATTCGCGTATTGCTTTTATTTGTAAGTAGGTTAGCAGGTTTTATTAGTATAGAAAAGGGCAGGTCATTAATATTTTTAGTCATCAATGTGGAATGGTCAACTATATATGCTAAATAATAAAACTGATATGTTAAAGCAAAGACATGCTTTAGCTACTTTCTTGTTGCACGATATTAAACCTTATAGTTTTATGATATGCAACTGACATTTACTCTAAAGGTGGTAAAGCAATCCTTCCCTACCCTCACTTCAGACGGCAACATCTGAGTGACATCCTTTTGCTACGGTTACCACTTTCCACAAGGCTGTATACATACTTGTTTGCTGTAGTAATATAGAATTCATTATATAAGTAGGTAATAAAATAAAACAACATTATTTTAAAGATTACTATATTTTAAAAAAGTATTTTAATCTCTATCCCGGGTATCTTCCTATTTGGCTTTAGAAATGCTTTCACTAGGACTTAGGTCCTTCCTCCCCTTTTTAAGCATCATCATAGTTTATTAAAATATTGTCAAGAAACTGTGCAGGAGGTGTTATATTGTCTTGGAACCGTGCCTAACCGAGATACCATATTACACTCATTATGTGGGCACAGCACCCGACTGTTCTCTTACCTACAATACAATTACAGCAATGCTGTAATATAGCATTCCTACCGCTCAAAGAACTGTCAACTAATATATATACGTAATAAGTTCTACTACTTATATTCCTGGACTTTATTTTTCCTCTTAATAACCAAGTCGTTTGAGATATTGACAGTTCTTGTAGGAGGTCTCTATCCACCTCTCTGCACACTTCAATGACATACAGAATACACACTTGTCTGTGCCCCACTGGTGATTGTGCTGGTCTGTTCTCATCCAAACATGCACATTGAGCTTGAATCCAGCAAGGTTCGCGAATGATGTCATTTGCATTCACCTTAAACAGAGATCATGTTATAAGCACTGAATATTCCATTAGTCATATAGGCTAGTTCTTCATGAACGTTACACATATCAGTCAAAATAAATTGTCATATACAAAAGTTGACATAATTTTCTACGGGATTAGGTACACTCGTAGTAATTTCTATTCTATAGCAGCTATCACACAGCTTGTTAACGTTAATTATAATAACAATTTCAAAAGAGCGAGAAATAACGAATAGGTACTTACTATTTGTGGTGCGACCCATTCACGTATACAAGCTAGTATCACTGCATCGTTCAATAAATGTCTGCCTATAATATTGCACCGATCGGTAGCGATTCCACAATTCACACAGAGACTCATTGTGATAGCTTTCAGCCGATGTGGTAAAGTCTAGTCCAGTTTTAAAGCCAAGGTCAACAAGTGTAGCAAATAACAGTGTCCGGTAATCAAGCAAGGGTCAATTAGTTCGAAAATCATATAGGTACAATTCACAGGAAAGCGAATGCGACATTTTCAATGACAGGAATGAAAATCAGTGAAAATGACATATGATGTTACAGATCAGGGTTGCCAACCGTAGAATTATTTTCCTCGTACTTTATGCATCTAAAACCTCGTATTTTAACTTTCAAACCTCGTACATTCAGTAAGCATCTTAAATGTGGTACAACTAAGATAAAGCATGTAAATTATAATGAAATAATATAATAAACATAACATAACATAAACTCACGCCTGTATTCCCCGAAGGGGTAGGCAGAGGTGCTAGCACCCACATTTCGCCAGTTTATGTTTTAGGTCCCAATGTAATAGGTGGCGAGCCTATTGCCATTAACCGGGCACTTATAAACCTGCGATAAATACACACATAACTTCGAAAAGCATCGAAAAGTCATTGGTGTGTGCCATGGTAAACCTGGGATCGAACCCGAGACCTCGTCTCAGCAGTCCATTACCCATACCACTAGGCTACCGCAGATCTTCTCAGCAGTCCATTACCCATACCACTAGGCTACCGCATCATTTTGTATTAAAAATAATATATTACTCACGTAACATAACCATAATAATCAATATAAAATACGCTTACAAGTACGAAACTTCTAGTCGTTGACATCTCCAAAAATTATATCATCATCAGGAACATCCTCAGTGCCGACCTCTTTTTTCTTTAAATTGCCGTATAATTTTTCCTTAGTCATACGGCTATACATCTCTTTCGAAGGTTCAAAATTGATGCAGTTTCCAGCACGTGTTGGACCTTTTGTGCTCTCTGCAGCAAGAAGTGTGCCATTCACAGTTTCCACAGTTAGCCGGTTCCTTATGTCTGTTTTTAGTAAGTTAACTTTACTAAAAACCCGCTCGCAGTCAGCGTTCGCATGAGGTAGGGAAAGAGTAGATAGGGCAAAATGAGCCAGCTCTGAAAAGTCTTCAGTTTTTAGCAAATGAGCCCAAAACTTATCTGGCTCATTAATTTCATTCAAACCTTCAGGATGACGAGCTTGTGCGTTCGGAAACCTCCTCCATTGATCATCGATTAGTTGTTTCTTTGCGTTATCCGCTGGTGCAATTATACGCGGGACCACTTCAATTAGAGGCATAAGTGTTGGAAAATGCCTCCTGAAGTTTTGGGAGAGCGCCGATGCAGGATCAAAGACTTGTAGCTTTGACATGACAGGATCTTCCATATTGTATCGTTTTTTAATTTCAGTGGCAGCAACTTTATAGAAATTTTTGCAGCATGAGAAGAACTGTGCAATATCTGCAGGCCGTCTGACCACGTCTGAATGTTTCATGAGCTCGTAAACTTTGACGCCAAGATAAAGTGCAGCATCATGGAGCTGATGTCGCTGACTTTCAGGGTCTATTTCACCTAGGTTTGGCCTCATGACATATTCGCGTTGTAAGTAACGCAATAGGATTTCCTGGTAGAGTTCACGAATTTTCCCATGTAGATTGTGAACAACTACTTTCTCGCTTTGAAATTCCATATTGAATTTATTAAATAAAGGGAGCGACCATTCAAGGAAACAGAAATAATGTTTGTAGAATGGGTTGCTGAGTTTTTCTAGAATAAATACTGCTCGATTTCTAACGTCGGCTTTTGTTCTATGTGCAGGATTTGTCGTGAAATCGATAAAAAACAGGCGAAAGGCCTCCCATTGCGCTAATATCCTTTCAACCACTGCTAATAAGGAAAGCCATCTTGTCTGTGATGGTTTCAAAATTTTGTGGGGCTCCACTGCAACAAAAGACTGGAAGTTGCGAAAATCGAATTGCCGTTTATCACTGTGCTTAAAAAAGTTGTAAATATCTCGGGCTAGTTGTTCTACACCTTCAGGCAGCTGTTTACATGCTTCGCTAGCACATAAATGGGCCGAGTGACAAACGCACTTCGTTATTATTATTCCTGGAAAATCACGTATCAGTCTCGTTTTTACAGAGTCGTTGTCACCCATCATAATATTACACCCATCTGAGCCAAAGCCTATTACATTTGTCAGTGGGACATTATGGCTGGTTAATGAATCGATAAGAGCTCTGTATAAATTCTCGGCGTTGGCTGTGGGAATATCATCAGCATCGGCCGTTTCCTTAAAAACTTTGTACAATTCCCAAAATGCGCTACATATCGTTTGGGCTTCTTGATCAAAATAGCGCACCACAACGCAAGCAGTTTTGATCGTTGCAACGTCGGTTGTCTCGTCCGTCATCACAGAAAAATAATTTCTTTGCAGTTTTTGGGCTAAATCTGCTTTATGGCTTTCTCCAAGAACGTTCTTTACCACTGCTGTTACTTTGGTTCGTTTGAGTTCAATTTCCTTTATTAATTTAGAATCTATCACAACTTCTTTTAATAAAGCTGTCAAATGGTCAGCAACCGAGAATGCAATATTATGTTCCGCAAAAAAAGCAGCAAGTTTAATTTCTGTGCGAGCTTTTTCTTTATTTTGTGGAGTTACACCTCTATGGAACCCAAGCGATGTCAACATTTGCGATTGTCTACTAGATCCAGGTTTGTTACTCAGGTGTTTCTTGGTAGAGGTATGACTTTTCAAATTAGATATTTCAGCTACCATAGATGTTTCTGGACAAAATGCACACTTAGCTTTAGTTAAATCGTTGGTGTCTGGCAAAAGCCAGTCCTTAAAAGCCGGATCCTTTAACCACTGCTGTCTAAAATTTTGTGTACGATGCTGCGATGTTATATTACCTTCCTTTTTTCTTGTCCATCCGCCTTTTTTTGGTAATTTTCTAGGCGGAGTCAAAATAGGCGAACGATTACTGTCTTCATCGCTATCACTCATTTTGGTATTTCTACCAGATCACTAAGCAACGGTTGAAGCAGAGAAAGGAAACAAAACACTTATTTTTAACAAAAACTCCAAATAGCTACTACACACGTGTTTCAAAAACACTCCATAAGTAAGGGTTAAGAGAGAAAAGTAGATAAGTAATTGTAATTAATAGACGAGTAATGCGAGGAATGATTTTTTTTTATCTCTCGGGGATTTCCCGGCTAGTGACAAACCAACCATAGATATTTTTTTATGGCTTGGCTACTTACGATTCAGCACTGCAATTCACTAAGCGAGCACAACGATGCGAGTCGCAACGTTGTGCTCGATAGAGATTGTCATTGGTCGGATTGTATCACGTCACTGGAGATCGACCAATGACAATCTCTATCGAGCACAACGTTGCGACTCGCATCGTTGTGCTCGCTTAGTGAATTGCAGTGCAGGTTAAGTACAAAATGTTGCCTGCAATGAAAAGTCATGTTATAAATATTTAATCTCGTACATAATTGTACGAGGCTGATAGTGTCCTCGTACCTCGTATGAAAGACCATAAATCTCGTAATTGTACGAGGAACCTCGTACGGTTGGCAACCCTGTTACAGATTATTATGAATTCTAAATGATCGATTATTTACATAGACTTTGAATACACTACGATTAATATTTTGACTTCCATTATGAAGGAGACAGGTGTCTTTCTGATTAGTGAACTGAATAACGAAAATAAAGATGCTACATAGATATTTTGAAATCATTTAATAAAGCCACGAATTTTAAATTCATAGTATTAGTTATCGATTCGATTTCATAATCGAATCGATAAAGCAAGTATAATCATAGCGCATTTACGAAGATCGGATTAAGTATTACATTCACCGTTTACGAAGCTTGTTGATTAATGAAAATCACATTTTTAAACTTTTGTCGCACTTGGCCATTGCTGATTGTAATGAAGTCTTAACAAAATTATAACACAAAATAGACGAATTTTTTGAGGTAGGTTTGATGTCTGTGCACTCGGGCCCAAAATGGGGTATCTCCTTTAAGCATATTTATTTTAAAGGCTTAAAGGTATAAATAAGCCTTTCAAATATTAACATGCTTAAAATTCCAGTGCTGGAATTCGTATTTGTACAAAAACGTGTATGAAATTAGATAGGATTACGAAAAGGCGTGAGTATATGGATGTATGATTCCCTACAGTCTATATATTTTGTAGTAAGCGGTTTGAGGCTTCCTTCCAAAGATATGGACCACCATTTTAAGGTCAACAGCATCTGAAATTCTTTACTGCACATAAAATAATGGGGTTCTTCTAGAAGGCTTTTACTTCCTACAAGTTGAAACTAAATAGTGTAACACTATACCTATAGGTACACGCACGCGGCCATAGGCCACGACAACCACATTCCTTCTGGTTGGCCGTATAAATATCTGTCACATACCTATAAATGTGGCTTATAGAAAACTGAACAGTGAAGTTTTAGGCATAAATAGTATATGCTTAAATAATAAATGATATGTAATCAATAATTTACATAGTTTATCTACAACAAGTAGGTATGATGTTTTTCGATAGTAATCTCTTTGTCGTCTGTATTATTTTATTCGATATTTCCGGAATCACGATACGAGGAATGAATGTTACGATGTATTATTTCGTTGGATAAAAATAAAAGACTTAATTCAATATTGCTGTTATAGATAAAAATAGGTACTTGAGGTCGGTTGTGGATAATAAGTAGGTACGAGTATCATACTTAATTACCTTTTCTTTTTTTATGTGCGGAAATCCCTACGGACACCCCCGTAAAAAATGCAAAAGTAACTCTGTCTGTCTGTCAGTCTGTCTGTATGTCACGTATCTTCAAACTTGTCAAATTGTCCTTCATTTAAGCGTCTTCCCTCTGATATAGGTCGACTGCAATCAGCCATCTGCCACAGTCATTATTACTAATCCTAAAAACTTTACAAGAATGCACACTGAATATGGCTATTTGCATTGGTCTGGGTGTTTCTATGTATATTAAGTATGTATTTACAAAAAAGTATTGTATGTTTATCCGCATTCTAAATTCCATAACACAAGCTATAAAAGCTTACCATGGGTCTATAAAGCGTTGTGTAGAATGATATGGAATATTTATTATTATTATTATACAAGCCCATTGGTTTTGAGGCTGGATAGCTTTTGACCTGCCCTTTTTTATACAACATCATCAATTTGATCCGTGCATTTTTGAGAGGCTGAAGATCTCGTCGTCTTAGCGTTAATTCCTGTCGCATCAGAAAGTTACGCTTCGGCGTCCGGGTCTAACTGCGTCCTGATTGAACTTGGATATTTTCCTTGAATCTGATATCTGACCTCCACAACCCATTTACGATATCGAAGTATTGTAGTTAGAGTCAGCGTGGTAATTTTTAAGGGCTGCAACTACCCGTAACGACTGCCATAAATGTTCATATTATTATGAGTCATTGACATGAGTCCTAGGCCTAATCATAATCTGTCCTCCGTCCAGTCCAATGCAAAAAAAAACATCGGTATCATGCGTACAAATATTTGCACTGAGCGGGACTCGAACTTGCGCTCCCTGCGTAGTAGTCGAATGCACAACCGCCACGCCACAGAGGCTGTCTCTAGACCGGTCACGTTATCGACCGATAAAAACAACAATAAAAAATAGATAAATACTTACATCGCGATAAATATTTTACTGTCAATATTACAAACAGCTGATTGTCGGATTTGTCGGTTATTGAATCGAATGCGCGATATCCTGTGAGGTGTGGCGAACTGGCGAATAAAACAATAATGACGACTATTTATTAACATAATCTTTTTAAACCTGTTCATTTCACACACAGTTCGTAAGAATGTTGGTAGATGGCTGCACCGTCGCCCTTATAGACGGATATAAAGAGAAGGAAAATTTGGAATGATTCAAGTGGTGCTCAATGGCTCAGTTGGCAGAGCAGTCGCCCTGTAAGCGAAAGGTCGTGAGTTCGAGTCTCACTTGAGCATTTCATTTTTTCCAATGTTTTTCGAACTGTTCATTTAGGTCACGGAGTAACACTTAGGTATCTTCAAAGATTTCTACAAATGAAGTAGGACTTCATATTATTTCATATTCGGGGTCGAGATGGCTAGACCATAGATTAATATTGTACTATAGGCTAGGCAATTTCATTGAATTTCGAGACTGCCGTTCGAATGAAGAATAGTAGCGCCTTTCACCGTCAACCGCGTACTTTTTCTAAAGAGTACCGTATGTACTTAGTAAGTACCTACGCACTTACTCCAACATGAGTACGTCATTGAGGATAATGACTGGTAAGGTAGACATTCATCATCATTTTAATAGCGACTACCTCGTTATTGTCCCGGTAGAATAGAATTTGGACCACCCCATCTCTTCCCATGCGGTGTCGTGGTCGTGGATAGGGCTGTTTAACATCAGACATATATTGCCCAGACTCAGCCTCCGTTAAAGGCTCTAGTCAATAATAGTGTCCGGAATTTGGCAATAGGATCACCCCCCATTACCTGGGAACGAATACCTACAGTTATTGGTGAAGTGTGGGTGTTGCATCGCCTCTGCAGGGTTCTCCAGAGATAAAGGCGTGTTTGACCACCCATCCAGACCGTTGGTTAACAGCATTTAACAAGCCTCGTTGTGTTTGTTAGGGCCGCGTAGACTCTGCATGGTAGAAAGTCGCCTCGACGAAGCAATCCAAGAATAAAACTATGAGTGTATGACTAATGACGTCGTTAACGTTTGAGTAACACTTCAGTTATCTATCCACTAGAGATATAAACCAATTAATACATTTATTGATGGGTATAACTAGTGTATGTCTGTGTGGTGTACGTATTGCGGCGGCCGCGACGTACGGAGTCAGTTGTCATCGTAACAAATCAAAACAATAGCAATGTGTCGCGCTATAGTGAAATATACTTTGTTCTTCGTGAATTTAGTATTTACAGTGGGTATCTGAGTAATTATGTTTATGTTATGATTATTATCTTGTTGTGTTTGTGTTTGTTGATTGGCATGAGGGAAAATTTAGAGGTTTGTACAGTGTGCTGTAGCGTTACTACTGGTAGATAAATAATTGTGTGTTTATTGTAGACACAACAGCTGATACGTACACTACGTACAGATCATCTAAAATGTAAAGCAATTATGTAGGATTGTAAACTATTCAAATTGATTTAGATAGTAAAAAGTGAGTGCTCTAGAAGGGACTTGAACAAACAAGTAGCTCAGTAGTCAGAGCATTCCCCCTGTAAGCGTTTTTCCAATCTACATCGAGATTAAAAACACTTAGATGCTTATTTCGCTGCCATTTGGGTAAATCAGCCAGTCAATTTGATGCCCAGGCCATTCATTGACTATTGGTTAATTTGCCACTGCCATTGCAAAAAATACCATTGAATTTTATTCATTATTTCGATAAAATTAAAGTCCAAAATCAAATGAAAAGAGTTTAACTACACTTTTTAATTCTTACTGCAAAAGTCATTTAATTTTGAACTTGGGGTACTGCCGTAGGTATCATCCTTTATACTTTACTGATATATTGAACTTAAAGTCCAATATTAAATGCAAAAGTGTTCATTACCTAATTTCTTTCAATCGTTCTATTTGATGCCGTATAATATTAAACTTTAAAATCATTAAACTAAAGTCTAAAATTAAATGGCATTTTCTCGACTATGTGCCTGTGCTATGACACTGATTGACAATTAGAGATCGGAGTCCTGGCCTTACCTAGGCATACATTACTTAGGCATTGAACATCGCTACGTATGTATGTAACATACGTAGCGATGTTCAATGCCTAGATAAATATCATTCATATCGCGAATTAATAATACCAACTAATATTTCTTTTGTTTCATTGTTCCATAAAAATACCTAAGTAAGTAATATCCTCACTACCAGTGTTTTGTATAAACTAATCGTACGGTTATGTCCGCGTGAAAGTGTCATAATCGGATTTCGAACCAACGTCCTCTAGTGCCGGACACAAGTCCAACGCTGCAAAATTGTTTAACGTGTAGCAATTTTGACATTACAGAGCGCTATGTATCTAGATTGAACGTAAGCACAGCTTAATTTGCTTATACTCGTAGTTCAATTATGAGTTCTAGAATACCTACGTTTTATAAATACATACCTACCTACGTAGTACATGCTTTAGATACAGTCAGCGCCATAAATATCTTGACGACGAAGTCTCAAAATGATCTTAAAACTCTCGTATTAAGAGCAAATACAACTGTTTTAGTGATTTAAATGGTAGTATTGTCCAAATTATAGGTGGGTACCAAATATAAGAGCAATCAGTCAACTGGAAGAAGGTAAAAAATCGAAATTAAGATCATTTTGAGTACTCTGTACGTCAACATTATTACCTACTAGCTTATGCCCGCGGCTCCGCCCGCGTGGATGTCGGTTATCGCGACCAAACATAGCCTATGTCCTTTCTAAAGGCCTAACCTATCCCTATACCAAATTTCATCAAAATCAGTTCAGTGGTTTAGGCGTGAAAGCGTAACATACAGACAGACAGAGTTACTTTCGCATTTATAATATTAGTATGGATAATACACACGATAGATACTGCTTATGTATTCATGCATACAAATGCATAGAGGTCGCTGTTCTCGCTCTCGTACTTATCTATATAACTAGTATAGGACAGGGTATAGGTATAAGATAACCATGTTACATTAACGGTGGTCGATAAGTTAGTTGGGTTCAAGTATACTTGAAAACAATGTTGATAAAACGCTTCAATACTCGTAACATCCATACTTCCATATCCATAATAATATTATAAATGCGAAAGTAACTCTGTCTGTCTGTCTGTCTGTATGTTACGCTTTCAAGCCACCACTGAACCGATTTTAATGAAATTTGGTATAAGGGTAGATTAGACCTTGAAAATACAAAAGTAACTCTGTCTGTCTCGCTTTCACGCTAAACTACTGAACCAATTTTGATACATAGATAGAACTGAACTTGAGAGATCAGAAATCGGTCACAATAACGGCTAGTACTTACTTCGATATTGCCATTTGGTTGTACAGGTCAGATGGCAGTCGCGTCAGCTCGCGCTTAAATTAATTCAAACGCATTATTTGTTTTCAGATTATTGGCCTAGGCCTTATAGGCGTTGGAGTCGCGGCCATATACTTGTTGGATGACTTCTTCGTGAGCTTGGAGGAAAATATACAGCTCAACGTGAAGTTTCTCCCGTACATCGTCATCGCCCTGGGAGCGCTCATATTCTTGATAGCATTTTCAGGTTGCTGTGGATCTATCACGGAATGCCAGTGTTTGCTGATAACGGTTAGTTATTTTTATAATCATCATTATTTAGATCGTTTTCTTATTCATCGTGTCGGTGGCAACATAGCTATGGCTACATCCGCCGACCCCAACACTCGGCGACTTTGACCGCAACTCCCGTCACTTTTGTTCAAATCACCACAGGAGGTGGTCCATCGAATAACGAGGTGTAGGAAACAGTCACTGCCACTAACCCCCGCGTACAAGTAGCTCCATTTTACCTGGTTCACCCTACAGTAACCGACCTGAGCCCTCAACCTTTTTAGGGACATCCAGGTATTTCCAGGCATTTCAGTTCATGCCCAGGTAGTAGGCTCCGGCACCCGGTGGGTGATGTCGGCCTGCTCCTCTCCAATAATCACAAAGTTTGCCGTTAACTAAGTACCTACTTTGTTTCTAGTATGCAGTCATCATGGTGCTGTTGGCTGCGGCCAAGATTTACTTGACAGTGGTGGTGTTCACGCAGATAAGCGACATCAAAGATTTTGTGGTGACCTCTTTGAACGACACCTTCGACAATCCTAATACGAATATGACTTTCCACGCCATGGAATATTTGGTAAGTTACCATACCATCACAGCCTACCTACTAATACTAATTATTCTGAGTAAATACTTCCAACTATTAAGTAATCTGTGCTAATACTACTATAAATAGGAAAGGAATTACTCTGTCTGTCTGTTACGCGTTCATACCGGTCACTAAATCGATTTTAACGTCCGCATGGTTTACAATAATGATAGCGCGATCATGGTATAGGTCACAAGCTGACTGTCAGCCTGTGACCAAGGCTGGTGCAACCTGGTCGAAACGTCAGGCAAATCAAAGGTACGTATTACCTATACCATGATCGCGTTAATTCCCGGTATTATTATTGTATATCATGGAACGCGAGAGTTTAAAAGTTAGCCCGCATGGTTGTCGATTATCGTGACCAAAACATAGCAAAAGTTCTTCTCAAGCTTTAGTGTATCTCTATATCTAATAGCCTCAAAATCGGTAGTGAAAGCGTAACAAACAGACAGAGCTTTATTTTCGCATTTATAAATACGAGCACAGTGGAACGAGTTCTTCAGACTGTGATAATCAAGGCTGGGGGTGACCGGTGGAGCTGCCTGTCACCCTAGCAGTTGCAGGCCGCGGCGGCGGCGGCGCAAAGTGCGCCCCCCCGTACCCGGGGCTAGATGGGGACACCGAGCTCCCCACAACCCGAAGGGGACTATCTTGACAGAGATGGTCGTGGGTCTGCCGGGGTGCAAGAGATATGCTTTCGGCAATCTCACGTCCGGCAACCAAGGAACCAAGACGGCGTGCGTTTTGGTCGGTTCGAGTCCGACATAACCGCCTCCACCGGCTCCGTGGGGGTGGTATCCGTGGCGATTTTGCGCACGATAAAAAAAAGACGGTGATAATCAGCGTGAATTTCAATGCTTGTACTTCTGTTTTACAGCTAAAATGTTGCGGGAAGACCGGACCAGACGATTACGAAATAGATATCGAGGGTACACCATTTGTTCCTCAATCTTGCTGCGGGTCAAACACACCAGTATCCCAAACGAATACATCCATGTTACTACAGCTGTCTGCCCAAAATGTCACCGGTAGTCTAAACGATACGGAAGTACCGGGACTATGTTTGAAAGAAGACGCATTTGAATATGGATGTTCGACGCTAGTTGGCGACAGGATAGAACAGTGGGCTCTTGTCACTGGATACGTATTGATCGGGATCATTGTATTTGAAGTAAGTTTTTGTTTTTATACGACTTAGGCGGCAGACAAGCACACCGTGGCCTATGGACGTATGCAACACCAGACGCGTTACACTCGTGCTGCCTGAAGAAACATTATAATGCCCTTCTTGAATGAATGAATGGTACCCCATATTGTAGTCGCTTGGGAAAACCATGGCAGGGAGTTCATTCCATAGCTTAAGCGTGCATGGGATGAAGTTCCTTTCATACCTCACGGTGCGCACCGTTTTCGGATGCAATGTGTGGGCATGAATCCCCTGCCTATGGCGAGCGATGCGATGATAGAATGTAGCTGTGGGTATCATGTCAAACAATTCTAGACTATATCCTGAAATTCCTCTACTTTGTAGCGTAGTAGCGAAAGCGACTGGGGGACGCGGGTTCAATTCCTGCTATAAGAAAGTAATTTAGTACGTAGGTAATCTTTGTTGTAAGTGCACTTTAGATAATTATTTATTGTTCAGATTACTTCAGATAACGGCAGTGATGGTCATATTCTGATTCATTTGTTTATTGAGTACGCAGGAAGTGGGTGATTACTTCGACTCATATTGTTATTGAAAGGTGCTATAAAAGGAAATCCCGGAATCCATAGATAACGATTAATGACGCTTCTGAATTTCAAACCCCTATGCCTAGGAGGCCTATTTGCCACTGTTCTAGTCTTTATGGATTAAGTTTAGTGTCCTGTCCTAAGCCTAATAATCGTTTTTTTTTTAACTAACTGTTCCGTCGCCGCGACGCGTAGTATGTAGTTATGATGCGCAATGAGTACCTATACAATTATATATACCTAAAATAAGAAATAAAAATACATAAGGACATGCAAGCCTTATAAATAAGTCTGTTGCTTGATGGGTAGCATTCAAGCTGAGATAGCTTGAATGCTACCCATCACTCACGAAGACAAAGTCGAGAGGCACAATCAGACTTTCGATCTATTTTAGGACCAATAGCAGCACTTATCTAAGTTTATAATATTTAGTTATTAATCATAAACACATAAAACCTTTCTATAGTTCGTGTTAATCCTATTGTTAATGTTATCACCAAAAAGGTAGGTATTACGAGTAAATGAAAGGATGTAAGATTATATTATATCTTGAAGATAATTTTTATGTCCTACATAAAGAAGGCGGGACTTCCCATCGTCTATCTTTGTTTGACTGTCACACGCAATTTAAAAAGATAAATTAAAACTATAGAATAAGTTTAGATAGTACGCCATTTGGACGTGAAACTATTTTTTCTTAGAAGTAAGAGTTTCTGCCTACTTTTATGATATGAAAAAAACATTTAAACAAATATTATTTTTTTCCCGAAATGTCGATGGAATTGGATCGGGTATGGGGAGGCTATACAGTATGGATACGACATATAGGCATTTACGAAAACCGCTAACCATCCTGGTCCGTAGGAATGTAACCAAACAAAATTTAAACTTAAATTCCCTAATTTAAAAAAACCGAAATTTTCTAACAAAATAATTATCAAAGTAAATGTTGAAAATGAAACTATCCGTATAATGTCATTGATAGTTACTAAGTCATTAATAAATACGCACACGCCTTTACATACATACACATACGCACGGTTTACGACAATAGGGAGGTAGTGTAGTAGGTAGGTAACTTACTCGGAATAGCGGAGCGGCAACAAAGCACGCCGCCCGCGCCGGCGCCGCCGGCTGGCGCGCTCACGTACCTACGTACGTAAGTAGGTACCACCAGATTCCGTAGAATCACAGGTTAAGACGTTATAGTACGCAGAACTTTTAATAACACTGTAGATTGTAAATTTAAATCTTTGAAATTTTCAAAATGTCCGCCACTTGCTTGAATACACAAATTACATCGCCGAACAATATTGTCCCGATTTCGATTCGGATCCAAAAATTGAGGTGATTGAGCCGAATTATTGAGGCATTTAACAAATTGAAAGCTATGGCAGCTTTCAATTTGTTAAATGCCTCAATAATTCGGCTGCGCAGTGCTTCTTGACTTTCAGACACACGTGGATGGCACAATAACAAATACAATAGGTAATAATAGTTTTAAATAACACACAATTTCAAAATACACAATAGTTATGAAGAAAACACTCACACTGGATGGCACAACACGAAATAGGTAAATACTTACTATTATAATAGTTGAAAATAACACTATTTAAAAATACATAAAAGTTAATTAGTGTCAATTTCACTCTAAAAAACTATGTCGAATAAAATCTCGATGCGAACATGCGCGCGTGCTCGCGGTCACTGGCGAGCAAACGTCACGCACGTCACGGGGGAATCCCCGAATAGCGAGTGAATATTTGAATGAATACACAGTGCGGCAACGTCGCATTTTACAATTTCTATAGTAATTAGGTTTTCCATATCTTGAATCAAATCAGGACAAGAAGTTTTTTTGTACTACTAAGGTGGCAGACAAGCACACGGCCCACCTGATAGAAAGTTATTACCGTGGCATATGGATGTATGCAAGACCAATATCCTTTTTGAAGAACCTCATGTTCTAGTCCCTTGGGAGACTCATAGCAGGGAGTTCATTCCACCGCCTGAGTGTGCGTGGGATAAAGTTTCTTTCATACCTTACAGTGTACACCGTTTCTGGGAAACAGTTTCAACGGTCCAACACCAAGCTATGCCGCACCATTAAGACCTGGAACTCTCTGCCAGCACACGTGTTTCCTTCTTCCTACACGCCCGGGTCCTTTAAGCGGGGCGTGAAAAGGCATCTGATGAGGCCGTCAAGCTGAGTGCCACCACTGTTAACATGGTACATGTTTATGATGGTGACCCTCTTTCCGAGACTTTGCCTTTAGCTTACCATCAGGCGAGGTGAAGTCAAATTGACGTGTCTGTTATTAAAAAAAAACTCATTGGCGACAGCTACTAGCTGATGGACTCACATGGACAAGTAGGAGTGGTCATAGTGTTCTCCGAAGCTCCGTGACAGCATTTTGGAGATGAAAGACTACAGCGCCCAACTTAGGGTCGTGACTCTTGAGGACTGCGTCGAAACTAGGACAAATCCGGGGAAGCCCGGACGGATGGTAACCCTAATAGTAATAAAAATTTTACGACTATCGTTTCTAATGCCGATTACACACTCGCTTACATTTTGTTCTGAATTAAATCTGAATCGTGAATGTAGAAATAAATTTATCTTAAAATTTGTAACAATTTCGAGTCGGTCTTTTCCTGTATGTAAAGTTCAAAGTATTCATGATCAATAAACATAAACACTACTGGTGAAATTATTAAGCATAGGCGGTTTACGGCGGTACATCATCGACCGCGAGGTCGAAAAATCCTGTCTCTGCCTGCCCCTTGACGCGGCCATGCCGTTCGCGCGGAGGTGAGGTGCCTCACACGCGCATACGCATAACCACTCTATGATCGAACCGGTCAATTCCGCGTTAAATACATAGGCGCGCGCTACGCGCGTCTATCGCCGTACCGCGTGGATGTCGAGTGTGAAAGAGTCCTTATACGTAGGCATACAATTGAATGAGAATTTAAAGTTCATTGAAAACTGCTATTCTACAGAGTGTTCACAGCTGATCAAAATTCACTAAAATTAAAACTCTTGTTTTTGACCTTAATACTTGACCGATTTTGTTCAAACTTTGCCCGTTTCATGCTAACAGGGTACCAAGTATGTGGCTTCAATTAATGCCTATATGTCGTATCCATACTGTATAGTATTGCGCCGCCACCGCACTTGGCACTTGGCGGTAACCACTAAACAATAAAATTTCGAAAGGGCACATAATTTCCTCTAGGTATTGTTACTTCAGTAAGAAGGTTATTTCTCCAGAAATTATAAAACCTCAATTGAAGTTACTTTAGTCTATTTTTCTTTCGCCAGTTATACCTACCTTTAAGATTAAGTAATGGGTGGTCTACTTCTGAGTCCTGAATTACTTCACCTTCAAGACCAGGTTGATGACTTTCTAGGTTATTTTCCAATGTTTCTAGGATATTTATTTGATGACTAGCTGTTGCCCGCGACTTCGCCCGCGTTAAGTTCGGAATAGCTCAAACTCATCATTATAAATGGTGGAAGATTTTCATCCCAACTGGAACGGAAGTACTCGAAATACTGGAAATAGTGAATTTTACACTAAGGAAACATTCCTTTATTTTAAAAAAGAAACAAAACTATATTCAAATCATTTCGAAAACTCGCTTGACATCTTCCACCCTGTATTTTTCTATTACATATTATGAAGGCAGTCATTTTTGAGTGACTGACTTAACAGGACTGAGCTACTGAATACTACGTAAATTGACAGGCTTCTTCTATTGGGCTTGGCAAATACTGCGAAAGGATTTTGAAAAATTCAACATTTTGCGGGCGAAATCATTATCAAGTATGTGGATGAACATTGCTAAATGTGGACTTATCAATGTTCATCAGTTTTAATGGTTTAATATTCTTCCTTCCTCCTAAATTCTTAAAACATGCTGCCACCACTTACGAACTGAACAAATTAAAATACATCAAGTATCATATAAAATAGTTTCAAGAAAATCCGGAGGGTTGCACGCCCTGAGTAGTGCAGCAGTGTTCCTCTTCTTTGCCGAGCCAATGGTACGTAGTTCCAGTTTTATGATAAATTTGATAAACCACAGTCACATCGTTGTTCGCTCCCTTACAGGTAGAGAAGAGGGGCGCAGTGGGCAAGACAGCAAATACAGCATTGACTGTGATGGGGTCATATAACCTCATTTTTCTATATATTCCTTGTATTGGTAAGCTTGTGTCCAGCAGATGATGTAGATACTTCCAAATTGACACTGGAGTTGATGTCCACGCGGTGGCAATTTTTTGGTCTGATGAAATTTACCGGAACTGACTGTTTCTCTGCCCACATTTGGTCTCTTTTATATAATGCAGCGGTATCTTTTATATTGGCTTCTCCTGGCATACTGTTATCATTTCTGGGATAGGTTTACGTATTTACTATTAGATACTTATTAGACTGAATCGATAAGATCGCAGCGGCAGCGTGCGTTGGTAGTCATCAGGTCACTAACATTGTATAACGTCTGCAGTTGCATAGAGACTTTGTCTCTCTGGCTGTATTTTACCATTTCTACCGCACCATGGCGAGTGAAAGATACTATTAGGAGTCTTTCAACTAATCTTTCCTTCCTTCCGGTACTCACATACGGTAGAAACAATGCCACCTCGAACCAAGCAGTCCGGAACTTCATTTCTTTATCAGGCGGGTAAGAACTGTATTGCTCTAACCACACATGTGTTTTCTTCTTTTTAAGATCCGGAATATTTGTTTATATAGGACACGCCAATTTAACTTCACCTCGCCTGATGGTAAGCTAAAGGCAAAGACTTGGAAATAGGGTCACCATTATAAACATGTACCATCTTAACAATGGTGGCACTCAGCTTGATGGGCATCATCAGAAGATTTTTCACGCCCCGCTTAAAGGACCCGGGACTGTAGGAAGAAGTAAACACGTGAGCTGGCAGAGATTTTCAGGTCTTAATGGTGCGGCATAGGAATGAGTCACCAAACCATGTGGTTCTTGATGGAATATTCTGATCCATATGCGGGTGACATTTGAGCCCTGCACGCGTTGTCTTTTGTAGGAAAGGAGCGGGTGCAACTGATTGGAAGAGCTCATCAGAACATTCACCATGGTGGAGACGGTAATACGATAGGGACAACTGTCTCCCAGAATACGAAATGTGCTTCAAAGAAGGTGCAACGATTTACTACCTCCATGAGCGCGGCTTTGATGGTGATGACTTTGGCTACGCATCACCCTAGCCGAAGCAAACCCAGCTCTTCACGTTGAGACCAAGGATAGGTAACCAAGGCCGGTATACTGGGGTACCTAACCCCTAGAATACCTACCCCCAATAGGCTATTTAGTCAAATAGCCTATTGGGGGGTAGTCGTCGATTCTTCCCAATACTGAAAAAATATGCCTTGCAAAATAAAATACCGCATATCTGAACTGAAACTATGACTTTTCATGAGTTGAAATTTCCAAAAAAAGTCAAAATATAAACAATCAAATTCAATTCAAATATATAACTTTTTAGATTCCTCATTGAATTTTAAATAACTTTTATTATGAACTATATACTTGTAAACGCAACGTCGACAGAGATTAATGCGATATTCCCTTGCACTCCATACATTTTGCACTACACGTTACCGAAGCGTGACGATTACGTACGATTTTGTATGAAGCGTTTTCGGGCGGCGCGACAAATTCAATATTTAAAAATATTTTTTTTTTTTTTGAAAACTATTTATAGTAAGAACATTTTACTTTTACAGTTCATTATAATATTACAAAATGGTCATTTTTCGAAAGTAAAAAAAAAGTCAAATATGGGACTATTTTATTTTTACTTCAAATAAAACTATCAATACAATAAAATTAACAAAAGTAAAGAAAAAACCATAAAAAAGGAAAATAACATTTTAGATGGATTTGAACGCGACTCAGCTATGTTGTAAGTCCATCGCAGACATATTGAGCCACAGTTACCATGAAATCATAGTGTGAAATAGACGTTTACATAGGTATATGTCATAAAATCATTCTGCTCCATTCCTCATCATAGCGTGATGATATTAATTCTGAAAGACTTAGGAGTATTTTTTCGAACCAGTTGCTCACTGATATGTCGGATTCGAGAGAACTGACTTGGCTGAGATGTAGTAACTCTTACCTCTCGAAGCTCTGCAGATTCCTATGACCGAAATAATATCTTCTTATAAACATTGTTGCTTCTTTATTGGTTCGATGTATTCACACAATCACAAATTGTTAGCCGTGATTTGCTATTATTGACATAACTTTTTTATTTATGAACCGATTTCAATAAAACAAACACTAAATGTTAAGTGGAGCCTACCACAATATATTAGTGCAAACCGCATCCAAATCCGTTCAGCCGATTCTGAGATTAGCGTGCACAAACTCACAGACAAACAGAGAAACAGATAAACAGATAAACAGACAAACAGACAAAAATTCCAAAAAACGTTGATTTGGCTTCTATTACGTGTATAAAGTCCCCCTATAACAGTTTTTCTCATTTCCTTTCCATGTACAGACATCGATCGTTTACAGATTTATTATATGTATAGATAGATAATGAACACCTATACCTACTTAGAAATATAGAGACATGTGTTGTCAATTAACTTGGCGGCAGGTTGTTGATATAGGTAGACGTTAACTTCATCACCAGAGTCTTCATCCATCAAATCTTCGTTTGCATTTACCTACAGGTCAAATAAATTAATATCATTATTTGCACCAGTATTGGTTCCGATAGTTCGCAAGAACATCGGTGGATGACCGCACCGTCGTCGTCGTCGTCGCGTCGGTCGCCATAAATTGAAAGAAATTTGAATAATATCGGGCGTGTCTCGGTTGCCAAGTTGATCGACGTGAAAAGTGGATGACTCCACCGTCGCCTTAAAGGTCGATAAAAATAGAAGGGAAATTTGAATAATATCGGGCGTGTCTCGGTTGCCAAGTTGGTCAAGGTGTTCCCCCTGTAAGGGAAAGATCGCGGGTTCGAGTCCCGCCGAAAATATTAATTTTTCCCTGTGTATTCGATTTGTATAGTTACTAGCATACATAATGCTGTAAAATTCATTCAAGTATTTGGGCGGATTAATCAAAAATCAATGTTTAAAAATGATTGTAACATCATTCATTGGTTCCGATAGTTCGTAAGAACATCGGTGGATGGCTCCACCGTCGCCCTAAAGACGGATAAAAATAGAAGGGAAATTTGAATCACATCGGCCATGTCTCGGTAGCCGAGTTGGTCAAGGCGTTCCCCCTGTAAGGGAAAGATCGCGGGTTCCAGTTCCGCCCGATAAGATTCATTTTTCTCCCTATGTATTCGATTTGTATAGTTCATTCATTTAAATGCTAAAAATAATTTAATTCATTTAAATGCTAAAAATATGTCTAATTAGGTAATTACTTATAATGAAGATTAATTAATATTTTTGATAAATAAAATTACGAAATTCGGCCATAGTCACGTGACATTAAACGCCTATAGAAGGCGCATGTAAACTACGAATACCTACCTAACCAAGGATACTGTAGAATTATTGATTGCTCGTAGTTCGCAAAACAACAAGACGCCATTTTAAGGTCATTAAACTTGCTTTGAAAACATTTTATGGTTCAGGGATTTCTACTGGGAAAAACATGTTGATGCTGAGTGCTTAATTTGCATCTAGGTACTTATCACCAATTGACTATTAAGTATTTTTGAATATTATTGTATTTTATTTATTCCTTTATTATATTATATCCTATCTACCTACTTACTGCTTTCGGTCGTAGTCCACCATAATAAGGAAAAAGAAGATTAGTTATTATTTGGTCTGCTTGATTTTCTATCTAGGTACTTAGGTAAGATGTAAGGATGTTAGGTACTAAGGCTAATTTTAGAATAGCATTTAGAATAGGTACTAAAATTTTTCTTCGTATTATTTTTTCAGGTAATGGGTATGATCTTCGCATCGGCCATCGCGTGCACTATAAGAAAAAAATAGTATTTTTCGGCTGTGATTTTATTAAACCTAAGTACCTATTTGTATTTGTAAATTATGAAACAGTATTACCTATGTTATATTACCTATGTTATGAGATTAAAATTATTTTTTTAAAATTTATTCTGTCTTTCATATATAAACATTGATGACTCGAACTCACGACCTTTTCGACTTTTAAGTTCGAAAAGGTCGTGAGTTCGAGTCTCACTTGAGCATTTCATTTTTTCCAATGTTTTTCGAACTTAAAAGTTAGCATAATAAATGCTATAAAAAATTTCATTCAAATATTTGGGCGCAGTCATCAAAATTCAATGTTTAAAAATGGTTGAAAAATCATTCATTGTTTCCAACAGTTCGTAAGAATGTTGGTAGATGGCTGCACCGTCGCCCTTAAAGACGGATATAAAGAGAAGGAAAATTTGGAATGATTCAAGTGTGGCTCAATAGCTCAGTTGGAAGAGCAGTCCCCCTGTAAGGGAAAGGTCGTGAGTTCGAGTCTCACTTGAGCATTTCATTTTTTCCAATGTTTTTCGAACTTAAAAGTTAGCATAATAAATGCTATAAAAAATGGATTCAAATAAACATTAATGCCTGAGACGGCAGTGGATTGTCCACAATTCACTGCGGGCCGTCTCAGGCATCTGACTTTCAAGTCAGATGGGAGTCCCTTGGAAAATATCGAATCCGGCTGAGCTGGACAAAGGCGCGGAGGATGATAACTTTTACACATAGGTACCCACATAGGTACTTACCTTTTTTTACGAGGTATTTTCAGTGGAAGTTTGCATGGCAATGTACATCATATATTTTTTTAGATTTATCATTCTCTTAGTTTAGAAGTTAGATTTGATACAAATTTTTCCACTTTGGAAGTGTCTCTCGCGCAAAATATTGAGTTTAGAAAAAAATTATGTTATGAACCTAAACAGCATTTTTTAAGACCTACTTATATGTATATAAACTGGCGAAATGTGGGTGCTAGCACCTCTGCCTACCCCTTCGGGGAATACAGGCGTGAGTTTATGTTATGTTTATGTTATGTTTATAGGTATGTATATAAATACCCCACACTTATGGGTTTGAGGCGCCGCGCGCCGGCGCCGGAGGTAGTTATGTCGGACTTGAACCAACTAAATAAATCGCATGCCGTCTTTGGGTCTTCACTTGAGGTGAGATTGCCGGGGACACATCTCTCGCACTCAGGCCGACCCAGAGCCATCATTTTCGAGCTGGGCCCTTCGGGTGTGGGGATCACGGCTTCCTCATCTGGCCCGCCGCTGCCTCAGCCTGCTTGTTCTCGGGTGAGAGGCGGCTTCACCCAAAATTCTAAATCATTTAATTCTGCACAGTCCATTATATTGGGGGGGGGGCACAAACTGAATTTTCGCACCTACATTATATGAAATCACATCGGGTGTCTCGGTGGCCTGTTTGGTACAGGTATTCCCCCTGTAAGGGAAAGATAGCGGGTTTGAGTCCCGCCCGACAAGATTCATTGTTCCTGATGTAAAAGTAAACTTATAATAGGTACAAGTAAATATTGCTATTTCCATTCCGAAAGTATTTCGTTACGTATTAAAATTTTATAAAACGTGGCAAGGTAAAAGCACTAATGTTAGACACTTTATGGATAAATCCCACTTCAATCTACAAAATAATATATATTAATTACAGAATGGTTGTTAATTTCTTTTAAAACTGTTACAACAACATTCAGATACTTATTATATTTTGCAGAGAAAATCTTTAAAAACTATCATATTTGTAGGTTTCTTCTCGAAAGTGTCTACTATTGGTGTAGTGTCCGCTATTGGTGCTATTACCTTACTCTATGGTACTTCTTCAAAGCTTCAAAGTGGTTCAAAGAAGGTTCAAAGTCATTTGAAAGCGCACTGCTCATTAGATTATAATCTGTATCAGAATTAGGCATGGCCAGAGGGATTTTATCGATATTTTTTTTTACGAAAAATATCGATATTAAGATGTATCGATATTACGATATTTGACGCAAGTATTACCAAAAATAATAGCAGGAAGAAAGGGGAAAAATCCATACTAATATTATAAATGTGAAAGTAACTCTGTCTGTCTGTCTGTCTGTCTGTCTGTATGTTACGCTTTCACGCTTAAACCACTGAACCGATTTTGAAGAAATTTGGTATAGGGGTAGATTAGACCTTGAGAAAGGATATAGGCTATGTTTTGTCGCGATAATCGACATCCACGTGGGCGGAGCCGTGGGCAAAAGCTAGTAGTATATACAATATGGATACGACATATAGGCATTAATTGAAACCATATACTTTGTACCTCCATAGCTTCAAATGGGAAAAATTTGAACAAAATCGGCAATTGAACAAAAAAATTAAGGGTAGAAACTAGGGTTTTAATATTATAAAATTTTGAACAGCTTTAAGCACTCTGTACAATCGCAGTTACCGATGAATTTAAATTGCACGAAATACTACTATTAGGGTTACCATCCGTCCGAGTTTCCCCGGATTTGTAGCCACGTAGCTCCGGAGAGCACTATGCCCACTCCGACTTGCCCATTAGGTGCATGTGAGACCATCACCAGGTAGATGTCCCCAATGAGCTTAGAGCTACGGCCGCGGCCGTCTTGGCCACCGTCTGCCTGGAAAGTACATACGGCGCAGCGTATCAATGTCCCACGTTACCTCCACTTGCCTACTTGGTTCTTCTTTAGCCATGTCCGGCTCCGGTACGGTAGTGAACGAGCGAACCTGTTGGGGAAGTGGAGCATGCATGCCTCATAAGAAATCCCGAATATGGTTTTTTTTCGTATTTGGTGCTTTTGACTTTTCCGGAAATGACTGACATCCGACGTTTTTACATGGTGTTGCCATCATGTCTGCCGTATGCTTATCTGCCACCTTAGCAAGTAGTATAAAAAAAAACTATTGTACTGGTTTACGGATTTTGCAGATGGAAACCCTTATTACTATAAAAATTTCACGAATGCGACGTTGCCGTACTGTGTATTCATTCATTAATTTCGTAAAAATACGATGTTAATGAGAGAGACATAATACCTCAAAGAGTGCCGCCAGTAGGGTAAAATTTCTGATTGACGGCAGTCTGTTACTCGTACAGAGAATAATGATTGGTTTGATTACACAAAAAACTCTTAGATTTGATAAATAGGTACCTACTTATCAATGAGTAACTTTGATTACTAAGCTTTGTATTTGATTTCTATAATATTTTTTCCATAACAAATTCATTAATTATAAGTATTAATATCTAGGTAATGAAAATTTTAAAACACATAATTTCAGTGTTAATCCCGGTTGCATCCTTAACTTGTAATACCTGAGGTCTGCTTTCCTAATCTTTATTTTCATTTGGTTTATCTTGGCTTTTGTGGGAGCGACTGCCGGCTTACCCTCCAACTGGCAGGAAAACTACACACAACGACATGATAATGAGCGTCATGAAAATTAGCAAAAAATACCGCCTAACTATTCATCAGTCAGGTATAGAGTAAATAAATATTTTAAAATAAAAATATTCAAAGATTATATTGGTGCGTTTACCTTATTTACCTAGGTACCTACAATTTTATGTTTCGATAATTCTGGAATGTTTGTTTGTCAGTAACCACCATACGTCACTGGAGAGCGCGTGTCGTTCTTTGATCCTCTCGGTTTAACTTGTTTATAAAGTGAAATTGACATTAATCTATTCTTTTTGTGTTTGTGAATTGTGTTTATTTTTAGTTTATTTAATCTATCCTTAACTTTAACTTTGAAAATGAGACTAAATACCTACCTGGTTTTAATTTGTTGTGCTAGTTTTGTTACGCATTCTTTTTTGAAAAAACAACGAAGTGTATAGTGAACCATGTCTCTGAAAGTGACTCGCAGTCGTATTATTCAGGCATTTGATAAATTGAAAGCAAGGTAGGTAGGTAGATACCTACCTAACCGAAATCTGTTGTACAGAGTTTGTTTGGCAATTTCATTTTATGTTTTCGAGCTAGTGGCGGGCATTTCTAAAATTTAGATTAACATTTTTAAGCAGTGCCGTGAAAAAGTGTTTGTGAACTTTCGTTATACCTAATCTTACCTTAGGAAGGTCGTGAGCGCGCGTCAGCTGGCACGTCACGTTGCTGCTTTGCTGTCGTATCGTAAGTATTTCGTGCAAATTCTAAGCGTGTGTATTTTTATGAATC
Organism: Eilema sororculum; assembly: GCA_914829495.1. NCBI lineage: Eukaryota > Metazoa > Arthropoda > Insecta > Lepidoptera > Erebidae > Eilema > Eilema sororculum. Next base: position 1,257,271 of record OU618532.1, read on the forward strand.
ACCTAAGAAACTATCAATGACCTATGGAAGTGGTTACATTTTCTACATTATAGCAACCCACAACACTAATCGCGCGGTCCGTTCTACGCGCGGTCGTTTGCCAGCACGCTATGCGTCTCCCTCTAGCACATAAGTACTTCGCTCTACGCGCGTGCGGTTAGTTCCACATTCGGCCGCATGGCAGTCCGCCGGCGACCGCGCCAAAACCGCACACGCATACTCGCTCGTACCTTAGCTCGCCGGAGCCCTAACTATAATTCGAAGTAGTGTCAACTATCAGGCATTATTGTGTACCTGCGTAATTATTAAGATCAGTGTAACCTATATAATAAGTGAATCAGTGAAATATACTTTATTCTCACACCACGTGTAGAGCATTTCATTCCCCTGAGACTGACGTCTCCCCCATAACATTTATTTTAATAATTACTTTGTTAGGAAATTTCGGTTTTTTTAAATTAGGGCATTTAAGTTCAAAATTAATTTTGTTACATCCCTAGGACCAGGATGCTTCGTTGTTTCAATTAATGCCTATATGTCGTATCCATATTGTAGACGCTGGGTTACCAGTTTTTAGAGGGAGATTAATATTCATCCTTATTTACGTTGAGCCGCCATATGAGATGTTCAGCATATTATTATCGTTTCTGTTGAAACTTACTGATGAAATGAAACATTTTATTTTTAGTGTGATTTGTACATTGCTTAAATATACTTGATGGCATTATTTTCATGTTTTTCGCAAATTTTCAAGATTTTTTAAAAAGTATTTTTTTGGTATCGAACGTCACGTTAATGATTGATCGATGATGACATTTTAGAGCCGAGAGCGTGCACAGCAATTATATCTATATTATAATATATCATTGATTTTTAATCATTTCTTATTTCATTTTATTGAAATTTCTATGTTTTGCTGTGTTGTGCTGGTAAAAATATTGCGAGAGTGATAATGTAGTCAGGTAAAAATATATCGGTTTTGATAATGGAAAAAATAAAATAATCGAAAATCAATACATCGCAAAAAATAAAATCGCTGATATAATCAATTTTCAGAAAAACATATATCGATATTTCAACATATCGATATTTTTACCCAAGCCTATTCCGAATCAGAATCGTCTATCCATAGACAAAATTAACGCGACTTTATCACAGACTCGACTTATTTTTATTGTCAACATGTCGGACAAGTTAGTAATCATAAAATATATATAAATACTTTATTAAATTAAAGAATTAGTACCCAAATATTGCAAACAAATACCTAAATAATCTTAGTTTATTGTGTTATTATGTTTAATTGATATAAAAGACTTGTATTTTTATAAAGTTAACTGCGTCACAAATCCATGTGTTCATTATTGTGATCGATAACATAACGTTTGCATTGCAGCGAAGACTTGTTGGGCGACGATTTAGGAGATCAGAGCCTTGCAGACTACAATCTTGGCAATGAGGAAGAGGAACAGCTCTTAGCAGACGATTATGAGAACGGCGCTCCTCACAATGTACCGATCTCTATCGGACCAGGTTTCAGAGAGATTGATAATATGGTGCCACAACCACAAGAATATCAGGCAAACGAGTATGGCAATCAGGTAAACAAAAGTTATAAATAAATAAATATTAGGAACCTATTTAGACTCTGAAACCACCTCCAGTGTACAGTACTATCCCATCATTTTGAGAGTTGAGCTGTTTTTTTTTTACATCAGTCTTCATCACATACTGATAAGTTATTTCTTAGAGTCAAACAGCTTTTGTCATACTGCGACAATGGCTAACCAGTCACTTTCCCTACTCATTTCACAAAAACTCTAGATTACTTGTAAAGGCATGACACTGCAAAATAGTAATGTTTTCTAGTTGCTTATAATCTGATCCGTTTTCACTAATATTCTCTGAAATATGTGATGTGCCATATATGCAGATATCTGAGGGAGAAAATATCTGTAGGTATCTGTTACTTGCAGATATTTACGTTGTTAAAATAAAAGTTAACACTAAATATCTGTAGTACACATTTAGAACAAGCTGGCACAGGATGTCAATAACGTTTTCAAATGTAATTTCTTTCAGCAGCCAGTACCATACCAACCAGTGAGAGACACAGAATGTGTGGTACCTAATATAACACCAGAGGTACCGAAGGCACCTATTCGCAGCCTTCCGTTATATGCACCATATGAGCCACCCCCATTTGAAGAACATGCAGTTTCACCAGCAATCGTGAGTAATTTACACTTTATTTTCTTTGTCCATATCTATGTTTCAGTGGGAATGGTGAATTCAATTTTTAGTACAGCTTCCCAAGTAGATTGATGCCACCCTAAGTGCTTGCGCTGACAGCTGAAGCTTTTCATAGGCATAGTGGCGAGTGCAAATGGATACCAAGAGTTCTAGCTCTAAGAATTAATATCAGCTATCTCATGGGAGTGTATAAAAAGGTCCCGTTTTAATGGGCTATAACAAATAAATGTTTTTGACTTAAGTACACAAATTAATAATTGTATTTCGTTTCATCATATTTGGCTGAGTGTGTATTTAATACAGTAGCTAATGAACAAACTGTAGCAAGCCTACCATGACAAGCATAAGCAATCCAATTGCGATTTAGAGGCAAGCGATGGATCACCATCTCTCATGCGCGTTGTGTGCACGCAGATTGCTAAGCGAGCTTTGTGACTATTGGTAACTAAAGTAAAATCTGGAAACTTTCTCATAAACATTATTTTATATTTCTGAATGAAAAGAAATCCTATGCTGTTTTACCAATAAAATAGAACCGATTAAAATATACAGTGACCTAACTAAAATTGCGTCTTACGTGCAAAAACATGATAAGCAAAATCAAAATTTATGTATGCTGTATTCTTATATTCAATTATACAATTTATTAAAGTCTTGCATTATCCATCAGAATGGTTAAGTTGTTGTTGAAGCAATTGCACACTTTGAATTGAGAAAAACAGTTTGATTACCAATGCATCAGATTTTAACTTTTGCTGTGCGTCTTTACATTGACTCAAAGTACCCCATCTTCATCATTATTACTTACTATGTATGTATCTTTTTCACATTATGGGAGAATATCCAGGATAATCTTGCACTATTACTACAAATCCTGATTAGTAAATCATCAATATGCCAAAAACCCGTATTGCAGTAAATAGAGGCAAAGACTTTAAAAAAAAAAACACACGCACCTTGATATTCTTAAGCATACCTTTCATCTGTAACTCTTAATACACCACCAATAGAGTTCAAAATTAACTTAAAAAACGCGAATTAAGTATTTTTATTGGAGAGTTGCTCCTTCTAATAAACTATATTACATTTTCCATAACTACATAATATGTATTTATGAAATACTCAGCATAGCGATCTTAGATTGATACACTGCTGAATGTTATTCTTTTTTTTATTGCTAATTGTGGTAATTATTTTTTTATTGGCAGTTGACTTGTTGTTTGTTGATTATTTATTGTGTAGTTCATTTCATTGTTCATTATAATTATATTATTAAAATTTAACAAAATTACTAAATTTATTCTCTCACAATGTCGCGCATTGGGAGGGGTCCTATGTCCAACGGTGGACTGCGATTGGCTAATTGACTGATTGATAAAATTACTGCAAATAAATTGTTTTTTTTTACTGATATTGATATAATGAAATATTTGAATAATATGGCTGACAATAGATTTTAGGCCCGTATTCTAGAATGGTATCTATCTGAGGACAGAATTAACAGATTGTCTACACAACAAATTTTTCTCAGATAAATCGAGATTGTGAGCTGAGTGTCCTTCTATAATACAGGCCTTAGACATTCATTTGTAGGTTCACATTATATTATCCTTGCGTTAGTCGCAGTCGCATCCGACTTTACCGGGGGCGATATTGCGACATTGCATGTCCGTCCTTCACGCATTGATTTATGTCGCGATTGCCTAAAATTAAGTAGATATTGTTTCCTGTCCTAGTGCTACCATATCTATCGCTTAATTCGCCTTCTTTTCTGTCTATTTTTAAATCTTACGAACTGTACCTGTCCTCCTTCTGCGTCTAAGTCCAAATAAGCTTGCTTTTCTTCTCCTATAAGTAGACAGCCTCTGTGGCGTGGCGGTACTCAACGCGACTGCCACGCAGGAGGCGCGGGTTCAATCCCCGCTCAGTGTATTTGTATGCATGAATATAACTATTTGCATTGGTCTGGGTGTTTCTATGTATAATATGTATGTATTTACAAAAAAAAAGTATTTGGGTATGTTTATCCGCGTTCTAGATTCCATAACATAAGCTAGTTAAGCTTACCATGGATAAGTGAATGTTATTTTTAAGCTATCGCGGTGTAAACTCATGATTATTTATGTCTATTCGGGATAAAATAGCTTCACGCGATAAAAAATTATGCACCCGTGGTCGCACCCGAAGCGTCCGCAAAAAAGTAAGTGATTATTTTTATCGCGTGAAATCCCGAATAGGCATAAATAACCATGATTTATAAATGAGTTATTTATTTCGCTAGTCTGACTCCACATTATTATATTGTTGCTTGTAATGCATATGCATAACATTATTTACTGTTTATATTCTACTGTATGTAATGCTGCACGTAGGCTGCGTAATAAATTAGGTGTTATAGACGCGGCGCAATGAGGGCCTGCGCCCATTACCAGCATTGGTAAACAAAACAATTAATTTTGTCGACTATAAATTAGGCCTTATTTCTATCGTTATTAAATTGAAATTTCCATGATGATCAATCGTACCTTTCGTTAACGGTATTATTATCTGTTTATACTGTTGATTGGTGTCACTTGGTGGAATCTGCCACACATACAGACCAAGGCACTGTACATTTACACTATATTTTATTTTTCACCTACCGGTTTCGTCTCACTGCTATAAAGCCGTGAATACAGATATGGTTAAGTTCAATTTTCTGTCAATAGCAATAAGGTCTATTCTTGTTGGACAAATAAAAATGTTGATGCTTGCCGAGTGCAATGATCGTAGTTATTGCGTTGTATAATTTGTTTACTAACCGTTTGCATGCGTTTATAGCTGGATGTGCGTATTGGAAAACATTGCTTCTATTATATGTGCATATTTTACATCACCATCTCTTGCACCACATTTAACATATTCAGCGGGATGCTTTTAGTATTCTAAAAACATGTCAGAAATGGCAGAAATTGACGTAAAGTTATGTTTTATGCGAATATTGGTAAAGCGGGTTCTATTTTATTGATAAACCGTTTTGTCTCTACCTTCGTGCAGTTCGCCAGTGCGTCGGCTCTGCGTATTTATACTGCCTTGCATTTATTAGTTAGCATATAATATACTGTCCGAAGTTTGCATTGAAATAACAATTGAACGCATTCTATCGCGAATTACTTTTTTTTTCTTATTTACATTGAACCCGACGCGTGACCAGGGCTCCTGGATTATATTCTTATTTTTGTATTTTTAAGTAATCAATAATCACATTGCGCACATAAAAAAATACTCAGCCACGACCACATGTTACAGAGATTGTAGCTAAATGGAAAGGGGGCGGCGTTTGCTTTTTTAATCTGAATTCTTGGCGACATAATATAATATGAAATTACCGGAAAAATGGCCACGTGACCAAGACGCCATCAATACGTTGACATAATATCTTCATTCCTCTCTATGTTGGCGCGCCGAGACTGCTGAGCAAGAAGCTATGCATCATCAGTTGTATACATTCCAACTCACTTTGAAGCGACGATACCAGTAATGTAATTCTATTTGTATTGCAGCCAGCAGGACATATGGATTCACCCCCGATAGTTCCATCAGAAATCGTCACACCTATTTCAAGTAAGTAATGATCAGCAGTATTTAGCAATACAACGAAATTGTCACTTTACCCTGAGACCTATCATGAAATGTCCGCAATTCCGAGTCGAAGTTTCGAGCAATTTGGTTTACATACTACCGAAGTGACTTCAGGGTACCTTCATACGTAAATGCCACGTGAATCGGAACGTTACCGTACGCGCGTTTCACTAATTTCAAATTGTCTCAAACTGTCAAAAAGAAAATAAACGAATGGACGTAGTGTAAACGTTCTTGCGAGTAGTTGTCATTTTTGGTCAAAAGTTCAACAATAAAAATAGCTTTAACCTGATTTGAATTGTGTTGTACAAGTGTGTAATAATTGTACAGATAAGCAATTAGTGGCATACAATTTCATTAGTAAGTCTGCTATATGAATGATTTTTTTATAGCATTTATTATGCTAACTGTTAAGTTCGAAAAGCATTGGAAAAATGAAATGCTCAAGTGAGACTCGAACTCACGACCTTTCGCTTACAGGGCGACTGCTCTGCCAACTGAGCTATTGAGCACCACTTGAATCATTCCAAATTTTCCTTCTCTTTATATCCGTCTCTAAGGGCGACGGTGCAGCCATCTACCAACATTCTTACGAACTGTTGGAAACAATGAATGATTTTTCAACCATTTTTAAACATTAAATTTTGATGACTGCGCCCAAATATTTGAATGAATTTTTTATAGCATTTATTATGCTAACTGTTAAGTACGAAAAACATTGGAAAAAATGAAATGCTCAAGTGAGACTCGAACTCACGACCTTTCGCTTACAGGGCGACTGCTCTGCCAACTGAGCTATTGAGAATGTTGGTAGATGGCTGCACCGTTGCCCTTATAGACGGATATAAAGAGAAGGAAAATTTGGAATGATTCAAGTGGTGCTCAATAGCTCAGTTGGCAGAGCAGTCGCCCTGTAAGCGAAAGGTCGTGAGTTCGAGTCTCACTTGAGCATTTCATTTTTTCCAATGTTTTTCGAAGTCTGCTATATTTATATTTTCATTATTTAGAAAAAAATGTCTACACCACCATCTGGCGTTGAGAAGAAATAAGTAACATAATAACTCAATCCATTTTATGAACATTTCACCACAATAATTCCAATCATGTTACTTTATTTAATAAATCGTATATTTAACTGAAATTTAAAATAACATTGAGCCATCTGACGGTATAAGGCCAAATCATTTAGGGGGCCTGAATGAATTTTCTATAATCTGAGAGATGGCCTTATTTAAAAAGATGCTATCCCTAGGTATTTTAAATTTTGTTCATCTATATTAGATTATTCTAGAATTCTATGCAACCATTATTAGCGAGATAACAAACTACAAGGACCATTTGCATGCTCTCTTTCTAATCGTGTTCGCTATGCCGCACTTGATGGAGGCAGGGGAGGAACGTCATACCTATGACGTCATTCGACTCTTTGTCGGCCTAAAATGTAAACCTGCTAAGTCCACTTTTTATCGAAAATGACATTTTGTTTGGATCTTAAAGTAATGACGATTACCGACCTAATCATGCAAAAATACGTCATAAAAATCGTCTAAATATCGATGTCCGTCAAACTGCTATAAAATCAGCGACCAAAAAACACAGAAAACCTGCCAAATCCTTTGATCCTTCTGAGTATAGTACTAGAAATAGTCGGTGCCTCCTGTGGCGTTGCCATTCAATTTATTTAACTTTTAGTACACTTAGGCCTCATGTCCACGAGACGGTTTTGCGCCGGAGCTAGGCCCGGCGTCAAACCGGGTCTACGGGCGGTCGTCAGTCGTGTATGAAACTCTATGAAGCTAACCACACGACTCCGGCGCTAGAGCCGGCTCGCCGTGCAACCGGGCACGGTGCTCGCCGCGTATACGCCCGGCGCGCAGTGGAGTATGGCAGTGTGTGAGCGCATGCACACGAGACCGGACCTACGGGCGGCGCGTGCGAAGGGCTACCAACGCAATGGAGATCAACCAAGAATTTCTTATCATCTTCCATTAGTTGGTTCTGAACGAGCGTATGAAATGCACCTTGATCTTCTCTTTCTCTTAGCATAGGATGTAATAAAAAAAGACGATAAAAAAATGCAAAGACAATACCGTCTTTGTCGTCTTTTTTTAGTTTTTTATACAACATGTGCCACGCAATAATACATTTCCTTTTTTTAACACTTAACATTTTGTACGTTAACAATTCACGAAATGAAACGAGCGAATGAAGGTGGCAACCCCTTGAAACCGGGTCCGTGTACAAACCGTCTAGTGTGCACGGTCGGACGGTTTCTTCCCGGCGCCGGCAAAAAACCGGGCCGTGTTAAAACCGTCTCGTGGGCATGAGGCCTTAGGTAGTGATAAAGGTAACACAAGTGACAGTAGATGTTAAAGGTAAGTTTTTCCAAGACCAACTTAAGGCCAGTAGACGAAAGCCTTTGGCTTCCAGCGTGGAGTGAGACAGAGGTATGTCATATCACCTAAACTATTCAACAACGCATTGGAGGGCGTCTTCCAAACTCTGGATTGGACTGGGCGGGGTATCAACATAAACGGTGAATACATCTCACATCTTCGCTTCGCTGATGACATCGTCATAGTTGCGGAGTAGATGGAACAACTGGGCGAAATACTGCACAGCCTAAATTATGCTTCTTGATGCGTCGGCCTCGGTGTAAACTTTGATAAAACCAAGATAATGTTCAAAGAACATGTTGCACCCAGACTGATTCTCATTGATGGGGTGACGCTCGGAAGTTGTCCAAAAATATGTAGGCATACCTGGACTAGGTTATTTACTTCCAGAAAGAACTAGCCATAAGGATTCAACTGGGTTGGGCAGCATTTCGCAAACTACGTAGAGTCTTCTCTTCTCCGCAATATCTGAAAACAAAGGTCTTTGACCAGTGCGTCCTACCTGTTATGACTTACGGTGCTGAAACGTGGACACTGACGGTAGGGCTGGTCCTTAAGCTAAAAGTCACGCAATGAGCCATGAAACAAGCTGTGCTTGGAGTTTCTCTGAAAGATTGAATTCGAAATAAGGCCACCCGACACAGAACCAAAGTTACCGACATAGCTCACAGAATAAGCAAGCTCAAGTTGAAATGGGCTGGCCACGTCCTTCGAAGGATCGATGGCCGTTGGGCAGACGAGTCCTAAAGTGGAGACTGCGAGAAGGCGAACGGAAGGTAGGACACCCGCTAGCCAGATGGACTGATGACCTGAAACAGGTAGCTGGGACAAACTGGATGCGGAAGGTGGAGGATCGGGTGAAATGGCGGACATTGGGAGAGGTTCTATGTCCAGCAGTGGACTGCAGTGTGCTAATTGAAGTTGAAGTACTTACTGTGCTTGTTTAAGAAATAAGTTTGGTATCTTTGTGATTGTTAATTACTAAGTCAAACTATGTTTGTTTACCATAAATACGAGTAGTTTTTAAATAAATATTAGAGAATTTTTATTGATTTATGTTCTTTTTTGTTATTATTTATGATGCCTATATTTTTTATGTGCTTAGTTTATAAAGAACATGGTAAAAAATTCAATACGAAAGCCTGCTTCATCCCAAACTAAATAATAATGTCCAAACGAATACAGAACAGATTTTTACCATTTTATTTAGTTTTTCAAGGAATTTTCATCATTAAAATGATCCATGAACTTATTTGAAGAAACGGGATTTAGGAAATTTCTATTTAGGTGCATGTGGTCCATATTATCATTTCGTCTAAAGTATCAAAAGGTCCATAGTATTATAACGACCAGTATCATTTCGTCTAGTTCATGAAATGGTCCATAGTATCTATTCGCCCAAATGTCAATTAGTCTATCTCTGTGTAAAGAGCCTCGTAGGACCACATGCACCTAAAGGTTTTTATTAGGTAACTAAATCACTAGTCAAGTCAAGGAAATAAACGCTTATATTTCTTCTAAATAAAAAGCCTTTCGAACTTAAAATAAAATCACCTTTCGAACTTAAAATAAAATCTTATTATGTGTTAAGTCTTATGTACACTATTTTTTTCAAAAAAATTATTAAGGTTATGTTACCACTGTCAAGTTCTATTAATGGTTCCTTATATTTTTTATCAAAACAAATATCTTTGTTTCGCCTATTTTTTCGCAAAGAACAAAATAAGGATTGTTTAAACTTATAATCATAGTGTTTAGCTTCCTTCCTTTCTTTACACAATGTCATTCATATAAGTCATCTAAAATTGAAACGGCCAGTAAAGTGTGTAGGGTTTTGTAGTCCAACCAAAACGTTTTGTTCATAGTCCAACTATACGAAAAACTAGACGTAATGATACTCTGGACGTTTTGATACTGTAGACGAAATGATAATATGGACGAAATGATACTGTAGACCTTATAATACTATGGACCTTTTGATACTTTAGACGAAATGATAATATGGACCACATGCACCTAAAGGTATAAAATTATAGAAGTTTTTCAGTTTTTTCATCCTCCTGTAAAGTTCTATAAAATGGATATAGCAGGTTTACATATTAGGCCGACGTTTTGACACCCCGCGCGTCTCCCTTCTCACCCGCATTTGGTGACGCGTTTTTATTAAGAGAAATATCAATGGGGCATCTCCGTTACTTAATCACAATCTGTCCTCCGTGGTAGCCTCTTTGTATTCCTCCTCATCCGCTTGACTGATTGTATGTTTGTTTTTCAGATGGGTCACATGTGGATATGGGTGAGGCGGGCCACCGGGAGCGGTTCACATCCGAGAGGCCTCCAGGGGTCCAGAGAATGCCACAAGTCAGAGACATCCCTGACAGTTTAGGTAAGTTACATTATTTTTAGATAAATTTGGTTTGAGTGACCTGAAGTGTAAATTGTGATCATCAAGTGTCATATTTTATGATATTGTCTATGGAATTATTACACATTGATCATTGATCCTCGTGACCATGGCTATTGAAAATCAATGAAAAAACTGTGTAACCACCCTAGCAATAGCATAACTGGCATAGACTACACATGCCATAAATCATTATAGTTAGGGAGGCCACGCAGCTAAATATGTAGTTACTCGAGCGTCGCGGAAACCTATTGAAATTGGTAGGTCACATGATAGAAAGATATGTATAAGATGGTGTATAAAGTTTACAATTTTAGTGGTGAGGGAGGCATATACAAAGCATAATAATAAATAAATACATGTATCATCCATCTTTATTAAAGTTTTGTATTACTTTGGTCTTGTCTAAAGTATTTCAGTTATTATAGTTTGTTTAACTACTAAATAAACTTTTCAAAGACCGCGTTCTAGTAAATAAAGACATATCTTTGCAAGTTTCCCACGCCCTAAGGTTCAGCTTAAATCGCGAAATTTTCAAATTGGACACTCGTTAGCTAGTAACTAACCTACGTTATCTTAATCTGACGCATAGGTGTAAATTCGTAGAACAATTTTTTTTATTTTGCGCACCCACCGATATTGAATGGCGCCTACTGGCTGGAGGAATTTGTCAAAATGGAACTAGCCTCCCCCAGCTTAATCTGACGCGCTCGAGTTACTACAGTATTTCCTTCTATGGCTCCCCTACTATTATGCAGATTAGAGAAATCTGTAATTTTCTACAGAGCACTGTGTCCACTGAATGCAATTACTCTAAATGCAAGTTACAAACGACTTGCGTCTGGAGTCTTTGCAGGCAGTTGAAACAGCCTCAGCTAGGAATTACTGAAAATATTTTCCAGTGGACACATTTTGCTTAATGATTTCTCAGTTGCATCCGCTTTTTACTTTCAATTGCTATTGGCTTTTGCTTGCAAGATATGTGTAAAGAGTCTTATCAATTTAGACATTATTAGTTTATTGTCATGCGGAAAACGCAAACAGGGAGGTCAATACCTGCGCTACAAAGATGTGTTAAAACGCAATCTTGTGGCCTGCAACATCTCTACTGATGGTTGGGAGGAGATTGCCCGTCTTAGACCGGAAAGGCGTCATACCGCCCGCACTGGTGTCGACTCTTTTGAGGAAAAACGTCTAGAAGACCTTGACGGGAAACACCAAGCACGGAAGACACGTCCAAAACCCTCCTACTCATATACGCATAATTCATCTGGCCAGCTATACTGTACGCCTTGCGATCGTGTCTTCAAGTCGAAGTTTGGCTTTGCAACCAACTAAATATTTAGGAGTCGCCGTCACCGGATACGGTTTGGACGAAATGAAAAGAACGCTTTCTCGAGTGTAAACTACTTGTCAAGCTTCCATTCAAATAGCTCCTCCCCGTTGCAGATAAAGTGGTGATTCCACGTGTTGGTTGGGCATCGGGGGCGATGTGCAATAACCGAGGCCGCACGTCGTGGCGAAGTCCCTCGTTCCAGGCGCGGTTTGGCCAGCCGCACCCGTACCGACGGAATAACATGCACCTGGTATGTACCTCCATTGGCACCTTATGCTTGGATCACACGCACCAAGTACAGTGGCGAGACAGTGCTGTCGGCCGAGTGCGATGGACGTGCTAAATACTCGGCGCTATGTTTACACCTAGCGAGCATGGATCGAGTGCAGTCTGTCGCCACTCCACTAAGTGCGTGTGATCAAGTGGTATTCATCGATCAGTTCTGCAGGCTGCCGAATATAATATACTCATCATCAGAGCATTAGTCTTGTATGGCTTCTTTTGAGTTAACTTATGTTGGGCATTTATGAGAGGGACTTTCTTCTGACTCCAAACCCAAGAGAAATCTGGACCCGAACCTCGTCCATTAATCAGTATGTGTACTGGCTTACAACTTAGGTCCCTAAGACCTTACTGGGCCTATTACAGCTATAACCCCCAGTGATAACTCAAAACTATATACAATTTTGTTCACAGGTCAACTATAGCCCACGTGTATCGTTCCCACCACTACAGATTAGGCCAAATACTTCACAAATGCGGCTGGAAAACCGCCCTGCCGTTCGCCCTGACACTCGCCTCGATACTCGCCCTGAGACTCGCCCCGAAATACGCCCTGACGTACGCCCCGATATGCCTTCTGACAATCGCCCCGAATCGCGGCCTGAACAGCCCCCTGAACTAACACGTCCTGAAATCGAATCAGAATTAAACCATCAGCCACAAATGGGCGCCGATATTTCCCCAGAACGCCCCATTTTACCGCAAGACATGCCTGTGTTCCGCCCTGCTATGGAACGGACCCCATTTTACTCTCGATACCACTTCAGGGCAAATACGGATGAACGTCCTCAATATAGGCCTAGGCCTAATTTCGACCCACGGTTCTACAGGCCAAATTTCCCTCCTGGTCAATTTGCACCTCCAATGCGCGACCTTCCGCCGGGAGCGCCCGGGTCTGGTTTGGATAAGATGGACATGCCAAGAGAGTCAGAAGTCAGGATGTTGCCCGTATCGTTACCGCCTAACTTGCCCCCAGGAGGTTTGGCGGGGAAGAAAGTACTTATCAATCCGCATTTTAAAGGGACCTTCCAACCGCCAATAGAAGGTAAGATTTATTCTTGATGTATAAAAAGACCAATAAAATTGAAGATTTCTCAGTCGGATGATTATGTTCCCAAGCTAATGTGATCAGCACCCAAAATGTTTAAATTTAGGATATAAGATTAAGAGAAAAAATTATGACAACTAAATTCTTTTCAATACTGGATTAAAGATATTTTGTCGTATCGTAAAGTATGTTTGTACATTATTCACCTCTAGACTAATTCGTAAGCATATTATCAATTTTGAATTAGGTATGTTAAAAAATGTACGTGGCAATTTATTATACATTTTGACGTATTCCACTCATAGAGTGATATGTCGATGACAACCTCACCTCCGGCCTAGCACCACGACCCACAGTCGGCGTGCGGTTTTAGTCGGTTCGACTCCGACATAACCTCCCCTTCCGGCTCCGGCAGGGGAGGTATCCGAGGGGATTTCCGCACGAAAAAAAAAGCATTAGCTTTTCAGTCATATCATATAATTTATTTAAAGGTATCTATGCCTCTATATAGACTTGTGGACACATCGATTGGCCCACCCTAGAGTTATGATTATGTTATGATTGCTAGATTGAACAAAAACTATTGATGCAGTTTTAAACCTGACACATTTTACCATCTTTTTCGATCGTATTGTTTTAAATTTGAATTCAGAATTTCACACGACATGGAGCTTCGCCTAACAAGTTGGGTATGCGCATTGATGAAGGCTGTTGATTTTTGAATAAAAAACATGTTTTATCAAATAAAGGTTTAATTTATTAACGCGTGTTGCCTCCATGGGCATCTACGACAGCTCTCATACGATTAGGCATAGAGTTCATCAACCGGTCTATGAAATTTTGAGGGATCATCTCCTATTCCTCTTCTATGGCAGTTTTCAACTCCAGCATCGTCTGGGCAACTGGCTGACGTCTTTTTAGCTCGTCCCACATGTGCTCAATATGTCTGGGCTTCTGGATGGCAAGTCCATAACTGTGATGTTCCTATCCCGAAGATATTCCCTGACTGCCGGCCGTATGGGCTCTTGCATTATCATGCTTAAAAAGGTAATTTGGGCCCACATGGTCCACGCATGGCATCACGTGAGGTTCTAAGCACTCACGAAAGTACCTTTCAGCTTTTAATCCTCAAGTTGAGTTTTACCGCTCGCGGATATACCGCCCCAGTCCATGAGTCACCGCATAAGCAACCCTCTCTTGAAAGCAGCATTGTGCAAAATGCTCTCCCTTACCTCGGTAGACCATCTTCCTTCCATTATTGCCATGTAACGCAATTTTAGACTCATCAGAAAAGAGAAAAGAGAAAATCAGAAAAGAGAAAAGAGTACACGGCTCCAATGCTGCCGAGTCCAATTTCAATGAGTGCGCGCGAAAAGAAGACGCGTTGTTCGGTGGGCTCGCGTTAGTTTGGGGCCATTAGCTGGTTTGTGTGGTACCATATCGCGTTCTTTTAATCTTCTCCGAACAGTTCGAGCGCTCACAGATACTCCGTGGAAGTCGCGAAGTTAGTTTTGTATACCAAAGGTGACGATTTCTCAAGCTGGTCGTCACGATGAATCGATCCTGCCTGTCAATTGTGACCCGAGATCGTGGCCTTCCTTGGCGACGAACAAAGCCGCCAGTCTCTACGTACCTCCGATAAACATTTCGGACGGCAGATCGACTTAAATTAAGTTAAGCACTCACATGTCTTTGGCTGTATCTGGCCTGGATAAGTGCCACAGCTTGGGCGGCGATTTCAGGCGAAGTATCCATAGATTATTCATAGAACCTCATCTTAATGTTAAGAATAAGTAATGCGTGTTGCAAAACCAAAGAGAAAATCACACTTTCTAGAATTAGTCCAAGTAACCTAATAAAATTAAATTTTCTTAGTATTCGATTGTTTAATATCAACGAACAGGCTCCAAATTGACTTTTGTTTCTTTAAATTCTGTGTTCGAAATTCAAAAAAAGACTATTGAATAAATAAATGTGCCTGGTTCAAAACTGCATAAAAACTTTTTGCTCGACCTCATATAAATTTTAAGCTAGGTCTAAACGAAACTGAAAATGCAAGGTGGGCCAATAGATGTGTCCACAAGTGTATTTTAACGTTTATTTGAACCTGTGGTTTATGCCACAGGGTTGCCAGCCTACATACCGACTCGGATCCAAAAGTCGCCGCCCCCCAATGCAACTATTGAAAACAAATTCGGTAATAATATAATATACAAAGTTTGTCCATTTGTTTCTTATTTGTTACAGAGGTAAAAAAAGTTCGCAATAATCTATTACTGTTAGATCACGCTATGGTGAGACCCGTAAGACATATGAAAATGTTTGTTATAATATCAGAGTTTTGTCATTGTAGCAATTTATTAATTGAAAAGTTATTAAATCATAAGTTGAAAAATAGCTCGCGTATTTATCACGTAAAAGGTGAAGCAAACTAGAACCGAGTCACTTACTAAGTTTTGCAATTAAACAGTCATGTATTTCTAAAATATAATATCTTCAGGCAACAAAGACCTGAAAAGACTAACCTTAGACTGTTGAGTATTTAACACGGGAGACGCCTTCTGCTTGGTTCCTACTATTATCTTCTGGAGAAATTACTCTGTTGCACGAATATTTAAAGTAAATGTCATCGAAAAAATAAAAATAAATATTTTGCCGCTTATAATTCATTAACTTTAATCAGTGCGTTCTTAGTTTATCTTAGAATAAGATTCAAATGGACTGCATGTTTGATTAGCACTTGTATAATAATGATGTACGTAGTTTGTGCACGCAATGTGTTGTTTGTTCACGAGTGTACTTCGCCGCCGGGAACAAGAGCGAGAGAGCTGCTAACAACTGCGTCGGTTTTGTAGAGCATTGCCTGTGTCGCACATCGGACTGACAGTTTAGTATCTTTATAGAGTGGTGAAAACCGATCCTAACTGGGTTCTCGCTCTTCGTCCCAACGTGCCAAGACAAAAGTCCGTTACTATCAAGTGTTAACATGTCTTTTGCTTTGTAAAATGTAATTTTTTCGCCATTAGCCACAATTGTCACAGCTATGGTAGTGACGATGATTGTGATGAGGTGTTGTTTCTTGTGCAGGCCTGGGTACAGACATAGACGACGCGGCGGAGAGATTCATCGCCGAACAACGCAACGCGCTGGCCAGGGCCGCGGTCCGGCATCAAACCAGGAGGTCGCCACCAAGACAAATGTGATTTACTTACTTCTAAGATTTGACTGTGACAGCCTCTGTGGCGTGGCGGTAGAGCACGCGACTGCCACGCAGGAGGCGCGGGTTCGATCCCCGCTCAGTGCAAATATGTGTATGCATGAATATGGCTATTTGCATTGGTTTGGGTGTTTCTATGTATAATATGTATGTATTTACAAAAAAAAGTATCTAAGTATGTTTATCCGCATTCTAGATTCCATAACACTAGCTAATTAAGCTTACCATGGGTCTAGATCAAATTTTAAAATGTTGTGGAATTCAAGTCGAGAGATCCGATGAATTCATAAATACAGCTGAGAGTAAAATGGGGACACCGTGCTTGTCACACCCTAGAATGTCATCTCATGGCTGTAAATAGCCCAGGGTCGCCTGGGGTGCGAGGAAATCCTATTGTGTAACCTTAAACTCCTGTAACTGAGACTCGAGACGATGTGCAGTTTTAATTGGTTCGAGTCCGACGTAACCGCCCGAAGTAGGTACCGACGACGGTTGAAACTATTTGTTAATTATTTATTTATTTTTGCTTGTCCTCAGATACATAGATAACACGACAATAGAGATAGAGAATGACTTCCCGCACGGGCCGTATCGCCGCGGGGATGACGACGACCTCCTCCGCAGGCAGGAGGAGTTCATCAACGCGAACAGAGCTGGGCTCAGGCGGAGGTGAGAGTCTCATTTCTACTTTAATAGGAGAGAGTAGTATTCTGGTTGTCACCCTCTTCATTCCTACGTATCTCTTTTCTATGCTGCACATTAACATTGTTTACAAGAGATGGAAAGCATGAAGAAGATGTTTAAAGGAGAGTGACAGCTGGAAATAGAGTGAATGGGGCACTGCACAACTTTATGAGCAGCCGGAAATTGTCCGAAAAGGCACGACGGGCTGTACATCGAGGAGTGTTAGTGCCGACTGTATGGTAGCGAAAGTTGGGTGTGGCAGAAAAAGCATCAGAGTAGAGTGAATGCTGTAGAAATGCGTGCGTTGCGAAATATGTGTGGATTGACCTTGAGAGATAGAGTGAGAAATAGCGTGGTAAGAGCGATGTGGAGTA
This sequence comes from Eilema sororculum, assembly GCA_914829495.1. Classification (NCBI taxonomy): domain Eukaryota; kingdom Metazoa; phylum Arthropoda; class Insecta; order Lepidoptera; family Erebidae; genus Eilema; species Eilema sororculum. The sequence continues at coordinate 1,274,886 of OU618532.1, forward strand.
ATAGAAGATGTAGTGACGAGAATTGCGAAAGGAATGTTAAGATGGTTCGGTCATGTTGAGAGAATGAATGAAAGAAGACTAACGAAACAGGTGTATGAGGCGAGTGTGGAGGGTACTGTCGGTAGGGGAAGACCTAGGCGCACATACCTGGACCAAATCGGGGAAGTTTTAGAAAAGGGGCAGGTCAGGAGTACCCTAAACCGACGAGCATGCATGAAGAATGTAATGAGAGTGAATGAAGCGAGAGTAGTATGTCAGGATCGTAGCAAATGGAGATCCGTGATCTCTGCCTACCCCTATGGGAAACAGGCGTGATTTTATGTATGTATGTATGTATGTACATTATGATTGTACTAGAATTGAGTGGGAGAGAGGAATTTTGTTATTTTAATTTACTTTTAGACATGGTTTTATGGCATTGATAGGGCGTTTGAACAGAAAGGTTGGCGGTACAGGGTTCATGGCCTACTCAGCGGGGACAAGGAAGGTGTTGATGATAGTCCACTGTAGATAGTGCTTCATTGTAGTATACCGAATCTCTGGCAATAGATCTCACGTTAGATACATTACATAGAATACTACTACATTTGACTACACTGAAGAGATGGAGAGAGGATCTGTATGGTGAGTACGATGGGAAGTTTTACGTTAATTGCCCTCCCCAGGATGCGAACTCCGTCCCCGGCGCGTCGCAGCCAGTCCCCGCGCCGCAGTCCAATGGCGGAGCGCGAGCGGCACGAGCGGAGGCCTAGGGCTGAAGACTCGCGCCAGCAGGAGGTAAGACTCACACAGACTTATAACTATCCACTAACCGCTAGCATGGAACCCCTTTTAATTAGTGCGGAAACTGTGGCTGCCATTTTTTAAATAATTTATTCATTTTAGTGTCACTCCCTAAAATTATTCGGCACACTCTCTCCATACAATGTTACTCTAATAATACAACTACTGAGTCGTTTCTCTGCACCACCTTTGATTGCCTGGTAGAGAATGCCTATGGCATTAAGTCCGCCTATGTACTTGTGCATGAAGTTTTATAAATAAATAAAAGAAAAAAATAAATAAAATGATATAGTCAGCGTCAGAAATATCTTGACGACAGTCTCAAAATGATCTTAATTAAGATATTAAGAACAAATCAAACTGTTTTATTGATTTAAATTGTATTTAATTATCCGCCGAAGTTCGAAACTGAAGATGTGTACCAAATATCAGAACCATCCGTCAACAGGAAGGGGTCAACCAAGGAATTGAGATAATTTTGAGCACTATGCTCATCAAGATCTTTTTGATGCTGATTGTACATGATTAGTTTGGACTTGATTTCATTCATCACCATAACGGTAGTGCATGTCTGCCGGGGTGCGAGGGATATGTTTTCTGCATTCTCACCTCCGGCAACCAAAGACCCAAAGACGGCGCGGCGTGTGTTTTAGTCGGTTCGAGTCCGACTAAAACCTCCACCGGCTTTCAGGGTGGTATCTGTGGGGATTTTTCGCACGATAAAAAGAATAAAAATAACGGTAGTGCATAAAATAAAAATGTCCAACGTGTGGACATTCTTCTTTCGTATAGTGAATCGTATAAGAGTGTTAATAAAATAACACTTTGAGAAATTGTTTTATTATGTTTAACGTTATCATTAATTGAAATAATATTAATTTTTATTGATTGATATTCGCAGGACAGTGAATACCAAAGGAAAGTGAGAGAGCAGGAGAGCCTTCGCGAGCGAGTGCTCCGCGCCAAGGAGGTTCGGCGGAGGAAGAACGCCGTGGCGGCTTTGCAGAAACAGCAAGACAAGTGAGTTTGTATACCCGACTGCATAAAAAAGAAAGAATGAGGAGTTTAAAATTGTTTCAGTAACTCGCCAGTACATCGACCAGCACTAGAATGTTGCTGTGATAGTGTAAACTCGGTAGGCGGCTCCACTATCGCCCCCAAAACGGATATTTAAGGAGAGATTTGGATCGTTCGGGCGGGGTCCGGTGTCTCAGTGGCATTCAATCCGCCCTGGACCGAGTTTTTAAAATCTATATATAAAATCATAATCAATTGGAACAGTGTAAACTGGTACAATAATATAGTGTATTTATTTCAAGAGCAATGGGTTCGGATTCTGGCTAGGAATATTAATAATTTTAAAATTCAATCAACAATTTTACTTTACATTTACATTATTTATTTTTTCTTTATAGTTTCGGAATTAGCTTTCCAAATCCACTTTGAAATTGACTTTGTATATTAATGTTTTTACCTTTTCATCAACAGGGAGCAAGAAAATTCGGATGCATCACCAAAAACGGAGTCCAAACCGGCAACTCCTACCGAAACCACGGACAAGCCGACGAGCACCGACGCGGACATCAAACCTGACACCACGCGGACGTCTCTGGAGAAGGATAAGGCGAAGCCGGAGATAGTGCGGGACCGCTCACCGGTGAAGGGAGCCTCGCAAGCCAATTCTACTATTGGTGAGTATCTCATAACCATAAGATAATCTTGACGTGTTGGTTACCGGTGGAGTAGAAAAGGGCCATCCCATCTCATGTGATGTCGTAGAAGGTGACTAAGGGATAGGGCTCCCAATATCTAGACATACAGTACCTAATTGACGTAGAAGTAAATTTATACTCAGTTTTCGTTAATGATTGTGTTTCGGTCTGGGGTAATAAATAGCGAGGCTATTACCGTCAAGAGGGTAGGTGGGCACCCTTAGAGGTGGGAGATCATTCGTATTCGATTTTGTGAACTTAAATGTGTTGATGTTATTAAATGATGGTCCTTTTCCACAAAGCAAATCTGGCTGTAAATGTAATAAGTGCTATTGTGTGACGTAAATGAGGTTTCGAGTCATTAATAGTGCCTGGGCCTCGGAATACGGCTTATGGGCTCACTCCCTATTCCGTGGGACCGAACACAGTAACTAGCGAAATGTGGTGGTGTTAGTTCACTTCTGCCTAACCCTCCAGAGATAAAATAGTGATTATATTTATGTTTGTACCTATATTTTTTCGGTGTATTACTTTTTCGTAGGTACCCCTTGTTCATCAGGTGGTCTTTGGTAACTTTATTGTACCCGTAGTATCACTGTATACACTCATCACAATCTAAAAGGCTCGCTTAGATAGATGTATTTCTCTACTCTATGGTGATATCCAAAATTAGATACGATTATGTAATTTTTTGTTTTTTTTTTTTAATCGAAGTTTATTATGACAAAAATTTGAAATAAAACCATATCACCTTTCGTAACATCTCATTTCAAAATACCTACAACATCAAAGTTTAAGTTACATTTTCTAATCAGAACTGTAATCCAATGCTTTTAACAATACATATTTAAATCGATTATAAACTCAAGCACACTTGAATCGAGTAATGAGTCGTATGGCTATATCTCTAGTTACGACAAGAGTGCAAGCGTCAAAACTGACCTGTGGCTAGGCGGTAGTGAACGCGACTGCTACACAGGAGACGCGGGTTCGATTCCCGCTGAGTGCAAATATTTGTATGCATGAATATGGCTATTTGCATTGGTCTGGTGTTTCTATTTATAATATGTACTTATATATTTACAAAAAAAAATAAAATGTTTATCCGCATTCTAGATTCCATAACACAAGCTATAAAAGCTTACCATGGGTCTAGATAGCGTTGTGTAAAATGTTGTGGAATATTTATTTGTTGTGGAATATTTATAAGTGATCCACGGTAATTTTCTTAGACGTGGTCAAATCATGCCCCTATCTTTGTAGAAAACCTGACGCCCCCACACCGTGCTCCGGTCAAGGCCGAGTCGCCGGAGCGCGCCCTGACGCCCCCTCTGCCGGGGCGGCGTGACAACAAGCGCTCATACAGCGACGACGACGTCGACCTCATCCTGGACGATATCGACGGCATCCTGTCCGACGAAGACGACTCCGGACGGTTCAAGGAGAAGGCCAAGAAGTGAGTACTCCATACTGTATACAACAAAGAGATCATATTTTTTATATCCCGGGTGTAAGGGGAACGCTCCCGAAGCCGAAAACCCCTAGTAGTACTCCAGGTACATAACACATTGGCATACAAATAAAATCGATTTTGGGGGGTCAATCGTCCAATTCGATTCGATTCGATCGATTATGTCCAACTGTTATATTGACTCTTTGTTAAAATAATCCATTGTTAAAATGTGAAAGTGTTTAAATGTCCAAATCTTAGTATATACTAAAGCCAAATACACATGATGTCATAATGTAAAGGACAACCCCAACTCTCATACAATCTTGGGCCCACATGTACAGGGTTGAAATTTAGGCAATATTTAGACCATCTAAGGACATTTTGTTTGCCTAATTTTCACGACGATTCACAATGGCCAAGTTTGATAAATCGAACATTGTTCATAGGTTTTTAGGTTATGGTGTAATACATAATGCGGTCAAACAGCGTCTTATGTTGTGTTGTGTCTGATAGCTACACAAGTTATTCGCGTATCGCTTTTATTGATATGTCAAAGCAAAGACATGCTTTAGCTACTTTTTTGTTGTACGATATTGAACCTTATAGTTTTATTTCCACAAGGCTGTATACATACTTGTTTGCTGTAGTAATATAGAATTAATTATATAAGTAGGTAATAAAATAAAACAACATTATTTTAAAATTAATTATATTTTTAAAAAGTATTTTAGTCTCTATCCCGGGTATCTTCCTATTTGGCTTTAGAAATGCTTACACTAGGACATAGGTCTTTCCTCCCCTTTTGTTCTGTTACATTTCTCAGTTTATGGCATCTAATTCGTCGCAGAAGGGAACGTCCACACAGAATACACACTTGTCTGTGCCCCACTGGTGATTGTGCTGGTCTGTTCTCATCCAAACATGCACATTGAGCTTGAATCCAGCAAGATTCGCAAATGATGTCATTTGCATTCACCTTAAACAGAGATCATGTTATAAGCACTGAATATTCCATTAGTCATATAGGCTAGTTCTTCATGAACGTTACACATATCAGTCAAAATACATTGTCTTATACAAAAGTTGGCATAATTATCTACGGGATTAGGTAGACTCGTAGTAATTTTCAATACTCAATACTCAATACATTTATTGCATTCCATAATGTGATACAGATGTCATGTATCGCTGCATCGTTCAATAAATGTCTGCCTATAATATTGCGCCGATCGGTAGCGATTCCACAATTCACACAGAGATGTGGTGAAGTCTAGTCCAGTTTTAAAGCCAAGGTCAACAAATGTAGCAAATAAGGGTCAATTAGTTCGAAAATCATATACAATTCACAGAGTAAAAGCAGCAATACACAACGATCTCAGGGAGCCGAAGGAAAGCGAATGCGACATTTACAATGATAGGAGTGAAAATGACATAATATATGATGTTACAGATAATTATGAATTCTATATGATCGATTATTTACAATCGATATTTTGACTTCCATTATGAAAGACTTTTTTTCTGTTCCGTGAAAGAGACAGGTTTCTTTCTGATTAATGAACTGAATAACGAAAATAAAGATGCTACATAGATATTTTGAAATCATTTAATAAAGCCACGAGTTTTAAATTCATAGTTATTAGTTATCGATTTGATTTCATAATCGAATCGATAAAGCAAGCATAATCATAGCGCATTTACGAAGATCGGATTAAGTATTACATTCAACGTTTACGAAGCTTGTTGATTAATGAAAATCACATTTTAAAACTTTTGTCGCACTTGGCCATTGCTGATTGTAATGAGGTCTAAACAAAATTATAACACAAAATATTCGAATTTTTTGAGGTAGGTTTGATGTCTGTACACTCGGGCCCAAAATGGAGTATCTCCTTTGTCAATTTGATTAATTCTGAAAAGTCTACATAGAGGTTGACACTGGCCGTATTCCTTTTAACATTAATTGGAATAGAAAGTGTAAGTGGAGTAGGAAGAGACTTAAAGAAGGAAAAGGATAGGATTTTTTAAATACGAATGAAGAGATCTTTTTGTTTTCTTGTAACATTTTTTTAAAGAATAAATACTATATATTTTAATTTCTATTTGATTGTAATTTACAAGTATTATATATTAGATTAACAACCACGTAGCCAACTTCTTTGGAATGTTTTAACGATGTTTCAATACTGGGACTAACTGAGACTAAACTGGGAATAAATGGGACTGACTGGATGCATAAGGCTGAGGATAGGGACCAAAGGCGCGCATTAGGAGAGGCCTATGTCCAGCAGTGGACTGCAGTAGGCTAATTGATTGATACTTAGTAACTTCAATTTCATCTTATTTATGTATTTGTCGTTGACGTTGAAAACACAATGACAGTCCTTTTTTTTTGGTATATTAACAGTTGTACGTTCTGACCAGAAGGAATTATTACAATTGGACATTGTGTCACTTGGCAATATTGTAATCAAGGCGTTTAGACACATTCACGTCTTTGTCAATTTGTCACTAAAGTTTGGACATAATGACAAGTAGACGTATTGACAGTTGGACGTATATTATCCGAATCCATAAAATCGATTTGGACAAAAAAAATTTATCTCGAATTTTTTTTTTTTTACTCTCCGTCGTGTTAGTAGTAGTCGATTTTATTTGTATGCCAATGTGTTATGTACCTGGAGTCCTACTACTAGGGGTTTTCGGCTTCGGGAGCGTTCCCCTTACACCCGGTATACCATGTAGGTGGCAGACAAGCATGATGAATGCCCACGTGATGTAAAGCGATTACCGTGACCTAAAGACGTATGCAACACCAATTTATAATCTGGTTTCGTATCAAGGTTGCACCTTTGAGGCCTGTAGTTGGTTTGAAGGAATTTTTACAGCATTAAGTATGCTAACTATACAAATCGAATACATAGGGAAAAAGAATCTTCTCGGGCGGGACTCGAACCCGCAGTCTTTCCCTTACAGGGGGAATGCCTGACCAATTCGGCTACCGAGACACGCCCGATATGATTCAAATTTCCCATCTTATACGTCTTTGAGGCGACGTGGCGTCATCATTCTTTTTCCCTATGTATTCGATCTGTAGTTGGTTTGTTTTACAGCTTTTATGGTACCGATAGCTAGTGCGAGAGCTAGAGACCCACATACGGCATGCCATTTAGTCGGTTTGAGTCCGACATCACCTCCCCCCGGTTGTATTTTTAGTTAGGTATTTGAGGCAAATTGAAATAATTGTCTCATACCTCTTCTAATATAACCCCAATATGGTGCTGCAAATACCTAGTGAGTAGCAAGGCTATATCACAGTTTAACCTCAAATACCTACCCTAAAAATTTATGCCATCTCTTTTACTATGCTGTGTGACCCAATCTGGAACGCCATACCTGCGTCAGAACATCAGATAGATAGGCAACACTTTGTTGTACACTAACATCAGATTACAAGAGATAACAGTAGTAGTTTGGGCACAGGTTCGTTAGCAAAATCATCTGGAAGTATTAATTTGGCGAAAGAAACGAGGACCTCGATTCATACTCTACCTTTTTGTTTACCTCGCCCCGCCACCCCACGTACCATGGGGATGGTACAGCTCTTGCAGTCACACTATAACCAATGTTGTAACCAAAAAACATCGACATGATAATGTTTAACTTGCCTATCTGTGATACTTCCTAGTACCCGACTACTGAAGGAAGGAGGGTAATGTTTTTCGAGACAATGTATGTATGTATGTATGTATATCCATTTATTTGGCACGGCCTACAGCCGGACGGATTTGGACATGTGAGGTGTCATTTGATTCGCCGTAATTGTGTGAGTGACACCAGGTATATTAAAATTGCGATAAAATTCAAAATGACGGATTTTTGGCGCCTAAACATATAATATGTTGTCAACAAATGTGGGTGCTAGCACCTCTGCTTACCCCTTCGGGGAATAAAGGCGTGAGTTTATGTATATATGTATGTATGTATAATATGTTGTCAAAAATATTTTTGACTCAAACTTATCGAGTAGGGTATCAAAATAAAGGTAATTAGAAGGAGATTACAGAAAGATATACATGTCATATCATAACTAAAAAGTATAAAATAAAACAAACGATTAAAAAACATTAGCCTCCCTCCTTCGGCAGTCGGGTAAAAATTAAAAAACCCGACTGCCACTGAAAAGATCAAAATAGTCGATCTTTTCAGTGGCAGTCGGGTTTTTTTTGTAGTGTTTATTGCTACAAATGTGTATGTTAAAATTGCTAATTTGTCGCTATCTCCTCAGGTCTGAGCCCACCAAGTCCAAGCCGCAAGTGGACCTCCGCTCCAAGTTACCTCCCAAGAATTCCAGTCACGACAGTAAGAAGTCCCAGAGGCAGAAGATTGTGTACAGTGAGGATAGAGAGGAGAGGAAAAAGAGAGGTTTATAACTGTTATGCTGGTAACAATCATTATGCGTTAGTCCGGGGATAGATGATGATGTGGGATGGAATAAGGGCTTATCTATTATGTCTGTTGGAGGTTTTTATGTAAAGTTATGTTATAGTCAGCTACGTCCGCAAATACCTCCGAAAATCGAGATTGGGACTGGTAGTACACATGAAATTTGAGCTCCAACAATGCGGAACTTTTGAGTTCTGACTCAAAGGTCTGCATCGATTGAGCTCAGTTTCGAGTGAAGACGCATAAAACCATACGACTGGCATTGTGTAAAAGTTTGCGAAGATTATGTATGTTTCTATCTCTCTGAAAGGGCTGAATGGATCTGGATGTTGTATGGATCAATAAAACATAGGTTACTTTTATTCCACTGGCTCCCATGGGTTCCCAAATTTCAAGAATGGGATCATGGGCTACAGCAAGTAAATAATATATATATTTTTTCTTTTTTTAGAAAAATCTGAGTCGCGTCGGCAGGTAGTCACGAATTCGACCAAATCTAACGACACCGAGAATGTCGCCGACAGTAAGAAAGCTAAGGTGAGCTGTCTTATTATCTAAGGATATTTCATTTAGGTGTATTACACTAACCAAGGAGGCTATCTAAATGCAGGCGGTGGCCTAGTGACAGCCAGGGTGCGAAAGAAATGTTACAGAGCCACCTTACACCCCGGCATTTGACAGCCGGGACAACGTGCGGTTTTAGTCGGTTGGAGTCCGACATAACCGCTCCGTTGGCCTTTATTGTCTGTGGGAATTTCGTTAAAATAATTTTGACAGCCGAGACGACGTTCGGTTTTAGTCAGTTCGAGTCCGACATAACCTTTATTGTCTGTGGGAATTTCATAAAAATATTTTTGACAGCCGAGACGACGTACAGTTTTAGTCGGTTCGAGTCCGACATTCAATTTAGATAATGTATTATATTTATCTGCAGTTGTGGGTATTTGTTAGTTCCCTGTGGAGTATAATACGGGCATCCCTCTCTCTACCCGCGGGGAATGAAATCCTGTCCTGTCCTCCATCCGGTACCTAAAACCTGTCCATCGTTCACAGCAGTGGCGAAGGGTCGAAAGGGAAGCCGATGGAAAAAAATCTTACATTTTTAAAGAACAATCATAGCAATTTCAGTCAGACATTCGGTTTTAGACAATGCATTATGTAAAGTATTTATTAGATAATTTTAAACATGTCTACCATGGCTTCCATTGGCAGAGCATGCCGGCAGGAGTCGTGTTCTAGGGAGCACTGGCCCTCTCCTGTCTGCCTGCCTGTCTCAATTGACCTAATGCTAACAAGTTACCTTTGTCAACAGACTAAAACTAAGTTGGGTAGCATCACCATCAAATCCAGACAACGAATTGCTTATAATAAAGAGGTATGTCGTCATTATCGACGGGGCTATCTTTGAGACGGATTGTTTTATTCGGCCATCTTACACCCTGGCGTTTGTGAGCCGAGAAATCGTGCGTTTTTAGTAGGGTCGTCCGCCTGCCGACGGTAGAGTATCAGTAACGATTGCCGCACGAAAAAAAAAGATATGTAACAACCTCTGTAGCGTAGTGGTAGAGTATTCGACTGCTAAGTCTGAGGTCACTAGTACAAAACCCGTATTTCTATGTAAAATACGTACCATGTATTTACAAAAGAAAATATATCTCGGGTTTTTAGTAGCGTTTTATTTTTAGACTGAGCTTTTTATATAAAAAATATTAATGATATATAAATACATCGATTGTTTAACTTTTCCTAAGTTCCAAACAAAATGGAGTATAACTATATATGTTTATATATATATGTATGTATTCTGGGACCCATAAAACAAGCTAAAGTAAAGTCAACGAAGCTAGAGAAAAACGTAAATAAATTATCAGCGGTTCCAAACATTTTATTTGAAAATTATGACGTATCACTTCAAGCGCATTCCAGACAGGAATGAAATTGCTCATAAGATGGCGGATCTGACAGTTGAGAACCGCTGTGCTGACAGCTTTCCTGTATTACGAAACACAAAACGACAGCTGTCGCTCGGCCATTGTCGCGTACGTGTGACATGTGCGACAATGACAGAGAAAATAATCGCTAGTTATCGCAACGTAACTCAGTAATGGTCGCTTTGTTTACCTTTTTTCTCTTGTCTCGTTGGCTTCACTAGTTATATGCTTGCCTCGTATCAAGATAGCGTAGAACATTTACATTAATTTCAGGCGGAGAAAGAGTCCGGGGAAAAAAAGTCCTCGTTCACTAACCGCCGCGTGATCCTCCAGCGGAAAGCGGCCACTCCCGTCAAGGACAAGGACAAGTCAGTATTCTCGCGCATAGACAAAGCCGACCCTTCCAAACCCAACCCGGGCATATTCAGCCGCGCTGTCCGGACCGCCATTAGCAACGAAAACGCGCGCCTTGTGCTAGACAAAGACAAGGACAAAGACAAAGACGAACCACAGATACAGTTTGAGAGCGATTCGGATGTAGACGAAGATACTCTGCTCGAAGATACAGGGAATAACGCCACTGTGGCGAATTTACCCCCTGGCATGACGGACACAAGGCTCAAGACCCTAGCCGGGAACGATGTGCAGGTAATTTTAGATGAAGGGGTTCTATATTGTTTCGGTTTGATGCTTCGGATGTTGCAAAATCAGTTTGTAGGGCTTGTAGTGTTGACTGATTATGGGTGACCTTTGATCTATTGTCAAACTGAGTATTCCCATAGGGCTACTGCTCTTTAGTGTCCTGAAATTCCTCAGGGATTTGAACTAACGATGCGATGAAGAACTCGGTAGCTTAGTGGCTAAGAAAGAGTTGGCCTTACGATCGAGATATTCCGGGTTCGATATCTGCTTGCAATGTCGACGTGAACCCACTCATATACACAAGAAATTTATTATTTATTTCTCATTACAACTATCATTACAGGCTTTACCCAATAGAATAGTGTAGCTATCTTATATTGGCAGCCCCCGTGGCGTCCGATTTGGTACCCGCTGCATCCTCTACTATATTAAACATGTATTATACATATAAACCTTCTTCTAGAAGTATTCCATCTATTAAAGGTACCGCAAAAAACCGCACCAAAAACTGTAGCGTAGTTTTGAAGACATAATCATACATAGAGACGGACAAACGCGCAAAGCGACTTTGCTTTATACTACGTAGTGATTATGTGTCTTTAGTCTAAATAAGATACATACTGGACGGCGGTAAATAAATAAATATATGAATAAGATGTATTAAGTTGGCTGAGCTTATGTGTGCCGGACGACCACGTGTGGCGGCGCCGAAAACCACTCCTACTGGTGAAGCGAACCAACCTCCTGCAGGGGGCGAACCAACCTCCTGCAGGAGGCACCCCTGACGCGTGCGATTCGCACATTGAATCTTACAGCTGTGGAGATTGATCTGTTCCATTCTACACTGAGTTCACAAAGTTTAATGATACCAACATTTAATGTAACTAATTTTTTTTTATACAGGACACGTCAATTTGACTTCTCCTCGCCTGATGTTAAGCTAAAGGCAAAGTCTCGGAAAGAGGGTCACCATCGCAAACATGTACCATGTTAACAGTGGTGGCACTCTGCTTGACGGCCTCATCAGATGCCTTTTCACGCCCCGCTTATAGGACCCGGGACTGTAGGAATAAGGAAACACGTGAGCTGGCAGGGATTTCCAGTTCTTAGTGGTGCGGCATAGGAATAAGTCACTGAAACGCTTGGTTCTAGCAGATTCACCAGGTCCCTAATTTCTGCGACACGAGTTCTTGGTACTCCGTCAATATTGTACTCATGCAAGACAGGGGTGCGGGCTCGAGAGAATGAAATTATCGCACATTTCGAGGTGTTAAACTAAAGCTGATTTAGTTGACTCCAAGCCAGGACCCCATCTATGTCCCTCTCCAAGCTCATACAATCCTCGACGCTTCGCATAGAACAATAAGCATTGGGTATCTTTTACTATGTCTGGAAGGTCATTTATCATTATTATGAACTGCAGAGGTCCAAGCTTACTACCCTGGCACACACCAGGTCTCGTGAAATACGGTTCAGATCTATGACCCGCATACTCCACATTCTGCTGCGTATTCCTCATGTTACTCGCAAAGTACTTTAATAACTTCGGGGTGAAACCTACTGTAGCTAACTTTTTAAGCAAGACGTCATTGTCGACTAAGTCGAATGCTTTTTCGAGTCAAAGTGAGCCGAGTCAGTTTGCATCCCACTATCCACCACCTGAGCCATATAGCTCAGTAAATTACTTGTGGTGCTTCTTGCCGGCTGGAATCCATACTGTGCGTCCGAAAGTTATGCGCTTACCTGTTGGTATATGGTTTAATGTAAGGCAGCTTCAAAAACGCTGGGGTCACAGCACTGCCACAGGCCTGTACTCGTTGACCTGCCTTGACAAAGGGTCTATCGGCACTGGCACAACTCTGGTTAGCTTCCATTTGTTTGGAAATACACTCTCTTTCAGGCATTTGTTATATAGATCTAAAATAGGCCTGGCTAATACTGACCTGCATTTCTTGACAATGTAGGGTGGTATGGCATTCGGTCCTATTGATTTTCTCGCCTTTAATTGTTGCAAAGCACTATACGAGTTTGCACTTTCCCCAGTTGTAGATGGTCAATATGAACTAGGGCCGAGCCGTTGTCACCTCTGCTATCACCCTCTCCACGTTAGTTCTGCCTGTTCTGTAGCGTAAACTGTATAAAAGTATCGAGCAAACTCTCTCACAGATAGCTCATCAGTTGATTCCTCCACATTTTTTACTATCCGTTTTGGACTTCTGTTAGCCCTAGAAGCATTAACATAATTTTAAAAGGATTTAGGATCCTTCATTAATTCATTTTCGTCCCGGTGTTGATACTGTTCATGAGCGTATGAGATACTTTGTTTAACTTTCGCCCCACACTGTGAGAACGTCTCATAATCAGACCTCGAACCACTTATTTTAAACCGTTTATGAAGAGCCGCTTTCCATCTAATGTCGCGAATGTTTTCAGCAGTGTACCACTCAGGGTAATGGTACCGTACCTTTTTCTCGGAACGCAGTCATTTATTTCCGAATTAATCATAACGTAGAAAAAATTTAAACTATCTTCTAAATTTAGTTCGTATATTGGTGACCAGTCTATAGTTGTTATTGAAAAATACAACGATCGAAAATCAGATTTATTAAAATTCCAGCCAAGAGACATAAAGTAAAATACATAGTATAAGGACTGAGCCTATTGGCGTCAACTAGGCTCTTTATCCTGGACTGTCGACTGTCGGATATGTCCATAATTTAACTTGTACTGACTGTATCTGGAAAAGGCACAGTCAACAGTTTTATGAAGCAAAGAACTTGTGAAACTAGCTGATGCTCGCTGTACCCCTCGCGTGGACGTGGGCTATCTCCAGTTCTACTCGGTTGACTAATAGCGATCACACGTACGCAACATAACCACACCTATCTAATAAAAAATCTTTTAACTAAGTAGTTTTTGTTTCCATTGCGAACAAGCAGGCAGTACAAAAAAATGTTTTCGGAATAATTTAACATAACCCAATAGGTTATTTGCTAGGTCGTCGATTCTTCACAATTCTGCTTAATATATTGGATTGTTCTGAGAAAATATACCTTGCAAAATATAATATTGCATATCTGAACTGAAACTATAACTTTTCATTAGTTGAGATTCCCAAAAAAAGTCAAAATATAAACAATCAAATTCAATTCAAATATTTAACTTTATAGATTCCTCATTAAATTTTAAATAACTTTTATTATGAACTAAATACAAGTAAACGTAGACCGAGATAAATGCGATATTCTCTTGCACTCCATACATTTGCACTACGCGCTACCGAAGCGTGACGTCACAATTTCGTACGATTTTGTATGGAAAGTTTTCGGGCGACGCGAAAAATTTAATTTTTCCGAATCAAATATGTAAAAAACTATTTGTCGTACGAAAATTTTGCTTTTACAGTTCATAATATTATAAGAAAATGGTCATTTTTCGAAAGTAAAAAAAAATTGTCAGACTATTATTTATTTATAAAATATCGTCAATGTACAGACACGATTAGTTTTGGAATAGTATAGATGTGTCCGAAGTCTATTACTACTGAGAGTTTAAATACTTTGTCCAACTCGGGAATTAAACCCGATACACATACCATCCGCTACCTCACCAAGACAGTTCAACACATTCTATAAAACAAAGTATAATATCATTCAATCACAATGTCATTTTCTATATTATATAACATTCGAGGCATCAAATCTATATTATGATATAATTTTTACAATATTGATGTGATATTTACATTATGTGATATATATTTATATGTACATATTTTATTGCTGTTTAGATTTACATACCTGTAGATGAGTCTATGTTAAACAAGATTATATACAGGCTCATTGATAACGTACCTAATGAAAATATTGGCACACATTATTGGATTTATGTAAAAAGCATACAAATATGGAAATTGTACTTAGGGATTGAGCTCCAAGCCCGGGTCTGTTTTCCATTTCATATTATAGTTCGTTCGCGTTAAGAATGCAGTGAGTCATCAGTGCATAAGGTGTATGCCTTAAGCACAGAGGTGTTAAAATTCATACAAATTTTATTTTATGTTCTCTTTATTCATTTAAATAAAACTTATAAACTATATTTTAACTACATATAAAACAAACATCTATTTAAAAATTAAAAAAATAGTACCCCACCGGCATCGGGTACCGGTGGTTAGGGCTGCATGGAGAGGAACCTCCTCACAATCCGTGCTGTGTCGAGGAGTACCGCCTTAGGTATCAACCCCTTGACCCAACTGTCTAACGTGAGCCTCTTGAGGTGTTGGTCGAGGCTCTTGGCAATCAGTCCGTGAACCGACACGACTATCGGAACAATAATCGCCGAATCCACATTCCACATGTCGACAACCTCGTGAGCCATGTCCAAATATTTTATTTACTTATCTTTTTCGGCTTTCACGAGATTCTATCATGCGGAATGGTGACATCGATAATTATTGCGCGGCGCTCTAATAGATCTATCACCACTATATCAGGCTTATTAGCTACAATAGTCCTATTAGTGATGATCGATCGATCTCAGTACAATGTGACACGACCATCGTCAAGAACTGGGTCGGACACATACCTTTAATACGGCACCTACGAATCTACAAGTTTATATTTATACTCCGTCCATTATATTATTGTATTTTAGACAGCTCACTGACAGTAGTCGGCATAACTTTGTTCTAGCGTCAACACCTGAAAATCCTAAAAAAAATTAGGCGCCAGTACGTCATTTTTCATTCACAACGTCACGTCAGCCAGAAAGCAATTTTAGGGATGTAATGAGTCAATCGACTGCGTTTTTATTATAATAACTTGAAAATGTCACAATCGATATCGACTACAGATTTTTTTTGTTAATTTTTAATATTACATAACTGGCGGTTTTGAACCGATTTCTTAACAACAATTCGGATGTTAATAATTTTTATATTTGTATGATTTTTACGGAAAAGTGATTTTTGTAACTCCGTCATATGGGATAAGGATAAAAGGAATTTGACAATCCGTCTAGGATTGTCAAATTCCTTTTTTGGTTGAAAGAGGGCTATTTCTAAATGGTCCCATTTAAATTGCATAAAGATCTGATGATGGGTTTCAGAGACAGACCACGGAACTCTTCAATAAATACCAGGAAATCAGCATGTTGGAATATTCTTCTAGAAGTCAGTTGTTTTGTTTTGGAGATCAGTGTGTGTGGTATGGCCCGTATGGCCATACCACACACACTGAATCACACAAAAAATCGTACAGACACGAAATATCTACTGCTTTATTATTATGTATAGAAATAGATAATCTATTCAATTCCACATGAAATCATATATTTATCTTTATTTATTATAGTTATTATAAATATAAGAAATCATATATTTATCATAATATTTTCATGTATCGATTAATTATTTTTAATCGAGATTTTCAACTTAGTCGATAAGTATTCAAAATTTTCATGCAATCACTACTTTCATCTGCCTAAAATACAATAATATAATGGACGGGGTATAAGAGCAAGTTGCTGATGGACAATCCTGGCTACTTGGTTGTGTCTATGCAAATACTCGCCGTTGGCTAGACGAGAACAACCAGATTTACATGCCTGAGGGATTCTCCGGGACGGTGACATGCCCGACAGATATCAACCGTACCATCCTTAAGGATATATCTCCGGTAATTGTTCGTCATCAAAACTTCATCAGTAATTGCGCAGGCAAAGCCTTCGGTTTCTCCAAAGAGATCACCGAAGCGTAACCAGGATACAGATGCTTTTAACTCTACATCGGGCCCATAATGACATTCCGCTGACGTAGGGGATTGTTCTGGGTGGACCTGAACGATCATGTGGGTGGTGGGTGTGAGGAGTTTGGGAGTGTCCACGGTGGTTATAGATACGGTAGCCGTAACCCAGAGGGTGAGCATATCCTCAGAACGTGTGCGGCTGCCGATCTTGCCATCGTGAACACGTACTTCAAGAAGAAGTCCGACTATCTCATTACCTACAGGAGCGGGGGGGCGCGCTACCCAGATCGATTTCCTACTCACTAGGAGGCACAGCATCAGTAGGGTAGCCAACTGCAAGGTACGTACCTGGGGAGAGTCTCACTACGCAACACCGTCTCCTTGTCATGGACCTCCGTGTAAAACCCAAAGGTAAACGTGTTGAGCGCGGCCAACGCAGAATCAAGTGGTGGCTGCTTGATGAGGCCAAGTCCCAGAGTTTCGTCTCAGCTATCGGTGACAAGTGCGCTAATGCTGTAGACGAACCCGTGCAAGATTGCTGGGACAAGATCCTTGATGCGGGGAAGGCAGTGCTCGGCACGTCTAAGGATGGACGCAAGTGTGACAGGGACACCTGGTGGTGGAACGACACAGTCCAGAAGGAGATCAGGGTGAAGAAAGCCCTCTTTAAAAAGTGGCACGCGTCCAAATCTCCCGAAGACTACGACGAGTACAAAGAGGCTAAACGCGCCACTAGGATAAACGAAGCCAGACGAGACCACTTGCAACCGCTATACAACAAGTTGGAATCGTCTGAGGGGCAAGAGCTCATCTTTAAGTTGGCGCGCTCCAGGGCCAAAGCGGCGCAGGCTATAACCAAGTGCCGCTGCATTAAAAAAGACCCTGGGGGCAATCTGTTGTACGAGGAAGTCGCGTTGAAGAGGAAATGGCGCTCATACTTTCACGATCTGCTGAAAGCAGCATAAAGAGGTGCAGCCACCAGACCTCCCTTCAAATCAAGGACTAGGGCCACCGATAAAGCCTGCAGAAGTCCACACTGTCATTCGTCGCACGAAGAACCGGAAAACTGTTGGATCCGACCCCATCGAGGCTTGGAGGCAATGGTTGCCCGTGGTGTGGGCATGCTCGCTAACCTTTATAACCGTGTCCTCCTCACCTGTAAAATCCCAAACCAGTGGAGGCTGAGTGTCATTTCGCCAGTCTTCAAGGGCAAGGGATCGCAGGAGTGCAGGAGTGTGGTAGTTACCGAGGTATAAAGATAATGTCCCACTGTCTATACCTAGACATGCAGAAGGCCTTCGACTGTGTGCCTCGCGCTATGATCTGGTGGGCACTGCGGTCCAAAGGAGTCCCAGAGGCTTACATCGACACCATCCGAGACATATACCAAGATTCCGGTTCCGAGGTTCGGACCGCTGTTGACGACACGAAAACCTTCCCCCATCACCGTCGGAGTACACCAAGGATCCGTACTTAGTCCCTACCTGTTCAGCTTGGTATTAGACGTTTTGTCGGACAGCATCAGAGTCACATAAGCAGCCTCCATGGTTGCTTATGTATGCTGATGACATTGCGCTGATGGACGCAGACAGGAACAGATTGGTGCGACGCGACGTGTGAAAGAGTGGAAAGAGGCGCTTGAGAACGACGGTGTGAAGCTAAATGTGGCGACAGTACTTGGCGTTAAACTCAACAGATCCCACACCCGTTCGCATAGGCGATGACTTGGTCGAGCGCACGGATCAGGTTAAGTGCCTGGGATCTGTACTTCACGTTTCTGGTGACATCGACTAAGACATCAAGTCACGTATTGCCGCCGCGTGAGCTAAGTGGCGGGAAATGACTGGCGTCAGTTGCGATGCTAAAATGTCAGTTAGGCTGAAGAGGTAGGTCTATAAAACGTTCATTAGACCTGTCCTCTTACACGGCTGTGAGGCGTGGCCGCTGTTGGAGCGACACAAGCAGATGTTGCGTGTCACGGAGATGAAAATGCTGCGGTGGATGTGTGGAGTCATGCGTAAAGATCGCGTGAGGAACTCTCGCATCCGCGGCAGACTTCATGTCCGTGAAATCGCAGATGAAATGCACGATAGCCGCGTCCGCTGGTGCGGCCACGTCTTGCGGAAACCGCCCAGCTACGTGGATAACAAATGCCTGGCAATGGTGCCCCCACCGGCTCCAGGTAGAAGGGGTAGGCGCAAGAAGTGCTGGCTTGGCGTCGTGGAGGGTGGCATGCGTGCAAACGGTCTCACTACCTTGGACGGCCAAGATCGTGCGAAGTGGAGGAGGAAGAGCCGCAAGGCGGACCCTGAGCTCCGAGGACACCGTGGCCTCGGATGCAATCAGGATTAACGTCTTTATGTGGATGATGATGATAAAGGAAGACAGCTTCCTTTGCGCCTGCCGTCAGAGCCATATATTCTGCTTCAGTGGAAGATAGGACTACTCTGTACTCTGCTTTGTTGATTACCAGCTTCGTCTTAATTTTACATCCTATTTGGCGTTCAACCAAAGACTGGAAAACAATAAATTTAGCTTTCACCTCTGTCTTAGATGCCAAAAAATAAATAAACGTTAGTCGTGAAATAAAGAATAGAGCGTGCCTCTTACCTTGAATGATTTTTCAGACATAGGTCCACAAACATCACTGTGGATCAATTCCAATAACGAAGTCGTACTCTGTCTGAAATACTTAGAAACATTGTAAATTACTTTTCTTTCTCCACTACGAATTTTCGAACCACTTTTTTTTACGAATTGGTGAGGTATATTTTTTTTTATTAAATCATTTAACATGAATGACAGTATTGACAGTACACAACTGTTGCGTTCGAAGCAATGTCTTCAACTGGACACTGTGAACTTGACCTTGTAAAGATTTGATTGTTTAGGGGGCGAGCTACGCTGACGGCCAATGATGACTCACAGCATTCTTAACGCGAACGAACTATAGGTTTATATTGCCTATTTTGGAAGGGACTGCCATCTGCTTTCTGAGAGGAACGTTCGTCAATCAGCATGTGTAGCGCCTAATGTTAGTAGATAAATTGTAGGACCCATACAATTTATCAATTTATGTATTTATACATATATGTATTTGGTGTGCAAAGAATATCCAGCTTTTTAGCAAATTATAACTATTAAAAATATTGAAATATCAGTCAGCCTGTATATTGAACTTATTTTGTAGGATAATACTGTATTCGTTTAATATTAAACAGAAAGATAACCATAAACATGTTGTAGTTGGTACATTGATCTTTTGTGTTGTAACACGAGTATGGTATTATCTTAACAATAGATGTACTAGATAAGTTTAAATGGCTATATTCCTCATACTATTCAATAATTGTCAATATACTATATCTAAGGACTAATAATTTGGTGTGTATTTAGGAACACTACAACTATACACATGTTATACACTTCGAAAAAGTTCCTATGAGTGTCAACCCTATAGGGTTCTTTTATCAGGTAGTGAGACATCTTGTGGTAACTCAGGCCTGTATTCTAGAATGATACTCACCCTGAATCTCGATTTAACTGAGGACAGATTGTACAGGGCATATGTGAAATTATCAATCTGTCATCAGATAAATCGTGATTCAGGCTGAGTGTCATTCTAGAATACGGGCCTTAGTCTCAGTTTTGGATAAAGGACCTCTGTAGAGTACGAACATAAGCGAACTCTCTCGAACATGTATAACACCAAAGAAAATTATTATGCTGATATGTGACTATACATGTTAATAGAAATTATACAGATGTACAAAAATTCATAAATGTATTTATCATAGTTGTTCAAATGTTATGTAATATGATCAATATTACTCTTAATTTGTACCTTACAGTCGACAGATCTGTGGGAGAATGTACACAAAGCATAATATATTATATTGTCTATAGATATATGGCTGCATGCAATTTTATATGACAACACAAATATAAATAGAACAATTTTGATATTATTATGTGAATCACTTTATGTTTTTTTATGAGCACTGACAAAAACAGTACATGGTATTTTTTTATGTAGCATTTTGTGTTACAAATCAAGTTACAACGTACAAAGAGCTACTATTGAATAATTTAATGTAGACTAACAATCTAGAAGTTTAGCCAGTGCAGTTTCGCCACTTAAAGTTTCCTTATAAAAAAGCACAGTAACACTGCTCAACCCAGGAATCGATCTATTGAAACAGCCAGACCATATCGAAATTGTTTTATATTTAAAGATAGGAAAAGTGTTGAGTGGATAACTTTTGGTTATGTTTGTTAGTACATATTTTGTTATTATTATTTAAACAAATATTGTAGCTTATAATAGCTCATAAGCCCGCATAGTAATAATTTATTAACAATTTAAAATGTAATTAACGTAATGTTTACTTAACATTTTTCTTATTTTTTGACACATGTAATTTTAAATTAAATACGTTTTAGTGTAAGTCGTAAATAAGCTTAAGTTACGTTATTGAAACGCAACCACCCCCGGATTCATGTTCCAGAGTATAATATTGGACAAGGAAGAGCGTTCCGCCAAAATCACATTCAAATCTACGACTGCAGCTGAAACGTTCAAAAAGAAATTCAATAACAAAATGGTGGCCGCCAGCAGACTGTCCGTCTCGTTGTACTAGTTACCGCCGGTTCTGTACAAGTACACGCTATATATGAATATCGTCGCATTGTTGATTTTGTTAAAACCTATTTCTACTAGTGCAGATTTGAAGCGAAAATAAAGTTAACGAATTCACTCATCGAACACGTAATGCCCGTTATATATCCTGAGATAAAGTAAGTACGCGACGTTTGTTGGAGTATCTTTTGTGAATTATTTCGCTTCGATTTTGCGCTTGTATAATAGGACTCTTAGGCCCATATTCTAGAATTTCACTCAGCCAGAATCTCGATTTATCTGAGGACAGATTGTATAAACAATTTGTTAAACCATCAATCTGTCTACACAATCTGTCCTCAGGTAATCTTGATTCAGGTTGAATGTCATTCTAGAATACGGGCCTTAGACTCGCCAAACTTGGTACCGCTCTGATGTTACCAGATAATTTCCTATTGTTAAAGAATTGTTTTGAAAACATAAAGGCTTACACTAATAAAAAATAATTCACTTGTTTATATCATGGACAAGTGCCGACTCATCGAATGGTCACAGCGGTCACCAGCTTTGGCGACAAATAAAATATTAGTTTTACATATACATCCTTGATGGGTACTCGTATACTCCAACGTTACTTTCGTCCATCGGGATAGAAAGATTATTTTTAAATATGAAACTATACAATTACTACATTTTTATTGATATATATATAACGTTATATAATGTTTCAATTCCACAAGGAGTCCAAATTAGAATCTGTAGACCCAAGCGGTCTAAGGATAATAGCGAGATTCTGTAGACCCCTCGAATAGGCTCAAACGGGGGTTTCATAAAATTGGAAAGACTATTTTTCTCATTATTTTTAGTTTTAGTGTAGATATTAATATAGTCTCGTGCCCAAAACAGAATACATATGATTTGTTATTTGTTGTATTTCGATTGAATACTTGATACCTATTATAGTTAAGTTCGTTGAGAAACATGTAAGTAGCCTTTAGAACTGCCTATAGTGAGTAGCAACTTTTAGCAACAGATACATTTCAGAAAATATGAGATGGTCCAAATAATGTATTGAAATAGATTTTTTCATATATCACATATATTTATTCATACACTAGATTTACTAAGTGAGATTGTTAAAACATATATCTGCTTTGGTCTCGCTTTACAACTAGCTTAATTAGGATTTAGTAGGAATCCAGTGAAATAAAAAGCCTTATTTATCGATCATATATTTTTATATTATGAATATCTAATACAAGTTGATGTTCTTAATCTTCTACCTTTTGCTTTAGGAAATGCGTATCAACCCCTGTAGATTAGTGGCAGTTCAATGACAAGTAGGAATAGAATGACAATCGATAATGAATGTTTATTAAAACTTGGTTTGCTGAGCAATTGCCATGGGGATGTCGTTGTAACACTGAGGAGTCCAGCGCTATAGAAATACGGTCGAGGTAATATGAGGATTCGTCACTGTAAAGGCGACATTTGCTTGCACCTAGCCAACTATCAGTCCTGTCAACGTATTATTAATGTAAGACAGAAATATCGCGTTAACGTTTCATTATTCCTCATAAAATATTGTCATTGTTTGAATACCTCTTCGAATGAACAAATTGGGTATGTACTACTTTACATAGATGTTCTATGTGCCCATAACAGTATCAGAGTCGGGTAGTGAAGGCGATGAACATTAATAAATAAGGCTTTTTATTATCTTAGCAAATAAATATAACCTGTTTTAGTGCCTATCTTGAATATTTTCAATACGAATGCATCCTCATATACACATATATACAATACAATTAGTGTTTACTTTAAAACGCTATATTATCACTATTTACCTATATAGATACTACATAATATGTTGGTTATTATATAGTTATACATTGTCAATCTATTTATCTTGTTTACATATGAAGACTGTATGTTACAATGTGGGGTTAAACAAACTTAGAATTTAGCAGTAGGTTAAGCTTTTCATGTTGTAAGCATCTTCTAAAGAAAGAATTTGGCTAATAATAATGAATACGAATTGGTATTTCAAGATGGCTCTTGAAAGGTCAGCTGGGTTGGAAAGGGTATTATTGTGTCATCTTACACCCTGGCATTTGACACCCCAGATGGCGTGTGGTTGTAGTCGGTTCGAGGCCGACATAACCCTGCCGGCCATTGCAAAATAATGATTGTAAATGAGACAAACGAATAAATGCATTGTTGCATAATAGAGAATCAGAGCCAAAAGCGTTATGACAAAATGTATGTTCAATCAGACCACAGACGACAATGTAACTAAGCACGCATGTCATTTCATATCTTTTACTAGTTCGTATGCTTATATTGTTAATGTATAATTATGAAATAAACATTTTGTACTCATGATACGATACATGCTACTATAATAATTGCCTTTAAACATTTTTTAGATTTTGTGTTCACACTGCGAGAAAATAATGTACCTAGTACGTGCCTACCTTAGTCTTAACAAAAGATATCCTCTGAAGTAAAATTGTTAAAATAGTGTTAACAAATAATATTCGTGGGTGTATAAGCACTTCATACGCAACGTACAACTAGACAAAGAGTTTGTAGAACTGAAATAATGTTCTTGTTTCATTGTATAACGCATAAAATTGACATACAATGATACAATTCATATTACACCAGAACTTTTGTCCCACATTACTAGAATTGTCTAAATGGCTTTTGTTGATTAGACATCACGACGTGTTGTTTTCTTTATCTTATCACATTATGTTTACATTTCCTAAGTTTTGGACTGCCTTAGCGAAATTGTTTTATAGTTAAGATGATTTATTCGACCTTTATTTGTAAAAGGTTAATATTAGTTTAATATTCAAGCAAAGTATGTATTAATGGATATGTCTCAAAAGGTATCTCAGACCTTTGACACTAGTAACCAATGCTTTCCGACAGTTTAAAAATGTTCAACCACTAGTGAATAACTATAAATATAAAATTGTACTTTGGACCATCTTACTCAAACGTGTAAAACTATAAAATATTTATTATACATACCTTGTGTTAATATTATGTGTATTTCATTACCAATATTCGCTTTAGAATATCTAGCTTCCAAACACTGAATAGTGTACGCAGTTTGTACGAGGTTTAACTTAAATATTCTAGGATAAATTGAACTTATATGTTTTATACTGCATTTTACTCAGGCTGAAAAGCGCTATGAGATTCTTACCAAATAATTTTAGTGAATTCTCAATGCAAATATTATCTATTCTACTTAGAGTGCACTTATTCCGGGTTAACTAATAAAAATATAATATATCAATAAGGATAATGTGCTTGCGGTTGTTTTTTTCTTGTTGCATTTACATTAGAAATATATACCATAAGATATTTCTTACCATTTATTCTATTTTTTTTTGCAAACAGTACTAGAAATCGATTAATCGATTTCTATATCTGTTTGTTTTTTTTTAATAGCTTGGGTTAGCTATTAGTTTCTTTACTTTATAAGAGTAATGTACAGATGTTGACCAGATTATGTGTTGCACTGTCATCAAAAATATATGCGTTTTGTGATTGATTTTTGTATTTACTTCCCTCGAACGAATGTCT
Source organism: Eilema sororculum (assembly GCA_914829495.1). Taxonomy (NCBI): domain Eukaryota; kingdom Metazoa; phylum Arthropoda; class Insecta; order Lepidoptera; family Erebidae; genus Eilema; species Eilema sororculum. Next base: position 1,299,821 of record OU618532.1, read on the forward strand.
CAAGTATGTGTTCAAACACGAGGAGGTTCTTGCTTGTAATGTTAAACGAGGAATTTGTGATTTCTTGTGTAATTATTTACTTGTATTGAGTCGTACACCACCTCAATGCACGCGAGCCTCCCTCGATGGGATCTCTTAGCATCGAGACACTAGAATGTATGTTACTGAAAATGCAAATAAAATAGCTAAACGATATCTCGTCTATTATTTTGTTACATATCGTGATATTTTTGATAAGATCTCTGAAAATAAAAATTTGAAACAATAGTTGAAAGTTGTTGTTTTAATTTATCATGTACATTGTTCACACCCTGTAAATACGTATGAGTAATAATATTTATGAATAAATATGATTAGTTTTAAGTGGTAGCAAATGAAATAATTTGTTACATTCTCTTGTAAATTATAACACTTTGTATACGTAAATTTTTAAAATTAATTGGTAACTGAACATTACCTGATTTTATAGCATGAGTACATGCTACAAAAGAGCAACATTATCTTCTCTTGTCACGTTAGTAAGCACTGAATGTAAAAATGAGATCATTGTTAAATGAAGTCATAAGTCATAATAAATGGAAACAAATGTAAGATAATGTTCACAAGTGAAACAGTTTTATTATTTTGAGTTTATTTTTGTGTAACTAACAATGGTTTTTAAAATGCATTTTTCAGAATACTTTTTGAGTATTGATGACTGATTTTAATAAAGGATTTTAATTTCACATTTTTGTTTTAATATTCGCGTCATTCGCCCTATCCCGCATACCTTTGGTATATTCAGGCATTTGACCCACAATCATCACAAAAGAAATGCGATTATACAGATCATAGAATTGTGCCTGCAATAGGTTCGACCCCTATTACATGAGACTGAAAATTTGCGAAATGTGGGTGTTAATACACCTCTGCTACTCCTTCGGTGAATATATGTATGTATTTAAAAAAGAAATAACACCTGAGAAAGACTCGTATGCACTGTTCTTTGTGATCGTTGTTGTTGTATGTATAAGTTGCACCTATAGTCAAGTTAATATTTTAGACGATATGTACCTGAGCGATTCATTATAGGTACCTACATGACATGTATGCATTGTAAGGTATATATTCGCAGCATCTAGGCCGATTATTAAAAGCCGGCGTCGATAACAATCGGCTGAAGAACTAGGCAGTTCATGCAGCGAAACATTTCGGCTGTCCCAAATAGTTTTTATAGTAGAGCGAGTAGTAAGTATCGAGCATGCCGTTCAAAATTACGAGGTATTGTACTGAAGTATCTAAGCACCGTAGATGATATAGGCATAGGTATGTATTCACATTAAAAGGTAACTTTTATATCTTCGTGCGTTTTATGAGACGTACTAACTTTGAAATGGGTAGGGAAAACCCCTTGATTACCAAAACTAAACACAGCATGATCCTACAACAGTCTATGAATTGGTTTAAAAAAATATCTCAGTGTATAGAAAGCTGTTAAACTTAGTAAAGAGCAGTTTGCAGTTTTCTGTCAAACTTAAAGTACCTACTAAGGAGGTAGACATGAAACGTTGATAAAGTTTTTGTAGTTTTTAAACTGTAATCCCCAAATAAAAACCTAGTCAGTCCATCAATTTTATGCATCAGATACAGTGATACCTACACAGTACACAGTATGCGAATTACCCCTAGTATCAGTAGTCCGATTCTTCAGTCCGATGATCGGACTTATGAAACTTTAGTGTTTAAAGCGATAACTGTTCTTTTTGCTGTTTTTTTGGGATTGTGTGTTAGCTCGTGCACATGTTTTTTGAAGTTTAGTTTTTGTCTTCATAGACTGGACGCCCCTCGTTTCTCTTTCTTATAGAAACTTCTGTTTGAGAGTGACATCTGAATCCTACACGTGTGCGTTGGCTCCCACCACTAGTTTACTCGCGCACTTTTTAAGTGTTCGTTAAATATCAACCTTGGGTAGGTATGTATTATAAATTGCAAATTGAATATACGTATAGATTTGTTACCCGACCATGCTCGTGACAACTGCACGCGCGAACACGCTCGAGCAACCGAGCGATGCAACTGCCACCGCGCGCGTTTATGTAAGGTCAGTATTGCCATAGCGACACAACTATCAAGACGTATTTACTGCCTTACCGATCTCCTTATTTATTCAATATACTCTATGCTTACCGCCACGGCGTGCGTCACATGAACAAACATGAATCATGGATGAAGAAAAGTTGATCGGTTTGGTGCAGCGTTTTAAATGTTAAAATAATAATTATTATTGTTTATTATTTTTATTACGTCGGAGTCGACATAAAACTGGACATGAGTAGGGCAACCCAGATCATTGTGCGGAGCATGCACGACCATGCGCGAGCAAACTGCAGTTTGGTGTGCGCCAACGCTGCTATTCTGGGTAGGAAGGAAGGTGGCGAAGGTCGATCCGTGGATAAAATACTTCGGTACTTCCTTACATAGGGCAGATGATAATGAACTTTTTTTGAATATCCAAGTATTTTTGGCTAGTTCATTGTTTGTGAGAATAAATAAAAACAATGTGTATTAATAAATTTTATTTATTAACTGGACACTTAAAACTAAGAAGTGATTTCCAAACATCAACAGCAGTGAGCAGTAAGACTCGTATACAAAAATCTGATCGAAATACAATATTATACCTCAAAGTTACTCTATGAGCTAGAATATAAAATTAAAAATAAATATATAACCTATGAACATAACATTTATATTAATTCGTAAATTTACCTTTAAGTTAAAAACTAAAGAATTTTCTATTCTCCGTAACCATAATATATAATAACCTTTCCAAAAAATCACAACCATTCTAATAAAATATGTATGTTAAAGACGCAGTCATACTTGTGTAATAATAATTAAATATGTACTTCTCAAAATATTCATACCCATCGAATTAAGAACCTCCTCCTTTTTGGAAGTCAGTTAAAAAATCACAACCGTTATACATTTCTAAAATATGAATAATATTGACACTAATTCTGTATTGTCAAAACTAATTACGCTAAATATCTCTAAAATTATATTGTACACCCAGATTGGTATAGTCGTTTCGAAAAACCTCTGTTCTATGTGATGTCAATAACGTCGAAAATTGCTTGGAGTAGTGGGCCGACCCGGCTGCCTGCTAATTGTGTTTTCATTTGCTTCACGGCCATAGACTGTCCGGCCAAAATCTGTCGGCGCTGACCGGAACCGGCCACACACTATAATAATCTTTTTCTACGAAACGACTATACAATCTGGGTGTATAATAAATTAAGTTGTTGGACAACACAGAACTAGCATTAATGTATATAAATATTGTTACCACACATTCTGTCTTTTTACTTATAAATAACACCTGATTCCCGAGTTGGCACTTTGGCAAGAGTGACCGTCCGTCGAACGTCGGCATGCTTCGGTTTTGTGTAACCTACTCTCTTTCTCTCTCTCTTTTTCTCGCACATCAGAGTCACCATTTGATATCTTTATCACACCTCCCCTTTCCCTTTCGTTCAAACAATTCAAAATATTATCTTCAAAAGTATTTTCCGTTATAAACAATTACTTCATTCGTATTTTTGTTCCCCTAACCTCAGTACCGGGTTCTGGCGAGGTACCTTGCAATTAAAACTAACCCTCATCCCCTTCCCGAAACTTAAATCTCGCTACACCCGTGCCTAGTAGCATATTTCACTTCCATTCACACTGTACATATATTATAATAATATACCCTAATGATTTAGACTTTAAACAAACTATTAGAAACAGTAAGTGCTCCCAATTCTGTTGTTACATCTCTAAAGAAAATTAAGACAGCGCCTTGTCGGTGCGTAGTAAGTTAAGTCGCATGTTCGTAGATGTCGACTAAAATTGGAGGGTACCGTCAAGGCGCCAACTTAATTTGATAGGTGTTCACTAAACTAAATCATCTGTCCTTTTCTATCTGATAATAAAGAAACAGACGCAATTAAAAAAATTTAGAGAGTTTAGAGATGTAACAACAGAATTAGCGGCAGTGTCGTTTCTACGCGGCGTAAAATTGACTTCTTTCTGTATAAATTGACACATACATGCACACATTGACAGTTTAAAGGTTATTATTGACATTAGCTTACTCATACTAAAGGCGGTATTCACGCCGTTTAAATACATACCTAGTATATAAACACGCCTTTATCTACGGAATTTCATCAATCAATGTATTCGGTTTCACGTAATAGTATTGCCGTATTCTGGGTACTATTTAACTGGAGCCATGAGGCTAAGGCTGAGTCTGGGCTGTATATATATTTGTCTGATGTTAAACAGCCCTATCCCTTAGTCACCTTGTACGACACCGTGTGAGAACAGATGGTATAGACCAAATTCGGGAACTTCGGTGGCTTACTGGTTAAGGAGACGGCCTTACGGTCGAGAGGTAACGGGTTAAAACCCTGGCTGACACTACCGACGTGAACCCACTCCTAACACAAGCAATTTAGCTTAACTGGAGGGGTAATAATTACACTATTTTTAACTCAAGAACGGCTGTACCGATTTGGCTGAAAATTGGTGGGGATTTAGCTTAGAACCAGGAGACGGACATGGAACACTTTTCATCCCTTTCGACCTATATTTATTCCGGGTATAGGTTCCTATGGATCAAGGTCACGGGATCAGTATTTCTGTGACCCTGGTACATTTGAATGAAGTACACAGACACTTTAAGGAACTTTATCCGGGTCGCGGAAACAGGAGCAGTGTGTCCTATACCTTTCTATTCCGAAATTAACGCGGACAATGTCGCGGGCAAAAGATAGTAAATATATATATATATATATATATATATATATATATATATATATATATATATATATAAATCTATTATGCTGGGAACCACGTCATTTGCTATGGTTATCCATACTAATATTATAAATGCGAAAGTTACTCTATCTGTCGCCTAAACCACTGAACCGATTTTGATGAAATTTGGTATAGGGGTAGATTAGACCTTGAGGAAGGACACAGGCTATGTTTTGTCGCAATAACCGACATCCACGCGGGCGGAGCCGCGGGCAAAAGCTAGTATAGTATATGTTATAAGCCTAATAAGATCATTGGTATCGTTTAGAACACATAGTTGTTCCTGTACGTGATGGTGGTGACTATGTTGAAGTACTTGGGCATGAGGGCGAGCAGCCGCCGGTACTCGTCCGTGAACGCCTCGGGACTGTACAGCTTGTGCGAATGGTGCCCCACCTCCACGATAGGACCGCCTTGTAACGACGGCGGCACCTGGAATAAAAACATCATTCATTGGTTCCGATAAATAAATAAATAATAAAATATTCCACAACTATCCACATAACGCTATCTAGACCCATGGTAAGCATAGCTTAATGCGGATAAACATACTTAGAAACACCCAGCCCAATGCAAATAGCCATATTCATGCAAACAAATATTTGCACTGAGCGGGGATCGAACCCGCGCCACTTGCGTAGCAGTCACGTTCACTACTACCAGGCCACGGAGGCTCGTAGAAGTTCGTAAGAAGATCGGTAGATGACTCCACCGTCGATAAATAAAATAAATAGAAGGGAAATTTTGAATCATATCTGGCGTGTCTCGTAAGCCGAATTGGTCAAGGCATTCCCCCTGTAATGGAAAAACTTCGGGTTAGAGTCCCGCCCGAGAAGATTTATTTTTCCCTATGTATTCGATTTGTATAGTTAGCATATTTGATGCTGTAAAATTCATTGAAAAAATATTAGCTTGAAACGGCGCTGAAATATCGGATCCTCGATAACTTTATCCAACATGGTAAATAACCCCGCGAGTGTTTTACCATCAATGTGAATGGCTATGTGAATCTCAAATCAATCATATGGACACTTGGAATACAGTACGATCGGAAAGCTGAATTAATATTATAATCAAGGTGGATTAACCCACATCTTGGTGATTAAAATTTACGTAATAGAAAGCGACTATAAATGCCGTCAAGCGAACAGCCCCTGGGTCAGCCGGGGTGCGAGGGATATGTTGAAGACAACCTCACCTCCGGCCTAGAACCACGACCCACAGTCGGCGTGCGGTTTTAGTCGGTTCGGGTCCGACATAACCTCCCCTTCCGGTTCCGGCGGGGGAGGTATCCGTGGGGATTTCAGAGGGAAAAAAAAAAGAAAGATGTCAAGCAGACATTTTATCATAGGCTGCGGTAGAGAAAAGGTTTCTATTTCTGTCAATTTCCTCTTGAAGAGATGGTAGATTCCTATAACTGTATTCCTGTCGGTTCCCTCTTGAAGAGATGGTAAAGATGTTTAAATGTGATAAACTAGATCGAGATAAGAATTTTATAACGGCTTCCCTATAGAAAATTTTCAGTCTTCGCCACCGATGGGCGCTTACTGTAAGATGAAGAATAACGCCACATCTAATATTATACACTCATTTTAAAGACTAAATTGGCACACTAGACTCAGGACACTTATCTACCAAGCTAACCACAATACAACGAAAAGGTGTGTCGTAAAAGTAAAAGTAAAGTATCTCTTTATTGTGTACACCAAGGAATAAGAACATGTGTTGTTTGTAGGTACATTTCAGGTATAGACAATAGGCGGCCTTATCGGGCGGCCTTATCGCACAGTGGCAATCTCTTACAGGCAACCTTTAGTTTAGCAAAGTATAGGTTGAACCATATATCTGGGACCTAAAATGTGCTCTATACGCGCAGTACATGTTTCTTGGACGTATTTTGAAGATAGCACGGGCTGCTACTGCGATGGACGAGCTCCAGTTACAGATTACAAATCTGCACGCACCAGGTCCTTTATTAGGATTCCGTAGCCAAATGACAAAAACGGAACCCTTATAGTATTAAGCCCTTATAATAAAAACCCTTATAGTATTATTTGACAGCCTCCGTGGCGTAGCGGTAGTACACGCGACTGCCACGCAGGAGGCGCGGGTTCGATTCCCGCTCAGTGCAAATATTTGTATGCATGAATATGGCTATTTGCATTGGTCTGGGTGTTTCTATGTATAATATGTATGTATTTACAAAAAAAAAAGTATATAAGTATGTTTACAAGCTATAAAAGCTTACCATGGGTCTAGATAGCGTTGTGTAGAATGTTGTGGAATATTTATTATTTATATTTATAGTATGTCACGGCCACTTTTCTCCGAAACCATAATACCTATTCTGTTGAAACTTTGTAAGTAGATGTATTATTAGAACTGCTTTAAGAATTTCACACAAAAATAGAAAAAAAACAATAAATTTTGGGGGTCCTCATACTTCGAACAGATAATATATATAATAATAATATATAATAATGTTTATTTGCAAAAAGATACACAGCTGACATACAATTAACTTACAGTTTTATAAGCATTAGGAATACAAAATACATCGTGAGCTGTGTACAGGAAATTTAAAACTCTGCCTCTTAAACTAGGGAAAACCCTGTATCTTAAGAGCCAGTTTTCATCTCGAAAATTATTATGTTTTGTGCTTACAATCATGCTGACAAGAACTGACAAAGGGAATAGTACACTGGTGGTAGTAGATTGTGTGCGTGTGTGTGTGTGTGTGTGTGTGTGTGTGTGTGTGTGTATGTGTGTGTGTGTGTGTGTGTGTGTGTATGTGTGTGTGTAGGTGTGTGTGTGTATGTGTGTGTGTTTAAGTGCAAATGAGATTAGTGGTAGTTTAAGCGAAACTATGTAATCTTACGCGGTATAGGTTAGTAAAGACTCTGTACTGAAATAGTCCAGATTTAATAGCCAATTTGTCACATTAATCTTTACTGTGTGTCTGTTTAGTGGTAATATATTGAGTTTATTGTGTATTTGTTTAAGTAGTTACCTCGAAGACCAGTTGGAGCCGGTAGTCCCACCGCGGCGTGTAGGTGGGCGTGGAGTGGTACAGCACGTACACGGGCCGGCCCAGCTGCGTGAAGCTGGCGGTGGGGGAGCCCCCCTCCAGCGACCACCGCGACAGGGTGACCCTGGGGTACGGCCAGAACGTCACCAGGTTGTGGGCCCCACCTATGGATAACACGCAATATAATAATCCATACTAATTTTATAAATGTGGAAGAAACGCTGTCTGTCTGTATGTTACGCTTTCACGCCTAAACCACTGAACCGATTTTGATGTAATTCGGTATAGGGGTAGATTAGACCTTGAGAAAGAATATAGGCTATGTTAGATCGCGATGATTACTACGACTCATGGAACATTTGACCAAACGCGAGTAAAGTATATTTCTAGAATTATCAGGCTAAATTACCCCATATTGGCTGTTTATACTAGGAATAACAAATTACTCGAGTTTGCTCGAACTGGCCCTTACAGGTGTAAGTTTCTCAGGAAACAAAAAACATAAATGTACATGAAATGACACCGTATCTTATAAGAAAAATCCATACAAAATAGAAGTATATTATATTATTTGTGATGTAAAGAAATAAAATTGAAGTGTCTAAGTCTATATTGAAATATGTAAGCAGATCGCAAGCTGTTTGTGTTTACTCATCCCGGAGAGAAGCAGGCGACATTTGTTTTTATAACCTAGTTGGAGCTCTCAAAAGTCCAATAACTGGTCTAGCTGCAATGCTTCGATATCGACTTTGGCTTGTGGAGCTCAGATAACAATCGCTTTACAGAAAATATCGAAGTTTAGCCATTACCACAGTCAGTCTGGTAAAACCACGGAGGACCGAATATGATTAAGTAACGGAGATGCCCCATTGATATTTCTCCTAATAAAGACGCGCGCCGAATGCGGGTGGGAAGAGAGACGCGCGGGGTGTCAAAAGTCGAAGGACTTCATAGGTATAACCTACCGAATGAGTCCATTTGACGTTTGGATGGCACGCGACTCGATTGCCTTCTCCATGGGTAAAACGGACCCCAGACTCCAAGCTTTGGATGGATGGGATTAACGCAAAGATGAAGGATATGAAGACCAAACAAACAGGCGTTAGCGGCATGTACTCACCTGTCATGACGAACTCGAAAGTGCATGTGTTACCGGAGCAGGCCTTAGACGCGACCGTGAAGGACACAGGCGTCTCGAATGGCGCGGGCGGACCCGTGTACAGGAACATAGCGTTACGGCTGCAATAGACCGATATTTATTTATTTATTTTATATATTTAGATACATCACCCTTACAGTACAAACCAATATGGTAACGATCTTACAACGTTTATACAATTCAATCGTACGTAAAAAATCATTTACGTCTGCTATGCCAAACACTGTAGTGTCACCCTCTCGAATTCCGCGAGTGTACATACAAAAAAATCCACAGTACGCGAGACTGTATTATATATGTATTATATTGATATATGTTGTACCTACTATTGCTTGAGACATAATTATAAATAAATACATTTGTTGTCCGTGGTCCTACTATCTGGTCCTACTAGTAGGACCATTACCCGTAAAAAATAATGATGTTTTTGTTATAGTTCTACTGATTGAACTATGGACAAAATAAATTGCCCGTGGTCCTATCAGTAGGACCAGGTAGTAGGACCACGGGCAACAAAACAAAAAATAAATAATAATAAATATATATAAAAATCAATTCCACTTTTCGTTGTAATGTTATAACTCAACAACGCCTTTAACGATTTGGCTAATTTTGGTCTTGAATTATTCGTGGAAGTCCAGGGAAGGTTTTTACGGCAAGAAAAATTAAAAAAGCTAGTTTATTTTAAATATAAATGATAATAGCCAATTTTTTTTTGTTTAAAAAGAATATTAGAACCGAAGTTACTAATATTCCCTCTAACCCCTCCAGCTAAGCTAAATTGCTTGTGTTAGGAGTGGGTTCACGTCGGTAGTGTAATGGCCAGGATCGAATCCGGGACCTCTCGATCGTAAGGTCGACTCCTTAACCACTAAGCTACCGAATTAATGAAACTAAAAGCTATGACGGCGGTACACTCACTAGTTGCTCCCCAGCGAGGTCCTGTACAGCGGCAGGCCGCAGTACACCAGGCGCTGGCACTCGTCGGCGAAGCCCGTCCTCGCGCTGAAGGCAGCCCCACTGGAGGTGATGGCCGGCGCCACGCTGTCTAACGAGTAGGGGTCCAGCTTGGACACTAGCACCCCCGTCGTCTGTGTCGTAGGGACCCCGTCGAAGCCGTAGTTTGTGATTTGTGTGTGCTGGGAATGTAGGTACAAATTTTGACATTTTTTCTATACATTTTGAGATTTTTGCTATAATTTTTTATGAAATGCTCAAGTGAGACTAGAACTCGCGACCTTTCCCTTACAGGGGGACTGCTCTTCCAACTGAGCTATTGAGCCACACTTGAATCATTCCAAATTTTCCTTCACTTTATATCCGTTTATAAGGGCGACTTGAGCATTTCATTTTTTTCAATGTTTTTCGAACTTAAAAGTTAGCATAATAAATGCTACAAAAAATTCATTCATTTAATTTTTTATTTTGGGAAATTGGTGTGAATTCGAGTATTCATGTATAAAAATGGTGGACCTTAGCTATAAAGTCTTGGACAACGCACACACGTTTAGGAAAGTGGCATATTATCCTCAGGGAGCTTTTAATAAAGTACCCACAACTTTAATGAGGCAGCAATCATCTCATTCATCGTCGTCAACATCATTAACTCATTATCGTCATCATCAAAAATCATTTTAACTATTATAACTAAGTAATTTAATATAAAGTAAGACTTGACATGAAAGTCATAGTTACCATGTCATAAAATCCCTTAAAAAAAACACCATTTACAATTTGAATGTAATTTTTTAATTGCTTACTTTTTCCGGATGTAAATTTTTATAGCATTTATTATGCTAACTTTTAAATTCGAAATTTAAAAGTTAGCATAATAAATGGCATAAAAATTTCATTCAAAAATTTTGGCGGGGAGTCATCAAAAGTCAATGTTTAAAAATGGTTGAAAAATCCATTCATTGGTTGCAACAATTCGTAAAAAAGTTGGTAGATGGCTCCACCGCCACCCTTAAAGACGGATATAAAGAGAAGGGATAATTGAAGTGATTCAGGTGTGGCTCAATAGCTCAGTTGGAAGAGCATTCCTCCTGTAAGGGAAAGGTGGGTTCAAGTCCCACTTGGGCGTTTCATTTTTCCGGGTGCGCACTCAGTATTCTATACATTGCTTAGGCATTGTATAGAATGCCGGATTACATACATTGTCGGTGACATAATTATGAATACTTACAAACCAATAGTGCCTCTGCAGGGCCACCCCATCCGCGTCGTAGGGGCTGAAGGGGATGAACATCAGCACAATACAGGGGATGGCCACAGCACCTAGTACCGCCCACAAGTACCGCCGCGAGAACAGGAGTTCGATGCCCGACTGTGGACATAAGAAAATTATACTATTCATAAATATTCATTTGATTTTTGAAAACCGCTTTGCTTAGAAGAGAAATGTTTTATAGGGTTTCGTAAACCCCCTAGACGAGGCCGCATTGTAGCCGTGGGTCTGTTGGGAGCGCTGGGACATCCTTCCGAGGGCTTACCCGGGGCTCCCAACCATAGGCTTCTGGGCGTTACCGTGGGGGTTTTTAGTCGGTAGGAGTCCGGCATAACATCCATGAAGGATTTCCCCCCCAAAAAAAAAAAACGGAACTCTTACAAGATCAATTCGTTATCCATCTGTCTGTCTATCTAAACCTTTTTTCTCAGGAATGCGTGGATGTATCAAGTTAAACTTCATACCACATACTATAACGTCTTGAAACTGTGCAAAAATCAGTGAACGCAATCAAAATATATTGCGGTTTATGTAGCTTACGGAACCATTGGTGCGCGAGTCTAACCCGCACTTTAAAAAAAATATCCTGACAAGTGTGAGACGGACTTGGCCGGTTATTTTTTTAACTTCTTCAATTTTCATCTGGTTTTATTCGTCCGTGGTTACAAAAAGGTTTAGCTATTTTATCTTTAACTAAGTGTGTAACTTTAATGTATATTCTGCCGACACTTTTGTGGGGTTACAGGCGTAACTATATTTATGTATGCAAATTTATTATAGTTATAAGAAAAATAAAAACTAACAATCTAATAAGACTAAATTTTTCACTGTCTGGGTATTTTACAATCAATACTGTTGCGAAATCAAACCAAATAGTAGCAGAAAATAAGTTTCAATCGATCACTGATAAAAAATAACTTCTAGATAAAATAAGTAAAGTTGAATGTGATGCATTATTTCATTACGTTTTCTACCGGCCTCGGTGGCGCAGTAGGCAGCGCGTAAGTCTCATAATCTTAAGGTCGTGAGTTCGATCCTCACCCGGGGCATATCTTTTTGGAATTTATATTTCGCTATTTTTACAAAACTAGCCGGCCCACCCCAGCTTCGCCCGTAACGTATTCTGTAACCCCGTAAGAAACACTTTTAAGACATATATGGGTACTATTTGTTAATTTCCGAATTGTTGACATTAATGATTATTGCTCCGCTCCCTTGAGCTGTAGCGTGATGATATTATAAAGCTTATACCTTCCTCTATAAATGGGCTATTTAGTACAAAAATAATTTTCAATTCGAGTCAGTAATTCCCGAGATTAGCGCTCAGCTTTAGCTTCATAATATTTAGTACAGATTTTGACGCCGTTTGCGTCGTAAAACAGTTGATGAACTAGTTTTTCAGTGTAGAGATAAAGGTTAACTCTTTGATAGTAGAAATACAGTGCATGTACGGCCGTTCCCAATAACATACTTACAGTTGAAGATAGATCGCAACAGTCAAATTTGATGTATCGGCTGTTTAAATTGAAAACATGGTAACTGATTTTTTGCGGGCAAGCGCATCGCGGTTTAATTTTATTTTCCGAAATTGGTGTGAAATAGGAATTACTACGTTTTGAATTTAAACAGCCGAGCACTTTATCCATAGATGCGATCTATCTTTAACTGTCAGTATGTTATTGGGAACGGCGGGTAGACATTTAAGAGTCGCAGTCGGCAATCTCTCTCGTTTTTATTTTGACTTTTTTTCTTGATATATTTTCTTTTGTTAGTGTGTAGTGTAAGTGTTTAATAAACTAATTTTCTTCTTCTTCTCTTCTTCTTTGTTCAGTCAGTGTTGTATCGACAGGCGGCGCTCAACGCGTGTCGACTTTTCACAGTAAATATATACTCACGAGAGATAAGAAACGCTTTTATTTTGCCTATACTTCTACTTTTAATCTACAGTTGGAAATGGCACAGAACTCATATGGCATTTTCAAGCCCGTCCCTGCCCCACACGGCAAGAAGTTTCACAAATTCCACAAATATTCCACAACATTTTACACAAAGCTATGCTATCTAGACCCATGGTAAGTTTAACTAGCTTAACATACTAAGATACTTTTTTTCTTTTGTAAATACATACATATTATACATAGAAACACCCAGACCAATGCAAATACCCATATTTATTGAAATAAAACCACTTTTTACGGATTCTATTGCGAAATGTTAGTTATTATTTACTTTTAAACCGTACAGTTTTTGATTCGGTTCATCATGAGTCACACCGCGATCATGGCTGCTGAAAAGCAGCCGAAACGTCGGTTTAAAAGTAAATAATAACAAATATATCGCGATAGAATGCTTAAAAAGTGGTTTTATTTTAATGACATTCGCGTAAACTTTAGAAAATAATAACAGTTATATTCATGCATACAAATATTTGCACTGAGCGGGGATCAAACCCGCGCCTCCTGCGTAGCGGCCGGGTTCACTACCACCACGCCACAGAGGCAGTCATTGTCTAAAAAGTTGGATGACACCTGCCCCACATGGCTGATAAATCTTAGTAATATATTTAATTGAGTTATAAAATAAGAAATGGTACTCACCACAGCGGTGGCCACTAAAATCACCAGTCCTATGTTGAGTATCCCAACAGTGTAGTCGGGGGAATTCCCCGTGGAGCGGCCCATGATGGGGAGCATCATGGCGTCCAGCCGCAGAGCCATCGACATGGTCCACATCACCGACGGCACGGATAGCAACACCTCCAGTATTAAGTGTTGCCAGCCTGCAAAATATAGATTTAGGGTCAAGACACATTTATCCGCAGACTTTCGTATTTAGATGTTTGAAACACGCGTAATAATATTTAAAAAATGTTTAACTCTGCTGAATTTGTTATCATTTATCTGCCCCGCTTCCTTGAGTAGTACAGTGATGATTTTATAAAGCCTAAATGTGTACTAGTACCTACTAATTATAAAATTGTAATAGTTAGGTACTTATTCGTACTTAACTTACTGTGAGTAACTTAAATATTGTTTTTTCTTTTTTCTTTCCTATAACTTTCGTCGATAAACTCTATAGAACACAAAAAAATAACAATTCGAATCAGTAGTTTCTGAGATTAGCGCGTCAAACAAACTTCAGCTTTATCCATACTAATATTATAAATGCGAAAGTAAGTCTGTCTGTTACGATTTCACACATAAATCACTGAACCGATTTTGATGAAATTTGGTACAGAGATATATTAGATTTGGAGAAAGGACATAGGCTATTCGATTACATTAGAAAAAAATAATTACTCAGGTGGGGCTTGAAATCACAACCTTCCCCTTAAAGAGGGAATGCTCTTCCGACTGGATTGATTCCGGTGTGGTTTCGTTAGAAGAGCATTCCCCCTATAAGGGAAAGGTCGTGGGTTCAAGTTCCACACAAGTAATTCATTTTTCCTAGCATAATCGAATTTTATAGTAAGCGTAATAAATGCTATTAAATTTCATCCAAACATAGGCAATGTTTCATCGCAACAACCGACATCCACGCGGGCAGAACTGCGGGCATAACCTAGTAATATTATAAGTATAGCATCTAATGAGGCCGTCAAGCTGAGTGCCACAACTGTTAACATGGTATATGTTTACGGTAGTGACCCTCTTTCCGAGACTTTGCATAACATCAGGCGAGGTGAAGTCAAATTGACGTGTCCTATAAAAAAAAAAACAAGAATTTAGAACAGACTATGTTACCTGTCAGTCGGACGTATCTGACCATAGTGATGGATATAAGCGAGGTGGTGGCGAGGATGAACAGCGGCAGACTGGCGAGGTACCGCAGCGTCGTCAGGCTCGGTATGCACACCAGGACCAGCGTGATCACGGACATGATGAGTCGTGTGGCCGCCAAGGCTTGCAGGGCTCGCAGGGAGCGTGACAGGCCCGACTGTCGACAACAGGACCACAGAACTTAACAAAAGCTATAAAAAATTCAATCAAATATTTGGGGGGAGTCATCGAAATTCAATGTTTAAAAATGGTTGAAAAATCATTCATTGTTTCGTAAGAATGTTGGTAGATGGCTCCACCATCGCCCTTAAAGACGGATATATAGAGAAGGAAAATTTGAACTGATTCAGGTGTGGCTCAATAGCTCAGTTGAAAGAGCTTTCCCCCTGTAAGGGAAAGGTCGTGAGTTCAAGTCTTATTTGAGCATTGCATTTTTTCCGATGTTTTTCGAACATGACATGATTAAACCCCTTACAGGGGGAATACCTTGACAAACTCGGCTACAGAGACACGCCTGATTTAAATTTCCCTTCATATCCGTATTTAAGGGGAATTTGAATCACATCGGGCATGTCTCGGTAGCCGAGTTGGTCAAGGCATTCACTCTGTAAGGGAAAGATCGGGTCCGAGTCCCGCCCGAGAAGTTTATTTTATTCTATTCTTCTATTCGATTTGTATAGTTAGCTTACTTATTGCTGTAAAATTCATTCAATGATTATATCCGTTCTTTTTTATACCATTTCGGTGGCAGACACACGGCCAACTTGACGGGGAGTCAGTGGCCTATATGGACGTGTGTAACATCAGAGGCGTCATAAAAACCTTCTAATAACCTTCTTGAAGAACCCCATATTGAAATCGCTTGAAAAAACTATTTTATACCTTATTCAGTGAAGTTTGTCACAAAATCTAAACAAATAACCAAGAGTTTTTTTTTAATTACTAGTATTCCCACTAACCCTATCTAAACTAATTAGTTAGAAGTGAGTTCATATCAGTTGTATAATGGCTAGTATTTGAAACTGGGCCATCTCGATCGTTAAGGCGACTCGGTAACCATTAAGCTAAGCATTTTATACCTTTTACAGCGAAGCTTAGTACACTGGGTGATTTTATAAAAAAAAACATAAAAAAAAACATAAACTCACGCCTGTATTCCCCGAAGGGGTAGGCAGAGGTGCTAGCACCCACATTTCGCCAGTTTATGTTTAGGTCCCAATGTAGGTAATGCGAGCCTATAGCCATATAGGTGATTTTATAGCCGTTACGAATAAAAAGAATTTGGCCACAGTTTTGATAGCAAAATCATCTGGAAGTATTAATTTGGTGAAAGGATTTTTTAAACCTCCATACATTTTTCATTTTACCTGAACATTATCCATATTAATATTATAAATGCGAAAGTAATTATGTCTGTCTATCTGTAAGTTACACTTTCACGCCTAAACCACTGAACCGATTTTGATGAAATTTGGTATAGGGGTAGATTAGACCATGAGAAAGGACATAGGCTATGTTTGGTCGCGATAACCGACATCCACGCGGGCGGAGCCGCGGGCAAAAGTTAGTTCATTATAAATTTTATTTTCTATCGCCAAATTAATACTTCCAGATGCCCTACGTCTTTGGGGCCCAGATCAACTTGATACCTACACCAGCAGATTGACAAACGAAGCTCTACTGCAGGCTTCTCATATGGTCTAAAAGCCAACGAAGCCTCGAATACATTGGGACATACATCCCGAGTATACCATTTTGAGAGAGATGGGGTCTTCTCTTCTGGAAGTAACAAGACTCACCTTCTTCCACCTCCATAGGTCGAAGATCTGGGAAGTGGCAACGGCGGCCAGCAGGTACGGGAGCCAGTACAGAGGCACCACCAGCCACGCCCGGGATAGGTACCTGGAGGCGGGGACATTTTAGTATTAGCAGTTAGTATTTGCTAGTAAAATCTCCGTGGCGTGGCAGTAGTGAACGCGGCCGCTACGCAGGAGGCATGGGTTCGATCCCCGCTTTATGCAAATATTAGTATGCGTCTTCTCATTGGCCTGGTCGTGCCTCGGAGATCACGTTAAGCCGTCGGTCCCGGTTGTCATACGAACATCTATGGCAGTCGTTACGGGTAGTTGGAGCCCTCAAAAGTTCAACAACTGGTCTAGCTGCAATGCTTCGATATAGCCTTTGAGTTGTGGAGGTCAGATGGCAATCGCTTTACAGAAAATATAGAAGTTTCACCATTAATACAGTCAGTCTGGTAAAGCGGACCCCAGACTCCAAGCTGAAATGTTTAAATGCGACTGAGATTAACGCAAAGATGAAGAAGAAGAGTTAGTTAGTATTTTCCTTGTAGTAGTTTTCGATCAGTATGTTGGCTTTTCCGTGAGCAACTGCCGTCTGACCTCGCCGTCGCCGTCTGAACAGGGAAACCTCGCAGGTTTCTCTGTCTAGGATGGGAGGTGGGAGTCTTATCCGTTGTTTAACTGGTGTAAGGGTTAGCGTGTGAGGAACGCTCGAGGCCTCATAAATATTGACATAACCCTGTACACCCCTAAAGGGGAAATTATGAAATTCTACCCTATATAATGGGAGAGTCGAGTATATTGTACCGCCTTTTAAATTGTGTCACCTCTAGATTCACTTTTTTTGTCACTTTTTTTCTACACTGGCAACACGTTAGGCCACGGTAACCATTTCCATCATTGTGGGCCGTGTGCTTGTCTGACATAAATTTTATAAAAAATATAAAAAAGTGATGTCAACTCAGCATTTATTAACTTAAGTTTAGCGTAACTAACGTAACGTACTCGTAATTAAGTTTGCCTTGCTATTTTTTAAATGTAATGTGGAATGTAAGAACAGATGCAAGACAGCTCCAACACAAGTATCTACATAACTTAATGGGGCTGCCTCCGATTTATACATGTAAGAAAATAACTGGAGAATGAAATAAATACTTACTACTTACTTTTTTACTCTTAAAGCCAAATGGCAATATGTTAAACATTCAAAATAAATTTAAGCCAAAATTTATGTAGTAGAAGAGCGGAGTCTCCTGACACAGGCTTTTATTTGCTTAAAAGGAGGTTCCATTCATTATTTAAGTAAAAATGTAGTTTTATATCAATAAAGTTTATTATTATTATTACTACTAATACTTACTACTACTTCTTAAACTGATGTGTAAGGTGGAGGCGAAATTAAAACATAGTTTGGTGTTGCTAGTGTAGAAAAAAAGTGTCATTTGATAAAAAATCAAGAGGTGGTACAATTTAAAACACGGTACAACATACTCTACTCTCCCCTACTTCAAGAAGACTACTACATTATAAGGCACGTACCTCATCTGAGTGGTAGTGGCCCTCATGAGCACGAGGAACAGCCCCGAGGCCGCCACCCCGGCCAGCATGGCCGCCACGCGCCCTACGACCGACAACAGGAGCTCCTTGACGGAAGACCACCCTGGAACAGAATGTCACGGTGCCTTTGGCGGGACATGCCATCGCGAACTAGGTATATTTATACGAGGTGATTTTTATTTATTTTTCTTTCGCCAAATTAATACTTCCAGATGATTTTGCTATGGAAACTGTGGCCAAATTCTTTTGTACCGAAACGACTATAGAATTAGAATCAAAGAATCAATTTCATTTATTCAATTTAGGCACATAAAGAGCACATAATATGAACGTCAGAACGATGTACAATGCTCCCAATTCTGTTGTTACATCTCTAAACTTAAATTTCTCTAAAAAAATCTAATTGCATCTCTTTCTTTCATGATCAGATAAAAAAGGACAGATGATTTTATTCAAGTTAAGACCTGTCAAATTAAGACAGCGCCTTGTTGGTGCGTAGTAAGTTAAGTCGCATGTTCGTAGATGTCGACTAAAATTGAAGCGTACCGTCATGGCGCCGACTTAATTTGACAGGTGTTCACTAAAATAAATCATCTGTCCTTTTCTATCTGATAATGAAAGAAACAAATGCAATTAGAAAATTTTAGAGAATTTTAAGTTTAGAGATGTAACAACAGAATTAGCAACAATGTCAGTCATATTAAAAATAAATAATTGGAAAATGATTCTTTCGCTGGTTCGGTAGGTTGGTTCTACTGAGAAGATACCAGCAAGAAACTCAGTGAACTCGATTATCCTTCTTTTTTTTTAATATGGTTTTATTTATAACAAAAATCACATTTGTATATTTTGCCGTTTTCGGCGCGACGAGGTACAGGTACTTTCATTACACAAGTAGTATTATTACCAATTTATTATGATCATCATAGTTCATCGGCTAGTCGCATCATTATCATGAAAACGTATTTTCTTGATTGCACGATGTGCTCAGTATCCCCGTTCCGGCTCTGAGATCAGCTAATCTTTATTGTTCACCAATATTACAGTAAACAATCTATGAAATATATACAAATGGCAGCCTTATCGCTAAGAGCGATCTATTACAGGCATTTTACAGGCCCTTCCTCCTCCACTTCGCACGATCTTGGGCGTCCAAGGTAGTGAGACCGTTGACCACGCATGTCACCCTCCACGACGCCAAGCCAGCACTTCTTGCGCCTACCCCTTCTACCTGGAGCCGGTGGGGGCACCATTGCCACGTATTTGTTACATAGCCTGGAGTCCTCCGTGTTAAATACTCAAAGATGGTGATAATGCTGCTAAAATTACTTTATCCATTGGAATGTTACATTTTTGTTAACTTTAAGGTGCAAAATTCAGAGAACGCAATTTCTTTGGTTAAATCTTAAAAAGGAATCTACTAATTAGGCAATTTATTTTTATATTAGGTATAATTGGGACTCGCCCAGCTACGTGGGTAACAAATGCCTGGTAACGCCACCCTTACTAGGTCCAAGTAGAAGGGGTAGGCCCAAGAAGTCCCGTGCCAATAGTCTCACTACCTTGGACGCCCAAGATCGTGCGAAGTGGAGGAGGAAGAACCAAAAGGCGGACCCTGAGCTGCGAGGGCACCGTGGCCTCGGATGCAATCAGGACTTACGTCTTTATGTGGATTAATTAGGAACCTTCTGGATGGTTAGCTCTTACTGTGATGTCTCTACCTACCTCAAGAGGGTAGGCAGAGGCCATACGTCTGTGTACTCACTAGGTCCGACGAGCGCCAGGTAGTAGAAGACGGAGGCGAGGCCGAACAGGCCGATGAGCGCGTCCACCACGTACGATATAGTGAACGAGTACGTCAGCATGAACGCGTTCAAGTAATCGTAGTACACCGCCGCCGACGGCGCGATCTGTGAACGAGATCAGGTTGAACTTAGTCACTGATGCCTGCCGGTATCTCGTATAGACCAGTTGAGATCAAACACATAGGAGATTTTGTCTGATCATGAGCTTTCAAAAAAAAATTGAATGAAAATTTGTTCAGTACTTTTTACGTCAATAATATATCTTAACCCAAGGTTTTTATGGATTTCAATTTTAACATAATTAGCTTTCTTAACGCGCTATAACATCTGCTGCCTAGAGTAGAAATCTTGTCAAAATTGGTAAAACTGACAGATAGATAGATAGGTGCTTTTTTAAATTGCGTTTTTAACTACAGACGCAATAATAACGAAGTGTTATTAGGCTTGAGTAGTAGGTCAATTTTAAAAATATGAAATAAACATTAAATAAATACTTCAAAACCACCGTCAAGACTTCCAAAATCTCGGAAAAGCTGATAATTGAGTTGTTTTGGTTAGCCCTATATTTTTGATATACATAATAAAGGGTTGGAGGGAATATTAGAAACTTCGGTTCTTATATTCTACAACAAAAAAATATTTTGACTCAAACGTTGTCATGTCGGAGGGGGCTTTGGATCGTTCCTATAATATGACGGAGTGCTATGCCAGTTAGGGTCTCCCAACACGACAGCGCCTAGTAGAGATTCAAAACAAGTTCAGTAATTCAGTCCCTATGTCCTTACTTACCTTGTGGTCCATGTCCTCCTGGTCGGCGATATCTGCGACGAGGCCTAGCAGCATGTCCCCGGCGCACTGCAGCACCCCCCGCCTGATGAGCTCGGGCCTATCGTTGCGAGTGTGGTACACGTGGCCCATCTTAGAAAACGCTATGTCGATACCTAGGGCACACAAGGGGCTTTACATCACACGACTGAACTCAAATTTTGCGTAACTACGGCTATGAGAGCAAGAGAGAAAGAAAATGTGGGCTCACACCTCTCTTTCTTGTCCTTTACTACTATTGAAAAGTATCTCTCTCCCTTTCATATCTTCAGTATCTTATATCTCTGTCTCAACTTACGTTCGCTTCGCCTAATCACGCTTTTCGTAACGCACTCGTCACACATTCACTACCAGCATACTACACGATTGGGTATTCTACTGACTAATCAAATTAGTTACTTTTTACTAAACGTCAAAACGATAAGTTGTAAGGTAACTTGTATGAAAAAAGATTTAGTGACGTCATAAAATTTAATAGTCAAATCTGTTACTAATATAGGTTGGGTGGATGAATAAAAATAAATAAAAACCATAAAATAAGACCCGACGTTTTTTTTTAATATAGGACACGTCAATTAGACTTCACCTCGCCTGATGTTAAGCTAAAGGCAAAGTCTCGGAAAGAGGGTCACCATCGTAAACATGTACCATGTTAACAATGGTGGCTTGACGGCCTCATTAGATGCCTTTTCACACCCCGCTTAAAGGACTGTACGAAGAAGTAACCTTTACCGCTCTTTTACCATTCTTAATTTAATAAGTTCGGTTAGATAATTTATTTTTCTTCCAACTATGCTTTAATTTCATCACAATCACACTAAAAACTCCGTACAAAGCGAGTCTTTAATGCTCTAGAGTAATAAAAATGTATGAAATTTCAGTATTGCACAGTTTATTTTTAATCGCACCAAAAGGTGCCAATCTCAATGGATAAGCTCTATTCAGCCAGCCGATATCAATACTTTTTATTTACGTACGTATTATTCGTTTCTATCCTACTTGTTCCAAATTTAAAACAAATATAAATTTGCCCAACAAAATCTTCAACCTTATGTTTAATAATTGCTCAAGTCTAACTTTTAATTTCAATAATTAAACTTCTATTTTAACTGTTTGCTATGAGTTTATTTTATCTACTATTCCAATAGGTAATAGTTGAAAGAAAAGCAGATTATGCACCTCGCCTTAAGTAATTTATATTGCCCTCGTGCCTGTTAGATTAGAGCCCGAGCGTTAGCGAGGCACTCGGTGCAATAATAAATTACTTTGTGCTTGATGCAATAATCTACTATTAACTATAGGATAATACCCAATACAGGTGTACGAAAATAATGTTTACTTCAAAAACTAAACAGCCTACAGAAAGTTTGATTATAAAGGGGCAGCTATTCACTAATAAATGTGTTTGGTTGGATACACTTTTTTTTAAACATACGGATCGTCTGCTTACCCTGAATGTCTGCAAAATCGCGGAATATCCGGAAATCCGTGTCGGAAGGGATGATTCCGGAATGGAAGAGGAACTCAGCCAACCCCTGAGCTGCCGGCCTGTAGGCGGTACGGCTGTACGAGCGTATGAGCCTTGGGTCTGTCACCTGGGGGTACAGCATTCACACGGTAAAAGGTGAAAGTGAAAAAAAAAACTCAATTTTCTTCATCCTAAATCCCAGTCGGATCCGAAGCTTTTCAACTTGAAATCTGAGGGTCGCTTTACCAGTCTAACTGTGGATTTGGCTAAACTTCTATATTTTCTGTGAAGCGATTGCCATCTGGCGAAAACACAAAGGCGATATCGAAGCATTGCAGCTAGACCAGTTGTTACATTTTTGAGGGCTCCAACTACCCGAAACGACTGCCATACATGTTCGTATGGCATCCGTGACTGACGGCACGACTGCAAATACCCATATTCATGCATACCAATATTTACATTGAGCGGGGATCGAACCCGCGCCTTCTGCGAAGCGGCCGTGTTCACTACCGCTGCGTCACAGAGGCTGTCCAGAAATAAATTGTTGCTACTATAAATAGTACTCTTCACTAAGTCGCATTTGACAACATAGGATCGCCCGTAAAGACGGATATAAAGAGAAGGAAAATTTGAAATGACTCA
Organism: Eilema sororculum; assembly: GCA_914829495.1. Lineage (NCBI taxonomy): Eukaryota > Metazoa > Arthropoda > Insecta > Lepidoptera > Erebidae > Eilema > Eilema sororculum. The sequence continues at coordinate 1,322,958 of OU618532.1, forward strand.
GCTGTGGCTCAATAGCTCAGTTGGAAGAGCATTCCCATGTATAGGAAAGTTCGGGGGTTCAAGTCCCACTTGAGGATTTCATTTTTCCCGATGTATTCAAACATAGGATAGGTGAACAGACAACATTGTTGTGCGATGTAGCTCAACGTTCTGCAACAATGTTGCGTAGTGGCTTACCTGAAACACAATAGGCTTGCCGTTCATCCCCGCGGAGTCTAAGTTGATGACGGAGATGACTCCCTTGGCCCAGGGGTGCTGGAGGAACGCGTGACTACCCTGCAAACAAATAACAAGACATACATTACACTAGTTGGTGCCCGCGGCCTCGCCCGCATGGATATCGGTCATCTATTGATAATTATCCATACTAATATTATAAATGCTAAAGTAACTCTATCTGTCTGTATGTTAGGCTTTCACGGCAAAACCACTGAACCGATTTTGATGAAATTTGGTATAAGGGTAGATTAGACCTTCAGAAAGGTCATAGGCTATGTTTGGTCGCGATAACCGACATCCACGCGGGCGGAGCCACAGGCAAAAACTAGTTGGTAATATCTTCGGTTCTACACGACGAACATACGGAAGATCCCTGTGCACTCCCGGGTTCACTGGAAGAGAACTCAACCAACTAGAAGAGTTAAGTTGTGATAATATGTCTCTCGTACATGCCATGTTCGTGTACAGTCAGCATCAGAAAAATGTTGAGGAGTGGAGTACTAAAAATAATCTTAAAACCAAAAATTCAATACTATATTGATAATTAGAGTACTCAAAAAGTTGTAAGCATCCAGAGGTATCTAGTCAAGTACATAAAATATCTTTACATTGACATTTAATAGCATTTTGCGTCCCTATTTTTACCCGACTACGGCGAAGCCAAAAGGAGGGTTATGATTTTGACAGGCTATGTATGTATGTATGTTCATTTGTTCCCTCATAGCTCCTCAAAAACTTATTAGAACTGGACAAATGAGGTATCGTTACAAGCGGCTTGATCGTCCGATGGTTATAGGCTATATGATGTGTCACCCAATCTTGTGTGGCGCCCCCTCATAAGGTACTGTATTAAAAAATAAATTTGAGGTAAATATGCCGTGTTTGGTATCAAATGAAAGTGCTTAATGAGCAAATTCCAAATATGTATAAATTATTAGCTTTACCTTGCCTCAAAATAATTACCACTTACTCTAACAAAACAATATATTCTACAATATTTTTCACGTAGCATGGGTACGGTGACGTTTGGGATTTGAAGTTACTAGAGATGTAGTCAAGATAAAATCGCATGAAATAAAATCGATTATATATCTTATCGAGATCATTTATTAATGAAGAAGAAATCGATTCTATTAACTAATAATTTTGAAGAAAAAAAGTAAAACAAAATTGATAACCTGTTTAATTATTTATTAAAAATCAAACATGTTCATCATCTTCATCATCATCATCATCATCATCATCGTCATCTGACTCGTCGACGTGAATAATTATTTGGGAATCAATTATGCAGTCTATTCTAATGTCTCGCTCCCAGTCATGTAAGATTAGATTTTTGGTTTTCTCCACTACTTTCTTCCAGTCATCGCCAGTGACTATTTTGCATCCCTCTTTCAATAACCCCATCATTTTTGTGGCTGTAAAAGGCGGAGCTGTATTTTTTCGTGCAGCGTATCCTGAAACAAGATAAAAAACAAATTGAGTCATAGAATTCAAGTAATAAACATAATCATATTTTTGTCAGTATGTAAATAGACTATGGTTAAACAAGTTACCTTTGATTTGGGCCCAAATTAATTCAATGGCATTGTACTGACAGTGGTACGGTGGAAGCCTCAGGACTTCGTGACCATATTCGTTTGCCATCATATCTAATTTGTATGTCGTTTGGGGCTTGTGCATTTTTACGAGCTTCACTAGCTCCACCTTTAATTTCGTCTCATCGGCTTCCACACTATTGGCTTGGAGCCACTCGATCAACTCGCTCTTCTTATTGGAAGAAGTCGGCGGTTTGTTCAATTGCACGGAGTGATATGGGGCATTGTCCATAATAATTGTGCTCGGTTCTTCTAAATTGCTAAGCATATTTTGAAACCACTCCGTGAATACTTCCGCATTCATATCTTCGTGATATTCTCCCGTCTTTTTCGATTTAAAAGCAAGTAGCCCATTTTCTACAAATCCTTTCGATGTGCCTGCGTGACAAATAATCAATCTCTCCCCTTTTCCTTCTGGCACTTTGGTCGAGGCATGAGGTGTATCGTCAGTCCACATTTTACCGACCGTATGATTGGCATTCAGCCAAGTTTCATCCAGGAAGACGACATTGCTCCAATCGGTAATCGCTTTAGCCTTTTTCAAAAAGGTAACCCGCGCAAGTGCTATATCGCCCCTCTCCATGACAATTTTTCTTTTCTTTACTTTTTTGAATTGGAAACCAATGTCCTTCAATACGCGCCACAAGGATGTAGGACTTCCAGTAAACAAATCAGCATCTTTTAAAGACTTGACCAGCTTTGGAAGCGTCGGTAATTCTTTATTCTGGTAATAGTTATAAATGTGGCCCCGTATAGCATCGGCCGCAAAACTGTCTACATCTGTTACAGATGCCTTTTTGGTTCGCTTTTTATTAGGGGTGGACAACTTATTTTCTTCTGTATCGTGAGCACCATATTTTTCTCGAGTGATTCGAGAAACCGTGTTCCGCCCAATGTCTAACGCATCTGCCACACGATCCAAAACGTTGGACACAGGCAATAGCGTTCCGCCATTCTCACGTTCCCGCTCAAAGTAATCCCGCAATCGAACTACAAATTCACGGGCTTGACTACCAAGCACAGTCTTTTTCGTTCTTTTTGGCATTTTGCCAAAAAAAACAACAAAACAAAAGTCAATAACAAAAAACGGTAACGAAAACAACAAAGCACAACGATAGTCAATAACAAAAACAAGTAACAAAAACACCACGCAAGCTCAAAACAAAGAAAACAGACCGCATACAAGGCAGACGCACTCGTACTGAGTTGATATAACAAGATGGCTGCCAGCTCATGCTTAGGCAGTGTTGCTATATTATAATAAAGCTCCACAAAGACAAAAATGCTTTGTTTAAAGTTTATTATTACATAATTATATTTTATAATCGTATTTTAGTTAAAAATACAACTTACGATTTATGATACTTTATTCGACAATTTATCGATTGTAACGATTTTACTATGTCAATCTCTAACGCAACCTGTTCCGATTCACGCATCAAGAATTATGTATTTGGAATGTTTATATTTAAAGTTTAAATAATTACGGAGAAATAAAAATAGTTTTAAGTTAATAATGCAAAATAAAACAGTTTTCTTTTTATCTTCGTATTAAGTGTTGTTTCCTGTATTCCGCGTTTGGCGTTAGGTAAATTGTTTCGAAATGAATCATGCATGAAATGGAATTAGTCAAATGTCACCGTACCCATGCTACGTGAAAAATATTATAGGGAAAAGTGGCATACGACCACGGCTATCCTTGATATTTTCTTGTTTGTCACTTTTTAAAGCGTGTTTTTTCGGTAGTCGGGTTTTAGTTAAAACTTTATTTTACTTATTTAGCCATCCTATGCATATAATGGTGGGATGATAAGAGATAGGTGTTTATGTAAGAACAGGACATAAAATGTGTCAAATCAATGACAATTTCTTTTGTATTTTTTATGGTTGCCAGTTGTTTAAGCCAACTATCCACCTGCATTGGTGAAAAAAACACCAACAAAGTTACAATGGTCACCTGACGCCTCGTTAGATGGTTTTTCACGCGCCCTTAAAGGACTATGTCCAATGTACAGATGCTAGTACTTCACAATGTTATATCTATCTATCTATCTATCTATATATATAAAAATCTCGTGTCACAGTTTTCGTTGCCATACTCCTCCGAAACGGCTTGACCGATTCTCATGAAATTTTGTGAGCATATTGAGTAGGTCTGAGAATCGGCCAACATCTATTTTTCATCCCTAAATGGTGCAGCGGGAACGGGATCTAAAAAATTGGCGGTACGAAGTTCGCCGGGACAGCTAGTCTTAATATATATAAATCTCGTGTCACAATGTTTGTCCTCAATGGACTCCTAAACCACTTAACCGATTATAATAAAATTCGCACACCATGTGCAGTTCGATCCAACTTGAGAGATAGGATAGTTTAAATCTCAAATTATAGTCGCAATTTTAATTTATTGACGGGATCTGACGCGGATCGCGGGGCGGGAAAAAATTGGCGGTACGAAGTTCGCCGGGACAGCTAGTCTATATATATAAAAATCAATTGCTGTTCGTTAGTCTCGCTAAAACTCGAGAACGGCGTAACGGATTTATCTTATCTTGGTCTTGAAATGTTCGTGGAGGTCTAGGGAAGGTTTAAAAGATCAGAAAAATTCGAATAATTGCCGGGAACCGACATCCACGCGGGCGGAGCCGCGGGCAAAAGCTAGTTAGTTCTAACTACCTGCAAAGGGTTCTCTTCGGCGCCATTGAACAAGAATATAACGTTATGCTTGAGTTTCTTTGTCCGTTTAGACAACTTCGCCAGAGTCTCGGCCATGGCGGCGCAAAATATGCCGTTATCTGCCGCCCCTGTAACAGAATTACACAATACTAAATGTACTGAAGCTAATACTAAGCTAATTGCTTTAAAATAGTTCTCATATCCATCCAGACCGTAAGGGATGGCCCTGGGTCAGCCGGGGTGCGAGGGATATGTCGAAGACAACCTCACCTCCGGCCTAGCACCACGACCCTGTCGGCGTGCGGTTTTAGTCGGTTCGACTCCGACATAACCTTCCCTTCTGGCTCCGGCGGGGGAGGAGCGATTTCCGCACGAAAAAAAAGGTATATGCTTCTCCCAATGTTGGGAGGCTTTAGCCTACTGTTTCCTAGCCAGACGGGTTGGTACAGGGTTTTATTTCGAGTGTTCCTTCTCTCGCAGTGATATTATCTGCGTATGTTTCCGTCAGTCGCCTTACGACACCCCGCGGATGAGATGGGGTGGTCATACTTGTATTCTTTCTCCGTCACCATACATAGTTAGCATCTATTTCTATTGATTTAAATTAGATTATTTTGGAATTCGGGAATATTGGAGCATATTCGAGTGTTTTTTTTCTTTATAAAGAATATTAGAACCAAAGTTACTATTATTCCCTCTAACCCCTCTAACTCAGCTAACTTGCTTGTGTTAGGAGTGGGTTTACGTCAGTGGTTTAATGGCCAGGATTCGAACCCGGGACCTTTCGATCGTGAGGCCTACTCCTTAACCACTAAGCTCAGTTGGTCATAGCATTCTCCCTGTAAGTGACTGGTCGCGGGATCAAATCCCGTCTTCAACTTTTACTTTTAAACACTTTTACTTAAAAAAAAAACTTTCACTCTGTCCAATGTACATCGACAAAATACTAAAGCTAAATGGATAACATTTATTTATTTATTTATTTAGCATACAATACACTATCATTAATATTCACGTCTGTGAATTCCCGAAGGGGTGGGCAGAGGTATTGGGTTATAATTGGGTATTCTACTGACTAGTCAAATAAGTTACTTATTACTAAACGTTTAAAAGATAAGTTATAAGGTAACTTGTATGAAAAAAGATTTAGTGACGTCACAAAATTTAATAGTCAAACCAGTTACTATTATTGGTTGGGTGGATGATTAATAATAAATAAAAACTATAAAATAAGAAGAGATGCAATTTTTACCTCTCTTTTACCATTCTTTAATTTATTGGAAAAGAAAACACCGGTAAGCAGAACCTGAATTCCAAGTTGACAGTCTCAGAAGTGACGGGGTTAATGCAATGATGATGGTAATGTCATACCTATAGCATAGGGCACAGAGTCGTAGTGACAGTTCACCAGGATGGAGCTGCCCAGCGAGCCGGAGCTGTGGTACCCGCTCTCTCCCTCCAGCAGCGCCATGATGTTGGAGCAGTTCTGGTACACGTTGAAGAACGGCGACGAGCTGTTCAAGAAGTAGTGGCCTGGAAATGTCAAACATGATGATGATTGCTTCCTTTTCATCCTAGTGACAGTCTGGATGCTGTGTATTTTCACTTCATTCAGTGCAAAAAACCATATATGGTTATTATAGAAGCGACTGCTGTATGACCTTCAAACCTTGAAAGGAACACCTATGCTGGGTCTCAACTGTGATACAGCTGAAGACATTGATTGAGATGATTTTTTTTTAGTTACTAATATTCCCTCTTACCCCTCCAACTAAGCTAAATTGCTTGTGCTAGAAGTGGGTTCACGTCGGTAGTGTAATGGCCAAGATTCGAACCCGGGACCTCTCGATCGTAAGGCCGACTCCTTAACCACTAAGCTATCGACCCTTGTTGTTGTTGTTGAAAAATGGTTAGGATTGTATAGAAAAGCGGACAAAAAATTACATCATACACAATCCGAAAAAACAGTTTCCCAAGTTAAGTAAACAGGGATCGAACCTGGGACATCGCGCATAGCAGCTAAACATTCATAGTCATGTCTATTCTAAACAATACTCCCCACTAGGTACTCACCAGTCGCCATCTGCCAATCGGTAGTGACGTTAATGTTGGCTCGTGCTGCTATTTCGTCCACCAGACGCTTCATGTCATGGGTCTTCTGCAAGTGGTACCAGGTGCCTGCCACCCTCGGCGCGTCCCCCAGTATCTGGTGCATGTACTGCCAGGCCACCTCCTCACTGAATCTGTCCGAGTTCTGCAACAGATACAAGCAGGTGTAGGGAGTGTGTGCAGTGGGCGTCCTTAACGCTACAAGGGATTATTATAAAAGACTAGATGGTGCATTTTGGGATAGAATGTCATGTTGTTTCCGGGTGGAGTAAATAAGATCACCCCAGTTGTTCCTGCGGGTGTCGTAAAATGGGTCGGGATATGGTTGTTCTCTATCCGACAGTAAACATACAGCCCAAGACACAAAGTGTCGAGTAGACTGCAGTAGGCTCGCGTCCTATTACGTAGGACCGAAGATAATAGTTGTTGGCGACACGTGGGTGTCAATAAACCTCTGCCTACCCATTCGGGAATATACAGGCATGAATATTATGTAGTTCTTTTTTTTTAAAACAACTCCCGCACTATGGAACAAGCCCTGTATTGCGGGGGACTTTACAAACATACAACTAACGGATACAAAGTACACCCAGGCTCAGAACAACTATTTGTGGATCACACTAATTTGTGTCCTGTGTGGGGATCGAACCCATAACCTCATGCACAGCCGAGGCATACCACGCCCACTGACCCACAGAGGCAGTCGATGTCCAGTTTATGTCCTCTCCATCATTCCAACGTTAGTCCCCGCTGTAAAGCTTTCACTTATTAGTCCGAAGGCCATTATTCTGATTCCTACTCCTCATATTTAGCCTCTGATTGGATGTTACACGCTTACAGGAATGACTAGCAATTGACACGAGAAAAAAATGTCCACCATCAATTAGCAGGTGCACCCAGTTTTCTTCGAAGATCATAGTGGGTAAACTAAAAACACAGCTTGAGACGCAAGCAAAAAGTATATTAAAAATAATATAAAATCGGTTCACGTCGAATATTTCCTCTCCTTTCTTGAAGTCGGCTAAATACTCAACCGGTTTTACAAGGCTGCAAAGGGTAGACGCTACTTGACATGCGTGCCAACGATCTCGCCGCCATGGACGCCCAAGAACATGCGAAATTCCAACAGCCAGAAGGTGGACCGTGAGCTCCGAGGGCACTTGGACTCGGATGCAATCAGGAAAATACTTGAGGAGGATGTAATACTCACGTCTCTGGGCAAAGACGCCTCCTGCACGACACGAGGCATGTCATCCTCCACCAGCTGTGTCAGGTACCCGAGCAGGAGGTACACTCCGAGGAGTGCGATCAGCAGGGTGCTGGGCACCTGGGAATGTCATAGCGTTATTATCATACTCTTTGTAACTAAAAGTGCCGGCAAACATCTTGAACAAACGTCAGAACGCGTATACGGCTCAACCAGACATCATCTATCTACACTATTATATAATTGTAAATTGGAAATGTTTGTTCGCGATGGACGCAAAAACTACTGAACGGATCTTGATGCGGTTTTTTTATTAGAAAGGTCTTGATCAGACTTAAAATCTTGCATTTCTTTGATTGCAATCAAACGTAAGATATAGGTTGCTGTGGGTCGCGGTCACGGGATCAGTAAGTATTTCTGTGACCCTGGTACATTGGCATGAAGTACCAGGCTCACAAAAATTTAAAGGAACTTTATGTGGGTCGCGGGAACAGTAGCAGTGTGTCCTAAACCTAATACACCTAATACACCAGCACCAATTTGATCTTTCGACCTATTGCATTCTCCACGTAATAATACCTCGACGTATTAACGTTTCGACCTAACGTACCAGCGACGATTTGATCGTCCGACCAAACGTTGTCGACCTATTGTTGTTCGATCATTTAACTTTCGGTATAATGTACGAAACCCAGCAATGATAACCTTTGAGCCAATGATAATTGGTTGACAACAATCAAATGTGATATTAAACACATTCTGCGCAACAGCAGTACAATTTCAAGTTGTTTGCCGGACATACTGTATGATAAGCTATAAATCGGACTATAGAAAAAAAAATGAGTTTGGTAATTGAGAGTGGACAGGTTGTTTTGTTTAATAAATGACATTGTTATTCATAGTTCATTCTACTACTACTTAGTTTAGTTTCTAAAAACATACCAACCCACCATGGACCATCACCAGTTAACATAAGCCATAAAAACATACCAACCCACCATGGACCATCACCAGTTAACATAAGCCATAAAAACATACCAACCCACCATGGACCATCACCAGTTAACATAAGCCATAAAAACATACCAACCCACCATGGACCATCACCAGTTAACATAAGCCATAAAAACATACCAACCCACCATGGACCATCACCAGTTAACATAAGCCATAAAAACATACCAACCCACCATGGACCATCACCAGTTAACATAAGCCATAAAAACATACCAACCCACCATGGACCATCACCAGTTAACATAAGCCATAAAAACATACCAACCCACCATGGACCATCACCAGTTAACATAAGCCATAAAAACATACCAACCCACCATGGACCATCACCAGTTAACATAAGCCATAAAAAAAAAACAACAGAAATATGAATAAAGCGCTAACTCAACCACAACCATAATCATAAAAAAACAATCCTCTAACTATACACTTAAGTATCGTCTACAATAACGGTAAAAGATGAATACAAATTATTTAGTAAAAGGAAATTCTGAAATTATTTAAAATTCTCTACACCTAATCCCATGCCTCCTAGGAAAAACGCAGATACACATAAAATATGAAAGCAGAGGCAGGAAAGCATACATTTCTCAGGTTCCCTCATTTGAAAATATCGGAATTTTATACTAACATTTATCCTCGAATTTACCCCCCTTAGGAGGTGAAATTAAAAAAGATCCTCTCTCAACAGATGTATAAACAAACATACTTAAAATTCTAATATTATATCAAAATGGTATAAAAGTTTTTGTGTCCCCAAGGTTTAGGCTCTGCGTTGATGATAATGATAACATATAATTCCATTGCTATTTAGACAACACTGACGATAAAAGCCACCCAATTATTAAAAAAGAAACTCACTGATCTAATAGGGTCGTGTAAATGATCACCTGTCTTATTAAACTTGGGCAACACCTAAAATTATAAAATAATATCAAACATCGCAAACACATCACATTATACAAATAAATCCTACTGCATAATTCCTTCACATCTTGAGTGCCTTTATTGTTTAATTTTACGTTTTAGATAACTATTCTTAGACCTTAGTCTTAGTCACCCTCAGATGTTGTTAATATTTCAAACGATAAAAGTATTTTGCAATCTTCAGAGGGCGAACCATAGTTTGATCTATAGACATTCATATTTCAGCCCTTAATGATAATCCGTAGGTATTAGATCTTGATGATATTCGCATTTCCATCTAACATTCGTAGGGACTGAATCTTTAATAATATTCGTATTATGACCTAAATAATATTGGTTCGATCTAAAAGATAATCGCATTTCAAAACCATAAGGTAAACAGGCCCAACAACTGGTTTAGACTGGACTAGAAGTCGTTGAAGTGGTATACTACCCACATCCAACTGTCACATTTATTAGTTCCATCACCACAAGTCAATTATTATAATTAAGCTACTTAGCTTACTTATGCCACCACTTGCTTCTCCTACTTCTACTTCTTTGTACTCTACGCAAATTCTACTTTCCGACATTTGTAGATATACATAGTTAGAAATGAGAAATGTAACTAATATAAGCATACCTACTAATGCGGTCATGATATTATCTAAAAAGTCTTTAGTTAGAAATATTTACAGGAAACATTTTTATGGCAAGCATGTTCAGATTAGTCATATTTATATCTGATTAGTAATTTACGGATAATGTGACTAAAGGTGAAAAGTACGCAAACAAAATACAATATATATGAACACATTTTTACCCGACTGCCAAAGGAAGAAGGGTTATGTTTTTTGCAAAACTTGTTGCTGCTATTTAAGAAAAAAATTACGAGAATATCATTCAATGTGAAAACATCTTTAGATTTTTTTCTCTAGTGATTCTAGAGTTAGATCTAAATTCTAAACTTTGATTTAAATTTCGATTCTTGCAACAATGTTTCGCAATAATGTTAACCAAGGCTTGCAAACATTTGAACCAAGTCTTGTAACAATTGTTATTGCAAGTTTCGGTTGAGCTAATGCTAACAATTAAGAAGTACTATTAACCCGTTGCCAGGGCTTTTCCAATCGGTCATCGTCGTCACCGCTCGGCACTCCCAAGTACTGAAACATGGACAGAGAAAAGATAATAGGAACAAACAACGACCAAATACAGACATATAGGTAGTATAGTACAGTATAGACATATCTAGAAGGTTCTTTATTCTTACAATACCGTAAGTAATAATGTAAAAAAGTTGGTCGAGGTCATCAAACTAAGGACCACCATCTTTTTTTCACGTGCATAAATCACAATAAATAACCCTTTCCCCCCCTACCGGAGCCTGTGGGGTGGTTATGTTGGATTCGAACCGACTAATACCAACGCCGTCTATGGGTCGTAGTGTAAAGCCGAAGGTGAGTTAGTCAGGCATATTCCTCGCCCTCGGCCGCCCCAAGGCCATTTCTCTCGATCTGTTAGGGGTTACCATCTTAGGATCCAAGAAGGTAATAAGCGTGTAGGCCAAGCATACCACTTCTCCTTCATACGTTACTTAATGTTAAAAGAAGAATACACATACAGCCATAAAACAATCATTAGAACAGGAGAAAGTGAGATAGAGAGATCTTATGAAAGAAGTCACTTGGGCAGTGGTGGATTGTAAATAGGTACCTTTTATTATCAATATTAGTATAGGGTATAGTTTCGAAAACAATGAGGGCTAAGCATTTGTGTGATTCTCCGTAGCACGACCACGGATGATTATCTTAATTTTCATGCAGTACAAATTCATGAAAAAATGTGTAGGTACTTTATTGTACTATAGAATAAAATATATGTACTCTGATATTTTCGCTGATATAACGTATGTGCCCTGTAGTACCTTTCTGGCACGACCACTACACATTTTAGGTATTTTTAACAACTTGAAGGTGAAAAATACTATAAATGAAATTGTACTTAATTGTACTCAATTTTACAGACAATTTTGAGCGGTGGTTTACCTGTTTCAAAGCGTTTTACTTTTTAAGTTAGGTTCAATGTTACGCCATTACTATTAATGCTAAGTAGTCAAAAGTAAATAAAATTACGTTTAGTATTTATATTACGTTTTATTTTAAAATAATATTCATTGGACGTAGAATAGTAAATAGGAAAGTAGGTAAAGTCTTTTATATAGAAGAAAAGTATGCATCATACACATTTTAACCTTTTATTAGTATTTATATAAACATATATATGTATGCTTAAATCTTTAAAACTACGCGACGGATTTTGATGCGCTTTTTTGAATATACAGGGTGTATTTTTGAAACGGGGCAGTAAGGGCAAGTACCTTAACCGTTGCAGTTACAGCAAAACGTTCTTAAAAAGACCTTCCCTAACTTTTTGGGACATTTTGAACTGCATTCACAGATTTTGTAAAAAACTTACAGTTAGCAAAAAAAATGCAAAAAGTTCATTTTTTTTATGCCAATCGATTCTATTTCATGTGGGGATCAAAAAACTCTATGGGACCATTTTAGCTTTCAGTACTAGAAAAGACAGAAATCGCCAAAAACGTTTCCCATACATTTCGTACGGAAATATGATAAATCAACTCGAAACTCATAGGTCAGGTAAAATTTTGAACTTTTTTAAATAAAAAAAATAATTTAAACATTTAAGAAATTGGTTTATGAAATAAATTGTTAAAAATGATTTCCATTTTCACGAATACATAAGTCTATCCTTTTTTGCACTGAACGAATGGCGGCTAATAATGTTCTGGGATGAATATTACGTAAAATGGTCATTAATGTATCCTTGAGCTCTTGAACACTGGCGTACGTCGTCTTATACACCTCGTTTTTCACGAAGCCCCATAAAAAAAAATCAAGTGGTGTTAGATCGGGGCTACGAGGTGGCCACTGTGTTGGACCATGTGTACCTATCCACTGTGTACCGAATAGGCGGCTCAAATTGGAACGTGAAAGGTGACTGTTATGTGGCGGAGCACCATCTTGTTGAAAATGAACTTTTTGCAATTCCGACAGGGGCCATTCGTCCATCTCGTTTTCAAGATGGTGTAAAATGACTTCATTATACATGGCAGAATTCAGTTTCCCTTCATAAAATTCCACCATTATGACTCGATTGGACATTATACCACACCAACAGTTGAATGAGAAGCGAACCTGATAGCCTGATAGATCGTTCAGTGCAAAAAAGGATAGACTTATGTATTCGTGAAAATGGAAATCATTTTGAGCAATTTATTTCATAAACCAATTTCTTAAATGTTTAAATGATTTTTTTTATTTAAAAAAGTTCAAAATTTTACCTGACCTATGAGTTTCGAGTTGATTTATTATGATTGATTTTGTTGATTACGAAATGTATGGGAAACGTTTTTGGCGATTTCTGTCTATTCTAGTACTGAAAGCTAAAATGGTCCCATAGAGTTTTTTGATCCCCACATGAAATAGATACGATTGGCATAAAAAAAAATTGAACTTTTAGCATTTTTTTTTGCTAACTGTAAGTTTTTTACAAAATCTGTGAATGCAGTTCAAAATGTCCCAAAAAGTTAGGGAAGGTCTTTTAAGAACGTTTTGCTGTAACTGCAACGGTTAAGGTACTTGCCCTTACTGCCCCGTTTCAAAAATACACCCTGTATAGAGTAATTCAAGAGGAAGGTTTATATGTATAATACATGCTTAATATAGTAAAGGGTGCAGTGGGAACGGGATCTGACTGACGCCACGCGGGCGGAATTAAATTGGCGGTACGAAGTTCGCCGGGTCAACTAGTAGGTATATATATATTATATGCCGAAGTAAGATATAATTTAAAAACAAAGAGAATATATTGCCTATTCAGGACAGGGCCATCTGTATCCTGCGGTGACATTACTTAGCCGTGTTACCTTTTTTTTTCTAACTACCCACCTATGAACTAATGATATTTCTTGATATTACTGGTTTTAGTAAAGTTTCTACGTCCAATGAATATTATTTTAAAATAAAACGTAATATAAATACTAAACGTAATTTTATTTACTTTTGACTACTTAGCATTAATAGTAATGGCGTAACATTGAACCTAACTTAAAAAGTAAAACGCTTTGAAACAGGTAAACCACCGCTCAAAATGGTCTGTGCTCAAAATGGTCTGTAAAATTGAGTACAATTAAGTACAATTTCATTTATAGTATTTTTCACCTTCAAGTTGTTAAAAATACCTAAAATGTGTAGTGGTCGTGCCAAAAAGGTACTACAGGGCACATACGTTATATCAGCGAAAATATCAGAGTACATATATTTTATTCTATAGTACAATAAAGTACACATTTTTTCATGAATTTGTACTGCATGAAAATTAAGATAATCATCCGTGGTCGTGCTACGGAGAATCACACTAAGCATTTGTGTGAATAATATAAATATCCAATAGACAATAGCGGATATGTGCGTCTTAACTGTAAATAATGACATGTTTAGGTGGCACGGTGTAGAGAGGCCCACCAACATTTCCTGAGCCTGCAAGGCGCACGTTTTTCCCTCGTAGTTAGGTCAGACGGCAGACGCTTTAATAATAGTCCACCAAAATGAACAAATTAAAATGTCTTAAGCTCTATACTTATTTCGGGTATTTACGAAACTTATCTGTTATTAATATAAATAATATTATAATCATAAAAATGATAGTAAAATTGATAAAAATACAGAGTTGAAACGTGATTAAAAATGTATGCGTCTTGTAGAACAGCGAATTCATCCCACCTGATGGAAAGCTTACCATAATGACAATCAAGGTCTTATAATGATTTTACCACCTTATGTGTGCAATGTGCAACTTAAATCGGTTAATAAGTATTATCACAGATGACATAACATAATTATGAATTAGCCACGAGCCCCTTCGAAATAATGATATAGGTATACGGTATGAAACTACGTGAATGCTAGCAATTTCCAAGGTCATTGGTGCCAACTCAAATCCTTCTGATATCCAAACTAATATTATAAATACGAAAGTAGCTCTGTCTGTCTTTGATGAAATTTGGTATAAGGGTAAATAAGACCTTGAGAAAGGACATAGGCTATGTTTGGTCGCGATAACCGACATCCACGCGGGCGGAGCCGCGGCCAAGAGCTAGTCAATAATATATCTTAAACCAGAATCGCGATATATAACTTCAGAAGTATAGGCACACAGGAAACATGCATCATAACCATAACATAAAGACGAGCTACACAATCATTCACTCACAATAATCTAATGTTTCGATAGAAAATTTCCTCTGTTTACTTACTGTGTAAATTTATGTCTTGTTTACTGTGTTTTGTGCAATAAAGATTATTGAGTAAGTTCAGTTACAGAGTAATCTCATTGTGTCAAGTGTCTACTTGAGATAGGCGTCGAACGAAGAGCAGCAACGATAAATAGATACAGACATCGGGGCACATATGTCGGACCCAATTCGCGAGAGAAGCCAGGCCCTTTTTTATTTTTATTATTATATTAGTAAATAGTGTAAATACCTTATATTATCCATTTTAGGTGCAAGATAACGCCCCGAAGTATAATAATAGTATAGAACATGTTACAGGAATATCTCACTATATAAATATAGCGCACAGCGCATTAACCTGACCCACAAACAAACCAAACGTAGCGGAACTACGCGCGTTTGTATTACCAGTTTTACATTATGTCAGCAAATTGTAATGTACCGTCTAATCACGTCACGAGAAAAGGAAAGGGATGCCCAACCGTGCTAAGTAGAGGGAACGGAAAGTCTGAATGCGCCCGGAAACCGAGGAGAGAACTTCGGATACGATTAGGACTTGACGCTGGGATAATGATGAAACAAGGGAAATAAAATAACAATTCCGCGTAACAAACCCAATAAACCAGGAAAAACACTACACATGTACCTACAATTCTAAGATAAGACATACTTTGACACCCATAAAAATTTATGAGCATACTTTTAATAAATACCAAAGCGTAATAAAGGGCCCGCCCGCGTTGATTCCGGCTATCTATAGCAAATTTTGTTCATATCTCCGGTTCTATTCGACCAATTGCGATTACGTGAGATTTAGAGTCTGATCAAGACTTTTCTTGTAAAACACACGCACCAAAAAACATTCAGTACTTTTGCGAATAAACAAACAATAAATCCCAAATAATATTCATGTGTTCAGTCCAAATCATTAAATTAACACAACTCAAGAAGTTCTTTTTCTTTTAAATACCTATCTCCAATTCTCCAATGTACCTACAGAAACGAATAATTTTTATTTTTTAATATCTTAGGTATATCGTTGCTCTAGTAAGGACACTGAAGTCCGCTAAGCTTACCACAACAGATATAATCGATTCTCACCTTTCCTCATTCTCTCCAATAAGGAACAAAATAATCTACGCGCGTTTTATAACATTATCAAATTATCAAATATGCAATAAAATAATATAATCGGTCAGTTACATATTGAATGACAAATTTTTGTAACAATAATAAGTACCGTTATATTACTTAGATTAAATAGATTACAGCCAACGAACAAGGCGATAGTTAAAAGCAGGTGAAATAAAGTTTTCTAACAGAACGTCATATCCCGTAAATTATTCACCAACGCACAGAAAGGCACGTCCTCAAGCATGGATTGTAGCCGGACCAGCGGCGGGGCGAGAGGCTGCAAGGGCGCAGCCTAAATCGCGCGTGTCGATCCTCTTTTTTTTTTATTGTAATATCTCGATGCAATGGTCTTGGCGTGAACTTGGCCGAAAAACCAAGGTTATGTACAATGACAGCTTCTGTGGCGGGGCGGTAGTGAGCACGACGCGACGACGGCACGACGCTACGCATGAGGCATGGAGTCCCGGCTCAGTGCGGGCAACATTTGTATGCATGACAATTTCGAAAGAAGAAATATTATTCTTATTTAGAAACTAGTTTCGTACATGGCCGAAGGGATATATTTAATAGAGAGCATGATAAGCCATTTGTCTAGATTTCCACAGGAACATCTAGATTTACGGGTGGTTGGAACCCTAAAAAATCCAACAACTGGTAAGATGAAGTCAGATGGCAGTCGTTTCACGAAAAATGTAGACCAGGATTAACG
Source organism: Eilema sororculum (assembly GCA_914829495.1). Taxonomy (NCBI): domain Eukaryota; kingdom Metazoa; phylum Arthropoda; class Insecta; order Lepidoptera; family Erebidae; genus Eilema; species Eilema sororculum. Next base: position 1,339,853 of record OU618532.1, read on the forward strand.
CTAGTTTCAAGAAGAGATGTACAGTGAATATGTCAAGCCGAGCTGATTGACGTCGAAGCGTCTACTCTTGAAGTTGTTCAGAAAGACGTGTACCTAGGGTAGCTTATTCGGTCGACACAACTTCGAGAAAGAAAGACCTTTCTCCTCATCATTATTGCATTGCCTCAAAATAAAGGTCCTCGACCAAAGTGTCCAGACAGTTATGTTATGATTATGACTTACGGTGCCGTAAACATGGAAAGACAGATGTGGAGTTTCCTTGTAGGTAAAATTCGCAACAAAGTCACAATCTCAGAATGCAGAACAAGTCACATTACTCACATTATAGCTTGCAGAATAAGCAATCTAAAGTGGTAATGAGCTAGATTGATTGGATTAGGAAGGTTTCCTTTTTTTATTTTATTTCTCTATTTCTGCCAAATTTAAGAGGTTTTAACAAAGGTCTTAGCATTTAAAAACTCCAAATTTCCGCGGGATGTAAGTCCCATGACTGACGACCGTGGATGGTGCATTCGAAATGTAGTCAACTGAGTCTGGACTCTCCTATCAATGGTATCGATTTCAGTCTGAGTTCACTTGAGTAGGTATGCCAAAAGAGTACACCACCTACGCACAATGGCCCAATCAAGAGGCTAAGTGCGGAACAGCCCAGGTAAACTAGAGTACACCACCTGACAAAAGACTTTTAAGTACCTTTTTCAGGCAGCCAAAGACATTTGTTTCATGTCGCCCTCATTGATGCATAACGCCTGTGACATAAAATAATAACTTTAACCACATTCTACATAAACAGTCACATGACTATTAAACAATGTTTAGATTATTTGAGATAATTATGTGTTGTTGACTACCAGTGGTCCATTATTTTTAATGTTTTGTAACAGCCATTTTAATGATCTATAAAAAATAAATCATTCCCGACTTTGATGGCAAAAACGACCCTTGAACTCACACCTCTGTCATGAGCAACATGATCTGCTCGGCATTGGTTTCGTCTTTCACACAATGGACCTGGTGCCGGCAACCTGAATCCATGTAATGCTAAGAAGTATCAGCTCTTCAAGGTATGCGGCAGCCATATTAGGCTAAATTTCACTAGTGAAATTCTGTTTTACTTGACTTGGTTTTGTTCTAAGGTTAAATTCAAATAATAATTCAGTTAAATTTTAGCTAATCTCAGTCTATTATTGGTGGAAACAGCTCGCAGAAAAAACTTGAAATCACAACATCTGGTCCAGTAAAAAAATCTATTTCTGACTATGCTATTATTGTGAATGTGAATGTTAGTGAAGAATCTTTGAATGTTTGTCATTCAAGCGCACCCTAATGGCTGGGCAAATTTAGCTCCATAAGGTACAAATAGGCTACTTTTTATCGCAGAGCGGGACGACATTCCAACAGACAGGAGACATACATAGGTGATACCGCCGTCATCAAATATACCATAATTAATCGCAATAGAATTTATTAATAATATATGAGCAGCTCACAGGTGTCAACATGAGAACTCTCAGTCCCACAAATCCACACAACCTAACTAGTATAAAATAATTCATTATCTGCTATTACGAGGGTCATGCAAAATGAAACTAGATATTCAAAAACTATATTACTTACTTATTCTTTATTGTGAATGTCTCTTCTTTCTCAAAGTATTCATCCTAGGCACACGTTACCATACGTCTAAACCATGTGGAAAATACTTCAGTCCAATCTTCTGTAAACAGCCCAAAAGTCCCCAAATTATATGCAGCAAGTGCATCTTCTCTGCTTTAAATTTTCTATACTTTTAATTTTTGGAAAGCAAACTTATTGAAAACTGTTGCGCATAAACAAGCAGATTCCCCAAAATTTGTAAGCATAAATTGAAAACACTGAGGCCTTAAACCTTTTGCTCATAATAAATCATTCAAGTGAGCTTCATTGGCACGAACGAATTCCCGCAGATTCTCACAGCAAAAAAGAATTTAAAAAAATAACTTGAATCCATTTTCATATTCCATGTTCAATAACTGGCCTATGCATAAAGCCCTAAGTAAATAAATGCCTTTGCTAAATAAATGAGTGAAGAGTATCTACTTCTTTTGGCATGCCCCTCGTATTATTTGCGAAAGAAATACTTGTGTAAAATAATAATAAAAAATATAGGTACATATTAAATATTGTGAGTAAGGTTTTTAAGGGTACCTACAAATTTAATTTCGAGAATGAAACAGTATAAACCAAACCAGCTTTAGTGGTCTAGAGTAATTGAAACATGTTTCTAATTAGAATTTAAATTAGTTTGTACAACGTTTGATGTTTTTTTTTTTTAACTTACCGCATTAGGCCGCCTATATTGGCGCGATTCATCTCTATCGTTGATAACGAGCTTCGACATTTTGATTTTTCTTACATAAAGTCACTATGTTACATTAAAATAAAAAATATAGTATTCGTACGCATATTATTCAATAACCTTACGATAGAACATACCTCTTCCGAGGTGGAAAGATATACACTGAAAATTGAAAATGTAAACTGCAACCGCTGAAATGAAAGATTAAAATTGACAGATCTGACAGATCAGTGACATTGAGTCAATCAATGTCATGTTTTTTTTTCACTGATAAGAATGATATAGTGATGTACCTACCTACGGATATATGAGGCAGAGGAAAGATCCGTGCCCGTTACTTGCAGATCTCTCACTTTATAATTTTCCATTCATTAATAGAACCTTTAGCAATTTTATAAATGTGGAAGTTACTTAGTCTGTCTATTTCGCTTTCACACTTAAACTGATTTGGATGAGGCTAGTTATATAATTGCCTTGATCACATGTACCTAGACCGAGTAGAGTGGCGAGTCAGTACACTCCACCGATCGTATCGTCAATATGTGTGAAAACAACGCCAAACGAAAGAAAATGCATTTCGACATCGATTTGAACTGAACTGTCTCTGCTAATTTGAAATTACTTGTAAACAGCTACTCGCTGGCATTACTCCCTCGGCCGAGGAATATTTTACTGACACGCCACTCTACTCGGTGCGTGTGATCAAGGCAATAGAAATTTAGTGGGATAACTCTGGCCAGCGAAAGTTAAAGAAATGATTTTTTCAATCCTGGGATTATGTTTCTCTGGGTTGCGGGAATGGAATCCAAAATTCCACACGAGCGAAAACTTGGGCAACAGCTAGTATTTAATATAAATAGGCAGATGATGAGTAAAAACTAAGTAAAGTGATAATTTTTATAAGAACTTTTTTTTTTTTTTTTTTTTTATATTGGACACGTCAATTTGACTTCACCTCGCCTGATGTTAAGCTAAAGGCAAAGTCTCGGAAAGAGGGTCACCATCGTAAACATTTACCATGTTAACAGTGGTGGCACTCAGCTTGACGGCCTCATTAGATGCCTTTTCACGCCCCGCTTAAAGGACCCGGGACTGTAGGAAGAAGGAAACACGTGAGCTGGCAGGGAATTCCAGGTCTTAGTGGTGCGGCATAGGAATGAATCACTGAAACGCTTGGTTCTAGCAGGTATACTCTGCACCGTAAATGGATGACATCTTAGCCCTGCACGTGTCGTCCTGTGAAGGAAAGGGGAGGGTGGGACTAATTGGAAGAGCTCGTCAGAACATTCACCATGGTAGAGGCGGTAGAAAACTGCCAAAGAAGCAACATCTCTACGCATCTGCAAAGGCTCGAGGGTGTTCGTGACCTCAGGATCCCCAATAATGCGGACCGCACGTCGCTGCAACCTGTCGAGAGCATCTAATAAGTACTTTGCGGAGCCGTCCCAGAGATGTGAGCAGTATTCCACGCAGGAACGAATTTGGGTCTTTTAAAGAAGACACCGCTGCTCCGGCGTGAAAAATCGTCTCACTCTGTTCAGGACTCCGAGTTTACGCGAGGCTGATTTGATGATACTCTCGATATAGTTTTTGTTATTCAGTTTGCAGCGAACATCCATACCGAGGATAGTGAGGTGATCCTGCAGTGGCAGTGGTGTGCTCTGAAGAGTGGGAAGGGGAAGGAAAGGAGATACCTTAGCTGTAAACGCACATGCCTGGGTCTTCTTGGCATTGAACTCGACCAGGTTCCTAGCGCCCCATTGAGAAATGTGGTCCAGGATCCGGTCCAGCTCTGTGACAAGAAGCTGCCTTTTTTCCGCGATATCAGACTGCTTGGCCGCAGGATGTGCGTGATAACTCCCATGTAAGGTGCTGTAGTCTGCATAGCAGTGAATGTCTCCGTCACAGAGCATGTCATTGATATGCAGAAGAAAGAGAGTGGGAGATAAAACGGAACCCTGCGGCACGCCAGCATTTACCTGCAAGAACTCCGAAGCTCGTCCATCACAAAGGACGCGAATACGGCGCCCCTGCAGGAAGCTTGCAACCCAGTTACACAGTCTAGGAGGCAGGCCGAAGGCTGGTAGCTTGGAAAGAAGCGATTTGTGCCATACCCTATCGAAAGCTTTGGCGATGTCAAGACTAATTGCCAGTGACTCACCGTGCTTCTCCATAGCCTCACCCCAAAGGTGGGTCATGTACGCCAGAAGATCACCCGTTGACCGAAGTTATTCTGACATAAAATTCTTGATCAACTTCATATTTCGTTTCGCCATCGGAACTAGAATCAGAGTCATACGTAAATTTATAAAAAAATACTTATTTTTAAAATTTGATGTTCATCACATCGTGAGATATCGCACGAGACCTATTTTTGCATTGTAATCTCGTTGTGCGTTTGACCTAGACGGTCCGGTACGAATGACATGAGATATCACCGCGACTGTCGGTGGCGGCGGCGGACTGACCAATCTGACGGCCGATATTCCCCCTGTCTCGCCACGCACATACCTGAGGCGTGGTACAGCGGTAATGGTCAAACTATAACGAAATAATAATACGAGTATTTATCCCTATCTATTCGGATCAATATATTTTTGACGATCTGGCACATCACTAGATAGAACCAAAGCAACAAGCAGGACTAGGGCGATAGAAATTGTTGCCTTTATAAAGTCGATTACTATCACGGGTGGGAGAGGCTCGGGAGAGGTAGAGGTCCAAAATCAGCCAAATAGTATAATAAAATATGTAGTAAGTAACTATTTGTAAAAAGTAACAAAACCTGTTTAACTTCACTAATGTGATTGGTGTTGTAATTGTTAGGGGGTAATAACTGTTCTAGAAATTCAAATTTTGTACAAATCGACCCACCCAGACCCTTATTCTTCAAAAAAATTAAATTCAAGCACATTTTTGTTGCTTTGTCTTCATACAATTTAAATAAACAGTTTTGTTTCAATGAAGTATCCTATGTAGGTACTTCCGTATTTATCTACAACTAAATGAGCTAGCGCATTTTAGATGGTGAAAATGTAAAATAGCATATACTGGGGTTTAAAAAGTATATTCCACAAAATACATTTATAATTCAAGGTATTTATGTACCTAGATAGGGTTCTAAAACTAATGTTAGGATCATAAAAGGGAATTCTTCAGAAGAAGATTTTAGTTGACATTGAGAAATTTCTCCATGCCTGGAACACCGGCTTGCGCCAAGCTCTCCAGATCAACGATAATGGCTCGCATTTCAACCTCCTTCTCTTGCCCCTCAACCTTGAAACTGGTGAAGACACTGGTGATAGCTGTAAGGAGAGAGTATTTATTAATTTTCCAGACATATTACTTTTGATTCTATATTATTAATAAAAACTGTTAAGTAAAAATAATCCTATAAAATAATTATCTAGGTACTTCACACAATAATATACGTACGCTGCACTTGGCAGGATGAGCACATAGTTTGTTGAACCCTCAGATATTTCTTCTGCAGCTTTTCAGCAATCTTCAACAATTTTTCCCTGGTAACTCCCTTTCCTGTAACATTAAATTTCAACATTAATGATCAAACAAACAAATCAAACATTAAGATATCATATAATATTAGTGGATCCTCAAAAGCACAAAAGAAAAAGACTAAAGGAACAAATGCGTAGTTTTGAATCTTGAACTAAGGTACTAAATCTATTAACAAACCTTGGGTTTCACGCACAGTGACGATCTGCAACATCTTGGAATCAATACCAGCATTTGCAGTTCGGATCACCTTAGTGCGCCCGGTCTCCCTGACAATGGAAGACTTACGCCTAGGCCCCACACGCTTTTCGGCACCCTCTCCTGAACTCTGAAACGTAATCAACAATAGGTATATTATTCAACAAGACACTCAAAGTAATTCAACTGGCATATGAAATCAAAGCTCAACTTATTTCCAATAAGTTTAATTAGTAAAATGTACTGTATAGTTATGGTAGAAGAAGTGTACCTTCTCCTTTCCACGCATCCTCCTCTTAATCTTCGAAGGACGAAACTCCCGCGTCATGTTGAATGGATCACCGTCTACTACTGGTTTCTTCCCTGCGAAAGAATTAATTTTAATATTTTGCCCGAGTTAGTTCCCGTTGGAATAGAATAGAATAGAACCACTCTAGCTCTTCTTTGGTGTTGTAAAAGGCGATTATGGAACATGGCCGTTCTCCATCCGACTGTAAACATACGGGAATAGGCTCGTCCCGTCCCGGTCGGTAATTAAACATGGGTGCTATAAATACACCCCTGCCTACCTCTTCGGGGATTCACAGGCGTGAGTATGTGAATTTAAATGTGTTTTTTTAAATTAATGAAGGGGAAAAAAAAATAATACAATTTTTATTTCTGCAATATGGAAGCAAACGAGCAGGTGGATCGCCTGATGGTAAGCGATCACCGCCGCTCTTTTATCTAAAATAGTAACAGAAATCTGAAAGTAACAGAATAGGATAGATTTTTCAAAGCTCAGTTAAAATGGCCGTGCCTCCAAACATCCGCCAGTATCTAACTACACCATTGCTAGAATTATTTTTGAAGTATACTAGCAGCTCACTCAAGTCACACACAACATTTATAAAGGAACATCAAATCAAAAATATCACAATAAAATGTTAATTATTATAAAACTAACCGCTCATAGTTAAGTATCGCCCAACTTCGCACAGGAACAAAGCTCAACTGGCTGGGTCACGTTAATATCAAACCTCCCAGATTTTATCGATTTCAATGCGCCGATTTGCGCATTACACACGACATCAGTATATAGATACTTGTTTTTAAAGTTATAACTTCACATGAGTGTTGCCAAGAAACCTGACCTTTTCTGTAATATAATAAATTTAGTGCTAAATTGCTTTAATTGCTTTTCGTTCAATGAGTTGCCGATGTTACCTTAATTACTGAAACATTACCCGAAAGTTAATTAGCTGAAAAGAGATAATTCTCAATGTAGGTCTCATTTTAGAAGAATGAATTAAAAAGGTGCAGTTTCTTATAAAAACAGCAGAAATACACTAATACACTCCTTTATGTAGGTAATTACTACATTGTATCAAAAAACCTACGCTAAAAAGGCCGCTTTTTCTAAAATTACTTATTATTCAAAATTGCCAAATTTCAGACAACTAGATTGGCAACACTGTGCTAATAATAGCAAAAGGCCGCTCCCCTTCCCCCTATCCCGTTATCCATGCGCGCCATTGTACGCATATATGAAGTTCTCCGTCTACGCCGCTCCCGATCAATACCGTAAAGTTTGTAATAGCGCCATCTCGTAGCATCAAATTTTACTATTAAAAATTTATCTAGGACTGAACTTTTCAAGTAGTTTAAAAACGTACTACTAGATGGCCCCTATAGCAATAAAATATTAATTAAGGCTACTTAATAATCTGGCCAGGATTTTTTTTCAGGATATTGTTGATCTCTCCCCTAAAATAATATGGTTTGTCAGCATAATTTTATTGTAACCACCAAAATGTAATCTCGAGTGCCATCGACGGTCGGCACGAACAATGTGTTCGTGCCTTACATATGCAAGGTAGAGGCACAGATAACATAATACTAAAGGTAGAGGTAAGATAGGTATTATATTATGTGTGCCTATGCCCATTTTATAACTTATTATAACCTATAACGGGTGTAAGGGGAACGCTCCTGAAGCCGAAATCCCCTAGGTACGTAACACATTGGCATTAAAAAAAACAATTTTGACAAAAATAATCTTTTTTCGAATTTTCTGTTGATTTTTTTTTTTTTTTTATTTTGCATTATTTACATCGTGTTAGTAAAGTTAAAGGAAACGGTAATTTAATAAAAAACACCACTACAAAAAACACTGCAGTGTGCCAATCGCCCTATTTATTGCAAAATAAGAAAAAAACTAAAAAAAATATGTGCATAAGTATAGTTTTTTGTGCCAATATGTTATGTACCTGAAGTATTACCTACTAGGGGTTTTCAGCTTCGGAAACCCTTTCACCCGGTGTAAAGCCATACTGGTTATCCGTACAAGCTAGTTGAGCTGTGCTTAATTTGGGTCTACTGTTGCCACTCTTTTCACTTCAACCCTTTCTACCGTGGCCATGAAGTTCATTAATATTTTTTATTTTTTCACCCCACCCCCCACTAAATTCTGACTTCATCCGTTTACTTAGTGACCAAGGAATTCGCGCCTGCGATGGTACCTAGCAAGTTTTTTAACCTACTTCTGAAAAGCAGGAAAATGGAGGGGAATCGGTAGTAAGCCCTGGACTCTGACGTTATTCCGAAATGTTTCCATTCTTTAAACATAATTTCTTCTTCATTTTGAAAATTTAAATGTAGGTACCTATACCTACCAACTAATACTTAAATTTAGTCCTCTAATCGCCTAATGAGCTAAGCTTAAATATGAAATACTTACCTACTTAGAAAAAAACTATGCTAGGCGGAATTATACCTACTCCCGTGGTAATAATCCGACAAAACGACGTTTTGTTGAAAGAATATCAGACAAGCTTCTCATGAACACGTTTAGATCTTCAAATTAATATTTTCCGTTAGGTAGGCGTTATTCGACAGAGGTAGGTACTTACCTTACAATGATGCAACTACCATCTTCACAAGTGGGGATTAAAAGAAGCGCTGGACTGTGATTGTGGAGCTCCAAAGCAGACAACGATACATACCTATGGCTTTTTTTTCTTTTTTTTTTCGTGCGGAAATCCCCTCGGATACCCCCCCTGCCGGAGCCGGAAGGGGAGGTTATGACGGACTCGAACCGACTAAAACCGCACGCCGACTGTGGGTCTTGGTGCTAGGCCGGAGGTGAGGTTGTCATAGACATATCTCTCGCACCCCGGCTGACCCAGGGCTATCCCTTACGGTCTAGCCCTCCTCAGGAGGGGGGACAACGGTGCCCCCAACTCGCCCCCGGAATGGGGAGGCGCGCTATTTAGCGCGCCGCCGCCGAGGCCTGCTTCTGCTGGGGTGACAGGCGGCTCCACCCGTCACCCCCACGATACATATGGCAGAGGAGTGTCCACTCCGTCGTTTCCGTGGAGGAATGCGTGAGCTTCATGACCTCACACCGGCAGCCATAGACTGGCTTCGCCAACTTGACGTCGACATATGAGGACTCGAGCAGACGCCATACGAAATGATGTTGATCGTAAAACTCCTTGACAACTTACTAAGGAGCGGTTTTTTGATCCGTTGTTAAGAATACAATTGGTTAAATAATTTAACAAAATATGTTTAAATTTCTGATAAGTTGGTTTTTGATCTCTAGGTAAGGCCAACCTGTAGTTAAATATGTAACTATTGGTCATAATAGTTAACCACAGCTCCATCGAGTGGTTAACAAGATGGCGACTAGTTAACTATTGGTTGCTACAGCTGTTTATGATTTGTCAAAAGATTCAAAGGCGCCTTTGACAGAAGTCAAATATTGGCAGCCAATGATTGATGAATCAAAAGTGTTGACAGAAAAAAATAACTCCCTACTGAAATTCGGGTATCTCTATGTTCATTACAATGGCAGCATAGTTATTAGTTAATCATTTGTCACAATTACAATTAGTAAAATAATGTTGAAAAACGGAATCTTGTTTCAACAATTGGTTAATGCATAACAAATGGTTAACATAACAAATGGTTAAACCGACCCTAAGTAATAGATAGAATGCAAAAGGCAAAGAAACAATAATATAATACGTACTCAATATTTAATTTAATTATACTCACAATCTAAGTACATTGTATTATCTACTGAATAAATTAAAATCGTGGTAATCTATAGGTATCGATTTAGAGCGGCGTTCGTTTTTACATTGGTCTAAAGCGATACACTTGTCTACATAGGTGTCGTTAGAAATTAAAAAAGAAAGTCAACCTGTGAATGCGAATGTCCAACTATCCATGTAAGTATCTATGTTGTTGGTTGACTTCAACTACTGCCAGTGGGGACGATGTTCGACCGGACGGGTGATCAGCCCTTCTATGTGGGGCCATTTCACCCGATTCCCCTATAACGACTGCCATACATGTTAATATGACAACAGGGACTGATGGCTTAACATGCTCTCCGAGGCACGACCAGACCAATGCAAATACTCATATTCATGCATACAAATATTTGCACTGAGCGGGGATCGAACCCGCTCCTCCTGCGTAGCGGCCGCGTTCACTACCGCCACGCCACGGAGGCTGTCAAGTTGTTGGTTTACGCTCTTAAACATTTTTTTGTATATTAGTAAGACGGGGTGAACGAAAATTGAGAGGTGAATAGAAATTCAAGGTTAAATAAACTGCCTGTTATTTTCTTTAACGTGAAACCACAGATAATCTACTATCTATATAAAAAAAGTCGGGTTTTCCTTCCTGACGCTATAACTCCAGAACGCACGAACCGATTTGGCTAATTTTGGTCTTGAATTATTTGTGGAAGTCCAGGGAAGGTTTGTACGTTGAGAAAAATTCGAATAATTGCCGGGAACCGACATCCACGCGAGCGGAGCCGCGGGCAAAAGCTAGTATAATATAATTTTATAGTGAAACTAAAGACTATTACAGTGCAAAATATTGCTGTATATCTAGAATTGAATACATAGGGAAAAATGAAGCTTATCGGACGGGACTGGAATCCGCGATCTTTCCCTTACAGGGGGAATGCCTTGCCAATCTTTAAGGCGACGGCAACGGTGGAGTTATCTACCGATGTTCATAAGAACTATCGGAATCAATGAACGATGTTACAATCATTTTTAAACATTCATTTTTCATTACTCCGCCTAAATACTTGAATGATATTTACAGCATTAAGTATACGATAACTATACAAATCGAATATATAGGGAATAATGAATCTTCTCGGGCGAGACTCGAACCGAAGCCGAGTTAGTCAAGGCATTTCTCCTGTAAGGAAAAAATCGTGGGTTTGAGTCCCGCCCGAGATGATTCATTTATCCTTATGTATTCAATTTGTACAGTTTTGAAATTTTGTTTTTTTTTAATTACTCGAATGGTATGTTATCTAGAATCTTCAAATATTTAGATAGATACCTACTATTTAGGTAATCGGAGCCTATTTGGTGCCATAGGTACCTACTACCGTTTTTCGTAAGTAAGTTACATTTTGTTAAATATCATATTTTCATGATTAGGTACTGAGTATTTTTCTATTCACCCCTTGATTTCTATCCTACTTATTACATTTAGTGCCAATATTTTTTCTTATAACTCTGTTAACCTTTGTCATCTATTTTCATCATAAATACTTTCATACCTATTTCAAACTTATATATTCGACATTTTATAAAAAAAAGAAATAGTTGGACATTGGCATTCAAAAGTTTAATTCTTACTTATATAATTTTAACAGCTATGAATTTTACATTTAAAATATAGAAAATAAAGTACCGTAGTATAAAAGTGAATATTACATCAATTTCAGAAGGCCTTATCATATAAGCTTATATAATTAGTAGGTAAATAATTACATATAATTTTATACAATGTTATTATATTTACACGATAATTTATATACATTAAAAACGCTAACAGATCGTAATAAAAATAATACAATAAAAAACAGGTAAAATTATAACTATAAGTACATTTGTTTATTATCTATATAAACTAATGGTAAACATCACATTAAATAGAAAATAGTTTGTTACTTTAGTTTTTTGGACAATAGTCGTATTATTATGATTATCAATATAAACAAAATATTTTATATAATAAGTACACGGTCTAACACTGAGATTGTATAAAACATTTTATATTGCTTTTTTATGTTATCTTAACACTTATGTGTACTAATATTTATTGTCCAAAAACTAAACATAAGAATTCAGTGGCAGTCAAGAAAATACACAAAAATATTGCTTGAATAAGAAAATGTGTAAATATTTCGCTATAAGGACAGATCTGACACATTTGAAGGGTGTTTCGAAACGATCTTGGTTTCGGAGGAGATCTTCGTCGCCCCTGATGCAGTGCCCATGACTAAGATCATCTCAGCACTGTACACAATCATAATTATGATGAGTGGTGTTGACTATTTACCTACACAATGACTTTAGACGATGACTTTTTACCAACAGACACAGATGGTAAAAAGATCAGGCTCGCCTCTTGCCCACAAAAAGGAAGTAGGAAGTTGGTTCCAGCATACCTGGTTCCTGCTTCAGCTACTTATTAAGTAGGGGGTATTATTTCTTAGCTGTGTTTTTTTGTGAATCTATAGCCTTCGATAATGTCGTTGCATGTGGGTCCCCATTTCCCCAAAGCAAATCTATACCGTAAGAGGTTCAATTTCCAAAAAAATTAGGAATATCTAACCCCTACAAAAACGAGGTATAGTGTGGGATTATGGTCATTAGCCCCAAAAGTATTGGATTTTTTAATCAAGCTATGAAATGAGACAATAATTTTAGGCTACTGAGCGTTTTCGTGCCGATTACATCAACAAGGGTATGTCTATATTGGTCGCTCACAGTCGTGATTCAGGTCACACGTTATCACTATCACGAATCACAATATTCACCAGATCTTCCAACATACACTTAGGTACTAATGATATAAGATTATTGCCAAACTACAAGTAGGTACAGTTTCCCGCGTTTCATTTGGCCGCGGAACGAAACGATTTATGACGTTGTATGTACCTACGAAAGTATCTAAAGGCCAAATTACCTGATAGAAATATATTCAAAATTTAATCTCGATCTCATCTAAAACTCACAAAAGAACGAACAAGATTTCAAAATGAAAATATGTTCAAAATTTAGACTATCATAAAATGATAATGTCACTACTTGTCGTAGGTACTTACACTTCAGGTACGACAATACTGTACCTATTTAACATTTGGGAGGTTGACATTGGATCAAGACTGAATTTTGAACAAATTTATCACGAGAAGTGACCTTTAGACCTTAGTTGCACTCTCACTGTCATTCCCGAAGACGCCGCAGTGGATTCGATCCGATAACGGTCCATATTAAATAACTGCTCTTTATAATTAATATTTATGAAAATAAAATGACATGTCGTTATTTATTGACAAAATATGTACTATTAAAGTCGAAAATTATAGTAAAAGACATAAAATATCCTTCTTTAGGGCAGATTTTTTTAATTTATTCGAAGATCCTAAGAAGAGATATTTCAGCCGATGAATCAGTGACTGTTATGGTTTCTCGCTTGGGGTAACAGCTTTCTGAACTTTGATATAACTTGGTAAAATAGGTATCACATTTAGTTTTTTCTGCTAATATGTTCATAATAGTTTGATATTGAGTTTTAGTCAATTTTGCTTCTACCAACATTACACGAGCATCATGCGTATCAAGACATGTAATCTTTTGGCAAGCTTCTTCATTGGTTTACAGAACAGATATGGTATCCTCATCAATGTCTTTTAAAGTCTGAAGACGTCTTTGATTTGTAAGTACATGATGAACATTCTGCGTATAATGTTTTTGGTCTTCCGGTCTGTTTCCTATCTTTTAAGTTAAGTTAGTTCTTTTTTAAGTTTCCATAATGTTAAGCCAATTACCGTATTTAGAAAAAAATCTGCCCTATTTTCATTTACAGTTCTGCCATTTTGATGTACCTAAACGCTTTACTTATAGAATATATTTTATATTAGATATATTTAAATATATTAGATTCTATATTATAGGCACTTTTAAATGCTTTGTGCGTTTCTTGGAGCTTAGAAGAACGATTACAATATGCCAGATGTTGACAATATCAAGACGACTGACTTCCGGTGTTAACCCTGTAAGCAACACCGAAGTATTTTACATATTTAACATTATGAAGAGCAGTTATCGAATAATTAAATAGACGTCAAATAGTGCGGGTACTTCAACTTCTTTTTTTTACTTTTGACCTCTGGTGAAACCAGTGTGCGCCGACGCCAAATAAAAATCGGGTACTGTACCTACATAGTGTCTGACTTCTCTTCACAACGCTTCGACCTGGCGCATTCAAAGTTCACTGATCGTAATCTATAACCGTTGCTCAAAAAAGCTTTAGGAAATTCAGCAATCATTACACTATAAACTGAAGCATTCACTTTTTCAATTGTAATAATAAATTATTAATGTTGGTATTGGAAAGTTAAAATATTGTGGATTGTTGTTAGAGTTTAATTCCATTAATTTTCCGTTATAATAATCATTAGACAGTATAAAGTAAAGTAATGTTTGAAAAGTTAAAAATATGGGTTGGTGTTATAACTTATAATCCTGTTATAACCTTTATTAATCATTACATAGTATAAAATAAAGTTAGTATTGAAAAGTTAATGATTTTGTATTCGTGCACTATTCTAGTTAGGTATAACCTCAACAAAGTTATAATAGTGTGATGATAAAGTTACTATTGTAAAGATCATAGATTAGGATTGTTGCTGCAAGTTTAATGCCATTAACTATTCCAGTTCTAACAATCATTATTCATTACACAGTATAAAATTGATGATAAACGTTTACAATTTATTGTGCTCGTTAAATTATTTACTAATTTTATTTAAACTGTGTAGTTACATAAGTTTAAAATAAAGTCACTTTAAAGCGTCTGTCTGTTTCGGTGCTTATTTCTTATAAAACACAGTATTTGATACAGTTTTCACAGTAACTTTTTTCGAAAGTTTATATTTATGATACGTTCAAAAAACATATTTTGAAGAACGTGGAACCAATCAAATCGCACCTCACGAAGCCGCAGTAATAGCTAGTATTATACATAGAACCTAGTCGTAAAATATGTGTAGATACGAAGTCGATTTTCAACAGTTTCACACTGTTAAAAATTACAATTGTAATATTTTTCGTCGCTGCAATATTGCAGGATTGCCGCTGATATTGAGGATTGTCGCTGCCTATAATTGCACGTGGGTCACTGTTCAATTTGTTACACGACATTGCAACTGTCGTACATGAAGTATGGCGACATTAGGCGACACTAGGGGGATGGCGGGAGGCTGTCATCACTCTCGAGGTATGTGACGTAGTTGTCCTCGCCGTGGGGCACGCGGGGCGGGGGGAGGTTCGGTATGTCATAACCATGCATCTGAAAATAAAAAAACTGCGTTTCAGAATAGTTTAATTCACAGAGCCATAACGATAAGATGGCAGATAATTCTTAAATTGTCAGGTAGGATGAAAATTTTCAACAGAGAAGCTGTTAGAAAGAAACTTCTCTGACTTGCCTCGATCAAGTTCGTTATGCACCATGCGACCCACTAGGAAGCCGGCTTAAAGACCCTTCGCCGCTGGTACCTAATTGCATCATCCATGGGTTTATACTTGTTATATTTTATCATGCAGCTTAGGACATTAGAATTTACCTGATTGACAAGTTGCTGGAAGGCCGCGCTGTGTTGCGGCGCCCTGTCCAGGTCGGCGTGCAGGGCGAAGTCCGAGAGCGCCTTCCAGGGGGGCTGGTAGGCCGTCACCTCCAGCGCCAGCGACCCCGCCGGCTCGTGGCGCACGGGCGACCCCGCTACCAGGGGAACCCCCATCGACATGTACCCGAGCCGCCGGCCTTCCTGTTGCAAATGAGGATAAGATATCACCTTTAACAAGAGAGAGGGCCGGGTTGGGTATTTTGGTACACATATATTATTGGCTGAACTACTCGGTATGGAAACTCACTAAGATCTGTATTGTAAAGCGACACTAAGTCAGTCTAGAGTCTCGATTTATCTGAAGATAGATTAGCAAATTGGACAATCTGTCTTCAGATAAATTTCAAAACAGATATTCAAAACAGAGTACCATTTTAGAAATACGGGCCAAAGATCTTCGAGCCTGACCTGACATCACCTACACCGGCTGCACCCCGGTACTCTACTCATTGACAGAGGAGAGACCACTACCATGAGAATTTGGACTACAAGAGTGCAACTACCCGCACCTAACATATTAATACTGAACAACTTCCTTCTTTCCAGTATGCTAGGGTTAAAGACAGAGGAAGCTATGCTAGGTAGCTATGGTAGGTACAGGGCTCTACCAATCTCACTTGCCAAGAGCCGTAGGTGCCTGTTAAGTAATGAATGAGCGAAATGATTCTACTTCGGGTATTTAAAAAGTCGTCGTTCGTCGGCAAAAGTCCCAAACTATTAAAAACTATGGATACCTATATAAAGTCTGCTACGGTCAATAATATTCTCATTACAAAAACTATGTTTTACAGTCTTTGAAACTGAGCCCCAGTTACGCCCATCTAGTATATCATTGAAGGTTGTGAATGGTTCCTCACCTTCTCTTGCTGCATCTGCATCTTCAGCTGAATAGTCTTCTTCTTGTCCTTGCAGCGTTTGTTTTGGAACCAGACCCTGATGACGCGCGGGCTCAGCCCCGTCATCTCCACCAGCTGCTCCTTCATCAGAGCGTCGGGCCGAGGGTTCGCTGCATAGCATGTCCTAGAACAAAGGTTCCAAACCTTTTATGAACTACCGCCCCCTCACGAGGAGGCCTTGGCTGCCGAAAAGCAACCGAATAAATATCACACAATCGCGATAGAAGACCTTAAAAATAGTTTTATATCAATGTGTAACATTCGCGTAAACTGCTTATATTATCAGACAAAACACGCAAGACAATACAAAGTTTAAGAACTACACAAAACGGTGAGCCAATTGGTGAAAAGTAATCAAAATTCAATGAGAAGGTTGAGATTGGCGGAGTTTTAATGTTGTTAATGTTGGGGTTAAAATATTCGCAGATTAACTCACATGGTTCCTCAGGATACTAACCTCAAGGTATGTAGCTGTTTCTCGTTGAGCACAGTCCTCACTCGCGTCGGTTTCCCGTCCGTGGCTGCGGTGGCACGCGCCCGCCCGCTCTTGTGAGACCCAGATTCACTACCGGAGTCTGTGGATCATACTTAAGATTAAAAATTATAATAATTATCATCAGGCATGTTGACATAGCCTTAAATATATAGCTTACTACATACGTAGTTCAATAAAGTTACATTTTTAGTAACGCGCCGTTTAAAAAATAACATTTCCTTCTTCCTACAGTCCCGGGTTCTTTAAGCGGGGCGTGAAAAGGCATCTGATGAGGCCGTCTGAGTGCCACCACTGTTAACATGGTACATGTTTACGATGGTGACCCTCTTTCCAAGAATTTGCCTTTAGCTTACCATCAGGCGAGATGAAGTCAAATTGACGTGTTCTTTATAAAAAAAAACTAGTTTGAAGTTTAAAATATTTTTTAAAGGGGACGAGGTATTTTTCTCTCAATTTTAATTATGTGTTTTACACTGCGTATTATTGCTAATTCTTTATTTATCATCAATGCCAAATTAAAAATGCAATTCTACATCCTACATGTAAACATTGGCCTCGACCCAATCTGCCAGGGGTCAGTTATAACCGGGATTATAGGAGCTGTCCACTCGATCCCCATTTGACACCTCCGTAATCCACAGTTGAGCCACTGACGACTTTGTACATTTATAATTACGCATAATTACTTTAGAACGGGGTGGACAGGCGACATGTCCCCTGCACTTCAATTTTAAAGGATTACCTAATAATGGACTAGCCGACGTGTCCTGGTTTTGCGTGGAAATTCATAGAACAAAATGTTATAAGTATAACCCGTTAGCATAGTTACAATTGTAATTATAAAAGTTTACAAAAAAAAAACTATATATCTAGGTATGAGGCTTCCGGCAACAGACAGAAGAACGGATAAAAAGAAGGGAAATTTTTATTACATCGGGCGTGTCTTGGTAGCCGAATTGGTCAAGGCATTCCCCCTGTAAGGGAAAGACTGCGGGTTCTAATCCCGCCCGAGAAGATTTATTTTTCCCTATGTATTCAATTTCTGGCAACTGAGATACAAATTAGCTCGGACCGCGGCCCCAGTAGCCAGATTCACTTAAATTTTCCGCGTTCTGGTCTTAGATATAAGGTGCTCAAAGTCATAATAGAAGATCTCAATAAGAAAATATACGCAGTTCCATCACTACAAAAAGTATACTTTAGTGCGGTATCGGAGCTTCACTTAAATTTTCCGCGTTCTGGTCTTAGATATAAGGTACTCAAAGTCTTAATAGGAGATCTAAATTAGAAAATATACCCTCATCGGTCCCATCACTACAAAAAGACACTTTGGTCGGAGCTTGTCGACCCGATAAATTCGATTGCTAATTTCTCGGCTTCTAATTGGAGAATCCAGAGGCGAAGCCAATGTATAGCCAATTGTGGTTCATGACGGTTCTAATAGTATAATATTTTTTTGGTATACCATACACCTTGACGAACATAATTGAGCTTTATTGTTAGTTAGTGGCACCGGGCCGAATCAGCCCGCTATGCACAGTAAGAAATTCAAGTGTCGGGTCTCTTGGACTGCCACCACACCAACTGAAAGTCACTGATTTTTTTACCGCAGTGACGTGTTAAACTGTCTTAGTAGGAGATCTCAATAAGAAAATATACCCTCATCTGTTATTTGACTTTAACAATGACCATAATGTAAATATATATAACAAATATGTAGACAAATCACACAAAAGGTTTTCATCCAATTCATGGCCTGATGGAGAAGTTCTAAATATTTGTTTTGCTTGCTTTTACTTTCTATAGTCATCCAATAGCCGGCAATGGGGTCACCTATTCATTTCAAGAGCATGCCCATTATCTGTTTCACGAAAAAGTTACTGTAACTGGACAATTTTTAATTAACCGATAAATATAACAAGCGTATAACTCTGTTCGGCTTTATCAAACGTATCGGCGCCTTTGTCGGCGGACATCAAAGGCGTTATCGTCAAATCACAGCACGATCGCGAAACGATTATCGATACTCGAATTTGTAGATATCGATAAGGTTCTAGTAATCGCGTGTCTGATACCACAGATCTAATATTAGTAATGTTTCTGTACTAATCTTTTGCTATGGTTACGTACGTTATCTATGTTTGTCCTGTTTTTTTTCTTTAGTATATTAACGTTTTTTTTTTTCATAAATGCTATGGTATAATGTACTTAACCACTAAAGAAACTGTTTATTCGTATGTATATCGACATGTGAGAAATGCAGGTGGCGCCCAAGGCGTCTCGCCTAGATATCGATTGATAAAAAGGTTTTTTTGAAGTAAAAAAATGGGGTTATTGAACGTTGGAAAGGACACAGTACGATGGCTACATAATACATAACGAAGTAGGTACCTACTTAAACCCATATAATTCTAGTTCAAAAGCTCCAAAAGCTTAGCATCCAACTTTTATTGACACGACATAAAACCCTCTTCAAAATTGTTTTTTTTTTTTTACATTTTGAATTACGGGTTATTACGCTATAGATACTGCCACGCCTCACAGTACAGACCATCAAAATATTAAAGTTAAGATATTGTACTCACCGGACATCGAACCCAGCTCGTGCGGATGGTGCGAGTTGTTGTTGCTAAGAGTTGTGTTGTTGTTGCTCTCTGCGTTGCCGCTGGTGCCACCACTCGCCGTTGAACTCTACACAAATATTAAAAACATCACGCTTATTTAAAATGTTACTGGCAGACCTTGTTTCCGGAACCTATAGGAATCTATTCCTGGGATAAAAATAAACCTATATGCCATACCAGACAATAATCTATCTCTCTAGCGTACTATTTTACTTCGATTATATGCCTTACGCCCTTACGCTAATTCCTTTACCGTACAATTCACGCCTGAAGGGAGAGTGAGTAAGAAGACTGCGGGCTATCGGCTTACCTTTTCTAAGACATCATGGTCTTCTCTACAATATAAGGCTCCTCCTTCCCGTAAGGCGAACTCGTCACCTGTTGGTACACACAAAATGTTTCACTAAATTATTTCTTAATTAATATTATTATAGCTCCGCTGCTCAGCCACAGATGGCCACAGCTACGGGGGTGCGAATTGCGGCGCGACGGGCGCGGGCGATGCGAATTGCGATCGAAGGACGGACTCAGCCACAGATCGATTTGCTGACATATTATGATCCACCTCGCATTTTGCTTATTATTTTTTCCTGGTTAAGGCCTTAGGCTATGTGCGAAATAGACCAAATAATTCGTCCCAACCCAAATACATCCACCGATGCCGCCGCACGCCGCTTAAGGCTGTGGCCAACTCGTCAGAATATTCATTTTAGCGCGGTAGCGATTTGCAAATCCCGCATCGCCCGCACCGCAAGACGCGCAAGTCGCGTCGCCCGTAGCTGTGGCACACTCATACAATTTCACATGTCACAATTTCAATGTTTAGGTCGCTGGTGGCCAGTCGCGTCACAGTTCGCATCGCAGTTCGCGTCGCAGGTGGCTGTGGGCGCGTACGCACCTGGTATGAGTTGTCTTGCGCACGCGCAGCACCGGAAGCAGTCGATGTGGTAGATCTTGGTCTTAGCGCGCATAACGAAGTCGTTCTTGCTGAAGGACGCGCCGCATTTGTCGCATTTTGTGCCGAACAGTCTGTAACAAACAGATCACTTCTTCATATAGGCAGTGACTTTTATGTAGGCTCTAGCAGACCTGCTGACTTTAGGAACCCAAAAGGGACTAGCTCTAAGGAAGCTCAAGGCATCAAAAATAGCATTATATTTTGGTTAATATACATATCCGTATAGACGCGTACATAGTTGTGTGTATTGTGCGTCTTCTTAATGTCTCTTTCACTCCCTGTCGTAGAGATCGCGGCTTTGATTCCCGCAGAGTGAAAATATTTGTATGCATGAATATTAGATATGTTTAAGTATTTGTATTGGTATAGATGTTTCTATGTATACTGTATTATTCGAAACCTTATTACAAGCTTTCCTTGGTTCAGTTTGAACATGCATAGCACTGTATATCCTAGATTATTTAAATAACAATAGTGTAATAAACTTCAATTATCCACAGAAATAAAGTGCTTGCAACACTTCACCGTGCAAAATTGTTATTTTTTTGCAGACAACCATATTTATATATTTTCCAAGCAATAAAAAAACTGCCTAAAATTCAATTGACGATAAATAAACAACCTTATAAAACCGGAATAGGCCGAGATGCGCGAAGAATGTATTTTTGAAGCCCTCCCTGCAGGGGAGGTTCATCGACCGGGGTACCTCCCACCCCTGAGCAATCCCGCTAAAAGCTTTGCTATGCGTAGCGGTAGGGTTACCAGCAGGTAGGTGCGTAGCTGTGGGTATGTTTGTCCTGTGGACCGTAATTTAGGGTTATTATTGGGCCTGCTATGGAATTGAATATTTTTGTGATGATGTCTGTTGAATATAGTTTTCTGCACTACTGCCCATAAATTGAAAGTAGTTTTATGTATGTAGGTATATACCTATAACTACATATTTACTATCCATAACAAATATGTAGCTGTAAATAGTTATTGCCCGCGGTGCCACTTTAGTAACTAATTTATTGCCCGCTAACTACTAGTATGTTCTGGTGATGTGCATTCCCAGACTAAAACCTTATTAACTACTAAGACCCTTATTAACTAAAATGAATTACTTCTTAACAAAAATATAGGTTCATTTTTATAATAAACGAAACGAGGTTGTCCACTTAGAGCATAACTGCCGAATGGCACCTGCGTGAATAGCAATACTATTTCTCTAGATCAAACTTTTACATTGGTAAATCCTCAGAAACTGCATAAAAAACAAGTTTTAATTTCTCGGTGGCACTTATATTACGTGCAGAATGTCAGCACATTATTGTTCACAAGTTCTGGATTATGGCGTCGCCGTCGCCGCCTAGCGTTCGGCCAATACCTAGTGTCACTTGAGAATACTAGCCTTTGTAGACAAGTGGCAACTCGCTGGCCGGTGTATCGTGTAATAGAATGACGAATATATATATGACAGTGGTCGTCAACGAATGTCATATAACTACGCCAAATCTCATACATTCGTGATTGTATTCAGTGTCATATACGTTATATCTCATTCGTGTTTCTACGATACGTCGGCCAGCGAATTGCCAGTTGTCTACAGGGGTAGAGAGGTGCGGGTCATTCCACAATTTTATACACTGCATACCGGAATGGTGATGTCATTATTGTTCATCTGAGCTTTGTTCTGGCAGTACTCATACCCCCTTCGGTTTGGTTTATATTTTAAAGGAGCGACTTCCTACCAGAACAGATGATGATGACTAATTCTAGATGAAACTGCATAGTGCATAGGTACATCGCATGTAGTGTGACGTAAAACTGACCACAGATAAAAAATATGACATTGCATTTTGATCAACAATGTTCTACAATAATCTACCATATTATCACGATTTAAACTATGATTAATACTTAAATATTGTATTACACCTCACTGTCTTGTGATAAAGAAATTATGACGATCAGATACCATCTTCTAGAACATTATCAGTGTTGATTGTCAATGATTTACTGTTTATTATATATCTGATACATGAATTACTCGGTCTGAAATTCGGTCACGTACTGCCCTTGTTCTCTTTTCCATAGGGACGAATACTTAAAGTATCATTTTCAAAGGGGTTGTTGGTTAGAAGCATTTGAAACCAAAGGGTTTGTAAGAATAGTTAAGCTTGTGAAGTGCGAGAGGAACGGAGCACATTGCCTAGGCCGACTGGAGAAAGGCCTGCGTATATGTGGGCAATTGTAGGTATGTTATTATGCCGGCTGAGCAATCTCAGGGTTGCCAAGTTAAATGACAAGTTTTGGGTGCAATTGGGACTTACGCTTATACTTGAGAGCCCAGGGTTCGCTTTTCTAAGCTAGACAAAATGGTACAATTTTTTCAATACATTACATATCAATTTACCGTCCCTCTCCCCTTTTTTATTTTAATTTTTTCCCCATTTTTGTATAATATTGTACAGTTAGTATTTTAGTTAGCATCTATATTGTATATTTGTTGTGAAATTAAATAATGATGGGAGGTGTCATTTTCTTTTTATAGATAATCTCTTTATTTTCATATGTTCTGCAAGGTCGAGAATTTGCTCCTACATAGGTACTTTGTTTTGTTCAATAGTTCTCTCTATATCTTTTCATTACGTATTTATAGTTGACCCTGGACGCTGCAGTGACGGCCTCGGATGCGGGACTAACGCAAAGATGATGATTAATATTCTTAAATAGACACACGGATGTAGGTGGTCTTTTAGAATATAATACATCTGAATAATCTCCGGCAGGCCTCGTGCCCGCCGGTGAGCGAATCGCACACATCTGTGAATAGCCGTGTAAACAGTAAGCCGATATCCCCTCCCGGTGTAGGGTTTCGCTAATTGACGAGACGACTGCAGGGAAATGGGTGAGCCAACGTTTGGACTGTGTTCCACCCGTCACCGAGGGTGATATAAAAGGGTTGCTAGTTAGGTCAAAACATAAATGAAACTTTGAAGACATTTCTAACTACATATGAATGAAATTGAAGGATCAAGATCAAGATTATGTTATTAACTTTCTCAATTCTACAAATAATGGGAAGCGGCTCCGGTAACCTAGGAGATGGTGTTCAATACCAGGGCCATGGGGAATCTGTAAAGACCTTCTACTAATGTCCGTCTTGAAGAACTTCATATTATAGCTTCTTGCGAAAACCACAGCAGGCAGATGATGCCACAGCTTGAGAATGAAGTTCCTTACAATATGACACTTTACGAATTTTCTCTACCGTCAATAAGTATTCCAAAGTCAATTAGCGAAGCCCGGTTGAATATCAAGCTTGTACTTTCGCTCTTGGAGTACTCCTCTTATTCTTCTGGAGTTGTTTATATCATAGACCTTTCAATTCATAGAGGAAAGCCTGCGCTAGATCCTCATCCGCAGGATATCCTGGCTTGCAGGTAAGGTGCACATGGACAGCTTGTATATATCATAACGTACGACCTGGGTGTCCATTGTCCGGTAGAACACGTACACATAACTCATAAATTCATCATATAAAATGTTTTTGTCAAAACATCCTTGAGGAAGTAAGGATGCAAGTGTCAAAACGGACAGTTGAACTTATAGATGTGTTTGTTTGTACAAGCCGTTTCCTTACAATGATTGATTTATAAGTAGTAAGTACACATTAATACAAACAATAGAGTCATAGCTATGAATAGATGCAGTTAGTTGCTCGAAGTTCCGCCCGTCGACTGAAATATCTACTTAGTCGTTAAGTTTTCTGAAGTTTTCCAATTTTCTTAATTTGTATAGTAAGATTCTAGTTCCTATTTTCACCATTTTACTGCAACAAATGTCAGTAGTTCCAATTTAAGTTATGTCACGGACTCGCTGGTACATTTAAAGTAGAGATTTTGCAGAAATATCTTTAAGTAGTTATTTGATGGACACTATGACAGGACAATATGTCTACACAATGCTATCTAGGCACAAAGCAAGCATAGGTTACCTAACTTGTGTCATGGGTTTTAGAGTAGTGGATAAACACACACAAATTTTTATGTAAATACGCACACATTGTAGGAAATTATTGTTGGTAGGTACAAGCTGTTTCCTTAGAATGATTGTTTAAGTTTACCGTAGTAAAAATTAGCATTTTTGTTATAAATAATTCCGTACCTATTACAGTACATTTCCTATGTTTATGTTCGGTAGATTGATTTGGTCGCTGTATTTGTAAACACGCTGTTTCCTATTCCGCTACTCTTTAAAAGGGTTCATTGTAAAGTGATGCGCTATTTTTAAAGATTTATTATTTATTGTTTATTGTTTTAGTGAGTTGTTAGTTTGTTAGAATGGGAGTTCAGAAAAGTGTAAACGGAAAATTATACTTAAATTGAGCATTGGTTCGCTGAAGTACAGTCAGTGACAAAATTTGTTATTCAGAACAAAAATACTCATTCAAAATTTAAAATAACAGATATTTTTGTAGTAATTTTTTTGTAAAATATAATATAATTTTTATTTTTGTTGTTTTTTGAGGTTTGTTATTATAACTCTCAAAGAAATGTTTATTATTTTGCGATAGGAGTATACTATTTTATTACTAAGATTCTCTCTAAATCAGACGGTGATCAGCTACTTTCTTACTATTTTATTTATTTATTTTATTTATTTATTGGAAACTTAACAGCTATTTTACATAATCGTGGGTAAACTTAAGCATAACGTAGGATTCTAAGCCAATAATAAAGTTTCACGACAAGTAAAGAGTTGCATGCATAACTTAACAACTAGGTACACAATACTTAATTTATGCAAACAGTAGTGTTCCAGCTATATTATTCAATTAATTAAACAATTAATCAACTTCATTTGGGCAAGCATGATTCTAACTTACTAATAATTTGTTTCCTGAAAACACTTTTGGAGAGGTGGAAGATGTCAATATCGTCAAAATTATCGTTGTAACAACTAGGTAAGCGAGTGAGAACAGAATTTTTTCCATAATTGGTGCGATGCGGAGGAACTCTGAACAGGCGAGTATGTCTAGTTCGAGTCTTGGGTGCACTAAAACCAATACCCGATACCAGGTCCATACTATCAAGTTCACCTCTTACAATAGAAAATAAGAAGCTCATGTCCATTAACACGCGCCTGCTATATAGAGGTAGTACACTATAATGCTTACAATCGTGAAGATATGAGACATGGCGTCTCCTGGTCTTGAAGTTAAGGTGCCGCAGAAATTGCTTTTGTAGTCTTTCTATCCTATCGATATATGTAACATACTGGGGGGACCAAACAGGACTGCCATAGTCCAAGACGCTTTGCACGTATGCGCGGTAAACAGATTTGAGACAGTTGACACTTTTAAATGGAGAGCACGTGCGTATAACGAAACCAAGATTTCTGAACGCCTTACTAGTAATGGTGTCTATGTGGTGTGACATTAGCATCTTGGAATCCAACACAACCCCCAGGTCTCTAACCCGATCCACTCTCGGAACAATGTTATCACCAAATTTGTAAGTGTACTTGATGGGATTTTTACGACGACTGAAACTTATGCACTGACATTTGTCAATGTTCACCGAAATATTATTACGTTTATAATACAAGAATAATGCGTCAAGATCACGCTGTACCAACTCACAGTCCATTCTAGATTTAATGTTCATATAGATCTTCTTATCATCTGCGTACAACAGATGTCGTGCATTGCTAAAGCATTTTCCTATGTCATATAAATAAGCGCAATAGAGTAGTGGTCCAAGATGGGAGCCCTGCGGTACTCCAGAAGGTATATCGATGAAAATAGACTTGAAACCCCCCACAGTAACAGCTTGTGCGCGATTAGTTAAGTACGACCGTATCCAGCGTAACAAGTCCCCATGAATTCCCAGTCTATACAACTTTGCAAGTAGTATATCATGGTGAACGCGGTCAAACGCCTTTTCAAAGTCTGTATAAATTGTATCCACTTGCCCAGCCGACTCCATCCCACACAATACATAATTGCTAAACAGAGCAAGATTAGAACTAGTGGAACGGCCCTTCATGAAACCGTGCTGGGCATGCGGAATCCTCTGTGAGATGATTGGATAAATGATGTTGTATATGATTCTTTCAAAAACCTTACTAATTATTACAAGGATCGATATAGGACGATAATTCTGGATAACTGACTTTGACCCCTTTTTATGGATAGGTATAATATGCGCCTTCTTCCACATGGATGGAAATATACAAAGCTGCAATGATTTTTGGAATATCAAGCTTATGGGATATGACAGATTACTGGCATATTTAGACAAAAATATAGCCGGTATTCCATCATAGCCGGGACCTTTGGTCTTGTCAAGTGTCCTCAACATGTTGAAAACCATATCTTCTGTTATAGTTACTTTTGACAAAACATTAAGATGAGTATCACATTCTGCGTCAAGCGTGGACTCGGAACCATCAGAAGGGGCGTTAATAAACACACTGTGAAAAAAGTCGTTGAAGGCCGAGCATACTGCCTGTCCCTCAGTAAAAGTAACACCGTCTGATACAAACTGGTTAGGGTATTGGCTACCACCTCTCACAGACTTGACGTATGTCCAAAGCCCTTTTGGATTACGGCTTATGTTAGATTCAGTCCTAGAAATGAACTCACGAAAACATTTTTTCTGTTCGCGATGTTGCCGGTCACGAAGCATAGCGAACTCTAAGTAATCACGGGGATTGCCGAATTTTTTCCATCTTTTGTGTAATTTATTCTTCTCTTTAATAATTTTCACCATGGATGAATTAAACCACGTAGGATATTGAGAATTATTGTATTTTTTTACTAAAGGGACAAACGTTTCAATACAATCGTTGATTATTGCGTAAAACCTAGTCACGGCATCATCCACCGTACAAGCATGCAAAACTCCGGACCAATCAGTTTGACTTAAGTGGTTATTTACAGCATCGTAGTCACAACGGTAAAAATTATGTCGTCTATTAATTTGTTCGGTAAAGGATGTGACATATAAGTCCGCTATTTCGATCGTGAAGGCCGGATGGTGTGTGTCTTCCTTCAAGAGCCTATTATTGTTGTCGGATTTGAGTACACTGAGAGGGAGGTTACAAAATGCTAAGTCAAGTGTTCGACCGATGGCGTTTGTAATGCAGTTGTATTGTTGTAAACCTTGGAATAATATGTCTTCAACGAAAGGAGTAGCCGCAGATTGAAGCTCCTTTGTTCCGATGTTGACCAACTGATAACTACCACCGTCTGACCATTGTAGGCAAGGAAGATTAAAATCCCCTACCAGTAAAACTGTGTCAGTCAAATGGGAAGATACAATGTCCTGTAATGATCTTTCAACTTCTTTCAGTTGAGCTGGTATATTAGGGCTGCCAGACGGGATATATGCTAAAATAATGTGTAAATTGACAGGCGTGTCTAGAATTTGGGCGGAAATAGTGGCACAAAGTAGCTCGGCCATAGTACCACTAACCGTATCTCTTAGCACCAGAGGCCTCCACCTCATCCTAATAAGCCACAAATTCCCAAAACCAAATGAGCCGAGCCAGTAAACACGACGCGATTCTATCAGTTCTAACAATTGCTTATCACTATCTATTACCAAATCTATTCCGTGCTTTTATCAAACGTTTCTATGAATCAAAGATAACATTGGCATATTTACAAACATCAAAGAGTTGGACGCTACGAATGAAAAAATATATTGAAAAAAGTTCGGTGATGGAGTCCTCATTGTAATTTTTTTGAAGTTAAAGCTTCTTTACGCTTTTTGGGAATTTTTTGTAATTCATTAGTTTGTAATACATTTAGTAAATTCGTTTTTGGAGTGGGTATAAATTTATTTAACTTGCGGCACACTTCTTTTGACTTATTACAATTTATATGTATTTAACGTCAAAACTATACAGGAGTTTTGAGCAATGATCATTCAAGTACAGTCAACCAAAAAAATTAATAAACATTGAAATTATTTGGAATATTTACAAACCTTTTTTTACATTGAAGTACCATGTGTGTAGTTCTTGTCTCATAATACTCAGAGGACATGTGACAAGTGCCATGGGGAAAGAATATTACTCTTGACACTACCAGTAGTGTCGTTGAGTAGTACCACGGGATAGTTACCGAAGTAACTACTCATTAGAACTCAAATTGAGATGATTTAACAAAATTTCAGTGTCCTATTATTATTCCGTGTTTGTAGTGGTAAGTATCTTCTTAGGTGTAATTCTTTATCAGGAACGGTCTGAAGACTTCGTAAGTATTTATAACGATTACAATGATACTGCATTACGTTTATAAAATCGTAATTACTTTCTAAACACATACTATTTCTATAATTAGAACCCTACCATAACGTCAATCATAAGTCGGGCGCCACTCTCGCGCATAGACCAAAGATGAAATTCACTAAAATAACCTATAATGTTTATCTTTTCACCCTTCTATCTTTGCTGCTAAAATATAGTATTACACTAACAAACAATCCCTTGCATTTGGCATAGCGAGTTGACATAACCCAGAAGATTTTACCAGCATCAATATAAGGCTTATATTTCATTGTAGCTTCGTCAATATTGGTTTTGTGACCGGCAAAATGTGTTTGTAATATCTCACTGTGATGTGCCGAAGTGAAAACAAACGCAGCTCAACTCGGCATTATGTATTTTGGCGCCAAAACAAACGTCAGTTTGACAGCGCGGCGGGCGGCGGGAATACGATCTCTGTTTGTTCCCGTTTACATCGTCGGCCGGATAAGCGCGTTTTCGATTACTTTTGTTTTTTTGGTACTGTGAAATATTTTCTTTGGGAATTTGGAATTAGTGTTGTGAGTTGTGTTTTACTGTCGTATTTGAGGATACATAAACAAGCGTAAGTTATTTTTTCTATTAATCTCTGAAAGAAAAGCCTGGTCCGGTGTTGTGGTATCTGTACGTGAGTTGATAAAACCAATGTTTTCTCTCCGCTCGGTGGACAAACATCTTGTACAAAGCTGTCGGGGCACTGTGATTTCTAATCAAAATTCTTCAAAGTGTCAGCATACCTACTATTATTTTAATGATTTACTTAGTAAATAGGTGTAAGTGATGTACCTAATTCTTTTGTAATCTTTGAAACATAATGCTAAGATTTAAACTAAGTATTTCAAATATATTGAATTCAACGATATTTTGAAACTTTCTGATAATGAAAAACTGAATAACGCCTTCTTAGATATACATCAGTTTAGATTACACGGAGCACAGACAACACATGTTATTATTTCAATGAGCAAAAGTTTATTTCGTCTATTAGTAAGTATGTACCTGTAAACATATTTATTTTTGATGCTAACTGTACTTTTTGTACTTCTAGAACAATAGATACAGCTTCTAGTTTTTTTATGTCTCGTCTGAGCTACAACCATGATAATCAAGTTGCCCGCACAGACCCCATGTTTCGGGTGTTTCATGGTAGTAGTTCCCCTATTACTCGTATAAAGTACCTAGTGGGGTGGGATTATTCACCCAAAAAGAGTAAGTAAGTGAAGTTAAGTACCACAACTTACCTAGTGTAATCTCTTTTGCAATACGTCTTCCCGTCTCTGACAAAGCAGGTGCAGCTCTCATCTAGGAACTGTCTGCACTCCTGGCACTTGAGGCAGGCGGCGTGCCACTCCAGGTCTGGAGCCACCCTCAGGATGTACTGGTCGTGGATCTGGCCCCCGCAGCCCACACACAGGGATAGCCGGAGTTTCTCTGTGGAAGAAGGAGAATGTAGAATTAGTGACCTTTGTTCTTCCAGTCATAAAACATTTATTATCTGTATAGACCAAAGAAAAGGCTAAGGGTATTTTCTTCAAAACATCCAAAAACAATAAGTAATAATGACGTCATTAGCAAATGGCTGGTTCGAAACGCAGACCTGAGAAGACTCGCAAGAGACTCATCGGGCTTTTCGTCTCTTCCGTATAGGAGCAGTAGTTTGTGACTGCTCTGCATGAAGTACTAATGCAGTAAGACGCTGGCTGTTATCGGAATCAACGGTTCCGTTCAGGGCCTAGTTTGCTACCTAATAAGATATAATCACGTCTTTATCCCCGGAGGGTTAGGCAGAGGTGAATTAACACCCACATTTCACCAATAATTGTGGTCGGACCCATGAAAGCCTGTAACAAAACCTCATCCTTCAATCAGCTAAGTTAGCAAAGTTTTTTTTTTACAAAGGACACGTCAGTTTGACTTCACGTCGCTTGATGTTAAGCTAAAGGCAGTCTCGAAAAGAGGGTCACCATCGTAACAGTGGTGGCACTTAGCTAGACGGCCTCATCAGATGCCTTTTCACGCCCCGCTTAAAGGACCCGGGACTGAAGGAAGAAGGAAACACACACAACGCTTGGTTCTAGTAGGCTTTCCATTACCGCCCAATTTTTTTGTACACCTATTACTTATTTCTGTGGGGTTGAGAATAGGTCTAAGATAAGTATTTTTCACCCCCATCTCCAAAAAAGTTTACGTCGCATTTCTGAAGTAATAATTAGGTAGTAGGTACTTAGCATTCATAAAAAAATAAGAACATAATTTCATCGTCGTTCATTGACATGAAGCCATTTACACGGAGCGTTGCGTGACTTTGATATCTACATTCTGCATTTTTTACACACGTTCGATTTAATTTTGATAAATATAGCAGAACAATAAAGACTCCGATGGGGTCTCGGGATTAAGTCAATGATATTGATGATGAAGGGCAGAAAAATGTTTGCCGGGTCAACTAATAAAATATCAAAATATGGTTCTAACTTTATTTGTCTGCCATTATTGCAACACGCTGTATGCTCGTACACTCCCGAAAACATCGGTTAACCCTGCAAAAGCGGCGGCTTACAAATTTTATACCAAAGAGGACATAATAACAGAAATTATGAATAAATTATACCAGTTGTCGATCGATACTGTTAGGCGTGGCTAAGCGCCGCCGCCCCTCTCCTACTAAGCAATGCGATAATACAGCTGTCTCTCTCTTGTGTTGTCTCGTTTTCTCCTATGTGTTTTGTGCTAGATGATTTTACAGGTAGCATTGTAAACTGTCGTGTGAGTTTGATGCGAGTTAATTACTGTTTTATGATGTTCCCTTAATTGAAGGTAGTCTGTTATTTGCTCTTCGTGACAAATATTGGAAACTAGAACAATATCTTACTAGTCCATTAGAATATACGTAATATGTGTAAGCACTTAATATTTGTAGACTTAATTATATTTACTTTATTTTTATCGTAGAGTGAGTAGAAGATTAGTACCTAATACATGGGGAAAATTCAGCTTATGATATAAAGTTCTGCGACCTTGTCAGTTGGGTTAACCCCCAAAGAGTATCACTGCTAGTGAAGAAATAGGCTATATCAGGATCGTACATTCTCAAACCATACAATTTTTGACACTTGCCTTCTTTAGGTATCCTGGTAAGGTAGCTCCCATGAGTACCTAGGTTACTTACCTAGATAGCTGTGGTGAGATAAAATGACTTGCAGGCACTTCCTAATGAAGCAAATTTAATTTTTAAGCTATATTATCGCGGTTGCTTTTTCTTATATCTTTTATTGAAATTACCTACCTTATTTCAGTGTATCCATACTTATGCGAAAGTAACTCTGTCTGTCTGCCTCTGTATGTTACGCTTTTACGCCTGAACCACTAAACCCATTTTTATGGAGTTTGGTATAGCGGTAGATTAGACCATGAGAAAGGACATAGGCTAGGTTTGGTCGCGATAACCAACATTCACGCGGGCGGAGCCGCGGGCGAAAGCTAGTAGGTAAAACCATAACCAAAAAAATATTCAAATATTAAGCTTTGAAAGAGGATACCGACCGTATTTTGTAGACAGGGTCCGCATAGATGAATAATTAAATAGTACCTAGATTACGTTATATATAACAACGTTGCGTAGAAACGGATTCGTTACAAGTGGAGTTAATCGATCGTGATTACTTATCCTGTCACTTCTCTCATCTATTCGCTTAGTATTATATCTTTAGCGTTATCTGCAACGATGATAGATTCAGGTGCCGCCTAGCGCTTATCAAAAAGGCATAGGACATCGAGTTTCAGTAAAAGTTGTATAAATCAATGGCTGATCTATTGGGGATTATTGAGAAGACGTGTTAATTGTTAATGCTATTTCAAAAATTAACCAACAATGTGGTAAGCAATGGATTGTTTTTATATTATTGATACTATGTTTTTATTTGAGAAATGTACAACTTCAGACACAAATTGTGAAAAATTGTTAATAAATGAAATGATAAATTAATATTAAGTGTCCTCTTTGATGTGCAATTTTCTTGGGGACCTGAATTTCAGGAAGCGAGCTGTAAATGTTTCCGATAGTACGTTCAATTTAGAAATGAGCAGAAATTTTGCGACGCCATTAAAAATGTCACCAAATATCACCTATGATATTTTGTGTCAATATAAAGATCTTAAATATCAGGTATGAAATTTTTAATGATGCGCTTGCTACAAGCAGACCGTTCATTCATTGGTAAGTATAATTGCCATGTCATAAGATAAAATTGTGTCTACAATAAACTGAAATTATTTCCTGGTACAAATTCGTTGAATAGATAGGTATGATATAGAAGTCAGGGTACATAAATTAAGTTAGTTATTTATACTTTATTTGTTATTTGAATAATTATTGTAAACATAATTATTAATAGTAATATTTACCCCTCAAATCTAAGAAATTCGTAATTCATCCTCAAATGTTGCAATTGGAAGCCTCCGAGGAGGTCCAGACCGTAAGGGATAGCCCTGGTCAGCCGGGCTGCGAAGGATATGTCGAAGACAACCTGACCTAGCACCACGACCCTCAGTCGGCGTGCGGTTTTAGTCGGTTCGAGCCTGACATAACTAATCGGGGTGGTTCCAGCTCCGGCGGGGGAGGTATCTGAGGGGATTTCCGCACGAAAAAATAAGGCAATTGGAAGCGGCGAGCAGAGCGATATATGAAAGGAAACGTCGGAAAAATTTAGATAATAATACCTATATTATTATATTTCAGATACTAAAATATAAAAGGACATTCAAACTCTTTGCAAACCTTCAATACACACATTTCATCATCATAAACTTTTACATTGCACCCTGGGCAAACAAAATATGACACGAAATGCCGTTGACAGAAGAAGAAGAACTTTCATATTTATATCATAAAAGATTAAATTATGTACTTGGATATAGTAAGATATTATTAGGTAGAGTCTACGCCTACTACATATAGAGTCTATAACTACATCCATACTAATATTATAAATGCGAAAGTAACTCTGTCTGTCTGTCTGTCTGCCTGTGTCTGTATGTTACGCTTTCACGTCTGAACCACTGAACCGATTTTGATGAAATTTGGTATAGGGGTAGATTAGACCATGAGAAAGAACATAGGCTATGTTTGGACGCGATAAACGACATCCACGCGGGCGGAGCCGCGGGCAAAAGCTAGTTGTAAATAAAAAATACTTTCATTATTTTTTTAATTCAACCAAATTGCTAAAATGCTTTTACGGATTCCCAAGTGAGTTAAATCTACATTTAAAGCGGGAAATCGCAATAATTAAACTCACGATTCTTAATTTAAGCACTATACGAAGGAAATTATAACAAAGTGAACAATAATTTAACGACTGTACGCTTTTAATTAGTTTTTTATCTTCTGAAAAGTCGAGACCATCAGTCATTTTTGCATTTCAAAACAATAAAAAATCATAACAATTAATTAAGAAACTGCATTACAAAAATATAAATGCATTTTTTTACTCACCATAAAAAATAACAATAATATTTTTTATTGCAATTATTCGAGCAGCGGTTACACTGTTAAGTTTTACGACAGAAAGGATTTTATTATTCGAAACGGAACCGCTAATTTTAATTAAATTTGAAATAAAGTTAATTGATTAACTGTAAAATAAATTGCTGGATTTATTATGTATGAAGTACTTTTTACGTTTTATAAGCTTCCGGGCTTGGTTGATAATCTGTGTTAAATAAAATTATTATTATAAAATATAATCGGCCCGAGTGTGAGACTCCTCTCATTTTTCAGTGCTTACGTTTATTTTTTATTAACTAGGTCAATAATATAATTTTTATATCTTACTACTATTTTAAATGCAAAAGTATGATTGGATGTTTGTTTGTATACCTGCACGCTAGAATGACTAAACGGATTTGGATGAAATTGGCACGAGATAGATCAGTCTGGAACAGCATTTAAACTTGTAATTCAGTGAATTTCACGGGAACGGTTGCAGTATTCTATGTAGGTATGTTCACATATTACATTACATACATTACTCCAGAGTAGGCAGAGGTTACGTGCCATTTCCTTCTGCCATTACACACTTTAGAGCTCAACGGGCGTTTAACGTTTGCATTATTAATTGCAGTGATGTGCATAACACCATCCGTCACGGTGCTGTACCGCGCACAATGTAATAATATCGCGATGTGCATCGGTCAAGATGTGACCGATATGAGCTTATTTTCGTATCCCGAGGTTGTGAACCTTCAGCTACCGTCAGCTTCAAGTGGATGGAGATAATATTGACGGTTCACAGCCAGAGTGGAGATAAAGTTGAAATTCGTTTGAAGAGTGACTGTCACTTACGACGTTTTGAATAATAATTCTTATAAGTGACCTCAGCGAGATCCTGCGACTGCAAAGTCTCAAAATGATCTTAATATCTTGGTATTAAGATAATTTTGAGAATTTAATACAGACGCAGGATCGTTCTGCCTCTGACTCTACGTACTCGCCTATTCGATTGTAGCTATTCGCTTTATATAAAGCGAAATACTTAAACTTAGCAAATAAAGCTGAAAGCGTAATGAGCACAGATAAAAGAGCTTCATACCGACCGTTTTATCGACTCGATACACCGCCCGGCGTTTATCGATAAGCGTACAGACAGTTTTGTCGATAAAATTACAGGAAATTGTGGACGTACTCACGTTATCTGTGGATTTTTCTCTTGCTTGTAAGATGTCGTGTACCGTAAAGAGGTTTATCTTGAGTTCTTGTATTGCATACGGTATTATACGCTCGCCAGTTGCGGGTATTTCTAACATGGCCTTTCTTTAAAATGTCCACTGTCTGATTAATATACGTACGCATATATCGACCCTTACTGTGATGCCCATTTGCTCTCGTTTCATAAATCTTCCTCATTAATCTTCTTTCATCCATCCTTTCAACTTGTCCCTTTCTCTATCTTCTTCAGTACGTCTTATACCAGGCTACAAAGTTCAATTATGGATCTATCACGCTATTCCTTGTTCGGGCCATTTTCAACAGTATTTAGTTTACTTTGTGCTCCTTCTGCTAAAAACTCAACATTCACTACCAAACAGACTGTGGGGCTAGCACTCAGTAGTCGTCTCTTTAAATACGTTCTGGCTGCTTCATAGATTTATACATCGGCATCGCCACGATCTCTTCATTTATATTAAGTTCAATCCCGGGTTAAGGTTAATTTTATGTATTTCGACGCCTTCTTTACCACATTTGCCATCTGTAATGTATAATCATTTCAGATGGCAAAAGGCGTATCCTGAAAGTTTGTGAGGTTTACCAAGAGGCTGCTTCCAAGAGGGGATTGAACCCGGGACGCTCGAAGTAGCAACAGCTGACCAATTTAACTAATGCTTCATCCGTTACATCAATTTACTTAATTCTATCATCACTGGATATAAACCATTTGGCTACCTCAGTTCTTCGTTCAATAATAAATTATACGCACGTAAAATTTTAATTGAGCCGTAATTTTATCGACAATTAAAACGCCGCTTTCAAGTCGCCGCGTTTCGAACGATCGATAAAGTTTTTATCGATAGTTGTATCTCTATACTAGGGAGGGTTGCCAGCAGATACCAATCTTTACTGCGTGTAGGCTCGAAAATTTTCTACAGATAATCTAAGAAATTAGGATTAATATTAACTTTATTGGTAATTAAATACAATGTTGTGTGACTAAGTGGAGTTATGGGGCAATCAAATATGGTGGGTGACCATGAACGGATTTTTAATACTAACGTAGCAAAGAACACCACCGGTTATAATGGTGTATGAACACTTATACCATAACAGATACCACTAACTCATTGCTCGTTGTCATCTACAGGAACAAGGAGTTAGGAAAAACAAATACTTACCTATATAAATATTTTAAAACATATTTATTACAAAAACTTCAAAAACAAGGCTTTCTAGATCAAGTAGATGCAAGATCAAGAGCAAGATCAAGAGAAATAGATGCAAGTCAGTACCTACACCTGCTATTTGACAGAGGATGCATATTAGCAGGCTTCTCTCTCGAGACCTCTCGACGCGGTAGCCAAAATATACCAATTAATAGAAAAGGGGAAAAAAGTATAATTTAGTCCAGTTTACACAATCACGCTCAAACGGGTGAACGGATTTGATTGAAGCACAGGGATAATAGACAGACAGCATAGATTATATTCTGGAATAGCACATATGCTATATTTTAACTCGGGAATACTCGGGTTAAAGGAACTCGATTAAAATTCGATTTCGATTATATTGTCATTAAACTTGGACTATCGTAACCCCTGATACAAAGACTGTTCCTAGATAGAAGACCCTTGTGCCACGGTCAGTTCGGTGCTTCAGACAATCAATTCTGATATTCATTGCCTACTTATGCTCAAGTTAGAGTTCTATAAATTTAGCACTTTACAATTACATCCGTCTGTGTAAGGCAGGCGTCACATTGACAACATGTAGCGGCAGCGTTCGATCTAGAAAATATAATAATATCGAAGTTTTTAATATAATGTGGATTGTACTAAAGAAAGTCGTCTTTTGATAATTTTGCGGTCACTAGTCTAGGCTATGTGGGTATCAAAATTCCTGGCCATGACGTCTCCACTGGTTCTTTAGTAGCGAGGGTAGACCAAAGACAGCATGAAAAAGCAGAATTTACTTGTTTACTATATTAGTAGTTTAAAAAAACATTAATAAAGTAGTTATTTAAAATACTACTACTTGAATTGAACACCTAAAATGTATTGGAATGTCTATTAATTGCTAGATTATAAGTAATGCAGTTCCATTCAGTGTTTGCTTTTACTGTTAAACCAGTAGGTACCCACCTACTCATTAATTCAAACAGTCGCTCCTTACAAGACAATGGGACAGAAGCTCAACTATGTGTATGTGTGCACCAATATTCACACGATCATCTATGTGTGTGCGCGTGCGTGCCTTTTCTCGCATTATGGCTGTGCGTATGTGTGTGTGATCACACCTGATCTCGTATTATGTGCGAGTGTGCGTGGAGGCTGGTTTTAAAAATGCGTGCGTTAGAATTTATTGTGTCAATAATATGGTTGGCGTCGCGTGCGGTAGGGCTGCCACGATGCGGAATCTGTGATTTTAATTTAAGTGACTATAAACATTATCATCCTGGATTTTCCAGTTGCATTGCATCCAAAGCCGGCGACGGGGTCGGCTTCCAACCCTGCTGTCCGACCTTCCAACCCCTAGAGGAAAGTCAGCACTAGAGCCTCGTGCATTCTTTAGCAGGTTCTCCGACTAGCAGGTAGAAGCAGTGTCGGATTTAGGCCCTGTTATATCCAGCCAGTGTCATTTTAACGTTTTCTTAATTTAAGACATCTCGGAAAATCGGAAAATATCTTCATCCAGGACGAATCTTGAATCTGTGATAGTCTCTTTCTTAACTATTCAGGTTAGGATCACTGTGTTCAGCTGGTATACAGTTTGTAACAGTTTTGGATGCCCATCAAGGGCCATCCACCAATTCCTACCTAGTGGTGTGAGATTCATTCAGCCTTGCGTGCAAGCAACACAGATTCATTGATTTTTTTGCGTTTACCATAAAGTATATCATTTTTCCTTAATTGGTGCTCCAAGATCTCTAGATATCTTTCTGGTCTTTATTTCTTTTCTGGCATAGGAGGTTCCACAGCAGGCGATCCCAATAAAGATAAGATGAGTCAAATCAGGACAATTATTCCAACTGGTCCCCCCTGAGCTCCAAAGTTATGGATGCTTCCAAGACTCTGTTATAAATAATAATGATGATTCAATGAATGAAATTGAAAGTGTGCCAACCCTATATTCAATAACAAAATCGGAGGCGGCGGCGGCACAAAGCTGGTCACAAAGACGCCGCGGACAACACCGCTTATCTACACGACTGTACCTACTTAGGGAGGCTGGATACATTGGAGCTGGTGAAACAGACACGCCACACCAAAATGTGTTTTTGTAACTTAAAAATTCAACGCCTAAAGATAAAATAATTGTTTAACCTCTGCGAGAGAGGATAATGGGGTTTAATCACCCTGTATATAAGTATCTACATCATCATCAACTGCCATTGTCCCAATAGGGCCGGCTCTACATATCATTCTCATCCATACATTCCTATCTGTTTTCTCAGTCACTCCCTTCTTTGCTATATTTTCTTTCAAACAAGTTATTAATCTTTTCTTAGGCCTCCCTCTGCTCCTACATTTAAGTAGGATATTGGTTTGTGCCCACCAACATACTTGGAGCCCAAGTCTACCAGCAAGTTGGTACAACGGAGGAGGATCTGGTGGAGCGTTTCCTATAGAAATTAGGAGGTCTCCTATATCGTAAGGATCCCTCTCCTAAAGAAACTGGCTACTTCTGTATACCACCTGCTAGCTAACTAACTACTGCTATTAACTAGCTTGTGTGTGTCAATTTCGTTTGATCGCAATTGGTTGAGAACAGTCAGCATCATACATAGTATCTTGACGCCGAAGTCTCAAAATCTCGTTTTTAGAGCAACTCAAACTGTTTTATTGATTTAAATGGTATTGTTGTTCGAACTAAAGGCGTGTACCAAATATCAGAATAAACAATCATACATACATAAAATCACGCCTGTTCCCCATAGGAGAGGCAAATATCACGGATCTCTATTTGCTACGATCCTGACATACTACTCTCGCTTCATTCACTCTCATTCGATCAAGTGGAAGGGGGTAAAAAACTAAATTAATTTCATTTTGACTATTTTGTTCGTCTACACCTTTGTTATACTGACCTGATACCTGACATGTCCAAAAATTGAATTATCCGGTTACGATGACCGATATCCATCCAGGAAGAGCTTATAGGTCAGCTGATGCCCATCAGTTAGCAATTTATAGCGTGATGAAATTCTAAACAAGTTCATCATACCTGGTTGTGGGAGATTTGCGAGTTTTTTTTGTACATACATCCAAGCATACAGATAACAAATAGAAGTGTTAGCGTATACAAACATTTGCACAAAACAGGAATCGTACCTCACAAGCAGCAAGCAACTGCTCTACTGTAATTTTAAGTTAGTGGTCCATAGTTTTGGGTTAGGATGATATCGTAAGAATAGTATACTGATTTTAAAAGTATAGTAAATAGCATAGTACTGATGGCTCCGAAGTGGTAGGCAGAGATGTACATTACATCCGTATTCCGCTAATTATGTTTTCAGGTCTGGGTATGAGCTTAAAAATTTATGTCACTTGGTTTGGGAATTAGGCGAAAATCTTGCCATCTACTGGTTTTTTTATTTATTGTTGCTTATTAGTTTTATTACTTATTATTGGTTTTTTTATTTATTGTTGCTTATTAGTTGTATTATAACACAACTCCCTTGCATCGCATCTCACTCCCAACTCCCAAGGAACGAGCCTGTACTTTTCCCAACAAAATTTTTCTCACCAATAAATACACTTACGATAACAAGCATTGTCCCCATAAAACTACTGAAGCGGCGCCAGAAAATACAAATTTAACCCTTTAACAGCCCACAAACATACCTTCCATGACAATGGGGTCTTTCGGACCCAGCCATATTAGACCATGTATTTGACTTTAAAATTATCCCATAGGTCTTTAAATTTCACCGCGGTAGGACTCGCTAATTTTAAACCTCCGTCCTTAACAAATAACGACTGAATCAACACAGTAAATCATACGGGTCAATATCCAATACACTACCGACAAAATTTAATATACAAAATTCTTTGTGAATTTATTAAAGGTTCAAAGGATTATCGACTTTGTAAACCTATAGCGGTGAAGGTAAATTATTTGTGGAGTCATTAGAGTTGGGATTTGAATGTTTTTGTTCTTTTTGGTGAAGTTCGAAACGTGTTGTTAATTTTACAGTTTGTTACCAGTGATAATGTTTATTTTTAGATTTGCAACTAGGCGTACGGGGGCCAAACTGTGGAGGTTTTATAATTAATTAATGAACTTGGCAGGTTTTGGTGGTTTACTGTCGTGGTTCGATTCTTGGGTTGGATAAATTGTGGGTGTCGTTTTTCTTTTAGGAAATTTTCTGAAGCAGGAAGTCATCGGTTGATAGCAGTTGTCC
This sequence comes from Eilema sororculum, assembly GCA_914829495.1. Taxonomy (NCBI): domain Eukaryota; kingdom Metazoa; phylum Arthropoda; class Insecta; order Lepidoptera; family Erebidae; genus Eilema; species Eilema sororculum. The sequence continues at coordinate 1,381,014 of OU618532.1, forward strand.
CTTCACTTCCCTTCTGTTCATTTTCCGTTTCCTGCTTTCCTCATCATGCGTTCCCATTCCCATGAGGCAAATGGAATGGAGACAAGTCGGATAAAGAAAACCATATGAAAGGCAGTATACCTTCATACGAGCATTCATACGAGTCAGTTTAACAGTGTAAAAAAATGAGCATTTAGGTACACCTCTCTGCCTTCCCTCCCAAGATTCACAAACGTGATGTTACACGGATTGGCTCGACACAGCCCCAAACACTTCTGCTCCCAAAACAAAAAAAAAACAATCCTTATTTTTTAAGCGACACTTTTTTACCGGCAGAGTCAACAGTAACGCGGCGGTCTTTGGCGGTAAACTAAGAAGCGGTAAAAGCGGTAAAGAGCGGTAAAAAAAACTTATAAGACGTGGATAAATATTGAGTATTTGAGAGTCTTGAGACCCGTTTTGGGGTAAACTCGTGTGGTTGGGAATAATAACGTACCTAGATACGGGAAGGTGACTTGGGTTACTTCAATGAATGGTTCAACTGACTTGAAATCACTTAGGTGGCAGTATGTCTGTGTAGCATACTGCCACTTAAGGTGCTGCTCAGTCATCAATAGTCATCATCCTTCAAGTGATCCCGGTGGTACCTGAAGTTAACACGGTTTAGCCGCATTAGGGCTAATTCTCATTATGGCAACCGACTCTTTAATGGACTACTTCTCATTATGACCACTTCTCATCTCATAAGTCATAACACTTCAGAATATTCGCTTATTATTTTTGATTGGTTTGTTGATTTTTACAAGAGCGACTATATGGCCTCCTAAACCCAAGGGAGAAAGTCTGCCAATCCAGAAAGATCAGAGACTTGCAAGGGTTGAGACAGGCGGATAAAATATTTCAGAGAATTCTTCTTGAAAATCAGTTTATATTAAGAAATACTTATATCGCGTGTTTACAGGACACACTTGGCAATGTTTTCTTTTTCTACAAATAAACGCTACAAGATCACTTCCTCACGATTTTAGAATCATACAGATAATTAAAATGGATATCAATATCAAAGGTCACCTTGATTACTCAGCTTGACCAACGTTTTGATCAATACTTGTTCTAGATAAGCCGAAACCTAATCAGTTGTCAATCACGAACGCGAGCGAAGCCGCGCCGTTTAATTAGTGTAGCGTGAGAAATAGAAGTTGATGTGTCATTAAAATATTTTATCTATGGTTTTGTGGTGATCGCTTTTTGTGGAGCGCTACTGTGGGATAGGGCCACGAAAAGCACGGGCTTGGTGAAGAAATGAAAAGTGATCTAAAGGTACTTTATTGTTCATGTACCTAGATAAATAGGTATTCTACTGACTAGTCAAATTAATTACTTTTTACTAAAGTCAAAACGGTAAGTTATAAGGTAACTTGTACGAAATTTATTTAGTGACGTCATTAAATTTAATAGTCAAATAATTTACTATCATAAGTTGGGTGGATTGTTAAAAATAAATTAACACAGTAAAATAAGAACCGACGTAACTTTAACCGCTCTTTTAACATTCTTAATTTAATAAGCTCGGTTAGATAATTTATTTTAACTTCTAGAAAATACCCAAATGTGATGCACGGGTGAGTATATGGAGACCATGCCACATAGCATATAATAGTACTGGTCTACTAAGATCTTTAGTCAATCAGCTGCATGCTGAGGCACGGGTTGTAGCTGATGATTGACGAACGAGGCTCTTTTCTCTCGGAGCTAGGAGGTCAGATGGCAGTTGCTTCTATAAAAGCCATATATAGATTAGTAAGCTAATCAGGAGGAGAAGAAGTAAGCAGATACCGCGCCCGGCTTCAGGAACCATGTTAAGATGATGATGATGATGATAATGAAAAGTGACAGGCTCCGTGGGGTGGCGGTAGGAAACGCGACTGCCACGCAGGAGGCGCGGGTTCGATCTCCGCTCAGTGCAAATATATGTATGCATGAATACGGATATATGCATTGGTCTGGCTATTACAAAAAAAAGTATCTAAGTATGTTTATCCGCATTCTAGATTCCATAACACAAGTTAGTTAAGCTTATCATGGGTTGTGTAGAATGTTTTTCATTCATCAATTCCCATCGCAGAATGTTAAGTATAGTTGAAATTTTTTTAAAGTATAAAAATGTCGCTGGTTTCATGGCCCGTGTATTAAGACCACAGATTATAATCACCGGTTGACTTGACGTCTATATTCACATATCACGCCATCTTTGATTTTGAGAAAAAAAACCGTGGCGTTATTAATATCAAAATGAGAGATTAAATCATACCGAATTGACTATGGGACCTGGGAACTTCGCAGCTCACTTTGCAAACTTCCATTTTAGGGAATCAAAATCTTTAGTTGACTAGTTATTGCCCGCGGCTCCACCCGCGTGGTTAAGTTCTTTATACTATAACATTGTGATGTTACCTCTTGTTAACACCCATGGAGCAAAAATTCTGTATACGAGTAGACCATTAAAACGGAACTTACAAAGCGTCAAAAAATAGCAAGAGGTACGTCACGTACGGTCATACAGAAAGCGTCTTTTTACGATCGGCAGGTCTCGGGTTCGAATGCTGGCCACACTACCGACGTGAATCTACTCCTAAGACTAACACGAGCCACCTATCTTAGCTGAAGGGCTTAGCTAGAAAGGTCATGTTACTAATAAACGCTAAAAAAGGCTAAAGAAATCAATGTGAAGTCAAGTCATGAGTAAGAAAAGCATACTGAAGTATTTTGGGCTTAATTAGAATGAATGAGTTACTACTGAACGAATGACAAATGACAAATATATTATTTACTTATTAATTATACTAAATGTATAATATATGCAAAAATGAGAAAAAAAACAGGGATGGAAGTGACTGTAACTTTAGGCATCGTAGAATTCCTCCCCATCGACCTCTACCGGTATAGCAATACTGCCGTCGTACGAAAGAGGGGCACATCTATCATTTTGGTCAAACTGAGATAATCGGGATTAAAGTTTTTACTATATTCTGCTTCATAGTGTGTAAGCCTATTGCTTAAAAGAAAAAAAAATGTTTATAATAAATGCGTGAAGATTAGGACTATTTATTTTTGTACTTGTTTTTTTTATATATATAATTAATTATTAAATAAATTCAAATTATTCCTTTCAACTTAAAAAAAAAATACTTAAAAAATACCACGTATTACAAATAAAAGGCATAGTTAACCAAATGTGATCTTTCTTTTTAATATTGCAAGCAAATTGATCATTGTGTCTAAAACAAAGGGCACATTTGTCTAATTGCGCATTATTAACGTAAATTTATTTTAATGTTTTCTATAAAAAAAAACATTCGTAGTTAAAAAAATATTATTTTTATTATTATAAAAATTAAATGTAATTATAACAAACATAACATGGCACTTCTTGATTTATTTATCATCATCATCCACATAAAGACGTTAGTCCTGATTGCATCCGAGGCCACAGTGCCCTCGGAACTCAGGGTCCGCCTTCCGGCTCTTCCTCCTCCACTTCGCACGATCTTGGGCGTCCAAGGTAGTGAGACCGTTTTCACGCATGTCACCATCCACGACGCCAAGCCAGCACTTCTTGGGCCTACCCCTTCTACCTGGAGCGGGTGGGGGCGCCATTGCCAGGCATTTGTTACCCACGTAGCTGGGCGGTTTCCGCAAGACGTGGCCGCACCAGCGGAGGCGGCTCTCTTGCATTTTATCTGCGATGTCACGGACATGAAGGCTGCCGCGGATGCGTGAGTTCCTCACGCGATCTTTACGCGTGACTCCACACATCCACCGCAGCATTTTCCAACACGGCCACGCCTCACAGCCGTGTAAGAGGACAGGTCTAATGATCGTTTTATAGACCTGCCCCTTCAGCCTGACTGGCATTTTAGTGTCGCAAGTGACGCCAGTCATTTCCCGCCACTTGGCCCACGCGGCGGCAATACGTGCCTTGACGTCGTAGTCGATGTCACCAGAAGCGTGAAGTACAGATCCCAGGTACTTAACCTGATCCGTGCGCTCGACCAAGTCATCGCCTATGCGAACGGGTGTGGGATCTGTTGAGTTTAACGCCAAGTACTCTGTCTTCGCCACATTTAGCTTCATTTAGGTTTATTTATCACAATGCAGTATTATCGGTAACAACTAGATATAAAAGTTTAAGCAAATTTAAATAATCAGTTTTGCTTAAAATATTAATTACAAAATAGTCTTTAATTTCAGTCTTCATAAATTTCTGTGAGATCAGCTGAAGAGTCGTTAACGGGTAGGGTTTCCCAAAAACCTCTTCTGTTGTCAGGCATGAGTGGCCCAAGCTTGGAAAGTATAGCCGATTTACTCTCAAATATTAAACCTCGTGGAGAAAGCTTCTGCTTAGGCAATGGAATGCGAATTTTAAGATTCTTAACTTTCAAGAATTCCAATTCTATTGGCTCTTGAGTGTCATGGCTGTTCTTGTAGAACATGGAATTGCTCCCTCGCCGAAAAGTGATTTCAGACATGTTTCTTAAATAAGCTCGCGGCACAGAATGTTGTAATTTATACGACGAAGAACAGTCTTCAAAATCGTAAAAATCCTGGACTGTCATTTTTTTCACCACAGTATTAGAACCAGTTTCAGCGACGTCGCAGGCACAACTGGCACGTTTCAATCTAACCCTGCGCTCCCCACCTCACCCCTAATCGTAAATAATATAAAGAAAAGGCACAACTAGTTCTTTGTGCCTTTTTTTCGTAAATTAATTTAGACATGCATGGATCAGGAATTAAGAAGACAGGGCATATCTGGTATTTGTGCCTTTTCAATATATTATGTCGTAGGTGTGCCTTTTCAATGTAGTTATTAGTAAAATTCTGCATGAATTAAAAGTCACAACTACGTATTTGTGCCTTTTCAATGTAATCTTAAATAAGTGTGCCTTTTCATTCTGTAAAAAATGGATTTTAGTCTCATTTGTGCCTTTTGAGCCTATTGTATCTCCGAATTCCTTGAAGATAAAATTCTACAAAAAATTGAGCAGATGCGCCTTTTTTTTCTGATTCTAAATATGTATATAACTCATTTTTTATAAAAATGTTAGTTGTGCCCTTTACTCTTATGACGGCAGAATAGCAAATTAAGTAGATATAAATATATGCAAATATAAGTGGCAGGTAGGTCGGTGTCGACCTCGCAGGACTTACACCGACCGCACCACTGGTGACGTCATGAGCAGGTCAGAAGTACTCGGACTTGTTCAAACAAAGAAATATTGAATGAATGAAACTTTTGATGTAAAGAGAATTACGACTAACCAGGGCGGGTTCGGATGCGAAAGATATGTTTCTTGCATTCTCACCTCCGGCAACTAAAGACGCAAAGACGGCGTGCGTTTTAGTCGGTTCGAGTCCGACCTAACCAGCTGCACCGGCTACGGTGAGGGTGGCACACGTGGGGATTATACGCACGATGAAAAAGGTAGCTCTGCTGGTGATGTACCCCCTAGAATGGGATTGTTCACGGGTTCATAACTTCCAGGTTAAGCTAATCTACCTTGAAATCCGATACACCTACTAATTTAAAAGGTTATAGTGCCGGTTTCCAATTCGAAGTTCGGGTCAGTGTAAGTCGCTTCCATAAAAGTTAATCGTCCAAATTATGGCAAGGAATAGAGAGAGTAGAGCGGGCTTCGGGTTTCAGAGCGCAAACTTGGATGCAATCCATCTTGGTGCTAGGATGAACAAGAGTTGTATACTTATATAGAACTAGCTTATGTCCTTTTTTATATATAGCCTATGTCCTTTCTCATGGTCTAATCTACCCCTATACCAAATGTCAGGAAAATAGCTCAGTGGTTTAGGCGTAAAAGCGTAACATACAGACAGACAGACACAGACAGATAGGCAGACAGACAGAGAGATAGAATTACTTTAACATTTATAATATTACTATGGATTATGTATAGGTACTTAGATTTTGCCTCATTCAGTATTAGATATTTTAATTTATTCTCAACATGTTTATCTATTTAAATTCAACAGATTTATGAAACACGTTTTTTAATTACGTTAAATACCTAATAACATATAACGTTTAATAAGCAATGTCAATAAATTAAACATGCTACCTACAGGTACCTATTCCAAATTAAATGATAATAAAAATAATAACTTTACATATACTTAATGAACATAATATAGTCTTTTCACCCTTGACATAAATACCAACAAGATGGATGATAGAGTTAATAATATTTATTGCTACAATTACAACATTTAATCAAACTGGACTATTTATAATTAGACTAAATAAATGCTACTGTCGTGTAATATTATAAATGTGAAAGTAATTGAAAATGGTTGGATGTTTGTCACTTAATCACACGCAAACGGCTGAACGGATCTGGCTGATATTTCGTATAGGGATAGATTATATGCTGGAATAACGAGATAGACTCTTTCTCTCTCTCACTCTCCTTCCTTAAGCGCCAGATCATAAACCACGTACTTACTTACTGTATTCTCCCAGGGTGTGCGCAAAATGTCGTATTTACTGGAGCACTTTACACCTTGGAGACGGCGTGAGGTCATTCAATATAACGTCCCCCACATCCACACGAAAATAGAGTAGACTAGCTTTTGCCAGCAGCTCCGCCCGCGTGGATGTCGGTAATCGCGGCCAAACATAGCCTATGTCTTCACCCATGGCCTAATCTACCCCTATACCAAATTTCATCAAAATCGGTTCTGTGGTTTAGGCGTGAAAGCGTAACAGACAGACAGACAGACAGAGTTACTTTCGCATTTATAATTTTAAGTATGGATTAGTATGGATATACCTACATACGCACTTGTTCCAAGAATGTTATAAGTTACAATAAACTGGTACAAGACGAACATACACTTGTTTGCGCCATTAACGGGACACAAAAAACGTTTAATAACATCAAACGTCGGATTAACGGAGGCTGACTGTACTTAGTGCCCTTAGGTCGGAGGCACACTGAGAGGAAATAAATATAATACGAAGGGGCAAGATAAGCGGGGCTTACTTTTAGAGCTCACAAGATATTATGATGTATACAACTCGCCAAGACCTTAGGAGCTGCTGCTGATTCAAGGACGATCTGTTAGGGTTGCGAAGACAGGTGACGTTGCGGTCAAAATAAGCAAAAGTTAGCATAATAAATGCTATAAAAAATTCATTCAAATATTTGGGCAGTCATCAAAATTCAATGTTTAAAAATGGTTGAAAAATCATTCATTGTTTTCAACAGTTCGTAAGAATGTTGGTAGATGGCTGCACCGTCGCCCTTATAGACGGATATAAAGAGAAGGAAAATTTGGAATGATTCAAGTGTGGCTCAATAGCTCAGTTGGAAGAGCAGTCCCCCTGTAAGGGAAAGGTCGTGAGTTCGAGTCTCACATGAGCATTTCATTTTTTCGAATGTTTTTCGAACTTAAAAGTTAGCATAATAAATGCAATAAAAAATTCATTCAAATCCTTTTTTGTTTTTCGAGTGCAATTTTCCGTCTATTCCCTCAACCCTGAGAGAAAAGTCTGCACCAGATGCATCTACTTGAAAGTATGACACCTGAAGGTGAGGTTGGTTTAGGTCTCAGGTATAACAGGATACCTAAAAAGATATGGCGTATCTGATAATCCACACATAATAATCGTATTATGTTCTGGTGTTGATGTTCATTCCAAATTGACAGTTATAATAATATATTATTATTGTTACCAGCTAGTAATATGCAAAATAATCTCCTTATTATGTTCATTAACGTGACTGTATATTGCGTATTTATAATTAATTTATTGTAATTGTTCTTATATGTAAAACAGATATTTACATACTCATAGTAATACCAACGATTCTATGAAGTGGCTAAAATCGGAACTACAGTCATCACTGTCATATGCATACTGTTTTATTGCAAATCAAAGATAAATTTTACACGATTTGATAGTATTGAAGAAACGTAGCGGGCTCTGGGCCGTAGCAGTACTGCTACTGCGCGGATTCTCGCTCAGTGCAAATATTAATTTCAATTATATGCATGAATGCATTAGTCTGGGTGTTCATATGTATAATATGAGAGTGTATTAAAAACATAAAAGAGTATGTTTATTCGCATTCTAGAACAACTTCAATTTGAGTCCTTTGTGAGGTAGTTTCCCTAAGATATTAATTGAAGGAGAAAATAAAATCTGGCAATAAACACAACATGAACACATCTAGCGTGACCAATCCACAAATGGATGACGTCATTACTAAGTAATCCTGCCCCAATCAAGTCATGACGACTCCCGGTGTGCCACAGTCGTAAATATAAAAAGTTAAGAAGTTTTGACAGCGCCATGCTACTGTAGGGTTTTATGACAATGGTCGCAGACGGACAAAAAATACACCAAATCTGACTTATCGTGTCCCGGGAATGAGTTCATAATAAACTTTAATCTCTCAGGGCCGGAGGCTGAGGAGTGCGGTTCCGGCGATACAGCGGAAAACTGTGTCGATATTAATGATGCATGTGTATGAACTCTCTCTCCCTCTCTCCCTCTCTCTCTCTCTCTTTTCCCTGGGATCAGTTGGGTGGACCATGAAAAATATTTTTTCATCTGGGTTGACCACGGGTATATTTTTCCGTCTATATCACTATTCCATTCGAGAATTCCCGGTTGCCATATGAACATATTTGGCATTCGTTCCTCTGATCCAATTATAGAACTTCACCCGTGAGTTGTGGAGGTCATATGTTAGTCGCTTCAAGATAAATATTGGAATTCGACCGTTTCTTAGTCAGACTGAAAGCCGACCACAATCGAAAAGGCACCTCAAGGAAAAGGCGTGGACTGGTTCTGGATAATATCGAATCGAACCTAAGACATCTTACATAGAAATCGTACTCGTAACCGCTGCGTCAGAGTCACAGATTATGTTATTATAGAAACCGAATCTATTGACACAACACTCGTGTGAATCGGTCGCCTATTAGGCAAAGAGAACCGCGTGAAGGAATCTGTATAAAAACAAAATATTTGACAATAAGTAGGTAGGTACTGGCACCACAGTAATGAGTCCGTATTTGAGCACAAACTATGTACTAATCAATAAACGCATTAGGTTACGTGGAATATTATTATCTTTACGAGAACGGTTCGAGTTTGGGGTCTTGGAGTCCCACTAAGATTTAGGGTCTTTGGAGCCCCACTTGCAAGGCGTGGATGAAGCGCTGGTGCAGGCTTTCATTTTAGGTTGACGACTACTGGCTGTTGAGTTATTGAAAATTGTATAACGAAATAAATGAAAATAAATATTAATTCACACATTTATTTCACATATGATGTCATATGATACAAGTTTCAAAAGAACTAACCATAAATAGATATCATTTGACTCTAGATAGTTTACATGTTAATTACCTTTAGAGAACTGTATTTTTTTTTGGTCTAAATTAGCTATTGAGCACGCTCTCAATATTATGTCAAAGATAAATATGTGACATAATAATATTTACTAGGCGCCATAAAAAAAACCGAGAACTCGGAACTTCCGAAAACAAAAAAAAAAGAAAATAATAAAAAAGTAGAAATCCCTTCACGGCAGTCCCTCTATAAATCATTATGGTCCGCGTACATTTTAGAGCTTTGGTCAGTGCCCTACCGAAATGTCAGAGAAAAAAAGTTTTTTTTCTTTTTTTTCTCTTCACCGGATATCATCGTCGCGACATTACGTTGGCGACAAAACCGTGGCGCCTTAATTTTTTATACAATTTTCTTATAACGTTTTAAATCTTATTTCAATGTATTACGGTTGATTTTTAGGTTAACTAAAGGACTTTTGTTCTAATAGTGTCGAATTACTGGGTGACAATAGCATTCGTTTTTGACTATTGTGTTTGTGTCTTAGCTACTTGAATTTGATCTCTATATTATAGCCAATACGATTGCAAATTCCTTGTCAAGGAGACGAGAGGCCAACTTAACAAGAGCTAGAGTCCGTCATTTATTATCTATGTCCAAAAGGATAACTTTTGTTTTTAGTTACAAAGTTATTAGTGTTTTGCTTTTTTATCGACAAATCATTAGTGCTAATTATTTTTATACCACTAAGGTAGCAAACTAACCGATAGTCTACTAAGTAGTAGGACTATCGCGAAAGTGGTCAGCGAGGCACCCTCTAACTTAATTTCTACTCTAGACTACCAGTTGGCTGAAAATGCTACCACTTCTTTTGCTCTGAAGAGAGGAAGGAAACTGGACAGTGGGACAATCCAGAAAATTCTCGATCTTATCCCTTTTTCCCCTCTCTGCTATCGTGCAAGTGTAAGCTCTACGACCCCCCGTCCACGGTATGCGTTCAAAAGTTCTACGATAACCTGCCCTTCAGGTGGATTAAGTATTTATTTGTTAATGTTCCGCAAAAAAATCTAAAATTTTCGTATTTTCAATAATAAATTTCCTAAAATTAATTATTAATTAATTAAAAGAAACTGATTGATATCAATTGCAAAAATGTTGTTTGCATAATGCATATAATATGTACTTTTTATTTATTTATTACTTATGCATTTTAACAATTATGTATTTTACAATCGTTTCAAATAAAAATGCAGAATGTGATCATCGCCTATTTTCATACCAACCGTTAATAATTAAAAAAAACTTTGAAAACTCAGACGCAAAAAGGCGCCACTCTTATCTTTATTTAAAACAAAGGCTCAACAAAATATTTTGCGGACTCGTCATCGTGCATCAATTCTAGAGGAATTTGCTATAACGCCTTCTTAGTTGAAAAAAAAATAAGTAACAGTTACGGTCCAGCAATCTTTTTTATATTTGTAACTTTGTGTCAAAATACTTTTGCTGATGTTCTGATTTTAAAATGTTTTTTTTTTCTAATCCGTTCCTGGTGAAATTTACACTAAGGATACTAATTAGATAGATAATAAAATTATATTCTAGGGATGTTTTACAAAGCGCTATCTAGATTCAATGTAAACGTTTTGTCAAAGCACTTGGCAGAAATTCGATCATAATATATTTTTTAAATCTTGGAACTCTTGGACAAGAGCGTATAAAACTAACCGTGTCTTTATTTTTATTTAGGTATATATTCCCATTTTACAACAGTTATTCTTGTCAAGAGATACAAACTGTTGACAAAAAAGGGAGAAAAAGGATCATAAAGTAGAAGCGAGTTTAACTAAGCTAAACTCACTCTACTCCCATACTGTATAAACAATATGTTATAAGGACACATACCTTACAAATTCCTATTTTACAACTCAAGTCTAAGTTTAATAGATCGTTATTCAATCGATTTATTGTTATTACAACTACTTATTAGAAGCAAATAGTCAACTCAACAGCTGATTATCATATTTTATATGAATTTTATGTATGCGATGATAATGATTCATTGACTAGGCCTTATTTATTATCTACGTTAAATATTCTTTGTTTATACATGACAGAAAATAAGATGTTATAGAGACACAATCAGCTACTCTTCCATGACGTGTAGAAATGATCGTATTCCAGGCGAGGAAGGGGGGTGGAGCTGTATATAATGCTCTATCCCTCTTTCTCGCACTAGACCTCAAAGGATGAGCCAACTATACATAATATCCTTCTTCCTACAGTCCCGGGTCCTGTAAGCGGGGCGTGAAAAGGCATCTCATGATGCCGTCAAGCTGAGTGCCACCATTGTTAACATGATACATGTTTACGATGGTGAACCTCTTTCGGAGACTTTGCCTTTAGCTTACCACTAGGCGAGGTGAAGTCAAATTGAGGGCAATATCTACTTTGTGTCTGATTTGTGTCATGGGTTTTGAGATCATCATTGATAGGGCCTAATCCATAGGAATTGAAATCAAAGCGAGCTGCGTTAGGAGGGGTAGGTATTACCACATTTTCTTAACCAATTTCCATCCTTGAACTCGGTTTAATTGAAGGGATATTTGCTAGAGGAATCTAGACCTCATATTCCATGAATTACATTAACCTACCAGAAACACTAGACAGTATTAGAAACTAATTAAAATATCAAATCATGTCACATTACAAAGTCATTATAATGAGAGGCTCCAATTTTTTTTTCTAGGTCCATGCGGACCCAAATATGAAAAAATGGCGGCAACAAAGATGTCAACTTAATATGACACCTGTCAAACGGGCGGGCTGTTGTCAAATTGAGATTGACATATAGATTTGTGTTCCTTTTTCAAAAATGTTTTGAAATTTTGCGGTCACTTTGGTAAAATTGTTTCGTCATTGTGTACCTGGGCGGGAGGGTTTTGTGAAACAGTCATGGGTTTTTTATTTCCTAAATATTTTGATGACTTTATTAGGTGAATATAAGAATATGTTATGGGTTCTTTGATATAAAAAATGGCATTGGTTTATAAATAATAAATTATTATATGTTTAGGAATTACCCAACTCATTTAGGCTAAGAGCCAATGGCCGAAAGCTTGTGATGCTTTGAAAAACTCGACAAATTGATTCCATTGAAAATATGATATTGAGTATTCTAACAAGTCATAATAAGAATAATTCGATTAGACACAGATTGGCAAACGACTTCAAATGTCATAGTTTGACATCGTAATGTCAGGTAGCATAATTTAGGTACACTCTCTATATAATTTCAAATTAAATCTATGTACTTATAATATACAGGCACTATAGAGCTACGCCTCACAGCCTACCTACTCACATTCTTCCCGGCATTACACGAGACCACAGATTATACTCGTATAGTCTACAACCAGCCAGTGTTATCTCGCACGTAAATTCTGTCAATTACGAACAGGATCTTCGAAAAAAAAGTCACAATTTTGTGCCACCGGCGCCATGCCTTGATAAGACGGACTAAGACCTGTTTTGTTATTTTTTTTAACTGTCCTTTTATGGGGACACTCGATAAGAAGTTGTCCTTTTGTGTACGTTATACGGGTTGAATAATTATTTTCTGGTTTCGATTTTTGGATGGAAGGGTTAAGGAGCTGGACGGCTTAAGCTGGCAAGTGGGATCGAATTTTATTTTGTTTGTATTTGTTACAATTGATAACAAAATCATCAAATGTTAAATCTGCATTGGATTTTGGGTTGGGTTTCGTGAACATTTCAAGGCTTAGTGTGTCAGAAATATGCTCGTACAATTGTACACGGAAATACGTTAGTCCTGTATTCTTTGAATGCAAAAATAGTGCTAGCGAAAAAATATGATCTGCACATTTCTGTTTACAAGAGATTTATAGGCAAAACAAAACACAGCCAATGCAAACATGACTTATGCAATCCAATATTTGCGATGAGCACGAACCAAATATCTGCAATCAAACGCTTTAACGCTGCGAGCCTGCACTACACATACGAGATACAGGAGTAAATAAACTGGGAATTTTAAAATCGTTGCTTCGCAAAAATTTTGCAGTTTCATTTTACTAATTTGGAAAAAATGTTTGATGCGCAGGTACGGTGAATGGGAGGGTTATTTCATGAAAATAAAACGAGCAACGGCACGTTGAACTCGATTAGAACTAATTTACTCTCAAATAATGCGAGGTATTGAAATAATATAGTTAAAGAATAATAAAACGTACCTGCATATAAAATATTTCTTCATAATCGGTTTGTCCGTTTATTCGCGGTGAATGCAAAACCTCCTAAACGCTTTTTGATGCAGTTTTTTTTGTTAGAAAGGTCTTGGTTAGAGGTCTTAAAATCTTACCTATGTTTAATCACAAGGAGAACAGGAAATTTCGTTGTTCTCGGTTGCAACGGAGGTTACCTCGGAGCGCGGGATCGGCTTATTCGACCTTCCCCTTCTTTAGGAGGTAAGATGAGAGCATCATCTGCTAAAGTCATCCAAACAACATAAGTATTAATATTCGGTCGAGTAGAATCCCGCTTGATGGCAATGGGGGGACCCTTAGGTGGCAAACAAGCACACGGCCCATCTGATGGGAAGTGTTTACGTTGGCCTATGGACGTATGCAACCCCAGGGGCGTTGAAACCCTGAAGAAACCCTCTAATGCCGTTCTTGAAAACCACGGCAGGGAGTTCATTCCACAGTTTGAGCGTGCGTGGGATGAAATTTCTTTCATACCACACAGTACTTCTGCCTACTTGTTTAGAGATTTACAAACATGATTGAAGAGAGAAGAATATGTATAAGCTAATAAAAATTTAGCCTCATCACGATCGAGCAGCCCCAAGTTCGAATCCTTGCTATTACCTACTCGTCGTGAACTCCGCTCCTAACACAAGAAATTTACATAGTTGAACTGAATGGCTTAGCGAAACACTGGTTACTTGGATATCTAATATTCTTAAAAAAAAAGTCCATGTGTAAATCTGTGTAAGATTAAAAGTGCCGTCTATAGCGCACTAACACTTAACCGTGCGATGCTCGTGGGCGGCACTTTTGACCCGGCGTTATCTGATCGTGAGCGTGTGACTTCCGAAATCCGATCGCGTTTGACGGTGAGAGGCGCCTCTTAATACACTTTTTAGTTGACGGTAAAAAATGTTATTGATTTTGTCTGGGTAAGACTTAGGCGAGATCTGAGTCGGTTTAAATAGGATTTGTTTTCTTTTTGTTGGTATTTTTGTTTGAGTCCGAGTTAAATAATAGTCTTATTGTTACCTTTTTATTTCTATACCCACTGACAATTTCTCAGCTTAGAGCTGTATTTATAAACTCAAATTTTAGTGTTCTATATTGGTGCTAATTATTCGCTCTAATCACAAAATCTCGAGTCCTACCAATAAACCTGCCCGAAATGAGGCTGAAATTTTAACTGTAATGTTTGCTGTGTGGTGTAGCGGCCGAGCATTGGACCTTTATATTGAATTCGAGCACAATATGGAATTATTTATTAAGTTTCCAAAAAAAACACTATTATGTATGTTTATTTACCTCCATATGACAGTTTGGGTCTAGATACTACTGTGTAGTTTGTCCGGTAATATTTATTTACTTTCTTTATGCCATCAATTGGGTCAAACGCCTTGTTTACCAACACAATGCCAATGTCACACACGTCAATGTTAGAATCTCTGAATGGCAGGTACATCTAGGTATATAATGCTTAGTTATTTTTCATTGACCAGAGTGTGTAGTTTCCCGCGAAGTAGTGGGTGTCCTACTAAGCGACTGAGGGATAGCTATTGTATTCCCTAGCCGATAGTAAACAAACAACCCACACAAAATGAGGTTGGCAACAATAGGTTTGTCTACGATGACGTCGGCATCAAGTAAGATCAAAAACCTTCACCTATCCTTCGATAGGTATGTGTCAGAGTCAGTATTAAATCCAGAACACTCAAGGCATTTCAAACCGTAGCAACACCCGTTAAATTTATTTAAACATATGCACACATAACCCTTCCACAATTTAGTGCGTCTTGTACCCAATACATTAACTCCGGGCACATGCGATCCCTATCTTACATTTTTGAACTTCCGAAGTGCGCTCATTTGACCGGCAGGCGCTATACCGGCCGCTTTGATCGCCGGAAACCGGACTGACATACATTCTTGCCGCCGGCGTTTGAGTGTTAAGTTAGACGAATGTGGGGTACAAGGCTTCAGTGCCTACCTTAATTAAGTTTATGGAACATACGATCAAGAGACCTCGTTAGTGCCATATCGTCACACAAAACCGTGACGTCAGTGGTCATAATATTCAACCAAGAACATGTATGGGGTTCATCAAGAGCAAGCCAACCTCATTTGCAAGCCTACTGATTGTTCAAACGATATTTAAACCAATACATAACCAAGATTTCTAAAGTAGACATATGCGAGTTCATGCCACGCTCCAAAGTGCAAGCTTCGGATGTAACCAGGATGCTCAGTAAACGTCAATAGTCAAGTGAAGTGGTCATAAGTTGAGAGGTCATCTTTGTACTTGGTACCATCTGGTAACACCTAGGTGGCAGGCAAGTACATGGCCGATGGGATTACCGCGGCCTATGGACGTATGCAACAATAGGAACGTCACACTCTCTGACCCTGTAAAAGCCTTGTATCCTGTGCTTGTACCTATAGGTATCGCGGGAACACTCGCCTGCGCTTAAGTGGAGACCCTCCTTCGTGCAGATCGTTTTTTTTCACGAAACTATTGTAGGTATTTACATGCAGTGGGCGGCCTAAAAGTTAGATGACAATAATTAAGTTTAGGAGAAATAGTCGATGGTGTAAAATATTGAATATGGGTGCCCCTATTTATTTCATATCATTACGGGAAGTTCATTACCAAGTTCACGGGAGGTAGGTAGTGTTGTATTGTTTTGTACATGTAGGTATGTTTAATAGTTTAGATAACGACTATTTGCATATTTAACTTAAACGCTGTTGTTAGTTGTAGATAACGAGCACCTGACATATGTTTTAGGTGCTATACACCCGTGATATCTTCACGGTAATAGCCAGGGGTAGGCAAAGACCGCATAGGTGAAAAAAATACAATAGAATGACTACTAAAATTTTGTGGCGCAATTTTTTGCTATGTCATTGGTTGTGGGTTCGATTCAAATATGCATAAATGTATATTATTATCATCTTTTTAAATAATAGTTGACAGTTTAGGGTTAGAAACAAGTCAGGATAGGAAAAAGTAATAAGATTTTTTTTTCCACATGTGACCAGGATATTTTATACTAGGCTAAAATGAACGGATGAATGTTTTTACTTCATGTAATTACAATGCCTTGGTAGAGTAGCCTGATACAGCAGTCCTATCATTTCCAAGCTTGGTTTTAATCCAACTGTTCTTCAATTTTATAACAGCCTTTTGGCAAAGTACCATTTCAATTAACGCTTTAAATTCATTCATTACAAAGATTTTTGTAAAAGCGTATCTATACATCAGATAGTTTTTTATAGCAATTTAATTATTTAAATCGACGAATTTGTTTTAAATCCTCATAAGCCTATATCTTCGCTGCATTCTCGAAGGTCGTGCTCATACTGCCCACATATGCAGTCGGCTTTTTTACCAAAAGGAACCTGTTCATGGGCCAACAGGTCCGCCGTTTTACAGCCGGTGTAAAGGGCTCGCTTGTAAATCGGTAATGCGGTGATCATAGACTCCGACACGTGCGGGTTTGTGTCCATTGTTTCCGACACGTTTCGAAATAAAAATCGAAAATATTTTTGAAATATCGTGAGCTTTGTAACTAGCTATACTCTGAGGATTGCGTGTTTTTAAACGGCAGATGCTCCCGTAGTGAAGTGAAGTTGGATCTCGAGTTCCAAATGACAATAATGCACATACATATATTTTAAATTCGTATTTAAAGAAGCAGGCCAGATATCACGGTCACCAAATTGCTTGTCAGAAAGCTCAGACTGGAGCATTAATTATAGTTTTTACAACTGTACTGTATGATTGTAGTTTTCTATTTCGATTCGTTCACAATCTAGACAATAAATAATAGCAAGAAGCATTCTAAATTTAGTCGAGAGCTACTTTTTAACTGCCTTGTAAAAGGAGGTCAAGTAATTTATGACTCGTGCAGATAAGAGAATACAATAAAAAATATAGTAGCGTAAAATTTGATGTCATGCCTTCATACAACATAAAAAATGATGGAGAGTAGCCATCGCTGGGTTGATGACAAATGTCTGGCCGTGCAACAACCGCCGCCGGCATTACCTGCTTAGTTAAAGACTCAAGGAATGCTTGCTTGACATCATGTCATGTTCATATTTCGCCAGTTTATCAGGTACACGCAATAAGGGGCTAGAATATTACCATCGACGACGAATGAAGGGTCCATGCTGAATAATATTTTGAATATGTTTCAGAAGAAACTTTTTATCAAATCTATGCTCTTTTTTCGTTTAAGACAGTGCTTCTTATGATTTGAAAACATAAAGGTTTTTCTGGGATTTAACACCATATTTTTAAAAGAATTGAGAACATAATCTAAGTTCTTACTAAGTAGATAGGCTAGGCTAGGTACTACCTAGCCTCAAGTGTAGTGTCTACCATTATTTATTTTCGTAGTACAATAAACGGCTTATTATAGTAGTAGAAGGGAAATTCTGAATCTTCAAAAAATAATTTTGACTTTTGAACCATCACTCAATTTTTCCATTGGATGACATTCAACACAGTAACCCATTTTTTGTCGACACAATTGGAAAACGGGTTGAAACATAAAAATAAACGTATAGGTGCGACTTGGCTACCGACATCGCACCCCCATAAAAGTGCCATGGTGGTCTTACCGAGACGCTTTAAGGTTCTAAATGTTCATAAAAGGTACCATTTTGAGCCGGTACTTTTTCTAACACCAAATATGCGATAAAAAATATATTATGTCATTTTGAAATACGTGTACATATTTCTACATACGCTGACGGAATTTAAGACTTCGGATCAAGTAATGACACAAGCTCGCTTGTGACTAAAGAACTTCCTCTATCATAGCATCTAATACATATCCACATCCAAAAGTGTTACTTACTCATATCATATCCGCACATGATGTATACCCGAAAGTACTAGCGTCATCCATTCTGACCTTACCCAGTGAGGCACCGACGTGAACACATCCGAGGCGGCCTATTCCGGTTGCATACAAAGCTTGCACTTTGGAGACTGAGGTCCAATCTTCCATTCCTTTTTCCATGATTTAGATTGCTGGCTTTGACTGCCTTCTGACACCATCACCGAGAGAAAAGCTTGTCCAGAGCATCGTTATAAAATCAACCTAGTAGGGAATAGTGTCCCAAGTCGTACGGCGTATGAAATGCAGGATTTAAAATAGTCATATAATACTACAAAACGTAGATGACGAAATAGTTCCGTTACATCTATATTACAAAATGCCTAATTTTATGTTATGAATCGTCATATATTTAAGTGTAGGTATGTATCTATGTTGTAGAGATGAGACACGTCATTCACACATTATAAATATTCTAGGATTAGGCAATCGTCGCCTAATTAGCACTACAATGACGAGAACCGTTTTATTGTCATGTTACTGTCACGACGATGAGTAAACCGAATCGCAAGATTAGGCAAACTCTTCTCTTATCCTAGTATTCTAAAAGGGGTAGTCATCTAGCCTATCTTGATAAATAAGATAGATTTGTCCATTTGTCTCCAAACCTTTTCCTAATTCATTTGAAGATTCGAAATACATCGGGAATAGAAGAACTCAAGTGCGACTTGAACCCACGACCTTTCTCTTACAGGGAGAATGCTCTTCCAACTGAGCTATTAAGTCACACCTGAATCACTTCAAATTTCCCTTCTCTTTATATCCGTCTTTAAGGCCGACGGTGGAGCCATCTAACAACTTTCTTACGAAATGTTGGAACCAATGAATGATTTTTCAACCATTTTAAAGCATGGAGTTTTGACGAATCCGCCCAAATAAAAAAAAACATTTGAAGATGGTTTTCTGTCTAAATAAATAAATAAATATTCCACAACATTCTACACAACGCTACGGAACGGCTGATACTTTCTATGAACAATACATCGGCAATATCGAAACTCTGTAATTGGACCAAGTTATTGGCTTACAAATGCCACAGATGTTCATATGGCAGCTGGAACCGACAGCTTATCGTGCTCTCTGTGTTACAGAGGGATCTCAATGTGTTAAAAAGTCTGACCGCAATTTGCACACCGGCTCGGTTAGTACTTAGCCAAGAGTCTGAACCTCTCGTAAGTATCTCCCTCTGTCCAGAAGCGCCATTAAATCGACAGAAGAAGAGAGGTAGTCCTTTCACAGTTGAGTCAGTACTTTTGTCCAGCCAGCCATCAGATTTATCTTGAATTGATTCCAAGCTTGTTTATCATCTAAATATTCTTGGATTTTTATAATGTCAATTTATAGTGCCAAATATCAGAAAGACCAGTCAACAGGGAGGGGGTATACCAAGGCATTAAGATCATTTTGAATACTTTGCTAGTTAAGATCATCTGTAGATGCATAACAAGGGAATGTATGTGATTAGCACAGACCTTTAACTATTATAACCAACGCCTTGCCTAATCACCACCTTTAGCTAATGCCAGAAACACTGTTTCATTCAGTTCGAAGTGATAGACTTACATAACAGTGTGTCCATAGAGCAAGTATACTATAGAGATGGAACGTATCAATGGTGTTGTGAAATGTGAAATCGGGACACTACTGGACTGTAAGTATAAATACTTACTTGTACATGAGTTGAGCTTATTTTCAGTAAATTGATGTTTTGAATAGTAAAATATCTACATATTCTACATGAACAGAAGGAAAACATCATAATATTAAGTACTTTTTCATAAAGTAAGTACTTGTTACCGAAATTTGACGTGCCAACCTTCCAGGAAATTTGTAGTTTTATGCAAATTACCTACCAAACATACACCAAAATGGAACTGTATTTTTGAGGGATTTCAATATTACACATCTTTGTTTTCTATAAATTGGTATTGTCCTTAATCAGCTAAATTAAATTGCTTATGTTGGGAGTGGGTTCATGTTGAAATTGTCATCGGTACCTTGGAATCGTACGACCGACTCTTCAACCAATAAGCTCCTAATGCTTCTATATCTCTAGAATATGATATCTGTGGTTCTGCCTAAATAATTGGCTAGAAACTTAACACGGCGGGTATTATGAAGCTGCTTTCTTTAATTTGTTTGCTCTCGCTAGCCTCAGCCTGTCTTCGAGCGGCGTTAAGTGAATGAGTAAATTTCAAATCTCGACGCTTGTAATTTTTAGCGAGATTTTGTTTTAGTTCCGTGTTTGGAAAAGCATAAACTGGGGTGTAACTGGCTGTAAAATGGTTATGAATTTAGTATGTGTGTTTTTGGACTCAAAAATGCCGTTTAAATTGCAAACAAAGAATTATTTTGAATTTTTTGAAG
Source organism: Eilema sororculum (assembly GCA_914829495.1). Taxonomy (NCBI): domain Eukaryota; kingdom Metazoa; phylum Arthropoda; class Insecta; order Lepidoptera; family Erebidae; genus Eilema; species Eilema sororculum. The sequence goes on from OU618532.1 coordinate 1,401,908, forward strand.
TTTTTTGGATTATATAAAAGTCTGGTACATACTTACAATCACGCTTTGCGCCTAATACGGGTAGGTAGACTTTCCACTTGCTTTATATTTTCGTAATTTCATACCCCGATATTGTTTTAATTAAAAAAGATGGGTATTGAAACACTCTACATGTACAGTTTTTCAGAAGAAAATTACTTAATTTCACTGATGAAGTGCAAATTGCCAGTATTCACTTAGAAAAAAAAAATTATGTTTATCTGCAATCTAGATTCTATAACAAAAGCTAATTTAAAAACAAACATTACACAGACCACACTATGGAAAGTAGATTACCTTTACTGCGGTTATATCTGTACTGTACAAGGTGTTTATTGTGTAATTGTAATTAAATTCGTTCTTTTAATAACAATGTGACATTTAGTTACACACGGCGAGAAATTCAGAGTATAAATAAAGTTGTGACTTCTTTCACATTCCACGCGATTATACTCGCGGGCTCATTAATTAGACCGAATGGCATGCATTCTTACTGTGTTATACAATCATCTAATTATAAACACACACACATACTCACGCATGTTTATCTCTGAAGATAATAGACCGATCTGTGGATGTTAATGGCGACTTTGTTTGTCGATACCACAGGCGAGCCGGTCGCCGTCAACGAGCTACATTGGCTGAGCGTATGTTTACTGTTCAAAGCGGAATTGTTCATCTTTCAGCTGTGTTTTAGGATGAATTTTATTCTACTTCTCATGGAACTATGTATACATTTCTGTGTTTGTATGAAAAGTGTTCAAATGTTTGCAAGGAATCTGAGAGTATAGCATCCCTTAAACATGTGAATTAATGACTAATGCACGGTTAGGCCCATAAATTGCAATATCTGTTTCACCTTACAGTGACAGAAGAAGAAGGACTTGAAAATAAGAGAGGTTTTGGGTTATAATGATGGATAGCAAATTTTGGACTTAATGTAATGGTCACAATGATATTAGTTAAATCGTAGGAGATATAAAAGGAGATAAAAAGACACAATATTTAGTTAGGCTTGTGAAGTGTTCACGGAAATAGTCCCAGTTGTAATGACTTTTTTTTTAGAAAGAATATTAGAACCGATGTTACTAATATTCCCTCTAACCCCTCCAACTAAGCTAAATTGCTTGTGCTAGGAGTGGGTTCACGTTGGTAGTGTAATGGCCAGGATTCGAACCCGGGACCTCTCGATCGTAAGGCCGACTCCTTAACCACTAAGCTACCAACGCTTGATCCCATGGAGCTTCTTAGCCATCTTGAGAGGATCGGGGTTGGTGAGAAACTGGGAATTCGGTGACTACCCACTAGCTCCAAAATGCAAAAAGCAGTATTGTTCGACAATGCCCCAATAATCCGACCGTTCCTTACTATTATTTTACAACATAAAATAAAAGTTCGAAAAACATTGGAAAAAATGAAATGCTCAAGTGAGACTCGAACTCACGACCTTTCGCTTACAGGGCGACTGCTCTGCCAACTGAGCTATTGAGCACCACCTGAATCATTCCAAATTTTCCTTCTCTTTATATCCGTCTATAAGGGCGACGGTGCAGCCATCTACCAACATTCTTGCGAACTGTTGGAAACAATGAATGATTTTTCAACCATTTTTAAACATTGAATTTTGATGACTGCGCCCAATTCTTTTTTTTCCAATGTTTTTCGAACTTAAAAGTTAGCATAATAAATGCTATACAAAATTCATTCAAATAAAATAAAAGGTTTCAAAGGACTCAATATCTATGTAACTTCCCAAATCTTAAAACAATTCATCCTAAAGTTAGTACAAAAGTTTTCACAAACCAATATCTACGCGAATAGCGGCTATAAGTAGTATGTATTCATTTGTATAGAAACCATAAATTACATCTAACCCTCTAATGGCCAGTTACGCTTGCACTGGCAAAAATAATGCGTCGGCCTAACAGACCCCGGTCTAACAGACTCCGGCCGTAAATCTTCCCTTTCCGATCGAGATTGGATGGAATTTTTAGTTTACATTATTTGATTGACTGCGTGTGTCTGGATTTGTGGAATGCGAACTTGAATTTGAATTGTTATTTTAATTTATGATTTTAATTTTGTTTAGAGTGTTTTGATAGTATAATGTTAGCAAGTGCGTTGCTAGCACAAAGTATAAAGTTCGATTGCCCTGTGAAATGTGTCATGGCGGTAGATAGTTTCGCTGCTACAGTGCTTTGTCAGAAGTTACGAGGTTGATTCCTAATACCTGTTTAGTGTACTTAAATATTTGTATGCATGAATATAATAATAGTCTGAGGATATCTATGTATGTAGGTATGTAAAATAACGTATCTAAGTTTTTTTAATTCTACAGCCTATATTATAAACTTTGGTGTGGGTCTAAATTACACTGTCTTATATGCCCTACATTTTTTTTTATTTATTGCAATTAGGCTGTTCTGTCGCAAGTAGTGAAAAAATGCCTGATTTATAATTACAAGTGCACAGAATTACTGCTCCTGGAATGATGTTTAACCTACCTCTATCTATGATCAGATACACAAGAGATTAAGCATCTTATAAGTGTTGTTGTAGATCGATGGCACGATGCGGCGACGGCGACGACGGCCGGCTGATCGAAAGTTGTAAATTTTCTTAAAGGTTTACCCATCCATTTGACCTCAATATGTTTGTTCAACCATTCTGATTTTTGAAGAGCTAGTTCAATATAGTTATATAGGTATTTAAATATGACGAAATGATTACGAGGTAATCTGTCAAGCCAACCTTGAGTACATTTATTTCACTGCAATAACTTGGCTATATTGACTAAAATTGTTTTATTCCCGGTTGTATCCGAGGTTCCTTCTTCTCCTTTTAATTTAGCTTATATGCCTTTTAGGACCAGGTCTCCCCTGCTTGTGTCTACCAGTCTCGTCTGTCAATCAGCAGATGTACAGGTTGGCCTCAACCCGTAGCTCTTGATAGCACCAACTTTTTGCTTGGTTGTACTTAATATTAAAAAGTGTAACATTGACCCAAATATATGGACACTTCGTAGTTACAAGAGAGGTTAAGTAGTTACTGTCGCGAAGCAAACGTCCAGTGTTGTGAACGTATCGAATTGTCACCTTTCTCTTACGGCGTGATCGGAATCAAACCGGTAATATCACGACAACATACTACCACCTTAATAATTACATTATCATACACGCTAAATACCAGAAAACAACAATTCGTGAAGAAAAACTGGTTTTGTGTCTCCTGTGAACTTTAACACAGAAATAATGGTAAAAAAAAGAATCATTTTTATGTAGGCCCCGTCAATATGACTGACTAATGCAAATATAGGGTACTTACATATTTGAGCTGTATGGCAATCGAACCCGTGATCGCTGAATTACCAATCGAATGCTCTACTGCTACGTCACTTTTAATAATACTTAAATCATGCAAGTAACATTTTAATTATTTTACTATTTAGTTTTAGGCCCAAAATGCAAACGAGCGGTGAAGGGTTAAGTGCTGTAAACAGATTTTAGTTAAAAATAATCTATAAGTAGATATATCTATCTAGTGACATTACGAGCTACGTAGAAATTAACTAAAAAGTAATAAAATTGATTAGAAATGATCATGAAATGATCATAAAAAATCGTATTTTTATTATAGTAGCATCCTAGTAATCTACAAAATGACTTCAAAATCATGTACCTATTGACATAATATTAGATAAATGTTAGTTGTTATTAACCTGGGAATGACGTGTAGGTAATTTACAGTAAAAGATAAATATAATAAAATCAAATTGCCCAAACGTAATAAAACCCTACTAGCTTCCTAAGAGGTAGTTAATAATAAAATAAAATGATCATTATTAATAATAATAACTTTTGACTGTAACACATTATGGTAACATTTAGGTAGTCATATTAGACAAATTGTTTTACATTTTGGCTCTTGCTTTTTTGAATATAAATATTATAATAAGTAATCGCGTGTTATCTTTTTGATACACTTACAAAATACTTTTGAATTTTACATTAAATAGTAGATAAGAATATAAAATTATTACCCACTTACGTTGTTTTTTTTCTACTTGTTTTGGCGTTATGTTTACGAAGTGGCTAGCATATATTTTAAAGATAAAAGGTCCTAATTAAAAACGGAGAAAAAGATTTTCAATGGTAATTCAATGTACTTACTTCTTATACTTAAGGTACTTCGGGGACTTGTAAGTCCGTTAATATAATATATTATGTGCATAATGTATTATATATATAATATATTATATATTTATATTTTTAAACGGCAAAGGAGGAACCCAGATATGTTTTGATAAATCTGATAATCCAGACTAAGCCCTTTAATAAGGGACCTGCCAATACTACCAAGGTATACATAAAAATGTCGTTTCTTGTCTTTGTTTCTTTGGGATTTTTCCTTTAATTATTTGTGAATGCCTTTTATAGGAATTTAAAAATATATATTATGCATTTTGGAAAGGAATGAACAAACGGAAAATGGGTAAATATGTCAGAATGTTTCGTTTGCCAAGATCATGGAACTTAAGCGTGAATATTTGCGTGCTTTAATATCACTACTATCATTTTATTACTAACTACGACACTGCCTATCTAGAGTAGGCAGGACCTATCTATAATGGTGTATCAGCTATATACACTGATTTTATTTGGATATTTCATGTGTAAGTCTTTTGCAAACATAAAGTTAATATCTCGCCCGATATTCCAATGATTAAGATTAATTATTTTGTTTCTTTTATACTATATATTTTTATTTTCCTTTTATTATTTAGAAATCTTACAATTTATATTTTTAAATGCATATAAATCTAAAATGGTGATATGATTTTAATTTGTATGATTGTATTTACGAAATTAAAATTAAATACTAATCTAAAAAAAACATGAGAACAAAATAACACAACTTAAACACAATTAACATGACATAAACATAATATATTACCATATTTTTATTTTACTTTTATTTTTTTATTTTGTACTATATAGTACCTACACGTACTTACAAGGCATTTAAACAAAGAAAAGAAATAGTATGCACAAAGGCGAGCTTAACTCAAACTTGAGTTCTCTTCCAGCAAACCTGGCTAAGCTTTTTTATTTTTTATTATTATCTAACCTAATCGGGCAGAGATTAATTATATACAAATAATCAATATTATTTAGCATAAGAATTAAATAAATTGGAGTCGATCAGTCTAACAAGTTGACAAGGTATAAAAGTTGTTGAGTCAATGTAGAAAAGTTACCTGATAGGTATTAGGTACTTGGTATACCTAAGAAATGTCTAGTTTAAAACTAAATTAATGAATTTTGAGGAAAGATTACCGATAAGTACCTCATGACGTCCAACAAAAAGGTCACCTTTTGTGCCAACATATTTAATTTAATTTATTTGAGCATTTCAAACGTAAATAAAATTTTAATTGAAGGATAAAATGTACTGATACCTATACTATTAAATTGTGTTTCAAAAATCCAGTTATTATTTTTTTTTTCATAAAAAGTTGATCAGTTATATGGAAACGTATATGAAACAACAGTGTATGACGTCATACCGTGCTATAGTCTAATAAATTTAGCGCCGATATTATTGGCAATTACTTCATTAAATCAATGCCTTTGTTCTTCTCATTATTATTTCAATTTATTTTTTAGTAAATTTAGTTAAATAATTGATATTCAAATCCAATTTTTTTTCTCAATAATTCTTAAAATGGCTGTAGCTTAGTGTTACCCATACCTAACTGTCATACATGCCTAGGTAGCTTTTCTTATTAACTCTGCGCCCGTAGAAGAAAACTTAAAAACTTGTCCATTCTATAAAATTATTGCGCATAAAAAATTGTGATGTAAAAAGTATAAAAACGACAGAAAAAATATGATAAAGGTGTTGCTAAAGATTTTTAGAGATTAAGTCAGCAATAAATTGAATAGATAGAAATTTATAACAAAATTTTACGCCAGCGAACTTTATTACGTTTATTTAATAGATAATATAGATAAGTGTGTGTTTATACACTACGATTCATAATTTAGAAGCCATTATGTAGGCTTTCCGTAGCAGAATTAAACTTTTTTTTTCTCATTATTGATTTTTAATTAATTAATAAAAGTTGATGAAAATGTACCTACACATAGTCCTGCTGATCAAAGTTTTGATCAACTTTTTACACCAGCAGGGTTGACATACAAATAATTTTTTATTTCATGTTCAATTAATTATTTTATTTATTTTATTTTATTTATTATATCTTTAGATATTGTAGGGATTAAATGTAATGAGGTTTTTACCACATACCTATGTGTACCATTAAAAATTCATTTTAAATAAATACTTCCCTAGACTGCGTAGGTCCTATAAAACTATTTCTTCAGAACAGCCCTTGAATATTCAATAACAAAGGAGTCACATCGTTGATGGATAGGTAGGTATCGAATGTAGGTAGCTATTATCAAAAATATCAGGCTGTATTTATGAAAATGTACTCACATAAATTATATAGGTACTTACGAATTGTTAATGTTCTTCTCTAATTACTCTGACGTATAGAAATGTAGGCACGCGTATAACTTCTGAACAACTGCATTAAATATGATAATTCTTTTTGTTTTGTTTTGTAGAACAAGATTCGTATTATAGAAGATTTGTGTGTGCTGCAATGGCACCGGGGCGAAGCCAGGACGCGCAGCTAGTTCAATAAATATGAATGTTAGAGTAAGTACTCACTGGGCATCATCTCGACGTGAGAGGATGTGTCCATGATGTTGTGGTGATGCATCATGTCGGGTGGGGACTGCACCAGCCCACCACCGCCGCCGCTGGCCATCACCATCACTGACGCGGAGATATCTTCACCGGTGATCACCTTTAACAGTTTCTAACAAAGAGTTTCGTGACAAATACCGTGGACACACGGCGTTTTGAAGTTTCTAACTACTTTTTTGTAACGCTACCGATTCTTTTGTTAGCAAAACGATTACTTTTTACAATAACGAGATCTAAAACTGGATTCGGATATTTATTACAATGACATCACACTTTAATGGATTAAAATTTACCGTCTTTACACAATTAAATGTTTTTCAAACACTGAGTTCTCACAAATGGAATACATCAAAAATTGTATCGTAAAGAAAAAATCCACTAATTATAATTAGGCACTTCGATATTTACTTCTACAACAAAAAAAAAGCGCTACGTGTCACAGGCACGACGTAAGCCCTCGGCGGCCAAGCCCATACTGCCGTATTATATCTATAATTCGATGGATCGACTCGAAAGCGCATGATCAAACAAACCTCTCTTTCCATTGGTGGAATTTTAGAACGCCTATTCGAATAGCTGCTTGCGATTGGCCGACAGCTTCTCATTTTCCCGCCCAAATCGACAGCGCCCTTACAAAATGGCGCTCCCTACAGGCTTTTGATACTTTTTTGAACATTTTATTCGGTAAGAAAAATAATCCGGTTTGAATATAATGAGCATGATTTATGATTTTGATCCGTGGCTCTTTTCGTTTTTTTTTTATAATCTTGCCATGTTAATCTTTGGTGTTTCACGTTTTGTTTTTGATTAATGCCGATCGGGTATTTATTTGTGGTTCGTCGCGGTCGCGCTCCGTAAAGGTCTGGCTATTTGTTTTGTTGTGGCAGTTCGGTGAATTTTTGTCTGTAGGTAGTTGTAGGTAGGTATGTAGTTATAGTTAACATAGGTAGGTACGTACTTGCGCATTTTGCATTTGCATTTTACATTTTGCACGTTGCACGAAGTTTGATTTGTTCTTTAACGCTAGGTGACGTAGGTATAATAATAATAAAATACAGATAGGATCTAATTTATATAGCTAAAGTTATGGATATGATGGTACAATTATGAGAACACAATTAGGTCATAAATATTAATAAAAGATAGGGGTAAACTTAGCTCCCTACCTACAAGACCTATGTCCTACCCATCTAAATTAAATGTAAATACTGACAACCTAATGAGCGTTATACATACTAAGATTGGTAGTTAAGTAGTAATAATTAATAGGTATCAACTAATTATTCATAATACCAACTTGCTCAACTACCTATAGGTAAGCAGTTACAGGTTAGAGTCTTTGAATTTTAAAAAGTAAACGAACAAATGGGTGACATTTCTGAATCCGATGTTTGGACAAAAGAACCTAACATCGTGCGGATTCTGATTTTAATTAGGTACTAACCTACCTACTTACCGGCCAAGGGGTCTTGCATTTATAGGAAAAATTAGCGCTCCCAAATTTATGCAGAACTTCAAAACCTCTCGTACATTTAACAGCAGTAGGTACTTAGGTAATATAATAAGTAACAGATAAGTATTTTTTTAATTATGAATAAACGTTATCATAATAAGTTTGTTTAAAGTAAAATCTATCAACATGTATTAGGTAAAGTGGTCGCATCTGTGCATTGGAGTATAGTATTTTAAAAATAATACTAAGCTTGTGCTATTTTTTTTAAGAATTTTAGAATTGAAATCACTAATATTCCCTCTAACCCCTCCTACCAAGCTGAATTGCTTGTGCTAGGAGTGGGTTCACGTCGGTAGTGGAATGGCCAGGATTCGCACCCGGGACCTCTCGATCGTAAGGCCGACTCCTTAACCATTAAGCTACCGAACCATTTTTTGTATTCTTGTCTGTTTGTTCTCGATGGACGCACTAAATTAATGGTCCCAGACCTTTAGTCAGAATTACGTTCATTTGCTCGATAGAATATTTATTAGATTATATCGGCATCAGAACTTGTCGTAGCGCGGCGTAGCGTAGTGTCGTAGTGGCGTAGCGGCAGTTGGCGTAGATGTACCCTATTCCCCATAAATAGCCCCTTCATCTGAGTTAAGTACTTTTTTTTTCACACAACACTATCTAGACCCATGGTATGCTTAACTTACTTGTGTTATGGAATCTAGAATGAGGATAAACATACTTAGATACTTTTTGTTTGTAAATACATACATATTAGGTATATCTACATAGAAACATCCAGACCAATGCAAATAATTCATGCATACAAATATTTGCACTGAGTGGGGATCGAAACCGCGCCTCCTACGTGACAGTCGCGTGCACTACCGCCACGCCACAGAAGTTTTGTATTAGTAGTTAGCAAGTCGGCCTTACGATTGGGACATCCCGGGTTCGTATCCTGTCTTAATACACTACTGACGTGCACTTAATAGGTACCTAGCTGGAGGGGTTAAAGGGAATACTAGTAGATTCAATAAGTATGGATTAAAAAAAGTGCATTATTGATACGAATTGCAGTTGCTGATGATGTTATGCGATAAAATGTAGAGGGCCGAGTAACCCTTGAAGTGCTAACTTTGACTCTAACAGTTTTACATAAGGTATCATTTACCTTGACACAGTGCTCTCCCGGTACAATATGGCCTATCTTGCAAGCATCCAGCTGCAGCATACATATGATTGTGTCAAATACTGGCGAAAAATCAATGAAAATCGCTTATGTTTAAGTGTGTTTAAGAATGTAGGTGGAGAAATGTAGGTGATAATACACCTCTGACTACCCCTTCAAGGATTCACAAGCGTGTATATATGTGTGTAAGAATATAGGTACCTCATTATGTCGCCTGTAAGGTGCTAGAGTGTTTGTTCAGTACAAAACCAAACTGAATATTACAAAAGTACGAAGGTAACTCTACCTATTTAAGTATTTGTTCACTAAAGAATTACTCAACAAGCTGATTCATTCTTTGTAGAAATCTGACAATTAAGATCCGTCCTAAAGAATGGAGATCTCTTCAGTATTAAGTAATTAGTTAAATTAATTAAAAAGTTGTTAAAAAATAATAACAGCTGAAACAATTCAAAACGACACGGCGCCAACCGTACGTGTTAAAATCGTCATAAAAACTGCCAACACCTTAACGAGGACAAAAAAACATAAATTTCTCTTAATTACTCCGTTGGCGATGTGTGAGGTTATGTAAAAAAATGGCGCCGAACATTCGCGCCAAAAGTCGTTAGCCACAGATAAAACAGCGGCACAGATAACCTTATCGCGGCAGATGTTAGGATCGATGGATTTTAAAAAGTTATTCTTGGCATTTCCTTTTCCTGCACTAATATGGTTTATAAATAGGTACCTACATAGATCCTAAAACGAAATTTAGAACAAACAAACCTATAAATTATACCTTAATAAGATTGGAACAATTATGTCTATGGATCAACATCGTCCGAACCCCTTCCTAACTCAGCTTTCAGTCTAAAGAACCAAATGAAGGGATTACCATCTGACCAATCGTACAGGTGTACGGAACAATTGCCAAGACCACAACTTGACCAATAACATAGCTGTCAATCAAATAGATGAGGCATTACAAAAAGGTGGGCAATTTCTGTCAAAATTCATTTATTTAATTAAGGAGTCTTGTTTCAGCGTCCCGTTCCAAATTCGAAATCAAAATACATTCCCGCCTCACTCAGGAGCCGTGACACAATTGGGTATTCTACTGAATAGTCAAATTAGTTCCTTTTTACTAAACGTCAAAACGATAAGTTATACCTAAGGTAACTTGTATGAAAAAATATTTAGTGACGTCATAAAGTTTAATAGTCAAATCAGTTACTATTATAGGTTGGATAGATGATCTATATATATAAAAATCAATTGATGTTCGTTAGTCTCGCTAAAACTCGAGAACGGTTGAATGGATTTATCTTATCTTGTTCTTTTATTTATTTATTTATTATTTATTTATTTATTGGTCCACCAACAGTTGTTTACATCTTACACTTAAACAAAAGTTATAAAGGTAACATTCCTTATGTAACAACCACTTATAGGTAGACACAACACTCAAAAACAACATTAAAAAAAAGAGCTTACGTACTATCACAGCAACACATGATTGACCGAATTATAACATCAGTGGGTAGAATTTGTTTAAAAAAAAAAAAAACAATAATATTACAACTAAGAAACTTAGAAACTAAGTCAGTTTTGACAGCATTTCGTAAATTGACTTCTGTTTGAGCTGCGAATCGAAGTGGACGTCAACCAGATGGCTATAATGGTTTATAGCCTTACACAACCTTGCATAAGGAGAATTAGCACCGAGAACGGTTCGTCTTAAGGGTGGACACAGTGGTGTGACTGGTTTGCGTGGGATCCTCGAGGGTACGCGAAACCTGAAAAGGCCCAGTAGTGGGGAGCTATCAATCTTGTCGTTGAGACATTTAGAGGCGAATACTGCATCGTTAGATTTCAGTCTATTGGAAAGATGAATGATATTAAAATACTTAAGTCTACGGTCATAGGAGCGGATTCTTTTGTCTTGAAATGTCTCAACGAACATTTAGTCTAGGGAAGGTATAAAAGGTGAGAAAATTCGAATAATTGCCGGGAACCGACATCCACGCGAGCGGAGCCGCGGGCAAAAGCTAGTTAAAAATAAATAAACACTATAAAATAAGAACCGACACAATTTTTACCGCTCTTTTACCATTCTTAATTTAATAAACTCGGTTAGATAATTTATACTATAGGATAATACTCAATTGTTGTACTGAGCAGCAGGCAGCTTGTCCCAACATGGGAGTCATTGGTTCGAATAGCCAAAACCTATTACCCAGTTTCCGAGATGCCATCACACACGCAAGCATTAACATCCAAACAAAAGAATTAATATTCCCTTTCTTTTCCCGATACTCTTCCACCGGAAACGGATACTGGGGGGTCGGCCGGAAACGGAAACGTCCGGAAGCCACTGACCGGCCGGATGTGACGTCAACGTCTTATTGATTGCGGCTAATTCATTTTATTGTCAGGAGTGATTGGTGAATGACAGGCGATGCATCATCCTTCTAATTTTAAAATAGACAGACAACTTGCTGTGGTCCGTGGCTCGGCCCGCAGACGATAATGAGCTCAAGTACGCGAAAATCACGCGAAAAACTCAAAATATAAAATGTATTTCTTGGAACGTTAGGTACGTCGTCGTCTATCCATATCGTGGGTTCAAGTCCCACTTGAGCGCTTCTTTTTCCCGATGTAGATATTTCGATTTTAAAATTTATAGCATAATAAATGCTTTAAAAATCTCATTCAAATATTTGGGCGGAGTCATCAAAAATCAATGTTTAAAAATGGTTGAAAAATCATTCATTGGTTACAACAGTTCTTAGCAAAGTTGATAGATGGCGCCACCGTCGCCCTTAGAAGGCGGATAATGAAGGGAAATTTAAAGTGATTCAGGTGTGGCTCAATAGCTCAGCTGGAAGAGCATTCCCCCTGTAAGGGAAAGGCACGACCTTTCCCTTACAGGGGGAATGCTCGTTCAAGTCCCACTTGAGCGCTTCTTTTTCCCGATGTATTGGGATTTTAAAAATTAGCATGATAAATGCTATAAAAATTTCATTCAAATCTATCCATGTATCTCTGTGCCCAATGTCTTATAGATCTTCAGTGATGATTGAGTTATAAACATCAATCCATGAACTGTGTGGCTAAAATAGTCGGTATGTAGAAGAGCATTCCAATGCGAAATCAGTGTATCTATTTGTATTAAGCTGTCTTTGTTGCGCGTGGTCGCGCTGCAATAAAATAGCAAAGCGACTGGTCGATGCTTCGCGTGACCAAAGGGCTGGCTTCTTTATTGCACAACGGATTGGCATTACCATCCATGCCGCCAGCCTTTTGAGCACGTTACCAGTCGACATCGATGGGGTGGAATTTTTCGACGCCTTTACTCCCCACTCCCCTGCCCTTTTTTCCGACATCTCTTTTTGCATGTATTTACAAAAAAAATGTACAGATACTTACATTATTTTGTAGTACTGCATCTAGCATGCGGAACTACAGTCCGTCAAATCTAAGAAGTACCGTTTGACAGTTCTGACAATTGAATGATAGGGATGGGATGAAAAAATCGATTACTATAATATCCGAACTTTAAGAGATCGATTACTATAATATCCGAATTTTAAGAAATCAATTGTTATAATTAAATAAAAGATATGTTTAGGATATTTTTTTATTCACTACTAGTACTAGTATCGTCGTCTTCGTCATCATCGTCATTTAAATTAATGACCAGTTGATTGTCCATTACATTATCAAAGTGTACGTCTCTTTCGAAGTTGTCCATTATTATTTTCTTTGTTTTTTGTACTACTTTACTCCAATCTTCCTGTGTAACTTGGGCACATGCTTCCTTTAATAAACCTTCCATTTTCTTGACACTGAAGGGTGGTTTTGTGTTGTGCCTTGCTGCATAACCTGTAAAACAATAATGTAACTATTTGATAGCAGACGAAAACCATTGTTTAAATTATAAATGTTAGAAGTACTCGTGTTATTATTATAATATTATAAAATATTACCTTTAACTTGGGCCCAAATCAGTTCAATGGCATTATATTGGCAATGGTAGACGTAGAAATAAGACTTAGAAGAAAAAATTGTAATTGTAAAATCAATGGATGTGCTTGTTAAAAATTTGTTTATTTCTCTGTAATATGCAAACCCATACTATCATACACAAAAATAAATGTAAAAAACACTATCCCTGACTCCATTTACTATTTCGACAGCGTTAGCGCGAGAAACCCCGACTTATTTGGGCGCGAAAATCAAAAATCGACAAATCGCTTTCGACAACTTTTTAAAGAAGCAAATATATTTGATTTATAAATACGTATTTTTGGTGAATGGGTTTTATCTCATATTTTACGATTACATAACTATTTAGTTATGTAATCGTAATATGTGAGATAAATCCCATTCACATGAAAAAATATTTGTTTGGTTGTCAAGTGTAATTTGTAAATAATACATTCGATTTTTCGTATATGTAAACGATTTTTTTGCATACAAGTGTATCCGAAGAGTCGCAACACTACGTGCAGTGACCTAACTACGTAACTTTGTAATGAGGTCAAGAATATAACTATTAGAAATTATTTACTGTGTAAATATGTGTTATTTTGCTTTGTTTGAAAGTTTTCAATTACATTTAGATATTAAGAATTGTACATTTTTAGATACAATAATGAAATCTTTCTAAATTCATGGTTTTATGAAAAAGGTTATCGAAACTGAATAATGTACGTATGAACAAAGTTGTTTCGGTTTGAAAAATATGAAACGTCAAACGGTACCTCTTAGATTTGATGGACTGTACAAATGTAGGTAACCTTACTTTAGGTACAGATACCGCTGTGCAATTACAATCAGTTAGGTTAGCATGCGAATATCTATACCACATTTTTCAATATAAACGTGATTAAGCACTTCCAATCCCTAATTACTGTCAAAAGGGACGCTCAAACTGACACATTGGACCAATTAATACATGTAATCACCACAAAAGAATGCTGGGCATACAAGCAAAAAACTTGCAGCCATTGTGACACGACTCGGCGCCGGCGCAGGCAAGGATTTATCTGTTTAATGGTTTAGTCTACTCATTTGGATCATTCTAGATCTTACATCCTTATCATAGGTTAATGATTTTTTAATCATGACATATTTAGGGGCAACCCACTATTATGTCTTCACCGTTTCCTCAAAAAGGGTGAAGAGATGGTGAGAGAATCAATGCAGGAACTCCATTACCCTCAGAAATGGGTTGTTTTCGAAAGGTTCCTATGTAATTTTGTTACTATTATTAAAGGTTTCTACTACTCTTATAGTAAACCCAATATGCTGTAAATCTAAGCTGGAGTAATGAGCAGTTTTCTGCGATTTGTGCCACAGTGGTCTCCCGTTCTAGGTGAAGTACTCAGTTATCTACTATATAAAAATAAGTAGGGTTTTCCTTACTGACGATATAACTCCAGAACGCCTTTACCGATTTGGCTAATTTTGGTCTTGAATTATTCGTGGAAGTTCAGGGAAGGTTTTTACGGCGAGAAAAATTCGAATAATTGCCGGGAACCGACATCCACGCGGGCGGAGCCGTGGGCAAATGCTAGTACTCGGTAAAAGAAAGTATTTATGCCTGTAAAGAGTATATCTCACTCCTGCCTTTTGGGTGTGGGTACATTCCATCAAGTTAAAAAATTTTCTTTTAAGAATTCAGATTTTCACTCTTGAAAAAGTGTACCGGTGAGGTAGACTTGTTCTACGAATATTTTGGTGGGGCACCATACACTCAAATCGTGACTGTGCGGTACATTTTGCCCGCCAAAAAGTCACGCTCGGTGTACCCTGATTGAAAGGTGAGGCGGTTCAAAGGGCACCTTCTTATATATAGATGGGTAAGTATACGTATAAATACAGTTCATCTTAATGAGATGCGTCATACATACTTCCTATTGGTTATTAAGTAGGAGTCTGAGAACGTCTTTGTGTAGCGTGAGACGTCAATGATTTTATACCATAGATTTAAAATATACTAGATAAGTTATTTGCAATGTGCACAAGTTCCATTAGCCTACCGCTTACCGCGCTTTTCTTACTTCTTTGAAAAAAGTTTGCCGGTCGGCTGTCAAAAAAATTTCCTGCGCTTCGCAAAAGATTACTTACTTAGGTACTTACCTGCTTTGCATTTTGTAAATTTTCTCATAAAGGAAACCTTTCATAAGGTGCACTTCCGAAAATTAGCAATTTCCAAAAGGAGCGCATTGCGAAATGAGATTCAATTGCGATCTTGGCGATTGTTCATTCTATGATGAAAGGAACTTGGACAAATTAGGTAATGCAATTTCAGCGCACCGTCCCCAAAAAGACATCCGATAAAATAGCGATATCATACGTTTAGTCTTTACACATATGACGATACGTAAGGAAATCTGCATCACATCGATGTTCTATGCTCTGAAGCTTATTGACATTGGTTTTCATATTATTTATTCAATGCACGTTATAGTATCCAGCATATTCTAAATCTGTGGTTTAACCTCTCAACTAACCCGCTACATAAAAATCTCAGCTTATTAACTTCAAAAGGATCAATTATGACGAGGTGAGTTTGAAGCCTTCGCCGACCACACATAGACACATAGGTGTGTTAATTACGTCACGTACCTATGCGTGTGTGTGACGTTAATTGCTAGTAGTAGGGACTAATTGAATTAGAGGAATTCATCGCAGCACGCTGGTTGAAAGAGATGTTGGGGTTTAGGGTACAGTAGGGCAAACAGCTGATGTTAAGTCGTTACCGTGGCCTCTTCCAGTAAAATCAAGACTCACTCACTCACGTGACGCCTCCTGCCATGAACACCGCACTGAAGTCATAATAATTTGAAATTTTAACCCACTGTATTTACTTTTACAGGGATTCGGGAGGTATGGGTTCTTGAGCAAGAATGTCTCTCAGTCAGCCGTAACTCCGCTTGCATTATAGACTGAAAGTCCAGAAAGCAAACTTCCTTCATTCATTCATAGTATTTATTCGTTGAATATGGTACAAAATGTAGTTTAGGTAGGTACATAATGTTCAGATCTCATATTCTGCCGGTTATGGCATACAAATTTTACATTGATTCATTTGATTATTTATCAATAAATTTTTCATCATTGTGATATTTTCTGAAGTTTACGCGAATGTCACTCATTGAAATAAAACCACTTTTTACGGATTCTATCGCGATATATTTGTTATGATTACTTTTAAACCCGACGTTTCGGCTGCTTTGCAGCAGCCATTTTCGCGGTGTGACTCACGATGGTAGTTGTCACATAGTTTGAAGTATAAGTTATCTCAAAATACCCGAATCATGATGAATTATTGGTGTTCGTATTTACGCAGAATGAGCTCACTGTGTTGTTAAGTCTTGCTGGATTTTGCTGCTTACTGGGTTTGATTAAGTGGATCGTCATATTCGTCATTGTCTATTGTTGGAGTGACTCTGCTCAACCCCGAGAGTAAAGTTTGCACTTGCCACGTTTCTTTAAAATGCCTTCGATTTAATTGATATACGTATACGTAGATCAACGAAAACGAAATATACGTATTTTTATACGGAACCACTTCTGCATTTTAAGTTCTTGTCCAATTTTCGTCAATATACAACGTTAATACGCTAATGACATACACAATCCTCGGTCTGTTTTAGACGAGGGGACAACGAGTTGCATGTTTGGACAGTGTCTCGAGAAACATGTCCAAATGTGGGCATCATGCTCTTTCTATTATGGAGTGAAAGGACTGCCGGCGTCTGGCGCTTTGAACTTCGATTTCAGATGTCTGTATTTTGATCGGAGAATGATTTAAAGTCAATTGAGTTATTAGATTTTCTAGCTATCAATTAAAACTAAGCTCTTGATCAGATTTTAAAAGGGATTTGCACGAAACATGTTTTTGCAAGTTTTTTAATCATTGATAGTCACGTGACAACATGGTCTACGATGAACATTTATCTATGCTAGAAGAAACGTATTCCCTAGACTTAAAGATATAGCCTAGGTGTATCCTAGGTTATAGCTTTCTGGAAATAAGGAAGCAGGCAGTGAGTTCCATTGTTTAGTTGTACAGTCAGCGTCATAAATATCTTGACGACGAAGTCTCAAAATGATCTTAAGACTCTTGTGTTAAAAGCAAATTTTATTTTAACTGTTTTATAAATTTATATGGTATTATTGTTCGAACTAAAGGTACCAATCGGTTAACTGGAAGGGGGTCAAAAAACTAAATTAAGATTATTTTGAGTACTCTGTTCGTCAACTTTTTTCTGAATCTGATAGTACGCGTAATGAGCAAGTTGCCAAATCGTGTACGAATGAGTGGAAGAGTGCCCACAAGGTGGATCTGTAGCGGTGGTGTATTGCTGTGCAACTGGTTCTTCGTTAATGTAAAGGTTTGTTTGTACACACTGAAAATCCAGTCTAATATACTGAGTCTAGTTAAGTGATTACGTTTCGATTAATCTCGGTTCGTTAGTTAGTAAAATAACTAAAATAAAATTTTGTCGGTGTGTAACCCTTTCACAGATCTAATTCCGAAGTCTCTCCAAAACTAACAAATGAATTGGTGACAAAAACAAACAAATAACTATTTCTTCTGTTCGATACGTTGTTAAAAATAAATGTAATCTTCACATCTATTGCATTTTCTTTACTAGCATTACACTTCACAATGAACAACAATGATAAGAACACATTTTTATCCAAAAATACACCATTTATATATAAATTTTGATCTAAAACCTTCACTAATGGCGCCACCGATGTGTTAAACGCGCCCATATTTTGACAATAGAGGTTTTCTTTTCCTCTATGACAAAGGTACACCTATGCTATTCGGCCTGCTTTGTCGGTGACGCATTATTATGTCATTTATATACTTTTTGTATCGATTTTTTGTCGAGTTTAATAGTTTTTTTGGGTTATAAGATTTTAATATGCTGTGCTTCTTTTGGGGGCGTGTTCTGTAGATTGAGAGTATTTGATAATGTCTGTTATAAATCATGATCCCTTTCATGTTCATGAACATGAAAGGATTCATGATCAGTTTTAAATCTAGACTTCACCCTATTCGGCGAAGCTGCTGC
The DNA here is from genome assembly GCA_914829495.1 of Eilema sororculum. Lineage (NCBI taxonomy): Eukaryota > Metazoa > Arthropoda > Insecta > Lepidoptera > Erebidae > Eilema > Eilema sororculum. Next base: position 1,420,425 of record OU618532.1, read on the forward strand.
GATGTCTGCGAAGGTTTGGGATAGCTATTTGTGAAACTTTTATTGACAAATTCCTTACAAACTTCCTAAGTTTTCTTGTGACCAAATTAATGAACAAACAATCTAGGTCGATACTTCTTTTTTACATGCGGAAACACCTTTGAGCTTCACGTTCACACTACGCGTCGCTACCCTTGCTTCGCTTGTAGGGTACTAAGTATCTCTAGCCTAGGTTGAACCTTGCTGCATATCTGCTTTAAAAAAAATACCTTTCGCGTAATGAGCTCCTGACAACTCCAAACAACGGCTTACGGCTTCTGAAACTTAACCCGTCGGTAATGTTCGGCAACTCTCGGTCGGCCGATTAAGTCGGAGCACGTCAGGCATTAGGCCGTCTACAAGGGTGCGGATTTCACGCTGACCGACGGTGATGCGATTAACGTTAAATCTGATGCCGTCCTTACGCAGTGCCGCTGTCGGTAAAAAGTGTATTGTTGTTCATTTTGTTGTGTTGTGTTATTCAGCTTGCGTGTAACAGTGACAATATTTAAATGCTCTTTAAATACGTGTATTGACAATGAGGTTGTACTTTTAGCAGTTTTATTGTGGTGTCGATTTCAATGCCGCACGTAATGTTGTATAGTTTTGTGCTTTGTTATGAGCATTATTACACTTTAATATACAAGTAACGTAAGTACTAAGTTGAAAAAAATGTATGAATATTACACATTGGAAAAATCCTAAATTGGTTTTTTACGTTATGTTATGTTATGTTTTTACAGTTTCACACATTCTTACTGTTTTGTCTACATTTCCGCAAAGGAGCAGACCTGAATGAATTTAACTACTCGCTTGAGACGCTGCACTTATGAACGTGAAGCTTAAACCGCGATTAATAGTTAAAGCTTGTAAGAAAAGTTCTGACAATAACTTATCCCGGCTACTCTCCTCCAAACTCCACTTTCCAACTTTCCTGGCGTAGGAGCATTGTACAAAATAATATTTTGCTGCCTAATGTCCTGAGGCCCGCGTATCTCAGGACAGCTGTCAGACATTTTGTCGTTAGCTGATGCCTGACGTCCAGTGGACGAGGTATCAACGAGATTGTGTGTGGTGTTATGCCGTGATCTGTGTCTACGGTAGCGCGTAAGCTCTTTAGTAGCCTAACAGATTAGTACGCACTGGGAGGAAAAAAACGCTGCGGTTAGCTTGGTGGCACGAAATTATTCAACATGGTTAACGATGAGATATATTTATGATCAAGCGCTTCTCAATTCCATAGGTAGAGTGTAAGAAATGCCATACAATATTTTAAAGGAATATTAGTCATCAAAATTACGGCGTAAGAATGACGCGTTATCCCATTAAGCTACCGATATTGATGACAGTAATACATTATGGTTCAGTACAAATTTAACAGAGCAGTCAAACCGATTGCTATGCACGTCCAATGTGTGGTTCTCTATTAGAGCATACTTATGTGCTTATTTTTAGGAAATTCTTAGTGGCAACAGTATGAAAAAAGTGACGGTAAAAACATAGTGGGTTATATATTTACACCAGGTAACTTAATAAGTAGATAGAGTACCGCCTAGAAAGGTATAATCGAAGGTTCACGTAAAACCCTGTGTATCTATACTTATTGTTGTTTTTAAACACCCAAACACCCAGCTCCGACTGGTTTCATAAGACCCAAAGAAAACCTGCCTCCTGGACACCATCTCCCGTGGCCAACTTGGAAATCATTAAACCGCCTACGTACCCAAGTTGGCCGCTGTAATGCAAATTTGGCAAAATGGGGCTATATAGAACACTCACAAGCACCCTGCGACTGCGGGGCCCCATCTCAGTCCATGCCACACTTGCTCTCTTGCCCACTGTGTCCTTCCACCTGTACCATCGCAGACCTGTGCAGGGCAACAGACAATGCTGTGGCTGTGGCCAGGTATTGGGCCGACAAAATTTAAGAAATTGATGAGCCATTGACACGAAGAAGAAGAAGAAGTGGTTTTTTATTATTTTTACTAATAAATAATATTTATTTAAACATATCACAGTACAAGGATAAATAGATGATACTATAGCTCCTATTAAACGCGTTGTTCTTTCCGCCCAGTGCGTACCGAGAGGATTACGCGCGGTCCCATTCCATTGTGGCAGTAAGTGATAATCGCCTTTGCCCGCTTATTTATTTTTATTGTTAATTCGTGTGTGGAATTCCTTATGCGCGTTTTAGCTCAACAGAGTGGAAAAGTATTATGTCATTATGTGTTCGCGGCCTTATATGTACCGCGGTGTTATATGGTAGCTGTTAGATATTTTTTTCGACAATAGAGATATCTTCTTACCCTCGGATGGGTAAGGAGCGAGTGGAATTGTTAAATATATGTTAGGTGACATTCATTCTTTCATATGGTGTGCGAAAACTTAGAAACTCTGGGCAGATATTTTTGGATTGAATTCTATACATATAGGATATTTGATGATACCCACTTCATCATCATCTTAGCGTAGTTCCGGCATGTATTGAAGTAAAAATTCTAGATTCTTCTAATAGAGCTTTCACTTCAAAGCTTCAGCACTTTTCCTCTTGATTCTTTAAAACTTATCCGTCATTAAGTAGGGGTATCAGCTTGCAGACTAGGTTGGTTTCGGTTTCGAAGATCTTGATGAACTACATGTAGTTAAACACAGTGATATTATATGATTTCTATGTAGGTACATACTTTTGCTTATGTTTCGTATTTTTGTTTTCTAATGAATTGAATGGAGTGTGTGGTAACAACATAGTACCTACATATATATTTAAAAAAAAAAACTACTTCTACAACAAACATAGAGTAGGTAGATCCTGCTTTCAAAATATTCCATGAATCATTTCGATCTTAACATTTTAGTATACCGTTTTTTACATCATTTAGTAGTAGAATTGTTTCCTTGTACAAAAAGATCCATTGGATAAATTACCTCGTTTTAAGAAGAGTACCTAGTTACTAGCAACAAAACCTGCCTGCCGTCGATGACCTCTCGATCGCAATACCGCTTCCTTAACCGCAAATCTACCGATGCTATTTAAACACATCGACCTGAACCTCAGATGATCTTACACAACAGATCTCCGTCGTATCTGTTCTAATTGAAACTTGGAGCAGATACTTCAGCGTGTGTGGACGCTTTGTTCGACACCATATGCCTTTGACACTGCGCACTGCGCTGGGCTCACTGATACCAAGCCGTGAGAACTGTCTGTTTATTCGTTTACATACATACATAGGTACTGTACAGTGTATGTCATGATCACATGAAGTGGCGAGACAGTGCTGTCAGCCCAGTGCGATGTACGAGCAAAATATTCGGGGCTATGTTCACACGCAGCGAGCATGAGCTAAGTGCATCTCAAAACATGACATTTAAAGACCCAAAACGGCGTGTTTTAGTCGGTTTGAGTCCGACGCTACCACCCTCACCATGCAGCATCAGGGAGGGAGTCAGATTACCTACCGTACAAAATGGTACTCACAATTTAGATTTGGAATATCTTTGGATCTTTGGAGTCCCGCCCGAGAAGATTCTTTTCCTTATGTATTCGACGAGAGGTCTTAATTCAAGTCCTGGCCATTACACTACCGATATGATGTGATGTGAACCCACTGTTAACACAAGCCTTTTTTTTAAATCTTGAATAAGGAGGTTAACAGGAATACTTTTAAAAAGTAAAAATAGTAGGTACCTACATTTATAGTACTAATTACCGATCGTTTCTAAAGTAAGTAATCTGATAAACTATAGAAGTTCCCTACAGGAAAGGTATCGAATCCTGTTTAACGACATCAATTCCTATATCTTTATAATATGTACTTACATAAATAGTTGAACAAACGGATAATGCAACTCCACAAACTTATTTAACATTTCAAAACTTGCTTATTCCAAAGCAATACGGTACATATTCGTGTAACAAGAGCGTATATATGTATGTAATAATATATCATGTTGATAAGTCAGTGCACACACTACACGATTGTTGATAAGGCCCCGCGCACACTCAGTCGGAACGTTTTGTTAACATAACTTTATCTTTACGGCTCGATAGCCGACTGTGTCGAAGTGGGGTTATGATTTTTAAATGTTTTATTGTTATGTTGTAAGTATGTCAGCTCAGACGTAGGATAGTCACGAGCGCTGAAGTGGTGATCATTCTAATGGCACACAGCTATGCACGCGAATACGTCCGCGTAGATTTTGATATGGGTTTTGTTGCGCAGAACTCCAATGCTTTTTTCTAAAATCATAGTAGCCTGAGTTATATTATAACATTCAGGGTTACTCCTATAACATCGGCTATCTCAAAAATTTCTAAGAAAAATTGGCCTAGGCACTGCAGAGATTAACCGGCACAAATTAAACATACAAAATGGTTTTTTATAAGTAATAACAAATATTAGGTCCTTACATATGAAATTGGCGTTTTTCGTACGGCCACTTTAATCACGATTTTCTCCTCTTTGGTAAGGAATTCCAAATTCAAATTTGTACAGCTTCATTCATTTGTTTTCTTTCTTCTGTTTTTTTCTGTATGCGTCACTTATTTTACAAAATGGAAAACTTAAAATATCGCATTATTTACGAATACGAGTTCCGCCGTGGCACTAGTGCTGCGGAAACGACTCGAAGGGGTGAATGATGTTTATGGCGGTCATGTTGCAAAAGAAAACAGTTCGTTTTTGGTTCCAACGTTTTCGTTCTGGAAATTTCGACCTGCAGAACAAGCCCCGTGGACGGCCTGAGACCCAAGTTGATAATGAAGTATTGAAGGCTATTGTGGAAGCGGATCCATCGCAAACCACGTCCGAGTTAGCTGCAGGCTGCGGTGTTAGTGATAAAACTGTTTTAATTCACTTGAATGAAATTGGGAAGATTAAAAAGCTTGAAAGGTGGGTACCTCACGAATTGACTGAAGCAAACCGGCAAACGCGCGTCGACTGCTGCGTTACATTACTGAACCGGCACAATAATGAAGGTATTTTAAACCGAATCATTACCTGTGATGAAAAATGGATTCTTTACGATAGTCGGAAGCGCTCAGCGCAATGGTTGGATCCTGGCCAGCCAGCCAAATCCTGCCCCAAGCGAAAATTAACCCCAAAAAAGTTACTTGTGAGCGTTTGGTGGACTAGTGCCGGTATTGTTCATTACAGTTTTCTCAAATCTGGCCAGACTATTACGGCTGATGTCTATTGTCAGCAATTGCAAACAATGATGGAAAAGCTAGCGGCTAAACAACCTAGGCTAGTCAATCGCTCCACGCCACTACTGCTTCACGACAACGCTAGACCACACACCGCACAACAGACGGCTACCAAATTAGAAGAGCTTCAATTGGAATGTCTAAGACATCCTCCGTACTCCCCGGACCTTGCTCCAACAGATTACCATTTTTTTCGAAATTTGGACAACTTCTTGCAAGGGAAAAAATTCAACTCTGATGGGGCAGTCCAAATCGCCTTCACAGATTTTATTGATTCCCGTCCGACTGGTTTTTTTAGTAAAGGGATCAATGAACTACCTATGAGATGGCAAAAGTGCATAGAAAACAATGGTTCATACTTTGATTAATTAAATAAATTATATTTAAAAATATTCGACTTTTTGTTCTTCCCATACAAAACGCCAATTTCATATGTAAGGACCTAATACATTATACTGACAAGCATGGATTAAAAATCAGAGTGTTTTTTTTGCTGCACAGAATTTATAGACAAAGTTATTTCTGTCGTTTATAAATAGTCTTTTGATCCCTAGTTTTTTTTTTTGTCATATTTTGGTTTTTATTGCTCCTGACTGACTGAAAGATTCTTCCAAAATATATGAGTGCAATTCAGAATAACGTGCAAAAAATTGTGTAACTATATCGGTATAGGTTCCTGCTTTTATTGTTCCGTCCCAAATATCCACCCGGTATACTAGGTCAGTCCTGGGATAGGTGACTGTTCTCACTAAAACATTGATACCCCCTCCGTGCTAGTGGCTAAAAGTTGGCGCCGTACACAGCCTGAGAAATCTGGTCTACAACAGAGCTTCAATATCGCTAGTGGGTCGATGACAGTCATTTTACGGAGAATCGAAATGCCGTTTTATAATTAAACTGATAGTCCTATTACGAAAAGGCTCGAATGATTACGTGAGAGACATGCAGACTTATATTTGAATACATGTTTTTGCCACATATCATTATTTATCTCTGACTGCAGACCACAGTGTTCAAAACAACAGTATGTTTTATAAGTGGAGGTTATACATATAGCGAGTCAGACAGAGCAACTAATAAAACTCGAGACGAGCACAGACGGGCGACATTCCAGCGTGGCGACGGACTTATCGTCCAAATAAATTTTACAAACCTTTAGCCCTATCTGTCTATGTATAATAAAACGTACCTACCTGTACGCGTACGCCAAGGTTCAACCCTCGGACAGGCCTGGACTGACTACTACTCAGAAGGGTAGTGAGTTTATAAACTCGTGTAAGCTGTCAGTGCTGTGTGTGAGGTTGATGCCCGGGTTGGGCAAATAGTGGCATGTCATTACTCCGCTACAAATATTTATTCGTGGGTATGGAATGAATATCATGTCATCACTCATAAAGTTTCAAATCATAACAAAATGGTGACCAAAATTTTCTCAATCTTCTTCGATTTGGATAATTAGCATACTAAATGCTTTAAAATGTTATTCAAATCATAGAAGTTGGTTGTAAAGCCTTGTAAAAGTGATTGGGCAGAGGCTCATAGAAGCTACTGGTGACTCCCGTTCCAGGTCGTTCCTGGTGCAGTGGATAGCCGTTGCAATCCAGGATGGAAACGCTGCTAGTGTGATGGGCATCTTGGCACTGGGAGCGATCAGGAGCTGGTTATTCGATTAATACCTTTTCATGCCCCGCTTAAAGGACCCGGGACTGTAGTAAGAAGAAAGGAAGGTTTCCGCCTTTTTCCCCTATTTTCATGGTCAATGGAGGTTATGCTCCTCCTCCTAACGGTTTCCCATCTTCTATTTTGCATCTAAATGTCACACTTTAAATCATGTATAATATTTCTGATTGATTACCTTTGACTGCGTCGGTAGCTTAGTGGCTAAGGAGTCGGCCTTACGATCGAAAGGTCCCGGGTTGAAAGCTCGCTATAACAGTACCGACATGAACTAACCTAACACAAGCAATGTAGCTTTACTGAAGGGGCTAGAGCGAATATGAGTTATTCCGGTTCTACACCCTTTAAACAATGGGTTTAACCAGGCCCTCGATTCTACTAAAGCAAAACCATTGTGGTGCCGTAGTCACTATAAATTGACATTAAATTTTAGACTTTATTTCATTATTCTTTTTCAATTACTCTGCAAAAAGTCATTTAATTTTGAACTTTAATTGCATCGCTTTATAGTCTATTATTTAATGCCGTTTTTTGCAGTGGCGGTGGCACCACAGTGGTTTGGCTTTAGCAGAATCAAGGCCCAGAGCGAAAACTTTTGTTGTTGTGTAAACCCAAAGAGGAGAGCCTGCAGTAGACACTACTATCTATTCTGTAACTAGACCCTCGCCCTTTGCATAACGCCTGCACCACAGAAATATACTAGGATAGAAAAGCTATAAGCAGTGTTCACCTGCATGGAGCGACTTTCCACTGCAAATAAATAATTAAATACGAGAGATTAGAAATGCCTCTTTTTTCAAATTTACTTCTCCATTTTCATTCTATAGTTGGGAATAGCACAAAATGGCATATTCAGCGAATTTTTACCAATGTTATTACAAGCTAGTCTTAAAAGTACTGATTAAACGTTCCAAAGTTAATGTCTCATAGGACAGGAATGGTCTAACAAGTTGGCACGCGTTTCTCACTCTAGTGACCGTTCTATCCTGATAATATTTCTGTGGCCTGCACCGACAAACAGGAGAAGTGGACTTCAGTGTCGGCAGGCCCCTGCCATAGTATAGAGAGGACTAGTATAAAGAGAGACATAGTGTAAGAGGATATATAATGTGCCCCTGCACACCTTCCAACTCAACCTAAAGATATTAATAGGTATTAATAGCAGCTTTATGTACCTACTACGTTCACGCTTTTTTGAGGTAAATTTCTTGACAGACCGACAGACACACGACTATTCCGTTGTCCTATTGCGATACTAAACCCTAAAAAGCTTATTGCAACGTTTCATCAATATGTAAATACGTCATCAATTCATCCGTGACCTAGTTGTCGACACATAAGTAAGTACCTAAACCAAACAGATCAAAATCCGCGCCATATGCCGCCAGGTAGCTATCGCCGAGCGCAGTGGCTCCCGATATTTGTTTTATATAGATAAAGCCCCACAATTAATGGCCTGATAAACTTGTTTGTTCGTATTTGCGCTCGCATCTATAAAACACTCGAGTTATCTATGGAGTTTATAGCTCTGAATCGCGATAGCGGTTGTGTTGGGGAGTTTCAGGTTATAGCAGTTGTTGTGTGCAAATAGCTTTGATAAATTACGCACAGCATTATAGTTTGAGTACCGAAATGTATGAAGCGAAAAGCACCTCTTTTTAGGGTTCCACAAGTCAAAAGAAAAAACGGATCCCTTATTAACTAGTTTTATATCACTTCCTTGTCCGCCTGGTTGACAGTCTGGCTGGCAAGATCCTTATTTTTTAATTGTTTGGAACTGTAAAAAAATCAATGCGATCAAAAGACTTTCGCGAAGGAATCAAATCATAGTGTATCGCTCCACCACCAAACAGAGTAGATGTAGGATTTCCTCCCAGGATTGGGAGGCCAGATGGCAGTATTATAGGTGGACCTCAGGCTCCATAGGGTGAACTTTGGATGCACCTGAGAAAGTCCTCAGTGCTTATGATGATGGTGTAATAATGAAGCTATTCATAAGTTCTGAACACATTACACTCGTTTTTCGTCGAGTAAAATAAAACAGTAGCATCTTTAATAGGCGCCTGTCTCCTTCCGCCCAGGCGCCGTAGATTTCATATCCGCAGATCTTCAAATTCAACTCCTAAACGTCACTTAAAAAATAAGTTGACAACACAAAAAGTCGCCATTTTTTCCAACAACCTCAAGCTTTAAGTACGGCGACCTAAGGCGACGGATAATAAAAAAAAATAAAAAAAAGTCGTCGCGTGTCCAACAGATTTACGATACGGCCTGCAGGGAACCATTTGGCTGTACCATGTGTTGTCTTTGCTATCTCTATTCATTTTGGCGGTAAATTCTTGAGTGATTACTAAGAGGGTGTCAGAGCGATTGACTCTAAACTAAATCATTTATTATTAGTTTTTTAGAAATAGATACTTCAACTTTTACTTACTTTTGAACTGGCAGTACAGCACAAGGAAATAAATACGTTTTTAATTTATGATATGTTTGATATGAGTGGTATTGTCACATTAAGCTAACCTCATCTGATGTTAGACGGCACATGCTCCCGTAGAAGTTAAGAAATCTCAAATCATAAGGAGAATATAGTATGTGTAAAGTTCCGGGGGGAAGCCTCGGATGCAACAGAGAATAAAGCTCAGATGGGCACCAAAAAGATCTTGAGGGTTTTCAGTTTACCTCATCTGCAAGCCAGTGATTGACAAACGAGGCTCTGGCACCGGTTTTTCTATCAAGATTGAGGGGCCTGACAAAGTCCAATAATCTCATATCCATGTCTAGCGCTCATTTTAACAGGTTATATCCATGTCATCAAGAATCAATAGCTGTATGCCAGGATCGTAGCAAGGGGGAGTAGAAAGATGAACATATCTTTCTACTCCCCCTTCCCCCTCCCTGCCTAATCCAATGGGAAAGAAGCGTGACCATATAATTGTTACCACTTAGGTGTCATAAAACACGGCTTGTGATTCATAACAAAATCGCACAGAATATTTCCCTCCCTAGTTAAAAAAGCGCGCCATCATCGCACATGCGCCATGCGCGCAGATCGCTAAAAAACTTAGTTATGATGAAATAAATTGATATTAATGGTAACTGACCTAGTTTGAAATAGAAAGTCATCTATTTTACCATTAGAGGTTCCGATCAGAAATAATGTGAAATCTAATAACACTTTTTGAACAGAAACTATGAAAGTCGAGTTTTTTAACTAAGTAGATTCCTCTTATAGATACCTTCCTTCTAACAAAGGGATTAGTCCTTAGATGGATTCATAATATCAATGTATGCCACAGAATAATATAATGTTATATCAATATCAGGCTATAACTACCTACACAAGCTTTTGCCCGCAACTTCGTCCACGTTAAGTCCGGAATAGAAAGGTTTAAGACACACTGCTCCCGTGAACTAGATAAAGTTCCTTAAAATTTCATGTCACAGAAATACTGATTCCGACCCACCGTAACCTAAACGGTTTACGGTACTACTCAACCGAAGCGATTACAATCAAACAAACGTAAGATTTTAAGTCTGATCAAGACCTTTATGATAAAAAAACCGCATCAAAATCCGTTCAGTAGTTTTTGCCTCCATCACGAACTAACATTTCCATTTCCAATTTACAATTATATTGACTATAATATAATTGTATTTGTGTGAAATAGAAATGTTTGTTACTCTATACTATACTTCTATACTAATAGAAGATAGATAAATAGAAGAAGAAGAAGATAGATAGATAGATAAAAAAAAGAAGATAGATATAGATACAAATATAACTACGTATACCACAGAAAGTGGGTAGGAAGCGGCAATCGCCAATAGAAGTACCTCATGTGCCTGGTTTCTGCGTCCCGTTCCAAATACTCAATCCTAGGAACCGTGACAAAATTTTTACTCTGAATAGTTTGTCTGGTATGTTATCCCCACTATACTTAGGCCGCGCTCACTTTGGATGCGAATTATATCGTGCGTAAACGTATGAACACTGTTCGTACGAATTGAGTGCGCACACTGAATACGTTTTTCTCCGTCAAATAGACAGAGTACCGGTGTTAGCGCATACGTGAAGTCATCTTTGTACGCGATGCGATGAATAATCTTTATCTTTTGGATAATTGCTTTTACTAATTGGTTTATGATTGTATGGGAAGGTTCATATCTAACGGAACGTGCGTCGCGTATTATAGACGCTGTACGCTCGACGCACTAACGTAGCATCGGTTGAGTGTGAACGGTCAAGTGTTTTTCTATACATTTGTCTGTTCTGACGTTACGCGACCGATAATACGCGACGCATGTTCCGTCAGATATGAACCTTCCCTTAAGGTTGTTCGAACTCAATGAGAAAAAAAAATGAATTAAGTATTTGAATGAATTTTTATAGCATTTATTATGCTAACTTTTAAGTTCGAAAAACATCGGAAATAATGAAATGCTCAACTGAGACTTGAACTCACGACCTTTCACTTACAGGTGGAATGCTCTTCCAACTCCACCGTCGCCCTTAAAGACGGATATAAAGAGAAGGAAAATTTGAAATGATTCAGGTGTGGCTCAATAGCTCAGTTGGAAGAGCATTCCCCCTAGTATTAAGTACTTACTTACTTACTTACTTGCATCTAAAAAGTTACTTGTTTAAAGCATCTCGGTCCTCTTTCCTTGGAAAATTGCAGTACTTTCGGAAATTTCTCATTCATTTTCTAAGTAATATTGTAAGTTACCAAAATTAAAATAACCCCTCCAGTTAACTTTAATTGCTTGCGTTAGGAATGAGTTCACGTCGGCACTGTAATGGCCAGCGTTCGAACCCGGGACCTCTTAAATGCAAGGCCGATTCCTGAACCACTAAGCTACTCATGTACTTTACAGATTACAATGCGAGTGTACCTAAATGTACACAAGTATTTATTTCAAGTAAGTTTAACAACACAACAAAGAATATTTTCACCCTTTCACCTTTATTATTTCCCGATTCATTGAGTGAACACAAAAAGCACAACATTTCGCACAATGGCCGGCATTACGCGTATTACGCTCTAATATTATGAATGGATTATAATATAATTAATATTCAAATGTGTTAAAAATTATTCATTTATACGTCACTCATAATCCCCTTGTACTCGTATTGGCGAAAGTAAATAGCGTGATGGAACAGTTATGATCCGATACGTTAACGCTCCTTTAATTTTCTCGTTTGTTATTATGAAGAACGTGGCCTGGGGAGTTTTGAAACACGATTTAAAATAAGCAATGCTTAAAACGGTGAGAGGATCTAGAATCTCAGTGCTCAAACTTTGGTTGAAGGTATTTTAAAAATTCCAATAAATTTCGCCATACAATGTAGCTGTACATTATATTGAGATTGCTTTCCAGATTATACAATCAATCAATCAATCACTTAGCCTATTGCAGTCCACTACTGTACATTAGGCCTCTCCCAATGTGCGCCATTTAAAAATCATTATACATAAAGAAACTACAAAAGAAAGTAACATTTATTTAGTGCAAAGTGGTCACACAATATTATATATTATCTATAATAAAATAGAAATTAATTATTTTAAGGATATCTTCTATCACTAAATGTACTTAAAATATACGTTCATATTAAGAAAAGTTCATAAAACCACCACAGACTTTTGAACTATCAAGAATATCAATCGAGCTATACATGGCGTAGGTAATTTTGACATATGCAGCAATTGCGACTCCGACTCATTGCGTTCATTATACAATGCAACCCGAATATATCGCTTCATGAAGTTCGCATTTAAATTTAATCTAAAATAGCATTGACGAAGACTTGGTTTGCCTGCAATCGATCGGTCGGATATTGTCGATGAAATTTCTGAAGAAGATCCCCTGCAGCCGGCAGAACTTCAAATTATATTACGGTTACCAGAAGTTTCAATTTATCCAGCCCAGATGGTCAACAAATTCCTTGAAGAAGGATGTTAAGGAGGATGGAAGCATGAAAAGCAAGTCCTACTATCACAAAAATGCTACTACACCATGAATAATATGATACCTACACTATAAAGTAGGGAAAATGTTTTAATGTAGAATGCTTAAGTTTAAGAATAATAATGATGACTGTGATAGATATATTAATTATAATGTGTAGATTATGTGACCAATTTATGGATAATATATTACGATGAAATGTAATTCAATAATTTTAGAACCATTTTATAAACTATTTTTATAAGTGGGTAGGTGAAAATCATTCGATGCAATGTGACGTATCAAATGATATAAAAAGGAGACACCGAATGAAATCGGGACAGTTTGTCCCGAGGCGTCGAAGTGTAAGGTACGATATAATTCTGATACGTTTATACTTATACTGTTTACTGTGTAATATTATTATGCTGTGCTGTAACTATTTGACCATATCGTGTTGGCTATGTAAGATGTACCTGCTAGATCTATAATTGTTGTTATAATTTGGTAAATGGTAATATCTGCAGATAGAGATATTATCTGTCTAGTAGATGCAAATATTGATTACTGGATTATGCTCTCCACGTTTATGATGTAATTATGAAAAGTATGTTATATTGTGCCTCACGATATCAATATGGTTGGATATAGTGCCTGTAATGATATTACTTGATGAGATCTATTATGTATTCACTGGCTACAAGCCTGATAACCTTTGATACAAGAGTCTAATATTGTTATATTGTGTAACTATTATAGTAATGTTTTGTTATAAGCCTAGATTGTAATTATGAATTGTTATAGAAAGACTATATCATGGTTGGAAGGCAGACAGGTTTTCTTGTTAGTTCTTTCCTGTCTATAAAAGCCTTTTGGGAACTAACGTAGTGTAAAAGAATAAAAGAGAACGATATAGTCATGATTGTTGTTTTATTCATTTTATAACACAACTAAGTATTCCCCTTTGTATAAAATTTATATTTCCCTAGTACAGATCAATAGTTAAACTTGGTTTCTAGGCTATACAACTGGACCATAGTGAACCTCTAGCACTATGAAGTATTTGTGGTTGGTACGCAAGATCCTGACATATCCTATTATCGATAGATGTATATTCTATTGTTATATATATCTATATTCTAATATATACATAGTTAGATTGACAAATTAGGATACACTGTTAGATTCACTGTACTACTTTCACATCTATGTTAATTTATGTTAATCTAACATATTTCTGTTAGATTATGACTATATTTATGCCATTATAGTGTTAATCTAACAACTGCATGCTTAATTCTTCTTTAATGCTTAAAATTTAACTTATATATTTCAATACAATTTTAATATATTGATCTTTTCTAATACTCGTATTATATAAATTTGCTGTGCCCCAACAGGGCCTCATGTTGAAACAAAATATGGTGTAGGATCTGCACTACACTTGAATGCAATAAAGTATTTGATTTGATTTGATAACATCCATCACACTACAACGTAGAGAGTGCGGTTTTCTTCAATGAAACTCGCACATTCTTGCTGGGACAAAATCAAAGTCGTTATTATATTCATGGGTTAAGTGTTGGTAGCTTAGTGATTGTGATTAAGGTATAGGGTTGGTCTCACGACCGAGAAGTGAACCGACCGAAAGACCTAAACCCATTCTAATATAAGCAATTTAGTTTATCTAGAAGGGTTAGGGGATTATCAATTCAACAATGTTCTATATTTTTCATGAAGGTTTGACCAAAAAATATAATAATAAATTTCAGAACATGTTTTATTGTATTTAGCGTTAAATGACGTTACTGTCGTAAAAGTTAATTGAGTTACTGTCGGTAAGTACGTAAGAAAATTGTATGGCCTAATTAATTAATGGGTAGTTTAACAGCCACCTGTCATTCTCATTATACACGTATGTTTAGTACACCTGGCATCGTCCTTATCAAGTCATAAATCACAACAAAACAGCTCTCCCTCTGAAACAATTATCAATTGTCATCAAAATAAGCGCTGCAATCACGACCAATGTTTACGAATACTATTTCCTTAACATGCATTTGATTAACTTGCACACGTTAAATGTATACAAAAAAAATCATGCTTTTGTTATATTTTCACGTTATTTTCATTATCGTTATGGGAAAGTATTCCCCTGTTTGTTTGGACTTCACACCCATGGATTCACTATGGGTTTTTTGATTAAAATATACGGTAATGCAGGGGTGTGCCACAGGGGTGAATCTCGGGCCGCTTCCGTCTCATTGTTATTTTTGGTTCGGTTTATCACTAAAATCTATGCGCTGATTACTTTCTGAATTTAGTTGATTTGTCACTCGTTTTAATGTGCACCTGCAAATTATGAAAAAAATATGAACATGTTTAGGATAACCTGAATGCAATAAATATGAATTACATTTCATAAGTAATTTAGAGTGACTCTTTATGGTTTTATTATCATTTAGTTCCAGCTTAGAAATAGATCAATAAAAATATCAACAGTCTTGAGTATACACCAAAAATGGACTGGTTTATACATTTTTTACATATAATATTTAACTAATCGAAAATTTGTATTTTTTACTAAATCTAGTAAAAATAATACTAATGTTTGCTTACTAAATCTTAACTTCCTATTATCTAATGATAGATTCTACTACCACCTATTATCTCTTTAAATAGATATAAAGTTCACAAAACTAACTATCGTGAGACCAACTGTGGAATCAAACCAATATACTATTATTTTATCTTCATTCGTAATTCCTGGGATAAAATCTTTAGTCATTCCATGCCCGCTATTTATGTTACAAACATAAAAAACAATAACTCACAAAACATAGTTGGCGAACGCAAAAGTACATCCATACAATTAGTCCTTAGCTCATCCGTGACGGAAACATTACCGACGCGTGCGGTCGCCATATTGTCCTATAAAATAAAATATAAATAATTTTCGACCGCACCCCGTCACTTCCGAAGTCATTTCTGTGTCACGACCACGAAAATAGCGATTATTGGGACTGTACGAATTGCAACATATCATAACTTAGTTCAGTAGATGTCCTAGTCTGTCGCTACGTATTTTGTTTTTCAGGCTGCAGGATTATTCAATGCCTTCGTTGTATGCCGAATAACGATCCCCTGATCACACGATCAGGAAGTAACTTTCCTTTGACTTCCTTTGACACAACTGTCAAAGTCGTAAAGACTATCTAGTCTAGATGCCTAGTTTCAACTTAACATGTTCTTTTCCCTTAAATTTGATTTTAGAACTATTGCTAAGGAACATCTACTTTACTGTAAGTTCATTCCAATTTGGTTAGTACGCTATTGCTATCTATCATAACGAAGAACCCTACACTCCTCTTAATCTCGCATTTCCTCCATATCGCTGTCGCGCCTATCCCCGCTGGTTTTGGAGCCGCCCCGACGTCACACACTAACACTAACACATTAATCTAATCAACACAAAACACGGTAATGACGGTGAGCGCCACGCGGCGGCGCGCGCGCACTAATGCGCGCTATTGTTGCGCATACCGGCAGGATTTTACTTTAAGTTCTACTTGTGGGGTGAACTGAATTACTGTCATACTTATAAACTACTGTATATCAATATATAGAATATAATAGTAGTTGGACATATCATATCCACTACCTGTGTAGGTGCTGCTGGGATGATTGAAGATGTTATTTCTAACAAAGTAATAACAGTGACTTCTTTAAGACATGCTGCTCGTACTGTACACAAAACTGCGATTTGAATGATGAATTGATTCGCATCGCGCATTCTTTGTTTCTTCAACCAAACTCTTCTTTGTTTCTTTTTCCTGTATATTAATAACAAAAGTGCACACTTCTATTTACGATCCATGTCAAGAACTAGTTTTCAAACCGAAAATACGTTTAGTACGGTTGACGGTCGTCGAAGGAGTGGTCACCCTGGGAGACGCCTAGCCGCATGAAATCGCATCGCAGCAATTCGTGGGGTAATTTTCTGCATTGGGAATTCGCATCGCGTCGCATTGCAGTTTTGTGTATGAGCCCAGATTTTGTCCACATACACTCATATTTATACAATGCTAGGTGAGTTGAGAATCACTTACCTATAATTTTGAAATTCGAATTTGAAGTGGTTAAGAACCCTTCTTAACCACTTCAAATTCGTCGATTCACACCAGAGCTGGATAAATAAAATAATGAATTTTGACATCCATCTGGAAGACGATCCATCTAGATGAGCGTCATTTGGTAATGTGATCTATTTGGCAGCAACCAAGTTGCAAAATTCGCTGAGATCTAAGCCTAAGCTTTATGGATCTAAGTGTATTCGCATACCCTCCATTTACCCATTAACTTAACTTTTTGCCATTATGTTAATTAATTGACCGCGGCAAAACTCTCTTTCGAGCTATTAATATTTTAACACTCCCTCACTAAAATCATGAAAGAATTTCCACAAAGCACAAGAATATAACATTTTCCCGCTAATCGCTGTATTGGATTATATTAGGCGCGAGTTTCCTCCATTAGAAAATGGCGGTTATTTTTGACAGGGTATTTTTTCACGATGATGAATGTACATAGAATACTTCCGTAGGGGATGATCTGTGGAGCAGATCAAATCTGCGCTTAAAAGGATGTTTTAACTTATTTCCTGTTGAGGTTTAGGGATGACTCGTGTTTAGGGATGCTGATGAATTTCATTAGATGTTATAAATATAATAATAATAAGGGACCACATGTTTTGTCGCTATTTTCTACAAAGTCACTCAACAATGAAAGTACTTGTATGTTATATTACGTTTTATTTTTTATTCAATTATCCCAACGATGTCTACTGCTGGACGTAGATCTCTTCCATTGTTCGGCTTTGGTCTACTGCTTCCACGTTGACCAGACGGGTTGGTACAGGGTTTTATTTCGAGTTTTCACAGTGGTATAATCTATGTATTTTTTCGTTAGTCGCCTCTTATGAAACACGTTGGATGAGATGGGGTAATGATACTTGTATGCTTTCTCACTCTCCACACGGATAACTTATTCCGTACTTAATAATAAACGACTTGACGATATTAAAAGTCAGACTCATGAAGATGACTAAAACTCAGTCAAGTGACATAAATTTAGTATAATTCAGTTAGTCAAACCCTTTGAAGATACTGACAAGACTCAGTCGAGTGAACTAACTTGTTAATTTTATCTACTACTACTGCTAAATAATGCCATCTTGCCCCTAGGAGAGTATTTATTAATAAAAATATATATCAATGATTTAATGTATCAAAACATCCAAAAGTTAAACATAATTACTGACTTACCTATAGTTTGCTAGTTTACTTACAAATATTAACGGTGATATTGGTCATGGAGTGGAAATCGAAGCCGCACCCCGCGGATTAACGGCGAATCTGTCATCGCGCTGAGCCGATTTATGGCATTATATGCGGTAGTACTAAGAGAATTATTGTTGTTTTATGCGGTAGAGAGACAAGAATTATATTCTTATATTCTTTATAAATAAAGAAAAAAAAAATACTGCAATAAGCCTGTAGGTAGGTTAAGTTATACAATTTTTCTCCCTTAAATAACTTTTTTTTTAAATATCACTAAGTAAGTTAATTAATATGCACATGAAGACAGTGACTTATGAACGCTTGCAATATCAGAACCTGGAAGAATATTAAAGAAAAGGATAGGAAAATAAAAGTAGGTACTTAATGTTTCTTTAGAGGCATAACATTTTTTTTATAAATACACGTCAATTTGACCTTACCTCGCCTGATGGTAAGCTAAAGGCAGTCTCGGAAAGAGGGTCACCATCGTAGACATGTACATGTTAACAGTGGTGGCACTCAGCTTGACGGCCTCATCAGATACCTTTTCACGCAGGACTGTAGGATGAAGGAAACACGTGAGCTGGTGGAAAGTTCCAGGTCTTAATGACTAACTATTAACTACTAACTAACGAAAAAACTAATAGATGATGACAAGTAAGGACTAATAATCTCCTGTTTCACAGGAAACGCTCCAAGCACCGCCTGAAAAGCCGTCTCCGGATTTGAACACAACTTAAAGGGGTAAAAGGAAGCGATACCAATAATTCTGGCAGGTATCGGACATGTAGGAATAAATTTATATTGTGTTTGTTCACTCCTAGTAGCGACTAAGTTATGAGGACAGTACCCACACATCAAAAAACCAAATTGAAAAAAAAATAAGAAAGATTTACACCTAGCCTAGCTGGCACCTTCACACCAGAATAGACAATAGTAGGTAAGTAGGTAAGTACTAGCGTAACCTAGCCTTTGTTATGGTTGGTTCCCTATAAGTCGAGTCCCGTTATGTCGAGTCTGGGAGTCTATTGTTCTCCAAAGTATTAATATTTTACGCTTTTGTAGGCCTGTTACTGTATCCCGGGTGTAAGAGGAACACTCCCGAAGCCGAAAACCCCTAGTAGTACTCCAGGTACATAGCACATTGGCATACAAATAAAATCAATTTTACAAAAAAAAATAGATTTAAAAAAAAAATTGTCCAAATCGATTTTTTTTGTCCGAATCAATTTTATTTTAATGCCAATGTGTTATGTACCTGGAGTACTACTAGGGGTTTTCGGCATCGGAAGCGTTCTCCTTACACTCGGTATAGTTCATACCACCGTCCAATAGAGTCAATAGATTACAACAACATGAATGTTTCATATATCGCCGCCGTCACCGCGCGGTTGTTCCTGCAATAACTGCAGCCGCGCATTACGTAAATTGATTGTGGACAAACAGCGCAGGGACGTACTCGGGTACCCGCATCTCTCCGTGGGCCACATGGGGTTGCTGTTGTATGCTCTGGTTACGAAGATACTCTAGCATCGTGGGTTTTTAAATATCTTCTATTCAGTTTTTCTCCTGGATCTATTACACAAGTTATGAAGTCATGATTTAACCAACAACACTTATACCTACTCGTAAGAGTATTTTGTACCATCTTGTATATAAAAGAACACTTATTTCATTAACTGTTACAAATCACTGTAATATGTAAGTTTAATACACTTATTTTATTAATTAAACCTACAGTATTATGCTAACTACAATACTAAATGTACAATATAGTTATACAAAAATGAGAAAAAAAACAAGGGTGGAAGAGACTATAAGCTGAGCTTGAAAGCTGATAATTCTTTTGAGGGAAAAGCGCTTTTTTATACTTTCACGCTTTCAGCACAATATTTGCCTATTTGCTTTGGCTGAAGTATAATATGCTTAAAATACTGAGTAAGTACCTAGCGAGGCACGAGTACGACTGGCTGTACATAGGATAGGCTCTACACTTATGTATGGTAGTGAATTTTGCGTTTGTGAAAGTAATTTGAATACTGTAGAAACTAGAAATCTGAGAAGTATAGCCGGGGTGAAGTTGACGGATCGAGCGAGGAATAGCGTAATAAGGGAACGTTGTAGTGTGGTTGAAGATGTAGTGGCTAAGATGAAGTGATGCTTAGATGGTTCGGACACGTGGGGAAGATGGACAACAGAAGACTGACGAAACGGATTTATGAGGCGAGGATGAATGAGCAACCCGGTCGGGGTCGACCTAGACATGATTATGTCAATCAGATCGCAGACGTTTTAAACAAAAATGGCATGTCAAGAGTACCCAAAACCGGGGCGCGTGTATGAAAACCATTATAAAAGAAGAAGAAGCGAAAGATCTAAGCCAGGATCGTAGCAAGTGGAACACTGTAGTGCCTGCCTACCCCACTGGGTAAAAGGCGTGACTGTATGTACCTATGTATGTAGTTAGCGTCCGTTTTTGCTAGCACTTTTATTTGCACACATTTGTTTCAGTTTGAAATAAGTTCTAATGTTTACGAAAGGAACATTTTTCACGTCCAAATAAAAAGTAAAATAAGTTGAAATCCGTCCCTTGTGCGAGGGTGGCCACTCACCGAACATGTTGCGATTATAAATGCACCGATAAGATTATGCCGCATTACCATAGTGTGAACACACCCTAACCAATATCCCAATATTCCCAATCCTGTTTTCTTTGGGTATTTACATGAATTTGTTGATTAGTATTCTCGTATATTTTGGAGGGATTAACAGATCAATCGGAATTGAGGTTTATAGTAAGCTTGCTTACTGTTATGAGCCCCCATCGAGTACTTTGGGGGCTAAATTGCAGGTGCAGAAAAAATTCCTACGCTCAATGAATTATAGATGCTTTCGCTCAAAAGTTCCATATTCTCAATTATTAGAACGGTGCAATATTCTGAAATTGGAGTTCAGACGCATGCTTCTAGATGTTACGTCGTTATACGGCTTGTGCAATAGTCGATATGATTGCCCTTGTTTAATTAATACAATAGTACCTACGTTTTTTTTGACATTAGAAATTGTGTAAACAAAGAAGCAGTGGTAGTAAACCATTTTCTACAAACGATTTATAACAATACAGTGATATTGTTTTCAGTGCAAGTTGAAGCTATATGATATTATGGATCACCAGCCTGTAGGCGCGGCTCTGCCCGCATGGAATTCGCATTATCACCAGGTGGTAGAGCCTTTGCTCCGGGCTCGTCTGAGTGGGTGCCACCGCTTTACCTATTAATTCCGCTGCCATAACAACATTGCCTACTATTGTTGTTTTCCGGATGGAAGAGTAAGGTAGCCAGTGTAATTACTGTAGTCTCAAGGCTTAAGAGCCCTAGTCCTCGAAGTGGGATGGCGCCATCATGTTGTTAGGAGTTTATTTTCAAAAGTAAATTCCTAACATTGCGATCAGTTATGGACGGCGATAGCCACTTTTCTTCAGGTGCATCGTCTGTTCGTCCGTCCCACTTATGACATAAAATAAACGTGGAAGATGTTTATCGCGTGGAATTCATCTATAACGTTATTATGTGGTGTCCGCGACTTCGTCCAAATGGATTTACAAAATATTCTCCCGAAGGAATGAGATAATTTCCAGCTAAATTCCCAAAGGAAAGAGAAATTTATGTCGATCCGTTGCTCTGTTTCGTCGTGAAAGAAGGAGAAACACCGTACAAC
The DNA here is from genome assembly GCA_914829495.1 of Eilema sororculum. Classification (NCBI taxonomy): domain Eukaryota; kingdom Metazoa; phylum Arthropoda; class Insecta; order Lepidoptera; family Erebidae; genus Eilema; species Eilema sororculum. Next base: position 1,442,340 of record OU618532.1, read on the forward strand.
TCGGACCGGCTTCAGACTCGTACATTTTTAAACGGAATTCTTATATAAAATAACAATTAAAATGTAACAACAAAAAACTTCAACGAAAACAAACCTAACTTAACAATAACACAAAGAAAACTATCAAAACGGCAAAATTCACTGATTACACTCCCCGTGAAGGATGCGTGACGCTTACGTTTGCTAAATGCTGTGACAAACGGCACGCTCTTTAAAAATAACTTACTGTAAAACGTATTTCAACATTGACATGCTCTTTTTCATTTTGTCATGTTAAACCATTAAACTAATAAGCTTTAATGTTCTCAAGTATATTTATAATAATCTATGTTTGCAACCTTTTCACGATGATTAGTTTATTTATATTAATTTATCTTTTTTGTTGTAGATATAACTATAGTATTTTATTATTGAAAATACAAATAAACTGTCACAATAATGTCTGTTTAGAACTTAAAGATATAAATTAAATATTATGGCATTTTTGATTAATATACTAGCTTTTGCCCGCGGCTCCGCCCGCGTGGATGTTGGTTATCGCGACCAAACATAGCCTATGTCCTTTCTCAAGGTCTAATCTATCCCTGTACCAAATTTCATCAAAATCGGTTCAGTGGCTTAGGCGTGAAAGCGTAACATACAGGCAGACAGACAGACAGAGTTACTTTCACATTTATAATATTAGTATGGATTTTTGCTTGCCACACATTAACGTGTATAATAAAGAACCCAATTTTTTGTTCTATCTAATGCTAAAAAAACAGACTATACATAGTTCCAAGAATTGTTATCAGGAGAGAAGCGCGCGTCCGCGACTTTTCGACACAGAAATAAATATGTAGAACTAACGCGGCTACGTGCAGCTCTGCTTTTTTTTTCGTGCGCATAACCCCTTGGATACCCGGGAGGGGAGGTTATGTCGGACTCGAACCGACTAAAACCGCACGCCGGCTGACGGTCGTGGTGCTAGGCCGGAGGTGAGGTTATCATCGACATATCCCTCGCACCCCGGCTGACCTAGGTCCATCCTTTACGGTCTGGCCCTTCTCGGGAGGGGGGACAACGGAGTCCCGACTCGCTCCCGGAATGGGGAGGCGCACTTCTCAGCGTGCACCTCTGCATCGTCTTATCGACACATTTAATACGTACTTTTTGGAACTCGACATAATTTTCACTGTCCAACCCACAGTTCAAACGAAAAGCCATAGAGTTATTGACCAATTTGCAGTCACATTTTTAATTTATTTTTTATTTTTGACTGGTCTGATTTGTTTAACTACTTTTGATCTTTACTTTTAGTTTTCCTTTCAGTTCAGTAGTATGTATAAAAAGTCAAGTGAAGGGAAATGAGGATGAGAAAAGAGTTAATCCTAGGTTCCAATGTGCAAGCTTTTTTGCCACGGCTATTAGTGCATAGATGATGATGATGTCATACTTAAAGTAAAGCCAACGAAGCGATATAAAAAAGGTAAACAATGTTTATCATCAACAAGCATGGAACCTACTGCTACAATTCTTTTAATTTTGTCAGCGCAGAATTGCATATCGTACTTTGGCCCCGGGTCTAAAAATGCCACAATGAGCGATTCCGCTGAAAACGAGTAAGTTTATGAATTTTCAGTAAATCTCATAGATTCCTACAAAATTTGAATAAACTAGCAGAGTCACAGCAATTAATTTACTGTGCAGATTCTAATTTCGTATAAAATTTCGCATGATAAAATATTATCCTAATACGATTCCAATATTTAGTGACCTTAAAATAACTCCCTGCCAGCTCACGTGTTTCCTCCTTCCTACAGTCCCGGGTCCTTTAAGCGGAGCGTGAAAAAGCATCTGATGAGGCCGTCAAGCTGAGTGCCACCATTGTTAACATGGTACATTTTTACGATGGCGGCCCTCTTTTCGAGACTCTGCCTTCAGCTTACCATCAGGCGAGGTGAAGTCGAATTGACGTGTCTTTTTATAAAAAAAGACCTTCAGGCCATACACGAACTCTGGACTTATCGATCATAAAGCCGGCTCAGCCTTCTGTGTGAAATCGTTGAAGTATGTCAAAGAAACGTAAGTAAGTAACTTACACAATGCACGGGCATGTCGTATGTTAACGGTTAAGTAAGTAGGTATAGTATTTACGTGTAAGTACGTAGTTAAGTGACTATTGAAAAGAGCCATTGTCTTTAGAAAATCGTGTGAATTGTCCGAGCTCGAGGAAGTGGTATCGAAGTACCTGGGTTCTGTAGCTAACTATCGGGTTCTGTGTCTAAAGGGTATACAAAATATTGACTTTGAACTTATTTCGTTTTCCCCCTCCTACCCACCGCCCCATGGCTAGTGGAACGGTCTTTGTCGGACTCGAACTGACTAAAACCGCACTGCTTCTCGGGTGTCAAATACTGGGGTGTAAGAGATTTTCCTCGCACTGGGCTATCTCCGCTTTCAAGAAGACCCCTCGAGTGTGGAAACCAAGGTGTCCACCTCTTGCTCCGTAAAGGAAAGAGGATTTGAGAGTAGCTGTTTTGAATAAAAATAAGTGTCACAGCTTCTGGGCGAAGTCGTAATTAATTTTGAATTTTAATACATATCTGTACTTAAATAGGATGCCTTTTTGTAATGCCATCCGAATGACATCAACAAAAAATAAGTCTTTCGCAGTTAATAAGTTTTAGTAATACCTAGAAGTCATTGGCTGTATGTACCTAGTAGTAGGTGGTCTCTAGACCCTATAGTATTCTCCATGAGACAAGTCCATATCAGCAATCTATCGATTACCTCATCAATATCCTGTCGAGTACAGACACATTGCACCCGAATGTACTTACCCACCGACGTAACGGGCCCCACCTCCAATTTAGTTAAGAGCATGCGGCGCCGGGCGGCGAACTAGTGTTATAATAAATTGTAAGTAAAATAATCAGACTGATACCTTTGATCAACTTGCTACTAATAATAAAAAGTTATGAAAAGATAGATCCTCTAAAAGGTTTACTGGGAGAAAACTCAATTCTGAGTTAAGCTCGCCTTTGTACATCAAAATGTTTTAAGTATGCTCGTTACTTTATCATTTTTATGTGTATCTACAATAAAGAATTAATATAATCATAATATATATTACGTGTCACGTTGTTGGTCCGCGATGGACTCCTAAACTACTTAACCGATTTTAATCTGCACACCGTGTACAGTTTGATCCAACTTGAAAGATAAGATAAGATAAGATAAGATAAGATAAGATAAGATAAGAAAATTCTTTATTGTACACTTATAAATTTTAGTACATGTACGGACAACATAATAAGAAATGTACAAATGGCGGCCTTATCGCTACAAGCGATCTCTTACAGGCAACCTTTTGATGGACATTTATTAATCTCAAAACAATAATAACGTTTGGGTAGTTATTACTGTAGTCATAAACTTAAACTATATACACACATATATACATACATACATATTCCTACATACATAAATAAAAATAAATATACTATTCACGTACATAAACACATTATTAATTACATACCTAAGTATAGTATTTAACATAATCCTTAGCACATACTTACATTAAATTTCTATAATATATACATAAATAGGTACATATGCAGATAAGATTAGATATACTTACACATATTATATATAGAAGATATACACACAGCGAGTACCAAAGCAAGACCTTATGATAAAGTTACAATGAACTCAAATAATGTTGTTTTGTCATTTTTTTGAAAATAGCCAAGGATTGTGCACGTCTAATATTCACAGGCAGTGCATTCCACAACCGTACAGCCTGAACAGTGAAGGACTTGTCATAGAATTTTGTAGAATGAGAGGGCGTGGATAATTGCAATGTTACTGACGACCGCAAGAATCTTGAATGTGTGTCATTTAGGAACACGAAGCGTTCTTTTAAGTAAGTCGGAGTACAAGGATGGAAAAGAATACTGTAAAGCATGGAAAGAATATGAGCATTCCGTCGAAGTCGAATTGGGAGCCACTTGAGCAAGTTGCGAAACTGTGATACGTGATCATATTTACGAAGACCAAATATGAATCTAATACAGAAATTTTGTAGGCGCTCAAGCTTATCAAGTTGCTCCTCAGTGAGATCGAGATAGCTGACATCAGCATAGTCAAGTAGAGGGAGAAGAAGCGATTCTGCAAGTGCGAGTTTAGTGGCTGTTGGTAGAAAGTTTCGAAGTCTACGCATGGAACCCGCCGATGCAAACATCTTGCGACTGAGCTCTCGTATTTGGGGGCCCCAGGATAGTGTCCTATCTATCCGTATGCCAAGATTTTTTACCTCGCTACTTATTTTAAGGGGTACACCATTAAAAACTACATCTGGCAATTGTGACCAGTCTATTCGGTTTATCATACCGGAGCTGCCCACAATAATAACCTGGGTTTTAGAAGGGTTCACTTCCAGTCCATATTGCTTACTCCACTTACATACCTGCATCAGATCTGCATTTATAGTAGAGATGGCTGCCGGCAGTTCCTGTAAGGAGGCTTGCGCGTAGATTTGAAGATCATCTGCGTAAAGGTGGTAGGAAGAACTTAGTAAATTAGAGATTGAATTTATAAAGATTGAGAAAAGTAAGGGAGATAGCACGCCACCCTGTGGCACACCGACAGTTGTACTACACCAAGAAGAGAAGGACTCTTCGACACGTACACGCTGTCGGCGCCCAAACAGGTAACTGTGAAACCAATCAATCACTGTTGGAGATATGTTAACAGAGCGTAAAATGCCGAGCAGGATATGGAAATCTACAGTATTAAAAGCGTTGCTGAAATCAAGGAGAGAGAGTACTGTAAGATTTCCGTTCTCCATACCAAACCTGATGTCATCGGTGACTTTTATCAGTGCGCTTACCGTGCTGTGCCCCGGTCGAAAACCTGACTGGAGGGGATTTAAAAGGTTGTTTTGTGTGAGGTATTTGCTGAGTTGACCATGTACGAGCTTTTCTAAGATCTTGGATAAAAAAGGTAGTATGGAAATAGGACGATAATCGGAGGGGGATAACGGATTGGATTTTTTAGGCAATGGAATAATTTGTGCCTGCTTCCAAGCATCAGGAAATACACTTTTGTTGAGGGAGTGGTTTAGGACGTGGCAAAGTATAGGGAGAATTTGATCCAGAATTGGTAGAACCATGTTTCGACTTATGCAGTCATTCCCAACAGCACTGGAGTTTATCGACATTATACACTCTTTAACACCACAATCAGATGCTTGACCAAAAACGAACGGGGAGTAGTCAGGAGTTGGAAGTAATGAAAGATATTGTAAAGTATTATCTTTGTTAGCCGGATCATATTTAGTTGAAGCTGAGAAATGATGGTTTAGTAATTCAATGTCAATTTTATTAGAAGTGGCATTTTGCCGTGATTTTCCAACTCCCAATGTTCTTAAGAATTTCCAGATTTTAGTGGGGTCTCCGTTCTCGACCGACTTATGGATGTGTTGGCGTTGTGCTTTCCTACACATCTTTCCGCATAGATTTCGTACTGCTATATATTTTTCACGGTTATTGAGAGTAGGCTTTGTTTTATATCTAGTTTTGGCTGCCGCTTTTCTTGATAACATTGCCTTAATATCAGTGGTAAGCCACGGTGCAGGCAAGTGCTTAACTTTTATAGCACGGACTGGCGCATGTTTATCATAAAGCTCTATTAAATTGTTACTGAGTATGGCTATTTTGTCGTCAATCGATTCCGTAGCTAGAAGAGAACTACAATCGAGATTATCAGCATCCTCTCGAAGCTGGTTGTTATTCATGCCACTAAAATTGCGCAGCATAAGTATTCTCGGTTTTAGTTTAGGAGGACGAAGTTTATAGGAGAGGAAGATTAGGTCGTGGTAAGAAAATTGATCGGCTGAGCACTGGCCGTGCTTAGCTACTAAATTAGTTGAGGATACGAGGATGAGATGGAGAAGAGACGGATTACGATCGGGAACGTGGTGTGTAGAATTTGAAGGTAGAACAGATAGATTACAGGACTTAATAGTGTTGAGGAAAGTTGAAGAGCGGGAGTCATTTTTCAGTAAACACGTATTGAAGTCTCCCATTATGATGGTCTGATTATAAAGAGGACAAAGGCGTTCTAGCAGTTTTTCAAAAGAAAGGAAAAAGTTTATTTTAGACGAGGGGCAATAATAGACGCCAAGTAACAGTTTGGTGTGAGATAGTTCTACCTCTAGAAAGAGGTGCTCACCAGCATTTGATGGTGGTGGTTGTGGTGACAAATCCACAATCCGATAGGGAATGCTGTGACGCAAATAGATAGCAACCCCGCCACAGGCTGACCCCGTGCGGTCATTCCGAAACAAATGAAAACCGGGGAGAGAGTACCTAGCTTACATCTTAATTTAGCGATAAGTGACATCCACGCGGGTGGAGTCGCGGGCAACAGCTAGTATATATAATATAGATGTTTGTTACTTCTTTACGCAAAAACTGTGGAACATAACTGAATGCATTTAGCATCGAGATTTCGAGTTTCATCATCGCCCCAGCGTTCTGAGGTTATATTTCAGAACCCGGCTCCACTTAATCTCCCGCCTTTGTGCTCCTTGTCCTCAACTCATAAAAGCTGCACTGGCTGTGCATTTGACTGAGAATGCTGTCAGACCTCCTTGACAGGAAAACGTGCGCCAGGTCCTCATTCGACAATAAACAGGACCACCAAAAATCCCAAATACACGCTAAGACTGATACCATTTTTTTTGTTATGTTTAACCAGTCTAGTAGTTACTGGGTTTCAAAGTTTGGACCATATCAATAAAAGGGTCTTAAAATGAGGTCGAATGGTGCTTTTGTGAAAGGGTCCAAACTTTAAGGGCGTATGGGAACGTAGCCGCCTATGTCAACCTTTACCGATTACCCCCTTTACCCGCAATCTCTTTCTAATATTCTTTCAGTATATGAGCTACTAGCTTTTGCCAGCGTCTCCGCTCGCGTGAATGTCGGTCATCGCGATTAAAAACACAGCCCATGTCCTTTTTCAAGGTCTAGTATACGCCTATACCAAATTTCATTAAAATCGGTTCAGTGGTTGAGGCGTGAAAGCGTAACATACAGACAGACAGACAGACAGTTACGTTATAATATTAGTACGGATCGTATCAATCGTAATATACGCAAACTTCAACCTAAGGTCTCACGCCTCCTTCCAGCAGACGCCCACTCAATACTTCATCAGTGTATAATTTACACGTGACGAGGACGACGCGTGGACGATTCGCAACGGAGGTTGTTCCCATGACCGGCGATCCGATACGGTGGCGATATGATGGGGTTGGCGGCTAAAGTGCTCTACTTGACAGTTGATTCCATACTAATATTAAAAACGCGAAAGTAACTCTGTCTGTCTGTCTGTATGTTACGCTTTCACGCCTAAACCACTGAACCGATTTTGATGAAATTAGGTAGGATTAGACTATGAGAAAGAACATAGGCTACGTTTGGTCGCGATAACCAACATCCACGCGGGCAGAGCTGCGGGCAAATTTATTTTGTAAAAAAATATTACCTATGTATATCATCTTGGAATTGATCCCGGTTCCCGGATCCCTAAACAAGAAGTCAGCTAGTTTATTCTCATATGATTTCATTATTTTTTTACATCGATTTTCTTGACACACATTGTTTGTTTTGAAACGTCTATCGGCTCGAGAAGTATGTAGGGATAGAGTCAAAGGCTGGCTCTTGTCTGCCTACCATGAAGGGAAATAGGCATGAGCATAATATGTTTGTGTGTATATATTGACACGTCTTAGGGGTAAGATTGAATGCGTGAGCTTGTAGAGAGTGAAGTTTGTAAAGTCGCTTAACTGTGTGCAATTGGATACTGTTAGAAGTAGAGCAACATTTCGTACATCTCACTCATATATTTTAAGGGATGATGTACAATATGCTTCGTAATTGAGTTCTCACGGATACAGTGATCCACACTCATCAGTTTTTTTAATGTAATGTTTTCTATAATTTTGCACAGTGAAGAAGACGAGTTTGAAGACGCGGTTGCGACGGCGTATAAACCAAGCAACAACAGGTTATGGGTTCATAGTGAGGTTTTCGGGGTCAGGCAACCTCACCTGCAAGCTGATACCAAGACCATCATCATCATCCACATAAAGACGTTAGTCCTGATTGCATCCGAGGCCACGGTGCCCTCGGAGCTCAGGGTCCGCCTTCTGGCGTAGCTGCTCCAAGATATACAGGGTTATTGGTAACTCGCCGTATTGCTGTCAGGGAGTGTTAGAAGATCCAAAATGCTACAATTTTGATCCCCCACATGTATGGCCGAAAATCAATAAGTAGTTGTCGAAATAATTGAGTTTTTGGCTTTTTTCCATTTTTACCCAGAATAAAGACTCTAGAGAAATTTTTTAAAAAAAGTTTTAATCTACTGGCAATTATACTAATTTTTTTTTGTAGGTGACACTTTTAGTAACCTAAAATAGTAATAAAACGTAATAAAAATTTTAAAATAAAAAATTGTGAACCATGTTATGAAAAAAATATTTTTCAATTTTCACTATTCACTATTCACTATTTTAAATAGTTTTCAATTTTCAATTCGCTCCCCAATAATTGTTATTTGTCTCAAAAGAATCACTATCTTATCGTTGTTCCCAGTTCCATTTTTTATATAATAGGTTATGGGGGGTTATTGGGTTAAGGTTATAAGGTCACGTCAATTGACTTCGCCTCGCCTGATGGTAAGATAAAATCTCGGAAAGTTACCATTATAAACACTTACCATGTTATCAATGGTGGCACCCAGTTTGACGGCCGCATGTGATGCTTTTTCACGTGCCGCTTAATGGACCCGGGACTGTAGGAAGAAGGAAATACGTCCTATAAAAATAAAAAAAATAAAAATATCTAAGACTTTCTCATTGGAGCGTGTTCCACTCACTTCTTCTGTTTTTGACTTCACTTGTCCTCAAAATCCCGAGAGAAAAGCCTTCACCATAGGCTTGTCCAATAGACATCAGGGGTATACACAAAGGGTATACTTACATATAAAACCGCAGCGGCACCGGTCAGACGCCGTGCCGCCGCCGCACCGCATCGTGTAGCATGGCTCTGAGGGTTGCAAGTCAGGCCGGTCTCATAATTAGAACACTCGCCGGTAAAGGCGGAATATTATAAATTCCTGCATAAAAACATCCAAACTGCGCTTTCACATGCATCAAAATGTGGAGTGCTAATTTCCTATCGTTCAGAAATCCCGCGGGCTGGCCACAAGCAGATATTACGTTGGAAGGTTTTTGCATCTGTTTTAAAAAAAAGCTTTTAGCCTGACGCGCGGTACCCCAAAAATAGCCTGTCAAAATATTGTCGGCCATATCAAGGGTGAGAGTGTACAGTCGGAGTGACAAACTGCAATATTGGTTGGTAAAAATCGTGTTGGGGTATTATCCTATAGTGAAAATAAATTATCTAACCTAGCATATTAAATTAAGAATCGTAAAAGAGTGGTAAATATTGCGTCGGTTCATAATTTACAGTTTTTATTTATTTTTAATAATAGATCCAACCTATAATAGTAACTGATTTGACTATTAAATTTTATGACGTCACTACATCTTTTTATGTATAATTTACCTTATAAGTACCTAACTTATCGTTTTGACGTTTAGTAAAAAGTAACTATTTTGACTATTCAGTAGAATATCCGTTTAGTAAATTTGACTAAGTAGTCAGTAGAATACCTAGTGTTGTGATTTCTTTTTCTTTAATGCACAGGCTTGTAATTCATCAAAAGGATAATATAAAGAGGAATATTATATACTTACTCACATTTTAGTACCTAACTATAAATAGGTACAGTCGTCATTATCGCCACATAATACTGCTGACGAAGCTTTCTTACAGGTTCTCTGGGAGTTGACAGGTCAAACGATAGTCGCTCACATAAAAACCATAATCAGTGTAATCAAAAGAAAGAGGAGGAGAGCGAACCCCAAGTTCCAAGGATATTCGCTTTTTGGATGAAATCGGGACACAAGCGAGCTACAGGGCACTGCCTCTTGATGTCATATTCTAGTACACTTGATCTATCTAACAGCTAACCTCTCATAAATATACCTGCAGGCGTGATACTTCTTCATCTTATTCGTCTTAGCGTTAATCCCAGCCGCATCCGAACCTTCCAGCTTGGAGTCTGGGGTCCGCTTTACCAGTCTAACCGCGGATTTGGCTAAACTTCGGTATTTTCTGTGAAGCGATTGCCATCTGACCTCCACAATCCAAAGGCGACATCGAAGCACTGCAGCTAGACCAGTTGTTGGACTTTTGAGGGCTCCAACTACCCGTAACGACTGCCATACATGTTCGTATGGCAACCGGGACCGACGGCTTAACGTGCTCTTCGAGGCACGACCAGACCAATGCAAATAGCATACAAATATTTGCACTAAGTGGGGATCAAAACCGCGCCTCCTACGTAGCAGCCGCGTTCACTACCGCTACGCCACGGAGGTGGTCTTAACATAACCATAAACTCATTACATTATATTGAAAGTTAAAAACTACAACATTCAACTGAGCTCGGTGATTTGTTTTAGCCGCCGACTGTACCAACAATTTAAAATTGCCCCGCTTCCTCCCAGAGGGTGAGTAGGCACAAAAAGCTTTTAACACACAATACTTTTTTCAACTCAAAATTAGACTTATTTTCGTTGCAACGGCTAATTTTGTTTCCATCAAATGTAAAGACTTTTCTTCCTTTTTTGTTATAACTCGTATTTATGTTTTATTGGTCCAATTTCGGTTAGTTATCGTCATGTTATATAATAGTGGCTAATTTGACAAAGTGACTATTACTATGGGGTTACCAAAAAAGGACCTTATTGTCTATAAATACACACTATTCAGTTTATCAAAGGAATCCTACTAATATAATATTATAAACGCGAAATTTTATAAATATGGATGGATGTTTGTCTTCACGTCTAAATGGTGGGGGGATTTCAATAAAATTTAGTATGGAGTAAGCTGACACCTTGGATTAAAACATAGGCTATGTTTGGCCGCGATAACTGACGTCCACGCGGGCGGAGCCGCGGGCATAATCCAGTTTCATTATATTTTTGTGACAGAGATTTTCTAGCACAAAATCGTTATCTTTGATGAGTTTATGATATAGGTAGATGCTTTTAGGGATCGTACCAAAATCTTTAAGGGGAAAACCAGTTGACCTGTAAGCTGGTACACCAGCTGTTGGATGGATGAGGTTCTGGCGTTATGTTGTAGACACGTTGCCTCCTTGTATGAATTTTACCGATTCTACCAGGGCGCCTTCTATTGAGCTCTCATGCTTTACTGAGGTGTCACCTACATACGGTACGGTACACCACATTGGACCAAAAGGTTTGCCCCCTTTTTATCACACGATGAAGATCTGGAAAGTATTTCCTTCTTCTTACAATGTCGCGTCATAAAGCACCGGTCAAGGCCGTCATACCAAGAATTTCCATTTGCTGATGTGAGCATCCATAATTGCGGTCTTTACCTTCTGGGCTACATTTTAGCCACTTGGTGGGGTGCATTCAAATGACAGACTTCCTTAGACCGATCTGGCCTTTACCTCGCTCAAAGTATTGCTATCGCTATTCAGCGGGGCAATGCCGCCAGCCTTTTGGGCACGCTACTGGTAGAGGTCGATGGAAAGGCATTCTACGATGCCTAAAGTTACAGTCTCTTCCACCCCTGTTTCTGTTTTTCCTTTTTGTATATATTGTACATTTAATTATAATACCTACTGTAATTAATTTTCCTTTACCAAATGTTTGCCAATAAAGTTGAGAAAGCAGAAATGACAGACTAAATTAAATAAAAAATACTAATTTAGACCTTCATATCTATAAATATGCCACTAAAGTACCTACTTATATACTAAAGGATGATGAATTGACTACTATTGAAGAACTCGAAATTTAAAAAATAAAACAATCGAGGTTCCCAACACAATTCCGACCACAGGTCATCTAAACCCAGATTCTTAAAAAGATACTGGCCGAAAACAATAGTGAGTCGAATTCGAAAAAGAAAACATTCGAATTTCAAAGCAAGCACCGCTATTGGCCAGTAATGGTTCACAATGGCTGCCGAAACGTCAGATATGACAGACGATAAAGTTTTGAAATTCCCCTGACTTTCTTTCGTTTTTTATGTGAAATAGTTGAATGTTATAATTATTGCTTTTATGTTGTCTGAACAAAGTTTTGATGGCTGATAAATGTTTCACACATGATAGTATCTATTTGATAACATTGTTGGACTTTTTTTCTTAGACTATGAAATGCATGTTTACAAATTCTTAATGTTTTATTTTATGGTCGAACGCCACTCCTTGTCAAAATGGCTAGCCGTCAAAATATCTCAAGGAAAAAGCCAAAATTCTCCAGCTATATATAGAAAATAATAGGACTCTCATCTACGTGACGTTTTGTTACTTACTGGTCTTTCGCGATATTCATCAATTTCTTTAATATATGCCAGTCTAGTTATAAAAGTCATTACTGCATAGGTAATTATGTTAATTTGTGTGGAAACATACCTACATGTTACCAGTCAATGGTGCAGGCAGCGTTGAAAAGAGAGACGTTACTCTATATGTATTTTTGCTATAAGAGTAACGTGACATTCAAGTAGGTAAGCTGTACAGTGTACAGGGTTGAGCCGACATGAGCACCACAGTATACTTAACCTATTAATAGGACATTGAACTACCGTCATTTCCATAAACTTATCAGTACAAAACAGACCTTCTGTGTCCAATATTAGCGCATGTTGGGTGTACGTGTTCAGCCAGCTTGACATAGGTAACAGTTTCCAAGTAAAAATGACACTGCATATTAAAATTTCTTAGCCCACGGTGTCTAACCACGCCCCTCGCGTCGGGCGCCTTCGGCCAACCTCGACCAACCTCGGCCGACCGACGACGGCACGCCCAGAAACTCACGCGCAGCATAAATAACACACCAAATAAATGTTTATACCATATTTCTTTAATATTCGAGTAGATCTCTCAACGGCTGTACATTTAGAGGTTTTTGGTTTGAATTATTGTGGACAAATAAATAAGATGCTTTTAGGAAAGAAGATCGTAATGGCTTTTTGGGGATGGATGGATTGTGTGGAGGTTATGTAATGTTTTGTTGTATATAAATCTTAGGATTGTAATGAAAAAAAATCCAAAAATCTGCATGAAAGTCAGTCCAACCGTTTGGGAGCTATTTGATGCTAGAGACAGATACAGGCCCTCAATTCTACTAAAGCTAAACCATGGTGGTACCACAACCACCGCAAAAAATTACAATAAATTTTAGACTTTATTGCCATACCTCTAAAGTCCAAAATAAAATGAAAAAAGTTTCATTACACATTTTCATTCACTCTGTAAAAAGCCATTTAATTTTGAACTTTAGCCACATCGTTTTAAAGTCTATTATTAAATACCGTTTTTGCTGTCGCTGTGGCACAACTGTGGTTTGGCTATAGTAGAATCGAGGCCCAGGTTATGCTACCTATGGAACACATTTTTTTTTGTCAGAAGTTAAAAAGACCACGTTAAGGGTGACCACCGATTTCTATCGGTCAATACCACAGGTGAATACCACAGAACAGAAAAAAGTCAATATAGTGTCTGTGGTGTGGCGGTAGTTTGCGGGTACGATCCCCGCAAAGTGCAAATATTTTTATGCATGAATATGGCTATTTGCATTGGTCTGGGTGTTTCTATGTATAATATGCATGTATTTACAAAAAAAAAGTATATAAGTATGTTTATCCGCATTCCAGATTCCATAAAACAAGCTATAAAAGCTCACCATGGATCTAGATAGCGTTGTTTAGAATGTTGTGGAATATTATATTGTGGAATATGTAGAATATTTATTGACTGCTCTGATCAGTCGATATAACTGCATTTTATTGTTTTAAAAGAAAATTTACCTGACCTACTGATGATGACACCACGTCTATGATTTATAAAGTAAAATTACACATGTTTCAGTACAAAATGATAGCAGCCATATCTATTACCGTTTTGTAACTGTACAGTGATCTCCGAGAGCCACACGGCCGCCTCTGTCGGCGCGCCGCCCCACTTCAAAGCGCGAGATAACATCGTCTCAAGAGCATCACAAATATAAGTAGTTGCTACTGGTCTCTAAGTGTCTGCGTCTGGATGCTGTAAGTACCAAGGAGAATGAAGTCAGAGAAATTGCAGCTATCGCCTAAGTGCTATGTTGTGAAGATGTCGTACATTTTTATATTATTGAAAGGCTTTTATACCACTTAGGAGTCAGACAAGCACACAACTCACCTAATGGACTGGTGGTTACTGTGGCCTATGGTCGTGAGTAACACCAGGGGTGGGTAGAAATTTTCTAATACCTTTCTTGAATAACCTCATGATTTGGTCGCTTGGGATTACCACAGCAGTTTAAAGTTCTATATTCCAAATCATTTATTCTGTATAGACCATTAAATCGGAACTTACAAAACGTTAATCCTATTAATATTATAAACGCGAAAGTTTGAGAGTATGCATGGATCTACGAGTATGTATGGATGGATGATGGTTACTCTTTCACGTAAAAACTACTGAATGGATTTTCATGAAACTTTACAATAATATAGCCTATACATCAGAATAACACATAGGCTATATATCATCACGCTACTAATCAAGGGAACGGAGCAGTGATCATTAATGTCAACAAATTGGCCGGAATCGGCATATACGCAGAAGTGATAGTGTGGTTATTTCTGTTGCTGTTTAGATAACTATATCATTGTAGGAAGCGGGATCGGACGCCACGCGAGTGGAAAATAATTGGCATTGCGAAATTCACCAGACCAGCTAGTATGGAACTGGACCACCAGTTCGAAACGCGGCCCAAATGAAGACTCCGGAAAACTCAGCGGGCATTTTTTTGGTCTATTTACAATCATTCACTTAGTCTAATACTTGTAGTCTAGTCATAGCTGAGCGAACAGCTCAGTGGAATGAACTGTCAGGCCACAGGTGAAGCGTGCGTGGGATAGAGCCTCACGCTCATTTAGAAGAAACATATTTAAGCTTCAAGATTCCCAGTGAATTCCCACTTGAGCGGTTAACGGGAACATAAGTGCTTTAGAAGTAGGTAGAATAGCGAACACTGGATTAAAAGTGCAAGCCTTGGATGCAACCAAAACTGGCGCACAAATCCATTGATTATTCATGATGAGAAGCGACCGAAACCGGTGAATTTACACGAAAGGTTTATTTTTTAGTTTTATTTTTTTTATTTAGGACACGCCAATTTGACTTCACCTCTCCTGATGGTAAGTTAAAAGCAAAGTCTCGGAAAGAGGCTCACCATCGCAAACATGCACCATGTTAACAGTGGTGGCACTCAGCTTGACGACCTCATCAGATGCCTTTTCACGCCCCGCTTAAAGGACCCGGGACTGTAGGAAGAAGTTCAATAGTAGAGAATAAATTAAATTAGGTCGTGAACCGTGTGAGGATAAGGCCAGAATCCGATGGCGGGCTGTTAACCCTGCCTACGTCTACGTCAAAGCGTCTACCAGTATTCAATAACAAATCTCAATTGTTTTAATTAAAAATTCAAACGCACGTTGGCAATAGGTTGCGAGTTTCGTACAAACAATGAAGCGGGAGGGTGGCGATGCTAATGGGCGCACAAGTGGCGCCGCCGCGCGCCGTGCGGATATGAACGCCAATTTGAATGTTATTACATCCGCTGTGGAGGAGGCTCTTTACTCAAATAAATATAGGAACTCGCTGATATTGGCTTTGGTGACGTCATGGGTAGGTACCTACAGTCAGCATCGATCTTGATTACCAAAGTACCTACTCCAAATTACTCGACCTAAAATGTGCTCAAAAAGTGCTATACGCGAAGTACACGTTTCTTGGATGTATATAGCCGCCGTGGCGTCGCGGTAGTGAACACGACTGCCACGCAGGAGGCGCGGGTTTGATCCCCGCTCAGTGCAAATATTTGTTTGCATGAATATGGCTGTTTGCATTGGTCTGGGTGTTTCTATGTATAATATGTATGTAGGTATTTACAAAAAATAGTATCTAAGTATGTTTATCCGCATTCTAGTTTCCATAACACAAGGTAGTTAAGCTTAGCATGGGTCTAGATAGCGTTGTGTGGAATGTTGTAGAAATGTATTATTATTATTATTGCAAAACAATCTGAGCACGCCACCAGGGCCTTTTATATCTCGCGCTTTCAGTCCAAGAAAATATGATTCGAGCTATACCTTATGCCCGCCTTACTGTTGACCTTACGATAATATAATTTAAATCAATAAGCAAAACAGTTTGATGGCTCTTAAAAAAGAAATGTGACCACGTCCGCAGAATAACACAGCCAAAAGTCAATTGGAATATAAAAGAAGTAAAACTCGATACGCCGAAAACAATAGGAGAATTGAATTGAATTTCAAAAAAGAAATAAAACGAACTGGGGCCGCCATTGGTTAACAAATACTCGATACAAAATGGAAGCTTTTAGTTTGTAGACAGGTCGCTGGGATCGGCGTGACATTGAGAAAGAGAACTAACTGTTTTAAACAGCGTCTGTGAAATTTTGTGAATTTTAAAATAGCGCCTTACTTTGTAATTAATTTTATAATTTTGTACTGATGCCCATGGGACCCGTGGGTATCAGTTTGTGTGATCAAAATACACGTTAGGTCTAACCAGGACTTTTCAAATTAAAAACCGTATCTCAATCTGTTCATTAGGCACCTACGTGTTGCGATATACCTTTGACTTTGAAAATTCTGATGAATTTAATAAATAAAAAAATTACTGAAAATTATCAGAAGTTGGTGTACAGAGACTTGGTAGTAAAACAGCTGTGAACGATCGCCACGTAATATAATTATAATAATAAATAATAAATAAATAAATAAATATTTCCTAACATTCTACACAACGCTATCTAGACCCATGGTAAACATAGCTTAACTAGCTTGTGTTATGGAATCTAGAATGCGGATAAACATACTTAAATACATTTTTTTTTTGTAAATACATACATATTATACATAGAAACACCCAGACCAATGCAAATAGCCATATTCATGCATACAAATATTTGCACTGAGCCACTTCACTTCACTACCACCACGCCACGCCACAGGCAAGGTGTAAATTACCACTTAAAGATGACCAATCAGGGTTAGGTTACTATTGGTACTGTAGCAGAAGGCACACAACTGAAACCTCTCTTTTATCCAAACAGCTTACTAGCTGCCCCGCGAACTTCGTACCACCAATTTTTTCCCGCCCGCGCGGCTTCAGATCCCGTTCCCGCTGTACCCTCTACTATATTAACCTTCCTCTTGAATTACTCTATCTATTAAAAGAAACCGCATCAAAATCCTTTGCGTAGTTTCTAAGCATACACAGGGACGGACAGACGCGGCAAGTTTAAAGCAAACTAAATGGATTTAAAGCAAAATCGTGCTTGAAACTATGTAGTGAAGCTGCTATCCGTAGCTACGGTTGCGTAAAATATTCATTCTGTTACCGCGAACACAGGAATCTATTCCCGGACCAAAAGTTAGACGATGTACCAACTATTGCAGACTGTTTTTTAGAGATCAGGTTATTTTTTTGGGTCACTTTAGAACTTATTTTAGTCACAGAAATCGGATTAGGAATAGACCGATAGAGTAGATAGAAAAATTTATCACTTGTATTTTGAAAATGTATCCTAGTCACATTTTGGAACCCACTAGCGCTGTGAAGTGTGCCATATAAAATGTATAAACGGTAGTATCTTCTACCATCTCGTCTTAAAATGCCGCCGGCCTCTCGACCGTCGTGAACCTTCTTCTTCATCATAGCAAGAATCCCAGTCACATCTGAAGCTTTTTTACTTGGAGTCTGGGGTCCGCTTTGACCAGTCTAACTGCGAATTTGGCTGAACCTCGATATTTTCTGTGAAGCAACTGCCATCTAACCTCCAAAACTCAGTACGAAATCGAAGCATTGCAGTCAAACCAACCAACCGTCGTCGTTAACCTGTTTGTACTCATTTACGCGCGCGAAATGGGAATTTGATTGAACCGAGTTACTCGGCCGAGTATTCGGTTAAAAAGAAATTGAGCCGAGTAAAACTCGGTACTCGTTACTCGGCAAAAGTGTTACTCAGCGCATCTCTAGTATAAAGATACATGTAATAGTTAAATTGCAGGTAAGTATGTATATACCTATTACCTAACTACTAAATAAAACATCACTTCACACCAACAAAAGACTCCACAATTCTTTCCGCCATCACAGAATCAATTCTGCGCCGTTGTCGTCATAATATTTATCTGTCGGCTCTCCGGAGCCCTCAGCGGCGCCCCTCCAGCCCCGGGTCCATTAAGAGGATTAAAATTCGGCTGCATCGCGCCTGCACTGCGTTCATAACACTATAAGTAAGTATCCGTACTGTAGGCAGTAATAGCTTTGAGGAAAAGACGAACTAAAATGTGTCGAAAGCCGTGTTATGCCGAATCAAATTACATACTTTTGTTTAGGTATATATATATATATATAGAAGGGGTAGACAGAGGTATATTGGCAACCACGTTTCGCTAATTATGATTTTCGGTCCCACGACGTAATAGGAACGAGCCTATTTGCATTCTACTAGTAAGTAGCGGGTCATTTCCCTTAGGCTGTATGTTTGAAGCTGAAGAACAGCACTTCAGTGCGGTTGGACTACGGGGAAAAAATATTCCCCACCCGCCAGTGGGGCGTAGCGGTGGGACCACTTCTTCTTACACTACATCTTAGTCGTCTTTTATGACACCCCACAGGAAGAGCTGCTCCACCGCGAACCAACACGGCTACTAAGTAGGTACCACTATTACCTAGGTATACTTTATCTGGCTAAAATAATCTGTAGTAATGCCGAGAAAATTATATCAAAATTCATGAACTAATTATTATAGAGCTTTTGATCGATAGGTCATAAATTCGAACCTATACTAGTCACAAACGTAAACTCACTAACATAAGCAATTTCTCTTAGCTGGAGGAGTTAACACGAATACAAGTACTTTACTGGAAGTAGAAATTACCAGTAAGTCTACGTATTCCAAGTAAACGCCGGGCATCCGAGCAAAATATCGGAATTAAGAATTAAATCTCTTAGCTTTCAAAATCGATAATTTTTCGCTCAACATACGAGTAAAATAACAGCCATTAAAGCTCATAACATCACAAATGATTACTCCGGCTCATGTTATTACCTAATTCTGCCGCACCCCGCGGCATATGGCGCAATGATAGCACGCACGGGCCATTGCGCTCCAACTGTCGTGTTAGCGAATGTTGGCGGTAATTAGAAGCATCGGCCGATGATCCCCTCGCCACTCGCGCGCATGCTTACGCAGATTGCTTAATAAGGTATGATGCAGGGTTGGAGCTCAAGGAGCATTTTAACCAGTTTAGCTTCAATAACCAGCTCTTGTTTTGGCACATTCGTTGGGAAAAGGAGAGAGTCTGTCTGAAATCGGCTTGCTTCGCTTGTAGAGCGTGTGGTACACAGAGCTTCATAATATATTTTAAAGTAGCTAGGTACTGCAAATCGAAGATATAGTTTTAATAATACACTCAAACCGGTTCACTCCCTTTTTCGTGAAGAAAGTGGGTTTATAGATACCGGGGTGTAAAGTAGGCCTATGAGGCATTTTCCTCGCACCCCGCCGTTTTCTGATGTCCCAAATCAAACGCCAGGCACTGTACAAGTGTAAGTAGGTACATGTGTGTCGTGGCGGTAGTAGAGCTTTCAACAGCTACAGCAGAGGTCGCTGGTACGGTTCCCACTCAGTGCAAAAATTTACATGCATGAACATGTCTATTTACGTTCGTCTGGATGTTTCACTGCACAATGTCGCATTCACTATAAAATTGGGATTTTTGCGTTCCACCAAGATCTTCTACGGAGTCTGTCTTTCAAACTCTCATCAAGCATCTAAATATTTTTCTCGATGCATCCAATCACTTACCACCAGGTGAGCGTGTCTGTAAGTAATCGTGGTGTCCGCACGCGCCACTGCCCACCCTCGCGCCGCCGGAGCGTGATAGTGTCAATATAAATACTACCCCTTGTTAATATCAGCCGTGATGAGTGCGTGGGGTTGTTTATTGCGTTTTTTGTTCGCCATTGTTTTGAGATCAATTCGGTCCAGTCAAATTCTGGGAATGCCTGAAAGAGGAACATAAGGCGGTTCTTTTTCTTCTTGCTAGTGTCTCAGTCGCTTCTAGAAGCTTCCACGGGTCTGGAGTCAGATTTCCTAAGTGCTACGACTATTCAGTATTGTAGTGTGTATCTGAAACATCACCCTTTCGGCAACTGTACGAGCCAGTAGGTGAGGATTAGAACCTCTATGATGTTGAAGGGGCAAAACATCTACCATCACATTATCTAAGAGATTATCAAAACACGAAGCCAATAACTCCTCGAATCACAAACCGTGAATATTCTGCGACAAAAAAATACAAAATCGTCCGGGGAGTCCATTGTCTTGTGTGAAGTAATCACGGTGATTGCTATCGCGACATTGTGAGCCGGTGGCGCGGGTAATCGCGCGATTGTACTCAAATAGCTGGAACAGATGAATTGTCACGACATCGGAGATGAATCTCCGATTGTGATATTTTCTTCTTTTTCATTTTCTTGTGAATATAGAAATCTTTCATTGCTGATTGGACATTTAAATCCATACTAATATTATAAATGCGAAAGTAACTCAGTTGGTCTGTTAAGCTGTATGTTACGCTTTCACGCCTAAACCAATGAACTGATTTTGATCAAATTTGGTATAAGGGTAGATTAGACCAAGAGAAAGGACATAGGCTATGTTTGGTCGCGATAATCGGTCGATCGCATAGGTTCTTAGCAGCTTGACGTGTCGTCGCGATACGACTGTAGTTCTTTAGAAGATATACACGCCGACCACGTGTCGCTATTTTATTCTCTTAAAGCAGTCTCGAGACGCCACATCGTCAGTACCAATTGAAATACCATACACTAGTAATATTGTCATAATCTCCCCTACCCCCTCGGCTCCAGTGCAGAAATCCCTCCGGGTACACCCCCCCCCCCCCCCTCTGGCTCCAGTATGGGATGTACCCGACGGGATTTCCGTACAAAAAGAAAGAGCTATGGCAGAAGTAGAGAGTGAGTATAAACTAAAGAGAACTAAAGAGTAGTAAACTAAAGGAAGTACTTAGATGTTTGGGTGTTTTGGTGGCAAGCAAGCTCACTTGCAATCTGCTTCACCTACTTATCGACGGGCGAGGCCATGGTTTTCCTCTCGGGGTTGGGAATCGATCTCTTGACATCACGACATCTCTCATTACACCATTACCAATATAAAGCTAATAAAGTCGATCAATCATGTATCGTGTTCGTTCCCATTAACGATGGGCGTCCGTCATTATTCACGTGACGTGACGTGGCGCCATCTGTCCGCGCCGTGACCTCGCGCCGTTACCTATTTGACATGCATTAGAACACCATGAATTATGGGAATATGACAATGGATTATAAATGTGATTAAGTGATTGATTGAGAAAGGGGTTAGGTGTGCCACTGTTGTGTAGAACAAGCCGGGTTTGAATCCTGGCCGAGTAAAAGTGTTGTTGTTTTTTTTTGACAAATTTTTTTTAGTATGTGCTAACTTGTGATCATGATCAATATCACAGCGTTAGCTCCAGTCGCATCCAGTTTGCACTCCTTCTCTTAGTTTGACCTTCTTTAGCTTTTGCGGAAGAGACTGCCGTTGGAACCAACCCCTGAACGGAAAGTCAGTGCCAGAGCGTCGTCCGTAAATCAGCAGAAGAGGTTAAATTGGGCTTGATAATCTTAATAAGGCCTCATACATCCATACACTATTTTACCACCTTAGTGCTTGGCAATGTGAAATATATCATCTTTACCATTGACCCTCGAAAAAGGGCCCGTGATTCATCAAAAACAGTGAATAAAACGCTCTTTTTTTCACTGAGTGAATTGAATTTGGAACATGCGTATATATATGTATTAGGTATAGTTCGAAAGAGGTTGCACACTCCCTGTATAAAAACGTTAAAACCACCAAAAAAAACTGGCAGGCTGTATGGAATTATGGCTCAGTTTAAATTTTAAATTAAGAAAAAAAAATGCCGCCTATTTTCTGTCTAATCTTCTATGTAAAACTATTTTCTCGTAGTCAATGATAAAAAGTAGAGTACCTAACACGTGAAAAAAGAATTCATCGCGGCTCTTGTATCCCTCGATCCGCTCAGGTTTCTATTTAAAAACCTTCGCTAATCTCGGGATACAACTTAGTGCCTCGAAAAGAATTATTTACATACGTGTAAACTGTAGTGTAACTAGCCCATGGAGAAGGAAATGATAGCGGAGTTGTTTGCAAGGCAATCGAGTCGCGTGCCATCCAAACGTCAAATGGACTCATTCGGTAGGAACGTTATACCTATGAAGTCCTTCGAGTTTTGACACCCCGCGCGTCTCTCTTCCCACCCGCATTCGGCGCGCGTTTTTATTAGGAGAAATATCAATGGGGCATCTCCGTTACTTAATCATATTCTGTCCTCTTTGAACTAGCCACATTACAGTCATACATAAAGAGTACCTACAGTAAAACGTCTATCGTTTACTTTAGGACAATTCCCGCCAGTGAGGGGTTAGATTAGATGGGCACTAGCCAATTAGCTAATTGCCTTGTAATCCAGCTGCGAAAGGGTTAACTGTGACAAAACAAGGATATTATTACGATTGGTCTTTTGTACCCCGGAGCGGCGAGCTAACGAAGGATTATGTAACAGCACGACTGTAGGTATAATCTGTGAAGAGGTGAGCAGGCATGAAAGCAGAAATGTTAATTAATTAGTATTACAAATTTACAATGTATTAGGTAGGTACTTATAAGAAGTTTGAAACTTCTATAACTTTCAAACTTGGTCCTCCATCTTTCATTTACTGGTAGTACCAATGAAAGATGGAGAAGCGAGTGACTTTTATGGGTATAAGACAAAAATAAAATACAAAAAAGGCTTAAACTTAAGGCATAGTCACTGCAAAATGTACCTTTTGCATCAATACGTAGGTACGATTTTGCTCCACACTTTACTCCTTTACTTAGGTACATATTGGGGTCCTACCTATAAGTAAGGTTATGCTTATGCTACATATTTGCAAGTCTCGTGAAAGCTTATTATACACGACTGTACACTACACAAATAGGTACATACATTCGGGTCGAGTCGGGGCCAGCTCGTGTCGTGAACATAACATTATATACTCGTGGGTGTTGCAGATGTAAAATGTTCCCATAACGTCCCCGGTAGAAATCTGCAGCGCGGAGCGCGTAAGTGTGTAACGTGCCGCTCATTTACGACGAATTTATTCAATGTGTCTTTTAATTTTAGTAATATGTAACCATTTAAATTGTAACTATATAACATACACTCACGTTTTTACCTAAGGGATAGGCAGAGATCGGAGCCTGCCATCTGCTTTGATCCTTCACATGCGTCTTATTGATTAATATTTTAACACCACTAAAAATCTATCTGAAGGAGAACGGTGTAATTTATTCTCCCTGTAGCTGATGTAAAATTGACATGGTCTTTTACGTTGATAGTAAAACACTCGCTGGGATATTACAATGTTTATCATGATTTCCGAGTATCTGATATTTCGGCGCTATGCATTTACTGCCAGATTAGCAAGACAATAGATAGGTACTTAGGTAAACCTGTAATAAAAAAAAGCAGGCAAATACTCACTCTGATCCAATCTGCAGTAAATACAATAAGTTTGTTTATATAACGTATCATATAAGAAAGGACTATCCCACCAAACGCGAAGGAATATTAAGTAGGTAAGTAATCAATCTGAGAAGTTTTCCAATAAACATATTCGCCTACAGAGCTGGCACCGAATCTAACCAAGGGGAAGGCATCATCGTCAATCAGAAACTAACATAAATATGCTTTTACCGCCCTCTCCGCGGTCCTCTCGGAGGGCAGGGGCACCTCCGAGCGAGGGGAGGTTCAGCCTTAGTGGCGAGAGGTTACGTAGAATCTTGCTTTAATTGTGTCGGCGGCGTTAGGCGTAAATATGAATGGAACTTACTACGATTACCTACATTTTTAGGAGCTAAATGAACACAGATAAGTGCACTGCATCGGTTTTTATAATTACAAAGTAGGTAGGTACAGTCAGCGTCATAAATATCTTGACGTATATAAGTCTCAAAATGATCTTAAGACTCTCGTATTAAGAGTAAATCAAACTTTTTTATTGATTATTATGGTATTATCGTCAGAACTATATCAGAACAATCGGTCAACTGGAAGTGGTCAAAAAACGAAAATAAGATCATTTTAAGCACTCTGTTCGTCAACATCTTTTTGTTGCTGACTGTAATAGCTAACCCGGGGAACTTCCTTTATCCGGTTGCGTGTCGTCAGATCCCGTTCCCGTTGCACCCTCTGCTATATTAAGCATGTATTATACATATAAATCTTCCTCATGAATTACACTATCTATTTGACAGCCTCTGTGGCGTGGTGGTAGTGCACGCGACTGCCACGCAGGAGGCGCGGGTTCGATTCCCGCTCGGTGCAAATGTTTGTATGCATGAATATGGCATTTGCATTGGTCTGGGTGTTTCTATGTATAATATGTATGTGTTTACAAAGTATATAAGTATGTTTATCCGCATTCTAGATTCCATAACACAGGCTATAATAGCTTGCCATGGGTCTGGATAGCGTTGTGTAGAATGTTGTGGAATATTTATTTATTTATTTAAAAAAACGTCATCGAAATCTGTAGTGTAGTTTTAAAGATATACGCATACACAGGGACGGACAGACGCGAGTAGCGACTTTGCTTTATATGTAGTGAGTGATAGTGATTGTCCCTACTGAATATCACAGCCAACTTCTTCTTCTAGATAGTCTCTGTGGTGTGGCGGTAGTGAACGCCACTATTACGCGGGGAGTGCGGGTTCGATTCCTACTCTATGCAAATATTTGTATGTATGAATATGTCTATTTACTATCTGGAAATTTCCGTGTTGATAACAGGCGGTACACATTACTTTTTTCCGGTTTATAATTTGCAAATGGGTACCGCCTGCTATCAAACATGTTTTGATTTTCGGTCAATCCCGAAAGTCATACGTACATCTATGGTAGTAAGGGGTACATAGTTAGCGCCCTGAAATGTCTGAGAACTGTTATTTTTAGGCTATCGCGGTGTAAACTCACCCGTGGTCACGACTTGACTGGCCGGTGCAGCGTCGCACCCGAAACGTCGGCAAAAAGTAAGTGGAAGTTTTTATCGCGTGAAGTCCCGAACTTGCATAAAATAACAAGTCTGAGAACTGGTCTAATTGCAATGCTTCGATATCCCCAGTGGATTGTGAAGGTCAGACGGCAGTCGCTTCAAGGAAAATAGGTACCGAACTCGCCGTTAGATTGGAGTAAGAGCTTCCAATGCGAATTATTATAACTCGATTGATATATATTGGACCTAAAATGTACTCAAAATGTGCTATATGCGCATACATTTTTCTTGGACGTATTTTGATTACGGGGTGCTACTGCGTTGGACAATCGTAAATTCACCAATTGGGCAGTTTCTTTACTTTCGAAAAACGACCTCTTTGTAATAATAGAATTAACTGTAAAAGTGATTATCTTACGACAAATAATTTTCAAGTTATTTGATCTTGAAAATTCAATATCTCGCGCCGTTCGAAATCGCTCCATACAAAATAGTCCGCACTTATGACGTCGTATATTAAGTATTGTAAGAATCGACGACTTTGTAGATTCGTCTATATTGTAGATTATTACAAAACAATCCGCGCGTGCCTGTGCCGTTTATATTTCGCGATTTAGGTCCAAGATACATGGTTTCACCTAATCCTAGCAATAATCTAAATGTATGTTTGATTGTACCAGTTGTACCTAGGTGCCCGGACATAGGTACATACGGCCACGCTTCTTGCCCTTTGATTAGTCAGAGACAAGAGACAACATATTTCTATTTGCTACAATCGAGGCATACCTACGTGTTTCATAAATGGTTTTCGAGCTTGCGTGTACTCTCGTCTGCCTTATCCTCGTAGCCATGATTCATTGTAGTCACAGACAGTTCTTAGTAAACTCATTTGTTCTGACATTGGCCTAGTGCTAGTGTTACCTTAGAGGCTTTTCCCCGCGATGCGTGTTTTTAATAGGTACTGGTAGTGCACATTTTCCTTTTTTAATTAGGTTAGTTGACTATAAGGCGATTGGCACATTGTAACGCTCGACGCGGCGGGCGTCGCGCGTCACCGCGCGTGGACGCGGGAGAGCTGGTCTACTGTCACGCGTGGAGCGGCGTTTTTAGTATAGTCCGAGAGATATTAGAATTTTTTTGATAGGTAGGCGTGTGAATTAATGTAAAATTTTGAGAAACGTAAAGTAAAATATTGAATAATAAAGCCATCCGACCATTAGCTCGATAGCCCAGACTATATTAAGAACGCTAGAGATGAAAAGAAAATGATTAGAAGTGCAAGCTATTTTCGACCTTATTGACATGACATAGTAGCTAATTTTTTTTCTTATATTCTTGATCAGCGTCATCTATTAACGCGAAAAGAGACGTAACTAAGAAAATGCCATTTAGGTTGAAAGTCGCTTGCAGTCTCTGCGTGTTCCGATAACGAGCGAAAACAGTGGTGTCGGCTCCAAAACCCGATATTGGGCATCGATATTTGACTTCCTCCGATCTCGGATGTCGGATATTGGATATTGGACGTTGGTTGATGTGAAAACGCTCTAAATTTGACGTTAAATACATGTTGCATTGCAATAATATTAATTTAAAATTCGTCTCAAATACCTGCACAGAAATTTCTAACAGCTCTCAGACTAAAACTCCCTCGAAAATCACGCGCGTGATGGCTGATTTCAGTGTGCCATACCTCGCGTTTTACGCGCCTTCCCGTTTTCTGCTTGTACGCGCGTATTCTGCAGCAACAAGCGTGATTGCGTTGTCAGTGTGTGGGACCCCGCCTTTTTCTATAAGTACAAAATGAGCTCCGTAGACGTTGGGCGTCGCAGTGTGCCAATCGCCTAAAGTCAAATCAGGGGCTGAATCAATAACAAGACGTTATTAAAACCGTTTCTAAGAAATGCCAATGAAATGTCCAAATAACGAAAAAGGTTCAAAACTCATTTATTTTTTGTTTGGTACAAAGTTCTTTCAGGATTTAATCCTCAGCAAACGCCTCCTGCATCATATTTCAAGGGCACTCGCTTAAAAAGATTTTTGATAGATTTTCCACCTACATACAGGAAAATAGAGAATATAACACCTAGGTGTTTCGGTTTTACGGTTTACCTAAGTACATAAAAAACAACATGTAATATAGATTACTCGTTATACAGTGTTCTGCGTAAATAGGAACACCAATTAATTCACCATGATTCGGGTATTTTGAGATAACTTATACTTCAAACTATGTGACAACTAACATCGTGAGTCACACCGCGCTCATGGCTGCTGGAAAGCAGCCGAAATGTCGGTTTAAAAGTAAATAATAACAAATATATCGCGATAGAATCCGTAAAAAGTGGTTTTATTTCAATATGCCACAGGTAAAAATTACGTCATCAAACATCTATGACGATACCAATCAGTAATCACCGCGCCTCCAGTCGCCATGAAGTCATAAATAGCCGCGTGACGTCTGTTTAAAAGTTAATCTTCATATAATTGTGATTGTCCGAGGGGCGGCCGCCAGGTGTCGCTCGGGGCGCTACACACTGGGAGATACGATAGTCAACGTATGAAAGAGAACAGACAGAGTGAGACAGAGAAGTAGTATAAAGAATTGTAGTGAACAACATAAGATGGTGAATGGAAAACCCGGTAAGGCGGTTGGCACACTGCGACGCTCGACGCGGCGTCGTTTGTCGACGCGCGTCGACGCGAGAGAGCTAGTATAGTCCGAGCGATATTAGAATTTTTTTGGTAGGTAGGTGTGTGAAATAATCTAAAATTTTGAGAAAAGTATAGTAAAGCCATCCGACCATTAGCTCGATAGCCCAGACTATATTAAGAACGCTAGAATGAAAAGAAAATGATTAGAAGTGCAAGCTATTTTCGACTTATTGACATGACATAGTAACTAATTTTTTTTCTTATATTCGTGATCAGCGTCAACTTTTAACGCGAAAAGAGACGTAACTAAGAAAATGCCATTTAGGTTGAAAGTCGCTTGCAGTCTCTGCGTGTTCCGATAACGAGCCAAAACAGTGGTGTCGGCTCCAATACCCGATATTGGGCATCGATATTTGACTTCCTCCGATCTCGGATGTCGGATATTGGATATCGGACGTCAGTTGATGTGAAAGCGCTCTTAATTTGACGTTACATGGTCATGTTGCATTGCAAAAATATTAATTTAAAATTCGTCTCAAATACCTACACAGAAATTTCTAACAGCTCTCGGACTAAAACTCCCTCGAAAATCACGCGCGTGATTGCAGATTTCAGTGTGCCATACCTCGCGTTTTCTGCTTGTACGCGCGTATTCTGCGGCAACGCGCGTGATTGCGTTGTCAGTGTGTGGGACCCCGCGTTTTTCTATACAAAATGAGCTCCGTAGAGGCGACGAGCGCGACGCCGCGTCGACGCAACAACGCTCGACGCCGCGTCGCGCGTCGCAGTGTGCCAATCGCCTAAAAGTCGAGCTAGGTGTTTCCGCGTTCGTCAATCCAATTTTCCCCTCCCCCAGTCGACGCAAAATGGAAGTACCCATCTTTACGACACAACCTTCCAATAGGTAGAAGAGTATATATGAGAACAATATGAAAGTTGAAAAAATTCGAAAGGTTTCAGGATCGTAGGTAAAGGAATATTTGGTTGGTTTTCCCAAGCGACTACAATATGGGATCCTTCAAGAAGGGCATTAGAAGGTTTCCTCAGGGTAGGAGCACGAGTATAACGCCTCGGTGTTGCATACATCCATAGGCCACGGTATCCACTATAATAATAATAATAAATATTCCACAACATTCTACACAACGCTATCTAGACCCATGGTAAGCTTTTATAGCTTGTGTTATGATCTAGAATGCAGATAAACATACTTATATACTTTTTTTTGTAAATACATACATAATATACATAGAAATACCCAGACTTATGCAAATAGCCATATTCATGCATACAAATATTTGCACTGAGTGGGGATCGAACCCGCGCCTCCTGCGTGGCAGTCGCGTGCACTACCGCCACGCCACAGAGGCTGTCAAATCACTTCCCATCAGGTGGGCCGTGTGCTTGTCTGCCACCTAAGTGGTAGAAAAAAAATTGCTTACACGTAAGGATAAACCTGACGTGTATACTAGAAACTTACTTGATGGATTGCAGAGTATTACACAGGAGTTACAATAATCCTACAATTATAAATACAAATACCTAGTAAACTATTTTCATTATCACCTCACAAGTCGTCCAACTTATCGTCCCGTATGTCTCACCCATTACCATGTCCAGTCTATACAGGGTGTTTGCTTCCACGACGTCTATACACGTACCTATATGTCCGATGCACACGCGATATACTGTTACATGTTGGTATAGTCGGTATACAGCGTCCGTGCTGTTTGCTCGCCGACATCTGCAAGGGATGTGTCATTGCGCGACGTGTGGGGACGTCTGCTGCATATCTGATGGCTGGCAAGCATTGTGGCTAAGTGGTCTGGAGTCTGCCAGTGATTTGTCAATGTTTGTTGATGTTGTAAGCAGAAAATATGTTATTGTGGATTTATTTAAACTAATATTATAAATTCAGAAGTACTTATGCTGTTTGTCACTCAATCACGAGTAAACGGCTAGATGGATTTGAGTGAAAATGCATATTTGCACTAAAATCCATCCAGATATACGCTACTTTTTATAGGTATAGTGGGTTCAATACAGGTTCAGTATATTATGCGGTTGGAAACACGTGTAAAAGTTAGTTAATTATACAAAACTGCCTCAAAATTGGATTGCTAGTTTTGGAGAAAATGGCAATAAAGATTTGCACAAACAAACACACAAACATCCTCTCACCCCAAACGCATATACCGTCTCCGTTCCGTCGTGGGTAAAATACAACATACTCTATTTAAATTAGATAGATTGTGCATCTGTGGCTATCCTTAAAACATCACCCTATACATCAAATATTGCATACGTACATTTAGTTAATTAGAGAGGGGTGCGATGGTCGCGGGTTCGTTCCCGGCGCGCGCATAATCATGCTTTAATCTATTTGACTGCGCGCAGGGGCGCAAATTGATTGTAATGACTGACTCATCGCGACTTTACGTGTCTGCTCGTGCCGCTGGTCATCGTGTGGCGTGATTATTGACACGCATGTTATTAATATTGACAAGGCGAGGTGGAAATCAAAGACGTGTGTGTACCAGCGGTGGCTCAGAGCTCCGCTTGCATTTCATTCAAGTTCCATTCCCGCAATATGAAGATATATTTTATAGAGAGACTAACTGTCCCAGCGAACTTCGTACCGCCAATTTTTTCCTACCCTCGTGGCGTCAGATCCCGTTCCCGCTGCACCATTTAGGGGGATGAAAAATAGATAATAATTAAATGACGATTGATCATTTTTCTACCGGAAAGAAAAAATGATTAAATTACTAAAATGGCTATTAAAAAATAAGGGTTGATCGTAGAAGGGTGAAAATTGAGGATTGTAGGTATGTATTTTTGTATGTTGTATCATAAAAAATAGAAATTAAAAATTTTGTCTAAAAAATAAAAATAAAAATTTAGGGGGACTACCCCTAACATTTAGGGGGATGAAAAATAGATGTTGGCCGATTCTCAGACCTACTCAATATGCTCACAAAATTTCATAAAAATCGGTCAAGCCGTTTCGGAGGAGTATGGCAACAAAAACTGTGACACGAGAATTTTATATCGCCCTCCCCGGCGAATAATATGGTATTGTGCTATTACCACAGTTTAGGTTTTATTGCATTTTCGGTTCTTAGAGCATCGAATACACATTGTAATTTTTTTTTGTAATTTTGCAGTGGATATTTTTGAAAATACAATAATTCCCATAGGTCCATAATGAACATAACACTTTTGTTCAGTTAAATTAGAAATACAATTTGAACACGAATAAAACCGTAAACGATAATGCAAAGTTATTTTTTTCCGTTAGTTTCGGTAATGCATTTTTACAATAAATTACAGATTTTAATAAAAACGGTAATGTTTCTTACCGTATTATATAGATAAAATTCTAAAAGTAACGGGTTTTACATTGAAAGATTGCAATTATGTTGGAACGCAATGCAATAACACACTACTATTTTCGGTAGTATTAGCAGAGCAAAAGCGCTCACATATTTTGTTTCCTTATTTATGAAAGGTATAGTAAAAAAAGGAATACTATATAAGGTAGAAAAAAATTGAAGTATCAGGAATTGGTCTTTCTATTCAGATGGGTGTTCAGGGCAAAGTAAAAATCGGTATATTTTTGCTTTATACCTCCATGCAATAAAAGCCCATGATATGCAAACTATAATACATAGGTTCTTCGATACTAGACATAGCCAAAACGAAGGCGATAGCATGCATTCATGCATAGGAAGAGCTTTAAAAAATAAAGTCCTTTATACTCCAGACCAAATAAATAAATAAATAAATAAATATTCCACAACATTCTACACAACGCTATCTAGACCCATGGTAAGCTTTTATATCTTGTGTTATGGAATCTAGAATGCGGATAAACATACTTAAATACTTTTCTTTTTTGTAAATACATACATATTATACATAGGAAAAAAAAAAAAAATATATGGACTAATTGTAAATGCGAGATCTATTGCCTATTGAATCAGCCAGAAGAACCAAGAAATTATGTGGTATCAACGAAAATAATTCCGGTACAGCTACCACAGTCTCGACCGGCTCCGCGACACAATGCGCGACAATTGCAATCACCATCCCGACAATCATCGCCTCACAAAAACTCTCCAAAGATCGACATACGATTGAGAGACTAGGTACAAAAAAGGCAAATCGAACACTTCATCTTCAAGAAGAAGAAGAATAAGAATAGTAGAAGAATCTATGATTACGAAAATACGGATCGTAGCCACTGATGCACGCATTCGACTAAAAGTCATCAGTGGCCGAGTCTCTTCGAAGAAAGAACATAATTGCAATAATCTCACATTTTCGAAACTACGGAAACAAAAAAAAGTCAAACGATGACGCAACGCAACAACCTACATAATGGCAAGTTAGCAAAAATGCAGACGGAACTATATGCAACTTAGCGCAATAGCAGAAAATGTCGACGCAGCACACGCCGTCATAGCAATCGTCAACAATGTTAACGTCAAGGAAGCACCGCACGCGGCCCGCATCTAAGGGACCAGCGGTTAGTCTTGAAATTACGATGACTACTGAAGAAAAGTACTCCGCAAATTAGCGGCACCCAGTTCCGGCGAAATGGAACTGCCCACAACTGGCATTGGCGCGCTCCAAAGAGAGATAAGACTGCTGAATCTTCAAAAAGCCATCGAGACCAAAGTGACCAGCCAGCATACACGGCCACAACAGGGGTACCACTAATTGCAGCGACCGCGTAGCCTGGATCCTACGACCACAGCAGCGTGTCGGCACATATACTCGTAGCAACTGCACACACGGTTAACGAAAGAAGAAGACATCTCTCTCGTTAAGAAGCATAAACATAACATAACATAAACTCACGCCTGTATTCCCCGAAGGGGTAGGCAGAGGTGCTAGCACCCACATTTCGCCAGTTTATGTTTAAGTCCCAATGTAATAGGTGGCGAGCCTATTGCCATTAACCGGGCACTTATAAACCTGCGATAAATACACACATAACCTCGAAAAGCATCGAAAAGTCATTGGTGTGTGCCATGGTCAGCAAAAAAGCCATACGCAGCTATATTTACAGTCTACTTCTCTTCTCAACCTCGCAAGCAACGTGCCGTCGTTAGCTTGGTGGAGTGGTACCAGCTAGTGGATACAGTCTGTTCAGGGGAGTAGGCTTAAGGCAGCCCGTTATAATGCGGCATGTGTCGTTTAGGGCAGTATCAACCTCCTTAGCATGCGCAGAGCGGTGCCATACTGGATACGCGAACTCACCCGCTGAGAAAGAGAGAGCGAGGCCGGTTGTCCTGACAACATGTCCAAGACGTGGATGTTAACCTTTGCATCAAATTTTGCCTGCTCGCCACTTTTTGTTTGGTGTTTCGGCAGTGGGTTTTATAGGCGAGAGCTCGGTTGAGAGTAACGCCGAGGTAACGTGGCTTTGGGCAGAGATCGAGCAATCTCGACCCCTCGCCACAAGATGTTAAGGAGTTGGTTTACCTCCCGTTTTTAGTTTATTAGTCCATTATATGGTTATTAGTACATTCTCTTTGCGGTACTGGTCTGGGCTTTCCAAAGCTGCACCCAGTCTTAATTCAGCCTCTTCGAAATTTTTTGTTTGACCAGTAAGCGCCAGGTCGTCCGCGTATAGATAGTGTTTTGTGTTCAGGGTAATTGGTTGGTGCACGATTTATCGGGTCTAAATCCAGCCTGTTCGGCAATGAGATTAGCCTCCAGTATTGGTGTTAGACGGTTCAGCAACATTCTTTTGAATATCTTGAAGGTGTGGCAGAGTAGAGAAATGGGGCGGTAGTTTTTAGGGTCGTTGGGGCTCTTGGCAGGCTTGAGGAGCGCTTTTAATTATGTTCTTCGCCACAGTTTTGGAATTCTGGAGGATTTTAGGCAGTTGTTAAAGAGATCAAGAAGCCAGGACACTACTCTGGGCCCAAAATGTTTTATTTGGTCGACAGTGATATCGTCTACGCCTGCTGCCTTACTCGTTTTTAGTATTTTATGGTGTCTATGATTTCCTGCAGTGAAAAGGGCTGGCCAATTTGGTTGGTTGGTGAGATGACTGTCGAACTTAATGGGTCTTAGGTGTTGTGTCTTCCCGTTTAGGCGGAGTTGGTGGGCCGCTTGGTTTGACGTCACTCGACCAGGGTTGGCAGCGGCTGGTGGGTCATCTGTGAGTTTTCTCACAGCTCCCCATGCCTTCTTCAAGTCAGTGAGAAGATAGGACGTGACCACAAGCATCGCTCCCACTCCACCAATGGTGGATAAATCAGTATATAAGCCTGTTATTTAGTTTGTAAGACATTGCTTTATTAAATCATTGAGTAGTAATAAATATACTGCAACCTGACTGTGGTAGCTCTCTTCATTCCCGCAATATTATGTAATTTAACTAATTATTACTGTATTGTTTGATCAAATATTATATTTGCAATATAATATTACAAATAATCAGTTGACACAATATATTGATGAATAGTTTTGCAAAGTAATATTACCGTAGACACTATCACATGCATTTCCCCGAATAATATGGTAATGTTCATTTACCGTAAAAAATTTTAGCTCCATATTTACATGAACAATATTGTAATGTATTATTACTGACCACGGCAGCAATGGGAATAACACGCGAATAATATGGTAATGATACATTGTGTACTATAATTTTTATCTACATTTTCGGTAAAATGTTTTTCTTAAATTACTTTATTCCAATAGCCTAATGAAATAAAATTAACATAGAAACTAATCTGCACAAAAATTAGCTTTCTTTTGACATATAAATTATTGCCATACAATCTACCTGCACTGAGATATAAGCAAAAAACAGTTATTTGCTTCTCCTGTAAAATTTGGAATTTGCGATTACCATTTTATTCGCCGGGAAGGGCGATATATTAGATGGAATAGCAAGCACATAGGTACTTTTTGCTGATCCTTGGAAAAGGTTCTAAAGGGTGGAGCTGTGGGTTAAGGAAAAAAAAAGAAAATAGTCACGATATGTCAACGTTAGCCCCGGTCGTATCCGTGGCTTTTATCTCGGAATCCGGGAAACGGCTTTTATCGAAGGGAAAAATGAAACTTCTCGGGTGGGACTCGAAACCGCGATATTTCCCTTACAGGGGGAATGCCTTGACCAACTCGGCTACCGAGACACGCCCGATGTGATTCAAATTTCCCTTCTGTTTTTATCCGTCTTTAAGGCGAGGCCTAAGGTAGCCGAGTTTGAGGTAAGGTTTGAGTCCCGCTTGAGAAGTTTCATTTTCCCTATGTATTCGATTTGTATAGTTAGCATACTTAATGCTGTAAAATTCATTCAAATACGGCTTTTACTTCTTCACTTACCACGGTCTTAGACATACCTGATAATAAGTCCATTGACACTCATGTTATATGACGCCGTCAGCAATTTTTGACCAATGGATACTTTCATATATCTAAGTTTCAGAAATAAATTTGAGCGATTATCGTGACTCCTATGTAATTTAAATATGCGCCTGACCTGGAAATCGAACAGCCACCGCACTGACTACGTGCTACTTAACATACCTACAACACCATGTCCATAATCTATTCTTATTAACTTGAACATGAAAATTGACGCCTCCCATCCACCATAACTAGACCCCATTACCCTTCGCACATTACTTACATTCACAGCTCTTCATATTCTGGACTTCATATATAAAACAAAACCATTATAACTTGAGCTTGATAGCCTTCGTATTTCCTGCTGTCCATGTGCCTTTGTAGCTGGTTCCGTTATCAGTCGAACAGATCTTCTACGCCATATGTGAGTGATAAGCATCTTTATGATACTTATTTAAGTAATTAGATGACACAGTAATAAAATCATTGGCGAGGGGCCGTAATCTCTTCATCTTTGGACGTACAGCTGTATATGGCGAATAATATGGTTAACTAGCTTTACAAGCCAGTTATAATCTCATATACCTACATACAAGACTTTTTTAAACAAGCATCGCGTATATAATAATATTTACAGTCTGCTGTATATGTAGAACGAATGAGTACCTACCTACTTCAAAGTCAGGCGGGTGTTACCAAAGTCGTAAATACAAGCCAAGAAAGAGTGAGCGGATCCGGGTGACGGACGAGGTGAAAGCCCCGGCTGCGATCAGGCCCTCGGTTCTACTAAAGCTAAACCACTGTGTTGCCGCAGTCACTGCAAAAAATTACATTAAATTTTAGACCTTATTTCTATAAAACTAAAGTTCAAAATGAAATGAAAACAGTTTTATGACACTCTTTTAATTACAAAAAGTCATTTAATTTTGAAGTTTAACCGCATCTCTTTAAAATCCATTATTTAATGCCTTTTTTGTAGTAGTGGTGGCACCACTGTTTTTTTGTTTTTTTTTTTTTTTTTTATCATGCGAAAAATCCCCACGGATACCACCTCCACGGAGCCGGTGGAGGCGGTTATGTCGGACTCGAACCGACTAAAACGCACGCCGTCTTGGGTCCTTGGCTGCCGGAGGTGAGATTGCCAAATGCATATCTCTCGCACCCCGGCAGACCCAGGACCATCTCTTTCGAGATGGCCCCCTTCGGGTTGTGGGGACCAAAATGTCCCCATCTAGCCCCGGTTACGGGGAGGCGCACTTTGCGCCGCCACCGCGGCCTGCTTCTGCTAGGGTGACAGGCGGCTCCACCGGTCACCCCCAGGCCAGCGCTCATGGAGGACGGAGGTCGTTCTGCGACCTCCGACGTCCGGTTCGCCTTCGCTCTGCACGGGCTTCCCGGGCCCGGAGTCTGGTCCGGACCCGACCGGCCGCCTCCTTCTCGAGCATTACTTGCTCGCAGAAGGAGGCGGCCGCACCCCAAGCGTTTGCGCATCGTACCATCGCTGTGAGCAATGTGACGAGTGTGAGGACTCCCACCCCTAGAGCCGCCACTAGGACCCGCCTCGGCGTGTCCCACGCCGGGCACTCGGTCAGCGTGTGCAGCTCTGTGTCCTCGCTCGCATCACAGTGATGGCACTCGGACGTTGGCTCCTTCCGGATTCGACACAGGTAACTCCCGAAACACCCGTGTCCGGTAATCACCTGCGTCAGCCGATACGAGAGGCTGCCGTGTGGCCTCTCTAGCCACTCCTCCATGATGGGTCTTACCGCCGCTATTACGGCGTGCCCTGGCACCACTGTGGTTTGGCTTTAAAAGAATCGAGGTCCAGGAAACACGCTAAGGTGATGATGGTGATGATGTTAGCCTATACCTTCTATGTTTACTAATTTAGATTCGGTAAAAGGCCAGGAGTACGTATCCGGCGAGCATGTAGGTATGAAAATTCCCGAGGAGGGCCAGACCGTAAGAGATGGCCCTGGGTCAGCCGGGGTGCGAGGGATATGTCGAAGACTACCTCACCTCCAGCCTAGCACCACGACCCACAGTCGGCGAGTCGTCGTTCGAGTCCGACATAACCTCGCCTTCCGGCTCCGGCAGGGGAGGGGAGGATTTAAAGAAGCAAATGACATATACCAGGATCGCAGCATGTGGAATGATTTCTACCTACACCAATAGGAATGAGGCGTGACGTTGTGTTATGAAGGTATGTATATCATCATCCTCATAACAAGGACTAAAGAATGAGTAAATTGCAAATTTTAATACCTCGTTACTAAAATTTGCACTTTACTCATTTGTAACGATTTCTTGGAAATCCTACCAACAGGACCTGTAAACCAACATGCACGTATGTGTCACTCTAATCCCGGTAACTCCTCTACCTACTCAATACACTCAACGCGACGCACAGAGCGTAGAGCGGGCAAACACCGCGCACGCGCCACCAATACTCCACAGATACGCTATCAGTACATTTAGTGTTATCAGCTAACTGTATTAGAGCTGGCTTGTTTGTCCGCAGATTACACGTGTTTGTTTTGTTACAAGTGTCGTGTTAGTGCACGCGGCTGTATGTGTATACTTACCGGCATATATCTTGAATACTCACGAGAGAAATGTGCCCTTCCCGAGGAGGACCAGCCGGGGTGCGAGGGATATGTCGAAGACAACCTCACCTCCGGCCTAGCACCACGACCCACAGTCAGCGTGCGGTTTTAGTCGGTTCGAGTCCGACATAACCTCCCCTTCTGGCTCCGGCAGGGGGGGTATACGAGGGGATTTCCGCACGAAAAAAAAGGGGTCCTGGTGCGCGCGGATTAGTAAGTTTAGTTTAGTTTACCTGGGCTGTTCCGCACTTAGCCTCTTGATTGGGCCATTGTGCGTACCATCTTAGGTAAGACGGAGGATCTGGGTTGGTCGGAATGAGAGGTCTCATTCCAACCAACCCAGATCCTCCCAAAAAGCCAGTAGCCTTTTCAGGATTCCACATGCTTACCGGAGCGATGCTGGTGACTGGAGGAATTTCGTCCGTTGTTCGGCCACGCTCATGACCTCTGTAAGCACATGTGGCGTTTCTTCTGCCCCCATGCAGCCTCTGCACAGGGGGCTGTCCGTCACACCTATTGTAAATAGATGCTTGTTTAGGTGCGCGCAGACTGGTTTGATATTTAATAATCAATGATCGGTGGATACTCCACCGCCACCGTAGAACCCCATGCTGCGCTATTTTTTGGTGTCCACAAAAGACATAAAAAAATACGCCTTAAGGAGTAGGTATGTTGTGACGTAATTGGGGTCAAGATAATATGCCGGTAACTGTACCTTCTTCTTCATCTTTGCATTAATCCCAGTTGCATCCAATGCTTTCAGCTTGGAGTCTGGGGTCCGCTTTACCTGTCTAACTGCGGATTTGGCTAAACTTCGGTATTTTCCGTGAAGTGGCTGCCATCTGACCTCCACAACCCAAAGGCGATATCGAAGCATTACAATTAAACCAGTTATTGGCCTTTTGAGGGCTCCCACTACCCGTAACGACTGCCATAGATGTTCGTAAAGGCAACCGGGACCGACGGCTAACGGGCTTTCCGAGGCACAACCAGACCAATGCAAATACCCATATTCATGCATACTAATATTTGCACTGAACGGAGATCGAACCTCCTATATAGCGGCCGCGTTCGCTACCGCTACGCCACCGAGGCTGTCTAGCTAATATATTGTTATGCTCAGTTCCGTCACTGTCTTTCACTTGAGAAGGGTGAAAATTTTCAAACGGGATGTTGATAAAAAAAGTCGACCCGATCTACTCTACATCAAATTAAAATATCACTGCATAGGAAAGCCGACAGGAATCAGGTTATAGGTACCCGTCGATTTTACTCTATGGTACGTATACAGTGCACCAGACTATTACCTATCTACCAAACGGTTCGGCTCCGAACGCGTCGACTTTTTATCTCTTTCTTGTAACCCATAGTAGCCTATTCCAGGTATAAAAATCGCTGTGAGGGTGATATTAGCCGAGGAGGGTCAGACTGTAAGGGATGGCCCTGGGTCAGCCGGGGTGGCAGGGATATGTTGAAGACAACCTCACCTTCCGCATCCGCATAGCATCACGACCCTCAGTCGACGTGCGGTTTTATTCAGTTCGAGTCCGACATACCCTCCCCTTTCGGCTCCGGCGGGGAGGTATCCGTGGGGATTACCGCACGAAAAAAAAGAGGATGATATTATATTCTAGGCCAATTCAAATAGACATATTCCTGCAAACACACTTCTTCCTCCATCTAAAATCGAACCAAGGCCCAGACGCACAGCATTCGCACTCCTGTCCCAGTCCCACCATCGTCGATGCAGTTATGGCGATCTAAATAGTTATCTACTTTACAAACTACACGCGGCGTATCTCGGAGCTCGTCCGTCACTCAGCCGCAGCCACAAATAACGCGCTCACTTACTGACAAGAGCTTTTAGCTGCGCGGGCGCACGCACGCGCTCACACATTCCTACACTTTGATCTACGATTTCACCGCCATTGAACTTTTTGTTGCATATTTATCATTTAGTGGCGCCCTGGATCGGCTTCACACGGGAAACCTTCGTAAACATATTTAGCCTGATTGAAGACGCGCTACCTGTCAGGTCCAACTCTTCATCAATTTCATGGCTGTTTCTAAAGTCAGGACATTGCCACATAATGACTTGATAGGCGAAATGAAGGTCAAACGTGAGCCTTTTAACCATAAAAAATGTATCAACTTCTAAATATGTAGGGGTAAAATTTATGAAATACTCGTGTTCCCGCGACCCATCCTAACATATTTCCCTGAACAACACACGCCTCCCACGCGACTGCCATCTGACGTTAAGTCCTCCCTACCGCGAGAGGAAAGCCTGCACCAGAAAAATATTTTTAATTTAGAATATTGGTAGTAAACCAAACTTACTAGCATTTTCTCTAACCCCTCCAGCCAAAGTTGAATTGCGTGCGTTAGGAGTGGGTCCACGTCGATAGCATTGTCGGATTCAAACCCGGGACCTCGACTCATTAACCACTAAGCCCCCGACTCTTTAATAATACGAGGAAATCTCAGAACCGTTCTGTCTTGCAATCATTTCCCCTCCGTGAGTGAAGGGCGTCTGCTCTGCCAGCATGCGGAGAGCGGTGCGGTCGTGCTCGACGCTCGTGAGCCATTCCTACTGTTTACGGCGTCGATAGCCGACGGTATTGAACGCTAATGGACGGGTATAGACGGCTTTGGGCGGCTGTGGAGACGGCCCAGGGTTCAGCTAGAGACGCTAAGCTTTGTTCAATGACAATAACATAAACTTATGTAGTTTAAAGAATTAGGTTCTTTAAAATACATAAGACAGCCTCTGTGGCGTGGTGGTAGTGAATGCGACTGCCACGCAGGTGGCGCGCGTTTGATCCTCGCTCAGTGCAACTATTTGTATGCATGAATATGGCTATTTGCATTGGTCTGGGTGTTTCTATATATAATATGTATTCCATAACACAAGCTAGTTAGGCTATGCTTACCATGGGTCTAGATAGCGTTGTGTAGAATGTTGTGGAATATTTATTTACGAGTATTTCATGTTGTGGCGGTACAACTCCCCTGCTGATAAACGAACAAGCTTCTAGTACAGGGTTTCTTTTCGGGGAGTCTATAAAAAGAACATACTAATCAATAACATTAGCAGCCCCGGGCTCCAAAGTGTACTTACACTTTGGAATTTGGATGTAGGTAACTGGGAAATCGCACGTCTCCCATTCTCACTCGTCATTCTCGGAAATCAATGTCGTCGATAGCGGTGAAAACATAATAAACTTTTCCAGTGGCGAGGTGTGCCTATACCTAAAGCTGTTGCTGAATATACCGCGGATCGAGGTACTTAGGTTGCTTTTCCACCGGCTTACCTCTTGAAAAGTTTCACTTTTCGTCACTGCGCTATTCATATTCATAAATTTTCATGTAGGAGATGTGTATGTACCTACTTATCTAGCCTTCTGCGCCTCAACCCATAGGTACTTATTTAGAAATGAAAATACTGCAACTGTTTGTATAACAAACCCGTAACAAACAGTGCCCGGTTAATGGCAATAGGCTCGCCACCTATTACATTGGGACCTAAACATAAACTGGCGAAATGTGGGTGCTAGCACCTCTGCCTACCCGTTCGGGGAATACAGGCGTGAGTTTATGTTATGTTATGTTATGTTATGTTTGTATAACACGCATTCGACACGTTCTCACAAATTTACCATCTATTAATGAAAGTCCATTTGTAATAAAAATAAACTAAAAATAAAAGTTCCATTAACTAATATAAATATTCGGAATCGTCTCCATGTATTTCCGTAGCTTAGCCGCGTGACGGGCGGCCTTGTTCTCGCAATGGAGTCGAATGGAGAAACATTATGTTTAAAACAATATATACTTACGTACATGATATACATATATGTGATATTAATGTAGGTTATTTTATCATAGAAGGGTAGGTAGAGAGAGGAGTAAACTTTATGAAGGTATGGCATGGTAGATAGGTTACTTATTGAGAGGGCCAATTCTTGGAAAAAATGTTTTAATTTCAGTCTCAATCTCCCAAATAAGGTCCCAAACATTATTCTCATAACACAATTAAAAAGAGATTTGCATAACGAATAATCAACTTTAAGGCTCGTCCTTAATTTAAAAAAGTTCCTTCAAGGTCGGCAGCACGAGTGTGGCTTCCTTGGTGTTGCTTCAGCTTAAGCAGGGCTACTACTAGTCTACCGCCTAAATGGTAAAAAAAATGTTCCACTCTCAGATTGAACTAAATAGTGTAGACAAGACTTCCAACATTTTCTTACACAAGTCTACATAATGATGGCCACTTATCGCACCAACCGTCGAAAACCGCCCCTCACTCGGAAACGATTTTCCACACAATTGATCTCGATCACACGTCATTTTTACAAATTCAGATTTCAGTTATTGCAAGTCACTCATGTATGCATAATATCTTAATGCCAGGGTGATTTTAAAGCTTGGACCGCGATGATGGGAGGAATTCAAAAGAGATTTAGTTTCTTACTGCAATTTTTACATTTGGATTGTTAGACTTCTTTATTTTTTGGCTAGGAGGGATTTTCCAGCCTTCTTACAACCCACAAAAATTGTGTTTAGATGACGACATCATACTCGTTCCCAATTATCAACAATATCTTTTTGTTAGTCCCGGCCGCATCCCAAGCTCACCTCAGATTTTGGTATTCGCTCGTTCACAATGACTATTACCAAATTACAAAAACTAAGTGACCTTGACTTGACTAACTGACTAGGGGAGGCCAGAATAGACCACTAAGTATACTACCTCATATATGTTGCTCTCTTCATCAACCCGGTTGCCCATAAAATTTCCACTACTACTGCACTTACCAATGTCAGTAGGTACCGATTGACGCATCATCCGTTGTTTGGCTGGTGCCCCAGGTGGCCGGTGAGGTCTTTCATATTATAACATCATATTAAAACAAATGAATTGATTAAAACGAATTTAAAGATCGGAGGCAACACATATCCTGGATGAATATATTTCCACTTTTCACCCAATAAAATAAGTCACCGCCGCAGCTAGTTAAAAACAAAACTAATGTTGATGGAATCCAAATTGAACTGTGATCACTTAATGTCACTTCAAAAGAGCCTTCTTAGCAGCAATTTAAGATCAAATCAAAATCTGAGAAGACAAATTTTATTCACACAGAACTGTGAACTTCAAAACAAATATAAACGTTCTATAAATACGAATCCATTTGTGAGAGATACCAGTTTATTTTCGTGTTCGATTTATGAATGAGCTCGGTTTGTTTTGCTCGTAAATTGTGATATTGTGTTGGAAGCACTTAGAAAGCTTTTTAAAATATGTTGGGCGTTATGGCGCGCTATGGCGGGCTATGGCGGGTTATGAGCAGCGACGATGGATGCCTCGTCATCTCGATGAAACATTTTAACATCGGTTTTAGGTTTTATGTTCTTTTTAGATTCTACTCTGGTTCGGTCGGCAGTTTGGTCCTCATTTTTCTGTGTGTCAATCATCTATAAAATTAATTTGATCTAAAAAATACTTTCTTTGCAGATGAGAATTGGAACTGGTGTACATGGGCTTCACCAAAATCTTCACACTCATCTGCTAGCCAGTACAATAGTCGTTTAACAGATACTTAAGTCTAAAGTCTTCAAAATATATGAGATCAAGTACGCAATGTCAAGTGGAGGTAGATCAGACAGAAGAAATACAAAACTATTGTTACACAAATATTTATTCGCCATACACATGAATTACACGAAAGTTACGCTACACAAAGGAATCACAGATAAAGTACATTAGACTAAACACGTGTAGCTAACTAAAAGTACAAAAAAAACACATTACATTTGCAAGTTATAAAAATGATTAATTTAAAAAAATATATAAATCACAGTTTCACACCCGTTTGCTGTTTAAAGAATTCGTAGAGACT
This sequence comes from Eilema sororculum, assembly GCA_914829495.1. Taxonomy (NCBI): domain Eukaryota; kingdom Metazoa; phylum Arthropoda; class Insecta; order Lepidoptera; family Erebidae; genus Eilema; species Eilema sororculum. The sequence continues at coordinate 1,486,226 of OU618532.1, forward strand.
GGCGCAGACAATTGTATTTTAGATAAAATTCATAGGTTGATCAGTTCTCTAGAAGGTATACATATTACAACATTCTGAATATGTTCCACATAACCGTAGACTTCATAATGAGCTTAATACCAGTTCAACAGTTGCAAGATATGTACCACCAGGTGTTTTAGCTAATTGATAACTTACTAGGTTAAGTGATCAGCGTGGTTAATTAATTAAAAGAAATCGTCTTCTATCATCCGACCTGCGGGGATATAGTAAGAGATAAAATCAACAAGTCTGTATGTTCTGTCTACAGTGAACTCTAATAAGACGAAGTCAATAAGAGCTAAAATCAACAACAACTCAATACAAACACGTAATCTTTGATGGGATTGAAATTAAAATATTGAAATATCAATCGACTGCGCTACATAGAATGATTCCTTACAACAGATATACACTCATACACTTAATACAGACAATCGCACTACAATGAACGAGCACCATAATGATACAGACGCCTTTTTGACTAATTAGATAGGCTTAATACGTCATTATGGCAATTTTTGTTCTGCTACACTTGTTAGTGACGAACTTCATGTTAACTTAACAACATACACATCATATAGTTATTATGAATACAGTTTACGAATTCTTTACAATCGTTATAAGAGAAGAATACAGATTATACCTATCACAAGCAAACGGGCTGTTAGTAAACGAAATTTATCACAAAAATAAATCGGAAATACAGAACGTTTTAGATAAAAACCTTTTGAATCGCATAAGTTTCAATGTCCTAATATACTTCGGCATAACGAGTTTGCCATATTTTTATACGCATTTTAATATTTTGACATATTGTTTCAATAGTCTCTAGTATGAGTCGCAAATATTTATCAGGCATATTATTTATTCGTTTCTCAGTCTTGAAGTGTAAATGAAGATCACAACCTTAAAATTGTTAGGATCATATTAGTGAAGAATTCAGTTACGATAAAAAAATATGCCTAAAATGTATGCCATATAATATTAAACGTAACGATCATTCGCAAAAGTATGCCACTATAAATTACAACACCAAATTTCATGCGACCAAATAGGGAACCGTTTTAGGTAACGATTTTACTTAAGCCTTTGACTGTTACGAACATCCTTTCTTCTAAGATTACAAGACGCAATTTTTTTGAAGAATATCTCCCAATCGTTTCGTTATCACAGTACCTATGTCAAACTCTCAAAACCCTTGCGACGACATAAAGACCATGTTTTGCGACTACCTACCAATAAGAGTGTCCCCCAAGGCACACTGTTAGCACACACATTTTTCTATAATCCGTTCCTATTAAGTAATATTACGATACATATTTCGCTAAGTAGGATCGGGGTTCTAAAAGGTGGGCGAATATAATGGTAATTCGAATACAATATAGAGTAAATTAAGCAAAACCAACCAACCGAAATGTAATATTATAAATTATATTAAAAAAAGATTTAGCAAGACCCGCAAGCTACAACAAATGAGTAAATAGGTATAAATTTGAGCTAAATTTGATATTTAGAAGATCACATAATAAAAATTAGGCATAAATATAAAAAAAAATACTGAAAAGGTCAGCCAATGTTAGTCCCGATTTTTTTTTAATATTTTCGTACGGCATGTATAGTCAGCGTCTAAAGTATATCAATTTTATTTTAAAAAATTGAAATCTGTGCAATCATCACCTACTTTTGATGCTGACTGTACGACTGGAGCGAACCATTTAATTGTTAAATATTTTTAAAATCTAACTGCAAAATTAAATATATTATAAATAAATAGATATATTTTACTAGCAGATTTTTAGATGACCTTAAAGATTCCTTGTACTCTCAGAAATTTGGCAAAAGTATAAACATACCTTCATAAAATAAATCTAAAATACGATAATTTTTGGTAAATAAATATATAACATTATAATTCGTCCAAATTATAGAACCTCGATATATAGAATACTAATACGTTACAAAGTTTACTGAATACATGTTTGTCTGTCTAGTCCCTAGTCTACAATCATACAAAAATAGACCTACTTACATAAAAAGTGTACTTTACAAGACTATATCTGCCTTGAATATGTTAAAATTGAGACAAACGTCGAAATATAAAACGATGGCGCAATCATACGCACGCGGTCGATGCGCGAATCAGTGAAGCGATTATCGCGTGGTTCAGTGAAGCGATTATCACGTGAATCAGTGGTGCGATTATCGTGCAAATGAGTTATATGGTTAATCATCGCGTGACCTTAAGAATTCTCGAACGAGCATTTAAAAAATTGCGGGAAATTGCGATGATTGCGTTATCGTTTTTTCTCTGAACGGCAACGCCTAGAAACCCCCTATACAAGTACTAGAATAGAACAATCAATGTGTGGGATTTCCATGTAAACAATGACACTGACACATATGACAGCTGTGCTGTAACTGTCAAAAACGTCAAAATATCTATCAAACCTATACATTGATTTATTCTATTCTCCAATCGTTGAGACACGTAAGAGGCAGAGAGGCAGGTCATGTTGCGTTTAACGTAGTTACTGATCAGAGTACCATGTTGAATAATTAAATACTGACACGCGTGCAACACTCACGTCAGCTGACAACAACATGATGTACCAGCAAATCTTAGAAATGGCTAAATTTGGAACTACGGCTGTCATGTTTGAGTTGTCAAGTACCTTTACATAAATTAAGCAATTTACGTGGGTAATAGGTGTATTACTGGTGATATAACTAGGTAAGACTGTTAAGACAGCAAACTTTTTGTGATGTGACAGAAATGGATTTCTATCAATAATATTTTTTTTTAAATTTCCCAACTATCTTGTTCTATTGCATATCTAAGTAAATGACTAACACTGCAGCTACATGCCACCCTTTCATTTCAGAGATTTGTTGGTAGGACTATACAATAATGTTAACGTGAATCAACGCGATCGTATCTTCAAATAGCCTGACGTTTCGACCAGGTTATTTACTGAGCACACAGCACTATAAATCGGTTGGTATTGTTAACATTAATTCATTAGACTTTAAACAATGTGATAATCTACGAATTTCTTTCAAGAGATTGTTTTGGTTCCGAAGAAGCAGTATGTACCCACATTAAGGAGCCAACTATATCGATATGAACGTGTTAAGATATCAAATATAAAATATGGAGCATCTAAATTTTACATTACTAAAAAAATTATAGTGTTTAAATTGTCTAAAATAATGGTTAAAATAAGTATAGTGGATTATTCTAGCGAATATTTTGAAATATGCAATTAAAAGTGTCCGTTGAATGAATAAAAAATAAGAGACATTGGCACACGCACAAATGGCACATAAGGGAGTAAGAGACCCTGAGTGAATAAAAAGCACATTTTAGATAATCATGTGATGCTCAATAATTTTGAAATTAAGTACGTGATATCACTAAAACAAATAGTTAATTTTATTATAACTAACATTATAAAGTTATAAATTCAATATCCAGGACGAAAATTAAAACTTCACGCTGAAAGTTCGTTCTGCCAATAGATTCTATTCGCAAATTAAGTCGCCAATATTTTATTTTATGAGCGTCATTTATGGAGCTCCTGCCATTTTTATTAGGACATTTCTAAGCCCTGTTGGCTTATTTCAATTTAAATTTCGAACAAGGAAAAGCATAGTGAACGATTTATTCACCCGTCGTTTAAGTCAACCTAGAATAATTTCACCCATCGTTTATATTAACCAATAAATAATTTAAATTAAAAATATAAAGCTAGTTTAGCCTCCTAAAATGTAAATGAACAATGACGAGAAACAAATGTACTTAAATGAACAATGAGAAGAAATGTTAGCAATACCAATAGTCACACTACCACACATTTCTCGTTAGGTACAATATCCTAACATAGGCCGTTTATATATAACATATTATTATATAGCTCAGTCTACTTGTGTTCACTTCTTACCTTTCTTCGGACGCCCCTGCGTGATCACCTGAACCAACTTGATCCTATTACTTACCGGACTCTTCATGTAGTCATCCAATATCTGTGGGAAGATTGCTTCAATTATAATGATTTATTAGCGTTAGATCGCGACTTTGAACGTGTTTGAAAGTAGATGATCATTTTCAGATCAAAGAAACCTCCGTCACAAAAATTGCTTCCAATAAGTGGATAATAAATTGTGTTGTTTAGTCCTTTAACTTTGATATAGGTACTCATAGTAATATTTTGATTCAAGCGTTATGTCATGTCGGGGGACCGCTGATAAGTAAAGCTTTCCGTTATGTTATCGGAACCATCCAAGGTCTCCCAATCAAGCGATCATCATCGCTTCAGCATAGTTCCCAGTTTCATTGAGGATTTCACCTCGAAGCTTACTCTTCTTCCTATTTATTTGGTTTATGCGACTTTCATGTGACCTCCTAACCCAAGAAAAACCCTCACCAAAGCCTCCTCACTTGATCTACAGATTCACTGGTCTACAGACAATGTTATCTTGACCCCATGGTCCTTTAGGGTGCCTACACCCTTATTTTATGATAGCAGTAATTACTAATTAGCGGTCTCAGGTGGCAGCCCTACCCAGTGGTACCCACCTCGGGCGATATCAGCTAATAAGTGCGGCCCAGCTGCGCCGAACAAGTCGCGAGAGTAATATCATCAAATATTCACTGCTACAAATTGGGTCTCGACTTTAGAAGTGACGCTTTATGTTGTTAACTTGTAATGTAAGTGAAGGAACGTAGTGGTTCAAGAGTCAGTTTTACGATCGAGAGATATAAGGTTCTGCTCCTAGCCTTTACACTACCGATGTGAATCCACTACTAATAAAAGCAATTTGGCTGGGGGTGGTTAGCGGGAATGCTAGTAATTTTAGTTTCTAGAAATGTCCTTAAAAATTTGTACAAAGCGTTTCAGTGATTCATTCCTATGCCGCACCACTAAGACCTGGAATTCCCTGCCAGTTCACGTGTTTCCTTCTTCCTACAGTCCCGGGTCCTTTAAGCGGGGCGTGAAAAGGCATCTAATGAGGCCGTCAAGCTGAGTGCCACCACTGTTAACATGGTAAATGTTTACGATGGTGACCCTCTTTCCGAGACTTTGCCTTTAGCTTAACATCAGGCGAGGTGAAGTCAAATTGACGTGTCCAATATAAAAAAAAAAAAAAAATTTTAGTTTGGTTAACGATAAATTGGCAATTGTGAAATAAATAAAATAACAATAAATTATAATGTGTCGGATAAACAAGATTTTGGACAGTTTCGATAACACTATCCATTTGGCGTAAGAAAAGATTTTTCATCTCCCATACAGTATACATTACATTATTCCCATACGTATTTCCTCTCACTTGTATATTATTCCCCAAATTTTGCCAAAATTAATACTCCCAGGCGGTTTTGCTATCGAAACTGACAGCCTCCGTGGCGTGGTGGTAGTGCACGCGACTGCTACGCAGGAGGCGCGGGTTCGATTCCCGCTCAGTGCAAATATTTGTATGCACGAATATGGCTATTTGCATTGGTCTGGGTGTTTCTATGTATAGTATGTATGTATTTGCAAAAAAAAAAAAAAAAGTATGTGAATGATTTTTTTTAGCATTTATTATGCTAACTTTTAAGTTCGAAAAACATTGGAAAAAATGAAATGCTCAAGTGAGACTCGAACTCACGACCTTTCCCTTACAGGGGGATTGCTCTGCCAACTGAGCTATTGAGCACCACCTGAATCTAAGTATGTTTATCCGCATTCTAGATTGCATAACACTAGCTAGTTAAGCTATGCTTACCATGGGTCTAGAAAGCGTTGTGTGGAATGTTGTGGAATATTTATTTAAAAAAACTGTGTCCAAAATCTTTTTGCTCGAAACGACTAAATTCAGGGTGTATAAAGAGCATAGTAATAGCGAAGTGTCCTCACCTTTGAGCTGAGCTCCTGGCCTATGGCCGCGGCGGCGCCCTTGTGCTGCGCCAGCGCCACGAGCGTGGGCACCAGCATGTGGCTGTGGTAGCGCGAGACCAGCCAGTTGGCCGGCAGCGTGCACAGCGTCTTGATCACGCTCCAGCCTTCGCATATCGTCTCCTAGGGCAAGGGGCAGTATATTAACTAACAACATTAAGGTATGGCGTGATGCCCGGCAGCGTAGAATATGGGCACCCCATCTCATCCCGTGCGGTCTCGTACAAGGCGACTAAGGGATACGGCTGTTTAATATCAGTCATACAGCTCAGGTGCATTTTTTATTATTATTATGTTGTGACATAAAATCATCGTAATTTTGATCACAATCGGTTAAGTAGATATGGTGAAATTTTAGTCCAATGTTCAGTTTTCATCAAAATCAGGCTTGACAGTGGCTTCTCGCTATTCCTCATTTCAGCTTCAGATTTAGCCATCCACGCCAGCCACTTCATTATTTAAAGCATCTGCCTCAGTGGCGGTAGTGCACGCGACTGCCACGCAGGAGACACGGGATCGATCCCCACTCATTGCAAATATTTGTATACATGAATATAGCTATTTTGCATTGGTTTCTATGTATAACATGCAGGTATTTACAAAAAAAAAGTATTTAAATATGTTTATCCGCATTCTAGATTCCATTACATAAGCTAATTAAGCTTACCATGGGTCTAGATAGCGTTGTGTAGAATGTTGTGGAATATTTATTTGTGGAATTTAAAACCTGATCGCGAACTTTGTCACTTTCGATTACCCACTGCAGTCTATAATGACACTCTTTAGTTACACAAAGACAACAGAATATCGACAAGGTCAAATGACATAAAATTCGGTTGAAATCGGTTCAGTTCTTTCAACTCTAGACGCCACAAAGTAACACACAACATACTTACGGCCGTTCCCAATAACATACTGACAGTTAAAGATGGATCGTATCTACGGATAAAGTGCTCGGCTGTTTAAATTCAAAACATAGTAACTCCTATTTCACACCAATTTCGGAAAATAAAATTATACCGCGATGCGCTTTCCCGCAAAAAAATTAGTTACCATGTTTTGAATTTAAACACCCGATTCGTCAAATTTGACTTTTGCGATCTATCTTTAACTGTAAGTATGTTATTGGGAATGGCCGTTAGACCATACACATCAAGCCGTAGGATAAAAAGTTCACAATATCGAATAGTCAAAATAATAGTCCGATGGTTTGTTTATTGCCCTGTCCCCAATGGTGCAAAACATTGCAGGCTATTACACAACGTCCTCCGTATTCACTGTTCCCACGGCCACAGGTGTCGGGGCACAGTTGTGCAAGGAAGCGCCTTCGTCCTAACTACACAATTTATTCCCTGAGTGTCGTTGCATGAATAGTTTATGTTTATACTTTGTACCGTTGGACTTATGTGTTTTTACTGGAGTTTTGGGGAGGTTAAGAACGAGGGATGGTTCTGGGGAGAATGTTTCAGTTGTCCAAGTTCAAAAGCAGCCCTAAATAGGACCGGACCGATGGCGATGCGAGTGCCATGGTGCGCAATAATTTTCCACTTCAGGTCAAAAATATATTGGAGTAGCTTTTGCCCGCGGCTGCGCCCGCGCGGATGTCGGTTATCGCGACCAATCATAGCCTATGTTCTTTCTCAAGGTCTAATCTACCCCTATACCAAATTTCATTAAAATCGGCACAGTGGTTTAGGTGTGAAAGCGTAACATACAGACAGACAGACTCAGTGTCTTTCTCATTTATAAATTAGTATGCATATGGAAGTATGGATATGAATTGTCGGATTTTTTTAGATTGGGAACCTGTGAACCTATAGTCGTCAGCTGGATTCTTTTTGCATTCACTGTATGTTTAGATACTGTGAATTGGAAAACTGTTCAAACCATTGGACGTCTTGTCCATATACCTACGACAACCCGATACGCGATTTTCAATTTGCGTACTAGCCCCACCGTAAGTGTCCATGTTTCGGCACCATTACAAGACAGACACACTATCTTTAAATTACCATAATCTATTACACACACCTGTACGCATCAATGGGAACTTAAAAAAAACCTGTTTCAAATAAAAATTAAATTGAGTACACCATCAAAACCCCATAACTTCCTAATCAGCTCTACTTCTTAAAAAACATTATCTCTAACATCACTAAACAACTAAAAAGGCCAATAAACAAACAATTATAAGAATGTCAACATGTTAATATATTAGTCTATGGCTCTATGGGGTGTATCATATCGCGGTTGTAGAAGAACGAGCGCAGGCGCAGGTGTTGCCCGCATGAGAAATAAAACGGACATCGTGTACACGTGTAACGGTAAGAACGTGTATTTTTTTAGTGGCAATTATGTAGGGGCTAGCGTAAGACATGTGGAGGACAGGTTGTAGTTACCTAGCTCATTGATATTAAAAAATATATGGGTAGTTTTATAAGGAAACTAGCTTTTGCCCGCGGCTCCGCCCGCGTGCATGTCGGTTATCGCGCCCAAACATACCCTGTGTCCTTTCTCAAGGTCTAATCTACCCCTATACCAAATTTCATCAAAATCGGTTCAGTGGTTTTGGCGTGAAAGCGTAACATAGACAGACAGACAGAGTTACTTTCGCATTTATAATATTAGTAGGGAAAGGATTAAAACCGAAACTAGCATTCTTTATAGTCTTTATCTAACGACAAATGGCGCGCTGTAGTGTAATATTTGCCTCTCCCCAAGGGGTAAAACGCGCGATTGTAATAAAAACTATTATTCTCGTCCAAGTCGTCCAGTTTGGTCACCAGTCCCGATAACATACAAGGCTTGCAGTTCAGTTCAGAACGTGGGATCCGCTCTCCTCCTTGCCATAACTTCGTTTGCCTCTGTGAATCTACTGTCTGATCACTGTCTCGCCAGAATCTCGACCGCCGATTAACAGATAATACAGTCAGCGTCATAAATATCTTGACGACGAAGTCTCAAAATGATCTTAAAACTCTCATATTAAGAGCAAATCAATCTGTTTTATTAATTTATATGGTATTATGTTCGAACAAAGGTGTGTAAAAACTCAGCCGGGGTGCGAGGGATATGTCGATTACAACCTCACCTCTGGCCGAGCACCGCGACTCACAGTCGGCCTTCGGCGTGCGAATTTAGTCGATTCGAGTCCGACATAACATTCCCTTCCGGCTCCGGCAGGGGGGTATCCGAGGGGATGTCCGCACGGGAAAAAAAGGGGGTCAAAAAACTAAAATAAGATCATTTTACCTTTCACCGAAGATCATGTACAGGGTGGAATACTTTCATGCCCCCTAGAGGGGGTGCTCGAAATACTGAAGAGAATTTCATCCAAAGGAAACACATTCCTTTATTCGAATACCTTTATTAACAAAACACTATTGATTGAAGCTATAATAATACATAAACATAACATAAACTCACGCCTGTATTCCCCAAAGGCAGAGGTGCTAGCACCCACATTACAGGATGTGATTTTTCGGGTTTTAGTCGGTTCGATTACCGGGCGTGTCTTTGAAAGCAATTTTGTTTCTTTTTAAAAACAAACAAATGTTTAAATGCACTGAAATTCTCTATCACCAGTATTTCGAGTGCTTCCCGTCCACGGGGCATGTAAATCTTCCACCCTTTATACCTACTTCATATTCTCCAAAACCAGGTAGGTAGGTACAGCGCTTACCTGCAGCTGCGGGTTGTTGACCACGACGAACCCGACCAGCACGATCAGGTCCAACACCATCGTCTCCACCAGGTTCTCCTCCAGGCGCTCGTCTTGCCAACCTGCCGCCGAAACAACACATTCAACTAATTAATACTACTAAAGTAAAACCAACGAAGCGAGAGAAAAAAGGTAAACAAAGTTTTAGCGGTTCCAAACATTTTTATTTGAAAATTATTACGTATCACTTCAAACGCATTCCAAACAGGAATGAAATTGATCACAAGATGGCGGATCCTCCAGTAAGAGGAATATTAGAAATGTAAACTATCACAATCGGTAAGCTGTCACAATGACGTCCAAGAAGGGCCGGTAACAATGTCGCGAGTTCACTTTCCACATCAAAAACATTGGGAAATGGCTATGAGGCTATCATCAGGGAATATACTCACGGATCCGTGTCCTGGGAGCTTCCTTGTCGTTGGGGGCGTGTTGAGAGAGCAGCCTTGCCACCGCCGCTCTGAACTCCAGCGGCCAGCCGCCTTCGCCGAACGATTCCTGTTGACAAACACCTGTCTTCAGAAACTGTCTAGCTGACGTCTAAAGCATTGACGGCACTTATTGATGGGAATGAAACGAAAATTTAAAAAAAACTTATACATGGTAATTACCGTGAATATGGGTAACTAGATGCATACATACATCTATCTTATATAGTTTGTAAGTATGGATGAATGGATGTTTGTTACTCTTACAAGTCTAAACGACTGCGAGCGATTTTAATAAAATTTGGTATGGAGTTAGCTGACACCCTGGATTAACACATAGACTATGTTTGGTCGCTAAAACCGACATCCACGCGGGCGAAACCGAGGGCAAAATCTAGTACTATTATAATGTTGAAATTAAGAGTCTGTACTTTGGAGATATTATAAAAATACTTGGGTTATGTTAAATTATAATAAAACTTTATCTAAAATATCACCAATATTTTTTGCATTCTTGAAGCACGCGTATACCATTACCAAACTCATATAGGTACTTAAGACTATATAGACTCATTGTTACAATTCCCAATCAAACTGTATTCACTCATCATTTCTATAGTTTCTGATCCTCCCTTCTCTTCATACAATATGCATCAGCCAGCCTCAATCTCACAAGTTACAGATTCGTTGCGTGTCCTCGGTCAGGTCAGATTTAACTCAATCTAGTTGCGTGTGCCGAGACACCGCACGGATTCACCGCTCAGTTACTACGGGGCCCAGTGACGACCCCTGTGGAACTCTCGAATTTAGTTACCGAAGAAAGTTAGGATTTCTTCATGTTGGTTCATTTAACATACTCACGACTTTCTCCATACGGGGTAAGCAAAGATAACAGCCCCAACATTTACTTACTTATACACTTTAAGAGGTACATATACTCACACTAATTTTTTTATGGAAGCCCAGTGACGTGTAATACAATTGTAATGTACTATAATAAGCCTATATTTTATGCTAATACCAAACATTGCTGTGTCTTTCAGGTACAATGGCCCAAGAAGAGAGGCTGAGTGCGGATAAAAGAGTCCCCTATCCATCATTGCTGTGTCTCTTTGAATTCTTCCTTCCTACAGTCCCGGGTCTTTTAAGCGGGGCGTGAAAAGGCATCTGATTAGGCCGTCAAGCTTTGCCACCGCTATTAACATGGTACATGTTTACGGTGGTGACCCTCTTTTCGAGACTTTGCCTTTAGCTTAACATCAGGCGAGGTGAAGTCAAATTTACGTGCCCTTGTTAAAAAAAAATCGGGTTGTTTTTGTGTTTATTCGTACTTCGTAGCAAATAAACAAGTCGTTTCTCTTCATAATATCAGTGTAAATGTAGGCGATCATATCACTAGGCATAATTTCTTTCCGGTCACTTTCAAAGAGACATGTGTGCAGTGCAATGGACATCCCAAATTGCAGATGTTGCGTGTCTACCGCACATTAGAAGCCCAATGGCGTGATGTTGAAGGGACGACCCTAGTTAGCTTACCGATTTAGTTAGGGGTGAACTCTGATTCTGTTACTACAATATTCTGCAAGGATTGCGATTTCAATGTCTTTGCTGGTCCGTTAAATGGTAAGAAGCCAGAAGACACGGACCACCATTCCAGATACTGTCAAGCTTAAATAACCCGGGATTGCAAGAAGGAAAGACGTGCACTTTCATGTCCTAATAACTTGCATGAAAGTGTGTACAACTGTACCATTTTTGTCTTTATGAGAATCTGTCCTTTATGGGTAGTGTATTTCAGTTTTTTAATCATGCAACAAAGAAATGCTGGATCCTCTTGGTTCGAGCTGGTAATGTATGTAGGAGACAACGCAGTCGATCTCCTGTGGGTCTGAATAGGAAGGAAGTTTTCTTTGAAAGAGCTCATCAGAACACTCACCGTGACAGGAGTGAAAAAATATAGCCAGAGGAGCAACGTACTCGAAATGCAGATGTTCTATATAAACTGTTAGTGATCACAGAACGCGTTAGAATATTTCAAACATTGTCCAGTTAAGCTACCGTAACAATGACTGAAGCATAACACGAGTCAGTGTACAACCAAACAAACAACGAACCCACAAATTATCCCAAAAACAAACCAGTTATCTCCGCGATCTAATAAACTAATAATTATGTTTATCTACCCATCATCCAGAGCATTGCAAATACGAGTCCCAGGGCGCGTCGTTTGTGCGGACATCAAAGTCCCGTGTCCGCGGGGACCCACGGCTCTGCTGCACCGTGGGGGATTGCGGGCGGGTGATTGAAATGAGAGTTAATTAATTATAGATACGGATGGAGTTGTCCCTCTCAAAATATATGGTATTTGTCGATTGTGGACTCGAGTGCGGAATATACAATTGAGATGTATTTAAATCTAGTGGAAAAAAAACTAATGACATTAAACTCTCACATACTGTGATTATAGCTAATAATGTCACACAAAACCTGATGATTTAAAATTCTTTGAGACCAAAGCCGACCGTGAGCAAGCCAGAACACCTCCTGATTAACGTACAAGATTGTGGAGCAAGATACCCATTTTCCCGTGACCAAAGCTTCTCAAAGTAACCAAAACGTCAGAATCAGTTTAAGTAATGAAATAACTGATATCAATAAACCTCTACCTATCTACTCATACATGTATGTAGAATTTACGGACGTCTGTAGGGTTATAGTGATCGACTGTTAAGTCAGAAGTCCCAGGTACGATTTTCACTCAGTGCAAAAATTTTGTATGCATGAACGGTTTAGGCGCATTAAGGCTAATTCTCGTTATGACAACCAACTTGCTAATGATATAGATATAGGTATTTGCATTGGTTTGGATGTTGTACGTATTTGCAGACGAAAAAAAAAAGTAAGTTTTTCCGCATTCTTTCACTAACACAAGGTAGCTTACTGTGGGCCTAATGTTGTATAGAATATTCTGCAATATCGACTGACTAACAGAAATCACGCTACGAAACACAGGAGCGGTACGTAATCCATTAAGTTCAGTATCGATTACCGGCCCGCACCTCCGGGACCGGCCATTAGCAACGCACGCCCGCCAGTGGAACGCTACATAAATATACGCTTTTGGGGGCACGCGCGCAGATCGGGTTTCTTTGTCTTCTGTTACTCTATACTCTGTACTTTGAATATTGTTGAGACTAACTGCGTCCTGTAGTTTTGCTTAGTTTATTTATTGAGGTAAAATGTATTCAGCCATTTCTGCTTTGAACTCACGTGAACGCATTCACCAGCTTTAACTGGCTATAGAGGCGACATGGGATGGGCATCTGTCGTATCGGCTGATGCCTCCTTCTGGAGCAATTAATGTTCGAGAACGTGTTGCAACGGACCATAATTTTTAACAAAAAATTTATAACCTTAATTTTCGTAGCATACACTGATCGCTTGTACCTGTTTTAGATTTGAGGAATCCGTTTATACGTTTTACACAAATTCATTAGAAATGTGGCACGTAAGTCAGTTTAATTCACGTTGTCTGCGATTTTTATCATTAACGAACCTCACACAGGCGAAAATCACACAGAAAAGGCAGAAGGCGTGAGGCATAATCACACGTTTCGACACCATTGTACTCTACGTTCGCGTCCCTGCAATTCTATTTTTATTTATTTATACCTTACGCCTTGTCTTTTCCGTAGGTATAATTTAAGTTTAAGATTGGATTGGACAAACTTCTCAGGAGTTGAACCCCACTAACAAAACAATAATCGGCACAAACGTTACCAGTAATCAAATTTCGTGATTAGCACACCACCCCACAATTGGCACAGGAGCAAACACTAGCGAGCACTGCGCGAGTGACACGTGGCCGCGTAACTAGTCTTTGTACAAGGGTCTGTTTATTCTGGGGGCATCCGTTTGTTTTGTAAAGTATCGCGCGATATTCTCTAAGGAGTATGTGCTAATCGAGTTTTTGTATCGAGAAACATGCTTGAATATTGTCCAGCAAAGATATTAATGGATAGTAGGAGCAAAGAGCTCTTCAAAGGTCCTACCTGCATACTGATTAACGGAAGAAATTCTGGTGAAGGATTTCCTCCCATGTTTTGGGAGTACAGAAGGCAATCACTCCCGTGATAGGTAACATAGACCCCGCGCCCCGAAATATAAGCGTCAAATACAACCAGGACCAACGTAACAATGGTGATGATGATTATGTCAAGATTATATTATGCATAATGTAATATGTGCCAAAGGAGGACGGCCAGAGTCGGCTATCTGCTGTGCAGCTGTTTCGTAGCAAAATGAAAATGGTTATAGTCTTCTTTTATTGTGAAATAATATTAGGCAAAATATTGTAGTATCAAGCGAACCCATACTGAAAAAGTATTTGGAAGTATTTAATATGATTGAGCACAATTTATTAGCTGATGCCCACGGCTCCTCCAACTACGAATCGAACGAATAGACAAAAATTCCAAACAAAAGTCAGACGTTAATATAACATAATCTTGACGTTCATATATTATGTTACTTTGTAACCTACATGAATCAAGTTCATTTTCATTTCGATCATCAGTTATCGACGAAACCTTAAATAAAACTGTGACAAAAGAACACGAATAAACACTCGTAGAACAGAGTACCAAGAAAGATGATGACTAGTTTCTTGAAGACTCTTAGGTAAACGGCGATGAATCGTACTCCGGCCCCGCAACATATCTCCGACAATAGTTTAAACAATTTGTTTGTATTGTATTACGAACAATTGTTTGCTCTGCGCGGCTCCACTGTCAACACGCCGAGCAAAGCTTCCAATATAGGTGGCGTACTTATTGGAAATAGGAACGTATCGTCTTGGAAAGTGAAGCAGCTATTGACAGATAGTACAGTGGTACTAGGTTTTATCTACTGTTTATAAGCAACATACTGTTTGTCCGGTTTAGTAAATCTTGGTCATACACCTATATTGTATGGGTTTATGACCAGACCTCTGGTGCAGGCTTTCCTATCAGAGTTAGGAGGTCAAACTAAAGTCAAATGAAAATAAGGATAAAGAGCTTGAAATTGAAAATCACATATCCAACAGCCAACATATCATACCTATTTATGAAACAGATATACTTAGTATCTATCTAAACATCCCGATAACGAACTATAATATCTTGTAATAATTTTGACATTCATAACTTTGTGACCGAAACAAATCTTGATATTTGATGTGACATCCACCCACAACGTCAGACACACAATTCAAAATAATTCCACGCAACGCCAACCCCGCTATTAGCAGCATTGTGATAACGTCACGTGGCGCAATTGTCGCCGGTGCGCTCCGATAGATATTGACGTCACCGGCCGCGATACGACGTGACAGCCGATGACAGCTGTCACTTTAGGTACTAGGTAATCAGTTTGAGCGGTTAGATAATTGGCAGCAGTCGTTATGAAATGTGAATTTTATTCTGATACGATAAATACATAAATATACTCGAGGTCTAGATATTATTATGTATGAATGTATCCAATTACGTATGATTCGAGATTGACATGGTTCAAATTCAAATTCAAAAAATTCAAAATTCAAATTCAAATAAAATTCATTTACATTAATAACCATGAAACATGGAAATATCCCGGCGAGGGTTTCATTATCCACATGACGTCCAATGAAAATCCCCGCCCCCTCCTACCAGAGCCGGTGTGGGAGGTTATGTCGGACTCGAACCGACTAAAACGCACGCTGTCTGTGAGTCGAAGTGCAAAGCCGAAGGTGAGGTTGTTGGACATACCTCTCGCACGTCGGCGGACTCAGGGCTATCTGGCCCTCCTCGAGAGGTGCTAGGACTAGCACGGTTAGCAACAATGCAACCGGAAAAGGTAATTGGCAGCATACTAGTTTTAACAACGAATATAAAAATGTTATACCAATACTTCAGTAACTGATTTAATTTCTAAGTAATAATTAATAAATAGTAATGAATTAATAAATAATAAACCTTCTCTTCCCTTCTTACCAGATTTATTTATTCAAATATCTATCTGAATTGAGCTAAGATCTCATAAACAGCAAGCTCACTACAATTTAAAAACTTAACATCAAGTATCAAGACTGTCTTAGCCAATAACTAAAAAGAATCGTGGCAAACATTCAAGGTATGCCATTTAGGATATTTTTTCACGATTCGTTTGATGTCCAACATCAAGTATCAAAACTGCTTTACCAAGTAACAGAATACGACTGAAGGTACCGAGGTCCGAGCTCTCAGAACCAACAGCGGGCCCTCGACTGGCCACTGACATATTAATCGTCAACAACCAACATACCAGTAGCGCACGGTACAATACGCGCTTCACAAGAAGTAACTTGAAACTCTAATGAATGCAGAGGTCGCGTACTAAAAATGGATACGGTGGTTCTGTTCATTGAAATACTTATTGACGCCTCTCTAATGTCTTAAGATTCAAGCCAATCTCACCTGCTGGCCGATACATTCGTTGATTGACGGTAGACATTCCTCTTCGGGGATCACACTGCAGTAACTGTCACAATAGTCAAGATAAGACAAATCAAAAGGAAGGATAGGTAAACTGATCCTGGACTACAAAGGTACAGCATTGTAATGCTTTGATGATAATGGGCAGCCGCTTGCCCCCACTTCGCACAGGATAAATACGTTAAAAATTATATAAACACAAATGCAATGCCGCTAACGGCATACGTAATATCTATGGATCTGAAAACTCAGGGATAATATTATTTGGAAAACGTCTATAAATGTATAATTTCTACAAACCCTAAAGCATGCTTACAACAACGTAAAAAGCATGAAAATTGTTTTAGTTTCCAGTAATAATAGGTGAATATTAGAGATGGGCCGAGTACTCGGTTGATACTCGGTACTCGGCGTACTCGGTGGGTTTTTTGATACTCGGTACTCGGCCGAATAACTCGGTTTGAATGCCGAGTATTGAAACCGAATTTACTTACATGAAATGAAATTTACTCGGAGTCAGGGGTCCGCTTTTACCAGTGTAACTGCGGATTTGGCTGGACTTCGATATTTTCTGTGAATCGACTGCCATCTGACCTACACAACCCAAAGGCGATATCGAAGCATTGCAGTCTAACTAATCAACCGCCGTGAACCTATTTACGCTATATTACGCTTAGTTAGTACTTATTTACGCGCGCAAAATGGGAATTTGATTGAACCGAGTTACTCGGCCGAGTATTCGGTTAAAAATATATTGAGCCGAGTAAAACTCGGTACTCGTTACTCGGCAATTGTGTTACTCGGCGCATCTCTAGTGAATATATTGCTGGCAATCAGGCACTTTGCTGACACAATCTTTGTACACGCTTTCAAGAGTGTGTAACGTTGCAACCCTTAGAAAACGCAAATAAAATATTTTGCGTTTTAGCGTTTTTATTACTTTCCATCCTATTTACTTAGGTATATTTGAAATTCTTTTTCGAAACCACATCCATTATCCAAACATCTTTAATCCACGTTCGGCTACCGCGCGCCGCACTCGTTTAGCACCCTGTTTGCTCTCCACAAACACGCCGCAATGATACTCCAGTTAATTAAGGAGCCACAGCAAATATGCCGTCTAACGAGATGCGATCCGAATATTTTATTACCTTCCTCTAATTTGTTGGTACTGGGCTTTTTGATAGCTTTCTCTCTTTGTGTGTAAATGTTTGAGCCTTTTACTGATGATACTAAATACAAAAAGGCTCTTTATAATGTTCAAATTTAGCTCTTTATTTGTCAATTATATTAAATCTTTCTGTGTTCTTTCTTTGCAGCAACTTATTCTGTACCTATTATCATATTTTATTTTGAAATTTATTATACGTAGGCAAAATATGAACATGAAGAAACATCTGTCGAGGCTGACAAGATTTCATCAGCATTCTTACCATTCAACTAGATGCAGTCAAAAAATAAATTTAAAAAAAGACATACCTGTATAATCTGATGATCCAGCTCTGCCACAGTTTTCAGCAGGTGTATGGTCCGTGCAGCTCGCACGAAGTGTTCCGACTTCTCGAGCACCACTCCTTGGGCGAACAGCATGCAGAACAGACCACGGGCGCCGCAGATGCTAGTTCCCAATGAGCATTTGAAAGATTGCAATGCTGAAGCACGTTCAGGACCCTGGATGGAGAAAATATCTTGTTAAAAAATTTACTGTACTATTAGGATCTGCATAAAGAGTAATATGAGATACTAGCTTTTGCCCGCGGCTCCGCCCGCGTGGAATTCGGTTATCGCGACCAAACATAGCCTATGTCCTTTCTCAAGGTCTACTCTACCCCTATACCAAATTTCATTAAAATCGGTTCAGTAGTTTAGGCGTGAAAGCGTAACATACAGACAGACAGACAGACAGACAGAGTTACTTTCACATTTATAATATTAGTATGGATTGTGTACGAAGCCCTAGCATGATCGAGGCCTAAGTTACACTTAGCCTATATAGCTGCAGTTTGACGAGCGAGATTCTGTCGTAGGCTTTAATTAGGGTTGGGAGTCCAGATGCTCCAGTAAAAGGCAGGCAAAAGATTCAGTAGGAAAGAAGACCACATACGCTATAGTGTAAGCTTTGTACGCAATCGGGCAATCACTAAGACGATGGATGAAATGTATAGACTAAAATAGAGTTATGAATACGTAGATGGTTTGAGCAAGAAGGGGTGGACGAAAAAAGAGAATATTGACAAATATCTATTTGACTTCAGGAAGAATATGAGCACTCTTGAAAGTGTTAGCATCCACACTTCTGACATCCTGGATTTCCTTCACAAGCTTTATATGGTGACTGTGTTACTGGATTTGCAGACATATTCATAATATTATGTTTCCTGTATTCAGGAATAGACTTCTTTGTGGCGAATTATTTTTGAATACACCACAACGGCTTCTTATAATAGTTGTACTGAGCGGTATACTCACAACGTCTAAGTCGCACGCGTGGCAGAGGTTGCCGCACACAGTGAGGAGGTTGTGCATGCCGTCCATCGCCGTCAGGTTGGCGGAGCTCTCAGCGATAGCCACGCATCCGCTGAGGCATAGGAAACTGAAACAAATCGGATAATTAGTGATTGTACATCGACACGCATAAAATTGGGAGTATATAAGGAAAGAAAATTTGATATTTTACGAATTATTATAGACCGTTGATAATAAATTAATATGCGTTAGAGCGTTTATATGGCAACTTCACGTCAGTCAACTTTATCAGGCAATCTATCAGGCACCCGGCATTCCTTCCCACAGAGACAGACGCAAGCTCTTTCAAATGACCAGGGTGCAATCCCTCCAGCCGACTCACTATAGGAATAACCACTAGTCAAAGCCACGTCCTTCTTTGAAAACGTGTACGCGGCGCGAACGTAAGCTAACCCAGGTACTTACGCATTTAATCATAAAATAAAATTATAAACGACAACACTTCCGAGAGAATTAATTTCGTCCACGCGTTCACAACCCGAGGCGTTGAATGAAAATGGCAACCCTTAAACAGGTCGACGCTAAACCCGGATGGAAGGTAAACAATGGATGGTTTAGAGCTCCAACGAAAATATACGAACGGGGTGCTGTGGTCAAACCGCCCGGAGTCTACATGTACACGCTCTCAGAATATATTTGCATATGTACACATTACATAATGTCATCTTTTTGTTCATTATTATAAACATCTTCAAAAAAACAACTAAGTAGTTATGAGTCGTTTATCCCGAAAACAATCATTATCTTACATTGCGTGGTGCTACTCAGGTTTGACCGGGGTCTTATCACCCAACTTACAACCCAGCTAAACATCGGTAACCCAATGGTTAAGGAGTCGACCTTACGATCGAGAGGTCCGGATTCAAATCCTGGCCATTACACTAACAAGGTGAACCCACTTCCAACACAAGCTATTTAGCTTATACGGAAAGAACCACTAGTAATTTTGGAAACAGTTCTATCACTTAGATGGTAGAGAAGCATATATTGTTTAAAGAAACGTTTATGTTTGATTAAAGTTGAATTTCACCAATTTAAACCGTAATAAAGTTGAGTAAAATGTAATAAAGGGTTTTCGTTCGTTTTAATGGCAGCCCTCCTCTTCCGCAATCTATCAATCAAATCAATCTTTGGAACTCAGCCTAAAAGATTTGCAGCATTTAATAGGGGTTAAAACATACTAATTTATAACAATTAACAAATAATGCACTTATTTCACGAACTAAACAACAAGGCATACATCTAGCTTAGTCTTAATCGTCGTAACCCAGTCGTCAACGAAAGTACTAAACGTCAAATCCCATACATTCGTCTTTCTATTCTACGATACGCCATTCAGCGCGTTGCCACTTGTGTAGAGAGGCTAGCAAACTAAAAACTAATTCAATACATGAGTTCAATACAAGGAAAATATTTTCATAAATCGTTTCATTTCAATATCAATATTTGGTACAAACCAATTATCTTTGCTACGAACCGCGCTTGTTGGGAGAAATAAAAACCCGCAGAATGTGCTTGGCAATCATCTTGGTCGGTACATCCAATTATAACTTATGTAAATATTTGCATTCGATGCTCCGTGGGAGGCAGTGGCGCTCAAAGTTTTGCAGTTTTTATACACTGGCAGGTATTTTGCTCGACATACTTATCAATTCCTTGGTGGTGTCGGATGTTTATTATGTTCACAGCGATTTCTTGCATCCAAAGCACTTTGTAGCGCGTGATCCGCATATTGCTTTTGGTACGCTGGCTTATTATGCAGTACTTTATTGGCGATCCGACGATTCGGACGATCCACGTTGGCATTTCTGCTGAGAATAACGTACACCTCATGCCTTGAGTTCATACAGCGGATATAACCAATCATAGTAATATTTTTGTTATTGAAAACATGAGAACCCAGGTTAATCGAACGAATTTTCAGCGGCGAAGTCAAAGTCATTTATTCTTAATATTAAACAATAAAATAGTTTCTTATTGACGTCAATTTTAATTCTACTTAATTTAAGTTAACCACCGTTTCCAATGCGCTGGTGGAGAAGAAACGGCGCCACAACCTCTACTGCGGCATTTTTAGAAATCAAAATCTGTAGTAATATTAACGTCAAAATCTGTGGTAATATTCATTAAACGAGTAACTACGATAGCACAGTTTTTGTTTTATTTCATAAAATACAGTCATATTATGAATTACCTAACACATAAGAATCATAACCGTGCATCTTACCAAAAGGGGGTGTAAAAGAGAAATAAAAAGTTTGAGAACGTTTGACCAAATCGAATCTCGCGAGGGAACCCGACAGGTTTAGTTTGAATTCGCGGATTTCACTCGGTACGGATTTAATCTTCGGCGTAAGCGCTGTAAATGAGGAAAAGGGAGGGATTCCGCTTAAATCAATTTATGTAACACTCAGCAGCTAAAAAGCTCTATGATAGATACTTCATTTATTGATACCGTAAATTCAGGTGTTAAAAGTCCTACCAGCATTTATTTTTCTGGGCTTAAATTTAAATACATCTACAAGCTGGGTGCACCTACTAATTGACAGATGATCTAGGTTGACCATACTGGAATGGGAGGTCAGACGGCAATTGACAAACCCAACATAAGCTAAATCAAAGTCAGGTGTAGGGGAATGGACACCGGACAATGATGATAATGATGACATTGGTAAATATGACCATCTCCTTATGAAAAAGTAAAGGCAGCCGCTAAAGAATCTCTTCATTCTAATCAGTAGAGATATATAATTAGAGTTAAAGCATCTAGCAATTAAAATATTTATAGCACATATAAAACCAATCAATTACAACTACTAACATGTCAAAGTCTACCTACATGATAAAAAGTAAACGAAAATAGATGGCGCCGCCGTTGGCACGTCAAGAATTTCAAATTTGGAACCCATGTTCGGACTTGTGATTGGTCACTCACGCGCAACGATATACTTTATACCACTTTACATTCTTACATCCTTAAAGGATAATATGTCCTAATAGGTTGGAATAAAGTTTGTTATGGATGTGTAAATGTGTATGTATGACAATAATTCTTTTGATAGCGCCAGACCTCCTTGTAGAGACGGTTTAAGATAGTGTAATCTTAAATATTTGTGAGACTTTAAGAGTTGCATTTTAAAGTATGGCAGTTATGGTAAATGACCGGGGATTGATGGTGACAAACCGGTATGATCAGAAGTGGGATATATTTTCGTTTCATATTCATCATCATTGCAGTGTTTGGAGCCCTGTGTTCAATCTCCTGCGGTTTCTCCACCTTCTATGGCTTATCTTTGCTTTTTGGGAGCGACAGCCATCAGAGCCGTATCTTAAGAGGATATCCTGAGCTAGAGTTTCGGCAGACTCCGATGTGAAAGCCTCTTATGCAGTCGAGATCAATGCTAAGATGATGAATATTATTATTATTGTTGTTATTTGTATACATCCTGTTACTAAAATTATTGGATCCGGTAGAGTACAAACAATTCCCAAAATACCTGATATGTCAATATGCCTAAAATTCAAATCGTCTTTATACCAAAACCTCTGAAGTCCAAATCGTCATAGAACCAAATTGCCTGATTTTCGAATAAACTTTTCGGATAAATGAATTTCATGAAAAATTATAAATGAATCCAGTCCAGTTTCGTTCCTATATTATTGGCACGAGCCGAGACCAAAATGATGGATGTGAGTACAATATGTTACGGATATGATATAATGTGACGTCACTATTCACTACACCCGTAAATTCAAGTTATTTTTACATTGCACATACAGGTTGATGTAATTTTGTTCTAATCACATGGTCTACACGAAGATTTAAGTATAAATATAGCAAAATATCAGACAAACATGAGACCGTTGCGTTTAAACGTAATTTAGCCGGGGCGAGTTTAACGCCTCGGATATACGATTATCGAAAGAGAAAAAGCAACAAAACTCGCAGAAGCAATAGTCGCTCGCTCGTCCTCGCCTGGCGAGAATCGCCTCGCAATATTGATAGCGTCCATATAAACATAATTTTAAAGCGACTTAGGGCATAAGGTGAACTTGTGTAACTCGTACCTATGATATAATCGTATGCGAAAATTGAGTGTGTAAACATTTTGATACGATAATCGTAGGGCGATTATTGCGAATCGAACGTGCGAAAAACGCACACCATCTAAATGACGCCTTAGTTTGCAAAATAAATA
Source organism: Eilema sororculum (assembly GCA_914829495.1). NCBI lineage: Eukaryota > Metazoa > Arthropoda > Insecta > Lepidoptera > Erebidae > Eilema > Eilema sororculum. Next base: position 1,509,554 of record OU618532.1, read on the forward strand.
CTTTATTATAATTCAATCTTCAGATATTAAAGGTTTGAAGTCTCTAAGTCATCGTGGTAGTAAATTATTTACAGAATACCTCTCGACTTAGTAGATAAGAAAGAGATAGACAATACGTGAGAAGCTTCACCAATCGTATAGTATATACAGCTTATGGAGCAGATTTTTCTTAAATCCTATTTGCACAATAACTATACTGTGCTATTTGCTAAAATGCAGCCGTCAGCAAGCTGTCATACATTAAGGTCAAAATAAAAATTAAACGGAAGTTGTAGCTGCATTATTGACATCTTTCCTTCTTAATCTACGTGAAATTAAGTTTGTGTAATTTCAGACACAGAATATATACGTATACCTATTGTCAACAAATAATTCAGGACCAAAACTATTAAGTTTGCGTACGGTGTAATTGTTGAATAATAATTTTAATTTGAAGCCTAAAAATCAAATATTACAAATATTATGCAACATCTCAACATACACTGTTCACATCCTGTACATAGTACAGCGCCGGCGCCATGATTCATTGCCTCCGCCAGCCAATCGCGGTGAGTTCTAAATTCAAACACGCTAATGGAAGGCGAGCATACAAGAGGCGCCTGCGCATCTATCTCAACCGGTGTTGCCAGAATATGATACCTTTTCTTAGTGCATGATTCATGATTCAATATTAAAATACAATTGTCACGTTGATATTTAACTAGAATATTTTAGTAAAATTTATATTACTTCCATAACTTTATCACCAAAGCATAAAAATTTACGAACTTCAAAGTTTTATCCAAAGAAATATTTAACACAATAAAAGTTCAGTGTACAAAATGTCGAGAAATTTATTTTATTAAATTTCCACTATAATAAAAATGCTAATTTCACACTACCACTGGCAACACAGAAAGAAAGCACTCACCTAAGAAAAATTTATGGCTCGTTTAAAATGTTTTCGTTCTTAATTTCAGTTAGATAAACGACTCGAGCGCATTTCGGCGCCTTTACAAGGTGAAATACGTATACCCATTAAGAACACTGTGTCGCCTTTGATACTTCTTCGGAACTTAAAACGTCCAGTGTAAAGAGAGCTCTCACCTACAAACCAACAACTTCATTACGGAACATTACGCCTGCGCGTCAAAGCTCACGAGAGGTTCGGCTAGAGTGGGTGACATTAAAATCGTTGTGGCATTTTAAGTGTGTGAGGTATGTTAATTCCTGGTGTGGATTTATTTTAATTGAAGGAAGTCGGTAATGAAAGGAAGCTCCAGTTTGCCGCTTCAATACACTCGTATAATTTATTGTGTGATATTTGTATGAACATTTATATTTTCGTCATCTTGAGTGTGGCGATTTATGTGTTTTGAGTAATTGGTTTTGATGCGGTTACATTCAACTTTTTGGATTCGAGCAAACTTTCATCGTGTCTATTATTGTTATTTGTATCCTCGATACAAATAACAATAAATAATATTAATTAATATCTTCTCTTATGTAACGGTGTATTTACCATTAGGGGTTAGGTTTGGACTGTAATATTTTTTTATTTTTCAAACAGTTTGAAGGTAGCTTCATCTCGTACTGAGTAATTGAGAGCACCATCTGTAACCCTCAAAGAGTTAATTACTTGCTGCTAGTGCATAGGTTACTTAGTGAGTGAGCACAAAATAAATACGAACGCTGTATATTGCCAAGTGCCATACGAGTATGCGCGGTTTTAGTTTAAATATCGCTGCATTTTGTTTATTGTATTGACAGTTACTGCTAGGATTGTTAATTAAATTAATGTTAAAAAGTTTAACATAAAATTTCTTAATGCTCAGATAGATCATATTATTATAGTTTACAGTCCTTTAAAGGTACCCAGTTGACAATAACAGGTCTACTGAGCTGCCTATTACGTAGAACCTACAAACAAGCTCGACGTAATGTGGGTGTGGCTATAGCTAAATCACTGCGCGAGTATATGATGTATGTAATAGATCAACATCGGATTATTTGCATCTGCATATTTGCATATGCAAATTACGTAAATATGGATATTGGTGGCGTTGTTGCATAATTGAGTACTTTCTAGGTAGTGCCTGTTTGTTTTGGTAGCGAGGCATGTAGTTGAAGCAGGCAAGAGATGTCTCCAGCAATCATGCCCCTCTCTTAGCACTGCCCAGCGACGTGGAAAGGTCGTCACGGCCTATCAATTAATGTCTAGTGGTAATATCGTAACAATTTAGCGGTATAAAATACATTTCAAGGCAGGAGCTGATCGCAATCTTAGTTTCGCTGAGACCAGGGTGCTGAAAAGCACCCTTAACGAAGGTAAGTTAATAGTAAAACAACAACAGTGACAAAACAGTGTAGTGAATATTCCAAATCTGTGCTATTTAAGAGTTAAGTTGCAGTTGAAGAGGTTTCAAGAGAGAAAGTTTCAAATCAAACAACAAGAAATGAACCTAATTTGTCTTCTAACACATAAATACATTTCAAATATTAAATGTAAGTTGTAAAAAATCACACGAAACTAACAGGTGTCGAAAACATAAACCAGAAGGCAATAAAAACATATCATGCAGGGCCCGCGCCATATAGAGTCATCAAAATAATTTATATTGCTTTAATAAACGCAAATATGTATGCAAATTCCATTTAAACAAATTCTCAGTCGCGCCCCCAGCAAATGTTTAGTTTAGTTGTGCGTGAATACACATTTTATTTGGGGCTGATGTAGGCGCAAGGGTCTGGATGTGATCATAAAAATATCAATTCATAATCTCGGATTGAGATGTCGGTGTATTCCTGCCAATGATTCTAAGTTAATCTAAACATGCTATAGTATAATGAAATATATCGACAGTGTTATCTGGTTGAGCAGAAAGCGCTTTTAAATGTCTTTGGTGGGGCGCATCAATTAACCAAACTTACATAGATCCATCAAGAGCTCTACAGGCTAGCGTCATTGCTTTTAAAGCTAGCCTGATGCTAGCGTCATCGGTTGCTTAGTCGTTTTATTATTGCTTCGCGATGTTGATGAAATGTTGGACACATTAACAACAACTATGGACTGATCAACTAATAATGTAAGCCGTTTGGGCGCGATTAATTTAATATAGTCATTGTTTGGATAACTGGCGTGATACAAATCAGTTAGAGTAAATAATCAAGAACTTTCCTGTTCAATAGACCTATATCAGTTAGTAGGAATCGAGTTGCGGGTTTAACTGTAAATCTTCACAAGATTTTGGCACACGAGCGATGGCTGGGAAGACCCAGAGGAAGCTCTCGATCTCAACCGTTAGCCGTTCACCTGGTGTGCTAGTCTCGTCGGAAACATTAGTAATATTTTAAAAAGCTGATACAAAAATAACGTTATCATAACACAGGAAATCGGCCACTAATGTTAAATTGAAACTGATAGGCGAAGACGAACCGACTTCAGAAAGGAAGAGGTTGCTTTTTTGTTTGGAGAATAAATACAATTCTTTGTTTTAATCTTCAGATTTTCATACATCAAAGTGGCCAAATATGAAAGAAAATCCACGGAATGTAAAAGAAGATGGCTATTATTGCAAAAAAAAAAACACTTACTATGAAAAAAAAATTAAGGCGTGTGTTTTTGAAAATCAGTTCAAGTTATTCGGTAACTTGCGACAAAATTCATTGCAAATATAAAAATGAATCGCTAAATGTGTTGGTAAGCGCATCATTCCAATGGTGCCTAGGAAGCGGTGGTAAACTTAGTTTTAAGCAGAATTTGACGTCAAAAAGCTGTAGTAGTGCTGCACAATTTTGAATAAATACCTTGAGTGTGAGTTTGAATTGTAAGTCTCACAGAAAAACAATAATTTCACTTTGTTTTGTTGAGTGAGTTTGAATTTGATTTAACGCCTGACGAATTTGGCCAATTCTTTTTTTTGTAAATGCTCGTTGAAATTCAAGAATGGTATTTACGGCGAGAAAAATTCGAATATTTGCCGGGAACCGACATCCTCACGGGCGGAGCCGCGGGCAAAAGTTAGTTTTCAATAAAAAATTACTATATACATAATACTATAATTTTTAATACATGGGTGGGATGCCTCATCAATCAGTCTATCTACAAATTAGGTATTTGAAATAATCTAGATTACACTATTTTAATGCACAACGCCAATCCATAACAAAAATAATGTGCTGAACCACTTAACATTAAAACACTGATACAGTTAATAGTAATTAGCCCTATTAGTTCTATTACACTACTTAATGTTTTAATTGGATGTCCAATAAATTTAACGGGGCAAATGGAAGCGCGATAAATATACGTCAGTTGGAAACATGTCCAGCAAGATAAGGAGGCAGTACTACCAAATATACAGACATGTTAATATAATTATTCCTATTTAGAATACGGTAGCTCCTCGATAAACCGGTAGTGAGTGAGAATTCGATGATGTTATGAAAGTTTTCTAATTCTTGCTATCTTGTTGGTAGACATGTTTATGAATTACTCTCTAAAATGTAGGTATAGGTTCTTAGGTATTCGGTTAAATATGGTCGTACTCTCCATCATCATCATCCTAATGTTAATCCCTGTTACTCAGAACGTCAGAACTGGATGCTAGAACTGCCACGTGGTTCCCTGCTGAGCAGGATTTTGGCGACCCCATCTCTTCCCATGCGGTGTCGTACAAGGCGACTTCAGGATAGGGCTATTAACATCAGATAAATATACACATCCCACACTCAGCCTCAAATTCATGGCTCGAATCAGCAATAGTGCCCGTAATACGGCAATAGGCTCACTCCCTAAAACGCGGGACCGAATGCATTGATTGGTGAAACGAGGGTTTTAATTCACCGCTGCCTAACCCTCCAAGGATAAAGGTGTGATTATATGCATGTATGTAGAACTGGATTATCTTGGATTTTACAAAAGCGACTTACGTCTGACGTCCCAAACGCGGAGAAAATTTCTGTCATATCAGAGGTTCGTCAAGTCTGATGCGGCTGGTTTGGGTCCCAAAGACAGGGGCATACACCCTAATAACGCAACTAACTCACTTTCACATATAAACACCAAGATAAGGACACACAGTTGCTACTGTAAGTGACATCTTTGCACCATATTTATTAAATAAACAAGCTTGATTTGAACCTGTCATGGCACTCGAACACAACTGTATAAATAGTGGGGTATCGCGTATATCATTCGCAGTAAATCATTACGGAATTATTACTAGTGTAAGGGTGCAATGGGGTCATTGAGTACAATTGGTTCTGTAGAATAAGCGTGCGTAATTTTTTGCATATTGATTGAAGTAGGTGATCTGCTCACCTACTTAGATCAAACCTGGATTCGGAAGTTACAATATAGGTTTGAGTGAGTGAATTGGGCAAAGTGTCTCAGGGCTCCACTAATAAATAAGTAATGTAGCCATAAGAAGGCGGGCCCCAGGTTTCAGAGCACTTTAAATACAATGAAAATTGGCCTTCGGGTGAAGAAGACTACATAGAGCAACTGATGGTAAGCAGTCACAATTGTCCATTTCGGTATTGTTACCTGCAGAGAGAAAACTGGGCTAAAATAAGATTAGGAAAAGAAAAGAATATTTTTTTTTTTATTTGCCACAGTAGAAGATTTATCGCCCAAAAATTTGTTATTATCTTAAAATTGCATTTAATTTAAACTAAACTTTTTTTAATTGAGTATTTTAATTGAAACTATAACCATTAGATTGATGTGATACCAAACGGAAGGATATTTAAAGAATTTAATAATATTTGTGACCACTTAGCGATATGGTATTAATGGATGAGCCGCGAGTTTGGCGTTCTTAGAATTTAAAGAGACGATATCTATAATAGAGTTAGGAAATGGTATGTCTTTAGAATGATTTTCTTTTTTACCGCAATACCGCTTACCATCGGACCGCTTACTACTAAAAGTAGTGCGTTTTCTAAGTATCCTATCTAAAATACTGCAATACGGAAGAGTGTAGAACATTCAACAACTATAACTATTAGATTAGCTTTCTATTCTTACTCCGTATAAAAGGCCTAATATATCTACTCAGAAAAACTTCGTATTTACATATTCTGGGGTGAAGGCTGAAGAGCGGGGTGTATCAGGGTAATCCGGATAAGTAATTCCCTCCCGGTAAGTAATGCGTTGATAAATGAAATTAAATCGCACAAACAAGCGTTGCCGTAAGGCCCGCCGCTCCCCTTTCATGTGTCCTCGTGAAAGCTTAGCTAGGGAGGTGCCTAATCTATGAAATATCGATACTTGTGACGGGTTTCGTACATAACACCGAAAGTTAAATAATCGAACAACAATAGGTCGACAACGATTGGTCGGACGATCAAATCGTCGCTGGTACGTTAGGTCGAAACGTTAATACGTCGAGGTGTTATTACGTGGAAAATGCAATAGGTCGAAAGATCAAATTGTCGCTGGTATATAAGGTCGAAATATTAATACGTTGATGTATTATAAAAATGCAAACGGTCTATTGTCCCCTCCCCATAAAGTTGAAATATTCAAAAGACCTGCCTTTGTGGAATCTATGAAATAAACCTATGTTATAAAGTTATAAGTATACTTCTGATTTGTGGCTTGTTCATTTTGTAAAAGTTTAATGGTTTGGTATCATCCTCGTTTCTGTGTGTCTAACAACTTATTCCAACGTCTGTGCCTTTTTAAAAATTATGGGGAAGGGACAAAAGACCGTTTGCATTTTTACGTAGTAAGTAATACGTCGACATATTAATATTTCGACCTAACATACCAGCGACAATTTGATCTTTCGACCTATTGCATTTCCACTTAATAATACCTCGACATATTAACGTTTCGACCTAACGTACCAGCGACGATTTGATCATCCGACCAATCGTTGTCGACCTATTGTTATTCGATTATTTAACTTTCGGTATTATGTACCAAACCCACTTGTGACGGTACAGCGTCTAACCAAAGTTGAGTAACCTAAGCGTTTTTCTTGTAAGTAAGAGGTGAGTCTCTCTTGAAAGATATCTTTGGTCTTGTCTCCGTTTTACAAACCAAAATCTATCAGAGGATCGAACAACTATTCGGTAGTTAAGATACTAATCTTATCTTATACGTAAGCTCTGAACTGTATTAGTTATTTTAGGTATGTTGTAATATGGCTAAACTATATGTATATTACTATTCGTCAAACTGTGGTTAAAAAATAAAAAATAAGGATCAATACGTTTTTATCATCAGCACCAGATAATGTACATATTTTCGACACAACCGAAATTTGTGAAGATGGAAAGTGTTTACCCACTTAGTTATACTTAGTTAACTAAGGAGCATAAGGCTTTCTTTAACAAATCATATGAAGTATAAGTATATATATACCTACAACATAATACTGCTGAATCTATAAGTGTTAAATGAGAAAGTACTCCATTGTTCGATTTCATTTTCAGAAAAATCAAGAGCACAAATTGCTTTCTTTTATTGTTGACACTATAAAGAACTAAGAAAGTCGACATATCGACAACTAACTAGCCCGTCACTACACACACTTTGCAAAAAGAACATCGCAACTCGACATGTGCGCGCCAATCTGTCGCTGTTACGCGAATGCACTTCAAGCACATCTGACCCCTCTATCCCACTCATAACGATCACTACCTCCTTCTCTGTCCCACGCCCTAGTCGGGAGTACCCCCACGCGGCGCTGTCGCAACTACTTAACGATGGCGCACCGATAATCGTCTGTTTCGATGTATTGGATTGTTCCGTCCGATGCGATTATTCGAGTAAAAAAACAATGTACTCGAGTTACTATTATTCGATTACACATCACTAGTTTTAAAAGGAATGGCGTGATCTGATTTTGTTATATTTATGAATAGTGCTTAAAAGGCAAAGAGAAATTTGAAACGACTTACAAATAAGTAGTTTGCTTCCATGTTTTCACTCAATTCATGTACACAAGGCCAAGGTAAAGGTTCATACTTATGTTGTCAGTGACAATTATGAACGTACAGTTAAAATTTTTTTTTTTTTTTTGCTATGTCCATAGGGTACTTTATCATACGTATTCCAACAGACAAAGTCACGGTCGCAAACCTAGATAATAAGTGCAAAATTACGCCGCGGAATCAACGAAGCAATTAATAACCAAATAAATGTACAAAACATAACATAAACATTAATTTTACAAATGTTAACAAACAATAAACAATCAAAATTCTATAAAACAATATCAGCGGCACGATCTTAATTGCCAACTCTACGACTTAATCAAAATATGCATCTAACAAATTAAAATAACAATAAAACCACTGACCGATTCATTTCTGCCAACGAGCATAAACATCCCGCCCATAGGGTCTACGGAATAATCTTAAAATCAAAACAGCAGTGTTCATTTCACCCCCAATTTACTCCACAAGTGTGACATCTCCCACGTGAGAGAATGGGGGTGGCGAGAACTTCACCTGTCATTTCTCACGGCACTTAACCCGGTCGATAAGACCCCGGCAAGGATTTCGGAGGGTTAATTAAAATTTCATTGCACTATTGGCCTGAGAGGATCTAGCTAGCTTTTATTTTTTTATTTTACTCCTCTAGGTAACAAAATAACACGTCTTTTCAATCGTTATTTTGTACCTACAACAATACTAAGTGTGCAAATTACGTACGTATTTAACTAATAAACCCAGTTGCGCCGTCTGTCAGATCTCCAATAAAAAATCTTGAAACCGGCACTAATACTTCTATTAAACTAAAACTAAAAACCACCCAGGTGAACCAATAAGTATCTACAAAGCATACATCGGTCTAGTCATAGGAGTGGAATTACAAATACACATAGATACATAACAACACTTTGACAATAAATATAAGTTGGATAGACTTAACTTTGGCTCTTAACTCACATTTGGCAAGCAAACTTCTTTGAATGTATTTTGTATTTTTGAAATACACTATTATTTTACCGTATTCTATCACGGTTGTTGAGATATGTAATATTCGTGTAAACTTTAGACAATATCATTATTCTATAATTTTATTTATTTTGCTCAATATTTATTATCATTAATCTATAAATTTATTTATTTTGCTCAATATTTATTCTTTTAATTTATATAAATTCTATCATCAACTTTCATGAGCCACATCTGCCGAACGTCCCATGACGGCCAATCTTTCCATATACATAAAACTGGCCTAAACGACCACTCTCGATTAATTTTAACCCTCAATGCTTAAACAAAATCTTTATTTAAACATGCATTATGGACAACACACGATCTAACATCTCAATCGGCGTCCCGCGGCGTCGCCCGCTGCGCTGTTGTGCCAATAATCACTACTAGACCACGCCTGTGGAAGCTTTAGATATATTGTGCGAATTGTACCCCACGACGCAGCGGCAGGTTGGGGGTTACTGCGGAGTGCTTTGATGAATATTAATTGTTGAATTATTTTTATAATTCATGATTATAATCTACATTGCGTATTTTTTTACTAGCTGTACCCCGCGGTTCTAAGCGCGGTTTATTTATTCGCATTTGATAAAGAGTAAGTAAATTCGATTTTAATCCAGTATCTATAATATAAAAATGAATCGCTAAATGTGTTGATAAGCGCATAATTCAACAACGCCTGGACCAGGTTGGCCAATTTTTAAAAAAATAATCCTTGAACTTCGAGGATGGTTTTCACGGCGAGAAAAATTCACGTGTTTCCTTCTTCCTACAGTCCTGGGTCCTTTAAGCGGGGCGTGAAAAGGCATCTAATGAGGCCGTCAAGCTGAGTGCCACCACTGTTAACATGGTAAATGTTTACGATGGTGACCCTCTTTCCGAGACTTTGCCTTTAGCTTAACATCAGGCGAGGTGAAGTCAAATTGACGTGTCCTATATAAAAAAGAAAAAAAAAAAAAAAATTGCCGGAAAAGCCCTAAAAACAGCCCTTTTGTGAGATTGAGTGAGCCTAGTACTTTTTGCATGGAATACTAGGCTCACAGAAATTTCAAAGGACGTATGCAGAACATTTTTTCCGGGAAATAGGTTCCTATGAGTTGGGAGAGTGGAATCAAGTTCCACACGGGCGAAGCCGGGGGCATCAGCTAGTATAAATATATTTTTGTCATCTCCATTTTGCCTTCTTTGTCATTCGCATCCCAGGCTTTCATATGCCGCGTCCGCTTCCCTATAATCCCGAGGAGGAAGCAAGAGTACCGGCTTACAACTAAGGCTGGCTTGGACCCTAACCTTGACTAGGACCTTGACTTTTGCTATTCATGTTTGGTACTTTTTTTTTATTTATTTATTATCATACAAAACACAAATAATATTAAATGTAGCACACCAAAAACCACAAAGGGTTACTTCTTCACACTATAACGGCTCAATGGAATCATCAATTTTTAGATAGCTTACTATTATAGAAATTTTGTGTCAGGTGCGTTCGATTTTTCAACTGCTACCTAGTAAAGTACCGATCATAAAATCACAGATGTGGAGAAAGTATGTCCCATGTAACATGCACAGGGGCAGATGGGCAAAACTTTCTATTTCTACACATTTGGCACGTGTCTCGCGAGGTGTCAGTGTCAGATGATGGACACACGTCACTGGGGAGCCGCGACTGTCGCGACACACGTCACGTCCGCTGGGGATACATTGAAACCGCATTTGTAGTTTTTATGGCGTAACGGTCGTGGGTAAAGGTTTTAATGTTGATGTACAATTTAAGATTATTTTTATGGTTCATCAGACCGGTGGGGGAGCATAGAAAAGTCATTATTTTCCCTTGAGTGTCGTACAAGGCTAGATCTATTCCAAAAACTCCGATCGATGGTAATAAGTGGAGCTAAAAACGAATAAAACAAAGTTCTGTACCTAGATTAGTCGGATTTGTGTGGGCAAAAGAATAGGTGTGCATATAGATTTTTATTTCGTTTTTAGATCAGATCAGATGTTAAAGGATATGAAAGAAAATTTTGAAAAATCCCCGAATTAGTTCGAATAGGAAACTTAGCCTAGTGTCGCTGGGGAAAGAACAGCAAGTTATTAATAAAAAAAACCTTTTATTTCAGTTGGCATTACAACAAGACATGTCACATTTAACACAATTAGGGGACGATGGGGTGCGTGGGCCAATGTACCGGTAATAATGAGCGCGTTGCTTTCATCTCGCTGTTTTGATTGAATTTCACGCGCGTCGCCTGCGCATATGGCATGGTGACGTCACTCATTTGATTAGTAAAGACTAGTCGAGTGGAATTTGTATGATCAACAAATTAAAAAAAGAAAATGTGCCATAATTTATTGAATCATACTAGCTTTAGACACGTGATTTTATCTATGTGCATTTTTTAAATCTCATGTCATTGATTTTGGCATTGTTGAAGTAAAAATTGATGAAATATAATTATACCGTATAATAATAATCATACCGGTAGACCATGTGGAGCTGGGGCAAGGAATCTGAAAGCTTTATTAAGGAGATTGAACAGAGGCTTGTCGAGGCGACCGTTGACTCTCGCTCCGAATCATTCCTGGTGCAAGGGCTGGCCATCGCCAGCGTGGCAATGCAGCAAGTGTGATGGGCACTTTTACACCGAGAGCGTTCAGGGAGGGGTTGATTGATTAGCACAGAATAACTGTTACATGGACTAAATTTAATTTTGTTCTTAAAGGGCAGGCTAACTGAATTCGACGTTGCAGAACGTACTACACTATATCAAATCGATGATGTCATGAAACCAGCGGACATGCATGAAAGATTCAATAACTTGATGAAACTCGTGAAATGTGCAAGGACAAGGACATAAGCTAATGGTTGACTGTTTTCCCTTCTTATACATCAGGGAGAAAAACGTGAGTACCTATAGGTACTGCCTGTGGGGACGCCGTTGACCTAGCGGGTGAGGACTATTTCCCACATTTCCCCTATATAACGACTGCCATAGATGTTGATATGTCAACCGGGACCGACGACTCAACGCACTCTCCGAAGCACGATACCTATTATGTACCTTATTGTATGTAAAGTTCCCACCAATTTTCCCACAAAATTATCGGTAGCGATTTCACAAGCACACTAATCATGCACCGACCGCACGGGATAACACAATTATACAAATTGTCACAATTATATGTCACGTGTCGTACCAATAACTAAAATTATTTTCTAACCGCCACCCATCATTTAACACAACACTTAAAAACTTCAAGTACGCTCAAAAGTATACCTTATTTGTGTTGAAATAAGAGTTATGGATATTTATTGAGCTGTAAAATGTATGTGTGTGGGTGTGTAGCGGCACGTGGTCGTCTGTGACAGTGTTGACGCTAGGGATTTGAATGGGAATCGAACCTGGAACCCAAGAGGACGGGCACGCGACGTTTAGTGACGGTTGCAGTTCTAGTGTTATTTATGTCTTAATTTCGAAGAAACTTTGTTATTTTTTGTGAGAGTTCAAAAGGTGTGCGTTGGGTTGTCTGTGGTATTTAAAATAATATTTATGGCGTTAGACAATGAACATTTTTCGTATTACCATAAGTAATAAATACAGTCACTCCTCTACTTACCAGCCTGTCAGTACAGAATAATTTCGTATCTCGAAAACCTATATGAACAGCAACCAACACTCATTGTAGCTGTCAAACAAATTGAATTACAAACAGACGCTCTATGTTTATACAGATAGATGTCAAAAAAATGGTTTATCCATTTCAAACTTTTTACTATATTCGGAAAATCAAGAAGCTATTTAAAATATTGCACATTTTTGTATAACTCGATCGACGTCCATGTTTCCAACGTCCAATGGAAATATTTTCCACGCAAAATCTTCAATAAAAACATCCCTCAAACAATACAAACAGTCATACGATATTATTAGCCACTACTGCGAACAAAACATACCCTTGCTTTTTACCATATACCCTCCAAAATTGCATTTTAATAGAGTGATCGTGACATACGGACAAAAGCGCAGATGATAATACAAAATAAACACGGTTCATCCCGCTTAACATGTTTAACGCTTGTAGGTATAGTGTGCCCGTGGGCTACTGTGGGGCGGGGCGCCACTGACAGCGGTGCAGTTCTAAGGGTTACGTAGATAATATTTTCGTTCTGTTTCCAATGTTATTTGTGCTATCGCAATAGTACAAATAATTATGATTTGTTCATTTCTGCAATCATGTTTTTTTATTGTATCTTTAATTTTGAAGGTTAGCCAAATTATCAGCTTAGTGGCAACCTGGTCTAGGACTTGATATCCTACTCGTCCTTTTAATAATTTTGTTCATTTTGGCTTTTATGTGTACGACTGTCATCTAACTAGAAGAGAATAGCCATGTCGTCCGTAAGAAGATCCCCAGAGATCTTGGTGGGGATTCATACACCCTGAGTATGACCCATTTTCACTTAATCACAGTCACTAACTAAATGTAGAAGTATTATATTATATCTTTGAAAAGGCTAGCCTTTTAAAATAATCACTATATTATTATCAGTAAGTTAAACAAAACTTCAGATACTTCTACGAAAGAGATGGTCCTGGGTCTGCCGGGGTGCGAGAGATATGCTTTCGGCAATCTCACCTCCGGCAACCAAGAACCCAGGACGGCGTGCGTTCACCGGCTCCGTGGGGGTGGTATCCGTGGGGATTTTGCGCACGATAAATAAAAAAGAAAAACAAAAGATACTTCGACTACTCAGAGATACTTGACAGTGACCAGTCACTTCACGTCAATTATAGGCCCCTGGTTGTAATCCTACCTACCATTCATATTAAAATCAATTTAGCTGAGCTGGAGGAGGTTAACTGGAATTCTATTAATTCCTGTTACTCTTTCAAAACCTTATTTCAACTGACTTTATCGCTTAAAATTACAACATCATCATAATAATTAAAATATCCACCCCTGTCTGCGCAGACGCACCACGTCCGAGCACTGAACCAAGGGGCCCCCGGGCTCGATAAACGTCACCTGCTATTAAATCGAGCGCGCATCATTGACATCACACAAATTGAATACGGCCCCACTGTACCCCACATTATAGACTGGCGTGCCCTGTAATATTTCACCCTTGCGATATTCCATACATATTGTTAGACGTGCCTTGATAAGTTTAGTTACGACTTCAGATGACTTTTAAAAAATACTAAACTATGTTTAAGAAGCAGATTTGTAGTAATGTGGAAAGGGTTTAGAATTTGGAGCGAGATCGATTCGAGCCGAATCATATTTACTAGCAAGAAATCGACTTCACCATCTAAAAGTCCATTCATCAGATAACATTGTTTGATAACCTCTAAACTACATATTTCTAAACTAAGATGCCAGAGCTGCTCGCATATAACAGATATTGTACGAAACCTAATGTAATTTGTGTGGCAAAAATGTTAGTGACAGTTAGGTACCTTTTTTTATACCACCTTGGTAGTACACAAGCACACAGCTCTCCTGATGGGAAGTGGTTACCATCGTGCCGCCGACCTTGTAAGAACAGAGAGACTCTGTGCCGTCAGTGCAGAAAACAAAGTAGGACAAGCCATTGGCTTTCCCACTGATATACAGTACAAAATCTCTTCAGTGATATCTGGCTACTCTACTTGGGTCTTGGTTATTTTTAGCGTTCCGTAACTCAAAATGAAAAAAATCAAAACCCTTATAGGATCACTTCGTAGTCCGTCTGTCTGTCTGTCCGTTAAGACTTTTTTCTCAGGAATGAGTGGACGGATCAGGTTTGAAATTTATACCAAATATTTGATTCAGTTTTGTACGGAACCCTCAGTGCGGGAGTCTGACTCGCGCTTGACTGATTATTTTTTTCAGTATAAGTAACACTTATCTTCTCACATAATTTATTTATTGGTAAGTACGAATGAATCAATATGGTCAAATACTTTCCAGACAACAATGTTTTTCTCAGAAAAGTAAACAGGCACCTAAATGAATTTACGACCAGTATTTAGAGCCTTGTTGAGTACGAGGCTCTTAGGACTCATAAATTAATCAAATCACTGATGACTGCCGCAATGTCGTCTGAAGTTTCAAATTCATACTCCAACTTACTTATCTTCAAGTGTCATTAAAAGATATGTATAGGTAATTCAGTTTTGTAAAAATATTTTTACTAAGTCGGCTAAGCGTGGTTTTCAAGGTCATACAAGTGAATCACAGAAAAAAGAGAGAGTAGGCAATAGGTGACTTATTATTTAGGTTTTATCAGTTAAAATTATGAGCAACTAGCTTTTGACCGCGGCTCCGCTCGCGTGGATGTCGGTTATCGCGACCAAACATAGCCTTTGTCCTTTCTAAAGGTCTAATCTACCCCTATACCGAATTTAATCAGAATCGGTTTAGTGGTTAAACGTGAAAGCGTAACCACAGACAGAGTTTCTTTCGCATTTATAATATTAATATGGATGTTGTATAATAGGAAGGCGGATGATAAACGCGCCAATCGTCCAGATGCAAACAAAACGGTCGCTAATAAAAAATAAATATTGACTTTGAATAACAAATAATCATTGGGGCTCCAGCGTTTTAATAAATTAAAAATGTCCCTGCGAAATTATGACACGGGGTGCGTCCACACCGCAAGCGAGTAACTCCGCTCATTGATTATACTTGATAGGTTACACGATGGGTTAATCTTGAAACAATTTAAAACTTTTCTAATTGTCTGTGAATTGTCATATGGCTAGAATGACACCTAAATCATAACTCCTTAGGCGATTGGCACACTGCGACGCGCGACGCGGCGTCGAGCGTTGTTGCGTCGACGCGGCGTCGCGCTCGTCGTCTGTACGGAGCTCATTTTGTATAGAAGAACGCGGGGTCCCACACACTGACAACGCAATCACGCGCGTTGCCGCAGAATACGCGCGTACAAGCAGAAAACGCGAAGTATGGCACACTGAAATCTATAATCACGCGCGTGATTTTCGAGGGAGTTTTAGTCCGAGAGCGGTTAGAAATTTCTGTGTGAAATTTTGAGACGAAATTTAAATTAATATTTTTGCAATGCAACATGACTATTTAACGTCAAATTTAGAGCGCTTTCACATCAACTGACGTCCGATATCCAATATCCGACATTCGAGATCGGAGGAAGTCAAATATCGATGCCTAATATCGGGTATTGGAGCCGACACCACTGTTTTGACTCGTTATCGGAACACGCAGAGACTGCAAGCGACTTTCAACCTAAATGGCATTTTCTTAGTTACGTCTCTTTTCGCGTTGAAAGATGACGCTGATCACGAATATAAGAAAAAAATTAGTTACTATGTCATGTCAATAAGTCGAAAAAAGCTTGCACTTCTAATCATTTTCTCTACATCTCTAGCGTTCCTAATATAGTCTGGGCTATCGAGCTAATGGTCGGATGGCTTTACTTTACTTTTCTCAAAATTTTAGATTATTTCACACACCTACCTACCAAAAAAATTCTAATATCTCTCGGACTATACTAGCTCCCCGCGTCGACGCACGTCGACGAACGACGCCGCGTCGAGCGTTGCAGTGTGCCAATCGCCTTAGATAACCTTAATAACCAAGAGACAATCATTGTATAGTCGCCCTCAGAAGTATCACAGTATAACGAGAGATCTTACAGTAGTTCATCGCGTTTGATGTTTGCGGAAATGCCGCCTTTTGCAGTTTTGTCAGGGTTGTCACTTCAGTTTTTATATATAATTTTTCTGTAATATTCTATATATAACCCCTATTCGTTCTGGCACATCAACTCACGCTAATTTATATTACTAGGTGATGCCCGCGGCTCCACTCGCATGGATGTCGGCTATTGCGACTTTTGGTTATATCTCCGGTTCTACTCAACCAATTATGATCAAGCAAACGTAATATTTTAAGTCTGAGTTTTTGGATTTTGGTTTCGATTTCGGTTTCAAATTCGATTTCATTTTCGATTTCGAATTTCTATTTCGATTCAGACTTGAATTTGGATATTGATTCGGGTTCGGGTTCGGGATTTGGATTCGAATTCAAATTTCGCTAATCGCCGGGATCGCTAAATTGATTATATATTCTTAAGGAGCCTATCCACGATCAGTTCGCCTGCAGTTTAAAATCATATCGGCCTGCAGTCCTAAGTCGACAGCGCCCACACACGAAAGCGATTTTGGCCTGGCGGCCATGCCCTGCTGTCAGTTTTGCGGCTACACACGATCAGTTGGGAGTCGACAGTTTCCCATCGTAGGATTGCCTGTCGGCAATTGTCTGCTATCGGGCTTGACGACCATGTTACTGACGATCAAAGATGGCGGACTTGAAATTTAAAAAAAACAAATCGAGGTTTTCGGGGTGACTAATTACGTATAATAAAATCCATTTAGCGATCCAAGATGGCGGACTTGAAATTTCCCACAAAGTCAACATGAGCATCGTTTTGGAGGTTTTCAGAGTTGCTAATTACGAACATATCATCCATCCAGTCATCTTGGATTGCTACATGAATAACATATTCGTGATCAGCAACCCCGAAAACCTTGAAAACGATACCCGTATTGATTTTAATGAAAAATTCGAGTCCGCCATCTTGGATCACCAAATGGATGTTATATTCGCAATTAGCGACCCCAAAAACCCTGAAAACGATACCCATATCGATTTTAGTGAAAATTTCGAGTCCGCCATCTTGGATCGCGAAATGAATGTTATATTCGCAATCAGCGACCCCAAAAACCCTGAAAACGATACCCATATCGATTTTGGTAAAAATTTCGAGTCCGCCATCTTGGATCGCGAAATGGATGTTATATTCGCAATCAGCGACCCCAAAAACCCTGAAAACGATACCCATATCGATTTTTGTGAAAATTTCGAGTCCGCCATCTTGGATCGCGAAATGGATGTTATATTCGCAATCAGCGACCCCAAAAACCCTGAAAACGATACCCATATCGATTTTAGTGAAAATTTCGAGTCCGCCATCTTGGATCACCAAATGGATGTTATATTCGCAATCAGCGACCCCAAAAACCCTGAAAACGATACCCATATCGATTTTTGTGAAAATTTCGTGTCCACCATCTTGGATAGCTAAATATAGAAAACGAAAAAAAAAACAATTTTAACAAACAAAACGAGCCTTGAAAAAAAAAATCACGTGATTAGTGTGATTACAAAAATGAGACAGCCCTGAATCCTTAGTACCGAGTAAAATGTATGGGCGTACCGAGTAATACCCTGTCCCCCACCACCCCTCTGCCCCCGCACGATTGCTCTGTCTAGACGGCTTCGTTGACCGACTGTATGTAGTATGAATCGTTAGACTGTGGAAGTATCAAGAAGATTAGCAGAAAGAAGAACCCGGTTTACAAACGATGTTTACAATGAAATGAAATAAAAAAACTTCATTAAATATTTCATTTTTGTAACCGGTAGAGGACAAATGTAGCATTTATGTTAATTATCATAAATATCACTCGTGTCACAATATTCGTTCCCGTACTCCTCCGAAACGGCTGGACCGATTCTCATGAAATTTTGTGAGCATATTGAGTAGGTCTGAGAATCGGCCAACATCTATTTTTCATACCCCTAAATGGTGCAGCGGGAACGGGACCTGACGCCACGAGGGCAGGAAAAAGTTGGCGGTACGAAGTTCGCAGGGACAGCTAGTTTTATGTAAAATTTTAGAGCTGGTTGAAGTTGTACAATGTAATACGTCCAGCGTTCCCAATCTCATTAACAGTTACACTTGTTTAAACATCGCTCCGCTAACTCTCACGCTCACAGTGCCACCCTACACTCGAACCGCGGGACACGGGCCTGTTTTCATTTGCGAATTAACAACCGACTTGATCGCCAAACGGTGGGCGTGGACGCTCGTTGGCGACATACCGTCTAATTACAAAGCAGCTTACTGGCGAACTGGCGCGACTGATCGAGGCTTCCTGACGAATTACAGCCAAGAATTAATTACAGAGCAAATTTGTTATGGAGGACGGTCGTGGAACGAATACGTCACTAAAATCTTTAGACTTATAGACCCTCGAGGTAAGTCACGCTAAGTCACATTATATTTATAGATACCTATTATTTTTTGCAATCTATACTAATATTATAAATACGAAAGTAACTCTCTCCGTCTGTCTGTCTGTATGTTACACCTAAACCACTGAACGGATTTTGATGAAATTTGGTATAGGGGTAAATTAGACCATGAGAAAGGACATGGCTATATTTTGCGTAGGTTCTGCCAAGGATGCCTTGCCCGAATCTGTGTTTCCGGATACCTTTAACTTGGGTGTCTTCAAGACTAGAGTAATTAGGTTACTTGTACGCAAGCGTGCTGCACCGTCGACCATAACGTTATTAACCGACTTTTTAATTGGTAGGTCAGCTTTTCTGGGATGGACAGCCGTTTGACATCTCATCAATGAGAGGAAACCCTACACCAGAGCCTCGTCTGCTGTTTATCAGGTACACAGACTTTTTTTAAATAAAATATTTCACAACATTCTACATAACGCTATCTAGACCCATGGTAAGCTTAATTAGCTTGTGTTATGGAATCTAGAATGCGGACAAACATATTTAGAAACTTTTTTTGTAAGTACATTCATACTATACATAGGAACATCCAGAACAATGCAAATAGCCATATTCATGTATACAATTTTTGCACTGAGCGGGGATCCTGCCTACCAGTCGCGTTCACTACCACCACTACAGAGGCTGCCACTTGCAAGTGACTTGCAGGTGACTTGCAGCCGTAGGTAAGGTTGACTTGGACCCTATTACAGGCAATTTTTAGCATATACCTACCTATATAAGGTTTGATTCTAATTCAGCTTGCAAGATTTGACCTTCCCAAACTATTATATAAACATTGTACGTAAAGCTTGTAAAACCATTGATAACACTACAATATTCTTTATAGCATACCATAAACATTAGTTTAAAAACATGTAGGATATTAAACTAAAAAGTGTTAGTACTATCGGCGTTCTTATCGCTACGAGATATTTCACAAAACAATCATTGATTTTTAAATATTTCTAATATTATAAAATTGTATATTAGTCGTGACTGTAGGCATATATAGGTGATATTTAAAAAAAAAACAATTACTTGACGATTATTCATTAACAATTACCTAACTATTCTGAACCCCAAAATATATTAGTTTAATTCTAGTCTATTTGTTCGCGCAGGACGCAAAAACTGCTTAACGAATTTTTATACTATCTTGCCTTTCTAAAAAAGGAAACAGTATAAAAATAAAAAAAGGCCTGAAAATAAAAGTGGGCCAGAAAAACTGTCACATATTTGATTGCAATTAGTTAAATAGAACCAGAGATTTGACCCAAAATAAACTACAGCCCACATCTACATCTTGGGCGCACCGGGCATCTGCTATTTAGAAGGTAAATAGAAGAAATAAAAAATATGTCAAAACAATTATAAGACTTTCTATACAAGTAGTAATTACTACTAAAACTACTAAGTGACTGTCGGCACTTGGTAGAAATTGTTCCACATACTGAACCACACCACTTGTAGCTACTGTTCCACAATATGACCACATATTGTGGAACAATTCCCCTCCACTAAAATGTACAGTCAAAGCCTAACTCGGTACATTTACCGATGAAGGGCTTAATCACGTTATCGAGTGCCCGTCGAGTGTTTAATTCGATTCTATTCGAGACGCAAAGAGTTCTCGATACCGAGTGCCAGCTTGTGATGTGATTCAATCAGGCCCTTTTATGAAGGGGTTGTAGGGTTTTGAGAGGTTGGGTATATTTTTATGTGTTTTATGTACCTTAAGGAGTAGGCAGCCCAAGTAGCACAGATAGCTGTATAACTACCCACTTTAAGACTTATTTGAAACTCTGTGCGTATTAAGACGCTTCTAAGAGTACACTGGTGATGCTACAGTTGTATAATAGCGGTCAGTGATATTTAAACAGCTTTAGCTAATTAAAAGCTGTATTAAGGCTGATTAAGACCGACAAAATCACCATTAATACGCTAAGAGTGCTATAAAGGTATGTTTTAATTACTCTATTCAGCTTCTAACCTTTTCTATTGCCTAAACCGTAGTAAGGCCTGTTTAGTGCATAAAATTACGCCAAATGCTGTTTAAGAAGATATTTGTGAACTCCTATTACACTGACTTATTAAAGGGGCACGTGTGAACTATTTTGAAGTGAATAGCTGTATAATGGACGATATGTGGCCCATATTACAGCTTATACCTGAATATGTCTACCGCTAATCAGCCTTTATACTGCAATTGATAGTATCTGCATAGCGGCTATTTAAACATTCACTAGATGCCTCGCAGCTGCTTAGAGACTCACTAGTGTATAGAATTAACGGCTTCTACTTTATAATGGTTCACATAAGTACCTTAAATCCGACGTTATCTGAATAAAAGTAACATATGTGGTACTGTAATCAGTCAGTGGAACTAAGTTGAGACCATATCCAACGTATTTTTATTTGCTATATATTAAAATGAATTCGCGTAATTCGTGGAAATTGAAAGCAAGAACAGGAGGCATTAGAAGAAAATTATCGAAAGAGTATCAAAGAATTATAAAGGTAGAAGAAATAAAACCTTCAAGTCGGGACGTAACGCAAAGCTTGACAAATAGTTTGAAACAGGATGGTTCCGTACAAAATATGAATAACTCCGAAGATGATGTTTAGGGTGAAATATTGCGTTTATGTTGTTGTACAATTTAATTTTACAATAAAAAATAATAAATATATTAATTACACATTACTATATCTTACTACCCAACTTGAAAGGTTCGCACACGCGTAAAATAGTGTTCTAAATAATACTGCTTTGACAATTTTGTAATGGAAGTCCATGCGGTGGTTTTAGATTTAATACTAGGGATCCCTAAAGAGTCGGTATAATAACTGTTTAATTATTCACATCATGGCTAAAGGTAGAGCTTGTGAACAATTAAAAGTAAAGAAAACAGCTTATAGCTGTATACAGTTCACATGTGTAATATTATTCAGTTTTTTTGTAGAATAACAGCGCACTAGTGAACTATTAGACAGCCTGTTGTAGAATATAAGAGTTTTAACTATTCACGTTACTGTTTAACATAAATCCACCATTTTATTTTATAACCTAAACATATTCTGATTGATTTTTCAACCTTTCTGATGTTTTGTGCAAGAAATAAAATGTATTGCACTAGTTTTTACTTCCTAATATCATAATAATAACTTTTTATCTTATAATTCTTTTCAAAGCACTACAAATTTTTTTGTCATAGTTTACATCACAGCTTATTTATATCACTAAACTAATTAAAAACAAAATATTTTCATGGCGCATTAAAATTTTCTTAGATAATATATATGTATAATGTCAGTAAAATTAAATTCCCAATCATTTTTCCTTTTTTACTATGTAAAACAATGTACTTATCAGGGATATGAATATATTATCCACCATTAATTTCGTTTCCAATATTCACTTCACGTAACAAAGTGCAATGTCCATCAAGGCAGCTAGAAGCACCGGTAAATTGCTTAAACCCAGTATTGCATGTTCATTAATTTTCGCGGTTTACAATGTGCATAGAGCGCGCATTACAGACATATTTTCTGAATAAAGAGTAACTTGTGATCTCTTAGTCAGTCGGATTTCAGCGCAAAGTAGTGTCGATACCCTTTATAACACTGTTACATTTCTGCTACACAGCTCATAAGCAGCTATGTGAACTTGAGGCTAAATAATTTGTGCTGTTACCCTTGATAACACTGTTAAGTTGCTGCTACACAGCTCTTAAGCAGCTATGTGAACCCAAGGCTGAATAAATTTGTGCCCATTTAAGAGTTATAAGAGCTGAATAAGGTCGTATACAGACTTAATGCAGCTTCCTTATTTGGCTTTAAGCGTTTTGGAAATCCGTTACTTGGCTATTAAGCAGCCTCGTGTGCTGCTTGGGAGGGATGTATTTGCATCTAAATTTAACCACATAAGGCCATCTCTTCCCGTCGGGCCTGGGGGTGACGGGTGGAGCCGCCTGTCACCCCAGAGAGCAGAGTTGGGGACACCGTTGTCCCCCCTCCTGAGGAGGGCCAGACCGTAAGGGATGGCCCTGGGTCAGCCGGGGTGCGAGGGATATGTCGATGACAACCTCACCTCCGGCCTAGCACCACGACCCACAGTCGGAGTGCGGTTTTAGTCGGTTCGAGTCCGACATAACCTCCCCTTCCGGCTCCGGAAGGGGGGGTATCCAAGGGGATTTCAGCACGAAAAAAAAAAGGCCATCTCTTCCCGTAGGTGTCATGTCATATATAGGGTTTTAATGGATAGGAGCTGTTCTCCGTCCCACATAAATCATACATTCTATGACACAGTGCCCGCTTGGTGGTTATAGGCACATTTCCTTTTACGTGGTACCGAAAATCATGAGTGGACAAATGTGGGTGTTAAATACACCTCTGCCTACCACTTTACAGACTCGAATATCATCATCCTCCTACCCTTATCCGAAGTTTATTTGGGGTCACTTCCTTTCATCTCTAGTTGCAGTCATTTCAATTTTCACTCCCTTATTAACCATATCATCCCTTCGTAACCATATAATTTTTCACATACAGACTCGAATATATGTATGAATATTTATAGACACAGAGTAGGTTAAGTCAAATGCCATATCATAGTAGAACAAGATATATTCTAATTTCACTTCCTATCATTTTTCGAGTAAGGTCATTCATACGAGAACAGCTCACGAGTCACGAGCCCCATATGGCGACAGTAATAAACCCGCCAATTCGTACCCTTCTGATCACAATCGATGCGACTGTATCCGATTGAATCGATAATCGACTGTAATCTACCGCGTATCGATGTCGCGAACCCTCCACTATACACAATAATTGGACGCCCGTGACAGAGATTTTAATAGATTTAATTAATTATTTACAGTATAGTGTTTGATTGTGGGTTACAGCTTACGGCTTATATTAGGATTATTCGCAAATTGATAAGCGAGCAGCTGTGACAACGGCCGGTGTAACCTGGTCGAAACGTCAGGCTTATAAAAAGTATGTAGGTACCTATAACATGATCGCGTTAATTCCCGTTATTATTTTTTTTATCAAGGACACGTCGATTTGACTTCACTTCGCCTGAATGTAGGCGGTTTTAGGAGCAGAGGTAGACCCACGAAAACATGGAAGGATTGGTGAAAGATCTTAGTGGGGCGAACGTAGACTTTACAACCTATACCGAAGTGGTTAGTGGTATGTGTATTTTTACAACTTTGTAATTCCGCACTGGCCATATCTATTTATTGTCAATTCTATTGCAGAGTTACTCAGTACGAAAATATAAGTGAACATGTCTCACATATGGTCACAATGGAGTGACGGTCTTTTGTTGGAGCTCACTCAACGGGCCCATGTTTTGATAAAGCCATTACAATAGCTCAAGTGACACTGTTCACTGGAATTAATTTGAATTCACTCTACTAATCGAATTTGAAAGAAAATTGAGTGTTTGTTTGAAGAAACTAGTATTTTCCGAACACACTTTGAGATACGTATCTATTAGTTTTTATTCAATTCTAAATTCATCAGTATATTTGGCAGACTAGTTTGAGCTCCAGGCGAGCTTTTTGCGTTAGGTAACTTTTTAGGAATCTAATACGTGAAACAAACGACCAGCCAACGCCATAATACACTCGTCTACATACTACCACGCAAAATACCTAATAATCTTTAGTACTTTTTATGGGCGAAAAACCTTCAGCCTTTAGCTTTACCTCACCACAGACTTAATTATGTCAGATTTGAACACGCATAGTTCAGTCACGTCTGCCTTGTTGCCAAGGGTATTCCTGTCGTATCTGGCAAGGTACACCATATATAACTAAGATGTAGATAAACTCTTCTTTATTACTTAATTATTTTCACGGTGTTCTATGTCCTACAAACAACACAACGCTTATCTAAACATCAACTCGAATTAAGTTTCATTTTCATCAACAACCCCCACAGTTAGTGCGTCTGTCCCAATCACATTTAATAACTTAAAAAGCTTCGCATTGAAACAATACGGTTGTACTGACATACATTCGTTTGAATAGCCTCGGCGACAACAGGGAGCGTCGAGTGATGTTCATTGTATGTGTTTTAATGAATAAAGACATTTGTTTGAATGGGTGGCGTTGGATGTAATATTTGAATGTGCTATGTCGAAGGTATTTAAAGAAAGGACACGTTAAGAGTACCCGAAACCGGGGAGCATGTATATAAACAATTATGGAAGTAGTAGAAGCGAAAGTTGTATGCCTAGATCGTACAGATGGAAACACGTGGTCTCTGCCTATCCTACTAGAAAAGAGGCGTCACTGTATGTAGATATTTGCATACATACCTAGCACTGCGTACATACTCTTCTTTCCAAGCAATACTAGCGACGTCAGTCTTAGAATGGATGTCCTTACTGACCATGAGCTAGGCTATGTTTGGTTGCGATAACCGACATCCACGAGGGCGGAGCCGCGGGCAAAAGCTAGTGTTAATATAAAGACGATGACGGTTCATTTAGGTTAACTTTTTTACTTGTGTTCTTACATATATTTACTGGAAACTTGCCTGAGAGGAGTGAAAAATATTACCCCATCATCATCATCTCAGCATTTCCGATTACCCTTCATAAAAATAATATCTAACTAAGCCAATACTAACTCTAACATATACTTATTTTATCACTTAGCTACGCCCCATAAAATAGCACTACATTTTTAAATAACATTTTCCCTTAAAAAACATAACACAAGGCGTCTTAGCCCTTAGTGGTCCGCTTTTTATCGGCGTCCTCTCCAAATTACAGGGGGCTGGGGGCTGCCCCCCGACTCCCGACGCGACGACGCATTACACAAATTAGATTATACTCCACCTTAATGGACGGAGTGGGATGTGTCATAGCATAACATCGTAGTTGGAAGATGTTTTTATAAAGGTAACAAATGTGACTATTATTCAAAAATGTTATATATAAAAATCATAAAATTCTGCATCTATTGGGATCAAATTTTGATACGATATACAACACGCATAGCAATTTTCAGAGAAATTAAATCCCGGGCGAAGCCAGATATAAGCCATGGGCTATTTTGAACTTGTTTCCCTTGGTCACTTCCGTAAAAGCCAAGATAAAATAAGGAGAAAACGAGAGCCGACCCGGTCGACCGTGGATGGTGAGAGTTGTGATTATTGATTACAATATTTGCCGAAAAAAAAACCAACTCCGTAAAAAATAACAAATCATATAATACCTACATAACAAAAAAAAACAAAATAAAAGAAATAACACAATAAATTAAGAGACAAGCAGTCTGGGAGTGCATAAAGCAATTTGATTACAATAACATCAAAATATTTTAATTGTTGTGTGTATTGCGCATTTAAAACAAAACAAATTATAAATTCTAATATGGAACATATTTTTGATTGTTACAGTCGGGACTCATATTGATAGATTAATTGATGTGTCCTGACTGTGATATGAAATATTTTAAAAAATTCGTGCAACGGTTGGGAGGAAATGGGGCAATATTACATACATAGATAGAGATACACGATACGCACAAAAAACATAACCCTTTTAAGCAGTCGCGTAAAAATGTAAAAACATGCCAAAAAAACAATAAATTGCAAAGCAAACTACAGCACTACAGCATATTCACGAGGAAAACTAAATGTAACAATAAAATAACACCAAACAAATCTCGATAAACGATAAACCTTTCCGAAACTAGTTTTGTATTGTGTAAAATTCGCGCAAGCCACTGCAAATATCATGTTAACCAATAGATGCAAACAACACAAATACACAAAGCTAAAGCGCCCCACACTGGGGAAATGCACAAAGGTGAAAACAAAACGATTAGTTCGTTTACATCACGAAAAATTAATTGCTCAGGTGGGGATTGATCCCACGGCCCTTTCCCTTACAGGGGGGAATACTTTTAGCAATTGAACTACTGAGCCACACCTGAATCAAATCAAGTTTCCCTTCTCTATATATTCGTCTTTAAGGCGACCGACGGACGTACATACATAATAAAAATGCTATTAAACTTCACTCAAATAAAACGATTGCAACAATTAATAAAAAAAAAACAAGAAAACAAAAACTGTAACATAAATATCAATGAGAAGCTGGCGGAGTTTTAACTATTTGTAACTGTCGGTTTCAATTCAGTTAACATCATCGCATCGCACATGAATTTTATTATTTATCGGCAATTATGAAACTCATCTGCTGAAATCTTTCTTATATATTCTTTAAAATCCAATTCATAAACTTAGAACGGCGCTTCTGTAAAATTTACCTACTTCATTCCCTTACGCCCATATACGTAACTCATCGATATAACCACCTCCTTTTTTAAGTCGGTTAGAGTTTTATAAGCTTTTCATTTTATTTCACCTACATTTAGGACTGACTTTTATTTCATTCAACTCTTATTCCACTTTTCCCCGTTGACAATCCCCGTTGATGGGGATTATTGAACTTTATGTTCCCTATCCCCGTTGACGCAAAATTTTAAATGATAAATTCTAGTAGAACTAAAAAATTCAGTAATCCGTAGTAGTGCCACGGGGCAGTCACCCAGAATTCCATACAAAATGGTAATTTTATAACATACACACATATAATCACGCCTTTGTCTCCGGTGGGTTAGGCAGAGGTGAACTAACAGCCTCATATCACTAATCAATGTATTCGGTCCCACTTAATAGGGTGTAACGTCGCGTTTGTGAATCTCGTTACATCGGTGGTCTTTAACGGTTTTTAGACGAAATTTCGCTAATTTTGGAACGTTGGAGGCGATTATCAATTTGGTCGTTTGACAGCTCGTCACCTTTCTTCCAGACGATCTAGTAAGATGGTCGATATTATCATATAATTTTATTAAATCTTAATCGATTGTCATGGATTGAAGTAATTTTTGTCCGGATGTTATTATAATATGACCCCGCTATGATATTAATATAGAATTGTTCCATATTTCTGGTGAGTTGACATTTCCTTAAAACATTCATTTCGACGCATTCTTTTATTATTGGAAAATAATATTTTAAATTTTGTTGTTTCAGTATTTGTTTCAAAAATACAATGATTTATCTTGTGGTTGGTATTTAACCAAGTAAATAAGGCGGTAAGTCGCACCTTTTTCTCAAAAATTAGGACCTCGTGTATTCTTATAGGAATTGTTCTTATAACCTAAAATTTTATTTCAGGTCTCCATTGGAGCCGCCTTTTACTTTTTATATTGCCCTTTTTCTTTTTCTTGGCTTTTCCTTCATTGGGCCTTGTCTCTTCTGGTTTGATGGATTTCTCAACCATATGAACGAGCATGTGCAATACTTTAAAAACCCCCGTCACAAAAATCACCTCCAAAAAGTTGAAAATAAATGAATAAATTTTAATTCAACGGTTGCCATGTCGGGGGACCTTACGATATAAAGGATTACTTAACCAGTTAAGGTCCCCCGACATGGCAACCGTTGAATTAAAATTTATTCATTTATTTTCAACTTTTTGGAGGTGATTTTTGTGACGGGGGTTTTTTAAATTTTTAATTTAATTTTTATTATACTTTTTAAATTGATCTACTAGTCAAGCTCTTTCATTTGATACCCATATTGAGGGAATTATAAAGAAATATGTATTCCAACATGTTGTGGCGGCGGCCATCTTGGACCGATTTTTTTCAAACATAGCTAAGAACACTCCCGACTAATATACAACTATGTAATGTACTAACTTTTCAACATCCATTGTATGTTATGTATTCGCTTTGTGTGTGCATGAATATTAAATAAATAAATAAATAAATACCTTTCAAACGAAAAAAACTAAATCCAAATCGGTTCATCCGTTTGGGTGCTACGATGCCACAGACAGACACACACACACACACACACACACACACACACACACACACACACAGACACGTCAAACTTATAACACCCCGTCGTTTTTGCGTCGGGGGTTAAAAATAATGGCTTGCTGAGCGGCATGTTATGCTTCGCTGGCTGAGGCGAACCTTCACACACTCGCCGAGGGATGCCGTGAGCTTACTTTAATTTTTAATTTAAATTTAACTTTAAAACCTTTAAAAAATTGCATTGGTGACATAGTGATATGAAATTTAGTTCTTAAATTTAAACTTTAAAGTAGTTAATTTTAAACTAGCATAAAGTTCTTACTATAATAAGCACACTGGAGCGCTCGAGAATAAAACCTTAAACCTCAGTGCTGTGGTTTTATTTAGCTTACCTCCGGCAGATTAAAAGTCTTCAACCTACTTGATTGACTATCTTAGGCACGTGCTTCTCCAAGGCGCCCGAATCTTTAAGGTAATGTACCTATCTATATTGTTAATTTACAGGAGAACACACTAGTTAACTTTATCTCAAACAACAAAACACATTTTTTTTTTTATTACAAGGGGGTGAACCTATTGCCGTAATCCTGGTCTATTGTTGACTCTAGCCATGCATATATTATGAGGCTGAGTCTGGGCTGTAATTGTATCTGTCTGAAGTTAAACAGCCCTATCCCTTAGTCGCCTTGTAGGCGACACATGAAGAAGACTTGCGGTATTCATCCTTGCCGAGAACCACACGGCATTTTATAAGTGGTAACATTATTTTTTACCGGATTGCCTTTTGAAATTATTCACGCTTTTCCACTGTTACATACTAATAATTACCTAATAAGGTTATGGGCCCTGTACATGACTTACACACTAACACTTACCTAATAAGGTTGTGGGCCCTGAACTTACACACTGACACTTACCTAATAAGGTTATGGGCCCTGTACTTACACACTAACACTTACCTAATAAGGTTGTGTGCCCTGGTACGCAGGGCCGCCAGCGCGCCCATGTTGTCCGGCGGGTCCCCAGGGCTGGTCACGTACACTCGAGTAGCGTTCAGCACAGAGTCCAGCGCCACCGAGAGACAGTCGGTCAGTTCCTTCACCACGTCCATTTCTTTTGAGTCCGACATTCCTTTTTCCTGTGGACAGCAAAATACCGTTAACTAGAGATTCAAACGCAGAAGACGGTGAATTAAAATTATTTTTTAACATGGAAGAGAGAACTTTACGTACGTGCGAATTTATGTAATGTGTCACTCGCTCAGAATGATAAGGAGCTGTATTTTTTATTATATTTGACTAATTAAGTCAGAGGTCGCTGATTCGATTCCTGTTGAATGTAAATATTTGTGTATGTATGATGTGAATGTTTCTATGAAAATGTTTAAATGTATGTAGGTAGGTTTATCCGTTTCTGGACTGCTCGACTGTAATCAATTGTCATCAGAAGGGCGAACTCATTGGATGTCTGTTATTCATTGATCATCTTTAATAAATGAGCGTAGCACAGTATTTAGTGAGATTAATGTGGTATTTCATCAATCAATCAATAAATTAATTAGCACACGGCAGTCCACAGTGCCTTCCCTATTGATAATAAACGATTTGGTCAATCTAGGTTTCATGTCCATCCACAGGATCACCATTTCTACATTTGTGTGCTCCATGGTTTAAGGCCCGTATTCTAGAATGACACTCAGCCTGAATCTCGATTTATCTGAGGACAGATTGTATAGACAATATGTCAAACTATCAACCTGTCTATACAATCTGTCCTCAGAAAGATCGCGTTTCAAGCTGAGTGTCATTCTAGAATACGGGCCTTATAGATACATGTCACGTAAATGTAAAGCCTATTTAATATCCCACTTCTAATTATCTCTATCAGCCTTGACTCGCAGTACTAAACAGTTCACGAGACACTGTGGTCACCGTTCACCTACAAAACTTCTCAACAAAGAGTTACACAATGGTAAGAGGAAACTTTTTCCTCCAGATCGACGTAGAAGCGACACTCGTAATGTAGTACAGTTGTTTGTTGTAGTACACGAGACAGCCCCATTATAGAGCGGTGTGTTCGAACGGGCGAGTATACTTGCTTCGGAGCTTTTCGGTTGTGTAACTTTTGGAGTAAATTACTGATAGCGAACAATGACTTGCAAACATATTTATTTTTTAGTATTGTATAATAAAAGTTTTGATACTTGGGATCCTATAATTAGAGGATTAGGTTAGAATACCATTATCAGATCATCAGGAGTACCCTCTTTTCTTTTGGCTTTACTCACAGTTCACAGTAAACATAAAGCCCTTGAAAAGTGCACGATTTCATTACCTTTTTTAAAATAGAATTCGACTTAGGTGATGAATTAGAAAATTATTAACGACAATATATAATATTAAAAGACTATACAGCACACCTTTTTAGTGACTCAAAAAAGGAAAAGCTGTTATAAAAAAGTTGCACGCCGAATTTATCGCAAGATGTTATCAGCGATGTTCGAATCGACCCTCATAAACAACTAGATTTACGAACGAAAAAAGAACATAATATTCAAAAAAACCAAGATGGCGTCAGCGATAACGGTCAATTAACATGGCCGCCGGTGTACGATTCAATAAGTGGAGTTTTAATTGCGACTAATAAAGGAAATATTTCCTTGGAATAAGTTCGCAGTCGACTTCGGTGACATAATATTAAGAGTTGCAGAGCGGGCAGCGGACGCGTTAGCGGAGTGTTTGGCTCGTATTCTTTGTTTTTCCTTTAAAACGAGATATAACATGAATAAAATTTTAAATCAGAATTTTGAAACTTCAAATCAGCTGTCAAAATACCGACATACCTAATTGAAGTGTGAGTTGTGTGTGTTATTATGATTCACCAAGTAGTCAGACAACGATACTGACATACTTGTGTAAATAAATTTGCAAAATATGAAATTTCAGTGCATATATTGTTACTATAATTTATTATTTTTCATGAATGTGGGTTCGTTCGTACGTCTTTTTGAGTACAAATTCTTCCACAAACTCTATAGAGGTTATTTAGTAGTATAAAAAAATCCGCTTCCCTCTTTGCTCTTCTGTAGACAATGTCTTATAAACTGAAGGTAATGTGTGAGTGAGAGGCCATGAGTATTAAGTATCAATATAAATTGTTTTCACGGTCTGTGAATCACTGCGATTAAACACATTTAATCGCCAGAGGTTCATTGCAAATGTTGTAAGCTATTGGTTACAAATTGGGTCAGTAGTATTTTACAGTAAAGACCACGAGCTTTCAATGGCAAGAAATTGCCAAGGCGTACATTATAAGATCAGCAGGGAGTACAATATAATGTTTTGTCATCCAGATTTCACATAGGTACTTACATACTGAAAAAGTTCTACAAAACATGGGTACTTCAAACTTAAAAAAAATGATTTACATACGTATGTAGTTTGAGGTGAAGCTAGTAAAAGCGTGTAAAAACGGGTTCGCGACAGTAAACATAAACGTTTAGTAAATTCGAAAAACATCGGAAAAAACGAAATGCTCAAG
This sequence comes from Eilema sororculum, assembly GCA_914829495.1. NCBI lineage: Eukaryota > Metazoa > Arthropoda > Insecta > Lepidoptera > Erebidae > Eilema > Eilema sororculum. The sequence goes on from OU618532.1 coordinate 1,541,995, forward strand.
TGAGACTTGAACTCACGACCTTTCCCTTACAGGGGGAATGCTCTTCCAACTGAGCTATTGAGCCACACCTGAATCATTTCAATTTTTCCTTCTCTTTATATCCGTCTTTTAGGGCGAAGGTGGAGCCATCCACCAACATTCTTACGAACTTTTGGAAACAATGAATGATTTTTTCAACCATTTTTAAACATTGAATTTTGATGACTCCGCTCAAATATTATATTATAAATAATATAAAAAAAAGGTTAGTAGAGCTTAAAAATAAAACAATAACGTTAATGATAACAGCGTGGTGAACTTGAAAGTAACAAAAATTCTTATTAACGGAGTCATTTTAACATTTATTTTTACGATTTCCCACAGAACAGCCTCGGTGTAATAAAATAAAATGTGATCCGAATAATTATCATTGTTGCTTTTTTGACGGTCACAATAAAATGGAGAATTTTAATCTGCATCAAGTTCAGTAGCAGAATTATATTTGGAGTTGAAACAGGATTCAAGACTTCCGATTATAACATGAACAAACATTTATTCGAAAGTGGTCCCGGGTTTGAATTCTGGCCATTACATTAAACATTTGAATCCATTCTTAACACAAGCAATTTATTTCAGGTATCTTGTGGGGTTGAGGGAATATTAGTAAATTGCCGTTAAATTCTAAAGTTAAATAAAGAATATATTCGCCATCGGCAAAAATTCCAAATGTTATACGCATCGATACCGACCCGTCCGAGATAAGACGAAGGTAAAAAGAAAACATTTTATTTATATAACGAGAACAGAATTTGTATCAAAGAGCCGGTAACTGCCTAATTAGAGCCAACTTTTATTTTTCACCTTTATTATTTTATTTTATTGTTACAATAAAAGCTTACTGCCGGTATGTCGGTTTATATTAAATACACGGTAGCCAATTGTTGAGATTAAAATCTTTATAGTTTAAAAATTACGTGTTGCTTTGTTTGGGAGTTGCGGAAGCACGTTGACCCGAACACATTTTACAGATACTGCATGAAAACCCCAGATTTTATTCTCGCAACCCCGAAGAACCACACTTTCACAGTTTACAGTTTACCGCTCGTAGTGTCTGACCAAGACGCCACTCGAAATCGCTCTCATGGCTAAGTGTCAGGGACTGGCACACGCCTCTTGTTTTAATAGACGGATTTAGTGATCAAGAAGTTAGGCTTACGAAGCTGAGATCCTGGGTTCAAATCCTGGCCATTTCAACACCGATGTAAACCCACTACTGACAAAAACCATTCTGCTTGCATAGAGGAAAAAAGCACTGCCCGCAAGGAGGGGGTAAAGGTGAATAAAATATATTTCAACTTGCCTCTGCACGATGACAAGTTTACTTCTTCTAAAAAATCAATTTACTAGCGTAATCTACTGGAGCGAGCGCGATGGATAGCGTGAACGCGCGCACGAGATGCATTAGCGGCGCTTTTAGGGCGCCCGCCCACTCACCGCGCTACCGACAGTAGCGCACAGGGATGTCTCAAACTAAACTATATTTTGTGAACTTTTTGCCAGTATTACATAGTAGGAAATAGCGCTCTTTACACGTACAGTCATTCGCGAGGAATAACAGCATATGCGTGTGAAGTCGCGAGATAAGTATCACTCGTTCTTAGGAGCGTCCAGGATAGCGCGGTGGAATGCACGCACGCAAACCGCGCGATTGTGGAAGAAATACAGGCAAAAACATGTGTGCTGCTTTTCTCTGAACATTTTGTGAACTTTGAACTTCAAAAGATAATCCCGCACGATTATATGTACGAGAATTCCGCCACGCAATCTGGACGCTCAAGAAAGCATGATTGTGTGGCTACTAATGTTTCACTTTAAAGTAAAGATTGAGGGTCTACCATCTACATCCTCAGAATCTGTAAGTATAGCTCGTGCGAGTTAACATGGCACCTGGCCTTGCAAACAACCCTCCTCCCGCTTCTCCGCGCGATGCCCCGCTCTCGTCCTGCAGTAGCGTCCGCATCACAGTGACTGTTGTACATTTTAATTTCGTAGTTTTTATTATCAGATTTTGTTGAGTTTTGTTATTATTACGTTTGGAACATTTATATTGATTTATTTTATTGAGTTTCTGTCATAATACTTTATAACATTCAGATTTACTATATTCTGCATTTATAATATTAGTATAGATTTCTGGGATTTTTTGAATTGAATTGATTGGATTATGAAGGGTTCCTTTTTTTTCTCTATCTCTGCTAATTTTCATCCAGATTCGTTCTACCGTTGTGTGGTTTGATTAAATACCTAACAAACATGCATCCACGCTTTCAATAAATCTCATTTTCAATATAGAATCTTATTACAACGGCGGTAATCATCACCGTAGTAAAAACTAAACTAATCCATCAATATAATAACATAAAAATAATGAATAGGACTTTTCCCTCTTAGTATGCAAATGTACTGTCATAATTCAGGCAGTAAACTACCACTAAAGGAGCTGACAGCACTAAAAATATTATGTCCTCTTTGAATTCGGCATGTTTAGTCTCTGTTGTCTCTCCTCTTGATATCCTTTCTAATATTTACACTAAATGGGGATCGAACTCGTGCTTCCTGCGTAGCGGCACAGATTTCCTAAACGTTTATAGTTACGTACTATTAAAGCAAACGATAAGTAACGATAAGTAAGTAACGAGCCTTCCATACGCCAAATTACTCATTTGGTCACCAACTAGTTCTAGCGAAACGTCCGGCGTCCTTGAGTTCTGTTGTTATTTGAGGTCAAAAATTCAACGATAAAAATAGCTTTACCTGGTTTAAGAATAAGCGTTGCGGTACCAATTGTACAGATAAACAATCGAAACATTTTAATGGGATAACATTTCATCAATATATTTTAGAAATTAATCTAATAAAATATGGCACTATCGAAAATTCTAAATTTCTTGTGCATTCAGTACTTTTAACGTCACTTGTTTAAGCCAGGTGCCATGTTAACTCGCACGAGTAGTAAATGCAAACTTATACGTAACGTTAAATTATTTTGTTCTTAGTACCGAAGTGACTGCCAAAATTTTGACAGGATTTTTAATTTATATGGCAAATGTTGTAAGGCCTAAATTCGATAGGCACTTTTATTTTGGAACAAATATTAGGGTTTTGCGCAATAAACCCAATTCTAATGCGCAATAAAGCCATGCTGCAGAGTTCGTGGAAAATGGTAAAGGTAATTGGGTATTCTACTGACTAGTCAAATTAGTTACTTTTTACTAAACGTCAAAACGATAACTTACAAGGAAGAACGATAACTTGAAAAAAGTTTAGTGACGTCATAAAATTTAATAGACAAATCAGTTACTATTACAGTTTGAGTGGATGATTAAAAATAAATAAATAACTATACAATAAGAACCGGCGCAATTTTTACTGTTCTTTTACCATTCTTATTACCATTCATACCAAGCGTCGGTAGCTTAGTGGTTAAGGAGTCGGCCTTACGACTTACGATCGAGAGGTCCCGGGTTTGAATCCTGGCCATTACACTACCGACTTGAACCCACTCCTAGCACAAGCAATTTTGCTTAGTTGGAGGGGTTAGAGAGAATATTAGTAACTTCGGTTCTAATATCCTTAAAAAAACTGAATTTAATAGGTTTGATTAGATAATTTATTTTAACTAATGGATGATACCCAATTAAGTATTACTAAATTCACATGATAATATGATTCTATTCTACAAGAGATTTTTAAATGTGCCGTGTGGCAGCCCTGGCAGCTAGCGCGTCATTCGTCTCTCGGCGCAGTGTGGCCCCGACGCCGCACTTTACTTACCTACTTAGTTATAGTTATACTTTACCTAAATATACGTGTATAGCTGACATCACGATCTTCCCTTTATGGGGGTAGGCACGACGTTATCACTATGTGAAGTACGATTCGTACAATTACGTCATCAGTATCGAAGTCGTGAACGTTTGTACTTGAGGGCCTTATGTTTTTTGAAAGCAAAAATGCTATATCAATTTGCCAATTCGAATTTCATTCTTGGCAATGAATGCATAGTGGTTCAAAGACTATAAGACTTAAGGGGTTATCATGTCATGGTCATGGCTTCCCAAGATAGATCCTTAGGACCCTGGGTAACAGGGTAAGCAGCGTCAAACACTCCATAAGTATCGCTTTACTATTTGTTTTAAATGAAAGGCATTGAGACCATAGACTATCTTTTATTCGTCTTGTCACAATACATTATGTAGGTACAATACAGGTACAATAGGTAACTAGGAACTCCATAGATGTAATTCACCACACTATTTTTTAATTTTAAAACAAATATTTTAGACATTGCGAGGTATGGAATAACTTACAAGTTATAAAGGAAATGTAAACCTTTGAGAATGCCGTAAGGCGAAACCGATCAGGATCATATAATAAATACTGTGGAAAAAGTACAAGTGTTCTCAATAACAGCCGTTCCCAATAACATACTTCCAGTTATAGATAGATCTTAACAATTTTGACGTATCGGCTGTTTAAATTCAAAACATGGTAACGGATTTTTTGCGGGAAAGAGCTTCGCAGTAAGAGTATAACTTTATTTTCCGAAATTGGTGTGAAATAGGAGTTACTATATTTTTAATTTCAACAGCCGAGCACTTTATCCGTAGATGCGATCTATCTCTAACTGTAAGTATGTTATTGAGAACGGCCGTAAGTGTATGTTATAAAGTAATTATAATAATATCAAGGAAGCCAAATCTGGTGAAACCCTGGATACTTTGTTTTTTCACCTAACCCTGTCGGTGAAGCATTAATTAGGCGGGGACGATCAGTGCTAGGTATTTGCCGACAGTTAATTAGGGAGGTGGTGATGTGTTCGGGGCAACATCTTTAAGATTTATTTATAATCCGGTTTATTTTATATTACTCATTGATTGGGCTGTGTGGGCGGTCATGAGTTAGATGCCCGGATCAGACAAAAAGGTCCGTACCTACTGGGTTTTTCTCTCTGATATCTTTTTTTTTATAAAAGACCCGTCAATTTGACTCCACCTCGCCTGATGGTAAGGTAAAGGCAAAATCTCGGAAAGAGGGTCACCATCGTAAACATTTACCATGTTAACAGTGGTGGCACTCAGCTTGACGGTCTCATTAGATGCCTTTTCACGCCCCGCTTAAAGGAGCCAGGACTGTAGGAAGCATGAAACATGTGAGCTGGCAGGGAGTTCCAGTATTATTTAATCAAAGCGTCTGGTAGACGAATAACCAACTTAATAGCCAAATTTCTAGTCAAAGACTGCCCTTAGATAAAAGGTTTTCAAGTTTTATGATTACTGAGCAATTTAATTTATATTTGTTTTACAAAGAACTGTTTTAGATTCTAACAAAAATATTGAATATAATTTTCGTACTAATGTTTAATTTTGAAATCTGTGAAACCATCGTCTAATTAAATTGGACGTTGGTTGTGCTCCCCATATACCAATTTTCTGTCACAATCTATTTCATCCAATCCATCTCAAGGCGAGATGAGATTGACTTAACCCTTACGAAGTCTAAAACTTTGCTCCTAAAACGTTTTCCGTCATAAACTCGCCAAATCGAAGCCGAAAGTTTTCCATCTGTCTACCGTTCGGGACCCATCAAAATTAATAGGGCAGAAAAATACCCTTTAGCCAAGCGAAGGGTTGACATTTATGTGTATGTGCAAACTTTTTTATGCAATCTAGGAAAGTGCTTTGTTAATTTTCGTGATCCTTTTTCGAAAGATGTAGGTATTTTGGGGAAAAACATGACAGAAATGGTCTAGAGAATATAACAAAATAGTTTGATAAAAAAAGCCTAGACATGAATGATCAGAAAATACTTTAAGAAAAGAGAAGATTATTTTTCCCCATGTATTCGATTTGTATAGCATACCTACTTAATGCTGTAAAATTCATTCAACTTTAAGAAAAGGCCGTAGCCAGCGAGTAATTGTGAAACAATTTAAAATCCAAATGAAAGAAGATGTTTTATCCCTGTTTATTTATCAGGATACAATAATTTTAAAACAAAATCGACACACACAACTCTTGTATATTGAGATTCCGGACGATACATCTACCGCCATCTATTGGGACAGATACAGAATGCTGGGGTCGCTATTCTTATTAGATAGTACCACATTTAAAACACAGATGGCACTTTTACAAATTCAATAATATCCAAAGATAAATTGTATTGTATACAACTTCTCTTCTACACTGTACTTTTATGATAATATCATGACAGTATATTGAAAATCCAACGTCTTAAAAATCTGTCGAGTTCGAAATGAGGGATTCAGAACTGTATAGTGCGTCAAGGAAGTCGTGAAATTAATCTTGGAGGAACTAATATTTTCACACTCAATAACTGCCAAACTGAGTTTTGAGCTGTCATTCCTTGTTATGTTGTGCAAATGTTTCGTAATCTTTTGCGTTCATTTAATTTATTTACGTCTAGAAACAATCTTAAGTTAAAAAATGAATTGCAATGTGTGATTAGTTGTGAGAGACATGTCGTATTCAAAGTATTTCTGGGATATAGTATAATATACTGCGGGATTTCAAGCCGGGCAAGCTGTATTACAGCTGTATTTATCCAGTACTGTACGTTTTTATTTCAAGACATATCATTTCTGTATGTGATGATAATATATCCAGTGAGTCAGAAACTATCTAAGATAAATTACGCAGAAGTTTTATGCAGCATTTTGGATGTTCAATACTCATACCAATAAGTTAATGTTTTTAAAGATTATAATATGTACTGTACATCTTTTGTTTTCATTGTTTATTACTTTACATCTGTAAAAATTTCGACGGTCTAGTTATCACGGTTCATGAGACAGACAGGTGCGCTTTGGGTTAGGTATTGCTCAGGACATGTATCTTGGACCTGAAATATGCTCAAAACACATTTCAGTCCCACGGTACCCCTGGCCATACTCCTGGCAGTACCGTGGGTCTAATAAAGTTAAAGTGTACCACTGAGTAAGGACCAGCGGTGGTGGACCAGCTCAAAGTCACCAAGCATAGATTATTACATAACAATCTGCGCGCGCCAGGGTCTCGTTTGTCTCGCAGCTTAGATCCAAGATACGTGTCCCGAGGCATATCTTAAAATCGTCCGACACGCCGCGTACATGAGGCCTTACATTCATTTATCGGGGTGTAAGGATAACGGTATTTCTCTCACACCCCAGTTAACTTTGGGCCATCTACGGTTTTAAGATGACCCATCTAGGTACCTCTACATATACCCGCTGCTAGTCACAGGGACCCGTGGCGAGCCTTCGAGCAGCTCTCTATAAGGCTGCTCCTACCGCGGCCGTTAACTGCAGTAAGTAGTAGCGTCTCCCTTGTGCTGAGGAAGAGAGTGAAGCATTGCCTTCTCTGTTGTACAGTTTTGGATCATGCGCACCAAATTTAACATAATATCTATGCTTCTAAATTGTTACGCTGTAAGTTTTATTAGGCTTCAAGTTTATTTTTATGCATGTAATTAATAATCCATCAGGTGGCCCGTGTTCTTGTCTGCCACACCTGAGCGATATAAAAAAATAATGCATGTAATAAATACTTGAGGAATTAATACTTCTCCTTGTATTGACAACTATGACTTCTAAACTAAATCACTCGTTGATTTCGATTTTTGTAAAGATTCTATCTGCAAAAGTTAATGTCTAAATGTTGCTGCAACCATTAAAAAATGATATAACGACTATTCTGTGATTTATATATAATTTTGGATATGTTAAATTTGTTATGTTAATAATATCTCTTAAATAAAAGTGAATAAAATAATTGCCGTGATTTTTTTTTTCTTTTTCATTTACTTATCTATTATCATAATGAAATCATACTATAAAAAGCAACAGATAAAGCCTGTTATAGTATGGCAGGGATACCAGATTAAGCGCAGCAGCGCCACCCTCAATTGTCATGACTTTCTTGACGGGCTATATCTGTAGCGTCAACGCAGATGAGGATTATAGATTAGCGGACCCTGGACTCGAAAAAGAACGCCTTGAATACAATTATACCCATTTCTATCAATTGACTTACTTTACGTTAAAATGTCGTGTTCCTTTACGTTTCTCGTCGTAGATTTCCACGATACGACGTCGTACATTGAAATAATGCCGGGTGGAAGCAAGTAGCGAGATGTAGTGTTTATATGTACCTACAATCAATTTATTTATTGTTTGCCACACAATAGCTGTCATAATCTATAATATAAAAATGAATCGCCAAATGTGTTGGCAAGCGCATAACTCAACAACGCCTGGAACAATTTGGCCAATTCTTCTTTTTTAAATGATCGTAGAAGTTCGATGATGGTTTCTGCAGCGAAGAAAAGTCCGGCCGGAAACCGACATCCACGCAGGCGGAGCCGCGGGCAAAAGCTGGTTTGAAATAAATACAACCATAACATGTCTGGACTTAACCAGAAATGTCATAGTCCTAATCAATTCCAAGTCCGATAAAGCTGCATCATTGTTAGCCCCGTAATGGTTCTAAAAGTACGAAAATACAAAAGTAAAAGCGTGTACTCACAATCTGGCTGTAGAGCAGCACAATAAGGTGTACTGCGCCGGCGCCGCTGAGAAGGCGCGCGCCATTACGCGCACACACTAACACCAGGCGCGCCAGTAGCGTCGCGCTCGTGTGCACCGCCCTAAAGCGAAAGGTGAGGTTAGAAGGGTATGGCGGACCTGCGTCACACTCTCTGTGCAAGGTTTCTTGAAGTATTACATGAAGAAACAGGGACTCGTAGTTAAATATTCCTTCTACAAGCAAGTTACGCTTGTGAAGGAGGCGACTCGGACCTCGGAAGACGCAGAAGTACCTCCATCTCCCATGACCAAGGGCTTGGGGGTGATGGATGTCTCAGCCATCACCCTCAAGGGGTGGGTTCCAGTCCGATAATTTCTGGCCCCCCATTAAAAATGTTTACCCACCACTTTTGTACCTATATCATAGAGAAAAGACATAATATAATAGTACTAAAACCTCGTGTTGAACGTACCTGGTACTAACGTGAACCCCATAATCCTCCCGATCGGCCGCCACTCCCAAAAACCCGCCGACAACTTTGACAACCTTCACATTCTGTAGTTCCGATCTCTCTTTTGTTACTAAAGCGGTGTTTGTAGTCTGTGAACGAAAAGTACAATTATTATCGTGGCTCCACAACACAACACAACATTCGACAACGCTATCTAGACCCATAGTAAGCTTAATTAGCTTGTGTTATGGAATCTAGAATGCGGATAAACATACTTAGATGCTTTTTTTTGTAAAAATATACATATTATACATAGAAACACCCAGACCAATGCAAATAGCCATATTCATGCATACAAATATTTGCACTGAGCGGGAATCGAACCCGCACCTCCTGCGTGGCAATCGCGTGCACTACCGCCACGCCACAGAGGCTGTCTATACCATGGCTGTCCACGCCACAGAGGCTCCAGATCTTTGAGACCACAACCAAACGAAAAACTTACCTTTTCAAACTTTTCGATTATCCTTAACAGTTCATTAAGCTGTCTCTCGAAGTGCTGCATATCAATAACACATCTCAATCTTTCTCCTTTGGTGCTCGCCTTACTCATGTCGCTGTGAGAGGAACAAATCGACCCGCTCTTACTCAACCTCGATCCTCCACCTTTGTCATTCTTCTTTTTTTTCTTCTTGCTCTCAGTTTTAATCTCCTCTTGGTTTTCTTTATTATTATTACTATTTGATTTAGGTTTATTCTCAACTTTTTTAGTGTTATTACTGTTAGATTCGGGTGTCTTTTCAATTTCTTTATCATTCTCATTAGTTTCAGGCCTCTTTTCAACTTTTTTATTAGTATTAGACTCAAGTTTCTTTTCAACCTTTTTGTTATTATCGTTAGATTCAAGTTTCTTTTCAACCTTTTTATTATTACCGTTAGATTCAGATTTCTTTTCAACTTCATTGTTATTACTATTATTTTCAAGCTGTTTATCAACGTCTTCGCTTATAATTTTCTTATTCTTTTTGTTTTTCTTCTTCTCATGTTCGTCCAAGTCACAGCCATTTGTTTTATTTTCGTTTTCAAATGTACTAATTAGTGGTGATATCGTGTATTGTATTTGGTTGAGAACTTTGCACATTCTGACTGCTTGCGGATGCTTAGCTTCCATAACGGTATCTTTATCGTCTATATCTTCGCAGCTTCTGTAAAGACAAAAGTATTTATATTTAAATTGCTTTGCAGCAGTTTTTGACTTTTCCTGTGACCGCGGCTTCTGAAAAGCAAACGAAACATATACGAAATTATTATTTAAATACTCACGTCATCAATAGTTTCTGTTTCATCTTCCTTGCCTTCCTTTTGATAGCCTTCTGCTTCTCTCTTTCTTTCCTCTCTTGTTCTAACCTTTCTGCTTCTTCTTGTAACTCTTTCTCTTCTTTGGAACTCTGGTCTTGACTTTCCGATGTGGTCTATAAAATATTTAACTCATTAATGATATTTCATGAAAACAAATATATTTCTTTATTTTTTGTCACTACTTGGTGGATTTTCTTTCAATTTTTAACCGTTTTTTTGATGCATTACAAGAATTCATTGGGTATATAAGAACCCACCAAGTTCCTAGGGGTCAAAGCCACTTGCGTGCAAATTGTCGAACAAGGCACTCTGGTGTAAGTTTTTTGGGATTGGGGACTCAGACGTCTTTCGCCCTCCCCAAATTGTCGAAGGGTGGTGTAAAGTAGTGTGAGAGCGGGCCTCGGGCTCCAAAGGGCCTCCACCAGGATTGCCCCTCAACTGATGATAATAGAGTTACTGAAGGTAGACTTACCGCCTGGCGTGGTCCAGTGGCCTTCTCCCGGATGGCCTGCAGGTGCGATTCAAGCCGCAACTGGCTGGCGTCCTGTTTGTCGCGGATGCGCTCGCGCAAGGCGTCCGCCTCCTGCGACGCCGCCGCCGCGAGTGCCGATAAACGCGACTTCACTCCCTCCGCCTGCAGACAATTATGACGTCATTGGTGACGTCTTCACTGTGGCCATTACGACCGTAGCCGCGATCGTGTAAAAGCATATTATATTGAGAGTTCTCAACGAAAGGAAATCACTGACGAACTACTTTAATGTAGATACATGGAGCTACGCAAAAAACCCACTGGTATAAAGACAGTTAAATATTGCGACTATTTCGCGGGATAATGTTGGTTTTTTTTTGTACGAAAATCCCCACGGATACCTGCCCCGCCGGAGCCGGAAGGGGAGGTTATGTCGGACTCGAACCGACTTAAACCGCATGCCGACTGTGGTTCGTGGTGCTAGGCCGAAGGTGAGGTTGTCTTGGACATATCCCTCGCACCCCGGCTGATGTTGGCTAAACGCTCAAAACAAACTTCACAAACCCAGCAACTGTTGAAATGTGCAGTTTTTAATATTTCTTCATGCAATTATTTGACATTAAAAGAAACAGACTTCGTACATCCTTTCTACGACCAAAAATCTGCGTCACTCCCAGTTGAATTGCCCCAAGATATAAGTACATATTGTAAGTAATATTTTAGAACCGTATACCGCACGCATTCTGACATCCTGTGTCGTGCAAATCGTATATATGTTTTTGTACGAAATTCGACCAATACTTGCACGAAAAGGTGGACCTGTGCCCACCAGGTATGGACTGCCTGATTATTTAATATATTATACACAAATATTTGGGCGGAGTCATCAAAATTCAATGTTTAAAAATGGTTGAAAAATCATTCATTGTTTCCAACAGTTCGTAAGAACGTTGGTAGATGGCTCCACCGTCGCCCTCATAGACGGATATAAAGAGAAGGAAAATTTGAAATGATTCAGGTGTGGCTCAATAGCTCAGGTGGAAGAGCACTCACTTGAGCATTTAATTTTTTCCGATGTTTTTCGAAATTTTACACAATGCAATATTTCAGTATTGTGCAACTGTGGAGTAGTCAGCCTACCTTCTCCCTGGCGGCGTCGTCCCTCTCCTGCTTCTTGAGCTCCTTCAGCTCCTCGACCCTGGCGTCTCTCTCCTTCCGCCTCTCCAGCAGAGTCTCCACGTGCAGCTTCCTGGCCGCCTCCAGAGCCTGCCGCCGGGCGCCCACGGCTGCCTCGCGAGCTGCTTTTTGTTCCTGACATCGAATATACATATATATTTTATCGTGTGTATTATTTAGTGCGTGTGTGCGTGCGTGTGTGTGCGTGCGTGTGTGTGTGTGTGTGTGTGTGTGTGTGTGTGTGTGTGTGCGTGTGTGCGTGTGCGTGTGTGTGCGTGTGCGTGCGTGTGCGTGCGTGTGTGTGCGTGTGCGTGCGTGTGCGTGCGTGTGCGTGTGCGTGCATGTGCGTGCGTGTGCGTGTGTGTGTGTGTGTGTGCACGTGCGTGTGTGCGTGTGTACTGACCAGCTTGGAGAGGCGGTCGCGGCGCATGAGGCGCAGGCGCGAGGTGTGCGAGCGGCACTGGTCCAGGAACTCGTGGCGCCTGTTCTCAGCCTCCAGTTGCTTGATGAACGCGATCTCGCGCAGTTTCTCCTCCTCGTCGTGAGCCTTGCGAACAATATCCTGGCAACAAAAACATTACCATCTTTAGTCACCCCGCCACCAAACTAGCCGAATTTATAACGGATTCTATTGAGATTCTTTTTGTGGAGATATAATTAAAAAACTTCGCAGCAAAGATCTCTGCGATGCGTAGGTATAGATCAAAGTCATCATCAGAATAATTACCTTTAAATGTTGATCGCGATTCTCAGCTGCCTTCTGAAGTCGGCGCTCCATCCTGAGTCGCTTCTCTTCGATGAGTTGGTTCTTGGCTACCTGCAAGCACCATAATACAAATCTCAAATTAATCTGTTATAGCTGCAATTTTATCTAAAGTAAAGCCAACGAGACGAGAGAAAAAAGGTAAACAAAGCGACCATTTCTCTCTCGTCTCGTTGGCTTTACTTTACATGCAGACGTAACTTCTAACCTTGACTTCTTCAACTTTAGCCAGCAGCTGGTGAATTTTCCTCGCTCGTTCGGTCTGGTACTCTATCCTCTGCCGCTCGGCCCTGGCCTGCTTCGCTTGGAGACGCCTCAGAGCGTCCTGTAGGCTGCCTCGACGTTTGATGCCTTGGGACAGCTTCGCGTGCAGTTGCTGGGCTCGACCTGACGAAAGAAAAACTACGGTTATATTTTACTAGCTTTTGCCCGCGGCTCCGCCCGCGTGGTTGTCGGTTATCGAGACCAAACATAACCTACGTCCTTTTTCGAGTTCTAATCTACCCCTATTCCAAATTTCATCAAAATCGGTTCAGTCGTTTAGGCGTGAAAGCGTAACATACAGACAGACAGAAGAGTTACTTTCGCATTTATAATATTAGTAAGGATTCTATTGCAATCCTGAGGCTATGGACAAAGTTGTGTGAGAATGATTTACAAATCTATATACTTAAATAACAATTAAACTCTCCAAATGCGCATAACTTCCGAACAACTGAATGAATTGAATGTTGAATGAGTTATTATGACTGCACGAAATTGGATAATCCTTTTTGTTTTGTGTCCGTTATTGTGCGGCCAAAGTATATATAAAAAAATAGATAGATAGAATTGAAGGTGCAGAGGGAACAGGCTCTGAATTACATGCGGGCGGAAGGAAATTTGGCCAGGTCAGTGAGCATGAAATAAAAATGAGCTTCATTTAAAAAAATTATAAGGCGGACCCTTCACAGTATGTGAAATTAAACATAATATTGATGATCAGAATATGAAACATACGGTGTGGAATTTATACAGCTGCAGTACCGACAATATTAGTCAAAAAAATTAAAAGAGAAACTGTTGTTAGATATTCCTTACTGTCTGTTGTCCATTTTGTTCAGAAGTTCCAAGATTCATGTTTTCATAGTTCCACTATCCACTATCCTTAAGCAATTCCAGACAGACATCGTGAAATAGTAGATTGTTTAACATGGGAGTGAAGTAGTATTTTTTTTCTAGAATAGAATCCCGAGCATAGCGAGGAATTCTAACGTAGAATCCTGAGCACAGCGAGGGATTCAAAGTACACCGCCCGAGGGAAAAATAATTCGCTCCCCAGTTATATACTCTACTTTTCATCACCATTCTATGAGAAAATATTTCTTCCGAGATTTCGTGGGTAACAAGTTTTGTACGGCGTTTTTAGCTTCTATAATAATTGTTTCAGGAGTTAATGCATTTCATAACTCGACGTAGAACTCATATTATTTTGCAAAATACAACGTAAATAAATTAAATATAAAAATTCCACAACATTCCACACAACGCTTTCTAGACCCATGGTAAGCATAGCTTAACTAGCTTGTGTTATGGAATCTAGAATGCGGATAAACATACTTAGATACTTTTTTTTTGTAAATACATACATACTATACATAGAAACACTCAGACCAATGCAAATAGCCATATTCCTGCATACAGATATTTGCACTGAGCGGGAATCGAACCCGCGCCCCCTGCGTAGCAGTCGCGTGCACTACCACCACGCCACGGAGGCTGTCAACTGTCAAACGTAAATAAGAATGTAATAATTACAAGAACAGAGAGGTAATTGGCGCTCTTTGTTTTTTTTTTAGGTAGCACATGTCACCCTGCGCCATTCAGCCAACACGTACCAGCCAGTAATCCGTGCAATTTGCGTTCGATTTCTATGAATGTTAATGTTCCAAATTCAAATCACTTTGCCGGCCTGCTGCTTGGCTCTGAACATAAAAGAGCTATTTTGCTCCCCGCTACAGTGACAATAAATAGAATAGAAGGAATGAAAAGATCCTTACCTGGATCCCTAGCAACCAAAGCTTCAAGTGCCCCAAGGGTATCAATTCTTTCCGCCCAGGACATGCCAGCCAGGGCAGTCTCGTACTGATCTTCCAGACTCGCGGTCAAGGACGACAAGTTTTCCGTAGATGGGCTTTTGCTGACCGATTTGTCTCCACATAGTATTTCTGCATCAGTCTGTGAACATTAGAATTGTTTTTTAATCGACGTCATATTTTCATCACTGCTGTAGTAAAGCTTTTGATTTGACACATTGACAATCAGTGTTCGATATCTTTTAAAGCAGTTAAAACCAAAATTCATTTATAAACTTTGATTGATTTTAAAAACACAAACCACCTTAATCTCTGAATGAAATTTTTATAGCATTTATTATGCTAACTTTTTAAGTTCAAAATACATCAGGAAAACGAAGCACTGAAGTGGGACTTGAACCCACGACCTTTTCCTTACAGGGGGAATGTTCCACGAATCTTCCAACTGAGCTATTGAGCCACACCTGAATCACTTCAAATTTTCCTTCTCTTTATATCCGTCTTTAAGGGCGACGGTGGAGCCATCTACCAACTTTCTTACGAACTTTTGGAACCAATGAATGATTTTTCAACCATTTTTAAACATTGATTTTTGATGACTCGGGCCAAATATTTGAATGAATTTTTTATAGCATTTATTGTGCTATAAAAATCTCTATAAAAAAGGTGTCAACTGTCAGTCCCAATATACATTTAGCTAAAAACACAGTCTTTCAAAAGCTATTTCCTTATTTTTGAGCCTTACCTCTGTATCGTCAGTTTCGGTATCCAAATCTACGTCGGAAACTTGTTGCAGCTCCATAATCTGTCTGTTCAACAGATCCTCCTCCTCACACAATTTCCTCTGGTCCACTTCCGACTGAAAATCTAGAGCCCAACTAATCTTCCTCTCATTTTCTTCTATTAGTGACGTCATTTCTGCTATTTCCGACATCTCTGAAGGATCAGCAGACTTTAAAATTTCATTGTGATTTGGCATTTGGTCATCATCTTCGAGAAATTTGAAAGTGGTTTTAAATTCTTTCTTCCACTTATCGAAGTCAAATATTTCTTGAGTGCTTTCTTGTGACCTGGCCAGGCCAGTAGTGAGGCTCTCTAAAGATGAATGTAGACGATTCTTAGTTAATTCAGATCCGTCACTTTTAGGAGTGTCTTTTACTTTCTCCTTTTTCAATGCTTTGCTTCGCGATGATCGTGTTTTGAGACCAGTTACGTCAGATTTTTGACGAATCATGGCTAAATCTTTTTTGGTGTCTCTCACTTCGGATTTCGCTTTTGGAAACCCATTCGATTTAAGTGATTCCTTAGGCTTAATAATCTCTTGTGGCTTAGCTATCACTTGTGGCTTTTCACATTGCTTGGATTTAACTTCATCTGATTTTGGTGCCTCTTGTGGTTTAGTTATCAGTTGCTCTTTATGGGCTTGAAATGTTTTCTGAGATGTACAAGGCTTCTGTGGTGGTATGTATTGTGGTTGCTCAGATTTTGCGCGATCTAATTTTGAGCTGGCAATTATCTCCTTTATTTCCTGTTTAGGGGACTCAATCATATTTAATGTAGGAAGACTAGTAGTTGCAGAAGGTTGGTGAAATCTGTTACCCCAATGCGACTTCGATTGCTTCTTCGATTCACGGCTCAAGCGTCTAGATTTCACAGTAAGCCAACCGTCTTCATCATTCTTAATTTTATCAATGTCAAGTATTTCACTAAAATCACCGACATCTCCTCCGTCGGGTACTAAAGTTTTGAGACTCTCGCTTGACTCAATCCTACATACATTAATTTCAGTCACTAGTGTATCGGAGCTGCCATATTCGTCACAGTCCTTGATATTTTCTAAAGCAATGTTGGTATTATCTTTCTTGTCTCCTTTCTCATTAATTTTCAAAGTGGTAGGTCGTGGCGGTCGACTTCTTACATGAGTATCATGCTTAAGTGGATTTTTATTATCACCAGAACCTATTTGTTGCATCCTATTGACTGGTCTTTTTGACAAGTTTGTCTTATTTGGATTGTCAAACAAACTAGTTCGACCTGTGGTAAGGTTAAAAGGATAGCTGCATTTGTTAGTTTTATTTCTGCTTCTAGGATCATTACGATTTAGAGGTTTTTGAGATGAAGCTGGACGTATCTCTACAACTGTTTTGCTTCTAGCTAACCTTGTTTGATTTTTAGGTTCTGGTTTAGGAATAATAACCGGCTTTGGCTTGGCCGCTGCTTGAGAATATGCTGGCCTAGTTGGTATCTTTTCTGAAACAGGTTTTATGTCTTTTTTCACTTCTTTGATTTCATTTTGAGTATTATCTTTCAATTCTTCTTTATCATTAGAATCTTTAACAGATTCGGCATTTGAATTATTTAAAGACAAACTCTTAATGTCAGCAGATTCTAATTTATTTGTATCTTGATTAGTTTCTCCGACTTTCAAAATCAAGGCATCATCATCAACCAAGACGGCAGAACCAGCTTCGATTTTATTGTCTTCTTTCAGAATTTCGTTTTTAGGTGCGGCTTTTTCATCATTTTCCAGAGATTTACAAGAGCTTTCATTAGATACATCCGCAAAGTTGTCTTCTGATTTGGCAGGTGATTCTGTTGCAGAGCTTTCTTTATCATCAGTGGCGCTTTTGTCATCTAGTTTGTCATTTAAGTTTTCTGACTGGGCAACCTCGACTTTTTCAATGCCCTCAATCTCTTTATCAAGATTTAATAGATTTTCATTATTTGCTGTGCTTTCAGCCAAGTTTTTGGTTAAGAATTCGCTTTCCATTGCTTCTAATTTAGCGATTGTTGCTTTTGCTTGGCTAGAAACATTATCTTCATATATATGAACACTTTCTTTTGGTAGTACTGTGCGTTTAGGGGACTTAATAATAACCATTTTAGGGCAAGTGTTTGGACATTCTTTTGCTTTACCCATCTCGACTGCTGGATGAGTATTTGACTGTTCTTCTTCAACTATTTTACAATCGACATCATTATTAGGCACATTTGCATCTTCAAAAAAGTTATTTACTTCTTTTTCTTTAATATCCGACAGTCTCGATAACTCTAAAATGGTCTTGGGTTCAGGTTTGGCAGTGATTTTGGCAGTAATTTTGTTGCTGAAAAACTCGACATTAGCTTTGGGACTTGTGATATTCGATAGGCCGGTATTTCTAGGGCTTATTTTGCCGCTCCCCGGACTAGCTTTGCCAGTTAAGTTTGGACTGTTTTTCCCACTCGGAGTATTAGTGCCAGAGAGACAAGGGCTATTTTTCCCTGATACTGATGGTGAACTTTTAACTGAGTACGCTCGACGTGACTCTGGTCGTACGAAATCAGTCTTTCTAATCTCCCACGCCAGACTCAGTGGTCTCTGAGGTGGAGGAGTGTTGTCTAGTTCCCACTTCAGGCGGAACCACTCGCACAGAGCTTTGAAGTCGCGCGTGTAGTTCTCTAATACAAGTATCACCTCCTGACACTCGCTGAGACTTTCGTGAGCTTCGACAGTGTTGTAAATTTCTCCAATCTGTAAACGAAATATTGAACATGAATTTCCTTATAGCAAAATCTTCTTTACACATAAGTTCAGTCAGCATCAGATCGATCTTGACGAACAATCGTTCTGACATTAACTGTACATGCCAAAGAGTGTTGTTAATATCGTCGAGCCAATATACTTACGCTGTATTTCTTGCCTACTAGTATAAACGATATTAGTATTAATAGTTATTGTTTATATTATTGCCATTGAATA
Organism: Eilema sororculum; assembly: GCA_914829495.1. Lineage (NCBI taxonomy): Eukaryota > Metazoa > Arthropoda > Insecta > Lepidoptera > Erebidae > Eilema > Eilema sororculum. The sequence goes on from OU618532.1 coordinate 1,560,594, forward strand.
GATTTCACCACATTCAACACTAAACTCTTCATCATACTTATGATAAGCATTGTTAAATTAAATCTCAAAAAGAAAGCCGACAGTCTCGTGTTTAATAGGCCGTGCGCTACTGGTCGCTATCACTAACAAGTAATCATTTTAAGCACTAGCTTTTCCCGCGGCTCCACCCGCGTGGATGTCTGTTATCGCGACCAAACATAGCCTATGTATGTGTTAATTGTATCAGCTTTCATACGAAATTTTATTAAAATCGCTCCAGCCGTTTAGGCGTGAAAGAGTAACAAACATCTATCCAACAATCCATCCATACAAACTTTCGCGTTTATAATATTAGTAGGAATTCTATGTATTGTATACTAGACTGGTTGCACGGCTTTACGTTTAGATATGTGATATGATTTGATTGATATGATTGATGAGGAGAATGCCCATATCAGTATGGGGGATGGTTGGGGGATATTAAATCCAAATCCACATCATGTTATTTTCGCATTAACGCCTAACTCTGGCTCCGATACTTGTCCCAATACGTCAACATGTATAGGACGTCGTCTAGTGTATCAAATCTCACAGTTAGGTGGATTAAGTGATGGTTAGGTTAGGTAGGTAGGTAGGTTCTTTCTTTCTTAGGTGTCAACGATTCGATATGATCGTTAAAGTGATGAATCTACCAGTTAATTAGAAACAAAAATACAACATTTGACGACTCCTTTAACAGATTCAAGGCCTAGCGGCGCGTGACGAGGAATTTTACAGTTGACATCATTACGTGTATTACTGTTTAATACAGTCATTATTTTACTATATGAATGCTTGTGAACGTATCGTTATAATCTTAGCAACTATTCTGATATCATCTGGGCTTTCACCTCGAAGTCCTAAGAACCCCTGGCGTAACATCGTAGAAGATGACATACGGTACCAATAGTCTCACTATGATGGATGCCCAAGACTGTGTGATGTGGAAAGCGGACCCGGATTCTAGGATTGAACGCTGAGAGAGAAGACGACCACTCTATTGTAACGTATAGGTTGGTTTAATACTTACAGCTCGTTGCAGATCTCCAAAAAGCAACGCCCAGTAGCGAGCACGTAGTTCGGAGCGCTTGTCTCTCCCAGCGGAGGCTGATCGCAAGCGAGCCGCGGGCCGGGGTGTGGGGCGGCGGGGTGGCGGACCGGCTCGAGGTGGCTTGCGGGACACGCGGCCTGGAATCATAAGAATAAAGAATATATTCATGACCTGTGTGGCGAGTACGTAGCTAGAGCGTTGGACTGTTAAATTCCTGTTCAGTGTTGATATTTCCACACACATTCCTATGCCGCACCACTAAGGCCTGGAATTCCCTGCCAGTTCACGTGTTTCCTTCTTCCTACAGTCCTGGGTCCTTTAAGCGGGGCGTGAAAAGGCATCTAATGAGGCCGTCAAGCTGAGTGCCACCACTGTTAACATGGTAAATGTTTGCGATGGTGACCCTCTTTCCGAGACTTTGCCTTTAGCTTAACATCAGGCGAGGTGAAGTCAAATTGACGTGTCCTGTATAAAAAAAAAAAAAAATTAATAAAAAACATTATCCTTGTTTGTATTGCTATAACATATGAACAGCTAGTGGAAAAGTGGTAAATAAGAAGGTTAGCACATTGCATGGTTATGCAAACTACCTTGATTAGTCTTAGAATGAAACCTAAATAAATTATGTACAGATGTTTGTATAACTACCAGACAACTCTTCTGAGAGATTGGGAGGTCTTACTTAGAACAGTCACCCTCCCTAAAATTGGTCTAGTTAATCTTAACCTTGTGCTAGCCTTCTGCCCTAACCACACGCCCCTTACATAACCATTTTTAGTATCTCAAAGAGCAATATTATCTAAGTACATTAGTTCATATTACGGGATCATGAGCTTAATTATAAATATTATAACAAATCCATACTTCCATACTAATATTATAAATGCGAAAGTAACTCAGTCTGTTTGTCTGTCTGTATGTTACGCTTTCACGCCTAAACCACTGAAATATTATAATAATGAAATTTGGTATAGGGGTTGATTAGACCATGAGAAAGGACATCTATACTAATATTATAAATACGAAAGTAACTCTATCTGTCTGTCTGTATGTTACGCTTTCACGACTGAACCACTGAACTGATTTTGATGAAATTTGGTATAGGGGGTAGATTAGACTATGAGAAAGGACATAGGCTATGTTTGGTCGCGATAACCGACATCCACGCAGGCTGAGCCGCGGGCAAAAGCTAGTTAGTAATAAGTTTGTCAAGTAAAAACTATCATGGTGCTAAAATAAACGTATTGGACAGCAAAAAACACAAGATAAACAGACCTTCCCTGAGTCATTGGAATTTAGTTGATGCCTATTACTCATAAATGCTTACAAGATTTATTTGACAATCACACATTAAGTCTCCTTACTTATTTGGAAAGTGTTGCAACATACAAGCATAAAATATTATAACCTGAAGAGGAATGATGGTATTTCTTATTTGAAATATATAGGAGTTGTTGTAACTTGAGGCCACTAAAAGGCACAAAGCTGAATGTCCTGTAACCTCAGCTAAAAGTACAAAGTTTATAACAGCTACACAGCTACTACAAATAACTTTTGATTACTTTTTACAATTAAATTATTCAGAATAATGTCCAGGGGAAAGCAAGAATGCAGATCATCTCAATATGTAGGTACATTTATATGAATATACCTACAACACTGTTTTTTTTTACTGAATCTGTAGATAAAACATGAGTTGCAAGTCCAAATGGAACAAAACAGAACTTCACTGTGTACCAAAGGTATTATTATTATTGTATGATACACTAGCAACTTCCTTTGTTTCCTTATGAGGTCATAGGTCTTGTCTCAAGCCACCTGTGCACTGTAGGCCAAGATGCTGGGCTAACATCTTTTCAAAAGAGTTACTAGTATTCCTATTACACTCTCCAGGATGTTAAATTGCTTGTGGGGTCAACATCAATGTGTGATCACTGTTTGTCTGTTTGACAAGATCCTTTTTTTTCTTTATTTAAGGACTTTATACAAAAGTATATGTCGCCCTGCTAGTACATATTGTATTATCTTTACAAAACAAGTATTAAAATCTAAAACATTAAGTAGGTACTATAGAAAGCATTCTATATAAATAGAATGCTTCCTCCGAATTAGGAGTGGTCAGTATTCTGTGGAAGGCACCTATGTCTGACGTATTCACCTCTAAATCTACCATAAGTTGGTCTCTTCCAGTCTGGTCAAGATCCTTTGAATCCAAAATTTTATTAGTTGCTCAGACAGTTTTGGTCACCACACCACAAATAGAACATTGGACATATGGTTTATACCTATTAGAGTTATATGGTTAACTAGCTAACCCGGTGAACATTGTACCGCACCCTCTACTATGTTAAGAGTGTATTATACATATAAACCTTCCTCTTGATCACTATCTATTAAAAATGGTTGAGTAGATCCAGGCTAAAACCTTGGCCACTACACTACTGTGGTGACCCCACAAGCAATTTAACATCCTGGAGAGTGTAATAGGAATACTAGTAACTCTTTTGAAAAGATGTTAGCCCAGCATCTTGGCCTACAGTGTACAGGTGGCTTGAGACAAGACCTATGACCGCATAAGGAAACAAAGGAAGTTGCTAGTGTATCATACAATAATAATAATACCTTTGGTACACAGTGAAGTTCTGTTTTGTTCCATTTGGACTTGCAACTCATGTTTTATCTACAGTTTCAGTAAAAAAATTCAGTGTTGTAGGTATATTCATATAAATGTACCTACATATTGAGATGATCCTGCAAAGTTTATTCTATAAAATACAGTCTACTACTTGACGGGCACTCCTTAACTGTTCCGAGAAACAAATATTACTGCCCGCCCACGATTTAAAAGGTTTTGCAATAGCCATAACTAGACATACAAAATAAACTTAATATACTTACTTGGAGGATCCACGGCAACATGAAAGGCAACCAGATTTCGCGCCTCCCGGCCCTCTTCTTGCACCAGTTGCCTCACCTCCTCCATCGCAAATTAACCAGTAATAATTTTCAACACAAAACAAAATGAAAAGCAGCAAACATCACTCCCGTATTACCACTGGTTTATGCATCGAAATGCACTTTAAAAGTTACATAGGAATAAGAAATCGCTTGCAAAACTAATGTTCAGGAAATGGAACGGATAAAAGTTAAATACAGACGAAAAAGCGAAAAATAAATTAGCGAATATTTTCATAACAACTGTAACAACTCGCGTTTTGACAGATTTCAGTATAAGTGTTGCTGCAATAAAAATAATAGGAAAGTTTTATGAGTTTGGGTGGAAACATGAAAAAATGTGAAGTTCTTTTATAGGCTTTTGTATATTAGTAGAAAAAATATTTCTACCATTTTTTCACCCGTAAAATATAGCATGAACTTGGGGATTGTTAGTAGATTAAATGATATTGATTCTTAATATTCAATATTTCTTCATTCTAATTCTTCATTAGCTGCCGGAGGTAATATTGACATATCATATCTCTCGCACCCTGGCTGACCCAGGGCCATCTCCAGTTTCAAGCGTGAAAACCCCGGTGCTTCTGGTTAAGCTGCTTCTGCTAGGGTGACAGTGACAACAATTTAATCTGTCACCTCTAGGTTTCAGCTCATGGACGATGGAGCTCGTTGAGTGACCTCCGACGCCTGAGTCGTATCCGCGCATCACGAGCTCTTTGGGTCGGGGAATACCTCAGTCTTCATCGGACCCACTCGCTCGTTCCCTTCTCGAGCATCACTTGCTCCACCCACCACCACCATTGTGAGTCATGTGCTGAACGAAAGAGCTCCCACTCCTAGTGCCGCCAGGAGGACGCACAGCGGCGTCGTGCATTCGTTCAACATGTACAGCTCTAAGTCTTCGCACGCATCATAGTAAAGACACTCGGACGGTGACTCCTTTGTGATCTGACACAGGTAATCCCCGAATCACCCATTACCAGTGTTCACCTGTTTCAACCAGTACGAGCAGCTTCCGTGTCGCCTCTCTAGCCAGTCTAACAAGTCGTTCACTTCGTCCCTATGTACTGGTGGAGCCAGGACTTTACGGTAGGGTCCCGACACGGAGACTCACCATTTCCGTATTGATGCTTTTTGCCAGTAGGCGTTGTGGTTTCCGCGGTAGTCACGCCTTGTTGACCTTCGGAGCTTCCACACGATCTCTGTGTAAAGTCCCTTACAATCATCCGGCCCTTTTATGTATCCCTATACATATCATTCTGCAAACTTAAGTCACATGTAAGGCAGCAGCTGTGCCAGGGCGTTAGCTGCACCCTTCAATTTGGGGGCTAGATCTCTCCGAAGAGATACCTGTGGTCCCACTGGCTATCGAGCACGAGCCCTAAATATTTCATTTGGGTCCTATTGTCGATGGGAAAGACACCCTTTATGATCTCATAGGTGACCCATGAAAGAACATGCCCTTGGTTTTATGCAGAGTCACCTTGAAACGTGCGTGGGCTGCCACCCTCTCCTTCTGCGAGTAAGTAATGCTCAAGAAGAAAGCGTAGAGTGGGTCTGGAGGAACACAGTTGTGAAGACACCTGTGAAGTGCTTCTTCTAAGGTGATAGGTGACACAGTGACTCCGGTTCGTTAACCAACCTTTGGAGTCAGTTGACGAGCCGGAGTCACCTTCACCAAACCACGTGCATATTGCGAATTTTGTGCACAGGGAAAATACTAAGACTCGTTCAGCTCGCTCCACCCCTTCCTCTTCAAGCATTACATGTTGAGTCGGTCACAGCCGACGCACTTATGCTACACACCATAGCCAAGATCATGGTAACGAATAAGAGGACTCCTAACCATATAGCCGTCACGAGGATGTCACGTTTTGGTTTCAATTTATATTCTTTACTAGCTTTTGCCCACGGCTCCGCCTGCGTGGATGTCGGTTATCGCGACCAAACATAGCCTATGTCCTTTCTCATGGTCTAATCTTACTTACTTACTTACATAGCACATATACACACAGGTATACTCTGACGATGGTGTGCTTCTGATAACAGGCAAAGTCCTCAGCGTCATATGCAAAATAATGAACAGAGGACTCAATATAGCACTAGAATGGTGCAGGAGCAAAGGCTTGAACCTCAACCCTGACAAGACCAAATTAGTACCTACTCTTCACGAGGAAAAGAAAACTAGGACGAGCTGAACCGGTACGGCTAAGTGGACAGAACCTCGAAACGGTGAAAGAGGTTAAATACCTAGGGGTAACGCTGGACAGCAAACTGACTCAAAAGCCAAAATGGCCATGATGCAATGCAAAAGAGCCATAGGAAGAACATGGGGAATCAAACCCGCCATAGTACTGTGGATCTATAAGGCAATAATAATGCCTAGAGTCCTACACGGTGCCCTAGCATGGTGGCATAAAGCCAATATAGGGAGAAACAAAAAAGAACTGAACAAGGTCCACAAAATGGCGGCACTAATGACCACGGTTGCAATGAGAACAACACCCACCGCCGCGCTGGAAATAATATTGGGACTAAATCCCCTGGACCTAGAGGCAAAAGAGAAAGCAGTTGAACAATGGTTCAAACTAAGAAGCACTGGCCTATGGATGGCAATCACATTTGACGAAGGCCACGCTAAGATCAGCCAGGGCTACGAAGACAAACTGTCAATGATTCTCTCAAACAATGACCTAATCAAGAAGGAGAGAACGTTTGACAAAAAGTACAGAATACACATAGGACAGAGAGACGACTGGCAAACAAACACAGATGGCACCATCTGTTACACAGACGGCTCTAGGAAAGAATCAACAAAGCTCTGCACATCAAATGTGAAGACGGGACGGAGCTAAACAGTTCAATACCACTGGGTAAGTTTGCAAGTGTTTTTCAAGCAGAGATCTTTGCCATCATGGAGTGCGCGGATATGACAACACACCTGAACTCAGGGAAGGTCACTATCTACAGCGACAGCCAAGCAGCGCTAAGGGCACTAGGCAAGGTAGAAACCTCCTCGGCAGTGGTCAAGGAGTGTAAGAAGGCGTTAGGAAAGCTGGCCAGAACAGCCGAGGTGACGCTGGCCTGGGTACCCGGCCACGAAGGCAACGCGGGTAACGAGGCAGCTGATGAACTGGCCAGAAAAGGAGCTGATGAAAACCAGGTGGGCCTTGAACCCAGGCTGCCAATTGCCCATAAAATCACTAAGGGAGTCATCAGCCGAAGCATAGTGGCAGAGACCGATAGAAGATGGAAATCATCGCCTGTCATGAGACAATCGAAAATTTTCATAAAAGGTATAGAAACAAAAAGAACAAGCACCCTGACGAAACTATCCAGGAAAAACATGAGGCTTGTCATAGAAGTGATAACAGGACACTGCCGACTGAACAGGCACCTGACACTAATAGGAGTAAAGAACGATCCCAGATGTCCGGAGTGCACGGACGCCGAGGAAACCAGCCTCCACCTGCTGGCCGAATGCCCTATGTACTCGCTGAAAAGATGGGAAATCATGGGAACAGACAGACTAGAACAAGAAGACATCGGAAATCTGAAGGTGGAACAGATCGTAAGTTTTTGCAAGGAAACAGGTAGGTTCAACGAAGCGCCGTGATTGCCGGACATCCCACATCCCACCCAAGGAAATAGGGGAAATGGGTGAAATGGCCCTACGCAAGAGGTGAATCACCCGTCCGGCCGCGGCGTCCCCTGCTGGCAGTAAGTAAGTATGGTCTAATCTACCCCTATACCAAATTTCATCAAAATCGATTCAGTGGTTTAGGCGTGAAAGCGTAACATACAGACAGACAGAGTTACTTTCGCATTTATAATATTAGTATGGGAAGTATGGATTAGTATGGATTTAGTTTTTTATGTATATTAATATATTTGTGTTAATAACATATATAATTCATGAGAGAGTCAAAGAAAATAGAGTGACAACGGCAACATAATGGTAGTATTAAACTCATTCTTTCTGGCAATAGTAGTAATTTTAATTTTAACCATCTGAGAGGATCACTCCCTCATTTTTAGCTTGCAACTTCAACACAACCTTCTTTTCGTTGTTGAGCAAGATGGCGGATCAGGTACGTTTTGGTTTTCTCGATAAAATAAAAGAAATTGTTGTTAAATCATTGCAAAAATCTAGTGAAAACGTTAACATTTTATATGTGGTTATAGTGCACTATCATTTTCTTTGTAAAAACAAATGTTATTAGTGAAATGTGTCATCGGAGTTCGTGCACGTGGGAATCGGCAGTCTCGTCGAATTCAGTGTCAATTTAGTGCTCTTTTATACATTTTATATTACTTTAAATGGTCTCCAATATGTACCATATGCAAATTAACTGTATTTGTGTTGAAATATTCACTGTTGTTATATACCATGCCAATGTGTCCAGAACTTCAAATAGGTTAGTTTTCAGTTCTGATTTTTTAAATTTTTAAAATGATCAGATCAATAAAACTAACTGTGAACTGTGCCTCCATGCGCTCGTATCTCTAAAGACGCGAGTAATCATTTATATTAGCCTAAGCAAATGTGAATATACAACTTAAAATCATTTATTGTTAGTTGTTTATATCTGGATTTCTGAGTCCCTCATGTATACACTAGATTTCTGTAATGCAATTTAAGACCATGTGCTCTTTGATCTAACATAATTGAAAGTACATCTGTTACTGTTTGCTCAAAATATTTTCAATATTATATAGTAACTGATAGCAATATATTGTGTTATTCACACTAATCACTAGATCTTGTCACTGCTTTCTTCATGTAGTTAAATTATTCTATATTGTGCTAAAATCAGTGCTGAAGTTTATGTTGGTTGTACATGATGATACCCACACGACGGTCTTCTGACAAATATGTGACGAAGAACGTGTTTGTAACCCAAACTCTGAATACAGCCCTAACATAAACATAAATGTACTGTAAAATAGAAATCATTCTGAAGTAAAGCTTGATGAGTAGACATCAGGCTCCAGTGTTAGCTTTGTGTGCGACTGGACTAAAGCTGTGATGATGTATATTGATTCATATTTATTTTTATAGCACTTTACATCGGTAAGTGATATCAAAATCACAAAAAAAAAGACTTCTTAATGATGTCTGGCAATTAATTCTTACTATCAAAACTTCACTTTTGGATAAATTTAACTTTGTCCACCATAATGATTGCCTTTATGAGAAAAATTTATAAAAAGCATATCATTAGAACTTTTCATATTACTTACTTTCATACTTGTTATTTTAATGTTAGTCTTTTTGCTTTCCTGTTACTAATTTTCTTTCTCACGTTAACAAGTAGTTAGTAGCAACTTCTAATAGACAAACAACTAATGAATTGCAAAAATTCCAGACGGAACGTTCATTCCAAAAGCAACCAACGGTTTTCTTGAACCGTAAAAAGGGTATCAGTGGTGTGAAGCGTAGCAGGAAACCTCTGAGGTACCACAAAGATGTGGGACTTGGTTTCAAAACACCTAGAGAGGTAACGCATGATGTGTGAGACTAATGTTTGATACTTTTTTTCCTTTCCGTAGACAGAGAAAGCGTTTCAGAAGCAGGCGACGGTCTTCCTGAACAGGAAGGGAGGGATGAAGCGTAAGGAGATGAGACATTCAAAGAATGTCGGTCTTGGGTTCAAGACTCCCCGTGAGGTGTGGCTTTTATTTGTAACAGTTGTACGGGCAGCTTGCAGCGGTGGTGGCTACTTGGCTACGTTGTTCAATCCAATTACAATAATAGACTATCTGTAAACTTTATCTATGGTTCGTGAACACTTGTTTTACACAAATTATGATCTTTTAATTAAATAGTCTATTGTTGCAAACTTGTTCATTTTGGCCAGGAGATGCTTGCTTATCTATGTACGTGTGCATGGTACAAATCCTGAAAAATTCAAGTTATAATAGAGAAGATCTGATAGAAAAAATAATTTTATGCATTGCATCTGAGTAACCAACTGGACCACTGGTTACAAACAAACAAACTTACCTAATATCTATGGGCACAATCAAGTGTAGTGAATAAATTGAACTGTTCTTCAACAAGTGTGAACTGTGACATAGACACATCAGCTCAATGCTGACGCGAGTAATAATTATATGAGCTCGTGCTGCTTGTCTATAATCAAATAAATAAAAAAAAATGCTATTTGTAGATATCAAAAGGCCTTCCATAAAATATCAGTAAACAGTACAAGCCCACTTTGCCGAGGCACTTTCTTCTGAAAAATTAAAAATTGCCCATCATTTGTATGAAAGCTGGTACCCCAGGTACCTCATGCACTGCTGCACTCATAGCAAAATAAAGAGTTGCAGTATTACATAGAATTTATTATCCTTGCATTTATCATGTCAATATAAATAGTCATGCATCACAACCGAAAATAATGCTTTGAAATCAATAGTCTAAGACATTCAGATCTCTTCTACATCATCAGGTGTCGGTTCCATCATAACAATTTGCAGGCTAGGTCTCATCCAACATTCATCTTGACAGGTGTGGTACGCATGATGCTAAGTGTTATGATACTGTTGTGATTAATGTATTGCTAATTTTATGTATTAAGTACATCTGTTTATTTTATCACTTTACTGCTAGACCTTAAAGCTGATTTACAACGTCTACTGTCATATGCGTGTGCAATGCGGTGTCCTTTCGTGCAAATCGTAGGTAATTTGTCTGAAATTTTGCACAATAGTGTTGTCAAAAGACATACTATTTGCACGACGTGTGGGCGGCCACATTTGTGGCACGCATAAGGCAGCAGATGGTCTTACACAGGATCAGTTAGTGATTCCTAATTCGATGGTTGTTAATGCTGACCTGGAAAGGAAACTGAAATTGTCTAAATTTATTTGGCGTCATTACATCATATCATGCCAGTCCTAAATTACATAATTCTCAGTGAAATATTCATGTCAGCATTGACTTAGCCCGAATTACGACTCGATAACTGATCCTGTGTAAATCAGCCATAATTCTTAGAACTAGGGTTCCCCACAACAAATTCTAATACATTATAGAAAACCATGAGATAAGGCCTTGTTATTAACTAATGGTGTAAAAGGGAAGGCATGACTTCATAAAACTGCAATAACATCAAAAATAATAACACCAAAAACCACTTTTTTACGGTGATGGGGATTAATATGTGCCTGTTTAGTTATTATGGTTATAGGTACTCATGGGGATGCTGTATATTGGTTCACAATACTTACATAAATAAGAGTTCTGTGTAAGCTTCGATCATTCTTTTGTTCCATGCAATGTAACTAAGTAAATGGTTAAGGGATCATACAAGTTATCAAGTTGGGAAACGCACACTTGACATAAATTCAGAGCTCCCAATCTCACCCATTTCCCCTTTATAATATAATGTTCAAAATATGTTGCAATACCTACTTTCAATTGCTTGTTTCAACAGTTTTTGGACTGTAAAATGATGATACCCACACGACGGTCTTCCGATTACCAAGTGACGAAGAACGTGTTCTAACCCAAATTCTGATTACAGTCTTAAAACTAATTTGTCCTAAAAATATGAAATTAAGATCTTCATTCTTTTGAAGTCAGTTAAAAATGCTCTCTTCCATCTGATGTTGCATGGATGTTGGTTAACCTGGAGAGCCTGATAGCTCCAAGGTTCAATCCTGTAAATACATTTACAATTATACACATATTTTCAGTTCACTAATTATGATCTTGGTATGTGCCAGTAAAAAAATCATTTTATGTAACTAAAATATTGGTATAGTATATAGTTTATTAGACAAAGCGAAAGCTATACTCTGTAATTATTTATTTAATCCCTGAAACATTTTTTAATTGATTACTTAGGCTCAGACATAGATAAATGCAAAAAAAAAAATGCATAAATGCAGACAATCTACATACAAAACATAGTCATCTCATCACCTTTTATCACTTGCTAGGTTCTCATCATGGTGAAGGCATATATACCAGTAACTAAATGCAGCTTATCTTACTAACACCAATCACTACTAATACCACTCCTTAACCATACTTTTCTCAATCTCCAGGCAGTAGAAGGCACATACATTGACAAGAAGTGTCCGTTCACCGGTAACGTGTCAATCCGGGGCCGTATCCTCACCGGGGTGGTACAGAAGATGAAGATGCAGAGGACCATCGTCATCCGCCGCGATTATCTTCACTACCTACCCAAATACAACAGATTTGAGAAGCGTCACAGGAATATGTCGGTCCATTTGTCACCTTGCTTCAGGTTAGTTTTGGATTTCACAAATCTTGTAATCAGAAGTACTTGGAAGCTGTACCCCATCTTCATCGTAGCCATTTCCCAGTAGCATCTCGAGTTAGCTCTGTGGGGCGGCCCGACGTCAGGCTTAAGGAACTACGCACACTTATTCAGCTCCATTCGCGGCGGAAGAGCGCTGAATGCTCCCTATAGCATTTGCAAGATAACACATTTATGCTCGTTTTATACTGGTTTGCCGCGAAAGGAGAATAGACGCGGCAAGCTGAATGGATTTGTACGCGTCTCCATACAAAGGCTGAATAGGACTGAATAGAGCTGAATAAGTGTGAGTAGCCCTAATGATTTCGATTGGTGTGTTGACTTTTGTGGGCGCTGCTTCAATGTGCTGTAGTGAGTTCACGTCGGTAACGTAATGACCAAGATTCCAATCCGGGACTTCCACCATACCTTCCTTAGAAACTAAGCTATCGAGCCCTCTAACAACTGGAGTAATTTATTTAATGATGATACCCACACGACGGTCTTCTGAAGACCTATTGACGAAGAACGTGTTTTAACCCAAATACTGATTCAACTTCTACAAAAACGTCATCATCCGTAGTCAGTATACCATTCTAATATACAATTTTGCTCTCGTTCTCAGGGATGTGGAGTTGGGAGACATCGTGACCATTGGAGAGTGCCGGCCACTCTCAAAGACCATCCGCTTCAATGTGCTGAAAGTAACAAAGGGTAAAGGCTCCAAGAAGTCCTTCAAAAAGTTCTAATAAACTTATGTCATAAGTATTTTGTGTTTTTTTTATATACAACGGTTTGTAGTTATCTTGGCCTACTTGTTGGGTCAGGTTGAAATCTTACCCCCAACCTGTTGACGGATTAATCTGATATTGAGTGCAGCCCCGTGTTTCACCTAGGATCTTCACCTGGGTGAAGCACGGGGTACTAATAGGTCCTATTTTTGGTATACTGGTCCACAGCTAGGTAGCTGTGGACGAGTATACCAAATAGCGATGCGGCTTGCGATGCGAATGGCGACCAGCGACGTAAACAAAAGTGAAATTGTACTAACTTGTCTTGCTAAATGCTTGTGTACTGATTGATATACACAAGCATTTGCATGCGAGTAAACGAGACTACCGCAGCTACATTTTAAGAAAAATTTGGGTTGGGATGTGCTTAATGAATTTTGTCTATTTCGCACATAGGTACAGGCAGGTCCGGTAGGTATGTGCGAAGTAGACAATAACATGTTTTTGAATTTAAACAAAGAATCGGCATAATAGGATTATTCCAAAAATCCCCACCAGTGGGGATTTTTTTCTTCCAGTAATCCCCACTAGTTACATAAACTCGGACTAGTGGGAATTTTTGAAAAAATAAGTAACAATCCTCACGATGTTTTAAAATTATTGAACAAAAATGCGTTACTGTATTATTTCATTGAATTTCTTTATAAAGCACACGTCAATTTAACTTCACCTCACCTAATAGTAAGATAAAGGCTAAGTCCCGGAAAGAGAGTCAATGAACCAGGGGTCCCCAGTAGAACTATGCATTAAAATCTATCGTCCTTTTTTATTTGGTTTATATTGTGTATCACTGGATGAATATTGCTTGTATGAAAAACCAGATTACCGGTGGCTGAAGTTTTGCAATATTTACTATGCAAACAATTTTGTAATGAATTCTGAAATAATTACATTAGCTATCGCAGTTTTTGTTAAATAATTTTAAAACAACGCCTGGTGGGGATTGTTACTTATTTTTCCAGAAATCCCCACTAGGCACAGTCTATTTAACTAGTAAGGATTACAGGAAAAAAAGTAACAATCCCTACTGGTGGGATTTTGTAGGTGGGGATTTCTGGAATAAACTCTAAACGCGCAGTTGAAATTATTTGTTATACCCACTGCGTAACTGCATTGATATTGGATATACCTAATATTCGTTCTCGTAACTGAGTGGCATAGTCGATAGTTCAGTGTCCCGTCGCCTTCGATTCGAATACCAATCGTCCAATACTAATGGTCTTAAAAATACCAAATCATCCAATCACTACCTTGTACTTACCTACCTTTTTTTTCTCTGTTCTGTGATCAATACGAATTCAAACATTCATTAACATTGTAGATGTACTTACAATGTAAATCCAAGATGGTCGCCACCGGTGCAAAATGGCGGATGGTACATCTTTTTATCCGACTGCGCCAGCGAGGGTAATGTGTTACGCGCGTAAAGTAGTTTTCTTTGTTCCCCTCTACAGGCCTAACGGCTGGACAGATTTCGATGAGAGTGGTCTCAAATGATAGGTATTCACCTCCCGCGTGTCATAGGATACCATAAAATGTATGTAAAACCTATATTTACTTATTTCCCATTGGATTTTTGGCGCCAAAATATTTGCTGTCAACAAAAAAATATTCAAACCTTATCGAGTAGAGTAGGGTATCAAAGTGAAGGGAAGCAGAAGGCGGAATCAAACAGCAGTCGGTATTTTTTTTATTAAAAAATATACAAAACCCTCTAACGTGTCAAATAAAATTAAAATTTAAACAGTGTAAGTATGTAACTAAAGAGAAAGACCCTCCACACCACCATTATAAAATTAGGCTACATATTATATTGGGTCAGCCGGGGTGCGAGGGATATGTCGATGACAACCTCACCTCCGGCCTAGCACCACGACCTACAGTCGGCGTGGGGTTTTAGTCGGTTCGAATCCGACATAACCTCCCCTTCCGGCTCCGGCGGGGGAGGTATCCGACGGGATTTCCGCACGAATAAAAAACATACATATTATATCATTACCTAAGGGAACGGAGCAGTAAATTAGAAATGTCTATAAATTCGGTAGATTAAACGAAATCTATTAAATTACGGACAGTATAAAGGGAGGCTACCTGGGTGCAAAATATGTCACGAGCGAAGTTGAGTAGGAGGTCAGGTGAACTGGAATTGAAGGTGCAGCTTGAACGGGATCCGATCAGAAGAATAATTGCACGCGAGTAATGTATATATACAGCAAATCAGTAATAATACTATTGTTACTGATTTACTGTATTAAATACTACCAATACTTTTATTTAACTTAGACTGTTGACGCCTTGCATATGTGCTCAACATCGATGCACATACACATACGACGTGAACGCTGCGGGCTGCGGGGTTCATATTGCATTATACTCTACAATGGTAATATTTGCAACAAATAAACCAGAGTTTTCTAAAGTACGAATTATCCATTGCTAGCACCTCTGCCTACCCCTTCGGGGAATATAGGCGTGAGTTTATGTTATGTTTATGTTTATGAATTATCCATTTTCAACATCCACGACCGAGCTCGTCTAGCAAACGCCCAGTCTTCTACATGTAGGTAGTTACCTACCTTTCGGCGTTCGTATGTATACGAGGTGCAGGTGCGGTTTTAGTTGGTTCGAGTCCGACATTAACGGTGCGATACACCCCTTTCCCAGGCAAGAAGACCATTATCTAAATCTATATTATATAAAAATCAATGCCACTTTTCGTTGTAATGTTATAACTCAACAACGCCTTTACCGATTTGGCTAATTTTGGTCTTGAATTATTCGTGGAAGTCCAGTCCAGGGAAGGTTTGTACGTAGGGAAAAATTCGAATAATTGCCGGGAACTGTCATACACGCGGGCAAATTTATATTGTTTTTAGGGCTAGTATATTATACCTATCTCAAAGGTGATTGACTAAAAATAGTGATCTATCAACGCACAGCCCAAACCACTCGACGGATCGGACTGAAATTCGGCATGCAGGTAGATGTTATGACGTAGGCATCCGCAAAGAAAGGTTTTTAAAAATTCTGCTACTAAAGGGGTAAAATAAGGGATGGATGTTTGTATGAAAGTCCGTCAAATTCAATCCCTGGTTTCAACGGTTTCTTATGTGGTTTCATGATATTATTCATTAAATCAATCAATTAGACTGCAGTCCAATGCTGGACATAGGCCTCTTGCAATGTACGCCATTTCACGTGGTTTGTCATGGATGGGTGTAGAACAATACCTACAACAATGAAAATTATTGATTCGTGGAGATATGATCTTATAAGTTGAAAGGACGCCAGACCCAAAAAACGGCGTGCGATTTTAGTTGGTTCTAGTCCACCATAACCACCGGTGGAGGTGAGTCTCTGTTCTTTCATGGGCTATCTGAGGGATCCAGCCTCATAGTGAAAGGCATTCATAGCAGCATCAAGCTCCAAATGAAATTTATGAAGTTCGTACTCAACGGCCGATATGACTTGGGGGTCATCTCCAAAGTTTGGTCTCCAAATTGCTATATTCGTGGTGAAACGTAATGTGAGAGCAAGTTCGGGACCCTGACACTTGAGAAAGGCTGTGAAGTTCCAGTTCCACTAGGGATATTATGCCCGGGAGAGAATCAGAAAAAAATTCATACTTATTCATGTTTGGTAATATATATACCTTATTTTTATAATATTAATCTTCCTACAAGACGTGTCGAAGAGACATTAAGGGTCACTAGCGCCCTCTATTATTGCCTTTACACTCATACAATTACGAACGCATCCGTAATTACGACATAGACTAGACATTCCTCTAGACAGTAGACAATATAAACGAAGTATCTAGTATATATAATAATCTATGGAACAGTAGGAATTCAGCTTCCAACAAAACAAATATGTCTGACTGGTCTGACTTTTGTCCGACTGGTGATCGCTTGTGATTGTGCCTCAGTTATACACATAAAACTTCTTTATCAACGCTATGATATCGTTCTTTTCGAAACTCTCTCTGAATAATTCACAAAAATCTCCAATTGAGCTTGCTAAGCCAGCTTATATGGACAAAAGTGCTACACTCCAGGAACTTGGCTACAGAGATGAGAACGACTTGAAAGAAACAATATACGGTTTGTCTTGACGGGCTTTCGTGGTGTTTTGGACTTGCTGGGTTTTTTGTTTGTGGCTTAACGTGTGTTACTTACATGAATACATTTATTCACATCTGTAAATCCCTGAAAGGGTAGGCAGAGGTGCATTAATACCCTCAAAATAACGCGTGTTGTGCTGTTTTAGACTTTTTGCGGACCATACGAGACCCTGAAAAACCAAGTACACTTGAGGATTTGAAGGTGGTGTACGAGGAAGGTATTTTTGTGAAAGAACCAACTGCTGACAAAGTCCCCGTGCTAAGAGTGGAATATAATCCCACAGTGCCTCACTGCTCGCTGGCGACGCTGATAGGACTGTGCATACGGATCAAAATTCAGAGGTCAATTCATCACCCTGTGAAGCTTGATATTTATATTAAAAAGGGTGCTCATGCAACAGAAGATGAAAGTAAGTAGTTTTTACAATACATAAATTATGCCAATTCATCCTCATTTCTCTACTGTTTTAAACACAGTAAACACCAACTATATACTAAACTAGACCTTGGTTATATTTACATCTGCTGTTAATTGACTTTGATAAATACAAAAGTAATCTAAGGCCGGGTTGCACCATCTTAATTGAACAGTGCTGTTAAGTACCGGTCAGGTACAAAATAGGTTGCACCATTTGACAACAGATAATACAACATCAATACTTGATGCTAACTGTAACTGGCCACTGTAGCCACTTATTGTAATTGATAACAGTAAATTGGTTAAAATCTGACAAAAAGAAGGTCAGACACCTATTACAAGTATAAAATGAAGGAGTTTGATTTGATATCGCAACTGATCAATATAAGAACTGACCGCAACTGACAGCTAATGTGTAGTATTACCACAATAAATAAATACCCATAAGGAATTTGACATAAATAATGTCTCATTTGACTTGCAACCCTGGTAACTTTAACCGACAACACATTTAGCAGAAACCGTTAGTCATTGTTACTGTTAATGTTTAATTTAACGTACACCTCTTACTTCAGCAGGTAGTATGGTGTAACTAAGCCTTAAACATTATTGAGAAGTTTTTTAATACAAAAAGTATTAAACTGGATTAGGGATTGCTTTAGAATCGCGCCAATCGAATTAAGGGGGGATTGTGGGAGAGGGGGGAGGGGGGAGGATGATGGGAATAGGGATAGTCCCCCATTTACCTACTCCTACCCCCATTTAGTCGCATTTGGCCCAATTGTTAAAAACAGGAAACAATTTTTCCTGTTTTTCTGGGCGGTCTTTCTGGGTGGTTATAAAAAAAAATAACCACGAAGGCCTAATCTATCCAACTCGTTTTTTGACAATTGGACCATACGCGACTAAACGCCCTACCCCCATGTATCCTACTCCCCAACCATTATTAACCAATTCATTATCAAACAAAACAAAACATTCAGAGTCGGGAAATCGAAACGGAATGCAATCCTACCACAGAGTAAATACTACGACACTTCACAAAATGGATGACGCGTGCGTTCCGTTTCACCAAAAAAAAAATAGTTTTTTATTAATTATTGTAATATTGAATAATAAAAGCGTTAATATATATTCAAATGGTAAAATTATTAACATAAACTATATTTAGAACGTATAAAAATAATAATATAGCGTTTTATCACATATTACTCCGTTCCGTTACACGAAACTTTAAACAGCCCTTAAAAAAAACCACGCATCTCCGCAGGGGGGGAGGGGTATTTTTGAGAAGGGGAGACCAACCCCTATCTAACACAACCCCTAACAATGCCGAATTACCTTACCCTACTAAACACCGGCTCCGAACCAACCTTCGTCACCAAAAAGAGCCGCACTATTATCGACTTAACACTAGCCACGGAAAACGTAGCGGAGGCCATCACGGGCTGGCACGTCTCCAAGGAGGCATCCTGTTCAGACCATAAATGGATTCGCTTCGACTTACAGGCGGAGACATTACGATTTCCGCCAAAACGTAACCCGAGAAAAACGGATAGGGTCATATTTGAGCAGCATCTAATAAATAGGCTAGCTCAAGAGCGCTCCCCACAGACCCTCCATAACCATACACAGATCGAGGAACAGGTAAACCACCTAACGAAGTCTATAATAGACAGCTACCACATAGCATGCCCAGAGACCTTACCCCCTAAAACACCAGGCAAACAGCCATGGTGGGGCCCAGAGCTAGAGCGCAAGCGAAGGAAGGTAAGGAGGGCTTTCAACAGGGCTATGAACACTTGTGCAGATGAAGACTGGGACGCCTACCGTTCAGCCAAACACAGCTACAAAAAATGCATCAGATATCGGAGTAAACAGGGTTGGCGTAAATTCTGCGAGAACATAGAATCATGCCAACAAGCAAACAGGGTAAGGAAGGTCCTAGCACAGACGAAGCTGACCGCACCGCCCACCCTTAAAAAACAGGACAATACGCTCACATCGTCGCCAGAAGAAACCAGACGCCTGCTTATAGAGACCCACTTCCCTGGGTGCGTCTTCACCACACAAATTAACTGGCATGATGAAAACATAACACCTACTGCTCAAGACTGGCAGTATGCAAACAAAGTGGTCACCCTGGAAAGAGTCCAGTGGGCCATCAATAGTTTTCACCCTTACAAGGCAGCTGGCCCAGACGGAATCATCCCTGCTCTACTACAGTGGGGTAACCAACCAGTCGCGAGCAGATTGGAGCGTATTTTTAAAGCCTGCTTGGCACTCAGATACGTTCCGATAGGATGGCGGGAAGTTGCAGTCATCTTCATCCCGAAGCCAGGAAAGGGTGATTACACAAATCCTAAAGCACATCGACCAATCAGTCTGACCTCCTTCATGTTAAAAACCATGGAGCGCTTATGCGAGAGGGAGCTGAGAGATGGTGCACTGAAACAGTTACCCCTGCACGCAAACCAACATGCATACAGCTCCGGGAAGTCCACGGAATCAGCCCTCCATCTGGTAGTCAGCCGGATAGAGGAGGCGATCGAACAACAAGGCATCTGCCTGGGAACGTTCATTGACATTGAAGGAGCTTTCGACAAAACCAGCTTCACCAGTATTAAGACCGCCCTGTCAAAACATGGAGCGGAACCGGTACTATCAGACTGGATAACAAACATGCTCAGTAAAAGAGTGGTTCGCCTTGGGAAAGATGACCAGACAGCTCTAATAGCTAAAGGCTGTCCACAAGGTGGGGTAATCTCTCCCCTCCTGTGGAACCTAGTGATAGATGACCTAATCACAAGGCTGAACAAAAACCGAGATTATACCATAGGTTATGCTGATGACCTAACAATCCTTATCTCAGGGAAGGTAGCAGGTACGATTTGCAACCTAACCCAACAAGCCCTACGCATCGTAGAAAAATGGTGCAGGGAATTTGAACTATCGGTGAACCCGAACAAAACCGAACTAGTCATGTTCACAAATAAAAGGGTACTAGGCGAATACCGACTTCCAAAACTCTTCGAAACGGAACTCCAACTGTCAAAAGAAGTCAAATACCTAGGCGTTATTCTTGACAGCAAGTTAACATGGAGTAGCCACCTAGACAATAAATTAGTAAAGGCTGGGATTACCTTCTGGCAATGCAGAAGAATGATTGGTAAAAAATGGGGGCTAGCACCGAAAATCATTCTGTGGCTTTACGAAACAGTTATCCGTCCCATGATAGCTTATGGCGCCATCGTCTGGTGGACAAGGACCAAAAACAGCACAACAGCAGCTACACTACAGAAGACCCAAAGATTAGCCTGCATGGCAGCCACTGGTTGCATAAAATCCACCCCTACCGCGGCAATGGAAGCCATGCTTGGACTACCACCCTTGGATCTGTTCATCCGCCAGGAAGCAACAGCTGCGGCTATACGCCTAAGGGCACTCAACCTATGGAGCGAGAGAAACACACGACACACTTCACTGCTCACTGAGCTCACGAAGGAGATACCCATGATAGGAGCAGTAAATGATCGTGTACCTAAACAGCACGTTTTCGACAAAAAATACAGGATTCAGCTCCATGAGGACCATCGCTGTGAGGCCTTATGCCCAGCAGAATTGCGTATCTTCACAGATGGATCCAAAACGGGTACTGGCACCGGGGCCGGCATCTTCTCGGAGGACCTCAATATACACATTTCGACACCGCTGGGGACCCATAACACAGTTTTCCAAGCGGAATGTATGGGGATCACCTTGGCAGCCTCAGCGGTAATGGCCAGGAAACTGAAAGGTCACTCAATACGCATACTGTCAGACAGCATGGCTGTACTACAAGCTTTAAACTGCCACACTACTAACTCAGGACTAATACTGGAGTGCCACCTCAAATTAAATCAAATAGGTCACACCAACGACATAACCCTGCAATGGATCAAGGGCCACAGCGGCTCGCGTGGTAATGATGCCGCGGACGAGCTTGCCAGGAGAGGATCAGACATGGTTGCAATGGGACCTGAACCCATAATACCGATCCCCTTTGCATACCTACGTACCATAGTGAACAAACGAACAAGAGATCAACACAACAGAGACTGGATAAATCTGGAAGTATGCAGACAGGCCAGAGAGGCACTCCCTGTGCTTGACAACAGACTGACCAGGCGACTTCGACAACTGGACAAACGGCAACTACGCACGGCCACGGCTGCCATCACGGGGCACGGCTCCTTCAATAAACACCTTTATATTTTAGGTATCACCGACAGCCCTCTCTGCAGAGCCTGCATGAACGAGGACGAAACTGCGGCACACGTGCTTCTACACTGTCCTGAAACCGCCACATACAGGGCTAAGTACTTCGGAAACACAGGTACGCTCCGGGAGATCACCAGCAGTGTGAATGGCCTGCTGGCGTTCTTCAAAGAGTTAGGGTGGATCGAATAAAATGCCCACCCTCACGCAAAAACCGCGCCTTGTCGTGGAGTTGCGGATAATAGCCCGTTATACCATACCATACCATACCAATGCCGAATTCGATTGGCACGATTCTAATGCCAACCCTGTAAACCTCTTACTTTAGCATGTAGTAAGGTGCAACTAAGCCTTAGACATTATTGAGAAGTTTTTCAATACAAAAAGTATTAAACTGGATTACCTTTGACTAAACAACAATAGTGCTAGTAGTTGGAGCTCATGTTTTTGAGTCTAGTCAATGTTTATAAAATAGTTTAAGTAGAATTTCAATAATGTGTTGAAATTCTACTTAAACTATTTTATTATATTGAGAACAATGAGTCATTGCTTAATGACAAAAATATTCACATAATGTAATCAAAAGACTGTCAGTATTTTGCCACGTTGTTATAAGTTTTTATGAATATTACACAGAAATAAAACAAATTATATCACAGTTTATAATTACAGTGAGGGAACATGTATAAAATTAAAAGATATAGGTGTCAAAGAATTCCTCCCCATCAATGTCTGGTAATGTACTTAAAATACTGGTGGCTTTATCAGATTGGATGGCAATCGACACCAGGAATATGAATTAAGGTAAGGGACAAAACACGAATTTTCGGGCGAGCTTAAAAACAACACATTTTTTTTACAAATTAATCATCATGTACTTACCTTATTGTCGCCTTCTCTGATCTTAATGGTCTTTATGAATTTGCCTATTCGATGTTAACAAGAATAAAGAGAAAAGTGTAATGTAATAGGTCCCTTAAATCATTTATTTAGCAAAAATTTGTCTGAGTACCCCAAAAATGTATACAGTAAGGGAATTTTTTTAACAATAGAGAAATTTCAAGTATGCCAAATGATAGAGCGCAAAATTACGAATCTAAAGATTATAACTCATTTTCGCCAAAATGTTCCTTACCTTAATTCATGCTTCTGTTGTCGCTATGCCAATTCATTGTACATAATGCTGTTTGCTGATAACAGCAGATGTAAATTTAAATACTTTAACATAATTTATTTTTTGGTGGCAGACAAGCCCAAGGCCCAACTGATGGAAAGTGGTTACTGTGGCCTATCTGGGTATTAGGGGCCATGAAGCAAAAGGCACAGACAAAGTCATGGTTAGAGCTAGTTTAAACAATGAATGGAATATTTCACTATTCAAGGTTTACTTCGGATATCACAAATTGTACAAGGTTATTTGTTTATTTTATCAATATAATATGATAACATAGCAGTTATGCCACAAGGTTAACTTGTAATACAAAGTTATAAGAGTTATTGAATGTCAATGTTGTCATAGTCATTTATTTTTCAATATTGAACAGTAAAATTGTTTCTTATTGATGTCAATTTTAATTCTACTTAATCTAAGTTCACCACCGCTTCCAAGGCGCTGGTGGAGAAGAAACGGCGCAACAAACTCCACTGCGGCATTTTTTAGACGTTAATTTACAATATTTATTTTTTAAAGCTAAATGTGGACGAATGTACATTTCGCGTCTGGATAAACAATACATCACAGCAAGTATATACCTTGTTCCACTGTTGGTCCAACTAATTATGTATGTTATCATCACATTGATCTTGATAAACAATGATCTATAATCATACCTTTATCCCCGTTGGGTTAGGTAGAGGTGAATTAATAACACCCACATTTCACCAATAATTGTAGTCAATCCCATGTAAAAGGGGGTGAGCCTATTGCCATAATATTCCAGGCACTATTGTTGACTTGAGCCTTTAGCTGAGGCTAAGTCTGGATAGATATGATACAGATAGATTTATTTGTGATAGCCGATTCTATCTTGTGCACTATCATGTGCAGACTCTGTTGATCTACCTTTCCTGTTTGCATGTTGCTGAGGATGTAGTGGGTTATCTTTTAGGGTTCCATCCTTTAGGTATCGATCTACTAGTCTCACCAGCGTCACAGGAGGAATGATAAGAGACTAGTGGGCCCGAAAGATTTGGGATGTGTGTAGTCCTCTTTACCTGGTTTTGGTAGGAACACTATTTTTGCCTCTCTCCATACTCTGGGTATGTATTTGAAGGCAATACGACCTGTATTGGCCTCTAGATTGGAAGTAGGTATTTTGTTATCTTTGTGTGGTTGCCATTGTACTTTGTAGTGCTGAGAATATTCTATCTAGCCCTGGGTTCGAAGCTTTTAATGGCCCACTCTATTTTGCCTGCAGTTACTATTACTACCTTGTTTGCGATTTCCCATTCTTGGGTTGTTGGCACACTGTATTGTTCCGGTGGCCAGTCGATGGATGACAACTAGGGAAGTGTGTTGCTACCAGTTCTGCGCAGGTTTCAATATCCGCATTTGTGTAAGTGCCGTCTTCTCTCTTAAGTGAGCCCAGGAGGTTGAGTTCTCCTTTGGCCAGGACCTTCCTTACGCTTGTGGCTTGGTTTGTCGAGATTATGCTACTACAGAAATTCTGCCACATCTCAGTTCTTCGATACCTGAGGCGCTTCATGTAGTGTTTTTATGCGTTTTCGTATTTGTATCTGATTACTTTATAGAATTGATAATAATTTGAAGCAATTAGAGATTATTGTGCTTACTTTGCTCATCATTTAAAATTTTTGGGCAATTATTGAGTAACTCCTCAGGTTAATACAAATACCCAACAAAGCATGAGCAAAAATTGTTATGTACTGGTATGTTGAGCAATTATTTTGATTATTATTTAAAAATTAATATTTGGGTCATTGTCTTTCAAACACTACGTAATGACTAAAACAATCAACAAGTATTTTTTTAAAGTATGCCACAACACTGATAAATCAATAGAAGATAAGAGAAACAAAATCTGTATCATTATAAAAACGTAAATATGTTTTGCCTCTACACTAAGTATATAAAAAAATACTTGAGTTGTGTTACAATTCTGAGCCCAGAATAAATATTTTTGGACCTCATCGGCTTGGTGATGGGCCGCGCGGATATCAGTTTCCCGATATAATAATATAACGGAGGAATTTCATGACGCATTTTAATAATATTTTAGTACAATTTGTAAATATGTATTTTAGTTTTACTTTATTTAGTTTATAATATAACTGAAAATGAATCTTCAAAGAATCCATTGTAGATATTATGAAATAATTGTTTTAACTTATATTGACACAATACCAATATAGAATACAATCGTTCGAGTTATGTATATTGTAGAAACTACATGAACGATGTTCTGGCAACATTCTAACATCTTTTCATATGAAATCATAGAATTATCAACAAATTCAATAAAAGAAATAATAGTTTTAATTGCGTTTTCTTTAATCGGTTAGAGTTTGGAGCATTCTTCGTCCAATTACGAAAATAAATTCGATTGTTTTGCATTTTTACACTAATTGTTCAAGCAATATTAAAATAAATGGTCTACTTTCGGTCATTTCGGCGTTTCTGCCTAACTTATTATTAGAATCAAATATATCTCACTTAAGATGCATAATATTTGTGTCCATGGTGTCATTTCTATTATATGTATAATATGTGGTTTGCCTATTTGCTTAAGAGTGAAGTGGGCAAAGTTCACATATTAATTGCTTCAAAGCGTAATTAATCATAGAACATGTACCTCAATAAATAATAATCAGTGTCTTGACTAACCATTTGATTAACATCAAACAGTTCAAAGTTCTCTGATGCGTCATAATGATGTTGATTGTTCTTGCTAGTTGAAAATTTGAACACTGAGTTACTCAGTACTGTGGCTCACAAGTACGCCAAAGCAACGTCACCGTTTACGTATATAACCATCTGGTGGCAGCTTGTCAACTATACATTTCAATACTAACTACTATTTTTTTATCCTGCGAAAAATCCCCACGAAGCCGGTGGTTATGTTGGAGTCAAACCGACTAAAACGCACGCCGTCTTGGGTCTTTGGTTGCCGGAGATGAGATTGCCGAAAGCACATCTCTCGCACCCCGGTAAATCCAGGACCATCTCTTTTGAGATGCTAATACTAACTGCTTAGCTACCTAGTCGCTTTGATGTCTTAGGCACAGAATAGATAAGGAAGTGTTAAGGTAGCATTTGGTTCTTAGCGACAGCGACGCGCGACGACGACCCGCGACCGCGACCCCCTGTTTCTTATCAATTTATATGGAGCACTAAACAAATCCCGCGACCGCGTGGGCGGGGCCAGGGAGCGGCGCGGCGACCGCGACCCGGTCGCTCCGGAGCCAGTGCCGTCGCGCGACGCAGGCGAGAAGCACATCAAAATGGCGGCGGTTTTACCGAGCGAGGACGAGATATTGATAGAATTAGTGAATAAAAACCCACCTCTATATGACGTAAGGCTCCAATCTTATAAGGACAACATTGTGAGGGACAATATTTGGGAAGGAATTGGAAAGGCATTGAATAAAACAAGTAAGTACTATTGTATTTTTATTTATACTGTTTATTCGACTTCACTTACATTGCTTTAAAACTATGTACTATAGATACTGGAACACTAATTACTTCTATTTATACGGGTTTTCTGCCACGAGACTTGGCCAGCTGAACTCGTGAAGAATGATGTTAGTGAATTTTGGATCATACTTATAGCACAGTACCTATATCGAGAAATCTTACAGTAGTTCATCGCGTTTGATGTTTGCGGAAATGCCGCCTTTTGCAGTTTTGTCAGGGTTGTCACTTCAGTTTTTATTTTTCTGTAATATTTTATATGTAACCCCTATTCTTAGATATCTTTGTTCTGTCAAGGCACATCAACTCACGCTAATGTAAAAAACTAGCTGATGCCCGCGGCTCCGCTCGCATGTATGTCGGCTATTACGACTTTTGGTTATATCTCCGGTTTTACTTAACCAATTATGATCAAACAAAGTAATAATTTAAGTCTGAGTTTTTATATTTCGGTTTCAGATTCGGTTTCAATTTCGGTTTCAATTTCGGTTTCAGTTTCGGTTTCGATTTCGATTTCAGATCGTATAGGGTGGCCTGCAGTCCTAAGTTGACATCGCCCACGCACGAAAGCCTGCCAGCCATTCCCTGCTGTCAGTTTAGGCTACACACGATCAGTTGGGAGTCGACAGTTTCCCATCGTATGATTGCCTGCCGGCGATGGTCTGATATCGGGATTGACGACCATTTTAACGAGGATCAAAGATGAAATGGATGATATATTCGTATTCGTAATCGGCGACCCCTAAAACCCCGCAAACGATACTCATATCGATTTTTGTGAAAATTTCGTGTCCGCTATCTTGGATCGCTAAATTTAAAAAATGAAAAAAAAAATACAATTTTAGCAAACAAAAAGAGTCATAAAAAAAAATTTGTATGATTAACTGAGACAGCCTTGAATCCTTAGTACCTAGTAAAATGTAGGTGCTGGCAATAAGATTGGCACTAAATTCTTTCGCAGGCATTTAAGCACATCTTTGACTATTCTGCTTATATAACTTGCTGATATACGATAAGTGTACTCTAGAGATACATATGATTCATGATTCTCCAGTAGCTATAAATCTGAAACAAAATATGCTTATTACAGGTAATGAATGCAAGAAACGGTGGAAATACATAAGGGAGTCCCATAATAGATACAAACGTAAGAACAAATTGCCTACTGGGTCATCAGCATCTTCTAAAACAACAAAATGGATGTTGTTTGAGAGGATTCGATTTCTTGATAACATTTCTACAGATAGACCAAGTATTTCAACTGTTCAAGATGAGAATATTGAAGATGAAACTAATGAAGAGACAAGCACAGCAGGGACAAGTCAGTTGAGAAATAGTAGTGAAGAGAGAAGTGGAGCGGGAACGATTAATGAAGGGATAAGTGGAGCAGTAATAGACACGGCTGGTACAAGTGAACTGAGGAGTGGTGAAGGAAGAAGTGGAGGAGGAGAAATAAGCAATGAAGGGACAAGTGGAGCAGGAGCAGGGACAGCTGGAACAAGAAAAGTTGGAAAAACATATAGAAAACGTAAATCGGAGATTAATATTCATACATCATTACTAGAATATTGGAAACAGAGAGACAAACAAAGACAAGCGGAAATGAGAACCCTGAGAGCACAGGGGGCAGTCGCTGATATAGACGGAATTGATTCATTTTGCTCACAAATGGGGTCAGTTTTAAAAAAAATACCACCAGGTTTAAGAGTGGAGGCTAAAATAAAACTTTTTAATACACTGGTAGAGTTTGAATTGAGAAGTCTTGATCAAAGTTCAGCACTGCAATTCACTAAGCGAGCACAACGATGCGAGTCGCAAAGTTGTGCTCGATAGAGATTGTCATTGGTCGGATTGTATCACGTCACTGGAGATCGACCAATGACAATAGCAACATTTCCTTTAGTCCACATTTCAATCAAAGCTATCCAATTTCAAATAATTCCTCATCAAACCAGTCCCCATATTCTCCTATAAGTGTTGCCTCCCTACCCGCCCAACCAACTGACTTAAGTACCCATGAAGGGTTGGAAGACAATTATTTTTTTACCTTAATGTGAGAAAAAGTTTTTTAGCGCTTGTAATTACCGATGTACCATTTCTTCTTGGTTTGATGTTTTCATTTATTAAACTGAGTACAAAATCAAACTGTTTATGATTTAACCTACTATATTTTTGGAACTTTTCTTTATAAATTAAATGTCGTTTTATGAGTATTTGAAAGCAACCCTCTTCTCCTCGCGATGTGAAAATTGAGTCGATCTTCATCCTTTTTGCCGGAGGTATAGATAATAACATGATAAGATTATCATCATCTTCCTCATCATCCAATAGCTGTTGAATAACTTCTTCGCTCCGGAGAAATTATCCGGCATACCGTACTACAATAGAACACAACCGTCACACAAAAACTGCGGGAAGACTGGCGATGTCGCGGTCGCTGACTTCAGAAAGCTAGGGGTAGTTTTTTTTTATCGTGCGATAAATCCCCACGGATACCACCCTAACGGAGCCGGTGGTTATGTCGGACTCGAACCGACTAAAACGCACGCCGTCTTGGGTTCTTGGTTGCCGGAGGTGAGATTGCCATAAGCATATCTGGCAGGCACCCTGGCAGATCCAGGACCATCTCTTTCCAGATGGCCGCCTTCGGGTTGTGGGGACCACAGTGTCCCCATCTAGCCCTGGTTACGGGGAGGCGCACTTTGCGGCGCCGCCGCGGCCTGCTTCTGCTAGGGTGACAGGCGGCTCCACCGGTCACCCCCAGGCCAGCGCTCATGGAGGACGGAGGTCGTTCTGCGACCTAAGACGTCCGGTTCGCCTTCGCTCTGTGCGGGAAGCTAGGGGTCGCCTTGCGACAGGCGACCATGGTCGCGTAGTCGCTGGTCGTAGTCGCTCGTCGCGGTCGCCGCAGAACCGAATGCAACCTTTAGGCCCGTATTCTAGAATGTCATTCAGCCTGAACTGCGATTTATCTGTGGACAGGTTGTAGACAGGTTGATAGTTTCACATATTGCCTAAACAATCTGTTCTCAGATGAACCAATCTGGCTGAAATTTTGATACAGCGATAAAAAATACAGTCTTAAATAAAATTATTGTTTTTGTTGTGATGATATTTTGGTTGCTTTTTGTTTGAACTTTATTACTACAAGCTTTTAATCTCTCTTGTGAACCGGTGATACGTTCGAAGCGCTGGTAATAAACTATCGGAGGTCTAGAAACAGGTTTAAAATGTTAAACTTGAATGCAACTTAGCATAATAGTTGCCTACCCACTATAAGGTCATGGTTAATAACTAGAGAAACTTGTTTACTTGTATAATTTCCGATCCGCTGCGATAGAAGCCTTTAATTTTTACCGAACGTTTTTCCCTATAATGCTATATGACCCGTTCCGCTTTTGAACATTTCGTTGGTACAAAGAGCCACAATCATAATATAAATGGGATTACCATTTATCTTTGTGAAGATGTTGGGATGCTTATCAATCACGCACCAACGACTGAACGAATCTAGCTGAAATTTGGCATAGGGATAGATTATTCTGGCATAATACATAGGCCATTTTCATCCCAGGTTTAGTTCCATAGGCACCGGTAACAGGTTCAAACGTTAGCGCAAGCGAAGCCACGGGCACCAGTTAGTTTCCTATATTTGAGATATGTAAGGTTTTCTACAATGATTAGTTTATCGTACAAGCGGCAAAGTCTGCTCCAATTCTACTATTTGCCAACTTGAAAAATGTATCAAAGGCTATCATAACTGCAAAGAGGTTAATCCCCTTTATATAGATAATTTTAATTACCGAAAATCCTTTGTTCTTGGATGCTTATGAAATAAAAGGCATCAACATTTCAGTTTGTAGTCCAGTGGTTTGAGGTATGTGTTTAAGAACAAGTTAGTCGTTGGTAGGTAGTGGGGACAAGTAATAATTATGATATGCACAGAAATATGACTGAGGCAATGACTTCTGACGGGAATGTATGGAGGAGAATGAGATATTGCGCCGATCCCAAATAATTGGGACAGAGGAACGTAGATGATGGTAGATATACAAGTGTGTACAGTTCTTTATTAATTCAAAATAAACTTAAGAATAAAAGAACGGTAAATCAAATCACACCCGTGTGGGTCGCCGACAGATTACATTTTTTTTTTGGAAGAAAGGAACAATTCCTACTACCTGAACCTTGTTAAGGGTCTGCAGTACAATAGGCCGCCATCTTTATTTGAAATGGCCCAATATTTATTGTCTCATTAGTTGTATTCTGGTAACATAGCTTATCACACGTACTCACTTTTACTTAGTGCAACAAAAATATTTGGACATTTTGTGAAAGTTTGTCTGTGCCATCGGATGTTTTGGTTATATTGAAAAATCGGTATGTAGAATGTTATTGATACATATTAAATACAAAGATCGCATGAACAAAGTGTCTTTACCTTAAGAGAAGTTACTGGGGGCATTGTTAGGTCGCATTTTAACGTTACACAGTTAGTATTATATCCTCATCCAGTCAATATACACATGATATTGATATGCAAACACGATTCAATCAATCAATCAATGAACTCACCGCCAGATGAGTGTTTATATTAATCGATCTCGATACAGTCCGATCTAAAACCACAATTTATTGAAATCATTTTAGTGAAATTAATTTACAAATTTACTTACTAGTAAATAGGCTAGACATGGACCAGCAGCAGTATCATCAAATAAGATATTACATTACTGTTACTTTAGTAACAATATATATCAATGACTGCAGCGATATATCATATATTATCTTGAAATAAATCTTGAAGTAGGTATCTGTTTCTAATGTTTATTTAACAACTTTTTAATGATTGCATATCTACTGTTTTAATATACAACTCGGTAGGTTAACAAAGATACAATCTATAAGTTTCTTCCTCTTGTATTTACATCTAGCTTTTGTTCGCGGCTCCGCCCGCGTGGATGTCGGTTATCGCGACAAAACATTTCTAAAAAGACGTAGGAGTACGAAGTTTCAAGCTTCTAACTTTGAAAACGACGAACTTCCCATACAAAAGTTTATCACCTATTTTACCCTCTTAGTAGTAAAATTTTGAAAAACGCTGATACACATGTTCATTTATTTCTTAAAAAACACAGGTTTATGAAATTTAGTGCATCTAGTTCTGAAAATGACGGGCTTTCATACAAATTTCCATCCCTTATTTTACCTCTTTAGTAGCAGAATTTCCAAAAATCCTTTCTTAGCGGATTCCTACGTCATAACATCTACCTGCATGCCAAATTTCAGCCCGATCCGTCCAGTGGTTTGGGCTGTGCGTTGATAGATCACTATGTCAGTCAGTCAGTCAGTCCTTTGAGTTATGTATATTTAGATTTAGATTTCAAGACGGCTTAACATTGTTGCGATGCACCGAATGTGCACGATCGAAACTGGTGCACCGGAAACAGCTGCACTGGGAATAATAGGAGTGATGGGATTAGTCATTAAAAAAAGTGGTTGGAAAACACCTCACCCTTCCCCAGTTACCTGTTTGACATTATCAGAGATGTTATCATATTATTCTTATTTTATCTTATCTTACTATACCCGGGTAAAAGTTATTGTTCGCTAAAGCGATGGTTGTGGGATGGTGTCAAATCGCGTATAATGCGAATTGCGTACACGGCGAATCGCGCTTGTATCATACAGCGTGTAATTTCTAGTAACTAGCTGTACCCGCAACTTTGCCCGTGTGGACTTAAGATTGCCTTTTAACTTTTTGGACGAAACCCTAATTCTTTTTATGTACTTAATAAAATGTAGTTCCAATTATGATTTGATAGTGTCACTTATCGCAGTAAAAATTACGTCGAGATCGGCCCATCCGTTTTTGAGATTACTTAGAAAGACAAACACAATTATTTTCATTCCGTTCGTTTCCATTCAATAAATCGTGTTACTCTTTCACGTCTAAACGGCTAGGGCGATTTTAATAAAATTTGGTTTGGAGTTAGCTGACATCATGGTCATATCATCATATACTATAGTTCATATCATATACTATATTTATGATCAGCTACTTCAGCTTCTGACTGTACCTCAGAAATATGATGCTATCTATTATGTAATGAAGATATAATAGTTCTTGTGTTTTCTAAAACGCAACCAAGAACTTATTACTGCAATCTCCTAGTTAGTTGC
Organism: Eilema sororculum; assembly: GCA_914829495.1. Lineage (NCBI taxonomy): Eukaryota > Metazoa > Arthropoda > Insecta > Lepidoptera > Erebidae > Eilema > Eilema sororculum. The sequence continues at coordinate 1,593,320 of OU618532.1, forward strand.
CTACTGCGATAGCGTCGCGAACTAACATTAAATATAGATAGAGTTTGTTATGGTTACACTTGATATTGTAATTACGTCAGCACTTCAGCAGATAACATGAAAACAGTATACAAAAACATAGTCGGCGTGACCACTCCTCGGCGTGCCTCGGAGAACACGTTAAGCGGTACTGCGCGGTTCGTTACGGGTATAAATACTGTATTATTAGTTACATTTAAGTGGTTTTCCCAAGCGACTACAATATGGGATTCTTCAAGAAGGGTATTAGAAGTTTTTTCAGGGTAGGAGCGCGAGTGTAACGCCCCTGATCTGTTGTATACGTCGGCAGCGGTAACCACTTTCCATCATGTGGGCCGTGTATTTGTTTGCCACTTAAGCGGTATAAAAAAAACCCAAGTGCTCGAGACTCCTTCGATTCTCGCTCTTCATAATTTCGCATTTGGCTATCCACGCCCAGTTAAATAATATAATTCACCTGTACAGCTGTACTGGATAAACATAACAGATTTTAATGAATGCACATCACATCAGTGACGAGGAGTACTTATAACCCGATTCCTGCAGGCTTCCCAATTATCATTAGGACCTGGAACTCTCTGCCAGCTCACGTATAATCGGGACATGAAATGGCACCTGATGAGGCCGTCAAGCTGAATGCCACCACTGTTAACATGGTACATGTTTGCGATGGCGACCCTCTTTCCGAGACTTTGCCTTTAGCTTACCATCAGGCAAGGTGAACTTAAATTGACGTGTTCTTTATATAAAAAGGGTCGATCACAAACTAGATCGAGTTAAGATATTTTTCAACCGGTTTCTCTTTTGAAAATATTCACCCTTCGCCACTGATGCGTATATGAATGTTTACACGAGATGTACTGAGTGCGTCATGGGGCCTCTGGCCTGTTCAAATATTGTTGGTCAACATTTATCTGTAACCGACCTCGTTTAAAGAGATAAACAATCATTGTTACAACGACTTATAACTGTTATAAGTATAATGACATTAATAACATAAGCAATCAGACAAGATTTTGTTTATTTGGATGATTTAATAAGTACGATGTACTTTGAATCGGTTCGATTCAAAACTGCATGACAGTATTACCAGTCACAAATTGTTTTTTTTTTATAATTAAAATACTGAGGTAAATAACGGTTTTTATTTTAATCATCATTACTTTTGATTTGAGCTAGCCGTTATAATAATCATAGACTAGCTGTAAATGTCCTCCGAAAATGACTTGATTTCAGAGCCATCTACCGGTCCAATGATTGTACTATCTATACCGATAACCTTATTCCAAGCTTTAAGTTTCTAAAGGTTATTGCAATTGATTGTGCAGAACAACAAACTAACATTGATTTTCATTTGTTACATTTTATCAGCCAATTCATAATATCTGGCTTATCAACATGGAGTGGGTATGTGATGTGATAAGATATTTAAACTATCATGGTCACTGACATTACTGTAAGAGTTGACGGGACATTTACCATTTGTTGTTTTAGATGCGCGATATTACGGCACTGCCACAAGTGTCGTTATCAAGGAGCAACAACCATATTGTAATTATCCCGGTAACTCTAATCTAATCTTGTTTTCATCGTTCTAATCCACTTCGCCAGCCTGATACATATACGCTAATCTTGACCCTCTTTCCGAGACTTTGCCTTTAGCTTAACATCAGGCGAGGTGAAGTCAAATTGACGTGTCCTGTATAAAAAAAATCTCTTTGGGATACGGGAACGGTATCAATTTTCAACTATGGTGGAGCCGCAGGCAAAACCTAGCAATAATATTATAAGCAGTTGAAAAGTAAAAAAGCAGTGACATTGAATGTTCAAAGGGAAACGAAATCATAAACACGACTGGAAAGCATGTGGCATAAAAATCGAGTTCTTTGTGAACTGTCTTCGCTTATCGCTCACATCTTTTAACCTTTTAACCGACGATATTATTATACTAATACAAATAGTCTTGCTAATAGTCACTGGGCTATTGTTTCCTTTTTGTCTGTAACCAACCGTGTATTTTGTATTGTTTCAGTTAACAAACAGATTAACGACAAAGAGAGGATCGCGGCTGCTATGGAAAATCCGAACTTGAGGAACCTTGTGGAGAATTGTATCGCTGACGAAGAATAACCCAAAATGGCGCCCGATGCCGCTTTCTCTAACATAAGCGATAAAAATGAATTCACGAAATTCACCAAATTCTTAGCTTACAAAGGCGTTCAAGTCATTGTAGAATCTAGGAAAGGACTCAAAATTGAACCACATCTTATTAAACCACAGTCGACGGATATTGATTGGTTCAACCTCCAGATACCAGATATTCCCGAAGTCAACTCGGCCACCAAGAATGCCCTGCCTTCTGAAAGAATCTTAGAAACGATTCGATCTCAACTTCATGTCGAGATCTCTGTACAGACAGAAGATGGTGACGATATGGTTCTAGAATTATGGACGCTCGAGCTGGATGAGTCCCAATTCGATTCATCCTTAAAAGCTATGAACACGGTCTATTTCCGTATGGGCATCTTACTTAAGTCTCTGATCACCGTAACTAGAATAACGCCCGCATATCATTTATCCAGAAAACAGAGAACAGAATCATTTACAATTTTCTACCGAGTGTACAATGGGGAGCCGAAAACAAAATCCTTGGGTGACTCTGTGAGGAAAATTCAGGCGGGCATGTTGAAGACTCCTTTAGGAGCGATATGCTTTTCGGTTTCCTACAGAACAAACTTTTCTATATCCCCAAATAAAAAAGAAAAGGACAAACACGGCCTTCTTCTCAAAAGCGACCATTTCGAATTGAGTCCCAAACATGTGATATACGAATCAAAGAAGAAAAGAGAACAAAAAGATAAAGAACCGGAGGCTCTGAGGCTTGTGGACTTGAACAAACCTCTAAGATTGGCAGCATTTGTCGACGAAAATATTCTCAAACAAGCACTTGAGGATTTCTTTAAAAAAAATCCTATACCTAAGTTTATTAAACGGCCTAAAACTCCTTCGTATTCGAAACCTACTGAATGCAATAGTACTCAAGACGTAAATATTCTGTCCAAAAGTCCAACATCTTTAGAGATGCCGCCAAAGAAATTTACAGGATTCCGCAGTGAACACGAACCACCTTTGAAGTTATTACAGTTTCCGTTCGCTGACGACCATCCCATAACAGAATTGGCGGAATTTTACAAGGACTTTTTCAACGCTCCTCACTTGAAGCTGGCCGATGACCTTTGCCGATCGCGCTCGTTGGATCCCGAATCAATGAAAGAAATCGAAATGGCGAATGAGGATTTGTCTAAAGACTTGGAACTATACGAGAGTTCTGTTTTAGAATTTGACGAATTACTTGCAGATATGTGTCGGTCTGCTGAATGGAGCGGAAACTAAGGGAACAAGGTATGGTGGTGGTAGAAGACTGATTTTTTGGGATGTGGTTGTTTTAGTCCTAACTACGCGGGCGCGTAGAGGAAACGTTTTGCACGATACGGGAATGTGTTTTTATTAAAAAAGGAACTATGTAGTTTAGACGATTCCATTGCTAATATGAAGTGTTAGTTATATGTTGTAAATAGTAAAATGACTGGTTTCTTATAGTTTATTTATCGAGTTTAATGTCTGTTAAATTATGTGATGAGATTTACTGACTTGTATATCTCTGTAATATAACGTGTAGTCATTTAAATCATTAAGTATGCTTTGTAAAATTTTGATGATAATTTTGACATGGACGACTATACGCGCGATTTTAACTGGGTGAAATCGCCAAATCAGTAATATCAATTTAAAGCGTGATGGATAAGTGCAAATAACTTTAATTTTATTTGTCGTTTTATTATTTCTCACGTCGAAATCAGGAAGTTAGTAGTTGTTCGTTATGCACGGCCTTTCTCTAAAGGAGTGGTACCCGTCAATGTAGTAGGTTCGACATTATTTTTACAAAATACACACTACATAGGCGTGAACTGTTAAAATTATCCTCCTGAATTTAAGGTATAGGTACTGATTTTTCATAATTTTAGTTAGTGTAAATTAAAAAGCAACGTTACTGTATTTTTTATTTTCACAGATAAATCACACAGTATGTAAAAAGAATATATCTTCTGTATGGCACGGAATAGAGAGTGGGAATCCAGTTAAGATCGACTAGCTTCAATTTTGTAGAGCGTTCACTCTATCGCACATCAAACTGACAGTTTGAGACCTTTATAGAGTAGTTTAAACCGTTTGTGTTTGAAACATTATGTCAAGCGGTAAACGTACTTAGTGCGACAAAGAGAGAGAGCGCTCTGCAAAACTGAAGTACGAACGTGCCAAATCTTAAGATAAGTTACAGTAAGCTGATAGGCTTATTTTGTACTTAACGTTACTTTGTCCATGAGAAATTTTGCCATTCTCTGGTTAAATCAAAGCTTAGACAAAAATTGTATGTTAGTTCTATATTGTATGCTTTGAGATTATAGCTCGCTTGTCCATCAGAACAAAGACGTAATTAAATAATAAGGAATTTTCATTTCGTTGAAAAAATATTAACAACTTTTTGGTCATGAAAACAACCGATTTTTGTGGAATTGATAACACGTATGCTGTATTTCTAAAATTGTAAACTTAGGTGCCAACGGTGGGTATGTCAGGTCTGACTCGAACCGACTAAAACCGCACAGTGTTTTGTTACAAAGGGCGACGGCTTGACAAACATTATGTATATTTTCCGTTCATAACCAAATGCGTTTCGTATCTCTACATCGAAATGTAATATTCATATACATCTGATATTTTATATTCCTTTGTGAATAGATACGAGTGCCATGAGCACCAATAAATCAATATTTATCGTGTTTTTACACACACACACACGTCATTGTCCCTGTAAATGGGCGGGTTGCACTCTTAGAGTATATCAAGAGGTGCCATACCTACGAAAAAAAACTGCCTACCTAAACTTGGATTTTATGAATGAATGGAAAGCAGTATGGCGGCCTAGTAGGGAATCCAGTAAACTGTCGATAACTACTTATCGATATAAAAAGGGCACAGACTAAAAATTTATACATTTGAAAGAAAAAATTAAGTGATTAGCTTAAGTGGATGCCGATTATTTGTACTCTCAGGTTGCAGTGTGCTTTCTGTCAGACTTTCCTTGTGATAGCCGGAGTTTCGAATAATTCGCCCAGAAGGACGTAGAATCTACAAAGATTCTTTACAGTCTTTGAGTAACGATATATATATATATATATATATATATATATATATATTTAGTAGTACTCCAGGTACATAACACATTGGGCCAAAAATAAAATCGATTTGGACAAAAAAAAATCGAATTTTTATTTAATATTTTTGTTTTTTTTTTTGTAAAAAATGTTTTAGTATCTATTCATCAGTAATACCAGTACCATTATGCGATAGAATAATAAAAAGTCAACGGCATTTCAAAAGTCATTCACTATGTATGGAAAGTGGTCTTCGTTCTTTAAATATTTGGGAAAATATCGATAATTAAAATTCTATCACCGCATCACTAGCAATTTTATTTGACCAATCAGGTGCTACTACATCCCCACTACGTTGGAAAGCAAGGTGGAGAATTGGCGTTTTCATAATATGATTTTATGAATGAATTTCGTAGTAGCTTCACGTCTGTATATTTATGTCTATGGTTGCACTGCACACAAAGTTATGACAGAACGCTACGATATAGTACACTTTACGTATAATGCTACACTTTTTGTGTCACCTTGTATATTTATTGTATGGTTCATACATTAATACTGTGTGTTATGTAATATAGAGTTCCTTTTATCTCGGTCTTTTACTCCCTACTCCCTAATTTAGCTCAAGGGCGCGTCCCTTGAGCCCCAATTACCTGGCGAGGTTGAAGGCGGTCGCTCCTGTCATCCCAAATATGCGTTCAGGAGAAGCAGCGTTAGGGGGACACGAAACATTATACTGTACCTCTACTACTACTGCCAGTGGGGACGCCGTTTGACCGGACGGGTGATCAGCCCATCTATGTGGGCCGTTTCACCCAATTCCCCTATAACGACTGCCATACATGTTCGCATGGCAACCGGAACTGATGGCTTAGATACTCATTCATGCATACAAATATTTGCACTGAGCGGAGATTACTACCGCCACACCACGGAGGCTGTACCTCCTTCGGTCTGTTAATGTCTCTCCAGGTTCTCAGACATTATTTTCACAGCATTCAGTTTACTCTCATGCTTTTATTGCAAAAAATAGATAGTGAAACATTCCTGTTTAGGACACCTCAAGCAATTTGTTTGTACAGTTGCCTTACAAATATTATGCCAAAAATATATTTTCAGATCAAGAGAACGTGACGAAACGACGAAACGAGACGATATACAGGGCCATTCTATTTCCGGGCCTCCATCAGGGCTGGAATTTGCCATGGGTAACAGCTAGTTTTTGATATTGGCAGGGTTTTGCAGTCAGTTAAACATATAACAAAAAGGTACAAATACCTATATTAATTCATTTTGGAATTAAATCTCATTTCTTGGATGTTTCGACTGGATGTCTGTGTTATGTTATGAGTCTCTTTTTAAATAAAACGTCAGTTTATGTAATTATAGCTTTATTTATAATATTGTGAACATAAGTAGTATCTATCACGCGTATGTTATTACAATCAGCATAATAATTTGTATTAATAATAGAAGCACCCTTCCTGTTCCTCGCGTATAAAATAAAAGTATAAAAAAATATCAAAGATATTGAAGCGATTCTTAAAAAAAACAAATTCTTAATCTAGATCGGAAATTTTTCATCGGATCAGAAAAATCACTAGTATTTTATGTAAGCCTTCCAACTAAACTAAATTTGTCTTAGGAATGTAATCAGACTATTGATTTTTTTCTGAAATGACTTAACAGTGAGAGTTTCTCAAACAAAATGTAGTAAAGGAATGCCGGTTTGTACAGTCAGTAGTTGCCTTAAGAGCACGTGAGCTTGCTCCTCAGTACGCAGCAGCATATTCTGTTATATAAAAATAATATTACAGTATTCCGGTTTTCACTTCGCACGTCGTGTGAATATCGGCTTGCTTCGGTTTCAGAAAGCATCTGTTTCTATCGCATGTCGGATTGACAGTTTAGTAACTTTATAGAGTAGTTAAAACAGTTTTGTTAATTAAATAACAAAATTATCGGTTCGGTACTCCAAAAAGACATCAGGCTGTGCGACAGAGAACGCTGTACAAAACTGAAGTTAGTCTGTATCTCTCACTCCAACGTACCAAATGAAAAGTCGGGCACTAACAACTAAGTAGCTTCATAAATAAACTGCTACTAAATTAAAACGAGAGGTTAGCAATAGTTTTAATAAGAAAAACTTAATTAATGTTACGATCGAGGCGAGTAAAGAAATATTGGAAAATATCGTATTTGGTGCCAGTGTTATTGCGACAATCAACACTAGAACAGGACAAGAAGAACAGGCGTTATTATTACGACAATGTTAGAGCAGAACAAGAAGAATAGAAGGACGATTTAATGCAATTGCTCATTGTTTTGTTTTTGATTTTGTATTTGTTTTATTTAGTTCATTTTGAAAAGATAGCTTACTACGAAAATTATATTAATTATATATATAAAATTATATCTCAAACTTCCAAAATGCAAAAAAGGGCCAATTCTTGTAATTACAATTTTTCAAATTTAAGCCCAGAACTAATGTCCAAGAGGATCACGTTTACAATATTTTTCCTTGAAAATTGTGTTACGAAAAAATCTTTTTGAAATTTTATTTGATTTTGACAGATCGAGACTGAATTTCGAATGTGTATTTATTATGAGAAATTAGCCTTTGTTCGTCAACGATGTTCTTTACACGAAACAATGTCAGTAATTCTTTCAATCTATTCAGAATATTTTTTTTTTGTGATGATGTTCTCTTTAATTTCTTGTAACATAGTACCTATGTTTTACTTTTAATCTCGATGGTCGTCCAAATTTACGAATTAAACATAAAAAATATAAATCTATTTTTAATATCTACATGTACTGCCTTAAATAATGATCTTATATGAAAATGAGATAGATATGGCACTGGTGTTTAAAAATAGTCGCTCAAAGCGAGGTCAGACTGCTAGCATAGATACAACGCAAGTAAATATTGAACAATATAACCGAACACAAGTAATTAAGCTTAAGGTTCACGTCAAAGCAAATGCAGAGTTCGAACCCAGGACCTGTCGATCGTAAGCCTGACTCCTCAACCCCTGAGCTACGGTTGCCGACGTTGCTCGTGATGTCTGCCTACCCCACGTTAATATAAGATCATCTGTGGACCGCGTCACGATATTAATGCTCTAACTGCACACCTTTCCCGGTCCACTGTTCGTCTAAGGTGACGTCACAATCCAGATCCCTCAGAGCGGACTTGATATCGAACCCGAACTCTCTGCCGAACTTCTCTAAGGTGGCGTTGAGGACGGCCTGGATGCCCAGCTCGTGGAACTTCGAGTTCTGGTCGCGACACCGAGCCACCATGTTGCGAATCGCCCAGCACCCATTTTTCTATAATACATACAAAATCATTATTTATAAATGTTAAAGTAATTGTGTGTCTGTCTCTTTCATGCCTAAAGCACTGAACCGATCTTGAGAAAATTTGGTACAGAAATGGACTAGAGTTTGGGCAAGGACATACTTTTTTTAGATAGACATTTATCACCTAAAAAAGAAATCAAAGAGATTCAAATAGGGAATGAAAGCAAGTCATTTTTGAAGATAACCTGGTAAAATTTAGAACATAAATAGATTAGAACTTGGGAAATCCACGCGCTTGGAAAATCACGGAGCCGCAGACACAACAGCTTCTATTACATATCTATACAATGAAACTAAATTGAAGTATCGAACCTGTACACTAGAGTCGTCCTGGTGCACTTTGAGGCACTCCACTATCACCTCGGGCGCGCCGCTGTCGAGGAACTGGCGGCCGTGCGTCGGCTCGCGCAGGCACAAGGCCGCCACGCACTTCAGGATTAGCGCCGTGGCCGTAGCATTGCTCTGGGAGCAAACCAACATTGAAGGTATATTCCATATCGATGTCCCAGTCAACTAGCTTAGTCAACCGTTCTAAATCGTTTGCCAAACCAAACACAAATCTAGCTATGGCAGACAGGAACGTGATTTCTAAAACGAAATTTGAATGCACAAATAATATAATGTAAGATAAGAAATCACGTCCTCTGCCATAACACAATATGTAAGTCAGCGAGAAGGTAGGACGTGACCACAAGCAGCGCTCACACCTCCACCAATGGTGGATAAATCGGTATATAAGCCTGTTAACTATTTAGTATGTAAGACATTGCTTTATTAAATCATTGAGTCATAATAAATATACTGTGGTAGCTGTTTTCACCCCCGCATTTATCAAGTGGCTTGACTAGTAATCGATCATTACCTACCTACATTAAAACATACTATCCTGATTGCATCCGACGCCACGGTAGCTCAGGGTCAATCATCGATCCAAATCCTAGCCTAGCTATTTGGATTGATCTCTTCTTCATCTTTGCGTTAATACCGTCGGGGTTGGTTTTACCATTCTAACTGCGGATTTGGCTAAACCACGATATTTTCCGTGAAGCGACTTCCATCTGACCTCCACAACCCAAAGGCGATATAGCATTGTAGTTGACCAGTTGTTGGACTTTTGAGGGCTCCAACTACCCGTAACGACTGCCATAGATGCTCGTAGGGCAACCGGGGCCGACGGCTTAACGTGCTCTCCGAGGCACGACCAGACCAATGCAAATACCCATGTTCATGCATATAAATATTTGCACTAAGCGGGGATCAAACCCGCGCCTTCTGCGCAGCGGCCGCGTTCACTACCGCTACGCCACGGAGGCTGTCAAGCTGTTTGGCTGAATATCATTTAGGTTGTTAGTTGAATGGCGCTGTTTATTGAAGAATGTTTAAGTTTATCATTAGATATTTATATTTACGAAATATTTAAGTAAACAGCAAACAGTAAACAACAAAAAAAATGTATCTGCGGTAGCCTAGTGGTATGGGTAATGGACTGCTGAGACGAGGTCTCGGGTTCGATCCCAGGTTTACCATGGCACACACCAATGACTTTTCGATGCTTTTCGAAGTTATGTGTGTATTTATCGCAGGTTTATAAGTGCCCGGAGGCTCGCCACCTATTACATTGGGACCTAAACATAAACTGGCGAAATGTGGGTGCTAGCACCTCTGCCTACCCCTTCCGGGAATACAGGCGTCAGTTTATGTTATGTTATGTTATGTAAACAGCGATGACGCATGTAGGTATACGATAATGGACCGTCATTACTCGTCTTGAGTGTCATTCACTTTATAAATGACACAACTAAAAATATATTTAAAAAACGTCATATTTTTGCGAAATAACAATAAAAAATCATAAATAATGGCAAAATACATAATTATAAAATAATATTTAATATTGCCTCCAGAGAGATTTGAACTCTCGACCCCTGGTTTACAAGACCAGTGCTCTAACCCCTGAGCTATGGAGGCGACGACAGCTGTCGTGAAATTAACATTTGCTTCACAAACAACGTCGCATGTTTCAAGCTATTGCATGAATAAGTGATTATGTAGATATTTCTTTCTGTTTATCGAAGACACCATGAATAATATTTCTGGATGCCAAATCTATAAAAAATATTGAATATTTTTAACCCATGAAAATATCATAGCGAAATTATGTACAATATGGCGTTGCACTAATTCGTGACGTCACATAAGTGATTCTGTTATTAATAATGAGCTACAGTAACTATTTTTTCCTGACAGTGCCGGCAAACATCTTGAACAAACGAGAGGGAGTTCGCGCATTTTTTTATATCACTCAGTTGGCAAACAAGCACAGGGCCCACCTGAAGGAAAGGGATGATGGAACACCATCGTGCACTCACTTCAAAATATGCACTAATACGGACCAACGAATAAAAATATTATCAAGAATTTTGCTTGTTTTAATAACTGCGGCACGGAGACTGTTAATGTTCCTTTTAAACTCTCGCGTACAATAATAATAACGGGAATAGGGTATTTGACATTTTTTTTTTACTTCCGAAAAATGACCACTTTGTAATAATTTACTGAACTGTAAAAGTAAAATGTTCGTACGACAAATAATTTTCAAGATATTTGATTTTGAAATATTCAATTTGTTGCACCGCCCGAAAACGCTCCATACAAAATCGTACGTAATTGTGACGTCACACTTCGGTAACGCGTAGTGCAAATGTATGGAGTGCAAGGGAATATCGCATTTATCTCGGTCTACGTTGCGTTTACACGTATATAGTTCGTAATAAAAGTTATTTAAAATTCAATGAGGGATCTAAAAAGTTATATATTTGAATTGAATTTGATTGTTTATATTCTGACTTTTTTTGGGAATTTCAACTCATGAAAAGTCATAGTTTCAATGCAATGCATATTTTTTCAGAACAAGTTAACATAATAAGCAGTATTGGGAAGAATCGATGACTTAGTCAAATAGCCTATTAACACGATCATGGTATAGGTACATACCGGTTACACCGGCCGTGGTCACAGAAAACCTGGTCGAAACGTCAGGCAAATCAAAGGTACATATGTACTTATACCATGATCGCGTTAATTCCCGTTCTTGTTATTGTATAATGTTCCGTGAATGATAACAAATAGAGGTCACTTACGGAATGTCTGCTCAGTACGGACACCACTATGGGCACTATGCCACTCTTCACTAGCTGCCTCTTGACCTCATCGTTGCCAGACAGAGCTGTTATCCTGGAAACAATAATATGTATCGGTTAGTCATTATGTAAAGTAAACCCAACGAAGCGAGAGAAAAAAGGTAAACAAAGTTTCAGCAGTTCCAAACATTTTTATTGGAAAATTATTATCACTTCAAGCGCATTCCAGGCAAGAATGAAATTGCTCATAAGATGGCGGATCTGACAGTTTCCTGTACTACGAAACACGCAAAGACAGCTGTCGCTCGGCCATTGTCGCGTACGTGTGACATGTGCGACAAGGACAGAGAAAAAATCGCTAGTTATCGCAACGTAACTCAGTAATAGTCGCTACGTTTACCTTTTTTTCCGTCTCGTTGGCTTTACTTCAGTCTTATGTTTGCATGAATCATCATCTACATGTAGACGTTATACTGATTGCATCCGAAGCCAAAATGCCTTTAGAGCTCAGAGTCCCCCTTCCGGCTCTTCCTCCTCCACTGCGCAAGATGTTGGGTGTCCAAGGTAGTGAGACCAGCCAGGACGTCTTGTGTCTACCCATGGGCGGTTGCCGCAAGACGTGGCCACACCGGCGAAGGCGACTCTCTTACATTTTATCTGCGATGTCACGGACATGAAGGCTGTTGTGTTTGCATGAATATATTGTATTCGAATTGGTCTGGGTGTTACTATGTAAGTATTTACATATTTACAATATCTACCTATAGACTTTGAATGGAAAAGTAAATGTCAATGACGGAACTTGTATCCGCCGGTACCTTACAGGAGGAATCTTCAGACCAACTGAGTCACTTGGACACGGTTTGGATAATCTTAGGGGGACTCGGGAGCCATCCACCGGTCTACACTCTTAGATCTCAATCTACAGGAAAAGTTGGCATAACAAATTGCTCGGGTTCAATTCCCGCTCAGCGCAAATATTTGTATGCATGAATATATATTTGTATGGCAATTTGCATTGGTCTGGGTGTTTCTATGCATGTTATGTATGTATTTACAAAAAAAAGTACCTAAGTATGTTTATCCGCATCCTAGATTCCATAACACAAGCTAATTAAGCTTACCATGGGTCTTTATTTATTTATACAATGGATACCATATATAAAAGAAACTCGTGTTAGTTACACTATTTATAAGTCGAGAACGGCTGTACCGATTTGGCTGAAAATTGGTGGGGATGTAGCTTAGAACCAGGGGATGGACATAGGATACTTTTCATCCCGTTCGCCCTTTATTTTATGTCAGGTATAGGTTCATGTGGGTTTCGGTCACGGAATTAGTATTTCTGCTAAGCACATTTGCATGAGGTACCAGGCTCACACAAACTTTGAGGCACTTAATCTGGATCGCGGAAACAGGAGCATGCCCATTCTTCCGAACTTAACGCGGAAGAAGTCGCGGGCAATAGCTAGTCCATACTAATATTATAAATGCGAAAGTAACTCTGTCTGTCTGTCTGTATGTTACGCTTTCACGCCTTAACCACTGCATCGATTTTGATGAAATTTGGTATAGGGGTAGATTAGACCTTGAGAAAGGACATAGGCTATGTTTTGTCACGATAACCGACATCCACGCGAGCGGAGCCACGGGCAAAAGCTAGTTTATTATAAACATTATCCCTCTGTATCAATTTTTTGCGTGATTCAGTAAAAAACAAACTAATTTTCACATTTTATAACATCAGTAGTATACACACGCAACATGACTGATACTATCATAACACGAAATGAATGCTTTAAAGGAATAATGTTCCCGAAGGAAAGTAGGTTGTATCTATGACGACGGGCAGTTAACTCAATACTGTTCCCATTGAAGATATGCCCTTTGTATTTACAAACATATCACTTGATTGTTGGCAGTCAGGGCAGACGGGTGTGTCTCTTTTTATGGCGGCTTTGGTGTATAAATGGTGAGTTTTTATACTACTAAGGTATCAAACAAAGACATATTCCAACTGATAGTAAGAGGATATCTTCATATGTTGCATAAGTGATTGTCCAGATGCATTTATCATCCAAAACGTAATTTGAAAAATAAGAAACGAAATAATTTCGACATTTCTATAAAAAATAATTAACTATATCGAACTTTTCTAGGTGATATTTATTTAATACCAACATAATCAAACAAAGAAGAAAAAATGGCGGGAAAAATGACCACAGCGGAATCGGGCGACTATTTATCGTTCGGCGACCGCAACTACGCCTTGTCGACAATGAAAGTGTGGGACGAGCACAACCAAAAGGTACTCAAAGGCGAGATCATTCGCACCACCGACAGGAATACAGCTATCACCAAAAACGGGATCATCAAAGTGAACCAAACGTCTTGCGAGGATTTCAGCGACAGTACCGACCAGCTCAAGCATCGAGCGCGGCATATCAACTACTGGAAATCTGAACTAGAAAGAGCTATAAGAGACATAGATGCCGAGATTAATGTTCTGGAAACGCTTAGACAACAACTGAAAAACGCTATTGACACTCTGAAGATACCAGAGTATATCACAGAAGAATGTCTAGATTTGAGAAAGTTGAGAATGCAGTCCGATTTGATATATGACGAGCCTCAAGAAGATCTGTTCACTGAATTGGCGTTGATAGAAAATGTGAAGAAGATTCACAGAGAGCTGTTGAGGAAGATAGAATATCAGCTTGAAATGAACGTGGCGTCCAAGAATTGGTTGGAGAGAGACTGGAGCGACAAGTTCATTGCGTTCAAATATGAAACAGATAATGTTGAGTTGGAAACTAAATCTATGAACGTTAAAGACTCGGCGGGGGCTACGCGGCTTGCTGAAGGTAATTTTGTAAAATGCCTAATAGGAAATGTTTTCCCAATAGTCATGTTTCATTTTCAAGACCACTACATGGTCAGCAAGCCACTTTTTGGTGCTCTCATACAGCTAACAAAAAAGTGAGCTATGTCTATGCAGAGAGGTGTAAAAATTAATTGATCATTTATGTTGTTTTTTTATGACTCACGCACACTCAAAACAAACATAACATACCTACAATGGATGTTGAAAGGCGGTATATTGGTAGATACTGCTTATTTCTATAAGAAATTTCTTCCAGCAGACCAGTGAGAGAAGATCGTGGCATGGACATAATTATTTTCTGATTCTAAATTTAAATAATTAGTAGCAGCTCTTAATTTGCGTGCGTATAGTGCAACTACCCACACAATAACCTAATAGTTTCTGTTATCCATTCCGTTTTCTTAATTAATTTCCACTTTCCATGGCACACCAATGACTTATAGATGCTTTTCGAAGTTATGTGTGTATTTATCGCAGGTTTATAAGTGCCCGGTTAATGGCAATAGGCTCGCCACCTATTACATTGGGACCTAAACATAAACTGGCGAAATGTGGGTGCTAGCACCTCTGCCTACCCCTTTGGGGAATACAGGCGTGAGTTTATGTTATGTTTTATGTTTTTTTAACTAGAAACCGTGACCGATTTATTTTGGAAATAGTTTGTAACCTACATCCTGATTGTTAATACTTAAAAACTTTCATCACATTCTAGGACAATCGGACGTGTCATCCTGGGAGCTGCACACGATCAACGCTCTGAACGAGTTCAAGACAGCCATCGACTCGTCCAAATCTCTACGCGCGAAGGTGGACGCAGTCCTCATCAACACATCACGAGACCTCCGCTCACAAGACATCAAGTTGAATAAGTCCTTGAGTGAAAGAATTGCAAAAACCGAAGAAGTCAAAATTGAGTTGGAAGCGCAATTAAAACTGACATTGCAAAAGATTGTCGAGACTGAGAACATTCTAGAGACTCTGCACGAAGAGATGTTGAAGGTTTCGCACAGAATACAAGTAGCGCAGACCAGATTGAACACAAAGAGCTGCAGGCCAAATGTGGAGAACTGCAGAGAAGGGTCTCTGGTCGCGCTGTTAGAAGAAGTCAGGGATCTGAATGATAGTATGACCTTGCTGCAGAAGAGGTCTTTGGAAACGGAGAAACTGAGAGCTGAATTGATCCATGAAAGGTCTTTATTGGAGAATGAGATTATAGTGAAGAAGAAGACGATATTTCTTGACAATCAGCGGTGTTTGTTTTTGCGGTCGCATTATCAGTCAGCTGAGAAGATGTGCGGGTTTTAAAATGCTTAAACGACCAAACTGTAGGCTTTGATTATTTTAAATTTAAACAACACTTAGGAGTGTTGAAAGTAGTATTATTCCTTCTTAAAAACATTATTCCTAGATTACTCACGTTTGAATACAACTATCTATTCCACCATTTCATTTTTATAAGCCCTTCATAAAATTCATATTCACATAATTGACATAAAACTTTTACCACTTTTAAATCGTTTCACTTTTTCTAGTACCTATTTGCCTAATACTCGTAATAAATACCACATATTGTTAAAAATATCACTAATAAAAAAATATATGAGCACAAACATTTAGCCTTTTAATTGATATTTTAACGCCTTTCATTTATTTTAATATTTTTACTGACCCGTAAATATGAGATTAAGAACCGTTCAACTTAGGTCTTGGGTAAAGATTCATGGTTGAGGGCAGAGGCTATCTGTAGCCATCACCCATCATCATCATCTTTGCGTCAGTCCTGTCGCATCCGGGGCCTTTACCTCCATCCATCATAACGACAACTTCAAAAACTTACAGCTTCACACCCTGCTGCACCACGCCCACGTTGTCGTAATTGTCGGCGAGTGCCGTGAACACCGCGCTAACGCCACACTCAGCCACGGTGGCGCACAACTCATGCCGCACCAGCAAGGCCGCCATCGTCAGCATCAGCTCTGACACCAGCGGCGGTTTAATGTTCTCTGCACAGCACCGTTTACATTCTAACATTATTATTTCACTGTGGAGACATCAGAGGCCGGAGGGATGACCTATCCGCGACTTCTGGGGGCCATTACATTCTAACATAAACATTGGCTATAGTAACTACTTGCTGGCTCCAACCAGGGGTGTGGGTTGGGTAACCTTCACGCTGGCCGCCGCCTGGGAGGGCCTGGTGCACCCTGGATAACGGCAAATAGACTCCCACCTTAGGAGTTCGGTTGGCCATAGACGATAATAGCCCAACGGCCGACCTCACTGCGTGAGGATGTCGTCGGATGGCGGGCGTGCAAGGCCCGTGAGAAGGGATCCGCTAGATTCCCCCCATGCAAACAGTAACTGACCCAGATGGGGTCGTTCCGTGGGGAGTTCTCCGTAGGGTTCCTCCCATTTCAACAGCCCTTTTGAGGGCTACCCGTCGCTCCCAGTATACCTCTGCTCTCAGAGGGGACAGGGGAGAGGCGAGGAGTTTACCTCACGCCGCGATTACACCCACGCATAAGGCAGTATCGGCGGTCGCTGGGGCGGCTGACCGAACGTCGTCAATGCTTGTCACTCTTGTCCGGTTCTTGTGCTCGGGACTTCAATGCCTGGTCTGAGGCCAGGGGTTCCCAGCGTACGAGCCCACGAGGCAGGATCTGGAGAGCTAGGCCGCTACTCTCGGTCTGGTTTCCCAGGATCGCGGGGCCGAAACCACGTATGTGGCTGCGGAGCGCAGTACGAGTTCGATCGTGGACCTTTCGTTCGCGGGTCCTTCGCTGTCGCATCGTGTGCAGGACAGGCGAGTCGTTGCAAGGGTGGAGACACTTGCGGATCACTGCGACGCGAGCGAGGACACGGGGCTTCATACGCTCACCGAGTGTCCGGCGTGAGAGACGCCGAGACGTGAGCTGATGGTGCCCTAGGAGTGACAGTTCTCACAATCGCCACCTTGCTCGTGGCGAAGGTCCGCTGCACGGATGCTGATGATTATGGAGAAGGAGACAGCGGACGGGAGCGACGTTGGCGGCGAGTGCGAGAAAGATTCGCAAACCGCGCTGCCCGCGTGCGCAGGCAACTCTGACGTCCGAGGTCACAAACTGAGCTCCGTTCCCATGAGCGCGGGTCTGAGGGTGACGGGTGGAGCCGCCTGTCACCCCAGCAGCAGGCCACGGTGGCGGCACGTGAACGCTCCAGTAGGGGAAGTATCCGAGAGGATTTTCGGATGAAAAAAAAAACAGGCTCATCTGAAATATCACCAAATTGTGTAAATGAAAAACTACTGCTGCAATTCCTAAACAAAGGCGAAAGTGGTTGCTGCACTGATTGAAAGGTCGCAACAAGGGCCTGTTGATTTTGTTAGCGACTATGTTAATTTATCTTTGTATATCGGTGAAAATGATAGGAGCTTTCTGTAACCTTCAATCACTGCAGTAACCACTTTTCCCAGTATTTAGCAATTGCAGCAGTGGTTTTTAAATTACAGAATTTGATCATCTTCCAGATAAGCTGGTTTTTTTGGTAATCTTATGGTTTACAGACATAAAAAACTGGTCTGGTGGGA
Source organism: Eilema sororculum (assembly GCA_914829495.1). Taxonomy (NCBI): domain Eukaryota; kingdom Metazoa; phylum Arthropoda; class Insecta; order Lepidoptera; family Erebidae; genus Eilema; species Eilema sororculum. The sequence goes on from OU618532.1 coordinate 1,611,509, forward strand.
GACAGGCTCGCATACTGAGAGTACCATAGTAAACGGAATTGAGAAATGAACTTGGGCTGCTTTTACTGCGTTGACTTAGAAGTATGATTTTTTCAAGGCATCGCAGACCTAATAACAGTCGGTATGAATTCTTATTTGAAGTCTTCACACATTTCTGGGGAAAGGGTCTAGACATACGAGGTATGGAATCCTAAAAGATATCAAAAGAGGGGGTAGAGAGTGACCTTTGAGCAGGTTGGTGAGTGGCTCCAGCATCTGCGCGCCCAATTCTCGCGCGTGCTCGTGCGCCTTGCCGTACTCGACGCGCACGTCGTCGTCCAGCGTCAGCTTGCGGATCACGGCCAGAGTCTCACTCAGCAGCTGGCGGAAAACCGGGATTATTAACTAATATCTTACTAATTAAGGGAGAATGTTTACCTTCTTCCAATTAGTCCCAACCTCTCCTTTCCTTCACAGGACGACACGTGCAGTGTTAAGATGCCGTCCGTATACGGTGCAGAGTATACCAGCTAGAACCAAGCGTTTCAGTGACTCATTCCTATGCCGCACCACTAAGACCTGGAACTCCCTGCCAGCTCACGAGTTTCCTTCTTCCTACAGTCCCGGATCCTTTAAGCGGGGCGTGAAAAGGTATCTGATGAGGCCGTCAAGCTGAGTGCCACCACTGTTAACATGTACCATGTTTACGATGGTGACCCTCTTTCCGAGACTTTGCCTTTAGCTTAACATTAGGCGAGGTGAAGTCAAATTGACGTGTCCTATATAAAGAAAAACCTTGGTTTTTAGCTATTGACTCTGTGTTGAAAAAAAATACATGTGGAAGAATTATTTCAATATATCAGTTGGTTTCCAAGATGGACTAAAGTGGCTGTATAGCCACCCAATCGCGCTAAATGCGTATGACGTAAATAATCCGCTCAACCAGTTTTGCTGTTTGAAAGTTTCACAGAAAATCTCAGGAGGTACAATTTGAATTGAAAAAATCATTAAGTGTTGAATAGTTAATATATCGAGGTAGGTTATAAACTAAAAAAGTACTACTCACTTTCTGGTTACTAGAGAGACTGAGCAGCAAATTCAAGCTCTCAGCTATATTTTTGGCGAACAGTTTCTGCCTGTTCATCTCGTGTTTGATACAGCAAGTACTGGTCCACTTCAACGTTGCTAATATGATGTCCTCATTTTCCACGTTTTCTAAAATACTAAAAGTAAAAAGGATTACTACTTGACTGACTTAATTACTAGTTCAGATTAAAAATAAAAAATGTGTAGGGCATGGATGTAAATTTTGCCATACCAAATTCATTTCTCACTCGGCCCATCCACTTCTCTCCCCCCTTGCTAATGCAACATAAACCTTTATAATATCAGTAAATAAATAAATATTCCACAACATTCCACACAACGCTATCTAGACCCATGGTAAGCATAGCTTAACTAAAGTGATACTTACGTTAAAATCAATTCTATGCCTCTAGCATCTAACAAATCGGGCTGCGTGTCCATCAGAGCTGCCAACGCTTCAAGTGCTGCTATCATCAGTTTAACGTCCCTGTCGCTGAGTTGCTGCAGCAGCTGTTTTGTGTAAAGCAGGTCTACGAGTACCTTGTAGGCTCCATCTTTACCTGCCCTCATTCTGTGAGCTAAATCCTTATTGCATTCTGTCTGAAAAACAAAAACAATTCTGTCATTGAAATTCGTTAAGATGGAGAAGGTGGTTAAGTTGTTTGAAGATGCAAGAAATAATGCATAATAATTGTATGTGGGAAGACGACGACAGTCACCCATGTTGTGAGTGCCACCCGCGCGCACCAATCTGCTAAATCGCACCGCTGACGCGCGCTCAATGAACTCATAAGGGCTGCCTACTCTCATTTATCAGAAAATGATGTGTAGCTAATTGTTTGTGTTTATTGATGTGTAATGATGTGAATTACGAATCCCGCAACCAGAGGGTACAAGAAGGAAACTAGAATCACTTAAACGACGAGATTTATTATCCTTATTTCTCTAACTAGCCTAAGCCTAAGACTATTACTAATGACGCTCTGCCCTGCAACTATATCTTTATATAAGATGTAAATGAGGTCGAAGGTACGTAAACCGTGGCCGGTCACCAGTGCTGATGCGGCGCCTCGTGCCTGACTTCCTGAAACTTTTGAAGACGAAGTTGAAGATAGTGCTGCATGAGCTGTAATACTGGTGAATCGTTTTCCTGGTATCTTCTAATTTATTACATAATAAGAATACAGATTAAAGTACGTGGACGATCGGTCGATGCTATACCAATAGTGCCCGTAAGACATCCCGGTTATGAGGTAATGCAGCGTCGTCTTCGGGGACATATGCTGAAATCCAAGAACCAAGCAAGATAAGGATTGTTCTCAGCAATATCTCGTCATCCCTACACAAGATTGCGAAATAGTTGCTGATCTGCGGGGGAGGTGTTACGCACATAGCGATTAGAACGCTGAAATACATTTGACGTGGGTATATTAGCATTTCGGATTATCTATTCTGTGATTGCGGCAATAAGAGTGACTGCTCCAGACATAGGAGATAGAAGGGACTAGTGGTGCTATTTCGGTGTTGATGGAATGTAGCTTCTCTAAGTCCATAGAGTCCAATATGAAAAGCGATTCTGTAGATTCTGGATCCGCAAATGTTGGTAGCTGCATTATTTCTAGGGCGAATCCTTTGATGTGGTTGTTCGAGTTGGCTATGGTAAATTCGGGTGTTCTTAGGTATGTGACAGTTATGTGGAACGGTAGCCAGATAACTTCTTTCGAGTGTTTTGTATGTTTCATCTCCGCAAGATATCCTGACTTTGGGTGGGGCAGGGGAAGCTTATAGTATAATGGTTCTCGTCGAATTGTTCTACTGCTTGTTTCTTCAGAGTGACTGGTATTATCCTGCAAGGTGGTTCAAGCTCTTGACTGGTGATGGGATGCTGGATACAATCGGCTTCATCTTGAATTTGGTGGTTCATTTGTGGTTCACAGAGATACTAGGTGTTAATCTTCGGGCATTGGGCCTCTATGTACATAGAATCATATTCAGAGATCGCAATACAAGGTAAGACAGGTAGGAGGACTTTGTGATTTTTGTTAGGGACCATGGATGGTATAATTTGAGGGAAAGAGATCGGCATTTTAAACCTTAACTATCAGATCATCTGTATAAAATTAACCTAGCCTGATTACATCGTAATAATCGCTAAACTCTAAGTCCTATGATGCTCTTCAGATAGACTGTCTATATATAGTCATAGAGCATCATGAGGTATTGAGCCATATGGGCATAGAGAATTAAGTCTGGTTCAATACTATTAAGGGTACGGTTTAAACGTGAGAGATGCGTATCTGATTTTCGGTTATGTTCGTTAATATTTTTTTATTATGTAAAACCCAGGATTTAGATAAGCTAACATGATGGTTTAACTGAAACTCTAATTAATGGTCGTGTTCCTCTAGAGTTTTTATGACATTATTATATTTAATTGCATCGGTTTGATCCAGATTACCAGATATACCTACTCATAATAATGGAACCACCATCTATAAGACCTCTCTTGGGTCGGTCATGTTCAAATGATTCTAATTGAACTGATAATTTACTTAATTTAATTGAAAGATAATTAAAATAGGGCTCGAATAAGAAAGAAGTTTTATTATTTAGCTTGGGCCGGAATTCAGACATTTTAGAACTAATTCAATTTGATTCTGTATATTTTAGAGGTTGACGTAGTTGAAAAATGAGTGATAATGGGAGATGATTCGTGTCGTACCTAAGTTGAGTGGGAGTAAACCGGGACCTTTACCTAAGCTGTCAAGTGTTACCTCCTGCTTGTGAATGAAAGGGTATCTATAACTTAATTGGTGTAAACGGGAATTTCGTATGGGGCTCGAATACAATGTTTGATTTGGTTAGTGAAAGACCGAGGTTCGCTTTCAATATAAAATACGTCGGCGTACTGGGCACAGAATGTCCCGAAATTCGCCTTTTCCTCAGGATTCGAGTGGTCAGTCCGTAATCGCGATAACCCTTCATTCACACGATCGGTTGGTTGTTTGATATGTGTATTATATAATTCTGCACTAATTGGTCTGTCCATTGAGAATACGACATCGTGACGAGATGTGTTAGTTATCTCTACTATACCTCTATTATTTTCCACGGTGGTAAGACACTCACCGATGACACAATTTGCTAGTTTAGATGAGTTGGCTGGTATTACGTCTTCATACAAATTACTACAACGGGATACTGGCGTCACGTGTGACCAACAATCTAATTTTGAAGTCGATAGTTGATTCAGATTTTTCTAATAAATCATAGCGGATCAAGCCATCGAAAAAGTCATGGAATGTGTACACATAAAGATTAACTCTCCGGGTTCATTATTCGCGAAAGTATAGGATTGCAATAGAGTAATCGTTTCTAGTAGATGCATGAATATTTATGGCGGAAAATGGGTCGTAATTAAGAGGAATGTGCGATACGATACGAAATTTTGTACAACTGTGGGACTAACAGAAGACATTAAGAGGTGGATCTGAGATTTGAACTGTACTGTAACGTATACAGTGTCACAGTGTTGTGACTATACCTACTAGTACATTCTCTGTTTTTTGTTATTTCGTGTACTTACTAACAATAGAATAAGATTTCTGTTACTAACAATTTATGGATCTTTGGTCTGCAATAAAGATTATTATTATTATATATTATTAAACTGCAGATGTTTTATAGTTCGTTCGCCTGCGGTGATAATATTGCGGGATTTGACCTCATTAATTTGCTTTGACTGCATCTAGTAGCGATAGTAGGTTCGTTGCTAAATCGTACTTAGTCCCCTTTCGTAGTCGAATTGGAAACTGTTGATAATGGAAATAGTGGATATAGAAGACTGTATTTTCTTTCTGTCGGTTAACCAGCACTGCCCCAACCGAGGAGGGAATTTTCCCCTAAGGATCCTGGGAATTGGCGCGGAGGACTTGCCGCATTACGACGCCATCCAGTGGCTCCAGGCCACGAACATCGGTCCCGTCGGCCCACTGGTGGACGGACTACTGTGTGAGCACGGATATTTGGTGGACTTTGGGGGTGATTCGCTTCGGGTATTCGTCAATGCCTTGGGGCTGGTGCACTTCTATCGCTGTCACCAGTTGCTTCTAGCCCTGGATGAAGTGGAGCTGGGTGATCTAGCTGATGAAGCGCCGCCGGCGGGGTAATGTATATGTAATTCCTGGTTACCTTTTCTGCATATTAAATATTCGTTTTGTCCAGCCAGTTTTTTTTTCTTTTTCCTTTTTTCCGATGTATAGCTTACATACTATATTCTGGATACTTCCTGTGCTATCAATGCCTGGATAACCTCCGCTGCGGCTTCATGTAGATTCTGGATTCTCGTACCGTGGCTGGCTTGATAGCCGCCCAGGCGACTCGCGAACGCGAATTATCGATGCTAGATAGTCCTAAGTGCCCGCGTAACATGTGTAGTTATATAAAAATGATAATAATAATAACATACAAAAAATATATATGCTTGAGTTTGTTAATATCATGTTATGGCACTATCGTATTAGGTTACCTATAAAGATAGTTGTGTGTATGTAATTGTAAATAAATAAAATAAAAGTCTTTGGTGCAGCAAAAGAGCATTCAACTAAATAGTCAGAGGTCTATACTCCCTCAGTTTGCTATTTCTACATGACCTGCATGAACACAGACTGATATAATATATTTTATCACTAATTTATTACCCGTATGCCAGAAGAGTTATGTTTCTTGCGTATATCATTATGTGATAAGGAAACTGCGCCAATGCAATTAATGATTAGTACTTGCAGCAAAGTTTTACATATCATACAATTATGGAACCAGTAAACCGTGTAGCAATTGGGTTATGGGGTTCAAGGGAGGTAATTTCCAGCATGTGAAGTACGTCTTTACCTTCAGTATGTCCAACTCTTTCAACACTTGATCCACATCATATCTTTTGTGTGCACACAACTGCTTGAGGTTCCAGATAGCTTCAGAAACAAGGTGGTTCTCTTGACCGCTGAGTGTCAAGTCTTTTATTATGTTCGCTAGATTCACACCCTGAAATTAAAATTTTATAGCAATTTTATCATCAAATTCCGATTTGGGACTGTGACACAGTTCACACTACTACAGTCGCCGACGCTACCACTTTCTTGCAGTAGATAAAAATAAACTATATATGTGATTGAATGAATTTTTACAGCATTAAGTATGCTAACTATACAAATCGAATACATAGGGAAAAAGAATCTTCTCGGGCGGGACACGAACCCGCAGTCTGTCCCTTACAGGGGGAATGCCTTGACCAATTCGGTTACCGAGACACGCCCGATTTGATTCAAATTTTCCATCTTATACGTCTTTAAGGCGACGGTGGAGTCATCTATCGATTTTCTTACGAACTATCGAAATCAATGAATGATGTTACAATCATTTTTAAACCTTGATTTTTGATAACTCCGCCCAAACAATTGAATGAATTTTTACAGCATTAAGTATGCTAACTATACAAATCAAATACATAGGGAAAAAGAATATTCTCGGCCGGGACTCGAACCCGCAGTCTTTCCCTTACAGGGGAATGCCTTGACCAATGGGTTTCGTACATAATACCGAAAGTTAAATAATCGAATAACAATGGGTCGACAACGATTGGTCGGACGATCAAATTGTCGCTGGTACATTAGGTCGAAACGTTAATACGTCGAGGTATCATTACGTGGAAAATGCAATAGGTCGAAAGATCAAATTGTCGCTGGTATATTAGGTCGAAATATGAATACGTCGACGTATTACTTACTACGAAAAAATGCAAACGATCTATTGTCCCCTCCCCATAAAGTTGAAATTTTCAAAAAGCCTGTCTTAGCGGAATCTATGAAATAAACCTACCGGTACCAGCGGCAATTTGATCGTCCGACCAATCGTTGTCGACCCATTGTTATTCGATTATTTAACTTTCGGTATTATGTACGAAACCCTTGACCAATTCGGTTACCGAGACACACCCGATGTGATTCAAATTTCCCATCTTTTACGTCTTTAAGGCGACGGTGATGTAAATACTGCGAAAGTTATGTGAATAAATGATTACTGATTGACTGTTTATACTGGAGATTGATGGCACTTGGTGGAATCTGCTACACAATATATTGAATAACACACTTGTACTTTTGTACAAGTGTGTTATTCAATATGATTATTGATTGGTTAATCTTTAATGCATATTTCACGTCAGAGATTGAGAATCACTTTCAATTTAATGTTTGTATTATTTTGGCCATTATGGGAGCAACTGCTATCTGACGTCACAACTGCAAATACATATTTCTATAGCCTCATTTAATAAGTTAGGATTGGGTCCCAAGATGTTGAAATACTTGTGTAGATTACTAAACTATAAAGTGCTTAGTAGTGCAGTATGTAACATTAACTTCAATACATTGTATGGATATGCCAGTCACAATTATTATTTATAACCAGTGATTAGAGTACGTAGAACTATCTTGGTACTTCGATCACTGGTTATAAATAACTGTGTCGGGCATCTACGTTCATTGACCGCAAACATTGATGTTAATATGATATTAAACCTTGATTTTTGATAACTCCGCCCAAACAATTGAATGAATTTTTACAGCATTAAGTATGCTAACTATACAAATCAAATACATAGGGAAAAAGAATATTTTCGGCCGGGACTCGAACCCGCAGTCTTTCCCTTACAGGGGAATGCCTTGACCAATGGGTTTCGTACATAATACCGAAAGTTAAATAATCGAATAACAATGGGTCGACAACGATTGGTCGGACGATCAAATTGTCGCTTTTAAAATTATACTTTTGTACAAGTGTGTTATTCAATATGATTATTGATTGGTTAATCTTTAATGCATATTTCACGTCAGAGATTGAGAATCACTTTCAATTTAATGTTTGTATTATTTTGGCCATTATGGGAGCAACTGCTATCTGACGTCACAACTGCAAATACATATTTCTATAGCCTCATTTAATAAGTTAGGATTGGGTCCCAAGATGTTGAAATACTTGTGTAGAATACTAAACTATAAAGTGCTTAGTAGTGCAGTATGTAACATTAACTTCAATACATTGTATGGATATGCCAGTCACAATTATTATTTATAACCAGTGATTAGAGTACGTAGAACTATCTTGGTACTTCGATCACTGGTTATAAATAACTGTGTCGGGCATCTACGTTCATTGACCGCAAACATTGATGTTAATATGGATATGCCTTAGAATTCTTACTGATACGGATTTTAATAAGCCAATAAGCGCACAAGTGACACTGTAAAACGTTGCCAAAATGTTGCAAAATTTTTGTGACTAATGAGCGGTCTTGCTTCTTTGCTGAAACTTGGGATGTTGTTGCTTTATGGAGACAAATGTAAACAATCAAACAGATAAATATTTGGGTTTAGTAACAAACTTTTTATATAATACTAATAACTTTTAATTTACCGTCGCCCTTCAAGACAGATAGAGACAGGAAATTTGAAGTGATTTAGGTGTGACTCAATTGCTCAGGTGGAAGAGCATTCCCCCTGTAAGGGGAAGGTCGTGGGTTCAAGCCCCACTAGAGTTTTTCTTTTTCCCGATGTATTATTTAAACATATTGAATATAAAAAGTAGAATACAGTGTTATTCCTACAAAATGCAAAACCTTTTCTTGTTAATACTAATGTGATGGTTGAGTGAAATTTTATAGCATTTATTATGCTAACTATACAATTCATAATGCCTTCAAAGATTGGGTTTAATAAATTGTTTCTTTCTATTTACTATACTATCCTTAAGGCCCTCCATTCGACTTATCTAGGTTAAATTATAAATATGTACAGTCACCTCTATAAATATGTATACACGGTAGGGTTCCAGAAACAAGTAACCGGGGTCAACTTCAAATTTTTGTATACAAAATATTGATGTTAAACTCTTAATCCAAATGATGTAAACTCTTAATATTTCATAAAAATGTAACCATTACACGCCTCATAAAATGTATCAAATAATGCTTGCAAAAATATATTCACAATTAAGGGGTCAATTGAATGGAAACATGCCACGATTCATATATATGTAAACACGTACTTTCAAAATAATATAAAGTATACTTTCAGTGAAGTTTTGTTGTCTGTAGTCTAAAATATGTAGTCATCTTTCAAGCCAATAATATGTAAACAATGATAAAATGTGAAAAGATACAAAAATATTGATTTATGCTACGGACGTTTTATATATTTAGCGATCCAAGATGGCGGGCACAAAATTTTCACAAAAATCGATATAGGTATCAGTATACGAATATATCATCTATTTAGCGATCCAAGATAGCTGACTCGAAATTTTCATCAAAATTGATACATATATGGGTATCGTTTTCAGGGTTTTTGAGGTCGCCGATTAAGACTACAATATGATTTCGAAAACTTAATGTATGTAAGGAAAAATATTGCAAAATTTCCAAGACTTTGTGCCAGGCACAATATAAATACCAGAAATAAAAACAATCTTGTAGTTTGTCATAGCAGACTCCATAAAATAAGTAATTCTTTCCAGGGCAACTGCATACGCTTTTTTAACAAGCTTCCTAATGAAATAAGAGATTCAGCTGTTTTTTTTTTTTTATCTATATTTACGGAGCTTAGCCACAATATGACTATGTCGCTCCATCATAGCCATTTTATATAAAGTATAAGTCATTTTATATGAATAGATTATACAGATGTTTGAAATTCATGATACAACAAATACATGTCTTGAGCTGTATCCGACATAGGTCTTGCGAGGGCGCTATTGCACCATCCGATATCCATTACATCAGTTAGTAGTAGGTCTGCTCTCCGCTGCTGGCTCCGAACACATTCCATCAGAATATGTTGCACATCTTCAACCACACCACATATTTCACAGTTTGGTGAGGGTGTCAAACCCATAAGGAAAGTAAACCTTCTAGATGGGATGTGCCCGGACTGCAATCTCATAGCCAACACTAATTTATATCTACTAAAGGAACAGTTATCAATCCAAGGTATAAGATTTACCTGTTAATAAATTAAAAAATACAGTAAAGAGCAAACTGTGCCAGAAAGGCTATTAAAAAATCCAAGAACATTTAAATGACAAACAAGCTTGGAAATGAGCTGTTCGCTCAGCTATGCTACTCAAGCAAAACATTGTATCCAGACCATAAGTTTTAGGCTAAGTAAATGTTTTTGTAAATAGACCAAAAAAAAAAGCCCGCTGAGTTTCTTGCCCGCCCGAGTCTTCTCAGGTCTGGGCCGCGTATCGAACCGGTGATCCATTTACTATTATTAGTTAGTATTTAATATTTACTTTATGTTGACGTTTTGTAAGTGCGGGTTTAATGGTCTATGCAGAATAAACTATTTTTGAATTTGAAAATTTGAATTTGAATTCATCCATTTGGCGATCCAAGATGGCGGTCTCGAAATTTTCACCAAAATCGAAATGAGTATCGCTTTCAGGGTTTTTGGGGTCGCTGATAGCGAATATGTCATCCATTTACCGATCCAAGACGGCGGACATGGCATTTTCATTAAAATCGCTATGGGTATCGTTTTCGGGTTTTTTAGGGTTGTGGACTACGAATATGTCATCGATTTCGCGATACAAGATGACGGATACGAATTTTCTATAAAATCGAAATTCCAAATTCAATTCTCACTTAGATTCAGACGCACCTCTCAGACTCAGACTCACTCAGACTCTTAGACTCAGCCTCTCAGACTCAGACCCAGACTTTCAGACTCATACTCTTAGACTCACTCAGACTCTCAGACTCAGCCTCTCAGACTCAGACTCTGAGACTCAGAATCTCACACTCAGACTCTCAAGACTCTCAGATTCAAATTCAAATTCAAAAGTCACACTTAAAATATTACATTTGATTATAATTGGTTAAGAATAGAAACGGGATGTGATTGAACGTCGCAATAGCCACGCGAGCGGAGCCCCAGACGTCAGCTAGCTATTTATATTAGCGTGTGTTGATGTGCCTTGAGAGGATAAAGAGATTAAATAAACTTTGCTGACAGTATATTTTATATTATTTTGAAAGTATGTGTTTACATATCTAAGAATCATAGCATGTTTCCATTCAATTGACCCGTTAGTTGTGGATATATTTTTGCAAGCATTATTTGATACATTTTATGAGGCATGTAATGGTTACATTTTTATGAAATATATAATAATATACATATAATATACAATATATATAGCCAAATGATGTAAACTCTTAGTTTACATCATTTGGCTATATATATTGTAAACAAGAATTTGAAGTTAACCCCGGTTACTTGTTTCTGGAACACTACCACATATAAGTACATATTTATAGAGGTGACTGTACTTAAATAGCTTTGTATTATTTTTCTACTTAAGAAGCAAATTCCAGGATCAGGGATTATCCATATAAAGTTAGACACATGACAAGTACATAACATCACTGTTCATAACCAGGTAGGCTTACAATACTATTAGGAAATCAGTAAATAAACATGTTGTCTTAGAATAGACATGAATGGTTTATTAATTAGTACCTGTACCCAAGCTATACCAGTTGTCCTTGACCAATGATTGACCACTAGACTACGGAATAGTAATGATTAGGTCATCTTGCATCTATAATTCGCATATATAGGCTTATATAAAGCGTAATTTTAATAGGTCAGAATTCGCAGTATTAATGAGTCATAAAACTATAAATAAGTAATTTGTATGATACCTGAGCTTCAAATTGGGCCACAGCCTCTTCAACCGCCTCTTCGGGGCTCATATCAAACTCTTCAATATTCTCCTTGACCACCTCATCGTACGTCTCCTGTGTTATTACTAGGGGCATTTTTATAGTCTACTTCAACTTTATACAAAAAATACACGCAGTCTTCAATATTATTGAAAATAAATTGAAATATTCTCACATGCCGAGTCAAACGTTTGCCGAATGATGTCAACATGTAATGTTGTGCGTCGAATTCTACTATTCAAATGTCAAAACAAATGAAATGTCAGATTTAGAGATTTGCACCGGAGCGGCAGAGCCGGAGAAACACCGGAGATTAACCGATTGAAAGGATTGATCTCCGGTGAACATACACCTTCGTGTTGCATAAATATACACCTTCTCGCCTAAACCACTGATCCGATTTTAATGAAATTTAGTATGAAGGTAGGTAAGACCTTGAGAAAGGATATAAGGTATGTGTTTGGATGTGAAAAGAGTGGTTAAAGGGGGGAAATAGGGGATGAAAGTTTATATGAATGTTCGTATTTTTTGAAGATATCCTGATGAAATTTGTTACAGAGAGAGAGACTAGTGCTTGGAAACGGCTATAAATGGGGTTAAAGGGGAGGGGGACAGGTTTGATGAAAGTCTATATGAAAATTGTCCGTTTTGAATATTCCCAGATAAAATTTGGTACATAGACAGATTTGAGCTTGGGAAAATACATAATCTACCTTTTAATGAGTAAATGGGGGGACACAGGGTAGGGAGAGGGTATCAATGAAAGTTTCGAACTTTGTCTTTATAAGATAATCTGATATTTTTGGTACATTTTATAGAAGATTAGAGGTTGAGATATAGAGGCGAGTGAGGAGGTGAGTAGAGTGGCGAGTCGAGTAGAGAAGTGAGTAGAGAGACGAGTGAAGGCGAGCAATGATGTTTATACTGTTGGTGGAATCTGCTACACATATTGAGTAACACACTTTGCCGAGAATGCTGTGAGGTTTACCAAATTTAACCTCCCGCGTTTTTTCAAAACTGGCAAACTTTCCTATAAGCTTTCATCAACTTATCCCCCCCCCCTTTAACCCCTTTTTTCGCGTTAAAAAGTAGCCTTTGCCAGTTTTCAAGCCCTAGTCAATTTCATCAGGATATCTTTAAAAATGACAGACATTCATGAAAATTTTCCTCCCTTATTTCACCCCCTTTAATCCCCGTTTTCGCAACCTAAAATGCCTATGTACTTTCTCAAGGTCAGACCTACATCTATACTAAATTTTGTCAAAACCGGTTCAGTGGTGAACTCGGTTAGGCGTGAAAGCATAACAGACAGACAGATAGACGAGAGTTACTTTGACATTTATAATATTAGTATGGATGGTAGGTGAGCGTTTTCCAAACAAAGTGTACCCATGTTGTGCTTTGCGACTGTTGTCCGTTTTGTCCAGGAGGAACAAAATGTCACAAAAGCGACGTGACGTTTTCACCACATTTTATTATTTACTTATTTATTCTGACACAAATCAGGTATAAATAATATAAAAAACGTTATATAGTGAAGTCTTAATCTTCTGAGAATGAATAAATCATATAAAGTAATCCGAATTACTTTGGAAATGTGTCTCAAAATGGATGGAAGAAATGGTGACCGTCGTGGCACTTCATACATAATGTCAAGTATTTTTTTGAAAATTATTTAATATGGCTCTTTTAATTTGACTACCAGACAATGTAAACATTTAGTGCCATCTTGAGTATAGAAAAAAATCTCCATATAATAGACATTAGACTGTCTTAACCGTAACAAAACTGACGTGTCCGGACTACACCACTTTGTACGTTTTCATTGGAAACAAAACTGCATTTAAAGGGCTTAGGACTCAAATTAGACACTAAGGATGCTAGTAGGTTACTCACAGTTCTTTCATATGGTACCTAAAACTCATACTAAGCCAGTAGAAAAAGCAATCAGAATAGCTTCTAACATTCAATAAATTGAATAGGGGACAGGCCGAAAACTGACGTTTCGTTGTTTAAAAATCATCATAATTTAAATATTACGATAAATAGATCAAATAAATGAATGCCTTTAAATGCTTTAGAGTATATTTATATTTTTAAAATATCAAGTTATCGATACCCAGATATATCTTTTTTTAAATTGTAATTCAAACACAGGGGACAGTGCAATAGTGAAGGGTACACTTTTTTTGAAAAAAACGCTCAGGTACATCTACAGAACCCTCTGTGCGCGAGTCCGACTCGAGCTTGTCCGGGTTTGTCACATAATACTTTAGTTATATACTTTATATACGCAATATACTTTAGTAAGTGAAATAGGTATAAGTAGAAAAAATAAATATAATTCACCGGTGATCACCCGTGATTCAATCAGAGCTTGCCCATTCACCGGAGAATACAATCGGTTCACAAAAGCTCGCTCCGGTGCAAACCTCTAGTCAGTTTGTATATAAGAACGTTCGGAGTTACGTAAAACAAAAATTACGGAACTAAAAATTAAAATTGATAATTATTCAAAAGGTACAACAAATATGAATTATCCATAATATTATTAATAAATTATTGATATTACATTATATTTGATATTACTTAAATATTAATTATAATTAACACTATTTTAGTGTTAAGTTAAAAAAAATGCGTATTTGAACAATGACACATTAAAAAAGTAATTTGACAGAAAACGTCTTGTATGACGGTGCGTTTGGAAACCTACTCAAATGAACAATATTCGTGAATGTATCTAAAAACATTTTAGAAATTAAATCTTTTTAGTTATTAAATAGTACCTAGTTCTCACATTTATTACTTTTTTGTCAATGAACATATGAAATAAATATAAATTGCTTCTATTATACGTATATAAATTTAATAGATTAGTGATCAAAATACTATGTTTTGAGTAGCACCTGGCACCTAGATGACGCATACTCCCGTAAAAGAACTGAACAAGCACAAAATTATTATATTTTTGCGTAATTACCTATTGAATATTCCTTGCACTGTGTTTGTTTAGTTTCCTTTTACAAGTTAATTGAGTCTCAGAAATGAGTTTCCTTGGAAAACTATTCGGTGGGAAGAAGGAGGATAAAGGTCCCACCACCCATGAAGCAATCCAAAAGTTACGTGAAACTGAAGAACTATTGATAAAGAAGCAGGAGTTCCTGGAGAAGAAGATTGATTTAGAAGTACAGACAGCCCGGAAACATGGCACCAAGAACAAACGCGGTAAGTACAATGGCGTAGATCCGTAATTATAGCTTCATACATTGATCTAGACGTTCTTTGTTGACATGTACGAGGAGCGTGACCTTGTATTTATAAATCATCTATTAATTGTTACGTGTATGGTCGTATATCCTCCACCCACTATATGGTTCAGCATTCTTTGATAGTAAGCATAAGTAAGTTGAATTGATTCTCTACTAGAAGACTGCCTAACTTTTAGCTGGTTACCCACCATTATAACAATACAAGGCTCTTATAAACTAATTTTTAGTCCCACGGTTATTAAAAGTATGTATATCGATTTAGTTACACATTACAGAGTTCCCAGTTTTATAAATCTTGCATCATACACAAAACTACAGCTGACTCTGTTAATAAAACTGTTAGAATATTGTTCAGTTGTTTGTGTTTATTTTATCTAATCTCACAGCTCAGGGGCACCAACTGTTGTTGCCTTACTGTCACCATAACTTTTACTTACAATCATGGTAGATTTTATATCATGATTTTATTTATTTCATTAAGACTTGGTACATCTTAATCCCACTTTACCAATGACCTTACTACACACTTAGGAGAATTCTTTGCCACATACAACATAATACAAATTGTGTATTCTTAACTCCTTTTCGAAGTGTATAAGAACATTTTGACTTTAAGTGAACAAGAAAATATATGTACTAAATCCAGGGTAAGCAGACAATTAAAGTGATGAAGAAGTCTCATCAAGTGTAAGTCAGAACAACATTTGTGGATGGTTGTATTGTTTTGACATTGTTTCACCATATTATATGGGAAGGTAACAGATACAAAAAATATTGGTTATTTACATTTGGCTGATGCAATTTCTCATTAAGGAAAATCAAAAGTATGAGTCATTTGGTATTTGAGTCCATTCTTGTAAATGTGTGTTTCCATGATATATTTATATATTTTAAGGAATAGTCAGACTACACTATTTCTGTTTTTTCATTTATCATGATACTTCCTGGTTCTTTTTAATGAAACAATATTTATGATAAGAGCAGAGCAATTGTTTAACTCCTAATAAACAATTATTGAAAGTAGATTCCGATGTAAATTATTTATTCACTATTTTCCATGTCATTTATACCGATTATGTATTTAATCTTGATTGTTTATAAAGTCTCCCAACATTGGGAAAGGCCTATGCCCAGCTTCTGCTGTGTGACTGTGATAGGCTGTAATCGAATGATTGATTGTAAAGCTTGTTCTTCTATTGACACTTTTATGTCTGTATCCCCTTGCACTGTGGTCTCAGAGGAAAAGAAGGCTTACCATGGCTTACCATGCGAGGTGAAGTCAAATTGACGTGTCCTTTTATAAAAATAAAAAGTGATATGGTAACTTTGGCACACCAATGGCATACCCATGGCATCTCTTGTAGTTTATCTGCAATATCTTCTGTATAATGTCTTTATCTTGTTAATTATCCTTCCATTATCTAAAGCAATTAATAAAGAAAATTAATGATAGTCTTATCGATTTATCTATGCTATACCTATTATATAATTGTGAAGTGATTGTGTCTATACATGTTTTGATTGTGTTTGTATACACCCATGGATTCTATTCAGTTATTTTTCTTTTAAAAAAATATTTTTTATTATAAATAGCTTACAAAACTTGACTCCCTCTGCCCCAGCTAAAAGTGAACACTCCCTCTGGAAAGCAATCAAGTCACGTGCTAAACCGCAGAAGGTAGATCATCCTCTCAGAACCCAGGATGGAAAATGGGCAAAAAGTGACGAAGAAAGAGCAGAAGCATTTTCTCCATTTTTATTAATGCTATCAACAAAGTTATATCTTCCAATTATCATCTCTACGCAGACGATTTGCAGATTTACCGTCATTTTGGGGCTGACGAGGTAGGTGGGGCAATTGCGGCCGTCAATAGTGATCTCAGAGGCATTAGTGCATGGGCAAAATCTTTTGGTTTGCTTGTCAATCCAGCTAAATCGCAAGCAGTCATTATAGGGAGCAGATATTTTTACAATAATCTTGACCATGCCTCTCTGCCTCCTATTTACTATAACAACACCTTGATACCTTTTACCTCGGTTGCCAAAAACCTTGGTATTATCTTCGATTGCAACTTGTCATGGACTAGTCATGTCAACTGTAATGTTGGTAGATTGTACGTATTATGTATCTGTGCTGTGCCGGCCCGGCAGTCTTGAATAAACGCTCTCACTGTACGCACGTGTCTCATTGCGCCCCGCTATAGGTACCTACAGTACACTGGCGACGAAAACGAACTATTTAAAATCGTGTGCAAATTGTGTTGTGTATCATGTCGATAGGTCGTCTCAGTGAATTCGATGTTAAGTCTGGCTTGTGGTCGTCGTATTATGATCGCCTGGAGATGTATTTTAAAGTGAATAAAGTGACGGACGATTTGAAACTACCTACTATGATTGCGTCGATGGGAGGAGAAGCGTACGAGTTGCTTTTGAATTTAGCGAGCCCTAAAAAGCCTGCTGAACTCACGTTAGGTCAGGTGGATAGCCTGATGCGTCAACACCTTCAACCTACACCATCAACGTTGGCTGAAAGGTACCGCTTTCGACAAAGACGCCAAGGAGCGGCAGAGGACGTGGCTGTGTTTGTTGCGGAGCTAAAAAAATTAACGCGCCATTGTCAATTTGCCGCGAATCTTAATGAGAACCTGCGTGATCAATTCATTTGCGGCCTGAAGAGCGATGTCATCAGACAACGGCTGTTCGCGGAGGATGATGCGATAACTTTCGCGCAGGCCGTAAAGTTGGCAAGTTCTCTGGAAGCGGCGGAGCGAGATTCAGCGGTGGTAGATAGATCTGTGGCAAACGATTCGGAGACAAACCAAGAAAGCGCGGTACATGCACTAACATCGTCATCGTCAGGCGCAGGGCGCGGCGGCGTTAGGCTGCGCGGGCGCGGGGCTGGCAGCGCGGGGAGACAACATGCGGCAGCAGCGCTGGCCGCACATCCACTCAAAAAGGCGGCGAACTGTGTAGCATGTGGTGCTACGAATCATTCGTATACGAGTTGTCGCTATCGGGATTTTACATGCAGCAAGTGTCAACAGACAGGGCACTTGCGTAGGGTATGCCCGGAGAGCAATAGTCAACCACAGCGGCGACGAGAGGTGCAAACCTATCGACGCGGAGAGCAGAGGCATAGCATCAACTTCGGTGGCACGACAAGCAATGGACCCGGGGAAGAAGGGGTGGAAGACCTGGAGGAAAACTTGAATCTCATCGCACTCAATAATTATCGTGCTGTAAGTTTACCGGTGTATATAGACAATATACTTATAAATATGGAGGTAGATACAGGTACTGCTATATCGTGCATTAGTTACAAAACTTATGAACGTTATTTCAGAAAAATACCTATTGAAAGTGACGACACCGTTTTAAGATTTTACAATGGTACGAAAATAAAACCTTTAGGTATCATTAGACCGAGAGTGCGCTATTTAGTTCTAGAAAAACCTTTAGAATTGTTTATCATAGAAAACGGTACTACTTCTTTGATTGGCCGACAGTGGTTGGCGGAGTTAAACATAGATATTCCAAGATTTGTAAATAAAACCACCTGTGATTTGAATCATGTTAATTCTAATGTAGAAATAAAAACAATTATTGACAGATATAAAGAACTGTTCAGCGGCGGGCTGGGGCGATACACGGGTGGCAAGGCGACCCTGCGGGTGCGGGAGGGGGCGGTGCCCGTGTTCCATCGCGCGCGGCCGGTGCCCTACGCGCTGCGCGAACGCATTGACGCGGAGCTGGACGCGATGCTGCGCGCCGGCGTCATCGAGCCCGTCGACTGCTCGGACTGGGCCTCACCATTAGTGCCGGTAACGAAGGCGGACGGTGCGTTACGCATTTGTGCGGATTACAAGGCGACTCTAAATCCTGTGTTACTGATCGATCGATATCCGCTTCCTAAAATAGAAGATGTACTGGTGGGTTTATGTGGTGCTAAATTGTTTAGTAAAATAGACCTCTCACAAGCGTACAATCAGGTTGAACTCGACGACTCGAAAATATATACAGTCATAAATACACATCGAGGTTTATTTCGATATAATCGATTAGTCTTTGGTCTAGCTTCGAGTGTAGGTATTTTCCAACGAATAATGTCGCAACTGTTACAAAACATCCCTAATGTTCAAGTCTTTTTAGATGATGTTATTGTGGGCGGAAGGACTAAATCCGAACACTTGCGAGCTCTAGAGCAAGTGTTCCAGAGGTTATCGGCAAGCGGGTTGAAACTTAAGAAACAGAAATGTGTTTTTTTAGCAAGTGAGGTTACCTACCTGGGTTACGTAATTTCTAAGGACGGCGTCAAAGCGGACAAGTCGAAATTAGAAGCTATTAATAAATTACGGGCTCCTAGGAACGTTAGCGAGTTAAGGTCATTTATAGGAATGGTTAATTTTTATTCCAAATTCATACGTAATTTTAGCTCACTACTAGTTCCGTTGAACGAATTATTGCGAAAGGATATAGAATGGGCCTGGACCAGCCAACGTGCACGCGCTTTTGCAGAAATAAAACAGGCATTAATGGGAGCCGAGGTATTAGCTCATTATAATCCATCGAAGCCGCTGTTTATCACGTGTGACGCGAGTCCTTGCGGGGTTGGGGGGGTGCTGTCTCAGCCGGGAGCGCGGGGCGAGCGGCCCGTCGCTTATGTGTCTCGCTCACTCACCGCCGCGGAGAGGAACTACTCGCAGATTCACCGCGAAGCGCTTGCGATTATATTCAGTTTGCGTAAATTTCATCAATACGTATACGGACGCAAATTTATTTTACGCACTGACCATAAACCGTTAGTATCGATTTTAGGACCACACACTGATATACCTACGATGACGGCTAGTAGGATGGTACGATGGGCAGTAATATTATCTGCTTATAATTACGAAATTGAGTACATAAGTACTAATGAAAATTGTGCAGATGGGCTTTCGCGCTTACCGTTGGCCGTCAGCGTTCAGAGCAGATCAGAAGAATCCATACCTGAACAAACGTATTTACATTTTGTTCAGGATAGTCTATTATTAAACTATAACGAAATTAAAATGCAAACGGCCAAAGATCCGTGGTTAAGTCGAGTATTAAGTTATATAAGAGACGGCTGGCCTAGTAAATGCGAGATTAGGAATTTACAGCCTTATTTCAATAGGAAAACTGAGTTATACGAGGAGCTGGGTTGTGTTATGTGGGGCCACCGGGTTGTGGTGCCGGCCAGTTGTCAAGACCGAGTTTTAAGGACAATACATGAGCCACACATGGGTATCGTAAAATCAAAAGCATTAGCTCGTAGCTACGTGTGGTGGGCCGGAATCGACGAGGCCGTGGAGCGCGAGTGTCGCGCGTGTGACGTGTGCGCCGCGCAGTCAGATGCGCCGCCGCGGGCTCAGCCGAGGCCCTGGCCATGGCCGGGTAAACCCTGGACTCGGCTACATATGGATTTTATGGGGCCAATAGCGGGGAAAACATATTTTGTGGTGATCGATGCAACTACAAAATGGGTAGAAGTTTTCCTAGTGCCCAGTACAGCTGCGACTTGTACAATAACGAAACTTAGGGAGCTTTGGAGTAGGTGGGGTATTCCTAGACAAGTCGTGTCTGACAATGGACCCCCCTTTACCAGTAGTGAATTTGCGGAGTTTTTACGTAAGGACGGAGTAGAACACATATTCGCAGCTCCATTTCATCCATCGTCTAATGGGGCTGCTGAAAACGCGGTCAGAATCCTGAAAAGAGTGATAAGAAAAGCTACTTTAGAAAGAACGGACGTTGAGAAGGCGCTTAACACGTTTTTACTATATTACCGGAATACGGAACACTGCACGACGGGCGCTAGTCCGTCTCAGCTAATGACAGGGCGACATATGCGGACTAAGCTCGATGCGTTGAAGCCGGATAGGGAGAGTAAGATCCGCCTTGCTCAACAGCGTCAAGTTGATAATGCAGGGGGGGTTGACAGGGTCTTAAAGGTTGGAGACGAAGTGTGGTACCGCCAGTATCTTAAGGGGGAGAAGTGGTTGCCTGGTGCTATACAAGACAGTAAAGGTCCAAGTGATTTTGTAATTAGAGGTAACGATAGTAAAATAGCACACAGGCATATCGATCAGCTAAAACGTAGGACAAGAAGTTCGCTTGTAATCCCCACGGGTAGTACCGGGCCGTCCGTCTTTCCAGCGTCGGTCGAGGAGACACCCGGGGTCCAGTCGGGGCAGGGGGAGGGTTCGGTGACGCCGCCGCCGCCGAGGACCGATGTTTTATCTTCACCGGTCGGTAGTGAGGAGGATACAGAGGTTTCCGAAAGGTTTGTCACGCCACCTGCCGCTCCTGTACCGCCCCAATCTCGCCCAATGCGTAAATGTAAATTAGGGAAAGTTAATTATAAGTGTTAAATTGAATAGTATATATATCCTTATTATAACTACTTAGTAAGTTGTCTTTTGTTTATCCTATTGTGATCCTTAATAGATTAAGCTAATATGGTAATTATATCTTGTACGTTCGGAAGCTAATTAAGTGTGGAGGGATGTAATGTTGGTAGATTGTACGTATTATGTATCTGTGCTGTGCCGGCCCGGCAGTCTTGAATAAACGCTCTCACTGTACGCACGTGTCTCATTGCGCCCCGCTATAGGTACCTACAGTACACAGAGGTGAGCAGGAGGGTTTTTAGCACTTTTCACTCTCTTAAGCTTCTTCAGAATTTCCTTCCTTTTAAGACCAGAGTCTGTCTTGCTCAATCTCTTCTCCTTCCTCTTCTAGACTATGCCGACGTCACCTTTTTGGATGCAACTGAAGAACTGTGGAACAAGATGGAGCGACTGCAAAACTTATGCATTCGTTTTATTTTCGGTCTCCGCAAATACGATCACGTTTCCGAGTTCCGAAAGCAACTAAAGTGGTTACCAATTCGGCGGCGTCGAGATGTTCATATTCTTTCCCTTCTCTTCTCTATTCTTCATAATCCTCATTCTCCTTCATATCTTCGTGAGCGCTTTGAATTCCTTGTGCCCAGGGGTAAACCCTGTCGTACTTCCTCCTCTCTTCTACTTCGAACTCCTTGTCATAGTTCTTCCTGCTACGACAATTCTTTTACAGTTTCTGCAGTGCGTCTTTGGAATTCTCTTCCTCACACCATACGCGATAGTCCATCTTCGAACATTTTTAAAAAACGAACAAGAGACTACTTTCTCTCGAAACTATAGCAGACATATGTACGTAGGTGTAGGTATGTATGTGTGTATTCATTTATGTATGTATGTATGTACTTATGTATGTATGTAGGTATGTATTTATGTATGTATGTATTTATGTATGTATGTATGTATGTGTTTATGTATGTATGTAGGTATATGTTCATGTTGCATGTATGTATATGTTGTATCTATGTATATTTATGCCTTTTACCTGGGGTATACGTCTCGTATACCTCCTAAATCAAATTCGATGCTTCTTGTACACTAGACTTTGCCACTCATATAACAATTCCTCTGTGCACTCCCAGGTTTGCTGGAAGAAAACTCAGCTTTGAGTTAAGCTCGCCTTTGTACATCTCGTCTCACTATTTCATATAAATATAATTTATGTGTACATAAAGAATAAATAAATAAATAAGCATATGCGCAGTTTCTCAGAGATGTCTTCACTCCAAATTATGATTTGGATTCAAGTCTAGATGATGAAGTACAAAAGTATCTGAGCAGTGACCTGCAGCTCAGTCCCCCTATGAAGTGTTGCACTCCAACAGAAGTCCGGCGGCTGATCCTTGAGCTGGAGATGAGAAAAGCACCGGGCTTTGATCTAATTACTGCAGAGATACTAAAGAAACTTCCGAAAAAGGCAATAATCTACATCACAGCACTGTTCAACGCAATACTCAGGACATCATACTATCCCTGCATTTGGAAGGTCTCACAAATAACCATGGTCCCAAAACCTGGAAAACAACCCAATTTGACCTAATCGTACAGGCCAATAAGCTTGTTGCCAGTGCTATCGAAGGTTCTAGAGAGGATTATTTCTGAACGGCTAAACCGATGTATCTATGAAAATTCGAGCATTCCGGAACACCAATTCGGTTTCCGCAGAAACCATGCCACTATTGAACAAGTGCATAGAGTCTCAGAACACGTAAGAAATGCTTTGGAAAATAAAGAATATTGCTGTGGAGTATTCCTCGATGTACAGCAAGCATTTGACAAAGTCTGGCACAATGGTTTACTGTTTAAGCTGAAGACCCTACTACCACACAATATGTACCTGCTACTTAAGTCTTACCTGGAAGATCGTATCTTCTACGTTAAAATAAACGACTCTTATTCAGGTTTCTCTGACATTAAGGCCGGAGTACCACAAGGCTCAGTCCTCGGACCGTTACTTTATCTAGTGTTTACAGCCGATGTACCAGAATCCCAAGACGTTATGACAGCTACCTTCGCAGACGACACAGCAGTCCTATCATCCAGTTCAGATCCTGTGGTTGCGTCCAAGATGGTTCAGAGACACCTGGATAAGGTCCACGCGTGGATGAAAAATTGGAGGATCAATGCCAGCGCAAATAAATCCAACCAAATCACCTTCACGCTCCGAAAGGAGGACTGTCCTACAGTAAAATTGGGTGAGGAGGTACTACCACACCAGACAGTTGTGAAATATCTTGGCTTTTATCTCGACTGTAGGCAAACATGGAAGCCGCACATACAAAAGAAGAGAGACGAGTTAAACCATAGACTCAGATCGCTGGAATGGCTCCTTGGCAGAGGCTCACGACTGTCAGTTGAAAATAAAATTACAATTTACAAAGCTATACTGAAACCAGTATGGACATATGGAATCCAACTGTGGGGTTTCGCCAAAACTTCAAATACTGAGATTCTACAGAGATTCCAAAATGGCGTGCTAAAGAAAATAGTGAATGCTCCGTGGTTCACACGAACGGAAGATATCCACGAATATTTGAAAATATCCACCATCAAAGAGGAGATAAATAAAATAACAAAAACCTATAAAGACAGGATTGCACATCATGAGAATAAGCTTGCTCAAATCCTTACTGAAGCACCCAAAATAAGACGCCTTAAGAGGCTGCACATATGGGACAATCTCAATAAAAAAAAAAATAAAAAAAATTGTAAAGGCTACCTGACAATGGAAGGGAAAGCCTAGCACGCCAATTAATCACCCATAACAACTGCTTATGGTCCAGGAACCGATCGCAAGCAGAAATATATATATAAAAAAAAATAAGCATATGTACATGTTATATTTGCAATTAGAACCGGAGTTACTAATATTCCCTCTAACCCCTCTAAAGCTAAATTACTTGTGCTAGGAGTGGGTTAACGTCGGCAGTGTAATGGCCAGGATTCGAACCCGGGACCTCTCGATCGTAAGCCCGACTCCTTAACCATTTAGCTACCCACCCATTATTTACAGCTATAAAGAGCTTAAATAGATATTTTAAGTTATAATTACTAAAGTCTCCTCAAGCATTCAAACCATTACAAAAAAATAAACAATATGGTTACAATTATAATGCACTTAATATAATATTGTGTTTTATTTTATGAATAAATTATGTTTCAGTATTGTTCAGTATTATTATTATGAATTATAATTCCTGCTCTAAGTAGGTTAATGTCAATAATGTCTGATTAGCCTTCCTCTTTATTATTTTAGCCTTCCTCTTTATTATTTTGGCCTTCCTCTTTGATATAGTTATATATCTATAATCATAGTGGACCCAAGGTGACTCAACAAAGCACTAGAATGGTTCGGGAATAAAGGCTTGAACCACAACCCTGATAAACCCAAACTAGTACTCTTCATGAGAAAAAGAAAACTAGGACGAGCTGAACCAGTAAGATTAGCTGGACACAACCTGCAAACGGTGAATGAGGTCAAATACCTAGGGGTAACGCTGGACAGCAAACTGACGTTAATCACTCACATAAGCAATGCATTACTACTTACTGCCAGCAGGGGACGCCGCGGCCGGACGGGTGATCCGCCCTCTTGCGTAGGGCCATTTCACCCATATAAGCAATGCATGCTCAAAAGCCAAAGTGACCATGCAGTGCAAAAGTCCCGTAGGAAGAACAAAGGGAATAAAACCCGCCATAGTACTGTGGATCTACAAGGCAATAATAATGCCGAGAATCCTACATGGTGCCCTAGCATGCTGGCATAAAGTCAACATAGGGAGAAACAACAAAGAACTAGACAAGGTCCAAAGAATGACCACGGTCATCATGCCGCCTATGATGACCGTGGTCATTCTTTGATGACCACGGGTGCAATGAGAACAACACCCACTGCCGCGCTAGAAATAATAGCGGGACTTTATCCCCTGAATTTAGAGGCAAAAAAGAAAGCAGTTGGACAATGGTTCAAACTAAGAAGCACTGGCCTATGGATGGCAAACACATTTGACGAAGGCTAAGCTAGAAGGCTAAGTTCAGCAAGGGCTATGAAGACAAACTGGCAATGGTCCTCTCAAACAATGACCTAACCAAGAAGGAGAGAACCTTTGACAAAAAGTATAGAATACACATAGGACAGAGAGACGACTGGAAAACAAACACAGATGGCACCTCCGGAGTACACAGCAAATGTGAAAACGCGACAGAGATAAACAGTTCTATACCACTGGGTAAGTTCGCAAGTGTATTTCAAGAGAGAGAGAGACATCTTTGCCCTCATGGAGTGCGCGGATATGACAACACACCTGAACACAGGGAAAGTCACTATCTACAGCGACAGTCAAGCAGCGCTGAAGGCACTAGGCAAGATAGAAACCTCCTCGGCAGTGGTCAAGGGGTGTAAAAAGGCGTCAGAGCAGCCGAGGTGACGCTAGCCCGGGTACACGGCCATGAAGGTAATACGGGTAACGAGGTAGCTGATGAACAGGCCAGGAATAGAGCAACACCAGGTGGGCCCTGAACCAAGGCTGCCAATAGTCCACTAAATCACTAAAGGAGTCATCAGCCAGAGTATAGTGGCAGAGACCAATCTTAAATGGAAATCATCACCTGTCATGAGACAATCGAAAATTTTCAAAAAATGTATAGATACAAAAAGAACAAGCACCCTGACGAAACTATCCAGGAAAAAGATGAGGCTTGTCATAGAAGTGATAACAGGCACCTGACACTAATAGGAGTGAAGACTAATCCCAGATGTCCAGAGTGCATGGATTCCGAGGAAACCCTATGTACTCGCTGAAAAGATGGAAATCATGGTAACAGACAGACTAGACCTAGAAGACATCGGAAATCTGAAGGTGGAACAGATAGTAAGTTTTCGCAAGGAAACAGGTAGGTTGGACGAAACGCCGTGATTGCCGGACATCCCACATCCCGTAAGGGGAATGGGTGAAATAGCCCTACGCAAGAGGAATCCGCCCTCTTGCGTAGGACCATTTTCACGTCCGGCCGCACCGTCCCCTGCTGGCAGTAAGTATAATCATAGTGATATAGATCTTTCGGCCTAAATTAATCTCAAGCCTTATTCGGTTGTCTCCTTCCTCCACCAACCCAGGTATTGAAGTCACATGGCAGTCTCTTCTTACAAGTCGAACATCCAATCAAAATCTCCCTAGATGATACTGTTATATCATTAAATGAATCACACACGTTCTCCAACTACGCATACCTTAATCTTCGTTTAAATGACATAATAATGACATTTCGAATGGGCGTTACATTAACTGATAACAATGTGACACATACACTACAATAGCACTGAAAAATCCATTAGGTACAGTTATGATGTTAGTCATAGTATTTTTTCATTCTTAGAACTACTTACATGCATTTGAAAACAGAATGAACCAAACTCATTTTACATTTGAAACTGGAATTGTTATTAAGAAGGTTCGAGTTCCAAGCAGTTCAAGATCACAATCATGTTATCTTAGGCTCTCATTCCAGAACAATGTTCAGTTATGCCTTGATTCTCACAATGATATTACAACTGTCAAATGATAATACAATCTGTCCTCAGATCTACTTATAAATCGAGATTTAGGAATCAGTATCGTTCTGGAATACCGGCCTAAGAATAATTAAAAATGGAACAACATTCTTAGTAGTGATTTTATGACCACTTCTGGTTTCTAGCTCACTTGGGACTAAATAATTAACTGTCTTATGCCTGCCTAGCCGCCATCGCAGCGTTGAAGCGCAAGAAGCGCTACGAGAAGCAGCTGACGCAGATCGATGGCACGCTCACGCAGATCGAAGCGCAGCGGGAAGCACTTGAGGGTGCTAACACTAACGCGCAGGTGCTCAACACTATGCGTGAGGCGGCCAATGCTATGAAGCTCGCGCACAAGGACATGTTAGTATATTCAAATTTAAATTCAAATTCAAATTTATTTGCAAGAATATGGTACAAAAGGTGTTTCATAAATAAAACAATGCATATTTCATATGCGGCGTGCAAATTATTTTTTCATCAATATTACAATTTATGTTTTATTCAATGAATCAATTACAATAACTTAGGTTAGGTTAAAAAATTCAGAAAAATGTTTACATTTTCAACCAATCAATTAGCATGTTGCAGTCCCTCGTTGGACTTAGGCATACAGTCGTTCATAGATTTTGCTCTAATATAATTTGAGCTGACCATCGAAATTATGATTCTCTCCACGATGAGTCCTGTAGAGAACACATTAAAGAATTCTGTATTCACTTCATTGAAGCAACCAACACATGCCAATAGTGTTAAAGTCCATACGTGCATATGTTATTAATAGGAACTAACTTTAAGTTATGAAGGCGGAAAAGCGGCCGAAATGGCGCACATTGGAAGACGCCCATCCAGCAGTGGACTAATCGATTGATTGAGTGATGGGTTGTCAAAGGATTATAGACAGGGTTATTATGCTCCTGACTGTACAAGCAGTGTTATAGCGTTATGTTCCGCGTTGCAGTGACGTGGATAAGGTGCACGATATCATGGACGACATCGCGGAACAGCACGACATCTCGCGCGAGATCACCGACGCAATCAGCAACAACGTAGCCTTCCCCAACGACATCGACGAGGACGAGCTCGAGAAGGAGCTGGAGGAACTCGAACAGGTACGCTTTATGATATAGTTAAACCGTTTCGATAACGCAAATCAGGTAAGCTATTGAAAACAGGGCATGTCAGGAGCAGGCTTCAACCTGCATGAAAGGTTCAATGACAGTATAGGAAGCTCATGAACTATATCATCTCCAGACAGAAATAGGCGTGAGTGTTTATGTGACGGAAAAAGGCTTGCCCGCCATTACGTCGGACCAAACGTCATATAGGCAGTAGTGTGTAAAAATATATGATCCGCCATTTTGTAACAGCAGCCATCTTGGATTTCAATTGATACTGAGTTTATTAAATTGTATTGTCACTCTAACTGAACGTGTGTATCAAAATATCAGATCAAAAGCGTCGGTAGCTTAGTGGTTAAGGAGTCGGCCTTACGATCGAGAGGTCCCGGGTTCGATCCTGGCCATTACACTACTGACGTGAACCCACTCCTAACACAAGCAATTTAGCTTAGCTGGAGGGGTTAGAGGGAATATTAGTAAATTCGGTTCCAATATTCTTTAAAAAAAAATAGTATGGTAATAAAATTTCTATGACTAAATTTGACCCAGCACCAAGCTGGTCAAACCAATTGCATCTAGGTATGTGTGTTTCAAAAAAATTGCATGTCTTATTTATTTCTGTTGACGGTGTTCTTTGCAGGAGGATCTGGACAAGGAGATGTTGGGCATCGGCAGCGTGCCGACGGACAAACTGCCCGATGTGCCCAACGCAGAGCTGGTGCATGATAAGCCCAAGCCGAGCCGGTCCAAGCAAACTGGTCAGTATACACACATTATATCTGTACCTACTGTTCTTTTTCTAATATAAACAAACATTGTTTACTCGTGAAAACTTGTTAATGGCCTTCATCTATTTATTATTTAAGGCTAATATATATACTAGCTGTGAGTTACTAATGTCTTGACCCCAGTCACTTCACAATATGTATTTACACGGGTCTTTTGAGTGTATCACGAGTTGAGCGGCGGCGGAGAAGGTCAAATTCACCAATCATAGAATATATCAAATCATTCCGCGCATGGCAGGGTCTCGTTTCTCCCGGGATGATGTGACATAATCCGATGATTAGTATATCCCTCTGAAAAGTTAAAATTATTGACGTCATTTATTTACTTTGTGATTTATAAGAAACGAGCTGCGCGCACTTGTTTGTCGAGTAGACATTCCCAAAAAAAAACAAACAAACAAGGTTGGTCTGACAATGGCGAACACAACATAAAAATATTATCCAATTTGTTGCAGTCGATCGGCAGCTACGCGCACTTTGGCGACTTATTATTGTACTAGCTTTTGCCCGCGGCTCCACCTGCGTGGATGTCGGTTATTCCGACAAAACATAGCCTATGTCCTTTTTCAAGGTCTAATCTACCCTTATACCAAATTGCATCAAAATCGGTTCTGTACTACAATCAAGGGGGCTTATGGGGGCGTTATAGTGATCAAGGGGACATATAGGAGTCTTATAACAATTGAAGGGGCAAATGGACACCAAGAGTTTTGATGCCAAAAATCTAATGATCATATCTGTACCCTGCATTGTGAAAATAATACACATATTTCTAATTACGTTTACTTCATCATGTTTGGCTGAGCGTGGGTTTAGTGCAGCAATTTATTGTCTGAGAAAAGAAAGAAAGAAAGAAGAAAGATAGAAAATTAGTTTTTATTGCGGATGAACACATGCACATATTACAAAGGAAATAATAAAAATCAGAATAATAAAAATGTAACCACAACACCAGTGAGTAGACCTGCAGCTACTTAGGCGGCGAACGTTTTGACCGAACATAGACTGCAGCGAGCCTATCATGATGCAATATGCGATTAAAATTTAGCAGTGGTTCAAAGGGAGAGCGATGTATTATACAAATGTGTGCATCATGGTAGGGTCGCAGATCGCTTAGCGTGTTAAATTGCGACTGATGTTGACCGAATGAAAAAATACCAACATTTATAAATTGATGAATCTCTAATAGCCTCAACTTTCTCATGTGTCTCATGTGAAGACTATTTACGGAACAGGTCTTATTATGTTAACGTGAATGGAAATCACAGTAGAACCGTGCCGGCTAATGTGGGAACAGCGCAAGGATCGGTGCTTGGCCCACTTCATTTTATTGCCTACGTGAATGATATGAACAATGTACTTAAGCATTGTTCTTCATACCAGTACGCGGATGACACTTGCCTACTTGTCTCGGATGGGGATGTTCCCTCGGCCTTCGCCAAGATGCAGTCTGATTTAGATAACATCAATAAATGGTGCCACGATAATGGGCTAGTTCTTAATGCCGATAAAACTAAACTTATCCATATTCGTTCTCCTTATAGTAAAACCAAATACCCGAGTGCGTTAAGCCTAACGGCCCACAGACATTTATGCCTACACAATAACACTAACGGCTGTCACTGTCCTTCGATTGAAACTGTTGATACACATACATACCTTGGCTTAGTCATTGACCATAAATTCACTTGGCTGCCTCATATAAACAGAGTATGTGAAAAACTAAGAGCTTTCTTGGCTAATATGTACATAATTAAGAGTAGGATGCCGTTTAAGGTCAAGCTCATGCTCTACAATGCCCTTGCCGACTCCATCATAGAGTACGGCATCTCCAGCTACGGTAGAACGTTCAAAACTCACCTTGATCGTATATTTCAACTACAAACCAGAATATTGAAAAATGTAGTCCCACCCCGTATCAAAGAAAAATTCAAGGACAGTGACTTGAAATTGTATAAGCACCTTGGAGTATTACCAGTCCACACCAAAGTAAAATATCATCTTCTCAAAGAAAATTTCTTTGATGCAACCTTACGGACCGAAATATCACATAGGATACAAACGCGTCAAATTACTCATAAAAGACTGGAAACGACAAGAGCAGTGAATACCTACGGCGAGAGAACCACCAAATATCTGGTTCCCCGTTTATTAAATAGTTTAGAGCCAACATTAATTAAAGCTATATCAGAAGCAAACATGAAACTCAAACTAAGCACGCACTTTTTAAACAACCTGTAGCTGCACCGGCCCTGCCCCAAAACAAACTGGTTCTGTGCACTGCGTAGCGATCGCACTATCTGCCGCATATAATGTTATATGCCCGTGTACCTGCGTATGAGTGCCTAAATCTGTGGGTAGTTGTGAATCTTTATCGGTTGCTTTATAATATCAGACTAATATCAGTATTATATCGTTTATTTAACTATGCTAAATGTTCGCTGTATACTATAATATCATTGTATTGGTAACTATAAGAAAGGTACAGCATTCCAGACAAGCTCAAGTAGCTTATGGTTTGCTTTCTAATTATTGAAACTGTATGTTGTGAATGTTAATAAATAAATAAAAAAAAAAAAAAAAAAAATGTTTTTTTATAGCGTTTTGTTTTTACAGTTTTTTGCTAATATTATATGAACTATTATGTCTTTACCTTTGTGCAGTTCCACAGCGCAGGGTGTCCAGCTTTGCTCGCATCTGTTTGCTAAATTTGATTGGCAAGTGATATTAGCAGCAATTACGGCGAATTTGAATTAAACTATTTTAAAGAGTGCTATTGCGATTTATTTTGCGTTCTTTTAATATATTTACATTGAACCAGACATTTCAATTGCTTTTCAACAGCCAAGGTCTCCTCGACCACGGCAGCTGTAACATCTGGTTTGGTTTCCAATGTATTGCTTAATTTATAATTAATTTTGTTACAAAAATGGCCTTTGTCTGAATTAAAAGCTTTTACTATAGTATGTTATTATATCTTTAAATAAATCAGCAAATACAACTCTCATGACCACGAGTAGCACGATTACACAAAGAGCGAGAGAGATAGAAAATGTTTTGTAATATCAACATGACGACGTATTTTCCTGATAGTTTCCGAGATCGAGGAGATCTTGGAAGTCAGGGTCCGCTTTGCGTCAGTCCCGGCCGCATTCGTCCTTGACTTGAGAGTCGGGCGTCCGCTTACCCTGTCGATAGTAAACATACTTCACCATATTGTTTCAGAGGATGACGAAGATCTGGCCCAACTGCAGTCCTGGGCCACATAATCCTGTATCGTCACCGGTTCTCTGCATAAGTTGTACGTTGTGATATATATAGTTATTGTATAGCTACCAGTTCGGTGTGATGCCATTTGTGGGACATACCATGAAATATGCGCAGTTGCGAATCGAAGTTTCGGAATATCGGTTTCATGATCGGAGCCGAGGCCGAAACGTGAGTCTTCATCACGACATCCTTCTCCCAAGCCTCTGTCCAAAAATAACAGCTTACCTACACGCCTCGTGGTGGGCTCACTATTTCATAATTAAGTGCCACCTAAGTGGTATAAAAAACAAAATGTTGTCATCAGACTAGTACACAAATAGCTGGCCTTATTTTTGTAATTCTCAGAGGACAATAATTTGGACGAATAACATTTGGACCGAAGACTCACTGCCGTTTTGAGCTGTATTTATTGTCCGTATTCACTTATGCGGGCATCAGTTTCGTGAATAATACTGAGATAGTTTCGTGCAGATATTTTGCACAAAATCGTGCAAAAATCGATATGATTTGCTCGACACGTGACTCGGAGACGGTTAAGGTGGATTTATATCGGTTAGGCGCGTGAATTGAAAATATGTTAACCTCTTATAGTAAAAGATGTACATCTCTGTCTGGCCATGGAAGGCACCGGCAATCGTTGTCACGCCCTGCCAAGTGACGGCTTATGGGTGTCATGCTAGCACCCGTCGGCCACCCACGTCTCGCGGGGCCCTTTTACTCTTTACTGTCATCTTTGATGGCACTTGACGGAGAGACCTGGACCACATATTACCTAATAGTTGGTACAGATAACTCTCTGCCTGGAAAATTAATCTACCTCAGTTAAGTTCACGAGATTAACCACTGCGTACAAATATGTATCTTAACTTTCGGCCATACGGTTATTATTACTTTACAGCCGCTCGGCCTGCCGCGCCTACCCAATATAAAACCACTTTTAGAGATGTCCCACGAATGTCACCACACAATGTATAAATATGTATTTAAAGTTTGTCAAACTAGTATTCGCTTTTTCCATGTTAACAAATAATATTATAATCCTGCCTTATATACACTTTACATATTTAGTCGAAATATTGCTAGAGAGTATCGGAAGGCGGAAATTTGATTTTATTTTTGTTATTTAAAGATTTAAGTTAATTTTTACATACAATCTTTGGATTTAAGTGTCTAGTAAATTCTTTTTCTATTGCTATTTATATGTAATCAGGTTTAAACAGTACATAATATGACGGTTTATTAATTGTATCGTAGACGTAGCCAGAGGGAAGGTAGGGGCGTGTTTTAGGGTTAAAATCCCGCCTAAATGCAAATATTGTCCATAAATCACTTTTCCGAAGAACAAATGTAATTTTTAACATGTATTTTGTTTTCTTTTCTCAACCCCCCGAACCTCAAATCTGACTACGCCTGTGAATTTTATACACGGTACCATGCTAAAACACTAGAGTTTTACCACAGATTTAGAGTAATCTAGATGCTTTTCACCACAATATTACTATTTAGTGGTAACAAATCGCAATGTGTGAATCTATGCAAGTCAGCACTTTTGTCGACGTAACGTTAGGCAGGAATGCCGAGAGTTCGCACGCAGTTGATTTATAAAAAGTATGTACTAGTATTAAATTGTACTAGTATTCCCGTACACCGGGATCTCCCAAAGGGTTCATGTCGGTAGTGTAGTGGCAAGGATTCGAACCAGGAAACTCTATACTTCAATGGTGTACTACGGTACGGGACGGATGACTTGCGGTATCTAGCCTATTCTAAATCTGTGGTCTCGACCTATTGAGCGCTTTCGCAACGTTAAGGTACGGCATACTAATCGTGCTTTTTGTATGGACGCTCCGTCGGCCCACTTGGTCAATGTGTCACGACCCTTATTGGCTAAGCGTCGAACGGTTGATATACGCATCATTTCTGCTATTAGGTTTAAGCTTTGGAAGTAGAATCGTTCATGATCATTTTTGTTACTTAACGAATTTATATTTCTGAAATTATTCCACCCAAATAAATGTATCAAAATACTCGGCAACTTATTTATTATGCGTACATCTAAGGAGTTCTGTTACTGAGAATATTTAAGTATTTAAGTGAATAGGTTCTTTCTAGGCAAACGTGTTTCAATGTAGACCATGTTATTTACTTACCAGCAGGTGATATAGAGGTCGAACCTGAACCTATCAATAATAAAAAAGCCCTTAATTTATAGATGTACGTCCTCTGGCCGAAATAAGTCGTAATGGTACTTGAAAAATGTTAATGTTAATAGGAAAGATGGTTGGAATGCACCAGCTTGGGATTCAGTCGATTACTTCATCAAACCGTTGATAAATACGTTACGGTACTGTGCGGTTATTCTGCGTAATACCAAGAACTGAACAAAGTTTGGATACTTTGAGATAACTTACACCTCAAACTATGAGACAACCACCATCTTTTCTTAAATAAAACTTTTACAGTAGGACTTCTGTATATTAACTTTAAAACTTCCGCGGTAACGTCAAGCAATTCAAAGGTATATTAATATATACTATATCATCATTGCCTTAATTCCCGTTAACATTTTTATTGTATTTCAGTGTTAAGTCAATTATCTCTTAGGGTTGTCAAAATCTTATCATGCATGTGTGAACTGTCAAAATAACACTTAACCTTACCACTATTCTAATTATTATTTCAGGGGAGTAAGGTTGCACGTTGTATTGATAGTAGTAAAGTGTAACGTTTTATACCGGGTGTAAGGGGAACGATCCCGAAGCCGAAAACCCTTAGTAGTACTCCAGGTACATAACACATTGGCATAAAAATAAAATCATTTGGACAAAAAAAAAATTTTTCGTTTTTTTTTAAATTAAATTACCGTTTCATTTAGCCAAATAACACAATGGAGAGTAAATAATGCAAAATAAAAAAGAAAACCGCGTGATGGTTCCCGGCAGAGTAGAATTTGGTCCACCCCATCTCTTCCCAAGCGGTGTCGTACAAGGCGACTAAGGGATAGGGCTGTTTAACATTAGACAAATATATACAACCCAGACTCAGCCTCGGATGCAAGGCTTGAGTCAACAATAGTGCCCGGAAAGCGGCAAGAGGGTCACTCCCTATTACGTGGGACCGAATCCAATGGATTGGTGAAATGAGGGTGTTAATTCATCTCTGCCTAACCCTGAAGGGTGATTGTATGTATGTATGTAAAAAAAACCTATTTTTTTTGTCCAAATCAATTTATGCATATTATTATGTATTATGCATTGTAAGCGCTTTTTTCATTGCCCACGCGACTTGAAATAATATCGTTTTGTCTACAGAATATAGAATCAAGAGCCTGACCTTAGCCTCGTTGCTGTGCAAATTGCCTGACTGGTTCTCGTAATCTCTTCAAAATTCAATCGAGATCTGTCAAAATAGAATGAAATTGAAATTTATGCTGTTGATTGATGGAACCTGTGATAAACGTTAAATTTTCGTAGTTTTTAGGAATTAGAACGTCCAAAACCTTTGGTTAATGTAAACCTTTGGGAATGCCGTAAGGCGAAACCGGTCAGGTTCTATATAAATAAATACTGTGGAACAAGTACAAAAGTGTTATCGACATGTGTAAATTGAAATGTCATAAACGATCACGAGTTCAATGAAAAGAGAATTGTCACTAAAAACTTGACCACGATGTTCTCGGTTTAAAATTGTAACGAAAAATCGTTTTTGACATTTCATTCGATTTCGATAGATTGAGACTGAATTTTGAATAGATTTTTATTAGGCAAATTTCCTTCGGCTTACCATGTCGAGCTTTACTAGCTTATGCCCGCGGCTCCACTCGCGTGGAGGTCAAACAATGCCTATGTCCATTCTCAAGGTCTAATCTACCCCTATACCAAATTTCATCAAAATCAAAATTCAGTGGTTAAGGCTTGAAAGTGTAACATACAGACAGAGTTACTTTCGCATTTATAATATTAGTATGGATATGGATTGCTCTTACTCGCCTGGAATACGAACATGGTAAGCACTGAAGGCCCTTCAGTGCAGAACTAACCTAGAACTAAATGTTAGTTATTACCCAGACCACTGCGAATAATTGTTTAATACAAATTTAATTCTTTAATATTAATTAAACATCTTGCACACAAGCAAACGCTGTGGGGTATTCCCTCTTGATTTTATATTCTGTGGTTTTTCTCTGATTAGTGATTGTTGTAGAAAGAGATAGTACGATATTATATTATATTGTAAGCTCGCCCGGGGTGGTGGATCAGGCCCCAATCATTTTAGGGTTAGTGCTAACTGTATCGAAGCGTACATTTTTTAAGCTGTAACAGTGGTTCAAATACACATTTTATTTTAAGAAAATATTATTGTTTCATTTTTTTGTGTCTGGCAACTCAGGCACGAACCGCTGTGCAATTTTGTAGCTCCGTGTAATTTTATGAAAATAAATAAAATGTAATACTGTAGTATTATTATATAAACTGGACACTTACAGTGTATACATAATAAGACTACAGTAATAGTACGTAAAACTAGTGCTAGCTGCGGTAGCCTAGTGGTATGGGTAATTGACTGCTGAGACGAGGTCTCGGATTCGATCCCAGGTTTACCATGGCACACACCAATGACTTTTCGACGCTTTTCGAAGTTATGTGTGTATTTATCGCTGGTCTATAAGTGCCCGGTTAATGGCAATAGGCTCGCCACCTATTACATTGGGATCTAAACATAAACTGGCGATATGTGGGTGTTAGCACCTCTGCCTACCCCTTCGGGGAATATATACAGGGTGATTTTATAGTCGTTTCGGATAAAAAGAATTTGGCCACAGTTTCGATAGCAAAATCATCTGGAAGTATTAATTTGGCGAAAGAAAATGTTTTTTTTTGATAATGTGTGGGAATATATATATAACTAGCTGTCCCGGCGAACTTCGTACCGCCAATTTTTTCCTACCCTCGTGGCGTCAGATCCCGTTCCCGCTGCACCATTTAGGGGGATGAAAAATAGATGTTGGCCGATTCTCAGACCTACTCAATATGCTCACAAAATTTCATCAAAATCGGTCAAGCCGTTTCGGAGGAGTATGGCAACGAAAACTTTGACACAAGAATTTTATATATTAGATGTTCAGGTGAAAGGAAAAATGTATGGCGGTTTAAAAAAAAATATTTCGCCAAATTAATAATTCCAGATAATTTTGCTTTCGAAACTGACCTCAAATTATTTATATCCGAAACGACTATAACTATAAAATCGCCCTGTATATTTTGTCTGCGGCCTCAAATGCCGTGAATACACCCAAAAAGTGAACAAGAACTGGTGTAATTTTGATTGGATTTGATTCTGAAACCTGCGCCTACGCTAGCTACGTTTGAAATCAGGTGAAGTATTTGGTGTTACACTTATTCCTTATACCTTTTCTCATACACCACAAACTACAAAACTATAATATATAAACGCTCACATTACTTTGAGCAACGTCCATCCACACAGCAGGCTCTGCTAGTCTCAGTTGCCTTGACAATTTGTGGAAGCCAGCTTGAATACGTCAGCAAAATAGCCTCAGACAAATTTAACACACTTACACAATAGATATACTAACATATTTCTCTCATTTTAATAGTATTCTTGCATAAATCCTGTTCTTTGTCTACCCACTTCTCTAAAGTAGTTCAGATTTTTTAACATAAGTCTAATGTATTCTTCATTTTTTAGATAAACCACTAATATGTACTCCAGTTTAATAAATTACTACATAATATTAATTCTACTTCAATTACTGACATAGAAAAAATAACTATCAATAATTAATTATTATAATTTTCTTACCCTCCCTTGTTAGTTAATAATTTATTTGCAGTAAACTTACCTTATTATTTCCTTAACTATCAATTCTATACCCAGTTATTTATCACATTCTTTCATTTCAGTACCACCAAATTACATTTGAAATTTAATTAAATATGAAACAAACAATGATGACCCGCAGCGCTGCATCCCGTGAATTGCAACAAAAGTTAATCCTCACCTTAAAGGAGCTTGAGATCAGCAATATTTTCAATAAGCAGCTGATAGAGGAGTGGTAGCAAAGTGAAAAAGAATGCATCACAGCAGACCTGATAGATATCACAACACCTGATATCCCAGTTGCATCAACGGATATAGCCTGTGACGATAAATTGTTATTAAATTCCGCAGTAAGATTAGTTAGTAGCGGTAGAAATAAGTTTAAAAAAATGTTAAATCAAATAAATTGTAAAAAGCTTGTAACTCTTATCTGGAATTAAGAAAAATAGTAGAGGTAGGTAAAACACAGGTCTGATCTAACTCCAGCTAGAAATATCACGTTTAAATTACTCCTTAAATTCTGTTACACTAAAATACCAAACAACACAAAAGGAGTTAGGTGAGTACATTGAAGCATTAAATAGCGTTGTGGACTCATGTTGTGACACACACAGCACGATTCTATTCACTGGAAAACTTGTATAGACAAAGAATTGATGGCTGTGATAAATCTTTGCCGTGCTCCATCCCCCCTGTCAGTGACACCATACCGGTTCTCTCTACTTGTACCAGTACTCTGGACTCTGCATGTGATTCTAATGTCAACATTAAGCCGCCTATTAATACAATGGTATTTTGTGACAGTGTGGGTCGCAATATGGGCTCAATGTTTAGTCGTCATTTGAAGAACTGTATGCATTATTGTTTGTTCAATGCATAGGTGATCCTGAGGTTACCAACACCTTGGAACCTCTGCAGTTGCATAGAGACGTTGCCTCTCTGGCCGTTTTCTACCGCCTCTACCACGGCGAGTGTTCTGAGGAGTTATTTCAACTGATCCCACCCTCTCCCTTTCTATCCAGAACAACACGTGCTGGTCTGCGGTGCCATCCACACACGGTGGAATCCATACCATCTCGCACTAATCGGTTTGGGGGCTCTTTCCTCTGCCGCACGATAAAGAGCTGGAATGCTCTGCCCGCATACGTGTTTCCCTCCTCTTACAGTCCCGGGTTCTTCAAGCGGGGCGTGAAAAGGCATCTATCAAGGCCGTCAAGTTAGGGAGCACCATTTTACGTCCAATGGCACCGGGAATGGTGGTCTGTACTGTCTGCACTTCAGCTTTGTTGCCATCTAGCGGGGTGCAGTCAATTGACGGACTAAATATAAAAAAAAAAGAAAGACTCAAATTATATACAAAATTGTGTCTTCTAAGTATAATAGCAATTCCACTATTGGGTTGCTGGTGGGTGAAGGTACCTAATGGAGTAGGCAAGAAATAATTAAAGTATTGTATAGACTGCCTCAGTAAATTAAAAGTATTTAAAATAATATTATGTACATTCCCATATTATGTGTCGTGCTCGTGCTAGTCTGCGTAGTACATATCTTCTAATCTGTGGTCTGCGTGTTATAATAGAAGTATTCCATAAATAATTTTATTCGTACCTCGATTTGTCGTCATTGTGTCACTTTTATATTTTTTGACACTAATAAGTTTATTAGTATCTAGTTACTGTTTTAAGACCAAAGGATAGTATTTATCTTAGAAAGTTTTATATTTTATGACACTAATAATTTTATAGGTTATTGTTTTAATACCAAAGATAGTATTTATCTCACAAAGTATGACAAACATTAAATTGCTACATTGGTGGCCTATAATATTAAGTTTTGGACGAGTTTACATTGTAAACAAATGAATAACTCAATACCTACCGATTTGCCAGGTACTTGTAGTGGTAATTCTGTATGTTTACCAGATAGTTGTACTGATTTAAACTAAATATTCAGACAACAGAAATGCCAGAGCTAAAGACAGTTCATCAAAACATGCAAGGCCTTCTTGGCAAGGAATTAGTAGTTGAGTTATTTCTAGAGAAATTAAATGTAGATATTTTGTGTTTAACTGAGCATTGGCTCAAGGAGAGTGAGATGATGTTCAATATACTTAGACAATTAAAAAATTGTAAGTTGCTTTAACAGAAAGTCTACTGAAAGAGGTGGCATCGCGTATTAGGCGATGTACGCCTTAAAACTCTTTGCTCTATTATAAAAAAACACTGTAACATTCCACTTAGCTATATTGTTTATAATATCACGGTTGCCATGTAAGGCAGGGTGTTGGGAGACGAAATGAAACGAACGAGGTCTGATTGTATACTGCTTATATTTGAGATTAATCAGGAAATATTTATATGCTAGGTTATAAGTATGTAGAATATTTAGTATCTAAGTACACACTGCATCACAGTATTAATAATAAATGGACTCCGCAGTAAAGAGCGGGTGGACATTGTTAGACTTTCTGTTGAGCGCTGTGCTGAGGTGGCCTGTGCCGAGCTTGATAGTTGTGTAGTAGTCTGCCTATACAGTCCACCTAACCTAAGAGTGATCTTGGAAATTTTATTGGGGTCATGGACAAAGTTCTTGGGATAACAATAAGTTAAATTAATATTTTAACTGTAGCTTCCCAATATATATTTGAAAACATACTGTATGTCGGAAAAATATAGCTAATTCTACAAAAGTTAGTGACATTACACACAGAATTCTGCGTAATAAAAGTAAACTGCCCCTTCCATGCTATCCTCTTTGCAGAGTTAGTTATTCTTTTGGGGGAAGGTACACGTTTTTATAATCAATTACCTGAATCCGTCCTTGGTATACTTGACAGTAAATTTAAAACCTTTGTGAAGACCACCTTATGTAAAGAAGCATACTATAGGTTATGGAAGTACCTTGAAGACTAAAATGTCTGCCTTGAGCATGGTGCAGGCCCCTCCTAAATTGCTGTAATTACGGCATAATGTTTATATATGAACGCGAACTTCTTAGTCTTTATTTTTTATGTTAACTTAGGTAAATTATTTTATTATTATATTTACTTTAATTATCTTGACATGAGACAAAATAAATGTACATCCGTCCACATTTAGTCTTCCGAAATCACTTTTTTAAATTGACGTCTGTAAAATGCTATAGGTACTGGAGTTTGTTGCGCCGTTTCTTCTCCACTGGTGCCTAGGAAGCGGTGGCAAACTTAGTTTTAAGCAGAATTTGAGATCGAAAAGCTGTAGTTGTGCTACACAATTTTGAATAAATACATTAACTTTGACTTTGACTATTATTTTCTTGCTATGTTGCGTCCCGGTGGAGTAGATTAGGGCCACGTCATCTCTTCCCGTGGGTGTAGTAGAAGGCCACTAAACATAGGGCGATGTTCTCGATCCAATAGTTTATACTGTATGTTTATACAGATCATGAACGAGTGCAAAGGGCGAGCCTATTGCCGACCGAAATCGTAGTTGTCGAAATGTGTATGTTAATACATCTCTGCCTAACCTCTCGAGGATCAGGTGTGAATATATATTTATTATTTTTTCTTTTACGGAAGCGATTGCCAATGCTGTCTGACCCTTAATCCGAGAGTAGAGCCTACGTCAGTGTTGTCAGTTCGTCAATTAGTATATGTAATGGCATGCAGGAGACTTCCTCTGTGGCGTAGTGGTAGTGAGTGAGACCGCTTTGAGGACTACCCGTAACGAATACCATTGATATTCGTATGGCAATCGGGACCGACGGCTTTACGTGCTCTCCGAGGCACCACGAGACCAATGCAAATAGCCATATTTATGCATATAAATATTTGCACTGAGCAAGGGTCGAACCCGCGCCTCCTGCGGGTAGCAGTTGTGTTCACTACCACCGCGCCACAGAGACTATCTTAGACTACAAAGCCAACCCCAACTGTTCGCGAAAACGCTTAGAAAATTATGACTCATGCAGGTGAGGTTTTTAAAGAATTTTCCATGCGAGTGCGAATGAAGAATCCAATACGAAGATTTAAGCAAAGCAAAACACAGACTTTGCAACTTTACTTTGTATGCATTGCATTGGTGAATTATAAGCAGTAGTAGTAACAGTTTGTATGACGATGCATCGTAGGCTATGTGCCAACATTCTGAACCAAATATGGCAGACTTCTAAGATCACCAGCACTTTTAACTCTGCTAAGTATACGTAACGGTACCACGGTACGATAAACAAGCCGAATAAACCTATAACACCTCAGCGAACGGAACCAACTTCCACATTTGCTATCTTATCTATCCACTAACCCACTAGCCTCGTCAACGGAACTATTTAAAAAAGAAACAACAATTATATAACAATTATTTTAATTACGTCACAGTACAAGGTGTAATAAATCTTTGTGTCAACACATTTGACATGCGCGCTGCGCCCGCGCCGCCTGTGAGCTGAATATTGATAATATTCGTACGGGCGAAAGTGTTTAACGCTAAGTTGAGCACTGTCTCTGAAGGCGTATTCTGGTTGATATGAATCGATAGGACAGTGAGAATAGAAAACTACACTGTCTACGTATTAGCACTTTTTAACTCGTTTTTATTAGCGTAGCTAATAGACTTCACTACTTACTGAGATGCACTGCTGCTGTGGCAGGCCAACCCGAGAGTGTTCGAATCCAGAGGTGGCTCACAGAAAACCCTCCCCCTTTAGATCACATCCAACCTACCGAAAATCTACCTCTTGGGCATGAACTGCAATGGGCGACCCGGAAGTCTCCTAACTTGGCTGCTGCAGGGAAACCCGAGTTATATGGGGATACCTGGACGCAGAGAGTGGGGGCTGTGAATGCGGTGTACCTCTGCTAATAATGGACCACCTATTGTCGTGCTATGCCTCAACACTTGCACAATAGGCTAACGCAGCAAATGAAGCAGCGGTAAAAGTTGCCGAGTTTTGGGCTGGTCATACCTAATACTATAAATATTGCCATCGACACGATAAAGAAGAAGGAGATTGTAAGATGAGATGTACCGGCCCGGCTTTTCATTTTCGCATCTGTGGGCAGAAGAGTGAAAATCCGTTTAAAGTCAAATTTCACTCTAATATTTATTAATTCGATGATGATTTGCATGTAGTAAATTTCATATCATCTATGTTTTTATATCTTTAATTTGTTTTCTCATACATTCGTCTTCTGTGCAATGAAATCCTTGAAGGAATAAAGAGACTAGTATCTCTCAACACAGGGGATCGCAGTGTGAGATCTAGGCCTACAACCAATCTATTTCATTGATTTCTTGAGATAATAAACATTATTATTCTATACTTTCAAGCCCTGGCCCCGGAGGGCTCTACACGCTGGCAATTTGCATCTTCAGAATAGGTCCGCTGTTAATTTTAATGATGTGCCGCAACCTATAGTTTAAATCGAGAGGCATTCACCCTGCGACAGCCAGTTGGTGTTGTGCTTACCTACCCTGTATTCAACATGAGGGCATACTACTTTCTGGTGAGTGTATTTTTGTTTAAAACTTCCTTACCAATCTTAGTTACGCCTTGGGCAACCTTAGGATCTGTGAAAAACCTGTGGGATGTGTTACATATGCGTTGCATTGAATTTAGGTGCTCACATAAAAAATAATAGTTAGAAAAAACTACGCATGAACAGATTTAAAATTCATTTAATTGCTTAAACATGGGGTTACATGGAGGTTGTTACAATATAATATTGTTTGTTACGGTGCCCACATATTTTGCTCATACAGACGTACAAAATTTATAGATGTTTGTATAATATAATATCTATGTATAAATCTCGTGTCACAATGTTTGTCCTCAATGGACTCCTAAACCACTTAACCGATTATAATAAAATTCGCACACCATGTGCAGTTCGATCCAACTTGAGAGATAGGATAGTTTAAATCTTACTTTAGCGATAAGTGACAACCACGCGGGCGGAGCCGCGGGCAACAGCTAGTATTTTATATAAAGTTAGGTATAAGTTATGTTATGTCACAATGAAAAACATTGAATAACAAATAGAATAAAAAAAACTTGTGTATTGTCCTGGTGATTATAGGTATCAATCAACATCAATCTCCACTGCTGGAATTAGGTCTTTCCCAATGTGCGCCATAGCTTCTGCTCCTATGCCCTCCGCATTCAGTCAGGTTCAGACCGTATTAGCCACCGGCACTCTTAGAAAGGAACTAGCCCATTCGTATTGTACAAACCAATATACTTAATATAAATTTACTTTGTCTTTTCAGTTTATTCTCATACTCCAGACAGTATCGGCCACCATAGACTTATACAAGCTTAAAGAAGCAGCCGCCAGACAATTACAAACATTGGAAGAGAATGCTGCATTCAAACTGCAAAACGTATATAAGAGGTCTGCCACAAAACTACATAACATTCAAGATAAAGCCAGTGAATCATTCCACCAATTCATCGACACCATTGACTTCGAGAAGGTGAAACAACTGGATATTCTGAACATTCTTCCAAAACTGCAACGCAAGAGAGAGTTTATAAAAAACACTGTTGAAAGTTTACCAGAATATAAGCAAAAAGCTAGTGTTTCGTTCCACCAGTTCGTCGACACGATTGACTTCGAGAAGGTGAAGAAGCTAGATATTTTGAACATTCTGCCGAAGCTACATCGCAAGGGAGAGATTATTATGAAGTTGTTATAAGAACGGTTAAAAGTTTACCAGAATCCAAACAGAAAGCGAGAGTTCACTTGCACGATATTTACAGTCTGACTGATCAAAATTTAACCCCTTCTTATATTACTTAGGAAACCTTCAAAAGACACAAATCACGAGCTGCCGTCTTCACAATATCGCCAAATAGTCTGAGATAGATTGCCTTTGGTAAATGTGTATTC
The DNA here is from genome assembly GCA_914829495.1 of Eilema sororculum. NCBI lineage: Eukaryota > Metazoa > Arthropoda > Insecta > Lepidoptera > Erebidae > Eilema > Eilema sororculum. The sequence continues at coordinate 1,656,490 of OU618532.1, forward strand.
TTTATAAGATTCCGGTCGCGTCGCCTTAATTCGCAACTAAGGTCTCGTCTCTTTATAGATTGCTAATATAAGAAGGGCCTTAGATCTAACTTTACATATAGATATAGCCGATGTGGGTACACACTCTGGCCGGCGTAATTAGAAGTAGGTGCTTAATTAGTGTAATAGACATACAAATTATATCGTTGAAGCGATATACGTCGACAGTATTGAGGGACCTTTATACAGAAGCTCAATATCGCCAGTGGGTTGTGGACGCTTCGAACACATTATATCTAGTTATTAAGCAGTAAAGTCAATGTATGGAGGTGCAATCACTTCATGGAAAGGATCGAATTAGAAATATTCTAGTGACCTAACATTTAAACTCTCGTGTTCCATGATATACAATAACACTAACGGGAATTAACGCGATCATGGTCTGACCACGGCCGGTGTAACCTGGTCGAAACGTCAGGCAAATCAAAGGTATGTATGTTCCTATACCATGATCGCGTTTTCCCGTTAGTGTTATTGTATATTCGTAGTGAGACTGAATACCGAGCCCGATTAAGTTGAGAAAAGGCTCGGTGCTCGGAGGATGATAGTGGAATTAATTACACAAATACAAAAACGACACATTTTTTCTAGACACTTGTGTAAATATGGTATTGAAAAGGCCAATGATACCACCGATAGATACAATGTATCATAGGGATCCTGTTTCTGTCGCATTTAAATTGTCAAAAATCATATTATGGACTTGTGGCCAACTCTTAAATGGGCTATATTATAAAGCATTTTATTTATCTTTCTATAGTCCATTTTGCCCCTTAAAAATAGCACATCGAAAAAATAATGAATACGATAGTATTAATATAGAATTTAAGGAATTGTATTACGCTTACAATAGTGTAATTGTTCACAGTATCGATGATTTGTACCGCGTCTTGCTAAATATTTATTAAAAATATATGAATGACGTTGATTTTTGTTTTCTTTTTCAAAATAAACTAGAATATTAACGTTGTAGCTACCTACGGTACATGTTTTAGTAGCCAGGCTATCTCAGTCACTACAACATCTACCAAACTATACGATTCTTTTTCTACATACTACTCTGTATAAGATCTGTCAACCCCCTAGTAAACCTGCGCCATAGCCTCATCCTTCAATAAGCTGATGAGGATGGCTCGGGCCCCAAGATCAAGCGTAGAAGGTGGCATGAATTAAAAGTAAAGTCACAAACATAAATATTTTATTCAACAACATTCAAATCACTTAACAACTTATCAAAAATATCATTCTTATCCACCCCACTACCCTTAGGCAAGAACTCATCTAGCAACCCATTCTGGAACTCACCGAAGTCATCTTGAACATTCGTGTCAGCCAACCCCAGTTCCGTAAGTAACGTCAGATTATCTACGTTGTCAGACTTGTCGGTTTTGTCAAACTTGTCAGCGTTGTCAAAGTTTGGCAAGAGTTGTTGTGAAGAGTCCGTCTCATCGATATCTTTGTTTTGACGACGGTTCACTAATTTTGAGTCCTTGTTGTCAATCTCAGATATATCGTGGTACTCGTGGATTTCCTTTCCGAATTCAATATCTTCCTCTTCATCCTGTAACAAATGTGCTGGTTATGACAAGTTCTGCTAGAATTTTAGCCTGTTTCTTAATGACAATTTGGTAGCTTTATAGAGTAGATAAAACCGTTAGTATTAATGAAATATTTATCAGGTTTTAACTAATTTAATCTATATCTCATTAAGATAAATGCGCTGCTATAGAGAGATTAACGGTTTAATTTGCTCTCTGAGGCACGGAGGGAACTTAAATGTAATCACAAAAGGATAGTTACCTGAATGATCTGCGCCGTAGATTTGTATTGAAAGGCGTTCTGCGAGAGGTCCACTTCCACTGGGAACAGTGCGGCGTTCTCTGTCAGGTACTCCACTGTCTCACTGTAAAACGGGAAATGATGTGAATGAGGTTCTGGGTGTATGGAGTCTACCAGCATTGATTGCACCCAAGCAATTAGCCAACCCGATAGCAAGCTGGTACACCTGTTGATTTATGGATGAGGCTCTGTCGTAGGTTTTTCTATCAGAAATCTGATCTGATCTTTTGTATTTGAATTCATTACGCTAAGTGCAGCAGTTCCTTCTGCCGTCCTATTGCATTTGTCCGCATTTATCACTCCCTTAAAATATTGATCTCCAATTATAAATTAAAAAATTTTAAAACCCCCGTCTCAAAAAACCTAAAAGTTAAAAATAAATGAATAAATTTTGATTCAACGGTTGCCATGTCGGGGGACCTTGAATTGTTCCGATAATATAACGGAATACTTAACCAGTTAGGGTCCCCCGACATGGCAACCGTTGAATCAAAATTTATTCATTTATTTTTAACTTTTTGGTTTTTTGAGACGGGGGTTTTTTAAATTTTTAATTTAATTTTTATTTTATACTTTTTAAATTGATCTACTAGTCAAGCTCTTTCATTTGATACCCATATTGAGAGGGTTATGAAGAAATATGTATTCTGACATGTTGTGGCGGCGGCCATCTTGGACCGATTTTTGACAAACATAGCTAAGAACACTCCCGACTAATATACCTTTCAAACAAAAAAAACTAAATTCAAATCGGTTCATCCGTTTGGGCGCTACGATGCCACAGACAGACACACACACACACACACACACACACACAGACACGTGAAACTTATAACACCCCGTCGTTTTTGCGTCGGGGGTTAAAAAATAAATATCACTAGCAATAATCAGACAGAGTATTGCTAGTGATATTTATTTTTAATTGGAAATCAATATTTTAAGGGCGGGATAAATGCGGATAACTGCGGAAACTCGGGGGTTAAAAAATAAATATCACTAGTAATAATCAGACAGAGTAGGGACGGGGACATGCTAATGTTTCTGTGAGGGTATTACCCGAAACCTTAGCATGGACCTACCCTACTCATCCTTCTGAGGGGTAAGGGGACGTGGTTTTGAGGGAGAGCGCAGGTCGTGTAGATCCTCAAAGCAAGTCTGGTGGACTATCCTTCCCGAGGTTGTCGTCCCGTTATTGGTCTAATTCCCAAGAAATAGACGTAACAGAAACCTCCAGGCGCATGAAATTGATTATTTATGTAATGGTTTATTTATATTATTATAACAACTTATATATTTATTTTTCTTTATATATCTATTATATATATGTATCTATTCATCAGATATAATATATTATATAAATGTGTCGAACCGTGGCGGCCTAAAACCACAGCCCGGTAGATATTGCCTTGGGGCACTAAATTGCCTCAGAAAACTGTACCACACGCACCTAGGGCAGGTTTTTTTTTTTTTTATCGTGCGAAAAATCCCCACGGATACCACCCCCACGGAGCCGGTGGAGGCGGTTATGTCGGACTCGAACCGACTAAAACGCACGCCGTCTTGGGTCCTTGGTTGCCGGAGGTGAGATTGCCAAAAGCATATCTCTCGCACCCCGGCAGACCCAGGACCATCTCTATCGAGATGGCCCCCTTCGGGTTGTGGGGACCACAGTGTCCCCATCTAGCCCCGGTTACGGGGAGGCGCATTTTGCGCCGCCACCGCGGCCTGCTTCTGCTAGGGTGACAGGCGGCTCCACCGGTCACCCCCAGGCCAGCGCTCATGGAGGACGGAGGTCGTTCTGCGACCTCCGACGTCCGGTTCGTCTTCGCTCTGCGCGGGCTTCCCGGGCCCGGAGTCTGGTCCGGACCCGACCGGCCGCCTCTTTCTCGAGCATTACTTGCTCGCAGAAGGAGACAGCCGCACCCCAAGCGTTCGCGCATCTTACCATCGCTGTGAGCAACGTGGCCAGTGTGAGGACTCCCACCCCCAGAGCCGCCACTAGGACCCGCCTCGGCGTGTCCCACGCCGGGCACTCGGTCAGCGTGTGCAGCTCCGTGTCCTCGCTCGCATCACAGTGATGGCACTCGGACGTTGGCTCCTTCCGGATCCGACACAGGTAACTCCCGAAACACCCGTGTCCGGTGATCACCTGCGTCAGCCGGTACGAGAGGCTGCCGTGTGGCCTCTCTAGCCACTCCTCCATGATGGGTCTTACCGCCGCTATTACGGCGTGCCCTGCGCTTGGTCGCCCAAGTCGTAGCTCCCATTCCGCTACCATGTCCCTGTGGAGCTGAGACCTCACGGCCCGAATTTCATCAGGCTCGGGTTCCCGTCCCTGCTCCCGCGCCTCCTTTCGATATCGATATAGCATCGAAAGGGCTCTCGCATCCAGGTTCCACAGTAGGGATCCGGCAAGGAGACTCGCCGCCTCCAGAGATATCGTGCGGTACCCCCTAATGGCCCTGCTGGCCATTGCACGCTGCGGCCCACGCAGCAGACGCGCATTGTGGACCGTCAGAGTGTCCGCCCATATTGGGCACCCATATAGGGCCATAGACCGCACGACTCCCGCGTAGAGTCTCCTGCAGGAGTCATCCGGCCCCCTCATGTTGGGCAGCAGCCGCCCCAAGGCGGCAGCTGTGTCCTTCAATTTAGGGGCCAGTCTTCGGAGATGCTCCCCGAAGTTCCACCGGCCGTCGAGAACGAGTCCCAGATATTTCATCTGGGGCTTGATGGCGATGGAAATGTCTCCCACTATGAGGCTGGAATCCTCCGGTGGGACGAGCCGAGGCCCATGAAAGAACATGGCCTCGGTTTTATGCAGAGCCACCTCGAGACCCAGCCGCCGGATCCGCTCCACGACTTGGGCAACCGCGGTCGTGGCCTTCAGGGTCGCTTCGCGGTATGTAGCCCCGCACGCCGTCACCAGCGTGTTGTCCGCATAACACGTGACGGCGGCACCGTCCGCGAGCTCACCGCGAAGCACCCAGTCGTAACCGATGTTCCACAGTAGCGGTCCCAGGACCGATCCCTGCGGAACACCGCACGACATCTCTCGCCGACCGAGCCCGGTCGCACTTGGGTAGACGACTGCTCTCTCCGACAGATACGCCCCGACTATGCGGCGAAGGTAGAGAGGCACTTCGTGATACACGAGAGCCTCCCTAATGCAGCTCCAGGGCAGGGTGTTAAACGCGTTGGCGATGTCCAGTGACACCGCCAACACCACCTCGCCCCGAGCGACGGCGTCCCTCGCCAGAGTCCTCACGCGCATGATGGCATCCACGGTGGAGCGCCTCCGGCGGAAGCCATACTGGCCATCCGCCAGGTCAGGCCCCACCCTGGATAGGTGCTCGACGAGGCGCTTTGCAATGACTCTTTCAAAAAGCTTGCACACCTCGTCGAGCAACACTGTGGGCCTGTAGGCGGACGGTGAGTCCGCCGGGCGCCCCGCCTTTCGGATGAGGACCAGTTTCCCCGTCTTCCACATCTTCGGAAACTGGCCTCGCTCCAAACATGCGCTGAGAAACCCTCTGAGTCGGGGCTCGAGAGCGTCTTCTTCGCCTAGAGCTAGGACCCACGCTCGGCCTGGAATGCCGTCTGGTCCCGGGGCGGTGTTCTTGGCCTTAAGCCTTAACACCGCCAGCTCTAGCTCTACCCAAGTGACCTCGGGCACGTCGTCGTCATCCACGCTGGGTGCCATAGGCGACCTAGGTGGCGGAGTCATCTGCGGTGGAATATGTTCCACCGCCCGCGCTGGGAACAGGGAGCCAACGACTCCTCCGAGCAGCTCCGGCTGGAGACACCGGGTCAATGGCGGGGCCCGGGGGCGCAGCTTGCCCCTTACCATAAGGTAAGGCCGCCCCCATGGGTCCCGCTCCAGCGTCTCCAGCAGCTCTTTATGAGCTGCTGCCTTTGCCTGCCTTATTGCCACTCGGAGGGCCTTTCTGGTCTCCCTGTACCCCGCATGAAGCTCCGCCTCTCGGGGCCCCGTATCTGCGGGGCGGCTACGCCTCCTTCGGAGTCTGGTCCACCGGCGGAAAGCGATCACGGAGGCCTGTCGGAGCCTCGCGATGTCCGCTGACCACCAGTAGACCTGACGCCTCGGATTATAGGGCGGAGCCCTAGGCATAGCCGCGTCGCAGACACGCGTCATGGCCTCCCGGAACCACGCCGCCTCATCGTCTATGTCGACAGGCCTGTCCGGCGCTGGGGCCCAGGCCTGTACGATGGCGGCCTCCAGGAGGACCTCCCGATCCATTCGCTTAAGCACCCAACGTGGCTCGCGTGGAGCCGGTGTAACTGGCGCGGCACCCGCAGGAGGGGAGACGTCGAACCGAATGTATCGGTGATCCGAAGCTGTCCCCACCTCCTCAAGGACACGCCAGCTCTGCACACGGCCTGAGAGCGGGGCGCTCGCGAACGAAAGGTCCACAATTGAGTCGCCCCAGCTCTTCACGCACGTGGCGACGGCCCCGCGATTCAGAAGAACTAGGCTGAAACTATCAGCCCAGCTCTCCACTGCCCTGCCCCTCGGGTTCGTGCACCGGGAACCCCAGTTCAGAGACCAGGCGTTAAAGTCCCCGAGCACCAGAACCGGGTGAGGGTAACAGGTATTGACGACGACGCCCAGCTGATCCAGCCACTGCTGGTACTCAACTAGGTCTCGGTTCGGCGAGAAGTATACTGCCACGACCGCTATCTCCCCCACAAGTGCCGCCACGCAGCCATGCCCCCTTGTCACGACAACAAGGGGGGGGCTGCCGGCAGCGGCGTTGTGCACCAGTGCCACCGATCCGTCCAGGTCGGTTTCCCAGGCAGGCCCGAGAAACCGGTGAATGTACGGCTCGGCGACAGCGGCGACATTAATGCCCCACTGTGCCATGCTCTGGAGCAGAAGTGCCTGAGCATCGACACAGTGGTTCGCATTCGCCTGCAGGACGCGGAGCTGAGGATCCATTATGGAACCCCCATCTCCGCGCCCTGCCGCGAATCAGAGACGGAGCGCCTGCCTCCCGGCTTCGGCCTCCCCGCGGTGCAGGCCTTGGCACCAACCCTATGGTCGGCCGGCTTGCCCTCCGCTGCACACCTGAAGCAGTGCAACGGAGCTTCGCAACTACCGGCCTTATGACCGGGTTGGCCACAGCGGAAGCAACGGTCACCGACCGTTACCTCCGCCGTGCACTGCACCCCCACGTGGCCCACCGACAGGCACCGGAAGCACCGTGCCGGTCGGGCCTGCAGGAGCCGTACCTGCACCTTCTAGAAGCCCCCGATGAGGAGGCTCCGTCCATCGGCAACCTTTTGGGCTGCCACGATGGGGCAGCCGACAACTGCTGCCCCCAGTCCACGACGGCCGAAGCGTATTGCTCCGACCCTTACTGTGTCCTGAGGACAGCCTCCGGCCTCCACCACTGCGAGCCTAAGCTCCTCGGCCGTGATGGAGTCGTCCAGACCCGATATGCGCACTTCTGCGCACTTGTTGGGCCTGGACACCCGGACGTCAGCTGCGTCCAGCGTCTCCCTTAGCCTAGCTGCTAGGGCGTCGGCTTTAGGGCCGCTGGTAGCGCCGGGGACCTCGAAGATCCGAGCTCCGGTGCGCGTGGGCTTGCACACCAGATCCGGGATCTCGAGGGCTCCCAGGTCGATGCAGGCCCTTGCCTGCCTCACCACCTGGGCGTACTCCACACCTCTCTCCGACGCCTCCGCCGTCAGTGTCATGACGACGGCCGTCGATCGAGGGACGCGGAGCCTCCTCGGCGCTGTTGCCATCGCAGCAGCCTTGGCCCTTCTGGCCAATTTGGCTGCTTTTTTTGGCGGCGCTCCGTCTCTGTTTATTGGCTCCGGCTACCTCCCAGCCCCCCGACGGGTGGCTCGAGGATTTAGCCGGAGCCAAGACTCGGGCCGGGATTGAAGCCCGGGCCGCGGGCGGGGCTGAGGCCAGGGCTGGGGACTTCTTCCCCTTGCCCTTGCCCTTCCCCTTATCCTTGCCCTGAGCGGGACCCGGAGGACCTGAATGGGGGCGGTGAGCCGGCACCGCCGCTGGGGAGGCAGCCCCCCCCCTCACTGCGGCGGCATATGGTTGAAAAACCGAGAACCTGCATCTTTGTACCTAACGCTATAAACACCACTTTGCTTAACCAATTCTGTTCTAGAGATCTCACTGCTGTGAAAATCCATTCAGATAATGCAACCATCCTAGTACTAGCTTCAGTGTATATGCTGGGCGAAGGTGAACCACCTCCAAAGGAGCTAGCCGACCTGGTACAACACTGCGAGGCTCACACCTGGGACTTAATCATCGGCGCAGACTGCAATTTTTTTCTTTCTTTTTTTTTTCTTTATATAGGACACGTCAATTTGACTTCACCTCGCCTGATGTTAAGCTAAAGTCTCGGAAAGAGGTGACAGTGGTGGCACTCAGCTTGACGGCCTCATTAGATGCCTTTTCACGCCCCGCTTAAATGCTCACCCTCCTCTGTGGGGAAGTAAGGACGCGAACAAGAGAGGTGAGTTACTAACCGAATACTTATTCCAAACCAACCTAAACATTATGAATATAGGTACGGAACCTACTTTCGTAACCTCATGGTGTCAAACCATAGTAGATATCACATTGGCAACACACCCGGCAGCTTACCTCCTTAAGGGTTAGCATGTGTCAAAGGAACCATCCTTTGCGGACCATCGCCGAATCTGCTTTCAAATACAATGTAAACTTGCAGACCCTGTTCCATATCGTAACCCCCGCAAAACAGATATAGCACGGTACACAAACTCACTAAACAAGGCACTAAGTGATTCACAACTACCCGACACAACACTTAGTACAGATAACATAGAACACAACGTACATTCTATCACTGCTGCTCTGCTGGAAAGCTACGAGCCAGCGTGTCCTGTTGTAACACCCAAAGGTCCAGAAAAGAGCTCCTGGTGGGGGCCAGAACTCGAGCGACTACGTGGAGGCCTGAGAAAGCTTTACAACCGAGTAAAAAACACCAGAACCCCTGAGGACTGGGACAAATACAAAAATGCACAAAAACACTACAAGAAACGCATCAGGTATCGAAGAACTGAGGCCTGGCAGAGTTTCTGTAGTAGCATAAACTTGACAAACCAAGCCGCAAGAGTAAGGAAAGTCCTGGCCAAAGGTGAACTCAACCTCATGGGCTCACTTAAGAGAGAAGACGGCACTTACACAAATACGGAAAATGAAACCAGCGCAGTACTGCCGGAAACACACTTCCCTGGTTGTCAAGTCACACCATCCATCGCCTCCATTGACTGCCCACCAGAACACTACAGTGTACCAACAACCCAAGAATGGGAAATCGCAAACAAGGTAGTAACTGCAGACAAAATAGAGTGGGCCATAAAAACCTTCAAACTCTTTAAGTCTGCAGGGCTGGATGGAATATTCCCAGCACAACTACAATGGCAACTGACAAGAATAGCAAAATACCTACTTCCAATCTACAGGGCCTGCATTGCCTTCAAATACATACCCAGATTATGGAGAGATGCAAAAGTAGTCTTCCTACCAAAACCAGGTAAGGAGGACTACACACATCCCAAATCATTCAGGCCCATTAGTCTCACATCATTCCTCCTCAAAACGTTGGAGAGACTAGTAGATCGATACCTAAGGGATGGAACACTAAAATACAACCCACTACATCCTCAGCAACATGCATACAAGAAAGGTAGATCAACAGAGTCCGCACTACACATGGTAGTGCATAAGATAGAATCGGCTATCACAAATAAAGCCTCAACACTAGCTACTTTCATAGATATAGAAGGGGCTTTCGACAAAACTGTATACAGCAGCATTAACGAAGCCTTACGGAAGCGTGAGTTAGAACCAGCCATAAGGGTCTGGATCACTCAGCTGATAAGCAAAAGAGAAGTCCAGATAGTGATGAGTAACACCACCACTAGAGCAAAGGTAGTCAGAGGATGCCCCAAGTTAAATATCTGGGCATCATACTTGACAATAAGTTGAATTGGACTAGCCACATAAATGCTAAAATGCAAAAGGCCTGCATAATTTTTTGGCAATGCAGAAGACTCGTTGGTAAGAGCTGGGGTCTTAACACAAAGATAAAACTTTGGCTGTATACGGCAATTATCAGGCCTTCTCTAACCTATGGATCAGTTGTATGGTGGCCCAGAACAGAACTGATCACTGTGAAAGAAAAGCTCCAGAGTCTACAACGCCTAGCGAGTACAGCAGCCACTGGATGCATGAGAACCACTCCATCAGTCGCACTAGAGCACCTCCTAAACCTGAGACCGCTGCATCTAATCATACAGGTGGAGGCCAAGGCAGCAGGCTTAAGACTGAAAAGTAATGGGCTCTGGAAAGAGAATACTGGAACAAAGCATTCAAAAATTCTACAGGGAATCCTAAAGAAGATACCACTTCTTGAGGCGCCCGTAGACAGAATGCCATGTCACCACGTCTTCGAAAGGAATTATCATATCCAACTTACTGAAGAAAAAAGAGACAGCTCTGGCGTCAAAGAAGTTAGGATATACACAGACGGCTCTAAAACCACATATGGTACCGGCGTAATAGCAGGCGTCTTCTCGAATGACCTAAACATCAAAATAACAACCACCCTGGACAAGCTAAGTACAATATTTCAAAGTGAATGTATTGGCATAACGAGAGCGGTGGAGACGATTGCCGCCAGAGACGTCAGAGATCTAGATATAAAGATCATATCAGACAGTGCATCCGTACTCCAAGCTCTGAAAAGCAACACCATGTCCTCTGTCCTCATATTGGAATGTCACAATACACTCCAATCCATTGTAAACACAAACAAGGTTAGCTGGCGGTGTTAAGGCTTAAGGCTAAGAACACCCCCCAGGACCAGACGGCATTCCAGGCCGAGCGTGGGTCCTAGCTCTAGGTGAAGAAGACGCTCTCGAGCCCCGACTGAGAGGGTTTCTCAGCGCATGTTTGGAGCGAGGCCAGTTTCCGAAGATATGGAAGACGGAGAAACTGGTCCTCATCCGAAAGGCGGGGCGCCCGGCGGACTCACCGTCCGCCTACAGGCCCATAGTGTTGCTCGAAGAGGTGTGCAAGCTCTTTGAAAGAGTCATTGCAAAGCGCCTCGTCAAGCACCTATCCAGGGTGAGGCCTGACCTGGTGGATGGCCAGTATGGCTTCCGCCAGAGGCGCTCCTCCGTGGATGCCATCATGCGCGTGAGGACTCTGGCGAAGGACGCCGTCGCTCGGGGCGAGGTGGTGTTGGCGGTGTCACTGGACATCGCCAACGCCTTTAACACCCTGCCCTGGAGCTGCATTAGGGAGGCGCTCGTGTATCACGAAGTGCCTCTCTACCTTCGCCGCATAGTCGGGGCGTATCTGTCGGAGAGAGCAGTCGTCTACCCAAGTGCGACTGGGCTCGGTCGGCGAGAGATGTCGTGCGGTGTTCCACAGGGATCGGTCCTGGGACCGCAACTGTGGAACATCGGTTACGACTGGGTGCTTCGCGGTGAGCTCGCGGACGGTGCCGCCGTCACGTGTTATGCGGACGACACGCTGGTGACGGCGTGCGGGGCTACATACCGCGAAGCGACCCTGAAGGCCACGACCGCGGTTGCCCAAGTCGTGGAGCGGATCCGGCGGCTGGGTCTCGAGGTGGCTCTGCATAAAACTGAGGCCATGTACTTTCATGGGCCTCGGTGCGTGCCACCGGAGGATTCCAGCCTCATAGTGGGAGACATTTCCATCGGCATCAAGCCCCAGATGAAATATTTGGGGCTCGTGCTCGACGGCCGGTGGAACTTCAGGGAGCATCTCCGAAGACTGGCCCCTAAATTGAAGGACACAGCTGCCGCTTTGGGGCGGCTGCTGCCCAACATGAGGGGGCCGGATGACTCCCGTGCTGCATGATCATATACGCATATCGGTAGCGGAATAGGAGCTACGACTTGGGCGACCAAGCGCAGGGCACGCCGTAATAGCGGCGGTAAGACCCAGCATGGAGGAGTGGCTAGAGAGGCCAGCGGGTGATTACCGGACACGGGTGTTTCGGGAGTTACCTGTGTCGGATCCGGAAGGAGCCAATGTCCGAGTGCCATCACTGTGATGCGAGCGAGGACACAGAGCTGCACACGCTGACGGAGTGCCCGGCGTGGGACACGCCGAGGCAGGTCCTAGTGGCGGCTCTAGGGGTGGGAGTCCTCACACTCGCCACATTGCTCACAGCGATGGTACGATGCGCGAAAGCTTGGGGTGCGGCCACCTCCTTCTGCGAGCAAGTAATGCTCGAGAAGGAGGCCGCCGGTCGGGTCCGGACTAGACTCCGGGGCCGGGAAGCCCGCGCACAGCGAAGGCGAACCGGACGTCGGAGGTCACAGAACAACCTCCGTCCTCCATGAGCGCTGGCTTGGGGCTGACCGGTGGAGCCACCTGTCACCCTAGCAGAAGCAGGCCGCGGCGGCGGCGCAAAAATGCGCCTACCCGTAACCGGGGCTAGATGGGGACACTGTGGTCCCCACAACCCGAAGGGGGCCATCTCGATGGTCCTGGGTCTGCCGAGGTGCGAGAGATATGCTTTTGGCAATCTCACCTCCGGCAACAAAAGACCCAAGATGGCGTGCGTTTTTGTTGGTTCGAGTCCGACATAACCACCTCCACCGGCTCCGTGGGGATTTAAAGCACGATAAAAAAAAACACAAACAAGGTCACGCTGCAATGGATCAAGGGACACAGCAACTCCCTCGGCAACGACGCAGCCGATGAATTGGCCAAGAGAGGATCAGGGGCAACAGTATATGGACCGGAACCAATACTACCTCAAGCACAGGTCAAAACTTGGCTGCGGAAAAATACAGAAGAAACCCATCAAAAAGAATGGACAAACACTTAAGGATGCAGGCAAACAAAGAATGCAGTTCCGGTAGCATCAAAAACGTTTAGCCGAAACCTCATTAGGTTAAAAAGGGACAAGATCCGTAAGGTCATAGGCATCTTGACCGGTCACTGTCCCCTAAACAAGCATCTATTTACAATAGGTGTAACGGACAGCCCCCTGTGCAGAGCTGCATGGGGGCAGAAGAAACGCCACATCATGTGCTTACAGAGTGCATGCGCGTGGCCGAACAACGAGCGAAATTCCTCCAGTCACCAGCGTCTCTCCGGGAAGCATGTGGAAACCTGAAAAGGCTGCCGGCTTAGGGACTATAGGAACATCTGGGTTAGTTGGAATGAGAGGTAAGATGGTACGCACAATGGCCCAATCAAGAGGCTAAGTGCGGAACAGCCCAGGTAAACTAACTAACTAACTAACCAGACAGAGTAGGCATCGTCTACTCACTTGTGGTACACGGCCAGTCCCTGTATGAACCGGCGCAGTTGGTAGGCGACGTCCTGTGTCTTCTTGTTGTCAAGTAGCTCCAACTTCACCAGCACGTCGGAGCGGAGACGGGCGAACCTCGCTCGTGCGTCTTGGCGGCAGCGGAGGATCAGCCTGAGGAAGCACGGGTTTTGAAATTATTTTGTTGTTTTCACATAAAAATGGATGGAATTTACTGCCTACTGTAGGGTTGGTTGGTTAGTTGAAGGCTGGTCAATACTTGGTCAGATATTTGGTGCTCTTTCACTTTACTCCTAGCTCACCTGTACTCATAGTTGCCTGTCTCGACCCTGTACAGCGGCTCCTGCAAAGCGTTGTACCCGTACTCCTCGTCGTCCATCTCCTTCACTTTGAGGCAGTACGACAGGTACTCGAACTTCGTGTCCGCGTACTTGCGGATAGTCAGCTTTGTGTCCGGGATTGCTTTGTTGAGGTATGTACCCATGTCTGATAGAATCTGCAATAGACGTTTAGTTTAAAAGAATTAGTGGACCAAGGTGGCTAAATACTATTCATCGCTGATGGGATTCCTTCAATCAAGTTCTTTGGAGATCAAGTCAACCTCAGTTGCAATCCAGTTCCCAGTACACGTGCTGATTGGCGGAAGACGCTCTGGAGAAAGCTTTCCACTTGGCTAAACGCCAGCCGCTTTCCTAACAGCCGTATAAGTGTAATCAAAAGTCTACTGTTTACAGTTTTATTCATATATCTATCTACATATATAAAAATGTTTAGGTCCCAATGTGTGGCGAGCCTATTGCCATTAACCGGGTACTTATAAACCTGCGATAATTACACACATAACTTCGAAAAGTATCGAAAAGTTATTGGTGTGTGCCATGGTAAACCTGGGATCGAACCCGAGGCCTCGTCTCAGCAGTCAATTACCCATACCACTAGGCTACCGCAGATTCTGGCGAAATGTGGGCGCTAGCACCTCTGCCTACCCCTTCGGGGAATACAGGCGTGAGTTTATGTTATAGTTATGTTATATATAAAAATGAGTTCCTATTTCCCTTGGTCACGCCATCACGCGTGAACAGTTGGACCGATTTAGCTCATTCTTTTTTTGTTGTGTCTGTTATTGTTAGGAGAAGGTTCTTATGAAAAAAAATGAAGAAAATTTCGCGGAAAATTAGAAAATTTAAGAATACATAACACCATATAAAATAGCTGATCCAACATACGCCATTTTTTTTGAATTTAGAATACGAATTGGAAGAAATCTGTTTATTAATCTAATACTGCTGTATGATATTCTTCTATGCTATCTGACGTTTGATATAGAATTGACATAATGCGTGCAAATATCTTCAGAGGGTGATTATAGACATTCTTCTGAATTAAAAAAATGCCCGTTGCTTGGGCCGTGAAAATATTTATGGTGGCTTTTTTATTTAGGTCGAAAAATTGATGGTTTATGATAGTATGAACGCCCTTGAGCGTAGAGGTATATGGTTGTATGGGTCCCATAGGTATATAGGCTCCGTAGGTGTAAGTATGGGCCCCGGTGACCTATTAGTGTAGGGAGTTCCGTGGGCGTCCGAATCAAAATGCTTTCCGTTCTCAAAATAATTAGGAGAATTTGATACAGCTAATTGATTCTAATTTCTAAGGCGAAACAAAGTTTGCCGGGACAGCTAGTAAAATATATAATTCAACTATAACAGATGGACAAAATATCATTTTTTCAGCATGCAGCGTCAATATCAATTTATCACCTCTTTGGTGAAAAGAAAAAAAAGGTCTAGAAAAAAGCCTTACAGGTTTCAAAGCCTTCAGCATCTTGATGCCATCTCGCTCCAACAACCGATGGTACTGCCCAAACTTGGTGAAGGCCTCAGAGGCTCTCGCCTGCGGTTCCCGAACTCCAATGCCGGCGAATATGTCACCAATCGTTTTGTACGTTTGCAGCAGATCGAAGTATGCTTTAAGCATCCTGGAACAAGAAATTTAATATACAACTAGTTGCCATTTGTTTTTAAAATCAGTTAAAGGAGCCCATGATCAGAAGTGCTCCGGAATTTTTTCGCCACTGCTTCGGCTGCTTCAAGCGTTTGACACAAACCCAAACAACCTGAGATGTATGAGACCGCACTGAAATCGTTGGGGTTCAGATCAAGTTGACATGTAATTTGATACACCTGCTGACGAGGTCCTACAATCAGACGGCGATCTTCCTTCTTTTAATGAAGGCAAATAAGAGAAAGAGAGCAAACCTTGGGCTCGACAGTGTAAACTTTGGATGCAACCGTTATTGACACATGTGATGATCATGAGGCGTGTTCGGGCGTTTCCGTACCAGCTTCGTGTTGATTCAGTTCGAGTGCCACCACGCCTACAACGCCCTCGCCTTTCAATTCTCTCCTCGCCTCGCCTCGCCTAGCCACTCTGGTGGAAAATCACCTTTATCCCATCCATTGTATGGTATATTCATTCACCCGTTTAATTAATTCATTGACATGTCTACCAGCGCCACATTTTGGTCCTTTGAGCCGGATGTTATGCAAGACCCGAGAGCATTCTGTCATAAAATATCATGAATTTGATTGGCACATTATCTAATGGATTTCACATTTTTTTTACAGAAATCCAACCTACACTTACCATTCACTTCCTACTCCCCCTTAGTTGATATTCCCTACAGTAATAAAGGAAACGTAACTATTTATCTTTCTATTTTCACTAACCTAACTCCCTCTCAACTTCCAGACGCCTCGCCTGATCACTTTTCGTAACGCACTCGTCGCGCATTCACCAGTTCCCCATATCAAGTGTACTTATAGAAGTTTACCTTTCCTACCTTTTAGCATACTCCACAAGCCTTTTATAGGTGCCCTCAGTCTCTCTCAGCTCGTTCAGCTTCGCCACGAGGGTGTCATTGCACAGGATAGCCCGCGATAGACCCAACGCATCGGCGGCTCCTGCAGACATGTTCTCCACCAGGCGGTGCTTCATCTTCTTCATGATTATGTCCAGGGACTTCCCCTGTTTGGGGTCTGCGTGGAGTTTGTTGTAGTTTATTATAACTTCATCCTGTAAAAATGTAAAAATATGGATTTTATTCAAAAAAAAAGGTAGAGCTACGGTAAATAGCTCTTACAACTCAAAGTTCAAGCTATTTGGATGCCTGAATATTTCCTTTCTTGGGTTATTCTAGCAAAAATCCTTGTGAAAGAAAACCACGCGTCTATATTGTGAATAAAATCTAGAAAGTCTCAGCAAAAAAATACATTTAACTTTTTGTAATGAGATAGAGTGAAGAAAATAAATTTATTGTGATTACTTACTGAAAATTATTATTCTAAATTTTATAGATTTACTAGCTGTCCCGGCGAATTTCGTACCGCCAATTTTTTCCTACCCTCGTGGCGTCAGATCCCGTTCCCGCTGCACCATTTAGGGGGATGGAAAATAGATAATAATTAAATGACGATTGATCATTTTTCTACCGGAAAGAAAAAATTATTACATTACTAAAATGGCTATTAAAAAATAACGGTTGATCGTAGAAGGGTGAAAATTGAGGATTGTATGTATTTTTGTATGTTGTATCATAAAAAAATAGAAATAAAAAATTTTGTCTAAAAAATAAAAATTTTGGGGTGGACTACCCCTAACATTTAGGGGGATGAAAAATAGATGTTGGCCGATTCTCAGACCTACTCAATATGCTCACAAAATTTCTTCAAAATCGGTAAAGCGGTTTCGGAGGAGTATGGCAACAAAAACTGTGACACGAGAATTTTATATATTAGATGGAATGAATGCTGTTCTTTAGCGATTGGATTATATCAAAACATTTTTAGTGACTGTCCTGTCATTTCCATTTAACGATTTCGTTAAAGAACTTGCGAAATTTTATACTCTAGCTTTTTTCCGCGGCTCCGCCCGCGTGGATGTCGGTTGTCGCGACCAAACATAGCCTTTGTCCTTTCTCAAGGTCTAATCTATGCTTTTGCCAAATTTCATCAAAATCGGTTCTGTGGTTTAGGCGTGAAAGCGTAACATACAGGCAGACAGACAGACAGACCGAGTTACTTTCGCATTTATAATATTAGTATGGATTACATTTATGTGGATGATGAGTATGGATTTATTACATTTCAGAATTCTTGTTATTTATTTGAATAAAACCTTGAACAACTTCTACACAATTGTAGAAGTGTACGCGACTGTACTTCCTGTCATTTCCTCAGCGACATTTGTCATACGTCATTCAACGCAATGTTTTGCGACGCATTAGTGTTTTTTTAGTCAGTACAGAATTTTTATGGCCATAATATACGTAATAATTATTATAAAGTCAAAGAATTCCTCCACATTGACGTCAACCGTGAGGGTGGCATTGCCACGTTGAATGGCAATGCCAATCCTTTGCGCAAGGAATAAACCAGCCCTCTGGTCACGGGTAGTGTCTATTAAACGTTTAGATATTTCTTCGTATAATAGACGTGTACTTGGACCCCATGATCCCAGCGTCTCGACCCCAAACGGCTCAAATATGTAATTATCACTTAAACTACTATATTCGCGCCGTTTGAGGGTCAAATCAGTACAGTAAATTTAAAATCTGGATCCAGAATCTAGACAAGACTGAACGTGAAAATACTACTTTTACGTTCGATAGATGGCGTTCTGCCGATTTTCTGAATCCCGTTATGGTTTCGTTGTGTTCACAGTATTTAAGCGCTCCCTGAAATGTTCATCGTAACGAGGCTTCTGCGCCGTAGTGGCCGGACGGCTGCGTTGGTATACCGTGCGCCCTAAAGGTGCTAAGTAACCAACGTAGTGGTTCATCGGCTATTACTGCGCAAAAGTCTCACAAGAAAAAACAAAACACAAAATATCATGACATTACAAGAACGTCGTCGCCACGTCGTTCTTTGGTCAAGTGTCGTGTCGCGGTCGCGACAAATTCTAATGATAATTATTGTATGTGCCCCGCCACAGCCACACGAGTGTGCGCGGCGACGACACAGCGCGTACGTTTGATACTGGTTTCAAATTATAATTATTGTATGTGTCCCGCCACAGCCACACGAGTGTGCGCGGCGCCGCCACAGCGCGTACGTATGATACGGGTTTCAAATGATTAATTATTGTATGTGTCCCGCCACTGCCACACCAGTGTGCGCTCGGCGACGACACAGCGCGTACGTATGATACGGGTTAACTGCGATGAATTTTACTTTACGTATTGAAATTCCGAAAACTCCGGCGTGTAAAAACGTATTACTCTGTTCAGGATTCCCGAGTTTACGCGAGGCTGATATGATGATGCTCTCGATATAGTTTTTGTTATTCAGTTTGCAGCGAACATCCATACATGGGATAAATTCGGTACAAAATACGTTAGTTTATTATGAAGTTTATGGTACAAACACGCCCAAAACTGTCTAGGACTAGAAATATTTTACATTTGATTGACGTAATTTAAAAAGCTATCAACTCACGAATAAAGTTTTAACATCAAATTGTTGATGGTATTTTTTTATGATTCCAAATTCAAAAATTTAAAGAATGAATTTAGAAAGTTAATAAATTTTGCTTTTTTGTTGATTTAAATATTATAAAGGTATATTTCAAAAGAGTACCGATAGTATCAGTTAAAAGAGTTTTATTCCAAAGTTCTACTACTGACCTTAGCCGATTGTATCATCTTGGCGACTTCGACCTTGGTCTTGCCTTTCACCGTCTGTCCGTTGACTCCGACCAGCTCATCCCCGCTTTGTAGGGTACCGTCCTTTGAGGCCGGGGTATTGTCGAAGATCTGGAAGAAGGAAAAGGAGCATTCATCATGAACATCTTGGCATAGTTTCACTTACTCCCTATCCTTTACTACTTTTATTGGTATCCAAACATCAGTAAAAACCTTTACAATGTTTTCAAACTATCGCGGCGTATATTCATAGTATAAAATAGTTCGGGACTTCACTCGATTAATTTTGGATAACTTACTTTTGCCGACGTTAGAGACGCAGAGTCAAATCGTCGCACCCGAAACGTCGGCAAAAGTTAAGTTATCCAAAATTTATCGCGCGAAGTCCCGAAGTATTATAAACTATGACTTAACATTTACATAAAGGATGGGATATTTACCTGTACGATATACAAGCAAGGACATAACGGCGCTCCTCCTCCTATACTGATACCTATGAGGTTCTTCTCATCCTTGCTGAGCACCACACTGCCAGACGTCACCGTCATTCCCCTGGAATATACATTAAGGCATTTCAATTAAATTTAATAAAATAAAAACTCTGTCTTTAAAGCAATGTGCTCTTTTTCACATATAAATTTTACAAACACACAACTAGCGACTTCTGGAATACCAGACCATAACTACTTACGAACCTTTATCATAATAATAATTTATTCATTTATAAGTAACAAGGACTAACCTATTTCTGGTTCATCATAAAAGACTTATTATATGTTAGTAAATTTGTCCCATAAATAGATTTTTAAATAGGTCACGCCACCTCCAAAGTTTGGGAGAGGCTATAATATGGCTTCGGCGAAGTGGGCGAAAATCGGCCGGGTGAGGTGGCCAACAATCAGACGGGCGAGATGGGCGATAGTCGACTGTTATAATTATTATAGGTAAATACTACATTAAACCACTGGGATTCCTATGGATTTTTTTATAGAGTCTTAAGGTATAGGTACACGGGGTTTCAATCAATTCGATCCTGACATAGTGAGTAGGCTCGAATGCTGGAATTTTGTGATCAAATGTCCATGAAGTAAGGATGCTGGGTCGTCGCAGAGTACCTACGATAAACCCAGTATCCTTACTCATCAAGGATGCGTACTTTAACCGCATAGTGGCGTAAAATCAATCTGCCCTCGCTGTTACAAATCTTGCGGAGTGCCATAGAAGGAATAATATTGCTCTTACAAGAATAAAATAACACAGTTTTGTAAAGACATTTTATTTTAGCATCTACTGATAGCAAACAATAGCTTACAAAACTAACTCACTGGCACAATACAGTGCTAGCGGAGCGGAGGTATAGCAATGTATCCGTATTTTCCCTTTAACCTGAAATAGATAATAAAATATAAATTTTAGCAACAGGGAAAGGGGTACTTAGCTTGATGCACACTAGTTACTTCTGGATTAAAACTATAAGGATTTTGATAATACCGGGTAAAATGGAGTGAATTTACATAAATTGTGCAATTAAGTTTACTTTAAGTTAAACTACGAACCATCAAATATCCGGTTAGGTACACACGGCCAAGGAGATAAGTTTAAACCTCCAGACGTGAGAGAGTATATTTATTTCCTTACGCCTGCATGAAATTTATGAAACTGTAGAATTTCTAAAACCAATATTCACCCCTTGATCTCTGTTCACTCCATCTCACGGTATGGGTTATCAAAACTTGCAAAATACTTGTTAAAACTTACAATTTGTGGTCAATTACAAACGTACTACAAACTTAAACGGTAAAATAGTTTTGTATTCTGCAAGAGTGCTGACACACAGAGCCAAGAGCCAAGCTGAACGGCTTGATGAACTCACATGAGATCTTGATGCTGTATAGTGTATCTCTCTAGTCGTAAATCGTTGTAGACACATTCGGTATTTTCTCGAGCTGGAATATCTTCTTTCGGCTGCCTAAGATTATAATTCTTATTAATTCAACTGTCTGATAACGTTTGTTTAGTTTAGGCAGTCAATCGTCGAAAAATACTTACTCTTCAAACAATCTGATATCTGGCACTCCTTGAAGGATTGCTTCGACTGGAGCCGTTGCACTAAACAAAATACATAATTTAATTCTATCTTATATCAATTTCCTTTTTATTCTACAATAACCTTCGTTGAGGACTTGTCTAGATGTGATGGAGTCATTTCACAAAATGCTCTTAATCTTTCTGGATCATTATCTTCCTAGCGATTACCCAGTTGCTTCCAAAGTTGCACTTTGGAACCTAAGGTGCGTTTAATACTTTTAAATAGTTTGTTGACTTCTAAACCCATGGAAATGTCTTTCCTCCTCAGCGCTAGTATTTGTATGCTTCATGCGGCCATCCATTAACACTGAGCGGGAATGCCTACGTTGATCCACTTTCTGGTAATCATATTACAAACTATCCTTATTAGTTTGGGTCAAGATTGTGTTCTTTAAAATATCCAAGAATATCTATATAGTAAAGAGTAAATTATGTACTTACTGTTCTTCGACGGGTAGTAACAAGGAAGTGTTAATATTCCCGTTAGGCTTCCTGAACAAAATCACAAAACCCGTTTAATGAATTTGTTTTAACCTCACGAGATTTATTCCAAAATAACCACAAGTGTCAAACAGCTTTGGTATGAATACAAATGGTTGCACCGTGACGTTTTGACGGTGTGACATTGACACCTAAGTCCTGCACATATTGTTCTTAATGGAAAAGGAGAGGGTGAGACTCAAATAGAGCTTATTGGAGCACTCACCGCGGTAGAGGCGACAAAATACTATTAGCGATTCACAAAGACGTCATACTCAACTGTGAAGTGATTTATTGATTTAGTTAACTAATTAGAACTAGTTTAAAGGTAAATGTCAGTTAGTAGCCAATCGCAATGCAATTCTGTTGAACATCTTCGACAACAAGCGATAACTTAGTTTATAATTACAATGTAATTCTCGTTGTAATATTAACCGTCATGTCATTGTCTTAGCGATGAGCATCCTGGATGCATCCGTGGCTTTTACCTCAGAGCCAGGAGTCACTCACTCTATCTCCTCTTTTTTTATAGGGGACACGTCAATTTGACTTCACATTAAGGCAAAGTCTCGGAAAGAGGGTCACCATCGTAAACATGTACCATGTTAACAGTGGTGGCACTCTCAGCTTGACGGTCTCATTTTAGTTTGGCTTATACAACTTTCATGGAAACTACAGCTATGCTAGCTAATATCTCAACCCCTAAAGGAAGGCCAGCGTCAGAGCCTTGTCCCTCAATCAAAAGGTGTAAGCAAACTTGTGTAACTTGTGAAGTCTATCGTATAAAACTAAAATCACTGCGCTTCTTCGATAATCTAGTCTATAAAGTTGAAACACATTACATTTTATCTTCAAACGCGTTGTGTAGCGACGCCTGTATCTGCGGGCAGATCTTCGTGTCATTGAATATGTAAAACTGACTGTTTTGCTGCCACATATTACAAAATCAATATAGCATGTGTATTGAAACACGCTTGCACTAGGCCGCGGCGTTCAAACAACTGATAAGCTGGAACAGAGGATGTGAGATAATGGGATGTGATAGCTAAGTGCGATATGTTTGCCAACAGTACAGGGAAAAGGTTTAAAAGTATAAATAATGGGGGGAAAATGGCATGTGTATTGTCGAAAAATATTGCGTGACTGAAAAGTTCTGTGAAGTGTATTATACTAATATGTAAATGCAACCACGTTCTTTTTATTCAATGAATTTCTGTTCTGTTCAGTCCATTACTTATTTACACGGTAACCACTTACCATCAGGTGGGCCATGTACTTGACTGTCACCTGAATGGTATAAAAAAAGTTACTTTTTTGTAAAAATAATTTAAAAAAAAATCAGCACGTCAGCAGATTTTTTTTTTAATTATTTTTCATCATCACGGAATCATCATCACGGCTGCCTACCCCTTTGGAGATTGACAGGTGCAAATATTATGTAGGTTTTCCCAAAACATACTTACTTGTAGAAGCAAACCCAAAACAAATTATTATACGAGTACAAAACAATTTCGCTAGCTTCATAATTTAATTACATGAATGAAATGCATTTTCCGAAATGTAAACAGAACAACCATATGGAGATTTTGATGGGGTTTCAATTCTCCAATCATACAAAAAATATTACTCTAGGTATAGCAAAGTGTTACATACATTTTATCCTCTTCGAAGAAGAAATCGTCATCGTATTCTTGCATCATTTTGTTGAAAAATAAATATTATATTCTCTTACTGCGGAAATGTCACTGTTGTCAGAATTATCGATTTTCGCGGGTGGCATAGATAATACAATACACGCGGGCGGACTGTGTCAACTGTGTGGGACGCCAAAGAGAATATAATCCCTTAACAGTTGGTTTTGGTTCACGCATGCGTAGTAGGTATCGAGGGTAGACGCCGCCGGGACTCTCGCATAGCTTAGTGCAGATTTTGTTTTGCCCATTTTTTTCTGAAAAAGTTTCATGTTGTTATTATTTTTTAAACTCAAAAATGTATGTACCGGATTAATATGGTACAAAGTTGAAAAGTGTCCAGCTATGTACTAAAATTACAGTTCAGAAATCTTCGAGAATGGCGCTGGTGTAGGCAAAGAATGTAGCAATCGAGTTAAAAAAATACCGTACGAATTGAGAATGAAAATGAAATAACTAATCATAATGTATTGCAATGCAATACTTGCACTGTACAAAGTAATGTAAAATGGGCGAATAGAGATAAAATGGTTGTTATTTTTTTGTTTTACAAAATTTAAAGTAAGTCATCAGATATTGGATAATGCATTAAATTAACCCATAGTTTCACTGAAGAGAAAACAATTGTAAGATGTATCTGACCATTTTATTCATATTCACCTTTTGATCATTTCTCATACACTTTTACAATAGTCAATGAATTTAACATCTGGGAAGAAGGGAAACATGTAGGTTCCTAGAGTGACTTTATTTATACCTAAAACATTATTGGCTTTCGAATGACGATGCTGATGATTTGATGTTTTTGTTCATCCTGTTCCATTTCTTTTGCAACTTTCGTCTCAACACTGTAACTAATAAATCTATCAAATAATGACAAACCCTCTGCCAATTACTATTGGCAGAGGGTTTGTCATTATTTAGCTCATTAATAAATCATCATAATATATTACTTACTTACCAATTTATATTATTAAGTAATGCACCAACCTAATGACACCGGCACAGCTCACGCCATAATCAATCGATTCTCCCAAGAATCGGTCGAACCATTACCGAACGCGGTAATCGAGTGTTCTACTAAAGTGTTACGTAATCGTGAGAAATAACCATTATTACAAGATTACGACACACTCGATTAACTGTTGTACTTTTATAATTAACTGTGTGACTGGGATAACATGACGTTGTTGAAAGTTTACGCGAATATTACGCGTTGAATGACTTTTACTTGTAATTCAATTTTGATCCCGTTCCTGAAACTTTCTAACAAGAACCTATGATATAATTTTCTGAAGTTTACGCAAATACCACTCATATTTTTTTAAATAATTAAGTATATAAATATTTTTCAACATTCTAAACAACGCTATATAGACCCATGGTAAGCATAGCTTAACTAGTTTGTGTTATGGAATCTAGAATGCGGCTAAACATACTTAGATACTTCTTTCGCCGCGAGGGCAGGAAAAATTGGCGGTACGAAGTTCGCCGGCACAGCTAGTATTATACATAGAAATACCCAGACCAATGCAAATATCTATATTCATGCATACAAATATTTGCACTGAGCAGGGATCGAACCGCCACACCACAGAGGCTGGCGAAATTAAAACCACTGAAAAGTAGTCGTCGGGATAAAAGTAAATAATAACAAATAGGTATATCGTGCTTGAATCCATTAAAAAGTGGTTTTATTTCAATGAGCCTACGTGTTATTCCAGGCTATTAGCTAGCCATGTACCATAACATGGAGAAAAAATGATAGCATATCCTGTCCTCGGCACCAAATACTAGCCAGATCCGTTCAGCTGATAAAGCGTGATTTGATAAAATTTCAACTTACTTTCATATTTATAACTAGCTGTGCCCGCGACTTCGTCCGCGTGGAATGTACTTAATAAAAAAAATCAGTTTTTTTTAGCCTAAGTTACTCCTTATTACATAAGCTATCTGCCAGTGAAAGTCCCGTCCAAATCGGTCCAGCCGTTCCAGAGATTAGCCAAAACAAACAGACAGACAGACAGACAGACAGACAGACAGACAAAAAATTTAAAAATATATATTTTGGTATGTGTACCGTATATACATTCATATGCATGTAGTAGAAAGCTGTTATTTTAATATTACAAACAGACACTCCAATTTTATTTATTTGTATAGATATTACTTACTAGCGGACCCGGCAAACTTCGTACCACCAATTTTTTACAGCCCGCGTGGCGTCCGATTCCATTCCCGCTGCACCCTCTACTATATTAAGCATGTATTATACATATAAACCTTCTTCTTGAATTACTCTATCTATTAGAAGAACCGCATCAAAGTCTGTAGCGTAGTTTTGAAGATATAAGCATACATAGGGACATAGGGAGCGGAAAGAGATTTTGCTCTATACTATGTAGTGAGTAGGATTAGTAGAGTTAATAGAAACAATATTACTACCCACTAGACTGGCTCTATTGAACACTAAATTGTGAACGACTACAACTCGACTACCAACTTTTTGTAGCTATCAATTTCATCAGCGCGCTAATAGATAAGTAGGCTGTGTCCATGTCAAAATGTGTTATTTTTTATTTATTTGGGACTAGCTTTTGCCCGCGGCTCCGCCCGCGTGGAAGTCGGTTATCGCGACAAAACATAGCCTATGTCCTTTCTCAAAGTCTAATCTACCCCTATACCAAATTTCATCAAAATCGGTTCAGTGGTTAAGGCGTGAAAGCGTAACATACAGACAGACAGACAGACAGACAGAGTTACTTTCGCACTTATAATTTACTAGCTTTTGCCCGCGGCTCCGCCCGCGTGGATGTTGGTTATCGCGACCAAACATAGCCTATGACCTTTCTCATGGTCTAATCTACCCCCATACCAAATTTCATCAAAATCGATTCAGTGGTTTAGGCGTGAAAGCGTAACATACAGACAGACAGACAGACAGAGTTACTTTCGCATTTATAATATTAGTATGGATTTGGGATACTGTTACATAAAGAATGGTGCAGGCTTTTAAGACTTTAGTAGCGAAGCTTCTTCGAAACGGTGTGGGGGGTTCAATATCTTTGGATACTCAACCTTACCAGATAGCTGATTGCTGGCATCGGTCGTGACGGCAGTTGCTTGCTGAACAGCTAAAATAAATCAAATTAGTAGTGTCTGTTCAAGACTCTAAAGAAAAAAATTGAAGACTACACAATGTTTGGATTTCTAAAGAGAAAATTTTATTCAAGTTCAATTAAATCGGGTTTACAAAAATAACTCAAAATTCTCATGATAACACAACCATTATCACTGGTGAAATCCGTTCTATAAGGTCGTACACAAACCACGTCCCAGCCTCACCTTGGGAGTACCTACCTATTAAGTTATCTGTGACTTGGTAATCTTTAACCCATTAGTGAGTGCAACAGGGTATGAAGACGCCGACGCATTCGAATCCTTGTATAAAAAGATACATTACCCAACCCTTGTGACGTAATCAAGCCATTATAGCCAGTTGAGCAACCTGAACTGCTTTATATGTACAAGTTGCGAACCTAACTTGTTTGGTTTCTGAACAGTGTACGTTTGCGGGCGGAGTCGGGCAGTCAATAAAAAAAATATTAAAAAAAAAATAGGATGAATAAGTTAATTCTTGTGAGTATTGTGTTAATTTTCGAACGATTTTAAAAGTTATATTTTTTTCGTACGGTTCGATATTTAAATTAATTTCGTGATTTTATTCCTATTGTGATTTTTTAGCGTGGTTTACAATTTTTTTTTGTGATTTAAGTAAATGACAGTTTTATTGATATCAGATAATCTTTGGAAGTGTATCAAAATGTTTGTGTTTGTGTTTATTGAATGTGTGTGTGTGTATGTTTGCTACATTTTCACGTTTTTATGACTGTAAGGATTTAAGAGAAACTTGAAATGGAGGTATCTAGTTTACATCAAAGGCATTATTGTGTATCTACTATTCATCCCAAAAAATAATCACCAAAATAATATCGCGACTGTGATAACACCGCAGGGTCACTTGTTGACATGGTGTAAGTACTTTGTGGCCAATTTCAATGGAAAATTTCAATGGAATAACCTTTTGTTTTGATCAGAAGACGAGTAGGTTTCCTTAAGAAATCGCTGAAATATTAATAAGTATGGCCAGAAAATTCACATTTTTTTTTAAAGGTGAAAGTAAGAAAGATACAATTTACTCATTCATTGCAAAATGGTCACACAATCAATTAGTAAGAATATAATTATATCAATAATTACCTACTACCATAAGTTATACAACGAAACAAAAAAAAAAAAACATTTTGTTACTTTACAAATAAGTACTACCGTGTAACAACATACTTAGCATTTATGCCAGACTGAGTTTTTACTCAAATTTTTCCAAGAGAATAATTCTAAAATGTTTGTCCCAAGAATTGAACCTAGCATCTAACCTACACCAGCCGCAATCGCCATCACCACTGCGCTATCGATTATTATGTTATTTGCCAGTCATTAGTATTGATAAGCATTCTTAATAACCATTTTTGCAGTCGGGTAAAAAATGGCCTTCAGACAAATAATAATTGAATATCGTGGAAGATTTTAAATGACTTGAAAAATAACATCAAAGGCATGCACATCAATACTAATATTATAAATGCGAAAGTAACTCTGTCTATCTGTCTGTCTGTATTTTACGCTTTCACGTCTTAACCGCTGGACCGATTTTGATGAAATTTAATATCGTGGAAGATTTTAAATGACTTGAAAAATAACATCAAAGGCATGCACATCCATACTAATATTATAAATGCGAAAGTAACTCTGTCTGTATTTTACGCTTTCACGCCTTAACCGCTGGACCGATTTTGATGAAATTTTGTACATGGGTAGATTAGACCTTGAGAAAGGACATAACATGCTATGTTTGGTCGCGATAACCGACATCCATGCGGGTGGAGTCGCGGGCAAAAGCTAGTCCAATATATAGTCACGGTATTCGGCTATGCTAACGCAAAAGGAATCTGTTTTTTTTGTGTCCCTTCACTTTATTTCACGAGCTGCTAAGCCGGTGCAAGTTAATCTCTTGGGGTTGTAGGGGTTAGTTTTTTTACCGTTTCCACCATGAATATTTTGATGAGCTCTTGCAAGTCTCACCCTCTCCTTTCTTGTACAGGACGACACTTACAGGGCTAAGATGTCACCAGCGTACGGTGTAGAATATTCCATCAAGAACCAAGCAGTTTGGTGACTGTTTTCTATACCACACTTTAAGTCTTGGAATACTTTACCAGGCCCTCGATTCTGCTAAAGCCAAACCACAGTGGTACCACCGCCACCGCAAGAATGCAGTTAAAGTGCAAAATTAAAAAAAAAGATTAAAGACTTTTTGCAGAGTACTTGAAAAAGTGTTATGAAACTGTTTTCATTTCACTTTAAACTTAGAGAGTATAGAATTTTGAATTAGGCTTCAGTTTTCTTTGTAATAAATAAGATTTTGTGTAGGGCCCGTTGGGTCTGTGGTGCAAGTATGTGTCTATATTTACGTGTGAACTCTGGGAAACAACTCAATTCTCACGCAAACAAAGACGTAAGAGTATTATTTTGTGGTTCTAATTTTAATCTTATGATGTATCTAGACACCGGATAGATAATTATGGATATACTTTTAAAGGATTTTACTGCAGCTCCGGGTCCTTTGAGCGAGGCTGGAAAAAGCATCTGATGAAGCCGACAGGCTGAGAGCCACCATTGTGAACATTGTTATGTAAACTTCACCTCACCTGATGGTAAGCTAAAGGCAAAGTTTCCGAAAGAGAGTCATCATCATAAACATGTATCATGTTAACAATGGTGGCAGTCAGCTTGACGGCCTCATCAGATGCCCTTTCACGCCCCGCTTAAAGGACCCGGGACTGTAGGAAGAAGGAAACGCGTGAGCTGGCAAAGAGTTCCAGGTCTTTATGGTGCGCCATAAGAATGATTCACCGAACCGCTCGGTTATAGAAGTGGTTCTGGAAGCGGTGGCTCGATATCTCTAAAATTCGATTCTAGACATTTGATCTCACAACTTTTCAATTTCAAGTGGATTACGATGCCTTCGCACCATCGCGATATTAATAGTAAGAACGTGATACTAACACTTGTTATGTCCTGCGGCTTTATCCGCTATATTCGGACGTCGTTGCATCATATCGCTCACTTATTCATGATCCTTACTAGACAACCCTAAGTATCTATATAACTATAATCTTCCCCGACGATTGGGATCAAATACAAAAACATTTTTCCATCCGCACACTTAGTGACAACGATTAGCACATTCAAACGAACTCATTCGACTTTATTGTTAGACTAGTTGTTTCCTGCGACTCCACCCACGCATATATATTTTATATGAGTAGTTCGAAAAATAAGTTATAGCACTCAGGAATAAAGTATATTTTTGTAATAAGAATTTTGCAAATCGAGTCAGCAATTTCAAAGAAGGTGATTGATAACGTGCGTGGTAATGCATCTGTCGACGGCTTTGGGGATAAACAGGCGTGAATGTATAAATATGTATGTTAAGGTGAATTCACGTTCACTAATGCAAAAATAATAACAGACACAATCTTAATGCACATTCGATGTGATGAAATAAATCAAAAATAAACTGTGGTACAGAATGACCTCAATTTGTTCACGATCCTGTATTGCTTGCACAAATGCACAATCCTTTATCCATCTTAATCCTGTATATTACTCCTTGGAAACTCCCTCAGGCACGAGCTTCTGGGGGTATCACCCACATTGAGGCAGTCCTCCATGGGAAATGAGTGAAATGCGGGTACACATGTCCTACTCTGACATTTGGAATTCCACCTGAACGAAATTTGATCATATTATTGCTCCCTTCTTGAAAGAAATCCTGTACATTCACTCCATGATAACTTAAACTGGTCTCAATGCGTAATTTCCCTGGCTAGGATTGATTCTGGATTTTTGTATAGGCGAGGTAAATATTCACAATGACGGGGTGAAGAAGAATTTGGAAATGAAAAAATGAAGCCAGGGTCACGTCCCTAGGACTCAAACTAACTGTTATTGGAAAGCCTCAATTGTTAACCTTTGACCTTAACACAAAACAAATATTTGGCATGAGAGTATAAAGTTCGTTATGAGTAATGTAAATATGCTGTTTAAATTAGTCACCTAACTAATAACACTTAAGAGGAGGACAATTTACCAATTACGGGGATGTATACTTGTTTGCTTATTAACTAACTTAGTAACAACTAGAGTCTTTTGTCCAGAAACTTGAATACCATATCCCCCAAGTATGAAAGCTTGTGCTGAAGTTAACATGTATTGGTTTGGTACAGGAATAGATTATACTCTTCAAACTGCAACGACGAGATCACAAATCTACGTGCGTAGGGCCACGGGCAATAGTCAGTAGAATAATAATGTATTGGATACAGATAGAATTTAGTTCAATTTGTGTCCGATTAGACAAATCGCTGCGAAATCCAAGGCTAACACGTGTTGATAATTAGAAAGCGTGAGTTAGCTCGAGGTTACTTGAGACTAGTGTCTGTGACAGGTGACAGCCAAAACCAGGGTTGTGGACTTGGTTTGCAGGAACATTCCGGCGACAGAAAGGATCGTATTCCCAGGAGAACTAGTTGATAAACATTTGTTCCGGCTAGAGCAATCTCTTTCGTATCATAGTTTTTTCATACTGTTTCAGGACTTATCGCGATAAGATTTTTGGAACACTTACTTTTGTCGACGTATCGGGTGCATTTTTGATGGTGTTCGAGCACAGGCAGACGAACAAATTATAACTCTATTGTAAATACTACCTAAGGCTTATAATGTAAAACAGTAATCAGTCAAGAGCTTTAATCTGGAGCTAGTTTTGAATAGAGATTGTATTCGCACCTAGCATAGTAAAAAGTACTCCTAAAATTTTCCACATTTTTTGACAGTATTTTTTTCCGTTTCAGTTCTGTTTACTACTCATTTATCAAGAGGCAAAGACAGAAGCATCCACGGGGCCTATAGGCACCTTCATTCAAACAAACTTTATTGGTTTCCCCGTCATCCATGATAAGCAGTCGTGGCCCTTCGACCCCGATGTAGCTATCAAGAGAAGAAACCAGTTCAGACTATTACACGGCGAAAGAGGAGAGAAGTTGATCGAGAGATTGGGGACAGGCATCGATGGACTGGACCAAGAAAGACTCGAACAGCAGAGAAAGAGAGACGAAGGACATCTGGGAGGGTTAAATTTTTATCTTCCTTAGTTTTTTAATATTTAATTATATGATTCAAGTTTTACTTATTTTTATGTTCGGCTCATGTTGGCCATTACGTTGGCCAGTAAGTTTGCGCTCAATATTCGTCTGTTAATCGGCTGGTGACATTGTGATAGGGCCGCCGAGGCTGCTAATAGGACTCTATACACCCTGAAATACGGTAGATCTTCCAAGATCGCCGGGGCCCAACCTGCTGATTAACGGACGAAGCTCTGGGTTTCTTCTCAGAGAGAGCAGGACTAGTAGAGTGGGCCCCGGGCTCCAAAGGGCAACGTGCTTTGGATAGAACCGCGATTGTCACTCGGATGGTAATGATGACTCCAGTGCTTGTGAATGCCAGACCTAAGGCTATGAATACTAAATTATATATAGTATAGTTATATTTGTCTTATTGTTTCATACGGAAATGAATAAACAATGATCTAAATTAATTAATTACCTGCTGTTGTTATTAATTTGTTAATTGTTATATTATTTAGTTAATCTACCTGGTGATGATTCAATTAATTTTGGATGCGTGTAATGCATGTGTACATTATTCCATACTGATGCATGTCGCGAGGTCAATTGATGACTTTTATGTAACAAATACGCACGTATCATCTAAAAATGCAAAATAAATCAAAAATATAGTTTTTTCTTGATTCATTAATTTGTAAACTATTACGTGATTCGAACCCACGACAGTCTCTTTATAGGCAAATGCTTTCATAACCGGATAGCCGACATACGCACGGATGAATATCTGACGGAGACATTTCTCTCGGAAGCAAAAAGTCTGTTCGGGGAATGGAGAATACAAGTTTTAGCGCTGTCTGTGCAATATTTGTTCAAACAAACACCTGTTTGTGTCTGTATAAATTTGTAAATAAATACCACATCTATTCTCACACGTGTCCTTAATGAATATTCAAAGATATTGTCGTCACCTTGAACAATAAACAAAATACGTAGTATATTATACAGTCGGAATCATCAACGCATTTCATAATTTCTTTGAAAGAGATTTCTTAACCAAATTCACAGTTGGCAAGGTCAGAGCAATACCGTTATTTTAGCTGCCGTGCGCGTTGCGTCAGTGATTCCCACTTTTTTGGTCATGTTCCTGCCTTGACCTCACCAAGGTTGGCTGATATAATTAGAAGGCTGTTCACAATATAGTGTCATTGATAACGTACCTGTGAGTGAATACGTAAAAGGAGAGTATTTGAAGTGAAAACTCCGCTATGCCGTTATCGAAACGTATGACATGTTAATGATGGACTTGACGTCAAGTTCACTATGAACATTCCTGGTCGCAGTCCCAGTCCCTTCAATAACCTCGGACCGTTGGAACCCAGAGCCCGCTTGCCAGCACAGATTACCTTTATAGCCTCATGATGTTTAATAAGTAGGTATCTGCATAATAATACTCAAGTTTTGACACCGGGTAATGCCGCCGCCGGTCTTTTGGGCACGGTACCGGTAGAGGTCGATGGGGAGGAATTCTACGATGCCTAAAGATACAGTCTCTTCCAACCCTGTTTTATTTTCTCATTTTTGTATATATTGTAGATTTAGTTAGCATATATTGTAGTTAGCATTATACTGTAATTAACTAGTTTTCACTATGTTCGGTAATCCCGAAGTGCTTCTGATTTTTAACGATGACGTCAATTTAAGTTTTCACCTCGCTTCGTAGTAAGGAATGAGGATCACCATTACCCCGGGGGCGAGTCGGGGACACCGTTGTCCCCCCTCCCGAGGAGGGTCAAACCGTAAGGGATGGCCCTGGGTCAGCCGGGGTGCGAGGGATATGTCGATGACAACCTCACCTCCGGCCTAGCACCACGACCCACAGTCGCCGTGCGGTTTTAGTAGGTTCGAGTCCGACATAGCCTCCCCTTCCGGCTCCGGCAGGGGGGTATCTAAAGGGATTTCCCCACGAAAAAAAAAGAAGGGATCACCATTACAGACAATGTTACAATAGTGGCCTCGTCAGATGCTTTTTCTCCTGTACGACTGTACGAAGAAGGAAACACGTGTGCTGGTAATGAGTAAAAAGTCATCATGATCACAGTGTTGGTCCCGGGCCTCGATGCTGCAAAAGCCAAGCCATTGTGTCACCATTGCAAAAAATAGCAATAAATAATAGACTTTATAGCGAGTAATTGATAAAGTGTACTGAAACTGTCTTCATTTCATTTTGAACTTAAGGAGTATAGAAATAAAGTCTAAAATTTAATGTCACCACAATCGTTTAGTTTTAGTAGAATCGAGGGCCTGAGTGCATGCAAAGCTTGTACTTTGAAGCCTGGAGTCCGGTTGTGCCTTATGTAGCAGCTACGGCCGACCAAATCTCAAGGGAAGCCTACACCTCTCGTCCGTTAATCAGAAGGTGTTCTGGCTAGCAGAAGAAACATCTTCTGCTAGCCAGAACACAAGCACAAGTCAACAGACTTGCGTTTCGGCACAGCTATGCTCTAAAGTCTAAATTATACCCATTACGTAAACAAGGTGGAGTGGCATACGGTCACCTTATCTCTTCCCGTGGGTGTCACATAAGGCTTCTAAAGGAAAGTAGGGAACATGACACCTTATGACAACGCTTCCAGTTACGTGGGTTCCTAGATATTGTACCTACTTGTCGAAATGTGGGTGTTAAAACACTTTTGCCTACCTTTTTGGGGGTTTACAGATTTATAGGGATTTATAATTATATACCTACTTATATATCCTTAGTAACATTATAAATGCGAAAGTAACTCTGTCTGTCTGTCTGTATGTTACGCTTTCACGCCTACGACCTATGACTGAACCGATTTTGATGAAATTTGGAATAAGGGTAGATTAGACCTCGAGAAAGGACATAGGCTATGTTTGTTCGCGATAACCGACATCCACGCGGGCGGAGCCGCGGGCAAAAGCTAGTGTTCATATAAATGCAAAAGGACAGATTTTGGCTTTCGCCTCTTTACTCATACATAATGTATAATTTTTAAAGATATTTCATACATATTTATGCATAATCTGCATTTAATAAACTGCCTATGAAGTTTGTTATGATAACTGT
The DNA here is from genome assembly GCA_914829495.1 of Eilema sororculum. Classification (NCBI taxonomy): domain Eukaryota; kingdom Metazoa; phylum Arthropoda; class Insecta; order Lepidoptera; family Erebidae; genus Eilema; species Eilema sororculum. The sequence continues at coordinate 1,691,007 of OU618532.1, forward strand.
AATGTTTTTTTTTATTTCTTCAGCCAAAGGGTGAAAGTATTCGGTTACAAGTGGCAATCTCCGAAGACTAAAATCATCTCCGGTGCACAGCCTTCGATATTCGATCGCGTTGTATATGTAAAACATAGGCTAATAGGTGTAATAATTTATAAGTTGTTACCCACGTCTCCGCCCGCATGGAATCCTGGTCCGTTCACGCTGCTTCATTGTTCAGTTGAACCCTTCCCACCCAGCTTCACTTTTACGAGATAGAACAGTAAGTTATCTAAGGCCCAGGGATAAAATCCTACTATTGCATAGCGCTAGGACAGTGATAGGGTAAGCAAGGGGAATGGCGTTCACTTATGGCAAACACGGTATATTTAAAAAAATATCTATTCAAAATCAAGATTAAGAAATGTAACCAAGTCTTTAATTATCGAGTAATCGACATACTCATAGTGGGCCGCCTCTATAGCGTTGTCTACATGAAGGGGTTTTGAACTGGGCACACTTTGCGCATTGAACTGGATAATGGATATATATGTACTAGCAAGACGAGGTGTTCAGTCGCATTATATTAGAATAAACTCAGTGTATCCTCGACTACGACATAGTGACAGCAAGTTATGAGAGCCGCTTCCGTACTGTCATAGTATAGTGCCTGCACACTTTGCACAATCAACTCCCTAGTGACTTGTTGAGTTTGCGTAGTGAGGGGACCAGTCCTCATATGTTGCATGTTATATCGAGAACGCATTTTTTGACACAACTACACACATGACACCAGTCAGAACAATTACAAATCAGTCTTGAAAAAATCTACCGAGTTGTAGTTTCGCTTAGGTCTAAAAGAGCTTAATATACCATATATGTAACATTTTTTTTCACCCTTAAAGACCCCTAAAGAAAAGGGAAATTTGAAGTGATTGACGTGTGGCTCAATAGCTCAGTTGGAAAAGCATTCCCCCTATAAGGGAAAGGTTGTGGGTTCAAGTCCCACTTGAGAATTTCATTTTCCGGATGTTTTTTAAATACATGTAACTGTTATAGTACCGGGTGCTGTTGTGTCTGGTGACGTTGAAACCAAAGGATGTCTGGAAGAGATTGCTGAAGAATGGGTGGTCTATTGAACATACCATATGGTTCCCTACTGTACATACAATAGATATGGTTAACGTCATGATCTACCATCTAACTAAAGTAGTTAACATACATACATAAAATCACGCCTGTTTCCCATAGGGGTAGGCAGAGATCACGGATCTACATTTGCTACGAATCCTGATATACTACTCTCGCTTTATTCTCTCTCATTACATTCTTCATGCAAGCTCGTCGGTTTAGGGTACTCTTGACCTGCCCGTTTTCTAAAACTTCCCCGATTTGGTGCAGGTATGTAAGTAAATATACAATAAAACAATAATTTTCAATATTATTTCATTTATTTACCGTAAATTATTACAATATCGATTGATATTCCATAACATTGATTGAAAACTTATATCTACAGATAATAAAACGTACCCTAGGAATCATGGAAATGGTAGCCTAGCTTACTATAGAAAACAATATTTGGAATACAAAATTCATAAGTCGATAAATAAATCGAAACAACGAACATTGATTCGGAATTCCGAGACATTTATCTGTAAGTAGAACTTAAGCTTAGGTATCTAAATACTACATTTTTTTTTATTTAAATGGCAATACTTGAGATTGGGTATATTCTATTCTTCATTTGAAATTCAAAGTTAACATTGCCTATGTTCAGATGTTGTCTTCTATCAGCAAGTGAGATTTTAGTGAATCTAGGAGAAAAGTCATGAGGACTATTTACGACTCAGACTAGAATTAAATCTTAATACACTGTTTGTGTACGTATTTGGTGAATTAGACAGTACCGTACAGTCTAGAAACTGAAACAACATTTTCCATGTGGCTACATTCAAAATACATCGGGAATAAGAAACGCTCAAGTGGGTCTTGAACCCACGACCTTTCCCTTACAGGGGGAATGCTCTATTGACACCTGAATCACTTCAAATTTCTCTTCTCTTTATATCTGTCTTTAAGGGCGACGGTGGAGCCATCTACCAGCTCATGTGGGTTCAAGTCCCACTTGAGCGTTTCTTTTTCCCGATGTATTTCGAACTTAAAAAGTTAGCATAATAAATGCTATAAAAATTACATTCAAATGTGGCTACATTGTCAAAAAATCAATGTGAAAAAATCTCAGTTATTAAATGAAGTGTTTGAATTTGTCCAATACATTATACCGTAAAATAAATATGGTTCTTTCTTGCTCGTTACCATATGAACAGCACAGTGGTGCCTCGATTATTTTCTACTCCTTTTTGCCAAGCTGCTAGTTGTGCCATAGATGGCATAACGGTAAATAAAACATACTATAATTTTTTATTTGTCGTTGTGCCATCATTTAACGCCACGTAATAAAGGGGACGTTTGAAATGATCTGGGCATCGATTCTGCTGAAGACAAACCACAGTGGTACCACCGCCACTGTAAAAACGGCATTAAATAATAGACTTTAAAGCGATGTGGTTAAAATTTAAAATTGAATAACTTTTGCAGAGTAATTGAAAAAGTGTGAAGAAACTGTTTTCATTTCATTTTAAACTTTAGGCTTATAGAAATAAAGTCTGAAATTTGTGTCATTTTTTGCAGTGAGTTCGGCACTACAGTGTTTTAGAATTAGTAGGATCGAGGGCCAGGTCATGTTGTTAAGGAAGCCCTGAAACAGGCAGAGCATAGTGATAATTTTCCCCCTGTGTTGGGTCGGCTTATATCTAACTACGAAACGCCTGACCCGATATTTTTTGTGTAGCAACTGCCATCTAACCTCCACAAACTACGTACGAAATCAAAGACCTATGGTTGGACGATATTGTCGGCCATTTAGCAGGCAAGTAAGTAAGTAATAATTTCAGTTTCCCCACTGTTCTCCACTGGTATTGCCAGTTAAATAAAACATATATGTAGCAGTAATGAGATTATATCGCCTTTAAAGTAATACTCTAACGTTCATTCGTCAGAAATATTTTTATCAGATGTTATCATGTCAATAATGAAGCTCAATGTACGAGTAACCATTCAGCTAAAGAAGGACAAAGGTGGTGATTTTATTTTTAACTGACTTTAAAAAGGAGAAAGGTTCTCAATTTCTTCGGAATCTTTTTAAATGTAAGTATTTTAAATAGTCTTCTTGATGATCTATGGTTGTAGAGACTATACTTTTGATCATGAGCTTGTAATATGGGTAATATTACAAGTTATACTTATTTTGGATGTAGATGGCGCTGGAATATTTTATATATACTACAGCGCCATCTAGATCCAAAATATATAGAGTATTTTATTAAAATGAAAATTAAGATAGAGTAATGTACTCCATATTACATAAAATAATGTAAGTATACCCCAAGGTTTTCCACAGTTTTTCACAACCAAAACTCATTTGCTTTTGCTGGGAGTGTGATAACTTTGTCATAAGTTAACATAATGATTTGTTTATTACTTTATGGAAAGTTTTAGACCTAAGGTGATCAATAAATTAGAAATTTGTCAAGCTACTCTTATCTTGAACTGTATAGACTTAATATTTTAGTAAGAAGAAGCTAAATATTACTTTAAAGGCGGTCCGAACTACGATTATGACTGTAATATTAAAACAAAATGAATAAATGCATATCAATAATTGCATATCTAGTAGGTCTTACAAGCTAGAGAATTTAAAAACCTCATGTTATTTTGTGACTATTCCCTTAAGACTATATTATTAATTATACAAAGATTTTTCGAAAAAGAAAAGCATTTATAAGGCACCTCGCATTTTTGGTTTGCATCAACAGAATGAATTTTAAGATGATTAAAATGTTAAGTGAAACTATTAACTAATTATTATAATAATAGGCTTTTGATGATTCATAGTTTGATTAATAATATAATGGATTGACTGGGTAAATTAAGTTTGATCGGTGATCAAAATTACAGTCTGCGTGATTATAAATTGATAGCTAATTTACCGTTTTGATAAATCGGTTTTTATTACTGTTCAGAATTAAATTTAAAAATACAGGCATTCTGGTATTTAGTATTATTATTATTTTCTATAAAAATTGCTAGAAATTTAAAACTTTTAAAAACAGGCAGCAATTATATTTGCGGACTGTACTAGGTACTCATGAGGTATGCCGGAACGACTACATGAACACCGTAGATAAAATGATTTTCCATGAATTCTAAATAACGTTTTTATTAATTCTTGTTTTCAGAAAGTAGAATCTCTTTCTGTAAAAGCAATACTGGGCGAATGTAATGAATTTCTTGACTGCAGGTACCAATCTAATTTCTGCTGCAATATTTTTAGAACGAATCAAACTTATGAATCACAAAATTAGCCTTAGGGGTCTTTCTCGCACAAATTTGCTTATAATTATTGCTAAAAATCGAGAACTTATTTTATCTAAGTAACGCTGATACATTGTATGACGAGTATGCATCTGGTTTTTCTGCTGCTGCCATCTAGTCGACATCAACAACTATAGTATTGGTATTCGTTACATAGATGGCGCTGTTAGTCATAGCACTACTGCGTGGGTTGCTAAGAGATTTACTAAGAAAGACCCCGTTTAAAATCTAAATACGAACACCAATGAAGTATTATACTTTAATATGGCATTACATTCATAAATAATTATCCATTAAGAGATCAAATTTAAGTTTTTTCGTTATAAAAATGATTAAAATTTCTCTTACTTTTTCGTAGAAATAATATTATTATCATTTTGTATTCTTGTTTAATTGTAATTAACTACATAAAAACAACTGTATATCTAATTTTTATTGCTTGCTTCAAATCTCCATTTAATTTTCAACAAAAAGAAATAATATTATTTACACAAATTACAATTTTAATGTCTACACACACTTGGACTTTTCTTTTCTAGTTTAGAAAGCGAGACTGTCTTTTCACTAAATAATGTACATAATTACTTTGCGCCGTAAATTAATACTTTTTCATGTGATTCGCTTCCATTACACCAGTGTCGTAACACAATACATTTACATTACACCAAATAATGTGAAGTGAAACTTCGTTAGCTAGGGCGCCAGTCATACTATTTATTTATTCTGTGGCTAAAGAGTTAAAAAAAAAAAATATCACAATTTCTGTGTAAAGCGGGAATGAATTTGAATTTTGAATTTAGAACGGATGCAGATTATATGAGTTACTGAAATTTCACATCTATCTTTATTGTGATAAGGCGCCTATTTGTAATGTTTTCTGTATGCCAGCTACAAGCTGTTTTTTAACCCCCGACGCAAAGAGAGAGCTAATAAAAGTTTGATGGGTCTGTCTGTATGTCGCATCATAGCTCTCGAACGCACGATGGAGGTGATTTATGTGCGAGTGTTTTTAGACATGCTTGATGAAAATCGGTTGAGCCGTTTAAAAGGGGATGGGGAGTGTCGGGGGCTTTTAATAAATTTATAGTTATTAAATTTCGATCCGATATCGCGATTCAGTCGTCGTTCGTTAAGTTTGACTGTCTGAACCCGCCCTATGTTCCTGTATTTCCATCTCGTTCTTCTGTCAGCACTCGGTGTACCATCTCGCTTTCATCGTCTTTCGCCGAAGACAGCCGAAGTGTGGCATGGACTTCAAATGTAAATGGTTAGGTATTAGTCGTGGATATCGTAAAGTCGTTTGTCGCTATAGTGTGGTCGCGCACGGCTGTCGCGGTAAGACATCGTGGACCTGGAATTGAGAAAAAAAAAGTATTAAAAAGTTAATTCGTAGATGGTTCAAACATGCTGCTCTATGCATTCACTAAAGCTATGCGGTACATACCTACCTACATTGAAATATATCTAAAGATATTCTGAATAACATTAATATATATAATAAGTTAGTTGCAGTATCGTATGCTCGCTCATTTATTACCTTAAGTCTACAATCAACTATGCTAGTACCGTTAAAACATTCATCCATCCATCCATGTCATTTTCAAGTGTCACGCAAGTGAATCACAAAGAATTACGGTACTATCTTCTCCCATTCTGGCCTATCAAGAGCTGAATAAATCCAAAGAAAAATGTAAAGTGCCGCCATAACGGATCTGCCTTGAGACAGATCTTCGGCTTGCGCAATGCGATGTTTAGCGGAGATTACGAACTTTTAGTTGCTAGGGTTGGCGCTTTCATGCTCACGTGCAAAGCGCTGGAATACTTTCGTACTGATGTACATCGCATTGGAAATTCATAATAATTAATGTATACCTATCGTTTTTGGATTAATTTCGAAGACGTCACGAGTCACACGTTCATTGTTTAGACCTGTGCATCACGATTTTGAACTTCAAAATTCTGTATGACAGTCGGTTACCTGACATATTTCAGCCTGACATATTTAATGAAATTTATTGTGGGGAAGAGCATTCCCCCTGTAAGGGAAAGGTCGTGAGTTCAAGTCTCACTTGAGCGTTTCATTTTTTCCGATGTTTTTCGGAATTTATTGTACTTATTTGAATATTGAACAAAATATGTATATACAAGGTAAGTAATAGAAATATGAAGCTTTTAGCTTATTTAAGCGCTAGGTTGACTATGTTTTTGATACTTGTACGAATTAGAGCAAATTATCAATTTTCATACTCTATAGGCATACTTTCACGAAAGGTATCATTTTTTACCCGACTGCCGAAGGAAGGCGGGTAATGTTTTTTGTTTAGGTTATTTTAATTGAGTATTTTGCTACCTATCTTAAATATTGGGGTAAATAGGTTTTTTCTAATTTATATATAGATACATAAGCCAATAAAAGCAGTAGTAAAATACTTGTAGCTATACTCGTAAAAAGTTGACAACCCTAGCATGTAGTTGGATCACTTAGATGTCGTAAATAATTTCGTACAATTCATGCATGTTTATACTATCCCAGTACTACGAATACACTTTAATGGTCTAATATATGTACCATTTGATTTGTTATGTGTAGCGTATACAGTCAGTGTCATAAATATCTTGACGACAAAGTCTCAAAATGAGCTTAAAACTCTCGTATTAAGAGCAAATTAAACTGTTTTATTAGGCTATACGGTATTATCCTCCGAACTAGAGGCGTGTACCAAATATTAAAACAATCGTTCAAGTGGAAGTGGGGTCAAAAAACTAAATTAAGTTAATTTTGAGCACTCTGGTCATCAACATAATTTTGATGCTGACTGTACTAGTTAAAAAAATCTATTGTGTGATTATGTCGTACGGTTAGGTATACTATCTTAATGTACCATCTTGAAGCCTTCTTTAGGGCAATGGGTTGACAAGACATACTATCTCATTTAGATTATTATGATGGCATACATACATTATTACATATTCACGCTGGTATAATCCTTGAAGGGGGAAGCAGAAGTGTATTGCCATGCCTACCTATTACAAAAGTTGTTAAATTGAAAAGCGTTGGTAGCTTAGTGGTTAAGGAGTCGGCCTTACGATCGAGAGGTCCCGGGTTCGATCCTGGCCATTACACTACCAACGTGAACCCACTCCTAGCACAAGCAATTTAGCTTAGTGGGAGGGGTTAGAGGGAATATTAGTAACTTCGGTTCTAATATTCTTTAAAAAAAAAAAGGGCCAATAACAAAACTGATGTGTTTGTTTGTTTGCACATGCTAATCTCTAGAACTAAAAATAATGATATAATAGATTCTTATTGAAATTGCGACTAAGGGATAGGGCTGTTTAACATCGGACAGAAATGTATACAGTCCAGACTCAGCCTCAGATGCACGGCTTGAGTCAACAATAGTGCCATAGTGATAAGTGAAATGAGTGTGTTAATTCATCTTCGCCTAACCCTCCGGGGATAAGGGCGTCATTGTATGTATGTTATTGAATTTGATAGCTCAATTCCTTGGAAAGTTTATAGACTACTAGCTTTTGCCCGCGGCTCCGCTCGCGTGGATGTCGGTTCCCGGCAATTATTCGAATTTTTCTGAACGTACAAACCTTCCCTGGACTTCCACGAATAATTCAAGACCAAAATTAGCCAAATCGGTTCGTGCGTTCTGGAGTTATAGCGTCAGGAAGGAAAACCCGACTTATTTTTATATAGTAGACTAGCTTTTGCCCGCGGCTCCGCCCGCGTGGATGTCGGTTCCCGGCAATTATTCGAATTTTTCTCACCGTAAAAACCTTTCCTGGACTTCCACGAATAATTCAAGACTAAAATTAGCCAAATCGGTTCGTGCGTTCTGGAGTTATAGCGTCAGGAAGGAAAACCCGAGTTATTTTTATATAGTAGATTATAACATTACCTGCGCTTCTAAATTTAGAAGTCAAATTTAAAAGACAAAAGACGCCGTGATAGAAAAAAAACAGTGGCGCACAACCAGACGATATTAAAAAAAATATATCCCTGGGTTATCTTAGTAAATAAAATCTTTTTGCTATAATCTTGATCAAAATCCAATATTAATATCGGTCCACAGACTATATAAATAATTCAACGAGCTTACGCGTTACACCTGCGTCGGCGCAACTCTAATCCATATTAAAAAGATCTTTTCTACGAGTATATCCAACTTTGAGGTTTTTGCATCGGTTCTTGTTTCGTTTAGCGATCCCTAGTGCCGAGTACTAAAGGGTTTTGCTCTGTTAAGGTCATTTCACATGTTACCGATTCTTATATAAAAGAAGTTATCGGTAAAAGGGAGAATTTTATCCCTAAAGTTACCTGGGGTCGCCAATTTCGTCTAATCCACTAAGTTCAACTATAAGTTCAAACAGTTGAACTAATACCACCAAAAATTCCAATTATTTCAACTTTATTTGGAATTTTTGGTGCTAATCCAAGACTGGTCACACAAGACAAAGTTATAAAACACAGGTTTTACTCGGTACGAGTCGAACGTACCTCATCACTTCACAATTAGCCTCAGTGGCGTGAAGTCCGAGGCAGTTTCTACTGGTAAAAAAAGGTCCAAGTTGAGTAAGTATATGCCGTTCATATAATGACGTATAATGCCGAAAAATAGACACTAACGGTGGAGACGGTTCACAAACAAAAGCTTACCCAGTGGGTAATGAAGGGAACCGTCCTCGATGTCTCTCCAAAGGACTTCTGGCCAATACTTCTCAGGTCTCTATTAGAGGCGGCACGGCTAAACAACACACAGTACCGCCACTTATTAAATAAATAAATGATTGACAGTTTCAATTTACATTTCATTCAAACAGTACTTAGTAAGAGAAAAAACGCGAGCGTCATAGCTCATAATTGATTTTACTATTAATTACCGACACGATGGGGTCGGAGATTGTGATCTATATTGAATTATGGGCAGGTCATGGACCGCAATGTTTTTGTTCATATTACTCATTGTAGATAAATGTTTAAGGATGTGTCCGGAACTGTACCGTTAGTAGGGGTCAGTGCCGATAGGGAAATACCACATAAAGTGAGGAGAAATGGAATCTAAGCCAACCACACATGAAAGTGTTCCCGCTAATTGATTGATAAAACTCTGGCTTAGGTTTTCCTTTTGAGGCTAGAGGGGTGGAGGGAGGGGGGGGGCAGTTGATGCCGTAAAATTCAAAATAATAGGCGAATGGCCCAGGGGCTTTAAAGTGTAAACTTGGGATGCACTGAGTACTTTAAGAGGGCCGACTCTATAGTAGTATTACAAAAAAATCATCGACGTTTAAATTATTACATTTGTTAAAAATTATTACGATATCAATGTTTTTCCTTGAAAACTGAATAACGGGAATACCGTTTTGGACATTTATATGATTTTAACGGCAGAATGACGTACATTATTTTATTAGCAGAATGATCTTTTGATAAAACTCTTTGTTGCAGTTGGTCCAAGTGTATATCGCCTCTAAACCGCGGGTATGATACATAATTCAAGACTTATTTATAGAACGGACATTGAGTGAGGGAAGATAAGTACAAAAACTAGGAATCTGGTTTGTGCAATGTCTCGGGTCGAGAATTATCGACGTATACTTATCGGTTTCTGAGGAGGCTTCACTTGATACTCATTTCCACTTGACTTTATATAATATTAGTGGTTCCACCAGGTTCCACCTTGTAGACTTCGATCTGAATGCTAATGCTTCTAATAAAAATCTGTTCAAGTTTCAGTCTCAATCTGATTTCAATGTCCCAAATGTTAAAAACGGTATTATTAAAACATAATTTTCAAGAAAAAAATATTTTGATTGGAAAAAAAAAGAAAAACTTCTTCGAAGTTTAAAATACACAATAAAATAGAAGAAAGAATTAAATGGAACGTTTTCGACATTTGGGAGATTGAAATTAGATCGACATTGAATTTTGAACAGATTTAAATTAGGAGATCCTGGGTTTTGGTTTTTTTTCTGGATTTCAATGTCCCAAATGTTAAAAACGGTATTATTATAACATAATTTTCACGAAAAAAAAATCTTGACAGAAAAAAAGAAGGAGGAGATCCTGGGTTTTGTTTTTTTTGTGATAGCTTTTCTAGTGGTGGTGGTCTAATTAAAAAAAAGTTAAGTTAAAGGTTATGTTATCTGCCGTTTGTCAGTGAAATTGCGTGTTACAAAATGCCCAACTTATATTGAGAATGGTCAAACATAGGGAAAGAAGATTTTTTGCTAGAAATATCTTGCAAATTCACATAAGGGATGGGATAAGATTAGATCAGTAAATATGTCGCAATCCACGTGATCCTGTCAATACCTTAATATATTTTGATATTGTTCTTACATTTTTGATTGACACCGGATCGTGATATTCTACTAATTTTTGTTAAAAGGTATTTTAATATTACAAACAGATACTTTCTTTTGATTTATTTGTATACAGAGATGTATTGTAGGGTAATGTGGGGCCACAGTGCCACACACACCTACTTTCTAGTAAGTAATCTAAGTCGCAATTTATACTGATTATGCAGAAACATTTTCATCATGTTTATTTGCAAATGACCGCCATAGGTGCGGCATTTCGTGTTAGAACAGGGTGTAGCTCCGCACCCCAGGCGTGGCTCAATTAGTGGATTAACGCTATGACACCTAAATTGAAGGTAGACCGGGTACTCTGACCTTGGACTTGACTGTGAGTAGTCATTAACGTAATGGATTGATGGAATTGCGCAGTAGATTCATTTAAATTGAGTTAATACATGTCATGTTGTTATTGGATACTGGTGACTCGCCCTGGATTGGCTTCAGTTTTTATATACATTCATACAATACTAGTTGTTGCCTGCGATTCGACCCAGTACATTCCTGTTTCCGTCCTCAAACGTATTCCAGGGATAAAGTATACAAGCTTATACAAGTGCCGGGGGCGAGTCGGGGACACCGTTGTCCCCCTCCCGAGGAGGGCCAGACCGTAAGGGATGGCCCTGGGTCAGCCGGGGTGCGAGGGATATGTCGATGACAACCTCACCTCCAGCCTAGCACCGCGACCCACAGTCGGCGTGCGGTTTTAGTCGGTTCGAGTCTGACATAACCTTCCCTTCCGGCTCCGGCAGAGGGGGTATCCGAGGGGATATCCGCACGGAAAAAAAAGCTTATACAAGTGCCAGCACTGCATCCAGTTTTTAATAACCTGCGAAAAATCCCCACGGATATCACCCCCATGGAGGTGGAGATGGTTATGTCGCACTCGAACCGATTTTGGTTGCCGGAGGTGAGATTGCTGAAAGCATATCTCTCGCACCCCGGCAGACCCAGGACCATCTCTGTCAAGATGGCCCCCTTCAGGTTGTGGGGGCCAGGCACTGCAACCAGTGAGAATCTACGCGCTATCCTAGGTCCTCATCATCTTAACATTGTTCCCGGATTCATCCGCGGCTTTCACTTTGGAGCTCGGCTTGAAAAATACGCCAGAGCTACGGTCAAGGCACCGTCTTATAGCTTTGACCAGACGTTTATGTAGGTATCATCATTTTTTTGGCATACCAATAAATCTTTCACATCATAAAAACCCTCACAATATCGACGTATTCACTCGTCGCGTCGGCATCAGTAAAGCTTTTGGCACGTTCAATATCAAGATAAACGATGTTACAAAAAAGTAACAAATACTTTTTGATACAACAAAAACGTATGCGGCTCCTAACGCGATGTTAACTGCATTAATTGTGATGAGATGCTATTAGGTGTTATCTAGATTGTGTTTTTGTTGGGGTCTTTGACCTGTAGGACTAGAAACATGCTAGAATAGCGATAGATAAGGCGGGTAAGTGTGATTAGAAAGTCTGTAGCACCACTATTACTGGTAGCGATAGCCTCTGTGGCGTGGCGGTAGTGCACGCGACTGCCACGCAGGAGGCGCGGGTTCGATTCCCGCTCAGTGCAAATATTTGCATGCATGAATATGGCTATTTGCATTGGTCTGGGTGTTTCTATGTATAATATGTATGTATTTACAAAAAAAAAGTATATAAGTATGTTCATCAGCATTCTAGATTCCATAACACAAGCTATAAAAGCTTACCATGGGTCTAGATAGCGTTGTGTAGAATGTTGTGGAATATTTATTTATTTTATTATAGCGGTAATATTGGTTGATAGGTTCAGGTCTTATTGTGGGCTAGTAAATATGGACAGGGGAGACCTAACCCCTCTATTTTACATTGATTTATATTGGTTTTGTCTCCCCTGTACTTGAGAGTGTGGTGCTCTATAGATGTATTTGATGGATTAAGTGCGGAGTAACGTGATAAAGGAACAGTGTGGTAGAAGATGTAGTGATTATGGTAGAGGAAGGGAAGGTTAGATGTTGTAACACATGGACAGGATGGATGAAAGAAGGTTGAAGAAGCAGATTTATGAGATAAGGGAGAATTGACAACCAGTGAAGGCGTACACAGTGAAGGTGGCGTACATAGACGTAACAGCATCATTTCATTTTTCATGAAAATCCTACTTGTACTCTTTATCATAAGAGTAGGTACTAATTCCGTTTGTATCCAAAGCCTGCACTTTGGAGCCAGGCTCCTCTGCTCTATTCTTTATGGATTGGTTTATCTCAGCCCACAAACAGACATTTCAATTTATTTGTATAGACCGAACCTTTACTGAGCAAGCTAAGGGAAAATTGGTATTTACATCTTTCAACTGCAATTACATTTCCAATGCAAACATTCGATTTGTATCATAAATTACAAACTGTATTAGCAATGTTCGGATGCACCGATGTGTGTTGAAATCCTCTGTCGTGATATGCCAGCACCGAGTTTCCTATAAATTGTAAAATGAAAAGGCTAGGTATTAATTCTATACTGTTTCGCAATTCTTTAAAGGCTATTTTCTTAATACTCATTATGTTGCAAAGTGTGTGAACACGAAGACCTCCAGGGTAGGATTGAGAGGGCAGATGGAAGTCATCCCGTAATAGCCAAGATAAGAGAAACAGAAAAGGAATATGGACCCCAAGTTCCCAGCCGAAAGCCTGAGAAGCAAACGAAATATCACACACACCCTCATACACACGTAGTTGCACTGAAATGTTCCCTGCATCCCATTATGTAAACAAGTACAAAGAAAGAAAAGGAAAAATACATAATACTTACCATAATTAAAGATACAACGTTGGTACCCTCTTTTGAGCTCCCAGAGACAATTTGTTACCAATCTTCCTGTAGCTTTCATTTTTAATCCTAGCTTTTGGTTTATCCGGATCTGGACATCCTTTCAGCTCCCAAACCAGATTCGTCAAAGACTTAGGTCGACTCAACTTTCTGGATCTCTTCTCTGGCAGTTTAGGCCCATTACCAGAGTCACCGGACGTCCTCCCACCAGAATGACTGGAGTCCAATGTTCCATCCAGCTCCATGGCTTGGTGGATATTGGACAAACTCTTATACCTTATATTGAAGATCGGAGAGTCTCCTTTGATGGGTCTTAATGGACTAGTTACTGGACTAGGCGCCTCTTTAGTCGGCGATGTACTTTTCTGACGAAATACCATTCTATTCTTATTGTTGTTCACACTATTTTTAATGTACAGTTTGGGAAGGTTAGCTGCTGGAGCGATGGAGCACTTCTCTTTATATACGGTGACTGGAGTTTCTTTGACTGGGATTATTGCTTTTCTAGTTCGCTTTTCTGCTTTTTGGATGTTGAGTGGCTTCTTTGTAGGAATCGTTTCAATGGGCGGTGGTTCTGGTTTTATTTCTGTTATCAGAGGCATATGGATAGGTGTAGCCGCTGGAGAAGACGGAGCTGATTCGTGTCTCGGAGTAGGCTCATTCGAATATGATGCTTTGATATTCTTAGGAAGAGGTGCAAATCCTCTGACATAGTCATAAATTTGATCTATCTCATCATATTCGTCTGGAATACTATTCTCATCTCTGTGGCTGCTGTAAATGTGAGTGTGACGTGATGCATGTTTGTGATGTTGATTAGCAGTATCTGATGACGCACTTCGTCGCAGAAAGTAACCTGTTTTGACTAACGGTGGTGCGTGTAAAGGACCATTTAAAAGTCTCTTCGGATCACCCAACTTGCCATCCAATACATGTATTCTATCAACTACATCTACTAACAAACGATTGCACTTTTCCACTAATCTAGAAAACTCCATGAAGTTTTTGATTTGCTCCTCATTTTTACATCTTTGCATCTTAAGAGGTGCAGCCAAGGGTAAAGCTACTAATGCGTTACCTTCTTTAGGAAGTGGTAAGGCAAATACGTGATCTTCCTCAAACATAGATATAAGTCTGAGTTCTGCTACAAAATGGCTGGCACTTTTGAGGCCTCTAGGTGGTGTACCGTGTACCAATCTCACTGTTATTGGTAAACGTTTTGTGAGCAGAGTTTTTGCAGTATGAACGCCACTAATGTTTTCTTCTTTAGCCACCGCCGAGAACTTTCCTCTCTGATCTAAGCTTAGAAGAATCATATCACCTTTGCTATCCGTACATTTTAGATATTTATTCTTACCTAAAAAGGTTTCACCTTTAGGCATTATAACCTCCCCTGCGGGTAAATTTCTTGCTCCAACAGCAGTGACATTACCATCTAAATCTATTTTAGCACAGATGACTCTCAATGGTTCTCTAACGAGGCACCCATCGTCTAACTTCCGTCTAGCTAGTTCAGATACAGACTCAATACATCTCACAGCTCTGCCTTCTTCACTCAGCAACTCAAAGTACCCTTTATAAGTATCAGGAATGGCTATCCTAGGTCCTACACTGACCATCCGTCTGCCTTCTTTCAGTTTAATTGCCTGAGCGATGATCTTCTTCCTCTTTCCAGCAGATACGAGGAGTGCAGTACTTTGCAAGCCTGGACTGGGAAGGGTCGGTACACCGAGTCCTCCATACTGTCCTTTAATTATCTTGGCGACGTTTGGCAGGCGGTTTTTAGCTGCGAATTCTCGGAGGTAGTTGCCCTCATCCGACCAGCGGGAGGCGGCGACGACTACTTGGCCGTCCGTGGCTGCCATGGCGGGGTTAGTCACATCTGTGGAAGAAAAAAAACATCATGGTTATTGACGGTACATGCATTTGAATAATTCAGATTTGACGCAATTGTTACATTTTGTATTCTATGCGTATAAACCTTGTGGTCAGCTTGACCTAATAGGATTCAATTTCAACAGTGATAATCAGTGCATTACCGACATTGTTACTTTAAACATGAAGAGGAAAGTGCCATAAACAAACACATAAGGTGGTTACTCTCACGTCAAAGTAGCCGTTAAACTTGGTTAACCAACAGGAAAATCGAGTTTTTCTGACATGAATCTAGTAGGACGTCTCTAGGAGTACGATTTTATTGCTTTCGCGTTAATAATATAGTTTCCCTGGAGCAATTATTATTTTACTCTCTCTTTCGTGATATCTTTGTAATATTTTTACAGAGTATTCGTCGTCATTAGTTGATAAAGTAGTTATTCACGTAATTGACAATTATCTACAGCCATCCCGGTCCAGGTAACCCAGTTCGCCATAAGTATTCCGCTAGAAAGGTACTGGTTCGATTCTTGTAGACGAACAACATTACCATACATGTTTAACAAAGAGGTGGTCTTGTTAGCCAGCCCCGTGACGTCACGCGGCGGTGTCCTTGTGCGGTTGTCGCCAAACGGGCCAGTTTAATCAGAACCTTACCTTTTAGTAGTGTATGCCTGCACGGAAGGTAACGGTGAACTCATGAGCAATAGCAGTGTTAGTTAAACGTTTCTTTGTTCTGAGGCTGACCGATATTCGGGATTGTTATTAATCATATTGGAAGTGCTTCATCATTTTCGTATTATACACTAGCTTATGACCGCAGCTCCACCCGCGCGGAAACGTGACTATTGTTTACTCCGGTTCTACTTTACTGGTTGCGATTAAACAAACATAAGACCCAAATGTAGAATGCACGGCAATCCACACAAACCTCAGTGGTTTAAGGTATGCTATGATTGTTATCGGATTGTATAATATTGTTGTAAAATAAAATAAAAGATTTTGAGTTGACTAAAGCCCGCCTTCTAAAACGCTACTCAGCCCTGAATCTCGAATTATTAGTAGATCTGAGGACAGATTGTATTATAAATGATAGTTCTAATGCCATTGTGAGAGTTGATTTACAACGTGGCCCGTATTCTAGAATGACACTCAGCCTGAGTCACGATTTCCCTGAGGACCGATTGTATAGACAGATTGATTGTTTGACATATGGCCTGTACAATCAAATCAAGATTCAGGCTGAGTATCATTTTAAAATACGGGCCTGAGCGTTGTTCTGAAATACGGGCCTAAGACCTTAAGAAACCGCATCAAAAACTACAGAGAGAGACAAACAAAGAAGAATTATGATAAACTAGCTTTTGTCCGCGGCTCCGCCCGCGTGGATGTTGGTTATCGCGACAAAACATAGCCTATGTCCTTTTTCAAGGTCTAATCTACCCCTATACCAAATTTCATCACAATCGGTTCAGTGGTTTAGGCGTGAAAGCGTAACATACAGACAGACAGACAGACAGACACAGTTACTTTCGCATTTATAATATTATAGTATGGATTAAAATAATATCGTTAATTTAACATAACCTAAGTATTGTATATTTTTAAAATATGTATGTGTAGTTCCAATCTACAGAGGCAACAATTGATTACACCCAGCTGGATGGCAAATGCTGGCAATCCCAAAATGGTGGTCCTATTGACTGCCTTGAAAGATGCTTTTTCACAGCCCGGATGAAGAACTAAAGATTGTAACATAACATAACATCATAACATAAACTCACGCCTGTATTCCCCGAAGGGGTAGGCAGAAGTGCTAGCACCCACATTTCCCAATTTATGTTTAGGTCCCAATGTAATAGGTGGCGAGCCTATTGCCATTAACCGGGCACTTATAAACCTGCGATAAATACACAAATAACTTCGAAAAGCATCGAAAAGTCATTGGTGTGTGCCATGGTAAACCTGGGATCGAACCCGAGACCTCGTCTCACCCATCCATTACCTATACTACTAGGCTACCGCAGGATTGTAATAAAAAATAAAAAAACCTACTTCAAAACCATTGGAATAAAAAATTTAAATAATAGAATTTAGAGATTTTCGATCTGGCAGAAGTCACTGCCAATTTTGTTACGTAAAAAACATACATAAAAAAAAATAGCGGTCGTATTGAGAACCTCCTCCTTTTTTGAAGTCGGTTAAAAGGAGGGAAGTGGGCAGAATATTCCACTTGACAACCGTACGGCAAGAAATGAGTACCTATATAGTTACGTTATGCGTAATAATTTCTTCACTCCTTTAGGCACCTCACGACTACTCCGAGCCTCCTCTGCCCATATTAAATTCACCACGAAAATGTACAGTTAGAGAATACCGAAGCGAAACTAGCTACCATATCGGAAACCAACTAACTCGTAACCAAACATTATCTAACATATTCGTATGCGCTGGCGCACAGCGTTACATCAGGCCATTGTTACTGAGCGTTGACCTTAAACTTGTGTGTTTGTTTTATATGCGTTACGCTTTAATTAGCCAAGGTTTTTACAGTGCGATGTAAGTTTATTAGACTTTTACAGTTTTGTTGTGTAAAACTTGTAGTATACGATGCCATTTAAAAAGTAAATAATATTTTTTTTTAATGTACTTAGTTGTTATTGGTTCCTTCGAGCCCGATACAGAAATGTGATTTCGAATGAATACATTTTTTTTCTCTAAATCTAATTCAAAACTAATCAAACTAGAGATTGTTAAGGTTTTGACAGATCATACGGAATACCAAAGTATTTTACGATATCGTTACAGTCGGTCCTCACGTCGTTACGCTGGTAACAAACTGTGATAGGCACTTAAAGTGTTGCTAGTAGTTATGGAAAACCTCAGCTTAGTTGGAAGAGCATTCCCCCTGTAAGGGGAAGGTCGTGGGTTCAAGTCCCACTTGAGCATTTCATTTTTCCCGATTTTATTCGAATTTTTAAGTTAGCATAATAAATGCTATAAAAAACAATTCATTCAAACCTACTAAACTCCAAAAAACGATGTTACTAGGAGACCAAACATGATACGGAACCAAATACACAATTTAGCTTCGCCCTTAAAGACTATAAAGGGAAGGGAAATTTGAAGTGATTCAGGTGTGGATCAATAAATCAGTTGGAAGAGCATTTCCCCTGTAAGGGAAAGGTCTTTTCGCTTCATTTTTCTCAATGTATTTCGAATTTAAAAGTTAGCAAAATAAATACTATAAAAATTTCATTCAAACAAATTAGCTAGATCAGATATAGTCTGTAACGAGTTCGGGACTGTTTTTAATTTCGTATATTTTATCTACCATCTCCCTGTTTTCGATAGTCATCGTCCAAACAGACTATTGCGGTTAGCCTCCACTCGCAGATATATATTTTTTTATGTTAACGTCAGATTTGTCGTTATATTTTGGAGGTTTTTGATCTTAATTACATAAACTGATTTGCCCTTACGTTCTAATATTAATTTTATCATATCACCAGTGAGTTGTGGAGGTCAGCTGATTGTCATCTTCACAGAAAAGTTGAAGTTCACAATTAGACTGAAAAATGGACTCCAATTAAGTTGGAATAAGGCTCAGAGGAAGAATAAGTGCATGTTTAATAATGTATAATTATGTGGATACCATTGTAACAAATTCATTAGACACTTATTACAACTTGGCTGCTCCAAACTGTTTTGTTAACTGTACTATTATAAAAGAAGAATTGGCATCTGATTGCAAGGAGATTCATCTAAACGTTTAATGATACATAATAATGTCAATCACATAAAATGCCATTCGAAACACAATAAAATCCATACATATTGTAATTATATCTACCTATTAAAAATACTAAAATATGGCTCTTATAACAGACGATCAATTGATTTCTTGAATTAAATGTTGTGAGATATTTTGACAGCTAAATTGCAAGTTACATTGATATTATATTATTAGAAAGATTCTTGAGATCCCCCTCAGACAGGAGGCAACCTGACCCCGGACGTACTCTCGTTTCTCTTCACTATCTCACATTAGTGATGTGCTGAACCGAATGTGTTCTGTGCCTGAATATCCACGGATACAAATCCGAATACGGATTTTTAGTATCAAGATTCATGGATACGAATATCGATCTTAACCTTTTTAATCAATGAGTGTCGGTGTACTTGGCCCTTGTTTTCACCTGTTTTCTATATTTGATCACGAAAAAAGCTAAGCGAATCTGAATAAAATTTAGCACGAAGATAGATTTTTGTAAAGAATCTAGCATAAAATATTATGCTGCTTTTCATGCCGTGAATTGGGTCACTAATACCTGTGTTAATACGGTATCAGTATTACACGCGGGCGAAGCCGAATGCAACCACCAGTGATACAGAGCCACAATTGGCAAGCTAACCACTCAAACCACTAGGCCACCCGTGCATACAGAGCTATCGATGAAATCACATTACCCGAGACTCGATCCCGCTACTTGCATTACCAATCACCGAAAAGAAACCACACGCAATCATTCACCATCAAACATCTAAAGTATTTCTGAAAAAAGTATTCAGACTAGAATATACAGGGTTCCGTAGGTACATAGACAAGACAATTCGTACAAATTGGATAGCAATATGTATTGACTATATAACCTAGGCGATTCCGAAGTGTATCTAAAGCTTAATATCCACTAGACTAGCCTAGTGTCCATTATGTTTTAGAGACCAATATCCAGCAACATTGTTGCATAACAAAGACGCGCAACAATGTTGTGGGCATCGCAATCATCGAACAAACAACAAGCCGCGTGTTATGTTTCGCACCTGCTGGCAGTATGTATAGTACATGTTGCTCAACGTTGTCAAACTTGTTGTGCCACAAGTTTTGTGCGTCAAATGTTGCCAATGCGAGGCTTTATACTCGTAGAAAAATTATTTTTTAAATTTAATGAGCGATAATGTTGCAATAGAGTTGGCATTGTTATTGCCAAAAATGATTGTAAAAATTAGAAAAAAAACTGGTGTGTAGCTCAACGATAATGGAATCACTACACATCACTATTGAGGAAATTTCCGCGTATGTGATGTTTTTCCGTAAAATCAGTCCCGTCACGTAATTGTAACAAACTGTAGGGATAAACTTACTTTTGCTTTTAAGAAAACTGTTGTTGGTAGTAGTTCATTAAATGTTAATAAGTTTATATTCGCAGTATTTTTTCCTATGTTTAAATATATTTTATGGTATGAGATACATCACTTTAGTGCGAAATGACCGAGTCTTGAAAAATCTTGACAGATACACATACAGACAGGCAACGACACAGTTCCATTCTACATACTGGATGATTCTTTTCTACATTATATACGAAGAATTACTCTTATGAGGGTTCCCATTTCACTTTTGACGTACAGAACCATAAAAAGATGTACAAAAATATTATTACCACATGGTCACGATTTCGATAGCAAAAATGTATAACTTTTGTACAGTTCCGTTGTCGAGTTGAGTGCACGACTGTATCGCACGATTAAACCTATTGTGAGCAGCTAGATAATATTGCAGCTAACTGTACTCGATCGGTTGTAGACAAATAAGGAGCGAACTGTACGGCCACGAGAGGAGCGGGCCTTTCGCCTCGCCTTACTACAAAGTAAACACTCTCTAAATAAACAAGGAATAGCGTACGCAATTTAACCTCACAACTATTATAAATGCAGAATCTATGGATGGTAATCACGTCAGAGCAGCTGAATTGGAACTGGATGAAAATTGGCACATTATAGTCTGAAATTCGATGAAAATAAACTAACTACTTCTTATCCCGGGGAAATTAATTGCGAGATGTAGGAATGGGATAAAAATTTCACGACAGCGTCACTGATAACAAGAACTAATTTATATAATTTTCGAATTAGAGTCGATGTATTCTGCCATATAATGATTTTCAATGACCTAACTTGTATTCAGGACCATTTAATTTAAATCTCCAAGCCTTATGGATAAGTTGCATTGCTCAACATTCACAACGAATAACATTTCGTCGTATCATACGACTTAACATGGATAAAAAGCAAAATTGAAAATTTTGGAAAAATTTGCAACATTGATTTGCATAAAAAATGCTTTAGCGCCCATGCTCCAATTAAAGCCGAACCCGTAACTGCATCAAAATTGGATTGGTAGTTTCGGAGAAAATGGCAACATGGATTTGTACACAAACAAACAAACACACAAACATCCTCTCACCCCAAACGCATATACCGTCTCCGCTCCGTCGTGGGTAAAATTCAAACTGAGCTAAACCTTAAAGTCGCTTTTTCTCTTAGCCCGCTGTTTCAGCTGGCCGACTTTGCGCGAGCGCTGTGATGGACCGCTAGAACAAGTTTCCCATGCCGTTTTAAAACTTGCTCTGTTCAAAACCTAATTTGGAATCATATTTATGTCTCCTGATAATTATTAGTTTTATTATGATTGCTCTGTGGGGCCCTTACAGGGCACATAACGGCGACTTCTAATTATGGGTTTATAGAGTATTTATTTGGTTTTTGGTTATTATGATGCATTGCGGTTATTCGACTGCAATGCTAAAGATTTGATTTCCGCTACTGCTCACTAACTGGAGGTGTTTTAATACCCACATTTTCCAACGGACTTACTGTATTACTTTTGGTCTTTTGCCGACAAGAGGGCTCTTTGTATGTTTACTGACGGCTGGAGAGTACCCTTTTCCTTAGTCGTTTTCTACGACATGCATGTGAAGAGATAAAGTGACCTTATTCTGCTCTAGGTGGCCAAAATAGCTGACACAAAAGCAGGTTGTACAAATTTAACTAGCAACGTAGTTGAGATTTTTTGATTGATTGATGCAAAAATGGATACTTGGTATAAATTAATGAATGCAAGGATGTTTTTCCTGTATATAGATGCTATACATAGAAACACCCAGACAAATCCTTATACACATATTAATGAACACATATGTTAATAAAAAAAAAGAGAATTAAATTCGCGACCTTTGACTTCGTATTCGAACGCCCTGTCGCTACCGCTGGGCCACACAGGATGTCGAAGGTAGGTAGATAAATAAGTACAGGTGAAAGTAATAAAAGCGTGGTAATATAAAACAGAACTATTCTATGACCGCGTCTGTACTGTCCGCGACAAAAGTATTAACTATTCATAAACTTTTTAACTTTGAAAAACGCCAATACGACCTCCAAACCTTCAAGAATAGAGCGTACTCTCTTTTAAAAGGAAGGCAACGCACTTGTGACTCCTCTGATGTTGCGGGTGTCCATGGGCGACGGTGATCGCTTACCTTCCGCGATCCATCCGTCTGCTCGTTTGCCTCCCTATTCCATAAAAAAACACTGCGTTAGGATTCTTCTGAATTCAAGTGTTTGCCCTAGTTGCATCCAGAGCTTGCACTTTTGAACCCGCTCTCCTACAACTCCGTTATTTAGTTTATTTTGAATTTTACAGGAGCGTCTGCAGTCGCGCTGCTAATCTTGAGAGGAAATTCTACACCACAGCCTTTTCCAACAATCAGCAGCTAAGGTTGGCTTGGGCTAAGGTAACGTTTGGCCGTTTATTCCCTTTTCCTTTGTCAGTTATTTTGAAGGGACTACTGGGATATTTTTGTCCGTATAGTTTCTTCAAATGAACTAAAGAACTACTGAGACTAGAAAGTTCCTTCAGTTCATTGGGCAGTTCCTTTGAAGTGGGTGTTTAAGGCCTTTTACACATATCGATGTTTATTAGTAGTTTTATGATTCTTTCACGACAAAGTAATAGTAGATTGTACACCAAGGGGATAAAGCACTGTATTATGTCACGGGCGCGATATTGAATCCTGAGCGTAACGAAGGACTCCAGATTTAACTTCCGAGCGTAGCGAGGGGGTTTTGAGTTGATTCCCGAACGGAGTGAGGGAATTAAAATGGAGTCCTGAGAGCAGTGAAGGATTTAAGCGCGCCCAAGGCAAAATCAGTTTTATCCCTGAGGAGTATACTCTACTTTTCTCACCTTATGCGAGACAATAAAAACCAGGGCTACTAGAAAAAGTATTTTAATTATTAAAATACTATTTCGTCACTCGACATTTTCTTAATGTTTTATTCTATCTTCTCTTGCAGTTTTGTCTGATACTGATTGCACCGTATTGAAATACTCACGGCTTTTGTTTTAAGTATTGATTTTTTTTCGTTCGGCTTGCCGTGGCGTGGCCAGCTCGATTTTCGAATAAGTTCGATTTTCAAATCGCGCGTCGCGCGATTTTGACGAAATTAGACTTTAAATACACAACAATAAGAACTAAGAGAAGTGAGAATCACATTACTGCCATATACGGGTTATAATGAAATTCAGTACAACATTACACCCCGGCAAAAGACAAGGGCTATAATGATTTACTTTGAGTAAGGTTTGCATGATATATAATGAGGCATTGTCGAGCAGGTGGTGTGAAAATATATTTTATGCTATTATTATCTGAAACGTTTAAGAAGCAAACTGATCAATATAAAGTAGGATTTCTTCTGTTCCTTTTATCGTTGACTGTACCTAGACAGGACAAGTATGTACTACCATTTTAAAAAGCTAGTTTACGAGGGAACTTTCTTGTAGAAGCGTTTTCTACGAAACGACATGCTATAAACCCCATGTTTGGTAGACAGATCTGAGGGGTTTTATGGGAACCATAACGTTGATAGTGGATGGGAGAGATACCTGGAACTTGCAGTGTTGTAGGGTTGCGTATTTGAAGGGTGACATATGAAAATAATTATGATATTGAACGTTCCCACTGCTGTTGTTAATGTATGGTCATTACGACAAAATATTATAGACTAGCTTTTGCCCGCGGCTCCGCCCGCGTGGATGTCGGTTCCCGGCAATTATTCGATTTTTTCTCACCTTTTAAACCTTCCCTAGACCTCCACGAACATTTCAAGACCAAGATAAGATAAATCCGTTCAGCCGTTCTCGAGTTTTAGCGAGACTAACGAACAGCAATTGATTTATATATATATAGATATGATAGGGTTGAATCCACAAGAGATTCACTGCATCCGAATTTGCGTGCCGAAGTTTCGAATACTCGGGTCAAACGTGAACCCGTTCCGAAATGTTTCATGGTACGTAAATGCTATGTATCTCGTCCACATTGCGTGCGTATGTACATATCATGGTTCCCCTTAAGGCTATTGTACATTTGTCCATCATAATTCATCTCTATACAAATACGCCTGAAGACCGGTCGAGTGTACAATTGAGTCAAAAGATGCCTAATTAACAAGATATTACTTTCTAAACTAGGTCTTTGTAAACTTCACACTACGTAAGCGAAACGTTTTGTCTCTTTACCAATTTAATTGTACATCTCGAAAACTAGCTACACAACCTTATTCCTTTACATATAAAGTTCTAAATGATTTTAATTCCATCTCTTTTAATTTTAAAATTTTTGTCTGCGCTTCAATACTAGTTTACTATTGTTATTTAAGTCGGATCTTTTGATTCTTATTTCAAATGGATAAGGTTGAATATTGAATAGTTTTAAATTGGTTATAGGTAACGATAAGGTTGTTGAAATGAATGAATGTTTCCGATGTGCTCTGCTTGGCTAAGTAAAAAATTCACGGTGAAGTGTGAGAGGCGATGATGCGTGAGTTTTTATTTAGAACATGAATGTGTTGAATGATTATTTCGTTCTGAATGTGTTGAATTGATTCATTGATTGTTGTATGAGGTACACAATATCATGTGTAGTTAGTTACATTTTGTAACTAACTACACATGATATTAGTTTTTTTTTTTGTGACGCAGCTTCGCATACGAGTTCTATACGGTGCCATCTATGTTATCTTTTAGTCTGAGAGTCCGGGGCTCATACGATAATCACGTCTGGAAAGTTAAACCTAATCCTAAATAATGGAACAGGTTAGCGGGCAACTGTGAATTAGCCCATTTGGTGTTAATTCTTAATCCTATAGTACAGTCAGCATCAAAAAGATGTTGACGAACAACGTGCTCAAATTATCTTAACTTCGAAATACATCAGGAAATAAAAAAATAAATATCTTAATTTCGTTTTTTTACCCTCTTCCAGTTGATCGATTGCTCTGATATTTAGTATACAACTTTAATCAGGTCAGTAAAACGAGAGTTTTAAGATCATTTTGAGACTTCGTCGTCAAGAGATTTATGACACTGACTGTACACAGTAGACAATAATAAATAAAACATTACAAGTGTACATTTTATGTACAAAGGCGAGCTGAACTCAACCTGCGGTCCTGCCAACCTGCCATCCTGTTATAGGAGTCTTTTTTACGACATTTTCCCGTACGAGGCCGGGACGTGCCTACAGTAGTTAATATAACCGTTTTGAGCTAACAATGTTGCATTATATGACAACATTGTGTCAACTATTTACTGCTGGTGACATTTACGACTTATAGTCGCATCTAACTTAAGGTACATAATAGATAATAGTAGGTACTAAAGCTACAATCAATATAGCGTCGTTGTCAAACCAAAATCTGCTATGTGCATTTTTTATAATTTTAACATGTTGAAAATTGCGATTGGATTTTGTCAATTGCAACTGGTAAATGAAACAATCTATTGCATGAAAGGCTATGTTGCTTATAAGTACTATACGACGCACTATGACAACTTATTCAAATATGCTATGTGGAGCAGCTAGAAATATTGTCAAATAAAATCTGCTAAGTGAAGAGAGTGCACATAGCAGATTTTAGTTTGACAACGACGATAGGTATTAGCTTAACACATTTCGAGTTACCGAACACCTTATCCATATCAATATTTTAAATTCGAAAGTAACTCTGTCTGTCTCTCTGTATGTTACGCTTTCACGCCTAAACTACGTAACCGATTTTGATGAAATTTTGTATAGGGGTAGATTATACCTTGAGAAAGGACATAGGCTATGATTGGTCGCGATAACCGACATCTACGCTTGCGGAGCCGCGGGCAAAAGCTAGTCTAATATAATCTAAAAATTAATCGCTAAATGTGTTGGTAAGCCCATAACTCAGCGCAGGCGAGATAAATTAGAATCCGGGGACCGACATCCAGGCGGGTGGAGCCGCGGGCAAAAGCTAGTAAATAATAAATTATAAAAAAAATTGTAGATTTATTTCAATGGCATCGTTTCATAGATAGTTTGAAAATATATTGTGCAAGAGTGTGCAAGAGTTCCTTCACGCGTAACCCCAATACGGTGCAAACAATTTTATGGAGAAATGGTACAGCACCTTATAAATTCTTTACCAAAACTACCTACAATTTGGAGTTTCTTAAACAGGACATGAAAGTCACCAAACTGAAAGAAGGCTGTCATTAGGGCAGACTTTCTGATATTTTTAAACCATGAGTGCAGTAGCCGAACTACGTTGAATTGAGTTGATATGACTATTTACGCTGAATGAACTCACAGTGTCGTTAAGCTTTGATGTGTTGAATTGATTCATTGATTGTTGTATGAGGTACACAATATCATGTGTAGTACAAGTTTGAGCAGTTTCCGTGCTATAATGGCAAGTCTAACTGGCACATTTCCTTTATGACTAATGCTACCTTTATAACCTTTGCTTCGATTTCTTCTAGGTTTAGTTTTATGTTAATTTTTTTATTTTTATAAAGAATACGTCAATTTGACTTCACCTCGCCTGATGGTCAGCTAAAAGCAAAGTCGCAGATAGAGGTTCTCCATCGTAAACATGTACCATGTTAACAGTGGTGGCACTCAGCTTGACGGCCTCATCAGATGCCTTTTCACGCTCCGCTTAAAGGACCCGGGACTGTAGCTCATCAATGTTGTCAGGACTTTACACGTGAATATTGTTTGCCAAAGGAAAAGTAAAACACATCAAAGCTTAACGACACTGTGAGTTCATTCAGCGTAAATAGTCATATCAACTCAATTCAACGTAGTTCGGCTACTGCACTCATGGTTTAAAAATATCAGAAAGTCTGCCCTAATGACAGCCTTCTTTCAGTTTGGTGACTTTCATGTCCTGTTTAAGAAACTCCAAATTGTAGGTAGTTTTGGTAAAGAATTTATAAGGTGCTGTACCATTTCTCCATAAAATTGTTTGCACCGTATTGGGGTTACGCGTGAAGGAACTCTTGCACACTCTTGCACAATATATTTTCAAACTATCTATGAAACGATGCCATTGAAATAAATCTACAATTTTTTTTATAATTTATTATTTACTAGCTTTTGCCCGCGGCTCCACCCGCCTGGATGTCGGTCCCCGGATTCTAATTTATCTCGCCTGCGCTGAGTTATGGGCTTACCAACACATTTAGCGATTAATTTTTAGATTATATTAGACTAGCTTTTGCCCGCGGCTCCGCAAGCGTAGATGTCGGTTATCGCGACCAATCATAGCCTATGTCCTTTCTCAAGGTATAATCTACCCCTATACAAAATTTCATCAAAATCGGTTACGTAGTTTAGGCGTGAAAGCGTAACATACAGAGAGACAGACAGAGTTACTTTCGAATTTAAAATATTGATATGGATAAGGTGTTCGGTAACTCGAAATGTGTTAAGCTAATACCTATCGTCGTTGTCAAACTAAAATCTGCTATGTGCACTCTCTTCACTTAGCAGATTTTATTTGACAATATTTCTAGCTGCTCCACATAGCATATTTGAATAAGTTGTCATAGTGCGTCGTATAGTACTTATAAGCAACATAGCCTTTCATGCAATAGATTGTTTCATTTACCAGTTGCAATTGACAAAATCCAATCGCAATTTTCAACATGTTAAAATTATAAAAAATGCACATAGCAGATTTTGGTTTGACAACGACGCTATATTGATTGTAGCTTTAGTACCTACTATTATCTATTATGTACCTTAAGTTAGATGCGACTATAAGTCGTAAATGTCACCAGCAGTAAATAGTTGACACAATGTTGTCATATAATGCAACATTGTTAGCTCAAAACGGTTATATTAACTACTGTAGGCACGTCCCGGCCTCGTACGGGAAAATGTCGTAAAAAAGACTCCTATAACAGGATGGCAGGTTGGCAGGACCGCAGGTTGAGTTCAGCTCGCCTTTGTACATAAAATGTACACTTGTAATGTTTTATTTATTATTGTCTACTGTGTACAGTCAGTGTCATAAATCTCTTGACGACGAAGTCTCAAAATGATCTTAAAACTCTCGTTTTACTGACCTGATTAAAGTTGTATACTAAATATCAGAGCAATCGATCAACTGGAAGAGGGTAAAAAAACGAAATTAAGATATTTATTTTTTTATTTCCTGATGTATTTCGAAGTTAAGATAATTTGAGCACGTTGTTCGTCAACATCTTTTTGATGCTGACTGTACTATAGGATTAAGAATTAACACCAAATGGGCTAATTCACAGTTGCCCGCTAACCTGTTCCATTATTTAGGATTAGGTTTAACTTTCCAGACGTGATTATCGTATGAGCCCCGGACTCTCAGACTAAAAGATAACATAGATGGCACCGTATAGAACTCGTATGCGAAGCTGCGTCACAAAAAAAAAAACTAAGAATCATTCCTGAAGCGGGTGGTTTTAATTTGACCTCAGTCGATGTAGAAGTTTTTGAATTTTTGAATCAAACACAAACGAATATAATTTTTTTAACGATATTTTGATTCAAGCGTTGTAATTTCTGGGGACCTTGGATCGTTTCGATAACATGACGGAGAGCTTCACCAGTTCCTAAGGGTCCCCCGTCATGACAACGCTTGAATCAAAATATTACTAGGTATAGGCTACCTCATCAAATGCCAACAAACACAATTTATTTTCAACTTTTTGAAAGCATTCTTTGTGAGTGGGTTTTTATATGGATGTTGATAAATAAGTGCTTATAATATTCATCCCTTAGGCCTGTGAGGGGAAGTCGTACGTATCGTTGACGGCACGTGCTATTAACGAGCGGACTGGTCCGAACCGTTATTTGACTCAAACTTGATGCTCAAGGATTTATAACAAGGTGATTACACTGCGGGCCCAGAGCGGGTGTGCAGCTTCAAGACGCGAGAAATTGCAACGGTAGTATTAGTTCGTCATTGAAACGTTGGTAATTATTCTTATAGACTACTAGCTGTTACTTGCGGTGTCACCCGCTTAAAATTATGCTATTTAAAAAAGAAGCCATTTTTACGTGGGTGCAGCATGGGAATGTATATCCACTATAATCTATTCATGCACCAAATTCTGCTAGATCCGTTCAACGGTGATTGAATTATTATTATTAATATATAATTAAGTAGGGCACTATAGGTCTGTGGTAGTCATTATGGATGTAATTATGTGTATTGTTTTATGAATTAGATTTGATTTAAAATCTTCAGATAAAACACAAAACCCGTTCCAGTATCACCCCTGATGTTGTATTATTATTTATTCAAGGTAAGAAATACTTAAATAAAATCCCATAAAAATAAGTCCAGTTATTGTAGCTGTGTCAAAATAGAGAACATGAACCTTGAAAATAGTACTTCCTAAAAGGCAACAGTAAAAAGTAGATTACTGTTCTTACAAACAGGAAATTGATATAATTTCACCCTCGCAGTTTGGACTTGCCAACAAAATAACCAATATTTAGCATACAACAAACTGCGCGCTGGGCACGTCGTTTGTCCCGACCTGTAATGTTGTACAGCTTTTTGCTGCACAGCGGGGTGAATGTCCTGCGCGCTCGGCCTAATGTAACGAAATTGTCTGTCTGTACGTCATGTCGCTGTTATTAGCATATTATTCACTTGAAATTAAGGATTTCGTGGGCAATTACGTGAATTTGTTTTGATAAAAATGTAATATACATTAAATTTGTTGGTATTATTTAAGTTTTATAACAAATTATCTAGATAATTGGCAGTAATTGTTTGAATTTGAATTAGTCTTTATTATAACTAGTTAAAACTGAAAACAGTTCTCATATTTGTAAACTTAAGAATACGTTATGTACGTATTACGTACGTATGAGTTTATTTGAGAACAATATATTGTATGTATTCTGAAAAATAAATTATTTAACAACAGAAGGTATCTGAGATCTTAGGCGTAAATTAAGTATACGTAAAAGGCACAAGGCATGAGGCAAAATTATACATATCGATTCGATCGCAGAGCAAACTCACATCGAGGCGTACTATTTCGTTTTGATTATGCTTTACGCCTCAAGAGTCCGACACTTGCTTCTGCCTAAAATACTTGACGAACTTCCTTTGTTGTCGTTAAGCCTTTCATGGTAATCCCACTTCAGTGTTCTCATTTGCCCGTTTTTCAATACATACATCATCTATTTGATCGTGGCTTGCAGTTTACTCAAAGTTCTAAGTGTCAAAACATTTCATATTAGGCCATACAGTTAAAATTATCTGTATTCCTTCCATGGTTATAGAATGTAAGTAAATAAGGAGTTGAATTTCTGATGTTTCTATGTTGATAGCTTTCCTTTCGGGGTTAGGAAGGTCAAATGGTAGTTGCAAAATGCAAGCTTTGGATGCAATCGGGACTGCAGCTGACCACAGTGATAGTCCCAGTTGCATCTAAAATCAGACATAGATGCAGATGGTCTATGCAGTAGCTCTAATACTACAAACAACCACTCAACTCGGATCACTAGTTTATTTATTTATAAATAAAACTTCTTCAGACAAAACTAAGACTTCCTTGTGTGATAGGTACCTACAGTCAATTAACGTATAAAATATAATTGTTTTGCAGCAAACCGAACAAAATCGTATAAATTATACTGTGAAATTGTAAATTGGACGTTTTATTAAAATTTTATTGTACGAGACAGAGTTCGTTTGCAAAAATATTTAGATGAATCTTTAGGTTTTCGCATCATGGCCGCCACGAAACGATTCTTGATAATTACCTGCAATACTTTAGTGCGGACTAGCAATAATTGTTTATTTATATACTCATGCCAGTACTCTGAAAGGTGTAGGTAGACAGTTGTCTCTATTTTGGGCTCGTCAACTTTTTTTTATAACTAAGCTAAAGACTTAAACGCACGCCGTCGGGTCCTTGATTGCCGGAGTTGGGATTGCCGAAAGCATATCTCTCGCACCCCGGCAGACCCAGGACCATCTCTTTAGAGATGTGTGGACCATAGTGTCCCCATCTAGCCCCGGGTACGGGGAGGCGCATGCTTCTGCTAGGGTGACAGGCGGCTCCACCGATCACCCCGCAGGCCAGCGCTCATGGAGGACGGAGGTCGTTCTGCGGCCTCCGACGTCGGGTTCGCCTTCGCTCTTCGCGGGCTTCTGACCACTCCGTCTGTTTGCCAAAAGCGACATCTCAAAAACGCAGGGTACCATTATTAGGTGACGACAATGACCAATTTTAAAACCTGCTTTTTCGGGCCTCTTTTATAGAATACATTAGTAGATCTTCGGGCTCCAAGCCAACCTATCCTGTAAAACAGTACACCTGCTAAAGAAAGGACCAAGCTCTTACGTAGGCTGTCTTCTGGGGATTGGATGGTCAGGCAACTTTGGCACTGAGACAGAAGATAGGACGGGAACAACATATATGCAACTTAATATCCAGTGATAAGGATGATCTTGTGGGTTTCATAACGAGATGAGGGTCAGAGTCACAGATAATAAAGCCACAGAGGTTGGTTGCCATTTTCAGTCAATTTTTATTATAAAGGACACGTCAATTTGACTTCACCTCGCCTAATGGTAAGCTAAAGGCAAAGTCTCGGATGGGTCACCATCGTAAACATGTACAGTCAACTACAAAAGTAGCTTAACAAATTCTAATTTATTGAACACTGTGGCCCCTAAGCCTTAAATAAAATTGTGAAAAAAAAAACATTGAATATGTAAATTAAGTTAGTCTTCTGGGAATCATAACACTACATTTACTATAGACAGATTTAGTGTTAATCAACTTATGGCGTTGACTGTACCATGTTAACAAAGGTGGCACTCAGCTTGACGGCCTCATCAGATACCTTTTCACGCCCCGCTTAAAGGAGCCGGGACTGTTGGAAGAAGGAAACACGTGAGCTGGCAGGGAGTTCCAGGTACGAAGTTTCCGGGACTGTAGGTCAATTCGCAATACATGCCATTGCGACATCTATGATTCGATACTGCAATCAAATTAGGAAGTACACCAAAAGGGGATAAGTCCCTCTATAGTAGACTCTCTGTAAGGAAACCAGGATATGTTTGTAAAGATAGCTTAATTTCATAAACCGTAAAACGTATTTGTACAGTAATATTTAGCAGAAAACCGGAGGCGATGCCTACTGCAACATGAGTTATTCCTAAGATAGTGTGGCCATGTTTCAGTATGGTACGAAATATGTAAGTGTTGTTATAAATGAAAGGCATTGAGACCATAGACTGACTTTTATTCGTCTGTAGTAACTAGGAACTCCATAGCTATAATTCACCACAAGTATAATCTTGAATGCTGTAGCGGTCAGCAGATTCAATTCCGGAGTTTAATATCTTAGTTGAAGTTGAAAGTGTTTAGTTATTTACTTTTTCTGAATAGGTACTTTTTGTGAATCTTCTGCTACTTTAAGCCATTAACTTTATCCTTCTACTGTGTATAGGATCAGTGCCCAGGGGGTTGACAGGCCTGATGGCAGTCGCTTCAATAAATTTGAGCGGAGTAAGGACAACGAGATCCAGGCGATGAATGCGAGTTTGCATGCAATCGGGATTGGCGGTCGGGTAAAGTATTGAGGTAGATTCTGGAATAGAATATAGGATAATTTTTATTGCTAGAATTGGTAATACAAGTTAATCTAAGACTGGATCGAAATAACGATGTGTAACTGTAGGTACTACCTAAAAAAATACTAGGTATAACATGAAATAATAGGTATTTACCTATAAAATTGCCGTTCTGCAGTACTGGCCATTTCAAATCAAAATCATTTTTATTTGGCTAAGAATTTCTAATTTCAAGTTAACTTTGTTTTAAAAACATGGAATTCTTTTTCCAAAGGTGTAATTTTTTTATTAATTAGTGTTACAATTTATATTTATTTCAAAACTGTTTATTTATATTTGGTCTCCGCGTCAATGTATAATTTTTTTTTTTTTTTAAACTTCTAGAATTGAACCCGTTACAGCACAACTTCGGCTTATCATCAATATTAAGTATGAGGGCGGTACTTCCGCGAACGAACTGGTTCAATTGTACTTCGAATGGCGTGGCACTATCTAGTACCAACGCACAAACAGGCAACTAGCAACTTTGTAGCATATCGGAATCACCTGAATAAACGGTAATTTTATAAAAAAAAGCATACTAACACCTAGCCGGTATGCGCGCAGATCTATCTAGACAGAAATGCGGGCCTCGCTTTAATTTCTTCCTGGATAAACATTAAGGTGTGATACAAGTTATAAGAGAAATGATAATAAGAAATTGTTGCACCGGCAGTGATTGCCTTCACGTCCGAACACTATCACCAGTAGTATACAGGCCCAAGTATTGTACTTACCTGATCCTTAACAATTCATCGCCTGTGCGGACATAAGTGGGATCATATTTGTACCTCAAAATTATAATAAAATTATAATAATTTATTGCCAAAAAATGCGGATGTCTATCGCCATCCACACCTTTTTTTAAAGAATATTAAAACCGAAGTTACTAATATTCCCTCTAACCCCTCCAATTAAACTATTTTAAAATAAAAAAAAAAAAAATTAAAAAAAAATTGTGCTAGAAGTGGATTCACGTCAGAACTGTAATGGCCAGGATTCGAACCTGGGACTTCTCGATCGTAAGGCCGACTGTTTAACCGTTAAGCTACCGAGACGCTTGAAAACACCTGCTACTATAAGTCAAACCATATTTCTTAGACCTAAAATGTGGTCCAAATGTGTTTTATACGTTTCTTAGATGTATTTTAAAGATAACACGGGGTGCTACTGCCGTGGACGAGCTCAAATTCACCAAGTAAAGATTGTTACAAGAAAGAAAGAAAGAAAACAAAACAATCTGCGCGCGCCAGGACTTTGATATTTCGCGATTTAGGTTCAAGAATATATCTTTATGTTTGATCTATTTTGTAATAGCATTTTCAGAGACTATACCTAAGAATTGCCCTATGTTAATATAACGTACTACATCTCCGAACTTATAATCCGCTGCTAAAAATAATAAAAAATGAAATTCTAAAAAAAATGGTATGAAAATATTAGGTTTTAGATCCGGTCTAAATATTTAAAGACATAATTGCTTGATGGGTGATGCTCCAGTGGAATTGGAATTTACAATTTGTGACGCCAACTTTTTATATATTTTGATTCTGATTTTTTCAATTTATTTTATTCTAAGTAATATAAATGCTGCTATTAGATGAATGTTTAAATGTTTTTTTTGCAAATTCAGTTTTTGACATTTGTTGGGTTCCGTACCAGTAAAACATGTCCTGCTCACCGACTAAAAGCGGGTTACAACTCATAAACCGTTCGGTCGAAATTTCGCCTGTATGAATATTGAATTAGACAGCTTCTATATATAATGTACAATTGCTACTATATAAAAAAAAATAACAGACACTATAAAATCTGTGCAAAAATTATTATTTGATATATTTGTAAGTGCATAATTATTTTCGCCATGTTATGGTACAGAACCCAATAGCCAACAAAAATTGTCTTTTTATACGCTCACGACTATTAGGTGTGTTGTTTGCATTATTAATTTCTCGAATCATAAAAACAAATAACGCTAATAAATAAAAAGCAGAAATTTACGACTTAATGAAGTTGTTATGAAAATAAATATTTTATTTTTAAACTTTTGTTTTAATTAAGATATTATAGTCCTCGGTCACGTTTAGTAATCTTGTTAGTGTTTTCTTTAAATAAATCTAGCTATATTTGAGTCTAGACTGTATCTATGCCTCTTTCCGCCTGAACGAACTGTTTTTTTTAGGGATAGGAAATAGGTTATTCAATTTTATCCTGTTGAATAACTTATTTTCCATCTCTACTCGTGCTTTACATGTGTGCAAGATTAGGGATGTGAATATTTTTGTGTAAACGTTACATATTTTTCTTTCAAGGTCTCCCCATTTCTTTTAAACCCAAATAAAATTTCACGTATTGTTTAGCTTATCGAAAATCGCTGTCACTCCGAACTTGCACCACACAACATAGCACTACTTGCAATTGATTGAGACGAGTCTAACACCAAGTTAATTTGAGTCTCATTTAACGGGACCGGTCCGGGAGGCTGTAATCTTTAATTGCTACAAACTAAACACTGTCCGGAGCCTGCAAGGATAATGCGTCTTGTAGCGCGGGCCACGTCACGTCTCGCGAGAGCCGTGAGGTGGAATTATCGGGAACTCATTATTTAAATCGATTTGTAATTGAGTCTGTTTCTATACAAGTACAGTCAACGACGTAATTCGCTTAAAAGGTCCTGATTTATTAATCACCTATGTGGCTAAACTTTTGGTAAAATATTAAACTGATTGAAAATTGCAGAAATTGACCACGACCAGGTGACTCCCGCTCCGGTTCATTTCTGGGGCAAACGATGGCCATCGCGATTCAGCTAGGCAATGGTGCCAGTGTCATGGGCATGATACGGGGTGGGTTTTTAACATCGAATACCATGTGTATTTTACCTGACTGCCGAAGAAAGGAGGGTTATGTATGTATGTCCATTTCTTGGGCACGCCCTGGATCATTTTGACATGCGAAGTTTCATTTGATTTGTCGTGATTGTGTAACACCAGGTACATTAAAATTTACAGAAAATAAAAATGGTGGATTTTAGGCGAAATAACGTATGTTGTCAAAAATATTTTTGACTCAAACTTATCGAGTAGGGTATCAAAATGAAGAAAATTAGAAGAAGAGTACAAAACGATATACATGTCATATCATAACTAAAAAGTATAAAATAAAACAAATGATTAAAAAATAAAAAAACCCGACTGCCACTGAAAAGATCGAAATAAGTTTGATGGCAGGCGGTACCCAATAATTTTCTTTCGGTTTATGATTGGCAAATGGTACCGCCTGCTATCAAAAATATGTTTTCAGTGGCAGTCGGGTTTTTTATTTTTTAATCATTTATTTTTACATTATTTGTGATTTGTAGTATATAGAAAATTATGTAAACAACGTGTTCACCAAAACTTCGAGACCAAGTCTAACTAGCGAAGGTTTAACCACAGTAGACAACGTTCGTGAAGTATTATCACAATGGGGTCAGCTTTCAGTCCAACTCCCTAATGGCCGAACTCCGATATTTTTCGTAAAGCGACTCCAATCTGATCTCCACCACAAATTACTAAAATTACTGGTAGAATTTCTTAAAAACGAAGTATAATTACCTTATAGAGAAGGCCAGGGTAGTAGATTTTGTCGCCGAAGATTATTCAATCTGAAACAACACATACAAGTGATAATTAATTTGACAGTCATTAAGGCTTAAAGTCATTAATTTATACGATGAGTAGCTATCGCCTGCTGCTCCGCTTGCGTAGTATATTAGACCCGTTCCTGATCTCCCAATGTTAGGAAGCTTGGGCTTTCTGTTTCCACACTGGCCAGACGGGTTAGTACAGGATTTTATTTCGCTCGCAGTGATATTATCTGTGTATGTTTCCGTCAGTCGCCTCTTACGATACTCTGCAGATGAGATGGTATGGAGATACTTGTATTCTTCCTACGTCACCACACGGATGAACCTGTTATCTATGTGAACCTATTCTGGGAATCAATAATTTCAAGGCCTTCAGCCTGTCTCTGTGTTAAATTTCATTAAGATTCGTTCAGCCGTTGTTGCATGAAAGAGTGGCAAGCATTCATAATCACAAACACACATCCATACTTCCATACTAATATTATAAATGCGAAAGTAACTCTGTCTGTCTGTCTGTCTGTCTGTCTTTCTGTCTGTCTGTCTGTCTGTCTGTATGTTACGCTTTCACGCCTAAGCCACTGAACCGATTTTGCTGAAATTTGGTATAGGGGTAGATTAGATCATGAGAAAGGACATAGGCTATGTTTGGTCGCGATAACCGAAATCCACGCGGGCGGAGCCGCGGGCTTAAGCTAGTTTATAATATTAGTAGAATGCCTCTGAACCTTTGCCCAGCTCCGTCGGTATTGTCTTACTGTGATGAGGTAGAACTTAGATATTTTCTGTGAAGTGACTGCCATCTGACCTCCGCAACATATTGGCGATATTTTTTTTTTATAAAGGACACGTCAATTTGACTTCACCTCGCCTGGAAGCTAAAGGCAAAGTCTCAGTAAGAGGGTCACCATCGTAAACATGTACCATGTTAACAGTGGTGGCACTCAGCTTGACGGCCTCATCAGATGCCTTTTCACGCCCCGCTTAAAGTACCCGGCACTGTAGGAAGAAGGAAACACGTGAGCTGGCAGAGAGTTCCAGGTCTGGTGCGGCTTTTGAAACTTTTGAAAGCTCCAACTACCAGTAACGATTGCCATAGATTTTCGTATGTTAACCGGGACTGACGGCTTAAACTGCTCTCTGTATGACAACACTCAAATAAAATACCACTCAACGGTCACCCATCCGAATGACAACCGCGGCTAGGTTGTTTAACCTACTGATCGTTTAATACAAAGCACAGCAATATCTTTGTTTAGTGTAATCTCGATTAATTTACTTTAAATGTAGGAAACAACCCAATTATTGTAACACATTAGCACTAAAACATCTGATTAATTGTGCATGCCTTGTAATGGTTAACTGATTGGCCAGTGGCGCGTGTAACCTACTTAGCTTAGCCGAGAGCACGCGTAGACCCACTACGAGTTCATTATGTAGATTAAGACTCCATACTTTCATATACTCACGTCTGTTAGTAGGGTAGGCAGAGGTGTATTAGCACCCACGTTTCGCCAATTATGATTTTCGGTCCCATGACATAATAGTCAAGCCTATTTGGGCACATTATCTTAAATACATAAATATATTCCACAACATTTTACACAACGCCATCTAGATCCATTGTAAGCTTTATTAGCTTGTGTTATGGAATCTTGAATGCGGATAAACATACTTAGATTTTTTTTTTGTAAATACATACATATTATACATAGAAACACCCAGACCAATGCAAATATCCATATTCATGCATACAAATATTTTACACTGAGCAGGGATCGAACCCACGCCTCCTGCGTAGCAGTCGCGTGCACTTCCACCACGCCACAGAGGCTTTTGCTTACTGTCGGATGGAAAACCGCCCTATATTGCCTTTAGTCGCCTTTTACGACACCTACAGAAAGAGCTGGGGTGGTCCTATTCTACTCCACCGGGAACCAGCACGGCAATATCCCATTCATTCATCCCTATATTAGAAAAGTTACATTAACAACACATTTATGTGAAAAAAACAAAAAAATGTCTACATCACACACGCTCAGTACAAAAGACATCAACGCGTTCGCCAAGTTGTAATACATAACGCACATCCATCTAGAAGTCGCAAAGGTATGTCTGCCTGGCCTATTAAGCTGAGGAGCGCGAACATACATCACGGTATCACAATCGTATAGGTAAAGACTCGACCTTTCGCCTACATATCGGTCACTGTCTCATTAACGGGATGCTATGTTTGGTACAAGGCATGAGCGGATAGCGATTTAATGTTTTTATGTAGGTGAACCGTCAAAGTTACGGATGAACGTTGGTACTGACCATTAAAATTAGTTAATTTTTACTCAACGTCAAAACAGTGAGTTATAAGGAACTGTATGATTTTTTTTGTGACGTCATCTAATTTAATAGTCAAATCAATTTCTATTAGAGGTTGGATGGATTATTAAAAATTAATAAATACGATAAAATAAGAACCGACGCGACTCTTATCGCTTTTTTACTATTCTTAATTTAATATGTACGGTTAGGTCATTTATTTTAACTGCAGGAATATTTTGTGTTTTTATTATCAGATGAATGGAATTTTTTTGTCAAGTTATGATCTCTATTAATGGAAAATAAATTAAAAATATACATTTTAATAAATTAAAAAAATGTCCAATAATCCACAGCATCATCCTCACTTTATGGATCCCAGAAATGGTTATGATAATTTCATGACAACGTTGAAGGGTTCAGTAGTCTCCCTAAAATATAATGTTTTCCTTCATGCTGATAACAGCTTTACATGCGCAAGTTTAATAAACAATTTAAGTGAAATTGGGAAAATCATCTACCGGCTTTTGTACCAGTTACTTGGAATCAACGCAAAATTTGTATATTTTTATTAAACAATTAACAATATTTTCTTCAACTACAAACCATAAGTTGAGTTGTTGTTGGTGAATAAAATAGATAACAATTTTAATCCTATAGTTTTATTTAGTAGGTCAGTAAGTATAGTAATATTGTTACTTAGTTTTAGTGACTATTTCGCAGTAGCAGCAGCATCAAGCAAAAGAAAGTATAATTTTCAAAAAAGTTTTTGAGAATATCAGAAACTGTAAATCTACTTCGAAATACATCGGAAAAAATGAAGCGCTCAAGTGGGACTTGAACCCACGATCTTTCTCTTACAAGGGGAATTCTCTTTCAACTGAGCTATTGAGCCACGCCTGAATCACTTCAAATTTTCCTTCTTTTTATATTCGTCTTTAAGGTGACGGTTACGATTTTAAAATTTAGCATAATAAATGCTATAAAAAATTCATTCAAATGAAACTCTTCTTATTTCACATGATTAAAAACAAAGGCAATAAATAGGGTTTGACTATCTTAAAAACTACTTTTAATAATTATCTATCTAATCTAATTTGTGAGATAGTCAAACCCTGGCAGGCTGAGAGCCATTCACAGTGGGAGTTTTCATGTAAAAAGTGTGTGTAACCTAGTAACAATAACAAAAATACATCACAACAGTATCAATCAAAACATTATTTTAATTTGTAACATTCGCATAAAACTTAACCATATCAAGAAATTAATCTTCTATTAAATCGCTACCGCTTACGCTTGTGGCACGCACCGCGCCAGTTCAAAGGCCTGGTCAAGTGTCCATGTATTTATGTAACCTCCGTCATTACGAAACTATGTCCGCCACGTCCCAGCGCTAAGTGGTGGACGAAATAACTTCATACCCTTGAATCGCGGGCGCTAATCCAACGGTACTGTTGTCTGTTTCAATGACGAGACGACTCCTGCGCATATGGTGGAGAGTGCGGGTTCGATTTTCGTTCAGTGCAACTTTTAATATTTAGGTAGCTTACAGTGTTTAGAAGAGAACTCGGGTGCGAATCCTGGTAATTACATTACCGTTGTGATTAATCATTTAGCCCACCGTAGGCCAATGCTGGCCTCTCCCAATGTGCGCCACATCGGCCAATCCTCTGCCTTCTGCATCCAGTCTGTCCCATTCCCAGCCGCTTCGGTGAACTCACTTCCATACCATGCAAGTAATTTAGTTTATCGAATACATAGGTAAAAATGAAACTTCTCAGGTGGGACTCGAGACCCGTGATCTTTCCCTTAGAGGGGGAATGCCTTGACCAATTTGGGTACCGAGACACGCCCGATGTGATTCAAATTTCCTTTCCATTTATCCGTCTTTAAGGCGACGGTGCGTGACAGATCGCGTGTTCGAGTCCCGCCTGAGATGTTTCATTTTTCCCTATGTATTCGATTTGGATAGTTAGCATACTTAATGCTGTAAAATTCATTCAAGTAATTTAGCTTAGCTGGAGGGGCTAGAGGAATTACGAGTACTAGTAATTTCGTTCGTTTCGTAATTTCGACAAGTCAATATCACTTTAACTCGTTTGATGATGATCATTACATTGATCTGGCTGTTTCTATGTATAAAATTTACATACATCTATACATATAAAATTACTTGTCCCGACTGACTGACTGATTATTCAACGCAGGGCCTCAACCGCTGGACCTACAAACTTGAAATTTTGATAATAGATGCATTTTATGATGTAAACAAAGAAAGGAGTTTTGGAAATTCTGCTACAAAAGGGGTAAAATAAGGGATGGAAGTGGAAGTTCGTATGAAAGTCCGTCATTTTCAGAGCTAGATGAACTAAATCCTATAATGGTATGATTTAATGAATTTATTTTTACGACACATATATTACAGCCTTGAGACAAATCTAGACTAAAGCATCAATTATATAGAACGGGTCCAGGTAGCTCAATTTACAGCGTATCTAGAAACAAACTGCCTTGATCCATCTTTTTTTCAATTTAAATTAACAAGAAAAGGGTAGCACAGGACGGTGCGCAAGCGCAGATCGAACACGCATAAGCAGGGATGTATTTATTATGTGTGTGTGTGTGTGTGTGTGTGTGTCAGAGTCGTACGGACAGCTGCGCGCTACTTAAATTATACTTTTTGATGTGAGGAATCTGTTGGTTCGCATCGTATCGCCAGGTCAGCAATGATGGTGTGCCCTAATATGTACACTATATACGAACTCGTAAAACTCAAACTCAGACGTTGCTGAGGGACGGATTCTCACACATAGTAATATTTCCAAACTAATATTATTAAATGCGAAATTGACTCTGTCTGTCTGTCTGTATGTTACGCTTTCACACCAAAACTACTGAACCGTTTTCGATGAAATTTGGTATAAGGGTAGATTAGACCACGAGAAAGGATATAGGCTATGTTTGATCAAGTTGACCGACATCCACGCGGGCGGAGTCGAGGGCAAAAGCTAGTATTGAAATAAATCAGTAAATAATAGTGGTATACATATATATATTATGAGTATATGTATCACGTATACACGTTTCGCAAACTATTATTTTCGATCTCACTTAATAGTGGGCGAGCCTATTGCCGTTCAGCGGGAACATTGTCTTTTGCTGTGAGTTTAGCTTAGATAATTTATTTATTACTAGCTTTTGCCCGCGGCTCCGCCCGCGTGGATGTCGGTTATCGCGACCAAACATAGCCTATGTCCTTTCTCAAGGTCTAATCTATCTATATACCAAATTTCATCAAAATCGGTTCAGTGGCTTAGGCGTGAAAGCGTAACATACAGACAGACAGACAGATAGACAGACAGAGTTACTTTCGCATTTATAATATTAGTATGGATTAACATAATAAAAATCATACATCACAAAAAAAAACAACAGTTCAAGACGGTTGAAAGATAATTAATAAGGGAATAGCATTTTAGTTTACTGTCAGATAGAGAATATCCCTATCCCTTAGTCGCCTTTTACGACACCCACAGAAAGAGCTGGGGTGGTCCTATACTACTCCACCGGGAACCAACACGGCAATATATAATAATTGATGTTTTATTATTATTATTTTTATTTTTTATACCACTGAAGTGGCAGACAAGCACACGGCCCACCTGATGGAAAGTGGTTACCGCGGCCTATGGACGTATGCAACACCAGGGGCGTTACACTCGCGCTGCCTACCCTGAAGAAACCTTCTAATGCCCCTCTTGAAGAACCCCATATTGTAGTCGCTGGGGAAAACCATGGCAGAGAGTTCATTCCACAGCTTGAGCGTACGTGGGATAAAGTTCCTTTCATACCGCACGGTGCGCACATATTATTTGTATATATATAAGTTTTGGAGCTGGTGATCGGTAATTTGGAATACTATTAGCATCAATAATGATGAACGGTTTTACTGTAATATACATGTACAAATAAATATGTAGTGGTACATGTATTCCAATGTAATAAATGTAATAATGTAAACTAACTTTTGTAGTTCACTGTACTCATTTATATAGGTTTATAATCTCCAGTCCACAAATCGTAATTCATATTTTTATGACATGATAGCTTTTGCCAGTGGCTCCGCCCGGGTAGATGTCGGTTATCGCGACAAAACATAGCTTATGTCCTTTCTCAAGGTCTAATCTACCCCTATACCAAATTTCATTAAAATCGCTTCAGTGGTTTAGTTGTGAAAGCGTAACAGACAGACAGACAGAGTTACTTTCGCATTTATAATATTAAGTATGGATACGGTTTTATTTTCAAAAACAAGACTTGTTTAATAAATTAGAATTTATTAACTGTTGTTACTGACTGTACATCATATTTTTTAATTGGTCTATGTATCAATACTTTTTACTCCATATTTCTTAATACTTTTCATTAATTATAGATTTTATTATCGAAGTTAATAAATAGTTGACATCTGCCGGCTGATTAGTACGTGAAACGGGCTTGTAATGAAAGGTTTAATGATCAGTCTGGATGTGTGTAAGGCGAGAAGCCTTATGGTAAGGCAGCCATAATCATAGCTAAATCGCGTAACACCGGCACGGCATTGGGTGTCTCTATATTCAAGGCGGTCCATGTCTCATTTCGGGGGTGAGTCGGGGATACCGTCGTCCCCATCCCGAGAAGGTTCCCTGGGTCAGCCGGCGTGTGAGGGATATGCCGAAGACAACCTCACCTCCAGCCTAGCACCACTACCCTCAGTCGGCGTGCAGTTTTAGTCGACATAACCTCCCGGCCCGGCTCCGGCGAAAAAAAAGGGTATTTCTAGGAGTAATGTGTATGTATTTGCAAAAAAATGTTTATTCACATAACACAGCTAGTTAAGCTATGCTTACCATAGGGGTGCGGGTGGATTGAACTTTAGTAATGCCTTCTCTGTATAATACATGTAAGGACCGAAGTGGATTACGGGCTTTTATCTCTGTCCACCCCGCAAAGAGAAAGGTGTGAATATATTCATATAATTAAATGTAGCAATACTTGACAGGATATATTAATTATAGTAATTTTATATTGCCTATTATAAATATTGGTTGTAAATGTCAAACGACAAGTGATTCTAATTAACTTTTTTATGTAGTTATTGACAATTTATTACTTTAATATAACCTTAACAAGACTGCTATTTTTACTATGCAGACATCTCTTATCCGGTGGTTGATATGTTGGACTCGAACCGACTAAAATCGCACTGCATTTCGTCCGACATTCTCCATGCCAGCTCACATGTTTCCTTCTTCCTACAGTCCCGGCTGAGTGCCACCATTGTTAACATGGTAGGTACATGTTTACGATGGTGACCCTCTTTCCGAGACTTTACCTTTAGCTTATCAGGCGAGGTTAAGTCAAATTGACGTGTCCGGTATAAATAAAATGAAAAAAGATCTACACGCAAATCTCAACAATACCCACTGTTATGACGTTTGTTAAAAAGATGACAGGCAAGTACCTTATTATCAAACAATCTTGCTTCTAAGTAAAAAACATTTCACAACTCCAATGTCAAGTGAAGTCACGGGTAACATGTAGTCGATAACAGATACCTACTCGAATGTATGCGAGCATTGCGCAACGACCAATAGTTATTGACATAGTGACAATTGATTCTAAGGCCGGTTTCAGACATGTGACGCCCGCAGATTCGATAATGACGTAGCTTTTATTTTATTTCATATTAGCTTTTGCCTGCGGCCCTGCCC
Source organism: Eilema sororculum (assembly GCA_914829495.1). Taxonomy (NCBI): domain Eukaryota; kingdom Metazoa; phylum Arthropoda; class Insecta; order Lepidoptera; family Erebidae; genus Eilema; species Eilema sororculum. The sequence goes on from OU618532.1 coordinate 1,735,955, forward strand.
GCGTGGATGTCGGTTTCCGCGACAAAACATCCTTTCCTAAGGTCTCTCCTATCTCTATACCAAATTTCATCAAAATTGGTTCAGTGGTTAAGGCGTGAAAGCGTAACATACAGATAGATAGACAGACAGAGTTACATTTGCATTTATAATATTAGTATGGATGGTATGACGTTTAACAAGTAAACTTAAGAAATAAAATTATGAGTTGTTAGCGGGCCCCGGACGCAAGCATGATTATGATTATGCAAGTGCAAATAGATAAATATTAAAATAAAGACATGCTATTTAGATCTAGTTTTAAGTTACCTAACATATTGTGGGTGTCAATACACCCCTACTATTGGCGTGAATACATAGATGGATGGACATCTTGTGAAGCATATCCTCCTGTAAATCTTGTAAGCGTATTGTGAAAATGCATAATGTACTACATTGTATAAAATAGTTTAGGTACTCGATACAGGGATAACAATGCATGTCTTTGAAAACATTTCCTGTTAATTACTTTTAATTCTCAATATTTGTTGCTATCTAAAATGTCTTATAACACAATCCTTCGCTGTACTATAAGGGCACGTACCAATGTAACATTTTTGTGCATACTCTTATCATTGTAATTTTGAATAATATGCTGGTTATCTGGCATCGCATACGCGCAACCACATTCATTGCGTAAAATAAAAACGATCACTAATAATACGTAGGTAAAATGTCTGTCACTGGCTTTAGTTCAGTCAGCAACCTAATAATAGTTACAAGAGGACTATTAAAATGCCAGGGTTGGAGATGTCATTCAGGTCTGCATTATAATTATGATGTGTAAGATTTGCACGCAACTTTGTGTCACGTATTTCTGTGGAATTAGGAAGGACATCCGATCAATATTATGTGAATATTTTAGTCAATATTGCGATGATGAGTATAATTGCAACCTGTCTTGAAGTGAGATTTAAATCATCGTCATCATGTTAACGGTAATCCTGATTGCATCTGACGCTTTCTCCTCAGAGTCTGAGCTTCACTTTTTTTCCATAACATAACATAACATAAACTCACGCCCGTATTCCCCGAAGGGGTAGGCAGAGGTGCTAGCACCCACATTTCACCAGTTTATGTTTAGGTCCCAATGTAATAGGTGGCGAGCCTATTGCCATTAACCGGGCACTTATAAACCTGCGATAAATACACACATAACTTCGAAAAGCATCGAAAAGTCATTGGTGTGTGCCATGGTAAACCTGGGATCGAACCCGAGACCTCGTCTCAGCAGTCCATTACCCATAACACTAGGCTTTTTTTCCAACTATTTTTTATCATTTAAGTGGCAGAAAAGCAGACGGCCCACCTGATGGAAAGTTGTTATCGTAGCTTATGAACGTTAGCACCACCAGGGGAGAAAGAAAGAAAAAAAAGACACTATCGTGCTGCCAGGTTCCTACACCTCTTAATGCCATTTTTGAAGAGCCTCATTATCGTGTTGATTATGACCGGGGTGGTCTATTTCTACTCCACCGGGAACCAACAACCACCCAACAATGATCTTCTTGTGAGTGTCGTAGAAGGTGACTAAGGGATAGGGCTGTTCTTCATCCGACAGTGAGCATACAGCCCAAGACAAATCTCTATTACGTGCTCGCCCCCATTACGTCGTGGTGCCGAAATTCATAATAGGCGATGGGTGCTAATACACCTCTGCCTACCCCTTCGGGGATTTACAGACGTGAGTGTATGTATATATGCTCATTCATTATAGTCGTTTGGAAAAAAAGCATTTTGTTTTGCTCATTTTGTGTGACACGCGAGCGGCTGACAGATAGTGGAGTTTTAGTTATAGGGTTTCGAACTCGAAACCCTATAAAATATAATAGAACATACATACATACAATAACGCCTTTATACGGAGGTTAGGCGGAGGTGAATTAGGCCGGGACTCCACCAAAGCGGAGACGAGAGGAGCGGAGAGGAGATGTTTATTAAACAACCTATAGAAATGCGTTATTGATACATCTCCTCTCCGCTTAGCTTCAGTTGAGCTCGCTATGCAAAGATGTGAAATATTTGTATGGCGTGATGGAGGCGGAGATGTGAGCTGCACGCGGACGACACGCAGCGCAGACGAGAGATGTGAGCGGCGTGCTGTGAGCCTCATCGTCTACTTTTCCTGTCAGAATGCGTACGGAGCACTCGGCACACCACACATCTCTTCTCACTTAGCACACAGCACACCGCACACCTCTCCGCTTTGGTGGAGTCCCGGCCTTGATACCCACATTTCACCAATCAATATAATAAAAACTTAACGTTTTTCCCTTGAAGATTACAAAAATGTCAACTTATTTATTTATTTCTATATAAAGACCGCTTGCAAATCTGTTAGTGGCAGTGAACGTACGGAGGACTGACGATCCAACTCACTGTACTTATTATTGCACATAGTTACGTAAACATTAACGCAGCCACAGCGGCAAATCATTTCAATCAGTGCACAAAAGAAACTCGTTTACTGTTCAATAGTAGTGTTTGACAGCGCACTTGTGAATAAGCTATCGTTATAATAAAATCGAATATCTTATTTATTTGGGTCACATAGTAACTTTTGTGAATATCAAGATTGAGTACCTATGTATAGCGCTCGCTAAGTTCCGTACGATACTACAAAATTTGGCTATGATTGCGTGATCCGACCGATTTGTCCGAATGATGGGACGACGCGGGCTTTTTGTCCTGCGGCTCCGACCGGTCGGAAAACGCGAAATTTTGATTCTATTTGATTCGACTGGTCGGACGGCGTGGAAACACTTTCCTATTGGTCCGACTAGTCGATCGATGCGTAGGTTGGCAGCAGTGTGTCCCTGGTGTTACACTCGTTATAGGCCACGGTAACTTCACTTGCCATAAGCTGACTTGAGGCTTGGATGTGAAAGTCTCGCATGCAACAGGGATCAATGCTAATATGATAACGAGGATTTTTAAGTGGTATGAAAGATGACAGACAAGGACATGACCAACCTAATAGAACGTGTTAACCTTGGCCTATGTATTTTTTATAAAAGTTCACGTCAATTTGGCTTCACCTCGCCTGATGGTAAGTTAAGGACAAAGTCTCGGAAAGAGGTTCACCATCTTAAACATGTACCATGTAAACAATTGTGGCACTCAGTTTGACGGCTTGGCGGCCTTTTCATGCCCCGCTTAAAGGACCCGGGATTGTAGGAAGATGAAAACACGTGAGCTGGCAGTGAGTTCCAGGTCTTAGTGGAGCGTCATAGGAATGAGTCACTGAAACGCTTGGTTCTAGCAGGTATATTCTGCACCGTATACGGATGGCAACTTAGCCCTGCACGTGTTGTCCTGTGGAGGAAAGGATTTATGGACGTGTGGAACACCAGAGACGCCCTCTGGTGTTACACACGTCCATAAATCCTTTCCTCCGACCCAGTATGAACCTTCTATTACCCTTGATGAGGAACCCGATATTGTAGTTGAAAGTCTACAGTAGAGATATCAACAGATCAATGTAACTCTAAAAAGCAGGGGCTGTTCAATTAATAATTCAGAATAGATTACCTCAATGGCGCAGCAGGAGGAGGTCACAGGTTGCGCAAAGTGATAATGCCAAAGATTTAGATTGGGCTAGATACAGTTTTATATACTACTAGCAGCCCGTCCCGGCTTCGCACGGGGTAGACAATTATTTATAGTTTCGGCAGCGCATTCGACGAAATACATTTTAAGACTCATTTTTCTACACCTTCGGTTACATTGTTCAAATTTTACCAAGGATCCCTAATTTTTTTCAAAATGAAATGTAGCCTATGTCAAATTGGAAGAATGTAGCATTCTATTGGTGAAAGATTTGTTTAAATCGGCCCAGTACTTTTTGAGCCTATTCATTACAAACATATAAAAATAGGTACAAATCTTTCCTCTTTATAATATTAGTGTAGAAATGCGAACCTTCCATACTACCAATGGGTTGTGCGGGCCAAATGGCAGTTGTTTCAAGGAAAATATTACAGTTCAATGGCGTCAAAGCTAGACTGGATAAAGCGGGCCCCAGACCCCGAGGTGAAGTGTCATCAGTATATCTTCATAATCATCACTATATAGTATAAAGCAGAGTCTCTTTCCGCCTCTGTACATCCATATATATATGCTTATACCTTCGAAAATACGCTACAGATTTTGATGCGATTTCTTTTAGTAGATAGAGTAATTCAAGAAGAAGGTTTATATGCATAATACATGCTTAATATAGTAGAGGGTGCAGCAGGAACGGGATCGAAAGCCACACGGGCGAAAAAATTGGCGGTATGAAGTTCGCCAGCCCAGCTGGTATTAATGTTATTTTTTTTTTTTTTTTAAAGAATATTAGAACCGTAGTTACTAATATTCTCTCTAACCCCTACAGCTAAGCTAAATTGCTTGTGTTAGGAGTGGGTTCACGTCGGTAGTGTAATGGCCAGGATCGAACCCGGGACCTCTCGATCGTAAGGTCGACTCCTTAACCACTTAACTACCGACGCTTTATTGATTGACGATTAAATGATAGTAGTTTTTACCATAATTATTGACGATATATATTATTGTTTATTATAAAAAAAAACTTATTTTTAATGGTCCCATAGCCACCCCAGCTTACTGCAACTACCATTTTCGATTGTGTAGTAGTATATCAAGAACCGTGAACAGTAAGTCCGCGAAAATATCTGAACTTTCCAGTCCGCCCCAATCTCATACATTTTGTATCTGCTGTTTGCTAGATGCGGAACACGAAATAAACATATCAATAGATTGATAAACCGATAGATTTACGCCTCGAATACCGTGCAGTACTAAATCAGTGGGTAGCAGGTTCAATTCCGGGCCGGCCCACGTTAAAATTGCGTGTTGCACAATAGAGAAATTGTAAATACGATTTGCGATGTTTGTATGTGGTACGAGAATTTCTAAGTTCAATTTCTTTACGGTAGTGAGTTGGAATGGATTATATTTCGTGAACATCGAAAATAAATTCAAGAATCTGATTTTTTAAGGGTGCATTTCCAATAATAAAACTGGATCGGAATACGGTAATGGACTCACCTTTCTATTACGTGTGACTGAATACAATGATTGTTGAAATGTGGGTATTAATTCACCTCTGCGTAATCCTCAAGGGATAAGGGCGTGATTATATGTATGTATATTTCGAATAAAACAGAGAGCCGCCGAGTAAAAAGTAAGAGAGGATACATAAATATGTAATCATCATCATCCTTGCGTTAACCCAGGGCCTCGATTCTGCCAAGAGAGAGTACTGTTGTGCCACAGACACTGCTTAAAATTCATTCCATTTTGGCTTTAAAACAATGCAGTTAGGGACCAAAATTAAATGCATTTTTGCAAAGCAAATGAAAAAGTGTAATGAACCCATTTTCACTTCATTTTGGGCTTTAACTGTATTCAAATAAAGTCTTAAATGTAATATCATTTTTGCAGAGTCTGTGGCACGATAATGTTTTTGCTTTAGTAGAATCGAGGGTCTGGTCGCATCCTAGATATTCACCTGTGAGTCCAGAGTCCGCTTAAATATGTGTAGCTTGATTCTTTCGGCTATATTTGAAGCGACTGCCGCCTGACCTTTAAGCCTGAATTGTGGTTACTGGCCAACCTCTTTCCGAGACTTTGCCTTTGCTTAACATCAGGCGAGGTGAAGTGAAATTAACCTGGCTTTCATAAAAAAAAAACCACTGACAGAGGTGATAAAGATAGGAAAAATTTAATCAGTTTAGGCGGGATTCAATCCCGCTATCTTTCTCTTACAGAATCCTCTGGCCACTGAGCCACTGAACCATGCCTGAATCCATCCAAATTGTCCTATATCTATAACCGTTTTTAAGGCGATGGTACTAACAGAATTGTTTAAAAAGCATATTTGTAAAACTATCTTTTCAACTACACCAGGAAGATAAATTACTCAGGCGGGATTAGAACCCGCGACTTTTCACTCACAGAGAGAATACTCTTACCAACAGAGCCACTGAGCCTGAAACAATTCAATTTGCCTTTTATATACACGGTGATTTTATATTAGTGAGTGAGTTTTTTGTTGGAAATTCACAAAGCGAACCTATCGAAGTAACAAAGGGCACGGCACAGGGATCAGTCCTGGGACCTCTGTACTTCCTAACATATGTTAATGACATGAGCAATAGTATCAAACACTGTACTTGCTACCAGTTTGCAGACGATACATGTCTCGTAATAGCTGATAGGGACCCACAAAAAGCACGTGACCTGTTGCAGACTGATTTCAACTCCTTGCAAAAATGGTGCCATGATGCGGGCCTTGTACTCAATGCGGATAAAACCAAATTACTAGTAATTAAATCACCATACAATAAAAGCATCCCCCCTGCGAGTATAACCGCACATAACCATAGTTGCCTGCATAATTCAAATAGCGCATGCAACTGTCCCCTCATAGAATCAGTAAATTCATCTAAGTATCTGGGATTGGAAATTGATAACAAGTTTAATTGGGGTAAGCATATCGAACACGTATGTAATAAGTTGAGACAGTTCCTGGCTAATCTAATAATTATCAAAAACCGTATACCGTATAAAACACCGTATAAAATTATGCTATACAACTCACTGGCTGAATCATATATACAATACGGGCTCAGTAGCTACGGTCGCACATTCGAAACTTACCTCAATCAAATATATAAACTCCAAGTGAAAATACTAAAAAATATCGTGTCAAAAAATACGAAAAACTAATGCCAAAATGACGAAAACAAATTATCTAAACACTGTAATGCACTACCTGTACAAACCCAATTTCAATTTATGCTACTGAAGGAACAATTTTTTAATGAACGGTTACAAAATAAAATCCAACATCCTATATACATTCATTTTCATTTGTGTCAATTATATTATTTAAGTAAGATAAGTATGGATCTGATAGTATTAGCACAAACCTCAGTGGTTTATAAATACTACTATACCTTTATTTATACCTGCACTATGTAATTTGATAAATAAATAAAAAAAAAAAAAAATGATATTTAGAACTTGGGCACAGTTACGAAAGCAAAATCATCTGGAAAAAATATATTTTTTTCTTTCGCCAAATTAATACTTCCAGATGATTTTGCTATCGAAACTGTGGCCAAATTCTTTTTATCCGAAACGGCTGTAAAATAACCCAGTATATGTGTGTATGGAGCATATTTCGCTAGCTATCTTTACTGCCTATCCCTCGATGACGTATAACCGTGAGGGTATAGCCATCGACAGTCGTGACCGCAGCGACATTGCTTAACCTCGTTTCAATATCAGCAAGTGACAGTTCACAAACAATAAGTAGGTTCTATAATACATCAGCAGCGGTTGAACCCGTGACCTCGCAGTCGCTGCGGCCCATTGTCGTTCATTATTACCAATACCGTTATGTTCTACCCTTAGGCGGAATGGTTTCCGCGAAGGTACGGTCCCGGGTTCGGCTCCGGTCAATCGGTAAATTATATGGATGGGTGGTTCGAGGAAACGTGTGTGTCATTTAGTTCAGTTGAACGATTAGTGGAGGTTGTATTTACGAAGAAGTTTTAAAGGAAATGTTTTAATAATACAAAGGACCATCATGTTGCCATAAGATGGGGTGTAGTTAAATTGCCAAAAATTGAGGTGGGAAAGGGTTCTATGAATTATTTTTATTATTTGGTTTTTGGCTCTGGCGTAGGCTTAGGAAATTAAATTTGTGTCCTCCGTAGGATCAGACGGTCAGTCGTCCCTATAAAAGCCAAAATAAATAAAACAGAGTTATAGAAGACAGGACCCTGGGCTTTGCAAGACCCCCGACTCAAAGAACCCCTCTCTTGTTATAAGTTTGACGTGTCTGTCTGTCTGTGGCATCATAGCTCTCGAACGGATTAAGCGATTTCATATAGTTATTTTTTTTGTATTAAAGGTTTACTTATTCTATCTATTCTTTTATACAGTGTACCTTAAACGTCAGTGAATAAATATTTTTTCTTTTCTTTCTTTCTTTCTTTCTTTCTTTACTTAAGTGCGAGTGTTCTGAGACATGATTGATGAAAATCAGTTAAGCCGTTTAAAAGTTAAGGGAGTTACAGTGGGAATGGGGAATGTCGAAGGATTTTTAAATTTTAATTTATGTTATTAGTTTGCACATCGTGATAGAATCCGTTAAAATAGTCTAATTTCAATACACCTTAAGTAACTCGCAAGCGGATGCTATTTGCATACATATTACTATTGTATATCGGGCGTGTATCGATTCCGTCCGGGAGTTATCGGTTAGCTACAACTGCCGAATTCAACCGCCATTTGTTCTGTACGTGAGGTGTTATACATAAGTATTGTATAATTATAATATAGACTAGCAGATACCCACAGCTGCGTCCGCGTGGGTATCGGTTACCGCAATTTTGGTGAAATTTCAGTTTCTACCCAACCAATTGTGATCAAACCAAAATTGATTGATTTGATTGATGATTTTCAGACCTTTAAAAACTGCATCCAAAATCCTTTCAGCAGTTACTCCATTGACAAAATTGTGTTTAGTATCATTAACGTAACATACTTAAAACAATCAAGTCGTGACCACGGGTGCTGCAACGCACCCGAAACGTCGGCAAAAGTAAGTTTTTCCCAAAGAATTATTGCGTGAAGTCCTGAACTTTTATATAAAAACTATGCCTAATAAAGGTTTTTTTTAGTATTTCCAATGTACAGACACGACTACTTTATTAATTTGTAATAGTAAAAATTTCATATAATCGAAATTAATTGTAAACTACAGCGTCCCCAGTGAAAGTTAGTTGCAAGAAACGGGTTACGAACGCGGAAATTTTGATCGCGATTAAAATTCATTTGTTTAATTATGTGAAATAAATGAGATTCTTGGCAACTTGATAATTTGAACTGGTTTCGTAGACGTCTTAAATATGCAAGTGTAATTAACAGATACTGTGAATTATTAATACAAATAACTGAATGTTGATAAGTATAATAATGTATGTGTATTTTTTATTTAACTGTAATAATGGGCACCATTGTATTATTATAAGTGGTTATGTTTTTTATATGTCTTTGATATTTGGATACTTAGATGAGCTTTTAGCATTGCCTGAGCCGTGGGCAGAATTCAATATTGTAGTTTTATGTCCCGTAATCTTGCGATGTGCCTCAACTGAGCCTTTCGCAGGTGACTATCTGTTGGCGTGCATGGGTATACGCCCAGTAGCGCATCCATATAAGGAATATGGAAATTTCTGTAATCTTGTTTTACGATAGGAGTAGGTCCTCTTATGCCTTTACAGGTTATTGTGATGCCTCTCAATATGGTGAGAAAAGTATTATCCTACTTCCTACTAATAATATGAGTGTGAAAGATATTTCAGTGTTTGTTACTCAAATTATTGTTTTATCCTTGGTGTACAATAAAGACATGTTATGTTATATTAAAATCAAAATGCTCAATCAAGTGAAAGGGCCTAGCTGAAATTTTACATTATGGAATAACATAAGGTTTGGGGTTGCGCGAATGGGATCAGATATACTTATGGGTGAAGCCGAAGCAACATATAGATATAAATATATACCAAATTATACATCTTACATACAGATTAATGCAAATTTTGTATTTTTATTAGTATTTATTTTTCGATAAAGTGGCATTTTATTGTAAATTTATTTTATACTGACATTTTTAAGAATTTGATACGACATGTTTTAAATTTATTTTATGAACTGTATAAATATCTAACTTGTGTTTAACACGCATATTAACTTATCAATATAACATTAATTCTACATGTAAAATTTTTACACAATAATTTGGGTTAATAATTAAGATAAGGAGTCAATCATTCAGTATTATTAAAATTATATATCAGTCAGTATTATTAAAATTATATAATCTGGTTTTGCTACTGTAAATTTAACGGCCGATTATCAGGAAGTCTCGATCTCAACCGAATCACATGTTTACATTCTCACACAATTATTTGTACATTATATATGTATATTTATGCGAAAATGTACAAGTATATCATTATTAAGATGGGTATTTATCATAATTTGATAGATTTATATAAATAATCGTGGGTTATTATTCTTCTAATTATGACATAAATAATGATAATGTAACAATTGATATTTCATGTTATAATATGTAGGTATATAACATGAAATTATGTGTTAATAATAGCTATACCGGAGTGTATAAATTTTATATCTTTAGCGTCAAATTCATTATATAACATATATAATAATTTTGCGTTGATGATTTCCTTGTGTGGTTGTTTTATTTATACAGGTTGATGTTTAACAACATCTCGCAGTAAATGTAAAATGATCTAAATCTTTTTGTGAAACCTTTATTAGCTTTTCTTGTAATTAACAAGGAGTGTAATCAAATCTTGGAAGATCATTTTTATCCTACTAAGGGACCAAACGCGAATCCTAGACACTCCAGACAGCCAATAAGTGGATGATATTGCCTATTTATTATAGATCGTATCGAAATATTACTTTTTTGTATGTATATAGGTATATGTAGATCGGATGATGGCAGTACGATGGTCAGTCAGCGGTAGCTCTCACAAAAGATAAGATAAACCATAAAAGGAGCAGAAAGCATACAAAAATGAACTCCGGGCTCTAAACCTCTTCGCTCTAAATCTTTGTATGCTGCCAGGATAATCGCAGAGATGATGATGACGTATTTTGAATGATGATACTATAATGATTTATTTATTTTACTGTCAGATAGGTAACATCTCTGTTCCTAAGTCAGATGTGGCAGCCCATCTTATTCTTTACCAGTGTATACTTACCATAAGGATTGTGACCTTTTGTAGTTGTCAGTGGTAGTCGAGCATTTACAGCCCACGTAAATCACTTACCATCTAACGTGCTAGCTTGCTTCTTAATTAGCGAGAAAAAACTCCTAACTGCACGACAATTATTCAAGGAAACTGCCGAAAATTACGCTCAAATTTAAATAACCTTGAAAATAATAATTAAGGTGTTTCAGAAATATTAAATAAAGTCATAATGGTTATTTTTAATGTTAGCTTAAGTAATTACGTTTTAATAATTCAAGGTGAAGTTTATTACCTAACGCTAGAGAGCATTTAAATTCCAATCAAGCGATACGGCGCGGCCGACGATGTGCGCGGGCGCCTTCAGCATTATAACTGTTGAATTTTGCGATGGAGTGTTGAAAGCTGTTGACTAATGTTATTACATAACAACTGTTACCTGCGGCTATACCCTGTTGTAATAATTGTCCCGTTCCCGCGACCAAAATAAATTTATTCCGGGGAAAAAGGCTCTTATGTGTTATCCCAGTCTACAATCTACCTTGTACCAAATACAGGTGTCTTTGGCTCCATCCAGTAACCCACAGAAACCTATGCCCGGAATAACAGCAGTTCACGCGCTCCTTCACACTATAATCTGTCTGTATACCAAGTTTTGTCCAGATCGGTTCAGTAGTTTTTATGTAACTGGTTAACAGACACAACACAACACAAACTTCCATGAATCCATCCACACCAATCAAAATGTTTGGCGCCCCCAACGGTTCCAGGTAGAAGGGGTAGGCCCATGAACTCCTGGCTTGACGTTGTGAAGTGTGACATGCGTCCAAATGGTCTCACTACCATGGACGCCCAAGATCGTGTGAAGTGAATGAGGAAGAGCCAGAAGACGGACCTTGAGTTCCGAGGGTACTGTGGCTTCGGATGCAATCAGGATAACGTCTCAATGTAGATGATGATGATCCACACCAATCGGAATGTTTATAATATATTGGTAATATATACCTGCTAGGAGTGCCAACAAGATCTTCGAAGCCTGAGCATACCTTCTGATAATCAGACGAGGCCCGTGCGCGGGTTCTCATTTCTCTATGGGGGCAGACGGCAGAGTGTTACCCCATACGTTACTTTATTTTAGTAGAAATAACTATTGTCTATATAAATGTCACATAAACAATTCCGCATTTGGCTCTACCGACAAACTGTAACATAATACCAATTACACGTGAGTTTTTTGTTGCCGGCGCGCCGTCGCCTGCGCGCGATCACGACGTAACATAAGCACTTGATTACCTTCCCTGCTACTTTAGTGCGAGAGGTGAAACGGGATTTGAGAGGTGGTATCGAGTCTGGGGTTCATTATAATATGCTTTTTGTTATATTTATAAATTATGAAGTATGTTCTTGAGGTGAAACCAGAAACTTTCTTGAATGTCTTGTTTACATACGTATAAGTATTATGATAATTTACGGTTGAAAGACAAAAGGCACCTTTTCTCCTTTAAATATGAAAAAATACCTTTCTATTAAGTTATTTGGGATCGTTTCTCTTTGAATTGTCTTTTGATTTTCAACCGTCACTGCCAGCAATTCTTAATAATTCCTACAATGGCCACTATATTATCATGTATGTTCCAAAAATCCACAAAGAGTTCACAAAGAGTTTCGGGTAGCTTAATTCGCTCAGCATGGTTAGTATGAATAACTGATAGAGAAATGACGCACGGCCAAGATGTATACAGTAGTTGATATTAGTAGTGACCCACTAAGGTTGATTAGGTTGGAAGGGCAGGTCTATAAAATTGATATCAGGTCTGTCCTTTATATTGGCCGGCAGAAGCTGCGTGTCACGCAGATGACTATACTGCGATGGAAGTGTAGAATTACGCGAAAGGATCGCGTGAGAACCTACTCAGCTGTGTAATTTCAAAAACTAGTAAGCGACACCTGCTGGCGAAAACGAGTCTTCACTTTTTGCAGATTAGCAGACCATGAAGCATCGTTTCGCTGTATACGAAAAGACCTGGAAATAAAACTTATAATCTACAGAAATAACACGTATGTTATAGCAAGTGCACATTCGCAATGCTGTACAACGTATAAAAGGACAAAATAAATAAAAAATAACATTTGCCTGTGGTCCATTACCAGAGTTATAAATTGCATTCGCGATGAATTTGAAGTCAATTACCATGGACGTGAAAAAAAATACGGCAATTAAAAGAAAGAGTTAAAATGATAATATTCCTCTAATGTCAACATAATTCTCTGTGTTATTGCCGCCATTTAGTGTTTCATTGGATGTTTTGTCACTGTCTGTGCGTATTTTTTTCTACGTGCATGTTTTTCACTATTACAGAAAAAATACCTACAGGTGAATCGCCTCTGTAGTTGGAGCCACGACAACCGCAGGACTACGTGGCTGATAAATTTATGGTCTTCTGGGTATGAACTACACCCAAAAGACCATAAATCAGCATTGTGAGCGCAGCGAGTCCAGGGTTCACTGTTGCACCTCGCTCGGTGTTATTCTGGATAGGAAACGAGAGGGTGGATTCATTGGACGAGCCATTATTGCCTTTTGGAGACGCTGAAATTGTAATTTGTGTGAATTACGCTGAAAAGGCGACCGTAAAGACATAAAACATACAGATATGTGTCATCAGTCATCATACAGGCAATTTTTTTTGCAACAGCAAGTCTCTTGCGCGCCCAGTGCACCGTACGTAATGTATTTTTTGCACGCTACTCCAGTCCTACCTTCTAGATACGCAAAAGAGGCAACCAAGAGACTTGCCTCCGATTCGCCTTTTCTGTGTAATTTACGACATTTTGTATGAAAACTTTTCGAAGCACATGCGTCTGAGCTACGTCTTATACCTTACCTGCAAAATTCAGGTCTAAGGAACTCTAAAACATGTTGCCGTGAAGTAGGATTCTATTTTTATAGTGTATTCTCGATAATCGGGCCCTGAATGATGAGGGATGTTTTATGCTAATGAGCGCATTATGTCTTGTTGTTATAACGCGGATCGAGTTCAACTGGCCGGGCGGGTGTATTTATGGAGTACTAGCTTTTGCCCACGGCTCCACCCGCGTGGATGTCGGTTATTGCGATCAAACGTCTCAAGGTCTAATCTACTTAACTCGATACCAAATTGCATCAATTCGGTTCAGTGGTTTAGGTGTGAAAGTGTAATATACAGACAGACAGAGTTACTTTCTTATTTAATTCAGCATTTAATAACTTTTAACATATCTGAATCAAGCATTTTACGTAGAAATAAACGTAGAAATAAAAATTGACAGGGCAAGTAGATACGAGTACTGTCACTTTATTTGTCGTCGGCTTCATGTCATTAACTCGGTCGGCTTTTCTGTCAGATGATTAATTCAGTTACTTTAGCGCTATACAGGATTTATAAAATACTGAAATTAAATGGCTTCCGCATGAATTCGATTATGTTCGAAACCTTACAACTTCGATAAGCTCAGCAATAATTGTGGTATAAACTAACTAAACACACAAAATCATGGCCAAAGCTGGTACATTTTATGACGCGGTAATACCGATAGTGATGTGAAATACTCGATAAAATCGTATCGATATTTCACTGTAGACGTTGGACCGGCTATAAAATGCATCTTACGACTTCATGCTGCTCGTAAAATTTTAATAGATATTAAATTTATAATGTCAGCTGTCTTTGTTATGTTCTAACTTAAATTATTGCTTAATACGAAGAGAGTTTAGAGTTTTTCTGTCGAACACTATTGATAGTGGAGGTAAATTATTTTAAGCTTAATTACGTTACGTTGATCACGTTCTTTTTCTTGTCTCTCATGGTCTCTACACACTAAAGCGGTCTTTGCCGCCGCCACAACACACCGGCGAGTGCCGGCGAGTGCAGGCGGGTGCATGCTTGATGCAATATAAGCCCGGTAGCGGGTAATTCCGCCGGCGCTGATGGCGGTTTATAGATGGCAATAAGCTGTCAACAATACTACTAGGTCTAATGTGTTACCTTTGTAGAATCTAATAAATTCAAATATGATGGTAAAATCCAATCAAAACACTCAATTTAAAGCTACTAGCAAACAAGCTTGTTCCAAAAAGAAGCGGTGTCGCCGGTGGGTTAAACTGGCGAACCGGCGTCTTTAGTATGTAGACAGCTTTACGTTAAGTCTTTTAATACGTTAAGTCTTTTGATTCGACTTATCCAATTATAGTTTTACTTGATTGGATTCCAGATAACGAATTACTATTGGTATTTTTTCATTATTACGTGTGTGTGTTGCGCGTGAACAAATAAACGACATATTATGAGGTGGTAAATTGTTCGAAAACTTTATAGGTATTTGCGGGTTCAATTCCAAGTAAGTGTAGATATTTGTAGTCATGTGTTTATTATTCTGGGGTATTATTATTGTATGACATGTAAGAGTTCACAAAGAAAAGTGTACCTATCTAAATAGGTTTAACCGCGTTTTAAGACCCATATTACAAGCTGGCTGTTTATTTTGAGTTTGTTAGCCTGTCACCTGTAATGACAGGTTAATTTAAGCCTGGAATCAGAAATTTAAGCCTAGTACAAAATACTATAACCACTTTCATAATGCCCTTAAACATAGGCTCACCACGGGTATAGTCGTGTTCTGTATAAAAACATAGCGTACCACGCACAGTAACTATGTACTTACTTCTAATAAAATGATTAATCATATATAATACTAGCTGTTACCCGCGACTTCGTCCGCGTTTAGTTCGGAATAGCTCAAACTCATTATTAAACATGGTGGAAGATTTTTATCCCAACTGGAACGGAAGTACTTGAAATACTGGAAATAGTGAATTTTACGCAAAGGAAACATTTTTTTATTTTAAAAAAGAAACAAAACTGTATTCAAATTGTAAACAAAACTGTATTTGATTTGTATTCAAATCATTTTGAAAACTCGCTTGACATCTTCCACCTTGTATTTTTAAATTAAATATTATGAAGACAGTCTTTTGAGTGACTGACTTATATAATACAGGGCTAAACTACTGAAAACTATGAAAATTGACAGACTTCTTCTATGGGCTTGGCAAATATTGCGGAAGGATTTTGAAAAATTCAACATTTTGTTGACGAAATCATTATCAAGTATGTGATGAACATTGTTATATGTGGACTTGGTAATGTTCACCAGTTTTAATGGTTTAAATATTCTTCCTTCCTCCCAAATTCTTAAAACATGCTGCCACCACTTACTAACTGAACAAATTAAAATAAGTACATCAAGTATCACACAAAATAGTTTCAAGAAAACCCGTTGCCTTGCACGCCCTGAGCAGTGAGCAGTGGTTCTCTTCTTTGCCGAGCCAATGGTGGGTAGTTCCAGTTTTATGATAAATTCCATCGACCACAGTCACATCGTTGTTCATTGCTTTACACACAGGTAGAGAAGAGGGGCGCAGTGGGCAAGAGAGCAAATACAGCATTGACTGGGATGGGGTCATATAGCCTCATTTTGCCATAATATATTCCTTGTATTGGTAAGCTTGTTTCCGCGCTGAGAAGCGCGCCTCCCCATTCCGGGGGGAGTCGGGGACACCGTTGTCCCCCCTCCCGAGGAGGGCTAGACCATAAGTGTTGGCCCTGGGTCCGCCAGGGTGCGAGGGATATGTCGATGACAACCTCACCTCCGGCCTAGCACCTCGACCCACAGTCGGCGTGCGGTTTTAGTCGGTTCGAGTCCGACATAACCTCCCTGGTCTGATGCAATTTACCGGAACTGAGTGTTTCTCTGCCCACATTCAGTCTCTTTTATATAATAGGAGCAGCGGTATCTTTTATATACCTAATACATAGGTTGGCTTCTCCTGGCGTACTGTTATCATTTCTGGGATAGATTTACGTATTAACTATTAGATACCTACTTATTAGACGGAATCAATAATATCGCAGCGGCGTGCGTTGGTAGTCATCATGTCACTAATATTGTATAATGTCTGCAGTTGCATAAAGGCGTTGTCTCTCTGGCTGTATTTTACCATTTCTACCGCACCACGGCGAGTGAAAGAGCCTATTAGGAGTCTTTCAACTAATCTCTCCTTCCTTCCGTCAGTCACATACGGTAGAAATAATGCCACCTCTAACCAAGCTATTCGGAACTTCATTTCTTTATCAGGCGGTTAAGAACTGTATTGCTCTGCCCACACGTGTGTTTTCTTCTTTTTAAGATCCGGAGTTTTTTTATATAGGACACGTCAATTTAACTGCACCTCGACTGATGTTAAGCTAAAGGCAAAGACTTGGAAATAGGGTCACCATTATAAACGTGTACCATCTTAACAATGGTGGCACTCATCTTTATGGGATCATCAGAAGCCTTTTCACGCCCCCCTTAAAGGACCCGGGACTGTAGGAAGAAGTAAACCGTGAGCTGGCAGGGATGATGGAATATTCTGATCCGTATGTGGATGACATCTGAGCCTTGCATGCGTTGTCCTGTGTATGAAAGGAGAGGGTGGAACTAATTGGAATAGCTCATCAGAACATTCGCCATGGTAGAGACGGTAATACGATACGGACAACTATCTCCCAGAATACGTAATGTGCTTCAGAGAAGGTCCAACGATTTACTTCCTCCATGAGCGCGGCTTTGATGGTGATAGCTTAGGCTACCCATCACCTTAGCCGAAGCAATCCCTGTTCTTCACGTTGAGACCGCCTATACTGGGGTACCTAGCCCCAGAATACCCCCAATGCCCCATTCCTCTGTTAAATTTTAATCGGTTTGATTCCAATATTGCGCTTGCCCCGATGTGGTGGAATCGGTATCAATGGGGGATACCAGTTTCAGTTTTATGACTTCTCAGGCGGGTGGGACCACTTTTTCATTCTCCGAAATGAAGAATTTTGTATAGATCTAAGAATATTATATAATAAGTTCTACTATTACTGTCACACAGCTTAGTTTTATGTACTATATATAGAATACTAAGCCTAGAATTTATATTTTACTTCAAATAAAACTATAAATACATTAAAATACAACAAATACATAATAAAATAACAAAGTTAAACAAAAGTAAATAAAAAACCATAAAAAAGAAAAATTACATTTTAGATGGATTCGAACGCGACTCAGCTAAGTTATAAGTCCACCGCAGACGTATTGAGCCACAGTTACCGTGAAATCATAGTGCGAAATAGACGTTTACATATTATGTCATAAAAACATTCTGTCCCATTCCTTATTATAATAGCATGATGATATTAATTCTGAAAGCCAGGAGTCTTTTTACCGAACCAGCTGCTTGCTAATTTGTTGGATTCGAGGGAAAATCGTTCGAGAACAATGTGAATTCTATCGAGACACTTGCTGTGCCGAAGATTCTGCAGTAACATGACCTTTATAGATTATAAACGCTATTATTTCATGATATAATGTAAGTGGTACTTATATCTTTATCTCCCTGATTTTCTTCTTGACCATACTTAAATACAAATTGTGTATAGATGTCGTGGGAAATAAAATAATATTTGATATTTTAATTTTAATTGTCTCCCGAGGAGGGCCAGACCGTCGATGACAACCTCACCTTCGGCCTAGCACCACGACCCACAGTTGTCGTGCCGTTTTGGTCGGTTCGAGACCGACATAACCTCCCCTTCCGGCTCCGGCAGAAGAGGTATCCGAGGGGATTTCCGCACGAAAAAAAAGGATGTAGAGGGAGAACAATGGATTTTGGATGTCTGGGAATAAGCCCTTTAAAATATATCTGCAAGTAGACAATTTATAAGTATATAATATGATATAGCTTCTACTTAAACGGAGAACTATTTCCTCTGTAATTACATATATTTTCCCACAGGCTTAGTTCTTAGCAGTTATATGTCTTGAAGCTAAAACCTATACTTTACTATCCATTAAACGTTTCATTTACGTCTGTAACGGTAGGTATTCATGAGTATTCATTATTATTTACATTTATTAGCTACTAGAGTTATTGCCTGAGGCGTTGCCCGTGTGACATTTGATCCCGTTGCCGTAATCCACACTTTTACCCTATATGTAGTGACTACAGCCTTTGTTTGTTAACAATTACTTTAACTTTCTTTTTCTTGCGGTCCCAAAATACTCTCTTCAAAAATAATAAATGATTTTAATGATATAATAATAATGATGGGCACCTTTGCACCGCGAGCGATCAGGGGCGGGTTATTCGACTAATACTGTGTAGTATTTATTTAGTACCTATTAAGGTGACATGATTTATATATAATTAATGTTAATTGACAATAAAGATTTTACATCTTTAAAAAAAAAAAAGTTTGTAAATTTTTTAATGATTAATTTGAATTTTATTTTTATGATTTATTTTAATAATATTTTAATATAATTTGTAAATATGTATTTTAGTTTTACTTTATTTAGTTTTAGTTTTATTTTAATAATATATATATTTAATTAACCTGTAAATAAACTTATACTATGTATAAAAAAAAAAAAATTAAAGGGGAATCTGGGACCGCGAACCTGGTCCCGAAAGCCTCCCTACCGCCTTTAAGATTTTAGACACCTTGCTTAATCCTACTAATATTATAAATATGGTAGTTCGTTTAGTCTGTGCGGATGTTTGTTACTCAACCCCCCTCAAGCGGTAGAATCCATACCAATAATATAAATGCGAAAGTAACCCTGTCTGTCTGTATGTTACGCTTTCACGCCTATACCACTGATCCAATTTTGATGCAATTTGGTATAGGGGTAGATTAGACTATGAGAAAGGATATAGGCTACATTTGGTCGCGATAACCGACATCCACGCGGGCGGAGCCATGGGCAAAAGCTAGTAGATAATATGTTTGGGTGCTGTGTGAAATCGTCATTACTATCATTATCATTACATAGTATAAAATCTATCGCATTTTCTGTCTGTCCCTATATATCTTTAAAAATACACTACGTATTTTAAAGCTGTTTCTTTTAAAATATAGAGTAATTCAAGAAGAAGACTTATATGTATAAAACATGCTTAATATAGTAGAGGGTACAGCGGGAACGGGATCTGAATTCAAGCGGGCGGAAAGAACCTAGCGGTACGAAGTTTGTCGGGCCAGTTAGTTCTATAAAATCATAGTTTAATTTAGTAATTCTATCCCCAGAATAATAATATTGCATGGTTAACTTCGGCAGATTTGCAGTTAATAGCCAATTAAAACTTATGCAAATCAAAACAATCCCGTTGAAGAATCATCACCTTACGTCGTAAGAAAATCATATTCCGTTTACTATGGATTTAATGACAGTAATTATTTATTAGCTTGTGAAGCAGTGTACGGTAGAATGTAGGTACCGTAGGACAACATGCACAGTAGCCGAAACAAGTCACTAGCCAATGTTTGTGCGACCCACTGACGTCTTGGCTTTAGACCTATTTGTGTGTACTGCTGCTTGCGAAGTAACGGTAGCTGGCTTGAAGATATTTGGTGATTTTCTCACGACGGGATTTCCTTCCTAGTTGGGAGTTATACAGAAAAGGAAGGGCGTATGGTATCAAATCAATCAATTAATCAAATCAGCCTTTTCGTAGTGAACGCGACTGTTACGCAGGAGGCGCGGGTTCGCTCTCCACACAGTGCAAATATTTGTATGCATGAATATGGCTATTTACATTGGTATGGGTGTGTATAATATTTACAAAAAAAAGTATTATAAGTATGTATATCCGCGTTCTAGATTCCATAACACAAGCTAGTTAAGCTTACCATGGGTGTAGATAGCGATCGATGTGTAGAATATTGTGGTATATTTATTATTATTACTTCTCTAGTCATCATCATCTTATGGCTTAGATTGCATCAAACTCAAGGTATTTATTCAAAATTGTGTAGCACTACTACAGCTTTTTGACGTCAAATTCTGCTTAAAACTAAGTTTACCACCGCTTCCTAGGCACCAGTGGAGAAGAAACGGCGCAACAAACTCCACTGTAGCATTTTATGGACGTCAATTTACAAACAAGTAAGTTCTTAAGACTAAATATGGACGAATGTACATATGTCTCGTGTCAAGATAATTAAAGTATATAAAAAAACTTATAATAAAATAATTAACCTAAGTTAACAAAAATAAAGAATAAAGAAGTTCGCGTTCCTATTTAAACATTATGCCGTAGTAACAGCAATTTAGGAGGGGCCTGCACCATGCTCAAGCCAGACATTTTTGTCTTTAAGGTAATCATCTGTCCTATAGTATGCTTTTTTACATAAGGTGGTCTTCACAAAGGTTTTAAATTTATTGTCAGGCATACCAAGGACTGATTCAGGCAATTTATTATAAAAACGTATACCATCCCCCCTAAAAGAATCACTAACTCTGCAAAGCCGATAGCATGGAAGGAGCAGTTTATTTTTATTGCGCAGATTTCTGTCTGTAATGTCACTTACTTTTGTAAAATTAGGTATATTTTTTCTGACATACAGTATATTTTCGAGTATATATTGGGAAGCTACAGTTAAAATATTAATATCTTTAAACCGTTCCCTAAGAGAATCTCTCTTACCTAAACAGTAAATGGCACGAACTGCCCTTTTTGTAATATAAAGATAGTTTCTAAATCTGCGGCATTCCCCCAAAGTAGTATTCCATAGGACATCAAGCTATGAAAGTAACTAAAGTACACCAGCCTAGCAGTATCTACGTCAGTCAACTGCCTGATCCGTCTGACAGCAAAAGCAGCAGAGCTGAGTTTATTGGCCAAAGCAGTGATATGGTCATCCCATTGCAATTTCGAATCTATTGTGATTCCCAGAAAAGTAGTGCTATTTACAAATTCTAACCTTTGCGCCCCCAGCACGATATCAACCTGAGCTTGCCTCACATTAGGCAGTGTAAACTTAATGCATTTGGTTTTTTCTGCATTCAGCAATAGGTTGTTTGCAGAAAACCAATTTGAAGAAATGAAGAAAACCATCTGAGGTTTCATCCTTCTTTTTCTTTTCGTATTCACTCATAGGTACAGTTTTTGGCAGTGACTGTAGTCTGACCTCCATTCTCTTAGAAGAAAGTTTGCACCAGAGTTTCGTTCGTTAATCAACAGTTGTACCGGCTTTAATGTGAGATTGGCTTGACCCTTAACTTCTTGGTGAAGCGCAATACTCCTTTTTATTTGTAGTTAGTCATGTCTGTCATATAACGGTAGCCAGTTTGATGATATTCGTTGTTTTTCTCACGATATGTGAGTCATTAGCATTTTTACGATTTAAACCTATATTTAGACTTCCCCGGTAAACGAAATTAAGTGTGAAATTTAATTTTCAAAAGGTCCCGTTTGTTCAATAACAGTATTGATGCCGATGTAATAAACAATTTGTGTTTTGTGTGGTACAGTTAGTTCGCAACGATAAAAATGCTGTGCCAGATGGAATCACGCAAAATAAAAAAGTAAGAGGCGACAGAGTAGTAAGTGAATTACAGTAGTAGGACCCCAAAAGGATGTTCGTATCTTAAGCCATTCTCATCTACAAGCCTACTCTCCTGATGTTTAACGGACGAGACTCAAGTGCAGAGTGTCCTATGAGGATAAGGGGTTGGATGGCTGTCACTAGTGAAAAGCCTTTTTTCTATTTAAATAAGCCCTTATGGTGGCCCCTAATGATAAGCTACAGGCATGTACTATGTTAACAATGGTGGCACTAAACTTGACGGCCTCATCAGATGCTTTATCACGCCCTGCTTAAAAGACCCGGGACTGTAAAAGCTAAGGTAAATCAAGTTTGAGAGAGGAGCTTGAGTTGTGAAGTGTTTGATGCAGTCGGGATTGACATTTGATTAGTTTTTTAGGATGAATAGTAGCAACGCTTAAAGTACTAATAAAAACATTGATGTTTACGCTTAAGATATTACGATACAACTTTATGCCAACTTCTATATAGTGTTAATTGAATACCACTGTACAAATATATTATACTCTAACAACAAATTTGATATTTGAAAATATATAACTGTGATGCAAGCGTTTACTTTTGACAGACATTTTTTTAAATTTATAAATGACATCAAACGCACGTAAGTAGTCTTCCATGTAAGTACGGTGTATTGAAACTTGGACAAATAAAAAAAGCAAACAAGTGTAATCTTAAAGCCAATAAGTTAAATAGTTGATTACTGAGTACATAAGATAATTACATATCTTATTTGTAAAGACTTGTAGTGGCAAATAATGAAGTGTAAATGATCAGAATATTATCGCACTTATAAAGTGAAGCTTTTTCCAGAATTTCATAATAGAATAAAAAGTAAAAATCATTAAAAAATGACAACTTGCTGCCAGTAGCAATAGTCATATTGTTTAATTGTACATTTCAAATGAGATATTTCACACTGCTTCAGTCATTTTCAATCTCGTTATTATTATCAAACAATCAATCAATTAGCTTATTGCAGTCAATGTCATATTTCTTTATTAATTTCAAATTTAATTTACAAACAAAATGACAATAGCAAAATAAAACAAATATCAAATAAACAAAAAGAATATAAATTGGTTATCTATAGCAATTTTTGCAATTATATCGCGTGTGAAGAATTTTGGGGCAAGATGTTTTAATTTCAGTACTTTTAAGGTGTCTTGGTTCTTTCGAGAAGCCAAACCCACAACAATTTGTATCACAATGATATTTTTTCAAATGCCTAGTTCTCTCTATGACTGCTAACGTTAGTTCACACAGCGCCGATAGATGGCGCTGGGCCATTTAAATTCAAGCTATCGTTTGTCTCACATCTCGCCTTTATAAGGGGCTCGGGTCACCCGAGAGTTAGAGAAACATTTAGCACCGAATTGTCTCTGCGATGAGGAGAACCTCACTGTAGAGACAATTCAGAGTTAAATGTTCCTCCATCGCAATAATTTGAATAATATGAACTCTCTTCTGCCTAGAGAGTTAAAATAATTATCTATCTCAGTTAGGGTGCGCGTGTTAGATTCCCGCTCAGTGCAAATATTATGTATTCATGAATATTGTATTATGATTATTTGCATTTTGCATCGGTCTCAATATTCATATTTACAATATGTATGTATTTACAAAAAAAAACCTGGGTTTATTATCTGCATTCTAGAGATTTCATAATTTAAGATGGTAATACTTTGCTTAGTTTGGCTCCAGATAGTACTAGAATGTTCTAGAATTGTTAGTTATTCAGCGGTAAAGGTGTAATATTTCGAACAAAAATTCTCAAGCCTATTAATTACCTCCCAGAATGTGAAGGAATATTATTGTCTTAAACCAAAGATATTGTTATATCATTAAAATGCTCCAGATTCTGAGCATTGAGTGGCCTTTCATAATGATTGACAACTGTACCTAAGTATGTCATTTTTGTTGACCAATACAAAATAAAAAAAAAGCCGTCTGCCAAGGAAAACATCGAACCCATTAATTTTCTTTCGGTTTATAATTGGCAAACGTACCTCCTGTTATCAAAATTATTTCGATGTTTTCAGTGGCAGTCGGGTTTTTTTATTTTGTATTGGTCAACTAAAATGACATATTTACAGTTGTCATAAAGTGAGAATAACTATAAAAGTTCAAAATGTAGACAAAAACCAGACCACTAAACCAATAAACAGTTTTCAAATACGTCCACAAATAAAAAAGGAGTTGGCCCCTAAACATACGCCTAAAACTAGATTTATCATTTATATTCCTCTTAAAATGCAACCAAGAATTTTTAAACAGAAAGTAGCATCAAAATTCGTTGAGTAGTTTTACGTCTGTCGCCGACAAACAGATAAAAAGACGAAAATTTAAAAAGCAAACAACATCGATAACATAACCCAATTTTTTTATATTTCTTAACTTTACATATTTTTGGTATTAGTGTATGACAACTTATGTGGTGACTACTGTTCTACGGGTCTTACAAAATGGCCGTCACTACAAATTAAGTCAGACAGGTAAGTGACAATGTGATCTCGCCCACAGCCCACACGGATTCCTGCGGCTCCGTCATAGCCTCGTGGCCTTGATGCCTGACTGCCTGACCTGGATAGCCCAGACATCTAGGCTTCGAAACTTTGTTGCGTTGTCTCTATGTGTCGTTACCGCGAGAGATAATTGCGATCGAATATTCGGCGCTCGGTGAATAATTATGTCATGTTACAACTAAAATGGTGGTCTGGTTGCGAGATTGGAAATGACTAAGTTTATGCATATTGGAATAATATACATATTGGGAAAGGTATAAACCGTTTGAGTCTAGAGATTCTTGAGCTTAAATGAACTAAGACTATCGATGAGGAAAAAATTAATACCATTGCTGCAATTACAGTTGCCTGGGTTTCGATTGCCAACTGTTTCGATTGCCAACTGTTTCGATTTCAGGGTCGTGCAAAGTTTGCACTATGGGGCTCAGCGGTTGATCTCCTAAGCTTCCTCTCTTGATTTGACTTATCTTTGTAAAAACTGCTGGGTGACACCCTCTTTTTTTACGTCCGGGAAAACCCCGCGGATACCCCCCCCCCCCCCCCAGGGCCGGTCGGACTCGAACCCAACAAAATACACGTATGTGTGTCGTAGTGCAAAGCTGAAGGTGAGGTTGTCGGGCATATCCCTCGCACCTCGGCCGAACCCCAAACGACAAGACGAAAAACCGGCGCGAAAATCCATTGATCAGTATACCGGCTAACAGTTGAAGACCCATAGATATTGGTGAGACCTTCATACACCCAATTTTGTAATAAAAAACGAGAATAATGTTAAAAAAATATTGCTTTAATTTTGATCAATGTCATAAAAAATAATGTTAACAAATGAAGCTTGATTACTCTATATCAGTTCAAGAGTTAACCTCCCATCGCAACGAGTTGCCAAATATTATTTAAAAAAAAACATTTCATCGCAACCGATTACTCAAATACGGCTGCAATCGCAAACCGAAAGGGTTCAAAAAAGGAACAATGAACAGTTAAAGTTATCTGTGCCCTAGTTTTGTCAACCAATAAAAAACAATACAAGTCATATTACCGTTGTAGTGTTGTATCTGTATCGCTTATGACCGCAGATAACATTAGACTCGAGGGAGGAGCCTCAGGGCCTCGTTCTCACGCCGATTCAAACTTTTTTTAATTAATGCTTTTCGATTTTTATCGAGACCTCACTGAAAGCATTTTTACAACATTTTAAGTGTACTCAAAGCGACTTTGTTTTATATATCGATGCGATATATTGATTTTTAACGATATTTGTCTAAATGCTATTAAGGAACAAATAAATGTACAATGTTCGTAAATACATTGTACATTAATTTGGTCCTTAATAGCCTTTTAAAAAGCCATAAAGTCGCATCATATTATTTTTATAGACTAACAATGTGCGGTATATTTTTTATCGGCGTAGTTTTTTATTCGGCTACATTGTTACAAGTTTCAGGGTTAGGATAAGTATTTATTATAATTTTAAGGATCCCGTATCTCAAAAAGTAAAAAAGGAGAGCAAAGAGATCCAGAACCATAGAATTCCTTCGTTATCACGATCGAATTTTCAAAATGCGTGGAAGTATTGAGTTTGCATTTTGTTTGGTTGCTTTTCGGGTGCCATCTCCGTTAGAAAACAATCGATCCGGGTTTACTGTAAAATTAAATCAAATAAATCCCGCTAGAATTCTATTATAGTTTTATATCAAGTTGAAGTCTTATGTATCAAAGGTCGAAATCCTAACGTTGTCTGTGCTTCTCTCCTTGAACTATACCGACTATGAATAGCGATATATTCTATTTAACTAAAGAGCTTAAGATGTTACATCGTTTAGTATGTTATTTATAGAATAGGTTAGCTTTTGCCTTTTTGCATTTTTGTGCACTAGCTGTTCCCGCGGACCCGCCCTCATGTGTGTAGGTTATCACGACCATAGCTATGTCAGATGCCAGACAGATGTTATGTCTCGGATACCGGTATCCGAGGGGATTTCCGCAAGAAAAAAAAAGTTATACTCCCCAAAGGGATAGGCAGAGTTGTATTGACACCCATGTTTCGCTAATTATGATTTTCGGTCCCACGACATGGAGGCAAGCCTATTGCCGTCTAGTGGGCTCTTTGCCTTGGGCTGTATGTTTACTGTCGGATGGAGAACAGCCCTATCCCTTAGTCGACTTTTACGACACTCACAAAAACAGTTTGGGGTGCTATTCTACTCCAGGGACCAACACGGCGAATTTACTGATAGGGTCGTAGGTTAAGGGGTAAAAGGTTAATTGGAATCGAGAGGTAACGGGTTCGAATCTTGGCTATTAACACCCCACTCCTAATACAAGTAATTTAGCCTAGCCTCAGTTATTTTCCGTAACTAGTATTCCATAAAAAACATTCTTCAGTTTCAATGAATAAGAAACGAGCCTGTTACCGTCAACTGGGGATCAACAACGTTTGCCAGTACGCATTTTAAAATACCTGTTTGTGCTGTAAATATACCTGATTACACCTTCTTAAGACATTTATAACGGGAAACGAAAGTATTGACAGTATGTGTAATGAGTACTTGGACAGTAATCATGACTTCCTCCGTCGGGGAAACGCAGGGCATGGGGACTGGTTGTAATATTATAGTATTAACATCAATACAAATATAATATTGAAATGTTCGTTTGTAATATTATAATATAAAGCGTTTATATGCAGTTGCTTTGTCAACTTATTGCCGTTTCGAATAACATACCTATGTACTATAGGTATGTTATTAGAAACGTGCTTACAGTAAACTGTAGAATGCACCTCCAGATAAACAGTCAAGTTTGAAGTATCTGTGACTGTTCGAAAAACACCGGAAAAAATGAAATGCTCAAGTCAGACTCGAACTCACGACCTTTCCCTTACAGGGGGAATGCTCTTCCAACTGAGCTATTGAGCCACACCTGAATCATTTCAAATTTTCCTTCTCTTTATATCCGTCTTTAAGGGCGATGGGGAAGGGAAGGGTCGTGAGTTCGAATCTCACTTGAGCATTTCATTTTTTCCGATGTTTTTCGAACTTAAAAGTTAGCATAATAAATGTTATAAAAAATTAATTCAAATATCTGTGACTGCTGCCCCAATATTATAATAAAAAATCTCTATCTGTTTCACGGACCCTACAATCGATAGGCAGTAGGATTACAGATCAATGGTACAAATATTGGGACACTAAAATCAGAGATTGATGACGTTTTCTATCTCTAGTATCACAAGAAATAGATACATTATTGGAAATGATCATTAGCTGTATATAAAAAACTAGCCTTTGCCCGCGGCTCCACCCGCGTGGAAGTCGGTTATCGCGACCAAACACAGCCTATGTCCTTTGTCAAGGTCCAATCTATCCCTATACCAAATTTCATCAAAATCGGTTAAGTGGTTTAGGCGTGAAAGCGTAATATACAGACAGACAGACAGACAGACAGACAGACAGAGTTACTTTCGCATTTATAATATTAGTATGGATTAATGCGCTTAGTTTAACCTATTGAAATAGTTAAAAATATTATAATATCAATTTATGAATTTGTTACTGTTCAACAGCTCTTCGACGAAGGAAATACGGTTGCACCTTTACATATGTACCTATTACATATGTATGAAAAAGTGCGACCGTATCTCCTTTGTCTGTACGTGTAGGCCGATGTATTAGTATATTATTAAAATTTCCATTTTGTTCACCCAGGTTAAATTACCCAGAAATAAAATGGTAATGGTATAATTTCACCACAGAATGGTGTGGTGAAAAAATGCATAGGTATTTTATGTGTGATATAAGACAGACTCACCTTTATCTAGCAGCAATGTCTCATACAAGTTCTGCAACAAAAGAAATCAGAAATAAATTCATTTGTTTCGAAGATTAGGTATGAGGCAGATGTGACTCAGAGAAAATTACCTTGAATAATAGGGTTGTACTAAACTCACCTCAGAGAATATTCGTCAGAAATGGTAGACACATATCAAGTATAGGTACCCAAGGTACATGCTATTGTAGGTGTTGGCAGAAATGTGTTAAAACAACTAAATTTTTCAACAGTTTTAGGTTCTCCTTTATTTCCATGGGTATTAGCTTTTGCCTGTGGCTCCGCCCGTGTGGATGTCGGTTATCGCGACCAAATATAGCCTATGTCCTATCTCAAGGCCTAATCTACCCTTATACAAAATTTTATCAAAATCGGTTCAGTTGTTTAGGCGTGAAAGCCTTACATACAGACAGAGTTACTTTCGCATTTTATAATATTAAAGTATGGATATAACCGTCAATTATAAAGTCATGGGCATATATTTACGTAAGCTGTGTCATAGGTTGCGGATACAACTCTCGCTCAGTGCTAATACATCTAATTATGTACGTATGCATGAAAAAGTATGATAACGTGTCGTGTATTTACACAAACAGAAAACAATGTATTTAAAAAAAATTAGGTACCGCGGCTTGATTCGATTTATAAGGGAGAGACTTGATCCTCCAACCCCCGGAAAGTAAACCTATACCAAAACCTTCTTTAGCAATCAGCCGGTATACTAGCTTGCTTGGTTGGTTGGCTTGGCCGCGTAGGTTTTAATGGGGGTCCAAACACCCACCTAGTACAGTTATAAAATTAATTACATATGACAGTGGTATCCCTTTCCACAATGTTCCCTATAGTTTGTTGACCTACAAATTATATCAGTCGTTCATATGTTACGTTACAGAATGAAGTGACGTCACGCTTCGGTAGACACCCTACCCTCATACTCCCATACAGTATACAAAAACTCACTCTATACTTTTAAGCATAAGGTTCATTTTCAATTGAAATACCGTGTTTTTTAAATTCTGAATAAGTATTAAATGAATTTCAATTTTATTTATATAGGCCCTGAGTTCAGTTTGAAGTGTGCCGAGTTTAAAATTCGTTAAACCGTGAAGAATTAGAGGTTATAAAATGAGATATTTTCGCAAAGAAAATTATGGACGTCTAGAGGAAATATGAATTGTTATTTATTATTCTTGATGTATAAAAGTTGAGGACATGTGAATATGCGAAATATTAGAGAAAAAATAATTAAAAAAAATAATAATTAACGCGTTCCATGATATACAATGTACACGGGAATTCACGCGATCATGGTATACATCGTGGGTTCCACCAGGTTACACCGGCCGTGGTCACAGCCTGACTGTATGTACCCATACCATGATCGCGTTAATTCCCGTGAACATTATTGCATAACATTTGCATGTTTGGTCAGTACCAATTGGGATGAGTTCTTAAAATAATAATA
Source organism: Eilema sororculum (assembly GCA_914829495.1). Taxonomy (NCBI): domain Eukaryota; kingdom Metazoa; phylum Arthropoda; class Insecta; order Lepidoptera; family Erebidae; genus Eilema; species Eilema sororculum. The sequence continues at coordinate 1,766,073 of OU618532.1, forward strand.
ATAATAATATTTTTTTTATTCCAAAGCCACATACGCTCATATTTAGGGTTAATAACAATGTTCTCACTATCTATGTTAGCTAAATATTATATTCGAATCAGAACAATTTCGTTTTGAGCGCCTGTCATCTGTTCTTCACAATCCACTGGCGATGCTTGAGACAAGGAAGGGTCCTAAGACAACTGATACAAGGCTACCCATCCTAAGATTGACCAGGTTAGTATTGCTTAACCTCATAATATGCTAACCTATTTGGTAATTACTTAGCCACGAATGTGTTTATATGCTTTATGTACTATTTTTTATATAATTGATCAATCGAACACATATTCATAGAACTTTCATTATATTAATACGCTTCACATTAATATGCGCGGGCGCAACATGTTTCCTTTTAAGGGCGGCGCACACGGACGGACGTCCTGTCGCTCGCCGCACATATTAATGGCCTTATTTGAAATCTATTCGGGATAGGGTTATGCGGGATAAATATCATTTTATGATAGTCGTAAAAATATGGAGGTATCGCGAAAAATATATTTTATTTTATTTTCTACAGGTGCCAGGTGAAATGAGGTAAAATATTGATAGTAAAAATACAGTAAAATAGTTTACGATTTGCATAGTATAAACGATGTCGAGATAAAGTGATTAGGATGTAGTACGTAGCATTGGGGTAGTACTGGCCCTATGTGAGTACAGATTAGTTAGCTGTCGATAGAAACTGAATATTTGGACCATCGATCCTCGCAATAACTTCAATTGTGCGATGCAGGATGTGTATTTCTATAGTAGTTTTGAAGTAGTTCAACTTTCTACCGCTAGATCACGGTGTGCATAATATGTGGTATCTGAACAAATACATTTTCTTAGGGATAAAAAAATGTTACAGTTGTTTTTGGATAAAGGTCATAAACTATTTTGAACGGCACATACTGTATTTATAGATTGAGTTTGACAAGAGAACTCTACCATGCTCTCGGCGGGGCTAATGTCAAGGCTTTCGCACGCCTTGGCCCATAATGTCCTGAGTACGAAGGACCAAGTATTGAAATTAGGTCGGTCTCTATTTGAACTGTTATAAATGCCAATACAAATAAGCAAAAGAAAAAATTAGAAGTTATGTAATTTTCGGCGGAAAAATCTATCCAGCGGTGTTTATTTTTTCACCCGGAAATGAAGAAAATGTTCGACAACTTTATAAGACCAGCGGTCTCAGTATCAAAACAATACCTCATTATCAATTCATTGCCCTCAAATCCCGCAGATCATTTCATACATAATATATCAATATTATGTGATTATTGTCCGATACAGTTATAATACTCAAACTTAACGACTGTGATGTTTAAATTAACATATAAAAACGAATGTTATATATTTTTTGTTGCGTATATTTATAACATCGTCGCCACCATTGAGCAGAAACACGTTTGTTTATGTTTTGTAAATTAGAATACAAGTTATATCTCTACCGGCACCTGCATGACTAGTGTCGTTGGGATACAGATGTATACTTTTTATATAACTGTACTACCTATGCTCACGGCTCGGTTTGCGTGGATGTCAGTTATCGTGACCAGATGATTTTTTTTGTTTATATCTCTGGTTTTACTCAGGCAATCACGTTAAAACGGCAGATTTTAAATTAAAAAATCAGTTCAAAAGCTTTCTTACACATCGTGAACCAACACACAAAAGAAAATGGGTTACAATTTGGGTACAGGTGCAAATTTGTTTAATTTTACAAAGTTATAATCGTTTAGTTTAGATTGATTTGAATCTACTGCGAGGAAGAAAGATACATACGTACCTCTCTCCCGTTTAGTAGCTAACAAATCAGGCGCCAGAGGGGTCAAAATGACCTCTAAACTCACTTAACTGACCTGAGGGCATCAAAGAGGGCAACCCGTCACCTCGACCTGTTCACGGTCACCTCTACACAAAAATTGGGGTTACACACTATTAAGCTATGATTGAGGCCTTCATATAGCAGTATCTAAGGCCTACTAGCGACTTGGGCTACGGGTCAGCAAGGGCATTCCCATGCACAGTGTTTCGCTTAGAACAAGCTAGCTGGACAAAAGTCATTGTCGAATATCCAGAAATGTATTACCTGAGCCTCTAGCCAGATACCCATGTGTCCCAATTCTAAGAATTGTTTTGCCCTAATATCAACTACTGATAAAATAATGAGTGTAGTAATACGAAGAAAGAGTTGAAGTTTACTTATTCATTGCGTTTTTACGCTTATCAAAGTAACCACTTATGACAGTGAGTTCAAGTTTTTTGAAAAGTGTTAGTGATGAATCTGGAAGTTAAGGGTATATATTTTTTAATTGTAACAAGAAAATTGATATACTTCAGCCGCACCTATTTAAAATACCTACAGTTTAAAAAATAATGTTAGGTAACGACGATTGTCTGAATTCTTTGGACTAGAAAGTACTTGTACCCTCTTGTACCCGGGCTAGAAATTGTATATAGTATAGCCATATCTGTAAACTAGTGAATTTAAGTCATTGTAGCCTGCGCACTTGAGTGTAACTTTGTCATTATGTCTGTTTTTCAGATTATGAATTTTCTACTAATATACGAATATATTCTCGACAAATACCAACTCTTTACTAAGATATATTGATAGATAATAAGTAATAATTCCACATTAAATCATGATACCTATATTTTCATTTGTCGTTGTTTTTAAACGAAGTTTTCAACTTAATCGATATTTTAAATTTTTATGCAATTACTACTTCCATCTGTCTAAAATACAAAAATACACTGGACGAGCCATAGAGTTTTCTGTGCTGAAACCGTATTAATACACCATAACAAAGCCAAACGATGCAATATACCCCAATAAATAATATTGTCTAGCTAGCTTGTTCTAGTCGAAACACTGTGCCATGGTTCCGGAAATGGGATGCCATGGCCGGACACCGTAAAATCCGGGGGAATCGTTACTTATGTTGAGTAAAAGTAGAATTAAGAATAACTGTGACTTTGGCTGCGTCAACTTAGATCTGAGTTGTGGAAAGAAAGAAGGATAGATACATAGAAAGAAAGAAACATAAAGACAAAGAAAGAAAAGAGAAAACAATGTTTATTTGGTGAACTTTGAGCTATACCTATTATATAAATCGCTGCATTTGGATAGTAGTCCTAAACACCAGCGCTTTTACAATACAAATTTACAAATATTCATCGCAGTTGAGTCAATAATAAATAAAAAAATATAGTAGAAGAGGTTCAAGCGACAACCCTACCATAATCTATACGATTGAAGGAAACACAGTGTCAGGCAAGCGATTATAAATCCAAGTGTGTCAAGTCTAGCTCGTTATTGCGATGCGCTTATAATGTGAGTATGCGTTTCGATTTACATAAAGTTTCGCTGCAAAAACCGATGCCTTGGAATGATAGCATGATGTCACATAAACGTAATGGTAATGGGTAAATGGTAATACATGAATTAATTCTTTGTGGTTTATTATCAGCTTTAATAAGTGAGATTCTTTAAAAAAATAAATGTACAATTTTTTTCAGCGCAGTGTGCTGTCACCTTAATTGTTTTATCAGTGCTTATGACTATTTTCTTTGCACATTTATATGGACATACAGTACACGTGAGTAGGTGCAGACTCCAGAGTGATTCCACATTCAGGCCGTGTCTGAACAGCTGCTGATGCGATATTCTTCATCAATCGGTCTGATTTTAACGTTTATTAATTTGGTCCTAGGATGGTTACGTCTAGATAGGAGAATTTTGACATGGGGTACAACCTATTGTCGAAAATCGGTAGCAGACTTTGTGCTCTCTTCGTGCTGTCATCAGATATCTGGGAGAGTGGATTGGACAGACCGTGTATTGTATTGCAGAAAAACAGTTCCTGCAGCTTTAAAGGTTCCGCAGAATACGCCAGTTAGGTACTGTCCTGGAAGTTAGCCAGCTAAGCATATGTCTGGCTAGTGCAATAAGGAAGTAGCTAGTGGGACTAGCATCGACCTCAGAGTAGACTTGAGACAGAACACAAAGATTAGACATAACGATTTAAGGGGCTCAGGTCTATGTCTTCCAGGATCCCATTTCCATGTTCTATGAAGGCTAAGAGACTGCAAGTTAATATTATTTCTAACCTCTTTCTGTTCATATTGACACAGCTAAATGAAAAAATGTACGCTTGAATGCGTGTTTACCTGCCATTGTGGAGAAGCGCATTCAGGCCTACCAAATATTTGCTCTTCCGTTTTGAGAGAACAATCCTCGCATTTAGTCGTGAGGTGTGAATGAAGTAGTGTGATATTTCACGGTTAGTTGGTCTAAAAAATCTACCTCCCTTTTTCTTGCTATAAGTTTAGTTACTATAGCTAGTAGGTTTTCTTCATACCACTTAGGTGGCTTTTTTTAGGCAACTTTACGGTCCACCTGATGGAAAGTGGTTACCATGGCTTATGGCATATATACCACTAGACTGTATAACCTCATACCGTTTATTTTTCTTTCTAGTTTCACACGTTTGAACGTAAGATTCGGTTCTTTTTTTATCCAGCTCGACAATTGACTATATTCAGCTTTAATGATAAGGAGCTAGCGTCCAGAAGAAACGGGCCAGCTTTCCAGATGCTGACGATCAAAATTATATATCTAGACGATCTCGAAAGATGCTATTTCACGCTCCGTTTAGAGAACCCGGGATGCTAAACACGCGCGTGAAGCATTCCAGTTCTTCATCATCCGGCAAAAAAAGAAAGTTTCGCAACACATGGTTCATGATGGTACTGAGTTTTGTACATATTCGAACCTATTACTATCACAATTATCATCCAAGCGCCAATGCTAGGTGCATCCTAAGCTTAGGAGCTGGACGTCCACTCATTGAGTACTATTTTTTCGCTTTTATGGAAGAGTCTGCCGTATAACCACTAATGACGAAAGGAAAACTTGCTCCAGAGCCTTGTTCATTAGTTGCAGTTGGGAATCCAATCCATACATCCTGTGTGCTTATTCGTAATATATATTAAAAAAATCCCTGTTTCCCTTGGTCTCCCGTCACACCATTACTTGAGAACGACAGTAGCCGGTGAGTAATATAAATCATGAAGGAAATATAACAAATTAATAAATACAATATCCTATGACATCATGGGAACGCAGCCATTTCTTTTATAAGCAACTATCACCTAATTAATATGCGATTCTAGTTTAACGAACAATGGCCGGTCCGTTTTAATATGCGGAATCGTACTGCGCCACCTAGCGGCGACGTGGGAGAAATCTTGATGTCATTATGTCTGTAGCCGGCGAGAATTTTAATTTCAATATCAGCTGACTGTAAATGATAATATTAGTTTGACTAGCTTCTGTTCTGTTATTTCGCTCAAATATGATACTTATTTGTCAAGCTCGGTAACTCATCATAATATCATATTATCATCAACAGGATTCGAGTGTCAATCCCGGTAGCATTCAAAGCTTGCAATATGAAGCCCGGATTCCTTCCTTTAGGCATAATCTTATGGAAGCGACCGCCGTATGTTTCCCCAATACCGGGAGCAAAATCTGCACTAAAGTCTCTTTCGCCAAAGTAGCTCGCATGAGCTCCGAACATTAGAAGAAGTGGAGACGAAACGAATAGAGAAGAAAGAGAAAGGATACAAGAATGAAAGTAGGAATCACCTCTGCCTGTTTCATAACTGAGTAAGTATAATATAGGTACTGCAACTTATCGGTAATATTAACTAAAGTGAACTTATTAATTAAAGCTATCTTAAGTTACTTGTTTTAATGAACTCTCTAGTAACTGAAAACATTTATTCTGGTTAAATTCTACCCTCACTAACTTTCTCACTCACTCAAATGGAGGCATTATCCCATAGCCATAAACACCTACAATAATAGAGATGTTCTTTATTCCTTCCAAGGGATATTTATACCCTGTAGACCTTCTTAAAGTCATAAAAAATCAATTTTAGCCGATTTTCATAAATATACGCTAAACAATAAAACAACATAGCATTCTTATGACTCGTACACACTTTCCTTAGTCATAACTTAATGCGAGGCTCGTTGTAATCCGTGACATGTAAATTGTGCACATTACACTAAGTTAGCGCTTGTAGGCTGGGGAATGTTTGTAGTGATGTGCTTAAGAGCTGCAGATATATCCGAAAATTATACAAAATTGCACATCGGTTGATAGTGCAGCTATGTACCTAGTATGACGTGTTGGTTATATTACTTATACCTCATTTGATAATTTTATTACAATAAAATACTGCATACATAAATTGTCTTCTTAAAACCACCTTCAACATGTTTCCAAGATTCTATATTATAATGTGAGTAATATCAGGATCAAAGTAATTAATGTAATGTCTTCAGTCCCAAGTTATCTCATGACTGCAAGCTACTGTATAGTATATGCAAATGTATTTTAAGTGCAATTTTGATCACTATCTATTATTACGCTCACAGATCCTGTCCTGAACCTACCCATAAATATGATGGGTAACTCGTAGTTAATAGCTCGCATTATTAACTTCAATCTGATAAATTCAATAAATGAACATAAGTAGATAAGTAATTAAACTAAATCAAGGATTAATCTGGATTCTAAATCTAGTTAATAGCTAGGTACATTACGTATGCAGTGAACATACATTTTTATTACCCGGTCAAGAAAAACTGCAACTTCTACGACAGGTAATTTTATATAATTGACTGTAAGTATTTAACCCACGCTCATAATAATACTGGTTATATTGAAGAATGAAGAAATATATTATCAGTGCAACTTAAGAGACATATAAAAGGTCCATGAAAAAGAGATGCAATGGTCTAATTACAGAAGGTGTTACCGGATGGAAAATTAAAACATAGAAGTTCAGTCAAATTCGCAGTTAGACTGGTAAATCGGACCCTAGAATCCCAGTTGAAAAGCTTTGATATATCGCTCCGATGAAAAAGAAGATGAAAAGGAAATAATCGAAGTTCGGTCATTTCATACTAAGACCGAAAGTCCAACTCAGTTGGGAATAACTTCAGACGATTATGACACAAAGACTTACAAAGGTACAGACGCCTATTGAAGTAAATAACAAATACAATTTCACAAAACGTACAAACTAAAGCTGTAAATGATACAGCCGTGACCATATCACAAAAGCGATTTTTTATTAATAATTAAATCGCAATCATAAGCATCATCTCAGCTATATGGACTTTCCAAATACTTGCACAATGAGCGGCTTTGAGCTGCTTTCATTCAATCATAGATTTCAATGATTCACACAATTTCCAATAATTTTTTGTATGAATGGTCACTTTCAAGGTCACATTATAATGGTATTATATACAGCTATATCATGACCAATGCAGTTATGAAACGTTGCTAAATCAGGTAGGTAAGTATATGGATAAATAGCCAATTACGAAAAAAAATAGTACCTTACGAGTTTTTTATTTATACTTTAAACTAGAGGTAGATATTTTATTTCTCTTTTATATGGTACTAGCTTTTGCACGCGGCTCTGCCCGCGTGGATGTCGGTTATCACGAACAAACATAGCCTATGTCCTTTCTCAAGGTATAACCTATCTCTATACCAAATTTCATCACAATCGGTTCAGTAGTTTAGGCGTGAAAGCGTAACATACAGACAGGCAGACAGACAGAGTTACTTTCGCATTTATAATATTAGTATACTAGCTTTTGCCCGCGGCTCCGCCCGCGTGGATGTCGGTTATCGCAAAAAAACATAACCTATGTCCTTTCTTAAGGTCTAATCTATCCCTATACCAAATTTCATCAAAATCGGTTCAGTGGTTTAAGCGTGAAAGCGTAACATACAAACAGACAGACAGTCAGACAGACAGACAGACAGACAGACAGAGTTACTTTCGCATTTATAATATTAGTATGGATATTCACGATATACTCGTAGGAAGGAAATAACAAACATTGAAAAATATTTACTATAATAATTAAATAGTACCTACATAAGATGGTATCTACTCTTGAACACACATTATCAACTACTATCTATGCACTTACCGTTTAAGAATAACTAATATGTAAGATAAAACTGACTAGGAAACGATATCAATAAAATAACACACGTCCCATCACATCAAGTCAATCCAATATCCGCCGTTATATCCGCCGTTCCCGTTTTTGCCCAACACTAATATCCGCTCGCGAAGTAATGTAGAAAACGTGGTATTTAAATGAAAAATTTGTTACTCAGAACTTTAATTATAATGTTAAGGTTTGCGTTAACGATATTTTGATGAGCTTTGTCCGTAAGATACACTATTACATGGTTTTGCTTGTAATGGAACTTATCTTAACTGTATACATATACAGTGTACAAAGCATGCAATAAGGTCAGTGTACTCGCGGCACCGAATATAACGTTCGCGTTTTTGTACAAAGTTGTTTCTGTATTAAAAAATCATTCGCACGTTAAAATGTTGATGTGTTGATATGCATCTTGATATAAAACATGTTTTATGCGTGGCCGAATATTATACCGTTCATCCGATTGTGATATAACTTTGTCAACTTACAGCTTGGATTTTGACAGCCTCCGTGGCGTGGCGGTATTGCACGCGACTGCCACGCAGGAGGCGCGGGTTCGATTCCCGCTCAGTGCAAATATTTGTATGCATGAATATGGCTATTTGCATTGGTCTGGGTGTTTCTATATATAATATGTATGTATTTACAAAAAAAAGTATATAAGTATGTTTATCCGCATTCTAGATTCCATAACACAAGCTATAAAAGCTTACCATGGGTCTAGTCTAGATCTAGATAGCGTTGTGTAGAATGTTGTGGAATATTTAATATTTATTTATTTATTTTATTTTCACCAATATTACAGGAATGGTACGAAATCCAGTCATCATTTTAACGTGGTTCTTAGGGTTCACTAGCTCCCTCTCCTTTGGATCTGGTTCAATCAATTATCCTACCGCAGTCCACAGCTGGAGATAGGCCTCTCGGCTCTCGCAATGTTAGAAGGCTTTGACTTACTGTGTGCACGCTGGCCAGATGGGTTGGTACAGGGTTTTATGTCGAGTGTTCCTTCTCTCGCAGCGATATCGTCTGTTTATGTTTCCGTCAGTCACCTCTTACGACACCCTTCGGATGAGTTGGGTGGTGATACTTGTATATTCTTTCTTCGTCACCATACGGATTTTTATATAGCTTTTTTGGTGTGTATCTCATCTAGACAAGCGTCGGTAGCTTAGTGGTTTAGGAGTCGGCCTTGCGATCGAGAAGTCCCGAGTTTGAATCCTGGCCATTACACTACCGACGTGAACCCACTCCTAACACAAGCAATTTAGTTTAGCTGGAGGGGTTAGAGGGAATATTAGTAGCTTCGGTTCTAAGATTTAAAAAATAGACACCAAGTTCGAAAGGATAGCTAGCGCCAGAGAATTGTCCCCCAATCAGCGGGTGTACCATCTAGCAAGTGACGTTGGTTTGGACCCTGGATGTTAGCGTATCCGGGTAATCTCCCTATAGTAGACACACAGAAAAAGGATGGTACTTTTCCTGAAGAACTCATGACAATCTGATCCTTGCTGGGAACATATATTTCCCAGTTCTCAAGTCGTCTAATTTACGGGAAATCGCTGTGTGGTCTATTCATGAGGAAGTTTATCAAATTGGTTACGCCCGTTATAATTATGACTTACAAAGTGATCCATCGCTGGTTTTTATAGTGACGTACATTTGTGGAATGGTCAAACGTTTAGGGTTCTGTATTGGCATTTGATTATACGGTTTTACATATAAGGTAGTATAAAAAACGTGTGCCAATAGTTTAGTTTAGTTCTGTCTTGGATGACCTCAACATCCTGCGACATCCTTCCAAGGGCTTACTCGGGGCTTTTTACCCGGGTTTTTAGTGGGTAGGAGTCCGGCATAACATCCATGAAAGATTTTCCCTCATGGTAAAATTCTCACAGAATAGATAATAGTACTACGCTGCGCAGGTTTTGAACCTGAGAGATTGATTTACTTCGGAGATTACTAAACGAAGTACGTACTTACTGCCAGCAGGGGACGCCGCACGACCGGACGATTGATCCGCCCTCTTGCGTTGGGCCATTGCACCCATTTCCCCTAAAAACGGAGTACTTAAACGCTTACCATGGGTCTAGATAGCGTTGTGTAGAATGTTGTGGAATATTATTTAAAAAAAAACTTTTTTTTATAAATATTTTAGAACATTTTACCTATACAACGTCAAATCTAGAACTAGATAAATAGGTACAGAACCCGTCTGTGTACGTCACGATCCTATCTTATATTATTTAATATTCAAAATATTTTCATGGTTCATTATTAAGGATGCTCGAAGGAGCGCGCAGAGTTGATGGGATCTTAATGATGATTAATACGAGACGCGAACGCAACGACATTTACGCGAGCAACAAAAAAATATGAAGGCTACCTTTTGTCATTTGAGTGGTTCTATAGCAGGCTTTATTCCTTGATTCATAGAAACTTTAGATGATTTTGTCATTAATTTATTTTAAAATTGCTATGGCATGTATGTGTCATTGTGGTTGCATCCAACGCTCGGGGTCCGGTCCTTAACTTTTTCTATAGGTTTGATTAACATTGCCAGTCGTATATGGGGTCAGATGTCAAGTGGAAGGCCTGAGAGTCAGAGCTTCGTCCGTTTTTCAACTGATATACGTAGGTCGCAGCTGAGGAAGCCTCTGAGGGAAAAGGAATTTTGCTTCTGTTATGCCTTACTTACGCTTCTTCGTGAAGGGCATTAGAAGGTTTTTTCAGGGTACGTACTGCCACGTCCAGAAGTCACGGTAACCACTTTCCATCAAGTGGGCCGTGTACCTACTTGTCTGTCACCTAACTGATATAAAAAAAACTTATGCCGTTTGCGTTTTCTGTTCATTTCGCGCCTTTGTAGTTGTAAGCAGATAAGGAATAGCGACCAAATTACATTATATATCGAATTTAACACTTCCTTTCTCTTAAATTCATTTAAAAATTCCTTAACTTTGAATCACTAACACCAAAGAAAAGGTTATTCATTTTACATAGTTAACTTAACCGCCAACACCATTTTCTTATAGCTTTTAACACCAAGAAAATAGAGATGGTTTTACAATAAACATTTGTTTTTGAGTGAGCCATTTAAGTATGGAGAAGATGTCTTCACCGAAACACATCCGATCCCAATAACAATATACCGAGAAAAATAAAACGTGAGCTGAAAGTAAAGGATTCTGTATTACTTTGAAATAAATGTTGGTTCCGTAGAAGTTGTATATCTACGAACGATACTGCTTACAGGGAAGCTATCAATAAAGGAAAATAGCTAACATTAGAAAGAGAGAGAGAAAGAAATACAGTTTTGTTAGATCCAAGTAGATCTAGTTTATTATTTTACTATTATGTAACATAATTAATAACACATTTTGTAGTACATGCACATTGTGAACTTATTTAGCACACACTGGCCAATAAAATCTTCCACCACATTCATTCAAGAGTTGGTGGTGGAGAAGTGGCTAAGGAGTCGGTCTAACGAAAGAGAAATCTTGTGTTCGAAACTTGGCCAAAGCCCTACCGACGTGAAGCTAAGTTCAAGCTAAGTTCAATTGACTAATTTAACTTTGCTGGAGGGGTTTACAGGAATAGTTTGGTTACTACCAAGAATTCTGGAAAAAATATCACAAAATCATTAAATACGTTTACATTACGGAGATTTTTATTCAAAACTAGCTTTTAGATAAAGTTCCTTAAAATTTCTGTAAGCCTGGTACTTCATGCAAATGTACCAGGGTAACAGAAACACTGGAAACGTTTCTTTGGGAAAAAGAAAATGGCTGTTTTTAGAGTTTTCCCGGCAATTATTCGAATTTTCCTCGCCTTTCAGACCTTTTCTAGATCTCCGCGAACATTTCAAGATCAAGATAAGCTAAATCCGTTCAGCCGTTCTCGAGTTTTAGCGAGACTAACGAATAGGAATTGATTTTTATATTTTGAGATGCAAAAGGTTTCCTTTACCGAATTAAGGAACCCTAATATTCAAGCCGAACGGTCTTAATAACGGCTTTGACATTGATAAGGCGCATCACATTGTACCTTGACAACGAATTTTATGGCCCTCAATGTACAAAGTACGTACTTCGAAACTAATTGTCACTACTCAAAATGTCTTATCCGACGCATACGTTTCAAAGGAAAATCGCCTGGACTTACTATTATGTTACTTGAGAAATTCTTTACCTGGAAGGATGGGCTTCCTGTGAAGAATGTTCATCTTTAATTTCGACTTAATTCTAACTGTTTTTATGTCGGTATTGTTATTTTTATGCGGCTCAAAGTAACTATGATGTCACCTACATAACTAATTTTCTTTTTAAAGGTCAATATTGTGTAAATTTACTTTATTTTCTACGAAAATGGATTCGTCTTCTAGTGGGAGCGAAATTCTGACTACAGAATCCATACTGCAGCCTCTTCAATCCATTTCACTACGCTTCATTACATCTTCTTTATCCTAAATTCAATACACCCGGTCGCATCCGTAGTCGAGGTCCACTTTTTTCGATATTTTTCGTGAAACGAATGCCACCTGACCTCCACAACCCATTGACTATTTAAGGCTCCAACTCGTAATGACATAACATATCATAACATAAACTCACGCCTGTATTCCCCGAAGCGGTAGGCAGAGGTGCTTGCACCCAAATTTCGCCAGTTTATGTTTAGGTCCCAATGTAATTGGTGGTGAGCCTATTGCCATTAACCGGGCACTTATGTTACTCGTAATGACTACCATAAATATTCATATGGCAACCGGGAAAGACGGCTATGGTGCCCTCTGAGCCATAACCAGACCGCTTGAAGGTCATTAGACTTACCCTCTATTACGTGGGGCCGAAAATCATAGATTGGTGGGTGTTAATACACCTCTGCCTACCTCTTCGAGGATTTATAGGTGTTATTGTATGTATGTAAATACTATAATTAGGCGGGAATCGATCCCGCGCAGTGTAGCGGTCACGTTAACTAGGTACCTCCACGCAACTGTCTTACTTATTACAAGCATATTACATAATACATCTTTCATCAGCTGTTTGCTAACCGTACGTCAAATTAGCCATAGTCCATTATTGCCAAGGTCGGTACACAGGGTGTCAAGAAAGCGGTTAATCAGTGATGTTTCACTTTCATCTGCCAACCGTGTCGCACTTTCTATATTGTCTTGTAGAAAAACTGTTTGTGTATGTGTGCTGAGAGGCTAAGTTTCTTTCCGGTAATGTGTCTCTCTAGTGCTGTTAATGGAACATGTTTCGTGTAGGTAAAAGTGGGATTTGCTTCGTGTAGTTGTGAATAAGGTAACGGCTGATTTTATAGTTTTTTTAAATTATTCTTATCCGACACTAAACTAAACCCATTTTTTTTATACACGTCAGTTTGACTTCACCTCGCCTCACGGTAAGCTAAAGGCAAAATCTCGGAAAGAGGGTCACCATCGTAAACAAGTACCATGTTAACAGTGGTGGCACTCAGCTTGTAGGCCGGCCTCATCAGATGCCTTTTCTAGCCCCGCTTAAAGGACCCGGCACTGTAGGAAGAAGGAAACACCTGAGCTGGCAGGGACTAAGTGCCCCTATTACGGGACCGAACATCGTAGTTGGCGAAATGTGGGTGTTAACATGTGGGTGCCTACCCCTTCGGGGATTTATAGGCGTGAGTATATGTATATATATTTGAAACGATACATTTTGGGCACATTTTTGCTAACAATCGTTCGGGAGTATTGATTTAAGAACGAAGAAATTAAAAAACATGAATATGCCAAATAAATCAGTTCAGTAGTTTGCCTAAAAATGTTCTTTTTTTGAATTTTGCGCTAACAAAACTATGCCCAAATTATGCCATTCCGAGACGACGTCGATGAGCGATGAACCAGTGGGTGTTGTCTGTAGAATTAATATTTCTTTGAAAACAGGAAATAAAGTAGTAATTTAATGTGAATATATTAAGTGTAAATAATCATGTTGTGGTGTACCGTGTATGGGGCCCATAAACAAGCTGATTGACGGATCAGACTCTGACACAAGCTTTACCTTTGTGGTTGGGAGGTAAGACGGTAGTCGCTCCCATAAAAGCCGCATAAACCAAATCAAAAAGGGCAGAGGTAGTAGGCAGACCTAGGGCAGACGACAGAATGACTGTAACAGATATTCGATTTTCAAATAAAGCGGATTTTGTTTGGTTCAATCGTGTGAACTCTGTAACTTTTTAATAACGGTAGACATGACCTCGTATTAGAGCTGAATGTACCCAGCTGTCTATTGGGGGGTCACTAAAAATCTATATTATTAGGCACAATAGACACCGAAGCAGTAGCTAACCACATACTAACATTACTAACTAATAATTTATTGATAACGATATAGAATAAGTGTACAGGCGCAATCAGTTTAGCTTAACACATTGTAAGTTACCGACCTAATAAAATCCGAAAAAACTTAATATTTATGAAGATTAAATAAATAAGTATAAGTGAGTATTTTTTTTAAAGAATATTAGAACCGCAGTTACTAATATTCCCTCTAACCCCTTCAACTAAGCTAAATTGCTTGTGCTAGGAGTGGGTTCACGTCGGCACACTCAGTATTGTTAAGATTATTTGATAATTTGTCGCTAATTATACCAACGTGACTTAAAACTTATTCGCAACTCGAGGCTTCTATATCACGCTATTGGAAACTAAGTAATTTTATCTATTTCTTGTACAAAATTATATTAGTACAAGTAGGTATATATGTATGTTTGAGACTCTTTGGTGATATTGCAGAGACACTAGTTCGCAACTCGCGTCGTCTACAAGTTAATGTTCAACAACTTCTGTGGCTGACTGTACCTATTATATCACTGAGTATTACTCAGTTATCAATTATAATTACAGTTACAACGTTACCCGAGTACTCGTACAAACAATAGCACTGATCATAGCGATATAGATCTGGCTGATCTGGACGGAGAACTGGAATTCGGCTCAGCTGTTACGAAAGCTCATTATGTGGATGGTCTAAGTGATAAGTGAATCCCTTAATTAAATTTATTTTTACAAACATAGCAAATAAGTTTATAGATTTTAGTGCCAAGATGTCGGTTCCTAAAAAGGTATAGGGGAAAGAATAAGAGGAAAATCGAAGGGAGAAAATGAACTATATTATTGAGTGGAAGTTTATTATTCTTACGCTTAACCGGCTGAAAGGATTTGGCTATAATACCGACAAGATACATAGGCTACGTTTCATTCCTGTAGTCGGTTTTCTTGGGTTGCAGGATCGGGATCAGAGTTTTAAGCCTACAAACGGGTAACAGCTAGTCTAAATATATATAACTCATAGGTGACTGACATAGTGATCTATCAACACACAGCCCAAACCAATCGACGGATCAGCTGAAATTTGGAATGCAGGTAGATGTTATGACGTAGGCATCCGCTAAGAAAGGATTTCGATAAATTCTACCCCCAAGGGGATAAAATAGGAGATGTAATCAATACCGACAACCACGCGGGCGGAGCCGCGGGCAAAAGCTAGTGACTAATAAACTGATATTCTCAACTCAAGAAATAAAAACGGTTTATTTTCACACTGTTCCCGATGTTTTGGTTGGTTTTCAGCAGCGATGATCACGATCTGCATCGTAGTCTCATTTCGAAAAGCAACTAACGTTTCTGAAACAGTGTGTAAAATAAATCAGTTCAAATTAATTTTGATTTAATGAATAACATTTGTTTTCTACACACTTTAACAAGATCATAAGATACGCAATTTAAACGCAGGTACAGCTCGTGAATAGTGCTCGCAGTGTGGTCATCCAAATTGCTAATAACGGTACACTTGGCAAGTGTATTGTCAATTATTATGCAGGAGCAGGAGCCTATATCAGACCAATAAATACGATACCGTTAAGAACGATTGCGTGCGCTTAGGTGCTCTCTAATTATATTCCATAAACGTAGCTCTAATGATTGGGAACTGCGCCCAGCCACCTCATCAGAATACAGCCCGTTATACAATAAACACGAATCCTGAAACAGCCCAATTAAAATATAATTTATAGAATCTATAATTATTTAATTCAGTTTAACTAAATCACATTTAATTAAAATAAATCGTGTCTTTTTTTTTATTAAAGTCAAATAATATGCGAACTAAAATACTAGTTGAGCGTATGTAGGCTTTGTTTCTTTGAGATAAGATTAAGATATTTTGATTTACTTACCTAATATTTGAATGAATTTTTATAGCATTTATTATGCTAACTTTTTAAGTTCGAAAAACATTGGAAAAAATGAAATGCTCAAGTGAGACTCGAACTCACGACGTTTCCCTTACAGGCGGATTGCTCTGCCAACTGAGCTATTGAGCACCGCTTGAATCATTCCAAATTTTCCTTCTCTTTATATCCGTCTATAAGGGCGACGGTGCGGTTACTTACCTAATTTAAGGTTAATTGAAAGGTTCAATCACGGTAATTTTAACACTCCTTTTACACAATGTATGATTTGAAATTGACTGGTAATTTACACTAATAATAAAACACTTGATAGAATTAACAAACATGGTTAATATCCCGACGAGTGTCCTTTATCACACAAGTCAAGACTAAACATTTGTTCTTTATAATGATATCCGCACCTCAATATCTCGTTTATGAGCACGCTCATGACTTGGACCACAGTCTAAAATAGATATTTACTAGTAGATGTCGACACGGCGACACGCGGTGGACGGTGCCTTGACCCGACTTTTGTGCTATTTCGTTCCAACGCTTCCTCTTATTACCAACTATTCATAATACAGCTTATGCCCTTCTTTTTATCTATCAACGGTGAAAAGACTAATACAATTCTTTGTAACTTACCTTCAATTGTGAATTAAAGATCATTTTACTAGACCTAGGAAAGGTTCATATCTGACGGAACATGCGTCGCGTATTATATAGACGCTGTACGCTCGAAGCACTAACGTAGCATCGGTTGAGTGTGAACGGTCAAGTGTTTTTCTATACATTTGTCTGTTCTGGCGTTACGCGACCGATAATACGCGACGCATGTTCCGTCAGATATGAAACTTCCCTTAATGTGACGCGCAGGATCAACGCGTAATGTTCAAATGTGTGTATAAAGGACACATATCCCTAGGAATAGGTATGTATCTACACTGCTTCATCCATATAAAGGCTGGCCTAATTCGACTTTTACGCTAGTAATTATCGTCTGATGCTCATGCCAGAGCGTCGTCAGTCAATCAGTAGACCGATCTACCAGCTGGCTTGCTAACAAATTCACGCTCATAGCATAGTCTGTCTTGCTAACAAATTCACGCTCATAGCATAGTCTGTCTTGCTAACAAATTCACGCTCATAGCATAGTCTGTCTTGCTAACAAATTTACGCTCATAGCATAGTCTGTCTTGCTAACAAATTCACGCTCATAGCATAGTCTGTCTTGCTAACAAATTCACGCTCATAGCATAGTCTGTTTTGGTAACAAATTCACGCTCATAGCATAGTCTGACTTGCTAAAAAATTCACGCTCATAGCATAGTCTGTCTTGCTAACAAATTCACGCTCATAGCATAGTCTGTTTAACTAACAAATTCACGCTCATAGCATAGTCTGACTTGCTAAAAAATTCACGCTCATGGCATAGTCTGACTTGCTAACAAATTCACGCTCATGGCATAGTCTGACTTGTTAACAAATTCAAGCTCATGGCGTAGCTCTAGGCGTAGATATCTATGGCTCTGTCCCTTTATAGGGAAATCGAAGACATTCCGAAAAGTGACTAATGTTTATAGAATTCAACGATCTGCTCTGTTACTATCGTATATATATTATATATTATTAGTATTTATATAAATAAAACCAGTTTATATTTCACACCATTTATGAAGGTGATACGGTGATTCACCTGTCATTGGTGCTTCCTCGTAAAAAAACTGATTAGCATATATATATTGGTTGTGTGGTGGTTCGATTGATGCTTTTCACGTTTGGTTTAAAATGTGTAAGTCTGTAAGTACAGAAGCAATAGTAGCAAAAATATGTGAGGGACGAAGTTATGAAAACACGTCCGTGGGATAAAATATTACAATCCTATAAAGAAAGTGATATTATGGTGATAATACCAGTGGCATTGGATTGAAATGATGAGTGCTTCCATTCTGTACCCACAAGCTAAAAGAAAAATACATATTCCTTTTACAACCTCCTGCAAAAGTTTTCTCAAAAATCTACCCTGACGTATTAGCGTAGCTATTCAATTGTTTCAGATGTTCTTCAATTATTAGTTTTATGATAGTTTAATTACTTTACTTCGTAACATATACTTTTTATATTAACGCTACTTAGACAAACGTACGGTTTTCCTGATAAAACGTGTCTACCGTGGCTTATGGACGTTTGTCACACCAAGGGCATAAAAAAGGCGTCATACTGGTGCTACTGACCATATCGGAATCTTCTAATGCCCTTCTTCCTACCTAATTTTAGGCAAGGTTGCTAACATCATAGACCACATAATCATTCATCAGCAGGTGTAATAGTAACCGTTTTAGTCGGTTCGAGTCCGACATAACCACCTCCACCGGCTCCGTGGGTGTGGTATCCGTGGGGATTTATAGCACGATAAAAAAAAAGGTGTAATAGTAAAAAAAAGCATTCGAAATACATCGGGCAAAATGAAGCGCTCAAGTGGGACTTGGAACCACGGCCCTTACACGGGGAATGCTCTTCCAACTGAGCTATTGAGCCACATCTGAATCACTTCAAATTTCAATTCTCCATATATCCGTCTTTAAGGGCGACTGTGGAGCCATCTACTAACTTTCTTACGAACTGTTGGAACCAAAAAAGATCACATTATTTGAATACAAAAATACACACTTCTGTATTAGCTAATAAAAGCCTGAGTAAAACGCAAAAGATATGATCAGCGTGTCGAAATACTTCTTGTATGACAACAATAACTAATTCTGTGAAGACCGAGCCAGTTTGTCTGTTGACCTACATTTGCCCATTTTACTCCGCAATAAAAATAAAAGTAGATTCATATATAGCCTCCGACTGTTCACAATGTTACGGTCAAGGGTCTGAGACATGACAAATATAGAAGCTTGTGAAGTTATACATTCGTTTTATTGCTTAGAATGCGTAGGTTTCTTATCGATGGTGAAAATTCGTGAATCAGCTAATTATGCTAATGCAAAAGTGAGTTTGTTTATTTGCTTGTGTTACTAAATTATGTAAAAGCGGTTTTGGTTTCCTACGTGTACATGCGAAAGCGGTTTTTACACAGGTTTTGGATTAATGGGATAGTGAAAAGGTGGTTTGAGGCTTTCACCTCGGAGACCAGGGTTCATTTACTACTGAAATTAAAAAACCTATAAAAATATACCTAAATACCGATAAAATACCGATATTATACCGATATTATACCGATATTATACCGATAATATACCGATATTATACCGATATTATACTGATAATATACCGATATTATACCGATAATATACTGATCATGAATAATAAAACAGTGTTGAATAGTACAAGTAGTTTTTTTCAATGAATCTAAGTCAAATAAAAACAGATAATATTTGTAACTTACCTAAACTATCTAAAAACCTTCTACCTTGAGTGTTACACTGCACACTGATCATACAAACTCCAGTAACCGATACGTATTGGAACCATGTATTATGCCGTTTTTCCTCGTCCATACTTCCTAAAATCTCCGACCGCAACACATCTTCAGTGCGCCAACCTTCGAGAGATTACGCCATGGCACAAAAAAAGACCGGACAGCATCGCGCCGTCAATCGAACGATTCGATCCCCACTATTAACTGGAACTATAATATTATAGCATAACTAGCGACCCGTCCCGAATTCGTACGGGAACACGTTGTAAAATATATTTTCTTATTGTTTCTAAGCGGGATCCTAATTACTTTTCTGGAATAATGTAGGCCAAGTTATGTTTTAACAGCAACAGTTATCTGCCAGTAAAAGTACCGTCAAAATTAGCTCAGCCATTTCAAAGATTAGACAGACATGAATTGTTTTTAATAGATTGGTCCCATTTTCTTATTCAGACCAGTCCGGATCATAAGGTCTAGGTAGCTAAAAGTACTTGAATGCCTATAGACAGTAATTTAAAACACTCTGAGAGCAAAAAGTCTCTAATTTAAAATTACCGTGCTTTCCGAGTGCACAACGAGAAGTTTCGCTTGGTTCTCAGCAGGAATGATCACAGAAAAAGTATTCGAGAGGAGAGATATCCAGTGATAAGCAACTAAAACGACGGGAATATTACACTAAATAACTATTAAAAAAGTTGTGGTAGAATTGTTTCAGGAAGCACCCCTGATCTTGCCCAATTAGAAACTAACTCCTTCCTAGTCCCGGGTCCTTTAAGCGGTGCGTGAAATGGCATCTGACGAGGCCGTCAAGCTGAGTACCGCCACTGTTAAAATGGTACGTGTATTATATTGGAGGCCCTCTTTACGAGACTTTGCCTTTGGCTTACCATCAGGCGAGGTGAAGTCAAATTGAAGTGTCCTTTATAAAAAAAATGAGGCGTCGCTGCCGTTACACAATCGGCCTATAGTTTTTACCCACGAATTTCAGAATCAAATACCAGACTGACTAAATCCATTATTGGTGAATGGCAGGTAACCACACGCTGTGCAGTTAACCAATATAGTCTATCAGCTAATACCTACTTGAATTTAATATCAGTATTTTTCCAAACCTTTTAAAATATCACGAAATTGTATATTGATTAAAAGTCCTCCGGCTTGAGGCCGTTAAGCTGAGTACCACCATTATTAACATGGTACGTGTATATAATGGTGGCCCTCTTTCCGAGACTTGCCTTTAGCTTACCATTAGGCGAGGTGAAGTGAAATTGACGTGTCAAAAAAGCCTATAGTAGGGAATTCTAGGCGGACTCTTCCCTCCAAATTCATCTTGGCATAGGATGTAATTGATTATGATGATGAGTAGGGAATACTGGTCTTGTTGCTGTCCACTGGAACTAATTTCCAGGTTTGAGATGAGACCATAATATAGACAACAACGACTCCAAATTGTCTGAGTCATATATTATCCCCTTATTCTAAAAGTTGAGCTCAATCTGTGAAGAATACCGCCGACAGTTCTAAAAAGTCCACTAAAGGTGGTGGTAGGACGTGTAAATAATCCTACCAAATTGGTGTGTTTGCACACAAAGCGTAAAGAACCTAATATGACCTGGCGTTTGGTTGTAAGAAAGGAAATACTCATGTAATCGCTTCTATGAATGAAAACGTAAGAAAATCGGCACTGACCTGTGTTCCACCTCGTGAGGATTCAGCTGCAGACAGGCGTGGTTCCTGGCACGTGTTGGTGGGTAGGTATATTTCGACCGGTCGGTTATTTTCTTGAATTTGTCGTTTTCTTCCGATACACTTCACTTATACTGACTTGAGAATGTGGCCAAAGGAACTTATAGAATTACACAGAAAGAAACGAGGAGTTGAATTAATCAAACTTCCGTTTTTGTGCGGTAGCGGAGTCAAAGACACCTTTCGGCGCTGGGGCGTTTTAGTGACTGACTGATTAAAAAATGCGAGCGGGTAGATGATCCGCCGTGGTGCTTGAGAGTCTCGCTCGTAGAAACTTCGTTCTCAAAATATAGTTCGAACAGATCCATTCACAGCGCCATTCATTGGCCTCCTCCAACACTAAGTGGTCAACAAATGAGCGCCAATATTCAAACATTATTCGATACATAGAAGCGGTTTATTAAATTACAAAATTGAAATACAATTAAATTATGTGGGAAATAATTAAGAAAGTACAGCGCTCCACCATGCACCCGGCTTTGGAACGTCGCAAGACGTTACGAAACAAACAAGCGAACACTGGCTGATTAGAGCCCATAGTGAATTTGTATAACATAATAATACACATAGCTAAAATAACAACTTAGACTAACAATATTCTATCTAAAGTATGTTTAAAGCTTGAGTTAAAAATTAAAGTTTAAGATTCTATTTAGCGTTGTAAGTTATTGCGTTGGGATAGGATACAATTTGGTTACAGCGCGTTTGTAAGTACCAGTACGCGTTTTATATATTATGACAGACATGAGGAGTCCAGGTCCAGTATGACAATTGACAACGTGAAAATGCTGAATTATTAGATCAACAACGTGATCGCGTTTAGGGAGAAGGACAGGATGTAATCCTGATACAGAATGAGGTTCGATCTTAAATTTAAATCGTGCGAATTTTAAAACGTATGTAATGATACGTAGTAGTTTCTGCCAAGAAGAAACACGTTGTGCTAATGTACATAACAATGGCGACTCTGTGCGCTTTGATGTCACACTCAACACATTTGCCCTATGCTCAGGTAAGTCAGAACAGTTGGCGGGAGAGAATGACTTAATAGGCCATTCATCAGGGGGGCCGCGGATCCATGCTGGACCGTTCCACCACAAATCATAAGCCAAAAGTTGCGAGGGGAGCATACCGCGTGATAGACAATCACTCGGGTTAATGTCTCCGGCGACGTGATAAAAATGTTCAGCGTTCAAGTTTTCTTGACACTGAGCGACCCGGTTGCTAACAAAAATCGACCACCGATGTGGTGACGAGTGAACCCATGATAAGGCAATCGTGGAATCAGAAAAGGCGTAAATGTCAGTAACGGGAATGCGTAATGCATAAGAATCACGTACAGTTCTTGTTAACTTTGACATAAGCAAAATATCACATAACTCTAATCGAGCAAGCGTAGTAATCTTTGTCGGAGTGACCTTTGATTTTTCACACAAAATGCGAGTTTGAATGCTAGATGGGTAGGTACAATGTGCATAAATAACACATCCCATGCCATTCAGGCTGGTATCACAAAATGCGACAAGACGTAATTCGCAATCAACTTCGACACCTATATGTCGCGGAATTTTTAAAGTGTCAAGCAATTTTGATTCTTGAACGAGAGCGGAAAAGCGTGAGCGTATATGCTCTGGAGCAGGGACATCCCAATCACTCTTACTAAGCCAAAGTTCCTTAATTAACAACTTGGCGTAGAGTATCACAGGTGTCACCAACCCGAGCACGTCAAATAGTCGTGCAACTATAGGGAGTATATTTCTCTTAGTGCACTTCTCATCTACCAAGGTGGATGTGAAATAAAAATTATCTCCACACGGCTCCCACGAGAGACCTAAAACCTTTGCGACATGACTGCCAACATCAAACTCAAGCGATTTGCGGTGAGTATTTATGTCAGCGTTCATTGCGATAGGACATAGCCTAAAATTTAACAATAATAAAAACAGGTCTGCCTGTAAATTGGGACCAATATGTAAAATATCATTGAGCGAAAGACAAGTGTGGGTTTTAGCGCTCGCGTCTAACACAATACGCGGCATCGGTTTGTCATGTCGAACCACTGCGCGATGTGGTATGTAATAACCATCCATAGACAAATTAGAGTCATCAACGAGACTAAGATAACCGTTATCTAAATAATCCTGAATAACCTTATTGTAATTTTCGCGTACGGTTGGTGATTGACGAAGTTTACGCTCGAGCGACAAAAACCGGCGGTGAGCGACGCCGCGCGAGTTCCCTAGTTCAGAGGGATCCTTGCAGAACGGCAGCGCAACCGTATAACGACCTACGTCATCGCGAGTCACAGTAGATGTGAAAATATTCTCGCACTCGGTTTCTTCTGGAGACAATAGGCGCTTCACAGGAACTTCCTCAAGTTCCCATGGTTTTTGCACTAAATCATTTAGTGCTAGCGCAGAAAAGGATGCGGTTGTAGGCACAACAACTTTACGTGGGTAATCACCCATAAGTACATACCCAAACGCGGTTGATAGTACACAAGGGGCACTGGGACCACACTCGACTCTATTTCCTAAGTAAATATACGGGAAGAGCTGTGCACCTAACACTATATCAATGTTTCCTGGAATGTTCCAGCTTAAGTCAGCAAGCGGTAAATCGCGAAGATTTAACTCGCGATCACACTTAATTAATTGCGAGGGCAATTGATCCGTAAGGCTATTCATAACTAACGCATGTATAGTATACTTATGATCTGCATAAATACGAGATTCAATGTCCAAATACACATAGCCTATTATCGTGTGCGAAGTGGAGCCAACACCTTTGACAACAGAATTACTCATTGGTATTATTGGTAAATTTAATAAACGACAACAGGACAATGTTATTAAGTTATTCTGTGAGCCATTATCAATTAGACATCTGACTACAGATTTATTTCCAGTGCTACCTTTAGGGCGAGCATACACCTGAGCGGTTGCCAAGAGAATATCACCCTTATGGCTAGAGGCATACGAATGCACAGTGCTTGAAGCGAGCGGTGACTCAGGAATGGGACTAATATTGTCGCACTGGGGCGGCGAGAAAGGGACAGCACTCGTCGCATGCGAGTGCGAATTATTAACATTATCAAAATGCAATAATTTATGATGTTTTTTCTGACAGAAACAAACTGACGTACTTTTACATCGCGAGAGATTATGTAATGTGCTTAGACAATTCACGCAACCACGCTTAGATTTAATAAACTCATATCTAGCCTTTGCATTTTGCATATTTTTAAACTGAGCGCAGTTATACAGGTGTCGGTGGTCGCGGCCGCCACATAAACAACATGACGCATCAACTGCGGCGGGCGCATTCGACTTATTATTAATCGGCACACTGACAACAAACGACTTAGAATTACGCTGTACACGCCTATCATTAGACTGTGGCGTCCCAGCAGTGGGCGACGTCGCATATGACGAAGACCGCGGGTTTGACCGTTCAATCATCTTAGCATAATCTTGTACAAAGTCGATCAGCTGTTGCGTCGTAGGTATATCGACACCTCGAACAGAAAGTTCGAAGGCTTGGATGGTTAGAGTGTCCATTTTCCTCAAGGCACATTGTAGAAACACGAAGTCCGTTAAATCATTTATACCTAACTCTTTAAGCGCGGCGATAGAGGAGGAATATATACCTATAAATGAATCAAGTGAGTTCACACTAGGTGAACAATTCTTTAAGTCTAATATATTATTAAGATAATATGAACCTAATGAGCGTTTATCTTGGTATTTCTTGACCAAGGCGTCCCACACTATACTGTAGGTCTCACTTGACGGAACAATACCGGCAGTGAACTTTAATGCGTCTTTGGTTAATTTTGAGAATAGGTATTGCACACGTTGCGAATCAGACAATTGTGTGTTTGAATGAATATTGGCCTTAAAGGACTGATAAAATGTATTCCAGTTTTCAGGGCGTCCGTCAAAACTCGGAATAACAAGCATTTCCAATTTCACTACAGACGCGTTTGAATTAATCGACCCGTGTGAGGCGACCTCCCTGACCTTGAGCGTAGATAATTTATTTCTAATGCGTTTTATTCTCGAATACAATTCATCGAATGAGTCAAGGCAAGAATAGTCGGACTCCACAGGGGGTTCCAATGACAAATTTAAGCTATTTATTTGATCCACAATCGACTCGAATTTATCGCGAACGACATCGATGTTCTCGGTCTCAGCCAGAAAATCTTCATTGGCTCGCGTCGTTATATCAAAACACACAACTGATTTCGACGATTTATACCAACGATTAATGCGTGCAAACAATAATTCCTTTTTTTGATTCAACAGAATAAGCTTCGTCTCGAGATCTGACGACATGTTTGCAAATTAACGATAGGTAGGACCTACCTATTGAAATATAACAAGAAGATTATCTGTAAGGTACCTACTATAATATAATAGTAATTCAACACAAACAGTTTAGATATACCTACTTTTTTATTGAAAATTGTACTACGGCTTATTATATAATAGCGCAAGTAGCACAGCGGAGCGGGAATGTAACTATGTACTTACGTACCTAGATAGGTACCTACCTACAAAGTTACGCGTATGTGAATAGAATGATGATTATTTACCAATTAATACGTAAATCACCAACTATTATAAATATCTACCAATTATTACGTAGATTTAGCGTTTTAAATGCAGAATTTACCAAATAATTTACGTAAATCTGTTAGCGAAAGAAAGTAATGAAACTAAGATGGCGGAAAGAATTCACCAAAATTACGTGAATCTTAATTAAATGAATAGGAAAGAAATATTATTCACCAATAATTACGTGAATATGTTATTTACTGGCCTATCCGGCTCGAAGGACCATAAATTATGGTAGGACGTGTAAATAATCCTACCAAATTGGTGTGTTTGCACACAAAGCGTAAAGAACCTAATATGACCTGGCGTTTGGTTGTAAGAAAGGAAATACTCATGTAATCGCTTCTATGAATGAAAACGTAAGAAAATCGGCACTGACCTGTGTTCCACCTCGTGAGGATTCAGCTGCAGACAGGCGTGGTTCCTGGCACGTGTTGGTGGGTAGGTATATTTCGACCGGTCGGTTATTTTCTTGAATTTGTCGTTTTCTTCCGATACACTTCACTTATACTGACTTGAGAATGTGGCCAAAGGAACTTATAGAATTACACAGAAAGAAACGAGGAGTTGAATTAATCAAACTTCCGTTTTTGTGCGGTAGCGGAGTCAAAGACACCTTTCGGCGCTGGGGCGTTTTAGTGACTGACTGATTAAAAAATGCGAGCGGGTAGATGATCCGCCGTGGTGCTTGAGAGTCTCGCTCGTAGAAACTTCGTTCTCAAAATATAGTTCGAACAGATCCATTCACAGCGCCATTCATTGGCCTCCTCCAACACTAAGTGGTCAACAAATGAGCGCCAATATTCAAACATTATTCGATACATAGAAGCGGTTTATTAAATTACAAAATTGAAATACAATTAAATTATGTGGGAAATAATTAAGAAAGTACAGCGCTCCACCAGGTGGCTTTCTACGGTGTGTGGTACGCAAGACTTTATCACGAACGGCAGACAACCACGCGCAGCCGCGCACTACGCATCAATTGCTTTCGTATACGTGACGGTCACACCGCTGCTGCGCTGAGCTCAATTTAAATGGTCGTGAAATTCAATGAAGCTAATTTTTGCAACGAAATTGTACATACTCGTAATGTAGATAGCCTAATGAGCTTTATGTCAATTGGGTATTATCCTAAAGTTAAAATAAATTATCTAACCGAGCTTTTTAAAAGAATGGTAAAAGAGCGTTAAAAATTGCGTAAGCTCTTATTTTATAGTTTTCATTTTTTTTTAATCATCGAACCAACATATAATAGTAACTGATTTGATTATTAAATTTTATGACGTCACTAAATCTTTTTTCATATAAGTTTCCTAATAACTTATCGTTTTGACGTTTAGTAAAAATAACTAATTTGACTACTCAGTAGAATACCCAATTGCTTTAGGATCTAAACTATTTATAATAGATCCCGCCGACAGAAGCATTCAGATTCATTCTGAATATGCGATTGTACTTTGAAGACGCGTGACGTTTTTTTTTAACTCGTATTGTACAATTCATACCCTATCTATTATAATTTGCGCTTCCACAGAAGACAGTTTTTTCCAAGGTGTACCAATGTAGGCTGTTCCATTCGCAAAATCACGCACCGTGACCAGCCACCTTTCATAAACGATGTTTTTTGCTTTGATATTTACCGGTTATCGTTTAAAAAACTCATCTATAACGAATAGTATAATGACGTAACGTCAATTCTGTGTGATACTATGACGGATTGTGCGAAGACAAATGTAAATCGTATCGGATGATATTTCCCTTTCTTTGTATTAGGACTACCATATTATGATCGAGCATATATCGAATGTATTAAATGAACTGATAACATGAAAAAGGTCAGAATCTGGGATAGACTGGACATAAAGCAGAAGATTAGGAGCTATGATGCACATTGGGATAGGCCTAGTACCTCCGGGGGCGAGTCGGGGACACCGTTGGTCTGGCCAACGGATGGAGATGAAGAATAGAGAAGGGGTGACCCTGGGTCCGCCGGGGTGTGAGGGATATGTCGAAGACAGCTTCACCTCCGGCCTAGCACCACGACCCTCAGTCGGCGTGCGGTTTTAGTTGGTTCGAGTCCGACATAACCACCCCTTCCGGCTCCGGCGGGAGAGGTCCGAGGGGATTTCCGCACGGAAAAAAGGCCTAGTACCAGTAGTGGACGTCAGGAGGCAAATTAATTCAAATTTTTTATAGAACTCAATAGTTCTATTAGCCGTATTCCGATACTTTCATTGGTTGTTCTATCATTAGTCTAGTGAGAATGTTTTCCAGAGGTCCGCTTTCCAATGTATTTTTCGGATTTTTTAATCTATCGACGGAGACTGCCATCTGACCACTTAAACATGAGGAAACTGTCAAAATCTCGTTCGTTAATGGGCACCTAGTAGTGTGGATTTGCAGCTTCGAATCTTACACAAAGACTTAAGTCATAAAATAACACCCAATAACATCATGAATTGAGATAATATTCTAAAATCAAATTCTTCAAGTCTCGAGAGTTTAGTTTGTAAGATAAGCTCCGAAAGTGAACTTAAATGAACCCATAACTTAGTTGTTTCAACACAACATTGTCTTGCTAAACAATAAAATATTTACGCGCAGTCGCAGTCGCTTGCAGTGAATCACGCAGAATGCGGTTCAACAACTGTTACTAACTTGTCAGCAAGATAATATTACTTTTTAGGATTATTGTTATGACAGAAGCAGTAGTTTCGTTGAAGAGGAGAATTTTATTGAGAATTGCTGAATGGCACAGTGTTGCATTTGTTTTTCTTCTTCCTAATTACACGCGCGAGTATGTAATCATCGTACTAATTTAATCGTCCTGGCTTCGGGTCATAAACCCGATGTGCAAGGGAATAAGTACAAGAGAAAAGAATTTGGTATACTTCTGTTTTATCTGTTTAAATCGATTATTTGTTAAGAAAGTTTAATCATAGTAGAAGAAGCTCGTATAGAATTTTAAGATAGAAGCAGATCTCGGGCTCCGTCATTTCTGTCTATCTCGGAGGGCAATAAGTATGGGCTTATGAATGTTAATTAATTTGTAAAATTCACAATTGTTGAAAGGATGATCTGTAATAGTCTATTTGTTAGGATAGTTGGATGTGGAAGGTGGAGGACTAGGTTCTATGGGGCAAATTAGGCATGCTATGTTCAGCAATGGACTGCTATAACCTAATTATATCGGTAAGAAAGATACTACAATCAATAAGTCAAACAAGGAGAAATGACATCAAACGAATACAGTTTATTCCATTAATTTATTTTATACCCGCAGTTAATCTATTTATTTGTCAAAATTACAATATCAATATCAAAAATTCTTGGCACAAACATCGACAGAGAAAACTGTCGTACCTACCCAATTACATTATGTAGATAAGTTCGATATTTTTTGTGTTATTAGCGACAACTAAGTCGTGTTAGTACTTTTGGGCGACGTGCCAACACTGGTAAATCGATGCGGGGATATTTTGCGACAAAATATGCTAAGATTACTACAGCAAATTGGTACTGTTCATATTTCTACTGAGTTTACTTCACTGAC
This sequence comes from Eilema sororculum, assembly GCA_914829495.1. Taxonomy (NCBI): domain Eukaryota; kingdom Metazoa; phylum Arthropoda; class Insecta; order Lepidoptera; family Erebidae; genus Eilema; species Eilema sororculum. The sequence continues at coordinate 1,795,721 of OU618532.1, forward strand.
ACTAACGGTGAGGAAGTCACAGAACGGACAAAAACCACACAGTGTCTAGACGAGAAGTTATCTGCCTTGGTTGTTCGAAGACACTTACGCCACGAAATTCCAAGCACCCTGGAAAGCTTAGGCTACCAGCTTTGGGGGAACATCAAGCATTTTCATGAGGGTGCATAGCTCAACAAGATCTTTGGGGTGAAACCAAACCTGACCTCCTAGCCGATACACTTGCTGATTAACGAACTACGTTTTCTTGCTCACTGTCCTCTGAGTCAAAAGGTATTTTCTCCCCTAAAAGCCAAAACAAAACAATAAAAGTAGCAGGAGAATGGATATGATTGGTCGGATGGTGTATAGTATGAATACACAGATTAATACAATGTAGCAATGTAGTAAAATTCGCCATGAGCGGAGTTCGCATAGCTGATGAAATGAGCTGTTAGGGTTAATTTCCACTGATAAAGCCGCTCTTTGCCTTGTAATTAGTGAGGTTCTTCTGTAGATAAGGTTCAAAATAGTTTGCAATATTTTTCTCGCAGTGAGAAGTAACCCTTAGTAGCTTGTAAACGAGAGAGATAGGCCGGAGCGTAGGTAAAGTCAATATGCATAGGCACATATATAATTATCATACTACTTTCTTTTGGAAAGATATTTCATTGTACTGAAGGGTTTTTAACAAATTTTGCATGAGAATTTTGACGTTCTTGAGAATAGGGTAAAAAGCAGAATTGAATACTTTGTTTGTTTGTTGCCGTTCGTGGAACTCTTTGTTTGTAGATAATTGCTGTTTACCGATATTCAAAAACTTATCTCTTTGTGCCAAATTTCATTCAGATTTATTGAGCCGTTCTGACGTGATTGTGTAAAAAACAGCTATCGCAGTTATAATAAAAACTGCAGGGAGATAATACGGCCTCGGACAGCTAATATATAAAAATGTCATAGGTACCATATGTAATAAAATTTACTCATTAAAAGGAACCATCCCACACACGTTCAAGTTGTGGTATGATCTACCGGCTGTGGTTTTTTCAAGCGACTACATTACAATATGGTTCAACAGGGTCGGCAGTACGAGTGTGACGTCCCTAGTATAGCACACATCATCAGGTGAGCTATGTACTTATCTACCTCCAAAGTGGTATAAAAAAAAATCGAACCTCCAGGTTTTAATCATCAGAAAATATACTAACAAAATAGAATAATGCCCATGTTATGGAATGCTAGAGGGGCATTGAGCAGCATTTTATGCGACTTGACACATAAGTTTCATGACACCAACATTAATAGAATTACTCCATAAATTGTGGGATCCCATAAAAACGATGCCATTTACAATATATCTTGGCAAGAAACCTTTTCTAAGGTGGAGGGCTAAAATGACGCTCTTGAATTAACTTTTTGTTGTGTTGTGTTTTTCGGCTCGTTAGGCGTGATTACCTGATCCGAGAATAGTTTCTTTGTGTTGTTATTATTGAAGAAGAACATCACACCATATTCCTCTATTTGAACTATTTATGTTCCTCATAATGATTTCCTAGTTTCAGGGTTCTGGGATTGACTGGCGCCTGACCTGACACTTCTAAGCATAAAGCCTGGGCCAGAACCACGGCGCCGGTTGCAATTGAGAGTGAATTTTGAATTTTGAATGAGAAACGGGACGCAGAAACTAGACATATAAGTTAATACTTTTTGACAGATCTGTACAGAAATAGTACCGATTCCCCCTGATATCAGTATAATAATAGCGTTTTATAAAGCTGGTACAGTTAATGCCAAAAATGTTACAGAAATATATTATTTTCATAGGTGGCAGGTAAGCACCCGGCTACCTCCTTTTGTAGGACAGTGACCAAAAGTAGTGTATTGTTATTAATAAAATAGTAGTCTTAAATGGATATTACCGCAACTTCTTACCATGAAGTCAATGATTATTAGCTTGGCATTATGAAAAAAGAATCTAATCACCTATTAACGTTATCTCAATAATGTAAACCGTTACGATACTTTGGCGAAGTGTGGACGCAAATTGAGGAAATGAACACGAGCTGATTATTATTAGCAATATTCTAGATCTCTTCCTGCCGTGTGTGCGTTTAAGTAACTTAATAAACAAGATGGGAGATAGAAGTAATGAGCAGCTATTAACTTGCTCTGTCATGTCTTATTGCCGACAGATGGGCCTACACGTAAGATATTACTGATGGAGGATACTTATGTAGCACTAATTATTTTAGCGACCACTGTCATTGGTCGTAGAGAGCTTGTAAGTAACATTTTTTTTTCTATACTGAGAGCTGGATTTTAAGGGGTAAGCATAGGTATATCAACAGCGTAAATACAAGTGGTATTTAAGCTGAACCTTTTTATCATTGGAGCGCCGAACGGTTGCGTCCGATGTTTGCATTTTGGAGTCTGCGGCCTCCTTCCCTATTCATTCTCCTACATGTAATAAGACACGTATAAGTGGGCAGGCAAGCTGGGGCCAACAGAACAGAAAATACACTACTCAAAAACACTATGTCTTATTTTTTTTTTACAGAGAAGCACTTTAAGCTTTGTAACTGATTTTGTAAATGACTGTAGAGGAAACTCATGAAGTGCCTTAGAACAATAGCAGATGTCGGAATATCGCACGCTTTCCGGGGTAGGCGGAAAGCGTAGTACTTGTACATATATGTAAAAAGAACATCCATTAACAGTTCTCGAGGCTACTTCTTAAGTAGGTATAGAAATCGGTAAAGATATAAACAGATGGAGGGTTCTTTACTCTGTCTACTCTGAAGGATTATAATGATAACAGAACTCTCACTGGCAGTTGTCGTGGTGGCCTCTCAAGTAGGGATAGAAGCAGCATTTTAGCGCCGCTACACGTGAACGCCTCAATCGCGTGCCTCGCCTCACGCAACATGAGCGGCTCATAACAAATTGTGGAACTTTTAAATACAGTCTTGTTTGCTTACAGTTCGTTGCTAATTTTAGAACACTGTTGAGGACTTATGAATTTATAGTACAAACATATCTGCTTGGATTTTACTTCAATTGAGTGAGAATTCTATCTTAATCTCATCAAATCAAACTTTATTTGGTCAGAAGATATATCACCACTACATAGTATAAAGCAAAGTCCCTTACCGCGTCCCTATGTCTCTGTGTATGCTTAAATCTTTAAAACTACGCAACGGATTTTGATGCGGTATTTTTTATTGGATTGAACAATTCAAGAGGAAGGTTTATATGTATAACCGACCGACGCTTAAAGTACTTATATTGGCAAAGGATTACTAACTAGCTTTTGCCCGCGGCTCCGCCCGCGTGGATGTCGGTTCCCGCCAATTATTCGAATTTTTCTCAACGTACAAACCTTCCCTGGACTTCCACAAATAATTCAAGACCAAAATTAGCCAAATCGGTTGGTGCGTTCTGGAGTTATAGCGTCAGGAAGGAAAACCCGACTTATTTTTATATAATAGATATATGCTTAATATAGTAGTGGGTGCAGCGGGAACGGGATCAGACGCCACGCGGGCGGGAAAAATTGGCGGTACGATGTTCGCCGGGTCAGCTAGCTATATAATATGGAACCTATAATATGGAAATGGAGTCTAATAACTAAACTTCGATATTGTCTAGGGGTTGGGAAGGTGAGATGACAGTCGATTTATGAAAAATATCGTAGTTAGAGCCGACTTCAACAGAATTGGAAAAAGGTTTTTTTTATGGATTAGTGAGGCAAACGAGCAGACGGATCGCCTGATGGTAAGCGATCACCGCCGCCCATGGACACCTGCAACACCAGAGGAGTCACAAGTGCGTTGCCTTCCTTTTAAAAGAGAGTACGCTCTTTTCTTGAAGGTTTGAAGGTCGTAATGGTTCGGAAATACCGCTGGTGACAGTTCATTTTTTTTCACAGTTTAGTTGTGCGAGGCAAAAAGTTTCTCGAGAAACATATTATGAGACTAGTGACTAGATTTTTTATTATTTATATTTAACTGACAGCGTCTGTGGCTTGGCCTTAGTGAACGCGACTGCCACGCAGGAGGCGCAGGTTCACAGTGCAAATATTTGTATGCATGAATATGGCTATTTGCATTGGTCTGGGTCTATGTATATATATGTATGTATTTACAAAAAAAAGTATCTAAGTATGTTTATCCGCATTCTAGATTCCATAACACAAGTTAATTAAGCTATGCTTACCATGGATCTAGATAGCGTTGTGTAGAATGTTGTGAAATAAAAGTCATAGTAGATTAGTATCCAAGTCGTAATATACCCTATTTTCTACTAAAATTTTAAAGGTTTAGTTACGCAACCGTTGTTGAACGGATTTGGCTGAAATTTGGTACTGGGATAGAATACAGTTTATCTGGAATAGCACTTATAACTTATTATGTTACTATAAACCTTGGAATAGGAGAGGTCCGTCGCAGGTGGGGACGCGTCCGGTTTCGTAACTCATGGGAATGAGTTACGAAACCGGACGCATCGACCGCTTAATAATATTAAGAATCTTTTATTTGGTTTCGCAAAACTTGCTCCCCGTAAATTATGTAAAAACGAGATCAACTCTCAAAAGTTCTTACGAGTTGAACTAATTATCTCCGCATCATATTATAATATATTTTTTACAGCACGCCCTGCCTCTTAAGGACGATAATCATTATACACTGGAGGTTTTTTTGCTAACCATACCTAGCTTACTTGTTTCTGGCTCAAGCCTTGCTTTTTTTGTGGACTGTAGACTGTGTCCAGCGGCGGAACCGGCTGATTGATTTTAATGTAATGAAGGAGTCCAGTATGTCGGCAGTGTCCATCTTGAATAGTGATGACTTAGGTTTACCATACATGGAATGGTCATAATAATATAATCGCCAGTATTGATATCCTACTAATATTGAAAGGTGTGAAGGTGTAAGGATGTCTGAATGTTTGTGATTCAATCACGTTCAAACGGCTGAATTTATCTTTTTTTATTTATTAAAGGACACGTCAATTTGACTTCACTTCGCCTGATAGTAAGCTAAAGGCAAAGTCTTCGAAAGAGGGTCATCATTGTAAACATGCACAATGTTAACAATGGGGCACTAAGCTTGACGGCCTCTTCAGGTGCCTTTTCACGCCGCGCTTAAATGATCCGGGACTTTAGGAAGAAGGAAACACGTGAGCTGGCAGGGAGTTCCAGGTCTTAATGGTTTATCTGGCTAATGTGGAACAGGGAATTCGGGTAAGCCTAATGCCCTTTCACCAACATTTTTTCTAGACTAAAACAGATGAATAAATAAAGTAGGTAACTACTAAGGAAGTTTAACCATATTAGAATGGTATTCGAGCAAATCTTAGAATAATAGGAGGAGGATATCATAAAACAGAGAGCAATAACTGAACCAGACAAAAAAAGAACAAAAGATTATACAAGTTAACAGTTGCAGTATAAATATTATAACTCTTATGGTAACAACATTCTAGTCTTTATGCTATATTCCCAATTTTATTATCCTAGATAAGGGTGCATTAACTACTAACATTCGAGAAATATTATGAAAACATAAACGCAAGTAATCTTAAATACCGAATTAATGACTACAAACAATTTGAAAAAAGAACGAAAAGAAGCAAAATAATCTATGTAGCCGATTGCACAGAGAATATTCTATTCGATCGAACCGATTTTTAAACCGATACTCGATTATTACGTATGCAACCTACAGCACTTACGATAATCGAGTAATAAGCGATATCGATGTAATGACTCGATTCCGCTCCCGCTTAATTGCAGCTCGATATTTGCATTACAGTGTGCCATTTTGTTTTTCATAGACAAAGTACGGTGTATGTGGTTGTTATGGATTTTGTACGGTGTGTTATTATGGAAATGGAGAAATTAGTTCCTTTTGTGATATTACGTAGCGATGGTGAGTAATAACACGAGAGTTCTCACAATGCACTCTAGTTAGCGGAGTAAACCGAACGGTATCTACTTATCCAGCGGTGAAAGGTAGTTTTTTTCATGGAGTAGATAAACTAACAATGGTTAAATATAGCTTTTTTAACTGTGGGGAATGAACTGACACGTAGGTGAAGATTTAGAAAACAATATTTAAAAAAAATTGGTGAGGCCCCATACACCCGATTTAACTTTATCTTTACTGCTCAATGCTTGGAGTAATATTGCAAATCATTTTTTTTTATTCTTATTACGAGTATGCAAAACAATAAGCAATAAAATAAAATGGACAACACATGTAAATACTCAGGCAAGCTCACACCATAATTATTTATTCTGGCCACACAACTCCAACGGTCATTGCCTCGTGTGACAGCTCTTTAAAAAAAAATCAACTGTCAGTCAGTGACATCTGAAAAATTCGAATACACACAACCTTGACTTATTGATTAGCTGTTTCGTTTGTTTAGTAATTTGGTGATTAACTTTTTTCTTTGTGTAATACTTAATATGTTACAGTCAATTACATAAAATGTAAAAGGCTTTGAAGGCCTAACATTACTTTTAGGCGTTTCGCGAAAGCCCGCTAAAAGACCACGAATAATGCGATGCTTTTTGTTGCTGTCATAGAGATGACATAACAAAAAAGCGAGTTGCCACAAAATAGATAGTATTTACTAAATAATTTTTCATTCATTCAATAACTGATTTTTAGTATGACCTGCAGCTCGTTCCAAATTCAACATTCATCTCTGGAATCCGCGACACCTTTTATAATTAACGGAAAACGCTCTGGTAGCCTTTATCTTGAGTCTTGTGACATCAGACCACATTTTGCTGCTCTAAAAGCTGTATATAATTAAATCAAAGGGTGATGAAAGATTAGAGAACCCTCTAAGAGCCTATAAGGACGTAACCAAGAACATCGTGTTGCTGAAGACCAATGACGTGATGTTTCGATAGCCATTACAATCCGCCAGGTGTTAATCCACTCTTACTATCGAACAATGCCGCGCTAAATGCTAACTTTCTCCCTGTCCGCAGGCCCCGCCCCGAATAAAGACAATGTGTATTAGCAATAATTGCAGCTTCGCCAAATATTATGTTACGGTTAAAGAAAAAATGGATTTATTGAGTGCTAGATGTTGGCCGTGACTTATTATTAAAACAGCGTGAAATATTATTAAAACCAGTTGTTGCCCTAGGTACTACTCGCTTGAAATTCTTATTCCTATCACAAAGGTTCCATAATAGTTTAATTTATTTTCAGACCTACCAATATTTTGCTTAAGAATTGGCAAGCCGTTCAAGCTTCTTTATTTTATTTTAAGCCGACTGAGGGTCGTGGTGCTAGGCCGGAGGTGAGGTTGTCTTTTGCATATTCCTCGCACCCCGGCTGACCCAGGGCCATATCTTACGGTCTGACCCTCTTCGGAAGCAGTCCAAGCAGTTCCGGAGAAGTTTGCAAAAAAACACGAGAATTTTACTTAACCTATGTAGGCTATGTAGCGATGTGCTTTGACTATAATATGTTTACCTTTGTGTCTCTTACTTGAATAGATGGTCAATCAACCTCTTGTTGCGGTCGCTTATACCCAATGTAGAACATCGTATGTCTGTATTAATGTATGGTCAAAATTTTTGTTACAATATTAACTTTACTTGATAGTATATGATTACAGAAACCTCTCCCTACCTTTAAAACCTCAGTAAATATAGTTTATATGTGTGTAAAATTATGGTATTGGTTTTTACTGCGCGGAATTTTTGTTTGCCTACCTTTTGCTATCAGCTGACTAATATTGACGTTCATGGTTAATTGTCCAGTCCGGTGGACATTAACCTTATATAACATGACTATTAATCACCATCTTACGCGTAATTATATTATTGATAGAGGTGTTTGTTCTGTATAATGTACATTTTTCCCTGGTGGTATATCAACATGTTTTTAAAGGTTATTTTTACAAGTTTTCTCTTTTTTAAGTTATTTTTAATGAATTTTCCAGGTTAGTTCAGGTCTGGTTATGATGACAGAATTATGGTAAAATCAAGAGAACTCTACAATTATACCTACATATATACATAATACTAGCTGTTACCCGCAACTTCGTCTGCGAATAGCTCGATAGTATGTATTAACTTAAGTCATCGTATATTGCGACTATTAATTAAGATGTAAGCTATCCTATCATTCAAGTTGGATCAAACTGCACACGGTGTGCAAATTTGATTAAAATCGGTTAAGTAGTTTAGGAGTCCATTGCGGACAATCAACGTGGCATGTAATTTATATTATATATTAAGATGTATAGTATAATAACCATTCATTTGGGAAGTAGTTACCGGGCCCTATGGCCGCGTGCAGACGTAGTCACACTTGCGCTGCCGATCCTGTAAGAACTTTCTAACGCCCTTCTTGAAGAACACCATATTTTAGTTGTTTAAAAAATATAACAAGATGATTATCCATTAAAACTGGTATGCTTGATTTAAGCCTAGTAGTGGCGAGGATTCCTATAATCCGATTCCTCCTGGTTTGTTCTGCAAAGGGAAACCGCTGTCGAGATTTTCCATTTTATACTAATTAAGTAACAGAATTCAGTAGACACGTATTATGGAATTTAGAATTTGAAATTAGAACACCTATCCTACATCATTGCCAAGTTTTCTTTTTCACCAGTTTCTCTTTTGAAAATTTTGACCCTTCACCACTGAAGCCTAGACTGTGAAGTAAAATTTGTCCTAGAATCTCAGCACAAAAATGAATTTCGGTTACTCTGACCGTTCCATCTTATTAATATATAATACTTACTTTCAAGTGTCGCTGTTATAATCTAAGTTACAATCTCGTCGTTTTATGATCATTATATAACAAATTAGTTACGCAATACCTAAGCGGACTTCTGTCCGTCAGTCCGCATCTATCATGCTCCGAGTTTTCACGACAGATTTGTGATACAATCAAACGTAATTACGGTCAAATTTTCGTTTCTTTGTATAATTTTATACTTACTCTTTTTATACTGGATTATCTTTAGCCCGCACTTTAATAAACTTCTTCAAAAATAAGCGATTTATGACTGAAGAATACATAATAATTTTGACGGGAATTAACGTGATTATATAGATACGTACATATTTTTGAGTTATCTGAAGTCTCGACCAGGTAACACCGGCCTTGGTCACAGGCTGATTCAGTCTGGTCAGAAAATAATATGATCGCATTATATCGATAACATTATTGTACATTATGGAACGCTAGAGTTTAAAAGTATCTATCAATAATTTTCTAAACTTACAGTGAATTAAAACAGAAACTACACAAGGTCCTATTTAATAGTTGCACCGCAACACAGCCCATAATGATAGTGAACATCAAACTACATCACACCTCACGACATTTAGACACCCATTGTTTTGTAATATGATTCTTTGTTGCGATTTGTCTACGTTGATCTTAGGGCTGGTGCACACCAGCGAATGTTATCAAATGTTCTGTTTGAAGAACATTTATTTTCTTTCCTTGAATAAGCGACAAATTATCAAGATGCAAAGATGTACGTACTACTATATGTCCTGAAGACGTATGTGGACAAACATTTCAGCTATCCAAGAGGATTCGAGGAAGACTTATAGGAAAAATTCCTTGACCAACTATTTTACTCCATCCTTGGAAAACTTCGGCAAGAAACGCAGCAGTTTTAATGGTGATCTATTTAAAAACATGTTTCGTTAATCTAATTACAATGTGTTTATATGCAGAGCACACAGTTAATTTCCAATTATATATTTAAGAATTTTAAAATTGCATTTTCGGCTAAGGTAATAAACCGAGAGCCAGTGTACCATAAGCTTTAAATGTGCCTCCAAGTAAAAAACAAAAGGCTTAGGAAGATTACCAACAAATAATACAAAATTATACCTTATCAATGCGAGGGACGTTCGACGATAGAATCTGAAACAAAAAATAGTTATTTCGTTAACTGACTTACTAATGGTGTTATTAAGGCTGTTTTCCGTGTATAAAGGTTGTGAGGTTCGAAGCCGGAAGATGTCAGACGTTAGAATTAACAAAAGACTTCAACAACACATATAATTATGGTGACTAAATACGTGTATATACGTTATTGCTATGGGAAAATATACCTAATACAATAGACATAAACTTTATTAAACACAAATCAAATACACGCAGATAAATTACACATTACACAATTATTCTGATTCGATTATCGATGATGGTCCGATCCTGGCCATTACACTACCGACGTGAACCCACTCCTAGCACAAGCCATTTAGCTTAGTTGGAGGGGTTAGAGGGAATATTAGTAACTTCGGTTCTAATATTCCTTAAAAAAAACATATTTTTATAAAAGATGCACATATTGGCGTATAAAAATAATTATACATTCTGATTAACATTAATTTAGCTGGATTTTCAGAGTTTCGTACCCAAAGAGTAAAAACGGAACCTGAACTGAAACTCCACTGTCCGCCAGTCTGTCTGTCACCAGGTTGTGTCGTATTTCATGAGTCCGTGATAGCTAGACAGCTAAAATGTTTGTTCTTAAACAATACCGATCGCAACCAAACCTTGCACCTAGAGCTTGAGCATGAGGATCTAACATTTTTTTAATTAATATTCTAACTACAACCCTGAGAGGGAATCCTATGCGTAACCTCGCCTGTCAATCAGTAGATGTACTAGCTCACAAGTGTCATGAGGCAGGCTTGAGTTTTGAATATCTTGGTATGCCCATACATGTTTTTTTATCTAGGACACGTCAATTTGACATCACCTCGCCTGATGTTAAGCTAAAGGCAAAGTCTCGGAGAGAGGGTCACCATCGCAAACATTACCATGTTAACAGTGGTGGCACTCAGCTTGACGGCCTCATTAGATGCCTTTTCACGCCCCGCTTAAAAGACCCGGGACTGTAGGAAGAAGGAAATACGCGAGCTGGCAGGGAGTTCCAGGTCTTAGTTGTGCGGCATAGGAATGAGTCACTGAAACGCTTGGTTCTAGCAGGTATACTCTGCACCGTATATGGATGGCATCTTAGCCCTGCACGTGTGGTCCTGTGAAGGAAAGGAGAGGGTGGGAAATGTGGTGTATTTTTTCAAAAACATTATAAACAAACCCTTGATCTATGAGTTAATAAATCATTCTGTTTAACTTAATGTAATCTTTTATAATAAACAAATATCTCAGCGGTCAACGAAGTGCCAATTTCTATTATCAAAATTTAAATATAGTTATTCAAACAATATTTATAGTGATATTTGCATAATTAGTGTACGTATTAAGTAGCTTCTATGTGTTATGCGGCATCTTTGTCTTTCATTGTACCTAACCTTTAGCCTGGTATCGAGTTAATAAAAATCACACTGTAGTGTATATAATCGTGTGTGATAAATCATATGATTATGAACAAGCTATTTAATTCGTTATTGCCGTATCAACTGTTTGCATAGGAGCGCCACAAGGTTTCATTCTAGGACTCTTACCCCTTTACGTTGTGTCAATGATGTCAAACGCTTAAGTAAAAACTTTTAATATTTTTAAAACATAACTAACTAAATATAGATCAATTTATTTAAATGGATTGAAATATTAAGAGCATATTTTTTAACATGTTCTACTAGACTAAATCGAAAATAAATAAGTGCACTTACACAACCGTTGTACCCAAACCACATGGTACAGTAACAATTTATTTTAATATCTTAATTCTCTACTATTCATAACACGTTTCTGTATTATAATTATCTTACATAAGGATCTTTTGTAATACGTAGGTACATTATTTAAAGTTATTCTAAAGTAAAATAGAAGGGCTTGTGTTATGCCCCTATTATTACCATTATTATCACCGAACGTTGAATGTATATCTTTAATACGTGTAATAATAGATTTCCCAAATCTTGTGAAGGCCTTATCACATATTTATGTAGTTGTTACTAAGAAAAACATCATAATGCACAATATACTTATGGTTGTAGTTGCTCGGGGCACTACGCAAGTTTGAAATGTTGCGGTGGAAGTTTCCAAAATTATATCGGTCCTAATTTTATATTTTCAATAGGAAGTTGTTTTGTGTAGTAAGTACTCAATTGGCAGAGCAGAATAAAATACTGAAAAAGGCATATTATGCCTATATAGTATATAAGTGTCAAAATCCGTTAACAATTTGGTTCTAAACTGCTTGTCCTGTACAGTCAACATCAGATCGATCTTGACTAGCAAAGAACTCAAAATGATCTGAATACCTACTAATAACGCTAATACCAAACTTTTGACATATATTGACATAAATATTATTAGTGTCCAAACTAAAGGTATGCACCAAATATCAGCACAATCAGTAAACAGGAAGGAGGGAATGTCAAGGTATTAATATCGTTTTGAGTACTTTGTTGATACTGACTGTACATAGAAGTCATTGAGCTTTAATATCTACGATCGACAAATGAGTCAGCTCAACAGCTACTGCTGTAAATCTCATTACTTATGTCACTAACGACATTAACTATTGTTCTAATCTCAACCACGGTATAGTGCGGCCATATTGTATTCTAATTAGCGACCTCTTTCGTCCAACCTACGCAGACTTTCTCTTGAGCTTACGTAGGGTCACATAATAGTGGGCTATCGAAAGTAATGACCTGGATAATTGGTTTCTTAGTTTTGAATGTGTAGTTGTAAGCTTTGGTTCCAGGCGGAGAAGAATAGAACCACACTATATCTACATATGGGTGACGACTAAGGGATAGAGCCGTTCTCTATTCGATAGTAAACATACAGCCCATGATAAACCAGTTGGCGGCAATAGGCTCGCCCTCTGTTACGTGTGACGGAAAATCATAGTTTACGAAATGTAATATTATGATAGGTTCTCCAGACTATCATTATTATATACAAACATCTTCGCAAACTTTCACAATTATAATATTAATACTTAATACGATATCTGTAAAAGTAAACAAGAAAGAAGTTAAGAAAAACATCGGATAATTTTTTACACATATCAACTAATTGAAAAGAGAAACTAGTTATCACAGATTCGTCGAAAATAAAACTCATATTGAAAGAAACACCTTAGAAATTATAAGCAACCAGTTACTTAATGAGGGAGTGGGCAGAGCTTATTTTCTCTCACATAAAAGAAGTAGTATTTAAGTTTCAAATCCATACTAACATTATCAATGCGATGGTAACTATTTGTCTGTCAGTTACGCTTTTACACCTAAACCACTGAACCGCACTTGATGAAATTTGGTATAAAGATACACTAGCTAGGGCTTGAGAAAGGATATAGATTAACTTTCTTTAGGAGAAATCGGGATAAAAGCGGTTAAACTAAGAGATGAAAGTTGGTACAACCTGCTAAAATTTGGTACACAGTAGATTAGAACATGGAAAAGAACATAGGCTATTAAGTCACGATAACCGATATCCACTTGGACGAAACAGCACGCAATAGCTAGTAAGCACATATTGAGGACAAAATTACCACAGCGTAGGTAATTCGGTATCAAATAATGATGGAGTAAAGAATCCTTGACCGGTTGACAGCATTATCTATCTATCTAACCCCTAAGGGTTAGCCGGCAGCGCCAATGTAATGATTTCACTCATTGCGAACATTAATCCACCTGCCAAGAGTGATAGAATTGAAATAAACTTGTCTAGGTGTACAGCAATTAACCTTTTTGTTGATGAAATTGATTTAGACGTACATTTTGGTTTTGTTACTAAGAATAAAATTATTATGAAAGTGCGAGTCTAGATTGACTATGTATATTTTTGGTTTATTAACCTCGAATGTATGTTTGTATGTATGTATGTAAAATAATTCAGTGGCAGTGATTGCATAATACATTCGTGCAGGGGTATTATGGATCTGTGACATTGCACCTAAAGTCCAAGTCATTCAATAGGCTATTTGACTATTTTTTTTTAATATCGAAAAATGACCACTGTCTTATAATATAATGAACTGTAAAAGTAAAATTTTCGTACGACAAATAGTTTCCAAGATATTTGATTTTGAAAAATTCAATTTATTGCGCGCCGCCCGAAAACGCTCCATACAAAATCTCACGAAATTGTGACGTCACGTTTCGGTAGTGCGTAGTGCAAATGTATGGAGTGCAAGAGAATATCGCATTTATCTCGGTCTACGTTGCGTTTACACGTATATAGCTCATAATAAAAGTTATTTAAAATTTAATAAGGAATCTAAAAAGTTATATATTTGAATTGAATTAGATTGTTTATATTTTGACTTTTTTTGGGAATTTCAAACATAACATAACATAACATAAACTCACGCCGGTATTCCCCGAAGGGGTAGGCAGAGGTGCTAGCACCCACATTTCACCAGTTTATGTTTAGGTCCCAATGTAATAGGTGGCGAGCCTATTGCCATTAACCGGGCACTTATAAACCTGCGATAAATACACGCATAACTTCGAAAAGCATCGACAAGTCATTGGTGTGTGCCATGGTAAACCTGGGATCGAACCTGGGAATTTCAAGTAATAAAAAATCATAGTTTCAGTTTAGATATGCAATATTTTATTTTGCAAGGCATATTTTTTCAGAACAAGCTATCATATTATGCAGTATTGGGAAGAATCGACGACTTAGTCAAATAGCCCATTATGCGATAATAATTTATGGGAAAATCAATAAATTTATGCGACCTTTTTGACATAAACTATTAATTATAATATGTATGTATATTGACATTGATAAATTATTTGTTTGAAAGTCATTATTTACTTTCATTCTGGATACTACATTAATATCATCATGGATTTATATACTGACATCAATCTGAATCTTCTTTTCTTTATGTTTAAAAAAAGTTGCATGCTGTTGAATTGTAATACCTATGTACTTCAACCATGTTTCTGCAATAAATTAATTTGAATTTGAATTTAAAAATACATTATTATAACGCACGATTCCATAACTTATGAAAACATTTTTCGAAATCTACTTGGAAGCTCTGAGTGATTCTGAAGGATAATTTTGTAAGTAAGTTTAGTTTTGACATACTGAATTGATCATACTGAATACCAAAGGTTTTTATAGCAGTTTTTTTCTAATAAACTTAAAAGAAGAAATATTCTGGATGAGCCCAAGTCGGTCTTCAGCTTTATAAATTTGCGGGTACAACACTATGAATATCAGTACTAAAAGTTTTGGACAAGCAATGATTAAAATGCAGGTATATAATAGTTTAGACTTTAGTATATAGTCATGACATTTTGAATCTGACCTATACAAGCATGAGCAGTCGGTGATGATACGAAGGAATTTTATGACGCATCTATGTAAATATTTGTCTTCTATTTCGTTATTTTACTTTAACTTATACACTTCTTGTCATAAGTTACATACACGATTATTGATTTTGAAATATAAATAACAACGATTGGTGTTTATTGATATTTGACCTTGTTTAATGCAATTCATTAAGATCTATTTTAACTTTTGTAGTGTAATGTTCAGTAGTTAAATTTATCCATTATAGCCTCCGTGGCGTAGAGGTACGGGCTACGCAGGAGGCAAGGGTTCGATCCCCGCTTACCGTAAATATTGGTATGCATGAATATGAGTATTTGCATTGGTCTGGTCGGTCCCGGTTCCCATACGAACATCTATGGCAGTCGTTACGGGTAGTTGGAGCCAAAAAAAGTCCAACAACTGGTTTAACTACAATGCTTCGATATCGCCTTTCGGTTGTTGGAGGTCATATGGCAGTTGCTTCACATAAAATATCGAAGTGCAGCCAAATCCGCAGCTAGACTGGTAAAGCAGACCCCAGACTCTAAGCTGAGAGCTTCAGATGACGCAAAGGCGTTAATCTCAGTCGCATCTGAGCTCTCAGCTAGAGTTCTCATGAAGAAGTAGTTAAATTTATACATATACCTCCTAAAAATCTAAACTATCTTGTATTATTTAGGCAGTTGAGGATCCAAAATTACATAAGTTCGGTTCCATAGACTGCATTTATCCTGAAATCAGATCTGTAGATGGTACGTGACAATTCGATCCGGATTAAACCATAATGTAAGAAAACAGAAGTGATGGCTAAATGCTGCTTCTTTTATTCGTCTTTCGTGGGAGTCCTAAGTTTTTGAAGTTTCATGGCAGCCCCATGGTTATACCAGCCCTCCTAGCTAAGTGGCAATTCGTTGGCTGACGTATTGTAAAATAAAATGATGATATTTAGAAATATGCCAGCTTTTGCCCGCGGCTCCGCCCGTGTGGATGTCGGTTATCGCGACTAAACATAACTTCTGTCCTTTCTCAAAGTCTAATCTACCCCTATTTCAAATTTCATGTAAATAGGTTCAGTTTTACTTTCACACAGAGTTTACAGAGTTACTTTCGCATTTATAATATTACTATGAATAGCTTTTCGTTGCTGACGTGGATGTCGGTTATTGCGACCAAACATAGCCTATGTGCTTTCTCAAGGTCTAATCTACCCTTATACTAAATTTCATCAAAATCGGTTCATTAGTTTGGGTGTGAAAGCGTAACATACAGACAGATATAGTTACTTTTGCATTTTGTATGGATTTGTATTTTTTTTGTGATTTGTCCTCAACGTATGTTAATCCCATAAATTAAATAATTTATTCTGTTCTATTCTACAAGAAATTTCTAGAGGAGTAAATATCTGCCAAAAACTTTGGCAATTGGTATAAAATAAAAAATACATATTGTGTGTGTAAACTACTCTTACTGTTGAATGTTTAGCTTTAGTGGTTCGTTATCAAGTTGAACCACATATCTCAACTCTAACCAAAACCCTGCAAGTTCTTCAAGCCCTACGTCCAAATCAAAACCATCAAAATCCGTAGACGTTGCTGTCCTAATCTGTTCCTAATGACTTTCTCTCGCGCCAGGGTCACGCACCCAATGCTGTTGAAAGTGAACGTGTCCTACATATGACAGTCTGTAATTATAAGTTTCATATAACCGCTGGAAGAGCCATAGATACGAGTATATTGAGCCGTATAGTTGATATGTTTGACAGTAATCCTGCTGTGGATGGAACAGTGGGAGGAAATTTTATTTGTGGTATATTTAATATTCATCTTCCAGACAAAGTAAGTTAATATAGTGTACATAATATTTCACTTACTTGTATGAATACCATGTAAGTGTACAATAAAGGATAAAATAAAATAAAATGATATTGCTTTTTGTTGTTTTAAAATAATTGCTTCCTAAAAAAATTATTTTAAGTTTGTTCCGGTTAATTTCCGAAATGACCAAAGTCGGAAGCACAGCTAGTATGAAACAAGAATATATTTTTTTTGTAGCAAATACCATAGCCTACTAATTTCAGCGTCAAATTTATAATTCGCAAAATGTGCGGGTAAACGGAATAAATGAATCGCCTCGATTGTTTCCGTTTCATACGCACGAGACAGTCTTCCTAGCTAGACCGACAGTTGTCTGTTCACTTGTCAGTTTCTTGCTATAATTTCTATATTAGTCTAATTCTCTTTCTAAATTGTTTTCTTGATCGGTTTGTCTTTCCTTTGTTCATTATCTTTATGAAAATCGTTCGAACGATTACTTCCTTTGTGTTTTTATGTGCTGTTGGTAGCTTGAGTTCTGGCTCCACCAAGTTTTCATCGACTCCTTCTCTAGCCACTTTGTCTACTAATTAATAATTGTATGTCTATTTATGTATGATCTTGCCGAAACTTGTTAAATTTACAAGTTTTATACAACTAGTAAGACTTATGACGATATAGGAAATTCATTTTGAATTCAAGGCTTCTTTACACCATGTATACCATATAAATGGTAATATTATTAAGTTGAGATAGGACAGTTGTGATTTATTGTGTTCCCATGTTCTTTGTTCATTCTTGTATTTTTGGCATATTGCCTTGTTAACTGGCAGAGTTTAAATTTTACACATCGTAGTCATCGTATGGTAACGTAGCCAAAATAATATCAGTATTGTTTCTGTGTTGAATGAAAAAATTATGTTCGATAAAAGTGTTGACCAGATGGTAAATTTCTCTATAAAATTTGAGAACATTGAATGCCCCAAGAAGACTCTTTAGATTCCAAGTGGTTAAGTATACGTTGGCTATCTTTTGAATAGTGCCATTAATTTTATTCGCATAAAATAATTATGCTAATCACAGCCAGCGGCGAAGTTAAAAAACTCGCTTTTTAAAATAATCAGTGAAAGTAGCAACTCTGACCTCTTGTGCGTCTTAAATAAACAAACGTATGAGAAAGTGAAATATAAAAATAGAATCAATAAGTCTCGGGTTTTGATAAAATCTCTGACACACATAACGGCGGCCATTATCGTTCGTGTATGTGCGTCTAGACGGCCATCTCTCGGCCAGGTTCAGTTAGAATAGAAACAGGCTTCTCCAGTAAACAGAAACTTTGGGACATCGGAATGGCAATCTTGAAACAGGATAGTGAAATGGCCGTGGGTTATCAGTCGTCATCGAATAACTGAAGATCACAGATGAAATCTTCTCTGAGACTTACGACGAGATAGACAAAGAAAAGGTAGAAAATTCAGTGGATCTTTTCTGTCTACACTTCCAGACCTTAGATATCATGTAGCATCAGAGTATTGGCATCAGACTTGTTGGGTTTGACTATCCTTTTTCAGTTTAGGAGATCCCGTGCACACTTTCTGACCATACGAGATTCATACTAACTTACATACTATCGCTTGGTGTTCGATAAATACAAAAAAATGAGGTCAACCGAACTTATGGAAGTGTTTTTAATTGGGCTTCCAAAATTAACCCATAAATTCTAACGGGCATGCTAAATATTTCAGTCATGTGTTTACTTGCTGTCTTAACACTATTTTCTATATGGTTCTCTATAGATTCAATCTCCTCTTAATAGTTGATATATGTATTTTTGTTCATTAATTACTACCTCAATCTCAAATACTAGCAATTTACGTATATTACCATTTAAGTTCGCAAACGGAAGTTTGTGTTATGGCGGCGAATTATTTAGAGATTCACGTTTTAATCTTGTTATGGAAGAAGAAGCCAAAATAGTAATAGACTGATTTAAATTATATTTGCATAAGTAATCGTATCCGTCATGGGTATTAGTTGATAAGGATGAATTTTTTGATAAGATTGAAGTAATTGGAGAATTACCGTATACTAGAATCTTACTCTTTTGCTCCTTGATAAACTTTAAGACCTTATAAGACACTGTCAGGTTAAACGATATTACAGGGAGCTCGGGAAGTGTGTAAGAAGGACGGAAGCAAATTACTGGCTGTTGTCTCAGCCACCCCACAGGGAATATGTGTCGTGAGTCGTGAGTTTATTGTTTGCACGAAACTTTGTGAATATTGATAAACGCAAAGATGCATAGATGTTTGTTACTCTTTCACGCAAAAACCGTTGAGTAGATCCAGATAAAAACTGGCACATATTGATTTGTTTGATCGGCTACTTCTTATTTTACAGGTATGTGTGAAGATAATAGTTTATCTATTCCCCTTATCACTGAAATAGGTGAACAGATTTCAGTGAAATTACATCCAGATTCAGGGTTTTGATTCTGCGTATCCTTTTTTACTCAAAACCACGCAGTGACTTGCAAACAAATATTATAATTATGGTTGAATATTCAACTTGAAATTTACACAAGATGGTTGATTTCGCAATAAAGAATTACGTAGAAATAATTTTGTGTAATGATTTGCATAGTAACGAAATATGCAACACTACACTCTATGCAAACAAATTATAAATTGAAATCAGTTTCGAGACGACTGAAATAAATTGGCCATATTAGCTTATAGTGTAATAGCGGTTATTGCAACTCAAGAATGTATTGCATTCTTTGAGATAAACAAAACCATGTAAATATTTTTGATAGTAGCAACACTGATTCTCGCTTTCTAATCCCTGTTTGCGTTATCTGTTTAGATTTCGATTTCTATATGAATTACTATATATTTTAGGTATTATAGTATTTTCAATCCTGGTAATGATAAAAAATTTAATATTTTAATAGTACAAAATAAAATTCAAGTATCTCGAATTTTATTTTGTGGATGTTATGGAAGTATTAGTATTATTATTATTTATTTATAATAGCGATAGACTAATTGATTGATACATATTATTTCAAATTATGTACTCAAACAAACAAAAAAAAAAAGAAAAAAGAATGTCCTATTCTGTACCACTATTTCATTTCATTTACATTTCCAATCTCATAGAAATCTATTTCAGCGTGAACGTATAATGATCATAATCTTCTAAGTCACACACACATAAGAGGTTCTGTATTTGAATTATTAGTAGGATTATGCATATTGAACCCGTTATTTGTCTTTGAATGACCTTTACGTTTTAAATGGATTATTATATAAATTACTCACAGAGACGGTAAGATCTGGATCGGAATTTAATATTGAGAAAGATGTACGCATTAGGGCTGGCCTTGGGTTGCATTCAGCAGTCAAATTAAGACAGTAATGATATTCTATTAGATAGGTAGGTACCAAATACATACATGAATACTAATTTATTTTTAAATTCAATGTAGTGTCTCATGGAAACGAGGAGCTAATTTCAGAATCATTCAAGTTTTTCTTATGAGTTTAAAAATTAACTGAAATTAACAATAAACTGAAGTAAACTCCAAACTAATTCTGCAGCTATGGTCATGGGAAGACCTTAGCCGCTGAATAACAATGGAGATATCGAGTTACATTGAATTATGATCAATAATAAAATAAAACCAAATAAATCGCAAAAGAATACAAAAAAAAATTGTTTCAAAGTGTAACATTCGCGTAAACTGCCGATATAACCTATAAACGCAAGCCAATACAAAAAAATACGCAAAGCTGGAGCACCCCGCAGGGAACTGCACAAAGGTTAGGTAAAAAGATGAATAGGCGCATATTAGTAAAAAATAAATAAAAATACCTATAATTTAATAAGGAACATTGGAGTAAGGAGGTAGTAGTGACTGGAGGGTTTTCTTAATAATATCAGTCGCAAATCAATTCGCTTAGCGATCTAGAAGCTACCACGACGCGCTTTAACGCTCTCTCTATGAACCGCTTACGAGTGTTAATCGCATCTTGATCTCTTATAAACGTCGTGATAGGCTCACAGCAGCCTATTCCTTTTCTTAGACAGTGAATTAGCTTCTGCCCTAGTATTATTGAATAACCAATTGTAATTTTGCAAAGTTTAGTCAAACTTTAGTCCCCAGTCATAGGCTAATTTGGACCTCGATTCTGTGAATTATGAACAACTTTCATACTACAGAGAGATAGTGTCATTAGCATGACAGTGGTTACTAGCAGAATTGGGGTCCTAGTGATTAGTATATAAATGACTTACCATATATTTACTTCTAAAAACTGTTTCACTACTTACGGCCAATACAGTAGAGTTCCTCCGCGGTCATGCTTGCAACAGCGCCAAAATATCAGAAACTCTTATCAATACAACATGGTGAATATCCTGAAGTCTCTAATAGTTATACCTTTGGTACTTCGATGTACCTACTGTGTTTTGATCTAAATATCTCCGTGCAAAACATTCCAGATTATTATTAATGTAATTCAAAAAAATATAGTCAGATACCATTGATCATTCTCAAGACCTCTTACCGTTATTAAAATATATTATGTACTGCCATATCCAGTCGCTGCGCGCTTGTGTGCCAATCACTCAAGACACGCCTGATCTGGGTTATATTTCATACACCTGGCTTTGATTATACACATTAATAAGAGCTCTAATAATGTACTGGTCTTGTTTAGATTCGCGTTTTGGGGTTAAGATTAGTTGCTAAATATTGCAGCTGGTAGTCACGTACACGTAAATGACTACATGTCTGCCTCTCCGGGTGTTGGAACTTTTTTTGGAAAAGGTATATGGAATGCAAAAAACGGTATAAAACATGTTAAACAAAAAAAGAAAGCAGCTCAATAATTTGAGTTTTGCTGCATATAAACAGTGTGCAATATGCGGCTTTGCTCACTATATGAGACAAAGTAAAGAGTGCCCACCGTATATTATAAAATAATCGTTCCATGAAGAAATTTCAAACTACACTGCACTCTGTCTCTAGTGAAAAGCAATGTGTGCCACACGAGAGCAAAATTACTAGCATATCGTTCATTTGAATTCCTCACCACGCTCAGAATTCACTCGCTATGCTCGCGATTCTGTCTTAGAATCACTCGCTTGCTCGGGGCTCAAAATCAGCACTCACAGGCACAGCAAAAAACAATTTTTCTCACTTGCTGCATAAATGACTATTTTCTTCGTTTAACATATTGTAATCAATTCTTTATTCTTTCTTTTTACTTGTTGTTGTTTCATTTAAAAGGTACTGAAACACATTATTACAAATTGAGCCCACCAACCTTGAAGGTTTCGGTGGTACTAATAAGCTGGTTCGTATTAATATTTCTTCATTATCCCAAAACTGGTTCTATGACGTCTAACAACATTGATAAATCAGTCCCCCTTTAATTATGTACACAAATTAGACATTTGTACAAACAAATAAACTTCCTACTCGACTGAATTGGCTACTCGATTATGTTTACCCGGCTAATTCTCTAACAATAACGTACTCTGCTGACCTCGTGACATCTTTATAGCGTGGCAGTGGGCGGGGATTATAACCCAATGACATATCGCTTGTATGGTCGTGATATGTGGCTGATGCCTAATAAAAAATTGCTTTCGCGTCATTAAAAATATTATTAACAAAGCTTAGGTAACTACTCCATCGTCGGCATTGTTCCCGGACGCACCAGAGGCTTTCACCTCGATTAATCTTTGACTTGTATAGTTTTATAGGAGCGACTACTGTTTAACCTCTCAATACAAATAAAAAAATCTGCGTCAGAGTGTCATTTGTACAAACAGACGGTGAACTGGCTGGAAGCAAGAAGGGCTCGGGTAACGATCCTCGCAGTCAGTCTAACAGTTTGGATTTTTTTGACCTAACAGTTCGACCACCGAAGTCAGTCTAAAAGTTTGGATAAAAATTGTCTTAACAGTTCGATTATCGAACTACTGGCGGGACAGGATGGAATAAGCGACAATCAGTAGACGTACCGGACTGCATGTGAGAAAGACATACCTATTTCCCTCCGGGGTAGATTAAAACAACAACAATTGACTCTCTCCTTACTTACTTCACTGAGAAAGGCATAATTATGTGATAAAAGTTTATTGGGTCCCAAAAACACCCTGTACCTATTAATAGTATGTATAAGTTTTACGTAACTTTATCTATATATATAAAGATGAACCCATATTTTTATTGGTTCGTTTTTATAATGTAGGTCGAAAAATTTATGGTTCATGGTAGTATGAACGCCCTTGAGCATAGAGGTATATGGTTGCATGGACCCCATAGGTACATGGGCTCCGTAGGTGCAGGAGGCCGGTCACCTGATGTCGAGAGTTCCGTGGGCGTATGGGGCCCCTGTTGAAATGGTTTCCGTTCTCAAAATAATTATAGAAATTTACATAACATAACATAACCTCACGCCTGTATTCCCCGAAGGGGGAGGCAGAGGTGCTAGCACCCACATTTCGCCAGTTTATGTTTTGCGTCCCAATGTAATAGGTGGCGAGCCTATTGCCATTAACCGGGCACTTATAAACCTGCGATAAATACACACATAACTTCGAAAAGCATCGAAAAGTCATTGGTGTGTGCCATGGTAAACCTGGGATCGAACCCGAGACCTCGTCTCAGCAGTCCATTACCCATACCACTAGGCTACCGCAGAAATTTGATACAGCTAATTGAGGTAAACACAACATAGCATCATTGATTCTACTTTCTAAGGCAAAACGAAGTTTGCTGGGTCAGCTAGTACCTTTTTTTTTTTTTTTCGTGCGGAAATCCACTCGGATACCCCCCCTGCCGGAGCCGGAAGGGGAGGTTATGTCGGACTCGAACCGACTAAAACCGCACGCCGACTGTGGGTCTTGGTGCTAGGCCGGAGCACCTACATAAAAGTTTAACACTAAAGGTTTTATCACTCGCTTGTCAGTAAAGTGTAAAGAATCTAGTCTCAAGTCACGTTCAATATGCTCCAACAACAACTAAGGCTACTAAAATAAATTCAAATTATCAAATTATAATATAATGTCAATATAATAATAATAATTAACGAACAAAATTAAACGCAAGCCATTTCTTTACCTTCTGCGGCGCACTATTGAACTCCATTACTGAACGAATGCCCACGGAACAATCGTTAATCATACTAGGCAACCTTATTGACCTTAGGGTCTAATAGGT
Organism: Eilema sororculum; assembly: GCA_914829495.1. NCBI lineage: Eukaryota > Metazoa > Arthropoda > Insecta > Lepidoptera > Erebidae > Eilema > Eilema sororculum. Next base: position 1,820,008 of record OU618532.1, read on the forward strand.
TTGCGGCCACTGTGACCTCATTGGTAAATACTAGCTTTTGCTTGCGGCGTTTCCGCATATAATATATGTTCTTTTGCATTCTGTTATATTTAACCCCCTCTACTTTAAGCGGGGCGTGAAAAATCATTTTCTGTTTCGCCAACACTTTTATGAAATAGTAGTTCTCGCATTGATGGCCTCCGCTTATGACAATATTTTACTAAAGTAAGAAGAAATATTTCATTATTTCAAGCTTCTAACAGCTATTTTTTTTATAAAGGACACGTCAATTTGACTTCACCTCGCCTGATAGTAAACTAAAGGCAAAGTCTCGGAAAGAGGGTCACCATCGTAAACATGTACCATGTTAACAGTGGTGGCACTCAGCTTAACGGCCTCATCAAACCCTTTTCACGCCCCGCTTAAAGGACCCGAGACTGTAGGAAGTAGGAAAGCTATGATAGAATGTTAGTTTTTGGCCTGCTGTACTTAATTATACCTTTTTGCTCTATACCCCAACGTTAAAAAGTATAGGATAGTTTTTTGGGTACGGTAGGCCTCCTGGCCACATCACTGGCCATGATATGCTATGAAGGACTCAAATCGACTAAAACCATACAATGTTTAGGCCAAACTTACTTCACCTACAAACCTGCAGGTACAGTAAGCCTAAGAACGATCTTGACTATAAAGTCTCAAAATAATCTTAAAACCAAGGTATTAAGAGCAAATCAAATTGTTTTATTGACTTAAATTGTATTATTGTCCAAACTAAAGGACCAATATCAGAAAAAAGCAGTCAACAGGAAGGGGGGAATACCAAGGCATTAAGATAATTTTGTACACCTGCTGATTAACGAACATGACTCTGGCAAGTTCAGAGATGAAACAGTATTCAGTCTCAACAAAATCATATTTGCGAAAGGGTGGTATTTAAATGCAAATCAAATAAAATACTTTTTTTATGAAATAATAATTCAAATTGCCATCAAAATAACTGATTGCACAGCAGAATATTAAACTCAAAAGTATTAGAAAACGCACTACAATTTATTTTCGTAACGTACGGCTGTTTATCTTAATGCAAAGCAGTTTTATTAATGCACTGCTAATACTGCTAATGCACGACAAAATAATCCAAATTCACATAAAAAATGATCATCAACAAACTACTTACTTGCTTATAAAAAAAAATAACCACGAAGACATAAGGCGGGAGCTCCGCTTCGCTTCGCTCCGCCTTAGTCTTCTAACCTAACCTATCCATTTCGGGGTGGGTGGCGATCATTCTGAACTTAATTACTTAGTATACATGCTACTCGGATAGATATTTTACTTTGACAATGAGTATCTTCTACATGCGCACTAGTTAATTTGCTGTGCAGTTGATAAACATTTATAATTTTTGTACTTAAATTAATTTATTTGTATCGCATTATGAGGATAAAAGTAATGTTATGCTGATGTATATTTTATTTTTTTCTGCAGTACTAGTTTTGTTAAACATTCAGTTTATTTGTAGTAAAGTAATTTATTTGATTTAAAAAAGCATATAAATGATGAAAATATATTGTTATGTGATTATTTATTTAATGTGCAATTCATAATATTCCTTTGTGAAAGCGTCGGACTTAACCGGGAACAATGCTAAGATGATTATAATGATAGTAACATTGATTATAAATTACGAAATACTATTAAATGACATAACTTTGAATTATGTAGAAGTTAATTACTAATAGCTACTTTGCTCTTTACTGATTCCAGGTTACTTAGTCGTCAAGCTTCATTCCGATTGGTTAAAGGTTGAGTCATAAAATGTGACAGACAGACAGACAGCGCAATTAGTTGAACATTAGTGTGGGTTATAATATTTCTTGATATTTGAGGTCAAATAATTTAAGTGTACCTTTCTATGGATTTGTTTGGAGTAGTTCGTGATTGTCCATAATAGGGGATTGTGATTAATAGCTTGAGTATTTTCACTGTACTAAGTAGCTCGGTAGCTTAGTGGTAGTGGAGTCTATCGAGAGGTCCTGGGCTCGAGTCCTAGATATAACAATACTGACGTGAACCCACTCCTAATACTAGTGATTAAATTAAGCTGAAATACCTTCTAGTACTTTCAGTGTGGATTCTTTAAAAAGCCAATACATATTTTGTTGATGATAAAAATATAAAACTATTTGAAACGAATTTTAAAGCTTATTATTTTCTGTAATTTTTTCTTTCAAACATTTAGCCCGATGTTTCATCCTGGTTTTAAACAGTCATGAGGAGATCAGGGGCAAAGAAAATCTGGAACTGTTTTACCATCGGAATCGCATTGCTTAAAAATCTTCGTCCTAACATCCCTATTTCAAGAGTGTGAGAAGCAAACATTTAATATGGTAACACTCGAAACTCTTTCACCGTGTTGACGAGCAAGTAAACAAAACCTTTTAAGTCTGGTAACAATTTGAGTAACTAGGTAAATACCCGTCATTCATATTTGGAAATGCGTTCGGAACTTGAACCTCGTGCCTCTAACGGGTTTTATAAAGTACTAGCTGTGCCATGTGACATCACCTGCTGTGGTCTGTTATATTCCACGCGTCGCAACACATTTTTCTTAACCTTTCCTTTGTTATTACTCGGCTTCTAAGGGTCATAGACTGGTTATAATACAGCTTATAACCTCGTAGAATCGGGCTATTTAATTCATATAGAGTTAGCTTAGAGGATTCAAAAAACAAACGAATTCTTTAGCTTTGTTATTATTGATAATGTTTGCTCGAATGTTACATCATATTGCTGGCCGGCTGGTTTCAAGGGGTTTTGGTGTCTTTTTTAATCATTAGGGTACTCTGGGCAATGTTATTTTTGTGTTTTAATCTATAAAGAAATTTGGGATCCAATTTTTTTTAAAGCTCATTCTACTATTGTAACGATCGACGCACCTCTTATGCATTTCTTGATCTCTTCTCTTGCTAGAGAGAGACTAGGAGGGACGACTCTGCCACTTTTTCATTGTAATTACTATCTGCAAGCTTCAATACTTCGTCTTAAGCTCGCTGTACACGTCTTGCCTTTCATGATAATTCAGGCTCAAGACTGTGCAACTATACCTGAGACTTCCCAAGTGTGAATCGCTCACCCGTTGATATTGTTGATAACTTCTATTGATTGTTTTTACGCGATATATCCCACCTTTGCTGTGTACCAGGGTACACGGAGGTAAGGGGACCTCTCACTTCAGGGGTACACAATCATGCAATCAAAAATGTCGTGATGTGCGCGGCTGTATCACTCGTTCTTAATCCTATTTAATTAGAAAGTAGTACAACATAAAACGCAGTACATACAATAAAGTGGGTATATACATGAATAATTACAAGTATTGTAACAAGTTCACCCACGTTCCTCCGTATAAGGAGATACCACACCCGGTAGTCGATGCGTGGATTCGACTTATCTCGTATGTTGTACAAGAAGTTTGTTTCTATAAATACTGTTTAAATATGATGGCCTCAACATACTGCTTTGTTGTTATGTGAAACTTTATCTACAAAGGTATGTTTAATAAGTGAATTATGGGCGTATTTGCCCGTAGTACGGTACGGTCCACCGGACTATAGAAAATAATGCGGATAATTATTTTACACATAGTCCGGCTGACCGGACAACTTAATCGTAATATATGGAAATAAGGTTTATGTTCAAGTTTAGGCACACATTCTAAACGAAACGCAGTCCTGAAACTCGCTTTATTTGAGGACAGATTGTATAGAAGGATTGACAGATTTTTTTAACCCTTGACGCAAAGAGAGTGGTGTTATAAGATTGACGTGTCTATCTGGTTCTCTGTCTGTCCGTGGTATCATAGCTTCTGAACAGATGAAGCTATTTCAAGTTGGTTTTTTTTATATTAAAGGTGACTTATGTACGAGTGTTCTTAGACATATCATGACATGTTTAATGAAAATCAGTTACTTAAGCCGTTTAGAAGTTATGGGAGTTAAAGTGGGGATGGGGAGTGTCGGGGGTTTTTTAAATGTATAATTTATTTATTATACAATCTGTCCTCAGATTAGTGATTAAATCTTAGTGATCTGCTCTAGTCTACCAATCAGTCCTTTCACTAGATTTTTAGTTGAGTAGTTAGTGCAGCCTTTTTGGCATTATTTGTTCACGAAGTTTGCCGGTAGGTATAAACAAATTAACATTTTATTGTTGCTCTCGGTTGTTGGCTTTTAACTCAGAATTCGGGGTTCGCTTATTGCTTTGACTTAACTACAAACCACTAGAGGAAATTCTGCATCCAAAGGTTGACTTGAGGCCCCGAGGATCTCGATGGGGCCCCAAGAACATCCAAGTTTATGAAGATAAAACGCCAATCATAAATAGAGATGAGGAAACAGATGACTACCTTCATTACATCGCTCCTCATCAGTAATACTAATAACGGTAGCATTTACATATTATCTATGTAAATAAATACATGTTTGACATATTAGATTGACAATTATGCCCTTAAATGGAAGAATAGATGTCATAATAGTGATTGAAGACGCATATTGTAGAAAACTTCTGCCAACATTGCGTTGTCAGTTGTTTATTATAATAAAACCAACATTCCTATGAACTGAAGGTCACCACTTTCCTTTCGAAAATCTTGTCAAATTATCTTTGATTTGCAATAAAATAGTATGCATTTCACAGTGGCCTACCTATTTTCACCATTTTACAGTATCGTTGGGTTTACTGTACCTGCAGTTTAATCGCGTGTGTTTCTTTTCTATATTTACATCGTCTGATGGTAAGGTGTAGGCAAAGTCTCAGAAAAGATGGTTACCATTAGAGACACCAATGGATAAAGGTCCCGGGATTGTAGGAAGAAGAAAACATATGAGTTGGATTTTGTAAGAAAATACACTTTTGGCGGGATATTCACTTGCAGATCAGCTAAGTTACCTTTAACGTGAATTTCTTAGAATACCTTAGACACCGGGTGCCAGTTCCTCGTGTAGCAAGAGAGAAAACCTGAACAGACCCTGAAGCTTGAGACCTGGATATTGGTTTAAGTGACCTCTGTCCTACTTACATTAACACTCACCTTATGGTAATTGTGCAAAACAGTTTGCTTAAAACAAAGTGTGTGGTACACAGTTAGCGTCAGAAATATCTTGACGACGAAGTCTCAAAATGTTTTTTTTTTTATAAAGGACACGTCATTTTGACTTCATCTCGCCTGATGTTAAGCAAAGTCTCGAAAAGAGGGTCACCATCGTAAACACGGACCATGTTAACAGTGGTGGCACTCAGCTTGACGGCCTCATCAGATTCCTTTTCGCGCCCCACGTATCAAGAGAAAATCAAACTGTTTTATTGATTTATATGGTAATATTGTCCGTACTTAAAGGTTTGTACCCAATATCAGAACAGTCAGTCAACTGGAAGTGGTTCAAAAAACAAACTTAAGATCATTTTGACTACTTTACTCGTCAACATCTTTCTGACGCTGACTGTACTCAGATATTAGCGCTAAATGTCAATTAGATATATAGATAGACAGATAGGTTACATTAAAAAACAATTAATTAAACTGTCCGGTCTGTACACTCGATATTTTCAAGGCCTTTATCATCACGCTTAGCCGCCGGAGGAAAGGCTGCCGAGTATGTAGAACCAGTTGAAACAATGGCTCCAAAGACAATTGGTGACATGAATCGATTTCTTATGAGAAATCTGATCGTGGCTCGACTTGTATGGAGATTTTGTAATCGATGGGCCGGAACTGGTTAGAATATTATATGCTGTCTTAGTAGGTTATTTTAATTGTGTCATAGGCCCATTCCCATGACACAATTAACGATCTGCTAAGCCTAATAAACAAAAAACCCACCAAGTGTTTATGATGTATTAAAAAAATGTACCCACACGTATAAGTTTTATGAATTTTTTTTCACTTTCAGTTCTAAGTAGGGGAGCCCCCAAAATTTATTGCTTTTTTTTCTATTTTTGTGTGAAATTCTTAATACGGCTCACAGAATACATCTACTTACCAAGTTTCAACAGAATAGGCCTTATAGTTTTGGAGAAAAGCGGCTGTGACATACGGACGGACAGACAGACAGATATGACGAATCTATAAGGGTTCCGTTTTTGCCGTTTGGCTATGGAACCCTAAAAAGGAGGTAGGATACGAAGGTATTTCCGTCCTAATTAAGCAATTTGACTGGGGGAGGAACCTCCACCCTACAGAATACCGCGGCCATAATTAACCTCCTGTTTTTTTTATATAGGACACGTCAATTTGACTTCACCTCGCCTGATGTTAAGCTAAAGGCAAAGTCTCGGAAAGAGGGTCACCATCGGAAACATGTACCATGTTAACAGTGGTGGCACTCAGCTTGACGGCCTCGTTAGATGCCTTTTCACGCCCCGCTTATAGGACCCGGGACTGTAGGAAGAAGGAAACTCGTGAGCTGGCAGGGAGTTCCAGGTCTTAAAAGTTTGTTCCCGGCAATGAGTAGGGTAACCAGAGCTCACTGGAGAGTTTTTGTGCTGTCAGTGAGAAACCCAAAGGCTTGTCTTGCTTTGTTTCTGAAGGCACAGAAACTCTCTGTTCTTGGAGGGTCGGCAGCACGGGTGTGACTCTGTTGCATACGTCCATAGGCCACGGTAACCACTTTCCTTTCTTCAGATAGACCGTATGCTTATCTGCTACCTACATGGTACAAATAACCGATGAGTTATATGTTTTAACTAGCTGTGCCCGCGACTTCGTCCGCGTGGAATGTACTTAATAAAAAAAACAGTTTTTTTTAGCCTAAGTTACTCCTTATTACATAAGCTATCTGCCAGTGAAAGTCCCGTCCAAATCGGTCCAGCCGTTCCAGAGATTAGCCAAAACAAACAGACAGACAGACAGACAGACAGACAGACAGACAGACAGACAAAAAATTTAAAAATATATATTTTGGTATGTGTACCGTATATACATTCATATGCATGTAGTAGAAAGCGGTTATTTTAATATTACAAACAGACACTCCAATTTTATTTATTTGTATGTATGTATGTATAGAGTATAGATAATAACTGAAGCGAAAAAAGAGCGCTCAGTTAGTAAATAAGATTAAAAATGTAACAGCATTTTGCCCAATCGGGCATCAAACCATATGGCATAGCAGAAGACGTTTAAATGTTAACTGTACCTATACAAAGGGGTATTGCAGAAGCTGTTCCCATTGATAACTCCAACAGTATCACTAGTTATTCTTACCTGAAACAAAAGAGAAGTATCATATTAGAACAGAGATGAATTGAAAATGTGTAAACAATACCTATTACAAAATATTTTATTATACCGGGTGTAAGAGGAACGCTCCCGAAGCCATAAACCCCTAGTAGCACTCCAGGTACATAACACATTGGCATAAAAATAAAATCGATTTGGAAGTTTTTTTTTTAATTTGCATTATTTACTCTCTATCGTGTTCGTAAAGCTAAATGAAACGTTTATTTCTTTTTTTTTTCTTTTTTTTATATAGGACACGTCAATTTGACTTCACCTCGCATTCATTCATAAAAATACCATCACTACAAAAAAAAAAACAACTAGCGCCAAGCGCGTGCTTTCTTTTAATGGTGTTTTTTATGAAATTACCATTAAAAGTAAAGTAAAAAAGAGGTGGCAAAAAGTCCGGGCGTCGGAAAATTTCGCCCTATGAATTGGAAATTTTAATTTGTATACCACTGATAAAAGGCTTATAAACGTGTGATTTCAATTCCATTATGAAGAAAGACAAAACCGATATAATTAATCAAAACAGAACCTAATCTCTCATCCAATAAGAATTACTCACATATTATTATATCATTGTATATAGAAGTTGTTGTTGAAGAAGTTTCGAAATCACACGTTCTAAAACTAAATTCATTGGAGCTAAAGATATCAGTTACGATCAAATCATTTTTAAAACCAAATCAGTTCAAGGAGAGGTCAAAAGAGCTTCTGAATTAAACAAATTAATACAATGTCTAGGAATTCACATAAAATTTAGAAATTAATATTTTATTATCGAACTTGACATTTGCTTTTATTTTTTCTTTCATTCATCTTGACATCGTTATTATCGTTACATCACTAGTGACATAAATCCGTGCTCTTTGACATTTATTTTTAATTGATTTATTGATAAATTTAAATAATTGTGTTGAATGTAAATTTGAATTTTATTTATTGAATGTTATATTGGTCCGGATACGAACAGTATGGGTATAAAAATATCGACGAAAAGATTTATGAGGAGAGAATTATGTGCAATCTGGTGAAAACGACCTAGGCATGGGTATGTCAACCAGATCGATGACGTTTTAAAGAAAGGTTAGGTCAAGAGTAACCGCAAACTGATATGAAAGTAGAAGCACGTGGAAACAGTCGTTATTTCTGCCTATTCAATTTAAAAAAAAAGAGTGATTGGGTGTGATTATTTGACTGCATTATACTTTTAATTGCGGAAGTTAGAGGATAGACTGCAATGGCTCACATTGGGAGAGGGTCATATCCAGCACTGCTGCAACACTCCAACAGGGTAATTGAATGATTCTTTAGATTGAGATTATTAACTGCCTCGGAGGGAAATTGACTTTGGTATAATAATATGTATGTTTCCTATTTTCAAGACATCATAACCATGACGTAAGAGACCTTCACCATTTTTTCTGGTAAACGCAAAATACCAAATAGCACTGTCATCTGTTTGTTTAACGATACATTAATAGGTGCAGCAAGGTCGGTTGCATCGACAATACATTCCATACGAGATAGGCACATAGCCTATCCGCTAGTATATCTTCATAAGGTCTAACCTTTCGTTATCCTCTAATGTTGAACAATTAGTTGTGCAACTGATTGCACAACTAAAGGATTCCGAAGACCGTTATGTAAATTAATTTAATGTGCGCATAGTTTTGTCACTAATTTGTTGTTTACTAAATTAGTCAAAGCCAAAATAAAATAATAATAATTCACAGTAAAACAATGGGATACAACTAGGCCAATGTTTTTCGAATTTAACGTTGTATTTAAAATCAACAGTTATTTAATTCATTGCAATCATTAAATTAATCAAATCTTTCATTGCTACGTGCGTAGAAAATATCTCAAAATTAGTACAAAGTTCAATAAAGATCGAGACCCAACAAAGTCGCGAAAACGTAATTAAGCGTTTCTTTTACTAAACACCGTGTCTCCTGCCCACACTTTATTTCAAACAATAAGGTACACTTTCGTAAGCAATGCTATAGAAATGGAAAACAGGCGTCACTTTCTCCTCCCAACCGCTCGAGTGTCGTTCTGATAAATTTTCCAATTTACTTGGGCTTTTTATAACAAAAGTGGGACGGAAAATGACGTGGAAAGTGTGCATTGTTTGGTTTTCTAGCTTTCATTTGTGGTTTTGGTTGATTTGATGCAATTATCTAATGAATATTTTATTCTACGAGTGAAACTAGAGCGTAAGAACTAGCTACTTGTTGATGGCATGACCCGCGTGAGATTTTCGTCCCGTTTCCGCAACAAATTGGACCCTATTCCTGGGAAAAATTAGTCTGTGTTATTCCAGATTGTAATACGTCTCTGTAGTAAACTTTTGCTAGAACCGGGATTGGTGCTCAATGGACACTTCACCTGTCTTAATCCGTGCTTCAACTCAATAATAAATCGTTTATAAATAAAATATTCTAGAGCGTGGTAACAAAATTATACAGTTCTTCCAAAAATTGCATTTTAAAGATAAGGTTAGATATTGAAGTGTTGCAGTTGTTTGAGGAATTTCCTCACTGAAAAATTAACAAAAACAAATCTAATTGTAATGAGTATAGTACGAGAATCGTTTAATAGTAATAACTAATGATACCCATAACATCCACAGAAGTTGGTAAACTTCCTAACGTTTTAGTTACAATAAAAATAAAAAACTCTTACATTTCTTTGATCTACTGTTAGTATAACCTTATTGTTTGAATAATTACTAAACACAGGTCATAAAGTAATATAATCATAATATTGTAAACCTTACCATCAAGCGAGGTAAAGTCAAACTAACGTGTCCTAACAAAAAACAGCTCCAAAAAGTTGAAAATAAATGGAGTTTGCCTTTTAACTTTAACGGTTGCCATGTCGGGGGACCCTAATTGGTTAAGCACTCCGTTATATTAAAGGAACAATTCAAAGTCCCCCGACATGGCAACCGTTAAAGTTAAAAGGCAAACTCCATTTATTTTCAACTTTTTGGAGCTGTTTTTTGATTATATAGGACACGTTAGTTTGGTGCTACGGTGCCACAGACAGACACACACACACACACACAGACACGTCAAACTTATAACACCCCGTCGTTTTTGCGTCGGGGGTAAAAAAATACCTCAATCCACATAAATGAAATATTTGGATTAAGGTTTTTTTTTTCAAATTGGTAGTGTTGGCATGGAAAGAGATTTCAGACCCAGGTGTTTTGTTTCTCATAGCAATAAAATATTTGTATGATATTTTCTATTCGCACATACAAAATACACAATGTTAACATAACATAAACTCACGCCTGTATTCCTCGAAGGGGTAGGCAGAGGTGCTAGCACCCACATTTCGCCAGTTTATGTTTAGGTCCTAATGTAATAGGTGGAGAGCCTATTGCCATTTACCAGGCACTTATAAACCTGCGATGAATACACACATAACTTCGAAAAGCATCGAAAAGTCATTGGTGTGTGCCATGGAAACCTGGGATCGAACAATGTTGTTATGATGATGATGTTAACAATACTAGATTATACCTAATAGCAATACAATCCATCGTGCGTGATTGATTTCCTACAAGCCATCAGGAAACTAATTCATAAGCCCAGGCAAATTACTTATCCGATATCATTTTTAATAAAACATTTAATTCCTGCTACTACAAAAAACAGAACATCTCTAGGTAAACGATTTGAACCAAATAATTTGATTAAAACTTTACAATGAATAGAATCATGATGTTCACTACCGTATGATAAAAAAACATTATTTTTATTTATGTAAGTAATTACTTTAATTTATTTCCTACTTACTTAATAGTAAATTCGTGCGCTCCTCCGATCAGCTACTAAAACTATGGCCTTCACACCACATTGGAACATCAGCATGGTAATAAAAAATAATACATTATGTACAATGATACTTAGTATTTTTGTTTAAAAAAAGTAAGTATAGTAAATGTCATAAGTTACATGGGTATCGACGGTACATTAAAGTACAATCATTATCATCGCAGTGTTGATCTTATTTGCATCCGAAGTTTCCATCTCGGAACCCGGTCCGCATGTTTTAAGATTTGAGTAAGTAGTTTGTTCAGAGATAAATACATTGTGACTATAGCGAGACCGATTACCGTCTGATCCCTTAACCCTAAAAAGGGCACCTACATTAAAACCTTGTATACAGCTCAGAAGGTGGTCGGAGATTGATTCGGGTCCCTAATATCTTGGTAGGACGCATTTAACACTTCAAAGTACTTCTTTTAACGGTTATTCAATGGCGTAGTGTATGTAATTTATCTTTTTTTTTAAACGAAAATTAGGCTTTTAACAATTTAAATAAAAGTTACTAAGTAGGTACTTCATAGAAAACTCTTAACCATACCTTTACCAAACCTAAGACTTGAACCCATAAGCGTTCATGTAGCAATCATACTTACTACCTCTGGGTAACCGGCCAAATTATATAAACAATTATAAATTCCTTTCCATTGAAAATTGTAGAAAAAAATGTTCTTATTGAAACTTTTCCAAAGATTTTTTTCGAAATAGAATTTAGAAAAGAAAATGTAGTTTGCAAGATCTAGCACAATCGCATTTACCTGTTCTTTGATGATTCAATCAGGCCATGCATCCGTTATACATAAAGATTTCAAGTACATACAATACAAGGAAGATTCTGAGGACAGGTGTACACAACGTTCAAGCCGATACGTGACAGCCACCGCAATGAGATGAATACTCGTACAATTTATTTAAATATTAGAACTCATTGTATAATCTAAATTGATTAAGTTAAATGAAATTTAAATTTGGAATAATTTAATAAAATTAGAATAATAAAAGTTGGTATAACGTATAATTAGAATAACTGCGTATTATTGTGCGCTCTGCTCGGCTGTTTACAGAATGGCTTCCGATCGTTTTACTTTCATTTTGTGACTTATATAATATATCGTGGACTGTATTGTTGGCCCCGTGGTAGTTAACGCTGGTGTTCGCGTGAATCGTTCAATTTCCGGATTGGGCAAAGCGTTTTTGGATTTATTGTGTTATTGGCAGTGGTAGGACGGGGTTTGATAGCATCTAGTTTGATTGTAATAGGTTAAGTTGTGACCCACTCCTAGCACAAGCAATCGCTTAGTCGGAGGGAGGGAGTCGGAGGGATGGATTTCAGTTGCTAATATTCTTAAAAAAACGCTATAGAAGATATTTAGATATAGATCATTTCACAGTCTAAATACGCAGGGGAATGATACCATAATGGCTTTTAATCACCAAGGTTTGATATTAAAAAATCTAAGTATAAGGCAAACATAAACTCTGGAAGATTCCATGGAGTCGCGTTGTTTTAACGTGAGAAAATTTATTGAAGTCGAAGTCGGAAGGATTTTATTAAAATCAAATAACTATCTTGACAGATTGTTATTTGATTTTTTAAACAGTCGAATAATCATTCGTCTTCTTTTTTTCTACAAGTAATGATTGCTAAGAAAACGTTTTTTTACCTAACTCCGTAGTTTCCGCATAAGTAATGTGAACCTAAAAACATTACACGATTAAAAAATAAACGCATGACTAATTTTATATGGCAACATTAGGAAGCGAGTGATGGCAACACTGAGGCATCCGTGACGTCATCAACGCTATTTACGCTTTTATCATACGGAAGCGTTTATGATAATTACCAATGAGGTTTTTCTCGAGGATTGGAATTGGATGGGCGGGCACAAATATCGGAGGAGATTATTTATTAAGATTATATAATTTAAAATTAGATGAAACATATAATTTGGGGCTATTTTATAGAATGAATGACGCAGTGATTTAAGTAGTTATGTCGACTTTGCACCTCGTGTTATGGTTTGATATCTACGGCAGATATAAAAAAAAATTAAAAGTATATATCCCTTAGAAAGTTAACAGCTCAGCTCATCATTTTCATCAGCATTCGTGGAAGTCGAGGGTACGAATGCTGACCGTTACCCTACTGATTTGAATCCCATTCTAACACAAGAAATTTAGCTTAGCTGGAAGGGCAATACTAGTACATACCTACTTACGAACCGACTAAAACCGCACGCCGACTGTGGGTCGCGGTCCTAGGCCGGAGGTGAGATTGTCATCGACATACCCCTCGCACCGCGGCTGACCCAGGATTTCCGCACAAAAAAAAGTACATACCTACTAAAATAGAGATGAATTCATTATTTTGTTATTCAAACTAACAGAACGGCTGAACGGTTCTTAATGAAATTTAGCACAGATTATCATTCCCAAATAGATTCTTTTGTATGAGTCGTAGGAAAAGGTACAGTAGGTATAAAAATACCATTTTATCGGAATCATATTATGATGAATATTTCGTCTTTTACACGAAATTTGAATCTGTTGTGTTGTTGTTGTTGTTGTGTTGTTGAAATTGCTGTGATTCATCTGAAATAAGTGACTATTACTAATCTATTGAAATTTACTGGAAATTAAAAAGTTAAATGTGGCGTTTTAGCCCCGCAGTAGGTATATCACACGGGTACAGCCATTGGCAACAGTTAGTATATGATATTTATTTTACTGACTTTGCGAGTTACATAAAAAATAAAAAAAATCTGCGGTAGCCGAGTGGTATGGGTAATGGACTGCTGAGACGAGGTCTCGGTTTCGATCCCAGGTTTACCATGGCACACACCAATGACTTTTCGATGCTTTTCGAAGTTATGTGTGTATTTATCGCAGGTTTATAAGTGCCCGGTTAATGGCAATAGGCTCGCCACCTATTACATTGGGACCTAAACATAAACTGGCGAAATGTGGGTGCTAGCACCTCTGCCTACCCCTTCGGGGAATACAGGCGTGAGTTTATGTAATGTATATGTATGTAATAAAAAATATAACTTACCACGTAACTTCTTGACATAATACATAAATTAATAATTTATTATTAGTTAGCGCTTACTGTATTGTGTGATTGATTAATTACCCATATAAACGCCAATTAATCATTATTAAACAACTTAAATTAATTAATTAGTTAGTAGCACTCAAAATAATTTTATGATTTGTTTTGAGCCGTTTGGAGTCGTAACGTTGGGTCCACGGGGTTCAAGGGACTAATCGACTCTTCCCGTGACCATAGGGCTGGCCTTTACCTCTCGCTCAAAGAATTGGTATCGCTATTCAGCGCGGTAATGCCGACAGCTTTTTTAGGCGGTACCAGTAGAGGTCGATGGGGAAGAATTCTACGATGCCTAAAGTTACAGTCTCTCCCTCTTTTCTTTCTTTTTTTTCATTTTCGTATGTATATTGTACAACTAATAATTTAGTTAGCGTACCTATTATTAACTTTCTATATGTATTTAAATTCATAAAATACGTTTGTTTGAGTTATTTAATTAAATTGTTTGTAAAAATAAGAATGAAATAATAGTAAAGACTTTAATGGGGTAACATTGGTGTTAGCAGTGCGAGTAGGTTAAGTTTATCTTTATTATAGGACTAACGCAGCAAACAAACAAGTGTTATCTGATGGTAAGTGGTCATCGTTAGAATTGAACCTTCAAAAAGGATGGAGGAAGGATCGTGGAGAAATGAGATTTAAATAAGTAAAGTCAGTAAAAGTTCCTACAGCTCTGCCTACCCCATTGGGGATTTATAGGCCTGAATATATGAATTTTAAGATACCAAAAGTCGGACGAGCCACACTCATTCTAGACTCTGTGTTGTTACTAAAACAAACTAACAAAATTTTACTTTGGTACTGAGAATCGAACTTAACACAGTTATCAGACTCGCTATCTTCACGCCACTGAGCCTCTCCAACGACCTACAAACATCAATGGTATCAATAAACGAATTATACATGCTAGAACAACGTTCTAAATAACATAATCATATTATACACACATATTATACACACAAAAACTTATACTCACACCTTCTATAAACATGGTGTAACATTTGGCATACACGATTCTTCCTCACGCAAGATCCCAATAACAGATACGGATATATCTTTTTGTTACTATCACGAATATCTACAATATGTTAAGCTCCGAATACATTATGTTTAACGAGAATCACAGATAGGAGTTCAAGTGATTACGAGTTGATAAGAAAATCACATTTCAATAAACTGTTTGTGATGTCGTTTGAGATCATTTCTCTTTGAACATTCGATGTTGCAAGCAACATCGAATGTTCAACCCTTTTGTCTTGAAACTTTAGGATAGGCAAGTACAATCAGCGTCAGAACGATCTGGGCTAAAAAGTCTTGTCTGTACCACATTATTTCAATTTTTACGATTCTAGTGTTCAGGTTTCGCCTCTTTTACTTTTATAATGGTTTTTATGGTCGCCAGTTGTGGGTACTTTCGACATGGCTTTTCTTTACGATATTATTGACCTGATCAACATTTTAGGTGGAACATTACTGGCTTGGTTATTAAAAAACTGAAAATTTAAGAAGATTAACAAGTGAGAGTGACTCACTACCGAATGTTCTTTGGTACACATGGGAAGCTTATTTTATTCATACACAGTGTGAATAAAATAAGCTTCCGATTCTTTGTTTTGATATCATGGCTAATAAAAATCACCAAGACGTTGGGTACAGCGGTACAGTGGTACAAAAAGAATTCTAGGAAATGTTCCCATTAAAATATGACACCTTAACAAAATAGCATCGTTCAGACCAAGATCCGAAGGCCTAATTAAAAAATAGCATATTTCAACGTTTAAACTTAACAAGTTACTCAGTAGTACAGTGTGTAGAAGCTTTACGCGTATTAATCAAACTAATCTTAACAATAAACTAGTGTGTCTAAAACTTAATTTTTTACAAGCAATATCAATAATATTTATCATTGATAGACAATAGCTGAGGCCAAATGAGATCATTACTTGGCTCATCAATCACAGTACCTACGGTTCGATACATCAATCAGTGTACGCAAGGATTGTAACGCCCACAGGTTCGGCTCGTATTTATTTTTGCTATTAAAAATGTTATTAATTTTGTTGAGCATCAGATCAACCGTCGGTTGTACCGTGACCGATTGTTGATCAGGTTGTTAACTTTGACCTTTAATGGGATGGATTATAAGATAGGTTTGATGATGGTATAGGAAGTTTGTGAGGTCGTAAGGACAGAGGGACTTAGGTAAATGCTTATGTGGATGTTGTCTATATACACAAAGAATATTACACTTTAAGATTTTTTAACTTTTTAATAAGTTGAACTGCTTCTCTAGACAAGTGGCAATTCGCTGGCCAGCGTATCGCAGAATAGAATGACAAATGTGTAAAATTTGACGTTTACTTAGTACCTAGTTGATGTTGAAAATCATTACTAGAGAAAACTAAAGTTACTACTTGACTACCTGAATATCGATTAATGGCCAGGCAACCACTACTTGGAAAAAGAAGACGTTGAATCGATCACGCCAAAGGGATCAGGTAGGTACCAAGACCCACAATCGGCGTGCGGTATCAGTCGGTTCGAGTCCGACATAACCTCGCTCCGGCGGGGGAGGTATCCGAGGGGATTTCCACACGAAAAAAAAAGGTACCAAATAATTAAAGTATTCCCCCCAGGAATATTAAGGATGATGTTGAGGAAATTGTACATAAAACTTTTATATAAAATCGTTACCAAACAAACCAACAGAATTTAATAAACTCCATTAGATAGTTGCCCGATGACATTTGTAGATAGCAATGCCAATTGGTATTATCTTGTCATTGTGAATGGGTTCTATCGTAAATCTCGCAAAGGTGGTAGATGTAACCTTTCACTACTGATTACGCTATTATTGAGGAGCTATAGCGCTATCAACGAACGCAATAGCATTAGCGCGCTAACAAGGTATCGCCATCAAACTGAGCTGTTTTGATGGCGTACTAACTTTTCTAATCATTTCCAATCACTTTACTAATCGTGTGGAAGTCGGTTTCCGCGACTAAATGTAATGTAACCCATGTCTTTCACAAAGCTCCAGTCTCTCTGTACTAAATTTCAAGTATGTGTTTATAATTACGTCCTTATGCTTTTATTACCCACGATGGAACGAAGACGGTATTTGGGGTGAATGAATGTTTGTGAGTTTGTTTGTTTATGCCAATAAATGTAGCCATTTTCTCCGAAACTACCAATCGATTTTTGATGCAGTTTTCAGTTTTGGGTTCGGCTTTAATTAGAGCATGTTCTTAGATAGATGTTGCAATGACAATTCAACAGGGGGCGCTACAGCAAGCATTTATTTTTGTAAAACAATGTTTTCGCCAAAAATACTAGTCCGATTTTGATGAAGTTTTCAATTATTGATTTGCGTTTGATTGGTGTATGTTCTTAAATAGGTGTTACGGTGACAACCCACTAGGGGGCAGTAAACATTTTTTGAATAAATTTTTATACGTCGTGGGTTTTTCAAAATTTTTAATTTTATTACTTGTAAGATTAAAAAGTTATTGCAAGGTTTGCCACCTTAATATTATACATACTAAAGGTCATTAATTCACCTACATTTTGACGAACAAGTAGCTTGACATTAACCAGCTTTATATATCTGATAGGTACTTACTGTTATCACGGAAGCTGACCGATTACGTACTAGATTATATCTATCTCTTTTGCAACCATTTCAAAACATATTTACTATCCTTCTCTATCAATCAAAGTGCCCTATATCCAAAGGATGTTTACAAAAGGTTATTACTTATTATATAATTTAATCGTAGATTCCCTGCGCATTCTTATTAAACGAACAATGTTGCAATGTCTGCTCATAAGAGCAAGATTGTTGTCACTGTGAAGTTATTGAGCAAAAGTTTAACTATGGCTGTAACTTGTACTCCCAGACAAGAAAAGCGGTTTATGTGCTAGTTAAATGACGAGGGTTTAGGGGTCTCATAAAAGCCAAAGTAAATAAAATTAATAGGAGTAATCAGCGAGTGGATCTCGGACTACAAAGCTTCGGGCCATAAGTGATCTTACAAAATACAACTTAATACTATTTAAACTCGATACCTGGCACGGCTGGCTGTGCCGGTGCTGCCTGTGCTTCTGCAGAGGCTCTCAAACGGCGCAAACACTCGGATCTCATTCGAGACTATGAATTTGTGCCGTTTGGAGTCGAAACGTTGGATCCGTGGGGCCCGAGCGCTCGCAATCTCTTCAGGGAGATAGCGAAGCGTATGGTCGATTCTTTTAGGTCAGAAAATAAGCATTGCCATACAACGTGGCAATGCTGCCAGTCTTCTGGGAACGCTGCCACAAGAGGCATGCGATGCGAAGGAATTCTACGACGCGTGTTAATTTTAGTCTGAGCTTTAGTTTTTAATTGGCTTTTTTTTAAGTAATTCTATATAATAGTATTTAATAAAAACATCTAACTCGTTAATGTTTACATATTTATATTTTATATATTGTGCTGAGCCTAAGTCTCCCAATCCTTCCAAGTCCCCGTGACTCATAATATATTGACTGACTAATAAATAGCGACCACATTTCACTATTACTCTGGAGCCTATGTCACTGACCCAGTAATTTGACGGATCGCACTAGTCAGACGGCAGTAATTAATCTCGTTAGGCTAGACTGGGCTGCCGCTATTTATAGAAACGGGCAGGCTCCGTCCTATTAATTGTATGTGAGTTAATAGCGACAATCCAAGTTATTGTAATAATTTGATGAAAATAATTGTATGGTCTAGTAATGATTGATAAAAGGCAGTTCTGTGAACCTTAATTATAGGAAAAACCACACGTTTGGTTAGAGTGTTCCCGGTGATTTTATCGAAACGATACCCAAGCCAAACTCATCTGCAAGCCGGAACATAGACTTGCTGATTGATGGACTACGTTTACCAGAGGATTTAGAGCAGCCTATCTTCGGGGTCATAAGGTTAGTCAAACTAAAAGGAGGAGAAGGAGTGCTGACTGCGAGCAGAAGCAACAGGGGACGCTAAGATGATGATAATTATACCGAGAGGAAGGCCTCGAAAGCACCTGAGAAAACATACGGCATAATTAACACTGAATCCTACTCACGTTCGAATTCGACTTATTCTACTGCGACATGCCTGCGTACTGACTATCAACAATGACATTACATCATTGTTGCATAACTGAGGACGGTACGCGATATCGGTATTAGCTTACGTTAAACAAACGGAGCAGTGGACATTGTCTGATCATAATTGTAAATTACATTCTTGAACATAATGACTGGCAATTGTTGTGATCAGTACAAAAATGGTGACGTAAATTGAAAAAGCTATTGTTGATTATCACAGATGTAATGATAGTATTAAAAGAATTTAGTATACAATACTCATTGTATAATAGTCTAGCAATGAAGTCCCAATAAATCTTTCACCATATAATTTTAAATTAAAATACTATACATTACAGAGATAGTACAGGCGAGCACAGAACATAGCCAGCTTGATTAATTGCGACTGCACAGTCGTTAAATGAATCCCATTAAGAACTGATTGGACCTTGCTGCGACTAAGTATTCCAGATATCTTTGAAAGATATTCCATTTGAAATTGGAATTGTAGAATGCGATTCAGTTATTTTCCTCGCATTCGAATGGGCCCTGCTGCAGTAGGGAGTTTGATTGCTGTACATTCCCATGGTTAATTGTTAGAACGGTCTTCATGGTCGTCAAATCACTGACTACTAAACAGGAGAACTGAAAGCCTACACATGTTTTGCGACAAACGCTAGTCTACGTGTATAATGTAATAGGGACACAGCGCTGTTATACTGCTGATAGAGTTAAATGAGGTTTTTTTATTCATAACTAAACTGTCTTATAACTGAAAAACTTTCTCAAGTTTTTTAAATCATGCGTGTGTGAGACATAGCTGATAAAATTTGCATTCAAATTGGCATTCGCTTTAGGATTCGCATACGTTCCCGAGTGTAAAAATTCAACTTTGTAACTTACTAGGTACACAATGTTATTGAAAATAAGTCGATCCGCGTAGGTGCAACGGATTCTAGCCATGCAGAAACCCATTGAAAATTACATACAAAATTGACAAACACCCGTTCATTCTTCTACTAAATATATATAACTCAAAGGTGACTGACTGACTGACATAGTGATCTATCAACGCACAGCCCAAACCAATAAACGGATCGGGCGGAAATTTGGCATGCAGGTAGATGTTATGACGTAGGCATCTGCTAAGAAAGGATTTTTGGAAATTCTGCTACTAAAGGGGTAAAATAAGGGATGGAAGTTTGTATGAAAGTCCGTCATTTTCAGAGCTAGATGCAATAAATTTCATAAACCTGTGTCTTTTAAGAAATAAATGAGCAGGTGTATCAGCGTTTTCCAAATTTTACTACTAAGAGGGTAAAATATGTGATAATCTTTTGTATGGAAAGTTCGTCATTTTCAAAGTTAGAAGCATGAAATTTCATACACCTACGTCTTTTGAGAAATGTTTTGTTGCGATAACCGAATTAGCTAGTAAGAATATAAAGATAACAGAAGATCTACAACGGCATTTCTGTTATGTAGTGAAGTGAAGGGAAGTGCTGAAAGGCCCAACCTACCCTATCAGGAAATAGTAAGAAAAAGAAAGCAAACTTTTTCGTTCTGAATACATAATTACTATTATTAACCTAATAAATTTGCATAATTCATAGTTTAATCTACTTAAATACTTAATATTTATTATATAAAATATATTTTTTTTACAAAAATATAATTTAAATAACAAATTATTCTTACACACAATATTAATCTTATGTTTCGAATTCATTTTGTCATTATTATAATAAGGAAGCGTATTTTGACTTCCCTCCGGTTTAGGTCACACATTCATACATACCAATTACCATTATGATGTATTTCTACAGAGGTAAGCAGAGAGTAGTAATTTGCGTTCATCATCATCCCCAGGCTTTTTTCTAATTTAGTTGGGGTCGGTTTTTTAGTTTAATGACCATAATATGACCTCCAGAACCCACTGGTTAATTAAGTTCTGTAGTCAGAGCAGTTGTCAGAGTAATTCGGGCTCATTACCATAAACTGAGCTATCGACGTAAGAAGTTCGCCACACGTCATTAGGTATTGAAATACTTTATGAACGCTAGAGGGTGCCACACAAGTTCCAATGACACCCCATATAGTCTATAACCATCGGACGATCAAGACGCTTGTAACGATACCTACCTTTGTCCAGTTCCAACGAGTAGTTGAGGAGTTATGAGGGAACAAATGAGTATATATACATAGCCCGTTAAAATCATAACCCTCCTTTGGCCGTAGTCGGGTAAAAACCAATATCACGATTGACATGAAAAAAATTAATAATTTTTTTTTGAAAGCTGGTTGTGAATCGTATCTAATCATTCATTCCGTCAGAGAAGGATCGCGAGTTCGAATCCCGGCTGGACCGATAAAAAATCCTATTTTATTCAATCGTATCTAAATTGGGCTCAATCGATACAGTCCTTTTTGAGTTTTCGAAGCGGATACAAACCAACTTGATTAAGTCTAGCTATTGCACTCACCAGGAACAAAACCGCGACCTCGTCTACAAAATACTGCATTCAAATGTCATTACAACTGTAAAGTGAATTCACTTAGGATATAATTAAATATTTGTCGCACAGACTGAATTTATTTTACTATTCTTTACTTGTGAATTCATCCGTGCTTTATTAGAAGGAAACGAAATCATATTCTTATATTATTTAGTTCGGTGACAGCCTTCGTGGCGTAACGGTAGTGAACGCGGCCGCTACGCAGAAGGCGCGGGTTCGATCCCCGCTCAATGCAAATATTTGTATGCATGAATATGGTTCTGGTTGTGTCTCGGAGAGCACGTTAAACCCTCGGTCCCGGTTGCCATACGAACATCTATGGCAGTCGTTACGGGTAGTTGGAGTCCTCAAAAGTCCAACAACTGGTCTAGCTGCAATGCTTCGGTATCGCCTTTGGGTTGTGGAGGTCAGATGGTAGGTAATTGCTTCACAAAAAATATCCGGATGCGACTGACTGAACGCTAAGATTATGAAAAAGAAGAAGATATTATTTAGTTTGGTAATTGAATGCACTCTGTTGGATGGTAAGTCCAGACCTACTTCATCTATCATTCCAGAATGGTGTGGTGGTAAGTTCAGATTCATTATATCAGTTGGGCTATTTGTGTGTTCCTTACTTTAAAATAGGTCATTGGCCACAGTTTCGAAAGCAAAATCATCTGGAAGTATTAATTTGGTGAAAGATATTTTTTTTAAAACCCCATACATTTTTCTTTCATGAACATTATTCCCATACATTATCGAAAAAATTTTTTTTCTTTCGTCAAATGATAACTTCCAGATGATTTTGCTTTCGAAACTGTGCTTAAACTCTTTTTATCCGAAAATAAAAAATCACCCTGTATATTGACCTAATAAACCAATAGACAATTTTATAGTAGGAATCAAAACAGAGTATCGAATAGCATCCGATAAAGTTCCTATTCTATATGTTTAAAAAAATTATGCACTTGACATTATGATATTGTAAACCTAGGTCACGACAACAGGTTTGTCCGATACATTATTGATTTTATTTATACAAAGATACGAGATAATCTTTCCGTATGTTACGAGCGATTTTTTTTTAATGTATTCAAATGACTTAATTTCGATTCTACTGTTATGATTATTACGAAGAGTTTTGTAAGTTGAGGAACTTACAAAAAGAGAAGTCTGTCGAACCTTTTCATATTCGGTTAGACTAACAACAGAACTGATGAACCCTCAAGATTTATTACAATATACATTTAAATTTCAGAAAATAATGTAGTTACAAGAAGAGTTTATTTAGGTAGTTATACTTTATATAAATATGTCTCCACTTTAATAAAAAAATTAACATAATTAGAACATAATGCTAACATTGCTAATTAATGTTTAATATATACAAAAATGAAAAAAAGGGGTGGAAGAGACTGTAACTATACTTTACACAAACAATAAAAACACGACTGATGCTGAAAAGACCAAAACAAGTTTGATAGCAGGCGGTACCCATTTGCAAATCAGAAACCCCTACAAAATATGGGTACCACCTGCTATTAAACCTGTTTCTATCTGGTCAGCATCAGTCGGGTTTTTGCTTTATTAATTTATTTTATGTTATATATTATTTACGCAATTTGGTTTTTGTGAGAGAAAACTAAAAATGCTTTTTAAATACCTATTTAACGATTCCCCACTTGACATATTTCGTTAACTTAATTTTTTTCATTTTCACAATTGAATTTTCGCTAGCGTCATGTGTTTAGTGACACTCACCGGACTAAGGGGAATCGATGGACGTGTGAATCATAAAAATCGGCCCAGGCGTTTGGTTTGTATAATGCTTCAAAGGAGCATACAAAAATCCAAATATATATGCTGATAAACACATTACCACTGCTTTGCGTCGCACAGTCGGGTAAAAATGTAAAACTCATTTCCATATATCCTTTCTTTTCTTTATTCTCTGAAACTATTAAGGGCGACTGACCGAACGTGTCAATCAACCAATGAGCTAGTTATACTCCAATCTTGACGCGTACAAAAACTCCCGCGCAATACCAAATTAATCGCCATAACATCGAAAAGCAATAATTGACGCAATAGCAAATCGTGTCAACTGATAACCTGATTTTGCTAAAGATAACACTGTTTACACTTACACACGGTATCGACGTGTGAAAGTCACTGTTCGGACCACTTGACCGCAATCTACATTTTAACTAGGTGATATACGATGCACGCTAACTATGGGTTTGAAAAAAGTTAGACGTCATCCAGCGATCGATGGAAGGGCTGCGTTTTTAGGATTTCGGCAGTGAGACTGTGGGTGTGACACTAGATTACGGGTTCATGCGTTCATGGTATCTTGTTCACGTGAGCGATGTTATGTCGAAGATGAAATGTTTGGTTTTAATAAGTTCCTTCAACCCTTGCTAGTTTTCTTCTTTTTATACAAACAATTATTTTCATATGTGTATTTTTCTCATTTTATCTTTACATATACTTCCATTCTTGATTATTATTACTTCTTTTTTTCGCAGGTTGCCTGTAAGAGATCGCTTGTAGCGATAAGGCCGCCATTTCTACATTTTTCATTATGTTGTCCGTACATGTACTAAAATTTATGAGTGTACAATAAAGATTTTTCTTATCTTATCTTATTTTCCATTTTCTCTTTTCCTATTTTCCTCTATCAGTAGAAATATCAGCTTAATGTCAAGATATATGTGTACTCGTCTGCTACCCTAGAATATAAAACACGTTTTGCAAATAATCGTAGGTTAACACCACATTATTGTTAAACAATATAAACAACTATTGCACATGTCGTATTTGGTCATTATCATATCTACAAAAAAAAGTCATAACCTCATACATTTCTCAACTTTCTGTCGCATATTTAAATGAAACTAAAGGTTTATAGAATAAACACGCTGAAAGGTTTCGGGGGCAACAAGTTGCGCGTTTATTGCACGATCGTGCAATTATCGTCTATAAGAACGAAATTAAATGTATTTATTACTGTAACAACGGTTAATTGGACTTGAATCAAAACATAATTGCAGATTTTTCACAACGAGTTGCGCAACTGCCGTTGTCAGTTGTAATTGTGATATGTTTATGGTGTTAGTTAGTGTCTGTTTTAGTCAATAGCTGTGAGGAGATGTTAGATTTTATTTGTTTTAGATTGATGAGCACAGAGTCTATTTCGGCGAATGGTTGTGAAAAGATGTTAGTTACAAAAACTTGTTCGAAATAACTTCTTTACATACGATTTTACTTTGATTATGAATTACAATTAAGTCATTTCTGTGTAAGTAAATTCGGACGTCATTTAACTCGGACCATTTTAATAATAAAAGAGGCAAAACTAGTATTCTAAAGGGTACAAATACTAAGTTGCGGGTCCAAGGTTCGATCCCTGCGAAACTCATCCGCAAATCAGTAGATGTACCGGTTTGAAGGGAAGATAGGCTGAGTCTTGAAGATCTTGATAATGCTCTATAAACCTCATAATATATCAGCAATTGAATTTTTAGGTAGCTTGTCCATTGAAAGGATATCAAAATTAGCACCACAGTTTGTGGTGCTGCTATCTCGTTTCTAAAACAAGGTTCTAATTCAAAAACAGTATATTTTATTATTGTCATTTAGCACTGTGCTACTGTGAGACGAATCTTGTATCGGAAAATAGAATGAAAAGGAAAGCTATCAAAATGTAAAATGTTGTTCACAAAAGATGGTCCAATCGAAATTTTTAATTGGTCTTTTGAAAAAAAAAATATCCAAGTGGTAATGGAGAAAGCATACAAGGTATTACCACTCACCACCCCTTCTCATTCGAAAGGTATCGTAAGAGGCGACTAACGGAAGAATACGCAGACGATATCACTGGAAGAGAAGGAAAATTCGAAATAAAATCCTGTACCAACCAACCCGTCTGGCCAGCGTGGAGCTTCCCAACATTGGGAGAGGCCTATGCCCGGTGGTTACCGATAGGTTAATTGATCACCTTCATCTTGAAGACAGGGTCCAAAAAAAGTATTTCTGGGAAGCGGCTGAATTTCGATATTTTCTGGGAGGCGACTGCCATTTTGACTCGTTTTATTAATACATACGTACTTTTGATTTGCCTGACGTTTCGACTAGTATACACGGGCCGTGGTCACTGGCTGACTGGCTCAAAACAAAATATCGAGAATGTGCGGGTAGATGAAGAACCTACTACCTCACGGACTTGAAGACGGCGGGCGTGTACTACTGAGCCAGTCAGCCTGTGACCACGGCCGGTGTAACCTGGTCGATACGTCAGGCAAATCAAAGGTATGTACCTATACTATGATCACGTTAATTCCCGTAATTATAATTGTATATCATAGAACGCGAGAGTTTAAACGTTAGTCGCTTTATGAAGTCGGTTAGAAACATATGCGTGCTGGTTTTCCTGGGTTGGCAATTATTACCATTATTTCATTGATCGTACAGACATGCACAGTACCATGATAAAAGGGCTGATTGCATCACAGTTCCAATTATGCCATTATAAACCCAGATCAGTGATTCCGGAACCCTAATCCGGAACTGGTTCATAAAAATTAAAACATTCGTTTCGTGCGGTAACCGAACCTGCTACACGCGATTCTCTGCTTCTCTAGCGGTGTGCAAATAAAAACCATAAGTAACACGGAAGCCTATTCGTGACTTTTACAGGTACAGTCAACAAAAAACAGTTTAAAAAAATTGCAGTATAAAACCAAAATTGGTGTGCAATTTTTTTGTATCTACTGCAATTATTTTCTACTAACTTTGCGGGTGTTTTATTGATTTTTTAAAAGATGTTACATACTTAATATATTTCAATATATTTCAATACAAACATTTGGATACGTATTGCATAGATAAACGTAGGTATATAAATATTTTATTGAAGGTTTTAAATTACAGTAAAACAGTAATGTAAAATTCTTTACATGATTTAACGTAATTTAGCCGAGATACAGAAAGACACCAAAATTAATTTTACCAGATCAACGAGTTAACCAAAAATGGCTATGTGGTTAAACTCTACGCCGTAGAAGTAAGAGCAAGGGGAATTCCAGCTAACTCCCTGTATCATTTGTTTAAAGACCTTGGATTGCCAAGAGCTCTTTACTCAAATGAATATCTAAAACGGCGTTGATAGGATCTTACCAAATTTGGATAGGTAGAGGGGGGAACACGACTGACGGTGGAGGTGAGCGCTGATGCATCACAAGGTGGCCACCCTAAACCTACACCTGGGTCGCAAGTCCCAGGCGCCGTCACAGTGTTCCTCTCTGTACCACGCCACGGACCCGGCGACCGCACGGTGAATCCATGGAATGCTGAGAACCGGATCTCTCTTTAAAAATAGTTTTATTCACTCATTTCTCTCCTTTATACTATAGAGTCACAAGCACCAAAAAGATGGTCTACTTTTTTGCTTACTGTACCCAAAAGACGCGACACAATTTATATTACAAGAATACTGTGGCTTTTAACGACCTTTCTGATAAATAAATACTTCTAAAAGAATAAGAAATCCCGTGGGTGGCCATCATGGGCCACACCAAGATATTCGGAGTCCAAGGCAAACATACCTGCAAGCCAGGTACATCTGATTGACGGACAATGTTTTGGCATAGGCTTTCTTCTTTGGAAGTCATAAAAGCCGCTATAAACCAAATGCAGAAAGAGGCGATAGAGTAATAGAACACACTACGGGGACTAAAGTGTAAGCTTGCATCTAAAGTTTATACATTGTTTCTCGGACTAGAAAAACCAATCACCTGGGCCCTTATTCTGAGTGACAAACCGTTTCGTAACATTTATATCTTCTATTTAATCCAGTAACCTACTGTCTTCTCACGTTACCGCTGCGTTTGCAGCTTGATGTCACCCAGAATAATGCCCCTGGTCAGACTGCGAATCAATCTTCGAACCTATCACAAGCAAATATAAGCAACTTGTTAACATACCATAATAACATGACAAACGAGGCAATTCCGCTATGATATAGCTAGCCATCTATAACATTGTCTACAACATCCTATTTATCATCCAGGATATTGATCTATCGTTCCCGGTTTCTATGGTAAAGGGGAACGTAGACAGCAGTTGCTTCGGTGGAATGTGTTCCCGACCCGGTCGGGGTGCTGCTATTTCAGGGCGAATTATCGAGTATGCAATTTATTGTTAATGTGTGACTGTGTAAATTAATTGATTTGTTGATGGATTTTGACCTAATCCATGATCGCGTTAATCCCCGTCATAGTTATTGTATATCATGGAACGCGAGAGTTTAAAAGATAGTTAAGTAAATAGTTTTCACATAATAGTTAAAATTCGAACACAAGCGAAAAAATCTTGCATAAAAGTTTTTATGTCTTTAAAGAACTCTCAAAATTACTAAAAAATATTGTAATTTTTTTTAAATGGTCGTCATTATATCACGAAACTTTTTATGCCTTAGGGGAATCAGGGGTACCCCGACCTATTACATTTTGTCACTCTTTTAGGTGAACTGCAGGTACAAAAAGCTTGTAGAACATAGGTGATCGACTATATCGATACTTCTTTTTAAATGGTTCTATGATTATTTAATTTATTTTATTACAATAATCATACTTTTCCAACTTTTCAGTTGCTTTTCAACAGCCTTAATCAAAGCAACCGAAAGATCTTGACCGATGTAAATAACACTACAACAAAAAAATCCTTAATTTCCTTAATTAACGTTAGATTTTGTCAACACGACAGATTTTTTGATGATTACATTATTATCAAATATGAATCGATAAATTTTATCAATAATTTCGAACACAATGTAACAGTGAACTCAATACTTATCACAAGTAAAATATTATGTCAAGTGAGCGATGTAGGTCACTCGTAATGTTACATATGATAAGCTCATTTCTTATCAGTTCTAGATTTGTATAACGTTTAGCCAAATATGATTTCTGTGCAGGTATTTGTAATAGGATTATAATATAACATGAGATAGAGAAAGTACCCAAGTTGGTGTGTGGGGCTGTATACGTGTTGATTAATGGATGAGGCTAAAAATATTCCCATTAATGGTACTAGTGGGACAAAAATTCCCAGTGGTACCATATATGGTACTAACCAATGGAACCACTGGGAAAGAGGAACTTTGCTGCAGGCTTTCCACTCACGGCTTGCAGATCAGATCGCAGCCGGTCCCGTAAATGCCAAAATAAACTATACTTACTCTAAAGGAGCCGAATAGATGATACGAAAAATTTAAAAGAAGTTCTAATATTTTTATTGGTTTGTCGACTTTTACGAGAACAATTGCTGTTTGAGCTCGCAACCCCGAAAGACAAGTCTATAACGGATCCTCATCTGTTGTTTGGTAGTTGCACCAATTAGCAGGTAGTCTGACTTGACCCCTGTACACCCGCCATAATACTATGTGTTCTATCCCTATAAGATTTTGAAGGTATTACGAAAGTGCGATGACCCCATATCGAGCTGTTTCACAAGGCATCTCAAACAAACACTCAGCTGTAACCTGACCGGGGAACATAACATACTTCTGCGTCACGGAATTTTCTGACAATAAAGAAGAACAGAAACATCACCAAACTAATCTCAACTCTAAACTCTTTCAACTAAAATTCAAATTACTAAATCTTAAAAGCGTTGAATTTTAATATCTGACCTTTAAACTTGAATAAAATGAACCTATTTCCGTCCTAGCTATCTAGACATGAATCAGTTTGTTCATCTAACACGAGTTTGCGGTTCGAGAACTAATTTCTTCGTAAATATGACACAAATCGGTACATTGAATCAACTAAATGATAAATCGATGAAGCCTTCGGTGAGCCTTGAATTTTCTATTGTTCGGAATCCTTGAAGATATCTTTACGGATAATATATTGAATAGATGGTGAATAGAATTGTTGGTGAGTTTATTTTGGTATCTATTGAAAGTTTGGTATCTACACAAATCATTTGGTACTACCAGCAGGTACACGCGGCTTCGCCCGAACCTATTTCAGGGATTAAAATAAGCCTGTAAGTTATTCCAGACTATTTTTGTCTATTCCTGTCATTGATATACAAAATGTATATCATTGACAGGGATGTATATCAATGATCCCTATATACACATTCACAACCTTTCACATTTATAATATTAGAAGGATAGCCAGCAGTAAAGTAGATGAACATGGGAAGTTTTTAAATGGCGTGCGCAATAAAATCGTATCTCTCAGATGACTTTGGTCCACCGAGTAGATGCTAGCCTTAATTGGCCAATTAATCCTTTGTGAGTATGTGAGGGATCCTTGGAACGAGGAATAAGTCAGCAATGGCAATAATTTTCCTAGAAATTATTATTGAAACAGGTTACCATTTATCGTGAGATGGGCGGTTTATGCACTTTACTTCAGAGCTGTTATGTCCACGACTTGATCCGCTTGTGCTTAAATCTCTCATTCATGCCTACCGCAGTTCACTGGTGGTCATAGACCTCTCCGAATGTTGGGAGGTTTTGGCCTACTGACGAACTGAGACATGGTTTTATTATCGTTATCCTCTGCGCCTCCTACGACACCCTTCGGATGATATGAGGTGATGATACTAGGATGATACGGATGAGATGAAAGCCCCGGATTCAACCGGGGTAACCATCACGCCTTTTCCCAGTAGAGTAGGCAGAGACCACATGTTTCCACCTGCTGCAATCCTGGCATACAAATTCCTAGGGGTGACGGATGGAGCCGCCTGCGCGTCTCCCCATTCCGGGGGCGAGTCGGGGACACTGTTGGCACCCTTCCCGAGGAGGGCCAGACCGGAAGGGATGGTCCTGCACCACGACCCTCAGTCGGCGAGTGGTTGTAGTCGGTTCGAGTCTGACATAACCGACATCCCAGCTCCAGCAGGGGAGGTATCCGTGGGGATTTCCAAACGTAAAAAAAAACTAAAAGGCATACAAATTCCATTCTTCTACTTGCGTAATTATTGTCAAACATGCTTTCCAGTTTAGGATATTGTTAACCAGGGCCAATATTAAATGATGAATCATAAAAGGAAAAACAGAAAACCATACTTTCAAAATATTTATTCGCGATAGTGAGATATTTTATCGGCAATATCTAACGAAAAACAACATTTCACAATTCTTTCATAGATTAGATTAAGAAATCAGTTATACAAACAATTCACTAGAATACAGTTAGTGTAGTATACAGTGATGTCATAATTTCAAATGGCAACAATATGTGACCTCTAGTCCCACTACCGGAGCGATTCCGGTTCTGTCGACCGTATCATGCGCGTGCACACAATTTAGCATAGCATAGTGGGGTCCAGTCTTTTACTGTTTTGTCTAGAAAGGGGACAAAAGACCCTACGTAGTTATTTACAAGATGATCTTTGGTGTAGCGGTAGAACGTTATGTTTAAACTATCGCGGCCTTTACTCATCTATACTATAAAAATAAATCGCTAAATGTGTTGGTAAGCGCATAACTCAACAACGCCTGGACCAATTTGGCCAATTCTTTTTTAAATGTTCGTTGAAGTTCAAGGATGGTTTTTACGGCGAGAAAAATTCGAATAATTGTGGTGAACCGACATTAACGCGGGTGGACCCGCGGGCAAAAACTAGTAGTTTATAATACATAGTTCGGGACTTGACGCGATATATTTTGGAAAAACTTACTTTTGCTGATGTTTCAGGTGCGCACCCGTGGGTACGACTTGAAGTCCCGAACTATTTTAAACTATGAGTAGCGGTAGAACGTTTGATTACTAAGTCTGAGCTTCGATTCCCGATTGGTGTAAATAATTATATTGAATATTTGTTGCACTGATCTGACTGTTTCTATGAATAAAATAGTATGTACGAAAAACAAAAAACGAAAAACGAAAAAAATTAATAAAATAAAATAGTATGTATTTATATTCTCGCTAGTAAATCCACGAAAAGGAAGACATAGGCGTATTAATACCTATATTCCACCAACTATGATTTATCGAATCTATGTGAAACCATACCATCTCTATGTGAAACCATACCATCTCTATGTGAAACCATACCATCTCTATGTGAAACCATACCATCTCTATGTGAAACCATACCATCTCTATGTGAAACCATACCATCTCTATGTGAAACCATACCATCTCTATGTGAAACCATACCATCTCTATGTGAAACCATACCATCTCTATGTGAAACCATACCATCTCCACGTGAGCCTCTATATTATGAGACATATCGAGCCTATTACCGTCAACCGGGCTTTTTATCACAGTCTATATGTTTACTGTCATATGGAGCAATCTCCTCATATAAATCGCCTTCTGCAACCCCCATTGCAAGAGATGTGGTGACTCTATTCTGCTATACCACTTCTTTTTCCTGCAATTTGGGTTATTTTAATATTTTTACCCGACTGCCAAAGGAAGGAGGGTAATGTAGATTACAAAAAGATATACACATATCACAACTAAAAAGTATAAAATAAATGATTAATAAATAAAAAACCCCCATTACTTTTCTTTCAGTTTATGATTGGCAAATGGGTACCGCCTGCTATCAATCTCATTTCGATCTTTTCAGTGGCAGTCGGGTATTTTTACTTTTAATCATTTATATTTTACTGGAGTGAATGCCGTTTGTCCCACACTACCCTGAGAACAGATTGTGCCAGAGCCTCGGTTTTTTTATCTGTGGTTGTAACATCATTGAGGCCCTATACATCTAAACAGACAGCACAAATACACCTCTGCTTATTCCTTCTGTATTATATAATCGTCAGTCAATGCGTCAATTTTTTAAATAAAATAATTTTCGTAATAAACGTATTTTTTATAATAAAACACTTCAAATTCACAACATAATATAACACTTAATTCAATTCCAAAAAATATCATAAACGGATGAGAGTAATTAAAACAATTTCAATTTAAAAAATGAAGATTGAATGCATTATATTTAAAAACTCAGTTTTATGGACAAGACGTCGTCTAACAAGCGTAATTTTCTCATTAAATTAATAAAGCTCTTATTAAATTTAATGGTTAATACATCGTTTTATTACAACTAACCTTTGCCCGCGGCTCTGTTTATAGTTCCCGGCATGTATCTTGACCGCAAGTCGCGAGAGATACGAGGCCCTGGTAGTCGGCCTGGGGGTGACGGGTGGAGCCACCTGTCACCCTAGCAGAAGCAGGCCAGGGCGGCGGCGCGCTTAGGAGCGTGCCTCCACATTTCGGGGGCGAGTCGGGGACACCGTTTTCCCCCCTCCCGAGGAGGGCCAGACCGTAAGGAATGGCCCTAAGTTAGCCGTGGTGCGAGGGATATGTCGAATACAACCTCACCTCCGGCCTAGCACCACGACCCTCAGTCAGCGTGCGGTTTTAGTCGGTTTGAGTCCGACATAATCTCCCATTCCTACTTCAGCGGGGCAGGTACCTATCCATGGGGATTTCCGCACGAAATTTACATTGGTTTGATATGATTGTGATCTATGGTGATCTTAGATCTATGGTATATTTGAGTTCCTCCGCCGTCGTAGCACTCCGTTATATATCCGCATAATATGAACCTTAGCAACGAGAAATAATTAAAAAAAAATCTTATCATAAACAAAAAGTATAGTCTTCACAAAATTCTGTAAGTCTGGTGTCATAAAAACGATGAGTGCGCATGCGACGAGTTTAAATACCAACCGGTACTTCTAGTTTGTGTTTAGGTAAACATGATACACAAATAAATCTAGTTTCTTATAAAACAACTGGTTTGTCATCTACGAATTATTTCAACATTTTTGGTAACTGTGCTTACCTGTCGTGGGATCCTTTCAGAAATCGCCCTGGGGTGTTTAAGCTACCGGTAAAGGATGAAGTGGAAGGACCGGTGAAGTGGGTCTGCTGGACTCGAACCAACTAAACTAAAGATGCTAACACTATGACCTCAAGTGTTTCGTCACATCAGTCCACGTAGCTGGGGAAAGTGGTGGACTCCAGAGAACATATCCCAGATATTCCGACTGACGCGTGTTTGGGGTTCGTGCTTTGCGGGGGCGAGTCGGGGACACCGTAGTCCCCCCTCCCGAGGAGGGCCAGACTGTAAGGGATGGCCCTGGGTCAGCCGGGGTGCGAGGGATATGTTGAAGACAACCTCACCTCCGGCCTAGCACCACGACCCTCAGTCGGTGTGCGGTTTTAGTCTGTTCGAGTCCGACATAACCTTCCCTTCCAGCTCCGGCGGGCGAGGTATCCGAGGAGATTTCCGCACGAAAAAAAGGGGTCCCGTGCAAGGCACTAAACTAACTGGTGGAAGCTCTAGCAAAGGCTTTACTCTCAGGATTGGGGACTCAGACATCACCTGTTATAGCCAAAATATTATGTCAAATAATCTGAGTAATCTGATCTGAGTATCCCGGGCTCTATGTAAGCTTTGAACACAACCGGAGTCGCCGTTTAAATAATGCTGATGATACTAGACACTGTGTCTTGTACCTTAGCAAACACCAGGTACTATGGCACACAATGGAGGCCCATGATGTCTATGTCCAGGCAATACAACAGGCTTATTGATTTATTATGAAATTTAATCGCTTGTGCGAATGCAAGTGACGAAATGATTCTCTCAGCTATTGACAGCCACGAATAGATTATTGTGACCCGTTTATATTGAACGTAAGTAACAATAGGTAGGGTTTTTGTCAGCTTCAGTATCCGAAGACCTTGTGCTTCGAGGAGTATAAACCTGTCACTTGTAGTAAATGTGATTGCAACACACCTTTTGTATGGTTATGAATGCAGTATTGACTGGCTCCTATGAATTGACGGTTTGCTCGTAAAAGTGTGTATAAATAAATTAGTTGATTTCTGCATTGATGCATTGCAATGAAGTTAGGTTGGTAATTATTTTTCTAATTTAGCCAGGTGAACTGACGAATAAGTGGCTCAGACGGACAGAACGCGGATGGTGGATTTATAAATTGGCTACGATGCAATTATAAATTTCTGTAACCACCCCAGCTCTTCCTGTGGATTTCGTAGAAAGCGACTATGGTATGGGGTTGTTCTCCATCCGACAGTAAACATACGCCCAAATACAAAGAGCCCGCTAGACGGCAATAGTCTCGTCACCTATTACCGGGACCGAAACTTATAATAGGCGAAACGTGGGTCAATACATCTCTGCCTACCCCTTCGGGAATTTACAAACGTGAGTATATGTAATTTTTCGCACAATCCAGGGTAAAATTGATATTGATTTTTGGAGCCACAAGTCTTCAAAAATCCTTTTCTTCAATGTCCCCCTTGACAGTCAGAACGCTTCCCATTTGCCTTTGGCTAGCAGGTCCTCGCAAAGCTTGAGCTCGCAATAGCGGGTGGTAACATTTGGAACCTATGAGCTGAAGACTAGACTACTCTAGACCGACAGGGAGGATAGACTGAATTCAGTTGGTAGAGGACCGGGTTCTGTGGCACATATTGAGAGAGGGTAATATCCAGCAGTGAACCGAAATATGCTCATTGATTGATGTCGATTCAAGTCAATCGTTTGTACATAAATGTTATCTACGTCTGCCATATGTAGTTATTCATACTGTAAAGCATACCTGACCTTTCTCCTTATTGGATAACTAGGCTATGCCCGCAGCACTTCCCGCTTTGGCTTTTTACCCATTAAGAGTACTGAACCCGTTCATGCAACTTCGCCTTTAGCTTAACATCAGGCGAGGTGAAGTCAAATTGACGTGTCCTGTATAAAAAAAAAAATATTCCTGTCTATCTATCTCTGTTCGGAATATCATCTTCATAAGATCAGCCGTTCTGGTGTGATTAAGTAACAAACATCCACCCATAACGAGATATTACGGTGGTATATTGAGTGAGCAACGTTCAAATTGGTCGTGGTTTTAAAAATATAATCTTGTTAATAGTTACCACGGTTGTTTTAATTGTTTCAAATTTACTTAATTCAGTAATAATATTATTATATTTTGTTGAGTTCGCACCGAAAATTCAAGGTTTTGAGGCTCCCATTGTTGGGCCGTTCTCAATCAAGCTCAAGGAAACTAAACGGTGACTAACACGTAAGTATATCAAAATGGTACCTAATGTTTTATTTTCCGTTATTTCTAACAGATTCTCGAGAAAAATAATGTCCCTTCATTTTTGTTATTGATGGCCCGCGTTGACCAATGCTCCACCAGTTGGTAAGTAATTATGTGATTAGAAATGAAACATGTTTAACTAGATTTAACATGATCGCTCGTGGCTAGAAGACAGACTTAATCAAGGACTGCCACTCCTTAGCAATACCTAAGGTACCAATGTTCAAACCGTTTTGTACGTATGAGCAGAATATTTGACGTGTGGATCTATCAAGTCTTTTGGGATAGAAAGGTGCTATGGCCCTTATTAATAGACGCCTGAGGCTAATTGATGATTTAATAAGACACGATTGTATTTTTTTGCATTCAAATAAATTTGATTGGCCATAATGAACGAGTCACCGCAATCGTCACAAAAGCCCTTTGTTCACACAAAGAAACCGTAGGGTATATGATACTGTGTAGGTCCAAGTCCTACGGTACCTTTGTACGATAATATAATCATCCAATCATAAGAAAAACGTGTCTAATTGAAATAATTCTTAGTAACTTCGATATTCAATGACGTCACTGATGAGGCTGGATGATCCAAGTCATCTTGACCTCAAAACAAAGATCGTGACTAAAATACTTAGTCATTGAAACAATTAACAAATATTATTATCATTTCAAAATGCGGATGTGTTAGAAGAAGAAAAAACCTGAAAGAAGAAGTCCTTGAACTGCTTATCAGAGATGTTTGCCAGCCTCAAATATAATTAACAGTAAAAAACTAAAATCTAAATGAATTTAAAACATAAAAGTTTACATAAGCAAATTTTCCTTAATTTGTGAGGCAACATCACTCGTAGTTATATATCCAGCACCATTTAGCGAGGACAGACGTAATTACTTCAGAACTACAGATCCTGAATCGCAATATGAAAATTCTCTCTTCTTCCTCATAAACAATCGTGCACCAGCCTGCATTGGTATAATTATATTATATATACTGGTTGAAGGAATATCCTACTTTTCATACTCTATTTGCTCGAACTCGAACATTAATAATCCTCCATTTGCCACAGATTACAGCAAAACGAAGTCTTTTAAGTTTGCTCATTCAAAATAAATCTAACATCTCTTTCCACAACTATTTGCTAAAACTTGCACTAACCAATACTATAAACTGAGCCCTCTAATTCAATAGGCTAAAGTAAATACGAATATAAAACAATAAATAAGGAAATATGATAAAATTGGTCAAGGTGATGTTATGCATATTCATTTACTTACGTTATTACAACATTTAATGAACGGTGCCAAATTTGCAGGTCAATCTGATTCATTGCGCAAAAATATAAACCGTTGCTTTTGTCATTGCGGTTTGAGAGATTCAAAACCCATTAGAATTCCGTCTTTTACGAAATGGTGCAAGTACGTTTGCACTAGAAAAAAAACGAGATACCGTATTATTACTCTACTTACATACAACATGAAGAGACAGGTCTCTTGAAATTAAAAAAAAAACATAAATTGGTTCCTATTACATCATATCATTTACGGTAATGTTAAATTTGCTTTCCGGATTTCTTCCTGGATGAGAAATCTTTTACTGCGCACCTTTTAATCTGAGGTATCCTTTTGTGGAGACTGCGAATTGATCAAAGAGCTTTCCTGGATTACTTGGGAAACTACTCTCAGCTACTCTAGCTGTCCATCTGGACGGATGACTAGAAAAGGCAGCTGAGGAGAGCAGAGCACTGGATTCTGTGGTAGAAATTGGCAGAGACCTCATATCCTGTAGTGGACACTAATAGTTTTCATTACTAGGACCGCACATATTTATTTCTAAGCTGCTTACAGCAAAGTTACGTCAGATATCTGAGAATTATTTATTTATTTCTGATAAGATATTAGTAACTAAATCCGATTTGCGTTTTAGGATTGTTTATCAGCACAAGACAGCAGTATACTGCAGAAGTGGAACTACCTAGCTTACATGAAAACGTCAGGTGGACCCAATCCTCGATTTCTGGATTGAGCGTACGTATCTTAAAAGTCTTGGTACAGCTACTGAATTGGACAACGTAGCCCATTCAAACTTGATACTTACACGTAACTAAAAATGCATCATCACTGTGTTTAATAACTACTTCTGCTAAACCCTGTATAATTTATAAAAAAAAAATTTGGTCGGTAATTGTAATATTTCAGATTAAATCATTGCTATTACCTACTCTGTAACTTCATCAGATCCCTTACTAAGAATGAATGCTTAAAAAAATACAACCGCACTGAGAAAATGTTGCTTATTTCAAAATCAGAAAATTAATGAGATTGAAATCCCATAAACTCATCCTCGTAATAACCTTACACGTAAAACCCCAGCAGTCAACTGGATAACGAAATTCTTTCTAAATCGTTATAAAATGACTCAAACATTTTTATATCCGATTTCACCGAATGTTTGGTTATGGAAATTGGTTCCTATTTTATGAATAAATAAATTAATAAAATTCGATTGCGATAAAATTTTGTTAATCTTACGCTTGCGGAAAAGTTATGGGCATAGTATAAAAATAATTTGTTTCGAAAGATGGCGCCTTAATCCGGTGGGGGTTCGGAGAGATGAGCTTAGGGTGGAACTTAATAACATCTTCATTATTTTTTTTTTCTTACCTTTCCAGAACGAGCCTTCTCTACGTTTAATGAGTCATAATACCTATAAATCAGCGTGACTAGATTAGAAATTTGTTTATCAATTTCTGAGTCATGGTATTAAAATGCGTGTAATCTCGAGCAAGCTACTGTTGGTGACACAAGACACGTAGATAGTATAACCATTGGACCACACACACCCAAACTCAAACTCAAACTCAAACTTATTTATTGCGAAAATGGATAATTTATAGGTCACAATCAGTAAACAAAGTGGTCCGATCTTTGGCAATGAACTAGAAATGAGCATTTAAAGTCGTGAATATATAATAAGTATGTTTTAACTCTTTAGCCAAGAAAAAGTATCTGGTTGATAGCAATACACTCGCGGCTGACACCAAAAAATAATACTCCACCACGAAACACATGCGTGCATGCGTGAGTATCCATAATCCTATGACAAAAGTAATGACGAAAAATTACCCAACTTAAGAACACAGTACATTTGATTGCCGCCGCTCGAAGTAATGAGGTGCGCCAATTATAACAGTTAGTAGCTATTGTTCGGTTAATTGTGAACCACTATATTCACACAATGTATTTAGTACGGTAAATATCAACTAAATTGACCGTACAACTTTAAAATTATTATTTGTCTTTACGGTTTTTGATGAATGGTTATTTTCGTGACCTGTATGGCTGTAGAGAATTCCACTGCTACATTAACAGTAGTACTTTCTCTATAAATGGTGAAAAAGATAA
Organism: Eilema sororculum; assembly: GCA_914829495.1. NCBI lineage: Eukaryota > Metazoa > Arthropoda > Insecta > Lepidoptera > Erebidae > Eilema > Eilema sororculum. The sequence goes on from OU618532.1 coordinate 1,859,336, forward strand.
GTGTATTTAGCTTACGTGTTTATACGATTATATTATCATTAAAAAATATGAATCTTTAAACAGATATGAAATAACATAAAATGACGTCTAATCATACTTACCTTTGCCATCCTGTATTTGTCGCAGCTATTATGTTAAATTAGTCAGTCTATTCTATCAAGAAATGACTTCGGCAAAAATTGCCGGTATTACAGATAACCAGGTCCAACCCTGGTTAGGATATTTCTAAGACCGCGATAAAGCCCTCCTTCCCTTTCTAACACGGCATGCCACTACCCAGGGCCTACCTCAGATAGTTTGATTGCTACCTTAGTTCCTGTACCCTTCTTATTATTATCTTCCCAATATTCTCCCAATATAGATCTGTGCAACATTTAAGCTTTTTCCATTCATCTTTACTTGCACTAATCTCAGTATTACTCTTCTTTTAAATTTCAATTGTATCCTTAATCAAATTGGTGGCGTTCTGTCGACAGCATCTGAGGGTTATGTAACTCAATACAATGGCCGGTACCGGTCTCCAATAAGTGTTGAGTGATTGCAGATATTTGCGGTTACTTGTTTTTGATTGCCCTGATATGTTCTTTGCTGTGGTATGTACCTAACTGTTCTTTTACTTCGGTCTCTAGTGAAAACTCAAATTATAGTAATACGTGTATGTTAACATCAACAACATTTTCATTGTAATTGAGAATCACAATTACTGTAAAAATATACCGATGGAATCGTTAATTTATTTTCGATTCGAATTTAATTTAACCGACACCGTAACAAAAAGGTGTGTATATAATTATGTGCGGGTCATTGTCAGTACAATTACCTACGTTAATTTTATCATAATATTATTATTGCTTTCTATTTATCGCTGATTGATGTAAAGGTCGTCTATTTTGATTTAATTCTCTTCATTTTGCAATTATTAACTTTTCGAGGTTCTGTTATTAAATAATAAATAGTAGTCTTCATTATTTCATAACTATTGTTTATTTAATAATTTTGGATAAGAATATTCTAAATTCGAACTACATGTATTCGTACTTTATTTGACTGAAAATGATCATCATCATCCAATGATCACGCTTGTGGATCATCAGATGTACCAGTTTGTAGATAGGGTTGGTTTGTTCCACAAAGGACTTAGTGTGGCCCTTGTATCGCTTTTACTATACATACACTCATACGTCTCGCTACTCGCTTCTATCCTTACATACTTCACGATAGTGGTGGAGGGCAACTATGTTTATTACATTGTTTTATTAGCTTGATTATGCATTTAGTTTAATTTACTACAGTGAGTAAGACTATGGTCGGCAAGAGATATCGTCGGGTTTTCCACAGGGTTCAGTGTTGGGACCAATTAGTACTATGAACATGACATCACTTTTATGAAAGGAAGAAAGGTGGGTAAAGCTCATAGAGTTTTCAAAAATCGTATAAAATGCTGCTGTGACATTTCAATGAGAACGTGTAGACCTATTGGTGCTCCAAGAAGTAGGGTTTTAAGTAGTAAATGATAAGCCATCAAGCTCAGTGATCCATTTAAAGAATTTCGATTTTATTTACCAATATAAATTAGGCCTCAATAGAGATATCAACAAGCGTAAATCAATGACTTGCAGTGACTACGTCAATGTTTTTAGCCTTGTAGAAATTAGGTGAAAACAAAATTTGCGATAAGATATGACGAATGAATGATAATAAAAGTAGATATAGATAGCACAATACTGAGTATTAAAATCGGCAAAGTTCAAGGATATAAAATTTAAGGGAATAACTCCCCCTACATCCCTAGTGGGGGGGGTGGTATAAAGTGCACCTACTTAACTAAAGTACCCCATAACTTTTATCTAGTTATGTCCTGATCCGTTATTTGTAATTGAATGTATGTTACATAAATCAAGACAACTATAAGCAGGTTTAATAATTTACCGGCGTTAATTTTTAATAACAGGGAATTTACCGGATTTGTTGACATTTATGATCACTGCACTGCTCTAGAGTAGTAGTGGTAGTATATCTTTTTCAATAAACGGACTATTTTACACAAAAATAATTTTTCAATTTGTACCAGTAGTTCCTGAGATTTGCAACAAATTCTTCAGTTTAGAATATTAGCATAGTGTCTAAATCAATAAATGGAAAATATTCATAAACACTCTTAACAATAATATTTCAAAAATAGTTTTTAAGGGGTTCTTTCTCACAAAGAATGTCCAACCCCATTGTGCTCTAAGCACAAAAACTGTTATCATTAAAAAAATGTACAGTCAGCATCAGAAAGATGTTGACGAACAGAGTGCTCAAAATGATCATAATCACGTTTTTTACCCTCTTCCTGCTAACCGATTGTTCTGATTTTTGGTAAACACCCTTATTTTGGATAATAATACCACGTAAATCAATAAAACAGTTTGATTTTGCTCTTAACACGAGAGTTTTAAGATCATTTTGAGACTTCGTCGTCAAGATATTTATGACGCTGACTGTCCCTATGGTATTTTTTATATATTACCCATCACACAGGTGATTTCGATCCTTCAACTTCGTGCTCTCGAATAACCAGACCGATATTTACAAAACTGGTTTTGTAGGGCGTGCAAACCCATGTCCCGCTTGACAGAAAGTTGACATACCATTGCACAAGATGGTGGAATGCTAAAATTAAGTCAATTGATTGAGCAGGTTAAATTTGAAAGGTGGACGATAGTGACATATTATATGTGTAACAAGGTGAGCGATGGCGGGGGTATAACTAGTTTTGTGACCTACGACCTCTTTGTAACTTTTAAATTAAACGACTGGTGGTCCAATGTTCGAAATACAATCGTTACTTCTTAATTTTAATGACGTATTTGTCAATAGAAACTACAGATAGGATACGGTTGTCCAAGTGCTACACATTTTTTTTTAGGATAGTCTTGTGTATTTGATCGCGATGGATGCAAAAACTAACGAAGATTTTTGTAGTGGTTATATTTATTAGAAAGGTCTTGATCAGACTTAAAATCTGACGTAGGTTTGTTTGATCGCGATTGGTTGAGTAGAGCCGAAGTTAGAGCAAAGTCGTAATAACCGATATCTGCGTCGACTTAGCCGAAATATTTTGGTTTTGGCTAGTTTCTAATAATTATCAGCAAATTAGCAACTAAATACTAAAAACAGGCCAAGTACGAGTCGGAGTTTCGTGTTATAGATATAGCTTCCCTTTGGAGAGTGGAAACCCACTTAAATATTTACTTTATTTTGTTTTTACTTTAGTATTTGTTATAAGAGTAGCAGCTACAAAAATATTATATCATCTGTGAAAATTTCAACTGTAGGTATAGCTACCACGGTTCATGAGATACAGCCTAGTGACATACAGACAGATGGACAGTGAAATAGGGTTCTGTTTAAACTATTTGAGTACGGAACAAAACATAACACGGTCAATAAATTATAAGTATCTTTTTAAGGTCCTTTGTATAAATATACAAACGTAAATATATGTATTAGGGACTCCTTTTTACCCATCCCGGATCATACAACATGTGCCCAATTAGAGAGCTTGTTTAGTCCTTAATAGGCATAGTATAAGTAGCTAGATCATTAAAAGTACCCCCCTCAGACAGCTCGAGACAGGATATCCTTATACAGACTTGGTTAAGTATGAATATATTACTTTTTTTATACTATTATGGTAGCTGACAGGAAAGTGTAAAGACCCTAAAAGTCATGACTGTATGAAAAGATTTTTTCATGTTTAGAGTTCCATATTCAAAAGATAAAACGGATCCCTATTACTTAGGTTCCGTCGTCTTTCACCAGATCGTATCTCACGAACCGTGATAGCTAGACAGTCAAAATTTTCATAAATAATGTAATACATAATACCGCTGCTACAAAAAGTAAAAACAGAAAAACCTAATGGTTCTATTTTTTATAAAAGACCATCGAGACCAAGGAAAGAGGGTCACCATCGTAAGAAAATACCTTGTTAACAATGGTGGCCCTTAGCTTGCGGCCTCATCAGATGCCTTCTCACGACCCGCTTAAAGGACCCGGGACCGCAGGAAGAAGGAAAGACGTGAGCTGGCAGGGAGGATTACCCTTAGTCGCGAATCCGTCTTGCCCTCAGTCAGTTCTTCAATAGCTCATTGGAACCATTTTGGTCCGCGGTAGACGGCAGTCGCTTTCGTATCGAGTGCGACCCATCCAAACTTTTACCCTGGCCTAAGTTTAGTCTACCACATTTATACGCCTAAGCATCTGCTAATGGCCGGACAAACCTCAACTATTCCTCGGTGTCGGAGATCACACGGATGTTTCCCAGTTCACATGAGTGTTCCTTGTAGTCCAAATTTCCATATGTCATGGTAAACACTTACCAGAAGCCGTGGACTACCGAAGGAAGGAGGGTAATGTTTTTTTTTATAAAGAACACGTCAATTTCACTTCACCTCGCCTGATGGTAAGCTACAGGCAAAGTCTCGGAAAGAGGGTCACCATACCATAGCAGTGTAATTTGATGAAGAAAACATTATTACTCTGAGTACAGTCGGCATCAGAAAATGTTGACGTACAAAGAACTCAATATGATCTTAATTTCGTATTTTTACTCCCTTCCAGTTGACTGAATGTTCTGATATTTGGTACACACTTTTAATTTGGACATTTTAATCAATAAAACAGTTTAATATGTTCTTAATACGAGAGTTTTAAGATCATTTTGAGACTTCATTGTCAAGATATTTATGACGCTGACTGTACATACCAATCCTGCCACACTCCACTACACAAAACATGAAGGTATATAATACAGCTGTTACAGTAAAAATGGGTTCATCAAAATCGATTATTGAAACTGACAAATACGTTATACTTAGTACCATTTTTAGGGTTCTGTGCTCTGGCAACTAAACGCCAATGATATCTGTCTGTCAACGAGCGGCAACTCATAAACCGATAAACTAGACAGGTGATATTTTTACTGAGTGTATGTTAAAATTTACGCTAAGATTATCGTATTAATATTGTAATGTTGGAAATTAGTGAATATGTATAAGTGCTTTCTTTTAAACAATATTAATAATCGAAATTACTAATGCTTCCTCTAACATCCCCCGGCTAAGGTTTTTTTTTTGTTTTGAACTTTTGTTAGTAAAACGAAGTGTACATGGATTTTTTACCATTCCTGGAATAGATTCCCTTAGGTTGAGGGAACGGGATCAGAATTCCACTCGAGTGAGCTGCGGGCAATAGTTAGTAAAAAGAAAAATAAATTACGTACATACATGTACGTAATTTTTTTATTTTATTTTAGAAACAAATATTGTAAATATATATTGCGTATACGTTAGTGCACACAAGGTGTTGTCTCTATCTACCCCAATGGAAAAAATGCGTGATAATATATTTTTGATCATCTTAGCGTTATCTCAATTCATTCTGTTATATGTATAAAATTTGATTCTTAAATCTTGTACGATGGTACGGAACCTTCAAATCAAATCAAATCAAAAATAATTTATTCTGCATAGACCATTAAATCGGCACTTACAAAACGTTAACAAACATACATAACATAACATAAACTCACGCCTGTATTCCCCGAAGGGGTAGGCAGAGGTGCTAGCACCCACATTTCGCCAGTTTATGTTTAGGTCCCAATGTAATAGGTGGCGAGCCTATTGCCATTAACCAGGCACTTATAAACCTGCGATAAATACACACATAACTTCGAAAAGCATCGAAAAGCCATTGGTGTGTGCCATGGTAAACCTGGGATCGAACCCGAGACCTCGTCTCAGCAGTCCATTACCCATACCACTAGGCTAGGCTACCGCAGACGTCAACAAAGTAAATGTTAAATACTAACTAATACTAGCAAATGGACCACCGGTTCGAAGCGCGGCCCAGACCTGAGAAGACTCCGGCAAGAGACTCAGCGGACATTTTTTTTGGTCTATTTACAAAACATTTACTTAGCCTAAAACTTTTGGTCTAGATATACAATGTATTGCTTGAGTAGCATAGCTGAGCGAACAGCTTAATTCCAAGCTTGTTTATCATTTAAATATTCTTGGATTTTATAATAGCCTTTCTGGCACAGTTTGCTCTTTACTGTATTTTTAAATTTATTAACAGGTAAATCTCTGATTTCATTAGGAAGCTTGTTAAGAAAGCGTATACAGTTGCCTTCCCTATACACCCTGACTCGCACTTTATACTTCATATCAACGTGTCTGTTCAGTGATTTCGTTGCTGACCATATTGAAAGTAAAATTAAGAGAGGCTAATCAATCAACGTTTACCAGACAAGGTTCTAGACCAGTCTAAACGTATAATAGAAAATGTTTGCACAATACAAGCCTAGGTTCGGCTCAGATTGCATTATACGAAACCTAGGCTCAACTCAGATTGCATTATGCGAATTTAAAATGCAATGTCATGTTTTAAACAGTTTTTTTATATCGGACACGGTAACTTCCCTACGCCTGTTCGTAAGCTAAAGACTCAATAAAGAGGGTCAACATTGCAGACACCAATAATGTCGGTAGCTTAATAGTTAAGGAGTCGGCCTTACGATCGAGAGGTCCAGGGTTCGAATCCTGGCCATTATACTACCGACGTGAACCCACTCCTAGCACAAGCAATTTAGCTTAGTTGGAGGGTTTACAGGGAATATTAGTAATTTCGGTTCTAATATTCTTTTTTAAAATGGTGGCACTCAGCTTGACAGCTCCTTCAGGTGCTTTTTCACGGCTCGCTAAAGGATCCAGAACTGTAGGAATAAAGGAACACGTGTGCTGGTTAATAATTCCAAGAGTTGAAGGTGCATATTACTTTCGGTAGACAGCTAATGAATATTTCTAAATTAGAATATTGTAAGATACAATAAATAAATGTCTTTGCGTTGGTCGCATCCAAAGAATCTACATAGAAGTCCATGATCCGCTTAATAGGCTTTATTAGGAGCAATTGCTGTCCGTCTTCCGAGTCAGATTTTTGGTTTAGGAGCAATTGCAGTCTCTCCTCCGAGTCAGATTTTGGGTTAGTAGCCAACCAATGCTAGTGCTCAGGTTGTCCATATGCGCCTCCATCTTGACCTAACATCTATTGACAGCTGGGACCATTTTAACGTGCCCCCGAAATAGACAAATCATGAAATATAATACCTCTAAATGGTTGCCCATCTAAATGACAACCTCAACTAGGTAGCTTCACCCACTGATTATTTACCGAACAGCGAAAGCCATGAGTGCTTCCAATTCTTGTCATCGTCAACATCATCATCATCACAGTGTTAGGCTCAGTTGCATCAAAGCTTGTATTTTAAATCCCGGGGTCCGCTCTCCTCTTTATTCTTATGATATGGCGTGTGGGAGACTGCCGTCTAACTTCCCAACCCCAGGAGGAGAACTTCATCCGTTAATCAGCAGTTATACCGGCTAGCAGGTGGGGTCGTGTTCACAAAATATGCCTACAAATTACACCGTCAGCGCCAGCCTTAACTAAGTACAGCTTCGAATATGGGTTCTAAAATGTGGGTAAATTTAGGAACGTAGATATTTTTTCTTTCACATACATATTAAATCTATAAATACATTTTATATAACAATCCTATTGTCCTCTTCTTAATTAAATTTAGTTTTTAATCAGAAATATTATTTTTTGTGATATCAAGTGAGTATCACGTGCACTTAATATAACAAAAAAGTATTTTACCACAGATAATGTCAAAATTTGTTACACTCTGTGTGCATGAACAGTTAGCTGGTAAAAAGTTAAAGGAAACCATTTTATGAATGAAAAACGCAAAATAGAAATGAAAAAACTTGATAATAATAAAAAAATAAATATAGACTCACCGAAATCTTATTCCTTAGTTGAAGCTGAAACAGACACTACAAACTTTGAACACATTTAGATTCTTGTCAATGCAACTTAAACTTTCTACTTGAACTCAAATATCAAAATCACTGTTACACTTCGTAATCAATCTAAAGATGACTTCGTAACGTCAAATCGAATCGAAAACACCTATAATTGTGTACAAGAAAACGATATTTTCTTTATAAATTCGGCCGTAAAAGTTTTTTTCGACGGTTCCGCGAGAGGCGTGCGATCTGCGTGGAGTCGAGCTAGCATCTGGCAATTGGCCTGACCTTCGTTTAATCACTCCGAGCGATGCGAAGTTGGCTCCGGACGGGTTGGCTGGCTGTAGCCAAAGTTGTAACCACTTTTTTCTTCACTTGCGTTTCACCCTGTTCCTTTTCCTTTTGCATCGAGTCCTTCGAACGATTTTTTTTGGAGATCTCTTACCCTATTTTAGAAATCTGTATTACTTAGCTTTGCAGTAAATGGTTGCTTCAATTGTAGTGTTGAACGGAAAAGTACTGGGATACTTAGGTACATGTTGCTATGGTACGGGATCTATTTTTATCTCAAGTATCGGGGTCTCGATGATGCGAATTAATAGATAGTGATTGATATTGCAGACGCTCTTCTGCCTGGCCCTAGGCAGTTAAATATACTTAGGTAGGTAACAATATTCACTGGTTTGTTTTTGTTTACTTTAGGTAGGTACTAATTTACATCTTCAGATATTATTTACCATCGGCATATTAGCGTGGTTCTCGGTTCGGTCTGAGGCTTACACCGCAGAGCCTGGAGTTTGTTTACGTCTTTCTCCTGCTTTCGATTTAGATAAGGTATATAAGTACCTTATCTGCCTTACCTGCCTTGCCTTCATCACCGACCACCTCATACACCTAACGAGGTCTTTTTCATACGATTTACGTGGTGGATAAACACACGGCCCATCTGACGAAAAATCGTTACCGTGTCCTATGGACGTAACAACACCAATTGCGTTAACTCGTGCTGCCGACCCTGAGAAACCTCCCAATACCCTTCTTGAAGAACTCCATATTGTTGTCGCTTGGAAAGTTTAATTGAACTCGGTTCTTATCCTTGGTGAAATCGGCTCTAACTAACATACATACATACATACATACATATTATCACGCCTTTATCCCCGGAGGGTTAGCCAGAGGTGAATTAACACCCACATTTTAACAATTAATGTATTCGGTCCCACGTAATAGGGGGTGAGCCTAATGCCGTATTCCGGGCACTGTTGTTGACTCAAGCTTATACCTGAAACTGAGTCTGAGCTGTATATATCTGTCTCATGATAAACAGCCCTATCCCTTAGTCGCCTTGTACGACACCGCATGGGAAGAGATGGGGTGGCCCAAATTCTACTCTGCCGGGAACCACGCAGCCCCAACTAACAACGATAGAGAAATATCATTTGTCATTGTTTTACATAACAAACTGTCGTAATACACGAAAGATAATGAGAAACTCGGTGAAAACATTTATTGGCCATTGTTATTTGAACTCGGTTAGACTGTTCACTTGCGATTTACAACGCTTTAAAAGTCAAATGGATATAAAATCACGAGGAAGTGTTTTAAACCTCGTTAGTATCGATACTAGTGTCGTCAAACTCTCACATATTATAGCCAATCACGATACAGAAAGCTGTGACGTCGTTGGTTATAATTTGAATAGAGAACAAACAACAACTAAATGTCAATTAGTAGCCAATCGTGTTGCGCATTGTGTTGGATATTTATGCTAGCTATGGGGCATTTACTCTTGATTTATATTTGTGTTACGGTAGTCCCCGAGTTTGATGCTCGAGTTGGTCATTATTATTTGTTTATTCTTCAATGAAAACTGATTTTTTGTCTGATATTGGTTGATGGGGACCAAGTCTTTTAATGACATGACGGTATTTCCGTGCCAGTTGAGCAGTTTAATAAGGCTGTGGGAACGCGCTGGATGCGAGCCGCTTCCAACCGGTCTTATTGGAGATCTATAGGGGAGGCCTATGTCCAGGAGTGGACTTCCTGTGGCTGAAATGATGATGATGATGATGAGCAGTTCAACTGGGGAAGTATCGTGTTGTGTTGTGTTCCTGGCGGTGAGTAGGGTAACCAGAGTACAAGTAGCCAGGTCACTGTGAGTTTTTGTGTTGTTAGTGGGCAGACCAGAGGCTTGTTCAGCTTTGTCTTCTGCATTGACGGTACAGAAACACTGTTCTTACAGGATTGGCAGCACGAAGGTGACTTCCATAGGCCACGGTAACAAATTTCCATAAGGTGGGTCCTGTGTTTGTCTGCCTCCTAAATGGTATAAAAAGTCCACCTTACCTGTAAGCCGATATAACCCTTATCGGCTTACAGGTGTCATTGGGTTTTCATAGAAGATCTACTAGTGAGTTGATTTACGGACGAGATTCTGGTGCCGACTTTCATTTCAACTTTGGGAATCAATCAGCAGTAGCTCCTGTAAAACCTCAGATGATGAAGGCCTCTCAAAGACTCACCGCACGGCTTGGCTGTACACCTGCAAGTTATAGGCATACAAGTATGCACGCTGAAGTTCAGAAGTAATTAGGTTAATTAATATTGAAAATTAAAGAGGAGGAAGGATACCGCCTTGTGGAACGCCAGAGCCGAGATCGTCCGCGCTAACCGACTGCCAAAGTCCACGAAGATATGAAGATATCCACTCCAGCTCGTCAGCTGAGATCCCAAGATGGGTTTCAATCGGCAGAAGGTCCTGTTCTGATGACTTACAGCATTTTTTTTCTATGAAGAATATTAGAACTGAAATTACTCATATTCCCCCTAACCCCTCCAACTAAGCTATAGGTGCTAGGAGTGGGTTCACGTTGGTAGTGTAATGGCCAGGATGCGAACCCGGGACCTCTTGGTCGTGAGGCCGACCGACGCTTAAAGTACTTATATTGGCAAAGGATTACTAACTAGCTTTTGCCCGCGGCTCCGCCCGCGTGGATGTTGGTTCCCGGCAATTATTCGAATTATTCTCACATTTTAAACCTTCCCTAGACCTCCACGAACATTTCAAGACCAAGATAAGATAAATCTGTTCAGCCATTCTCGAGTTTTAGCGAGACTAACGAACAGCAATTGATTTTTATATAATATAGATGATTATTTCGCAGCCCACACCAGGATATAGTAGCTACCTCAATCAACTATAAAAACGTTGTTTTTATACGTAAATAATATTTTTATGAGTAGTTTAATTGTAACCAGAATCACGACGAATATGTAAGAAATATGTATAAAAAGCTTCATCTACATTGTACCAGTCTGAATGACTAAATGTGCTAAACTCAGGAACAGTTCCCCTGATTTAAATAGGTGGGATTTTTCCATTGACAATTATTGCAATCAAATCAGAGTACATTATTAGTTTTCACATTTTATTCAATGAATTTAAAGCCCGACCAATAAAATAAAAAACTCGTACTATAGGCGCTATAAACGTCTATGATTATGGCAACATCAAGTATAGTGATACACATGTGAAATGGCTAGTGTACAAATATCTGAGCTTATTTAGAAACTGTTGCAGACATAAAGTGTCATACACAAGAACCTTGCATTTATATAATACTAGCTGTCCCGGCGAACTCCGTACCGCCAATTTTTTCCTGCCCTCGTGGCGTCAGATCCCGTTCCTACTGCACCATTTAGGGGGATGAAAAATAGATGTTGGCCGATTCTCAGACCTACTCAATATGCTCACAAAATTTCATGAGAATCGGTCAAGCCGTTTCGGAGGAATACGGGAACGAACATTGTGACACGAGAATTTTATATATAAGATTAGCTTTTGCCCGAGCCTCCACTCGTGTGGATGTCGGTTATCGGATGTCCTTTCTCAAGGTCTAAACTATCCCTATACAAAATTTCAGTAAAATCGGTTCAGTGGTTTAGGCATGAAAGCGTACCTAACATACAGACAGACAGACAGTTACTTTCACATTTATAATATTAGTATGGACTAGCTGTGGCGTGCGGCTCCGCCCGCGTCGATGTCAATTATCGATAAAAATTACGTACGTCCATACAAACTGTCATCCACATTTCTCACCCTTTACCTAACCCCCGTTTTCGCGATAAAAGGTAGCCTATGTCCGTTCCCAAACTAAATTTCATCAAGATCGGTTCAGTGGTTTAAGCGTGAAAGCGTAACATACAGACAGACAGACGAGAGTTGCTTTTGCTTTCATAATATATATGTTTTAAAGTAGTGTGGTTAAAATAGAAAAATAAACAAATTTATTATTAAGTACATATTTATTAATCATCAAACTCATCTAAAAATAACCTAATCTAAAAAATTAGTCTCTATGATGTACCTACCCGTCATGTTGACAACAAGGTTCGTGATGTTATTTAGATCCTTCCGACTTTTTATCCAACAAATACTGTTATTTTGTAAATAACTGTTTCTTAACCGGCTTTTAATACTTTTCGGCATTTATATAGCGCACTCAAATTCACAATAATTAACACGAACAATTGACACCACATTGACAGATGTTCATAATGACATCTTATAGATTGTTACCATATGAAGAAATTAGTTCTAAAAGTTTTCCGCAATATGGCGAGGTATTTTATTTTATTGGTCGGGCTTTAATTCAAATAATTGATTTCGTCGTATTAATGTTTTTATTGTAAGTATATTCTTTTTAGAAAAGCAAACCCTTTTTTCATCGTGCGAAAAATCCCCACGGATACCACCCTCACGGAGCCGTTGGAGGCGGTTATGTCGGACTTGAACCGACCAAAACGCACGCCGTCTTGGGTCTTTGGTTGCCGGAGGTGAGATTTTCGAAAGCATATCTCTCGCACCCCGTCGGACCCAGGACCATCTCTTTCGAGATGGCTCCCTTCGGGTTGTGGGGACCTCGGTGTCTCCATCTAGCCCCTAGGCGCACTTGGCGACGCCGCCGCAAAGCAAACCTGAGACTTGTAGAGAATATAATACGTGTACCAAGTGTAGAATTAACTTTGCCGATACCTAATATTTGCCACAATTTAAAGGAAGCGTTTCAACTTTCCATTGCTACCGGGTAAAATGGGGTTACCTGGACGCAGGGGGTGGTGGCTGTGACTGTGATGCACCTCTACAATCGATGGACCACCTCTTGTCGTGCCCACTGTGCCCCTACACCTGCACGATTGCCGACCTAAATGAAGCGACGGAAGGTGCGGTCAAAGTCGCCAAGTTTTGGATTGGGCGCGTCTAAATATTTAAATTGTTAAGTTCGAAAAACATTGGAAAAAATGAAATGCTCAAGTGAGACTCGAACTCACGACCTTTCGCTTACCTTCTACTGCACCGTCGCCCTTATAGACGGATATAAAGAGAAGGAAAATTTGGAATGATTCAAGTGGTGCTCAATGGCTCAGTTGGCAGAGCAGTCGCCCTGTAAGCGAAAGGTCGTGAGTTCGAGTCTCACTTGAGCATTTAATTTTTTCCAATGTTTTTCGAACTTAACAGTTAGCATAATAAATGCTATAAAAAATTCATTCAAATTTAAATTGTTGCCACTGACACGAAGAAGAAGTTTGAACTTTTCAAATATACGCTCAAAGATGCAAATCTAAAGACATAAATACCCGTATCCTATGACATCATGACACACAGGTCATGCACTATAAGATTATTACATACATATACATACATAAAATCACGCCTGTTTCCCATAGGGGAGGCAGAGATCATGGATCTCCATTTGCTACGATCCTGACATACTACTCTCGCTTCATTCACTTTCATTACATTCTTCATACATGCTCGTCGGTTTAGGGTAATAACAATAATAACATTAATATTTTGACATAATATCAAGTAACACCGCATGATGGACTAATAGTTCTATTCAATATATCAATCAATACACGGTATAGTTCAAACAATATAATCGTTCCTAAAAAAATCATAAAAGCGATTGTGCATTATCATTTGAAATAATAAAGAACTTATTGAATTAAAAAAGTTAAGATAGACTTCTATATTGTCTATTAGTGTATTGTTCTAAAGGTCGAAACGTAGTTCTCGGAGACGCAGAACACAAGGCCAACCCATCAACTCTTTATCTAAGCGCCTAAATGATTTCCCTGCTATGGTTTTTCTATGCATATTGACAGCCTCTGTGGCGTATTGGTAGTGAACGCGACTGCTACGCAGGAGGCGCCGCGCCGCCCCGCTCAGTGCAAATATTTGTATGCATGAATATAGCTATTTGCATTGGTCTGTGTGTTTCTATTTATAATATGTATTTATTTACAAAAAAAGTATCTAAGTATGTTAATCCGCATTCTAGGTTCCATAACACAAGCTATTTATGCTTACCATGGGTCTAGATAGCGTTGTGTAGAAAGTTGTTAAATATTTATTTATTGTGAGCGACTAGGCATTAAGGCATATTGCTTGGCTGGTATAAAAAGCCCCAATCCCGATTGTATCCTAAACTTGCTCTCTGTAGTCTAGGACAAGCTGTTCTACTTATGTTATGGAAGCTACTGTCATGATGGGATCAAATCCGAGTGGAAAGTCTGCTCCAGAGCCTCATGCTTTACCTCCTTCTCTGTGTCAGGATATAGAAGTCAGAGGCTCGAAAACTGGCTATTACGCTTATAATATAACACCCGAGTCCTAACAGCAGTAGAGAGTTCTATTGGGGAGGGGGATGTTGACCATAAACTACACGTCGAGGTGGCCAAGTCCGGTCGAGATCTTTAGAACATCCTTAGGCCAATGTCACGCTGCCTGTGTTTTTAGTCGGTTCAAGTCTGATATAGCCACCTTATTGTTGCCTCCAATGAGCGGAAACCTAAGGAGTTTCTGCAACAATGATAAAGAGACTCGGAATGAATGTGTGATATATATATGAGACTAATTAAAATAAACACGAACCCTAAGAGGGTTGTAGAGACTCAAGAGTAGTCTAGAATAGGAAGAACAATTAGTTCGCATAGGCTTCGACTTGGGGTCGAAGGCTTCAGTTTAGAGAAAAAAAGTTTCTGCACAAGAAAAGAGGTTGAAATACTGAACTTTAAAAAAAATAAAAACATTCCAATGAATTAAGAACATCCTCCTTTTCGTAAACTCCTCACAAACAATATAATTCCACATCGGTATGTTCTCAGCGAAAGAAATCGTAATCCGTATGGACATTAACGCTTAACAACCTCTGTCGAAACAACAGTAAAACATTCCTTTAGCGAGCATGCGCAAAATTAAGAAAAAAAAACTCGTCTCCTTCCGCGAAGTACTCCTAAATGAATCAGTTTCGGTTTTTTGGACAACCATTTTTACATTTAATTAGTAAGAGCATACGAAAGGTACTGCCTACGAATGAAAGATTTAGTGAGAGCTCTTAGGTGATAAGGTTTAATCCAGAGTTTGCTTGTGTAGTGTGCCAATTGTTTGAGTACAGACGTTTTAATATGTCCTAATGTTTTAAGATGGCTAGTTACTGAAAGTAATAGTATGTTAGGTATGACTTTAATAGTAAAACCTAACCTACGTTTAATTTCGGTCTTGCGATGGCGAGGCCCTATCCCAATCCATGTCGCATTTGCTCTCCTGCTTCACCTGTACTACTGACGGCCTTTGTAGAGCAACAGAAAATGCTGTGGCAAATTCCTGTGCCGACAAAATTAAAAAAAATCTATTCTCTATTTTTTTTTATAAAAGGATACGCCAGTTTGACTTCACCTCGTCTGGTGGTAAGCTAATGCAAAGCCTCGGAAATAGGGTCACCTTCGTAAACCTGTACCATGTGAACAATGGTGGCACTCAGCTTGACGGCCTCATCAGATGCCTTTTTTAAATGCCAGATCCAGCCATTGACTCGAAGAAGAAGAATAATTTCATTCCTATGTCTTTCCCAAAATATAATCGTTATCTACAAAAATGGGCTACGAACTTTCATCCCCTATTTGAATTCCTTTAACGTCTTTTTTCATGATAAAAGGTAGGTAGTCTATGTCTTTTCCTAATCTCTAATGTAACTGTGCACTAAATTTCTTCAAGATCGGTTTAGTGGTTTAGGCGTGAAAGCATAACAAACAGACAGAGTTACTTTCGTATTTATAATAATATTTGTATGAATTGTATTCATTTTAAAATCCATTATAATGTGCAGTTGATTTATACATCGTATTAATTCTTCAATTGAATTATTATAGCGTGTGTTATTAATGTTTAATAAGCGCAATAACGTCTGGTCGTTTTTGGAGAAGGTTCAAATTGAAACAGGTTCGATCCCGTGTGGTGTTTGCCACCTGGCTTCCGGCCGATATCTGTGGATTATGTTACACGTCTTAGAAGCGTATACTTTATGTGATTTTTTCGAACAGTGTTTTATCGACATACTGGCAATATAATGTTTTGCGTATCTAAAACGAAAAAAAAAAGTACCAGCTGAACGCCCTGGATTCAATTAATGTGGGTACTTTCCAAATAAAAACCTTTCATATAAACTTTACA
Organism: Eilema sororculum; assembly: GCA_914829495.1. Classification (NCBI taxonomy): domain Eukaryota; kingdom Metazoa; phylum Arthropoda; class Insecta; order Lepidoptera; family Erebidae; genus Eilema; species Eilema sororculum. Next base: position 1,875,713 of record OU618532.1, read on the forward strand.
ATAATGATGAACAAAAGCAGAAAAGAATTACCCAATTTGGTGCAGTCGTTCTGAAGTTACGTGAGTCATACTCGTACATTTTAGTAATTTATTATCGTGTAGATACATATAGGTTCCTACAAAAGATTCCTTTCTCTCTTCATATTATTTTAGTCACCAAAATTATTAGTTACCCCGTTATATAGTCCCTTTATTTCACCTATCTAAACTAGATTATTAGGAGCGGGTTAACGTCGATAGTGCTGGTTTCCTATTGCTAGGATTTGAAGTCGGAACTTTTCAATCGTAAGTTTACTGAGCCACTAAGGCTACGAACTCATGGAGAGATTTTTACCCGCGTTCGCCGTGGTTGCGGGCGATTCTCTGATTTTCTCGCGACGGATGTGCTGCCGGCCGCGGACTGCGGCGCAGAAAATCTGAGAATCGCCCGCAATAACGGCGGACGCGGTTAAAAACTGCTCCATGAGTTTGTAGCCTTAAGGTCCAACCATACCAAACGGATCGCATCGGCCCGCATCGAAACGAATTTTACAATCTTTAAACGAAATTAAATCTTGTATACAGTGTTTAAAGTTTATATTACCAAGTCAAGGGTAAACACAGCCGGTGACATGCCGCGACACAAGACCGGCTCCGTCCGCGTGCGTACGGACCGTGCGATGCGATACTGGCCGATGCGGGCCGTTTGGTGTGGTTCCACCTTTAGTTTACCGATCACATGTGAAATCAGTATAAACAAAACCGCAGGCATACCAGTTTTTGTTTACAATTATTAGCATAACACAAACATAAAACAAACGAGTAATCTAAAAGATGTTGTTCTTGAGATGATTATGCCAAATAATTGCGGAAAAGAAGATGTATTTTCATTTTAATGACGTATCAGTTACGTTTGTTGATATCCTGATCTCGCGAGGTATGTAAAATGTTTACAACTCGTTTGAATTATCATCATCTATCTTACTAATATTTATTATACTTAAATATGAAAGTTTTTGAAGATTAATCAAGCAACAGTCAAACTACTGTATATTTATTTCTTTAACCCTCCACGCCAAAAAAACGACGGTGGTTAGGGTTTGACCCTTTATGTTGTTAATGACCACTTTCCGGAAATGCCCACTTTCCGTATAAGATCACTTTCCTAAAATGACTGCTTCCTGAATTGACCTTGAACTCCCTGCCAGCTCACGTGTTTCCTTCTTCCTACAGTCCCGGGTCCTTTAAGCGGGGCGCGAAAAGGCATCTAATGAGGCCGCAAGCTGAGTGCCACCACTGTTAACATAGTATATGTTTGCGATGGTGACCCTCTCTCCGAGACTTTGCCTTTAGCTTAACATCAGGCGTGGTGAAGTCAAATTGACGTGTCCTAGTTATAAAAAAAATGACTACTTGCCACATGTCTGTGGGTCTGTCTCTTTATGACATTATAGCTCCCAAACGGATGAAGCGATAATTTTTTTTTTATTATAGGTGACTTATGTGTGAGTGTTCTTAGATATGTTTGATGAAAATCGGTTGAGCCGTATAAAAGTTGTAGGGTGTCAATGTAGAGAATAACCCAATGTCTGCAAATATACTTACTCGAGTTTACACGGGTCTCCTATTTAGAATTTTGTGTCGGGGCTTTATTTAAATGATTAATTTATTATTTTGATAGAATTTAGAGTAAAATTGGTCACCATTACAGACATCAATAATGTTATAATAATAGCCCTCAGTTTGACGGCCTCATCAGATGTTAGTTCTTATTTAGTTCTGACAATATTTATTGATATCACAGTTTGCACGCTCTACGGAGCAGAATATGCTGTACCCGCTAGTTTTTGGGTCGGGAGGCTTTGTGGACCGGGACCGCGGTCCACAAAGTGTAATGTAACCATATTCGAAGCAAATAAAGATTTTGATTTGATGCTTTTTCACACGGGTTTCTAACCTCGCATAAAGTAAACGTGAATCCCGGGACTATAGGAAGAACTGGCTGTAATTTTGTACAGGAATAGATTTTAGTCTAGAATGACACAAATACTATCTTTTCTTCTCGGAATAAGTTCCTATGGATAGCAGGAACTGATTCAACAGTGACTAATTTGTAAATAGAAAATATAGTCTCTTTTCTTAATTAACACATATGAAACTTGAATGACATTTTTATAGCTGCATTTAATATGCTAACCATTAAGTTCGAAATACTTCGGGAAAAAGAAGAACTCAAGTGGGACTTGAACCCACGACGTTTCCCTTACAGGGGGAATGCTCTTCCAACTGAGCTATTGAGTGACACCCGAATCACTTCAAATTTCCCTTCATTTAGGGCGACGGTTCTTCTTTTTTCCGATGTATTTTGAATATATGAAACTGTTCAACCCGGGAACATGTGTCTTTGGGAGATGTGAGCCTTAAGAACTACACATGCGGGTGGAGCCGTGGGTATCATCTTCAATTGATAAATATTTCTACGAATAGAGACGACTTCCTTTATAAAATACACATAAAATTGCGTCACTAAAACTGGTTGTATAAATTGTCAACGATTTCTATAAATAGTGTGACGCGGGCTGTCTACTGTCTACTCATTTATTTGTTTGTTTATTGGCAAATATTTACCTAAACATACATTCATACAATAAATAAATTTCACAATTAAATATTTCACAATATTCTACACAACGCTATCTAGACCCATGATGGAATCTAGAATGCGCATAAACATACATAACTAGCTTTTGCCCGCGGTTCCGCTCGGTTCCCGGCAATTATTCGATTTTTTCTAACCTTTTAAACCTTCCCTAGACCTCCACGAACATTTCAAGACCAAGATGAGATAAATCCGTTCAGCCGTTCTCGAGTTTTAGCGAGACTAACGAACAGCAATTGATTTTTATATATATAGATATATACTTTTTTTTGCAAATACATACATATTATACATAGAAACGCTTAGACCAATGCAAATAGCCATATGCATGCATACAAATATTTGCACTGAGCGGGGATCGAACGGGCCTCCTGCGTGGCAGTCGTGTTCACTACTGCCACGCCACAGACGCTGTCGATCAAATCAAAGTCATTCACGCAACATAATTTTCCGGGAAGGATTTCTATCAGTTATAGGAGATCCAGTTCCACTCGCATGTATGTCGGTTATCCACGACTTTTGGCCATCTCTGATTGTACTCAACCAATTGTGATCAAGCAAATGTTTATTTGTTTAGACTCCAATACTGATCTAATTGTTTTGATAAAGACGCATACAAGTATTATAGTACTCATAGTGTGGAGTGTAGTCATTGTGTTATAAATATAATGAATCAAAACAAAGTCAGTCATTCACTGATGTGGTAGCGTAACGGCTGATGAATTACCAGTTGTTGCCTCCGTCTCCACCCGCGTGGACACACCCGCAAACCATTGATAACAAGTACTATATACATTATCCTAGACTATATAATCTATCTTTGTATAATCAGCGTCATAAATATCTTGATGACTAAGTCTCAAAATGATGTTAAACCTCTAGTATTACTTACTTACTTAATTAATTCTTTATTGCACACAAAAAGTACAGAGATCATACACATAAAATATTTTAAATAAAATGTACAAAGGTGAGCTTAACTCAAAATGAGTTCTCTACCAGCAAACCTTTGAGTAGCAGAGAATTTATGGTCGTGAAGGGGGATGGTAGGACGTGTATATAGTCCTACCAAGTGGTGTGTTTGCACACAGAGCGTATAAGCTCCTATGACCAGCAGTTAGGTAGTAATGAAAAGAAAATACACATGTGACCGCTTCTATGAATGAAAACGTAAGAGAACCGGCACTGACCTGAGTTCCACCTCGTGAGGATTCAGCTGTAGACAGGCGTGGTTCCTGGCACGTGCTGGTAGGTAGGTATGTTTTCGACCGGCTGGTTATTTTCTTGAATTTGTCGTTTTCTTCCGATACACTTCCCTTATACTGACTTGAGAATGTGGCCAAAGGAACTTATAGAATTACACAGAAAAAGGAAACGAGGAGTTGAATTACTCAAACTTCCGTTTGGTGCGGAGCGGAGTCAAAGACTGATTGAAAAATGAACGGGTTGAACGTCAGCCGTGAAGCTTGAGAGTCGCTCATAGAAAACTTCGTTCTCAAAATATAGTTCGAAAAGATCCGCTCACAGCGCCTCTATTGGCCTTCTTCAACACTAAGTGGTCAACAAATGAGCGCCAATATTCAAACATTATTCCCTCACAGAAGCGGTTCTTTTAAATTACAAAAATTGAAATACAATTAAATTATGTGGGAAATAATTAAGAAAGTACATAAGCGCTCCACCAGGGGATGTGAAGTTTACATAAAAAAAAGTATATATAAAGGAACATGAATAAGAAAGTGTACCTGAAGAAAGTGTATTAATAGCAAATCAAATTGTTTTATTCATTTATATGGTATTATTCTCCGAATTAAAGGCGTGTACCAAATATCAGAACAACAGGTCAACGGAAGGGGGTCAGAAAACTAAATTAAGATAATTTTGAGCACTCTGTTCGTCAAAATCTTCTTGTACAAAATTGCTATCAAATCCGTGCAGTGCAGTTCCATGATAAAACATCCAATCCAAACCCCTGCACTCTAACTTTCACATCAAAATATTAGTAGGATAGGCACTAGGATTTGCAGGACACTTCCAGTTGCCTGAGTGTTTTAATATTTCATACACTCCATTAGTTTGGACAATTCTTCTTCATACAGTCCCAGGTCCTTTATGCGGGGCGTCAAAAGGTATCTGATGAGGCCGTCAAGCTGAGTGACACCATTGTTAACATGGAAAATGTTTATGATGGTGACTCTCTTTCGATAAAAAAATAATTTAATTTAAATCAATAAAAAAGTTACGTAATACGTAATACGAGAGTTTTAAGATCATTTTGAGATTTAGTCGTCTAGATATTTCTGACGCTGAATGTTCACGAATATCAGCGTTCCCAAGAACCACGATAAGATGATGATCTTCTCAGCAACCTTCATCTAACCTTCCAACCCTCAGAGGAAGTGCTTCGTCAAAGCTTTATTCATCCATACGTACACCCACTATCGCCAAACTAAAGCATGAGAACTCACTTTCTATTTTTCACTTAAATTAATCCATTTAGCTAAAATGGAGTTTTATGAGTAAAATCCAGTCTTAGTGGCATAATAAACAATTTCATATCAGTATAGAGAAAATGTAGATACAGTTTGACATATACGACATTATAATGCTCGGTTATCTTAATTGCCTCTATTAAATATAAATTAATAGTAAAAAACATAATTAAAAATAAGTTTTTAACATCTGTGTACCAAATTTTGTCTTCGTGTTTTTGTCTATACGCCCGGTGTTGCACACGTCCGTGGGCTGCGGTAACCGCTTTCCAACAAGGCCGTATGCTTGTTTGCCATAAAGAAAATTCGTTTACTGCGAGCAGTTCAAGTAGGTACTCTGAGATAACCTACACTTCAAACTATCCGACTGCAATCATCTTTAGTCTCCTATGAGCAAGGCTGTTGAAAAGAAACCTTAATAAAATAAAATAACACACAAATATCGCAAAAATAAAACCGTTATAAAGTTTCAGTTGAATAATTTAAACTATTCTAAATCTCTATGTACGCCTTCAGGCAGGTATAATCAAAATTAAAAAAAAAACAAGGAATCTCGCGCTCTCTAAAACAAAACACGGTTTAAAACAAATAAGAACAAAAGTGAAATATTTAAAACAAAACTTTGATTAGGGATCCCACAAATCATGGTATCAAAACTACAGCAGTTAATTGTAAAGAAAAAAGAAAGATAAACGGTATGGGCTCAGCACAAAAAGATAAAAAATTTAATCCAAAAATAAATCTCACTCGTCTGAGAGGAGCCAAACTAATTAATTATGATACTGTTTTAATGTTTGGGAAGATTTGAATGTTATCTTGATTGATTAAAACGGGATTAAAATGACGATTCACGCGTCATTCGATGGGGCTGTCGAGTGAAATGACAAAGGTTCAATTCGCACATGTATAAATAGGTATTCACATCGGTTTTAATTTATTGCTGGGACAGACTGAATGGGAATGCCGGGGGATCGGGAATAATACTTTGGCCTATGTGCCCAGCCTGAATGGGTATGCCGGGGGATCGGGAATAATACTTTGACCTATGTGCCCAGCAATGATTGTGTGTACCTTTTAAGTACTTGCAATTTGGGACAAAGCAGGAATATAATAGTGATGTGGGACAAACTAGGTTTTTTTTGGAATTTGGGACAAAACTTTAGGACGAACGAGGAATAAATCGAACTGCGATAGGCTAATCAAATGATTGATTCAATAATTTTTAACCCGAGCGTCAATCCCGCTTATGTAACTGTGATTGACCAATTCCAAAGTATTAAGTCTAGTCTACTCTCCCTTTCCGTTATTTGATATTAGTTTAGATGTTAGCCAACCTGGACTGACCTGAATGACCTGGACTATCACCTCGCCCATCAAACTACAATATTACCGGCCTGCAGGTGAAATTGATTTGGCCTCCGAAAATCAACCATAAATAGACGATTTACTGGTTTTTAATTTGATTGAATTCTTTCTTATAATGAGAGAGAACAATACGACTGTGAACTCAAACAAGAATAATACCCCAGGAAGTGTACTAATCTCAAACCCAAATGTACAAGTCCACCACAATACTATACTACTACTAATAATATGTTATGACATAATATTTATTATGTGTAGGTACAGTCAGCATAAAAAAAAAGTTGACGTACAAAGTGCATAAATTATTAAAAAAAAACCTGGTAAAAATAAAATATGTAATTTAAAAAAACTACCTACTTCAAAAGTAATTTGAAAAAATGTTTAAAATAACAGAATTTTCAGAGAATTTAGATATTTTCAATCTGTTAGAAGTTGGTGCCAACTTTTTTTTGCTGTGTCTGACTGATCTGCTATAATGCCATCAAATTTAGGTATAATGACTTACGATATTTCGGTAGGGGTATCATAATATCATACTTAGCTAAGTATATCTTTTACCTGGTTGACTTGACTCCGACTTTTGTATTGAAATTATCGAAATTTCATTTGATTGCATCATGGTAATTCAAGTACATGGGGGCGAGTTGGGGACACCGTTGTCCCCCCTCCTGAGGAGGGCCAGACCGTAAGGGATGGCCCTGGGTCAGCCGGGGTGCGAGGGATATGTCTATGACAACCTCACCTCCGGCCTAGCACCAAGACCCACAGTCGGCGTGCTGTTTTATTCGGTTCGAGCCCGACATAACCTCCCCCTTCCCGCTCCGGCAGGGGGGGTATCCGAGGGGATTTCCGCACGAAAAAAAAAAAAGGTAATTCAAGTACAGCAAACCACCAGTAAACAAAGTTGGCACAGATTTCTGATATTATTTATGGCTCTACTGGGCAACATACTCTCTACGATTGCCACTTAGAACATGTATTAAAGCTGATGAAAGCCACTGCGTTGCTATGAAATTGCCTTTGTTTCATACAACGGATTTCATTATAAGAACACAACATTATATTGATTAATATGTATCTCCTGAATAATATCATTATTATGTTGTATTTTATAAATTTTTCACTATACTGAAATTGTTGTTTATTGTTTGCTTTTTTTTAAAATCGAGACGACATTATACAAATTATTGCTAGCACAACCTCGTAGGCGCGTTTTTCTGCAGATTTGAGGGTTTCCCTTAATTTCTACAAGATCACAGCATCAGATCTGGACTTCTGGGATATGGGACCACACTAACATATACCTATAGTATAACCTATCAAACGCTGCAAAAATATTAATATTCCGGCTTTGATATCGCGTAACAAACATACATAAAAAAATAACGGTCGAATCGAGAACCTCTTTTTTTGAAGTTTCTTAAAAATGATCTTAATTTCGTATTTTTCCCTTCTTCCATTTGACTAATAGTTCTAATATTTGGTACACACCTTTAGCCTTTAATTTGGACAATAAATATAATTTAAATTAATAAAACGGTTAAATTATGCTCTTAAGACGAGAGTTTTAAGATCATTTTGAGACTTCGTCGTCAAGATATTTATGACGCTGCTGTTACATGCATTGTGCAAGCAAATCGACTTCGGACGTAGATCATTAATTTTTGTGTCAAAGAAATTTATGTTTACCATTGAATATAATATATGGCAACATTAAATTCTATTAAGTATCAATATTTCTAGTAACTGCATAGTTGAAAAGGTAGAACTGTAAATGCTTTCTCCAATGGCAGAAATCTATATTTGTCTTCAAATACGAGTTGCTAAGCAAAGATGATTATAGAGAAGCTATATTCATTAGATACGCCATTATGAATTCTAATCAAGCTAGAGCCATAGAACTCATAATAATTGATACCCAGTTCCATGGCAAGAGCATAGGGTAGTATGTACATTTTCTGGTCGAGGATTGCCTAGCTACAATATGTCAGGGTAGAATTTGGAATGAACTTTGCAGGAGATTGAAGATGGAATATTTATCATTCTTTTAGCTTGTGGGTACAAAATGGAAGCCATTATAGTAGTCATTTTAGTCAAGTTTAAATGAACAATGACTCTGTGGAAGGCCCGAATGATAAGAGATGATAAGAAGAAAAAGACACTCGTTCTTACTACGGTTTGACGCATGACTTGGTATTTTCTTAAGTCTTTCGAATAATATTAAGTAGGTAGATGTAGTACCTACAGGTACTTTTAGAGGAAAACATGTATCTATTACATATATTTGCCGTGTTGGTTCCTAGATTTTTTTTATCATGCGAAATGTCCCCACGGATGCCACCCCCAACTGGAGCCGGTGGAGGTGGTTGTGTCGGACTTAAACCGATTAAAACGCACGCCGTCTTTGGGTCTTTGGTTGCCGGAAGTGAGAATGCAGAGTAGAATAGGATCACCCCAGCTATTCCTGTAGGTGTTGTAAAATGCGACTAAGGGATAGGGGTATTCTCCATTCGACAGTAAACATACACCCCGAGACAAATGGCCCGTTAGACGACAACAGGCTCGCCCCCCAATACGTCGTGTAACCGAAAATCATAATTGGCGAAACGTGGGTGTTATACACCTCTACCTACCCTTTCGGGAATTTACAAACGTGAATATATGGTTGGATATATACATATATTATTATAAAATAGTAGATACTTTTTGAAAAATGATAACAAACCGTTATTGCACCGTTATATCGGTTTTATAATATAATCGTGCACACAGAAAGAATCGTGCAAGAGTTCAAAAACCCTACGGAATCAAAAGCTTTCTTTAACAGTGTAAATTTATTCAAATTTAAATAAAAAAACGACTCCTGCGCCTCCATCCTTTACACGACACGTCGAGCGAGCGAGACGCACAATACAACTTCGTACTTACGTGAAAGAGATGGTTGTATAACAGTTGGTAGCTACTAAAAACCCGTTTAACAATAGCTAAGTCGTATGATGTGAACTGCAAGTGCAACGGTTTTGTGCAAAAAGTATGCATTTTTTTTTAAAAAAGGTTAACTTTTTTTTTCTTATTGTGGTCGCTATTTTTATTCTGGCTGCACGATGGGCTCAGTGGTTTCGCGGTCACCTAGGTCTATAATGTTGTTTCGTGTGTAGCGCATTCGATTTCCATATGGTACAATCTTTTTTGCGGGTACCGGAAATAAAAAATATAAAAGATTTGGTTGTTTGCCAAGAGACTGAAATTACTATTTCATTACTAACCCCTATAAACTAGGTTAAATTGTTTGTTCGTCGGTAGCGTAATAGCCACGGTTTGAACTCATGACCTCTTGATTGCAAGTCAGACACTTTAGCCACTAGTCTACCGTCGCTTATGTAATGTAGCACTTACTAAACTTAAATGTACTTATAAGGTTTGAACGCCAGACTTGGCAGGATATGAAGAAATATGAAGAAATTGCCACACCATTTGTACGAGTACCAATTTCAGGCAAAATAAATAATTTGATTGATTGATAGGTAAAGTGATGTTATGAAAGTAGGTTGGGGTACAGTCAGCTATAAAAAATATTTAATACTAGCTTTTGCCCGCGGCTCCGCCCGCGTGGAAGTGGGTTATTGCGACCAAACATAGCCTATGTCCTTTCTCATGGTCTAATCTACCCCTATACCAAATGTCATCAAAATCGGTTTAGTGGTTTAGGCGTGAAAGACGTACCATACATACAGATAAACAGACAGACAGGCATACTTTCGCATTTATAATATTAGTATAGATTACAAAAAAATACAGAAGATTTTTTATCTAAAACCATTTTTAACCCCCGACGCAAAAACGACGGGGTGTTATAAGTTTAACGTGTCTGTGTGTGTGTGTGTGTGTCTGTCTGTGGCATCGTAGCTCCCAAACGGGTGAACCGATTTAGATGTAGTTTTTTTTGTTTGAAAGGTATATTAGTCGGGAGTGTTCTTAGCTATGTTTGAAAAAAATCGACCCAAGATGGCCGCCGTCATAACACGTTGGAATACATATTTCTTAATAACTCCCTCAATATGGGTATCAAATGAAAGAGCTTGACTAGTATATCACTTTAAAAAGTAATTAAAAATTTAAAAAGCCCCCGTCACAAAAACACCTCCAAAAAGTTGAAAATAAAGAGAGTTTGCCTTTTAACTTTAACGGTTGCCATGTCGGGGGACCTTGAATTGTTCCGATATTATAACGGAGTGCTGTATTAATTAGGGTCCCCCGACATGGCAACCGTTAATGTTAAAAGCCAAACTCTCTTTATTTTCAACTTATTGGAGGTGTTTTTGTGACGGGGGTTTTTTAAATTTTTAATTTAATTTTTGACTTAATATATCCCATTCCCATGGGAACTTTACGCATAACTCTCCTTTGTGCCGCACAGTTGATAAAAATAACCAAACGTAGACACCTAAAGCCTGGGTGATATAAAGAGACTCCCCTTTGTACGCCCGGGTGCAAAAGGTGGAATAAACGTATAATTATTTAGGTTTATCGACAAAGTGTTGAGTTCATTTTCTTATCTACCTTTGTCAGTTGTCTTTGTAACAATGCGGGCAGTTGACTCAATTATCCATACTAATATTATAAATGCGAAAGTAACTCTGTCTGTCTGTCTGTCTGTCTGTATGTTACGCTTTCACGCCTCAACCACTGAACCGATTTTGATGAAATTTGGTATAGGAGTAAATTAGACCATGAGAAAGGACACAGGCTATGTTTGGTCGCGATAACCGACATCCACGCGGGCGGAGCCGCGGGCAAAAGCTAGTTTATTATACTTTTAACAGTTTTGTGGGTACAGAATGGAAGTACTCAATTGTTTGCCCGCATATGATGTATTAAGAGCGTCATTACCCAGCCCACTCAAAAGCTCAAACCCACTCTAGCGACGATAAGTGGATACTCAAGTGGATTTTCCAGAACGATACTCAGTTCTGAATCATAATTTTCATTGACTGATTCGAAAGTGATGTTCAATGACAATTTGACCTCAGTATAGTTATAAATCGCGATTCAGGGAGTTGAGGGGGATGAGTTCTGGAATATCAGCCTTAGTATGCATTATCCACCGCGACCCGTTCACCCACCAACTTGCCCACTGGTGGGTGCAAGGGGAATTTCTGTTTACCCGTACACCCACTGCATCAGGGCGGGAAAAGTATAGATTATATAGGCAGGTTTTGTTCTGCGTCTTGCGTGGAGTTTTTCCCATCCCCTTCCCGAATTCGATGGGAACTTTTTTTGGGATAAAAGGTAGCCAATGAGTAACTCAAGATTATAATTTCTCTGTGTCAAGGGGTGCCGACAGAATAAGTAAAAACTTCAAAAATATGAATATTGAAAACATTCTGCGTATATAAGAGGTGTCAGTAACAGTAACAGTGTCGCGAGGTCTTTTCAAATCCAAAGCCATTTTGACCGACTTCAAAAAAGGAGGTACTCAATTCGAGGGCTATAATTGTTTTCACTTCAAAAAATAGTTACCGGTTAAACTGCACAATACCTAAGTGAGCCGTCAGACCCTTCTTATTACGATATTAAACCCTAAAGGGCCACTGACATGTTCGAACGCTACTGCGCAATCTATTGTCTTCTAAACATGAATACACAGTAGAATTTTAACCCTTTAACCACTCGATACAATAACGCTCCGTACGCCGCACGCCGTACAATACTCGGCGCTTCAACGAGACAATGGAACCACACCTTTCCTCTCCTTCAGTGTTAAAATAAATCTATCTAAAAACTAAAGGTTAGCTTTCGAAATAAAAGGATACGAACGTTGGTAACTTCTTTACATTGTGGCAAAAGTAACCTTAGTTAGGATGGTGGTACACACGGAACTTGGTTAATAGATAGTATCAATAACGTGAATATAAAACTATATAAAACGTTTGTTATAAAACAATATAAAACGTTTTTAAACAAATAATTAAATTACATCTACAGTTGCAAGTTACTACAACGTAAGATCGTGAAAGCCTTGGTTATCAGGATAGGCAAAAATCATGAGTTCTTTCGTTATAAAAATCTAATCAGCAGGTTAAAAACGTGCTTAGCAGATGTCCTCAAATGGAATAAATATACAGCAGAAAAACTACATACAGGTATGTATATCATCTAAAAGGGGATCCGTCGAGATCTGCGGGGCCCAATCCCATCGCACCTGTAAGCCGCTTCTATCGGCACCTGTTCACCTGCTCTGGCGCCAGTTTTCCTATCTGGGTTAAGGGGTCAGAAGAGAATAATTTCTGTAAAAACTAAGATAAACCGCATTCAGCTACTTGCAAGCTACTACCTGTATCCTTCTATATTCGTATTCCTTATGAGTATTATTTAAAACTACATAGTAAAATACCTACTGTTTTTTTTACATTTAAATATTAGAGTATTTATTTTACTGTTTGAATATTATAGAATTATTTCTACTTACATGATGTCACTGAATATTAAATTAAAACTAAAATAATGATTAAATTAAAACTAACATAATTATAAACATAATAACATAACATAATAATAATAATAAACTACCTACCTACTGTTACTATTATTATTAATTCTGTGATGTTACTTCTTGGGTTATTATAAAAAATGTTATAGCATAATATCATTCACAATTATTTTTAGATTGACAATAAAAGGTGAGCAACGCCACAAACAAATAAAAGATAATTAACAGTACAAATTGCTGATTTACGGTATTATTTTCACAAAAAAGTTGAATACTGGTCTCGTTCTCTACATAATTCGACATACTTTTTTATGTCCTCTGGACAGTACGTAATTGATATCTTTTACATATGCCTTCCCCGGGATGGCAAAATGTTTTCTTGAAGTATAATTATATAGATGAAGAAGGCTTGTTGAGGCTGTTGTCAAAGATGGTCTTCCTTTTTCAAAAAATAATATTTTATGTTCCAACATTATTTCAATAGCCCGTAAATTACTTCGCCTCCGCATACATTACAACCAAGCCTACCATATCGTTTGACCACAAGCATCTCGACGAACTTCCGCAGTTTTAAAATGGATTTTATCAATCACCTTTTCCAGACCGCAGGAAAAATGAGAATATTCGAGCGCGGTGCGTCACTGACCTTACGAGCAAGCGAGTATGCAAAGTCACTTCTTAGAAACTAAAAGTAAAAGGTAATATGACTGCGCCTCAGAGTGTTGTGCCCGTAGACCTGTTAAGGTACCTATTTCGCGATATTCCTGGTAACTTGCGTCGTTTGGAGGTATTTATTGGGGTGAATTTTTGAGAAAAAACTCATATGTTTTACTGAGAAAATGGTGAGTTTTAAGATTATTAGCGTCACATTAGGTCATAAAACCCGACCGCTCTCTTGCCTGCTCTCCACTGTACCATCTGCTATTCAGAAGACCACGATCCTGGGCCCATAATCTAATATAAAACACGGGCAGTGCTTAACACATAATCACTTTATTTTTATTACTACAGACAAGTACAACTTAATTTACATTTTAATGCACACTTATATTTCTAACAAAACTCTCAAGCAACTTGGGTAGATTGGGCAGGACTGCTGCCACCTCGGTCGGAGTTGGTCGTGGGCAGCAGCGTCTTCCCCATGTTTTGTAGAGAGACACTCCGAAGCCCAGGGTGCACCACATGGAGGTTCCTAACCAAGCATCTCAGACACACGTACATAGGCTGACACTATTGCAAATTCGGGAATCAAAAACAGGACCATAGGTTTTCACCACGACATAGTTTTTGTGTAATACAACGAAAAGGACAATACAAATTATATTGGTGTGTAACGGAATCTGTTTGCAGTGAAATTTACTGTAGGCGACCGTTTTAGTTCGTTATACTCATCTACGAGAAATCTCCAAATAGCTAGGCCATATTCGATGGAATTTTGACTGCAGATAGCCGAAGAAATAAGGCGTAACTAAGGTACTTTGTAAAATATGAAAACACAGCTATCTAGGTACAGTACAGTCTTTTGAAATCTAGTCTTTAGGTAGTAAGCTAAATATAGCAGATTAGATCTCACCCGCATACAGTGCAGAATATACCTTCTAGTACCAAGCGGTTCGGTGAAACATTCCTATGACATATTACCATTAAGACCTGGAACTCCCTGCCAGCTCACGTGATTCCTTCTTCCTACAGTCCCGGGTCCTTTATGCGGGGCGTGAAAAGGCATCTGATGAGGCCGTCAAGCTGAGTGCCACCATTATTAACATGGTACATGTTTACGATGGTGAGACTCTTCCGAGACTTTGCCATTACCATCAAATTGACGTGTCCTTTTTAAAAAAAAGCATTATTCCTTTAACTTCATTCGTTTATTTTAATTCTGTCGAACTATTTCGTTAGTCGGTCTGTGTGTTAAAGTTTGCATTATCTAGAGGTGGCTAATTAGTACCGCGAGCTGGTGTTTACCAACCAACCTTTTATTTTAACTTTACCTTTTGTCCGGGAAGAAAGTGAGCTTTAACGTGAAGGTGTGGTGCCACTGGGACAGTTTATTCTAAATTGGAAATAGTTTCACGGCAGTGTTTGAACCAAGGATTTTGCGGTGCAATATGCGGTGACAATATTCTAAGAGCAAGCTATATAGTGTAATTTTTGTAAGAAAAATTTGTAGTCAAATTTCATAAAAACCTACGCGTAAGTGTAAGTAATAGGTATGTTGACAGGTTGAAGCCCTAACTTCGACTAAAGACTAAATTATTCTTAAATGACACCTAATAAATTGTTATCCTGCGATTCAGGATCTCATTTTAGCTGAGGAGAGATTTTGTCAGATTATACAGGCTGTACCATTCCAGATTTATGTCAATTAATAATTAATGATATGTCAATTAGATGAACGATACGGCAGCCTATAGAAAATGGACAAACTAAAAATACATTGATTTTCAGATTACCTTTCATTGTATTGCAAAAGCCTCGCTTGACTTGGTATGTAATTTCATGCGATTTCAATATTAACCTTCATATTCCGTATCATATAGTGAAACACATACCTACCCGCAACTTTGGTCTATTAGACCGTAAGGGACTGATGATGGAGATGGTAAACCATCCAAAGCCCATGCCTCCATAGCCCACATAACACAAGCAATTTCTCCCAGTTGATACGGGGTTAAGTACGGGGTCGATTCATGGACCTAAATTGCGTGATATAAAAGGCCCTGGCGTGCGCAGGTTGTTTTGTAATAATCTATACATGGTGAATTTGAGCTCGACCGCCGCAGTAGCATACCATGCTATCTTCAAAACACATCGAAAACACGTGTACTGCGCATATAGTGAGTTTTGAGCACACTTTGAGCACATTTTTGGTTCAAGATATAAGATTCCAGCTATACTAGCCTTCAGTCAGATCACCTGGCCGGTCAATGGTCGAATATTTCCATACCTAACCTACAAAACGAATGAATACGTAGGTAGGTTTCCTTGTTCTATTATCTATCAAAAGAAAATCTCATGTGAAAAAACGCTTCTCCGTTTGATGCCTGTGGTTCAATCTGAGTAGTTCGTTGTTTCGTCCTATAAAGATTCGGCCCAATGGGACGAATCACAGAAATTAAAAATAATTAAAATTATCGTTCACTGATTCGTCCCATTGATTTTTTTTCTTCATTTTATACAAAATTTGTATGAAGTAATAACGTCAGCAAGGAAAATGCTTAAAATAATATTGCGGAGGGGTAATAGATCAATCTTGGAGTTCTTATTTGTGCTGTTGGAGCCAAGGGCCAATTTGACCAACATGATAGACCTATCAGTGAAAGAAGGTTATCAAAATTATTTTAAAAACAAAAGCAAATTTATTGAGGAAAACAATTGAATTTTGTAAGAGAAATTTTGAGATGAGCACTTCGCCGTTCTGAGATCATCGGGAACAGGTAACATGTCGATGATTAAGGCAATAATGGCCTCAAGCGACAACGGCTTTTGATAGGAATCTAGCCCTATTACAAAGGCACTTAGGCATATTTTTCTTTAAATACTAATATGTCGTTTACAATCTTCTGTGTTTCAAATGTTGAAATAATAATTATATTATGCAGTCTTTGTTTTTGGTGTAAGTATGGGGTCTTCCCCATGCCATACATACATTAACGGTAAAATTGATTTGTTTAAATCAAACGTACCTCTGCGTCTTGTGCCAAATTCAAAATTCGTTCCCGCCTCACTCAGGTGTCGTGACAAAAGTGTTATCAAGAGCTTGTCTATGGGTATATTATGTAAATTAATTAATGGCGAAACGCCAATGACAAGTTTTTCTAGAAATTCTACCAAAGCCACATTAGCTTAAAAATTATCCGTGTCCAACGAGATTCAGGTGGTCGATCACGACGTGTGGTTGGATTTAGGAGGCAAGAATATCTTGTCAATAACACAATCTTGTCTTCAGATATTGACAGATTGTCAATAACAAAAGAACCTTTGTAGCATGGTGGTAGTGAACGTAAACAGGAGGCGCGGGTTCGATCCCCACTCAGTGCAAATATTTGTATGCATGAATATGGCTATTTGCATTGGTCTGGCTGTTTCTATGTAACATAACATATCATAACATAAATTCATGCCTGTATTCCCCGAAGGGGTAGGCAGAGGTGCTAGCACCCACATTTAGCCAGTTTATGTTTAGGTCCCAATGAAAGAGGTGGCGAGCCTATTGCCATTAACCGGGCACTTATAAACCTGCGATAAATACACACATAACTTCGAAAAGCATGGAAAAGTCATTGGTGTGTGCCATGGTAAACCTGGGATTGAACCCGAGACCTCGTCTCAACAGTCCATTACCCATACCACTAGGCTACCGCAGATTTTGTTTCTATCTAATATGTATAATATGTACCACTAGGCTACCGCAGATTTTGTTTCTATGTAATATCTATACATATAATAAATCTGTAAACGATCGATGTCTGTACATGGAAAGGAAATGAGAAAAATTGTTATAGGGGGACTTTATAAACGTAATAGAAGCCAAATCAACGTTTTTTGGAATTTTTGTCTGTTTGTCTGTTTATCTGTTTCTCTGTTTGTCTGTGAGTTTGTGCACGCTAATCTCAGAATCGGCCGAACGGATTTGGTTGCGGTTTTCACTAATATATTGTGGTAGGCTTCACTTAACATTTAGTGTTTGTTTTATTGAAATCGGTTCATAAATAAAAATGTTATGTCAATAATAGTATATCACGGCTAACAATTTGTGATTGTGTGAATAGATCGAACCAATAAAGAAACAATAATGCTTACAAGTAGATATTATTTCGGTCATAGGAATCTGAAGAACTCCGAGAGGCCAGAGTTCTACATCTCAGCCAAGTCAGGTCAGGTTGCTGCAGAATCTTCGGCAAAGCCAGTGTCTCAATAGAATTCACATTGTTCTCGAAAGATTTTCTCTCGAATCCAACAAATTAGTAAGCAGCTGGTTCGGTAAAAAGACTCCTGGCTTTCATAATTAATATCATCACGCTATTATAATAAGGAATAGGACAGAATGTTTTTATGACTTAATATGTAAACGTCTATTTCACACTATGATTTCATGGTAATTGTGGCTCAATAAGTCTACGGTGGATTTATAACTTAGCTGAGTCGCGTTCGAATCCATCTAAAATGAAAATTTTCTTTTTTATGGTTTTTTATTTACTTTTATTTAACTTTTTTATTTTGTGTATTTGTTGTATTTTATTGTATTTATAGTTTTATTTGAAGTAAAATATAAAACTAGGCTGTGTGACAGTAATAGTAGAACTTATTATATAATATTCTTAGATCTATACAAAATTCTTCATTTCGGAGAATGAAAAACTGGTCGCACCCGCCTGAGAAGTCATAAAACTGAAACTGATATCCCCCATTGATACGGATGCCACCACATCGGGGCAAGCGCAATATTGGAATCAAACAGATTAAAATTTAACAGAGGAATGGGGCATTAGGGGTATTCTGGGGTTAGGTACCCCAGAAATAAAAAACCAGTATACCTGCCTTGGTTACCTATCATAAATAGGCGGTCTAAACGTGAAGAGCAGGGATTGCTTCGGCTAGGGTGATGGGTAGCCTAAGCTATCACCATCAAAGCCGCGCTCATGGAGGAAGTAAATCGTTGCACCTTCTCTGAAGCACATTACGTATTCTGGGAGATAGTTGTCTCTATCGTATTACCGTCTCTACCATGGTGAAGGTTCTGATGAGCTGTTCCAATTAGTTACACCCTCTCCTTTCCTACACAGGACAACGCATGCAAGGCTCAGATGTCATCCATATACGGATCAGAATATTCCATCAAGAACCAAGCGGTTTGGTGACCCATTCCTATGTCGCAATATTAAGACCTGAAATCCCTGCCAGCTCACGGTTTACTTCTTCCTACAGTCCCGGGTCCTTTAAGGGGGGCGTGAAAAGACTTCTGATGATCCCATAAAGATGAGTGCCACCATTGTTAAGATGGTACATGTTTATAATGGTGACCCTATTTCCGAGTCTTTGCCTTTAGCTTAACATCAGTCGAGGTGAAGTTAAATGGACGTGTCCTATATAAAAAAACTCCGGGTGACTGACGGAACGAAGGAGAGATTAGTTGGAAGACTCATAATAGGCTCTTTCAATCGCCGTGGTGCGGTAGAAATGATAAAATACAGCCAGAGAGACAATGTCTTTATGCAACTGCAGACATTATACAATGTTAGTGACCTGATGACTAGCAACGCACGCCGCTGCGATATTATCGATTCCGTCTAATAAGTAGGTATCTAATTGTAAATACCTAAATCTATCCCAGAAATGATAACAGTACGCCAGGAGAAGCCAACCTATGTATTAGGTATATAATAGATACCGCTGCTCCTATTATATAAAAGAGACTGAATATGGGCAGAGAAACACTCAGTTCCGGTAAATTTCATCAGACCGAAAAAATCCGCCACGTGGACATCAACTCCAGTATCAATTTGGAAGTATCTACATCATCTGCTGGAAACAAGCTTACCAATAAAAGGAATATATAGCAAAATGAGGCTATATGACCCCATCCCAGTCAATGCTGTATTTGCTCGCTTGCCCACTGCGCCCCTCTTCTCTACCTGTGTGTAAAGCAATGAACAACGATGTGACTGTGGTCGATGGAATTTATCATAAAACTGGAAATACCCACCATTGGCTCGGCAAAGAAGAGAACCAATGCTCACTGCTCAGGGCGTGCAAGGCACCGGGTTTTCTTGAAACTATTTTGTGTGATACTAGATGTAGGTACTTATTTTAATTTGTTCAGTTCGTAAGTGGTGGCAGCATGTTTTAAGAATTTGGGAGGAAGGAAGAATATTTAAACCATTAAAACTGGTGAACATTACCAAGTCCACATAACAATGTTCATCACATACTTGATAATGATTTCGTCAGCAAAATGTTGAATTTTTCAAAATCCTTCCGCAATATTTGCCAAGCCCAAAGGAGAAGTCTGTCAATTTTCGTAGTTTTCAGTAGTTTAGCCCTGTATTTATAAGTCAGTCACTCAAAAGACTGTCTTCATAATATTTAATTTAAAAATACAAGGTGGAAGATGTCAAGCGAGTTTTCGAAATGATTTGAATACAGTTTTGTTTCTATTTTAAAATAAAGAAATTTTTCCTTTGCGTAAAATTCACTATTTCCAGTATTTCGAGTACTTCCGTTCCAGTTGGGATGAAGATCTTCCACCATGTTTAGTAATGAGTTTGAGCTATTCCGAAATAAACGCGGACGAAGTCGCGGGTAACAGCTAGTGTATAATATGTATGTATTTACAAAAAAAAGTATCTAAGTATGTTTATCCGCATTCTAGATTCCATGACACAAGCTAGGTAAGCTTATTTACCATGAGTCTAGATAGCGTTGTCTGGAATGATGTGGAAAAAAAAATATCTTGTCTTCAGTATTACTTGGTTCTAAATCGAGATTCAGGCCTGAGTATTGTTCTGGAATACAGGTTTGTATAGTGAACAAAATGTTCAATAATCCCCATCAACGGGGATTGTCAACGGGGAAAAGTGGAACAAGCCCTTGTTCCACTGAAGATTATCAAATCGTATTTTATTAGTTTTAACTGAAAACTTAACCCTTCCATAACCGGGTTGATTTCTATCTAAATCTGTGTCACCTTTACGAGTCAGCTCCCATTAGCGGGGTTATAAACCGGGGTTGGTCCGGTGACGTCACCGTGTTTAACTTGGACAAACTATGAGGCAATTAGGGCACGTCCCTGCTTTATTTTGCATGTATTCAGTAATCACTTCGCTGAAGCTGGGTGTGTTGAGGTGTGTTCTTCGTGGCGCAGTTTTATATGGCATGCTACCCATTTTAATAAACTTACTAAACATGTTATAAGGAATCTGGATTGAACTCTGAATTCGTTTTAACGTACAATCAAAGACAAAAGTAGCTTAACAAATTCTAATTTATTACAATGGGGTGTTATAAATTTGACGTGTTTGTGTGTGTGTGTCTGTCTGTGGCACAATAGCTCCTAAACGGATGAACCGATTTGGATTTAGTTTTTTTTTAAAGTTACATTAGTCGGGAGTGTTCTTAGCTATGTTTGAAAAAAATTGGTCCAAGATGGCCGTCGCTACAAAATGGCAAAATGATATTTTTTGTGACGGGGATTTTTTATTTTTTTATTAATCACTGTAGGTAGGACTTATCCAGTTCTATAGTATCCACGAGGGTGGTACCATGCGGATCAGTTAAGTACTAAGTAAGTGTATCCATTACCATTCAAGCAGATAGAACCTACATGGACAAAAACCTAAAATAACGCAAGTAGCCTAGAACAATGTTCAAACAGATACCATTTAAATATCACGCAAAGTTAACAAAAAAAACATATACTAGTCTATTCTTACGCATAAACACGCTCGTAACTCATATTAAAACAAAAACTGGTGTTATCAAATATATCTAAATATAGTCCTAATATAATAAATCATCCCAAATAGTCTGAATAAAATGCATGTGGGAAAGCCTTCTCGTTCAAAAACCAAACACATTTTACAGTTCAGACCTCCCTAACTCGTAGAAATAGAGTTCAAATTGGTTAACAATAAATATTGTTATGTTTGTATTGATGTTTACCCTATGAATAAAAACATTCTCGACTTGGAAATAACACGAAGGACTATGAATATGTTTCTGTTATTTATGTGATTTCAGTTGTTGAGATATCATCTAACATTTGGCGGGTACAAGAGTCATGTAGAAATGCTTCAAGGCTTAAATTAAAGATTTTTAAAATATACAGATTTGACCAAAATCGTTTATTTTACTCTTTTACGGGGAAAGATCGGCATTATTATAAGTATAGCACAAAGGAAGGAGTAAAGGGGAAAATAAGAAAATAAATTGATTATCCTTGCTTTATCTCTTTGAATTCATTTCCCATAAACTCTCTTTTCCTCTGGAAGATGATTCTTCAGTGTACCGGCAGGAAAGCATGCTAGGTTCCATAAGTTGGCTTCGATTGTATAATGGCCAGGATTTCAACCTGGGATCTTTCCATTGACGCTCAACTCCAACACGTCGCATCAAAGCGGTACCTACTACACATAGATAGATAAACGATAGGTTAAACCCCACGTTGGGCGTCACGACCTTCCACAAATTATAACTTTATGACACCAATGTTTAACTAATGCTCATGCAAATAAATTTCTTTACAATTCACCCCATCTATATTTAGCAGTAAAAGTTTGTGCTCGTCGCCACTAATCGTGGTTTGACACGGCACTGACTAATTACAGGCAAAGGTTAGATAGTTAGAATAAATGCAAAGTTCCACCGGCCCAATTACAAAGTTAATACCAGTTTTAAACTATAATAGTTCTAGATTAGACGAGTTTTAGTTTCGCGACACAAATATTTGCAGGGATTTTTGTACACGGTATACCTATTTAGAACAAGTTAATTTTGTATGAAATTTTGAAGCGATTAATAAGAAACTAGCATTTATATAACTGTTAGTATTTCCATCCGCATAGACGAAAAACTGGCTCTTAAGATACAGATTAAACCTAGTTTATGAGGCAGTATTTCACTTTTTGTGGTAATAGAATAATGCCAACATTTGACTGTGTTCAAAAATTGTATCTAATGTGTCAATAAAATAAATAAATAGACTTTCCATCCCGTTCCCGCTGTTGACCCTACCCAAAAACGTGGTGATATATAGGCTGTTACATTTACAAATAATAATATGGCTTTCTATTGATAAAAGAATTTACAAAACTGGTTCAGACATAACCCTCTAAAACATCACAAACGTCAAAAAAAACTTTATGATAAAAGTAGAGAAAAAATGTCATCAAGCAGAATGGATATCTCAGAATCATCAATCATCATCATTATCATCAGCAGGGTATCAAGCAGAATGATGAATTTACCCGGTTGCTATCAAAACTTGTACTGCTCAGCGTTCGCCTCTTAAACTTTCCACTAATAAGGGAGGATCTCTATAACCCTGATTTTGGAAGGCTTCCCAATTGGTCGCATGGTGCATGACATATAGATCGAGGTAAGTTATGAATCACCAATGCGTTGTGGAGGTCAAATTGCAGTTACACGGAAAATATCGAAGTTCTGTCAAATTCCCAGTCAGATAGAAAAAGTGGACCGCTGACTTCGGATGCGACTGGGATAAAGAATTTCAACATTGTCTCTTATATATTACACAACTAGCGCATCTCAAGTGCAGTGTTGGCCCCCAGTGGAGTAGAATGGGGCCACCGCATCACTTCCTGTGGGGGTCGTACAAGGCAATCAAGGGATCTTCATCCGACAACATACAGCCCATGACTAAGTGGCGAAATGTAGGTTAATACACCGCTGCCTACCCCTTTGGGGATTTACTGGGGTAAGTATAAATGTATACAAATAACGCCATCTATTAGAAAAAGTCCTAAATTACATGTTCTAATAGTGCTAAACAGAACTATAAAAGCATAATTACTATCCAGTCATCAAAAATAGCTAGCCATATTTCAATTGGCGTGTCCTTATTTTAAATGGCGTGTTCTTATTTTAACCGTGACATTGGGAACTCCGCACCCTGTATATTGTCACGCGATAGTTCTAAGCCTTCCTTATAATTATTATGGGAATGTATTTTAATGGGTTGCTTCGTCGGTAATTAAATAAACCAGGTAGGCATCTGAGTGTTATGTTTCAGAATGGAATTGTACTGCCAGTATGCAGCAGAATGAAGCAATCGGAAAACTAAGAATTGGTAAAATTAAGAATTTTCATGAATAAGAATTCGATATAATAGACTATGGTGATGTGTGCTATTTTGACCTGAATGCAGACCTCCTCGATAAATTAGACCGTCTTCTCAATAACTGCATTCGATTCATCTTTAACCTTCGTAAATATGACCACGTGTCTTCTTTCCGCTCGCAACTTAGTTGGTTAACTATCCGTCCTCGCCGTAAGTTGCGCGCACTTACTACTCTTTACAATATCCTCAACTCTCCCACTATCCCAACTTACTTAACTTCCTATTTTAAACTTCTAAGTTCCAATAATGTTAGGAATCTTCGTTCTAATGACAACCGGCTCCTCGCATTTCCTTCTCATAGAACGAACTTTTTAGGCTCCTCTTTCTTTGTTGAGGCTGTTCGTCTGTGGAATGCGCTTCCTCTGGAGATCAGGAAGAGCACGAGCTGTAATGTGTTCAAGTCCAGGGTACGGCAACTGATCACCACGGAATTGGCAGAATCATCGTCACAACGATAATGATATTTCTACTCTAATTTATGTATGTATATATGTATATATATATTTATGTTATATTCTATTTGTGTTTATTTATGGGTTATATATTATATGTTTATCAGTCAGATGTATTTTATATGTATGTCTATGTACTGTTTATGTAAGTATAAGCAAGTCTTCAATATCTAAAATCGGTCGAAATGTCATCACTTTGAATCTTTCACATTAATATGCGCCTACCTCGTACTAGCTCTGCACCACCCTAAGGTAGACTGGCAGAGAATGCCTACGGCATTAAGTCCGCCTATGTACAACGTGCATAAAGTGTAAATAAATAAATAAATAAATAAATTCGTCCCAATAATAATTTGCAAAATTTTACATGTGGAAAATTAAGAATGAGGAAATAATCGCTGACACCAGTTTTCTAACTAGAGATATAAATGTGTGCCATAAGAGATATAAGTTTGTACCATATGTACTACTAGTTGCACTTAAGAATTAAAAAGTCGGGCGAATTCACATGTATATTTAGTACTAGAGATACAAAGGTGTGCCATTTGTACTACTAGTTGTACTTCTTAGTAGCACTACTGGCACGGCGGGGTTTTGTCGACGTTCGACCCTTGTTAAGCAATAAAATGTAGGTATTGTTATAATTCTACTTAGAGGAGTTCAGGTACATATTACCGGGTAACAGCCTAGGCCTAATGTCGTCCTTTATTTTTGCAGCGGCCATCAGTAATTTTGGTACCACTTCATTGTACTGTGTGAAACACATGTATTTATACTTATTTTCATTGTAAGTAATATCGAAGCTGACATTATACAGGGTGGCAGTGGCGAAAAGTTCAAAATGAAATGAAAACAGTTGCATTACCCTTTTTCAATTACTTTGCAAAAAGTCATTTATTTCGAACTTTAACCGCATGGCTTTAAAGTATATTATTTGAAGAAATTTTTACAGCATTAAGTATGCTAACTATACAAATCGAATACATAGGGAAAAAGAATCTTCTCGGGCGGGACTCGAACCCGCAGTCTTTCCCTTACAGGGGGAATGCCTGACCAATTCGGCTACCGAGACACGCCCGATATGATTCAAATTTCCCATCTTATACGTCTTTAAGGCGACGTGGCGTCATCTACCGATTTTCTTACGAACTATCGGAATCAATGAATGATGTTACAATCATTTTTAAACATTGATTTTTTGATAACTGCGCCCAAACAATTGAAGAAATTTTTACAGCATTAAGTATGCTAACTATACAAATCGAATACATAGGGAAAAAGAATCTTCTCGGGCGGGACTCGAACCCGCAGTCTTTCCCTTACAGGGGGAATATTATTTATTTATTTCCGTTTTTTGCAGTAGCGGTGGCACCACTGTGGTTTGGCTTTAGCAGAATAGAGGCCCAGATCTAACCAACAATGTGTTATTCTTTTATTTTTCTTCGATACAACTTCAGAAGTTTCCCGAAGCCATATCTTATATCTAGATAATGACAATGTATATTGAGGAATGAAAAATGAAGCTTTAAAACATCGGCCAAAACAATAGATGAAACTATCCCACACTTTTTTTTCTTTATTATTCAATGTAAAATAGGGTCCAAGTTTCTTAGAAATTGATACATTTTCTGTGCTAACCTTTTCTTTTTCATAAATACCTACATTATATCAATACTTGGAACTAATGCTTTTTAGCCCTCGACGCAAAGAGAGTGTTATAAGTTAGACGTGTCTGTCTGTCTGTGGCATTATAGCTATTGAACGGATGAAGCGATTTCAATTTATTTTCTTTTTCTACTAAAGGTGACTTACTTATGTGCGAGTGTTCTAGACATGTTTGATGAAAATCGACTGAGGTATTTAAAAGTTTTGGGGATTAAAGTGGGGATGGAGAGTGTCGGGGGTTTATATTTTATAATTATAATTTATGTTATAACAAAAATTTTTTTTCTATTTTATCGTTTCTCCTAGTTTCTGTCTTTGCGTGTCTTTATTGTATTGCAAAGGTTTAAAGCCGTTCTTTATGACAACTTCTTTCCAATCTACCGTCAAGTCTCAAAATGG
Source organism: Eilema sororculum (assembly GCA_914829495.1). Lineage (NCBI taxonomy): Eukaryota > Metazoa > Arthropoda > Insecta > Lepidoptera > Erebidae > Eilema > Eilema sororculum. The sequence continues at coordinate 1,902,072 of OU618532.1, forward strand.
GAACACTTTTGTGGTGTATGAAGTGTAATTTTGTGGAGATGTCTGACTGTTTGCTGTTAATTTACGTTCAAACAGCTGAACGGATGGACTTAGTTTGGAACAACAAAGGTTTTGATCATATCAATGCTGCTTTTGTGGTTAGTGGCTTTCTGTAAATTTTAGAATCTGAGAGTAGTTCCAATGAGACCACCAAGAACAAGAAAAAGATACAACGTTTAAGGCCAGGTAGGCCGCATTTTGAGTTTTTTAAAAGCATTTGAATCATAGGAAAAAGCGTTTTAAATTTCGAAAAAAAGATATATATTAGTTAAGGATCCAGTCTAGTCAAATTCGCATTCAGTTACCAGATCTGATGAACTTCACTCGATAGAAAAAAATCCCAAAGTTACCCCTTTTCGTTATTTTTTTTTTAATATTATGACTAAATTACTTATGCTTTCTATAAAATTTTTGTACTAAACTAAAGCCACTACATATGTCTAGACATTTTCGCAGATTTTGACTATATTATGAAATAATTTTTAAAGTTATATTTAAATACCTACTAAATTCGCGAGTGCTCGCGCCGCTGAGGCCCGAAAAGTTGCGCCAGTCGCGCGCTGGCGCTTACCGAAGTAGGACCTGTGTCAGTTTTTGCGCGACAGTTTCGTGCACCAATCAATCGGTTTTACGTATTTATAATAAATTGTTGCAAGTCATTCAATATGGGCAATAAACAACGCAAGCTAAAGAAGTCGTGCAAAGCCATAAACTAAATTTCTAACTCCGATTGGTAATTTAGAAAATTATCATACCTAAATATTACGCTCATAGCACTCATAGCGCCATAGTATAAGAATATCAGTATTACTACACTGAAGATGCTACTTACGATTTTCTATAATTCATATTTTATCTATATCAGTACAGGGGTACCTAGTACCTACAATATTCGTACATTGTATATAATTTGTGTGTGTGTAAATAAATATAAATTTAGTTTTAGTTTAGGATAGAATAATTTTAATATTTAGGTAGGTTAGTTTAATTATTGGCCTTTTTTTATCGTGCGCAAAATCCTCGTGGATACCACCCCCACGAAGCCGGTGGAGGCGGTTATGTCGGACTCAAACCGACTAAAACGCACGCCGTCTTGGGTCCTTGGTTGCCGGAGGTGAGATTGCCGAAAGCATATCTCTCGCACCCCAGCAGACCCAGGAGAATTACTGGCCTTGGGTCAGCCGGGGTGCGAGGGATATTTCGATGACAACCTCACCTCAGGCCTAGCACCACGACCCACAGTCGGCGTGCCCACAGTCGGACTCGAACCGACTAAAAAGTCGGTTCGAGTCCGACATAACCTCCCCTTCCGGCTCCGGCAGGGGAGGTATTCGAGGGGATTTCCGCACGAAAAAAAGAAGGTACAGTGTAAATTTATATAAATACTTCATAAAAACTAGCACCACGACCCACAGTCGGCGTGCCCACAGTCGGACTCGAACCGACTAAAAAGTCGGTTCGAGTCCGATATAACCTCCCCTTCCGGCTCCGGCAGGGGAGGTATTCGAGGGGATTTCCGCACGAAAAAAAGAAGGTACAGTGTAAATTTATATAAATACTTCACAAAAACTAGCACCACGACCCACAGTCGGCGTGCCCACAGTCGGAAGTCGGTTCGAGTCCGACATAACCTCCCCTTCCGGCTCCGGCAGGGGAGGTATTCGAGGGGATTTCCGCACGAAAAAAAGAAGGTACAGTGTAAATTTATATAAATACTTCATAAAAACTAGCACCACGACCCACAGTCGGCGTGCCCACAGTCGGACTCGAACCGACTAAAAAGTCGGTTCGAGTCCGACATAACCTCCCCTTCCGGCTCCGGCAGGGGAGGTATTCGAGGGGATTTCCGCACGAAAAAAAGAAGGTACAGTGTAAATTTATATAAATACTTCATAAAAACTAGCACCACGACCCACAGTCGGCGTGCCCACAGTCGGACTCGAACCGACTAAAAAGTCGGTTCGAGTCCGATATAACCTCCCCTTCCGGCTCCGGCAGGGGAGGTATTCGAGGGGATTTCCGCACGAAAAAAAGAAGGTACAGTGTAAATTTATATAAATACTTCATAAAAACTAGCACCACGACCCACAGTCGGCGTGCCCACAGTCGGACTCGAACCGACTAAAAAGTCGGTTCGAGTCCGACATAACCTCCCCTTGCGGCTCCGGCAGGGGAGGTATTCGAGGGGATTTCCGCACGAAAAAAAGAAGGTACAGTGTAAATTTATATAAATACTTCATAAAAACTAGCACCACGACCCACAGTCGGCGTGCCCACAGTCGGACTCGAACCGACTAAAAAGTCGGTTCGAGTCCGACATAACCTCCCCTTCCGGCTCCGGCAGGGGAGGTATTCGAGGGGATTTCCGCACGAAAAAAGTTGAAGTTGTTAATCTCGTTAACTTTAGGTATTTAACTGCCCTGTCGACGACGAACGGTGCGATTATATAAAGTAACCGTTAGCATCAATTCAAACAAATGTTTGTAAAATTACAAGCATTATTATTATTATAATGTAAGTTTTTTTCGCCCAAGCAACTAAACACATAGAACATACAGTTCTCAAACTCATACAGTTTTTTTAATTTATTATATAATTAAATGCAGTTAAATAATATATTTAACTGCATTTAATTTTCTAAGTCAAATCAAGTTTTCCTACTGCATATTTCTATACTGTGACGCTGGCGGGGTCATAGCCGAGTTCACCGTCACTGCGTTCGCGCGTAATATTTTACGAGCGGCCGGGATCGCTATAAATGCCTACTTTTGCAGGAATAGAGGGCCTTAACAGCGTCCGTCTTAAAATCGGTTAATGAACGCGAACTTGGCCGTCACTACCGCGCACCCGGATCTCCGAACAAATTCAGAAAGCTATCAATCTTGAACAACAAAAACATGATTTTTAAACAGTTTCGTAAGAGGTGTGTCGCAATTTCGGGACTGACAGGAAAATAAAAGAATCTAAAGACGGGATTACATGTCGCTGTTTGACAAGTGGGTCGGTTAGCGGTCAGTCAACTTAACGATTGAATAGTATGGCCATGACACTCCCAACGTGGATTTATATTTAACACTAGCAATTATTTAGCTTCGCTAAAGGGATTATACGAAATATTAGTAACCAGTTTTTGCCCGCGGCTCTGCCCGTGGAGACGTCGAATAATGTCGCGTCCAAACATAGCTATGTCCTTTCTCAAGGGCTAATCTAACGATTACTGAACTACAGTCATACTACAGATGTTGCAAAAATTTTAGACTTCAAAACAAGGCGCGTAAAGTTCAAAATTAAAAAACTGTCTGCAGAGTGAATGAAATAGTGTAATGAAACTTTTTTCATTTAATTTTGGACCTTATAGACATAAAGTCTTTTTTGCAGTAGCTGTCAAAGAATCAATTTCATTTATTCAGTTTAGGCATATAAAGAGCACATATGAACGTCAGAATTTTACAATAATGTTGTGGACACAGAATGCTGACAAGCATTTTGTAGGCACTCGGTCGTGCGGCCCCGCTGCGACGGGCAGTCGCATACGTTTCGGGCAGTAGGTAGGACACGCGCATTGTAGTCGTGAATTCGAATCAGTAAATACTTTAAACTTGCATTAAGTGTCTTTACTGGCTCCGGCCGAGAAACCCCGACGAGACTTACAGGCGACAGACATACCCAACAATGTCAATCACAGAAAAATGTGTGGTATGACAATGGTTTAGCTTTGATAGAATCGAGGGCCAGGTTGTGTGTCCTGTTATGTGATGGCATGTAAACCTAGACTGTAAAGACGTCCCAGATCCATTTAAATTTTTATTGCCATGTGGATTCAAGGAAAACGTAGAACTTTCGAAAATATAAAGGAACAACCAGGGGTACGCAGAGACAATATAGTTCGTCATCAGTTTTATGTGACATAGGTACTTACGATCATTTTTGGCATTTTGTTACGAGTGTGTAGTTTTTTTTTTATTTTTATCGTGCGAAAAATCCCCACGGATATCACCCCCACGGAGCCGGTGGAGGCGGTTATGTCGGACTCGAACCGACTAAAACGCACGCCGTCTTGGGTCCTTGCTTGCCGGAGGTGAGATTGCCAAAAGCATATCTCTCGCACCCCGGCAGACCCAGGACCATCTCATTTGAGATGGCCCCCTTCGGGTTGTGGGGACCACAGTGTCCCCATCTAGCCCCGGTTACGGGGAGGCGCATTTGGCGCCGCCGCCGCGGCCTGCTTCTGCTAGGGTGACAGGCGGCTCCACCGGTCACCCCCAGGCCAGCGCTCATGGAGGACGGAGGTCGTTCTGCGACCTCCGACGTCCGGTTCACCTTCGCTCTGCGCGGGCTTCCCGGGCCCGGAGTCTAGTCCGGATCCGGACCCGACCGGCTGCCTCCTTCTCGAGCATTACTTGCTCGCAGAAGGAGACAGCCACACCCCAAGCGTTTGCGCATCTTACCATCGCTGTGAGCAACGTGGCGAGTGTGAGGACTCCCACCCCCAGAGCCGCCACTAGGACCCGCCTCGGCGTGTCCCACGCCGGGCACTCGGTCAGCGTGTGCAGCTCTGTGTCCTCGCTCGCATCACAGTGATGGCACTCGGACGTTGGCTCCTTCCGGATCCGACACAGGTAACTCCCGAAACACCCGTGTCCGGTAATCACCTGCGTCAGCCGGTACGAGAGGCTGCCGTGTGGCCTCTCTAGCCACTCCTCCATAATGGGTCTTACCGCCGCTATTACGGCGTGCCCTACGGGTGTGTAGTTGGATTTCCAAAATCTAACCACCTGGTCTAATTACTGAAGTTATGGCCAGCGAACACAGTTTATTCCACAGGGACAGACATGCACACGAGCCACCCGATGGAAAGTGGCCTGGTGTGCCACACCAGGTGCATCACACTCGTGCTGACGACCCTGTAAGAAGCTTTTAATTCTTCTTGAAGAACCCCACATTCACATCAAAGCAGCGATATCATTTGATAGCTTGAGCATGTGAGAAATATTTTTCTTTCGTACCTCACTGTGCGCACTATTTTACCATGTGTGAGGATGAATCTCTTGCCCGATGTAGCGGAACTACCCATCTAGACAAGTGGCATTCCCCTGGCCGGCGTATCGAGGAATAGGACGACAGATGTATGGGATTTGACGCGTTTGACAGTTGTCAACGAATGTCAAATACGTCAAATACCATGCGTGCGTCATTTTTTTCTACGATACGCCAGCCAACACGGGCAGGCGGGCAGTTCTATGAAAACAAGTATACATCAGGAAAAAGAAGAACTCTAGTGGGACTTGAACCCAGGACCTTTCCCTAACAGGTGGAATGCACTTCCAACTGATCTATTGAGCCCCACCTGAATCACTACAAATATCCCTTCTCCTTATATCCGTCTTTAAGGGCGACGGTGGAGCCATCTAAAAACATATTAGGAACTGTTGGAACCAATGAATGATTTTTCAACCATTTTAAAACATTGATTTATTGATGACTCCGTACAAATAATTGAATGTATTTCGAATTTAAAAGTTAGCATAACAAATGCTATAAAAAAGAATCATACAAAGAAAGAAAGAAAATTAGTTTTTATTGCGGATGAACAAACACAAGTACAGTTAAATTTGTAAACTCCCACCTAAGTTCCGCTAGTGGCGACAGACAACTACGCCTATAGACAATATCTACTAATACATTTTCCAAGAGACATTGCATGTTTTCAAATATATTCGCAAATAAATTACAGCAGTTGGCAAAGTTCAAAGGTTGGTAGCGTAAGTCCCATTATCAAGTTTTATCTTCATTTTTGTACCACTGCACTCCGAGTACACCAAGTCTTCGTGATTAACTTTCTTCAAGAAACACGTAAACTGTGAACTTTGGAAATAACTGTTTAGTTCTATAACTGACGTATCCCATATAAAAAAAAAAACTTGTGGTACTTCTTAAGACAACAACAAGAAATTGACGCATGTCTCTAACATTGTTATCGTGATTAAGTCATATTATTTAATTGCCCAACAATCAATTTAACAAATCGTTTTATTTTCACGTTTTATTTTGCTGTTTCACGGTTCATGCATTCAAAGTTGGCACTTGTGTCCTTTGAATCCGTTTTCTATAAAATTGTTTAAACTTCTTACTACCTATTTGCCTGATAACACTTAGTGGAACTTGCTACTAAGTACAGTACCTACCCAATACGAATTTACAATATCTTTATCTCTAAAAATCCTATGAGTATATGTAACTACTACCTATAACTACTATAACTATAATAACTTATGTACCTACATATTGAAGAACGGCAAGTATAAAATCCATACTTAATATTTTATACCTACTCGTAGTCCTTTCGTATAAAAAGAATTTGGGCACAGTTTCGAAAGCAAAATCATCTGTAATTATTATATTAATTTGGCGAAAGGATTTTTTTTAATCCCCCGTCCATTTTTGCTTTAACCGGAAAATTATAACGCCAAATTATTATTTCCAGATGATTTTGCTATCGACACTGTGGCCAAATTATTTTTATCCGGAACGACTTTACAATTACCCCGGTATATGAAATAGGTACAGATGAAATAAATAAAATAAGAGTATCTATCTACAACGATAATAACATAACATAAACTCACGCCTGTATTCCCCGAAGGGGTAGGCAGAGGTGCTAGCACCCACATTTCGCCAGTTTATGTTTAAGTCACAATGTAATAGGTGGCGAGCCTATTGCCATTAACCGGGCACTTATTAACCTGCGATAAATACTCTCATATACAACGATAATATATATGAGTAAATATGACTAAATATGAATAAATATGAATGAATATGAATAAATATGAGTAAATATGAATAAATATGAATAAATATGAATAAATTATGAATAAATATGAATAAATATGAACAATACACGATATAACGAAAAGCTTTTTAATTGTCTTTCCTTTTGACTACAAAATGAAAGTATTTATGTATGTTTATCCGTATTCTTAATTCCATAACACAAGCTAGATAAGCTATGATTACCATGGGTCTAGATAGCGTTGTGTAGAATGTTGTAGAATATTCTTCTTCTTCTTCTATCGTGGCGATGGCGCCTCGGCCCTCAAATTATCTTCTCCCAGTGTGCTGCCACCTGTATCGCGTTCTTGGAGGCGCACATAAGGTCCTGCGGTGTACATGTGTATGGGTATTTAGCACATGTCAACAGATGGGCCATTGTCTGTGGAGTATCTCCACATTCACATCGCAGGTCCGCCCCCTCCGAGAACCCCCATCTGGCCCGGCATTCCTTGCTTCGGCCAACCCGAGTCCGGAGTCTGTTTAAAGACTGCCATCTATTCCAGGGCAGATCACGTCCAGGCGGGAGTTCCTCTGAAAGCGGGACGAAAGGGGTTGGTAGTGGACCCTGTGCTCTCCAGTGTTCAGTTCTGGCTTGAGAAGGGTCACCGACAATTGGGCCAACGCATGCCCAGAAACTCTTGCGGCTTTTCAGCCTTAGTGGCACTTGAGGGTGACCGCTAAGGGGGTGTCGCCGGTCCGACTCCAGCTTGCCCCTCTCCACGGACGATATTGGGGGGTGCGATGCCAGCCAGTGGATATAGCAGCCCTACCGGGGTCGGCTTGAGGCAGCCAGTTATTATCCAGCAGGTTTCATTTAGAGCTACATCCACTAGCCCAGCATGGCTGGATCGGCACCATACGGGGCAAGCGTATTCCCCCGCAGAATAACACAGTGCCAAGCCCGTTGTTCGCAGTACCCGCGGTGTGGCCCCCCAGTTTGTGGTCGTCAGCTTCCTAAGAAGGTTATTGCGTGCTGAGACCTTCTGCTTGACGTTTTCGCAGTTTTGCTTAAACGTGAGGGACCTGTCCAGGGTTACTCCCAGGTATTTCGGGTACATGCAGTGGTCAATGCTGACGCCACGCCAGTGTATGTTCAGCTTCCGTTTTGCCTGCTTTTCATATTGTTATTATGTTTATCATATGTATTGCTTTCCTTTCTGTTTTTTTGATAAAGGACCTGTCAATTTGATTTCCCCTCGCCTGATGGTAAGCTAAAGGCAAAGTCTTGGAAAGTCACCAACTCGCAAGCATGTATCATATTAACAGTGGTGGCACTCAGCCTAACGGTCTTGTCAGATGCCTTTTTACGCCCCGCTTAAAGGACCCGGGACTATAGAAAGTAGGAAAAACAATAAACCATTGAACCGATTTTAATGAAATTTGGTATAGGTGTAGATTAGACCATGAGAAAGGACATAGGCTATGTTTGGTCGCGATAACCAACATCCAAAAGCTAGTGTCTAATAAATGTAGAATTATTACACATAGGATGTGAAAATAGTCTTAACTTCAAGTTTTACGCAGTACCTACATTATGAGCAAGAGTAACTTTGGAACACTTTACAAGAAGTTCGCAAGCGTGCTGACTCCATTGTTAAGAATGCTACGCGTTGTTTTAACGAACAAACAGACAAACAATCCGTATTTGCATACTTATGACTATTTATGTTTAAGTGAAGAGGTCTATTTAGTCGCAATCATATAATCTTTTGTGACTGAAGTAACTATTGTTCTAGCATCATGCTTGGGGCCTTAGTTTGGTAGGCTTTCAGACATATGGCCTGACAACATGAAGGGACTGACCGAACGGCATTCATATTAAACTTTTGGGATAGGCTACAGAGATCAGTGCCAGTAATCTTTTCATTTCAATTGGTTGTCATAGATGATTGTTTTTTTTTATTCATTTAAAACTTATTACAATAATAGTATTTGGACCCCCTGGTAAGCAAATGATGCTTGTATTAGGAGGGACATTGACGTAAAGCTAAGACTCCTAAACTACTTACCCGATTTTAATCAAATTTGCACACTGTGTGCAGTTTGATCCAACTTGAAAGATAGGATAGGAGCTTGAGTCGTAATTTAGCGATAAGTGACATCTACGCGGGCGAAGCCGCGGGCAACAACTAGTATGAATATATGTTTTCTGTTATCTTTTTGGAGTCAGAATTCTATCGAGTTTTACCGAGTTTTTCAAGGCAAACATTCAATTTTTTTTTCCGAAGTTCTTAATTTGGATGTTTTTATTGTGTATATTTATGTAGATAGGGCCAGTATAGTTAATATGGTACTTTTGATTGGTTGGGCAATAAGTACAACAGCAAACTTTTTAGAAGAATCTTACAAGTATCTATTTACCAATTCCTAAATACCTTATTCTTGCTCCAGCAATCAGTTAATATTATTACCGATCTCGATAACAATGTCTTCCAATTAAAAGCATCTATATCTAAGTTCCCCATACTGTTCCAGCCTCCACATATGGTCATCTACCTCATTACTGCGCCGCCATATTGGTGGGTCGTTATCCAGGGCTATGCACGATCACCGGTAGGCAAAATAAACGTATTGTTTATCGGTGGATACAACTGGGTGATTGTAACGGGACCTTCGATAAGTGAGCCTTAATTATGATAATATTGTAGAATATATTCTTGTTTAGCTTTTGCCCGCGGCTCCGCCCGCGTGGATGTCGGTTATCGCGACCAAACATAGCCTATGTCCTTTCTCATGGTCTAATGTACGCCTATACCTGATTTCATCAAAATCCGTTCAGTGGTTTAGGCGTGAAAGCGTAACATACAGACAGACAGACAGAGTTACTTTCGCATGTATAATATCAGTATGCCTTAGAATATTTTTTAGTGTACATCCCATCCATGGAGAAGGGAATGACAAAGGAGTTGTTGCAAGGCAATCGAGTCGCGTGCCATCCAAACGTCAATTCGGTGGGAACGTTATACCTATGAAGTCCTTTGACACCCCGCGCGTCTCTCTTCCCACCCGCATTCGGCGACGCGTTTTTATTAGGCGAATTATCAATGGGGCATCTCCGTTACTTAATCATATTCTGTCCTCCGTGATCCCATCTCATCCTTCGTCAGGGTGTACGAGGCGATTATCGGAAAACACTAAGCAGACAATATCACTGCGACAGAAGGAAAAACTCGAATTAAAACCTTGTATCAAAGCGTCTGGTCGTGGATACAGTAGGCCAAACAACCAGCATTGGGAGAGACCTTTGTCCAGCAGTGGACAGTGATAGACTAATGATTGATTGATTAGAACATTCTGACAATACGCCGACAAACGAATTGTCAATTGCCACTCAACTAGGAGGGGCATACAAGTGTTTCTGGTTTCTGACGTGTATGACAATTTTCAATGTATAACAATCCCATACATTATCATTATAATCTACAATTGGTTAATCTACTGACTAATCAAATTTGTTACTTCTTACTAAATGTCAAAACGATAAGTTAAAAGATAACTTCTATGAAAAAAGATTTAGTGACGCCATAAAATTTAATAAATAAATTACTACATAAATACACAACAACACAAATTCCACAACATACACAACGCTATCTAGACCCATGGTAAGCTTTTTTTACCCGACTACGGCGAAGCCAAAAGGAGGGTTATGATTTTGATAGGCTATGTATGTATGTTCATTTGTTCCCTCATAGCTCCTCAACTACTTATTGGAACTGCACAAATGAGGTATCGATGCAAGCGGCTTTATCGTCCGATGGTTATAGGCTCTATGAAGTGTCGTCTCCTTCAGCGAGCAGGTAATGGTCGTGAAGGAGACGGCGGAGCGGGAGAGGCGGCGCGAGCGAGAAAGACTCGCGGATCGCGCCGCCCGCGCGCGCAGGCAACTCGGGCGTCGGAGGGCACTGACTGACCTCCGTCCCCCATGAGCGCAGGCCTGGGGGTGACGGGTGGAGCCGCCTGTCACCCCAGCAGAAGTAGGCCACGGCGGCGGCGCGCTAAACAGCGCGCCTCCCCATTCCGGGGGCGAGTTGGGGACACCGTTGTCCCCCCTCCTGAGGAGGGCCAGACCGTAAAGGATGGCCCTGGGTCAGCCGGGGTGCGAGGGATATGTCTATAACAACCTCACCTCCGGCCTAGCACCAAGACCCACAGTCGGCGTGCGGTTTTAGTCGGTTCGAGCCCGACATAACCTCCCCTTCCGGCTCCGGCAGGGGGGGTATCCGAGGGGATTTCCGCAAGAAAAAAAAAAAAAAAAAAAAGGCTCTATGAAGTGTCACTCAATCTTGTGTGGCGCCCTTAGAGCTCATAAGGTACTGTGTTAATAAATAAATTTGAGATAAACATGCCGTGTTTGGTATCTAATGAAAGGGCTTAATAAGCACATTTTAAATATGTATAAATTATTAGCTTTACCTTGCCCCAAAATATTATAAATAAAAAATAAAGTATAAAACTAAAACCCGACTAAGTACCGAAAAATCATGTTCTAAAAACTAACAAACAAGAAAATATCAAGGATTGCCGTGGTCGTATGCCACTTACTCTTACAAAACAATATATTCTAAGAAAAAGAGGCATACTACCACGGCAATCCTTGATATTTTCTTGTTTGTTAGTTTTTAGAACGTGATTTTTCGGTACTTAGTCGGGTTTCAGTTTTTTATAGCTTGTGTTATGGAATCTAGAATGCGGATAAACATACTTATATACTTTTTTTTGGTAAATACATACATATTATACATAGAAACACCCAGACCAATGCAAACAGCCATATTCTGCATACAAATATTTGCACTGAGCGGGGATCGAACCCGCGCCTCCTGCGTGGCAGTCGCCTTCACTACCGCTACGCCACAGAGGCTGTCAATAATAGTCAAATCAGTTACTAAGGTTAAGTGGGTGATTAAAAAATAAATAAAACTATAATATAAGATCTGACGCATCTCTTCCCGCTCTTTTACCATTCTTAATTTAATAAACTCGGACATATAATTTATTTTAACTACAGAATACCCAATTCAATACGCTGGCAAAGGAATTATCAATTCTTTATTGGGTCAGAATTGTTACCTTTTAGCCACGAGCCACTATACTCAGAGGACTGGACAGAGGATAACTTCAATACCTTAAGGTCCTTCTTACGGAAACAATTTAAGCCGTCATACTCCCTTTTTCGGGGCACCCTACCCGACCCGACGTGGTTTTCTTGACACCGGAGAAGACACTGGGTCAGAAGACGTGCGTAATGACCAGTGGGCCACTATACACTCCGGCATTTGAAGTCCGATAACAGCGTGTAGTTTTATTTAGTTCAAGTCCGTTATAACTGGAGGATAGCCGAAGGGATTTCCTGCTGGGTCAGCCGGGGTGCGAGAGATATGTCGAAGACAACCTCACCTCCGGCCTAGCACCACGACCCACAGTCGGCGTGCGGTTTTAGTCGGTTCGAGTGGGAGGTATCCGAGGGGATTACAGCAGGAAAAAACAAAGATGGGATTTCCTGATTTCGGCTCAGGGTCCACCCTTGTAGGTAGCACCTTGCACCCTATTCACATACATCTAGTCAGTCGTACCCATAACTTTTATAATACTAGTGGTCCATACCAACAAAAATCTGTAAACTGAGAAAGGCGCCATCTATTCGTTACAGTCGACATTAGCAGCGCAAACTGGCAAACACATTCGTAGAATTTCATTCTTTCGGCGATTGGCACACTGCGACGCGCGACGCGGCGTCGAGCGTTGTTGCGTCGACGCGGCGTCGCGCTCGTCGCCTCTACGGAGCTCATTTTGTATAGAACAACGCGGGGTCCCACACACTGACAACGCAATCACGCGCGTTGCTGCAGATTACGCGCGTACAAGCAGAAAACGCGAGGTATGGCACACTGAAATCTGCCATCACGCGCGTGTTTTTCGAGGGATATTTAGTCCGAGAGCTGTTAGAAATTTCTGTGTAGGTATTTGAGGCGAATTTTAAATTAATATTATTGCAATGCAACATGACTATTTAACGGCAAATTTAGAGCGCTTTCACATCAACTGACGACCGATATCCAATATCCGACTTCCGAGATCGGAGGAAGTCAAATATCGATGCCCAATATCGGGTATTGGAGCCGACACCACTGTTTTGGCTCGTTATCGGAACACGCAGAGACTGCAAGCGACTTTCAACCTAAATGGCATTTTCTTAGTTACGTCTCTTTTCGCGTTAATAGATGACGCTGATCACGAATATAACAAAAAAAAATAGTTACTATGTCATGTCAATAAGTCGAAAATAGCTTGCACTTCTAATCATTTTCTTTTCATCTCTAGCGTTCTTCATATAGTCTGGGCTATCGAGCTAATGGTCGGATGACTTTAATTTACTTTTCTCAAAATTTTAGATTACTTCACACACCTACCTACCAAAAAAATTCTAATATCTCTCGAACTATACTAGCTCTCTCGCGTCCACGCGCGTCGACGCCCGACGCCGCGTCGAGCGTTGCAGTGTGCCAATCGCCTAACAAGGTTCAATCCAGAAAAAAACTCGAATACGAATACTCTGACTGAAAGTTATTGAGTATAATGCCATCTAGTGAAATAAACATGTACTAGTTAGAATTCACAACACCGCTTAGTGTGAACTATTTACGATAGATGTCACAAATATTATTTTATTTTATATGGTGGCCAGTGGTCACTTTTGACTATTTTTTTCTACATTTCACATATTTGCAATTATATATCTTTACAATGCCCTGCTTATCATAAATAATTTTTAACCGGTTTTAGAATGTGTTGGAAACCAATTGGAGCCTTCAGCCTCTGACAATGGAGCAGCGACTTCACTACATAACAAAAGCTAATTATACTATGATTATTTTAGGTCTAGAATTGTGCAGAATGTTCTAGAATGACCCATTTATTATTACGTTACAGGTCCCCCTCGCCTTTCAGTGAGTGTATTTACTAATGACCTGTACTAACTTTGAATCGTCACTTAGGTTCACTCAGCTTATCACCAACAGAAATTTCTAACTTATAGGGGCAAGTGGGGAAATTTGGCACATCTATAGATATAAAAATAAATGTCAATGTGAAATTGTAGCCAAACAATTTTTTTACGAAGGTTTTTGGCTCCTAAGCCAATCTCATCTGCAAGCCGGTACAACTGTTAATTGATGGACGAGGCTCAAGCGTAGACTTTTCTCTTGGAATTCGGGGTCTGACCACTCCCGTAAAAAGTAAAAAGCGGAGAAGTGAGTTTGACCTTGGACATCAAAGTGCATGGAACTTTGGATGCAAATAAGATTTGGGTTCAAATGAAAGAAGTCGTTCCTTATCCAAAATGTTATTTAAAGTGCACCCCGATTTTCATTTTTTTTATTACATTGAATTATTTTTTTAAAGCATTAAGTTTGCTAACCATAGATACAGACATTGTCCTACGCGAGCATCAAATGCGCTAACGCGACGTATTTCGGCGCCATGCGTAAATATGACAATGGTCGGTGTTCTTTATTGCGTCCTAAATAGTGGCGCGTGAAAACGTCACTTGAAGTATGGAACGTATTGTCACGCGTGGCGTCGCGTTTGTCGCTTACGTGGTACAACGGGACATATTGGTTAAGGAATTCCCCCTGTAAGAGAAAGATCGCGGGTTCGAGTCCCACCCAAGAGATTAATTTTTCCTGATGGCAGGAAGGTATTCGTTTAGTTTTAATAGTCTTCGAGAATGATTATATTCTTACCATTTCCTAATTATCAACCGTTCCCAATTGCCCCACACTCCTAGTCATTATTCGCTTCGCGACTACTTCTGAACTAACTAGTCTAATTCCTAAACTACTACACTTAATATCGTTGGGCAGTTGGACTTCTTAGCTCAGTTAATCCAAAATATTTAGGGTTCTCAACTTTGAGCGTTATACTGGATGAATTTTATACTCGTAGTCGTTCCAGATATAAGTCCATGCGGACGAAGACGCGGGCACAGCTAGTTACGGATAAGCGCGGTTACGGCGGGCGGTGTCTGACGTCATCGGTCTTTCTATGTTTATTATATTATTATTTACAAAAAGAAAGTATCTAAGGTATGTTTATCCGTTCTCTGAATTCCATAACACAAACTAGTTCAGCCATGGGTCTAGATAGCGTTGTATAGAATGTAGTAGAATATTTATTATATATTGTATCACTTTCCTTTCTGCTTTATTTTTCATACGAGTCCTAGACGACGTAGTTGATGTTAAAATATAACCTTCCCTGAAGACGAGACTATCAAATGCAAAACTCGCATTTTAAATCGTACTGACAGTTTCAAAGATTATCGCGTTCAAACAACCTCTTTAAAATAATGATTACAGATTTCTTTCATAATAGTATACTCATCAAGTAAAGTGTTAATCTACGCAATAAAACAGAACTCGACAATATTAACAATTAAAAGTAAGACCGAAATTTCTCGTAAAATAGCTTAATGACCAATTGAACAAGTTGCCGTATTTAACGGCTGAAATATAGACGAAACGTTTATATTTTATGACTTGTTCTGTATATATTGAGAGGAAATGATTTGTCTGTCGGTCTAAGGACATTCGTTTGGGTTATTTGTGTTATTTTAGTAATCACTCAAAGAAGAAGCCACCGAGTTAATGAGACTGTGGGCTATAGTGGCTAAAAATATAACTCAAGAGAATAAAATTAAATGGTCATTTATATTCAGTCCTTAGATATTTTCTTTAAAGAAGCTAGGACTATTTCTATATTTGTGAAATTATAAAATACTTCTTCTTCTATCGAATCGAGGGCGCCTCAACTCTCAGATTCTATGTTCCCAGTGTGCCACCACCTGGATTGCATTTTTGGAGGCATTCATAAGTTCCTCCGCTGTACAAGTGGACGGGCATGAGCACATGTCAGCAGGTGGGACATGGTCTGTGGAGTAACTCCACACTCACACCACAGGTCCGCGCCGTCTGAGAAACCCCATCTTGACCGATTCTCCTTGCTTCGACCGACCTGTGTCCGAAGTCTGTTTAGGGACTTCCACCTGATCCAGGAGAGGTCGTGCCCAGGCTGCAAACTCTCCGACAGTTAGACGAAAGAGGTTAGTGGCGAGCTCCGCGCTCTCCATAGGTCCACCCTGGCTGGAGAGGGATCGCCATCGGCGGGTGCAACGCATGCCCAGAAACTCTTTCGGCTTTTCAGCCTTTTTGGCACGTGATGGTGGCCGTGCATGGTATGTCGCTGATCCCGTTCCAGCTTGCCCCTCTCCATGGATGACTGCGTATGCTGGGAGGTGCTATACCGGCTAGTGGATACAGCATCTGTACCGGAGTCGGTTTGAGACAACCTGTTATTATACGGCAGGTCTCATTTAGTGCTACTTGGTTAGGTAGATACATTAAATTTAGTATGCTACCTACACAAGTCTCACCTAAGCAATTCACTTGTTGATTGAATCGAAGAAGAATAAATTTATGTTTTTTTAATGGTTTCAACACTTTCTAACCCCTTGACGTCTAATTACCTCCACTTTACTTTCATCATAAAGAAATTAACTTAAATATTGTCACGCGTCCTACGAATTTCAAATGCTTAATAATAAATCAGTCAAGGTACAACATTACTCAGGGCACCAACAGGCAGGCCAAGCTGTGCCAAAAACATGTCACTCTATAAAATATATGTAACTCAAAGGTGACTGACTGACTGACAATAGTGATCTATCCACGCATAGCCCAAACCACTGGACGGATCGGGCTGAAAATTAGCATGCAGCTAGATGTTATGACGTAGGCATCCTCTAAGAAAGGATTTTTGGAAATTCTGCTACTAAAGGGGTAAAATATGGGATGGAAGTTTGTATGAAAGTCCGTCATTTTCAGAGCTAAATGCACTAAATTTCATAAACCTGTGTCTTTTAAGAAATAAATGAACAAGTTTATCAGCGTTTCAAAATTTTACTAATAAGAGGGTAAAACAGGTGAAAAACTTTTGTATTGGAAGTTCGTCATTTTCAAAGTTATTAGCATGAAACTTCATACACCTACGTCTTTTGAGAAATGTTTTGTTGCGATAACCGACATCCACGCGGGCGAAGCCGCGACAAAAAGCTATTCGCTCTATAAAACTTTACACAATTGAAGCGATCCAACTTTATTGTGATAATAAACAAGTGAATTTGTGCCGAAATGTAATTTACGTACAGACGAACATTTTATACATTATACAGTAAAATGGTGCTATAAAAATTATTTAATAACTCTAACTGCCGATAAAGGTGTGTGCACGCTATCGAATCATTTGGTTATACCTTTAAACGAAAGCGTCTCGACATGAACAATGGACATGATAACAAAAACGTTGATGAACACATCATAATGAAAGTGCGTGCTATACTATACCACCAAATACAAAGGCCCAAAACACTATTGCTGCGGAATCCGCAAGCTTGCTTTCACATGTGAACATTGTAATAATAGCGACGGAATATGCATTTAATAATACTAGCTTTTGCTCGCGGCTCCACCCGCGTGAATATCGGTTATCGCATCCAAACATAGCCCATGTCCTTTCTCAAAGTCTAACCTATCCCTATACGAAATTTCATCAAAATCGGTTTAGTTGTTTAGGCGTGAAAGCGTAACATACAGACAGACAGACAGACAGAGTTACTTTCGCATTTATTTATAACTAGCTTTTGCCCACGGTTCCGCGCGCGTGGATGTCGGTTAACGCGACCAAACATAGCCTATGTCCTTTCTCAAGGTCTAATCTGCCATTAAACCAAATTTCATCAAAATCGGTTCAGTGATTTAGGCGTGAAAGCGTAACATACAGACATACAGATAGACAGACAGACAGTTACTTTCGCATTCATAATATAAGTATGGATGGATAATAATAAATATTCCACAACATTTTACACAACGCTATCTAGACACATGATAAGCTTAACTAGCTAGTGTTATGGAATCTAGAATGCGGATAAACATACTTAGATACTTTTTTGTTGTAAATACCTACACAAAAAAAACACCTATACCAATGCTAATGCACTGAGCGGGGATCGAACCCGCGCCTCCTGCGTAGCAATCACGTTCACTACCGCCCCGCCACAGAGGCTCCTTACGTGACATTTCACGGCATCTTCGGCTCCTACTGTTTCACTCTGTGATAGATTCTTCGTGATTCTGTGAACGGAAACAGTCTTTCGTGGATGAATTGCGTTCAGTGCAAAGTGAATAGATTTCCTTCCGCGAGCGGATAAAATCCTGCGAAGCCAACCTGTCACTGACGTTGCTGCGTCGGTTTAGGACCTTATTATAATTCTAGAGAAGCCACAGTGTACCCTCAGCTTAACGAACTTGCCTATTTTACACTGATCCAGGGGAATGGCCAAATATTCGGAAATTGACGGCTCAGAATGCTAAATTTCATTAACAAGTTTACTGTCAATACTTTGATAATTTCTTAATCAGTACAGGGTTCAGTTACCGTGACCCATACTTAGTAGGATTGCTTGCTCATTGCTACCAAAAAGAGAACGTGTGCAATGCATGCGTGTGTGAGTGTGTGTGTACATACACACACATAATAAGTCAGAGGGTGCATGCTTGTATTGTGAGTGAGTGTGTGTAAGGTAATTCATACGTGGACACACAGGTCGACCTCAAATTTTATTTTAGATACCTATCGTTTGAATGCTACATCAGGCTACTTCAAAGGGTTTGATAAATTTAACAGTTTTAAAACGAAAGAGCACGTTCATGAATTACGCCTACTTTTACTCCTCACTGTACGTTTACAGTGCAACTATTTTTATTTTTTAAATTATTATTTTACCACAAACGGTGAAAATGGCTGTGATATAGCGCATTTTACGTAAAAGCACTCAAAATAAAGTGCAATGTTGCACACAAAGAAATATATTAAAATCCACGTAATCCACATGAAATACGGTAATGTTAGGAAACGAGGCTGATTTTTAAATTAAAAAATGCTTATAGACCAAGAGCCGGTGGCATAATTCCAACTTTCAAAAATAATTAAACTACATTTGCCCCTATGCCACTGCAGAAAAGTTCAGATCAAATGAATCATTTTTGTTACATAACGTTTTCCAGTTATTTTATTAGTCGTAGAGATTCGTGAAATGACTCTTTATTGTTATTTTCAAGTATTGCCACCTTTTTTATTGAGTCGTTCCATTTACTGGAGAGGCTACTCGTATTTTTCTCATTAGTTTTGTCTATATTGAGGTTATTGTATACTAACCACTAGCTCTTGATGGGGTAATTTTATGAAGATGTCTCACAGTCATCTGTCGCCATGATTTCACTGTACCTCTTGCTAGTTAAAGAGACAGGTTAAACTAGTAACTTCAACCGTAGGTAGGTCTCTGGCTAAATAGACCATGGGTTACTTAGTAAAATTTTTGGTATATTTTGCTAAAAATTATCGTGGTCAACACAAATAATTCTACGTGATTATAAGTATATTTGCATACGCTATACCATAGATAAGTTATCATCTATTAAAAATCAAGTTAACGTTATAACTGGCTCTTAGACTATAAGTGCATTTGTGTGAAGCCGCATTGAAATAATTTAACAGCGTGGGTATAAGCTTGAGTAGCATCAAATAAAAATGCTTCACTCAGTTCTGAGTTTTGTTTCGAAAATAACTGGAAAATATTAATATTTTGTTTACAGAGAGTTAGAAAGGGAATATTTATATGGAAGTATGGGCCAGTCAGCCTCTGACTAAGACCGGGTAACCGGTGTAACCTGGTTGAAACATCAGGCTAATCAAAACTATATCTATTCTGTGCCTATACCATGATCGCGTTAGTTCCCGTTTTCATTATTGCTTAATCATCTTTCATTTAAAAATTCTGGTTTCTAAGGACTTTGTTTCGAATTTTGGCATCCAATTCCGAGATTTCCCTCCTCTATCACTGAGCACACCTCGGGCGTTTCCTCAAATTAGACAAAAACCATCGTAAAGCGATTACTACGCCATAAACCATTTGAGTAAACCTTTTAGTTTAATTAGTTTTTGCTAAACGTTGATTTACGATCGGATTTCTATGTCACCTTCGTTACATAGGGATCCATTATTAATTTTAAATTGAAAATTACCACCTCAACCCGGAATAGATGCATGAAGGTTGTTATGTTAAACTGGTGATGTTAAGTTCACACGGGTAATGAAACACATTGTCATTATCTATTCTGTGACATTGTCAACATCAACCTAGGGCTGTTCCACTTTGATCCTAGGTTTTGGTCCGCTTAATCTTTCAGCCGTTTGTAGAGTTTCTGTGCCAACAGTGCAGAAGACAGAGCAGGACAATTCTTTGGTCTTTCCACTGATGGCACAAAAACTGTCCAGTGAGCACTGGCTACCCTACTAGGTTATTATAGCCGCAGTATTCTGTAGGGTGAAGGTACTTCCCCAGGGTGCACAATTGGGACGGAAATACCGTAGTATCTTGAGTAGGAAGAGGAGGTCCTCTTAAAGTCGGTGACCGGTCAGTTACCAAAATTTCTAATTAGATAAACGACAGTCCTTTATAAAGGGGAAAACGATTGTTGTGAGTTCATTTCCCGTCGTGGCCGTTAAAAGTTACGTTATTTGCTTTAAAATTTTAATTATGTTTCATTGTTCCTTACATAAATATTATTGTAGCATTTTCTTTCTTCAAACGATATATTAAAAAACAAAAGCCATTATGTACTTTATTATAATTCCATGTAAGTCCGTTAACATCAATAAACATTTTATTAAATCTGTATCAACAGAAAGAAATTTTTATGCGAAATTCGTTGTAAAAATAGTGAGTAGGTACGCCGTTTAAGTCGTATTCTCGTGAAATCGCCGTAGTAGAAAAACTGCGGTCTCAGAAGTTTTCGCGTAAAACCCCTTTTTATTGGACAGCCTAGGGAAGGTCAATTGTACGTCCTAGAAAAATGTGGGGTACAAGTGAGGAGAGGAAGAAAATCTTTATTAACTTTTTTGCTTACGAGTATTTTAGATTTTACAAGAAATACTTAATAAAAGATAATACTTATATCATAGTGCCGTAACGCTGGGCAATCTGCCAGTGTATGAAGTAATGTGTTCCTGAAACTCAGCAGCAGTGTGTAGTAAACTCTATAGCAGTCGTGGTACTCGGGCGTTGGCTCTTATACTACTTACCCGATTGCCAAAGGACGGTGGGTAATGTTTTTTTGCCTTAGTGCACACTGTTGGCCACGATTTCATCATTTGCACACTCCAAAGTATAAGTGCCGATTTTCAGCTATTCTATAGTTATGTCAAACACACAGTTTGGTAAGGTAGACCCCAGACTCCAAGCTGAAGACAAATAGAAGTTTAAGCGCAATGGAGTAGTAATGAACCTAAACATCTTCGCACACTTTCAAATTCATTATACTTTTTTATTCCGTCCCTATTAGCAATGGGGCCGGGTTAAAACCTATCTGTTATTCCAGACCATAATTTTTATCCTATACTAAAGCCAGGTCCAATCAGCCATTAGAGCGTGATTAAATAACAGTTTTTTTCCCTTATCGGGCTCGAAGGACCAAAAAATATGTAACGGATTCTTGAGGGCAATAGAAATGAAGAAAGTGTAGACTGACTTGATCGAATAGCTTTGCGGGCTGCTATACAAATCAATGTATTTTTTTATGCGCAAAAATATTATAGTGTTACGAATGTGACGTAACATGTCACAGCATCGGAACGATAAATTCGAACTTACTATTGTCAATAGCAGCTGTGACTGAGCGGTTTAAACAACGCCTGCCAAAACGATGGTCGACGGTTCGAATCCCGATGTCACGATATGTGGTTTTTGTGTTATTCTAATTTATGTAAATCTTTATTTGGTAAAGGTAACAGAAGTTTCTATATTTAAATTCTTCTAGTTATTAGCAGAACATTCTGGAAGAATAAAAATGAGAAACGAAATGAAGATCAAAAATATAGTTTAGCTCTTCTAGGAGATCATAGAAAATTCTAGAGAAATAATAAAATGAACATCGAAAAGACGATCGAAATTAAGGGTATAAAAGGAGCTGTCAGAGCCGTGAAAGGACAGTTAAGTTTGGGAGTTCAAAGTGAACAGAAGAAGAGAAAGAAGGGAAAAGGAAGAAAAGTGAGAAAATAGTGAAAAGTGCAAGTAGTTGTGCAGTCGCGCTGTGAGTGTCGTGAAAGCACAGTGACCGTGCGGTACAGTCGCGCTGTGAGTGTCGCGAATAAGACTGAAGTGCAGTAGTGCATCGTGTGGTACAGTCGCGTCGTGAGTGTCGTGTTCAAGATTTAGCTGTTGGGGTGTGAAAATAAAGCGGTCTCACATACGAAGCTGTTTATTTCCAATCCCGTTACCCGCCTCCCGTAACAATAATATAGTCGTTCAAATCAGTCTACGCTTTCTTCATTTCTATTGTCCTCAAGAATCTGATACATATTTTAACAGCCATCATTAGTAGGATAGATGTAAGAAAACCGGATAAAAGAATAAAATAAAAAATAGTCAAATCAGCAGGATCATCTTCAGTTTCTTCTACATTGTGCCACGCCACATTCTCCCAGACTGTTGCAATAAAACACAACCGACGCTACGATATAAACCACAGATCTCACATACACATTGTTGAGTGTTTTTGTTTCGGCTTTATTCGCGCGCAAGTGACTCTTGGTGACGCCGGTCAGATCGAGTGATGCTTCGGGACTTCGGATGTCCTTTTGAGTGGTCGGAACGTGGATATGTTCATTATGAGTTTTTATGTTTATCTATAGAATACACAAGGTTACTGAATGATCTCAATGCTGTGGTTGGCCAAGCGATTACAGTATGCGGTTCCTCAAGAAGGTTCTCTTTCATAGTAGACAGCACTAGTGTGACGCCTGGCTGCTGCACACGGCTATAGGCCGACCGACAGCCTCCGTGGCGAAGCGGTAGTGAACGCTTCCGCTGTGAAGAAGGCGTGGGTTTGCTCCCCGTTCTGTGCAAGTATTTTTATTCAGGTATAGATAGTAAGGTATTTCCATTGGTCTGGTCGTGCCTCGGAGAGCACGTTAAGCCGTCCTTCCCGGTTGCTATCGTCCCTTAGCTAACAACACCGCTCAAGTCGAAAATTGGCGGTTTTTACATTATAATGCCATTGGATGAAGCTGCGCATTGCGCGTCGAACCATTGGTCTCATGAAATAGATTTCAACCAATCAGAAGCCGTAATTAAAAAAATAGTGACTGCGCTCAAGTCGGTTGGCGTCGCAACACCGCACAAGTCGTTAGTCTGTCATCTTTTGATACCTCAATCCCTAACATTTTCACAAACAACACCGCCAATCTAATAAAATATCAGTCAACACCGCTCAAGTCATAAAATAAAAGTTAAAATAAAGTAAATCGTCAAAGTAAGTATAATTAATTATTTCTTAACCGCTAACTAGAGTATGTATTATGAAGCAATAGAAATAAACACAGATTTTTTAAAATATAGTTTTTTCGTCTCCTGTAAAGTTGGTAAAAATGACTTAAGCGGTGTTGTAAGCTAAGGGACGATATGAACATCTATGGCATTTGTTACAGGAAGTTGTTGAACTTTTGAGGGAAATATCGAAGTCAAGCCAATTTAACAGTTATACTGGTAAAACGGACCCCAGACTCAAAGGTGAAAGCTTCAAATGTGACTGGGATTAAAGCTACAAGGAAGAAGAAGATAGGCCGCGGTAACCTGGCAACATCTGGGAATCTGATCAGACTGGAGTTAGTGTTATCAGCTCTAATATTATTAGTGTTAAATTCTTCGTTACTTCCCAATTGGGAAGGAAGTATACAATCTGTTTGTTGTATTTTGGACAAACGTAATTCCTCCAATCCATACTAATATTCTAAATGCCAAAGTAACTCTCAGTCTGTCTGTCTGCATATTACGCTTTCGTGCCTAAAGCACTGAACCGATTTTGATGGCGGTATTAGGGTAGATTAGATCTTAAGAAAGGACATAGGCTGTGTTTGGGCGCGATAACCGACATCCATGCGTGCGGAGCCGCGGTCAAAAGCTAGTAATTACAGTCCATCAAATCTAAGAGGTACCGTTTGACGTTTCATATTTTTCAAACCGAAACAACTTTGTTCATACGTACATTATTCAGTTTCGATAACCTTTTTCATAAAACCATGAATTTAGAAAGATTTCATTATTGTATCTAAAAATGTACAATTCTTAATATCTAAATGTAATTGAAAACTTTCAAACAAAGCAAAATAACACATATTTACACAGTAAATAATTTCTAATAGTTATATTCTTGACCTCATTACAAAGTTACGTAGTTAGGTCACTGCACGTAGTGTTGCGACTCTTCGGATACACTTGTATGCAAAAAAATCGTTTACATATACGAAAAATCGAATGTATTATTTACAAATTACACTTGACAACCAAACAAATATTTTTTCATGTGAATGGGATTTATCTCACATATTACGATTACATAACTAAATAGTTATGTAATCGTAAAATATGAGATAAAACCCATTCACCAAAAATACGTATTTATAAATCAAATATATTTGCTTCTTTAAAAAGTTGTCGAAAGCGATTTGTCGATTTTTGATTTTCGCGCCCAAATAAGTCGGGGTTTCTCGCGCTAACGCTGTCGAAATAGTAAATGGAGTCAGGGATAGTGTTTTTTACATTTATTTTTGTGTATGATAGTATGGGTTTGCATATTACAGAGAAATAAACAAATTTTTAACAAGCACATCCATTGATTTTACAATTACAATTTTTTCTTCTAAGTCTTATTTCTACGTCTAAAACTAATAAAAATAAGGTATGTAGAACCCATTCACAAAAATGTTGTTGCCTGATGTTATAAATTAACGACGTTACTGCGCGACCGCATAATGCACTGTATACACAGATACCCTAAAATAAATTAATTTAATTATTTTTAGGTCAATAGGCAAAATCGCAGGTGTCCAAGTCTCTACATTTTTTTTTTCTGGCAACACTGCCAACTACAAGCGCACGCGGTCCGCTCGGTCGGTTCGGCGTCAGCAGTCTCTCGCCATCTTGGAAGCTGACTGTGCGCGTACTTGCTTTCTCGTTTGTGTTTTACAATTTGTGACTTGGCTATTACTTTTCTGGACTGATCATTCTTTATCCGTTTACCTTGGCAATATTTATACTGGACTCCGAACTAAGCAAGTGTTTATTAATAATGTCGAAAAGAGGACGTACTTTGAACAGCCAGGCTCGTGAATTGGTGGTGAAATTACACGAGTATTTTGAGCGTGAATCTCAAAATGGTGGACTTCTACTGCCAGTTACACAAGTTCGGGATCGCGTCGGTGAAGCTCTCGGTATTGGTAGCCGCACCGTTGGCAAAATATTAAGTGAAAAATATGGGCCTTCGGGGAGTGACAGTAACGTACTTCACACACCGAAAAAACGAAAAAGAAATAAACCTGTGACAGGCATCGATGAATTCGATAGTCATGCTATTAGAAACCATATATACGGGTATTTTACAAGAGGCGAATTTCCAACATTGGCAAAGTTATGTGCAACTTTAAAAGATGCCGGGCTGTATAAGGGAAGCATAGAGTCGTTGAGAACGGTAATAACAGGAATTGGCTTCAGATACAAAAAAGTTGACAAACGAAAAATTGTTATGGAGCGACATGACATAATTATGCAGCGACTAACATTCCTGCGCGAAGTTAAACAAATTATAAACTGGGATAATGTAATATTTTTGGACGAAACTTGGCTAAATTCCAACCATTCTGTGCCGAAAACATGGACTGATGATTCTGAAGCTTCGTGCTCGAAGGTGCCGATAGGAAAAGGTGGACGCCTCATAATATGCCATGCTGGGTCAGCGTCTACAGGCTTCGTGAAAAACTCTTTATTAGCTTTCCAATCCAAAAGCACTAAAGAGTATCATGAAGAAATGGACGCAGTAAGGTTCCGAGAGTGGTTCTTAAATTTATTACAGAATATCCCTCCTAACAGCACAATTATAATGGATAATGCCCCATACCACTCTGTGCAAATTGATAAAGCACCTACGTCAGCCAATAAGAAAGCAGATTTGGTGGCATGGCTGCAAAGAAAAGGAGTGGATGCCGACATGTCACTATTAAAAGCTGAATTATTACAGTTAGTGAAATTGCATAAACCACCAAAACCGACATATGTAATTGACCAATTGGCCGAAGAGCACGGGCACAAAGTCATACGACTTCCTCCGTACCATTGCCAATATAATGCCATTGAACTGATTTGGGCCCAAGTTAAAGGTAATATTTTATAATACTATAATAATAACACGAGTACTTCTAACATTTATAATTTAAACAATGGTTTTCGTCTGCTATCAAATAGTTACATTATTGTTTTACAGGTTATGCAGCAAGACACAACACAAAACCACCCTTCAGTGTCAAGAAAATGGAAGGTTTATTAAAGGAAGCATGTGCCCAAGTTACACAGGAAGATTGGAGTAAAGTAGTACAAAAAACAAAGAAAATAATAATGGACGACTTCGAAAGAGACGTACACTTTGATAATGTAATGGACAATCAACTGGTCATTAATTTAAATGACGATGATGACGAAGACGACGATACTAGTACTAGTAGTGAATAAAAAAATATCCTAAACATTTCTTTTATTTAATTATAACAATTGATTTCTTAAAATTCGGATATTATAGTAATCGATCTCTTAAAGTTCGGATATTATAGTAATCGATTTTTTCATCCCATCCCTATCATTCAATTGTCAGAACTGTCAAACGGTACTTCTTAGATTTGACGGACTGTAATATAGCGTTTTCACACTATACTCACATTTTGTCCATTCCTTGAATTTAAATTGAGCAGCGCCATCTACCGCCAGGGCGAGAAACAAAAAGATTGATTAAATACAGAATAGATGGCGCTACTTGTTTTGCTGAAGCGAGATACACTATTGTTCTGTATTTTGTGATTGATGTATTTACCAATTTTAAGTTTAGTAAGCATGAAATCTTTGCAAAATACCCTTTTTTATCAAGCATTCAAAATATGGCTAAATAGGTACTTTATCCATATACCGGGGTTCGGGGTAGCCACTACAGGCTTGTACCACATTCTAAACCCACATACTTTGCGAACTGAGGCTTACGACATTTATATAAAATATAAACCCTTTGCTGGAGGCATTACAGTGGTTGGAGGGCTAACCCATTCACATGCGACCACATTACGCGGCCCTTACTGAGCTATATCAGTGTTGCAGTATACATTGTGTACAGTCAGCGTCAGAAATATTTCGACTACAACGTTTCAAAATGATCTTAATACCAGAGCAAGTCAAACTGTTTTTATTAACCCCCGACGCAAAAACGGCGGGGTGTTATAAGTTTGACGTGTTTGTGTGTGTGTGTGTGTGTGTGTGTGTGTGTGTGTGTGTGTATCGAAAGTTATGAGGCAAACTCGATTTATTATTTTATACTAAAGGTGTGTACAAAATAACAGAACATCCCGTCATTAGTATAGAGGGATAACCATGGAGTTGGATCATTTTGAGTTGAGTACCTACTTTGTTCATCAAGATCGATCTGATGCTGACTGTACAACGTGCAATTGTACAGTCGCAATTAGAAGTAGTTTAAAATTATTATTAAATTTGAATGAATTTTTTATAGCATTTATTATGCTAACTTTTAAGTTCGAAAAACATTGGAATAAATGAAATGCTCAAGTGAGACTCGAACTCACGACCTTTCCCTTACAGGGGGACTGCTCTTCCATCTGAGCTATTGGGCCACACTTAATCATTCCAAATTTTCCTTCTCTTTATATCCGTCTATAAGGGCGACGGTGTTTCCAACAGTTCGTAATTATTATTAAAATTAAAATACAATTGAAGCCGATGGGTACAGTCAGTTTGTGTTATGTTTTACCAAACTGATATACAATTTTTAGCTCAGTATAAATGGTAATCTAGTCATTCGTAAGTGTTCAGCAACTTCTAATCGCGACTGTACAAAATGAGTTCCCGGCTTTGTATGAAGATAATCTGTTCTATACCGCGGGGCGACCATGCGCCATGAAATATTAATTCCAACTGAACATTTCACAGCTGTCAGTACCGTTATTGGAGTTGAATATTTTATTCTATTTGCCAAAATAAACAACGGTCGGTGAAAAATGTTTGACGATCTCAGGTTTCTAAAATGTATTGTTTTTCAGCCTCTAATGTTTTATTTTATTTACTTTAGTATGTAAATATCCATTATCATTAAAATAGCCCCCACCTCAGAGCTCGGGTTCTCATTTCCCACTTTTCTTTTTATAGGTACCTACTTGGCCAGATATTTGTTATGACATGGCCCTGGACCACCCCGGTATTAGACATCCGAGACGGTGTACGGTTTTAGTCGGTACGAGTGTATAATCGCCCGGCCCGGGGGGCCCTATCCGTGGGGAATTCCGCACGAAAACAAACAATATAGTCAGGTGGTCTACACAAAAAATGGCACCATAACTGAAAACAACACTTCTGATATCACTTCTTCAGTAATAGAACTTGCTGGTGTTGTTTCTGCCACCTCAATAAAGTCATTTAAAAACCGACTTCATAAACTACGACTAGAAAATTCAGTGCTACAAAAAAATTAAGGACAATTAAATACAAAAAAAATACTATAGACTATTATATTTTAACACTAGAAGTGAACACAACAGCTTGTAGCTGCTTGTTCATAATTATATAAATAAATAAATAAATATCACTGCTATAAGTCTTATTGTTTGACGGACGGACTTTGGAGTAAGATTTCTTCTCCGGATTGGGTGGTAAAACGGCAGTCGCTTCTAATACTACTGTCAATTTTGAAGAACAAGAAGCAGTAAATAGACTATTCCAAAGGCCTCAAATGCAACCAGTACGCTAAGAAGATGATGACGAAAAAAAAAACAAAATATTAATCCATACCCCTACAAAATCAGTAGCAACAAAAACAGTTTCCACGACCTTGCCACAAACCGAGCTTGCATTGTTGACATCTGTCTCCAATATGGCGGCTGGCGATCCATCAAATATATTAATAAGACGCCACTGGTGACATGACATGCAATATTACTTCGTAAACATGATATTTACGTGAGCTGCAAGCAGCAGCATGGAACTATGCTCACAAAATTATGGATATTTTTCAGCCAAATGAAATATCTAGGTACAGTAATCGCTAGTTTCCGGGCAGGTTCAGGTTGGTGCAGTCTTTAGATGTCTGTTCTTTCAACAGCATCTTAACCGTAGAATCAATATTCTTAAGTATATAAACGTCTTTCATGACTTGCCAAAGGCAGAGGTTCCATTAAACCACCGTAGTTTATACTTACCATTAGAAAACCTAAACATAACCTAGAAATATAACCTCTTTTTTGGCACAGTCACGAAACAATAAATAAATTTGAGCAATCAACTAAGCTATTACGTAATTACGATTTTATTATTCACCTAACATTGTTTCAAGGTGGCGGAGCTTATAACTACTTAATTTCAAAGAAAAACAGTAAACAAATTGATAAATGACGACAAGTGGCCGACAAAAATATTTACAACCAATTTCGGTTGATGCGCGGGAAATTGGCGACGCGTGGAGGGAAGTTGCCTTTGTTTTGGGTTACGTAAGCTGAGGAGAAATACTGAGTTATTAACTGCCAGCATTTAAAATGTTTGTGCCCTGAAGGCCTACTATTTCTACTAAAAATGTCTATTCAAATTTCAATCAATCTGTCAAATGCAAACGAAATGTCTAAACAGATTTATCGTAATGCAATTTCTTAAAAGGATTAAGTAATTGTGATTGATTTAATGTCTTATTAATATTCGATGGAAGCTTAATTTTGGAAAAAAGTTATTACAAGAATTGACCCTCCATTCATCATCTTGAATTTATACACACTCAGGCAAGTGCCTGAAAGTAAAACTGGCAAAAAGACCATCCTCTGTTCATATGTAATTACGTGTGCTTAGCTGGACAATGACGGAGAGATTATTGGGGGCCCATATATTTTGTATCCATCCTTCCGTATATATTATGTATAAAATAATACAGAACCAAACGCATAAAGCAAAGTTCGTTATGACAGTTGTTTTTTTATTTAATTTCGCGCCAACGTTGACAACTTTGTAATCAAATTCGGAATTTGATATTGAATTTCGAACGTTGAATATCAAATGTTTGAGTCAAACACACTTCACATACATAATCACACCTTTTGAAGTAGGGGTAGACAGACAAGCCGATAAATAGATTATATCTTTTGACGTAGAGTCAACAACCAATTTAGTCGTGATCTTAGTTCGTGTACACTTTACTAAATTTAATTACTGTAGGTATGTAATTCAATTTTTTCCGGTGTTTTTCGAACTTTAAAGTTAGCATAATAATGCTATAAAAAATTCATTCGAGTATTCTATCAGTTTGGTCGTTTTGTGTTAAAGCGTCCATTATCCATGCATCCTCTTATTCGTACAAACTATCCCACTAGTAATTAATTAGTAGGATTAGTAGGAAGAATAGCAATATTGTTTACAGTTTGAGCTTTCCACAGCGTGCCACCTAGAAACTAATGTCTCTAAAACACATTTTAAACTTTTCCTTACTCAAACTATTTAAATAAATGTACAGGGAAATCTTCAGCCAATATACATAATTAAATTCCTTCACTGCATTCTGTTGCACGTTTTCAGTTGTGAGAGTGGTTCAGTCCAATGTTACTTGGGGTTTTAATATATTTATTTATTGAAACAAAACCACTTTTTAATGGATTCTATCGTTATTTTTGGTTACCAAGGCTGCAGGAAGGTTTGGGCTAGGTATAAATAATAGTGGCGTTGGTAACGATAGCAATGTCACAATTGATTTCTCCCAATCTCAAAAAAACCTATGGTGCTTAAAGAAGTTCTCATTTCGAAAAAAAAATATTCCGTGGAATTAAACAAAAGAGAAACAGAGACAGAAAGAATTTGGGGAATGCCTTTGACAGCTTTTGCCCAGTAGCGGGATAAATTGCATATATAGATAGATATTCCCATTGACCCAAATGAAAGCATAACAATATTAAAGTTATCTGTGGTATAATGATAATAAATAATCGGTTCTACCGTTATCTAAATCCAGATTAGTCCAGTTCAATGATCCACTGTGGCTTAATCCATGGTTCTGAATCACTATGAGATTATTTTTGAATTGATGCGATTGTCAGAGTTTTGGGTCTATTTATAGAACATTCGGAAATATGTTCGAACACTTTATGCTAAAAATGGTCAAGCATTTATCCGTCTAGCATGAATTGATCCATAAGTGGCAAAATAGCTTTTGACTTTTTAATACTAAAAATATTAGTGTCGTCGTTAATTACTCCAGAAAAGCTGAATACTTAATTTACTTAATGCACACAAACATTACAGAGATAATACATGAAAACAAAAATTAAAGGAACGTGGATTATAGCGAGTTAAACACAATATGAGTTTTCTCCCCGCAAACCTTTAAGCTAAATTCTTTATTTCGCATTCATATTATTGTTAAAGTTGGCGTTTGAATTCGGTTTATTTCCGTAGGAACTATTAGTTTTTGGTTATTCTACTATTTATCAACTACATCTTCCTAATATTTATAAGTCCTCAACAGGCTAATAGCATTATAGATATAGATACATACTTTATTTTTACCTTCCTCAAAGAATTGCTATCGCTATTCAGCGGGGTAATGTAATGCTGTCAGCCTTTTGGGCACGGTACCGGTAGAGGTCGATGGGAAGAAATTCTACGATGCCTAAAGTTACAGCCTCTTCCACCCCTGGTATTTTTTTTCATTTTTGTATATATTGTACATTTAGTTATAATACTGCCATTAATTAGTCAGATTTCAATAAATGGACCATATTATTAATAAAATAACTTTAAAATAAATAATCCAAATAGTTTTGTGTAGGTCAATCTAGTTAGACATTCTGTCTGAGTTCAAAGACCTCAGTGGTCTTTGATCACAGCATAAGATTAGGCGTAAGAAGAAAACATCTTAAGGAATTCGTAGAATTTGTACAAACAAAGCGCTAGGCTCTTGGGGTAGGTGGGCCATGAAACACGCGGACGATGATCGCTTTAAACATACTTTTATTTTTCTAGTCATCTTTTTCTTCTCAGTTTTTCATCTCGGGTTGGCTTTTCGGATCTAATGCCTCCATTTTCCACAATCTTGGTTGTAAATGATAGTGTGACTATTTGCCATGTAAGCCATCTCGAATGACTCCACGTCAACAGTGATCGAGTCTACCTCTCCTACTGAAGCCCGGGGAGGCAGCATGGCAATGATAGTTGAATTTTATTATTCTGCACGGAACAATAAAAAATATACCGATTTAAGACCACTACATGACCATGAATTTTTTTTACTGTCATAAAGATGACATTACTGAATGACTCGTAATGGCTATAAAGATAGGTTTCAAATTCAAAGTTCACTAAATTATATCCAAGTTCTAAATTGAACAATCTTAATTCAGGCCTAACACCCGAAACATGACTCAATTTTTGTTTTAACAGCTTATCTAGTATAAAACCAAAGTCCTCCGTGTATAAAACGAATAAGTCATTGATTATTCCACGTGTTTAGTGGCCCCACCCTAACTCTAACTTATCACATACAGAGACAAGAGCAGGAAATGAAAATTAAAGCCATCTCCACTTACATAAGTATACACAACCTTTATTTGTTTTTTTTCGGAGACGGCAGATGAAGGACAACGGTCTTATTATAAAAAAAAAATAGAAATTGGGATACTCACTTATTATACACTTGGGTAGTACGGTGCATGTCCTGGGTTTGATTCCTGTTCGAGCAATACTTTTAGCAGTTAGAAAATTCCCAGAACCAGTTAAAATAAACTGACTTCTCGATGCTTTTCGAAGTTATGTGTGTATTTATCGCAGGTTTATAAGTGCCCGGTTAATGGCAATAGGCTCGCCACCTATTACATTGGGACCTAAACATAAACTGGCGAAATGTGGGTGCTAGCACCTCTGCCTACCCCTTCGGGGAATACATGCGTGAGTTTATGTTTATGTTATGTAGTTAAAATAAAAAGTCCAATTGATGATAGTAAGTATACTCTCTAGTGATATTAATTGAGTAATATACCTGTCTGCTTACCCCAATCAGGATATCCAGGACGGGTCTAGGTAGTTCAGTTAGCATAGTATTCGTGCGGTCCGCATTATTGGGAATCCTGAGGTCACGACCACCTTCGAGCCTATGCAGATGCGTAGAGATGTTGCGACTTTGGCAGTATTCTACCGTCTCTACCATGGTGAATGTTCTGACGAGTTCTTTCAATTAGTCCCACCCTCTCCTTTCCTTCACAGGACGACACGTGCAGGGCTAAGATGCCATCCATATACGGTGCAGAGTATACCAGCTAGAACCAAGCGTTTCAGTGACTCATTTCTATGCCGCACGACTAAGACCTGGAACTCCCTGCCTACTCACGTGTTTCCTTCTTCCTACAGTCCCGGGTCCTTTAAGCGGGGCGTGAAAAGACATCTAATGAGGCCGTCAAGCTGAGTGCCACCACTGTTAACATGGTACATGTTTGCGATGGTGACCCTCTCTCCGAGACTTTGCCTTTAGCTTAACATCAGGCGAGGTGAAGTCAAATTGATGTGTCCTAGATAAAAACAAACCCTCTGGAAAGAAACTGTCCATCTATTTGGGTCAATCAACTTTTATTACGTCCTGTAAGTACTATGTTTTGTCCCTGGCCAAAAATCGTAGTTCTAAAGAAAAATTATGTGGTTTGTTGGCACATGTCGCATTATCTTATTACTAAGCAAACATACGAGTCAATTATTTTAAATCAATCACTATTATACTGGAATTTTATTGGTTGTCCGGGTGACAAAACATCTGATGAAGTACCTATTTTATTGTTTGTCCCCCAGCAGGTTAGTACAGTGAAACATTACTTTAAACTAATAATACTATATGGAAAAAGTTGATTGGTAATAAAGTCCCATTCTGGAAATGGACACAGCAGACCTGTTAATTAAAATAGTTTAACTTGCTGATAACAGATGGCAATAGATCTGTGTACGAATTAAAATCGTGTTGAAACAATTTGAAAGTATCATAATAATATTAAGGAACTAGCTTTTGCCCGCGGCTTCGCCCGCGTGGAGGTCGGTTATCCCGACAAAACATTTTTCAAAAGACTAAGTGTACGAAGTTTCATACTTCTAACTTTTAAAATGACGAACTTTCCACACAAACGTTTATCACCTATTTTACCCTGTTGGTAGTAAAATGTTGAATGACGCTGATACACGTGTTTATTTATTTCTCAAAAGACGTACGCGCAGGCAACTCGGGCGTCGGAGGGCACTGACTGACCTCCGTCCCCCATGAGCGCGGGCCTGGGGGTGACGGGTGGAGCCGCCTGTCACCCCAGCAGAAGCAGGCCACGGCGGCGGCGCGCTGAACAGCGCGCCTCCCCATTCCGGGGGCGAGTTGGGGACACCGTTGTCCCCCCTCCTGAGGAGGGCCAGACCGTAAGGGATGGCCCTGGGTCAGCCGGGGTGCGAGGGATATGTCTTTGACAACCTCACCTCCGGCCTAGCACCAAGACCCACAGTCGGCGTGCGGTTTTAGTCGGTTCGAGTCCGACATAACCTTCCCTTCCGGCTCCGGCAGGGGGGGTATCCGAGGGGATTACCGCACGAAAAAAAAAAAAAAAAAAAAAAAAAAGGTGTACAAAGTTTCATGATTCTAACTTTGAAAATAATGAACTTTCCATACGTTTGTATGGAAGGTTCGTCATCGGGTAAGTTCGTCATCGGAAAAACATTTATTTATCGCCTATTTTGAAATACGCTAATTTCTTGAAAGACACAGGTTTATGAAATTTAGTGCACTGAAAATGACGGACTTTCATACAAACTTCCATCCCTTTAGTAGCAGAATTTCCAAAAATCTTTAGGATATAAAGAGAAGGGAAATTTGAAGTGATTCAGGTGTGGCCCAATAGCTTAGTTGGAAGAGCATTCCCCCTGTAAGGGAAAGGTCGTGGGTTCTAGTCCCACTTGAGCATTTCATTTACCCCCATGGGTTCGTGAAATCATCTAAAAGGATTAACTTAAATTAAATCTGCATGACGGTATGTTTCGCCCTCAAAACGAAGCCAGCATACCAATTTTGTAGCGAATGTAAATCTTTTTTAAAGTCGGTTAAAATTCTTCGCTACAAAAAGTACTATGCAAGCAGAAATATCAAGGGGTTTACCCGCAGTAGGTCGCAACAATATAGCCTTACGACGCTAGTTTCATTGCTCCTATAAATTTCACTGAACACTAAATAGACTCCATTCTTTAACGTGCACCCTATAGCCCGGCTAAGAAGAGTTTATATTGACTCTAGTTACCCTTGAAAGGATTTACTTCTTATTTATTTTCGAATATAAAGCTTGACTTCAACTATTTTTAACCCCCGACGCAAAGAAAGGTGCTATAAGTTTGAGGTGACTGTCTGTCTGACTGTCTGTGGCATTCTTTCACATTCATTTTTTATTGTATTAAAGATGCTTTATGTGCGAGTGTTCTTATACATGTTTGATAAAAATCGGCTGAGCCATTTAAAAGTTATGGGAGTTAAAGTGGGGATGGGGAGCTTGCGGACCCAGCGAACTTCGTACCACCAATTTTTTAACGCCCGCGTGGCGTCAGATTCCTTTCCCGCTGCACCCTCTACTACATATAAACCTTCTTCTTGATTTACTCTATCTATTAAAAGAAACCGCATCAAAATCTGTAGCGTAGTTTTGAAGATATGAGCATACATAGGGACATAGGGATGCGGAAATGAAAATGAAAATGAAAAATGAAAATGAGTTTATTGCCAAAAACATTTTGCAGCATTGTGCGTTTCACAGTGGCCCCACACTAGGCAAGCCTGTCCTGTGGGTACCAGATACGACTTAACCTAATGGTACACATACAGCTCGGGCGACATCAAAGATTACCGGCATACCTAATTTACATTATACACTTTACACAGTTTACATTTACAGTTTACACTTACATTTATTACTTTTTATACTACAAAGTTACTAATTAATACACATACATTATTCACAGAAATAATAAGATCACATAGGGCATTTTACTTATATCTATCTATACGTCAAGCTATGTTACCATGTAATGATGTTACCATGGAAAGCGACTTTGCTTTATACCATGTAGTGATAGTGATATTGACTGCAGTTATGGGATTATTTATGTTTTTACTGGTTTCAGATCTGACGAGTTTGGCCACAATATCTAATATTACATAAATAACAGTATTTATTCTCGATTCTAACTGTGATGCAGTTGAATTATACTTAAATATCCGCAACAATATGTCTACATACAATGTGCACACAACTTCTTTGGAAGGCCCTAACACTAAAATAGCGTTTAATATTACAAGCTACCTCGAGGGGACAGCAAAACCTCCCT
Organism: Eilema sororculum; assembly: GCA_914829495.1. Classification (NCBI taxonomy): domain Eukaryota; kingdom Metazoa; phylum Arthropoda; class Insecta; order Lepidoptera; family Erebidae; genus Eilema; species Eilema sororculum. Next base: position 1,938,526 of record OU618532.1, read on the forward strand.
ACAATGTGTCTCTGCCACTTGAGGATACTGAGGATACTATTTTTTATTACACCTTATAAATTGCGGACCTTTTGGGTATTATCTCCGTTTATGTATCGTGATTTAGAACGCGTGTGGACATTTAATTACCTCTTATAAAAGACAAAATATAGAACAGGGTAAGATAAGGATACAAGGCTGTACGTGGAGGAGCTCAAATGGCGAATACGATACTTTATTATACGATACTTAGGTGATTATGTTTTTAAAAGGGTTGGGTTGAGATGCCGTAGGGTTCGAGTGTTTGAATTAAAAAGGATTATATCATCAGCAGCTATACTAAGTTTAACAATACTTAATAATTGTGTTTAATATACAGAGGTGTCGGTAACGGTAATAGTGTCGCGAGTATGTAATTTATACTCTTGGTATGTACTCGTAAATAATGAAATAAGCAACTACTTCTAGACACTGTGGTGAAGGGTGATCGTTTCGAAAAAGGAAGCTGGTAGCAAAAAATCTTCTCTCTTATAGCAATTTTGTATGGAATTTTACCATCGTTCTCTTTGTAGAGCAAGCCCCAAGCATAGGGACCAATTACCGCTGCTACCAGATATTAGAATAACAGTGTGTTTTCAACAAAACAATTGAAAAATATTAAGCTATTTGACCAATTCAGATAATGTACGTACGTACCCATTATCTTTTACAATTTCAGCGCTATGAAAATATAGTTTCAATCTCACAAAAATGTCTTAGCGTTCTGCCGAACAAATAGATTCGTCCACTGGAAGCTCTCAGTATATTTCAATCTAAATAGTTTTCTATGATTGAAATGTTATATCAAATATGATACATTTGTAGTACTCATATTTGGAACATCAAAATCTGATTTTCAGTTCGTAAAAAACAGTTTTCTAGTAGAAAAGACACAAAAGATATAATTATTAAAGAAATTGTGCATAGGAAGAAATAAGTCATTTATTTTCTCCTTTATTCAATCCTTGTTCCTACCCTCTTTACCTACCTCCCTGCACAATTTGACTCTGTTCTGGGTTGTGTGGTTGCTAAGGTTGTCCTGTTTTTCCTTCCTTATTGAAAACTTCGGATGTGAGTGTGGTTAACGCTAGGATTAAGTAGAAGAATAGATTTATAATCTGGAATTACGCATTGTCTCTTTTTGTCCCGGGATTAGGGGGTAAAGGGTCGTAGGAAAGAGATCAGTGGGTGAATCCACGTGCAATAGTTAATAAGGCAATAAGTTATCACAGTTAACTCGTCATCAAACTCCTATCCCTATTAACGTCAACTAACCCACTTCAATTAATTAATACATGAACACGTACCTTTCTCAGTAATCTCTTACGAAGGTTTAGTGCTAATGAAGTCCCTACCTGGAGGGCTACCATTATCTTAAAGCAATGTTATTTCAATCTTACTTCACTTTCAAAATGACAATCATTTTTTTAAAGAACTGAAATCCATACTCCATACTTAATATAATAAATGCGAAAGTAACTCTGTCTGTCTGTCTGTCTGAATGTTACGATTTCATGCCTAAACCACTGTATGGATTTTGATGAAATTTGGTATAGGGGTAGATTAGACCATGAAAAACGACATAGGCTATGTTTGGTCGCGATAACCGACGTCCACGCAAGCGGAGCCGCGATCAAAACCTAGTTACTAATATGTTTGTTAACCCCTCCAGCTAAGCTAAATTGTTTGTGCCAGTGTGGGTTCACGTCGATAGTGTAATGGAGAGGATTCAAAATTGAGACCTCTCGATCGTAAAGTCGAATCCTTGACCACTAAGCTACCGAGACGGTTCAAAGAAAGGTGTACTGTGTAATTATTTACTCTGCTTGTTAAATTAACAAACAACAGCCCCTTTATATATAGTATTAAAAGAAATAAATTATTTTTCTTGAAAATCTCACGAATTAAACAAAATAAATAACTATATCCACCACAGAGAGAGTAAAGAGTAAGAGATAATTCGAAAAACATTGGAAAAAATGAAATGCTCAAGTGAGACTCGAACTCACGACCTTTCGCTTACAGGGCGACTGCTCTGCCAACTGAGCTATTGAGCACCACCTGAATCATTCCAAATTTTCCTTCTCTTTATATCCGTCTATAAGGGCGACGGTGCAGCCATCTACCAACATTCTTACGAACTGTTGGAAACAATGAATGATTTTTCAACCATTTTTAAACATTGAATTTTGATGACTGCGCCCAAATATTTGAATGAATTCTTTATAGCATTTATTATGCTAACTGTTAAGTTCGAAAAACATTGGAAAAAATGAAATGCTCAAGTGAGACTCGAGCTCACGACCTTTCGCTTACAGGGCGACTGCTCTGCCAACTGAGCTATTGAGCACCACCTGAATCATTCCAAATTTTCCTTCTCTTTATATCCGTCTATAATTTCGAACTTAACAGTTAGCATAATAAATGCTATAAAGAATTCATTCAAGTAAGAGATAATGTTTGCAGTCCTCTACTCACAGACGTGGACAGAAGATATATTTCTGCTTGCAGCTGCTATGGGACTAATTATCACTCCTAGTGAGGCATCTGTTACGTAGTGACTATTATATGTATTCTGATTTCTGCCAGGTGGACGATCAGAACGTGTAGTCACAAATCAAGACAGAAATAATACTGTTGGATACAGTAGTACCCCCCTGTACTCTGTAGTTTATAGCGTAATGAATCTAGACCATAACTTAGATGTACATTGTAGAAGCGGCTTTTATTGCGAACAGACGCCTATTAGTTTAAATGAGTAAGTGAGAGTTGATAGCTGATGAGGGTATTGTACAATTGAATGTCTTCCAATTTAATCTGATTCTAGTGTTTCGATGATTTAAGACGCGGTCGTACTTCAATTCGACAATCCGTGGCGTAGAACAGAAAGAGAATTCTCATAATTTATAATAGGTTTCTGCTCAAAATTCAAACTCGAAAAATAAATGTCAATTTTCCAAAATTAAAAATTGATGTTCTTGTAAAAGAAGTTTCATAAAATCGTGAACGGTTTTGATATTTGGGGGATTGCGATTAGATTTTGAATAGATATAAATTACAAGAATTAGCCTTTTGATTTCATAGATAAGTACCTACCTATATAGTACCGCCTTTTAGTAGATTTCTCATGGAAATGACACGCCAGTGACAGTAATGTTTACTAAATCGGATATTTAGTTTAAAAAAACATTACCCTCGCTGGCGTGACATTTCCATGTTAAAAGTGGTCGAATATAACCGACTCTCCCATATTTTGATGTTTATTACATACATCGATGAATCCGATACATTGGTCAATCTATTCTACAAATGCATTGCCACTTGTTTAGAGGGTACTACCGTGGTACTACTATCAACACTAAATTAGCTGTTCTAAATGAAAAATGTGTCACGGTTGAATGGCTGTCGGGTTTGAAGTTCACACCTTAATAGGTAACTTTAGTAAGACTAATGGTTTTTCTATCGTATTGAAGTCAGTCTATGTACGTTTCTCAGATATATCTGCGTAAAGTGATATCAATTTGTTATTCAATTCCTTTAAGAGAGTGCACTTCACACAGAACTATAACGTTTCAATATGTATGAAAGCACAGGGAAATTCAACACCGGATGTCGTCACAGTACGAAAGAAATATAGAAATAAGAAAGTCACTTCGTCCTTCAATGAATCAGTCAGTAAATAACTATTTAATTGGTATTCAATTTTCCAAAGGTACCAACCAATAATACTGTTGGACGTTTACGTGAATATCACTCACTAAAATAAAACAATTATTAATTAATCAAATCAAATCAAAATCAAAAAATAGTTTATCCTGCATAAACCATTAAATCGGCACTTACAAAACGTCAAAATAAAGTAAATATTGAATAATAACTAATACTAGCAAATGGACCACCGCACCGGTTCGAAACGCGGCCCAGACCTAAGAAGACTCCGGCAAGAAACTCAGCGGGCATTTTATTTTGGTCTATTTACAAAACATTTACTAAGCCTAAAACTTATGGTCTAGATACAATGTCTTGCTTGAGTAGCATAGCTGAGCGAACAGCTCATTTTCAAGCTTGTTTATCACTTAAATATTCTTGGATTTTATAATAGCCTTTCTGGCACAGTTTGCTCTTTATTGTATTTTTAAATTTATTAATCGTATCGCGATATATTCGGTATTATTTTATTATTTATACTTAGCCCGACGTTTCGGCTATTTTTCATATATTTCAAAAGTCGTCATATAATCAGTGAAAAAGTAATTTCATTTCAATTTCAAAAGACTCGATTGAACTGAAACATTCCAACTACATACATTTCGCCGGTTTCATTTTAGACCCGCCATGTTTTTAATTCTCAGATTCGCATCGAGGATCAATCTCGTACTATGTTCCTTGTTCCTTTTCCTCTTAAACTCAATGGCGGGATTCGATCCTGAACCGAGGCATTTAAATTGGACGGATTACAGGGCCGGACTTGTGGAGTTAGGGGTGCGTGATGGATTTGGTTAATTTTGTAAAGATAAATTTTGTTTGTCTAAGGCTTCGGTGTTTGGACTGTTAATGTTGTTGTTTCCTACAGAATTTAGTAATTTAATTTGGAATTCTTAATATTATTAGGTACTAACTTCTGCCCGTGGCTCCATCTGCGAGTACCTATCAGGATCAGTATAAAATAGAAGCCATATAAGCGACCTAAAGGAATAGAAAGAAAACCCAGATCCCAGGCTCCAAGGTGAAAGAAAGTCAAAGTGAAATTAATAAAGAAGTTGTGTGATGGTAAAGCATTCGACTGCTAAGATAGATATCACGTGTGTCAAATTTTTATACGAATTATTATGTACATACACTTGTATTGTCTTTTTTGCGCTATTAATCATAATTTCACGCATGCACCCCAAGTAGATTCCCAACCATACACAGAAAAAACTTTAAACCTATTTGCACCCACGTATGTTTTTTAACTCATCTGCCCTAGATCCACACCTGTACTCAAAGTATCGCTTTTCAGGCGAATGGTTTAAAAGGTAATGCAGTTTTATGTTTTTTAAGAAGCTGTACCTATTGGTTTCCTTACATTTTCTGCTCGAGCGCTCAATATTGGACTATAGTAGAGTAGTGTATTTATTTAAATGGTAGTCCATTGGATGGCCGAAATTCAACTGTATTTCTTTATTTCCCTTTAGTTTAAATGATTATAAGATTATTTTGTACTGTAACTTACTTCTAGGCACGTTTAAAATTATGATGACCACGACTTATATGGCTATATAAATCTACGTATTGGCGTTGGTTTATTTGTGTGCATTGTTTCAAATTTCCATGTGTACAAAAAAATCTTCGTATGTTCAGCCGCAATCCATAACACAGGCTAGTAAATGGGTCTACTCGATGTATTAAGGGGCCAGATCGTGAAAATCACCGAAAAGAGTGTTACAATTTTTCATATTTAACCTATTTAGATATGATTGATATCAATGATACTTTGTATATATTACAATCAAAGACCAAACATTATGGTATGCTTATATTAAACTCGTAAAACCTAATAGTTGTTATATAATAAACGTCAATAAACGCACAAAATTGAGAAAAAAATGCAAAAACATGCCTTCGTATTTTTCAGATTTAACCCAATAAATCAACACAAATTGATAAAAAGAAACACTTTTTGAACACTGAAGAAACCAATAAAATATAGCGTGTACGTTTTTTGTACCTTTACAAACAAGGACTTCCTCTTTTAAAGCCCTAAAATCTAGATATGTTTTACGTGAAATCTCCATACAGGCTAAGTGAAATAGGCTCCAGTTTTTGAGTAAATTCATATTGAAAATGAGTGATTTTAGCAATGAACCGGTATACATTTGAAAGTCAAAGACTTCTTGATAGGGAAGACAAAACTTATTTGATGATACATTTAGTAATCAATCTAAAAAATCACTTCAAAGTTACTGAAAAACGCGTAAAATAGTGTCTTTTTTCTGCCATATTTTTTCTTATCGCCCGTCAGTCGCCCACGGGCCTTCGAAGCAGGAGCACGTCTCTTTGGCGCGTGATGACAGTTCATGCATACACAAATAGGCCTACCAAGAAATATATGAAATGAAAAATGGCGCCACCGTCTTCATTAATCATTTGGACGGCAATAAAATAGTATGCATTTTACAGTGACAACCATAGTTCCGATTTTTGCCATTTCACACTTTCGTTGGTACATTTATAGCATAATGTTTCAGATTTTGACATACTTGCTTTAAGGTTTGAACTGTAAAGTTGGGGATATACCTAGTTAAAATATTTTTTGTAGAAACAATATTTTTAGGTTCTGTTGTAACGAAATTATAATTAGATACTAACTTCATGGTCTATTTTATATGATATATATATATGATATATGTATATTGTAAAGTAGTTGTTTCCGTACATATTAGTAATAAAAAAAGTTTCGTTGGCTTATGTTATATTAAAGATACTGATTCATATTTAGCAGCATCACTAGAGTCGCAGGAGTCGCGGGTATCAGTTAGTGCGACCACCAGTAGACCTGGTGCACTGTATTAGAAGCCTTATGTATCGCAATGTCGCAGATACGCAAGAGAGCCGCCTTCGTCGGTACGATCACGTCAATCTGCGTCTGATCGATAAGGAGCGAACGTCCGAGTGCCATCACTGCGACGCGAGCGACGTCACGGGACTGCACACGCTCACCGAGTGGCCGGCAAGGTGGGAGCTCGTGGCGGCCCTGGGAGTGAGAGTTCTCATCCTCGCCACCTTGCTCACGGCGATGGTCCGCTGTGCGGACGCGTGGGTGGCCAGCGTCTCCTTCTGCGTCCTCCTTTTTTTCTTCTTTCTAATGGTCGTGAAGGAAACGGTGGAACGGGAGTGGTGGCGTAAGAGAGAGAGACTTACAGATCACACCACCCGCGTGCGCAGGCAACTCGGGCGTCGGAGGGTACAGACTGACCTCCGTCCCTCATGAGCGCGGGCCTGGGGCTGACGGATAGAGCCGCCTGTCACCCCAGCAGAAGCAGGCCACGGCGGCGGCGTGGTTAGAAGCGCGCCTCCCCACTCTAGGGCGAGTCCTGGTTGTCCTCCTCCCGAAGAGGGCCAGACCGCAAGGGATGGCCCTGATGGTTAGCCGGGGTGCGAGGAATATGCCTAAGACAACCTCACCTCCGGCCTAGCACCACGACCCTCAGTCGGCGTGCGGTTTTAGTCGGTTCAAGTCCGACATAACCTCCCCACCCGGCTCCAGCCGGGGAGGAAATGTAGGAAGAAGAGCTACAAGAAGGACCCTGAAACTGTGCAATTGGGTTGCTAGGTGCCTGCAGGAGCGCCGTATTCGTGTCCTCTCTCCCCATGACTCTCTTTCTTCAGCTTTCATTGCTATGCAGATGATAGCACCTTACACGAGAGTTATCACGGAAATCCTGCGGCTACACAGTCTGATATCGATGAAAAAGGGTAGCTTAGGGTTCTTGTCACTGAGATTGTCCGGATCGTGGATCACATTTTGCAATGGCGCTCTGAGAACTTGGTGGAGTACAATGCTAAGAAGACGCAGGCACAGCAAAGGTATTTTCTTTTCTTACACCATTCCACTCTTCAGAGCACGCCACTACCACTAAACGACAATCGGATTGGCATCTACTCGTAGTAAGGTCGTCAAGCTGACTGCCACCATTGTTAACTAAGTACGTGTTTGTAATGGTGGCCTTTTCTTGACACTTTGCCTTTATCTTACCGTCAGGCGACGAGAAGTCAAATTGTCGTGCTCGGCTCCTATACATTTAGATTAATATGCGCGCTCTATACATCTATATATATAAAAATGAACCCCTATTTCCCTTGGTCACGACATCACGCCTGAAGGGCTGAACCGATTTCGCTAATTTTTTTTTGATGTGTTCGTTATTGTTAGGAGAAGGTTCTTATGAAAGAAAAAATGAAGAAAATTGCGCGGAAAATTAGAAAATTTAAGAATACATAACCACCATATAAAATAGCTAATCCGACATAGGTACGCCATGTTTAAATTTTGAATTTGGAATACGAATTGGAAAAAAATGTGTTTATTATTCTAATACTGCTGTATGATATTCTTCTATGTTATCTGACGTTTGATATAGAATTGATATTATGCGTGCAAATATCGTCAGAGGGTGATTAGTAGACATTCTTCTGAATGAACAAAATGCCCGTTGCATGGGCCGCGAAAATATTTATGGTGGCTATTTTTTTATTTAGGTCGAAAAATTTATGGTTTATGGTAGTATGAACGCCCTTGAGCTTAGAGATATATAGTTGTATGGGTCCCATAGGTATATAGGCTCCGTAGGTGTAAGTATGGGCCCCGGTGACCTATTAGTGTCGGGAGCTCCGTGGGCGTATGGGGCCCGAATCGAAATGCTTTCCGTTGTCAAAATAATTAGGATAATTTGATACAGCTAATTGATTCTAATTTCTAAGGCGAAACGAAGTTTGCCGGGACAGCTAGTAAAATATAAACTAATGTGATCTTCGGTATCTCGTAGTTTGATATTTCGTACAGGTTTGAACTTCGAAATTTTGTAATTAGGGCTTTTAAATATCGTTTCTTTTGTACGTAACTGGCAGGTATGGTCTGTCTACGCGCGGTGGGCATTTTAATTTTATGAGTATTTTCAGTATCCTCAGATATCAACAATTAGGTGTAGGTATGTCCCCAGCCTTATTTTGTTCGAAATCTCATAATCTCTGTAAAAAGTTTAACATGCTATGTATGACACTGAAACAAAAGACATGCCAATGACGTCACGTAACATAATATGACAGGGATGAATGTATAAGAAGAAAAGAGATACGAAATGTAATTGACAGACGTAATACGTCACAATAAATCATATTACTCAAAAATGCACTCTAACCACAAGGCTTACAATAGTTTTTTCATCATTGGTAAGACAATTTTCACCATTATTTTGACTGGTAAAGAGCGTCTTGCAGCCCACTGTGCATCTCGGTGATGTGTGCGTGCACGGCTGCGTCTGTATTTTGACAGATTTTGAGTCGTGCGCTCCGCGGACTCGGTCCTTAAATCGAAAAGCGGTACTATATATCTATGTATTGTATATCTACTAGCTTTAACCGCGACTTCGTCCGCGTTACCACTGTACCTGTTCCCGTGACCTATTTAAAGTTTTTTAAAGTTTTTGTGAGCCTGGTACTTCATGCAAATGTACCAGGGTCACAGAAATACTGATCCCGTGGCCGCGACTCACCGGAACCTATACCCGGGATAAAATAAAAGTCGAACGGGATGAAAAGTATCCTATGTCCGTCTCCCGGTTTTAAGTTACATCCCCACCAATTTTCAGCCAAACCGGTACAGCCGTTCTTGGGTTAAATAAATAAATAAATAAATATTCCACAACATTCTACACAACGCTATCTAGAGACCCATGGTAAGCTTTTATACCTTGTGTTATGGAATCTAGAATGCGGATAAACATACTTATATCCTTTTTTTTATTTGTAAATACATACATATTATACATAGAAACACCCAGACCATACCATGCAAATAGCCATATTCATGCATACAAATATTTGCACTGAGCGGTAATCGAACCCGCGCCTCCTGCGTGGCAGTCGCGTGCACTACCACCACGCCACAGAGGCTGTCATCAGTTATAAATAGTGTGACTAACACAACTTTCTTTTATAGATAATATATTCTTCATTTATAACATTAGTCGAGATGACGTGAACAGGGGTGTGTAAATTGACATGTTGAGCGGTGGCCTACCTGGGCCTCCAGAGATTGCAAAAAGTGGCAATACATTATATGTAGACTTCATAGCAATGCGTTTAAAGTTCAATTTTAAATAACTGTTAGCAGAGTGAATAAAAGAGTGTGATGAAACTTTTGTCATTTAATTTCGGACCTTAGCGTATAAAAATAAAGCCTAAACTTTAATGCCGCGTTTTGCAATCTCTGTGGTTTGACAATAGTTTTGCTTTAGTAGAATCGAGGCCCTGACCATGCCTCTGACAATCTGTGTGTTGCAAGTTTTGTCTGTTTTCAGTAATGGATGTGTCAATAATATCGCAATGTGAGCAAGGAGTGTTGAACAAGGTTACATGGAAGAAAATATGAAAGATATTAAATTATTGTAGGTGTCTCATAGAAACTACTAACCTTATATAGGTACTGGGTGATTCTATAGTCGTTTTGGATAAAAAAAATTGGCACAGTTTTGATAGCAAAATCATCTGGAAGTATTAATTTGGCGGAAGAGAAAGAATATTCTTTTGATAATGTATGGGAATAATGTTCAAGGAAAAATGTATGAGGGTTTTAAAAAAAATTTTTCTTCCGCCAAATTAATACTTCTAGATGATTCGCTTTTGAAATTATGCCCCAATTTTTTTCATCCGAAACTACTATAAAATCATTTAGTATAGTGTACAAATCGTTTGGTAGGGTAACAAATAGACTTACTTCATATTATTGCATAGGGCTAAATGATATAGATTTATATGTTCTAATAACATAGAAACGCGAAAGTTTCAAAGTGAATAGTCGCTTACATTTTCTATCCCGCCACAAGCCGCCCAACGCTTATAGGCAAAACCCGCATTGCGAATACTCACCGCGCGATTATTTCCGCAATATTCTGTGTCGTATTGAAATCCCGACGGTACGAATTTAATTCGCTCAATAGTAATACTCGTAGGTACTAAAACTAAACATACTGTGAAGAAAATACCGTACAACTTTTGTAAGTTTCGAGTTGGGGCAGACCTTATATATTAATAGTGTAAACGGTTGTGTGCATTTAAATCGCACCACGGGGAGGTGGGTTTTGAAACAAAACACAGATTTGGTAGCGGAATTGTTTTGCGTGCGGTTTTTATCCGCAGTGCGTGTTTGGCTTACTTACTACAAACAGACAGGAATCTCGGAGAATTTTATTGAAATTCAGTGATTCTGAGGATGTACGGCACACTCGCCCAATTCTCAACGCACTATGATTCCTGATAATTTTCTTCCCAGGGTACACCTGGGAACCCCTATTCCGGGTGGGGGGGAGGGGGAGTCGGAGACAACCTCACCTCCAGCCTCACACCACGACCCTCAGTCAGCCTGCGGCTTTAGTCAGTTCTAGTCCGACAAAACCTTCCTTACATGCTCCCGCGGGGTAGGTATCCGAGGGGATTACCGCACGAAAAAAAAGGGAACCCCTACAATAAGCTCCCTGACAGTACACTGTATGATTTGATTCTGACATACAAACTCCACTGCTAGCTCTGGTAATGTCAAGTCTGAAGATTACCAACCGCTGATCATTAAGTGAAATTTCGTAGTAAGGGCCTGACCTCACCAGTCAAAGTTCATACAATTATTAAATAGTAGGTACAATAAAAAACTTTCCACCAATTTACGGTGCCCTTGTTTGCAAACTTACATCGAAGAAGACTGTCATCCATTCAAAACGAATTTCGTCCTTACCTCTCAACAACTTAATAAACCGAAAGAACTTTTCAATCAAAACTCCCTTATAAAACTTGGGGGATGATAATAAAATAGCGTTTATTGTGACGTCACCGGATGAATACTGCGAATAACTTAAACCATTGGATTTGGGGGCTGGTTGTGTAAAGATAGCGGCCTCCTATTGATGGGAAGTGAGAATTTGTAGTGAAGGTATTTCGGTGTATAGAATGGTTTTCCTTTACCGATTTCGTTTGGACGTCATGGGTGTATTGAATTTCACTAATCTGTGGATGTTAAATGGTGAATTAGGTTTATAACTATTTAACTATTTATATTAGGTTTAAACCAGGATCTATGAGTATATTAGTACATGCATGTGTTACACCAGGGGCATCATTACCCGCACTATCTTGATAATTAACTTTATTCTATAACAAATTTTCTTCATATTTAATATCTTATTGATCAGTACATTAGGTTAATATTCCTACTTTATTGGCGCGCTACCGGTAATTATTATTTTGAAATTCGAACCTCATTTCAAAATGAACCGGTAAGTGTAAATAACAAGTTTGATACCTAACCATAAAGTTATTAAGTACCAGAAACACAAAGATAATAATAAAATCGCAAAAATGACCTAATACTTAATATTTGCAAAAACCCACCGATGTAATTACCGATATGAAGAGAATTTACGGCATTTCGGACTCGGGAACGGGCTATAACACGTAGGGCCATCGTGCTAACGAACGAAGCACGTATGAAATAAGGACTTTCTGGTCGGGTTATATGAAACTAGCTGATGCCCACAGCTTCGTCTGGGTATCTATATACCTATCTTATTAGTATTCATTCTTTACCCAAGGCTCAATTACTATGCTCAACTGGTTGAGCTGTCGGTATCTTAGTTGAGTAGAAGGGAATCGAAAGTATTCAAATTCAAATTCAAATGCTATATCAAATTCATATGCTAATCTGTGATGGAAGGTCCACATCTTATTTCCAATTGTACTGTGTCTTCACCTATGTGTAAATTACAGTTACCTACATCCATAGCTACAGTCGACTGAGTAACTGACTTACGTCTCCACTTTATAATATTAGTCAGACTATCAACTTAAGTTTTATTTTAGCATTTTTCGTCTTTATTTATATCGAAAAATTTTAAAGGGTAAAATTTGTGAATACAAAACTACTGTAAACACTTTGGAGTACTTTTTTGGGTAGAGAAACTACCTCATAACTATTTAATAGTAGCTGACCCGGCGAACTTCGTACCACCAATTATTTTCCACCCGCGTGACGTCCGATCCCGTTTCCGCTGCACCCTCTTATACAATGATATAGTTATCTAAGCAGCAACAGAAATAACCACACTGTCACTTCTGCGTATATGCTGATGCCAGCCGAATTTGTTGACATTCATGATCTCTGCTCCGTTCCCTTGAGTAGTAGTGTAATGATATAAGCCTATGTGTTATTCTGATGTATAAACTATATTATTGTAAAGTTTCATGAAAATCCATTCGGTAGTTTTTACGTGAAAGAGAAACAAACATCCATCCATAATCAAAAACTTTCTACATCTAATTTCCAAGAATTTAAACGTGAAGTTATTTTTGCACATAATAAGTAAGTAAACTTATTTAAATAACACGTATTTACTTACTCCCTTGCCACTACTTCCTTTTTATAATCTTCTAAGATACTCTTAGCACGATTTGTGCGGAAGTTGCTAGGAAGTAGAAGTGGTCTCTAAACAGTGCAAGAAAACGTGAATACTATTTTCTCAGTATCTCTCCATATTACATTTGTTATTCAAGAACAGTCTGTTTGGAATCTAGAACTAAGTACATGATGTAGGTATGTTTACTGTACACTTGTGACGTCAGAGATGTGTACAATTTACGGAAGCAGGGGTCTACTATGGAACGTTCACCCGAAAACATCAGTCTAGCATGAAATGCGTATAAAATCAGTAGCATTCAGGTACACGTGGCCAAAGAAATAGCAATGCAGCGTTTTATTTTTAGTGGATTTGCTCAGATACCAGATATATTTTTTTTTCTTGGCGTATATTACAAAATTACTTCGGAACGCTATCTGGGTTTTTTGCAAGGCGTGTAAACATAACTTCGACTCGTTTGTTCTGAAGTCTCAGGAATGAGGGTCGCCATTGCAGACTGCAGCACTATAGTAGTGGTCCTCAGTTTCACGGTCTCATCAAATACTTTTCACTCCCACTTAAAGGACCCGGGGAAATCGGAAGACGCAAAGACGGGTTCGTTTAAATAATTAAAATTCTTTACCAATACTCATGTTTCCTTGAATAAAAAAATTTGTTGCGCGTAACTATGGTTCACAACTTCGGAAGCGAGTATGTTTTATGGTAGGCCTGCAGCGCACCAGCTGAAATATTTGCATTTAATTCGGTTGAGTGTATTTTGTTCGAAAATATTATATTTTCCCCCATGTTCTCCAAGGTACCTTCAAGCAAGGCTCGGGAGCTCATTGGTCAAAACACTCCACCTGTGAAGGACTATTTGCGGGCTCAAGTCCCGACTGAGCAATTTGCTTTATCATTCTTAACCAATTGTGTAAAAGCTATCAACATACAATATGTCAAATAAACGCAGCATACAATTTTATCAAACTAAACAACTATAGTCCTAGAGTACAACCCTGTGGTACTCCTTAACCCGACATTAGTAAGTGGCAAATAACGTTTATTATCTAAATAAAAAAATCTGTGAAATCTTAACAATCTTAAATTAGCCGTACAAAGGAGCCAACAAAGTAGAACAAGTTATACTGAAAGCATCTAATTTGCGCGTCTCGTTTGGCGGAGAGCCAAATTGATAAAAACTTGGCTGCGGTGTATTTCTTTAAAATAGTTTAGTGGCATTAGGACATTTACCGTTAAAAGTTTGTTTTGAACTGAAATTCTCATTCCATTCATAAGTTGAAAGTAACGTAGTTAAATTTTTGTATTTAAACACATATACTCACGACTGTAAATCCTCCAAGGGTAGGCACCCCGCATTAGTCCCCACATTTCGCCAATTATGATTTTTGGTGCCAACGACGTAATAGGAGGCGAGTCTGTTGCCGTCTAGTGGGCCCTTTGCCTTGGGCTATATGTTTACTGTCGGATAGAGAACAGCCATATCCCTTAGTCGACTTTTACGACACCCACAGGAAGTGGGTAATGGACTGCTGAGACGTGGTCTCGGGTTCGATCCCAGGTTTACCATGGCACACACCAATAACTTTTCGATGCTTTTCGAAGTTATGTGTGTATTTATCGCAGGTTTATAAGTGCCCGGTTAATGGCAATGGGCTCGCCACCTACATTGGGACCTAACCATAAACTGGCGAAATGTGGGTGCTATCACCTCTGCCTACCCCTTCGGGGAATACATGCGTGAGTTTATGTTATGTTATGTAAAATATAAATATATAATAAATATAAATAAATAAATAAATTATTAAAATTAGAAAGATTAGGACTAATAAGTCCTAATCTTTCTAATACCATATTGATAAGGTCATTTGAAGTTTATAGACGAATTCAACAATACTTTATCTATCGCAAACACATAGAGGATATGGTATTGTGATCGGTCCTTATACATAATAATATGCAAAATCTCAAAATAACGACGATTTGAAGTACTCCAAAAACCGGGTTCAAAGATTTTGTTACAAAAAAACATGCACACAAGCTTACAAACATTCCATACAACATACAAATAAATAAAAGCGTGTTAAAGAACTCTTAAGCAATACGACCGTTCACATTGAGTGGCAGTCGGAATCTGTGCTGCTTGCATAATGTATGTTTACATTTAAAATAAAGGTTCAGGCAGGAACATTCTGGATTCGCCCCCGGGAAATATATGAGGTGTGATTTTTGTTTAACTTCGAATTTACTTAAGAGTTGAATTTATTCTAGTAGCTTTGGGTTGGTCAGTGTTGTTTACCGTTGAGAATTTGTGGTTATTCAAACAAAATAATTCAGTATAATGTCAAACTGGATTTTGTACTAGTTGTTGCTTACCGCTCCACCCGCCTGAAATATTGAACCGGTTCCTGAAATCTATGGGAATTTTACTATAGACTATAATTTATTTATGTACCGAATTTCAGCCAGATCTATTGAGCTTTTAAGCTTGATTAGAAATAATATTCATCTAAGAATTTTCATAAATATTGATATTTTATAGTAGGGTAAGAAAATAGTGAAAGAAAGTAGAAGGTTGTGAAATTATATTATTTTACTAATACAGAGACCATATGAGGAGCGCTTGGGAGTTTTAAAAATTACAACTCTAAAAGAACGCAGACATAGAGGTGATATGATAGAGACTTTCAAGATCTTAAGTGGACATTACGACATTGAAGACTTTGACAAGTTGTTCACGCGCAACAATAATAACCACCTCAGAGGTCACCACCTGAGACTATCCACCAGCTTCTCGAATAACAATCCACACAGAAACTTTTTAAGTAATAGGGTAGTGAGAGAGTGGAATAAGCTACCACATGACGTTGTGACAGCCCAGAACATAAATCAGTTTAAGAATAGATTAGACCAACACCTTAACCAAAATAAATAAACACTGGTGGGCATAAGCAGGATACGGGCATTATCAGTTGTTTCGACTGCCTGCCTGTTAAAAAATAATAATAATAATAATAATAATAAACAATAACGTGGAGTAATTAAAAGTAAAGTAAAAAAAGAGCACACAGTTCTGAAATAGTTTAAACTTGAATATCAACTATCAACCTTATTGCTGACTGTCCCACTAAATCTCGAAGTACAAAATCGCGATGATCGGCAGTCTTGCGGTAACCTGCATCAAGGTAACAAACATTCGAGAATGCGTGTATTGATTTGGCGCACTTTCGTGGTAACGTGCATTGCAGTGACAAAAAAACATTCGATGATACGTGTATCGACGTGGCTTACTTTCGCACTAAGGTGAGTTGCATTTCCGAAACTTCGAACTACCGTTCATCGCGATTTTGAACTTCGAAATCCATTGGACTGTTTCGATGGATTTCGAAGTTGAAAATCGCGCGAAATCAATAGCGTAAGGAATGTTCCTTACGCTATCTTACCACCTACATTATATTTAATTATTTAATTGGCTATGTATACCTTACAAGATGTTGCCCGCCTGAATGTCGGTTATCGCGACCAAACATAGCCTATGTGTTAATCCAGGGTGTCAGCTAACAAAATACCAAATTACATTTTTTTTTTTCATTTATTTATTTATTTATTTATTTATTACACAAGGCAAAACATCATAGGTACAATAGTAGAATTCAGAATACAATGTTAGGTGCATTCACAAATGCTATTGAGAACATCTGCAGCCGGACTAGGTGGGAACCTGTATCTCGGCTTTAGATAGATAGATGGGGATTGCAGCAATATATTTATGTGGTACACGAGGAATAACACTATTGAAATGTTAATTGCAAGTGGCATAATACTTCACATGTCAATATTTCACAATAACTTTAAACTTAACCTAAAAGTGTGTGTGTGTGTGTGTGTGTGTGTGTGTGTGTGTGTGTGTGTGTGTGTGTGTGTGTGTGTGTGTGTGTGTGTGTGTGTGTGTGTGTGTGTGTGTGTGCGTGTATTAAAATCTATTTCGCAGTTTTTACGTGAAAGATTAACAAACATCCATGCATCCATCCATACTAACAAAATTTGACGTTTATAATTTTAATAGGATACTGTATATCACTCAATAACCATCTCAATATCTCAATATCGTATTATTATTATTGCCAGTATGTATTTCCCTGTCAATATTATTCCATATACGATATTCCTATCGATAGTCTGTATAACTTCAACATTTCAATTCTATTGAGTTGTCCAAAGGCGCCGGTCAATCCAAAAGCAGGCTTTATATCACCTTCTAAGCGCCACCATTAGAGACTTCGACCGCAGACCAAGTTGTATCGTGTAGTTGCACATAAATCGATATGCTATATCGTATTCAATGGACCGTCTTTGGGTAACGTGGAGTTAGGTTTGCTGGATCTAGACCACTAAGTTATCTATTTCCAATTATTTTCTGATGTATTGTCAACAGTATTTTTCAGGCCGGGTACAAACTGATAACATGTTAAAATGTATAAAGTATCAGACAACACGAGTGTCAAAATGTACAATATATTTATGACAAAATATCCTTTTGTCAATCGACAATATGTATTTATGACCAAATGAGCAATGGTCAAAATATACAGTTGCTAAAATGTTCAATTGACAGTATGTACTTTTCTTGTCTTAACACTAAATTCAAATTAAAATCCACAAAACTTACAATTTATTAATGTATTTATTAATTTTTTTTATATTTTATTTTATATTTATTTTATTTATTTTATATCAATTATATATCTATTTGATGTAAACATTTTACCATTTATTCATTATTACATTTGTGCATTTTGACACTCATGCAATATTAAATTTGTAATTTCTAGCATCACTGCATTCCTACATTTGGTCGTTACAACACTTTGACGATTTGAAACTATTTTACGTTTGTACATTTTGACACTCGTGCTATCTGATACTTTATACATTTTAACATGTTGTCAGTTCTATCCAACGTTTGCAGTTAGAAGTCCGTTTTCTCCTCTGTCTTTCTATCCATAATTTGGATGGTTTAAACGCAGCCACTGCCGTCTGACTATTGTCCTCCAGCTTACTACTAGGGTCCGGTCGAGTACAACCTATTCCCAAAATGCCTGAGACATATAAACGCCTCAAACAATAATGCTCTTGTTATCTTTTTTATTTTACACCCAAATTCTCTAAAACGAAAATCTGTGATTGTTGAAGTTACATACATCATGAGCTTTGAATAAAACTATATAATAACTAGCTGTCCCGGCGAACTTCGTACCGCCAATTTTTTCCCGCCCCGCGATCCGCGTCAGATCCCGTTCCCGCTGCACCATTTAGGGGGATGAAAAATAGATGTTGGCCGATTCTCATAGATACCGGATAAGCACAAAAAATTTCATCAAAATCGGTCAAGCCGTTTCGGAGGAGTATGGCAACGAAAACTGTGACACGAGAATTTTATATATTAGATAATAATATATCTAATATTTCATTTTTATGATAGATCAATCAATTAATTAGCCCAGTTACAGTCCACTGGGATATAGGACTCTCCCAATGTACGCCATTTCATCTGATCCTTCGCCTTCCGCATCCAGCCTGTCCAAGCCACCTTTTTTATGATAGATATTATTTTCAATTATTTGCCTAAATAGTATTATTGTTGTTTGAGCTGGCCCTTACCTCTAAATCATTTGAAGAATTTAGTTTTCTACCTATTTAAACATCGTAGTCGAGAAATAGGTCAACATTAAACAGCCGAAGCAGTTTTAGAAGTTAGTGTTCAGAATTCTGGCGGATTTGACTCAAAGGAGATAGTCCAAAGAGAACTATATAACATACGGACTAAATGTAAAACAGAATAATTGCCTGTAAACTTTAGCTCATTCCAAATGAAACGAAGAAAACATGAAACGGAATATTTAATGTGAGTTCTTCCAGCGTACGTAGATCAGGCCTTTTTGTAGCGTGTGCATGTACGTAGAGCGATGGTGCACTGATGCACTGTAGTGCTCTATCTGCATGTTAGGTTGGTGTCATATTAAGCTCAAGCAAATGGTATATGGTTAAAATGGATAATTTATTCATGTTATCCATGTTAATATTGTTTGGGTGTATGGGGCCTGAATGACTAGCAAGTCGGTATCACAGATGTGATACAGGTTTTCCTCTCGTTTTGAAGTGGTCAAATATCAGGTGACACCGTAAAAGTCAATTAAAAATGAGGAAAAAGTGTAAGCGGAGCTTGAGAAGAAAGCCTTGGATGCAATTTGGATATCTGGATATTTGAATTCATTTAAAACATTTTTGTCCCCTTAATTATCTTGAAAATACTTGTATTAGAATCTCCCATTGAAAACCGTTGGACCGCGACCCGCTAGGCGTGACGATCGCCTTGCCAACAATCCTCCATTTGTGCCGGAGAAACATCACACCTCGTTCCTGCAAAAATGAAAGGAAAAGGGGAAAACGGTACTATAGTGAAACATTCGCTAGCGTTACCTCTTAATATCTGAACTAAAAATTTCAATAACTATTTGTTATTTCCTTGTTGCCAGTTCAAGAAGACCAAGCAAATCAACTAAGCTTGCAAATAGTTCTATATGCTCCAAAGTTCTAACTTCTAAGCAATAAATCCTACTCATTCTGGAAACTGCCAGTAAGCCCTGTTGTAAAGGTTTCCGATAAATTCTTTTTTAGAAACTACCGCTCTTGGTGTGACCACGGCGTTAATCCCGGAATGAATCGGAATTCAATGCAGGTTTTAAACTCTACTACTTACTATATATGATATAGTTTGCTAAACCTAGTTTACTTGCACTTCAAGAAATAAGGTTAAATTTCATATGTAAATGTAAGTCAAGATTTTATATCTCAACAAAATCAAAGTGGGTAAAGTTTAATATTGGGTTGTTCCGTATTCATAAATATATACATTTTCGTGCAGTAATATAAGTTTGGTCTTCTTAGGTACTTAAATAAAATTTTATTTGACTTAAACAAAGTTAGAAAAAAGTTAACTATATAGTACCATTTGATTTCGATGACAGCTGTAATAGAGTTTACGCTCATCACTATTACAAATATCGGGATATTTACCATGTATTTTTTCGAGTGTCCGATATTTCGACGCTGTTCCAAACACCATGATCACGTAGAAAGTGGACTATTGGGGGTAAGTAGTGAATAAAGTTATTTAAGAGTACATATATCGATCGGGTAGAGTTTCTTTTCTTCGAGTTCCTTTATGACGCGTATCAGCTCATCATCATCACAGCTCATGGCCAATGTTTTGGATGCTTTTGACTTCCTAATAATGCCAAAGACTCATCCCTCAATCAATAGATGTACCAGTTAGGTGGTAAGGTTAGCTTGGCCTCATAAGATTTTGGGGGTACCATTTACTCATGCCAGTATATTTCCAAAATTGTACCCAGTTATATTAATTCACACACTATATTTTCAGTCCCAGGTTGAAGGAAGTCAGACTTTGATTGAACCAGGCAATTATTATCTACTACTAGAGGCAGAACAGTTGTATTCCTTAATCGCCTTGTACCCTACAATGAACATTAGGACAAACGACAAAATTGTCCGAAGAAATTCAAATTGAACATGAAGTCTGTATTGCAGCAATTTTCATTACATAACAATTACCATTATAACAAGACCTCCCTACCCATAATTGCTTTCCTTATAAAAGTACAAAGAAACGGTATCCATTAATTACACTGTTGGTTGAAAGGACTTTAAACTGACCGGCCTGTCGTGGCTCATTAAATTTTGGTGTTATAGAGACGTTGAAGTTAACTTTTGTACTACATAGTTTGTAGGTTTAATTGCCTTTATACAAGCAAGGCTTGGGGTACTGGAGTAAGTACTTAGCTTAAAGAGTTTAAAAGGTAGGCTTAATATTCAGGACTATTAACTATAAAGAAATTACACAATATAGACTTGACACAACTGACTGATTGATTCTTCAAGTTGAATCTTCTATCTTTATATACATACATATATACATAAACTCACGTCTTTATTCCCCGAAGGGTTAGGCAGAGGTGCTGGCACCCACATTTTGCCAGTTTACGTTTAGGTCCCAATGTAATAGGTGGCGAGCCTATTGCCATTAACCGGGCACTTATAAACCTGCGATAAATACACACATAACATCGAAAAGCATCGAATCGTCATTGGTGTGTGCCATGGTAAACCTGGGATCGAACCCGAGACCTCGTCTCAGCAGTCCATTACCCATACCCCTAGGCTACCGCAGATTCAACCGTAAAGAAATTGTTTAAAAGTTTGATAGTGAGAATGATAAGTGTTCTGTGACTCTATGAATGTAGGAGGGATCAGAATGAATGGTGTCCAAAGTATCAGTGTTCTTAAGAAGTTCATAGTCAGGGTAAACCTTCCCGCAGTCCCTGGTAAAAATCTCACGCAACGAAACACCGTGTGGTTTTAGTTGCACATGTGTCGATCCCACAAAACCACTTTAACGCTAACCTCGTTGAGGTTTCCTACATACCTATACAAAAAAAGTTCAATAAAAGTTTATAACCCTTTCAAATATATTAGCTACTTTTCAATTTATACTTCATAAATGTCAATATCGACATAATTTTGAAATGATTTAAGAGTTTAATTCAAATTTTAAAACATTTTCTCACCATATCTCATCTGATTTGCATGGTCATAAAGCAGACGTACGGCGGCTGTAAAATATATACTGTATACTGATAAAAACACGGCGACCCTTATTTATTATACGAATAAACATAGGGATGGATCAAATATCCCGGGATACGGAAAAAGAATGAATAAAAAAGAGGTTCTAACTCTTTGCTCTCCGTTTAGAGCAAATTGTTAGACTAGAAAAAAATTGTTATAATTCTATGATTTTGCAAGGACTGCCTAAGAACCTGCTCTAAATACTAGAAATTGAATTGGATTTTTTGATTTCAATTCAGTTTTGTTACAATCAAAACATCATTGCAGCATTATACTAATCAACGTTAAAACTTTCATGATGTGATGCAAAATCAGTAACTCTATAGAAGTTAACCTTACGCTAGTACTGCTAGAAGACGCTTAATATAATAATAAATAATAATAAAATATTCTTTATTGCACACCAAAAGAAACAAACAACAGAAATTTTAAACAATCTCATGTACAATGGGCGGCCTTATTGCAAACAACAATCTCTTCCAGGCAACCTTTGGATGGACAGGAGTGCATTGAAATCACACGTGGGTTTTTGGTGTATGAAAGTAACATCAAAAACAAAAATACAAATACACTACATGCAATACCTATATATAATACATACAATACCTATATACATATAATACATACAATACCTACCTATATATAATACATACAATACCCATATACCTACAATATACGTTATATTTTCTACAGACAGAATATACCAATGTTGTGTGGCTATAGTACGACTCTGGCCTACTAAACCTTTGAAAGAATCCCGGGATAAGGCATCCCATCACTAGTTAGCGCTTATAAAAGACGTACATCGTAAAATTTTATTGTGAAAACTCATTTATTATGAAATTATTTCTATCTAAGCTGATTTAGCGATAAAAGAGAATTGAAATAAATCTAAAGTTATTATTCTATAAAAAGTGTAGGTACACGAAAAGGCATTTTCGTGAAATGAGACTTGAAGTGGTGAGCTAAGCTATAACATGATGCGCAAGCAGCAAGCAAGGTTCACGTCCCGTCTTGGAGTCTTTCAGTGATTCAGATCTACAGGATAACAACCATACTGCAATATTTCTATAAAAAGATTGGACAAATAGGAAAAACATGCAGACATAGAAGTAAAAACTAAAAAACTTGTGAATTGTATCGTCGTGACAGCCCAAGCTTCAGGTGACGATGACGCGTGTTTCACTATTTTTGTCCATCCAAAAAGTGCTCAACACATAATTTTCACTTAAAAAAACATAAAGCACACTTTTTTTTCAAATAGCGATACTCGTGAGGATACTATCAGTTAGAACCTTCAAAGAGCCACACGAGACGTCCCATTAATACAATTAATAGCACATCAGCCATTCAGGGTGGCACCAACAGCCCATCATTTACCCTGAGACACCGCTATCAAGCAGTTTTTACACCCCTTCGCACCCCTTTGCCAGTTTTACGAGTTCAGGTAGAGTCATAAAATCTTTGCGACCACTGTTCTTTGATCTTTGAAATGCGTTCGTTTTAAAAACGATGGGATGACTTATGTTTTGATGGTGACAAACTCAAATTAATTTTATTGGTGTTCCGATTGCATCCTTGGGCTTCATGAGCCTCGGGTCCTGTCTTTTCCTCCTTGCACTTGGCATGATTTTGGGTATGCATGGCATTGATAAGTCTGATATCCAGTCACCCTGTATGACATCAAAACAGCACTTCTTGGGTCTTCTCTTTCTTCCAGGACTCGGTGGATATAGCACTCACTACCGGCGTAGCCAGGTGGTTCCCGTAAGACGTAATCACACAACTGAAGGCGACTATCCTGCATTTTGTTTACAATGTCACGGTCAGGAAGACTCGCGTGACTCGCCACATCCACCACAAAGTATTCACTTCCGTTAAAGGAAGTTGTGTGAGTGGTGTAGCGTTAGAGCATTTCACTGTCACGTTTGAGGTCGCGGGTTTGAACCCGCTCAGTCAGAATTTAATAATATGTCTATTTACATTGGTCTGGATGTTTCTATGCATTGTATTTATTTGTAATAGAAAATGTGTAAAAGTATGTATATCCGCATTCAAGGTAGGTAAACTATGCTTATTTTTAGTTTACACAACGCTATGTTGTGTAAAATTGAATGTTCTAGTATTATAACTATGTATATGTGTGAATTTCCCTGAAATTTAAGAGCTCTTGATTTTATATTTGTTTTATAAGCGAGAATTCAAATAAAATGAGTTGAGTGTGACTTATTTTGATATTGGACTCAGGGCTCATGTTACGTTGGACTCCACACATTTCCTGAGCAATCTTAAGATTACACCGATAGCGTTTTGTTTTATGTTGACACGTCGGGATCCGATACCAGATTTATGGGAGAACTACAGTAAACAACTTTAATCTGGGGTTAGCGGTCTTTACTATGGGAAAGGATGAATTTATGGCAGGTTCTTTAAGTTTTATTCATTTTGGAATTTATTAACGTCATCTTAGTGATGATTTTAGCTCCATCTGAGGCTCTTACCGTGGAGCCTTGTTGGATGTTTAGCTTAGTTTGACTATTTTGGGTGCTACTGCCATATTATTATGATCTCCAATCTGCTCAAATCTGCCTATACCAGAGCATTTAGATGAGCAATTATGTTTCAAGATATAATGCAGTTAATATAGAATCTCTAACTATTTAAACTTTGACTTTCTACAACCCTTGGTATACTCGTAAGAATTTGGCTCTATAATTTCGCTAAGTGTTCTACCAAGACGTCGAACATTTTTATCGTTCAACAATTCTTACTAAAAATAATGTCTCATAAAAGTTTAACATTTCACTTCATAAGAATTTCCCCGCGAATAAAGTCCATACTTTTGTCGGTTTTTACAAGTATCAAAAGTCTTACCCAAGAGAGTTATAGATACAAAAGTTTAAGTGGTTGTACCCGCGGTATATAACTAGTAAAGTTTTAATGGCTCTGATATTCCATTTCTTATTTGATACTCGAAGATCCAATGACATACTTGTTTATGTGTAGCAGACTTCAGACTCCTTGGTATGAACTTTAGATGGAACTGGGAAATTACTAGGAAGATTATTTCTTTTCTTGTATATTATTTTCTTTTAATTATCGAGTGCTGTTCGTTATGGTCAATTTAAATAAGCACGGTTGCCATTTGGATGGAGGGACCGCTTAGTGGTCTTTCATCTGAGCAGCAGTCAATAGACATTATACAGAGACCTAATCTTTTAGAAAAAGGAGAACTCAAAGATGTAACAATAAAACTATACCTTTTTTTTAATGAATTTTTATAGCATTTACTATGCTAACTTTTTAAGTTCGAAAAACATTGGAAAAAATGAAATGCTCAAGTGAGACTCGAACTCACGACCTTTCCCTTACAGGGGGACTGTTCTTCCAACTGAGCTATTGAGCCACACTTGAATCATTCCAAAGTTTCCTTCTCTTTATATGCGTCTATAAGGGCGACGGTGCAGCGATCTACCAACATTCTTACGAACTGTTGGAAACAATGAATAAATTTTAACCATTTTTAAACATTGAATTTTGATGACTGCGCCCAAATATTTGAATGGATTTTTTATAGCATTTATTATGCTATAACTTTTCAAGTTTGAAAAACATTGGAAAAAATGAAATGCTCAAGTGAGACTCGAACTCACGACCTTTCCCTTACAGGGGGACTGCTCTTCCAACAAACTATACCTGTCTAAATTAGTTATCTACCCCTTCTGTAATATAATGCAGTCGTGAGTATATAATCTACCTATGCGCCTACATAATAATATCTCTCCAAATTTCCATCAAGTACGACGCTGCAAAACATGTACCAACTAACATACAAATTTCATAATTCACATTTGAATACCGTTTCGGAGTAAATTTGAATTCAGCAGACGCGCCTCAAATACCTCGTTAGGCTATATTGTTGGGGCCCGACCACGTATCCCGTAGGCCAATATAACCTATTTTGATAGCTGCTATGGCTGATTCAAATCAAGGAACGGTTATTTCAAAGAACAGTTTGGTTTTCTGTTTGATTGGTTATTTGGCAATTACTTATTTTAAGGGAAATATATGTTTTTGCAAGGAAAGTTTATATTTATATATTGTTATGTTATTTATTATGATGTAAGTTTAGTCCTTTTTCGACAGCCTCTGTGGCGTGGCGTTCGATTCCCGCTCAGTGCAAATATTTGTATGCATGAATTTGGCTATTTACATTGGTCTGGGTGTTTCTATGTATAATATTAATGTGTTTGCAAAAAAAGTATCTAGGTATGTTTATCCGCATTCTAGATTCCCTAACACAAGCTAATTAGGCTTACCATCAGGGTCTAGATAGCGTTGTGTAGAATGTTGTGGAATATTTGGAATATTTTAGTCATTTTCTTTCTCTATCGTAAATAGTTTTTTGTGTATTTTGTGTGCTATTTTGTACTGATTCTCAATAAACGAGTTTTCTTTCTTTCTATAGAAATAAAGAAAATTCAGCTTCACCAAGTAGTCATACGAGGCTTTGGTGTAAGCTTTCTTTTGGAGTTAAGAGGTCAGACAGTAGCGCCCAAAGCTATTCGAGATGACCTTTAACATACTCGTAGATAAAACCCAAGCGAAGAATACACACTTCATAATTCAATTTTATTCATAATACATTTTAATATTACCTATTTAGTTTCTTGAAGTATGATTTCATTCTATTCATACAGGCTCCAATTTTAAATATATTATGTCCCATTATTGTAGCACAAAACGAATGTAAGCTTGATCATATGACATTTTCTGCAGTGTTCAGTATATCGAGTGGACTTAGAGTTGAGGTGCTTTTCTAAGGCTTATTGTAGTCAGTCTGAAGCACATAATGACGTCGTTATTTGCAGAAGCTTATTGTATCACACTGACATGTACTGGTATGCTTAAATTCTGTAGAGTATGTTATAGGAGTAGTACGTTTTAATTTTTCGTGCGTTTTCTTCGAGAATATCACCCTCGTCGGTCATCAGAGGTGGTCAAGTTGGCCTCGAAATTGGTTAATCTGTACACCGTCTTGGGTGTGATGATACCTGTGTGTAAGATTGCCTAGGGCATATTCCTCGCACCTTTTCTGACCCAAGGCCAAGATAGCCCCGTCGGGTTTGGGAAGTAAGATATCCCCATCCAACCCTGGAGCAGAGCGCTACTGCGCCGTTGTAGTCTATAGGGTGATCCCCACGCATGCCCTCTGCTGGTCAGATAGACACGTGGAAAGCCTCCAAGCAGCCCTCTTCAGGGCCACTCCCACCTCGACCAGAAAAGACCGCAGGTGGTAACGTCCCCCCCTGGGGTGACGTAAGGTAATCCATACTATTTTTATAAATGTGAAAGGAACTCTATCTGACTGTCTGTCTGTAACACTCTCACGCCTAAACCACTGTACCGATTTTGATGAAATTTGGTGTAGGCGTAGATTATACCTCGAAGAAGGAAATAACCTGAAAAAATAGCTAGTATATTTATACTTCCATACTGGTAACCACGGGCTTAAAGGGCTCACGCATTGCTTGATCAATCCCTTGTATCGGTTTTTTGGTAGATCTGTAGTTCATACGAGCGTATGCGAGAACTTGGATTTTTTTCACGATGTTTGCCAGTGTACATACTGAGCACCTAGACAGATGTTTTTAATGTTTAACTTAGAACAATCAACCTTCCGCCAACTGCCCTCACTACCAGAGCAACTATTTGAGTGAGTCAGAGTGTTGCCCTGAGATTGTGTTTACTTTGTATAAAGTGTTTGCTGTGCTGTGTGTTCATAGTTCATACTCACAGCAGACGGAGACAATTTTGAGTTGCTCTAAGAGCGGTAGGTGTTAGTTGTCCTATGAATGAAGTATTTTTTTTATAAATACTTAATATTAGAACCGAAATTACTAATATTCCCTCGAACTCGAACCCCTCCAATTAAGCTAAATTGCTTATGCTAGGAGTGGGTTCACGACGGTAGTGTAATGGCCAGGATTCGAGCTCAGGACCTTTCGATCGTAAGGCCGACTCCATAACCACTAAGCTACCGACGCTTTGAAACGAAATGATAAAATCTAGATATTTAAATACAAACGCTTTGTTTTATACGGCTTTGAAAGTGACTGCCCCATGATCGCTCCAAAAACATAGCTTGCACCAGACACTAATCCATCCAACTACAGTATTGTATTTCACAGCTTCGTTCTTAGCTATTAGTTTACATATTGTAGTTAATCTGACAATCTCCAGTCTTGCAACTGATCGCTGAGAATGAAGCTGATCATATAATTATGATCGAACTTCACGTACAGGTAAGTTCAAATCGCTTACACAAAAGAATATGGAAGTATTTTAAAACTTGAATCTGGCAGACACCGAACCGCAGTTTAGGGGGGTTAGGTCTCCCAAGCGTCGTCGGTAGCTGAAACGATCGGGAGGTCCCGGGTTTGTATCCTGGCCATAACACTACCGAACCTACCCCACTCTTAAACCTACAAGCAATTTAGCATGGCGGTGTGGTTAGAGGGAATATTATTTAAAAATATTCGTAAAGCTCTAATTGGGCCAAAATATTTTTATAAAAATAATGCTTATACTTTAGTAGGCTGTGCCGCATCGACATTGACCTTCAATATTTTCATAAACATTTACGTGTAAGTATAATGTTCCAAAACACAAACAAGGTCGGCTCGGCTGAACATGCTAATATTGTCTAGACTTATAGCACATATTTATCCACACCCACACAAGTATACGAGAGCCTACGTGTTGGTATCGTGAGACTTAACACCAGAACATAAAAACGTCTATCAGAATCCAGAAAATTAAATCTTAATCTTACAGTTCAATACAATTGGGTATTCTACTGACTAGTCAAATTAGTTACTTTTTACTAAACGTCAAAACGATTAGTTATTATAAGGTAACTTGTATGAAAACAGATTTAGTGACGTCATACAATTTTATTGTCAAAATTCTCGATTAGATCATTTATTTTAAATATGTAATAGGTGCCCAATACGTGCAAAAATAGCACATCAATGGAGGCACGCTTCTTCATAAAAGTAAGAAATATCGAAGATTAAGTTTCAGAATGAAACTTGAACCCCATTTATCATCCTTCGAGCCTTTTCAAAACTCAGTTATGGTCGAAACCGCTTTGATATTTGAATGATTCTTTTATAGCATTTAATAAGCTA
This sequence comes from Eilema sororculum, assembly GCA_914829495.1. Classification (NCBI taxonomy): domain Eukaryota; kingdom Metazoa; phylum Arthropoda; class Insecta; order Lepidoptera; family Erebidae; genus Eilema; species Eilema sororculum. Next base: position 1,967,606 of record OU618532.1, read on the forward strand.
ACTTTTAAGTTCGAAAACTATCGGAAAAAATGAAATGAAATGATGAGACTTGAACTCACGACCTTTCCCTTACAGGGGGAATGCTCTTCCAACTGAGCTATTGAGCCACACCTGAATCATTTCAAATTTTCCTTCTCTTTTATATCCGTCTTTAAGGGCGACGGTGGTGCCATCTACCAAGCTTTGATATTATTGATGTGTACATAAATACTCGTATGATGTACGGGGAAATAGGCGTGTATATCAATTATTACTTACGCCTATTTTCTTGAAGGCGTGTCTTCTCTTCGACATACTATAAGCCTCACTTATGCCCGTCACATTCAGCCTTTGAGAGCAGTGAAAGGACAAACACCAAGATTCAATTCAATACGCTCTAACTAGTCACCCGATTGCAATTGTAACAAAATCAACTTATTTCTTGCAAGTTCGAAAAACATTGGAAAAAATGAAAATGCTCAAGTGAGACTCGAACTCACGACCTTTCCCTTACAGGGGGGCTGCTCTTCCAACTGATCTATTGAGCGACACTTGAATCATTCCAAATTTTCCTTCTCTTTATATCCGTCTGTAAGGGCGACGGTCTAATGTTTTTCGAACTTAAAAGTTAGCATAATAATTGCTATAAAAAATTCAATCAAATTATTTCTTGCAGTTGCGCAACATTATACGGGCGGATTAGGGGACCGCCTGATAATTAATAGAGCTTTTAAAAAATACATTATGTGTAGCTTGGGTATAGTCCCGGTGATAAAGGCTGCCACTCTAGACGTAATATCATGTGTGGCTGTTAAATATTGTGATACTTTTTGTTTAGAATTATAATCTTTATATTCTTTACGTAGATATTCTCCTTCTGGATTTTGATCCGTTATCCTACCATATTATGTGTAGTGGCACTATTCACAAATTACTGGGCGTAGTAGCCATTAAACTAGGACAGGGATTATCAGATCATATTTGTAAATTTCATTATAATTCAGCATTGCGAGTGTGTGGAATAGGCTGTGGTCACAGATGTATTTTAAAATTGGAACAAAATTTATAATGAATTTATTTTTGTGACGTCATAGTTATTGAATTTCGAACATTGTCAGAATCAGTTAAGCATTGATAATGTTCACGCCTGTAAATTCCCGAAGGGGTAAGCAAAGGTGTATTAACACTCACATTTCGCCAACTATAAATTAAGTGAGCCTATTGCCATCAAGCGGACGCTTAATTATTGGTTGTATATTTACTGTCGGACGAAGAACAGCCCTGTCCCTCAAGATCCATGAAGACACCCATAGAAAGAAATGGGGTGGCCCTATTCTACTCCACCGGGAACCAACACGGCACTCAGTTAAACAGTTGTCTAAAATATAGATTTTATTGTGAGTGAAATATATAAATCGATTGAGATTTTATTGTGAGTGAAATATATAAATCGATTGAGATTTTTACAACGCGTACCCATGAATCGAGTTAGCATGCTATTTTAGTTCAAAAATTTGAAGAACAAATTCATATCGATATGTATGATGTTTTTTTTATTATACCTTACGCCTCTTGCCTTTTCTGTAAAATTTGATGGAACGTAATCTGAAACATAGGTAATTATAATCCATACTTCCATACTAATATTATAAATACGAAAGTAACTCTGTCTGTCTGTTTGTATGTGACGCTTTCACGCCCACTGAACGGATTTTGATAAAATTTGGTGTAGGGATAGATTAGACCATGAGAAAGGACATGTTTGGTTGCGATAACCGACATCCACGCGGGCGGAGCCGCGGGAAAAAGCTAGTAATTGATAATAGCTAAAATTGAAACAATTTGCATGATTTCAATACTACCTAAATTTACACGTTGATTAACTTGAATCAGACATGTAAGTATCTTCTATTAACAGCAATTATAACAATTAGATCGACTGTAGTACCTAACATATGAATGCTCATAAGCCTACCCTCAAGTATGTTTGCACCCTAATCATGTGGTTTACATTAAAAACTTGTATTATTATCATCATATTATATCATATCATCATTATTTTTCTATATATATATATATATATATAAATATATGGGTACAGGTATATAGGCCTTATTGACCACCTATGAGCTCCGTAGGTGTATAGGCCCAGGTGACCTATTGGTGTCGGGAGCTCCATTGGCGTATGGGGCCACTGTCAAAATGCTTTCCGATCCAGTTGATTGAGGTAAACCATAACATCATTGATTTTAATTTCTAAGGCGAAACGAAGTTTGCCAGGTCAGCTAGTATTTAAATACAAATAATATTAGCACACACTGTAATATAATATGTATGTTTTTTCCTACATTTTGTAGTGTTACCAGAGCCCCATTTTATCTTTTTTAGAGGTACTTTTGTAGAGGTTTTAAAGCGCGAGTGAGAAAAATGCAAAGTAATGATGATAATGACGTTGCAAAAATCCTTAGGGCACGTCCATGTTGAATGTTTTCGTACTAAATTTGAACGAATATGTATCGAAATCCCATGCACGAACCTTAGAATGAGAAGAAGTGGTTCTGGTTTAATTTGTAAGAATCGACCTCAGCCATTATAATCATTTGATGAGTTTGGATGGCCCTGGGTCAGCCGAGGTCAAAAAAAAAGCCGAGGTCAAAGACAACCTCACCTTCGGACTGGTACGACGACCCACAGACGGCTATCCAACTCCCTAACCCCAAAGATAAAGCCCATCCATTGATAGGTAGTTGTATCAACTAGCACAAAACAGATGATACCTATGATGTTGGATTTTAATCCAGAAGACCAAGAAACGAACACATTTTAAGTAACCTCCTGAAAAAATTTATTCATTTTAGGTAATCAATCAATCAATTAACCTGCCGCAATGCACTGCTGGACATAGGCCTCTCCCAATGTGCGCCATTTTATCCGACCCACCTTCCGCATCCAGTCTATCCCAGCCACCTTTTCCAGGTTGTCAGTCCATCTGGCTAAGGGGTGTCCTACCTTGCGTTTGCCTTCTGTCGGTTTCCACTCTAGGACTCGTCTGCTCCAACGGCCATCGGTCCTTCGGCAGATGTGGCCACGGTTGCCACTTGAGCTTGCTTATTCTCCGAGCTATGTCGGTAACTTTGGTTCTGTGTCAGATGATCCCATATTGAATTTTATCCTTCAAAGAAACTCCAAGCATAGCTCGCTCCATAGCCCGCTGCGTTAGTTATTCATACAGGCCCTCACCACCCTTACTAATAAAAATACGCAAGCTAAATACCTAACGCAGAATGTCAAAATATCCACACAAAATTTTGAGATAACAACAGCTGTACTACATACTCTGTGTATTTTTTTATCAGTAAGGGCCACAAAATTTAATCAAATTATCTAAAGAACAAAACTACCCTCCAATGTGCCCCCGCCTTAACTTAGTTAGTGTTCACGTCGGCCTTAATGACGTCACGTCCGTCCGGACATCCAGCGACCGAAACTTATGAACGATGATCTCCCTCGTGATGGGACAGTAAAATTTAGTGGGGCGATTTATTTGAAAAATTCCCGACCTTTAGTAGGGATGGGACGCTAATATGGGGCGAATAATTATGTAGGCATGTATTATGGGATGGTGGGGATAGCTACTGGAGTTTGTAAGTTTTGATTTTATAGTAGTGTATTCGGGGTTCTACTTATATCTGCTGATGGGTGTAACCATAGAAATATATTAGGATAGAACGACTCACCTGCATATCACGCGTGGCGACTTTTCACTGTGAATAAATAATCACGAGAGATAAATAATCAATGCCTCTATTTTTCAAATTTACTTCTCCATTTTTTTCTACAATTGGAAATAGCACAAAATGCTCTATTCTCGGTATTTTTGCCCGACTGTCAAAGAGTTTATAAGTTGCTCCCGCAAAAGCGAAGGAAAGGCAAAGTGAAAGAGAGCGAATCCATATTTCGAGGTAAAAGCATTTAATTTTGGGAAATGTATGTAAGTATATGTATATAATTCTAGCGGATTAGGCGCATTATGCGCCTAAACCGTTAGTACTTTTGCCCACGGCTCCACCTTCATGGATGTCGGTTATGACGACTGAACATAGCCTATGTCCTTTATCAAGGTCCGATCTACCCGTGGAGGCCAGAATGTGGATCTACCCTTAAACTGGGTATAATAGTTTCAGTGTTTTAGGCGTGAATGCGTAACGATAAACGATACAGACAGACAGAACATAGACAGACAGACAGACAATTACTTTTGTATTTATAATAATTAGCATGGATTAATTAAAAATGAAAACTAATATTATGTACTAGAAGGTATAACATTCTGTATTTTTTAATTATCATAGAAACATCATCGCTAGAAGGGATATTTGGTTACATACTAATTACAATAAATCATTTTGACTAAAATCTGACTAATTAGTGAGCCTCTCTTGAAGTTATTAATTACGAACTCAGACTGTACCAATTTGTTTTATTCTTAGAACATGGCGATATAAAAGGAAACTTTAGTTTTAGAAATGGACACTATTGATAGCGTCGTCGGATAAAAGATAGCGTCGGTTATATTAATAAGATATCTTATTGGTACAGTTCTTCTAAAATAATTATATTTGAAATCATCTCACCAGTTAATTATTGTATTATGCTAGCTACAATATATGCTAATCAATATATACAAAAATGAGAAAAAAATCAGAGGAGGAAGAGTCTATAACTTTATTATGATTAGAATGAATTTTTTATAGCATTTACTAGCTTTTGCCCGCGGCTCCGCCCGAGAGGATGTCGGTTCCCGGCAATTATTCGAGTATTTCTCACCTTTTAAACCTTCCCTAGACCTCCAAGACCTAGACTTTCAAGACCAAGATAAGATAAATCCGTCCAGCCGATCTCAAGTTTTAGCGAGACTAACGAACAGCAATTGATTTTCATATAGATAGATTATGCTAACTTTTACATCAGGAAAAGAAAACTCAAGTGGGACTCGAACCCACGACCTATTTAGAGACGTTAAGCCGTCGGTCCCTGTTGCCATACGCACATCTATGTTTTTTTTTTCTTTATTTGCATGAAACACAGTGTGAAGGATGTTACATAGTATGGTTTCTAAGCGTGCAGTGTGTCTCGCCGATCTATCGACATGCAAACTTTGTCATTAAACAATTGTCAAATTTTAGCTACAGTCACAAAATTCTTCTCATTCTAACGTTAACATTTTTTCAAAATTTGTTAGCCTTTAGATCATTAGGTATTATATAATGTTTATAAGTTCTTAAGATATCACATCAAAAAAAATAAGAATTTAAATAAATAATAGAAAAAAGTCAATATTAAATTAATTAGAAATACAATTTTTTACACGAATTAGGCATTAATGAAATTTTTTAAATAATATTTTACTTATATTAATAATTAATTCTTATAATAATTAGGTACATTTATTATCTAGAAATTCACGAATTGTGTAAAAGCACTTTTCAGTTAACCATTTAAACAATTCCTTCCTAAATTTTGGAAAAGGTAACTCCCTTAGTGTTCTTGGTATGTGATTGTAAACTTTAACAATCATGCCGTTACAATTACTTTGATTAAAAGTGCTTACAGACCGGGTGACTGCTAGTTTGGTTACATCTCTTGCAAGGTATTTTTTATTTATGCATGCTTTCTCAAATAGTTTTGGGTTATTTTTAACAAAAAGAGCTATCTCGAATATGTAGATGGAAGTAATTGTTAATAATTTATTTTCTTGAAAAGGTTTTCTGCAAGAGTCCAGTCCATGGCAGTCGTTACGGGTAGTTGGAGCCCTCAAAAGTGGTCAGTCAATAACTGGTCTAGCTGCAATGCTTCGATAACGCCTTTGGGTTGTGGAGGTCATATGGCAATCGCTTCACAAAAAATATCGAAGTTTAGCCAAATCCGCAGTTAGACTGGTAAAACCGACCCCAGACTCCAAGCTGAATGATTTGGGTGCGACTGGGATGAACGCTAAGATGAAGAAAATTATTTAATATTGGTACGTAATAATGATCGTCTGCCCGCGGCCTACGGGAACCTGTTCCTTAGAAAAAATGCTACCCTATAGGTATTTATTATATTCAAGACTTTAGTTATACAGTTTTTCGTGTAAGAAATACAACCATCGATCCATATACACCCAAGCGGACCCTCGAGTATAGCCTAGTTTATAATTATTTTTTTTTTTTTAACCGTGGGGGAAAAGCCTTCATGGATGTTATGCCGGACTCCTACCGACTAAAAAACCCCACGGTAACGCCCAGAAGCCTATGGATGGGAGCCCCGGGTAAGCCCTCGGAAGGATGTCCCAGGACTCCCATCAGACCTACGGCTACAATTGCGGCCTCGTCTCGGGGGTGGTTCGGGTGCTATCCCGTGTCTTATAATTATATTATTAGTAGTTATTACATGCATGCAATACGACATACAGACAAAATAATAAACAGACAAACCTACGCACTAGTTCTCTGAAAGTCCAATAGCTTCGCTCATCTAAATACAGTTACTTTTGAGTCATACAGTACATAGATACCTGTCCCTCTAAACAAGTGGCAATCAAACAACCCCCGGCCAGCAAATTGCCACTTGTTTGAAGGGGCTGTAACCAAATCTGAGTAACAATTGCGTTTTCATTTGTGGCAAACTCGCCCCAGTTCGCGCCGTTTACCACGAAACATTTAACAATAGCCGGTTTATCCGTTGATAGGGAGGTTCTGTTCTAAACTGTTTACTATCCCGTACGAATTTCCTAGAACTGAATGTCCCTCTTTGCTGCGTGAGTAGCAAATACGTATGAATTATAAAGTCAATTTTAGGTTTGCTAGAAGAATTAAAATTATACTCGTATTTTACCTGTACCATAAATACTTTAACCTAAGTTGGACAGCCTTAATTCAGTACAACCCTAACTTTCAATATGGTGGTAACCATGCATAGTACACTTTATTTACACATTGTATTCTCACACGGGACTTAACGTTTATTTTATTGAAATCATCTGACTACAGCTAACCATAATGCAAATGAAATGCAAATACAACTAAAAATACAATACTTGTCTTCACTCGCACTAAAGCTTGCATTTTTTTGACTTTGCTGTTCAATTCCTCCTATGCTTATAGCTTGGCTTTCGTGTGAGTGACTGTCAATTTAAATTTATCTCTTTAACCACGATCGTCAATTAGCAGCTATATACTTGTGAGATTGGCTACAAACCCGAAGATTATAATGACCCATTGTCAAAAGGTACCGGGTTCGAATACTGGCCATTGTACTACCGACATGAACCCACTCCTAGCACAAGTAATTTCGCTTAGTTGGAGGGGTTAGAGGGAATATTAGTAATTTTGGTTACTAATATTCCTTACAAAAAATACGTATAAAATCATAGAGTTAAAATAATACCGGGTGTAAGGGGAACGATCCCGAAGCCGAAAACCCTTAGTAGTACTCCTGGTACTTACATAACACATGGGCATATAAAAAAGATTTGGCCAAAAAAAATGTAAAATGAAAAAAAGTAAATCAATTTATTGTCAAGCTACTCAAGCTACTACTGGGTTCGTAGTTTCATAGCATATAGCTACAACTAAAAAACTGTTCGTACTAGTCGAAGCAGGTATGAATTCTCGCGAGGACCGTGTCACGTTATTCACGTAAAAACACCCAAATATATGAACGGGGCAGCCGGCTATCGGCGACCAAGATCTGTCGGAGGTTTAGGAAATTATTTCTTAGCCCCGGCCGTAGAACTTTGCGAGGGAACACTGTGTGTTTTCGAGACGCTTTCATTTCCGATTTTCTAGACGTGCCTTCCTTTGGGAGTTTACTTTAGATTATATTAACCATCTTCTGACTCTGAAACGCTACGATGCGCATGGTAGCTTCAATTTATTTGGATTATTGTATCGTTTTGTAAATTGGTAGTGAAAGCGACATTCGATATTGAGCCCAATGCCGTGCCGCTCGAAATATACATGACTGATATGTTCAGGACTACTGATAGATAATGTTCTATTGAAGATGGCACCTGATTACACCCATAACTGTTCCAGGCCTTTCTCACATTTATAAACCTTGCGAAGTTAAAATATTATCCGTATAGCGGTTTGAATTTAAATAAATAAATATTACATAGAAACACCCAGACCAATGCAAATAGCCATATTCATGCATACAAATATTTGCACTGAGCGGGAAAAAAATGTAAGCGGCCTGAAGTTAGACCACGCCAAAATCCATTATATTCAGGAAAAACTACACTGGCTGCGCCATTGGGCGTAACTTCAAAGCTTAAAAGAATAAATGAAATGTATGAGCTCTTCAAAAACCAGCACTAAACATTAATTTAACTTCAGTTACGAATGCGTTCCCCTTTCTATTTGTATAAGTTAACCGAGTGGATTTTCATTGCGGGCAGTAAAGATCCGCCAGCTATCTAGACTTTTTATTTAAAAAACACGAAAATTTCCCATTTTCTTTTCATAAATAAATTTATTTCCCATTGCAGATTTTAAGAGTTAAGGGAAGAAAAGCTTTACTGGACTTTATTGAGAGCGGCTTTATGAACAGTTCTTTACCCATAGTTAATAATGGTTCGGGACTTCACGGAGGCAGAGTGATGCGTAATGCACATTTACTTATTAGTACTGAGGAAAGAACGATTCTACCTTCTTCTAAATACCTACCTAGTTTCGGAGTTTAAGACTCCTGAAAATTCCCATCTCGTATGAAGCCATTGCCACACGGCACAGTCTTACTTATCATAAAGTTAATCTCTTGGGAACTAATTAAATACTCTCGGAGGCATGTGTAACGGAGAGTTTTTAAATTACTTCGGTGAAACTTCCGCAACGGTCAGGGTTGAGTCGGATTTATGTAAAAATGTTTTTACTTGAGCAGAATATTATATACGCTCTTTAATCACGGCTGAGGGGCTCATGGCTAGTGGTGGCCGAGTAAGTTGATATATTTAAAGATTAAAGAATATTATACTATAAATGTCTCAAGTTGAGGGGAGTACCCTTCTTGAGGGGTCTGGAGGCCGTCAGTGCCAGCCGCCATATATACATCTGTGGCATTTCTTCTGGATAGTTGGAGGCTTAAAAGTCCAACAGTTTATTTTAACCAAAGAACTTGATTTCAGCTGTAAATTGTAGAAATTAGATTCCAGTCGCTTCACAGAGGGTATACTACATAGGTAAATACGAAATTTTTTTTTCCGAAAGTTGACAATCACGAATTTCATAATTCCGAAAGTCAGAAATCCATTGTATCATAAATCCTATTTAATGAAATCCCGAATTTCAAAATTCCTAATACACATTTTAAAACTACGAATGTCAGAATTTCGAATTTCAATATCGAGGGTTGGGTGTTAAAACCCGATAAGTGAAAAAAATGCGAAATTAGTTTTATTAGCCCACTAGAATCAGAATTTTTTTCTCTTCCTAGTGATGTTTCCAGACAACCCTATTTTAGAGTGTAACATAGTAATGTACTAACCAAATAACCCAGTAAGTGCATTACTAAATAATAATTTTAGTTGAAAATACTCTAAAGCTAGTTATACTCAAACATTTCAAATTTTGTTTTACGAGAGAACCCGATAAAATGTATTTATTGGTATTGAAATCTTAAGGATAACCACGTCAATCACACTAATACAAAAGATAAAAGCACATAATTTTGTGTAACGGGTTTTAACACGAGAAGTAATTCAATACAAAACAAAAAAATCGAAAATTAAAATCAGTATAAATGAATTAATGGGTTTTAGCTCTAGATGATTTATCATGAATACACGTAATACGAAAATATAAAATACAATAAAATATATTTATTGGCATTTTATATCTGAACTATAGCGTAAAAATAGAATGTTTGTCAACGTAAAACAAGGTAAATATTTTTTTATATCCTATGAAATGTATAATAGGTAAGGTTATAACCTCCGCTTATACCCGGAGAGAGTCTCACTACGCAACAACGTGTCCTTGTCATGGCCCTGCGCGTAAAACCCAAAGGTAAACGTGTTGAGCGCGGCCAACGCAGAACCAAGTGGTGGCTGCTTGATGAAGCCAAGTCCCAGAGTTTCGTCTCAGCTATCGGTGCGCTAATATATATATATATAAGTGCGTTATAATAAGCTATAAGTGCGCTAATGCTGTAGACGAACCCGTGCAAGATTGCTGGGACGAGATTCAGGCAGTTAATCTTGAGGCGGGGAAGGCAGTGGTCGGCACGCCCAAGGGTGGACGCAAGTGTGACAAGGACACCTGGTGGTTGAACGACACAGTCCAGAAGGAGATCAGGGTGAAGAAAGCCCTCTTTAGAAAGTGGCAAGCGTCCAAATCTCCCGAAGACTGCGACAAGTACAAAAGCGAACGAATAATAATAAACGTTAATAATGAACGCGCCACTAGGAGAGCCATAGCCAGGGTCAGACGAGACCACTTGCAACCGCTATACATCAAGTTGGAATCGTTTGAGGGACAAAAGCTCATCTATAAGTTGGCGCGCTCCAGGGCTGAAGCGGCGCAGGCTATAACCTAGTGCCGCTGCATGAAAGGCCCTGGGGACAATCTGTTGTACGAGGAAGTCGCGGTGAAGGAGAGATGGCGCTCATACTTCCACGAGCTGCTGAATAAGCAGCATCAAGAGGTGCAGCCACCAAAACTCCCTCCAAATCAAGGACTAGTGCCGCCGATAACGCCTGCAGAAGTCCAGACTGTCATTCGTCGCATGAAACAAAAAGAAAAGAAAGAAAGAGGGGCCCGTGGTGTGGGCATCCTCGCTAACCTTTATAACCGTGTCCTCCTCACCGGTAAAATCCCAAACCAGTGGAGGCTAAGTGTCATTACGCCAGTCTTCAAGGGCGGTCTTCGGTGAAGGAGTGTGGTAGTTACCGAGGTATAAAGATAATGTCCACCATGAAAGACCATGAAGCTTTACGAGCGGATAATCGATTCCCGGATCCAACAGAAGAGTACCCTCTCGGAGTGTCAGTATGGGTTCCGCTCCGTACACAGGACTATGGATCCGGCGTTCGCCCTAAGGATCGTCGCGGAGAGATACAGGGCGAGGAACACGCCCCTGCACTTTCTATTCCTAGACATGCAGAAAGCCTTCGACTGTGTGCCTCGCGCGATGATCTTGTGGGCATTGAGGTCCAAAGGAGTCCCAGAGGCTTACATCGACACCATCCGAGACTTTACCGAGATTCCGGTTCCTTGCTTTGGACCACTGTTGGCGACACAAAAACCTTCCCCACTACCGTCGGGGTACACCAAGGATCCGTAGTTAGTCCCATACCTGTTCGGCTTGGTATTAGACGTTTTGTCGGACAGCATCGGAGACTCACATGAGCAGCCTCCGTGGTTGCTTATGTATGCTGATGACACTGCGCTGATGGACGCAGATAGGAACAGATTGGTTTGACGTGTGAAAGTGTGGAAGGAGGCACTTGAGAACGGCGCCGCCCGCCGGTCTGAAGCTTAATGTGGCGAAGACTGAATATTTGGCGTTAAACTCCACAGATCCCATACCCGTCCGCATAGGCGATCACTTGGTCGAGCGCACGGATCAGGTTAAGTACCTGGGATCTGTACTTCACGTTTCTGGTGACATCGACTACGACGTCAAGGCACGTATTGCTGCCGCGTGGGCTAAGTGGCGGGAAATGACTGGCGTCACATGCGATGCTAAAATGCCAGTTAGGCTGAAGGGGCAGGTCTATAAAACGAGAGAGAGCCACCTCCGCTGGTGCGGCACCGTCGCGGCAACCGCCCAGCTACGTGGGGTCAAATGCCTGGCAATGGCGCCCCCACCGGGTTCAGGTAGAAGGGGTAGGCTTCGTGGAGGGTGACATACGTGCAAACGATCTCACTACCTTGGACGCCCAAGATCGTGCGAAGTAGAGGAGGAAGAGCCAGAAGGCGGACCCTGACCTCCGAGGGCACCGTGGCCTCGAATGCAATCAGGACTAACGTCTTTATGTGGATGATGATGATGAGACATTTTTAATACTACTCAAAACACACCTAAAACGAGGGTAAAGCGATTTTCCACCAACGTGCAACTACCAGAACAGCTGGAGCAATTATACCAAAGATAGACACCGATCAGTATTGTCAAAAAATATCTAGGAACGATGTGCAAGAAAGAAATCATTCCCGAGGAATTTCATGGGTGGATCCACAGCCTGAAAACATATATTATCTGAATCTAAAAGTGACAGTAATTACCTATAATAAAAGGATTATCGTGATTCACTTGATTTTTGTTCAAATAATAAAGCTAATAATTAATAGAAACATAATTTTAATTTTGGGGTAAAACCCAATAAGTCAGCCCCCTAATTTACTAATTACAATTTTATGCAAAAGTTTATTATTAAACATGACAAAAATCATAAAATATAGTATTATGGATATATAATTTTGCTAAATTACTAAGTAATTTGCATCAATTTATTATATTTACCTATTTTTTATTGCCAGCAAAGTTTAACATCGATTATCTCGAAAGTTAATTTTTCGCACTTAACGGGTTTGAACACTCAACCCTCAATATGTCAAACTATTTCAACTCTGAATATATATTAACCCGAAATTCATGAACACGAATTCCGATTATCAATATTCCGAAACAACACAAACCTGAAAATTGAACGACATGCATGAGGTTAGTAGAATTGCTGCTATTCTATTTTATTATTGAATGATTGTTTTAATCTTACTTCACCTACTGATTATAAAATACACATTGCCATACAACCAACAACAAGCGTATACCTGCAAACATGCAGGGAAGCATGCATGCAAGCCAGCTTGCAGCCGAGCATGCTGGGAAGCATGCATGCAAGCAAGCATGCAGGCAAGCATGCATGACGGCATGCAGGCAGGCATACAGGCAAGCACGCAAGCAATTATCTATTTTTTATACAAAATTGGTATTTATGCAATAAATTTTCGGAAATTTGGAATCACATTTTTCGTTCCAACAACAATACAGATTTCTCGTTCGGAAAATCGGAATTTTTAAGTGTCTCCCTTCACAGAAAATTTCGAATTTGGTTAGACGGAAAACTAAGTTGAAAAAGGTACGAAGGCCCACCGGGGTTTTGCATTGGCATATTAAAAAAGACATTTTAGTCACACTACAAGAAGTAAGAAATAAAACCATCTTTTTTATTTCACAAATCCCAAAAAGCAGCTGCATACTTTAACCTACAAGGGTAAAATATCTCAGTGGAACTACTACCGGATAATAATTTACCATCTATTTTCATAATTCTTGGACTGAACTGACAAAATCAAACGGATGGGCGAACGCACCTGTTCCAGGGAACATTCCAACTGACTCAGGTCAGGTGACTGTGAAATGTCTTCAGCAATTTCCAGACCATTGAGCCTGAAGTAACTGGAGATTCAATTTGCGTGTAAACTATAAGATATTGACTAGGAGATATAGTTTTGGAATACTGCTACGTTATTCAGGATTCTAGGTATGGAATTAATACCAATAACGCTTCTATCTCTATTCAACGCGAATGAATGCAAATATGCAATACAATGTATCAAAATTCACTCACAAGGTCTTCACTCTGGAATGTTCACACCAGGTTGAATATAAGTTAATTCGGGACTTCTTATCTTTGTCTAGAAACTATTGATCAATTTAGCCGATTGCAGTCCTCTGTTGGAATATCTTGGCTTATTAGCATATTCTTTATCTGGAAAATATCACACGACGATTTGATAAGTCTTTGGTCTTGAAAACAACGAATATAGAAAATAAAGTCCAATTTGATGAAGTCGTTCGAGAGCTATGGCGTACATACTCGTACATGGCGGTGACTCATCTTCTATAACATTTTCAGATAAAAACATCGATTATGGGTTGTTTTTGGGGCCCCATCACGTTGATTTCCCCTGCTAATTGGTAAACCTGCATATTAAGAGAGGCAGAGGTGGCAAAAATTCTCATAAAACTAACTTGCCAAAAAAAGGGTAAAAATCTATCGATTGTGCGCTAAATCGGGCAAGTTAATATTAGCAATAATTCAGACTACGACTATTCCCACAAATGGTAATAGATTTCTGACTATTCCCACAAATGGTAATAGATTTCTAAATAAACTTTCGATTGCCGGCCTTCGAATCAAATCATTTGATTTATTAATCGTTGGCTCACCTCTATTGGACGGAGAACCCTTTGAGACCATTATTGTCAACGAGTTTCAGGGATCAATAGACTTTATACGTATTGCGGTGAACCATGAATTGCTGTGGTTCAGTACAAATGTGTGGGTCCGCAACTGGGGCGATTAGTTGAAGTATGTATTGTGTATATAGAGTTATACTGAATAGGTTTTAATTTGGTTTCAATTGAAGTAAATTAAATGTTGCGGTCAGGGAAATATTGTCAAAGGAATAATGTTTTCATCGAGCTAATGCCTCTTTATGAAGGGTTTATACGGGTTGTAGTTACTTCATAAATCGCATCACCAAGCCACATTGCTTGTCCACTTGCACAGGAGACAGATCGCATAGCAACCGGGACCGACGATGTTTTAACGTGCTCTCTACGTGTAAGTCAAGGATGCCTACCCATATTAGGACCAATCTGGCTAGTATGGATAAACGTTGCAATGTTTTAAGACTTACAGAGCCACCGCACCGATAGGAAAGCAGTTTCCACTTTTATCGGCAGTTGTTTCTAAGTCTACTAATACTACTATTAAATTTAATTGTATTATTGAATTAACAAACCACAATGTACATTCTCCCTAAAATTATCTAGTTTCAAGTCCATTTTTAAAGCACCAGAATTATCTTGCAGTAATAAACAGAGCAATGTAAAACTGGTACTCCTTAAGAGGAGCTAAAAACTTTAGAACAGATTTGAAAGTGGCTGTTACGAGTCTTAGTAATGAGAGAGATTGCGTGTTGTGTTAGATCAAGGACTCAAGAACACTGGATGAGACAAATCCTTTTAACATAAAAGTCCCTTTAAAGCTAAAAGTTTGCGTATCTATGAAATGTCTGGTATAGTCAAAATTGTATTATCTTAAACTGCATTTTTGAATTAAAATACAACGATTATTCGCAAATTGAGAAAAAGAGAATTACAAAGATTGTGATGGACCACCTTTTCTTGCGCCATTACTTAGGGACACCTATTGTATAAAACGTGTTCAAAATCATTTGGCTAGCATTTAGGAAAAAAAAAAAAAGTTATAGTAGGGGAGCCGAAGAAGGAAATACTGTAGTAACTCGAGGGTGTCAGATTAAGCTAGAGGAGGCTAGTTACATATTGACAAATTCCTCCAGCCAGTAGGCAGCTTTCAATATCGGTGGAAATGCAAAATAAAAAAAATTGTTCTACGAATTTACACCTATGCGTCAGATTAAGATAATGTAGGTTAGTTACTAGCTAACGAGTGTCCATTTTGAAAATCTCGCGATTTAAGCTGAACCTTAGGGCGTGGGAAACTTGCAAAGATATATCTTTATTTACACAAACGCGATCTTTTTTATATTTATTTTGGAGTTAAACAAACTATAATAACTGAAATACATTAGACAAGACCAAAAATTAGAAAAGACCATACATTAAAAAGACCTAAGATGGATGATACATGTATGGTATTTATTTATTATTATACTTTGTATATGCCTCCCTCACCACTAAAACTGTAAACTTTATACACCATTATTCTTTCTATCATGTGACCTACCAATTTCAATAGGTTTCCGCGACGCTCGAGTAACTACATATTTAGCTGCGTGGCCTCCCTAACTATTATTAATACTGTGTAAGTTAATTAAATGATTCTACACGAACGAAAACGATTAGAAAATCTTTCTTCAGAACTAGATGGTGACAGCCAAATATACTCGTAATTAGAGAAACACTTGAAGAATAAAATTTCATTATAGTGGCAATTCAAGAAATTATTATACGGAACAATTCAGATTATTTTCTATTGAAATTCCTCAGATATTCTGTGACTGGAGATTAAATTTGTACCCCAATTCGTTTTTGAATTGACTTTGTGGATTTGTTATTGTTAAACGAATCGGGTGGAAGGCGAAAGGTGGAGTATTGCGATGAATAATTTACCTGAGGGATGTTTTTGGCAAACTTTGAACGAGAAAAATATTGGATATTGAAGTGTAAACAACCGAAGGAAAATTTGAAAACATATTTAATTAAAACAGTAAGTACAATATTTATGTGGTCCGTCAAACTAAAATGTGAAGGATTATAAAATATACCTATCTATCGATGTACGAGAGCGTTAGTTAAGTAAATATAAATGGGTCATGCGCAACCTTCCTTCACTTATATATTTCTACATCAATGTTTTCAGTCCATATAAACAACAAAAAAAAACAACACGATATACTTGGACCAATCCTTTATTCGTTTCCGATAGTTCCCCCGCCCTCTTCTCCTATACGTACATCTTGGGGTGATTTGAATTCTGTATTGAGCACTCACTTTTTCAAGTCTAAAGCGATTTGAATAGCATAATTGGCTCAATTCAATAAATAGTTTTTAGGTTTATTATGAACCCTGTAGGCAGTCACTAAAAAAGTTAAATCACACAAAAATGTACTCAAAGTAGTTATCGTAAGGTTAAATTTTCAAATTTTGGTGTGCACTATATGGACCACGTACAATCTGTACGTTAGTGATGGACGCAGTGATCAAGGATGTCACTTGCATGGGATTTGCCTAATTCATAGTGCATGTGTCGTCTCGCCAGTTGTGAGTAGCGACACGAAATGGCTCTCACACCGTAGTGTGAGAGCCATTTCCATTTCAGAATTTGAAAGAAAGAAAGAAAGAAAGAAAGAAACATTTATTCAGTCAAACAGTGCAAGGTGGTCAAACAAACAATTACTCGTAGTAATAACATATATCAATAAGTAATGCCATAAGATATACAACAAAAAAAACAATACTAGGAACATTAATGATTAAGTTTAATGTTTCATCGTAAAGCAGCGGCCCGTCGGACGACGATGCGCCTGTCGCGGCCCGTGCAGCCCGTGCTGAGCTTTCCCACGGTCTGTGATGGCCTGATGCGGCCTATAAATATTATTTATATCGCTCCCCGTTTTCATAGAAATTTTGGGGCGCCTTTGATGTTAGCAACTCCCTGTTGGCCCGGCCTGGCGTGGTCCGGCCTGTGATAAAACGGGCCGTGGGAACCGTACTTAAGATGGACTATGAATTAAGCTTTTGGATTATAATTGAGAAGGACGTGAAGGAACAGGTAAGTGCCGCAGTCTTGTGAATCCTTTCTATTGCACTGGTTAGTGATGACTAGAAGTTTTGTTGAAGAAACATAACCGGAGCGCTATACAAATGTTGGTAAACTAAAAGTTTGCGTACTTATCTCTCACATATAAATAGATTGAGTACCTAATCTAACGTTTCGGAATGGATCGATTACGTGAAAGAGGATATGACGAAGACTGAGGTGACTGAGGAAATGACATCTAATAGTCATGTATGGAGGAGAATGACATATTGCGCCGATGTCAAACAATTGTGACAAGACCAGGATAGATAACAACCTTAGGTATTGACACTAAAGTTATTCATCATCATCATCCACATAAAGACGTTAGTCCTGATTGCATCCGAGGCCACGGTGCCCTCGGAGCTCAGGGTCCGCCTCTTCCTCCTCCACTTTGCACGATCTTGGGCGTCCAAGGTAGTGAGACCGTTTTTACGCATGTCACCCTCCACGAAGCCAAGCCAGCACTTCTCGGGCCTACCCCTTCTACCTGGACCGGGTGGGGGCACCATTGCCAGGCATTTGTTACCCACGTAGCTAAAGTTATTATCACAGAGTAAAGCAACTCATACCTTAACAAGTCTCTCTTGGGCAAAATATTGTATGTTGGTTCAGTACGGTGTGACAGTCAGCCATCTAAAGCCCATAGTGACACGAGAGCACTACAATATATCGGCCTTGTGGTCAATCAATCGGTGTGAAATGTAGCTAGCGCGATGATGTTCCTACGAACTAATCGGAATATATCCTCTACTGTACTAATATTATACATGGATGTATGTTGCTAGCTAGAACGGCAGTGAGAATCGGGATGCACTTGGAGCACAGATGGATTGTAGTCTGGGATAGCATAATGGGTAACGTAGGTACATTAGGTTGTTTTATCCCTGGATAAGGATTCTTGTTGGTTATGGGAATAGAAGAAGAATTTCAAACAATAACAGCCAATTTACATTTTTAGAAGCTCTTTAGCGGTGGATGATTCAAGGGCTATGGGCAAACGTAGTGTAAGACGCCCAACGGCCAGGTGGAAGTACGACCTCATCAAGGTCGCCGGGTAGCGCTGGATGCGGGCTGCTTTAGATCGGTCATTCTGGTTCAAGGTACATGACGAGATTATATGCTCAATGTCTTAGGTTTTTGATTCCCGAAGTCTCTAAATCTCGTTGTAGTAAATTGGCGTGTACTGACAGTGGAAAACTAAACAATTTTCTTCTAAGTTTTGAACTATAGTTGGTTATCAGGACTTTAATACTATTGTTAACTTTTGCATTGATAGTAAAAGTTGAAACTGTGCAAGGTAGCAAAAAACCCATGACTCACTAAAGGTAAACCTGATGATGTTATAAACATACCCAACCAGTTTTGTGATACTTGCTTGAAAGACGAACGTGTTTATCTGCAATATTTAACGAAAGAAGATGGTGTTTGTGTTATGTTTATAAAACATATTATTATAATTAATATTAAAATCAAGACAACAGATAAGTGAGCAATAATTATCATTATCAGCAATACATGTAGTGCAAATATCTAAATCATAAAAAGTATAAGTGACCTTTTTAATTAGTTTAGCTTTGTTTGTTTTACTAAATTATGCAAATACAGTTGAATGAATCAGAGTAGGGTCGAGAATTTTCATACTGAAACTAAATACACATTATTTTGTGAACATTATTTTCAACATGTATCGAGTAACTATGAAACAAAATTTATGCAAATGACTTCAACGTAATTAATATCAATGCTTTTTCCAGGAATACGCACGAAATAATTTATAATGGTTTTGGGATAAATAATAACAATAATATTGTTTCAATAAATTGGTAAACTAGTCAGAATTACATTTTATAAAGGGTTATCGGATATAACTGTTCAAACGTACTTTGTTACTGCATTATACGCTTTCATATTATTCAAAATGAAGTGGTTTATTTTAATCTTAGCATTTAGTAATATAAATGGGCAGGAAAAATCGTATCAAATTGTTGGTAACCCCTTAGTCCATGCTGCACCTTGCAAAGGTAATTCTAAAGTGCTAGCATCGTTTGAAAGTGGGTTACCTCCAGGAGAAGAAAATCAATACGTTTTAAACATACAAGAAGAAATAATACCAAATTTTCAAATAGATTTGATCTTTGATTCTGATGCTTCAGTAACATTGGTAAGTTTTTTCTTTGAAGGATAAAAATTATGTCTATCATATTTATCGCCTCTGAATGAGTGATGTAGCAAAGTTTATATTGTGTCAATATTATCATCCACATCATTTATAATTTTTGAAGAATTGTTTGGATTTCTGGTCATTTATGGCTTATAAGTTTAAGTAGTAATACACACACACTTGTGTCCATTTTTCTATAATCCTAGTTTTTTTAAGCGGAGCCTGAAGAAGAATTCTGTCAATCTTATGAATAATTATGATTATTGACATGTTTAATATCTAAAAACATATGAACGTGTCATATTATAAAACAAAGTGAATTACAGTCAAGTAAAAAAAAATAAAGTTTAAAACTAAAACCCGACTACCGAAAAATCACACTCTAAAATGTAACAAACAAGAAAATATCAAGGATAGCCGTGGTCGTATGCCACTTTACCCTAGAATATATTGTTTTGTTAGAGTAAGTGGCATACGACCACGGCTATCCTTGATATTTTCTTGTTTGTTACATTTTAGAGTGTGATTTTTCGGTAGTCGGGTTTTAGTTTTAAACTTTATTTTTTATTTACATTATTTTGGGGGAAGGTAAAGCTAATAATTTATACATATTTGAAATGTGCTTCTTAAGCCCTATCATTTGATACCAAACACGGCATATTTATCTCAAATTTATTTTTTTACACAGTACCTTATGAGCGCTAGAGGGCGCCACACAAGATTGAGTGACACGTCATATAGCCTATAACCATCGGACGACAAAGCTGCGTGTAACGATACCTCATTTGTCTAGTTCTAATAAGTAGTTGAGGAGCTATGAGGGAACAAATGAACATACATACATACATACATACATAGCCTATCAAAATCATAACCCTCCTTTTGGCTTCGCCGTAGTCGGGTAATTAATAAGCAATCGGAACGTGGGGTTACTATTACAATAATTTTTAATATGTATGATCACTTTTACTGTGCTTGTTCAATTAAACTTACTTATTGCTGTTCCCAATAACATACCTACAGTTAAATTTACAATAATCTAAAGTAAGATTACAGATCAATATATATTGGGATATTAAAATCGGAGTTTGATGACGTTTTCTATCTTTAGAATACCGAAACTGAGAATAGATACGATATTGGGAACGGCTAATTAATCGGTTTGGTTTCAGTTGGATCCAGGAGTAGCCCGGATAACAGCGAATCCAGAAAAAGGTTATTTTCACGTAGCGTTTTTCAAATCAACTCCAAATCTTGGTGTTACTGTCAAGGGACCTAAAACTGGTACAATTCCATACGTCAAAAGTATTTTGATAAACTTTCAAGAGATTTGTAAGAAACCAGATTCTGTAAGTAAAACTTTACTACTTCTGGAAATTATATAAGCATTATTAGATGGTAGAACAAATATTTAAATATGATTATGAATGTGATGTGAAGGTGAAAGCCTCATATAGATTCTTGGCACTAAGTTTTAGTTGCGTCTGAGGTTGGAGTCTGGAGACCACTGACTCCATCTCTCCACATTTAATCTTCTTCAAGCAACTGACGTCTGACCTCCTAACTCCAAAACTTTGCTAAAGGTATGCTGACTTGCAGGCGCAATTTTACTGGCGTTTTTTGTTTTCTTAGTTTATACGTACATTATTACAAACGACGTTCTATCTGGCAACTTTATTTAAAATCAAGCGATGAACCAAATGAATTTCTTATTTGCCATTCCGTTCACCAAGAATGTTGATTACTGTTTCGTTTTATTGTAAAGAGGAGACCAAAATGTTTTTGTGATTGTTTTAAGGCGTTTCTTTTTATGGAGATCTAATAACCGGAGTGTATTTCCCAATATCTGAGTACGATAAAAGGATAAAATTCATATTATTATATTGCTCAAACATCCTGTAGACTATATCTACGTTCTAGAAACGATAAGATATTCATAGGTCCTGATAACTCCGCCCTTAAACGGTGGGCTGAGCTGACTCAGCCACTAAACTGTCTTTCTAGGCATTATCCTTGATGTAGTCCACTTAAAGCACCCAGCTGAATAGTACGTGAGCGAATAGCACCTAGCCATGTCCACGAAGAGCACCTGTCAAGATTTTTGGCAGGTGCTATTCGTGGATACTAATTTATTTTTACATTATTGTCCACGAAGAGCACCTAGGCAAGTGCTGGGATGTTATAGGGTGCATGCTGACTCATAACACGTGTTGTTATATGCTCTAGAATAGTATTATTCTTGTTTTGTTCAAGGGATACTTTGATGAATATATCCTAGGTACCAAAGCTACAGCTGAAATTACTCACACGGCAGCGGATGACTCTTGCGGAAGACGTAAGGTAGTGCATACAGAATTGATAGTGCATGGGCAGCCAACGAATCCCGGAGACTGGCCTTGGCATGTGGCCCTATTCAGGATAGAAGGACCAGTTGTAAAGTACATTTGTGGTGGAAGTCTACTGTCTAAGACTCTGATTTTAACTGGTAATAAGTTATGATTGTATTTTTATAGCCTTAAAATTTTTCATGTGTATTTCTAAAATTATTGTTTACATAAATAAACAATAATTTTAGATCTTAATAATTATTAATTGCAAGTCTTTAAAGGTCACCATTAACAGGTTTTTACCTGACGACCGTTTTTAAATAAAATGCAGTATAAGAGGCTTGGAGGACACTGTATGCAGAGTTTTTTATTTTTTATTCGATAATATTGCCAATGAACCGCATCAGCCAAAATCAATCAAGTTGAACCAATTTAATATATCGCTTAGTACAATAATATATCGCTTAGTACAGTACCATGCAGACGATATGTGATGTTACAGGAGACCCATTTCTTGTATACCCAATAATGTAGCAAATGATTTTATGTAAACTGCATGGAATTTGGTTATACAGGTTAAACGTAATGTTATCGAAACCTATTAAAAACTGGGTATGAAGCCCAACTGTTCCACTCGTTTGCTCAATCTGCCATTTGTCTTTAGTTCTGTTATAATTATGTCCTCAGCGGCTCATTGTGCTTCAATCAGAGGTGTACCAGCCATATCACAGAGCCTCAACGTCGTACTAGGCAAACACAATCTTATTGGTGGAGACGTTGCACCGCAAGAAAGAGAGGTAATACTATTTTCCAGTTTAATTATCTTGATAACAAGGAAATTATAGTATACAATAATTATAACGGGAACTAACGCGATCATGCTATAGGTACATACCTTTAATTTGCCCGGCGTTACGACCAGGTTACAGGCCGTGGTCATAGGCTGAAGGTTACCTATACCATGATCGCGTTAATTCCCATTATAATTATTGTATATCATGTAATTCGAGAGTTTAAAAGTTAGTCAAGCAATATAAAGGTTGAAGAAAATAAATGAAAGGCGTACGTCAGAATCGTAACATGTCGAAAGCGCACGTAGAAATCGTAGGTATCCCGTAAGGCAAGAGCTTCGACTATGTTATGTACATTTGGAAGGCTATAGTAAGAAAATCGATCGTTGGTAACATAGGAATTGAACGCAAACAATATGGATGGAATTTGGCAGTCTGTTCGCCAAAATTAAACTGACCAACATCAGTTTATGGGAACTTAAAACTTGCCAAACTGCTTTTAGAGTGACCTTACAAATGATTTTTTTGTCCTTTTCAGGTATTCGAGGTTATTGTCCATCCTTCCTTCGACGGTAAGACATTAAATAATGATATAGCTCTTTTGAGACTGAAATCTGAAGCTGTGTTCGATGATTATGTCCAGCCAGTTTGTTTGTGGAGCACAAACGCTTACAAAAAACTTCCTGCCGGAACGATTTTTGGAACAGTAAGTGTTGGACAAATTATTTTACAAGATAACAAACTCCAGTTATTAATGGATATAAATTTCATACAATATGTCCACTTTTTTAAATAGAAATCAGTATTCACTGATGTTTATTGGCTCTTTGGCAGCAGCAGAGCTCATAGTAAACTTATTAAAGAAGCTAATATGTGTAATTGCTATGTTTTCAGGTCGTAGGCTGGGGATTTGACCACAACGACGTCCTCTCTCCCGTATTGCAACAAATCTCTATACCGAAAGTGTCAGAAGCAACTTGTTTAAGAAGCAATCCAGTATTTTTCTCAAAGACCCTAAATTCTAATAAGTTTTGCGCAGGATACACAAATGGTGAGTAGGTATATTTTTTCCTGAATGCGTGACGAGTAACAGAGTGTATTATGATTATTTAGTTCCTATTTTTATTATTCCTTTTAGAGTATCCTAAGCTTGCCTTCTTTGTCACTAGTTTTGAAACCAAGGTTTGCACTCTTACTCCTCTATTCTGTTGCTTGCTTTATTTTGGCAGTTTCATTCCTCACTCAAGGGAATAGGCTTGGGCTTAATCTTATTGGTTAGCAAACACCTAACCCGAATCTAATAAATGATTATCATTTCAGGTACATCTGCTTGCAATGGCGATAGCGGCGGTGGCTTTCAGGTCTTTGTCCCTGATACAGCTGGTGACAAGTCATTTAAAGCTGGCAGTTGGCATATCCGTGGCATTGTCTCCTTGTCGATGAAGAGGTCCGACGCACCTGTATGTGACCCGAAACATTATGTGCTGTTCACGGATGTTGCTAAGTACAAGGGTTGGATTAACGGATATCTCCAGGCGTGACATTGACGGCGTTATAATAGAGAGTTCCAAGAATTTTATTCATCATCTTGTCTTGGCAGCTGCAACGCAATCTTTCATCATAATTTCATTCTTTCATATTAACCTGCCAAATACCGTCTCTTCATTTTCTTATGATGTCTTCTTTTGAAGCAATGCATAATAATAATGAATTATAAAATACAATATATACTTTAACGATTTGTGTAAGCTTTTAGTAAAGTAAGTATGCATTCTCCGATTGATTTTTTTCTTCCTCATTCCTTATGCCACAGGACTGGGGCATAAGGAATGAGGGCATTAAGGGCATGAACGGGTGCAGAATTTGCAATCACCTAATGATTAAAATGCATAACTTTATGTATTTTCGTACTGTTTCATTCTAAAAATAACAATGTTCACGAAAAATATAAGAAAATTTTACTCAAAATTAAATTATCACAATGCTGTAAACAAAACTTGCTCGCATCACTTTATCATATCCGCCAACAGATGTCGCTTTTAAACAAGCTTTTAAGAAGAAAAAAGCGGGTGCCAATATATTCTTGTTCAACTTTTAATGTAACGCCATTATTCTTCAAGAGTTGTCTAAATGGGGGAGGGCAGACTCCTTCACTTAACAATCTACGGCCTTTGAAAAATTATGCAACTTTGGATTAGGACGTTTTACGTAATATTCAAAATGATGATAACTTTTGTCGTATTTTGTAATGTAGTAGAAACATCATAATACATTTTTATTCATTTATTTAAAATCATCCTCTGAACCTTTTCATAACTCAGTTGGCACTTTAACAGTCTGTGGAGAGCACCTCAAGTGGTCAATAATGGTTGCCATTTATGAACATTGAAATGGTATTCATCGCTAAAATCAGCCATAGCAAATTTGGAGAAAGGCTCGGTGGATGAGAATGAGTAGTAAAGATCTAGGAAAATCCAACTAACCGAGAAATATCTAAGTAATTTCAACTTTGTACTAGAGTGCTTCAATTGATGGAACATTTTTTATGGTATCCGTCCTTAAGGAGATCGATAATCCAACACGCAATGCTCTGCGAGCTGGCAAAGAAGCCACTTTCCATAAACGTCAATCTAAATGAAAGGAAATTGCTTACGTGACGAGATGAAAACGTGCGACAAACCCTGAAGCGGGTATCGCACTGTGAAAATATGTTTTGAGTTATAATATACTAGCTGTTGCTCGCACTGCAGCCTACGTAGAATACTATACTGTTCGAAACTATAATATATTTCTTTGATATTCGAATGACAACTTAATTACAGGGACATATTCGTTAGATACTCAATCACTCCATAGCGGCTACGCTAATTTGGTTGAAATTTGGCAGAAAAAAAAATTATAGCCTGAAATAGCACATAAACTGTAGCAAATCTTTTATTCTCTCAATAGTTTCTACCGTTTCTAAATTCCACAAGATCACAACCGCGGACAACAGCGTATCTAGTGTACACGAAGATGTTCCATTAAAAGTTACTGCCATAAAAAATTCAAAAAGTGTTTCTCCAACTGTTCATTGTTCCTTAATTCTTAAGAATTCGCATAGGCCATTGCTGAAGACGTATGCTGACACCACATAATACAATCATCTCCAGTGACACCCACCATTCTTAAACCGTAGTAACGTCCCGCACATCCCTAATAAAGTGTCGGGCATAAAACTCCTCTATAACGACTGTTCTGTCAAGAGCAAGGAGGCAATTTATATTTTTTTCCTCCTCACTGTTGTCCTGAGAAAAATTAGAGCGTACTTTATTAGCAGTGAGTAATTTTGACAGGGATATGTCACTTTTATGGGCTGAATTAATTTGCGGGTGCGTGGGCTCTTATTTAATGTGATAATGAAATATTAAAGATTTGGTGTTATTACTCAACAACAGTTAAGTATAAAAAAGAGGTCTATGTGTTTTGAAGTCGGATTATAATATAACTAGCTTTTGCCCCCGGCTCCGCCCGCGTGGATGTCGGTTATCGTGACCAAACATAGCCTATGTCCTTTCTCATGGTCTAATCTACTCCTATTCCAAATTTCATCAAAATCGGTTCAGTGGTTGAGGCGTGAAAGCGTAACATACAGACAGACAGACAGAGTTACTTTCGCATTTATAATATAAGTATGGATTAGGATTGTACCTAAATGTGAAAGTTTGTGAACATGTTTGCATGTTTGGATGTTTGTTATTCAAACACGTTCTAACGGCACAATGAATCTGGCTCGAATTTGGTCAGGGATAGATTATTATCGTCTGAAATAAACACACAGGCAACTTTTCAACCCATTCCAACAATACGGATGGCGCGCCATTATCAAAATTTCACGCGGGACAATGGAGGTACTCTTTTTGTGGTTGGGTGATCAGATGGCGGTTGCTCTCACCATTTATAATCATTGACCAAATAAGCCATATGACCCTGGCCTCTAAGATGAAAACCGGGCCTTAACGCTAAGATGATAATTAATTATGAATATTTCCGGAAAAAAAATAGGCACAAAATTGTTCACTAATTCCCATATCTTTATTAACTCATAATCTTTAACAATTATTAACATGAATACAAAATCATGAAAGAAACTATTCTAATACAACTATAATCTACTTTTTAAATATGTGTTGAAACTGTAGATACAGATACATTAGAGATTCCAGGTTTCACATGATTCACTTTGGAATCTTCCATCTCTTTCGATCTTCGTTTTGGGCCCAGCAGAAGTTTTTGGAGCTGACATGCCGGCGCTTCAACGAAGAGATAGAGAGGGAGGGCACATAGGTATGTTGTACTTACAATACCCGCGTACAACATAATCTGAAATCAAATAAGGTATATTTCAAAATTATTATGTTATGTATATAAAATGAAAATACAAGAGGATCACAGAAAGAAAAGAAACAAAGGATAGAAATTAAACCAAGAAAAGAAAGGAAACTCTGCTGCCTATATATTATGAAAAAGAAGGAAACCAAGCATAAAGGTACCGAAAGGAAAGAAAAAGATAGGAGAAATAATGACAGTGAAAGAAAGAAAAATTTAAATGAACAAAAAAATAAAGGGAAATAAAGAAATATAAGGGAAGAAACAAGAAGAAAAGAAAGACAAGGCATATAGGTTATACTCACAGCAGTATAATCTGTAGCGTAGAACGATCTCCTCAGCTGACCTCCATAGGTCCTCAGTACCGTGGCATGGAGTAACATCGCACAATACGACATCCTGCCCAGAGGTTGCAGTGGTCCCCACTCTACTGCTCCTACGTATATACCTGTGACGTTAACAAGGAAGATTAGCGGATTAGCGGTATCTGCACAGAACGAGTAGAAGGAGATTGAGAAATAAAATTGATGAAATGAAATACCGTCGTGAGCGTTGGGGGCTGACTGACTAAATCTGACGGTAGATTAGTCAATACTCCTCCCTCTCGTCGCGCGTCGGCGTGTACAACGGTTACGGGGTTACGGTTGGTACGGCTGTAATATTATGTTGACTTACGGTTGCATCTATAGAAATATCCGATAATGAAGACGCAAATGGCAAGAGCAAAGAAATTTTGATTGAACGCGTTGAAGACCGCAGCCTCGAAGGCAGAGGCTTCCCGGTGGTGGAGATCCCAGCCCATGAGGACGGCACCAAAGGCAATGGGAATGGACGCTAGGAACAGGAGTTTCATGATCTGAAAAAATAACAGTTATTACAATAAGTTCTTTCAACTAACCACTACAGGCTATCACAGATCTAATGTTAGATAATCATCCATATTTTGTTAGTTCAAGGTGTACTTGTAAAATGTAGGGTTTATTAATCAAAAGAGGAGCACAAAAGTTCATTACACCTGGCTTGATGGTAATCTAGGGTGCAGTCAAAAGGATAGTGGCCGCCATTACAAGTGCTGTCCCTAGAATGGTGGTCCCTATCTTGACAACCTCGATAAATGTAGACCCGGGACTGTAGGAAGAAGTAAACACGTGTGTTGGTGAAGAAGTGTAGGATTTTATAATGCGGCAAAGGAAAGTTTCGCCGAGCCTCTTGGATGATAAGAAATTTCTTCCAGCTGATGGATGTTTTTTTTTTCCACAACATTCTACACAACGCTATCTAAATCCATGTTAAGCTTTTATAGCTTGTGTTATGGAATCTAGAATGCAGATAAACATACTTATATACTTTTTTTTTTGTAAATAGATATTTATTATACATAGAAACACCCAGACCAATGCAAATAGTCATATTCATGCAAACAAATATTTGCACTGAGCGAAAATCGAACCAGCGCCTCCTGCGTGGCACTCGCGTGCACTACCGCCACGCCACAGAGGCTGTCGTGTGTTTTGGTTAGTATTATTATTTGGTCATATTTTGATAAGAAATCTACTTACTTGTAATAAAACGCGTGGAGCAGCTATATAGCTAGTTACTGGAAATTATTGTTGATAACTAGATTAGTACACAAAATAACTTACGATAGAATCACTAAAGTTCCATTTCTCAGTCTGCGCTCTATGATAAAAGTAAGCAGTCAGCACTCCTAAGTGGTAACCAGCCCAGTTTCCTTGTGCAGAAACGTAAGCATGGTAGAATGTGTCGTTATATCCGAAAATATCTCTTATCGACCTGCAAATAGAGTTGAAGATCGCTTTAGTAGTTGTATCTAATTTAATACCGGGGTCATGAGTATACATTAAAACATGTTCGGGGAGGTCACGTTCTAAAGTAATGCATATCATATTTTTTGGTGAGAAAGTTACGAATAACTCCGACCTCCGACCAGAATGTGCTCAGAACTAAATAATTTTAAATTTGAAAAATAGCTAATGGGGTTCAGTTTCAGGTTTTATATTAGAAGAAGATTTAAACAGAAATTTAATAAAAAAAATGAAGAATCACTTCAGTTTATAGATTTATTTTATTACTTCCTTTCCGATTCCGTATCTTTCCGTACCATTTCCACACCACATATAAGAGACGGAAGAGACACTATGCAGTTTTAGTCGGTTTATGTCCGAAATACCTACTCATATAGCCCTAATGAGTTAAGTGATTCCCAAGAGGGATTTTGCGCGTGTAATATAAAAGTAGGTACACTTACTCTGGAAAAAGACTAACTCTTATAGGTAAGAGCTTCATCAAGTAGCTCTGTAGGAATGGGATGAGGAGACTGATGGCCATGACTACTGAGAGCACGGGGATCCCACTCTTGGGCCAGCGCCAGATGATGAGTAGCACCACTAGGGTTATTAGAAAGAGTTGGGTGTCTGTGCCTAGATACCTGCAAAAAAACAAGAACGTTTTCATTGTGAAAAACAAAACAAAATCTTGATTATTGAATCAGATTATATAATACTAGCTTTTGCCCGCGGCTCGGCTGAATGTCGGTTATCGCGACCAAATGTCCTTTCTCATGGTCTAATTTACTCCTATACCATTTCATCAAAATTGGTTCAGAGGTTTAGGCGTGAAAGCGTAAAATACAGACAGACAAATAGAGCTACTTTCGCATTTATAGTATTATACCTACTGTTAATCTCTGGTAGTTAGTGGAATTGTATACACATGTTGAATAAGACATTTTTCAACCTGACCGGTTTCACTTCACGGCATTCTTAAAGGCAAAAACATTACCCTCGCTAGCACAGTCGGGTAAAAAATTAAGTGCTGTGGAAAAGTAGGTACGTGTCTTATTCAATATGGCGGATTAATTTTTACTGCATCTCAATTAACCCTCTAATCAAAGATTTTCACGAAACATACTTCGATACATAGTAAAAATAACGTGTATATCGGGATGGCGGGTGTATTTCTCAGATTGGCCTAAATATATTGCAGTAAATACGTACCTTCTGTGTATTTTTCCTTACCTCTCCTGAAAATCTGTGTACCTACGTCCGTGCAATGATATTTGGAATATTAGGTACACCCGCCATCCTGATGTCAGAACTGTTATACAGTGTACCAAGTTACATATTTTGGTTAAGTACATTTGGTGCCTCTTGTGTACCTCATGAAACAAATAATAAATAAATAAAAAACGGTATACTTTCTGAGAAATTTAAAAAAAAGGTACCAAATAACTGAAATATATCTAGACCAATCTGAGAAATACACCCGCCATCCTGATATACACAAAATAACTAGACCAATGTACAGTGACATTTATGCATAAGAATTCCACTGAGTGGACAACACACCCGCGATCTCCAACCTCCAACGTAGCAGTCCAAATCTCTATCGCCATGCCACGGGTACGTCGCCATCAGATCCTGATTTGATAACAATGGAACTACTTGGAAATTTATACCCATGCAAACAAAAAAAGAACTTTCCGTATTCGTCCACTAGTGTTTAGATTACATTTGAAAGGTTCCTTATCTTTTAATATTACTTATGCGTTATGGTAACTCTACTAAATTACTCCTGGATTGAACCTGGTGCAACTTCGTTACTCTGTTGTAACAAAACGTCTAACCTTGTTCTGATCATTCAACTTTACGTCAGGAAGGAAATCTTTATGACGCTTTCGATGTTTCTTTTACTTCATCAGAGGACAACAGACTCAGACTACATAATAATGTTTTTGTTAAGTATAATGTTATAGATTTTATACGAGGCTCTAAAACACTAAGACGTGGAACTCCCTGCCAGCTCACGCGTTTCCGTCTTCCTACAGCCGGGACTGTAGGAAGAAGGAAACACGTGAGCTGTCTTTTAAGCGAGGCGTGAAAAGGCATCTAATGAGGCCGTCAAGCTGAGTGCCACTACTGTTAACATGGTAGATGTTTACGATGGTGACCCTCTTTCCGAGACTTTGCCTTTAGCTTAACATCAGGCGAGGTGAAGTAAAATTGAGGAGCCCTTCATAAAAAACATTATAATACGTCTAACTATATTAACAGAATAGTGTTTTGTTAGTCTGTCACGCGTTTATTGTAATTACTTTAAATCAAGCATGTCAAGGCGAAAAACTGCTTTATTGCACTACTCCAAGCCCAAGATCAAGATGCCCTCTTTCCACGAGTTTCTCAACGTTCAACATCAATTGTGGTGACAACAAAACCGAGCCACGAAAATATTTATACAGTATTATTACTTCGTTAGGCAACCAAATTGCAATAAGTCTTTTAAATTAAACAGCGCACGTGATGTGTGCTCGCAAATATTTACTCGAAATTTCGTGCGAAAATTCGTTTGTGCAATATCGCGGAGGGTCACATTGACGGGTGTCGATGAAAAACACTGATATTTTATTGCAATGTAGGCTAGTATACTGGGTGTAAGGAGAACGCTCCCGAAACCCAAAAAACCCCTAGTAGTAATCCAGGTACAAAATACATGGGCATAAAAAAATTATTTGGACAATGAACTAGCGCCAAGCGCGTGTTTTTTGTAGTGGTATTTTTTTTATAAATTACTGTTTCACTTAGCTTTACTGATACGATGAAGAGTAAATTATGCCAAATAAAAAGAGAAAAAAAAATAATTTTTTATTGTACAAATTGTTTTTTTTGTTGCCAATGGGTTATGTACCGGGAGTACTACTAGGGGTTTTCAGCTTCAGGAGCTTTCCCTTTACATCCGGACTCAGTTAAGGAAGGGAGAAGTTAGAAAACAGGCCTCACGCTCCAAAGTGTGAGTTTTATATGCAACCAGTTTTGGTGTTTCGATGAGCTGGCAGTTGACAAAAGCGAATGTTAAAGTCAAAATGAGGAATCATTTAATCTATATAGACTACAGAACAGAAAAAGCTCTGTTCCGTAGTATACACCATTAAAATGACACTTGCAAACCTACAAATATCATAAAGATTTATTTAATAAATGGATCACCAGTGCAAAAGGCGGCCCAAAAACTCAATATTTTACAAACATGTTTTAATCTAATTTATTTTAGTAGCATAGTTGAGTGAACAGTTCATTCCCAAGTTTGTTTCATCGTCTAAATAATAAAATAAATAAAATTTACTTTTAATTCCACTTTTAAAATTTATAGGTCAATCCTTAATTTCACTATTGAGTTTGTTCTAGAAGAGTTCATAAATTAACAAAATACTTTGGAATGAATGAATTTACGAAGACAGTGTGATGGTACATTTTAGTCCAGTCGTCGAAGTTTTTCTACAAAATCGTCTCTATTGTCTTACAATATAATCCACAAAAGTTGCCTGAACGAATGTGATAGTTGCCACTAACTATCACATTGTATCCTTGTTTACGCCTTTTGTTTG
Organism: Eilema sororculum; assembly: GCA_914829495.1. Taxonomy (NCBI): domain Eukaryota; kingdom Metazoa; phylum Arthropoda; class Insecta; order Lepidoptera; family Erebidae; genus Eilema; species Eilema sororculum. The sequence continues at coordinate 1,999,977 of OU618532.1, forward strand.
ATGTATAATAAAATAGTAGGGTAAACTTACCTAATTCGTACCCCTTAAAGGAAAACAGTCATATTTTCAAAATTAGTAAAGAAAAACTGTATTTTCTTTGAAAAAATGTTTATTTAGTTTAACCTTTTGTTACAATCATAATCAACTTTGACATAAATCTTATAAACTTTTGGGAAATTATCAATTTTTAAAAACTTAAAAAAAGTACGATTTACGACTATTTATCTTAAATCGTACTTATATATTATTAAATCGTACTATGAGATGTAATCATTGGTTTACAGTTATGATTTTAATATTTCTATAAGGATAAAGTGGATAATAATGTTATAGTATCAAGTGTTAGGCATTAACACTTAACAAATACTACAAATGGTCATCGCCTATTTTTTACATTTGTATTCTGTGGTTTTTTAAAGATACCCGCGCATAGTACATGTACCCATTCCTCACATTGAGTAAATTTAATCATACTTTCTTTTATATGCTCTTCGCATATTTTACAATATTAGCTATAACTTCCATCTTTTTTTTTGTTTTTTTTTTTTTATTTATTTTTTGTGTTGTTTTGGTAGTTTTATTCATCTTTACACTAAGGTTCTTCGTTACGCTCTATTTCTTTGATTCATCTATTTAAACTTTCAGTGATGATGACAGCACCCGTGGTTTTACTTTTTATGCCTTTTGCATTAAAATTATATGCATCAATTTATAATCAACGGATTCTTTGGAAACTTTTATTCCTAATTCGTACCAGTACGATTTAAGACTTTGTATCGAGTACGAAATAGGCGCATGAGTCAAAGAAACTTTAAAATTACCGCCAAAAATAATGTCAACAAATACGTACTTAGGTTTACGTCTATACAAATCGTAAATATATGCATAAATACAAAATAAATACTTCGATAAACTAAACAAGATAGAATTTGAAGTATGCTCTTACGAATTATGTAAAAATAATAGAAAAATAGTAGATAAAATCTTATTTTTTCGATATTTCTGTTGTTAACAGCGCGCCGGCGTATATCTTTCAGATGGTAATATGGCCGAGTAATGTTTACATTTTTTGTCACTAGAGACGCTGATGGCTATTACCGATGTTGAGATATAAGCAAGGTACGATTTAAGCGCAAGTACGATTTAGGCAAATTTACTTTAGTTGTCGTGGTATCGGTCTGTCCATCTAAATTTATTTCCTGGTGTGTTAACCCTGGGGGCGACGGGTGTTGGTGGTGACGGGTGGAGCCGCCTGTCACCCCAGCAGAAGCAGGCCACGGCGGCGGCGCGCTGAATAGCGCGCATCCGCTTTCCGGGGTTGTCCACCCTCCTGAGGAGGGCCAGACCATAAGGGATGGCCCTGGGTCAGCCGGGGTGCGAGGGATATGTCGATGACAACCTCACCTCCGGCCTAGCACCACGACCCACAGTCGGCGTGCGGTTTTAGTCGGTTCGAGTCCGACATAACCTTCCCTTTCGGCTCCGGAAGGGGGGGTATCCGAGGGGATTTCCACACGATAAAAAAAAGGTGTGTTAAATGTATACCATGTAGACCAAAATTCTAATAAAGACCAATGAAATTCTTTGTAATTGTACTAAACTGTTTGGGTCACTGTTTGTGGTGTATTATTAAAACGAGACAGTAATGGCAGGTACTAAAACGTTCTTAGGAGACATCTTCTTCATTCTAGCTTTAATTCCAGTCGCATCTGAAGCTTCTAACTCTCTATCTGTCTGGGGTCTGCTTTACCAGTCTAACTGCGGATTTGGATAGACTTCGACATTTCCCGTGAAGTGACTTCCTCGAGATCCCACAACCTAAAGGCGATATCGAAGCATTGCATTTAGAACAATTGTTGGAGTTTTTAGGACTCCAACTACCCGTAACGACTGCCATAGATGTTCGTATGACAACCGGGACCGACCGCTTAACACGTTCTTCGAGGCACGACCAGACCAATGCAAATACCCATATTAATGCATACAAATATTTGCGCTGAGCGGTGATTGAAGTCGCGCCTCCTGCGTAGCGGCTGCGTTCACTACCGCTACGCCACATAGACTGTTCTTAGGTGTAACATTTTAAGATATTCTAAATTGCCCCTTTTTTAAATACATCCTGTATGTAATTATGAAATTACAGCTACAAAAGATTTGTAAATGTTTAGTGTCAATCAACTACAGGGGCGGTGCAGCCAACGACAGCGTTGATTGTAGGCAATTACCCTATCTGTGCAATAACCGAACTCATAATCATAATATTTATTCACCATCCAAGGCATTTCCAGTCATTTTCCAGTCTAACTGCAAAGCGGCTTAGTTTTCATATTGGCTGGAAAATTCTTGTCTATTATTAAATGCACAATAATTTTCCTGAACACTTCAAGTAGTATTACGTTCCAGCTGATCGCAGCTCGCAACCGTTCGTTTCACGGCCATCGCGGGTGTTGCGACAGCCGGGTTTACGCGTCTCTGATCGGCTTAAGTGGCTTCTTTTGAAATGAATGCCCCGGCTGAATGCAGCTGATACAGGATATATGGACTCCTTATTGTACACTTTGTACAGTCAGCTATAGATAAATCACACTCGTCAACGCAGGACTAAGTTTTTACATGAACGTAAATTCAGGTTCATGCAGGTACTTAATCTTTGTATCGTTGGGGTGGCATCGAATGCCCCCGATTTATCTGCTGCTCACCGTACGACACTTTTTGCTTTGACGTTTCATCCACGCTTAACCATGATTTGCCTTTTATGAGATATACTTTAACGTCATTTCATGTCTCTTAAAGATTAGTTGGTATTTCTGTCCATCAAACAGTCAACTACTAACTAACTAAGTTTCCTAGGGATGTCGTTAGTTGATAGAACATTGTGTTGTTATACTTACTTATAGCGGAATGTAGTTATAACAGGTGATATAAACATTGATATGATGGACTTAACAAAAAAAAATGCACTAGATTATTTAGACACCCTAAATGCGAATGGACTTCACCCTGCTATACATATTCCGACACATGGTCGCACCTGCTTAGACCACTTTATGATACGGCTGGTTAGTAAATGTGAAAGCTTTGTTTTTGACTCAGATGTAACAGACCACTTCCCTATTATGTTATCAATTATTGGCTGCCCTGTTCGTACGAATATAACAACCAACTACACACGTACTAAAATGAACTATGATGCTATACAAACGGCCATTAATGACATAGATTGGCTTGCATTCTTTAAAATAACAGATGTGAATCAAGCGGTAGACTACATTACGACCACATTACAAGACATAATTATAGCAAACACAGAAACCCTAATATATTCCAAACGTAAGCAGCCGATTAGGCCATGGATTACTTATAACCTTATAAAATGTTTCCGTAAAAGAGACAAACTACATAAGCAGTCTCGAAATAATCCCGACGATTTAGATTGTAGGAAAATTTACATTTCTTATAGAAACGCATGTAATAAATTAGTAAAATCATTAAAAAGGAACTACTATAGAGAAAAATTACACAAAAATCTGGACAGCAAAAAGAACACTTGGGATACAGTAAAGGAAATTAGTAATATTAAGACTAAAAATACACAAGCTACAGACTTACTAAAACTGACTGATAACCCTGAAAGTTCACTTGATGTTGTAAATAAATTCTTTACAACAATTGGTCATGATCTAGCAAAAAACATACTTAAGAAAACTAACTCAACAGAAAAGGATCTGATGAACAAAAGTAGACTAACTGAAAATCACTACATGTGTCCTTCGTTTATGCTTTTCCCTACTGATTACATCGAAGTAGATAAAATTATTCTTAAACTAAAAAGTAAAAGTGCACCAGGTATAGACACCATTTCTAGTGATTTCCTTAAAAAATACCACACAATTCTATGTTCTCCGATTGCACACATCTGTAACCTTAGTCTTAGCCAAGGTGTCTTTCCACAAGCATTCAAAAGGGCTGTTGTTGTTCCTGTTTTTAAGGATGGGGATAGGGACACTGTATCGAACTACAGACCAATATCGCTGCTAAGTACTATAAGTAAAATACTGGAAAAAATCGTCAATCACAGACTTGTAAAATACTTAGAAGATAATAAATTGTTATCCACCAAGCAATTTGGATTCAGGGCTGCAAAATCCACGACAGACGCGGTTCTTTCATTTTCCAACATGGTAGCAGATTACGTCGATAAAAAAGAGAAATGTGTAGGCGTTTTCCTCGACCTAAAGAAGGCGTTTGATACAGTGTCCTTACCTCTCCTCCTAAATAGACTAGACATGATGGGGGTGAGAGGTTTGGCCCTAGATTGGTTTTATGACTATTTAAATGATAGAGAACAAGTAATAAAGGTGGGGAATGCACTAAGTAGTGTAACAAAAACAGCTACATATGGCATTCCACAAGGTAGCACGTTGGGACCTACGCTATTTCTTGCCTACGTCAACAACCTCGCGAATCTTAACATACCGCATGGACACATTGTTGCTTTCGCTGACGATACTGCCATTCTATTCCATGGTAAAACATGGCAAGAAGCAAGAAAAAGAGCAGAGGCTGGTTTAAGGGTGGTTACACGATGGCTCGAAGATAATCTTCTGACGATTAACGTCCAGAAAACAAAATACATATGCTTCCACAACACTATGCATTCGAAGCCCCCCGATGACCTTTCTATCCAAATCCACTCATTCCCATGCAACAGATTAGACACACCGACTGACAATTGTAACTGTGACGAACTAGAACCAACACAACATATACGATACCTAGGAATAATTATAGACAAAAACCTTAATTGGAAACCCCACATATCTTTTTTAACGAAAAGAGTAAGAAAACTTATACCCGTCTTTAGGAACCTTAGGGACGTGGCTGAAACTGGCCTTCTTTTGAATGTGTATACCGCACTTTGCCAATCGCTCTTAACATACTGCCTGCCAGCGTGGGGAGGAGCAGCAAAAACTCACATGCTTGAGTTAGAGAGGGCCCAACGTGCAACCATAAAAATAATATTAAGAAAGCCGCGTCTACACCCTACAGAATCATTATTCAAAGATGGAAAATTATTAACAGTCCGGCAACTGTATATAAGAGACGTAGTCCTGAAATTCCATTCCACAATACTTCCACCACCTCTTGGCAATAGGCGTAGGAGACCAGACATCCCTAATAAAACTACACGATCAACATTTGCACATCGCCAATATCCCTTTCTTAGTCACTTCTTATACAAAAAATTCAGTAAATCGGAAGACATAATAACAAAAAGTAGGTACTCCATAAAAAGAATATTATTCTCTGTACTTACCAAATGGAACTACTCAACAACAGAAAATTACATCATACCCATTCTGTAATTTAGGTAGGTGACACCTACTAACGTAGTTACACACATTCGAGCACATTCACCACATATACACACACACACACACACACACACACGCACACACGCACACACACACACGCACACACTCACACACAAACCCACACCCACACACACACAACACACACACACACACGCGCGCACACACACACACACACACACACACACACACACACACACACACACACACACACACACACACACACACACACACACACACAAACATACAAAATTAATGTAATATATAAATAAGTTGGCTATTGTTTATTGTCAAAACAACCACAAAGGTTTTGCGAGCCTGACTGCCACAGCACAGATCTGCAAAGATCTAGTTTGGTAGTCAGTGTTTATGTAACTAGATTTTAAGTACTTTTGATCAATAAATGATTATTATTATATTATAGTTGGTTAAAACCTTTGCCCCTAGAGAGTCCATTTAAATCAATAATGCACTTACCATGCCTGAGGTAAACACAAATGCTCGAACGGGAACAGATTGGGCATCAGGATCACCAGTTGCCACCAGTTCATTCTGCACATATCCCGTTCTCTTTTCACCACCGCATCCCACATAGGTCCTGAACCAAGGTGCGGTATCCAGGTCATCGCCAGTCCCATCACTACTAATACTGCTGGCATTAATCTGTAAGAGAAATTAAGAAATTTAAGAGTTCTTCTCTAAAGTAGAATAACTGGTACTGCTACCGGTAAATAAAGCTGAGAATTTTTTGGTAATGATATTCGTATAGCAATTACTATATATCATGTTAGCTGTTCTTAGATGCATAAGGCGGAGGATGGGGAGCAATAGCGCGCATTAGGAAAGGCCTATTTCCAGCAGTGTACTCCAATAGGTTACCTAATTGAGCTTACTAGGGACGGCAGCACGAATGTAACGCCCTTGGTGTTGCATACGTCTATAGGCCACGGTAACTACTTTCCATCAGGTGGGCCGTGTGCTTGTCTGCCACCTAAGTAGTACATAAGAAAAATACTTGCTCGACATTACCCGAAATATGTGGATTTTTCAAAATGTCTGCCTTTTAAACCTTGTACTGATAACAACAAAAATATGGTAGTCGAAACCGGTGGGCTTGCATGCAAGGATTAATGTCAGTGGAGGCAGCTCGTGTAAGGGCAAAGTCAAATGGCAGGCTATTGTCTCTGCCTACCCCGGAGGGAAACAGGCGTGAGCATATGTATGTATGTAGCCTAGTGAAAGTTACTACATAGTATTCTTTCATTAATAAAACATTAAGATCGGTAGACCCATGCAAAAGTTTTGCGCTTAGCAACAAATTTCCTTTGCGCCTTTATCACTTCCACAACGTCACTTACGCTAAGTTGGGTTTAAAAAACTAAACTGTATTATTACCTCAACCATCTATTGACGAGCGCCATCGGTACGGTCTTCAATGTAAATGGATGAGACTCAGCATAAACCAGCATCTTGTAAGCCATGAGGAAACCACCCATTACGAAGAATATCTGCACTATGATGCGAGCATTGAACAGCAGAGACTTGAAGAAATCACTGTAAGACTGCAATAATAAAAATAAAATATGTACATTATTTATGTCAACATAGGAAAGAAGGAAAGGAGGGAAGAAAGTAAGAAGGAAACAGATTTGTCCCGCGACACATGAGAACAATAAAATTCCAAATATCTAAACAGTGATTATTATCTCATCATATCTTCTAATTTCATTTCCCTGTAGGTACATAATCCATATGGTGACAATTGGAAATAGTCAGTATTCCTGTCGCAGATCACGCCGCCAGCGTGTGCAGACAACTCGGGCGTTGGAGGGCACTGACTGACCTCCGTCCCCCATGAGCGCGGGCCTGGGGTGACGGATGGAGCCGCCTGTCACTACAGCAGAAGCAGTCCACGGAGGAACGGCGGCGTGCTAAGAAGCGCGCCTCCCCATTCCGGGGGCGAGTCGGGGACACCGTTTTCCCTCCTCCCGTGGAGGGCCAGACCGTACGGGATCCTAACCCCCCCTTCCAGCCGGGCGGGGGAGGTATCCGTGGTGATTTCCGCACGAAATAAAAAGTGTTCCTGTAAACTCCTTCGGTTTAGCAAAATTGTTATGTCAACCGGGTGGTTACAGAAAATATGAATTTGAAATTTGTAATGTATTTCACTAACGAGATAAATGAGAATGAGTTAGTAATAAATTTTTGCAAAATTTTGCAATAATGTCAGTGACAGCTATCAAAACGCATCCTTGCTGATCAAGTAGGTAATGGTATTTAAGGATTCTATTTTAGGGTTCCGTAGCCAAATGGCAAAGACGGAATAATCTATACAAATAAATAAAATTGGAGTGTCTGTTTGTAATATTAAAATAACCGCTTTCTACTACATGCATATGAATGTATATACGGTACACATACCAAAATATATATTTTTAAATTTTTTGTCTGTCTGTCTGTCTGTCTGTCTGTCTGTCTGTCTGTTTGTTTTGGCTAATCTCTGGAACGGCTGGACCGATTTGGACGGGACTTTCACTGGCAGATAGCTTATGTAATAAGGAGTAACTTAGGCTAAAAAAAAATGCCAAAAACAAAAAAAAAAACTGATTTTTTTATTATACTTAATAAAAAAATCAGTTTTTTTTTTTGTTTTTGGCATTTTTTCCACGCGGACGAAGTCGCGGGCACAGCTAGTAATATATAAGATTCGTCATGTCTGTCTGTCTGTCTGTCTGTCCGTCCGTGTGTCATAGCCATAGTAAGTAGAGGTATTCTGTGAACCGCATTAAGAATTTTACCCAAAAATAGAAAAAAAGCAATAAATCTTGGGAGCCCCCATACTTAGAACTTAAAGTAAATTTTTTTTTTCATAACCATATACGCGTGTAGTATCTATAGATAGGTTTTCAAAAATGCTATTGAGGTCCCTAACATCATTTTAATAAACTGAATAGTGTGCGCGAGAGACACTTCCAAAGAGGAAAAATGCGTGTGACCCCCTCCCCCCTCTAACTTCTAAAATAAGAGAATGATAAATATAAAAAATATATAATGTCGACATTGCTATGCAAACTTCTAACGAAAATTGGTTTGAACGAGATCTAGCAAGTAGTTTTTTTTATACGACATAAACCACAATGTTCGCCGTTAATTCAATTAACCCATCCATAAAAATAAAACATAAAACATTTAAAGAACTACAACCACTTTTATATTACGTTATTTGCTGCTACGGAAACCTTCATGGGCGAGTCCGACTCGCACTTGGCCGGTTTTTGATTGTTGCGTACCCAGTCTGGCAATACAAGTCATTCTAAGGAAGTACCTACTTGCTATTATAGGTTTAACAAGGGTACACCTCATATAGTAGAACTTTTTAAGTAATAATTTTATATTGCATAACAACTAATAGCATAAACCTCTTTTCGCAGAATATCGTTTGGCATAAACTCATTTTGCATACATTGAAACCCATAATTTTGTAAGTCAGAATCATCTGTACGCATAATTTTTGTATTCATAATAATCACAATGTATAACCATCACATCGCAGAAAGTTCAAAACCAGATTCATCTTTTGGTATATATTTCTTATCCATAACTATTTAAAAGTAGAACCATCATTTCGCATAATGTTTACAGCAAGAATCATCTTTTATGATTATTGCAACACTTTTCTAATCAGGCGTTATCATTTCACAGTTCTAACCCAACCTAACCTATCCGAGTCGGGGTACTCTGTGTCGGGGTGTTAACAACTATCTATTCTGGCGCTTTGCCGGCCGCTACCGCGGCACGCTCGCTTCGCTCGCTCGGCTCGCGCTGTTGGGGTCACAGTTCTAACCTAACCTAACCTATCCGAGTCGGGGTACTCTGTGTCGGGGTGTAAACAACTATCTATTCTGGCGCTTCGCCGGTCACTACCGCGGCACGCTCGCATAAGAGGTCACAGTTCTAACCTAACCTAACCTACCCATTTTTAAAGAAGAAAGTAACCCAATCTATATTATTCTAATTGAAATTCTATGCTCTTTATAGTATGCCTAGCCAAATTATGCCAAATAATCTGTACTCTAAATGAATGTTATGCTAAATGAAGTTATACAAAATTTTAACTATGCCAAAGGTAATTATGCCAAATAAAATTCTACTATCTTAAATGTATGCGATTCTAAATTCGGTCATAAGCACATTATGCCTAAAAATATTTATGTCAAATATTTTTAATGCCTAATAAATGATCAATTAAAGAAGTTTCTGCGAAGTGAGTTATCCCAAATAGGTTTCGGAGTATCAAGTTTCTACCAAATAGACGGCACCCGTTTAACAAACATGAAGATATTTTGTTTTAATCTTGGCTGTCTTTATGTTTCTGAATTATCTTCCTTAAGCTTAGGCTTTAATAATGTATGATACTCTAACTAACATATATTACACTATTATAAAAATAATATGTATTTTATGGTCATAAAAAATCTGTAAGAAATACGTTTATCGCCAAATAGATGATCCGAAGTCTGCGCCCCAAACTATTGGTGTCAGCTAACGCGCTGATGCGGCTGCTGCCCAACTTGAGGGGCCCGGAGGACTCCTGCAGGAGACTCTACGCGGGTGTCGTGTGGTCCATGGCCCTGTACGGGTGCCCCGTGCGGGCGGACGCCCTGCAGGCCAGGTTCCTCCATGCGCCGCAGCAGAGGATGGCCACCAGGGCCATTAGGGGTACTGCACGATATCCTTCGAAGCGACGAGTCTCCTAGCCGAATCGCCACCGTGAATCCTGGAGGCGAGGTCCCTTGCGGCACTGTATCGGTTCCGTAAGGAGGCGCGGGAGCGGGGATACGATCCCGAGCCCGAAGACATTCGGGCCGAGAGATCCCGGCTCCACAGGATCATGGTGGCGGAGTGGGAGCGACGACTTGAGCAGCCACGCGCAGGGCATGCCGTCATAGAGGTGGTAAGGCCCATCATGGGGGAATGGCTAGAGAGGCCACATGGCAGCCTCTCGTATCGACTGACGCAGATTATTACCGGGCACGGGTGCTTCGGGCGGTATCTGTGACAGATCGAAAAGGAGCCAACGTCCGAGTGCCATCATTGCGACGCGAGCGAGGACACAGGGCTGCACACGCTCACCGAGTGCCCGGCATGGGCCGGTCCGAGGCGGGAGCTAGTGGCGGCCCTGGGAGTGAGAGTTCTCACCCTCGCCACCCTACTCACAGCAATGGTCCGCTGCGCGGTCGCGTTTTCGGCCGGCGTCTCCTTCAGCGAGCAGGTAATTGTCGGCGGGCATTACCTGCTCGCCGACTCGCTCACCAGGCGGCGCGAGCGAGAGAGACTCACGGATCGCGCCGCCCGCGCGCGCAGGCAACTCGGGCGTCGGAGGGCACTGACTGACCTCCGTCCCCCATGAGCGCGGGCCTGGGGGTGACGGGTGGAGCCGCCTGTCACCCCAGCAGATCTCTCATGATCAGATCGATCATGTCTCCCCTTCCGGCTCCGGAAAGGGAGTATCCGAGGGGATTTCCGCACGGAAAAAAAAAGGGTAGACAGATGCTACATGTTTTCATGAGAAAATCATAGCAAAATGTGTGTCTGTCTACCTCTGCCTACCCCTTCAGAGATTTACAGGCGTGAATATATGTATGTATGTATATTGTTGTCAATAAAATGTTTACACACGTAAACAAATCAAGTATAGCACCAGTTAAAACCGGTTCTACAATAGGTCGTTGACTCGTGTAGGTCAAGATTTCGCGGTTGCGCCGCTGGAGTGGATTCGTGTTGAAAACCTGCGGTAGTTTTGTTGCCAATACTAATTATGGTACATCCGTCTTAATTTTTTGATACCTAAATTATGTTTGTAATGTTTTTCTAAAATTAAAGTAGTTAAAATTTAATGTAATCCTCATAGTGAGTTCTTAGCTGCCTCCAAGGTTACCATTTTGGAGCGGAGGTTGGCTTTTCCGACAGCGACGCCTCTGCCTTCTCAACGCTGAGAGAAAAGACTGCGCCAGAGCTTCGTACTATAAGGCCGTGTTCAGATGACCCGCGCCGAGCACGTACACTGTTTGCGCCCGTCTTAGACCCGCGCAAAATCAGCGTAGTGCATCGTGAACGCCAAGCACCTACTTGTACTACTAGGTCGAGTGAACGAAGTCCAGTCACTAGTAGTACAAGCCGGTGCCTAGCCTTAGGCTGCAGGTGAGGTGGGATAAAGGTGGCTGGTAGGAGACCCTATATGCTCAAACAAATTATTAAAATATCATTTGAATAGACCCCTCTAAGACAATGTAGCGAGTTGTAGTGCTATCTTGTTCGCATTTATTGTGAGCACGCGCAAGTGCGAGCGAGATGACACTAGTATTCCTTTTTGTGCCTTCACTTGCTAGTTCTCTACGCTCCGTCTATAATATTCTTTTAGTATGCCGTCCATAATATTCTTTTATCTATGTTATTCTTTTAGTCTGAGACTGATTTGATGGACGTGATAGGATTTTCTCAAGTGTCAAGTGTCAAATGGTAGTAGCTACCATAAAAGCAAATAATTCGAGAGCTGGTACGACTTTTTGAGTACAAGTGAGAGTAAGTAAGTTTTTGAGTACATTTTGAATTTTTGAGTAAAAGTTTAACAAAAGTGTAGAACGGTGAAGTAAGAGAGAGGATTCTGGACACGAAAGAAGATGAAGAACAAGAACCATAAAAAAGAAATAAAATAAATTCAACGTTTCTCTACAGAGTGTTGTGAAATTTTATTATGTTTACAAAGCATTAACTCAAGTAGATCTTAAAGGTGTAGAAGGCAGTTGAGCAACACAGCCTTGTGCTAAGTAAGTCTACCTGGTCACAGTCCTGTTGTCTTATGTATAATATTTTGATTCAATGGTTGATATTCCCTTTATTAAGTAATCAAAGTGTGGTAGTAGGTGTGAAGGAAACCTGGAGGTTCTTGTTGACGATTTTTTTTTAAATATATGTTTACTGTATAGAAGTTATATTGTTTTATCGACATCGCTTGATGTAGTATCTGTTGCATTTTCACAAACCTCAGTTATAGTTTTAAAAGGCATAAATAATGTTTTTTATACCACTTATAGAGGTGGCAGACAAGCACACGGCCCACCTTATGGAAAGTGGTTACCGCGGCCTATGGACGTATGCAACACCAGGGGCGTTACACTCGCGCTGCCTACCCTTTACACTCGCACTGCCTACCCTAATTGTAAATAGCTTTTTAATGATCACTAAGAAAAAATCCTGCTTCCTCGTAGTCAAACTTTTTGGTCAAACTGGTTTGACTATGAGGAATTACGTTTCCTTGTGGTCAAACTTGTTTAACGACCCTCCCTGTATAGCTGTTTATTTAAAAATGGGTACAGTCAATCAATAAAGTGTATAATTATATTTTTATGCGATATGCGATTAGCTAGAAGTGCAAAACTTTTGAATAAATAAATAAGTGCATAAAAGTGAATTTATTAATACCAAACAATAATTCTAGAAACAATAAATTCTTAGTCCAAGGTTTCAGAAGTTTATTATTACAGTTTCGAATTATGAATGCGCGTTTTAATAATACAATCTAAATATAAATAATACTTATATAATGCTGCGTTATTCCGCTATCATTTTCTATTCATCTGTTACCAATGAATAGCGTTTAAATTGCAATTAGTTGGACATAAATCAAATTATCGGAAATTAATCGCTTTAGTTCTATGTAATTTATTGCACGTTGTCAAATTTAGGAAGCACGGTATTCGAGTAAATGTGCATTGAAACAATGCATCGGAATTTAACGCGTAACATCGCACAGTATACACTACAATAAGAATTCAAATTCTTTGAGGTGAACGGAGAATACATAGGCTTAGAAGGTGGTGTACAGCGTCCCACCAACATCCTTGAAATCCAAGGAAGCTCTAACCTCACCTGCAAATTGGAGCAGGTCCCAATAACGAACCCTGGTGCAGGTTTTCTTCTCCGGTATCGGTCAAATCGACCAATGAAATACGATAAGTGGGACTCGGAATACAAAATGCTAAATAATGGACAACGCTCTGGGGTAAGGTTTCGTTTCGGTTGGAAAGCGGCAGTCACTCTCTACATGCCAATCAAAAACAATGAGTGGACCCTGGGAATGAAAATACTATAAAACTTATTCCAAGTGCTTTACTTGAATCTAAGATCTGTTAATGACGGCTACAGCCTTGGCTGACTGTACTTACATTTTGTTTTGACCAAATAAGGACAGTATAAACACTAAGATTGCTACGTTCCGATTGCTATCGCAGCTTGATTTTAATTTACTACCAGTTTAAATAACATCGGCATATTAAGAGGTTTTGCCTTTGTTCTTTTGAGATCAAATATCACAACTGGTTAATATAGTTGTCAAAAAAGACTAAAAATAAGCGTTGATTGATAACAGGTTAAGAGAAAGACGCGATGAAAGTCAAAGGCAAAGAATCTGTTTCGGTCTCGTGTCTCATTAGGGGAGACATCAGAATTTCTTTAGTCTAGTTCAGACATCAGAACTTACTCTTATGATTACCCCCCTTGTTAGGGGAGGCATCAGGATTTCTTCAGTCCTGTTCAGACATTAGAACTTACTTTTATATATATTTTGAGAACTCATGTCTCCGCTCATAAATATCAAGCGTTACATTAAAACCGTAAAAGAAAAGCTAGACGTCATGTCTTTTGTACGTACCTAAGACGAACAAAGTTCATGAAAATATTTTTTTAACCAAGTCTTTCCCACGTACTCTCAAAATGACTTTAATTTCATTTTATCTAATTCTTGAGACTGATCTGTGATGTACTCATATCCTTCTAAGACCTTATGTCGCGATTAAAGTGAAAGCACAGCACCCAAACTAGCAATTCGCCGATGTATTTGTAGTTGTAACTCAGTCATAGTAAATATTACATTAATACTTATTTATTATTTGTAAGTAGCCAGTATGTACACTGTACAAACTTGACAGAACTGTTCCTGTCGGTGCCAATAGGGGAGACACAAGACCGAACCAATAAATCAACTCGGAGATCTTATAGAATGGACGTGTATAAAAAAAAATATCCTATTGAAATATTGAATGGCGATAAAAATTATACTGCCTGTATCAATAGGTATAAAGAAGCATAATAATGCACAGAAATGGTGGCATGGAAATAAACTTTTAAAAAAATTAAAAAACCTAAAACAGTTTTGACAGCAGGCAGTACCCATTTGCCAATCATAGACGAAATGAAAATTAATGGCCACTATGAAACTGGTCGATCTTTTAAACAGCAGTCGGGTTTTTTATTTTATTTTTAATAATTCATTTGATTTTAAACTTTTGCAGTTATGATATTTGTAATCGCCTTCCGATGTCCTTCTTCTTGATACCCTACTCGATAAGTTTGAAGAATCTTTTTTTTGACAGCTATTTTGGCGCCAAAAATTCAATGTATCCTATGATACTCGGGAGGGGAATATATTTCATGGGGCTCAAATGATTTATCTTTGCTTATCGATATCTGGTCAGCCGCTAGGCCTGTAGAGGGGAACTAAGAAAACTACTCACATACATACAGATGCGCGTAACACATTACCCTCGGCTAAGGCATACTATAGGATAGATGATTACTTGAAAGATAAAAATGTCTGGCTTGAGCATGGTGCAGGCCCCTCGTAATTAGTTACGTGACTTATTTGTTACATTATGTAACTTTGTTTTTATTCTTAATTATAAAGAGTTTTATATACTTGTTGACATTTAGCTTTAAGAAAATAAATATTGTAAATTGACGTCCAAAAAATGCGGCAGTGGAGTTTGTTGCGCCGTTTCTTCTCCACCAGCGCCTTGGAAGCGGTGGTAAACTTAGATTAAGTAGAATTAAAATTGACGTCAATAAGAAACAATTTTATTGTTCTATATCCATACTAATATTATAAATGCGAAAGTAACTCTGTCTGTCCGTCTGTCTGTCTGTCTGTCTGTCTGTATGTTACGCTTTCATGCCTAAACCACTGAACCGATTTTGATGAAATTTGGTATAGGGGTAGATTAGACCTTGAGAAAGGACATAGGCTATGTTTGGTCGCGATAACCGACATCCACGCGGGCGGAGCCGCGGGCAAAAGCTAGTTGAAAAATAAATGACTATGACTATGACCTCCCTGACGCAGTCGGGTAAAAATTACTTACATTTTCAATGAACTCAGGGTTGGCGGTGTAACCATAGCCAACGAAGATCATTGAGTGAAGACCTAGAATCATCACCATGGTGTAGAATCTGAAACAAAGATACTCGTGAATTAAGATGATCACGATGATATCATCACCATCTAAAAACTACTTTCTTTTTCTAAAATTTTGGCAAAATCCAATACTGCCTTTATTGATTTTATAATAATGTATACAAATACACGAATTTGAAATCCAATTTAGATGTTTCATAAAATTGGCCACCTTATCTCTCTATCACAATCTCTTACAGGCAATCATTAGATGATTATTGGATTTGCATGGATTGGATGGGTGGAGACATGCCGTGACAATAACAACATTGTTAAAAAGGCAGGTGGTGACTCGCCAACTCATTGCATGGGCTCCAAATAACCACGCGGAGTGCAGCCATGGAGTAACATTTTACACTTCCAACCTGGAGCAAAGGTTCCGCTCTTGTGACCCACTCTTGGCCGAGGAATAAAGGCAAGCACAAGAGGTGGGGGGAATAAATCCGAGAATTTTTTTTCATTTTTGTACCTATTATTTTTAGATAAAATCACTCCAAGCACTTTTTACAGATATTGCTCTTATAAATCAATATTTTTACGAAACGTCGTCTGGTGTATGCGGTCGGCTATAAACATGATTTGATTGGATTGTAAACACACTATCAGAACCTTCATCTAAAATTGTATACAACACTTTGTGAATCATTATTTCCTTTAGTAACGAGCTATTCACGAAACGTGTATATTGAGGACTCTAATACCGGCCGCAAACCGCAATTGTGTGTATTCGTGAATACATAAATATACATCTACAACTGACAGTACTACATAAAGTAGGTATGATGACATTGTTCAAAAATTAAATTTGAATCGGGAAAAAGGTTCAGAAATGTTGAATTCTGTTAAGCAATTAAATCCCTACACTATGTGAAATAGTTACAGAGACAAATGAGAAATTATAATATGGAATACTGCGACCACATACGGGAGTGTCGGGGCCAATTACTGGGTTAATCGATCTGGTATAGATTTTTAATTGGTCCCGACTGTTCAGTTAAATGGACTATGCAGGTACTCCTGGCATTAAAACTGGTGGTTGAATTTATAATAAATGGAAATCCATAAATAATTAAGAATAAAATAAATATTGAGGATATTTTTAAAACATTATAGCAGACAAGTAACATCAGAGCAATATTAATGAAAATGAAATGAAACTTGAATCTAAAGACTTCATTAAGTTACAAGTTAATTCTGTCAAAGTTAGTTACTTAGTTACAAATAAGTTAAGTACAAATCTAATTAATAATCGCCTTTTCAGAATTATTCATGCCTAACGTAGCGACGTACATGGTTTAAAGTTACATTTTCATTAGTTTACCTTAAAGCTTGGAAGCATTTGAACAGTCCTCCGTCAGCGCTGCCACCATATTTCAGAGCCTTCCAATTCTTTTGAATACAGAACGCCAGCATATATTCGTTGTCTGAAATACATTGCTTGTGAGATAGATACTATCGGCTATAGAGAAACCTTCCAAATAATGTCGGAATAAAGTTTAATATTGTTATTCAAATTAAACTTGGATTTCTGATAAATAAATGTAGACTCCATGACGAGAATCTTGTGAAGGTTGAAAAAGGAAACAAAATGAGCTTGGTTCATATATCAGCGTTTCAGGTCACAGACTCATCACCAAGGCTATTGGTACTACGCTCAACATCTTAAGAGGCTCTCATTAGACAGGTAACTTTAAGCGTGTAACGTACAGCACTTATAGTGAGGAAGTCCCTCTCCCTGATAATTCCTGCAGTCTTTAAGCTAAAGTATACAGTCTTAATGTCGATAATTATGTTACACTTTTTTTCGTGCGGAAATCCCCTCGGATACCTCCCCCGCCGGAGCCGGAAGGGGAGGTTATGTCGGACTCGCACCGACTAAAGCCGCACGCCGACTGTGGGTCATGGTGCTAGGCCGGAGGTGAGGTTGTCCGGGCTGATCAGGGCCGGAGGGGGGACAACGGTGTCCCCGACTCGCCGCCGGGTTGGGGAGGCGCGCTTATCAGCGCGCCGCCGCCTGTTTCTGTAATATTGAAACATTACCTGTTTGATTACTTTTTGCAAATAAAAAGTAATATGCAGAACATCCAAGATTGACTAGCAACAGCAAAAGTAATAACGCTCCAATGATGTAGTCCAAAACATCTGGTGGAATGTAGTCACCCTTGGTCTTGCAGTAACGGACTGACATCGTCTCTATCTGTTTGGACAAAAAGCATTTGATCAATATCATGCGATTCAAAAAACTGAGTTGCAGAGTAACACTCCGCTACTCAGTTTTCGCTCACATCACATTATTAGTGTCAATCTTGTGTCGATTGTTACAAAACTCTCTAAACTAAACTGTTTTTTAAACTACCAATTATTCATGTTTCATTTTCAAATTATTGTCCTTAAAAGTCCTATTTGCAATTCAGTTTCTTTTTGATAGACTTTGCATATCTACATAACAAAGCTTGTTAAAGTTTTTATGTTCTCTCAGTGCAGTAGACTGCCGACTTATCAAATAACCAGCGATTATTAATCGTTTTTTTGATCAGATCATACTAAGTTATTTATTTTCACAGTTGATACATTTGAATTGTTGTTCAACTACGGCAAACCAATTCTCGGATTTGGAACCAACCCAATCCCGATAGTACTGAAAATATTGGTCAGTGAGGTTTGAAAGTTGGAGTACGTAGATTCTAAGTTATTAGATATACGGGTATATCTTGACGTTTAACAAATTTAATCAAATATTAGTCAAAATCAAAATCAAATTTAGTACCTGTAATCCATATCCCTCATGTATAGTGACATTAAGGCAATCCTTGAGTATTTCCACCGTAGATTCTCCAGCGTCAGCATGGCTGATGTTCAGGCCGCAGTGTTGGGAGCCACAAACCCCTCGATGGAGCTTCGAGTGTTGATAGTTCTTATAGGTGTAAGAGGAGAAGTTCTGAGAAAAATAATAGTCATAGATAAACTGCAGTATGGACAGTTCCGTAGCGAGGGAGACAGTGTAAAGCTTCACCTAGAAATACCAGTCTTTTCTCGTAGCAATTTGCTTTCATGTTAAACTAAATACAATGTTTAAAAATTAGAACAATAATTTAGTAAGTTCATAAAACAATCTGTAAATGGCTCCAGAATCACGCAAAAGTTCAGTCTTTTATTAATTATGAATTTGCAGGACATAGTTCAATTGCTCAAAGTATTCGCTCTAAAAAGGAGTTCCAGGTTGAAGTCCCATCTTAAATGTTGACTTTTTCCAATTTAAATTTAAAGGTAGATTAACTTCAATTCAGTTGTCTTAAATTAACTTAATGAATTTTGAAGCAATTGGTATTTGCCGCAAATTGGTTTTCATTAATTCAATATGAGTTATTTACTTACAGCTTACGCACAGCTTTAAGTAACAAAATGTAGTAATATTAGTTATCCCCAAATCTCTGTTTACCCTCAAACAACACGATGTAAGAGAATGTTATGATACACACAGCATGTCAAGGTTAGGCCTGCTCGATGTTTGCGCACAATTGAAGCGAGTGGGCCAAACAAATTAAGCTTCTACATATTCGTAACGACTTGTCTCGTGTTGAGTGTAAATAAGATGTAGCTTATTCTTGGCAACAATAATAAACTTTTGTTCGGAATTGTTGAGTAAATAACTCAGTATGTTCTGTGGCGAGTTCTGTTCCACGTTCTGCGGTAACAATGATCTCACAAAAATTATTTACGTTCGAGCAAAGTCAAGAAGTCAAAGACAGCAAGAGGACCCTTGATTCAGAATAATCTTCTCTGAAGTCTTTATAAGATCACCTTGTTGGCAAGTTACTGCAATACCTTGAAGCTATGAAAGAACATTAAAAGATAAAGTCGCTTAGGAAGCATATTCAGACCATCGCAACGGCATCAAAATTCTTCAAGAAGCATAGAGCACATAATATATATGCATGCATATATGCACATGCACACATTTGTAGCAAGACCCACTACAAAAATCGAACATTCTCATCTAACGTGTAACTTATCTACTACCATTCTATGTTTTAATTCCAAAAGTGACTGCTTAGCTGTAGATGAAGAATTATTCTTGATCCCACGTCAGGAAATGCGATTCAGTTTTTGTTTCTTTGACTAAAAGTTTTTTTATCACATTTTGCATGTGAATACTTTCTTTTTTGTTTGTCTACGTCTATTCCATCTCAATTTTCTACAATCATAACCTTGAGCTTGATGACCTCGCCAGCTACTCTTTACACTCCATTGGATCAACAGGATCTAAATATCTTACCTTAATAAAATTATACAATGGCGTATCGTCATCCAAGAGCTGAAAGTCTACTATGCAGTAGACTGCGTCAGGTTTCTTCAGGCAAAGATCGAAGTCGTCTAGCTCGGACAGAGCTGGCATCGAGTAGTAATCGAATTCTGGAGATGAGGTTCCATCTGTTCAGAAAAAAGTTACTATTAGTGTTACTACTATTAGTGTGAGTGCATGGCTTCTAAAGTTAAAGAGTGGCAAAGATTTCTGAAAAATCCTTATATCCTACTAATATCCTACCGGCTTATTGGTCGATTCGCACAAATTGGACTCGCACAAAACGTGCGAATCGATTCCTTTAAATATATTATTTTTTTCTGTAGGCGATTCGCACTAAGTTAATTTATTGGTGTGTCACCTCGTCACCTCCAAAAATATGTAGTAGGCTTTTACTGTATTATGTAGCCCGCATTATTTTAAAAGTAAAAGTTAGTGAAGATGATTAGATGTTGGTTTTTCAATATGAATATTATCAATATTCTAATTTGGTACAAGGTTTGTTTATGGTACCTATATATATTATTTCATCCGGGCGACACCGCAGACAACTGCTAGTTAACTCTGTATAGTTTAATAACCTAGTTAGAGTAGCCTCCATGCGGTATATTTTAGTGGATTTTACTCCAACTAATCTAATTTCGAAATATTTATGAACCCTCAATGACGGAACCACACCAAAATAGTTGTAGCATGAAAAACTTTTCAAATAAAATACTGTAAAAAGACAGTAAACATACAGCCCATGACTATGTGCCAGCTGGACGGCTATAGGCTCATTCCCTATTACGTGGGACCAAAATTAATAGTTGACGAATCGTGTGTTAATACTCCTCTGCCTACCCCTTCGGGGATTTACAGGTATGTATAAACAAAATTTAAATATTAGGTACTAGCTTTTGACCGCGGCTCCACCCGCGTGGATGTTGTTATCGCGACCAAACATAGCCTATGTCCTTTCTCAAGGTCTAATCTACCCCTATACCAAATTTCATCCAAATCGGTTCAGTGGTTTAGGCGTGAAAGCGTAACATACAGACAGACAGACAGACAGAGAGACAGACAGACAGACAGACAGACTTTCGCATTTATAATATTAAGTATGGATTTTAATTTCTAACAAATTTCCTCCAAGAATTACCTTTTATTTCTTATTTCAATAGTTAACTACTATTACATAACATTTACTATTACTGCATACTATTTCTTAGAGTAAATATTTTTTCTCCATTAATTCGTTGCAAAATATAAGATTTGGTCGCTCAAATATAATATTTGCTAGTTTGAACATGGGTATTAGTCCGTGATATATTGTGTACATAGTATAATGGACTTAGAAGTATGTGTCAATGGTGGCAAAATCGATTTCTTTTAAAGAGTGACTGAGGGAATGACGTCTGACTGGATTGTATATAGGAGAACGATAATATATATTGCGCCGAACCCCAATAATTGGAACAAGGTTAAGTAGATGATGAAGTGAAATATGTTAGCAAGAAATATGGTATTAGCTCTTGGTCTTAAAAGCACAGTATAAGTAGCTCAACTACAAGGTGAGTTAAAATCGATTTAGAAGGGAAAATACGAAAACGTTCGGTCCAGGCGGGATTTCAACCCGCGGTCTTACTCTTGCAGGAAGAATGCTTTTGACCACTAAGCTACAACGCCCGAACTAATCCAAATTTTGCTCTCTTTAAACATCCGTCCTTGAGGCGACGGTAGAGTAATCTACTGTAGCCCTTGCGAGCGCTACGAGTATGTTGTCGGAACCAATGAATGATTTTTCTATCATTTTTCATTATCAATATCATTTCGAATTCTAATGTCAATCAACAAAAAAAAGTTTTTATAAATTTAAATTATTTTTATAAATTCAAAATTGTTTATACTGGAGATTGATGGCACTTGATCCGCGAGACTTTCTCGCTCGCGTCGCCTCACTACCAGTGCTAAAATATTTTTCCTTGTGTTAGAAGGGGCTTCACGTCGGTATTGTAATGGCGAGGATTCGAACCCGGGACCTTCTGAAAACCAACTCCTTAACCACTAATCTACCAATGCTTTTAATAAGCTGTATTAAAAAATAACTATAATTCAAATTATTTTTTTATAGCATTTAATAAGCTAAGTGCCTTAAAGTGCCCTTAAAGACGGATATAAAGAAAAATTGATTCAGGTGTGGCTCAATAGCTCAGTTGGAAGAGCATTCTCCCTGTAAGGGAAAGGTGGGTTCAAGTCCCATTTGAGCATTTCATTTTGCCCGATGTAATCATATAGTTAGCGGACCTACTAGCTGTTAATATACAATGGTCATACCATTAATTTCTTTCATTAAACTGTCCTCTGTTTTATGACGCATTGCGGCACATCAAAATAATAATATAATAGTGTTTTGACACATAATGACGACCTGGTACGTATTCTAGAAACAGAATTAGTATCATTAATATGGCGAAGGCTATTATAAGGCTATTCAGGATTGTTGGGCAATATTTTTATAATTTGTCATCATAAATTTGTAACTGTAGGCTGTAGTTTTACGGCCTGTATAGTTGTTTAAGCATAACTGCTAAGGGTTGCCACACACAGGCAACAATATAATCAGTAAAATATCGTGCTCTTTTTTAGCGTTCCGTAGCCAAATGGCAAAAAACGGAACCCTTATATTAGATTCGTCATGTCTGTCTGTCTGTCTGTCCGTCCGTATGTCACAGCCACTTTTCTCCGAAACTATAAGGCATATTCTGTTGAAACTTGGTAAATATATGTATTCTGTAAACCGCATTAAGAATTTCACACAAAAATAGAAAAAAGCATTAAATTTTGGGGGTCCCCATACTTAGAACTCAAAGACAATTTTTTTTTTTCATCCAACCCATACGTGTACTTCTCCCGCCGGAGCAAGAGAGGGAGGATATGTCGGACTGGAACCGACCAAAACCACACGCCCTCTATAGGTCGTAGTGCTAGGCCGGAGGTGAGGTTGTCTTCAACATATCCCTCGCACCCCGGCTGACCCAGGGCCATCCCTTATAGTTTGACCCTCCTATGGGGGGGGGGGAGGACAACAATACCCCCAATCCCGCTTCTCAGCGCGCCGCCGCTCATGGGGGACGGAGGTCAGCCTGTACCCTCCGACGCCCGAGTTGTCTGCGCACGTGGGTGGCCGCGAACTGCGAGTCTTTCTCGCTCACGCCACCACTTCCTTTCGGGCGTCTCCTTCACGACCATTACTTGCTCGCAGAAAGAGACGCTGGCCACCCACGTCTCCGTACAGCGGACCATCGCCGTGAGCAGGGTGGCGAGGGTAAGAACTCTCACTCCCAGGGTCGCCACCAGGTCAACACTCGGTGAGCGTGTGCAGCCCCGTGTATTCGCTCGCGTCGCATTGATGGCACTCGGATGTTGGCTCCTTATCGATCAGACGCAGATACCGCCCGAAGCACCCGTGCCCGGTGATAATCTGCGTCAGTCGATACGAGAGGCTGCCGTGTGGCCTCTCTAGCCATTCCCCCATGATGGGTCTTACCGCCGCTATTTCAGCGCGTCTTAAATATCGTGCTCCTGTCAATATAATAATATTGTGCGTATTGATGAATAAACACAAATAGTAGTGTTAGTGACATAAAATGCGATTTGTTAAGAGTCCGTACCACTCCAGCTCGAATTCAAATTTTACCCCCGCGCGCCTCAACAACGCTCTCGCGCCGGTACTACTCGCGCGCAGATGCCGCTATCTCACTCCCGCGATGACCCCGGGCCGGCCGACGCGAGGCTCGGCCGCCAAGTTCACGCGTGTATCAATCGATAGGGTAAAGTAGCTAGTAAATAGACATCAAGAAAGTTATGGCAATAAACAAACTTTTGAGAAAAGTGTGCATATTGTAATGATAATTTACATAAAACTTATAATATATTTATACTTATCCTATTAATATTATAAATGCGAAAGTTTGTGAGTATGTATCGCTGTATGTATGGATGTTTGTTACTCTTTCACGCAAAAACTACTAAATGGATCTGGCTGAAATTTTATACAGGGGTAGATTAGAACCTGGAATAACACATAGGTTGCTTTTTATTCCGGGTTAAGGTTCCCATGGGTTGCGGGAACGGGAACAAAACTTCACGCGGGCGAAGCTACGGGCAGCAGCTAGTATAATATAATAATAGCAGCCCTTTCAATGTCTCACTGCTGGGCACTGCTCTCTCACCTGAAGGTACCTTGGTGGCCAATAGTCCACCAAGGAGGGGGGGCCTTTATGGTCGGTTTCGAGTTCTCCGCACGCGCTCTGCTAAGCAGAGCGTACCTAGCGGAGAACTTTAAGGGCGACGAGTACTTTGCCACTGAGCGATCAGTGGTAAAATACACGGTCCCATGGGGACCATCGATCGGCCGAGCCGTACAGCCGTCTGGCAACAGAGGGGCATGGTAGCTCTTAGGAGTTGCGAGGAAGAAAACCTCTATAAAAAATCACCCCGAACCCCACGCCTGGCAATGGGATGCATCACTGGGGGGAACTCAGTGCCTAGGGCGTCACTCACTCACTCCCACCTTTCCTATCCTCACATACAACCTCTCTACTTCCACCTCAATGTCGGTGGACATTAACCGTAAAACAAAATATGGTTATGGAAACGATAACGGATAAATCTACCCATGAGGGTACCCGGACTCCGTCTGGGGAATCCCTAGCTGTGACTGGTGATCGAATGGACACCCATTCGGTGACTAGCCATGGCGACACCCGCCCAGGTTCATCTTGGGTCTGAATCATCGAACAGCGAGGAGGACCTTCCTAGTAAGGCTACGCTAGACGGCTAGGCGCGGGTAGAAGACGAAAGCCGACCTCTACAGAGCGAAAAAGAGAGTAGCAGAGCCGCCAGCGATTGTGTCCCCGCTACCAAGGGAGGTCACGGAGGTGCCGGCGGTGCAGAACATCCTGGCGGCTCTTTCCCGCATTTCTGGCGCCGTAAAAGGCCAGAAAAATATTACGGGAAAGAAGAGGGTCGTGGCGGACGCGATAAAACTTGCTGACTCCCACAAGCAGCAACGGCTGATGCGGGAGGAGATCGGTCAGCTGACGCAGCTGGTCCAGGGGACCGGGGAGGCTCGGGGTGTGAAAACCCCCGCTCTCCGTGCTCCATCTAAGGTGACAAAAACGCCCACCGCTGGCGGCACCCGTCGTCGCGTCTTGAGCGACGACGGCTGCACCCAGTGGTCCCAAGCCAAGGCCTCCGCCCCTAAGAAGACGGCACCTAGGGGAGGTGGTGGAGAACGACGTGCCCGTAGTTACGGAGGGTGAGGAACATCGGCTACGATTGGGTGCTGCGTGGTACGTTGCTCAGAGGGGTCAGCGTAACGTGTTCCGCCGATGACACCCTCGTTTTTTTTTATCGTGCGATAAATCCCCACGGAGCCGGTGGAGGTGGTTATGTCGAACTCGAACTAAAACGCACGCCATCCCAAGTCCTTGGTTGCCGGAGGTGAGATTGCCAAAAGCATATCTCTCGCACCCCGGCAGACCCAGGAGGACCATCCCTTTCGAGATGGCCCCCTTCGGGTTGGGGGGACCACAGTGTCCCCATCTAGCCCCGGTTACGGGGAGGCGCACCTTGCACCGCCGCCGCGGCCCGCTTCTGCTAGGGTGACAGGCCAGCGCTCATAGAGGACGGAGGTCGTTCTGCGACCTCCGACGTCCGGTTCGCATGACACCATCATTACGGCGCGGGGAGCAGCGCACCGAGACGCAGCACTAAAGGCCACGGCAGGGGTTGCTCAAGTCGTGGGTCAGACACGGCGGCTGGGTCTCGAGGTTGCTCTTCACAAGTCCGAGGCTCGGTGCTTCCACGGACCTCGGATGGAGCCACCTGCGGGATCCAGCCTACAGATAGGGGGTGTCAGCATCGGCATCGAGCCCTCGATGAAGTATCTGGGGCTCGATGGCCGGTGGAACTTCGGACATCACTTCCGAAGTTTGGTCCCAAAACTGAGGGGGGCATCAGCCGCACTCGCGCGGCTGATGCCCAACATCAGGAGACCCAACGCTCCCTGCAGGAGACTGTACCTGGGGATCGTGCGAAGTATGGCCCTATACGGGGCCCCCGTATGGGCAGAGAATCTGACGGCCAGTAATGTGGCTAGATTGCTGAGCCCACAGAGGGCGATGACCCTTCAATAGAAACAGATGAATGGAAATTCATAATTACGTACTGTCTATAATAAATATAGGAATACGTATGGTAGTAGTACCTAACTACTGCTATATTTATATTATGATCATTCGGGTTGGTAGGTACTCATGTATTTACAGAAATATTCCGTTTATTCCGAAACTGACCCGAAAACTTGACCCGGTCGCGGGTTAGGTAGAAACTTTAAAAATTTGTTCCGAACGTAACCCTCTTCCTAACCTGACCCGACGGTCTCGTTCCTATCATAACCCGATCTGGCACTTCGCCGTCCGCTGCTGCGGCACGCTCGCTAGGCTCGCTCGGCTCATGCGTTGGGGTCACAGTTCTAACCTAACCTACAGAAGTTGGAGTTACCGCACTTCGACTTTCGGCTCTGAGTCGCCCAACCGCGTCGTCCGTCGCGTCGTCGCAGTGAGCGACCTGTAGTAGGCAGGACCTGCCTGAAAGACTTGGACTGCTACTGCAAGATTATTTTTGTCGATAAATAGGCAGGTATGCCTATTTCAATCCAAATTTTTGAAATAGGTAGGTTTTTACTGACCTATTTATTACTTTCTACTAATATAGTACCTATTGCAAATTCTTATGTACAGTATAAGCTACTTAGGTAGGTAGATTAGATACTTACTATAATAATAAATAAATAAATATTCCACAACATTCTACACAGTGCTATCTAGACCCATGGTAAGCTTAATTAGCTTGTGTTATGGAATCTAGAATGCGGATAAACATACTTAGATACTTTTTTGTATGTACATAAATATTATACATAGAAACACTCAGACCAATGCAAATAGCCATATTCATGCATACAAATATTTGCACTGAGCGGGGATCGAACCCGCGCCTCTTGCGTGGCAGTCGCGTGCACTACCACCACGCCACAGAGGCTGTCTACATAATACATCATTCATATGTTTTAATGTTTTTTTACGCCAACATACACTTTTCCTCTTTCAGTTTACTTTATTACCCATTTCGCCTGTCAAAAATAGGTACTTGAATACTTTCGTATCATCTATTGTAATCGTCTGCGCAGAGCGCGTGCGACACAAGTTCCCCGTATGATAGCCGAAGCAACACTGAGGAGGAGGCCGGGCGGCAGGGCGGTTCTAAGTTTAATGGTATCGCTTGAGTAAAAATTTAGATATTTGCTAGTTACGCAGAAACCAATGTATATTTGTAAAATTTGAAACACATAATGTCTCATAACCACTAAACTGCAATTATTGTGTAAGTTTAGTGATCCTATTTTGCGTAATTAATCCATAATATCGTTTTATTTGTACGGTTTAGAGGTAACTTTGCAATGGTTTTCTATCAAGAAAATTTTACGAAATCGTGTTTTTGCCACACATAAACATTAGTATATATCCTCAACTTTACCACAAATGAATTAAAAAGTCCATGCTTTAGAACTTTTGATATTATACACGTTTATGCTATGTCATTTGAGGTAGTATGGACTCTTAAGCATCAATATTGAGTTACACTTTTTATTGATGATATGATTTTCTATTCTTTTAAGAAAGAAAAACTATACGTGTATTGACAAAATCACTCTCGCTCGGCAAATCACGGGTTCAATCCCAGGTTTACCATGGCACACCAATGACTTTTAGATGCTTTTCGAAGTTATGTGTGTATTTATCGCAGGTTTATAAGTGTCCGATTAATGGCAATAGGCTCGCCACCTATTACATTGGGACCTAAACATAAACTAGCGAAATGTGGGTGCCAGCACATCTGCCTACCCCTTCGGGGAATACTGGCGTAAGTTTATGTTATGTAATGTTATGTTATGTTAATTAATCATATAAAATCTGATATTTTTATGATGCATCAATATTATTGATAAGTGTTTTGTTAAATGTGATTTGTTTAGCGTTAGGTGTCATGTGCTATATAGCGCATTCGCCGATGCACTGTACCGAAGAACCTTCGTCAACACACTTGAGCAGGCTATTGCGGGGAAACAGGTTCCCAAATACCACGATATTGCACTAGCCGGTGCAATGTGCAGTTCTCAGTTGTGCAATAGATGCTTAGTTAACAGCTGCTGTATTTATATTTACCATTCTTAGGGAGCATACCCATACTACGTGACCCGTTTAAGGTTCTTCAAATTACGCTCAATCACAGGAGCAGGGGAGTGGGGCTTAGATTTTTGTTACGTAGTCGATTTCACCGACATAAGTTTTCAATTTCTATTAAATATACAAAAACATATATATTAAACACGTAGTAGTCAACTCACTCTTCTAGTGCTTCTTCAACTTACGGTTTAATCAAAATTATACTTTTCAATACTATCTGAAGACATTAAGGTGTCACAGAGGTTAATTGGTCAGAAAAATGATTTAATTGGTTATGTATTTTAGGTACACTCATGAACAACGCTCTATTGTTTAAATCTAAACATCTATACTTAACAAATTGAGTTTCAATTTATTACCTTGAAATAATAACACTAATTTTATTAAATGAATGTAATACAAAATTCATATTACAACCACAATTTTTAATTATTCTGCCTCACTGTAAAATTAATAATGAAATGAGAGACTCTCCGTCAGATTGTACATGATAATTTTCGTTCAGTTCAGGCGGACGACATCGCGGGCGACTTGGAATGTCTCTACCACTGCGTCATCGTGACCCGGGTACTCTTAATGAATGTTTTTTTTAACGTTAACTTAATGAGATATTTTGAAAATTCGAATACATAGGGAAAATGAAAATGCTCAAGTGAGATTTGAACTCACGACCTTTCGCTTACAGGGGGAATGCTCTTCCAACTGAGCTGTTGAGCCACACTGAATCACTTCAAATTTCCCTTCTCTTCATATACGTCTTTAAGGCTATAAAAAATTAACTACCTAACTAAATATTTTTTATTCGAGCCGTATTTTCGTACCTAAACCGCTACAGCTAAACTATACTGCATTTGTTAGGAGTGGGTTCGAACCCGTATCCTCTCTATCGTAATGCCGACTAAATCACTAAGCCACCATCGCTTACTATAAATTTCTACCTGTTGTCACACTATGACCAGAGCAGAACATAAGGCGATTAAGGTCTAAGGGATAGGGTTGTTGTTCATCCGAATGTAGACATACAGCTCATGACAAGGTTCACAAGGCTTGATGTCAACGCGTTCATCGCAAAATGGGATTAAAAACATAGGGGTGTTAATAGGTACAAGGTACAAGCCTAATTTCGAGGATTTACGGGCATGAATATATGTGTGTATGTATGACAACCTCTGTGGCGTAGCGGTAGTGAACGCGACTACCACGCAAGAGGCGCGGGTTCTATCCCCGCTCAGTGCAAATATTTGTATGCATGAATGTGGCTATTTGCATTGATCTGGGTATTTCTATTTATAATACGTATATATTCACAAAAAAGTATCTAAGTATGTTTATCCGCATTCTAAATTCTATAACACAAGCTAGTTAAGCTTACCATGGGTTTAATTAGCGATGTGTAGAATGTTGTGAAACATTTATTTATTTATGAGTATGTCATCAGACCGAGGTTCTTCTTTACCCAAGAGCTACTAAGCAGTTGCATCTAAAACTTGCACTTAATTCTCAGTAACGCGCTCTTTCTTTTCCTATTTCATAGTTTAGCTTAGTTTGAATTTTGCGGTAGTGTCTATCTGGTCAGAGGGACCTCCCAACTAAATAGGAAAGCGTGCGTGTATTGGTTTTCAGGCAAGATCGGCCTGGTCATGAAAGTCTTTGTGGGGCCTCACGTGTTCTATTAATTAATAGCTAGTATCCGTGTAGTTCGATATATCCCGGCTTTGGAGCCTGGTGGAAACTTTTTGCAGGAAGTGGATTCATGTCTATAGTGCTTATATAGACGCGAACGATTTACGTTAGGAGTGCCTAACTTAAGCAATTTAACTGCTGCTTAACAATCCATACTAATATTATGAATGCTAAAGTAACTCTGTCTGTCTGTATGTTATGCTTTCACGCCTAAACCACTGAACCGATTTTTATGAAATTTGACATAGGGAAAGGATATAGGCTATGTTTGGTCGCGATAACCGACATCCATGCGGCTGGAGCCGCGGGCAAAAGCTAGTTTTAAATAAATAAGAATCCTTAGGAAATTTTTGAACACTTACTAAAAATGTAATATAATGGATATTTTCTGAGACCTACTTAGACTAAACCTATTCAGGACGGATTTAGATAATTCAGAAGTTAGAATATCCCACCTAGAAAGGTGCAACAGTGTGGTCTTGAACTTCGATGTAGATTTCACCACAATTTTTATAACTCAGAAATAATTCATTTCCCTAAGGGTGATATTGAGGTTCTTACCTGTACTTGTGTCATTATGCCCCTGGGCAGACATAAAGCTGCTAACACACAACACTACGAACCACCACATCGTATATACCAGGCTAGACTGCATTCGTTGCGAGCGCGCGACACCGGAGAGGACATTGAGCAATCAAAGGTAGGGGCTTTACGCATTACCCTAATGTACAACTGAATGAAGACAGGCTGGTC
The DNA here is from genome assembly GCA_914829495.1 of Eilema sororculum. Classification (NCBI taxonomy): domain Eukaryota; kingdom Metazoa; phylum Arthropoda; class Insecta; order Lepidoptera; family Erebidae; genus Eilema; species Eilema sororculum. Next base: position 2,030,670 of record OU618532.1, read on the forward strand.
ACACACGTCCGGAATGTCGCACTTAATTCATAATTTAAATTCAGAACGCTAATTCACTATGATCCTGAATAAAACAGATTATGAATTCGTTTGAAAGAAATTTTATAACATAATTATTATGCTAACTTTATAAGTCGATTAGATCAGGAAAAATGAGTGGCTCAGGTGAGGCTTGAACCCGCGATCTTTTCCTTACAGGGGGAATGCTCTTCCAACTAAGCCACGCCTGAATCAATTAAATTTTTGGTTGGTCACATCGATCGAACAGAATTATAGAATATAGGTATATTATGGATACTGGATCAGAATATTTCAGACTAGCTACTCCCCGCGGTTTACACCGCGTTTCTATTTCCTTTTTATGGCCCATGGGAAGGCATTTCCAGGAAAAAAATTGGCCTGTGTGTTATTCCCCCTTTAACATTAGAATTTATTCCTGTAGGTAGATTCGTTTAACCGTTTGATCGTGAATGATTAACAAACATCCAGGCATCTGCAAATTTTTTACATTTTTCATATTAGTAGGGCGTAGTATAAACTGCGTAACTTATACATTGAAATAAAGCGGCTAACTCATCTGGAATTTAGATTTTGAATTCATCATAGAATTTATAATCTTGCTAGAGTGAAAAGGGGCACGATTAGTGTTAATTCCTCCTCTGTAAAGACATTTCATTAGTTGTGTAATACGATACTAATAGATCAATTTGAAATGTAAAGAAAAGTGCCGGAATATAAGAATTTTAAATCAGAGTTACCGGAGGTGTGAGTTCAGCCCAATAAAGTGATGGGTCTTTTGTGTTGTTAAGTGAACTTAATAATGGAAAAATGCACAAAAAGCGTTATTTATCTGAAATTGTAAAATCACAATAGTGCTTTTTTATTACAAATTACTAAACCTTTTCCGAAATAAAAGTAGTCTGTTATGTTAGATAATTGTATTTTCCTAGTCTTCTTCTGATTTCAGCACACACAATTTCCAGCAATTTAAACTTACTTTTTTACAATTCATTTTGTACATACCTACTCAATAATGTTAACGGGTATTAACGCAATCTTGGTGTAGGTACATATATGTAACTTTGAATTTGCCTGACGTTTGTACCGGCTACTTCTCGTTACGGTCACTGTTGATTCCCTTTACCATTATTGTATAATTTGTATGTCATGGAACGCGATAATTTAAACGTTATATACCTGAGGTGGCTCAGCACAAATCCAAGGCCATGTTCTTTCATGGCCCTCGGCGCAGGCCAGGCCTGGGATCCAGCCTGACAGTAGAAGGTACTCCCATCAACATCAAGGCCCGGTTGAAATACCTGGGGCTCGTACTCGACGGTCGGTGGGACTTCGGGGACCATTTCCAAAGTCTGCGCCCCAAATTGTTGGTGACAGCTAACGATTTGGCTCCAGCATAGCACTACGATCTTCAGTCGGCGTGCAGTTTTAGGCGGTACGAGTCCGACATAATCTCCCCTTTCGATTCCGTGGGGGGGGGGGGGGGGGGATTCCGGGCGGACGGATTTCCGCATCAAAAAAAAGCCATTTATCATGAAACGTGTGTCCTTATATGCTAAATATACTTTGCCCTTATGCGTAAGTACCTAATGGTGCACAAACTAATCCCACAGGAAGCTATTCCCGAGATAAAAAGTAGCCTGTCTGTTATTTCGGACTATATAATTTAATCCTGTATCAATTTTCAGCTATGTAAACAAGCAAACTATGTAAACAGTTTTGTAGAGACTTTCATGTACTAATTGTGTTGTATAATAAATAAATTAATAAATAAAAAGCCAAATCAGTTCAGTACTTAGAGCGTGATCGAGTAACGAACATCCAAATATCTTCACAAACTTTCACAGTTCTAATATTAGTTGGATTTTGATACCGTTCGTGATACGCGTGTAAGCTGCCTACAAAGAAAAGAGACGGCATTTCATCTGTTTAATAGGTGTAGGCTCACCCATCTCACTCTCTAATCTTTTTTAATGCTTAAGACAGTCCCCAAACGACCCTTATCACGACGCGGATGTTTCGAGAGGCGGCGAGGCGGCTAACGAGCGAATGTTCAAACGTCACTTGGACTTGAAAGGACATCAAATGGTCAGGGTGACTTTGATTTTGTGTAATTCCTTTGACGTGATCTGCAGCTGATACGCCCTTACTCCCTTGTAGTGGCCTGATATTTTTGTAGCTTAGTTTTGTAAAAATAAAATGATTTGGAATGTTAAAGTTGATGTAAAGTTCATGAAAAAAAATGTACAAGAACAGACAGGTAAAAAAGCAGAAGAAATATCAGCACCTTTAAGGGTAAGGAGTTAGCCCTACAATCGATGGCGACAGAATCCACTATTAACACAAGCAATTTATCTTAAATTAAGGTTTAGAGGGATTATGGTCTAATTTGGTTTATCTAAAAAACATCATACACTAATCTTCATCATCTTTATTTTATTCCCAGTTGCTCTTTTCCTCCTCTCGATTTCGATTAATTTAGCTTCTATAGAAGGCGGTATGAATAGCGGCATCGACGCCGGCTGGCCTGCCTATTTGCCCATGCATCAGATATTTGGTATGTCATACACTTCACACTCAGTCGTCCTACGTACCCGAACTACCTTCGCACATGTAGACACATTTCCCAATAATGCCTAGTTCTAGCAACTCCCATTAAAGTGCATGCTAGTGATACCATAAAGTTGAGCAGGTTTAACGATGCCTGGAGGATTACTTAAACGGATTGCTAAACCTGCGTTGCGAGTACGAACGTTCCGGCCACCGCGCCGATCCGGTTAGGTTACAAAATGTATGGTCAGCTAGTACTGTCAACTATTTGTAGAACCTATTTATATCTATATGTTTAACTAACGCTTAGTGTAATAACTTAAATAATAATATTATACAACCCGTTTATTTCAAATTTGGCCCGCGTATATGACGTTCCGTAGACTCCGCGTATATGACAGGTCCAAACTTAAAGTAATCGGGCTATAACTACTATTGGTATAGTGGTTTGTCCGTGTGGTAACGGAGAAAGAATAGAAGAATCAAAAAATAGATTTCATTTATTCAGTTTAGGCACATAAAGAGCACATATGAACGTCAAAATTGTACAATTAGTGTCAAAAAAGTCAAGAGTAAATGATTTATTATCATTTAAAAATAATTATTTCGCTGGTTCTGAAGGTTGATTCTACTAAGAATATACCAGCAAGAAACTCAGTGAACTCGATTATTCTCCTTATTTAAATATGATTTTATTTATAACAAAATACAGTGCGAGCAAGAGATTAAATTAAGATGCATCTTTATCATTTATGTATTCGTCCATTTTATATTATATAATACATCCCTCATCTAACGCAAAGTCCTAAGAGACGCCTAACGGTAAAATACCCAGACGATATTACTGGCAGAGCAGGAAAACTAGAAATAAAACCCTGTACCAACCCATCTGGACAGCGTGAAAGCCTGGCCAAAGCCTCCCAACATTGGAAGACACCTTATGACCAGCAATAGATTGCAAAAGGCTAATTGATTAACTGTTGAAAACGTGGGGTAGTTTGGAAGCACTAAAAACCGGCAGGCTTGCATGAAAGGACAGTAGAGGTAGCTCGTGAAGTATGTAAGGGTGAAAGCCAGTGTCTGCTGTTGTATCTGCCAATCCCGGAGAGAAGCATATTTAAGAAATGTATGTATGTGATTTGATTAGCTGTGGCTGTAACTTCAACCGTGTGACCAAGTCAAAAGAAGGTTTTAATTTGTTTATACCGTCAGCATTAAAATGTTAACGAACAAAGTGTTCAAAATGACTTAAATTTCGTTTTTTTACCCCTTTCCAGTTGTACGATTGTTCTGAGTTTTGGTACACACCTTTATTTTTGAAAATAATACCATATCCATACTAATATTATAAATGCGAAAGTAACTCTGTCTGTCTGTCTGTCTGTCTGTCTGTCTGTCTGTCTGTCTGTCTGTATGTTACGTTTTCACGCCTAAACCACTGAACCGATTTGGATGAAATTTGGTATAGGGATAGATTGGACCTTGAGAAAGGACATAGGCTATGTTTGGTCGCGATAACCGACTTCCACGCGGGCGGAGCCACGGGCAAAAGCTAGTAAGTCAATAAAACAGTTTAATTTGCTCTTAATACGAGAGTTTTAAGATCATTTTGAGACTTCGTCGTCAAGATATTTATAACGCTGACTGTACCACCCTAATATTTTTTCTAAAATTAAAATGGCCTAAATTACAAGTTATAGCATCAGTAATAAAAAAAACCGTCAAAATTGGCTCCACCGTTTCGGAGATTACTCGAAACATACATACTGATAGGCAGGCAGACAGATTAAATTTTTTAAACTTGCTTTTTGTTTAAGGCCATTCATGTTCAGCTGCGCTCCGTGGTTAAGGACGTGCTTACTTTCATATAATAACACATATGCTATATATCATCACGCTACTACTCAAGGGAACGGAGCAGTGATCATTAATGTCAACAAATTCGGCCAGCATTGTTGTGTTTTTCTACGCCATTCTAATATAAGCTACTCGAAATACGAATCCTGCGCAGACGAATTTGCGGGTACCAGCTGGTGTTTAATAATGACAATGTTTGCAAAATATTTGCTTACGGTGAAAATTCACGCATTTAGTATGATATTGAAACACTGATTGCGTACTCTGATGTAGTAATTCCGATGTCGAAGGATATTAGGTTCAATCGACACGGATGCAGTACTCGGATGTTTCCGGAGTTATACGGATGTGTTGCAAATGTACTAGGTTTTATTTAATTTTACTATTGCGAGGCAGGATATTTTTCACGATAGAATCGCAATTTTATTTTGGCTATGCCGTCAATTTGATTGCTCTAAGCCTGATGGTAAACTGATGTTTAGTCTATAAATTATGGAACTAGAGTGGTTGTTAACTACTTCTTCTTCTTTAGCATTATAATCCTTATCATCTGACTACCCAACCCTGAAATTAACTTTTTTTTAGTAAGGACACGTCTATTTGAGTTCACCTCGCCTGATGTTAAGCTAAAGGCAAAGTCTTGGAAAAGGGGTCACCATCGTAAACATGTACCATGTTAACAGTGTTAGCACTCAGCTTGACGGCCTCATTAGATGCCTTTTCACGGGTTATTCACGCCCCGCTTAAAGGACCCGGGATTGTAGGAAGAAGGAAACACGTGAGCTGGCAGGGAGTTCCAGGTCTTAGTGGTGCGGCATAGGAATGCTGCACCAGAACCTCGTTTATTAAGTAGGTGGATCGTAAGTAGTTGATGCAGGCTTGGATTCTTCGACTTTCAAGGGACTCTAACCCAAAACAAATGATGGATGAAAAAAGGATTTTTGCAAGTGGCAGTAAACGGAATAAATTATTATTCTTTTGACACGTGGGTAAGAAATCGTAGATTGAAACCGGAAACGCTTCCAAAATCAACTGATAGCTTAATAAATAAAGAAGGAATAAGAAACAGAAAGACTGAATATCGCCGATGAATATAAAATCAATACTTAGACTAGGACATTCTATGCAAAGCTATCTAAAGTAAGCATAGCTCTAGAACGCATTAAGTATATCCATACTTAAATTATAAACGCGAAAGTAACTCTGTCTGTCTGTTTGTTTCTTACGCTTTCAAGCCTAAAAAACTGAAACGTTTTTGATGTAATTTGGTATAGATATGATATTTTTGGTTGTGATAACCGACATCCATTTGGGTGGAGCTGTGGGCAAAAGCTAGATTTTTTTTTCTAAATACGTCTATTTTAAACAATGAAATACTCAGCCAAATGCGAAAAATATTTGCACAGAGCGGGAACTGAACTCGCGACTAATATAAATACATTTGTATTTAAATTGGTGTTGCCACATTCTTCCCAATTAATTTCAGTAAATGAATCATGAAAACCTGTTAATTTCACGAAAAAATTCTATGACGTAAAATAAAAATCCCAGCCTATTATTTTGTCAAATCAATAAACCCAGAAACGTATTTTTATTGAAGAAAATGGTTTGAAAGCATAAAGTAGAAACAAATATACCCTAAATTGTCAAAGGAAATCGAAAATATAAAACATTTTTCTTTAAAGTTGCAACAAATAACTCTAAACTAGCACTGGAAATCGAAATTTTGCAACAGTTTTCCTTGATTATTTGTTCTTTTTACGAGTAAAATCGCTGGTTTATGTTTAAATAAGCTTAAACGTAGCGTTTTGCCGACGCATTAAACTTGACCGAATATCTTTACAGCGAGTACGCAATCACGCAGCAATCGCGCTTACCGTCTTTTGGAGTGGTACAAGTGATACGCGATTTAATTAGAATTTTTATTAACTATGTTTTACATCATCTATTTATTCAAACGATTAAGAAAAGATGCCTATGTAAAAAAAAAGAAAAGGATTAAGACTAGGGTTAAAACACGGAGTATTACTCGTATATTTTCTTTAGTTCATAATATATCCAAACCATAAACTTGATTTATACTAACGTATCAAAATGGAATAGGTTTAATGAATATATCCACTGTTTTTACAATAAAATTGCTGTTGTTATTGGGACAGGCATGATGATTTCAAAGATAATTGGTGCTTATAAGAACTAGAAAAGAAGTGTTTATTACAATGTATAATGTATAGAGCCCGGTGATCCTATATCGTATTAATAGCTTTGTGCTTTATTTGATCGTTGATATGAATTTAATTTGGATTTGATTTTGATTTTGGTTTAAATTTAATTGAATAATAATTTAATACTTATTTCATAATTTTAATACTTATTTATATATCATTGAATTGTATTATATATATACTATACAGATGTTACAATATGTGATATACTGGTCGGTTTAACTTTTTGAAACCCACTGTATCGAAGCTTGAAATACGATCGGTAATAATATTGTGAATGCTGTGGCTGCCTTAAAAGGTTAAACATCATGCAGAGAATAATGTGTTGAATCTATTAACAAAAATGTTGTATGTATTAACCAATGGCTGTCCTATTAAATTAAATAAATAAATAGCGAGTGCATCTGCGCGTGATACTCCAGACTGAAATCCCAAACGGGGCAACTTTGTTCTATACTTTTCTAGACTAATTTCTAGACTCCATAATGTAGTAAATAAAATACAATAATGTCTGTGGCCTCTCATCCCATAATGGAGCACTGAAAACAATTTGCAAAATCACGCACAAATAGGTATTATACCTACGACTGCCTGCAAAGACATGCTTGTGTGAATTTAAATTGTATAAAAGTACTTTTTTCACTTTATTTTTATTATATTAACTTTACTTATAGTTTTCTGTAAACAATGTCTGGAAAATACTTAATTACCCTTTGACAGCTTCTCACTTATACCAAACATTAAACGACTCACGTTTCCGCCAAGGCCGCGTGGAAAAAGGACGGAGCATTAGAAAGTGTGATTAGAGCGAGACAACACCATCATTTCGCGGTTTGAGTAATTGAATTATTGAATGTATATTAATTAAGGTGCTTTCTCCATTGATCGTTGGAAAATTCGAAAGTTGCCCTTTTCTCTTGGGAGTCATTATTAGGCACTTAAGGGTTGAAAGGGTTAGACTGAAGTGCCCTGCTTTTGTAGAACAAAGAGCAGTAACAATTTACCTATTTTAATTAAGACAGTATCATTTATTTGAGGCGTGCAACACTGGAATGTTTTAATAAGAAGATTCAAAGATGTTATTAGGTACTTCTTTTTAACTTTGTTATGATTATTCTTTTTTTTTTGTTGCCAATGTAGCAAATAAGTACCCGGTTTATCTGATGGTAAGTGAGATCTATTCTTTCACCTCTTTCCCAGTGGGATAGGCAGAGAATTCATTGGAGTCCAATGCTAGATGTATCAATGCTTTCGCATTAAATCTATCTCTGCAACTGTTTTCTAGTCATTGCTCATCCTACACTCGTAAGATAAGGATAAGGGTTTTTGGTGTGGTGGGACCCCAAAACTAATAATTAAATTATATTAACGATACTGAACTTTTTATTTAGAATGCTAGTCGGTTAGTGATGAACGCAATAACTATTAAATGGAATTTAATACTTACTGTCTTTTCTTAGCAAGTTCTTATATCATTTATTCATAACTGGTTCTAAAATATAACCGGGTATAATATGATGGAAAGTCGTCACAATCGAAGCAGGCGGAGCCGCGACCACCAACTAGTAATGTATATTATTTTTTATTTTTTATTTTTTATACACTTTACCTATACGCAGTAAAATTATAACGGGTGATTGTTTAAGCGTTGTTTTTTTGAATATCGAATAAAACACTCAAAGGAGATGGAAAATGGTGGGCCCAAATGTAATAAGTTGAGATATGATCTAAAAAATTTGTCATATTTTTCTATCTTAAAATATGAAAAATCACCTCAATTCTCAATCTGGATGCGGAGAAATATGAGAAAATAGTTTTCGTGAGATTATCAATTGAGTAATCGATTACACTAAAATATTTGCTGTAAATAATTAACTCAAAGTAATTAAATGCACTATATATACTTACATGCATTATAGTGAAGATAATTACAGTCATATTATTAAATCAAATATCAATTAATTACTGAAAAACCAATATTAATGATTATCGATTTCATATCGATTCAAATCTCTCTTATATTTGTAGTATATGTCACTGACATGGCAGCTGACTAACATTGACACTAGACAGTTGCTGACTGTTTTTGTTTGCTCATCGTTTCGTGTTTTCCAATGCGTTTTGAGTGCTTTACCGAATATTCGTCATTTTTTACGACAACTGCTTTGTATTTTACGGATTCTGACCCTGCCTACCTTGTCCGACCCTTGCTTTCAACTTGGACACCGAAGATCGCGCACAAGTTTGATTTGGAATTGTTATTTTGCATTTTACCGCCAGCTTGTGGATTGGATATTATTGAAACTATGGATCGCTGTGTGAATTGTGGGATATCCACTGGTCACTGCAATACACTGGGCCGACGGCCCTTACACGATGAAACAATTCTGTCAGTGATTCGGCAATGGCTTGCACCTCAGTCTGTAAGTAAATACCTATAACCTCATCTAACCAGCTACCATCTGGCAGGTTTAAAATGTAAAATGTGTGTAATAGAAGGTTAATAAAATACTACATATATTCAATGATTTTTTATTTTATTTTAGACATCCTTTCCCTATCTCCTTACCTGTTACCTACCTATCACTTGAAGTCGTTGACGTTCATTCATATGATTTTTCAAACATTTTCTAGTAAATATAATAACTATTAAAGGGGTATTACATCTTCCTAAATTCAAGAAACCTGAATTTAGAAAATTCTGAATTTAGAACAGTGTAATTGCATTTAGGAAGCAAAGCTTCCTAATTAGGAAGCTATTTAGGAAAAGAATGGTTTCCGACGTCCTAAATGGCTAAATCGGATGATTCAGGACGCTCAGTCGCCGCGCGCCTGCCGTCGAGAGCGCACGTTTGTCTTTCCCTCCCAATATAATATTGCGTATGTACCGACGAAATAAATGAAATTTTACATCATCTAGTATGCTAATTATTGAAATCGATCAAGGAAAAATTATATGATCGGTCCAGGCGGGATTTGAACCCGCGATCCTTCTTTTACAGGGAGAATGCTTTGACCACCTAGCTACCAGACTCACGCCCAAACCAATCTGTATCCGTCTTTAAGGCGATGGTGGAGCAATCTACCGACGCTCTTACGAGCTATGCTATCGGAACCAATGAATGATCTGTCATTCATTTTATTCATTGATTTTTGATTACTCCGCCCAAATGATTGAATGAAATTTTACAGCATATAGTAGGTATGCTAATTATTCATTTTTCTTTCATAATCAATGAAAGAAAAAATTCGTTCGTCGTTAAGCTAACCGCAAGGGTTATGGCAATATCAATATTTTGTTTTTTTTTTATAGTATTGAGGGCATTTTGTCGCAATTCACTCGACAGTCGACACGTCCGTCCCTTGCCGCTCGTCCTTCAAAAATGATTTAGGATCCTAAATTAGTGAACGTGTAATCGCGAGCTTCGGTGACTGAATTTTTTTTCCTAAATAGCTTCCTGAATTTAGATTTCTGAATTCAGGAAGATGTAATACCCACTTTAGTGCAAAAGAACACATTTTGCACGTCAGGAATCAGCTGTTAGATAAAGATTGTAACATAACCTCACTTTTACATAATCTCTTATATCTCTGTTCTCAGATTGACAAAATCCGCAGAATTTTCAGTGAAAGGTTGATAATATATAAGCTATTAATTGACACCACTTTCATCTTCTTACAACTAGGCCCAAGATTGTATGTAATCATTTCAGTCTCCTTTGCATCATGAATTCAATTTTTTTATTGAAATAGATAATGCCTTTGCCATATAAGTTTTAAAGACAACTTCGGGTAAATGTTGTCCGCGCCCCCGTTTAAAATGGTCCATTTGGATGGTCCAATTTTGCGTCACTTTCTCGAGCACTTGCTTGTATTCCACGAATCACACGTGTTATGTTATTCTCTAAGGCTTCAATCGTGCTCGGCTTGTCCACATAGACTAAGGACTTAACATAACCCCGCAAGAAATAATCAAGAGGCGTTAAATTGCATGATCTTGGCGGCCAACTCATAGGGCCATTTCAAGAGTTATGCTGCTCACCAAATTCATCTTTCAACATTTGTATTGATTCACGAGCTGTGTGGCATGTTTGAAAATAAATTTCAATAATTTGCAATCGTTGCTCGTTTGTAAGTTTTTCCATGATGAAATGGCAGAGTATGCTGAAAACTTTTCATTCTGACAGATACGTTTGGACGCCATTACCAATCAGTACTTCCAACCTGAAAAACTTAACTCTTAAAAAATCACCCATTAAAAAGGCGTACTTGATACCAGTGGCAGTGGCAGTGAAGCAGAGATAATATCTCTGGTATATAATATAATATAAGGTAAGCGCAGGCTCCGGCGGGGGAGCTATCCGTGGCGATTTCTGCACGAAAAATAAAATTACAAGAATCTTTTCTTCAGTACACATCCATGACTTGCAGGGCATCTTTTTTCACAAATTTCAAGTCGCGTAATTATGCTCTATGAGATCTAAGATATAAGTTTGAACGTAACACAAACTTTCCTCCATTTTCTTACGTTTTTATGGTAGCCAGCCGGGCAAGTTTCAGATCTCTTTAACTATCTTCCCAAAGTTTTAATTCCCAGTTTTTCCACCTAACACTCTTATCGTGTGACTGCGTAACACCGTGGAGTTTGGTCTTGTCTTAATCCTTGGCTGCGGGTGTGGTATCAGTTGCAGCGGGGATATCAAATAAATTATACAGAAGACCATAAAATGTGTAGTTACTAGCGAAGCACTTAAGCTGAACCTTCTTCTTACTCTTAGCGTCAACCCCAGTCGCATCTGAAGCTTTTACCTTGGATTCTGGGGTCCGTTTTACCAGTCTAGGCCCGTATTCTAGAATGACAATCAGCCTGAATCTCGATTTGTCTGAGGATAGATTGTATAGGCAATATGTCAAACTATCAAGCTGTCTATACACTCTGTCATCTCAGATAAATCGTGATCTAGGATGAGTGTCATTCTAATATACGGGCCTATCTGTGGATTTGGCTGTACTTTGATATTTGAACGATTGAAGCACATAAACTGAACCTATTTGGTTAAAATCGTAGCTTGTAACTTGAAAAATAACAAGATAACTTTTCGTTTACAATTAATATTAATAAAAATGGTTATAATTTTCAACAGAGACTAAACCACATGTATGTGTTCTAAGACACCACTCAGTCATGAACCTCAACTTGTGATAAGTTCTAAGCACAGATTTAATTCTAGAACTAAACTTGAATGGAGATTTTATAAATGCTCAGCCCATTTACATTCAATCTTGACTCAAGTTAAGTTTAAGTATACAATATGTACCTACTTAAAACTAGTTTCAAATCGAGATCGAGTATCGCTTACAAAATTTCAGTGTTACTATCAATATCGTTCTGCCACACAAACTGGTATAGTTGTGGTTGTCCCCTCTCCCGAGGAGGGCCAGACCGTAAGGCCCTGGGTCAGCCGGAGTGCGAGGGATATGTCGATGATAACCTCACCTCCGGCCTAGCACCAAGACCCACAGTCGGCGTGCGGTTTTAGTCGGATCGAGTCCGACATAACCTCCCCTTCCGGCTCCGGCAGGGGGGTATCCGAGGGGATTTCCGCACGAAAAAAAAAAAGGTATAGCTGTGGTGAGTTTCTTCTAAAACAGACACACAACCCCAACACGTTCTCTCCGAGGTAGTTTATCCCGCTACCACTGAGCCCAAACGTCTAAGACCAAAAGTCCACGAACGTAAGCCCTTAGTTGAGCTTTATCTCACAACTTGCGGAGAGGTATTAAGCGTGGATGTAAATTAGACAAGGGTTAAATTCAGATTTTTTATACTTTCACTCGTGTATGTAGAAACGTGTTTTGCATAAACAGGAAAGTATGTACCCTGGAGCTGAATTTAGATTTTGGGAGCCTCTAGAGAGTATCGGAGAACGAAGTCTTGAATGCCAATTAGTTTGAACTAGCTGTTGCCTGTGGCTCCGCTGGTATTGATTGCGGGTCCTGACACGTGCGGACCTATTAGCGAGATAAAAAGTATATCTTGTAGTGTATAGCAGTGTCAAATTTTACATACGAAATACATCAAGAAAAAGAAGATTTCAAGTGGGACTTGAACCCACGACATTTCCCTTACAGGGGGAATGCTCTTCCAACTGAGCTATTGAGTCACACCTGAATCACATCAAATTTCCCTTCTCTTTATGTCCCAAGTCCCACGTGAGTTCTTTTTTGCCGATATATTTCGAATTTAAAAGTTATCGTAATACCTAAATGCTATAAAAATTTCTTCTACTTACATAATTCAACAACTATACATAAATGCGGGCAAAACCAAGTCCCGCAGCTAGCTCATAAAAGCAGCCAGATTAATTCGGATGACTTGATATGTTTGCTACTCATTACTCACCAAATACAGTTTCAGGTAAACACACAATGTCACGAGATCAATCTAATTTGATCGGATATGATCATAGTCTGTTCGCCAACGTGCAAATAGGCAGGCAATTGAGGTAATTCAGTAATTCAAGAACAGGTAATCGCGATTGGGTGCAATCAGCAACTAAATGGCTGTGACCAATCTCTCAACAAGGTATGTGTTAACATTATTCAAAATGTTAACACATATCTTGTTGAGAGATTGAATGAAAGAAGGTGTATGAGGCGAGTGTGGATGGTACCGGTGCACAGTGTCCCACCCGAGTTCCGCAGTCGGCGGCTTGGGCGCCGCCGACGTGTCTTCGCCGAAGACCATCGGCCTCCATGACCGGGGGCCTGAGGACGGTGAGTTGGCTGCTCATCGTCCTTACAGAAGCAGGCCCATGACGGCAGCGTGACGTGATGGACTCACGCACGTCCCCCCCACCTCCTATGAAGCGGGATGATTTTTTTTTTTTTTTTTTTTTTTTTATACTGGACACGTCAATTTGACTTCACCTCGCCTGATGTTAAGCTAAAGGCAAAGTCTCGGAAAGAGGGTCACCATCGTAAACATTTACCATGTTAACAGTGGTGGCACTCAGCTTGACGGCCTCATTAGATGCCTTTTCACGCCCCGCTTAAAGGACCCAGGACTGTAGGAAGAAGGAAACACGTGAACTGGCAGGGAATTCCAGGCCTTAGTGGTGCGGCATAGGAATGAATCACTGAAACGCTTGGTTCTAGCAGGTATACTCTGCACCGTAAATGGATGACATCTTAGCCCTGCACGTGTCGTCCTGTGAAGGAAAGGGGAGGGTGGGACTAATTGGAAGAGCTCGTCAGAACATTCACCATGGTAGAGACGGTAGAAAACTGCCAAAGACGCAACATCTCTACGCATCTGCAAAGGCTCGAGGGTGTTCGTGACCTCAGGATCCCCAATAATGCGGACCGCACGTCGCTGCAACCTGTCGAGAGCATCTAATAAGTACTTTGCGGAGCCGTCCCAGAGATGTGAGCAGTATTCCACGCAGGAACGAATTTGGGTCTTATATAGAAGACACCGCTGCTCCGGCGTGAAAAAACGTCTCACTCTGTTCAGGACTCCGAGTTTACGCGAGGCTGATTTGATGATACTCTCGATATAGTTTTTGTTATTCAGTTTGCAGCGAACATCCATACCGAGGATAGTGAGGTGATCCTGCAGTGGCAGTGGTGTGCTCTGAAGAGTGGGAAGGGGAAGGAAAGGAGATACCTTTGCTGTAAACGCACATGCCTGGGTCTTCTTGGCATTGAACTCGACCAGGTTTCTAGCGCCCCATTGAGAAATGTGGTCCAGGATCCGGTCCAGGTCAGTGACAAGAAGCTGCCTTTTTTCCGCGATATCAGACTGCTTGGCCGCAGGATGTGCGTAATAACTCCCATGTAAGGTGCTGTCGTCTGCATAGCAGTGAATGTTTCCGTTACAGAGCATGTCATTGATATGCAGAAGAAAGAGAGTGGGAGATAAGACGGAACCCTGCGGCACGCCAGCATTTACCTGCAAGAACTCCGAAGCTCGTCCATCACAAAGGACGCGAATACGGCGCCCCTGCAGGAAGCTTGCAACCCAGTTACACAGTCTAGGAGGCAGGCCGAAGGCTGGTAGCTTGGAAAGAAGCGATTTGTGCCATACCCTATCGAAAGCTTTGGCGATGTCAAGACTAATTGCCAGTGACTCACCGTGCTTCTCCATAGCCTCACCCCAAAGGTGGGTCATGTACGCCAGAAGATCACCCGTTGACCGTTTCGGTCTGAAACCGTATTGCCGGTCACTAAGCAAGGAGTGATCCTCTAGGTGGCGCATGAGCTGTGTGTTAATTATGTGCTCGAACACCTTGCACAGCACTGAGGTGACGGCTATGGGTCGATAGTTGGCTGGGTCCGAGCGATCCCCCTTCTTGGGGATCGGCTGGACATTCGCCTCCTTCCAAGCCGAAGGCACTGTACCCGAACTGTAGGACAGTCGGTACAGTCGCGTTAGCATAGGAGATAACTCCGCTGCACATTTTTTAAGTACGACCGCTGGAATACCATCAGGACCACTGGCTTTCCGGACATCGAGTGATTGCAGTACTGCACGGACATCGCGTTGCCTGATACGTATATCAGGCATTGCGTGGTCACCAGTGGGCATTGTCCGTGGTTGCATACCACAATCATCGACTCGGGAGTTGGCCGCGAAGAGATTGACCAGCAAATTTGCTTTCTCTTGCGGCTCATGGGCCAGAGATCCATCGGGATTGCTCAGCGGGGGCAGCGAGGGCTGGCAGAAGTTGGCTTGCACGGCTTTGGCCAGTTGCCAGTAGCCACGGCTACCCGTGGGATGCGCCATTAGCTCTTGGCCCAGCCGTGCTATGCGCTGGGCATCCGCTCTGACGCATGCCCTCTTGCAGACCTTTGTGGCTCTGTTGTACGCCGCCTTGAAGTGACCCACGTTGGGATCGCGCGTGGCGCGCGCCCGCACCCAGGCGCGGTACGCAAACTGTTTATGCTCAACAGCCTCCGCGCACTCGCGCCCGAACCACGGACGCGCTCCGCGGACTCCGGTGACATCGGTGTATGGGATATAGTATTCCATACCTAGACCGATCTCACCGGCGACGGCAGTAGCGCTCTCAGATGGGTTCTTACCCTCAAAGCAGCGTTCAACCCACGGGATGGACGCATAATAGTCGCGCAATCCATCCCAGTCCGCTGACGAGTAGTGCCATAGACGCCTCTTCCCCTGCACGGGTCGTGGGGGCGCTACAATGGGCACGGTGGAGCGGACCAGACAGTGGTCGGAGTTACCTAAAGCAGCACTCACCGAGACACTGTACTGGTCCGGGCGACTCGTCAACAGAAGGTCTAGCAGAGAGGGCTCTAGGCCGGACTCTCTTGGTATCCTCGTGACCTTGTGCACCAATTGAGTCAAGTCATGCGCCAGGGCAAATGCGTGAGTGGCTCTTCCCGCATGGTTTGTTATGGCGGAGCCCAACCAGATCTTGTGGTGGGCGTTAAAGTCCCCCAAAAACACCAATTCGGCGTTCGGAAACCGCTCCTGCGCATCATCTGCCGCCTGACTCAGGTATTCAAAGAGTCGAGTTACCTCTGCATCTCCCGTATGGGAGCGGTAAAGGCACACATAGATAGAGGCCGCATTGAAGCCGTGGGTCTGTTGGGAGCCCTGGGACATCCTTCCGAGGGCTTACCCGGGGCTCCCAACTATAGGCTGCTGGGGGTTTTAGTCGGTAGGAGTCCGGCATAACATCCATGAAGGATTTCCCCTACGGTCAAAAAAAAACCGGCGCACAGTGTTTCGTCTAGTACAAGGTAGCAAGACAAAATTATTTCTTCACTTATTTCAATTGTTTATGTAATCTTAAGCTATTTTAAGAAAAAAGTAAGTCGCAACATTAATTCACATTTTCCGACTTATTTTTGACTTACATGTATTAATCGAAATATGTATCTGTAAGATGGAAGTGGTTTGCTAATGTGTCTCTTTCGTTCGTGTGTTCACTTTTTTCGCTATTTTTTCTTTAATTAGCTACGTCTATCTACTCATTATGTGTGTTAAGCCTAATCATGTTGGTTTACAGAGAAATTTCTAGGAAAAATCGTAATGATAGTACCCACATTTAATCATTAAAATTTCAGTTTGCGAGCCTTTTCGGGGTCTATAATATATATGAATCTGTGCCTGAATGCTGTAGGTATGATATATAAAAAAATCTAGGCGGATACATGTGTATAAAAACAGTTGCTAGTGTTGCTGTGTAGTGTTACAGTTCAAAGATAATGTTTCATAAAAAAACAGCTAATAGAAGCATGTCAAAATGGGCACTTGAATGGTTTACTAATGTTTGCCATAATTTAAAATGCCATAATTTCATATGCCATAATTTCATTAGAAATAACGCTTCAGTTGCCATAATCGTGATATGACATAAAATGACTTTCACTAATTCCATTGTTCATAATCGACCAAGTGTCATAATTATTGAAATCCATAAGTGTATTTGCAATAATTTTCGTTTTCAATAATGGCATTTTCCAAAACTTTTATCCACCATATTTTAAATAAAGATAATTTAGTACAAGCGCCTGAAATTTTTATGTTAATGAGTAAGTTAATAATATATTCTTTGCTATTAACATAGTCACAGTTAAAGTAATAGTACTAGGGTAAAATAAAATAAGTCTAATATAAATAGGCAGTCATTATTAACATTAGTCGTCAATTCACAATTAAATCTAAAACTAAACTTCATATGGCGTCTACTAAGCTTGACGGAGCCGCGCTTCGCGGGGCTCATACACCTGGGTGGTTTTAAAAAAAAACACGAAGACTAAGGCGTTAACGGGGTGTTAACGATAATAGAGATCCGGTTCTTAGCATTCCATGGATTCACCGTGCGGTCGCCGGGTCTATGGCGTGGTACAGAGAGGAACACTGTGACGGCGGCGCCTGGAACTTGCGACCCAGGTGTAGGTTTAGGGTGGCCACCTTGTGATGCATCAGCGCTCACCTCCACCGTCAGTCGTGTTCCTCCTCTACCTATCCAAATTTGGTAAGATCCTAACAATAATATAATTTTCATAATTAACTACACCAAATTTTGATTATGTCAGTCAAGAGTCGATTATGAGATGTGTTACTTATGGAACCTAATTATTATGATATATGTTGTTATAGAAAGTCATTTTATGGCAAATAAAAGTTATCACTGTTGAGTTGTTATGTTATTAGTATAAATGATAATAGTGAATGATCGGGGATGATTATGGCAAACAATATTAGTGCAAATGAATTTATGGAAAACGAGAGAATACCCACCTGAATAGGAGTCAAATCTATTAATTAAAATTTATTTTATTCCGGGGGACCAATGGGTATCTTAAAAATTAATTAATATTAGGGGTCGAATTTACAACGCTTACTCGTTTGCTAGGGGTCGAGTTTCAGGGGATCAATGGGTGTGCTGACCCAAAATGTCACATATCTAAGTGCTATTTCACAGAATCTGTAAAAAAGTGCATAAAGTACAACATTCCTAATTAATTTACCCCATTCAAATAAAATATCCGTCCACCACTCCCGTCAACGTCGAAGGAACTGAAGTGGAAACCAATAAAGTAGGAGTGATTTCCCACAGGTCCGATTATATCGAACGTTTTAAAACTTCAGAGGTCAACCGTTGGTTAGTATCAATTCGCCGAAGTTCATTTCAACTACTGTTGACTCGACTATGGTTGATTCACCTACTGGATGACGTACCTAATGTTTGTATCACATATGTTCATAATAACTAATGTACGAAATATAGAATGGACGACTCACCGACTGTTGACTCATCGAAGTTTAATTCACCTACGGTCAACTCATCTACGATTTATTCACCTAGAAGTGGATTAATCTAATTTTGATTGAAATAATCCACTTAGCTTCTTACCTATTCACTTAGTACTGTTGATTTAATTACCTATTAAAATTCGGAAGTTCAAAATCCCGAAAATTGAATATTTTTTAATGAACTGCGGTTTACATTATTGACGGATTATTCATATATTAAGTACTAGCTGTTACCCGCGACTTCGTCCGCGTTTAGTTCGGAATAGCTCAAACTCATTATTAAACATGTTGGAAGATTTTCATCCCAACTGGAACGGAAGTACTGGAAATAGTGAATTTTACGCAAAGGAAACATTTCTTTATTTCAAAAAAAAACATTGATTTTTTTTGGTCTGGTGAAATTTATCGGAACTGAGTGTTTCTCTGCCCACATTCAGTCTCTTTTATATAATAGAAGCAGCGGTATCTTTTATATACCTAATACATAGGTTGGCTTCTCCTGGCGTACTGTCATCATTTCTAAGATAGATTTACGTATTTACTATTAGATACCTACTTATTAGACGGAATCGATAATATCGCAGCGGCGTGCGTTGGTAGTCATCAGGTCACTAATATTGTATAATTTCTGCAGTTGCATAAAGACGTTGTCTCTCTGGCTGTATTTTACCATTTCTACCGCACCACGGCGAGTGAAAGAGCCTATTAGGAGTCTTTTAACTAATCTCTCCTTCTTTCCGTCAGTCACATACCTACTGTAGATATAATGCCACCTCGAACCAAGCTGTTCGGAACTTCATTTCTTTATCAGGCGGTTAAGAGCTGTATTGCTCTGCCCACACATTTGTTTTCTCTTATTTTTAAGATCCGGGGTTTTTTTATATAGGACACGTCAATTTAACTTCAACTCGACTGATGTTAAGCTAAATGCAAAGACTCGGAAATAGGGTCACCATTATAAACGTGTACTATCTTAACAATGGTGGCACTCATCTTTATGGGATCATCAGAAGCCTTTTCACGCCCCCTTTAAAGGACCCGGGACTGTAGGAAGAAGTAAACCGTGAGCTGGCAGGGATTTAATAAGTATATGAATGTGTAAAAGTAATGTGCTTCAGAGAAGGTGCAACGATTTACTTCCTCCATGAACGCGGCTTTGATGGTGATAGCTTAGGCTACCCATCACCCTAGTCGAAGCAATCCCTGCTCTTCACGTTGAAACCGCCTATTTATAATAGGTAACCAAGCCTTGGTACCTAACCCCAGAATAATGCCCCATTCCTCTGTTAATTTTAATCGGTTTGATTCCAATATTGCACTTGCCCTGATTTGGTGGAATCTGTATCAATATCCCCCATTGATACAGATTCCACCAAATCAGTTTCAGTTTTATGACTTCTCAGGCGGGTGGGACCACTTTTTCATTCTCCGAAATGAAGAATTTTGTGTAGATCTAAGAATATTATGTAATAAGTTCTACTATTACTGTCACACAGCCTAGTTTTATGTACTACCGATAGAATACTAAGCATAGAATTTATATTTTACTTCAAATAAAACTTTAAATACAATAAAACATAACAAATACACAATAAAATAAAAAAGTTAAACAAAAGTAAATAAAAACCATAAAAAACGAAAATTACGTTTTAGATGGATTCGAACGCGACTCAGCTAAGTTATAACTCCACCGCAGACGTATTGAGCCACAGTTACCATGAAATCATAGTGTGAAATAGACGTTTACATATTATGTCATAAAAAAATTCTGTACCATTTTATTATAATAGCGTGATGATATTAATTATGAAAGCCAGGAGTCTTTTTACCGAACCATCTGCTTACTAATTTGTTGGATTCGAGAGAAAATCGTTCGAGAACAATGTGAATTCTATCGAGACACTTGCTGTGCCGAAGATTCTGCAGTAACCTGACCTGACTTGGCTGAGATGTAGAACTCTGGCCTCTCGAAGTTCTTCAGATTCCTATGACCGAAATAATAATCTTCTTGTAAGCATTGTTGCTTCTTTATTGGTTCGATCTATTCACACAATCACAAATTGTTAGCCGTGATATGCTATTATTGACATAACTTTTTTATATATGAACCGATTTCAATAAAACAAACACTAAATGTTAAGTGAAGCCTCATACAATATATTAGTGAAAACCGCAACCAAATCCGTTCAGCCGATTCTGAGATTAGCGTGCACAAACTCACAGACAAACAGAGAAACAGAGAAACAGAGAAACAGAGAAACAGAGAAACAGAGAAACAGATAAACAGATAAACAGACAAACAGACAAAAATTCCGAAAAACGTTGATTTGGCTTCTATTACGTTTATAAAGTCCCCCTATAACAATTTTTCTCATTTCCTTTCCATGTACAGACATCGATCGTTTACAGATTTATTATATGTATAGAAGATAGATTATTAAGCATGTATCATTTTTGCCATAGCACAGTGTATGCTGCGCTAATTATTGCGTTCATTAGAATTATAAAATTTTCATGTTCATCTTTAATACAGCACAGTAAGGCCGATCACTTCGTTTAATTTGCTCCTCATCAAAACTTAAATTTTAATATTACAACTATTACATGGTCCTGGATCGAGCTGGATATTTATGTATCATTTTTGCCATAGCACAGTGTATGCTGCGCTAATTATTGCGTTTGTTAGAATCATGTTAAAATATGGAGTGGCCAGCGATCAGGTGAGGTGTAGCTTGATGTATTATAGTGTATTTATATTACTATAAATAATATTTTTAAAGGATTTGTAAATAAGAAACTACTTTATACAATATTTTTATAAGTAGGTAGGTGAAAATCATTCGATGCAATGCGACGTCTCAAATGTTATAAAAAGACGATCTCAGATGTCATTCGGACAGTCTATCCCGAGCCGTCGAAGTGTGAGGTACGATATACCTCTGTTATATTTATAATGTTATAATAATATGTACTTACAGGGTTATAAAAGTGAATGTAGTAATAACTACTGTTATAGTAAATAATATAATAGTGGATTGGTATTTAATAAGTAATTGAATTAGCAATTATAATTAAATACCCTCTTTGGGTGTTCCAAATATTGTGTAACTAAAATATACTTGTAAAGTAACCGAATCAAACTTGATGTATTTGCGATAATCCTTGGGGATAATAAACTATCATAATGTCTGTAAAAGTATGGCTATACCAATGATTATAAGGGCTGGTTCGATACCAGTGTGGTATCTAAGTTTTATGTACTACCTATGTATCGTAGTGTCGGCTATTAGTCTGTTTAACTGATATACCAGATGATAGAATATCATTATACCATATTAGTGACTGTGCAAGTATTGTCATACTGATAATTATGAGAAGTGGTTCGACTCCAATGTGGTTCCTATGTGATAAGTATCTGTGTTATAGTTTTAGCTATTATAGTGTTGTAACTGGTCTGCAACCAGGGTTGTCTTATATTGTAATATTTGGCTATAATTATGAGAAGTGGTTCGACTCCAATGTGGTTCCTATGTGATAAGTATCTGTGCTATAGTTTTAGCTATTATAGTGTTGTAACTGGTCTGCAACCAGGGTTGTCTTATATTGTAATATTTGGCTATAATTATGAGAAGTGGTTTGACTCCAATGTGGTTCCTATGTGATAAGTATCTGTGTTATAGTTTTAGCTATTATACTGTTGTAACTGGTCTGCAACCAGGGTTGTCTTATATTGTAATATTTGGCTACGAGCCTGGTGTAACATGAAGTAAAATATTAATTATGTTGTGGTTAGAAGGCAGACAGGTTTTCTTGTCAGTTCTTTCCTGTCTATAACAGCTTTTGGAACTGACGTAGTATAACAGAATAAAAGAGTGATAAAACAGAATTGTATTTATTGTTTAATTTCCTTGGTTCAAATACATAATTACAAATGGCATCCTGTTTATGGGTATATATAGTAAGTTATAGACATATATATATATAGTTACCCCAAATTTTACCCCCCCAAATCTAACACGTTCATTAGGATTATAAAATTTTCATGTTCATCTTTAATACAGCACAGTAAGGCCGATCACTTCGTTTAATTTTCTCCTCGTCAAAAACTAAATTTTAATATTACAACTATTACATGGTCCTGGTTCGAGCTGGATATTTATGAACTACGTAGGTATTGCTGCGATCATTCAAGGATTAAATAATTAATTAAGAGTAAAAAAGGATTAACATCGAGACTATACATCGGGTCATAAGAAGGTCACTTGTGTTAAGTGGTTTCGAGAAAAAGCTCATTAAAGTTAATTTTATTATTTTCCACCCAACGCTCAGGTTATGTTTAGGTATAGATTAACGAATTAATCATTACGGTCAGTAATTTTTGTCTACTTATTTTAATTTTTTTTTAATAGTAGTTATTCACTGATTTGCGAGCTTAAAGTTTAAAATCTGTGGAATCATCCTTATTTTTCAAGGAATTATATATTTGTGTAATAAAATTCAACTGAATTACTCGTTAAAATTATTCAATTAAGTTTTATTGGAATTATAGGCAAAGATTGTACTGTAGTATTTTTTAACTACTTAGATACTCTTAAATTAAATTATTACCTATTTGTTTTGTTAATTTAGCGTTTATTTAAACATATTTCTCATCATTTCGTCATCATTAAACGAGAAAAGTTCAAAATTATAAAGTAGGAGCGTCAAGCTTTGTGCTACTACCTAACTACCTACCTAGTTAAACAAATATTTCATTTTTATTGTATAACGTTACAGGTCGATTAAATTTATTGCCTGTCTCTCAGAATGTCCGATGAAAAAGAATTGATTAAAAAGCGAGGAAGTTATAATGGACGTTTAACAGTATTTGGTACGTATTTAAATGGGTTGAATGTTTCGTCATTGACCTCTGATGACATCAGGGAGTTGCAAAATCGAATTGACAAAATTATATTTGAACTATACAGTAAAGTGCAATTACAACTCGAAATAGCTTCCGAATCTTTAGACACCCAAATAGCCGAGAAAAATACCTTTGAACCTATTTATTATAAGCTACTTGTAAAGGCTCAAGGCATTGTCAGTGAACATTCTGGTGATGATAGTAATAAGGGTTCCGGTAGTACTAGTTCTGATAAGCACCAACTCGTCAATTTACCAACCATTGACTTTCCTAAATTTAGAGGATCGTACGACAATTGGTTAGAGTTCCGTGATAAGTTAATCAGTCTAATCAATGCAAATAACGACAGAGACGAAATAAACAAATTTCACTATTTAAGTCTTCACTAGAAGGGTCAGCGGCATTGGTAGTAAACACAGTTAGATTCTCAGCCAAAAATTATGAGGTGGCATGGAATCTACTATGCGATAGATTCGACAACAAGCGAATGTTAATACAAAATCACATTTCATCACTATTTGATTTAGAACCAATTGTTAAAGAATCATCCGTTAGCTTAAAGCGTTTAATTGACCATATAAACCGGAATCTGTGTGCTTTAGAATCCCTAGGAGAACCAGTTGATAACTGGGATACTCCTCTTATCCACTGTTTCACAAAAAAAAATAGACACCAAAAGTTTTCACGTATGGGAACAAAATAAAAGTCACTTAAATAAGCATGAACGTGTCTCGTTAAAATCTTTCACTGCTGTTTTTGCGTGACCGCGCTGATTTTCTTGAGACGATAGAATTAGCACGTCATATTAGTAATTCCGCAAGTGTGACTAAAGCACACCGGTGAACCTGTAAAACATAAAACAATGGTTTCCGTACAGGATAATGTGAATAATTTTATCTTCCACTCAAGCTAGGTTATGTCCGATGTGTAAAAATGAACATAACTTAACTTCATGTCCACAATTTTTAGCATTTAACAATGAATCATGTATAGAGTTAATGCCTACATTTAAAGTGTGTTTTAATTATTTAGACAGTGGACACTTCGCTAATCGCTGCAAAAAGCAAGGGTGTAAGATATGTAAACGCAAACATAACACAATGATTCACGTATCTGAACCGACGTCCTATAAAAAAACCTGTTATTTGTCAATGATACCAACAGATAAGAACGTAAGTACGTCGGGAGCGCATGTTTGTGCTCAGATGAATTATTTGACATAATGCCCACAGCTACATTCTATCATCGCACCGCTCGCCATAGACAGGGAATTCATCCCCACACATTGCATCCTCATACGGTGCGTACCGTGCGGTATGAAAGGAACTTCATCCCACGTACGCTCAAGCTGTGGAATGAACTCCCTGCCGTGGTTTTCCCAAGCGACTACAATATGGGGTTCTTCAAGAGGGACATTAGAAGGTTTCTTCAGGGTAGGCAGCGCGAGTGTAACGCCCCTGGTGTTGCATACGTCCATAGGCCGCGGTAACCACTTTCCATCAGGTGGGCCGTGTGCTTGTCTGCCACCTAAGTGGTATAAAAAGAAATATAGCACTGCGTCGACATCTATATTCCTCAACCTAACGCTATCGTTATCAACAGCTTTAATAAGATTATGTAATGTAAATGGTCGTGAATATATCGCACGCGCCGTATTGGATAGTGGCAGTACATCGTGCATCGTGCTTAATCACTGAGAATATGTTCTCCAAATGAAATAAATATAAATCTGGTATAAATAATGCAATCTCCCACATCGAAAAATTGTATCATTTACGCATTAAATCGTTGAATTAACAGTTCACAATCACATACAACATTCGCTGTTTCCTGATCCGGTAGGTTTATTATCTCCGTGTGTAATAAGAATGAAATTAATTTTACAGAAGCTCTGGTTAGAAAAAATGTGTTGGGATGAACAATTATCACCAAAACTTAGTGATCTTTGGTCTAATGTTATTAAGAGATCACCAGTATTGAAGACTATTCGCATTCCACGTCATGTAATCTGTGGCACTTATAAATTTGTTGAAATGCATGTTTTCACTGATGCCTCAGAGCGTGCTTGCGGTGCTTGTGTTTATATACGCAGCATCAGTCATAATGGAACTTGTTTAGTAAGATTGTTACTCTCAAAGAGTCGCGTGGCTCCTGTGAAACCGACCACTGTACCCAGGTTAGAACTTTGCGGTGCGTTGGTTGGTGAACGTATTTTCGTGCGTAACCGAGTCGTAGAGATACTGAAGAAAAAACAGTAGTTACACTTGGCGACATATCCGCACCAATAGTAATCTCGCTGACTATCTAACACGCGGAACAGAATTTGCACAAATGCAATCTCTTGAGATGTGGTGGTCAGGTCCCGAATTTTTAAGGCATCCTGTTGGCTGGCTAACTTCTATAAAAAAGAAGTATTGCCTGAGACGCGGGATGTTGCGTAACAAGCGCACTTATTAGATACCGATAACCAATTATTATTAATTGATTTTAATCGTTTCTCCAATTTCACACGCTTGAAGCGTTCTGTAGCATTTATACTGCGATCCGTTACTAAATGCAAACGGTTACCGGTAGGTGAGTCACATTTAACCAGTGATGAGCTATAGAATGCATTGAATTTAACTATAAAAACATTTTAATCAGAGTCTTTTAGTGAATATTGTTTGTTGTTAAAAGGGCAAAGTTTGAAAAAAAGAGTTCATTAATTGAATATAATATTTTCCTTGATAAAAAAAACTAATGCGTGTTGGAGGAAGGTTGGGAAATTCACCCTTTAATTATGGTAAAAAATACCCTATTATTGCACAGTCCGCTCATCGATTTACGAAGTTATTATTTGTATAATGAACATTTAAAGTTAATGCATGCTGGTCCCCAGTTACTTCTAGCGTCTATTAGGGATCGTTATTGGCCTATAGGCGGCCGTAATTTGGCAAAGGCTTGTTTTCGTCAATGCATTCGCTGCAGTCGGCTAAAGGGACAGGTAGTAGCTCCTCTAATGGGCAATTTACCTCAGGCTCGTGTTACACCGAGAGGTTATCCCTTCGACATTGTAGGTGTGGACTATGCTGGTCCAATATCAGCTGTCAGCAGACAAGGGCGTAAGTCTATACTCCATCCATTATATTATTGTATTTTAGACAGATGGAAATAGTGATTGCATAAAATTTTAAATATCGATAAAGTTCAAATGTTCGATCAAAAAATTATTAATCGATAAATAATAGACTTCTAGAACAACAGCTGATTGCCTGGTATTTATTGAAGAGTTCCGGGGTCTGTGTCTGAAACCCATCATCAGATCTTTATGAAATTCAAATGGGACCATTTCGGAATAAACTTCTTGTATTTTTGTAAATTTTTTAGATCCATCTACATATGACGGAGCCATGCGCGTTCAAATATAAAAAATTTGTTATTATCATCCGAATTGCCCTCCTTGTTTTGAAGTCAATAAAAAGTAATATATTTTTTAATTTTATTTTCTGTAGTCGATATCGGTTGTGACATTTTCAAGTTATAAAATAAAAACACAGTCGATCAACTTACTACATCCCTAAATTTGAGTTCTGACTGACGTGACGTTGTCAATGAAATATGACGTATTGGCGCCTAATTTTAGTTCGCATTTTTAGGTGTTGACGCTAGAACAAAGTTATATCGACCACTGTCAGTGAGCTGTCTAAAATACAATAATATAATGGACGGAGTATAGAATTATCAAAGTTTATATAGGCATTTTTGTATGTTGTACTACTAAGGCTGTTCACTTGGAACTGGTTAGTGATTTGACGAGTCAATGCTATATTTCAGCCATACGTCGTTTCATGTCTCGCCGAGGAAAACCACAGAATATTTATTCTGACAATGGGACGGCTTTTGTGGGTGCTTATCGTGAACTGTCTAAATTTTTATTGAGTAATTGCAACTCCTTGGGTGATAGCATGTCCAATGAGGGAATAAAATTTCACTTCATTCCTGCGTATGCTCCACATTTTGGTGGACTCTGGGAGGCAGGTGTTAAATCGACGAAATATCATTTAGTAAGAGTGTTGGGCTGTTGTAATCTCACTTATGAGGAACTGATTACGGTGCTGGTTCAAATCTAGGCTATTTTAAACTCTCGACCACTTACTGGCATTTCACCAGACCCAGAAGATTTAACTCCTATCACTCCGGGCCACTTCTTAATTGGCCGACCAATTACTATTTTGCCTGAAAGAAGCTACTAAGACTGTTCATACAATCACATTGCACGTTTCATCGCATCCAGCAGCTTCTTGAGCATTTTTGGGACCGTTGCAGCAAGGAGTATGGTGTCGAGTTACAACACAGAACTAAGTGGCGTACAAATAACGACCCTTTGAAGGTAAATTCCCTTGTTGTCCTGAAGGAAGACAACCATTAAAGTGGCGTCTGGGCCGAGTTGTCGCCGTTCATTCCGGATCCGTCGGGATACATCGAGTTGCCGATATCAGAACGAGCAGTGGCATCGACAGAAGAGACTTCAGTAAAATATGTCCGCTCCCAGAAGTTTCTCCCTGAAGTCGGTTGAAAGGCAAGCTTTCAACGCCCTGGGCATGTTCGCGAGCGCCTATTATTTTTGCCATAGCACAATGAATGCTGCGCTAATTATTGCATTCATTAGGATTATAAAATTGGCATGTTATTCTGTAGTATTAAAGGCACAGTACGACCGATCACTTCGTTTAGTTTGCTCCTCATCAAAACCTAGATATTACAACTATACAGGCGGTATTAAAAAAAATAACTACGGAGGCTAATGCGAGACCTATTGGCACTATCCATAATATGTCCCTATCTACTCGTATGTGATGAGTGTGATGACTTCACAAGTAATAGAGAAAAAATAATTAATTTGCATATAAATAGAAAGGCCTCGGTGTGTCGAAACTTTTATTAGACTCGATAAAAAAAAGTTATTCAAAGTTGAAGCAAAATGAAAATGAGTTGAAAATCCTTTGAACGCGGTGCCCAGAAAGTTCTCGATGCTTCGATAACGGCTGATTAAGAGCTAGATAATTTTGAAAGTTTCGAATGCAAAATTATCTCGGCTTACGATTAGTTCTCTACCAATCTATTATCTTCTATACATATTATAAATTTGTAACCGATCGATGTCTGTACATGGAATGGATAAGAGAAAAACAAAGGCAAAGGTTGTCCGTTGCTATCCAGCGGGGTATTGCCGCCAGCGTCATGGGCACCTTTGCCCCTGGTACGTTGAGGAGCGGGTTAATTGATTAACTTTGACAATGTATTTGCATTTAGCGTTTAAGATGACATGTATTATTAATAACAAATAAAATTATTATAACAACAAAAAAAAAAAGAGAAAAACTGTTTCTGTGTTTCTGTGTCCAAAGTTAATGGGGGACTTTATAAACGTAATAGAAGACAAAACAACGTTTCTTTCTGGGAATTTTTCGACGTATTTATTGAAAATCTAAGTTCAGCAGAGTAATATTTTTACAATTTTCATGATGGTAAGGGACTAGGTAGTGGGATTTTCTGTAATAAAATAATTGATTCAATTCAGTTATAGGTATAACAATTTATAAGTCATAGCGTAACTTATAGTTACAACCCGACTTCGCAAAAATTCTTTATTAAACTCGAACCTCCCATACCCAGTACCAATTGTTCAGTCTCTTATACTACAAGATGCAACCAAATCATAACGGGGTTCAGGAAATTGATATATCGCCATCTATCCAGCGCGTTGGTAACATTTTGTACTAGTCACTTGTCTGAACACTACTTAATTTTTCTTTAAATAATCGTTTGTTTTATCATAAATTAGAATAAAACCCTTCTTATTTAATCATTAAAATTTAACGTTTTCTTCGTTGAATAGAGTTTGACTTAACGTAAACTGTTGAGTAAATGAGTTTTTTTTTTTTCAATTTGATTCATGAACCTTTCACTTTGGTTTACAAAAGTAATTATTTAATTGTATTCTACTCGATGCGATATAGTTTGCAAATAGGTTTATACTAATAGATATAAATTATGATTTATTTACTAGGTATATAAAATACATATTAGGTATTTTTCAGTTCCAGTTCATTCAACATTATTTTTAATTATGTGATTGCGTTCTTATAAACAAATATAATAAGACAGATGACAAGAATATATTGGCACTATCCATAATGTTTACCTCTCCCTGCAGGCACTGTGATGACTTCAGAAGTAGCAAGAAATAATTAATTTGCATTATTGTTGGGGTAAACGCAGACATACGCAGTGCCTAGTACAATTTCTATAGCAACACACATGTGCGCATACCAGCGCGTTAACTTGTATAGGTGCTCTCTTCTACATTAGAGTTTCATAGTGCAATGTCATTGTTAAATAAAAGTTTAAATAAATCATTTTCTATTGTTCTAAAGTCTTGATCTTTTATTATTTCATCAGGTTATGGGCCTCTCCCTGTCTGTGTATTGTGGTACAGTGAAAATTTCAAGTAAATTAGTTAATTTTGATCAGAAATACGTATAACCTAAAATTTGTTATTTATTCTATATTTCTTCTTCTTTCTCTATTTCAGCATTTCAGTTATAATTTGTTGATAAAATGTCATCAAACGGATCTTCGATACAAATTGAAAAACTTGCTGGCCGAGATAATTGGACAAGCTGGAGTTTTGCAGTGCAAGCATACCTTGAAGTCGATGACTTGTGGGAATGTGTCCAAGGAAAAAATACTGATCCAAAGAGAGAAAAAAAGGCAAAATCTAAACTGATATTACTAGTCAATCCAATAAATTTTATACATAAACATGATGCGACGACGTCATGACAGGTTTGGGATACCTTATCAAAAGCATTTCAGGACTCTGGTCTACTGAGAAAAGTTGGTTTATTGCGAGACTTGATCAACACTAATTTAGAAACAAGCACCAGTGTAGAAGATTATGTCAACAAAATCATGAGCTCGGCTCATAAGCTCAGAAATATTGGATTCAGTGTTGATGATGAATGGCTCGGGACCTTGATGCTTGTAGGTGTAAAAACGGGTAACCGTTGAATATAAACCAATGATAATGGGTATTGAAAGCTCAGGAGTAAAAATAAGTGCCGATCTGATCAAAACGAAACTTTTGCAAGAAATAAAGGCTACACTAAGTAATTCAGCTCTGTACAGAAGTAATAAAAATACTCAAGCTAAGGTCAAAAACACTCAGCATCAGTCAAAGTCGAAAGGTCCAAAATGTTTTAATTGTAACAACTAATTGGACACCTTGGTAAAAATTGTTGGTTTCTGAAAAATAAATCACAGAGTAAAGAAGATAATAAAGGTTTAGTGGCAGCTTTCTCGGCCATGCAACCGAATGATTCTATGAACTGGCATGTAGATTCAGGTGCTTCGATGCACATGATAATGCATAAAGATTTATTAAAGAATGAAACAATGCCATTACCATCTACAATCAGAATTGCAGACAATGAAACTTTACATGTTGAAAGCTGTGGTGATGTGATACTGCACATACCTAATAAAGATGGCAGCAGTAGAGAAATATTAGTAAAGAATGTTTTATGTTACAACTTTGGCACAGTTGTCTACAAATTATCAGTTAGTGAAATAATAAAATCTGGTTGTACAGTGGAATTTGATAAAACTGGCTGCTCAGTATATAATTCAAATAAACAAAAAGTAGCCACCGCAAATCTAATAAATGATACATATAGACTGAACGTAAATGACAGTAAAATATTCGCCATGTCAGCAAAAGCAGGGTCAATCACACAGCTATGGCATCAACGTTTGGGCCATCTAAATTATTATTATATTTACAAGTTACCTAACTGCACAACTGGTGTACAACTGTAATCACAGAAAGAAAGTATGTATGTATAAGCTGTCTGGGTAAGCAAACAAGGCAATCATTTCCAAGCAATGGCTCCAGGGCAAACGGGTTGCTAGAGCTAGTCCACACAGATGTATGTGACCCGATACAAGTTGCTTTGATTGGCGATTAAATTTTTACGCAGCGATAATGGATTGGAGTATAGTAATAAAAACTTTGCTAATTATTTAAGGAAAAATGGAATATTACATCAGACTTCGAATCCATATACGCCACATCAAAACGGTCTGAGCGAGGGAATGAACCGAACATTGGTTGAACGAGCAAAATGCCTGATGCTTAATGCTGATTTATCGAATAATTATTGGGCTGAAGCTGTAACAACTGCAGCCTATATAATCAACCGCTCGCCCACACATGCTTTATCAGATATTACACCTCATGAAGAAGTATGGACCGGACAAAAGCCAGACATGAGTAATCTCAGAATATTTGGCTATCCTGCTATGGTGCACATACCCAAAGAAAAGCGCCAAAAATTAGATGCGAAATCTCGCCAGCTAATCTTTGTTGGGTACAGTGAATGCACAAAAGGCTACCGTTTTATAGACCTGAAAACTAATAAAGCAGTGACCAGTCGAGATGTACATTTTCTGGAAGAAAACGTTAAGAGTAAAACAACTTCTTTTTCAGCACCTGAAACAAAAATAAATAATATAAATGGTTGAAAAATCATTCATTGTTTCCAACAGTTCGTAAGAATGTTGGTAGATGGCTGCACCGTCGCCCTTATAGACGGATATAAAGAGAAGGAAAATTTGGAATGATTCAAGTGGTGCTCAATGGCTCAGTTGGCAGAGCAGTCGCCCTGTAAGCGAAAGGTCGTGAGTTCGAGTCTCAGTTGAGCATTTCATTTTTTCCAATGTTTTTCAAACTTAACAGTTAGCATAATAAATGCTATAAAAAATTCATTCAAATATTTGGGCGCAGTCATCAAAATTCAATGTTTAAAAATGGTTGAAAAATCATTCATTGTTTCCAACAGTTCGTAAGAATGTTGGTAGATGGCTGCACCGTCGCCCTTATAGACGGATATAAAGAGAAGGAAAATTTGGAATGATTCAAGTGGTGCTCAATGGCTCAGTTGGCAGAGCAGTCGCCCTGTAAGCGAAAGGTCGTGAGTTCGAGTCTCACTTGAGCATTTCATTTTTTCCAATGTTTTTCGAACTTAACAGTTAGCATAATAAATGCTATAAAAAATTCATTCAAATATTTGGGCGCAGTCATCAAAATTCAATGTTTAAAAATGGT
Organism: Eilema sororculum; assembly: GCA_914829495.1. Classification (NCBI taxonomy): domain Eukaryota; kingdom Metazoa; phylum Arthropoda; class Insecta; order Lepidoptera; family Erebidae; genus Eilema; species Eilema sororculum. Next base: position 2,063,162 of record OU618532.1, read on the forward strand.
TGAAAAATCATTCATTGTTTCCAACAGTTCGTAAGAATGTTGGTAGATGGCTGCACCGTCGCCCTTATAGACGGATATTAAGAGAAGGAAAATTTGGAATGATTCAAGTGGTGCTCAATGGCTCAGTTGGCAGAGCAGTCGCTCTGTAAGCGAAAGGTCGTGAGTTCGAGTCTCACTTGAGCATTTCATTTTTTCCAATGTTTTTCGAACTTAACAGTTAGCATAATAAATGCTATAAAAAATTCATTCAAATAAATAATATTAATCAAAAAGTACACGAAATACAACAATTAAAGGATACAGATAATAAAGAACAAAAATTAACACAAATATATTAACCATTGACTGAACAAGAATCTGAACTAATTACACAAGATGATGAAAATACAGATGGGGAAGAGCAATCTTCTTCATATAATATAGATTATGATGATCCACTAGATGATACCAAGTCAGAGTGTTGACATCTCGCCTGCTAAAGAAACAAGTATTAAAACCCGTCGGCAAAAAATGTTGCAAATAAGCAATGAATGTTCATCTCTAAACATTTGCATGAATGGTGAGTCTACATCAAGCCTTCTCAACAATGATCCCCAGAGCTTGGAAGACGCTCTTCAAAGTAATGAATCTGAAGAATGGAAACAGGCAATGAAAGAAGAGTATGAGTCCCTCATTCACAATAATACTTGGTCTTCGGTAGATTTACCTGGTGGGAAGAAGGTTATTCCATGCAAATGGGTTTTCAAACGGAAATTTGATCATACTGGAGAAATCACTCGTTATAAGGCTAGACTTGTAATTAAGGGTTATAAGTAAACAAAAAGGAATAGATTACAATGAGATATACGCTCCGGTTGTAAGATACACCTCGATAAGATATCTCATAGGTACAGCTGGAAAATACAATCTAGAAATTCTTGGATGCCATTACAGCATTTCTGCAGTGTTGAAGAAGATATTTACATGTCTCAACCACCCACTTTTGATCGAGGAGAGAAAGTTTGCCATTTAAATAAAGCTATTTATGGTCTCAAGCAAGCCAGTAGACAGTGGAACAAAAAGCTGAACTCCGTTTTGTTAGAAATTGGGATGAAACGATCAAAACTTCATCCTTGCATTTATTTTCGTATATTGAGCAAAAATGATATTTTATTTATGTCTGTTTATGTCGACGATCTACTTTTATTTTATAATCGTTGTGAAACTGGCGAAGAAATAAGAAATAAACTTAAAGATAACTTTAATATGAAAGACATGGGAAAAGCAGAACAATGTATTGGATTCAGAATAGAGCATGAAGATCAAAATAAAATATCACTGAATCAATCAATGTATATTAAAAAGATACTGACTCGTTTTGGTATGGCGGTTGAAAGCCAGTCTGGACTCCATGTGATCCAATCATTCAATTAAAGAGAGCCGAAAGTGAGGAATAAATATTGAGAAACATACCTTATCAAGAAGCTTTTGGATGTTATATTTGTTACAAGGGACAAGACCTGACATAACATATATTGTAAACTCATTAAGTCGGTACAACGGGCAACCCACTGCAGATCATTGGACTACACTGAAGAGAGTCTTAAGATATTTAAAAACCACCATTGATTATAAATTGACTTACGATGGAGACTCAGAAGGCAACATTACAGGCTATTGTGATGCTGATTGGGCCAGTCATTCTGAAGACCGTAGATCCTGCACTGGATAATTATGTTTTTATTCTTCAGGGTGCTGCAATAAGTTGGTGCTCTAAAAAACAACCAACTATAGCCCTGTCAAGTACGGAGGCTGAATTATGCATGTCTCTGGCCACTGCAGTGCAAGAAGCGATTTGGCTAAAACAATTAGATGAAGATTTTTGGCCTAAATCATCAGATATCCCTATTGATGTTTACTGTGATAATCAAAGTGCCATTTGCATTTCAGGAAATGAAAGTTATCATCAAAGCAGCAAACACATAGATGTACGCTATCACTTTATCAGAGAGAGGATTGCTGCCAAACAGGTGCTAGTAAAAGGAGTCAAGACATGACTGCGGACATTTTGACCAAAGGACTGCATAAACCAAAACATGAAGCTTTCGGTAGAGCGATGGGTCTGCGTTCAGGAGAGAATGTTGGGGGAAACGCAGACATGCACAGCGCCTAGTACAATTTATATTTTATAGGTGCTCTCTTCTACATTAGAGTTTCATAGTGCAATGTCATTGTTAATTAAAAGTTTAAATAAATCATTTTCTATAGTTCTAAAGCCTTGATTTTTTATTATTTCATCAATTATAAATTGAAAGGCCTTGGTGTCGAAACTTCTATTTGACTCGATAAAAAGAAGTTATTCAAAGTTGAAGAAAAATGAAAATGAGTTGAAAATCCTTCGAACGTCGTGCCCAAAAAGTTCTCGATGCGTCGATAACGGCTGATTAGGTGCTAGATAATTTTGAACTTTCCGAATGCAAAATTATGTTGGCTTACGATTAGTTCTCTACCAATCTATTATCTTCTATACATATTATAAATTTGTAACAAATCGATGTCTGTACATGGAATGGATAAGAGAAAAACTGTTAATGGGGGACTTTATAAACATAATAGAAGACAAAATAACGATTCTTTCTGGTAATTTTTCGACGTACTTATTGAGAATCTGAGTTCAGCAGAGTAATATTTTTCCAATTTTCATGTTCATGGTAAGGGACTAGGTAGTGGGATTTTCTGTAATAACTGATTCAATTCAGATAAAATAAATAACAATTAACAAGTCATAGCGTAACTTCTAGTTACAACCAGACTTCGCAAAAATTTCAAGTATATGTATATATTTGACTGAGTTATACCTGACACACATTATATTCACTACCAATTGTTCAGTCTCTTTAAACTACAAGATGCAACCAAACCATAACGGGATTCAGAAAATTGATATAGCGCCATCTATCGAGCGCGGTGGTAACATTTTGTACTATTCACTTGAGTCTCAACACTACTTAATTTTTCTTTATTTATTCGTTTGTTTTATTATAAATTAGAATAAACCCCTTCTTATTTAATCACTAGCTGTGCCCGCGACTTCGTCCGCGTGGAATGTACTTAATAAAAAAAATTAGTTTATTTTTGGCATTTTTTTTTGCCTAAGTTACTCCTTATTACATAAGCTATCTGCCAGTGAAAGTCCCGTCCAAATCGGTCCAGCCGTTCCAGAGATTAGCCAAAACAAACAGACAGACAGACAGACAGACAGACAGACAGACAGACAGACAGACAGACAAAAAATTTAAAAATATATATTTTGGTATGTGTACCGTATATACATTCATATGCATGTAGTAGAAAGCGGTTATTTTAATATTACAAACAGACACTCCAATTTTATTTATTTGTATAGATTAAAATTTAACGTTTTCTTTGTTGAATAGAGTTTGACTTAACGTAAACTGTTGAGCGCACGGATCAGGTTAAGTACCTGGAATCTGTAATTCCAGGTACTTAACCTGATCCGTGCGCTCGACCAAGTCATCGCCTATGCGGAAGGGTGTGGGATCTGTTGAGTTTAACGCCAAGTATTCTGTCTTCGCCACATTTAGCTTCAGACCGAAGATGATGAAAATGTTTAATAAAAATATTAACACTATGTTTTATAATGTCTATGAAATAAACTTTCACTTCCGATTAGATTTTTATAAGAAGCACACGTTTTTCATTTCTTTTCTCATTTTAGTTATTATAAAATAAATAGTTTTAACAGGTTATGGACCCAGTAAAACGTGAAAATGTCATCGTACTCGTTCTTGGGAAACGTTCTTATACCTACATATCTACCATGAGTGGGCGATAACTGCCGTAAATTTATTGGTATTGGAAGGCATGGCCGACTGTATTTTTTTTTTTTTTTTTTTTTTTTATACCACTTAGGTGGCAGACAAGCACACGGCCCACCTGATGGAAAGTGGTTACCGTGGCCTATGGACGTATGCAACACCAGGGGGGCGTTACACTCGCGCTGCCTACCCTGAAGAAACCTTCTAATGCCCCTCTTGAAGAACTCCATATTGTAGTCGCTTGGGAAAACCGTGGCAGGGAGTTCATTCCACAGCTTGAGCGTACGTGGGATGAAGTTCCTTTCATACCGCACGGTGCGTACCGTATTCGGATGCAATGTGTGGGGATGAATTCCCTGTCTATGGCGAGCGGTGCGATGATAGAATGTAGCTGTGGGCATCATGTCAAATAATTCATCTGAGCACAAACCATTATATAGGCGGTAGAAAACACACAGTGAGGCAAAGTCCCTCCTGAGGCTGAGAGGTTCCACATCGCCTGCGAGTATGGGACTGTCGACGAGCCTCAACGCACGTCTTTGCACCGAGTCGAAAGGGTTAAGCTGGCGTGCGGGCGCCCCGGCAAAAAGATGACAGCAGTACTCCATGTGGAGTCGAACCTGTGCCTTATAAAGAAGGAGTCGCTGCCCCGCAGTGAAGTACTGCTTCGCCCTGTTAAGAACTCCAAGTTTCTTTGATGCCAGCTTAACCTTGTCCTCTAAATGACTGCGGTACTGGACGTCACTTGAAATGTCGACGCCTAGGATCCCGATACTCGGGGCAATGGTAAGCCGTGTGCCCAGGAATTGCGGCGCTACAATAAATGGGGTTTTCTTAGCGGTGAATACACATACTTGTGTCTTGGTGGGGTTGAACTGGACCAGGTTTAGTCGACCCCAATCGGATACTCCCGAGAGAGTAGTCTCGATTTCTGACACAAGTTGTTCGCGACTCCCCTCCACCTCGGACTGGGGGATGTTTGCACGGCCCGTGTAACATGCGTCTCCAGTACTGTCGTCCGCATAGCAATGAATGGAGTCGTCCGACAGCATGTCATTGATATGCAGCAGAAACAGGGTTGGAGACAACACGGAACCTTGTGGGACACCAGCGTTTATGTCCATGCGGTCCGAGCGACTGCCGTCCACGACGGCTTGGATGCTTCTGTTGGACAAAAAGCTGGAAATCCAATTACACAGCCCCTCAGGGAGTCCATAAGATGGTAGCTTCGCAAGAAGACCTCTGTGCCATACCCGATCGAAGGCCTTCGCTATATCTAGGCTGACCGCTAGTGCCTCACCTTGGCTCTCGATGGCTTGCGCCCAACGGTTTGTGAGATACACAAGAAGGTCACCGGTCGAGCGACGCTGGCGGAAGCCGTACTGTCGGTCGCTCAGTAGATCGTTACCTTCAAGGTATCCCAGGAGCTGTGTATTAATAACACGCTCCATAACCTTCGAGAGAAGGGAGGTGATAGCGATGGGCCTGTAGTTGGACGGGTCTGTCCTGTCGCCTTTCTTAGGCACAGGATGCACATATGCGGTCTTCCACGAAGCCGGAACTCGTCCAGCGGAAAATGAGAGCGCGAAGAGTCGTGTAAGAACAGGGCACAACTCTGGAGCACAGTGCTTAAGCACCATTGCCGGTATGCCGTCCGGCCCACTCGACTTTCGAACATCTAGGGACTTAAGTTCTCGCCGAACCCTCCGCTGGGTGATTTTTACTTCACCCATTGAAGTTCCACACCAGGGTATACTAGGTGGTTCGGCATTCCCATCGTTCATAGTCGAGTTTGACGCAAAGAGGTTACCTAAAAGATCGGCTTTTTCCTTGGCGCCATGGGCCAGACTACCGTCGGGTTTTAATAGCGGCGGAAGACAGGAATGGACGAAGTTTCCCTCGGCAGCTTTGGCGAGCGACCAAAATGCGCGACTACCGGATGGGAACCGCGCAAGCCGCTCACCAATTCTGCCGATGAACTCAAACTTAGCCCTGGCTGTTGCCTTCTTACTGGACCTCGAGGCAGCATTCAATTTCCGCTTCACTTCACCGATGTTCAGATCCTTATTGGCGAGGGCCGTGGTCCAATCCTTATAGGCAGATAGTTTGCGAGTTCTCGCTTCTCTGCAGGACCTATTAAACCACGGACGCTTGCTCGCTCCTGTCGCGATCCAGCGGTTGGGGATATAGCACTCCATGCCCGCTAGGATCGCGTCAGCGACTGCTGTTGCACAGGAGTCTGGATCGTCTGAAGTGAAGCAAAGCTGCCTCCACGGGTACGACGCGAAGAATTCCCGCAGTCCGTCCCAGTCTGCTGACCTGTAGTGCCAGACATGCCGCCACTGAGGTGGCCGCGGTGGTTCAGGTCGCATAAGAGACACTTTTGCCCGGACGAGGCTGTGGTCCGAAGTACCAAGTGGAGCTTCCACAGTTACGGAGTACTCATCCGGACGCGAAGTCAGCAGAAGGTCCAGTATAGAAGGTCTGTGGGTCTCGATATCTGGTGTTCTAGTGACAGAATGCACCAGTTGAGAGAACCCATAGGTCAGGGCGAAGTCGTGAGCAGCCCTTCCCGCAAAATCAGTCCTGGGAGACCCCAGCCACTCCACGTGGTGAGCGTTGAAGTCCCTAAAAAAAAAAAAGTCCCTTGGTATTCTAAAAGATTTTTCTGCAGACGCAAGCAAGTCTGCAGTAGTTAGGAAGGGGGGGGGGGGGGTTGCTTCCTTATCATACGTTCATAATAAGGAAGCTACATGTACAAAGGTGTTGTAGCAGAAATTGAAAAGCATGTTTGATGATTCTGGGGTTTCACGGTGTATCACGTTGTTGAAATATCTCATATCAATTCGACTGGATACATGTAATTCAATGACGAGTTACGTTACGCAAATCATCGAGACTGCTCAGAAATGATCAGGAACAGTATTTTCCGTGAACGACGAGTGTATCGGATGTCTCATTACTCTCGTGTTAGCAGGTTTGCCTGAAAAACTTTGCCATGTTGATGGCAATCGAGCATTCGGGGATCGCGATTACTACAGTATTTAATTGTGAAAACAAAATTGTTAGATTTATCGGGAAACGACAAAGAAGTAGAAAGTGCATTTCTTAGTAGAGGGCAGCACGGTCGTCAAAGTTGAAAAGTTGGCAGTACTGAAAAGAATGAACAACAGAAGGAGTTTTGGCGGGAAAGCGTAGAGAGCGCATCGCGGTATTATTTTATTTTTCGAAATTGGTGTGAATTCGAGTTTTTAAGTACCTATAAAAATGGTGGATTTTTAGACATAACGTCTTGGACAACTCACACGCGTGTAGGAAAGTCTCATATTACAGTGAATTGTGACTCAACGTGTTCAATCCAAATCTTCCCAGAGAACTTTTAGTAAAGTCCCCACAACTTTACTGAGGCATTAATCATCTCATTCATCGTCATTATCATCATCATCAACATCATTAACCCTTTATCATCATCGTCATCAATCATTTTAACTAAAGTTATATCATACAAAATAAGACTTGTGATAAAGGTCTAGCTACCATTGTCATATAATCATTAAAAAAATGAACAACAAGTGTATTCTTAGTCTATGGAACAACAGAATGTGACGTGAGAAATGTGACAATGACATAAATAAAGCAAAAATATGGGGGTGAAATGTCAAGTCTGTCAAGTCATTAAGAAAACAATCAAAATGTTATCGTTGCACACCTTAGTGCAAACAGTTGCGTTGGGACATTTTAAATCTCAGTGTAGTGTAAACAAAGTCATCACTGTGATCAGGCTCAGTTTAAAAAGTTGTGTGCATTATCGGCGGTTTTCTTGAGCAGTAGGTAATTACATTATGCAAGACTTCTATTTGGATAGCGGTGCGGGTAACCATAATGGCGCCGAATGTCAACATGTTAAAGAATGCAACTTAAGGTCCTTACCAGAGACGATGCTTTAGAGCGAATGGGTGGAGTCTACGAACGTAATAATCGCAGCCCCGCACCACACCTGTCACTAAAAAAATGGGAAAAGATGTCGGTAAAAAGTTTCTGTTCTGTGGTAAAAAGGGTACAGAGTGGACACAATCATATGCCTACTTCACGTACCTAACTGATTTGGTATTTTTTTGACATCGATGTTGATTGATTCTTGATTCTTTATTATAGCTAAGATCGGCGGCTCCGCCCGCGTGGATGTCTATTATCGCGACTTTGGTTTTATCTCTGGTACCATTCTACCAAAACCTTTTAAATAAAAATACCGTATCAAAATCCGTGTACCAAGTAGCGTTTGTGTCCATTATGAACAAACAGACAAATTCAATTTCAAAAGGTTCAAATGCCATGGCGTGGCGGTGGAACATTCAGAGACTTACACTTTAGGAATTTTTGCAATAACCTACTTAAAAAACTAAAGTTGCAACACAACAGGAATTAACTGCAAAAGGCTGGCAGCAATACTAAGCAAATTTGGAAATTCATCAAAAAGAATACGTTCAGGTCAAAATCACCCGAACCACCACTCGATTTATTATCTAATTCTAATGGGAACCCACTCAACACAATGAATGACATTAACGCCTACTTTGTAAATGTTGGCAAAAGTCTCACAGAAAAATTCACAACCCAACCTGCTCTAGTGATAGTTCCACTACTTTGAAATCCCAAAATGTACGCTAAACCTATTCTACCCTAAACTCCTTTGTTTTATTAAATACAGACGCTGAGGAAATAACTAGAATAATAGCGGGGCTGAAGGATAATTGTTTTACTGGGTGGGACAACTCATTCCTAATAACATACTAAAAAAGTTCAAATCCATCTTTGCACCCCCTTTAACCCATATTTACGAACTGTGCTTGACTAACGGTATTTTCCCGAAATAACTTAAACGAGCAGTCGTTACCCCGATATTTAAATCTTGTGTCAATAACTACAGACCAGACACCAGATTAACAAAATATCTGGAAGAGAATAACTTACTCTCTGACTATCAATTTGGTTTCAGGCCGAATAGGTCAACTAGCCAAGCTGTACACACACTAACAGACTACATAACTAACAACCTGGGCATGAAAACTATGGGGATTTTCCTGGATCTAGCCAAGGCATTTGATTCCATATCATGTTCTATATTATTAAAAAAACTGGAAGCTCTTGGAGTAAGAGGAACGCAACTGCTATTATTGAGAGATTATCTGAGGGATCGTCAACAATGTTTGAAAATTGGACAGAAAGTGAGCTCAGAACTCCGAAATAGTGGATACGGAATCCCACAAGGGAGTGTATTAGGGACAACTTTATTTTTTATTTATATCAATGACCTTTGCAACTCAAAACTTCAAAATGGCTAGATTATATCATAATATGCTGATGATACGGCTCTTTTGTTCTCAGCTAAATCCAGAAATGAGTTATATAAACACGCTCAAAAGGGTTTTAATTATGTGACGAAATGGCTCCAACGAAATTTTTTATCACTAAATACTGATAAAACAAAATATATGTTGTTTACAATGCGAAATACTAAACTACTACACTACTAAACTACTAAACCTGTGACTAACATAAACATGTATGCACATTATTGTACAACCGCTGACCTTGCATGCGCTTGTCCTACTTTAACAAAAACTGACAATATAAAATACCTTGCAGTAACGATTGACACACATCTGCAAGAGTACAAAAATTAATGTATATTTAAGAATTTACGCGCAATATCGGGCTTTTTTTTTTTTTACCGTGGGGGAAAATCCTTCATGGATGTTATGCCGGACTCCTACCGACTAAAAACCCCCACGGTAACGCCCAGAAGCCTATGGATGGGAGCCCCGGGTAAGCCCTCGGAAGGATGTCCCAGGACTCCCATCAGACCTACGGCTACAATTGCGGCCTCGTCTCGGGGGTGGTTCGGGTGCTATCCCGCGTCTATGGGGGGGGGTTTCGGGTGTTATCCCGCTTCTTAGGGGGGGGGGGGGGGCGTGCGTGAATCCCTCACGTCACGCTGCCGTCATGGGCCTGCTTCTGTAAAGACGGTGTTGTAGACATTCAGTAATAGTTTTATATTTTGAGAGTAGGGTGTTGGAATAGCTCAACATATGAGTATCCAGTTAAATAAATAAATAAATATTCCACAACATTTCACACAACGCTATCTAGACCCATGGTAAGCATAGCTTAACTAGCTTGTGTTATGGAATCTAGAATGCGGATAAACATACTTAGATACTTTTTTTTTGTAAATACATACATACTATACATAGAAACACCCAGACCAATGCAAATAGCCATATTCATGCATACAAATATTTGCACTGAGCGGGAATCGAACCCGCGCCTCCTGCGTAGCAGTCGCGTTCACTACCCCCACGCCACGGTTTAGTATAACACTATGTTTTATGTCTATTAAATAAACTTCCATTTCCGGTTTGATTGTTTTATGATGAACACGCTTTTCATTTCTTTTCTCATTTTAGTTACTCTAAAATAAGTAGTTTTAACAAAATACTTAAAGGAAGAGATTCTCTCAGTCATAGGAACCCTTTAGTAGATAGAAAACCTTTGTTAAATGTAATCCTGTGAGAATAAATACTGTGGAAAAGTACAAGTGTTCTCAATAAGTGTGGAATCTAAAGAACTTCGAGAGGCAAGAGTTACTGCATCTCAGCTAGGTCAGGTCAGGTTACACAACGCACTGCAGAATCTTCGTCTAAGCAAATCTCAACAGAGGTCACATCGTTCGCGAACTATATTCTGTCGGATCCGACAGATTAGTGAACAGCAGGGTTGGTAAATAGACTCATAAAACCTACAGCATTGAGTATGCTAACTATACAAATCGAATACTTAGGGAAAAATGAAACTTCTCGGGCGGGACTCGAACCCGCGATCTTTCCCTTACAGGGGGAATGCCTTGACCAACTCGGCTACCGAGACATGCACGATGTGATTCCAATTTCCCTTCTATTTTTGACCGTTTTTAAGGCGACGGTAGACATCTACCGATATTCTTATCCAATGAATGATGTTACATTTTTTAAACATTTATTTTTGATAGCTCCGCCCAAATACTTGAATGAATTTTACAGCATTAAGTATGCTAACTATACAAATAGACTACTTAATCGAATACATAGGGAATAATAAATCTTCTCGGGCGGGACTCGAAGTCGCAGTCTTTCCCTTACAGGGGAAATGCCTTGACCAATTCGGCTACCGTGACACGCTCGATGTGATTCAAATTTCCCTTCTATTTGGTGGTTTGGACGGTGGAGGTTCGAGTCCCGCCCGAGAAGATTTATTTTTCCTATGTATTCGATTTGTATAGTTAGCATACTTAATGCTGTAAAATTCATTCGAATACTTAATCCTATAAAATTCATTCAATTAGATAGATAGATAATTCTTTATTGTACATCAATATTGTAACAGATTCTTGCACAGATATAGATACAGTTACAGTTAAATGCACAATGGGCGGCCTTATCACTAAAAGTGATTTCTTCCAGGCAACCTTAGGATGGATAGGAATGAAAATTATATAATGTAAGTGAGTATTGATGTAGTTTCCTAAGCATAAGAAAGATTGTGTTACGTGAAAAATATACCATAATACATAAATACATTATAGTTAAAGAAATACATAAGATGTGAAAGTGAGGAGTTTTCAATTGTGGTGATTGTGGCTCAGTTAGGCTGCGGTAGACTTACAACTTAGTAGATCCGCGTTCGAACCCATCTGAAGTATAGGTTACTTTATTACATTTTTTAACTTATTTATTTTATTGTGTATGTGTTGTATTGTATTTAGTTTTATTTTAAGGTAAATATAAATTCTATTGCCTAGCTTTGCGTACGTAACATGTCGCACTACCGTCTTCGACCTTTTCAGAAGCATGGTGTGAAAGAAGTCGGGATCGTGAGGATAGAGCAATACAGTTCTTAATCGTGTGATAAAAAAACGAAGTTCTGAACTGCTTGGTTCAAGGCGGCATTATATTTCTCCCGTATGTTAGTAACACCGCAGTCCAGCACGTGTTATTCTGGATTTGAAAGAAGAACCGCTTGCTTGATTGTTTATTTTGGACATTGTATGTACCTAACTGATATCTGCTATTGACGTCACTCAAAATGGCGCCAGCCGCTCAGTAATAGCCGAGTTCGTATCTATACTACAAATAAATAAAATTGGAGTGTCTGTTTGTAATATTAAAATAACCGCTTTCTACTACATGCATATGAATGTATATACGGTACACATACCAAAATATATATTTTTAAATTTTTTGTCTGTCTGTCTGTCTGTCTGTCTGTTTGTTTTGGCTAATCTCTGGAACGGCTGGACCGATTTGGACGGGACTTTCACTGGCAGATAGCTTATGTAATAAGGAGTAACGTAGGCTAAAAAAAAAACAGATTTTTTTTATTAAGTACATTCCACGCGGACGAAGTCGCGGGCACAGCTAGTAAACAATAAAATATAGACTTTGTAAGTGGAATATGACGCTCAAGTGATGTTTTTGTTAAACGTAATGAATCATTATTTCAATGATGCTCGACGTTTGATTATTCTTATCATATGATTAATTATTATGACTATTATTGTGAACATTGATGATTGTTGAAAATGTACTTATGTAAAAAATGAATGTAAAAATGTAAAATTACATGAATAACCTATTTATTTTATAATTTTAAATAGTCTAGACGTTCTAACCGCATACGATAAAATGTGGTAAAACATATGGAAGGATATAAAAATATTAATTTACGGACCTACGAAACTTTTGCTACCGGCGCGTGTTTTTTTTTTAATTTATTTACATTTACATGGCCTAAAAATATGATTACTAACTGAAACCTAAGTTCATAATTCTAACGCAATACCCAAAAGTAATAGCTTTTTATATAGAATGACCAAAGATCAATCTACGTAAAACGAATTTCTTAGTAGGTACTACATACCTACCGAAGAGCAATCGACCGGAGAAGCAGGGATAAGTTGAAATAGTCCTAATAAGCTCTTTCACTCGCCGGCCGTGGTGCTGTGGAAATTGTAAAATCCAGCCAGAGAGACAACGTCTTCATGCAACGGCAGAGATTATAAACCTATGGACTACGAACGCACGCCGCCGCTGTGATCTTATCGATTGCGTCTAATAAGTAGGTATCTAATAACAAATACGTACAGCTTTCCCAGACATGACAACAGAGTGCCTGGAAAAGCCAATCTGTGTCTTCTTAGAGTCTGGGGTCCGCTTTACCAGTCTAACTGTGGATTTGGTTAAACTACGATATTTTCTGTGAAGTGACTGCAACCTGACCTCCACAACCCATAGACGATAGAAAAGCATTGCAGTTAGACCAGTCGTTGGACTTTTGAGGGCTCCAACTACCCGTAACGAATAGATGTTTGTATGGCAGCCGGGACCGCCGGCTTAACGTGCTCTCCGAGGCAGGACCAGACCAATGCAAATACCCATATTCATGCATTTGCAATATTTGCACTGAGCGGGTATCGAACCCGCGCCTCCGGCGTAGTGGCCGCGTTCAACAACGATGCGGCTTGTTTAGTGAAATCCATACTAATATTATAAATGCGAAAGTAACTCTGTCTGTCTGTCTGTATGTTACGCTTTCACGCCTCAACCACTGAACCGATTTTGATGAAATTTGGTATATCGGTTTGAAGGTGAGGTTGGTTTGGACTCTGTAAATCTTAAAGGTATCTACTTATTAATGTTTTAATAATATGTATATAAAATAATTGCTTCACGTACAGACAAATTTTACAATTCCCTTTTGCCAAAATAACATGAAAAGACAGTAAAATTATTTTTGTTGCTGTAACAGCAAAAAAGGGAAAATTGGAAAGAAGCCGATCTGAAAATATCAAACAGACCCCAATTATTGACTTTTCCCTTCCAAAACCATTATACGGTTGAACGACCAAATTAACCAATAGTCATTTATTGACAAACGAAAAACTTTATATACAATACAGACATTTCTTTAACTTTGGACCAGGATGCCGGATATGGGATTCTCAAACCTGCTGCCTATACCTTAGGGAATTGTTTCCCCTAAATTATTAATTCAGAAATGGAATCTTGATGTATTTCCCTGGAGTTTATACGAATTAGCTTTCTAAGAATACCTTGTTGTTAAACAGATTCTGTTTGAAAGAAGAATGTTTATGGGATTTCTTTGTCTTTAATACCTGACAAATATAGTCATTTTTCATATTGGCTCAATAGCTCAGTTGGAAGAGCATTCCCTCTGTAAGGGAAAGGTCGTGGGTTCAAGTCCCACTTGAGCGCTTCTTTTTCGCGATGTATTTCGAACTCAAAAAGTTAGCATAATAAACGCAATGAAAATTTCCCAACAAGCAAATTAGTCTTATAAGGTTGAGTTTATTCAGCTATTCGGTGATATAAAAGTCGAGTAAGTGTGAATTATTCAGCACGTGTCGTATAAAAGCATCTTATATAGCATTTTAGTTATTCAGCATTTCGGTCACATAATGATGCTGAGTAAACGTTTACTCTGCATACTTATATGACTAAAGTGTCGTATAAGATTTGCTGTATAAGTCGCTAGTATACGACCCTTATGTTACTATTTCGTCGAGTAAAAGCACATTATATAACTTTCTTGTGACACAGTCGAATAAAAGCTACATCGTTGCTTTTATACTGCTATTATGTTGTATAAGTTGCATTCATACGACTATTACAAGCCTAGTGCCAAGTGTCGTATAATTGCTTGTACTGCTCAATTATCACTTGTCTTAGTTTTCTTGTGTACAATAAGTGGTTGATTGAATAAATAAATAAACAAAAGATCTTTTTTAGAAAACTTTTTAGGAAGGTCTAAGGAACCCTAAAATATAATCAGCGTGGTATCATGGCGCTTATACTGCTAATTTGCTGTATAAGAAGCTATTATACCACCGGTTATCAGTAAAAATGGTGTGCAAATGAATGTTGATATAAAAAATATTTGTTATTATATTCATATTACTAAGAATTGAAGGGGGGCGTTAAATATTTATGATAAAACCTCATCAGAAAACTTACCTTCGCAATACTTTGCAAACCTATGCGTGAGTTTACGAACCTACATTTGGTGCAACCTACAAATTAACATGTCTGCTAAATAAATTGTACTTATAATTTTTTATAATTTTTAAAACACAACACGACGCACTTGCTTAATTTAACAAACAAACGTAACATAAAAGTCATATAAGTTACAGTTATAGCGCAACTTAAGCTTGTAACAGTCACTCCGTTACCTTTATACGATGTCTATGTGACTGAATTGCTGAATAAAATGGGCCCAAATCGCGTTGTATAAACGTTTTCATTACGTTTATACGACTTCTATTAGGAGCCAAAATGCTGAATAATTTGCGTTGCCGCGACTACTACACGACATATTTTTGCTAGTTGGGTTCATTCGAAAAAAAAAACCTTATTCATAATTAGGTATATTGGACTAGCTGTTGCCCGGGGCTCCGCGTGCGTGGATATCGGTTATCACGACCAAACATAGCCTATGGCCTTTCTCAATATCTAATCTATCCCTATACCAAAATTCAGCAAAATCGGTTCAGTGGTTTACATACAGTTTTTGACAGACAGAGTTACTTTCACATCTATCTATACATATAATAAATCTGTAAACGATCGATGTCTGTACATGGAAAGGAAATGAAAAAAAATGTTATAGGGGGACTTTATAAACGTAATAGAAGCCAAATCAACGTTTTTTGGAGTTTTTGTCTGTTTGTCTGTTTATCTGTTTATCTGTTTCTCTGTTTGTCTGTGAGTTTGTGCACGCTAATCTCAGAATCGGCTGAACGGATTTGGTTGCGGTTTTCACTAATATATTGTGGCAGGCTTCACTTAACATTTAGTGTTTGTTTTATTGAAATCGGTTCATAAATAAAAAAGTTATGTCAATAATAGCATATCACGGCTAACAATTTGTGATTGTGTGAATAGATCGAACCATTATAGAAGCAACAATGCTTACAAGAAGATATTATTTCGGTCATAGGAATCTGAAGAACTTCGAGAGGCCAGAGTTCTACATCTCAGCCAAGTCAGGTCAGGTTACTGCAGAATCTTTGGCACACCAGGTGTCTCGATAGAATTCATATTGTTCTCGAATGATTTTCTCTCGAATCCAACAAATTAGTAAGCAGCTGGTTCGGTAAAAATACTCCTGGCTTTCATAATTATTATATCATCACGCTATTATAATAAGGAATGGGGCAGAATGTTTTTATGACAAAATATGTAAACGTCTATTTCACACTATGATTTCATGGTAACTGTGGCTCAATACGTCTGCGGTGGACTTAAACCTAGCTGAGTTGCGTTCGAATCCATCTAAAATGTTATTTTTCTTTTTTATGGTTTTTTATTTACTTTTGTTTGAATTTTTTATTTTATTGTGTATTTGTTGTATTTTATTGTATTTATAGTTTTATTTGAAGTAAAATATAAATTCTATGCTTAGTATTCTATAGGTAATACATAAAAAAATAAAGTTTAAAACTAAAACCCGACTACCGAAAAATCACGCTCTAAAAGTAACAAACAAGAAAATAGCCGTGGTCGTATGCCACTTTTAACTAGAATATATTGTTTTGTCAGAGTAAGTGGCATACGACCACGGCTATTTTCTTGTTTGTTACTTTTAGAGCGTGATTTTTCGGTAGTCGGGTTTTAGTTTTAAACTTTATTTTTTATTTGTATTATTTTGGGGCAAGGTAAAGCTAATAATTTATACATATTTGAAATGTGCTTATTAAGCCCTTTCATTTGATACCAAACACGGCATATTTATCTCAAATTTATTTTTTAACATAGTACCTTATGAGCGCTAGAGGGCGCCACACAAGATTGAGTGACACGTCATATAGCCTATAACCATCGGACGATCAAGCCGCTTGTAACGATACCTTATATGTCCAGGTCTAATCAGTAGTTGAGGTGCTATGAGGGAACAAATGAACATACATACATACATACATACATACATACATACATACATAGCCTGTCAACATCATAACCCTCCTTTTGGCTTCGCCGTAGTCGGGTAAAAATTAGGCTGTGTGACAGTAATAGTAGAACTTATTATATAATATTCTTAGCTCTATACAAAATTCTTCAATTCGGAGAATGAAAATGTGGTCCCCACCCGCCTGAGAAGTCATAAAACTGAAACTGGTATCCCCCATCGATACCGATGCCACCACATCGGGGCAAGCGCAATATTGGAATCAAACCGATTAAAATTTAACAGAGGAATGGGGCATTGGGGGTATTCTGGGGTTAGGTACTCCAGTATACCTGCCTTGGTTACCTATCATAAATAGGCGGTCTCAACTTGAAGAGCAGGGATTGCTTCGGCTAGGGTGATGGGTAGCCTAAGCTATCACCATCAAAGCCGCGCTCATGGAGGAAGTAAATCGTTGCATCTTCTATGAAGCACATTAAGTATTCTGGGAGATAGTTGTCCCTATCGTATTACCGTCTCTACCATCGTGAATGTTCTGATGAGCTATTGCAATTAGTTCCACCCTCTCCTTTCCTACACAGGACAACGCATGCAAGGCTCAGATGTCATCCACATACGGATCAGAATATTTCATCAAGAACCAAGTGGTTTGGTGACCCATTCCTATGTCGCCCCATTAAGACCTGAAATCCCTGCCAGCTCACGGTTTACTTCTTCCTACAGTCCCGGGTCCTTAAAAGGGGGCGTGAAAAGGCTTCTGATGATCCCATAAAGATGAGTGCCACCATTGTTAAGATGGTACACGTTTATAATGGTAACCCTATTTCCGAGTCTTTGCCTGTAGCTTAACATCAGTCGAGGTGAAGTTAAATTGACGTGTCCTATATAAAAAAAAATTCGGATCTTAAAAAGAAGAAAACACATATGTGGGCAGAGCAATACATTTCTTAACCGCAAGATAAAGAAATGAAGTTCCGAACAGCTTGGTTCGAGGTGGCATTATTTCTACCGTATGTGACTGACGGAAGGAAGGAGAGATTAGTTGAAAGGCTCTTAATAGGCTCTTTCACTCGCCGTGGTGCGGTAGAAATGGTAAAATACAGCCTGAGAGACAACGTCTTTATGCAACTGCAGACATTATACAATGTTAGTGACCTGATGACTACCAACGCACGCCGCTGCGATATTATCGATTCCGTCTAATAAGTAGGTATCTAATAGTAAATATGGAAATCTATCCCAGAAATGATAACAGTACGCCAGGAGAAGCCAACCTATGTGTTAGGTATATAAAAGATACCGCTGCTCCTATTATATAAAAGAGACTGAATGTGGGCAGAGAAACACACAGTTCCGGTAAATTCATCAGACCAAAAAATCCGCCACGTAGACATCAACTCCAGTATCAATTTGGAAGTATCTACATCATCTGCTGGAAACAAGCTTACCAATACAAGTAATATATAGCAAAATGAGGCTATATGACACCATCCCAGTCAATGCTGTATTTGCTCTCTGGCCCACTGCGCCCCTCTTCTCTGCCTGTGTGTAAAGCAATGAACAACGATGTGACTGTGGTCGATGGAATTTATCATAAAACTGGAACTACCCACCATTGGCTCGGCAAAAAAGAGAACGACTGCTCACTGCTCAGGGCGTGCAAGGCACCGGGTTTTCTTGAAACTATTTTGTGTGATACTTGATGTACTTATTTTAATTTGTTCAGTTCGTAAGTTCTTAAAATATGCTGCCACAGCATGTTTTAAGAATTTGGGAGGAAGGAAGAATATTCAAACCATTAAAAATGGTGCACATTACCAAGTCCACATATAACAATGTTCATCACATACTTGATAATGATTTCGTCAGCAAAATGTTGAATTTTTTAAAATCCTTCCGCAATATTTGCCAAGCCCATAGAAGAAGTCTGTCAATTTTCGTAGTTTTCAGGGGTTCGGTCGAGTACAACCTATTCCCAAAATGCCTGAGACGTCAATATGCCTGAAATTCAAATCGTCTTCATGCCAAAACGTCTGAAGCCCAAATCGTCAGAGAACCAAATTGCCTGATTTTCGAATAAACCTAATCCCAAAATGATCAAAACCCAAATGGACTGAATCCCAAAATAACCGAATAGCAACATGACTGAATTTGACAGCCGCTGACATTTCTAATTTATAGTCTGTTCAAGCATTAAGTTTAATTTGAACACAGACTTTGATAATCTACTACATTTTTGAAGGGTAAATAAACGTGAAATAGTTATAAACCAGCACATAATTTCGCATGCGGGAGCTCAGCAGCGGGACCCACGGGTTCCATTGGTCTTCAGCCTACCAGCGCTACGCCACAGAGGCTGTCAAAATATCTTTTTATTAAATATATAAAAAATATTTTCAGTCATTTTATGAATAAGGCATTAGGAATTTCAGGCATAGTGGGAAGAAGACATTTTAGGATTCAGCCGAATCGGGCCTAAGTCATGTTGAATTCAGACATCTTGGGAAACAGACGGTTTGACATTCGTTTATAGTGCGATCAGGCATTTTGGGAATAGGTTGTACTCGACCGGACCCGTTTTCAGTAGTTGAACCCTGTATTTATAAGTCAGTCACTCAAAAGACGGTCTTCATAATATTTAATTTAAAAATACGAGGGGGATGATGTCAAGGGAGTTTTCGAAATGAATTGAATACAGTTTGTTTCTTTTTTTAAATAAACAAATGTTTCCTTTGAGTAAAATTCACTATCTCCAGTACTTCCGTTCCAGTTGGGATGAAAATCTTCCACCATGTTTAATAATGAGTTTGAGCTATTCCGAACTAAACGCGGACAAAGTCGCGGGTAACAGCTAGTTTATAATATAAGTATGGATTTGGGAAGCAACTACATAAATGGATTGTTTTTATACCACAATGAGAAAGAGGTGTGCATCCTTGTTGCACAGGGTGCGGGCCAGTGCTAACAGCATCCTAAGTATGATAGCTGATAGGCTAGATTGCATGTACTTACGTGAAATATTGCAGTGCTATCTCCCACGGGACGAGGCGGCAGTGATCCATAATTACATTAATTACAAAAAATATTATCTTAGTTCTATTTGAAGGATCATTTAATTTCAATTTCTCAATATAATTTCAATATCAATTTCTCAATATATTTAGTATGTTTTGACACACCTGATTACTCTATTCAATTCAATTTATTTAATAATTTTATATTTGTAATGAATGACTTCAATGAGTTCAATTCATCCCTCGTTTATGTTTACATAACTTCAATGATATTAATAATAATTTTATTCGGACTCATTGTTAAAACTTAAATAAGTCCAAATGCAATATTGTTAAGTCAACGTTAACTGCCTCTATGAATGTTTTCAATTTGTCGAATTTTGTTGCCATCTCCATAGCACAAGAAAACATGCTCAATTAAGGGGCGAACTTAGAAAACAATTCCTAGTAGCAATTTTCTTTCGGAATTCTTTGGGGTACCTCACTGGCAGTCTTAATTTAGATTTGCATGGTATTCACTTTGTTGCGTTCTCCGCCATCTTGAATTTAAGGACAATTTTCTGTTTCTTGAATAATTCGTTTGTTTTTAACCTTACACAGAAATGATAACTATCAAGTTATTTAGAATTAAATTTCCTACAATTTTGGCCCTCATTATTTTTTTCCTAGTATCAATACTTTTCGTTTTATATCCGAAAAGGTGGCAGACACAGGTAAAATTCCTAGTAGCTATTCTCTTCGGAAATTTGATAAAGGAGGTCACTGGTAGTCTACATTTTTATTTGCGGGGTATTTATTTGCTGAATATATATATTAATTATTCATATTACACGAAATAATTCCTAGTACATTTCCTACATTATTGGCCTACAACTTCAAGAAGAAAATCTAAGCCAGAGCCTTAGTTGTAGTTTAGCAGCTGCGCCGACTATCAGGTGACGTTGGCTTAGGTCCAAAAGGTGTTTGTAGAGCCCTGTAAGCCTCGTTACATGTTCACAGTAATTCGTTCTTTAATACCATAAAAACAAAAGGAGATAAGGTAGAAATATCACCCAGACTTACCGTCTGGGTGATATTTCTACCTAAGTTACTAAAATATGAAATTGCAATCCGATTAATGGTTACGCGAAAGTATCGCGCGTAATAGCTTACCTTTTACAGTATAAACAAAGGCAGTTCAATTTACTCCATAAAAACATAACACAACTTCTAAAAGCCACTTCGGACTTTTAAGAGTCGCTTTCGCAAGAAACTGAGAAGTTAATAATTATGTCATAAAATCGTTAGTACAGTTCAAATGAACATGTCTCTCCTGATTCTACCATGGTCCAAAATGTAAGCTCTAGCGAAGAAAAAAATTCTATTATAATAACATCATGATCACAAAAGTTTCCTTAGGGTTCAGAGCTCAAAGAAGTGTAGCTTTGGACAGCATCTAAAAATGATCCCAATTATTTTAGTTTCAATCCAAAAGCTGTCAGCACAGGCACTGGAGATAGCATTGTAAAAATAACACTTGTACCTACTTTTTCCACAGTATTTATTATATTGAACCTGGCCGTTCTCAAAGGTTTACATTTAGCAAAGGATTTGGATGTTCTAATTCCTAAAAACTACGATATTAAAAAAAGATAAGTATACACCTATAAAAATAAAAAAGGTTGGTATACATACTTATATCCTTTGTCAATTGGACATTCTTTCATGCCTAATATAGAATATTAAGAACCCCTGGTGTACAAGGATTACCTACAATTAAAGTTTCTTACCAGGGGTTTGTCAGGGGGAGGAAGAAGATATTATATTATCCACAAGGTTTGAACCAAGTTACTTTTGTTCACTCTTATAAAGACTATGACTATCATAACTTCGCATTATTTGCTCCCACTCGCTCACTCTCATAGCTTGTACTGCAATCAGAGAAAGACGAGAGATAAGCCTGCTTCCGTTTCCCGTTGCCGTCGTGTAGAAACCTTGACGCGTTGATATGTGGCTCTGTAGGAAATGACACCAGTTTAGAGTTTGTTTATCTAAAGAACAATATAATAATGTGCGCTGTTTTTTTCTGTTCTGTTTTTTTTTTGTTATGGTATCCGGGTTTTTCCCTTGTTTGTTGGGAACAGAATAACTACAATATGTATTTTTACGGTGTATGTTGTTGAGAGTGATATTTTGTACTTTTTTCTCACCAAAATTTTAATCTAATTTCGAGGATGTACTTGGACCAAAATACAATAATCAATAATACATAAAAGTATATTTACTTGGAATCCGTATATTTTATTATAATAACATAACATAACATAAACTCACGCCCGGATTCCCCGAAGGGGTAGGCAGAGGTGCTAGCACCCACATTTCGCCAGTTTATGTTTAGGTCCCAATGTAATAGATGGCGAGCCTATTGCCATTAACCGGGCACTTATAAACCTGCGATAAATACACACATAACTTCGAAAAGCATCGAAAAGTCATTGGTGTGTGCCATGGTCAACCTGGGATCGAACCCGAGACCTCGTCTCAGCAGTCCATTACCCATACCACTAGGCTACAGCAGATTTTATTTTATTACTGTCATAATAAGTCAAAAAATCATCAATCATCAAAATCTTTTCTCACAGACTTTGTAACTAAATTCCTCTAAACGGCTTGACCGATTCTTATGAAATTTATGGGAAGGAATTTTTTTTTTGTTTTTTTTTTATATAGGGCACGTCAATTTGACTTCACCTCGTCTGATGTTAAGCTAAAGGCAAAGTCTCGGAAAGAGGGTCACCATCGTAAACATTTACCATGTTAACAGTGGTGGCACTCAGCTTGACGGCCTCATTAGATGCCTTTTCACGCCCCGCTTAAAGTACCCGAGACTGTAGGAAGAAGGAAACACGTGTGCTGGCAGGTGCGGCATAGGAATGAGTCACTGAAACCCTTGGTTCTAGCAGGTATACTCTGCACCGTAAATGGATGGCATCTTAGCCCTGCACGTGTCGTCTAGTGAAGGAAAGGGGAGGGTAGGACTAATTGGAAGAGCTCGTTAGAACATTCACCATGGTAGAGATGGTAGAAAACTGCCAAAGACGCAACATCTCTACGCATCTGCAAAGGCTCGATGGTGTTCGTGACCTCAGGATTCCTAATAATGCGGACAATTTTTTTTACTTTTTTCATGAACACGAAATCTGCGTGAATGGCTTTGCTGGTATTATTAATAAAATTATAAAAGGAGATATGGAATGTTTATTTTATTTATTTATTTATCATTATATTTTAAGCATATAAATACACTTATATATTGTTAGTACATTAATATTAATATTTCCTAAGTCGATCAGATACATATCCAGGTAACCTAAATAACTGTAATGGCTACTTATGGATGCAACTTATTATATAAAAATTAAGTTACAATTAGAATCGGACCAATTTACCAAATGTAATGGAGTCCAAAGGATGATATAATCATTGGCAACAACAGCTATCAGCCAACACCCTTGCTATCTGCGTTATATTACGAACCGGAACAGACGCTTCCGTGCACAGATAAGATTTATTGCCTGCACTAATTATGTAACAACACTTGTATGTATTTCTAACCTAAAAATGTACCAACAATTTTGTCTCCAATTCAGATAGCTTCATTATTCACTATAGCCATGGTATCCTGGTCTATCTACATTATAGTGGAGTTTATCCAAATAAAGAAGAACAAACCAATCCCGGACCATTTTAATTTTTTAAAGGATATTAGAACCGTGTGCTAGGAGTGGGTTCACGTCAGTAGTGTGATTCAAGATTCGAACTCGGGACCTCTCGATCGTAAGGCCAACTCCTTAACCACTAAGCTACCGACGCTTCGGACCATTCTCCAGAAGATCTGGGGAATGCCATTCTTGATAATTTGGTGTACTGTTAAAGATGCCTGAAGAAAGTTTGTCAAGTGTGTATGGACATCGCAATCACAAGTTCTATTTAAAGCATGGAACCTGGAATCCATTCTCCAGTTCCTCTTTGTATAGTTTTGTTCTAGTCTTTTTGATAGAGAAGTCGTTTCACTTCTCACATCTGAAC
Organism: Eilema sororculum; assembly: GCA_914829495.1. NCBI lineage: Eukaryota > Metazoa > Arthropoda > Insecta > Lepidoptera > Erebidae > Eilema > Eilema sororculum. The sequence continues at coordinate 2,087,085 of OU618532.1, forward strand.
GGAAAGCCTACGACTAAAGAACCTCATCCGTCTATCAGGAGTGAGGTTCTGGCTTGCTGGTGAGAATGGCTTGGTCTTAAAGATTTGATCAAAGTCCAGTACACCCATTTGGATTCTATACTATTATATAATTGAAAGGTGATCGTGTCTGTTCATTGGAAGTAATTAAAAAAAAAACTTGCGTTATGTTATATTAAAGATACTGAACATGAATTTTATTTTGTTATATATTGCCCAGACTTAAAATCTTCCATTCGTTTGATCGCAATCGGTTGAGTAGTACCAGAGATGTGAGCAATACATACTAATATTATAAATGCGAAAATAACTCTGTCTGTCTGTCTGTATGTTACGCTTTCACGCCTAAAACACTGAACCGATTTTGATGAAATTTGGTGTAAGGGTAGATTAGACCTTGAGAAAGGACATAGGCTATGTTTGGTCGCGATAACCGACATCCACGCGGGCGGTGGTTTAGGCGTGAAAGCGTAACATACAGACAGACAGACAGAGTTAATTTCGCATTTATAATATTAAGTATGGATTCTGTGGTTGAAGTATAAAAAGGGTACGGTAGAGACGGTTTTAGTCTGGCACAGTATCAATTATAGAGTGGAACACAGAGATGATTAGAGGATCAAGTGGAGAGGCGAACAGATAGTCCTGTATAGAGTCGAGTAAAGTGGCATACGGAGTCAAGTAGAGAGATGAATAGAGAGACTAGTAGAGAGTCGAGCAGAGATACGAACAGAGAGGTGAGTAGAGAGACGAATTGAGAGGCGAGTAGAGTATGTACTCAGCACTCAAGACTTGACACTCAGCGCTAAAATTTACAATACTTTTCAATAAGTGACATCCACGCGGGCGGAGCTCGGGCAACAGATAGTGTGTTTAATAAATTTGATAACAATTTTTTTTTTTAAGTATTAATGTCAGGTCTATTAGGCCCGCTGTGTTTACACAATACTCACACTTCAATATAAATAATAACAAATAAACTTTACCGCCACAACAAAAACATACAGTCAGTAACGTTTTTATTTCTAGAAAAACTGTTGAAAAATAAAATACGAACTCAAGACACACACAGTAAAAACAAAGTAAGTTTCCGTAAGGTGAACTTACTCATTGTCGGTCACAATACGAAGCTTTTAAAGATATTTCTCGCTCGTTACTTTAACACGGTGAGGGCGAAAATTCTCCACACATTGTAGAACTTACTTTTAGTTTTCTATTTGTATACCTACAGAAGAGGGCAATGGTTAACAGTTTTCGTTAATTAGATCATCTCATATTGTCAAAACAAATTAATTAACGGAACTTAGACGCGATATATTGGATGCACTAGGGGGAGAATCGGCTGCTATGGCCTATATTGGGAGAGGCTCTACTACCATTGCAGTCCACTTCTGGACATAGACCTCTCCCAAGAAAAAATGACTATATTGTTTACTTTTATAGTCTTCTCAATATCTTTAGAAAAAATAACTATGTTTACTTTTACACTTGTAAAAGTAAGCATAGTTACTTTTTCTTAAGTTAGATTTTACTTATTACTATTTTCAAGGAAGAGAGCAGCTCGCTCGATCTTACAAACGATATCCCTCGGTACGTGTTGACACTCTCATCCAAGCTAAAGGGGGTTATCTAAGCGCCTCATAGCGTTATATTGCTTCAGAGCTATTTTAAACGAGATATATTCTTATTGTCAGTTGTTATGATATCAAACGCTTAACAATCTGTCTGACTGTCTGTTCTTTGTACCTTAACATTATTTGTTATTTTTACAGCGCTTATGTAACAAAAACACATGACTCTTTTAAAAGCAGACTGTTACCGCGATTATCATCATCATCTTCTGCCTCTGACAGCCTCTGTGACCTGGCGTTAGTGAACGCGACTACTATGCAGAAAATGCGGGTTCGATTCTCGTGTACTGCAAATATTTGAGAGTTTCTCTAGTAGGTACCCAGTCATCATTATAATTCCAAAAAAAAACAATATAATACTTCTCTCAATTTTCAAACAAAACAAACGATGTTATATCTCGAGCCAATTCATGCATCTGTTGACTGTTTAGGCATGTATGTAGGAGTATTTCGCATTCCTTCGAATGTAGGACTACGAACAGTATATATTATTGCGAATTCTTGGAATTCAGCATCTTATATCGACTGGTACTGTCGAATGTAATATAAGTAATGTATGTGGAATATGTCTGTGCATGTTTTCCTTTTATATTCCGAAGTTACGCAAAGAGAGTTCATATAGATTTTTCGTTTGGTAGTTGCGAGTCTTGAAGAGGGTAATGTACATTTACATACTTTATTGTACCTAATATTTAGTCTGTTAAGTTGACTGCACTCTGGCTGATGATAAAGCTAAGTTATATGTAAAAGTAAGGACCACAGTTTTAGTTACTTCGCCTTCCCATCCAGAACAATACGTTGGGGACTGATGAATGTAGGTTGGAACCAAATAATTAAATTTGTTTTTTTCTTCGCACTTGGAAGAAATAAAATGTCTTACTTTTTTTTGTTAACCAATACTTGATAATTTCTGAATTTACAAAAATAGTCTTTTTTTTTTTTTTTTTTGAATTAATTTTTTATAGCATTTATTATGCTAACTGTTAAGTTCGAAAAACATTGGAAAAAATGAAATGCTCAAGTGAGACTCGAACTCACGACCTTTCGCTTACAGAGTCTCACTTGAGCATTTCATTTTTTCCAATGTTTTTCGAAAAATAGTCTTGTCAAAGTAGTGGTTAACAAGACCCAATTTCAATTTCTCAATCTAGAAACTGACTTAGGCCCGTATTCTAGAAAGACAGCCTGAATCACAATTTATCTAATGACATATGTATAGACAGATTGATAGTTTGACAATTATGGCCAGTATATTCTATCGTCACAAAAATCGTGATTAAAGCGAATGAAAGTAATGAAAAACTGCAAACAAAAGGAAATTAAGGCACGAAAAACCACTGAGATACTAAAAGACGACCATTCTCACGCTTACGAGTGAACTAAAGCGAGTTCAGGCGCTCGGGTAGTTTGTTTAATGACAAATTTAAGAGCACATTCATGAAACTTATGCATTTCATGCTTCATTAAAAATTAAATCTTCTTCAGTGAGCAATCTACTTGTAAAACAGCAAATTAAAACCAACAAATATCTTTTATTCAAGCTCTGAACTGAACAAGTTCCAAAAACTCATATAAGGAACTAAGTGAAACTCCGTGCACCGGTTTATTTCCAATAAATCGGGCAATGTTCTCTGAAATCAGATCCAGTCAGACAAGTCCCTGTTAGGAATTTTTCGATATCTTTATATTCAATAACCACCTTGATTTCTATTGTCATTTCAATGTTCACAATGCCAGCTAATTTGAACTTTTAATATCATCCATTGTTCTAAAAATTAATCATCATTATTGACATAAACACGTTAGTCCTGATTGCATCCGAGGTCACGGTGCCCTCGGAGCTCAGGGTCCGCCTTCCAGCTCTTCCTCCTCCACTTCGCACGATCTTTGGCGTCCATCAGCGCAATGTCATCAGTATACATAAGCAACCTTGCAAGCTGCTCATGTGAGTATCTGATGCTGTCGAACAAAACGTCTAATACCAAGCTGAACAGGTAGGGACTAAGTACGGATCCTTGGTGTACCCTGACGGTGATGGGGAAGGTTTTCGTGTGTAATATTATTATTTTTATTATTTAGTAGCTATTAATGATTAATGCAACCACATTAAATGTAGTGAAACTTGGCTCAGCTACAGTTTAATGTCAGTAAATAACCGATTTGATTCACACATACAATACGAAAAGATATTGCCAGAACTTTGTATTGTTAACAATTGTAACAAAATGCAATAAATATTTCTGGCCACGTCGATACACAATACGATCGCCATTTTTCCTTGATATTTGTGTAGGAATACGAAATCAATCACTTTATTTGCTGGTGGCTGATCGTTCAGTTGGTTTCATGGGCTGTATTTATTTTTAAATCAATCATTTGTACAATATAAAGTTATGTAAATTATATTTTGTTGGTAGGAGAACCAATCACGATATTATATCCAGTTTCATTTGGGAAGGAGTATCCTCACTTATCAAAACTATTAATACTACAAGGTATATACTAGTTATATGTCGAATCGTTATAAACATATCAATAATATATCAAAATTCATGTATCTTTTGTTACGGATACGGGTGTTGAATATTGCCATAATTGTCCGTGTTACTGCCAATCTTAGTACTGTCAGCGGCATAAATATCTTAACGACGAAGTCTCAAAATGATCTTAAAACTCTCGTATTAAGAGCAAATCAAACTGCTTTATTGATTTCAACGTTATTATTGTCCGAACTAAAGGTGTGTTCCAAATATCAGAACAATCGATCAACTGGGAAGGGGTAAAAAACGAAATTAAGATAATTTTGATTACTTTGTTCGTCAACATCTTTCTGATGCTGAAATTAGAATTACGGGTAATTTAATGCACTTCTTTACTACAGAAGTTGAAAGTTATAAGAACAACAATAAAAACAAACCAAATTACAATTATTGAATTGATTATTGTATTTTTTAATATTTTGTCCTTAAATTTAGTTTGTAATTAAAACTCCGATTCATAATCCACTTGATGTTTTGGCAAGATGTTGTGTGTGTAACATTTTTTCTGTATTTGGTATTACGAAATTAATTTGGTTTTTAATTGCTACCTAATCATAGCTATGCATTGAAAATGAAAGTGGTAAAAGATCCGTAAAAGTAACGAATGCAGGGCATTCGCCCGCGGTTACCAATCAAATGATTTGCCAATGCAAAAACAAAATAATCATCACACCGTTCACAAATTTCTTCATTTTAAATTCTTCAGCTGAAATTGACCCTTATCCCTTAGAACACAATACCTACATTAATTAGCAGTATACTAGCTTTTGAGAACGCCGGAGGCCTTAAAGAGATAACAAGGAAGAAGTATTGTACAAGACGAATGTTCCAAATAGACTCTTTGAATAGGTCAAATCTAACTTAGTTTAAATTTACGTAGTTCTGTCCAAATTAGTAGCTCAACTTAACCGTGTAACTCAGCACTAATCCAAGGGGCAATGTTGTCAAATAATACAACGTCTTATCCATTCTTGAGGCAAAGTTATAATGGGAGGAAATTGATTACTTGAGATCGTTAATATCAATTTTGTTACAATATTACCTTTATCGCTTTTATGGAAGGTAATTACTTTGCCTCGTAATAAAATATATTTCGTATTACTATTGAACCTGAGATCCGTCCTACTACTCCACTTTTATATCAATAAGACTTTTATAGGCTTGACTGCCACCAAACCCTCAAACTCTGGGAGGAAAACCCGCGCTTAGTGCCAAGTCAGTTCTTGTACTGGCTTGTAACCATCCACCATTTAACACGACCCATACTATCACTCCTATCCACACGATGTCCATCAAGAGCCCAATGGTCCTTAAACTACAAAATGTTGCAGCCCAAAATTTATTTGAGGGCATTTTTTAGACCTCTGAAATCCTTTCTCCTTCTGTAAGTATTTTAACTGGCGGAGTAATCTCATTTAATGGTAGAAGTTCGCTCGTTAATGTCAAATAGCTACGATTGTTATGTGGGGACCGGGCCCGACCCGGCCACCCACCTCACGGTATGGTCTAAGTCTAAACAACAAGCGGGCAATCTAAATAAAAATGCAGTGGCAATCTGGCAGTGCAGACGTAGTGAAAAAATTGGAAAAAGGGTGAAAAGGTTCCTTTTCAAAAGGTAAGTCGGTGAAAAAGAAACTGGATTGTCTCGCACCATGCTACCCATTAGGACACTGGCATAGAGTACAGGGGCCCCTCGCCACAGAGGTGATGGTAACGGTGACAGTAACAGTGTCGTGAGTTCAATAGCTTTTACTGCCATAAAAGTGGAAAAGTTGCTTGTTTTGATATTCATAATAATATAGGTATTGATCGCATGAACTACAATCTATACACGAGTATTACTCGTTTTAGTTTAAATGACTACATAAAAAGCGATTTCGAAACTATACCCGATTAGTTTCGCACCCTTGCTGTCTGACAGTGTAAAGAATGGAAATATGCGAGATAAGGTGATTAGATTTTCACTCGTCAGTATTCGCGGTACAGTGAAAGAAATTCTCTTCAAGACTCTCCCCTGTCATCTATCAGTGTGCACAAGCTTTGGCTTGCCGCAGTCAGTCAAAAAGGGCCACAACATTTATCGCTATCACTTACGATTGAAACCACACCGCAAACCTAAACTGTACGCGACGAATTTGTGAGATTAAAACTCGTAGTTTTGCTAATAGTTATCTATATGGGTTCGCCAATGTTACATTTATCCTATTGTTGTAAATAAAAGCTACATACGACAAATTAGATGCTTTTTTTCACGTCCCCTGTATAGAACTCACATTTTAAATTATTTATTGTTAGATAAAGAAAAGTCTTTTTTTTTGTAATCAGTCCACATAGTCCTTATTGATTGTTAGTAAAACGATTTGTGTAAAACGACAGTCCTGCTAATTTTACTTTAGAAGGGTAGGTTATTTTGAACACTCAAAAATTGGATAGTAATGATAAAATCCCTACTCTGAGCTCATATGGAAAGAACCCCAATTATGAGGAAGATACCGAAGACACAGTGCACATTTCCCACGTTTATTAGTCCTTAGGAATTCGTACAAAATTCTTACAAATACATAAATTCATAAAATTCTTACGAATTTTAATACATAAAAAATATCGTAGCTTTTAGTAATTAGAACATACAAAACCTTTGCTAAATGTAAACCTTTTAGAATGCCGTAAGGCGAAACCGGTCAGGTTCAATGTAATAAATACTGTGGAAAACACTCAATATGTGTAACATAAATACAGTTGAATTTATCAAAATATAAGGATTATAAAATATGTAATCTAGTTTACGGTAAGTACTTACTACTATGACATTAAATAGTTAGGTAGAATTTAGTCATCCTAAAGTTTTTTTACATGTTAGCGTTGTACTCACCGATTGAAGTTTATTCATTGAAATATATTTCATTATCTAGTATTTGATCTATTGACGACTCTTAATTATCATTAAAATTCATGACATGTTTGCAAATTAATAAGTGAAATTTGTATTTAGATACAACGAAACTGCATCACGTGATGAAATCCCCTTTCAAAATGACAACAAAGGATTTGAAATGTAGTGTGTGATGGCATTGATTGGAATTCCATTCAGAACTACTGTTTATAAATCATCCGTACCTATTGTAATTAAGAATGTATTGCATTGACATGTTTATTTGTATTTAACCGATGACAAATTCCGGTGTATATTTATGTAATAATCTTTTTCTTCTATTTTCCGACCGCTTTTGGGCCAAAAGCGGTCGGTTATCGTGACCAAACAACCTTTCTCAGGGTCTAAGCTATCCCTAAACCAAATTTCAGCGGTGCAGTGGTTTAGGAAAGCGGGAAAGCGCAACAGATAGACAGACAGACAGATAGACAGAGTTACTTTCACTTTTATAATATTAGTACTCACGCCTGTAAATCCCCACAGGCAGAAAGAGGGTAGACAGAGGTGTATTAACACCCACATTTCGCCTACTATGAGCTCCGGTCCCACATAATAGGGGGGCGAGCCTATTACCGTCAAACGGGTACTTACGAGTTGTTATGGCCTATAATGTTTACTGTCGGATGGAGAACAGCCCTATCCATTTGTCGCCTTCTACGACATCCATAGGAATTAGGATAGGATATTTTACTCCACCGGGTAGCAATACGGCAATATAATATTAGTATGGATTATAATACAACATAACTATGTTTATCAACTTTCCGGAATTATCATTAATCCTACATCTGGGTCGCAAGTCCCAGGTGCCGTCACAGTGTTCCTCTCTGTACACCCCCCCTGCCGGAGCCGGAAGGGGAGGTTATGTCGGACTCGAACCGACTAAAACCGCACGCCGACTGTGGGTCTTGGTGCTAGGCCGGAGGTGAAGTTGTCATCGACATATCCCTCGCACGCCGGCTGACCCAGGGCCATCACTTACGGTCTGGCCCTCCTCGGGTGTTCCTCTCTGTACCACGCCATGGACCCGGCGACCGCACGGTAAATCCATGGAATGCTAAGAACCGGATCTCTATATCCTTAGTTTGGCTTCAAATTGTGTTTCGTGAATTATGTATTATTACAAGCTTGTATTTAACTTGCTTTGTATGTATGTATGTAATTTGTTCGGGTGTAATCATGCAACTCGATTTTGAAGCAGATAGACTCAACCAATTTTGATGAAATTTTGCATACGCGTGTAGTATGGTAGTACTATGGAGCTGGCCTGATGATGGAGAATGATTGTGGCCATAGCAACTCCTTACTGACAAACCCATCGAATTTGGCCTCATTTCTTATGTCTAAACAAACTTTCTTCTATAACATGGTATTCAGGGTCCGAAGATGGCGTCGGAAGGCTGTGTGGCTATAGTAAGTTCTAGGCAAGGTTCGTTCGTTCTACAAGGAAAAACTATCGAGTTTGGGTTCATTTGTATTGTGTTAATCATTATTTTGGTTAGCACTCTAGTGCTACATGATTTTACTAAAACTAAAAACGAGAAAATGAAATTATTAAAAAAAATCTGTTGTACTAAAAGAAAATAATAATTTTATGCAAGGGTTATGCTGATTACAAAAGCTTGTAGCGTGAACGAAAAACCGAGAAAGAACTTGCACAATTCAAGTGTATGTCAGAATCAAATTGATCCTGACTGGCAGGGTGCTCAAAGAGATTTTAACACCAATAATATCGTATCTTTTTGTATACTCTGTTGCTCAAGTTCAATTTGATGCTGACTGTACCTACTTGAAAATAAAAAATTGAAAAGGGTAAAACTAGGAAAATCGGTCTGAAAAAATCTGTTGTACTAAAACGTAACTAATATTTTGATGCAAGAATTGTGCTGATTTCAATAGCATAAAGCGCAAATAGAAATGTGAAAAGGAACTGGCGCGAAACAAGATTTTCAAATCAGCACAATCCTTGCATAAAATGATTATTTACAACAGATTTTTTGGTCTAGTTTTATAAAACTTTATAAAGTACCGGTTTATAATCGTTATGTATATTCTAATATAGGTATTTAGGTACTTACGGACAGTGATTCCTAGAAAAGTTTAATTCACCAGTGAGCAAACAAAACATTTTCAATTTGACATAACATAAAATATTCGAATTTTATGTAGTGAAAATATTTTTTGTTGTAAAACGAATTGCCATTACGCATATCTGCCTATTGACTGCGTGGAAAATTTTATTTGTTTTCGTCATTGTCAGGTCAAGGTTTGTGTGCAAGAAATATAACCAGAGTGAAACAGGGCACGTTACTAGTATAAAATCTGAGTTTCATATGTTACTTGAAGATGTTTTCCAGCAGCCAGAAAGTTCGAAAGATTCTAACTCCGCCAGATACGGTTGGAAGTTAGCCGCAGGTGCGAGAGAGATAGTAGGTGAAAACTTGTGGAGAACTTGTCGAACTCATTATTCTCTTCTGATAGTATTCAAATGTTATCAAAATCTAACATTATAGTATCTAAAATATAACAAATTTGTTTCTGAGATTCATGAAGTTACTTTATTGTTGTGGTCTCTCTACCAAAAGGTAAACTTATTATACAGATAGGAGTCAGTCTCTGTCTTGTTAAAAATTCGAAATTCGAAATTAATTTCCATTATACCTAAAATCAGTGAAACATTTTTTAAAATTCGCAACTAGCCAAGATGAGGGCTTTTAGTACTCAAAGGAATATAATAAACGTCAATCATCATCGTCGTCAATGTTGTCAATGTCATTATCCTTTTCCCAGTTGGGTTGGGATTGGCTTTTCTACTCTCTGACACGGCTGAACTTCGAATTTTCATGATCATTTCGGTTGCCATACGAACAACTATCGCAGTCATTACGGGTAGTAGTTTACCTAACCGTCAAAAGTCCGAAGAGTTTTACCACAGAACTTCGATTTCAGCAATTGGTTGTGGAGGTCACATGGCTTTTTTTTTTTTCCGTGCGGAAATCCCCTCGGATATCCCCCTGCCGGAGCCGGAAGGGGAGGTTATGTCGGACTCGAACCGACTAAAACCACACGCCGACTGTGGGTCGTGATGCTAGGCCGGAGGTGAGGTTGTCATCGACATATCCCTCGCACCCCGGCTGACCCAGGGCCATCCCTTACGGTCTAGCCCTCCTCGGGAGGGGGGACAACGGTGTCCCCGACTCGCCCCCGGAATGGGGAGGCGCGCTTCTCAGCGCGCCGTCACCGTGGCCTGCTTCTGCTGGGGTGACAGGCGGCTTCACCCGTCACCCCCAGGCCCGCGCTCATGGGGGACGGAGGTCAGTCAGTGCCCTCCGACGCCCGAGTTGCCTGCGCGCGCGGGCAGCGCGGTTCGCGAGTCTCGCTCGCTCGCGCTGCCTCTCCCGTTCCACCGTCTCCTTCACGACCATTACCTGCTCGCTGAAGCAGACGCCGGCCGCCCACGCGTCCGCACAGCGGACCATTGCTGTGAGCAGGGAGGCGAGGGTAAGAACTCTCACTCCCAGGGCCGCCACTAGCTCCCGCCTCAGTCCGGCCCATGCCGGACACTCGGTGAGCGTGTGCAGCTCTGTCGCAATGATGGCACTCGGACGTTGGCTCCTTTTCGATCCGACGCAGATACCGCCCAAAGCACCCGTGCCCGGTGATAATCTGCGTCATTCGATACGAGAGGCTGCCATGGCATTCACTTCACGGAGAGTATCGAACATCAGCCAAATCCGCAGTTAGACTGGAAAAAACGGACCCCAAACTCCGAGGTGAACTTGGTGGCTTCGGATGCGACTGAAGAAGAAGATAAGTACAAGATAGAACAAAAATTATGTGACTTTTTGGCGAAACAGTCTGACTAGTTATATAGTAATTCACAGAAAGTACAAAACAAAAGGAAAAAATCAAAGAGAGATTTTCAATTTCGTGTCGATATTTGCAAACGTGCGTTCAGATTTCCTGTGTAGGAATTATACTATAAACGCTCTGTTCTAACGCTCAGAGCGATTTAATCTTATAAAGTGCGATAGTTTACTTAACTACTACAGGAACTCGAATACATCGGAAAAAATGAAATGCTCAAGTGGGACTTGAACCCACGACCTTTCCCTTTCAGGGGGAACGCTCTTCCAAGTGAGCTATTGAGCCACACCTGAATCACTTCAAATTTCCCTTCTCTCACCATCTTTAAGGAACTGTACTGTATGATTTGCGCCCTTGACCAAACGTAACGTAAGTTCGCGTCGTAGTGTATGACAAATTATTACCAATATAAATTATTGGAACAATTTTACGCCAATTCTCTCATATACATATGTTACAATCTAAAGCTCATTGTCGGGTACAAAAAATGCTCCTGTAACATTACTCATAATCTCTGTGAATGAACGGGTTTTGACGATTTATTTCGTCCTATTCATTTTATTTCTAAAGGGTCATAGGGAAAATACTGCAAAAATAGAAACTAAAAATTTTTCTTTTTTATATGCGGCTCTACTACTAACAATATTTTATGGAATTAAAAAAATAGTACAATAATCCTATAAAGTAATTTCCGCCTGCCAATCATCGGATGGAGATAATTATTACTTATGTTAGAAAGAAATAAAGCAGTGTTGGCATTAATCAATATTTTTTTAATCGATTATAACTATAATTTAATTAATATTACTCAGATTATAAGTAATTCGATTACATTCGATTAATGTTATTCATTCTATTTAAATATTTTTTTTGAATGATAATTTTTATTCGCACGAAATACGGTACATTATAGTTACAATGGTATTCGGTTTTAAAAAATGAAGCTTAACGTATTTAACCAAAATTGGCATACAATCATTTAAAGAACAAAATTATAATTTCTAAGGTTCAAATGCACTGGATTTTAATTTTGAAGAATATTTTTTATTACAAATATAGACTTGATGACTCAAAGGCCATAATCATATTATAGTTCATAGTAATATTATGAAGGGGGTTGAAGGGTGAAAATGGGGGATGAAATGGATAGGAGATAAAAATGTGTATGGAAGTTTGTAATTTTTGAAGATAACCGGATGAAATTTGGTACATTAGGACATTACAGATTAGAGATTAGTAAAGAACGTAGGCTACCTTTTATTACGGAAAAGGGGGTTAAAGGGGGAAACATTGGGGATGAAAGTTTTTACGAAAGCTAGTGCAGTTATAACTCCTTTCCTCCACAGGACAACACGTGCAGGGCTTAGATGTCACCCGCAACTTTACCTTTTAGAACCAAGCGGTTCAGTGAATCATTCCTATGTCGCACCATTAAGACCTGAACATTAAGTCTACCTACCTATTCCTATATTAAAATTACACTAGCTGTCCCGGCAAACTTCATTTCGCCTTAGAAATTAGAATCAATTAGCTGTATCAAATTCTCCTAATTATTTTGAGAACGGAAAGCATTTCGATTCGGGCCCCATACGCCCACGGAGCTCCCGACACTAATAGGTCACCGGGGCCCATACTTACACCTACGGAGCCTATATACCTATGGGACCCATACAACCATATCCCTCTACGCTCAAGGGCGTTCATACTACCATAAAACATAAATTTTTCGGCTTAAATAAAAAAATAGCCACCATAAATATTTTCGCGGCCCAAGCAACTGGCATTTTGTTAATTCAGAAGAATGTCTACTAATCACCCTCTGACACTCTGACTCTGATATTTGCACGCATTATGTCAATTCTATATCAAACGTCAGATAACAGAAGAATATCATACAGTAGTATTAGAATAATGAACACATTTTTTTCCAGTTCGTATTCCAAATTCAAAATTTAGACATGGCGTATGTCGGATCAGCTATTTTATATGGTGGTTATGTATTCTTAAATTTTTTAATTTACCGCGCAATTTTCTTCATTTTTTCTTTCATAAGAACCTTCTTCTGACAATAACAAACACAACAAAAAAAGAATTAGCGAAATCGGTTCAGCCGTTCAGGCGTGATGTCGTGACCAAGGGAAATAGGGGTTCATTTTTATATAATAGATAGGTAGTGGGAATGGGATTAAAGTTGATACGGGTGGAGCCCCGGTCATCAGTTAGTGTCATTATTCAGTCAAAATACAGTGTCACAAAAATCAAGATTATGTATTAAACTATCAATTCTGCGATATTTTACAATAAAATCAAAATAAAAAAGCAAAACCAAGTATATAAATGTACTTAATACAAAATATAATAATATATAACGAGAATTAAACTAAAAATAATATGAATTGATTTCTTTATTGCAAGTAATTTATAAATTAAAATGGTTAAAGTGAACGCAATTTTCAACCTCTTATCAAGTAAATGGTTTGGAGGCAGACGTACAATCGTTCTCAAAAGTAGTTTACTCTAGTTTATGATCGCGTTGATTCCCGTTATTATTATTGTATATCATGGAACGCGAGAGTTTAAAAGTTAGAGTAGTTTACTTATTCCAAGTTGCCAATTACCTTAACAGGTGCAATCGTTCTCATTAAACTAAGATAAACCATAATAATAATATTATTTCATGAAAAGTACAAAGTAGGAGAGCTTACCCCGGGCTCCCAAGTGCTACTTTTGGATGCCTCGAATGATAAATGTTGATGAATGCCGTGTTTTTTCCCGGTTGAGTAGCAGAGCCACTTCATCTCTTCCCATGGGTGTCACAGAAGGTGACTAAGGGATAGGCCTGTTCCCTATTATACAGAAAACATACCGCCCATGACTAAATACCCGATTGACGGCTTGCCCATTTTTGCGTAGGAACGAAAATTATAGTCAATGAAATGTACGTGTTAATATACCCCTCTGCCTATAGGTGTGAATGTATGTATGTGTCATAAATTTTTACAATGTCAATATCGTTTAAAAAATCGACTTTTAACTTTTGTGTGCGACTGTAATGTACATATTATGTTAATGTACAATGCACATAAGTTAATACTCTGAATGTGCCTTTAAAATGTTTATTCTACACTTATACTACCAATAAATATTTCACTTTAAGTAATCAACTTTGAAATGCGTAAAGCCCCAATTGTAAAGGATTTCCAACAATCGGAGTGAGTTTGATAAATTTAAAACATGTTTGTGACCGAGCACAAAATAAAATTCAAGAATTTTATTTGCAAGAAATGTTGAAAAGAAATGTTTCTGTATAGGTCGTATATACCAAAATCTTCGGAGTTTAATAACCTTAATTGCTAGTTGGTGCACCTGCTCGGAGTTGGGATGGGAGGAAGTTGCTCCCGCATAAGACAAGACAAGTCAAGAAAAGACGGGTATACTCCGGATTCCACAGTTCAATCTCTGGAGGCATTACTATAATAACGTCGTGAATTTAGACTATATACAAACTCTATACTTAGATGCAGCAAGTGTCATTTCAACGCAGCGTAATAAAATGGCTGCTATTTCGGTATAAGTTGGTATATACATACTTGACCTCCATCCCCCATGAGTGAGAGCCTGGGGTCGCACTCTGGGATCCAACGAAAATAAATGCGCCTCTCACCCCAACAGAACCAGGCCACGGCGGGTGGCGGCCGGCAGCGCGCTAAGAAGCGCGCCTCCCCATTCCGGGCGCGAATCGGGGACACCGTTGTCCCCCCTCCCGAGGAGGGCCAGACCGTAAGGGATGGCCCTGGGTCAGCCGGGGTGCGTGGGATATATCGAAGACAACCTTACCTCCGGCCTAGCACCACGACCCTCAGTCGGCGTGTGGTTTTAGTCGGTTCGAGTCCGACATAACCTCCCCTTCCGGCTCCGGCGGGGGAGGTATCCGAGGGAATTTCCGAGCGAAAAAAAAAGGTATATAATATGTACACACATTGACAGTTTAAGGAATAATATTGACATTAGCTTATACTCAAACAAAACTCTTTTTTCGATGAATTTTGCTACCATAGCCGTGTCTAAGATTGTGACACAGACAAAAAAAAAAAAAATGAATCAAATTTTAAACAATTTTATTTTATCGTGTGCAAAATCCCCACGGAGCCGGTGGAGGCGGTTATGTCGGACTCGAACCGACTAAAACGCACGCCGTCTTGGGTCCTTGGTTGCCGGAGGTGATATTGCCGAAAGCATATCTCCCGCACCCCGGCAGACCCAGGACCATCTCTTTTGAGATGGTCCCCTTCGGGTTGCGGGTACCTCGGTGTCCGCATCCAGCCCCGGGTATGGGGAGGCGCACTTTGAGCCGCCGCCGCGGCCTGCTTCTGCTAGGGTTACAGGCGGCTCCACCGGTTACCCCCAGGCCAGCGCTCATGGATAACGGCTCATGTTACGTACATACGAAACCATTTAGTATCCTTAGTATTCAAATTGATTAGGAAAATAGAAAAATTCGCGAGCCCAGACTGATCAGAAAAAATTCTAACTTAATCGAAAAAAAACAAAGTTACAATTGTTGAAAAGATGTAACTATTTTAACTTTGATTTTCACTACGCTATTTCAAAACATTTTTCTTACTACAGAATTGGTAAAGTTTTCGTCAGACTCGCGATTGGTTTCCGATACTCGCGGGTATAATTGTAGGCTTTTAACAGTGTAAACAGACTGTTGAATTATATCGAATGGTATACTGCGGTATCGAATGACGGGTTTATTTATTTGTAACGGATTATCGCCTGTTTTGTTTTCAAATAATTTGGATTTAAACAGTTTTGTATGGATTTACATAACGATTTTGTTAAACCTATATAGCGTAGCGGTTGAATGTCTACTAATTCAGTGGTAGTGGGTTAAGCTTTAATTGTACCTGAAAAAAAGAGAAAAAAGATGGGACGGAGATGAAAATGCTGCGGTGGATGTGTGGAGTCACGCGTAAAGATCGCGTGAGCAACTCTCGCATCCGCGGCAGACTTCATGTCCGTGACATCGCAGATAAAATGCAAGAGAGCCGCCTCCGCTGGTGCGGCCACGTCTTGCGGAAACCGCCCAGCTACGTGGGTATAACAAATGCCTGGCAATGGCGCCCCCACTGGGTCCAGGTAGAACGGGTAGGCCCAAAAAGTGCTGGCTTGGCGTCGTGGAAGGTGACATGCGTGAAAACGGTCTCACTACCTTGGACGCCCAAAATCGTGCGAAGTGGAGGAGGAAGAGCCGGAAGGCGGACCCTGAGCTCCGAGGGCACCATGGCCTCGGATGCAATCAGAACTAACGTCTCTATGTGGATGATGATAATGATGAGAAAGAGAAAAAGATTCGATAAAGGCTTGAAACAGTATGTGGCAAAGGTGGTTAGAGCACACTCACACAGAACGAATCAATATGTAGCAATTGAGATACCAAGTATATAAGGAAAAGGATTTTTTCTTATTTCACGTCCCCAGTAACAACCCGCGAATGTATTTATATATTAAATACTTTGTATCCCAACATTCCCGCGGGAACAAGTGATTTACTACCCTTATAATTAATATCAGACGAAGCCTCAGCGAAACGTGACCGCGTTTCGGCAGCAGCTAACACTGTACTAAGCAAGTTCACCTAATCATTCTGAATAGCTTTAAAATGTTATTATACGCCAATTTATATACAGCCTATTATGAGCTCAAAGATGGCATTGGAAACTGCTTACTTATATGTATCTTCGGTTCGGTCCGGTACAGCATCAATGTGTGCAATGTTTACAATCGACTTTGATAGCCTCTATAGCGTGGCGGTAGTGAACGCGACTGCTACGTAGGAGGCGCGGGTTCGAATCCCGCTCAGTGCAAATATTTGTATGCATGAATATGGCTATATATAATATATATTATGTATTTACAAATAAAGAAAATATTTAAGTATGTTTATCCGTATTCTAGATTCCATAACACCAGCTACTTAAGCTATGCTTACCATGGGTCTAGATAGCGTTGTGTAGAATGTTGTGAAATATTTATTTTATATTTATTTATTTACAATCAAGATTGAAGGTCAAGATGGGTATTTAAACTATCACCACAAAATAAATAAAAAAATACTATCACTTGAACATAGAAAAGGTATTTTTTTGGAATATTTTTTTATAGCATTTAGTATGGCTCAGTAGGAAGAGCATTCGCCGTGTAAGGGAAAGGTCGTGGGTAAAAGTCCGACTTGAGCAGTTCATTTTTCCCGATGTATTCGAATAGAAAAGGTAAGCTTAGGCAGGGTGAAGTTAAGGCGAGCTTGAGGTGAGAAGCTTGCAATTTCTTTAGATAAGATACTATTAGAATTAACAGAATCGCAGAAGATATATCTATTGATCAGGTGAAGATTAGATAAAAATGGCTTGGTATGGTAATTTTTTTGGGATCTGTACTTAAAAATGGAACCGCTATATAGGTATTCGTTTTTGTCCATCGCTCTCTCGAGAGTATAAAATTGAAATTGATTTCAAGTCTTCGACCTAATAAAGAAGAGACAATACAATTTCTAACTCAACGCAATCAAGAGACACTGACGTTTTTACAGCATACTTGATAATTGATGATTTGTACAATGAAATAGACCTTTACCGGTATATAAAAAAAAAAAATAGTTCAGCGTGTGATCATACGCAGTCAAAAGATTAGATTCAAAAGATGTTCAATAATCTGGAGTTTGCAAAAATAAACAAACGATGGAAAACGTACGAGGACTATTTTTAAATTCAAATGAAAGCTATTTGTACGCTACAGATATGACGAGAGTAGAAGAGCGAAATGCCAAAAAAAAACAATACTTTATTCAAATCACGGGTAGCGTATTTGCATAATACCCAACATATTAACGGTGTTCTAAGCAAATAACTTTTCAGTTTTTATTGTGAGGCACAATTTGAGCTGGATGGTGGTAGGATTTACAGCTCAATTTCGTAGCTGAATTTTAAATTGTGTGATTTGATAATATGCGCTTTGTAATTCTCTTGACAAATAAAAATTGAAACAATATTTTGTGTACATCTTTTATATGTTTTTATTTCAATAACTAAGTTTCATTGTTGCTCTCCCTCGGGTAGGGAGTGTAATGCAATGAAACGAAGTATTTTGTTCATCGTCTTAGTGTCACCTTTTCGTTTTCTGTGGTATGCCCCCAAAGGTAGAGGAACAGATTGTTTTGTCGGAGGTCGTGGGCTCATAGTGTTATGCATATATCCATATTAGAGCACTTTTTATGAGATATGCTTAAAAGGACTAGATGGTACTATGTTTTTGTCCCAGAATACTATTATTGTTTCTCTTTATAAATTTTTGGGCTTAATAACAATCATTATTGTTTCATAGTACATCACAAAGATCCAACAGCCGAAAGTTATATTTACCTTATTAATAAATACAAAACGCTAAAAATATACAAAACAAAAGAAAAATCAAAATGTTGACGTCAAAAATCA
Source organism: Eilema sororculum (assembly GCA_914829495.1). Taxonomy (NCBI): domain Eukaryota; kingdom Metazoa; phylum Arthropoda; class Insecta; order Lepidoptera; family Erebidae; genus Eilema; species Eilema sororculum. The sequence goes on from OU618532.1 coordinate 2,105,569, forward strand.
AATAAAGGCCCGCGTACACAATTCAGAACTGTCACATGTCAATAAATCTTTTTTTATGTTGCGGCCCCTGTCGATATGTCACCCTAATAATGTTTTGACGGTTGGCACTTCGCACTTTCACTTTTGATTCAATTGAACTTTTCCAATGTGACAACGAATGTCAATGAAGATAATTTTAGCAATGTCAGAAGTGTGATGGGCAAATATGGTGCAGAGAGATGAGAAAATGTTGATGATATGAATGAATTAACCGATGACCTGGAAAAGGTAGCTGAAATTGCACATTAGGAAAAGCTTACGTCCAGCAATGAAATGAAATTAACTAATTGGTTGATTGAAATGTGAGTCATTATTTTTGCAATCAAATAGTGTGATAGACTGAGTGAATATCAAAATAAAATATTATGTGTCATTTTGACTTCACAAAAGGCGTTTATTTCTCTCACTATCAGCAGGTTTATCAGCGTGCAAGTGAAAGCGCTGAAGATCTCGGTGCATCCCTTCATTTTTATACATTTCCATTCTACAGAGGTAAATAAATTACTTACATTTAAAGAGATTTATCACATTGGGTGCAATAACAAGTATGAGTATCACGACATGCTAGCAACTGGCTTGGTATTGACTCCTTGTTGGAGTTGAGACATGGACGCAGATGTGAGACAAAGTCAAAAAGTCCTTTGTGCTTCAATTGAAAACTAGTTTTAATGTACTTAATGTCTCGAATTTATCTGAAGAGCAATAGTAAGCCTTAGTAATTACTTAAGATCTTAGGATGACAACGTCTCTTTGGGCCAGTTTAACAGAAAAGATTACACCGTATTATGAAAAGTGAGAGATCTATGAAAAATTTTTACTTTTCACCAGCCTATGCCTGGGGTTCGCCCGCTTGGGTGTCAATTATCGTAACTTTTGATCGAATCTCCAGTTCTACTTAATCAGTTGCAATCAAATTTAACCTGGACCTTAACCTAGACCTTTCTAACAAAAAATCTCATTAAAAGACGTTCGTTCGTAGTTTTTTTTAAGCTTCAAAATCTGTTTTGTTTCCAGTAATTATTGTTATAACCCATGTTTTTTTTAAAAGCACCTTTAGAATGATATCTTTAATAGTATAGATTATTGTATGATAGGTCAATTACACTGTTTATTCGCTTCTTCTATTCTTATAATTTTTTCTGCTGCTTTTCGGTGCTCTTGACAATGGCCTTTCTTTAAAATGCCTCATGACAATAATAATATATTCACGACTACGAATAATAATATTTAGACGCAAACTCATTATAGTTGCAATAGAATCTAGAATGTGTATAAACATACTTAGACTTAGAAAGTTGGGTGGTTATGCAAATAGACACATTCAAGAAATTTCCAAAAATGGAAGGTCGCGTATTACTGTGACAACTATAAAGATATTCGAACTATAAAGATAACTATGCTGTGTTAATGTTTCTTAAAATTACTTTGCTGAATAAATATCTAGCTTTAAACCAGATACTATTCAATTACTGTATTCAGTTGATTCAACTTGAATGTTCGTCGTGGGCTCAATGAAAGTAATGGACTTGAAAGTTACTGTACAAAGTATGAATGTAGAGGGCTTTAGGAGCTGAGATAGGCCTAAAGATAGGCCTAAATAAAGTTGAAGTGGCGTGCAAAGGAGTGACTGAGATAATAAAATAGAATAGAAAATGACACACGTCAACTCTTAACAATAAAATTAGGACTAGGGTAGTCAGACCCACCGTCTCCTTTTCTATAAAAAAACAGAGTCAGGGTTTAAGCGTCAGAAGCAAGAGGTCTAGCACCTCATTTCTTTACCGCACCATGAAGAGTCTTACGTCGAGAACAAACACTCGTTCAACAGGGCATTCTGGCAGAGTATACCTCCCAGAAAATGACTGATCACGTTTCAAGTCGCTCCTTAGATGTATGAAAACTGTTCAAAATTTTATTCATTAATTAAAATGTTATATTTTGATCTAATTCAAGATATTTCGTTACCATTATTAATTATGTACAGTCCATTTGCAAAAACGTCTAGGTTATATAGCTAGACGTTTTAGGCCGGTATCAAGTTAAAATTCAATGTAGAATTGAAACACAGTACATCATTAGTTATATTAACAAAGCAAGACCAAGACAATTTCAAATTTGCAAAATGTGAATAGAAATTAAGAGACTTAATTACCATTAACTCAGAATTTCTAAAGAAACAAAGCTTACAGCGACCTTCAATGACAAAAGAAAGTTTAAATTACATTCCGTTTTTATGTAACAAGAATCTGGTTCAGTCAACTTTGATTTGTTTATCTTCCGAGATAATTTTAAGCACATCAAGTGTAGTCAGAGCACTATTTTAAACAATTTTTGTTTGTTGACAATTTCTAATACGATATTGTTATACTCAATCATATGTAATTTTTAAATACTGAATTCTTAACTTAGTCCATTGTCATCTTTGTCGCCTTTCTCAATTTATCTCAACAAACAATTTTCAAGTTTATACAAATTATTGAAAACAATTTTGCATAAGCATCTATTAAAAGTTTGTCATACTTAAGATGTTACGCATCAACTTAATGTAAATAATCTTACTTATCACAGAGTTAATCTTCTGTGGACTAATTAAACGCCCTTGGGGGCATGTGTTATGAGAAACTTTTTAAATTACTTCGTTGAAAACTCATATAACCGCCAAGAGTGAGTGTAAAATATAAGAAGCTTTGTTGATGTCGAAAGCAGACTTTCATGATAGACATACCTAATATCACTGAATTAACAGTGTAGGTGTAGGAGGTCCTACTAACCTACTTAGGCCTTACCTGCTACCTGATACTATTTCATTATTTGTATAGACGTCAGTTTTGTTCTAATCATATTAAACAGACAATAAGTCGGTTGGGTCCGCCTTGCGACATTCATTTCTCCACTTTCAATGGTTTAAAGAATGCGTTATAGACCTACTGAAAATATTAAACGGTAATTCTTTGGAAGGAAATTTGTTATAAATCATTCAAAAGTTGTATCGGTACCAACTTCGAAATTATTTATAGAACGGAGCATTTCTTTCCAAAAGTTATCGAAGTTATATAAAGTACAGTCGAATTTGTTTCCTTTACTTGTTTGAGGAATCAATGAGTAAGTAATGAGATTTACAAACGATTTTCAAGTAATAAAACACCAAGAAAATAATCTTAATACTAATTTATTATCTATCTATACATATAATAAATCTGTAAACGATCGTTGTCTGTACATGGAAAGGAAATGAGAAAAAATGTTATAGGGGGACTATATAAACGTAATAGAAGCCAAATCAACGTTTTTTGGAATTTTTGTCTGTTTGTCTGTTTATCTGTTTATCTGTTTATCTGTTTATCTGTTTATCTGTTTATCTGTTTATCTGTTTCTCTGTTTCTCTGTTTCTCTGTTTCTCTGTTTGTCTGTGAGTTTGTGCACGCTAATCTCAGAATTGGCTGAACGGATTTGGTTGCGGTTTTCACTAATATATTGTGGTAGGCTTCACTTAACATTTAGTGTTTGTTTTATTGAAATCGGTTCATAAATAAAAAAGTTATGTCAATAATAGCATATCACGGCTAACAATTTGTGATTGTGTGAATAGATCGAACCAATAAAGAAGCAACAATGCTTACAAGAAGATATTATTTCGGTCATAGGAATCTGAAGAACTTCAAGAGGCCAGAGTTCTACATCTCAGCCAAGTCAGGTCAGGTTACTATAGTATCTTCGGCACAGCAAGTGTCTCGATAGGATTCACATTGTTATCGAACGATTTTCTCTCGAATCCAACAAATTAGTAAGCAACTGGTTCGGTAAAAAAAATACTCCTGGCTTTCATAATTAATATCATCACGCTATTATAATAAGTAATGGGACAGAATGATTTTATGACATAATATGTAAACGTCTATTTCACACTATGACTTCATGGTAACTGTGGCTCAATACGTCTGCGGTGGACTTATAACTTAGCTGAGTCGCGTTCGGTTCGAATCCATCTAAAATGTAATTTTACTTTTTTATGGTTTTTCATTTACTTTTGTTTAACTTTTTTATTTTATTGTGTATTTGTTGAATTTTATTATATTTATAGTTTTAATTGAAGTAAAATATAAATTCTATGCTTAGTATTCTATAGGTAGTACATAAAACTAGGCTGTGTGACAGCAATAGCAGAACTTATTATATAATATTCTTAGATCTATACAAAATTCTTCATTTCGGAGAATGAAATATAGTAGTGGTCCCACCCGCCTGAGAAGTCATAAAACTGAAACTGGTATCCGCCATTGATACCGATTCCACCACATCGGGGCAAGCGCAATATTGGAATCAAACCGATTAAAATTTAACAGAGGAATGGGGCATTGGGGGTATTCTGGGGTTAGGTACCCCAGTATACCTGCCTTGGTTACCTATCATAAATAGGCGGTCGTGAAGAGAACGTGAAGAGCAGGGCTCTTCACGTTCTCTTCTCATTGCTTCGGCTAGGGTGATGGGTAGCCTAAGCTGTCACAATCAAAGCCGCGCTCATGGAGGAAGTAAATCGTTGCACCTTCTCTGAAGCACATTACGTATTCTGGGAGATAGTTGTCCCTATCGTATTACCGTCTCTACCATGGTGAATGTTCTGATGAGCTATTCCAATTAGTTCCACCCTCTCCTTTCCTACACAGGACAACGCATGCAAGGCTCAGATGTCATCCACATACGGATCAGAATATTCCATCAAGAACCAAGCGGTTTGGTGACCCATTCCTATGTCGCACCATTAAGACCTGAAATCCCTGCCAGCTCACGGTTTACTTCTTCCTACAGCTCCGGGTCCTTTAAAGGGGGCGTGAAAAGGCTTCTGATGATCCCATAAAGATGAGTGCCACCATTGTTAAGATGGCACACGTTTATAATGGTGACTCTATTTCCGAGTCTTTGCCTTTAACTTAACATCAGTCGAGGTGAAGTTAAAATGACGTGTCCTATATAAAAAAAACTCCGGATCTTAAAAAGAAGAAAACACATGTGTGGACAGAGCAATACAGTTCTTAACCGCATGATAAAGAAATGAAGTTCCGAACAGCTTGGTTCGAGGTGGCATTATTTCTACCGTATGTGACTGATTGAAGGAAGGAGAGATTAGTTGAAAGACTCCTAATAGGCTCTTTCACTCGCCGTGGTGCGGTAGAAATGGTAAAATACAGCCAGAGAGTCAACGTCTTTATGCAACTGCTGAAATTATACAATGTAGACTTTGCCTTTAGCTTAACATCAGGCGAGGTGAAGTCAAATTGACGTGTCCTATATAAAAAAAAAACCTGATGACTACCAACGCACGCCGCTGCGATTTATCGATTCCGTCTAATAAGTAGGTATCTAATAGTAAATACGTAAATCTATCCCAGAAATGATAACAGTACGCCAGGAGAAGCTAACCTATGTATTACTTAGGTATATAAAAGATACCGCTGCTCCTATTATATAAAAGATACTGAATTTGGGCAGAGAAACACTCAGTTCCGGTAAATTTCATCAGACCAAAAAATCCGCCACGTGGACATCATCTCCAGTATCAATTTGGAAGTATCTACATCATCTGCTGGAAAAAAACTTACCAATACAAGGAATATATTATAGCAAAACTAGCTTTTGCCCGCGGCGCCGTACGCGTAGATATCGGTTCCCGGCAATTATTCGAATTTTTCGCTACGTACAAACCATCCCTGGACTTTCACGAATAATTCAAGACCAAAATTAGCCAAATCGGTAAAGGCGTTGTTGAGTTATAACATTACAACGAAAAGTGGCATTGGTTTTTATATATGCTGTATTTGCTCTTTTGCCCACTGCGCCTCTCTTCTCTACCTGTGTGTAAAGCAATGAACAACGATGTGACTGTGGTCGATGGAATTTATCCTAAAACTGGAACTACCCACCATTGGCTCGGCAAAGAAGAGAAACACTGCTCACTGCTTAGGGCGTGCAAGGCACCATGTCTTCTTTAAATTATTTTGTGTGATACTTGATGTACTTATTTTAATTTGTTCAGTTCGTAAGTGGTAGCAGCATGTTTTAAGAATTTGGGAGGAAGGAAGAATATTTAAACCATTAAAACTGGTGAAGTCAAGCAAAATGTTGAATTTTTAAAATCCTTCCGCAATATTTGCCAAGCCCATAGAAGAAGTCTGTAAATTTTCGTAGTTTTCAGTAGTTTAGCCCTGTATTTATAAGTCAGTCACTCAAAAGACTGTCTTCATGATATTTAATTTAAAAATACAAGGTGGAAGATGTCAAGCGAGTTTTCTAAATGATTTGAATACAGTTTTGTTTCTTTTTTAAAATAAAGAAATGTTTCCTTTGCGTAAAATTCACTATTTCCAGTATTTCGAGTACTTCCGTTCCAGTTGGGATGAAAATCTTCCACCATGTTTAATAATGAGTTTGAGCTATTCCGAACTAAACGCGGACGAAGTCGCGGGTAGCAGCTAGTACATATAATAAATCTGTAAACGATCGATGTCTGTACATGGAAAGGAAATGAGAAAAATTGTTATAGGGGGACTTTATAAACGTAATAGAAGCCAAATCAACGTTTTTTGGAATTTTTGTCTGTTTGTCTGTTTATCTGTTTATCTGTTTCTCTGTTTCTCTGTTTGTCTGTGAGTTTGTGCACGCTAATCTCAGAATCGGCTGAACGGATTTGGTTGCGGTTTTCACTAATATATTGTGGTAGGCTTCACTTAACATTTAGTGTTTGTTTTATTGAAATCGGTTCATAAATAAAAAAGTTATGTCAATAATAGCATATCATGGCTAACAATTTGTGATTGTGTGAATAGATCGAACCAATAAAGAAGCAACAATGCTTACAAGAAGATATTATTTCGGTCATAGGAATCTGAGGAACTTCGAGAGGCCAGAGTTCTACATCTCAGCCAAGTCAGGTCAGGTTACTGCAGAATCTTCGGCACAGCAAGTGTCTCGATAGAATTCACATTGTTCTCGAACGATTTACTCTCGAATCACAGAAATTAGTAAGCAGTTGGTTTGGTAAAAAGACTCCTGGCCTTCATAATTAATATATCATCACGCTATTATAATATGGAATGGGGCAGAATGTTTTTATGACATAATATGTAAACGTCTATTTCACACTATGATTTCATAGTAACTGTGGCTCAATACGTCTGCGGTGGACTTACAACTTAGCTGAGTCGCGTTCGAATCCATCTAAAATGTAATTTTCCTTTTTTATGGTTTTTTATTTACTTTTGTTTAACTTTTTTATTTTATTGTGTATTTGTTGTATTTTATTGTATTTATAGTTTTATTTGAAGTAAAATATAAATTCTAAGCTTAGTATTCTATAGGTAGTACCTACATAAAACTAGGCTGTGTGACAGTAATAGTACAACTTATTGTACTGTGGTATCCACCATTGATACCGATGCCACCACATCGGGGCAAGCGCAATATTGGAATCAAACCGATTAAAATTTAACAGAGGAATGGGGCTTTGGGGGTATTCTGGGGTTAGGTACCCCAGTATATCTGCCTTGATTACCTATCATAAATAGGCGGTTTCAACGTGAAGAGCAGGGATTGCTTCGGCTAGGGTGGTGGGTAGCCTAAGCTATCACCATCAAAGCTGCACTCATGGAGGAAGTAAATCGTTGCACCTTCTCTGAAGCACATTACGTATTCTGGGAGATAGTTGTCCCTACCGTCTCTACCATGGTGAATGTTCTTATGAGCTGTTCCAATTAGTTCCACGCTCTCCTTTCCTACACAGGACAACGAATGCAAGGCTCAGATGTCATCCACATACGGATCAGAATATTCCATTAAGAACCAAGCGGTTTGGTGACCCATTCCTATGTCGCACCATTAAGACCTGGAATTCCCTGCCAGCTCACGTGTTTCCTTCTTCCTACAGTCCCGGGTCCTTTAAGCGGGGCGTGAAATGGCATGTAATGAGGCCGTCAAGCTGAGTGCCACCACTGTTAACATGGTAAATGTTTACGATGGTGACCCTCTTTCCGAGTCTTTGCCTTTAGCTTAACATCAGTCGAGGTGAAGTTAAATTGACGTGTCCTATGTAAAAAAAACTACGGATCTTAAAAAGAAGAAAACACATGTGTGGGCAGAGCAATACAGTTCTTAACCGCCTGATAAAGAAATGAAGTTCCGAACAGCTTGGTTCGAGGTGGCATTATTTCTACCGTATGTGACTGACGGAAGGAAGGAGAGATTAGTTGAAAGACTCCTAATAGGCTCTTTTACCGTTCTATCTCGCCGTGGTGCGGTAGAAATGGTAAAATACAGCCAGAGAGACAACGTCTTTATGCAACTGCAGACATTATACAATGTTAGTGACCTGATGACTACCTTTTTTTTTTTTTTTTTTTTTTTTTTGGGGCGGAAATCCCCACGGATACCCCCCCTGCCGAAGCCGGAAGGGGAGGTTATGTCGGACTCGAACCGACTAAAACCGCACGCCGACTGTGGGTCTTGGTGCTAGGACGGAGGTGAGGTTGTCAAAGACATATCCCTCGCACCCCGGCTGACCCAGGGCCATCCCTTACGGTCTGGCCCTCCTCAGGAGGGGGGACAACGGTGTCCCCAACTCGCCCCCGGAATGGGGAGGCGCGCTGTTCAGCGCGCCGCCGCCGTGGCCTGCTTCTGCTGGGGTGACAGGCGGCTCCACCCGTCACCCCCAGGCCCGCGCTCATGGGGGACGGAGGTCAGTCAGTGCCCTCCGACGCCCGAGTTGCCTGAGCGCGCGGGCGGCGCGATCCGCGAGTCTTTCTCGCTCGCGCCGCCTCTCCCGCTCCGCCGTCTCCTTCACGACCATTACCTGCTCGCTGAAGGAGACGCCGGCCGCCCACGCGTCCGCGCAGCGGACCATTGCTGTGAGCAGGGTGGCGAGGGTGAGAACTCTCACTCCCAGGGCCGCCACTAGCTCCCGCCTCGGTTCGGCCCATGCCGGGCACTCGGTGAGAGTGTGCAGCCCCGTATCCTCGCTCGCGTCGCAGTGATGGCACTCGGACGTTGGCTCTTTTTCGATCCGACACAGATATCTCCCGAAGCACCCGTGCCCGGTGATAATCTGCGTCAGTCGATACGAGAGGCTGCCATGTGGCCTCTCGAGCCATTCCCCCATGATGGGCCTTACCGCCTCTATGACGGCATGCCCTGCGCGTCGTTGCTCAAGTCGACGCTCCCACTCCGCCACCATGATCCCGTGGAGCCGGGACCTCTCAGCCCGAATGTCTTCGGGCTCGGGATCGAATCCCCGCTCCCGCGCCTCCTTACGGAACCGATACAGTGCCGCAAGGGATCTCGCTTCCAGGATCCACGGTGGCGATCCGGCTAGGAGACTCGCCGCTTCAAAGGATATCGTGCGGTACCCCCTAATGGCCCTGCAGGCCATCGTCTGCTGCGGCGCATGCAGCAGTTGCACGAACCTGGCCCGCAGGGCGTCCGCCCACACGGGGCACCCGTACAGGGCCATGGACCGCACGACACCCGCGTAGAGTCTCCTGCAGGAGTCCTCTGGGCCCCTCAAGTTGGGCAGCAGCCGCATCAGCGCGTTAGCTGACACCAACAGTTTGGGGCGCAGACTTCGGAAATGCTCTCCGAAGTCCCACCGACCATCGAGTACGAGCCCCAGGTATTTCAACCGGGGCTTGATGTCGATGGGAGTACCTCCTACTGTCAAGCTGGATCCCGGGGGTGGCCCGCGCCGAGGACCATGAAAGAACAAGGCCTCGGATTTGTGCAGAGCCACCTCGAGACCCAGCCGCCGGATCCGATCCACGACTTGAGCAACAGCGGTCGTGGCCCTCTGGGTCGCCTCGCGGTGTGTAGCGCCACTCACCGTCACTAGCGTGTCGTCCGCGTAGCACGTGACGGTGGCACCGAACGCGAGCTCACCGCGAAGCACCCAGTCGTATCCGATGTTCCACAGGAGCGGCCCCAGGACCGATCCCTGTGGGACACCGCACGACATAACCTGATGACTACCAACGCAAGCCGCTGCGATATTATTGATTCCGTCTAATAAGTAGGTATCTAATGGTAAATACGTAAATCTATCCCAGAAATGATAACAGTATGCCAGGAGAAGCCAACCTATGTATAAGGTATATAAAGATACCGCTGCTCCTATTATATAAAAGAGACTGAATGTGGGCAGAGAAACACTCAGTTCCGGTAAATTTCATCAGACCAATAAAATCCGCCACGTGGACATCAACTCCAGTATCAATTTGGAAGTATCTACATCATCTGCTGGAAACAAGCTTACCAATACAAGGAATATATAGCAAAATGAGGCTATATGACCCCATCCCAGTCAATGCTGTATTTGCTCTCTTGCCCACTGCGCCCCTGTTCTCTACCTGTGTGTAAAGCAATGAACAACGATGTGACTGTGGTCGATGGAATTTATCATAAAACTGGAACTACCCACCATTGGCTCGGCAAAGAAGAGAACCAATGCTCGCTGCTCAGGGCGTGCAAGGCACCGGGTTTTCTTGAAACTATTTTGTGTGATACTTGATGTACTTATTTTAATTTGTTCAGTTCGTAAGTGGTGGCAGCATGTTTTAAGAATTTGGGAGGAAGGAAGAATATTTAAACCATTAAAACTGGTAAACATTACCAAGTCCAATTATAACAATGTTCATCACATACTTGATAATGATTTCGTCAGCAAAATGTTGAATTTTTCAAAATCCTTCCGCAATATTTGCCAAGCCCATAGAAGAAGTTTGTCAATTTTCGTAGTTTTCGTAGCCCTGTATTTATAAGTCAGTCACTCAAAAGACTGTCTTCATAATATTTAATTTAAAAATACAAGGTGGAAGATGTCAAGCGAGTTTTCGAAATGATTTGAATACAGTTTTGTTTCTTTTTTAAAATAAAGAAATGTTTCCTTTGCGTAAAATTCACTATTTCCAGTATTTCGAGTACTTCCGTTCCAGTTGGGATGAAAATCTTCCACCATGTTTAATAATGAGTTTGAGCTATTCCGAACTAAACGCGAACGAAGTCGCGGGTAACAGCTAGTTATCATAATAATCTCAGTGTTATTTTCAGTTGTATTCAAGGCTTTAACATCGGTTAGGTTAACCCGCAGATGTAAGGGCCTGTGATTGAGCTATTTCTTCCGATGCTCCGCTTTCCGCATCCAGTCTATCCCAGCCACCAAAAAATAATAATCAATACTAATCCTAAGATTTATGTGTCGGTTAAAAATTCCAAGCATTTATGTGTGGCACAGATTAAAACCACACTGACCAAAGCCCGTGTTCTGCCCAAACAATATTCCCAAAAAATCGACTCCCTCTTTGCGGTTATAAGAGTTTTCAACGAAGTAATTTGAAACTTTTTCACAACACATGCTTCGGAGAGCGTCTAATTAGTTCATTGAGAACTCGCTTTGTCATAAGATTATTTACATGAGATTATAACATCTTAAGGATTTTAACTTTTAATAGAAACAGCTGAATATATTGTTACAATACTAAACATGTTTATACTGGACATTGATGGCGCATGGTGGAATCTGCTACACATATTGAAACACAAAGGTTTACATTGATATTTTTAATCATCAATGTAAACCTTTTGAATGCCGTAAGGCGAAACCGGTCAGGTTTAGAAATAAAATAAACTCAGTGGAAAAGTACAAGTGTGTTGTTCAATACTAAACTTGTTGGTTAAATAGAAAAGGAAATTAAATTTATTTAAGTAGGTTGAAAACAGATACACCCAAAACTTAAAATTGACAACTGAAACAGAGTCGAATATAAAATATGGATATAAAAAAATCACGTTGAGCAACAACCTTATCTTTCTTGACATAATAATTAGTTTTTTTTTTCAGGCTTCAAGGCTTTGTACCTCCACGCGCTCATGAGGGAAAGGTGAAGACAAACAGATGAATGGATACACGTATTGTATTTTGCTTTTGTAATAATGAAGGATAACAGTAACATTGGCTTGGGCAAAATACCTCCCTTACACGCGCATGAAAATATTATATTCATGTTCAATAATTAAACCCTTTTCAAAATATCATTACTCATTTCCAACAATACTTTACGCCTACAATTTGCCTTTTTCTAGGAAAGAAACTGGTCTTATCTCCCGAACTATATTATTGCTTGTGAGGCCATAAATTTAGACCTCTGTACAGTTTATTTTACCCTTGTTCATGACATACGATTCTTCTGGCTCCTTGCCCCCTGATGTATGACTCTCGAAGTATCTCCTTACGAAAAAGATGTGTAATTTTAATTTACACTTCTTACTCATGCATAGTAAAATTATCTTCTCTCTCTCAGATGTGTTTAGTAATAGTATTTCATCAACTAAGTTTATCAATTTTATGGAATAAGGATCGTGCAACTACTGTTGGATGCATTGCTTGCATTCTGGAACGTGAAGACTTCAGAATTTTATGGAAAAGAGCAGAGCATCATCCATGAATCAGCGGGTGGATTGCCTTCAGGTGGCTTGGACCGCGGTGATTTTCATGAGGTAAATTGGAATTGGACTGGTAGTTTCGGAGAAAATGGCAACATGAATTTGCACAAACAAACAAACACACAAACATCCTCTCACCCCAAGCGCATATACCGTCTCCATTCTATCGTGGGTAGTAAAAATACACTGCTATAATGTTTTATCGGACGGGAAACAATCCTATCATTAAACGCCTTGTACGACACACTACCCTAGGCCGAAGATCTCACAACATGATCATAATAAATAAAATATCATCGGATCAAAGAAATATTTTAGGTTATAAAATTCTAAACCATATAACACAAAATATGATTCAACAGCAACGTTTGATTTCTAAACCATCTACAGGATATGAAAAATATTGAAATGCCAGATACAGGTGCGAAATTTACTCTCCACAGTAAAATTTCCTCGCCCGTATCCCAAGGAATGTTCAAAACTCAATATATCTTTTGGTTCAGTGTGAAAGATTCAAGATCACGTGAGTTGGTTCCGAGGAAAAGCAAATCTCTGAGCGATCATAACTCACCTGTTCACGTTTACAGTTCTGTTATAAGATGGAAATTCAGAATCCTGGTTAGTTTAGTACAGGTTTGATATCTACGTAAATCTTTTGAAATAATAGAGGATTTCACAGTTTTCATTATTACTGATGAATTATATTATAGAGAAGTGAATGGAAGGGATTAGACTGTCTATATCACAAAGCAACCTGACCTCATTCAACCAATGTATTAGCATATTGCAGTCCACTTTTGAATAGAGAATCCCTGACCTGATTAGCTGACAGTCAAACCTGTCGTTATAGATGTACATTTAAGTTCATTACGATAACAATATTGTAAACAAAAAGTTGAAATAATGAAGAACGTACAGTATTTGTAAGTAGCATAAAATTGGATGCTGACAAGACAAAACTTTGAACTTCTAGTAGAGACATAAGCGACTTCTAACGTCTTTAAAAGGTTGACTAACAATTAGTATGTAATATTTAGGTATTTGCACAGGTTAAATTCAATTTCTAACATCCCGGGGCCCATGTCCCGGATAACGTTAGGTTGTCAAGCTGAGTATCGTCATTGTTAACATGGTACATGTTTATAATGGTGACCCTCTTTCCGAGACTTTGCCTTTAGCTTACGATCGAGGCGAGGTGAAGTCAAATTGACGTGTCCTATTTAAATAAAAACTACGTTCTTTTATGATGACTATAATAATGATAATTTCTACCATTTAAAACACGTACATATTGTTTCATAGGCTTTTATAATTAATAAAAATCTTATTTGACTAAAATTAATTATTTCTGTGCATGTATCAGTAGTCAATATTTTGAGCAATCGAGATTTAGCGCAGTCTGTCTTAAGTGAATGACCACTTTATAAACCAAATGAACCACGCACGTTAATACCGATAGATTAGGTTAGAAAGTTAAGGCGAGGCCGGAACTTAGAACCTTAGTGCTATCTAGACACTAACTTGACAATAGGCACTAAAATTTCTCAAACTTGAATGCCAATTCTTCTAATCAAAATTATTTCATGTTATGTATCGATCTACTCTACATCTTAACAAATCTTAAGAAGTTCATCATGTTTCATACATTAAGTGTAAGTGAAAGAAGTTTTATCTAATACATTTTGACGAAAGAAAAACTTACTGACAAACCTTAATAACATTTTTTGTACTTAGGCAACCTAGTGACTCGATTTTACGATCGAGAGGTCGCGTTTAGGTACCTCGACCGTCACACTACCAACGTGAACCCACTGCTCAAACAAGCAATTTAGTTTAGCTGGGGTTCACAAAAAATACTGTATAGAAACTTCGATATCTTTTCACATATTTGAATGATTTTTTTATAGAATTTATTATGCTAACTAAATAATTCGAAAAACATCGGAAAAAATCACTCACGACCTTTTCCTTACAGAGGGAATGCTCTTCCAACTGAGCTATTGAGCCACTCACTTGAGCATTTCATTTTTTACGATATTTTTCGATCTTTCTCATATATTAGGATAGGAAACTTATCAACTACCTATTACATTAACAGTGCAAATATTTGTATAAGAGAATAATGTCTATTGGCTTTGTGTTTGTGTGTTTCTGATGTGTAATTTATGATTGTATTTATAGTACTCTTTTTTTGTGAGCGCTGCACGATGGAACGAAACCGGCCGGTAGTGGACTTAGCATATATAAAAAAAAGTAGTTTTTTTTAATGTCATATATTTTTTTTTGGTATGATCTAACAATGATATGAAACTTTTACTATGGCGGTCTTTCAGATAATTTCGTATTTTCGGAGTTATTAAATTTCAAAGTTATTTTTGTATGGAGCAAAACAGAAAAATGTGAAAATATCGGAATTCTCAAATTTTCTCAAAGAATTGACTTCACGTATGTATAGAACGTATTTATGTTCTATTTTAACGACTATACTCATTTGGACGCAATTGTAACTATTTGTTCTCCATTCCACACGATCCTAGAGGTTAAAACTAGGCGCGTTTTTTTTGTAGTGGTGTCCCCTTTTACGCCTAATCCACTTAGTCATGACTATGCTTAAAAAATAGCAATTAAGTAAAAAATAAATAATAAAAAATAAAAAAGTATTAAAATAAAATAAATTTAAAATGTCGCAATAACTGCTAGTCACTTTAACTTTTAATTAATTAATGTAACTGCTAATCACTGTCAAGTGTGTCTGCGTTCACGAAGGCGAAATTTTCCTGTTCATCATCATCAAATACCTACCTGCTCAATCATTAATAAACTTTGTACTTCTCTTGTCAAAGTTTTATGTTTTCTGTAGAGTTTGTGGCGTTTTGTAGAGCTAGTCAATGAATTGTTCAAGATATCTTCATTTGTAGCTTTTCTGCAGTATTTCCTAGAGTGGTGTTGGCGGTACCTGCGGAAATCTTTATTTCTGGCTTCGGCAGCCTCTTCGGATAGCTGTCCAATTGGTATCAGACCAAAACTTTCAGTTATAGCTGCACCATGCATAAGTACTTTGTGAACACTGGAAGGCATATAGTACAGTAAGCTTCAGAGAAAAGGAACCCCCCTTGAGAATAAAACCATTATCAAGGGGGGTTCCTTTTCTCTGAAGCTTACTGTACCAACTATATAAATCCAAATATAGCTTTATGGTGTCTTGAGCATATTCGTGAAATTTCACGGTATCAATATGGTAGCCCGATGAAATTGCACCTAAAATGGTTGCAAACCGCTTAATTAGATCCTCACTAATACTTGTTATCTCAGCAGTCATGTTTGGATATTCGAAAAATCTTCTGGCAGTGTTTCCGTCATTGGTGGAGCCGTGACCTTGTTTGACAACATCAATCAAAAGTCCCATTCTAATAAACAAACTTATAAATTTTAATATAAACAACAAATAATAAACAACACTAAATAATAATAACAAACGAATCTATCTAGCTAGTAGGTTGATAGGAGTAGTGCATCTATTAGTGGATAGTAGGTGGGCAGGTAATCGAACACTGACCGGTTTGATTGCAACGGTAACCGTACGTATTGTACACTCTCATTGCACCAATCACGTTACGACACGTCATGACTTGTTCTTGCGCTTGCGCATCCTTATCCCTTTATTACCGGCAATAAGTGTCAAAACAAATGACGTCATAGGGTGGTGTAAAATATGGAAAACTAATTTTAGTTTATAATGAAATGAAATATGTAAGTATTTAAAAATCTATTTGTATGATTTAGCTGACAAAACAGATGTTAATTACAGATTTACTCCGTCAAAATCAGTCAAGTAGTTTTTTTGCTATTGTAATGTAGTTCAGAAATTCAGTTTTGTGTAAGTTATTACCGTTTCAGTTCATTTGTATATTTTTGTAATCCATTTTAAAGGATTATTATTCTAAAAAATATGAGTATTTTCATACAAAGTTGAAATGGCTATATCAACGAAACTACGTGTTTAATTTAAAAATGTCAGAATAAAAAAGTTTCAAATATATGCCTAGATACCGAAAATACATATTTTAGCCCTTAAGACCCAACTTTGAAATTTCAGCCCACTGTGCGCTGTATTCAATGTCCTACAATATTTATTCATCATGTTATCATTGTTCCCAGTTTCACATTGGACCCCATCGGCCTTCTTAATCCCAAGATACTGCATCGGTAGCTTTTCTATACACTTAACTCCTATATTCATAATACTAATTTCATCTATTTTCTTGTGTAGTCTAATTAGGTACAGTCAACGCCATAAGTTGATTAACACTAAAATATTTTACAAACCTTTTTATAATGGAATGCATCTGTCTATAGTAAATGTAGTGTTATGATTCCCAGAAGACAAACTTAATTTACGTATTCAATGTTTTTTTTTCACAATTTTATGTAAGGTTTAGGGGCCACAGTGTTCAATAAATTAGAATTTGTTAAGCTACTTTTGTAGTTGACTGTACAATGAACTTAGTAAAAAAATGTTAGGACTTATTTCAACACTGTCTCTTTTTTTACAATTTTTTAAAATATATATTGGTCATATAAAACCCTTAGTAATGGTTACCTTGTCAGAACTTATATGTTACACCTGTTACGGGGTAGTACCAATTTGTCACGGTAAGATATACACTTCTCACCAGAAAAATCGAAACACTTTGCAAGTTTATGTTTTCTAAGGATTACCAGAAAAGTGTGTATTTTGTGTAGTGTTAGGAATATATGTCAAATATCATTTTAATCCATACTAATATTATAAATGCGAAAGTAACTCTGTCTGTCTGTCTGTCTGTCTGTCTGTCTGTCTGTCTGTCTGTATGTTACGCTTTCACGCCTTGACCACTGAACCGATTTTGATGAAATTTGGTATAGGGATAGGTTAGACCTTGAGAAAGGACATAGGCTATGTTTGGTCGCGATAACCGACATCCACGCGGGCGGAGCCGCGGGCAAAAGCTAGTAGTGAATAATATGAGGTTTTCAAATTCTAATGTAATTGTTCTAAATTCAAATTCAATTTTCATAGGTTACGTATCTGTTTACCTTGTATTTCATAATTTTCGTACTTTGTTTAACGATGTATCATTTGAGATTGACATGGTCATTCATATAGATAGTAAAACACTCGCCAGGATATTAAGCGATACGGTCTGCCAATTGCCATGCCACCACTGGGCCGGCTACTGCGGGCAAAGTATCCATTTATTTTACAAAAAACACTTTTTCAGACGTCCCAAAGTCACACTAAACAAAAAAGAAGAAAAAGTTTCCAGATAAACGCTAATTTTTAGTTTGAAAGATTAGATGTACTCAAACTCTAAAACACATTTGTCTCAAAACAATGATTCATTTCTTTTGTAGGATAAACAAATCACTCATGAAGGTAGTTGTCACATAGTTTGAAGTATAAGTTATCTCAAAATATCAGAACCATGGTGAGTTATTGGCGTTCCTATTTACGCAGAATTTTAGCTGGATTTTGTTGCTTACTGGGTTTGATTAAGTTGATGACTGGGTCTCAAACTGGTGGTACGTTCCATCCATCCTCTTTATTAAAAAACCAAACCGCAAGGCTATAGAAATTAAAAAACACCCAAGTTTTTTAATTTCATCGGTTATTCGATCGGTTATTAAATCGGTTTATTTCAATTCGCGTACCTTCGCGTAAACTTTGGAAAATATCATGTAAATGTATATCTCTTTTGTGTTAAATTAGATAGATATCATAAAAACTAAAGTGTTTCGATTTTTCTGACCAGAAGTGTATTTGTCCAATGTATTTGTCAGTGACATGGCAAGATTTCAAGCCATAATACAGTTGCAAACTGGCTGAGGGTTTTAGAGAGATTTATTCATTTCAGTTTTGGTAAAGTGTGTCATTGTAGCTGAATAATTCATATCCATGTTATCGTAGATATTAGAGGAGAAGACTTTATTAGGAAAAAAATTGGAAGAAAATTTCATCACATCAAAATGTGTTTATACGAGTGTGCATGTTCGATATCAATACGGATACGAGCCCTAATTACAGCAAGAATCATGTCCTTAAAACGTTTACAATACCACAAGTAACATCTATCATCTAAGTATCTATATATGCTATTACTGTTATTTTCCTGTCCCATTATTTTTTCTATTTTATTGCACAATAAATATCTGCACATAATTAAATAAATTACCATTTAGGTCCGCAACGAAACGCACGCAATCAGGCCGAAAAAAAGCACAGCTACTTCTTCCAACTAAAACTTTGTCAAAAGAAATTCCTCTATCATGTTAGCTATTTCATGTATCAACCTTTGGGCTATGTATGTCTAATACGCAGTTCACCTAGATCGCGTTATGTCTAAATGTCATTTTCAATAGCTTTTAGCCTCAGTGGTCGTATACCTATAGCGCTGTTTGCCAATTTCGCCGAAGGACTTGTTCGACAAATGCCTAAATCTCAGTTCACCTAGCTCGCGTTACGTCTAAATGTCATTTTCATAAATTACATAATTAAAATTATAAATAAATGTGTGTGTAATAAATGTGCGATGTATGTATGCTGTTTACTGGTCATTCATTTAAATTTAGGTTTCAATTTAAGCATCTTTTTTAAAGGACTAGTGTTTTACTCTCTGATGGGCCTTCCTTTCCTCGCTGATGAACTGTAATGCAATAGGTCTTTGACTCTTTTTGTCTTCCTCTGTTCTAACCTATATCGCAGTAGGCCTAACTAGCGTTATGCCTACATAACCTTTTGACTAGTCATAACGCGAGCTAGGTGAACTGCGTATTAGACATACATAGCGCAAAGGAGTCCACCCTTCCTTAGTCCAAACTAACATATACACATTTCATGTTAATATGCAACAAACCTCAAATCATAAACTCCAAGATTTAACCTGTCATAGAGGTCAACAAAAGGTCATGGAGGTACACGGAACAAAACACTTTATATTATACTAAAAGTTCGCATGTTTAATGAACCGGCTTCACCTGGAGGGTGCCTGGGAGTATCATTTGTCACTAACGCCGTCAGCGCTCCTGTCTGGAGCACCAATCACAATTTCGTCTTTTTGAAGATTTATTAGAAGCCATTTTTAAACGGAATGCGCTTTGCTGGAGCTAATTTATCACGCTGAATATGTCGACGGGATAGGCAGAGGTGTATGTCTAACATATTTTGCTTCACTTATTCACTTATTCAACAACGTCGCCCAATTAAAAGAAAAAGGTTAACTTAGAATTCTTTTCCAATATTTTAAATTTATAATGCATGCCTTGGTATTCAAACACCACTCCTTATTTGCTTTTACTGCACTATTTATTTCAAGAATAATTTACTAAACATCCACTATTAAATGGGATTAAATTTATGTATATAAGGTATATTTAGTGTATATAAAGTATATAGTAGATATGTTTTGCCAATTTTGAATCTGCCACCAAACTTGGTAAATTCATCGCTAAATATGATAGATCTGACGTAAAATACTCGTATTTGTGATAATGCATGAAGAAATACCCGTCAACTCGATTACATTTTGGCAGCAGATCTACTATTTTGCTGACAAATCCTATTACTTTGGAAACTGATAAATCAATCAAACGCTTTAGCTTAATCAAAAAATCTAGCTCCTATTTAGTGATTGCTAGCTGATGACAAAGGTTTATCTGTAAATGACTTTGGCTCGAAGCAATTTAGCTTCTGCCGGGCAATCTAATCTACGGCATTACGCGTCGCTGCATCAATCACTGACACCTTGTTGAATAGCTTGCCGCCATTTGCATTTTAAGTTTCCCTCGATCTTGCGATATTACGTAAGCGAATGGTTTTTAACCTCGATCATATTTTAAAATTTTTATATCCAAAGAAAATAAAAACTTTTAAAGAACAGATTCCAGTCACACGACATTTCGAGATAAAAGGTACCTAGCTTGAGATTTGAGACCCCCAGTGTCATTCAGATTATGACCATCGAAATATAATGAGAAGTATCTTATTGAGAAGTAATATCTTTGTAAAAAAAAAAAAAAACTCAGTACCTACTATAAACTGATTAATAAGAAAACATTTTTTTTATTTCATGACACTGTGAGCTCATTCCACGTACATAGCAACTAAATATTACGATTAATTTTACAAAAGTTACATTTCGAACCATGAGACAACCAACATTTTTAGTCTCCCCATGACCATGGATAGGTTCTGTCTATCCCACTAGTTCCATTGAGTTGTCCCATCATGGGACAACTGAGACGATTACGTCTCAGTAGTTCCATGGGACAAGTGGAACTAATATTTTATCATATTGTTGTCTCAGTAGTTCCATTGCCGTCATCACCGTACATATGAGAGTTGTCCATCATGGGACAACTGAGACGATTACGTCCCAGTAGTTCCATGGGACAAGTGGAACTAATATTTTATCATATTGTTGTCCCAGTAGTTCCATTGCCGTCATCACCTATATAACTAAACGGTGGCTTAATAAAAAAAAACTATGGTGTGTATACGAAGAGAGACATCGTACAACAAATACAATAGAAAGTTGGCATCGTAATAAAATAAAAGGTGACAAAGGCCGAGGTCAATCTTTTAAAGATTTTGCCAATATTAATCGATGACGTGACGTTAAACACTGTGCGTAATGACGAGGAGACAGCAGCACGTAAACGAAAAAAAAGCTAATGTGGAAAGAGATGTGTTCATTCAAAACACTCAGATGGAGCTCATAACGGGTGCGATCACCGTAGGACACTTTTTTAGAAAAACTCGTGCGGTATGGCTACTAACAATTTTCATTTAAGGTAGTGTTGTGTTGTGTTTCTGTCCCTCCACTTTTTCTGACATCTCGTACCAAAATATTACTGATAGCGATGTTCATTTGTTTTTAGAACGATTCACTGCAATAGAACTTTTGGGATAAAAATATTAGTTCCACTTGTCCTATGGAACTACTGGGACGTAATCGTCTCAGTTGTCCTATGATGGACAACTCTCATATGTACGGTGATGATGGCAATGGAACTACTGGGACAACAATATGATAAAATATTAGTTTCACTTGTCCCATGGAACTACTGGGACGTAATCGTCTCAGTTGTCCCATGATGGGACAACTCAATGGAACTAGTGGGATAGACGCGAAAAACAACAGAAACATCGGATACTTACCTATATCACGTAGAACTCATTAAAAACTGTCTCATTCGTGCAAACTTACAAAAATAATAATACACAATTTGTTAGTATGCACTCTCTGTATTAAATTATGAAAACGGTATACCTTTTTCATAAAAATCTTTAACAAAATACTTCTTAAAATCCCTCCCACCACGTTCTTAAATATTAAGCGATTCTGTGTACTCCTTTTACTGTTCCCAACCGACTCTTATTCATCTACACATTTAAATGGGCCGTGACTCACAAGTTACCGCAAAACCTATTAAAGTCGCTGACGTAGGGTGTAGTGTGAGTTACAGCGATTTTTGGTACGAAGTCAAAGCCAAAGTTGAAATATTGTTACAAAAGGTTCTGTATTAGATCAATAAAATGGCACTGAGAGAACGTCAAAATAAAAAAAATAATTAAAGACTAGCTGAGCTATTGGTTAGAAATGCGGCCCCGACCTGAGAAGACTTCGGCAAAAAACTCAGTGGGCACACCTCAACTTCCTGGGAAGATTTAAAATGTTGAAATCGTTTGCAATTACTGTAAGCGTTGTTGTTTTCGGATGAAGACGAATTTATTTTTGACTTGACTCTTTAAAGAACAACTTTCCTGTTACCCTATTGTACGTCAAGTTTTATGAAACCAGTAGGTACTGAGATCTCACTCAGATCTGCAGGGTTCAAACCAACCATCCATAATGCTGGTGAACGCATAGATGCCGCGACGAACAATGACAAGCGATGATGATTATAACAAATAAATTAAATCCACATTCAAATCGAAGAATACTAGACCCATATTAATAATGATGGTATCCTGAAACTACGTCACAAACGTGAAAAATCAATCAATCAAACGCAATCGCGCCCCACAATTCGAAGAATTGAAACAAAAACTGTGTTATTTACAACATGTTTATTTTAGTAATAAAAATTAAAAAACGTTCTGGAATGTAAACTAACTTTTAAACTCTCGCGTTCCATGATTAAACAATAATGGAAATTAACGCAAAACAGCTGATCAACGATTTCCTAAAGTCTATGGTGGGCACATAACACAGATAAATCGGTCATGACTGTCCCACTCAATTATTATTTCATATCTCCGGCTAGCCGCATTTACTCCTAGTTTCTTACATGTGACATCTTCTATCACATTTATCATATATTCTTCAGTCCATATCTTGGAATCTGCAGTTTGTTTCTTTCCAATTCCCTGATATAGGTATTATAATTGATCAGAAATACTGCCAAATAAGGACTTAAAGGTATACGGGCACATTACCCGACACAAATCAGGGCACATTAGCCAATTTTCGGGGCAATACTTGGCTTCGATAGATAAGTTTGCCTGAAACGAAATTTAATTGTAAGCATAAAAACTAAAAAATATGAAGCAAAAACCAAATTTAAAAAAAAAAATTGAATTTTTTGTAAAAATTGAATTCAGACTATCATGCTTACCGTTTTATCATTTTTCTCACTTTAGAACGATAAAAATCAGTATTGCAATTCGCAATGAGCAAAATTCAAAATGCATCTGTGAGTTTTGCCAATTGCACACCTTACTGACTGGGGCACATATGCCTGGGTTACCCCATTTGTAAGAAATCCGTTTCCTGACACTGAGCCCATACCCTCTCCTCCGTTGAAATTAAAGCGATGACAATGACAAATTAACAGTTCAAGTTGTACCTTTAGCAGTTTGGGAAAATGTGGCCTGTTTGCGAGCGAGTATCGAATTTTTGCATATAGGTTCAATCTTTTAAGAAAATCGTTAATTGATTAACTGCCACCCCATAGTTTTTGGAATAAAAAATGTTAAAGGCTTCTGGAAGTTAAATATGAGGTAAAGATTGAGTGTCAGAAAAAAAATAGCGTTACAGCTAATAGTGTTACTAATAATAGTGATAGTACGTGACAGACAAAAGGTACACGATTTAGCTTTTCCTATCACGATTCTAGTCCCGTGAACTTCATGGTTTAATATAATTGAATACTTTTGTCTCACCAAATCAAAAGTCTCACGTCCTTATCTATTGTAGTCATCATAGCCTGTGCTAAAACCTCGTCCATCTAAGATCTTAGTAGGCCTCAAAACACCATATATTTGGCTCTTTTCCAAATTTTAGTTAAATTGGTCAAGCATGATACCCAACAAATAAACTTGAAAACTTGTTAATTATTCAATCATATCGTAACATACTCGTATTTATAAAACAAAATGTTCAACCCAATTCTGTATAGTCTAGACTGTTGAAAAGTAATTTGTAGAGAATTATAAGTTTATGTTGATACGTGTATGTAGGGTTTAGACTCCTTATAACCCTTTAATACATTTTAGGCAAATTCATCAAAACTTTGAAAACATTTGTTAATGCTAAGATTATAAACATTATTTTCAATGTTAGTAGGTGAAAAAGTTTTACGAGATTTCAGCTTTAGCAATTCTGTATGAATATTTATGAATGGAAATTAAATATTTATTTGACTTTAGAATAACGTTAGCTTTATAAGTACTTGACAAATGTGTTTATTTCCTGTATATCGACTTCCTAATCCATGGTTACGTATTTTCTAGATTTTGATGGCTCAAAAGTTGGACACAGCCAAAACGCGTTCCTGTGTCCTACATAAGTAGTTGTGGGTACAATATACATAGTACCAATCTGGTGGTGTACAGTGAATAAAAGAGGAATCAATATTTCGATATATTTTCTTTGAAGCAGTTAACTTGACACCAAATTCCTTCTACAAAGGAGGCAATATAATATGTATGAATATATAAACAAAGAATTTTTTTCTAAAAGCGGATGTGTATCAATGAAGCTATAGCTACAGATATTTTCTTGACAAGAAAGGAAGTCATCCACTTCGAATTAAAGGAAAAGAAACAGGATAATTCGAATGAATTATTTGAGAGAATTTTCTCAAATACCTCAGAACGGAAACCAAAGGAAACTATTCTTTACAACATCGCTACGGGAGGGCCGCGTAACGAGCACACCAAAGTTGAAAGTCTGCCGGAGGGTATGCCACGTCCGTCGCTACTCTATGGACTTGCCTTCCGGAGTAAGCCAACGACATATGCAATACAGTTATGCATTCGAGTACTTCATAATTATATTGTAGTAGCAGAGTATAATACTGTCAATATTTATTTTTATTAATAGTATTTCTAAAGGATGCTTGCTTAGTAGCAGAGTATAATACTGTCAATATTTATTTTTATTAATAGTATTTCTAAAGGATGCTTGCTTGGAGGAAAGGGAGGAAATAGAGTAAGAAAATATTATAATGAGAAAAAAATATAACACCTGACTTTCTCACCTCACTTTTCAGTAACCACTTGTAATCAGGTCGGCCGTGTTCTGCCACTTAAGTGTTATAAACAAACCTAATAAATTTCACTACCAGTAGTCCAGTAGTAAATAGATAAAAACCTTTAAAGTCGTGATGGCTACTAAAGAAAATATCTTTTTACTCGACTACTGAAGGAAGTAGGGTAATGTTTTTCGAGAGTATGTATGTTTGTATATATGTCCAGTTCTCTGGCTTAGCTTGAATGGCTTGACGAAGTTTTGTCATATGAGGTGTCATTTGATTCGCCGTGATTGTGTGGGTACACTAGGTATATCAAAATTTCGGCGGATTTTTGGTACCAAAATTTTTTGACCGCGTTGGTCGCAAAAACTACTGAACGGATTTCGATGCAGTTTCATTTGTTTAAAAGGAATTGGTCAGACTTAAAATCTAACGTTTGTTTGATTGCAATCGCTTGAGTAGAACCAAAGATTATGTAGGTCGAAACAAGTTTAATAGCAGGCAGCACCCATTATTTTTTTCCGGTTTATGATTTTTTCACACACTAACTACATGCACTAAAATATTAGTATGTCTTTTTACATAAATGTAAAACAGAAACTGGTACTCAATCACTTGTTGCTATGCAGGTAAAACTTGGTGGTGGGACGTGTAAATAGTCCTGCCAATGGTGTGTTTGCACACAGAGCGTATAAGCTCCTATGACCAGCAGTTAGGTTGTTATGAAAAGAAAATACACATGTGACCGCTTCTATGAATGAAAACGCAAGAGAACCGGCACTGACCTGAGTTCCACCTCGTGAGGATTCAGCTGTAGACAGGCGTGGTTCCTGGCACGTGCTGGTGGGTAGGTATATTTCGACCGGCCGGTTATTTTCTTGAATTTGTCGTTTTCTTCCGATACACTTCACTTATACTGACTTGAGAATGTGGCCAAAGGAACTTATAGAATTACACAGAAAAAGAAACGAGGAGTTGAATTACTCAAACTTCCGTTTGGTGCGTTAGCGGAGTCATAGACACCTTTCGGTGCTGCTGCGAGTTACTGACTGATTAAAAATGAACGGGTTGAACGTCAGCCGTGAAGCTTGAGAGTCCCGCTCATAGAACTTCGTTCTCAAAATATAGTTCGAAAAGATCCGTTCACAGCGCCATCCATTGGCCTTCTTCAACACTAAGTGGTCAACAAATGAGCGCCAATATTCAAACATTATTCGTTCATAAAAGCGGTTTCTTAAATTACAAAATTGAAATACAATTAAATTATGTGGGAAATAATTAAGAAAGTACACAAGCGCTCCACCATGCACCCGGCTTTGGAACGTCGCAAGACGTTACGAAACAAACAAGCGAACACTGGCTGATTAGAGCCCATAGTGAATTTGTATAACATAATAATACACATAGCTAAAATAACAACTTAGACTAACAATATTCTATCTAAAGTATGTTTAATGTTTGAGTTAAAAATTAAAGTTTAAGATTCTATTCAGCGTTGTAAGTTATTGCGTTGGGATAGGATACAATTTGGTTACAGCGCGTTTGTAAGTACCAGTACGCGTTTTATATATTATGATAGACATGAGGAGTCCAGGTCCAGTATGACAATTGACAACGTGAAAATGCTGAATTATTAGATCAACAACGTGATCGCGTTTAGGGAGAAGGACAGGATGTAATCCTGATACAGAATGAGGTTCGATCTTAAATTTAAATCGTGCGAATTTTAAAACGTATGCAATGATGCGTAGTAGTTTCTGCCAAGAAGAAACACGTTGTGCTAATGTACATAACAATGGCGACTCTGTGTGTTTTGTTGTCACACTCAACACATTTGCCTTATGCTCAGGTAAGTCAGAACAGTTGGCGGGAGAGAATGACTTAATAGGCCATTCATCAGGGGGGCCGCGGATCCATGCTGGACCGTTCCACCACAAATCATAAGTCAAAGTTGCGAAGGGAGCATGCCGCGTGATAGACAATCACTCGGGTTAATGGCTCCGGCGATGTGATAAAAATGTTTAGCGTTCAAGTTTTCTTGACACTGAGCGACCCGGTTACTAACAAAAATCGACCACCGATGTGGTGACGAGTGAACCCATGATAAGGCAATCGTGGAATCAGAAAAGGCGTAAATGTCAGTAATGGGAATGCGTAATGCATAAGAATCACGTACAGTTCTTATTAACTTTGACATAAGCAAAATAGCACATAACTCTAATCGAGCAAGCGTAGTAATCTTTGTCGGAGTGACCTTTGATTTCGCACACAAAATGCGAGTTTGAATGCCAGATGGGTAGGTACAATGTGCATAAATAACACATCCCATGCCATTCAGGCTGGCATCACAAAATGCGACAAGACGTAATTCGCAATCAACTTCGACACCTATATATCGCGGAATTTTTAATGTGTCAAGCAATTTTAATTCTTGAACGAGAGCGGAAAGGCGTGAGCGTATATGCTCTGGAGCAGGGTCATCCCAATCACTCTTACTAAGCCAAAGTTCCTTAATTAACAACTTGGCGTAGAGTATCACAGGTGCCACCAACCCGAGCACGTCAAATAGTCGCGCAACTATAGAGAGTATATTTCTCTTAGTGCACTTCTCATCTACCAAGGTGGATGTGAAATAAAAATTATCTCCACACGGCTCCCACGAGAGACCTAAAACCTTTGCGACATGACTGCCAACATCAAACTCAAGCGATTTGCGGTGAGTATTTATGTCAGCGTTCATTGCGATAGGAAATAGCCTAAAATTTAATAATAATAAAAACAGGTCTGCCTGTAAATTGGGACCAATATGTAAAATATCATTGAGCGAAAGACCAGTGTGGGTTTTAGCGCTCGCGTCTAACACAATACGCGGCATCGGTTTGTCATGTCGAACTACTGCGTGATGTGGTATGCAATAACCATCCATAGACAAATTAGAGTCATCAACGAGACTAAGATAACCATTATCTAAATAATCCTGAATAACCTTATTGTAATTTTCGCGTACGGTTGGTGATTGACGAAGTTTACGCTCGAGCGACAAAAACCGGCGGTGAGCGACGCCGCGCGAGTTCCCTAGTTCAGAGGGATCCTTGCAGAACGGCAGCGCAACAGTATAACGACCTACGTCATCGCGATTCACAGTAGATTTGAAAATATTCTCGCACTCGGTTTCTTCTGGAGACAATAGGCGCTTCACAGGAACTTCCTCAAGTTCCCAAAATTTTTGCACCAAATCATTTAGTGCTAGCGCAGAAAAGGATGCGGTTGTAGGCACAACAACTTTACGTGGGTAATCACCCATAAGTACATACCCAAACGCGGTTGATAGTACACAAGGGGCACTGGGACCACACTCGACTCTATTTCCTAAGTAAATATACGTGAAGAGCTGTGCACCTAATACTATATCAATGTTTCCTGGAATGTTCCAGCTTAAGTCAGCAAGCGGTAAATCGCGAAGATTTAACTCGCGATCACACTTAATTAATTGCGAGGGCAATTGATCCGTAAGGCTATTCATAACTAACGCATGTATAGTATACTTATGATCTGCATAAATACGAGATTCAATGTCCAAATACACATAGCCTATTATCGTGTGCGAAGTGGAGCCAACACCTTTGACAACAGAATTACTCATTGGTATTATTGGTAAATTTAATAAACGACAACAGGACAATGTTATTAAGTTATTCTGTGAGCCATTATCAATTAGACATCTGACTACAGATTTATTTTTCCAGTGCTACCTTTAGGGCGAGCATACACCTGAGCGGTTGCCAAGAGAATATCACCCTTATGGCTAGAGGCATACGAATGCACAGTGCTTGAAGCGAGCGGTGACTCAGGAGTGGGGCTAACAAGGTCGCACTGGGGCGGCGGGGATGCGGCAACAGTCGTCGCATGCGAGTGCGAATTATTAACATTATTATAAAAATGCAATAATTTATGATGTTTTTTCTGACAGAAACAAACTGACGTACTTTTACATTGCGGGAGATTATGTAATGTGCTTAGACAATTCACGCAACCACGCTTAGATTTAATAAACTCATATCTAGCCTTTGCATTTTGCATATTTTTAAACTGAGCGCAGTTATACAGGTGTCGGTGGTCGCGGCCGCCACATAAACAACATGACGCGTCAACTGCGGCGGGCGCATTCGACTTATTATTAATCGGCACACTGACAACAAACGACTTAGAATTACGCTGTACACGCCTATCATTAGACTGTGGCGTCCCAGCAGTGTACGACTTCGCATATGACGAAGACCGCGGGTTTGACCGTTCAATCATCTTAGCATAATCTTGTACAAAGTCGATCAGCTGTTGCGTCGTAGGTATATCGACACCTCGAACAGAAAGTTCGAAGGCTTGGATGGTTAGCGTGTCCATTTTCCTCAAGGCACATTGTAGAAACATGAAGTCCGTTAAATCATTTATACCTAACTCATTAAGCGCGGCGATAGAGGAGGAATATATACCTATAAATGAATCAAGTGAGTTCACACTAGGTGAACAATTCTTTAAGTCTAATATATTATTAAGATAATATGAACCTAATGAGCGTTTATCTTGGTATTTCTTGACCAAGGCGTCCCAAACTATACTGTAGGTCTCACTTGACGGAACAATACCGGCAGTGAACTTTAGTGCTTCATTGGTTAGTTTTGAGAATAGGTATTGCACACGTTGCGAATCAGACAATTGGTTGTTTGAATGAATATTGGCCTTAAAGGACTGATAAAATGTATTCCAGTTTTCAGGGCGTCCGTCAAAACTCGGAATAACAAGCATTTCCAATTTCACTACAGACGCGTTCGAATTACTCGACCCGTGTGAGGCGACCTCCTTGACCTTGGGCGTAGATAATTTATTTCTAATGCGTTTTATTCTCGAATACAATTCATCAAATGAGTCAAGGCAAGAATAGTCGGATTCCACAGGGGGTTCTAATGCTAAATTTAAGCTATTTATTTGATCTACAATCGACTCGAACTTATCGCGAACGTCATCGATGTTCTCGGTCTCGGCCAAAAATTCCTCATTGGATCGCGTCGTTATGTCAAAACACACAACTGATTTCGACGATTTATACCAACGGGTAATGCGTGCAAACAATAATTCCTTCTTTTGATTCAACAGAATAAGCTGACCTGACGACATGTTTGCAAATTAACGATAGGTAGGACCTACCTATTGAAATATAACAAGAAGATTATCTGTAAGGTACCTACTATAATATAATAGTAATTCAACACAAACAGTTTAGATATACCTACTTTTTATTGAAAATTGTACTACGGCTTATTATATAATAGCGCAAGTACCACAGCGGAGCGGGAATGTAACTAACTACGTACCTAGATAGGTACCTACAAAGTTACGCGTATGCGAATAGAATGATGATTATTTACCAATTAATACGTAAATCACCAACTATTATAAATATCTACCAATTATTACGTAGATTTAGCGTTTTAAATGCAGAATTTACCAAATAATTTACGTAAATCTGTTAGCGAATGAAAGTAATGAAACTAAGATGGCGGAAAGAATTCACCAAAATTACGTGAATCTTTTAATTAAATGAATAGGAAAGAAATATTTTTCACCAATAATTACGTGAATATGTTATTTACTGGCCTATCCGACTCGTAAGGACCATAAATTGGTGGTGGGACGTGTAAATAGTCCTGCCAATGGTGTGTTTGCACACAGAGCGTATAAGCTCCTATGACCAGCAGTTAGGTTGTTATGAAAAGAAAATACACATGTGACCGCTTCTATGAATGAAAACGCAAGAGAACCGGCACTGACCTGAGTTCCACCTCGTGAGGATTCAGCTGTAGACAGGCGTGGTTCCTGGCACGTGCTGGTGGGTAGGTATATTTCGACCGGCCGGTTATTTTCTTGAATTTGTCGTTTTCTTCCGATACACTTCACTTATACTGACTTGAGAATGTGGCCAAAGGAACTTATAGAGTTACACAGAAAAAGAAACGAGGAGTTGAATTACTCAAACTTCCGTTTGGTGCGTTAGCGGAGTCATAGACACCTTTCGGTGCTGCTGCGAGTTTCTGACTGATTAAAAATGAACGGGTTGAACGTCAGCCGTGAAGCTTGAGAGTCCCGCTCATAGAACTTCGTTCTCAAAATATAGTTCGAAAAGATCCGTTCACAGCGCCATCCATTGGCCTTCTTCAACACTAAGTGGTCAACAAATGAGCGCCAATATTCAAACATTATTCGTTCATAAAAGCGGTTTCTTAAATTACAAAATTGAAATACAATTAAATTATGTGGGAAATAATTAAGAAAGTACACAAGCGCTCCACCACTTGGTAAGAACACCCATTTAGTGCCTGGATGCGAACGTCTAAATCTATATGCAATTAACCAAGTAGCAATTCCCGTAAAGTATATTCTAGTGAAAACATATTTCATTCCCTGGTTCGTTTCTGCATTCCTAGATTTGCTAAAGGAATCTGAGCAGTCAAAGGCTGTTATTTACAATTTGGTGCTACTTCCAGCTCCAGGCAAACTGACTTTTTTTAATTACTAGTAGAATCGCTTCGTCGAATCATTTGTTATACGTTTCCTTCGGATATTGATTTGATTACAGTTACGAAGTGTGAAAATATGGAAGGAGGTTCCATATTTTCACACTTCGCACCAATCTGTTCCTGTCTGCGTCCTTCAGCGCAATGTCATCAGCATACATAAGCAACTATAGAGCCTAGCTGACAGGTAAGGGCTAAGTACGGATCCTTAGTGTATCACGCTTTTGGCGACACGAAGTCCCCGACTTCGGTCCAATCCACAACTTCTTATTATTACTAGAAGAATAGCTTCGTAACTAATAATTTCCTATGCGTTTCCTTCGGATATAGATTGGTGATATTGAGTTGATTACAGTTAATGCAGTATGTTACAGTTATTGATTATATTATACTGGAATAACACAATTTTTATCCCGATAATAAAATTGGTCGTGAAATAATGAAATCAAAATTTCAGCAGGTATCATAATGTTTCTAATATTATAAATGTGAATGTCTGTGAAGTTGTTTATATGTCTTGTTAATTGTTGTTCAAGGAATTTTCATACAAATGAAATACTAAAATAGGTTGTCAATGTAGGCCCTGTCGGGTCTGGCTTTTTGGGCACCGTACCAGTATAGGTCGATGAGGAGGAATTCTACAATGCCAAAGTTACAGTCCCATCCCCTTCGTTTTAATAATTATACAGTTAATATTTTAGTTAGCATAATTTGGTATATTGTATATTATTATTAAGTATAATACTTTGTTTTTGTTAGTTAATAAACATTGTATAAAAAATGTAGCAACGTGATCTTATACTAACTGGTTTATTAGTTGGAAACTACAGATATGCAAAATCACAGAGTTATTTAGCGCAGCATTAAAATGCAACCAGCGGAGTTGTGGCGAATACTTGAGATCAACAAGGATGTTGAAAGAATAGAAGAGGTCAACATTCTTTTGGCACATTATGTTTGAATTTCACACGATAGACTCCTCATACACATCACTGAGAATACGGATCGAAGAGACTGACCTGTCAACGGCGGCGACTGGGATTCAATGAATACTGATCCCGTGCCTATACCTACTAGTACATTCTATGTTTTTGTTCTTTTGTGTACTTACTAATAATAGAATAAGATTTCTGTTACAGTTAGTAACAGAAATCTTTTGTGGATCTTTGGTCTGCAATAAAGATTATTATTATTATAATTAACGGCAATTAGCCTATGGCAATATACTGCTGGACATGGGTCGCTCCCAATGTTGGGAGGCTGTAGCCTACTGTTTCTACACTGGCCAGACTAGTTGGAACAGAGTTTCATTTCGAGTTTGCCTTCCCCTTGTGTAACCTAACTATAATCCATCCTTATACCAATTTTCAGCCATCATCATCATCCATCCAGTCGTTTGGAAGTAGTTAAGTAACAAATGTCCAAATATCTTCATAATCTTTCAAAATTATTACTAGGAAGTAGAATTATGCAAACTTATCAATGAACAATGTGGACATTTCTGTGCAGACACGGTCTAGAGAATAAGCTAGGGTAAATAATAAGATCATTAATCAAACTGTCAAGCTAGAGTTGTGGTGAAATCCGAAATAAGACCCGTTAATTGTGGCCTACCAGTATTTGATGACCTAAATTTGGTTGACCTCAATTTTGGTCAACTTCCGTTTTACATTCGATGCAAGGTGTAATGTCTGCCAAGAATTTTTGAGAATACATTGATTTCACGTGTTAGAGATAGATAATTATTATATTTCAATAATGCATATCCTGACGCGATACTCAGTTTTGGAGTTAAATAATTTTAATAATGTTAACGAGACTTAACGCGATCGTGGTATAGGTACTTTTTTTTCGTGTGGAAATCCCCTTGGATACCTCGCCGGAGCCGGAAGCGGAGGTTATGTCGGACTCGAACCGACTAAAACCGCACGCCGACTGAGGGTCGTGGCGCTAGGCCGGAGGTGAGGTCTTCGATGTATCCCTGGCCCTCCTCAGGTGGTGGGGCAACGGTGTCCCCGACTCGCCCCTGGGGGCGCGAATGGGGTAATGGCGCCGCGCGCCGTGGCTTGCTTCTGCTGGGGTGACAGGCGGCTCCACCCTTCACCCCCAGGTCCATGGTATAGGTACATATAAATATATAGTATGTATTATATCCTTTGATTTGCTGGTGTAACCTGGTCCATTAACATTTTTGTATATCATAGAATGCGAAAGGTTAAAAATTATAAAATAATTATAAACATGGTTATATATCCATAAGTAAATGGATAGTGTATGGGGCGTAACCATGATCTTAAAAGCCCAAGCCAGCAAACAGCTATTCAGACCATCCGGTTACTGCTGGAAAAGGCCAGAGGAAGTAACACAAACTTACACATGATCTTCATAGACCTGGAAAAGGCTTTTGACCATGTGCCAAGAGAACTTATTTGGGACGCACTTAGAGCCCAAAATGTCCCAGAACATTATATCGCCTTCATTCAGGACATGTACAATGGTGTTACAACTCAAGTCGTCTGTCCAGCAGGTTACTGGTTACAGGCCACTTGGTTGACGACGGTACAGAAAGACCTGAAAGAGACAGACATACACGCCGAGATAGCAAAAGATAGGGAAAAATGGAAGAGGCAGACAAACAGAGCCGACCCCAGATAATGGGAAAAAGGCTAAGGAGAAGAAGAAGCTCTGATATAGGTTTCAGGGTAATAGATCAGGTTGCAATGACCCCTGCAAACTAATTAATATTTTTTATTCCTAACTAGTAATAAAAACATTTCGTGGTGGTTAGGACAAAAGTAGGCAAAAAGTAACAGTGTGTCTTGATGGGTTTTTTTTCCTAATCAGTAGCACTATTACTCATTTGGTAGTCGTGTGTAGATGGGAATACACCACAACACTGAAAAATTATATAAATTTTATAACATAACATAACATAAACTCACGCCTGTATTCCCCGAAGGGGTAGGCAGAGGTGCTAGCACCCACATTTCGCCAGTTTATGTTTAGGTCCCAATGTAATAGGTGGCGAGCCTATTGCCATTAACGGGGTACTTATAAACCTGCGATAAATACACACATAACTTCGAAAAGCATCGAGAAGTCATAGGTGTGTGCCATGGTAAACCTGGGATCGAACCCGAGACCTCGTCTCAGCAGTCCATTACCCATACCACTAGGCTACCGCAGATTGTTATATATATAAATTTTATACTCCTTATAAATACCACCATCTCAACAATTCACTTCCATCTAAAATCTATATCTAGAACAAAAGCCAAGAAGTTAGTAAATTTGCAACTACAGAACGGTGGTTTGCACTTCAGCGTGCAGGCGCGATACATTACCGTAACTATCTCGCCATATTTATATAATTCAGTCGTGCGGAAAAACTAATGGAGTTTCCAGCCAGTGATAAACGCCGGTGTGTTGAAAACTGTTAAGAGTTTGTAAAACTAATGTTTGTAAAACTGTAGCAGGGATTAAATTGAAGTAGGTATGTAACACGATTCTCGCGAGCCTACATGTATAATTATAGCTATGATGAGTAAACACAATATACTGACGTTGCCCTGAATTAAAAAAATAAAAACCATTTCTTTTATTTGTATGTTTGAGAATTTTCATATGCTATGCGCTACTACACTACATCTTTATATGCTTTTGTCCGCGACTCCACCCGCGTGGATGTCGCTTATCGCGACCAAACATAGCCTGTGTTAATCCAAGGAGTCACCAAAGGAGATGGAAAACGGTGGGCCTAAATGTAATAAGTTGAGATATGATTTAAAAAATTAGTCATATTTTTGTATATAATAATATGAAAAATCAACACAATTATCAATCTGGATGCGGAGAAATATGAGAAAATAGTTTTCGTGAGATTATCAATTGAGTAATCGATTACACTAAAACATTTGCAGTAAATAATTAACTCAAAGTAATTAAATGCACTATATATACTTACATGCAATATAGTGCATATAATTACAGGCATATTATTAAATCAAATATCAATTAATTACTGAAAAATCAATATTAATGATTATCGATTTCATATCGATTCAAATATCTCTTATATTTGTAGTCTATGTCACTGACAGGACAGCTGACTAACATTGACACTAGACAGTTGCTGACTGTTTTTGTTTGCTCACTCGTTTCGTGTTTTCCGATGCGTTTTGAGTGCTTTCCCGATTATTCGTCATTTCTTACGATAACTGCTTTGTATTTTATGGATTCTGACCCTGCCTACCTTGTACGACCCTTGCTTTCACCTTGGACACCGAAGATTACTCACACGTTTGACTTGGAATTGTTATTTTGGATTCGCCGGCTTGTGGATTGGATAATAATGAAACTATGGGTCGCTGTGTGAATTGTGGGATATATACTGGTCACTGCAATACACTGGGCCGACGGCCCTTACACGATGAAACAATTCTGTCAGTGATTCGGCAATGGCTTGCACCTCAGTCTGCAAGTAAATACCTATAACCTCATCTAACCAGCTACCATGCTGGCAGGTTTAAAATGTAAAATGTGTTTAATAGAAGGCAATAAAACACTACATTAAATGATTTTTTATTTTATTTTAGACATCCTTTCCCTATCTCCTTACCTGTTACTTACCTATCGCTTGAAGTCGTTGACGTTCATTTAGATGATTTTTCAAACATTTTCTAGTAAATATTATAACTATTAGTGCAAAAGAACACATTTTGCACTTCAGGAATCAGCTGTTAGTTAAAGATTGTAACATAACCTCACTTTTACATAATCTCTTATATCTCTGTTCTCAGATTGACAAAATCCGCAGTATTTTCAGTTAAAGGTTGATAATATATAAGATATTAATTGACACCACTTTCATCTTCTTACAACTAGGCCCAAGATTGTATGTAATCATTTCAGTCCCCTTTCATTAAAATCCCGTGATATATATGAATTCATTTTGACACATTATAGCTAAATCACTTTAGTTCCCGTTGTCATGACAACAATCTTGTTAGCGATATATTTTTATTTTATTTTATACATTAGCGCCCTAGTACATCGTATTTTTATAAATATTTCGTGAATTTACCATACTTTATATGTGATAATTTAGCCTATGTGTTCTATAAGGTAACAGCTAACTCCATACCAAATTTAATTAAAATTCATTCAGTAGTTTTTACGTGAAAGAGTAGCATACATTCATCCATCCATAGTTACAAAACTTTTGTGTTTTAGTAGAATTCAGTCTGAATCCAGATTTTGATTTAGACTTAAATCTAGAAGATGTTTGAATATGGGTCCGGTTGCCGCATCTCCTTCGATTATTTTAGGTCATACGCCTTTTATGAGAGTGAAGCCTGTTCTATAGTTTCCAGGGGAGAATGGTTCAGACCTTAAAATAATACACTTTACAACTTTATCTAAACATATTATGACAACCTTCATAGAACTCATGACGCAGTTCAAATATATCTGCTCACATCATTTGCAGAATATTTCCTTGAATATAATATTCATCTAATTTTATTTACGAGATATTGCAAGCGTGCTCTGCATTCTAAGCTTATAATTATGGTAATACCTTCTAAGTCATTATCATATCTGTTATGTGCTGGACGATTAAGAGCCCTTTATTAGATTTAGATATGCAATTGAATCAAGCATTGTAATTTATGATAAGTGATTTTACTGATAATTGATATATGATATGATCTTGACTGCTATAGAAATACATCCAAAAGCTATATAGATAAATTAGAATCGCAACAAATTTGTTTTTTAAAACTGTTAGTTAGTAGAAAAACCAAATAACCGTAAAAGCGGTTATTATAACCTTTAAAAGTTTAAAGTAAAAATACCTTCTTCTTGATAATAGTCATGGCATATGCCGTTTCTTAACGCCGCGCGCCACAGCAAACTGCAGCATCTTTTTCATTGATATAATTTAGGCTGCCCACACACTAGCGTTTATCCGACGCGTGCGTTGTGTTATTGCGGCGTCTACGCTGCGCGTACGTTCATCGAAAGCCTACGCTGGATAAACGCTATTTGAAGGCGCTCTTAGCTGGTTTACTTTGAGTTCAGACCGTGTCTATTATCTATATATAACATCAACGACACGGTCCAAACTGAAACGGGTTATGAGGAAATGGCGAGATTAGTTTCTTTTTGTGAACAAATCAACAGTGTATTTTTATATTTGCAAATCAAAAAGAAAACATCATCCAATACTTTTGCCACAAATCGAAATGAAATATCCGTGAAAATGCTTAGCAGACCCTAATAAGATGTAGGTCAAATTCCATTTCGCAATATCTATGAATCAATCGGGTAAGAAAGAAATACTCAAGTTATTGTATGAAAAGGTTTAGTAGGATGTGTGTCTATGCGTTGGTGACGATAATATTCTTGTTCAAATACCTCTCCTCGACTTTGGGCGTCTGTCTTTTACATTTGCTAGCCGACTGTGGGTCGTGGTGCTAGGCTGGAGGTGAGGTTGTCATCGACATAAATCCCTCGCACCCCGGCTGACCCAGGGCGACATAACCCTCGCACCCCGGCTGACCAAGGGCCATCTCTTACGTTCTGGCCCTCCTCGGGAGGTTAAATCATTATACAGCATTACATAAATATAAACACACGCCTGTATTCCCCGAAGGTGTAGGCAGAGGTGCTAGCACCCACATTTTGCCAGTTTATGTTTAGGTAGCGAGCCTATTGCCATTAACCGGACACTTATAAACCTCCGATAAATACACACATAACTTCGAAAAGCATCGAAAAGTCAATGGTGTGTGCCATGGTAAACCTGGGATCGAATACAGCAGAAAGATTAAAATGAAAAATAATTTACAACGATGGAAAGCAGGATAACTGCGGTCGTTATTTCAGACAAATTTTCCGTTCTAAAAGTTACAAATGTCAAAAATCTGAATATAACCCTCTATTGCATAGCGTAGTATGTTTGGCTCATAGCCAATTTAGTTTCAGTTCGTGCCAGTATATTTACGAACAACACTACACGCTAATT
The DNA here is from genome assembly GCA_914829495.1 of Eilema sororculum. Lineage (NCBI taxonomy): Eukaryota > Metazoa > Arthropoda > Insecta > Lepidoptera > Erebidae > Eilema > Eilema sororculum. The sequence goes on from OU618532.1 coordinate 2,144,197, forward strand.
AACTACAAAATGAAACATCTCTAGCAGATTTACTTGAGTAGAAGTAAGTGGTGGTTTATGAGTGCGGAGTGCATTGAGAATAAGAAAATCATTTTATTTATGAACCATCCAATGGAAACAGAGTAACTTATACATATCACAAATAAACATTTTCAGCATGAATGGGTCTGCTCGACCATTAGATGTTGACCTGTGGAGGCATTTGTACCTTTATTCACTGCTTCTCCTCTCTCTCACCCCTCTCTCTCTCTTTCTTGGTAACACTTTTTACTTTTCTCATTTTATATTCACTTCTGCAGAGGGTAGCGCCCGATTAAAATCGGTGTCATAAGAATATTTTTTACTTCTTAATCAATATTCAAAATAATGGGATAATGTTAGTATACCCGTATTATAAGCAAGTCTCATTTTACGTCTAAAAAAATATTAATGGATCAGTTGTACTAGTAATTCTAGATGAAATTCTGTCGCTGATTTATCCATTATTAAAATCTGAAAACCAAGGAGCACTAAGTAATAAAGAGCAATGAGATTAAAAAACTACTCAACCTTCCTAACAGAAAAACTTGTACCGAGACTCTTGTTGGGCTTCACCTTGCTGATTTGTTTTGGTTGGGATTCCAAATCCTCGTATTAAACTATCTAGTGGAAGGGGTAAAGTGAAACCGTAGTCAGTTCCTAGTATAGAATTTTGATGTTTTTCTCAATCAAAATTTCATCCGGCAACAGGGTACGTACGTTGTCGAAGGCACTCACAAAATTGGATTCTTGGTTTGGTTAGCTTAAATCAATTACTAGATTTCCACTTTCTGTATTAACTGAAAATTGATGTTGATTTTCATTCGTATTATTTGTGAAGGATTATGTTTTAGAAAAAGAAAGGAAAGTTTTGCTACGAGTGTTTGGTTTTGTGGAGGTACGGGGTGTGATATTGAGGCAAAGCGAGTGTCCGGTAGCAGTAGTGAACGCGGCCGCTACGCTGGAGGCGTGGATTTGATCGATGGAAATATTTTGTATGCATGAATATGGGTATTTGCATTGGTCTGGTCGTGTCTCAGAGAGCACGTTAAGCTTTTGGTCCCGGTTGCCAAACGAACATCTATGACAGTCGTTACGGGTAGTTGGAGCTCTCAAAAGTCCAACAACTGGTCTAGCTGTTGGGCTTTTGAGGGCTTGGTGTGGAGGTCAGATGGCAATCGCTTCAAAGAAAATATCGAAGTTTAGCCAAATTCACAGTTACTCTGAACCCCAGACTCCAAGCTTCGGATGCAACTGGATGAAGAAGAAGAATAGTGGACCGCAACCCAAAGTGGGTTGTGGATGCAAATTCTATAGATTCTGAATTCTTCAATTTCTTAAGTTACTTAAAATGACTAGTACCTGTAGACGCGCTTCTAGGCTCGTATAAGCGCGAGGCGCAAGATACACCATTCGAGCGAACACGCCGTATACGCGCTGAAAAATACTAATCTGAAACCGCCCTAACCCCTATTCATATTTATTGACTATTGAAATTAGGTATATTTAGAATTATTTATAATAATATATTTAGTTAATCTTGAAGAGCATATCCATAACATAACAATGAACCACTTAATTACCACACAACTTAATTAAGCTTCTCGCGTAAGCTTGAGAACTTTAATGAGCCAATTATGTGCTTTACGACTGAGAATACGCAAATAGCTAACAGAATACGCCATTGAAACCACCATTGTATTATAATTAGTAATGCATTTCTAAGACACACGTTCTACTAATATCATAACATAACATAAACTCACGCCTGTATTCCCCGAAGGGGTAGGCACAGGTGCTAGCACCCACCTACTAATATCAAAGGTGTTAAAATAATAAGCTAAGAGTGCTATTACAGATATCGTTATTCTCTTCACTAAAATAATATAACTAATGAATGAATTTTTACAGCATTAAGTATGCTAACTATACAAATCGAATACATAGGGAAAAAGAAGTATCATCTCGGGCGGGACTCGAACCCGCAGTCTTTCCCTTACAGGGGGAACGCCTTGACCAATTCGGCTTCCGAGACACGCCCGATGTGATTCAAATTCCCCATCTTAAACGTCTTTAAGGTGACGGTGGAGTCATCTACCGATTTCCTTACGAACTATCGGAATCAATGAATGATGTTACAATCATTTTTTAACCGACTTCGAAAAAGGAGGAGGTTCTCAATTCGTCTGTATACATAATATTTTTTTTTATGTATGTTCACCGATATCTCCGCCAATTATAGACGGATTTCAAGTTTTATTTATTTGTTGGATAGGGTTACTTCTGAGGTGGTCCCATTTTCAACAGGTCAGGATCTGATGATGGGATCCAGGAGAAATCGAGGGCAACCATCGAAAATTGTATGGTCGTATGGTACTTTTGTTACGTAATCACATCTTACTCGGGTATATGCTTCAGGATGTCAACATCTGATGCTGCTGTGCTGATGATGAAGCTACTGAATTCCTTAACGCTTAGGAGTTGGGAGACAGTACTGCCATTGGTGGATGATAAATATTTAGTACCGGCGGACGAGCCGTCTGGGTACCGGCCCATAGTGTTGCTCGACGAGGTGGGCAAGCTCTTCGAAAGAGTCATTGCCAAGCGCCTCGTCGAGCACCTCTCTAGAGTGGGGCCGGACCTAGCGGACACCCAGTACGGCTTCCGCCGGTGGCGTTCCACTGTGGATGCCATCATGCGCGTGAGGACTCTGGCGGAGGATGCGGTCGCCCGGGGCGAGGTGATGTTGGCGGTGTCCTTGGACATCTCCAACGCGTTCAACACCTTGCCCTGGAGTTGCATCAGGGAGGCGCTCGTGTACCACGACGTGCCTCTCTACCTCCGCCGCATAGTCGGGGCGTACCTGACGGAGAGAGCCGTCATCTACCCAAGTGCGACCGGCGTCGGTAGGCGTGAGATGTCGTGCGGTGTCCCACAGGGATCGGTCCTGGGGCCGCTCCTGTGGAACATCGGATACGACTGGGTGCTTCGCGGTGAGCTCGCGTTTGGTGCCACCGTCACGTGCTACGCGGACGACACGCTAGTGACGGTGAGTGGCGCTACTCACCGCGAGGCGACCCAGAGGGCCACGACCGCTGTTGCTCAAGTCGTGGATCGGATCCGGCAGCTGGGTCTCGAGGTGGCTCTGCACAAATCCGAGGCCTTGTTCTTTCATGGCCCTCGGCGCAGGCCACCCCCGGGATCCAGCCTGATAGTAGGAGGTACTCCCATCGACATCAAGCCCCGGTTGAAATACCTGGGGCTCGTTCTCGACGGTCGGTGGGACTTCGGAGAGCACTTCCGAAGTCTGCGCTCCAAACTGTTGGTGACAGCTAACGCGCTGGTGCGGCTGCTGCCCAACTTGAGGGGCCCGGAGGACTCCTGCAGGAGACTCTACGCGGGTGTCGTGCGGTCCATGGCCCTATACGGGTGTCCCGTGTGGGCGGACACCCTGGAGACCAGATTCCTGCCCCTGTTGCGTGCGCCGCAGCAGAGGATGGCCTCCAGGGCAATTAGGGGATACCGCACGATATCCTTTGAAGCGGCGAGTCTCCTAGCCGGATCGCCACCGTGGATCCTGGAAGCGAGATCCCTTGCGGCACTCTATCGTTTCCGTAAGGAGGCGCGGGAGCGGGGATACGATCCCGAGCCCGAAGACATTCGGGCCGAGAGATCCCGGCTCCACAGGATCATGGTGGCGGAGTGGGAGCGACGACTTGAGCAACCACGCGCAGGGCATGCCGTCATAGAGGCGGTAAGGCCCATCATGGGGGAATGGCTAGAGAGGCCACATGGCAGCCTCTCGTATCGACTGACGCAGATTATCACCGGGCACGGGTGCTTTGGGCGGTATCTGCGTCGGATCGAAAAGGAGCCAACGTCCGAGTGCCATCATTGCGACGCGAGCGAGGACACAGAGCTGCACACGCTCACCGAGTGTCCGGCATGGGCCGGACAGAGGCGAGAACTAGTGGCGGCCCTGGGAGTGAGAGTTCTTACCCTCGCCTCCCTGCTCACAGCAATGGTCCGCTGTGCGGACGCGTGGGCGGCCGGCGTCTCCTTCAGCGAGCAGGTAATGGTCGTGAAGGAGACGGTGGAACGGGAGAGGCAGCGCGAACGAGCGAGACTCGCGAACCGCGCTGCCCGCGCGCACAGGCAACTCGGGCGTCGGAGGGCACTGACTGACCTCCGTCCCCCATGAGCGCGGGCCTGGGGGTGACGGGTGAAGCCGCCTGTCACCCCAGCAGAAGCAGGCCACGGCGACGGCGCGCAGAGAAGCGCGCCTCCCCATTCCGGGGGCGAGTCGGGGACACCGTTGTCCCCCCTCCCGAGGAGGGCTAAACCATAAGTGATGGCCCTGGGTCCGCCGGGGTGCGAGGGATATGTCGATGACAACCTCACCTCCGGCCTAGCACCACGACCCACAGTCGGCGTGCGGTTTTAGTCGGTTCGAGTCCGACATAACCTCCCCTTCCGGCTCCGGCAGGGGGGTATCCGAGGGGATTTCCGCACGGAAAAAAAAAAAAAATATTTAGTAGTATGTAGAGCTAACGTGTTGCTTGTGAGTTATGCTTGAATCAACTTCTGATACTGCTGGGTTGATAGTGAAGCTAACGGAACTCCTTAACGTTTGCGTATGGTGCTTTTGTAACGTAATAATGTCTTACTCAGGTATATGCTTCAGGGTGTCAACATCTGATGCTGCTGTGCTGATGATGAAGCTACTGAACTCCTTAACGGTTAGGAGTTGGGAGACAGTACTGACATTGGTGAATGATAAATATTTAGTATACTACCAAATATAGCTAATATGTTGCTTGTGAGATATGCTTGAATCAACTTCTGATGCTGCTGTGTTGATAGTGAAGCTATAGAACTCCTTAACTGTTAGGAGTTAGGGGACAGTACTGCAATTGATCGATGGAAACTAGGTAGTAGTATGTAGGGCTAACGTGATACTCGTAAGAGTTAGTGCTACTCCTGAGTTAATCACGAAATTTCAGAGTGAAACCGAGACAATTCCTCAATTAATAATAATAATAAGTATGTTTATAAAAGGGCGTATATACTCCTGAGGTGGTCTTTTTTATCGTGCGGAAATACCCTCGGATTCCCCCGCTGCGCCGGAGCCGGAAGGGAACGGTTTATGTTGGACTCGAACCGACTAAAACCGTTCGCCGACTGAGGGTCGTAGTTTGAGGTTGTCTTTGACATATCTCGTGCATCCTAGCGGCCCAGGGCCATCCCTTACGGTCTGGCACTCCCGGAATGGGGAGGCGTGCTTACGCGCGCTGCTGCCGTGGCCTGCTTCTGCTGGGGTGACACGTGGCTCCACTTGTCTTGTCCACTTAAAGCAACATACACTTGACCTTGAGTAAAAAAAATATTTTCTAAGTGCCCTGAAGCTTATGAACCGTAACAGCCCAGCTCAAGATTAACGGATTCTTCTTTCCACATCCGCATAGCCTTTTGTTGCAATTGCAACTAAGCTGTCACTACCTTTCAATCTAGTGCCAATAGTATCATCGTCGAATTTAATAAAAACTGCATCAGGTAACTCGTCCGATTCTGAGCGATCGCGACGCAGAGCAGACCACCTAAACGTACACACAATCCGCATTGCACCGTTGACAAGACCCTCAGTAAAATAGTTGAGCTATCATCTTAGAGTTGTTGTCATTCACCAATTTCATCGTTGGTGAAATTCTAACTGCGAAATCACCAACCAGTTCAACTCGCCGTCTTTCATATAAAAGTTCCAGTTCCCTTAACTTATTGGGAGTATAATGCTCCCAAAAGACGAAAACTGTGGTTAATAGCATGCTGGACTGGATTAAACTTGGATTACGAACGCAAACCTTGGCCCGCTAAAAAGGGAAAAATAAATGATTTTAAAAAAATTGAACCGACTTCAAAACCAAATAGGAAAAAAATGTTTAAAATAACAGAATTTAGAGGGAGAATTGAGATTCTCGATCTGTTAGAAGTCGGTGCCAACTTTGTTTGCTGGTGCTTTGCTGTACCTGAATTACCTGCCATGATGCATTTAAGTGAAATATCGATCATTTCAATACAAAAGTCGGTATCAAGTCAAACAGGTAAAATAACATAGCTTTTTTTTTTTTTTTTATCGTGCGAAAAATCCCCACGGATACCACCCCCACGGAGCCGGTGGAGGCGGTTATGTCGGACTCGAACCGACTAAAACGCACGCCATCTTGGGTCCTTGGCTGCCGGAGGTGAGATTGCCAAAAGCATATCTCTCGCACAAAATAACATAGCTAAGTATGATAGGCCACCCCTACCTCAACAAGTCATTATAATAATAATAATAATCATTTATTTCAGACGAATTATGTCCATATGTGTTAGTAACAATTTGGTCTTACAATTATGTTAGTACTGCATGTGAATAAATTAAAATATAAACCGAGGGGACGCGCTAGCATGCAGGCACGTCCACCTTTGTAGGACGGGAAGGTCCCGTCATTATACCTACATTAATGGCATTATAGCAGGTCAGGCACAGCAAACAAAGTTGGCACCGACTTCTAACAGATCGAGAATCTCTGAATTCTCTCTCTAAATTCTGTTATTTTAAACATTTTTTCCTATTTGGTTTTGAAGTCGGTTCAATTTTTTGAAAATCATTTATTAAACATTGATTTTTGATAACTGCGACCAAACAATTGAATGAATTTTTACATCATTAAGTATGCTGCTATCAAACTTATTTCGGTGTTTTTAGTGGCAGTCGAGTTTTTTATTTTTTAATCATTTGTTTTATTTTACACTTTTTAGTTATTATATGACATATATAATCTTCTTTTTGTAATCTCCTAATTTCCTTCACATCGTTTATACTTGAAATAAAAACTTATATCAATAAGTAAGAAAATTAGCGAGAATTATAGTTTTGTTAAACAACTTTAAATCGTTATATATCCTAAACTATTATTTAAAATGAAAAATCGATAAAAGGAACCTAAATATAATTTTAGAATACCTATTCAACGACACCCTACTTGACATAGTTCATCGACTTTTTTTCTTCATTTTGACAATATGGCGTCTGGTTGCCTCTGTGGTGAATTTTGATTACCGTCAAGTCTTCAGTGACACTCGCAAGGTTAAGACGAATCGATTGACGTAAGAATGATCAAAATTGGCCTATGCATTTGGTCTCTAGAACGCCACATAGAAACAAACATACATACATACATACATACATAGACTGATAAACACATTACCCTCCTTTGCGTCGCGCAGTCGGGTAACAGTTGGGTAAAAAAAAGAGTCATTTCGAGCGGGATTCGAACCCGCAGTCTTTCCCTTACAGGGGGACATTTTTCCCTGTGTATTCGAAATATAACTAATATTAAAATTATTACGATAGAACTATTTTGTTGAATTCTATGATGATACTTTTACAATACAACAAATTATTATTTACATTGATCCAGAGGTTTTGGTTCCTTACAGCAATCACGGTTGCGAAAAGACAGCTTATTTCTTGGGGCGATGTAAGAGATTTGAATGCATGCTACTTTAATTTTTTTTTTGTTGCAAACTACTTGTTATTTTTCAATCTTTTAAATCAAATGTCTTTCTCATATACCTTTAGACACAATTATTAATAAATTTTATAGTTAACATCGATATCATAATTGTGCTTTGTAACCACAAGCCCGTTTCATATCATCAACGTAGAAGAGCCACTTTGGTGTGAAACTTGGTGCTATCTAGCGTGATAGATGTGTTTGTCGCCGTCCAGTGCGTGCAGGTAAAGTTTGTGAGAGATGCTGTAATTTAAGTTTCAATTGCTTTTAAACTGTTGGAGAATCTAGAAACTTGGAGCGTGTGTCATCTGTTGGAAGTTGGGAACTGGAACAAGATGTTGATTACGTTTGTTTAATGGCCATGCAGTAGTTTTCATTTCATGATCCGTAATGAGAGATTCCTTGATTGGATTTTTAAATGAAATCATGATGTCTTTGAGTAAAATATATAAAATTAATATGTAATTATTTGTATTTAATGCGTTGCCACCATTTTATTAAACATAGCCAACTTTTTTTCTTGCGTGTGCGAAGGATAGTAGTTTTTTTTGTTATTGTAGTGAGTCCAGAATTTTGGTAATTGGCTAATTCAATCTATCAATTTAGCATCCTATCTCCTCCATATCCTTTCAGTAAATCTAATGACTTGACTGAGCTGATGTACTGAACTTTATTGAACATCGTTAACTGCAGTCCACGAAGAAGCTCAGGCGAATAGCACCTAACCTAATCCTCGATACCTTTCGCGCCTTTTTGGAGGGTGCTATTCATGGATACAATTTATTATGTAATCAACCAAACAGCTGTAAATTAAAACAAACGAATACAACAGAAACATTTTCATGGAATAATACAATTTTTAGAATGCAGCAGGTGATGCTAATGTTCAACAATTACAAAAGAATATCATATTTTTTATTTAACGCTTCCTCGAGATTTTTTATTCTAGCCGACAAAACAAATAAAAAAGTTATGGCTGCCAAAGAACTTAAAATACGAGGGTACGAAGTTATGACAGCTGGGTCGGATGCTCCCGGTAAGGTGGGAGAGTTCACGCAAATATCGATAAAAGATGGCATTTATTTTTTAAATGTATTCGGTATATAAGATATTGATGTAACTTTTGGTTAAAGAATCAGTCATAATTTGCCAACGATAAGAAAATTCGTGTGTAAAAAGCATTTTACGGTTAAAAACAGAATAATGATATTCAAAATCTGAAATTATTATTCAATCTCTCAGATATAATTTTCAAATAGTGAAATGATCTAAGGTTGAAACAAATACAGGATTGGCGCATCTAACTTCAACCTACATCACTTACAGGATGTTTGTTTAAGCCCCAAGATGATCTATATTTGATTCACAAGTCAATACAGTAATTGTTCCTGGTCTGAAGCCGTGCAAGATAAATGGTGATTGGCTCATACCCTTGTGTACATTTGCTAATAGGTACGTAGTATATGGGTATATTATGAAGGTTCTTGAGATAGCTTTGGGGCATTATAAACGTAATAGGAAGGAAGTTTGTGTATTTTAGGGAGTTTGGCCATCAATATTATGTCTGTGATCTTCATTATGCCATCAGTAGTCAAACAATTCTGTTTGTTAAAATTTCAATTAAATTCAATTACTATTTATTAAAATTGTCATGCATTTAAATTGTTGAAAAATATTTTAACCCTTGAATAAGCTTGATTGTTTTATTCATGAAAATATCGCCCTCTCTCGAATTATATTAAATAATGATATTGGTATTCCAACTCATTCATTCATGGACACACATATACGAGATATTCGAGATATTGGAATATTTACCAAACTCAAAACATTTCATGATTAATATCCTGACATCTCACTAATCAATTCTTCAATTAAAAAGAAAACGCGTTTTTTAAATAAAAAGTTAAGTTATACAGAAAAAGAAATACTTAGTAGAAAAATTATGATCTTTATAATAAAATTATACCTACTCGAAAATTTACCGTCATTTTCATTAATATACTTTTTTTAAGAATATTTGACCCTAAGTTACTAATCTCTTACCCCTCCAACTAAGCTAATTTGCTTGTGCTAGGAGTGGGTTTACGTCGGAAGTGTAATGGCTAGGATTCGAACCCAGGACTTCTCGTTCGTAAGGCCTACTCCTTAACCACTAAGCTACTGACGCCGAATATTATGTAAAGAGATATTTAAGCATTCCATTTTTAAGCATTCAATAAACTAACTATTCGAATCTATGTATTTTTGAAAATCTGTATACCTTTATTGATTGGACAAGGGTTTTGTTACATACTGTATATATTTTCCTTGAGGCCCCAATCCAAAGTTGTAAACTAACCAACCCGCAAGGCTCATCTGTTTATTTTAACGTATCGCCGATACGAAGTTATCTTAGCCCTATGACACATGCTACAACATTCTTTATAATGTTACCCCTTTTGTTTTTGCGACCTGTCCTTATGTAATATAAGGGCTTGTTTGTTTTGGGTGGAACGTTTAATTTAGGGCTGGATTTCCGAGCACCCTGTATATATAACGATAATAAAAGAATAACATACGAGTTACGTTTTCATTTCTCAATAGAAAAACAATGTAACCCGCAATATGGATTAATTTTAAATAAACTTTTTTCTTATTACAACTATTTATCGCCCCGTATGACAACCCGTGGTATTATCATGGATAGTAGTGCCCGCTTTTATTTTCAAATATATTTAGGTACTTATTTGCTAATGATTAAATTTCGATTTAAGTGTAAGTGCAATTTTTTGGGGTATTCGGATGCGACTGGTATATTAGACCCTGTGATGACGATAATTATGCGAAGCCGGTCGTAAGTATACCTCGGTACGTGTATCTTGAACCTAAATCACGAGACAGACGAAGTCCTGCAGCTCAGATTTTTTTATAATAATACTTGGCGAATTTGAGCTCCATCGCCGTAGTACCCCAAAATTGTTATTATCAAAAGACACCGAGGTGGACCGAGGCGGGAGCTGGTGGCAGCCCTAGGAGTGAGATTTCTCACTCTCGCCACCCTGCTCACGGCGATGGTCCGCTGTGCGGACGCGTGGGCGGCCAGCGTCTTCTTCTGCGGGCAGGTAATGGTCGTGAAGGAGACGGGCAACTTGGGCATCCGGCGTCGGAGGGCACAGACTGACGTCCGTCCCCCATGAGCGCGGGCCTGGGGCTGACGGGTGGAGCCGCCTGTCACCCCAGCAGAAGCAGGCCACGGCAGCGGGGCGCTGAGAAGCGCGCCTCCTCATTCCGGGGGCGAGTCGGGGACACCGTTGTCCTCCTCCCGAGGAGGGCCAGACCGTAAGGGATGGCTCTGAGTCAACCGGGGTGCGAGGGATATATTGGAGACAAACTCACCTCCGGCCTAGCACCACGACCCTCAGTCGGCGTGCGGTTTTAGTCGGTTTGAGTCCGACATAACTTCCCCTTCCGGCTCCGGTAGAGGAGGTATCCGTGGGGATTTCCGCACGAAAATAAAAGCTATTGTCAAACGACATCCTTGAAACATGAACTACGCGTTTAGAGCACATTTTAGGTGCAAGATAGGTATATACCTACTGTCGCTTATGCTCTTGCTCGGGACATATGTCCCGAGCAACAGCATAAGCGACAGTAGACTTGCAGGTAAGGTTGACATTGGCCTCATATACTGCACCAACATTAATATAATTGCCATTAGGTAATCATAAATTTACCAAAATAAAAACTCCCGACACTCCACATTCCCATTTTAATCCCCATAACTTTTGAACGGCTCAACCGATTTCCATCAAAAATGTCTAAGAACACTCGCACATAAATCACCTTTAATACAAAAAAAAACTAAATTGTAATAGCTTCTGTTTGGGAGTTATAATACCACGGACAGACAGACACGTCCAACTTATAACACCCCTTTCTACAATAATAAATACATAATCACAACACATATTAAAGTACTTGACTACACCAATTCTTACACACAATCATTCTCAAGTACTATAAACGCCTCCCATAAAAGGGAATGGTGAAGACACACATAATAATATACCCCATTTCATAAGCGAGGGGCTCTTACCATCCTTGCCACATAACGATTAACATCAGACAGCCACATTTACGCATGCCAAGGGTAAAGGAGACATTAGATTTGAGGAAGGTGAATAGTTCTTGGGCCCTTGTGGTTTTAGGTAAGAATGTGTATGTTGGTTGTTTTATCAGCAAATAAGGGTACAAACTCATAAGTGATATGACCCGTGCTTGTTTCGGGAATGAAATGGCGGTATATAAGTAAAACTATTACTGACTAGCTGACCCGTCCCGGCTTCGCCCGGTAATATTACGTATTCCATATTTTTGACAGTTACCTAAATGACGAACTTTCCATACAAACTTTCATCACCTATTTTACCCTCCTACCGCCGTTCCCAATAACATACTGACAGTTAAAGATAGATCGCATCTACGGATGAAGTGCCCGGCTGTTTAAATTCAAAACATAGTAACTCCTATTTCACACCAATTTTGGAAAATAAAATTATACAGCGATGCGCTTTCCCGCAAAAAATCTGTTACCATGTTTTGAATTTAAACAGCCGATACGTCAAATTTGACTGTTGCGATCTATCTTTAACTGTAAGTATGTTATTGGGAACGGCCGTTAGTACTTAAATTTTGGAAAACGCTGGTACACGCATTCATTTATTTCTTTTAAGACACAGGTTTATGAAAGTTAGTGTATCGTGAAAATGACGGACTTTCATACAAACTTCCATCCCTTATTTTACCCTTTTGGTAGCAGAATTTCCAAAAATGCTTTCTTAGTGGATACTTACGTCATAAAATGCATCTACTGTCAAAATTTCACGTTTGTAGGTCCAGCGGTTTAGGCTCTGCGTTGATGAATCAGTCAGTCAGTCAGTCAGTTGGGACAAGTAATTTTATATGTATAGATAAGTGCCATGTTGGATCCCTGTGGAGTAGAATAGGGCTACCCCATCTCTCTGTGTAGGTAGGTGTCGTAGAAGGCGACTTAGGGGTAGAGCTATTCTCCGTCCGACAGTAAACATAGCATTAGTATAGTAGGCAAACAGTGGATGTCAATATACCTCTGTATTACCCTTTGGGAATTTACAGGCTCGAGTATAATTATGTCTGTACACAAGGTACGATTAGTTTGCCGTACAGAAAGGCCTAAAACAAATCCAATTCACCTACTAGTCCGTGCACCTGCTAAAAACGGACATGGCTCTGGTTCGGTTTTCTTCTTTGGTTGGGAGGTACGACGGCTGTCACTTTGAACCGACATACTCTTCAAAAGTCCGATCCGATACTGGAAGACAACGCCCACATAACACCCATATCAATATTTTGCTAAATATCTCGGTGAGTGTTAATCTCAATAATCGATCATGAAATCATACATTATGAATGCACGTATCAAAATCCATACTAATGTTATAAATCCAAAAGTAACTCTTTCTGTCTGTCTGTGTGTTACGCTTTCTCGCCTAAACCACTGAACCGATTTTGATGAAATTAGGTAGACCTTGAGAAAGGACATGGGCTATGTTTTGTCGCAAATAGCGGACTGTAACAACCACGCGGGTGGAGCCACGGGCAAAATAATTTCATATAATATACGGGAATGAAATTCACGCCCACTGAAATAGCAGTTGAAGCCCTACTTCTATCCCAACTATAAACAAGGTATCAAATTACAATAAGTACAGTTACCATGATAAGTGTTTTAAAGTTCTTCGGAATTCCTACTTTATGAAAAAAGATAATGTTGACTACTGAACTTTACAGCCAGCGTAGCATCGGAAGAAAGCCAACACAATCTCCTAGATAAACAGTTCATTATACTTAAAAGGGAGGTCAAGTGTGAGTCGCACTCGCGCAGTGAAGGTCCCGTAATTATTATTTAATCTGTTCCGTTCAAAGACTGGTGCCTTAACAAATGTGTTTACTCAAATATGCTCAGTCGGGTCTTTGTTATGACAGTAAAAGTTCTTATACTATGGATCATATAGAGAATTTTGCCAATGTCAAATAATATCTATTAAATTATTAATGATACAATCAGATTTAGAAATGATTCTTTCAAAACAAATAACACCACCGATACTAATTGTCCACCGCTAATTGCCGTATTGATTGGCATTTAGACAGGACATGCACTATAAGACATAATTTGTAACATCCTTATCATAATGTTCTTGCAAAAATAAAATAAAGTATTCTATTCTATAAACAATTACACACGTGAGATATGAAATTAACGTTACTTTTAGCTAACTGTATACGTAGAGTCAGCGCTATAAATATCTTGACGACGAAGTCTCAAAATAATCTTAAAACTCTCCTATTAGGAGCAAACCAAACTGTTTTATTAATTTATATTGTACTAGCTTTTGCCCGCTATGTTCTTTCTCATGGTCTAATCTACCCCTATACCAAATTTCATCAAAATCGGTTCAGTGGTTTAGGCGTGAAAGCGTAACATACAGACAGACAGATAGACAGGCAGAGTTACTTTCGCATTTATAATGGATATGGATTGTATTGTCGGAACTCTAGGTGTGTACAAAACATCAGAACAATCGGTCAACATGAAGGGACAAAAAAACGAAATTGAGATCATTTTGAACACTTTATTCGTTAACATCTCTCTGTACAGTCACACCTCTTTCTCAGCTAGGTAGTCAGAGATCACAGTTTACTAACTGCTACGATAGCAGCTGCCTACTCCAGTAGGATCCTGGCTTTCACTTCTTCTACTTTCTTAATTGTTTTTGATCACCAGTTTCGAACTTTTAGTCAACTGCAGTTACTACAACAGCTACAGTCAGTTGTCAGTTACAGCAAAATGAAGTGGAGTTTTTGGACTTTCCTCTTTGATTATGCTATTAGACCTTGCTTGCTGCCAAATGTCATAAATCTATCTCGATATTAGTAATGGCTATGATTTTATCTTTCGGTTGCCTTGTTGTATTGTATCTTTTAATTGCAGCGACTTGGAAATTTATTATCTTCATAGCTGGAAATGTTTTCAGATTGGAATATTTAGTGATCATTTTAATCAAATATCGCTACGCGTTACCGACAAATACGGACTTGGCGGACATTTGATGAGTTGGCCAGAAATTCCAGGGTCTTAATGGTGCGTACCATTAGGACCTGGAATTCCTTGCCGAATGTTTCCTTTACCCTTGTCTTGGGTCCTTTGTGCGGGGTGTGAAAAAGTATCTGATGAGGCCGTCACGCTGAGTGCAACCATTGTTAACCTAGCACATGTTTGTAATGGTGACCCTCGTTTTTGAGATGTTGCCTTCAGTTTATCAGGCAAGATAAAATTGAATTGACGTTTCCTACAAAAAAAATATGATCTAAGATAGGATCTCATATAAGTTGCGGTTTTGTTTTGCACTATGGAACCCTACAAAAAGCTAGAAAAGAATCTTTATTCTTTTTGCTAACTAATTAAAAGTGAGGAGTTTTATTATTGTCGAGTCCGGCCGCAAAGAACACTGGTAAGTCGCTTCTCTTAGTTTTTATGTTCTTACTTTGTTTGTGACCGCAGATAATAAGATCCTAGTCTAGGCTTCTTTGGCCACAGTGGCTAATCGGTGGAAGTAACATATTTTTTCCTTTTTAGATAGATCCACTTTTCTTATAGATCTATATACACATTGTTACGTTAGTACTATTATCTATTCTGGGCTATTGTTACATTTGTGCGTGTCCTAAATAAATTTCACTTCTGTCTTTCTTTTTGTGTCATACCTATATTTCATCAGCTATATTCCAAGTCCCGTATTTCTATAGTTTGCTGGGTATGTTTTTTATTTTTATTTAATAACAAAAAAAAAATAGAATTTCATAGTACCATAACTATAACAAAGCCCAGAAAGGTTTATCCGTACATTACATTCATCGTTCAGTAGATACTTACATAAGTAGATACATAGGTTGTTCTATACTACTGTTCCTAACTTACAAGTATTATTATTGAAATTGGTTTAATTGTAGTTTTTATGAGCATGTCTTAAGATCCCCGAATCCCAGTTGAATTCAACTACAATGAGCAAATTTTATAACAAGGTGACATTATTCTTACGCCTCTCTCTTTCTAGGGTTTCCAGATATTACAGTCCGCTATTTGCATCTGTACTTATTTTATAATTGCAATGAATCTTTCATATAAGTCCGCCAGTGTCATCGTGAACCCGGAGTAGCCTGCTATCTTAATATGGTTGATCTCCTACGCCCATCTACGGCTGCCTACGCTCACCTATGGTTGCTTACACTTGCCTACGTTTTGCCTACGCTTGCCTACGCTTGCCTGCGCTCGCTTGTTTTCAGCTACGTTATCTACACACTCCATAAACTAGGAAGTCAAAACCAATTTATAACAATTTAAAATCATACATCATACATTATTCATAAAAATATTTGTATTAACTAGAAATCGCTCTAGCGACCAATAACTTGGTAGTCGAACGCGCTACCGCCACGCTGGCACCACTCAATTGTTTTCGTATATAGGACTTCTCCTAATTACATTGCGAAATACTTCCTGTCAGCTAAATTTTAAAGAGATCACCCTCACTGAAAACTTTGCAGTGAACATGCTGTGAATGGCTAGGGTGACTGTAATTTTGGTATTTCAGGGACTACATCACACTACAGAAAGCCGTTGTAAACAAAACTTCTTGCTTAATGTTGTAGTTGGTTGGTTGGTGAATACGACCACCAAATATTTTTACAAAAGGCAGGACACTTGTGAAATATCGTGATAAATTCATGAGCTTGATGGTTGTCTTAATGAAAAATGATAATAAAATGTATTTCTATTGATGGTTAACGCCTTAGTTACTCTCTTAAATAGCACGATGTTTAAAACGGTATGATATTCGTCATTTCTGTCTTGCCATCATATTTCTTTAATAATTTTTAATTTAATTAAAAAGTTAATATTTCAAATTGCCAGATATTATGACGGCGATTTAACAGCTTTAAATTATTTTTTCATATTTTATTACAAAACAAAAACCATATACGATAGTAGTATGTAAATATGATTTTACGTGATTGTCTGATCCTAAGATTTTATTACAAAAATTCTACTCGTATTTACTGTCTATCAGTAGACACTTCTTATGGTCACCCTACTCTGGACAGCGTCGTTTCCACTTGCGAATTCACACAAGCACCAAGTTCGGGCTTCTATAATTTCTTTTTAACAAAAAGGGAACGTTTTCATCCGTATTCCGTTAATTCAGAACTGCGACCTCCTCTGCGTCATTATTTTTTTTATTACTCTCTTGAATGGTCCGTTTTAGACGGCTCCAGATGTTATTTGGAATAGGTAGTATATTCACCATTATGTTGTAAGGAGAGACAGGAGATAGGTTGAGGAAAAATAAAAAAATATTCGTTTCACTGTCCAATATTTACTTAAGTTTGAAAAGTTTTTTTTTCTCGTTAATCTGTGGTGTTTTGTTACTCCTGTGGAAAATCCTCACTGTATAAGATATTATACGAAAACAGTTGAGACCCACGGCCCCACTCTCGTGGAATTTAACCCTGATGAGAACCTATTCCCGGGATAAAAAGTAGCCTGGCCTATTCTAGATTACGCTCTATCCCTGAACCAATTTTCAAAAATCGATTTCTAAAAGCGTTTTTCGATTTTTATGGCCCCTGTGACCCTTCCTCCCCCACGCTTAACTGTAATATTCCCATTTTAATGACACTAAGAAAATTCATCTATCTACCTGGGTATTGTGCGATCAATTTTTAAAATAAAGAAATATAATTAAAAAGAAAAATAATAAATAATAAAATGTTACTTATTGGACCCCAAATAATGTGAATGAACTAATGAACCTACAACATTAAACCACAATATTAAACTCAATTCAATTGCAAGAGCGCGGTCACTAAGGTCAAAACTGCCGAAATTGCTGAAACAATTTTAGATTAGTTCGCGTTTGAATTTTCTACATTTTGATATTTCACACGGTTATATTTTTCGTATCGGGTTGTGGTTTTTTGAAAACGGTTTTATTTGTTTGCGAAATCGGTACGATTTGGTTTGAGTCTAAGAACGATTTTATGTTTGATTTCGATATGGCTGACGCATGCCTACTTGGTAAATATCCACTGGTTAACATACATGTTAGACTTCGCGTAAACTAAACACACATAAAAGTAGTGCGTTATGGTTGGTCAAGCTGAATAATGCTCTTGCTCGTATGGTCAGTATTTAAATAAAGGCACCATCTGGTGGATTTCCTATGCAGCTTTCAAGAATTTATTCGTCACTAAAACTCATGAGTTATGTACAATATGTATGATTTTAGGAGTTTCATTGTTTGTTCTTATATATTTGACAACCACCGTGGCATAGAGTACCTACCTAGGTTAGAGCGTTAGACTGCTAAGTTACAGGTCACGGGTTTAATTCCCGCTAAGTAAAAACGTTTTGTATGCATCGCCTGTTTGCATTGATGTGAGTGTTTCTATCTATAATATAAGTACTTGTTTACAATGAGCCAAGTATAATTATCCGCACTCTAAAACCCAACCGAGATAAACGATTTTACGTTAAAACGCCCCAAACGTGTAAATCTCATAAATTCGCGTGGATCCCTAGTAACTTTTCTAAAATGAGCAGTTTATATTACGACTTATAAAATCAACTATCTACAGTAAAAATCCTGTCAAAATCAAACAGACAGACAGACAAAAAAAAACTTGCCTTATTGTTATACATATCGTGTATCATTAGGTAATATGCATTTAATAAAACGCTGTTATTAAAACGTAACAAATAGAATCTCCTTAATTATTTATTGTGCAGATTCAGTAGTCTATACGACCACGATTTTTAAAACATCCGCATGTTCCCCTTAAAACTTGTTCTTAATCTTCTGAACAAAATTAATTAGAACCGTGTTATTGTGAGTTGTTGGAGACTTTTTGCATCAAATTTCGAAGTTAAAGAGATCGGTGTGCCTTTGTGCGTCAAGATTTGAGTTTCAACGATCAAGTTTTCAGTTTTTAGTCGTATATACGAAGTAATTTAAATATATAGTCCAAATTATAGGCGATTTAAACGCTATATGCTTGTAAAAATTGGTTTTATTTAAGTTATTATCTTGGCATTGTTCCCGGTACCAAAATCTCGGTCGGTGCCTTATGTGGTAACGATGAGCTTTTTTTTATAAACGGTTTCATCCTAAATACGTGTTTGAAGAATGTAAAATCGTATTCCAAATAGCTGTTGCCCGCGACTTCGTCCGCGTTAAGTTCGGAATAGCTCAAACTCATTATTATACATGGTGATACTTCATCTCAACTGGAACGGAAGTACTTGAAAACTGGAAATAGTGAATTTTACACAAAGGAAACATTCTTTTTAAAAAAAAAAAACAAAACTGTATTCACATCATTTCGAAAACTCGCTTGATATCTTCCACCCTGTATTTTTCAATTATATATTATGAAGACAGTCTTTTTTGAGTGACTGACTTATAAATACAGAGCTAAACTACTGAAAACTACGAAAATAGGCAAGCTTCTTCTATGGGCTTGGCAAATACTGCGGAATGATTTTGAAAAATTCAACATTTTGCTGACGAAATCATTCGAAAAATATTTATGAACCGATTTCAATAAAACAAACACTAAATGTTAAGTGAAGCCTACTACAATCTATTAGTGAAAACCGCAACCAAATCCGTTCAGCCGATTCTGAGATTAGCGTGCACAAACTCACAGACAAACAGAGAAACAGATAAACAGACAAACAGACAAAAATTCCAAAAAACGTTGTTGTGGCTTCTATTACGTTTATAAAGTCCCCCTTTAACAATTTTTCTCATTTTCTTTCCATGTACAGACATCGATCGTTTACAGGTTTGTATAGATTATATGTATAGATAGATAGATGTATTCACAAAATACCATATAAAATATAAGGCTCGTTCACTCATGCCACTTAGTGCAGTCCTGTGCTAATAATGCGCTTAATAATGCTTAAATACTCTCAACCGGCGAATAGGTAACCATTTGACCCTTGACCTCCAGAAGGTCAACCGTACATTGCCCGGGACTCTCTACATTTTGGCCCGCAAAAAGTATTTTTTTCAACCTTTGCACTTTCGGGCTTTTCGTTATACATCTTTTGTGATGCAATGAGATTGCTCAAGTGTGTTTTCATGTGGAAAACTGGGTATGGATAAGGTTTCTGTGAAAATTGGGTCGACTCAATCGTGAAAATGGATTATTTTAACTTATTTTCTATCTGCATTTTGTTATTTTGACTGGGGTTTTTGATATTGTTGAAAAACACGAATGTTGGGATGTTGGCACAATGAAACTGTGAAATGAACTGTCACCAGTGGTATTTCCGAACCAATACGACCTACAAACCTTCAAGAAAAGAGCGTACTCTCTCAACGCACTTGTGACTTCTCTGGTGTTGCGGGTGTCCATGGGCGGCGGTGATCGCTTACCATCAGGCGATAAGTCTGCTCGTTTGCCTCGCTATTCCATAAAAAAATCTATTGCAATTTATTAAGTGTTATTCTATTACTTACACGAATCCCGACGTTCCGCTTGCTTTTCAGTTATCTTCTATTAAAATCTGTTCAGCCATATGAGTGTGATTGAGTAGAAAACATCTAAATATCTACACAAACATTTATAATATTAGTAGGAAGAAAGATTCGATGTCTATCCAACACAATTCTCCCCTAAACTTATCTTACAACTAAAGCTAAGACTTCCGCGTGACGTAACAGATCTAAGACAGCGAGAAATACACCAAGCGTTTAAACTGAAAGTATTTTCATTTTAGCGATATTGGACAAGTAGACATGTTCGAACATATTGCCTTGTGAGTCGACATATCCTTTCAAATTATACTTTTGACTGCAATATTCAATAGTACGAAGTTCGTTGTAAGTGAAATACTTTAAAGCAATATATGTGGTGAGTGCCCGCCATTTATCTGAATGTACTAGTTTTAGGAATGTTTATAACAAGGTTGAGGCGTCACTCTCATACGATGTGAACAATTCCATCTAGTACCGGATGGATCAGCAACTATGTTTCCTGCATCATATCAACTTGAAATGCTTTGGCAACTAATGTTGACAATTAGTCTTCCATTTTTGTGTTGCAATAAACGCGAGCGCGGTATCGGGTCAAATATTCTGTTATGTGCAAATACATAGCACAGCACTGCGCTGATCAAATCAGAGCAGTCAAATGAAATCTATACTAATATTATAAATGCGAAAGTAACTCTGTCTGTCTGTCTGTCTGTCTGTATGTTACGCTTTCACGCCTAAGCCACTGAACCGATTTTGATGAAATTTGGTATAGGGGTAGATTATTTGCCCGCGGCTCCGCCCGCGTGGATGTCGGTTATCGTGACCAAACATAGCCTATGTCCTTTCTCATGGTCTAATCTACCCCTATACCAAATTTCATCAAAATCGGTTAAGTGGTTTAGGCGTAAAAGCGTATCAGACAGACAGACAGAGTTACTTTCACATTTATAATATTAGTATGGATTGAAACTTGAACGTACCTTAAGTCCATCACGCTCTGCTACCAAATTGGAAAGACCGGGGATAATCGTAATGGAAACACATTATTCAGGTTACTAATATATTTTGTTCTTATCTTCAAGAGACTGCGGAAGAGAATGACAGCACATTTATATATGTGACATTCCTAAAACCTAAAGACAGCCCAAGCCACAAGTAGAGTTTTATTGTCGTTTATATAGGAACTCATTGTAAGCCAGTTCCAACACAAGAGGCATTGTATGAACTTAAGCCACCTTCAAAGTGTAGCACGGATGACTGAACTTCAAAACGGTTTTCATACAATATGTATCTTAAATTTCACAAAAGGACAAAAGATTATGCATTTAAACGTTGTGTAATCACTGCTTTAGACTAAACTGGGGTTCCACTAAACGGTTTGCAAGTCATTACATACTTGATGTAGTTGTTTGTTTCAAACAGTAAACTAATCATAGTTTCTAAGTTATGGAATGTCAACTGAAGCGAAGATACCGAAAATTCGAAATAGAAATGTAAAAAACTAAATAGACTGTCGACTTTTATTTTTTTACTAATGTGGTATGACAGTAGTTTTGCTTTAGCAAATCCAGGGAATACCTTAATACGTCAATATGTTTCTGGGTAACATACTCCGTATTTACCATTACCTACCTGTTTACGCAAAATGCATCAGTAGTCAATACCTTTAGGTATCTATACAATACATTTCTGAGAATATGCCCTGTCAATAGAACAGAGAGAACTGTCCTAATCGTATCAAGATGTGGTTGGATCCTGACCAACCCTGTTGATTGCGACGCTTGCTCGGAGCAATTGCAGTCCGATGTTATCGTAGTGTTTTGCATTTCCTGTATATCATACGAGCTATGTTATGACACAAAAGGCTAGATAGCGTTGTGTGGAATGTTGTGTAAAGTATAGTATAGTACAGAATGATGTTATTTTATTAAATAGTGTAATATCCCCGGTGGCGTAGTGCGAAGGGGGACATCTTGAATAAGATTACCATTTTTTTTACGTGGAATGCGTTTAAGCACTTCACTCACCTCTTAGCCTCCTAGGCCAGACTACCCACTAAACCACCACGGTGTGACACTACTTCTCTGATTAGTTCATTGGACACATACAACTAAATTACCCGTGATACACTTAATAACCCATGGCACTACCAACTAGTGAAGTTTGATTTAAATTCTGGTTTGTGAATTAAAAAAAAGGAAACAAAAGTGACATCTTCTACTCAGCACTCAATTAAATAAACAATTTCATATTGAAATACGTATTTGACTGCTGAAAACATCTATCTCAATTTTTCCAACGTGTTACCAACCGATAATTCTCCGTTGATGAACTGAAAAAGTATGTTCATTATATTATCGTTATTATCTATGGCAATTTTGGTCCGTTTTGACCAAGGGATCAAACCGAAAGAAACGATCAAGGGATCGTTTCTTGTTGTTTCAGCTTCGTGTTCTGGACCTCCTTTAACCCTTAATTTGGCAATATGTATCAAATTATTTATTCAAGATTTTATTTATGTAACTGTGTTTAGATATTATACAGAACGCCCAAAAAAATGAAAAATAAATTCTACAATTTTCCATTTTCGTGAAAACACATGTCCGCCACAGCGTACATTGCCAATTACGTAGCGATTTGGTACCGTAAATTCATGTCCGTCCGGATGGACATTGCCAAATTAGGGAAAATAATTTAAATGAGACACATAATGCATATTTACAATAACTTTAATTGAAAAAAAGTGTAAAAGCAATGAAAAATTACTTTAAAACGAATATAATTAAAAATTGATAAGAAATGAAGACCTTCGGTGTCCCAGCTTCACTTTATGTGACAGTTCAGGAAGCGATTTCTGGGAGTTTTGCTTGTTACGAGTACAAAACATAGCCAACATGAGGCTACTTTCTTCCTACTTCTTCCTCCAATGACGAAAAATGATACCATTTCACAGGAAATAAAGGCTCAATTTTTTGCAGAACAGGTGAAAGAAGGGTATTATCGGGTTAATCCATCCATTTTTACAATCTACAATTTTTACAGTGGTGGACATAGGCCTGTACCAATGTGCGTCATTTTTGCCGATCCTCCATCTTCTGCATCCAGTCTGTCCCAGCCACCCTTTTTAGTTCATCTGGTTCATCTGGTCTTTTGTTTGCCTTTTCGCGGTCTCTACTCTGGGACTCCTTTGCTCCAACAGCCATCTGTCCTTTGACAGATAAGGCCAGCCTACTCCCAATTCAGAATTCAGCTTTCTTATTCTACGTGCTTTGTCCGAAACTTTAGTTCTTCGTCGGATGACCTCGTTTCGAATCCTATTCTTCAAAGAAACTCCAAGCAAAGCTCGCTCCATAGCCCGCTGCGCGACTTTTAGGTCATAAACTAGCCCCACTGTCCATCAGTGTCCACGTTTCGGCACTGTCAGACATAATAATAGGTAGCGCGCACTGGTCGAAGACATTTTTTTTTCAGGCACTGCGGTAGGGGTGAGGACCAGACCTGAAGAGCTTACCAAATTCTGCTTAACCCAGTTCCAATTGACTAGTTCTTCCTTGAAATAGTTTTTAGTGAGCTGGATACCCTGCCTCAGGTAGACATATTTTTGAACAACTTCGAGTGTCGTCTATATCTCGGTCTAATCTCAGTGCAACATATTCTATCCAAGTTTACACCCAGGCCTATGCGTCGAGAAGCTTCATATAGGCTGCGCATCACTTCACCCAGTTGCACCAGCGACTCCACAACTATGACGATGTCGTCGGTGAACCGAAGGTACAAGACACATACATATCACGATTAGACTGTTGACAGGCAAAAACCAACATTGAATCAAAACCAAAAATATAAATAATTAAGCACCCATGAATTGGCACTGTCCACCGCAGTGGACATAGTATTCTACGTAATTCGCAATGTCCACTGGGACGGACAAAGCCCTTTGGAAGCAAAAACTTCATGAAAATTAGTATATTTGCCTGGTTCTATTATTCTATACTATAATACAGATAAATAGCAAGCAATCAAGCTGAAAATATAGTGAAATTATTCATTGGTAAATAAAAAGAATAAAGGGATTACCTTAAGCAAAACACATGACCGCTGCTTCGCCGACATTTTGTGTCACAACTGACAGAAAAATGATTGCTACAATCAAAATCTATTTTTTTACTGTTATTATATGTATTGAGAAATATGTTTCATAATATATTTTTTTTATAAAGTGCACTGCTAATGAAAAATATTTTTTTAAAATGAATGTCCGCCCCAGCGGACAGTATCAAATTAAGGGTTAATAGCCTTTACAATCGTGGTAACGAGATGGAACCTTTGATCACCCTTTTATTTTGGAGTGCCAACCCTCCATAGCATTATTTGTTCTATCACGAAGGCCATAAAGACTCAATTTTTATTAAGTTGTATAATTTCACGTGTGTTTTTGTGTCGTATTAGGTAATAAAGCAAAAATTAACGGGGTTACGTTTGTAGTTGCTACTAAGCTAACAATGTCAGCATTAAAAATACTATATAGTTCTGCAAATGGTGGTGGGCAGCTTTTAAACGTAGCATTGCCAAGAAATTCATGGGTTTCACCAATTAGTTGACGGCATTCCGGAGAACAAAATATTAAAATTCGAATCCCTTCGTAGTAAGTGGTGGTAGTGAGGATACAAAATTCAAACCTATATTTTCAAATTGAGGGATTGGCTTGTCAAATTTTGTTACTATAGTCTTCAAACTTTATATTTCTTTAGCAACAATTGATCTACCGCCAGAACTTTCACAGGTGTGAGTGAACCTTTTCAGCTGTTTTAATAAATTTGTTGCCCTAAAAATAAACTATAAAATTATAGGATTTTTGGAAAATTAAAAAATTTTTGAATGATCAGTAACGGGTATCTAAGACTTACGTTGATTGTTATTGTTCCTGGAAATTTATATTTCTTATAGGCCGAACATCTCCATACACTAGAACCATTTTTGAAATCTTGAAGCTTGTGATATTGGTAATTCTAGCATCTCATGTGCCAGTAAAGTGCAGTAACGATATCGGTATCGAGATATTACTCTGCGTGCTAAAACAAGTAATTTTCCCGTGACACTACTAGGGTCACTGTAGTGCCATGGGAAATTCTGTTTTACCCGTGGTACTACAGGTAGTGTCATGGGTAAAAAAAAATCCCATGACACTATTAGTAGTGCCAAGCAGTAGTGTAACGGGCAATAAAGGGTCATTACCACATATCGACGATGGCGGGAACAACATGATGACCCTGGGTCAACTGGGATACGAGAGGTATTGTGTATCCGGAAATCTCACCTCCGGCAACCAAAAACCCAAATACGGTGGTAGTGTTAATCAGTACATCGACATAATCACCCCTGCCGGCTCTTGGATATCCGCGGGGATTTTGCGCTCAAAAGAAAAAAAATGCTATCCCCCGTCTCTTCTTGTGAGTTTCGTAGAAGGCGACTGAGGGACAGAACTGTTCTCAAGTTGATAAATAAAACAGATTTATATACTTGACGATGCATATGTACTGCTGCATAAATTTCAAATTGTTTTAGAGAGAGAGTTTTACATGAAGTAACATGAAGCAAGTGCGTGCTTCATGTTACTTCATGTAAAACTCATCAAAATATTGCTTCATTACTCTAAAAGCTAGTTTTTTTAGTAACAAACTTGGCTGGAAAACTACCGTACGCTCAAATTGCTTATGCATAAACAGGCGCCATGTACGTGATGCCTTTTAATTATTAGTTGGGTGTAGAAACTACCCCTTTGCATAATTATTTCCAGCGTAACAGCTGGATAGATACTATGTAACTACAAAAATATATGATACTATTAGTAGTTTACGCAAATATCATTAATTAAAATAAAACCACTTTCTAACAGATTTATAGTAATTTATTTATTTATTTAATAGTCCGATGTTTCGGGCACTTTTCAGCAGACGTGGTCAAATGTTAATAATCACTACATGGTATAAAGAAAGTCACTTTTCGCGTCTGTCCGTCCCTATGTATGCTTATATCTTCAAAACTACGCTACAGATTTTGATGCGGTTTCTTTTAATAGAAATAGTAATTAAAGAAGAAGGTTAATATGTATAATACATGCTTAATATAGTATAGGTTGCAGTGGGAACGGGATCGGATGCCACGCAGGCGGAAAAAAATTGGCGGTACGAAGTTCGCCGGATCAGTGATAGAATCAGTAATGTGATTTTACTAATGCAAAATAGCGAAGATTAATTTCGTTATTATCATATTAAGGATGATAAGACCATAATGAATGGGGTTAGAGGGAATATTAGTAACTACGGTTCTAATATTATTCAAAAAAAAAGGATAAAAAATGGGTGTCGCGGTATGGGACGATTTAGGTATCCGTGTCTCAATCAAGAAGAATGCATTTCTGTATTGCTGGTCGTATTTTCGACTGCTTTGAGAGATATTTTCACTCCCCACTTTAAGATCATTATCATGGCCGCATATAAGGCAACTGAGGCTTTCTCCTTTGAGTTCGGGGCCCGTACCTCCTATTCCCTAGGGATAGAACTATAACTTCTAGAATTTCATACATAATAGAAAAACACAAGGCTCCTAAAGTATTTCAGAAACAACTCAGTCGCGGCAATAACCAGATTCACCATCAGGATGATCAACAAACATTGGATCGTAAGGAGATAGCCGAAATAGTGGATAAGTTTTACTCGGAGCTCTACAGTTCTCAGTCTCCAGAATCATGCCTTATTGGCTCGAGGGATCCAAGAACTATAGCGATCGGACTTGCTGCCTTTCTACAGTCCCGGGTGCTTTGAGTAGGGCGTGAAAGTGCCACCATTGTTAACAAGGTACATGTTTACGATGGTGACCCTATTTCCGAAACTTTGACTTTAGCTTAACAAGTGAAGTCAAATTGACGTGTCCTTTATAAAAAAAAAAGTATCTGTGTACAAAAGGCAGTGCACGGATTCTGGCAATAAATAAGCAGTTAAGTTTCATTTATTTGCAGCACATTCCAATTTATTTTTGCAACAAAAAATATTAAATGGGTAACATTTATTCCCTTTACATTCGGCGCACAGAGTTCACGCATCCATAAAATTTATTTGACCCACGTTCTACTTAGATAAAGTTAATTGAAAAGTTGACCGAGAGAAGCACGCTCGGTTATGTTTATTGACTCAAAAAACCTGGCTCTTCGTTCATTCAAATTCATTATCATATGATATGAATTAGTAGCAGGCTACCGTGGCGTAGCGGTTGAGCGTTAGAATGCTACGCAAGGGGTTCGATTCCCGCCCAGTGCAAATATTTGAATGCATGAATATATAAATTGACATTTTGTCTGGGTGTTTCAATGTATAATGTGTTTATATTTACAAACAAAAATATCCAAGAATGTTTACCCGCCTTTTAGAAGTGATAATACTAGCTAAGACAAAAGCGTCGGTTGCTTAGTGGTTAAGGAGTCAGACGATCGAGAGGCCCCGGGTTCGAATCCTGGCCATTACACTACTCACGTAAACCCACTCCTTGCACATGCAATTCAGCTTAGTTGGAGGGGTTAGAGGGAATATTTAGTAGGTTTGGTGACCGACATCCATGCGGGTGAAGCCGCGAGCAAAAGCTAGTGAATTATATTGCTTCACCTATCGAAAGATAATTTCAAACTCCTGCCAGTAAGTATGGCGACATCAACAGTTTTAATAAAATCAATTTTCAAAAGTTTTAGGAGCCCGTAGGAACGATTCAAGAAATCATAATTATATCAAAGTTTAATTTTGGAGCCAAAACGTGAAGCGGGCGGAATTAGGCAAAATTAGTGTCTAATAAATCAATCAATCAACCTATCGCAGTCCACTGCTGGACACAGGCCTCTCCCAATGTTGGGAGTGTCTAAAAAGGCCACACCATTATAGCACGTTAACAAACACGGAGGACAGAATATGATTAAGTAACGGAGATGCCCCATTGATATTTCTCCTAATAAAAACTCGCGCCGAATGCGGGTGGGAAGAGAGACGCGCGGGGTGTCAAAACTCGAAGGACTTCAGAGGTATAACGTTCCTACCGAATGAGTCCATTTGACGTTTGGATGGCACGCGACTCGATTGCCTTGCAACAAGTCCGCTATTATTTCCTTTTGGTAACCAACGACACAACAGATAAATACTGAAGATCACATTTATCTAAATCAGCTTACAACATTCAACAAATGCAATCTCGCATTACTTAGCCAACTTTGTATCTCCGATCTGAAGATAAACGCGGTCCTTATGTGGACTTGCCGAACTCGTATTAAGATAATATTGGCTTGAGCAGCGGGTGTTTAGGTTTGAGGTTATTTATTTATCTTTATATCCGTAGAATGTATGTATGTATATATCGACACCAGAAGTATGAGTTACGGTAAGGGACATTTTGGCGAAAATAACATAACATAACATAAACTCACGCCTTTATTCCTCGAAGGGGTAGGCAGAGGTGCTAGCACCCACATTCCGCCAGTTTATGTTTAGGTCCCAATGTAATAGGTGGTGAGCCTATTGCCATTAACCAGGCACTTATAAGCCGAGGCGGGAGCTAGTGGCGGCCCTGGGAGTGAGAGTTCTCACCCTCGCCACCCTGCTCACAGCAATGGTCCGCTGCGTGGACGCGTGGGCGGCCGGCGTCTCCTTCAGCGAGCAGGTAATGGTCGTGAAGGAGACGGCGGAGCGGGAGAGGCGGCGCGAGCGAGAAAGACTCGCGGATCGCACCGCCCGCGCGCGCAGGCAACTCGGGCGTCGGAGGGCACTGACTGACCTCCGTCCCCCATGAGCGCGGGCCTGGGGGCGACGGGTGGAGCCGCCTGTCACCCCAGCAGAAGCAGGCCACGGCGGCGGCGCGCTAAATAGCGCCCCCATTCCGGGGGCGAGTTGGGGACACCGTTGTCCCCCCTCCTGAGGAGGGCCAGACCGTAAGGGATGGCCCTGGGTCAGCCGGGGTGCGAGGGATATGTCTATAACAACCTCACCTCCGGCCTAGCACCAATACCCACAGTCGGCGTGCGGTTTTAGTCGGTTCGAGTCCGACATAACCTCCCCTTCCGGCTCCGGCAGGGGGGGTATCCGAGGGGATTTACGCACGAAAAAAAAAAAAAAAAAGGCACTTATAAGCCTGCGATAAATACACACATAACTTCGAAAAGCATCGAAAAGTCATTGGTGTGTGCCATGGTAAACCTGGGATCGAACCCGAGACCTCGTCTCAGCAGTCCAGCAGTCTCAGCAGTTTGGCGAAAATGAGTTATGTATATAGTTGGATTCGTAATTTCGCGCTCCATCGTTTGGTATATGTATACTTGAAATTTCTCTATTGATAAGAAATCGTTTACAGTATATATTTTTGGGGTACTGAGAAAATGATTTAAGGGACCTATTACTTTACAGTTTTTTTATTTTTCTTGTTACTTACTTTAATATTGAATAGAAAACTGCTGCTCCGTAACGGACAATTCATTTTTTTCACTAATAATTACCTACTAATAGTATAAAGGACAAAAATGTGTTCTGTTTTAAGGTAAGGGACATGGTATATGGTATTTTTGAAACCAGTAACATTACTTAATTTCTTCTCATATGACTTTAAAGAGGAGGAAATTCTAAGAAACTTTGTTAAAGAGACCATGAAGATCAGATAAGGCGACAAAAAATTACAGATGAAGTTGTAGAAAAACATAGCTTTTTGGCTCTCCTGAAAAATCATGTTTTATCCCTTACCTTATTGATTCAACTTCTGGTGTCGATATATAGCCTGTAAACTATAAAGGATAGGCACAACTTCACTATCATCACTACATCTGTCCGTCCCTATGTATGCTTGTATCTTTAAAACTATGGTACGGATTTTGATGCGGTTTCTTTAAAGAAATTAATTAAAGAGAAAGGTTTATCTGTATAATAAATGCTTAATATATTGGAGGGTGCAGCGGGAATGGGTGAAGGTATTAAGCTTGCTGGGTCAGCTAGAATGTAATAAATTAAAACAGGAAGGATGCTAACATTTCGCATAGATTTAGTTTGGAAAAACGTCTTTACAGTTTCGGCCCTATAAAACGATGAACCGTACTCACGCCCTCCTTTTAAGATTCTTTATACTTCCAAAGTATACAAATCCAAGCCTTGGAACCTCTTTTTATCTGTACCCTTTTGACCTCAAGAAACTACAAAAATTGACAAGTTAGACCTCTTTTCAACATCTAGAATGTCATAATACCCGCTATCAAATCAGCGGGGCTTTTTAGCCCATATTGAGCGATTCTGCTAAGAATGAGTAACAATCTATTACATTTCCGGTAACTCACAATAGATACCTATAAAAAAACTGCGTAGTAAATAAATTGTGATTTTGCTGATATCAGCAAAATCACAATTTATTTACTACGCAGATTTTAATTTCGTGCACAAGATGAAATATTATTCTAATACTATTCCAATAAAGTGGCTATTTTAGACCCTGCAAGTACCTGGAATCGTCCTGCATATTTCAAAATGAATAGTTTGTTTCTAGACTAACGTGTTTATGATGGACCACGTCATTACTTACCAAGAAGCGAGATAATTTTCGAATGTAACCCAGCTAATAAAACGAGAACAATAAAAATAGTTCACCCAACGCAATGTTGAAACCTGATAAAATAGTCCCACTTTTCAGTTTCCTATTAAACAAAAATTCTGTTACTATTCCTGTTTGCAACTAAATATTGGAATATTTAATTTAAAGGTACTAGTGCAATTCATTCGGTTCACGTGAATAACACCTACATTCGCTCAATTAATATGCGAAGCGAGTAACAATATTAATTTCTGCGGATATCGGAGTGCATCGATATTTAAATCAAGTTGTTCAGAGAAAGCTGTTACTAAACCCTATTAGATCGCATAAAATTGATTGTAGTTATTTCACTTGATTTACTTTTACTTTTTTTTAATGAATTAGTATTCGACTTTATTTTACTTTTCATATCATTCCTTCATTTTCAGATCATAAGGCCTTTAGATAAGAAGTCCAGTAGTAGGTAGTCCGGTGGTACTGTAGACCTACTGGTGGCATTGGTGGTACATCCTAAGATTATTTGTTATTTATATCTATTGGGCATTTGTTTGGCAAATATTTGACGCAAATGCAACCTTCCACACATGGCAGCCAAATAACAAACTGACAAGCGCACGGACAAACGTTTGTGGTATTGGCCAATACTTTGTCAAATATATCCCGTCCCGTAGTACCTAATTATTTACCAATTTTTTTCAAATACAAATAGCCATGTAAACTGTCACCATATAAGTGCTGACGTCGTAAAAGGTGAAATACGTACCAATATGGTCTCACTACCATGAATGCCTAAGACTGTGTTATATGTAGAAGGGAGAGTAAAGTAAAGTATCCCTTTATTGTGTAAGTAGGTACACCAAAAATAAAAACATGTGTTGTTTGTACGTACATTGCAGGTATAGACAATAGGTGGCCTTATCGCACAGTGGCAATCTCTTACAGGCAACCTTTGGATGGAGAAAAAGATAGAAAATATGTTTGGATAGTATGGTGCACAAAGTCCCAATATGGTATATTTTACTTAGGACTCGAAGGGAAGTTATAAGGACGGGAATTTATATATTATGGGCACATAAACGAGTAATCTATACACAACTAAATGTATCGGATTCAACGAATGCAATTAGGATACAACGCCTTTAATCGTAAGCATCGTATCATCAGGATAGCTGAAAACTGATTAGTCTATAGGAAAAGGGCAGATTTAGATCTTCTGAATATCCTACAAGACGACTATGGAGCAAGGCTGTTCTACGAATATATTCCTATAAATACAGGCTCAGTTTCAGTCCTAGGGCAAAAAATAGTGCCTAGGTTCACGCTATTAGTCTACTCACCTCTGTGTTACCTTCATGAGATAGCAGGCGTAATTTTGTATACATGTACACTACGCACACACGTAAACATTCTAGTGTGCGAACTTATCGATTGGATACGTAATGTAGCAAAAAGTCATCTCGAAGGGGTGTCACAGATATGTACATACACATGTAGACATATATGATCAGTTAATGTATTTTTAGCTTAGCCGTAACGAGCTTTAGAAGGCTGCTAATACCTTTGAAGTCCTGCCATTGGTCCATAAATCAAAATGTGCCGAAAACCTTTTGTGGGGATTATTCTTATTGTTTTGTGAGTGTAATCGTCAAAGTTTTCAGAATTCAGGACCTTAAATCCCTGTTTATGGGTACGCTCTTTAGTTGGCTTTTAGTTTGTAACGCATATAAATAATATTACTTATTCTTTATTGAAAATATGCAGTATAGAGATAATTTAAAAGACAATATAACAAGAAACATGTAAAAAAGCGAGTTTAACTCAGTATGAGTTCTCTCCCAGCAAGAGTTGCAGAGAAGAAGATAAAATTACCCTGTGTATTGGCCTATTAGTCCACAATATTCTATACAACGCTATCTAGACCTATAGTAAGCTAATTTAGCTTGTGTTTTAAAATCTAGAATGCGGATTAACACACTTAGATACTTTTTTTTGTAAATAAATACTTACATATTATACATAAAAACACCCAGACTAATGCAAATAGCCATATTCATGTGTTAGAATCATGTTCAAATATGGTGTAACCAGTGATCAGGCGAGGTGTAGTTTGATGTATTATAGTGTATCATATTACGATAAAGCATAAATTGTCATCATTTTGTAAAGGAACTACTTTGTACAATATCTAATATATAAAATTCTCGTGTCACAGTTTTCGTTGCCATACTCCTCCGAAACGGCTTGACCGATTTTGATGAAATTTTTTGTGCTTATCCGGTATCTATGAGAATCGGCCAACATCTATTTTTCATCCCCTTAAATGGTGCAGCGGAAACGGGATCTGACGCCACGAGGGCAGGAAAAAATTGGCGGTACGAAGTTCGCCGGGACAGCTAGTTTTTATATATAAAATTCTCGTGTCACAGTTTTCGTTGCCATACTCCTCCGAAACAGCTTGACCGATTTTGATGAAATTTTTTGTGCTTATTCGGTATCTATGAGAATCAGCCAACATATATTTTTCATCCCCCTAAATGGTGCAGCGGGAACGGGATCTGACGCCACGGGTGCAGGGAAAAATTGGCGGTGCGAAGTTCGCCGGGACAGCTAGTATTTTTATAAGGAGGTAGGTTAAAATCATTCGATGCCATGTGAGGTATCAAAATGTTATAAAAAACAAATGATTAAAAAATAAAAAAAACCCGACTGCCACTGAAGACTGAAATAAGTTTGATAGCAGGCGGTACCCATTAATTTTCTTTCGGTTTATGATTGGCAAATGGGTACCGCCTGCTATCAAAGTTATTTCAGTCTTCAGTGGCATTCGGGTTTTTTTATTTTTTAATCATTTGTTTTATTTTATACTTTTTAGTTATGATATGTATATCTTTTTGTAATTTCCTTCATATCGTTTATACTTGAAATAAAAACTTAAATCAATAAGTAAGAAAACTAGCGAGAATGATTGTTTTGTTAAACAACTTTAAATCGTTATATATCCTCAACTATTATTTAAAATGAAAAATGATAAAAGGAACCTAAAGATGATTTTTATGGAGCGTTTTCGGGCGGCGCGACAATCTTGAAAACTATTTGTCGCATCAAAATTTTACTTTTACAGTTCATTATATTATAAGAACGTGGTCATTTTTCGAAAGTAAAAAAAAAATAGTCAAATAGCAATATCAGCGTAGATAGAAACATAGTACGTACTTGAAGTGTGTTTTGACGTCTACGCCGTGAAGTATATTTCCTTGCCAGCCACGTCGGATGCTGGTATCATCAATATTCTAAGGCCACCTCCTGCATACAAATAATCCCGGCGTATTAATCAAACCGAATTTCCAAGATGGCCACAATCGTATATTCAATGATTATTAGGATAGAATACGCCGACGATTGATTGGAAGAGAATATTCTCTGAAAGTAACAATGATAGACTTTTTTCTCTGCAGTTTCACGCTATATTTTAGAATATTGTCCTTTATATTATATGTATATCTTTGAATAGGTATAACTATTTATAATCTACTAACTTTTACCCGCGGCTCCAGTGGATGTCTGTAATCAAGACCAAACATAGCCTATGTCCTTCCTCATGGTCTAATCCTACCCCTATACCATATTTCATCAAAAACCGTTCAGTGGTTTAGGCGTGAAAGTGTAACCGACAGACAGACAGAGGGAGTTACTTTCGCATTTATTATATTAAGTATGGATCACGATCTAATTGATTGTATTTTGTTAATTTACGACTTTTATTCATATCTATGCTTCTTCTCAACCTATTACTACGGAAAGTTTTAAATCTGACCAAGAGTAAGACACGACTATTTTACAATTATAAGTACCTATAGATGTAATATGTACTGTCTCCGACGTATCACTTGCTTTTCAGCTATTTTCACGCGAATATCAATCTTCCACTCGAAGTAAAAGGGCCCTTGTTCCCCTTCACTTCGCGCGACATATTGCGAAGCGGCCAAATGAATGATCTACCTTGTATTTAAGATCATTTCAGTGTCATTTTGTTCAAAATAAAGTCAATTATAACTTTTATACGGTACATCAGAGCGAAAAGAATATTTTCTTGGATGCTGCTAATGAAAATGGATTTCAAAGTTCATCAATCAATTTCTGAGGTGAAAAATATCAGAAAAGATCCATCTTTGTACTGCCAGCTGAATGAGAAGAAACTGCATTACCCCATTATCCCTAGCGATAGACAACGCATCGTCTGCTCTGTGTTGCTCGTAAGAAAATAAATTGTGCAATAAGGAAGAATATAAATTTCTTTATTCATTTAACAAAGTATTCTTATCACGTTTTATATCACCCAACTGTTTTAATATACCTACACAGCTTTTATTACATGATAGTTATTAATATATTTTTCATTAGACTTAGTCAAAGAAAAAAAAATTACTATGGAAGTTAATAACCGAAAAATAATAAATAATAAAAAGAATAAACGTCAAAATCCAATGACAATGTGGTTAATATTTAGCAAATAAACCACAAATAGTTTTATTTAAGACAGGAATTTGAACCCGGGACAACATTTTGATCGCAAATCAGACACATTAGCCACTAATCTACTTGTTACTGCAAATTGAAATCCCCAACAAATTATCGACTCGTTTCCACCCAGATTAGGGTGAAGAGATATTCGTAAAACGACAATATCTGGAAATACTCCGGGAATAAATTACTTTCATATTTATGTTCCAGCTGACCTTGTGCGTAAATGGTCGTTAGCCCTCTTTAAAACATTTTTTAATATCTTTTATATTTGTAGTATCACTGATTATGGAAATTTGTAAAAAAAAAATTATTTACTTGAGAATAGTAATGGTTTCATGAAATTTTGAAGTAATTAATATCCATAAAAGTTGTCCTATCGATTAAAATACGAAATATGAAAACGTGACCAGTCTTTCCAGGGGAAGAAACAACAGACCACTATAAGGTGTATGAATAGCTCAGTAGTTCAGAGTATTCCCACTGTAAGGAACTGATTGCGGGTTAATTTTTCTGATCTAAATCAAAAGCAATATTTGAGTAAGACACTTTGTACTTTCCTACTTAATTTTATTTTTTAACTTTGAAAATGCCGTGAGGTGAAACCGGTCACGTGAAAAATAAATTTAAGTGGAAAAGTACAAAGTGTCCCAATTATGTATACTAAATTCCACCAAGTGCCAGCAATCAACAGTTTATACAAAAGCTATATTCGTCAATATTGTGAACCCACTCCTCATTACACTACACATATTTATCTTATAATAGCCAGTAGAACAGGCAAAGTCGTATCTTCCCGCGGCAGACGAAGCAAAAAGCGAACAACATTGCCCATAACTTAGTATTCAGTCGGCGCGCTCATCAAATTTCACAAGTTTCCCGCGCGCTTCGACTTACGAACTTGTGTTCCATCGGCCATTTTGTTTATGTGTACGCATTGATATATGTATAGTGGTTAAGATGTATACCAAACGAACTTACATTAGGTATATAAATTTGCTCAAAATACATAATATTTACGAGATTTTTTCATAAACCTAATCAATGTCTACGACTCCATCCGCGTGTATTAATCCCATTTCCACTACCTGTGAAAATTTATTTTCGTTATTTCCTAAGATAAATAAATAAATAAATATTCCACAACATTCTACACAACGCTATCTAGACCCATGGTAAGCATAGCTTAACTAGCTCGTGTTATGGAATCTAGAATGCGGATAAATATACTTATATACTTTTTTTAAATACATACATATTATACATAGAAATATCCAGACCAATGCAAATAGCCATATTCATGCATACAAATATTTGCACTGAACGGGAATCGAATCCGCGTGACAGTCGCGTGCACTACCGCCACGCCACACGTTCATTTCAAAAATCTTTCTAATGCTGACTGTACAATCAATGTCAGAATGATGTGGACTACACAGTCTCAAAATGATTTTAATCCATTCTGTGGTGTTAAAAGCAAATCAAACTGTTTTATTGATTTAAACTGTATTACTGTCGCAACTACAGCCTCCGCCCGTGGCGTTGCGTAGGGGTCGCTACGCAGGAGGTGCGGTCTCGATCCCCGCTCAATGCAAATACTTGTATTCATGAATATGGGTATTTGCATTGGTCTGGTCGTGCCTCGGAGAGCACGTTAAGCCGTCGGTCCCGGTTGCCATACGAACATCTATGGCAGTCGTTACGGGTAGTTGGAGCCCTCAAAAGTCCAACAACTAGTCTAACTGCAATGCTTCGATATCGCCTTTGGGTTGCGGAGCTCAGATTGCAGTCGCTTCACGGAAAATATCGTAGTTTAGCCAAAACTGCAGTTACACTGGTGAAGCGGATCCCAGACTCCAAGCTGAAAGCTCCGGATGTAACTGGGATTGACGCAAAGATGAAGAAGAAGACTGAAGTCTGAACTGGTGTGTACCAAATATCTGAACAATCAGTCAACAGGGAAGGGGAAAATCATTTAGATCATTTCGAGCACTATTTTCTTGAAGATCGATGCTGACTGTACCTACCTACCTACGAGTATTAATTAAAATATTAAAAACATACTTATTTCATATTAGAGGTTACTGACCACTTACAGTGAGTCAAGTAATATAAAATTATGATAACATTACGTTCTATCTCACTTTGTAGACTTTTGGGAGCAATATTAATTAATTATTTTACGTACAAACCTTCCTAGTTAGCTTTAGAATAAGGTCCGATACACATCTATTACTCGTCAATTTTGCCAATCGCGCGAGTTGAAAACAAGAAAATACTCAAAAATTTAAAGGTAATTTAATGGCCGCGAGTTAATGAATGACCCCTTTTCGCAGCAAAAACTTTGAAGTGTTATAGGTTCATACTTAACTATGCTTGCTACCCTAGCGTGAAAAATACGGATCGATCACAGGCCTCAAATCTGGATCTGTGTCAAATTACATCCAGATCTGTTTAGCTGTTCCGGTGTGCGTAAATATACACAGCCTGCCGTTAGCTGGTTACCTAATTAATAAGCGCCAGAATTCGAACCCGGGACATCTCAAAACGCCTATAACTATAAAACTAAACAAATACAGCAAAATCGGTCTGCGTGGTAAACATTCGGTAAAGGATCGTTAGTATCGGTAGCTTAGTGGTTAAGGAGTCGGCCTTACAATCGAGAGACCCGGGTTCGAATCCTGGCCATTACACTATCCACATGCAGACACCCCTAGTTCAAGCAATTTAGGAGGGGTCAAAGGAAACAGTAATTAGTAATTGTGGTTGCTAATATTCTTAAAAAAATGTTCAAAAAAGTTGTTAATGTTCTTTAAAAAGTTTTTAAGTCGGTTAACAATGTGAAGATCGAGGTGCACTCAGTGAAGGTACTGACCCTCAATAGTATCTAATGGCTAAAAGAAAAAAAAAAGGTTACATTCAAATGTAGTAGGGTTTTAAACAAAATTAAAAAAATTTTTCGTACTCATTGCAAACGAGACTAATTTATTATTTGTGAAGTCTAGAATCAAATGAAAAATCAGCACGTCAGAGCTGTGAAATTGAATGAGTTAAGCTATTTTATTTGCATACACAGTAGGTATCGTTCTATAGTGTACTAGTTGGTACCTGCGAGTTTACTTGGGTTGAATATTTGAAGTGGTTTATTCTCTTCCACAATTTTTTATATAATATCTTATCACGTAACTATATCTAATAACAACAACTACGTATATTGTAAATGAAACACCTACAGTCCGGGTCCTATATGCGGGGCGTAAAAAGGCATCTGATGAGGCCGTCAAGATGAGTGCCACCATTGTTGACATGGTACATGTTTACGATGGTGACCCTCTTTCCGAGACTTTGCCTTTAGCTTACCATCAGGCGAGGTGAAGTCAACTTGACGTGTCCTTTATAAAAAAAACATAATTTGGTGCCGTGCCGTGTTGCTTCCCGGTGGAGTAGAATAGGACCACCCCAGCTCTTTCTGTGAGTGTCGTAAAAGGCGACTAAGGGATATGGCTGTTCTCCATCCGACAGTAAACATACAGCCCAAGACAAAGGCCTGGTAGACGGCAATAGACTAGCCCCCTATTACGTCCGAGCAGGTAATGGTCGTGAAGGAGACGGCGGAACGGGAGAGGCGGCGCGAGCGAGACCGACTCGCGGATCGCGCCGCCCGCGCGCGCATGCAGCTCGGGCATCGGAGAGCACTGCTGACCTCTGTGCCCCATAAGCGCCGGCCTGGGGGTGACGGTTGGAGCCGCCTGTCATCTTAGCAGAAGCAGGCTACGGCGGAAACCTCATCTCCCGCCTAACACCACGACCCACAGTCGGTGTGCAGTTTTAGTCGGTTCGATTCCGACATAGCCTCCCCGTCTGGCTCCGGCAGGAGAGGTATCCGAGGGGATTTCCGTACGAAAAAAAAAGCCCCCTTTTACGTCATGGGACCGAAACTCATAATCGGCGAATAGTGGGTGCTAATTCACCTCTGCATACCCCTTCGATGATTTACAGACGTGGATGGAAAATATTGAAAAAAATCTTTTTTACATTCGCTTGTTTGTCTGTTTCGATTAATCTCTAAAGTGGTTAGGCCAATTTTGATAGGATGTTCAGATAGTCGAGATATACTCGAGCGTAACTTAAAGTACTTACATATAACATTGACAGCCTTCGTGGCGTGGCAGTAGTGAACGCGGCCGCTACGCAGGAGGCCCGGGTTCGAACCTCGCTCAGTGCAATTATTTGTAAACATGAATAGGAGTATTTGTATTTGTCTGGTCGTGTCTCGGAGAGCACGTTAAGCCGTCGATCCCGATTGTCAAACGAACATGTAAGGCAGTAGTTACAGGGGCATTCGGTGAAATGGCCCACATAGAAGGGCTCACCCGTCCGGTCAAACGGCGTCCCCACTGGCAGTAGTACGTAGTAGTAGAAAACTTTTAAAAAATAAAAGCGTTTATTTTGAAAAAGCCAAACCCGGATCCTTGCGAACGAAATATAAATCTATTATTGCGACTCTTGTAAATGTGGATGCAGCCTTAGATAATTACTTAAGTATATTTAGATAGTAATATTAATGCTTTTGTGATGAAATAGGAAAGGTTTACACAATTCAGGAAAATTACTTTTATTATTACAAGGGAATGGATTCAGGCGTCCTCTTCCATTTACAAAGGCCGCATTTCTGGGGAGTAATTTCTTCCAAGGAAGTGATTTATACCATTAATATTGATAGCTACAGTAATGGAATCTTCATATTGCCTAAGTGATTGTCCAAACAATCGTTACTGCTTAATAATAAAGATTTAATCTATCTCTTGATTCCACTAATATTTGATCAGAATCTTAATATGATATCATCCACCGTCAGTTTCGAATCATAATTTGTAATTCATAATTAATTTATTTGCAGAAATGTGGTCAAACATGATGTTACATAAGAATTATGTAAGAATTGTGAATTATTAAACGTCGGTAGCTTAGTGGTTAAGGAGTCGGCCTTACGATCGAGAGGTCCCGAGTTCGAATCCTGGCCATTACACTATCCGACGTGAACCCACTCCTAGCACAAGCAATTTAGCTTAGTTGGAGGGGTTACTGGGAATATTAGTAACTTCGGTGCTATTTTTTTTTTTAAATAATATAATTATATTATATTATTTTATTATTTGCATGCCATTGAATGGTCTTTAGGCTCTATTTTAAGCTTTACATTAGCTATTCAAAATAAAATTGAAACAAAATCTAAGACTAAGAATATGAGAATTACATTAAAATACAAAACGCCTTAGACATACTTAATAGGATATCAATATCAAAATGTTATAACAGGAATAAGATAGCAATAATAATAATATAGTCATAATGACCAAGATAATTGCATTCAAAGTGCATCTTGGACCACGGTGCATTGGCGATGGATCCCTCTAACTCTAACTCACTAACTAACAATGGGTCGCAGGCTGTATGAGATAATAGATCGAGGTATTTTCACAGGTTTCCTTTTTAGAAATTTTCTTCCATCGCCACTGCCACGCACTACGTCCTCTAACTTCAGTATATAAACCACAGCAGATTACCTTGATGATTTCGGAACATAATATTCCTTTAATATTTTTTTATATATGTACAGGATGGAAGATTTTCTTGCATCCTGGACGGGAAGTTTCCGAAATACTGGAGACAGAGAATTTCACTCAAAGGAAAGATTCCTTTATATTTTTAAAGAAACCAATCTGCGTTCAAAGGTTAAAGGTAACGGGTTTGACACACGCGGTAATAAAACCGAATAAAATCTTCAGTATTTCGAGTACAGTCAACTACAAAAGTAGCTTAACAAATTCTAATTTATTGAACACTGTGGCCCCTAAACCTTACATAAAATTGTGAAAAAAAACATTGAATATGTAAATTAAGTTCGTCTTCTGGGAATCATAACACTACATTTACTATAGACAGATGCATTCCTAGTGTTAATCAACTTATGGCGTTGACTGAACTTCCATTCCGGGTGCATGAAAATTTTCCACCCTGTATAGGTATTTACATTCTACACAACGCTATCTAGACCCATGGTAAGCTTAACTAACTTGTTGTCTAGAATACGGATAAACATACTAAGATACTGTGGCGATACCACATGTACCCAGCGCCATCTAGCGACAGCAAGCCGAACTACTACGTCACTACGAATCCTGCATCGCGAAGGTGAAGTTCGCGCGCTGATACAACATATATACAACATCCCAACGACAATCGTTGGGCCGCGGCCCGCCAGGCGTGATCACCTTGCCTGGTCGGAGGATCCTCCCTTTGTGTTGGAGGAACATTACACCTCGTTCCTCCACAGTGGTGACCCCGACGTGATCTGATCACGTGACCTTCGCTGTGCATATCAGCAGCATTCTCATCGTCACATCCCATTCACTTCTTCCGCATGAGCGGTAATCAAGTCTTCGCCATCCAGCACTTTCGGCCCTTACATGGATACCATAGCATGCAGCGACCGCTGCAGCCTGGTTACCCTTCGGCCACGCCTGCATCCACGCCTGCATCTAAGGCATTCGCCCCACTACACGGGAGACTTACCTCGCTTCATAGAGGATTCACCCCGTCTCTACCGAGGACTATTCACCTCAACTCATAGAGGGCTACTCACCTCAACTCATCGAGGGCTACTCACCTCAACTCACCGAGGGCTACTAACCTCAACTCACCGAGGGCTACTTACCTCGACTCACCGAGGATTCGCCTCGCCTCACTGGCGGCTCGCCGAGCATTCATCTCGACGCTTCAGCCCCAACTCACTGGGCGTTTCAACGCAGGACCGCAAGCACCGCAGCACCGCACTTGCCCCGCTTC
Source organism: Eilema sororculum (assembly GCA_914829495.1). Lineage (NCBI taxonomy): Eukaryota > Metazoa > Arthropoda > Insecta > Lepidoptera > Erebidae > Eilema > Eilema sororculum. The sequence continues at coordinate 2,186,375 of OU618532.1, forward strand.
TTCGGGACCAGCGGTTATCCCGACTCACTGGGACTAGCGAGGATGACTGTTCCGTCAAATGGAATACGCGGCGTCCAGCTCCGACGAAACGGAACTACTCAAGACTGGCACTGGCACGCTCCTCAAGAGAGCTAAGACAGCCGACTCATCGCAATCAACCTCCGGTCTTGGAGGGGAGTGATGTGGCGATACCACATGTACCCAGCGCCATCTAGCGACAGCAAGCCGAACTACTACGTCACTACGAATCCTGCATCGCGAAAGTGAAGTTCGCGCGCTGATACAACATATATACAACATCCCAACGACAATCGTTGGGCCGCGGCCCGCCAGGCGTGATCACCTTGCCTGGTCGGAGGATCCTCCCTTTGTGTTGGAGGAACATTACACCTCGTTTCTCCACAATACTTTTTCATTGTAAATACTTACATAATAAACAGAAACACCCCCCACCCAGACCAATGCAAATAATATTCATGCATACAAATATTTGCACTGAGCGGGGATTGGACCCGCGCCTCCTGCGTAGCAATCGCCTTTACTACCGCCACAACACAGAGGCAGTCTCTAATAGTAGGAGCACAAAAGAAACTACAAAATATATCGAATACGCAATTGACTTTTTTCATACATATCTTGACACGTAATAATATATGAACACTAGCTACCTCTTAGTGGTAAAAGCAATTTAAGAAAAATAAACCTGGAAAGCTCAGGAATCCGACACTCAGCCCATTTGTCCACTTTATGATGGATTAAGATGTATTAACGACGTAAATGGAGCAGGTTTCCGCCGAAAACGACCCCTTTTCAAAGGAAATCAAATTATAGGCACACAACGCTTGGAAAGTTTGTATTATGATAGAATACTGTGTTGGATGTCTGTCGCATCGTATCGGTATAGATAATATTTTGATATATTTCAAGACAGTAAAAGGACACACATACACACACACTTTACATTAATGATAATTAATGGGATTGATAGTATAGGCATATTCTCTCTCTTATTAATATTATTAATTGCGTTGAACACCTTCACAAACTTCCACATTAACAATATTAATAAAATGATAAGAAAGGCATATTAATCCATTAAAATGATTAATGTGAAAGATTTTGAAAGTCTTTAGATATGGGTTTAAAGAATTTATTTTCTCATAAAAACACATAGTTCACTTAAAATGAGATACAGGAATTTTACAATAATAAATATATACCCCAGTGCTCCAGGCGTCACTGTGTACAAACATATTTCTTCAGATTCCTTTTGAATATATTTATATCATTACATGTCTTCAAGTCATTTGGCAATCGGTTGAACAGCTGAACCCCCTCAAACAATATAGTTCTTTTCCCATAGTTAGTGCGTACCCTTGTTAGCTCAAGTTTATTATTATTTCTTAAATTATGTGACATAGCTTTTTTCTGTATTTGTAAGTTAGTTTGAATTGATTTAGATGTTATGTTTTTGATTAGAATGCATGTGTTGTATATATAAAGTTGTCTTATGTTAAATAGTTCTGTTTGAGTGTATAACTGGTTGGTAGGAGTAAGGTAGTGATAGTGGTATAATGTCTTAATTACTTTATTTTGAAGTCTTTGTAGTGAGCTTAGATTGGTTACAGCAGCTGATCCCCATATTTCAATCAGATAATCCAGATGAGATTTTATTAATGAGTTGTAAATCATATTTTTTATTTTGTAAGGTATACAGTTTGCTGTCTTTCTTAATGCCCCCAAGATTGCAGTTAATTTACTTTTAACATGCTCAATGTGCTTGTTCCAGGTCAATTTATCATCCAGCCATAGGCCGAGATATTTTTCGTGATTTGATCGATTTATAAGGTCATTGTTTATTGTGAGAGGTGTGAAGTCTGGTATTCGTTTGTTTTTAGCGGCAAAGATCATGAATGATGTTTTTGATGTGTTAATTGTAAGCAAGTTATATTTTAACCATTCGTTGAGAAGGTTTAGGTCTTTTTGAGCGTCTGTTATAATATTGTGTATGGATTTGTCAAAGTAAAAAAGGCAGGTGTCATCGGCATATAAAGTTAAGTGACCTGACAATCCTATCTTGCTAATGTTGTTGATATAAATTAAAAACAATAAGGGGCTAAGCACGGATCCTTGTGGGCAGCCGTACGTCATGTTTTTTATTGTACTAGTGTAGGTATCTATCTTGACAACTTGGCGTCTGTTTTCTAGATATGATTCGAACATTTTATGAGCTGTGCCTCCTACACCTATGTTACACATCTTCTGTAAGAGCTTCTGGTGACTAACTGTGTCAAATGCCTTTTTTAAGTCAATAAATATCCCCAGGGCAAGGCTGCCCTGATCTACATAGGTTTTAATTTTAGTAACAAGGTCTATTGCCGCTGAAAGAGTACTAGACTTAGGTCGGAATCCATACTGTTCCTCTATTAAAAACTTTTTTTCCAGTAAATAGCTGAATAGGCGGTTATACAGTACACGTTCAAAAATTTTTGATATGACAGGCAACACTGAAACCGGTCTGTAGTTACTTGGATCTGACCTGCTACCGGATTTGTGAATAGGACTTACCTTCGCAACCTTCAGTGATTCCGGGAAAATACCATGCAGTAGGCAATTATTTATACAGTTAGATAACCTTTCAGAGATTATGTATATGTATTATGTGTATGTATTTACATTAATGATAATTAATGGGATTGATAGTATAGGCATATTCTCTCTCTTATTAATATTATTAATTGCGTTGAACACCTTCACAAACTTCCACATTAACAATATTAATAAAATGATAAGAAATGCATATTAATCCATTAAAATGATTAATGTGAAAGATTTTGAAAGTCTTTAGATATATGTTACTTAACCGCGCTCAAATAATCGGATCTGACCGAAATTCACAAACGTGTCTGAAATAGATTTCTATGGGTTGCAGGAACTCACTTACGAACCATTAAAAACATCTAAATTAAAGCCAACGAAGCAAGAGAAAAAAGGCAAACAATGTTTCAGCGGTTCTAAACTTTTTTATTTGATAATGATTACGTATCACTCAGGCGCGTTCCAGACAGGAATGCGGAGCTGACAGTTTAGAACCGCTGTGCTGACAGCTTTCCTGGACTACGAAATACGCAACGACAGCTGTCGCTCAGTCATTTTAGCGTACGTGTGATATGTGCGACAAGGACAGAGAAAATAATCGTTAGTTACCGCTACTCAGTAATGGTCGCTTTGTTTACCTTTTTTCTCTCGTCTCGTTGGTTTTACTTTAGGAATCAATAATAGGAATAAATAGGAACAACTGCTCTCTGACCCCCAACTCCTAAAAGAAAGCCTGCCCTAGAGCCTAGCCTGATAATCATGTAACAATAAATTTTACCTACTGTAATTTGATTACTACTAGCGCCACCTGTGGCGATCTTAGTGGGACTCACATCAGTTAGTCGGTGTAACAACTTTTGTGCTAGCTAGCACAAGATGGCGATCTTCGATCTTCTTTCGATCTTTCTTTCATGTTAAACTATAAGAATTAGAAATATTCATAGCACCTAGATGGGAAAATTAATTGTTTAATATAATTAAACAATTAATTTTTATAAAACTAATTAGGATAAAATTAAATTTCCTCATTTAAATTGAAGTGGTTCAAATTTCGTTCAGAAATTGCGGTAATGGCGAAGAAAGCATAATACTTTGCTGTCACATATATCCAGCAGAGTAGTATCCCGACTTTTGTCGGTTGTTTCAGAGTGATGTAGGAGTTTTTGATTTATCTAACGTCCCCTCTTCTCGACATTCTAGAAATGTCTACGAAGAGGGGTATAAAATCAAGGACGCGGCTACATACAAGATCTTTTTACTTTCTGCATTGTGACTAGAACGTTTGTGCAATTATCTTGGAAAATACTTTGTACTCAGTTAAATTCGTGTTGCCCAATTTTTTTGGTAAGTGATTTACTTGTATTTATCAACATCCTTCTGCAATCTAGACGATTCTTAGTGTTATTTCGTTCTTAGGGTTCCTAGTTCGGGATAAAAGGACACCTTGGTCCTCAAAATCCATCTCAGCGTGTTCTGTGGTCGAGTTCCCAACCGCTGTCGGCGCAAGCCTGTAACCTCGACGTGAAGCATCTTGGCTGGTCGAGACTGCGGCAAGAGACGTGCGCAGACGCCGAGCAGGCCGACAACCGGGGTCACGTATTCCTTTTATTTCTTATCTATAACTTTTATATATTTATAATTTCAATCTGCAAGAAATAACTGTATCAACGGTGGGTTGACCGACGTATACTACACCTACTAGCCGTAACACTCTGGCTACCTACTGCAAGCAGGTCACCGTGGTGCAGCTGGTGAAGACATACCCATCTTTGTATATCTCTCTGTAATTCTATTGTCTGTGATCTTCTTATGTATAATCTTATCTATCTATATCTATACATATAATAAATCTGTAAACGATCGATGTCTGTACATGGAAAGGAAATGAGAAAAATTGTTATAGGGGGACTATATAAACGTAATAGAAGCCAAATCAACGTTTTTTGGAATTTTTGTCTGTTTGTCTGTTTATCTGTTTCTCTGTTTGTTTGTGAGTTTGTGCACGCTAAACTCAGAATCGGCTGAACGGATTTGGTTGCGGTTTTCACTAATATATTGTGGTAGGCTTCACTTAACATTTAGTGTTTGTTTTATTGAAATCGGTTCATAAATAAAAAAGTTATGTCAATAATAGCATATCACGGCTAACAATTTGTGATTGTGTGAATAGATCGAACCAATAAAGAAGCAACAATGCTTACAAGAAGATATTATTTCGGTCATAGGAATCTGAAGAACTTCAAGAAGCCAGAGTTCTACATCTCAGCCATGTCAGGTCAGGTTAATATAGTATCTTCGGCACAGCAAGTGTCTCGATAGGATTCACATTGTTATCGAACGATTTTCTCTCGAATCCAACAAATTAGTAAGCAGCTGGTTCGGTAAAAAGACTCCTGGCTTTCATAATTAATATCATCACGCTATTATAATAAGGAATGGGACAGAATGTTTTTATGACATAATATGTAAACGTCTATTTCACACTATAACTTCATGGTAACTGTGGCTCAATACGTCTGCGGTGGACTTAATTAGCTGAGTCGCGTTCGAATCCATCTAAAATGTAATTTCACTTTTTTATGGTTTTTTATTTACATTTGTTTAACTTTTTTATTTTATTGTGTATTTGTTGAATTTTATTATATTTATAGTTTTAATTGAAGTAAAATATAAATTCTATGCTTAGTATTCTATGCTTAGTATTCTATAGGTAGTACATAAAACTAGGCTGTGTGACAGCAATAGTAGAACTTATTATATAATATTCTTAGATCTATACAAAATTCTTCATTTTGGAGAATGAAATATAGTAGTGGTCCCACCCGCCTGAGAAGTCATAAAACTGAAACTGGTATCCGCCATTGATACCGATTCCACCACATCGGGGCAAGCGCAATATTGGAATCAAACTGATTAAAATTTAACCTAGGAATGGGGCATTGGGGGTATTCTGGGGTTAGGTACCCCAGTATACCTGCCTTGGTTACCTATCATAAATAGGCGGTCGTGAAGAGCAGGGATTGCTTCGGCTAGGGTGATGGGTACCCTAAGCTGTCACCATCAAAGCCGCGCTCATGGAGGCAGTAAATCGTTGCACCTTCTCTGAAGCACATTACGTATTCTGGGAGATAGTTGTCCCTATCGTATTACCGTCTCTACCATGGTGAATGTTCTGATGAGCTATTCCAATTAGTTCCACCCTCTCCTTGCCTACACAGGACAACGTATGCAAGGCTCAGATGTCATCCACATACGGATCAGAATATTCCATCAAGAACCAAGCGGTTTGGTGACCCATTCCTATGTCGCACCATTAAGACCTGAAATCCCTGCCAGCTCACGGTTTACTTCTTCCTACAGCCCCGGGTCCTTAAAGGGGGCGTGAAAAGGCTTCTGATGATCCCATAAAGATGAGTGCCACCATTGTTAAGATGGCACACGTTTATAATGGTGACCCCATTTCCGAGTCTTTGCCTTTAGTTTAACATCAGTCGAGGTGAAGTTAAATTGACGTGTCCTGTATAAAAAAATCTCCGGATCTTGAAAAGAAGAAAACACATGTGTGGGCAGAGCAATACAGTTCTTAACCGCCTGACAGCTTGGTTCGAGGTGGCATTATTTCTACCGTATGTGACAGACGGAAGGAAAGAGAGATTAGTTGAAAGACTCCTAATAGGCTCTTTCACTCGCCGTGGTGCGGTAGAAATGGTAAAATACAGCCAGAGAGACAACGTCTTTATGCAACTGCAGACATTATACAATGTTAGTGACCTGATGACTACCAATACACGCCGCTGCGATATTATCGATTCCTTCTAATAAATAGGTATCTAATAGTAAATACGTAAATCTATCCCAGAAATGATAACAGTACGCCAGGAGAAGCCAACCAATGTATTAGGTATATAAAATATACCGCTGCTCCTATTATATAAAAGAGACTGAATGTGGGCAGAGAAACACTCAGTTCCAGTAAATTTCATCAGACCAAAAAAATCCGCGACGTGGACATCAACTCCAGTATCAATTTGGAAGTATATACATCATTTGCTGGAAACAAGCTTACCAATACAAGGAATATATAGCAAAATGAGGCTATATGACCCCATCCCAGTCAATGCTGTATTTGCTCTCTTGCAGTGGGCACCCCTCTTCTCTACCTGTGTGTAAAGCAATGAACAACGATGTGACTGTGGTCGATGGAATTTATCATAAAACTGGAACTACCCACCATTGGCTCGGCAATGGAGAGAACCACTGCTCAGGGCCTACAAGGCACCGGGTTTTCTTGAAACTATTTTGTGAGATACTTGATGTACTTATTTTAATTTGTTCAATTCGTAAGAGGTGGCAGCATGTTTTAAGAATTTAGGAGGAAGGAAGAATATTTAAACCATTAAAACTGCTGAACCTTACCAAGTCCACATATAACAATGTTCATCACATACTTAATAATGATTTCGTCAGCAAAATGTTAAATTTTTCAAAATCCTTCCGCAATATTTCCCAAGCCCATAGAAGAAGTCTGTCAATTTTCGTAGTTTTCAGTAGTTTAGCCCTGTATTTATAAGTCAGTCACTCAAAAGACTGTCTTCATAATATTTAATTTAAAAGTACAAGGTGGAAGATGTCAAGCGAGTTTTCGAAATTATTTGAATACAGTTTTGTTTCTTTTTTAAAATAAAGAAATATTTCCTTTGCGTAAAATTCACTATTTCCAGTATTTCGAGTACTTCCGTTCCAGTTGGGATCAAAATCTTCCGCTATGTTTAATAATGAGTTTGAGCTATTCCGAAATAAACGCGGACGAAGTCGCGGGTAACAGCTAGTTTCTAATATATGTATGTACTACAGAGGTAATAGTGGTTTTCTCTGAAGTCTCCCCTGGTACTCCCACACGCACGCACACTTCTCTCCTCTGACGAAAAGGCGCCCTGGGATTACATAGAGCTCGTGCATCTCTCTGCTGGGTCAGTCGGTGAGTAGTCCGTCTGACACGTTCAGCGGTTACAATCAGTAGGTGATTTTGGATCCAGAAGGTATTACACCGGATGGCTAAATATTAGGATAATTGGGAATACTAAAAATGTTAAAGAAAATCACTTCATAATAATGAATTTCACTCAATCAACGTACATCTTCTGACCGCCCTAATAACCATTAACCACGATAACTCGGTCAAAATTCCATCCAAGTATGTTCAAACTGTTGTAAGATTAACAACTAATTATGTAAACACAGTTAGGAATTTCCTATGACGTAAATCAGTAGGTCAAACTATGTGAAACAATTTTGTTACTATCGCTCAATCTCATTAACTATGTTTACCATACTTCGTAATTGTTAAACATGCTAATTGGTACCTAGTAAAGTAAAGTATCTCTTTATTGTGTACACTAAGGATAGAACATGTGTTGTTTGTAGATACATTGCAGGTATAGACAATAGGCGGCCTTATCGTACAGTGGCAATCTCTTACAGGCAACCTTTGTATGGAGAAAGATATAGAAAGCTAAAGTAAGTAGTAGCCAACGAAATGAGAGAGAAAGGGTAAACAAAGCTACCATTACTGAGTTACGTTACAGTCTGTCCTTGTCACACACGTCACACGTACGCGACAATGGCCGAGCGACAGCTGTCGTTGCGTGTTTCGTAGTATAGGAAAGCTGTCAGCACAGCGGTTCTTAACTGTCAGACCCGCCATCTAATGAGCAATTTCATTCTTGCCTGGAATGCAGTTGAAGTGTTAATAGTTTGGAACCACTGAAACTTTGTTTACCTTTTTTCTCTCGCTTCGTTGGCTTTACTTTAGTTATTCGGAAGTCATAGAGTTATTGAAATAAGACACACATTTAACAAGTTTTTTGGAGATTTATTTTATACTAGATGTTCCGCGGCTTCACCCGCTTGGATGTCAGTTATCGTGACCAAACATAGCCTATGTGTTAATCCAGGGTGTCGGCTAACTCCATACCAAATTTTATTAAAATCGCTCCAGCCGTTTAGATATGAAGAAGTAACAAACACACACACTTGCAAACTTTCGCCTTTTTACCCGATTGCGCGACGCAAAGGAGGGTAATGTGTTTATCAGTCTATGTACTATGTATGTTTGTTTCTATGTGGCGTACTAGAGACCAAATGCATAGGCCGATTTTGATAATTCTTACGTCAATCGATTCGTCTTAACCTTGCGAGTGTCACTAAAGACATGACAGTATACAAAATTCACCACAGCGACAACCAGGCGCCATATTGTCAAAATGAAAAAAAGAAGTCGGTGAACTATTTCAAGTGGGGTGTCGTTGAGTAGGTATTTTAAAATCATCTTTAGGTTCCTTTATCATTTTTCTTTCAAGTTTAGGATATATAAAGATTTAAAGTGGTTTAACAAAACATTCATTCTCACAAATTTTCTTACTTATTGATTTAAGTTTTTATTTCAAGTATAAACGATATGAAGGAAATTACAAGGAGGTTACAAGAAGATAAAATCATAACTAAAAAGTATAAAATATAACAAATGATTAAAAAATAAAAAACCCGTCTGCCACTGAAAAGACCGAAATAAGTTTGATAGCAGGCGGTACCCATTTGACAATCATAACCCGAAAGAAAATTAATGGGTACCGCCTGCTATCAAACTGATTTCGGTCTTTTCAGTGGCAGTCGGGTTATATATTTTTTATCATTTGTTTTTTAATATTAGTGTGGTTTTAGCCTCCCCTTCCGGCTCCGGCTTGGGAGGTATCCATGGGGATTTCCGCACGAAAAAAAGGTGTTACTATTTACGCAAAATAAGTTCAGTATCGTTAAGCTTATTCGATTGATACGCGTAAACTTTCAATAGTATCACCGGGTAACCTATTGAAATATCGAATTTCTGTAACCCGAATCTTAAAACCCCGAAAACGGTTGGTAGAACTTTTAAAAGACAGATGTAATGAATGACAACTTTCCATAATTCCGTTTTTCATTTCCCAGATGAATCAATTTCCAGGTGCACTAAAACCAAATTTTCAAATAGTATTTTTTTGTTTTCCATAGTGTCATAATCCAAATATAGTTATACCAGATTCTCAGAATATTTTTTTTTGTTTCCCATCGTACCATTTTCCAAATAAACTATTACCAAATTTTCAATTGCCAGTCAGTAAATTTATTGTATTAGTTGCCTATTACAGATAGGTGTAAGCGTCAAATTCGACTCAGTAGGTTAGGTTAGGTTAGAACTGCGACCCCCGCACGAGCGCCGAGCGAGCGCAGCGAGCGTGCCGCGGCAGCGGCCGGCGAGTGCTAGAAAAATTCGACTCGGTAGGTTAGGTTTGTTTGTTTGTCTGTCTTTGTGTTTGTTTTTGTTTGTCTGGATATCAATAAACTGCATTTAAAAAATTTGTGTTTTAAAAATTCGGCTTTCGTGCATATGGATTACGGTCATCTGGATTTTGTGCATTTAGATTTCGTGTGTCTGGAATTCGTTCGTCTGGATTATAAAACGTCGTACAAATGAATAAATAGGAAAATGAAATTCGGAGTTGCGATTATATGGCAAATAAAACTTCGGAATTTGGAAAACCGGGATTATGAATAAATGGCCAAACGTTTTCTGGATTATGATATTCGGAATATTAAAATTCGGGATTAAGATAGGTAACCGTATCACCGTGATAGAGTCTTCAAAATAACAATTACTATTCTATTCTGGTAAGTGAAATCAAAAGTAGATCTCTAGTATACTTGAAGTGATATTTGAAAATCTTGATCGCTAGTATACTTGACTGTTTTAAAGGAAATGCCGTCAAAGCTGTGGTGAAAATTAACTTCACAACATAGCACTACTTGTTTAAAGTTTCGGAAAGTTCGAAGTCTCGTGCTAAGAACTGACGTTTTCCGTCATCTCGTAGTTTGTGTGAAACCTTGCTCGGAATGCACCTTTTGTTGATCGTATAAAAAGCAAACAACTTCAACCTGCCCTGAACATTGTAGATACTGTAAGTTTGTTCAAAAGAGACTGTCAAACTTTTTATAAATAATGAATTACAAAATTTATTTTAATAATGTTCTTAACAACAGTTTTCGTAGTGAGAGAGTGAGATATGTTATTTAAAAATCTTTAAAGAATATTTTAATCTAGATTTGGTTCACCCGTGTTTATTATCCATTCTTTTTTTATAATGAAATTTTGCTAGTGAAACGTCCGCTTTAGTACAGCGGTGGATAGTGTTATTCATGAGAGGCTTGGTTAATTATGCCGATATTGACTCTCGGACAAAACTCCAACTGTTGAATCTGAATCTTCAAAACTAATAACTTATACCTACGTGGAAGCAAAAATACAATACAAAAAAAAAAATATTTCTTTAAAACAATATTAGCAATCGAAATTACAGATATTCCCTCTAACCCCCCAACTGAGCTAAATTGCTTGGGCTAGGAGTAGGTTCACGTCGGTAGTGTAAAGGCCAGGATTCGAACCCGAGACCTTTCGATCGTAAGTCCGACTCCTCAACCACTACGCTAACGACGCTTCAAATTATAAAGCCTTTATAGATCACGCAGAGAGGTTTCTTTACTGCAAACCTCACACTCACTAAAGGGGTTTGTGGGTGGCAACGATGAAATGCGAGTAATATATATCCGAAACTTAAGACCCATACTTACCACGAACGACAAACGTACCATTTACGTACAACGAAGTTACTTTAGTTGTCTCCATGTGTGCTGTTATAAATCATTGATAAGAATAGCATAACCAACAAAACTAACTGATATACAAGTACTTAACATTTGCAACGGTTTCCACATCATAAAATTCCCAAAATAATTTTGGCTTAGAATAATTTAGATTTAAATGTAGCTCGGTCACAGATTTTAGTCTCTGGCAGAGCTCCAACGTTAGATAAATAACAAAACATCCTAACTCGGACACCGAGATACTACTTTCAGCTTTATGGCAACAACCTAGAGCCGGTTTTAGTACAATCAGTCGTACTCAGAAGTTTGCAGGCTCGACCCATTCATATTTCGAGGTGCGTCTATTATAAATGTTGGAATTTTAAAGTGTAGTTCACAAAATGACTGCTTACCATGTTTTCAGAATGATTTTCACGTGTTGATGTTTTATACGTTTTGTGGTGTTGAAATTTTAAAAGCCTTTGAGAGGCTTGGGGTAAACCAGTTTCGCGTTGGTGTAAGCTACTTTCGGAATGGAGAATTTTATTATTATTTGTGAATGCTTTTTCATTTACGCGATCGTATATAAATAGCATTTCACAAATGTATATGAAGCACATTAGGAGATGCTCATGTCTAGCAGTGGATGACGAGAGGCTAATCGATTGTTTTGGGGTAGGCATATAACTAAAAACCTTACCAGTAAGCCGATATACCTGCTGATCAGAGAACATGGTTTTTCACAGGTTTGAGAGAATCCAACGGTAGATGCTGCTGTACTAACCGAGATGAGGAGGATCCATTTAACTCCTGCCTTGGCTCCAAAAACAGCCAGGGCGACTAGCAACAGAAACCGCCTTTTGCCTCGCTTATTTTTATGCTGGGAACCCAACCCACTTGACTGGTTACCTAATGAAGACTTGCAACTAATTTAACCGCACACGATGCACCTGAAATTGTTAGCATAATGAGGTATTCATTTCTCGCACGCTCAAGCTTTGAATGATATCCGTTCAGTGATTTTCCTAAGCGACTACAATATGGGCTTCTTCAAGATGAAAGTGGTGACCGCTTGAAAAAATGACGAGAAATGAATGTACTCCTTTTACACCAGCAGTAATATGTACAGACATATGAATAAAATTTTACGGTCGTATTGTTATTTCTTGATCCTTCCTAATTAGGTTGCGAACTCGACACTAAACGTTAATGTATATATATGTATAATAAAATAAAAATAGGCAAAGACAAAAAAGTTTAGTGTCTTTCTCTTCTGTATTAGTCGAATTATTTTCTTCTTTTTTGTTATTTCTAGGTCCCAATCAACATAGCCTTTATGTTGGTACACGAGGAATATGTTATATACCTATATTCGAGATAATTTTTGAAGTTATAATGCCTTTTGGACGCCCATAGTTGCGTAAACTATAATAAAATAGGTTTCTTCAGGGTAGGCAGCACGTGTAACGCCCCTGGGGTTGCATACGTCTATGGGTTGCATGAGACCTGGTAATAGACAAGCAATGGAGTCATAGTTCCGTTTCTACCCTTCAGATATGGAACCCTATAAACCCTAAACTAACACCTACTCTTCTCAATAACACCAGAAGGGTTTAGTTTGGCAGTCCTACCTATTTCAAACCAAGTGGTTCCTTCTTCCTACAGTCCCGGGTCTGATAAGCGGGGCATAAAAAGTATCAGGATGAGGCCGTCAAGCTGAGTGCCACCAGAGTTTTAACATGGTACGTGTTTGTAATGGTGACCCTCTTTCCGAGTCTTTGCCTTTAGCCAACCATCAGGCAAGGAGGAGTCAAATTGATACATACATACATCACATACATAAAATCACGCCTGTTTCCCATAGGGGTAGGCAGAGATCACGGATCCATTTGCTACGACCCTGACATACTACTCTCGCTTCATCCACTCTCATTACATTCTTCATGAAGCTCAGCGGTATAGGGTGCTTCTGACCTGCCCCTTTTCTAACACTTCCCCGATTTGGCCCAGGTACGTGCGCCTAGGTCTTCCCCTTCTGACGGTACCATCCAAACTCGCCTCATACACCCGTTTCGACTGAACCAACTTTACATTCCTCTCTCAATTCTCGTCACTACATCTTCTATCACTCCACATTGCTCTCTTATCTTAAATATTTTTGCTTAGTGCTATCATGTTACTCTAATTCAAAAACATACACTCTTTTAGAAGGTAACATACTTATCATCCCCCTCTCGTAGCGACAAAAGGAACACCGTCCAAACGAGCCACGTGACACATTTAAAAATCGGCACTAACAAGACGGAGTGGAGTCATATGACGTCATCTCGCACCTGCTTGTGTTGTACCTAAGACCGTTAAATGGCTGTAAATGGAAGTGCTGGCATATTACGAGGGACGATATTGAGACAACGATGTAAAGTTTTGGTATCTTTTCTTTCATACATTTTTTACCTACATTCATCCGCTTAACATGCAATTTAATGCTTACATTTTAGAGCGGGATCTGGTTTCTATTTATGTTCCATGATTACTTTTATATTTATTTTATGTATTTTAGTTACTAGGCTTTCTTATTGAGGATGTGGGTCATGCGACAGTCCGTCCCATTAAAGTCTTCAAAAGTCTCATTAAGACTAGAAATTGCTTCCTATTGCAAGCTTTGGATGCAACCAGGATTTTCGCTGAGATATTGATGATGATGATAATGATGCCATTCAAACACGTCACGACAACAATATTATAGTTATTGTCACACAAATAAAAAAAAAAGCTAATAACCAGACTAAATAAATGAATTAGGATAAGAAGAAACTATATTATAAATAAAAAAAACTTCAGTGGAAATTAGATCTATTCTTTTAGTACTTTGAAACATTTGATACTTAAACAGAAAACTTATTGAGCGCGTCTCGTTGACTTTTACTCAAATGATATCGCGAGTCTAGTTTTTGTTTCGTACATTTATCTCTCACGACACAAGAGTAAATGCATTCAAACATAAACTTATGAAAATCCTTTTACGCTTTTATTTTTTGGTGGCTTGTCAGGCCTGAACAGCTTAATGGATCTTAATGTTTGTAAAGTCCCTGCATTTGTCTTAATTCTGAAACTGACGTGGGGTGTATTACGATGGAAAAAGCGAATTATGTGGCTGTTAGTAGCTGCCGCGTTGCTTTTTTATTTATTATGTTATGTAATCGACTGTTTATTTGTTTTAAAGCTGATTTTTTGTTACGTTATTACGTCGTTGGCTGTTTGCGTTTGTCAGAAAAATATCTCTGCAAAGGTCACTTTTCCGAAAAAAAGTTAGTAGGGACAAACGTTATTTCAAGCGAGAGTTTTGTTTGAGTAAAACATGTTACAATCTAAGCAGCATTATCCTTTGGATATTTTCTTAAATAATCATAATTAGTAAAATGAATACGTTGCTAACTGTGAACACATTTTTTTTATAAAACAAGGTGTTTGACTCTGTGAAATGAAATCTCTTACAGGCAGCTATTGGATCCAGAGAAGCCGATTTCTTCGTACAAATAATTAATAACCATGGCATCGCCAGTACTGACGTATTTAAAAAGACCGTTATATACTGATAGATAGGGCCATATTGCCATTAGTAGGTATTATAAGTTTACATACAACTAACAACCAAAAAAAAATTAATAACACTTAGGACAATGAAATAAACTTAAATTTGAGTCATGAAATACTAATTAGATTTACATAATAATATCGGCTATAGATTCACTAACTATCACTACTTATACCGTTTCTAAATCGATTCATTATCGTTCTAAATTACTTTTACCAATGTTTTCTCCTTTTTATTGCCTAGAACGGGACATGAATTTTTACGATATCTGACAGGGTTCCGTAAAATACGACAAGCTTGTACATCGACACGATACAGATGCCGTGACAAGCAGATGTTGTGTTTATTTTTTAAATTTATGTATCGGAAATTTGAATAGGACGTTTAGAAGGAATTGTTGTTGGGGAAAAATATCTTTTTATATTTACGAGGGGTATTGAATGGTGCTGGGAAAATCGATGTGGACCTTATTTTACTACGATTCTTCCTTTCACGTTCATGAATCACGTCGATCTTGACACATCTGTTTCGCACTCATCCAGATATTTAGTACAGTCGCCCAAAAGAGTTGCTGAACACAAGCAACTTCACAAAAAAATAAATCCATAAATAAATTGATGTGTTGGTACTTTTTAAACCGCTTTTCCTTCGGAGTTGTAGGGTGAAAAGAAAGTCGCTTCAGCAAATGTTAAGATACACCAAATTACTGTGATGATGATGATTTAGAAAGTAGAAAAGGAAGTCGAAGCCTGGGCTCTTTAAAAACTCGTTCAAAAATTACTGCTGGAAATCGACTGTAGGGTTATTTAATAGTCAAGATGTAACACCTCTCAATGGTACGTCCTGGTAACTTTATCTACTAGTCAGGTTAAATAAGAATATCGTTATCTCATTTGTTTCCAGAAGTTTCCATTCATCAAAAAGAAATACATCTTGAGCTAACAAGACGAAAGGAAAATCCGCTATTCATATTAAAAGGTCCCCCAATTATAAATTTTATCTTTCACTAAGCTGATAAATCGCAAAAAGATTATTTCCATAAATCTTCCCAAAAAAAAAATTGTTTCCACCGAAGTTTACAAATGGAGACACTTGAAAATTTCGGCACAAACAGATTTTTTTTCTTAAGATTTACGAAATAAATCTCTACTCTACCACCTTCATCCTCGTCGTGACAAATCCTGCATTTTACTCGAGATTCTTCCGGATCTAAAGATTAAATGTTACTTTCATCTGCCTCCCAATGATTCCTGTTTTGTGTGTATTCACTTAAGAGACTGTAGTCGAAAGTTCGCGAGAGAATTACGTATTGAAATCAAACTAATCTAAATGGCTTGTATCACGATAATATGAACTTTTGTTTGAATAACTCCTTCATGCATACTTGACTTGGGGAGGCAGTCGGTGAAGCTTGTGTTTATGATAAGCTCATGCCCATAAGTCAGTTTAAAAAGAAAAACACGTAGAGAGTACCTACTTCTTGCAATGTTAGCACTCACCTCCAATGCCTCTTAAGTGAAGGTATTTGATGTTGATATGATGATAAGTACGTAGGCTTACAATTGTAAGCGCAAAGTTCGCCATAAGAGCGCAACATGCAAATCTTTAAATTTATTGTTCGTTGTGGAATCGCCCATCTCTTACATTTTACAACTTTCTGAATAATGAAGAACCAAGACTCATCAAATTTTCAAGTCCGAGACATTAATTGTCTAGACGTTTAAACGTCACTTCTATTGTTAATTGATTCCAAAGCTCCTTTATAATAAATAGCATCCATCAAGAGCTATTCTCTGAAGCTTTTCTGCGAAAGCAAGACAGTCGTAATAATTTATATTTTATTCTTGACGTATTGTGAGCTGATGAATAGTTATCACATTTTTTTTATTTGATGTCTGTAAATTTACAGCACCTTTGTGGATGGTAGAAGTTTAAATGAAGTTCCGGATGATAAGGAACACCACTTTAGATTAACTTTTAAACTCTCGCGTTCCATGACAGGTGATCACGGCTGGTGTAACCTGGTCGAAACGTCGGCTAATAAAATGATATGAATGAATGATCGCGTTAATTCCCGTTACCATTATTTTACACCACTCTAGATGTTGAGAAACCTGATGCCACCCTTGACCAGAATATTAACCTAGTTTTAAATCGAAATGACAGTAATTCGACAAGCGAAATTACATAGCACCCCGTAATAAGGGATGAGCCTAGATTGTCTTCTATTAGACACGTTCCTAGACTACGTGCTTGTACTGAGAATTAACCATAAATCAATAGCAAATTCACCGATCTATAACCCCACCATTGTACACAAATTTAAAAATTTGTCTGTTAACCTCGTTTTCGCTCTTTTGGAATACTGGTTCCGTTCTCATGAGCTACTGGAACCTATTTCTAGAACAAAAACATAGAAAATGAATCACCGAACGACTGGTTCGCGTCACTACAGGGCTGTTTCTTTTTGCCAGAAGGAGTCACTCTTTTTCCCAGAGGATCAAGGTGCTGTCACTTTGACAACTTAAGTATTATTGAAAAAAGTTAGACAGTTTCTAGGTAGTACCATCATAAAAAATAAAATCCACAAAACTGTACTACCCACAAAACAACACAAAGAAAAAGACACCCTATAGTGTCACCAAAAAATAGAGAAAAATTACAGACCTAAATAAAAACTCAACGTTCTAATACACACCCGGGCAAAAGGTATCTTAACCGGTTCAACGCTTGTCGATATCCGGATTATCCGAATTTAAGGGCTGACACTAACAAGGGTTAGATTTTCTACGCGAGGGTAGTCGGGGGTTAATTGGACACATTCACTCAATATTCTAGAGGTGTGGTGGGTAATGGCGTTTCTGGTTTCGATAACCGGGTATATCCGGATGTTTGGGAATTGGGTGATTGATAAAATGACTTCCTATAGTATACTTAAGTAATTTCGTTTCGCCTCTTTGGGTCAGATTTTCTAAGCAATACCAATATAAACAAATAATACTGTTTTTTATTTATTTCAATTTTATTGACACCCGATTTTAAAGTGATCAATCAGTCTAAGCCCTGAGCCTAAAGTATGTAGGGTGAGATTGCATACCACGAATTGAAAATATATTCTGTGAATCGTCTGTCAAAAACCACGGAAAAAATTGAGCTCTGTAGGTTGTCGGAAATTTCAGTCAGACATGTTAATTAGGTACTTGTAATTGTGCCACAGACATTTGAATGGCAACTAAGACGTCAGCGCAACGTTTTCTACGAAGTACAAAGAATCTGATAATGATTTTACCCAGAAAAGGTTACAGTTCTTGTACAGTTTATGAAAACTCACCTCTGGTGCTTTATTCCACTTGACAATGAGTTCTTATCACAATCATAACATGAGTAGACAGGAAGATAGACTGGCGTAGAACTAAACCAACTTAAAAGTGTCGGTTATTATGAACGCGCGTAGTTACGGTACGGCTAGTCAAGCCTAATAAGGATATATCCATAAATTCGTGGTTTTGACACAATAATGATAATAACTATACCAATAAATTTTACAAATGCGGTCATCACTTTGTAACAAATTAATTGAGCCTGTTGTTGACGGGGAATCAAACCGCTATGTAACATCTTTATTAAATATTAGTACTATTATTCAGTCAACATTTAATTGCGGTTACAGTTATTTGAAATATCATTTTACACTGATCCTTTTGACGGTTACAAATTGTTTTGGCGATAATATTATGCCCATACAGACGGATAAAGTAGATAAAAAGGCAAAAGAGCAAAATAGACAGTATGACAATCTGAACTCTGAAAAGTGAAACGAATTTCAAACTGTGCTAGTATTCCCAATAACCTCTTCAGCTAAGCTAAATTGTATAGCTTGTGTTAATGGATTTACACCAATGCTGTAATGACCAGGATTCAAACCCGTGTTCTCCCGATTCTAAAGCCTAAATCCTTTACTAGTAATTTATGCCATATCATGTTATTATTTTACATATCAATCACATTCCAAACGCATTGGTTACCAAGACCTATAAATAGGTATAGCAGAGGACACCCAGGGACTATCTATCTATTTTTCATTCAAGTGTCCCCTTTTCTTTTTTCCATTCTTCCAAAACAATTTACGTGCTTATGGAATAGAATACGTAAATATAACATCAAAATGTTCAATAATATATTCATTTACAAACATCAAAACAAAACAACACAAACAACATTCAACATAATTCAAAACAAATAAATGTGTACTTTAGTATTCCCGATATAACCGCATTTATCTGGCTGAAACTAGTTTAAAGCGGTCCCAATTTCTGAACGTAACAGGGTTACTCTAAAAGTTTCCCGGTTACCCGGTTATGCGTTTTGCATAAAGGTCAGCATATCCGGGTCGGGTCACATAACGCAATTCTGAAGTAGTTTTTTTAGAATAATGATTCTGACAGCGGCGCGCCGCGCTGTGAAGAAAGTTTCAACAGTGTAAGTTACAATTTATATAGTTTAGGTAATATGTACGAAAAAATAAAATTGCAGTGTATGTTTGTAATACTAAACTAAATACTTCTTGTATAATACACAGTACCTATAAGCAAGCAATGTGTAAATAATAAAGTATTAACAAATTAATCACGAAAAAAAATAGTTTTGTTTCAATGATCGGAAGCAGATATTCTGCCAATGCGATTTTCAATAGTGTAAGTTACTTTGTTTTTTTTTTTAATTTCTATACGGCCTCCGGCCAGTCGTCATCAGAAAGCTGTTGACGTACAAAGTACTTAAAACGATCTTATTGTCGTATCTTTACCCCCTTCGAATTGACTGATGGTTCTAATATGTGGTATCACACCTTTAGCCTGGACACTAATACCATATAATAAATTAAGTCAATAAAACATATCAATTTGCTCTTAATACGAGAGTTTTAAGATCATTTGGATACTTCGTCGTCAATATTTTTATGACGCTGACTGACCTATTTGACCAATTGTGACACTTTTTGTGAAGAAAATGCTTTGATTTTTTATACAGATTGTTTTCACTTCTGTCGGCACTAGTGGAGTGCCTCAATTTTCTTACTCGTATCTTCAAAGGAGTAACTTAACATGAGTAAAAGAAACCTCAAACAAGCAATTCTGAATACTCAAACCATGTAGAGAGACGAAGGGTGGTAGACAGACAGGGCGTAGGTGTAACAAACATCAATTAGGTAGCTATTGAACCCTTTGGTTACGGGAGCGGAAAAAGAGCCTGGATAAATTATCTGTTTCACTAACACAGATGTAGAATGACACTGCTACACCAGTCAGCTTGAGACCTTTTACAAGATAATTAGCGGTCAACGCAAAAAACGTGCAATACATTTGTGACGTCATTCTCAATCCGGTAACTTTATCATCCTTCCAATTACAACAGAGCAACATTACACACTATGACCGCATTAAGAGCTGTATTGATTATTCTAGAAGCACAACACAGTACCCAAAAGTCCCAAGTCAGAATTTGTTCGTGAGCAATATGAATAATTTAACTAGTCTCAGAATCCATAACCACAGATCCGAGTTCACAGATACCTGTCCAAGAAACTCTCAACTTTTTAATAAGTTCAAACACGCCGAAGCCTCTCCCTTTTGCCGAGCCACTAAACTTTTAATTGCGTTTAGGGAATCAGTGTTGACAATAGGGATTATAACAGTGGCTGTCCACCCCTCTCAAATTATGAGCCGTGAATTATTCTGGTTGAATCCGTGATGATTGTTTTGTATCAGTTGGATGGAATTAAGCTGGATTTTTATTTTCTTTTGTTTTCTGTGAGAAAATAGAAAGAACGGATGCATTTCTTTTCAATCGGAATCTTTTTTGCGTTGTATCCCGATTGGATATATTCGGGCTGGGTGTTTAGATTTAAACTGACTAAAACTGCACGCCGCTAATAAGGCTGACCCTGGGCCATCTTCTGGTCGTAGGAAAAGGGGCTGCCGCGTCGCCAAGGGCTGCTTCTACTAGGGTGACAGGCAGCTCTGGGTCAGCCGGGTGCAAGGGATATGCCGATGACAACATCACCTCCGGCCTAGCACCACGACCCACAGTCGGCGTGCGGTTTGAGTCGGTTCGAGCCCGAAATAACCTCCCCTTCCGGCTCCGCACGAAAACAAAAACAAAAGGTGACAGGCAGCTTTATCTGTTACTCCCAGACCTGCGTTCACGGAGTATAGAGGTCATTGAGCAACCTCAAGACGGTCTTACCTACTCCTGGCAGTTAGACCATTGGTACACATATTGTCTTCTAAAATGTCAAGTCAGACATTAATTACTCACGTAGCCTAACTGTCTCCGCAAAATTTTAGACAAGTTTTCGTTACTAAAACATTTCTATCCACAGAGTGACGTAACTATAAAAGAAGGCGAGATACCATTAATAAAGCAGAAAGTTTCAAAATATTAATTATTAAACTCTAAATGGTTTAGAAAGTTAAACAGACTATGCAATTACTACTTGAAACCTTTAAATAACTGTATACAAATTAAAATATTTAATCCCGTTTTCAATTAAATGGTATGATATGAATTATATTAAATCTATAACTATATATAATAAATAAAAAATATTATGTATACAGACGAATTGAGAACCTCCTCCTTTTTCGAAGTCGGTTAAAAATAGCTGTATTTGATTTGACTTTTTAGAATAACCCAAATGAGACTGGTAATTATAAAAATTTTTGAATAAATAAAATTCTAAATATTATATTGAAAGAAGTTCAATCTATATAATAAATTTCATACAGCATCGAGCTTTTAAGCAGACAAGGATTATCTCTGATAAACTTAGTTTAGCATGCGAATAACACAGCGATAAAGAACCCTAAAGGTGTTCCCACACTTGTTTCATCTAGATTAAGTAAGTAAAAAATCGCGACACAAGATAAATGATCGCTCTATGTAAATTATCACCTAGAATCTTTGTCCTTTTTTGTTGCGTTCATGATGATTGGGACCAAGTTTATGGTCTGGGTTTCGCGAGACACGAAGAACTAGTGAAATATACAATGTATAAAGCCTTGTTAAGAGAATAGACATTAAAAGTAATGTTTAGTACACATTTTGAGATCACAGGTCCTTATCAATAGGTGTAAGAATAGATTCCACCGAGTGCCATTAATCAACAGTATAAATAATAAACACTATAATATAGTATCTGAGCATTACAAATATAGTATGTATTCGTATTCATTTACACCAGTAGGCACCTATGTTGCCAAAAGAGTTGGAAAAAGTGTAGATACACTACATTTCATCAGGACCACTCATTAACCAGAACCATCTGGAACCGTGAAGCGGTTCGTATTTTTGGACTTCATCCAAACTTAGCCATTAGAGAGTGCAGTGAAATTAATAGACCTTATATAAAAAACTGAACTGAAAGTCGTAAGTAACAGAAGGCGAGTTTTCTTTACTCAACCAGGTAGTTTTTTTAATATGTTCCTGGTCGTTTCAAGTTATAAATCCGAAATTAGGATGTCTACTGATTGTTTTTTTTTTATGTATTTAAGTTGCCTTTATTTTGCTATTTCATTGATTTTATGTTGAGAAATACACCTGTATTATGAGCTGGAAAAAGAACTCAAAGTCACCCATATTTTTTCGAAAATATAGTATGTCTGAAACCGTCTTAATATTAAAGAGTTCTAAAGTCAGGATATTTGTTTAGGTCAGTGCAAGTACTTTGGAACAGTAATGAGGCACTTCGAAGAGTTTTGTGTTTTAATATGTTTTCTACGTAGATTTCTTATTCATAAAAAAGTTTGGAGTTGGTTTTGTTAAAGTCAAAAAGAGGAAGACCGCGTTTGCGACCGCTTTTTGAACGGTCTAAAGATATATTAAAAGGAAGAGAGATTCGATATTATTTACGATATAAATTATTGTATTTCTCTTTATGGACGATATTTCGACTATATCATTACGGGAGAAGGTTAGATCGTAGTTAACCGCCATTTAAATTCCAAGGACATTCTAACTGCTGCAACGCTTGTATGAATCAACAGTAGTCACCCATAAAAACACCGAGAATTGAAACATATGAAATTTTAGAAAAGGCATAGAAATTGATCAGTACCTAGTAAATTGGAGGAGCTAGGAATATAGTAAATCACTTCTTTCTATAACAAAAAGAAGTAAAATAGAAGAGTGTTTATACTGGAGATTAATGGCGCTTGGTGAAATTTGCCCCACGTCCATACTTCCATACTAATATTATAAATGCGAAAGTAACTCTGTCTGTCTGTCTGTCTGTATGTTACGCTTTCACGCCTAAACTACTGAACCGATTTTGATGAAATTTGGTATGAGGGTAGATTAGACCTTGAGAAAGGACATAGGCTATGTTTGGTCGCGATAACTGACATCCACGCGGGCGGAGCCGCGGGCAAAAGCTAGTATTGAATAAGATACTTGAATTTTTCCTTAGTATCCCGTTTTTGAACTCTAGCGTTCCATGATATATAATAATAATAACGGGAAGTAACACGATCATGGTATAGGTACATACGTACCTTTGATTTGCCTGACGTTACGACCAGGGTTACACCGGCCGTGGTCACAGGCTGACTGGCTCCGTAGTGCACGTAGTAGTAGGTTTTTCATCTATCCGCACATTCTCCATTCACATTACAATACGTGTGTCTGCAATGTACCTATACCACAGAATATAAGATATAGAATAGAAAGATAGAGAAAGAAGATATAGAAAATAGTACGTATACCATGATAGTGTTAATTACCGTTATTATTATGGACTGGCTTCTCCTCACGCCATTCTTAAACGTTAAAAGGCCGTGAGGCGAAGCCTGTTATGTTCAGAAATGGGAAACTGTGGAAAAGTACAAGTGCCTTATTTAATAAGAAGAACATATAAGCATTATTTTACAATCTACTAATAAGTACCATTCCATGATCGTCCTACTGAATTTTAAAGTTCAAAATCATCACCATCCGAAGCTATTAAGTTCGGAAACACGAACACGAAAGAGCGTCACACCGATACACAAACTCCAGTTTGGCTGGTACATGTAGCATTAACTAAAACCTGCCGGATCATAACCGCCATTGATTTAATTAGTGCCACCATAAAGTTACAGCATTAGCTCCGAAACTAACAAACATATGTACGGAGTGGAATTTCAATTATATTGCCAGCAACGCCGCGGGCTCAAACTAATCCACACTAAGTCCTATAAATCTGTAAGTTAGTTCGTATTTACGACTGTTAGTTGTACAAGTCGGGCTCAATTAATTGTAAATTTGAATTACGTACTAAAACACTGGTATGGAAGAAGATTTAGGTACCAAGATAGAGAAATGGATGAATAGAGAATAGGCGTTGGAGCACATCGAACTGCAATTTGCTCGCGCACTTTTTAAGTATTAGTTAAATGTCAACCTTATGTATGTATAAAACATTACAAATTTGAATTAAAGCTGCCGCGAGCATAGACTAATATATAATCTAGACATATATTAAACTGGCTTATGCCAGCGGCTCCGCCCGCGTGGATGTCGGTTATCGCGTCCAAACATAGCCTATGTCCTTTCTCAAGGTCTAAACTATCCCTATACCAAATTTCATCAAATCGGTTCAGTGGTTTAGGCGTGAAAGCCTAACATACAGACAGACAGACAGACAGAGTTACTTTCGCATTTACAATATCAGTATGGATTTTGCAATGTATTATACATGCATAAGGTTGATATGTGTGTGTGTATGTTACCGATTTTCTCCCTACTATGTTGTTCTCAATTTATTTCGCAATTTAATTAATATTGCTTTGCGACTCCACTTATTCTATAACATTCTACACAACACTATCTAGACCCATCATAAGCTTAATTAGCTTGTGTTATGGAATCTAGAATGCGGATAAACATACTTGAACACTTTTTCTTTGTAAATACATACTAATTATACATAGAAACACCCAGACCAATGCAAATAGCATGCATCATGCGTACAAATAACCCGCGGGTAGCAGTCGCGTTCACTATCGCCACAGAGAATGTCATGTCATGGACAGGTAAGGTACAAATCAAGGATATTTTAAAGTAAAGTCAAGAGCATCCGACAAGCATATGGAAAAACAATTATGACAGCACCAGAAGTGAAAGATGTCCCAGCATGATAGTAAGTGGAATCACGTGGTTTCTGGGAAAGCGATGTGACTGCACATATATACATACATAATTAATTCCTACAAGATTATTGGATCCTGTTTGATGGAGTAATAATAAAGGAATAATAGTTAATATTAAAATAATAAAAGGTAGAAAAAAATGAAATGTATATAACCGTGTTATTTTTTTTTTATATGGGACACGTCAATTTGACTTCACCTCGCCTGATGTTAAGCAAAGTCTCGGAAAGAGGGTCACCATCGGAAACATGTACCATGTTAACAGTGGTGGCACTCAGCTTGACGGCCTCGTTAGATGCCTTTTCACGGATTGTGTCCGTATAGTTCTACCGTTCAGTTCTACTAGTAGGACTAAATGGAGAAAAAAATCCGTTCAGTTCTACTAGTAGGACTAAACGGAGAAAAAAATCCGTTTATTTCTACTAGTAGGACTAAACGGAGAAAAACATCTTTGTGTCCGTATAGATCTACCGTTCAGTTCTACAAGTAGGACTAAACGGAGAAAAAAATCCGTTTATTTCCACTAGTAGGACTAAACAGAGAAAAAAAATCATGAACTTCGTGTTAGTACTACGACGAGATGGGCTGAAAAAAATGTATAATTCTTTTTGTTTTTTACGATTACTTATGATTACATACATATATATTCCTCTTTGGTCGTTCATTTTATTAACTTCAAGTTGTCATTTGGTTATAATATATGTCAGATTGGAACTGGGGATCTAAAAATAATTTGGATTCAAATTATTCCCATCTCGACACTGGTCAAAGGAATAAAATATGGCTAAGGATGATAGTGATATAGTATATTTAAAAAAGACTCGTGGTACTGTGCTCTTACATTCTGGGTACAAGTATTATAAAAATCGTTTCTATAAGGGTGGAGCTATTGTGTGGCGATGTAGTAGTAAAAATAAAGAAAGCGGTTGTTATGACTGTTCTGGATCATTGACGATTAAGGTAAATCATACTTGAAACACTTTTTGTAAACATTGTGATGAAAGATGAAAAAGATTAAAAAAAAACCAGAATCAGAATCATGTATAAGTACCAGACTATTTCTCTAATTCCCTTCTAATGCCCCTCTTGAAGAACCCCATATTGTAGTCGCTTGGGAAAACCATGGCAGGGAGTTCATTCCACAGCTTGAGCGTACGTGGGATGAAGTTCCTTTCATACCGCACCATATTCGGATGCAATGTGTGGGGATGAATTCTCTGTCTATGGCGAGCGGTGCGATGATTGAATGTAGCTGTGAGCATCATGTCAAATAATTCATCTGAGCACAAACCATTATATAGGCGGTAGAAAACACACAGTGAGGCAAAGTCCCTCCTGAAGCTGAGAGGTTCCACATCGCCTGCGAGTATGGGACTGTCGACGAGCCTCAACGCACGTCTTTGCACCGAGTCGAAAGGGTTAAGCTAGCGTGCGGGCGCTCCGGCAAAAAGATGGCAGCAGTACTCCATGTGGGGCCGAACCTGTGCCTTATAAATTAGGAGTCGCTGCCCCGCAGTGAAGTACTGCTTCGCCCTGTTAAGAACTCCAAGTTTCTTTGATGCCAGCCTGACCTTGTCCTCTAAATGATTGCGGTACTGGACGTCACTTGCAATGTCGACGCCTAGGATCCCGATACTCGGGGCAATGGTAAGCCGTGTGCCCAGGAATTGCGGCGCTACAATAAATGGGGTCTTCTTAGCGGTGAATACACATACTTGTGTCTTGGTGGGGTTGAACTGGACCAGGTTTAGTCGACCCCAATCGGATACTCCCGAGAGAGTAGTCTCGATTTCTGACACAAGTTGTTCGCGACTCCCCTCCATTTCGGACTGGGGGATGTTTGCACGGCCCGTGTAACATGCGTCTCCAGTACTATCGTCCGCATAGCAATTAATGGTGTCGTCCGACAGCATGTCATTAATATGCAGCAGAAACAGGGTCGGAAACAACACGGAACCTTGTGGGACACCAGCGTTTATGTCCATGCGGTCCGAGCGACTGCCGTCCACGATGGCTTGGATGCTTCTGTTGGACTAAAAGCTGGAAATCTAATTACACTTATAATAAATGCGAAAGTAACTATAATAATAATAATAATTTCTTTAAATTGTTTTTCTCTACATTTATTTGTAGGACGGAGTGATCTCTAAAAGAAAATTACACGACGAGGACTGCTTTGCTGATTTCGCACGAAATGTGATTGAGCAGAAAATGGTAGAATGCAAGAAAGAAAAAATTGTGAAGTCTAACTTTCAGGAATCGGTCCCTAAATTATTTAACGAAACCATAAGCTCTTTCAAAGACTCCGGTTTAGATTTAATTAAAAAAATACCGAATTATTCTAATGTTAAAACAGCGTTATATAATGCTAGAAATAGAGCTGCTGGAATCCCAAAAGTATTGTACCGTAATGTTTCAGATGTTCAAGTTCCTCCGCAATATAAAACTTTTCTTATGGGTGATTATGATTTCGATAGAGAGAGAATATTAATATTTTGCCATCCTCAAATCAAAACGCTTTTGCCATCAATTACACATTATTTTGCAGATGGAACTTATAAAAGTTGCCCGGAACCGTTTAAACAACTATACTCTATCCATGGGGATTATCACAGTAATGAAAATGAATCAAACGTACTGCCTTTGATTTTTTATGTCTTAATGACAAATAAATCTAATCAATCATATCAAAATGTATTCAATATCATCAAGTCTCAAGTGCCACAATGGCAACCTTTAAAGTTTTCTTTCGACTTCGAAGATGCCGCAATGAAAGCAATCGCGGAGGTGTTCCCAAATGTGATTATTAAAGGATGCTTCTATCATTTTAATAATGCAATCTGGAGAAAGGCTAAGCAATTAAAATTAACAAAAATGAAACGAACTAAAATAATTTTTCAATTAAGCTGTATTCTTCCATTGTTGCCGATTCACAATATTCAAGAAGGTTGGTCGTATGTAAAGGAACAGATGAATATATTAATTGCCAACGGTATTAACATGCAGCCGTTCATTAAATATGTGCAGTCATATTGGATGAAAAGTGAGAAATTCATCACTATTTGGAATGTTTTTGAGGAACGCTTAAGAACAACTAATTACGTGGAAGGATGGAATTTGAGGCTTAACAATAATTGTAAAACAAGAGGTCATGTAAATATTATGCAATTATTACACGTGTTATATAAAGATGCCTCGTTAAATATAACAAAGAGCATACAAATAGAAAACGACAATATGCAGATCAAAAGGAGGAAAATTGAAAATATCATAAATGATCAGTATATTTTGAAACAGCAAATGATGCTGGTCAATGGTCAAATATCTACTTCCCTTTTTTTAGAATCATTGAGATAAAATGTTTTTCATAATAATGTTTGTTTTAGTTTAGCTAAGTTAAGAAACTTTAGTTATGAAGAGTTAGCTATTTAATTTTTCGCGCATTTCTCATTTAGTCATTAAATATTCGTACTCTGCACTTGACTTTTTTGTCCGTCTAGTCCTACAAGCATTGTCCGTATAGTCCTACTAATATTGTCTGTTTAGTTCTATTGAATGTACTTAAATTCGTAGTACTAAAAGAACTTTTTGTCAGTTTAGTACAACTAAATTTCATACAGTGGATAGTAGAACTAAATGAATTTTTTTCGCCGGTTAGTCCTACTAGTAGAACTGAACGGTAGAACTATACGGACACGACCTTTTCACGCCCCGCTTAAAGGACCCGGGACTGTAGGAAGAAAGAAACACGTGAGCTGGCAGGGAATTCCAGGTCTTAATGGTGCGGCATAGGAATGAGTCACTGAAACGCTTGGTTCTAGCTGGTATACTCTGCACCGTATATGGATGGCATCTTAGCCCTGCACGTGTCGTTCTGTGTAGGAAAGGAGAGGGTGGGACTAATTGGAAGAGCTCGTCAGAACATTCACCATGGTAGAGACGGTAGAATACTGCTAATGTTGCGATATCTACTCAGCGAACCATATAAACATATACTCATTTCTGTAAATCCTCGAAGTTGCAGGCAGAGGTGTATTAACACAGACGTTTCACCAACTATGTACGATTTTCGGTCCCACGTTATATGGGGCGAGTCTATTACCGTCTAGCGTGTTTTTCTTGGGCTGTATGTTTACTGTTCGACGGAGAACAGCCCTATCCCTTAGTCACCTTCTACGACACCCTCAGGTAGAGCTGGGGTGGTCCTATTTTACTCTACTGGGAACCTATACACATAAACGGGTAGACAAGTTAGGGTCGAACTTGCTGAACATACACTAAATTATGATCTGAAACAGACGAGTTTGCACGAAAAGTTAAAAGTCTAAGATGTAGGTCTAAGATGTTTATACATGTATGTAAGTATTTATTATATAATGCCTTTGTCAGGAGTATACTTTTCGCATACCCCTTCATTATAAACATGACATTTAATGTACACAAGACTTTTGCCTCTCATTGTATTAATATTCCTCTGTGCACTCCCGGGTTTGCTGGAAGAAAACTCAACATTGAGTTAAGCTCGCCTTTGTACATACTATTTTTTTTCTATGTTTAAATGCCTATTAAGTGTACAATAAAGTATAAATTAAATTAAATTAAACATTTGTGGAGTATGCAAGGATAGAAGAACAGCGTGCTATCATCGCCTACTCCGAGGGAAGACCTACGTTAGTATAAAATGTATGTATGAATGTAAAATCGACAAATTGAGGAACGGTAACGTACACTATTGTTAGCTCAATACAGGAGATCGAAAAGCGTGAAAGTAAAAAAGCCAATTAATGCTGTGAACGGTAAACGTCACTCTTCTCGCGTTAGTGCCATCAAAAGGTAATGAACAAACTCACTGTTCTGTTAAATTATACAGGCTTTGTCACACAGTGTATCCAACACAATAATAATTGGGCAATTTATTACACATAAAAGTATTTTCAATTTAATTCAAAATTATTGTTACTTACTTTAGAAACAATATCCTAATAAAACTAGCAATAACAGATATCAATCAATTACTACTGCTGGTTAAAAGCCTCTCCTAACATGTTTGGGAGAGGCAAGCTGGTACACCTGCCGTTTCACGGACGATATTTGAGGTTTGGAAGTTAGTCAACAGTTGCTTCTATAGAGGTAAACCAAAGAACTGTAGAGCCAGCTACAATGGCCCTATCAATAGGTATTAACAAGAACAAGAAGGACCCTGGACTCCCGACTCCAAAATGCCTACCAAACATTCAAGCTTATCTCTGTAGAAGCGTCGGTATCTTAGTGGTTTAGGAGTCGACCTTACGATCGATAGGTCCCGGGTTCGATCCTGGCCATTACACTACCGACGTGAACCCACTCCTAATATTAGTAACTACGGTTCTAATATTCTTTTAAACAAAAAAAAAAGTAGGTTCGCACACGGAACACGGTACATAAAGGTTTGATTCCGAAGTCGACCACTTATGACAAGTGCAGGCGAACAGAGCAGACACTCCTAATTCATTGCGGTTTTTCAATGATCCTCCTTATCCGTATCGAAGCTTAACAAGTAATGAATCTATACTATCTATACTAATATTATAAAGCTGAAGAGTTTGTTTGTTTGTTTGTTTGTTTGTTTGAACGCGCTAATCTCAGGAACTACTGGCTCGAATTGAAAAATTACTTTTGTGTTGAATAGACCATTTATCGAAGAAGGCTTTAGGCTATATAACATCACGCTGCAACTAACAGGAGCGAAGAAACAATGAAAAATGTGGAAAAAACGGGGAAATTATTCATATTTGAGGGCTTCCGTTGCGTGCGCTGCGAAAACGGTTCAAGATACCAAAAACATATGTATGAAAGAATTATTCCTCTTGAAATGATCTAAAAAAATGTCCGCGACAGTATATGTCTATCTTTTAAGATTAAATCACTAGAACCGTTTTTATGGTAATCAAATTTGGTCGAAATTAATGCATTATTACCAATTATTTGTTAGAGTTGTATCAACATAATAATATTAATCTTTATCCAAATAAATGTGTTGTTGATTAAGAGTATTTAATTGTAAACAAAATTGTCTTTGACATTACTTAATTTCAATGAACACCTTAGAAGATATTACAATTTAAAAATAACTCCGATATAAAATTTACACGCGCCGCATGATGTGCAAAACCTGACGCTGCGCCTGGCCGGCGGGCGAGGAGAGGCGTTGCTTGCGGGCGACGCGGAGGGATCATGTCGGGAGCTCCGTGGGCGTATGGGGCCCGAATCGAAATGCTTTCCGTTCTCAAAATAATTAGGAGAATTTGATACAGCTAATTGATTCTAATTTCTAAGGCGAAACGAAGTTTGCCGGGACAGCTAGTAATATTATAAAGCTGAAGAGTTTGTTTGTTTGTTTGTTTGTTTGAACGCGCTAATCTCAGGAACTACTGGCTCGAATTGAAAAATTATTTTTGTGTTGAATAGACCATTTATCGAAGAAGGCTTTAGGCTATATAACATCACGCTGCAACTAACAGGAGCGAAGAAACAATGAAAAATGTGGAAAAAACGGGGAAATTATGCATATTTGAGGGCTTCCGTTGCGTGCGCTGCGAAAACGGTTCAAGATACCAAAAACATATGTATGAAAGAATTATTCCTCTTGAAATGATCTAAAAAAATGTCCGCGACAGTATTTGTCTATCTTTTAAGATTAACTCACTAGAACCGTTTTTATGGTAATCAAATTTGGTCGAAATTAATGCATTATTACCAATTATTTGTTAGAGTTGTATCAACATAATAATATTAATCTTTATCCAAATAAATGTGTTGTTGATTAAAAGTTTTTAATTGTTAACAAAATTGTCTTTGACATTACTTAATTTCAATGAACATCTTAGAAGATATTACAATTTAAAAATAACTCCGGTATAAAATTTACACGCGCCGCATGATGTGCAAAACCTGACGCTGCGCCTGGCCGACGGGCGAGGAGAGGCGTTGCTTGCGGGCGACGCGGAGGGATCATGTCGGGAGCTCCGTGGGCGTATGGGGCCCGAATCGAAATGCTTTCCGTTCTCAAAATAATTAGGAGAATTTGATACAGCTAATTGATTCTAATTTCTAAGGCGAAACGAAGTTTGCCGGGACAGCTAGTGTAATATATGTGTTGCATGCGTCAGCTGTTGTCGTATGCTCTTAGCTTCGAAATTACACCTTAAGTGTATCAGTATTACCTAACACGCTCACAGTGTTCCTTGTATAAGCCGGCACAGGCAAAACTGCCGTGAAGCTTTAGCTCATTAGGGGCAATTTAATACAATCTGTTTAGTGAAATGCAACCCCGGATGATTTCCGCGTTATAATACCGTAACTCATTTTAAAATTGTGCTCTATTACTGAAAAGTTTAGGATTCTTTTTAAATAAACACAAGACATAAAATAATCTCTACAAGTGTATTTATTCTATTCAATAATATTGATAAATATGTACTTGAATTAAATTAATCGTCTTTTATCGAGATACGAGTATGAAAACGAACAGATATCATAATCTACTAGATGAGACAGACACTAAATTGTGTGGAATTTTACCACGATGTTTGGGTGCTTGGATAAACACGGATCTCTGCCATCCCCTATGGGATGGGATGACCTATGGGAAACAGACGTGATTTTATATATGTATGTATCCATACTAATATTATAAATGCGAAAGTAACTCTGTCTGTCTGTCTGTCTGTCTGTCTGTATGTTACGCTTTCACGCCTAAACCACTGAACCGATTTTGATGAAATTTGGTATAGGGGTAGATTAGACCTTGAGAAAGGACATAGGCAATGTTTGGTCGCGATAACCGACATCCACGCGGGCGGAGCCGCGGGCAAACCCTAGTGTATGTATAAACTCGAAACCCAATCTGTGGAGCCAGCAGGGTTGATCATGTCGACTAAGCTAATTGCTTATTTTGGGAGTGAGTTCTCGTCAGTAGTGTAATGGCCAGGAGTTGAACCTGAGATTTCTGGTTCGTCTCTGTAAACAATATATTAAGCCATCGACACCTCATAATTCATTCTCCATCTTTAATGAGTATAAATTGCTAAAATTATATGGTATCTTTATTGAAAAATATTTCATCGCGCGTGAACCATAATTGTATCTTTAACTCTTTAGTAACTATTTTATATAATCGCAAGTTATTATCTATTTAAACAAGACAGTAATAAATTATTTAAGTTTTGGAACTTCAGCGCACTTTAGACGGCTAGATAGACACTGATTACGATCACATCTCGTAATTTATTAAAGTTTGTACGCGTTTTGAAAGAAGATAAACAATTTTGTACAAACTTAATATAGCTAGTACCACCTAATATTGGTTCAAGAAAGCTATATAATAAACATACAGAAATGTTTTTTTTATTATTACGTTGATTATATTTGTATATATTCATATATGTACATATACACTACATATCTTATGATTGAGAGGTCCCGGGTTCGAATCCTGGCCACTACACTACCGACGTGAACCCACTCCTAGCACCAGCAATTTAGTTTTGTTGGAGAAATATTCTTTAAAAAACATATCGATTTTCTGTAGTTAGATTAGTTGTCAGATTATTTAGTACTCCAACACTGCCTATGATGACTACCAGAGATGTTTGCGGATGTTTGAGTCCGGGGTTATAAGTTATACGAGGTTATAATTAAGTCCGCCTATGTACTTCGTGCATAAAGAATAAATAAATAAAAAAATAAAAATAAGTAAGTACCTACTTACTGACCTCCGTCCCCCATGAGCGCGGGCTGGGGAGTGTCTGGTGACCCCAGCAGACGCAGGCCACGGTGGCGGCGCGCTGAGAAGTACGCCTCCCCATTCCAGGGGCGAGTCGGGGACACCGTTGTCCCCCCTCCCGAGGTGGGCCAGACTGTAAGGGATGGCCCTGGGTCAGCCGGGGTGCGAGGATTATATCGAAGACAACCTCACCTCCGGCTTAACACGACGACCCTCAGTCGGCGTGTGGTTTTAGTCATAACCTCCCCTTCCGGCCCCGGCTTGATAAGCAACATATCTTTTACTTTTTAAACTATTTTAACCACGTGGTTCTCAATAGAGTAGAAAATTTTGGTCACCTCATTTCTTCCCATGCAATAACGTACAAGGCGACTAAGGGATAGAGCTGTTTACATCAGTCGGACCAGACTCAACTTCAGATGCATGGCTTGCATCAACAATAGTGCCCGAAATACGGCACTAGTTTTATCCCCTATTACGTCGAACCAAGTACAATAATGATTGGTAAAATGTGGGTGTTAATTCACCTCAACCAACCCTCCAGGAATAAAGGCGTGATTATTATGTATGTATTATTATTTACTGTGGTAAATCGACGCTTCTAGTATTCGATCAATTCTGTGTAAAACGATTATTCGTAATCCACTTCAGTCCACAGCGATTAATATAAATTGTATCTGATTTCAAGAAATACATTTATTATTTATGATACTTGAGATAATAAATGTGATTGAGTTAGTGACAAGAATTTCTGAAATTGTATAATTGAGAGGCTCTTAGAGACAGAAAAGGTATATCTAGATAGACACCCTAATCTTTTAAGATTCAGGCATCGATTTGATATGATAATGTTTTTATTTAAGATATGCTAGGTACAGCAAGGAATAATATAATTATACAACTTAAAATGAAAAAGGGTTATAGGTATGTGCTTTTTTGCCGACCGTACTTTAAAAGGCGCAGTTTTAAAGAATCAATTAATTCATAGCATTAAGAACTTTTTGTTCTGTAGGTTTCTCGTAGATACAGATGTCATCATTATTCTAAATTATAGTAATGTAGTTGTGTCTGTACGTTAAGGTTTTATTTAATAAAAATATGCTTGATTCCCAATAAAAAAACTTATAAAATTCTGATCCATAAGTTCACAATGGACGCAAAAACCATTTGGATGAGGTCTTTTTTCTTCGAGAACTTTACTTACACTTAAAATCTTACGTATATTTGATCACAATCAGCTGAGTAGAATCGGAGATATGAAAAGTCGTAATAACCGGCGGGGCCGCGGGCATAAACTAGTACTTTAATAATAATACGTTTATACAAGCTAGAAAGAGACAAAAAGCAAAGGCTAGAAACTTTAAATCCGGTTTATCTCAAACTGAAGTTTTGCAAAGTTCTTTGCACGAAAGCCAGGTCATCGCATTTTATCATAGCCTCTTCGTTTATGGAAATATGCGACGGGTTGTGTGTCCGTTATATTATATAAAGGACACGTCAATTTATTTGACTTCACCTCGTCCTGATGTTAAGCTAAAGGCAAAGTCTCGGAAAGAGGGTCACCATCGTAAACATGTACCATGTTAAGAGTGGTGGCATTCAGCTTGACGGCCTCATCAGATGCATTTCACGCCCCGCTTAAAGGACCCGGCACTGAAGGAAGAAGGAAACACGTGAGCTGGCAGGAAGTTCCAGGACTTAATGGTGTGGCATAGCAATGAGTCACTGAAACGCTTGGTTCTAGCAGGTATATTCTGTATACCGATGGCATCTTAGCCCTGCACGTGTCGTCCTGTGAAGGAAGGGAGAGGGACTAATTGGAAGAGCTTATCAGAACATTGACCATGGTAGAGACGGTAGAATACTGCTAAAGACGCAACCTCTCTACGTATCTGCAAAGGCTCGAGGGTCGCTGCAACCTGTCGAAAGCATCTAGTAAGTAGGTACTACTCATTATTATTACATGAAAAAATAAAAACATATCAATACTATTCTTTGTCAAAATGTCAAGAGCTGAGATCTACACCTAAAATAAAAATGAAGATGTTGGGATGTTTGATCATCTTCTGAACGGACCTGACTCAAATTTGTTACAGGGATAGGATATAGCCTTGGATATTATAAAGGGTACTTTTGTCCGCTACTTTTTTCCATGGCTTACTGGAACGGGACTAACAAAATCATTATTTGAATGAAATTTTTACAGCATTTATTATGCTAACTTTTTAAGTTCGAAATACATCAGGAAAAAGAAGCACTCCAGTGGTTACGACCTTTCCCTTACAGGGGGAATGCTCTACCAACTGAGCTATTGAGTCACACCTGAATAATTTCAAAGGAGATGGAAAATGGTGGGCCCAAATGTAATAAGTTGAGATCTGATCTAAAAAATTAGTCATATTTTTCTATCTTAGAATATGAAAAATCACCTCAATTCTCAATCTGGATGCGGAGAAATATGAGAAAATAGTTTTCGTGAGATTATCAATTGAGTAATCGATTACACTAAAATATTTGCTGTAAATAATTAACTCAAAGTAATTAAATGCACTATATATACTTACATGCATTATAGTGCATATAATTACAGTCATATTATTAAATCAAATATCAATTAATTACTGGAAAACCAATATTAATGATTATCGATTTCATATCGATTCAAATCTCTCTTATATTTGTAGTCTATGTCACTGACATGGCAGCTGACTAACATTGACACTAGACAGTTGCTGACTGTTTTTGTTTGCTCATCGTTTCGTGTTTTCCGATGCGTTTTGAGTGCTATCCCGATTATTCGTCATTTTTTACGACAACTGCTTTGTATTTTACGGATTCTGACCCTGCCTACCTTGTAACGACCCTTGCTTTCACCTTGGACACCGAAGATCGCTCACGTTTGACTTGGAATTGTTATTTTGCATTTTACCGCCAGCTTGTGGATTGGATATTATTGAAACTATGGATCGCTGTGTGAATTGTGGTATATCCACTGGTCACTGCAATACACTGGGCCGACGGCCCTTACACGATGAAACAATTCTGTCAGTGATTCAGCAATGGCTTGCACCTCAGTCTGTAAGTAAATACCTGTAACCTCATCTAACCAGCTACCATCCTGGCAGGTTTAAAATGTAAAATGTGTTTAATAGAAGGTGAATAAAACACTATATTCAATGATTTTTTATTTTGTTTTAGACATCCTTTCGCTATCTCCTTACCTGTTACCTATCTATCGCTTGAAGTCGTTGACGTTCATTCATATGATTTTTCAAACATTTTCTAGTAAATATAATAACTATTAGTGCAAAAGAACACATTTTGCACTTCAGGAATCAGCTGTTAGTTAAAGATTGTAACATAACCTCACTTTTACATAATCTCTTATATCTCCGTTCTCAGATTGACAAAATCCGCAGAATTTTCAGTGAAAGGTTGATAATATATAAGCTATTAATTGACACCACTTTCATCTTCTTACAACTAGGCCCAAGATTGTATGTAATCATTTCAGTCTCCTTTCCCTTCTCTTCATATCCGTCTTGGTGGATCGCTTCTTTTTCCCGATGTACTCGTATTTCGGAAATGATTATTTGTAGTATTGTGGAGATTTGTAAATTTGAATGTGTTTAAGCTTGCCTAGGTTATTTAATCTATATATAAACCAACTATTATTGAAACCAGTGAAACCAATGATACCAGTATCAATTGCCACATAGATGAAATTTATTTGAATAATTTAAATGATGCTGATGAAATGGTGATGCTTAGCCCATCTATTAGTGCATTAAGGCGTCTAATCGCTATCTGTGAATCCTAAGCAGTGAGTCATGGGCTGAGATACAATGAGATTGTGACATAATCAGACGTGCACTCAGTCTCACTATATGGGAACCCTTAATAAAGTTGACAGGACAATGTATCTGGGCTCCTGGGTCACCGAGGAATTGCGAGATTGTGACATAGAGAGGGAGCGCAGATCCCTGGTTGTCCGATGCTACATGCTGGCCCGTAGGTTTGCACGATGTACTAGATCAGTTAACCATTCTGTCAATCCTTTTACACGTGCAGCCTTTGGGTTGCTATACGCAGCGGGCACACAGCGCTCTGCGCGTTCAATATAATAACGCGTTTAGGGTTCTGGTGGAGCTGTCGTAGCACTGTAGTGCATCAGGTATGTTTGCAGAAGCCCTTACGGATGGCTTCGAAGCGATTATGAGGAAGAGGTGTGCGTCTATGCTACACCGTGTACGTGGCAGCACCAAGAGTATTCTTGGCGTGTTCACGGATCGGCAGGATTCACCTATGTGGCGAAGATGGGTACGGATTCACATGTAGGTCGGTCCCATCTCCGTTGCATGCCCATGGAAAAAAAATAATATAAATATACACAAACCCTAGTTTAAAAGGAAGATTGTTACTAACACTTTGGATAATTTTCCGAAGTGAATGATTTAATAAATACTAATCTCTTCAATTTACATTCTTCTTCTAATACACTTATTCCGAATTCTGTACACTCTTCTGAAGACTTCCAATAGCCATTCATGATGCATTTCTCTACTCAAAAACATATCTTTCATTGCAGATGTAACATTTTTATATTGAAATGCCACTATATGAATGTGTTTCGGAACGAAATCTTTTAAGAAACTCTACAATTCTGCAGAGTAGTTCAAACCAGGAATTTAATGACGTCATTTATAAAAGATACTCTAAAATTTTATACACGAATATTTCAAGAGGAAGAAAATGCATTCGGTTTTATACGAATCATATTTTCGAAGTTACCGCAGAATAGTAACGATGCGTATGATTATTGTCTGATGGCCGAATGAATTTTATCAAAGGCTAGTAAAAATGAACTGCGATGAAAATTTTTTATACAGGACACGTCAATTTGCCTTCACATCACCTGAGGTTAAGCTAAAGGCAAAGTCGCAGAAAGAGGGTCACCATCGTAAACATGTACCATGTTAACAGAGGTGGCACTCAGCTTGACGGCCTCATTAGATGCCTTTTCACGCCCTGCTTAAAGGACCCGAGACTGTAGGAAGAAGGAAACACGTGAACTGGCAGGGAGTTCCAGGTCTTTAGTTCAAGCCAGGGAGTTTCAAGTCTAATTTGCTGCTATAAAAGTCTGCTATATCCAAAATACATACTTTTAATACAACATACTAATATATATCTATACATATAATAAATCTGTAAACGATCGATGTCTGTACATGGAAAGGAAATGAGAAAAATTGTTATAGGGGGACTATATAAACGTAATAGAAGCCAAATCAACGTTTTTTGGAATTTTTGTCTGTTTGTCTGTTTATCTGTTTATCTGTTTCTCTGTTTGTCTGTGAGTTTGTGCACGCTAATCTCAGAATCGGCTGAACGGATTTGATTGCGGTTTTCACTAATATATTGTGGTAGGCTTCACTTAACATTTAGTGTTTGTTTTATTGAAATCGGTTCATAAATAAAAAAGTTATGCCAATAATAGCATATCACGGCTAACAATTTGTGATTGTGTGAATAGATCGAACCAATAAAGAAGTAACAATGCTTACAAGAAGATATTATTTCGGTCATAGGAATCTCTTCAGTCTTCAACTTCGAGAGGCCAGAGTTCTACATCTCAGCCAAGTCAGGTCAGGTTACTGCAGAATCTTCGGCACAGCAAGTGTCTCGATAGAATTCACATTGTTCTCGAACGATTTTCTCTCGAATCCAATAAATTAGTAAGCAGCTGGTTCGGTAAAAAGACTCCTGGCTTTCATAATTAATATCATCACGGTATTATAATAAGGAATGGGACAGAATGTTATTATGACATAATATATGTAAACGTCTATTTCACACTATCATTTCATGGTAACTGCGGCTCAATACGTTTGCGGTGGACTTATAACTTAGCTGAGTCGCGTTCGAATCCATCTAAAATGTATTTTCTCTTTTTTATGGTTTTTTATTTACTTTTGTTTAACTTTTTTATTTTATTGTGTATTTGTTATATTTTATTGTAGTTATAGTTTTATTTGAAGTAAAATATAAATTCTATGCTTAGTATTCTATAGGAAGTACATAAAACTAGGCTGTGTGACAGTAATAGTAGAACTTATTATATAATATTCTTAGATCTATACAAAATTCTTCATTTCGGAGAATGAAAAAGTGGTCCCACCCGCCCAAGCGCAATATTGGAATCAAACCGATTAAAATTTAACAGAGGAATGGGGCATTGGGGGTATTCTGGGGTTAGGTACCTTGATTACCTATCATAAATAGGCGCTCTCAACGTGAAGAGCAGGGATTGCTTCGGCTAGGGTGATGGGTAGCCTAAGCTATCACCATCAAAGCCGCGCTCATGGAGGAAGTAAATCGTTGCACCTTCTCTGAAGCACATTAAGTATTCTAGGAGATAGTTGTCCCTATCGTATAGGTGAATGTTCTGATGAGCTATTCCAATTAGTTCCACCCTCTCCTTTCCTACACAGGACAACGCATGCAAGGCTCAGATGTCATCCACATACGGATCAGAATATTCCATCAAGAACCAAGCGGTTTAAGACCTGAAATACCTGCCAGCTCACGGTTTACATCTTCCTACAGTCCCGGGTCCTTAAAGGGGGCGTGAAAAGGCTTCTGATGATCCCATAAAGATGAGTGCCACCATTGTTAAGATGGTAAACGTTTATAATGGTGACCCTATTTCCGAGTCTTTGCCTTTAGCTTAACATCAGTCGAGGTGAAGTTAAATTGACGTGTCCTATATAAAAAAACTCCGGATCTTAAAAAGAAGAAAAGACATGTGAGGCAGAGCAATACATTTCTTAACCGCCTGTTAAAGAATGAAGAATGACGAATGATCGAGGTGGCATTATTTCTACCGTATGTGACTGACGGAAGGAAGGAGAGATTAGTTGAGTGCGTTAGAAATGGTAAAATACAGCCAGAGAGACAACGTCTTTATGCAACTTCAGACATTATACAATGTTAGCGACCTGATGACTACCAACGCACGCCGCTGCGATATTATCGATTCCGTCTAATAAGTAGGTCATCATCATCATCATATCAGCCACACATAGTCCACTGCTGAACATAGGCCTCTCCCATAGACCTCCAGAATGACCGATCCAAAGCAGCCCGCATCCAGCGCTTCTCGGCGACCTTGATGAGGTCGTCCTTCCACCTGGCCGTTGGGCGTCCCACACTACGTTTGCCCGTATGCGGTTGCCATTCCAGAACTTTTTTGCTCCATCGGCCATCTGTTCTGCGCGCTATGTATCCCGCCCACAGCCACTTCAACGAGCTAATCCGCTGGGCTACGTCGGTTACTTTTGTTCTCCTACGGATATCATCATTTCTGACGCGATCACATAGGGATAAGTAGGTATCTAATAGTAAATACGTAAATCTATCTCAGAAATGATAACAGTACGCCAGGAGAAGCCAACCTATGTATTAGGTATATAAAAGATACCGCTGCTCCTATTATATAAAAGAGACTGAATGTGGGCAGAGAAACACTCAGTTCCGGTTAATTTCATCAGACCAAAAAAATCCGCCACGTGGACATCAATTCCAGTATCAATTTGGAAGTATCTACATCATCTACTGGAAACAAGCTTACCAATACAAGTAATATATAGCAAAATGAGGCTATATGACCCCATCCCAGTCAATGCTGTATTTGCTCTCTTGCCTACTGCAACCCTCTTCTCTAACTGTGTGTAAAGCAATGAACAACGATGTGACTGTGGTCGATGGAATTTATCATAAAACTGGAACTACCCACCATTGGCTCGGTAAAGAAGAGAACGACTGCTCACTGCTCAGGGCGTGCAAGGCACCGGGTTTTCTTGAAACTATTTTGTGTGATACTTGATGTACTTATTTTAATTTGTTCAGTTCGCAAGTGGTGGCAGCATGTTTTAAGAATTTGGGAGGAAGGAAGAATATTTAAACCATTAAAACTGGTGAATATTACCAAGTCCACATATAACAATGTTCATCACATACTTGATAATGATTTCGTCAGCAAAATGTTGAATTTTTCAAAATCCTTCCGGAATATTTGCCAAGCCCATAGAAGAAGTCTGTCAATTTTCGTAGTTTTCAGTAGTTTAGCCCTGTATTTATATGTCAGTCACTCAAAAGACTGTCTTCATAATATTTAATTTGAAAATACATGGTGGAAGATGTCAAGCGAGTTTTCGAAATGATTTGAATACAGTTTTGTTTCTTTTTTAAAATAAACAAATGTTTCCTTTGCGTAAAATTCACTATTTCCAGTATTTCGTTCCAGTTTGGATGAAAATCTTCCACCATGTTTAATAATGAGTTTGAGCTATTCCGAACTAAACGCGGACGAAGTTGCGGGTAACAGCTAGTATAGAATAGAATTAATTTTATTTCAGATTATTTTCGAATTCATTTACCGCCGTTCCGAATAACATACTTACAGTTAAAGATAGATCGCATCTACGGATAAAGTGCTCGGCTGTTTAAATTCAAAACCTAGTAACTCATATTTCACACCAATTTCAAAAAATAAAATTATACCACGATCAGCTTTCCCGCAAAAAAATCAGTTACCATGTTTTGAATTTAAACAGCCGATACGTCAAATTTCACTGTTGCGATCTATCTTTAACTGTAAGTATGTTATTGGGAACGGCCGTAAGTGTTAGTAGCATATAACTTATAATCTCAATCTAGTGTTAGTACCTTAGCAATAGTAAATATATAAATTAGAATGGCCCTCTGCTATAGGTACAGAAGGCGATACAAGGGGCATGTACCTGCAGCCAATGGCTGTATATAATTAAAGTTATAATACGAATTCAAATTCTGTCCCACATGACGTCATGTTTTTACCACAAATAAGCGACTCTCCAATTAAAGTTTTAGCGGGAACATCGTGTGGAATTAATTATATCTGGAACGTTTCCAATTCCAGATTGTGTCCATGGGCAAAGTTGCAGCCGCATTCGTTGCAGCTATCAATGTTGTAGCATAATGAGAGTATACCAATAATTTCATAGTTTTATAGTTATGTGAAAAGGCATTAACGCATGGTACAGTCGGCATCAGATCGATCTTAACGAACAAAGTACTCAAAATAATCTTAATTTCCTTAGTTGTCCTCCCTACCTGTTGACCGATTGTCCTGATATTTGGTAAACACTTTTACTTCGAACAATAATACAGTTTAAATCAATAAAACAGTTTGATTTGCTCTTAATACTTTAGTTTTAAGGTAATTTTGAAACTTTGTAGTTAAGTTATTTCTGACGCAAACGGTACCTATATAGATACAGAAGGGTATATACGGTCGGGTACCAAGTATATACAGGGTAGTAAATATAGTAGTAGTGTATTAAAAAAAAACCGCTTACTTTGTGTTTGCACAGTCTTATTATTTCAAAGTGAACATCATATTGTGCGTACTAACTGTTAATACACCCCTGCTCACCCCTTCATGGAATTACAGGCGTGAATATTGTGTTGTTCTTCTAGTAGGCAAAGACTAGGCATTATGTATGGTGGCTAGTGCCGTAATATGTAGTAGCAATACTAGAGTCGGGAACTTGTTTGTTTGTTGTTTGCAACTCGTTAGCGGCTATCGGCGTATATAAAGATACACACGGTCGACTAGGAATGTCAATATATGCGACATAAATCCATACTAATATTATAAATGCGAAAGTAACTGTCTGTCTGTCTGTCTGTATGTCTGTATGTTACGCTTTCACGCCTAAACCACAGAACCGATTTTAATGAAATTTGGTATAAGGATAGATTAGACCTTGAGAAAGTAGAAGGCTATGTTTGGTCGCGATAACCGACATCCACGCGGGCGGAGCCGCGGGAAAAAGCTAGTATAACAATAATGTTACTTCGAAAAACATTGAAAAAAAATGAAATGCTCAAGTGAGACTCGAACTCACGACCTTTCCCTTACAGGGGGACTGCTCTTCCATCTGAGCTATTGAGCCACTTTGGATTGGATGGATGGATGGATTTGGATTGGAAGAGCAGTCCCCCTGTAAGGGAAAGGTCGTGAGTTCAAGTCTCACTTGAGCATTTAATATTTTCCAATGTTTTTCGAACTTAAAAGTTAGCATAATAAAATGCTACAAAAAGTTCATTCAAATAATGTTACTTATTATTGAATTACGTTGTGACTTATTTTGGGTTATTTGGGATATATGG
Organism: Eilema sororculum; assembly: GCA_914829495.1. Taxonomy (NCBI): domain Eukaryota; kingdom Metazoa; phylum Arthropoda; class Insecta; order Lepidoptera; family Erebidae; genus Eilema; species Eilema sororculum. Next base: position 2,230,404 of record OU618532.1, read on the forward strand.
AGAAGGGAAATTTGAAGTGATTCAGGTGTGGCTCTATAGCACAGTTGGAAGAGCATTCCCCCTGTAAGGGAAAGGTCATGAGTTCAAGCCCCACTTGAGCGCTTCTTTTTACCGATGTATTTCGATCTTAAAAAGTTAGCATAATAAATGCTATAAAAATTTCATTAAAAAAAAGCCTAAATACTAATAAATATAATACTGCTCGCATCTCTGAGACAGCTCCCCAAATTACTTACTAGATGCTCTCGACAGGTTGCAGCGACGTGCGGTCCGCATTATTGGGAATCCTGAGGTCACGAATACCCTCGTGCCTTTGCAGATGGGTAGAGATGTTGCGTCTTTGGCAGTATTCTACCGTCTCTACCATAATATATATATACCATAATGTTCTGATGAACCCCACCCTCTCCTTGCCTTCCCAGGACAACACGTGCAGGGCTAAGATGCCATCTGTATACGGTGCAGAATATACCTTCTAGAACCAAGCGTTACAGTGACTCATTCCTATGCCGCATCATTAAGACCTGGAACACCCTGCCAGCTCACGTGTTTTCTTCTTCCTACTAGTCCCGGGTCCTTTAAGCGGGGCATGAAAAGGCACCTGATGAGGCCGTCAAGCTGAGTACAACCACTGTTAACATGGTGCATGTTTACGATGGTGATCCTCTTTCCGAAGCTTTGCCTTTAGCTTACCATCAGGTGAGGTGAAGTCAAATTGACGTGTCCTTTTAAAAAAAAACTTACTTAAAATAAAATGGTAAAAAGTGGTTATGGTAGTACTTTCAAATTAGGTACACAATCCACGAATGGGTTCATGGATTTACACTTGTGAATATAATATTTATATATGTATATAATATAAGGTAGGTAGGTGAGTGGTTTACGATCCAACGGTCCGAGATTCGAATCCTGACCATTACACTACCGACGTGAACCCATTCCTAACCTAACACAAGCAATTTAACTTAGCTGGAGGGGTTTGAGGGAACATTAATTATTTCGGAATTAATAATTAAAAAAAAATGTAGGTAATAAGTTCAACTCAACATTGTTTGTAAAGTATACAATGATGTGTTTGTATACTATACAATAATGATAGTATAGTGATTTTTTTTTATTTCTCGATGCCGTATATTATTTAACAAATAAAAATCATATACCTTCATAAAAATCGCTGTGTCATACCAAATGTTCTCAAACTTTGAAAGCCATGTGTTTCAACAAACACCGAAAACCAATATATCTACAATAAGTATAGAAATAAGCAGGTCACTGGGAGGTAACTCTGTGCTTATGCGACATTAATGTTTTTATTTTGCTATGTACAGTCGGCAAAGGAAATACGGATGCACATTTTCTTGTAACATTTTATGTATAGGTTCATCCGTAACCCCTTTGCTGTCTCTAATTGGTGGGCAGACTAAATATAAGTTGATAACGGAAGGGAGGTAGGTAGGATTACATGGATAATTGGTAGCAGAAGAAGCTTAGGAAGTGAAAGCACTGAAAGTCAAAGTGCAGGCTTTGAATGCAATGTAATCGTGATTGGAGCTTTCGATTCATCTTTATCCCATTCATCTGGGAATTCATTAGGTTCTACGTATTTAGATCTCTAATGAATTCTCAGTAGTACAGCTTAATATTAAACCTTCCTAATTCATATATGATATCCATAGTAATGTCGACATTTATCCATACTAATATTATAAATGCGAAAGTAACTCTGTCTATATGTCTGTCTGTCTGTATGTTACGCTTTCAAGCCAAAACCACTGAACCGATTTTGATGAAATTTGGTATGGGAGTAGATTAGATCATGAGAAAGGACATAGGCTATGTTTGGTCGCGATAACCGATATCGAGACGGGCGGAGCCATGGGCAAAAACTAGTTGAAAATAGATTATTTAATTTGTCTCTGAAGTATCCTATTATTAAGGGTATTACAAAAGCAATTGGCATTTGGGAAGCTGCGTTCCAAGGTCTTCTATTCACATGACCTTAAGCTGGCCACCAAAATATCAGTTTACATGGCAATTGTGCTGCCAAACCTCTTATATTCCTCCGAGACGTGGTGTGTGTATCGGCACCACATACGCACTCTGCACCGTTTCCACCTCAAGTGCCTACGCTCCATCATGAAGATCCGATGGTCCGACCGAGTGCGTAACACCGAAGTTTTACGATGAGCAAATGTCAGTGGCATTGAGGCCTACTTAATGCGTCGGCAGCTTCGGTGGTGCGGTCACGTATCACGTATGGCGGAGGAGAGAGTGGCGAAACGCATCTTCTACTCTGAACTCTGAACTTCAACTCCTCAGGTTTAAGGATGTTCAGAAGCGTCATATGAAAAGATGCAACATTGAGCCATCTCAATGGGAAGGTTTGGCAGCACAACGTCCAGAATGGCGCAGGGTGGTGCATAGACGAGTAAGCGGTTTCGAGGAACAGCGAAAGGCAGACCTCGACGCTAAACGCGATGAGCTGTAAGTTCGCCCAACCGCTGCCATTCAGTACCATTATGTGGGTGGTGTTCTCACGTGCCCTCAGTGCACACGAGTGTTCACCGCGAAGATCGGCTATGTTAGCCATCATCGAGCGCATCAGCGCCGAGCCGACTAGGAGTCGAAGTGATCGCCATGGCCGAGATCGGTCGGAGGCATCATAGTCGTTTCGTAGAAAAAGATTATTATAGTATGTTGCCGATTCCGGACGGTCTACGGCCGTGAGGCAAATGAACACACAATTAGCAGGCAGCTGACCGGCTGACTCTTACAAGCAATTTTCGACCTTATTGACATCACATAGAACAGAGTTTTTTTTCGTATATTCGTGATCAGCAGCGTCTACTTCTGCGAAATGACATTGTAATTAAGAAAATGTTATTAATATCGAAAATCGTTTTTCTATGCTTAGTAGTCCTTGTATTCGGTTCGAGTCCCATATAGCATGCCCACCTCACGATTTTGCTACCGAAACTGTGTCCAAAATCTATTTTACGAAACGACTATACAATCTAGGTGTATACTTCCATTTTAGAATTTTTTCAGCGTATTTTAGTTAAACTAACTTTTAAGTTCTCGCGTTCTATGATTTACAATAGTTATAACGGGAATTAACGCGATCATGGTATAGGTACATACGTACCTTTGATTTGCCTGAAGTTTCGACCAGGTTACACCGGCCGTGGTGACAGGCTGATAGCCTGTGACCACCACAGGACGTGACGTGATCGCGTTAATCCCCGTTATAATTATTGTGTATTTTAGTTAGATTCGACAACACAGAATTAGCATCAGTATCCAAACATCTTAAGAAATTTTCTCATTTATAAATAGCAGGATCGGAAAGTCAATTAAGATTGTCAATTCTCAATAATACGAATGTGTCGTAACAATGTAGTAGGTAATTCTTCTTCTGTCGAATCAAAGGCGCCTCAACTCTCAGATTCTGTGTAGCCAGTGTGCCGCCACCTGGCTTGCATTTTTGGAGGCGGTTATAAGTTCCTCCGCTGTACAAGTGAATGGGCATGCAGCACATGTCAGCAGGTGGGACATGGTCTGTGGAGTAACGCCACACTCACACCGCAGGTCCGCGCCGTCCGAGAAACCCCATCTTGGCCGATTCTCCTTGCTTCGACCGACCTGTGTCCGAAGTCTGTTTAGGGACTTTCACCTGATCCAGGAGAGGTAATTAAATGACTAAAAGGTAATCGTTCTAATTGGATTTAGCGATTTTCCGTCACACTCGCACATATTGCGAAATTGGAAAAATAATAAGCGGTCCATTGTGCCTTCTTTACTTAATTGAATATTCTCAAGCCATGTTTTCCTTTTTTCACTTCTAATTGGTATTAAACCCGTTGTTCACAATTCATTTCAGTTATCGGATTGCAGAGAAAAGAGTGAATAAGGGAATAATTTAATTACTTCTCGTAAACTGGTTTTTATGATGCGATTTATAATTGTTTTTCCTTTTTACTAGACTGTCGATAAGGGTCATGTTTTTCGCGCGTATTTTGTATGTATGCTTGTTATATTCTTTACCAGCTCATATCTGCTGAACTTGTATTTTGCCCAAGTGTTCTTGGATACGTGAAATGTTAAAAAAGAGCTATATGATGAACATTTGGCGCCAAAATGTATGTTGTCAAAAATATATTTTCACTCGAACTTATCGAGTAGGGTATCTAAAAGAAGGTAATTAAAAAGAAAATTCCAAAAATATAAATACGTGTATCGTAATTATAAATTTTAATAGCAAAATTATTCAAAATTAAAAACCCGACTGACTTTGATAGCAGGTGGTACCCATTAATTTTCATCCAGTTCATGATTTGCAAATGGCTACCGCCTGTTATCAAACTTATTTCGATCTTTTCAGTATCACTTGGGTTTTATTTTGAATAATTAAATTTTTTCCTTCTAGATTTCTTTTTGGTTTTTTCAAATATTTCAAGTTTTGTAAAATGTATATTTAATCTATATTTAATTTATAGATATTATGAGATTAAAAAAGAATACGTTTTGACTAAATATTCTCTGCGCAACATTCACGAAAACTTCTGATAGTATTTTTTTATAGGTCATATCATTTGACTTCACCTCGCTTTATGATATCAAGAAATAATTATATTTGTCTTTCAATTATAAAACCATGATTACGTCGGCAATAACATCATCGCAGAAGCTTCTTCGAGTTAAGCGCGATCAAACACGGTAAAATTGAAAATTCTTGTTTTTTTCACCGAATGAAACATCTTCTCCCATATATAATATTATGTTGTGAGAGGCCCCGTTTGTCTTCAATTTTCCTTGTTTGTTGAGACACGCTCCGTGTAATTGTTTTCTTTGATAGTAATTGCTTTCGAATGACAACAGTTTGTATGAAATTTATAAAAACATATATGGGTACTCTAAGTGGACTACACCACTTAGAGTACCCATCCATGTCCACGAAGAACACCTGTCAAGATTTTTGGTAGGTGCTATTCGTGGATACTAATTTATTTTTACAACATTGTACTATATTTTCACTTTTGTTAACTTATATTCAACCAAAGGTTGCACTTTTATGACCGAGTTCTGCTATCCTACATTTTTTTTAAAGAATAGTAGAACCGAAATTACTAATATTCCCTCTAACCCCTCCAACTAAGCTAAATTGCTTGTGCAGTGGGTCCACGTCGGTAGTGTAATCGCCAGGATCGAACCCGGGACCTCTCAATCTCTCCTTAACCACTAAGCTACCGACGCTTCAAATATTAATTAACTAGGGTGATGGTGGTACTCCACAGGGGAGCATATTGGCCCCTTTGCTCTTTCTCATCTACATAAACGATCTTCCGGATGTAATTAAAAGTGACTGTATTCTTTTCGTGGATGATTCAACATTCTTAGTCAAAAGAAAAGATAAGGCTGAGACAAAATATCACTAACTCCCTAGAAAACACCATAAATGGTACGGGAGCTAGCAACATTTTCGAGAAAGAATTTCAGGTCAGCTGATTTTGTGATATGCTGTCCTTCTTGCTCTTTCGGTTAGAGTCTGGGCTATCTGGCTGGCGGGAGCGGTTGCGTTCATTACTGCGCATCCTACCTGTCCAGGTGATAATCCTGAATTTTCAAAACATTTTAAGAGGCGTAATTTTTAATTTTTTGTTTTTAAATAAGACTACCTGACATACTTTTTTTATTGCCAGACATTTCTGACATTGCTAATTATGTGCCATACGCGATTCTTTTAATTTTTTTTATAAAAATTTAAAAGTATTTTATCATGTCTGTAATTTTAACATTATGTTATTTAAGATAAGAAAAGCTTAAAATTAATTTGCCAGACATTAATTCGATTGTTAAACCTTGAATTAAAATAAAAAAGGCATGAAAAGTATTGCAGTATGATGCTAGTAGTTCGAAAGAGACAGTTGCAGAATAAGCTGAGAATAAGACAGAGAACCATTGCAAATATACCATTGATATTATCTGACCTCCTCCTCGTAACCTGTAGCCTAGCCCTGAATTCCTCAGTAAGGTACTGAGAGGATTCAGTGCTAAGCAGAACCAAAGGGGACTCAAACTGACACCTTGGAAAATGCCTCGCTCAATATTTATTGGTTCGCCGTTACTGCACACCCCTCGACATCCTGGATAGCTAAGAACTGTTCTCCATTGCCTCATACATGACGCCAAGAAGATGCACAGAGTTGTATCTACTTTATACAACTCTAGCACCCTCAGGAGCCATGTATGGGGCACAGAGTCGAACGCTTTCTTATAGTCTATCCAGCATGTCGATAGATTCTTACGGCTACGGCGAACGTTGACTAATGGCCATATCAATGAGGAGGAGCTCCTTAGTACCACGGGCCCCACTCCTACATCCATTCTGAGAGGCACTCATAACAGTGTTTGTAGAGATGTGCTTTGTTATTTTATCTCTCAGAATAGATGTAAGAAGTTTATAGACCGATGGTAAACACGTGATCGGTCTATAGTTACTGGGGTTCGAGGTACTTTCTGTCTTATGGAGCAGGTGGGTAACACCAGTGGTCATAAAAATTGGCAACGTCCCTGACTCGATAGCAGCCTATTATTATTATTTTGTTTCTCTGTTCCGTGATCTCGGGACTATGGAGTCCCGGGCCTTTGGAAGGCGTGCGTCGGGCCGGTGCCAAAACCTAGAGGCCCTTATAAGTGAGTTGAATATGCTAGGGATAGTCACACATGGCGGATACCATCCCCGGGTGTATCATATTCTGCGCTCGGGGGTGGTATCCGCCATGTGTGACTATCCCTAGCATATTAAACTCTGCAGTAACGGCGAACCAATAAATATTGAGCAAGGCATTTTCCAAGGTGTCAGTTTGAAAGAAAGAAAGAAAGAAAGAAAACTCATTTATTGGGAAACAGCGCAAAATGGCACACAAAATACACAAATAAAACTATTATCGACAGAGAAAAAAAACGACTAAAAAGACTAAGTGACGTACGCTGACGAGAAGTCTGACAGTTCTCTGAATGTCAGTGTCACTCGGCTGTCAGCTATACGTCACGGGTCACGCCACTATATGTACCTATGCGACACGACGTGGCATATTTACGTGGCAGATATTTGAACGTCGTTTTTCTTCTCCGCCCTACACAAACCATTAAACTAAGTACTTAAACTAAGTCATGCACAAGTGCACCGTGTTCCCAAAGGATGAACACTCAGCATACACTGCGATGGGTATCAGCCACCACAACACTGATTTTCAGTGCCACCCTTACATTAAGTGCATACATTACGCTAACGTCGTCATGCAGTATTGCAACTCAAAATCAAGAGGAAGAACATAATACGCATCTAAAAGGTATGTAATGTCGTAAAGATTTTGTTCAATAATACAACGTTCTTATAGTACACAGTATAGGCTTATAGTACGTCAGACAGGCAACATAACCTCATTGACAATATATTAACTACCCCTAAAACAACCCTCCCCCAAATACAGGTCACCAAGCCATAGTGGCACATTAAACAATGAAGATGGTACGAGCAGATGTCCACGCTCCACGCACCGAAGGGTGCCAAGGACGAGAGAAGCGACTGTGGAATGACATTGCTCAGGGGCCGCAACCTAAAAGTAAGTAGGATGTTTGTAAGCATTGTCATAAGACTCAGCGCATATTTTTTTGGCATAGAAGCAGTAGCGCTTTGTATTTTACCTTAAAACTGTATTTGGATTTTAGGTCCCTGATAGGCGGAGACAAATCATTCCAAACTCGCATCGCTGCATACTTTAAGCAACCCCGGAAGGCTGTGGTGCGGTGCCTTGGCACAGATATTGTACTGGTTGTGGACCTGATGGAGTAAGGATAGTGTGTCTTTCTTAAACAAATTTTCTCATACAGGTAAACAGGCTTCTTACTTTTTAATACATCAAATAGCATAGTGGAAATATGTAACTTTCTTCTACCCTCCATTTTCAGTATGTTATTGTTATTAATATAAGGTGTGACATGTTGGCGTCGTGGTATTTGGAAACAGTACCGGGTACAGGCATTCTGTATTCGTTGTATAATGTTCTTGGTTTTTGCTAGTAAACATGGGCCATAGACTGTGTCACAGTAATTAAACCTAGAAAGTATGAGGCTGTCCACCAGCTGCTTCCTTAGTGCCGTACCTATATAGTCACGGATATTATATAGAATTTTCAACCTGTAAAAGCAGTTTCTTACAATCCTATCTATATGTCCCTCAAATCGAAGTTAAGGGTCCATTACAAGACCAAGGTTGGTAGCCTCCTCCACTCTCACAACCCTCTGACCATCCATAACTATAGATGGATGATGATGCAAGATGGACTGGATTTGTTTCTGGCTTCCCAGTACCATGAACTTTGATTTTAAAGGGTTCAAATTGAGTGAATGTTCTTTTGACCAGCGAACCACCCTTTCCAGGTCTTCATTTATTTTTGATACAGCAGATAGCGTGTCACCAGGCTTGAATGACAAATATAATTGTGTGTCATCTGCATACATGTGGTAACGACAGTGCTGAAAGGAGTTTGTGATGTCTGCAGTATACAGGATGAACAAAAGTGGGCCCAGGATTGACCCCTGTGGTACCCCTCTAGTCACCTTAAGGGGGGATGATGATATAACTGTGCCGTCATCCCTCCGGATTTCCACATGTTGGGACCTGTTTGTGAGGTAGCTATCAAACCACTTTACTGTATCTGATGAGAACCCATAGAAGGACAACTTGGACAATAGCAATGAGATATCCAGGGCATCAAAAGCTCGGGAGTAGTCCAGTAGGACTAGAGCTGTTCCTCTCCGTGATCTCTTGCTTCCAGGATGTTGCCAACCACATCACACAAAGCCATGGCTGTTCCCCGCCCCTTTCTAAATCCTGACTGCTTGTCAGGGAGTATACCATTGTGTTCGAGGTACTCCATGACCTGCATATGCACCACCCTTTCCAGCACCTTCGACAAGCACGGGAGTATGCTGATAGGCCTGAGATCTTTAATTGTGTTTGGGTGGCTATTTTTGGGTATTGGCCTAACCATGAAGCACTTCCATAGACTTGGATATGCATGCGTAGTGATGGATCTGTTAACTATTTGTGTAATTGTGCTTAGTGAGTTTGGGAGTGTGAGTGACAACATCTGTGAACTTATTTTGTCAATGCCCTGGGCCTGTGTCTTGATGCTATTAAGGATTTTCAGGATGACAGATTGATCCACAGGTCTAAGCTCAAAAATCACGCCAGGATTGTGCCTATGATATTCGTAGTAGGTCAGTTTTGATAAGCTTACTACACACTCTCCCGGCACGTCCAGAAAGGCTTTGTTCATAGTAAATGGATTATCGAAGTGAGCCGGCAGACAAGAGTCCCGGTGTGTAGGCAGTACCTGAGACTTCAGATTTTTCCACATTATTTTTGGGTTATCGATGTGTTCATTTATATTTTTAGAGAAGTAAGCAGACTTCTCACTACGCAGTGCCACAACAGCTTGATGCTTAAGCTCCAAGTAATATTGTTTTTTTGACTCCTGTTTAGTACTTTGATAAGCGAGCCTCGGCCTGTCACGCAACCGAAAAAGTAGCTTCACATTATCAGTTATCCAGGGGGTGTTCTTAGTCTTGAACATAGTTTGCTTCACAGGGGCATGCATATCAAACAGATGAACAATCCAGGTGGACAGTGCCTCCACCCCATCGTCCACAGTGACCCGAGTATTGATATGGTGCCAAGGGATGAGTTCGAGATCAGCCCTAAAAAGATCTGGCAGGATATCCCCAAACGGTCTGTAAGTAACCCACCTGGGTGCCGCCTTGACTATTTTCAAGGCTGACTCACAAGTCACAACTGCATGTTTACCGAGTTCCGGGACATGGGTAACTGTGACATTATGAACATTCATATCCGTGCATATTACATCAATCAGAGTGCTTGTTTGATCAGTGAAATGTGTTGGTGAGTCTACCACTTGATGCATATTAGTGTGGTGTAAGAACTGTAGGAGTTTTTGAGTGTTGGTCGCACTCCGGACTAACATGTTAATGTTAAAATCACCCAGAACTATGACATGATCATACGGTGCCAATGCACAGATGCTGGCAGTTAGGCTATCTATAAATCTCTCTTCGCCCAACCAGGGTGGCTTGTATGCTGTGCCAACCAAAATTTTTTTGCCCATACTGTTCAGAGAAAGCCAGTACTCCTCTACCTGCGGGTCCATCGGGTGACTTCTAGTCCTAACGGCAATGCCATTTCTTATATAGAAGCCTACACCTCCCCCAACTCCATCCTTTATCTCTGAAGGTCTGGGAGTGTGCCTAAGTTTGTAACCAGGCACCAAGGGGGCTCGCCCATCCTCACCCAACTTTAACCATGTCTCATTAATGGCCATGATGTCAACAGAGTGGTGGCTCATGGCCACCAAGAATTCGTCCTGCTTAGTACCCAGTGAACCTGCATTGAAAAGTCCAAACTTTAAATTATTTTTTTTATTATGCATTTTTTTATTTGTTTGTTAAAGCTAATTAAAGTTAAATTAAATGAGATTGAATAATGGGCAGTTTGCACAACCCCAGTATCACACATACAACCTGGACAGCCACATACCATCATCAACACTTTAGTTTGTGACCAATAACATATACAACAACAAGGATCACACAACATGCCGCACCTGCTAGTTGTATGACATAATGAATTTTTAATATAGTTAGTATATTTCATAGGTAAGAAATTGTTGTTAGTAGAATCAAGTAAATAGAGTATACACAATATGTCATGTGTATCCCTGTCAATTGTACATAAAATAAGTATATTGTAATTGTGATTTATAATGTAATTGTATATAGTATTTAAAAAAATATTGTAAATAGTTTCATGCCTATAAGCCCTGTAAATCCTGCACAGTACATTGCATATTATGCTGTAGATATATTGTAAATATTGTAGATTATTTAGGTTTAGGCACACAAGAATATCATAGAAAAAAAACAATGTAAAACATATGCAAGGAGCATGTACAGAAATCCAAGACCAAATAAGACTTAAAGGTCTGCAGTATGCGGGCACAACAACCCTTCCGGTCCTATAGTTGTGCATGTTTATTTGCCCTCCCAATCCTACCGCAACACACTCTTCAACACTCGGATCAAACACCAAAGACCTGCCATTGGGAAAGGGTACAAACCAAACATCACACACACAACCTGGACAGCCATACACCATCATCACCAACATCTCAGTTTGAGGCCTATAGACAATATAACAATAAAGATCACACAACATGCCACACTTGTTGCTTGTATTGCATAATATAAGGTCTGTGAGGTCATAATATTTTTTAGTCAACAAGTTGTTGCAGGTAGGTACAATATATAAGTAAAAAACACAACATAACATAAACTCACGCTTGTATTCCCCGAAGGGGTAGGCAGAGGTGCTAGCACCCACATTTCGCCAGTTTATATATAAGTAGTCATTACAAATAGTTACACACATTGTAAATGACTTATAGATACGGTAATCAGTTTTACATTCGCATATTACGATAGAAATAGTATATAAAAAGAATAATGTTACAGTGGAGGTTAATTTAACTGTTACTTGTATTGAGAGCCCTTTTGCCAAAAACACGCTCGAGATCATCCTCTGAGCGTATAGTATGGGTACGTTTTCCGTCAATTTCTTTTACTAGTACTCTGCCCTGCTTTGTCCATGTGTATCTCCAGTTGAGTTGCGCCGCAGTCTGTCGAGCGAGGTAGTACATTTGCTTGTTCGTCCTTGTCAGCCGCTCATTGACGTAAAAGCGCCCTGGAGGGCCATCAAATCCAGGCAGGTCAGCCGAAGTGGCACCTCGCCTGACCCGCGCATTCCGAAGAAGCTCATCGCGCAGTCCGCGTCGCGCCAACCGAACCACAATGCGCCTGCACCTAACCGATCTCGCGTCGCTCGACCCTCCAGCCCGCTCCACCCGAGGGCCTACTCGTTCGGCATACACGATATCGGCTTTCTCCAGTATTACACCGATTTTCCTTGCTACGAGCTCGACCGTATTGACCACGTTTTCTCCAGCACACTCAGGCAGGTTCGTGATCTCCACATCAGAGAGCAGAAGATCTTGCTCCCTGTCATTAAGCTCTTGTGTCAACTTATTAATTTTTTGTTCTAGCTCCGGTGCCGGTTGGGCATCCTTCTGACGGCTCTCAATCAACTCGAAGCGCTTTTCTAGTGAGTCAACCTTCGTCCTGCAGGAAGCCAACGACTGCCGAAGATCGGCCACCTCCAGTCTGAATTCTCTCAGTTCTGACTTGAGATCTTCTCGCATAGCCCGAATTTCCGCCCTTAGCAGTTGTATTTCATGGCCTAAATCACTTTCAGGCGGCGAACAGCTGGCCCGCTCCCCGAGAGACGCTCCCGAGCTGCCGGCAGACTCTAAGGAGCCGGGCTGACTGGGTGGTGTCACAATATTGGCACCCGCCCCAGGCGCAGCTAGGGTGATGTCTTTATTTATTCTGCTCCTACCTCCGCATTTACATCCTGCTGCAGGCCCCTTCGTGGATAGGAATTTCCCACATGTTGAACACTTGCCAGCCGTATGTTTGTTCACCATGGTCTGTTATAAGCAAAACAATTCGCCAAAAATCCTAAATGGTAGTTCCGCCGCCGGACAATAGATGGCGTCTGTACAAAAGTTAATTTCTGTCCGTACCGGTCACAGTTCCTGCAGGACATGCTATTTGTTTTAACCACTATGCACTGGTCTACACACAGGGGCATGAAAATCCACTATTATTTACTTTTTATTGTTTATTATATTTTTTTTTTAGTATAGGGTAGTTTAGCCTCATTAGATGCTTTTCACGCCCCGCTTAAAGGACCCGGGACTGTAGGAAGAAAGAAACACGTGAGCTGGCAGGGAGTTCCAGGTCTTAATGGTGCGGCATAGGAATGAGTCACTGAAACGCTTGGTTCTAGCTGGTATTCTCTGCACCGTATATGGATGGCATCTTAGCCCTGCACGTGTCGTCCTGTGTAGGAAAGGAGAGGGTGGGACTAATTGGAAGAGCTCGTCAGAACATTCACCATGGTAGAGACGGTAGAATACTGCTAATGTTGCGTTATCTACTCAGCAAACCATATATACATATACTCATTTCTGTTAATCCTCGAAGGTGTAGGCAGAGGTGTATTAACACCGACGTTTCACCAACTATGAATGATTTTCGGTCCCACGTTATATGGGGCGAGTCTATTACCGTCTAGCGTGTTTTTCTTGGGCTGTATGTTTACTGTCGGATGGAGAACAGCCCTATCCCTTAGTCACCTTCTACGACACCCTCAGGAAGAGCTGGGGTGGTCCTATTCTACTCCACTGGGAACCTAAACACATAAACGGGTAGACAAGTTAGGGTCGAACTTGCTGAACATACACTAAATTATGATCTGAAACAGGCGAGTTTGCACGAAAAGTTAAAAGTCTAAGACCATTTGTGGAGTATGCAAGGATAGAAGAACAGCGTGCTATCATCGCCTACTCTGGAGGAAGACCTACGTTAGTATAAAATGTATGTCTGAATGTAAAATCGACCAATTGAGGGACGGTAACGTACACTCTTGTTAACTCAATACAGGAGATCGAAAAGCGTGAAAATAAAAAGAGCCAATTAATGCTGTGAACGGTAAACGTCACTCTTCTCGCGTTAGTGCCATCAAAAGGTAATGAACAAACTCACTGTTCTGTTAAATTATACAGGCTTTGTCACACAGTGTATCCAACACAATAATAATTGGGCAATTCATTACACACTAGCTTTTGCCCGCGGCTGCACCCGCGTGGATGTCGGTTATCGCGACCAAACATAGCCTATGTCCTTTCTCATGGTCTAATCTACCCCTATACCAAATTTCATCAAAATCGGTTCAGTGGTTTAGGCGTGAAAGCGTAATATACAGACAGATAGACATTTATAATATTAGTATTGATAAAAGTATATAAAATTCAATTCAAAATTATTGTGTATGTATGTTCAAAAGTACTTATTATATACATGACTACTTTGGAAACCATAACTTAATAAAAATAGCAATAATAGATATCAATTAATCAATTACTACTGCTGGATGCTAACATGGTTGGGAGAGGCAAGCTGGTACACCTGCCGTTTCACGGACGATATTTGAGGTTTGGAAGTTAGTCAACAGTTGCTTCTATAGAGGTAAACCACTGTAGAGCCAGATACAATGGCCCTATCAATAAGTATTGACAAGAACAAGAAGGACCCTGGACTCCCGACTCCAAAATGCCTACCAAACATTCAAGCTTATCTCTGTAGAAGCGTCGGTAGCTTAGTGGTTTAGGAGTCGACCTTACGATCGAGAGGTCCCGGGTTCGATCCTGGCCATTACACTACCGACGTGAACCCACTCCTAATATTAGTAACTACGGTTCTAATATTCTTTTAAACAAAAAAAAAAAGTAGGTTCGCACACGGAACACGGTACATAAAGGTTTGATTCCGAAGTCGACCACTTATGACAAGTGCAGGCGAACAGAGCAGACACTCCTAATTCATTGCGGTTTTTCAATGATCCTCCTTATCCGTATCGAAGCTTAACAAGTAATGAATGTAATATATGTGTTGCATGCGTCAGCTGTTGTCGTATGCTCTTAGCTTCGAAATTACACCGTAAGTGTATCAGTATTACCTAACACGCTCACAGTGTTCCTTGTATAAGCCGGCACAGGCAAAACTGCCGTGAAGCTTTAGCTCATTAGGGACAATTTAATACAATCTGTTTAGTGAATGTGAAAACGGATGATTTCCGCGTTATAATACCGTAACACATTTTAAAATTGTGCTCTATTACTGAAAAGTTTAGGATTCTTTTTAAATAAACACAAGACATAAAATAATCTCTACAAGTGTATTTATTCTATTCAATAATATTAATAAATATGTACTTGAATTAAATTAATCGTCTTTTATCGAGATACGAGTATGAAAACGAACAGATATCATAATCTACTAGATGAGACAGACACTAAATTGTGTGGAATTTTACCACGATGTTTGGGTGCTTGGATAAACACGGATCTCTGCCATCCCCTATGGGATGGGATGACCTATGGGAAACAGACGTGATTTTATATAATGTATGTATCCATACTATATACTATATATCCATACTAATATTATAAATGCGAAAGTAACTCTGTCTGTCTGTCTGTCTGTATGTTACGCTTTCACGCCTAAACCACTGAACCGATTTTGATGAAATTTGGTATAGGGGTAGATTAGACCTTGAAAAAGGACATAGGCAATGTTTGGTCGCGATAACCGACATCCACGCGGGCGGAGCCGCGGGCAAACCCTAGTGTATGTATAAACACGAAACCCAATCTGTGGAGCCAGCAGGGTTGATCATGTCGACTAAGCTAATTGCTTATTTTGGGAGTGGGTTCTCGTCAGTAGTGTAATGGACAGGAGTTGAACCTGAGATTTCTGGTTCGTCTCTGTAAACAATATATTAAGCCATCGACACCTCATAATTCATTCTCCATCTTTAATGAGTATAAATTGCTAAAATTATATGGTATCTCTATTGAAAAATATTTCATCGCGCGTGAACCCTAATTGTATCTTTAACTCTTTAGTATCTATTTTATATAATCGCAAGTTATTATCTATTTAAACAAGACAGTAATAAATTATTTAAGTTTTGGAACTTCAGCGCACTTTAGACGGCTAGATAGACACTGATTACGATCACATCTCGTAATTTATTAAAGTTTGTACGCGTTTTGAAAGAAGATAAACAGTTTTGCACAAACTTAACATAGCTAGTATCCAATATTGGTTCAAGAAAGCTAAATAATAAACATACAGAAATGTTTTTTTATTATTACGTTGATTATATGTATATATTCATATACACCACATATATATACATATACACTACATATCTTACGATTGAGAGGTCCCGGGTTCGAATCCTGGCCATTACACTACCGACGTGAACCCACTCCTAGCACCAGCAATTTAGTTTAGTTGGAGAAATATTCTTTAAAAAACATATCGATTTTCTGTAGTTAGATTAGCTGTCCGACTATTTAGTACTCCAACACATGCCTATGATGACTACCAGAGATGTTTGCGGATGTTTGAGTCCGGGGTTATAAGTTATACGAGGTTATAATTAAGTCCGCCTATGTACTTCGTGCATAAAGAATAAATAAATAAAAAAATAAAAATAAGTAAGTACCTACTTACTGACCTCCGTCCCCCATGAGCGCGGGCTGGGGAGTGTCTGGTGACCCCAGCAGACGCAGGCCACGGTGGCGGCGCGCTGAGAAGCACGCCTCCCCATTCCGGGGGCGAGTCGGGGACACCGTTGTCCCCCTCCCGAGGTGGGCTAGACCGTAAGGGATGGCCCTGGGTCAGCCGGGGTGCGAGGAATATATCGAAGACAACCTCACCTCCGGCCTAGCACGACGACCCTCAGTCGGCATGTGGTTTTAGTCATAACCTCCCCTTCCGGCTCCGGCGGGGGAGATACCCGTTGGGGTTTCCCCACGAAAAAAAAGTACCTACTTGGTAAGTAACGTATCTTTCTACTTTTTTAAACTACCTATATTAACCACGTGGTTCTCAATAGAGTAGAAAATTTGGGTCACCTCATTTCTTCCCATGCATTATCGTACAAGGCGACTAAGGGATAGAGCTGTTTACATCAGTCGGACCAGACTCAACTTCAGATGCATGGCTTGCATCAACAATAGTGCCCGAAATACGGCACTAGTTTTATCCCCTATTACGTCGAACCAAGTACAATAATGATTGGTGAAATGTGGGTGTTAATTCACCTCAACCAACCCTCCAGGCATAAAGGCGTGATTATTATGTATGTATTATTATTTACTGTGGTGAATCGACGCTTCTAGCATTCGATCAATTCTGTGTAAAACGATTATTCGTAATCCACTTCAGTCCACAGCGATTAATATAAATTGTATCTGATTTCAAGAAATACATTTATTATTTATGATACTTGAGATAATAAATGTGATTGAGTTAGTGACAAGAATTTCTGAAATTGTAAAATTGAGAGGCTCTTAGAGACAGAAAAGGTATATCTAGATAGACACCCTAATCTTTTAAGATTCGGGCATCGATTTGATATGATAATGTTTTTATTTAAGATATGCTAGGTACAGCAAGGAATAATATAATTATACAACTTAAAATGAAAAAGGGTTATAGGTATGTGCTTTTTTGCCGACCGTACTTTAAAAGGCGCAGTTTTAAAGAATCAATTAATTCATAGCATTAAGAACTTTTTGTTCTGTAGGTTTCTCGTAGATACAGATGTCATCATTATTCTATATTTATAGTAATGTAGTTGTGTCTGTACGTTGAGGTTTTATTTAATAAAAATATGCTTGATTCACAATAAAAAAACTTATAGAATTCTGATCCATAAGTTCACAATGGACGTGAAAACTATTTGAATGAGGTCTTTTTTATTTGAGAACTTTAATCAGACTTAAAATCTTAGGTATATTTGATCACAATAAGCTGAGTAGAACCGGAGATATGAAAAGTCGTAATAACCGACATCCACGCCGGCGGGGCCGCGGTCATAAACTAGCACTTTAATAATAATACGTTTATACAAGCTAGAAAGAGACAAAAAGCAAAGGCTAGAAACTTTAAATCCGGTTTATCTCAAACTGAAGTTTTGCAAAGTTCTTTGCACGAAAGCCAGGTCGTCGCATTTTATCATAGCCTCTTCGTTTATGGAAATATGCGACGGGTTGTGTGTCCGTTATATTATATAAAGGACACGTCAATTTATTTGACTTCACCTCGCCCTGACGTTAAGCTAAAGGCAAAGTCTCGGAAAGAGGGTCACCATCGTAAACATGTACCATGTTAACAGTGGTGGCATTCAGCTTGACGGCCTCATCAGATGCATTTCACGCCCCGCTTAAAGGACCCGGCACTGTAGGAAGAAGGAAACACGTGAGCTGGCAGGAAGTTCCAGGACTTAATGGTGTGGCATAGCAATGAGTCACTGAAACGCTTGGTTCTAGCAGGTATATTCTGTATACCGATGGCATCTTAGCCCTGCACGTGTCGTCCTGTGAAGGAAGGGAGAGGGACTAATTGGAAGAGCTTATCAGAACATTCACCATGGTAGAGACGGTAGAATACTGCTAAAGACGCAACCTCTCTAGGTATCTGCAAAAGCTCGAGGGTCGCTGCAACCTGTCGAAAGCATCTAGTAAGTACTTTGACTACACATTATTATTACATAAAAAAATAAGAACATATCAATACTATTATTGAGCAAAATGTCAAGAGCTGTGATCTACACCTAAAATAAAAATGAAGATGTTGGCATGTTTGTTCATTTTCTGAACGGACCTGACTCAAATTTGTTACAGGGATAGGATATAGCCTATCTTACTTTTGTCCGCTAAATAGATGCCCATGGCTTACTGGAACGGGACTAACAAAATGATTATTTGAATGAAATTTTTACAGCATTTATTATGCTAACTTTTTAAGTTCGAAATACATCGGGAAAAAGAAGCGCTCCAGTGGTTACGACCTTTCCCTTACAGGGGGAATGCTCTACCAACTGAGCTATTGAGCCACACCGGAATCATTTCAAATTTCCCTTCTCTTCATATCCGTCTTAGTGGAGCGCTTCTTTTTCCCGATGTATTTCGGAAATGATTATTTGTAGTATTCTGGAGATTTGTAAATTTGAATGTGTATAAGCTTGCCTAGGTTATTTAATCTATATATAAACCAACTATTATTGAAACTGAATAATACCAGTAACAATTGCCACATAGATGGAATTTATTTGAATAATTTAAATCACGATGATGACATGGTGCTGCTTAGCCCATTTATTAGTGCATTAAGGCGTCTAATCGCTATCTGTGAATCCTATGCGGTGAGTCATGAGCTGAGATACAATGTTAAAAAGAGTGAAATTTAGATCTTTAAGGCACACACGGTGACATACTTAATACTACATATTTAATATTTACCTAATTCTTGGGACTTGCTTCAATATCCTTGCTTTCCATACGACATTATTCACTTGACATTTGTATTGTATTGGACATTTTTTTATTTTATTTTTTATTTTTAGTGAATGATTATTTAGCTAATATTATTTGACGAACTGTAAGAATGTAACTATAAGTCCTTGTAATTTTTATGCAATCTAGTCTAATGCCTAATATAATCCACAGCATATAAGCGCTGTGGTGTAAACTGTAAGCTTGTATTGCTAACAATGAAATAAATAAATTTTAATAATACTCAGACGTGCCCACAGTCTCCCTATATGGGACACCCCTTAATAGAGTTGACAGGACAATGTTTTTGGGCCACTGGATCACCGAGTACGTGCGAGATTGTTAGGGCAGATCGCTGGCTGTCCGATACAACATGCTAGCCCGTAGGTTTGCACGATGTACTAAATCAGTTAAGGTTATGTTTTTATAGCATACAGTTAATCCTTTTACACGTGCAGCCTTTGGGTTAGCTATTACGCAGCGGGTATACAGCGCTCTGCGCGTCCAATATAATAACGCGTTTAGGGTTCTGGTGGGGCGGCCGAAGCACTGTAGTGCGTCAGGTATATTTGCAGAAGCACTTATGGATGGCTTCGAAGCGATTATGAGGAAGCTCAAACTCAAACTCAAACTCAAACTCAAGGTATTTATTCAAAATTGTGTAGCACTACTACAGCTTTTTGACGTCAAACTCTGCTTAAAACTAAGTTTACCACCGCTTCCTAGGCACCAGTGGAGAAGAAACGGCGCAACAAACTCCACTGTAGCATTTTCTGGACGTCAATTTACAAAAATAAAAGTAAGTTCTTAAGACTAAATATGGACGAATGTACATATGTCTCGTGTCAAGATAATTAAAGTATATAAAAAAAAACATAATAAAATAATTAACCTAAGTTAACAAAAATAAATAAAAAAAAGAAGTTCGCGTTCCTATTTAAACATTATGCCGTAGTTACAGCAATTTAGGAGGGGCCTGCACCATGCTCAAGCCAGACATTTTTGTCTTTAAGGTAATCATCTGTCCTATAGTATGCTTTTTTACATAAGGTGGTCTTCACAAAGGTTTTAAATTTATTGTCAGGCATACCAAGGACTGATTCAGGCAATTTATTATAAAAACGTATACCATCCCCCCTAAAAGAATCACTAACTCTGCAAAGCCGATAGCATGGAAGGAGCAGTTTATTTTTATTTCGCAGATTTCTGTCTGTAATGTCACTTACTTTTGTAAAATTAGATATATTTTTTCTGACATACAGTATATTTTCGAGTATATATTGGGAAGCTACAGTTAAAATATTAATATCTTTAAATCGTTCCCTAAGAGAATCTCTCTTACCTAAACAGTAAATGGCACGAACTGCCCTTTTTTGTAATATAAAGATAGTTTCTAAGTCTGCAGCATTCCCCCAAAGTAGTATTCCATAGGACATCAAGCTATGAAAGTAACTAAAGTACACCAGCCTAGCAGTATCTACGTCAGTCAACTGCCTGATCCGTCTGACAGCAAAAGCAGCAGAGCTGAGTTTATTGGCCAAAGCAGTGATATGGTGATCCCATTGCAATTTCGAATCTATTGTGATTCCCAGAAAAGTAGTGCTATTTACAAATTCTAACCTTTGCGCCCCCAGCACGATATCAACCTGAGCTTGCCTCACATTAGGCAGTGTAAACTTAATGCATTTGGTTTTTTCTGTATTCAACAATAGGTTGTTTCCAGAAAACCAATTTGAAATTACGTTTAAGATATTATTTACATTATTCGCATCTGTACTATTACGATCTACTTTGAATATTAGCGATGTATCATCTGCAAACAATACTATTCCGGCGTGTGCCTCGATCATATAAGGTAGGTCATTGACATAAACCAAAAAGAGAAAAGGTCCTAAGATTGATCCTTGGGGTACGCCTATCTTGACGTTTGACCCATTTGACTTAACGTTATTTACATCAACAGTCTGCAGCCTATCTGTTAAGTAAGATTCTAATAGTTCTATGGATTTGTTGCCAAAACCGTACCGACGTAACTTGAGCAAAAGTGTCTGATGGTCAACGCAATCAAATGCTTTAGATAGATCACAGAATACCCCAATAGCATCCTGTGATCCCTCCCAAGCGTCGTAGATTAGGTTAACTAGGCTAACTCCCGCATCAGTGGTAGATTTTCCACCAGTAAAGCCATAGCCATAGCCAAAGAGTGAGGACGATTGCGAACGCCTCCAGCAGGATATCCATCGCGTAATGGAGTGGAGTCATATTAACAAACTCCAGTTTAATATTTCTAAATGTTCAATATTAACATTTACCCGAGCTAGTACACCAATCCATTACAACTATGACATTGATAGTGTGCAAATGAACAGGGTGCAGTCAGTGCGGGATTTGGGTGTTCGTATGGACAGTCATCTGACATTCCATGAGCACATAACCGACATCTGCAAACGGGCGTATACGCGGCTTGGATTTGTGCTTCGTAGGGCGGGGTCATTTTCAAATGTGAACGCTATTATAGCTCTTTATAATGCACTAGTAAGGAGCCAGTTAGAAGGTAACGGTATGATATGGGCTCCTCATGAGGTCAAATACAGTCTTATGTTGGAGCGCATACAAAATAAATTTACCAGATACCTATATTTTAGACTGTATGGAGTGTACCCCTTCTACCCCTTGATGTATCCAACCTTATTTATATTAGGTTTGGTCGGATACAACAAGCTGGAAGTTAGGAGAGGCTTGGCGACGGCAACATATATTATGAAAGTGTTCCGTGGATACACAACTAATCCGTGTATATTAGAGTGGATAGGTTTAAGCGTGCCAGATAGGTATGTACAACGTCGTAGACAACCGCACTTATTCAAGGTACAGCGCGGCAGAACTAAATTGTTGGACAACACGCCACTTACCCGAGCTATTACCACCCTCAACATCGTGGCAGAAAAAGTAGATGTGTTCTTGTGTTCACTGAGCGAGTTCGAAAAGGTTACCCTACACTATTTGTGTTATGCCAATTAAAAAGTATTTAAGTATGTCTATTATTTATTGCATTGTATTTTTGCATTATTTAGTTTATTATTATGAATAATTATTTTAAATTTTAATTTTTATTATAGGTTTTTTTATTGATTCTTTTAATAATGAATTACTATTTTATTTTTTATATATAATTACTATGAATTTTTTAAAATGAATTACCTACTATTAATTATAATAATGAATTATTATTTGAATCATTAATGACTATTTTGAAGTCGGGAATTATTATTATTATTGTTATGTTTTAAATTGCGAGTTATGTATTATTTTATTACTGTGATACATACATTGTGTTACTAATATGCTATGCTATGATATATGATAATGCTACGCTGTAAATTATGTTACTACTTTAGTCGCATTGGGTTTACCTGTAAAGACCTAAGTATGTAAGAAATAAATAAATAAATAAATAAATAAATATTGTTGGCTATGGAAAAGATTGTTGGTATTGAAGTATAGTTGCATTTGATTGAGCATCACTTTCTCAAACACCTTACTCAAAGCCGGCAAAATAGAGACGGGGCGATAGTTTCCAAGTTCTGACTTAGATCCCTTCTTAAATAATGGTATAATTTTACTGTGTTTCATTAAGGTAGGAAACGTGCCTTCATCTACACATTCATTAAATATTAGTGCTAAATCAGGTGCAATGATATTAATTACATGACTAATTAAACTAACTGACATGCCCCAGTAATCTTTAGACATTTTGATTTTGAGATTTTTAAATGCTTTTAATATGTCATTAGGATCAATATGTTGGAAGTTAAATTTAGAAGAACTAATATTACTCTCAACTAGGGCAACAGCACTGTGAGCGCTTGAATTAATAGAGGAAGTGAGTTGAACTGGAATATTGGTGAAATAGTCTTCAAAAGCATTTACAACATCTTTTGGGGAGGTTATATCCTTGTTTCCTACTTTAATTTTAGGAACACTATCCCTCAATTTACATCTACCAGACTCTTTGTGAATAACTTTCCAAGTTTCTTTCATTTTGTTAGGAGCCTCAATTATCTTTCTTTTAATGTGAATGGCCTTTGCTTGTCTACATACCTTTTTGAATAACTTTGAGTAATTTTTAACATATTCAGTGAAACTATTGTCGAATCTGTACTGTTTTTGGGCGTATAAATCAAATAGCGTTCGTCTACTTTTATATGTTCCAAGATGTTTACATTGAAGTCACCGCATAGAATTATATTCTTATTATTACTTGATGCTATCCCAAGAACTTTGTCCATAACCCCAATTAAAGTTCCAAAGTCACTCCTTGGTGGACTGTATACGCATACTACTACACAATTATCAAGCTCGGCACAGGCCACCTCAGCACAGCGCTCAACAGAAAGTCTAACAATGTCAATCCGCTCTTTACTGCGGAGACCATTTTTTATTAAGACCATGGAGCCACCTCTTTCAGCAGACTTCTTCTTTAGCATAAACGGAAAGCGATTTGCGTTTATGCTAAACTGTGTACGCGGCAGCACTAATAGTATTCTTGGTGTGTTCACGGATCGGCAGGATTCACCTATGTGGCGGAGATGGGTACGGATTCACATGTAGGTCGGTCCCATCTCCGTTGCATGCCCATGGAAAAAAAAATAATATGAATATACACAAACCCTAGTTTAAAAGGAAGATTGTTACTAACACTTTGGATAGTTTTCCGAAGTAAATGATTTAATAAATACTAATCTCTTCAATTTACATTCTTCTTCTAATACACTTATTCCGAATTCTGTACACTCTTCTGAAGACTTCCAATAGCCATTCATGATACATTTCTCTACTCAAAAACATATCTTTCATTGCAGATATAACATTTTTATATTGAAAATCCACCTATATGAATGTGTTTCTGAACGAAATCTTTTAAGAAACTCTACAATTCTGCAGAGTAGTTCAAAGCAGGAATGTAATGACGTCATTTATAAAAGATACTCTAAAATTTTATACACGAATATATCAAGAGGAAGAAACTGCATTCGGTTTTATACGAATCATATTTTCGAAGTTACCGCAGAATAGTAACGATCCGTATGATTATTGTCTGATGGCTGAATGAATTTTATCAAAGGCTAGTAAGAAGGAACTGCGATGAAAATAAAGTTAAGTAGAAAACATTATACTGAAAGTTATAAAACCAGAGACAAAGTGGGATAACAAATATTCGGAACAAAATCTGTAGGTGAGTATTTGTCCTCATGTACGGCAACGAATCAAAGGCAACTTTTTTTTATACCGGACACGTGCGTCTAGCGTGCACCTTTATTTGCCCGCTAGACGGTACCTATATGTTTACTATCGGATGGAGAACAGCCCTATCCCTTAGTCACCTTCCACGACACCCACAGGAAGAGCTGGGTTGGTCCAATTCTACTCCACCGGGAACCAAGACGGCAATTTTAACACAAATACAAGCAAATGACGTCACCAATGTAGATCGCACGTTAAAATTGCAACTAGTATTGACAGAGCACTATAATACGCTCGGAATCATATAACTATTGATGAAATTACATCTACACACATATAACGGCATGCAATTCCATAAATTGCTATCTATTATGGTGAACGACTCATGTAATCATCTGGGAGCGATCGTTGAGGTATATAGAAATTGAATAATATTACAGTTTAAAGGATGCTAGACTGTCTTTATTTTGATGATGAAGATTTCTTCAATAAAATTACGTTTTCAGAACGCATGATTTCAAAATAATGGCTAAGCAAAAGGATTAAGTTCGATCTCAAAAATCTTGATAGAACCTGATATCTATACTATAATATAATAATTGTAAATTGGAAATGTTTGTTCGTGATGGACGCAAAACTACTGAACGTATTTTGTTTTTTTTTTTATTAGATTACAATCAAACAAACGTATGATTGTTTAGGTTGCTGTGGGTCGCGCTCACGGGATCTGTATTTCTGTGAACCCGGTACGTTGGCATGAAGTACCAGGCTCACAGAAATTTTAAGGAACTTTATTTGGGTCGCGGGAGCAGCGTGTCCTAAACTTTTCTATTTCGAACTTATAGGGGACGAAGTAGCGGGTAAAAGCTAATAAACCATAAGAGGAAATAAACTACTTCTTCTTCTCCACACAATATTTGATTTTCAACCTTGTCGGTTGCGTTTAACGGCATTCTCGAATGTTCACAATACTTTTAGACAAAATATTGTCTTTAAAGTCGTCGTACAGTCTACAAAGTCTTTAAAAATTGTGTAAGCTGAAACCTGGTAAGGTTAAAAATAAAATTGTCTGTAGTTCAAGAATGGTTTACTCATATGTGTAGCAATTTCGATGAAGTGCTGTCGATATAATATACCTAAATCACAACACAATCTAGCATATTTTAGTTAATTGAACAGAAATAAAAGTAATTCAAATTTAACATTTAAATTATTTTGATGTAGGTATAAATAATATAACAATGGGAAATAGTGCCATGCCTAAGCAATTATTTTATAGTGCCGTAGCCGTGCATCATAAAATCAAAATAGTTCTCAATATAATTAAAGCTAGCTTTGTTAATAATTATGTTATTAAAAAAAATATCTAACACATCGAAACATACGGTAAGATTGACACCTTAGACGACATAATAACACAGGTGACGCTTTGTAATTAAAGTTAGTAGAGGTGTGTCATACAATTATCGATAACCATTTAGATGAAAGAGTCTCTCTCTTTTAAATTATACTAAATTTAAAACTAAAAACTATCAGAAATAAATTAAACATCATTAAAGATAGAAAATGTTAATAAAGGTAATAAATATAATAATTATTATTATAATGCGTCGCGGAATTACTCCGCATCGTCACCGACCGGTAACGTTCCCCGGAGTTTGGCTGCAGTGCCATATTGAATGGCAATGCTTATCCTCTGTGCAAGGTAATAACCAGCCTTGTGGTCAGGCGAGGCGTCGTCGTATAATAAACCAATCGAAAGCTGAAAAAGATTAGATTATATGGTGTTAATTATATTACTAGCTCAAAATTGTAAAACAAACTTTCACAGTTTCGATTTATTACAAAACGGACAGACGTAACGTTTTTACTTCAGAAGTTTTCAAATTTTTGTACAAGTTCCCGAAATATTTTAATTAAGGGCCTGAAAGTAAAGATTTATTACATCAGCCGTAAATTTCAGTCAAGTATTACAGTAACAGCGATACGGATGATTTACAGATTAAAATAATTCATTTTTTGTTTCAAGGTACAAATTTAGTTATTCTTTTAAATGAGTGAAAGTTCTGCTATTTCTATTTAATTAATTTTTATTACCAAAATGAATAAAATTGCAATCAAATTAGAAATAAAAATAATATCTTTGTTAATTGATTTCATTTGTTCTTAAGTAATAAATGTAGAGGTATCAGTATAATATTTACCATGTTGTATTGTTTCGAAATTCTGATATTTCGGCGCTGTTGCAAGCAGAGCACCATGATTACGGAGGAACAGTGCCGAAATATAAGTACCTCGAAACAATACTAAATGGTAAATATCCTGATACCACTATGATAGTTTAAATATCTATTTTTATTCATAAAGTAACTGGAACCAAAATTCCTCCTTGAAAATGTACTTTATTAATTTATTTTGTATCTACGAGTAGTTTGCTGCTTTTGAATCTTAATTACAAAAAACAAACCACTCACGCTCCGAGAGGGTTGTTGTATCTATACTATCATATTTAAATCAATCACGGCTGATATACCTTGTAAAGAAGAAAAAACAGATAAAGTAAACAATTATTTACTTTGTAAGTTGTTGCTTCAAACGTAAACCTGCAAGAAACACGTAAAGTTGCCGACTCAACCAGTCCATGATAACCAATGTAAAAGTTACGGAGCAGGAAAGTTCTTACGTAAAATTTCGTACTGTATTAATTTTATAAAAATAACAAGGTAGAAAAAATGTCTTCAATCATATAACAGTGAAAGTGAATGGCTTATAAAATTTCAAAGTTTTGACGTAAATTTAGATTCAGGTGAAGAAACTAAGAAATAAAAAATGCGCGTTTACTGTAGGCAGATGTCTAACTCAAGTTTTGACAATGTAATTTATTTACGATTAATAAGTCTAAGATGGGAAAGAATCTGCAAGTAAAATCATGAAAGATATAATTTTATAATAAGTAATAATAATATAGGTTTCTAACAAGTACTAAAGGTTTTAGCACTATGCTCACATATGAAATTCTTGAATTCTGTTTCTATACATAAGCTAACAATGTTTAAAACATCGATATTCATTTCATAACAGCACATTTCTCTCCTCTATTCATACAAATTACGTAATTATCTTCGTTTGTATAATATGCTCCAATCTGATCGGCCCCGTACATCTGATAAGATGTTAAAAAATATTCTCTTGAAATTGGAAAATCCAAAGAGACCACTATTAGGCCCTAATGTGAAGGCCTTAGAATTTTGGGGTCTCCTACTCCCAGAGGGTTTCTGGAAAAAATATTTTTATATTTCTATGCATATTTTGGTAACTGTCTTTACAGCCACAGAATATATCGATGTGTGGTATGTCAAATCCGATCTGAACTTACTTTTGAACAATCTCAAAATTACAATGCTGGCTACCATGAGTGTCTGTAAAGTGGCTACGTTTTTGTATTGGCAAAAATATTGGAAGAGCATTATCGAATATGTGACAAAAGCTGACCTCTATCAACGCACGACAAGCGATGAAAAGAAAATCCGGATCATAAATGGTTTTACGAAATACAGTAGAAGGATATCGTATCTCTACTGGTCATTAATGTACACAACGGTTATTATAGTGATAGCTCAACCGATCTTGAAGTATATCCTGTCAGCATCTTACAGAAAGAATATAAAAAATGGTACGGAGTCTTATGAGCCCGTCATAGGCTCTTGGGTACCATTTGATAAGAATAATATGGTTGGATATTTAGCTGCATCGGTTTTCCAGAGTTATGCGGCGATATATGGAGGAGGGTGGATTACTTCTTTTGATACAAACGCTATAGTTATTATGGTTTTCTTTAGAGCCGAATTGGAGTTGTTAAAGGAAGATTGCACAGAATTATTTGGGCAGGAATTAGAGGCTATTGATGATGCGACAGTGATGAACAGATTAAAAGATTGTCACAGACGACATGTGGAACTAGTGAAGTAAGTTGATTTTTACTTAGTTAAATTATGAATCCTTACTGTTTTTCAACATCTTTAAGTATATATTTTTATTAGAGTTCCGTTTCTTAAAAAAACGGGAAACTTATAGGATCACTTCTCGTCTATCTGTTCATCTATCCGTCCATACCTTTTTTCTCGAGAATATGTGAAGGCATCAAGTTGAAATTCATACCAAATACTAAGGAAATGTGTGAAGTTGTGAAAAAATAAGATTCCTAAGTGAAATACATCAAAATAAAGCCGATAATGAGATAAATTTAACCAAATATAAAGGAATCAAAACCTCAGTTTAGCTGCAATTATGATTATTATTTTGCAAGATTACACCACGACTCGAGGAGGGCCAGACCGTAAGGGATAGCCCTGGGACAACTCTGGTGCGAGGGATATGTCGAAGACAACCTCACATCCGGCCTAGCACCACGACCCACAGTCGGCGTGCGCTTTTAGTCGGTTCGAGTCCGATATAACCTCCCCTTCTGGCTCCGGCAGGAGAGGTATCCGAGGGGATTTCCACACGAAAAAAAAAATACTTACACCACTAAAAAGGGGTCTTAAGAGGACCTTGTCCCTGAAATCGTCTACAATAACGGCGAATCGTCGATAATATCGGGATTGGAGAGTCATTATCTTCTAGGCTAGACTTCACTTAGCTTCCTAAGATCCAGCAGAGAGAGAGAAGTAAAAAATGAAACGTTTAATAGGTGTTTAAGCAAAATTCTTTTGCAAGTGGTCCCTGTTTATATTTCAAAAAGTTGCCTAAAGGACTTAATCATTTTTATACAGAAACTTGTAACTGCGCATAACTCAAATGTGAAATTGTTATTTCAAGGAAATGTTTTTACAAAGTATAATGTTTATCTCGACGACGTTAGCACAGCTTATCTTTTTCACTTCTGTTTTTATTTTTGTAAACAAACTTTTAATCATAAAGATTATTATATTCAAGCGTATTTGATGTTGAAGCACTCACTTTTAAATTTTCAGCTATCATTCTTCGCGTACATTTTTGTTCCTCACTATGGTATTTTTAATAATCACTAGCTGTAGCCTGCTACGAAAATGCACGACTTTTACTAGCGACTTAGTTGATAAAATAAAATCATCAGTCTAGCTCCTGTATTAAAAATTGCATAAATGTACAGCTCTTATCCACCAAGAATAATGTACTTTTAAAATAGTGAGAGAAATATTTAAAATAGAACGTATAGTTCTGGAGATAAACTTATAGGAATATACAAAATATTTTTCAACTATACTATCAACACATATACTATGGACTAGTTCGTACAACTATGAGAACTATTGTTTTCAAACTTTCGCGAGGTGTACAGTTTACGACAGAAGTAGCTTAACAAGTTATAATTTATCGAAACAATTTTTTTTAATATTAATAATCGAAACATTAGTATGTGCCCTAACTCTTCCAGCTTAGCTAAATTGCTTGTCAGAATTGGTTTCACGTCGGTAGTGTGATGGCCAAGGTTGATAGCTGGTGCCTCCCTATCGTAAGGTCGGTTTGTTCCTGCTTTTGTTTAACTTGTAAGGTTTGTAAGAATGATTTTTAAGGCACAGGTTAAAGAGAGCTCTTTATCCTGTGCCCTAAAAATCTTGTAGAGACCATAATGTCAATCCCCTAATTTAGAAAAGTATTTAAAAATATAACAATTTTGGCCTTTTACATCCATATGCATTAGGATGTAAAATAAATTTGAAAATATTTTAGTACTAAGGACCTTCTGTCAATGAATGTACGGTATACGAATGAACTGTGAGCTTAACTTGCTTCGGGAGTACTAAGCATAACATTTTGTTATAGAGATAAATATAATAACTTTGGACTATGTGACTACTAATATTATAAACGCGAAAGTTTGTAAGTATGGATGGATGGATGCATGGATGGGTGTTTGTTACTCTTTCACGTCTAAAAAGCTGAAGCGATTTTAATAATATTTGGTACGGAGTTAGCTGACACCCCGGATTAACACATAGGCTATGTTTGGTCGCGATAACCGACTAGAAAAGCTAGTATCTCTGTGATTAATGAGGGTCACATCCACAGGCTTGAAAATTTATTTGAAGTGACATTAAAGCTATTGAAAATTAAATATGAACTTTTTAAATGTGACAATTTATGACCTTAAGAAAGTTACAGAAATTGTATAGCGATGTATACAAGAGTTGCTTAAAGATAGGGATGCGCGTTATTATAAGGATCTAGTATAAACGAAGATATTAAGCTCAAAAGTCAGGATAATCGACATCAACGTGAGCGCAGTCACGGGCATCAACTAGTATATTGTATAAACACTAAGTTTGTAATAAACGCTACCGATGGCGTACCGTTCTTACGATTCCGATAAAAAAATTGTCAACTTATTGCTTGCATTTGCGCGAAGGTCACATAAAAACCGGAAAATTATTAGAGTCGGCAGGTGGCGGTGCAATCGGATCCTTGGATTTTATTTACCAAATCTTCGGGTAGTCTGGTCGGGTCCGGCACTAACATTATGAAACTTTTTAACTTTAGGTCTAAGGCTTATAAAAATCCATTACCTATTCCGTTTGGATCCCATATTTCGATCCCTCAGGGGCTCAAAAGGAATCGTTTTTCCACTTCGATCCCCTGGCAATCAATACTTTCGTGCGACTTATTGGGGGACCTTAAATTTTTCAGATAATATAACAGAGTGCTTAACCAGTTAGGGTCCCCCGACATGGCAACCGTTTAATCAAAATATTACTAGGTAGGTATATCAAAAGTTAAAAGGCAAACTCCATTTAAGGGGTTTTTAATTTATTAATTTTATTTTAATTTTGTTATTAGTAACACTGTTGTTTTTAATAGTGCTTCCCGTCTTTTGTGTAGGGGAACTTACGACTTTCTTTGCTAATATTTCATTTATAGTTATCAGTAAACGCAATTTGTATAAGTCAGTTTGCACTTTTTAACCGACTTCAAAAAGGAAGAAGGTTCTCAGTCGTCGTGGTCTTGCTTATTACTTTTTAATATTACTAACCTCAATTCTTATTCCAGGTACGCCCGTCTCTTTGATTCCTGTTTGTCACCTATAATATTGCTGTACACTTTAGTGTGCTCCATCATGCTTTGTGTGACTGCTTATCAAATAACTGTAAGTATTGAGTGTTCGACTACTAAATCAGAAGTCGTAGTTTCGCTTCCCGCTCAATACATATATTTGTGTGTGTCGCCCTTAGAGACGGATATAAAGAGAAGGGAAATTTGAAGTGATTCAGGTGTGGCTCAATAGCTCAGTTGGAAGAGCATTCCCCCTGTAAGGGGTTCAAGTCCCACTTGAGCGCTTCTTTTTCCCGATGTATTTCGATATTTGTGTGCATAAATATTTGCTTTGCTCTAGGTGTTATACAATTTAAAGTTAACACTAGTATTATTATTTTATTATTTCGTTGTTTTTTTTTAAGAATATGAGAACCGAAGTTACTAATATTCCTTCTAACCCCTCCAACTAAGCTAAACTGCTTGTGCTAGGAGTGGGTTCACGTCAGTAGTGTAATGGCCAGGATCGAACCCGGGACCTCTCGATCGTAAGGCCGACTCCTTAACCAGTAAGCTACCGACGCTTTTATTACAAGATCTATTTTCTTTCTTCACCATGGTCGGTCCTAAGAAATCTATGAGGACTATCTACTAGCTAATAGCTGTGTTGATCATATTTGTCTCATTTCAGATTGAAACGAGCGCGACACAGAGGTTGCTAAACGCAGAGTATTTGGTATTTGGCGTGGCCCAGCTGTTTATTTACTGCTGGCATAGTAATGACGTATTGTTGGCTGTGAGTACAAAATCATCCTTTGTGTTCAGGAAGCAATGACAGTAAATAGACCCTTTTGTTATTTTTACCCGACTGCTAAGGAAAGGTTATAGTTTTAGTTTTAGTTGTACCGTTTATTTATAAATCTCGAGATTCAAATATACGCTAAAATTAAAACTTTTGTCGCATTCTGTAACATAACAAAGGACCTGTTACAGACATGTTTAGTTATTCAAAAAATACGATTTCCTTAAAAAAATTAGAATAGTGAATAATTATTTTATCTATACATATAATAAATCTGTAAACGATCGATGTCTGTACATGGAAAGGAAATGAGAAAAATTGTTATAGGGGGACTATATAAACGTAATAGAAGCCAAATCAACGTTTTTTGGAATTTTTGTCTGTTTGTCTGTTTATCTGTTTATCTGTTTATCTGTTTCTCTGTTTGTCTGTGAGTTTGTGCACGCTAAACTCAGAATCGGCTGAACGGATTTGGTTGCGGTTTTCAATAATATATTGTGGTAGGCTTCACTTAACATTTAGTGTTTGTTTTATTGAAATCGGTTCATAAATAAAAAAGTTATGTCAATAATAGCATATCACGGCTAACAATTTGTGATTGTGTGAATAGATCGAATCAATAAAGAAGCAACAATGCTTACAAGAAGATATTATTTCGGTCATAGGAATCTGAAGAACTTCAAGAAGCCAGAGTTCTACATCTCAGCCATGTCAGGTCAGGTTAATATAGTATCTTCGGCACAGCAAGTGTCTCGATAGGATTCACATTGTTATCGAACGATTTTCTCTCGAATCCAACAAATTAGTAAGCAGCTGGTTCGGTAAAAAGACTCCTGGCTTTCATAATTAATATCATCACGCTATTATAATAAGGAATGGGACAGAATGTTTTTATGACATAATATGTAAACGTCTATTTCACACTATAACTTCATGGTAACTGTGGCTCAATACGTCTGCGGTGGACTTAATTAGCTGAGTCGCGTTCGAATCCATCTAAAATGTAATTTTACTTTTTTATGGTTTTTTATTTACATTTGTTTAACTTTTTTATTTTATTGTGTATTTGTTGAATTTTATTATATTTATAGTTTTAATTGAAGTAAAATATAAATTCTATGCTTAGTATTCTATGCTTAGTATTCTATGCTTAGTATTCTATAGGTAGTACATAAAACTAGGCTGTGTGACAGCAATAGTAGAACTTATTATATAATATTCTTAGATCTATACAAAATTCTTCATTTTGGAGAATGAAATATAGTAGTGGTCCCACCCGCCTGAGAAGTCATAAAAATGAAACTGGTATCCGCCATTGATACCGATTCCACCACATCGGGGCAAGCGCAATATTGGAATCAAACTGATTAAAATTTAACCTAGGAATGGGGCATTGGGGGTATTCTGGGGTTAGGTACCCCAGTATACCTGCCTTGGTTACCTATCATAAATAGGCGGTCGTGAAGAGCAGGGATTGCTTCGGCTAGGGTGATGGGTACCCTAAGCTGTCACCATCAAAGCCGCGCTCATGGAGGAAGTAACGATTTACTTCCTCATCACATTACGTATTCTGGGAGATAGTTGTCCCTATCGTATTACCGTCTCTACCATGGTGAATGTTCTGATGAGCTATTCCAATTAGTTCCACCCTCTCCTTGCCTACACAGGACAACGTATGCAAGGCTCAGATGTCATCCACATACGGATCAGAATATTCCATCAAGAACCAAGCGGTTTGGTGACCCATTCCTATGTCGCACCATTAAGACCTGAAATCCCTGCCAGCTCACGGTTTACTTCTTCCTACAGCCCCGGGTCCTTAAAGGGGGCGTGAAAAGGCTTCTGATGATCCCATAAAGATGAGAGCCACCATTGTTAAGATGGCACACGTTTATAATGGTGACCCCATTTCCGAGTCTTTGCCTTTAGTTTAACATCAGTCGAGGTGAAGTTAAATTGACGTGTCCTGTATAAAAAAATCTCCGGATCTTGAAAAGAAGAAAACACATGTGTGGGCAGAGCAATACAGTTCTTAACCGCCTGACAGCTTGGTTCGAGGTGGCATTATTTCTACCGTATGTGACAGACAGAAGGAAAGAGAGATTAGTTGAAAGACTCCTAATAGGCTCTTTTACTCGCCGTGGTGCGGTAGAAATGGTAAAATACAGCCAGAGAGACAACGTCTTTATGCAACTGCAGACATTATACAATTTTAGTGACCTGATGACTACCAATACACGCCGCTGCGTTATTATCGATTCCTTCTAATAAATAGGTATCTAATAGTAAATACGTAAATCTATCCCAGAAATGATAACAGTACGCCAGGAGAAGCCAACCAATGTATTAGGTATATAAAATATACCGCTGCTCCTATTATATAAAAGAGACTGAATGTGGGCAGAGAAACACTCAGTTCCAGTAAATTTCATCAGACCAAAAAAATCCGCAACGTGGACATCAACTCCAGTATCAATTTGGAAGTATATACATCATTTGCTGGAAACAAGCTTACCAATACAAGGAATATATAGCAAAATGAGGCTATATGACCCCATCCCAGTCAATGCTGTATTTGCTCTCTTGCAGTGGGCACCCCTCTTCTCTACCTGTGTGTAAAGCAATGAACAACGATGTAACTGTGGTCGATGGAATTTATCATAAAACTGGAACTACCCACCATTGGCTCGGCAAAGGAGAGAACCACTGCTCAGGGCCTACAAGGCACCGGGTTTTCTTGAAACTATTTTGTGAGATACTTGATGTACTTATTTTAATTTGTTCAATTCGTAAGAGGTGGCAGCATGTTTTAAGAATTTAGGAGGAAGGAAGAATATTTAAACCATTAAAACTGCTGAACCTTACCAAGTCCACATATAACAATGTTCATCACATACTTGATAATGATTTCGTCAGCAAAATGTTAATTTTTTCAAAATCCTTCCGCAATATTTCCCAAGCCCATAGAAGAAGTCTGTCAATTTTCGTAGTTTTCAGTAGTTTAGCCCTGTATTTATAAGTCAGTCACTCAAAAGACTGTCTTCATAATATTTAATTTAAAAGTACAAGGTGGAAGATGTCAAGCGAGTTTTCGAAATTATTTGAATACAGTTTTGTTTCTTTTTTAAAATAAAGAAATATTTCCTTTGCGTAAAATTCACTATTTCCAGTATTTCGAGTACTTCCGTTCCAGTTGGGATGAAAATCTTCCGCTATGTTTAATAATGAGTTTGAGCTATTCCGAACTAAACGCGGACGAAGTCGCGGGTAACAGCTAGTTTACAATAAAAAATAACTGCTCCCTGATAATACACCTGTGTGTTTGAGGCTTAATAGGGTACTTGACGGTCATGTCAGTTAGAATCATCATCATTTTCATTGCGCATCCAAGGCCCTCCCCTCGGAATCTATGGTCCCCTTTCCGGGTTCTACTTCTCCATTCCACAAGGTCTTTGGTAGGTACCCATGGTAGTGAGAAAACATGAGAAATAAGTGATTGTCTCATTAGACATGGACATAGTAGTTTGAAAGCGTCGGTAGCTTAGTGTTTAAGGAGTCGCCCTTACGATCGAGATGTCCCGGGTTTGATCCTGGCCATTACACTACCGATGTGAACCCACTCCTAGCACAAGCAATTTAGCTTAGTTGGACGGGTTAGAGAGAATATTAGTAACTTCGGTTCTAATATTCTTTATAAAAAAAATAAAAAAGAAATAGTACTATGAGAAGAGATTAGAGTAATCTTGTAAATTATTAAGAAAATAAAAAAATAAAAAATAAAAAACTCGACTGTGAAAGTTTGATAGCAGGCGGCACCCATTTGCAAATCATAAACCTCAAAAAAATAACTCGAAAAGCATTACCCTCCTTCCTTCGACAGTCGGGTAAAAAGGTCCAAAGTCTTTAGTAGGCTTTAGAAGCAGAGGTAGGCCTAAGAAACGATGGATAAATTACGTGAAAGTAGATATGGCAATGAAGGGTACAGATATATAGGGAAGAGAATGACTTGTTGCGCAGACCCTAAATAATTGAGACGATTATTGCCAAACTACCGAACCGACGAAGAAAAAGAAAACCGAACTGATTTTTTTTTATCCTTGTGCGTTTAATTTCAGAGTCAAGCAGTAATGCGCGGTCCATATGAAAGCAGATGGTGGGCAAGTAAATTAAAGTTCCGCAAAGACTTGTACTTATTGATAGGCCAGTTGAACAGGGACGTCGTGTTCTCAGTTGGGCCCTTCACACAAATGACAGTGGCTACGTTTATTAGTGTAAGTAGATCTTCTGAGTACGGATGTTCATATAAAGTTTACCTATTAGCAGGTTCCACTTGAGCTTTGATCAAACCAACGCGTCCAGCACGCGTCCGCGGTAACGTGCGTGGTGGCGATCATTTATTTTGTACCAATTTGATGAACAAAACAACTGATCGCCACCACGCACGCTACCGCGGAAGCGAGCTGAACGCGTTAGTTTGGTCAAAGCTTTACTCGTTTTGCATTTATACAGCTTTTATGGAAGCGATAGCCGTTTGACTTGCGATTTCGTGTTAAAAGAAGAAAAATAGTTTAAAGTTAGGTTAATTCAGGTTCTATCAAAGGCCTTCGGTGGTGGGTAAAAAATGGTAAGTAAGCCGATATTAGAGACTAGTAGAAGAGCGGACCCCGAGCTCCATAGCACAAGCCTTAGATGCAACCCAACTCCGAGAGGAGAGCTCGCCAGTCTCGTCCGTTGATCAGTAGGTATATCACATCACGACACATCAAATCAAAAAATTAAATCTGTACTAAGTCATTCTCCAGAAGGCCATTTCTCGTAATAATAATCTGTTCAACATTAAGTCTCGATCTGTTAAACTCAAATTAAATGTCAAAAACGGTATTCTCGTAAAACAATTTTAAAGAAAGAATATAATATAATTTATGACCTTCTCTTCATTGAAATTGTGGTCATATTTGACATTTGAGAGATTTAAAATAGATTGAAACTGAATTGAACGACTTTAATAAGAGAATTGGTCA
The DNA here is from genome assembly GCA_914829495.1 of Eilema sororculum. Classification (NCBI taxonomy): domain Eukaryota; kingdom Metazoa; phylum Arthropoda; class Insecta; order Lepidoptera; family Erebidae; genus Eilema; species Eilema sororculum. Next base: position 2,267,588 of record OU618532.1, read on the forward strand.
CTACGATGGCCAATAGTTAACGCCTGTCATTGGTCCAAAACGTGGCGGTGACATTCGTCCCGTTGTCGCGCGAGGCCTTTGATTGACAACCGAATTAACTTTGTTTTCCCTCTCACGGCTCTCACTGAATGAATTATTGCCGGCCACATTTTCAACGGAATAACAACGTTGGAACATTGCCTGGTAGGAATTGCTTTATGCTGTAAAAGATCAAAGACAGCTATTCAAAAAATATAGAAATAAACATAGTAACTAACAAATTAAAAGTCAGTCATCTAGGTGTAAATACTTTACTAACAAAGATACATTGGAGCCTGTTTAAATAGCAGAAAATTTGTATGTCTCCATAATACATCAAGCGCTATGAATGCCGCGTGTTTCCCGGTAGAGGTAAATTTGGGCCACCTCTTAACATGCGGTGTCGTACAAGGCGACTAAAGGATAGGGCAGTTTAACATCAGACAGATATACACAGCCCAGACTTAGCCTCAGATATAGGCTCGAGTCAACAATAGTGAACAGAATACTATAGCAATAGGCTCACACCCTATTTATTACATGGGATAAAGGGGATATGGGCGTGATTATATGTATGTAGGTATGTATGCATGATATGAGTTCTCCATGTATCGAAATTCGGAATCACTGTAACGTTCGTACGCAATTCCTCGCACGCTTAGGCTGTGGATCCTTAATATGAGTTCTTTAAAAGTACCTGAGCATGTTCAAACTGATTCGGCAGCAAAAATTGCAGATATACTATATATCATACTTCCACTACTCACATTGAGTTTTGTTTCAGATCCTAAAAGGCGCCTACAGTTATTATACATTGCTTAGCAATTCACAAAATAACTAAATTTAGCAGAAATTCAAACCTTTCTGCACATTTCACCTTTATAATTTTAAAGTGCACCTTCATCTACACTACCTCTTATTAATCTGCATAAGATACAGTATTGTAATTAAAAATAGTACCTATTACTGTCAAATTCTTTCAATGGTTCCTCTAGCGAAACCTCGTAGGTATTTCGTGAGATTTCCGTTTGTAAATAGAAGGATGATGCAGCTTATTTTTTTCTACGAAGGTCTAGCAAGGAGACTAAGCGACTACAGCGTGTAAGGAGACTAAAACGCCACGGACTACACCTGAAAACCTCGCTAGCTTGAAACACTAAGAATAAAGTTTCACTTTTTCAAAGATTTAGAACCCAAAGTGAGTATAATTATTTCAGGATTCTATAACTTGATCTTATTCATAATAGTTAATGCAAAAAGATAAGGATAGTTGAGTTAGTTAAGTTGCTTCCTGGAATACTTGATAGCTGACAAAGGATGAGTTAAAGTGACATTTTAAATTGTCATGCCGGAGTTCTTGCTGTCTTAACAAATAAGCACACGATCTGAGTAATGGTGACTAAGGGATAGGGCTGTTTAACAACAGACAAATATATTCAGTTCAGAGTCAGCCTTGGAATGCGGCTATAGGCTCACCCCTTATTACCTGGGACGGACTCTAATGATTGGTGAAAGGCGTGTCTTGAACATGATCTATGTGCTTTCTTAAGATCTAAGGGCCAAATTCCATTTTTTTTCTGGAATAGGGAGGCAAACGAGCAGACGAATCGCCTGATGGTAAGTGATCACCGCCGCCTATGGACACCCGCCGCACCAGAGGAGTCACAAGTGCGTTGCCTTCCTTTTAAAAGAGAGTACGCTCTTTTCTTGAAAGTTTGAAGGTCTTTTTTTTTTCTTTTTTCGGTTTTCGGTTCGGTCGGACCACTGGTGACAGTTCATTCCACAGTTTAGTCTAATAAGTTCTGTGTTTTAGGTATGATTGCGTAACCGATAGATAGACAGACGGAAAGACTGACATGATTATTTTTGCATTTATAATATTATTTAGATGTATGCATATTGACTCAGACTTTCTTAGGCAAACGACATCAATTAAAATTTCTGAAAAATAAATTCTAAAAGAAATGTCGTACCGACCAAAATGAAAAAGTCAGGAAACCTAATAACATAAATAAAAAGCTTTGAAAGAGCTATAAATGTCGTTTCTTGTATTTCCAAGTCTAATTGCAAAGTACAGAGTAAGGCAGAAAACCAAGTGTATTTATTTTACTTAGGCCCAAACTCTAGAACAACACTCAGTTCTGCATCTCGATTTATCTAAGGACAAATTGAATGATTTGACAAAGGATATGAAGAGGGGGGAACACGACTGATGGTGGAGATGAGCGGTCATGCATCACAAGGTGGCCACCCTAAACCTACATCTGGGTCGCAAGTTCCAGGCGCGGTGACAGTGTTCCTCTCTGTACCACGCCATGGACCCGGCGACCGCACGTTGAATCCTTGGAATGCTGAGAACCGGATCTTAACTGAGTACCATTCTTGAATACGGGCCTTAGATATGATCTTGGACTAAGCAGAAATCTTTAAATAAGCCCCGAACTCAAAATCTTCGACCGATGCAAATACAGGTCTTGATGGATCTTAGGTTTCAGGGTCAGATAAAGTGAACGTGCAATAAAATATGGAATTAACCTTTAAGCCTGAAGAACCTATGAGAGAAACAGTATAATGGCCATACAAAATTTGACGGATTACGACGTCACAAGAAAAAGTCGATTATGATAGGAAAAATTTAATCGGTTCTGGTGTGATTCGAACCCATGATCTTTCTCTTACAGGAGAAATGTTCTGACTACAAAGCTGCCGAACCATACTGAATCCATCCAAATTCTCCTATGTATCCGTCTTAAGGTCATTTCATTAAGAAGAAAAAGTATTTGCCCTAGGCTGTGATTGCACCAGAAGTCGGAAAAGGAAGAGAAATCACCCCCTCTCTTCTATAGAATCAAATGCGAGACAAAAATCCCGTTGTGACAACCCATGGAGACCTATCCCAAGGATAAAAGTAGCCTATGTTATTTAAGACTATAGAGAACCAGCTTTTGCCCGCGGCTCCGTCCGCGTGTATGTCGATTATCGCGACCAAACATAGCCTATATGTTAATCCAATGGGTCAGGTAGATTAATATTAAATTTTATTAAAATCGCTCCAGCCGTTGAGACGTGAAGAAGTAACAAACATACCGATACCTCCTACGTAAGTTGTTGTATCTCTAAAACTGCAATTTTACAGGAGAGCGAGTTAAAGATTCAAATTGGCCTAAAAACTGCATTTATTTATGTAGCTTTGTAAAACTTGGTATATGAATGTATTGTATGGTATTCTTGACTATGTTGAAAGATAATTAAGAAAATATTATGAACTTTTTGAGATTTGGTGCTTACAACACTTTACTGCGGAATACAGACTGTGCCAGCTGTGGTATTTCATACTTACAACATTATACTGCGCAGTCTAGATTTCTTCAGTTGTTGTATCTCATACTTACAATATTATACTGCGGAGTTTACATTACGTTCGTTGTTGTATATGATAGTTACAACAATATACACAGATTTTTTTTTATTTTAGTCCAATTGTATGTGACATTAACAATATACATTGAACACAATTTTGAGTAAGCATTATTACTCAGGAAATAAAAAGTAATATTGTCAAAGCCAAATTATCTTTTTTTTTAAAGGAAACAACATAGTTAATACTGGATAAAGGTTTTATTAGAACTATTGCACAAAAACTACGTTTTAATATGTTAACTTCTAAAACAAGTACGTAATGTATTCAACTATTAGGTAATAATAGGTAGGTAGGTGTGTAATATTATTTTAAGAAATATAATGATAATAACTCACTATGATATTAGAGTAACATAACAAATTCTTCTTTAAAAATAATAAAATAACAATAAAATCGTAAAAAACCAACAGTGAGGATCAATGGCCTTCTTTGTTTGCCAAATCATATAACGTTAAATTAAAAACTGATAACTTTCGCTTATAATACAAAATATTAATTGGCCATGCGGTGCATTAAGAATCTTTTGAAAATCATATGTAGCGCTAACAATTTTACCTTGGGAAGTTAAGCTTTCAGTTTTGTCAGGCTTCATGAGTTGTCGGGATAACTTCTTATTTGAGACATGGTTTTCATGATCTGCAATCTGTTGTTCAGTTGGACTATGGATATTTTAAAAAATGTGGCATTGATCGCACTGATCTTTCTTAGGGATATAAAAACTGAGCTTAATGTTTTCCTTTGCAATATCTCGATATTGGCGTTCGGTTTCAGCTTTACATTTCAAATAACTTATGAAAATTTAAGTCTCCATCTAAATACAATTTGTTTGACCTTTGCCTCGTATAATGAGACTCAACTGGCTGTAAACTCTTGATACGGTCACACACACTGTTTTTAAGACTACCAGTTAGCTGTACTGGATGGTTTGAGTGTTTTCCTCTTTGATCTGGAACTAATACTCCCGTTGTCTTGTCCATCTTTTCTAAAGACTTATTAATAACCTAATCACTGACGGACAAAGTGCTTATAACATGTTTTAATGCCATCTTCATTATATCCCACTGGTAACTAATATTGTAATGTATACTTACGTCTTGAAATACTATCAGTATACACTCTACGTTTATTTTGCTTCTTTACTATGTAAGCCACATACATCCACTGCTTTTCTCGATTGCCTAAATTCCAAAAACTGTCAAAAATCTTTCTTCGCTTAATTTATCGGAACATTTTTTCCGGCAGGAACATGGCGGGACCATCTTTCTACTTGGTTGCATTGAACCTTTTCTTGACACATATTCTTTTCATAAATTACGCAAGAACTTTCTCTTGGTATCGATCCATTCATTAAAATTTCTTTTTCTTACATTACCTTTATCTTTCCTTAATTGACGACGGCGGTTGGCGGTTGACGTGCTTGAACTATTTGAAATATTTGATAGTGGACTTTTGTTCACTGTTGTACACGTTGAGCAGCTAGAAAGCACTGGTGAGGATTGAGGTGAAATGTCAAACGCCGATATATTTTCCTTTTGTATATAATATGGGCAAAAATCATTATCACAGTCGTCTGTGTATATCCTAACTTCTTTGACGCCAGAGCTGTCTCTTTTTTCTTCAGTAAATTGGATATGATAATTCCTTTCGAAGACGTGGTGACATGGTATTCTGTCTACGGGCGCCTCAAGAAGTGGTATCTTCTTTAGGATTCCCTGTAGAATTTTTGAATGCTTTGTTCCAGTATTCTCTTTCCAGAGCCCATTACTTTTCAGTCTTAAGGCTGCTGCCTTGGCCTCCTCCTGTATGATATTTAGGAGGTGCTCTAGTGCGGCTGATGGAGTGGTTCTCATGCATCCAGTGGCTGCTGTACTCGCTAGGCTAGGCTTTTACATAGTATATAACAACATTAAAAAATGCTTTATGTTAAGCATTGAGATAAAGCAAGAAAAAAGTAATAGGTACAAAAATATAGGAAGTCCCGGTACTCGAAAGCTGAGTTTTGAATAACGACTTCTGAAGTAAAATCTTATTTTTACCACATGCCACATTTATTTTAGTTTTTATTCCAACGTAAAATATTGTATGTTTTATATACAACATTTTATAATGCACGCCCAACAACGTAAAATATTGTAAGTACGACATACAACATTTTGTAATACACGTTGAACTACGTAAAATGTTTTATGTATTACATACAACATTTTTGAATGTAAACTTAACAGCGTATACAGTTGTAAGTAATCTTTAAAACATTTTAGGTTGTAGTCGGCAAAAATAAGATATTATACTCAATGATGTATAAGAAATAATATAATAAAGTACCTTACCAGTGATATTTCGACATGCGTGCGTTTGCCTCAATGTCCAGCGAGTTCTGTTGTATGTAGCCGATACAACTCGCAAGCGCGTGATCCTCCCTGCCCTGCGTCCCGCGTAAACTATTGCCAAGAACTATACAACGTTTTAGTCCGTTCTCGTACAAAAGTTACAACGATTTACGTCTGTAAAATACTTGATAAAACAACATTTTTGTTATTTTTTCACTTTGAATACGTAAATTACAGCAAAATAAAGCTCTTTTTTAATAAAAACGCTAAATGACATTTTGTGGGATACAACAACTTACGTGGGAGGTATCGATACACACTCACATAATGTTAGCGTGATGCCTCTGTATCTAAGCCAGCCCCGAGGAGTCGGAAGCTGGGTCAGCCGGGATGCGAGGGATATGTCGAAGAAAACTTCACCTCCGGCCCAGCACTACGACCCTCAGTCAGCGTGCAGTTTTAGTCGGTTCGAGTCCGACATAACCTCCCCTTCCGACTCCGAAGGGGGAGGTTTCCGTGGTCATCTTCACTCGAGGAAAAAAGTATCTGAGCCAGCACCACTCAAACGTTTGAGCATGATTGAATAACAAGTTTTCTTTGCAAACTTTCACATAATAACTGAAATGTAGGATATGGAATACACCACTATTATTATACCGTTTCCAGTGCATAGTGAACGAAATTAATTCTCAAGAGAAAAGCTACATTGCTTGTTTTCTCGTTCAGTTCAGAACTCGTGTTTAAGTTGCAGCCACTTGGAAAGCCAACTGTTCTCTTTGGAACACGTCGTTAGAATGAAAACTGTAAGCGTATTTATAATCGTACAGATAGGTATGTTACTGTTACTTTATTATGGTAAGTACTCGTTTGGAATACTATAGCTAGTAAAAAATCTTATTATATATAAATTACACGGCACGTTGTTTATCCGCGATGGACTCTTAAACTACTTAACAAATTTAATAAAATTTGCACAGCGTGTGCAGTTTGATGCAACTTGAAAGATAGAATAGCTAACATCTTAATTTAGCGATATGTGACATAGATAGTAAAATATAATATACCCCTACTCAGAAATTCCCCTGGTACTATTTCAAAACCAGCCAAGTACGAGTCGGAATCGCCCATGAAGGGTTCCGTAGCAGCAAATAACATAGTATAAAAGTTCTTGTAGTTCAAAAACGTTCTTTTTTTTGAGTTAATTGAATGAAAGGCGTAAAAACTGTTAGAGAGGACACATTTTTCCTCTTTGGAAGTGTCTCTCGCGCAAACTATTCAGTTTAGAAAAAAATGATGTGAGAAACATCAATAGCATTTCTGAAGACCTATTTATAGATAACCCAAACGTATGGGTTTGAAGAAAAAAAAAATTTTGACTTTCAATTCTAAGTAGGTATATATAGACCCCCAAAATTTATTGCATTTTGTCTATTTTTGTATGAAATTCTTAATGCGGTTCATAGAATACATCTACTCACCAAGTTTCAACAGAATAGGCCTTATAGTTTCGGAGAAAAGTGGCTGTGACATACGGACGGACAGACATACAGACAGACATGACGAATCTATAAGGGTTCCGTTTTTAACATAAAACATAAATGTTTCGTTTTTACTATACGAGTATATCTATCAGCCAACTAATTAGCTAGTTAATTGAACGTATAACGATGTGAAGCGAGGTTAAGTTGAAGTAGGGAAGAAAAGAGGTGAAGAGAAATTAAAGTGGAGTTGGAGTGGAGTCGGAGTGGTGTTGGAGTAGAGAGTCTTTGCTTTATTTATTTTTTTGTCTATTTACAAACATGTTTACTTATCATAATTTGAATAAGTAGCATAGTGATGTATATAGTTCATTGCCAAGCTTATTTTTCATTTAAAATGTCATAGTAGGGGAGGCGTATAAGGAAATACTGTAGTAACTCGAGCGCGTCAGATTAAGCTAGGGGGGGCTAGTTACAATTATTGACAAATTTCTCCAGCCAGTAGGCAGCTTTCAATATCGGTGGGTGCGCGAAATAAAAATTTGTTTCACGAATTTACTTATGCGTCAGAAGATAATGAAGGTTAGTTACTAGCTAACGAGTGTCCATTTTGAAAATCTCACGATTTAAGCTGAACCTTAGGGCGTGGGAAACTTGCAAAGATATGTCTTTATTTACTCGAACGTGGTCTTTTTTATGTTTATTTTGGAGTTAAACAAACTTAAATACATTAGACAAGACCAAAGTAATACAAAACTTTAATTAAGATGGATGATACGTGTATTTATTTATTATTATGTTTGAATGAATTTTTTTATAGCATTTATTATGCTAACTATTAAGTTCGAAAAACATTGGAAAAAATGAAATGCTCAAGTGAGTCTCGAACTCACGACCTTTCGCTTACTACAGCAGTCGCCCTGTAAGCGAAAGGTCGTGAGTTCGAGTCTCACTTGAGCATTTCATTTTTTCCAATGTTTTTCGGAGTTATTATTATGTTTTGTATATGCCTCCCTCACTACAAAAACTGTAAACGTTATAAACCATTATTCTTTCTATCATCTAACCTGCCAATTCCAGTAGGTGTCTGCGACGCTCGAGTAACTACATATTTAGCGGCGTGGCCTCCCTACCTATCAAGATTATATTATAGCTTTTTTGAAAATATTTTTATGCACTTGTACTACTGTAATTTTTTTATACTGCGCCAAAACATAGACTATAGGAAACGGGTCACGCGCCCGCCTAACGACTTTCTCATTAAATGTTCTTAAGGGCGCAATCATTTCTACCTGACGCTAATCTACACTAATTGTTGGTCGAGAAGCTCCTTTTTGCGATGACATTCTCGTTTGATTGAACATTTCTGTAGATTTTATCACGACGTAATTAACGACTGATAGAAATGTAAGATCATTAGGGCAGATGTTTTAGACTTGTAATTACTGTAAGTAGAAATTTTCAACAATTTGAAAAAAAAAAATACTTGCGATAATACGATGGATTTGGCATTATCATTAAAAATGTATTAACAAATGCTTACTATATGAGTTGTTTTTTTTCATAATATTTATTTTATTTATTTATTTGAGATTTAGACACACACAAAATATACATAACATACCTAAATATTGTTTTTTTTTAAGAATATTCGAACCAAAATTACTAATTTTCCCTCTAACCTATCCCCTCAAACTTAGCTAAATTGCTTGTGCTATTTTTAAAATCTTGAATTATTAAGTTCGAAAAACATCGGAAAAAATGAAACGCTCAAGTGAGACTTGAACTCACGAACTTTCCATTACAGGGGTAATGCTCTTCCAACTGAGCTATTGAGCCACACTTGTATCATTCCAAATTTTTCCTTCTCTTTATACCCGTCTATAAGGGCGACGGTTTCCGATGTTTTTCGAACTTAAAAGTAAGCATAAAAAATGCTATAAAAAATTCATTCAAAAATTGAATTATTATGTTAAAAAATTAAAGAAAAGGTATTTTAAAAAAAATACTTTTTACTTATTTATATACCTAAAAATATTTTTAACCCCCGACGCAAAAACGACGGGGTGTTATAAGTTTGACGTGTCTGTGTGTGTGTGTGTGTGTGTGTGTGTGTGTGTGTGTGTGTGTCTGTCTGTGGCATCGTAGCACCCAAACGGATGAACCGATTTGGATTTAGTTTTTTTTGTTTGAAAGGTATATTAGTCGTGTTCTTAGCTATGTTTGAAAAAAATCGGTCCAAGATGGCCGCCGCCACAACATGTTGGAATCCATATTTCTTTATAACTCCCTCAATATGAGTATCAAATGAAAGGGCTTGACTAGTAGATCAATTTAAAAAGTATAAAATAAAAATTAAATTAAAAATTTAAAAAACCCCCTTCACAAAAACACCTCCAAAAAGTTGAAAATAAATTTTAATTCAACGGTTGCCATGTCGGGGGACCTTACGATATAAAGAAGTACCTAACCAGTTAAGGTCCCCCGACATGGCAACCGTTGAATTAAAATTTATTTTCAACTTTTTGGAGGTGTTTTTGTGAAGGGGGTTTTTTAAATTTTTAATTTAACTTTTTACAAGAAGTAGGTTTCGTGGTTTTTGAGCACTAAAAAATATAACAGTTATTGGAATTTGCCCATGAAGCTATTACGTCTTCGGTATACTAAGTGGGGTTCGATACTGCAACTTCTCAATTGCAAATTCGACCTACACCGTATTTTACAACTTGCGACATAGGCCTTTTGGCCTGCGGGCTAGGCCCTCACTTGAGAAACAAGATGTAATTGCCGTATACAACCGAATTCAGACGTGACTCGGGCCTAACTGACGTGCGGAACTAAAATATACCTTTACGTATTGACTCACAGACTTTTTTCCAATGTTTTAAATTCAAGTGTAATGAAGCAGAAAATACGAAGAATTGCTCAATTAGTTAAAATATTTTTTTGTATTCTAAATCTACAGCTGATTGAACAAATAATGGTTAGTTACATAACAATTTGAAAATTATTCGTTACTTTTTTATTACAATGGCTGAGACCGCAAGTTCATCGGGCCTTAGATTTTTTTAACTTGTAACAACTTATCAAAAATAAAAGTAGCCTAAAGTACAACTTATAAGATCAATTACTTTTTTCATAAAGGTCACTTCGATATAATTGTTTCGTGATAGTAAGTAAAGTCCAAGTATGAGGGTCACTATTACATTTGACATGATGCCCACAGCTACATTCTATCATCGCACCGATCGCCATAGGCAGGGATTTCATCCCCACACATTGCATCCGAATACGGTGCGCACCGTGCGGTATGAAAGGAACTTCATCCCACGTACGCTCAAGCTGTGGAATGAACTCCCTGCCATGGTTTTCCCAAGCGACTACAATAGGGTTACCATGGGGTTCTACAAGAGGGGCATTAGAAGATTTCTTCAGGGTAGGCAGCCCGAGTGTAACGCCTCTGGTGTTGCATACGTCCATAGGCCGTGGTAACCACTTTCCATCAGGTGGGCCGTGTGCTTGTCTGCCGCCTAAGTGGTATAAAAAATTGGTTGTCTCAGATTGATGATGGTCTCATCAGGTACTAACTTATTGCAGTTTAATCAGCATCCCCCAGTACTATACTGTGAAATGCTGATTAAACTGCAAATTTAGATCCCTTTGGGTATTTCACTAACGGAACAAATAGATAGCTGAGTGCCACCACTGTTAACATGGTAAATGTTTACTATGGTGACCCTCTTTCCGAGACTTTGCCTTTAGCTTAACATCAGGCGAGGTGAAGTCAAATTGACGTGTCCTGTATAAAAAAAAAAAAGACAGAAAGAGAAGATAATAGAAAACAACAAACGTAATTTTACCTGTTGTTGTTGTCTTTACTCGCCCAAGCTTAAGGATTTTATTAAGACTAGCTTTTGCCTGCGGCTCCACACTCGTGGATGTAGGTTATCGGGACCAAACATAGCCTATGTGTTAATCCAGGGTGTCAGCTAACTCCATACTTAATTTTATTAAAATCGTTCCAGCCGTTTAGACGTGAAAGAGTAACAAACATCCATCTATCCATACCTACTTACAAACTTTCGCGTTTCTAATATTAGTAGGAATAAAAAGTTTAAGAAAAACTAGTACGAACAGTGTCGTCTAAACTGACAGCAAGGGAGTTCACATCTTTTTGTTACGGCTATTATACTAAGACAAGATGGCGGCGATATCCCGATGGGATTCAAAATGGAGTATATATCGTAATTTATTTTGTTCTTTGTTAGTACTAACACTTTTGTTTTGTCGAAACCTATATTTCCCATGAGTAACATAATAAAATTAATGTATGAAATAGGTAATTTTTTCAATGCCTTTATCGTTGTCTATTAGTAGGTAGACGATGCGGAGGAATTCCAAAACGCATTTATGTATGTAAATATTTTATTTATTTCTTTATTAATTTAGTTTATTTCTTTGAGAAAAATATATACATATAACATTATTTCCCCATTTAAGTGAAATTTTCTGTAGTTTTTTTTTGCTTCAATTAGCATATCGAAGGCATTTTGTGATACAAGTTCTTCGTGCCGAGTTTTCTTGTTATTGTGTTGTGTTGTTAACTTTGATTTTCAGTATATTGACCCCGCAACCATACTTGAGACCTTTAAGCAACTAAATATAAAAAAGACAGAGGATCTTTGGGGCATTTCTACCAATATAATAAAATCAGTAATGCCCGTTATTGCACCATATCTCGCATTCATATTTAATCAATGTATAGATGATAAACAGTTTCCTACTCTCATGAAGTATAGTAAAATCATACCGTTATTCAAAACAGGGGACAAAAGTGATCCATCAAATTTTCGGCCCATCTCCATACTCCCAGCCCTTAGTAAAATCTTTGAAAAAATTATATTTAATCAACTGCTTTCACATTTTACGCATAACAAGCTACTTCATGATAAACAGTTTGGTTTCACTAAAGGTAGAAATACGACAGATGCAGGAATTGAACTCGTTAAACATATATTTGATGCATGGGAAAAAAAGCAGGATGCCATCGGTATCTTCTGTGATCTATCAAAAGCTTTTGATTGTGTTGATCATGAGACTTTGTTAATAAAATTAGGTCATTATGGTGTTTCGAACGGCTCACTTGGCTTGCTTAAGTCTTACCTCACTGGCAGAGTACAAAAAGTTAACATCAATGGCACCAATTCATCTGGAGCCCCTTTAGTCATGGGAGTACCCCAGGGCTCGATATTAGGACCCCTTTTGTTCTTGATATATGTTAATGATCTTCCTTACTTCAGTAAAGATCTTTGTGAAATAGTATTATTTGCTGATGACACATCATTAATTTTTAAACGTGATAGACAAACAAAAGTACTTGACGATGTAAATAATACCCTTTCTAAAATTTTGCATTGGTTTACAAGTAACAACTTGCTGCTCAATGCTAAGAAAACAAAATGTGTAAAGTTTACTATGCCTAATGTAAAACAGGTTGATACTAGTATTACAATGAACGATGAATCTGTTCAAATAGTTGATACCACAGTTTTTCTTGGAATAACTATAGATAATAAACTGCAATGGGGTTCTCATATCACAGCCTTAGCAGGAAGACTTAGCTCAGCTGCCTATGCGGTTAGAAAAATGAGGTCATTAACTGATGAGGAAACGGCACGATTAGTTTATTTTAGCTACTTTCATAGCGTTATGTCGTATGGTCTGATGCTGTGGGGCTCAGCTGCCGATATTGAGACTATTTTCATATTACAGAAACGCGCGATACGAGCAATCTATGGCCTCGGACCCCGTGACTCGCTGAGAGAAGTTTTTAAGGAAATTAATATTTTAACAGTTGCTTCCCAATACATTTATGATAATATCTTATATGTACGCAAGAATCTAGATCTCTTCAAAAAAAACTCTGACCAACACAATTATAATACCAGAAACAAAAATAAACTTGCAGTGCCAAAACTCAGGCTTCATAAGGTTGGTAATTCGTTTGTAGGCAATTGTATAAAATTGTTTAATAAAATGCCTCAGGATCTGATAGACATGCCACTTAATAAATTTAAAATTCAAGTGAAAAATTGCTTAATAAAAAAAGGTTACTATAAATTAGACGAATATTTAAATGATAAAGATGCATGGTCATCCTAATCTCATCTCTTGCTCGCACTGTAAAAAATTGCTATAAATAAAACCATATTTAAAATAAAAAAAAAAAGAAGGATAATCGAGTTCACTGAGTTTCTTGCTGGTCTCTTCTCAGTAGAACCACCTACCGAACCAGCGAAAGAATCATTTTCTAATGATTTATTTTATTTATTTTTTCTGTGATTGACATTACCTACTTGTAAAATTCTGACGTTCATATGTGCTCTTTATGTGCCTAAACTGAATAAATGAAATTGATTCTTTGATTGATTCTTTGATTCTAATAGGTAATAAACTATATCAGCGTAACCTGAAAATTTCATTAATGAGTTGTTAAAATGAAACGGGGCAGATTAATCACAGTAAATAACGTAAATATGATCGCTTTGAATACGAATTCCTTGAAAAAATTGTATTTAATAAAGTTCATCCCAAGATTTTCTGGAAGAAATTAGGCCGCACTTTGTGCATTAAACTATACATGCTACCTACTAAACTCCACTGTACATATATTGGTGTACAGTCAGTGTCAAAACGGTCTGGCTGTACTTATCTATCTATCTAATAAACGTAGATCATATAGAAAAAAGTCTTATTTTCAGTTTAGCTTGGCAATATTTTATTTCACAAGTTAAAAAGTACGTGAACTGCTCATAATAAAAGAGTACATTTTGGGTCCAAGATACTTGTGGCAGGTATATCCTAGCACCAGCCTCTTCCGTATTCGCCCTTAAGTTTTCCGTAACATTTCACTTCATGTGTTAATGTGTACGTAAACAAACTCACAAGAATTTATCGTTCCCATTTAAGTGTTGAACTTAGATTGACTTTAGAAGGGTTCATTTGTATTTTGAACACACATTTAACTGCGACGATTTTATCTACTACGAGTTTGGGTTTCTTGTGCCTTGAGATTTAACAGACGGTTGTTTTCTTATATATTTTAGCAGGGAAATGGTTTCTTCGTTGGGTACCCTTTTTTGTATTATGTGTACACTTAAAGTAGGTATAGTTTTCGGGGTTGAATCTAATTTAATAAATTTTATAAGGATCGGTGGTCATTGAAGCAAACGAATCCTTGAGTGGTCACTTTGAATCTACAAACAGTCCTTCTGGATAAACGTCAGATCCCATGCATTTGTCATTTTAATTAGACGTTTGTTTAGAGGGGCAGTATGTCTGACGCACAAATCTAGGTGGACATATTACCTGACACAAACTGCATACGGAAGCTAGAAGATCAGGCAATATGGCGTACAATAATAATTCCTATGTCTAGCAGAAGACTGCAAGAAGCTTGATTGAACGAGGCTGTATTTTGTATTGTTACATTACATACAGGTATTAAACAACGGGTTTATCAATACTAAAAATCCTTTGCACAGTATTGCTCGTGACAAGTAAGATAAATCTGGTGCTTGATGTCGATGAGAGATGAAAGTGTCTCCCGCTACGAGGCTGAATCCCGTGGGTGGTGTAGAGCCACCTCAAGACCCAGCTGCCGGATCCGATCCACGACGGCTAAGCCAAGAGAGAGAGAGTATTGCTCGAGACATCCATATTCACCCTACGCCTACCTTATTAGGGATTAGGGATAGTGTACACAGTGACTGTGATGCAACAGTCAAGGCGACTAAAGTCACTAGTGAACGCTCAGCCTTAAACAAATCAGCATATTATCAAACGGCCACCGAAACCAAACTTATATCCTTCACCAATCTGAAATATATCTCAATACGAATATATTTGACCTTACGAAGAGCTCAAGGTTCAATATCGCACCACATTATGTAAATACAGGGTTCAGGTCGTAAAATTGTTGGATATTGTTTTTTGTATTGTCATTTCACAGGTGTGAACATATTTTCAGAGAAAAATAAATATTGAGGTATATATTCGGCGTTGTTTTACTCGGACTTTTTATGGAAGACTCGTGAATCTTTATTTAACTATAGAAAAAGTACTTTTTATGTGAGATATCTATTGGTACACCGACAGCCTCGGTGGCGTAGTGGTGTGAACGCGGTCGCTATGCAGGAGGCGCGGGTTCGATCCCCGATCAGTGAAAATATTTTTAGGCATGAATATGAGTATTTGCATTGCTGTGCCTCGGAGAGCACGTTAAGCCGTCAGTCCCAGTTGCTATACAAACATCGTTACGGGTCGTTACGGGTCCGGGGGCGAGTCGGGGCCATCGTTGACACAACATCCCCCTTCCGGCTAAGGCAGGGGAGATATCCGAGGGGATTTCCGCACAAAAAAAAAGGATTCGGTCCCACGTACACTCAAGCCATGCATCTGAGCCTGAGTCTGGACTGTATATATCTGTCTGATGTTAAACAGCCCTATCCCTTAGTCGCCTCTTACTACATAGCCTGGGAAGAGATGGGGTGGACCAAAGTCTACTCTGCCGGGAACCACGCGGCCATAAAAACAAAATCACCACTACAATCCAATCACAACAATATACTTACCTGGGAGGATTAGACGGAATAAGTACCTCTTCAATTTCAGTTTCTAACTTTTTTAAATATTTACCTAGTCTTAGAATGCATTCTATCACGAAATCAAATTATTTGAATTAATTACCTAATATTTCGAGAGAAGGAGCAATTATTACTTCAGTAAGAAAATTCATCATTTTCCATTTTCTTGGAACCCGATCTATCCTCATCAGGATGCTCCGGGGTCTAGACGAAGCTCTTAGATCCTTAATCCCTAAGCAGTAACAAGCTTATAATAGTCTGGCCTAGTTTTGAAGCCTGTTATGGTGAATGATCCGATAATATTAAATTTCATTGTGGAACAAAATATTTTATGAAGTCCGTTTTAATTTGAATGGCAATTTCACAATGAAATTGGAATGCCGGGGTTTCTCCTATTTATCCGATTGTTATAACGCCGGTATACTCCCGCAGGGGTAGGCGTATTAACACGCAAATTTGTGATAGCCTCTGTGGCGTGGCGGTAGTGCACGCGACTGCCACGCAGGAGGCGTGGGTTCGATTCCCGCTCAGTGCAAAATTTGTAAGCATGAATATGGCTATTTGCATTGGTCTGGGTATTTCTATGTATATTATGTATGTATTTACAAAAAAAAAGTATTTAAGTATGTTTATCCGCATTCTAGATTCCATAACACAAGCTATAAAAGCTTACCATGGGTCTAGATAGCGTTGTGTAGAATGTTGTGGAATATTTATTTTATTTATCCATACTAATATTATAAATGCGAAAGTAACTCTGTCTGTCTGTCTGTCTGTCTTTCTGTCTGTCTGTCTGTATGTTACGCTTTCACGCCTAAACCACTGAACCGATTTTGATGAAATTTGGTATAAGGGTAGATTAAACCTTGAGGAAGGACATAGGCTATGTTTGGTCCACGCGGGCGGAGCCGCGGGCAAAAGCTAGTTGTTTATAATTTCGAATTCAATGATTTTGGTCCCACGTAATGTCGAGCGTATTGCCATTAATTAGGAACTTTATCATAGACTGTATATTTAGTTTTGGATGGAGAACAGCCTGATGCTTTAGACATCCACGGGAAGACATGGGGTGGCTCTTTCCTAATCCACCGAGAAACAACACACCACGGCATAATGATGTTTACAAAAATGATGAGAAGGAAAAATAGTATAATTATAACGTCGTCATCATTCATACATAATCACGTTTTTATCATCGGAGGGTTAGCCAGAGGTGAATTAACACCCACATTTCACCAATCAATGTATCCTTGTGTCCGTATAGTTCTACCGTTCAGTTCTACTAGTAGGACTAAAAGGAGAAAAATATTCATTTAGTTCTACTATCCACTGTATGAAATTTAGTTGTACTAAACTGACAAAAAATTCTTTTGGTACTACGAATTTGAGTACATAATTCAATAGAACTAAAATTTTTATTTACACTTAATAGGTACAATTTAGAAAAAATAGAGTAATGACAACAAAAATAAAACTATTAACATACATAATGCGTCGCCGTCGTGGAATTCCTCCGCATCGTCGCCGACCGGTAACGTACCCAGAAGGCTGGCTTCATTGCCACGTTGAATTGCCATTGCGACGCCAGACTGCCAGGGCGACGGTGCAGCCATCTACCAACATTCTTACGAACTGTTGGAAACAATGAAGATGGCTGCACCGTCGCCCTTATAGATGGACATAAAGAGAAGGAAAATTTGGAATGATTCAAGTGGTGCTCAATAGCTCAGTTGGCAGAGCAGTCGCCGTGTAAGCGAAAGGTCGTGAGTTCGAGTCTCACTTGAGCATTTCATTTTTTCCAATGTTTTTCGAACTTAACAGTTAGCATAATAAATGCTATAAAAAATTCATTCAAATATTTGGGCGCAGTCATCAAAATTCAATGTTTAAAAATAGTTGAAAAATCATTCATTGTTTCCAACAGTTCGTAAGAATGTTGGTAGATTGCTGCACCGTCGCCCTTATAGACGGATATAAAGAGAAGGAAAATTTGGAATGATTCAAGTGGTGGTCAATAGCTCAGTTGGCAGAGCAGTCGCCCTGTAAGCGAAAGGTCGTGAGTTCGAGTCTCACTTTTTTCTCCGGTTTATCCAACTAGTAGAACTTAACGGTAGAACTATACGGACACAAATGTTCGGTCCCACGTAATAGCGGTCAGCCTATTGCCGTATTCCTGGCACTATTGTTGCCTCTAGCCTATATTTGAGACTGAGTCTGGGCTCTATAAATCTGTCTGACGTGAAACAACCCTATCCCTTAATCGCCTTGTACAACACCGCATGGAAAGAGATGAGGTGACCCAAGTTCTGCAAGAACTATTTTCAAGGTTTTCATTTTAGCGCCCATCCTCATAACTCCCACAATTTTGATTTTCTAGAAATTTTAATGTACCCAGTGTCACTCACGCAATCACGACGAATCAAATGATACTTCACATGTTCAAATACGTCAAGCCGTTCAGGCTTGCACAACACCGCATGGAAAGAGATGAGGTGACCCAAATTCTTCTCTACCGGGAACCACGCGGCTATTGTCATTGTCATGGTCACCATCATCATCTAAGCGTTATATTTGTAGCTCAGCATATAATGTTTAATATTTCCTCCTTACCATTCCAGGTTCATTCAGCGCGTACAAGGCTAGAACACGAACAACTCTGCCACTACGACAACCTGGACCCATACAACTTAACGACTCTGATTACCAGGAACGCCGCCCTTCACACTTTTATGACTCACATCACCCACATAGTTACCACACTCAAGAAATTCAATAACACATAACACTCATATAACTCAACAAAACATCATCATAATATTAATTTAATGTACATAAACCAAATGTAACAAAAATCTTCTGTTTCATATAGCAGAATGGGACCTTAAGGTAATAAACTCCCCCTCAAGGTAGGTTAACCTTGAGGGGAAACAAAAAAAAGGTTCATTCAGCGGGGCCTGAAAAAGCATCTGTCGAGGCCAATAGTTTTTTTTTTAAACAGGACACGTCAATTTGACTTCACCTCGCCAACATAAGCTAAAGGCAAAGTCTCGGAAAGAGGGTCACCATCGTAAACATTTACCACGTTAACAGTGGTGGCACTCAGCTTGACGGCCTCATTAGATGCCTTTTCACGCCCCGCTTAAAGGATCCGGGACTGTAGGAGGAAGGAAACGCGTGAGCTGGCAGGGAGTTCCAGGTCTTAATGGTGCGGCGTAGGAATGAGTCACTTAAACGCTTGGTTCTAGCAGGTATACTCTGCACCGTAAATGGATGGCATCTTAGCCCTGCACGTGTCGTCCTGTGAAGGAAAGGGGAGGGTGGGACTAATTGGAAGAGCTCATCAGAACATTCACCATGGTAGAGACGGTAGAAAACTGCCAAAGACGCAACATCTCTACGTATCTGCAAAGGTTCGATGGTGTTCATGACCTCAGGATTCCCAATAATGCGGACCGCACGTCGCTTCAACCTGTCGAGAGCATCTAGTAAGTACTTTGCGGAGCCGTCCCAGAGATGTGAGCAGTATTCCACGCAGGAACGAATTTGGGTCTTGTAACCCACTATTTTTAGTTAGGTATTCATAGCTTCTGAATTCTATCTCAGCTTCATACCATACCAATCGATGGGCTAAATATGAAACTCCCATTGTATGGATACAATCCATACAGCACAATGTTCGTTATAACAATTTATGGGGAATTTTCAAATCCATCCTACATCCGTAATTACCTTAAATCCAAATTAATGATACGTCAATCATTCATTTTTATTGTAATTACTGTATGCTGGTCATAAAAATTCATATCAGGGAGAGTTGGGCTAAAATTAATAAATGTATTTTTGGCATTCATACCGTATGCCGCAATATGGCCGTCATAATGTTCAAATGAGGCCAGCTGAGCCGTTGGATATTATGTTTATTTTATGTTTTTAACAATGAATTCCAAGTACCCATAGGGATACACGCTATAGACCTATTTGCCCCCTTGTGCAATCTAAGATCATGCCGTCTATCAAGACAAGGGACCAATTTCAACATCACCTCCAAGTCGTACGGCACGGACGAGACTCTTTCACAGGTTTTCTTCTCGTAGTGGGGAAACCAAACAGTCACCATCTTAGTAGACCATGCACCAAAGAAACTTAATCCAACTCCAGGTTCCAAAACAAACATTGGAAACAACCGGACCGTTGCTAGGAGGATGATGAACGTTTTAAACTGAATTATTTCGCCCTTAGAGGTCTAGACATCATTATCACAATAGACAAGTCATAAAAAAGTTAGTATCTATAACTTTGAGGGTCGATGATAATATGCTGTTGAAGCTAACTAAAGGACACTGACCTACTAATAGCCAAAACTTGACCCTGGAGGATTTTATAGGTTCTAGTCCGCTGAGTTTTTTGCCGGAGCCTTCTTAGGCCGGGCCACTTTTCGAACCAGTGCTGTAGTGGTCCAATTGCTAAAGTAGTTTTTTTTTTAATTTTGATGTTTTGTAAGTGCTGTTTAATGATCAAAACGGAATAAATGATGTTTGACGTTGACTTTCGTTCATAAGCGTCGGTAGCTTAGTGGTTAAGGAGTCGGCCTTACCATCGAGAGGTCTCGGGTTCGAATCCTGGCCATTACACTACCGACGCGAACCCACTCCTAGCACAAGCTATTTAGCTTCGTTGGAGGGGTTAGAGGGAATAGTAACTTCGGTTCTAATATTCTTTTTAAAAAAAAGAACCTGATCTAAAACTGAATCAGAATCGGAACTTCGAGTCTTTCTGAACTGATTCACGTAAGCTAATTCAAATAAAAGTTTTAAAGACAGTAAACTCAACTAATGGGTAATGTCTCGTAACTATCCGGAAAATGAGGAGTTCCGTATCGCCTCCGTCCCGCAATTAACGTCTAACCAAGTCATTATTATGCAAATTAAAACGCTTCCTGCTGATGCGGGTACAATAGCCAACACTATAAACTGACAAATAAATTACTTGCAACTAATTAGATACATAATAAATATATTATATAGGTCACAGGGTCACAGAATGACCTCCGTCCGCCATGAGCGCGAGCTTGGGGATGACCTCTATACCCGGGGGCTAGATGAAGACTCGTTGGTTCCCATATCTGAAGATGGCCAGCTCGAAAGAGATAACCCTTGGTCGGAAGGGAGCGAGAAATATGTCTCAGTCAATCTTACAAGCTACGACCCACAGATGGCATGCATTTAGTTCGACATAACCACCCCTGCCGGCCCAGGCAGAGAGGTGTGGGAGGGAGGGGGTTGGGAATATCCGTAGGGATTAAAAAAATATACATGCATTGGTATTTACCATAAGGTGAGTAGAGACAACATATCTCCGCTTGTTGCAACCCTGGTACGCTTTTCGTGTATCGCCTTCTTTGACTAAGGTTCCCCAATCTCGAGGGGAATGCCTGTACCAGAGCCTCATCAGCCAATCATGACTTTGACCAATCGGGAGGATTACTAGCTCCTTGGTGACGTTGATTTATAGCCTAGAGATAAATCTTTTAGACCTAATTTATTCATTAGCATAAAATTATAAACGAAATGAAGTACTATTCATGACTCTTTGTTATATTCCAACCTCCTTTTTGTGAGCAGGAAATCCAGTACTTTAGAAGGCTTACATGGAGACATGGGTCCAATACGCAACGCGCAGAGATCCTTAGAGAAATTTTACTAAAATTTATAAGAGTAAATTTAAAAGTATTTAAGAGGATCGAGAACATTTGGAAACTTTGTATAGAAATTCAATTCCTTTTCAGTGAGTATTCAAACGTCTTTACAACTTTAACCAACAATTATACCTTTATAATTAAGTTTTGTATAACAGTTAAAATATTATAAAACCAACTGAATAAAATAAGGAGCCAAATATTTCTTTTGCGCCGTATTATTTCCAGGAACTGCTCTTTTATTATTCATGTGTTCTGTTATTCATTCATCTCTGGTTGCAGTCATCTTAACAGTCACTTCCTTGCAATATCATCTTTCATATAGTGTATTTGTTCTCTTGGGTTATGATGATACCACATATTGAAACTGTCGCCAAGTGTGAAGCCTTGGGATAATCTCAATGTTTCACACGTTAGCTAGCCTGTTCACAAGCTATCAAACTAAGATGTAACTTAGATGCTTCATGGTTTAGTTTGGACCACAAGTTTCAGTATCAAACGCTTCCGTTAAGTTTATACCACGACTTCTAGCATAAAT
Organism: Eilema sororculum; assembly: GCA_914829495.1. Taxonomy (NCBI): domain Eukaryota; kingdom Metazoa; phylum Arthropoda; class Insecta; order Lepidoptera; family Erebidae; genus Eilema; species Eilema sororculum. The sequence goes on from OU618532.1 coordinate 2,289,713, forward strand.
TACGTACAAGTACATTCTAAGGAACCCTTTAGAAGTATGTTTTGTTCATGCTTTGAAATTTGATGAATAATCATTATGTGTTAGGTATTAAAGGGCGACATTGTGCTCAGTGTGGTTCTTTAACCTTCGTTTACTCGCGCATTGGTCTGTAAAACCAACGACGGTATAAAATTACGTTGAAAAAGGAGGTGTTTTGTACCCTTTTGCACCTGTATAATTCGGTAAACAATTTCCAATAAGTCAATGAATTGCAATAGAAGTATGATAAAAGAAAATTAGTCATGTTCATTGATCTGTCCTGTTTCCTGTGTGACGAAGTGGAAGTGTGAAGAGTCAGGTTAAGAATTTATCGTGCACAGTAGTAATTCTCAGGTTGTATTTCAAAAATAAAAATCTGTTTTACTTGATTTCTCTAGTTTAATTTAATGAAATTAATATGGTATTGTTGTAATACAAATCATGAAATAATCCATACTAATCCATACTAATAATATTATAAATGTGAAAGTAACGCTGTCTGTCTGTATGTTACGCTTTCACGCCTAAACCACTTAATCGATTTTGACGAAATTTGGTATAAGGATAGGTTAGACCTTGAGAAAGGATATAGGCTATGTTTTGTCGCGATAACCGACATCCACGCGGGCGGAGCCGCGGGCAAAAACTAGTATTATTATATAATATAAAGCTAGTAGTAATGTTCTAATATTGTTTCATCTTTCCAGGTAAGTTAAATTACATGTGTTAGGAGTTGTTTCACGTCGATAAAGCACTAAATCAGATTCTAATAGGCTATCTCTATTGTCAGTACTTTCGGTCTTAAATACCATATTCAAATGTAATGTGTTAGTTTATCTGCCCCTGTTTCACGATTGTTAAGGCGAGGAGTTTGTTGATTGTAATAAGCTTTTGTTTTGAATTTTATAAGAGGCTTTCCTTGGAAATTTGATTATGAATAAACATTTGCTTTATCGCTTCTCCAAAATTGATTACGGAAATAACATTGGTTGTTGCTCGATCAGATATCTGTCGTCTTTTGGGTAAAGTTTTGACTTGAGCTGATAAATTAATTAATAAATCGTAATCATCATCGAAGGATACATTTAAATTTTCATTCATTAAGGTAACGTCAATGATGCCATTACCCTTAGAAGTTTATAAATACTATGAAAATTCACAAACAATATTGACATTGAAATAAATGGTTCTTTTACAATCGTCGACTACCCTATGAAGGCATTTTCTTCACTACCTTATCTCTCAATCGGTAGGTACACCGCCTAGCAGGTTGACCTCAAAGAACCTGGTTGGAACCCAAAAATTAGATATTTGTTACCGAAATAAATAAAATTATATTACAACTAGCTTTTGTCCGCGGCTCTGCCCGCGTGGATATCGGGTATCGCGACCAAACATAAACATATGTCCTTTCTCATAATCTAATCTACCCCTATACCAAATTTCATCAAAATCGGTTCAGTGGTTTAGGCGTTAGAGCGTAACCAGATAGACAGACAGACAGAGTTACTTTAGCATTTATAATATAAATAAATAAATAAATATCCCACAACATTCTACACAACGCTATCTAGACCCATGGTAAGCTTTTATAGCTTGTGTTATGGAATCTAGAATGCGGATAAACATACTTATATACTTTTTTTTGTTGTAAATAAATACATATTATACATAGAATCACCCAGACCAATGCAAATAGCCATATTCATGCATACAAATATTTGCACTGAGCGGGAATCGAACCCGCGCCTCCTGCGTGGCAGTCGCGTGCACTACCACTACGCCAATTTTATTCAATTTTTCACAGTAAACGAAATATTTATGGTACAAATATGAAATTGAAATACTTGTACGTAAGGCTATTTAAATGAAACGTTTATTGTATCTTTTGCGTACGTTCGATGATGGAACGACGCTGTTGACTCGGTTACTTGAATGTTCCGTACAGTCCCCAAAATTGTGTGAAGAGTAATTTAATGACAATCACGATACAACGAAATCCTATACAGAATTCATTAATGTATTGTACTTTCAACTCAAATATACTAATATACGGTTTCACGTACATACATACACTCATGTACAGTCAGTATCAAAAAGATGTTGCCGTAAAAAGTACTCAAAATGATCTTAATTTAGTTTTGACCCCCTCCCAGTTGACCGTTTGTATTTGGTACACACCCTTAGTACCAACAATAATACCATATAAATCAATCGTCATCAAGATATTTATGACGCTGACTGTACATACAGTCATTGAGGATACAACTTCATGTAAAAAATGGAGAGGTTTACGACATTTGGATGTAGTAAACAACCAAATGTGGAAGGGCGGAGGGAGAAAAACGAACCCTGGTGGTCTAAAGCGCAAGTTTTAGTTCCAACCGGGATTGACCTTCGGGAGAAGAACAAGAACGACAAAAGTCAATATTTTCTATAATCATCTTGACAGAAACCATGTTAATAACCAACCTTAAATAACACAACTACTAGTATGCTTTTGTAACGTACGTACCAGTAGCATATTGAAGTGCACACTCAAATCAAACAAAATTGTATTGTGTCTGTCGAAAACTTGTGGGTTGATGAAGTGCCTACTATTTTCGATTATTAATAATAAACTATATATGTTCCAGATATTTTCATGTCACATTTAGATTTGTAAGACCTTGACGATAAATTAGATAAATTTAATAGTACTACTTATTTAGTTTTTATGACAACAGAAAGGCAAAATTGTGTCCACGAGACACTTGTGAAATTTTTAGGGTTAATGGATAAACTTAATATTCTAATTCATAAAATTCTACCTAATACTATCCAGACCCATGGTAAGCATAGCTTGACTAGCTTGTGTTATAGAATCTAGAATTTGGATAAACATACTTAGATACTTTTTTTTTGTAAATACATACCACCCAGACTAATGCAAATAGCAATAATCATGCATACAATTATATGCACTGAGTGGGGATTGAACCCGCGTCTCCTGCGTAGCGGTCGTGTTCATTACCTCCACGCCACAGTGGCTGAACTGGTGTGAATATCTATAGAACACGACACAGAATAGACATAAAACGAAGCTGAAAGTTCCTCCCTGGAGGCTTAAGTTTTCAGATTGTGTGCACAGATAAGGTCACAGCTAAAGTTGTCTCCATTAGCTGATCTTCAAGCAACAGGTGAAAATCCTTGCGCATATTCAAAAGCAGCCTTTACATCGGTTGCAACACGCTCTTATGCACAGACAGCTTTTTTGGCATTTTCCAACAAAATTCTTTCATACGGTTTTTATTTAAGCGTTTGAAGTTCTTAACTGTTGGTGAGTGATGATGAGGTTGATGATGGAGCAGTAAGATTTTAGTAAGTTTTTTAGGTTAATTTTCAGGTTAATATGGACGCCGACATTTAGGGTTAGGGTTGCAATATGGCAACAAAATACTGAAATAGATTCGTGTGAATAGCATACTGATTTTACTTATACGCACGGAGCGTATAAGTAAAATATCCACAATATATCGATAATAGAGTGACTTGCGGGTTAAGTGATTTGTTACAAAATTGTATATCATATAAAGACATATACCAAGGTCATCAAGGTAAGGACCACTATTTTAGGAGCAGCATTCTATTCTATTCTTAAGACTGCAACCTAAACTACTGCTTACAAGAGAGTGTAGTCAATTGAAGATGGCGGTGGGCCGTGTGCTTGTCTGCCACCTAAGTGGTATATAAAAAAAGAAAAAGTCCAAATATATATTATATATATATATATATATATATATATATATATATATATATAAATTAGTCAATTGTAATACCAGGGTAATGAAGATCTCGAGTACAAACGAGCTGGCTAGTGCACTGAATTGGCTTATTCCACTTTTCCCCGTTGACAATCCCCGTTGAGCGAGATTATTTAACTTTTTGTTCAATAATCTGTCGTTCCCGCAAAAAATTTTGAATAATGGGGGGAATAATTATTGAACTTTTTAGTTCTAATAGAATGTATCATGATGGGGATTAGTGAACTTTTTAGTTCACTAATCCCCATTATTTAAAAATTTTGCGTCAACGGGGAATAGTGAACAAAAAGTTCAATAATCCCCATCAACGGGGATTGTCAACGGGGAAACGTGAAATAAGCCCACTGAATTGTTCTTACTAAAGTTACTAGAAGCCAATAATAATGATAATAAGTAAAACTGTAAAGAATTGGAAAATCTGTTTAAGCAATACATGCAAAACAGATGCTGTGGTTATTTAGTCATGCAGCTGTATACCAGACCATTTAGCATTTTATCATAACTAATTTAGTATTCAACCAAATTGAACGTATAAATCAGGGCTAAAAGCTAGACTAATAAATTAACTGTAGCAATCTATCCGCTGTCATGATTAATAATAAAATTACACTGGCAGGTAATACAAATTTATTTTGAAGTAATGCTAAGTCTAGTAGGAGGTAAATTTGTAAGTACATCAATTTGTTAGCATGAATTCTAATTTTGAGAATTATCTTTCATTTCTCTTACCTATATTAATTGAGAAATGAATATGATTATGCTTCTCCATGCCTATATTTTTTCTTGTCCATTGTGATTATGTACCTACTCAACTCTGTATATCCTGAAAACCATTCACATCAAATCAAAATCATATCCTTGCTAGAATATGGTACAATAGATGTTACAATTATTTGGTTATAACATTAATTAGATATTCGGCACAAAATACGATAAGACATAAAATAAACTAAAGAACATAAAGAAATAAATAAAATATTTACCTACATAATGCGTCATGGAATTCCTCCGCATCGTCGATGTTACAATACTTAAATTTTCAATTTTATGTCATAATATTTTGTTATTATTATTAATTCTTTATTTATTGGGCAATTTTGTTCCGCTTTACGCATAATTTTAAAAATATAGAAATTGGAAAATAATCAATATTTTTTTTTTTTTATGCAGGACACGTCAAATTGAATAATGAGGAAATCAGTTCATATAGTATACAATATATACATTATTTCAATAAATAAATTAATCAAATAACCCGCCCCTGACCGCTCCCGGCGCAAAAGTGCCCATCACACTCGCCGCGTTGCCACGCTGGATTGCAATGGCCAGCCTTTGCACCAGGAACGCTCCGGAACGGGAGTCACCAGTTGTTTCTATAAACCTGTTTCCTATTTCTTTTACAAGGCTTTTGGCCTCCTTGCTCCAGCATCCCAGGGTCTCCACTGCTATCGGAACAATGTGGTACAGTGGCTGTAATTCAGCATATTTAATTGATTTTTTTAAGCTGGCGTCTTCCGCCGCGGCGGACGGAGAGTGAACGGTGCGACTGAGGTGGCTGGCAGCTACCGTATCAACGCAAGTTGCATCCCAAATTAAGCACTTGCCGTTCCTCCAAGGCACCAAAGTCAGCCCATCTGGCCTCTTACCGTCCCTCCTGCTCAGACCCGGAGGCTCCAGCACGCAGGGGACGTTTGCCGATACGAGGGCCCTGCGGACGATATCATTCAGAGCGTGGTGTCGCGGAAACCTCCCCGTGCATCGGCGACAACTCAAGGCGTGATGTCCATCCGCTTCCACCATGGAACCGCAGGTGCATACATGGGGTTCGCACACCTTACATCCCAAGCGGAAAGCCACTGCCACACGCAGAGAGTCATCGTCGAGCAGGGTGCCCAAATGAGGCGAAGGTAACGCTTGTAACCACGCTCCAGATTCAGGTTGCGACACAGCCCGCAGTCTGGCCTTATCGGCCCCATCAGCACACTCCAATGAACGACTCTGGAGTCGTTTCACCCCCACATCATCCCATCCACGCTAAAGGTGCATATCTTCAGGGATAGATGCCCCTGAGTTGAGGACCGACCATGCCGACACAGCATCCGACGCAAAAGGGATAACACCCCCGTCACCATTAGAATTGAGAACTCTAGTGACGAGGTTTGAAACCCCATGCGCAGATGCGAGAAAAGCCGGCAGGCCCACATCCCGTGCACGACGCACCCCGAGACCACCACATTGGATGGGCAAAGCCACCTGGCTCCACTGGGTATCATTTAGGGAGACATTGAGTTAGGGAGAGTGAGATATTATTAATTAGTTGATAACATCAAAATATACCCAATTGTTATCAATTATCGTATCGTCCAAAAAATCATTAATTTTAAAGTACTTTTTGTTCAATAATATGTCATATGATTGTTTTTTTTTTAAATAATGGCATGCGTAGATTAGTCACACTCTGAGGAAGGTTATTAAATATACTTATACTCATGCTGTAAACATTTCTTTTGAATAGTTCCAGGTTAATTGGAGGCAAATGTAACTGTTTTTTATGGCTGGTCCTACTATTTGCATAATCACCAAGTTTATCAAATATATATTTTTTGACGAAGTAATGGTAATGGTTGTCTAAGAAGGAGGCCCCGCATATTGCTCTTATGCATTTTTTAGGATTTAAAAGGCTCTGTCTATATTTATTCAATTACACCATATATGATGATGCCGTACCTAAGAATAGACGACACATGAGCGTTGAGCATTGAGCATTCAAAAATATATAAGCAGGGTAATGGCTGTCTAAGAAGAAGGCCCCACATACTGCTCTCATGCATTTTTTTTGGATTTTAAAGGCTCTGTCTATAATTGTTGAATTACCCCATATGATGATGCCGTACCTAAGGATAGATGAAACGTGAGCATGATAAGACGCCATCGCCGCGTCTAGGTTAGTTGTATCTCTAAGTCGTTTTAGTGCTTATACAAAACGATCCAATTTAGTTGAATTTTTTTCTACATGTGCTGTCCAGCTGCAATGTTTATCTATAGTTATACCTAAAAGTACACATTCATTGACAGTCGGGAGTAGGCTATTCTTGTAATGAATGTCAAAATCGTTTGTTTGTGCGTTGTATGCTTGAAATTGTTTATTATTTGTTTTCGTCATATTTATTCTTGAATTATTTTGTTGTAACCAGTTTATGGTGTTTTCTAGGGAGTTAGTGATATTTTGTCTCAGCTTTATCTTTTCTTTTGACTAAGAATGTTGAATCATCCACGAAAAGAATACAGTCACTTTTAATTACATCAGGAAGAACGTTTATGTAGATGAGAAAGAGCAAAGGGGCCAATATGCTCCCCTGTGGAGTACCACCATCACCCTAGTTAATTAATATTTGAAGCGTCTGTAGCTTAGTGGTTAAGGAGAGATTGAGAGGTCCCGGGTTCGATCCTGGCGATTACACTACCGACGTGAACCCACTCCTAGCACAAGTAATTTAGCTTAGTTGGAGGGGTTAGAGGGAATATTAGTAATTTCGGTTCTACTATTCTTTAAAAAAATGTAGGATAGCAGAACTCGGACATAAAAGTGCAACCTTTGGTTGAATATAAGTTAACAAAAGTGAAAATATAGTACAATGTTGTAAAAATAAATTAGTATCCACGAATAGCACCTACCAAAAATCTTGACAGGTGTTCTTCGTGGACATGGATGGGTACTCTAAGTGGTGTAGTCCACTTAGAGTACCCATATATGTTTTTATAAATTTCATACAAACTGTTGTCATTCGAAAGCAATTACTATCAAAGAAAACAATTACACGGAGCGTGTCTCAACAAACAAGGAAAATTGAAGACAAACGGGGCCTCTCACAACATAATATTATATATGGGAGAAGATGTTTCATTCGGTGAAAAAAACAAGAATTTTCAATTTCACCGTGTTTGATCGCGCTTAACTCGAAGAAGCTTCTGCGATGATGTTATTGCCGACGTAATCATGGTTTTATAATTGAAAGACAAAATATAATTATTTCTTGATATCATAAAGCGAGGTGAAGTCAAATGATGTGACCTATAAAAAAATACTATCAGAAGTTTTCGTGAATGTTGCGCAGAGAGTATTTAGTCAAAACGTATTCTTTTTTAATCTCATAATATCTATAAATTAAATATAGATTAAATATACATTTTACAAAACTTGAAATATTTGAAAAAAAACAAAAAGAAATCTAGAAGGAAAAAATTTAATTATTCAAAATAAAACCCAAGTGATACTGAAAAGATCGAAATAAGTTTGATAACAGGCGGTAGCCATTTGCAAATCATGAACTGGATGAAAATTAATGGGTACCACCTGCTATCAAAGTCAGTCGGGTTTTTAATTTTGAATAATTTTGCTATTAAAATTTATAATTACGATACACGTATTTATATTTTTGGAATTTTCTTTTTAATTACCTTCTTTTAGATACCCTACTCGATAAGTTCGAGTGAAAATATATTTTTGACAACATACATTTTGGCGCCAAATGTTCATCATATAGCTCTTTTTTAACATTTCACGTATACAAGAACACTTGGGCAAAATACAAGTTCAGCAGATATGAGCTGGTAAAGAATATAACAAGCATACATACAAAATACACGCGAAAAACATGACCCTTATCGACAGTCTAGTAAAAAGGAAAAACAATTATAAATCGCATCATAAAAACCAGTTTACGAGAAGTAATTAAATTATTCCCTTATTCACTCTTTTCTCTGCAATCCGATAACTGAAATGAATTGTGAACAACGGGTTTAATACCAATTAGAAGTGAAAAAAGGAAAACATGGCTTGAGAATATTCAATTAAGTAAAGAAGGCACAATGGACCGCTTATTATTTTTCCAATTTCGCAATATGTGCGAGTGTGACGGAAAATCGCTACATCCAATTAGAACGATTACCTTTTAGTCATTTAATTACCTCTCCTGGATCAGGTGGAAGTCCCTAAACAGACTTCGGACACAGGTCGGTCGAAGCAAGGAGAATCGGCCAAGATGGGGTTTCTCGGACGGCGCGGACCTGCGGTGTGAGTGTGGCGTTACTCCACAGACCATGTCCCACCTGCTGACATGTGCTGCATGCCCATTCACTTGTACAGCGGAGGAACTTATAACCGCCTCCAAAAATGCAAGCCAGGTGGCGGCACACTGGCTACACAGAATCTGAGAGTTGAGGCGCCTTTGATTCGACAGAAGAAGAATTACCTACTACATTGTTACGACACATTCGTATTATTGAGAATTGACAATCTTAATTGACTTTCCGATCCTGCTATTTATAAATGAGAAAATTTCTTAAGATGTTTGGATACTGATGCTAATTCTGTGTTGTCGAATCTAACTAAAATACACAATAATTATAACGGGGATTAACGCGATCACGTCACGTCCTGTGGTGGTCACAGGCTATCAGCCTGTCACCACGGCCGGTATAACCTGGTTCAAACGTCAGGTAAATCAAAGGTACGTATGTACCTATACCATGATCGCGTTAATTCCCGTTATAACTATTGTAAATCATAGAACGCGAGAACTTAAAAGTTAGTTTAACTAAAATACGCTGAAAAAATTCTAAAATGGAAGTATACACCTAGATTGTATAGTCGTTTCGTAAAATAGATTTTGGACTAAGTTTCGGTAGCAAAATCGTTATGTGGGCATGCTATATGGGACTCGAACCGAATACAAGTACTACTAAGCATAGAAAAACGATTTTCGATATTAATAACATTTTCTTAATTACATGTCATTTCGCAGAAGTAGACGCTGTTGATCACGAGTATACGAAAAAAACTCTGTTCTATGTGATGTCAATAAGGTCGAAAATTGCTTGTAAGAGTCAGCCGGTCAGCTGCCTGCTAATTGTGTGTTCATTTGCCTCACAGCCTTAGACCGTCCGGAATCGGCAACATACTATAGTAATCTTTTTCTACGAAACGACTATGCAATCCGGGTGTATAACAAATACCATTATAGTGATATTTAGCGTATTTAAGTTAGTTTGGAAACAAAGAATTAGCATCACTTGTTGTTCAATCGTGCAAATATGTAGGCTAATTCAAAGATTGGGATGAGTTTCCATCAGCGCTGGAACCTGGGTCAGAATTATATGCTGGCTGAGTCACGAACAACAGTTTGTAATACCCTTAATAATAGGATACTTCAGAGACAAATTAAGTAATTTATTTTTAACTAGCTTTTGCCCATGGCTCCGCCCGTCTCGATATCGGTTATCGTGACCAAACATAGCCTATGTCCTTTCTCATGGTCTAATCTACTCCTATACCAAATTTCATCAAAATCAGTTCAGTGGTTTTGGCTTGAAAGCGTAACATACAGACAGAGTTACTTTCGCATTTATAATATACTAGCTTGTGCCCGCGGCTCCGCCCGCGTGGATGTCGGTTATCGCGACCAAACATAGCCTATGTCCTTTCTCATGGTCTAATCCACCCCTATACCAAATTTCATCAAAATCGGTTCAGTGGTTTAGGCTTGAAAGCGTAACATACAGACAGACAGACATACAGACAGAGTTACTTTCGCATTTATAGTTTTGGAATGGATAAATGTCGAAATTACTATGAAAATCATATATGAATTTAATATCATATATATTTCAAATCATATATATTTAATATTAAGCCGTACTACTGAGATCATTAGAGATCTAAATACGTAGAACCTAATGAATGCCCAGATGAATGGGATAAAGATGAATCGAAAGCTCCAATCACGATTACATTGCATTCAAAGCCTGCACTTTGACTTTCAGTGCTTTCACTTCCTAAGCTTCTTCTGCTACCAATTATCCATGTAATCCCTACCTACCTCCCTTCCGTTATCAACTTATATTTAGTCTGCCCACCAATTAGAGACAGCAAAGGGGTTACGGATGAACCTATACATAAAATGTTACAAGAAAATGTGCAACCGTATTTCCTTTGCCGACTGTACATAGCAAAATAAAAACATTAATGTCGCATAAGCACAGAGTTACCTCCCGGTGACCTGCTTATTTCTATACTTATTGTAGATATATTGGTTTTCGGTGTTTGTTGAAACACATGGCTTTCAAAGTTTGAGAACATTTGGTATGACACAGCGATTTTTATGAAGGTATATGATTTTTATTTGTTAAATAATATACGGCATCGAGAAATAAATAAAAAATCACTATACTATCATTATTGTATAGTATACAAACACATCATTGTATACTTTACAAACAATGTTGAGTTGAACTTATTACCTACATTTTTTTTTAATTCAAACCCCTTCAGCTAAGTTAAATTGCTTGTGTTAGGTTAGGAATGGGTTCACGTCGGTAGTAATGGTCGGGATTCGAATCTCGGACCGTTGGATCGTAAGGCCGATTCCTTAACCACTCACCTACCTACCTTATATTATATACATATATAAATATTATATTCACAAGTGTAAATCCATGAACCCATTCGTGGATTGTATAATTTGAAACTAGTACCATAACCACTTTTTACTATTTTATTTTAAGTAAGTTTTTTTTTATAAAGGACACGTCAATTTGACTTCACCTCACCTGATGGTAAGCTAAAGGCAAAGCTTCGGAAAGAGGATCACCATCGTAAACATGCACCATGTTAACAGTGGTTGTACTCAGCTTGACGGCCTCATCAGGTGCCTTTTCATGCCCCGCTTAAAGGACCCGGGACTAGTAGGAAGAAGAAAACACGTGAGCTGGCAGGGAGTTCCAGGTCTTAATGATGCGGCATAGGAATGAGTCACTATAACGCTTGGTTCTAGAAGGTATATTCTGCACCGTATACAGATGGCATCTTAGCCCTGCACGTGTTGTCCTGTGAAGGTAAGGAGAGGGTGGGGCTCATCAGAGCATTATGGTATATATGTTATGGTAGAGACTTTAGAATACTGCCAAAATGGCAACATCTCTACGCATCTGCAAAGGCTCGAGGGTGTTCTTGACCTCAGGATTCCCAATAATGCGGATCGCACGTCGCTGCAACCTGTCGAAAGCATCTAGTAAGTAATTTGGGGAGCTGTCCCAAAGATGCGAGCAGTATTATATTTATTAGTATTTAGGCTCTTTTTAAATAAATTTTTATAGTATTTATTATGCTAACTTATTAAGATCGAAATACATCGGAAAAAAGAAGTGCTCAAGAGGGACTTGAAACCACAACCTTACCTTTACAGGGGGAATGCTCTTCCAACTGAGCTATTGAGCCACACCTGAATCACTTCAAATTTCCCTTCTCTTTATATCCCAAATAACCCAAAATAAGTCACAACGTAATTCAATAATAAGTAACATTATTGTTATACTAGCCTTTTCCCGCGGCTCCGCCCGCGTGAATGTCGGTTATCGCGACCAAACATAGCCTATATCCTTTCTCAAGGTCTAATCTATCCTTATACCAACTTTCATTAAAATCGGTACAGTGGTTTAGGCGTGACAGCGTAACATACAGACAGACAGAGTTACTTTCGCATTTATAATATTAGTATGGATTTATGTCGCTTATGTTGACATTCCTAGTCGACCGTGTGTATCTTTATATACGCCGATAGCCGCTAACGAGTTGCAAACAACAAACAAACAAGTTCCCGACTCTAGTATTGCTACTACATATTACGGCACTAGCCACCATATATAATGCCTAGTCTTTGCCTACTAGAAGAACAACACAATATTCACGCCTGTAATTCCATGAAGGGGTGAGCAGAGGTGTATTAACAGTTAGTATGCACAATATGATGTTCGCTTTGAAAAAATAAGACTGTGCAAACACAAAGGAAGCGGTTTTTTTTTATACCCTACTACTACTATATTTACGGATTACACGCTGTATGACACAAACGCGATTCGTCGTATACGCAGTTCGACACCAACGTTTTGATTTACTCAGTTTGTCACATACGCGATTTGTCATGAACGCGATTTGTCATCAACGCAGTAAGTCTTATACGGCATTTGTCTTAATCGTAATTCGTCTTAAACGCGATTTGTCATTATTGCAACATAAAAGATAACCATCACTTTATGACTAAATCTCAATAATATGACTAGATCGCGTTTGGACTAGATATTTACTACCCTGTATATACTTGGTACCCGACCGTACCTATATACCCTTCTGTATCTATATAGGTACCGTTTGCGTCAGAAATATCTGAACAACAAAGTTTCAAAATGACCTTAAAATTAAAGTAAGCAAATCAAACTATTTTATTCTTTTAAACTGTATTATTGTTCGAAGTAAAAGTGTTTACCAAATATCTGAACAATCGGTCAACAGGAAGGGAAGACAACTAAGGAAATTAAGATTATTTTTAACCCCCGACGCAAAAACGACGGGGTGTTATAAGTTTGACGTGTCTGTGTGTGTGTATGTGTGTGTGTGTGTCTGTCTGTGGCATCGTAGCGCCCAAACGGATGAACCTATTTGGATTTAGTTTTTTTTGTTTGAAAGGTATATTAGTCGGGAGTGTTCTTAGCTATGTTTGAAAAAAATCGGTCCAAGATGGCCGCCGCCACAACATGTCGGAATACATATTTCTTCATAACTCCTTCAATATGGGTATCAAATGAAAGAGCTTGACTAGTAGATTAATTTAAAAAGTATAAAATAAAAATTAAATTAAAAATTTAAAAAACCCCCGTCACAAAAAACACTTCCAAAAAGTTGAAAATAAATTAATAAATTTTGATTCAACGGTTGCCATGTCGGGGGACCTTGAATTGTTCCAATAATATAACGGAAAGCTTAACCAGTTAGGGTCCCCCGACATGGCAACCGTTGAATCAAAATTTATTAATTTATTTTCAACTTTTTTGAGTACTTTGTTCGTTAAGATCGAACTGAAGCTGACTGTACTGTACCATGCGTTAATGCCTTTTCACATAACTGTTCTATAAAACTATGAAATTATTGGTATACTCTCATTATGCTACAACATTGATAGCTGCAACGAATGCGGCTGCAACTTTGCCCATGGACACAATCTGGAATTGGAAACGTTCCAGATGTAATTAATTCCACACGATGTTCCCGCTAAAACTTTAATTGGAGAGTCGCTTATTTGTGGTAAAAACATGACGTCATGTGGGACAGAATTTGGATTCGTATTATAACTTTAGATCTATACATATAATAAATCTGTAAACGATCGATGTCTGTACATGGAAAGGAAATGAAAAAAATTGTTATAGGGGGACTTTATAAACGTAATAGAAGCCAAATCAACGTTTTTTGGAATTTTTGTCTGTTTGTCTGTTTATCTGTTTATCTGTTTCTCTGTTTGTCTGTGAGTTTGTGCACGCTAATCTCAGAATCGGCTGAACGGATTTGGTTGCGGTTTTCACTAATATATTGTGGCAGGCTTCACTTAACATATAGTGTTTGCTTTATTGAAATCGGTTCATAAATAAAAAAGTAATGTCAATAATAGCATATCACGGCTAACAATTTGTGAGTGTGTGAATAGATCGAACCATTATAGAAGCAACAATGCTTACAAGAAGATATTATTTCGGTCATAGGAATCTGAAGAACTTCGAGAGGCCAGAGTTCTACATCTCAGCCAAGTCAGGTCAGGTTAATGCAGAATCTTTGGCACACCAGGTGTCTCGATAGAATTCATATTGTTCTCGAACGATTTTCTGTCGAATCCAACAAATTAGTAAGCAGCTGGTTCGGTAAAAATACTCCTGGCTTTCATAATTATTATATCATCACGCTATTATAATAAGGAATGGGGCAGAATGTTTTTATGACATAATATGTAAACGTCTATTTCACACTATGATTTCATGGTAACTGTGGCTCAATACGTCTGCGGTGGACTTATAACTTAGCTGAGTCGCGTTCGAATCCATCTAAAATGTAACTTTTCTTTTTTATGGTTTTTTATTTACTTTTGTTTAAATTTTTTATTTTATTGTGTATTTGTTGTATTTTATTGTATTTATAGTTTTATTTGAAGTAAAAAAGAAATTCTATGCTTAGTATTCTATAGGTAATACATAAAATTAGGCTGTGTGACAGTAATAGTAGAACTTATTATATAATATTCTTAGCTCTATACAAAATTCTTCAATTCGGAGAATGAAAATGTGATCCCCACCCGCCTGAGAAGTCATAAAACTGAAACTGGTATCCCCCATCGATACCGATGCCACCACATCGGGACAAGCGCAATATTGGAATCAAACCGATAAAAATTTAACAGAGGAATGGGGCATTGGGGGTATTCTGGGGTTAGGTACTCCAGTATACCTGCCTTGGTTACCTATCATAAATAGGCGGTCTCAACGTGAAGAGCAGGGATTGCTTCGGCTAGCCTAAGCTATCACCATCAAAGCCGCGCTCATGGAGGAAGTAAATCGTTGCATCTTCTATGAAGCACATTAAGTATTCTGGGAGATAGTTGTCCCTATCGTATTACCGTCTCTACCATGTTCTGATGAGCTATTGCAATTAGTTCCACCCTCTCCTTTCCTACACAGAACAACGCATGCAAGGCTCAGATGTCATCCACATACGGATCAGAATATTCCATCAAGAACCAAGCGGTTTGGTGACCCGTTCCTATGTCGCCCCATTAAGACCTGAAATCCCTGCCAGCTCACGGTTTACTTCTTCCTACAGTCCCGGGTCCTTAAAGGGGGGCGTGAAAAGGCTTCTGATGATCCCATAAAGATGAGTGCCACCATTGTTAAGATGGTACACGTTTATAATGGTGAGCCTATTTCCGAGTCTTTGCCTGTAGCTTAACATCAGTCGAGGTGAAGTTAAATTGACGTGTCCTATATAAAAAAACTCCGGATCTTAAAAGAAGAAAACACATGTGTGGGCAGAGCAATACATTTCTTAACCGCAAGATAAAGAAATGAAGTTCCGAACAGCTTGGTTCGAGGTGGCATTATTTCTACTGTATGTGACTGACGGAAGGAAGGAGAGATTAGTTGAAAGGCTCTTAATAGGCTCTTTCACTCGCCGTGGCGCGGTAGAAATGGTAAAATACAGCCTGAGAGACAACGTCTTTATGCAACTGCAGACATTATACAATGTTAGTGACCTGATGACTACCAACGCACGCCGCTGCGATATTATCTATTCCGTCTAATAAGTAGGTATCTAATAGTAAATACGTAAATCTATCCCAGAAATGATAACAGTACGCCAGGAGAAGCCAACCTATGTGATAGGTATATAAAAGATACCGCTGCTCCTATTATATAAAAGAGACTGAATGTGGGCTGAGAAACACACAGTTCCGGTAAATTTCATCAGACCAAAAAATTCGCCACGTGGACATCAACTCCAGTATCAATTTGGAAGTATCTACATCATCTGCTGGAAACAAGCTTACCAATACAAGTAATATATAGCAAAGTGAGGCTATATGACACCGTCCCAGTCAATGCTGTATTTGCTCTCTTGCCCACTGCGCCCCTCTTCTCTACCTGTGTGTAAAGCAATGAACAACGATGTGACTGTGGTCGATGGAATTTATCATAAAACTGGAACTACCCACCATTGGCTCGGCAAAAAAGAGAACGACTGCTCACTGCTCAAGGCGTGCAAGGCACCGGGTTTTCTTGAAACTATTTTGTGTGATACTTGATGTACTTATTTTAATTTGTTCAGTTCGTAAGTGGTGGCAGCATGTTTTAAGAATTTGGGAGGAAGGAAGAATATTCAAACCATTAAAAATGGTGAACATTACCAAGTCCACATATAACAATGTTCATCACATACTTGATAATGATTTCGTCAGCAAAATGTTGAATTTTTCAAAATCCTTCCGCAATATTTGCCAAGCCCATAGAAGAAGTCTGACAATTTTCGTAGTTTTCAGTAGTTGAGCCCTTTATTTATAAGTCAGTCACTCAAAAGACTGTCTTCATAATATTTAATTTCAAAATACAAGGTGGATGATGTCAAGCGAGTTTTCGGAATGATTTAAATACAGTTTGTTTCTTTTTTTAAATAAACAAATGTTTCCTTTGCGTAAAATTCACTATCTCCAGTACTTCCGTTCCAGTTGGAATGAAAATCTTCCACCATGTTTAATAATGAGTTTGAGCTATTCCGAACTAAACGCGGACGAAGTCGCGGGTAACAGCTAGTATATAATATATATACTAGCTGACCCGGCGAACTTCGTACCGTCAATTATTTTCAACCGGCGCGGCCGCGTGGCGTTCAATCCCGTTCACACTGCACCCTCATAAACGATGATATAGTTATCTAAACAGCAACAGAAATAACCACACTGTTACTTCTGCGTATAAACTGATGCCGGCCGAATTTATTGACATTAATGACTGCTCCGTTCCCTTGAGTAGTAGCGTGTGATGTAAAAGCTATATTATTGCAAACTTTCATGAAAATCCATTCAGTAGTTTTCACGTGAAAGAGTAAAAAACATCCATCCATCCATACTAACATACTTTCGCGTTTATAATATTACGATACTAAATCCTAGCACGACTTACACTACCGACGTGAACCCAGTCTTAGCACAAGCAGGTTAGTTTAGCTGGAAGAGTAAGAGGGTGTTAGTAATTTCGGTAACCTACTAATATTCTTTAAACTTAAAAAAAACATCAATAGGTATAATAAAAACTAATCTATCCTAACCAAAACATTAAAGGTATGATTCCGTTCCACAACTACCAACGGATGCACCACATCTATACATATAATAAATCTGTAAACGATCGATGTCTGTACATGGAAAGGAAATGAGAAAAATTGTTATAGGGGGACTTTATAAACGTAATAGAAGCCAAATCAACGTTTTTTGGAATTTTTGTCTGTTTGTCTGTTTATCTGTTTATCTGTTTCTCTGTTTCTCTGTTTCTCTGTTTGTCTGTGAGTTTGTGCACGCTAATCTCAGAATCGGCTGAACGGATTTGGTTGCGGTTTTCACTAATATATTGTGGCAGGCTTCACTTAACATTTAGTGTTTGTTTTATTGAAATCGGTTCATAAATAAAAAAGTTATGTCAATAATAGCATATCACGGCTAACAATTTGTGATTGTGTGAATAGATCGAACCAATAAAGAAGCAACAATGCTTACAAGAAGATATTATTTCGGTCATAGGAATCTGAAGAACTTCGAGAGGCCAGAGTGCTACAACATCTCAGCCAAGTCAGGTCAGGTTACTGCAGAATCTTTGGCACAGCAGGTGTCTCGATAGAATTCACATTATTCTCGAACGATTTTCTCTCGAATCCAACAAATTAGTAAGCAGCTGGTTCGGTAAAAAGACTCCTGACTTTCATAATTAATATCATCACGCTATTATAATAAGGAATGGGACAGAATGTTTTATGACATAATATGTAAACGTCTATTTCACACTATGATCTCATGGTAACTGTGGCTCAGTACGTCTGCGGTGGATTTATAACTTAGTAGAGTCGCGTTCGAATCCATCTAAGATAATTTTTCTTTTTTTATGGTTTTTTATTTACTTTTGTTTAACTTTTTTATTTTATTGTGTATTTGTTGTATTTTATTGTATTTATAGTTTGATTTGAAGTAAAATATAAATTCTATGCTTAGTATTCAATAGGTAGTACATAAAACTAGGCTGTGTGACAGTAATAGTCGAACTTATTATATAATATTCTTATATCTACCTATACAAAATTCTTCATTTCGGAGATTCCATCACATCGGGGCAAGCGCAATATTGGAATCAAACCGATTAAAATTTAACAGAGGAATGGGGCATTGGGGGTATTCTGGGGTTAGGTACCCCAGTATACCTGCCTTGGTTACCTATCATAAATAGGCGGTCTCAACGTGAAGAGCAGGGATTGCTTCGGCTAGGGTGATGGGTAGCCTAAGCTATCACCATCAAAGCCGCGCTCATGGAGGATGTAAATCGTTGCACCTTCTCTGAAGCACATTAAGTATTCTGGGAGATAGTTGTCCCTATCGTATTACCGTCTCTACCATGGTGAATGTTCTGATGAGCTATTTCAGTTAGTTCCACCCTCTCCTTTTCTACACAGGACAACGCATGCAAGGCTCAGATATCATCCACATACGGATCAGAATATTCCATCAAGAACCAAGCGGTTTGGTGACCCATTCCTATGTCGCCCCATTAAGACCTGAAATCCCTGCCAGCTCACGGTTTACTTCTTCCTACAGTCCCGGGTCCTTAAAGGGGGGCGTGAAAAGGCTTCTGATGATCCCATAAAGATGAGTGCCACCATTGTTAAGATGGTACACGGTTATAATGGTGACCCTATTTCCGAGTCCTTGCCTTTAGCTTAACATCAGTCGAGGTGAAGTTAAATTGCCGTGTCCTATATAAAAAAAACTCCGGATCTTAAAAAGAAGAAAACACATGTGTGGGTAGAGCAATACAGTTCTTAAACGCCTGATAAAGAAATGAAGTTCCGAACAGCTTGGTTCGAGGTGGCATTATTTCTACCGTATGTGACTGACGGAAGGAAGGAGAGATTAGTTGAAAGACTCCTAATAGGCTCTTTCACTCGCCGTGGTGCGGTAGAAATGGTAAAATACAGCCAGAGAGACAACGTCTTTATGCAACTGCAGACATTATACAATGTTAGTGACCTGATGACTACTAACGCACGCCGCTGCGATATTATCGATTCCGTCTAATAAATAGGTATCTAATAGTAAATACGTAGATAAATCTATCCCAGACATGATAACAGTACGCCAGGAGAAGCCAACATATGTATTAGGTATATAAAAGATACCGCTGCTCCTATTATATAAAAGAGACTGAATGTGGGCAGAGAAACACTCAGTTCCGTTAAATTTCATCAGACCAAAAAAATCCGCCACGTGAACATCAACTCCAGTATCAATTTGGAAGTATCTACATCATCTGCTGGAAACAAGCTTACCAATACAAGGAATATAATAGCAAAATGAGGCTATATGACCCCATCCCAGTCAATGCTGTTTTTGCTCTCTTGCCTACTGCGCCCCTCTTCTCTACTTGTGTGTAAAGCAATGAACAACGATGTGACTGTGGTAGATGTAATCTATAATATAAAAATGAATCGCAAAATGTGTTGGTAAGCGCATAACTCACCAACGGCTGGACCGATTTCACTAATTCTTTTTTTGTTGTGTTTGTTATTATCGGGAGAAGGTTCTTACGAAAAAAAAATAATAAAACAGTTGTACAGAAAATTTCAGAAAGTAACTTTTCTTTTTCTCATACAAACTTTTTCTATTATGTGAGAGAAGTTTATGTTTACGTTACGAGATTAGTATTTAGTAGTAGTAGGTAGTAGTAGGAATGGGAATGGGAATGGGAATGGGAATGGGAATAGGAATAGGAATAGGAATGGGAATAGTAATGGGAATGGGAACGGGAACAGGAATGGGAACGGAATTGCACGCGGGTGGAAAATATGGCGGTACGAAGTTCGCCGAGACAGCTAGTTTATCATAAAACTGGAACTACCCACCATTGGTTCGGCAAAGAAGAGAACCACTGCTCACTGCTCAGGGCGTGCAAGGCACCGGGTTTTATTGAAACTATTTTGTGTTATACTTGATGTACTTATTTTAATTTGTTCAGTTCGTAAGTGGTGGCAGCATGTTTTAAGAATTTGGGAGGAAGGAAGAATATTTAAACCATTAAAACTGGTGAACATTATCAAGTCTACATATAACAATGTTCATCACATACTTGATAATGATTTCGTCAGCAAAATGTTGATTTTTTCAAAATCCTTCCGCAATATTTGCCAAGCCCATAGAAGAAGTCTGTCAATTTTCGTAGTTTTCAGTAGTTTAGCCCTGTATTTATAAGTCAGTCACTTAAAAGACTGTCTTCATAATATTTAATTTAAAAATACAAGGTGGAAGATGTCAATCGAGTTTTCGAAATGATTTGAATACAGTTTGTTTCTTTTTTTAAATAAACAAATGTTTCCTTTGCATAAATTCACTTCACTATTTCCAGTTGGGATGAAAATCTTCCACCATGTTTAATAATGAGTTTGAGCTATTCCGAACTGAACGCGGACGAAGTCGCGGGTAACAGCTAGTACATTAAATACATTACTGGTTAATGAATAAGGGAGATCATTGAGAAGCCGCAATGAACTGCGTGCGTGCGTCTGAAGTTATCATATGTTATGTTATCATACCTGTAGACTTTATAAAACAAAATAAAAACCGCTGCGATCTTCTATTAGGTTTCTTCTTTATTTATAAAGTACGGAACTCTGAAATTATTTTTAATATTAATTTAAAGTAGTACTCTAGACCAGGCGCTACAGGTAATTACTTACCTGTACATAATGCGAGTACTTACCGAGTATCGCCAACAGATTTATGTGAAGAAAAGGTCAATGAATAATAATGTGGATCTTCCCGGTCAATTTTTTTAACCCCTTTTCTCTTATACGTAAAGGGAATTTCATTTACTCAATGATATACCGAGGAGGGCCAGACTGTAAGGGATGGCCCTGGGTCAGCCGGGGTGCGAGCGTAGCACCACGACCCTCAGTCGGCGTGCGGTTTTAGTCGGCTCGAGTCTGACATAACCTCCCCTTCCTCTGGCGGGGGAGGTATCCGTAGGGATTTCCGCACGGAAAAATCGTACTAAATGATATAAAATTCCATTGCAATGTACAGTTTGTTTTAATGGTGAATGAAGATGGATTTTTAGTTAAACAGGCACGAATATCGCCATGCATTCGCTCGTTACAGTAAGTAAATAAGTACGCGAACTAGTTAGGCGGACAAATCAGTTTTATCGCCGACAAGTTGGGAATCGGATTGAAACTTATAATTGGTAGCCGCAACAAATTGTTATGTAAACTTTACAGCTACCGTTGTGGTACGGACGTTATAATTACTAATTTTTTTACCGACTTTAAAAAGAGGTTCCCAATTCGAATATTTATATTTTTTTATATTGTAAAGCTGAAGAGCTTAATTGTTAGCGAACGCACTATTTTTTAAAAGACTACTCGTAATCGCAATTACTAATCCCTCCAACTAAGCTAAATTACTTGTGCTGGGGTAAAGGACAGGATTCGAACCCAGGGCCTCTCGATTGTAAATCCGACTTCATAACCGCCGAGGATTGAATTTTTTTGGGTTAAACAGTCTGATTATAAGCTATATATCATCACGCTACTATCTAAGAGAGCGGAGCAGTAATCATAAATAGTAAGAAATCCAACAAAATCTCATACATTATTTGAAGATTACTAAATTGCGGGAATATTCATTTATAACTTCAAGGTATGTTTTCAGGGTTTGAAACGTGACTATGAATATCATAATGTACTTATAAATAATAGGCATGAGTGTGTGTTTAATACGGTAATTATGGTTTACAAGCAGTTGCCCGCGACTCCGCCCGCGTGGATGTCGGTTATCGCGTAAAACATAGCTTATGTTCTAATCATATAAGTTATATTATTTTAAAGTTACATTAAAATCCATTCAGTAATTTATACGTGAAAGAGTAACAAATAACCACACTAAATATCATTACCTCTTTATTGTGTATTCTGTGACGACATCCACTTAAAATTCATTGGAGCAAATATCAACAGTGGCATGGGCTGAACCAATCAGGAAACGCCAATCAAACTTTAATTTACCTTTGACAGTATCCCAAAGAGTTCGGTAATCGAAATTTAATCTTCTTTACTTACTGTCCACTTTAACAAGTTTCAGTTAACTCCGGTTACTGATGAATAATTTTATTCATTACGCTTTTTAAACTTACTGGTTATGTCCGCGACTTCGTCTGGTATAATACCAATTCTTTTTCTGAAATTAAAATAGCTGAATACACCACCAGCGTCAGTAATATCTTGACTACAAAGTCCCAAAACGATCTTTTTTTTTCGTGCGGAAATCCCCACGGAGACGCTGGCCGCCCACGCGTCCGCACGGACCATCGCCGTGAGCAGGGTGGCGAGGGTGAGAAGTTTCACTCCCTGGGCCGCCACTAGCTTCCACCTCGGTCCGGCCCACGCCGTACACTCGGTGAGCGTGTGCAGCCCCGATCTTAAAACTAAGACACTAAGAGCATATCAAACTACAATAATGACAACGGGAATTAACGTGATCATGGTTTAGGTACATACGTACCTTTGATTTGCCTGAATTTTCGCCCAGGTTACACCAGCCGTGGTCACAGGCTGACTGGCTCAGTGGTGCACGCCCGCCGACTTCGAGTCTTCGAGGTTCGTCATCTACCCGCAAAATCTCGATATTTAGTTTTCGCCGTGTACCGTCACATACCTCACTCACAGTGTCCCTATTCTGTAAGAAACTGTCCGGTGTTTATCCGACTGCGCCGAAAGGCGAGGTTGCATGAGTCTCACAACAATTTAAACCCATCTTCCCGTTTGAAATTTTTGTTCGTCTTGATTTCAATCGCTTCACGTACAGCTCTTTAATAGAAGTGACACAAAGGAGGAATCCAGTGACAGCTTCACCCGCGTGGTTGTAGGTTATCGTAACTTTTGGTCATATGTCCGATTTTAATCAACCAATTGAGAGCCTTTAAGTCTACAGCCAGACCTTATAAATCAAAAAAATCAATATCCGTTCAGCACAATTTGCGTCAGGCAGACAGACAAAAATACAACATTAAAAAAAGAGCTGGTCCTTAGCCCAAGTTTAAAATATATTCAATGCACAGACACAATCACTTTTCAATAATACAATAGTATAGATAGATTATCGTTGTGATGCGTTTGGAAAACCAATTACTCCAATCTCAGCTCGGTCTATTGTGCTCCCTCGCCTACGGCTAGGACTTACAATAGCATGATTTTAATTGGAATAAACAACATCCTGTACATGTATAATTGCCTACTATTGCTTAAAGTAAACATGCAAAATTTTCTTGGAATATACCGCATAAATTGGGTGAGCTTATGAGCCAAAAAAAACTATTATTATGAGAATTGAGCAAGCAACTCGTTGGTGACTCAGTGGTTAAGGAATCGGCCTTACGATCGAGAGGTCCCAGCTCTAATCCTGGCTGACGCGAATCCTCGTGATACTAGAAATTTCGGTAACACGTAGGTATTCTTTAAAAAAATATTCTAAAAGCATGTTTTAGATTCTACCAAATTTTATCCAGAAAAATAGCCATTCGGAGTGACATGGTGTATTTTTCGCTCCAATAGTTTTATCTCTCGCTCACAGAGACCATTCATATAGCTCGTTGACTCGTCAACGACGTTTTTGTCAACGAAATAACTATAGTTTCCGATACAGTTATCGTTTGCAGTTATTACATAAAATATAATTAGTTTTGATATGTTTTTGTGTAACGTTGCCAGCATTGGTGGAGTAACGGTAACGTGTATGACTATGTATCTGTAAAACGATTATTTTAATAATATTGGTCATCATTGTGGCCGATTAATCAATACCTTTGGTAAATCATAGGACATGTGTGTAACGTAAGTATTGTTATTGGCTATAGACCAACCGTAAACACTGTGCAGCAGCGCCTTGGATAAGTATACCAGGGGACAACATTTATAATTCTAGAGCATACATTTTCGAATATCCCCACGGATACCTCCCCCGCAGGGCTGGAAGGGGAGGTTATGTCGGACTCAAACCGACTAAAACCGCACGCTGACTGAGGGTCCTGGTGCTAGGCCGGAGGTGAGGTTGTCTTCAACATACCTCTCGCACCCTGGCTGACCCAGGGCCATCCCTTACGGTCTGGCCCTCCTCGGTAGGGGGGACAACGGTGTCCCCGACTGGCCCCCGGATTGGGCAGGCGCGCTTCTCAGCGCGTCACCACCGTGGCCTGCTTCTGCTGGAGTGACAGGCATCTCCATCCGTCACCCTCACATTTTAGTATACCAGTGGATTAAACACCGCAAGCAAGTGTAATG
The DNA here is from genome assembly GCA_914829495.1 of Eilema sororculum. NCBI lineage: Eukaryota > Metazoa > Arthropoda > Insecta > Lepidoptera > Erebidae > Eilema > Eilema sororculum. The sequence goes on from OU618532.1 coordinate 2,314,493, forward strand.
ACTGAGTTCGAAGATGGATGGCTGCTTAGTTGAAAAAGAAAGCCGTATAGGTATTTAATGTGGTCTGTACAGGTGGACGGTACAGAAGTAGTCATATGTATGGACAGTCAGCTTATTTTTTATTTATTTATTTATTATTTATTACACAAGGCAAAAACATCATAGGTACAATAGTAGAATTCAGAATACAATGTTAGGTGCATTCACAAATGCTATTGAGAACATCTGCAGCCGAACTAGGTGGGAACCTGTATCTCGGCTTTAGATAGATAGATGGGGATTGCAGCAATATATTTATGTGGTACACGAGGACTAATACAAATACTATTGAAATGTTAATTGCAAGTGGCATAATACTTCACATGTCAATATTTCACTATAAGTTTAAACTTAACCTAAATGTGTGTGTGTGTGTGTGTGTGTGTGTGTGTGTGTGTGTGTGTGTGTGTGTGTGTGTGTGTGTGTGTGTGTGTATGTGTGTGTGTTTGTGTGTGTGTGTTCAACTTGGTATATTTAGAAGGTCTTCAGTCTGTTCGTAAGTTAAACTTTGGAGGTACATATTTATCTGTTTTTTACACTGGGTGGAGTTTAAGGGATATAGGTTTAAGATTTTATTAATTTTGTTATAAATATATGGGCCCATGAATATGAAAAATCTCCAGATGAATGACGTTTTTGGGCTGTATGTGGGACAGACTGCATGTTTTCTACGTCTAGCAAGCAAGCTCTGATCGTATATCAGTTTGCTATGTTGTTTCATGACTATGCTACGAAGGAAAAGCTGACGGACTGTTAGCACCTGGCATGACTGATAAAGAAGGGTAGTGGGGAAAAGGAAAGGTTTAAAGCTGTATACTTTCAGAATAGCTCTTTGGGCTACTTCAAGACCCTTTAGAGCACCCCTCAAAGCTCCTCCCCAAGACGAAATACAGTATGTGATTATACACTGACATAGGGATAGATATATGTTCCTTAGCAGAGTGGCATCTGCAGCATGTCTTAGGTTTTTAAATATAAATATGAGCTTACGAACCCGAGCAGATGTAATATTAATATGTTCCTTAAAATTAAGGGAGTTATCAATAGTGATACCTAAATACTTAATGTGATTTACACGCTCAAGTATCCCACACCCGCAACCCCCAATCGCAACACAGTCATGTGGAATCAGTTTAAAAGAGTCTATACTTCTTGGGGGTTGACGTAAGCTGAAAGTGATATATTTAGTTTTATCGACGTTGAGTGTAAGATAGTTATTGCGTAGCCATGTCTTCACTAGATCAAGCCCATCCTGAGCCCTACTAAATGTCTCCTCCCAGGTGTCGGCAGTGAAAAGGAGAGCAGTGTCATCTGCGTAAGAGATTATTTCGCCATTAGGTATCTGGAGACAAGTGAGATCGTTGATGTAAACGAGAAACAGGGTAGGGCCCAAGATGCTTCCCTGAGGAACGCCATAGGTCACTGGAAGGGCAGCGCTGTTGTAGTTTCCTACACGCACACTTTGGAATCGACTAGAGAGGTAACTTTCAAATAGGTCGAGCTGTTTACCCCTAACTCCAAGTTTCTCCAGTTTCAATAGAAGGCTGCGCACCGGAATCGTGTCAAACGCCTTTGCGAGATCCAGAAAGATTGAAAGGCACTTCTTACCACTATCTAAACCTTGTCCAATAACATTGGTTAATTTGAGTACTGCCTCATCTGTGGACTTTCCAGTACGGTAACCGTATTCATTGTTTGAGAGCAGTCCGTTTTTTTCGAGAAATTTAACCAGCCTAGTATTGATAATCTTTTCCAATATTTTGGAGAAAGCCGGCAAAATAGAGATAGGCCTATAGTTGCCTATATGATTTTCGTCTCCAGCCTTGTATATGGGCCGCACCTCAGATTTCTTTAAAGAATCAGGGAATATGCTTGTTTCAAGGCAAGTTTGAAAAATATAGGCGAGGGGAGGTGTCAAAAATGTTTTGTTATGTTTTATTAACTTGTTTGATATTTTATCCCAGCCCGGAGCAGAGTCCATTTTAAGGCTATCAATGAGGCGGTTAATTTCATCCTCCGTGACATCCTCCATGAAAAGGGAGTTTAAGTGCGTATAATTGGCTGGAGTATAATTTGAATTGTTAAGAGTAGGGTTTGTATTGTTTTGAGATAATATACTTTGCTCCACCAAGTTTTTACCAACATTTATAAAGTAGCTATTGACTTCGTTAAGGGATTCTTCAGGTGTTAGTTTTAGTTTTAATAATGGTTCAGGTTGCTTATGGTCCTTAGAAGTGTAGGTTATTGTTTTAATAGTCTTCCAAAGCTTTTTTGGGTTATCTTTCACGGATTCTATTTGATATTTCTCATAACTGGTCTTAGTTTTCTTTAATATTTTAGAACAGAAGTTTCTGTATCGCGTGTAGGTAGTCTTCAAGATTTCATTATCAGGTGAGAGTTTACTTTTCATGTGGAGAACATCTCTGTTCTTTATGCACCGGAGGATACCTGGAGTAATCCAGGGTTTGATAGTTCTTTGTCGTCTGGGTACAGTAACCAAAGTGGAATTATTCGTTAATGCTGTTTGAATATTTTCGACCAAGTAATTTAAGCAAAAATTAGGGTCTTGAGACTGATAAATTGGGTTAAGATTGATATTTGATATATCCCTGTTTAACAAGTCAATGTTGACTTTATTAAGTATTTTCGGAGAGATATGAGGTTGCTTGTACTTCATGCATACTAAAACCGGATAGTGGTCTGTTATTGTAGCCCGTGGGATAAGAGTAGTGGTAGGATACTTTGTCTTGAGTAAAACGTGGTCAAGACAAGTCCCACTAGATTCCCTTGTAATCTCAGTATGGGCAGGTAGTAGTCCATGCGATGCAGTCATTGAGAGATACCGTTCACCATCAAGTTTAAGTTTGTTAGGGTTTATTCTAATATTTATGTCTCCTATGATTATAATGTTTTTAAAAGCACGAAGATTAGAGAGAGTTTCATTTAAAAACTCTAGAAAGGGATCTACATTTGTATAGGACGGAGATCGGTACACAGCCACAATTGCAGTTTCTGTATTTTGCTTTAAAATTAAGGTGTTACTTTCTACAGAATTTGGCTCCTGCACCGAAAATGTGTGATGGTCTCTTATGTAGACCACAACTCCATCATTCTGTTTTGTATTTTTCCTAGTGAAATACGAGAGGTAGCCATCCAGAACGGGAATAACAGTCGTTTCACTCAGCCTGCATTCAGTTAGCACAAGTATGTCGCATTCTATTTTTAACCTGGTCATCATGGCTTCGAAGCCTACCATGTTGCAATTTATGCTGCAGATATTCTGAGTTAGTATCACGAGGCGTTTGGATGTACTGAGTGGTAGAAGACTACTACACCTTTCAACGTCACAAGTAAGTGAGGTGGACACTCTCACATTGTCTATATCTGTGTTTATGTTGCTTATATTATTGAATGTTGCATTGGTAGATAGTTGCGTCTATGATTACTGCTCTTACAGTACAACAATTTGTCAGGTTTTATTGGTTTGATTGAGACGGATATGTAATGATATACCGAGTTACTGAGTTTATGATTGATCTGGGTGTATTTGTTAATAGTGATGTATGTTTGTTTTGTGGGACTAGTCCAGTAGTGTGTAGGTATATTGAGGTATGAGTGGTTAGTGCGAGTGTCATTGTGTATGTAAAAAGTTAGGGGAAGGGATAAAGTTCTGTATTTGGAAATTATGTAGTTATGTGATTGTGTTATTTTATGTAATATAATTATGAGATACATCATTCGTTTTAAACATCTTACTTTGTAAATAGCATGCATTGAATAATATTTTTTAAACATTAACATCAGTGATTCCTTAGATATAAATAGTCATAGGGTGGTTTTCAGTTTGATAAGATCATGTTCGGTAGCAATACGGATTTGCGGATCACCTGTATTTTTACGCAGGTATATTGTTCCGTTTGTTGTCCAGCAGAAAGAAAATTTGTGTTCCTTTTGAAAGCTTCGAGCTTGAGAATATAATTTTTGAGTCCTGTGTGTGAGGGTTTCTGATATAAATACAGGGCGATTTGGGCATTTTAGGGTTAGGTGAGTGGTATTCAATTTATCACCTTTGTTCTTAATTGAATTGAAGTGTTTGACACCCTTCAGCACTCTTTCCTTTAACATCACTGAGCAAAAATCCACAATAATAGGCTTCGAATCATCCTTTGAATTTATTCTGTATACGTCCTTTATAGCTCCGGAGTCAATCGTGACGTTTATAGACTTCCCCATATTCATCACCATATCGCATAGCTCCTGTTTGGTTTCTCCGGTAGATTTTGGTATGTTTCTCATTTCTATACCGGATAGGCGTGATTTTTTCTCTAATACTTCAATCTTGTCCTCTAACTGTCTAATGGTGGTTTTATCTGCTTTTTGAGCAGCTTCCAGCGATACAATGCGGTTTAGAAACTCATCGTGTTTGTCAGACATTAATTGAACGCTCACTTTTAAGTCATGGTTTTGTGCTATCAAATCAGACATTCTGGACATAAGTTCGTCAAACCGCAGTTCTTGTTCTTTGGAAAACATCAAAAATGCACTCATTGTTATGGTCGACCCTTCCTCCCCATTCTCAATTTTTCGTTTCTTATTGGAAGTGAGATTAGGTACTGAGCCGCAGAGTTGTCGTGTAGTCTCCGAATTGAGAGAAGGCGGATTAGTTCCCCTATGTGTGACTTCTTCGGTTAGTGTGGCTAGCGGTGTAGTGGGAGGAGAGCGATTGACAGACATTCTTTAGCAGGACAGAAGTAAAATTTGCAATATCTTGAATACTTATCCGAGTTTATAATGTTGAATTAAATCATTCGATAAAAGTAAATAATCAATTAAATAATCAGAACAGACAATAACAGTCATACAATAAATTAGTTCTTCCTTATTGGCATAAAAAAGTGTCCAAAAAGAGAAATTTGAAGCTGGAATCGAACACGAATGCCGTCGCTCACTGATGCAGAATTATGCCTCGAAACCGAAATTAGTTCTTCGTTATTGGTTTGAGAAATGTCCAAAAAGAAACTTTCGAAGCTGGAATCGATCGTGGTGCACGTCGCGAATAGGTGTAGAATTATGCCTCGAGACCGAATCGCCAGACACTAAACTTCTTCAAATTATTAGACACAATTGTGCATATTCAAAATATTGAGGACTTTATTTTATTATATTATAGAATTGATAGGTACATATAGCAGAGTAAAGTAAGCGGAGTGATTTGCACTTTTATTAGACACAGATTTTGTATTTGTATCCACCGTCAGAAATTATATAAATCTTCACTTTGTTTTAATTTAACACTGCTTCTTTTGCGATCTATTTATATAAAGGATTAAAGTATTCTTCAGACCGTACAATGGCTTTCTCCACAATTTGTCTGGAATTATTACGCTGAACGTTGTAATGGGTGTGCACTGTTTACTATGTTTATATTTCTTTTCCACTTTATATATTCACTCACTAACGCTATATGATATCTATCCGATAGTATTCAATAGGTTGGCGACACAAATTCACTTAGAAATAAAAGTTAACTATTTTTAAAGTTCAAAAAAGTACGGAGCCGATGTTATCATGACAGCTAGCGCCATCTAGGCCTATTCAAAATATAACATAGCAATTCATTCTATTTATTTCCAATAGTACTGTTCAAAGCTTATCGCTGGTATCACACGCAGTGCATACATTACAAAGTCGGACTTTGATTTATTTGCACGTGAAAATAAAAACTATTCGTTTCAAAGTATCGGAAATCGTGCATGAAATCATGAACGACAAGGTTCCATCACAACTAAAAGCTACACCGGATAAAAACTCCAACAGTATTCACGGGAAAATTTCGGATTTTGATCGGGTCGGCTATAAAGTAAAATGTTTCAATGGATATATTTTTGTAGACCACATTTGTGCGCTAAGCCGTGACTATGCCTGTTTGCAAAAGGCTCATAGCAGCTTATACACTGCGATCTGGATCTGATCCTGCTAATTATCAAGCACTGATATACCACTAGCTTTGCAATATGGCCATTTAATTGCAGACTCTTAAAGTCCAATATTAAATGCTCAGGCGCTGACTGCAAGACCGCCCGTGAACGGCATGGCGTGCCTTTATCACGCTACTCTTGAAGTTACTGAAGAACTGCCATTCGCGTACCGCTCCTCTTCTTTTATGCAATTTACTAGTGTTAAGGCCTCCGTGGCGTGGCGGTAGTGAACGCGGCCGTTACGCAGGAGGAGCAGCAGTGCAAGTGCAAGATTTTTTGCATGTATATGAGTATTCGCATTGATCTGGTCGTGCCTCGGGGAGCACGTTAAGCTGACGGTCCCGGTGGATTGGGAATTGGGTGAAATGTCCCCACATGGAAGGGCTGGTCACCCGTCTGGTCAAACGGCGTCCCCACTGGCAGTAGTAGTAGTATTAAGGACTGCCAGTCTCAAAAGCATTGTTGAGGGTTATAAAACAAATTGTATAGGTCCGCATGCAAATCCACGTGTTTTGTACACAGGCAGCTTGCGTGCATCATACCATACCAGCACTCAGGCAGCAGAGAGGTGCACTAGTTTAGGATGCGCATGGCATGCACCCTCCCCTTTCCTTCACAGGACGACACGTGCAGGGCTAAGATGCTATCCATTTACGGTGCAGAGTATACCTGCTAGAACCAAGCGTTTCAGTGATTCATTCCTATGCCGCACCACTAAGACCTGGAATTCCCTGCCAGCTCACGTGTTTCCTTCTTCCTACAGTCCCGGGTCCTTTAAGCGGGGCGTGAAAATGCATCTAATGAGGCCGTCAAGCTGAGTGCCACCACTGTTAGCATGGTAAATGTTTACGATGGTGACCCTCTTTCTGAGACTTTGCCTTTAGCTTAACATCAGGCGAGGTGAAGTCAAATTGACTTGTCATGTCTAAAAAAAAAATGCTTGCAGTATATTACTGTTGCAGCGCATTTACCAGATGTGGACGCACCCTAATTTGAATATGGTTTAGTTTTGAAACACTTCTTTTAATCAACAGCTTTATTTAGTTTACAATAATAATCGAAGCTGTGAAATCTGAATTCGAAATCAAACTTGTGTGTGTTGCTAGGTCGGTTGAAAAAATAATGGTTCTGTGTTAGAAAAACGGAGTAGCAATTAAACCAGCAACAACATATTCATAAAAGATGCGTTCAAAATTTCTCAAAATACACAGTATATTATTTGATTGTTATATCGGCATCCGGGAACGACTACTGTCTGATTTCCAAAACCAAGAGGAAACTTACACGAGAGCACGTTCTTTGTTTAGCAGGTGTATTGACTAGCAGGGATGGCTCGAGCCCCTTTTGTGTTGATAAGTAAGTTCCCTACCAACACAGAGTCCCATGTGTACTTTGATAGCGAGATTCGAGTTATGTGATCTGACTTTTGACTGCAATAGTACCTACAAGGTGACGTCATTACTATATTGATCCACTTTATTACTTATAAGTACCTCAATAAGTAATAACATAAGTACCAATGCTATAACAAGACGTAGAAACTAATTTTCTCTCACTAAACTGTATCTCTTAATACTGACTTGAGTTAATTCTACGCAGTCAGCTGGTGTTATGGAAGAGTGCAGCATTTATTATGTTTATATTTTTTAAGTATCAATCTGTTGTGAAATGTTTCACTTTACTCAATTTCCTTCTTTTTCTGCTTTTTGTTCTTGATTTTAATTGATAAACGAAATTCGAAATTCGAAATTCTAATCACTCCATCTAAAGTAATTTGCTTGTGTTAGGAATGGATTCAGGTCAGCACGACTCCTTAATCACGATTAGAATTCAAAGCTTTGTGTACTAGTATGAACCTACTCAAAACTTTAATAATACAACACTTAGCGGGATATTTACCATGTTGTTAATTAGTTTTCCAGTGAATATTACACTATTAATATAAAATATGAAGCCAAACTTAATCATCGGGGCTCACTTCACCTGCAAGCCGGAATATCTGTTGATTAACGAACAAAGCTGATGCAAACTTTCGTCTCGAAGTTGAGCGAGTTAGAAAACCAACACACCACTTAAAACTTTAGATAACAATTAATTAGTTAATATTCTATAACATTCTACACAACGCACAAGTGAACCCCGAGCTCTAATCTCTGAAAAAAATTTACCTAAATAATTCTTTCACATACACAATTTATTTCGTGGCTCCTTTCCGTATAACTGTTGCCTCTGATATAACTTTGCTACAGTTAATGAGCTCTAAGGGTCCTTCCCAACTTATACACCTGATCTACGCAATAATGGACCTTATATACGTCTCTTAATTTGAGTTGCTGAAGAGATGTATTATTGGACAACGTGATAAATATTAAGCCTACAGTGACGTTAATAACAGAGTTTTGTTCCACTACCACTTCTTTTTCTTTTTAATACACTTTTGTTTGTACTTGTAGTGGTGTGGTCTCATATACTTTTACCTTACATAGTGAAGTAGGGTATGTTGGAACACTCCGAAAAATTCGACCTTCATCATTCAGAGATGTTTGTTAAAATTATGCTACTCAAATAAATTACTGTGCTGAGATAAATAAATAATAAATAATAAAAAATTCTTTATTGTTCACCAAGGATATTTACAAAAAATAAAAGGTACAATTTATGTGGTACACAATTGGCGGCCTTATCGCTCTGAGGCAATCTCTTACAGGCAACCATAGGATGGAGTAAGAATCAGACAGAGAGATTAGGGGCAGTTTGGTGTACTGAGAGATTATTATAATGATTTTTTTTTAGAAGAATTATTAGATATGTAAATATTAGGAGTACTTATATGTAGGTATATTATAGAATATAGAATACATACTAATAATATTTCAGAAGACATTGGTAATATAAATAACAGTAAATACTTACAAGGAGTTAAAAATGTATATAGTTCTTATACATAATAATATAGGTATATACGTAGAGGATACATACTATGGGACACAGTTCTAATATAGACAATTCAGACACTATTTTTCTTGCAAATAGTGGGCCGTAACCATTTTTTTAAAGACTGGCAGTGATTGCGCACGTCTTATAGTGACCGGTAAGGCATTCCACAATCGGACAGCTTGGACAGTGAAGGATTTGTCCATGAACATTGTGGAGTGTCTTGGCATTTTCAGTTGCAGATTTCCTGATGATCTCAAAGTCCTTGAATGAGTGTCGCATAGAAAGTTGAAGCGTTCCTTTAAGTAGACTGGAGTGAGAGGATGAAAAAGAATGTTATAAAGAAGTGAAAGAATATGAACATTTCGGCGAAGGCGTATGGGTAACCACTTGAGTTTTGCACGATATTCGGAAATGTGGTCATATTTGCGAAGCCCAAATATGAACCGTATACTGAGATTCTGGAGTCTCTCAAGTTTATTTAGTTGGTCTTCGGTGAGATCTGGATAGCTGGCGTCAGCATAATCAAGGGTGGGAAGAAAAAGAGATTGCGCTAGCGCAGTTTTCGTGGTAATTGGCAGCAGACTGCGAAGCCTACGCAGGGACCCCGCTGTGGCAAACATTCTGCGGCTAACCTCCTGAAGTTGAGGGCCCCAAGAAAGACTACTGTCAATGTAGATGCCTAGATTTTTGACTCTGTCACTATAATTCACATTAGTACCATCACAGGAGATTAAAGGGAGAAGCGACCAGTCTATTCTTGAGACAGCGTAAGGGCTGCCAATGACTATAGCTTGAGTCTTACTTGGGTTCACCCTCAGACCATATGATTTACTCCAATTGCATATCTTGCCCATATCTTCGTTTATAATGTCAACAGCATCCCTCAGTTTATCCTGGGTGGCCCTAGTATAAATCTGCAGATCATCTGCGTATAGGTGGTAGGAAGAAGTAAGATGTTTAGTGATTGAGTTTATGAAAACTGCGAAGAGTAGAGGAGATAGCACGCCACCCTGTGGTACACCAGCAGACATTGAGCACCATGTGGAGACAGTTTCTTCGATGCGTATGCGTTGCCGGCGACCAAACAGGTAACTTTGAAACCAATCAATCACTGCCGGAGATATGCCAAGAGAGCGCATTATGCCGAGTAGAACGTCAAAATCAACGTTATTAAAGGCGTTGGAGAAGTCCAAGAGAGCTAAAACAGTTAACTCACCATTCTCCATACCCGATCTGATGTCTTCCGTAATATGAACCAAGGTTGTTGTGGTGCTGTGGCCAGGACGAAACCCAGACTGGAAAGGATTTAGGAGTGAATTTTTAGACAGAAAACCAATTAGCTGAGAGTGAACCAGTCGTTCGAGCACTTTGGAGAGAAAGGATAGGATAGATATAGGTCGATACTCTGAGAAGGAGGAAGGGTTATTCTTCTTAGGGATAGGTGTAATTTGGGCATCTTTCCATGTACTTGGAAAGGTACTGCTCGTGATTGAGAAGTTGAAGATGTGACAGATTATAGGGAGAATTTCGTCAATAATAGGTAGGATCATATTACGGCCGACACAGTCAGTTCCCACAGCGTTGGACGTGATCGACACTATGCCTCTTCTAACATCACAACCAGTAAATTGAGTGAAGAAGAATGGAGAGCAGTCGGGAGTGGCAAGTGAAGAAAGATGATTCATTGTTTCAACTTTGGTAGCAGCGTCAAAAGTAGACGGAGCCGAGAAGTGTTGGTTAAGAGAATTAATATCTATGTTATTAGAAATAGCGTTTTGCCGAGACTTACCGACTCCCAATGACCTTAGGAACTTCCAAACACGAGCTGGGTCCCCGTTTTCAACGGAGCTGTGGATATGTTGGCGTTGAGCATTCCTACACACCTTAGTACAGTGATTACGTATGGCTATATACTTGCACCGATTCACTTCCGTGGGGCGATTTCGGTATCTGGACTTGGCTGCAGTCTTTTTGGAAATTAATGTTTTTATGTCGTCTGTTAGCCAAGGCGATGGTAGGTGTTTTACCTTGATTTTTCGCAGTGGTGCATGCAAGTCGTACAGTTTGGTCAAGGTGGATGTGAGCAATTCTACCTTCTGGTTCACGCAACTGGAGTCAAGGAGTGTGTTCCAGTCAATAGCTTCGGCATCCTTGCGCAGGGCACAAAGGTCCATTCCACGAAAACTACGTAGCAAGAGAATTTTAGGTTTAGGCTTAGGTGGACGCAGTTTGTATGATAGATATAGTAAGTCGTGATACGAAAACTGGGTTGCAGAGCATTTCCCATGTTTCGCAACACGATCAAGAGAAGAAACAATGATTAAGTCAAGTAATGTGGATTGACAGTGGGGATAATGGTGAGTAGCATCAGAGGGAAGAATCGTCAAATTGTTAGATTGGATGATGGAGTTCAAGGTGGAGGAACGAGAATCGTTCTTTAGGAGACAGGTGTTAAAGTCACCCATGATTATGGTTTGACTGTACGAGGGAACTAGGTTTTCTAATATAAGCTCGAAGGAAGAGAAGTAGTTTATTTGAGAAGAGGGGCAGTAGAAAACACCTAGAAGAATTTTTGTATGAAGGAGTTCAATTTCCAGAAAAAGGTGTTCCCCGGAGTGAGGTGGTTGAGGAGATATGCTGATAACGGTGAAGGGGATCTGAGTACGTAGATAGATGGCAACACCGCCACCCTCGCCAACTGCTCGGTCATTTCTGACCAGGTTGTAACCAGGTAATGAAAATGAGGCAGTGACGTGGTGCGGATGCAACCACGACTCCGAGATAAGTATTGCGTGTATATTTGTACAGTCAAACGCTGCCAGCATATCCGGGAAATGAGCCGAAATGCTCTGTGCATTGATGTGGACCACGTTGAAATTCAAGGGAACGTCAGAGAATTGAGATTCAAGGATCTCTGCAAGTGAAATTTGTGATGGGATACTGTGAAAACTTGCGTCACTACTACGCAAAGAACAGTAGTCATCACTGTCACTACCACTATCTGAAAATGACATAGGTCTATAAGAACGTAAACTAAAAAATATATAAGTATATAAGAAAATGAAATAAAATTTATGCAAGGTATTTAAAAATAAAATAGGTATGCAATATAAAAAATATGCAAAAAAAAAGAAAGCTGTACCTAATGTTACTATTTAACTCCATCTGCCGGTGGCATGTGTCAAACTACAACACAAAGAAGATGTAAGTAATTATAACTATACAAACATGTTATGAACCTACGCCTACAGTCCAGGTATGCAACACCTACCCAATTACTTCAAAAGCAGCATAACCAGACAGCGCACAGGTGCCCAGAACATCTCGACATGCTGCATGTATAGATTTTGAAATATGTGAGACTGGAACGCACTGTCGACATCTGTACATCGTTGACATTCTGGGGATGACATGACATCTACGATTGACAATGACAATACGTCGATGTCAATGTCAGTGTCTGCATCTGTCTGTCAAACTTAAACTATTTGAATGTCAAAGTGTCAGTGTTATTATTGTTATTGTTTGTTATTATTTCTGCCAATTCGGGTAAACAGTATTTAAATAATTTTTAAATAGCAAATTAGTGTTAAATACCGTCTTGCATTCGATAATTAAGTTAATAGACTATTTATTATAGTGGAGGTATTTTGTGTAAACAATGAAATTGTACCTGGACTGAGACTTTACATGAAACAATGCGATATGCAACCTCACTTTTTGGTCGTCACTGCTCGCCTAGGTTTTGAGGCGACTGCTGAGATAAAGTAAACATGTTTCTAAAATAGACCAACAAAAAATCCGCTGAGTTTACAGATCGGGGTTGCGTTTCGAACCGGTGGACAGTGGTATATTTGCTAAACAGTCTTTGTTATTTTTCATTTTTAACCTTCATTAAGTGCCGTTTCAATGGTCTATTGTGACAACTATTTTGATATTAACCTCACGCACAAGCGTTAAGAATATTCGTGCAAATTAAGTGCACGTTAAAAAATCCCTAGTTTCTTACCATTCAGCGGGGTATAGTCGGTTGATAGGCGGAAAAGCAGTGGCCTAGCAATGCCAACAGAAGTAAAAAAATTGGCCAATATAATATATAGAATACTTATAACCTGTCATAAGAAGTATCGGTAACATTACCAAGACTTCAATAATTTCTTCCCATCTCAAAAATATTACCATACGAAAAATGCCCATCGCGAAATGAAGACAATGATGGACTTAATTCTAGGTACACCTAGACAGGTATTTAGTCTGTTATATAAGCGAAACTTCGAGCCAGTAATTAAATAGGTATCAAGGGTAAAGATAAAGCATTATTATATTATTACATCACGGCGACTATCCCTTGATAAGGGTTGATTGTTACAATGAAAACACAGCAACCAATTAAACTTCGTCCGACCTGGATTTTGATTTAGGACCTAAATGGTTACTACGATACATAGGGCCGAAACTTCGGGCTCATACATAACACGAACCAAGAGATCATAATCGTAAAGTTACTTCGGATATCTTACGTTAATGTATGATTCTGAAGTTGATTACATACGACAACTGGAGACGACGCAGCTGATACCTGTTTTCAACGGTTCCCTTTATCCATATCCAAATTTAACAAGCAATATTACGAGTATGTACTACATTATGCGGTCGACTTTGGAATCATACCTTTACTTTTGTGAGTTTCGTTCGATTGTAGAATTGCATGCTGTCTTCGAGCCTCAATGCAGAGTAAATATTTCATAAATTTAGAATAAAAGTAAATCTGTTAATGAGTCTATAGAAAACCTTCAAATAAAAATATCGAAGTGAGGCCTTCATGGTTAGACTGAAAAACAACCCCAACTGAGTAGGAAAGAAGTTCGGACCATGGTCATCACCCGAAAATTCGGTCCGTGACTTTGGATACTATGTTTCATAGTAAGAGTACTGAATATATTTTACTCTGAGCAGTTATAAGGTCCTTTGTTGAAGGCCTTCATAAATATACAGGCCCTAGGCTTGATCAACCGTAGGCGTGCTTTCGTATTAGCCGATACATTTAAGTTGTTTCAGTTTTACACCATTTCCTTCTTCTATATTAACCTATTGACATCCACCGTCTCTCCGTCAACCTCAATTATGTTTTGTCAACATCAACTGTGTTTGAAACTTCTCCAGTGTCAAGTAGGTTGTCCATGGCGCGATCCGCAACCTTACTTTCTAGGGCCCGGATCTGGACAACATAATTCCAACACCCGAGGACATCTAAATTGGAGATGGCCCTGGGTCAAGGAATATATTTCAGAACAGAACTGACCAAAATCGCATACAAGCGTGTGCCGCACGAAATAAAGATACCTGACCTAAAAATGTATCTAAATTTATGAATGAAATCATTTCTCTAAGCTAATCTAAAATCTGGACTACTTTCTCTAAGGGCCAAATTTAATAAAGACACCACAATTATTCCTATTACCACTGTAATTACTTCTAATTAGAATGACCTGACAACATGAATGGCAAGGCCTCGGGCACGAAGTCAGCGGGCAGACAGTACGACGCTAGAACTGCGTAGTATCATACGAATAGATACGCCAGTGTACAGTGTATGTATACAGTACAGTTTAGAACTGAAGAAAGCCTTCATTTCCCTTTAATATTGTCAAATCTTGCTAGATGGTCTTTAATTTGTAATAAAACAGTATATAATTTTATAATAATCAAACGTAGTACCTATTTTTGCCATTTCACGGAATCATTGGTACCCAGTATTACCACAGTTTTTGTCACAATCCGTCAACTCGATACTTGTGAGGGTATAGAGTCAGCGTAGTCGCAGTCAACAACGAAGTCTCAAAATGATCTTAAAACTCTCGTAAAAAATCAAACCGTTTTATTAATTTATATAACCGAACTATATTTGCGGCACGTTATCATGACCGTTTTGACAGGACTGGTTTTGCTCTGTTTCGATGCGCTTAATTTTGGACGACGGACTGTTAGACGAATAACTAAAGATGAAATATGGAAAGACTGGCATAGAATAAAATAAACTTCACGCACCAAAAAAGATAAAACGAGCAGAACCAGTCGTGTCAAAGCGGCCACCATAATGCGCCGCAACTTTAAAGGTAAATAAAGAACAATCTACCAAATGTGGAGGGTCAAAAAACTAAATTAAGATCATTTTGAGTACCTACTCAGTTCATCAACGTATTTTGAGGGGTCACAGTCACAGCACATAATGTGAGGGGTACAAAAAATTACATAATATGTAGTAACAAGACTGTAGTTTTACTAATACGTAATCTGTGGTAGTGTTATGATAAATAATTAATTTCTTAAGAAAACATGTTTTTGGTATGAAATCATATCTAAATCTTTTTTGTGGGCTACATATCCATACAGATGCGCATCATTGCTAGATTGAGATACACGCTCGTACGCCATTTGTCACCCGCTTCCCACCCCGCTATCTTCTAGGCCAGAAACGCTCCGCTTTCCGCTCCTATTCCCCGCTGACTTCGTGACCCACGAAGCCTAACTATTCGGCAACAGTTTCTAAGTAACCCCATTTATGCTGTAGCTCTCATTACTTGAACAGGGAAACTTAATACCGGGATGTTTTATTTTCTTATCATTGCTAATGACCAGACACTTAATACTTTTGCAAACATTATTATACTGATAAATGTTTGATGTTGAAATTGATATTACTATTATTGATATTAGGTTACGTATTATTTTTGTAATTGGGTGCTTTTAGAGCAACAAAATATTTGCGATCCGTACACCATCTTTGAGGTGAAATGTATGATGAATGATTGACGGGGCTCCAGTACAGCATAACCATGGAGAAGGAAATGATAGCGGAGTTGTTGCAAGGCAATCGAGTCGCGTGCCATCCAAACGTCAAATGGACTCATTCGGTAGGAACGTTATACCTATGAGTCCTTCGACTTTTGACACCCCGCGCGTCTCTCTTCCCACCTGCATTCGGCGCGCGTTTTTATTAGAAGAAATATCAATGGCGCATCTTCGTTACTTAATCATATTCTGTCTTCCGTGAGCATAACCTAACCTCTCGGGGTTTTAATGCAGTCACTTTTTTCCGACTTAAAGGAGAAGAAGTAATCAAACCAAAGTCTTCGCAGTGATAGCCTTGGATGCGACTGTAAGCACTGCTGACGATGGAAACGTCCTCGATACTACACAAAAGAAATAAAGTTAAAAAAAAACTGCGTCAGTGAATACTTGAAATAGGTATGCAATATGAATTCGCCATTTCTATTGCAATCTAATGGATACGTGGAAATCCTGACTTTTTATTCTTGAAAATGACAATGTTTCATCGGAAAATTATAGAAAATTGTCATAACCTTTGACATTTTTAAGTTCTTTATAGACACATTATTCGTATGTTGACAATTTGAATTTCTTGTGATCATTTACTTTGATTTTTAGAAGTTATTTCATAGTCTGTAGTTGGGGTTAAAAAATAGAATCTTAATTTAGTCTGCTATTGTGTTAGTAACTTGTCTACTTTATAAAATTTTTTTTTATATAGGACACGTCAATTTGACTTCACCTCGCCTGATGTTAAGCTAAAGGCAAGTCTCGAAAAGAGGGTCACCATCGGAAACATGTACCATGTTAACAGTGGTGGCACTCAGCTTGACGGCCTCATTAGATGCCTTTTCACGCCCCGCTTAAAGGACCCAGGACTGTAGGAAGAGGGAAACACGTGAGCTGGCAGGGAGTTCCAGGTCTTAATGGTGCGACATAGGAATGAGTCACTGAAACTGAGTCACATATAACCACTAGCTTTTAAACGCGGCTCCGCCCGCGTTAATGTCGGTTTTCGCGACCAAAACAGTCTTATGTCCTGTTTCAAGGTCTAATCGGGGTAGATTAGAGCTATACCAAATTTCAACAAATCGGTTCAGGGGTTTTTGCGCGAAAGCGTAACATACAGACGGACAGACATATATGGATATAATGTTAGGCTTGATTGTGTGATTGCGGCTTTCACAGCCAGTTTTTGGGAGTAAAGACCTCTGCCAACTTCTTCGGTGATATTCAGGTGAGAGTGCCACTCCAGGAGTGCCAACATAAGTGAAAACTTGGCCAGTATAATATGTAGATACCGGTAATACCGCGCTAATACAGTAAGGGTATTACGAGCGCAATGGGTTTTCCCATCCCAAAAAAAATACACTTACGAGAAAGGCTTCACGCAAAGAAGTTTTCATTTTAATTAAAAAGTAATCAATTTCTAATTTATTAATCTATGAAGCGAACGATTTATACCAATAATTTCTGAAATACAAAGAATTAATATTCTACTATAAGTATTCTTATAAAGTCACTGTGATATCGGCAAAGCATTCGCTGAACCCATACGCCTTTGTACCTCACTGTCACAAAGAAAAATACAAAATAATAGTAACCTCGATGTTCAGAACTAATTCTCTTCTCGGAAACTCACATAGCGTTCAAAATTCCTTGTACTACTTGCTCATGAGTCAAGACATAACTAAATAAGAATATCTTTGACGATGCTTAACAAAAATATCCCTTATATTAAGATACAAAACGAACTACCCGCCTATCAATTCAAGATTATATCTACAAGTTTACCAAATTCATTTTGCAACTCTTCAAAAATCAGCTGACTCTTATTCCAATGAAATTCAAGTCATTTTTGCGTAACTTTCAGATTGATATTGATCTGGGATATTGGCAACGGAGTTTTTCCTATCGTAAAGGATTTTTTGAGACAGTTTATGACCGTTTAAGATAGCTTCCGAAGGCTGCCTCTGGACGATGTCATCTATATGATACAGATATTTGATAATATTTTTCTAATATAAAAAACATTGTTTGTACAAGATTTTTGGGTCATCTGAACACATTGCCAGGCTCCATTTCTTGAAGTATTTGGGAGCTTTATCTGTGAGGATAAAAATTGTGAGTTTCTCATGGTATTATTATTGAGAAAAGAAAGCATTGCATTTGTGAGGGTACATGTGTATTTTACATAACGGACTCGATCAATAAAGATCCACTCTTTTGATACATACAGAAGTAGAAATAATGAATTGAAACGGTTTATGAAATGTTTATTCTCGAGGCCTTACTTTTTTCCATTCTACTGTTGTTTTTGATGCTCTGAGACTCTGTGTTTCTCTGCAACACCATTGAGGTTCACTGGTAGAGAATGCCTACGTCATTAAGGTGCGGTTCAGACACGGCGTGTCATGTCTGAACGGTCTAATAGCTTTCTATATAAATGAGAGATAAAGGAGGACCCGCGCGGCGCGGTTTCCGCGTGGTACCCGCTGTGTCTGAACAGGGGCTTAGTCTGATTGTGTACATTTGTGTGCATGAAGTTTAAATAAATAAATGATTTTTTTTGTATTGTACGCAGTTTTGTTTGAAAAAAAAATAACCGAATAACACGTCTTCAGTGTGTTGTAATATGCAAGTTTTTACCCGACTGAAAAAGGAAGGAGGTTGATGTATGTATGTATCCCCATGAGCGCGGGCCTGGGGGTGACGGGTGGAGCCGCCTGTCACCCCAGCAGAAGCAGGCCACGGCGGCGGCGCGCTGAATAGCGCGCCTCCAAATTCCGGGGTCGAGTTGGGGACACCGTTGTCCCCCCTCCTGAGGAGGGCCAGACCGTAAGGGACGGCCCTGGGTCAGCCGGGGTGCGAGGGATATGTCGATGACAACCTCACCTCCGGCCTAGCACCACGACCCACAGTCAGCGTGCGGTTTTAGTCAGTTCGAGTCCGACATAACCCCCCTTCCGGCTCCGGAAGGGGGATATCCGAGTGGATTTCCGCACGAAAAAAAAAAAAAAAGTATGATGTATGTATGTATGTCCATTTATTTGCCTGAACAGCTTGACGAATTTGGACATGTGAGGTGTCATTTGATTCGTCGTAATTGTGTGAGGGAGGTACATTAAAATTTTTTGAAAATCGAATTGGTGGATTTCTGGTGCCAAAACATATGTTTTCAAAAATATTTTTGACTCAAATTTATCGAGTAGGGTATCAAAATGAAGGAAATTAGAAGGAGATTACAAAAAGATATACATATCATATAATAACTAAAAAGTATAAAATAAAACAAATGATCAAAAAATAAATATATTTTTAATCGTTTGTTTTTTTATTTTTTAATCATTAATACGAATAGAGCTACTTATGCGGAGCAGTGTGTACATTGCCTTAAGCCTGCTACTGGGGCTGGTGGAGGCAGGGTTAAGTAGATATTCTTCAGCCTTATTTTATCTCAACCCGCGTTTACTGGGACTCCACTTCGACAATGCAAATGCCCATAGTTGGGAACTTGGTGTTATCTCTCAGTTCCAGTAGAGATTTACGCGCCAACTTTATTCCGCGCCTTGGTTAAATATCACAACTTATTAAAAGTATAACAAAACAAACATCTGTTACTTTCATATTTATGTATCTTTTTTCTTTCCTTTGAATTGAATGTATTGTTTCTTAGATTATTGTTCTGAGGCGTGTCGTTGTTAAAATACCTTTTTTAAAGAATTTTAGAACCGAAGTAACTAATATTCCCTCTAACCCCTCCAACTAAGCTAAATTGCTTGTGCAAGGAGTGTGTTCACGTCGGAAGGGTAATGGCCAGGATTCGAACCTGTGACCTCACGATCGTAAGGCCGACTCCTTAACCACTAAGTTACCGACGTTTTATACATACAAATATATACTTTTGATAAGTGGGACCACATTCATCTCACCTACCAGTTCGTTGACCTGTTGATTGATGCGCCGACGCAGGCTTTCATCTCGAGGTTAGGAGTTCAGTTCAGGTCTCATAAATACCATATAAGCCTAACCAACAAGAGGCGAAGTGGTTAAGCGGAAAGAGGGCTCCAAAATGAAAACCTCAGACGTAACCAGAAAAAATGCTATCATGATGATGGAACGAAAAAAAAGAAGATAAAGAATATTCCGATTTGGCCATACTCATCCCTATACTGTGTATGCATGTGTGGAGATAATGCTCTCATACCTACTAGAGAGTTAGTAGGGTTAGGTGGAATACAGAATAATTTGTTCGGCTTATGGGCTATGTGTACGCATTTAGAGAATAAAAAAACATGTTTTTTTTACTATCTAATAATGGCCGGGGTGTGTCAAAACACGTGGTGCAATACATAGAGTTCATTATTAGACCATGTGTACACGGAGAAGAGAGTCATAGTCATAGTCATAGTCATAGTCATAGTCATAGTCATAGTCATAGTCATAGTCATAGTCATAGTCATAGTCATAGTCATAGTCATAGTCATAGTCATAGTCATAGTCATAGTCATAGTCATAGTCATAGTCATAGTCATAGTCATAGTCATAGTCATAGTCATAGTCATAGTCATAGTCATAGTCATAGTCATAGTCATAGTCATAGTCATAGTCATAGTCATAGTCATAGTCATAGTCATAGTCATAGTCATAGTCATAGTCATAGTCATAGTCATAGTCATAGTCATAGTCATAGTCATAGTCATAGTCATAGTCATAGTCATAGTCATAGTCATAGTCATAGTCATAGTCATAGTCATAGTCATAGTCATAGTCATAGTCATAGTCATAGTCATAGTCATAGTCATAGTCATAGTCATAGTCATAGTCATAGTCATAGTCATAGTCATAGTCATTTATTTTTCAATATAGAACAATAAAATTGTTTCTTATTGACGTCAATTTTAATTCTACTTAATCTAAGTTTACCACCGCTTCCAAGGCGCTGGTGGAGAAGAAACGGCCCAACAAACTCCACGGCGGCAATTTTTGGACGTCAATTTACAATTATTTTCTTAAAGCTAAATGTGGACGAATGTACATTTCGCGTCTGGTAAATCACAACAAGTATATAAAACACTTTATAATTAAGAATTAAAACAAAGTTACATAATGTAACAAATAAGTCACGTAACTAATACAGTACCATGCTGTAATTATAGCATTTTACAAGGGTTTCATCATCATTTCATCAGGCTCAAGCCAGACATTTTTATCTTTCAAGTAATCAACTATCCTATAGTATGCTTTTTTGGATAAGGTGGTGTTTACAAAGGTTTTGAATTTATCGTCAGGCATACCAAGGATCGATTCTAGCAGTTTGTTATAAAAACGTATACCATCCCCCTTAAAGGAATCACTAACCCTGCTAAGCCGATAACATGGAAGTAGAAGTCTTTGTTTGTTACGCGGATTTCTGTCTGTAATGTCACTTACTTTTGTGTAATGAGATATAATTTTCCTGACATACATTAAGTTTTCAAATACATATTGGGAAGCTACAGTTAAAATGTCAATTTCCTTAAATCGTTCCCTGAGGGAGTCTCTCTTGCCTAAGCAATAAATGGCACGAACTGCCCTCTTTTGCAATATATATATAGTTTCTAAATCTGCTGCATTTCCCCAAAGTAGACGAGTATTACGAGGGATAGTATTCTCACAGCAATGGTCCGCTGCACGGACGCGTGCCCCGGCTGGCGTCTCCTTCAGCGAGCAAGTAATGGTCGTGAAGGAGACGGCGGAACGGGAGAGGCGGCGCGAGCGAGAGAGACTCGCGGATCGCGCCGCCCGCGCGCGCAGGCAACTCGGGCGTCGGAGGGCACTGACTGACCTCCGTCCCCCATGAGCGCGGGCCTGGGGGTGACGGGTGGAGCTGCCTGTCACCCCAGCAGAAGCAGGCCACGGCGGCGGCAGGCTGAGAAGCGCGCCTCCCCATTCCGGGGGCGAGTTGGGGACACCGCTGTCCACCCCATCAGGGATTTACAGGCGTGAATATACGTATATATATGTAACAAAAATAACAGGTAGTTAACTAATGAACAGTTTGTTGAAAACTCACCTCCGACTTAAGTATTATAATCAAGTTACCGCCGAAGTTGGTCTTTGTCCCTCATTGAGACAAGTGGAGCGAAATTTCGCACATACTCACTTTGACAAAGTTCTATTTTTGGGAGGTCAACAACCTGCCATTGGATTTTAAACAATGTGTGGAGAAATTGGGAAAAGTGCTGGTACAGTTAGCGTCAGAACGATCTTGATGTACAACTTACTCTAAGGGCCGTATTCTAGGATGACACTCAGCCTGAATCACGATTTATTTAAGGACAGATTGTACAGACAATAAATGTCAAATTATCATTCTGTCTGTACAATCTGTCCTCAGATATATCGCGATTCAGGCTGAGTATTATTCTAGAATACGGGCCTTAATGTTGTTAATGCTGTAAACATTGTGACGCTGACTGTACGACACAAAGAGGGGACTATGGCAAATACCACTGTCTTTATTTTAGTATTTCTAAGTAATAATAATAATATTCCACAACACTACACAACGATAGCTAGATTTATGGTAAGCTTAATTAGCTTGTGTTATGGAATCTAGAATGCGGATAAAAGATAGGTACTTTTTTGTTGTAAATACACACATATATACCTACATAGAAACGTCCAAACCAATGCAAATAGACATATTCATGTCTACAAATATTTGCACTGAGCGAGGATCGAACCCATCTCTATCAACGCGAAACAAAACTACATTCATTGTGTAATAATATCATATCAATATTTGAATTCTATCCATTTCATATGCACTAAACCTATTTTTTCTTTTCATGCGCAAACCATACCACCCCCACGGAGCAGGTCTTGGGTCCCTGGTTGCCGGGTGAGATTGCCGTAAGCATATCTCTCGCACCCCGGCAGACCCAGGACTATCTCTTTCGAGATAGTCCCCTTCGGGTTGTGGGGACCTCGTTGTCCCTATCTAGCCCCGGGTACGGGGAGGCGCACTTTGCGCCGCCGCCGCGGCCTGCTTCTGCTAGGGTGACAGGCGGCTCCACCGGTCACCCCCAGGCCAGCGCTCATGGAGAACGGAGGTCGTTCTGCGACCTCCGACGTCCGGTTCGCCTTCGCTCTTCACGGGCTTCCTGGGTCCGGAGTCTAGTCCGGACCCGACCGGCCGCCTTCTTCTCGAGCATTACTTGCTTGCAGAAGGAGGCGGCCGCACCCCAAGCGTTCGCACATCGTAACATCGCTGTGAGTAATGTGTCGAGTGTGAGGACTCCCACCACCAGAGCCGCCTCTAGGACCCGCCTCTGATGCACTACACCAATAGAGTTTTTGAACCATACACAAAACAACATAAATGTTTAATGTATATTAGATTATGCAATCCAGTCTTTCATACCAATATACCCCATATCTGCAAACTAAAAATATTTTCACATATGAAAAGCAACAACTCTAATACTACACTATGAGTACCATGTTTAGTTAATCACATTTCTTCAATCATTCCAGTCACGTTCACTCTGTCGTCGGTCCCGGAACATATCCCGGGATTTATATCGTCGGCAAATCCCGGACTGCATCGCATTACTATTCGTCGACGAGGTTGCAACACTGCTGCCAAATACAATTTTGGACAATGCTGCATAAATGTTGTAAGATTGTCGGAATTTTTCCTTGCATACGAAAAAATTTAATATCAAGTTTAGCAAGACTGGTCTTCTTCATTCAAAATTGAGCCTTTATACCAGGTAAGAGGTTATAAAATTGAGTAATAAAAATATGGGTTACTTTATGTTCTCTCGGTATTACGAAGGTGAATTAAGAATCCAGTGTTACACATCGAATACATAGGAAAAAAGAATTTTCTCGGGTATAACTCGAACCTGCGATCTTTCCATTATAGAGGGGGTGTGCTTTGACCAACTCGGGTACCGAGACACGCGCGATGTGATTCAAATTTCCCCTTTTTTTTGCCCCTGCCGGAGCCGGAAGGGGAGGTAATGTCGGACTCGAACCGACTAAAACCGCACGCCGACTGCGAGTCGTGGTGATTCAAATTTCCCCTAGTTAGTGCTCGCCCTGCCTTTCATATGCCGATTCGAGAACCTTTCGCTCCTTTGGCCATCGGCCCTTCGCAGATCTGACCTCCATTGCAACATGCATTATTATAGGTTTTAAGAAATATTTCCGTTATTAATCAAATTAAAAACAAATGAGGTACATTCAGTAGTTTTAACGTTAAAGAGTAACAAAAATCAGTCCATCCATACTTACAATCTATCGCGATTATAATTGAAGGAATTTTTACAGCATTAAGTATGCTAACTATACAAATAGAATACATAGGGAAAAAGAAGAATCATCTCGGGCAGGACTCTAACCCGCAGTCTTTCCCTTACAGGGGAATGCCTTGACCAATTCGGCTACCGAGACACGCCCGATGTGATTCAAATTTTCCATCTTATACGTCTTTAAGGCGACGGTGGAGTCATCTACCGATTTTTCTTACGAACTATCGGAATCAATGAATGATGTTACTTTTACTATAATTATAATAGATAGTACTCCGATAAACAGCTGGGTCCTCTAAGTGGACTATACCAAAACCAAAACATGAACAACGTTAACTCAACCTACATTTGAATTGACGATTAATGATAATCCCTCATGAACCGCTACCAATTACCGGCAGGACGATTTAAAGACAATAGTGCTTTGCCAAACCACATTACTCTCATTATCCAACTAACAAACTCTAATTAGTCGTGAGCACATTGAGCCAAAACCCACGAAACTGAACAGGATCCCGTGTTATAGTCGTGGCGTATAAAGTGCTTGTTTCACGTACGATATTTTGTCGTCCGTCATTTATAAGTGACGATTGTGTTTTGTAACTATAGTGACATGGAACAGATATGGCACGATAGAAACGAGGTTTTGTTTTTTGTTTGTTTGCAAATAATTATTATCACACCGGGTACAAACTGACAACATGTTAAAATGTATAAAGTATCAAATAGTACGAGTGTCAAAATGTACAAACGTAAAATTGTTTCAAATCGTCGAGATGCATTTAGTATTAAGCATATAATTGTTTTTTTAAAAGCTCTTGCTTCTCTCAGCTCTTTGTAAGGCAAATTGTAACTCTTCACAATTATGACTTCAAACTACTGCTTTATAATAATGTTGAACAATAATCACAATGTTCTTAGCTTCGTAAACCAGCCCCTCGATGTTTTATTTTGATTTGTACATAACTTACTTTTAAAACCTGTTTCAAATCCACATTAGTAAAAGCTTTATAATCAAAGGGACCCTACGATGTCACCCGATTCCTAGTAAGGCTGAACTAAAATTTTAAAACATTTATTTCGAAGATTTTGTATGATTTTACATAGGTACATAAAATATAATCCCGCCTTTATCCCCGGAGAGTTAGGCAGATGTGAATTAACACCCACATAACTTTTAAATCGCGTCCATGATATACAATAATAATAACGGGAATTAACGCGATCACGGTATAGGTACATACCAGGTTACAACCGTGGTCACAGGCTGAGTCAGGCTGAGTCAGCCTGTGACCACGGCTGGTGTAACCTAGTCTGGCGAATATTATTCCTTTTTACCCGACTGCCGAAGGAAGGAGGGTAATGTTTTTAGCTACTAGCTCTACGAATTCGAAATATTTCTAATCCAATACATTTATAAATAATCGAAGAGGCCGAATTATGTGTCTATAAAGTCATATATCCGTTACTGAAGATAGCTTGAATAGCCATATATAATTTAATAGATACTTATACATTTCCTATATTCGAAAACTCGTAAAATTTTATTCCTATGCGCTCCCCTTTTATTGGCGAAATAAGGCCAAAGAGGGTTTCACAGCAACATTCTTTAATAAATATGAGATTTTAGTAGATGTACAATAATATATTTCGAGACGAAGAAATACACAGTTTACTGTAAGTCCCAATGCTAAGTGTTATTTATTTATTAAAATAAAACCACTTTTTAAGGATTCTATCGCGATACATTTGTTATTATTTACTTTTAAACCGAAGTTTCGGCTGCTTTTCAGCAGCTATGATCGCGGTGTGACTCATGATGGTAAAAAATATATCGCGATAGAATCCGTAAAAAGTGGTTATAATTCAATGAGTGACATTCGCGTAAACTTGAAATAAATATCATGTTATTTATTTATTTAGAGTAGTACATACACATAGCAAATACGCGTGTGTCTATGTAGTTACATTGAAACATTAAATCAAAGTATATACGCATTTCTCAAATCCATATTTTAAACTTAAGTTATTGTAATGAAACATTACATTACACAGTGATATTCAGAACCAAAGCTCAAGATGTCACTGTGTAATGTAGACGTAATTACAGGGACGTCAAGACTCCTACCGAGCATCAATTGAGACTACAAAAATAAACTTGTTAAAGGTATCATAATAAAAATAACGAACGCTTATTATTTATTTTTAAATAAACATCATTCTATATCGATCCCTATCCCGATCAAGCTGACACATTCCGATTTCACAAAGGAAAATATTCACGTAATGTGTTTCAAGTCTCGAACATTGGTGTCAGGTGAATTCAAAGTCTTCGTATTCTTCCAACAGTGCTCGAAGCACAGTAAACAAATAAAAACCACATCAAACACAAGATTGAATACGTAAAAACTTTTCACATCCTTTCTTCAAAGCTCATTTCATAATGAAGCGCAGAGATTCAGGAGATATAAATGCTAGTACTTCACCTTACTGTTTTTGAAGGTGCAATTTATCTGAATGCAATCTCAATGTAGATTCGTTTGCACACTAGTAGGTTATCTCGTTTCACATTCCTTTTTGGAACATAAGGTAAATTGAAACTTGAATGTATTTTGATGAACGGTAAGAGAGTGAACGAAGAAATGGTGATAGAATTTTGAGAAAGAGGATTTGATGAATGAAAAAAAAAACATATTATTGTGTCAACCCTAGATGAAGTTATTATTGACTTATTAAGTAATTTATGAAAAAAATAATAGTACCATTTTCGTAGTAAACACAAATATTAACCAGACACACTAGCTGTTGCCCGTAACTCCGCCTACGTGGAAATCTGATACCGTTTCCGCAACCGAATGTAAAAGGTGAAGGCGCGTGCGCCCTTGACGGCAATAGGCTCGCCCCCTTTACATGGGTTCAAAAATGATATTGGGCGAAATATAACATTTACAGACGTGAATATAAACGTGCCATTTCTCAGAATATTTTTCTAAATTCTCTAAATCTCTGAACATAATGTAACGAATAAGTTCGTTAGAATGTAATATTTATTGTTTACTATTCACTAACTTTCATTTTAATCAACAAATTTGTCATATATCTGTGGCAAGCCATCTTCACTGTTTAGGACTCGGCTACAAATTGTTATGTCCCAACATGTCATCCTACCTGTTTTTATTTTCCCAATGGAATGATTTAGGGAATCGACTTTGCGGTGAACCTAACAATCGCTGGCTAGCAAATAACAAATGGCTGGATGCGATATTTGGAGTGATCTGATTGCTTTACTGCAGTTAGAATGGACGACAGATTAGAGATTTCGAAAACTAAGGGCCGGTTCGACCAAACGCGAGTAAAGTTTATTCCTTGAATAAACAAATCCATATCCATACTAATATTATAAATGCGAAAGTACCTCTGTCTGTGTCTGTCTGTCTGTCGGTCTGTCTGTATGTTAACTTTCACGCCTAAACCACTGAACCGATTTTAATGAAATTTGGTATAGGGGTAGATTAGACCATGAGAAAGGACATAGGCTATGTTTGGTCACGATAACCGACATCCACGCGGGCGTAACCGCGGGCAAAAGCTAGTTGTTTATATATTAGCCACATATTGGAATAAACTTTGCTCTTTAATGATATTATACTGCAACTAAAAGGTATTCGCATACCTTTGAATTATCTGATTGCATTATGTTACTTAAATCGTAGAACGCGACAGTTTAAAACTAGTGGAACAATTATTTTTATGTAAATTACATTTTGATGATTGAGTTTTGAAGATTTTCACACTTTCAACCTACCATAATTAGTAGGTGTTACACTTTTCGAAGTCAGGTATTACACCCGAATTGGTCGAAGCCGAAGATTCTTTTTCCCTATGTATTCGAAAAGTTTTCCTTTAAAGATTACGATTAATTAATATCATTTAATAATATTGATGAACAAGGTACCTATACTATAAAGAAGTATCTTGAAGATAAAACGTTATACAATTTTATGTAATCTATGACCGATGTAATGTAATGGCGATTTTCAATATTATGGACATTGTGATTACAATTTTATCGAATTTGTTTATTATGTGGTATTTAATGGTATTATTTGACATTGAATTATGTACTATATACATATTTTTTTAATACTTATAGTGGTATTGTAATTTTGAAATTTCGTTTGATTTTAATATTTATAGTGTCCTAATATTGTATACATAATTTGGTAGGTCATGTATTTCTTTGACATCATTACAACACTTTAGATCTACCTATGTCACAATATGTTCAGCAATAAAATTATTGATATGATTGGGTATTGATTGAAAAACAAAACGTTTAATTAATAATTTAGGTTTATTATCAGCTAATCTTATTTCACTTATTGTATTAATCAAATTCACTGGTATTCAAACATAATTATTTAAACTCATTGAACCAGTTAATAACAGTGACGAACGAAATAAAGCCTCATCACGATGTGCCAATCGAAAGTCTGTAATAAGTTTGTTATTGATTATGTCCCGATCGCAAGTCATAATAAATCACAAAGGAACAATTTCTTTCGTCAAATTCATTCCGTCACGCGACGAGAAATCTTAAATCGCTGCAAATTTGTAAAAACTAATGACAGATGATTCAATATGGCTTCCTTGGAGTCATTGATTTGGAGTTTAATTAATTTTTGTAGGATTTTTTCTTTATGGAATAGGGAAGCATACGAGCAGACGGATTGCCTGATGGTAAGCGATCACCGCCGCCCATGGACATCCGCAACACCAGAGGAGTCACAAGTGCGTTGCCTTCCTTTTAAAACGCTATTTTCTTGAAGGTTTGAAGGTCATATATAAAATGTTCCTTATCATCTTCATCATTAGTTTCTGTTTTTAGGTTGTTACTTAAACTAAAAAAAACGCAGGATATTCTTTCACCATTAGGGGCCTTCTTCTTCTTCTTCTCTAGAGTCTTTCTAGTTTAGTTCTAATAAACCTACCTCATCGTGAGCTCCAGTACAATGTAGCGCAAGGAGTCTCATATACAACAGCCGAATTACTGTATCATTGAGATATAAACATTATTAAAATTATTCTAGTTATGGCTTATATAAATACCTATTTAACTACATAAACAACATAAACAAAAACAACAAAGCCCCACCTGAGCAATTATTGTTTCCTGATTTAATCGAATTGTATAGAATTCGATTAAATAAGGAAAAAATAGCATAATAAAAGGTATAAAATTTCATCCAGGCTTACACAATATTTTATTACAGTTCATTTTCCAGCATAAGCTTTACTTCCTCAATTTCTATTCTATTAGAAAAGTCTTGGAAATTGTTTACAATATTATAAATCGCGATAAAATTAAACTGGTGAACTTAATTACATAGTGGTAGTGTTTGACTACTTCTCTGGCGGTAGCGGTTTCGATTCGTTTTTCCGTGCGGAAATCCCCACGGATACCTTCCCTGCCGTCGCCGGAGAGGGAGTTTATGTCGGACTCGAACCGAATAAAACCGCACGCCGACTGTGGGTCGCGGTGCTAGCCCGGAGGTGAGGTTGGCTTCGACATGTCCCTTGCACCCCGGCTGGCCCAAGGCCATCCCTTACGGTCTGGCCCTCCGGTTTCGATTCCAACTCATTAATATTTGTATGCATGTATTTGAGTAGTATGTCTCCTTATGTTAAACTGGGTATTTTTGTATATAATTCATATAAATAATATAATTATCTAAGTATATTTCCGCATTCTAGAACCCAAGCAAAGCACTATCTGCCCAGGCATATTCTTTTTCATTTATTTACTTCCAGTGTCAAATAGATTCATCTTCTATTTATTTTTCTATTATAGCTGTCGCCGTCACCCCCACAATTAAATAAGGCTTTACTGATGACGTCTCAATACCAACAAAAACAGTAGCAAAAAGGTCTGATCGGATTAATCATCTATCTGTCCGTCTGTCTATCTCCGGAATGACGTGCACAAATGAAAAATTTAGCTGTCGGCGGTACCCTTCAAATATAATATATAGGAAATCCTTCGCGGAAACTTGTGTTCGCTGAGTGAAAAATATGGACGTCCCTCCCTCAAGATAATTTAGCGTAATGAGGGTAGTTTCATAGATTTTGTAATGTTTTTATACGACTTAAGCGTTAGTAAGTAAGTGGTCACACCAGACAAAGTCAAAAATCATTTATACTGTATAGGCCATTGAATCAGGACTTAAAAAACGTCAAAACAAAAAAAATATAGTTTAGTTAATGGACCACTGGCTTTTGCTGCCGACCTTGTAAGCACAGATAGATATATTTTGAAATTCAAACATTATAACCGTTTTTTGAATTTAATTCCCGATGAACTAAAGACGGCGGAACGGGAGCGGCGGCGTGAGCGAGACATAGTCCCTGACTGCGCTGCCCGCGTGCGCGTGGGACTCGGGGATCGGAAGGCACAAACTGACCTTCGTCCCCCATGAGAGTCAGGGGGTGATGGGTGGAGCCACATGTCACCCTAGCAGAAGCAAGCCACGGCCATAACGGGGGCGAGTTGGGGACACCGTTGTCCCGCTACTCGAGTAGGGCCAGACAATTGGTGATGGCCATGGGTCAGCCGGATGGTGGCATATATCGAAAACAAGCTCACCTCCGGCGTAGCACGACGACCCACAGACGGCGTGCGGTTTTAGTTGGTTCGAAACTGACATGACCTCCCCCTCCAGCTCCGGCGGAGGAGGTATCCGAGGGAATTTCCACACGGAAAAAAGCCCTATCTACTATTAGGGCCTTGAATAAATCTACAGATTTTCATCCCGCAAAATATCTATTACATTGAAAGAGACACATTTTCTCATTCCACAGTAAATAATTATTAATTAATTACTTTGAGTCTCATAATATTATCAAGGCGAAGAAGATTTTTGATATTATATTTTCCTTGACCGCTACGAGCCAATGATAAATTGCAATTAATTAATTTGTAAACAGTACTTTGTCCCTTTTTAGTCACCTCATTATATAAACACCAGTTGCACTGAATTATTAATAATTGAAATTTATAATTTAAATAATTTTGTTTATGTTATTTACAAAATGATAATTTGAGTTTGGAATAATGATTTACTGGTTGGTGAAATTTATTTAAGAATGTGGCGGTAGAGTGAAGGCTAGACTTTGAACTTGAGATCACGAAGACGCGAGTTCGATCTCCGGTCGTATTAATAGATACCAGTTAAAATTTGGGGGTCAGCTTTCAGTGTAAGTAACAGCCGAACCTCGATAATATTAATATGACCGCCATCTGACTTCCGCCACATACAGGCACTCTTCGATGCAAGGAAGGAAATATGTTAAAAATGGGCTCCCGTCCTAATTGCAAATGTTAACTCACTCGGCCTCCCGTCCTAATTGCAAATGTTAACTCACTCGGCTACTAACTTATCCGTATAAGTATACGTTACTAATAAATAAATCAACGTGATGGGGATAAAAAATTACACTGCCAACAAAATTATCTGCTCCACGGCAGTTTTGTTCAGTAAACCTTTGTTTGCACTGCATTGTACACCACAGAGCATCTGAAAGTCATCATCATAATTACTATTGTTTTTGTTAGTGCGATGAATTTTCAAGTACTTATTGTTTATAAAAGAGTTTTTATGTGATCAATTTTGCGAATATTTTATGCTGGCAACATGGTTAAGATCTGTCAATAAAAGGGCGTTATCTGTGTCGGTAATTTTTAATTGACTGACGGAGTTTGGGAATAATATAGTTTGTGCATCTATATCAGCCAATTTCTTACTTTACAGTCGTTCAAATATTGCATACATACATATTATAATTCCGGTGAAACCCTGAAGGGGTAGGCAGAGGCAGGCCTACAGATATTATTAACACTCACGTTTCGACAACTATTATTTTCCGTCCCACGTAATAAGGGGCGAGCCTATTGCCGTCTAGCGGGCTCTTGGCCTGTACGTTTACTGTCAGAGGGAGAACAGCCCCATCCCTTAGTCACCTATTAAAGAATAGCTGGAGTAGTCCTATTCTACTCCACTGGGAACCAATACGTTTAAATATTAAGTTTAAAAATTCTTACAATCAATCTTACAATCAAAGCAACGAATGATATTACAATTTTTTTTCTCGATGTATTCGAATTACAATAATTTTTCAAATTACCCTAAGCTGTATAGCTATAGATGAGAACAACTACCTGAACATGACTCATAGGCCCGTATTCCAGAATGATAAGGCTTATACAAATGCGCGTATTTATGGTACAGTTGATCAAGCTTAATAAGGGCACAGATTTATCGTAACAACCTTTCTATTTCACAGCGCTTTTGAAAATCGAATCACTTTCCTTTGCTGTGAGCGCTTAGACTATTCGTGAATAAATCACAAATAGTCTAAGCGCTCACAGCAAAGGCTCTCTATTGTGGTGATTGAGGTGAAAATACTATTGTAATATACGAAGGTTCAATAATTCTATTCAAAAGCTCAATATATATTTAAAGGGGCTCAATGAAATACAAAACGTAGATGAATGAACTGATAAGTTCGTAATCTTATTAAGAAGCTCAAATGCCATAACAACCAAGGAAAGCTCGGTACAAAGACACCCACTTCAGATGTTCCATAGAAATATAAATAATCTTTGTTATTGTAAGTATCTTTCGTTCGCAACTCAAGTAAGATTTGTTTATATAAATAAATATAATAGTCTTTGTCAGAATGCATAAAGCTCGCATTCAATTGCAATCATTTGTATTGCATCTTTGCTGTGCCGTTCTGTAAACTAATTAGTTAAAAATATTATATATTCCTTTAAAAAAAACAGCACTATAAAATAGCCTATTTATTACTTAAGACTATAATTAACCGTCTACTAAATTTTTGCCACATTCATTCAACCATTTAAGCGGATTAGTAAGATATTATTAATGATATTATAATAACTGGCAATAGTGCGCTACCAGAATATTCATGAAACAATTACTTATTGTACCTGGCCGCTGTTGAATGGCCCTTAAAAGTATTAAAAGTTCATTGAACGAGATCGAGAAATGAAACAAGAAATTTCATAATAGCACTCGAGAGCCGTTCCCAAAACTTTTATATTAAGTAACTCAATATTTGAGTTTATCTGGTGATTCTGAATGTTAATCTCTACTAGGGACCTGCTTTTGATTTTATCTGGCAAAAATTGACGCGCAATATGTGTTATTCAACAAGTTCGGCAACGTTGCGCATGATGTTGCAAAGTGACTGACAACATAACGCGCATGTAGTTTCTTCGACTATTGTACTCACACTCTGCTAAGTGTAACGTTCTGCAACAAATTGCCTAACATCGCGCGCAACAATGCTGTTGGGTTTTATAAATTATCCATCGAACGTAACTCTGTATGTTACACTTTCACGCCTGAACCACTGAACTGATTTTGATGAAATTTGGTATAGGGTTAGATTCGACCATGAGAAAGGGCATAGGCTATGTTTGGTCGCGAAAACATCCACGCTAGTTAGGCTAGGCTCACACAGATCTTCCGAGACCAAGTCAAACCATATCTACATATCTATTCTATAGATACTAAACACCTTTACTAAATCAACTATTTCATGAAATCGTCATAACTTTCATACGGTGAACGGAGTTTCTTCTTCATCATAGCGTTAATCCCAGCCGCATCTGAAGCTTTTCAACTTGCAGTCTGGGATCCGCTTTTACCAGTCCAACTGCGTATTTGACTGAACCTTGATATTTTTCCATGAACCGACTGACCTCCACAACCCAAGGGCGATATCGAAGCATTGCCGCTAGACTAGCTGTTGGATTTTTTAGGGCTCCAACTATCCTTGATGACATTCATAAATGTTCGTAGGTATGGCAACCGGGAACGACGGTTTAACGTGCTCTCAGACGTACGACCAGACGAATGCAAATACACATATTCAAAGCATACACATATTTGCACTGAACGAGGATCGAACCCGCGCCTCCTGCGTAGCGTCCGCGATCACTACCGCTAGGCCTAAGAGGCTGTTTTGCATGGGGCTTAACAAAATCATATCGCTGAAGTAATAATATTCCCTTGCATGGCACACAATGAATTAGAAGTGGTAAAATAACATTTGAATATTATCAATGTTTACAATCAAAATCCATCCACCAAATTTGTTTTAGTAAATGAACTTTTCATTTTATGGCCACGAAGTAATTGAACATCAACAGTGGGCTACATGTTTACCTCAACGCCTAAATTTTAAATGGCACAATAAAAACAATCAAATTACCGTTCAATAACAAGGGGTGCTGGTATATTAGCAGTCTGGGGGTGCTGAATTGAGTTCTGTTCGTTAAATAACGCTACTGAATATAGTATATATAGTGTCCGCTTATAACAACTCTTACTTTGAAATAACTAGCATTTAGAACTATGTAACAACTTCCAACTTTAGACACGAAACACATCAATATCTAAGTTCGGCTGCTGCGTAGTTGAATTAAAAACTGCCATCAGCTGAGCCAGGGCACGCCGTCATAGCGGTGGTAAGACCCATTATGGTGGAATGACTAGAGAGGCCACATAGCAGCCTCTCGTATCGATTGACTGATTATCAACGAGCATTGGTGCTTCGGGTGGTATCTGCGTTTGATCGATAAGGAGCCAACGTCCGAGTGCCATCACTGCGATGCGAGCGAGGACTCAGGGCTGCATA
This sequence comes from Eilema sororculum, assembly GCA_914829495.1. Taxonomy (NCBI): domain Eukaryota; kingdom Metazoa; phylum Arthropoda; class Insecta; order Lepidoptera; family Erebidae; genus Eilema; species Eilema sororculum. The sequence continues at coordinate 2,349,306 of OU618532.1, forward strand.
CGCTTACCGAGTGTCCAGCGTTGGAGACGTCGAGATGGGAGCTGGTAGCGGCCCTGGGAGTGAGAGTTCTCACGGTCGCCACCCTACTTGTGGCGATTGCCCCTGCGTGGATGCGGGAGTCTGGCGCCTCCTTCTGCGAGCAAGTAATGCTCAAGAAGGAGACGGCGGAAACTTTTCCACTAGGTAACTATTAATATTAAAAAAGCGGCCAAAATTGTACACGGATAGATAATAGTCTAGAAGAACATAGGTAACTTTTATCCCTGGTATTAGCTGTTCTCATGTGTAGTGGGAACTTGATGATCAAAATTCCAGGTTAGATTATATAATATCAACATCTAGAATAATGTTCCTAAGAATTGGATCAATATTTCACCTGGATAGCCAACTAGTAGGGTGATCTCCCTATAAATTATACTGATTCCCGAAAAAGGTAGGTAACACCAAACTGAGTCTAACTAATGAATAACTATCCATCGTTTGATTTCACGTAACGAGCAAAGTCGCAGGTAAAATCTGTTAGTATGGCAATTAGGATCGTTCAGTATGAGCAAACTTCTGGGAACGGGAAATGTAGGTAATAAATGAACGTGTAGTTTTAGATTAGATGAATGGTTGGCATAATTTCGCTTATAACTTTTGCAATGTTAGATATTTAGAAGCTGATGTGCGATTTGTAGTTTTCCTTTCCACCAGAGATTAGCTATGATATTGCATGGCTATGAAAACTATCAGACAGTTTCCACTGTACAAGGCGGCCTTTTCACCGAAAATATGCTATGCTACATTGCTATATGGATTTATATCCACCAATCATATTCGTTGTTCTACATAGCTTAGCACTGCTCTTTCCACCATTCACCAGAATTCAGCCAAGCTATGTTTTTCATATAGAAAGATGCATGCTATGGAAATTCGAATTTGAATTTCGAAAATTTGTTGGAGAAATAATAATAATAGTACACTGTCCTTCACAAGACAACACGTGCAGGGCTAAGATGCTATCCATAAATGGTGAATAAATATACCTGCTAGAACCAAGCGTTTTAGTGACTCATTGCATTACTCCCTCCCTGCCAGCTCACGAGTTTCCTTCTTCCTACAGTCCCGGGTCCTTTAAGCGGGGCATGAAAAGGCATCTGATGAGGCGGTCAAGTTGAGTGCCACCACTGTTAACATGGTACATGTTTACGATGGTGACCCCCTTTTCGAGACTTTGCCTTTAGCTCAGGCGAGGTGAAGTCAAATTGAAGTGTCCGTTATAAAAAAAAATAAACTGGAAACGGATACATAAACTCTTTTGCAAAAAAAAACGGACACTTAGATTTTTTTCTCTACTTCAATGAAGAAGAACAAGAAATAGGTTTTGTTAGTTTGACGATGTATTGGCATGTTTTTTGAAGCATCCTGGCATGATTCTTTACGTTCCAAATTTAAAATTTGAAATTATTAAAAGAAGAATAATTATTATTGTGGATTATTCTAAAATTGCTTTACTAATGGCGATTTTTAACTGATTACGATATTTTAAAACTTTTTGGGTATTTTCTGCGAATAAAACAATTTAATCTTTCTATTTACGTTAAAAACCACTTTTTGATATGAGTGATAAAGCGATAAGGGCCGGTAAAATTATAACCCTACTTGAAGAAGGTTGTTCGCAAACTTATGTGTCTCAGCGGCTAAATGTGAGTCGTTCAACTGTCCAGAGGACTTGGCAACGGTATCAAGAGACTGGTTCGGTCGAAAGAAGACCCGGTTCGGGAAGAAAACGATGCACAGAACCAAGAGATGACCGCTTTTTGGTGAGTCAGGCGTTGCGTAATCGTAAGGCGTCAAGTGTGGACCTGAATAAGAGCCTTGAAGAAGATAGAGGAGTAGAAGTTAGCTTGTGGACGGTCAGGAGGAGGCTTTTGGCTGCCAATATCAAGAGTTACCGCCCAGCTCGGGGCCCTAAATTACTCCGTGAGCACCGTGTTGCTCGACTTCAGTTTGCTCGGAACTGTGCTTCATGGACTCTGGAGGACTGGAATAAAGTATTGTTTTCTGATGAAGCTAGAATCTCTTTGTGTGGAGAGGACCGACGCCGGCGAGTGCTGCGAGGACCACGGGTACGCTATGCGGAAGTGTGTTTCGAAGAAATCACTCCTCATATCCGTTATGTTTTGGGCAGCAATTAATTCGACGGAGCGTACGGAGTTAGTTTTCATAGAAAATGGAACATTAAATGCACACCGGTACATAATGAAAGTCCTAATTTCATATGCACAACCCACATTGACTGCAATTGGGGAAGATTCCATTTTTATGGACGATAATGCTCGCCCGAACCGTTCTGGCGACGTGGAAGCGTACATGCAAGAAGTTGGGATCCGTCGTTTAGATTGGCCAGCTCGAAGTCCTGACCTCAATCCAATTGAGCATGTGTGGGATGTTCTAAAGAAACGGGTAAGATCAATGCAACCTGCTCAACAAAACATCAGGGAGCTAAAAAGAGTCATTGCAGAAGAGTGGGAACGTATTCCTCAAAACTTTATTAAAAACATTGTGGAAAGCATGCCCAGAAGGATTCAAGCTGTGATTTTGGCAAGAGGAGGTCACACTCGTTATTAGGTTTTTACATTTGTAACTTTACTGAATTAAAAAAAGTAAAAAAAAACTTGTCTTAATTGCCGACCACTTCTTATTGTTTGGGCGTGTACATCAATTTTAAAGAATCCACCGTTTTTCTTTTTCTTTTAATTGCTCGAATTCACTTCACGCGCATTAATTTATTTATTTATTTTTTTTTATTTATTTATTTATTAGGCATATCAACAGTGTAAACACCAACATGGATAAAAGACAGATGAAAATATTACTAGGCATGTGCTACACAAATTACAGATATGCACAGCATTGGCTGGTTGTCTTACAAAGAATAGCAAAAATTATATGTCAAATTATTACTTACAAACTACATAAGGCATGTCAACTTATTGGGTCAATTAGATAAAATACAATTATACATTTTAGAAACGGGTCAAACACACGGGGAAACATAATTATTTTAAAAAATTGAGAACAATAATATAATTAATACAATTAAAAATTAAAAATTAAAAAAAATTAAAAAAAAAAAAAAAAAAAAAAAAAAAATTAAAAAAAAAAAAAAAAAAAAAAAAAAAAAAAAAAAAAAACCTATCACTAACAATACATTACATTATAAGGTCATAAATTCATAAATTGTATAAATATAAAATATAATATGTCATTGTGAAGTTTCATAAATTTGCAATATTCAATTTAATTTAATTTAAGAGGCTGAGTCAATTTAGACTTGAAATGCTTGGGATGGTCGTGGAAGATGTCGAGATCTAGATGTCGCCAACTATAATTATATGTTGAGGTCAGCCTGACAAGAGGTGCTTGTGCACCCAAATTCGTTTTGTGATGTGGCACTTGGAAGAATGGAAAGCTGTTCCTGAGCCTACTATTAGGTCTTGGGACGCATATTTTTGTGCTATTCAAAAGCCCCAGTTCGTGCGATGACCCCCCAACCAGACTCTGCAGAAACAACAGATCCATAGCACTCCTTCTGTCCTTAAGGGACTGCAGTTTAAAATGAGCCAACCGTTCCTCGTATGGACATCCAGGATGGAGGCCAGGAGTGACGTATGCTAAATGCCTAGTGAAGGCTCGTTGGATAGATTCAATTCGCTGCGAGTGGACAGCATACTGCGGGTTCCAGACAACACTACCGAACTCCAGGACACTTCTCACCAGACCATTGTATAACAATATTTTTGTGGAAACTTGCAAGTCCTTGGAGTTACGTTTAATGAAACCCAGCATTTTAGCAGCCCGGTTAACTATGTTGTCATATTGTGGGATGAATGTCAATTTGGAGTCAAGAATGACACCCAAATCCCTTACCTGGTGTGTGGTGGCTATTTCATCGTTTCCAATATAGAAGTTGGTCTCCGTTATATTGCGTTTCCTTGTGAATCGGATATGCAGGCATTTGGAAGCGTTTAGCAACATTTGATTTTCATGACACCAGGTGTTTATTCGGTCAAGGTCTTGTTGCAACAGCTCCGCATCAGCCTGAGAATTAATCGTACGAGATATTTTCATATCATCGGCATAAAGAGAGCAGCTGCAATGTTTGACCTGTTGAACTATGTCATTTATGAATAGCAGGAATAGAATCGGTCCAAGATGAGAGCCCTGTGGAACCCCAGAATCAGCCACGTATTTTGTAGATTTGACGTTATTAACAACCACGGTATATTCCCGGTCCGTCAAATAGGACCCAAACCACTCAAGAAGAACACCACTCACCCCAAACTGACTGTAAAGTTTCCTTAAAAGGATCTGATGGTCCACCTTGTCGAAGGCATTAGCAAAATCTGTGTAGACTGAGTCAACTTGCTCATTGTTATCCACGTTCTTTATAATAGGAGTGATGTACGAGACTAAGTTGGTAAGCACTGATCTTTTTTGCAGGAAACCATGTTGTTCGTCACAGATTAGTGGTCTAGTGTGTGTGGTAAGTCTGGACGAAACTAGTGACTCGAAAATTTTGGAAAAGCAGGAAAGGATAGCTATAGGTCGATAGTTCCTTACATCACTATTGTCTCCCTTTTTATAAATTGGAACTACTTTGGCTTTTTTCCATGCAGTGGGGAAAACACCAGTAGCGAGAGACTCATCTATGATTTTTTTAAGTGGATACGCCAAATATCCAGCACATCGCTTAACAAAAAGTGGTGGTATTCCATCAGGGCCCGGACCCTTGTTAGTGTTTATGCGCTTCAGGCTCAGGCAAATCTCTTTTTCAGAAAAATGTACCACGTTTAGACAGTCGGAGACAGTATCGGAAACCTGGTCGAATTGTGATGATCCGGGATCGCCCCTGGATGTGTAAACAGAGCTAAAGTGAGAGCCAAACATGTTAGCTATATCACAATTGGCAGTACAGGTTGACATACCATTAGTGTGCATTGTTGACGGCAAGGTGTTAGAGCCCGATCTTTTGTGTTTTATGAAGTTCCAGAAAGCCTTGGGATCACGTTTTATGTTTTTTTCGATGGAATTAATGTAATTAGTGTGACATTCACGAATAAGTTTAGCGCATCGTTTCCTGATCATCTCAAACTCCAGCCTATCCCTGGGATTTTTGTATTTGCGAGATTTATGCCTAAGTCTGTCTTTCTCTTTTAAGAGACCGATTAGCTCTCCGGTAAACCAAATGGGATGAGATATTTTGCGCGGCTTTCTCCTTGGAACGCATTCCCTTATGATGCTATTTAAACTGTCGTAGAAAAGTGTAACCATTTCATCCACGCCGTTGCATCTAGCGAAACTTGCAGACCATTCCAAGCATTCAAGGAGAGATACAATTTTATCAAAGTCCGCCTTATAAAAATTGTAATCTTGCCGAGATTGGTCGGCTGACACGGGATACGGTTTGAGGTCTATTACAATGTTAAGTGGCGGGTGCAGATTATCGACTTTACTTAATTTGCTATCCGATTCGCGTATGGTACATTTTACGTTAGTTAAAACTAAGTCCAGTATTTTGCCATCGGTATTTGCAATCAGTGATTGCTGTTGTAAGTCGCTTAGAGCTATAAAATCTGAAAGTGATAACATCATTCTGCGGTTTTTATTATCACCATTGTTGTTCGGTAGAGTAGGAATTAAATGAAATCCGTCGCTGTCCATAGACCACGTGATAAATGGTAAGTTGAAATCACCGAAGATTAAAATGTCATCAACGAGTTCCGAGACCGCGCACGCACCTTCAAGAAATTCGCGCAGCACTTCCGGCTGTATTGGAGAGGGTAAGTAGACTACACATATTGCAACTCTCTTACGCATTTTGTTCTGTTTAGTCTCTACCGTAATCCAGATGTCCTCGCAGCCAGTTTCCCACTCTGAGATACGAGACGAATGCAAGTGTTTAGAAACCGCCAGAAGTACGCCTCCACCATCCAATTTGCTTGTTTGGCTTAGATTGCGATCTCTGCGATATACCACATATCGATCATCAAAAACTTCGCGATCATGTACATCTTGATTCAGCCAGGTTTCAGTAAAACTTATTATGTCATAATTATTTTCCAGTATATTATTGTAGACATCTCTAGTTTTAGTACGTAGACCACGGACGTTTTGGTAATATATTTCCATAGAATTGAATTTTACTGTAAATTCCATAAAATATTATACTGGTATACACAAACTATTTATCTTTGTGTAAGAAGGCCAAACTTTCAACGTCACGGATATGCACGGCTTGGCAACCATCCGTTTTTCTGACAAAGATTCGTCCGTCACGCACCCAAACGAATTTAAAGGCTAGTTCTCTGGCTTTCAGTCTTGTTAGAGCATGCAGCTGTTTATTTGCAGGACTCAGATGCTCGGAGACGTAAATAGGTTCACGCTTGCCGCCTATACCTAAGTGCTGGGTTGATAGCTTATCGTTTCTATTTTCAGCGTTGTATTTTGCAGTAGCGGCCAAAAGTTTATCACGCAGTGACCGGTTCTGAAGTTTGATGATCACGGACCTGGGACGATTGGTTTCCTTATTTAGCTTGGCGACCCTTGTAGCATTCAATACTTCTCCTGGCTGAAGTGGACACTTGATTGTATTGCCAAGCTGGTGGAGTATGCTAATAAGATTTTCAGTTCGATGTTCAGGTATGCCATTGATTTCCAGGTTACAGTCCCTCATGAGCTGCTCAACAGTGTTAAGTCGAGTGTTTAGATCTCTGACCGTTAGATTAAGTTGTTTGTTGTCCTTTTCCAGTTTGTCAATTACTGTCACCTTTTCGCTTAGACTGAGCTTCATTTCTTCGTATTGTGTATTATAAAATTCGAGTGCTTTTTCAAAACATGCCAGCTTATCGTTGAGGTTTTGCAGATGTTTAGTCACGAGGTCACCAACCACAGTTTTGAAAGCAGTATGAATCTCGCTACGAATGAGCTCACGTATATCATCTGAGGTGATGGAACTGGAGTTTGACTTACTGTCTGAGTTGATATTTTTGTTGCGAAGAGTAATGTTGCTTACCTCAGATTCCGGTAGGTTGCTTGGTCTGATCGGAGTGTTTGTATTTCCGGTTTTGGGTTCGGAACTGACGCAGGTAGGACATTTCCACATCTGCTTGTGTTCGCTCAACATTGAATTAAACCGTTTAACGGTGATATTTGAGCACTCCAAATCATACACGGAGGAACATTTCATGCATTTCATTAATTCTTTGTTTTTTATTATAGTTTGACAGCCAGCACATTTGACTTTGCAGCCTGACATTATGGGTTTATTTTCTTGAGCTAGTCCAAAAGGCAGGTATCCAAAAAGCTGTGTATTTTTATTACTTGATTTTGACTAGCTTTGTAAACGCACCTTGATAGTGAGAAAACTGAGAAATCACCGCAGTCGTTTTGTTAGGTTGGTAGTTTGGTGATCGGGCGTCAAATGTCAAACAGAAGTCAAGAGTTTTCAAAAAGTTTGTTGTTGAAATTTATAAGCGTGTGAGTGTATCTTTACACTGTAGAAACAGCTGTTTAACAGCTGATTGTGAGTGTGTGGGTGAGATAAACGATGAGTTTCGTATTTCGTATTTCTAAAACTCACAGTTATTCGCAGGTATGGTTCTTGTTTCACACTTTATAGGTTATGTTTTCAGCTTTATTTAACATCAACACTACTTATTTGCACTTTAAACTCAATATTTCGATTATTAATTACAAAGATTACACAAAGACAAGTACTGTGTAGCAGTGTTGTTTTTCAAAAACAAAAACACATCAATTTACACGATTATAAGTATACAGACTACGTCAAAGAAATAAATTTCATTTAATTAACTAAAATCGACCTTAGAACGTAAATTTCCTTAGGTGCCCGTTTTTTTTGCAATAGAATGTAGATGTACTACGAAGATATAAAAGCTAAGCTATGACATAACAGTGACCGTACCCACTGCCTACTGCTATGCTATGCAGATACGCAAGTGTATTAGGCTGTTTATCTACTCCTATTAACATAAGTCAGTAGTTAACTTGTAACTAACCCTGTGGAGTACTATCTATCGAGTTTTTTTTATTTTTTTATATAGGACACGTCAATTTGACTTCACCTCGCCTGATGTTAAGCTAAAGGCAAAGTCTCGGAAAGAGGGTCACCATCGGAAACATGTACCATGTTAACAGTGGTGGCACTCAGCTTGACGGCCTCGTTAGATGCCTTTTCACGCTGCGCCTATAGGACCCGGGACTGTAGGAAGAAGGAAACACGTGAGCTGGTAGGGAGTTCCAGGTCTTAATGGTGCGGCATAGGAATGAGTCACTGAAACGCTTGGTTCTAGCTGCTAACGCTTGGTTCTACTCTGCACCGTATATGGATGGCATCTTAGAGTTGCCGTACCGACTTCGCTAAACGTTTCCTCGGGCATTTGGGCGGCTATCTATATAATAACTCGAATAAAGTCCTACACATCTACACGCTGACAAGGAATAGTGATGTAAGTCACTAAACTACGTAGATACTGAAAGCTTACTACCGCCATAACGCAAACACACACACTTTTTAAGCTTTGTTTTTCTTTTAATTGCTCACTTTCTGTGTACATTCTTATGTCTGCATAAACGAAAATAATAACATAAATATTTAAGTAATTGCCCTACTGCATAAATGTTAATTTGAATGGTACATAACAATGAAATGTAAATCATGGAAGAAGTGGGAAGTCTATTCTTATTCTATTCTACTTCTCCATTTATTGGCCATTTTTCATTGAACCAGTAATTCAACTCACTGTAGCTCCAATACAAAATCAGTATTTAAATTTCAAAAACAAAAACACATCACTTTAACATCACAATTGGTTTAAAATTTCCTTTCAAGTTGATGACAGTGTGCGCGGAGAGACGACTCGAGTGGTGTGAAGCGACATAAGTACTGTGGGATCAACTGTGAACAATGTTTCAGGTCACGACATTGTTGGAGTATGTGGGTTTAACCCCGGATACGGTATCCTAGAATCTAAGGTTCCTACTATTTTGGATTTAGTTTTTTAGTTTGAAAGGTATATTAGTCGGGAGTGTTCTAAGCTATGTTTGAAAAAAAGGGCTTGACTAGCAGATCAATTCTAAAAGTATAAAAATATTAAATTAAAATTTAAAAAAAACCCCGTGAAGGAGTGCTTTAACAGTTAGGTTCCCCCAATGATATTACATATAAAAAAGAGGCAGATATGTTATTAAAGTACGCCTGGTGAAGACGCGAAAACGTCCCAATTGGGACGTATCGCATTTAGTATATGTCTGGCAAACGCCGAGTTGTCACGTATGTAAGCGCATAATAAAATTGCAACAAAAATGCCATCGTGTATTTTTAAAAAGTGTACAAATTACGACATTAAATTAATAAAATACGAGGGATCTCCTATCACATGTAAGTACATACAATATTACCGATTTATCAGTGTATTTCATTAAAATTGGTTTAATAATATTTTTAAAATAATGGCGGCAGAGAAAAAATACAGAAACACCTTTTGATATGAGTACGACAAGGACACAACAACACTGCTTGCATAGATTATCAGTACAGATGCGACATAGGGTAATTTTCACTTTACTGCCTACTAAAGTAATAATTGACATGTTCAGTTTTATTTGTTATTTTTTTATTTTTGTTTTATTTATTTGTTATTATATATATTATTGTTATTTTTGTTTTATTTATTTGTTATCCTTTAAATAATTGTAATAACCTAACTTTTTTTTCAAGGCTTCCGACTAATGAAGTTCGACTTCAAGAGTGGATTGCAATTATTAGGGAACAACGAAATGAGTTTGACTGGACACCTTCAAAAAGCAGTAGAATTTGTAGCAATCACTTTGAAGCCACTGAGCATACTTCGCAATAAGGTCGAACATTGTTGAGGAAGAATATAAATAATTGACAAATATACCACTGTTCGGCTTCACTCTGCTCATAAAAATAATCCCGATATAAAAAAACTTTCTAAGATGCAGAAAAGAAATAAATTAAATTCATTTGAAGGCGTTTAATTTTTTATTATAAGGTCATTGCGTCACTATGGTTTTATTTTCGAGAAGTTTCTTTATTATCTTTTTTAATTGTTATCATTTTCAGAAGTAAATAATGACGTATTATTTTTTCATCGAATTTCATTTCTTGCCTACCAAAGAAATACCCCTTCTGTTCAACAAAATCATAATCTATGCTAAATAGCCATCCTAGAACGAACGAGACGATTGCAGTCCGAATCATTCCGAATTATAGCTATCTTTTTTACTCACGTGCTTATCCCATCTTTCGTACTACTTTAACGCTAATTGTCAACTATTGTGCACTGACCATGGCACTGACAGACTGCTGGATCAGATTTGAGGAGTCAGTTACTATGAACGTAACATATCTTGTATAAAATATCATTCGGTTCCCCGTACATAGCAACGGTTGAATCAGAATATTAATAGGTATATCAAAGTCAAAGAAAAATTGTATTTGAAATTTATTGTTTTTTTTTTTGTGACGGGGGGTTTTTTATAAATATATTTCTGTCCATTAGCTATCCAATTTTACCTTCAAGTCAGAGATCATCCTTCGATCTCAGTTGCCATACCTACGTCTATGGTAGATGAAGCCCATAAAAGTTTGATTAGTTAAAGTACAGTATAGCTCAGACCATAATATATCTTGGACCGTAATCGCGATATATAAAAGGTCCTGGCGTGCGCAGATTGTTTTATACTCATAATAATGTATGCTTGGTGTATAAACTTTATTCTCAAAAAGACATACAAGGTCACGTACATGAGAACATAATACAAAAAAAAACTTAAACATACAGTAAACGGTAACCGACAATTGAAAGATGGTACTCATTTTGCGGTTCAAGAAAAATGCTTCACGGAAAATATTGAAGTTCAACCGCATCGCAACGGACACCAACTGAGTTAAAAAATCCTAGGGAATGATTTTTACAAGGCGTTTTTATAATTAACTGGTGGTTAATAAAAAACCAGCTAGGTTTATATATAAATAAACTAGCAGTTGCCCGGAGTTCTACGCGCTGTATTCCTGATCCATTCTCGCGATTTTTAGCAACCTAATCTCGGTATAAAATCTCTTAGCCGGACTTGGGTATTCTACTGACAAGTCAAATTAGTTACTTTTTACTAATCGTCAAAATGATAAAGCTATTATGAAATTTGTATGAAAAAAGATTTAGTGACGTCATAAAATTGAACAGTCAAATCACATCACATACATCATAAACTCACGCCTGTATTCCCCGAAGGGGTAGGCAGAGGTGCTAGCACCCACGTTTCGCCAGTTTATGTTTAGGTCCCAATGTAATAGGTGGCGAGCCTATTGCCATTAACCGGGCACTTATAAACCTGCGATAAATACACACATAACTTCGAAAAGCATCGAAAAGTCATTGGTGTGTGCCATGGTAAACCTGGGATCAAACCCGAGACCTCGTCTCAGCAGTTCATTACCCATACCACTAGGCTACCGTATAGGCAGTCAAATCAGTTACTATTATCACAGTCTAACGATTCATACTACATACAGTCTGCCAACGAAGCCGTCTAGACAGAGCAATCGTGCGGGGGGAGAGGGGTGGTGGGGGACGGGGTATTACTCGGTACGCCCATACATTTTACTCGGTACTAATGATTCAGGGCTGTCTCATTTTTGTAATCACACTAATCACGTGATTTTATTTTTCATGACTCGTTTTGTTTGTTAAAATTGTTTTTTTTTTCGTTTTCTATATTTAGCTACCCAAGATGGCGGACACGCAATTTTCACAAAAATCGATATGGTTATCGTTTTCAGAGTTTTTGGGATCGCTGATTGCGAATATAACATCCATTTCGTGATCCAAGATGGCGGGCTCGAAATTTTCACTAAAATCGATATGGGTATCGCTTTCAGGGTTTTTGGGGTCGCTGATTGTGAATATAACACCAATTTCGCGATCCAATATGGCGGACTCGAAATTTTCACCAAAATCGATATGGGTATCGCTTTCAGGGTTTTTGGGGTCGCTGACTGTGAATATAACACCAATTTCGCGATCCAAGATGGCGGACTCGAAATTTTCACCAAATTCGATATGAGTATCGTTTTCGGGGTTTTAGGGGTCGCCGATTACGAATTTATCATCCATTTCGCTATCCAAGATGGTAGACTCAAAATTTTCGCGAAAATCAATATTAGCATCGCTTTCAGGGTTTTTGGCGTTGCTGATCACGAATATATTATTAATTAAGCGATCCAAAATGATTGGGTGGATTATATATTCGTAATTAGCAACCCAGAAAACCTCGAAAACGATACCCGCATTGACTTAGTTGTAAATTTTAAGTCTGCCATCTTGGATCGCAAAATCCATACTAATATTATAAATGTGAAAGTAACTCTGTCTTTCTGTCTGTCTGAACCGATTTTGATCAAATCTGGTATAGGGGTAGATGGGAGGACATAGGCTATGTTTGGTCGCAATAACCGACATCCACGTGGGCGGTGCCGCGGGCAAAAGCTAGTGGATTATATATTCTTAAAGAGCCCACCCACGATCAAACAGTTTCAGATCGTAATGGACGGCCTGCAGTCTTAAGCCGACTGCACCCACACACGAAAGCCATTTCATTCGAATTCGAGTTCGAATCTGAAACTGAAACCGAAATCGAAATCGAAATCCACAAATCCAAATCCAAATTAAAAAACTCCGACTTAAAATATTACGTTTTTTGTTTGATTGTCATAATTGGTTGAGTAGAACCGACGATTTAACCAAAAGTCACAATAGCGGACATCCATGCGAGCGGAGCCGCGGGCATCAGCTAGTTGATGTGCCCTGACAGAACAAAGAGATCAAATAGGGGTTATACGAAATTACGAAAGTTTTAATTTCTAATTTATTTAGAAATAAAAACTAAAGTGACAACCCTGACAAAACTGCAAAAGGCGGCATTTCCGCAAACATCAAACGCGATGAACTACTGTATGATCACTCGTTATACTGTGCTATTATAGTTTGGGTGGATGATTAAAAATATATAAAAACTATGAAAAAAGAACTGACGCAATTTTCACAGCTCTTTTACCATTCTTAATTTAATAAGCTCGGTTAGATAATTTATTTTAACTATAGGATAATACCCAGTTCCAGCGCACAGCTGATGTAGTTTTCTATTAGACTACAATTATAGGTTTCCAAGGCAGTAGAAGGTACCTACAGGGTCCGCAGTACGATTGTGACGCTCCTAGGCACACGTCCATAGGACCCGGGGTAACCACTTTCCACCAGGTTAAGCGTGAGCTTCGAGTTGCTGATGGTATAAAAAAATCATCCCACTAAGCCGCACCACTAAGACCTGGAACTCCCTGCCAGCTCACGTATTTCCTTCTTCCTACAGTCCCGGATCCTTTAAGCGGGGCGCGAAACGGCAGCTATTGAGGCCGTCAAGCTGAGTGCCACCACTGTTAACATGGTACATGTTTACGATGGTGACCCTCTTTCTGAGACTTTGCCTTTAGCTTACCATCAGGCGAGGTGAAGTTAAATTGACGTGAAAAAAAATACCGACAAGCATCTATCTGTACGTCGATGTTCAAAGCTCTAGGTATAGCAGTATTATTATCCATTCTGCGTCTGTGGTCTTTTCTCGACTTGTGAATCGTTATTTTCTAAGGAGGCTTAGAGAATTCAATCCTCTTGAGCGCTCACAGTTATTCCGTTTGACTGAGTTGCCATAGAGATGCAAACAGTACTGTTATCTCCTCTATACCAAGAACGAATAAAATTGAAGAAAATAAATATATCCCTGGTTCAAATTTCAGCGACATCTATTCAGCCGTTTGAGGGTTATTGAGTAACAAACATCTTAACACAAGTACTTTCACATCTATATATATGAAAATTGCTGTTCGTTAGTCTCGCTAAAACTCGAGAAAGGCTGAACGGATTTATCTTATCTTGGTCTTGAAATGTGCATGGAGGATTAGGGAAGGTTTAAAAGACTAGAAAAACTTAAATAATTTCCGGAAAAACCCTAAAAGCAGCCGTTTTGTTACGGAATAGGTATTTCTGTGAATGTGAATACTAGGCTCACAGAAACGTCAAGGAACGTATGCAGAACAGAAATAAGTTTCCATGAGTTGCGCGAATGGAATCAAGTTCCACAAAGGCGAAGCGGGCATTAGCTAGTTTAAAATATTTGTACGATATTTGTGTTTTGCGTATTATCAAAAGAAAAGAATTTGAACAGTCTAAACCCATAATATAATAAATCCTACACAGAAAACCCACACTAACGAAACTGTTGTATCAATGCTCCAAAAGCTTTTAAATAAACCGTATACATTAAAAGGACAAAGGCTCTATGTCAAAGACACCACAGTAATTAACTCTGATATCTAATTCTGAAACATTTTAAATCGACTTTGTTACAACAAAATTAATTATGTGCCACTTTATAGACCGCTAGCTATTGCTCGCGGCTCCACCTTCGTAGATAACGATTAACGCGACTAAAAAGCATTATGTCCCTTCTCAAGCTTTAGTCTGTATCAGTTTTTAAGGTGCTGGTATCTTCTCAGTAGAACCAGCGAAGGAATCATATCATTATGAAATTTCTTGACATACTTAATTGTAAAATTTCAACACTCAAAATGTATGTGCCCAAAGGCCGGTTCGACCAATCGCGAGTAAAGTTTATTCCTAGAATAAACAGCCAATATGTGGCTGATATTGACTGTTTATGCTAGGAATAAACTTTACTCTCGTTTGGTTGAATGTACCATAAACTGAATAAACGAAAATTATAACATAACATAAACTCATGCCTATATTCCCCGAAGGGGTAGGCATAGGTGCTAGCACCCACATTTCGCCAGTTTATGTTTAGGTCCCAATGTAATAGGTGGCGAGCCTATTGCCATTCACCGGGCACTTATAAACCTGCGATAAATACACACATAACTTCGAGAAGCATCGAAAAATCATTGGTGTGTGCCATGGTATACCTGGGATCGAACCCGAGACCTTGTCTCAGCAGTCCATTACCCATACCACTAGGCTACCGCAAAATTATTCTTTGATATTCTGCTATTTCGAAAATGATGAACTTATATACAATCATTTATAGTATTTGAACTACTTTAAGTCTCTTTATTTATAAAAGCTCTCTCTCTCTCTGTATCAAATCGGTTCAGTTCAGGGACTGCGAGAAAGTTTCACATTTTATATTATTATTATCGATTGCTTAGTTTATTCATTTATTAGTAGCTCAGTACTATATAACAGCAAGAGTAGTATATAACAGCAAGAGCTATAATGGCATGTGGTGTTTACCTTTAAGCACTTAGAGATGAGATCCGGTTCTTAGCATTCCATGGATTCACCGTGCGGTCGCCGGGTCCATGGCGTGGTACAGAGAGGAACACTGTGACGGCGCCTGGGACTTGCGACCCAGGTGTAGGTTTAGGGTAGCCACCTTGTGATGCATCAGCGCTCACCTCCACCGTCAGTCGTGTTCCCCCTCTACCTATCCAAATTTGGTAAGATCCTATCAACGCCGTTTTAGATATTCGTTTGAGTAAAGAGCTTACTGAAGCTCTTGGCAATCCGAGGTCTTTAAATAAGTTATACAGGGATTTAGCTGGAATTCCCCTTGCTCCTACTTCCACGGCGTTACATTGTTTCATGTTTCATGTTTCCTTTTGTACAATTTTATGTTGCATAAATAAATGTAAATGCAATGCAATTTATGGTGAACCAAATTAAAAAAAAAGCAGCAGTCACGCTTTTAACCCTCCAATATTCGCGGCACAGAGTATAACTACAGATCTGGATTCATACGGGACTTCCGCCACTTTTTCTGTCTTTGTCATCTGTAATCAGAGAGATACACAGCTACACCGACACAGAATCCATACTAATATTATAAATGCGAAAGTAACTCTGTCTATCTGTATATTACGCTTTCATGGCTAAACCACTGAACTGATTTTGATGAAATTTCGTATAGGGGAAGATTAGACCTTGAGAAAGAACATAGGCTATGTTTGGTTGCGCTAACTGACATCTATGCGGGCGGTGCCGCGGGCAAAAGCTAGTATATTACAATACTGTATGTATAGTAGAAGTAATTGAAATAAAACCAATTTTTACGGATTCTATCGCGATATATTTGTTTTTAATCGCGATATATTTGTTTTTAATCGCGATATATTTTTTTATCGCGATATATTTGTCTTTAATTATTATTTTTAAACCGACGTTTCGGCTGCCTTTCAGCAGCCATGATCGCGGTGTGTAGTAGAAGTAAAGTGTTCATTAGACTATGCTATCTGTACGCATTCTGTGTCAACGCAGCGAACGCTATGTATGGTGTATCTCGCTCTGGGTAAGGATGTTCCAGAGTGTAAGAAATCGATTGAGGAACAGCTGACTGCTAGAAGCGTCGATAAAAATTAGCCTTCATGTAAACGCACCTACTAAACCGTAAATCGTCGGTCTCAATGACTGGAAGGTCAACGTATATCGACACAAGTTGCTGTCGTCCTGACAGACCATAGTGAGGGTATGCGGTGTTTAAACAATTGCCACTAAATTTTAATCAAACCTGTTAATAGTTTACGCGCACTGAATTAAAATTAATTACTTAACCTGATTGGATTATATTGCCATTTGTTTTATTATCAACATTATTTAACATAACATAAACTCACGCCTGTATTCCCCGAAGGGGTAGGCAGAGGTGCTAGCACCCACATTTCGCCAGTTTATGTTTAGGTCCCAATGTAATAGGTGGTGAGCCTATTGCCATTAACCGGGCACTTATAAACCTGTGATAAATACACACATAACTTCGAAAAGCATCGAAAAGTCATTGATGTGTGCCATGGTAAACCTGGGATCGAACCCGAGACCTCGTCTCAGCATTCCATTACCCATACCACTAGGCTACCGTAAAGCCTTATCGTCATCAACATTATTTCCTTACTGTTATTATAAATACTGAAGTAACTGTTTGACTATACGTTATACTTTTACGCCAACTTATCTTTATAAAAAAGGATAACCTACAAATTGAATAAAAACATACATATTACATACATACATTTTACTATGGGACATATAAATTTTACAGAATAAAGGATCCCTACGAGCGGAACCGCGGGCAATATCTAGTACAGTCGGTGTCATAAATATCTTGACGACTAAGTCTCAAAATGATCTTAAAACTCTCGTATTAAGAGCAAAAGAAACTGTTTCATTGATTTATATGGTATTATTGACCGAACTAAAGGTGTATATTAAATATTAGAACAATCGGTCAACTGGAAGGGTGTTAAAAAACTAAATTAAGATCATTTCGAGTACTCTTTTCACCAACATCTTTTTGATACTGGCCATAATAAACCTAAGTATTTCAAACATAGATGATTAAAAAATAAAAAACCCGACTGGCACTGAAAAGACCAAAATAAGTTTGATAGCAGGCGGTACCCATTAATTTTTACTTGAAATAAAAACTTAATTCAATAAGTAAGAAAATTAGCGAGAACGATTGTTTTGTTAAACAACTATAAATCGTTATATCCTAAATTATTATTTAAAATGAAAAATGATAAAAGGAACCTAAAGATGATTTTAAAATATCTATTCAACGACACCCCACTTGACATAGTTCACCGACTTTTTTGTTCTTTTCATTTTGACAATATGGCGTCTGGTTGTCGCTGTGGTGAATTTTTATTACTGTCGTGTCTTTAGTGACACTCGCAAGGTTAAGACGAATCGATTGACGTAAGAATTATCAAAATCGGCCTACGCATTTGGTCTCTAGAACGCCACATAGACACAAACATACATACATACATAGACTGATAAACACATAACGCTCCTTTGCGTCGCGCAGTCGGGTAAAAATAGACGTTATGAGTATAATTTCTAAATTAGTATGTATTCACCAACTTTTGTCCCTAAAGATTATTATACAAAAGTACCCCAAAAAGTCTTGATACAATGCCAAGAGCAACCACATACATTTCCCTACATTAACGTTGTTTACCCAAACGAATTAGCGACAAAGGACGCTCTAAATCTCCCAATCATTTTCTCGTCTAGATACCAGCGCTCGTCTCGACCCAATGTTTCGATAGCACATCATTTTCCGTCTCACCGATCCTTATGACGTGGCGAAGTGAAAAATAAGCGTGCCAACCTTATCTTCTTGATAAGTATTCTTTTTCGACGGAGTTGTTTTTCGCTAAATGATTAATAATAGTGTAAGCGAGGATGTCATTTTGGGTTTTGTTTGTACCGGCCAGCATTGTTTTTGGTTGAAAATGTATTAGAGTAGAAAAAAGTTAGTTTTTTGAATTTAGAATTGTCTATTCAAATTATTGAAAAATAAAAAAATATAGTCTGTAGTTGACAAGCTAAATCTGTTTTTTTTTGTAAACGTCAAAATAAGTTTTTGGGAAGAAGACTGAAAAGACTTTTTCAAGGGATAGAATATGGAATTATTTTCATTCTTTTGACTTGCCCGAAACTTAAAAATATGTCATGCTCTCAATTAGCTATTTAATTACTATCTATTACTACTTGTTTGTCCTTGGGGTTGGAGATTCGAGATAACTTTAAATTTCGTATAGCCATCGTTCCTCATGGTACTTACTTACAGTTTTGCATAATTGAATTATTAGGTACATATATTTTCGCATAACACTAACCTGGTAAAAAAGTTGATCCGTTTTCAAACCAAATTAATTTAATTTCAAAGTATTAAGTCATCGAATTGAAGTACAAAATTTAAAATTCTCTTCCAAAATACAAAATTCATCACAAAATAATATTAACACACACTCCAAACGCACCTATAAAAGTTTCATTTCTTATTATGGTAACGGAAATTGCGGAGCGAGTTTATAAATTATATAATCCGCCATTTTGAAATCGAAGGGCGAACCTCATTAATATTTTACGCACCTTTTTTTACAGAATTAACATTCCAGCGATCGACCTCACGTACCCAACAACACATGGCGTGCGCTTTGACGCTCGTAATTATACGACTTTTACATAATACCAAGCCCTTCGTCTCATAAAAAAATGGCTGCCTAATATTTTCCTGTGACATATTATATTTTTATCATATGGCTTTTGAGGGAGGTGAAAGAACTCATTTCGCATTGTGCAGGACCCTTTTCCGGGAAGAAGAATTTTTCTGCTGGCTCGCGAAAAATGAGTGTCGGTGAGGCACATTTTTAGGGGATTTTATTCCTACAAATTGATGTCGACATGAAATCTTTGCTATTGCTAATAAATCTGAATAAGTATACGATGCTGGGTGTAAAGGTACACGTATTTTGAAGTATGGCTGTCAAGAGTCGATGTATTTTGTCAATACATAATTGATGACCGTACAAGTTATTTGTCACATAATTTTTTATAGGTACTATTTAAGTGGCAGACAAGCACACCAGATAGGAAATGTTTACCATAGCCTATGGATATAGGTATATTCTTGGATACCAGAGGGGACGTTCGTGCTGCCAACTCTGTAAATATCTTCTGATTGAAGAATCTCATTATGTTAGTCACTTGCGAAAACCACAGTAGCTCATTCCATAGCTTGAGCGTGCGTGATACAACCGTGTCCTAATGGGTACTTGCATGAATATTTCTTTAAATTCAATTTAAAAGTTCGTTTACATACTTTGTATTTCGAGTTTAGTTTCATACGAATTAATTGAAATATTCATAGATAAATCTTTTTCATCCAAAAGTCATTTTATTGCTTTGAGTGTCCTTTTCCTCGAAATCGGAATTGTGCAGATAAAATTATTGTTGGTAACATAAAATAATTGTTCGCTTTATTCAATTAATTATTAAAGAAATTTGAAATTGAAAAGTAAATAAAGCCCGATACAGTACATTTTATAACAACCAAGTGAGCCGCCCTGACCCATCACCTTATTCTGCTTCATCCAATCGCCAATCTCGGTTGCAAAGCTTGTACTTCGAGGAACCGGGTCCTAGGACATTTTTTGGTGTATTATGGCTTTTAGTATAGTGTAGATGCGTGGTGTACGAAGATGCGTGGCTAAAGCTGAAAAGCGGCAGGAGCTTCTGGGCGTGCGTTGCCCCAATTGTCGGTGACCCCTCCCAAGCCAGAATGGAACACTGGAGAGCACAGGGTCCGCTACTGACCCCTTTCGTTCCGCTTTTGGAGGAACTCCTGCCTGGCCCTGAACCAGAAGGAAGTCATTAAACAGACTCCGGACTCGGGTCGACCAAAGCAGGGAATGCCGGGCCGGATGGGGGTTCTCGGAGGGGGCGGACCTGCTATGTGAATGTGGAGTTACACACTGGGAGAAGTTTATTTGAGGGCCGAGGCGCCATCGCCACGATAGAAGAAGAAAAAGTATAGTGAGTGTCGTCTGCCATAGTTTACCAGAATCCAATGTACTACCATATAACTACTACATCTCTGATATTGTAGCAAAAAGCATTCAAAAACATGAAACTATATGAAATCAATAGTTTCCCGTTGTACTTGCGAGTCGCGTGTATGATAAATAGACCACGGATCGCTAGCCCGCACTGAATAAGCTGCTACTATTTACTCTCGAACGATATTCAGAACGTCAGAAAATTCAAAATCGTATCCTAAAATGTATATAGACGAAAATTTACTTATTCTAAACACGTGACTTCTAGACCGCTTGCAAGTAGTCTTTGTGTGATCCAATATTGGGCCAACAACCGATATCGTGTCGGATATGTCATACATTTGACTTCTTCCGATATCAGATGTCGGATGTCGAGTGATGTGAAAGCGCTCTAAGATTAACAGATCAGTGGTGAAGGGTGAAAATTTGCAAACGGCAAGCCGATGGAAATTATAAAGTGTAAATGTAAAAATCCCTTTGCAGAAGACTACCCAGCAAACAGACCGACCGGACAGTCCCGCCACTGGTACAGACTATCCAACAAACTTGTATTAACCTTCATTTGTTATGTAGATTTTTGAACACTGTGACCAGATTTTTAGCTATCTGAAACTTTAGATTACTTGATCAAAAGTTAGCACCTACTGATCTTGAAAGTTTGTTTTATTACGAACTAAACTTTCTTTTAGTTTTTGTAGCCGACCAAAAAAGTAGGTTGTGAATACAACGTTTTTCCTTTCTTCAGAACTTTTTAGTTGAAAAAAGAACAACTCAGGATTGGACTTGAAGATGTGAACCACGCCTCACACAGGATATTATTGTAAGATAGATAGATAATTAATAATAATAATGACAACAACCGCCGACAGGCGACAACCTTTTCTTTTTGTTTTTCCGTGCGGAGATCCCCTCGGATACCCCCCTGCCGGAGCCGGAAGGGGAGGTTATGTCGGACTCGAACCGACTAAAACCAACGCCGACTGTGGGTCGGGGTGCTAGGCCGGAGGTGAGGTTGTCATCGACATATCCCTCGCACCCCGGGTGACCCAGGGCCATCCCTTACGGTCTTGCCCTCCTCGGGAGGGGGGACAACGGTGTCCCCGACTCGCCCCCGGAATGTGGAGGCGCGCTTCTCAGCGCGCCGTTGCTGTGGTCTACTTCTGCTGGGGTGACAGGCGGCTCCACCCGTCACCCCCAGGCCCGCACTCATGGGGGACGGAGGTCGGTCAGTGCCCTCCAACGCCTGAGTCACCAACGCGCACGAGCAGTGCGGTTCGCGAGTCTCGCTCGCTCGTGCCGCCTCTCACGTTCCGCCGTCTCCTTCACGACCATTACCTGCTCGCTGAAGGAGACGCCGGCCGCCCACGCGTTCGCACAGCGGACCATTGCTGTGAGCAGGGTGGTGGGGTAAGAAAGAGGCGACGACCTTAGCCGCTCAACGGATGTTACTCCAAGGCGTTTAGTCGCGTTTGGTCAAATACGCATTTGGTCCAATTGTAACAGGAAAAAATCGTGGACTTTCTATCCGGTTTCTGGGTGGTTATAAGAAAAATTACCACGAAGGCCTTCTAACCTATTCTATCCAAGTCGTTTTTTGACAACTGGACCAAATGCGTAATTGACCAAACACGACTAAACACTCCGTGGCAGAACTCTGCGTAACTATTTTAATGGAGCCCATGCAATGAATTGGTGAGTCACCGTCTGCCTTTTTGACAATGTTGAGATTTTTTTTTTTTTTTTTTTTTTATATAGGACACGTCAATTTGACTTCACTTCGCCTGATGTTAAGCTAAAGGCAAAGTCTCGGAAAGAGGGTCACCATCGTAAACATTTACCATGTTAACAGTGGTGGCACTCAGCTTGACGGCCTCATTAGATGCCTTTTCACGCCCCGCTTAAAGGACCCAGGACTGTAGGAAGAAGGAAACACGTGAACTGGCAGGGAATTCCAGGCCTTAGTGGTGCGGCATAGGAATGAATCACTGAAACGCTTGGTTCTAGCAGGTATACTCTGCACCGTAAATGGATGACATCTTAGCCCTGCACGTGTCGTCCTGTGAAGGAAAGGGGAGGGTGGGACTAATTGGAAGAGCTCGTCAGAACATTCACCATGGTAGAGACGGTAGAAAACTGCCAAAGACGCAACATCTCTACGCATCTGCAAAGGCTCGAGGGTGTTCGTGACCTCAGGATCCCCAATAATGCGGACCGCACGTCGCTGCAACCTGTCGAGAGCATCTAATAAGTACTTTGCGGAGCCGTCCCAGAGATGTGAGCAGTATTCCACGCAGGAACAAATTTGGGTCTTATATAGAAGACACCGCTGCTCCGGCGTGAAAAAACGTCTCACTCTGTTCAGGACTCCAAGTTTACGCGAGGCTGATTTGATGATACTCTCGATATAGTTTTTGTTATTCAGTTTGCAGCGAACATCCATACCGAGGATAGTGAGGTGATCCTGCAGTGGCAGTGGTGTGCTCTGAAGAGTGGGAAGGGGAAGGAAAGGAGATACCTTTGCTGTAAACGCACATGCCTGGGTCTTCTTGGCATTGAACTCGACCAGGTTCCTAGCGCCCCATTGAGAAATGTGGTCCAGGATCCGGTCCAGGTCAGTGACAAGAAGCTGCCTTTTTTCCGCGATATCAGACTGCTTGGCCGCAGGATGTGCGTAATAACTCCCGTGTAAGGTGCTGTCGTCTGCATAGCAGTGAATGCTTCCGTTTGCATATTTTATTGTCTCGGCAGGCATCTGTTAGTGTCCCCCTAAAGTCCATCTACCAGTCCATCCAATACACAACCCATAGCCCATAATCTAGTTTCCATTATTCCAATAATCTCTGCACCTGGCGAGGAACATCGGAGAGGTGGAATCCACCATGTGTGTGCATCCCTAGCATATTAAATTCTCTTAAAAGGGCATCTACGTCTTAGCTTCGCACGCCTTCCAAATGCCCGGGTTTCCATAGTCCCGAGAGTCACGGAACACAGCGACATAACAATAATAATATCAAACAAATTAAGTATCTTGATTAGCTCACGAGATTGTTTACATGTGGGAGGTAAACTTGGCAATCATTATCCCAATGTCGTCGCCGTCAATGGACTTATAGCCAAGAGCCTCGACCAACACCTAGAAAGGCTCGCGCTGGCAGCTGCCCTGATACAGAAGGCGGTACTCCTCGACACGGCGCGCATAGTGAGGAAGTGCCTCTATCTTGAGCCCTGACCACCGGTACCTTGGTCCCACTCGATGCCGGTGGGATACTATTTTTTATATTTTTAAATATATTTTGTATTTTTTTGGATATATTTAAATGTAATTTATATATTATATACCTACTCAAATAAAGCAAATAATATCTTATAATATTGAAAGAAAGATGGAAAGAAAATTACTTCTTGAATTTTATTTTATCGTAATTTTATTGTATTTTTTATTTCATTCAGGAATCGATCCTCAGACCAATTACACATTACTGACAGTCGCAACTACAGACAGCTCTTGCAAAATACGAATGTACAAATCAAAAAAATTCGTCAAATATATTCTCCCATGGTAGGCGCTCCGGCGAAATGCATTTGGCACCGGCACTGATATATTTACACGTGATCCTACTACCAAATATACAGTAAAGGTGCGAACACATCACATTATACATACTTCCACACTAATGTTACAAAAGCGAATGTTGCTCTGACTGTTAGGCTTTCACGCCTAAACTACTGAACTAGTTTTCATGAAATTTGGTTCAAAGGTAAATTAAATCTTAGAAAAGGAAATAGGTTTCATTTATTCGCTAAAAGTATGAAAGCAGATTTGTAATAGTTCAGTGCAAGTTGCATTTAAAAGTAAACCAGGCGACCCGTCCCAGCTTCGCCCGGGAATATTTCGTATCCCATATTTGATAGTGACCTAAATATGGGATACGAAATATTCCCGGGCGAAGCTGGGACGGGTCACCTGGTTTACTTTTAAATGCAACTTGCACTGAACTATTACAAATCTGCTTTCATACTTTTAGCGAATAAATGAAACCTATTTCGAAGTGCCCGAAGTTTCCATACAAAAGTTTATCACCTATTTTACCCTCTTAGTTATATTTGAAAACGCTGATGGCTGATACACTGGATCATTTATTTCTTAAAATACACAGGCTTATCAAATTTCGTACATCTAGCTCTGAAAATTACAGTTTTTCATACAAACTTTTATCCCTTATTTAACCCCTTTAGTAGCAAAATTTCCAAAAATCATTTCTTAGTGGATGCTTACATCACAAAATGCATCTACGTCAAAATTTCAAGTTTGTAGGTCTAGCGGTTTAGGCTCTGCGTTGATGAATCAGTCAGTCAGTCGGGTCAAGTAATTTTAAATTTATAGATCATAAAAATATAATATTGTGTGCATTGATGAGCCGCTATGTATCCACTGAGGAATCAGCCGCATCAATATCAAAATTACAGTGATTTCTATCCAATGCGGTTAAATACCACAACAACGTTATTTATTGTAATCTCAATAAGCTAGTTTTGCGTTTCAGCTATTCCGAATTATCAGTATTACGTAAACGGTATCCAGAAAACCGAATAAATAAACTAGATACTAATCTAAGTATTAATTTGCTTTAATAATATTACCGTCGGACAACGTAGTTTGAATATTTATCATGAAAATTGTATTATAATAAGCTAATTTAGGTGGCAAACTATAATTTGATTGTGTAAATTGACACTAAATATCACTTTGCAATTACAATTTTGTTTAGTCAATTACGTACGTATAGCCTTTAGTGCTACGGCGTGAATTGAGAGAGGCCTATGTGCTACAAATTGGCTAATTGATTGATTGAGTTTGAAACAAGATTAGATCAGTGATCTGGTATTTAGTAGAGAGAGAGAGCGAGTGAGAGAGATAGAGAATAATATGCACACTAGTTTGTAGTTAATAACTTGGTCCTTCAAAAGTTTTTCTTCGTCAGAGTCACTCTTGCACTTTGTAATCCAGGACACATTCTCTGACTTCTCTTTCCTATGACTTAGTTTTATTTTGGTTTTTACTGCCGTCTGACCTCCACTACGAGAGGGAAGCCTATGTTGAAGTCCTGTCCATCATACAGTAGATGTAATAGCTAGCAGAGGAAGAATAGGCTATTAGACTATTTTTTTTTTACTTTCGAAATATGACCACTTTCTTATAATATAATGAACTGTAAAAGTAAAATTTTTGTACGACAAAATAGTTTTCAAGATATTTGATTTTGAAAAAGTTCATAATAAAAGTTATTTAAAATTTAATAATGAATCCAAAAAGTCATATATTTGAATTGAATTTGATTGTTTATATTTTGACTTTTTTTGGGAATTTCAACTAATGAAAAGTCATAGTTTCAGTTTAGATATGCAATATTTTATATTACAAGGCATATTTTTTCAGAACAAGCTATCATATTAAGCAGTATTGGGAGGAATCGACGACTAAGTCAAATAGCCTATTGAATTATCTCAGTGGAGCATTAGATCACATCAATATATTTTTATAAAGTGCGAAAGTTATTGCTATTTCACGCAAAACTAGTCGAATCAATCTGGGTGAAATTGGACACAGAGTCGATTATTGGCTGGAATAGTAAATAGGTTACTTTTGATCTCAAGAATCCAATCCCAGAAACTCATGCAGGTGGAGTCGAGCGCAACAGCCATTAAACTCAATAAAAGAACACACCCTCTTTACTTAATACTTACTAAATTTTCGCTTCGGCCGTCAAGGAAACCGGAGTTTCGTTACGGTTTCCTTTATCGAAAATACTTTTAAATCTACATCCATAAACGCAGTAATGACCGTAGAAGAGTACTGTGCTTCTGAATTTAAGAAAACAAAGTCATATAATAGTAAACAAATAACAGGATTGCTACAGCTAAACTGTGTACTTATATTTTCTTGTGAAATGTATTGTAATAGTACCAAAAGTGCAAACTAACAAACAATGTTATTCTTGAACAGTTGGAAGTCCTATTTAGTTTTAAATTCAGTTAGCGTAAACATGTGAAATGCAAAAGCTTTTACCGGACTGAAATATGCAATTGTCAACGTAATTTTTATTAACCACCTTTGTAATGCAAAGAGAGGGATGTTATAAGTTTCTGTTTGTATGTCTGTAGCATCATAGCTCTCC
Source organism: Eilema sororculum (assembly GCA_914829495.1). NCBI lineage: Eukaryota > Metazoa > Arthropoda > Insecta > Lepidoptera > Erebidae > Eilema > Eilema sororculum. The sequence goes on from OU618532.1 coordinate 2,375,991, forward strand.
AAAGGATGAAGCGATTTCAATTCAGTTTTTTTTTGTATTAAAGGGGACTTAGCTACGAGTGTTCATAAACAAGTTCGATGAAAATCGGTTGTACCGACTCTAAAAAATTATGAGCGTTAAAGTGGACATGGGGAGTGTCAGAGGTTATTTAAATATTTAATTTATGTTATTAGGGGCCGGTTCGATCAAACGCGAGTAAAGTTTATACCTAGAATAAACAGCCAATGTCAGCCATAAATTGGCTGTTTATTCTAGGAATAAACTTTACTCGCGTGTGGTGGAATATATCATAAGTATACGGTCTAGGAGTTCTTTTGTAAATGTATGTAGTGCAATAATTTCAATACAGAGATGTATACTCTCCTACGTATGCTTTTACATTGGATTATCGTGACTTTTGCGGAATTGTCAGCCGTTTGATCCACCAATCCTGAAAAGTAAGCCTACTTTAATGCCTCGTCTATTGATTAGGCGGTACTTGGTCAAGCTCTCCTGAGCTTACTCGTGCTCTAAAAACTTACTTGGACTCTCTCATAGATCTCAAAACTGTGGTTCAAAAATAATTCTAAGATTTAATAACTTAGACATATATAACCCCGAAGAAGTAAGTGGAGGCGTATTAACAATCATATTTCGTGAATTATAATTTTAGGTCCCAGGGTACCCTATTGCCGTCAAGGGGACTCTTTGTTATAGGCTGTGTTTACTGTCGGATGGAGAACAGCCCTATCACTTAGTCGCCTACGACACCCAAAGGATTTAAATTGGAATTATTGAATATAAAAAAAATAGAAAACTGAATAAATAAAGGTTTCTTCCATATAAAGAGAAATAAAAAGAAATAGAAGGAGAAATATCTAGGGCACAGAAAAGGCACTGAGCCATACATTCCTTTCAAACAATCGATAAGAATTTTATTCTATGTTCAAGTTGTAAAAATAAAAGTCCATAGAGTTCCACACACGTTATGAGTCCGACAAATAGAATCAACCTCTTTTATTCCCATGGAGGTTGTACGGCGTGAGTGATACCTAACGTCTCAGGGGAAGAACCCACGTTCAATGACTACAGAACGCTTCAGTGGAACAAAGTGGAACGTATTTATTTTACTGATTTTGTATTTTAGTTTTTACTAGATAATCTAGGCTTTGCTCGCGTCCAAACAGGCAGTTTGTTCGTTACACATATGTCTTACTACAGAAATAGCTGTACCAAGTTTTATCAAGTTATTTTCAAAAAAGGAACTCATACAAATTTTCATCCAAAATTAAAATTCGTTAACGGTTGTTCAATTTTTGGCCACCATGTGTTTGTAGTGGTAACCCTCATTCCGAGACTTTGCCTTTTGCTTACCATCAGGCGTGAAGTCAAATTGACGTGACTACATAATTAAAAAACCCCCGTCACAAAAAACACCAAAAAGTTGAAAATAAATGAATAAATTTTAATTCAACGGTTGCCATGTCGTGGGACCGTAACTGGTTAAGTACTCCTTTATATCGTAAGGTCCCCCGACATGGCAACCGTTGAATTAAAATTTATTCATTTATTTTCAACTTTTTGGTGTTTTTTGTGACGGGGGTTTTTTAAATTTTTAATTTAATTTTTATTTTATACTTTTTAAATTGATCTACTCGTCAAGCTCTTTCATTTGATACCCATATTGAGGGAATTATAAAGAAATACGTATTCCAACATGTTGTGGTGGCGGCCATCTTGGACCGATTTTTTTCAAACATGGCTAAGAACACTCCCGACTAATATACCTTTCAAACAAAAAAAACTAAATCCAAATCGGTTCATCCGTTTGGGTGCTACGATGCCACAGACAGACACACACACACACACACACACACACACACACAGACACGTCAAACTTATAACACCCCGTCGTTTTTGCGTCGGGGGTTAAAAAATGCATTGCTTTTTTTTTGTGAAAAATCCGACTACGCGGCCACTACTGCGTTTTTGTAGCTGACTGTACACAAATACGTCAATTTTGACAATTGCGCGAGTTGACGACAAGAAAATAATCAAAACTTGAAAGGTGCCAAATCGCGGACGCCCGCGAGTATGATGGCCGCGAGTTGATGAATGACCCGCATCTACTAGGTCTACAACAACTAGCCTGGATCATCGTTCTAAGGCCTTCTTTTGCGTACGGAAACTATGTCAGGCTTCAGAGCTGATAAGGTGGATACATCGGCTGGTGTAGCCAGGGATACTGATACGCCCTAAAAAGGAGAATCATCCTTGGCCACCAACACTCATCAAACAATCAGTTAGCCTATTGCAGTCCGTTGCTGGACATAGGCCTTTTTTCTTTTTTCTTTTTCTCCTAATACGTGCTATTTCTGCCCATCCTCCGCCTTCCACATCCAATTTGTCCCATCCAACTTTTACAGGTTGTCAGTACATCTGGCTAGTGGGCGCCCTACTTTTCGTTTACCTGCTCGCGGCCTCCACTCTAGGACTCGTTTGCTCCAACGGCCGTCGGTCCTTCGGTAGATGTATCCACCTAAATTCATGACCCTGACAAATAACTTGAGATTACAATCCCCCATCAAGTATAAATAATAATAAAACAAAATAAGATCCATTTTATTTTGTATTATTTCAGTATCTAGTCATTATGTTATGAAAAAATACTTTATGTTATTAAATATACGAGTACAATCAAACTTTTCACAATTCAAATAATTTTATAGAACTATTAATTAATTTGAATTGGGGATTATTAAAATACAGATAGGATAATTAAATTACAATGAATTATACATTTCACAGATATGGGTATGTATAGGGAAGTTTAATAATTAAAAAGACGCTCATGGAGGTCTGAAATCATTCTGTAATATCCTTATAGGGTAGGTTATGCCATGCCATCTGAGGGTCGTGGTGCTGAGCCACAGGTGAGGTTGTCTTCGACATATCCCTCGCACCCCAGCTGACCCAGGGCCATCCCTTACGGCCTCCCCGAGAAGGGGACAATGGTGTCCCCGACTCGCCCCCAGAATGAGGAGGCGTGCTTCACAGCACGCCACTGCCGTGACCTGCTTCTGCTGGGGTGACAGGTGGCTCCACCCGTCACCCCCAGGCCCGCGCTCATGTTGAACGGAGGTCAGTCATTCTGTAATATCCAATGTTCGTTCTTGCGATGAATGACCTTGAAACGTAATTCTATTAAATAATTTACAGCTAATATTTTAAGTTACTCCAAAACTCTGAAATCGAAATACCTCATGTCTCATTTTCTAATAAATTTCAGTCTAACTACGTAATTCTAAAATCATTTTCGCGAAACTGAATGTAATTTAAATTCACTTTTGTCTGTGGCGTTGAAAGATGGTGTCATTGTTTTTGATAAAGACAAAATTAAAAACATTTTGTTGTAAACGAATTTTAAATTAGCTGATACCCGCAGCTCCGCTCGCGTGGATGTCATAACACGACTTTTGGTCACATAAGTTGCCGGTCCACCGAAGCGGAGCGAGGTTGTGGAGTGTAGAAACGGATAAATTAAACCATTAGGATTGCACAAAATCGAAAAGCGGAGATTTTGTGCAATCCCATTGGTTAATATTTGTCCGTTTCTCCGCTCCGCAGCCTCACTCCGCTTCGGTGAACAGGCAGCCTTATTCCCTCAACACGACAAGACAAAGGCTCAACTCCACCAATTTGTGATCAAACAAACATACACTTTTTAGTCTGAACAAGACCTTTCTATTAAAAACGACAGTAAAATGCGTTCTAACATTAAACAATATGAGTAAGTAGTAGGTATGCATATTCGATATCTAGTCTTTCTAAGTCTGTGGTGAACAGGTTAATGACTTTTGAAGTCGATTAAAGTATTTTAAATTCAGTTAATAAAGTCTCTAATTACTGTTAATCGTTACTAATTGAATTGAAAAGGACTTTACTTTCTGTTTCACTAATTAACTAATATCGATTCGCACTAAAACGAAGCGCATTGACGAAACAGGGAATATACCTATAAAATCGGGTGGCACTGTGCTGGTATCACAATTATTAATAATAAAGAACATAATAGGTAATATAAAGTTTCGTTATTATCACAGTATATTCTAGTGTTTACACATCAATAAATATTTATTCCACATTCCACACAACATTCTACACAACGCTATCTAGACCCATGGTAAGCTTAACTAGCTTGTGTTATGGAATCTAGAATGCGGATAAAAATACTTAAATACTTTTTTTGGACATAGGTAGGTAGATGTAATATATAGGAACACTCAGAACCCATGTAAATAGCCATATTCATGCACACAAATATTTGCACTGAGCGGGGATCGAACCCGCGCCTCCTGCTGGTAGTCGCGTTCACTACCGCCACGTCACAGAGGCTGTCAACACAATACAAAAGCTGGGTTGAACGCTCTAATCTCAGGAACTATTCATTCGAAGTTCGAATAAAAAAATATTATTGTGTTGTACATACATACATACATATAATCACGCCTTAGGTTAGGCAGAGGTGAATTAACACCTACATTTCACCAATAATTGTAGTCGGTCCCATGTAATACTTAGGGGGTGAGCCTATTGCCATAATATTCCGGGCAATATTGTTGACTCGAGCCTTTCTGAGGCTGAGTCTGGGCTGTATATATCCTGCTTCGGAAGCTACCTGTGCCGGGTGGGACGAGAGCCGACCAGTGGGTGCCACCACTGTGGCGGCGATGATGACATGGTGCAGCACACCCTAGAGGAGTGCCCCGCATGGGCTGGGGAGGGCCGTGCTCTCATCGCCGAAGTGGGGACGGACCTCTCGCTGCCGGCCGTAGTTCTGTCTATGGTCGACGGCGGCGATGAGGCGTGGGCAGCGGTTCAGACCTTCTGCGAGACGGTTATCTCGCAGAAGGAGGCGGCGGAGAGGGAGAGGGAATGTGACCCACTTTCCCTCCCACAGCGCTGCAAGAGAACCGGGGCTCGGAGGAGGCGGTACCACCAACTCCTCCCCCCCTAACCGGGCCGGGCAGTAGACGCGGGGGCATCTGCTGGCCTTACATAGGCCTCGAGGTTGAAGGCGCACGTCGTGTCGCGTGTGCCTTACTTAGGCGGGTGGCAGAAGGACTCTTCTTCTGCCGCACCAGAGACGAGCCTGCCGCCGATCAGTGGCGGGCTACCCACACGACGATGGCGGAAGATATTGTTCCCGCCATCGTCGATATGTGGTGACGACGGACACCGTGGTGGTTTAGTGGGTAGTCTGGCCTCTTTCGGAGACTAGGAGTCCCACACGAAGCCCGCTCCCTACCCCCGTGGGGGGTGAGCGAAGTGCTTAAACATATTCCACCACGTAAAAAAAAGGGCTGTATATATCCATCTGATGTTAAATAGCTCTATACCTTAGTCGCCTTGTACGACACCGCGTGGGAAGAGATGGGGTAGCCCAAATTCTTCTCTGCTGGGAACCACGCGGCTATATGTATATGTATAGACCGTATATTTACACGTTACTATTCATGAGAGCGTAGCAGTAATTATAAATGCCAATAAATCTATCAGTAGATTATTTGAGAAATTAAACATTTACTTATAGGGTAAAAATGTAAGAATTAGTATACGCCGGGTAAATCTGGGGTGGGTTAGATAGTTATTAATATAATTAAATGTCCATACCCGTATCTCATACGAACATGCAATCATGTTAATAATACTGTATCGTTGTCTGGCGTAAGGGCCACTCCACATTGGAGTACAATCACGTAATTGGGTACTTTCCATTAGTGTATAGGATGACAGTCGTTTGTTGATCTCATAACTTCAGGATGGAGCCGCCATTGTCCTATGGCCTTATTGGTGACTGATGAAAGACGATGTTTGATGAACATTGTATTCATACTATTTTGTGAAGTGAAAACTTTGGATCATGTTAAAAAACACGTTACGGAAGTAGACGGGATTGATAACTATACATAGATTTTTTTTAAATATGCAAAGTTTTCGGTGTACGTCGGTAGCGCAAGGAACAGGATTCGAACACAGGAAGATACGAAAATAATAACAAAATGCAATATACACTTGTGTTTGTTATTCACAAAGTTACGTATTCTACGCGTGTGAACAATAATGCTTTTTAGTATAGACCAATGGCTAATGAAGTGGAGTACTGTATCTCCGATATTGCAGATATTCAGGATATTGCGTGCGCGATGTCGGATATCCGCGTCCTGGATATCCGCTATCCGCTATGGCTGTTGAATATTTATGACGTTTATTTCTACTTAATTCTGTAACAATAAATTACTGGCAATTGATTTTGACTTTTTATTTTATTTTTGATGCGTTATTTGTAAAGAAATATCTATATTTTTTGTTTAATACGATTGTTATTCTATGTTAGCCGGGAGTAAACGTGTGGCCATAGGTACCTACTTAATTGCGTATATAAAAATCCAGTCGAATTTATTCAGCTGTTTTTGTGAAATAGTACTGAAGCTCCAGACGGGAGCTAACGTGGTAGTCTGACAGACATCGTAAAATCGAAAAACGTTATCTGAGCGGTTATTATTACTTTCAATCACAATTCTAATGTTCTCAGTACCTTCCTAATACTCATTTACGCACTACAAAGTAGAAAATATCATAAAAAGTGAATAAACTGTTGATAAAGCATAAGCGATGATAGAAAAAGTAACAAACATTTTAGGTAAAAAATATATCACTATTCCTTTCATTCCATCTACAACACAAAATAACAGCATCGATATTCTCTGTGTTTGAGAATAACAATATACACGGTGTCCCAATATCCGCCACTATTGTGGTAAACCTACTTCTATTAACAGACACTTAACACGTCGAGCGTTGTAACAGAAGAAATGTCCTCGCTAATGAACAACGTTTGGACAGCGTAGTTCGATCAATTATTCTGTGCTTCCTTCATTATCTTATCACATTCTGCTTCGTATTTGAGATTTTCCTTATCGAGGAAAGTTGATATAGGAATTTATATTAGTCTCATGGATATAAAGTTCATAAAGATTTGGTAGAATTTAATGGTTGTTATCTGATCACGGTGAATGAAAAATTTAATATTAATTTGTATTATATACCTATTGCGAGGTCTGGGGCCACACTAAGGCCAAGATCAAGGGCTTGTACTTGTCTGCTACCTAAGTGGCATATAAAATTCAACCTCACCTGCAAACACGTGATTGACGAAAAAGGGTCCTATAGGCTTTACTTAGCTAGGCTTGACAGTAGTTTCTTCTTTAAAGCCGTATTGGCCAATCCAAGAAGAGGGGAAGTAAACCTTGGGCCCCAAAAAGACAACTTCGGACGCAACGGGAAACAGCCAATTTCATCAAAATCAGTTTAGTGGTTTAGGCACAGAATAAATAAAAATGCTTGATAGCGTAACTGAAGTTATTAAAGTGCGATTAAATGTTAACGATTCGGTTAATAACCGCAGCACACAAATGCAGCGCTAAATGATGAAAATAAGATGAAATTTAAAATTCGATACAAAATTCGCCGCACATTAAAAAGAAGCTGCTTCTTATGATCGTCATGTAATTCGAAGGAATTCTAAATTTAAATAAAAATTGAATATCTATATTTTGAGTTCGTTTGCTTAAATAATGCAGCTTCAAATTACTTTTTTATATCTGTTTTTCATAATTTATTCAATATAAATTCAAATTGAAATCAAGACGTCAAACCTAGATATTCAGTACGACGTTTTAAATTAATTGTTTGACATAACTGTCAAATAAATTGGTGACATTCGAAATTTAAACAGAATTGAAAATATTTATTATTTAATTGATTGTGTGAGCTATTCTATTTAACTGACATTATTGTGATCCATGCAATTCTATCTTTCAACCGTGGCATACTTCGAAGCCCCGTAGGCTAAGGTAGGCTAGATCACGCATGTTCAATAAATAGTACGTAAAATAACTGCATACCGTTGAGATAATAATAGCACGCGCAGTTGTTACAAGGAATAGGGACTTATTATCACAATAACACGCCCGTGTGGTTGATGCTTTAACCTGGATATTAAATGAGAGCTTGCTAATTCTTCACTTGAGCCGTCTCATTCATTTTTGTCCTTTAAAACCTTTTCATCAACGTAAGTAGCCAATGATATCACATTTTTTATCTTCTATAGGAAACACAATTTTCCCGTATACAGAATTTTGTACCAACCCATCTTTACTGAGGAAATGCACATGAAATATTTATAACATACTTGACCGACTTTCACAACAGCATCATATTGACACTGCGTTTTCTTGAATAAAACTCATTAATTAAAAACGAGACCTTAATGTTTTAGATTTCATGTAAATAAAAACATACATATACTCACGTCTGTAAATCCTCAAAGGGATAGGCAGAGGTGTATTAGCTCCCACGTTTCGTCATTTATGATTTTCGGTCCCACGATGTAATAGGGGGCGAACCAAATGCCGTCTAGCGGGCCCTTTGTCTTGTGCTGTATGTTTATTCTCAGATGCAGAACAGCCCCTATCCCATAGTCGCCTCTTATGACACCTACATTAAGAGCTGGGGTGGTTCTATTCTACTCCACCAGAAACCAACACAGCAAAGATTTCTTGTATAATGACTAAGTGGTAGCTGAGGGTTAACACATTGAAAAGGCAATACTAGCCAGGTCAGTAAAGCCATCGGTCCAGATTACCAGGTGAGCGATTCTATGGCAGTCGCTACGGAAGGTTAGATGTCTACAAAATATAGATAGCAGCACTTCATGGGAAATATTGGGGTTCATACGTTTTGTAGTTAAATTGATAAATCCAACTTCAAAGGACGATTGTCCTGGGTTTTCAAAGTAGACAGTAATTTCGACTAAAATATGGTGGACGTCTAGAATAACATAATATGAACTTTTATCCCTGACATAGGTTCCCCTGCATTGCGGGAACGAGATCAGAATTTCAAATAGGCGGAACCCTGAGTAAGAGGTATGTTAGAATAAAAATTATATCTCTTTATGACGTAATTTTTGCAGAGAAAAAATAAACTCAACAAATGTAATGATGTTATGAAATGAACACAAAAAGCGGAACTCCAAAGTGCCGCCAGCGATGCAAGCTGAGACCAACTCAGCGGAATGTAATTGGTAAAATTGTAGGCAGCTGGCCAGCAATCTGTCAGGCGGCTGGACTTTGTACATAGTACACACATATTTAGGGCTCGCTAGATATCGCAAGCCGTAGATACTCGTAGTTAAATGGGCCTCAAACAAACTTCACTTGCAAGCCCGTGCGGGTTTGTGGCCTACACTTTACATTTGTTCTAGACAACTGGGTAGATGTAGACGCCCCTTGGTTGCTTTGATTCGAAACATTTTTTTATTAAATGTACTGGGGACACACTGAATTAATAAGAGGTTTAGAAATTATTATACGATGCGATGCAGTTAAAGACTGTCCATTATGTTATCTAGCCTAATATAAATCTGTGGCAAATCTATATCTAAAATGAAGAGAAGTTTAGTTCATAAGCGAACAAATGTCTATGTTTGTTCGATGTAATTGTCTAGTGAAACAGGGGTACTCAACCTTAAATAATATTTCAGTAACTGACTCTCAATCATCATTCTCAAAGGTATTTCAATTTTGGAGCCCTGAGTGCACATCTTATCCTTGACTGGTATGTCATTTTTTCCTGAGAGTTCTTACCTCACAATAACGATAGAAAATCGTTTCGAGCTTGAAAAGAATCGTCTGTTATTTAGCTGTTTATACCGTTTTGATAGCAAACATACAAAAAACCCACTAGGCTATGTGTTGGCTTTGGTTTGGTTGGTTGGCACCCCGGTACAAAACCAAATCAAGTTAAAGAGTTAAAGCGGTATCCAAACCGAGAGAATTGGGTACGATTGGGATAAGCACTCTAGAAGATTTAAATCGAGGTCGTAAACATGATCCCAACCAGAACAGCATGCAAATAATTAAGGAACTCAAATACTACGCAAACTTCAAGCATTTAGATTTATTTATAAAAGTTTCAGCTAATTGGAAACGTATTTCAGATTAATTATCAACTTAATGGCACAAGTTTGGATGTTTAATCTTGCAACATTTTATGAGGCGTTTGCTGTTCAGCCATTTTGAAATGTTTGGGAATTTCGGGTAATGTAATATTTGGAAGGATTATGGGATTAACAAAACGTAATAATGGGGTTGAACGGAATTGGTGAAATAGTTGACTAGGGGTCAATGGTCGGGGAGATTTATTGATGGTAACACTACTGAGTTGGGAGTCTTCTTCATCCCAGTGTTAATCCCTTTTTCACCTTGGCCCCAGATGCCAATTGTTTTTCTTTTCAGTTTAACTACTGGTTTGGCTGAACTTGATATTGATATTTCCCGTGAGAAGCTGACAAGACTTCGGGTCACTACCTCAAAATTTGAACTTAATTTTCAGAAAAGCGCGTTTAGGTGTCCTCAGTAGTTAGGATCAATCAGTAATGGAATTGGTTGATAACGTTGGTAGGAGAGGTGCTAATTTTGTCAAAAGAAATACTAGTTTAACGTCGTAGAAGATAAGATGATATGATAGATTAAAGATCTTCACCACCATGGATGTCAATAACAGTGCGAAGCGGAGGAGAAAAATATCGGATACGCGGTATCTAAAGTAAGAGGTATATATCAAATGAATTAGTTGCCAGTGTGGGTAGACTGGTGTCAAATGAAGGTTCAGTAAGTTCTCAGAACTACATGGGTCAATAATAACATAGGCTTGCCTACATCCGCGGTTACGCCTACATGGAGGTCGATTATCGCGAGTTTAGATCATATCTCTAGTTTTACTCAACCGATGGCGAACAGATCTAAGATTTTTGATAAAGACCTTTGATACAAAAAAAGCGTATCAAAATTGGTTCAGTAGGTTATGCATCCATCGCAAACAAACTGTCAAGAACTTCAGAAAGAAATTAAATATTGATGTTCTTAGTATCGTCAATACAACATAACTCAAGTATTCTTTAAATATTATCAATGTACGAATACGACAAATTAACAATTCTATAACAGTATATAAGATATTAATTTATCATAAGCACTAAATGCTATAATTTAATTTAATATTGAATAACAGTTTCGAGAAACTTTTTAGCCTCAAATTTATTGCTGCGAAGCGCTACTCTCACTAAATTTAATAATATCGGGCTATTTTTAATAATAATCTGCCAGCTTCACAATATACAAAGATTTCCCACTTCAGTTAATGTCCTTTTAAAGAGAATCTCGTTAGACATCCGTCATATCCATCTAGTACAGTTGACGAGAATGGTACTTAAGATTTTATATGATATACTAGTCTATGCTCACGAGTCCGCCTTCGTGAAAACCGGTTATCACGACTTTTGGTCATATCTCCGGTCGATAAAAAACACAAGATTTTAAATGTGACCTTTAAAAAAATCACATCAAAATTCCAACATAGAACTGTTTAAATATCTTCAACGTACAGACCTACATGATGATCTAAATGATCGAAATCGAAATCGAAGCTCGAACATCATCCTGAGCACGCTGGCTGATCGGTGGTGCTCTAGTGAGCTGTTGGCTGCAGCTACATGTTCTGTACCTATAGCACAAGGAACGAGACCGAAAGCCATATTATTATTTTTTTGTAAAGAAAATTCGAACTGAAATTACTAATATTCTAACCCCTCCAGCTAAGCTGAATTGGTTGTGTTAGGAGTGCGTTCACGTCGGTAGTGTAAATAGCCAGGATTCAAATCCGGGACCTTTGGATCGTAAGGCCTAACAATTAAGTTACTGATGCTTTTTATACACTAACACTAGATTAAGATTATATTATGCTACTAACACTTTTTAAGGATTTTAAAATAATCTGAAATAAAATGAATTTTATTCTATTCTATTATTATTACAAAAATATATAATTGTACATGATGACAATCTAGCTAAATGGTGGTGGACTCGATTGGAAAAGAATAGGTAGATTGATATCAATGATGTTTTATAAACTGTAGATCTATATGTCATGCAGGAACATGGCCGATTTCAAAAATAGCGCGAAGACTACATAATAATATAAAAAAAATATAGCTTCTTAATAATAATACGTCAATGTTATTAATTTATATGAATTATATTATTATGTATTTTATTGTTACTAAGTAATTAATTAAAGACGTTTAATAAATGTATTAGTAACAATATTTATTTGCATTTATGATTGATGAAAGAAATGGTGACCATTTGGTCATAATTTTTTTTGTTGACATTTTAACGACATTTCTATAATATATCTTTGGTTGCTTATTAGCTGTTTGTTATATAAATTCGAATTGTCAGAGTGGTTAAAGTTTGGTTATCCTTACTTCCATTTTCTCACTTTATTTCCTCTCTTCCCTTCTAGCAGGTAATCAAGTGATAGTTTTGTAGCAAACACTCTTAGAGGACTGAATACATAGGGGAAAAGAATCTTCTCGGGCGGGAAAGATCGCGGGTTTGAGTCCCGTTCTTTTTCCCTATGTACTCGATGTACCTATAGTTAGTATACTTAATGCTGTAAAATTCATTCAACTCTTAGAGGACTTGTTGAGCAATAAATGGGTTTTGTTTTATTTAATACCAGAATAACTGTACTTCAAAAAACATTCAAAATACGATATTTTTCATGATATCAATAAAAACTTATTAAAACAAGTTATTTCAAGACAACAAAACCATTATGTACTTATTTTTACTGCATCACAGCAATAAAAGTAAAAGATATCGTAAGTATTCATCTATAAAAATATAAAAGAAGTTTAAAGCTTCTGTTGTCGACTGTACGCTCTCGTCCTCCGATGTAAAAATGACACGGCGTTTCACGCAACCATAAAATGTTAGTCCCTATCATAAATGAATCTTTTGCCTAGTAGCTGTACCTACTCTGCTTTTTTGCGCACTACTACGGTAGTAAAATAGATGGATGGTATTATGAGAAAATATGTGTACAAGTAAACATAATTAAAATTTTTGTTTGTGACCTTATACCATCCTTTATAACTTCGAAAAGCATCGAAAAGTCATTGGTGTGTGCCATGGTAAACCTGGGATCAAACCCGAGACCTCGTCTCAGCAGTCCATTACCCATACCACTAGGCTACCGCAGATATCATCCTCACAACACCCCATCAAAATTACTTAACTTTGCTAAGTGCTAACTTACACGGTCACCACTCTACCATAAGCCGTGCAATGTTTTTCTCCAAATTTTGAAAGAATCTTATCAAACATAAACACATTTCGTATCCAAATAAATATGAGTAAAGTCCAGAACCGATTAAGTTAAAAACTCATTCCCTGCAGATGACTCGTGAAAAAAAACGCGAAAACTTCAAAGATTGCGGCCATCTTGTCCCGGAAAATCTCTATGCAGACCCGGGCTATAACCATGATTTAAACCCTCATACTATATCCAAGCAACATGGGGCATGTGATAAAATGCTCCATTAAATCATTTGAAGATTCACTTCTTATCCAACTGCAATGAAAAGTGCTCTTGAGTTAGACCGCGGTATAGTTTGTTTCTTTTTAAAAGAGACTAGGGCTTTTCTGTGTTATTATTTTAGTTGGAACGTTGTCATCATTTGTAGTGGCTCGTAGAGGCCTCGTAGCGGTATCGAACTTGCAGCCTCGGCGTAGCAGACGAATGCCAGTCTGCTACGCCGAGACTGCAAGTTCGATACACGTTTTGTGCAAATGTTTATATTCATGAATATGGATATTTTTGTATTAGCCTATTATATTAGCCAATTTAAATATGTTGGCATTTTAGATTCCATAATATTTAAGTTTATATAACGCTGCATAGAATTTCTTAGAAAATTTATTATTAATTTTAAAACCAATAATAATGTCATTTGCCTATAAGTATTTTGATTTATTAAAAGCTGGTATTGACAGAACATTAATAAGTCTTTTGAATGCAAAGCTAGTTAGTTATTTAGTTCAAAGCCACAATTGCGTATTGTTGCTATAATAAATAGGGACTCGCAAATCTAATGGCACTGTAGAGGTCAATAGGCTTAAATTAAGTATAAAAGGCATGTTCATCTTTTGATCCAGTGAATAGTCACTAGTCACTAGACATAGTTCACGATTAAAAATTAATGTAAGTTTTTTAATTCACTATTGAGTTAGGTAATTAAATTAGCACTATTTACCTCGAACAAAATACATACTTGCGTTGTGGTAGGTAACTACATTATTCTTTAGTAACTATTGTCAAGCACCGTAATCCGTATGACAGCCTCCATGGCGTAGCGGTAGTGAACGCGCAGGAGGCGCGGGTTCGATCCCTGCTTAATACAAATATTTGTGTACATTAATATGGGTAGGTATTTGCATTTGTCTGGTCGTGCCTCGGAGAGCACGTTAAGCCGTCGGTCCCGGTTGCCATACGAACATCTATGGCAGTCGTTACGGGTAGTTAGAGCCCTCAAAAGTTCAACAACTGGTCTAGCTGCAATGCTTCGATATCGCCTTTGGGTTGTGGAGGTCAGATGGCAATTGATTCACAGAAAATATCAAAGTTTAGCCAAATCCGCAGTTAAACTGGTAAAGCGGACCCCAGACTCCAAGCTGACAGCTTCGCATGTGACTGGGATTAACGCTAAGATGAATAAGAAGTTAAGCGCAGTAATCAAGTCTCAAGTTATTTATACTATACATTATTATTACATTACACTCTACAAACGTCATACACTTTAAAAACTCAACACACAATACACATCATTGAGTTTAGCCATCCATTTACGGTGCAGAGTATACCTGCTAGAACCAAGCGTTTCAGTGATTCATTCCTATACCGCACTACTAAGACCTGGAATTCCCTGCCAGCTCACGTGTTTCCTTCTTCCTACAGTCCCGGGTCCTTTAAGCGGGGCGTGAAAAGGCATCTAATGAGGCCGTCAAGCTGAGTGCCACCACTGTTAACATGGTAAATGTTTACGATGGTGACCCTCTTTCTGAGACTTTGCCTTTAGCTTAACATCAGGCGAGGTGAAGTCAAATTGACGTGTCCTGTATAAAAAAAAAACTGCATGTTTAAAAACTTTATGTTCGGCGAGAAAATCTCTAAACGGCCCCACGTCATATCACATTACACGCATCCCTCACTGGCGATAAACCAACCCCACGCATTGTTTTTTCTTTCCGACAGTCATAATTGACGATCGAGGGGCACATCAATCAAATCAACGGTTGTCTCGCGCGACAATCAACCATCCTTCACATCCACTTAAAAAATAATGAGAATCTTCATTCCATTTCCTATCATTATTTTAATTATAGCATAATAATAATTATTATTTTTTTAAATAATAAAATAATTGAACTATTTTTGTAACGTAATTTTTATTTATCAACAATATAGTGATAGGCAGACCAGCAACTATGTACCATACACGCATGCGCTTCGTACGCCTCGAAAGCCTTAACCGGGGGTAGACCGTTTCGCGGACTGGCAGGGGTTACACGTTTGCTCCCCAAGTACTCCCGATACGCAGTGTTGAAAAATGCAGTGAAGTGAACATTGAGAAAAGTCATAAAAATAATGTGTTGTTTTGAAAAGTGTGGTGGCGAAAAATTTTGAATATTTTTGTGTGCTTGGTGATGTGTTAAATGTTTTTAGGTGAGTTTTTTTATTATATTTTCTTGTTTAATATATAAAATTATGCAACGTTTATTATAAATGAAAAAGTAATTGTAAAAATTATTGAACTTAATTATCACAGATTTCAATAAAGTTTATTACAGATTTTACGAATTATTACGAATTACAGTTTCTTTGGTCAGGATTTTTACCAGTTTTTTTTTATTTTTCAGTATGTACGGTAAGTATTTATGATAGGTAATTATTTTATTGTTTGTGATTTTATATTATGAGTCCTCAAACTTCGTTGCGTAATTTCCGCTTCGGTTTTATTCTTGTGGATTAAGTATCGTTTTTCTAAAGATAAAAATAGTTCGCAAAGAGAATAAACTCAAATTTTTAAAAGTTTACGAGTATATAATTTTAAAATTACAAAATTGCTGAGCGTTAACTGATTTACAATAATTTATTTTCTAAATTATTTTCAATAAATATTAATAATTATGTATGATGTATATTTTTGTAGGGGGGGTAGGCAGGCCCACATTTCACCAGTTTATGTTACCTCTGCCTACCCCTTCGGGGAATACAGGCGTGAGTTTATGTTTATGTTAATTTTTTTTTCATTTATATTGTTATATTATTTGTATAATATGTTATTTATTTTAGTAACAATAGTTCCTAGATTTTCGTTTAATTTAGTTTTAATAATTACATATTTCAGAACTAATTATGTCATAATTACTAAACGTGAAAGTTTGTTTTGGATGGATGGATGTTTGTTACTCTTTCACGCAAAAACTACCGAAAAGATCTGGATAAAATTTGGCACAGAGATGAATCTGGATTAGGACAAAGGCCACTTTTTATTCGGGAATAGATTCCTGCGGGACTGAACGGGCACCGAACCAGTATTTTACGCGGGCGGAGTCGCGGGCAATTATTTTGTCTGAAGTACCAGGCTCCCAGAAATATGAAGGAACTATATCGAACAATCTTTATCGGAACTAAAACCAAAATGTACTAGGCTATATAGAATAATGTTTATTAGCTGGCGCTAGGCGATATAACCCAACCAATTAATTTTACGACATATTATGCTACTTTTTATCTTGGGAAAGGTCCTTGTGGTCGCGAGAATGGGATTAATATTTCTCTCTGACAGAATAAAATAATAATATCATTCTATGGTATGAATTATTTATTTTTTACGATTAATTTGAGTAAAGATTTACTGCTAATAATATTCACAAAAGTAACTAAAATTGCGGAAAACACATTTCACGTAAGCAAAAATATAACGTTATGTTCTTTCTAAAGACAACAGTATTAAAAAGGGGCATGGTAGGCCTATCTGAAAAAATAAACACTATAATTTTTTCTACATTTTCCAATTCAAGTACTTCTGATTAATTGCGACGTAGGCTCCAAGACAGTTTAACTTTCCCGGGGACTTCTCAAGTGTCGTTAGGCTCGCGGTGTTTTCGTAGGTCACTACTATTGATCTTAGTAGGCCTAGGGGGACTCAGAAAGGGGGGGGAGGGGTTGGATAAGTAACAAAACAATGACGTAATAATTTGTTTTGTACAAATTAAATATTTTTTCAGTGGAGAATTTTTAGCGCTAGGACTTGAAGGCAAACGGTACAGTCAATGATAAAAAAACCTAAAAAAATTAAAAAAAAACGGTTTTGGTACAATCATTATGATTGATGTAATAAAAAGTTATATAACCTATTAAAAACAAAGGTACTGTTTGATGTTAGGCGTATTTTATTAAAGGTATCTAATAATACAATTTTTTTTGCTACTTTCGTCGCAGACGGCGTCTACAGTTTTGTTGTTTCCTCTGAGATTTATAATCTCGATCTCTTTGATTGAAACAAAATAAGGAAAGAAGTTTCCAATCGCAAAATTCTTTAAAATAAATTGATACATTTATTTGAAATAATTTGGGATTTCTCAGATTTTAAATATGTCATACGTACCCAAGTCTTGCTTCTTTCTTAGTAGACAGAGACATTCTTCTTCTTCTATCCTCCTCACATACTTCAAGAGCTTCCTCTCCTGTCATTAATATGGTTCGTGCAAGCCCGCCGGTTTCAAGTGCCTGTTATTACCACACGTTCAAATACCAATTGTACCGTCCGTCCTCGGTTTCAACTTCGGGATAATATTCCATGGAACCTATTGCCCGAAACTTCGATCCCAACTACGAGTGTTTCATGATAGGTCTACAGTCTCTGTCATTTTTATATCCTACTACTGTACAGTAACTACTACGGTAGCAGATGTGGCGCATGAGAGTTTAAATTGTATTTTTTTTGAAAATACAGTACTCGTTGTCGAATATGAAATTAAAAATATTTTGAATCTATCTATTCATATACAGTATTGCCTCGTTTCCACTGGGTTAGGCAGAATATTTTTTTTATGTCTGTCGCTCCTTCTACTTATATATTTGTTAACATACCTGTTATCGCGTACGCGTACTCTTCTTGTGTTCTTCTCTTCTTAAGTTACGTAGTCATCCCTCTCTCACAATAGGGTAGGTAGAGATCGCAAGTTTCCACTTGCTACGATCCCGACAAACAAATTTCGTTCTTCTATCTACTTCCATAATTTGTCAATATACACCTAAATAATTCGTATATAGGTATTCTGATGCCCTCGGCTCCGCTCGCGTGGAAGTAGGTTATCGGGACTTGTGTCATATCTCCAGTTCTACTTAATGAAGTGCGATCAAACAAAACATACAGCAGATTTTAAGTCTCGGTTGACTTCAACTTGAAAATTGTTTAAAATCCGTTCAGTAGTTTTTGCGTCCAAAGTGAACAAACAGACAAGAATCCAAAAAAAAATTGTGTTCAAAATCTATAATTTAACATAACCTTTTTCAGGTCGTCAGGCCACTGGGGGCATCCCACCTTCCGTTTGCCTTCTCGCAGTCTCCACTCTAGGTCTCGTTTGCTTCAACGACAAGTGCCAGCCCATAGTCACTTCGGCTTGCTTGTTCTGCGAGCTATGTGGGTAAATTTAGTTCTTTGTCGGATGACCTCACTGCGAATTGTATCCTTCAAAGCCCGCTGTGCGATAATACTCGTGAATTAGCCCCACCGTTTCGACACCGAAAGTGATATATAACTGGCAGGACACCTGGTCGATTGACCCAAGTTTTAAGGTAAATTACATCAGGTTTTCTCCTCACATTTTACCATTGCGGTAAGTTCACCCTTACCGCAACAGTAAGTGTAAGGAGAAATCCTGACGTAATTTGCCAAATGTTGCCCAACCTAATTGGATCCTACTTCTATTGCTGCTATTAGGAGTGGTTTCACGTAGGTGGTACGAGTAAAGGGATCAGGATTCTTGCTGGGAACCTCTCAATCCGACTAAACCACCGAGTGATGCTTCACTTTCATTATCTTTCATCATAATCTGTTCAATCATCCTGGCCTGACTGAGTGACAAACATTCATTCATGCATCCAAACTTTTGCATTTCTACGTAACAATTGATTGTAATATTGTCAGTGTTTTTGTAAGTGACTGTACCTTTTGTTCTTTCTTTTATTTCGTTCGTAAATCCCGACGGATACCACCCCCGTCGGCCATCGGGGGTACTATTATAAACTACTAACCAAACAAGGACCTATCTCGGATTTCAATTACCGGGGTGTAAGGTTACCCAATAAGGCATTTTCGTTCCTTAGGCCATCTATGGAGTAAAGAACGCCCTCTTAGGTATGTGAAGCACATTTTCCCCATCGAACCTGGCAAGCAGCCTTCCTCCCTCCCCCGCGGGAGGTGATGTCCACTGCACCGGCATGGGTGAAGGGGTAACAGTACTAGTCATAGTTTACTTGTGGAGAGATTTCGAGCAGGACTGCTTCCACCTCAGCCAGTATTTGCCATAGGCGGCAGCATCTCTCCCGTGCTAGAGAGGAGTGTGTCGTAAAATATTTATTAAAATAAAACCAATTTTACAGTTGCCATTTATTTTATGAAAACTGCACTGAAAGCCATTAAGTACATTCATATCGAAAAATTATTGCACAATAAATATTTATATATGCCAATAACGTCGGTTGTTTTCTAGGTAACGACAATGACACATTTTATTGTTGAAAACATTTATGGGTTACTAGCTGTTGCTTACAGCTTCGCCTGCGTAATATACTGATTCCATTCCCGTGACCTAGGTACATAAACGTTTTAACGGTATGGCCTATGTACTGTTACAAACTATAATGTAACTTTTTGCTATGAATATGTTTATTATCTGGAATAATGCACTGGCTACGTTCTATTTCTAGAATATTTGCAGGTACAGTCAGCATCAGTAAGATGTTGATAAAATAATCTTAATTTAGTTTTTTTGCCCGCTTTCAGTTGACCGATTGTTCTAATATTTGGTACACACCTTTGGTTTGGACAATAATACCATATAAATCAACAATAGTTTGATTAGTTCTTCATAAGAGAGTTTTAAGATCATTTTAAGATACGTCGTCAAGATATTTATGATGCTGACTCTACAGGGTCTGAATTTAATGTAGATGGAACTTGTAATCCGATAATTTCTTAGTACTAAAAGCTAATTGACCTAATAAATTAATTGAAACTATAGCAGAATCGCACCCTAAATCTTACGAAACTTTCTAGAACAATAGGAACACGGAACCAGTCAACACAGCTACACGATCCGCCTCAGCCGTCGTCAAAGGAGTCAATTATGAGAACCGTATTAAGTCAGTTTACGCAGAACTTGAATAAATAATATCCCCTCTAATTATTTCACCTTACTGAGTTAGCGAAGACGCCGCTGAAATATTTATTGGCTCTTAATAGGGCATTAATCATGGTAATATTTTGTTAGTTAGACGAGTTTGCGTAAGGCCTTTGTTGCATTAGGCAACTATAAAATGACAACAGTTCAGTCGCATATAAACGCGACTGGAAATGTGTTTGCAACTCCAGGCTTGCACATTACGTTACGGGAAATTTTAAAAAAATATCTCAATTTCTTTTCCAATTTGAATGTTAAATTATTGTTCCACAATCTTGCCCTTTTTTTCCGACACTTGGTCATGGGAACTAACAGCTCTTCTTTCACAGTGCACGAGTCGCAATCTAAATATGTGAGAGACTCTTTGGCGATCTCGCAGCGACTACGCCAGTTCGTCTGAACCTTCCTTATTGTAAGAAGGGGTTAAGAGTTATAAGTGTAACGCGACCCTTAACTCTGCAGCTGTTTGAGAGGAATTGTGTGGTATACAGTATTCGTGAAAGCACATAATTTATATTATATACAAGTACAATATATCAAGGTTTGTGAATTTAATCCAACCTCACCTGTTATGCATTTTACCTGCTGATTACCGGAAGATGCTCTATTCCAAGTTTAGGTACTTATCTCTCAGAGCTGGAATTTCGATGGTAGTTGGTTCCATAAAAATAAATTATGGAAATAAGTAGAACGGATCGCGGGTTCTCAGGTGAAAGTCTCAGATGCTACTCACAACATCACTAACTGCTGCTGATGAGGGCAGAACGGGGACAGTGATTAATACCCAGCAAAATATCAAGTTCTCCCTCACAGGTCGCTCTCAAGGTAGAAGGTATGTTGGACTTAAACCAACTGGAACAAAACAGTGAATCATTTGCACATCTTACAAGTATCTATGCGTTAGTCCCGGTCGCATTAGGCATTCAACTTAGAGTTTAGGGTCTGGTTTCTGACATTTACATATCCACTTCGTATGGTCTTGGGTATTTTATAATCATTGGCATGCACTTCACGCGACTTGAATCATCAACTGCCAGGATGTTCTAAATCGGCTAGAATCCTTGGCACTGCGTAGAGATGTGGCTTCGCTCTGCATCTGATATCGCCTATACTATGGGGAGTGCGCTGAGGAATTGTTCGGATTGATCTCCGCCGCCTCTTTCCGCCATCGTTCCACGCGACAGCAGTTCCACACTTACCATCTGGACAGCTGGCGGTCCACAACTGTGCGTATCTTGAGAGAATTTCTGCCTCGCACAACTAAACTGTGGAGTGAATTGTCACCAGCGGTATTTCCGAAACAATCAAAGAAAGAGCGTGCGAACAACAATCAAAGAGCATACTCTCTTTTAAAAGGAAGGTAACGCACTTGTGACTGCTCTGGTGTTGCGGATGTCCATGGGCGGCCATGATCGTATACCATCAGGAGATCCGTCTGCTCGTTTGCCTCCATATTCCATAAAGAGTCATCCTCTACGACACCAAGCCAGCACACAATCCCATCTTCTAGAAAAATTAAGTCTGTTCTAGAATGGAAATCCCTGGAAGCCCGACCCGCTTAGATGAAACGCGACGCACTTTGGCCCTTGAGAAATCAAGGGGCCAGTTTTTACAAAAAAGTTTTTAATAACAAAGTAGGCACTCTAGCAGCTTCGCAATACAATTTAAACTTGCTTACTTGACAATTCAAATTCAATAAAACAAGCCAATAGTTTCGGGCCGACGTTTTATTGGACTTGTGTTGCCGAGTGGGCTAACTTAACTAACACACAACAATTTACGTAAATAGTCAACTAAAACTAAGGCGCAGAATTGGAGAACTCGCACGTATACAAGTTTTAGTTTTATAGTTATTTACTACATCAATTTACATTATAATTATTATAAACTTGGTATATTCAATAAAGGCTAAATATAATTTACTATATGGTTTTCAAACATAATAATATACCTATGTACAATCCTATTGCAGTGTCCCCCATAGACACGGGATAGCATCCGAACCACCCTCTAGGCAAGGCCGCAGTGGTCGACGTAGGTCTGATGGCAGTCCTGGGACATTTGAATGCAATTTTTATAGCATTTATTATGCTAACTTTTTAAGTTCGAAATTCATCGGGAAAAGAAGTGCTCCAGTGGGACTTGAACCCACGACCTTTCCCTTACAGGGGGAATGCTCTTCCAACTGAGCTACTGAGCCACACCTGAATCACTTCAAATTTCCCTTCTTTTTATATCCGTTCTTTCGTGAGAAAGTTGGTAGATGGCTCCACCATTGCCTCTTAAAGAATAACGTGAGGGTTTTAAAAAAAAATCCTATTGCAACGTCATCTACAAAAGAAAAAGGAGATAAATTTATTTTAAATACATTTTAATTGTATATAAATATAATTAGAATAAATAAGTGGCTTTGAGCAAAGACAGCGATACGGCATTTTCCTGGTACAGGAAGATGAATTAAATGCAAACATTAAACAAGTTCTCAAGAACGTAAACAGACATGAGTAGATTGCATGTTAACGTATAGCTCAAATGGAGAATAGCGTTGTACCTTACGGTTTCTGTATAAGTACTCATAACCGAAGAAGTGAATCCATATTAATATCATAAATGCGAAAGTAACTCTGTCTGTCTGTCTATATGTTGCGCTTTACTACTGAATGGATTTTGATGAAATTTGGTATAGGGGTAGATTAGACCATGAGAAAGGACATAGGCTATGTTTAGTCGCGATAACCGACATTCACGCGGGTGGACCGCGGACAAAATCTGGAATTTTATGTTTATGAAGACTTTTACTTAATCTTTTTCTTCTTCTTTATTTATATAATTATTTTATTTACAGCATCTAATAGTACAGTATCACAAAATAAATACAATGTGTGGAACTTTATTAGCCTTCCAAATATGAATCATTAATAGACGCTATTCGCCCACGTGGAATTCTGGTAGCCGATCCCTTGCCCTATGGGATGTTTTTTTTTAATATAACTTACATGGAACCGTTGTCGAACCGTTATCGAGTCATGTGTTGCGCAACATTATTTTTATTAAATAGATTATATTCTACTACGATTATTCGACATACAGGTATATCACGGCTGTACACCCCCGAAGGCGTAAGTAGAAATATAATTATCACCTGCTTTTCATCAACTACGATTTTCGGCCCCATGTATTAAGAGAGTATATTGCTAAATTTAGAAATTGACTTCACTTATCTGTTTGCGCTTGATGGACGTAAAACCTACTCGTATTAAATCTATTTTGATGCGGTTAATTAAAAAGTTCTTGTATAAATTCAATATCAGCAGAATCTAATCGTAATTTGTGGAGTAGATGGATAGGACATTTGACAGGAGTCGGGACAAAATACTTATCCATACTAATATATAAATGCGAGAGTAACTCTGTCTGTCTGTCTGTCTGTATATAACGCTTTCACATCTAAACCACTCAACTGATTTTGATGAAATTTAGTATGGGGGTAGATTAGACCATGAGAAAGGACATAGGCTATGTGGTCGCGATAACCGACATTCACGTAGGCGGAGCCGCGGGAAAAAGCTAGTATTAGATAACATAAACTTTAATTACATTTTCGAATACACAAATATTATACCAATATCTATAAAATTAATATTAGTAGACTAATACCATATCTAAGAGTTACTTTCAACCTTTGATAACTAATTACCTACTAATCAACAGAATCAACATTCTAGATTGAGTTTCGTATCAACATTAGGGCAGAATATCGCTAAGATACACATGACGTCAAAACTCGTTAGCCAAAGTTTAATAACTCATAAACAACCTGTAGCCTACAATGATAACCTCAGGACGAAGACCTATTTTATATTGACAATATAGATACCAGTACCTTATCTTCGTACTCACGCTATTCAACAACAGATGGCGCTCATTTCACCTATGACGCTTCTTTACTTTTAGATTACTTTGAGTAGAGAGCACTGTCTAGCCTTCCCAGAAGCTAAAATACTTATATCTAAATCAAGGTAATTAAAATATTAGCAAAATGCTTTTTTGTCATGTCAGCATCAAAAAGATGTTAACGAACAGAGTACTCAAAATGATCTTAATTTCGATTTTTGACCCCCTTCCCGTTGATCTCTAGTTCGCACAATAATACTATATAAATCAATAAAACTGTTTGATTTGCTCTTAATACGAGAGTTGTAAGATCATTCTGAGACTTCGTTTTCAAGATATTTATGACGTTGACTGTAGGTGAAATAGCGGGAAAAATCTAGTAGATGTAATAACAAAAACTAAAAGCCAAGAGGATTTAAAACTTAACAGGAATTAATTCCGCAAACATCGACAATAACACCGTGATAAGGGCGGAACATAAACCTCGCAGAGTTCACAAACTTCATTTCAGGGTTACAACTTCCAAATGTTGGTAGAAATAAACCAAGTGTAATATAACAAACGTTACCAAAGGTAGTGGAATCAGTGGCAGCTCCGCCAATAGGCCTATGCGTAGGCGTTAAGAATATTTGCTCGCACGCAAAGTTGAAATTTTCTTCATCCAAGCGATAATTTCTTTGCATCCATTTTTAATGTTTACTCTTTTTACCCACGACGGAACAGAGGCGGTATATGCGTTTGGGGTGAGAGGTTGTTTGTGTGTTTGTCTGTTTGTTTGTCTAAATCCATGTTGCCATTTTCTCCGAAACCACCAATCCAATTTTGATGCAGTTTTCAGTTATCGGTTTGGCTTTAATTGGAGCATTTTCATAGACAGGTGTTACAATGACAACTCAACAGGAGGCGCTACAGCAAGCATTTTTAATGCATATCTATGTTGCCAATTTTCTCCAAATTACTAGTCCGATTTTTATGCAGTTTTCAATTATTGGTCATCAAAATCGGTCAAGCCGTTTCGGAGGAGTATGGCAACGAAAACTGTGACACGAGAATTTTATATATTAAGATATATGAAATACTCTTGTCTGGAAATCCCCAAAGGGGTAGGCAGAGGTGCATTAGCACCCGTTACGCCAAATATGATTTTGATCCCACGACGTAATAGGGGGCGAACGTATTGCCGTCTAGCGGGCCCTTAACTTGGGATGTATGTTTACTGTCGGATAGAGAACAGCCTATCCCTTAGTCGCCTTTTACGACACTCACAGAAAGAGCTGGGGTGGTCCTTTTCTACTCCACAGGGAACCAACACGGCAATATATAAACATGAAAATCTGCAGATGATATTTTTGATAAGAATATTAATTACTAGCTTTTGCCCGCGGCTCCGCCCGCGTGGATGATGTCGGTTATCACCACCAAACATAGCCTATGTCCTTTCTCATGGTCTAATCTACCCCTATACCAAATTTCATCAAAATCGGTTCAGTGGTTGAGGCGTGAAAGCGTTACATACAGACAGACAGACAGACAGACAGACAGACAGACAGACAGAGTTACTTTCGCATGTATAATATTAGTATGGATTTTCAGTTTTTATTATCACGAGTGGAATTAAATTGATAAAAATCCACCAACCATAAAATGAGAATCCCCATTAAAAATTGAAGAGAATAAAAGTCTGACCCATTTCATGGTAAACAGATTCGTATTATGTGCAATCCACTGGTGAATGCGTAAACAATGAATATCATGAATTTCTACGAGTTTGATAAAGCACTTTCATTTTTTTTTACATAGATAGGTACTGTTTATACTCGTATATGATCATGAGGACTCGGTTCCCATTGTGGTGAAATTGGTTGTAATTGAGATGGCCACATTTTAGTAGATACTTTACTTCTGTTTCACAGTTAAATTTAAAGAATCTCAAGGGTTTCTCGGTTCTCAAATACTGCGGTAGTTGATACCCACCTCAGTATTTGCTGAGTGTCTAACCCTAATTGCGAACATATCGCACATAATTCACAGTCTAAATGCATATAATACATGAAATTCGCGATATTGGACGTGTCGGTGTTGGACGTGCCACGTAGAACATGACACGTTGACTGACAATATCAGTAATGTGAAATTGCATGAAGTCACAACATGCCGACATATTATAAATTATCTGCTCAAGCAGCGACCACAGACATAGTATAAAATATCTTGAAAGAATCGTTTCAGACATTCAAGTGCTCCCCGCCTGAGTAGGAATTATAAATGGCCACATACCACTGGTATGGTTTTGTTTTTGTTATTTCCATATAAAGTATCAATTTGTTTATTAGGTATGTATTGCAGATTTTTTTAAATATCTTTATGGTTTATTAACACGCTTTTATTGGCTTCACTTGTAACTATGTATGTAAGAAAATCTTGGAATCTTAATTTAACCCACTTCTCGTTCTTCGATTAGAATGAAATTTTGCACACGCTCTGAGTACTGATGACAATACATGACTAACTAAAAAATTCATTATAAATCCAATATGGCGGCCTCCCCAAGATAGCGAACTTGCTGTTTGAAATCCACCGCCACGACATGGGTATCAAATTAAAGGGTTTGCTGTCAGGAATACGAAAAAATGGTCACGTGACTTAAATCCAATATGGCGGACAGGATTTTGTAATTCTTAGTGCGTGCTAAAAGCGTGTTTTTTTTTAGTTTTTTATTTATTTGAATTTTATGTGTGCGATTAGTCCGCAATAAAACAGCTTTTCTTTCTAACTTCTTTTTTTTTCTTACTAACATTGCCAGCTTCTACGAAAACCATGGGTAGAGATATAAAATAAATTATTACGAAAATTGAATGAATACTAGCTTTTCCTTGTCATCCATTTTCCTCAGTAGCCGACGGTATAATACTATATATTAACATTTTACCTATCATCAATTTGGACCCACAAGTTCTCGTACAGTTAACGCCAGCGGTGACAAGGGCATGACATAATATAATTAAGAAGTGTAGCGAAACACGAATTTGCAACGTCAGGGTGTATTCAGGAACATCAAAATTAATAATAGGTATTCATCGTCTTTAGACTCAGGAAATTGTGTAGTGGAATAATTAAAAAACGTGACTGCCTTGACACAAAATTAAGTAAAAAGTATTATTGTTGGAAACTTTGTGCGAAAAAATCAAATTAATGATTTCTTTCATGTTTTATTTTGTTGTTAAGTAATTTATTACGAACTGAAAGCTTACGGTCCACGCAGAGTTCTGGTGCAGTTATGCTAGAGCTAAAGAGTGTGTTATTTCAGACTAATCTAATCCTTGTAACAAATCTTCACAGAGTTTTTGGGAATATTATACATAAACTGTTGCCCGTTAGGTTCCGAATTGAGTACAGGAATCTATTTAAATTTATTTCTATACTATAGTGCCTGGAAGAGATTGTTTTAGCAAAAACGCCGTCCATGCCACTTTATCATCATTACTAATGCTTAAAACGTGGCTCAGTAGCTCAGTGGTCAAAACATACTCCATATGGGACTGGCCAGGGATTCAAGTCCCATCTGAGCATTCACTATTTCAATGTAAATTAAATAAATTTCTGTATAATACAAGGAAAACAGAAAAGCACAGTTCGTAAGAGTGTCGGTAGATGACTCCATCGTCACCTTAGAGGCGGATATATATATAAAAGGAAAATTTGAATTGCTTCAGGAGAGGCTCAGTAGCTCAGTTGGTATCCCCCCTATAAGGGAAAAATATAAATAAAAATTATAAATATTCACAACATTTTACACAACGCTATCTAGACCCATGGTAAGCTTTTATAGCTTGTGTTATGGAATCTAGAATGCGAATAAACATACTTAGATACTTTTTTTTTTGTAAATACATACATATTATACATAGAAACACCCAGACCAATGCAAATAGCCATATTCATGCATACAAATATTTGCACTGAGCGGGAATCGAACCCGCGCCTCCTGCGTGGCAGTCGAGTGCACTACCGCCACGCCACAGAGGCTTCTCGCAGGTTCTATTCCCACCTGAGCGATTTTCCTGATGTACGAGGAAAACGCTCAATCCAACGTCACAACAGAATAGAACCTAGTACAAAGCGTAGTGTAAACGTAGTTAGTTTGATATAAAACGCACCAGTCAAATATTGTTGTCTACGCGTTTTCGTATTACGCAACCATTGTACGCCTCAACAGATATAAATTATTGTGCGGAGAGGATTGGAAGGACGTTGGGTAGATTTATTGGGTATATAGATCAATTTCATGTCTGGGCCGATACGCGGGTTCGCCGTGGTTTTGGGTTACTGAACAAACCGAACTGTTTCGGTGGAGCGATCGCTATTGATGGACAAGTCAGGATTAACAAATTATCCTTTGTGTCGTGTTGTACTTCTTTATTTTAACCGACTTCGAAAATGGAGGTGTTTATTTCAGTTAGAATGTTTATGTTTGTTAACTCAGAACTACGTCATGTTTATAATCGATTTGAAAAATAATTGCATGTTTTCTTTTAGTTTGTTGACCCAGTACACACAAAAAAACATGCTATTTACTTTAGGAATGTGTAGTCATTTTCGACTGTCGTTTCGAAAGTTTTACGTAATTGGAACCAAAATAACGTAGTGTGGAAATGAATGTGTGTACACACGTCATCATTAGTGTAATATTATTCTCTGAGGCTTTCAATTCTAAGCCCGGCACTCGCTAACTATTTCTCTTTAGACACTATCTTATACATGTTTTAATTGGAGCGTCAGCGTCAGTTAGCAACTGAAATTACTAAATTCCCTCTAATGTCTCCAGCTAAACTTATTTGCTTTGGTTAGGAGTGGGCATGTAATTCATGTCAGAATACGAAACCGGGACCTCTCGTTCGTTAGGCCAATTTCTTAACCACTAAGGTACCAAACGAAAGCGTATTCTATCTATCAGTACATGGGGAAAAATGAAATCATGAATTGTCAAAAATCAATGTTTGTAATATCATTCATAGGTTCCGATAGTTCTTAAGAACATCGGTGGATGACTCCACCGTTGCCTTAAAGACGGATTAAAATGGAAGTTAAATTTGAATCAAATCGGGCGTGTCATGATAGCCGAGTTGGTCGAGGCAACCCGCCCGAGAAGATTATTTTTTCCCCATGTATTCGATTTGTATAGTTATACTACTTAATGCTATAGAATTCATTCAAATATCTATCAGTAGGTATACAAATTAACGGTTAAGGTTCCCTCACACCTCTCCTCCACGAAACAACTACAGGAAGAAGATACTATCTTATACATATCTTACCATCCAATTATGAAACTTGCTTGACACGCTCGGTAATTAAATCAACTAACACTTAAAAAAATAACAACCATTATTTTTATGCGAACAATCAATAGAGAAAATTATAAGAATCAAATCTTTCTGACAAATCCCTGAAATCTAAACTTATATCTCCAGTACTTCGGGTTCCTCTCCAGGTACGGTGAAAATCTTCCACCCTGCATATATATAGAATGGTAAACATCATTAAGTAGGAAAACTACGCTTACTTGATTTGAAGGTCAGATGTTACGTAAGGGGCTGTCACCGTTATGACATCGTGTGCGAATTACATTAATATTGTGTCATATTATTATACTTGTTTACACCCTCACTTCTCCGAAGAGTACACAAAGTAATATGACTGTATGTAGGTATGATAAGTGGCAAATCTCATCAATATTAAATTTTGATGAACTATCTGTTGTCAGAAGAGTGATCAGTGGAATCTCGAAGAGAAAACTATATCTGTTATTGGTCTGGCGAACAGAGTCTCCAAAGAAAAAAACTGCATCAAATTTTTCAAGAATACTTGACTCGCACACTAATAAAATTTATTTTCTGTACAAAAACCCTATCGATTTAAAAAAAAACAAGTTATTACTCATAGTTTCCGAATTAATTGTGTGAATCGGTAACTAAGCCATTATTACTCATTGCGGAAAATGAAACCCTAAAGGGGTAGGCAGAAGCGTATTGATACCCACCTTTCACCAACTATGGTTTTCGGTTCCACGTAAAAAGGAACGAGCATATTTCCGTCAAGAGGGCACAAGAGACCGAAAATAATAATTAAAATCACACTGAAAGTGTTGACACGGTAATAAACCGACTCAATAAATATATGACACAATTTGAGCGTTATCCTGTTACGTTGAACTCGGGACTCCTCTCTGGGGATAACTGTCTTCACATTTCTGAACTTGAGGCTGGTTAGTGAAATTTATTATTTTCCAAAAATAAATTTCAAGAGGGAATAGACATAGTCTAAGTACCATTATTGTGGGAAAATTAAATCAAGCACTGAGGTTCACCATGCATAAAATAAATATTTACACTGTGCCGGTATCAAACATCAGATTCTGCCTTGGTAGTCTTGTAACCCCGACTTAAAACTGAGAGATCAAATGACGATTGTATACCATAATAATGATCATGTAGGAATTGCTCCCGTTCATGCATTAAAGTAGTCACTTATCATCACATTAACCTCATTCTACCTAAGGGCCGGTTCGACCAAACACGAGTAAAGTTTACTCCTAGACAGCCAATATGAGGGTGATATTACCTGTTTATTTTAGGAATAAACTGGGAAGAGCTGGACACAAAGTGTTCCGCCCTTGAAATCATTAATTTATTCTGTTTTCATTATTAGATACTTATTTAAGCAGCAACATAAATACATCATCTGTGAAAATTTCAACCATCTAGCTGTCACGGTTTATGAGATACAGCATAGTGACAGACAGACCGACAGTGTAGTCTTAGTAATATGGTCCCGTCTTTACCCTTTAGGTACGGAACTGTATACAAAAGAAATGTCTCTACACGATAAAATCTGCTGACTAAGTTGAACATTACTTGTACGAAGTAAACATTCAGAAAAATACGCTCCTAGGTACCTTCGCAATCCAAGATTATTTTTATCACTATGACAAAAGTAAGTTTTCTCCGTCTTTTATCTTATTCACAATGAAACATAATCTTAAGGATAAATCGGTTTGTTTAATGGATTATCTTCTAGACATCTAGAAAACACATAAAAAATTAAAGGCAATGAACAGATATCATTATTAGTTATTAAGTACTATTAAGCATAATTTTTATTTATTGTTTGTTTGATCTTTATCTATTCAAATGAACTTTCATAGCATTTACTAGCTGTCCCGGCGAACTTCGTACCGCCAATTTTTTCCTGCCCTCGTGGCGTCAGATCCCGTTCCCGCTGCACCATTTAAGGGGATGAAAAATAGATGTTGGCCGATTCTCATAGATACCGGATAAGCACAAAAAATTTCATCAAAATCGGTCGAGCCGTTTCAGAGGAGTATGGCAACGAAAACTGTGACACGAGAATTTTATATATTAGATTATACTAACTTTGAAGTTCGAAAAACGTCGGGAAAATAAAAAGCTCAAGTGGGATTTGAACCCATGACTTTTCCCTTACAGGGGGAATGCTCTTCCAACTGAGCTATTGAGTCACACCTGAATCACTTCAAATTTCCCTTCTCTTTATATCCGTCTATAAGGGCGATAATGGACGGACGGTGGTTTTTAGATCTTTATCTACTGAAGCATTTCAATAAAAGTCAGTAAAAGAGTATATTTATCACCAAAATTCTCATTGAACGTTAGGATGAAACGGAAGCAATGAAAACTATTAGGAGTACTATTAAATAATAGTACAAAAATGTTTGATGCTATAGTTCCAAAGATGGCCAAGACCATTATATACACTATTTTATCAGAGTTGGGGTAACTTTTCGGCTAGGTAACTGTTCAGATACGTGATATAACTCCACGTTATATGTCCACAAGTGAGCAAAGACCTGGCGATAGATGAGTTCACAGCTTACAAAGGATTTGCTAGCTTAAGCCTTTTGCTGCGACTACGATGAAAAGGTCTTTTAACGACTTAGGTCTATCGAACTGTCGAACTACATGGATATCTACAAAGCAATATCGTATTATATCATGATTTGACGTATGTTATTTTTTATCGTGTATAATGGTCAAAATAAGAGAAGTATTGCGGTATTGAAACTCGTATCAAAATACCCATACTCAGTACCTACTGACCCTTTGCGCTATGTATGTCTAATACGCAGTTCACCTAGCTCGCGTTATAACTAGTCAAAAGGATAAGTAGGCATAACGCTAGTTGGACCTACTGCGATATAGTTTAGAACAGAGGAAGACAAAAAGAGTCATAGACCTACTGCATTACAGTTCAACAGCGAGGAAAGGTAGGCCATCAGAGAGTAAAACACTAGTCCTATAATAATTAAACCTAAATTTTAATGAATGACCAGTAAGCAGCACACACACAGCACAGCACATTTACTCGTATTACACAAACATTAATTTATCATTTTAATTATGTAATTTATGAAAATGACATTTAGACGTAACGCGAGCTAGGTGAACTGAGATTTAGGCATTTGTCGAAACAGTCCTTATGCGAAATTGGCAAACAGCGCTATAGGTATACGACTACTTAGGCTAAAAGCTATTGAAAATGACATTTAGACATAACGCGATCTAGGTGAACTGCGTATTAGACATACGTAGCCCAAAGGCTACTGACCCGTAGGTACTTTAAATTCGATGCATTTCAATACAAAAATCCGCGATGATATCATCACTACATAGTATAATGCAAAGTTTCTTTCCGCGTCCCTATGTCCCTATGTCCCTATGTCCCTATGTCCCTATGTCCCTATGTCCCTATGTATTCTTATATCTTCAAAACTACGCAACAAATTTTGATGTAGTTTCAAGGCGCCGTCACAGTGTTCCTCTCTTTCGATGCTATATCGGTATCGTAAGGAGGCGCGGGAGCAGGGACGGGAACCCGAGCCCGAAGAAATTCGGGCCGTGAGGTCTCAGCTCCACAGGGACATGGTAGCGGAATGGGAGCTACGACTTGGGCGACCAAGCGCAGGGCACGCCGTGATAGCGGCGGTAAGACCCATCATGGAGGAATGGCTAGAGAGGCCACACGGCAGCCTCTCGTACCGGCTGACGCAGGTGATTACCGGACACGGGTGTTTCGGGAGTTACCTGTGTCGGATCCGGAAGGAGCCAACGTCCGAGTGCCATCACTGTGATGCGAGCGAGGACACAGAGCTGCACACGCTGACCGAGTGCCCGGCGTGGAACACGCCGAGGCGGGTCCTAGTGGCGGCTCTAGGGGTGGGAGTCCTCACACTCGTCACATTGCTCACAGCTATGGTACGATGCGCAAACGCTTGGGGTGCGGCCGCCTCCTTCTGCGAGCAAGTAATGCTCGAGAAGGAGGAGGCCGGTCGGGTCCGGACCAGACTCCAGGCCCGGGAAGCCCGTGCAGAGCGAAGGCGAACCGGACGTCGGAGGTCGCAGAACGACCTCCGTCCTCCATGAGCGCTGGCCTGGGGGTGACCGGTGGAGCCACCTGTCACCCTAGCAGAAGCAGGCCGCGGCGGCGGCGCAAAGTGCGCCTCCCCGTAACCGGGGCTAGATGGGGACATTTTGGTCCCCACAACCCGAAGGGGGCCATCTCGAAAGAGATGGTCCTGGGTCTGTCGGGGTGCGAGAGATATGCTTTTGGCAATCTCACCTCCGGCAACCAAGGACCCAAGATGGCGTGCGTTTTAGTCGGTTCGAGTCCGACATAATCACCTCCACCGGCTCTGTGGAGGTGGTATCCGTGGGGATTTATCGCACGATAAAAAAAAAAAAAAAAAAAAAAAACAGTGTTCCTCTCTGTACCACGCCATGGACCCGGCGACCGCACGGTGAATCCATGGAATGCTAAGAACCGGATCTCTTTTAAGAGATAGTAGTAAGTAGTAGTAATTCAAGAAGAAGGTTTATATGTTTAATACATGCTTAATATAGTAGAGGGTGCAGCGGAACCGGAATCGGACGCCATGCGGGCGGAAAAAAATTCGTAAAAAGTTCGCCGGGTTTGCTAGTTAAAATTAAAACGCAATCTAAATTCAACAAAGAATATGTCGAAATCTGCCTACTAAAAGGAGATCCAGTTATTTATCAAAATAGTGCCCGGAATATTAGGGCAATAGGCTCACTCTCTACTACTTGGGACCGCATACAATTATTGATGAAATGGTGTTAATTCATCTCTGTCTAACCCTCCGTGGCTAAAGGCGTGATTGTATGTAAGTATGTAAATCTAAAATTTAAGACACTGTGTTAGATAGTTCTGCTTAAATAATAACATCAAGACAAAGTTGAAATAGTTTGAGATAACATTCCACTTGGAGCTAGGAGACAAAAGGAGACTGAAATGATTACATACAATCTTGGGCCTAGTTGTAATAAGATGAAAGTGGTGTCAATTAATAGCTTATATATTATCAACCTTTCACTGTAAATTCTGCGGATTTTGTCAATCTGAGAACAGAGATATATGAGATTATGTAAAAGTGAGGTTATGTTACAATCTTTAACTAACAGCTGATTCCTGAAGTGCAAAATGTGTTCTTTTGCACTAATAGTTATTATATTTACTAGAAAATGTTTGAAAAATCATATGAATGAACGTCAACGACTTCAAGCGATAGCTAGGTAACAGGTAAGGAGATAGGGAAAGGATGTCTAAAATAAAATAAAAAATCATTGAATATAGTGTTTTATTCGCCGTCTATTAAACACATTTTACATTTTAAACCTCAGCCAGGATGGTAGCTGGTTAAATGAGGTTATAGGTATTTACTTACAGACTGAGGTGCAAGCCATTGCCGAATCTATCCGAATCTAAGATTTTTTTCATCGTGTAAGGGCCGGCGGCCCAGTGTATTGCAGTAACCAGTGGATATTCCACAATTTACACAGCGATCCATAGTTTCAATAATATCCAATCCACAAGCCGGCGGTAAAATCCAAAGTAACAATTCCAAGTCAAACGTGTGAGCCATCTTCGGTGTCCAAGGGTACAAGGTAGGCAGGGTCAGAATCCGTAAAATACAAAGTAGTTGTCGTAAAAAATGACGAATAATCGGGAAAACACTCAAAACGCATCGGAAAACACGAAACGAGTGAGCAAACAAAAACAGTCAGCAACTGTCTGTCTAGTGTCAATGTTAGTCAGCTGTCATGTCAGTGACATAGACTTGTAGTTAGAGATTTTTTTTTATAAGATTATAAGGTATGGACATTTTTTTTGAGTCGATATGAAATCGATAATCCATACTAATATTATAAATGCGAAAGTAACTCTGTCTGTCTGTCTGTCTTTCTGTCTGTCTGTCTGTATGTTACGCTTTCACGCCTCAACCACTGAACCGATTTTGATGAAATTTGGTATAGGAGTAGATTAGACCATGAAAAAGGACATAGGCCATGTTTGATCGCGATAACCGACATCCACGCGAGCGGAGCCGCGGGCAAAAGCTAGTCATTAATATTGGTTTTTCAGTAATTAGTTGATATTTGATTGAATAATATGACTGTAATTATATGCTCTACATTGTATGTAAGTATATATAGTGCATTTAATTACTTTGAGTTAATTATTTACTGCAAATGTTTTAGTGTAATCGATTACTCAATTGATAATCTCACGAAAACTATTTTCTCATATTTCTCCGCATCCAGATTGAGAATTGAGGTGATTTTTCATATTCTAAGATAGAAAAATATGATTAATTTTTTAGATCATATCTCAACTTATTACATTTGGGCCCACTATTTTCCGTCTCCTTTCATTCACTGAACAATATGGCAGAATAGATACCTACTAAAGATAATATTCGTGTAAATATTTTGTCAATATAATAAGTAAATAGACTCACTGTGAACTAATCCTAATCTAAATATTATAGAAACAAATATAGCCCGTCAAGAAAGTCGTGAAAATTGAGGGTGGCGCTGCTGCGCTTAATCTGGTATCCCTGTCACGCTACAACTGAACAGTCTTGATCTGTTGTTTTTTACGGTATAAAGCAGTACATATTGTATTATGATAATTAATATAAATAAAAGTAAAAAAATGTCACAGTTCTTTTTTTTCACTTATTAAGGTATTAAGTATACAACTTTACAACTGCCTGAAGTTTTTTTAGTGTTGGTACTTCTTTCTTCACTGTGTAAAAATGTATCTTTTGCCGAATTGGTAAAGGAATTGGCTGTATACATAAAGTCATACATCAAAATCAACGAGTGATTTGGTTTGGAATTCGTGGAGTGCTGTCAATACATACAATGAAAATTATTAATTCCTCAAGTATTCATTCCTTTCATAATATTTTTTTGTACCACTTAGGTGGCAGATAAGCACACGGTCCACCTGCTTTACATGTGTCAACATGAACTTGAAGCCTAATAAAACTAACAGCGTAACAATTTAGGAGCAAAGATATTACGTTAAATTTGGCGCGCATGATCTGAGACCCCCATTCGGTGCAACCTGTACAACGGAGACGGCAATGCTTCTCTGCTCTCTCTTCCTCAGCTCAAGGTAGACGCTACCCCTTACTGCAATTAACGACTGCCGCGGGAGTAACCCTATAGAGAGCTGCTCGGAGGCTCGCCACGGGTTCCTGTGACTAGCATAGGGGTTAGATGATGACACCACAGCTTCCCACACCCGAGAGGGCCATCTTAAAACCGTATATGGCTCAAGGTTACTGGCGTGTGAAGGAAATGCCTTATTGGTTACCCTAATACCTCGGTCATTAGTTGAGTATAACACCCCAAGTACAAAGACACGGCGCGGGCGTGTCGGACGTTTTTAGTTTATACCTTGGCACATACCTTGGACCTAAATTGCGAGACAAACGAGGACCTGCCGCGCGCAGATTGTTTTTCAATAATCTATGCTTGGTGATTTTAAGCTCATCTACCGCCACTGGCCACATTTTGAGCACATTTTAGGTCCAAGATACATGTCTCGAGCGATTTCTTACTCAAAGCACACCCAAAGAATAAAAACGATGTATTAAATGATATAGCTTTAATAATATTATTAGAAAATGAGAACAAAAGATCTTATAAAAGAATAATTTATTGGTCCG
This sequence comes from Eilema sororculum, assembly GCA_914829495.1. Taxonomy (NCBI): domain Eukaryota; kingdom Metazoa; phylum Arthropoda; class Insecta; order Lepidoptera; family Erebidae; genus Eilema; species Eilema sororculum. The sequence goes on from OU618532.1 coordinate 2,413,377, forward strand.
AGTATTGAACACCTAAAATGCTGCTTGAAACTCCTGTGTAATTTATGTCGATAGTTTCCGACTCACTGGAAATATCATCTCATACTGAAATGATGTCATGAAATGAGCTTTTGAAAATCTGTAACAAATACAAACGTACCGGATAAATACAGCTAGATATACCTTAAGCTTAGCTTCCGTCAGATATGAACCTTCCCTTAGTGGTTTATACTGTAAAATGGATCAAGAATGTTCAAAAACGTCAAAGTGTTGCACTATGATTTGTTATAATCGTAGGTCAATGACATAACAACAACAAATTGAAACAATGCTTTGAAACATAAAATATTCACTTAAAACACATAATATTTAATAGATTACACTTCCCATACCTTGTTTAACATTAAAGTATATGTACGTGCCGGCTAATTTAGCTGTTTGGCCATCAACATCGTCAAAACCAGAAAGCAGCTTGCCGGTTTGAAATTCCGGTGTGTTTCATACTATATCCCTAAAATACTTTGAATACGATATGGCTCGCACAACTATTATTCACATATCAATTCATTTTTACACTCAAAGCTGTTACACGATGAACAGTAATTATATAAACGCAAACAATATACGAAACATTTCCAACGAAAGTAAGATTTGCATATGATTTGACAACTGATAACTCAGTTTGGCAGTTATTGAGTGTTGCAAGTACAAGGAAAAATTTTAGTTCCTCCAACATTAATTTCACGACTTTCTTGACGCACTATACCATCTCGAAAGTCAAGACCAAATCAAAGAGGTTCTAACCTCCAGACGCTTGGTACGACATAATAGTAATATTAGCTATAAAGTTATAGGATCTTTTAATAGCATATTCATTATTTTTAATAAACTATAAACCCTGAAGGCATCTTCTCAGACAGTCCTTCAGAATCTATTTTTAGAAGGAACTTTATTATTAACAAATGTTGAGAATCTAATAAACTACAGTAATATGAGCAAGTAGTACTGTGCTGTATGGACAGTCACTTTTGTCTAAAAGGGTAAGAGAGTAAAAACTGATAAGTAAACTAAGAAGAAAAAAAATTGTGATGCCTTTTTTTTTCACCGGGAGGGAAAAATTTTCATGGATGCTATGCCGGACTCCGACCGACTAAAACCCCCCTCGGTAAGCCCTCTTAAGGATGTCCCAGGACTGCCATCAGACCTACGGCTACTACTGCGGCGGGGGGTTCTCGGGCGTCATCCCGCTTCTTATGGCGTGCGTGAATCCATCACGTCACGCTACCATTATGTGCCTGTTTCTGTAAGGACGGTAAGCAGCCAACTCACCGTTCTCAAGCCCCCGGTCATGGAGGCTGATGGTCTTCGGCGAAGACACATCGGCGGCGCCCAAGCCACCGACTGCGGAACTTGGGTGGGAGAGTTCTCACCCGCTCCCGCCCCGCCGTCTCTTTCACGAGCATGACCTGCTCACAGAAAGAGGCGGCGCAGTCCCTCTTACTCCCGCTGGAGACCATGGCTCGCTCCATGGTCTCAAGCGATAGATTTTAATGATGCCTACATTAACCAAAACTCTGTAGTTTCTGTACGAGTATCCTGACTGACAGTAAAAAAGTTACGCTGTTGTTGCATTTTGTCTGGTACACTTATACAGCTCTTATTTTTACGTTGTGCGGCTATTATTATACATAACCGGAAAGGTACACAACTGATTTTCCTGGACAAGTTAATAATTAGGTATATCTAGAATTTTTGGGTAGCGGAAAAACTACAGTGCTTTTTTGTGTTTGAATATAGTTTTTAAGCGAACTAGCCATATGGGTGGTAATACATATCGTGGTCTGAATCATTTCAGGACGTAGATCTCTGACAAATTGGTGAATAGGTCTAAATAATAAGTGATCCAAGTGGCCGGAGGGAACTAAATTGAGGCCGGAGGGAACGAAGCTACTAAAGCATTGGATGAAGACCATCACACGCTTCAATCCGGCTTAGTGGATTTTTGAGACAAAATTTTAAAAACCATTTTGAATCTTATATTCGGGAGGAAAAGTTCAAAGTCGCGAGATATCGCGTCGTGCAGTTGCACGAGCCTTCTTGGAACTATTATAGTAATAAATTACAGCCACTGCTAGCGGCTGCTCTTTCAACTGGGAAATGACCCTTAAAATTTTCAGCTCCTAATGGACAAATTCTCAAAGTACTAAAATATATTTTTAAGACTAGCTCTTGCTTGTGACTTCACTGGAGTTAATGTTAGTTTTAGCTAAAGCACAGTTCTTGTTTACGGTATATGGAAAATGTAAGTATCCTTTTGTGATTATTTTTTTTATTATTTATTTATAAAACTTCATGCACAAGTACATAGGCGGACTTAATGCCATAGGCATTCTCTACCAGTCAACCAATTATCAATTAACACCGTAATTACATTGGGGGTGGAATTTTTATTAAACCCATTTGACATTTTCACATGTTCCAAAACACTCCAGTTTTGTTTCACTATTAGAAAAGCTCTTGAATATGATACGTGATCTTCTCAAAAACCCTTCATGTCAGTCCCTATTACGTCACAACTAATATTAGACTACTTATGTTCTGAATGGACAACCGACGCTTTTGGGTTGCAAAGGGTCGTATGTATAACTGTTTGTTGGGAGATTTGAATAACTTCGTGGACGTTTTGATGTTCACTGTTACCTTGTCCTTTATTGTTGGAGGTGTAATGGAATATGATAATAATAACTGTTTTTACCATCATGGTTACTTTGTGTACTCAACTTTGTGACACTAGCGTTTAAGACACTATTTCCCTTCCGTGAACAAAACTTATTTCTATCGTTAAATTCTTCCCAAGCGAGGTTATGTAGCACTCAAAAACGACTTGCATGAAAGGTTTTATCCTTTCATGCAAGTCGTTTTTGAGTGCTACTGACCTTCCTTTTTTTTTCAATACCTAGCTAATTGTGTATTCCACTGACTAATCAAATTAGTTACTTTTTACTAAACGTCAAAACGATTAGAGGTAATTAGCATGAAAAAAAATGTGACGTCATAAAATTTAATAGTCAAATCAGTTACTATTATGGGTTGAGTGGCTGATTAAAAATAAATAAAAACTATAAATAAAGAACTGACGCAATTTTTACCGCTGTTTTACCATTCTTAATTTAATAAGCTCGGTTAGGTAATTTATTTTAACTATAGGATAGTACCCAATTTTATGTATCACGTGGTCAACCCCAGCTGGCTTGCCCGTTTACCTAATACTAATATTCTATTAAAAAGCTCTCGTACAACGCTGGTGTTGTGTGATATTGACATTACTGCGCAAATTACCTCATTAGTGTTACTGATATGGAAATTGCTGAACTAATTAATGAATGTACAACAGAAAATTTATAATTATATAATGACCGGCGGTGTAATCGTACAGAAAATGTCGTGTTTTGAATTTGTGGTTTAGGTGTTTTTACCCAAATATCAAGAAGGGTTATGTTTGTAATATTCTTCTGATGATATCTCAAATGGAAGGTATCCATTACCGTTAGTTATTTAATATGTTATTTTCTGTAGTTGATATCGTTTGTGACATTTTCAAGTTATTATAATTAAAACACCTTCGAACGACTAACTACATCCCTAAACTTGCTTTCTGGAAGACGTGCCTTTGCCAATGAAATAAAACGTATAGACGCTTTATTTTTGTTCGGATTTTTAGGTATTGACGCTAGAACAAAGTTGGACAGCTACAGAGTGGGTATATTTTAATATTTATTTACTTGGATCCAATATTTTGTAATCGCTGGCACCTTTCTAGGACGGAGGTGAGGTTGTCATCGACATATTCCTCGCACCCCGGCTGACCCAGGGTCCCCCCTTACGGTCTAGCCCTCCTCTGGGGGGGGGGGGGGACAACGGTGTCCCCGACTGCAATCGCTGGCACCAAATTCTTCACTTCAAGGTTTTGAAATGAAAATACATACGAATTATACAAGACCATAAAAGATACACCCGGATTAAAGTGCAAGTGAAATGAATGATTTATATTATTTGTATAAGGAAATGCTACCAATACCTGCTGAGAGGTACAATAATATAAAACCAACTATAGCTACAGTAAAATACAAAATACTAACAATAAAACAAATCGAAGTAAACAGTACGCACACAGAGGTCGTAAAGTTAAATTATCAGTCAACATTAAATTACAGCCTTGTAATTCCACAGAAGTTGTTTTATCTTTAAACAGGAAAGTTCATCTTATTTCAGATGAAATATGTTATACTCTTTGAAGAGCCAAGGTAATGCCCTAGGGACACAACATACAAAGGTATATGAAATTGCAACATTTAAGCCTAAACACAAATATTTGTTTTTCGACATTAAAGTCCCTTTGATGCGAAGGGATGAAGTTGACAAAGGAAATGGGTGGCTATAATTTGGGCACATTATGTTATACAATTACATTTTAGTTGCATCCGGCAGGTTTTGTTGTTCATTATTGGACTTAGTTTTGAAGAAGCAATTTATTTTCTATTTTATTTTATAAGTATGATTATTTAACGGTAATTACCGCAGTCATGGTCGCGTTTTTATGTAATACTAGCTTTTGCCCGCTCAGCCCGCGTGGATGTCGGTTATCGCGACCAAACATAGCCTATGTCCTTTCTCAAGGTCTAATCTACCCTTATAGAAAATTTCATCAAAATCGGTTCAGCGGTTTAGGCGTGAAAGCGTAACATACAGACAGACAGACAGAGTTACTTTTGTAATTATAATATTAGTATGGATTTTACGATTTTCGATATTCCAATTACTGGTTTGATTTTGTCAAAAAATTTTGAAATCCTTCTACACACCCAAAATGTAATTGTAAGAAGGGAACACGTATGGGTGCATTGTACAACTATTTATGTGCAAAATGTTCAATAGCATAACTAGCGTTTACTCTTTTATAACATGATTTAATAGACATTCACTGTGGCTAAATCTACGGCTCCAGCTAACAATCAAAAACCCGAAAATCCTGAATATAATAAAAAATATTCCTATTAAAATAACTCGAGTAAATTTTTTATGGAAAACTGAACGCTTTCCCATTTATGGCTTGGAACCTCTAAAACCATAATCCAATGAAAATATTGAAGGAGAGTTTTTAGCGAATTAAAAATCCAAGATGAAAGCAGGGATGATTCTCTTTGAAATCTAATGTTTAATCAGGCGAGTGTTCCAACGCAATTATCATTTGAAATGATGGAAATCTACCACAGTATTTGCATAACAAAAACGGTGCCGGAGAAAATCGATGCCAGGGTTTTTTGTAATTGATTGAAGCGCGTTCAATATTGGTTGTAATTATGGACGTTTTCTTTGGAGACTGAGATGAATAAAAAGGAATCACAGTTCAACTATGCAGCAGGCATTAAACCGTATCTTTATCTGAGATATAAACTTTGGAGAAATTTTACATTATAAATTCAACCTTCAACCATCTTCATATTTATATTATGTCTAGATGACCTTATAATAAACTATCTTTTGCCCGCGGCTCCGACCGCGTGGATGTCGGTTATCGCGATAAAACATAGCCTATGTCCTTTCTCAAGGTCTAATCTACCCCTATACCAAATTTCATCAAAATCGGTTCAGTGGTTTAGGCGCGAAAGCGTAACATACAGACAGACAGACAGAGTTACTTTCGCATTTATAATATTAGTATGGATAGTATGGATGACGCCTCTGTGGCGTGACGGTAGTGAACGCGACTGCTACGCAGAAGAAGCGGGTTCGATCCCCGCTCAGTGAATATGACTAATTGCATTGGTCTGGGTGTTCATATATTATGTACAATATGTATGTATTTAAAAAAAAAAGTATCTAAGTATGTTTATCCGCATTCTATATTCCTTAACACAAGCTCTAGCGTCGTGTAGAATGTTGTGGAATATTTCTTTTAAATTATACTCGTAACTTGACAGATTTTTTTATTATATTTGATGTTTTATCACTGTCTCGTTTACTGGTCCATTTATGGGTTAATTATTATTAATTGTAGCAGCTTGGGACACAGCACTAGCAGATACCATCTGTTCTTGGTCCACAACCGTAATTACAGTTTAATTGGTGTTAAGCTGATGATAAATATGACGTGAGCTATTTACACAACTTGGAAGAGCTCCTTCAATGATAACTTGATAACATTGATTATTTTTATTATCTACTTCTTTAACTTCGATATCGTTGAATCCATACTATGTACTCTGTCTATCAGTCTGTATGTTACGCTTTCACGCCTACTATTCAACCGATTTTGATGACATTTGGTTTCGGGGTAGATTAGAACTTGAGCAAGGACATAGGTTGTGTTTGACCGCGTTAACCGACATCCACGCGGGCGGAGCCGCGGGCAAAAGCCAGTTATTTAAAACATTCAAATCAAGTAAAGGGTTATTAAGTTACATGCAAATAAAAATACTATCGTCTTCGTTTAACCTATACGCTTCAAATATAAATATTTTATTGCAAAATAGAGCTAAAATTAAATTTTTAGATCTCATGTTTCGAAATGACTAGGTACACCATCTTTTTTCAAATATAGTAGGTACCAAGTAAAATATTCATTACAAAAAAACATTCCAAATTTCTTTGAAATCAAAAACGCAGACTTAAATTCCATATTCCTTTTCAACCAAGAAACATAAATTTAAAGGTTATATACGAAATGAGCAATAATAAGCCAATACTATTAAGTTGAGTTGGTTCGTGTATCGAAGTTTCTCTGAACAAACTACTGCATAAACATGAGCGTACAATGTTTGTCCTTAACAAACTGGAGACAGAAACTTCGGCATTGAGTCTCCATTACTTTGTCCTTAGTGGTTCACGTTTTGGTTTAAGATTTAAGTTTAAGGCATCATCGTTTACTGATTCCAACATTTGATTGCATGTTGCTATTATCTATACTATTATAATAATTGTAAATTGGAAATGTTCGTTCGTGATGGACACAAATACTACTGAACGGATTTTGATGCGCTTTTTTTATTAGAAAGGTCTTGATCAGACTTAAAATAATACATTTGTTTGAGAGCAATCAAAGAAATGTAAGATATAGGTTACAGTGGGTCGCGGTCACTGGATCAGTATTCCTGTGACCCTAATTACATTGGCTCACAGAAATTTTAAGGAATTTATCTGGGGTCGCGGAAACAGGAGCAATATGTCTTGGACCTTTCTATTTCGAACTTAACGCGGACGAAGTCGCGGGCAAAAGCTAGTAAACTATATAAATTACACTGACAACATGATTTACGGGACGGCCCCACTATATCATACAATGACACCACTGGTAGAGTCAAGGTTCAATCCTCATAACTTTAGCCTGTTCATATACATTAACATAACATAAATTCACGCCTATATTCCCCGAAGGGGTAGGCAGAGGTGCTAGCACCTACATTTCGCCAGTTTATGTTTTTAGGTCCCAATGTAATACCTGGGATCGAACCCGAGACCTCGTCTCAGCAGTCCATTACCCATCCCACTAGGCTACCGCAGATACCGCAGCCTGTTCAAAGATAGTGAAAGAGGAAGCTGAGTATATCAAGTGCAATGTTACATTGTTCATGGAGTGATTTCACTATTCATTCCAAAATTAACTTATTTGTCTCCAAAACGACTATAATATCAACAGTCGACGCTGTTTAGATGGAGTAGTCAGCAAAACAACTTCTGCATTAACTGGATTTAAGCCTTCTACATTTCTATTTCGTGGTGCCTATCACTTTTATATACATAACAGGATTAAAGTGGGCCTCCGCCATAACAGCTGGCTCTCTTTGTACAGGCATTAATTGAATCTCACCGGCTAGTTTAGATCCGGTTGAGAGTAATCGAGTTTTTAATAAAAATTCAAATACCCTTTAAAAAGTGAAGAAATATTTTTCCATGCAATCTCGGAAATGGCTCTTGGTTGTGATATCAGACATAAACGAACTAGTGTTTGTGGACCGCTGTATTTTTTAGTAAGTATTCCAAAATTAACGAAAGATCCAACCATCATAATATTCACAGAACAGAAAAAACTAGATAATATTCTAGAACATTCTACATAACGCTATCTGGACCCATGGTTAGCTTGTGTTACGGTATCTAGAATGCAGATAAACATACTTATATACTTTTTTTTTTGAAAATACGTACATATTATACATAGAAAACGCACAGACCAATGCAAATACCCATTCATGCATACAAATATTTGCATTAAGCGGGGTTCGAACCCGCGCCTGCTGTTAGCGCCCACGTTCACTACCGCCACGCCACAGAGGCTTTTATGAGATTCCAGAGATAATGAGTTACATAATTTTGCAGTAAACGCTTTATTAAACACCAATGTTGATATTACATGCTGAAAAGTCTTATACTTACATAGAATTATAAGCAAAGATATAACATTTCAATATTATATCTTCAGTATTGGAAAAAGCAGCTTATCACTATCTGAATAAAAATCTTCTTTTTAAATAAAGTATCCTGATTCATATCTCAGGTCACCTTCCTTCGTTTAAATAAGAATAATGCTTTCCAGAATTGAATTATCTCTGAATCCTTTTATCCACCGCACCTTTTTGTAGCTACCTTCTTGAAATCTAACTTTTTGGAACCTGTAGTTCAAATGATAGGTCTCAATCGCACTTCGTAACTTGTCAATTTTTACAAGTACATTTTTTTTAATCCTATTCCATATTCCGTTGTAAATTTTGCAATTGAAATGTATGATTACATCTAGGCAAAATATGGACAACTCATATTATACAACTATTCACACAACTTGTTATTTGTACTATGAAAAATACTAGGCAGTTTAAACAATCCCAAAGATAATGAAAAACGCTAATTTTCACTGACTAAGCTAAAAGTTTCAGATTAGTTAAGTAACACAACCATGTTCGATCTACGTAAAAGTAGTTGTAAGAAGTAAATAGTAATGACTCAATTTTATTTTATTAATCTTCAAAGTCAAAGTCGAATACACGTCGTCGGATAAGGTAATAAATTTTAAAACAGTTTCGATATCGAATTGTATAATATAAAATCACCAAGTCTTGTGCATTCTCGAGCAGACTGTATGCATTTATTACTTTTAACGTTAAATGCGTCCTTGTCTTCATCTGGCGAGTTTCCAAAAGTAAGTCATTTTTATACATAGCTTGCCTCATTACCGCCTCTCTTCCCATAGAGCAAAAATAAGGCATGAATTTTTAAGGAAATTGTACTTATGAGTATTTATTCGATCTTATTGTCTTATAATGTCTTTGTTTTGTATCTCTGTAAGCCTAATATACCTATATTGTTATTGCGCACTGCAGAACAGACAAAGATATTAGATATGCAATACTGCTAAGGGGTAATAACATAACTGAAACTGTGACCATAACCAGTGTAACCAGGTCTGGTAATTCAAACGCATTGTACGGATCAATCGTATAGAGTATGCCTCCCAGTCAAACCAAACGGAGGAGTAAAATTACACGGACTCCGAGGTTTGGAAATCCTTGGGATAATTGTGATAACTTTATACAGTCATTTGTACAATATCTGAGTGAGTAGTGTACCTACCTAGTAGTTAGTACCTACCAAGAACGTTGAAATTGATTTTTCTTGAACTCATAATATTCCCATAATCCGAACAACGTCAGATCAATCTAAATGATTATTTTATGGGTTGACGGATAACGTCCATGAATGTTAAGCTTCACAGCTATTACTGTAATAGTGATACTATCGATATAAAAGTACATATTCTTTGAGATTTTATTACTATTGCAATATATCGAATTGAGTTCGTGCCGCAAACAGGGAGGGTGTCACGCTCCTATGTATATTGTTGAGAAAATATTGCGCATACTTGTCAATACTCATCGCAAATGATTCGTGTCAGCTAGACGGGAAAGGGAGTTTATTGTTGGCAATATTGTGATTTATATTGAAGAATTGTGTTGAAGGAGGATGAAAAATAGTAGAACAGAATAATAAAAGAATGACGAAGTATTACCAACAGTTGACGAAAAGGAACTGTTGAATAATATAATCTGTCAAACCAAACCTAGCTACAACTACATCAGTTTAGTGAACAAACTATGAGTGAGTCTGATACATCTTTAATTTTGCTTCGTATTCAATTCTTTTTGAAATTAGAATTTTGAACTTTTTCTTCAACTTCGATAAAATATTTTACTAAATCGAACCCCAAGTAGAGTTGCGAACGTAACTCATTCTTAAATATATTCAAAGGTAAGCGTTCAAACAGCTGTTACCTCGTGTTCCGTAGAAAGGGCTCCGCAAACAAAATGTTTGTTGATGGCATCAACGATTCCATTCCGTTACCCTTTTTTCAGTTCACGTGAGGTGTGTTTACAATATGCGAATTACTAAGGTGAGAAACGCGTGAGGAGGTGGGCAATATGGGGATAACGTGGTATTATTCTCGGGGAGAGGGGCGTTTTGATATGCTAGGAATGAAAATTTGTTTGAGGTGTTAAGTATACTTGTGCCCAATACCTTATATTGAGTTCTTGCTTATAGGGATTCATAGGATCTGCTTGTTATGATGTTACATATTCTTCTTACTTTTGTTTCCAGCGAAGAAGGATAGAGGCTTTTATGGGATCGGGATGTGTAATTTATTTTTCATCCCTTCTATTCGATTGTCGCTTTGTTCCTCTGGAGCAACATAGTCTTTTCTTATCGGAACTTTTTAGCGCGTAAAAATGATTTGAATTTGGAGCGTTTAGAATGGTTCGTTTTGGTATAACTATGGTGAACAAGCTCAAATTCACCAAGCATAGATCTATACAAGACATCCCGCACGCACCAGGGCCTTTTATGTCTCGCCATTTAGGTCCAAGATTACGTGTTATCACTAATAATTGTCTCTCTAATTAAAGATAACTTTAATTGGAGAGACGATTATTATCGCTCAGTTATTTTGTATGGAACTTTAAAATGTTTGACAAAATTCCCATGGAAAGTGTCTTATACTTAGGATACTACATAAGGATAATATTTTACAAAACATGTATAAAAATCAATCTCTTGAAAGTAAGATAAGTAGAAGTTATTTGTATTTATGTATGTATTTACAAAAAAAAGATATAAGTGTGTTTATCCGCATTCTAGATTCCATAACACAAGCTAGTTAAGCTTACCATGGGCTAGATAGCTTTGTGTGGAATGTTGTAGAATATTTATTTATTATTTTGTAAATACTTCTGGCATCACAAGTGGCGGTTCAAATCACGCAGTTATTAAAAACTCATAAGACGCTAGGTAGGACACCCCCTAGCCAGATGGACTGACGACCTATAGATGGGATGGACTGGATGCGGAAGGCGGAGGATCGGATGAATTAGTGCAAATTAGGAGAGGCCTGTGTCCAGCAGTCTACTGCGGTGGGTAAATTGATTGATGATTGATTGAAGACGCTACTGAGAGCATAGGATCTCATCCATATGAAACTAAGTTATGCTGATCGATCTGGGATCTTGGTCTATAACATTTACATACCCCACTTATTTTATTCAATGTTGAATATTTCAAGTATAGAAATTATTATATTGTTCATTAATGTAGTAAATAAAGTTGAAACTAAAACTTATATACCTGCGCCTTAGTTTTAGTTGACTATTTACCTTAATTGTTGTTATTTAAGTGAGCCCACTCGGCAATACAAGTTCAATAAAACGTCGGCCCTAAACTGTTGGCTTGTTTTATTGAATTTAAATTGCGAAGTAAGCAAGTTTAAAATTTATTGTATTAGGTGCGAGCATAGAACTGTAAATAATATGGGTTTGAGAATTGTCTTTCAAATCAATCTGACGAAGCTGTTATACAACTCTTTTCCTCGGGGTATCGCGGTCAAACCGCAGTTACTGCCGTAGAGTAAAGAACTAACTAGCTAGTAAACTGGCCGGTGTTTAGTTTTCATTGCACACTAGCTTTACTCATGGCTCCGGCCGCGTGGATGTCGGAATGCAAAACATGAGTAGAAAAGTGGAATCCAGGCTCCAAAATGTATGCATTGCTGGCATCCAAAATCAGGGCTTAGATGAAGAAGATATCCAAACTAATATTAAAAATGTGAAAGTAACTCTGTCTGTCTGTTTGTCCACCACTGAACTGATTTTGATGAAATTTGGTACAAAGGTCGATTAGACCTTGAGAAAGGACATAGACTATGTTTTGTCGCGATAACCGATATCCACGCGGGCGGAGCTGCGGACAAAAGCTTCACCTATTTTCTGGTTTCCTTGATCATCACAAATATAAAATTAATCTACTACGCTGTTAGAGAAAACAGGTTCAAGAATTATCCGTTATATTTAATTAATTATCAACATTGGTTCCTACAAAAGTTTAATTAATGGTACATTTCAGTCCACTAACAGTTCATTAATTTACCCATTGTTTTGACTCTCTGTTATTACCCAATTATGGCGTTAAGTGAAGCTGAAATTCTACCATCCCTAACAAATGAAAATTCCGTAACTGTATAATTAAAATATGAAACCAATCAACGTCTTGAAATAAGGGGGTATTCTAAGGTAGGGCGATGTTGCTTAAACAATTTATCGTGCCCTAATAATCCTACTACCACAACCAATCGTGAGCCATCGAAAGTATTTGAATGAAAATTCGCACATAGGTAGACCACCTTTTGGACCATAATTACATATACCTGTGACGAATCATCATCGCGAGCATCATCTAGACATAAATAAAAGTATGTACGGTAACCGGTATCGAAGGCTTAACGTGCTCTCCGAGGCACAGTAGGGTCTCTATGTGTTATGAATTGTATAAGTGTGTTACGTGATGACCTAACTAGTATTCTTTAACCTTAATCTAAACTACTCAGTTTCCGCTAAGCTTCGATCCCCGCAGGACTTGCTAATTAACCATAGCGCAAACTACTATCGTAATTGTTAGTAAGCGTATTGTGAAAACGGAGCATTGCAATTGGCCGGCTTCACACACACACACACAGGTTCACAGTAGGCAGGCGGCCAATCACAACGCTCCGTTCTCTCAACACGCTTACTATCCGATAACGATAGTAGTTCGTGCTATGAGTATTGTACATAGGTATATGTACCATCCCGAAATTCTTGTAGGTAACAAGTGGTATATCAGAGGATGTGAAAGTTTAAAAGTTAAACTAACTTGATAATAGTTTAACTAAATTGTAAATCCAACAGGCAAACAATGTCTTATGTGTTTAGGGAAATCAATAACTTTGAGTGTTCTGCAGCCAAGTCCTCAATTAAGTTTAAGTACATTGGGTTCGATGTTATTGGGCCATAATGATGTTACATTCGATTTTAATCCAATAAAAACTTGTGCCTGTATGTGTCAGAAGGGTACGTAGGAAATAAATCAAATTAATGAAATGCCGTTATCAATTTAGTAGGCAAAGTAGCACTCATGAACGTTAAGACTGATACTTCTATGTTTCAGTGTAACAATTTTTCAAATATTAATTTTGAAGGTGTAAATAATCTCACGTTTATTTTCTTTAGAGGTAGGCAGAGATAATAGCCCGCCATCTTTCCGCTTCTATACCTACTTACACCATACGAGTACTTTACGGGATTTCCCATGACACTAAACCTTTCAAACAAACCCGGCTTCAATCGATGTATATGGTAAATTGAAGGCAATTTCTAAGGAACACGTGTACTGCTAAAGGCTGGACTTATGGTGCGGCAATATTTTTATCAAATAATAATTGTAGATGTTTTGAAGAAGACATTCAGTGTATCAGAAAGTCAAAATACAAATTCCCCAGACTAATTGCATCGCTATTGTATTTCATTATCAACCCTTTTTAACCCTTTTAGAGGTAAAACCAGACCTTTTTTGTGGTGTTGCTTTGTAATTAAAAACCTCACGTACAAATTTCAAGGGTTGGAAGGTCATTCCGTCAGTTCTTTATGTAATTAATTTTAGTCTTCTTTTCCATATACGTATATAATATAAGATAAAAAGTAATAGATAAGGAAGATAAAATAAAAAATAATATTGTAAGTCTAATAGCACGGTTACGTATAATAAGACCAAAATTCAAAATCCCGAATGACAAAATCTCGAATTTCAATATCCCGAATGTACGAAATACCGAAGTACGATATACCGAAGAACGATATACCGAAGGTCAAAGTCCCGAAGTCAAAGTCCCGAAGTTCGAAATCCCGAAAGTTGAAGATACCGATGCTCATAATACCGAAGTACGAAAGACCGAAATTCAAAATCCCGAATGTTCGTTTGACCGAAAGTTCAATCTGGACTTATGTGAGGGACACCGCGACGCGAATCTAGTAACTACTAAAATACTTGCGAAATAAAAAAAAATGCGGCAATTTCTGGCGAACATCACGATTTTGAGGAACCGAATCCCGTTTAAAGTCAAAATAATGCTTTATAACGCACTAGCTGAATCCTACATACAGTACGGACTAAGTAGCTATGGTCGTACCTATAAGACCTATCTGGATAGCATTTATAAACTGCAAGTGAAAATTCTCAAAAACTTAGTGTCACCAAAAATAAAAAATCTATTTCACAACAATGAAAACAGTCTCTTCAAATATTGTAACGTATTGCCAGTACACATGCAAGTTCATCTATCACTATTAAAGGAACAATTTTTTAATAATTCATTAAGGCAAATCATGGAGCATCCTGTACGCACTCGGGCAGTTTCTGGGGGTCGGCTTCGCACACAGCGTGCCAATAATACGTATGGCGAGCGCACTACCGGCTATATTGTCCCTAGGCTTATCAATAATCTACCGCCTAATATACAAAAATGTAACACTGTGTCAGGTGTAAAAACTAAACTCAAACAATATTTGTTAGAGTTACTGTAGGTAGAAAGAGATTCATATGTATCGTTCTATATTATTATAGTCACATATTGGCGAATGTTGAGTAGGTATTTTGATAATGTTTTGTTAATGTGACGACTTTCAATAGCACAGGTCTACCTTAGTGGTTTTTTGTGCTATCACTAATTGTTCTTTCATTGTTTTGTTTTAATGGTAATAAATAAAAAATAATAATAATAATAATAAATACCAAATGTACATTTCATTTTCAAATACAAAACACTTCAACTACATTTACTCCTCAAAAGCGTATAATTTCAACAGTACTCAAACATAGCTATCAGTTAAAGAGCCTCATATTTTGGACCCTTCTTTTATAAAGTTATTATAAGGGTCTCCGTCGTAAAAAGCCTGTTATAATAAAAAGCGAGCAATGGCTGACGATTAAACTATACAGTACAAGTTTACTGCGTCGCCCTAATAAGCGAGAAAATTACTTTTATGATGAAGGTTAGGTGGAGTGCTTTAGGTTTTCGTTAAGACCTAGCTTGTCTGAGTCTAGATTAGAAGGATGTACGGTAAAATTTCATAGTAACACATTTAAACGTTCAGAATGCTGGTGTCTTCTCACGCATTACAGGGTATAATTACCATGGTAGACAGGGATATTATTGGATCTTTCATAGGTAGAAGTCCGTTGAGGGGCTGTTACAGTCAAATTCAACTGTATAATAATGTTGTTCGCATACAAAATATACATGGAGTGGTAATAAATTTGTATTGTTTCATCAGTTTTTATAATATTAGAGTCTCAAATGAGTTCACGAATAGTTGAAACTTAATATTTACCATTGAAAAGGTACATTATTAAAGTCAAAGTATTTTTTCTCAATCTTGAAGAAGAAAATGGTTTCTTATTGGCGTCAAATTAAATTCTACTTAGTCTAAGCTTACCACCGCTTCGAAGGCGCTAGTGGAAAAGAAACTCCACTACGGTATTTTTTAGACGTTAATTTACAATAATTATTTTCCAAATGTGGACTTAAGGCTAAATGTGGAAGAATGTACATTTCATTTCTGAATCTAAATATATATAACTCAAAAGTGATCTATCAATGCACAGCCCAAACCACTGGACGGATCGGGCTGAAATTTGGAATGCAGATAGATTATGACGTAGGCATCCGCTAAAATTTTTGGATTTTTGGAAATTCTGCTACTAAAGGGGTAAAATAAGGGATGTAAGTTTGTATGACTGTCCGTCATTTACAAACTACGTACACCCACGTCTTTTGAGAAATGTTTTGTCGCGATGACCGTCATTCACGCGAGCGAAGCCGCGAGCAAAAGCCAGTAAGCAATAAGTATATAAAACACTTTTTATGATAGATTTATAAAGAATTAAACTAAATTTACATAATGTTAAAAAGAAGTTACGTACCTAATACAATACCATGCTGTAATTATAGCATTTTACAAGGGGCCTGCACCATTCTCAGGCAGCATAATTCTAAGCCGTATTCTAGAAGTTTCAATTCTCGATTTATCTGAGGACAGATTGTATAGACCTGTCATCAATCTGTCCTCAGATAAATAACAATTTAGGACTGAGTGTCGTTCTAGAATTCGGACCGAAATTCAATGTTAATATTAAGTGTGTGGCCAGCTGAGTCAAAGAAGTGTGTATGAATAACAGACAAACATCTACCATTAAACATATACAGACTGAAAACTCTTTTTGCTATCAGAAACTGTTCAAGGATCACTCAAATTGAACTTGAAGTGCAAAACTTTACTTGTAATCTATTTTACATGGCTTGAGCGCCATGTAAAATAGATTGTGTAAACAGATTCATGTATTCAAGCGATATAAACTTCGAAACATTTTCTTAGGAGCGCGTATCGTTCGAAGTTTGGTAAACTATAGAGATCTTCCTAAAGCGATGTTCGGGTTTTTGTAGGATTCTGAAATAATCTCTTAACGACTTCAATTTTTTTTGTTTTGAAAGTAGCAGATTATTATTGCAATCATACAATTATTGTAATGTGTGTTTTTTTTTTCAAAAGAAACAGGTACAAAGTCTGAAAAGTCGTTGTATCAACATAACTCTTGCAATAATCATATTTATTTTGAAGAATATTAGAACCGAAGTTACTAATATTCCCTCTAACCCCTCCAACTAAGCTAAATTGCTTGTGCTAGGAGTGTGTTCACGTCGGTAGTGTAATGGCCAGGACTCGAAGCCGGGACCTCCTATCGTAACCGACTCCTTAACGCTTATAGTGAGACTTTTGCAATTCATTATGTAACATAATATTAGTGTCTATCATATTTGTACTAAAATGAATGTTATTTTATACAGAATTTACGATAATCTTTTCATCTAATCCTAAACATAAACTAGCTTATCTTTTTCTTTTATAGCTAATAATCCTTTGTACTGGATGTATTAAAGGCCTTATTAAAATATAAAACTCGTACTAACATCGAAGCGGGGTAATGGCGTATTTACTTGAATTTATTAAGATATATTTTATATCAGTTATTTCAGCTTTCATTAAACTATTTTATATAATACGTTAATGATTGAAAGATAAATCGACTAAGAATGAATTTTACAGCATAAAGTATGCTAACTATACAAATCGAATACTAGAGAAATATGAAACTTCTCGGGTGGGACTCGAACCCGCGATCTTTCCACGTAAAAATGGCCACATAGATTGAGACCAAATTTAGCACAGACATAGACATGTTTACTAGATTTTTTTTAAAGAATATTAACAATTACTAATATTCCCTCTAACCCCTCCAACTCAGCTAAATTTCTTGTGCTAGAAGTCGGTAGTGTTATCGCAATATCGACTCCTTAACCACTAAGCTACACCTTCCCCTCACCCTTCACGGAAGTATTCCCGCGAGCATTACCGCTGGCACAGTAGGTCTGTCCACCTGACTATTGCCTGTCTGACACGCAATGCATCAGAGGGCTATTCTTTGAGTAACCGTCGTATACCAACTAGTACGTTCAACTGGTACGTTTCCCCAACATGAACCTTTTCCCGACCCCCTATTTAATTCTGTTTGAGTACTTCAACATAATGGTTCGATTCTTAAAATGTGGTACAGAGGTATTAATGTAACCCAAAATAGAAAAGAGTACGTTTTATTTCTGAAATTTTCCTCAATAAAGGGTTTCTACGTGGGTGTAGCTTTGGCAACAGTTATTAAAATTTACATTAAGTAACCAAGAGAGCTATACATAGAATCATAAAAGAACTAAAGTTCCAAACCGGCAAAGCTTATAAAAGTACAAAGTTGAATTTTCTGCCAATAATTTTATTTGTCGGAGTGACGCAATCTCTTCGATCTGTGGGAGCAGTGAGGTATTGAAGTTCGATCGTTCTAGAAGTATCGATGCGAGTTTGAAGCACAAGTTTTCAAACTGTCGTTATTTTAGGGAAGTTGAATTCAACTTTTGGACTGAAAATATAATTGAACGCCAAGTTTGAACAGTGGCAGTCTGGTTTACTCTCATTCAAGTTGACGAGGTGGATGCAGCTTGTGATTACGAGTATGTAATTTTCTTTTACATGCTTATACCTACGCCTTTGTACTTTTGGGGTAGGTTGTCCAACACGAACCCATCATTATGTACTTGACTGTCTTCGTGTTATTTTAAAGTACCTACTTTAACAGAGTGTTGGTTTGATTTAGTCGTACTCCAAGGTGACAAACAAATGTTGCCTATTTATGAATTCAACAATGTTTTATAGACCAGGCTATAAGCGACGCACTACCAATTTTAATTGTGCTGTACCTGCAAAGTTCCTATCATGTTAATGTATAACGTAAGAACTGTAGCTGTCACTGCCAGCTATGTGTGTTTTAATGAATAAACGCGAGAGGGCCGTCGGGGTGGCAGTAACATCTGTGACACTGACTATATAGTAAATACATTGCCTGCTACCAAACCACGATCGCTCGCGAAACTTACAAAAAGATGATTCTTGTAATTCTAGTGTTATCACCTTCAGTGGCTTTAATTCCCTCTGAACAGAAAGGAAGAACAGTGACCAGCAGCAAGTTTCTAAGGCAGAATGTTACAAACTACATTGAATTTTATCTACGAAGAAAAAGTTCATAGTCATTTGAAGGTTAAGGGGCGCTGCACGCATCTTTACAAAATATTCCCAGTACCAAGTTCTAGTCACAGCTGGTCCTTGCCAGTCCCTGTTCTAACAGTGGCAATTGAATGCTCCCTTTAGATGAGCAGTATTGTTGTTAGCTACTTCGAAAAGTTTAGTTCAGTTATCTTACAAAAGCATAAAAATGTTCAGCATTTATTCGCTCAGCCAGGCTGCTGTCATTTAGTCACTTTTAGCCAATTTGTTAGATTCCAACATCGTAAATCTCTTCAGGTTTAAGTAATTTAGCCAAAAGATAATCACAAAGGCTTTTATATGATCTGTGCCATATATCTCGTACAGCGTAATCTCCGCATCGAGATACCTTGATGGGCCGATGAATGATTTAGTAGCAATTTCACCGTGTTAATCTCCAGTCAAATACAATTTTTGTAATATAAAAATATACATGAAAATGTCGGATTCCTCGAACCACGCTATGTGTACCGTATTTTGATGTAGTAATACAATTCAAATTATTAGGACATAATCCTCTTTGATATTCATAAATTAATATGCTAAAAGAGTAACTCTTAATGGCCAGACGTTACACGTTTTGACGAATTGAACAAGCTCGTAATAATATTTAACTGGAAAAATAGGTGTGTATATTATTATGCTTCTACAGGGTAAGGCCCATTTCAAAGTAGACGGAGAAAGCCGGCAGAACAATTAAATTAATCAACACTTAAAACTGCCTGAACATTTTCCTGTCTGAATTGAACTGACCCTAAGGCGGAGGCGGCAAGATAACAATATAGAATGTTTTAAAAAGAAAATTTAGGTTAACACGCAACTCCAACCGCTTTATTACATTTTCATCACTCAGTTAAACTCCATACAATACGAGTACAATAGATTTTTATCCCGTTCAATGACGAAAGGGTTGTAACATTTTTATACCGATTCGATTCATACGATTTAGTCATAAAATAATCAGATATGGATCTTTTTTCCTCTCATTTCGTATCCAATAAAGTTTTATGTAAAAGCTTTCCTTAATAAAAAAAATATACGAAATTCTGCAATTCATACGTCTATGTGGATGAAGATTTGTTTCAAAAGGCTGCCAAATTGAATCGTTAGGATATTTCTCGCGGGTTGGCTGGAATATGCGTTTCAAAGAAAAATGCAACATTTGGAGAGCCCATTTGGCCAAAAGGGTTTTAGAAATGGGTATAACAGCTTCTCTTTAAGATAATATTATCGGTAGCACGTGTCATATGAAGCGGAGATCACTCATATTTCCACCAATAGTTCGGCTTGGAAGGAGGCGAATGTCCAGCCGATCCCCAAGAAGGGGAATCGCTCAGACCCAGCCAACTATCGACCCATAGCCGTCACCTCAGTGCTGTGTAAGGTGTTCGAGCACATAATTAACACACAGCTCATGCGCCACCTAGAGGATCACTCCTTGCTTAGTGACCGGCAATACGGTTTCAGACCGAAACGGTCAACGGGTGATCTTCTGGCGTACATGACCCACCTTTGGGGTGAGGCTATGGAGAAGCACGGTGAGTCACTGGCAATTAGTCTTGACATCGCCAAAGCTTTCGATAGGGTATGGCACAAATCGCTTCTTTCCAAGCTACCAGCCTTCGGCCTGCCTCCTAGACTGTGTAACTGGGTTGCAAGCTTCCTGCAGGGGCGCCGTATTCGCGTCCTTTGTGATGGACGAGCTTCGGAGTTCTTGCAGGTAAATGCTGGCGTGCCGCAGGGTTCCGTTTTATCTCCCACTCTCTTTCTTCTGCATATCAATGACATGCTCTGTAACGGAAACATTCACTGCTATGCAGACGACAGCACCTTACATGGGAGTTATCACGCACATCCTGCGGCCAAGCAGTCTGATATCGCGGAAAAAAGGCAGCTTCTTGTCACAGAGCTGAACCGGATCCTGGACCACATTTCTCAATGGGGCGCTAGGAACCTGGTCGAGTTCAATGCCAAGAAGACCCAGGCATGTGCGTTTACAGCTAAGGTATCTCCTTTCCTTCCCCTTCCCACTCTTCAGAGCACACCACTGCCACTGCAGGATCACCTCACTATCCTCGGTATGGATGTTCGCTGCAAACTGAATAACAAAAACTATATCGAGAGTATCATCAAATCAGCCTCGCGTAAACTCGGAGTCCTGAACAGAGTGAGACGTTTTTTCACGCCGGAGCAGCGGTGTCTTCTATACAAGACCCAAATTCGTTCCTGCGTGGAATACTGCTCACATCTCTGGGACGGCTCCGCAAAGTACTTATTAGATGCTCTCGACAGGTTGCAGCGACGTGCGGTCCGCATTATTGGGGATCCTGAGGTCACGAACACCCTCGAGCCTTTGCAGATGCGTAGAGATGTTGCGTCTTTGGCAGTTTTCTACCGTCTCTACCATGGTGAATGTTCTGACGAGCTCTTCCAATTAGTCCCACCCTCCCCTTTCCTTCACAGGACGACACGTGCAGGGCTAAGATGTCATCCATTTACGGTGCAGAGTATACCTGCTAGAACCAAGCGTTTCAGAGATTCATTCCTATGCCGCACCACTAAGACCTGGAATTCCCTGCCAGCTCACGTGTTTCCTTCTTCCTACAGTCCCGGGTCCTTTAAGCGGGGCGTGAAAAGGCATCTAATGAGGCCGTCAAGCTGAGTGCCACCACTGTTAACATGGTAAATGTTTACGATGGTGACCCTCTTTCCGAGACTTTGCCTTTAGCTTAACATCAGGCGAGGTGAAGTCAAATTGACGTGTCCTATATAAAAAAAAAAAGAAAAAAAAGAATAGAGAACCTTATAAAATGGAATTCTAGAATCATTCTTTATTTCCAGAGTAACATTTTCACTTTTCAATCAAACCACAATTATATCAGTCGATCTGTCTTATCGTAAAAGTGTTCTTAAATAATTAGAACGTTTATAGGGTTATATCCTTTAGCATATTTATCTCTATGCAACTACGTATAACTATTCCTTTCTGTGCCATCTGTGTGGATAGTCACGTGCAGCACCCGACAGCGCCATCTGCAAACTATTACCGTACGTGAGTTTTAGACGCTACATTTGCATAAGGAAAATTGTGTTAAACTGGTGTCGGCTGCATTACTAATTGGATTTATAGTTAGTGTCTGTTTGTTCTAGAATACCTATCTAATGATGAATTTCTGCTCTACACATAAAACGTTTTGGGGATACGCTAATTTGTGCCTGCAGCTATGTAGCGTAAATTGGTATTGTTGTTGTATTTAGCTATGTGCGATACATCTTTTAATGACTGCTGTAGTATTTCTGTGTCTGTGCAAACTTTCTTTCTTGGAATATTGGAACTATCATAGTTACTGACATGACTATTACAGTTATCCGAATATTCATCATGTATTGTTTTGAGTGCCTGATATGAAATTTCGGCATCGTTGCAAACGCCATGATGCCATGATGTCGGAAGAAGCACTTGCGGACTGTTTCTTTTTTTCTGGGACTTTGTATTAAACCTATATCAAGTGTATCTAATTTCAGTGCTTTAAATACAGTTTTATTCCGATCACAATCCATCAGGAACAATAATAGTTGATATTGGTTCATCCGAAATTGTACTATGCAAATAAAGAAAGAATCGTACGATTACAGGAAAAGAGATTTACATTGATCATTGTAGCAGTTTCGTCGCAACAACAGCTAACTTGTCTTGTTTATTTATTGCACGAGTGTATTTTTGTCGAAAGATTTTTGTATCAAGGAACATTAATAACGTGACTAGGTTAAAAGTAATGAGCTTCTTTAGTAAATTGCTTTTGTTTCCTTCCTCTGGGAATATATTAAACGATGGGAGAAAACTCCAAAAGATGGCAAAACTTCCTTATGAATTAATTTTTCTGATTGCATTATGGAAGTTCGCTAAAAGATTGATTATTTTGCACTAGCCATTATCCGTGAGTTGTTCTCGTTTATTATTTCTTTTATCCTTATACGAATGTCTGGCTGGAATTTACTAACTTGTCAAGACCTTGCTTTATCCAGTGTAATAAAGTAACAAATAAACCCTAATAAAAAGTAAAATACCCTATGTCCCTGTACCTGATGTCGGTGGAATAGGTACTACTTTTATATTTTTAAATATATATTTTAATAAATGTATTTAAAAATGTAATTTATATATGTATTTTAAATGGATAAGGAAACAAATAAACAAATTAAGAAAAAAAAGTACTTCAACTAACAAAGAAACAAATAAATCAAGGAACAAGGAAATTATCTGGTATAAACATTAATCTAAAATTAGTCACTTTATTTAAAAATGTAATTTGTATATGTATTTTAAATGGATAAGGAAACAAATAAACAAATTAAGAAAAAAAAGTACTTCAACTAACAAAGAAACAAATAAATCAAGGAACAAGGAAATTATCTGATATAAACAATAATATAATCTAAAATTAGTCACTTACTGTACTCATCATCCACATAGAAACGTTAGTCCTGATTGCATCCGAGGCCACGGTGGTGCCCTCGGAGCTCAGGGTCCGCCTTCCGGCTCTTCCTCCTCCACTTCGCACGATCTTGGGCGTCCAAGGTAGTGAGACCGTTTTCACGCATGTCACCCTCCACGACGCCAAGCCAGCACTTCTTGGGCCTACCCCTTCTACCTGGACCGGGTGGGGGCGCCATTGCCAGGCATTTGTTACCCACGTAGCTGGGCGGTTTCCGCAAGACGTGGCCGCACCAGCGGAGGCGGCTCTCTTCCATTTTATCTGCGATGTCACGGACATGGAGGCTGCCGCGGATGCGCGAGTTCCTCACGCGATCTTTACGCGTGACTCCACACATCCACCGCAGCATTTTCATCTCCGTGAAACGCAGCATCTGCTTGTGTCGCTCCAACAGCGGCCACGCCTCACAGCCGTGTAAGAGGACAGGTCTAATGATTGTTTTATAGACCTGCCCCTTCAGCCTGGCTGGCATTTTAGTGTCGCAAGTGACGCCAGTCATTTCCCGCCACTTAGCCCACGCGGCGGCAATACGTACCTTGACGTCGTGGTCGATGTCACCAGCAACGTGAAGTACAGATCCCAGGTACTTAACCTGATCCGTGCGCTCGACCAAGTCATCGCCTATGCGAACGGGTGTGGGATCTGTTGAGTTTAACGCCAAGTACTCTGTCTTCGCCACATTTAGCTTCAGACCGCCGTTCTCAAGCGCCTCCTTCCACACTTTCACACGTCGCACCAATCTGTTCCTGTCTGCGTCCATCAGCGCAATGTCATCAGCATACATAAGCAACCATGGAGGCTGCTCATGTGAGTCTCTGATACTGTCCGACAAAACGTCTAACACCAAGCTGAATAGGTAGGGACTAAGTACGGATCCTTGGTGTACCCCGACGGTGATGGGGAAGGTTTTCGTGTCGCCAACAGCGGTCCGAACCACGGAACCGGAATCTTGGTCGGAGTCACTTACTGTACTGAAGCTTCAAATTATTCACGTAATATTTAGTCTACCAGTTTTATCTAGAATAATTTATCTAGTCTTAATAGTTTTTTTCTTTATTCAAAATATTCTTAGTTACCGTAACCGGATCAATTCACGTTTTTCAACTTCATCACTTTAAATTTCATTTTACTAATGTTAGATACCAAAATCGAGTCGATTTCAATAAAATTTATTGAGTTAATATTATCACACAGTTGAGTTGAACAAAGGACAACCCCTAACTCTCATACAATCTTGGGCCCGCATGTACAGGGTTGAAAATTAGGCAATATTTAGACCATCTAAGGACATTTTGTTTGCCTAATTTTCACGACGATTCACAATGGCCAAGTTTGTTAAATCGAGCATTGTTCATAGGTTTTTAGGTTATGTTGTAATACATAATGCGGTCAAACAGCGTCTTATGTTGTGTTGTGTGTGATAGCTACACAAGTTATTCGCGTATCGCTTTTATTTGTAAGTAGGTTAGCAGGTTTTATTAGTATAGAAAAGGGCAGGTCATTAATATTTTTAGTAATTAATGTGGAATGGTCAACTATATATGCTAAATAATAAAACTGATATGTCAAAGCAAAGACATGCTTTAGCTACTTTCTTGTTGCACGATATTAAACCTTATAGTTTTATGATATGCAACTGACATTTACTCTAAAGGTGGTAAAGCAATCCTTCCCTACCCTCACTTCAGACGGCAACATCTGAGTGACATCCTTTTGCTACGGTTACCACTTTCCACAAGGCTGTATACATACTTGTTTGCTGTAGTAATATAGAATTCATTATATAAGTAGGTAATAATATAAAACAACATTATTTTAAAGATTACTATATTTTAAAAAAGTATTTTAATCTCTATCCCGGGTATCTTCCTATTTGGCTTTAGAAATGCTTTCACTAGGACTTAGGTCTTTCCTCCCCTTTTTAAGCATCATCATAGTTTATTAAAATATTGTCAAGAAACTGTGCAGGAGGTGTTATATTGTATTGGAACCGTGCCCAACCGAGATACCATATTACACTCATTATGTGGGCACAGCCCCCGACTGTTCTCTTACCTACAATTCAATTACAGCAATGCTGTAATATAGCATTCCTACCGCTCAAAGAACTGTCAACTAATATATATACGTAATAAGTTCTACTACTTATATTCCTGGACTTTATTTTTCCTCTTAATAACCAAGTCGTTTGAGATATTGACAGTTCTTGTAGGAGGTCTCTATCCACCTCTCTGCACACTTCAATGACATATAGAATACACACTTGTCTGTGCCCCACTGGTGATTGTGCTGGTCTGTTCTCATCCAAACATGCACATTGAGCTTGAATCCAGCAAGATTCGCAAATGATTGCATTCACCTTAAACAGAGATCATGTTATAAGCACTGAATATTCCATTAGTCATATAGGCTAGTTCTTCATGAACGTTACACACATCAGTCAAAATAAATTGTCATATACAAAAGTTGACATAATTTTCTACGGGATTAGGTACACTCGTAGTAATTTCTATTCTATAGCAGCTATCACACAGCTTGTTAACGTTAATTATAATAACAATTTCAAAACGGCGAGAAATAACGAATCGGTACTTACTATTTGTGGTGCGACCCATTCACGTATACAAGCTAGTATCACTGCATCGTTCAATAAATGTCTGCCTATAATATTGCACCGATCGGTAGCGATTCCACAATTCACACAGAGATAGCTTTCAGCCGATGTGGTAAAGTCTAGTCCAGTTTTAAAGCCAAGGTCAACAAATGTAGCAAATAACGGTGTCCGGTAATCAAGCAAGGGTCAATTAGTTCGAAAATCATATACAATTCACAGAGTAAAAGCAACAAAACACAATGATCTCAGGGAGCCGAAGGAAAGCGAATGCGACATTTTCAATGACAGGAATGAAAATCAGTGAAAATGACATATGATGTTACAGATTATTATGAATTCTAAATGATCGATTATTTACATAGACTTTGAATACACTACGATTATTTGCAATCGATATTTTGACTTCCATTATGAAGGAGACAGGTGTCTTTCTGATTAGTGAACTGAATAACGAAAATAAAGATGCTACATAGATATTTTGAAATCATTTAATAAAGCCACGAATTTTAAATTCATAGTTATTAGTTATCGATTCGATTTCATAATCGAATCGATAAAGCAAGTATAATCATAGCGCATTTACGAAGATCGGATTAAGTATTACATTCAACGTTTACGAAGCTTGTTGATTAATGAAAATCACATTTTTAAACTTTTGTCGCACTTGGCCATTGCTGATTGTAATGAAGTCTTAACAAAATTATAACACAAAATAGACGAATTTTTTGAGGTAGGTTTGATGTCTGTGCACTCGGGCCCAAAATGGGGTATCTCCTTTATAATAAGATATAATTCAGTTGCAGAAATGTAAAAGAAAATCTACTCAAATCAGGCAATTCTACGATTAGTTCTAGTGTACGAAGAAAACAAAATGCTACAATGTATGATGACATACATGCGACCTAGATCTGTAGCCAAAAATATGTATGTAGGACATGTAGGTACATCTACAACTCATAAATTGTCGAAGATTCATCTTAGTCTACACACTACTGCAAATTTCTTTGGTAAAGTACGA
This sequence comes from Eilema sororculum, assembly GCA_914829495.1. Lineage (NCBI taxonomy): Eukaryota > Metazoa > Arthropoda > Insecta > Lepidoptera > Erebidae > Eilema > Eilema sororculum. Next base: position 2,440,539 of record OU618532.1, read on the forward strand.
TATTACTATTTACATCCCAAGAGTGCAATAGTGAGTTTTTAACTACTTAAGGCAAGATTTGAGTCTATATCATTACGCTTTTCTCATCAGTCTACTAAATAGCGATTTATAAACAATGCATGTCATTCTTGGTTACTTTTTACTTTTTCATTTCATAAACAATTTATTTTTGGGAACTTGACATTTTTTATGTTGACATTTTTAAAATATTGACATGAAATATCTAATTTCCTATTCATGCTGTTGACTATGTCAAATATTTTTGTGCTCTAACTGTAATGTCTTTTTAATTGCGACATAACATGGCTCATAATTTAATTTAAAGTTTTTATTTATCTATCAATAAATTGTGTACGCACGTGTTGGCACCGTAACAAACAATAACCATGTAACCACTCCCATGTAACCCATGTTTATGCAAATAAATGAATCTGAATCTGAATCCAGATTCCAAGAGTGTCACTACGTATTAAGATCAAGATTTAAAATTTCTGTGCTAAATTTTCAGCCTCTAAGAATATTGCTTTTTGTGATCACCATTAGCCTCCGTTTTTGGATACGTGATTTGTGTATCCAATTATTATGCTATTTTTGATTGTTATTCTGAAGGATTTCTTCCTATTTTATTCCAAACTAGCTGACCCGGCGAACTTCGTACCGCCAATTTTTATCCGCCCGCGTGGCGTCAGATCCTGTACCCGCTACACCCTCTACTATATTAAGCATGTATTATACATGTAAACCTTCTCCTTGAATTACTCTATCTATTAAAAGAACCCGCTTCAAAATCCGTTGCGTAGTTTTAAAGATTTAGGCATACATAGGGACGAACAGACAGCGAGCCTAATGCCGACCACTGCTGGATCACTTCATCATAAGTCGCTGTCGCTGTCTGTCTGTCCCTATGTATGCTGAAATCTTCAAAAGTACGCAACGGATTTTGAAGCGGTTTTTTTAATAGATAGAGTAATTCAAGAGGAAGGTTTATATGTATAATACATGCATAATATTGTAGAGAAACACTGCTAAATTTAGAGGTTTCTAATGTCAATCGGGATTTCTACTTCAATTTATTTTGCCGTGCGTTAATTGTATATTGCGATAGCTTCCAAAGTATGCATTATAATTATATAGTGTGAATGGCAATTTTGATCTACATTAAATGTACAACGTATCTAAAGTATTTAATTGGATAAGGAATAACAATATATTGTTAAAAATAGCTTCCAAAATGACACATAAAAAAAATATAATTTGTAAAAGATAAAAATGGTTACTGTGGGCTACTCATAATAGATAGACATATGCTATCGCGGACTTTTATGTAGGCCTTTTTGAGGTGTACAATACTATAGTACATCGTTTTGATTTATCTCTTGGGGTTCAGCCAGCGTTTGCAATGTAAGCGCAAAAAAATGTGCTTTTTTACGACATGACATTAGAAACCTCTAAATTTAGCAGTGTTGCTCTACAATATTATGCATGTATTATACATATAAACCTTCCTCTTGAATCACTCTATCTATTAAAAAAAACCGCTTCAAAATCCGTTGCGTAGTTTTCAAGATTTAAGCATACATAGGGACAGACAGACAGCGACAGTGACTTTGTTTTATAATATGTAGTGATCAGGCAAGGCGGTACCAGTTTGTATTTCTCATTAATTTGTCCACCGCAGTCCTCTGCTGGACATAGGCCTCTCCTAATGTACGCCATTTCATTTCACACAATTTCCTCCGCCTTCCACATCCAGTCTGTCCCAGCCACCTTGTTCAGGTCGTCAATCCGTCTGGCTAGGGGGTGTCCTGCCTTCTGTTTGCCTTCTCGCTGTCTACTTTTTCTCTTATCGATAAGTTTATTTTTTGCTAGGAAAAGTATGCTTTTTATATCTGCACTAGTTCAATCTTTTATAATTTCTGCTCATAATATTTACTTTTCATTAAATACAAGTTTCAGGGTTATCGAACTTTCCTTCGATGCTTTAGGGTTTTCGTGGATTTCCACTGTTGATCTACGTTAAAAGGTATTACGGCTGGGATTACTTCTAATACAGATTACTCCAAAGTTAAATTGGATGAAATCATTTTAATATAAACAATAATTTGGTGAAATAGTATACAAGTACTACTTCCCTCTTGATTTCTAGATTTACGGTATCTTACTAGTGTATTTGGCATTCATACTAACATCACTTTTTAGCCGCTGGTATTCATCTAACCCTGGAGCAATTTTTAGCTGGATCCGTGCATCTCTTTGGCCTTCCAAACATGTTCAAGAATTTTCCGATCTAGGAAAAGGGATGTGTAAACAAATATACCTACAACTCATGTCCAACATAAACTCTTTAATTAAGTAATGATCCCATTGTCGTAACGAGTATTTAATTGAAAAGGGTATGCGAAGGGTAGTTCAGATATGCAAAACGAATGAATACTGAGAGAATGACACACCGAGTTTGTACGGTATGTGTGTGGGCAATAGGCTGAGGTCGATCTCGCAGAACGTACAGTGATCAACTGATTAATTTACTGGAAATCCCCGAAGTGATAGGCAGACGTGCATTAGCACCTACTTTTCGCCAATTATGATTTTCGGCCCCATGACAGGGGGGACAAGCCTTTTGCCGTCTAGCGAGCCTTTTGTATTAGGCTGTATGTTTACTGACGGATGAAGAATAGCCTTTTACGACTCCCTCAGTAGCCTTTTACGACACCTACAAGAAGTGCTAGGGTGGTCTTAATCTACTCCCCCATGAACCAACACAGCATAAAAGCTTTTACTTTTTAAATATTAGTAGTGTACTGTAAATATCACGCCCTATTACTAGCTAAAGGTATAACTAAATTCTACGGATTACGAAACAGCCGATATATATTAGAGCAACCTATTTCCATTATGGGATAACAAACATGCTCTGGCCCCACAAAAAGGCTCCCGGACATAAATCTTGGTGTAAATGGCTTCTTTCTGCGTTTATTACTGAACGAAGGCTTTAGCGAAGGTGTTTTAGCTTTGATGTAGAATCATTGTGTTGTTATGCTGGAGATGGCCCCTAATTTACCTCGTTTCTTAGTCCGCTGTAGGTTTTAAGTAAGATTTGTTAACTCATTTCGTTTGAGTGTGGTGTAAGCTGTCGCCAAAGTAATAAGATTTGTCTGTATAATAATTTTACAAGTCATAAATAAGTCTAGAGCAACGTCGACGGGCTCCGTTTTTCGTAGATTATTATAATTAACCTAAATAACATCCGTATCTGCAAATCGTATCGTTATATTTGGCGACAGATAATCTATAACAGATTAATTGACGACAAAATAGAAACATTGCTGACAAAAAATATTTCTCTTTCATATTTAGCTTCAAACGTAAATTAACAAAAATAGATAATGTATTATATTGGGACCGCCTCATCATTAGACTCACAGACGAGGCTTTGGTGCAAGTTCCTCTCAGGATTGGGAGGACAGAATCTCATAAAAGCTATAATCCCAAATAAATAAAAGAAGAAGGGGTAACACCCCGTTTCGAGATCAAAGTTTCGGTTGTAACTGTCAAAAACTGTGGGTTGATAATAATGAAAAATATTTCAAGAAATTTATTGTTATAGTGTAACTATCACTAACATAACTAAGAAAATTCAATTATTTCAGATATTTTATTCATTAAGGCATAGCCTTTGTTTAGTTTGGTATGATTAAGATGTAATAAGAATTTTAAGCAAGATCTCAGAGCCGCTAGGCAATTATTTTCTGAGAAACAAAACTCTCGGATGTAGTGGTGAGTAACGCTAGAGTAGAGTATCTATTCTGTGGCATTACTTTGAAGATATATTATATCAGCTAGATTGTACTGAAGGTCACTATACAAATACCAAGTGTAAAAGTTAAGTACGATCCACTTTTTTAAATACGTAATATAAAATGAGAATTATGATTACTGAGTATTTTAACCAACTTCAACAGAGGAGGAAGCTCCAAATTACAGATTTTCATCTAGTGCAGCGATTGATCCTTACTGTATTAGATTACGATACCGGATCGCGATATTTACCTACTGATTTTGTATGTGATAAGTCAAATATCGAAGTAAAGTATTGGCCATAATAGTTGCTATATTTACGATATGTTAATGGTAATCTTCGTGAATGGTCACACCAAAATAGAAAATTCTGCTGCCCTGAACAAAAAGGTCGTATCTAAACAAAAAACCGGAGAAAATAAATAAAAACGAAATGATATCTACAAGAACTTGCTGAGTTGCGCCCTTTAGGCTTAGTGTAAGTCAAGTATAGAAATCAATGGCTCATAAACATATACCAATACCTTTTTTGCTTGATTCCTAATACATATAGAGTTCAATATTGCGAGATTTGGTTGTTACGTCCGTCTCTCTTTGGTCTGCAGAATTACTCAGTTCGGTTGGGTCGGTTGTAATAATATTTATTCTGTTCCAATATACGCATGACCTTTCGTCATTTTTCTTTTGAATTTTTAATTGTTCCCTCATATAGGCACTGTATTTTTGTTACTGGTATAACATGATGAATATTCAAGGGTTTTTAATACCATTTTATGATTTTAGATTGAAATGGTCACTGAAATCGCTATTATTATCACGAATGGTAATCGTATATTTACTGGAATTTAGGGACCAAACCCACCCCATATTAGTAAATCAGTTCGTCTTCTGATTGTTGACTAAGGTTTTTAAGATGTTTTTGCTATCGGGTTCATTCAGAAGATAGTCGCTCACGGGAAAAGCCGAGAAAACGATTGATTTGGAAACTGAATCTTGACAAAAATTTGGAAGGATACAGCCAGTAAGAGCATACAGGATTTGTATCTGGGGACTTGACACGGTAAACAAAATCAGTATCTAATGCGCTCTGTTACAATATAGTAGGGGGTGGGGCTATTGCCGTATTCCGGACACTACTGTTGACTCAAGCCATGCATCTGAGGCTGAGTCTGGGCTGTATATATCCCTTAGTCGCTTTGTAGGACCACCTTCGGGTGGCCCAAGTTCTGTTCTGTCGGGAATCATGCGGCATTGTTACAAACAAGCTAGTATAAGCAGAATTCCTAAAAATCCACCTTATCCCCTACTTTCACCAATCGCAAAACACGTCTTCGCACTAAACCCCGCCAGTATTACCCCTCCGTTCCTAACCAGCTGTAGTTCGTACGAAAATTCGGAGCGAATTCATAAATAATTCATAAATTCAAGCTTATCACTTGCGGGTGTGGCAGAACGACTTCTCCATACGAATAGGTTCATGCATAATTGTGAGCGCAATAGTACAGGTGTGGGTTTAACCACTGAAGTCGGAAATTCGTTTGGTTTAATCCGTTCAGGGAATCTCTGTAATCGGGAAAACGTTCAAAAACCAGTAATGTATTCCAATGAATGGAATACATTACTGGTTTTTGAACGCTTTCCCGATCAAAAAAGGAGCGTGATGTTTTTGAAATTCATTTGTATGTATGTCGGTTTCTATAATCTAAAAATCTTTGGGTTCGAGTGAAAGATTCCTTGTAGCAGATCACAGATAACCATACACCATCATTCATCAGCTGGTAAGATAGTGGTTAATGTGCTCCCATCAATAATAAAGACATGGTTGACACATTGACAAGATATAACACGAAAAGAATTGCTTAAAAGAAAATCCAATAAATCTGCTCTCCATGTCTGCTCCACACAATAGTGATATCATTCAAGAAACCTGATAAATTGTTTGGATCCTGTAGAAAATACATTTTCAGCAGAAATAAAGTGTATTCAAACTCTTAATGCAGTTCTTTAAACTTAAAATACAGTCGCAGTAGCATTTCGTCGAGCAGCCACTCAAAAGCACACTTCGAAGTTTTGCATTCACTCTTGAAATAGTAATATTTGTCAAAGAATTCTGAATAAATTGCTGTCGACTTTTGACAAGCCCGAGACTCAATTACTGACGCGATGCAAAATTATTGCAGTAAATCAGCTAAATACTTTTCATATTTAGTTGCTTTAAATTTAGAGTTTATATTTTAAAGTAAATTTTAAAAGTTCGCAGTATTTTTCGCTTATTTCGCATTCGTTTGACAAAGTTTGTCTCGAAAATGAAATTCCTTATTTGCTCGCGTTTCACTCCTCTTTTTGATTCAATACTCCTGACCCGGACATATGGCAGATTGGGTAGAATAATCCGTTGTATTTAAAAATATGGATATTTAAGGGGAAAAATAGCATCACTGCCATTCTTCAGCCTCTTTTACTTATGAAGTCAACGTGATTTGACTTGTTCTCATTTAGCTTAATACACCGATTACTTAAGGTTCATGAGATTAGAGTCAGTTTTGTGTTGAAACAGTTTTAAACGAGACTGGACGTGAAACTTGATCCCTTAATGATGATGCTTTCTGACGGGAACTGCGCTTCGTTAAGTCAGTGGATTAAGTCATAATCCGGAGCTCTTATTGTCAGATTAACTGGAAGGGAAGGAAAGACCTAATCTCACTGTCACATTGATATTTTCGTTTTATGAAACTCAGTGTTATCTAGTGAAGTGTTATTAATACCTTATTAAGACATTATATTATCCAACGTTTTTGTTGAATTTTGACTAAACAATGTTTTTAAGTAGATTATTATCGTACCTATATAAGTAACAGAAGAGCAACTTCCTAAAGTACATAGGACAACTACAGAGGCAGATAGGTCTGCTGTATTTGTATCTACCTGCCCCATGAAGGCAGAAAGGCGTGGCGTTTATTTGTATACTCACATATTTATTGTTAATGTAAAATCTTCCCTAATTTACTTAAGGAAGTAAAAAAAAATATGTAAGTTTTTCAAAAGACTAATTGATTTAATGCCAAACTTCAAGAAAAACTAGTTAAACTCAGTTATATAAGTGTAATTTTAAATGTCGATAGTAAAATATGGCGGCAAGCAAATTTAAAATGGCGGCATAACGAGAGCTGTAATCTGCTCGTTACTTTATTTGCACAGAAATGTTTGAAGCAAAATTAGCCTCTTGTAAGAAGAGAAATAATAAATCTATTTCCCCATTACTCTCTCCCTATTACTCGTCTTGTATAACGCTGTCTGGATTCTCTCTTTGATTCGTATTCTTCTTTATAAGAGTACAAATCCTAGTTACACTTCCAGCCAAATCTTTATTTTATTTTTGCGTAGTTAAGTAACAAATGAACGTACAAACTCACATCAGCATTTACAATAATAGTTAGGATACACAAAGCAAATATTCAGCAACGGTCCGTTTTGATACGCTTTTGTTAATAACATCTTTATTAGTACTTTGGGAACTTTAGGACTTTAATTAAGTCGGTACATACTGAGTGAACCTAATAATAAGTTGGTTTGGTTAATAGACATTTGGTGTTAATAGTGATTAACACCAAATGTCTATTATTAGTGCCAATTTCAGTCTTTATACTTAACCTTTGTATCTTTGCGCATTGGTCTTTCAGATCGACGATACAAAATACCCAACGTTTGATTTACCACGTTGCTAAAAAGAGTGAAAGTCCTCTTATTATCGGCTCGTTTCAGTTTTCATAAAGCGTTTTCTGAAATAAAACGTGACTTAGTTTATGCACAGTCTCTCTAAACTGCTGCGCTCTTGTCGGTAGAGTAATCGCCATCTTTCTCTCTCTTCCGCCAATCTTTTGACCTCCCGATACGATGCGACTTGTATCCTTGCCTTTATTTGTGCCATAAAAGTTCCTCTCGGTCTACCTTTTCCTCTCCTTCCCTCTACCTTCCCTTCTATGGTATGTACAGTAAGCATCAAAAATAGATCCGATAAAAAACTGCTTTTTAAATAAGAAGATAAATAAATAAATAAAATAAATATTCCACAACATTCTACACAACGCTATCTAGACCCATGGTAAGCTTTTATAGCTTGTGTTATGGAATCTAGAATGCGGATAAACATACTTATGTACCTTTTTTATGAATACATACATATTATACATGGAAACACCCAGACCAATGCAAATAGCCATATTCATGCATACAAATATTTGCACTGAGCGGGAATCGAACCCGCGCCTTCTGCGTGGCAGTCGCGTGCACTACCGCCACGCCACAGAGGCTGTCAAATTGATTAATTACTTTTGCCCCTGACTATACAATATGTCAGTAATTGCCAAAAGTCAGGTATACAAACAGCAACACTGAATTACTAAATCCACTCTAAATTGATTACTGGCTTAATCAAATGTCAGGTTTGTTTGCTGTGCAGATGAGTTCTGAAATAATTAAACGGCTTTTGAGCTGGACAATGGACATATTGAGGTATGCCTACATTTTGTAGCGGCATTGACTACTAGTCTATTTGACCGGGGAGACAATGTTCTAACGTAGGTTATGAATATTTACTTTACTCACTGACTTACTTTATATTAAGGATTGTAGGATACATCAGTATACCCACTCAAAAATAATAGCATGTAGTAAATTCGAGTTTTTATTTGTCAAATGGTGGATTTTAGACTCAATATCATAGAAAACGCGCAGTAGAAAAGTGGTATGTTATCGTGACTTGTGATTTTTCGTGTTGGTTCCAAAACTCCATAGAAGCCTCTAGTAAAGTCTCCACTGGTTTACTGAGGTAATGACTTTGATTTGACTATGACGGACTTCTATTGTAACCGAATTACGAAAATCATAGGAAAAAATTATGAGGGCCAAAAATGTCATCATCATCGTCATCATATTACTTAATTTGCCCTTAAATTCAAGAGGGTGGAGAACGTAACGAACCGAATACCACGCAAATCTGAATTTAGTATGCCAGTGACCTCCTTCAACGAATTTTGAAAAAAATGCTACTAGGTATTATTATTTCCTTATCCTATCTCTATTAGGGCTGCCCTTTCCTGGCCTATAAGCATTGAAGAAAACTTAACATACATGCAAACACTTTGTTTAAGGGTGAGAATAAATTCGTTTCTAATGGGCTGCATTATTTCATCGGAGACTAAGCTGACCTCTCACTTGGGTATCAAGTTGGGTCAACACAACCACCATGCGATTAATTACTACCAGGAATTAGGAGAATGTAAACTTTGTATACATTTAAAGCGTCGTTGGTAGCTTTGTTGGCCTTACGATCGAAGGACCTTGGTTCGAATCTTGACCATTACACTACCAATATGATGAATTTACATGAAATTGCGCACGCTAAATTATTTGCGTACCCTAACATAAGGAATTTTGATTAGCTGGAGGGTCTAACGAGAATATTAGTAATTTAGGTATAACTTTTTAGAAAATCAATAGATAAGAAATATCATCTTGATCTTTTCAACATTTATAAGATCTTACATAATACGTACGTTCGCATATTTGTGTACGAAGAAAATAAAAATATCAATTTATGCCGAGAAACGAGAAAAATTATATCCCCCGTATATTACCCGCGCAGCATTTGTTTTTATTCTATAAGGCCAAACCATATTTAATAAATTACCCATCTCACCTGCCCAGTAGGGTAAATCAACCCTTAATCCTCACACCGAAAATCACAACAGGTAAACATCAAAGTCTTTTAGCAAATTGGAAATCTTTGCCAAAAGGAAAAGTATTTGTCTGAAGGCATAAAGGATCAATACAGAGAGACGTTGTTTGAGTGATTTGAGGAGTGCTTTTGTTTCGTATTATTTTATAAGGTAAACGGATAAATGGAATATTTCTTTATAATGTTACTTTACTTATTATTGGTTTAGTTCTATTTTCTATTCCTCCTATTTTTATTAAGGCCTGTATTCTAGAATGACACTCAGACTGAATCTCAATTTATCTGAAGATAGATTGTATAGGTCATTTGTCAAACTATCAATCTGGCTATACAATCTATCCTCAGAAAAATCGTGATTCAGGCTGAGTGTCATTCTAGATAAGAGTGTTACGTTTCCTAGCGCGCGGGGTTGATACATAATTAAGTAGATTGCAGTAAATTAATTCCTTTTAATTTACTGTAACTGTAACTGATTTACGTTTTACTGAGTTACGTATTATGAAAAGTTCTATAAAGTAGGAATCATGATAGTACTGCAAGCTTTTTTGATTTGTAATAATACTAACGGAAACTAACGTGATCATCTTAGGTATACCTTTGATTTGCCAGATATTTCGACCGGATCGATCGTGCCGAGTAGCATTTATTGACAAAAGAAGTGAAGTTCTTGAGGAATGTACAGTTACTAGGTCCATCATCCACCCTAGCATTTTCACTTCCACGGCGAGTATACTTTCATGCTAACTTCTTTTAATTGATGAATTGGTCAAAGTCTACGTGTAATCAGTCAAAACATTAGGCATTAAAATATTGTAGTTTAGTTAGAGCACCCAACAAATAGCATCTGTGCATATGCCAACTAGCCTAGTCCACGAAGGGCACCTGTCAAAAGTTTTAGGCGGTGATAATGGTGTGTGCATGCCTACCATAATAGCGTTAGGTCTTACATCATTTCTGTCATGATACAATAAAAAGTAATACATCACATACCAAGAAACTTCTACAATCAGATCAACGACATCTATATTACAAACAATGTTCCTGCACGAAGTCATTGAACTCAAACTTTGAAACAAAACCTAGAATTTGTAATCGCCGTATAATTCGATTGCTAACGACGATTCTATCAAAGAGAAATGCCGGAAACGGTTCTTAAAGTTGAAGCTGTTGCGCTCCCTTTCAATTGTTGGAAAATTGCTTTAAAAGACGATCGAGTTAATATATTTTTGTTGTTTGATGTGGAAAGTTCCTTCTGTTGTAAAATGTTAAGAATAGACGTTTAAGTATTGCGAGGGAAAGTGTTCAACTTGGTTCAAGAGGAATGAGCGAGTAATGAATAACGTCAACAGTAAATTTTACCTTCAGTAGCTGTTATTAAATGTTTTGAATTTTGAGAAAAGTATTTAACATATTCGTGTAGGTTTTGTATCGTCAATTTTTTTTTGTAAACAGTAAACTGGTGAGCAGATGAATGATATCAGAGGCTCATCTCATCATTTTCTTTCGAGCGTGAGGTTCAGATGATAGTCACAATCAAAATAAGCCAAACCACGACAAAGGTTAAGGATGGAAGGTTAAGGTTGGATGCAAGTTAAACCTACCACTAAAATGATGGCAATATGATAAAAACTACATTAAAATCAGTTCCTTGGTTTAGAAGAATATATACACACGGAAAGCAATTTTATTTCATACTATGTAACAAGACGTAATGTGAGATTACGTCACCATACGTTCCCGCCCAAACTACTTTCACCCAGATTCCCCAAGTAATAAGATGTAAGGGATATCGATCTGCCCGCGTTGACGTCCCGCTGCCGTCCGTCAGACGTCAGAGAAATATGGTCATAAAACTTTACTATTCTGTCATCACTTGATCTATGTGTCTGTCTTAGACATATGTATTTTATGAGGTGATGTGATTATTAGTTGCCATATCATTTTTATTCACAGAAAACTTTGCCTGCTCCGTTTGCATGGCAGTCGATTTTTGCCTATAAATGTGCCTACCAAAAGAAACATATTTATTAGTTTCACGGTATTGTATCTATCATTTGTATGATTGCAGCAATATTATGCAACGCCAAAGTGGCTCTCAAAATGCCAATTGAACTTGGCTTGCCAAATTTCAAACGTGGCGTACATTTTCATGAATATTGTAATCAAAGTTGAGGAACATTCACTACCACTGTTCAAACTAATATGAAGCTTCCATTGTATTATAGTGTGATATAACCACCGTACTTTAAATTTCTACACACTGAGTTGTAATTAACATTTAGCAAATAATAATTCTGTTAATAGATATATTTTCTATCTTTTTTCTATCTTCCTTTCTTGCATTTTTGTTGTATCTAAGTAGTAGTAGTACATCGGTGAGGAAGCAGTAGGCCTAAACCTTCCAATATTGGGAGAGGCCTATCTCCAGCATTGGACTGCGATAGGCCAATTGATTGATTGATTGAATTTGTAGGCGACTATACTTCTCGTGCTCACGATCAAGAGGTTACAGTTCGAATTTTCCGTGAAGTAACTGCCACCTGACGTCCAAAACCCAATGGTGATATCCAAGTTCTATCGACTAGATATCGAACTTTCTGAAATCCCAACTTCCCGTGATGACTGCCATAGATGTTTGTATGGCAACCGTGACCGCCAGTTCAGTTCAGAGCGCCCTTTAAAAAGCGGGAAAGTCTCAGTGTGTCAAAATTACTATCCCAAGACTGATCTGACTATTATGGCTAAATTATGCAATGTCCTAAGCCATGAGCCCTCAAATGAGAAAATAACGGAGTTGATTTATGAAGATAAAAAATGCAAAGGTACAATCAGTAAGAAAAGTAGTTCAATCAATTCAGATTCATTGAGCAATTTCGCTCCAAAAGTCTCCTCGTCAAACACTAGGCCATATGTCCTTTGAGGGTTTATTGTCCTTTGAATAGCCAACGATTTACTGAGGGTTACACCCGTGAGTTAGTGTTACAAATGTAGTGTAGTGTTACAAGCAACAATCAGAGTCCGCACATAAATTTAATATATAAAGTTTATGAGTCAGCATCGTCTTATCAATAGAACAGACTGTGTGATTACAAAGTGGTATGAAATAGATGATTTATTTACAAGATTTGCAACTAGTTGTATTGCCAAACATACAAATAAAGAATGAAACCTATTCAAGTTTCTAACACGAATATCCACAGGCCAACCTGATTGAGTAAGGTCAAAGTTTTATAAGCAATAAAAAATTCTAGACGAATTCTCCACGTCACCTCGATAATCTAGTTTCTTATTAAGCCAACACATGCAAACCAAATAAATATTTGCTTTAGACGACAGTAATAAGATTCGAATATTGATTGTCAGTGACAGTACTTGACCTCAAGACGGTTCTCTTTTTAGAATTCATAACTGTAAGTCTGATGAACTGAGAGCATAATTTTTTATTTGAAATAAAAAAAATATGCTCTCATACGAGTTAAACGGTGGGGTGGCTCCATGCCCTTCTGTCATTACCTACATTATAAAGGTCAGGCGACATTATTTCTCCCGTCTCTGGGGACGAGTTGGGACCTCCGTGGTCACCCTTCCCGGAACAGGGCCAATCCGATAGGTATGGGACTGGGTCCGCCGAGCTGCGACGGATATGTCCAACAACCGCACCTTCGGCTTTACACTTCGACCCATAGATGGCGTGCGTTTTAGTCGGTTCGAGTCCGACATAACGTCCCCCACCGGTGCCGACAGGGGGGTATCCGTGCGAATTTTCCACACGTAAAATTGGTTGCATTTTAGTACTTTTGTCACTGTTGTGTCAATACTAATAATTCTTCTTTATATGTTTTATAATGACGATAACCGCTGGTTTTCCTCAGTCTGTAGGTAGTTACCTACCATTTACCAAATACTATCGCGTTAGCCATGAACGTGTTTACTACCTCAGTAGTATGAAAATTGACTAAAAAATTGATCGCGGAAAACTAAAAAGTAGAGAAGATTGGAAACATCTTACATAATGAATTGAATTTGAAACCCCATTTAGGTAATAATTTATGAGTGAGTTAATCCATACTTAATATTATAAATGCGAAAGTAACTCTTTCTGCCTGTCTGTCTGTCTGTCTGTATGTTACGCTTGCACGTCTAAACCACTGAACCGATTTTGATGAAATTTGGTATAGGGGTAGATTAGACCATGAGAAAGGACATAGGCTATGTTTGGTCGCGATAACCGACATCCACGCGGGCGGAGCATAAGCAGTGAGAAGAAGTATAAAAGAATTCACAGCTTGTGTTCAATGAGAATATTGGCACACGTAAACATAAACGAATAGCTTTCATTAATTTATTAATAGATAAAGCATATCTCTTTATATTAAACTTGTAGCTGTACCCGGTTTTGCAAGGGAGTAAATCATATAACAATCATGTACCAACCGGGTAGAATACCACGGAAAGAAAACCCCACGGACTCGCTGATGGAGGGCGTGCACTACTGAGCCAGTCGCGCTAGTTTCATCCCAAAGTTCTTGGTTACCTTGCTTATAGGGCACCTTAAAAATACTTTTAAATCCCTTGTTTGCTTTTTTTTCGTGGGGAAATCCCCTCGGATACCTCCCTATAAATAAGCAGACGCTCATCTGAAAACTGATATCTCTGATAAAATATTTTACGTACACTATTAAAGGTTATCAAAGATTTTGATTCAAAGTTCATAGAATTCTAAATCTTTCTCCAATTATACAATTTTAAATTATCGACTATGACCAGTGACAGTGAGATATAAAGCAATTGTTACATTTAATTGCAATCTATTGTTTCCAAGTACTTCAATTCGCTTACAATTTAAATCGTTGTAATTATCTAGTAAATTGTGAATTGCTTAAATCTCTCTGAGTCTCACTGGAATGCTTCGTTTAAACATTTTCGATGATTACTTTGGGTCTGAAGGTACTCCTGCTCGACTGTAATATAGTGTCATAGAATCGAACGCCTACCGGTAAGTAAGTTCGATTGCTTAAAAGACAGAAAGCTAACCGAAAAGTTGGAAAAAGAAGGATGATTACTGGAAGGGCAAATGAAGGGGGGCAAGTAAAGTGAGATCAAATTCTGGACCTCATTATATCGAAAATGTGCTTCATTAATCAGTTTAAAGCACGTCAAAGCAGCGCAATGTTTGTACTTTAAATGGTGTTATAAATACTTCGAACAAAGTTCAAGAAACTTACAACATTGTAAGTAACAGTAGTTACTTGCGACGCCACGGCTCTTTGCAAGCGATAAGACCTGAAGCAAGTAACGTACTTGAGAGTCTCCAAGTTAAAACTTAATCAAAGTTTTTCTATTTAAATATATATTATATTTTTTGTCCAAATAAATTCTGTGTTCACCGGCCTTTCACTGAGATGTCCAATGTAGTAAGAAAATCGAAATCTATATATATAAAATCACTTGTCCCGACTGACTGACTGACTGACTGATTCATCAACGCAGAGCCTAAACCGCTGGACCTACAAACTTGAAATTTTGACAGTAGTTGCATTTTATGATGTAAACATCCACTAAGAAAGGATTTTTGGAAATTCTGCTACTAAAGGGGTAAAATAAGGGAAGGAAGTTCGTATGAAAGTCCGTCATTTTCAGAGCTAGATGCACTAAATTTCATAAACCTGTGTCTTTTAAGGAATAAATGAACACCTGTATTAGCGTTTTTCAAAATTTAACTACTAAGACGGTAAAATAGGTGATCGAATAATTGCCGGGAAATGCCTAAAAACAGCAAATCTTTTTGACAGAACGAAGTCTGTCGGGTCCGTTAGTAATGAATATTTTTCTTGGTGAAAAATATTATTACAATACTCCGACGCAATGACTTGTTAAAAAAGATATTTCTGTTGTACTATAGAATTATGAATATACAAGCAAATGCCCGTGGTTCCACCCTCGTGAAATTTTGATACCATTCCCGCTACCCATGGGATTCCAGGGATAAATAGTTTCTGGACTAAATATATTCTATGCTTTTACTAAATAATTTCAGTCAGATCCATTCCGCCGTTAGAGCTTGATTGAGTTACGAATATCCAAATCTCTTCACAAACTTCCACATTAACGAAGAAAAGACAATTAAATTATTTGTAGGTAAATCACGCAAATAAGTGGGTACGTATAATTCTTAGTGGAACATTTAAACGTTAAGAATATTTATGAACTACATCTCAAAGATGCGTAAAATAGTGCTTATCACATATATATTTCCCATACCTTTACGCCTCTAGCGCTTAGAAAATCTTACTTTTGAACTAAATGTCTCTTAACTAAATTTCTAATTCAGGTCAGCTAGAGTAAAGAAAACCTATCTAGGTGAAGTTTCGCAAGCGAGGTGGATCTGAATGCGGGTGAAGAGATGCCCTACATACTATGGCTCACCTATTTGCGTATGCTGTACGTTCTGATAAGCAAATACTAGTGGAAGTTATGTGCCTCTGAGAACGTAATAAACCTTACAGTATTAATGAATGAAATACTACAAATCATTCTGCTAAGATAAAGTAAGTCACTTATACATTTACGGACAATGGCAGCGTAAATAATAGCGTTTGGCTAGGGGATCTCTATATCCAGATATATATTTTATCGTATTAACAATTGATTTGGCCTATTTAGGTGATTTACTTACCCTTTTTAGTACCCAGATTATCAACATTCAAAGAAATGTTTTTACTAGCAGTCAATGTAACACACAACCAGACAAAAAATCAAGCAAATTTATATTTTATTTCTTGAAAAAAAAAAGAGAAGTTTAGTAGGAAAATATTCCAAGAGCACTAAAAATAGTATTCCACGGCACCGAAGTTATTAAGGTTATATTTTACAACGGTGGCGTTATAAATTACTCTGCGGTAATGGTTTTCTTTGCAGTTTTTTTAACACGTAAAGAAAATAAGAAGCGTCAGTAGCTTAATAGTTAAAGAGTTGGCCTTACGATCGAAAAGTCCCGGTTCTAATCCTGGCCATTACACTACCGACGTGAACCCACTTCTAACACAGGTATTTTGGCTTGGCTTAGCTTAAAGGGGAATATTAAATTTCGATTCAAATATTGTTTTAATAAATGTGGTTAAAATTATCCGTTGTTACTCTTACAATATGGTCTTTTAATATTATGCTTCGCAATTGGGATACGTCATATAGGCTTCTTCGCCATTGGTATAGTTGACATTATTTCCACTTACTAGGATCTTGGCCCTTGTCTTTCACTGTTTCTTCTTTCTTATTTGTTTTCATAGATGCATAAGGCACATTGCACACCGGTAGTTGTTTCATTTAAATTAACCTTCTCTTAAAACGTTCTCGATTATGATAGTCTTTATCGAGTGTCCCTTTCACTTTATCCCCTATAGGTTCTTTTAAAATAAACTCAAATACAATAAGAAGAGTATAAGTAACTGAATTACTTTATAGAAAGTCCTGAGCACAAGTTGGGCAGTTTTAATGTAACCTCGTTACCGACTGTAGCTAGCCTGTGAGTTGTTGTGTCCCGGTACAGTTAACTTTCGTCCGGGTCACCACTTTAGTGTTCATTGCTTTGGGTAGTTTATATACAGAATCTGTGTGCGGGAAATAAACGATACACAACATTTTCATCGATGTTTTTTGAATTTTTCGGCTTCGATAACTCGAAACCTTAATATGTTGTTTGTTTCTGTTGTACCTTCCAGATCATAAAACGTTTGTCTATCATGAATTACTTTGTATTTAAACTCATTTAAGTAAATTTAAATAAAATAGAAAAGATATTAAATTGAAAGGAGATCTAAAAAGAACAAGGTCAGTAAAACTATTCAAAGGAAGGACAAAATATCGTATTCCAGACTGAAGATGTAAAAATTCAGCTTTGATATTCTCAGCGGTCTTGTGATCTTCTATAGTTTCATTTTTCTTTTTATTGAACACCAGACTTGCAAAAACTGTTCATTAACAAAAGGTCAATGAACTTTGTCATCGTAGATTAGTCTGAAATGAGAAAGTTTAAATAGTCCTTTCATTTTTATTTAAGTGTCAGAACGTGATATGAATCACTTAATTTTGTTCTCCTTTTAGTAAGCTTCCAGGCTTACTGTCCTCAGAAAATCCCTCTCTGAAAACTGTTAAGTAGAAGTTAATTTAATCTACATCTGACATAAAGCCTTATCCACTCTGTAACGTTGTTGCGCGTCATGTTGCGCAACAATGTTGCCCAACTGTTTGTGCTATGTAGTTTATTAAAAATCTATGGTTAGGATATTGTTTCATGAACGCCTGCTGCAAATAAGGTTCTTTGGAATTGCTTTTATCACTCTTTTGTTCTTTAACAGTGGTGAAAATTTTAAACTATACAAAATAGTTGGTGGAACAAACATGGCGAGCAAAATTTGTGCTAAGCCTGAGGTTTAGTACCGCTCTCGAGTTAGTATCGGCGACAATCCTCTAGACTCCTTTATTTGGGCTATAAAGCCATGCATTCTCTATGATATTAATATCTTATACAAGATTATATAGTAGCTTAGTAAACTGTGCTACAGCCGCACCGCAACTGCAAAGTCCCCGCTACTTAATTTTAAATATTGTGACTAGATTTTAGTCACGAACATCACAGTTGTAATGCTTATTGTATAGACAATGTTAGGGGGGTTTGCACTGACAAGTAAAATTACCAAAATATTGACATAAAAAAATATGATAAGCTAAATTCGATCTTGATAGCGCTCTGTATTATGTAGTAGAATATAAATTTATTTACGTAAAAACTAAGTACAAAGTGTCGTATTCTACACCGTGGTACAGAGCTCTTCATGTCTCATGAGCCCGAATCGAACTTCACCGGTTTTTATATTCCCACTCGGCCTACTACATTTAATGTGCGTCTGAAAAAACTATAAAAGGAAAGCTTTTGACATAGTTTTTACGCTCTTGCGATAAAATCACAATCGATTTGACGTTGTAGCCCGAGACTAAAACAAAACCGAACAAGAGCTAATATAGTCCCGTGCGAATCGTAAAACCGGTAAAACTCCATGGAAAAAGGTTGGAGATGTAAGATTGTCTAGTGGCTCTTTGATAGTAAACTTTGATTTTGTGGGTCTAAAAGAGGCGTTAGTTTTGTTCGTTTGTTTACACTGCAGGGGTCGGAATCGAACAGATCAAACAGGGTTTTCATATCCGAACGATTGGTAAAATTTATTAAAAGGCGCAATTTCAAAGCGGAAAATTTTTCACCGGTTGAAAGCGGAACAACCTAAATAAACACATGTAAACCTCAAAATAACCGGTATCTGTTTTTTTAACAGCTGTTATAACAAATATTTCTTTTTTTTAATGAATTTGTTATAGCATTCATTATACTAACTATTAAGTTCGAAAAAGAAAAGGGCAAAAAGCCAAGAGAATATTACCTTGAATGATTTTTATAGCATTTATTATGCTAACTTCTAAGTACGAAAAACATCCTGTATCTCCTCCATTTAAGCTAAATAAGCATGAGGTGGACCCACGGTGTAAATGATCACCACCGCACACTATGACCCACTTATAACGCTGGCTGCACACTGGGCAAGCTAAATAATATAACGCTATACGCGTTGTCGTCGACTCAATAGAAGAAAAAGCTAAATTAGGTACTTGTGTTAGGAGTGTGTTCATATCAGTAGCGTAAGCGTATAATGCTCTTAACTTTACAAATATAGTGATTAAAAATATTTACAATGAGACGTGTCGAAACCAGGAATTGAAACTAAGAATTCGATGCAAATACCGTCATTTACAATATAGAAATAATAATCCCTGATTTAATCTTCCTGTTACTCATTAATTACTTCGATTATTAAAGTTAGTAATGTACTGTGTTATCTATCGATATTTTATAGTTTATCGACAATCACGCATTCATCACTATAATCTCATCGAGTTTTGGTTACATCCAAGACACTCATGGCAAATTATAAACCTGATTTTACGACCCACAGAGCCCTAACTTGTAATATTATATTATATAAATAGTGACCTATTCAGTCAAATTCATCCAGCCACCAAGTAAATAACTATACAGTCTTTCACATTTATCTTCTAGTATAAAAAAACTGTTGTTTTTGTTCGTATTTTATGCACCACTGCCGTTCATATGATTGCGATAAAACTTTTTCATGCGTTGGTTATAGTCATAGTAAAATTTATTGAACCCAGTAGATAGCACTGCAAATTGGGTTGTAGGATTTTTCCATTGAGACTGGCACGGGTAAACTGGTATTCTATTTTTGAAGGGCGCCATATAAGCCAAAGTACCAGTATATTACACAGCTTGTTAGGACTAGGTTTAGTGTAAGGGTCAGGAATTGAACCCGGGATCACATAATCGAAAAGCTGACTCGTTAATAACAAAGCTTACTAGCTTAGTAGCTTACTAGCTTAGTCCTTATCCAGGAGACGAACCGATACTGCCATTTAAAATTGTCTAAAATTTGATATTAAAAAAACACACACACTAAAAACATCGATATTATATCGGAACATCCCTCAATATGTCATTAGTAATTAATTAGCTACATTTAGACAGGAGCTTCCTTACAAACATCGCTTGTCAATTAAGATCCCGTTAATTATTAATTCCGTTAGTTCCGCGTGTTCCGTATGTTGTTCCGTCTTAATATGCTTACAACCGCTTCGTTGGAGCAACGCTTTATCGCAACGGTTTTGTGTAACATGTTACGTTACAAGCATTACACGCGTGTGTTTTGAATTTAAAGTTGATTGGATATTCTTGTAGGATAATATAATTTGCGTTCGTTATTTGTAATTGAATTCTCGGGTCTTAGGCTCGTTTCAGAACGATAGAATACAATCTCTCCTCAGATCTGTCTTTAAAGCGATATTTATGACTTATCGTTCTGGAATATGGATATAAAAGAATCTTATTAGCTGGCCAGTTGACGGACGATACTCTGCGTAGATTTCCAACTAACGTAACGGTTGGAGTGAGGTAAGGCGGTACAAATCAAATCAAAAAGGGGAATAAAAATGTTTGCGTCTTAATTACACCTAAATGAACGGTTCCCGATGACATTTGGTACAGAGATAGATTAGATAAATATAGTCTAGAATAAATACAATAGGTTACAAACATAAGTTCCCATGGAACGCGGAGCAGGATCAGTATCCCACGTGGGTGGACCCGTGCGCAACAGGTAGTTAATTATAAAGAAAATCAATCATACTTTTTTGTAATACTTCACAATATTTCTCAGTATAACGTATCCAGTAAAGAAATAATACAACGTCAACATAAAAATCTTACTGCAATTACATAACTGTCACTTCAAAGAAAAATACAAAATATGCTTGTTAAATTTGTATTTTACTTTGAAGTAGGTAGTAATGACTCTATGAAATAATATTTTTGTATTGGTATTTTACAAAGACATAAAAACCTCTCCTGGCATTAAATATTTAATGAAAACGCATCAGTTTTGAATAATTTTGTTTTAAACAATTCAATCTCATCATGATTCGCATGCTCTGTGGCGTCAACCCCGGCTTGACTACCCATTTATGTGTGCAAGTGCATTTTACTTATGTGGATTACATACTTGGTGTGTCATGTATTTATAAACTGCTATGATTTCAAGTACTGACATGTACAGTACTGCAGAAGTCCGTGTACAGCTCAAGATCTACGTAATTTCATTGATCACCTAAGTCTAATTTAACGAAATGCTATAGGTATAGATGATGTTAGGTACTTATGTTTTTTTGCACATCGGTCTCGCGAGGTATCAGATGCTTTATCAATCGGGACTATAATAGGAAGAAGCAAACACGTGAGCTGGCAGGCAGTTCCAAGTCTTAATGGTGCGGCATAGGAATAATTCACCGAACCGTTTGCATCCTGATGAAATTTTCTGCATCGTATGCGGGTGACATCTAAGCTTTGCACGTGTTGTCATTTGTAGGAAAGGAGAGGGACTAATTGGTAGACCAAACTTACGAAAAGTAAAGAGCACTTATCAGATACAGTTAGAAGAAGAGAAAATAAGAAAATATTGCATTTATTTACAGTTAATCCAGTAGTCCTGTTAATACAGTAATCCTGATGGTTAAAGTTACCAGTGTCTAATTACCTACTAGATGGCATGTGGCTTTACTTCATTCAATTTTAGTTTAATATTGATGTACGTACAACTAGTCCACTGGTATTAATTATTATTAGAGGTATCGGAATATTGGTGATGTACATGTTGCTGATGTACAGTTTACTGCAGAAGTTTACATCTATAGTCATCAGCAACATCGCGTGTACAATTCGTGCGCAATGCGTAACATAGCCGATTTCCTCCTCTTGATTTTAGGGTTATAATCCCTATCGTATCTAAAGCGTGTGAAATTCCAACCTTATTAATTCAAATTGCTTCGTAGAAAGAAGCCTATTATCTGCTTACATGTATCAGAGTTCAATCTATTTCGACATGTTATATTCAGTACTACGTCGAAATGTATAAGGAAATTGTAATACAAACCGTTTCTCATTTACGTTACATATACTGTTAATATTACAACGTTGTGTTATATATTTTTATGGGTTTAGATAAAATGCATACTAGTATAGATATTTAACATGGTAAATATCCCAATACCTCTAATAATAATTTATACCAGTGGACTAGTTGTACGGACCAAAATAACAGACCAAAACAAAATATTATCGCAAAAGACAATTTCATTGTAGTTGTCCCAGAGGACATCTTATAAGTGTTTTCAAAAGGCACGCTATGTCTACTCTATATTGATAGGTGCCAACATTCACAATTTTTTTATTTTTTTATTTTATTTTCATCTCATCCAGGAATCGTGACACAATTGTTTGTCTATTAGAATTCATTCAAAAAAGTAATAAAACTTTAAACATAACGCAAAGAAATCTTTGAACTTTATAGGAAAGGAACCCAATCGGATAAATATCGGACGAATGCTCCACCACACTAAAGGGATCTTCAAAAAAAGTATATTAATGATTAGAATCCATTACAGCATCAGGTGTCACCAAAAAATTGCAAATGTGTATCCGGGAAATAAATGGACACCGAATTATGGTAGCGAACATTCGGACCCCGGCAGACAGTGTTTTATATAAAAGTTTTCCCGTTTCAAATATTCATTCATCTCTTAAATGAGAGCTATCATTTATATGTAGTAAAAAAGTACCCTTCGTCTTTTAAATGAGTATTTTTATTTGTTAATTGCGCCTTTCATGTAAATTGCGTGTTTCGCAAATTATTCATTCTTTATTTAACATTTTTCATAATGTTATAAATGGTGTTGTGTATGGTTTACTTTAGTTGAGATTGATGTTTTTAATTAAAGTTTATTTATTTACCTCTTTTGAAGTTGAGCTAGAATACGACTTAAGTTGTTTCAAAATATTGGTTGTAAGATAGATGTTAAGATTATTTTCGTCTGTTCGTGATAGAAATTATCAGGAAATTATCAGTTGATGGTAGGAGAATTTCTCCAAGTCCAAGTATTTCCTCTAGAAAGGGTCTGGTCGTGGTTACAAAGCATCTCATCCTAAGCTTTAACTTTCTCCGATTTTATTTTATTAGGAAAAGTTAGCATCTCTTCAAAATTTCATTAATTTGTCTTATTATGTTTCTTACCAAAATCCTCCATTATATAATCTTTATAAAACATTTGGGTTCAAGTACACTTCGCCCTCTTCAATCTAACTTGACATGTGACAAGAGGGAAAAGACGTAACATTAATTAGGTACATAAAAGTAGAATTTCTTTTTTATAACCAATCTAACTCTCCCTGCCCATATAGTAATTTGATTGGAATAATCATCATCATTTAGAGATTTCTCAATTGCGATCAAAGTTTGCCTTTTGGCGTCAGAGGTCTTATTGTTCTGCCTGATATGTCAGTTTTACCGGGTGCCTCAACAATCTAAGCTCCCAGCCCAAGAGAGTAATCTACTCAGTCTCGTCTATTGTATCAGGCGCATCGAGTAGCAGTTGAAGATGACTTAACGCCAAAGGTGCTTCCACCGAGGTGCGACGGATATTTCCTAAAACCTCACCTTCAGCTTTGCACCATAACCGCCAGACGGCATGCGTTAATCGGCTCGAGTCCGACATTAAGTGTCCAGATGTACCTCAAGTACTTTTGAATGGTGTACCACTCAATAGAGTGTACAAATTTAAATATCTGGGACATGTACTGACTGCCGACCTCAGAGATGATGAAGACGTTGAAAGGGAGCGAAGGGCACTGTCGGTAAGGGCAAACATGATCGCTCGCAGGTTTGCACAGTGTTCCACTAATGTTAAAATTACTTTATTCCGCGCATATTGCACATCATTCTACACGTGCAACCTGTGGGCCAGCTACACCAAAAAGTCGTACAGTGCCCTTCGAATCCAATATAATAATGCGTTCCGGGTGTTGATGGGGCTGCCTTGGTATTGCAGCGCATCAGGGATGTTTGCAGAGGCACGTATTGACTGCTTTTATACGCTCATGCGAAAACGATGTGCGTCCCTGGTGCGCCGTGTGCGGGTCAGCCCCAACAGCATCCTGGCCTGTATAGCCAGTAGACTCGACTGTACATATGTCAATCACTGCTGCAGGCTCTCCACATCTCTGTTGAGCCTGCACTGGTGATTGACAATATACATATCTAGTTATTAAGTATGTTTATTATAAGTATGTTGGTCAGCATTCTGGATTCCATAACACAGGCTATAAAAGCTTGCTATGGGTCTGGATGGCGTTGTTTGGAGTGTTGTGAAATATTTATTTTATTTAATACTACTAATATAGATTAAGAAAATTGTTACTAACCTAAAAAGAAAATGAGTCTGTGTTACTTTAATAAACAATTTAATTATTATTATTATATTATTATATTATTATAACTTCCCCCACCCTTTATGCAGCAGTAGGTTCCGCAGGAATTTTTCGCACGTATAAAAAATCCTAAAGGTGCTTCAAAAAAATAATCATCTTATTATATGATTGACAGCTTCTAGTCTGGTATAGAACCACAAAAGAAATTCCAACCACTTTTAGACATTATCCTGTGATGGACGTTGATTTTTTCCAATTTAAACTTATAGTAAAAGTTAGTAAACTGCTACTCCCAAAATATTCTTAATTTAATTTTAAATTAGACTATTTGATTTATCAAACCCAAAAAGTTATAAAAAGACAATAGGAGCGCTTAAATTCGTAAAAGCTCTCTTAAAAACAAATTAAGCCGCTGCGTTCATTTATCAGGAGTTTATTTCCAACAAAAATCTTTTCACCCCTTTATCTTTTCCATTTAACCAAGAATCATAATATAAAATCCTTTCACCCGTTCAACATGTTATCTTTTGGAGCCGCAATTTCAGCAGTGCTTTTACACATGACGCATTTCGCGTGTAATGCAGCCGCTGCGTACGACGACAATGCGTAAAGTAAAAGATTAATTATTTTGCGAAATGATTGTGCGAGTTAAATGGTTGGATTGTTGGTTATCTTTTCATTTCATGAATTCGTGTAAGAGCTATTTTGTGAGTGGAAAATTTTATATAAAGTATTATTTCGTTTATTCTTTCACCTTACGACAAATTTATATTTGGTTAACGTATCATAATAGACAAGAAAACTTACCATTTTAGACTGATACGTTTTCAATGATCCTACGCCAGAGTGTTTAAATAGTAAAACTCTGCGTAAAGACTAACAATAACAATTCAAAATGGTTCAGGCGTTTTGAAATAACTTACATTTCAAACTACCACCTACCAGTCTTCCCGTAACTAAGCTTCCTGAAAAGCAGCCGAAATTCTTTAAAAAGAATTTTTGAAATCGGTTCATAAAAAATTGAAATATCGGGTTTTATCGAAGATCATAGAGAAGAAGTCGGTCAAAATATGCACCTCAAAATTCACATAAATGTTTATAAAATTAAAACTACAGGTCCAAACTATATTGTAACATTTTTATAGGACCAAATGTCAACTATTTTGCATCGAACTTAAAAAGAATCACGTAAATCGGGTCATAAATCTCGGAGTAATCGATTAACATGCATAAAAAAATATTTTTCAACGAATTGAGAACCTCCTCCTTTTTTGAAGTCGGTTAAAAAAGTTTCATTTCAATCAGTAATACTAAAGAACAATTTGCGGTACCGGGTGTCGTACCTGAGATGCTCTAACAATGCCGCGTTCGTTTTGTTGTACCTTTATTCTGGAAACTTCACCTTGTTGCAATCGCCACTCGAGAAGGTTTCCAATCTTATTTGCAAATTGATAATAAGAACTTTGTACTACGTTGAACATAGTTTATTTCAGTCTTTTGAAGGCTGCTCTTGATATCGTTCCTTATATTATGATTGATTCATGATATCATTATCGTATATCACTAACGAATTTTAGGTGTTTTCCCTTGATCTGAATATACATATAAAGTTTAACTAAAGCAAAATATGCATAAATCCTTCTCTAAAACGAAGTAAAAAAATACAAATACGTGTATTTGTATTTTTTTACTTTAAAGTAAAAGCACGTATTTCAGGAGTTCAGATAACTATGCCTATCCAATAAGTACTCATTGGGAATATTTATTTGTCAGCCTCAACTATTGGGGCAGACAAACAGAGATCATGTGATGGGTTCGCACCATAGTTAATGCACAGAAATACCCATGAAAGCAAATATTGCCTTACAAACTTTACTAAATACTCAAAAAATATAAACCTTAGATGTTATCAAATGCTAAAAAAATACAAACGATCTTTCCATTGAAATTAATTATTATTTTTATTATCTTTATAATTTAACATGTTTCATTTCTTGTTATTAATTATTTACTCGTATGTGAAGTTTTAGATGCAAGTTAAGGCTGAAGCCCCACTTGTACGTTGTGAAGAAAAGAAAAGAGATAAAATAATTTCTCTCATTGTTATAATTTTAATTAATTACCAATTTCAAATAATGACCCTGATCGACGCAACGCAGCGCAACGCACAAGTGAGGCCTGAGATTTACTTGGAATGTGTTAAGCTACATACTGAAGGTGACTGTATTGTATTGACTTTGGTGTTTCATTTGCTCCAGGTGCGATACCCGCGACAGCGATGTCTGTGGAGAGCCAGCGGTGCCTTTGCATCGTGGTGCTGCTCATACACACAGTCACGGGCGCTGGTGAAGGTATGTATCAGAACCTTTCAATTATCCACCATAGTTAAATAAACAATAAAATCTTTATTGGAACCATAAAAAACAGGAATTACATAACTGTGTGATATTGTCTGCATTAGTTTAGAACTGTGTCGCAGATATTAACGCCACCTTCGGGCGAACTGGGCACCAGAGTTCCATCACAAACATCAGTGTATTAAGTATTGATAAGAAGACACTCAGAGAAACAAAACCACCAACCAATAGTCTTTGAACTCAGATCTTGGTGAATTGCACATCGCCGAAACCTATGATCCTAAGGGTGAAAGCGACGTCAACAAAACCTACGAGACTAATAATGAAATGATTAATTAGACTCCAGCGCAGCTTTTATCCTGGAGTTGGGAAGATTGGTGACACTTGCTAAAAACCCCTAGAAACCAAAATTATAAGCTTACGCAAAGGAGTTGGTGGACCCCGTGCTCCAAATTAAAAGCCTCTAGAACTACTGATGATTTTAGATTCAACGCTACTACACCTATCCAGTTTTAACCAGGACAAAAAATAATATTCTACAATACACTACACCCCTCTTTCTAGACCCGAAGTAACCTTTCAAAGATCCAAGCACATGAACAGACAATAATAGCATAAATGTCCAACAATGAAATACTAGGAAAGCACTAAAACCAAGTAATCGACAATTCAACGTTTCAAGTGAAATTCACAACTTGGCAAGTTCTCGCTGGTTCGTGTCGGGTTCATTACATGAGTGATTTTGAATGACGGGCTAGCACACTCTTAATTGCTATCAATTTGCAAGTATTTCTGGTGTTGCAAGACAAACAGTATTTTGCATAATAAGACTGTTCATTTCTAAACGCTGCAGTGATTTGAATTTGAGTGATTTTATGTTAGTCACTCGTTTGAATTCGTATAAGTCACATCAAATAGAAGACAAAGAGTAAATGTAGTTTAGATCTCAAGTTAAAAGCAACAATGTCATATTGTCCATCGTCAATCACCAGAAAAATTAACCACCAGAACGCACAGTAATGGTTTTACGTTTGTAAGTCTCAGAAGGAGTGATCACTTATAGAATATAGCCAGCCCTGTTGGGGGAGAATAAGGCTGTGTGAAGAAAGACCATGGAAGGTTATTGTTCCAACTATGGCACAATTATTCAGGATTTTAGTTAAGTATCAGGCACGCTTATTTTTCACAGAAGCAGTAAATAGAAGTGTATTATACCCAGATATTCCGGCTATATTATTTTGGACTATGGCCAAATTATACTTATAAATGTTGGAGCTTGGAGCACTTGTTATACTGAAGTTTTCTTGTAAATTTCGCATGTCTGCGAGCTTCCGTTTTAGTGGCAAGACATTCATCTATCTTTTGGCATAGTATCTTTTGAATTTCTACGGACAAGGAAATAAGTATGCACCTTTATATTACATCTCCACAATAAAAAAGGTGTACATTTATATGTCCTTGCCATGTGTATATGTAACAGAGCTCCACATCCGTTATTTTGCAGCTTAATACTACTTAATACCTAACTCATATCAAACCTATGCCATCAAAACTTCTACCTACATAAATATTTTATACAAATAAACTTTTAACAAATCCGGAATTATGCATTCGAATTTCGCTCCCACAAAAGTGAAAAAAAAAACACTCCTAACCACATTAAAATGCACACCAGAAGCTGCAGTACAGACAACAAAAAGCGCTTGAATAAATAACGTTTGTGGTTATACCAGTAAAATGTTTTTGCTGACCATACGAAACGGTGGGGATTTGAAACTAAACTACCGTGTCGTGAATACGTATTATTCCTGACTTTCAGTTTGTGAATAGACCCTCCCTGCCTTAACACTGGCCATTACGTACAATGTCACATTTCATTCTACTGTGATGACAAAATAGTATTCAGTAGGCCTGATATTAGCAAATATTCATGTCTTTTCAAAGGTTAGAACACTAGTTCTATGTTTTGGAATATTCGAAATGATCAAATCCAGAGATCATGGTGTTTACTATGAAGTTACTTCATTTATTTATTCGTATTGGGACTGAAATCCAACCCCAACAGAATTGGCAATAGACTCGGGGGAAAATTACCATAATTTCATAAACATATTTTTTTAAACAAGGAGTCAAATAACAAAATATAAAACAAATTCATCTGTGTACCCTGTACAACAATAAACGAAACATTTCCTTATATAGTTAGCTGGAAATAAAAGTACTGGCTGAAACTTTGTGTACCGTCAGCAAGAAAAAGTTTCTTTCTTTGTGGAAGCTTCTTTTCATGCTTTAGATTACTCAGTTAGAAGCTTAATTAGTTTAAGGAAGTCAGAGAGTTGCTTGTAGAAGTACCCTGCAGTCATTATTGTGACAATGACAATAGCCTATTGTTGTTTAACTTTACAATACTCATAAACTTTTTTTTACATTGTACAATACAATGTACCAATTTGGTAGATAATCTCTGGAGGACGGATAGTGTAACACTCATCGGGATATTAACCATGTTTTTTATTTATGTTAAGTATCAATATTTCGGCGTTGTTGTGTTGACGTGGCAGGTAAATATCCCGGAGAGTGATATACTATTAATGTCAGTGACCAACTCAATTTTAAAATCATAGAATATATTTCATGTTTTACATTTTTTATAAATTATTTATTTTTAAGATTTATTTTCTTGTAGACGATGCTGTTTCATCTATTAACTCTAGCACGGTTAAGTTGCCCGGTCCACCTATCCGGACTATGGGTAAAAAAATAGTACAGTTAACCGGACCATGGAAAAATTACATTTTGCGTAGTCCGGTTGACCGGACAATTTAACCATACTACGGGTAATAAATGGACTGTTTGATCGTAGAATTTAGATAAGAAAATGTTTGCAAATTGACACTACAGTTTTCTTGTTATGTCGATTTGTAAATAAATTATATTTGTCAAAAAACTCTATTTTGTAAAG
The DNA here is from genome assembly GCA_914829495.1 of Eilema sororculum. Classification (NCBI taxonomy): domain Eukaryota; kingdom Metazoa; phylum Arthropoda; class Insecta; order Lepidoptera; family Erebidae; genus Eilema; species Eilema sororculum. The sequence goes on from OU618532.1 coordinate 2,470,268, forward strand.
GATCCTTACAAAATGTGAAAAGAAAAGAAATTTCGATTCAACAACTAAGCCATTTTACACTACCATCTCTTCTCAATAAATACTGACGATAAGATACTACACCAATTCTTTAAGAAATATCACCGCAATAAATTCAAAATAGCGCCATTTTCATAAAAAAACCTTTCCAGAAACCTCTCTAAAATTACACTCAGAGATAAACTTGACTAAATGCGATAGACCATTCCTCTATAAAATCCCTTGGGTTGCCCTCTCCACAGCCAATCGATCAGGTCGGTACTAGCTAACGTAATTATGTCAATATTCTCTTCGGACCTCACTTCAACACAGGAATCGGCTACCATTCGTTGTAATGGTCAGTTAGAGACCGATTTTGCTTGATTTTAATTGGAAGGTGATGGATTTCGACGTTTTGTATGCAGAAGAGTCAGTTTGTTTGCTTTTGTTTGTACTAGTATAATGAATACGGTACAAATTGCTACACTGATTACATTTGAAAATCAATTATGCATTGTGTATCATCTCTTTGCACATATTTATACATTTATACATTCTTTTATGAAATTATATTTTACTTTATAAAAATCATTTTCTGCTATCTGTACGCTACGATCTGCGATTTCAGTGCCAGTTAAATATTTACTATTATTTTAATTCTTGATTTTTTTATAAGACAAAATTTGTTCCAATAAGCAGGCTAAATAAATAAAATCATTTAAAATTACTGTCACTACTAAAAGATAATTATTTCCTACATAATTGAACCGCGTCATAGAATCGTCTCCCCTTGAAAAGAAATGTAATTTCACATTACAATCATACTTAAAACGTCTACTGAATAAGCAATGTACATTCGTAACACGTAAAACAATTCCATAAAACAGAATAAACCGATTTTAATCCAGCAAAAGTTCAAGGAAAAAATGTGTAGTAATTTTAAAGGAATTCCTTCTGTGCCCGCCGATTCCGTTTAGTGCCTTTTCGAGGACCAGATGGCAGGGTCATTTGTTGGAATGGCTTCTGAAATGCTTGGGAAGCTAAATAGTTTTGGGTCTAGTTCACTGACAAGTGAAAACATTTCTGTTAAGCGAAAAAATAAGGAGTTCTCAGATTTGGTTACGTTTTAAATAAATTGATGATACAGTTTCTTATATTACGTACCGACTCCACCAAAAACGTATATAAAAGGTTGCGGGCCGGAGTTTTGGGCGTTTGAATCCTTATTACCCAAGATTATAAATTGTTACCATTTCTTGGAGAGAACATTTACGAAATAAAAGTTTTTTTGAGCATATTTCTTACACTCAGATACTTTATGCAATAGATACAGATACACTCACATATATAATATGGGCAGACCTGGGTCCACAGTAATTCATCAGTTAAATTTACAAGTAACTAGCTATTGCCCACGGCTCTGCCCGCGTGGATGTCGGTTCCCGGCAATTATTCGAATTTTTCTCGCCTTAAAAACCTTCCCGGGACTTCGACGAATAATTAAAGACCAAAATTAGGCAAATCGGTAAAGGCGCTCTGGAGTTATATCGACAGGTAGGAAAACCCGACTTATTTTTATAGAGTAGATAAGGAGCGAGCCTATTGCCGTGATGGGATATACACCAAAGCAATAAGGTTTGCATTGACCCGAGAATATTAGAAAAACATGGAATATGTCAGCTACATTATGAACTTCCCGGGGAAGTTGATTAAAGGATATTCAGGATGTAGTAATCTGTGAGAGGCCATCTACAGACTACTATCTACTAAACTTGGTTACAAGACTGTTCTGTTAATATAAATACTTCCAAGAAAGCGTATCATAAGTCCTATTATATAACTTGATCTTTATTAGATCTTGTCTGAAGCTAAGTTCAAGAGTAATAATAATTATGTTGATTACTATAAAAGACTTGTTCCTGACCTAAATATCTAAAGAATATTGAAGTCGACTGCTAATTATTTTCATTTGAACTAATTAGGCCTTATAAAATATTTATCTACGGAGCTCAAAGAATAAACTTTAGGATTATTTTATTTTGTCAGGGATTCTTAAGATTTTCTACGTAGGTAACAGATTTAATTCGTTTTCTGGATTCAGCATCATCTCATTAACTTTTAAACTCTCGCATTCCATGATATTATAAAATAGTGATAACGGGAATTAACACGATCATAAAGTCAATTTGACTTCATTGCTTACATTAAAGTGGCAAGGAGTTCCTATAGCGGCATTCCTGCCGGCTAGATGTGCAAATGGATACCGTGGTAGATATGTTTACATTAATACTTCCAACTGTTCCACTGGCTTGCCTTAGAATTTTTTACCCTTCGCAACTTGTACATTACATACCTTTGATTTGCATGGCGTTTCGACCAGGTTACACCGGCCGTCCACCGCGTGACCGTGTGACCACGGCCGGTGTAACCTGGTCGAAACGTCAGGCATATCAAAGGTATGTAATTTAGGTATGATCGAGTTAGTTCCCGTTTTCACTATTTGATAAAATCATCTCATTGTTGTATACATCAAAAAGTCCTGATGAGACTATGATGGGACTAAAACCACACCTTACCTAAGTACAATATTAGTCATAGTCATTTATTTTTCAATATTGAACAATAAAATTGTTTTTTATTGACGTCAATTTTAATTCTACTTAATCTAAGTTTACCATCGCTTCCAAGGCACTGGTGGAGAAGAAACGGCTTATCGAGTTAGGACAGAATGTTCCTCTTCATCCGAGTATCAAGTGTGGCCGCACCCAACGCTTGCACTTTTGGAGGTGATGTTGACAGGCTCCGGATATCACATACACTTTTAGCAAAGTGACACGACACTTATGCTTGATAAATGCTTTTTGATTAAAATTACCAGCCCGATTGTAAGAAAAAAGAAATTCTCACGGACAAAATTTATGGGTGCGCTTCGTGGCATACTTTAAGTGCGCTTCGTCTGGGTGCGCTTCGTTTGGGTGCGCTTCCTGGAATACCTCGTTTTTTAATCGCCAGTAACACAATGACTATTAACAAATTGTCTACTTAAATATACACAAAGCAGCTTGTTATTCAGAAAAACATAAAACCGTATACTGAATCTGAAAAGTTGATAATGTTGTGCAATGATTGTGCATAACATATGTGAAGTAGGTTACAAGCTGCAATTTAAACTGTGGAAAACTACCGCACTGGAGCAGATTCAACTTACTAAAAAGCAACTGAAACATCGGGACCAGTGTAAATAATAAAATAACGCCAGAGAAATTGCTATAGGATTATCCTTTTCCTTTTGATTCGGATAATGGAAGCGACTACTCTCTGCACCCCAAGAAGAAGACTTGTGCCAGAACCTCATTTATTAATTAGCAGGTGTGGCAGTTTATAGATGAGGTTGGTTTAACCCCATAAATCTTGGTGGGGTTCCATATACTCATAGAAAATGCGAGCTACAACGAAGGTTTAAAAGAAAATCCATTGTTGTCGTTTTGCCCGTCATGTACAGGCAGACATAAAACTATGAACATCATCCTTGCTTGAATGTAAACGTAAGTTATTCCACTTATGGTTTCAGAAAAATATAAGTCTAAATAGTAGTAGCTAAACTAGAGAATACAAGTTGGTTCACTTTACATGTTAGAATTTTCAAACGTCTACCGTTTGTTTAATATACCAAAATTGCTCTTAAAGACTTTCAAAAACTTACGCTAAAATAATGACTTAAAAAAAATTCTCTCAAACAATTAAATACAAATTCTTATTAAATAAAACAATAATATAATTATTTTCTTAGTGTATCATAATGGCCATACAAAAACACTGTAATTGTGAGACTGGTGCCTAAGCTAGATACAACAATTTGTATCTGAACTTCCTTGTAGTTTCTTTGCTGACACTAAATTTAAATATTTACAAGAAAAAAAATAAGCGTATAAACTGCAGAAATGTTGAACTCATAAAAGTTGATCGTCGGGTTCCAAAAATAATGATGAAAAACCCACAAAAAAATTAATAATCCTAAATTGGACATCAGACCAGACGATGTAAATGATTAAAGTTCACATGGACCAGACAATCCAGACAGTGTTAATGAAATTCATCAGGCTGCACAAAACGATAGAACGTAAATCCAATTTCATTGTGAATTTTATTGTGAATTTGAGCTGTTTACTGTTTAAGCAGTCGTTTGGACGATAATCTATGTTTTAGATTGAATTTGTTATTTGATTTATTTCAGACATTGATGAACTCATGATATTGACAAAGTTTTAGAGAATATCAAACATTGAAGTGAAGCTAAGTATAACGTTTTCTATAGTGATTTAGTATTATAAAATAAATAAATAACGTAACACAAATAAATTGTTACACTTGAAAATATTTTAATTTCATTAACGAGTTTTAGTATTTTAGAGTGGGAGAATTTAGACTTTCGACTTGGTCTTTTGTTAAAGCGTCCTCGATATGATTAGCATATGCACTAGGTTGATCTGTATCGTGATGCCCAATTTACTCATTCACTAATAGTCTATTTATCAGGATAAAAGTAGCTTAGATATTAATGACCCCTTGTTTTCGTGCGGATATCCCCACGAATGTCTCCCCCGCCGGAGCCGGATTATTATGTCGGATTGGAAGCGACTAAAACCGCACGCCAACTGAGGGTCGTTATGCTAAGCTGGAGGTAAGGCTGTCCTCGACATATCCCTCGCACCCCTATGGACCCAGAGCCATCCCTTACGGTTTGGCCCTCATCGGGAAAGGGGACAACGACGGTGCCCACGACTCGCCACCGGAATAGGGAGGCGCGCTCATGGGGGATGAAGGTCAGTCTGTGACACATATTAATGACCCCAAAATCAATATCCAAGCCGTTTAAAAACTTATTAGGTAACAAACATCTAAAACACTCGTAACATTCTTATAATAACATCGGATATACAGTATAAGTATTGCACAATTTTCAACAACTTCGCTCAAACAGAAACTAAAAGAAACAAGGCGTCGACACACATGAGAAACATTTTCCTGCCACTTACATTAAAATACGCTCACGCTTCGTATATTCTCGAAAACGGGGATTGCTCCGCAGTATGGAAATTCATACTATGTTCACTTGAATGCATCGCAATCTAAATAAAAACACAGTTAAAATAGGATCTCCTCTTTTAATACGGACTCTTTTTTCCTACGATATAGGCGCAGATAATCGCCCAACCTTTGTTACTGTTCTTCTGAGCTTTTATAAATGGCATTTAAACTTTATTAAGGACGCAGGTTTTACATGTTTCTGATCTGCAATTTATTTTTCAAAATAACTAAAGTTATTTTGAAAAATAAATTACTCATTCATTATTATACTTCGCACTGGGTCTCATCTCCACTACAATAATTTATCTTGCAACATTCTTCTGGAAATAAGATTTTGTTCATGAAGATAGTCTCAGTCAGCTCTGCTTACGAAGATTGTTTTTAAAGATGAACAATATCTTTACGTGACTTTGGAGTACTACATTTCCAGGCCAAATGGCAGCTCGGAATCAGCAAATTACATATAGAATACTAATGTGAATATGGTTCGTTCTCTTGAAAAGGGAAAACATGTTATTATGTTATCTCTTGAAAGAGATACTGTTAAATATAAAAATAATGATACGGAAAAGGCAAAAATCTCTGGTATTAGGCCTAGTCATTGGTGCGATGATTTTATACTTCACACTAAGTAATATAATAGCATAATATAGCACATCAAAAATGTTTAGCATATAAATGAATGAATGTAAAATGTATGTTAAATATTTTGTTTTCATAAAAATCTCTAATGGTTACTTTATGACTTGGTAAACGAAATAAAACGATGTTATCGTTGTTTAAGTTTTATGATTTGTTCAATAAAATTATATGATTGTATGGTAGCAGCGAGTAGCTATCGTTAAACCAACAACGCACAACAGCAAAATAAGAAGCCTTTCTGTGGCGTTCTATGTATTGAGACTAATAACAAAAATAAATTTGGTGATTAATGGCACATTTGAAATTGTGCCGCTACCCAGGCGAATTCTAAACAACCTAATTCCAAGCTGGAATAACTACTAGCATTTGGATATCATTTTCGAAAAATTCTTAAATATGCATCAAGAATTCTACGATCATCAAAACATAAATACAATTAACGACGTAATTAACTCCACCTGCACTTGCTTCTAAAAGCTCCCAAAAGACGTTTTAGGCATAAATAATTGAGTTAATCCTAAGACGTTCAAAGAAAATTGCTGTATTATTTTCGTCGTAAGCTTCAATGTTTCTGCTTCTGACACATAATATCCAGATTGTACTATTATTATATAAGAACCGGACGAAAAAGAGAACGAGGGAAGAATTAACGTCAACGAAATTAAATCAAAGTATCAGAAGCCTGATTCTTGTGATATTAAGAAGGCTTCTAGATATCAATTACTAGTTTCGTATACTACCTTCATATCCAATTAAATGAAGTCATATTTATGTGATGTTAACATAACAGCAAATAATTTTGCAAGCTGTTTACTGTGTTTGCGATACATTCGAAATCACAAAATGAACCAAAATTAAATAATTACTGACAAATTTTGTTGTAAATGTTAAAAAAGTTATTATAAAATAGTTGTTATAGTTATTAGTAAAATTTAAATTATTAGCCTGACAGGTCCTGGGTTCTAATTCTGGTTATTACACTACCGAGGAAGGGACACAAGCAAATAAGCCTAACCTCTGGGGTTAATAGTAATTTTGAGTGGTAATATTCTTGAATAGAAAACGGGATACGACACGGGATAAAATAAATTAAGAATCTGTTGGAATTATAACAGACTAGCTTTTGCCCGCGGCTCCGCCCGCGTGGATGTCGGTTATCGCGACCAAACATAGCCTATGTCCTTTCTCATGGTCTAATCTACCCCTATACCAAATTTCATCAAAATCGGTTCAGAGGTTTAGGCGTGATAGCGTAACATACAGACAGAGTTACTTTCGCATTTATAAGATTAGTACGGAAGTATGGATTATGAATAAACCTCTAAATTATTAACTAAACTAGAAAATTTAGAACCCGGAAAAACCATAAGTCAGTTTTAACTTCGACTTTGTCTATATCCCACGTCGACGAAAAATAAATTGCGAGCGAAGCTACTAAACTGTACATTTTTCCAAATCCCAGTTCCAATAACTTTTGTCATTCATGGTAATCAGTTAGTAAAACTCCGTTCCCCTCTTTACTGCTTATTGGTTGCCCAAAGAACGAGATAAACTCTGGCGATATCTAAAAATATGAATAACGAAATTGTTTTTAAAGTTTCGAATGATGAAGTTAGAAAGGAGAGATGGAAATCTGATAAAATGAGTACAGTCACCGGCAAAATAGGTCAACAGATTATATTGATAAACTTAAACCTTTTTATGAAATGATAAACTGAATATAAAATTTGATTTTATCTTACCAGCTTACCATAAACCTACTAAGGTATCGATTATGCATCATCATTATCATTCCCCTAGCAATTTTCAGATTGCATTCAAAGTTCATATGTTAGGTCCCTTTATTATTTAAAGTTGTCTTTTTTTAAAATTTGCGAGAGTAATTTCCATTTCACCTCTAAATCCCGATATAAAGCCTACGGCAAAGTCCCGTCAATTGTTTGGCAGCTTCAACAACTTGCTGTTAAGATTGACTTGGTCCCTGAAGGTGTTGATATGGCTGTGTATAATGCACATTCTATACATCAACGTATGTATTCAACAGACGATACTGTATTGTTGCAGAAAAATGGTTTAAAATATTTTATTGCCAAGCCACTGTTGTCGGTGACTGTATGTATTTGGGGTATGAAGACCAAAATAGAGATTTAATTAAAGTAAACAAAGATCTAAGGGCTATGATATAATTGCTGAGCGAGGATCATGAATTTCAGGGTTTAGTATCAAAACACGACTGCGGTGGAGCGGTGTAACCCTTTAGAGGTAGAAATTGTCTTAATTGAACAGGATAAAGGCTAATAATAATTCGTAGACGTATAAGGAATAAAATATTAACTAAGGCATTTATCAATTCACCAGTTGTATCAAATATACCAGTCCACGTTTCGATAGATTTAGATAAAACAGTTATAAAGTGTTTATACTGTAGATTGATGGCGCTTGGTGGAATCTGCTACACATATTGAATAACACACTTGTACTTTTCCACTGACTTTATTTCTAGACCTGACCGGTTTCGCCTTACGGCATTCTCAAAGGTTCACATTGAACTTGAAAAGTGGTTTTCCCAAGCGACTACAATATGGGGTTCTTCAAGAAGGGCATTAGAAGGTTTCTTCAGGGTAGGCAGGACGAGTGTAACGCCCCTGGTGTTGCATACGTCCATAGGCCACGGTAACCACTTTCCATCAGGTGGCCCGTGTGATGCTGAAAAGATCGAAACAAGTTTGACAGCAGGCATTTGAAATTAATTTTTGGTTCGGTCTATCAAACTATTTCGGTCTCTTTATCTATACATACAAATAAATAAAATTGGAGTGTCTGTTTGTAATATTAAAATAACCGCTTTCTACTACATGCATATGAATGTATATACGGTACACATACCAAAATATAGGTATATTTTTAAATTTTTTGTCTGTCTGTCTGTCTGTCTGTCTGTCTGTTTGTTTTGGCTAATCTCTGGAACGGCTGGACCGATTTGGACGGGACTTTCACTGGCAGATAGCTTATGTAATAAGGAGTAACTTAGGCTAAAAAAAAAAAAGTGCCAAAAACAAAAAAAAATACACAGATTTTTTTTATTAAGTACATTCCACGCGGACGAAGTCGCGGGCACAGCTAGTGTGCAATAAAATGGTCAGCATTTTGACAACGGCAAAAGTTTCGATATTATCCATTTCACAGATTCGTTGGTTCATAATTATGTTCTTAATTATAACGAATGTCAAATTCATGTCATAATCTAATTCTGAATCACCAAACAGCATTCTGAATTCAGGGCCATGTCTTTCAGCAAAAAACTTCAACCAATTTTTATGTTACACTGATTCACCAAGTAACTCTCAACTTTGTTATAATATTTTTCGATAACATGTAAAAATCATCTGCGAACTCTAGATGAATGTAAAGTAAAATATCGAGATGCCTCGTGTACTTCAGTTCTGCGTTCTCTGAATCTCACGCTCTAACGAACTTGATGCCAATTACACGGTGTCATTTGAGTGACTCACTGATTTCCCACGAGTTGTGGGTTTTACAGAGAGTTATTTTTTTAGCTATGCCTGTTTGATAAAATCTAAAAGTCTAGGGAATATTGAAAATTATTAAAGGGGTTTTGAGAATGATGTTTATAATATTCTGTTTTTATTATAATTATCATATGAAAGCTATACGTTCATATGTCATTCATTGAAAACAGAATATCATTTAACTTAATTTTTTGGGAGGATTCTGTTTAAGCCTGACTTTCATGAACGCATATAAAATGAATTTTCTATTTAATCTACCATCAATTTTGTAACTTTAAATAAAACATATAATACCTATACAATTTCTGCCCATTGTCTGCAGGTTTCTGTTACCAAGAGCTATTTACCGCAAAAATCCATCGTTGTAGCAGTAAGATGTCCATTTTGTTTTCAGAAAATCCAAGATGTGTTGCCGTTTAAGTTTTACAATGGCACATAAAAGTCAAATAAAAATGTAAGACAGAACGGCTTAACGTCTCATAAACAGTGTAACATGCTGTGTGGAAACGCTCCCGTCATCTCCTCCCTCAAAAGTCTTGTAGAAACACTCTTTGTAAAATTTAAAAATAAGTTGTAAAAGTAATTTTCGTCGGTCATAAAAGTTTATATGCTTTTGAGAACTTTCGTAGAAACATTATTACGTACCTACTAGCTGGCTCTCTACATATTTATTACTACAAAAGAGATGAACTTATCATGTAAACTTTTGAACCCTATATCCCGCTCTTAGAGGAAAAATTGTTTGGTGGAAGCGGTACCTACATTTTGTAGATCAAAATAGTAAAAATAAAAAACAACTAGTTACATTTACAATTAGTTACATAACATTAATTTATCCTAAAATTATAATAATAGTAGTCAAGTAGCCAGCCATGCTTTTGTCACGTAAATAACCCACCCCGGGTCGTGTCTGGTGCAAAGGAGCCCAGAACACTGGCCGCATTTCCGCGTTGGATCGCAATAGCTAGTCTTAGCTAGCAATAGCTAAACAATCAGACGTCTTCTTATTTACACAAAACATGCAAATTTTGGCATGCAGGTTCATATCTCCAGCGCATCGGCTGGCTCTATATTCTAATGTAGATTTTGACGATAATATGCCAACTAGAAGATTAATTTTAAAATGTCATCACTACAATAGATGATTTTATGTATTATATTTAATATCTCTTGTCCACAGGTCCATCATCACCCGCCCCCTCCACCTCCACGGAGAAGTTGGAGCACAATGAACTGACAGTATCTTTCCCTCCTCTAGAAGATATATACAGAACCCCACAGAAACACTTCGGAACGGAGAACAATACCGTCGTGACGTCACAGACCGGCTCCACAGCGCTATTGCCATGTATCATCAGGAACATTGGTGATGGCATTGTAAGTACATTATAGACTAAGTCATTTACGTATGTTAAGGTTAGTTATAGCTTGCAAATACTAGCACTAAGCGGATATTGAAACTTCGACCTTTGATTTAGCAAGCAGTCTTTATCACTACGTACAGCATACAGGTCGATGTTAAAACCTTCATCATAAGCCTTCGCCTCGCAACTTAGAGTCTACGTACTCCTCCTTCTTTTAAGTCATGAATTACGTTTGTATGATGGTTGGAACAAATACAAATTATTTATTTGCATTATTGCAAAATACTTACCCATCAGTCACAGATAGGTTAGACGATAGGTTGTTCGTCAATCATGGCTGTAACTGTAGTAAAACTGACAGCAAAACCTACCGTGTAATGGACGCCATACATTTCCGTCTAGTATTAATAGCGTAGTCAAAGAAGACGCACACAGAAACACGGTACGTCGCTTCCGTGGGCGTGCTTCTGCTAGAAGTAGAAAAAACAGTCTACTTATCTCTCTCTAATAAGCAGATATATTTTACTTTATACATTAGGTGCAGACATCTGATTAAATTAAAACAAACTGTAACAAACAAAACAGCATTTAATTTTGTAAACCTGTATTCCAATTACACTTGCGCCCAGCGTTTTAGAGGCAGCTTCGGTGTTAGTTTACTTGATACAAACACCCCGATTCCGAAATACAAGAGTGAGTATGAAATAAAGTAAAACTTTATATTCATTTGTGGTAAAGGCGACCTCTTTTTACAAAAATATCGTTCCCATTCCCAACACACATAAGTCAAATGTCAATACGCCGAACGAAAATGAAAACTCAGTTGAATACATCGTGTATTTTTTTGCTTTACGCTTGCCAACTTTTGTCGTCCTTGAACTTTAAACTGCGTATTATATAAAAGTATGTTATTTTGTTCACAGAATAAATCTTTAAGAGGTATTTGCTTACCTGTACCTACATTTTGTTAGAGTTTTATGGCGCGACAAAATGGTTATTTTCAATTACTTATTATTGTCATCATTATCATCGTCGTCATCATATTAGTCATTCTCATTAGTGACTTCAATTTGAAGCTTGAGGTGATCCTGTTTTTCTGATTGATTGAAATTTGCCTTGAAAAAAACCTAGATCGTAATATTAATCCTACATTATCTAAACCCACAGTTAGCATGACTTAAATAGCTTATTGTTTTCTAGAATTCGGATAAAGATATTAAGTAATATCTTTTGAACATACATAATTGTTATATCTACATAGAAACTCCCAGGTCAATTTGAATAGTCATATTCATTATTCATACATACAAAGCCTTTAACGTAGCACTTGCATATTCTACTTCCACTTTGCTGAGGTCATCAATACATAGAGGGCTAAGCACTCAGCACGCGTCATGTAATCCCAAAACTCCCAAACTCATTAGTGAAGTATTCAAGCAACAAACTACATACTCAAAATATTTACACGAGTAAGCTTTTTAATTACGAAGACCAAATACCAGAAATGTGAGTGAATCATAAAAGCTACTCATTTCCTCCACCGTTGTGTTAAAGAGGGAATTACAAGTCCCTAGCCATGCTGTCGTTCGAGAGTAATATCAAAACCTAGATGAGTTACCCGAGCTTTTACCGAATGACTTAATAACTCCAACGGTATCTTGCTTGGAATTAATCTGGTTTTATTTATGTGTAGTTTTATTTTTGTTGGAGTATATTACTTTTCTTCAAGTGTTTTATTTATTAGTCCTGTCATATTAGAAATTTAATTAGGAATTTCAGATACCCAGCTGTAAACTTTTATATTGAAATACTAAACGTTGTCTCGAAACCTATGTGTTTTACGATCTAAGGTTACAAAAGTCGAGTTTTTTTTGCCAATATCTCGTATTATAAAGGCTTTTCGCCATTTCTAAGAATTGAATTCCCTACAATGTTGTTTAATTGTTTTTTACTGCTGGATCGTTTTCGCAATGTTGACTTAGTTTCGAGAATTACCCATTAGCGTATAGCGAAGTGTCCTTCGTAAAAAAATAGTCAATTTCTACCACTTCTAGGTAATTTAATATACTTCTATACAGATGCACAATCAGGAACAAAAAAACGGTTACACTCGTAACTTCCGAAAGCAGGCAGGTGTTATGTGGTGCAAACAAAACTAGTCTTTTCAAAACTGTATTTATTTATAACTAGGAAATAGTACAATTACAACTAGACTTATATTGATTATAATTAGACTTAAATTGATTATAATTAGATTTAGTAATTAGAAGATGTAGATACAGCGAATGTAGGAAATAGAATGTGTCGGGAGAGCCGGGATTTGGATATTTATGGGACCCGAATCAGAGTGGGGATGTATACATGTCTGTGTTAGTGGGGTACAAGTTAAAGGTCTATGCAAAGTGAACAAAAAGGAGTATCAAGATAAGGTACGTTAAGTTTTAACACTTATGGATAAGGAACGACTAAGATAAAGAACCGATAAATTATGTCAAGTTATTATGATTATGGTTGAGTAACAATTGAGATAAAGAACTAATAAAGTATGCTAAGTTATGCTTATAGTTAAGTGAGAAATAAGACAAAGTGTGTTAAGATAATTTATGCTTATAGATACGAGTATGTAACAGTTAAGATAATAAACTATAGATATGCAACAATGAAGTATATTTAGGTATGCATATATAACAATGAAGTATATTTAGGTATGTATATATAACAATGAAGTATATTTAGGTATGCATATATAACACCTCCCCCCTTAGAACAAAGATTGGGCCGTGTTGCCCGATTTTTGAGTGCTGGTAGTTGGGCGGGCGATGTCGATGTCCTCTTCTTCTTCATCTTCAGTGACACAGGATGTAGTCGTGTGAGTATTCAACGGCACCATAGGTATTTGAATATGTTGACGTCGTTGCGATCGGTCAAAGCAATTATTGAATATTTGGATACATCCGTCGCTGTGATGTGCGGCCGGTGTTTTTCGGTAATAGTTTTTAAAAGGATTTATGTTGCAGCATCTTAGGCAAATGAGGGTCAGCATTACCAATCCAGTTATGAAGGATATTGTGGAAAAACTGGAAATCTTCTTTTCTGTATGGTTCTTGTTATCTTGTAGCCTTTCATGGTGGATCTTGATTTCTTCTTTTATTGTTCTCAATGAATCTAATGGGATATCATTGATTTTGATGGGTTTGAGGTTTGGTGCGTTTGCGATTTCTATGTGATTTTCGAGGCATGAGGTTGTCAGGTCTACCGTTACTATTGGGTGACTTATGTTAACGGTCATGCCCTCCTCTGCGTACAGTGTCGCTAGGGCGGTATAGAGTCTACAGCCTTGCTCCAACGAAATTATTCCAGTGCCAGACATCTCGCCATGGGTGATTTTGTTCTGGCAGTCTAGAGAGTATGGGGTATTACTGTTTAATATGAAGATCCACTTGTTTGATTGTAATTTCTGGAAGGTGTTTATATTGGCTGAAAATGTAGTAATTTCACAGTTTTTTGGAACATTCTTTAAAGTCGTCGTCAGCACTGAGGTCTCGCACGTCGGCCTTGAGTTGACGTTGTACACGATGAATTTGCAGACTGCAATGTTGGGTGCAAACGTCTTGCAGCTGTCCAGAGAGTTTGTCGCAATGTATTGTTGTCTGTTGGAACTAGTGGCAAGATATGTTTGCTCCGGAAGGATGGTAGAATATAGGGTAGACTCGGGATGGGGTATTGGGATCGAATATAAATGATATAGTGTGAAAATGTCGGGTCTGACTAAAGGAAATTCTAGTACATAGATAAGCTTCTTCATATAGATATATGAGGTAATAGATGCGCATTCTAAAATTTTATGAATATTGTTCAAAGTTATTGGAGCCACGAGGTCTCTATTAGACCTTGCTGAACGAGTGGAGAGTAACTCCTCATATAAGCGAGTATAGGAGATTATAGAAGGATGAATTACATCAGCTTTTATAAAGACTGTGCTGCTGATTAAGTCATCGATATCTCTTTCTAAAGAGGTTACGGCTTCGAGAATTTGGATTTCTAATGTTGAGATTTCTTCAATTATTGTGAGGTTGAACAAAATTCTGTTAGTGGAATTGAAGTAGTTATAAATTTTTACGATGTTCTCGTTTATCTGATGCTCGTCGTATGATATTTTTCAGATAGTCTCGTTAAAATTTGTAATAGTTGACGAAATGATTTGGATTTGTTGTTTTAAAATTTGGTTTATTGAAATTTGTTTATTTTCGAGAAGTTCAATGTATTCATCGTAACGTTGCGCATCTTTTGCATCGGGTGTACCGATGAGCCATTTTAAAATAGAACCAAGCCCATTGAAAAGTTCTCGTTTGGTTCTTACATTGCTTGTGTACAGAGTGAGTTCATCAAGCCTGTCATCTATTTTGTCTAAGTTGACTTTAATGTATGAGTTAGTTGTTATGACACTAGGAAAATTAGAATAAAGAGATACGAGTGTTTGGAAATTATAAACGAGTCGTTTAAGGGAATCTCGGGCAATAAGTAGAGGTCTTAAGTCGCGATAAATAACTAATTTCCATGCATCGTCCGATATTAGAATGTCACTTTCATTTTCAAAATATAATCCTGAATTGGAAGGAATTGGACTAATAATAGTTGTGTTACCATGGACAGGTGTCATGTACATCATGTACCTGGAATAACGAATTTTATTGATTAATTTTGGTTTGTAAGATTTATAGAGATTTTTAAAGTAGATGTAGGCTTTGTATACGATTATATAAAACATGGTAATATCGTGATAGACCAATGAAACTGAGTAATGAAATTGACACAGGGTTTGTTTATGAAGTTTTTCAAGTAATTGTTCGATATAGTAATACTATTGATTTAGGGTATTAATTTAATTGATATAAGGTATTAATTAATTGGTATTAATATTATAGGATGTGACATAGATTTGGTCATCCGGAAAATGGATTAAAACTAGAGTTTATTCTAAGATAAAAAGAGACTTATTTTAAACTAACCTAAATTAGAATTTAAGAGGGAGATTCGTGTACCGGTCGTAGGCGATTGGCATGCACTAATTGGTTTTTCCCCGATCTTTGAATGATATAATTCTCATTAAATCCTATTCTAACTATGCTATAGGGTCCTTCCCATTTACTGTCTAAGTTGTTGGGATTAGGCACTTTGAGCATTACTTTATCACTTACATTAAATCTGGCCACGTTCCTAATGTTATTATCATAACGTTCTTTAGCTTTCTCCTTCATGACGTCTAAATTGCGGCGAGCTATGTCACGTGAGACTTTCAGTTTTTCATTTAAGTCTCGTAGGTAATCGTGCGTAGTGTAATCGCTTTGTTCCTTAAGGGAATATAATGATCGAGGTTTATAACCGAAGAGTAACTCGTGAGGTGTAAATCCTGTAGATTGGTTGACGGATGTATTATGACACATCACGGCAAATGGTATGATTTGATCCCAATTAGAATGGTTTCGTTTGTGATACATCCTAATATGGTCACGAAGGGTTGCATGATAACGTTCTAAAGACCCGTTTGTTTGAGGATGATAGGCAGTACTAACAGTATGATTAGAACCTAGAAGTTTCATTAATTGTTTCATGACATTATTTACGAATTCGGTGCCTTGGTCGGAGTGAAATCTTTTTGGTACACCGTAATGTTGGCAGTAGGTGAGGAGACATTTGGCTATCGTATTAGCCTGTTTATCCGGAATAGGGTATGCTTGTACGAATCTAGTGAGATCATCTTGTGCAGTTAGGATATATTTGTTTGATTCAGTGGTAACGTCAGAGTATGAAACTAAATCAATGGTTACGCGTTCAAAGGGTTCTGTGGAAGAGGATGTTATGACCATTGGTGCTTTGTACGTTTTTCGCTGGATTTTGTTGCGTTGGCAGATTTGACACTTGTCTATGTAGTCTTTGATTACATCACTCATGCCTTTCCAAAAATATTCATTTCTGATTTTGCGAGTGGTTTCTACAATACCGCGATGGCCTGATAATGGATCATCGTGGTATGTTTTTAGAATTTGGGGAATTTCGTCTGGATGCGGTGTCTTAACTCTATTTTCACAAATTATTATTTTGCAGTTAAATGTGTCAGCTAGGTAGGCTGTGATGTGAAGTTGTTCGTTACCATTAAGTTTGCAAGTGTTGTCGTTTTTAAGGTCTGGAATGTAGAGTGTTTCGAGAATATTATTTTGTAAACAACTTAGCAGGGCTTTAAAATAGCTTTCGGAATCCCAGGGATCGAAGTGAGTAGGTCTTGAGTACCCGAATATAATCTTTTGGTTTTTGGTAGAGATAAGTATATCAGTATCGTAAAGTGCATGTTGTTTATCAAGATACGGGCCTACTTGGGGACATTTGACGATTGCTTCGTTGTAAAGATCGTTCTTATCAGTGGGTTCGCACGAGATAGGGATGAAAATGTTTTTATGACGATCGTCTAAGAGGCAATCAGGAGAGATTTGTAAGTTTGGAGTGTCGAAGCTATATTGGGAATTTTCTGAGAAGTGTTGGTAATTAAGTTGTAGATAGTTATCGGGTAAATGAGAGTTTGAGTTAGTGGATTCGTTATCGCCCGTGAGATTAACAATATTCGTGTTACAGATTGGAGTTCGCGAGAGTGCATCGGCATTAGTGTTATTTTTACCAGCTTTGTAGATAATTTCGTATTCGAATTCCTCGAGTTTTAAACGCCATCGGACTAAGCGACTACCTGGATCTTTTATAGAGAATAACCATGTGAGGGGTTTGTGGTCTGTAACTATTTTGAACTTTCTTCCGAATAAGTAAGGTCGGAAGTGTTTTACAGCCCAGACTATGGCGAGTAATTCGCGTTCTATAGTTGAATAGTTTGATTCGGCTTTATTTAATGTTCTAGATGCGTAGGCGATGGGTAGATCTTTACCTATTTCTCCTTGAGATAAAACAGCACCTATAGCATGTATTGAGGCGTCGGTTGTTAGAATGAATTCTCTAGTGAAATCGGGGTATTGTAGAATAGGAGGATTAGTAAGCAGGTGTTTGCATTCGTCAAACGCTTTTTGTTGGGATTGGCCCCATATAAAGGGAACATCCTTTTTAAGTAAACTAGTAAGAGGTTTAGTGAGTCTACTAAAATTTGATATGAAGCGACGATAGTAACCGGTTAAACCAAGGAATGATTTTATGTCTTTGCATGATTTAGGGATTGGAAATTCTTTTACAGCTTTTACTTTGTCGGGGTTTGGTTTGACGCCTTCGTTTGATATTATATGACCTAAGTAAGCTACTTCGCGCCTAAGGAATTCGCATTTGTCGGGTTGGACTTTAAGATTATACTGTCGGAGTCGTGAGAAAACTTCACAAAGTTTCTGATGGTGTTCTTGAAGACTGGAAGCGAAAATGACTATGTCATCTAGGTATACGAAACATCTTTCGCCTTGAAGTCCACACAGAATAGAATCCATGGCACGTTGAAATGTACTGGGCCCTGACTTGAGCCCGAAACTCATCCTTTTATACTCCCAGTGCCCATATTTTGTGCTGAAAGCAGTTTTAGGTATATCCTTAGGGTCAACTTCGATTTGATGAAATCCAGATGCAAGATCGAGTGTTGTGAAATATTGTGAATGACCTAATTTATCTAGGATATCGGTGATATTCGGAAGAGGATAGCTGTCGCCTATAGTGATTTCGTTCAGTTTACGATAGTCGACCACCAGACGCCATTTGCGTTGGCCTGAGGCGTCAAGCTTTTTTGGTACAACCCAGATTGGGCTATTCCATGGGGAAGAGCTTGGTCTAATTATATCTTGATCTAGCATTTTCTGAACCTGAGTATTGACTTCGTTTTCATGAACTTGTGGTAATCGATATGTCTTTGTATGAATAGGAATATCGGTTGTGGTATTTATTTTATGTTTTGTATGACTGCTAAACGTTAACGCGTCACCTTCGAGGAAAAATATATCGGAATATTCGGATATGATTTTATCTAATGATATTGACTCTTCCTGGTTCAAATGTTCTCGCCTTATTGAAGAAAGGACTCTGTTTTGCCTATCAGTTAAGGATATGCTGTTAAGATTATTTAGCAAATGCTCGTTGGTGTTATCTACATGTTCATTAGGATCAAAGGGGCTAAGATCAAAGCTTGGAATATTGATGATTTCGTCTGATTTATTTGTGTTCATACAAGTAATTAAAAATGAATTATTTTCGACGTTTACTAATGCGTGGGGGACAACAATACCATCGGCTAGTGATTGTTTTTCAATTAATGCTGTTCCAGAAATAATATTATTGGCATGGCATCGTATTACTGTTTCAGAGCGACTACTAAGTATTTGTTCGTTTAGATTTTGATCTTGTTTAGGACTTTAGTTAAGAAAATGTAGATTGTAGGTTTTGTTACGTAGTCTCATTGTTTTTGACTGAACATAAAGTTGACAATTAAATTTGGACATAAAGTCGTTACCTAATATGCCATCTGCTTTAATGTTTAGGTCAGCAACGTGGAATTCGTACTTGGGCATATCGTCTAAGGATACTTCGGTAGTACCTGAAGTCAAAGTGGATGATTGCGTACTTGATATTCCTACAATGGACACGATTTTAGATTTGTTCAGAGGAGAAGATCCTATCTTGTCCCTTTTTATAACGGAAATTCCTGCACCAGTATCAATTAACAGAGTCACAGGGTTTCCATCAATGTGGAAAATGCAGTGTAAAAGATTTTCAGATGGAACATCGTTCAAAGATGAGATTGTAAATGATTCTATTTTGGATTTAATATGTTTAGGGTTCGATTTGGAGTATGATGATGATTCTATTTCGGTTTTGGATTTAATAGGTTTAGGTTTCGATTTGGAGTACTTAATGCTTGATTTAGTAGATTTAGAAGTTGATTTATTCTTCGACTTGGTAGACTTAGATTTTGATATAGTAGATTTATTAGAGTTTGAATTATAAGACTTAGTAACATTTGATGGGGCAGAACCAAGAGTTTGGGGCTGGCTACCCTGTTCGTATGATTCGCTTACCATCGATTCAGTGGAGATAGAAAGGGTTTGTACAGATGCGTCTTTAAACTGTTTCTTATGATCAATTAGATTTGATTTAGGCGTTCTGTAAGCGTTATTACATGTATGGGGTGATTGGTTTACAGTTGAAGGTTGCTGAGGTCTTCGGTCAACGTTTGTGAAGGCGAGCAATGAACGGTGGCGATCTCCAACGGGCTGCTCATTTCGTTGGTCGCCTTGGAGTTTAAATTATTTATGTGTGTACCTGCTGGAGGTGCTGGAAGAGCTAATTGAGGAATTCTCGAATTGTTATACGCCCGTTTTCGGCATTCCGTTATCAAATGACCCGGGTTTTTACAATAATTACATATTTTAGAAGTGTTATTAGGTAGAATTTGACGAGGTTGGTTAGGTTGAGAGCTAGATGGGCGAAATTGATTTGGTTGTTGTAAACGATTATTTGTATTAAACGTATTACTCCGCGGTTGAGCGATTCTTATAGGACTCTTATAGGGATTTGTATTGAAAGGCTGTGGGGCTGTAAGTCTAAACATGGACTGCCGCGCTTTATTCATAGCACGTATCTTTTCCTCCTGGGAAGCGAATCGCCCAGCCTCGTTTAAGGTGGCGAATCCCTTCGTTCGGAGCATTGCTCCTATGTCGGAACTGAGTCCGTTTACAAAAACGTTCAACGCCGTTTCTTCGGTCGTTGCGATACGACCTGCTAAAGTGTTGTCTGAGATGTCCGCATTTAATTTTTCTATAATTTTGCTTCGACACAAGTCGACACGATGGAGATATTCGATGATTCCTTCGTTTGGCTTTTGGAATAACGATTGCAACTCTAAGTTGAGATGAGAAATTGTTTTTGTGTTGGAAAACCTATCAATAAGAAACCTCCGTAGGTTTTCCCACGAAGAATATTGTTTACAATGAACATCAGATGCACCAGAACCCGTTATGTTATTTAATGCGAATATAAGGAGCACTGATTTTTGATCCGCGGTGGCTAATTGAAAGGCTGAATCACAGGATCGGACAAATCTATATATTTGGCCATTATTGTCTGTGTCGAATGATGGTACAAGTTTTAAAAGGGTAGCGATATCTAGAGTCATGTTAAACTTGGAATAATACGAAGTTGCGAAAAACGAGGATAGATTAGTGTAAAGTTGGGATGTCTCGTTTTTTACTTCTTTTTGCATTTAGGAAGGCCGAAAAAATAGATATAAAATAGATATATAAGATATAAAATAGATATATAAACAGGAAATTACACAGGAAATCAGAGCAGACAAGTTGTGCCACTTACCACACAAACAGCAAAAACTGGACTCGCATTCTGGTTCGGCGAAGTTCTTTAAAAGCCTGCAGCTACCACGTCGTAGTTCTTCGTTCTCGACGATGAGTTTTCGACACGTTTCACTTCGTCTTTATTAGCACTGTTATTGCGATATCCTACCGACTGCGCCAATTTGTTATGTGGTGCAAACAAAACTAGTCTTTTCAAAACTGTATTTATTTATAACTAGGAAATAGTACAATTACAACTAGACTTATATTGATTATAATTAGACTTAAATTGATTATAATTAGATTTAGTAATTAGAAGATGTAGATACAGCGAATGTAGGAAATAGAATGTGTCGGGAGAGCCGGGATTTGGATATTTATGGGACCCGAATCAGAGTGGGGATGTATACATGTCTGTGTTAGTGGGGTACAAGTTAAAGGTCTATGCAAAGTGAACAAAAAGGAGTATCAAGATAAGGTACGTTAAGTTTTAACACTTATGGATAAGGAACGACTAAGATAAAGAACCGATAAATTATGTCAGGTTATTATGATTATGGTTGAGTAACAATTGAGATAAAGAACTAATAAAATATGCTAAGTTATGCTTATAGTTAAGTGAGAAATAAGACAAAGTGTGTTAAGATAATTTATGCTTATAGATACGAGTATGTAACAGTTAAGATAATAAACTATAGATATGCAACAATGAAGTATATTTAGGTATGCATATATAACAATGAAGTATATTTAGGTATGTATATATAACAATGAAGTATATTTAGGTATGCATATATAACACAGGCAACTATTATTTCTAAACACTGTTACTAGATGCCGGCAATGCGTTGGCTAACTTTTCTATTACTTTACTATTAAAAACTAACTACACCAAACACATTATTGATAAAGACTGAATTAAACCATTAATATTCTAATCTATATTGATTTTGTAGTAATTTCGATGGTTAAAGACCGACAAAATTGGATAGATCGACAAAATTGTCGCTAGATGGCGGTTACCTAAATTATCACTTTTATCACGAAATCTTATTTATTATATTACATATATACTTAAATGCTTACATTATCATATTTCAAAGTTCTGAAATAATCTACGCGATTCTAAATAGGGAAATAAGCGTTTAACTTTTATTCCTCAAAATGAGACTACAAAGTGCCCTTTATTACTTTTTGAATCATACCAAAGATATTTTTAGCGGTCGTGCCCGTTTAGCGTTTTAGCGTTCTACACACCACCTCTCGTTCGTTTATCTCTGCTCCATTGTAGGCACATCCCAAGCCTGTAAAAGCAAAATATAGTCTAACAATGAAATACCAAGAATATTATCATGGTTAGCTTGAAAAATAAATAAAATACTCGTATTATCTTCTAGATACAATTATTCAGAAGATCCGCAGTATTGTTTAATATGGATTCAACGTGACAGTTTCTTAGAATCAAACCTTAGCAGGTTTGGTTACCGTTCTACCGTTCTTTCAGGGCTAAACGATGTGTTTCCACGAATATCACGCGCTGATATTCACAAAAAGTATTCCACGATGTGTTTCCATCGGAGCGTGTATTTTATTCTACCTCAAGGACATGATGCTCTTAGAAGAAATTTCGTTTAGCGGAAACGATTTCACTAAGGTAGCTTAACCCTTTGTCACGTACTTGCTGCCGCATATTACTTGTTTCTCTGTAATGGTTCTCATTTCCTATTGGTTACTTTTGTTTTTACCCACGGCAAAGGATTTTGTTTCGTCGATATATTTTTATGTAAGTTAAGCGATATTTTTTTATTACATTTTTCGGTTAGAAAAGGAGATTATATAGTTACATAACAATATCAGGATTTGAAGAGGAATTAAATGTATTTAGAAAACGGTTTTATTTTTATTGATTTTAGTTCAGTTCCATTTTCTTTGTTTGTCAATTACATTACTACATAATCGTAAAGTATTCGTATCTTTATATTGAGGATATAAAAAATGGGTAATGCTAACGATACCTTCCTGAACACGTAAATATTGTTGTATATCTGTGTGTTCGCAATAAACACTAAAACTAATGAACGTATTTGGATACGGTTTCAATCTTCATCAGGAAGTGTTTATCGGACTTAAAAATCAAAATATATGGCCAAAAGTCACGAAAATCAACCTCCGCGGTTTACCTGCGGGCACTATCTAGTAAAAAATCAATTTACATCCTTATGCTTCGCACGAGAAATTTTGAGATAATTCCGGTTGATTAATAAATCCATTAGTTTAGAAATTAATTCTACAAGTTTAATATACCGAATAACCTATACAAATATCGAACAGTGATTAAAGTTTCGATAAACAATAATAGTTTACTAACTTTGGGGTAATTTGGACTACCTCCAAACATAGATATTAATACAATACATAATTTTACTCTCCCCCAAGGTTACATATCAAAAACGTGCTCTACCGTTTACCTTTTAACCACCTTGTATCCCTTGGCAATATCACGAATGCTGTCTATGTATTTCTACAGACTGTTTCCAACATACTTGTCCACTTAAACACCCAAACTATTATCACTATACCTTCTACCTTACAGTGAAACTACTATTCTCCTAATGCAATCTTATTTTTATTACTTAATTACTGACAATCTTATCTCATATTTTCATTAACTATAATGTTAAAATTCACCATTTCTGATAATCAAAATTAAATTACAAATTTAAAAAACCCCCGTCACAAAAAACACCAAAAAGTTGAAAATAAATGAATAAATTTTAGTTCAACGGTTGCCATGTCGGGGGACCCTAACTGGTTAAGCACTCCGTTATATTATCGGAACAATTCAAGGTCCCCCGACATGGCAACCGTTGTATCAAAATATTACTAGGTATATGAAAAGTTAAAAGGCAAACTCCATTTATTTTCAACTTTTCGGAGGTGTTTTTTGTGACGGGGATTTTTTAAATTTTTAATTTAATTTTTATTTTATACTTTTTAAATTGATCCACTAGTCAAGCTCTTTCATTTGACACCCATATTAAGGGGGTTAGGAAGAAATATGTATTCCAGCATGTTGTGGCGGCGGCCATCTTGGACCGATTTTTTCCAAACATAGCTAAGAACACTCCCGACTAATATACCTTTCAAACAAAAAAAACTACATCCAAATCGGTTCATCCGTTTGGGTGCTACGATGCCACAGACAGACACACACACACACACACACACACACACACACACACAGACACGTCAAACTTATAACACCCCGTCGTTTTTGCGTCGGGGGTTAAAAACGCATTCCCATTCACAATGTTTTATTTATTCAGTAGGCATTAGATCCACTAACCTTTGATCTCTTGTGAATCTGCACTCATAATTATATCAATTACCCTTATCCTTATCTTATGCTACAGCTGAATCCTTCTAACGATCGCATAAAGTACAGAGAATGTCGCCATTAGCGATTGCAATCAAGAAATCCAATCTGTAATAGATTGCCTTAATTTTCTACATACCCAAACCACCATAGAATACCTTTGTCATATCTTACTCCATCTTATCTCGAGTCTCACTGCTCTCGTAAATCTGCATTTTAATTTCTGTTGATTAATCTTATCTCATGATACCACTTACCCCTTTAACGATCACATCAGGCAGAACACCGCCATTGCTTGCAATCAAAATGTCAAAATTATGATGATTTGCAATCTCAACTGAATGCCATAATTATACAAGCAATGTTTTAGAATTACAATTTGTCATTAGTTCAGAATTCGTTTAACGCAACCCAAACCACTTCATAATACGTTTGGTAACTCTGATTCCTTCAAGCAAAATTAGTATATCTGCAGTATGTCTCTTAATCGTACATAATGTTCCCACTTAACCCTACAGTGACGACATAAAATACAGAGAACGCCGCCATTGCTTGCAATCCAAACACCAAAATTATAATGATGTACAATCCCAAGTTTGTATCATAAATTCCACGGGTCAATGGACAATTCCAACAAACAACTTATATAACAAGGACATAAAAATATCCGGTAACTTGTTATCAAGGTCAATAATCGTAATATTGAGGACGGTGCTGTTACATACATTGTTATAAGTGTCATAATTATAAGGATCTATGTCTGAATGGTCGTATGTAACATAAATTAGTCTACTTGATGGTTACGTTAGTAATTTCTCTGTTCTAATTAAGTGTTAGTACTGTTATCTCAGAGAATGTAGGCGACAAAATAGCAAGCCGTAAATTATGGTCGGAGATAACTCTAGTAGTTAGTAACAACCGTGAATATCTTAATCTAGAATTATGTCATTAGTGCCAATAAATACGAATTATATGCGTCAGATGTTAAGTGAGCGAGGATGAGTCCTCGTCTATTTTTACAATGCCACTTTCCGTAGAACCGCTTTCAAACTCTAGTTTTTCATCAAAATGTCACCTGTCATCTAGTTGCAACATGCTAAACAAACTAAAGTCAAAACAATTATTACTTGGCAGTCTATAATAAAATTACAACGTTCAAATGCTGTTGCTAGTATTTATGACATTTATTTTGATGTTTTTTTAAGCTGGTAACAAGTCATTTTTTTTACCCGACTGCCGAAGGAAGGAGGGTAATGTTTTTCTAAGTGAAGTTTTCTTTAGTTGTATAATTGTACCATACTAAAGTAAGAGGTTTATGTCAAATTTAACATTAACAGTAACAATGACTCTCACGGCTTCTGCTAAATGTGTTGCACCAGTGTATTTAGTAGCTCGGTTAAAGTTATCAATGTTGCAAATGAGACATTATTTACGTCAAATTCCTTATGGGTATTTTTTTGATTGTGGTAATACTACACGTTAGCTGTTATTTGCTATCAGTTCTTATATCGATCAGTTGAGATATCAAATCAAACTCTTTCGTTTTATACTTTTAATATAGACGCCCTTTTTTGACAGACTTTGACCAATTGAACATTAACAATTACAATAACCGGCCGACCGTGGCCGGTTACGGTTAGCGTCAAATATTGACGTCATAGTACCTGTTGTCAAATGGTGCAACCTACTTTGTACTTGGCCGGTACTTTAACAGCACTTACTCCCCAGCCTTACTCTGCTTCTTTAACGTAATATTATTCAGTTGAACAGCTAATGATCCAATTATTTTTGAAATTCTCCATTGGTCATCAAATATTACCAATTTAATATTAAAAAGATGTCTAGACAAATTTGGCTCTGTTTGACGAGGGTAATTGAATCAATTACGTGGAATTTAGTAATTAGTTTATCTGGCAACCTCATAATAGTTATAAATTGGTTTTGTAAGCAATCATTCAACCTGAGAATATAACAGACAGGCTTTTTCCCGCAGCTCCGCCCGCGTGGATGTTGGTTATCGCGGCCAAACATAGCCTATGTCCTTTCTCATGATCTAATCTACCCCTATACCAAATTTCATCAAAATCAGTTCACTGGTTTAGGCGTGAAAGCATAACATACAGACAGACAGAGTTACTTTCGCATTTATAATATTAAGTATGGTTACTATTCGTTGGTTGGAAACAGAAAAATTGGGAGAATTCAAATTTTTATTTCATAAAATTAATTCTATATAATGCGGAGGCAAAAGTAAACGGAAAATACATAACTTTATTTCAATAGTCACCTTTGTGTCAAGATAACTAACATAGTGATTGCTCGTTTCTCGGCAGCAGGGGGCCACACGTAATGTGCAAAGGGCGGTCAGTGGTCGACCACAGCTCTGCCTCTCCCTCATGGATCGTTCATTGCGGGCACTCTAGGAACCAATATTCCCTTTAATGTGGTTAACTTATGTTTGCGTGAGTAGTAGGTACAGGAAATGAAGAAAGGAAGAGGCAAACCAAAATGATATAAATTTCCTAATTTAAAACTCAGATTTACTTATTTTACTTCATTTCTTTTTTTTTGCAAACCAACTGTTGACCACAGCACTTCCCGTGGAGAATACTGAAACTTTCTCATTGTTTGCGCAAGTTACTTATTTATTCCTTACCGTAAGAATAAAAAGACTAAAGAATAAAACGATCAGAGAAATAAAGGTTGAAAATGTTGCGGGCAATGGAAACAGGGATTCAATTTTATACAGATAACTTAGTATAGTATCTGAACCGGGGGCGAGTTGGGGACACCGTTGTCTCCCCTCCCGAGGAGGGCTAGACCGTAAGGGATGGCCCTTGGTCAGCCGGGGTACGAGGGATATGTGGAAGACAACCTCACCTCCAACCTAGCACGACGACCCACAGTCGGCGTTTAGTCGGTTCAAGTCCGACATAACCTCCCCCTCCGGCTCCGGCGGGGCCTATCCGTACTGAAAAAAAAATGTTTTAATTAAAAACACACCACATACATTAAATTTGTACTGAGTGGAAATTGAACTCTCTCACGCGAATACCCTCATTGTAGTCTTACAATGGAGGCATCCTTTTTCCTACAAATTACGAGAAATCTATCGTCAGCCTATCATCATCATCTAGGCAAGATTAGCATCGGTTACAATCAAAGACGTATTATTAAATAGACATGTAATGTAAGTACAGTGCGGCTTTATAAAATGTCGCAGCAATAGTTAAATAATAGTAGATTAGTAGCCAAGGGCCACATCCCTTGGCTACTAATCTACTACGCAACGAGGGCGCCTATAGTTCGAGGGTGCAATTGGTGCTTACACCCGAGCTGACTATTCTTCTTTACATCTCGATTGTGATGTAAGTAGCAAAAAACCGGCATTACAAGAATAAAACATTTTATTTGTTGAAATTTATAGCGAAATGAAAACAATTTTAAAATTTTAAGGACATGTGTTTTTTGGGTATGTTAATAGTTTGAGATGTTTTTTTCCTAATTAGCACGTAATTATAAAAAATCCCAAAAACAAACAATACTTAAAGCAAAAGTTTTCTATTCCCGCCTTTTCTCATTAAAAAAAAATCAAGTGAAGAACTTTTTTTTTTCAAGAACGACCTTGAGTTTCGCCGGTCAATATTTAAAATTGATGACTATTATACTCATACGAAGACGGCTGAATAGCATAGCGACCACTTTGGTCATTGGGCTGAATGCATGATGTCTATTGCCAGTATGATGGTTAGACGTACGTGAACTTTTTGAAAGAAAGAAGTGTTTTTTTAATAACTTACCGCCGCCGTAGGGCTTTTCTAGCTACATTATTACTCTAGAGTGCTAATTAGTCAGCTACAAGCCCCATTTGGAGGTATTAGGAACCCACTTACCGAACATGAGAGATGTAAAAAATATTATACATACTTACAGGCCTGAAAAATAAAACCTCAATATTATTAATTTATGAGTTATGATTCTTATTATTTGTCTGAGTGAGGACTTAGTATCTGTATATATCACTCATTATTGTGAACTGGAACACACTTATAACGTTGTCTGACATACATATAAACGGCCTCATTAATGATTCGAGAGCCCTCATTAAGTAGAATTAAATAAATACCCAATTTGTCCAGAATCAGCATCAGGCGATGACTGTTGACGGAGTAGTTTAAATCATTAGCTTACAATTGGATACATGTTCAAGCCTATTTCCCTTTGGGGCAGCCAGAGACAATAGTCTCCTCATGGTTTATAATAGTGCGGGACGCGATAAATTTTGGAAAACTTACTTTTGCCGACGTTTCGGGTGCGTTTTCGGGTCTCCTTCCAAACCCTAACAGTAAAAAAATTACCTTCATTAGTCTTATCTGTCAATCGGTAGGCGCACTGGCTTGTCGATTGAGGTTCGATTGGGCTCCAAATGACTTGATGGGAACACCCTTAGACAAAAGTATACTAAAAATATTCACTTATTGCAATCAAGAATAGAGTTGTGTCCTATTTTTATAATTATCTTAAACTATACATTTGTCAATAATATAATAAACTGTTGGTGCGGCTATTTGCATTGGTCTGGGTGTTACTATGTATAATAATGTATGTATTTACAAAAAAAAGTATTAAAGTATGTTTATCCGCATTCTAGATTCCATCCTAACACATGGTTTAAAAGCTTAACATGGGTCTAGATAGCTTTGTGTAGAATTTTGCGGAATATTTATATATATACACTGACGGACTCATAAACTGCATCAAAGTTCAGGTTTACTCTAAAAGGATTTTTTATAATAAGTATGCAAACTTTTTAGATTAAATTATATAAATATGGAAAGACTGGCTCTTAATCTTAAAAAAAAAATTAAATTTAAAAATAGAACTGCAGTAAAACAAATGAATATAGCCGGGAAAAGAAAATTTACTTGTAGTATCAGATTTGCGTGTTATTTATAGCAAAGTTTTAAATTGATTCTCATTGATTTTTTTTGTTTTGTCAATTGAATTATTGTTACCAGCATAATTGTTGGGTTAGTTTTTTAACACATCGAGAGTTTTTGAACCATAATATGGATACTTCGTCCGAACAAGCGGCACAAATTGTAGCATTGGTGCGGGAGGGCTTGGATCAACGAACGATTGGTAGAAATTTAAATTTAAACCAGTCTACGGTTTCTAGAATATACAGAAGGTTTGTAGAGACAGGTTCTTACAGGAGGAGACGTGGTACAGGCAGAACTCGAGCAACCACAGGTCGTGATGACCGATTTATTGTTATAACTTCCCTGCGAAATCGTTTCCTCACGTCAGTTAACATCAAAACCGAGCTTAATGAAGTGCGTGGAGTAAACGTGTGTGCACGAACAATAAGAAGAAGGTTAAAGGAAGCGGATATCACCCCTTTTAGACCAGCAAATGGTCCAAAGTTGTTTACAGCTCACAGACAAGCTCGCTTAAGATTTGCGCGTCATCACCTGAATTGGACAGAAGAGCAGTGGGCCTCTGTATTGTTCACGGACGAGTGTAGGACATGTTTATATGGTGCAGATGGTCGCAGAAGAGTCTATCGTCGACGTGGGGAGCGATATGCTCAAAGTTGCATTGAGGAGCGTGTTCCTTTTGGAGGCGGTTCATGTATGGTCTGGGGTGGCATATCGATGAACGGGCGAACAGAACTTGTGTTCATAGACATGGTCCGTCAAAACGGTAATAGAGGGGGTTTGACAGCACATCGCTACATAACAGAGATATTAGAAGATCACGTGGTGCCTTACATGGGATTCATAGGCGAAAATTTTACTTTAATGCAGGATAATGCCCGGCCGCATGCAGCTGCACAAGTTCAACATTATTGCGAAGAGGTTGGATACGTACAATGAATTGGCCAGCACGCAGCCCGGATCTTAATCCCATCGAGCATGTTTGGCACAATTTAAAAAGAGCTGTATATGCGAGAAACCCTTCGCCCACGACAGTGGCAGCACTAAGAACAGCACTTTCAGAAGAATGGGACAATATTCCGCAAGATCTTTTAAAAACCCTTATAAAATCTATACGGAACCAATTAGAATCCGTAATAAGGGCACGTGGGGGTAATACACCTTATTAAAACACAAATAAACCCTTGCATAAAGTTTGTGTCTATTGTTAAAACCAATTTTTTAATTAAACCAATTTTTCTTAAATTTCTGTTTTTTCTTCAAAAAAAGTCTTAAGGTCCTTTCAAGTACATAAACTTAAACTTAAAGATATGACCCTACGCTGTTTTAAAGTTCACGAACCAATCTAGAGGTTTCAATTTAAATCTGTATAGAAAGTATGCATACTTGGTTAAAATATTTATTTCAAAGTCGTCTATTACTTTGATGCAGTTTATGAGTCCGTCAGTGTATATTCCCATAAGCAAAATTTATAACTTTTTAGATTCCTTATTAATAATATAATAAAAGTTATAAAAAGTATATAAAGTTATAAAGTTATAAATTTTGCTTTTTTTTTTTTTTTTTACACAGGACACGTCAATTTGACTTCACCTCGCCTGATGTTAAGCTAAAGGCAAAGTCTCGGAAAGAGGGTCACCATCGTAAACATTTACCATGTTAACAGTGGTGGCACTCAGCTTGACGGCCTCATTAGATGCCTTTTCACGCCCCGCTTAAAGGACCCGGGACTGTAGGAAGAAGGAAACACGTGAGCTGGCAGGGAATTCCAGGTCTTAGTGGTGCGGCATAGGAATGAATCACTGAAACGCTTGGTTCTAGCAGGTATACTCTGCACCGTAAATGGATGACATCTTAGCCCTGCACGTGTCGTCCTGTGAAGGAAAGGGGAGGGTGGGACTAATTGGAAGAGCTCGTCAGAACATTCACCATGGTAGAGACGGTAGAAAACTGCCAAAGACGCAACATCTCTACGCATCTGCAAAGGCTCGAGGGTGTTCGTGACCTCAGGATCCCCAATAATGCGGACCGCACGTCGCTGCAACCTGTCGAGAGCATCTAATAAGTACTTTGCGGAGCCGTCCCAGAGATGTGAGCAGTATTCCACGCAGAAACGAATTTGGGTCTTGTATAGAAGACACCGCTGCTCCGGCGTGAAAAAACGTCTTACTCTGTTCAGGACTCCGAGTTTACGCGAGGCTGATTTGATGATACTCTCGATATAGTTTTTGTTATTCAGTTTGCAGCGAACATCCATACCGAGGATAGTGAGGTGATCCTGCAGTGGCAGTGGTGTGCTCTGAAGAGTGGGAAGGGGAAGGAAAGGAGATACCTTTGCTGTAAACGCACATGCCTGGGTCTTCTTGGCATTGAACTCGACCAGGTTCCTAGCGCCCCATTGAGAAATGTGGTCCAGGATCCGGTCCAGCTCAGTGACAACAAGCTGCCTTTTTTCCGCGATATCAGACTGCTAGGCCGCAGGATGTGCGTAATAACTCCCGTGTAAGGTGCTGTCGTCTGCATAGCAGTGAATGTTTCCGTTACAGAGCATGTCATTGATATGCAGAAGAAAGAGAGTGGGAGATAAAACGGAACCCTGCGGCACGCCAGCATTTACCTGCAAGAACTCCGAAGCTCGTCCATCACATAGGACGCGAATACGGCGCCCCTGTAGGAAGCTTGCAACCCAGTTACACAGTCTAGGAGGCAGGCCGAAGGCTGGTAGCTTGGAAAGAAGCGATTTGTGCCATACCCTATCGAAAGCTTTGGCGATGTCAAGACTAATTGCCAGTGACTCACCGTGCTTCTCCATAGCCTCACCCCAAAGGTGGGTCATGTACGCCAGAAGATCACCCGTTGACCGTTTCGGTCTGAAACCGTATTGCCGGTCACTAAGCAAGGAGTGATCCTCTAGGTGGCGCATGAGCTGTGTGTTAATTATGTGCTCGAACACCTTGCACAGCACTGAGGTGACGGCTATGGGTCGATAGTTGGCTGGGTCCGAGCGATCCGCCTTCTTGGGGATCGGCTGGACATTCGCCTCCTTCCAAGCCGAGGGCACTGTACCCGAACTGTAGGACAGTCGGTACAGCCGCGTTAGCATAGGAGATAACTCCGCTGCACATTTTTTGAGTACAACCGCTGGAATACCATCAGGACCACTGGCTTTCCGGACATCGAGTGATTGCAGTACTGCACGGACATCGCGTTGCCTGATACGTATATCAGGCATTGCGTGGTCACCAGTGGGCATTGTCCGTGGTTGCATACCACAATCATCGACTCGGGAGTTGGCCGCGAAGAGATTGACCAGCAAATTTGCTTTCTCTTGCGGCTCATGGGCCAGAGATCCATCGGGATTGCTCAGCGGGGGCAGCGAGGGCTGGCAGAAGTTGGCTTGCACGGCTTTGGCCAGTTGCCAGTAGCCACGGCTACCCGTGGGATGCGCCACTAGCTCTTGGCCCAGCCGTGCTATGCGCTGGGCATCCGCCCGGATGCATGCCCTCTTGTAGACCTTTGTGGCTCTGTTGTACGCCGCCTTGAAGTGACCCACGTTGGGATCGCGCGTGGCGCGCGCCCGCACCCAGGCGCGGTACGCAAACTGTTTATGCTCAACAGCCTCCGCGCACTCGCGCCCGAACCACGGACGCGCTCCGCGGACTCCGGTGACATCGGTGTATGGGATATAATATTCCATACCTAGACCGATCTCACCGGCGACGGCAGTAGCGCTCTCAGATGGGTTCTTACCCTCAAAGCAGCGTTCAACCCACGGGATGGACGCATAATAATCGCGCAATCCATCCCAGTCCGCTGACGAGTAGTGCCATAGCCGCCTCTTCCCCTGCACGGGTCGCGGGGGCGCTACAATGGGCACGGTGGAGCGGACCAGACAGTGGTCGGAGTTACCTAAAGCAGCAATCACCGAGACACTGTACTGGTCCGGTTGACTCGTCAACAGAAGGTCTAGCAGAGAGGGCTCTAGGCCGGACTCTCTTGGTATCCTCGTGACCTTGTGCACCAATTGAGTCAAGTCATGCGCCAGGGCAAATGCGTGAGTGGCTCTTCCCGCATGGTTTGTTATGGCGGAGCCCAACCAGATCTTGTGGTGGGCGTTAAAGTCCCCCAAAAACACCAATTCGGCGTTCGGAAACCGCTCCTGCGCATCATCTGCCGCCTGACTCAGGTATTCGAATAGTCGAGTTATCTCCGCATCTCCTGTATGGGAACGGTAAAGGCACACATAGATCTGACTCGTGGAGCCATGGTCTACGTGTACCCAAAGGACACGATTTCGATTGTTTGTATTTTGACCAATTTTGGGAATTAGAAATAATGAAAAGTCGTAATTTCAGTTTAGTTAAGCAATATCTTAGTTTACTATGCATATTTGTTTTAGATAAAACTAAGACATTAAGCAGTATTAGTAAGGATCTGATGACCCAGGACACTACCCAAATTAAGCAACAAACGAAGCAATTATGACTACTAATTTAAACAAAATCATACGTAATACACTCCAGGTTACTTCCAACATAAGTTAGTGCCTATTACTTACACAACACCAAGTTTTGTTTCGCAAGAACTGAGCTACGAAATATGACGTCGTTAGCCGACAATATGTTGCAATTTGTAGTGCCCTCATACAAAAGCATACTGTTGTAAGCGGAAGCAAATTCATATTATGACGTATAGTGTGGAAGCTTTATTGTTAACATTATAAGTGTTAAGTTTGTACAAACCTGATTAAGAGAATAGTACAACTAAAGTTCTAACATGCTTTTTAGGCGGCTATAGTATCAAGATTGGTTGTGTGTTCTATTATTTACTTGTGTTTCATGTCCTTCTGTTTTGTCAGGATCGAATACCTTGGTATTAAGATCATTTTGATACTTTGTAGTTAAGATATTTCTGAGGCTGATTGTACGAAAGTTTGGTTGAATAGATGGATAAATACCGTCAGAAAATACAATATTTTTGTAGTTTTGATCACCACAAAATTAGTATTCACTCGGATTTTGCTGCAAAAATTTATAAAACTCTGCTCTCGCTTTTGGTACGAAACCCTTAATTACATTGTGCGGCTTCGAGCGCAGATAGTTATCATTCATCTGATTGATTCGTAGCCATAGGTCATATTATATTATAGTCATAGTATATACAGCACGAGTTGCCACCCCTGGTACCTACTGCATACGTCCATGGGCCTCCGTAACCACTTTCCATCAGAGTCCATTTTTTATAAAGGATACATCAATTTGACTTCACCTGGCCTGATGTTATGCCAAAGGCAAAGTTTCGGAAAGAGGGTCACCATCGTAAACATGTATCATGTTAACAGTGGTGGCACTTAGCTTGACGGCATCGTCAGGTGCCTTTTCACGCCCCTCTTAAACGATCCGGGCCTGTAGGAAGAAGGAAACACAGGAGCTGGCAGGGAGTTCCATGTCTTAGCGGTGTGACATAGGAATGAGGAATGCTTTAGCATTAACAAAATTTCCGAGGGATATTCCTGTACTCATTTCACAGACTGAGAAATGTTATGATCCTCTAGTGCACTTCTGTACTATTGTGTAACAGATGTAGTCAATGCTTGGAGAATTACTCGTGTCAACACTGATTTATTAACTAACTTGTTCTCGCAACTAACTATAGGGTGCTTTACGGTATAATCAGGTATAATGAAGCAAAATTTAATTAGTACGACTTCAGAGCGCTTACTCCGTTTGTCTGCTGTGCGTTGGAAGTCAGGTATTTGACTTTACGCTATTATTTCCAACACTCGCAGCCTTAGTTCGGTTTCGCCTGAGACTAAATTCGTTAAACAATCTAGTAAATCAATATTGTTGTGTCATTTACCGCAGTGAAACAAGGAGCTAAGATATTGTCGTATCATTATTAAAACACAATCAGTGCAATACTTTTCGAAACCAACCAAACATTTTCCACAACATTCTACACAACGCTATCTAGACCGATGATACGTTTTTGTAGCTTGTGTTGTGGAATCTAGAGTTTGGATAAACGTATTTAACTTTGTAAATACATACATATTATAAATAGAAACACCCAGACCAATGCAAATAGCCGTATTCATGCATACAAATATTTGCACTGAGCGGGGATCGAACCCGCGCCTCCTGCGTAGCATTCGCGTTCACTACCGCTACGTCACAGAGGCTGATAATTTTAAATTATATAATAACAGTATTCTATTTTTTAATATAATGTCGTTTAGGCTTGTAATGTTTTACTTTGCACTAATGCCCGATTGACATTAGTCCAGTACATTCCAGTCCAGCGAGGCTATCCAGTGCTGCTATACTACTGGAGTATTGTGAACCATGACTGGAGTGTGTCCATTTCAGTGAGAAATCCAGTCCAATCAACGGATTTTTAGTCAGTTCAAGCGCCTTTAAAATACTGAAATAACGTGGATCAATCCTGTCCAGCACAGGAATGGAATGATTCGCTGGATTACTGGACTGGAATGCAGACAAGCCTGCACAAGACCCACCTGACGGACCGTGGCCTATGGACGTTTGCAACACTAGGGGCGTCTCACTCACGCTGCTCATCCTATAAGAATCTTTGCTTGTCTGTCTAGTCCTGATCAATCATGTCATACCAAGAAATTTCCGAGACAAAAGTACATTCGTCCATATTTAGTCTCAAAGAATTACTTTTTTGTAAATTGACGTCTCCTTTTGTGGAATTTTTGCGCCGTTTCTTCTCCACTGGTGCCTAGGAAGCGGTGGTAAACTTAGTTTTAAGCAGAATTTGACGTCAAAAAGCTGTAGTAGTGCTACACAATTTTGAATAAACACTTTGAATTTGAAATTTGAATTTCCGTATAGAACCAAAGTATTGATTAAATAATTACGATGTTGTTGCAGGTGTCATGGATCAGGCGAAAAGACTACCATCTTTTAACAGTTGGCTTAACGACCTACAGTTCCGACCAGAGGTTTCAAGCTATACACTTACAGCACTCAGAGGTAAGACAGAGGTATATTTTACATCACAATCTATCACTTGCCAACTAATAGAGTGAGAAGTACTTTATCATTATCGAAATTAACTAACTTATTATCATTATTCTTCAATTCCCTTATTAGTTACCATACCCAACAGTTTCCATATTACTTACGAACAATGAATATACGACTATAGAATTCTATATCAACAAAGTTTTTAAAAGTTTTTATTTATATTATCGCGACCGCGACTTTGTTCACGTGAAGTTCTTAATAGAAGGGTATATGACACACTGCTTCTGTTCCTGCGACCCAGATAAGGTTTCTGTAGCCTGGTACTTCTTGCAAATGTACCAGGGTCACATACCTGGACCAACATGAATCTATACCCGGGATAAAATAAAGGTCGAGTGGGATGAAAAGTATCCTATGTCCGTCTTCTAGTTCTAAGCTACATCCCCACCAATTTTCAGCCAAATAGGTACAGCCATTCTTGAGTTATATAGTGCAACTAACACGACTTTCTTATATATATTCTTATATATTATAGATAAGTAACTGAAATTACTATATACTATTGCCCCCAAATTTTCCAGCGAAGCTAAATTGCTAAAAGTGGATTCACATCAGTTGTGTGATGGCCTGGATTCAAAATCCAGACGATTGATAATCGTAAAGTTGGCTCCTTAACCGGTAATCTACCAACGTTTCAATGACGAGTGCGACCTCTATAACTAGATAGTACCTATACACTGATCAAGTAGGTAGCAGCTCATATTATCAACTTTTAAACTCTCGCGTTCCATGATACAATAACGGGAATTAACGCGATCATGGTATAGGTACCTTTGATTTGCCTGACGTTTCGACCAGGTTACACCGGCCGTGGTCACATACTATCATCATCATCAACACTCATGTGACAATCTTCACATTTATCTGACAATCATGTTTTCCAACTCCTCTTTGTTATAATCATTCAGCGATATTATTTCTAGATTTTTAATCTTTTTAGCAATAATTTTCCTAAGGACTACTTTGATACGACTGAATTGAAACCTTGATGTATATTAAATAGCAACAAAACCTGAAAATTATTAATTTAATTATTTTGAAAGGTTGTAAGTGACAATATCAGAACACAAGATTATTGTTATTCAATAAAGTATTTATGATGGCGTTTGAGATCTTTTCCCTTTGAATCATCAATGTCGCTTACCCCCTTTTGACTACTATTTAATTAGCTTTGGTATTAATTAATTCCTGGCAATCTATTAACGTATACTCTTACATACAGAAGTCGATTTAATCAGTAGAATGATTTAAATTGGATACAGGCACACAAACATACACACATACATTTGCTCGTTCTCTCCTTTTCCGCCCCTTTCCTTTTCCTGTTCTGTGTCTTACTATAGAACTTCAATATAGGCTTTACATCAGATTATTACAACCCGTAATGTATGCCACAGATGTTTGTATTGCAACCCGATCAACGGCTTAACGTGCTCTCTGAGACACCTAGTGGCCAGATGGTTGGTTAGTATAGATTACTATTGAAGCAAACATTGGTCGGCTGGCGATTGACTACAAAACGAATATAAATTTTATTAGGAAGTACGATCTTGTTTTTTAAATATAATGATCTAATCTGGACTGACATCTAATTTGACATGGTTTACGAAACAAATATAAATAGGGTCTATGAGAAATCTTCTTGAGCACTTCAAGAAGAGCTGTTTAATTATTTAAACATTGAAGATATAATTTCATTTCCTTTGAAGTATTTGGAGTCTCTTTAATAAGATAAATACCCGAATTCCTAGTACCCAATTAACCAACAGGTATAAATTTAACTTATGTAAAGACTTCCTAAGAAGAGTTTTCTCATAAAAACTTGAGTCTTTGGAACATCACTTCAACATCTTTGAAATGCCACTGTCAATAGACAAAAGTTAAACACCTCTCGACAAAGAGACTTTTCTCTTTTGACTGCCTGTTTTATATATAAATAGGTACGTAAATAGTCAACAACTTTAGAGAGGTCCTAAATATATTGAAGGATAAAAATCGGTCAAGTGTGAATCGGATTCGTTCAGGAAGGATGCCATACCATCGTACATGGTAAAATCAGACAGGCCCTTTATCAATATACAAAGAGGTGGTAAACCGGCAAAGTTGAAATAATGCTGCTTTTTTCATAAATTTTACAGATAAGATTTTAATGAACTTATTATGTCAAAGTTTTACCTACCTAAACTATTGCGGTTTATGAGTTGCAATTCGCTGGCAGACGAATATACAGTGGAATCTTAACAATGGGGTTCTGTTAGTTATCTTTCGGGTAAGAAAGCTTAAAAATAATTTGTAATCCAATTGACCCTTATTAAAATTCTTCTTATAAAAGAACTGAAACATTCTTTCAGCGTGGGATGGGGAAATTATAATGATAATACTTAAAATATCTGTAAGTACTTCGGTTACAAAACGTATCGAGGTACTTACTGATATTTTATGACACGATTTTACGAGCTTCATTTGTACTTCTATGGTTTAATTTTTCGTATTGATTTGTTCGTAAACAGATTATAACTGCTGCCGCATTGGGGCAACCTGTAATGGTAGCTAGATAATTAAAATAAATAAATATATAAAAAATAAATAAATATCTCGTTCCGTCTCGTATCGTATTACTACTGGACATTTATATTTTGAACTCCTTATAAAAGTATCAGACTAATAATTTGCAAATCCTCAAATAATATTTCGTTGTCCCTAGAGCTGATCCCCGTCTTTCCTTACAATTACGGAAGCTGCATGCTATCTACATTGTATCAGAAGTTTATTTTATATTTTATTTTTAGCTTTAGATGTTCCGCATATATTGACAACAATATAACTACCTCCATTACATAAGGTTACAGAAACAGAGAGAGTGCTTCCGATGTTACCAAAATAATGTTGCAAAACCGCTAGAGAGTATCGTACTCAAGGAAATAAGCCACACACTCGGATTTATTCCATTTCGAAGGCCCTCGGGAGTAAGACAACGTAACAATTTATACTTTCTCCATTGTTATATGGTCCTGGTACATTTATTTTATTTATATTATATTTTTTGCCCTTCCTCTAATTGTAGTTCAAAGAACCAGATGATGATAGGCGAGGTACTCAGGCCCAGAGTTTAGGTAAAGCCCTTTACACCTGTGGGTTGGTAAACACGCATAAGCAACTTAAAAACCATCAACTTATAAAATTAGGTAAAATTATGAAAAATTACAACCATAACTTTTAATGAAGACTTTAATTTTCCACCGTTTTGTTACATAAGCATTTTTTTGTAAACATACATTCCAGTTTCAACCTAAACAACAATGAAAGCCATATAAATGTTCATCTAAGTCTCCACATAAATCTCTGGCGGCATTATGAAATGTATTTCTTTGTAAACATACATATTTTGGTCATCAAAAATATTTTGGGTCGGACCTCATTTTGTGACACTAAATATTTGCTCGAAAGAGGATCCATCCCCGTCCACGTTTGAATTACTCATGGCTCTGTCAGCCAATGTTATGAACCTCTCATTAAATCATTATAAACGTTTTAAACAGCGTGTGTATTTTATGAGTTTCGTGATCCACCTTCGTTGGGAGTTTCAGATAACGAAAGCTCTATATATAATACCATTTTATGTCCAAGATTAGGATTGCGTAATTGTTGAATTGTTTACAAAAAAGATTTGTTTGGTTGTTTGGGTATATAGGTAGTATATGATTTACCTAAAGAGGTTTTTTAAAATCTCCGCATCATTTTTGCAAAGCAATATCTCATTACCTTTCATTCGCATTTACGAATCCCATTAATTATACATTTACCACACGACTTAATACGCAGATCTCCATAGTTAAGTCTTATCCCAGTATTTTTCTCATTACCACGAAGGTCGGTCCCCTCATTAGACTACTTCAGTTGAACCACACTAAATTTTCATACCAACTCACACTACTTATTATACGGTATTTTGCTATTCATCCTTAAAACTATGATCTACACATTTCACCTTAACAATAAATATAAAAATGTTATCCCTATTTCAGAAATAACTCAGCAACAGATTAAAGCGTAAGTTTTTTTCCAGGATTGGACGTTGAAAGTGAAATTCGTTCAGAAACGCGATGCTGGGATCTATGAGTGTCAAGTGTCATCACACCCACCCACTAGCATCTTTCTAAGGCTCGACGTCGTTGGTAAGTGTGCTTGAACATTTTGAGATTTCATTTTAGTTTGAGGCAGAAAATGATGAAGGTAGGTTGGAGTGATATACGTCGTTTGTAGTTTAGTTATTTCTATAAACTATAGTGTTGAAAAATAACTATTACTTTACCATAAATATGAAAAGAATGTGGTCATTAGCCATCACCATAGAAGCAAACAAGTTCTAAAGTGAACAGGAGCAAACATTAAACACCACGGTATGAATCTTGAAAGTCGAACAATGAAGCTAGATTTGTGTGAAACCTCGGGGTACAACTAGTAAAAACATAAATGAAAACGAAAGTTTAAAATGTATCGCATTCAAAATTGTGCCACAGTTCCGGGCCTTATTGGATTTTGCACCGCAGCTTAAAGCGGATATCCTTTTTCAGGTAAAGTTGTGGTGTAGTTATTTTTTAAATAAAACAATAAATCCTCATTCATATCTCTTGTTCAAGTGAAGTCACTGGATTAGTTATTTTTAAATGGAGCAACAAAGCTTCGTTCACGCTGTTGCGTTATTACCGGTCGTTATTATTGCACGCGTTAATGCAGAGTAATTACGTATTCGGATGCGGCTACAATGACATATAGCTGCGATAATAACAATGCACGCAGTTATTTGAAGACTTGAGTTATTACAATGGGTGCTTACTTAAACTTATCTTAAAAATACGAAGCTAGTATAATATATATAAACTAGTTTTTTATAAGAAGTATTGAATTTATTTAAAAAACTGAACCTAAAAAAAATATTGACTAAAAATCCAAAAGAAAACAACTGGAATTCTCACAATCCAGCGAAATGGTTTCACTGTTTTACTTTCTCATCGATACCACTCGATGAAAAATATTGTTCTATTGGCAACAAAAGTCTTTCGAATGAAATTTAAATTAAAGTTTAATTTTGAAGAGAAAAACTTATATTCGTTACGATGGAACAGACTGAATAAAATTAATAATCTAATAAAATTAGATCAGAATTCTCTCTAAGTGATGGCCAGAAAAAGTTTGCTGGTATGGACTGAATGCGCAAGGCATACTAGGAGAAGTCTATGTAATTTTGAAGAAGCCTGTGTACCTAATTTTTCATTTATTTGCACAATCGTACCACTATAGAACTGCGTTCATTTGTAAATACATTGGGTAGGTATGTGGTGGAGTCCACCTAAAATCTTCAAAACCTAAGCTGTACCAACCCGTCTGGCCAAAGAGGAAACAGTATGCTTAAAGCCTCCGAACCTTGGAAGAGGCTAGGGTACAAACTGTCCCATGAGGCTCGGGAAGTCAGACTAGGACGATAAATTATGGCTAACCCAGAACTTACACACAATGATGATATGTATATAATACATATTACCCTCTTTTTTGCCCTGTTGTAGTTAGGTAACCATTAAAGTGACATTTTTTTTACGTTATGAACGTTAATAGACAAAAACCGCCATGTAACAAGTGTGCATTTTCCATTATATAAGTTTCCTGGCTGATATTTTCTCCACTCCGCACAAATTTTGTCGTAATTTTGCCAGACTAAGTGGATTTGTTATTTTCCTACTGCTCTAATTCATATTTGATTAATTGCGTTTCGCATTTCGAGACAGTTTCCTTGAAATTCCTTGACTTAGTAAGTCGTTTTTCGGTTTTCTTGAGTACTATACTGATTCTTGTTTATTGCAAACACTTTAATATTAACTGTCTAGTTTAGGTTCATTTCGGAGACACACGACGCTCTTGAGATTCCATTTTAGTACCTTTACGTAACCTCTTAAAATACCGCGACCGGGTATTGTTGCAATTTTGTAACAAAATGATATTGTTAGGCAATTGCATTTGTTTATAGAACTATGGTGTATTGCGAATTTTGCAAATCACGCATTGTCATGTTTATCATTATTCCTGCCCTCATCCCATATTTTTGGGTTGAATCAACGTGTTTGCTTTCTCCATTCATGTCTACTTGCCGTTATCACAACATTAATTGCCTTCCTGGTTATTATCATCTCCCAAATAGCCAATCTATTTCACTCATTAACTATTTACATCCAAACTTAATTTCTTCCTTTAAACATTACCTTCATTCTTTAACTTCTTGTCCCAAAACGCTCAATGATAGAGTAGTTACTTATTGTTAAAAGGAAGAGTTCAGTGCAGGTAAATATTACGTCCCTTTTCATTTTATCACTTTGAACCGACGCAGTAGGTAACGTGATTTGACGTCATCATGTCCTATTTCATATAAGTATTATTTCATATTAGCTTTTGCCCGCGGCTCCGCCCGCTTGGATGTCGGTTATCGCGACCAAACATAGCCTATGTCCTTCCTCATGGTCTAATCTACCCCCATTCCAAATGTCATCAAAATCGATTCAGTGATTTAGGCGTGGAAGTGTAACATACAGACAGATAGACAGAGTTACTTTCGCATTTATAATATTAAGTATGGATTTCATAGAACTTAACGTTTTGAAAAGAACTGATATGACTTGATAGTCAATTACCTTAATTATCGAAAATGTACTCCAATTGAGAACACTTGTACTTTTTTCACAATATTTATTATATTGAACCTGACCGGTTCCGCCTTACGGCATTCTCCAATATGTAACAATAAATTCCACCAAGTGCCATCAATCAACAGTATAGGTAAATAGTAAAAAAAAAGAAAATATACTCTTTATATCTCAATGATATCAAGTCGAAAATAACGATTAAATCAAACTTAGAAGTCGACAAATCTAAACCTTTAATCCAACTCCACTTCCAGCTAACTAAATTAATATTTGATGTCAAAATCGTTTCAAAACCGTTTACCACCAGCGTGTACTTAATGACCGACGTGCCTATATTATTATTTGCCACCAGTCTATTCGCCAGTTTCTTTGAACGTAAACACAATGTTGACACTAATATTCTTAAAGCGATGTACGTATCTCATTAATATGGAGCAAGTATATGACGTAATTTTCAACCACTTTAAGCGCACCTGGTACAAATTTAAACACGTCCCCGGGGACTCATGAATTTTTTTGCTCGACGGTTTTATTTACATATAAATTGCTCCAGTTCCTGACTTATTCGCTTTATGTTGGTTTCCTCTATCATCCTGGATGGAATATTATAAATAAAGTGTTACATGAGTTGTTTGTAATGTACCGACATTAAAATTTGTATCAAAATATCAATTTAAATTATTATTGCTAGTAAATTGAAGTTTACCTTTTGAGATAATTTCACTTATAGCACGGAAAAGTTTAGTTAGTTAGTGAATGGCGTGACAAATTAGTTTTTTCCTCATAAAAAGTCTATAGTTATACAAGTGGAAATCATTCAAGGATGATCAGATGTATTGGTCGATATTAATAACAGGATAGTAATATACCTTTTATTACTATATTAATAATATCAACCTAATGGAGATGATTTTTGCCAAATGGCACCTTCTACACACCTAAAGTTGTGGGACCCATTCAATATCACCCATTCTATAATCTATTGAAATATTCCCTTCCACGTTCGTGAACTTCACATATCCATAAAAGCTGAGGCAGGTTTCCGTGTTTACTAATGTTCTAGTAAATTGCCGTAGTATACATATAATTTACAATAATTAGATTTGTTCCTCGCTAGCATTTACACCGGCGTGAAACTCATAAACAACGTTATTGCTCTCTAGAGGAACACATCGAATTTAATTTCATCGTAATTTCAGCTTCTTTTGAGAAAGATTGACATACGGCTAACAAAATTATCTCGTAAAACTGACTTTTATTTCATTTTCAAAATTGTTGAGCAAAATAATTGCAAGATACATTTTAAATTACTTCAGGTCTGATTTTTTATTAGCATTTCTCGTTTACTGTCTGAGAAGGATGGAAATATTATACATACACGAATTAAATTTTATTTTCATGTACGTTAATTTAATACCTTCCAGGATATAATTGTCCATTGTAACCTATTTTGCAATATTTCCTCTTCTAATACCCGTGGCGCACATGATACTTTTTACGAAACCTTAAT
Source organism: Eilema sororculum (assembly GCA_914829495.1). NCBI lineage: Eukaryota > Metazoa > Arthropoda > Insecta > Lepidoptera > Erebidae > Eilema > Eilema sororculum. The sequence goes on from OU618532.1 coordinate 2,514,775, forward strand.
CACATATTTACATGTAAATGGGTGCCCTTCAGATTCAGAATAGCCCATCCGAAAGGGTATAATGGTGAAAATAATTAAAAACCTTTAAATTTTAACGTGCTAAGCCCATGAAACGGCTTTATTTTTTGGGAAACAAATGTCTTTTCCAAAAAGTTTTTGCTATATACATTTTTAATTACCCTGAAATGTTTTATTGCTGTGAATTCCATTTTCTGAACAGTTAAATTTAAAGGTCGCCTAAGGTGCAAAATTGATTTCGTCATAAACACATTTTGTATTAAAACACGAAATATTTTTTTTTATATATATATAAAAAAAATATTTATGTTACCGGAAATGTGTATAATCCGGTATTCTATACAATGCCGAGTGCGCAGCAGGTAATGTATGAAATGGTATCAAAGAATATTGATGGTGGTTATAAAAAATGCAACCACTTAGGCTAATGCTGGAGCTTCGTTTGCGCTTCAGTCTTCTAACCTATAATATATCCAGGTCGGGCGCAGTGTCCACACCACGCAATTTCATTTGGATAGATTAGGTTAGAAGATTAATGCGGGAGCTTCGCTCCGCTCCGCTCCCGCATTAATCTTCGTGGTTATTTTTTTTTATTCATTCAAAATTTTCCACAAAATCATCCGCAAATATAGACAATAACCCATTTATTTCACACATTGCCGGTGGAACTGCAGGCATTCTATGTATTCACACACATTTCCTAGGATTTGTATACAATTCCTTGATTTCATATATTTCCGGTGACATATACATACAATGTAAAATAGCCTCTTTAGTCTTTAGGTTGTATAGGCTTCAGTCTTTAATTGCGTTCGATCGTCACTTCCTTGAAATAGTTCGTGGATTGATAAAGTTACACGGTTAGCCGTTAAAGTAATAGAAACAGTACGATGTGTGATAGTGGTGAATAAATAAATGTTTATCGGTTTTTGCACCTGCTTCGTCAGACCAAAAATACCGCCATAAAATAGTCATGTCTTTGAGTCAATAGTGCCTCATTTGACCTGATTTCCAATTCAACTATCGATTAAAATTCAACAAAGTTCTATTATAGCTTTACGACTAATTATTTTAAACTGTTCATCGACTGCACGTTCAGTAACATTAATATTATACTGATCCTGGAAAAGCATAATGTGTAGTCAGTGTAATTAATATTGACAACACACGTTGCAACGTTACACAATGGAGAAAATTACTGAGTGTGCACAATTACAGTCTTCTTTTTCTTCTTCGTGTCAATGGGTCATCAAATACCCTACACAGGTCTGCGATGGTACAGGTGGCAGGGCACAGTGGCCAAGAGAGCAAGTGTGACCTGGACTGGGATGGGGCTCCGCAGTCGCAGGGTGCTTGTGACTGTTCTATATAGCCCCATTTTGCCAAATTTGTCTTACAGCACCCAACTTGGGTCCGTAGGCGATTTAATGACATCCAAGTTGACCACGGGAGATAGTGTCCAGGCGGCAGGTTTCCTTTAAGTCTAATGAAACCTACCAAAGCTGGTGGTTTGTTTGTCCATATTTTCTTTCTTGCTCGGTGGGGAGGGCTATTTGCAGTTTGTTCTTAAAAAAAGCTCCGGCGATTTTTTATACCGACGGGGTAGAAATAACAAAATTACAGTATAGCGCTTATGTCTATATCTATCTATCAATACATATAATACAATAGTAGCCGATTCTGTCTATACATGGGGAGAATACGAGAAAAACTGTTTATGCGGGACTTTATAAACGTAATAGAAGCCTAAAAAACGTGTTTTTAGAATTATTTTCTGTGCGTTTGTGCGCGCACGTTTGTGATCGCAAATCTTCAAGTAACCCATTTCAGAATATTAACTTTACTAAGCAACCAGTTAAATTCATAGCAGGTACCTTAACTCGGAACCAGATCATATAAATGAACCCGTGCTTATGGCCCTCCGTCGCCGCTACAGCGCAAGAAATCCCAAATATAATGAACTCTTTTTCATTTGTGTCTAGATTAGGGGTTTTGTTGACAGGTCAACCAGACCGAAGATAGTCGCATTTCTTAGCCTAGCCTACGGTGACGATCCCTTTCCTAGTTGTTATGTCTGCTACAACCTCGAGGCTGGTAACTCGCTCCCTTACAACAGCGTACAAATATGAAGGAGGGTCATATTTTGAGAATGTTTGCTGCCAACTATTTCGTCGAAAGTATTACGACCTAAGACGTCGTAAAGTAGATTGATGTAGGAAAATTTATTTGTTACTATAATAAAGTCAAGTAAAGCCCGATATATTACTAAACTAGCTGTTACCCGCGACTTCGTCCGCGTTTAGTTCGGAATAGCTCAAACTTATTATTATACATGATGGAAGATTTTCATCCCAACTGAAACGGAAGTACTTGAAATACTGGAAATAGTGAATTTTACGCAAAGGAAACATTTCTTTATTTTAAAAAAGAAACAAAACTGTATTCAAATCATTTCGAAAACTCGCTTGACATCTTCCACCTTGTATTTTTAAATCAAATATTATGAATAGTCTTTTGAGTGACTGACTTATAAATACAGGGCTAAACTACTGAAAACTATGAAAATTAACAGACTTCTTCTATGGGCTTGGCAAATATTGTCGAAAGGATTTTGAAAAATCAAACATTTTACTGACGCAATCATTATCAAGTATGTGATGAACATTATTAAATGTGGATTTAGAAAATATCAGTTTTAATGGTTTCAATATTCTTCCTTCCTCCCAAATTCCTAAAACATGCTGCCACCACTTACGAACTGAACAAATTAAAATAAGTACATCAAGTATCACACAAAATAGTTTCAAGAAAACCTGATGCCTTGCACGCCCTGAGAAGTGAGCAGTGGTTCTCTTCTTTGCCGAGCCAATGGTGTGTAGTTCCAGTTTTACAATTCCATCGACCACAGTCACATCGTTGTTCATTGCTTTACACACAGGTAGAGAAGAGGGGCGCAGTGGGCAAGAGAGCAAATACAGATAAATTCCATCGACCACAGTCACATCGTTGTTCATTGCTTTACACACAGGTTGAGAAGAGGAGCGCAGTGGGCAAGAGAGCAAATACAGCATTGACTGGGATGGGGTCATATAACCTCATTTTGCTATATATTCCTTGTATTGGTAAGCTTGTTTCCAGCAGATGATGTAGATAATTCCAAATTGGAGTTGATGTCCACGTGGCGGATTATTTTGGTCTGATAAAATTTACCGGAACTGAGTGTATCTCTGCCCACATTCAATCTCTTTTATATAATAGGAGCAGCGGTATCTTTGATATACCTAATACATAGGTTGGTTTCTCCTGGCGTACTGTTATCATTTCTGGGATAGATTTACGTATTTACTATTAGATTCCTACTTATTAGACGGAATCGATAAGATCGCAGCGGCGTGCGTTGGTAGTCATCAGGTCACTAATATTGTATAATGTCTGCAGTTGCATAAAGACGTTGTCTCTCTGGCTGTATTTTACCATTTCTACTGCACCACGGCGAGTGAAAGAGCCTATTAGGAGTCTTTCAACTAATCTCTCCTTCCTTCCGTCAGTCACATACGGTAGAAATAATGCCACCTCGAACCAAGCTGTTCGGAACTTCATTTCTTTATCAGGCGGTTAAGAACTGTATTGCTCTACCCAAACATGTGTTTTCTTCTTTTAGGACACGTCAATTTAACTTCACCTCGTTCTTCACACCGTTAAGCAAAAGGCAAAGACTCGGAAATAGGGTCACCATTATAAACGTGTACCATCTTAATAATGGTGGCACTCAGCTTGATGGGATCATCAGAAGCCTTTTCACGCCCCCCTTAAAGGACCCGGGACTGTAGGAAGAAGTAATCAGGCAGGGATTTTCAGGTCTTAATGGTGCGACATAGGAATGGGTCACCAAACCGCTTGGTTCTTGATGGAATATTCTGATCCGTATGTGGATGACATCTGAGCCTGGCATGCGTTGTCCTGTGTCGGAAAGGAGAGGGTGGAACTAATTGGAAGAGCTCATCAGAACATTCACCATGGTAGAGACGGTAATACAATAGGGACAACTATCTCCCAGAATACGTAATGTGCTTTAGAGAAGGTGCAACGATTTACTTCCTCCATGAGCGCGGCTTTGATGGTGATAGCTTAGGCTACCCATCACCCTAGCCGAAGCAATCCCTGCTCTTCACGTTCTCAATTCAGGTATACTGGGGTACCTAACCACAAAATACCCCCCAATGCCCCATTCCTAAGTTAAATTTTAATCGGTTTGATTCCAATATTGCGCTTGCCCCGATGTGGTGGAATCTGTATCAATCGGGGATACCAGTTTCAGTTTTATGACTACTCAGGCTGGTGGGACCACTTTTTCATTCTCCGAAATGAAGAATTTTGTATAGATCTAGGAATATTATATAATAAGTTCTACTATTACTGTCACATAGCCTAGTTTTATGTACTTCCTATAGAATACTAAGCATAGAATTTATATTTTACTTCAAATAAAACTATAAATACAATAAAATACAACAAATACACAATAAAATAAAAAAGTTAAACAAAAGTAAATAAAAAACCATAAAAAAGGAAAATTGCATTTTAGATGGATTCGAACGCGACTCAGCTAAGTTATAAGTCCACCGCAGACATATTGAGCCACAGTAACCACGAAATCATAGTGTGAAATAGACGTTTACATATCTATACATATAATAAATCTGTAAACGATCGATGTCTGTACATGGAAAGGAAATGAGAAAAATTGTTATAGGGGGACTTTATTATGTCATAAAAACATTCTGTCCCATTCCTTATTATAATAGCGTGATGATATTAATTATGAAAGCCAGGAGTCTTTTTACCGAACTAGCTGCTCACTAATTTGTTGGATTCGAGAGAAAATCGTTCGAGAACAATGTGAATTCTATCGAGACACTTGCTGTGCTGAAGATTCTGCAGTAACCTGACCTGATTTGGCTGAGATGTAGTAACTATGGCCTCTCGAAGTTCTTCAGATTCCTATGACCGAAATAATATCTTCTTGTAATCATTGTTGCTTCTTTATTGGTTCGATCTATTCACACAATCACAAATTGTTAGCCGTGATATGCTATTATTGACATAACTTTTTTATTTATGAACCGACTTCAATAAAACAAACACTAAATGTTAAGTGAAGCCTACTACAATCTATTAGTGAAAACCGCAACCAAATCCGTTCAGCCGATTCTGAGATTAGCGTGCACAAACTCACAGACAAACAGAGAAACAGATAAACAGACAAACAGACAAACAGACAAAAATTCCAAAAAACGTTGTTGTGGCTTCTATTACGTTTATAAAGTCCCCCTATAACAATTTTTCTCATTTTCTTTCCATGTACAGACATCGATCGTTTACAGATTTATTATATGTATATAGATATAGATATGAAAGTGCCCTTTTGGGAAAACTTGAAAACGTTTAGCGTTGCAAGATATTATTACGTCATTTATGACGATATTTAAAAAAAAAATAATCAGCAAAAAATACTAAAAATCTAGATTATATTATATTATACACTCACGTAGCCTAGTAGTATGGGTAATGGACTGAGCTGAGACGAGGTCTCGGGTTCGATCCCAGGTTTACCATGGCACACACCAATGACTTTTCGATGCTTTTCGAAGTTATGTGTGTATTTATTGCAGGTTGATAAGTGCCCGGTTAATGGCAATAGGCTCGCCACCTATTACATTGGGACCTAAACATAAACTGGCGAAATGTGGGTGCTAGCACCTCTGCCTACCCCTTCGGGGAATATAGGCGTGAGGTTATGTTATGTATGTTATGTTATACACTCACGTCTTTGTCTTTTCGAGATAAAACAGAGATAACTAACACTCATCGTCTATAATATTTCTATGCATAAGTACAGCATCAGAAAGATGTTGACGAACGAAGTGCTCATAATGATCTTCATTTCGCTTTTTTACCCCCTTTCAGTTGACCGATTGTTCTAATATTTGGCACACACCTTTAGTTCGGACAATAATACCATATAAGTCATTAAAACAGTTTGATTTGCTCTTAATACGAGAGTTTTAAGATCATTTTGAGACTCCGTCGTCAAGATGTTTATGACGCTGACTCGCTGACGCTACTCAACAGTAATAACATTTTAATATGTCCGTCATCAATACTTCACCACTTTTAGTTATATTTACTTGCCTCTGTCCCAAGGCATTCAAACTATACGAACTGCACTTGCCCAGATCATCACAGTAGATCATATGGCTCTTATTATTGTCTCCTTACAGATTAAATGCAATATTTCAACTTTGAGATGGCCATCTAGTAAGACTTTCTGTTCCGTACAAGGACATTAAAGTTTGAAATTTAGTCTTTACGTTGAATGAAGAAATCGATATCTTTTGCGTCATTTCTTTATCTAGGCAAAGGTTCTACGGAATTGGCGCAATTAGAGCTAAAATTGGAAACCGTCAGACCAGTTAAGCTTATTGATGGAGTCAATTTCAAACCACGATTCAAGCCAATGCGGGTCTTATTCGGTCGGTTTGCGTTGATTACCCGGCTGCCGAAGGAGGGAGGGTAATGTTTTTTTTTTAAATTATCAATCAATATTAGAGATGTTTAGTTTTGGTTTACATTCGGAATGTCGTTCTATTGTTTGTTGAAATACTGTACTTGAAATCTTGCATTACTGTCATATCAAAATGGTTAAGCAGAATTAAAAGTAATTATTGAGTTTATATTGTGATGTTCATACTGGTCATAATGATTCGATTGAGGAAACTTTACGCTATAATATTATTGAAGTTAATGTCTATGGAGCCCCACATACAATTTAGAGACAAAGAAGCAGAAACAAACAATATATTTATGGAATGGAGTGTTATAATAGCGGCGTGCTCGGATGATGATGATGATGATAGGTATTTAATATAAATACCACTTTAGTACCATTATTATAATATGCTATCGAAAAAATAAGACCTGCTAATTATACAATTTTCGTCATGGATGAAATTTTTATAAAGTTTCAATGACCTTAGTAGCTTTACACAGTAATAATTATTTAAGTAGCTTTACTTATTATTAACATCCAAAGTTTACAATAATAAGAGCAAGGTCATTCCATTACTAAGTAAAGGATACCAGGAGAACAGATACTGACAGGAACGTATTGAAGAAAATGACACGTTGCACCGATCCCAAATATTTAGGACAAGGGCACGAGAAGGTTATCTAATAGTGTGATCTCATATTCATTACAGCAAAACTAACCAATAATGTTTTTTGCAGAGGCGAGGGCGCAAATCTCTGGACCAACAGAGAAATACCTGAAACCAGGGTCAACGCTGCGTCTACAGTGCTCCGTGGTGCAGACCACTGAAGCACCGGCCTTCGTCTTCTGGTGAGTAGTATTTCTGACAAACACTATAAGTATCTCTGCATCACCGGCCCCAAGTGGCAATAGATGGATCTATATATGGTATAGAAATACGTCATTATCGTCAAAAATTTGTCAATCCCGTAAAATAGAATGGTGAATGCCTCACATATTGCCAATAGCTGGCAGACTGCTAGACAAATCGATAATCATAATCACATGTCAATAGTTCTGCAGTAGTGGTATGGGTAATGGACTGCTGAGACGAGGTCTCGGGTTCGACATGGCCCACACCAATGACTTTTCGATGCTTTTCGAAGTTATGTGTGTATTTATCGCAGGTTTATAAGTGCCCGGTTAATGGCAATAGGCTCGCCACCTATTACATTGGGACCTAAACATATATGGCAAAATGTGGGTGCTAGCACCTCTGCCTACCCCTTCGGGGAATAGAGGCGTGAGTATAAGTTATGTATATGATGTATGTCAATAGTCTAAATGCCTTTTTTCCGTGCTGAAATCCCTACGTATACCTCGCCCGCCGGAGCCGGAGGGGAAAGTTATGTCGGACTTGAACCGACTAAAATCGCACCCGTCTGTGGGTCGCAGTGCTAGGCCGAAGGTGAGGTTGTGATTGACATATCCCTCGCACCTCGGCTGACTCAGGGCCATCCCTAACGGTCTGGCCCTCCTCAAGAATAGTGTGACTGCCAGGGATGCTTAAGACTGTATGAATAATAAAAGTTGGCAAACGAACTCAGGGCGCCGAAGTGGATGTGACCTGGACTCAGACCTGAGATGGTGATGATTGATTTAAAAACATGATAGCTTTATGTGCTGGTTCTTTAAATTTAATTCATATTCTTAATTTTGCACACGGTGTGAGAGTTCAAATGGGGTTGGCTACTATAAAAATTAGCTCAGCTGGAGGGAGATATTAGTAACTTCGATTACTAGTGTATCAAAAATTAATTATCATAAAATATGGTCATGCAGCACTGATATGAAATTGACCTTGAAATAACAACTGCCAAGGCTAGCGAGTTCTATATAAAATAGAACTGACTAATCGATCAATCGATTATTATCCTTTTATACTTTACTGTTAGACATGACCTAACTCAATGTACACCTAACCTCATCCATCAATTTATTAACTCTTTAGCTAACTTTCTTTTTACTATCTAGACCCATACCTCGCCTTCAAATTCATCTATCTCTCTTCTTATAACAATGAAAATGTTCATAAATATACAAAAAAAAATCAAGTAGTGTTTGGAACAAGGAGAGCAAATACAATAATATATATAAGTTGAAAAGTTTGACAAGCCTACCTGTAACTTTTGCCTTCAAGTTCTATGTATATAGTCTAAGATCTGACTGCGCGATGTAACGTTCATCTGCTTTTATACAAATTATAATTGTAATACAGGAATGAGTGTAAAGTGTAAGGGCTTCCTGGTACAGCTTTCGGTCAACAGACGAGACTCTGCCCTAGCACCTAAGCCTGGTGACGTCATTTTTCACTAGAATGGCTCATGGGTCATGGCTGCCGTAAAAATAAAATAAGTTTCTACTTAATCCCACGGTCAAATATTTTACACAGTTTCATGGGACATTGTATTAGTTCATCAAATGCTCACTTGGATTTCTTATCTTTACTTTCGTTTTAATCAACCAATTACGATCTAACAAAAATAATATTTTAAGTCACCAAGACCTTTCTCACAACAAAAAAACACATCTAAATCTGATTAGTAGTTTTTGCGTCTGTCGCGAAAATACATTGCAATTTGATAACAGTATAGATAGATATATAAACATAGCTATTTCGCCTCCAGATCTTATACTATAGAAGTCACCCTGTTGTGCTGGTTTTATCTGTTCAAGAAGGTCTCCTCGACTTTCTATCTGGGATACTTTTCAGGAACAATAATTGAAGATGTCTTAGCAAAAAAATGCTTATTAAGTCAATTTGTACTAGTTCAAACCAGAAACAGTAACTTTAAAAATAAAATTAATTAGACTTACTGTCACAATACTCACTGTAGCTCTTATTATACACAAAACTTCTAAAAAGAAATAAGTCTCAATTAGAATTAGGTTTGTAATTTACTTTGTTAGTCTCGTTATCGCTGGTTCCATTAAATATGTCTTCAATTATATTTTTCTAGAACTTTTTAATTTTAATCTTATCTTCTTGGAATTATATCATAGTCAGTATTTTTTAGACTTTTGTTCCTTGCAACAGAAATAGACATTAGGTAGGTACCTAATTTCAAGTGCTAGTTTGAGTTTTTACTGTAGGTGACTGACTAGTCGTTGTGTTGACGTTGTTTTTGAGGATACTACTTTACTATTTTGATGCGACTTATTTACTGCTTGTATCGGAGCAACTGCAGTCTAATCACCTCAACCCCGATAGTAGTTTCATCCATTTATTAGCACCTTCTTTGCCGGTAACGCTGAATCATTACAAGTAAGTGTTTACAAGTAACCTTTTGACTTAGACTCTTAGACATTTGTGACTTATTTACAATGTCTTTTTAATTTCTTTATCCATCAGTAGAAGCAAAAGCTATAAAAAGTCAATTAAATGAATAATTTTGACAAAAGTAATCTAGTTATTAGCACAATAACCTTTCCAAAACCTCTTTATTCACAAAGTTTTGAAAACTTAAAGAAGTTTCCAGACCAATTAATGTGAATCTATTCGATGAATTTAGAGTGCGGGACATTTGACTATATCAATATGATTCTCAAAATCAGCAGAAGACTAATGTACTTAATGTACAAAGCCAAAGTCAAAAATCATTTTTTCTGCATAGACCATTAAATCGGAACTTATAAAATGTCAATATAAAATAAATATTAAATACTAGTTTAGCAAATGGACCACCGCGCATCGGTTTGAAACCCGGCCCAGCAGAGAAGACTCCGGCAAGAAACTCAGCGGGCATTTATTTTTGGTCTATTTACATAAACCCATATAAGCTCACGCCTGTTTTACCCGAAGGAAAAAAAAACACATTTCGCCAGTTTATGTTGAGGTCCCAATGTAATAGGTGGCGAGCCTATTGTCATTAACCGGGCACTTATAAACCTGCGATAAATACACACATAGCTTCGAAAAGCATCGAAAAGTCATTGATGTGTGCCATGGTAAACCTGGGATCGAACCCGAGACCTCGTCTCAGCAGTCCATTACCCATACCACTAGGCTACCGCAGATTTTCTATTTACAAACATTTACTACATTTACTTAGTCTAATACTTAAGGTCTACATTCAGTGCTTTGCTTGAGTAGCATAGCTGAGCGAACAGCTCATTTCCAAGCTTGTTTATCAACTAAATATTATTGGATTTTATAATAGCCTTTCTGGCAATTGCACATTATTATTTCATAAAAAAGTATTTTATTTGATTTGCGTTTAAATACCACCCTATATTTACTGTATAATTTACTGCCAGATTTACTATTACATTACCGACGTGAACCCACTCCTAGCACAAGCAATTTAGCTTAGTAGGAGGGGTTAGAGAGAATATTAGTAATTTCGGTTGCTATATTCTTTTTAAAAATAATAATATATAAAATTAAATTAATAATTAATTTAACACTCCTGAGATAAAAGTAGCCTATTCTCGCCTATACTTTGTACTTAATCACATCCAGATCCATGCAGTCATGCTTGAGTAAAAAGCAACACTCATCCATCCAAATATCGCATATACAATGGTATCAAAATAAAACGAATTTTTATATTGGCAATAAAATAAATTGCTCATTAAAAGGAGTGATTACGAGTTTCTGTATTTTATAACTTTGTTTGAATATTAAATTGATATAATCAGCTTACAAACTACTCTATTCACGAACCAAATTGTTTCTTGGAGCTCGTTGTAATGGTCCTTCAGTTCTCTCTAACTCGAGCAAGCAAATTACAGCTCGTTACTACTTTGAAAAATCACGACGCAGCTGTGTTTATAGAACTATTTCAATATTTTGCATAAGAATATTAAATTTCAAATAAGAAGCAATCATACAACCTAACACTGTGTACAGTGCATTGATGTGATAAAGAATACTACCAAAGTAACTTTGTAGAAGTGACACAAACATAACAACTCTGAAGCACAGAATAGATAATAGTCTGAAGCTAAGTATAGGTTTGTTGTTTATGATACTTGAGAATTAAGTATAACATGACAAAAACTAACTTCAATCTAATCCAAATAATAGATATTAATTTAAGCTTAAGCTTAGAAGTTGAGGCAGATTAAGTTTTATGTCAAGTTTTAGGTTAATGAATATTTTTATTTTGTTTTTAATGTGTTTTTATGACTTGATTTTTTTATGAATTTTGTTATTCTATTAACATTTTTGTTTTTCAATTTAATTATTTAATAGATTTTGCACAAAATCTTGCAGATAAAAGCTAGCTCTTCAATAACAAATAATAAAAAGTTATGTGACTTAAAATGGTCTGCTAAACCAATAATCTCCAAAATTGCTGTACCCACATATCTCTTCTTGACAAAGGCGTCCAAAAGCAGTTTCTACAAAAATAAATCAATGTAGTAACTATTGGATGGAACAAATTTAATATTATGTATCGATATTATATAGTTAATGGCCGGCGCAGACGAGGGACCAGAGTCCGCAGGGAACATAAAATCGCTGAATCTTGAATAGAAGGAACTTGCCAGGGACTCAACGCATATGGTGTGTGATCATTTTTATTGCTCGCAAATATGGTGAAGCATTCCATACGGAAGCATATATTTTAAGATTTCGTTGTGTTTTTGTTTACATGAAGTAAAAGAAGAAATCTTCGTAGTTTTAATAGTATCCCGTTTGTTCTTTTTTTCGCGGACTCGTTAAATTTCTATCAAGTCCAATTCTGATCGATTGATGTCATCGGTTATAAGAAGGATTTTCTGAAGCTTTTCTCTTATTCCTTTGCATATGTTACTCAAAATTATATATTTGCAAGAGATCTTTTTGAAGGACATAAACATACGCTGGGCATAGTCCCTCGTCTGCGTAGGTCATAAGAATGTCACCAGAACTGTGTAGAATAGGTTTTGTTCATTGGTTTGCACAGAATAGGGTGCAAATTGGATTTCTGTGCTCATCAAGTTGTCACTGCTGAGGCAGCTTTGGCCTCTCGATCGATAACGTGGGAAAATATTATTCCTCTTTCGCTTCAGTAGACGTGATGCGAGAAATCTTTATATTGTATTTACATAGATATTATATTTGTAAGGTCGGCGAATAAGTTAAGAAGGCATATTTTGCAAACTCATGGTGTTTTGTGGATATTCGGTTTATGCTGACTCCTGTGTATTTACAAAAGGGGTGAATTGAGATAAATAAACGTAAATTTCGCGAAATATGTTGCAGGGGTTAGGTTTTGGCAACCAAGCTGTCCATAAAAATACCCATGGTAATACGTGCACATGGTAACAGAAGAACCTTATATAAACTATTTGCCATAATTATATCCAGGTATTTAGCCCAGGATCTCGTGTGTGGTGCTAGTGATTGGCCTCTGCCCTCGCTTGTTAACTCGCTTGCAGCCCAGCGATTTATCTATCGGGGCTACACATACTCAATTACCCACTACTTCTCCGTCGTTTATAGTTGCTAGCTTCACTCGTTATTCAATCATCGCCAGCACTGAGCAAAGTGCCGTACAAAGCCAACTCCTATAACATGGAGTTTAATTTTTTAAATCGTATCAGAATCAAGGATAAACGTTACAAAAGCCGCATCGTTCGTCTAGTTTACTCTACTTTATAGTCTACTTTATAAGTAAATATTTAATGTTAGTCTTCTAATGAGAGTTTACGTTCTATGCGTGATCATTTGTTCGTCTTACCAATGTTTGTTATTTGTAAACCAAACTTGGAAGTCAAAAACAACTTCCCAAGCTTCGTATCAATTTTAAACTTAATAAATATGTGACATTTGGATGATATATTAATTTACCGTCTATGTATTTATACCGTCAAGCTGATCTGCCACCTCTTGGCAAGTACCAAGTAATTCAATTCTTGTTGAAAGGACCAAGTAGTTAGCCGGCGTATTATATTGATTGACGTTTATGACAGTAGTCAACTTACGACATATTTATATGTCAAAATATGTATCAAACCCATTTCGAGGTAAAATCCATGTTAAGTTATGTGGTTACCCCAAAATTCAGCCACAGTTAAGATTGATTAGTATTCGGTATTTTTCTTCTAAACTAATTACAAGTTTTCTCTCTCCTAGGTACCACAACAGCAGGATGATCAACTACGATGCCGAGCGCGGCATCAACGTTACCACTGATCCGGTGCAGCGTCTTTCAGACCTTCTCATACCAGCTGCTAGTGTGTCGCATGCAGGCAACTACACCTGTGTGCCGAATAACGCGGTACCTGCTAGTATATACGTCCATATATTTAATGGTAAGTTTGATAATCATGGTAATTGTACAACCTATTTTTAGACCCAAATTAAGCAGAGCGTTTTTCGAACTTAAAAGTTAGCATAATAAATGCTATAAAAAATTCATTCAAATAAGCAGAGCGTGTTACGTTAACGTGGACAAACATCAATGTGTAGATACAATTGACAAAATACTGTGCTAAGATGATATTTCTATTTTACATAAAAATGCCCAGATCAATGCATACAAATATTTGCAACAAGAAGTCGAATGATATGATATAGAGTTAGTCAATAATGAACCCATTTCTACAACTAGCAGTACTTATATTGTGGAAGTCAGACATCTGGCTTCAGGGAAGGTATAAAAGTTGACTGGAAAGTCGACCCCAACCGAGTTGGGAAAAAGCTTAGAGAATGATGATAGTGTATACGAGATTTTAATAAAAATAGACTTTTATCGTTGAGAGGCTGATTTCATTTACAGCCCTTTGCTGCGGTAATCCACTTCATGAAATGATTGTGTCGACGTAAAAATAAAGAGAAATAAAAAATCATATATTGTTCACCTGGGTGAAATATAAAATCAGATCTTGTAATATCTAAAGATAATGATGAAAAATAAAACAAAATTAGTAGTTTACCCAATAAGTGAAAAAAAGGTGAATTCTTTTCGAGGCACTTTGTTTCCCGAGAGGAGCGAAGATTTCTACGGTAGAATGCCGCGCGTAGCGAGAGATTCTAGATAGAAACCTGAGCGGAGCGACTGGATCGATGGATACAAGAGCTGAGATGAATTCTTTTTTCACATGTTAGGTACACATTCTATCATTAACTACGAGAAAATAATTACTCCCTGATTATAAATCAATTTTCTTAATTTAAAATTTTAAAGTGAGTCATATTCCATACCGCCTGTTCAGTTTTTATCGGCGGTTTTTAATACGTTTTTATACAGAGAGTGTGCCACCTCTTCGCATGTTTTTATTTTACTATACCTAATCCATATATTTACGAATGTTCCAAGTTAAAAAAAAAACACTCAATGATAAAAAGAGCGTTTTATTCACTGTTTTTAATGAAACACGGGCCCTTTTTCGAGGGTCAGTGGTAAAAAAGTTATTCACAAAGAAACACAAAAAAGTACTGGAATGCATACATATTGCAAAAGAAACTGGGAAATGAAGGAAGAACGTTCAGCATCTTAGCGTTGTTCAAAAATATAACTTACCATTTCTTCTTAACATAGTCTTGTTCTTGACGTTGTTGAAAATTTCATAAATTCATATTTCCAACAAACATTCGTGTTGTGACAAACACTGACAGGAACTTTCAGAGTTTATGAAAATAAGTTGAAAACAGTAAGAGCTAAGCTTAGTAAGCTCTGTGAGAAAACTAAGTAATATACTGCTCACGCAAACAATACTAAGGCCATTATTGGCTAAAATACTATGAAACAGATGATCCTATTTCCCATAATAGGAGTTTGGATGTGTCACGTGTTATTGTGAGGTATAATTTAATTTATCTGTTTTAAAACACTCGATAGCTTAACGGAGACTGAAAATGTGAACCGAAGATAACTCTAAAATATAGCTCTTGAAATCTGAATAGAATACAATTGTACTTATATCAGCTGCGATCCACGATAAACTGTCTTCTTTGTGGCCTATTTGCGATGTCTATTATGGCGCTATATTGGTTCTATTTTCTTCACATCTTCTGACATCGTATAGAATGCTTTATTAGTTTATCGTATCGGTTCTTGCTATGTATAAATATTCATAGTTACGTCTATTGATATACCATATTTTATTGAGGCCCATCTCACCCCCATTTCCTTTACTTTGCCACACAGAACTTAACGTGGAAAGATTAAAAAGCTCTGACCAAATAATTCGTTTAGGTTTGAAATTTGGTACAGTTTTTCCCTACTGTGCGCGAATGAACGTACTAAAAGTCCCCACGTGATACGACACCACATGAGCTGGCGGTGGGAGAGGGGGGAAATCGACTCCTCGCTTCCAATCCCATATTTTGGGAGGCAGTTGATTCCTAAGCCATTTATGTACTTGAGGGAATACTCTATCTATAAGTGTGATATTTTGCTGACCCTTTGGTAAGTGGGACGGAAGAAATAATAAAGGTAGTAAAATCTATATTTGTTAATCTCAGACTGGGTACTGGGTGCTAGGTATATATGAAGAATTATCTTTTCTATGTGGTCAAGCGGAGTTGATTCTATGGCAAATTGCAAGCTTTATTACATTTGACCTCTTGTACTCGTATTTATTGAAGTATTGATCCTGTGGGAATAATGTCTAGAAGTAATTTATAGGAAATTTGATGTAGATAAATAATGTAGAAATAACTAAAGAGATATTATTAATAGTTTTCAATATACAAGCAAAAAACTAAAAAGGGGACCTTTCCCCCCTACCCCACCGCCGGCTCGTGCCCCACATTCGGGGTCTTTTATTATGTATATCATTAAAGACTAACTGTACCAATTTTCCAAACTACACGAACTAGTGGGGCTGATTGTTTTGGGTTCACGTTAATTTAAACACGCTAACTACCCAGTAAATGGCACGCGAAATATCCCAGAGAGCCATCCTCTAAATTAATGAAAATGAAATTGAAAGAGTTAGAACTAATAATAAAGCCCCAAGCACTAATTTAGCTCCTCTAAAATATCGGATATTACATGAAAATAATTTAAAATTAAATTACAGGAATGAATAAAATAATAAAGTCGCTATCACAAGAACTAATTTTGCTCCTCTGAAATATCAGTTTTCGCAACTAATATTTTTCCTGTACTCGTCAAAGTATAAAATATAAACCATGTACTATCTCCCGGCTATAACTTTGTTACGAACTTTGACTTCGTTAAAGCAGCCACATATATTCCGTTGCGTTGCGTACTTTAATGAAGTATTAAAGACATTCTACAGGTAGGTACAGAGAGTTTCAAATTATGTGAATATTGTTGCTTCAAGTTAGGTTAAAATAGTTAAGCTCTAATAGATTTTGTTAGTGAATGAAAACACAAGCAATGCGAACTTAGACTTCAAGCTAGATAGGGTGAACTAAAGCTCTCTCATTGAACATAAAATTCTTTAAATGTACCTATGTCAGATCCTGGCTATTCAATTTCGAAGAAGGGCAAGTGATTTAACAGTTCAAAGAGGTTAACTGCGACATTGAAGGAAGTGACTCAATCTGATGCTTATTGAAATGTAAACTCATCACACCTTGAAGTTGCGCACTGAGTTGTGTGACCGTGGCAATTGACAGCATTAGCTTTACCTGGTTTTGCCACATTGCATTACTATAATGCTATTAAAGGGTTGTGTTTACTTTTAAAATGAAGAAATCAGCAATACCAAAAAACTACATAGGTACCACTTTATAATACACAGTGAGAATTTTATAGATTAAAACAGATGTTAATCAATAATTTATTATACTATACTAGGAAGTCTCCTCATGATTATGGCTGCGGTAAGCCAAAATAAATGACGATGTATTCAATGTGTGATATTTATATAAACCTTCCTTGTACACCAACGCAGATACATTTTAAAAATAAAATTCAATACCGATGAAAAAGTGTTAAACTACATATTAAATTTTATTGTTTTAGTGGAGTCGAAACTATTTTTTAATAAGCCCAAAGCCCACTTTAAATACAATAATGATTTAACTATAACTTGCTTAGTTATAGTTTCTGCGTAAAACAAGTTTGTTCACGATTCTGAAACCATTTAACTTTTATTCACCTAAAGCGGTCACTACGTTTAAATGGCAACTTCAAACTTCGGTTCCTATTTTTCTTTTCTGAATCCAGAGTCACCAGGTCACCAACTAATGACGCTTCTGAAGTGATGTTTTTTATGTTAGCCATAAAACATAAGACTGTGATGACTGATGATATATACACAAATGAAGTTAATAAATTAGTGCTTGATTATGCTTTATATAATCAACTTTCTATTTCAATTAACAAAATGCTACATAATTGAAGCAGCAGACAACAGTCAGTCTATAATAAAAACAATAGAAGAGTGTTCATAACACGTACTGTAGATTTAAAAACAACATTTTTCATCTGATATTAGACACTACTTCAAAGAATGTTTTCTAAAACGATACTTTTGGTTTTACATTCATACTTTGTTTCACAGGTGAAAATCCAGCAGCTATGCAATCATCATCTCCGAGCTTCGTCACCGGCCTCCATAGCTTCTTGCTAACTACGCTCACGGCCCTCAATCTGATAAGGTGACAATTTCATTAAGTCGCCATTTGAAAACCTACCCTATATGGAATAGTTAATGATTCTGTTTTGCTTGGAGTGACATTTCAAAGAAAGTGAGTCAATACATCATTACGTACTTGTGCTGATTTTGTTATTTTTTTTAATATGTGCTGATTATATGACATTATAGTTTAAAATATAAAGGTCTTTAGTCAGCTTATATAGCTTCTTTAGCCTTGAACGCACTTTTATGAAACATCAACGGGCGAAAGACAAAGAAAAAGGGAAGTGATTTTATTAAAATTATATGTTAGTAATAATCAAAAAATAATAAAAATGTGTTTGAAGCTATAGAAGGCAACATTATAAAAACAGGTAGGTAAACTCTTCTCGCAGTCACAATTTTAGAACTGAATTGATACTTTTAGTGATAGTTTTAGTGATAGTAGTCAAAAATAATTCAAATAAATAGTAGATAATACGATAATACCAAAGAAAAGGCGAAGTGCAAAGCAAATGTTTAAGTAAACAGTAACTCTGACAATTTATAAAGTTCAAATATCTATGATTCAGGTTTTTATTCGTTACCAGCTATAACTATGCGCCGTATAGGAAATCTAATCCACGACTTTTTTAAATATGCCAACGACACTGTACATGCGAATATATTAAATTCCATTAATATTAATAGGGTCACTCTCTGCAATATCCATCCAATTTGCGACAATTAACACGATAATTATTCCGGACTTGAAACACTTGGTGACGCACATTTATAGAAGAATTTTGTAAGATCCTTTCCATTTTGGATATTCGTTTAAATATTTTGACGCTGGATAATATTCTGTAACTTAAACGTTATCTGTACCAATATTATACTCGTATCTAGTAGATCAATTCATACGTTGGCGACGTGGCAGGTTCTTAGAAAAATAAGTTAATAAATCGGATATGAGCGATTCATTTTCCAAGAAATGGCAGTTTTCAAATTCGAATATTGAATAAATCGGATATGAGCGATTCTTTTTCCATGAAATACCAGTTTTCAAATTCAAATATTGTTGATAATATCCAGTGTGGTATTTGGAATCCGTAGCGAGATTGCACACTGGAATTTGGAATCTGATAAGAGACGAAAATATGGTTTCTGAGATCATGTATTACACAAATCTTGTTATTATATAATTTGCATGAAGACGTAAAAGCAATAACTGACGAGGTCAAGGTCACGGTCGTACAACTCGTGCCACTTGTTCCCGGAAAAGGTAACAACAGCCGGAGTTCTCTAACAACGATGTTAGTCATAAAATAATAACTGTATGCAAAGTTAGGTTGACAACTTATTAATTAGTCCTAAGAGATCCATAACATATTATCTAACCAAATATATGCAGGATGTGTAATAACTTATCAAATATAAATGATGATCAACTTCGCGGTGTATTGTCGAAAGTTTACGCGAATATGTAATTTCAATAAAACTTGGTAATTTGATCGAATTTTAACGCGAATTATTTACTGTAATTCTTATATCAAACTTTATCAGACTTTTTGGTTGCTTATCAGTAGCCATGATCATGAGAGGCTTAAATTATGAGGTGGGACCTATAAACCAACTTGGTGGCACAACTAGTTGTGCCATCATTATTATCTCTTGATAGTGTAATTTTTTTATCTCAATTATTATGTTGTTATAGATTATGTGTGTCGTCAAACAGTTAAAAGCCTTCGATCATAATTTTGAACCAAACTTCCACTAAACTTAAAATCAGTTCTTGTCGATGGAGTAAACATCAATTTACTTTTTTCTGTGCCAATCTTTTGACCCCTCAACCTCTTCAACTTGTAACTTTTCCTTTATCTGTTCTCCATGAATGACCAACATCTTTTTCTCTTTTGTTAAATCTTCCTTCTTATGATATTTTAAGACAAAAACATTTCTCCGTATTACGAGGCTAATCAATTCTCTAAAAGCAATAAAAAAAAGATATTTCTTTATATTATATTCTAGTGTAGGTGCTTGAGCCCTACACTATGAACCATAAAAATGCTATCGAAGTAGTAAGTAATCCAACGACAGCGACAGTTTCCCAAAATGTCCACGTCTATCCATTATCCAGATAATGTCCCAAATGTTTATATTGAAATTAATGCTGTTTACCTCCAAAAGCTAAATTCGCCCCTGTTTGTATGATAAAACATGAACGGTATGTCCCTAGGCGATCATGAAACAACGAGCTTTGTTTGAAATTCAACAATCCTAAAAGTAAAACGTAGACTATGTCAATGTAGATTGTGACTGGTTTTGATAAATTTGTAATACGTACTATTTAAAAAAAAGGAATCTCACTTTTTGAATATTTTGATGGATAATCCTTTGTGTCATTTTTTATAAAACATCTGAATACTACAAATTAAAAAAAAAGCACTACACATACATGGCTCGAGCCAAGAGCAGGCAGATGATGGATTAATTTCTAAAAACTTGATTCTTTACTGAATGACTCTAAGCGTAGTTGGTATCTATTGTTTATAATCATTGATATACAATTGTATAACAATATTAATCATGATAAAACGATTGAATCGAAATGTCGCTCCATGCTCATAATTGTTTATGTAATAGAAATATTTCTAATGTTAGTAATGTATGACATCTTCAAAATGAAACGTCTAATGATATAGATACCTAAATGTATTAACGATGTACTTGCATAAGTGATATTTTTTGTTATTAATTCTAGAACTATAGTTGCAAATCATTATCATGTTGCTATAGTAAAAAAATTATATTTAAGAAACGACGACTATGTGTTTTCTTTCACGGCAGGGATTAGGATTAGACGGTCAATATTATTGATATTATTCATCGTTAACGTGGTTCGTACCAGGCATTAGATCGTAATAATGGATCGCGATATATATAAACTGTGTAATCCCTGATCACTGGTAATGTCCATGTTTATTGAGATCATATTCTTGACTTCATAATCTTGTAAATATATTCTGATGACAATGCATAAATATTCAAACCATCACACTCAAATCAGAGTATAAATATTTTAACTGTTCTAGGTCTATTGGTTAGTAAATAATTGTTTGGAACGCTCATAGTAAAAATAGTAAAATTTTATGACATGAAAAGAGAAGTCCTTTCAATTTTTTTCATACAGTTTAAAAAATTCTGTTTTATGAACCTTTTACAATGCGCCAATAAACTAAAAGTGGCTCAACTGTCAGCATTGTTTTGCTCTGCGTTTGCGTTGCACAACTGTTTTTAAATATCGTTACTTTTATTGGATGTTCAACTTAATTTAGGTTTTTTGTAGTTGATGTTGGTTTTCTTGTTGTTTTATTTAATTAATTTTAGATTTTATTTCTATATTTTATTGTAATAGATTTGATATTCATCAACAATTTAATAAACACTATTTAAGCACCATTTTACTAAAGCACTTTGGAACAATAAAAACCGGTTAATTTATAATTGAGGTTTTATGATACCGGAGTAATGATTTTAGCAGTCTATATAAAAACATAATATTATTTATAATGCACTTATGTATATTCCACCATAGCGTATAAGATGGTTTGTTTGAATCAATAAGGAGTTCGATTCTCATTTATATTTTGGATAACATAAGCTATAATAATTAATACTAATAAATCAATACGGCGGATATTAGATCCAATAAAGCCCGAATTTGTTTTTAGATAAGTCTGTGTCTGAATGTCTATAGAGAAAACCTTAAATATAACGTTCTTTTCGTAACTGTTATAATGTTAGCCATAATATATTTTGGTTTTCTAGAGTAAGTAACTTATCAAATCCGGTTGTTTTATTTAATATTGAACGTAATATAATTACAAATTTATTGTTATTCACGTAAATTTTATCAATGCAGTAAAACTTTAGTTCCAAGAAAATATTTTTAAAGATTAGTTTTTATCGTTACTGTGTTAAAATAATATACTAATACACCCTTCATAATATAAATAACGATTAAGTGAAAAAGTAATTGATGTAAGTCATAGAAATAAAAGGTTATGCTTTATAACTTATAACACTATAGTATACATTTAGTTCGTGGCTCATTCCGTAATATTAACGTCATCGGTAATCACGGTAAAATTCATTTATTAGATAATCAGTTACCGCAATAATAATATTTTAACCGTTCCACACATAAAAGCCAACGTAAACCGAACATTCATATAAACGTGTATCGATTATTACAATACATAATAACCGTTACTTTAACAGCTATTTATTTAAATTTGTAAGTCACTGTTATTTATATGTCAATAGTGCTTTTTATGTATCATGTCGTTGATTATAATAACGTTTAACAGTAAAATGTGGTTATTATTTGTATAAGTTCTGTGAATAAGTTATTTTATTTAAGTAATATTGTAAATAAAAGTAGTAGGTATATATGTGATTGAAACCATATAGGATCATTGTTAATATTTGTAAATATTATTATGTTATAGTACGTAAGTCAAGCCACGTATAATAAAAATAACTGTTCATTTTCATTTGTGTTTTATTATCTCCTGCCTCTATTGTTATTTTATCTCAAATATATTTTTTAAATATCAAGGGACATAAATTGTGGATAAGACCAAGGGACTTTGAATTTTCTATCAAATGCGATATGAGCCAAATTACTTATGGAATGGTAGATATTATTTAGGTGGAGTATGGGAATAATAACACAATTATTTGGTAACTAGCTGTTACCCGCGACTTCGTTCGCGTTTAGTTCGGAATAGCTCAAACTCATTATTAAACATGGTGGAAGATTTTCATCCCAACTGGAACGGAAGTACTCGAAATACTGGAAATAGTGAATTTTACGCAAAGGAAACATTTCTTTATTTTAAAAAAGAAACAAAACTGTTTTCAAATCATTTCGAAAACTCGCTTGACATCTTCCACCTTGTATTTTTAAATTAAATATTATGAAGACAGTCTTTTGAGTGACTGACTTATAAATACAGGGCTACGAAAACTACGAAAATTGACAAACTTCTTCTATGGGCTTGGCAAATATTGCGGAAGGATTTTGAAAAATTCAACATTTTGCTGACGAAATCATTATCAAGTATGTGATGAACATTGTTATAATTGGACTTGGTAATGTTAACCAGTTTTAATGGTTTAAATATTTTTCCTTCCTCCCAAATTCTTAAAACATGCTGCCACCACTTACGAACTGAACAAATTAAAATAAGTACATCAAGTATCACACAAAATAGTTTCAAGAAAACCCGGTGCCTTGCACGCCCTGAGCAGCGAGCATTGGTTCTCTTCTTTGCCGAGCCAATGGTGGGTAGTTCCAGTTTTATGATAAATTCCATCGACCACAGTCACATCGTTGTTCATTGCTTTACACACAGGTAGAGAACAGGGGCGCAGTGGGCAAGAGAGCAAATACAGCATTGACTGGGATGGGGTCATATAGCCTCATTTTGCTATATATTCCTTGTATTGGTAAGCTTGTTTCCAGCAGATGATGTAGATACTTCCAAATTGATACTGGAGTTGATGTCCACGTGGCGGATTTTTTTGGTCTGATGAAATTTACCGGAACTGAGTGTTTCTCTGCCCACATTCAGTCTCTTTTATATAATAGGAGCAGCGGTATCTTTATATACCTTATACATAGGTTGGCTTCTCCTGGCATACTGTTATCATTTCTGGGATAGATTTACGTATTTACCATTAGATACCTACTTATTAGACGGAATCAATAATATCGCAGCGGCTTGCGTTGGTAGTCATCAGGTCACTAACATTGTATAATGTCTGCAGTTGCATAAAGACGTTGTCTCTCTGGCTGTATTTTACCATTTCTACCGCACCACGGCGAGATAGAACGGTAAAAGAGCCTATTAGGAGTCTTTCAACTAATCTCTCCTTCCTTCCGTCAGTCACATACGGTAGAAATAATGCCACCTCGAACCAAGCTGTTCGGAACTTCATTTCTTTATCAGGCGGTTAAGAACTGTATTGCTCTGCCCACACATGTGTTTTCTTCTTTTTAAGATCCGTAGTTTTTTTTACATAGGACACGTCAATTTAACTTCACCTCGACTAATGTTAAGCTAAAGGCAAAGACTCGGAAAGAGGGTCACCATCGTAAACATTTACCATGTTAACAGTGGTGGCACTCAGCTTGACGGCCTCATTACATGCCATTTCACGCCCCGCTTAAAGGACCCGGGACTGTAGGAAGAAGGAAACACGTGAGCTGGCAGGGAATTCCAGGTCTTAATGGTGCGACATAGGAATGGGTCACCAAACCGCTTGGTTCTTAATGGAATATTCTGATCCGTATGTGGATGACATCTGAGCCTTGCATTCGTTGTCCTGTGTAGGAAAGGAGAGCGTGGAACTAATTGGAACAGCTCATAAGAACATTCACCATGGTAGAGACGGTAGGGACAACTATCTCCCAGAATACGTAATGTGCTTCAGAGAAGGTGCAACGATTTACTTCCTCCATGAGTGCAGCTTTGATGGTGATAGCTTAGGCTACCCACCACCCTAGCCGAAGCAATCCCTGCTCTTCACGTTGAAACCGCCTATTTATGATAGGTAATCAAGGCAGGTATACTGGGGTACCTAACCCCAGAATACCCCCAAAGCCCCATTCCTCTGTTAAATTTTAATCGGTTTGATTCCAATATTGCGCTTGCCCCGATGTGGTGGCATCGGTATCAATGGTGGATACCACAGTACAATAAGTTGTACTATTACTGTCACACAGCCTAGTTTTATGTAGATACTACCTATAGAATACTAAGCTTAGAATTTATATTTTACTTCAAATAAAACTATAAATACAATAAAATACAACAAATACACAATAAAATAAAAAAGTTAAACAAAAGTAAATAAAAAACCATAAAAAAGGAAAATTACATTTTAGATGGATTCGAACGCGACTCAGCTAAGTTGTAAGTCCACCGCAGACGTATTGAGCCACAGTTACTATGAAATCATAGTGTGAAATAGACGTTTACATATTATGTCATAAAAACATTCTGCCCCATTCCATATTATAATAGCGTGATGATATATTAATTATGAAGGCCAGGAGTCTTTTTACCAAACCAACTGCTTACTAATTTCTGTGATTCGAGAGTAAATCGTTCGAGAACAATGTGAATTCTATCGAGACACTTGCTGTGCCGAAGATTCTGCAGTAACCTGACCTGACTTGGCTGAGATGTAGAACTCTGGCCTCTCGAAGTTCTTCAGATTCCTATGACCGAAATAATATCTTCTTGTAAGCATTGTTGCTTCTTTATTGGTTCGATCTATTCACACAATCACAAATTGTTAGCCATGATATGCTATTATTGACATAACTTTTTTATTTATGAACCGATTTCAATAAAACAACAACACTAAATGTTAAGTGAAGCCTACCACAATATATTAGTGAAAACCGCAACCAAATCCGTTCAGCCGATTCTGAGATTAGCGTGCACAAACTCACAGACAAACAGAGAAACAGAGAAACAGATAAACAGATAAACAGACAAACAGACAAAAATTCCAAAAAACGTTGATTTGGCTTCTATTACGTTTATAAAGTCCCCCTATAACAATTTTTCTCATTTCCTTTCCATGTACAGACATCGATCGTTTACAGATTTATTATATGTACTAGCTGCTACCCGCGACTTCGTCCGCGTTTAGTTCGGAATAGCTCAAACTCATTATTAAACATGGTGGAAGATTTTCATCCC
The DNA here is from genome assembly GCA_914829495.1 of Eilema sororculum. NCBI lineage: Eukaryota > Metazoa > Arthropoda > Insecta > Lepidoptera > Erebidae > Eilema > Eilema sororculum. The sequence goes on from OU618532.1 coordinate 2,540,635, forward strand.
AACTGGAACGGAAGTACTCGAAATACTGGAAATAGTGAATTTTACGCAAAGGAAACATTTCTTTATTTTAAAAAAGAAACAAAACTGTATTCAAATCATTTAGAAAACTCGCTTGACATCTTCCACCTTGTATTTATTAAATATCATGAAGACAGTCTTTTGAGTGACTGACTTATAAATACAGGGCTAAACTACTGAAAACTACGAAAATTTACAGACTTCTTCTATGGGCTTGGCAAATATTGCGGAAGGATTTTAAAAATTCAACATTTTGCTTGACTTCACCAGTTTTAATGGTTTAAATATTCTTCCTTCCTCCCAAATTCTTAAAACATGCTGCTACCACTTACGAACTGAACAAATTAAAATAAGTACATCAAGTATCACACAAAATAATTTAAAGAAGACCTGGTGCCTTGCACGCCCTAAGCAGTGAGCAGTGTTTCTCTTCTTTGCCGAGCCAATGGTGGGTAGTTCCAGTTTTAGGATAAATTCCATCGACCACAGTCACATCGTTGTTCATTGCTTTACACACAGGTAGAGAAGAGAGGCGCAGTGGGCAAAAGAGCAAATACAGCATATATAAAAACCAATGCCACTTTTCGTTGTAATGTTATAACTCAACAACGCCTTTACCGATTTGGCTAATTTTGGTCTTGAATTATTCGTGAAAGTCCAGGGATGGTTTGTACGTAGCGAAAAATTCGAATAATTGCCGGGAACCGATATCTACGCGTACGGCGCCGCGGGCAAAAGCTAGTTTTGCTATAATATATTCCTTGTATTGGTAAGTTTTTTTCCAGCAGATGATGTAGATACTTCCAAATTGATACTGGAGATGATGTCCACGTGGCGGATTTTTTGGTCTGATGAAATTTACCGGAACTGAGTGTTTCTCTGCCCAAATTCAGTCTCTTTTATATAATAGGAGCAGCGGTATCTTTTATATACCTAAGTAATACATAGGTTAGCTTCTCCTGGCGTACTGTTATCATTTCTGGGATAGATTTACGTATTTACTATTAGATACCTACTTATTAGACGGAATCGATAATATCGCAGCGGCGTGCGTTGGTAGTCATCAGGTTTTTTTTTTTATATAGGACACGTCAATTTGACTTCACCTCGCCTGATGTTAAGCTAAAGGCAAAGTCTACATTGTATAATTTCAGCAGTTGCATAAAGACGTTGACTCTCTGGCTGTATTTTACCATTTCTACCGCACCACGGCGAGTGAAAGAGCCTATTAGGAGTCTTTCAACTAATCTCTCCTTCCTTCAATCAGTCACATACGGTAGAAATAATGCCACCTCGAACCAAGCTGTTCGGAACTTCATTTCTTTATCATGCGGTTAAGAACTGTATTGCTCTGTCCACACGTGTGTTTTCTTCTTTTTAAGATCCGGAGTTTTTTTTATATAGGACACGTCATTTTAACTTCACCTCGACTGATGTTAAGTTAAAGGCAAAGACTCGGAAATAGAGTCACCATTATAAACGTGTGCCATCTTAACAATGGTGGCACTCATCTTTATGGGATCATCAGAAGCCTTTTCACGCCCCCTTTAAAGGACCCGGAGCTGTAGGAAGAAGTAAACCGTGAGCTGGCAGGGATTTCAGGTCTTAATGGTGCGACATAGGAATGGGTCACCAAACCGCTTGGTTCTTGATGGAATATTCTGATCCGTATGTGGATGACATCTGAGCCTTGCATGCGTTGTCCTGTGTAGGAAAGGAGAGGGTGGAACTAATTGGAATAGCTCATCAGAACATTCACCATGGTAGAGACGGTAATACGATAGGGACAACTATCTCCCAGAATACGTAATGTGCTTCAGAGAAGGTGCAACGATTTACTTCCTCCATGAGCGCGGCTTTGATTGTGACAGCTTAGGCTACCCATCACCCTAGCCGAAGCAATCGTGAAGAGAACGTGAAGAGCAGGGCTCTTCACGTTCTCTTCACGACCGCCTATTTATGATAGGTAACCAAGGCAGGTATACTGGGGTACCTAACCCCAGAATACCCCCAATGCCCCATTCCTCTGTTAAATTTTAATCGGTTTGATTCCAATATTGCGCTTGCCCCGATGTGGTGGAATCGGTATCAATGGCGGATACCAGTTTCAGTTTTATGACTTCTCAGGCGGGTGGGACCACTACTATATTTCATTCTCCGAAATGAAGAATTTTGTATAGATCTAAGAATATTATATAATAAGTTCTGCTATTGCTGTCACACAGCCTAGTTTTATGTACTACCTATAGAATACTAAGCATAGAATTTATATTTTACTTCAATTAAAACTATAAATATAATAAAATTCAACAAATACACAATAAAATAAAAAAGTTAAACAAAAGTAAATGAAAAACCATAAAAAAGTAAAATTACATTTTAGATGGATTCGAACCGAACGCGACTCAGCTAAGTTATAAGTCCACCGCAGACGTATTGAGCCACAGTTACCATGAAGTCATAGTGTGAAATAGACGTTTACATATTATGTCATAAAATCATTCTGTCCCATTACTTATTATAATAGCGTGATGATATTAATTATGAAAGCCAGGAGTATTTTTTTTACCGAACCAGCTGCTTACTAATTTGTTGGATTCGAGAGAAAATCGTTCGATAACAATGTGAATCCTATCGAGACACTTGCTGTGCCGAAGATACTATAGTAACCTGACCTGACTTGGCTGAGATGTAGAACTCTGGCCTCTTGAAGTTCTTCAGATTCCTATGACCGAAATAATATCTTCTTGTAAGCATTGTTGCTTCTTTATTGGTTCGATCTATTCACACAATCACAAATTGTTAGCCGTGATATGCTATTATTGACATAACTTTTTTATTTATGAACCGATTTCAATAAAACAAACACTAAATGTTAAGTGAAGCCTACCACAATATATTAGTGAAAACCGCAACCAAATCCGTTCAGCCAATTCTGAGATTAGCGTGCACAAACTCACAGACAAACAGAGAAACAGAGAAACAGAGAAACAGATAAACAGATAAACAGATAAACAGACAAACAGACAAAAATTCCAAAAAACGTTGATTTGGCTTCTATTACGTTTATATAGTCCCCCTATAACATTTTTTCTCATTTCCTTTCCATGTACAGACAACGATCGTTTACAGATTTATTATATGTATAGATAATCGCAAAAATGAATACCGTATCGATGTTTCATTGAATCAGTAAAGTGGTTTGGTTCGATATACTAAATACGAAATTGCGTTTTGTATTGGAAATATGATTACTATATCAGCAACGCGTCATCAATATACAAAATCATTTCAATACTTAGATAGATGCCGATCTTTTCTTGAAAACTTCAATTACAGTATGGGAGGGACAACACTAAATCTAGTCTGATCAGATTAAATATGTATATCATTGCACGTATCATTAAATGGAGAATACGAAATAGTTTACGCTGCAAGGCTAAATTCCTGTTGGTAATAATGAAAATCCTAAATAAATCGATATCTTGATACGATTACCAGAAAGAAAACCAGGTTCATCTGAAAGATTGTGTATGAAAAAAGAGCACTGCAATTCTTAAACATTGGCGAAAGTGGTAGAAGTTGCGTCTGAAGTGTATCTGTGCCTGCACTGAAAAAAAAATATTTAAGTATGTTTATCCGCATTCTAGATTCCATAACACAAGCTAGTTAAGCTGTGCTTACCATGGGTCTAGATAGCGTTGTGTAGAATGTTGGGAAATATTTATTATTATTGTCCTCTTTATTTTTTTCAACAAAACTTATAAATTATATTTTTAAATACATATAAAAAACATCTATGTAAAAATATAAAAAATAGTACCCCACCGGCATCGGGTACAGGGACCAAGCTACCGGTGGTTAGGGCTCCATGGAGAGGAACCTCCTCACAATGCGTGCCGTGTCGAGGATTACCGCCTTCTGCATCAGGCCCTTGCTTGACCCAACTGTCTAACGTGAGCCTCTTGAGGTGTTGGTCGAGGCTCTTGGCAATCAGTCCGTGAACCGACACGACTATCGGAACAATAATCGCCGAATCAACTTTCCACATGTCGACAACCTCGTGAGCCAGGTCCAAATATTTTATTTGCTTATCTTTTTCGGCTTTAACGAGATTCTCATCATGCGGAATGGTGACTTTATCAGGCTTATTGGCTACAATAGTCCTGTCAGTGATGATAGATATTATTATAATTACTAACTTATAACGAACAGCCACTTTTTATGACTATCAAACCCTGCTGCCACCATTTTCGCCAGTGTTTAAGAACTGCAACACTGATTTTTCATACACAGAATTTGATGATCTTTCAAATGAGCCTGGTATTTTCTTTTCCTTTGCAAAGTAACTAGCAATTCGATATGTCGCTAGACTGTTTTGGCGGTAGATCTTCTATTTTGCTAACAAAGCATATTATATTGGGACAAGCAAAAAACAAGCCGTATTTTAAAAACCAACCTGCCAGCATATTCGTGACAATAGTAAACATCAACTATAAAAAATCTTAGCTCTCTGTTCACGACTTTTACTAGCAATTTTGATTCAATTGAAGCTGATATATAAAATGTATTTCACGGATTTTATTTCACCCGTAATAAAATTTACAGTGCTATTCAACGGCGCGTTCGTGGGTGTCACTAAGAGTGCTCACTTGAAAACGTTCACAGAAATAAAAGGAATATAAAATAGAAGTCACGGTTGTCTGAGTTATATTACATTTATCTTCTAAAGAGATCGAAAGGACAAAGAACACTGTACCTTACGGTGCTACACCGTAATCTATGTGGGTTTTGCCATTTTTTCAATATCGAGTTATTAAAAATCGATAGGTTATTTTCATCTCTTCCAGTGGGTGTTTTAGAAGGTGAATACGGGATAGCTCCGACAGTACCTAAATATACAGCCTGACATGACAAAGTCCCCGTTAGACGGCAATAATAATGATATGTATGTATGTTATTTTGCAAAAGGTCATTTCATCACTTGTACAGAAACCATGGTACCAACACTGCGCGATCCAACGGAGATACAAATGTGGGAACCTCTACAAGTGTACTTGAAAATAAAAGGGTAAGTATTAAAAAAAATACTTTTGTTAGGTATCGGTAGTGTATTTATCGATAAAGAAAATAAATGAGATTATTTCATATATTATCTTCTTCATGTATTTTGTAATAATCGAAAAAAAAATAGTAATAATCGAATAATCGAGAAAGTCTTATGAATGAGGATAGTGCCCAATGTGTGGGTTAGGTTAGGTTAGGTTATATAATATTATATATTAATTGCCCTGGGGGAGTAATGAAAAAAAAAAAATTAAACTTTAATCAACCTCAAGCAAATGGTACAATCATCATTGGTAAATACTAAATTAAAATTTATTTATTTTTCTTATCTTTAGTCAATGTCACAATCATCTTAGGTATATTATATATAATATTATATAGTTTTTTTTTATGTTTCAACGTGTGTTTTACGTTTTCCCTTGCACTTCTGACTACTAAAGTACTTATTTTTATTAAATTTTTGTTTACTTTTTATTGTTGCAATTTTGAACACTGACATTACAATAATCTCCGCATATAGTGCAGGTTTCGTGCAGCCACTTTTTACACGTGACTGGACACACTGTATCCAGTCTACATTTAAATTTGTCTTCTCAAAATCTTCAAAACACTCCGCACATTCATTTGTCGCATCCGAAGAAGAGTGGGATACAAGATTTTCTTCGCCGCTTTTGTTGAAATCGTTATTTGTTTTTCAGCTTTGCGAATAGGACGCTGAATTCTGTTGCTTCTATAATTGCGTGGCATGTCTATAAAAAAAGAAAATAAAAAAAGTATTTTCAGAAATTCATTATGGGATAGATGCATCTAAGGGCATCTCGTACTGGGATCGTATTTATTCTATGATGCATGAAATATTATATTAAAGTTCTTACACTAAATAATTATGAATTCCACAACATTCTACACAACGCTATTTACATTACACCCATGGTAAGCTTGTGTTATGGAATCTAAAATGCGAACTGAGATACTTTTCTTTGTATTTATTATACTATATTATATTTATGTATTTACAAAAAATATTGTATATATTTTGGGATATAATTGGATATATTTTGCAGAAAAATAAAAATTTACTTTGAAGTCTGGTAAAAGAATTATACTTATTATAGATCTGAAACACAGGTGCTTATCTCAATTAATAATAACTAAGCTCTAAAAGACTTATCCTTTAGTGCATTAAAAACTGGTATTAACTATTTTCAATGTACAAAATATATTTCTATGGAAAAGGTTTTGCGTACTTAAATATTACTGAAACGTTTGGGCAATGTTACTAACAATACAAACAGTACAGTTACAAATATTAATGTGCTTGGATTTTTACATAAACTCAACACATAAACGTAACTGATTTGGCTGGTAGGTGATAATCATTCTTAGGATGAGTGACCTTAACATATCGAAAATTCTTCGTGACACATTGGTCCCGGTTAAAAAGGCTGCTCGCCCACGTCAGACTTTTTGTAGGACCGATAAACGGGGGTCCTCCGATTCTTCTGACCGATTTTGTGACCGACTCAACGCACACGTCCACCATTTTGTCTGTGGCTACGTCCTGTGGCCGACTGTTGGTGAGTAGTGTGCGTTTATGTATACATTTCCGAACGTTCCATTTTTCACCGATAATCGGATCGGTCGGGATGCACTGATTTTATTTCTGACCGACTTTTTGTAAGACGTGGGTGTTGCACTATTGCGAGTAGTATGTTCTATTTTTCTCCTACAAAAAGTCGGTCACCGATTATAGGACGTGAGCGGGCAGCCATGCTATTCTTTGGTGGTAGGTGGAGCCGTAAAAAAGTCTTACTTATATCGCCAGCAGATGGTAGAGGTAAGTGGTAGTCACTTCGCTGAAAATATGGCTGTTGAGAAAAAGGTTAGATGGGATGAATATAAAACAACGCAACTAAACTAAACTCCATTAATTCAAAGCTAACATCCACAAAGCTACATAACTCCATATCAAGCCACCCCAGTCGACTTACAAAACGCATTATATGTTCATATTAATAAAATAGTAAGGAGACATTCTGTATGATTAATAGTCCTGTGACGTAATAAAGTGACGTGTGTATGTAATATCTGTCGGTAGTTGCGGATTCCAGTTCGGAAGATGAGTGTTTGGTACTTTCTATAATTTTTAACTAGCTGCTGCTCGCGGCTCCGCCTTTGTGCATGTCGATAAACGTAACCAAATATTAGATGTCTGTACCTAATTTCATTAAAATCGGTTGAGTGGTTTAGACGTAAAATCGTAACAAACAGAGTTAGTTTTGCGCATATTATAATTATGGATTATTTTTAAACGAAGGTGTTTCAATTGAATGAATAAGAGGATATGAAAATGGTAAATAACTAAATAAATAAAATTAAATATTATGTTGAACTACCCAATATTTATACACACCTATAAATCAATATTTATCAACTCTTGAAAGCTGCTGATTGACAGATGAAACTCTAGCACAGACTTTCGTCTCGGAGCTAGATAGGCAGAAGGTATTCGTTCCCATAAATATGAGAAATATGGATAAGTGCAATCGAGAGTAGAAATGTGGAGAGGGGACTTCTGGCCCCGAAGATGAAACCCTCGGACGCAACGATTATTTAGATATAGATAACTAGCTTCCTGCCTGCGTGGATGTCGGTTATCGTGACCAAACATGGCCTATGCCATTCCCAAGGTCTAATCAACCCCTGTATCAAATTTCATCAAAATCGGATCTGTGGTTTAGGCGTATAAGCGTAACATACAGACAGACAGACAGTTACAGATAGTAACTTTCACATTTATAATATTAATATGGATAATAACAATACACCAGTTAGTTGAATACAAAAAAAAACACAATCAGCTAGAATGCTTTTAGTAGGTGGAAAGATAGAAAATTAAAACAAAATTGTTCTCATTTTCAAATTGAAATAGAAACCAACAAACTGCAATGAACGTTCGAGTTTAACCACGACCAAATAAAATAATGCCACATCAGGAACACGCCGGAGCTTCACAATGCACTCGGAGGATAAAAGGAAATCCTACTACTAAGGTTTACGCTATTTTTTCTTATGCTCCATCTCATTTGCATATAGGTACCACTATTATATCCGTATCTCTTTTTCTTAGACTTAGATGTACGATGCTCAGCATGACTTGTATGGAAAAGAAACTTTGAAATCGGATTAACGTTTTATTTTATGGCAGCCATGTGGGTAACCTATTGAAATATCGAATTTCTGTTACCCGAATCTTAACGCCGAAAACGGTTGGTAGAACTTTTAAAAGACAGATGTAATGAATGACAACTTTCTATAATTTCGTTTTTCATTTCCCAGATGAATCAATTTCCAGGTGCACTAAAACCAAATTTTCAAATAGTATTTTTTTGTTTTCCATAGTGTCATAATCCAAATATAGTTATACCAGATTATCAGAATATTTTTTTTTGTTTCCCATCGTACCATTTTCCAAATAAACTATTACCAAATTTTCAATTGCCAGTCAGTAAATTTATTGTATTAGTTGCCTATTACAGATAGGTTTAAGTGTCAAATTCGACTCAGTAGGTTAGGTTAGGTTAGAACTGCGACCCCTGAACTGCTAGAAAAATTCGACTCAGTAGGTTAGGTATGTTTGTTTGTCTGTCTTTGTGTTTGTTTTTGTTTGTCTGGATATCAATAAACTGCATTTCAAATATTTGTGTTTTAAAAATTCGGCTTTCGTGCATATGGATTACGGTCATCTGGATTTTGTGCATTTAGATTTCGTGTGTCTGGGATTCGTTCGTCTGGATTATAAAACGCCGTACAAATGAATAAATAGGAAAATTAAATTCGAAGTTGCGATTATATGGCAAATAAAACTTCGGAATTTAGAAAACCGGGATTATGAATAAATGGCCAAACATTTTCTGGATTATGATATTCAGAATATTAAAATTCGGGATTAAGATAGGTAACCAGCCATGTGAGCCCGTCACTGGGAATTTTATTTAACTTTGTGATGACGCTACATATTGAAAATCGGAGAAATTCGGATATCTAATGATATTGGTAGAAAACACAACGCTTAGATAAGTTAGAAACTATTTTAAGCATTTAATTTATTACGCTCCTTGAAAAACTCTAGCAGCAAGCAATTGGGTATTGACTAGTCAAATTATTTTGTATTAAACGTCAAAACGATAAGTTTTAAGGTAACTTGTATGAAAAAAGATTTTAGTGACTAGTGACGTCATAAAATTTAATTGTTAAATCAGTTACTATTATAAGTTGGGTGGATGATTGAAAACAAATAAAAACTATAAAATAAGAACCGACGCAATTTTTACCGCTCTTTTACCAGTCTTAATTTAATAAGCTCGGTTAAATAATTTATTTAAACTATAGGATAATACCCAATTGGGTATTCTACTGACTAGTCAATTTAATTTTATATTTTTTTACTAAACGTCAAAACTATCATATCGTATAGTCAAATCAGTTACTATTATAGGTTGGGTGGATGATTAAAAATAAATTAAAACTATAAAATAAGAACCGACGTAATTTTTACTGCTCTTTTACCATTCGTGATTTAATAAGCTCGGTTAAATAATTTATTTTAACAATAGGATAATACCCAATTCTGTGCGAGATGGGAAGAATTTGAACCGGACGATTGACTGAGGAACTGCCTGACTATTATGACATTGTCGAACAATACTGACCAGTTAGACTGCCCGCTATTCCCAAGTCTCCCAATATGGACTGAGAGGTATCTTAGCATTAAACTATTCAGGCAACTCCTGAAATCTGAATAGTAGGACCGTTTAACATGAGACAGATATATATATAGCCCAGAATCAGTCTCAGATATAGGCTCAAGTCAACAATAGTGCTCGGAATATAACAATAGGCTCATCCCCTATTACGTGGGACGGAATACACAGATAGACAGGTACTAAAATTATTATAGGTGATATGTGGGTGTTAATTCCTAATCCTCTGGGGATAAAGGCGTGACTATAATGTATGTATGTCTGTATGTATGTTGGCTTTTTACTCAATTACGTCAAAATGGTTGATTAAATCTGGATGAAATTTTGGCGTGAAGATAAATTTTAGTCTGTTCTGAACAGGGGCAAAAGTACTACCCAAAACTATCTATCTACTGACTAGTCAAATTAATATTACTTTTACTAAACGTCAAAACGGTAAGTTATAAGGTAACTTGTATGAAAAAATTTTTAGTGACGTCATAAACTTAAATAGTAAAATCATTTACTATTAAAGGTTGCGTGTTTCGTTAAAAATAAATAAAAAAGTTAAAATAAGAACCGCTGCAACTATTACAACTCTTTGACTTCTTAATTTAATGAGCTAGGGTAGATAATTTATTTTAACTACAGGACCAACCCAATACACATAATTAAGTGCATACCAAAATTCAAACCAACGTAGTATATTATTACAATCAACGGAAATTCTCAAAGGAAATTGGAGTTGAACTTAACACAATCAAGTTGCAACAAGTTGCTATCCCGTCATACACTCACTGTTGTGTTCACTGCACATCTCTATTATTTGGAGAACCATAGAGTATTCGTACTATAAGTAACTTACGTAACTTATACAACTTGTAACAGAGGTTGCCATCTAAATTTAAATAACTCAAAGGTGACTGACTGACTGACTGACTGACATAGTGATCTATCAACGCACAGCCCAAACCACTGGACGGATCGGGCTGAAATTTGGCATGTAGATAGAAAATATGATGTAGGCATCCACTAAGTAAGGATTTTGATTAATTCTACCCCCAAGGGGATAAAATAGGGAATGAAAGTTTGTATAACACTTTGTCAATTTTAAACCGATCGGGCTGAAACTTTGCATGCATAAAGCTACTATGACGCAGGCATCCCCTAAGAAAGGATTTTGAGATGCAGGCTTTGTGATTAGTAATTTTTCAGTTTAAAATATACGTATTTCTGTTTGCTAGCGCCATCTACATTGAGTTATTTTGTTAAAATGTTATGCTCAATAGCGTTGACTCTACGCCGACGCTGACGACGCTAGTCATATGATAATGTAAAGAGGTTTTAGTAGCAGAGCCTGAGGTATGCCTAAAAAGATAAAATTTCCTCTATCCTTTTAATTTCTGAGTGTACCTCTATGTTATTTTATTTTCAATGTTAGTTAGGGTTCCGTACCCAAGTATACAATCAGAACCTATTACCAAGACTGCACTCTCTGTCAATAAACTGTATCTCGTGGACCCTGATAGCTAGACGGTAAAAATTTCCACAGATGATGTATTTCTGTAGCTGCATTAACAATAAAGATGAAAACAGATAATGGTTTTTTTTTTTTTTTTTTTTTTTTTTTTTATTTTTTTTTTTTTTTTTTTAACCGTGGGGGAAAATCCTTCATGGATGTTATGCCGGACTCCTACCGACTAAAAACCCCCACGGTAACGCCCAGAAGCCTATGGATGGGAGCCCCGGGTAAGCCCTCGGAAGGATGTCCCAGGACTCCCATCAGACCCACGGCTACAATTGCGGCCTCGTCTCGGGGGTGGTTCGGGTGCTATCCCGCGTCTATGGGGGGGGTATTCGGGTGTTACTCCGCTTCTTGGGGGGGGGGGGGGGCGTGCGTGAATCCCTCACGTCACGCTGCCGTCATGGGCCTGCTTCTGTAAAGACGGTGAGCAGCCAACTCACCGTCCTCAGGCCCCCGGTCATGGAGGCCGATGGTCTTCGGCGAAGACACGTCGGCGGTGCCCAAGCCGCCGACTGCGGAACTCGGGTGGGAGAGTTTTCTCCCGCTCTCGCCCCGCCGCCTCTTTCACGAGCATGACCTGCTCACAGAAAGAGGCGGCGCAGTCCCACTTACTCCCGCTGGAGACCATGGCTCGCACCATGGTCTCAAGCGAGAGGGTGCCCACGCCCAGACCCACCACGAGGACCTGGCGCTGTTGCACCCACGCCGTGCACTCCACCAGCGTGTGGAGCGCTGTGTCATCGCTGTGGTCCTCGCAGTGCTGACACTCGGCCGTGGTTTCCCGGTGTCTTCGCCACAGATACCTACCGAAGCTACCATGCCCGGTAAGTATCTGTGACAACCGGTAGGAGAGAGCACCGTGTCTCCTCTCCAGCCACTCGTCCATGACCGGTCTGACGGCCGCAATTGTGGCGAATCCCCCCTTTGGTTGCTCAAGTCGCACCTTCCATGTCTCCACGGTTTCCTGGTAGAGCTGGGACCGCTGGGCCTCGATTTCTCGAGACGCAGGCCATTGGCCCCGCTCCAGCGCCTCCTTGCGCCATATAAATAGGGACGCAAGGGCTCTCGCTTCCAGGTCCCATGGAGGGGTCCCGGCTAGGAGGCATGCCGCCTCACCTGAGATCGTGCGGTATCCCCTTATCACCCTGACGGCCATCGCCCTCTGTGGGCTCAGCAATCTAGCCACATTACTGGCCGTCAGGTTCTCTGCCCATACGGGGGCCCCGTATAGGGCCATACTTCGCACGATCCCCAGGTACAGTCTCCTGCAGGGGGCGTTGGGTCCCCTGATATTGGGCATCAGCCGCGCGAGTGCAGCTGACGCCCCCCTCAGTTTTGGGACCAAACTTCGGAAGTGATGTCCGAAGTTCCACCGGCCATCGAGCACGAGTCCCAGATACTTCATCGAGGGCTCGATGCCGATGCTGACGCCCCCTACCTGTAGGCTGGATCCCGCAGGTGGCCCCATCCGAGGTCCGTGGAAGCACAGAGCCTCGGACTTGTGAAGGGCGACCTCGAGACCCAGCCGCCGTATCCGACCCACGACTTGAGCAACACCTGCCGTGGCCTTTAGTGCTGCATCTCGGTGCGTTGCTCCCCGCGCCGTAACGAGGGTGTCATCGGCGTAACACGTTACGGTGACCCCTCTGAGCAACGGACCACGCAGCACCCAATCGTAGCCGATGTTCCACAGGAGTGGCCCTAATACCGATCCCTGTGGAACACCGCACGACACATCCCGCCGACCCGGCCCTAGCCAACTCGGGTAAGTAATGGCCCTCTCAGAGAGATAGGCCCCGACAATTCGACGGAGGTAGGGAGGCACTCCATGGTAGATAAGCGCCTCCCTAATGCAACTCCAGGGCAGGGTGTTGAAGGCGTTGGCGATGTCAAGAGACACCGCCACCACCACCTCACCCTGTGAGACTGCTTCCTCCGTCAGGCCTCTAATGCGCATGATCGCGTCTACGGTGGAGCGCCCCTGACGGAAGCCAAACTGGCTATCCGACAGATCAGGCCCCACGCGTATGAGATGCTTGACGAGGCGTTGTGCAATAATGCGCTCAAAGAGCTTGCACACCTCGTCGAGCAACACGATCGGCCGGTACCCTGATGGGGAATTTGCCGGCCGCCCCGCCTTTCGGATTAAGACCAGTTTCCCTGTCTTCCAGACCTTGGGGAACTGGCCTTTTTCGAGGCATGCGCTAAAGAGCCCTATAAGTCGAGGCCCAAGTTCTTCGAGAGCCAGGACCCATGCTCGGCCTGGAATGCCATCGGGTCCAGGGGCGGTGTTTCTGCGGGATTTAAGCCGCAGTACAGCCGCCCCTAGCTCACCCTCTGTGACTACGGGCACGTCGTTCTCGCTGCCTTCCGCGTTGGGTGCCTGGGACGGAGCCATGCGCGGAGGAATGTGTTCCTCCGCTCTTGATGGGAACAAGGAGTCCAGGACCCCCTCCAGCCGCTCCGGCTGGAGACTCTGGGTCAGTGGGGGCGCCTTGGGGCGTAATTTGCCCCTTACCATAAGGTACGGGCGCCCCCACGGGTTCCGCTCCAAGGTCTCCATCAGCTCCTCGCGGCCCACCTTTTTGGACCGCTTGATGGCCGTCTGGAGGGCCCTCTTGGCCCCCTTGTACCCATCATAGAGCTCCGTCTCTCGGGCTGCCGCATCGTCTGGGCGGCGACGCCTCCGGCGGAATCTGGTGTACCGGCGGCGCGCGGCAACGCACTCCGCGCGCAACTGCGCGATTTCCGGCGTCCACCAGTACACCTGTCTTCTCGCCGGTCTGGGCCTAGCCCTGGGCATCGCCGCATCGCAGATATGCGACATGGCTCTCCCGAACCACTCCACCTCGGCATCAATATTGGCAGGTCTGTCCGCTATCGGGATCCAGGCCTGCACTATGGCCGCCTCCAGGAGAGCCTCCGGATCCAGGCGATGGAGTGCCCAACGCGGTCCCGGGGGATTCACAATAGCTGGCGGCAGGTTTGGTGGAGGGGAGACGTCGAACCGAATATATCGGTGATCTGATGACGTCTCCTCCTCCTCCACCACACGCCATCCCTGGACACGGCGGGCGAGCTCAGGGGTCGCAAACGAAACGTCTATGACCGAGCTGAGCCCCCGCCGCGTCCAGGTTGCGACATTCCCCCGGTTCAGGATGACTAGGCCACGTGTAGCGACCCAGTCCTGAAGTATCCTCCCCCTGTCTCTGGTTTCCCGGGAGCCCCAAGCCTGCGACCAGGCATTGAAATCTCCCAGGATCAGGACAGGGCGAGGCCGGCATGCAGCGAGAACGACGTCCAGCTCAGGGAGCCATAGCTCAAACTGATGCTGGTCGAGGTTTGGCGAGATGTAAACGGCCACGACAGCCACCCCCTCATATTCCGCCGCGACACAACCCGGGCCCCTAGCGATAAGCGCTAGGCGCGAGTCGTCCGCGGCGGTCCCCCCAAAGACAGTCGCCAGGCCGTGCAGATCCACTGGGCTTCCCGGGTGAACCCAGTACGGCTCGGCGACAACCACCACGTTAATGGACCACTGCCTGATGCTCTGGTACAGAAGGTCCTGAGCACCAGCGCAGTGGTTCAGGTTCACCTGAAGGATGCGGATATGGGTGCCCATTAATGGACGTCCATTTCCGCACCCTGCCGCGAGAGTGCACCCTCACCTCCCCGTGTGGACGGACGGGGCTTTGGCCTTGAGGCAGTGCAGGCCTTACTGCCCACCCAGTGGTCGGCCTCCTTGCCCTCCGCCACGCATTTAAAGCAGCGTGGCGGAGCGTCACAGGCAAGAGCCACGTGACCGGGCTGACTACAGCGGAAGCACCGGTCTCCCACGGTGACTTCCGCTGTGCACTGCACTCCCACATGCCCCACGACCAGGCACCTAAAGCACCTGGCTTCGCGTGGCTGCAGGAGATGCGCCTGTGCCCTCAGGAAGCCTCCGATAAGGAGGCTCCGTCCGTCCGCCACTTTTTGGGCCGCCGCGACGGGGCAGCTCACGACTGCCGACCCGTGACCGAAAGGGCCAAAGCGGATTTCACCTGACCTCACCTGGTCACGAGGGCAGCCGCTCGCCTCCACGACGGCGGAGATTATCTCCTCCGTCGTGGCCGCGTCATCCAGACCCGAAATGCGTAGACTCGCGCATTTGTTGGGTCTGGTGACGCGGACGTCACCCGTGTCCAGCGACTCCCTTAGCTTTGCCGCTAGGGCATCTGCTTTGGGGCCGCTGGTGGCGCCATAGACCTCAAGGAGGCGTGCTCCGGTCCGCGTCATTTTGGACCGGAGACCTCCCTCTATTTCGAGGGCTTTAAGGTCCACCGAGGCCCTCGCCTGTCTCAGGACCTCGGTATACCCCACGCCCCTCGCCCTGCCCTCTGTCGTCACCGTAATGACCACGGCAGAGGAACGGGGAACGCGGAGCCTCTTTGGCGCCTTCACCGCGGCGGCCTTTGCCACTTTTGCGGCGGTTTTTGCCGCCTTCTTGGCGGCCTTCGCCGCCTTTTTGGTGGCATTAGCCGCCTTCTTCTTTGCTCCCACCACCTCCCAGACCCCCTCACTGGAGAGATTCTGGGATGCAACGGGAGCATTGGCTGTACTGCTTGGGGAGGCGGGGTTGCCACCTCCCCTAGGTACCGTCTTCTTAGGGGCGGAGGGGGCGGAGGCCCTCGACTTGGGACCAGGAGCCCCACTGGGCGCAGCCTTCGTCGCATATGACGCGACGACGGGTGCCGCCAGCGGCGGGCGGTATGCCCGGTCCTCGAGGACGCCGAGGCGTCGCTCGATGGCCTCCAGCAGCTGGACCACCGTAGGCGTCACCTTAGAAGGAGCACGGGGAGCGGGGGTTTTAGCACCCCGAGCCTCCCCGGCCCCCTGGACCAGCTGCGTCAGCTGACTGATCTCCTCCCGCATCAGCTGTTGCTGCTTGCGGGAGTCGGCAAGCTCCGACTCCAGGCTCGCAACCCGAGCCCGGAGTTTCTCCTCCTCGCTGGAGACGCTCCTTTCCAGGAGCTCCTCCAGCGCTTTGGCGGCACCCGTTACGGCATCTGCCACGACCCTCTTCTTTCCCGCAATATTTTTCTGGCCTTTTACAGCGCCAGAAATGCGGGAAAGAGCAGCCAAGATGTTCTGCGCCGCTGGCACCTCTGTGACCTTCCCGCTTGGTAGCGGGGACACAATCGCTGGCGGCTCTGCTACCTTCCCTTTCGCTCTGTAGAGGTCGGCTTTCCGGCCTCTACACGCGGTGGTAGCCACTATCTTCCTCTTACTAGGAAGGTCCTCCTCGCTGTTAGATGCCTCAGACCCAGGCCGACGAAACAGGCCCTTGCCTGGTCCGCTCGACCTGGGTCTCTTTCTACCTACGTCGGCATGGATATCGAGACCGGGGGTATCCTCGGTCCCGCCACCCACGCCGGCGGCCGACTCCATCTCCGAGCCAGCACGAGTCGACACGTCTTCCGCGTCACCTTTTTGGGTGGTTTTGAGGCACACCCATGGGCCTGTGGGACTGTGGTGACCCCTCCCATATACCATCCGGGATGAACCCGGGCGGGGGTCGCCATGGCTGGTCGCCGAATGGATGTCCATTCGACCACCAGTCACAGCAAGGGATTCCCCGGACGAAGTCCGGGTACCCTCATGGGTAGTTTTATTCGATGTCGTTTCCATAGCCATAGTTTTAACGGTTAATGTCCGCCGACGTTGAGGTAGAAGTAGAGAGGTTGGGAGTGTATGTGAGGATGGGAAAGGTGGGAAGGTGGGAGTGAGTGACGCCCTAGGCACTGAGTACCCCCCAGTGATGCATCCCATTGCCAGGCGTCAGAGCGTGGGGTTCGGGGTGATTTTTTATAGAGGTTTTCTTCCTCGCAACTCCTAAGAGCCACCATGCCCGTCTGTTGTCAGACGGGGGTACGGCTCGGCCGATCGATGGTCCCTATGGGACCGTGTACTTCACCACTGATCGCTCAGTGGCAAAGTACTCGTCGCCCTGAGAGTTCTCCGCTAGGTACGCTCTGCTTAGCAGAGCGCATGCGGAGAACTCGAAACCGGCCATAAAGGCCCACCCTCCTTGGTGGACTATTTGCCATGGGCGACGACGTGCGCCTCGCGCGAAGCCCACGTCATCGCCCACGTTACCAGGGTGCACCACGCGGAGGTTGTCCTACCCAGCACCCCAAACAGATAATGGTACGGAACCGTTAGTCCTAGAGTTTGGCTCGTACTTGGTTAGTATTTTTGTATATTACGAGATTATATTTTATATATTACGAGCTTTATTTGATTAAGATGACCGGCGTATTGATTGTTACTGGTAACGGGTTCAATTTCTGCTCAGTGCAAATAATATGGTTCGCCCTAAAATCAAAACTTATGGTTCATGATTTCATCAGGTAACGTTACTTGAAATCACAAGAAGAAATACAATTAACAAACGAAACCAATGTTTGTCACTCATCACATCTTATAAGACTTTCTTCGCTATTTAAGAAATTCGTGCATCCTTTTTATTATGGTTACATTTCTTTGGAACATTAAATGTATACAATTTTCTTTCACACCACTTGGATAGATTTTTAAGTAAGATTGTAAGTGTACTTATCACAGGAAATGTAGTGGGACACATAATTGTTGCGCATTACGCGCATACATGTTACTGTCAAGTTCGGTGGATACCATGTTTGTCACAATGTTTGGATAGTTCATAGTGGCACTCGCAAGGGTACATAATTTTGTAAGATTAAATTGGATACATCTCTTTGTAGTTGACTGTACAAGGCGACTAAGGGATAAGTCAGCCTCAGATGTATGGCTTGAGTCAACAATAGTGCCCGGAATGCGGCAATAGGCTCACCTCCTATTACGCGGGACCGAATCCAATGATTGGTGAAATGAAGGTGTTAATTTACCTCTGCTTAACCCTCCGGGGATAAAGGCGTGATTGTATGTATGTATGCGTATATTAGAAAATCCTGACAGATTTGAATTATTTTCGTGCTTTTACTCACAAGACTAGTACTATTATTCCAAGTTAAAGTTGATGCAAAAAATTCGACGGATGCTGGAATAGTTCGGAAAGATAAAGCCTTACATGAGACTGAGACTAGTAATCTAACTCCAACAACAAAGATTAAAAGCCGTGCAAGAGCCTCTTCTCTCAATCCAATATATTCACCGGTTTGCAGGTAAAGTACCTAGATAAAGTTGTAAAGTTCTTGAAATATATAATTTCACCTTCAACAACGTACAGTTTGCACTTTTTATTAGAAAGTTCTATGGAAAGGTTCAACGGTATCTCCTTTGTTAACTGTATTGTTTTCTTTAATATTATCATTACCCTACCACAATATTATTATCTAATATAAAACCCTTCAGCTTCCTACAAAACCACGTTTTGTTAAATGTATTCTAAGAACTGTGCCCGTTTTCTCGAATAGTAGTCAGTTCTGGATCTCGACATAACTGAGGGCAGATTGTATAGACCAACTATCAAATCTGTCAACCTATAGTCTCTTTACAAACGTAGTGTATTCAAAGTCTATGCTTTACAACGTATCCTCATATAAATCGAAATTCAAAATTGACTGTTGACCTAGAACTGCACAGGTCTTGCTCAAACTAAATCTAACTACCCAATTAAGATCTGACATACACGTGAGCATATAGTAGCTTTACTTGGGCCTCACCTTTACCTTAACGAAGGCCAACAATACCGCTACGTTAATTAACTTAGTTTTAGTATTGGTTACTCTCAGGAACTATTATTATCGATGGGCATTATAATTGTGATATTGAGGTTATAATCACTCTTCAGAATAACCTAAATATCAACCACAAACCAGCCATCGAAGCATTTCACCGAGTTATGACCGGTTTGTGCTTTTAGGAAGTACCAATTTATGTTAATTAAAATAATAAAATTAGTATGATGCAATATCATGCTATCCGTATTTTTTTGTTATTTTTATGTCGGTATGACTTAAGAATAGCAATTGGTATCATATAACAATGCTATGAGTTAAGAATACGCATTTGGTATGATTTAAGAATGGTATGGGTTGTCGTGGTTTGAAGGCGGAACAACCCGATTTTATTTGTCTGTCTGTTTATCAAGCATAAATTTCTCATCAATGGATATCAATACACAAAAGTCAGAAATATATTACGTATTGATATATTCGCACTCATGATTACAGTAGCATCACAATTCCATCTTAATCCTCGTCACAAACGAAGCTGCAAAGAGACTGAAAGTATCCGCTAACTTCCACGCAGTTCCGCAATCTCAACGTGTAAGTATACAAAAGCATCATCAAAAGTTTCCCAACTTGTTACTTACTGTATTCTTGCGAACTAATTAACTAACTTTAGGTACTTGTAAGCGTTGCATTTATTTTTCTAAGATAAATTACTTGGTCGTTACTTACGAGCGGGCATATTAAGATTTCGGTGGAGAGTGAAATGACACACCAAGTATGTGAGGCACAGGCACAGGGATCGACCTCACATTACACATATTGGCCAAATTTACATTAACAATATTTGGAAAAAACCGACCAAGTGCGAGTCGGACTCGCCCATGAAGGGTTCCGTAGCAGCAAGTAACATAATATAAAAGTTTTAGTAGTTCATTTTCAAGTTTCAACAAAATAGGCTTTATAGTTTCGGAGAAAAATGGCTGTGACATACGGACGGACAGACAGACATGACGAATCTATAAGGATTCCGTTTTTGCCATTTGGCTACGGAACCCTAAAAGACAGTTCAGAAGTACTGGAAATGAATCGAGCTTGCATGAAAAAATAAAATGACAGTAGAGGAAACTTGTGAAGTGGCGGGCCGTTGTCTCTGCTTACTCTGGAGGGAAATAGGCGTAAGTATGTATGTTAGAAGTCCAACTAACCTTATAAAACCCTGATATTAGGTAGGGAGGCCACGCAGCAAAATACAGACACTCACAGGAATGTAAGAAGAGTTTGTAAAATATTCAAACTATCATGGTCACATTGGTCACTCACACTATTGTATTGCATAGTGACAGCTTTTAAAAAGGAGTGACGATAGTTTTCACAGAAATCTTCGTCAGGAAAAAATAAATTAAGCGAAACCAAGGCCTCGATTCTGCTAAAGCCAAACCATAGTGGTGACACCGCCACTGCAAAAATCGAAATTAAATAATAGACTTTAAAACGATGCGTTAAAGTTCAAAATTAAATGACCTAAACATGACGTGATCATGGCGCTAGAAACACCGCCGAAATATTGGTTACCAAATAATAAAAATAATGAACATGGTAAATATCCCGGTGGGGTTACACTTTTAATTTTAATGACTATGTCAATCTCAAATCATACATTGTATAGAAATAAAGTCTAAAATTTAATGTTATTTTTTACAATGATTGCGGCTCCACAGTGGTTTACCTTTAATACTCGTAGAATCGAGGGCCAGTGGTAGTCCTGATATGGGTAGTAAGAGAACTCGAAAGAGCGTAGATCGATATATTTAATTACTCCGGATTTTTTTTTACTGTTTTGCGCCAAAACTCTAGTTCCGCCGAGATCATGGTGTTTGCAACCGCGCCGAAATATTGAAAGCTCGAAAAAATACGATGTGGAAAATATTCCGATACCTCTAATCATAGTTTGTAGGATGTTGGAATGTTTGTTATCAATCACGCCCAAGCTGAACGAATGTGGCTCAACATTGGTACAAGAATAGATTGTAGTCTGAAATAAATTTAAAAAAAGCCTTTTATTTCCTACTATACACTGTTAGCTTTACAATATTAAAGAAAAGAAAAAACAGTGTGCACACCAAGTCAGTTTACTGAAATTGTTGATTAGTTTTGATAAACTGATATAGTGTCACAGATAAGTTAATAACTTAGTATGTACATTAATTAAATATATGGTAAAAAGAATCTCGTGAGTTTAGTAATGGTTGTAAATTACACAGTCTGAAATAATACCACTCAACGATGAGGAGTGAAGGATAGAAAAGAATAAACGTAAAAATACCACAGTACTGCAGATACTATTGAGCCAGTAATGCCGTGAATAAGTTGGGTCGCAACTTATGTACCTTTTTAGCGAATAATGAGCATCCGCTATCCTTAACTTAACTAAGCAACACTGAAGAAATACTATTTCAGTAGATTTATCTTTTAGAAATAAAATGTGGTTGAATAGAAAAGTCTTTCTATGTACCTCCTCAAGTACTCTACGTCAAACTTCAGACCGAAATGACACTCGACCACTTATGAGAGCACTAGACCAGCTTTTGTATCCCCACTTTATTTATTTTACCATTTCATTGTATTGATACCTTGATTCTAGTATATCTTTGTATCAAAAATTATTGACTTATATCTGTACAAAAGGCGATTTAAAAAAAATATAATCCCGCTTGTACATTCTCCCAGAGGCAGGCAGGGGTGTTAGTACTCACATTTTCCAAGTCTATGGCCATCACTAGGACACTTTTTGCTCAGTTTGTTCGTCTTTTGAACAATTTGTTGCGCCGTTTCTTCTCCATCAGCACCTCCACCACCAAGAAACAATTTTATTGTTCAAGATTGAGAATAAATTACTTTGACTTTCTTGAATTGTTGTAAAACTATGCTATCCCAGTGGCAGTTGTCCAATAAAAATGCTTAGGAATGCATGGGGGATGCTAGCCCAACTGTACGACGGTCCCTACGTTGAACAACGCCAGTGGTAGGTAGATGAGTGATTTGCATGTTTTGTTTTCTTGACCTTTAGCCTAACCTAACCTATTGATCAGTTTCATAAATTGAAATAAAACCACTTTTTACGGATTCTATCGCGATATATTTATTATTATTACTTTTTAACCCGACGTTTCGGCTGCTTTGCAGCAGCCATTTTCGCGGTGTGACTCACGATGGTAGTTGTCACATAGTTTGAAGTATACGTTATCTCATGGTGAATTATTGGTGTTCGTATTTACGCAGAATGAGCTCACTGTGTTGTTAAGTCTTGCTGGATTTTGCTGCTTACTGGGTTTGATTAAGTGGATGACTGGGTCCCAAGCTGGTGGTACGTTCCATCCATCCTCTCTATTAAAATTTGGGTGTTTTTTAATTTCAATAGCCTCGCGGATCATTCTAGGAATATATCGATGTTCTTTGGCGAGTATCTGTGGTTTATCAAACCTTAGGTAATGGTTGGTGCCTTTTTGCGCGTGTTCACATACAGCTGACTTTGTTGAGCGTTGGTGTTTTATGTCAGCTATGTGTGTTTTTATTTCAATGAGTGACATTCGCGTAAACTTTAGAAAATATCAGTTTCATAAAAATAAATCTATGATGAAAAATTGAACCCTATATCGATGCACGACATTTCCCATAACTACAAAGTGTACTTACTCTAATTTCCAACGTAGAGCAACAGTAGTGGTAATTGAGTGATACTACGTAGGACGCACAACCCCGCTCTTACCCTGTAATTAAATATTATGTGTTTACGTAACATAAAGGTTTGAAAGCACGACTATGAGGCTCCCTGGTGTTGTAAACGTCTATTAATAATATATTACAATGAATTGAGTACTTTTTTTTTGAAAGTAGAATAAAGATTAGTGTCGAAACTGTGTGTCAGTTTGAACCTTTTATAATTAAATAAGGTATAACTGTACCAAAAGTATTCCACCGCCCAATCACAACCTCCCTCATATCTTTTTAGAGCATTAATTAGCTGAATCAACAGTCCCTCTCGCCTCGCTTCCGCTCTGTTTACTCTGGACTTACTTGTTTCAAACGAATCTAATTCATTTATTTTACTTTGATGGTGTGAGGACTCTTGGGGTTTGTGAAAGAATTGTTTTTTTTTTTTGAATTTTTTAATCCCATTCTACTATAAAATGTACACCCACCAGCTGGTTAGCGATTACCTACCATAAGGTTCGGATTTGAGTGTGTGTACCAAGAGAATTTAGGCGTACATATCCTCACAAAAATCGCTTGTTGTTCAACAACTTAACAGGATCCTATCCACTTCGTTCGTGAATAAGTATGTAGATTAATAAGTTTTAAGAATACTTTATATTAATTTTATCATCATTAAATTGGCATCTGCGGTAGCCTAGTGGTATGGGTAATGGACTGCTGAGACGAGTTCTCGGGTTCGATCCCAGGTTTACCATGGCACACACCAATGACTATTCGGTGCTTTTCGAAGTTATGTGTGTATTTATCACAGGTTTATAAGTGCCCGGTTAATGGCAATAGGCTCGCCACCTACACATACATAAACTTGCGAAATGTGGGTGCTAGCACCTCTGCCTACCCCTTCGGGGAATATAGGCGTGAGTTTATGTTATGTTATGTAAATTGGCATACAGAGGATTTCAATTTTTTCTGTCAAAACCAGCACTATAGAAGCCATTTTTACTTTTGCTTTTGCCTTGACAACCCCGTATCTGACTCCCCAATCCTGAGACAAAAGTTTAAGCCCAAGTCTCTTCGAACAATTGCTAGGCGTACCAGCTCGCAGATGATTCTAATGAAACATTATATCCAAAGGATATCTGTGCAAATACTCGTCCAAAAAGAACTAACACTCCAGTTCTCATAAAAGGAAATGAAAATCTTGGACCGGTAATTCACGATATTCTCGGAGCCAATTTTTAATTGCGACCGTTTCAGGCTCGGCTACTTAAATAAATAACACGCGAGGGTCAGTTTTATTAAACTTTTCCGCCCCTCAGGGGTCAGGGAGGTAATTGAAATTTTTTTTGAGGTTTCTAACATGTAAAAATGTTATCCTTGCTTGGCTAGATTACATAACACCGGTTTCATATTTGTTGTAAGAACTTACGGGTGAGCTTAATTTCGCAGGTATATAATAGTTTATTTTAATATGTGGGTTTTAGAGATGCTTAATGGTCAGAAGGAGCGATGGAAATAATAGTTTGGTGACCCGTTGCTTCCCTTTTCCGGGGAAAGATGGGGACTATTTCAAAACTGTTGAAGGTACAAGGTCAGCCAGGTTGCGAGGTAAATGCATTATAGTTTAATTTTACAGCCCAGTAATTGAGACTCGAGACTGTGTGCCGTTTTTTTAGTTAAGTGGTAGTCGTAGGAATCTTAGTATCACTCTGTATCAGCATATTTGGTATTAAATCTACTGGATGTCATATACTTATTAAAATTTTAATCTTAAGATAATGTAGGTACATAAATTCAAGTCCCAAAATTCTCCCATATGAACAAAATTAAGTATAATAAGATTACAGAAAGGCATGTAAGTAGTATGCTAAAGCCAACATCTAAATGATTTCTCTAAGTCCTGGAAATTTTTGGTTCCGTATCAGAATATCTAAAATCATTTTAACTATTTTCAATACAACTACGGTCAAAAAAACTACTATTTAAAACACCTAATGATCGTTTCACATATTTTTGTAATAACTACTGGTCGAAACAAATAATGAACGATTCACCTACGGTTTATTCAACTATTATTAATTGTGCTAAGGTTGATTGAACTATGTATGAAATACCTAATAGTCGATTCGCCTACGGTTTATTAATACTACCACTTTGTGACAGAAATTTACACAACGATAAGGTCGCGTGGGACCGCCGGAGCCCCGCAGCGCCGGAGCCGTGACAGAAGCCATGCTTACTGCATAATTGCTTGCATGCTGCATGCCTGCTTGCATGCTTGGCTTCTGTCACGGCTCCGGCGCTGCGGGGCTCCGGCGGTCCCACGCGACCTTATCGTCGCAGATAGATCTGACGATCACTACCGCAGCTTCGGCTTGCTGGCCGGCTGGGCCGGCCAGCCTCAGCCGCGGCAGTGCTCGTTAGAACCACCTGCTCCTCAGCTCGCGGGCCGCCTCGCCCCTCCGCGCCTTCGCGGGCTTAAATTACACTCTAGGGGTAGGGCAGATAAGACTACGTGAAGTCGGTTTTGCAACAATGTAAATTTCTGTCACAAAGTGGTAGTATTAATAAACCGTAGGCGAATCGACCATTAGGTATTTCAAACATAGTCAACATGTACAATATCTTAAAAGAACATTATATTAAATGAATATTATATTAATCGTCCGTTAGTTCAAATAATTTTAGTTTATTCAACATTATGTGTATTAACCAGTAGTCGAGTCGACCAATATGCGTTATGACAATATGTGAATCAACCGTAGGTGTCTTGAAAATAGTTAAAGTGACTTTAGATATTGTGATACGGAACCAAATTTTTATATAATAACAGTGAGAATCAATGGTAATAGAATGTTTATCGCTATTTCCGACTTCTATTTTCGTTCTATTATTCCGACATATCGTACGAGGACAGTAAAATCTGGAGCTGAAATTGTACAATGGTCTGTTAGAAGCATCTCAAATATATAAATTTGGACAGTTGTCAGAGAAAATCTAGTTTGGGATTTGCTTTGAGTATTTTAGAATATAGATTTACAAACATTGCTTTAGACGCAGAAGAGGCGACTTCTTCGTATTGGACATTTTTTGTTTCCCTCATGAAAACCCCTAGGAATTCGCAAACACACAAAACATACTTAAAGGGGTTTGGGTAAAGCTGGCGTCGTTTTCAAATTAAGCGGCCATCAATGAAAATGATAGGTGATAGTACAGTCAAGTGATCAAAAGTACCATGGCCGTGCTTGGAGGTAAAGTACTCTAAAACAAACATTCCTTTTTTTTTTAAACAAACAACTCTCAATCAAAGTTTTCTGAAAATGTCTGCTTTATCTTTATGTCTAAGGTATGAATACGTGTTTGTAGTGCTTTTGGTCTTCCAAGGGGGATTGGGTAACTGTGTATGGACTAGTGGCGTCGTTTATTATTTCAGTGTCCTTCAATAAATTTGTTACCACTTCATTATACTGTGTCAAACACACGTATAAGATGCGTTTAAGTATTATTATTTTCATTGTAAGTTATATTGAAGCTGAGAAACCTCAGGGTGAAAGATTTCAACCTTAACTGAAGGGGAAGTACTGTAAAGACTGGAAATGGACTTTAAATAAAGAATTGATCCCTTTGAGTGAAATTGGCTATCTCTAGTATTTACAGTACTTTCCTTCCAGGTAAAGTCAAGATCTTCCATCCTAAAAGCATTTTAAAATTATAATCTTATAGAAGATAGTGAATTTCACTCAAAGGTAACATTCATTTATTAAAAAAAAAAGAAACAAACCTGCATTTAAACATTTCCGTAAATGTTTCGAACATACTTTGAGGGACTACTCACTACTACTACTCTGAAATTATTTTAAATACCGGAAATAGATAATTTCATTTAAAAGTAACATTCCCTTATTAAAAAAAAAAAAACAAAACTAAATCATTACTATACCAGTGTAATAATATGTAAATCAGAGTAATATACTAGCCCCACGATGGGCGCCATATATGGGGAGATGCCAGTCTCAGGGGAATGAAATACTATAAGTGGTGTGAGTAGTACCTAAGTATATTACACTAATTCACAGATTACACTGGTCCTTATAATTACGTAGGTACACAATAATGCCTGATAGTTGGAACTACTTCGAAATAACGGTAACAGCTAGGGCTCCGTCCAAGGAAGGTACGAGCGAGTATGCGTGTGCAGTTTGGCGCGGTTGCTGGCGGACTGACCTTGCAGCTGAATGTGGAACTAACCGCACGCGCATAGAGCGAGGTACCTACTTAAGTACTAAAGGGAGATGCATAGCGGGCAGTTAATCAACTATGCTTGACGCGAACAGCTCTATTAGAGGTGTGGGTTGCTGTAAACATTATTTTCTCAGACCTATTAAAAAAAATGTGCTATTCAATATACATACATATAATTACGCCTTTACCCTTGGAGGGTTAGGTAGAGGCGAATTAACCCCCACAGTTCACCAATCATTGTAGGTATTCAGTTCCACGAAATAGGGGGTGAGCCCATTGCAGCATACCGGGCACTATTGTTGACTCGAGATCTGATGCTGAGTCTGGGCTGTATAAATCTGTCTGATGTTAAACAGCCTGTTCTATTCAAATATTAGGGAAAAACTTTCAACAAGTTAAATGTCTCAGCTGATCTACACCAGAATCATTCATAAACTTTTTACACAAACTGAACAAAAGCTAAACAATAAGGACAAGAAAAATAAACTAATCACAAGAAACAAACACAAAGCACTTAGTACTTTGCAAGAAATAAAATAAAAGAAGTGGCAGGAAGTCCGCGTTAATGAATAGGGCCTGCAAGGAAAAGAAATAAAAACAAAAGTTTATTGACCTTCTAAAGCAGGTTCAAATAATAAATCTTTTAGACGACCTTTACAAAAAGTCTTCTACTAATATCGTTCCACTGGGAACAAGAACTGTGATCCAATAACGTGTTGGAAATCCGGGTTTGATTCCCAGGCGAGTAACCACGACATTACTCGTTACAACAGCCAAAAGGCACAGGACAGAAAAAATCTGTCTCACTGTACGAGGTCTTTAATAATTTTCCTGAACTTCTAACGTATGTGAATGCTTGGTACAATTTAAAGATTAAAGCGATTTCACTACATACGAATGATATGACATTAATATTTTAGTACAAGTAGGAAAAGACGATAAAGTAAAACAATATTTACACAACCCACAATAAATAGAAATTTATATAGAGGGATTTATTCTATGTAACCAAAAAATAATACATAACAGAAAGCACATTGCACTCTCATTAACCTAACAGTGTCCTTTTTGCGACCTATTGTTTCTGTGCAGTTTACGCCTCATGGCTCATGGCTGTGTCTGTTTCAAATCTTTAGGCGGCAATTGAATTCCTTAAAACTTATTTTCAAAGTGTTATAAACCATCCGCGCAGG
Organism: Eilema sororculum; assembly: GCA_914829495.1. NCBI lineage: Eukaryota > Metazoa > Arthropoda > Insecta > Lepidoptera > Erebidae > Eilema > Eilema sororculum. The sequence continues at coordinate 2,568,833 of OU618532.1, forward strand.
CAACTCTGGCGTCGGAGGGCACTGACTGAACTCCGTCCCCCATGAGCGCGGGCCTGGGGGTGACGGGTGGACACCCCAGCAGAAGCAGGCCACGACGACGGCACGCTGAGAAGCGCGACTCCCCATTCCGGGGGCGAGTCGGGGACACCGTTGTCGCCCCTCTCGAGGAGGGCTAGACCGTAAGGGACGGCCCTGGGTCAGCCGGGGTGCGAGGGATATGTCGATGACAACCTCACCTCCGGCCTAGCACCACGACCCACAGTCCGCGTGCGGTTTTAGTCGGTTCGAGCCCGACATAACCTCCCCTTCCGGCTCCGAAGGGGTGTATCCGAGGGGATTCCTGCACGAAAAAAAAACATAACATTACACAAACTCACGCCTGTATTCCCCGAAGGGGGAGGCAGAGGTGCTAGCACCCATATTTCGCCAGTTTTTATGTTTAGTCCCAATGTAATAGGTGGCGAGCCTATTGTCATTAACCGGGCACTTATAAACCTGCGATACATACACACATAACTTCGAAAAGCATCGTAGTCATTGGTGTGTGCCATGGTAAAAAAAAAAGTGTTATAAACCATCTACAGGTACCGGCAATCACTTAAATAAGACAAGTGATGTGATTTTTTATAAGCCCACAATACAGCCAGCCACATGGAAAATATACTTGGAATTAACACGATTCCTTGAATGTTAAGTCCAGCTATTATAGGTTTTATTCAATTGAAGAGCTCTCTAGGGAATTCGTAAAGTTAAGCTTGTCAATCAAACACTTTCAATTCGCTGTTTACTTGTAACTTGGACGTGAAAAGTGGACTGTTAAGTCCCGCAGGGGGCGTATCGTTTACCTGTACGGTCCCTGGTCATTTCAACCCCATGTTACTTTTGCTCGGGTGAAATACGGTTAACCGTATCGCCTTTGACATTCAAACGGTTGGGTGTTTTTCAGCCGGCTAACCAGTTTTCGCTGGCAATTAAGGCTACTATAGAGCATCAAAGGAATAGTTCCGTACCTACGATTCTGCTGAAATAAACTTTTTGTAGAATGAAAAACAAAATTCTTGTGGATTTAAGAGGTAAGAATTATATTCTAATTATTAGGAAGTACGAAATACATCGGGAAAATGAAGCGCTCAAGTGGGACTTGAACCCACGACCTTTCCCTTACTTTATTAGAAAGTAGGTACCTATATGTGCATGATAAGAACCAAATGAAACTAAGAATATATAAAGAGGATGAGGTTATTAAATTTGAAACATAATGACGAATATCGAAAACAAAATCTGCATTATAAGATTTTTGAAAAATCAGTGTTCCAAGCCAAGAATGGTGCTCGTTTTAAAAAAAATCGCGACATAGGGTAAACTTGCCTAATTCGTACCCCTTAAAGGAAAACAGTCATATTTTCAAAATTAGTAAAGAAAAACTGTATTTGTTTTGAAAAAATGTTAATTTAGTTTAACCTTTTGTTATAATCATAATCAACTTTAACATAATTCTTATAAACTTTTTGGAAATTATCAATTTTTAAAAACTTAAAAAAGTACGATTTACGACCATTGATCTTAAATCGTACTTATATATTCTTAAATCGTACTATGAGATCTAATCATTGGTTTACGGTTATGATTTTAATATTTCTATAAGAATAAAGTGGATAATAGTGTTAAAACAAAATATCAAGTGTTAGACATGAACACTTAACAAATATTACAAATGGTCTTCGCCTATTCTTTACATTTGTAATTAGTGGTTTTTTACAGGTACCCGCGCAGAGTTCACGTACCCATTCCTCACATTGAGTACATTTAATCGTATTTTCTTTTATATCCTCTTCGCATATTTTACAATATTAGCTATAATTTCCATCTTTATTTTTGTTGTTATTTTTAATTTTCTTTTTGTGTCGTTTTGGTGGTTTTATTCATCTTTGCACTAAGGTTACGGTCTTTATCTTTCATTCTACTATTTAGACTTTCAGTGATGATGAGAGCACCCGTAGTTTTACTTTTTATGCCTTTTGCATTTAAATTATATGCATCAATTTAGAGTCCATGGATTCTTTGGAAACTTTTATTCCTAATTCGTACCAGTACGATTTAAGACTTTGTGTCGAGTACGAAATAGGCGCATGAGTCGAAGAAACTTTAAAATTACCGCCAAAAATAATGTCAACAAATACGTGCTTAGCTTTACGTCTATCGAAATCGTAAATATATGCATAAATACAAAATAAATACTTAGATAAACTAAATTAGATAGAATTTGAAGTATGCTCTTACGAATTATGTAAAAATAATAGAAAAATAGTAGATATAAACTTATTTTTTCAATATTTCTGTTGTTAACAGCGCGCCGGCGTATATCTTTCAGATGGTAATATGGCCGAGTAATGTTTACATTTTTTGTCACTAGAGACACTGATGGCTATTACCGATGTTGAGATATAAGCAAGGTACGATTTAGGCAAGTTTACCCTACTAGGTAGTATTATATCATCAGATAGTGTCTATATTACTCGTAAGGAACAAATTACGAAATCACATGCGGCAAATTCAAGGAAATTGCTAATTATTTTTCTCATCACATGTTCCAAATTTTAATACCGTAGGTAAATACAAACTGAAAAGTAAACTGAAACGTCGGGACACAACATGGTGATGGGGTGATCGCTAATTAATTAAGATAAACGAAAAGTTCCCTTCTAATTAGGTAATATTCAAAATTAGGGACAGTGTTGAGTTATTCAAAATTATGTTTATTGAAAGTTTAACTCAACGTTGTTGGCTGTTTTGAACTTTACTCATAATACCTATAAATTTTACCACTGTTGGTCTTGCTGCCAGAAACGTTCAAAAACGTGCGAAGTGGAAAGGGAAAGTCCGGTACCTAAGTGGGCTGAATGACATAACATAAAGATGGCCAGGATGACTTTTGGAGAAATGTCTCACTACTGGATGGTCTCTTTTCAAAGAAAATCTGTTAGATTTGTCACGAATGACAGACTACCACGGAATGCCACGCATCACTCATCAACTGTCTACCGAAGTGCGTTTCGATATGTTCCGAAGTCGCAGACCCAAACTATATCAATGAGTTTGTGGCAATAAGTACCTACCATATTACCCACAACTCACAAGCAATCAACACAGCAAGCCTGTAGATATACTTACAATATATCTACCTACGGCGACCGTTGGCCACAATCCTCACCCTGCCTGATCGGGAGGATCCTCTCTTTGTGTTGGAGCAACATCACACCTCGTTCCTCCGCAAGTTTTTACACTTGTCATAGCGCACCCTTTTCTAGTCATCTGTACCTACCTATGGCTTCAATGAGAATTTATACCTACCCACGTGGTTAATGGTCAATTTATGGCCTTTCACTTACCAAACAGTTCCGTACGGCCAAACAAGATTAAAGTGCCTATTGTACCTAGGTATACATTGATGTCGTTGATAGCCAAGAAGTTAAATGTGAGTTATTATGATATTGGACCAGCGCCAAGCATTGAGCATCTATCAAGGCCTTCAAAATGATAGCCGCCATTTTAGCATTGGTCATTGTTGGTGTCTGTAATGGTGGCATCCAAGCTTAAGATTTAACCTTGAGTTTACTACCAAATGACGTCATCACCACCGTACGAACTTCTATTTTCTCACTCAGTTTTTTTTCTTTTTTTTCACCTCGGTTCAATATCGTTCTATGACATGAAAAGCAATATCGATCATAAAATAATACCTAGGTACATACCTACAAGATTGAAGCGTTTTCATTACCCTAGGCGCACAGGCACAGCGTGGAAGCTCCCAACCAAGTATCCCCCACCAGAATATTCTTTTTTAACGATATCAAGAATAGCACAAAAAATACTAATTTTTAAATAAATAAAATAAGAAATATGAATATGGTTGCCAATTTTAAGTTCTTGGTTTCATAGAATAGCCTTCCAAATCAATTAGAGCTGAACTGAAAAGTACCACTTGTAAAGTGTACCAAGTAACTTACTGGTACATGGCTACAAGTAACATAAACATCCTCAGCAGGCAGGTAAAATTGAGTTACAATGTTTTTCCCTACAGTAGGTACATTGCATGTTTCTAAATGATGACATTCATCATCATCTTAGCGTTGTCCCCAGTTGCTTCTGAGTGTATCATCTCAGGGCATGGGGTGTACTCACCCTTTCTCCTCCAATTGGTTTGGATTCATTAGTGGAAAGGAAAGCCAGTCTAATGGCTTGCAGGTGAGAATTATGGGGATATAATAAGAAGAGATCTAGGTGCATAAAATAATTATTATAGGGCTACAATTAAATCACTTGCATAATCTTAATAGCTTTAATAATAATAAATGTGTACTTCAGATCATAACATTTTATATTCAGAACTCAAAGAGGAGAATACAAATTATGAATGGTTTTAGTTATGTAGTTTGGGAAAATCAAAAAATCAACAAAAAATCAGAAATTAAGCCATCATTCCCTGTTGCAAAACATACATCTATGCAGTTACTAAACTAAAAAGTTTCACAACTGGTCTGCCTACAAAATTTCTATACCAATTATTTTCTGTGGAGGTTAGATAGTACCATTACACAGAAAACATCCAAGTTCGGTCGTTGTATACTTAGACTGGAAATCAAGGCCCAACTGGGTAAGGAAAATGCTCAGGAAGGTGATGATTCACTATATAGGAACCATAATAAAAAAGCTACATAATATAATGCTTGGTTTTTAGGTCAACTAGTTGTGCGATCAACATGGTCTATGGATACCGGGTCAGTAAAACAATTTTAATGACAACTCAAATGACAATATTTTTTCTTAAAACTTAACTACTCTAGTTAAGGTTTTGCTACAACAGAATTGTTACCTATAACAACATTGCTAGTAATATATAAATTGGTAGTAATGTATGACAACAATAATTTTTTAAATCTAAAATGGCTAATAATTGGCAGCAAAAATTGTAGCGCCTGACAATACAAGTGGCAGCAATATGAAAATGGTGAAACTTTTGTAAATTGTCTGAGACTTTCTTGTAATGGAAATATGTGTTTGGCACTGAAGGATGCAGGCATACAAAAAATGCAGTTCCGGTAGCATCAAAAACGTTTAGCCGAAACCTCATTAGGTTAAAAAGGGACCAGACCCACAAGTTCACAGGCACCTTGACCGGTCACTCTCCTCTAAACAAGCATCTATTTACTATAGGTGTGACGGACAGCCCCCCTGTGCAGAAGCTGCATGGGGTAAAAGAAACGTCATATCAAGTGCTTACAGAGCGCATGAGCCGAACAAGGGGCGAAATTGCTCTAGTCCCCAGCAACGCTCCGGGAAGCATGTGGAAACCTGAAAAGGCTGCTGGCTTTTTGGGAGGATCTACGTTGGTTGGAATGAGAGGTAAGATAGTACACACAATGGGCCTAATTAAGAGGCTAAGTGCGGGACTTACTTACTTACTGCCAGCAGGGGACGCCGCGGCCGGACGGGTGATCCGCCCTCTTGCGTAGGGCCATTTCATCCATTTCCCCCATCCCCCCTAAGTGCGGGACAGGCCAGGTTAACTAAACATGTGTTTGGCTGTTATAATTTTGTAGCCAATCTTGGCTGCCAATTTCAGCCTTATAAATCTAAATAACCTTGTACTTTACATGATAATGCTAAAATACATATTTAGATAACTTTACCTGGGAATTCATTATTGCTATGAGGAACTCGTGCAATCCTACCTTGCTTTTCTCTAGGGATACCGTGTTTCACAACCATGTGGCGTCTAACCGTCTCTGTTTTAGTATAAGTAACACTACATATATTACACATGAACATGTACAACCGTTCGTGTACATTATTACAGTGAGCGAGCATCTGTTCACGTCTGAAAAACTTTCTCGAACAATATGTACATTGGTGTGACTTCTCCATGTGATAAACTAAATGGTTTCTCCATATTGCTCTACGGCGGAATGTTAACCCGCACTTTTCACAGGTAAACGGTCGTTCCCCAGTATGTATCCTTAAATGTTCTATTAGATTTAACTTCCGTGGGGCTTTATAAGGGCAGTGATCACATTGTAAGTAGGGTCCGATCCCGTGTCTAGCGATTTGATGCATATGCATTTCAGAGAGTACTGGGAAACCTTTTCCGCACTGGTCACAAATAAATTTACAGTCTTGCAAGTTGTGACGTTGCATGTGGTGGTCATATGTTAGACGATTGGCAAGGATTTTGTGGCATATCTTGCAGATTAAATTACGTTCATGGATTGGTTTCTTATAATGATATCTTTGTTTTTGTCTTTTTAATTTTCTCCTTTTTAAAGTTGTATTTTCCCCGGTATTGATAATATCTTGTATTGTGTCTAAGATATGGCTGTCATCATTTGAATATTCTTCTGGTTTCTCGTTTTCACAGTTGATGGCATCGTCATTGTTTATAAAATCATCAAAATCATAGATTTTATCGCTTATATTTGCATCAATGTCCAATTTTTCAATTGATGAATTTTGACCTTGATTACTGTCTAAAATATCCAGTTTTGAATCATTTTTCTTAGCTGTATGGCTGCCTGAAGCTTCTGAAATAGTATCTGAACCAAAATATTGATTGAACATAACATATTCACACACTTTTTCTTTAATGTTTTGATCTGAATGCTCTCTACTCGCATCGGCATTTATCAGTCGTTTTAGCCTTTGATACGTCGATTCACACTTTAACTTGAAATAAACAGCATGTTTAAGTAAATAAGCACACTTTTGGCACATCACATTTGGTAGTTTATCGTCATTTTCTAATGAAACATCGGTTACAAAGTTTATAGCTTTTCCAAAAGAACTTAGACCTTCACTGTCCGATTTGTCAAATAAAAACACCATTTTTTGTGTACTTTTTTGTGACAAACATACACGGCATATTGTATTAAACATTGCATCATAATTATCCATTATTTTCGGGTTTATTTCGAATTCAGAGTCTTATTTTGTTCTGTTTGGTTTTGACAAAATAATATTGTTATGACATGACAATGACATTTCGAGCTTTCACTCTACCGAGGAAGCGTGCGAGGAGTTAGCTTTTGGCGCAGCCTACGGACGCTGGAAAAGTTTACATACTCTCGAATATAGCACGATTCATAATATTCATAATATTATGTGGTATTCGAACACATACAGGAAGATGAGAGTGTTTGATAGATATATCTGAATCGCGAAATATAACAGGCAAGATATGTGAATCGGGTTATACCAGTAGGTACCTTGATGTCTTAAGACTTAATGTATACCGTATTTTGTAATAAAGTAAATATAAAATGTCATACTTACCTAAATATTATCTGTAGTTTGTTGTACCTATTCTGGGCAAATAAAGTGGGATAAATAGACAGATGAAATTATTGCGTAGCGAGCAAAGTGAGTTCGTGGATATCTACCTATAGCACACCCGTCTACCGATAAAGTATTTATGTCAGGTTTTTTTGTAATAATGCACTTAACTAAAGTATTTTATAATAATAATTACCTACCTAAATCCCGTAACAAAAAGCTTAGGTACGTGCCCGGCGCTTAGTTCGCGTGAATAATTAAATTTTAAATATTTAAGTGGGATTCTATGCTTTACCCCGGCTATGTTATCGAGGAAAATTTCCAAGCAAAAGCCGGGGTGTGCGTTTTTGTTAGGGCGGATATGTGCTGCCGTTTGCGCTGTCTAGAGGACCCATCCTTCTCCATCCTGTGGGTACACGTAGACCATGGTTTCACGAATCAGATCTATGTGTGCTTTTACCGCTTCCTTAAAGGGAGATGCAGAGATAACTCGACTCTTTGAATACCTGAGTCAGGCGGCAGATGATGCACAGGAGCGGTTTCCGAACGATGAATAAAATTGGTATTTTTGGGGGACTTTAACACCCACCACGAGATCTAGTTGGATTCCACCAGAACAAACCGTGCGGGAAGAGCATGACCTGAGTCAATTGGTACACGAGATCACTAGGATACAAAGATCGTCCGGCATAGAGTCCTCTCTGCTAGACCTTCTGTTGACGAATCGCTCGGACCAGTACAGTGTCTCGGTGAGTGCTTCTTTAGGTAACTCCGACCATTGTCTGGTCCGCTCCACCGTGCCCATTGTAGCGCCCCCACGACCCATGCAGGGGAAGAGGCGTCTTTGGCACTACTCGTCAGCGGACTGGGATCCATCCCGGTCTATCGCGGCCGGGTTGGTACAGGCGCGCCGCATACCTGCCGCATTGTTATTACGTGTACCTATTGAAATATAGCTTTACAACAATAATGTTATTGATCGGATTGCCTTTTATTTTCCGGGCTCTTTTATTTATTTTGTTTGTTTTGTTTTGTTTTTTTTTCTTGTTATATTTTCTTTTGTTCAGTGTGTAGTGTAAGTGTATAATAAACGAATTTTCTTTCTTTCTTTCTTCTTTCTAAATCAGGGCGGCGCCAGCCCTCGCTGCCCCCGCTGAGCAACCTCGATGGATCTCTGCCCATGAGCCGCAAGAGAAAGCAAATTTTGTGACCAACTCCCGAGTCGATCATTGTGGTATGCAACCACGGACTATGCCCACTGGTGACCACGCAATGCCTGAAATTCATATCAGGCAGCGCGATGTCCGTGCAGTAGGTACTGCAATCACTCGATGTCCGGAAAGCCAGTGGTCCATTTTTAAATGGTATTATTGTATAAACTAAAGGTGTGTACCAAATATCAGATCAATCAGTCAACTGAAAGGGTTAAAAACATGAAATTAAGAGTACTTGGTACATTAACATCTTTCTGATGTCGACTGTACATATCCCAATCTCCAAATCGAGTAATAACCACTAGCTATGATCTAAAGTGTCATCTCATGCTACTCAAGATTAATGTTTCCTCGGGGTTCGCGATTCAGAATTGGTAGTTGAACGCAGATAAGTATTATTATAATATGTTCTCATAGCTGTCTAGGTAGATATAGGACGTATGATGCTACGTTCACCAGAGGGCCTACTTGAAAAAAAAAAGGATGTCATTTTAGCAGGATATTTTTCAGTTACAATTTAAGTACGAAGTACTCTTTTACCTAAGTACCTACCTACATAAAAATTAAGTTGAGACTTAACCGTTAAAAAAATTTATGCGGCATGTCTTCATGTGATTGGTGATTAAGATCAATTTGTAATTAGGTGAAAAAAAACTCGAGGCATTTCAAAGGTTGATTATTTTAATTAGGTATTCGAAAAACATCGGAAATATGTTTAAAAATGGTTGAAAAATTATTCATCGTTTCCAACAGTTCGTAAGAATGTTGGTAGATGGCACCACCGTCGCCCATAAAGTCGGATATAAAGAGAAGGAAAATTTGAAATGATTCAGGTGTGGCTCAATAGCTCATTTGGGGGAGCATTCCCCGTGTAAGGGAAAGGTCGTAAGTTCAAGTCTCACTTGAGCGTTTCATTTTTTCCGATGTTTTTCGAACTTTAAAGTTAGCATAAAAAATGCTATAATAAATTCAGTCAATATTTTAATTATTACTTAAAAGTGCTTGAGAATCTTTCCTCTTGATTTGAAGTAAGCCTACATATAAACGCACTAGTTTTAAGATCTAAAAATTCAACCATTGTTATATCCTTCCCAACTAGCAAAAATATGTCGTGTAGTAGTCGCGGCAACGCAAATTATTCAGCATTTTGGCTCCTAATAGAAGTCGTATAAACGTAATGAAAACGTTTATACAACGCGATTTGGGCCCATTTTATTCAGCAATTCAGTCACATAGACATCGTATAAAGGTAACTTTTTCAGTTACATCGTCACGTAATTGTCACCGGAGTGACTGTTACAAGCTTAAGTTGCGCTATAACTGTAACTTATATGACTTTTATGTTACGTTTGTTTGTTAAATTAAGCAAGTGCGTCGTGTTGTGTTTTAAAAATTATAAAAAATTATAAGTACAATTTATTTAGCAGACATGTTAATTTGTAGGTTGCACCAAATGTAGGTTCGTATACTCACGCATAGGTTTGCAAAGTATTGCGAAGGTAAGTTTTCTGATGAAATATACTAGGTTTTATCATAAATATTCAACGCCCCCCTTTAATTCTTAGTAATATGAATATAATAACAAATATTTTTTATATTAATATTCATTTGTACACCATTTTTACTGCTAACAGGTGGTATAATAGCTTCTTATACAGCAAATTAGCAGTATAAGCGCCATGATACCACACTGATTATATTTTAGGGTTCCTTAGACCTTCCTAAAAAGTTTTCTAAAAATGATCTTTTGTTTATTTATTTATTCAATCAACCACTTATTGTACACAAGAAAACTAAGACAAGTGATAAGTGAGCAGTGCAAGCAATTATACGACACTTGGCACTAGGCTTGTAATAGTCGTATGAATGCAACTTATACAACATAATAGCAGTATAAAAGCAACGATGTAGCTTTTACTCGACTGTGTCACAAGAAAGCTATATAATGTGCTTTTACTCGAAGAAATAGTAACATAAGCGTCGTATACTAGCGACTTATACAGCAAATCTTATACGACACTTTAGTCATATAAGCATGCAGAGTAAACTTGCTTATAACTATTAATATTATAATAAAATTCATACATTTACAGTCATAATAATCCATAATAATGTTATGTCAAAAAACTCTGCCTGTCTGTCTGTATGTTTCGTTTTCAAGCCTAAACCACTGAACTGATTTTAAAGAAATGATTAGGTATAGGAGTAGATAAGACCTTGAGAAAGGACATAGGCTATGTTTGGTCCCGATAACCGACATCCACGCGGGTGGAGCCGCGGGCAAACGCTAATTATAATATAAATTAATAATTTAAAAAGCTTCCCGACACTCTCCATCCCCACTTTAACCTTCATAACTTTTAAACGGCTCAAACGATTTTCATCAAATACTAGCTTTTGCCCGCGGCTCCGCCCGCGTGGATGTTAGTTCCCGGCAATTATTCGAATTCATCTCACCTTTTAAACTTTCCCTAGACCTCCACGAACATTTCAAGACCAAGATAAAATAAATCCGCTCGCGCTTTTAGTGAGACTAACGAACAGCAATTGATTTTATATATATAGATGTCTAAGAACACTCGCACATATGTCACCATTAATACAAAAAAAAAAACCAATTGAAATCGCTTTATCCGTTCGGGAGCTATTATGCCACAGACAGACAGACACGTCATACTTATAACACCCTCTGTTTGCGTAGGGGTTAATAATTAATAACAAAGTCAACAAGTCAAAACCCCTCCTTCCTTCGGCACTCGGGTTAAATAGAGTTTCACGCATCCGTGAAACTCGGTACAAAAGTCATCATCACGGCGGTGGCTGCGTTGCCTCTTTGGATGGCGATGACGAACCTCTGCACCAGGTAGGATCCAGCGTACGAGTCACCTGACTTCTTACTATCTTTCGCGTTCGGCTCTGCCCGCGTGGATATCACGACCAAAAATAGCCTATGTCCTTTCTCAAGGTCTACTCTGCCACTATTCAAAATTTCATCAAAATCGGTTCAGTGGTTCAGGCGTGAAAGCGTTACATAAAGACAGACATAAGTCTTTATTGTACATTCCAAAGAATTCCAGTACATTGTACGGATAACTTACTAAAAATATAGATAAAAATGGCGGCCTTACCGCTGCAATCCATCTCTGCCAGGTAAAAAACAGACAGACAGACAGAGTTACATTCGCATTTATAATATTAGTATGGGTATTTATTATTTATTATATATTTTTATTACTACAAACACGGCAGTAACATTCTATCGAAGGGCAATAAACTCTCCAGCCATTAGGCAATTTATTACAGTACTTGTCCCCAAAATGGGTAACAGAATCTGGCCATTTGAATTTGGAAATTCATAAATTACTTACAGTGTGACCAGCAACCGGAAATTGCAACAAGGGAAAGTTGCCAGAATAAATAAATTATAACAAACGAACTTCGTCTTGTTACAGCTTTTGATCTTTTTACGAGACCAATTACTTCGATACGGAAATGTCAAAGGCAAAAAGGGAGACGGTTTAGTCAATAATGATAGGCGAATTCTGCGTTACGGTGTGGCTACGGTTTAATAAGTCCATTTTCTTTATAAACTATGCAACTTATTCAAATAATGGTCACGTCAATACGATTTTACTTTGCCTAATGCTACATAATTCCTTGTCAGGTCCCACCTCATCTCTTCTCAATCGGGCAACTCAACAAATAAACTCAACCTTTGCTATGGCCTCATCAGCTGATGCTTTTACGTACCATTTTTAGGACCCAGGAGTATAGGATGATGGAGCGCTCTCTGGTTATATCCGAGGCTTTCATAACCGATCCACTCTATCACCTTCCTTAGATTCGGCTTATACGGCTTTTCTAGAAGCGACAGTCGCTATATAACCCAGCAGGAGGAAAACGCCAGAGCTTCATTTGTTTATCAGTATATACCTAGATATAGCGGCTTGGATGTGAGGTAGACCTTGACCTCGAAACATTATTGCAAACTGGAATAGTGCGTCGAATATATCGTAACATTCCAATGAGTATGCAACTCCGATCATAAAACCAGCAAAGTTATTACCTCGCAATAGATCTGTGTGTACAGTAGTAAATTCCTCGGCGCCTGTCCTCTCATTTGTGGCCTAAATAGAGCTTAATGTAAACAACATTAAATGTTCTACCAGTGGCACTCTAATAATCCAAGCTGGGCCTCGAAAACGGCGAAATTTCCGAAACATGTGCCAAATGATACCTACAATGCATCTGTCTACGCACTATGCAATGGGTACCTACTATGCTATGGCTACCCTCTATGTAATGGGTACCTACTATGCTATTGGCTACCACTATAACACTAACCAAACTTACGAGAATATCGTGCTTAAATGTGAAAGCTTGTGAAGATGTTTGTATGTTTCTTCACTGCACGCTCAAAAAGTTGAAAGAATCTGGATAAATTTTGTAGCAAGGATATAGTCTGGAATGACATGTCATAGGCTACTTCTAGATGGGTAGCATGAATGACACACCAAGTATGTAAGCGTAGGTAAGATGAGATATAATGACAAAAGAGAAAACTCGTGAAACATTTTAACCCTTAACACCCCCAAGTGTCTCTTGGACACAATTTTGCGTCATTATGTTCACACAAAAACGGAAGTATTTGTTTTTATTAATTGACCTTTTATTTTATTTTTATCGCTAAGGTTTTACGAATCTTAAGATGCTACTTGGCAGTGGGGTTACAAAAGCATGTTAATGGTTATTTTTTGTCCCATATTTGCCTCCATCATAGTCCAATCGTTGTTCTAAAGGCTGCAACCTTATTTACTAGTGAATATACTAATGCTCTCTGTGCGGTACACCACCGTCTTTTACTCGTACCTACTGTTCAGGCACAATAACTGGTCCTACTTGAAGCCAGACATTTTAGAAATTTGAACGGAGTACCTCTTTGCTTGCTACCTACTACTTACTTTTACTATGGGCATTCGATACTTGGAAAATGTCTTGGGATTCTTGGGAACCCCTAACCAGCTAATGAATCTGGTAAAGGGTTGCCAAGACCAGGTACCAGGAACCAGGTAATAAACCTGGTAGGGGTTCCCAAGACATTAAAGAAAGAATTTTCAAGACACACAAGGGCTTTTCTTGTGGATCATTGCAGGGATATTGTACACAATTGCCATTTCTAATATATATTAGGCAAATTACTGAGGCTCACAACGCACTTATGGACAGGCGCATTTTTTTAATACCACTCAGGTGGCAGACAAGCACTCGGCTCGCTTGATGGAAAACGCGGCCAATAGGCATATGCAATACCAGGGGCGTTAACTCGTGCTGCCTACCCTGAAGAAACCTTCTAATACCCTTCTTGAAGAAGACTCGTGCCCGATGGGACTCGTGCTCGATGGCCGGTGGAACTTCGGACATCACTTCTGAAGTTTGGTCCCAAAACTGAGGGGGGCGTCAGCCGCACTCGCGTGGCTGATGCCCAATATCAGGGGACCCAACGCCCCCTGCAGGAGACTGTACCTGGGGATCGTGCGAAGTATGGCCCTATACGGGGCCCCCGTATGGGCGGAGAACCTGACGGCCAGTAATGTGGCTAGATTGCTGAGCCCACAGAGGGCGATGGCCGTCAGGGTGATAAGGGGATACCGCACGATCTCTGGTGAGGCGGCATGCCTCCTAGCCGGGACCCCTCCATGGGACCTGGAAGCGAGAGCCCTTGCGTCTCTATTTATATGGCGCAAGGAGGCGCTGGAGCGGGGCCAATGGCCTGCGTCTCGAGAAATCGAGGCCCAGCGGTCCCAGCTCTACCAGGAAACCGTGGAGACATGGAAGGTGTGACTTGAGCAACCAAAGGGGGGATTCGCCACAATTGCGGCCGTCAGACCGGTCATGGACGAGTGGCTGGAGAGGAGACACGGTGCTCTCTCCTACCGGTTGTCACAGATACTTACCGGGCATGGTAGCTTCAGTAGGTATCTGTGGCGAAGACACCGGGAAACCACGGCCGAGTGTCAGCACTGCGAGGACCGCAGCGATGACACAGCGCTCCACACGCTGGTGGAGTGCACGGCGTGGGCGCAACAGCGCCAGGTCCTCGTGGTGGGTCTGGGCGTGGGCACCCTCTCGCTCGAGACCATGGTGCGAGCCATGGTCTCCAGCGGGAGTAAGTGGGACTGCGCCGCCTCTTTCTGTGAGCAGGTCATGCTCGTGAAAGAGTCGGCGGGGCGAGAGCGGGAGAAAACTCTCCCACCCGAGTTCCGCAGTCGGCGGCTTGGGCACCGCCGACGTGTCTTCGCCGAAGACCATCGGCCTCCATGACCGGGGGCCTGAGGACGGTGAGTTGGCTGCTCACCGTCTTTACAGAAGCAGGCCCATGACGGCAGCGTGACGTGAGGGATTCACGCACGCCCCCCCCCCCCCCCTAAGAAGCGGGATAGCACCCGAAAACCCCCCATAGACGCGGGATAGCACCCGAACCACCCCCGAGACGAGGCCGCAATTGTAGCCGTAGGTCTGATGGGAGTCCTGGGACATCCTTCCGAGGGCTTACCCGGGGCTCCCATCCATAGGCTTCTGGGCATTACCGTGGGGGTTTTTAGTCGGTAGGAGTCCGGCATAACATCCATGAAGGATTTTCCCCCACGGTTAAAAAAAAAAAAAAAAACCCTTCTTGAAGAACCTCATTTTGTATTCGTTTGGGAATACCACAGCGGAGAGTTAATTCCACAGCTCGATCGTGCTTGGGATGGAGTTTCTTTCATACCGCACGGTTCACACCGTTTTCGGGTGCAATGTGTGGGGATGAATTCCCTGCCTATGGCGAGCGGTGTGATGATAGTATGTAACTGTGGGCATCATGTCAAATAATGCATTGCCAGCTGTCGCTCAAATTTATACTTTTGTATGAAAAGGATCCTCCGAAGCGGCTGGGCTGATTTTGAGGGATTTTTACTGTAGGTATAACCTAGGCTACTTTTATTAACATTGCATGCAAATAGTTGAGTAGAAACTGAGATTTGGCCAATTATAGAGTCACACAATATATACACAAGCGGAGCCGCAGGCTTCAGTTCTGAATTATTGCCCTACCCAGAGGTCAAACAAAGACTACGACAATATCCTACTTTACAAACATGTTTACTTATACAGCATCATATTTCTCCGTATACACATCTAATAAGTATTTAGTGGGAGAAATAAAACACATTACCCGCGTGTGGTAAACGTAATTGTATTATGGCGAACGGTTATCGTACATCGCTATTAGGCCATGGCCACAGCTACAAAATGAGCGTGTCGGTGAGGCCGTAAAGTTTGTACTATATCACTGTGTGTTTCATTTTCACTGGCTGACTATCTATTTCTTTTTACTTTGTTTATCTTTGGTATGCTGTTTGTTAAGCTTGTCATCTTAAGCATCGATTACACTAGGCTAGCTTACAAGCTACAAGTCAGCGAGCTCGCGAGCAGCTTACCTATAAGGTCACTGTCTCAATGAGCTTTTAACAAATTGCTTTTTATTATAGCCCACTCGCTACTTTTTTATAAACTCACCATACTAGCAGCTCATGAACTAGCTCAGTGTCATTGTCATAGTTCTAGAATGTGAATAAAAATAGTTTACACGGGAATGGAAATAGAAACCGGCGCCTTTTGAAGCAGCTCAAGTATCATGATTTCAAGTCGTGACCACGGGGGACCAATGCACCCGAAGCGTCGGCAAAAATTTTATGATGTGAAGTCCCGAATTTTATGAAAAACCTATCACAGAGATCGTCAAGCTGCAGTTTTTTTTTCTGAACAGAAACCAATTCTAAGGCCACATTTTAAAAGAGAACCTAATACCAGTAAAAACGTCTAATAGTTACTTTGTAACAGACACTGCACTCTTGCTTCGATAAAAGCTACTTTTTAAACGACCACAGAAATAAAAAGACTTAAATGCCGCTACAGCATTTTATTTTCAACTCTATTTCTATGACAATATAGAAAAATTTAACTTGTTTTGTCAAATAATAAATTCAAAATATAAACGAGGGCTGTTTATGTAACAAGGGAAGTATCCAAATTAATGAAATAAGATGTTTTTATACGCGTAATAAGTTTATTTTCACACTTTTAGGAGCAACAGTTCATTTTTAAGTCTTAACTCAATTTGCATGAAGGAACCGTGTAGTAGAAGACTGCCATTTTTCTCTGTGGAAATTTACACAAAAAGGAGGGTAGATTTCATATTTATTACAGGAGGTGTTTAGGCGGGGCCGGGACGGGTTCTATAAAACAAATAATAATACGTACTTTTTATCTAATATATAAAATTTTCTATGTCACAATGTTAGTTGCCGGGTACTCCTCCGAAATGGCTTGAACGATTCTCATAAAATTTTGTGTGCATATTGGGTAGGTCTGAGAATCGAACAACATCTATTTTTCATCCCCCTAAAGGTGCAGCGGGAACGGGATCTGACGCCACGAGATCAGGAAAAAATTAGCGGTACGACGTTCGCCGGGTCAGCTAGTAACAATATAATTTAGTAAAAACAATACAAGACGTAGATAAGTGTACAAGGCCCTACTTAAATCTAATAGCTTATCCCCTCTTGCAAATTTGCACACGTCTGGTGGAAGTTCTGGCGGAGGATGCGGTTGCCCGGGACGAGGTGATGTTGGCGGTGTCCTTGGACATCTCCAACGCGTTCAACACCTTGCCCTGGAGTTGCATCAGGGATGCGCTCGTGTACCAGGGCGTACCTGACGGAGAGAGCCGTCATCTACCCTAATGCGACCGGCGTCAGTAGGCGTGAGATGTCGTGTGGTGTCCCACAGGGATCAGTCCTGAGGCCGCTCCTGTGGAACATCGGATACGAGTGGGTGCTTCTAATAGTCGTGGATCGGATCCAGCGGCTGGGTCTCGAGGTGGCTCTGCACAAATCCGAGCCCAGCGGCCCTGGGAGTGAGAGTTCTCACCCTCGCCACCCAGCTCACAGCAATGGTCCGCTGTGCAGACGCGTGGGCGGCCGGCGTCTCCTTCAGCGAGCAGGTAATGGTCGTGAAGGAGATGGCGGAGCGGGAGAGGCGGCGCGAGCGAGCGAGACTCGCGGATCGCGCCGTCCGCGCGCGCATGCAACTTGGGCGTCGGAGGGCACTGACTGACCTCCGTCCCCCATAAGCGCGGGCCTGGGGGTGACGTGTGGAGCCGCCTGTTATCCCAGCAGAAGCAGGCCATTCCGGGGGCGAGTCGGGGACACCGTTGTCCGTGGTCAGCCGGGGTGCGAGGGATATGTCGATGACAACCTCACCTCCGGCCTAGCACGACGACCCACAGTCAGCGTTGCTGACATCGCATTTGATCTCCAGAGCAGCCTTCAGTGCAAGTAAGGTCTCTTTTCTATCTTTTTAAAATGTCAGAAATGAACGCAAGCAGCCATGATGTGCCACTCCAGAGCAGACGGGATGTTGCACATTGCCCAACAAACACAGTTGGGATGGATCTTAAGCGGCAACTATAAAACCTACCATTGCAATGTGGTCCTGAATAATATCGAAGAGATTCAGCAGTTTTGGGAAGTAGAGGATGTTCATGAAGCTCCAGCGATATCAGAAGAAGATCAAAGGTGCATTGAGTAATACCAATCTTCAACATCTAGACGAGAAAACGGAAGCTACGTCGTGAAAATTCCATTTAAATAAAATTTTGATAAAAATATAGGCGAGTCGAACACAAAATCGATTACACAATTTTTTCAATTAGAGCGGAAATTAAGCAAGCAACCAGCGCTGCAACGTGACTATAAAACGTTTATTTCTGAGTACCTAGAGCTCGGACATATGATACCCGTTGTATCACACGTACAGCCGGACTGCTATTTATCGCATCATTGCATACAACGAGCTGAGTCACCAACCACTAAACTGCGAGTTGTCTTCAATGCCTCAGCAAATACCTCAAATGGATACAGCCTCAATGATCTTATGTGCCGAGGACCTAATTTATAACAAGAACTTCAGAGCCTTTTCTTAGGGTGAAGGCAGTTTAAATAAGCTTTTACCGCAGATATAGAAAAAATCTTTCGCAAAATCTAGTTACATCCCGATGATCAGAAATATAAAAAAAAAACTGGCGAAACCATCAATATAACCTTTAAAAGAATACCAGTTAGCGACTGTTATTCCCCACATGAAAGATGATCATAGCATTTGTGAAACGATCCCAAGCACAAGAACTTGCAAAACTAAGACTACCTCGTGCGAGAATGACTGGAGAGAGCTAGCCATAGAAAAGAGATTTTATTATTTATGCTGCAATGAATGTAACGTCAAACTTCTGGGTGAAATCCAAGTTACGGCAGTTAGGCTTTCAGGTGCTGGTTTGTTGCGCGTAAAGGAAGGCTGTTTAGTAAAAACAGATGATTTCACGGTATATTCAAACAAAAGATTGATTAGTAAAATAAGCACGACGTCAAGAATTATCTCACCGGAAATATCACCAATCAATCACATCATAAATATCACTATGCCAGAAATCTCATATGAGCTTAACCCTAATAACTCACACAATCTCAGGCAATTTGAAGCTATTAAAAGAAGTATTGAGGTCATGAAGAAGAGTGAAGCTTTCAGCACCGATATCTCCTATCATGACATCCATCTTTATACTGTTACATAATGTCATCATATTTGGCATGTCAGGATTCGTGGCAGCTTACTGCATTAAACATTGGCGGCAAGGGCGACGTAGAATAAATCTTTCACTGTCTACAGCAGTGCCGTGGACTGCCTCTGCGGCGCCTGTGATGCCGTCTCCACACGCCGAAGCAGAAAGTGTAGTGATTGAGTGCAGTGAAATAATTAGGGAACATGGGCAATCTAGTAGTAAATCAACCAAACCAAATCTAGTAGTGAACAGTGTTCCTAAGACTATCTTGGGAAACAGACGGTTTGACATTCGTTTATAGTGCGATCAGGCATTTTGGGAATAGGTTGTACTCGACCGGACCCTTCCTAAGAGAATAGCGCTATCTAGTGAGTGCTTACAAAAAAGAGAAGACAGAGGTTCCTCACCGATCTTTCGCGTGTTTTCCCTTTCTGATTTACATTGTAGCGATTCTGTATAATTTGTAATGTTACTTTCATTTCATCCTTTAATAAAACTAACCCTGCATAACTACTTTAGTGTTATTGGAACATTGTTTTCACCTTGTTAGTATTAATTTCATATCTATTTAACTGTATCCACTTACTAACCTCATCCTTTTCTCCCTCGGGAGCATGTTCGGGTCAATCACCGAACAAATAATCATGTCAGCAAAATTGCAACACGGCAGACCAGCGGCCTCGGCTGCAGGCACCGGGAAGGGCAAAAACAGTATACACCACACCGCCCAAACTGGCAGCTCAGTGGTTCAAACCACGGGTACCAGGGAGGGTAACAACACCACACGCGCCTTCAGCGCTCACTTGGCCAAAACCGGAAGCTTAGTGGCCTCGGCTACAGGTACCGGCGGAAGCAAGCACACTGTACAATTACCCACATCCTCAGCCCAATCTGGAAGCTCAGTGGTTTCATCTACGGGTACCAGAGCGGGCACTCAAACTACCATCACGGGAAGCTCAGTGGTTCCATCTACGGGTACCCGTGAAGGTAACTACACACACAAGGGGGAAACCTCTTTGTCCCACAGCCTTCTCCCCAGTGAAGGCTCCCGCAGCGTCAGCCCGCTGGCTGCGCGCTCGTCCAGTCCAGCCCATGGGCAGGAAGGGACTGGTGGCCAGCCGGAGGACGCTTTCTCTGAAGGCTGGCAACTGCCCAAGAGAAAGGGTCAAAACAAGAATAGGACACGCACCCAACCCTTGGTCGCTGACGGCAAAGATACTGCCGGACTAGGCAAGTCCAAGAAGAGGAAGCCCCGTAAAACAAAGAAGGAAAGGCGGATGGCTAACATCGCAGCCAGATCTGTTCCCTCTTCCCCACAACCCTGCACCTCGGCAACGAGGCCAGAGGCCAAAGGCCCACTTAACTTCGCCGCTGGTGGACAAAATGTGCCGCGGACCGGTGACGGAGCGAAAGGAGTCAAACAGCGGCCAAATAGGAATGACCAGCCCTCCGCCAAACGTGCTCTCAACGAGACGTCTTCGCCCCGCGGGGAGTACAAAAGGCAAAGGCTGGATCAAACCAAAAAGGTCGCCAGGCCAACCTACGCCCAAGCTGCCAGCACGCCCCTCAATGTGGCAGTCACTTGTGCACGCACGGGGCGTATCAACAAGGACGTGTCCGAACAGGTTCTCACCGGGATACAAAATCGTATCTTCGGGGATGCCCTGGCTCGGACACAACTGCAGCCCCCGAAGTTTAAAGCCAAACCACTTTACACTGAGGGGGTTCTTAAACTGTGGTGTGAGGACGAATTCACGCGCACCTGGCTACAGCGTACTGTGAGCGAGCTGGCTCTCACGTCCAATGTAAAGTTGGTCGTGAAAAGCCAAGCCGACATCCCTCAGCAGGCTCGCTGTGGCATACTGGTCCCCGACCCACAGGGACTTCTGGAGGATGCACGCAGCATAGGGCGAGTTCTGTCCTTCCAGAACCCTGAAGTTGAGGTCACGAAATGGACCCTCTTAAATGCGGCGAAACAGAACGCCGCATGGTTCCTGGTGGTCGGAGTCCCAGAGGACCAAGTACCGACCCTAATGAAGGCCGGACGCCGTCTCGCTTTTGGAGTAGGGACGGTGTACGTAAAGTTCCAGGGTCGGTCCGGTAGGTTTACCGATGTCCCTCTGGGATGGGACCCAGCAACAGGAACCATCAAACAGGAGCTCAAGCGACCACTGGCGACAGAGGAGACAGAGCCTCTTCCAAACGCTCCTGGACCCAGCGGGGAGACGACGGCACCGACGCCAACAGCTGCGCCCGCTAAGGTCGAGCATGTGGGCGCACCCATGGAGACAGAGGAGACGGAGGACGTCCTGGCCTCAATCTCCAACCTCCTGGAGGGTGACGTCGAGCCCGGCGACCTTTTCGCGGGGCTAAAACTTGGAGGAGACGAGGAGGGCACGACCAGCGATGGCGTCCCCTTCGTCGAAGATTAGTCTCCTCCAAGTGAACCTCCAGCACAGCCGGGATGGGACGGCTCAGCTGCGAAAATGGCTGGAGGTTCAACAAACGGCCATTGTCCTGATCCAGGAACCATGGATTAGGGCAGGCCACATCCAGGGGCTCTCCAACCTAGGAGGTAAGCTTATAGTGACAGATGGACACGATCACCCCAGATCGTGTATATACGTCACTAAAAACCTAAAAATACAGGTCCTTACAGAGTTCTGTTACAGAGATCTTACTGCAATAATACTGCACACACAGCTGGACGTCGAGGACAAGGTGGTCATCCTCGCCTCAGCCTACATGCCCGATAAGGAGTTGCTGCCCCCGCAAGACCTCATCCGGATGGTGGACCACTGCGAAAGGGAAAGGATGGAGGTCATCATCGGGGCTGACACCAATGCCCACCACCCGCTATGGGGCATGACCACACACAATGACAGAGGTAAGTCCCTTGTTGAATATCTCTTCACAACTAACCTTACCCTACTAAACACCGGCTCCGAACCAACATTCGTCACCAAAAAGAGCCGCACTATTATCGACTTAACACTAGCCACGGAAAACGTAGCGGAGGCCATCACGGGCTGGCACGTCTCCAAGGAGGCATCCTGTTCAGACCATAAATGGATTCGCTTCGACTTACAGGCGGAGACATTACGATTTCCGCCAAAACGTAACCCGAGAAAAACGGATAGGGTCATATTTGAGCAGCATCTAATAAATAGGCTAGCTCAAGAGCGCTCCCCACAGACCCTCCATAACCATACACAGATCGAGGAACAGGTAAACCACCTAACGAAGTCTATAATAGACAGCTACCACATAGCATGCCCAGAGACCTTACCCCCTAAAACACCAGGCAAACAGCCATGGTGGGGCCCAGAGCTAGAGCGCAAGCGAAGGAAGGTAAGGAGGGCTTTCAACAGGGCTATGAACACTTGTGCAGATGAAGACTGGGACGCCTACCGTTCAGCCAAATACAGCTACAAAAAATGCATCAGATATCGGAGCAAACAGGGTTGGCGTAAATTCTGCGAGAACATAGAATCATGCCAACAAGCAAACAGGGTAAGGAAGGTCCTAGCACAGACGAAGCTGACCGCACCGCCCACCCTTAAAAAACAGGACAATACGCTCACATCGTCGCCAGAAGAAACCAGACGCCTGCTTATAGAGACCCACTTCCCTGGGTGCGTCTTCACCACACAAATTAACTGGCATGATGAAAACATAACACCTACTGCTCAAGACTGGCAGTATGCAAACAAAGTGGTCACCCTGGAAAGAGTCCAGTGGGCCATCAATAGTTTTCACCCTTACAAGGCAGCTGGCCCAGACGGAATCATCCCTGCTCTACTACAGTGGGGTAACCAACCAGTCGCGAGCAGATTGGAGCGTATTTTTAAAGCCTGCTTGGCACTCAGATACGTTCCGATAGGATGGCGGGAAGTTGCAGTCATCTTCATCCCGAAGCCAGGAAAGGGTGATTACACAAATCCTAAAGCACATCGACCAATCAGTCTGACCTCCTTCATGTTAAAAACCATGGAGCGCTTATGCGAGAGGGAGCTGAGAGATGGTGCACTGAAACAGTTACCCCTGCACGCAAACCAACATGCATACAGCTCCGGGAAGTCCACGGAATCAGCCCTCCATCTGGTAGTCAGCCGGATAGAGGAGGCGATCGAACAACAAGGCATTTGCCTGGGAACGTTCATTGACATTGAAGGAGCTTTCGACAAAACCAGCTTCACCAGTATTAAGACCGCCCTGTCAAAACATGGAGCGGAACCGGTACTATCAGACTGGATAACAAACATGCTCAGTAAAAGAGTGGTTCGCCTTGGGAAAGATGACCAGACAGCTCTAATAGCTAAAGGCTGTCCACAAGGTGGGGTAATCTCTCCCCTCCTGTGGAACCTAGTGATAGATGACCTAATCACAAGGCTGAACAAAAACCGAGATTATACCATAGGTTATGCTGATGACCTAACAATCCTTATCTCAGGGAAGGTAGCAGGTACGATTTGCAACCTAACCCAACAAGCCCTACGCATCGTAGAAAAATGGTGCAGGGAATTTGAACTATCGGTGAACCCGAACAAAACCGAACTAGTCATGTTCACAAATAAAAGGGTACTAGGCGAATACCGACTTCCAAAACTCTTCGAAACGGAACTCCAACTGTCAAAAGAAGTCAAATACCTAGGCGTTATTCTTGACAGCAAGTTAACATGGAGTAACCACCTAGACAATAAATTAGTAAAGGCTGGGATTACCTTCTGGCAATGCAGAAGAATGATTGGTAAAAAATGGGGGCTAGCACCGAAAATCATTCTGTGGCTTTACGAAACAGTTATCCGTCCCATGATAGCTTATGGCGCCATCGTCTGGTGGACAAGGACCAAAAACAGCACAACATCAGCTACACTACAGAAGACCCAAAGATTAGCCTGCATGGCAGCCACTGGTTGCATAAAATCCACCCCTACCGCGGCAATGGAAGCCATGCTTGGACTACCACCCTTGGATCTGTTCATCCGCCAGGAAGCAACAGCGGCGGCTATACGCCTAAGGGCACTCAACCTATGGAGCGAGAGAAACACACGACACACTTCACTGCTCACTGAGCTCACGAAGGAGATACCCATGATAGGAGCAGTAAATGATCGTGTACCTAAACAGCACGTTTTCGACAAAAAATACAGGATTCAGCTCCATGAGGACCATCGCTGTGAGGCCTTATGCCCAGCAGAATTGCGTATCTTCACAGATGGATCCAAAACGGGTACTGGCACCGGGGCCGGCATCTTCTCGGAGGACCTCAATATACACATTTCGACACCGCTGGGGACCCATAACACAGTTTTCCAAGCGGAATGTATGGGGATCACCTTGGCAGCCTCAGCGGTAATGGCCAGGAAACTGAAAGGTCACTCAATACGCATACTGTCAGACAGCATGGCTGTACTACAAGCTTTAAACTGCCATACTATTAACTCAGGACTAATACTGGAGTGCCACCTCAAATTAAATCAAATAGGTCACACCAACGACATAACCCTGCAATGGATCAAGGGCCACAGCGGCTCGCGTGGTAATGATGCCGCGGACGAGCTTGCCAGGAGAGGATCAGACATGGTTGCAATGGGACCTGAACCCATAATACCGATCCCCTTTGCATACCTACGTACCATAGTGAACAAACGAACAAGAGATCAACACAACAGAGACTGGATAAATCTGGAAGTATGCAGACAGGCCAGAGAGGCACTCCCTGTGCTTGACAACAGACTGACCAGGCGACTTCGACAACTGGACAAACGGCAACTACGCACGGCCACGGCTGCCATCACGGGGCACGGCTCCTTCAATAAACACCTTTATATTTTAGGTATCACCGACAGCCCTCTCTGCAGAGCCTGCATGAACGAGGACGAAACTGCGGCACACGTGCTTCTACACTGTCCTGAAACCGCCACATACAGGGCTAAGTACTTCGGAAACACAGGTACGCTCCGGGAGATCACCAGCAGTGTGAATGGCCTGCTGGCGTTCTTCAAAGAGTTAGGGTGGATCGAATAAAATGCCCACCCTCACGCAAAAACCGCGCCTTGTCGTGGAGTTGCGGATAATAGCCCGTTATACCATACCATACCATACCAATTGCAACACCGCGCGATATGCATTGTATATTTTATGTATTACCTAAGTAAAATAGTCAGTACGCTTGCGGATAGCATATCGGGCGCGACTCAATCTCATCCCTTTCACCTCATTAGTTTTAGTTGTTATCCCAGTTGTATTACTGAAATATATTATCATTAAATCTTTAATCGCAGTTTATCTTAATCTCACCCCAAACACTCAGCAAAATCTAAAAAAGTGAACCAAGGTAAAACAATGGGACCTACATGTAGGTTGACTTGTGCTTCTAAATTTACTGATCAAATAAATAATTTAAAAAAAATTGAACCGACTTCAAAACTTAATAGAAAAAAATGATTAAAATAACAGAATTTAGAGATTTTCGATCTGTTAGAAGTCGGTGCCAACTTTGTTTGCTGTGCCTGACCTGCTATTATGCCATCAGTTTAGGTATAATGACTTGTTGAGTGGCCTATCATACTTAGCTATATCTTTTATCTGTTTGACTTGATACCGACTTTTGTATTGAAATGATCGACATTTCATTTCAATGCATCATGGTAGGTAATTCAGGTACAGCAAACCACCAGCATACAAAGTTAGCACCGACTTCTAACAGATCAAAAATCTCTAAATTCTGTTATTTTAAACATTTTTTCTATTAAGTTTTGAAGTCGGTAATTTTTTTTTAAATTATTTATTTTTCCTTTTTTAGTGGGCCAATGTTTGCGTTTAAGTCCAAGTTAAATCCAGTCCAGCATGTCATTGACCACAGTTTTCGTCATTTGGGACCATAATACTCCCAACAAGTTAAGGGAACTGAAACTTTTATGTGAAAGATGGCGAGTTGAACAGGTTGGTGATTCCGCAGATGGGGCTGCAATTAGAATTTTACCAACGATCAAATCAAACAATCAAATCAAATCAATCAATCAAACGTAACGTATATGTACTACGTCGATGTTGAATGCCAACAACTCTAAGATGATAGCTCAACTATTTTACTGAGGATCTCGTCAACGGGAATTGTTTGTAAGTTTAGGAGGTCTGATCGCGATCGGTCAGAATCCGGCGAGTTACCTGATGCAGATTTTATTAAATTTTACGAAAATACTATTTGGCACTAGATTGAAAGATAGTAACAGCTTAGTGGCAATTGCAACAAAGGGCTATGGGCATGTGGAAAGTAGAATGCTGCCGTTAATCATGAGCTTTGTTGTAACGCAAAGCTTCAAGCTTCGGGGCACCACATTAAATAAAGGGGTAATTGACTTAGGAAAGAACATTTTTGCTAAAGGTCAAGTGTATGTTGCTTGTCGAGTAAAGACTTTATACGATATTGCACTTTGCGATCTAGAACCAAGCAAATCACTTACCAGACCGCATGGTGAAAAGGCATTAGGGGAAATGGAAAGATTAAGACGACTATTGTAAGAACCTCTTACTTTTTTTAAGACGGTTAAAAATATTTACATACACCGTCGTAGCGTAGTCGCCGGAACTCTAGCCGAACTCTAGCCATTGCTAGAGTGGCCACATGGCAGCCTCTCGTATCGAATGCCGCAGATTATCACCGGGCACGGGTGCTTCAGGCGGTATCTGCGTCTGATCGATAAGGAGCCAACTTCCGAGTGCCATAATTGCGACGCGAGCGAGGACATGGGGCTGCACACGCTCAACTAGTGTCTGGCGTGGGCTGGACTGATGGTAGCCCTGGGAGTAAGAGTTCACACGCGGCGTGAGCGAGAGAGACTCGCAAATCGCACCGCCCGCGTGTGCATACGCCTCGGGCGTCGGAGGGCACAGACTTACAACTCGTGCGAGTTAACATGGCACCTGGCTCGGGGCTTTGCGCGGGGGAGCGGGAGGCGTGTACGCTGACGCTACTAGCGTCGCACGGCGAGAGCGGGGTCGCGCGCGGGGAAGCGGGAGGAGGGTGTCTTCGAGGCAGGTGCCATGTTAACTCGCACGAGCTATACCTCCGTCCCTCATGAGCGCGGACCTGGGGGTGACGGGTGGAGCCGTCTGTCACCCCAGCAGAAGCGCGCCTCCCCATGCCAGGGGTAAGTCGGGGACACCGTTGTCCCCTCTACCGTGGAGGGTCAGACTATAAGGGATGGCTCAGGGCCAGCCGGGGTGCAAGGAATATGTCGAAGACAACCTCACCTCCGGCCTAGCACTATGACCCTCAGTCGGCATACGGTTTTAGTCGGTTCGAGTCCGACATAACCTCCCCTTCCGGCTCCGGCAGGGGAGATATCCCAGGGGATTTCCGCACGATAAGACCACCTCAGGAGTAAATATACTCTTTTATAAATAGTACATCAGTTTCACTGAGATTTTTATTACGATATCTCTGATCTCGTGATTATCTCAGGAATAGCATCAACCCTTACAAGTATCACGTTAGGTTAGACCTACATACAACAACCTAGTTTCCATCGATCAAATACTGTCCCCTATATCTTGAACTTTTGAAAATTTCGACCAGAAATGTTCAACACAACAACGTGATAACGGAATCGGTAAGTATTATAGAAATCTTTTTCTTTGTATACAATATCGACGTTTTCCTTTTTTCTTTTATGTTATAAGTACATAAGTTATAACATGATACACGTGTTTGTCACACAAGTCGAGATATAGATAAACGATTGGAATTCTCGGTAATATTATAGCCCATAGGTATTGAAAGGTTACGGACACTCGTTAGATGATATTGTCCCGAACGTTGATATTTCGCTTCTCTTAAAAGAAATAGGAACAAGATACCTACTTATTAATAAAAAGGCAAATGTATCGAAAGTGATAACGTTTGGGCACTCCTAAGTAAAATGTAAGATCTATGTGTCCGTATTAACGGATAAATAGAAGGGAATCATGCGTGTCTCGGTAGCCGAATTGGTCAAGGCATTCCCCCTGTAAGGGAAAGACTGCGGGTTCGAGTCCCACCCGAGATGATTTATTTGAACATATATTTTGAGCTCGTGAAATTCAACATTGACAGTTTTATCCTCTACATTCAATTTTAATATTGAATATATTCATGTGTCGACAATGACGCCTACACTATTTTTGAAGCCGTACTTAACCCAAAGAATCCGAATTTAGTTTCAACGACACACGACCCAGTGCCAAGTGCTGGTTAACAAGGAAGCCACTTCAGACACAAGAGTCGAAAAACGCGCAAAATATAATATTTTCCAGCAAAAATCATTATTCCACCGTGTACCGAGAAAGTCGTTGAAAAAACATACCAACATACATCCCTGTATTGTGTGTGTAAATCAAAATAACGAGCTTTGAGCAAACAAACATGCGTGAGGACCCTCACACACTAGCGTCGCTGGATAAAAAAGTGGTTTATCCAACGAGTAAATATTGTTTGCGCACGAAATTGAGAAATGTCAAGAAAACGTTACGGGTGCTGTAAGTTTAATCTGTTTATAAATCAAAAATAAAGTCTACCTACATATTTGAAACCGAGTATAAGTTTTTTTTGTGGTTATGTTTTTTTTGGAGGAGTATGTTTCTATTCTGGTTTAGTGGTTTTAAAACTATTATTAGTAACCGAAGTTACTAGTATCCCATAACACCTGTAGTTAATCTAACTTGTTTATACTGGAGATTGATGGTGCTTGGTGGAATCTGCTACACATATTGAATAACACACTTGTACTTTTCCACTGAGTTTATTTTATTTCTAAACGTGACCAGTTTCGCCTTACGGCATTCTCAAAGATTTACATTGATGTTAATATAATTTGTTTGTGGAAGGTCTGTGTTCACATCGGTAGTGTGATGGCTAGTATTGAAGCCGGGATATCAATCTTAGGGCTGTCTCTTTAACAGCTAAGCTACTGACGTTATTAACAATTATTTAGTTAGAAGATTTTTATTGGTAACTTGAGATCGTGGAAATAAATCCACATTATGAGTGGCCGTTAAGAAAAAGATACCAACGCGATATTTAATAAGAAGTTAGCTTATTACTTCTAAAAGATGAATCGTCGGGATGATAGCATTCACGTTCGAGTACCTACAAATATTAAATTTTACACAAAGCAAAAATATAATGCTGATGTAAAATATTCCCTGAGCTAAAGATAAAATGCTTTGCAGAGAATTTATATGGGTCTAGATAGCTCTTACAGGCATAAGACATATCTAAATTAGGATTCCTGTATGAAAACACGAGGGAACATTTGGAAATAGATACGTTAATATTTTTGTTGATGAGTTAAATAATCTGGGTACAGAAGGCTCTACTGACATTGGTGACATTCTTTCCCCTAGCCAACCACGTCCACAAAATTCTAGTGAATACTCGTATGTCAAACCAAAACAAGGTGAAAGAGTAAGCGGACCAGAGCTGTAACTCTGTCATGATTGGTTTCCATATTCAATCTGTTAGTCTGTCTTTTTGTTTGTTTGTCGCGGGTACTGGTGACCGATTCTGATGGGATTTTTATTGCAGATAACTGATGATGTACGACGTCGCGCAATAAAATGAATACATAGACGAAGTCACTAGCAACAGTTAGTAATGTAATAATACGCAATGTTCAATAGACAGTTAAGTCTCCAATCCGATAAGTTCAATCACCGTCGAATTGTGTACCATTTACTTTTGACCTACATCTAAGCAATAAATATCGAATTTCATCTCAAGCAGGAATATGCTGACAGAAAATATTCTTATAAGGGTATTATATTCTACAGTAACAAGAACATATGTAACTAAGAAGGTAGATAAAAGCTACCGTACAGACATAAAAGTAATGTCTAAAAAGATCTTTGAGGTACATCAATCACTGGACTACAAAAGGCTAGTCCACTGCTGCACATAGGCTTCTCCAAATGTACACAATTGCTCCCGATCCTCCGCCTTTCGCATGCAGTCTGTCCCAGGGATCTTTTTCAGGGCTCCAGTCCATCTGCCTAAGCATCATCCCACCATCCGTTTGCCTTTTCATCTTGCGGTGTATCCTCTAGGAGGTACGAGTATAACAAATGCGTAAATTAGAATGCCCGAATAAATATATTTGGGAATTCTGTTTTCTGAATTAAAATACATTCCATAAGACCAAAAATATATTGCAGCTAGGCAAGAGCAAAACACACACTGAGATTGGATTCATACAACGAGTAGGGGAGTGTGGGGCAATAAGAACGGTTGCTCGGAATATTTTTTCACCGTGTTTGTCAACAAAATAAGTTCACTTAACGTGTGCGACTCGGGGTGTATAAAATACACATAGTAGGTATACTTTACATAACAATCATAGGTCGGAATTAGGTAGAGTTACTTTATGTACTTGCATCGAAATCTTGATTTTAATAAGGATCTTCCCTGGTTTTCTGATGGCCAACTGGTGTGGCCAACAATATTACAGTGTTTTACCTTGCAATTTAATCACTTATTGTATTTTATTATATTGTTAGATGAAAATCTTAATAAGAATTAGCTGTAAAGCCGTTTTAGACCTCATTAAATTTACGAAACAATAGTTTTAATGCATTTCTGCATAGTTGGGATCATGGTACCTATGTTATAAAGATTCATAATAATTTAATCAATAAACAATATTATGGTCTTTTTCTGCTCTTTAGTTTATTAATTTCGAGATTCGAAGCATAAAATAACTCTACCTAATGCCTACCTATGATTATGATATACTGCTGAAATGTTGATTATATGTTAAATTGTACAAGACTCTAATTACCGTAGATAGAACCATGTATTCTACGGCTAGATAAACAAATCGGCTTTTAAGTGCAGTCTCAAATTTATTAAATATTAGCTTGAAAGGAACCTAGCTTAAATTATTATTTAAATTAATCCACTAAAATTGCCTGAAGCCAAAAAGGTTTAGTTTATTATACCACACTGATTAAAAAATGGCATCATTACATTTATTTATTTCCTCATTATTACTATTATTACTAGTGCAATAGTTAATAGTTACCTATGCAATAGAGTAGAACATGAAAAACAACGAAGTAGGAACCAGTTTTTTTTATTAAGTAGATATCACTTATTTTATCAAGTTGTCGACTAAACTGCCAGTGTCTTATGATTCCATGTAGAACGTTTTTTTTTTGCTCTATATATATATATTGTCATTTGGCTCCAGTTACCCCGTTGGCCCCTAATAACAGAGGCACCCACATATTGACCTCTTATGTATAAGGATGATATTGGCTCAATGCGGGCTCGTGTGTCTCGGCGACATCCATAATTATAGTTTTGTGTCCTCAAATTAAAAATTGACACTGCGCAAACAAGACTTTATATATTATTTGCAAATTTTAAATTCTACTCTTTTAATTTGCTTGCAAGCTTGTCGAATAAACTGGAATTTAATTCTAATTTCAAGTTTCTTGATGCAACTTGCATTAATATTAAATTTGCGATAACATTACAACACTAAAACCATATTATAACTCTTTAATATGTAAGAGAGAAAGAAGAACTAAAGAGTTTTAATTAAAACTCTCTCATTACAACATTTGAAACTTAAGGGAAGGTTCATATCTGACGGAACATGCGTCGCGTATTATCGGTCGCGTAACGCCAGAACAGACAAATGTATGCACTAACGTAGCATCGGTTGAGTGTGAACGGTCAAGTGTTTTTCTATACATTTGTCTGTTCTGGCGTTACGCAACCGATAATACGCGACGCATGTTCCGTCAGATATGAACCTTCCCTAAAAGCTATAATAATCCACAGTCATAGTAAAATCTATCACACTTGGTAGATAAAGGTAATAACTATTGTTCACCAGCTAGACTTGGATACCTACAAGTCTAAATTCCCAGCCCACACTGCCCTGAATCTAAGACAAGGACAATATCCATAAACATTGAAGCTTTTGTTTCATTGAATTCTCATCCGAACAGTTTTGTGGCTGAAGTTGGGAACCGGTGAAATTTGCTGGATTTCAGTGACACTGAGGTCAGGTGTCGCATGTCTGTCCCCGCCTTACGTTTTAGTTTTTTTTTATAAGGCTTGAAGTCATGTGGAAGAAAGATTTAGTTGTGTTTGATTGACTATTGAACTTGAGGGATTGTAAGCAACGCTATTCCTGAACGTACTTTTAAAGGACGGATATGCGTGTTGATATTCATATTAATACATTAATTCATGTCATTTATTTGCGAAATAGGGGTACATAAGGTGATTAAAGGGTACATAAGGTGATTACAATACATATTATTTAAACAGCCAAATTCCGCCTCAAGGCATGCAAATATGGTTGGGTTCATAATGGTATAGTTTAGTAAACCATATAGATACATATTCAATCATAATCATTAGAAACCCATGCAAACACAATGAAATTAAGTTATACTCTTTCTTGCAAAAACGTATAATTAGATCAAGACAGGTTCCTAATGGTTGTTAGAAGGTAAACAGTGTTAATCATAAAGAAAATAATATACAAGAATAGCTCGCAAAATATACATTACAATAGATAGATCCCTAGAATCCTAAAAATTTAACATTCAGATTTTACTTTATCAACACCAATAACAAAAGCTTTTGAATACAGCCAAATTTGGTATTTAGATCAGCTAATGTAATAGTAATTCACAGCATTTTTGTGTGTATTTATCGCAGGTTTATAAGTGCCCTGTTAATGGCAATAGGCTCGCCACCTATTACATTGGGACCTAAACATAAACTGGTGAAATGTAGGTGCCAGCACCTCTGCCTACGCCTTCGGGGAA
Source organism: Eilema sororculum (assembly GCA_914829495.1). Lineage (NCBI taxonomy): Eukaryota > Metazoa > Arthropoda > Insecta > Lepidoptera > Erebidae > Eilema > Eilema sororculum. The sequence continues at coordinate 2,601,860 of OU618532.1, forward strand.
TACAGGCGTGAGTTTATGTTATGTTATGTTTTATAACTAAAACAGTGTAGAGCTCTCAACGTTATGATATTAAGTTTCGAGGTTCTACATTTTGATATGAAAATGAGTGCCAACTCTGATAAGGTTTCAGCTGAAATATGCTTGTGGCTGTGCCTTACTAGAGAATATTATATTATTTGAAACTCCAAAGATTATAACCACGTATGTATTAACGTAGGTTTTACTTTACACCTGTGGAAATCTACATAATCTAATTTTTAAAGGGTTTTTGATATACTATTTTGACATACAAATTCTGAGTCGTATTTATTTCTATAGCAATTTTGTTGTAAGAAAGCTGTTATTATCTTAGTAATTGTTATTGGTAAAGTGAAAATGAATAGTGGTTACTTATCTCTTTTCAGTTTATTCATTTGGCATTGATTCTTACCGGCAGACATTGATGGAGAGGAGTTATCGGTATAAGCTTCTTTATTTTTTTTATCTATCCATGACGTATCGTAGCTCAATTGACCAGAGTGTTCTTCAAAAAAGGGACTGCTGGGGGGTTCAAGTCCTGTCCTGGAATTTGACGATTACTAAATTGATTTATCATACTTTTATGTTCAATTGAAGGAATTTTTACAGCATTAAGTATGCTAACTATACAAATGTTTAAAAATGATTGTAACATCATTCATTGATTCCGATAGTTCGTAAGAAAATCGGTAGATGACGCGACGTCGCCTTAAAGACGTATAAGATGGGAAATTTGAATCATATCGGGCGTGTCTCGGTAGCCGAATTGGTCAGGCATTCCCCCTGTAAGGGAAAGACTGCGGGTTCGAGTCCCGCCCGAGAAGATTCTTTTTCCCTATGTATTCGATTTTATGTTCAATGTTCCTTAGTTACTAGAGTTATTATAAAAAAATTGATTCCCAAGTCAACAGTGCTTTGAGAATCTAGCTGAAAATTTAATGTAAAAGTACCCAATCAAAAAAATTAAAATGATTAAGATTCATGAATATTGAAAATAAAAGTGGGAAACAAAAGAAAATAACAACATTATAATTCATTACTAGCTGACCCAGCAAACTTCGTACCGCCATTTTTATCCGCCTGCATAGCGTTTGATGCTGTTCCCGCTGCACCCTCTACTATAATAAGCGTGTACTAAATAATTAAGTACAATTAAGTCTGCCTTTGTGCAAATGTTTATCTGCAGAAAGTCTAAAAGTAAATAATCTTTATTAAGCTAAACTTAAATAAAAGAAGATATCTTGGTATTTATTTCGACTCCACCCACACAAGCAACCGTACCTATTACAGAAATCAAAGAAAATAATCCTGTTACTTGTTCACGTATAGCCAAAATATACCCGGATAAAGGATATTATCAAGTATTATTTTCCGGGTGTAACGCACCCGGATATTTTTGTGGTTTACGTAATTGGAAAACCTACCCGCGGAAGGTTTGCGTCTGTTGTAAGCCCACCTGGTGTGTGAAAACATGTGCGATTCACAAAATGTTTGTACAGTCAGTATCAGGTCGACATGGGGTGTTCATGAGTACTGTGTTACTCAAGATCGATTTACTGTGTGGGAACTTTTTTTTTTGAAACGCTCGCCGTCTTGGGTCCTTGGTTGCCGGAGGTGAGATTGCCAAATGCATATCTCTCGCACCCCGGCAGACCCCAGATGGCCCCCTTCGGGTTGTGGGAACCACAGGGTCCCCATCTAGCCCCGGTTACGGGGAGGCGCACTTTGCGCCGCCGCCGCGGCCTGCTTCTGCTAGGGTGACAGGCGGCTCCACCGGTCACCCCCAGGCCAGCGCTCATGGAGGACGGAGGTCGTTCTGCGACCTCCGACGTCCGGTTCGCCTTCGCTCTGCGCGCATTATTCAGTAGAATTTAAAAAAGAATTAGCCCGCGTAATTCTACTGAATAAGTAGTTTCCAGTCATAAATCGCGCAACATTATTTAGTGGTACCACTCTCACGTCTTTTTCTTATAAAGGACACGTCAATTTTCACGTACAATGGCCCAAGAAGAGCGGCTAAGTGCAAGTGCGGAAAAAAGAGTCCCCTATCCTAAGGGACACGTCAATTTGACTTCACCTCGCCTGATGGTAAGCTAAAGGCAATGTCTCGGAAAGAGGGTCACCATCGTAAACATGTACCATGTTAACAGTGGTGGCACTCAGCTTGACGGCCTCATTAGATGCTTTTACACACCCCTCATAAAGGACCCGGGACTGTAGGAAGAAGGAAACACGTGAGCTGGCAGGCAGTTCCATATAGGCAGGCACAGGAATGAGTCACTGAAACGCTTGGTTCTAGAGTTATATTCTGCAACATATACGGATGACATCTTAGCCCTGCACGTGTTGGCATGTGAAGGAAAGGAGAGGGTGGGACTAATTGGAAGAGCTCCTCAGAATATTCACCATGGTAGAAACGGTAAAATACTGCCAAAGTATCAACATCTCTACGCATCTGCAAAGGCTTGAGAGTGTTCGTGACTTCAGGATTCCCAATAATGCGGACTGCACGTCGCTGCATCCTGTCGAGAGCATCTAGTAAGTACTTTGCGGGGCCATCCCAGAGATGCGACCAGTATTGCACGCAGGAACGAATTTGGGTCTTTGGGGACAAGACCCACAGGAGCCCAGTCAACTTAACTTAGCAACCAGTACACTTGGTGAATTGATGTAAGAGACTCTGGTGCTGGCTTTGTTATTAGGTAATGTTCGGAGTCTCATACGATAATTGCACTCGTAAGACTCAAGAGAAGTTACGCCAGGAAACTGAACCCATGACTCTACAAGAAAAGTAAATTTAAAAAATTAAGAAAGACTCCGACTTTGCCTAAATGTTTACTGCAGCGCCCCCTGTTGAGTTGTCATTGTAACACCTATCTAAGAACATGCTCCAATTAAAGCCGAACCCATAACTGAAAACTGCATCAAAATTGGGTAGGTAGTTTTGGAGAAAATAGCAACATGGATTTGCACAAACAAACAAACACACAAGCTTCTTCACCCCAAACGCATATACCATCTTCCTTCCGTCGTGGGTAACATACATCCTCTCACCCCAAACGCATATACCGTCTCCGTTCCGTCGCGTCGTGTCTGTGACTGTGACCGAGAGATAACCGCTTGGATGGAAATGAATAGTGCCGTAATAAATCCCTAAACACACTGAAAGTTATTATAAGATCCATGAATAAACTATATTTTTTGCTGTCTTCCGAAACTTAGCCTAGAATCCTATCATCTGAAGACACATTTCTGTGTAGCCTAACAAACGTTTCATCGTCGTCCATATTTCCGAACCGAATCACGTATGGGTCGTCCTTTTGAAGACGTTTAGCTAGAATGGCCGTCGAATACGAAGCGGTGCAAGCTTTAGCAAAAGGGTTTTTTATATAAATGTCTATGCCAGATGGTGTTATTTAAGGCTCAAGTTCTTGTCGTGTCTTATCGAATTCATCGTGATCTTCCATCTCTGTTAAGTTGTTGCTGATATTATTTAACATACCTAGTCAATTGCTTGGATATGGAAAATAATGATACTCTTATAACCGAGTTCCTTTAGTACTCGTACGTGAAAAATAACAGAAATTATGCATATTATGTATTAAGAAAACTAAAGTTCCTATTCTAAATATCCTAAAGTCCTTTAAGCGGGGCGTGAAAAGGCATCTAATGAGGCCGTCAAGCTGAGTGCCACCACTGCTAACATGGTAAATGTTTACGATGGTGACCCTCTTACCGAGACTTTGCCTTTAGCTTAACATCAGGCGAGGTGTAGTCAAATTGACGTGTCCTGTATAAAAAAAAACAATAAAAAGTTATAATAAAATGGCTCAGACTAAAGGAATAACATAGATGGAACGTTTGTAACAAGCAAGTGAAGCCACAAAAAGGAATAATAAAGTAGCGCTATCTTGTTCGCACTGTTTGTGAGCACGTACGAGTGCGAGCGAGATGGCACTACCATAGTATTCCTTTTTGCGGCTTCACTTGCTACTTCTATACGTTCCGACTATGTTATTCTTTTAGTCTTGTCGTGTCTTATCGAATTCATCGTGAGCTTCCATCTTTGTTAAGTTGTAGCTGATATTGTTGCTGTTGCTGTTATGTTATGTTATGTTTCGCTCAGACTAAAGGAATAACATAGACGGAACTTATAATAAATAATAATAAATATTCCACAACATTTTACACAACGCTATCTAGACCCATCGAAAGCTTTTATAGCTTGTCTTATGGAATCTAGAATGCGGATAAACATACTTATTTATTTATTTTTTCTAAATACATACATATTATACATAGAAACACCCAGACCAATGCAAATAGCCATATTCATGCATACAGATATTTGCACTGAGCGGGAATCGAACCCGCGCCTCCTGCGTGGCAGTCGCGTGCGATACCACCACGCCACGGAGGCTGTTATAAAACAAGCCAGTGAAGCCACAAAAAAGAATACTAAAGTAGTGCTATCTTGTTCGCACTCTTTGCGAGCACGCCCGAGTGCGAGCGAGATGGCACTACTTTAGTATTCCTTTTTGCGGCTTCACTTGCCAGAAAAAAATGGTTTCTTCAAATATTCTATATTCGTAGTGATTTCTAGTTGCATCCGAAATTTGTCTAGTTGCATTCCGTGTTGGGTTCATGATTGATATTTGTTAACTCTTACGAGTTAGATTCTCATTCATACTTAAATTACTAAATACCTTTCATTCGGATCCTTGTACCATAGGAACGAAACTCCGATACCTACACCGAAGAGTTTGAAATGATCCGGAGATGAAGATGTCAACAAAATAATGAATCATTTACTCACTCGTCCAGAGGGTCCGGGAAATGTCATGGGCTATTTGAATGACGAAAGGGTACAGTAGGCCAACCATGAAATACACGCAGTTGCGGACCGAATTTTCGGGCATTCGTATTCTACAACACATTTTATCACGAAATCCGATCTGAAGATAATACATCATATTAATAAAATAAATAAATATTCAAAAACATTCTACATAACGCTATCTAGACCCATGGTTAGCATAGATAAACTAGCTTGGTGTATGGAATCTAGAATGTGGATGAACATACTTAGATATTTTTTTTAAAAACATCCTTATTAAACATAGAAACGCCCAGACCAATGCGTATAACCATATTCATGCAAAAAAATATTTGCATTAAGCGGGAATCGAACCCGCGCCTAATGGCGAGGTTAGCACAGTACGTGACACTTCGGATCGGTTTAAACCCTACTGGAAGAAAACTTAAGGGACTTCATGGTCATCGAATTTGTTTATACCAGTTGTTGGACTTTTGAGCACTCCAACTACCAGTAATGACTGCCATTGATGTATTGGTATGACAACCGGGACAGCCCAGGCACAGACATACCTAGACCAATACAAATAGACATATTTATGCATACAAATATTTGCTTTTTAAACGTTTTTGCGTCAAACCTTTTTTGTGTGGAAATCCTTACAGTATCCCACCGGACCCTAGCAGGAGCAGGCCGCGGTGGCGGCGCTAAGTGCGCCTCCTCGTACCCGGGGCTAGTTGGGAACACTATGGTACCCACAACTCGAAGGGGGCCATCTCGAAAGAGATGGTCCTGGGTCTGCCGGGGTGCGAGAGATATGCTTTCGGCAATCTCACCATCAGCAACCAAAGACCCAAGGCGGCGTGCGTTTTAGTTGGTTCGAGTCCGACATAATCACCTCCACCGGCTCCGTGGGGATTTTTCGCGCGAAAAAAAAACAGTATCCCATCTGTCAACAGGGGTAGTTATATCGTACTCGAAACGACTAAATATGCTGCCTCAACTGTCACCCCTAAGCCTGTGCTTGGAAAACGAGTCCTCTACTAGTCAGAGAGAAAGCCTCTATACAACCCTGTACATTTGCAGGACTGCCATTGTCCATAAGCGTTTGCTCTGCAAAAGAGAGGCACTGCCGTCTCTGTTGGTCAGGTTACACCGCGTAGAAATTCCCGACTTCAAAGTACCTACCTACATAGCGATAGTACGATGCGCGAACGCTTGAGGTGCCACCGCCTCCTTCAGCGAGCCAATAATGCTCGAGAAGTAGGCGGCCGGCCGGGTCCGGACTAGACTCCAGGCCCACGCAGCCCGCAAAGAGCGAAGGCGACTAGGGCGTCAGAGGTCGCGGAACGACCTCCGTCCTCTATGAACGCGGGCCTGGGCTGTGCAAATTGCGCCTCTCCATACCCGGGGTTAGATGGGGACACTATGGTCTCACAACCCGAAGGGGGGCATCTCGAAAGAGATGGTGCTGGGTCTGCCGGGGTGCGAGAGATGTGCTCCCTACATTCTCACCTCCGGCAGCCAAAAACCCAAGGACGGCGTGCGTTTTAGTCGGTTCGAGTCCGACATCACCACCTACACCGGCTCCGGTCGGGGGTGGAATCCGTGGGGATTTTTAGCACGATAAAAAAAGAAGAAAATAGTACCTACATGCCTAAATTCATGTCTTTCGTTCGAGTTTCGTACGGGCTATAGGTGTCGAATCTTTCGTGGTAGCCTCCCAGCTACTATACATATATATTCATCCAATAAATTACGAACTTTATTAAATTCTTTTAATTTATACGAGTGGCAATATAAAAAGCTAAGGGACTCGACAAATGGAAATGACTTTGAGTTGTATCCTTTTATTAAAAAGAGAAGCAAGATTAATTAAATTGCTACCCAATTGACCTTGACATACCCGTTAAGTCGAATTAAATATTTCTATTTACGTAGGTCACAAAGAACCTACCTACATAAGGCCGGTTGTATCAAGATCGCCGGGGCATAAACAGATTTTTTTTACCACGAGGGAAAGTCCTACATGGATGTTATGCCGAAATCCTACCGCCTAGAAACCCTCACGGTATCGCCCAGCAGCCTATGGTTGGGAGCCCCGGGTATGCCCTCGCTAGGATGTCTCAGGACTCTCATCAGACCTAGAGCTACAATTGCGGCGTCGCCTAGAGGGTGGTTCTGGTGCTATCCCACGTCTGTGGAGGGGCATAAACAGCTAAAATCATCTGTAAATCGGTCATAATAATCTTATTGTTGTCGTTACCACAAAAAGGGACCAACTACCATCTGTCTTCCAACCCCGAGAGCAAAGCCTGCCTCACAGGCGAAGTTATTCGAGTCCTCGAAGATCTTGGTTCTGCCAATTATTGACAGACGAGGATCTCCCCAAGGAAGTAGACAGTTCCATAAAAGTCAATAATAGGTAATCTCTTACTCATCCTAGCCATGAAAATCTCTCCTATAGGAAAATAACTCGTACAGATCAAACACATAACCTTCCTTTTTCGTTACAATCGAGAAATAAATCGAATAAAAACATCTTTCATAATTTTTTACATTGTAGGTATATTGTTACAGTGACCACAATTCCCTTTTTACCGCGAATAATACACAAAAAAAAACAAAGAGATAGAAGTGTATTATTTTAAAGTTAGGGTCTTTGTTAATTAATATCCAGTAAAAGTACCTGAGTGGCGTAATACGGGGCCCTTTGTGTGTGTGACTCATGGTAATATGGGATAGCGAGCAAGTTGGACAACAAGCTGGGAATAATCCATATCCATATACTTCCATACTAATATTATAAATGCGAAAGTAACTCTGTCTGTCTGTCTGTATGTTACGCTTTCACGCCTAAACCACTGAACCGATTTTGATGAAATTTGGTATAGGGGTAAATTAGACCATGAGAAAGGACATAGGCTATGTTTGGTCGCGATAATCCACATCCACGCGGGTGGAGCCGCAGGCAAAAGCTAGTACTTTAATACAAAATGTTTTATCAAACTGTTGTGGAACCAAAAAGAGTTACGACTATTTTTTCTATTATTTTTTTATGTCAAAGTATTACGACTAAAATATTAGGACAAAAATCAAATTAAAAATTTAAAAACCCCTCTCACAAAAAGCACCTCCAAAAGTTGAAAAAAAATGGAGTTTGCCGGTTAACTTTTGATATACCTAGTAATATTTTTTTTCAACGGTTGCCATGTCGAGGTTGGGGGACTTAAACTGGTTGAGCACTCCGTTATATTAACGGAACGATTCAAGGTCCCCCGAAACATCCAAATCGGTTCATCCGTTTGGGTGCTACGATGCCACAGACAGACACACACACACGTAAAACTTATAACACCCCGTCGTTTTTGCTTCGGGGGTTAAAAGTATTACATAACAATAGAATCAAAGGCCCGGCGCACACCGGTGGAAGCGCGGCGGTGCGCAGTTTAAAACAGCAATTTAATATAAACCTTAATGGCCTTGATTTACAATCGAAAACTGTATATCAAGGATAGGTGCGCGCGCGGCGCAAGAAGCGACCGCGAGAGAAGGCGCGCGACTGTAATTTCGTTTATATTAAATTGCTGTCTTAAACTGCGCGCCACCGCGCTTCTATCGGTGTGCTCTGGGCCAAAGGGATTCTATGAAAGTGAACCTAATTTAGTACAAGAATAATACTAGGGTAATTTTTTTATGGATCTACTATTGTATGAATTGTAAAATGGATGTGTTTGGTGAAAATGGACATTGGTGATATTATTATTGGTCTGCCTCTGTGACGTAGTGAACGCGACTGTTATACAGGAGCGATCCCCGCTCAGTGCAAATATTTGTATGCATGAAAATGGCTATTTGCATTGCTCTGGGTGTTTCTATGTATAATTATGTGTATGTATTTACAAAAAAAAAGTATCAAAGTATGTTTATCAGCATTCTAGATTCCATAACACAAATTAGCATAACTTACCATGGGTCTAGATAGCGTTGTGCAGAATGTTGTAGAATATTTATTTATTCATTATTAAAAATACCGAACGCTACCGAACACAAAATTTTTAATTTAAAATTCTTCTCTGTACGCAATGGACGCAACAACTATGGAACAGAATTAAAAACCGGAGTTTTTTGGGTTGGATAGGTCTTGGTTAGACTTAGGCCCGCATTCTAGATTAACACTCAGTCTGAATCGCGATTTATCTGAGAACAGATTGTACAGAAAGATTGATAGATTTGACATATTGCCTATACAATCTGTCCTTAGATAAATCGAGATTCAGGTATTTTAATTACCTTTGAGTTTCTTTTTTAGGGTTTACTTAATCTATTCTATATATTTCAGAATTAATAATAATCTATCAACACAATTAATTACAGTATTATAACTACAATATATGTTAAACAAAAAAAATACAAAAATGAGAAAAAATAACATGGATGAAGAATTGCTATCGCTATTCAGCGGGGTAATGCCGCCAGCCTTTTGGGCACGGTACCGGTAGAGGTCGATGGGGAGGAATTCTACGATGCCTAAAGTTACAGATTCAGGTTGTGTTTTAATCTAGAATACGGGCGTAATATTGGGTGGCATAGCCTAGTTCTATAAATACGTAACGTGAATAGTAAGAAAGATTCTTTTTAATTTATACCCTAAGGATATCATGTATATTTGATTATTTTCCTGTTATATAAATTTGTTTGTATTGCATATATAAAGTTAAAATTAAATGTCTGCCTAGAAAATAAGCATTGGTTTGATTCATAATGAGGTACAAATACGTGAACTTTCACAGAACAGTTAAAGGAGGTTAGAAAGGAAATAGTTCCTAATTTGTATTAGGACGCGTGTCGCCGCTTGTCTCCCACTCTTTAACTCCACTATAAAAAATAGACCAATACGACGCGGTTTACGCACACAAATAAATCAGCACACTTAAATCACGAGTTTGCTATTAGTTCTCACACTAATGCAAATACTGCACTTGACGAGTACTCACACACGCACGAAAGCAGTAAAAAATTCTCATACATGTTACGGTGACCAAAGGTCGATTTTCGATATCGATAAAACTTCCGTAATTTTGATACTATCTGAAGTTTTAGTACACAAGTCGCGTACTTTATAGAGTAAGCTCATTCTGCGTTAATAGTAACATCAACTAATGACATTCCATGTCAGTGCAAATATTTGTACCTATGCAAGAATATGGGTAATTGCATTGATCTGGTCGTGCCTCGGAGAACACGCTATGCCGTCGATCCTGATTGCCATACGAAAACCTATATCAGTTATTACGGGTTGTCAGGTGCCCTAAAATGTCCAACAACTCTGTCTGTCTGATTGCAATGCTTCGATATCGCCAATAAGTTGTGTTGTGGCAGTCGCTTCACTGAATAGCGAAGTTCAGCTAAACCCAATTTTTTTTAATATCTGGATTTGTTGGAAACCTGAAATTAAATTATACATGTGTTTACAATATAAACGGCTGACATCAAAAAAAATTTAACAATTATTATTGACTGTAATAAGCAAATGTATCTTGATTAAAATATTACTGATAATAACAATTTGTGTACGTACTTAATATCGACACTATAACGGATAATTTTGTCCAACACTATCGATACGCATGGATATTGGCGGCATTACAAGCGTTGGCTCGGCACACGCGACTATCGCAAAGAACGCAATACACTGCGCGATCGCTCACGTAGTACACGATGGCACTCATGTATTGCAAGCAATGTATAATTTTGTATCAGTTTGCGATTATGTCGTTTTTGTCTACAAACTACATAATACTTTTGTAATAATTACGAATATTACTTGTATTTTAAGGTTTTTGGCATTACCGATGAAAAGAAATCCCTTCTCGGGCTACACTACATACTTGGCTTCCTTTCCGACACGTTATTATAGCGCAAGACGGTATAATTCTTTTTTTTCGAGGAGCTTCATACGTTGTCACAATAAGAGCGCGAATGTGTTTAAATTTCGGTGGAATATGAGCAATGCTCATATGTGCGGCGCGCCTTCCCCGCCCACAAGGCCCTTCTAACCTCCTTTAACTGTTCTGTGTGAACTTTACTTGATAACCATTAAACCATTATATGTCGTATTTCTATTGCTGTTAGGGTGTTTATTGTTTCTTCATCCTACGAAAAGGTATGGGTATGATAATAATTATACAATTTTCTTTAAGTACCTGCAAATAAGCCTTCATGACAGTTCGTAGTACAGTCAGCATCAGAAAGATTTTGACGAAAATGATCTGAATTACGTTTTTTGACCCCCGTTCAGTTGACCGATTGTTCTGGTGTTTGATATATACATTTAGTTCAGACAATACTAACATATAAATCAATAAAACAGTTTGTTTCGCTATTTATACGAGAGTTTTAAGATAATTTTGAGAGTTCGTCGTCAATATATTTATGACGTTGACTGTACTTATGTATGTGGGCTCCGCCAAGACTTTCGGGACCCTAGCCGGCAAAGACGATTGGCAATGATCTAATGTAGGTTTTTCTCTTAAGATTGCGAGGATAGGCAGCCGCTTCCGCAAAAGCCAAGTTAAGTTAAAAATACCTTACCTAAATATATTGAGAGCAAATTAAACTGTTTTATTGATTTAGATTGTATTATTGTTCGAACTTCCGAAGAAAGAATTCCCACTAAGGATCAAAAGAAGCATATTCAACACACCTGCATCTTACCCATTCTAACATATGGCTGCGAAACATGGATCACTACAATACATACTTCCAATGAAGCGTCGGTAGTTTAATGGTTATAGAGTCGGTCTTACGATCGAGAGGTCCCGGGTTCGGATTCTGGCCATTACATTACCGAGGTGAACCCATTCCTAGCACAAGCTTTGAGGGGTTAGAGGGAATATTAGATATTAGGGTTGCAAATATTCTATAAAAAAAATTATCTACTGCGCTGCAGTTGAAATATTCCCTGGTTTTAGTCATATTTTCAATATTCCAAAGTGTGCCCCTTAGGCAGATATGCAATAATACCACGGAGGACAGAATATGATTAAGTAACGGAGATGCCCCATTGATATTTCTCCTAATAAAAACGCGTCGCCGAATACGGGTGGGAAGAGAGACGCGCGGGGTGTCAAAAGTCAGAGGAATTCATAGGTATAACGTTCCTACCGAATGAGTCCATTTGACGTTTGGATGGCACGCGACTCGATTGCCTTGAACAGCTCCGCTATCATTTCCTTCTCCATGAATAATACGAATTAATGACATAACACATATTGTGCGCATATACGCACAATATTTTTAACAGAATGTGTAAAGTGTAAAAGGTACTATTGTCATCAATAGCACCCTTTATGCTAACAGTCTATCTTGAGGGCATATCGCATGTGTGTGTGACAGAGCGCGTGTATAAAGTCGTCCCACGTTCTAATAGAGTTCAAAATGGCGCGGCAGAATTGTATCTGTCACGCACACATACGTTATTCCCCCGAAATAGATTGTTAGTGTAAAACCGCCCATTCAATATGGTCCAAGGTCCAGTCTACTACGTGATATTAGGAAGAGTGATTTTTTTAGGCTACGTACCCACTGGACCCTCAAAATTCGACCTCATCTATAAATATGATCCACTGGACCTCCATTTAGGACCGATAGTATAGCATAAACTTAAAAACAACAACAGTTTAGAATATAATATTTTAAATAATGCCGTAGAATAAACAATTTTTTCATGTAAGTCCATGTTTAGTATTCATGCAATGTATGAATATTCTTTATAGCCCTACGATAAGTGGGTGATTGAAACGTCTAAGGATTTATCATTTTCATGTCATTTTATTAAATTTTTGCGTATAATTCGTTCTGTATAATAAAAATATTTGGGATAATGCGTCTGCTCACAACTCTAAGCTACGAAAAGCTCAGCTCATTTTCAAATTGAGCTATTTAAAGGTAACGAAAATTCTAATAAAGTATTGAACTGTCAAACAATTTCCATAGCAATATGGAATCAATAATATGGACCAAATATAATACTTAGAGAGGTCGCGGATTTCAACCGCGACATTATTGATGGGAACCCACTTCTATAAGTAATTTAGTTTAGCTGGCAGAGAATCGATTTTATTTTACATTACTAATATACAAACACACAAACAGCCTCCGTGGCGTGGCGGTAGTGCACGCGACTGCCACGCAGGAGTCGCGGGTTCGATCCCAGTGTTCAGTGCAAATATTTGTAGCATGAATATGGCTATTTGCATTGGTGCGGGTGTACCCTTGTATAATATATATGTAAGTATTTACAAAAAAAGTATCTAATTATGTTCATCCGCATTCTAGATTCCGTAACACAAGCTAGTTAAGCTTACCATGGGTCCAGATAGCTTTGTGTAGAATGTTGTGGAATATTTATTTATCATTGAATAAGGCTTTTATGGGAGCGATTACTATTTGACCTTCAAACCCCAAAGGGAAAGTTTGCGCCAGAACCTCGTGCATCAAACGAGACAAATGTACATTCATTAGAATTACCTATTGTGAATTGACGTCATGGAAAATTGCTGTAGTGAAGTTTGTTATCAACAAGCAGTGCCTTTGAAGTGGTGGTAAATTTATTGACGTCAAGAAGAAAATATTTTAATTGTATTTTCCATAATGAAAATAAAAAATGACGATGATAATGACTAATCAGCAATTGGGCATTATCCCATAGTTAAAATAAATTATCTAACCGAGCTTATTAAATTTAAAAAGGTTAAAGAGCGGTAGAAATTGCATCGGTTCTTATTTTATAGTTTTAATTTATTTTTAATCACCCACCCAACATATAATAGTAACTGATTTGACTAGTCAGTAGAATACCCAATTGTACCGGCTTGTAGGTGAGGTTTGATTGCCCAGACTCTGGGCAATCAAACCTCTGGGCCCCAGAGGTTCTCTTACCTTGTCAATAAAATCTCACTATGAAAATATGAAATAACGTTGCATGATTTTTTATTATTCCCTCCTCTTTTTATCGTGATGAGCAAAATTTGCTCGTTCGGTTTCAAATGTGATGATTAGGTAGAAATGAAAATATTCACAACGAAGTGGATCAATTTATTTTGTTGATTTATTTGTAAGTATAACGGGAATGTGTTATCGCCTTGCGTGAAGCATTTTTCTTCTTACATTTATTTGAATGCAGATGTTAATTAAAGCCCACATTTTACCATCTGTAATCATTGGCGGTTCCATGTAATAGACGGCATTTTGCGTAAGTTGTGTTTTAACGTTTAGGCGTTTTTGTACGAAAAATTATTTAGTGACGTCATAAAATTTAATACTCTAAATTAATTATTATATAGGTGTGTATTAAAAATAAATAAAAACCATATAAAACCATATCATGTTTAAAAGTTAATAATAACGCATATAACGCGATAGAATCCATTAATAACTCATTTACTCAACAGTTTACGTCAAGTCAAACTCCATTCAACGAAGAAAACGTTAAATTTTAATGATTAAATAAGAAGGGTTTTATTCTAATTTATGATAAAACAAACGAATAAATTAAGAAAAATTAAGTATTGTTGAGATAAGTGAATAGTAGTGTTGCCACCACGCTGGATAGATGGCGCTATATCAATTTTCTGAACCCCGTTATGGTTTGGCTGCACCTTGTAGTATAAGAGACTGAACGAATATCCACATTTGCTGCATCAAAATCAATATCTCAGTACTTTCTTTTTTTGTGTAAAAAAAATTAAGTAGTGAAATATTTGATTTTTATGTAGTAGTCATAAAGGAAGATTATGTGTAGAGTAATGGTCGGCGTAGCCGAACGAGATACTAGATTATCACCTAAGGTCAATAGCCGAAGTTTGCAGTTTCGATACTTATTTACTAATTCTGTTTCAAAAAATGTGTGTGTATGTGTGTGTGTGTGTTTGTGTGTGTGTGCGCGTGTGTGTGTGTCTTTCTCTTATTAGACGCAATTTTTCTACCCCAAGTTGTTAGAAGGGCATGTACCTGTGCGTACGCGTCAGTGACAAGGCATCGTTAAAACTCGTTTCCTGACGGCTTCCCAAAGGGTAGCATGACATATAACGTACTAGATCGAATAGATTTTGCACCAGCCTCCCTTTCGAAAATGTTCACCCTTTTCCTCTGGTACATTTAAGCTGGCACTTTATAGTGCTAAGTACGTACACACTTATGGTATTTCATCTTCAAGTACTTAGGTTTCAATATATTATACACGCAACCACTTCTATCGCATGTGATACGTAATAAGATTGTGTCGTGAAGGGTTCAAAATGTTCTTCGTGAAAATGTTCCACTCATTATAAGGTAAGTCGACGCCGTCGTGTAACCTTGGCAATGGGGTAAGTTGCCAAAAAATTACCCAATTTTATGGGAATATTTTGTATGAATTTTTAATAGCATTATTTTTATATTTATTATGCTAACTTTTAAAATTCGAATACGGTCGTGGGTTCAATGGTTCGAGTCCCACTTTTCCCGATGTATTCGGAGTTGTGTTGAAGATCAGAGGAAAGGATCCAAACTATAATTCTCTAGCTAGCCTTTAGCCAACTCTGTTACAAAGAGGAACTGGAATTCGGAGGTCGCAGAACGAACTCCGTCCTCCATGAGCCTGAGGGTGACCGGTGGAGCCGCCTGTCACTCTAGCAGAAGCAGGCCGTGTCGGCGGCGCAAACTGCGCCTCCCCGTACCAGGGGCTAGATGGGGAGACTAGGGTCTCCACAACCTGAAGGGGGCCATCTCGAAAATGGCCCTGGGTCTGCCGGAGTGCGAGTGATATGCATTTGGCAATCTCACAGAAGTGAGATTGCCAAATGCATATCACTCGCCGTACCGCACGTACGCCGTCTTGGGTCTTTGGTTACCAGAAGGTAACCAAAGACCCAAGACGGCGTACGTTTTGGTCGGTTCGAGTCCGACATAACCGTCTCCACCGGCTCCGTGGGGGTGGTATCAGTGGGGATTTTTCGCACGATAAAAAAACCAACTCTGTTGAGTACAGTGTAACTGTGATGCGTCGGAACTTAGATATTTCCCGTGAACCATCTGACCTCCTAAACAAAATGGTGATGTTACAAGTTCTGTAGTTAGTGTTTGCATGTATAAATGAAATTAGAATAATTGTAATATTAAATTAATTCTTTAATATATATTTGTAGATTTGGAGTGAGAAGGTATTCAAAGAAATCAGCATTGCCATGCTTTTTCCGGCATAACTAGGCAAACTGCCCGCCCATGGTGTAATTCCAGTATTTCTACGGGAAAATGAAGAGGGTGAATTGGCTAGGTACTTACTTGATAAATTATTCCTAAACGAGCCGTTTGATAACTATAAAATAATAAGAAGTAGAACATCAATGGTAATTCGTAATCACCGAGTGGCAACACTGAACTTCATAAGGTTTTGTATTACAATACTCTCGTAAGAAAGGGCGAATATAAATAAGGTAAGTAACGTTACAGGAGGCGGTATTTATGAAGGGAATTTGACTTAATATGTGCGTCTCAGGTTTTGACATTAACACTTGTAAGGCCTCATGTTGCAAACTCTTGTAAAGTACGAGATATATCCTTCTTATATTATAAATGCGAATGTTTATCAAGATGTATTTAAACTACTGTCTCTACCTCTCTCTCTCTCTCAACACTCGAAACAATGCATGGTAAATATCCTGATATTAATAATTAATTAAATAACAATCCACAACATTCTACACTGCGCTATCTGGACCAATGGTAAGCTTAATTAGCTCGTGTTATATGTTACTAGCTTTTGCCCGCGGCTCCGCCCGCGTGGATGTCGGTTATCGCGACCAAACATAGCCTATGTCCTTTCTCATGGTCTAATCTACCCCTATACCAAATTTCATCATAATCGGTTCAGTGGTTTAGACGTGAGAGCGTAACATACAGACAGACAGACAGACAGAGTTACTTTCGCATTTATAATATTAGTATGGATTAAACATACTTAAATACTTTTTTGTAAATACATATATATTATACATGAAAACACCCAGACAAGTATGCAAATAGCGATATTCATGCATACAAATATTTGCAGTGAGCGGGGATCGAACCCGCGCCTCCAGCGTAGCAGTCGCGTTTACTACCACCACGCCACAGAGGCTGTCGTTAATGGTTGAGGATGTCGATATTTCTAATAGTAAAGTTTATCAAGATGTCTTTTACTTAATCGATCTAATATCTTGTACTGGGATAGATTATTGTATGGATAGTACATAGCACAAAGGGTATACTTTCTTTTCCGCGAATTGGCGGGCAACAGCAATATACCTTGTACCGAAATCGCGGCAATAGCTATTTAATCGGTGCTAAGTTATGCGTATCATCATCTACATATAAACTTTATCCTGATTGCATCCGAAGCCGAGATGCCCTCGGAGCTCAGGGTCCGCCTTCCGGCGCTTCTTGGGCATATACGGTACTTAGTGAGACCATTTGTACGCATCTCAGCCTCCACGACATCAAGCCTTGACTTGCATGAAAGTCATGCGTAAATAAAAATTAAACGCTGTAATTTCCATCAATCCCACGCATCGATTTATCAGTGCAGTTTAAACGTTATAATGCTATAGTAACGATTTCTTGTAACATGTGTGCTGTACCAACCATTAGGCTGACAGATTGCGTCGAGATTGCAATAGATTAAAGAAAATTTGTTGTTAAACACTGTAAAAGAAAAAAGGGCCTACATAAGGAAATTGTCAATCTAATCGGCTCCGTAAATGGCGTAGGGGAACTTATCTTAGAGCATTATCTTCACTAGACAATGCCCCACAACGGTACCAGTAATTTATGTTAACTAGCTGTTCCACGGGATTTTGGTGCCGTGACGAATAAAAAGGAAATTTCTATACCTTTCAGTTACAAATGTATTATGATTGTGTTAAGGTCGGTTTAGATCACACGAACAAATAACTAGAGCTAGAACAAGAACAGTCTGGAGCTTAGTTGTACCATTAGCTAAAGTAAGAGGTTTACGTCAAATTTAACATTAACAGGCCATGATAACTGCTTCCTATCAGCATAAAAAAATTGCTGATCAAAGTGCTTAAAATTACCGTTCCCTGGTTTTCCCCATCCTATTGATAGATTAATGTGATTAATGATACTTGGACAATAATATCATTTAAGTCAATAAATCAGTTTCATTTGCCCTTTACTTCTAAGATCTTTTTGCGATTTTGTAGTCAATATGTTTCTGACGATGACTGTCCATATCTGTCATTTATCTACTATATAAAAATAAGTCGGGATTTCCTTCCTGACGCTATAACTCCAGAACGCACGAACCGATTTGGCTAATTTTGGTCTTGAATTATTTGTGGAAGTCCAGGGAAGGTTTGTACGTTGAGAAAAATTCGAATAATCGCCAGGAACCGACATCCACGCGAGTGGAGCCGCGGGCAAAAGCTAGTGTGCTATAAAATCGATAAAATGTGGTTCCAAACTGCAAAAAAAAAACCATAGATACAACATTATGTTGGCTATCTTAAGACGCAGTGAATCCCAGAATAAGAATGTCTCAAGGTGAATGGAGGGTTACACAGAATCCCTTGACAGTTTAATCCCTTTAATATACTAAGGGGTACTCGCTTAAATATAATGCACAGATCAGAAGCCGCCTTACCAGTTTAACTAATATGTTACTAGCATTGAGATATATTATTATGAATTTCTGAGAATTGGTTTGGCTTGTTTTTTATTTTTTATTTAGGTACTTTACCTTTATTGAAATTTAGAAAAAGAACCCACTAAGACTGTCATATAGACCATATTTTTACCGACTTAAAAGTAATTCTGAATCCAAAACTATTTAACGTACTTAAATTCTGTGCAATTTATTATGTTACTCGATTTCAATTTCCATTAACGTAAAATTACATACCGAGTACCCATATCCCGTGTATCAAATTTCACTTAAATATGTTTAGCCATTTTTGCATGGTTCAATAACAGAAAAACTAACATAGTTCCACACTTATAACTTTCACATTCATAAGAGCAGTGAGATTAGTAGGTTATAAAGGTTTCGACAGGAAGGTTGGCGGAAAAAAGTTTAGTGACGCACGATTCGATTTATTGGAACAGTTGTGGTTAGAATATTTATCAGGTCTAAAAGAAGCCATGCGTGACACCAACTACGGTTCCCAGAATGAAAGAAGACGAGCCCTGAAAAAAAAAATACCCTCCTAATATTATAAACGCGAATGGATGGAAGGATGTCTTACCCTTTCACATCTGCTTACGCCTTACTCATAAACGGCTGGAGCGACTTCAATAAAATTTTGTATGGAGTTAGCTGATACCCCGGTTTAACACAGAGGGTATGTTGGGCCGCGATAACCGACATTCACACGGGCGGAGATCTATATCAAATGCGAAAGTAACTTTGTCTATATGTCTGTCTGTTACGCTTTCATGCCTAAACTACCGGAACGATAATGATGAAATTAGGTACAGAGGTGGATTAGAACTTGGGAAATGACATAGGCTATGGGTGGTCGCAGTAACTGACATTTACGTGGACGGAGCCGTGGATAAGGACAACAGCTTGTGAGTTATATGTTACAATCAAGGAATAAGAGTAGATTAGATATTGTGTGTTTTCTATAGTAGGAACACCGAACCCCTCCATGTAATTTTTTCGCCATTACTAATTTACGTCATGGTAAAATGTTATGTTAATAAGCATCATAATTGTTTCAGAGAGCTCGTAGAACTGAAGCGCGACTTCGTGAGAAATATGCCAATGACCCGAACGGCATGCGTTTTTAGTCGATTCGAGAACTTTGATAGGTTGCGAAGGGCAGTGGCAGTCTCTTCACGAAACTTTCTAAATTCACAATTTCTCAGTTTACCAAAAAACTCACTCCAACTGAGTTAGGAAAAGACTTGTCTTTTTTATAGAAAGTCAGGGCAATTTTACTTCACCTCACCTGATGGTAAGCTAAAGGCAAAGTCTCGGAAAGAGGGTCACCATCGTAAACATTTACCATGTTAACAGTGGTGGCACTCAGCTTGACGGCCTCATTAGATGCCTTTTCACACCCCAAGGACCCGGGACTGTAGGAAGAAGGAAACACGTGAGCTGGCAGGGAGTTCCAGGTCTTATTCATCGAACATTATTATTCATCGAACCGCTTGGTTCTAGAGGGTATATACTGCATCGTATCCTCACGGTTGCCCACCAACGAAGGCGACACTCCTGATTTTTATCTTCGATTATAACAAACGTGTAGATTGTAGATATAAAGATGTATCATCGTGTCCGATATAAAAACGCACCTAATTATAAAATAGTTAACGCAACCTTTATTGGTAGTACCAACGCGTAAAGCAGAGCATCTCACAGTAATATCTTCAAAGTTCCCAATTTCCATGCTCGGCACGAAAATTTAATCAAAATTCATAGGATGTTATAAATCCAACCGGATGAGGCGTCGCCATAATGAAATTCCATACAGTGGACCTTTTTAGACCTTTCTGATGTATTATGTTGGAGATCAGGGATTGACCGATCAGTCTATTAAAGTTTCGAGATATAGGCTCCTTGGGAAAGCATCTAGATGTTGATACCATTGTGATCGAGGAAGGTATGTTAGGGTTAATAGAAAATATACAATAATATTTTCAATATTATTTATATACATTTATACGAAGACTAGTCAACTCAAATCAGATGCAAGAAAGCTCGAGTAGTTTTAAAGTTGCAATTATATATAAAACGTATTCCATAATCACAAAGCATAAAATAGTAAGCAGCATACTTTTCGCAGCTTTGTCATAATGGATCATATTCAATTACTGCTTAAATAGTGCTGCTTACGCGAAGGTACATACTCCTGCATGAATGTTCCCGATTAGGCAGTGATGTATCGACACCGTTTATTAAGGGGCGCCATGCAACCACAGCAAATTGCAATTGCTTCTTGACAAGGTTGTCAATGTAGGGCAATTTGCTATGCTTGTTGCCTGCTGCTACGGTGTGCCCACTAAGTTCTTCAAGACAATTCAACTTCACTTACAAAATGCTTCACCTATTGATGGAATAGGTTCTGGTGCAAACTTTCTTTTGGGGTTGGGCGGTCATATGATAGTTGCTGCCATAAAACAAAAAGAAACTGGTGGTTCCGTGTACAGAAGACCTCACGAGTACCCTTCTGGGAACCAAAAATAAAATTAAAAACTCTTCTCGTTTCTTCTGTGGTGTAGTTTTTTCAAGCAACTATCATAACATATGGGGTTCTTCAATAAGGACTTTAGAAGGCTCCTTCTATACGGTCACCAGCTTGAGTGTGATGTACCTGGTGTTACAAAAGGCCATGAACCACGGCAACCATCTCAAAATGCAGAGGTCGCACATAATATCGTTTCCTTCGCCATAGAACTGATGACGAGATAATTAATTTTAATAAGTCTGTGAATGTTTCACCAAGTTTGAAACTGCTGAATCGATTTTGACCCAATTTTGTGTTAATTACTTAACCTATATCCTCTGGGCCGGCCGCCATCTTAACAGACCGCACTCGCGTCATCTTGTAGATCACCGCAGCCCTTCACTGTAATATTGTTTATGTCACATTACATTAATATTATAATTCTGTAATAATAGCAATAATTAATACAGAAAGGGGATACAACAGAATGCTAACCCATAAACTATTATGTAAGTTTGTAAAGATGTTGTTATTCAATTACGCTGAACAGGAGTCTGAATGGATCTGGCACAAAAATTATGGTTCAGATAAAGACTTATAGTTTGGAATATAGATACACATACACTACTTATCATTCAGGGAAAAGATTCCGGTGGGATACGGCAACGGGATCAAAATTCCTCGTAAATTCCATAGAGAAGCAAATTATGAATTATCTCTGTCTGCAGAGGGAAAGGTGCGTATCTCGGTTTCTAGATATCTATTAAAAGTACAATGAACAACAATAAATATTACGTTTTACATCTTCCAAGTCAAGAAATAATGCATCTGTCATCTTTTGAAAGTTGCTCAAAACGAATGGTCGTAATTACCACAAGAGAAACGGCGATTTCAACGCCAAGCCTTTCAGAATTCTTTGAGACGGCTAAAAGCAATGGATGGCTTGCAACAAAAGGAACTTAGGAGTACAACCGCCTCATTGTTCCGTTTATTGATGGACCTACCCCTTTGTATTGCATATATAGTGATTATGGTTAGAAAATAACGATACCCTGACTGTACACAGAGGTGTAAATTAATTGCACATTTTCATGATTTTTACAGTTGGATGGAAAACTGACAATTATCTTGTATGATACCCAGGAGAAGAAATAGATTGGCCGTTATATTCTACTTCAATGATCTAACTAGATCTTTGGGACTTAAGACAACCTCATCTACAAGCTGGTACATATGCTGCTGAAGGGATGAGCATCTAGAGCAGTTTTTCCCCTTTGGGTTGGGACAGTGACAGTTACTCTTATGAAAAATGAAATAGAGTCGTGATTTGTCATAAAAGATGACAAATGGATAAGGCTGTTCTTCAGCCGACAGTAAACCTACAGTCCAAAGTAAAGTGCCAGCTACATGGCAATAGGGTCGCTACCTATTATGTGGGACCAAAAATCATAGCTGGCGAAACGTGCGTGTTAATAGGGATTCACAGACGTTAGTATATGATGTATGTATGTATGTATGTACATAAGCCAGAGAAAGAGTAAAAGAGCGATTCATCTGATCACCTAACCCCAAGAAGAAAGTCTACGTCAGAGCCTCGTCCATCTATCAACAGGAGTGCAGACATGGTTTGCATTTTATCTTATTTAATACAGAACCTTCTAACGAAAATGCTTATCCATATTTCATCACTGACGGTTTATCTTCCCTATTTGATATAATCGAATATCACAAACTAAATTATTCAAGCTGACGTCACACTCGCCCCTCCACAACATGTGCGATACATCACAAATTATTTTTTTTCATTCATTCTTGTCTGCACAGCGTTATTATAATATTGTTTAGGGAAGTAGGAAAAGAGAGAGCGTGGGAGTGAGACAGAAAGAGTGAAACAATGCGGAACAAGCACGCCGGGGGATAGAGACAGAAACAAAAGCCGGAGACGAAATGATCACTACGTCGTGCGCTAACAACTTCGTCAGCGAGCAAATAGGAACAGAGACTCTTATAGAGACGGTAATATTAAAATATTTTAAATTGAGAAAAAATATTAACTCATCAAGTATTTCATACTAGTTCTTGCAAATGGAAGGTACATGATAGAGTTTAGTTTTGGTTTTAGGAGAATATACACTCATTTTATTACGGTTCTAGGACTTCCAGGTTGTTACCGAGCCCATAAATCGAAATCCAGGATTTACAAACTTCTTCTTTACCTTTAGAATAATTAACATTTATGGGAGCGACTGACGTCTGACCTGCCAACTCTAAAAGGAAAACCTACGGCAGAACCTCGTCCGTTAATTAAATTATGTGCATCTATATCTCTGAGCACCAGGTCTTCTTTGAGTCGATGGCCACGTATTCTCCAGATATTTTACCTATTCCAACATTTCCACAGTCACAGCGTTTTCCGCTTTCCCTAGAAAAGTCTTAGGCCAATGCGATGTGGACTGGGTTGAGCCCCGCGGTTGCAGAGCACGCGTACTGGTCCATATGTCTTATTTTATTTGCAGCGGACACCTTGTCGCACTCATTATTTTTAATTAATGCAACATACTTCGCTTTCGAAGCGAATAATAATTATTTATATCAAGAAATGAAATCATGAAATGTATTCGAGTATGTAACGCCTGTTTAAAAAAAATCCTGAAATAAGTTATATAAAATCCGCCCCTATAAATCATTTTAGCAACAGCTTATGGACTAGGTAGTAAACTATTTCTAAAATAGGCTTTTATGGAGGGTGGAAATTCTAGGCCTATTTTTTGTTTTTGATTGATTTATTGCTACTTTATTGATTGATTGCTTAATTGATAGAAAAAAGGCCGTCTCTGTTTACATATGTTTCACAATAAAGTTGAATTGAGTTGAAAGAGCGTCTGCCGCCTGATCTTCTAACCTTTTAGAAGGAAGCCTCATTCGTTGTATAGTAGGTGCCTACAACTCATAAACAACAAACTTTCTGAATAACTTACGAGTCTGGGCCGCAGACTTTCCTCTGAGTGTTGGAGCTTAGGAGGTCAAATTCAAATCAGATCAAACCAAATCATTTATTTGTTGTAAACATGTACTTGCAAGATATTTAACCATTAATTGACCAAATTGTTGACTGTGGTTTTAAAAATCAATTTAAAGAAAAATGTACGAGTAAATAGGTGCCATCTCAAAATTTAATAGCGGTTCTTCCCAAATTATTGCAATCATTAGACCAGTGCAATTTTACTACTTACAATTCAAATTAAAAATGCATCTGTATAAAACGTAATTCTCACTATTCAAGTTGCAGCTCATCGCTGTCTAGTCCTAGGTCTTAATGTCGCGTTGAGCCGCTGCAGTAATTACTGAAACGAGAGACACGAACAAAAAATGAATGGAGTATCTATTTTTAAAAAATATTCTGATACATTAGATTGATTTTTTTCGATAAATTTCGATTATTGTTCCGTATTACTGTTGCAGATTCGTGGACAAGTACATCACATAACAATATGTACATCATCTTAAACTTCAGTTCTTTCAAGTCAGTTCTCTTACGGTAGGATTAAACTGAACCGAACTGTCAAGTACTGTCTTCGGTTCTGATTTTGGAAAATAAGTGTTCCATGGATCAATTCTCCATAACTTCAATCCGCAACAGTATTATGTTTAAATGTAGGTCTACTGGTCCGTTGGCCACTTGAATTTTACCTTAGTACACCATATAAGAATTCATTAACTTTTTGATACTCGTGCGAATAAATCTTTGACCTGAGGACACTCGCCCTTTCCTCCTTCCTCGTCTAGCACTTCCTAGGTGACAGTACCACTTTCAAAACTTCTTTTTATAACACTTCAATTCATAGAAGATAGACTGAGTTTAGTGCTTCGTTGGAACTTTATACTGCAATAACCTGGACACATACGTCGGCAACGCCTAACTAACTTGATTATTTCACTGCGGTGCAACCTGACAAGTGCATTTTATGCTTGGGCACTATATTGTAGTACGCCAGCACATGAAAGGATTTCTATAAAAGCAAATGAATTCAAATTTCAGCCAAAAAATTTCAAGAGCCTTTTATATATCCATTTATTTACACTATTATGAGCTCCGTAGCTAATTATGCAGAAATGTTAACGGGAGTGTCTGGAATTAACGTAACCATGATTATAAATAAATAAATCTACAAGATTAGAAGTACTCGAAACCGGCGGGCCAGCATGAAAGCATTGATGGCAGTAGAGGAAGCACGTGAAGTATGTAAGGATAGGGTCAAAAGGCGGGCTTTTGTCTCTGCCTACCCCGGAGGGAAATAGGCGTGAGCGTACGTATGTATGCATATTTATTTTTCTCTATAAAAGCAAGACCAGACATTAACTTGTTGTATTTGAGTTCTTTTTTGAGCGTGCTTGTGATGAAGTTTCTTACATACCGCACAGTGCGCACCATTTCCGATAGCCGCGCAGTGTGTGAGGATTGAGGATGAACTCCCTGCCTATGGCGAGCGGTACAATGATAAAATGTAGCTGTGGGCATTGTCGAACAATTGACAGATAACGTGAGTTTTATAATTCTGCCGTCTTATTGTAAAAAGGCATAACTAACAAAAACAAAAATGTAAGATAATCGAGTTTGAAAATTTTCAAGGTTTTTTTAGCAGAAAAAATCCTTTGTGTATTATTGGGAGAAACAAGTTATTAATTAAGGTACACAATCGAAATACCTATCCAACCATGCATAGGAATATATTTATTTATTTATTTTTTATACAGATAATCCCAATTTTCCCTTTCATCTTAACAAAATAATTACAAATAAAATATCTTTTTATCGTTTTAAAGGCACAACTAACCAGATAAGTCTTTTAGTTTTAAAAACAATTCAGTATTAAAATGAAAGGAGACATAATATAAGTAATTATGTCTTTGTAACGTAATCATAAAGGTTCATTGCGAGTTTAAAAGAGTATAAATTTTACATAAATTTGTTACTTTTAAAATGATTGTCTTTTTCACTTACTTTTTAATTATGAACATTAAACAAATAACAAAAAATTGGTAATGAAAACTCTTCATTTCAAATAATATGATAAATTTGACGTTACACTTTTTAAACCACCGTATTATCTCTGATTTTAGAACAAAATCTAATTCTACGGGGCCGGACTCACGCACGAAGTGTTTCAGTTTAATGATCTAGCTATAACGGTTCATGAAATAATAGCAAAACCTGGTGAAAGACAGATAGCGAATCTTAGTAATATAGTCCCATTTTTACCCATTAGGTTTGCTTTGAATTATTAAGGTGCCGTACCTTAATAATTCAAAGCAAACAAAAATTTTAAATAAACTAATTAAAATGCTAAACAACTCCATTTTCAACAATTGTTTATTTCTTTGAGTTATATTTTTTTAATATAATAAGACTTTTCGTCCATTGCGTTCAAATAGATTTAGAAACACAACTTCAGATATCGGGCACAAAAACTAGAGACTTTAGCTTTAGTGACTGTTAAGTACTATTTACTTATAATATACGTCGTAAACGCGCGCGGGTAGGCACCTAACAGGCGTGCGTAGAAGGTAGGTTGAAAATATTACTCAATTTTCCAAAAATTGGATGACATATTTTAAAATATTTTTTTTTTTTTGTCAAGTTCATATTTTCAGCCTCTGTTCATACTACTGTTATATGTAATATTTGAGTTATCAGAATGAATTGGAAAGTTATGATTATCTAAGCAAAAACATCTGATTACATAATCATAACTTCATTTAAGATTTTACAATGAAAGAAACAACATTGCTTACCAATAAATCAGCTTGCGTTTACTTTGAATTGAAAACATTGGCGCAATGATGAGCGCAAAGACATCCCCACATTCCTTACCTACCTTACTGGCGTCTTAAAGAAAAGGCACAACTGGTCACTTGTGACTTCTCTTTATAACACTTTCAAGTCATAAGTACGTATTTATGTTGTTTCTTCTTAATCGGTGTCAAATAAGCCTTTTCAATTTATTCAATAACAATTTAGCTGTTAGATGTGCCTTTCGGGCTTAATGTATTTCCGTAGATTTTAGAGATAAAATTACGCAAAAAATTGGGTAGATGCACCTTTTTCTCCTGATTCCGAATATGTATATAACTCAATTTTGAAAAAAATATTAGTTAAGCCTTTTCTCCGTAATACGGCAGAATTGTCAGGGAAAGATTCATGTGACAAAAAATTTAGTCAGATTCTTAGGCAAATGTTAACAACCAGTTAACACCGGGCAAGAACAACTAATACACAAATTAAATTCAGACCAAGTTACGGTTCGAGTTCACAAGACTTACTTTGTTACCTTACTTCGAAAATATTCTCGTATAAAATTGATACAAACATATCTCAACTATACTGTGAGGTTTGATGTATCACTTCTATAGCAATACGTGGCAAAACCTCCGCAGCAATCGGAGGTAATGTATTGATACCAATAAATTACCAGCACCTGACGGGCCGGCGAGGTTCTATTTAAGACATTGTTAACGAAAACATCAAATAAATGGGGTGCCATCGTGGAAAATATATTTCTTTGTATATAAATTGATGGAAACATAAGCATAGAGATTTGATGATGATATTTTTTGTCTGAGCGAGCGACGCGAGTGAGCATGGATCGAGTGAGTGTCTCCGTCTTTGATTATTTATATGTCTAGATAGAGCATCGCGCTGCAAAAGAACAAAAAGAAATGGGACGAATTTTCCATAATAGTGTGCGTGACAGCTTCGTCTTACACTCGCGTTATGTCAGTTTGCTTTTTAGTGTGCGAGTGTGAATTGATACCAGTTACTGAAAACTGCCTCAAAAATAGGGAAAATTTTATGTTTGAAATTTTTTTGTTTTTTGTTTGCATTTACTTCCTCATCCGAGATAGCACTTTCATCAGATTGCAATAATGATAAAAACAAAGCCTGAAAAAGTCAAATCATTACCAACTTTATTTGTAATATTAACTTTTAGAAAATTACATTGCATCATTAGGATATTACATGTTACGTCGGGCAACATAAAAGTATTCATATTTATCGCAAAATCCCGTTTAATTATTAAAACTCTGTATGTATTAGGAGACTGTAAAAGCGTTAATAATTGTATCCGTTTTTGTGGAATATTTATTTAATTATTTAATAAACTTGCCTTACGCGGCACCGTTCCCTTCTTTAATCTCAGGCGTCCCTGCTCATTGACAAAATATTTATCTTTTTCATTAAAATGGTCAGAGCAAATAACTGAGTTTTTCATCGGTTGCCACAATTCCTCGTTACGACTTTTTCGTATAATCTGGATCCATCGGTTTCTTAGTATTGGATCGCTTGGTATTCTGAAAAATATAACCAAAAATACATGATACTGAGTCCATTCTGAAATTTCATAACTACGACGTGGTGGCCATATTCTGTCTTGCAAAAAATGACATCAAATTCGTACTCAGCATGCCGAAAGACCCTTCATACGATACTCCTATTGTATTATACATTATATTATTTTTTTGCTAGGCCACGTTTTTTATGGGAGTTTTGACTTGAGTAACTAGCAACATACCAGTTAAGTACAAAATGGTGACGACAATTTTAAATTATTTTAGAAAATAGCTAATGGCTTATATTGCTAAAATTGGTACAATACAATGGTACTTACCGATGAAAGGCAATTTTTTTTATTGATTTAGACCGTCCTTTATAATTTCTGCACACTTTTGTCACACAAATCGTCATTTCCAAAATTACAACTTATTGTCCGTGCCCACTGACAGTGCGTCTGACACTGAAAGCAGGAAAGTCGTTTAGAGTCCAACAGTTGGTCTCTATTTTTTTGGCCGCTTTCAACGCTTTGACTGTCTATCTAGACATATCAATAATCAAAGGTCTCCGTTTGGATAAGTTGGCTAATTTTGATTTCATCTATATCTATGTCTATATGTTTGTAGAGCATGCATTTGCACGAAACCTGGCACACGTGTTCTTTGATGTAAACAAAAAGACAATTTTCGCCAATAGTTTTTTTTGCATACAGCAACGAATCTTGACGATTTTTAACTGAAACATCAAGGATATGATTCCTTACTTTGTGAAAAAAGGGGTGCCGGTTCACAGAACTACTCGTTTATACGAATGACATACCAAATATGTTAGGCACAGGTGAGTGGTCAGGTGTATTGTGCATGTAGTCTTGTCTAACTATTGTCGTTGTCCGCAATACTATTCCGTGCCCGCAAACCACAAGAACCCATAACCGGAACAGAAATTGCTCATGTACAATCAATCTACAATTCAATCTATCTGTGTATGATTTGAGATTGACAGGGTCGTCCACATTAATTAGTATAACACACCGTAATATTTACCATTTCTTTTTTTTTAAATAACAAGTTAGTTTTTTTTTGTGTTACAAGCGCCAAACAAGCAAAATATTGGTTTCGCGGAAGAAGTATTTTTTTTTTATCTAGGACACGTCAATTTGACTTCACCTCGCCTGATGTTAAGCAAAGGCAAAGTCTGGGACAGAGGGTCTCGAAAATATGGTAATATTTCGTGTGCTAAGTTATCAACCAGACCCGATTGGTGATTTGTTAAGATTGAAAGAGTAACGAACATTTATCATCTCAAACTTTCACGTTTATTACGAGTGATATAGCTTCGCACTAATTGAGAGTAAGTTGAAAGGTCAGACCAGGCTGTTTGACCTTCTAACCTCGAGCACAGAATAGATAATAGTCCTCGAGATTCAAGCGTCAGAGCCTCCTCCGCCAATCAACATGGCACTAAGGTGTTGGTGGGGTCCATACCACATGCAACCATACACTATTTATTTATTTTTATCAACATCAAATTATTTGCGTCCACAAATTCAAGTCTATAAAGTTGAATTTCGTCAGATGCGCACAAAGTTTCTGTAGACTGGAAAATTGGTTTTCTAAAAGTCAGCTGATAGACAATACAATGTTGCCAGACCTTACGTGCCCGGGAGAAGGTCAACAGAAAACTATTACAGCAAACTAATCTAGAACTGAATACCAACCTTTTGTCTTGGGAATTTAGACTTGCTACTTAACAACTAGAACGCACGGTGACTCTGACACTTTGTACCCGATTTTAGATTTGACATTATTTTGGTATGGGATGAACTAAGACCTGAATTATAAAAAATATACTAATTTGTAGGCATAAAGGTATAAAGTGAGCCTAAGACATGCATAAGATGCGTATGATATGATTCTTTCCCTTCCTGCACCATTAAGACCTGGAATTCCTTACCAGGTCACGGCGTGTTTCCTGCTTCAAACTGTTCCCGGGTCCTTTAAGTTTTGAGTGATAAAGCATCCGATGAGACGGTCAAGCTGAGTCTGTAATAGTGACCCTCTTTCCTGAGACTCTGCCTTCAGTTTACAGGCAGGGGACAGAAGGCGAATTCAAGGTATAAAGCAAGAAAACGCTTTAAACAGTGTTCATACTATATAGCAATTTGACATGCCTCTATTACGGCTCCAATGCGTCTCAGCTCGCTACAGTACCTAAATTTATATAAATAAAACAAAAACTTTCATTATTCATGTGCCCTTAAATGCACTCTATAATCATCATCATCTACGCTTTAGTCAAGGTCGCAAACGAGCCACTTCTCAAGGTCTTGGACATCGTTGAAATTGAGACCAACTTCACCAATATGGAAGTATAAATAATATCCTATTCAGGTATACTAGGTGTTTATTTACTAGGAAGTATAATGCAGTGCTTAAAACTACTGGATTAAAAGTTAGTGTGTATACCAACTTAAGTAAGAGCGCTGAACAATCTTAAGCTCAAGCTGAAGACTTTGAACTCCTCTTTGTTCACTTTGTAACTTCATTATATACGGATGTTTGATTTAGTATTCGAAATTCGACGCGAGTGTTACATAGTACATTCAAAATAAGAATAAAAGCATAGCGACGTATTTTTATCGCGAGTTATCTCATTATAAAGTTGTTTTATATATGTTCTCTTTGCTTATTATGAAACTAAAAAGAAAATTTAAAAAAGGAAGTACCTAGTTTCCATCTTTTTACTCGACTTTCAAGATGGGTTATGTTTTTCGTGCGTATCTTGTATATATGTTTGTAATTTATTACCTCATAACTGCTGAATCACTACACGGATTGATATCTCAAATTAAAAATGTTCATTTCCCAAGTGTTCTTAGGTACATAAAATGTGAATAAAAAGCTATATGGTGAACTTTTGGTGGGAAAGTATATGTTGGCCAAAAAATAATTCTTATCGAGTAGCGTATGAAAATGAAGGAAATTAAAAGACGATTACAAAAATAGAAATATCATAACTAAAAAGTACATAATAAAACAGATAATGAACAATAAAAAACCCGACTGATAACTGAAAATATTAAAACAAGTTTGATAGCAGGCGGTACCCATTTGCTAATAAGAAACCGGAAAAAATTAATGGGTACCGCCTGCTATCAAAAATCTTTTAATATTTTCAGTTATCAGTCGGGCTTCTTATTTTCAATAATTTGTTTTTTATATACACTCCTCCGTATAGAGGCTAAAGTCAAGACAATACGGACTCTCGACAGTCTTTTTATCGTGGTAATAGTCGATTCCCGTTCAGTAACAAATATTTGGTTGCATGATTATGGCTATTTGTATTGGTCGTATCATGCCTCAGCAAGGAGGTATAGCTTTCTGTCACGGTTGTCATTCGAAAATATATGGCCATTATACGGGTAGTAAGAGCCCTAATTCAAAATTCAACAACTGGTCTACATACAATAATACGGAGGTCAATTGGCAGTCGTTTCACGGAAAATTTGCCAAACCTGCTGTTAGACTGGAAGATGCGGACCCCAGACTCCAAAGCGAAAGCTTCTAATGCTACTGGGACTAACGATAAGATGAAATAGATAATACTAATAATAATAGAGATGGTTTGAATGATTTTTATAGCATTTACTAGCTGTCCCGGCGAACTTCGTACCGCCAATTTTTCCCTGCACCCGTGGCGTCAGATCCCGTTCCCGCTGCACCATTTAGGGGGATGAAAAATAGATGTTGGCCGATTCTCATAGATACCGGATAAGCACAAAAAATTTCATCAAAATCGGTCAAGCCGTTTCGGAGGAGTATGGCAACGAAAACTGTGACACGAGAATTTTATATATTAGATTATGCTGACTTTTAAATTCGAAATATTTCGGCAAAAGAAGAACTCGTCAACCCACGACCTTACAGATTTGAAGTGATTCAGGTGGGACTCAATAGCTCAGTTGGAAGAGCATTCCCTCTGTAAGGGAAAGGTCGTAGGTTCAAGTCCCATTTGAGTTCTTCTTTTTCCCGATGTATTTCGAATAGAGATGGTCCATGGGACTCCAGGCCTGAAATTACCACTCTATTTTTATTCCACTACATTCCACACAACGCTATCTAGACCCATGGTAAGCATAGCTAAACTAGCTTGTGTTATGGAATCTAGAATGCGGATAAACATACTTAGATATATTTTTTTTATAAATACATACATACTATACATAGAAACACCCAGACCAATGCAAATAGTCATATTCATGCATACATGAATATGCACTATTTGCACTGAGCGGGAATCGAACCCGCGCCTCCTGCGTAGCAGTCGCGTGCACTACCACCACGCCACGGAGGCTGTCATTTTTGATGAGCACAAGGCTTATTAAAAATCTCTTTCCGAAACTGTGACCCACATAAGTAAACTTGGTATTAAAACGAGGCGGTTAATATATCTCGTTGGCTGGTGGACTTCGCGTCTCCTCACTCCTCACCCATCTGATTTATGTCCTCCGTTTAATCACTTTCTTGACTAGTGACGGTTTATTTTACGGGAATTGCATTTCGAAAATTAATGCCTATAGAAGATTGAACGTATTTTTTTCTTTACAAGGTACAAACAGGTGACGTGCAGTGCTTTTGACTGCTACGTCACTCGAAAATATTTTTTAGCTTAGTGGAGAGGTTCCTGGTTCGAATCCTGGCCATTACAGTGGGTTTACGTCAGTAGCGACGTGAACCCACTTTTGAAACAAGCAATTTAGCTTAGTTGGAGGGGTTAGAGGGAATATTAGTAATTTGGGTTGCTAATATTCTTTAAAAAACCACTAAAGTGGCAGACACGCACACGATTCACCTGATGGGAAGAGGTTACAGTGGCATATGGACATGTGCAATGCCAAAACTGGTCTTGGATTGGGCTGTTTTCGTGTTTCCTACTAATATAATAATGTGTTATATAGGTACAAATATGTAGGTAAGTTTGCGATGGTTGGATTACAAATCCAACAATTCTTATTTTGTTTTATTTAAAGCTCTTAAAACAATTTCATGATAATGGTGGACGATTTTGAAGTTTAAGTAGGTATCAAGATTTAAAAATAATTACTCTGTAAAAAATAAACATTTTCTTTTGTTGTTAAAGTAAGTCCCACTGGTATTCTTAGCCCTTTTTCAATCACTTCTTAATCACCTTTATAATCTGAGTATAACTTTTTTATCTGGCTTTATATACTTTTTTTTTGTTTATACTTACTGTCTCTTGTTGACGTTTGGTAGAATCTGCTACACATAAGGAAAAAGATACTTTGTACTATTCCACTATATTTTATTCTTCACCTGACCAGTTTCGCCTCACGGCATTCTCAAAGATATTATTTCTCTCATATTTGATGATTTGAGAATGCCGCGAGGCGTAATCAATCAGGTGGAAAATAGAAATATAGTGGAAAAGTACAAAGCTCCTTACTTAATATTTTTGATTTTATAATTTAGGAATCCTAACGGAGGACTCCTAAAATAACGTAGTATTAAAAGTGACACACATGTTCTAGTGAACAGAGTTTATCACTATTATTATACGCGACCAAAAATAGCCTAATGTCCTTTCTCAAGGTCTAATCTACCCCTATGCCAAATTTCATCAAAATCGGTTCAGTGGCTTAGGCGTGAAAGCGTAACATACAGACAGACAGAAAGAGTTACTTTGGCATTTATAATATTAGTATGGATTCAAGCTTCTCTTTAGCATTTTCTTATCTTAAAACTTCAACTGATAATCGAACCAAGCACATCTCGATTGCTCTTATGTCAGAGAACCAACAAGGGGTTAGATTAAATTAAATCTTAACCAATCAATTGTTCAAAATGACATCTATTGTTCTTGAAGCATCTCTGGAATCGACATCTCGAGGGTTGTATTCACTTAGTATCACAAAGTTATTGATTCGATGTAGAATATTAATAAATATTCAGAATTTCAAAAACTCTCGGAGCCAAGTCAACTCCACCTGCAATGCGGTACCTTTTGAGCTGGTTTGGTGACTTTGGTTGATGGATGAAAATAGCAGTTATTCTAAAAAGGTCTTACTAGCGGAACAATAACGAGGAGACATATCCGGACCCCGGATTTGAGCGGAAGCCTTATGTGGAAGCAGCAACCACGCTAAGATTATTGGGTTGATTCTAGGGATTTTTTTATAAAGTACACGTCAATTTGACTTCACCTTGCCTGATGATAAGCTAAAGGCAAAGTCTAGTAAGGAGGGTCACCATCGTAAACATAAACCATGTTAACAGTGGTGGCACTCAGCTTGACGGCCTCATCAGATGCCTTTTCACGCCCCGCTTAAAGGACCCATGACTGTAGAAAGAAGGAAACACGGAAACTGGCAGGGAGTTCCAGGTTTTAGTGGTGCAGCATAGGAATGGGTCACCGAACCACTAGGTTCTTGACGGAATATTCTGAACCATTTGCGGGTGACATTTAAGCCCTACACGTGTTGTATTGTGAAGGAAAGGACAGGGTGGGACTAATTGGAAGAGCTCATCAGAACATTCACCATGGTAGAGAATGTATAAGGCCCTAATCAATAACTTTTCTATATTGTATTACGACAATTATTCCTGAGGTTATAATTTTATTACCTCCTTTTCAAAAAGATTCACATCAACCATATTTTTATAACAGTCTTATATTAAGATGGTATAAACCCGTTAAAATCCAAAGCAGCAAGAAGTACCATTAATGGCACCTTAACCGGACCCCGATAAAGCCCGCCATGATTTATTTAGACCCATCTGTAGCGCCGTTTCGACGATTTAATTAAATTGACCCTTAATTTTTTGGAGCCCCGACATCGGAGAGGAAATTGAGCTTGACATTAAAAATACAGTTGTAATCTAATACCTAGATAGAACTTGAAGTTGAATATCAAAAAAAGAAAGACAGAAAAATATTTCACTTACGTTCCTCACAGTGTGCATTTTATATAATTATCAGTTACAATGGCATTTAAAGGTATCAATTTTTTTATATACAGTAGGTATTATATTAATGTATAGCTGCAACATTTCACACCATTTCACACTGTGTGAACCCAAATGCCCAAATATGTGACATGAGGTGACACTCATGCGTTGAGTATGCGTAGCGCTGGTTTTCAGATATCTATTTTACCATAATATGGTAAAACAGATATCTGAAAACTAGCGATTACTTCATTATCCACCATATTATGGTGGATAATATTTGTTGTAGTAATCTAATACAGAACACATTTTGAAATCAATGAAATCAAAACAAAAATCACTTAAAATATTACAAAAAATCGAGATGACGCATATAAAAGAACGACGAAATGAATGACAACTGATAGCCAAGACGCCCAAAATTACAATTCAAAATTCTAACCCAATTGGATTGAACCTCTAAAATGAAGATTACCCAAGAAATTTTATTCTTTCCTAATCGACTTTTTAGAGGCCCACCCAATCAGTGTCGAATTTTTTTCCTCAAATACAAAGCACGGCTTTAATAACTAACTATTAGTTAGCAAATCAAATCGGCCCAAGTAAATATTAGTTCTGGATTGGTATGAGGATATCAATTATGTAGATTCATAGCCTCCATAAATTAAGTGTAGTTCCGTTGTTCCGCGAACCAATGATATAGAGGAACGGCTTCGTACTTTAGAGATCGAGCATTCCTGCTTCGATGCTAAATTTTGGTGGGGCTTTCACGTAAATCAGAATTATGTTTACATCATTATTGCTGCTATAGCAATAATAATAAATAAATAACCTGTTAAATAGAGTTTTCTTACTGCTAGTTAATCAATTGTAATGCTGCAGGCACTCTTTTAAGTGAATACCTATTACAAGGCCTCGCTTCTTGCATCACAAAAAGTCTGGATCATAACTGTTTGGTTCTAGATAAAATAACAGTTTGTAATATTGTGAGAGGGTGTGATTGTATATAATATATCTATTTGCGTATGTTTCGTGAAACTACAAATAAATATGTTAATTATCTAATTTTCGAATTGCAGAAGTGAATAATTGTTCAACAAATGTGGAATTATTGGACTCACACACACCATAAACGTGTTTTAAAAACAATAGTACAGTCAACGTCATAAATACCTTGACGACGAAGTCCCAAAATGATCTTAAAACTCTCGTAATAAAAGCAAATCAAACTGTTTTATTGCACTAAATATCACAACAATCGCTCAACATCTTTTTGATGCTGACTCGTAAACATCTTTTTGATGCTGACTGTTCTTAACGTCAACATTAAATCCAGCATTTCAAACTTTACGTACAGTCAAATTTCTGGCAAGAAGTTTTGAAGTTAGCAACTGAAATCATATCCTCACTATTTGTTCATTCGGCAACCTCACTGAGTGTAAGGCAAAGTGCTTACACTGAGTAGACCCGGACGTAATCCACCCAGTGTCTCTACAGAGGGTCCGTTATATCCGGGAGCCCAAAAATATCCTTGATAGATACGCTTTAACCCCGACCCGACCTTTCACATGATCATATATAACAAAGATTGTTTTGTTTTCATCATGACTCAAAATATTTCCTAACATTTTGAATCTAAATTTCGTTATGTTGTAATTTGTTTGGTTTAATTTTCTATTAACGAGTTTGAGGGAGTTTTTAAGGAATGCTAGGTCTTGGGTCCCAAGGGGTTCATGTGAGGGGTGCGAATGGAAACCAGCGTCAAACATTATATTTCTGAAAAAGTATAAAAACTTAAAAAACAGTCATCATATTAAAATCTACACCAATGAGGAAGAGGCGTATGTAAATAATATATTATGCATATAGAAACCAGGAGTAGAAAAATGGATGAATTTAAATTCTACGAAGAAATCTTGTTTCTTTGTTGTTTTACATCTGAAACAGTAAACAAGATTTTAAAACAAAGTATAAACTTTTATTGAAAATCTTAATAGTATTCAAACTAAAAGCAAAGACACAGTGTATTGCCGTTCATGTATATAAAGGTAAATTCAGTATCAAAATTAAGAAAAGAACTGAACTTCAAGATGCTAATTGATAGTGTATAAAATTAATTATCATTACGATCAATGAAAATTTACAGGTAAGTAATCCCACTTCTGATAAGTTTTGTCGAGGCGTGTGTCCAGTAGTAATAAGCTAATTAATTGATCCACAAAATAATACATAAATAAATAAATAAATAAATACTTAATCATAACAGCGATAGTTCTAATTACGTCTAACGCTTGCACTTTGAAACCTGGGGTCCACTCTCATACTAATTCTCTTCATTTGTCTTTTGTAGCAGCGATTGTCGTGTGATCTCACAACCCCGCGAGGAAAAACTACGTCAGAGTCTCGTCCATTACTCAGTTACTCAGTAATCTACTGTTAAATAAAATCTTGAGAATCCCACCTCTGAAATAATTTCCGAAAATGTACAAAAATATCGAATACCACACGAACAAAGCCTGTTCCAATACGAATCAGGTGACATACACGCCACAACCAAAAAGGAGGAATTCGTACGAGGTGTGATACCAGCCATCCAGACAATTGTCCCCGATTTTCGTTCGATTTTCCACTCTTTTACAATTTTGTGGCTTGCATTTTTCTGGCAGAAAGAACCCAGATTGGCAGAGCTGCCAATCTTTTAGGCGCTGGTAGACAGCCATTTAGAATTTATAGAAGCATCGAACGTTCAGTTGACTTTTGTGCTACACATTTTATTCAATTGTTAGCGATACTACGTTGCATTTGGTCAATGTTTTATTGTTTAATTTGAACAGAACGGAAATATATTTCTGTTGATGGGTTTTTTTGGTGAAATAAGTTGAGGTAACTGATTGTCTGTAATAATTAAATTCGAAAGAGGACTTTGGTAGATTTTTGATTCGTGTGAATATAAATTTATTGGTACTAATATGACATTATGATAAAATTACATACGAGGAGTTCCTTCTTGTGTAAGCATGTTTACAGCCATACATTGTATGCTGCTGTACGTTCATGCTATTACTTTTATTGTGACCATAATATAACTACTATTTCTTAGTTGTTCAATAAAAATGAATTTAAAAAATCAAAGATTTTTTTTTAACATACAATAAAAGTAAACCGATATAATTAACTGTCTAACGCAATCATCAGCTTTTATGGATATTTTCATTTCAATTTTACTATTTCAGATTCATTTTATCGCATTCATATTGGCATTCATTATGGCTTGGACTCGGATTCCAATTTACAAATCGAAGTTGCAGATATTATAAAAATAAATTGTAATCATATATATGTCAGACACAGTGCAGTAGGTATTATAGTTTGTTGTCGTTTGAATGAATGTGTCCAGAAATATTTTTTGGATCATTTTTGGCGTGTTGTAAATTTCGTTTTAATGGACTATTATTCTACTATCAGCTATAGCCTAGTAAACGAATAACTTGTGGATGGAAAAGTCGAAAGCAGAAACTTTGACTTAGTAACTTTGTTTGGACTAGTTATGAGATAAACATACTAAAAATCCTGACCCCTCCGAGGTCAAAGAAGGTCCCGTTCCCGAAGGTATTTTATTTTATTTTATTTTATTTTATTTTATTTTATTTTATTTTATTTTATTTTATTTTATTTTATTTTATTTCATTTTATTTTCTTTCATTTTCTTTCATTTCATTTCATTTCATTTCATTTCATTTCATTTCATTTCATTTCATTTCATTTCATTTCATTTCATTTCATTTCATTTCATTTCATTTCATTTCATTTCATTTCATTTCATTTCATTTCATTTCATTTCATTTCATTTCATTTCATTTCATTTCATTTCATTTCATTTCATTTCATTTCATTTCATTTCATTTCATTTCATTTC
This sequence comes from Eilema sororculum, assembly GCA_914829495.1. NCBI lineage: Eukaryota > Metazoa > Arthropoda > Insecta > Lepidoptera > Erebidae > Eilema > Eilema sororculum. Next base: position 2,641,119 of record OU618532.1, read on the forward strand.
ATTTCATTTCATTTCATTTCATTTCATTTCATTTCATTTCATTTCATTTCATTTCATTTCATTTCATTTCATTTCATTTCATTTCATTTCATTTCATTTCATTTCATTTCATTTCATTTCATTTCATTTCATTTCATTTCATTTCATTTCATTTCATTTCATTTCATTTCATTTCATTTCATTTCATTTCATTTCATTTCATTTCATTTCATTTCATTTCATTTCATTTCATTTCATTTCATTTCATTTCATTTCATTTCATTTCATTTCATTTCATTTCATTTCATTTCATTTCATTTCATTTCATTTCATTTCATTTCATTTCATTTCATTTCATTTCATTTCATTTCATTTCATTTCATTTCATTTCATTTCATTTCATTTCATTTCATTTCATTTCATTTCATTTCATTTCATTTCATTTCATTTCATTTCATTTCATTTCATTTCATTTCATTTCATTTCATTTCATTTCATTTCATTTCATTTCATTTCATTTCATTTCATTTCATTTCATTTCATTTCATTTCATTTCATTTCATTTCATTTCATTTCATTTCATTTCATTTCATTTCATTTCATTTCATTTCATTTCATTTCATTTCATTTCATTTCATTTCATTTCATTTCATTTCATTTCATTTCATTTCATTTCATTTCATTTCATTTCATTTCATTTCATTTCATTTCATTTCATTTCATTTCATTTCATTTCATTTCATTTCATTTCATTTCATTTCATTTCATTTCATTTCATTTCATTTCATTTCATTTCATTTCATTTCATTTCATTTCATTTCATTTCATTTCATTTCATTTCATTTCATTTCATTTCATTTCATTTCATTTCATTTCATTTCATTTCATTTCATTTCATTTCATTTCATTTCATTTCATTTCATTTCATTTCATTTCATTTCATTTCATTTCATTTCATTTCATTTCATTTCATTTCATTTCATTTCATTTCATTTCATTTCATTTCATTTCATTTCATTTCATTTCATTTCATTTCATTTCATTTCATTTCATTTCATTTCATTTCATTTCATTTCATTTCATTTCATTTCATTTCATTTCATTTCATTTCATTTCATTTCATTTCATTTCATTTCATTTCATTTCATTTCATTTCATTTCATTTCATTTCATTTCATTTCATTTCATTTCATTTCATTTCATTTCATTTCATTTCATTTCATTTCATTTCATTTCATTTCATTTCATTTCATTTCATTTCATTTCATTTCATTTCATTTCATTTCATTTCATTTCATTTCATTTCATTTCATTTCATTTCATTTCATTTTTTTTTTTTTTTTTTTTTTTTTTTTTTTTTTTTTTTTTTTTTTTATTTTATTTGGGAAACTTACAGCTAGTGTATATTTTAGCCTTAAATAATAAATAGCTGAAGGCCATTAACAAATTTCCACGAATAACAATGGTTTATACAAAAAAAAACAGTAGGTACAGAAATGAAACAATTATTACTATCGTCCTAATAACATCACTGCAAACAATTAACTTTCGACAAAGAACCTCTTAGCTAGTACATGCTTTAAACGGCATACATTGGTATTGAAAAGGTCTAAGTCTAATTCACGACATAAACTATTGAAGCATCTGCTCACCCGTATTAAAAATGAGTTCTGCCTGTAGGTGCACTTGACGAGGGGTACATAGAGTAGGCTAGGATTACGCAGCAGTCTAGATCGTGCGATAAAGCCTAGTTCTCCCAACAACTCGGGGCAGTCCACGGCTCCAGTCACAATCTTGTGCAAATACACGACATCGGCAATGCGTCGCCGTTCATACAAGGGTAGTATATGAAACCTCCTACAGCGCACAGTGTAATTAGAGGTATACCTTCGTGTTTTGTATTGAAGGAAACCGTTTCTGAATTCGCTCAATCCTATCGATGTATGTACCGTACACCGGGTTCCACACCTGGGATGCATATTCCAAGTGACTGCGAACGAATGCGCAGTACAAAATCTTGAAAGTTTTCACATTTTTGAAATCCGTTGCGAACCTTAGTATTAAGCCAAGGGCCCTTGAAGCCTTCTTAACGATGCTATCAATATGCTCGTCAAAGATTAACTTGGAGTCAAAAGTTACACCCAGGTCCCTAACAGCACTTATTCTTTTTAAAGGTGTATTTTGCAGCTTATATTGAAAGGTAACTGGCAAAGATTTTCGGGTGTAGGTACTGACGCAACACTTTGAAACATTGAGTTCTAGCTTGTTAAGAAGACAGTACTTTTGAAGATCGTCTAGATCTTGCTGTAGACCAAGGCAGACACCGATTTCTGATATCGGGCAAAGTATCTTCATGTCATCAGCATAAAGAATTATCTTAGAGTGGCTAAAACAAGAATCTATGTCATTGACAAAAATAATAAAGAGCAACGGACCCAAAAGGGATCCCTGCGGTATTCCAGATGGTATCTGTGACGCTATGGAGCTATATCCGTTCAAAACTACTGTCTGACAGCGATTTTCGATATATGATTTGAACCACCTAAATAAATTCCCTCTTATACCCATGCGCGATAACTTTCGCAAAAGGATATCGTGATCTATTCTGTCGAATGCCTTGCTATAGTCTGTATAGACCACGTCAACCTGGGAAGGTTCAGACATAATCTTTGTCAGATAGTCAGAACAAGTGAGCAAGTTAGACACGGTTGACCTGTTTCTTAAAAAACCATGTTGAGCTTCACTTAAAGACTGTTTAATGCTATGGTAGATTACAGGATAAACAAGTTTTTCAAGAGTCTTGGCGAAGAGGCAAAGTTTCGATATTGGCCTGTAATTTTCTACAAGGTCTTTAGAGCCTTTTTTGTGCAAGGGGGTAATGAACGCTGTTTTCCAGATTTGTGGCATTACACCTTCATTAAGAGATCGCTGATATATAATCGTCAAAGGCAAAGATAAGCTACGAGCACAACGAGCTATGAGGATGGCAGGAATACCATCAGGACCAGCAGACTTGTTTAAATCAATAGCCTTCAGAAGTTTGAGAACTTCAGTCTCATAGATCACTACAGAACTGATGTCCGCGGTGCCACCCTGGAGGTGATTATGCAAATCACTATCCAGATCAACTTCGTTGGAATCTGCTCTAGGCAAAAAATTACAATTGAAAAAGTCATTGAACATATTGCAAATAACTTCCCCTTCACCAGATGAACGCTGCCCATATTTCATGGTGGATGGGTACGTGTTCGATGACATTTGTTTGCTTTTTATATAAGACCAAAAAGCTTTTGGCGATCGGGTAATATTATTTTCGATGGTTCTAATATAATCATTGTACATTTCCTTCTCCAATTCCTTGGCACGATCACGTAACATTAAGAAAGACTCACGGTTCGACAAGTTGCCGTACTTTTTGTATTTTGTATGTTGTTTAAATTTTTCTTTTAAAATTTTGATCAATGGGGTTTTGTACCAGGGGGGATATTTAGTAGTAGATTTTACAATTTTAGACGGGGTGAAGTTTTCACGCAAATTTTCTAGTCTAGCATACAACAATGATAGGGCACTTTCCACCGTTCCTATGCCAAGATCCTTATGCCAGTCGAAAACATCAAGTCCTTGCGATATCGACGTAAAATCAGCCAAGTGATGCATGTATTTTTTTCTCTGCTGAATTGACAATGCCTGCTGGTCTACAAAATCCGCAACTATGCTAAGAGATACGTGATGGGTATCCTCAGAGACCAAGGGATCCAAGCACTTATCAACAGCCAAATGATTGTTACACAAAATTAAGTCTAATATCCTATCGTTTGAGTTCTGATGACTATTGTACTGGAGCATGTTACATGTATTTAACACGTCAAAAAATTCAAATTGAGCTGGACCCTCCATATTTTGAGGATAGTACGAAAACCCATCGTCTGATAAGTGCCAGGACAAATTTGGTAAATTGAAATCACCCAGTACTATGAAAGCATCGGCTATATTGTTTAGTACAATATCTAATAACTTATTGTAGAAAACAGTCAGCTGGGCCGTTAGCGAATTTCCTTGCTTCTGTTTACAAAGATACATTGTACAGATGTGTAATTTACATTTGCCTTTGGGTCTAGAACGATTAAGGGTAATCGTAACCCACATGTCCTCCGCGGAGGAACACCAACTATCGCGCTCCTCCGAAGCGTATTCGCGTCGAACAGCAATGATAACCCCACCACCCAGCTTCTGATTCCTTCACAAGTAATCTCTGTCCCGTCTCCAAACAACGTAACGGTCATCAAATAATTCATCACTATTGAAGTTCTCGTTAAACCATGTTTCACTTATGCATATCACGTCATATTGGTTCAATAATACGTTTCTTAAAAAGTTTGTGGTTTTTGTACGCAAGCCACGGACATTCTGATAAAAAATTTTAAAAGTCATTTTTGTAACACAGGTAGTAGCAATAACATGAGCAAAAAATATGTAAGGGAAAGAATAATAATGTATGGCGATAAAGTAACTTTTTGGTATTAAACATGGCTTATTTTGGTGTGTATGTTGTATATAACGTGATGTATAATAAGTATAAGGTAAAAAAATAATGTCTAAAACAGGCATTAGCAGATGTTTAAAGTAATAAGAAATAACAATAGCCGGTGCACAGTAAATCATAAACCGAAGCAGAAAAAAGCCATCGATGGTAAATAAAATATTAATATAAAATGTGGGTGACACAGACACTTCAATCATACACGAGAGAACGCAAAAAGCGACCTTATAAAATACTGTATAAAACACTATGTAGAAATAATTCATAGCGTAGGTAGCCGGACGAGTTCTTTGCGATAAGCGAACAAAAGGATTAAGTGATGAATAGAAATACGTAAACATACCAGCAGTGGTTCTCAAACCTAATAAGAATATTGTAATGATATTGTCTATAACTATGTGATCTTTTTTAAATCCAATTCCGATTTGATTACGTAAGAAGGAGAAGTTGAGTTTTTCCTCACAAGAATTTTGCAGTTCTTCACCCATACGTACAAAAAATTCTTCTCTTTTGCAATAATCTTGGCTTTATTTAGCAGCTGCTTATTTTCGAAAGTTAGGTGGTCATTAATGAAGATTCGGCTATCACCGTTTATATTCAAATCCCTTATTGTTAGTGATTTATTCTTTTTAGCGGCGGCAACAAAATCATCTCGCAAGTACCGATTGTGCAGAGACATAATTATGTTTTTGGCATCCTTATTGTTGCGTTGAGGAACTCGAGCGATGTAGTTAATGTGTTCCTTTGCGACCACGCAGTTGATTTTGCTGCCAATCTTGGCAACAATCGTATACAAATTTTCAGACGCAGATACTGGAACACCTTTTATTTCAACATTATTCAGTCGCAGTCTCTGTTCATTTTCACTAACGGCTGCTTGCACCCTCTCCAGTCTTTGTTCAAATCGTGTGAGGTTCTCCTTTGTTTCTTGTAGTGACAGAATTTGTTTATCAACTTCCGCCAACCTACCTGTAAGCTCTTCAACAGAAGTATGAACGTAGGTCAAGGAATTTTGCACCTCAGACAATTCGTTCTTCATGGTTTTGAGGTTTGAGATATCAGTTTGAATGGTTTTCACGGTTTCAAACAACGAAGGTAGTGGTGCCAACTGCTCCGTAAGTTTGCGAAGCTCCCGATAAATATTGTCTAAGTCTCCCTGTGCAACCTTACCCGATGGCGGCTTAGCTGGTAGGTTAGACGGACTCACTAGACCCGCTTTGCAGGTACTACACTTCCAAGTGGTTTTTCTGTCACCGAGTTTGCGGTATCCAGCTTCAGTAATTCCCGCACACGGGAAATCGTACCGGTTCAAGCACAGTGTGCACTGTACACCATCTCGGGCTTCCTCTCCACAATGATGACAAGTGAACATAATGCACGAGTTGAAATGATTGTACTTAAATGCAAAACGAAATTTGATAACAAGAAAAAAGTTTGAGAAACGCAGTATATAACGCCAGTACGCGACGAACTGTTGCAGTGGAGTGCAGGCGCGCGTTCGGTTCACTGTTTACCGACTGACTGTTATGTCTTAGCTTTTATTTTGTTGTATGTTGTACAACAAAATAAAAGCTAAGGAAATTCTCTACAACTTTGTCTTTTGCACTTTGTAATCTCCAACATTGCCTAATTATGAGCTTCTAAAGGAGGTCGATTTAAAAAAATGTTAGAGCGTAATTATAATAGACACCTTGTGTTGATTAATTCCTGGTGATATTGTGATACGATCACCAAATTCTTCCAACAGCTTAGCTTTCATCGTTTTGACGTTTGGCACTTGCCCTGATGCTGCAGCCCGCAATTCTGTAATGGAGAACTAACAGTCACTGTTAGGCTCACCTCGGAGGAGTCAGGACTTTTAGTATATTTATCCCTTAACTAGTCCGTACAAAGTTCCCAAGTCAAAGTTTCTGCTTTCGACTTTTCCATCCACACCCCTCCCTTGTGAGCATTTATTTACTAGATTACTAGTACTTGTTCTAAATATGAATGTTTGTAAAGATGTTTGAATGTTTGTTCTTAAATGTAATCACGCTCAAATGGCTAAATGGATCTACATAGCCGACATTCGGTACAGGTATAGACTTTAGTCTGTAAAAACATACTTTAACCATATAATAGGTTGACATAGGCTGCAGAAATAGAATTAGAATATCACACGGGTTGAGTTACGTGCAGCTCAAGATAAGTGCTTTTTGACATTGATCTGTAAACTAGTGAAGTGAATATTTCAATCCAGTTATTAGTGATTTTATTCCAGTGGCAAACTGTCACGATATATAGTACCTCGCGAGTCACTAACTAACCGATGTGACAGATTTATTTGCAGCTCACGATGAGCTTAATTACGTCCCGACTATTTAGGTCTGGACATGGAAACGGTTTCGATGTAAAAGTACTGTTTAGAAAAATAGCATTAACCTAGTTCCCTGTGTAGTCAGCGTCATAAATATCATGACGACGATGTCTCAAAATAAACTGGAAATTTTCGTATCAAGAGCCAATCAAACTGTTTTATTGATTTATATGGTATTATTGTCCGAACTCAAGGTGTGTACCACAAGATCAGAACAATCGGTGAACTGGAACGGGGATAAATAACGTAATTAGGATCATTTTGAGCACTCTGTTCGTCAACATCCTTCTGATGCTGACAGTAGTAGAACCTCAAGTATTATAACTATGTTTCCCCTTGCTATGATCCTGGCATACCTACAACTTCCGCTGCGCGGACGCGTGGGCGGCCGGCGTCTCCTTCAGCGAGCAGGTAATGGTCGTGAAGGAGACGGCGGAGCGGGAGAGGCGGCGCGAGCGAGAAAGACTCGCGGATCGCGCCGTCCGCGCGCGCAGGCAACTCGGGCGTCGGAGGGCACTGACTGACCTCCGTCCCCCATGAGCGCGGGCCTGGGGGTGACGGGTGGAGCCGCCTGTCACCCCAGCAGAAGCAGGCCACGGCGGCGGCGCGCTAAATAGCGCGCCTCCCCATTCCGGGGGCGAGTTGGGGACACCGTTGTCCCCCTCCTGAGGAGGGCCAGACCGTAAGGGATGGCCCTGGGTCAGCCGGGGTGCGAGGGATATGTCTATAACAACCTCACCTCCGGCCTAGCACCAAGACCCACAGTCGGCGTGCGGTTTTAGTCGGTTCGAGTCCGACATAACCTCCCCTTCCGGCTCCGGCAGAGGGGGTATCCGAGGGGATTTCCGCACGAAAAAAAAAAAAAAAAAAAGGCATACCTACAACTTTTGCCTCTTCCACTTTTATAATTATTTTCATACATTCACGCCAGTTGCCTGACCGGCATGATCCCCTGATCCTGTTCTGACTTTTTTATAGTCTTCTATCTGATTGACATAAATATTCTTCGGATTTTTCAACATCGCTTCATAAATTTATTTCATCAATCTTCTTTCCAAAGTGTCCAACCAATTTCTTTCTTTATTTTATTCTTCATCCATACCCTTACATTCACATTCACAATAAGTGTAATTACCTAAAACAAATCCTTCCCAGTCTATACGTAATATACCTTAACACAAAATTTCCTCTTCCTTACTTAAACATTCAAACGTATTAAGGCTTAACTCCTAAAGCGGGTACTTCCCTAAGCCCTATCTCTCTTTAGGTCCCTAAAAATGGAACGCAAATGGGGCAGAAAAGTGATTTGTTAAGGAGATGTTTCACTGTCATCTTGGTACCATTTTATTACAAGTTTTTCAAAGTTTTGTACATTGATTATTTCTTCATCTATCTAGCGTTGTTTCTGGTTGCGTCCGAAGTTTTCAGCTCGGAGTCCAGGATCAACTCATTCCTTCTCTTTGTTTGGATTTAGCTCTTACGGGTTTTATATGAGCGTATACGTTGTCTTCAATCCCTTTCGGCCATCTACGTGACCGTAGATTCGTAACCAGTTACGAACGAGGAATAAATGATATTTATACGTAACCGGATTCGCAAAAAGAATTACATGTACACGGGCTTGCAGGTGAGGTTAGAAAGACACTGAAGGTATATGACCCGTATACCCATTTAGACAGGGGCAGTTGACTCATCAGCGTCTCTAGTCCAGTCAGCCTTACATTCAAGAGGTTCTGGACTCATTACACTTCCGACGTGTACGCATTTTAAACACTAGCAATTTAGCTTAGCCTAAATATTTATTTATCGTAAATATTTTCGCTTACTAGTAGTTCGTCATAAAAATTGCGAAATATTCTAAAGTTTTTTCTGCCAGTATAAAAAAATTGACAAATATCTATATACCAACCATTTTCATGGTTTAAAGAATCTTTCCCTTTTTCTACCCTGGTGTTAACCCATAACCTTCCCAAATAATAAACAATACACACCATAAAAAACCATAAATTTCTCCACACATCAAAAACATGCAAAAACCAGCCAACACCTTGCAATAAAAAGCCGTAAAGATACCGCAAAAAGCCAGTAAATCTTATCAAACACACGTTGCCCTGACAAGTTACAGATGAGACTGTGCTCCAATGTACCAAGAGCTCCGGGATTCGGTGGAAGATGTCGATAAACGTAATCTTTTGTAATGCATGAGAGCTGAATTTGAACCTCAATCCATACACGTATTACCTACATGAAGTATGTTTTAAATCAATAGTTCAAACAGTAATACTTTGTACAAGTTTAACGTTTTTATTGATTGAAAATGTTTTGGTATTTGAACTAAAGTTGTGTACCAAATATCAAATAAATCAGTCACATGAGGATAGATTCAATTCCAATGACTAAATTGCTCCCTACAAACAGTTCAAACTAAATAAAAATGTTTAAAAATGACTAAATGTTAAAATCTTTAATACCTAGTTCTAACTAAAAGGTAAAAAAAAGAAAATTGAGGGAATTACAAATATTTATGTGACGTCAGAGCCTCGTCCGTTAATTAGTAGGATTATGGGTTTGCTGATAACTTTGACTTGACTTTGACCTCGACCTTTAAGTCTTAACGGGTTCCCATACACCCACATTACAAGAATAATGATATAGCAATCCTTAAACCGGTTTGTTTCACCCTAATACACTGAACGAAGTCGCAAATGGATTTGTTCCTACATTCGTCTCACTTTAATCAATCAGTGAATTTAATTCTACTTTTTGTGCCACACTTATCCATCACACCATTTTCTAATTGTCCTATCGAGTTGAAACTTTGTTGAAACCGGTTTGTGACTTGTCGATATATTTATATGACACCATGGATTTCCTTTTTTTTTCGAAAGTTAATAGTATATATGAAAGACCCTCCAGCTAGAATAAATTAAATTGCTTGTTTTGACATGATTATTTATGTTATTTTTAAACTGTCGCGGTGTAAACTCATAGTTTTTTATACTGTTTAAGTACTTATCACTGTCGTCGTGCCCGAAACGTCGGCAAAAGTAAGTGCTCCAAAAATCTTATCGCGATAAGGTCCCGAAGCATTATAACAAACCATGATTATTCACATTTAGTATTTTAAAATTTTGATTTTATTCAAATACTGACTTTTGCCCGCGGCTCCGCCCGCGTGGATGTCGGTTATCGCGTTCAAAAATAGCCTTAGTCCTTTCACAAGGTCTAATCTACCCATATACTAAATTTCATCAAAATCGGTTCAGTGGTTTAGGACTGAAAGCATAACATACAGACAGACAGAGTTACTTTCGCATTTATAGTATGGATTTCTTTAAAACAAATAATATAAATAAATTTTCGAAGTCTCCTTTAAAGCTGATTGTAACTGTGTACCTAGCACCTACCACTAATTTGCTGTTACGAATGTTCTTAGCGTAGAATATTTATAGCTAAATCATTGTACAGAAAGAGAATCCTTAAAAGAGTAAGTCTATTTACAGTTTCAAGCCTTTGTTATTGTAAAACATATTTCACCGACTTTTGGCACCCCCGGCTTTCCCCCGCGCCCCTCCCCCTGCCTGTCACGTCGGTATCGTTTACATTATGCGGCTTTGTTTCAACCGCGAAATGGGGATTAATCATTCAGGATACTGATAATAGGGAGAGGAAGATTTCGAGGCTTTTTTGCGAACGCAATAGGCTTTCGTGGTATATTTTAAAAGACATATTTTTACGACGGTATTGAGTAATTGTAGCTTCAAAATTAATTATTTAATTAATTATAGAAGATGTAGTGACGAGAATTGAGAGAGGAATGTTAAGATGGTTCGGACATGTTGAGAGAATGAATGAAAATAGACTAACGAAACATATATGAGGCGGGTGTGGATGGTACCGTCGGAAGGGGAAGAACTAGGCGCACATAGCTGGACCAAATCGGGGAATTGTTAGAAAACCTAAACCAACGAGCTTGCATCAAGAACGTAATGAGAGTGAATGAAGCGAGAGTAGTATGTCAGGAGGGCACTGACTGACCTCCGTCCCCCATGAGCGCGGGCCTGGGGGTGACGGGTGGAGCCGCCTGTCACCCCAGCAGAAGCAGGCCACGGCGGCGGCGCGCTAAATAGTGCGCCTCCCCATTCCGGGGGCGAGTCGGGGACACCGTTGTCCCCCCTCCCGAGGAAGGCTAAACCATAAGTGATGGCCCTGGGTCCGCCGGGGTGCGAGGGATATGTCGATGACAACCTCACCTCCGGCCTAGCACCACGACCCACAGTCGGCGTGCGGTTTTAGTCGGTTCGAGTCCGACATAACCTCCCCTTCCGGCTCCGGCAGGGGGGTATCCGAGGGGATTTCCGCACGGAAAAAAAAAAAAAAAGGATTGTAACAAACGGAGATCTCTGCCTACCCCTATGGTAAACAGGCTTGATTTTATGTATGTATGTATGTATGATTTTACGACCTTGGGCCATCTTAAATGTGTGAGACTTCATTTTGTAGCCCTACTAAAGATCCTACTAATATAAACGCGACAGTTTCTAAGAACGGATGGATGGATGTTTGCTACTCTTTCAAGTCTAAACGGCTGGAGCGATTTTAATAAAATTAGGTATGGAGTTAGCTGAAACCCTGGACTAACACATAGACTATGTTAAGTCGCTATAACCGACATCCAAGCGGGCGGAGCTACGGGCAAAAGCTAGTTATTAATAAATTTGAAGCTGGTTTTGTCTTGGTTATTCAATCACGTCCAATTGGCTCATTCCCACAATATACAGGAACCTATTCCCGGGATGTAGAGCTCTACATATAATCTATGTCTTTACTTTCTGGATTGAGTACCTAACAAACATCATATCCACTCATCCGTACAAAATTAAACATTTATGATAACAGTAAGAAATCGGTAAACCTAAATTACAGTACACAATTTTTTATGTCGTCTCCCCTTCTCATTAGACATAATACGTGTCCCAGATTCCCAGCAGTGGGAACATGTTAACGTCAGTCCTCATGAACAGGAGACGTGATAATGAGTCCATTAATTCATCATCTCCAGGGTAAATATGTCGGCAGCAAAACGAAAAGTTCTCCAAATATTCGTGAGTTAGGCGAAGGTACTGAAGTTTGGTAATCTGGGAAATTTTCATTTAGAAACGTAATAAATCATTATTATTTTTGCTAATAAACTGAAGTGTAGGCGTACTGTGAAACATCCACAGTTGCGGACTATGCGGACCGATATTTTGGGTAATCGTTTCTATGGAACACATTTATCCCATAAAACGATTTCGAAGAAGGTACGTGATACATAAAACCTACCTAAAAAACTAAGTGACTGGTACTTACATGGTTAGTGATTACATCTCGTTCGTGTTTCGTGCGAACCTGAAGTGTCGAATATTTCATAGTAGACCCCGGGTTGCGAGACTGAAATGGGTTTTGTTTCAAAAAGCAACTTAGGTGGGAGGGCGGCCATTTCAAAGTGACCTAGATTATCGAATGTATAGAGCTGGAGTATAAACTCACGCGGGGAGGTGACCTTGACTTATACCTAAGAGCGCGGCGAAATTGTTGTGGTTATATAAAAACGGAAATTTACATGGCTACTTATTTTTCCATACCTGCCCATGTCAAGTTCTAAAGAGTCCTAATGTTTAAGGTCCTCGGTTTGAATTCCAACAATTGCACTACAGGCGTGCACTGACTTCTGGGGTTATTAGGCATTCTAGTAATTTCGGTTACTGAAGTCGGTCCTTCAAGCGACCAGAGCCCGAAGTTCCTATATCCCAATTCCTGCCAGCTCCCCCATGGGTCGCATAGTGACGGACAAACTAGATAAAGAAAAGTTTTTCCACCCTTTTCGCAAATTTTCACCTTTTGCCTCTGCAAGAACACATTTTTAATAACAGACAAAAACAAGCATAACCGAGATATAAATCCTGTTACCAACACGAGTGGACTTTAATACTATTTCATAAATTCATAAACTATTATAAATCACTACATTATCAGACAAGCGGGAGATAACTTGCAATTCGGCTCTTACCGGGCGCCGGTAATTCCCCAGTAAGGGCTAATTACTTTACTTTTTATCTGGCCCATAAATTTGTTCAGATAAATTAGTTTTTCGTGATGAAAATTTGTTACTTTGCCTATTGAAATGTAATTTTGGCGGTAAATTGTTATCTAGAATGTTCGACGGTGTGATTTATTAATTCCTGGCTTTTGCCCGTGGCTCTGTCTGCGAATATTTCACGAACATGGTGCAGGGAATAAAACTAGCCCATGTGCTATTGTAGTCCCTATTTTGATGGTAGTAGCTACTGCCATCTGACCTCCTTACTCGAGAAAACAGCCTGCAACACGTCGGTCGGTTGGTCGGGCAAAGTCTAGCAGGCGATTTTGCCTTACACTTCAAAAGTGCTGGTAAAGCCCTGTTCATTACCCAGTAGTTTTCGTCACCCCAGAATCGGCGATTCCCACCTACCCAGCATTATTATAACAGTAAACCTGGCAACATTTTGTTAATAACCCAAACCGCCTCTAAACAAACATCGAACCCTTAACACTTCACGTACACACTTCATTACCCCTTTTCCGTTCGTAACAGCGGCGGTCTTTATACCGTTAACTTTTTAAATTAACTTTTTGCTTAAATTAACAGTGTACAACATAATGGTGGGCTTTTTGTACCCATGCTCAGCTTAAACGGGTTGTTCTTGTTTTATATTTTGTTTCATACTCTATGTTGCACGGGTTAGAAATACGTAAAGTTGTAATGGTTATGGACAGAAAATTTGACAGTGCGGTAAAAAGTTTAAAATAAAGGGTTTATTGGTTGAAAATTCAGTAATGGGTTAAAGTTTTCTTTTAAGATAGGTACTATTTCCTCCGGGGTGCGAGAGTAATGCCTCATAGACCATCTTACACTTGTCTGTGGAGTATCCGTGGGGATTTCCGCACAAAGGGACTCTTTACTAACTTTAATTTTGTCACCGCTGGTGTGCCAGCCGTGCTTGAACCTAATGGTTTAGCGTTCAACGATGGCAAGAGACCGGATGAAATGTCGTTAATGCCATGGAAAATGGCTCTGGTGTGGGATGCAACATGCGGCGACATCATTGCCTGTACCCATACACCTTGCACGGCTAACTGTGCCGGTGCTGCCGCTGCTGAAAAAAGGAAATGGAGAAAACCCGCTGAAACTGAGACCAACCTCCCGGACGATCCATGAACACGACCAGGAAAAAGAAACACTAATATTAACATAAACACCATTAATCGCTGCAACACAACCATAAACTAACTTTCCAACAAACCATCATAGTTAATGACACTACTTTGTAATACTAAACAAGAGATCTTGCACATTTAACCATGGTCCATACTATACATCTTGTGTCAACCGTTGTCCAAAATTATTGCGGTAATCTAAAAAAGCTGGCTTAAGCGAGCGTCGCTATAAATAAAATGTCAACTCGGTTGGGATGGTGCAGAATTTAGTCCGAGGAAATATATGGGGCGAAGACCGAGGCGTCGACACCTAAGTGATTGTACAGACGGCTAAGTAGATAAGTGTACTTACCCCTTTATGTACAACTCTATAGTTAAGATAGGAATAATTAGACAGCTTCTGGGCGTGGTGGTAGTGAACGCGACTGCTACGCAGGAGGCGCGGATTCCATCCCCACTCAGTGCAAATATTTGTATGCATAAATATGGCTATTGGGATTGGTCTGGGTGTTTCTATGTTTAATATGTACGTATTTACAACAAAAAAAAAGTATCTAAGTATGTTTATCCGTATTCTGGATTGAATAACACTAGCTAGTTAAGCTTACCATGGGTCTAGATAGCGTTGTGTAGAATGTTGTGTAATATTTATTTCATTAAGGAAAAATTGAATCGGTTTAGGTGGGATTAGAACCCGGGATCTTTTTTTCTATGATAACCAATTTGAATAGTTGGTATACTAAGTGCTTTAAAATACCATTCCATTTACAGACAACATTACAAAAAGGTGATAAACTTCGTACTCATTGTGGAAAGACAACCAAATCATAAAAGAGCTATTATCCTTTATTAGTTAAAATGAATAAAAGAGTATTATCCTTTATTAGTTAAAATGAATTGTCTTACCGAGCTTATTAAACTAAGAATGGTCAAAGAGCGGTAAAAATGGTGTTGTTTCTTATTTTATAGTTTTTAAAAACATAACATAACATATACTCACGCCTGTATTCCCCGTAGGGGTAGGCAGAGGTGCTAGCACCCACGTTTCGCCAGTTTATGTTTAGGTCCCAATGTAACAGGTGGCGAGCCTATTGCCATTAACTGGGCACTTATAAACACTTTATAGTTTTTATTTATTTTTAATCATCCACGCAACCTATAATAGTAACTGATTTGACAATTAAATTTTATGACGTCACTAAATCTTTTTTCATACAAGTTACCTTAACTTATCGTTTTGACGTTTAGTAAAAAGTTACTAATTTGACTAATCAGTAGAATAGGTACCCAAATGATGGTTTATTTTGATCGATTGGAAATTCTATCGAATAGTAACGTGTGCAATTGACAAAAGGTTCATAATAAGTACTCTTTTTATATCTCGTAGAGTTTCTAACGTAAATCTCTCCTGTCATATAAAAAATAGATAACTTCACATAGAAACAAATCAAAAAATACCTTGTAACCATTGTAGAGTGCAGACCTTTGTACAAATCTTTTGTTCAAACAGTCAGTTGATGAAATATCATCCGAATCGATGCACATAAAATACTACGACTGGCCGGGTTGGTGGAGTACACGGCCACCCCATTTCTTCCCATAGGTGCTGTTAGACTAAGAGTTAGAGATGTTTTCCATCCGACAGTAAACATATAATCCCATGAAAGTACCTACTTCGAACTAAAAAAATATTTTTGTGTTGTATAGTCCATTATTTATAGATTAAGAGGTTATATAACATTACTCTACTGCCCAAGGGAGCGGTGCAGCAAATATCAACAAATGCAACAGGTTCCCATACATTATTTGAAAATTTATAAATTGCGGAGTTTAAACAAGGTGATTTTATACCTAGTCGTTTCGGAAAAAAGAATATGAGCACAGCTTCGTTAGCAAAATCATCTGGAAGTATTACTTTGGCGAAAGATTTTTTTAGTTTTGTTTTTTGGGAATACTGTTAATGGGAATACTGTTCAGGTAAAAGGAAAAATGTATGGGGGTTGTAATTTTTTTTAATTTCACCAAATTAATACTTCCAGGTGATTTTGCTATCGAAATTGTCCCCAAATTCTTTTTTTGCGAAACGGCTATTAAATCACCTTGTATAGTTCAAAGGGGTGATATGTCACAACATTCGGTAATGTTTACACTACATAATAAATCACGTTGACGGTAACAATTCTACTCCGTATGTACTCCACTAACTCGGCTGGACATTAATTTGAGCAGCAATTAAAACTTTTAGCAGTCATCGGACGGTTTTTAGCGCCGCACCGAAAAATATTTCATCCACAACGTAAAGTGAAAACTGGAGTGACAATATTGTTTGTTATTTAGTAGATACTAGCTTTTGCCCGCGGCTCCGCCCGCGTGGATGTCGGTTATCGCGATAAAACATAGCCTATGTCCTTTCTCAAGGTCAAATCTACCCCTATACGAAATTTCATCAAAATCGGTTCAGTGGTTTGGGCGTGAAAGCGTAACATACAGACAGACAGATAGACAGACAGACAGACAAACAGACAGACAGAGTTACTTTCGCATTTATAATATTAGTATGGATTATAATATGGACTTTTTGTGTGAAGTTGAGTTGAGCCCACTGGTACGCTAGTACTATTATGTTTTCTGTGCCACGGGTATCAGCATCCTTCCACCTATAACAGACCAATGAGGCTGGTTTCTCCCGCATCAAAGTCAGTTTTAATTATTGGTCTTTGTCACCGGTTCTATTCAACCAATGCCTGATCAAGCTTGAGAAATGACCTTTTTATTGAAAACTAGCTTTTCCCCGCGACTCCGCCCGCGTGGATGTCGGTTATCGCGACCAAAACATAGCCTATGTCTTTTCTCATGGTCTAATGTACCCCTATACCTAATTTCATCGAAATCAGTTCAGTGGTCCTTACCACTGAACTGATTAAGAACTAACACGTGGAAGCGTGACATACAGATAGACAGACAGTTACTTTTGCATTTATAATATTAGTTATGGATCTGCAGCAAAATGTGTTCAATATTTTGCAAAATATTTTTTTTGTTCAGAACAGTTAATTAAAAAATACCTATGAATTTTTATGAAAATATCTCCAATCAATCAATACAAATACACCAATTTTATTAAAAAAATCTTAATGAAAAGTTTTTACATATCAATCAATACAGATACAACTATTTTATTTAATAAAATCTTAACGAAAAGTTTTTCCATGGCATGTCCATATTAAATATCGTCATAAAATTCTGTGAAATTGTTCAAAGAGCGCGATGAAATCGTGTTTTTTGCTGACATGAACATTCACTGCGAGCTTACAGAAGTTGTGCAACTTTAAATAACATTTAACAACTTGTTGCAGTAGGACGTGACTCCAAACAATATAAAAGTGGAATCATAATAAAATAACATTAATTCTGTAGGTGTCTAGTATGTACCACAGCCCGTATAAATGTTTGATCTCGTTCCTGCAACCCATGATAACCTATTCACGGAATAATATGTTATTTAATAATATCTTATTCTACCTGGACTTGTTCAGTTATTGGAGCGTAATTAAATAACAAACATATTTACAAAATTTCAATGAATGTCTAGTATGTATGTATGTATGTGTGTATGTATGTAATAGTAGGAAACAGAATGGCTAGTCAATGAATGACTTCTTAAATTATTGGATAAGTTGTACTTATATAAAAAAATAAGGCCCGTTTACATTAACCATCAAATGAAAAAAACCATTCCAAATCAAATATTTAAGAATAAGGCAGCCCATTCTACATTAAACTTTATAAATACTAACTAAACTAAAACAAACGAGACGAGAGAAAAAAGTGTCTCGGTAGCCGAATTGGTCAAGGCATTCCCCCTGTAAGGGAAAAACTGCGGGTTCGAGTCCCGCCCAAGAAGATTTATTTTCCCTATGTATTCGATTTGTATAGTTAGCATACTTAATGCTGTAAAATTCATTCAAATTTTATTCCTATCTGGAATGTATTTGAAGTGATATGTAATAATTTTCAAATAAAAATGTTTGGATCCGCTGAAACCTTGTTTACCTTTTTTCTCTCGCTTCGTTGGCTTTACTTTACTTATAATATGTCAACAATAAATCTATTGGTGTACAAGTTATCTATCTATCTAAGATGGAAGCCTCTAATAATTGTTTATCCACAGTCAATTACATCAAATGCAGTAACAACTTAGCAGGTCGTACTTGAGACGGCGGCTGTTTGCCTAACCTAGACAAATGACCACTATATTCGATTAACGACAATCATTGATGTGGTATGACGACTGACGAGCCGAAGCGATGATTTAATGGCTGACTAACCTTCGAAGTCATGTTGATCTCGATCAAATTAGATCAACATCACTTCATAGATTAGGTTTATGTCTTTATATAAATCTTGATTTAGATCCATTGCTTGACGTGTTCATAATATTCTCAATATTTACTATATCTTTACCATTATGATAATTGTCAACTACATGATTGTGAATGAACAGTTACCAACAAATTGTCTCTTTCTTTTTCTCTATTTTTTACTTTTCCTCACACATGTTGATGTGCATGTATGTACAGTCCACATCAGAGTACTTAGCTAGACAATATCGATCTTATGCTAATTGTATAACTATAAATAAAATATAAAAATATAAAGAGAAGGAAAATTGGAAATGATTCAGGTTTGGCTCAATAACTCAATTGGAAGAGCATTCTCTCTGTAAGAGGAAGGTCATGGGTTCAAATCCCACTTGAGCATTTCATTTTCCAGATGTATTCGAACTTGTGTCATGTCATACTGAACTTCAAAAAATGAGAGCCGTCATCACTGAAAAAGGTATAAAAGGTAAAAAAAATATGTACTCGACAAAAAATTCATTATTATCAGTTTGATGCTGTTTTTATTTGAAATATCTTGGTCTGACTTAAAATCTTACGTAAGTTGGATCACAATCATCTTTGTAGAATCGGAAATATGATTAAAATTCACGATACCCGACATCCACGGTGGCTGAGCTAACAGCATAATTTTTTGGTACAATTTACCTTGACTTTTACGAGAGTGATTTCGTGAGCCCCCAAACGTTCCAAACCCCAAGAGGAAAGCATAATGTCAGGGCCCCGTTCAGCAATTAGTGCGGCTTGCTGTTAAGGTATTGGATTGGGTATTGGATTTATAGATTCAGAGACCCCATTTATCAGTATGAATATATCTTTGAAGAGCCGCTATTATAACGTCTACGATGAAGAGGCCACATCGAAACGCCCTTTGAGAGAAAAAAAATAACTTTTTTTTCTAACCCTTAAATATTCAACACGCAATCACATAAACAGATTAGCTACATAAACAAACATAAACAATTCAACACCAAATAGTTTAACAGATTAGGGTGTGAACTCTTGACCTTAGGGTCGAATGTACCCAAACTCATTAAAGAATCGAGTTAACCCTCTAATTCAAACATATTTAGCGTTGGGAGGGGTTAATACGATTTGAGAAATTATCTAACAGGATTAAATAGAACACGCTAGTTTATTTTACTTGTTACTATTTACGGACGATGGGTCTTATAGGCCCTACTAAGGTATTTTAATCCCTAACTATCGGTACTTGTGAGGGGGTAGCTTGCTCATCGACAGACGAGGCTCGGACACAATTTTTTTTTGGAGTCGGTGGGACACACGGCAGTGGTTCTCGTAAAAGCCAAGATAAACAAAACAATAAGGACAACGGTAATAGGAGAGTTGCCTACAGACTCCAAAGAACAAGTTTTGGATACAAGCTACCATGTAAGAAGCCGTAGGTTGTATTCCTGCTTAGTGCCATTACTTATTTTTATGCATAAATGTACTCGTATTATTTTCATTGAACTACGTGTTTCTGTCTGTTATTTGTTGGTATTAAAAGAAAACTATGTTAACTGAAACTCCAGAGTCTTTATTAAGCTGTGTAAGATATTTGAGAATATAAAATATACCTACATACTATGGCAAACTTGAAAATAGGAACTACATTTTTATACGTAAAAGATCATAATCGTGAAATGAATTGCAAACCTTGTAGTTTCTCGTAGTAAGTAACAGAAAGATAATGGCATTCAGGGGTTGTCACATAAAAGTCTTCTGTTCAAAAAACGACAGCCAAGAGTTCCGGTAACGCAAAAATCCATTAAGAATACCCTCATTTGACCCTTGCAGTATGTTGGGGCGAATGGGCGATAGGGCACAGATAACATTCATCTTGTGGCTCCGGTGACTTAGACAGTAGTACTTAGGCTGCAGTTTTGGCAATGTTGGGGAGTAGCTGTCTTCCTTTATTTGAATGTAATGCAATTAATTGTCTCAAGAAAGGTACAGTCGCATTCAGAATCTGCTGAATTATAGAGCACTGTCCTGAGTTAGTGGCAAGCGCGACAACGTGGTGCACAAAATATATAATATATATAGTTGGTTGTTCTCTATGCCTACGTTATGTCGCGTGGATATTAAGTCAGGTACCAGGTAGCGTGGAAAGATTAAAACTCGTGTAGTTTTGAATTTTGGTACAGTTAATTTGGGTGCCCAAATGAACAAATTAAAAGTCCCCGAGTGTGGGACACGAGCCGGCGGGGAAAATGTGTTATCAGTACACCTCTGCCTACCCCGCCGAGAATTTACAGACGTGAATATATATATGTATGTATGAATTTAAACAAAAAATTGATTTACAAATAGGCCCGCGTTTGAACTCTATCTAATCTGTTAATAAGTTTAGAACTAGGGTGGTGGGGAGCTAGGAATGAATGAGTGAATGAATGAATGGATGAACGAATGGATGAATGATTTATCCTCTATCTAGCCTCTGTGGCGTGGTGGTAGTGCACGCGACTGCCACGCAGGAGGCGCGGGTTCGATTCCCGCTCAGTGCAAATATTTGTATGCATGAATATGGCTATTTGCATTGGTCTGGGTGTTTCTATGTATAATGTTTGTATTTACAAAAAAAAAGTATATAAGTATGTTTATCCGCATTCCAGATTCCATAACACAAGCTATAAAAAAGCTTACCATAGCGTTGTGTAGAATGTTGTGGAATATTTATTTATTTATTTATTATTTATTTAATTGACCCTTCTTTACCCTTAATACAAAAAGTGATTATGGGCTTAGCTATTTATCTACATTTAGGGAATGTCTTAAGCTAATATCAATAGCGACTGTACAGTCAAGGACAAAATTACTTTCTCTTGTCTTAGCTTTACCCTCTAGTTAGACAAACACGTACCCGATTGACCTCATCTATAAAGAGGTCTTACGGGTGTTTTGTGATATGTAGGTCGAATTTTGAAGGTCATACCGAAAGCAATCACTTCATGTACCAGCTAGCCAGCAAGTGTGGTTTGAACACCAAAATCTTAGCAGGTCCCAAACTCCCATCCTCAAATTTGCTACATTATCCTAATAAGCCCTATCGCCTCCCAATAAAGGTCATAATCTCCTGTGTCACAATATCTGTGTTATCTTTAATCTAACAATGTTAATTCACTAATTCCGTGCTCACATTTTAAGCTACCATAAAAATTACCGTAAAATGGAACGACAATTTTTATTTATTGCCACCGTAACGAAAGAAAATGGCGTTGTTAATAATTATATCAGTATTTTCATTAATGATAATTTGTGTTACTTAGAATTATGCACATAGTCTAAAAATACCGTCTAATTTTACGTGAAACAGCACGGGTTCGATGCCCGTTCAATTATAATGATCTTACCATGGTTTTCGGTTGCATTCGAGTCTTTCACATCAGAATCCAGGGTTTTTAGATTTGGCTTATACGACTTTAATGACTTTAACGACTGATGTCTGGCCTTCAAACCCCGAATAGAAAACATATGCCAGAGTCTCGATCATCAAATAAAAATCAAAAATAGTTTATTCTGCATAGACCATTAAATAGGAACTTACAAAACGTCAACATAAAGTAAATATTAAATTGTAACTAATACTAGCAAATGGACCACCACCGGTTCGAAATTCGAATCGAATATTTATCTCTTTAAACTTATCTCGGAGGGAGACTCT
Organism: Eilema sororculum; assembly: GCA_914829495.1. Taxonomy (NCBI): domain Eukaryota; kingdom Metazoa; phylum Arthropoda; class Insecta; order Lepidoptera; family Erebidae; genus Eilema; species Eilema sororculum. The sequence goes on from OU618532.1 coordinate 2,663,300, forward strand.
TGGGCCCAAATTATAAATAGCTCGCACAGCACGCTTTTGCAAGACAAATATTGTGTTGAAATCTGCGGAATTAACCCAAAGGAGAATTCCGTAGCTCATAATACAATGAAAATAGCTGAAATAAACTATTCTAGCCGTATCCTCATCTGTTAAAGTCCTAATCTTTTTTACAGCATAGGAAGCTGAGCTTAATCTACTACTTAGCTATTTTTTCGATATGCGATCCCCACTGCAGTTTAGCATCAATAGTTACAGTTACCTAAGAACACTGACGATTCCGCAAGGTTCAACAATTGTCCATTGAGTTGCACATTGGTTTCTACCTGTGCAACTTTAGGCAGAGTAAATTTAATACATTTCGTTTTGTTTTCATTAAGGCAAAGATTATTCATATCAAACCAATGGACTACACTTGATATTGCACCATTCACTTCGTCATAATTATCATGTTGCCTTTTAATTTCAAAAATTAACGAAGTATCGTCAGCAAATAAAATAATACTATTATTGTCCCTTACCTAGTAAGGAAGGTCATTTATGTAAATTAGGAATAAAAATGGTCCAAGTATCTAACCCAGCGGAACGCCCATCGAAACCACAGATCCTGCTGAACATGTACCGTTAACATCGATTCTCTGAAATCTATTGTTCAAATATGAAGTCAGAAGCTCGAGAGCCTTGTTCTTCAAAATCAATCAGTACACCCTCAAGTGCATTCCGCACTTGAGGGTGTATTAGGCTTAAAGATCTTGACTCTTCCTGGAGTTCCGTACACCTCTTTTTCCTAACATATCTTCTCCTTCTGGTACCTACCTACTTCCCAAAGCCACCCAATCTCTTCCCGTGGGTGTTCATCACGACTAATTTACAGATCACTCCCGACTAATTTACAGTCCAAACAAAAAAACTACATCCAAATCAGTTTATCCGTTTGGGTGCTACGATGCCACAGACAGACACACACACACACGTCGTTTTTGCATTGGGTGTTAAAAACAATATATGATTGTAAAGAAATAAAAAAATAAATTTATTTTATTTCAAAGCTTCATCCGTAAAATGGATATAGGTTTTAATAAGGCTTTCGTTGGGTTTTAAAACATTCATAAATATAAACTAACGCCTGTATTCCCCGAAGGGGTAGGCAGAGGTGCTAGCACCCACATTTTGCCAGTTTATATTTAGGTCCCAATGTAATAGGTGGCGAGCCTATTGCCATTAACCGGGCACTTCTAAACCTGCGATAAATACACACATAACTTCGAAAAGTAATTGGTGTGTGCCATGGTAAACCTAGGATCGAACCCGAGACCTCGTCTCAGCAGTCCATTACCCATACCATTAGGCTACCGCAGTTGTTAAAAACAATGTATGATTTTAAAGAAATAAAAAAATAAGTAAGTAAGTAGTAAGGCTTTCGATAGGTACTAAATAACAAGAAAACATTAAAATTAAAGCATATCATGTTTAAAAGTAATTAATAACAAATATATATCGCGATAGAATTCCGTTACAAACTCATTTAATCAACAGTTTTGAACTCATTCAACAACTCTCAACAAACTCCATTCCACGAAGAAAACGTAAAAATTTAATGACTAAATAAGAAGGGTCTTATTCTAATTTATGATAAAACAAACGAATAAATAAAGAAAAATTAAGTAGTGATGAGACCAGTGAATAGTACAAAATGTTGCCACCGCGCTCGATAGATGACACTATATCAATTTTCTGAACCCCGTTATGGTTTGGCTGCACTTTTTAGTATAAGAGACTGAACAAATATCCACTGATGCTGCTTCAGAAACAGGAATTCACTACTCTCTGATTTTGTGTGTGTGAGTTGTAGGCCAACAAAAACACACACACTAAAAATTAAAGTAGTGAATTTCTGCTCCTGTAGCAGTAATCATAAAAATTAAAGAAATAAATAAGAATGTATGTATACTATTGATAGAGTATAGACATACCGCCAAGACTTGAGTCAACAGTCTTAAGCATACTTTGCTGGAAAAAAGTTAATGAAAGAAACAAAAAACATATAAACATAATCTTATCATGGTAATTATTTATCATATAATATGTATTATCATGAGTGACCCGCCTATAACCATCGGACGATCAGGCCGCTTGTCACAATACCTCATTTGTCCGGTTCTAAAGAGTAGTTGAGGAGCTATGAGGGAACAAATGAACATACATACGTATGATACAATATAGCCTATCAAAATCATGCCTGACACTCGGTGAGCGTGTCCGGCATGATTTTGATGGCTGGGATGGCCCTGGGTCAGCCGGGGTGCGAGGGATATGTCGAAGACAAACTCACCTCCGGCTTAGCACCACGACCCACAGTCGGCGTGCGGTTTCAGTCGGTTCGAGTCCGGAGGGGAATTTATGTCAACCTCCCCTTCCAGCTCCAGCGGGGTAGGTACCCGAGGGGAATTCCACATGAAAAAAAAAGAGATAGAGGTGTTCTCCATCCTCAATACACACATAACTTCGAAAAGTATCGTAAAGTCATTGGTTTGTGCCATGGTAAACCTGGGATCGAATCCGAGACCTCGTCTCACCAGTCCATTACCCATACCACTAGGCTACCGCAGTTGTTAACAAAAACCCCCGTCACAAAAAACACCTCCAAAAAGTTGAAAATAAATAAAGTTTGGCTTTTAACTTTAACGGTTGCCATGTCGGGGGCCCCTAACTAATTCAGCACTCCGTTATATTATCGGAACAATTCAAGGTCCCCCGACATGGCAACCGTTAAAGTTAAAAGCCAAACTTTATTTATTTTCAACTTTTTGGAGGTGTTTTTTGTGACGGGGGTTTTTGAAATTTTTAATTTATTTTTTATTTTATACTTTTTAAAGTGGTCTACTAGTCAAGCTCTTTCATTTGATACCTATATTGAGGAAGTTATGAAGAAATATGTATTCCAACATGTTGGGACGGCGGCCATCTTGGGGCGATTTTTGTCAAACATATAGCTAAGAACACTCCCGACTAATATACCTTTCAAACATAAAAAAATCATCCAAATCGGTTCATCCGTTTGGGAGCTATGATGCCACAGACAGACACACACACACACACACACACACACACACACACACACACACACACAGACACGTCAAACTTATAACGCCCCGTCGTTTTAGCGTCGGGGGTTACAAACAATTATGATTTTAAAGAAATAAAAAAATAAGTAAGTAAGTAGTAAGGCTTTCGATAGGTACTAAATAACAAGAAAACATTAAAATTAAAGCATATCATGTTTAAAAGTAATTAATAACAAATATATCGTGATAGAATTCCGTTACAAACTCATTTACTCAACAGTTTTGAACTCATTCATCAACTCTCAACAAACTCCATTCCACGAAGAAAACGTAAAATTTTAATGACTAAATAAGAACGGTCTTATTCTAATTTATCATAAAACAAACGAATAAATAAAGAAAAATTAAGTAGTGATGAGACCAGTGAATAGTACAAAATGTTGCCACCGCGCTCGATAGATGGCACTATATCAATTTTCTGAACCCCGTTATGGTTTGGCTGCACTTTATAGTATTAAAGACTGAACGAATATCTACTGCTGCTGCTTCACGAGCAGACATTCACTACTTTCTGATTTTGTGTGTGTGAGTTGTAGGCCAACAAAAACACACACACTAAAAATTAAAGTGGTGAACGTTTGCTCTTGTAGCAGTAATCATAAAAATTAAAGAAATAAATAAGAATGTATGTATACTATTGATAGAATATATACATACCGCCAAGACTTTTATTGTTGTATAGTGAGTCAACAGTCTTAAGCATACTTTGCTGGAAAAAAGTTAATGAAAGAAACAAAAAACATATAAACATAATCTTATCATGGTAATTATTTATTATATAAATATGTATTATGTATGTTAATTTCCGTTTCCGGCATCCGAATTATCAACATCATAGTGATAACCTGCGATAGAAATAAAGTGAAAAAAAATGGAGAACGTGATCTTTAGTGGATATATTCCGTAACAAACAAAAGCAGAACCGTCGTGAAGTGTTTACAAATAATTAGTAACGTGTGACTACTGGAATCCATCAAGTAATTACAGGCACAATATTTCGATTTGAGGTTAGAAAAATAAATTCATTATAATATTATTAGTACTGTCAGTATTGTCACTGTCACTACTAAAACTTGAACGATTCTGTCATCTCAACAGTGCTGCCAGTTAAGGAGGGCATTTCTACCGTTTCTATCATATTTTACTATTACGTTCCGTTTCACGTAGACAACATATTCTGAAACATACAATATGGATACGACATATAGGCATTAATTGAAACCATATACTTGGTACCCCCATAGCTTCAAATAGGAAATTTGAACGAAATCGGCCCAGTATTAAGGGCAGAAACTAGGGTTTTAATATTACAAAATTTTGAACAACTTTAAACACTCCGTAGAATCGCAGTTATCAATGAACTCTAAATTGCACGAAAATACTACCATTAGGGTTACCATCCGTCCGAGTTTCCCCGGATTTGTAGCCACGTAGCACCCGAGAGCACTATACCCACTCCGACCTGCCCATGTGGTGCATGTGAGACCATCACCAGGTAGATGTCCCCAATGAGCTTAGAGTAACAGCCGCCGGCCGTCACGGCTGCCGTCCGCCTGGAAAGTACATACGGCGTGCCGATGTTCCACGTTACCTCCACTTGCCTACTTGGTTCTTCTTTAGCCATGTCCGGCTCCGGTACACTAGTGAACAAGCGAACCTCTTGGGAAAGTGGGGTATGCATGCACGAAATCCCGGATACGATTTCTTATCGTATCTGGTGGTTTTGACTTTTCCGGAGATGACTGGCGTCCGACGTTTTTAGAGGCTCGGCAGCCCAACTGTAACACCCCTGGGGTGGCATACGTCCATAGGCCACGTTAACCACTTTCCATCATGTGTGCCGTATGCTTATCTGCCACCTTAGTAGTATAAAAAAAAACTTCTTGTCCTGGTTTACGGATTTTGCAGATGGAAACCCTTATTACTATTAAAATTGCACGATGCGACGTTGCCGTTCTGTGTATTCATTCATTTTTCCATTCATCAATTTCGTAAAAATACGATTGTAATGAGAGAGATATAATACCTCAAAGGGTGCCGCCGGTAGGGTAAATTTCTGATTAACGGCAGTCTGTTACTCGTACAGAGAATAATGGTTGTTTTGATTACACATAAAACTTTTTGATTTGATAAGTAGGTACCTACTTATCAATGATTAACTTTGATTACTTACACTTTGTATTTGATTTCTTTATAATTTTCCCATAGCAAATTCAATAATTAAGAGTGTAGTACCCGAAACAACTAACATGTAGCCATGTAGAAATTTAGTACCACAGTTGTACCTAGATGGCGTTGGGATCGAATTAGATCGTGGGTGATGGTAGAATCCTATAAGTATAAAGTGCAATTTTACTTCAGGGAGAATTTGTTAGGAACAAGTATTGTACTTGGTGGGCTGCCTTCAAGCTATTGATCACCTTCCACTGCAATCCTTGAAAATTAGGAATCATCGCTCCAGTGTCTGTACGGTGTCTCGTTCGAAACGCCTGCTGGTAGTTGAGCGGTGTCTATAGTCCACGTTACCACTAAGTATTGTAAAAATATCTGCGTTGTGGTACAATAAACGAATCTCCGAGTAGAGATGTTATATTAGGGTAGATTTTTCGTATTAGTGATATTGAATATATTCGTTAATCCATATTATATTACCATACCTATTACTAGATATTAGTCAAATATTAGTTAACCGACCGCATTCATATTCGCTGTTTGTAATATGGAATTTTTTTGAGTATTAATTATTAGTTAATATATATAATATATAAGTTAATACTACTATTACTTAATACTGAAAGAATACAAAATGTTATGTTAATGCTATTAACATAATATTTTGACCTCATGAATATTACAATAATAATTATAGAAAAGTGATGAAATTTTCCTTCATACTTTAAGGCCCGGCGTAGACTGAGACTTAAATTGTGATTGAGACATATCTTTTGAGTGTTTTGTTTGGACGTAAGTACAGTACGACTTAATACTTTAACTAAATTTAGTAAACTATAAATTGGTAGTCCAAATCTGAAAGTTGGATTGTTAATATTATTAGTATACATATAATATGACAACCTATTATTTATCACCAAAAATACTTCTAGTCTTCTAGTACGCGTTGGGCCTAACAGGCTTAGGACAACATTGAATAATTATGCTGGCGTATGATCACTCAATTACCTAAATTAAAACTTAATTCCTAATTATTTACAAACCACCACCAAAATATCCTTTATTCTTATATATATACAAAATATCTTATCTTTTCTTTATTAATAAATTCTTACTTACAAATACAGAAAAAAAATCAACCTAATATCTGTAATATTAGTAAAGTATTCATATTTCTATTCGAAATGTTCTATTACTATTGCTTAGTTACTTATAAATCCATACTTGCAGCTTTCATACGATACCCGCAGTGTATATTAAAATATTAAATAAACACGAAAAGCTTGCATTGTCTTTATCGGTTGAAGTCGACAACGTATAGCTGTCCCGCTCACTCCAAGCCATTCACGCTGCCGCCCGGCGCTACTACCACAGATTACCTAATAACCACGTACGTACGTGTGCCTCCTATCTCGCTCTCGTCATTCAAAACTAAACTGATATTTGACTAATATTGTGGTAACCTAATATGTCATATTTCCGTATTATAATATGAATATATCAGCCGTATTACAATCTCTGTACCTGTTATGAATATATTCATTACATCTCTATCTCCGAGTACAATCAGTTGAGTTTTTCATTCGACAAATAGTGACCCCGTCCCACAGTGGCGTCCAACTCGGGCTCGAACGAACCCAGGTACGTGGTCACGCGCGCCGGACGGAAAACTACTGTTCCAGTGAAAACAAAAACAAAGATGAGCGTCAACCTGTCGCAGGAACAATTCCAACAGCTGTTAGCAAGCATAGGGGGCAACCGACGAGGAAGCATGACGACGTGCAAAGCATCGTATAACGGTCACAAAGACAGGGAAACGGTGGAAGCATTCCTCACTGCAGTGCAAGTTTTCAAAAAACTAGAGAACATAAGTGATTCTGATGCACTTGATGGACTTCCTCTCATATTACGTGAAGATGCAGCTGTATGGTGGCAAGGAACTAAGAGCACGATTACTACATGGGAAAACTTCGAGAAGGCTTTAAGGAACACCTTCGCACCAAAGAAACCCGCATACGAGATCTATCTAGAGGCCTGTGGAACCAAACAAGCGCAAGACGTGTCCACGGATGATTTCGTCACAAGGAAGAGGATGCTATTCTCTGAGCTACCCAGCGATGAACAGCTTAACTCCAAACAGCAGCTAAACATCATTTACGGCTTGCTTAACTTACAAATAAGGAAGCGAGGCAGACCCCGCAAAGGACCTGTTCTAGTCCATCAGGATCAACCTGCTCGCGGTCGCGGGAGACCAAAGAAGCATTAAAACTTACCTCGGTGGGACACCTCGGGAACAAAAGGGGGGGAGTGTAGTACCCGAAACAACTAACATGTAGCCATGTAGAAATTTAGTACCACAGTTGTACCTAGATGGCGTTGGGATCGAATTAGATCGCGCTATCGTGGGTGATGGTAGAATCCTATAAGTATAAAGTGCAATTTTACTTCAGGGAGAATTTGTTAGGAGCAAGTATTGTACTTGGTGGGCTACCTTCAAGCTATTGATCACCTTCCACTGCAATCCTTGAAAATTAGGAATCATCGCTCCAGTGTCTGTACGGTGTCTCGTTCGAAACGCCTGCTGGTAGTTGAGCGGTGTCTATAGTCCACGTTACCACTAAGTATTGTAAAAATATCTGCGTTGTGGTACAATAAACGAATCTCCGAGTACAATCAGTTGAGTTTTTCATTCGACAAATAGTGACCCCGTCCCACAAGAGTATTAATATCTACGTAATGAAGAATTTAAAGCTCATAATTTCAGTGTTAATCCCGGTTGCATCCATATCTTGTACTTTGGTGCCTGAGGGCTGCTTTCCTAATCTTTATTTTCATTTGGTTTATCTTGGCTTTTGTGGGAGCGACTACCGGGCTACCCTCCAACTCTGACAGGAAAACTACGCACGATGACATGATAATGAACACCATGAAAATTGACAATAAATACCTTCCAACTATTCATCAATCAGGTTAATAATAAATAAAATATTCTAAAATAAACATATTCAAAGATGGATATTGGTGCCTTTACCTTATTAACCTAGGTACAATTTTATGTTTCGATAATTTCTGGAATGTTGTCAGTAACCGCGACGTCACTGGGGACCGCGTGTCGTTCTAAGGTGTCGTTCTTTGATCCTCTCGGTTTATTTTCTCGTTTTAATTTGTTTTTAAAGTGAAATTGACACTAATCTTTTCTTTTTGTGTTTGTGAATTGTGTTTATTTTTTGTTTAGCTATTCTATCCTTAATTTTAACGGTGAAAATGAGTCTAAATACCTACCTAGTAAATTTGTTGTGCGAGTTTTGTTACGTATTCTTTTTTTGAAAAAACAACGAAGTGTATAGTGTACCTAACGTGTTTCTGAAAGTGACTCGCAGCCGTATTATTGAGGCATTTGATAAATTGAAAGCAAGGTAGGTACCTAACCGAAATCTGTTGAACAGTTAGTTTGGCGATATCATTTTATGTTTTCAAGTTAGTGGCGGGCATTTCTAAAATTTAGATTCACATTTTTAAGCACTGCCGTGAAAAAGTGGTATTTATAAAGTTAAGTGAACTTTCGTGATAGGTGCCTAATCTTACCTCAGTAGGTAGGTCACGAGCGCGCGTCAGCTGGCGGCACGTTGCCGCTTTGCTGCTGTACCTATAGTAAGTATTGTGCAAATTTTAAGCGTGTGTATTTTTGTGAATGAATCACTGACTTATAAAAGTGGTTACATTTTCCACATTTATTTTAATAATTACTTGGTTAGGAAATTTATTTTTTTTAAAACTGCGAATTTGAGTTTAAATTTAATTTTGTTTCATTCCTATGGACCAGGACGCTTCACTGTTTCCGTAAATGCCTATATGTGGTATCCATACTGTATAATGGAAGGTCAATTTCAAATACTCTTCGAAAAAATGAAGATTGAAATGCAATCCCAAAATGCAGAACTGAAGGACTCGATTACAAACAGTATTATGGAAAAAATGGATGAAAAATTAATCCCTATCCTGGAAGAAAATAAAAACTTAAAAATTAAAATAGAAAAATTAGAGAGTGAGATAACATATTTCAAGAGAGCCGAGAGAAGCAACAACATTATAGTATTCGGCTTAGAAGAAACAGAAAATGCCCCTCATGAACTAATACAAAAGCTTAAGGAAACTTTCAATCAAGACTTAAATATAAACATAGAAGAGCACGACATCAATAAAATTCACCGCTTAGGAAACAAGGAGAGTGTGAGCAATAAACCGAGACCAGTATTATGTTCGTTTATAAATAACTGGAATAAGAATGAAATTATGAAAAACAAGAGGAACCTTAAAACAATCTACATAAATGAGGACTACTCGAAAGAAGTGCTGGAAAGAAGGAAACAATTGCAAGCAAAGTTAGTCGAAGAAAGGAAAAAAGGCAATACAGCATATTTGAAATATGACGAACTAATAGTTAAAGAGAACAAGGCTAGCCAAGAGAAAAGGAAAAGGGAAATCTCAAATTCACCTTCCAACTATAACCAGCCAAAAAAGCAACAAACAGCAAACACAACTAAATCTAACAGACTCAATGCTTTTGATGTAATGCTATCTAGATCCGGATCCCTTCGAAGCACATCCAACACAAAAGGAAACCAATAGCAACTAAAGAGCCGCAAACGGAAACCAAAACCTGTAAAAGAAACTACCAATAAAGCAACAACAAATCACCAAGCTCCCCCAAGCCGACTGGTCCTCGTGGGGGAAAGAGACCACAACCCTCCAACACCAGAGGTTAACAAGCACCAAAAACCAGTGATATTCATAGCATCCCTTAATGTACTTACCCTGATGAACGAGGAAAATCTCACTGAACTAACTAACGCCCTAAAACAAATTAAATGAGCGAGGTGAGGAGAATGGGCGAACAAATTACTTCTCACCCAGAGTACTTACTATACCACCTAGGAGAGACGCAAGGACATCACGGGGTGGGATTCATTGTCAAGGAGCATATAACGAAATATATAGAAGAATTCATCGGAATCTCGGAGCGCATAGCTATTATGAACGTAAAACTACCGGATTACAAGGAATCTTGGTCCATTGTACAGGTTTATTCACCTACAGAAAAGTCAAATTTAGATACAATAGATACTTTTTACCGAGATCTAAACAAAGCCATCAAAGAATACACCCATAAAAATCTTATAGTAATGGGAGACTATAACGGCCAAATCGGAGCAAGACGTCAAGGTGAAAATACAATATCTCTCGATAATTCTCATATAGCAACAAGACTAGGACCAGAAATGGGGAGAAACTTGTAAACTTTGCTCTAGAAAATAATCTTTCAATCATAAATACTATGTATAGGAAAAACAGGAAAATCATGTGGACCTGGATCTCCCCCGATGGCACAGTAAAAAACCAAATCGATTTTATTATGACAAATAAAAGCTGCTATTTCACGAACTTTACTGTCATTAAAAGATTCAATTTCAACACCAACCATAGACTAATCAGAGCTGAACTCAAAGCAAAGCAACCAATGAAGCAGAGACCAAGACAAAACATAGGAAATACAAAAATCAGCAAACAGCAACTAGAAGAAATAACACTCGGTCTGAAAGATGACTTCAGAGATTTCAAAGAAAACACTACCCATTTAACAACCCAAGACAAGTACAATTATATAGAGAGTATTATCAAAACTCAGACAAAACACATAACAAACAATAAAACTGAACCAAAAAATATGCTATCGACAGATACTAGGAAATTACTACAAAATAGAAAGCACCTTCTCAGCGCAAAATCCACACAAAATACAAGAAAGGAAATTGCTAAAATTAGCAAAGAAATCAAGGCAAGTATTAGGAACGATAGAAAACAAAGGAGGATGGAAACGATAGAAAATTATATAATTACAACAGGTGGAACCAAAAAAGCTATCAAGGAACTAACACACACAAAGGATTGGATTGTAAAAATGAAAGATGAAAGAGGAAAATGTAACCGCCACAGAACAGACATATTGGAAACAGCTACATCATACTACAAAAAATTATACGGTAATGACACCGCGCAAAGTAAAATCAAACTGGTAGAGACGTCAAACATTCCCTACATCCTCCATTATGAAGTCAAGAAAGCTATTGACACCCAAAAAGAAGAGAAAGCACCAGGATCCGATGGCATAAAGAACGAAATTTTAAGGCACAGTCAGGAAACCCTAATACCTGTTCTCGCTGATATGTTTAATAATATCTTGAATACCGAAACCATTCCCCTACAATGGACAGAGTCGAATATCATACTACTATATAAAAAAGGAGACAGATATGATATAAGAAACTATCGCCCTATAAGCCTTATGTCTAATGTATATAAAATTTTTGCTAAGATCATCTTAAAACGAATCGAAACAACCCTAGACGAACAGCAACCGATTGAGCAAGCAGGGTTCCGTAAAGATTATTCGGTAATCGACCACATACACGTAGTGCGACAAGTTCTAGAGAAATATAACGAATACCAGCTAACATATTACATCGCCTTTATTGATTACAGTAAAGCATTCGATTCTTTAATACACGAAAAAATATGGGAGGCTTTACTAGAACAAGGAATTGAACACAAATACATTCGATTAATAAAAAACATATATAGTATAAGTACCGGTAGAATTCAACTAGAAAGGAAAAGCACTCCATTTAGAATAGAAAAAGGCGACAGACAGGGGGATCCACTATCTCCAAAACTTTTCTCCGCTGTACTGGAATCAATCTTCAGAAGACTTAATTGGGAACACCTTGGTATTAATATTGATGGCCAGTTGCTGTCACATTTAAGGTTCGCCGACGATATCGTGATTTTCGCCAAAACACCACAAGACTTAAATAAAATGCTAGGAGAACTTGCGACACAAAGCGCAAAAGTGGGACTGACACTGAATCCGGAAAAAACTAGAGTAATGACAAACGGAAGTAAATGCAACATCAAACTAGGAAATAACGAACAAAAAGAACCCATAAAACAAGAAGTAGAGAGAAGAATTACGAATGGCTGGAAGAGATACTGGAGTCTGAGAGAGGCAATGAAGGACAAAAACCTCCATATAAATCTAAAAAGTAAATTATTTAATACATGCATACTACCAGTTTTGACGTATGGATGTCAATCATGGGCGTTAGACCATGAAATATTAAACAAACTTGCAACGTGCCAGTATGCAATGGAAAGAAGTATGTTAAATATCAGAAAGTCAGACAGATTGAGAAACTTCGTCATCAGAAATAAAACAAAAACTATAGATGTAATAACTAAAATTAAAAGACTGAAATGGAGATGGGCTGGCCACATTATAAGAGGAGGTAGTAAATGGAGTCAAAGGGTAACCCAATGGTATCCCAGAGACGGCAAGAGAAAGAGAGGTAGACAACACAAAAGATGGGTTGACGACATTAGACAAGTGGCCGGTACCACGTGGAACAGAGTGACAAAGGAAAGGAAAGAATGGAAAAGGTTGGAGGAGGCCTTTGCCGATTGGCAAACAGATCTAGGAAAGATAACCAAGCAACAGATATTAGCTTAAGTAGTTTATTTAGTTTAAGAGTTTGTGTTATTATAAGTGAAAAACTGTAAATCAGTTAAAAGATCTGAATAAAAAGGCTATATTATTATTATTTTGTTTCTCTGATCCGTGACTCTCGGGACTATGGAGTCCCGGGCCTTTGGAAGGCGTGCGTCGGGCCGAAGCCAAGACGTAGAGGCCCTTTTAAGAGAGTTTAATATGCTAGGGATAGACACACACATGGCGGATACCACCCCCGAGCGCACAATATGATACACCCGGGGATGGTCCCCGCCAGGTGCAGAGACTATTGGAATAATGGAAACTAGATTATGTGCTATGGGGTTGAGTATTGAATGGACTGGTGAATGGGCTATGGGGGGAGACTAACGGACGCCTGCCATGACAATAAGTCTCAAAATTGTTAAAAAGGCAGGTGGTGACTCGCCAACTCATTGCATGGGCCCCATTAAAATAGCCACGCATAATGCGGCTATGGAGCAACACCCGTTGAGCGGCTAAGGTTGTCGAGAGGTGAGTCTGCGGGGTGCAAGATCGCGATACAGAAGTCGGTCAGCAGGCCCCCGGCGTTATGACATTTTACACTTCCAACCTGGAGCATAGGTTCCGCTCTTGCGACTCCACTCTTGGCCGACCAATAAAGGCAAGCACAAGAGGCGGGGCGGAATGAATTCCAACCCTCGGGAGAATCAGGGTTCGTGGTGTCGCCACTCACCAACAGCTCGCCACAAGCTGCCCCTGCGGGGTTATTATTATTATTATTATGTATTATCATGAGTGACCCGCCTATCATTTGTCCGGTTCTAATGAGTAGTTGAGGAGCTATGAGGGAACAAATGAACATACATACGTATGATACAATATAGCCTATCAAAATCATGCCTGACACTCGGTGAGCGTGTTCGGCATGATTTTGATGGCCGGGATGGCCCTGGGTCAGCCGGGTTGCGAGGGATATGTCGAAGAAAACCTCACCTCCGGCTTAGCACCACGACCCACAGTCGGCGTGCGGTTTTAGTCGGTTCGAGTCCGGAGGGGAGGTTATGTCAACCTCCCCTTCCAGCTCCAGCGGGGTAGGTACCCGAGGGGAATTCCACATGAAAAAAAAAAAGAGATAGAGGTGTTCTCCCTCCAACAGTAAACATTAAGCCTATGACAAAGGGTCCGCTTGACGACAATGTAGGTGTTAATATAACCCTGACTACCTCCACATGAGTAGTTCATGTGCTACCTCGATAATAAACAAAGGTAAATATTATTGTTTCAATATTACTAATATTATATACACATCAATTTTATTTATTTGTGTACCAAAACTTTTCTCTTGACATTGTTTACAATTCAAGCATATAATTTACTCGTTACAGCACAAATATTGTTCAGAATAAAATTATTCCTGCCAGAGAACAATTTCCGCGAACATTTTTATGAGTGTGGTACTTTTCAGTGACAACACCGATTAAATATAATTGGCATTAGGACGGATACTTTGTTACCCATTGTGTTTTTCTTTTTAATAAGTATTGCCTACCTAAATACTTATTCAGTTATTGCGTAGAATGAAAATTATACTTTGTACGAAACAGAAAACTACTATTACCGAAGGAAGCCGTCCTTCGATAATATAGGGTTCTTTGTCGTACAAAGTTTAAAAAAAACCTTAAAACTTTATTGATTTAAATTGTATTATTGTCCGAACTAAAAGTGTGTACCAAATATCCGTCAATAGGAAGGCGGGAAAACCAAGCCATTAAGATTATTCTCACATTATTGGGAATCCTGAGGTCACGAACACCCTCGAGCCTTTGCAGATGCGTAGAGATGTTGCGTCTTTGGCAGTATTCTACCGTCTCTACCATGGTGAATGTTCTGACGAGCTCTTCCAATTAGTCCCACCCGCTCCTTTCCTACACAGGACGACACGTGCAGGGCTAAGATACCATCTATATACGGTGCAGAGTATACCTGCTAGACTCATTGTGACTGTGTGACTCATTCCCATGCCGCACCTCTAAGACCTGGAACTCCCTGAAAGCTCACATGTGTTTCCTTCTTCCTACAGTCCCGGGTCCTTTAAACGGGGCGTGAAAAGGCATCTAATGAGGCCGTCAAGCTGAGTGCCACTACTGTTAACATAGTAAATGTTTGCGATGGTGACCCTTTTTCCGAGACTTTGCCTTTAGCTTAACATCAGGCTAGGTGAAGTCAAATTGACGTATCCTTCTTCGACATATCCGGTATAAAAATAAAATTCTTAATGGCTTGGTTTCTCTTGTTTCGTCAAAATCGATCTAATGCTGGTTGTACAAGGCACTTTAGATATCTCCTATTTCGATCTTACAGTTAATCTCAGTTGTATGAAAACCTCGGACTCCAAGAACCTCGAAATCAACTGGGACTAATGCTGAGATGATCATTATGTTAATCTCGGTTAAATGTCGAACTCTGCAAAAGATTTGCACTGTCTCACCCCATTCTTGAGATAAGCCCGCGTCGGAACCTAGTAGGCAGCACGAATGTAACGCCCATGGTGTTGCATACGTTCATAGGCCGCGGTAACCACTTTTCTGTCACCTATGTGGTATAAAAACCTAAATGTCCGTTTTCTTCTTTCTAATCTAATATATCTTTTACACCATAATTAATACGTAAAGTTATAGTGTAAAAGATTTGTAACTGTACGCAGTTACGCATCTTTCCCAGTGGAATACGTAGAGACCAATGTTTTCATTTGTTATTCTAACATCCTAACATAAAACTTTCGTTTGTTCTACACTGTACATTTTCCAAATAATATCAGTCGCCTATCAGAAGTAAAATTATGAGCAATATAAAACTAATACTAACTTTCTGCATCGCTTAGTCAGTAAAATATGTATGCGACATTCTCTCAACTGCCAGCGTAAAAAACTTTACCCCTGAAATAGGCTATACGCAGAATTGGCAACATCGTACATAACAAAGAAATGAATAAAAGTGAACGAACGCACTTTATATGCTCGTGTGATATTATTAGATTTGCAGATTCCCTATACGACAGTTTCCCAGTAAAAGTTAAAGGTATTTTAGCCACTTCAGTTGATAATATAATGTATATTATTTGGTTACGATAAATATTCAACCTTGAAGAATTTCTGGGATTTCTGAAAGATTTTAGTTAATTAAAGATCTACCTTTACTTTTGAAGTCTCTGACTACCCCGGAGGACATTTTGAACCCCGTTCCCGCTGCCCTTGGGAACCTTTTCCTGAGAGAAGAAACATAATATATGGTATTCCATACTATAATTTATCAGCGTAATAAAATGACAGTCAGATTCATTCAACCGTTAGGCCCGCCGCACATGACCACATTCGCACTCGTTCACCACATACCGCAAATTGTCACATTGACACCATACAATCATAAACGTGATATACGTGCCTGCGTCGACACGTGCGAGCAAATGCGGAGTTCGGTATAGGTTTTTAAACCTGCTACTCGCACGCGGCTCGTGACGGCCAGTGCGAGTGTGGTCTTCTGTGGTGGGCCTTAGGGCGTGATCAGAAAACCAAACTTCTAAACATCTTCACAATTTTTGCATTAAAAATATTAACAGGAATAATAATAATAAGTGTTACACGATTTTCCATGAGCGCAGGCCTGGGGGTGACGGGTGGAGCCGCCTGTCACCCCAACAGAAGCAGTCCACGGCGGCAGCGTGCCTCCGTAACCGGGGCTAGATGGGGACACCGTGGTCTCCACAACCCGAAGAGGGCCATCTCGAAAGAGATGGTTCTGGGTCTGCGAGAGATATGCTTTTGGCAATCTCTCCTCCGGCAACCAAGGACCCAAGACGGCGTGCGTTTTAGTCGGTTCGAGTCCGACATAACCACCTCCACCAGCTCCGTGGGAGTGGTATCCGTAGGGATTTATCGCACGATAAAAAAAAGCGGCGCGCCTTTCCGTTGCGGGAGCAAGTTGGGGACGCCATTGCCCCCTTCCGAGGAGAGCCAGACCCTGTGTCAGCCGGGGTGCAAGGGATATGTCGAAGACAACCTCATCTCCGACCTAGTACTGCGACCCACAGTCGACGCGCGGTTTCAGTCGATTCGATTCCGACATAACCTCCCTTTCCGGCTCTGACGGGAGAGGTATCTGAGGGATTTCCGCACGAAAAAGAAGTGTTACACGTGGCGTCTGGCCTCTGTGGCGTGGCGGTAGTGAAAGCGACTGCTACACAGGAGGCGCGGGTTCGCTCGCTCCCCGCTCAGTGCAAGTATGCATGAATATATGGCTATTTGCTTTGGTTTGGGTGTTTCTGTGTATAATATGTACGTATTTACAAAAAAGTATATAAGTATATTCATCGACATTTTAAATTCCATAACACAAGCTAGTAAAGCTATGCTCACCATGGGTCTAGATAGCATTACGTAGAATGTTGTGGAATATTTATTTAATAATTATTTGGTACCTAAAAAACTGACTGCTCTTATAGTTTACTATTAGTTACAGTATGACAATGTATGTTATAGTATGTTTCTTTCACGTCTAGTTATTGAGATACACACCGATAACCTATTATCAAACGCCTCTCATATTGCCAATGCTAGCACTGGGTAAAAATTGAACAAATAGATTCATTTTCCGTTATTTACCGGTTTGTGAGTGTAGTACAAGTAGTATAGTTTTCAAGGCAAATACTGAAAAAAGTCGGCACCAGTGCAGAAAATCACCCTATAAGCCTTATTGCGTAGGTCGACAGTACATTAGTCGTAAAGAAAAAATATCTAAAAGGTAGGTATTATTTCTGTATTGGACTGTGTATTTTCTATATTTAGATGTACTGGAACCTCAAAAATAAACTAATGGAGGCCATTCCGCAAAGTGTTTCATGTTTTGCTGCTCTCTTGTAATGGCTCAATGGAGACAAAATACCTTTGCCATTTGCAGTAGACCTATAGCACAGATTAAATAACAGTACTAGCGTGCCTATAGTTTCATGCATCTAGTAATAGCTTTAATGATTATTGATTCTTACGATTGCCAGATGAAGATTTTATAAAATAAATTTATATGATTAATAAATCCTACTGCTGTTTAAAAGATCTAAACAAGTTTGATATTTTTTTCTTTATGCTTATCATAAAGCAAAAGAAAATTAGGGGATACTGCCTGCTATCAAACTTATTTAGATCTTTTGAACCGTCGTCGGTAGCTTAGTGGTTAAGGAGTCGGCCTCACGAGCGAGAGGTCTCGGGTTCGAATCCTGGCCATTACACTACCGACGTGAACCCACTCCTAACACAAGCAATTTAGCTTAGCTGGAGGGGTTAGAGGGAATATTAGTAACTTCGGTTCTATATATTTTTTTAAAAACAGCAGTCGGAATTGTTTTTTTTTTTATAATTTATTGTACTTCAAACTTTTGACTTAAGATAAATATTTTTGTAATAGCCTTCTGAATTTTCTTCACTTTGATATCCTACCCGAAAAGTTAAAAAAATCTTTTTTTTTTTGCCAGCATTATATTCAGTATCAAGTATTCCATATCAAAACCTATACCCAATCGTGAAGGTATGACTCCTCCCTTGCCCCCTAAAAATCTGATCTGACTCCCTGATGTGGTTATGGCTGTTCAAAAACGACTAAAAAAGGCTCAATGTCATTAATAAAATAACCCAAAAAACTGTAGAATACATTTTTCTTTTCATTATGTGATATGAACTTAAACTTCCGAAGGTATCAATAATTGACTGTAATTTTTATGTACAGTATAAACTTTTAACCGTATATTAAATTTTATTGTATGTGACGATGCCATAGACAGACACACACACACACACGTCGTTTTTGCGTTGGGTGTTAAAAACAATGTGTGATTGTAAAGAAATAAAATAATAAATTTATTTTATTTCAAAGCTTCATCCGTAGAATGGATATAGGTTTTAGTAAGGGTTTCGTTGGGTGTTATAACATTAAAACAAGAAGGTGTAGGCAGAGGTGCTAGCACCCACATTTCGCCAGTTTATGTTTAGGTCCCAATGTAATCGGTGGCGTGCCTATTTGCCATTAACCGGGCACTTCTAAACCTGCGATAAATACACACATAACTTCGAAAAATATCGTAAAGTCATTGGTTTGTGCCATGGTAAACCTGGGATCGAATCCGAGACCTCGTCTTAGCAGTCCATTACCCTTATCACTAGGCTACCGCAGTTGTTAACAAAAACCCCCGTCACAAAAAGCACCTCCAAAAAGTTGAAAATAAATAAAGTTTGGCTTTTAACTTTAACGGTTGCCATGTCGGGGGACCCTAACTAATTCAGCACTCCGTTATAATATTATCGGAACAATTCAAGGTCCCCCGACATGCCAACCGTTAAAGTTAAAAGCCAAACTTTATTTATATTCAACTTTTGGAGGTGTTTTTTGTGAAGGGGGTTTTTGAAATTTTTAATTTAATTTTTATTTTAAACTTTTTAAAGTGATCTACTAGTCAAGCTCTTTCATTTGATACCCATATTGAGGGAGTTATGAAGAAATATGTATTCCAACATGTTGTGACGGCGGCCATCTTGGGGCGATTTTTGTCAAACATAGCTAAGAACACTTCCGACTAATATACCTTTCAAACAAAAAAAAATCATCCAAATCGGTTCATCCGTTTGGGAGCTATGATGCCAGAGACACACACACACACACACACACAGAGACACGTCAAACTTATAACACCCCGTCGTTTTTGCGTCGGCGGTTAATAACAATTATGATTTTAAAGAAATAAAAAAATAAGTAAGTAAGTAGTATAGATAGGTACTAAATAAAAAGAAAACATTAAAATTAAAGCATATCACGTTTAAAAGTAATTTATAACAAATATATCGTGATAGAATTCCGTTACACACTCATTTACTCAACAGTTTTGAACTCATTCATCAACTCTCAATAAACTCCATTCCACGAAGAAAACGTAAAATTTTAATGACTAAATAAGAAGAGTCTTATTCTAATTTATGATAAAACAAACGAATAAATAAAGAAAAATTAAGTAGTGATGAGACCAGTGAATAGTACAAAATGTTGCCACCGCGCTCGATAGATGGCACTATATCAATTTTCTGAACCCCGTTATGGTTTGGCTACACTTTATAGTATTAAAGACTGAACGAATATCCACTGCTGCTGCTTCACGAGCAGAAATTCACTACTTTCCGATTTTGTGTGTGTAAGTTGTAGGCCAACAAAAACACACACTAAAAATTAAAGTAGTGAATTCCTGCTCCTGTAGCAGTAATCATAAAAATTAAAGAAATAAATAAGAATGTATGTATACTATTGATAGAGTATAGACATACCACCAAGACTTTTATTGTTGTATAGTGAGTCAACAGTCTTAAGCATACTTTGCTGGAAAAAAGTTAATGAAAGAAACAAAAAACATTTAAACAACATAATCTTATCATGGTAATTATTTATTATATAATATGTATTATCATGAGTGACCCCGCCTATAACCATCGGACGATCAGGCCGCTTGTAACGATACCTCATTTGTCCGGTTCTAATGAGTAGTTGAGGAGCTATGAGGGAACAAATGAGCATACATACGTATGATACAATATAGCCTATCAAAATCATGCCTGACACTCGGTGAGCGTGTCCGGCATGATTTTGATGGCCGGGATGGCCCTGGGTCAGCCGGGTTGCGAGGGATATGTCGAAGAAAACCTCACCTCCGGCTTAGCACCACGACCCACAGTCGGCGTGCGATTTTAGTCGGTTCGAGTCCGGAGGGGAGGTTATGTCAATCTCCCCTTCCGGCTCCAGCGAGGTAGGTATCCGAGGGGATTTCCACACGAATATAAAAGAGATAGAGGTGTTCTCCATCCAACAGTAAACATTAAGCCTATGACAAAGGGTCCGCTTGACGACAATGTAGGTGTTAATATAACCCTGACTACCTCCACATGAGTAGTTCATGTGCTACCTCGATGATTTGCAAAGGTAAATATTATTGTTTCAATATTACTGATATTATATACACTTCAATTTTATTTATTTGTGTACCAAAACTTTTCTCTTGACATTGTTTACAATTCAAGCATATAATTTACTCGTTACAGAACAAATATTGTTCAGAATAAAATTATTCCTGCCAGAGAACAATTTCCGCGAACATTTTTATGAGTGTGGTACTTTTCAGTGACAACACCGATTAAATATAATTGGCATTAGGACGGATACTTTGTTACCCATTGTGTTTTTCTTTTTAATAAGTATTGCGTACCTAAATACTTATTCAGTTATTGCGTAGAATGAAAATTATACTTTGTACGAAACATACAAACTTCTCGTACTTCTTTGTCGTACAAAGTTTAAAAAAACCTTAAAACTTTATTGACTTAAATTGTATTATTGTCCGAACTAAAAGTGTGTACCAAATATCCGTCAATAGGAAGGCGGGAAAACCAAGCCATTAAGATTATTCTCACATTATTGGGAATCCTGAGGTCACGAACACCCTCGAGCCTTTGCAGATGCGTAGAGATGTTGCGTCTTTGGCAGTATTCTACCGTCTCTACCATGGTGAATGTTCTGACGAGCTCTTCCAATTAGTCCCACCCGCTCCTTTCCTACACAGGACGACACGTGCAGGGCTAAGATACCATCTATATACGGTGCAGAGTATACCTGCTAGACTCATTGTGACTGTGTGACTCATTCCCATGCCGCACCTCTAAGACCTGGAACTCCCTGAAAGCTCACATGTGTTTCCTTCTTCCTACAGTCCCGGGTCCTTTAAACGGGGCGTGAAAAGGCATCTAATGAGGCCGTCAAGCTGAGTGCCACTACTGTTAACATAGTAAATGTTTGCGATGGTGACCCTTTTTCCGAGACTTTGCCTTTAGCTTAACATCAGGCTAGGTGAAGTCAAATTGACGTATCCTTCTTCGACATATCCGGTATAAAAATAAAATTCTTAATGGCTTGGTTTCTCTTGTTTCGTCAAAATCGATCTGATGCTGGTTGTACAAGGCACTTTAGATATCTCCTATTTCGATCTTACAGTTAATCTCAGTTGTATGAAAACCTCGGACTCCAAGAACCTCGAAATCAACTGGGACTAACGCTGAGATGATCATTATGTTAATCTCGGTTTAATGTCGAACTCTGCAAAAGATTTGCACTGTCTCACCCCATTCTTGAGATAAGCCCGCGTCGGAACCTAGTAGGCAGCACGAGTGTAACGCCCATGGTGTTGCATACGTTCATAGGCCGCGGTAACCACTTTTCTGTCACCTATGTGGTATAAAAACCTAAATGTCCGTTTTCTTCTTTCTAATCTAATATATCTTTTACACCATAATTAATACGTAAAGTTATAGTGTTAAAGATTTGTAACTGGGGTCCGTAACTAAACTTCGAGAGTCATATGTTCGATGAATGGAAAGTCGACAGAACGTTTGATCGAATATTATCAAACGTTCTGTCGACTTTCCATTCATCGAACATCGCATCTTTCCCAGTGGAATAGGTAGAGACCAATGTTTTCATTTGTTATTCTAACATCCCAGCATAAAACTTTCGTTTGTTCTACACTGTACATTTTCCAAATAATATCAGTCGCCTATCAGAAGTAAAATTATGAGCAATATAAAACTAATACCAACTTTCTGCATCGCTTAGTCAGTAAAATATGCATGCGACATTCTCTCAACTGCCAGCGTAAAAACTTTACCCCTAAACTAGGCTATACGCAGAATTGGCAACGTCGCACATCACAAAGAAATGAATAAAAGTGAAAGAACGAACTTTATATGCTCGTGTGATATTATTAGATTTACAGATTCCCTACACGTCACTTTCCCAGAAAAAGTTAAAGGTATTTTAGCCACTTCAGTTGAAAATGAATATTATTTGGTTACGATAAATATTCAACCTTGAAGAATTTCTGAGATTTCTGAAAGATTTAAGTTAATTAAAGACTTTTTAAGTCTCTGACTACCCCGCGGGATATTTTGAATCCCGTTTCTGCTGCCCATGGGAACCTATTCCTGAGAGAAAAAGCATGTATGTTATTCAAGACTATAAATAATTTATCCCCGTACCAAATGACTGCCAGATTCATTCAACCGTTAGGCGCGCCGCACATGACCACACTCGCACTCGTTCACCACATTCCGCCAATTGTCACATTGACACCATATAATCATAAACGTGATATACGTGCCTGCGTCGACACGTGCGAGCAAATATTAACAGGAATGTGACTTCGGACATAGGAATCAGCTGTAATAATAAGTGTTACACGATTTTCCATGAGCGCAGGCCTGGGGGTGACAGGTGGAGCCGCCTGTCACCCCAACAGAAGCAGGCCACGGCGACGACGCGCCTCCGTAACCGGGGCTAGATGGGGACACTGTGGTCCCCACAACCCGAAGGGGGCCATCTCAAAAGAGGGTCCTTGGTCTGCCGGGGTGCGAGAGATATGCTTTTGGCAATCTAACCTCCGGCAACCAAGGTCCCAAGACGGTGTGCGTTTTAGTCGATTTGAGTCCGACATAACCACCTCCACCAGCTCCGTGGGAGTGGTATCCGTAGGGATTTATCGCACGATAAAAAAAAGCGGCGCGCCTTTCCGTTGCGGGGGCGAGTTGGGGACGCCATTGCCCCCTCCCGAGGAGAGCCACACCCTGTGTCAGCCGGGGTGCAAGGGATATGTCGAAGACAACCTCATCTCCGACCTAGTACGGCGACCCACAGTCGACGCGTGGTTTCAGTCGATTCGGTTCCGACATAACCTCCCTTTCCGGCTCCGGCGGGAGAGGTATCTGAGGGATTTCCGCACGAAAAAAAAGTGTTACACGTGGCGTCTGGCCTCTGTGGCGTGGCGGTAGTGAAAGCGACTGCTACACAGGAGGCGCGGGTTTGCTCGCTACCCGCTCAGTGCAAATATGCATGAAAATTTGCTTTGGTTTGGGTGTTTCTATGTATAATATGTACGTATTTACAAAAAAAAGTATATAAGTATGTTCATCCGCATTTTAAATTCCATAACACAAGTTAGTAAAGCTATGCTTACCATGGGTCTAGATAGCATTACGTAGAATGTTATGGAATATTTATTTAATAATTATTTTGGTACCCAAAAGACCGACTGCTCTTGTAGTTTACTACTAGTTATAGTATGACAATGTATGTTATAGTATGTTTCTAATTCTTTCAGGTCTAGTTATTGAGATCCACACCGACCTATTATTATATTAACCTATTATCAAACGCCTCTCATATTGCCAATGCTAGCACTGGGTAAAAATTGAATAAATAGATTCATTTTCCGTTGTTTACCGGTTTGTGAGTGTAGTAATATAGTTTTCAAGAAGAATACTGAAAAAGTCGGCACCAGTGCAGAAAATCACCCTATAAGCCTTATTGCGTAGGTGGACAGTACATTAGTCGTAAAGAAAAAATATCTAAAAGGTGGGTATTATTTCTGTATTGGACTGTGTATTTTTTATACTGAGATGTACTGGAACATCAAAATAAACAATGAAGGCCATTCCGCAATTACATTAGTGTTTCATGTTTTGCTACTCTCTTGTAATGGCTCAATGGAGACAAAATACCTTTGCCATTTGCAGTAGACCTATAGCACAGATTAAAATTAAATAACAGTATTAACGTGCCTATAGTTTCATGCATCTAGTAATCGCTTTAATAATTATTGATTCTTACGATTGCCAGACGAAGATTTTATAAAATAAATTTATATGATTAAAAAATCCTACTGCTGTTTAAAAGATCTAAACAAGTTTGATATTGTTTTCTTTATGCTAATCATAAAGCAAAAGAAAATTAAGGAATACTGCCTGCTATCAAACTTATTTAGATCTTTTGAAGCGTTGTCGGTAGCTTAGTGGTTAAAACCTCAAAAATAAACTAATGGAGGCCATTCCGCAAAGTGTTTCATGTTTTGCTGCTCTCTTGTAATGGCTCAATGGAGACAAAATACCTTTGCCATTTGCAGTAGACCTATAGCACAGATTAAATAACAGTACTAGCGTGCCTATAGTTTCATGCATCTAGTAATAGCTTTAATAATTATTGATTCTTACGATTGCCAGACGAAGATTTTATAAAATAAATTTTCAAAAATATAAAAACGTTACTGCTGTTTAAAAGATCTAAACAAATTTGATATTTTTTTCTTTATGCTAATCATAAAGCAAAAGAAAATTAAGGGATACTGCCTGCTATCAAACTTATTTAGATCTTTTGAAGCGTCGTCGGTTACGAACGAGAGGTCTCGGGTTCGACTCCTGGCCATTACACTACCGACGTGAACCCACTCCTAACACAAGCAATTTAGCTTAGCTGGAGGGGTTAGAGTGACCATTAGTAACTTCAGTTCTTTATATTTTTTTAAAAACAGCAGTCAGTATTTTTTTATTTTTTAATAATTAATTTTACCTGAAACTTTTGAGTTATGATAAATATTTTTGTAATAGCCTTCTGAATTTTCTTCACTTTGATGCCCTACTCGATGAGTTAGAGGAATCTTTTTTTTTGCCAGCATTATATTCAGTATCAAGTATTCTATATCAAAACCTATACCCAATCGTGAAGGTATGACTCCTCCCTTGCCCTTATGGCTGTTGAAAACCGACTAAAAAAAGGCTCAATGTCAATAACAAAATAACCCAACAACTGTAGAATACATTTTTCTTTTCACTACGTGATATGAACTTAAACTTCCGAAGGTATCATTAATTAACTGTAATTTTTATGTACAGTATAAACTTTTATCCGTATACTAAATTTTATTGTATGTTACGATGCTACAGACAGACACACACACACACACGTCATTTTTAAGTTGGGTGTTAAAAACAATGTGTGATTGTAAAGAAATAAAAAAATAAATTTATTTTATTTCAAAGCTTAATCCGTAGAATGGATATAGGTTTTAGTAAGGCTTTCGTTGGGTGTTGAAACATTAAAACAAGAAGGGGTAGGCAGGGGTGCTAGCACCCACATTTCGCCAGTTTATGTTTAGGTCCCAATGTAATAGGTGGCGAGCCTATTGCCATTAACCGGGCAATTCTAAACCTGCGATAAATGTACACATAACTTCGAAAAGTTTCGAAAAGTCATTGGTGTGTGCCATTGTAAACCTGGGATCGAACCCGAGACCTCTTCTCAGCAGTCCATTACCGATACCACTAGGCTACCGCAGGTGTTAAAAACAATGTATGATTTTAAAGAAATAAAAAAATAAGTAAGTAAGGCTTTCGATAGGTACTAAATAACAAGAAAACATTAGAATTAAAGCATATCATGTTTAAAAGTAATTAATAACAAATATATCGCGATAGAATTCCGTTACAAACTCATTTACTCAACAGTTTACGTTATGTCAAACTCCATTACACGAAGAAAACGTAAAATTTTAATGACTAAATAAGAAGAGTCTTATTCTAATTTATGATAAAACAAACGAATAAATAATGGAAAAATTAAGTAGTGATGAGACAAGTGAATCGTACAAAATGTTGCCACCGCGCTCGATAGATGGCACTACAGTCCATCAAATCTAAGAGGTACCGTTTGACGTTTCATATTTTTCAAACCGAAACAACTTTGTTCATACGTACATTATTCAGTTTCGATAACCTTTTTCATAAAACCATGAATTTAGAAAGATTTCATTATTGTATCTAAAAATGTACAATTCTTAATATCTAAATGTAATTGAAAACTTTCAAACAAAGCAAAATAACACATATTTACACAGTAAATAATTTCTAATAGTTATATTCTTGACCTCATTACAAAGTTACGTAGTTACAGTCCGTCAAATCTAAGAAGTACCGTTTGACAGTTCTGACAATTGAATGATAGGGATGGGATGAAAAAATCGATTACTATAATATCCGAAGTTTAAGAGATCGATTACTATAATATCCGAATTTTAAGAAATCAATTGTTATAATTAAATAAAAGAAATGTTTAGGATATTTTTTTATTCACTACTAGTACTAGTATCGTCGTCTTCGTCATCATCGTCATTTAAATTAATGACCAGTTGATTGTCTATTACATTATCAAAGTGTACGTCTCTTTCGAAGTCGTCCATTATTATTTTCTTTGTTTTTTGTACTACTTTACTCCAATCTTCCTGTGTAACTTGGGCACATGCTTCCTTTAATAAACCTTCCATTTTCTTGACACTGAAGGGTGGTTTTGTGTTGTGTCTTGCTGCATAACCTGTAAAACAATAATGTAACTATTTGATAGCAGACGAAAACCATTGTTTAAATTATAAATGTTAGAAGTACTCGTGTTATTATTATAATATTATAAAATATTACCTTTAACTTGGGCCCAAATCAGTTCAATGGCATTATATTGGCAATGGTACGGAGGAAGTCGTATGACTTTGTGCCCGTGCTCTTCGGCCAATTGGTCAATTACATATGTCGGTTTTGGTGGTTTATGCAATTTCACTAACTGTAATAATTCAGCTTTTAATAGTGACATGTCGGCATCCACTCCTTTTCTTTGCAGCCATGCCACCAAATCTGCTTTCTTATTGGCTGACGTAGGTGCTTTATCAATTTGCACAGAGTGGTATGGGGCATTATCCATTATAATTGTGCTGTTAGGAGGGATATTCTGTAATAAATTTAAGAACCACTCTCGGAACCTTACTGCGTCCATTTCTTCATGATACTCTTTAGTGCTTTTGGATTGGAAAGCTAATAAAGAGTTTTCCACGAAGCCTGTAGACGCTGACCCAGCATGGCATATTATGAGGCGTCCACCTTTTCCTATCGGCACCTTCGAGCACGAAGCTTCAGAATCATCAGTCCATGTTTTCGGCACAGAATGGTTGGAATTTAGCCAAGTTTCGTCCAAAAATATTACATTATCCCAGTTTATAATTTGTTTAACTTCGCGCAGGAATGTTAGTCGCTGCATAATTATGTCATGTCGCTCCATAACAATTTTTCGTTTGTCAACTTTTTTGTATCTGAAGCCAATTCCTGTTATTACCGTTCTCAACGACTCTATGCTTCCCTTATACAGCCCGGCATCTTTTAAAGTTGCACATAACTTTGCCAATGTTGGAAATTCGCCTCTTGTAAAATACCCGTATATATGGTTTCTAATAGCATGACTATCGAATTCGTCGATGCCTGTCACAGGTTTATTTCTTTTTCGTTTTTTCGGTGTGTGAAGTACGTTACTGTCACTCCCCGAAGGCCCATATTTTTCACTTAATATTTTGCCAACGGTGCGGCTACCAATACCGAAAGCTTCACCGACGCGATCCCGAACTTGTGTAACTGGCAGTAGAAGTCCACCATTTTGAGATTCACGCTCAAAATACTCGTGTAATTTCACCACCAATTCACGAGCCTGGCTGTTCAAAGTACGTCCTCTTTTCGACATTATTAATAAACACTTGCTTAGTTCGGAGTCCAGTATAAATATTGCCAAGGTAAACGGATAAAGAATGATCAGTCCAGAAAAGTAATAGCCAAGTCACAAATTGTAAAACACAAACGAGAAAGCAAGTACGCGCACAGTCAGCTTCCAAGATGGCGAGAGACTGCTGACGCCGAACCGACCGAGCGGACCGCGTGCGCTTGTAGTTGGCAGTGTTGCCAGAAAAAAAAAATTGTAGAGACTTGGACACCTGCAATTTTGCCTATTGACCTAAAAATAATTAAATTAATTTATTTTAGGGTATCTGTGTATTCAGTGCATTATGCGGTCGCGCAGTAACGTCGTTAATTTATAACATCAGGCAACAACATTTTTGTGAATGGGTTCTACATACCTTATTTTTATTAGTTTTAGACGTAGAAATAAGACTTAGAAGAAAAAATTGTAATTGTAAAATCAATGGATGTGCTTGTTAAAAATTTGTTTATTTCTCTGTAATATGCAAACCCATACTATCATACACAAAAATAAATGTAAAAAACACTATCCCTGACTCCATTTACTATTTCGACAGCGTTAGCGCGAGAAACCCCGACTTATTTGGGCGCGAAAATCAAAAATCGACAAATCGCTTTCGACAACTTTTTAAAGAAGCAAATATATTTGGTTTATAAATACGTATTTTTGGTGAATGGGTTTTATCTCATATTTTACGATTACATAACTATTTAGTTATGTAATCGTAATATGTGAGATAAATCCCATTCACATGAAAAAATATTTGTTAGGTTGTCAAGTGTAATTTGTAAATAATACATTCGATTTTTCGTATATGTAAACGATTTTTTTGCATACAAGTGTATCCGAAGAGTCGCAACACTACGTGCAGTGACCTAACTACGTAACTTTGTAATGAGGTCAAGAATATAACTATTAGAAATTATTTACTGTGTAAATATGTGTTATTTTGCTTTGTTTGAAAGTTTTCAATTACATTTAGATATTAAGAATTGTACATTTTTAGATACAATAATGAAATCTTTCTAAATTCATGGTTTTATGAAAAAGGTTATCGAAACTGAATAATGTACGTATGAACAAAGTTGTTTCGGTTTGAAAAATATGAAACGTCAAACGGTACCTCTTAGATTTGATGGACTGTAGGTCACTGCACGTAGTGTTGCGACTCTTCGGATACACTTGTATGCAAAAAAATCGTTTACATATACGAAAAATCGAATGTATTATTTACAAATTACACTTGACAACCAAACAAATATTTTTTCATGTGAATGGAATTTATCTCACATATTACGATTACATAACTAAATAGTTATGTAATCGTAAAATATGAGATAAAACCCATTCACCAAAAATACGTATTTATAAATCAAATATATTTGCTTCTTTAAAAAGTTGTCGAAAGCGATTTGTCAATTTTTGATTTTCGCGCCCAAATAAGTCGGGGTTTCTCGCGCTAACGCTGTCGAAATAGTAAATGGAGTCAGGGATAGCGTTTTTTACATTTATTTTTGTGTATGATAGTATGGGTTTGCATATTACAGAGAAATAAACAAATTTTTAACAAGCACATCCATTGATTTTACAATTACAATTTTTTCTTCTAAGTCTTATTTCTACGTCTAAAACTAATAAAAATAAGGTATGTAGAACCCATTCACAAAAATGTTGTTGCCTGATGTTATAAATTAACGACGTTACTGCGCGACCGCATAATGCACTGAATACACAGATACCCTAAAATAAATTAATTTAATTATTTTTAGGTCAATAGGCAAAATCGCAGGTGTCCAAGTCTCTACAATTTTTTTTTCTGGCAACACTGCCAACTACAAGCGCACGCGGTCCGCTCGGTCGGTTCGGCGTCAGCAGTCTCTCGCCATCTTGGAAGCTGACTGTGCGCGTACTTGCTTTCTCGTTTGTGTTTTACAATTTGTGACTTGGCTATTACTTTTCTGGACTGATCATTCTTTATCCGTTTACCTTGGCAATATTTATACTGGACTCCGAACTAAGCAAGTGTTTATTAATAATGTCGAAAAGGGGACGTACTTTGAACAGCCAGGCTCGTGAATTGGTGGTGAAATTACACGAGTATTTTGAGCGTGAATCTCAAAATGGTGGACTTCTACTGCCAGTTACACAAGTTCGGGATCGCGTCGGTGAAGCTCTCGGTATTGGTAGCCGCACCGTTGGCAAAATATTAAGTGAAAAATATGGGCCTTCGGGGAGTGACAGTAACGTACTTCACACACCGAAAAAACGAAAAAGAAATAAACCTGTGACAGGCATCGATGAATTCGATAGTCATGCTATTAGAAACCATATATACGGGTATTTTACAAGAGGCGAATTTCCAACATTGGCAAAGTTATGTGTAACTTTAAAAGATGCCGGGCTGTATAAGGGAAGCATAGAGTCGTTGAGAACGGTAATAACAGGAATTGGCTTCAGATACAAAAAAGTTGACAAACGAAAAATTGTTATGGAGCGACATGACATAATTATGCAGTGACTAACATTCCTGCGCGAAGTTAAACAAATTATAAACTGGGATAATGTAATATTTTTGGACGAAACTTGGCTAAATTCCAACCATTCTGTGCCGAAAACATGGACTGATGATTCTGAAGCTTCGTGCTCGAAGGTGCCGATAGGAAAAGGTGGACGCCTCATAATATGCCATGCTGGGTCAGCGTCTACAGGCTTCGTGGAAAACTCTTTATTAGCTTTCCAATCCAAAGGCACTAAAGAGTATCATGAAGAAATGGACGCAGTAAGGTTCCGAGAGTGGTTCTTAAATTTATTACAGAATATCCCTCCTAACAGCACAATTATAATGGATAATGCCCCATACCACTCTGTGCAAATTGATAAAGCACCTACGTCAGCCAATAAGAAAGCAGATTTGGTGGCATGGCTGCAAAGAAAAGGAGTGGATGCCGACATGTCACTATTAAAAGCTGAATTATTACAGTTAGTGAAATTGCATAAACCACCAAAACCGACATATGTAATTGACCAATTGGCCGAAGAGCACGGGCACAAAGTCATACGACTTCCTCCGTACCATTGCCAATATAATGCCATTGAACTGATTTGGGCCCAAGTTAAAGGTAATATTTTATAATATTATAATAATAACACGAGTACTTCTAACATTTATAATTTAAACAATGGTTTTCGTCTGCTATCAAATAGTTACATTATTGTTTTACAGGTTATGCAGCAAGACACAACACAAAACCACCCTTCAGTGTCAAGAAAATGGAAGGTTTATTAAAGGAAGCATGTGCCCAAGTTACACAGGAAGATTGGAGTAAAGTAGTACAAAAAACAAAGAAAATAATAATGGACGACTTCGAAAGAGACGTACACTTTGATAATGTAATGGACAATCAACTGGTCATTAATTTAAATGACGATGATGACGAAGACGACGATACTAGTACTAGTAGTGAATAAAAAAATATCCTAAACATTTCTTTTATTTAATTATAACAATTGATTTCTTAAAATTCGGATATTATAGTAATCGATCTCTTAAAGTTCGGATATTATAGTAATCGATTTTTTCATCCCATCCCTATCATTCAATTGTCAGAACTGTCAAACGGTACTTCTTAGATTTGACGGACTGTATATCAATTTTCTGAACCCCGTTATGGTTTGGCTGCACTTTATAGTATAAAAGACTGAACGAATATCCACACTGCTGCTGCTTCAGGAGCAGGAATTCACAACTTTCTGAGTTTGTGTGTGTAAGTTGTAGGCCAACAAAAACACACACTAAAAATTAAAGTAGTGAATTCCTGCTCCTGTAGCAGTAATCATAAAAATTAAAGAAATAAATAAGAATGTATGTATACTATTGATAGAGTATAGACATACCACCAAGACTTTTATTGTTGTATAGTGAGTCAACAGTCTTAAGCATACTTGGCTGGAAAAAAGTTAATGAAAGAAACAAAAAACATTTAAACAACATAATCTTATCATGGTAATTATTTATTATATAATATGTATTATCATGAGTGAGCCGTACGGTATAACCATCGGACGATCAGGCCGCTTGTAACGATACCTCATTTGTCCGGTTCTAATGAGTAGTTGAGGAGTTATGAGGGAACAAATGAACATACATACGTATGATACAATATAGCCTATCAAAATCATGCCTGACACTCGGTGAGCGTGTCCGGCATGATTTTCATGGCTGGGGTGGCCCTGGGTCAGCCGGGGTGCGAGGGATATGTCGAAGACAAACTCACCTCCGGCTTAGCAACACGACCCACATTCGGCGTGCGGTTTCAGTCGGTTCGAGTCCGGAGGGGAGTTTATGTCAACCTCCCCTTCCAGCTCCAGCGGGGTAGGTACCCGAGGGGAATTCCACATGGAAAAAAAAGAGATAGAGGTGTTCTCCCTCCAACAGTAAACATTAAGCCTATGACAAAGGGTCCGCTTGACGACAATGTAGGTGTTAATATAACCCTGACTACCTCCACATGAGTAGATCATGTGCTACCTCGATGATTTGCAAAGGTAAATATTATTGTTTCAATATTACTAATATTATATACACATCAATTTTATTTATTTGTGTACCAAAACTTTTCTTTTGACATTATTTACAATTCAAGCACATAGTTTACTCGTTACAGAACAAATATTGTTCAGAATAAAATTATTCCTGCCAGAGAACAATTTCCGCGAACATTTTTATGAGTGTGGTACTTCTCAAGGACAACACCAATTAAATATAATTGGCATTAGGACGGATACTTTGTTAGCCATTGTGTTTTTCTTTTTAATAAAAATGTTACATTTTCGTGGCTAGCTCGACAGGGTAAGTATTGCGTACCTAAATACTTATTCAGTTATTGCGTAGAATGAAAATTATACTTTGTACGAAACAGAACACTACTATTACCGAAGGAAGCCGTCCTTCGATAATATAGGGTTCTTTGTCGTACAAAGTTAAAAAAAAACCTTAAAACTTGATTGATTTAAATTGTATTATTGTCCGAACTAAAAGTGTGTACCAAATATCCGTCAATAGGAAGGCGGGAAAACCAAGCCATTAAGATTATTCTCACATTATTGGGAATCCTGAGGTTACGAACACCCTCGAGTCTTTGCAGATGCGTAAAGATGTTGCGTCTTAAGCAGTATTCTACCGTCTCTATCATGGTAAATGTTCTGACGAGCTCTTCCAATTAGTCCCACCCGCTCCTTTCCTACACAAGACGACACGTGCAGGGCTAAGATACTATACATATACGGTGCAGAGTATACCTGCTAGAATCAAGCGTTTTAGTGACTCATTCCCATGCCGCACCTCTAAGACCTGGAACTCCCTGAAAGCTCACATGTGTTTCCTTCTTCCTACAGTTTCGGGACTTTTAAGCGGGGCGTGAAAAGGCATCTAATGAGGCCGTCAAGCTGAGTGCCACTACTGTTAACATAGTAAATGCCTTTAGCTTAACATCAGGCTAGGTGAAGTCAAATTGACGTGTCCGGTATAAAAATAAAATTCTTAATGGCTTGGTTTCTCTTTTTTCGTCAAAATCGATCTGATGCTGGTTGTGTACAAGGCACTTTAGGTATCTCCTATTTCGATCTTACAGTTAATCTCAGTTGTATGAAAACCTCGGACTCCAAGAACCTCGAAATCAACTGGGACTAACGCTGAGATGATCATTGTGTTAATCTCGGTTAAATGTCGAACTCTGCAAAAGATTTGCACTGTCTCACCCCCATTCTTGAGATAAGCCCGCGTCGGAACCTAGTAGGCAGCACGAGTGTAACGCCCATGGTGTTGCATACGTTCATAGGCCGCGGTAACCACTTTTCTGCCACCTATTTGATATAAAATCCTAACGGTCCGTTTTCTTCTTTCTAATTTAATATATCTTTCACACCATACTTAGAGTTAATACGTAAAGTAATAGTGTAAAAGATGTGTAATTGTACGCAGTTACGCGACTTTCCCAGTGGAATAGAGTAGAAACCAATGTTTTTACTTGGTATTCTAACATCCTAACATAAAACTTTCGTTTGTTCAACACCGTTATGGTTTGGCTGCACTTTATAGTATAAAAGACTGAACGAATATCCACACTGCTGCTGCTTCAGGAGCAGGAATTCACAACTTTCTGAGTTTGTGTGTGTAAGTTGTAGGCCAACAAAAACACACACTAAAAATTAAAGTAGTGAATTCCTGCTCCTGTAGCAGTAATCATAAAAATTAAAGAAATAAATAAGAATGTATGTATACTATTGATAGAGTATAGACATACCACCAAGACTTTTATTGTTGTATAGTGAGTCAACAGTCTTAAGCATACTTGGCTGGAAAAAAGTTAATGAAAGAAACAAAAAACATTTAAACAACATAATCTTATCATGGTAATTATTTATTATATAATATGTATTATCATGAATGAGCCGTACGGTATAACCATCGGACGATCAGGCCGCTTTTAACGATACCTCATTTGTCCGGTTCTAATGAGTAGTTGAGGAGTTATGAGGGAACAAATGAACATACATACGTATGATACAATATAGCCTATCAAAATCATGCCTGACACTCGGTGAGCGTGTCCGGCATGATTTTGATGGCTGGGATGGCCCTGGGTCAGCCGGGGTGCGAGGGATATGTCGAAGACAAACTCACCTCCGGCTTAGCACCACGACCCTCAGTCGGGGTGCGGTTTCAGTCGGTTCGAGTCCGGAGGGGAGTTTATGTCAACCTCCCCTTCCAGCTCCAGCGGGGTAGGTACCCGAGGGGAATTCCACATGAAAAAAAAAGAGATAGAGGTGTTCTCCATCCAACAGTAAACGTTAAGCCTATGACAAAGGGTCCGCTTGACGACAATGTAGGTGTTAATATAACCCTGACTACCTCCACATGAGTAGATCATGAGCTACCTCGATGATTTGCAAAGGTAAATATTATTGTTTCAATATTACTAATATTACATACACATCAATTTTATTTATTTGTGTACTAAAACGTTTCTCTTGACATTATTTACAATTCAAGCATATAATTTACTCGTTACAGAACAAATATTGTTCAGAATAAAATTATTCCTGCCAGAGAACAATTTCCGCGAACATTTTTATGAGTGTGGTACTTTTCAGTGATAACACCAATTAAATATAATTGGCATTAGGACGGATACTTTGTTACCCATTGTGTTTTTCTTTTTAATAAAAATGTTAATTTTTTTGGCTAGCTGTCTCGACAGGGTAAGTATTGGTGGAGCGCTTATGTACTTTCTTAATTATTTCCCACATAATTTAATTGTATATCAATTTTGTAATTTAAAAAAAACCGCTTCTGTGACAGAATAATGTTTGAGTATTGGCGCTCATTTGTTGACCACTTAGTGTTGAAGAAGGCCAATAGATGGCGCTGTGCACAGATTTTTCGAACTATATTTTGAGAATGACGTTCCTACGAGCGAGACTCTCAAGCTTCACGGCGGACGATCTCCCCGCACTTACTTGTCTCTGACCCGCTGCCGCTCCGAACGGAAGTTGAGTACTTCAACTCCTCGTTTCTTTTCTGTGTAATTCTATAAGTTCCTTTGGCCACATTCTCAAGTCAGTATAAGTGAAGTGTATCGGAAGAAAACGACAATCACCGGCCGGTCGAAACCTACCTACCCACCAGCACGTGCCAGGAACCACGCCTGTCTGCAGCTGAATCCTCACGAGGTGGAACTCAGGTCAGTGCCGGTTCTCTTGCGTTTTCATTCATAGAAGCGGTCACATGTGTATTTTCTTTCTATTACAACCAAACTTCAGGTCACAGGTTCTTATACGCTCTGTGTGCAAACACACCAGTGGTCGGACTATTTACACGTCCTACCAAGTATTGCGTACCTAAATACTTATTCAGTTATTGCGTTAAAATGAAAATTATACTTTTTACGAAACAGAACACTACTATTACCGAAGGAAGCCGTCCTTCGATAATATAGGGTTCTTTGTCGTACAAAGTTTAAAAAAAAACCTTAAAACTTTATTGATTTAAATTGTATTATTGTCCGAACTAAAAGTGTGTACCAAATATCCGTCATTAGGAAGGCGGGAAAACCAAGACATTAAGATTATTTTCACATTATTGGGAATCCTGAGGTCACGAACACCCTCGAGCCTTTGCAGATGCGTAAAGATGTTGCGTCTTTGCCAGTATTCTACCGCCTCTATCATGGTGAATGTTCTGACGAGCTCTTCCAATTAATCCCACCCGCTCCTTTCCTACACAGGACGACACGTGCAGGGCTAAGAAACCATCCATATACGGTGCATAGTATACCTGCTAGAATCAAGCGTTTTAGTGACTCATTCCCATGCCGCACCTCTAAGACCTGGAACTCCCTGAAAGCTCACATGTGTTTCCTTCTTCCTACAGTCCCGGGTCCTTTAAACGGGGCGTGAAAAGGCATCTAATGAGGCTGTCAAGCTGAGTGCCACTACTGTTAACATAGTAAATGTTTACGATGGTGACCCTTGTTCCGAGACTTTGCTTTTAGCTTAACATCAGGCTAGGTGAAGTCAAATTGACGTGTCCGGTATAAAAATAAAATTCTTAATGGCTTGGTTTCTCTTGTATCGTCAAAATCGATCTGATGCTGGTTGTACAAGACACTTTAGGTATCTCCTATTTCAATCTTACAGTTAATCTCAGTTGAAAACCTCGAAATCAACTGGGACTAACGCTGAGATGATCATTATGTTAATCTCGGTTAAATGTCGAACTCTGCAAAAGATTTGCACTGTCTCACCCCCATTCTTGAGATAAGCCCGCGTCGGAACCTAGTAGGCAGCACGAGTGTAACGCCCATGGTGTTGCATACGTTCATAGGCCGCGGTAACCACTTTTCTGTTACCTATGTGGTATAAAAACCTAAATGTCTGTTTTCTTCTTTCTAATCTAATATATCTTTTACACCATAATTAATACGTAAAGTTATAGTGTAAAAGATTTGTAACTGTACGCAGTTACGCATCTTTCCCAGTGGAATACGTAGAGACCAATGTTTTCATTTGTTATTCTAACATCCTAACATAAAACTTTCGTTTGTTTTACACTGTACATTTTCCAAATAATATCAGTCGCCTATCAGAAGTAAAATTATGAGCAATATAAAACTAATACTAACTTTCTGCATCGCTCAGTCAGTAAAATATGTATGCGACATTCTCTCAACTGCCAGCGTAAAAAACTTTACCCCTAAACTAGGCTATACGCAGAATTGACAACATCGTACATCACAAAGAAATGAATAAAAGTGAACGAACGAACTTTATATGCTCGTGTGATATTATTAGATTTACAGATTCCCTACACGACACTTTCCTAGAAAAAGTTAAAGGTATTTTAGCCACTTCAGTTGAAAATGAATATTATTTGGTTACGATAAATATTCAACCTTGAAGAATTTCTGAGATTTCTGAAAGATTTAAGTTAATTAAAGACTTTTTAAGTCTCTGACTACCCCGCGGGATATTTTGAATCCCGTTCCTGCTGCCCATGGGAACCTATTCCTGAGAGAAAAAGCATATATGTTATTCAAGACTATAATTTATCCCCGTACCAAATGACTGCCAGATTCATTCAATCGTTAGGCCTGCCACACATGACCACACTCGCACTCGTTCACCACATTCCGCCAATTGTCACATTGACACCATACAATCATAATCGTGATATACGTGCCTGCGTCGACACGTGCGAGCAAATGCGGAGTTCGGTATAGTTATTTAAAGCTGCTACTCGCACGGGGCTCGTGACGGCCAGTGCGAGTGTGGTCATGTGTAGCGGGCCTTAGGGCGTGGTCAGAAAATAAAATTTCCAAACACCTTCACAATTTTTCTCATTTAAAATATTAACAGGAATGTGACTTCGAACATAGGTCTCAGCTGTAATAGTAAGTGTTACACGATTTTCCATGACCGCGGGCCTGGGGGTGACGGGTGGAGCCGCCGGTCACCCCAACAGAAGCAGGCCACGGCGGCGGCGCACCTCCGTAACCGGGGCTAGATGGGGACACCGTGGTCCCCACAACCCGAAGGGGGCCATCTCGAAAGAGATGGTCTTGGGTCTGCCGGGGTGCGAGAGATATGCTTTTGGCAATCTCACCTCCGGCAACCAAGGACCCAAGACGGCATGCGTTTTAGTAGGTTCGAGTCCGACATAACCACCTCCACCAGCTCCGTGGGAGTGGTATCCTTAAGGATTTATCGCATGATAAAAAAAAGCGGCGCGCCCCTCCGTTCCGGGGGCGAGTTAGGGATGCCCTGTGTCAGCCGGGGTGCAAGGGATATGTCGAAGACAACCTCATCTCCGACCTATTACTGCGACCCATAGTCGACGCGCGGTTTTTTCGGTCCGATTCCGACATAACCTCCCTTTCCGGCTCCGGCGGGAAAGGTATCCGCGGGATTTCCGCACGAAAAAAAAGTGTTACACGATTAGATAGCCTCTGTGGCGTGGAGGTAGTGAAAGCGGCTGCAACGCAGGAGGCGCGGGTTCGATCCGACACACTTAGTGCAAATATGTGTATGCATGAATATGGCTATTTGCTTTGGTCTGAGTGTTTCTATGTATAACATGTATGTATACCCAAGGAAATAGGGGAAATGGGTGAAATGGCCCTACGCAAGAGGGCGGATCACCCGTCCGGCCGCGGCGTCCCCTGCTGGCAGTAAGTAAGTACCATCTGACAATAGGGGAAATGGGTGAAATGGCCCTACGCAAGAGGGCGGATCACCCGTCCGGCCGCGGCGTCCCCTGCTGGCAGTAAGTAAGTAAGTACCATCTGACAATAGGGGAAATGGGTGAAATGGCCCTACGCAAGAGGGCGGATCACCCGTCCGGCCGCGGCGTCCCCTGCTGGCAGTAAGTAAGTAAGTACCATCTGACAATAGGGGAAATGGGTGAAATGGCCCTACGCAAGAGGGCGGATCACCCGTCCGGCCGCGGCGTCCCCTGCTGGCAGTAAGTAAGTAAGTACCATCTGACAATAGGGGAAATGGGTGAAATGGCCCTACGCAAGAGGGCGGATC
The DNA here is from genome assembly GCA_914829495.1 of Eilema sororculum. NCBI lineage: Eukaryota > Metazoa > Arthropoda > Insecta > Lepidoptera > Erebidae > Eilema > Eilema sororculum. The sequence goes on from OU618532.1 coordinate 2,702,702, forward strand.
ACCCGTCCGGCCGCGGCGTCCCCTGCTGGCAGTAAGTAAGTAAGTACCATCTGACAATAGGGGAAATGGGTGAAATGGCCCTACGCAAGAGGGCGGATCACCCGTCCGGCCGCGGCGTCCCCTGCTGGCAGTAAGTAAGTAAGTACCATCTGACAATAGGGGAAATGGGTGAAATGGCCCTACGCAAGAGGGCGGATCACCCGTCCGGCCGCGGCGTCCCCTGCTGGCAGTAAGTAAGTACCATCTGACAATAGGGGAAATGGGTGAAATGGCCCTACGCAAGAGGGCGGATCACCCGTCCGGCCGCGGCGTCCCCTGCTGGCAGTAAGTAAGTAAGTACCATCTGACAATAGGGGAAATGGGTGAAATGGCCCTACGCAAGAGGGCGGATCACCCGTCCGGCCGCGGCGTCCCCTGCTGGCAGTAAGTAAGTAAGTACCATCTGACAATAGGGGAAATGGGTGAAATGGCCCTACGCAAGAGGGCGGATCACCCGTCCGGCCGCGGCGTCCCCTGCTGGCAGTAAGTAAGTAAGTACCATCTGACAATAGGGGAAATGGGTGAAATGGCCCTACGCAAGAGGGCGGATCACCCGTCCGGCCGCGGCGTCCCCTGCTGGCAGTAAGTAAGTAAGTAAGTAACATGTATGTATTTACAAAAAAAAAGTATAAAAGTATGTGCATCCGCATTTTAGATACCATAACACAAGTTAGTAAAGCTTACCATGGGTCTAGATACGAGGGAACGTGGAAAAAATAATTCTCCGCGCCTAGAGTTCACTGAAATCGTCAAATCACACGATGGCTCAGAGTTCAACTCAAGTAAAGCTGCGGCCAATGCCATGAACACTCGGTTCGCCTGTGCTGCAGCCGCTTGTGGTCGACATCAGTGCGGTGCGGAAATGGCTAAGTGCGAGTACCCCCCCTGCGGATCGATCGATATGGTTGCGATCCTTTACCCCTGTTGAAATTTACGACATCATAACCAAGCGCATAGCACCCAAGCCATCTAAGGATATCTACGGTATCTCCATGGAAATTTTAAAAGCAGCAGCGTCATCGATTGCCCCCGTACTGGCAGCTTTATTTAATAAGTGTCTGAAAACAGGCAAGTATCCCACCCCCATGAAGATATCAAAAATATCTCCTTTATATAAAGGCAAGGGTAGTAGAGAGTGCATGGATAACTACAGACCCGTGTCCATTATCCCAGCAGTATCGAAGATATTCGAAAATGGCTTGTGTGCGCGAATAACTAAATTTCTAACGGCGTCAAATGTACTATCCGATCGGCAGTACGCATATCGTGCAGGTCGTTCGGCGACTTCATTGACACGCGATCTAATACATAGCGTCATGACCGCTCGCGAGAACAACCAGCAGGTAGCACTATTATGCTGCGACCTGTCAAAAGCGTTCGATGTCGCTGACCGCGCCGTACTGGCTGTCAAGCTGCGACATTATGGCCTTAGTGGGACGGCGCATGCACTCTTGACGGAATTAATGTCAGAAAGATCGCAGATTGTGGTGGCTCATGGGGGCAAGGTGAAGTCAGATCCGGTGCAATCCGAGATGGGAGTAGCCCAGGGCTCCTGGGTATCAAATATTCTATTCTCCTTGCTCTTGAATGATTTACCGGAAGCGGTGGGGGGAGCGGACATATTCATGTATGCAGATGATGTGGCTGCGATAGTCACGGCCAAGTCGATGGAACAGTTGCAGGAACACCTAAATAACACAGCAATGAAACTGCAACGGTGGTTCCACGGGAATGGTCTTGTACTGAACCTCACTAAAACCCAGTACATGCACTTTGATCTGTCGGGTCGACCTGTGAAACCATTATCAGTGTCTGCTAATGAACTGAATATTACGCAAGTTGAGGGACTAACGTTTCTGGGATTTGAATTAGACAGATGTCTTAAGTGGGAAAACCATATCCAGAAGGTCTGTAGCAGGGTCAGTAGCGCTTGCTGCAGGGCAACTGCGTCGAGTTGCTCGAGTAATGCCCGGTGAGGAAGTACGAGCTTGCTATTTTGCAGCGGTGCAATCACTGCTCCAATATGGAACAGAGTTATGGGATCGCGCTGCTGATTGGGAGCGCGCGTTCCGTATGCAGAAGCGCGCCGTGCGAGCCATGGTAGGAGTTCCGCAGGACGTATCGGCAAGACCTTACTTTCCTCTGTTGGGAATCCTCACCCTGCCGTCTATCTTAATTTACCAAATCGCGATGTACGTGAGGACGAATATCGACTAATTTTTGAAATTTAGTGACGTGCACTCGTACCATACGCGGAATCGTGACAAACTCAAATCAGTAGCTAGGACGTTAACGAAATCTGAAAAGACGACTTATGTGATGGGGCTGACAGTCTACAATAAGTTACCAGCTTGCGTCACGTCTGCCCCAAGTCTTGTCTCCTTTAAAAATCGATTGAAGCACTGGCTGATTGAGCAAGCTTTATGCTCGGTTGACGAGATGATAAATATGAAACCGTCAAAATGACCAGAATTGACATATTGTTATTAATTCTATTGTATTTTATTATTATTGACATCCTATAATTATTTTATTTATATATTATTTTAATTTGTGAATTGTATTAATTACTGACTAAGAAATCCAAAATTTGTGACTGTTTGACTTTGACGATTTGAATGATAATTACAAATGTTTATGATGTAACGGACACTATCCCATCTGTGGAAGCACGATTATCTGAGTTGACAAATGATGTTTTGTATATTTGAAGGAATTTTTATAGCATTAAGTATGCTAACTATACAAATCGAATACATAGGGAAAAAGAATCTTCTCGGGCGGGACTCAAACCCGCAGTCTTTCCCTTACAGGGGGAATGCCTGACCAATTCGGCTACCGAGACACGCCCGATATGATTCAAATTTCCCATCTTATACGTCTTTGAGGCGACGTGGCGTCATCTACCGATTTTCTTACGAACTATCGGAATCAATGAATGATGTTACAATCATTTTTAAACATTGATTTTTGATAACTGCGCCCAAACAATTGAATTCCCTATTTTCCCTATGTATTCGATTTGTATAGTTAGCATACTTAATGCTATAAAAATTCCTTCAATTGTTTGGGCGCAGTTATCAAAAATCAATGTTTAAAAATGATTGTAACATCATTCATTGATTCCGATAGTTCGTAAGAAAATCGGTAGATGACGCCACGTCGCCTCAAAGACGTATAAGATGGGAAATTTGAATCATATCGGGCGTGTCTCGGTAGCCGAATTGGTCAGGCATTCCCCTGTAAGGGAAAGACTGCGGGTTCGAGTCCCGCCCGAGAAGATTATTTTTCTCTATGTATTCGCTTTGTATAGTTAGCATACTTAATGCTATAAAAATTCCTTCAATTGTTTGGGCGCAGTTATCAAAAATCAATGTTTAAAAATGATTGTAACATCATTCATTGATTCCGATAGTTCGTAAGAAAATCGGTAGATGACGCCACGTCGCCTCAAAGACGTATAAGATGGGAAATTTGAATCATATCGGGCGTGTCTCGGTAGCCGAATTGGTCAGGCATTCCCCCTGTAAGGGAAAGACTGCGGGTTCGAGTCCCGCCCGATAAGATTCTTTTTCCCTATGTATTCGATGTTTTGTATACACTGACATGTAATATTCTTACAAATAAATGAGTTTTGAGTTATGAGTTATGATAGCATTGCGTAGAATGTTGTGGAATATTTATTTGATAATTTATTTTGGTACCCAAAAAACTGACTGCTCTTATAGTTTACTATTAGTTACAGTATGACAATGTATGTTATAGTATGTTTCTTTCACGTCTAGCTATTGAGTGAGATACACACCGATAACCTTTTATCAAACGCCTCTCATATTGCCAATGCTAGCACTGAATAAAAATTGAGTAAATAGGTTCATTTCCTGTTGTTTACCTGTTTGTGTGTGTATTAATATAGTTTTCAAGACGAATACTGAAAAAAGTCGGCACCAGTGCAGAAAATCAGCCAATAAGCCTTATTGCGTAGGTGGACAGTACATTAGTCGTAAAGAACAAATAACTAAAAGGTATGTATTATTTCTGTATTGGACTGTGTATTTTCTATATTTAGATGTACTGGAACATCAAAACTGGTGACTAAGACTATGTGTATTCACCGCTAAGAAAACCCCATTTATTGTAGCGCCGCTATTCCTGGGCACACGGCTTACCATTGCCTTGAGTATCGGGATCTTAGGCATTGACATTTCAAGTGACGTCCAGTACCGCAGTCATTTAGAGGACAAGGTCAAGTTGGCTTCAAAGAAACTTGGAGTTCTTAACAGGGCGAAGCAGTACTTCACTGCGGGGCAGCGACTCCTTCTTTATAAGGCGCAGGATCGGCCCCACATGGAGTACTGTTCTCATCTTTTTGCCGGAGCGCCCGCACGCCAGTTTAACCCTTTTGACTCGGTGCAAAGACGTGCGTTGACGCTCGTGGACAGTCCCATACTCGCAGGTGATGTGGAACATTTCAGCCTCAGAAGGGACTTTGCCTCACTGTGTGTTTTCTACCGCCTATATAATGGTCTGTGCTCAGATTATTTATTTGACATGATACCCACAGCTACATTCTATCATCGCACCGCTCGCCATAGGCAGGGAATTCATCCCCACACATTGCATCCGAATACGGTGCGCACAGTGTGGTATGAAAGGAACTTCATCCCACGTACACTCAAGCTATGGAATGAACTCCCTGCCATGGTTTTCCCAAGCAACCCCAATATGGGGTTCTTCAAGAGGGGCATTAGAAGGTTTCTTCAGGGTAGGCAGCGCGAATGTAACGCCCCTGATGTTGCATACGTCCATAGGCCGCGGTAACCACTTTCCATTAGATAGGCCGTGTGCTTGTCTACTACCTAAGTGGTATAAAAAGGTAATGTCTATGAACAAACAAATAGGCAACATTTAAGTGAGTACTTTTTTAATTTAATTTGTAACGCAGTGTTATTTATCAGAGCAAAGTATTAACGAAAAGAATCGCCTTCTTAATCGCTCTTCCCAACACGCCTTAACCCGTATTACCCATACTTCCCGACTGGGAATAATCGCCCGATCCGGGGTCAAAATGCGTAATAGCAGAACCGTAAAGATAAGGTTCTCGTTCGACTTATTCTCCTGTCAATATTATCTGCACTATCGGCACGGTAAGGTTTTCCTGTTTAGGCCGTGTTCAACGTTATAGTCAGCAGTCTGCCGTAATTTAGGTGTTAAATACGACACTGCATGTACGATTTATGACTTAATTGCAAACGCGTTCTTGCTCTCGTTAAATGGTGGTGTGGTTAACTATATTTTGGGTCGTAGTACATACGAAACATTAGTGTATTTTCAAGAAGTTTCAGTAGTCACACTGGTGGGCCTCATTGAACCGAATAGACGAATGAAAATTTACTAGAGGATTGCGTCACTGATTGATAGTCGCTGTCGTAGAAACCAATACATAGGAAAAGGATGAGTAAAAGAGCAAACTCCGGACTGGAAATAACGTGAATGCAATGCGGAAATTGCGAAAATGCAAGCTTTGTATGGGTACTTGTATGTCGAGGTAATTCTTCTTGATTGTGTATGTGTATCTTATATCAAACTTGGGCACAGTACACAATATAGTGTGAAGACTACCTAGATATATAAAAAAAAATCAATTTCCTCACACAGATAATATATTGTCACAAAAATGTGTCCTTAGTAAAATGAACGTGTATAGAGAAAACTGAATGACGTGCGATATTTGCCTTCGCTGTATCAATAATAAGGTTTTATTTGCTTTCGATTATTGTTATGGAATCACGCAGAAACGACATCCGGATATGGGTTCTTCAATATTTTGATAGCAGAGCAACTTTTTGCTTGTATGCCTACGAGAGAATAGGCACACATTATAGCGTGTTGACTTAGATCTCGTATTTTATCGGAACAGCGGATTCGACGGATTGAAGAAAAAATATGACTATCAACATCTACTCGGTCACGCAATCATACTTTCTTGAGCGTCCAGATTACGCGGCGGAATTCTCTGAAGTATACCTAGTCATGCGGGAATATCTTTTGAAGTACAAAGTTAAGAGACACGATTGCGTGCCCACGACAGTTCACAGAGAAGCGCTGAGTGCACGTTCTTTCCCTCTATTTCTTCCAAAACCTGGCGGTTTGCGTGCGTGCATTCTACCGTGCAATCCTGGACGCTGCTAAGAAGGAGCGACGTCTAGCTACCCGCTCTTTCACACGCGAATTCAGTTCTCCCTCGAGAAAAACTGTTCGTGTAAAGGGTGGTATATGCTCCTAAGGGCTTTTACACACGACATTAAAGGTTTCACAATCACCAACAATATCGGAAAGTGTATTGTCATTGGTATAGTGCGATATTTGCGCATGATATTTCTGCACCCTAGCAGAAGCAGGCCGCGGTGGCGGCGCAAAGTGCGCCTCCCCATACCCGGGGCTAGATGGGGACACTATGGTCCCCACAAGCTGAAAGGGGGCCATCTCAAAAGACACGGTCCTGGGTCTGCTAGGGTGCGAGAGATCAATTACACCTCTGGCAACCAAAGACACAAAAACGGCGTGCGTTTTAGTCGGTTTGAGTCCGACATAACCACCTCCACCGGCTCCGGGGGGATGGTATCCATGGGGATATTTGGCACGTTAAAAAAAAGATCTTTGTGCGCACCTCTATGGCCCGTCACATTCACTACTTCAGCTGTATAAAGACCGTTCCAATCACGCACATACGTTTGTGTATACAAAAGTATGCAATCTGCACGCTGACAACGCCCAGAGGATTCGTTCATTTTGGTTAAGGAGTCGGCCTTACGATCGAGAGGTCCCGGATTCGATCCTGGCCATTACACTACCGACGTGAACCCACTCCTAGCACAAGCAATTTAGCTTAGTTGGAGGGGTTAGAGGGAATATTAGTGACTTCGGTTCTAATATTCTTTTTATAAAAAATAAAAAAAAGACATCTACATAAACATCCAAATTAAGCTAAGCGTATTTTTCCTCCGCTCGTGTTCTCAAGAAATGAAAATTTTCAAAAAGTCGTTTATTAATGAGCGGGCTCAACTTTCGCGACGTTACATTTGTTTGACAGTTTGCAGAAAATGAGCGGCAGTAGGCAGTAATTATATATATTTATGAAGCACTTAAAAGTTGCAACCTCTTGGGGCCTCGGAATAAACTTAAAAGGTTACATCAGGAGAAATATTCCTTTTTGACAGATCTTGATAAGCAAATGTATGATTTGAAATTGTCACGGTCATTTACATTAATAGTAAAACACTCGCCGGGATATGGTGGTACATCCGTAATCATGTGCTTGTAACTGCGCCTAAATATCGGATACTCGATGACATTAAAAAACATAGTAAATATCCTGGCGAGTGTTTTAGAATAGAATAGAATAGAATAGAATCTTTATTTGCATGAAACACAGTGTGAAGGATGTTACATAGTATGGTTTCTAAGCGTGCGGTGTGTCTCGCCGATCTATCGACATGCAAACTTTGTCATTATACAAAGGATACAATTGTCAAATTTTAGCTACAGTCACAAAATTCTTCCTCATTCTAACGTTAACATTTTTTCATAATTAGTTAGCCTTTAGATCATTAGGTATTATCACATAAACATACATAAACTCACGCCTGTATTCCCCGAAGGGGTAGGCAGAGGTGCTAGCACCCACATTTCGCCAGTTTATGTTTTAGGTATCATATAATGTTATTATTGTTTATAAGATATCACATAAAAAAAAATAAGAATTTAAATAAATAATAGAAAAAAGTCAATATGAAATTAATGTACATAATCTTATAAACTAATGTTATTTATTAAAATTATATATGTAAAATCTTTATTGTCAATTAACATTAATTATATATAAATCATGTCACCTTAATACTAAATAAATACTACACAGTATTAGTCGATTAACCCGCCCCTGATCCCGGTTCAAAGGTGCCCATCACACTAGCAGCATTTCCACGCTGGATTGCAACGGCCATCCTCTGCACCAGGAACGACCCGGAACGGGAGTCACCAGTAGCCTCTATGAGCCTCTGCCCAATCGCCTTTATAAGGCTTTTCGCGTCTCTGCCCCAGCTCCCCAGGGTCTCCACCGCTATTGGCACGAAGTAGTATTGCGGCTCCAACTCAGCATACTTGAGTCTCTTCCTCGAGCTGGCGTCATCCGCGGCGGCCGGCGGGGAGTGGATGGTGCGACTAAGGTGGCTGGCGGCTACAGTGCTGACACAAGTTGCGTCCCACAGCAGGCACTTATCGTTCTTCCAGGGCACCAAAGTCAGCCCGTCCGGTCTCTTACCGTCCGACCTACTCAGACCCGGAGGCTCAAGCACGCAGGGTACGTTCGCCGATATAAGGGCTCTGCGGACGATATCGTTCAGAGCGTGGTGTCGCGGAAACCTTCCAGTGCACCGCCGACAACTCAAAGCGTGATGGCCATCCGCTTCCACCATGGAACCGCAGGTGCATATGTGGGGTTCACACACCTTACAGCCCAGGCGTAAAGCCACTGCCACCCGCAGAGAGTCGCCGTCAAGCAGGGTACCCAGATGAGGAGAAGGTAGCGCCTGCAACCACGCTCCCGATTCCGGCTGTGACACAGCCCGCAGTCGAGCCTTATCGACCCCCGCAGCCCCGTCTAATAGTTGGGCTTGGAGACGCCTCACCCCTACCTCATCCCACGCTCGCTGAAGATGCCCAAGTTCCGGTATTGACGCACCCCCGTTGAGGGCCGACCAGGCCGATACAGCGTCGGACACAAAAGGCACGCTCGCCCCGTCACCATTAGGGTTTAATAAAGTAGTGACGAGGCTAGCCACCCCCTGCGCGGACGCCAGAAAAGCCGGGAGGCCCACATCACGCACGCAACGCACCCCCAGACCGCCACTCCGGATTGGCAGGGTCGCCTGACTCCACTGAGTCCCATCTAGGTTGGCGTTGAGGACCGACTCCACAACCGATTTTAGGGCATCGTCAAAGGAGGAGACTTCCTCAGGGCAAAGCCAAATTGGGGTGGTCCGCAATAAGTACGCGATTTTTGGGAGAGCGAAGCACATGCGGAGCAAGACAATTGCAACGTGCGCGGAAAGACCCTTTAGACGTTCGTGAGCGGCCAGAAGAAGATGCTTTCGAACGGAGATGGCTTTAGGAACAGCAGAGAGAAAAATTGGTGAGCCCAACAGGTAGAAGTCCGAAGGAGAAAGCTCCTTGAGGCCAGGTAGGATGGTACTTAGACGAGAAAAGCATGTGCGAGCCTCAGTGCCGCAGGAGAAAAACTCGCACTTCGAAGGGTTCACCTCCAGACCCAGGTCTCTGAGGCTAGGAACTAAGGCCTCCAGATCCTGTACAACGTCTTCCGGTTTGCCTCCGATTGTGCCATCGTCCAAGTACCAAACGTTTAGGGCAGATTTGAGACTTTGGACCGCCTTATGTATAGCTAGGCTAAACACAAGCGGACCAAGAGGATCCCCCTGTTGGGCTCCCACCTTTGAAAGAAGGAGGTTGTTTTCATAGAAGAGGTTAGAAGGAAGTCTATACACTTGGTGAAGGAAAGGGTAGAGAGAAGGAATTTTTTCTTTGACCTCACTCAACAGAACGTCTCTTTCTAGGGTGTTAAATGCATTGCGAATATCCAGCTTTAGCAAAAATGCCCCCTCGTTCTTCGGGTCCATAACGAAGGCCCGCGTGGCGTGAATGGCGGCCTCGCATCCCAGACGCGTCCCAAACCCTAGCTGGTGTGGCTGTAGGTAATCGGCCATTTCCTCCTTGACGGCACGGCACGCCAATTTGGCAGTTAAGCGGCGAAATACGCTACCGACTGCTATAGGTCTTAAGCCGCCATCTTTTTTGACCAAAGCAAAGAGGGAGGCCCCGTACAGATACGGGCACACCAGAGGGTTCAACTGACCACTGAGCAGGAAATTCACCAACCCGGTCAAGCACCCCACAAGACGCCTACCGCTCTCTCCCGCCGACACAGACGTCAACTCCTTGAGATGCCCTGGCCGAATTCCGTCCAAGCCCGCCGCTGAACCCGCGTAAAACGACCCAACAGCCGAAATCACGTCTCCTATCGTGACTGTCACCGGAGTAAATGAGAGGCCCGGATCCGGAGGGAAATTAAGCGGACGTGAGGGACCCGGATGCTTCAGCTCCAAGGCAGTCATTGTGCCGTGATCCCGATTTGCGAAGGAATCGTCGGACATCAAAAGGCAAACAGCACCTCTAAGATCCCCCTCGAAGACCTTTGACTCGATATTCTTCTGTAAAGATCGAGGGCCAGTGCACGCCTTCGACGCTGATATATCGAAGTCGTCACCGTGATCTGACGACAAAATATTATTCTTTACCTTTGTCGTCATATTTCCGGACGATTCCCTCGCAGGCACTCTCAACGCTGTGTAGGCAAACAAGAGAAGAGTGGCCCATTCATCCACGCCATTGCGACCGATGCATGAGTCGATAATGTCGCACAGCCTACCGGCCGCCTGACTTCGTGCACCCTTAGGGATGTGCCGGAGGACCGGTACATTACCCCTCAATGAAGCGAGTCGGTCCAGAGAACTCTCAGCGGACGACGGAGTTGACAAACTCTGTCCCATAGACGTACCCGCGTTGGTCAAAGAAATTGAAATTAATTAGAAATACAATTTTTTACACGAATTAGGCATTAATGATTTTTTTTTAATATTCTGTTTTACTTATAATAATCATTCATATTTTACTTATAATATTTTACTTATATTTATTATTAATTCATATAATAAATTTTATAATAATTAGGTACATTTATCATCTAGAAATTCACGAATTGTGTAAAAGCACTTTTCAGTTAACCATTTAAACAATTCCTTCCTAAATTTTGGAAAAGGTAACTCCCTTAGTGTTCTTGGTATGTGATTGTAAACTTTAACAATCATGCCGTTACAATTACTTTGATTAAAAACAAACTAGCAGTCACCCGGTCAGTAAGCACTTTTGCTTGATAAGCTAGATAATATTTATCTGTAGAGATAAATTAGAATATATCTAGCTTATCAAGCATAGCACGTGTGTAGTGTAGGAGTATTCCTACACTAACTAAACTACTTAACCGATTTTAATAAAATTTGCACACAATTTGGTCCAACTTGAAAGACAGGATAGCTTAAAAGTTAATATAGCGATAAGTGACATTCACGCGTGCGGTGCTATATTAACGAAACAGATTTATGTATTTTAGAATGCCTGCTTAGTTATAAGTCAATTTCAAATTAATTACTGTATATTCGATTACGTATTGTTATTTTGAAATATTAATGAGTTCATTGTTTGAAATAAACGGATAGGAATGTTTCCAGGAAATGCCTGAGGCTATCAATTGCATGTGTCCGAAATATTCTATTGTAGTTAGCAGTTTATTGTAGCGATCATTTTGTGGTTTCATGACTAAATTGAGATTATCAATTGTATGTCTATGTCTGTGTGTGTGTATGTGTGAATTTGTGGTGAAGTGCTCGAACTCGCTGTTTCGATTTTCGCTCAATGCGAACATTTTGAATGAATCTCATTAGTCTGGGTGCTTTCAAATGTTTATTTATACACTAGAACATGTTATACAAAGTTATCTGTGTGTAGGAATCAGAATACCACGCAGGCGGAACCAACGCATTAAGTTCTTCAGGGTCTGACTGAATTTAGAATAGGAATAAATTTAAGTCTGAAATAACACATAGTGTACGTTTTGTTCTGGTTTTTTTTAAAAAAAAATTAGAACCGAAATTACTAATATTCCCTCTAACGCCTCCAGCTAAGCTAAATTGCTTGTGTTAGGAGTGAGTTCAAGTCAGTAGTGTTATGGCAAATAATCGAACCCGGGACCTTCCGATCGTAAGGCTGACTCCTTAACCACTAAGCTACGGACGCTGTGGTTCGAGAACGGGATCAAAATATCACGGAGGAAACCGCGCACAATAGCAAGTTTATGATATTTGCAAACTTGTAATACGATTCAGGATAATAATTCTCCACTAGAATGAATTTTACAGCATTAAGTATGCTAACTATACAAATCGAATACGTAGGGAAAAATATATTCTCGGATGGGACTCGAACCCGCAGTTTTGCCTTGGTTGTTGCTACCGAGACACGCCCGATGTGATTCAAATTTCCCTTATATTTATCCGTTCTTACGGCGACGGACGACCAATGAATGATGTTATAATCATTTTTAAACATTGATTGGTCAAGGCTTTCCCCCTGTACGGGAAAGTCTGCGGGTTCGAGTCCCACCCGAGAAGATTTATTTTTCCTTATGTATTCGAAAAATTCTCCACGTGTCATCATGATACGTTATTTTAAAATGGGGTCAGTAGCCCAACGTACTCCTTAATACGATCCTCTGTGTACCTCCGAAAAGGTTTCCGGGCCCCTTCTGTACAGCAAACTGAGATGCGGAAATCTATTATAGGGTACCCTTAGGCTTTCTGTAGGTCGCCGGTACTAATGCAGATGAAACGACTGCCTTACATGGATGTAGAAATTTTAGCTGGATGGTGCAAGCCATAGAACGTTTTAATCTGTGTCGGTAATAGGTCTGGGACTGTAGAAGTGGGAGGGATATGACGAAGATAACCTCACCTCCGGCTTAGCACTGCGATCCTCAGTCGGCGTATGGGTTTATAAGGTTCGAGTCCGAGGGACTGTAGACAAAGTGATATTCTACTGGCGTTGGTTACCTGATGTCCTATGTGACGTCATATTAAGAGGATGGAGGCTTATTATAATAGATACTAGCTTTTTCATAATTAGGTTTAGCTAAGAACACCAAATTTTTAGCCTTTCATCATAGCTATTTCGTGTTCTCCAACTAAAGATAATAATGATAAACATATCATCAGACTGGAGTTAATATCCTCTGCTTAATACTGCTAGGTATTCGTGTGCGGTGTGCATGAATACAAATATATGCAATGGTCTAGGTTAATTTAATTAAATAACATTAAATCATTAAAGTTTCGAGTTGTTAAAAATAACTTTTGAATTAGTCACATTAATGATAACGTCAATCTCCAAATTACTTATCTTTTTTACTGGCGTTATCGCTAATATAATGTCACTCTGTCTAGAGGTCAAAATATCGGAGTTGCAATTGCGGGGTCGTGATTTCAAGTAATAAAAAATCTTTATAATCTTTTGTATGGTAATCTACCTGCCTTGATATGATTTTCACTGATTTGCTGATATTATAAAATGTAACTTTAGTTACTTTTACTTTAGGACAATAACTTAAGTTTGAGTACAGTTAGCGTCATAAATATCTTGACGACAAAGTCTTAAAAACTAAATTAAGATCATTTTGAGCACTTTGTTCGTCAACATCTTTTTGATGCTAACTTTACAAGAAAAATCCCAGATCTAACTCTATAACTACTTTATATTTTTAATCATGCCATATAGTAAGATCAATATTATCTCATTTCTATACTATTCCTTTCTATAAAAAGTCCGATAAAGCAAGTTGTGACGTATTGCCTCCTCAACAACCAATTGCCTTTTGTGGCGAAACTCGCTTACCTGCATTCTTCCTTCTTCCATAATCATAGTGCTTAGAAAACGTTTCCTGTATTCCTCATGCAAAAATTGTAACGCACTTACGTGATTTTTTGAGTATTATCACGAATGGCAGATGACCACGGAAACCCATTTCCACAGTACGTGTCGAAGCTGCGTAAAATCCAAATATGCGTGCAGCAAAATTGTACATCAAAGCGAACGAAGCCGCAAGCAAAATGCTGTGATCTATAAACGTCAACAGTTGCTAGCAGTAAAAAATAAATGTAACACAGTACATTTTTAGTTTCAGTTAAAGCGACTTCAATTTTTTTTTTATTAAAGGCTGGCTGTTGTTCGCGTCTCCGCCCGTGTGGTATTCAGATTCCGTTCATCACTAATAGAAGCGTAATGATATAGGTACATAGTCTACTAACTGTTGCCTGCGGCCCCGCCCGCGTGGATGTCATTTATCGCTAATTTAAGATGTAAGCTATCCTATCTTTCAAGTTGGTTCAAACTTCACACGGTGTGCGAATTTGATTAAAATCGGTTAAGTAGTTTAGAAGGCCATCGAGGATAAATTACTTGACACGTAATTTATATACCTATATTAAGATGTTGGAGGTTGAACCAACTTTCCTAATGGCAAGAGAGTTCTTAAAATCAGTCCAGTTGTTGTAGAGTTTACTCATTACATATAAATCTTTCCTCTATAAAATATTATTATAGATAAGTACATCTACCAATTTTGCAAAACAAAAAATACCAAACAAAGATTATTTCGAATTCAATTTGAATTTAAAAACGGCCGCGACGGGAAACGGAAACGCTAAATATAATACATCCGTGGCATTGCCTTCCGACAAACGTCTTATTTCCTTTATTGCGTATAAAAAGCCTGACGTTTTCATTTTCAGCCGGGATTGAAGCCTGTAGGCTTTTTTTAATGTTGTTAATTTGTACTTTTTGAAGCTTAAATAATATTGGCATTGTGTGAGCAATAATTAAATTTGATCGTTTGATGTTGTAGCTGTGGAGAGAAACTTTTCGTGGTACATTTTAGCGATACAATTTTAGCAGATTGATTTTTTTGTGTAGTAAGTATTATATCGGCACTAAAAGTATGAATTAAGGTAAGGGATATTTTGGCGAAAATGTATAAAATATATAAAAAAGTTTTCCTATGTCATTCAATTCTTATAAGTAGGTAATATGATGATGACAAAAATATTAATTGTAGTACTCGTTACATCTTATTAACCCCCGACGCAAAGAGAAAGGTGTTATCCCATACTTCTTGTCAAAACTACCAAGTTTAAGTATTCGCAAGTCATTTTGTTCTACCGTGAAAAGTTGTGAGATCCATGTCCTACCACCAAGTCGGTTATTAATTTATTTAGTCCCTACTTTAGGGACCTTCTGTCTTAAGTTATTACGTAATAATCTTATAGTAACCAAATTCAATATTAAAAATCACTAAAACTTTAAATAAATATATTGACTCGGCCATCGCAATATATCTCACAAGAAATACACAGTAGTTCCATGTAGGCAAATTATATAAATTAGAATGTTTAGTGCGATTGGCAACATAAGGTTGACCTGTCTGTGTCGGTCTGACTCGTCTGTCTGTGGCATCATAGCTCCCGAGCGGATAATGCTATTTTAATTTAGTGTTTTTTTAATAAAGGTGACTTATGTACGAGTGTTCTTAGACATGTTTGATGTAGATTTCTTGAGCCTTTTAAAAGTTATGGGGGTTAAATATGGGGGATGAGGAGTGCCGGAGTTCATTTTAATTACTATTTTTTTTTTGATTATTCAACATTTTACTTTATAACACAGATCACAGACCCAATCTCTTCCTATAGACGTAAAGTCCTATAGAAGCCGACTAATAGAGCTATTTTACACCTCACAGTAAACATACAGCCTATGACAACGTCCGCTTGACGGCAATAAGTCGGACCAAAAATCATAGTTGACGAAATTTGGGTGTGAACATACCTCTGTTTACCCTTTCGAGGATTTACAGACTTGAATAAAAATTGTATGACTGTATGTAGGTATAATACAGACGTGTATACTCTAACCAACCAAATAAAATTGTTTGAATCCGTAAAAAGCGTTTTAAGCGGCGATCCGTCCATAAATCATGGCGAGCGGCGAGGCGTTGATACGTGAAAATAACTTAAGGTTCCCTCTCTTAGGTTTCATTCAAACCATTGAGATTAAGTGGGGCCAGATAATTATACGATTTAGGGCCAGATAATGAAAGGAAAACGAAGAATTCGCGCTTTTTCAAATACATGAAAGAAAATAATGGAATTGTGATGGTTTTTGTTCGTTATAAACGAGCGCGGTGATATCTCGCTCGCTCGTCGTTCTTACTCAATTATTACCTAGGCCCCGCCATGTCGCACTTACCAGTATAGCACTCGCGGTTGGTATGTATCTGCTGCTTTGAGTGACGGATGCGCACGTTACGAGTAAGGAGACACTGAAGTACAGAAGGTCAATTGATTTACGTTTAAATAAATCGATCCTCTTTAAATGGATGCCGTTGGATTTCCCAATCGTAAGAAAAAACCTGCAATTGAGGATCGTCAGTGAAACCGGTACACTTACTGATTGACAAATGAAACTCTACTGCAAGTTTTCTTTCAGGCTAGATTGTTTTGGGCCCCATGAACACCCTAGCGACTTAGGTATGAACTCGTGCTAAAATATTTTTTTGTATTTCAACCGTAATATATTTCATCAGTGTTGTGACGATCTAAATTTCCATTTATCCGAGTTCTTTGTCCCGTAAACGTGTCTCACTGTAGCGAGTCTTCTGTAATAAATCATTCTTCGTTATCTCGAAGTAAACATATCTCTTTGTCTACATTTACATATTTTATTCACAAGAGTACTTCATTTAAGGTTATTCGCACGAGTGTATCTTTATTATACTTACATAAATATTTTTTAAATAGCTGTTGCACGTGGCTCCGTCTGCCTGGATCTCTCTTATCACGACTAAATATATCCTATGTAAGGACTAAGGAATGCTCTCTAGTCCATCTCTGTATCAATTTTTATCAAAATAGATTCAGTGGTTTAGGCGTGAAAGCGTAACTGACTGTAAGACAGACATAGGTTCATATTCATAATATGAATATGGAAAATTATTCTTATATAAGTGTCTACAGTATTATCTTCTGTAAAGTCGTCTCTGAACACAGGTTTGAGTTGGTAAAATTACATTTACGTAAAATTTTCGTACAGCAGTGACAGAAATAAATAAATATTCCACAACATTTTTCACAACGCTATCTAGAACCATGGTAAACCTGTAATGCGGTTAAATATACTTATATACATTATTTTTATAAATACATACATATTATACATAGAAACACCCAGACCGATGCAAATACCCATGTTCATGCATACAAATATTTGCTGTGAAAAAAAAAACAAAAAAAAATTGAAGTATCTTATCTAAAGTCACAAAATGATTTTAAAACTCTCGTAAGATCAAACTGTTTTATTGATTGTACGAAATATCAGAACAATTTGTCAACGGGAAGGGGGGGGGGGTGGGGACCAAGGCTTTAGGATACTTCGAATATCTACCTTCTTCATCAAGATCTACCTATCAGGTGCTGCGTGTACACTTTCGACGATAAAATAAGAAGAGGATTCCAAAACACAATCATTTTATCCTCCTTAAACAATTTATGGCCAGTAAATACTAGATGCGTTAGCCGGATTTGCTTGATATTAAAGTGTTACTAAAGTTTCATTCACGTTTAAATCGTCTGTAGTTTAGTGCCACTGCACTTTAGTACCAAGCTTTAAAGCTTAAATGCACTAAAATTTAAATATCTAGGAGCAGCTTAAAACTATTTATGTAGGTAAATGTGTATATAAGATTCTGTGCAAATGCATGTAGGAATGTGGGTTTTTTTTATAAAAGGACACGTCAATTTGACTTCACCTCGCCTGATGGTAAACTAAAGGCAAAGTCTCGGAAAGAGGGTCACCTTCGTAAACATGTACTATGTTAACAGTGGTGGCACTCAGCTTAATGGCCTCATCAGATGCCTTTTCATGCCTGCTTAAAGGACCCGGGACTGTAGGAAGAAGGATACACGTGGGTATTTTTGAGGCCCACCGAGTCAATGGGGCCTAAACCAACTTCATCTGTAAGCTGGTATAGTTGTTAATTGATTACTATCTCGCAGAGAGACTGCGAGATAGTAAGCTATCTTATTTTTTATTTTTTTTCGTGCGGAAATCTCCTCGGATACCCCCCTGCCGGAGCCGGAAGGAGAGGTTATGTCGGACTCGAACCGACTAAAACCGCACGCCGACTGTGGGTCTTGGTGCTAGGCCGGAGGACTATCATGGGTTCTAGAATGCGGATAAACATATTTAGATAAAACTAATTATGTTTATCCGCATATATGTTTTGTAAATTCATATATTTTCATAGACAGATCCAGAACTATGCACATAAGTATAGTCATACATACATACACTAAGTGAGAATTGAACCCACGAATTATGATTTTGCAATCGAACGCTCTACCACTATGTCACAGAGGACGTTTTCCTTTTTTGAGATCCTAGAAAAAGGACGCCTTATAATTTATTTAAATAGGTAAATAATGTCATCATCATCCACATTAAGACGTTAGTCCTGATTGCATCCGAGGCCGCGGTGCCCTCAGAGCTCAGGGTCCACCTTCCAGCTCTTCCTCCTCCACTTCACACGATCTTGGGCGTCCAAGGTAGTGAGACCGTTTGCACGCATGTCACCCTCCACTCCCGCCATTACTTCTACCTGGACCCCATTGCCAAGCATTTGTTACCTATGTAGCTGGGTGGTTTCCGCAAGACGTGGCTGCACCAGTGGAGGCGGTTCTCTTGCATTTTATCTGCGATGTCACGGACATGAAGGCTGACGCGGATGCGGGAGTTCCTCACGCGTGGTAAAAATAAATAGGTAAATAATGTATTTCGTAGTTTTGGTTCACTCGAGTTGGTGCACTTATTACATACCTATGGTTGGTTCTTATTCCAAAATACGTATTCATAGTCATGTCGTATACATAAAAAAATAGTTCGCTAATGTTATAACCAGTTACAAACACACAAGAAATAGTTAGGAAGCTTAACTTCATTTAATTTAGTGTTGTAGATATAAGATGTATATTAGGTACCTATCCAAATTCATAACTAATTTTATTTTATACCTTTTTTAAAATAAAATGTTTAAAATAAAATTACAATGCGAATTCCATTTGAAGATTCCATCGATCACAATGGAGGATCGGTACATGCTAACTTGACATTTATGCGATCGTCAGCGCCATATTTCATTACAAGATCCGTTTTGACTAATGAAGGAAGCGACAGCTGAAAAGGTTGACAAGCCACAGCGGTAGTGGTAAAATTCACTCATGCTGAGTATTCATATTGTTTCAATGTTATTATTAAGAAATAGGTTCTAAATAGGTATTTTAACTAGCTTTTGCCCGCGACTCCGACCACGTGGATGTCGGTTATCACTACCAAACATAGCCTATATCTTTTATACTGTTGATTGATGGCACTTGGTGAATTGTTACACATTTTCAGAACATTTGTACTTTTTCCACTGTATTGTATTACACCTGACCATATACATATATACACTAAATACAGTGGAAAAAGTACAAGTGTTCTCAATATGTATAGCCAATGTCCTTTCTCAAGTTCTAATCTACCCCATTACTAAATTTCATCAAAATCGGTTGAATAGTTTAGGCGTGAAAGCGTAACATACAGACAGACAAAGTTACTTTCGCATTTTTACTTTCGCATTTATAATATTAGTATGGCTTTTCAAAAGTTAGCTTTCTGAGTAACTATGAAAGACGAATATAACCACCAAAACTGCCAGACAATATCAAAGTTTGAAGTTGAACCAGATTGTTGAAAATATTAGGACTTCATCTACCTGTAACGAATGCCACAGATGTTTGTATAACCACTGACGGTTTATGGCGCCCTCTGTGCTTTCTCGTTGTGTTAAAAATTGTCACCTATTCTAAGACTGACGTATCTGATATATCACATAGGCTACCTTTCACCCACCGAATAAGTTCTTGTGGGTCAAAGGAATGGGGTCAGTATTCCACGCGAACAGAGCCACGGACAACAGCAAGCGATAGTATTGTAAGTAAACATTCATTGTTCGGAGACCCCATTACTAGTCTATAATGCCACTAAAACCACCCCTCACAGCCTTATCTTGCTACCACCAAATATTGTATAGGAGCTCACAGGATGTTGTAACGTAACTAAACATTCTTAAGCTGTGTCTACACCGAACGATCCGAGCAAGCACGTTCGTTCACGACGTCAAATGTGGACATACGACGTACATATAATTATTACTGTGCGACTTCATTCTCCTTATTTTTCCTGCGGAAATCCTCACGGATACCTCCCCGTGGCCGGAAGGGGAGGTTATGATGAACTCAAACCGACTAAAATCGCACGCCAACTGAGGGTCGCGGTGCTAGGCTGGAGGTGAGAATTTCTTCGAAATATCCCTCGCACCCTGGTTGACCCAACGACTTCATTATTCCAGGCTATACAATAATTGTAGTCATGTTTCTCAAGCGATTACTATATAGGGTTCGTCAAGATTGATTTTAAAACGTATTTTTACAGGATCGGCAACGTAAGTGTGATGCCTCTCCATCCATAAGCTGCGGTAACCACTTCCCAATAGGTGAGCCGTATGCTTATTTGCCACCTAACGGGTATAAAATTATATTCAGGTATTAATTGATGGAACACAGTCGAATGTGAGCCAAATGCTCTAGGCATGCTCATTTGAGGCTCGTAAATCGATCCACTCAGCTCATGAATTCGTGCTTGCTTTGTGCTCTGCTCGTGCACGTCTTATCTAGTGTATACACAACTTAACAATATCCCGTAGGCTCAGTGAGGAAATGGGCCATTGTGGTTTCTCTAACGCTATTAGTCATGTGTAATTTCATTGTAAAATGTGTTATATAACTTTCGTTCGAGGCCACGTTAACTTATAATGGTGTACTATAATGTATAATGTTTGGTGTTTTGCTATTTTATTACACTTCGGTTGATAGTTTGTATAACTATGTGAATATCTTTTAATGTATGGTAATAAATGTGCAAGTGAAATTAATCAACTAATTTATTATTTATAATATGAATTTAATAAGACGTATCTTAGGGTTACTCCTGGTTACATACCTGGAGCTTGAGTTTAATTTCATATATTATGTTTTATCTTGATGACCTCATATTTCTACTTGGGTGTATCCTTCTAGCCTCTACTACCAGAGTGAGTGCACATCGGTTATTTCCAGCATTCGAATCTGGACCTTTGGAATGTCAAGCCGATTACTTAACCATTAAGCTACTCACCATCTGGACAGCTGGCGGTCCACAACTGTGCGTTTCTCGAGAAACTTTCTGCCTCGCACAACTAAACTGTGGAATAACCTGTCACCAGTGATATTTCCGAACCAATACGACCTGCAAACCTTCAAGAAAAGAGCATACTCTGTTTTAAAAGGAAGGCAACGCACTTGTGACTCCTCTGGTGTTGCGGGTGTCCAGGGGCGGCGGTGATCGCTTACCATCACGCGATCCGTCTGCTCGTTTACTTCCCTATTCCTTTAAAAAAAATGTTTAAATCTGATTGAAATATCAAAAATTATAAATCTCTATAAAAATATTACGAATAATATTAAAACAATTCAACAACAGCACTATGAATACGGCGCTGATAGTATGCAAGAATGCCAGTAAGTGGGACAAAGCATTTTTCATCGCCAGATCCGCTCGCAAATGAAATTTTCTATTTCCACTGTTTATATTGTTTTATTTATATTGAATTCAATGTAGGTCAACTTTATACAGTATATAGTATACTACAAATAACTGAAATATAAATATTCAATCTAACCCCTCCGACTAAATTAAATAGCTTGTGCTAGGAGTAGGTTCACATCGGTAGTGTAATGGCTATGATTTGAACCTGAGACGTTTCAATCGTAATTCCAACTTATTAGTTCATTTTGTACTAGATTTTGTCCACGACTCCGCACGCGCGGATGTCGGTTATCACGTCCAAATATAGCCTATGTCCTTTCTCAAGGTCTAATCTACCCCTAAACCAAATTTCATCAAAATCGGTTCGGACAGATAGAGTTACTTTCGCATTTATAATATTAGTATGGATTTTAGGGGAGCCACTATGATGTTTGACTCTTTCCGTTATTCAGTAAGTGCTCCAGCTAACAGGTGGGATTGGACTCCAAAGATGGCAAAATATTTATAGTGGCCATGGTGGCAATTTTTTTATTTAGGTCGAAAAATTGAGGGTTCATGGTAATATGAACGCCCTTGAGCGCAGAGATAGGTATATGGTTGGATGGGTATATAGCCTCCGTAGGTGTAAGTATGGGCCCCCGGTGACCTATTAGTGTCGGGAGCTCTGTGGGCGTATGGGGCCCAAGTCGAAATGCTTTCCGTTCTCAAAATAATTAGGAGAATTTAATACAGCTAATTGAGGTAAACACAACATAACATCATTAATTCTAATTTCTAAGGCGAAACGAAGTTTGCCTGGTAAGCTAGTATATTTATATAAGCCGTGCGCGCCTATAGATACGTCTCACATAAAAAAATCATAAAATTCCCTTTATTGATTTCCTACACTATCTCCTCTATTTCATTCTACTCAATAAACTTTTAGTCCCCCAATAAACAATAACCAAACTGAAGGATTTACTAACAAACTACCTTCAGCGACTTACGTAGCATTCGTAGCAATACATCTACGGCGTAGACCCGTAGATCGATCTGGCTCATAAAGCTACGAAAACGCTACGCTTTCAGTTTGCGTTCACGAGTGGCTGGTATTACAAATGGTGGTGCTTCCGTACCGACGACGTCGAATCACCGGTTCTTGTAGCAATCTGCAGGTATATAGTTCTAGAATATTCGCTATAATGTTCCTAATATTTCATTGAATAAAACTACTTTCTCAGCTATTTTAGGAACAGAATAATAAGCCTCTGTGGCGTGGTGGTAGTGAATGCGACTGCAACGCAGGAGACGCGGGTTCGATCCCCACTCAGTGTAAATATTTATATGCATGAACATGGCTATTTGCATTGGTCTGGGTGCTTCTATGTATAATTGTGTATGTATTTACAAACAAAAGTATCTAAGTATGTTTATCCGCATTCTAGATTCCATAACACAGACTATAAAAGCTTACCTTGGATCTAGATAGCGTTGTGTAGAATGTTGTGGAATATTTATTTATTCATTTATTATATTATTGTTGTGGAATATTTATTTATTATTTAGAAATGGACGTCAGAGAACGTCTTATACATCATTAATACAATGTAACACCGTATGACGTCATTAAAGAACGTCGTGTCGTTTATAGTCGCGGTATATGAGTATCTCTGCCTACCCCTATGAGAAACAGGCGTGATTTTATGTATGTATATAAAGTAAGGCCAACGAGACTAGAGAAAAAAGGCAAGCAAAGCGACCATTACTGAGTTACGTTGCGATAACTAGCGATAATTTTCTCTGTCCTTGTCGCACATATCACACGTACACGACAAGGGCTGAGCTACAGCTGTCGTTGTGTGTTTCGTAGTACAGGAAAGCTGTGAGCACAGCGGTTATAAACTGTCAGATCCACCATGTTATGAGCAATTTCATCATTTGAAGTGATAAATGTTTGGAGCCGCTGAAACTTCGTTTACCTTTTTTCTCTCGCTTTGTTGGCCTTACTTTATTATACGAGTTTATTTTACCAAAGGACGTCTATAGCAGTTTTACATGAAAAATAAATTTATAATTATGTTTAGTTTGTTCTATTTTTTATTCCACTGAGATACCTGTAATTTTACCTGCCCTTGCCCTAATTATTGGGGTCACCTCGACATGATATTTTCCTCCACACCTGAGTCCTTCAGTATTCAGTCATATCCTCAGTGACCTTCCTTACCATATAACTCTCATACATTTTAGGGCGATGTAATACAATGTAATTATTTTTCCCAAAAATATTATTGCAAAGCACACCTCTACCACAGTCGATACTAACACTGTGCCTTTACCTACCTATTGAGAGTATCTAAGCGTGATATAAAAAAAATCCATCAAATAAATGAAACTCTGCCCAAACCTACCAAATTCGATGTAAAAATGGACTTTGTTGAAGGAAAGCCGCAAGTGGAAGTGGTCTCGTCATATTTTAACTTAATATTCTGAGTGAACGGCAAACAGTCCTCCTCTGATTGGCATTCTGTTAAGGATAAAGAATTTTATTTCTTAGAGATTGATTAAGAAAGAAAGAAATTGCGTTTATTTATGCGAACGCGGAAAAAGTCTACGGAGTTTTTTTTTATTTCTATCGCGAATTATTTGGTGTTGTTTTATTGTTTTACACTAAACCCAACTTTTCGGTTGCTTTTCACTATATTTGAACTGATTGTTTATTATTTCTTTCATTTATCATTATATTTCAAATATATTATATCAACACACTCATAAATTGTTAGTATGTTAATATTATTTAATCAATTGGCATACCGTACTCCACTGCTGGATATAGGCCTATCCCAATTTACGCCATTTCATCCGATCCGCCTTGCGCATCCAGTCTGTTCCTGTACCTTTTTCAGGTCGTCAGTCCATCTGGCTAGGTCTACCTTCCGTTTGCCTTCTCGCCTGGCTTCTTGTTTAATATTAATATTTCCTCTTAAATGTTAGTAATGGAAAGTGTAGACTCCAATAATGGCTTATATGTGGACGATCTACCCGGTCAGCAATCATTCATTGGAACTCGCCCTAACACTGCGCACGAGTGAGGCGGCGTGTTTCCGCGTCAGTCACTAGTAAACCATCTACTCGCGAGTCCGCGAACATGCCTGACGCACCGCAGCCCAAGGGCAGTGCCATCAACCTCCTGAATGTATTATTGTATTGGACTCGGACAGCCCCGTATGCCTTCAGAGTGTATTCAGCCCAAAGACTGTACGTGCAAAAAGACATACAGTAAGACATAACATAACATAACATAAACTCACGCCTGTATTCCCCGAAGGGGTAGGCAGAGGTGCTGGCACCCACATTTCACCAGTTTATGTTTAGGTCCCAATGTTATAGGTGGCGAGCCTATTGCCATTAACCGGGCACTTATAAACCTGCGATAAATACACACATAACTTCGAAAAGCATCGAAAAGTCATTGGTGTGTGCCATGGTAAACCTGGGATCGAACCCGAGACCTCGTCTCAGCAGTCCATTACCCATACCACTAGGCTACCACTAGGTAAGCATACATACAGTAACCTCTGAAAATATTAATTTTCACATGTGGTGTGTAACGTGCAAATCTATAAACTATCTTTTATTTTTTTCGTGCGGAAATCCCCTCGGATACCTCCCCTGCCGGAGCCGGAAGGGGAGATTATATCGGACTCGAACCGACTAAAACTGCATGCCGACTGTGAGTCGTGGTGCTAGGCTGGAGGTAAGGTTGTCTTCGACATAACCCTCGCACCCCGGCTGACCCAGGGCCATCCCTTACGGTCTGACCCTCGTCGGAATCTATGAACTATCATATTAGCTCGACAGAGCGCTCCAAACCCTGTCAATGTGAGCATTGCCAGCGTTGTTAAAGTAATTTTGTTGTTGACTATACATCACATTCGCCTAAAACGTTTTAGAAAAAAAAATTAAGGCCTCTGGACAGTTACACTCACAAATAAGAAAAGGCCAAGTCAATGAACGTTAAAAAGGTACACAATCTGTCAGCAACGGTGAGCGACGCCATCTTAAACTTGATAGAGGGTAACAACTCCCACCGATTTGTTCAGCTTACATGTTTTCCTTACAATTTGTTTACCCATTATTTAAAAATGTCAAACACATTTTTTATAGAATAAAGGCGACCACTCCATTTTGCCCGTGGGTATCACAGAAGGTGGCTAAGGGATTGAACTGTTCTCTATTCAATAATAAACACAGCCTATAAAAATGACCGGGCCGGACAGAGGCGAGAACTAGTGGCGGCCCTGGGAGTGAGAGTTCTTACCCTGCCGCTACCGCTGCCTCCCTGCTCACAGCAATGGTCCGCTGTGCGGACGCGTGGGCGGCCGGCGTCTCCTTCAGCGAGCAGGTAATGGTCGTGAAGGAGACGGCGGAACGGGAGAGGCAGCGCGAACGAGCGAGACTCGCGAACCGCGCTGCCCGCGCGCACAGGCAACTCGGGCGTCGGAGGGCACTGACTGACCTCCGTCCCCCATGAGCGCGGGCCTGGGGGTGACGGGTGAAGCCACCTGTCACCCCAGCAGAAGCAGGCCACGGCGACGGCGCGCTAAGAAGCGCGCCTCCCCATTCCGGGGGCGAGTTGGGGACACCGTTGTCCCCCCTCCCGAGGAGGGCTAAACCATAAGTGATGGCCCTGGGTCCGCCGGGGTGCGAGGGATATGTCGATGACAACCTCACCTCCGGCCTAGCACCACGACCCACAGTCGGCGTGCGGTTTTAGTCGGTTCGAGTCCGACATAACCTCCCCTTCCGACTCCGGCAGGGGAGTATCCGAGGGGATTTCCGCACGGAAAAAAAAAAAAAAAAAAAAACCTATAAAAATGACCTCGTGACGGCAGTAGATTCACCCTCAGTTACGTAGGACCGAAAATTATAGTTGTTGAAATGTGGTTATTAATATACAGCTCTGCGTACCACTTTGGAGATTTACAGGCGTGAAGAAAAAAAGGTGGGTAGCAATCAGGCTATGTGTAGCGATGGTACGATGCGTGAACGTTTGGGGTGCCGCCGCCTCCTTCTGTGAGCCTAATGCTCGAAAAGGAGGCGGCCGGTTGAGTCCGGACTAGACTCCGGTCCCGCGAAGGGCGAAGGCGAATCGGGCGTATGGGGTCGCAGAACGACCTCCGTCCTCCATGAGCCAGCTCCATCCCCACAACCCGAAGGATACCATCTCGAAAGAGATGGTCCTGAGTCTGCCGGCGTTCGAGAGATATGTTCCCTGCATTCTCACCTCCGGCAACCAAAGACTCAAAGACGGCGTGCGTTTTAGTCGGTTCAAGTCCGACATAACCACCTCCACCGGCTCCGGTGGGGGGTAGTATCCGTAGGGATTTTTCACACGATAAATTGAGTAGTCATGTGTAAATATCGTGTGAGGAGCTTCCATATCCAAAACATTTTTAATGTATGTGATGTCGCAGATTAAATACAGGAGAGTAGTCTGCAAGCGCATATTATATGGGCTGCCAAACTTTGTAGGTAACAAGATTCTGCCGCCACGCCCCTGTAGAAGAGATAGACACAAGAACCTCGAGCTTGGTGTCGTAGAAAGTGACATGTATGCCAATAGTTCCACTTCTAGGAATGCCCAACATTGTGCGAAGTGGAGGAGGACAATCTTGTTTCTAAAACTTGTAATACAAGCTAGGCTAAGTTATCATTACTTTTAGAGATATCGGGATATTTACCAATTCCGATATTTCGGTGCTGTTGCAAGCTCTATAATTACGGAGGGCTGTAGTACTGGTGATAAGCAGTGAAAAAATTTTAGGAGTAAATATATCGATCTAAAAGTAAAGCCAACAAAGCGAGAGAAAAAAGGTAAACAATGTTTCAGCGGTTCCAAACTTTTTATTTGAAAATGAGTACGTGTCACTTCACGCGCGTTCCAATGAGATTGCTCGTAAAATGGCGGACCTGACCGTTTAGATCCGCTGTGCTGACAGCTTTCCTGTACTACGAAACACGCAACGACAGCTGTCGCTCGGCCATTATCGCGTACGTGTGATATGTGCGACAAGGACAGAGAAAATAATCGCTAGTTATCGCAACGTAACTCCGTAGTGGTTGCTTTGTTTACCTTTTTTCTCTCGTCTCGTTGGGTTTACTTTTTTAACTTCTTGCTACTTCTATAAACACTAGCACTGGTTTCATTTTCACTACAAAGTCGAACTCAATCACATTCACGACACACGAAGCTTCTTGTAACCACTCACACCATACATGATACATGGTAAATATTCCAATATCTCTAATAGTAATATATCAGTGACTATAATAGTTTAAATACCTATGTTATGCTAAGTTTCTATATATATACCGCTGTCATATATCCTAGAACATTATCATTTTTTTCGAAGAAAAATCAAAGTATTTTCTCACTTCGATTTTATATCACATATAAACAGCGCTTTAAACACAGTAACAAACGGATAATGAGCAATTTAGAAGCGACGAGACGACGGCGACACGGGTCAGCCGCCGGGGACGACGTGCCACCTAATCGGTTTACGTCTCGTTGCGCTTTATCGCGAATAAAAGAGATTTGCACATGTGGCCACTAGTGATGTTCCTTGTTTAGTGTCTTTTTATAAATACTAAAAGAATATCGATTCTTTTAATGATATATTAATACCGGTTGCTTGTTGTTCCACCTGTGTGAAATACTGGTCGTATTTCCTTGACACACAAGAAGTTATTAAATCATAGGCGTAGTATATTTTGCATTTCAGAATTTGTAATTTGCAATTCGTTCTGCAGTTTTTGCATAAAACAGTATTCATCCGTTCACAAAGCTTCACGTTTAGTAAAATAGAAGGATATTCACTTCCCAATCAAAATGACGTTTATTAAGATTAAGTACTTAAACAAGTTTAAATAAGGTAAAAAGTTTTCACCTTTCAAATACCGCCATTAATCAAGATGAGCTAGAAACTTCATAAAGTATCGAAAAGAAAAGAGACAGAAAATAAAACATTATCGATATCGATGTTTTTACCATATCCCTTTCTTAAGCACACATCCGTGCATACAAATTCTCTCAAGCATAATGGCCACCAGTAATCCAACCCCAGTGAAGTCCTTATTCGTAATTATTTTATTTCGGTATTAGATTATTGAGAACCAATTTTATTTGAATATCATTTATCAGTATACGTATTAAATCGAGATCAAGTGCCCAAATATCGGATAAACCAAAAAAAAATGCACAGTAAATATACTGGTGTGTGTTACACATTATTAAAATAAATCAGTGACTATGAAGCAACCAAAATTCTGAAGCTGTTAATATTGTAACTGAATATAAACTCTAAATAAGCCACGCGACGTCAAGCTTAAACCAGAAGATGAAAGACACGAATACATCTATGTGTGATCTGATATTGCTTTCAAAGCTAATAACGTCGGCAACCTGTCATTTAATTACCTAGACTTGGCGTTAATCTATCTGCGACTGGAATTCATAATCAAACGTCAAATATCAGGAGCCTTAATTAAATTACTTTGAGCCGGAGGTAGTGCTTACGTTGTGTAAGACAGCTATCTATTTTCGTACATATTAGAAATGTGAGGAAATCGTGTAAGTTTAATTTGTAGAAATGTTTAGATATAAAATTAATTATACGATTTTAGACTGACATGATAACCGGAAAATTACCATGTCTAAAGGACATTTTGATTGTCCGATATTTTGGCATTGTTACAAGCGCCATGATCACGGATGTGCTGATGTTTACCGAGGTATTTGATACTATGTAAACCGTAGCCGCTAGTGTGTAGCCTCGACACACAACCAAAAATCTCTTGCACTCCTTGGCAACGGCTATCTGCGTTTGTGGCAACCGTTGCTACTACTGGCTGTAGTTACCATACATTTCATCAATAGCTCAGTTGGAAGAGCATTCCCCCTGTAAGGGAAAGGTCGTGGGTTCAAGTCCCACTTGAGCGCTTCTTTTTCCCGATGTATTTCGAACTTAAAAAGTTAGCATAGTACCTAAATGCTATAAAAATTTCGTTCAAATATTTAGGCGGAGTTATCAAAAATCAATGTATGAAAATTTTTTTTAAAAATGGTTGAAAAATCATTCATTGGTTCCAACAGTTCTTAAGAAAGTTCGTAGATGGCTCCACCGTCGTCCATAGACGGATATAAAAAGAAGGGAAATTTGAAGTGATTCAGATGTAGCTCAATAGCTCAGTTGGAAGTAAGGGAAAGGTTGAGCGCTTCTTTTTAACCGACTTCGAAAAAGGAGAAGGTTCTCAATACGTCTGTATAATAATATTTTTTTTTTTATGTATGTTCAACGATATCTCCGCCAATTATAGACGGATTTCAAGTTTTATTTTTTTGTTTGATAGGGTTCACTTCTGAGGTGGTCCCATTCTCACCAGGTCAGGATCTGATGATGGGATCCAGGAGAAATCGAGGGCAACCATCGAATTCTCCTGGATCCCATAATCAGATCCTGAACTTTTGTTACGTAATAATGTCTTACTCAGGTATATGCTTCAGGGTGTCAATATCTGATGCTGCTGTGCTGATGATGAAGCTACTGAACTCCTTAACGGTTAGGAGTTGGGAGACAGTACTGCCATTGGTCGATGATAAATATTTAGTAGTATGTAGGGCTAACGTGTTGTTTGTGAGATATGCTTGAATCAACTTCTGATGCTGCTCTGTTGATAGTGAAGCTACAGAACTACTTAACGGTTGCGTATGGTGCTTTTGTTACGTAATAATGTCTTACTCAGGTATATGCTTCAGGGTGTCAACATCTGATGCTGCTGTGCTGATGATGAAGCTACTGAACTCCTTAACGGTTTGGAGTTGGGAGACAGTACTACTATTGGTGGATGATAAATATTTAGTATACTACTAATTTTTTTATATTTTTTTTTATATTTGGTCCGTCAATTGACTGCACCCCGCTAGATGGCAACAAAGCTGAAGTGCAGTCCAGAAGATACAGACCACCATTTCCAGTGTCATTGGACGTAAAATGGTGGTCCCTAACTTGACGGCCTTGATAGATGCCTTTTCACGCCCCACTTGAAGAACCCGGGACTGTAAGGGGAGGGGAACACGTATGCGGGCAGAGCATTCCAGCTCTTTATCGTGCGGCAGAGGAAAGAGCCCCCAAACCGTTTAGTGCGAGATGGTATGGATTCCACCGTGTGTGGATGGCACCGCAGACCAGCACGTGTTGTTCTGGATAGGAAGGGAGAGGGTGGGATCAGTTGAAATAACTCCTCAGAACACTCGCCGTGGTAGAGGCGGTAGAAAACGGCCAGAGAGGCAACGTCTCTACGCAACTGCAGAGGTTCCAAGGTGTTGACAGTGAAAGTGTGTGTAAATAGGGCTAACGTGTTGCTTGTGAGATATGCTTGAATCAACTTCTGATGCTGCTGTGTTGATAGTGAAGCTATAGAACTCCTTAACGGTTAGGAGTTAGGGGACAGTACGGCAATTGATCGATGGAAACTAGGTAGTAGTATGTAGGGCTAACGTCATACTCGTAAGGGTTGGTGCTACTCCTGAGATAATCACGAAATTTCAGAGTGAAACCAAGACAATTGCTCAATTAATAATAATAATAAGTATGTTTATAAAAGGGTCCTGAGGTGGTCTTTTGTATCGTGCGAAAATCCCCTCGGATTCCCCCGCCGGAGCCGGAAGGGAACGGTTTATGTCGGACTCGAACCGACTAAAACCGTACGCCGACTGAGGGTCGTAGTGCTAAGCCGGAGGTGAGGTTGTCTTCGACATATTCCTTGCACCCCGGCTGTCCCAGGGCCATCCCTTACGGTCTGGCACTCCTCGGCAGGGGGTTCGCCCCCGGAATGGGGAGGCGTGCCTACGCGCGCTGCTGCCGTGGCCTGCTTCTGCTTGGGTGACAGGTGGCTCCACTTGTCTTGTCCACTTAAAGCAACATACACTTGACCTTAGCAAAAAAAATATTTTCCAAGTCATTTACCGCTTTATTTAATATGGTGCCCTGAAGCTTATGAACCGTTATAGCCCAGTGAAAGATTAACGGATTCTTCTTTCCACATCCCCAAAGCCTTTTGTTGCAATTGCAACTAAGCTGTCAATACCTTTCAATCTAGTGCCAATTCTAACAAAAAAAAATCTAACTGCAGCCCCATCTGCGAAATCACCAACCTGTTCAACTCGCCGTCTTTCATATAAAAGTTCCAGTTCCCTTAACTTATTGGGAGTATTATGCTCCCAAAAGACGAAAACTGTGGTTAATTGCATGCTGGACTGGATTAAACTTGGATTACGAACGCAAACCTTGGCCCACTAAAAAGGGAAAAATAAGTGATTTAAAAAAAATTGAACCGACTTCAAAACCAAATAGGAAAAAAATGTTTAAAATAACAGAATTTAGAGAGAGAATTTAGAGATTTTCGATCTGTTAGAAGTCGGTGCCAACTTTGTTTGCTGGTGCTTTGCTGTACCTGAAGTACCTGCCATGATGCATTTAAATGAAATATCGATCATTTCAATACAAAAGTCGGTATCAAGTCAAACAGGTAAAATAATATAGCTAAGTATGATAGGCCACCCCTACCTCAACAAGTCATTATACTTGCATTAATGACATTATAGCAGGTCAGGCACAGCAAACAAAGTTGGCACCGACTTCTAACAGATCGAAAATCTCTAAATTCTGTTATTTTAAACATTTTTTTCCTATCTGGTTTTGAAGTCGGTGAATTTTTTTTTAAATCACCTATTCCCGATGTATTTCGAATTTCATACACATTTTGTAATACGTTATTAGTGTAACCACAGTTACAAAAAGTAATCCTACGTCCTACTATTGTAAATGTGAAAGCTTGTGAAGGTTGTTTGGATGTTTTATAGTTTGAAATAACTCTAACGCTACTTTTTATCCTTAGAATAGGTTTCCAAGTTCTAAGAAACGGAAACAGAATTCTACCCGAGCGGATCCGCGGCCATCAGCTAGTAAAGAATCATTTTTAGTTAACGCTATAAGTTTCCAGGGAAAACAGATTATGTGGTATTGAGAGTGTATTATTATGGCTTACACGATTCTACTCTGAGTGGCTTGGGGATAATAGGCTTTGGGACAGATTACTTTATGAATCAGATTTCCTTGAAGGTTAAGACTGAAACATATATTATGATCTATATTGTGTCGTGTCACATTATATCCTTTGTGTGGTAAATGTCGTGTATTTTGGGCAAAGTCTTCATTAAATCACATTAATTTCTTATGAAATTTGAGTATTCAGGATACCCACAAAGATTTTGGAACCTGACCTAATCTCGCCGAGTAGCTAGTACATCTATTATTACCGGACGAATCTTTGGTTCAAGCTTTACTCTCAGGGTTGGGGGACCAAACGGTACATACCCCTTGCCGGGGTAAGATGGGATTAAAACCATAGATAGCACAGGGTTAATCGGGGTGCCAGGGAAATGCCATGAATGTATTGAGTAACCTTAGACAACATTAATTGAGAATCGAGAAGCAAAATCCTCTTTTAAACTGGCAATCAAATCTTTCGATGTAGAAGTTATAAGTCTTTAGCGTACACAAACAAACAAAAGAAACAAAGACCAACTTTAAAAAAACAAACAACTTTAACAAAGCTTTACGTTGCAAGAATTCATGAAGTCATTTGCGTAATAGCACTAAAATTACTAGTTTGTTTCTGATCGATATTCCACTACTGAACAACTTAGTTAAAACTTCTGCACAATGCTTGGAACGTTGGTAATTTCATTACGAAATAACTTAAAATGTTAGCATTGTGAAAACAAATAACTTTGTATCGTTAAGTAACTTATTAAATGCGTTATTAACTTATAAAAACTGACTAATTAGCTTTATATTATTATGCCTGGCATTTAAAATGGAGTGAGAAACGGTTTAGCAATTTCCCTTGTCTCCTTTCAGACCTGACCTCCGTCCCCCATGAGCGCGGGCCTGGGGGTGACGGGTGAAGCCACCTGTCACCCCAGCAGAAGCAGGCAACGGCGCGCTGAGAAGCGCGCCTCCCCATTCCGGGGGCGAGTCGGGGACACTTTTGTCCCCCCTCCCGAGAAGGGCTAGACCGTAATGGATGGCCCTGGGTCAGCCGGGGTGCAAGGGATATGTCGATGACAACCTCACCTCCGGCCTAGCACCACGACCCACAGTCGGCGTGCGGTTTAAGTCGGTTCGAGTCCGACATAACCTCCCCTTCCGGCTCCGGCAGGGGGGTATCCGAGGGGATTTCCGCACGTAAAAAAAATGTCTCCTTGCAGAACATTTTTAAATACCATATTCATCATTATTTGAACTCCCACCCCAATTGCACTCAAAGCTTTGATTATGGAACCCTTAGTACTCTATTCTTCTTAGATGGTGCCCGTGTCCTGTGTGAGTTTTTTATTTCATTCCCGCTACAATTAATGGGAATAACAGCTTCTAAATAGATTATTATAGAATACTAGCTTTTGCCCGCGACTTTGCCCGCGTTAAGTTTGGAATAAAAAGGTTTAGAACACTGCTCCTGCGACCAGATTTCTCGATGTGTCATAGAAAAACTGATTACGCGACCCACAGCAACCTATACGGTTTACGGTTCTACTCAACAGATTGCATAGAAAAAACCGCATCAAAATCCATTCAGTAGTTTTTGCGTCCATTGCGAACAAAAATTTCCAATTATTTAATAGTATAGATAGATCACAGCTGAATGGATCTAGCTGAAAGTAGCTACAGGCATGTGAGTGTGATTGTGACTCAGGGAGTGAGTGTGACTGAATAATAAATATTCAAACATCTTCACAAACCAGGGATAGACCCTAGTAGCAACTTTTAGCCAAATCCGTTCAGCTGGGAGTGTACAGTCTCACTACAAACTGTACATACGATTTTACTGACATCGCGGTTTCCACATGAAGCGCGTCATTTACACGTTTAATTAATAAAACTGAGTGACATGGCTGGCCCGAGCCAGTGCGGAATTAGTGTCCAACACGCTAAATACATATTAGAGAGAGCAATAACCAATTTTCACGATCTTGTACCAAGTTATAATATAACAGTTCAAATTTCAATGTGTGTTTCTTATCTTCGCCGCATTCACTAAACCACAACTACTACGTGCAAGTGTATAAACTATACAGGGAGTGTGATTAAATAAGAAATTCAATTCATACATCTTTACAAACATTTATAATATTGGTAGGACAGGACAGTACCTCCAGACTAATGCAAATTACACATATTGCAACTGAACCCGTGACTTCAAACGAAACAGTTGAACGCTCCTCCGCCACACCATAGTAGGTCATCAAAATTATATTATTCGGTGTTAGCGGGAGAGCGAGCCGCCTGTCTCTATCTGTCATTCATTATAATAGTTTACCCACACGTTCAAAACATTTAACAATATTAAACTACTGTTTATATTGAAGATCTGCGGTAGCCTAGTGGTATGGGTAATGGATTGCTGAGACGAGGTCTCGAGTTCGATCCCAGGTTTACCATGGCACACACCAATGACTTTCGATGCTTTTCGAAGTTATGTGTGTATTTATCGCAGGTTTATAAGTGCCCGGTTAATGGCAATAGGCTCGCCACCTATTACATTGGGACCTAAACATAAACTGGCGAAATGTGGGTGCTAGCACCTCTGCCTACCCCTTCGGGGAATACGGGCGTGAGTTTATGTTATGTTATGTTTTTTATGTTATATTGGAGACTTATGGCGCTTGGTGGAATCTGCTACACATAATGAATAACATATTTGTACTTTTCCACTGAGTTTATTTTAATTCTGAACCTGACCGGTTTCGCCTTACGGCATTCTCAAAGGTTTACACTGATGTTTGAGAATGCCGTAAGGCGAAACCGGTCAGGTTCTAAATTA
The DNA here is from genome assembly GCA_914829495.1 of Eilema sororculum. Lineage (NCBI taxonomy): Eukaryota > Metazoa > Arthropoda > Insecta > Lepidoptera > Erebidae > Eilema > Eilema sororculum. The sequence goes on from OU618532.1 coordinate 2,738,087, forward strand.
AAATAAACTCAGTGAAAAAGTGCAAGTGTGTTATTCAATATAAAACTACTTATACATGTTAACTTTCCTATTGAATTACTCTGTATATATAAAAGGGGCGAGATGTGATGCGACTTTGTTTCATATACTCAAGATACCACTCAAAAATACAGTAAGTCATTTCTTTAGTGTCCATAGTATGTGAAACATTTGCATACAGTTTTCTTGACTTCGGCAGTTTTGAATGAGGCTTTTTTTAAACTAGAATAAGTCCCAAGGCATATATGTCACAAACCTAGCTCTTGACCTAACAGGTCACGCTCTGTATTCTTAGACACAGAAACTGTACCACACTTCAAAGTTATGTTTTATAGTCTTAGAATATTTTATGTCATATGTGGCGTAGAGGTGTAGTGTTCGAAGTCCAGGCTACGCTAAGTCAAGCTGTGGGTTTGAATAACGTTCAGTGCAAATTATTTTATGCATTAATAATGTTTGTGTGTATTTGTATGGATTTTTCCATATATAGGTTTTATGTGTATGTTTCCAAAAATATGTATCTAAGTATTGTCAATAAAAGTTAATCAAGTTATGTTTAATTAGTGTCTAGATAGGCTTGTGTAGAATATCGCAAAATATTGATTCTATATTAAATGATTATAATATTTTATTAGAAAATTGGTAACATTGATTTGAATTAAAAATGCTTGCCGTAGCTAGGGTTACCATTTAGGAATTTGAAAAGTCCTGACAAAAAGCCGGACATTTCGATAAAAATCCGGACATTTTTTTTTTCGTGCGGAAATCCCCTCGGCTACCCTGTCGGTTATGTTGGACTCGAATCGACTAAAACCGCACGCCGACTGTGGGTCGTGGTGCTAGGCAGGAGATGAGGTTGTCATCGACATACACCTCGCACCCCGGCTGACCCAGGGCCATCCCTTACGGTCTAGCCCTCCTCGGGAGGGGGGACAACGGTGTCCCCGACTCGCCCCCGGAATGAGGAGGCGCGCTTTTTAACGCGCCGTAATCCGGACACTTGCAGTGGCATGGTATTGATCAGGACATATATATCTTGAACATAATGTGCTCTAAACGCGCATTACACGTTTCTTGGGTGTCTTTTCAGGATAGCACGGGGTGCTACTGCGGTAGACGAGTTCAAATTCACAAAACATAAATTATAACAATACAATCCGCGCGCACCAGGGCTTCATTATTTGTCACGCAATTTAGGTCCAAGAAACGTGTCCCAATCCCAAAATATAGGCATGATATAGGTACGAGACAAATGGGGCCCTGGCACCCGTGGATTGTTTGCTAATAATAATATATGCTTGGTGAATTTGAGCTCGTCCATAGCAGTAGCACCCCGTGTTATCCTCAAAAGACACCCCAGAAACATGTACCGTGCGTATAGAGCACATTTTTAGGTTCAGTCCTAAGGCCAGTCCCTGGGTCAGGTGGCTCATTCATATTAAAGTCATCATCATAAATGTATATACAAACCCATGTATATGACAGTATAATATACACAATATACTACATTTGACACGCCCAATTTATCACTAAAATAATAAAAATCATTGCTAATGATTCAATACAACCTTAAAATATGAGTTGAGAAGATTGCTAAAAGATAACTTTAAATGAACCTGGGCACTCAGGGCCTCCGGATGAACCTGGATAAAACCAAGGTCATGTTCAGCGAGCACGTTGACCTGCAGCCGATTGCTGTGACCGGAACTCCCCTCGAGATTGTTTTGGAGTATGTATACCAAGGGCAGATGCTCCAACTAGGGAGAAACAACTTTGCGGGTGAGGCTAAAAGAAGAATACAGTTGGGCTGGGCTGCATTTGGAAAGCTTCGTCAGGTATTCTCATCCCCCATCCCACAATGTATTAAGACAAAAGTCTATAACCAGTGCGTTCTACTTGTAATGACATACGGAGCCGAGACGTGGACACTTACGATACGGTTGGTCCAATTCAAGGTCGCTCAGTGTGCTATGGAAAGAGCTATGCTCGGTATATCTCTGAGGGATCGAATCCGGAACGAAGTAATTCGGCAGAGAACTAAAGTTATCGACATAGCTCAACGATTTAGCAAGCTGAAGTGGCAGTGGGCTGGCCATATCTGCCGTAGGACCGATAACCGTTGGAGCAAACGAGTCCTTGAGTGGAGACCCCGAACCGGCAAACGTAGTGTGGGGCGCCCTGCGACTAGATGGAGCGACGATATACGCAGAGTGGCTGGTGGGGAGTGGAGGAGGACAGCCGAAGATCGGGCTAAGTGGCGTGTCATGGGAGAGGCCTATGTCCAGCAATGGGCTGCCGCGGGCTGATGATGATGATGATGATAATGATGATGGGTACTCAGTAAAGTATCTAGTGTTGAAAAGTATAAATTAAGTTTGATTTCTTTTTCAAGAAATTATTTTATACTATGAATACTAGCTGGTTTGCAAGAAGATTTATTGTTTGATCCTTATGTAAACTATTAAAGATTTTATATTTTGATTATAGATAAAGGACAGGTTAAGTAATAAAGATTAAGGACTTTTTTGATATTACATAGTAGGTATGTAATTTTCTTTCTCATATTCAATCTAATTGAAAAAATCCGGACAAGTTAGGGAGCCGGACAAAGTCCGGACAAGTGTCGAAAAGTCCGGACATGTCCGGATTAATCCGGACGGATGGTAACCCTAGCCGTAGCGCCCCCAGCTGAGTTATCAATGTAAAACTTATCTAAGAACATGCTCCAATGAAGCCGAACCCATAACTGAAAACTGCAACAAAATTGGATTGGTAGTTTCGGAGAAAATGGCAATATGGATTTGCACAAACAAACAAGCACAAACATCCTCTCACCCCAAACGCACATACCGTCTCCGTTCCGTCGTGGGTAAAGAAAGACGGTATTCTATCCGAAAAATAATTTTCAAAACAAATTCATACCCAAACACAAGCACTACAGAATATTAATTACTTATATCTGTTGTATCACAAAAAAACTAAGAGTTGTTCAGTCTGCAATATTGTATTGCAATCTATATATCCGCGGCCCTTGAAACTAACTACGATAAGTAAACTAATCCCAATCGCTGTTGTGTATTTTTGGTCTCTGGTTCCGTATATATTTATGAGATATTCCACGATGTATTTTGTTTCCATTCACGTTTTGCATTGCGGAAGACCATGTTTCTGTATAATGTAGATCTTATACTGAAGAAATCTTGATATCTCCCATAGGGAGGATACGAAACCGAAACCAAATCAGAGTGATCGGACAAGCTTTTTTTGTTACTAGGACTGTGTTGTGTACAATGTACAAGAATTGTACAGTGCACAATTATTATTATTTTATAGTCTGCGTAAATATATCATTATAGCAGAAAGGTACGTAAGAGAATGACAGTAAAATATTAGACTACCCTTTCTTTGTTAGTTCGTAAATTATAGACATGAATACTTTGAAAAAAAAACCTTAACCTATATAAATAATATTCTACTAATACATGTAGATAATACATCCATTGAAGAGACGAAACGTATAGATAAGTAACTTTTTTTTTTAAATAGTCAATCACATCACAAAATTAAAAATGGAATTCCACAAATCGAATAATTCGAAATTGTAAAAGCTATATCATTAATTATTTGGAAATGACAGCTAACGGTGTAATTTGTTACAATTTCTTCAATAAAACTAACGCACGCAGATAAGTATAATTCATTCTAAGACAAGATACCGCGGATCCCTAAACAAGAGACATGAGAAGGAGAAAATACAAAGATTTTACGTGACTAAAATTCAATACGTTTTCTCTAGCAGTACTACGTGATGTGCGTGCGTGATCATCCTGTATATCATAGTTCAGGAGCTAGTACACGTGTGCAGTGCCGTGTTTATGTTGATCTGCATACACAGTAATGTTAAATAGATGATTCCAAGAACTTTTTTGTTTACAGCATATTTTTTGTACCTGGCGCTTTGTATTCTAATACTTGAAATGCTTTCAGCGCTTAAAAGCAACGAAAATGTTTGAATCAATGTAAATATTAAACAACACTGAATTAATTCCGCTAAAATCTTTCAAAAATAGTTATATTCATACAATCGCATAAACTTTCGATAATTTCACTGTAAAATAGTTAATAGTTGAAAAATAATAATGGGCCGTGTGCTTGTCTGCCACCTAAGTGGTATAAAAAAGTTAATAATAGTAGTAGACTGTATACTGTTATATTGATTTTTAAATAATTTAATTCCAAAAGTATACTATAAACTCAGTAAGCTGTAATACTTTTACAATTATTCATTCAGTATTAAGAGATTTCATGCACTTTGTTTCGAAACTAACTTCTGAAATATATATTTGAATTCATATTTCTAGCTAACTGGCATATAGCTACTTAGTCATCTTCTTTCTTCGTATTTTATTTATCTACCAATGTAAAATATATATCATATCACGAGAACAACCATTAGCTCCTCACCTATACCAATACTTTTCATTTTAGCAATATTGTCGAACTTAAATCCAAGTTTTACAATGACACTTGCTTGGCAAAACATAATTTGATACAAAACTATTTTGAAATCTCTTTTGCGAAGTAAATCTGTAAATCATTCCTTCCAGTAATTCCTTGATTTCGAAAATCCATTTTAATAAAAATTGTTAAAGCTTTGAATATCTATTCTATGAATACCTATGTAATTCGTGCAATTTCTATCATGACAACTATTTGAAAAGGCCTTTCACAGTTTTGATGCACTAACGTCGATTACATTGATTGAAACATCAAAGTTGTACTAACACATGGATATATTAATTACTGTGACGTATTCAGGATATCCAACAGAACGTTAATTGCACCGTAATTATAGTCCGGTAAATTTAGACATCCGAGCATACAAAAATTTCACACCCAGCTCAAAGTGGTAGGATTGTCCAAAATACCACCAATAATCTCATCACCATAATCATCCTAATAACGCTAGCAATACAGTACGGTACATATTATAACTGATTTTCGTTTTTTCTTTTTACTGTGTGCTTAAGATGCTTCTTCCCAAATTGATCGACATTTGGAAAACTGTTATAGATTATTTTAAGTTTCATTCATGGTGGCATTTTGAACAATCCTTGGTTGAGAGTTATTGTACCATCGCTGCTATTTTTGATCTAATTTGACCGGACTATTATACACCTAGTAATTACGTAATACGTCATGTTAATTATTTAAATGAGCATAATGGCTCGCTAACAAAGATATTACAAACATTATAGGTATGGTTTTATAATAGAAAACAGTAGTTTTTCAGGAGTGCTTGCACAAGTGAAAATGTAAGTCGTGTAAACGGGGCTAATATAATGTAGGCACAAAAGGTGTCGGTGACGATAAAGGTGACAGTAACAGTGTCGCGAGTTCAATGGCTGAACTAGATCCTATTCGGCAAGCTTGTGAAGTAGCATATAATTGTTTTATAGAAACTCAAACAACAAGTTACTCGTGTATCTTAAAAACCTCCGAATAAATGATTTCCTACTTTAAATTTATCTAAACAGTCTGGATCAGCTCGATTCTGTACCCATGTACATACTTCATGACTTTCTTGATCCCATTTCTTACTGCTGCCAAGTACTTATTGCTGCTCCCTCTAAATTGAGTTATAATTCCCATTATATTTTTATTTCCTACAGCTTGTAAGGGAATGTGAGGGAGGAATGGAGTACAATGCGTATTGTGGTTGCAGATATTTTTTATTGGGACGCAAGTCTTTGTTGATCGGGAGATCGAATTTGATCTTGAATTGATTCCCATTTCATATTGGGAATTCAAAATGGTGGCTGAGGTATCAGATTTGAATTTGAGAGGTTACATACAATGAAATTTTGAAGCATTTAGTATGATTATGGTTACTTTTCCCAACAATATTTTAATCAGGAAAAGTTGACATCCTTAACGGGATTTGGAACCACGATCAGTCCCGTATAGGGGGAAAACTCTGCCCAACTGAGCTAAATCGGCACGTTCTGGAAATATAGATAGATAATACTTTATTGTACACCATTAGATTGAGACAAGTAGGTACATTGTTTACACTCGAACTTTACATTTACATTGTTTACTCAAAGGAATATCTAAAACGGCGTTGATAGGATCTTACCAAATTTGGATAGGTAGAGGGGGGAACACGACTGACGGTGGAGGTGAGCGCTGATGCATTACAAGGTGGCCACCCTAAACCTACACCTGGGTCGCAAGTCCCAGGCGCCGTCACAGTGTTCCTCTCTGTACCACGCCATGGACCCGGCGACCGCACGGTGAATCCATGGAATGCTAAGAACCGGATCTCTCCGGCGGCGTTATCCCAGAAATCCCTTCTTGGAATGAAAAGAAGGGGAAAATAAATAAATGATTAATATTAAAAGAGGCATTGAGTACAACTACATCAAGTTTAATGTAAATAGCCTGTGTAATAAAATGATACATTGCGTTAAAATCACAGTGTTTGCGATACCCCCGGAGGCATTTTTAAATCGTATATGCATTTTATTAAAAAGCTGGCAATCGAATTTCTGTATAGACAGAAAATAAAGAGAACGTGTAAATAAAGTGCAATAAATATTGACATAAATTGATATCCAACCGTATTTAATTGAAATTCCGTAGAATATCCAATTCGATCATAATATTTTAGCACACAAAATAATTCAGCTACCAAATTATTGTTCAGTCATTTTACGTCACGTTTATTATTCGATAATCGATTTTGCTTCCCTCTCTATTGTGTTATATTGCGATTGTATCAAGCAATTAGACCATCGCGGTCCAATGCTGAACATCTCTTCTCTTTCGACTCTTGGGAGGTTTTGACCTACTGTTTCCACGCTGGCCCGACAGGTTGGTATAAGGTTTTATTATGAGTTTTCCTTCTCTTGCAGTGATATCGTCTGCGTACTTTTCCGTGATTACTTGTAGTTATTTTATGCAAGTTCGGGACTTCACGCGATTACTTCTTGTAGTCTTTCACCAAATACAAATTTTAATAGTTTCATCATAATCATATCTCTATATATAATTCCGTTTTCAGTAAGCTTGCACTTTGGTCGATGTCCAGAATCCACTCTCTTCCTGATTGCTCTTTTTCTAGTATGGAAGTAAATACCGTGTTACTTTCCAACCCCCAGTAGAAAACGTGTGGTAAAGCCTCGTCCATCAATTACCAAATTTTCATGTGAGGTTGACTTAGTCTCCTAGTCTTAGGTGTTGTCCTGGTGTGTCTGGACATCGCCCAACCAGAACACGGGCCCGCAAAAATAACTAATAATATTGACCTAACGAAGCCGTACTGACCAACAGAAACACGGCGGAATCGGTTTCCCCATCCTGCTCAATATGCGCATGAGGTACATTTTTCCTGCCTAGAAATTTAGCGATCTTACTCCTTTACAATAGAGTATCGTATTAAAATCCTGAAACATTTGCAGCTAATCCTCTAAGAAAGTCTCAAATATAAGGCGGCAGTGGAAGCTGATTGCATAACTGGACATAATATGAATCGCATACACTCCTCTACTCGCAGGTCCTGTTAGCTGTGTGCGCTTGTACTTACAAGTTCTACTTTTGCTTACACTAGGCAGAGATGTAGCAGAAGTAAAGTTTTGAACAAAGTTGTTTATTTCTGGTCCGCGCGAATGAGGACTGGGCCTATGGGATCCGTGGCTGGGCCTATGGATTACCAATCCAATTCCCGTGACAAAAATATAGCTGCTGTATTATGTTATTTCAATTTACAATATAATCTGTCTTTATGCAACACTTTTGAGTCTGTGTTGATGGTAATATGAATTTATTAATTTTGGTACTTATTTGGTACCCAATTACCAAAATGGAAAATAAAATTTTCTTCCAAAACTGGCTATGACACTAGGTTATGAAAACGATGATTTACTTCTTGTTTCGTAGCTAGTTATCAAACCAAGAAAAAAATGCACAATGTAGCTGCTTGTAAAAGATCTGTAACGAAAGTGACCGAAGCCAAAATATCAAGTTAAACTTCTGCGTTTCATTTTGATACCACTTAAAACTCTGTACAGCTTTAGCTGTTGAGCGCGGTATCTGTTTACTGGGCAGCTTACGAACCCATAAGTTAAGTTTACGGGTATTAGGGAGAATAAAGAAAAATATGTTTTAGGATAAACTCAAGGACATCGGAACTGTACTGGAGTTTCATTATTAGAGCTTATTTCGTAAGTCGATACTCCAATACGTCGGATATTACTTTTAGTTTCAGAATTCTTTATTACGGTACACAAGTAGGCAGTTTAAACGGTTCGTGTGCTATAATTTGGTCTGGACGAGAAAGTTTTAGGTAAAATGGAAACAGTACTTTGGGTGACCCAAAAAATCTGATATACAATAATAATTCACAGCCCTTGGCTTCGCAAGTATGGAATTCTGAATCAGTTCTCCGACCTGATTTGCTATCCGACCCCCGAAATACGGACAGAAACCAAATACCTGCGCTTCGTACAACAGTAAGTAGGTGCATAATACCAGCTTGTAGATGAGGTTATACTGGGCCTATTAAGACCTTGGTGAGACCCCAGAAACACTATCAAACGCATGCGTTGGAGCCTTTTTTTCGTGCGGATATCCCCTCGGATACTTCGCCCGCCGGAGCCGGAAGGGGAGGTTATGTCGGACTCGAACCGACTAAACCACACGCCGACTGTGGGTTGTGGTGGTAGGCCGGAGATGAGGTTGTCTTCGACATATCCCTCGCACTCCGGCTGACCCAGGGCCATCCCTTAAGGTCGTTGGATCCGCTCGGTTGAAGAAGAGAGACAGCCGTACTGTCTAATGGGTATAGACCCATTAGACAGTACGGCTATATATACCTATAGAGGTATAAGAAATATTATTATTATGGAGTTCTATGATCTATAGTCAACATCACATCGATATTGACTAGCAAAATACTTGTGGAATGTTGTGGAATAGTTGTGGAATAACAACTATTCCACAACATTCCACACAACGCTATCCAGACCCATGGTAAGCATAGCTTAACTAGCTTGTGTTATGGAATCTAGAATGGGGATAAACATACTTAGATACTTTTTTTGTAAAGACATACATACTATACCTAGAAACACCCAGACCAATGCAAATAGCCATATTCATGCATACAAATATTTGAGCAGGAATCGAACCCGCGCCTCCTGCGTAGCAGTCGCGTTCACTACCGCCACGCCACGGAGGCTGATACTTCAATGAGCGACATAGTCATATTGTGGCTAAGTTCCGTAAATAAAGATTATTTTTATTATTTATTATAGGACAGATGATTACCTTAAAGACAAAAATGTCTGGCTTGAGCATGGTGCAGGCTCCTCCTAAATGTTTAAATAGGAACGCGAACTTCTTTATTCTTTATTTTTGTTAACTTAGGTTAATTATTTTATCATAAGTTTTTTTTATATACTTTAATTATCTTGACACGAGACATATGTACATTCGTCCATATTTAGTCTTAAGAACTTACTTTTTTGTAAATTGACGTCCATAAAATGCTACAGTGGAGTTTGTTGCGCCGTTTCTTCTCCACTGGTGCCTAGGAAACGGTGGTAAACTTAGTTTTAAGCAGAATTTGACGTCAAAAAGCTGTAGTAGTGCTACACAATTTTGAATAAATACCTTGAGTTTGGGTTTGAGTTTGAAAGATTAAAAAAAAACTTCAGTACGATCTTTTAATATCGATCTGATGCTGAAATGCGACGATATATTATTATTAGTAAACTTAAACTCATGTACTAAGACTTATTAGTTCCTTTGTTTCTTGTTAAGGAAATGAGTAAGTTTCCTATTCACGCAACTTGCGTGATCCCCCAGCCAATGGCGACTTTTGTTGCTAAAGAGTTAAGATGGACCTGCCGTTTCAGTTGGTGTTATTGGCACGAGGTATAAGGTCATTGAACTATACAACTCCTAACGAGTAAAATTGGCTTATTCCTAATTCCCCCTTTTTCTAATTTCACCCTGAAAATAATTTAGGGTTTCCGGTAAAGCCAAGGGTTAAAGACAGATTTTGCATAGAAATCGTCGTAAAGAAAATAATATTTCAGAACAATCTTCATAATAATCACAAAGATTTGTGCTGTAAGGTGGAGTAGTCTAGATAGAGCAAATAAAATTAATTCAAAATTTCCCTTCTCTTTATATCCATCTTTAAGGGCGACGGTGGAGCCATCTACTAACTTTCTTACGGACTGATAGATGGCTCTACCGTCGCCCTTTTAGACGGTTCAAAGAGAAAGGAAATTTGAAGTGATTCAGGTGTGGCTTAATAGCTCAGTTGGAAGTGCATTCCCCCTGTAAGGGAAAGGTCTTGGGTTCAAGTCCCACTTGAGCACTTCATTTTTCCCGATGTATTTAAAAGTTAGTATAGTATATTTAAAAAAAATAATTTAAAAAAGAATGATAGAAGTAGCTTAATATATATCAATCAATCAAAATAACCTTTTTCATCTACGAAGACAAACTGCTCTCATAGTAGCCATGGAAGCAGGAAGCCTCACGCTGTAGAACCCTGTACTGGCAGTTGCGAGAATGCTATAATCTTGAGGCAGTGACGTGACTTTTAAAATACCCGATCTACGGCGCCCACCGAAAAGAGATGGGGTGGCACTCTACTCCACCAGGAATCTACAGCGAGAAGAACTCTAGCTATTACATACTGTAGCGAAAACACAAAAAGAACAGACAAATTCCTTAAAGAAATTAATTCACTGACTAGACGGTACTCTTAATTGAAAGAAACCCAACAAATACTTTGAAGTTTTATACGGAGGTTCAACAAAGTCTCTTCAGAGCCGGCATTAGTGTGACAAATCAAACAAACAAGTGCAACTGTTGCACTCAAGTTTCACACAAAGCGGAGTGATCGTTAGCCCCTGCGGTTGGGGAGCTTCTTCAGACAATGGGGCTACTACCAATGGTGGATAACTCGCTTTCGACAAGTAGCTCTCGATCGAGTTTGTATACTCCCACAAGTGTAGTACGATCCCATGACCGCTCGTAGTGTACATACGTTGAAAGAAGGAAATAACAATATTTTGTTTATGATATACTTTATAATTAGACGTTATGAGGTGATCTGCACATTGTGAGAGCCCAAATATGACCACCATCTCAGCATTAAAGGGATTAAATGTAGCTATAGTGGTTTTTAGATTAATCACTAGGCCAGTAGAGCTAATAAGGTGTATGGATGCATACTCTGGCAGTGACATGCATATCATCTTCTACTATGGTAAACCAGCAATTCGTCAATAATAATTAGAAGTAACAACCTTAGTAGCTCAGTTAACCACTAACTACCTTGTTGCAGTTATCTTGCGAAAAAAGAGAGACTTAAGCATTTTATTCTTATTTTATATTCTATTGCTGCAATGTAAAATAATTTCTTTGCTTGCCTTACTACCAAGAAATAAAGCGTAGTTTTTTGGTGGATTTTGAACCATGAAAAGCATTCATTTTTTCTAATGTATTCTTTTATAGTGCAGGCGAACGAACAAACAAAAGCGAGTATGAAAATCCATATCAATAGACGTCAGTTGTAGTGTATTCCGGACAATGGCGGCATTAAACGGTAACCGTATATTCCGATATATCGAAATAAAGGCAGGCATTTTATCACGATTTCTGTTATATTTTTTACTGTGTGACCCGCTTGTGGCATACTTTGAATACCCGTATCATCCCTTTGAGTCATAGGTGCCTGCAACTTTTTAAACTTCAAATAATGTATGAGAATCTGACGGATTGGTTGTTTCAGGTTCGACATAGCCTGACTTAGACATAGGCTTGACTTTTATGGGAGTGACTAGAAATGGTTACGAGACCGTGAGGTAGGTTTACCTCACGGTCTCGTCAGTTAATCAGTAATTGAGGTATTTAAAAAAAAAGAATATTAGAACCGAAGTTACTAATATTCACTCTAACCCCTCCAACTAAGCTAAATTGCTTGTGCTAGGAGTGGTTTCACGTCTGTAGTGTAATGGCCAGGATTCGAACCCGGACCACTCCATCGTAAGGCCGACTCCTTTACAATTAAGCTACCGACGCTATATTCGAACCCGGGACCTCTTGATCGTAAGGTTGTGGGTGTGGTGAGGGCCACCGTACAGCCTCCCAATAATTTACCACCTATAAGAAAACATTCAGAAATAAGCAGCTGAAAAAAATATCAAGCAATAAAGACCATTAAAACTGAAAGTAAATATCCCATTTTTCATGTTTAATCGCCAAGGTGAAGGACCTACGACCTCTAAGGGATATAAATTTAAAAATAAACACCGTTTTATTTGAACCATTCGTAAAGAAAATCCTGTCAATCCCTAGAACGAAAAATAAAGATAAAATACAAGAGAACGAAAACTATTTTTTTTTTCATTTAAAAAGAATAGTTTTTTTATTATTTTTTTATTAAAAAGAATATTAGAACCGAAGTTACTAATATTCCCTCTAACCCCTCCAACTAAGCTAAATTGCTTGTGCTAGGAGTGGGTTCACGTCGGTAGTGTAATGGCCAGGATCGAACCCGGGCCCTCGCGATCGTAAGGCCGAGTCCTTAACCACTAAGCTACCGACCGAAATTGTTGTATTTTATTTTTGGAACAACTGTTGCTCGTAGGTCCACACGCGTTAAATTCTGATCTCGCAGCGCATAAGAACCTATTCCAAGGATAAAAGGTAGCCTTGTCCTATGTCAAATTATAATCATCTCTCCGTATAGCAGATTTCAGCCAGATTCATTCAACTGTTAGAGTGTGATATCATCATATGTGATAACAATCATGCAAACATACGAATATCCTAATCCGTACTAATATTATAAATGCGAAAGTAACTCTGTCTGTCTGTCTGTATGTCTGTCTGTCTGTCTGTATGTTACGCTTTCACGCCTGCACCACTGAACCGATTTTGATGAAATTTTAGAACTTTAGAAAGGACATAGGCTATGTTTGGTCGCGATAACCGACATCCACGCGGGTGGAGCCACGGGCAAAAGCTAGTATTTTCATAAAGGTATGATTTTGAAGGTGAATGCATACGACATTTACTGTCGACACGTCCAGCACTTAAGTTTAATTCATTGTGACTTCTCAATGTTCCTCTTTATCCAATGCAATGTATGTTCTTATCGTATGCCGAATGCTGTATGCTTCGGGATCTTTCATATCTATCATCATTAGTTAGGAAGTAGGATTTCGATATTTATGGATTCGAATTTTGATACTTCAATTAGTTTATGAAGTGGAAGTGGTTCAGAGTTCAGGTTCCTATAGCAGTTGCTAAATGTAAAACAAAATAAATAATATAGTAGTCGCTGTGGAGAAGAAGTTGGTAGCCTTGGACACCATGAACTCTCATGCAGCAGGAGCGCGGGACGGCTTTCGAGGGACGCGTACATCAATGACATAATCCGTCGGGCTCTTGTCACCGCTGGCGTTTCAGCCGTATTAGAACCTTCTGGTTTGGTACGCGACGGTCGGTGGTAAGAGGCCAGATAGAATGTCATTGGTGCCTTGAAGATGGGAAGGCATTTGGTGTGGGATGCAAGATGGGCTGACACCCTTGCGCCTTCTCATCTTTCAGGTACCGCAGTCTGTGGCTGCGCTGCAGAGACCCTCAAACGGCGAAAATATAGTAGTATAAGTGGTAATTACATATTTGAGGCGCTTGGAGTCGAGACGCTGGGATCATAGGTCCAAGTGCGCGTCTATTATTCAAAGAAATCTCAAAACGTTTAATGGCTGGTTTATTCCTTGCGCAAAGGATTGGCATTGCCATTCAACGTGGCAATGCCGCCAGCCTTCGGGCCACCCTCTCGGTTGACGTCGATGGGGAGGAATTCTTTGACGCCTGAACCTGTAGTTTTGCACATATTATGTCTTGTTTTATATTTTAATCTAAAATAATTATCATGTATATTATGTAAATAACAATTGTATAAATAAATAATAAAAAATAGAGGATATTAACCCCGTTTTATCACTTTCCACGCATAATACTTATAAGTTATAATATTTTAATATTGAGGGGACTTTGTAATATTGAGGGGACATCGAATTCATCCACACTCGACTTTTATAAGTTTAAGTATTAAGTAGAAATGCTAACGTGCATTTAAGTTATATTTTACCATTCGATTCTCAGTGAAACTTATATTGACAATACAATTTCACTCACAAAACTTTGCGTGGTTACTGTTAAGAGTATAGTTAGACCAACAGTAGTTGCGCCATTTTCTATTTATAAACTTGTGAGTTTTACTGCACCTTTGAAAACTCTAGAACGATAATAAATAAAACTATGGTAATAAGATATTGGTTTTATTTGAAAATAAAAAGCTTTGTAACTTTTGTTGCAGTTATTTATTTTCTTGGACAACAATAGTTTTCGAAAGCTAAGTTCATAAAAGTATTCGTTCGTCAATCTTAACTATAAGTAATATAATATTATTGTAGATACTTAATCTGAAAATATCTTCTTACTAGCTTTTGCCCGCGGGGCCCCCGCGTGGATGTCGGTTATCGCGACCAAACTTAGCCCATGTACTAATTCAGGGTGTCAGCTAACTCCATACTAAATTGTATTAAAATCGCTCCAGCCGTTTAGACGTGAAAGGGTAACAGACGACCATCCATCAATCCATTCATTCATACTTACAAACTTTCGCGTTTATAATATTAGTAGGATTCAAATAGAATATAGATGTAGGCACTAGTTAACGAATCCTTCAAAAAGGCTACAAAAGGACCCACTGTTGTCCCTGTCAAATACATACTATTTTATTGCACATCAAAGTTAATTTAGCACGATTTAACAAAATATTGCAGGAACGCTAGCGTAATTTTCAGTTCATAGATTTGTTGGGACGAACTATAGACTGAGTTGTCACTATTTTAATATTTTAAATTTCGAACGCTCAACAGAATTTTTTTGTTTATTTCGACCTTTTTATTTCATCTAAATCCTCTTTAATACTGGTCATAAGCCGTCATTTTTCAAACAAAGAACGGCGAGCTAAAATAAAATATTATCAGCGGTAACACCTAGCGAACAGGTGGCAACACTTATTATAGTGAGGTGGGACGTGTTCTTACGGATAAGGTTGGGATGACTCCGGGATTTTATGATTCCAGAATTAAGCGCGGTGAGGTATGATGCTACTGGGATTAATGTAAAATATTTTTCTCTTTACTGTTTTTAAAAAGTTGACTTTTCAATCAATCGATCCAACGATCTTATATTCAAATTAAAATACAGACTATGCTCTACCGTAGGCTTTCCTCTTAGGGTTGAGAAGTGAGACGGCAGTCGCTCCCGGAAAAGCTGACATACAATTTGATTTGCATCGAAATCCCCGTAAGTAGATGTATTATCATCACTCATCATAATATAAAGTGAATTTTCTGTACTCATTTATTTGTATAAAGTTAACTCTGAACTCTCTTACCCTTAATAAATGTACGTATGTACATTTGCTTAGTTGTAAAATAATGATGAAATGAAAATTATATAGTGTACAGTTAAGAGCAGCTGAACTGTTACTCCAAAGACTTGGCGTAACTCAACTAACTCTACTGAGGAGAAACTTTGGATGAATGTGCTTCGAGTTCTTTCGACATACACACCACTATTTCCTACAGACTGCTTTTTAACATAAGAGTAATTTGCATTCATCAACTATTTGATTTATTTGCTATTTTCATAAGCAACATTATTACGAATCAATATATTTTGCATCAAATTTATATACCTAATACTCTTTTTTAACGTACGTGTACGCACCGAGGAAAATGTATCTTGGTATGTTTATCCGCATTCTAGAACCCGTATCACAAGTTAAGCTACATTCATTTTGACCTAGACCTAGGAATATTTTTTATTTCAATCTGAGATTAAACTAAATTCAAAATAAATATTTCTGGTTTCGAAACAAAAAAAAAAACAAAATCACGAGACCCAATAAATTAATGTCCCGTGAACACCCGACGGACGTTCCGGGACGCCTTCTATGTTTCCCATCACTAAGCCCCTTGTAGTAAATAGACGTTTTTGCACACATCAAGTTTCATTAAGTCTATGAGGGTATCAGATTTTGGGACTGTTATTCCCAGTGTTTTTGCCTTCACTATATGACCGTGTGATCTCCGGGTGAACTTGGGTCATTCTCTTGTACATTACTTTGATGGGTTGGACGATGGGAAAATGTTTATGTAATGGGTGCGGTGTTTGGGAATCCTTGTTAGAGCATTTATGGTGTTATAGGATCACGGTGCCTATTTATCTCTAGTTTTCAAAGTTATATTTCCTTACATATAGGCGTTTCTGTTACACATATTATTGGAATCAGATATAGTTTACATAAGACATGAATAATTTGGAATATGTATTAACATCAAAAACTGCATCACGGATGTCATCAAATAATGAGATTTAAGTAGTTCTTAGTACTTATAAAAAAACATTTATAGGAATTAACAAAAAAAATTGAGAAGAAAATTAAAAAGATTGATTACCATGTTGAGCGAATATACACCCGGCAGAAATACACACGTTAAGTTCATGTACTAAGTCCGTCGAGTTCCAGAATCTGACCAATAACCGAATCTGTGGAAAATCGTCATAAATTCCATTTCCTCTCGTTACAATCTTGAATCGTCTCTAATCTATGGAAACCTAATGGACTGGCATAATCTGATCACTCACTAACACACCTTCTGTTACTTAACCATAAATAACCACTTATACTTGGTTAGAATTAACCATAATTTTGGTGATTGAAATTTAAGTCACTCATAATCGTGAGGGGCTACAATGTAAGACCTCACGTACCCTTTAATTTTGCATACCCATCAATTTCACGTATAATCACAGTAGGCTGTTATCACGTGTAGCAGAGGTTTCGTGGCAGATCTTTTGCCAGTAAAGTATAAATATAGTGTGAACATCACAGTCTTATTATTTTTTTATATTTAGTAGGCTTATATATAGTAATACTGTGGTTACATTGTGAATAACGAACTATATACTACCACAATATAACGAGTTTCTTGAAAGAGTTCGTTAAAACGAGTCATCAAAAGTTAGTTAGACTGTGATAAAAGGTAGCTTTATCGGTGGTCTTCTCTCCTATCCTCCTTTTCTATATTTACTCTTCAGTTACAGCAATAAATATCACTTGTCTATAAGTTATCATATATTTCTGATACTCATGTTTTATCACGAAGGACAGAATGTACCACAGTTGACAACCGCTGACGAGCCACCGCGCTGCTGCGAGCAAATTAATTTCACATTTATTTTCGTTATTTTCATTCACACGCATTTACTTGGTGGCTTTTATTAATCATTGTTTATAAAACCGTCACGTTTTGTATCGTCAAATACACTTCATTTGTAAAACCAAAATAATTATAATTATTTTTATTTTCTATTAACTACAATTCACCATAAAATGACAATAACACCATGTGATTCATCGACTTATAATATTAGAATTGCGTTCGTGGCGTAGCCGTAGCGAACTCGGCCATTAAACAGGAGGCGCGAGTTCGATCCCCGCTCAATACAAATATTTGTATGCATAAATAAGGGTATTTGCACTGGTCTACTCGTACCTTGGAGAACACGTTAAGCCGTTGGTCCCAGTTACCATACGAACATCTATGGCAGTCAATACGGGTAGTTGAAGCCCTCAAAAGTCTAACAACTGGTCTAGCTGTAATGTTTCAATATCGCCTTTGGGTTGTGTAGGTCAGATGGCAATCGCTTCACAGAAAATACCGAAGTTTTTTTTTATACAGGACACGTCATTTTGACTTCACCTCGCCTGATGTTAAGCTAAAGGCAAAGTCTCGGAAAGAGGGTCACCATCGTAAACATTTACCATGTTAACAGTGGTGGCACTCAGCTTGACGGCCTCATTAGATGCCTTTTCACGCCCCGCTTAAAGGACCCGGGACTGTAGGAAGAAGGAAACACGTGAGCTGGCAGGGAATTCCAGGTCTTAGTGGTGCGGCATAGGAATGAATCACTGAAACGCTTGGTTCTAGCAGGTATACTCTGCACCGTAAATGGATGGCATCTTAGCCCTGCACATGTCGTCCTGTGAAGGAAAGGGGAGGGTGGGACTAATTGGAAGAACTCGTCAGAACATTCACCATGGTAGAGACGGTAGAAAGCTGCCAAAGACGCAACATCTCTACGCATCTGCAAAGGCTCGAGGGTGTTCGTGACCTCAGGCAGTTAGACAGGTAAAGCGGACCCCAGACTCCAAGCTGAAAGGTTCGGATGCGACAGATTAATTTAGAAATTAAAAATCGCGTTCGTACTCAACGTTAAATCATCTGCAAATTATTCGCCTCGTCTAACCACAGACAAATATCGAGTATCGCTCTTGTCAGGTTACATGGATATTAATTAGAACTCAGATACTTACTTTGTGAAATTGACAGGCTTCACTGCTTGTCTTATGCATGACGTCGTTCACGAAATCTGTAGCACATTAAAAATATAATATTGATACAGATAAATATAATTAACGAAGATATTTGGATCGTAAGCAGCCAAGACTTTAAGCTTCATTCACATAGGCGTGTTATTATTTTATTTTTAAAAAGTAAGAAGCCGTAGATAAAAGCCAGTCTTTTATATCGCACAGTAAATTTCCTGCAAACACCCACGCACATTTTCAATAAAATAATAACTTATGTACACAATAAGGTAGCCCAAAAAAGCCTATAGAAACAGGCCCAAATGCCCTCGGTCCTTGAAAAACCCTCATTGTTAACAGTGATTATATTGTATCAACTTGCTCAGGTACCAAGGCTCTGAAGGCCCCCTTATCTACCTCCGCGTCGCCTTCAATAAGCCTAACAGTTTTGTCCAGTGAAATACCTTTTGTCTACATTGTATAGCAGTACAAAGGGACGAGGTTACACCATACTGTATCAATGGAATTGAAATGCTATGAAAGAACTGGCAGTGAATGATTGTGTAAAGAGTTTGGGAAATTTTACTGAGTTAATATTGGGTCAAGTAGCCTGGAAGTAAGGCGAGTCTCAACACTAAGGCCCGTTATCTAGAATGACACTCAGCCTGAATCGCGATTTATCTGAAGACACATTGTATAGAGAGATTGATAGTTTGACATAATCTACTATATAAAAATAAGTCGGGTTTTCCTTCCTGACGCTATAACTCCAGAACGCACGTACCGATTTGGCTAATTTTGGTCTTGAATTATTTGTGGAAGTCCAGGGAAGGTTCGTACGTTGAGAAAAATTCGAATAATTGTCGGGAACCGACATCCACGCGAGCGGAGCCGCGGGCAAAAGCTAGTCTACTATATAAAAATAAGTCGGGTTTTCCTTCCTGACGCTATAACTCCAGAACGCACGAACCGATTTGGCTAATTTCGGTCTTGGATTATTTGTGGAAGTCCAGGGAAGGTTTGTACGTTGAGAAAAATACGAATAATTGCCGGGAACCGACATCCACGCGAGCGGAGCCGCGGGCAAAAGCTAGGTGCCTATACAATCTGTCCTCAGATAAATCGAAATTCAGTCTGAGTTCCATTCTAGAATACGGGCCTAAGAGAATCAGTTGTGTGTAAAGGAAATTATTCTTCCGACTACTAGAACTACTAGAACCAAACTTAATGGCGGTTCAGAAGTTCGTACGAATACGGATTCAGGCCAATCGGCGTTTGACTCACTCTCTGTGTTCTGAAACGCCATTGGCCTGAAATCGCACGCGTATTACCAAGCTGGCATTCAGATTGGTTCGAGGTATAACCTGATACTGCAATAGGTCAGTCTCTTTTGCAATTGCCAATGACACTCTTGGTGCATGGATGAGATAGATGCATGCTTTTCACATTGAGACCTGTCAGTATTTAGTAAAGTGGTCGGTCCCAGTTCTCTTACGATAAAATCCATAACATTTATTACTTTTAGGGCTAAGTTCATCAACCAATCTAACCACATAACTTCAATGCTACCGGTTGTGGAGGTACTGTAACTGAACTCTACAACCTTGAATCCTGTTTCACGGAAAATATTGAAGTATGGCTACACCGTAATTAGACTGAAAAATTAACCCCAATCAAACTTGGAAATGAGATCAATCACATTATAATAAAGTGTAAAAACATCAGCTGACAGTTAAGTAGATAGAATGTTTTAATTTTAGTTGTATCAGAAAACCTTTTTATGTTTTTTTTATGATGTTTAACCGATACCCCAAATAAAGATACTGATTTTGTTTTTTATGACCCACAATTTGGTTAGCAATAACGGCCATTATTCAACACCTTTACCTCGTCCGATCGTGGTTTGTTATGATTGAGCTGTAAATAATCTCTCTGCTTTAATAATAGGGTTGGTTTACAATGTTACTGTACATTAGTAACCGATATTATCTCCTTATTTCTCAAGATTAAACTAAATTAAAAAAGAGCTCGAAAATGTGTGTTGTATTAAATTAATGTAGTATAAAAAAAAATCATGCTCTCGGGGATCGACACATGGGCCAAACCAGACGGCAGTGGTATTTTTTTATGGAATAGGGAGGCAAACGAGAGGACCATGGACACCCGCAACACCAGAGGAGTCACAAGTGCGTTGCCTTCCTTTCAATAGAGAGAACGCTTTTTCTTGAAGGTTTGAAGGTTATATTGGTTCGGAAATATACCATAGACGCCGATAAACCAAATAAAGCGAAAATGCTAAAAAATATTAAAATGTTCTATCTACACGATTTCACAATAATATCCAAAAGACTTCCATGTCCAATGGTGTTATTGCCCCAATTTTCTCGCCAACCGTTACTTAACACCTATAAAAATTAATCTACATTGCAGGACGGTTGAAGCAGCCCTTTGTACCACTTCATTTACATTTGAATGTGGTCCTTGCCATTGTTTATATACAACCTTACTTGCTCAAGCCCTTCTGAAGGTTTGATGTATGTAGGTTAGAAATTTCGGGTGTATTTGCATATTTTGAGAGACTGATTCTAGTGTAGTGTTGAAATTTACTAGTGTTAGGGTGAAGGGTGGACTAAGGTGCGCTGATCTTCATAAACCTTTTAGTGGATAAGACCTTTTCTTATCACTAAGTGTATTAAGGTATGCCCTTGTCGTTTTGCAAGTTTGTTAAATGAAATAGCCTATGTGCTGTAGTTTAACCTGAAAGACGTTGCTATTTATTAGGACTATTTTTTAGGCTTGTAAGACTTTTGTCAGGTTGGTAGATAATGTAGATTATGTAACACAGATCAAAACAGTGAGTCGACTATCATTCGTATAAATGAGCTCTGTCGAAAATACACTCATAGACTGAGGGTCTATTAGAAATTTATTTAGTCCGTTTATTGAAGATTTATTGACGACACTCCACAGGATGGTAAGAAGCTAAGGCTGAAGTCCAGAAAATACGGGCCTTCATTCCAGATGCTAAAGTTATTTTTTTTTATATTGGACACGACAATTTGATTTCACCTCGCCTAATGTTAAGCTAAAGGCAAAGTCTCGGAAAGACGGTCACCATTGTAAACATTTACCATGTTACTTCACCATGGCACTCAGCTTGACGGCCTCATTAGAGGCCTTTTCACGCCCCGCTTAAGGGACCCTGGACTGTAGGAAGAAGGAAACACGTGAGCTGGCAGGGAGTTCCAGGTCTTAGTGGTGTGGCATAGGAATGAGTCACTTAAACACTTGGTTCTAGCATGTATATTCAGCAGTGTATATGGATGGCATCTTAGCCCTGCACGTGTCGTCCTGTGAAGGAAAGGAGAGGGTGAGGCTAATTGGAAGAGCTGATATTTCTATATATATTTACATAACATAACATCATAACATAAACTCACGCCTATATTCCCCAAGGGGTAGGCAGAGGTGCTAGCACTCACATTTCGCCAGTTTATGTTTAGGTCCAAATGTAATAGGTGGTGAGCCTGTTGACATTAACCGGACACTTATAAACCTGCCATAAATACACATATAACTTCGAAAAGCATCGAAAAGTCATTGGTGTGTGCCATGGTAAACCTGGGATCGAGCCCGAGACCTCGTCTCAGCAGTCCATTACCCATACCACTAGGCTACCACCGGTTTATTTATATATTATTTTTATATTTATATTTTTTTATTTATATAATATATGTATATTACAGGAGTGCCCTAAACCGACGAGCATGCATGAAGAATGTAATGAGAGTGAATGAAGCGAGAGTAGTATGTCAGGATCGTAGCAAATGGAGATCCGTGATCTCTGCCTACCCCTACGGGAAACAGGCGTGATTTTATGTATGTATGTATGTATATATGTATATTTATTTATTATATTGCCATCGACCTGACAGACATAATACTCGGATGCATAAAAGAATATTGAAATATTCAAGCTACGCAATACCTACCCTACATTATATACACATGTGAACCCACACCTTTCTCCCTTACTTACATAACCGAAGCAACTCAAACACGGTGATGACAAATTGATTCGATTTAGTTTCTGATTAGAGACCGTCGTCAAAAGTCGGACTTTCGAGCGAGGCCTAATTGAAGATCTGATTGAATTAAGCCCGAGCTGTTAGTGTCGTTAGGTGTACACACAATTTTGATTGCGTCACTACCGTCCGTAAATACGTGCCTTCACGTATCTTTTGAACTAAAACAAATATCATTTGTAGAAAGGTTAACTAGTAATGGTGATAAAATGAATTTCAACTGACTGTTAGGTCAACAATTTAGGTCACTTGTTGACCGATACATCTTTTTTTTAAATAAACGTCAATAAAATTTTACTTCACCTCGCCTGATGGAAACTTATAGGCAAAGTCTCGGAAAGAGGGTCACCATCGTCGGTTCCGTCGGTAGTTTAGTGGTTAAGAAGTCGGCCGGTAAGGCCGACTCCTTTACCACTAAACTAGAGGTCCCGGGTTCGATGCTGGCCATTACACTACCGACGTGAACCCACTGCTAGCACAAGCAATTTAGCTTAGTTTCAGGGGTTAGAGGGAATATTAGTAACTTCGGTTCTAATATTCTTTAAAAAAAATGGTAGCATTCAGCTTGACGGCCTCATCAGATGCCTTTTCACGCTCCGCTTAAAGGACCCGGCACTGTAGGAACGTAGGAAGAAGTATCTGCTGATTAATGGACGAGTTTTAAATGTCGTTTCCATGGGAGTCAGACGGCAGTCGTTCCCAATCAATCAATTAGCTCACCGCTGTCCATTGCTGGAAATAGGCCTCTCCCAGTTAAGCCCCCTTGTTTATCTATACTTTATACGGTAAGGGGCTCTTGATGACTCAGTTTATGTAAAAAAATGACAAAAGGAACCATATAGAACCTACGCCACGCCACTAAATACATTTCTCTCAATGTCAATTTCGCGATAGACTCGGAGCTGTCAGATAAAGTCACAGACAGCATCAATCTATATATCCAAGTGAATGATTCAATTGACATTCATTCATTTTGAACCACTGATTCGCTCGGGTGCTTCAGTAGATAGATTTATCTAGTGATTAAATTTTAATGCACAATTGAGTGTCAAAATACGTTTAGTTTGTGCCGCTTTTGTGTTTTACGTCGATAAGTGCGATTATCTAAAGAATTTATTGAGGTGTAGATATTATTCTCAAATTGCAACGTAACGATAGCATACCTGCTATGTTTTTACTACTATGAATGCCCAAGATTCGGTGGTGAAGGAAAATGGAGATAAATGGAAGTTACGTTCCGAGTTAGAGGCATCATATAAAATCGTGATACGAGCCTAATGATGAAGGTTTTCTAATTTACTTTGATGTGAATGCAAATCAAATTATTTTTATAAATGAAACGGATTTTTGTTCGCTATTCTCACGCCACACGGTTCTTGTTCCGGGAATCCCAAGCGGATGGCACATTCCGACCCGTGCATTTTTCCAAAGAGAAATATCCTTGCGACGTCTCCGCTATTTTTCTGTACTCCGTGATTTCAACCGACCAAAAGTCTAATTCCCTTACGTATACTTTGTGCAGTTTACATCCAGATTTATTTGCACTTCTAGACAAGTGGAAATTCGTTAGCCAGCGTATCGTGGAATAGAATGACTAGAATTCCAACAGTTCGTAAGAATGTTGTTAGATGGCTGCACCGTCGCCCTTATAGACGGATATAAAGAGAAGGAAAATTTGGAATGATACAAGTGGTGCTCAATGGCTCAGTTGGCAGAGCAGTCGCCCTGTAAGCGAAAGGTCGTGAGTTCGAGTCTCACTTGAGCATTTCATTTTTTCCAATGTTTTTCGAACTTAACAGTTAGCATAATAAATGCTATAAAAAATTCATTCAAATGTATGGGATTTGACGTATATGACAGTTGTCAACAAATGTCATAAACGTCAAATCCCATATATTCGTCATTATATACATTGAATTACCACGTTTCTAGGGGAGCTCGGCAAAAAAGAAACATGTGTAGTGAAGGTCGGAAAAGGGCCCTCATACCTACACCCATTGTCTCTCTACCACACGATGGACCCAGCCCCGCACATCAAATCCACGGAAAACTTCGAAATACATCGGGAAAAAATGAAGCGCTCAAATGGGACTTGAACCTACTACCTTTCCCTTACAGGGGAAATGCTCTTCCAACTGAGTTATTGAGCCACACCTGAATCTCTTCAAATTTCCCTTCTCTTTATACCCGTCTTCAAGAGCGTCGGTGGATCCATGGATAACTAAAAAATTCATCTCATAACACAAAATTAGTTTTAATATATTATACTCATGCCTGTAAATCCCCGAAGGGGTAAGCAGAGGAGTGTTAACACCCAAATTCCGCCAACAATGATTTTTAAGAAATGACAAGCCTATTACCGTCAAAGCGGGCACGTAGTCATGGGCTTTACGTTTATTTTCGGATGGAGAACCTGTCCCTTAGTCGCTTTCTTTATGATGCACGCTGTGTGGTACTTAAATAAAATATTTTTCTTTCTTTCTTTCTTTCTTTCTACAAAACCCACAGGAAGAGATGGTATGGCCCTATTCTACTCCACTGGGAATCTATCCGTTCAAATTAGTTTTACTTCACCATGTTTGGAAACATTGACTTCATTAATACCTCTCTCTAATTACTTTCGTTAATCTTAAAAGAAGAATGGTGAATTTGACCCCTAACAAACAAAGCCGTACGTTTTCGATAAATATCTACAGCAACTTTTCACTTTCTCTGCACCAAGGTTCGGTATACGTGTACAGGGGGATTTAGCGAAATGGCATATTAATGAGGCGGAGTTAAGCTCCTGATATATTTAGGTAACGCGACGCCAGTGACGTAACGTTTAGTTCGAGTGATTACCCTAAATATTATACACATAGCGCTATCTAAAGATCTAAAATAAGAATGACAAACTAGCTTTTATTATTCACCCCCTTCTCCTAAGAAGCGGGATGACACCCGAAAACCCCCCCATAGACGCGGGATAGCACCCGAACCACCCCCTAGGTGAGGCCGCAATTGTAGCCGTAGGTCTGATGGGAGTCCTGGGACATCCTTCCGAGGGCTTACCGGGGGCTTCCAACCATAGGCTGCTGGGCGTTACCGTGGAGGTTTTTAGTCGGTAGGAGTCCGGCATAACATCCATTAAAAAAAATTCAAATTTTAAACTGACATTAAATCTGGTAAAATATTGAGTTCTCTATTAAAAATTATAATTTTAAGGGTTAAATAATAATGAAAATAACAGAATGTTACATTTAAAAGAATACTTCTTGTGATTTAAAATAATTCTACAACAAATCGGTACAGCATACGGCTGCTATTTTGCTATTCTGCTCAGTGTAAAATCTATCTTAACATGTTTATCCGCATTCAAGAAGTCACATCACGAGTAAATTAAGTTAAATAATATACTTCGAGTCTAGACAGCGCAAAGCAATTGTAGAATATTGATATCACTCATTCTTATCCTGTACTGAAAAAAATTGGTAATATACATGCCTGATAGAAAACATTCAACGAAGACCTATGACCAGTACGCAATATTTAATAAACTACAAAGCACAATAATTAGGTAATCGATTCCTTTAAAATCTTACGGAACGCTTTTCAAATCAAAGCAAAACCTAATTTTAGTAGAGATGGTTGAAATATAACACCAGCTTGAGATCGTCATTTCCATTTAAAAAATAATAATAATTGTAATCTTACGACGACGCGACGTAAGCTAAGCATGTCAACAGTATTAAGCTAAGTCGTGGCGGTATCTTAACGAGTACTAATTTAGACATAAACACTTGTACATGCTACTTATCTTCAAGCTAAGAT
This sequence comes from Eilema sororculum, assembly GCA_914829495.1. Lineage (NCBI taxonomy): Eukaryota > Metazoa > Arthropoda > Insecta > Lepidoptera > Erebidae > Eilema > Eilema sororculum. Next base: position 2,764,484 of record OU618532.1, read on the forward strand.
ACGATAGAGTAGGCAGGGATGCCGATGTTAATCAAAGTTTAACTAATCCACTTGGGATCTTTGAGCGAAGTTGAGAGATGATTATTATATTGATAATTTCGTTGATTATGTATTTAGTAACGATTGCAAGTGATGAAAGCGCTTTCATTTCATTCGGTTAAGAGCAAATACGTTCTCTCTATGGCGTTCAATTCGGAGCCTGGGGTCAACCTACCCTATCCCCTTCTTTTGATTTGACAGAAGGCTTTGATGGGAGTAACTACCTGAACAATCAATCCCTCCTCCCTCTATCAGCAGGTGTAGGTATTAGCTTAAAGGTGAGATAACCATCAGGAATAATTCCCTGAAATTCTAGTTGAATCATTTAACATTCGATGGGGTATTTAACAATGACTGGTCAATGCAACCTTTTTCGTACTGGTGAAATCTCGCAATATTACACCAGATTGGTTGATATATTACGGGCATATGTGTAAATACTAAGAGAATTATTTTTTATACGCATGGTATGAGTGTATGTAAGCAATAAAAATGTAGTTAATAAATTATTAGGATAACTATTGCCGCCATTGTATACCTAACTATAACAAAGGTTTTAGAAGCCTTGTAGTTATACTTGAGATTACAGTTAATTAACTAAAAAACATTTATTAAAATTGCAACAAACTTTTACCAATAAAGTTCTAATTAAAAACCTTAATTAACTTCTAAAGTAATATCATATAACGATCAGCTGTTACATTCGAATTTCAGTATTAAATAATGTTTTTACTTTTTAACGTAAGTAATTCAATATGTGCTAAAAAGTAGAAAAGTAAATTAAACATTACAAGTTATTAGGTACTACTACTATTACATTTAATTTAGTTTTTAATTTGATTAACATGACATTAATTACTTCAATCATCAGCATATATATTGCATACTTGATAATTTTCTAATAATCAAATTTTAACTGAATTCGTACAGGATTACTAACCAACAAAAGCACCAATCGAAATATAAAATAGGTATATATAATATACCATAGTTATTATGTCTGAAGACATACAATATTAATTTTCCAAAACATAGTTTTCACAAAACGTATTCAGTAAGTTGATTTAAAAACAAACAAAACAAGTTTTATTTACGTGGTACATTAGTCAAACTTCAAGATACTCCCGATGGAGATGGGCCCCTAAATTAATATCATTACATCTCCAAGGAGATGGGCCCTTAAATCCATATTAAAACTTGGATTAACTGACCTAATTTATAAAGGTGAGCGTGTATATAAATCTCTGCGATATGGGGCTATCTGTTATGAAAAAACTGGATATTTTTAGGCCAATATGAATTCAACTTTTATCTCTATTTAACTGAAATGAATTTTCGTTAAATTCTGAATTGAGTCCAGACGCAACAGTTTCATTTACTGGATAACGTGACGTATTTCTTATTTTAGATTATAATCTATTTGTGTGCTCAATGAAATTCAAAAAAGCATCCGTTTATGCGTTACTGTGTAATTAATATTCAACCATCCGACCTAATTAAGTTATAATATAACTGTTTGTTGCTAGTGGCTCCGTCCGAGCATATAAATACATACTGATTCCGTGCCGGTGGCTCGGAGGATCCTATAGTTATTTATTAGTATGTTTTACCCTATCCTACTAAACTACATAAATTTGTGAAAATGTGTGTTGTGAAAACGGATCTGACTAAAATTTGTTATAGGGAAAACCATAGTCTGGAATAACACATAGGCTACTTTTTAACACGGAAATATGTTCCCAGGCCTGCTGGATCGTGATCAGAGCTCCAAACTACCTCTAGCTGTTTTAATAATATATTAGGAACAGAATGTCTTAAATAATGCAAAGTACTAGAACAATTTAGGTTACTACTGAGCTATACTTGAGCACAGTATATCTAATTCATACCTATGTATTAACCAGCACCCCTTTAGACTCGACGCTTCGCTAAAACAAACATCCCTAATAAGGCTACATGATGTCACATTTAGTGTCGGTAGGTTTAAAAAGTATTTGTCCCACTGCTTAATGAGTAGCGAGTTGTAAAATAGATTTTAAGTTGGTGACCTGTGCAAACAAAAGTACATTAAAAAATTAGCAAGTGTGCCTTTTTTTTCGTGCGGAAATTCCCTCGGAGCCGGAAGGGGAGGTTATGTCGGACTCGAACCAACTAAAACCGCACGCCGACTGTGGGTCGTGGTGCTAGGCCGGAGGTGAGGTTGTCATCGACATATCCTTCGCACTCCAGCTAACCCAGAGTCATCCCTTACGGTCTGGCCCTCCTCAAGAGGGGGACAACGGTGTCCTCGACTCGCCCCCGGAATGGGGAGGCGCGCTTCTTTCAGCGCGCCGCCGCCGTGGCCTGCTTCTGCTGGGTTGACAGGCGGCTCCACCCGTCACCCTCAGGCCCGCGCTCATAGAGGACGGAGGTCAGTCAGTGCCCTCCGAGCAAGTGTGCCAGTTAGTAACGGGTAATCTCCGAAGTACCGATTTTGACAGGACTTTTCCTGCATATATGTAGCGGATTTTACAAAGCGTCGCTTAGGCTACTTTATTTTAGAAACTATCGATCAATCATTTAGCCTGGCTGTAGTTCTTTCTCAATTTTGGTAGGCTTTGGCCTACCGTTTCCATGTTGATCAGACGGGTTGGTACAGGGTTTTATTTCGAGTTTTTCGTCTCTCGTTTTTTTATAAAGGACACGTCAAATTGACTTCACCTCGCCTGATATTAAGCTAAAGGTAAAGTTCCGGAAAGAGGGTCACCATCGTATACATGTACCAAGTTAACAGTGGTGGCACTTAGCTTGACGGCCTCATTAGATGCCTTCTCACGCCCCGCTCGTAGTGATATCATCTGCGTTTGTTTCCGATAATCGTCTCTTACGATACCCTTCGGATGAGATGTGGTGGTGATACTTGTATTCTTTCTCCGTCACCACCCAGTTGCTCTACGTCTACATCTTGTCTATCCGCTAGCAGTCGGACCAATACCTAATGTTAATGGTATAAACACCCATAGGTAAACGTAAATAATGTACACATAGGATTAATTCTCTCCTTTGAAAGCAACAATAATATTCGACAAGCCTGTGTTACAGGAGTTGGATACATAAACTATTGTGGTATGCGGTCGACCCCGTGCGTACGAGTTTCTATGTAATTTAGCTAAATACACTCTGGGTAAGCTGAGTTAAGATCCATCAGAGTACTGAGCTTTGACACAAAAAAGGTTTAGATTTTGTAAAGTGCCTCTTAAAAATGATTTAATGACGCCACCTTCGCCGAGAAGGGACCACAGAAGGGACATTTGCATGGATTCAGGCGTGGCTCAGTATCTCGGTTGGAAGAACATTCTTCCTGTAAGGTCATGGGTTCAAGCCTCACCCGAGCAATTCATTTTTCCTGATCTAATCGAATTGTAAAGTCAGCATAATAAATGCTACAAAATTTCTTACAAATCTTCACAAACGTTCACATTTATGATATTAGAAGGGTTCAAAGGATGGTCCAAAGTCATGATGTATCTAAATTATTTGAAAGTGGAACATCATAAAACACGGGCCCAGAAGACCGCAGTTCATACAACTCATACATATTTATCCCAGCACGTAAAGGGTTGCTCATTAATCTCCTTTTGTTCCTGTGATTAATACAGTTTTGTTTCTTCAAGGTCGCGGTTTAGGTTCGAAAGCAAAATTGTGAGTTGTTTTGGGTTGAAATGATATTACTTTTGTTTTGTTTGATGTAAATATTGCTAAAGTAGGTTAGTTTATTGTATGGAAAGGGGTTGAAGGCCGGGTTAATGATGCTGACTGTTTGTTTAGTGGGGTTTTCGATTATAACCGTCGGCAAAACGATCGAAAATCGTTTCTTTTATAAAAGGTATAAGGATAAGAAGTCATTTGGCTTAACTGGAGGGCCGGGTACCTATATTAGTAGTTTTGATTACTCAGTCTTTATTTAAAGAAACATATTATAAACGTGAAAGTATTTCTTACGCTTTCACTCCTTCTTCTTCTTCGTGTCAGTGGCAAGAATTTAAATATTTAGATACGCCCAGCCCAAAACTCGGTGACTCTGACCGCACCTTTCGTAGCTTCATTTAGGTCGGCAATCGTGGTCGGCACAGTGGGCACGATATGAGGTAGTCCATCGACTGTAGAGGTGCACCACAGTCACAGCCACTACTCCCTGCATCTAGATAATCCCATTTTTTTCACTCCTAAACTTAATAGAGATAAGTAAACAAGTGATAAAGTTAAAATTTTTGAAATGGCAAAATTGATTTGCATTAAAAATGCTTGCTGTAGCGCCCCCCGTTGAGTTGTCATTGTAACACCTATCTAAGAACATGCTCCAATTAAAGCCGAACCCAAAACTGAAAACTGCATCAAAATTGGATTGGTAGTTTCGGAGAAAATGGCAACATGGATTTGCACAAACAAACACACAAACATCTTCTCACCCCAAACGCATATACCGTCTCCGTTCCGTCGTGGGTAATAAAAAGCAATGAAATTCCATCCTTGTCTTTTCAAATCAGCGGTTAAAACTTCATTTTACATGTTTATTTAGTTGTTCAATCCATTTACTTATTTATACCAGTTCAGTATGAGCATATGCAAATAGCGGGCTCTGGATAATAAATTATGTTCTATTCTCGCGTCGCCGACAGCTTTTCATTACAACAGACAATTTACTTAGAGACAACAAGAGGAAAAACAAATGGGTTTGTTTTAGGAAAGGATTAAATGTCAACTTGGGACGTACGAAACAAAGTAAGTTGTTCCTTATATGATATGAAATGTATTTAGTCAGTTTAATGGATCGCGGGCACGGGGGAAAAAATATGATGAAAATTTCCTTCTCCATGGGTGATACGAACCGCTTGTGGAACTAAGTCTAGTTTACCTGCTAATAGATGAACTGGACCTGCTAAGCAATGGAAGACAATCCTTCAAAATATGTAACAACATCTTATCTCCATCCAACAGTAAGTATGCCCATGACAGTGCCCGCTTGACGGCTATAGTTATAGGTCTTGTTCCTTATAAAGTGCGCCCTAAAATTGTAGTTGGTGAAATATGAGTTTTAATACACCTCTGCCTACCTCTTGGTGTATTTACAGGTGTGAGTATAATGTGTGTTTAGTATCAATCGAATAAGATGCTATATTAGGTGGGACTTACAAAATGGATGGATTCAGCTGATGTGCAGATTGAAAGCTCATTTTGAATTGAGTAATGACTGAGATAATGATGACAGTCAAAAGTTTGGGGGGTAAAGGGTTCTCTTATAAAGGTAAAGGGTTCTGACCAGATCAGCAGCACACGTATGACTCCCCTGAGACATGTCTATAAACATCATTAGGGGCCAGTTGAAAACCAGCGCTGGGTACGTCGTGCCCAGCTTTATGCTGAACTGGTCCCTTTCTTGGTGCAACACAAATGTGCCCAATAGTTTTAATAAATAATATAATTATTATATAACACTGTTTAGTCTTAAGTTATGTTTGTGTTGCATTAATAATAAAATGTATTTTCTTTCTTTCTTTCTTTCATCATTCCTATTAAGACGTGGAACTCCCTGCCAGCTCCCGTGTTTCCTTCTTCCTACAGTGCCGGGTCCTTTAAGCGGGGCGTGAAGAGGCATTTAATGAGGCTGTCAAGCTGAGTGCCACCACTGTGAACCTGTTACATGTTTACGATGGTGACCCTCTTTCCGAGACTTTACCCTTAGCTTACAAACAGGCGAGGCGAAATCTAATTAACGTGTCCTTTAAAAAAAAAGTTGAGGTCTCCCATAAAGAGCTGGAATGCTCTGCCCGCATACGTGTCTTCTTACAATCCCGGGTTCGTCGAGCGAAGCGTGAAAAGGCATCTGTCAAGGCCGCAAATTGAATTATACGTTCAATAGCATCGAGAATGGTGGTCTCTATCTTCTGGATTGTATCTCAGCTTTATTGCCATCTAGCGGTGTGCAGTCAATTGTCAAAATATAAAAAATACAGCCTCTATGGCGTGGCGGTAGTGCACGCGACTGCCACGCAGGAGGCGTGGGTTCGATTCCCGCTCAGTGCAAATATTTGTATGCATGAAAATGGCTATTTGCATTGGTCTGGGTGTTTCTATGTATAGTATGTATGTATTTACAAAAAAAAAAGTATATAAGTATGTTTATCCACATTCTAGATTCCATAACACAAGCTATAAAAGCTTACCCATGGGTCTAGATAGCGTTCGCGCCTCCCCATTCCGGGGGCGAGTTGGGGACACCGTTGTCCCCCCTCCTCTGGAGGGCCAGACCGTAAGGGATGGCCCTGGGTCAGCCGGGGTGCGAGGGATATGTCGATGACAACCTCACCTCCGGCCTAGCACCACGACCCACAGTCGGCGTGCGGTTTTAGTCGGTTCGAGTCCGACATAACCTCCCCTTCCGGCCCCGGAAGGGGAGGTATCCGAGGGGATTTCCGCACGAAAAAAAAAAAAAAAAGATAGCGTTGTGTAGAATATTGTGAAAATAAGCCACGATTACCGCTTTCCACCAGGTGTGCCGTTTGCTTCTTCCTTCTGCCTCCTTCTTTCTTTCTTCTGCCACATAATTGCTATAAAAAATACAGCTAAACTAAACATACAGCAAAATGGCAGAATCTCAGTTTCGTAGTGGCGCTTCAGGTGGGGGCCCTAAAAAAAAAATCACAACAGACCATTCATTTTCCTTGACCTAAATAATACTTATTGTTCAATGTTCAGACAGTGCGATCGCTTCATGATTTCTCTCTATAAAATTCTATAGAAGCCACCATCTATTCTAGCAAGCATTGAACCAGGTCTTTATGAAAGCAGACTCAAGAAGCTATATTTCCTTGCGAATCATCGGCAGCTAGTTATAAATCATAATCTATTGAAAGGACATGCGGTACTGATTCGTATGTGGTGTAAGGCCATAAGGGTAGCGGATAACTATAATATTTTCACTCGAACTTATTGAGTAGGGTATCAAAATGAAGGTAATTAAAAGGAGATTACAAAAATATAATTTATATTTCGTAACTAAAAAGTATAAAAATAGAATAAAAAAACCCGACTGATACTGAAAAAATCGAAATAAGTTTGTTAGCAGGCGGCACCCATATGCAAATCATGAACTGGATGAAAACTAATGGGTACCTCGTGCTATTAAACTTATTTCGATCTTTTCAATATCAGTCGGGTTTTTTATTTTGAATAATTATTTTATTTACCCCAGGTGACTGATTGTTTTTTGAATGTATGTGTATTTTAAAAAAATATTCAAAATAAAAAACCCGAATGATATTGAAAAGATCGAAATAAGTTTAATAGCACGCGGTACCCATTAGTTTTCATCCAGTTCATGATTTGCAAATGGGTACCGCCTGCCAACAAACTTATTTCGATTTTTTCAGTATCAGTCGGGTTTTTTTATTCTATTTTTTATACTTTTTAGTTACGAAATATAAATTATATTTTTGTAATCTCCTTTTAATTACCTTCATTTTGATACCCTACTCAATAAGTTCGAGTGTTTTTTTTTTGACAATGTACATTTTGACGCAAAATTTTATGACATGTCATGTATACAAGAATACTTAGGCAATAAATATCCTTAATAACAGACATTTTGGCACAGAATGTTCAACATATAGCTCTTTTTTAACATTTCATGTATCCAAGAACACTTGGGCAGTAAATACAGGTTCAGAAGATATGAGGTAATAAAGAATATTACAAACATACATACAAGATACGCGCGAAAAACATAAACCTTCCTGGCAGTTGGACAATAAAGAAATTAAGATCATTTTGCGTACTTTGTTCATGAATTTTTTCTGATGCTGACTGTACTAAAGAAACTGCTACTTTTTAAATTGATCTACTAGTCAAGCTCTTTCATTTGATACCCGTATTCCGACATGTGTGGCGGCGGCCATCTCGGACCGATGTTTTTCAAACAAAGCTAAGAACACTCCCGACTAATATACCTTTAAAAAATTACATCCCAATCAGTTCAGACACACACACACACACACACACACACACACACACACACACACACACACACACACACACACGCATCAAACTTGTAACACCCCATCGTTTTTGCGTCGGGGATTAAAAATCTAAAATATTTACAAGAATTTCTGTTTCTTTTTTCTTTTTCATTTTTGTATATATTGCACATTTAGTTATAATACCTACTGTAATTAATTTTCTTTTACCAAATGTTTACCACTCAAAAATTTATAGTCCTATTTTTACAAGAGTTTATAACTCTTGTAAAAATAGGACTATAAATTTCAATTTCAAAAGCCGCAAATAAAGAGGAAGTTCAGGCCTACGATGACGACTTTTAACGTAGTTTTTAATTTAGTTTAATTTACACAATTTGGAGTTTTTAAAATTTTGAAAGGCAATTATCAAGCCAGAAAGCACTTTTCATTCTCACATTGAAAAGACACACATATTTCACAAGTTTTCAGCTCATAACTTGAACCAGACCCTAAGATATTTTCTACCAAGTTTAAAGGAAATTGGGTTAGCGTCGTTAATCACAGGATGTGACGTCGCGCCACGTACTTCCGCTTGGCCCTTACTCCGTTAGCTTGGCAAGTCTCTTTCAGACTTTCTAGATACCATCTTTATTACGGTTTAACGCTATTAAGGTATATCGAGAATTAGGAAAGGGAGTTAGGAGGTATTAAGATAGTTCAAGGATGCCAAGAAAAATAGCCATGCATTTGAGTCCTTGAAGCTTTGCCAATATAGGGTACGGAGCGCCTTCATCCGCGTTTGGATATGGGGAATTTTTATGTCGATGTCTGATTATGTATCTGAACTAAAAGTGGGTGATGTGAAGTCTTATAATATGAACTATTTAATAGTAAAAGCCTCGTCATAATCAACTTGAGCTTTTCAGAGCTGTTGTTTCGAATTCCGAGTCAAAAATACACAGACAAAACATCCATTATACGTATCGCGTAAACATTATAAACGGATACTCCAATCCTACTACTTATTATAAACGCGAAACTTTTGTGAGTATGGATGGATGTATGTATGGATGGATGTTTGGTACTCTTTCACGTAAAAACTACTGAATGGATTTTCGTGAAACTTTACAATAATATAGCTTATACATGAGAGTAACACATAGGCTATATATCATTACGCTACTACCCGAGGGAACGGAGCAGTGATCATAAATGTCAACAAATTCGGCCGGCATCGGCATACACACAGAAGTGACAGGGTGGTTATTTCTGTTGCTGTTTAGTTAACTATATAAAAAGAGCAAAAACTCTAGTAGCCTTGCCTGCACTTTATAAAATTGTCTACTTATTTTATAAATAAATGTTGCGTGGCCACACACAGGATGCAACACAAATATCTATTTCTTTGTTTACTTGTCCTAGATTCTCAACTGAATTCTTGGGTAGCCCATATGAATAAAATATATACTTAGGTTACGCTTAGGTTACACTCACAGTGTGATTTTACGTACTAGAGTGAGATATAGAAAAGCACAAATTGGCTGCTACGTTTTGTATTACGGGTTTGAATTTAGCTGTGTAATTTAAGAACTAAAATAACGTAAGTAGAAAAGAAAAGAGGCCGAAACGTCGGTTTAAAAAGTGAATAATTATAACAAATATACCAGGATATCATTCGTAAAAAGTGGTTATTGCAATAAGTGACATTCGCGTAAACTTTATTAAATATAACGTAAGTATGTTTTGCATAAATGTGTTTTTATTGTGAGGAAGATATTCCATACCATGCCACCTCGAAAGAGATGGTCCTGGGTCTGCCGGGGTGCGAGAGATATACTTTCGGCAATCTCACCTCCGGCAACTAGAGACCCAAGACGGCGTGCGTTTTAGTCGGTTCGAGTCCGACATAACCACCTCCACCGGCTCTGTGGGGGTGGTATCCGTGGAGATTTTACGCACGATAAAAAAAGCGATACACGATAAAGGCTATTACACTAAACCAAATCCATAGTGGGTTATAGCCTAGAAACTTTAATAAAATTACTCTTAAATGTTAATGTATACTAAAATATTATTAATATCCGCTGTGAACAAGCGCAACACAATTTATCAGGCCCGCGGGGGATTTAAGGGATATCCTTCCGACTGTGGTAGGGATGGGACAGTGCTTTGTTATAAAATCGATAAAAATGGACGTTACGAGTGTTACTAGGACTTCGATTACAATCTTCACCGTGATATCGGTATTTTTTCTGGTTCTCGGTCAATTTGACTTTACGGTAAACAGCCTTACGGTAAGATTTCAGAAGCCCAAATAAACCTCTTAAGCCTGTATATCTATAGATTGATGAACGAGGCTTTGATGTAGGCTTTCCACTTGGAGTTGGGAATATCAGACGGCAATCGCTCTCGTAAAACCAAGATCTACATCAGAAGGAAGAAGCCTAGAAAAATAGACTCTAGAATCCAAGTTCAAAGTTATCAAGACAGCTGAGATTCTGACACTTCTGTGAAGAAAGAGTCTAAGTCAATATTTAAAAAAGTATCGATAACATTTTATCGACACGCTCCCTCGCTACTTCAGATAAAAGGTGCAAAATACTTATATTTTAAAAGTGGCGAGAGGTTTCCGGAAGGTTTTCCTCTTCCGTGGCTAAACCTCGATCTTAGAGCGGCACACTTTTTGTAATTTTAAACCGTTTTAGTTTTAAAAGAAGTTTAAAGAAATTTAATGAATAGTACGAGTAAACTGGGGACCCGGTGTTTGTAACTAGTGCTTCTAGCGGAAATATAGTGAATAAATACGTAATAAAAGTGGAACAAACTCTGTTGGTTTGTCTAGGTATTATACTTTCAGTACCTGAGCGGTTTTCTGTGAGATGAACTAGAGGTTAGGACAGGACGTTGGCTACCTTTAGAGAGAAAAAGGGTTTTAAGGGACTAAAAATGAATGATGATTTTTTTTTTTAAGTTTGCTGAAATTGGGTTTACACAAACCTTTTGCCCTGTGTGAGGATAAAATAGTTATGAAGTTTGTTGGTGTCAATAACCGGCATTAATGCAGGTGGAGCCGAGGTGTAGTCCACTTAGAGCACCCAGCTGAATAGCACCAGAACGAATAGCACCTAGCCGACGAAGAGCACCTATCAAGATTTTTGGCAAGTGCTATTCGAGGATGCGAGTATCAGCTAGTTTTAAATAAATGTAACTCCGAACTGGTTGGGGCACTGAGTTTTAATGAATATTCTGCATCAAAATCTTCGGGGTCAATCCAACCTTACCTGCACTTACGATCCAGTCACTCCCATAATAACAGTACAAATTCTGTAAAGAGATGAAGAAGAAGAGGACTCCTGGCTCCGAAGTGTATGGATAACATATCTGGAAACAAACGCTACGATGATGATGAGAAGTGGATGCAATTTTTGTCTATGCTTACCCCGGAAAGATAGAAGCGTGAATTTTTAGTCAAAATAAGCATATAAAAGGTGGATTTGATTCACCAATGTATATAATTAAAACTTGTCCTTCAGTCACGCGTATCATTACCCGGCGCGGATTTTTTCATTATCATGCTGCTATCATTAATTACAGCAGTTTTTTCGGAGTCCTATGCTCGATTTAACGGGTCATGTTTTGTTTTTTTTTCGCCCCATTTCTTGTTAACCTTGTGTCAAAATGGTTTAACATTATTGCAAAATCTTTAGAAGATATTACACATTGACTACTGTGAGGGATTTTTTGAAGAAAAAATCTCTATATAGGTTGCTAACGTCAGAACGGAACGGGAAAAACACTTACTATTAGGTGGGCGGTGTGCTTGTCTGCCACCTAAGTGATATAAAAAACTGGGTGGGCTACGATCCGCAATCATAGACACTTGATGGATATGGACACCAGCATCTCGTCCATTATGGACGAGATGCTGGTGCCTATTTCAGGGTAATATTACTAATAGTATAGCTAAGTGGATAAACCCCCTATTTCACTGCGGGTTGCTCTCTCAGACGGCAATTACCTTCATAAAAGTCAATTAAACAAAACCATACTTCACTTTATCTTACCATCAAGCTAGTTGAAATTATGTTGACGTGCCCAACGTAAAAAAGTATATATGGTAGAGTAGGTGTTTGTGCACCAGAAGCATGCTTTAGGTGCAACCAGTATTGGTATTCGTGCAATGCTACCTTTTAGCAATTGAAAAAAAGAAAAAGTTAGCAATGTAAACAAACCCTTCAAGAATGCATTCATACAAGTTAACTTCAATAAAATAACTAACACACACAATTTATTGCTCTATCTGTGCATGTGTGTGTGTATGCAAATGTGGAAAATGATTGTGTGTGTTCGCGGCTTTCGCAAATAAATACAATGGAGACAAAAGCCCCCGTTCCGGTACATTACATCACCTGTTAAGGCTTCAATAACTCAAGTGGGTAAACGCTGTTTAAGCTTATATGAGGCCGTGTGTTACACCGAGACGCTCATTTTGTTTAAGACCCGTTTTCCAGAACAGTACTCAGTCTTAAATCATGATTTGTAACCAGATCTGAGGATAGATTGTAATATAGATGACAGTGCTAATTGCTATTATGAGAGTCAAGTAACAACTTAAAGAAAACCAAGCGTTATTCCGGAATACGGGCCTTAGAGATTCATCTACTTACAATCATCTACTTTCATGAATCAAACATCTGTCAAGGCCGTCTTACGTAAGCACCGCCATTTTGGGATCAGAATCTCAAATAGCAGCCACTATTCTTAGGACTGTACCTTAGCATACAATCAGGAGATAGGCTAGAATAAATCTAAATCTTTGACAAATGTTGCTTCTGCAAACGCCAATACGAAAGAGATGTGATTGTATGTCCTTCTTTTTTGGCATGCGTGAATGTAGCTTCACTTTATTTTACATAACATAACATAACATAAACTCACGCCTGTATACCCCGAAGGGGTAGGCAGAGGTGCTAGCACCTACATTTCGCCAGGTTATGTTTAGGTCCCAATGTAATAGGTGGCGAGCCTATTGCCATTAACCGGGCACTTATGAACCTGCGATAAATACACACATAACTTCGAAAAGCATCGAAAAGTCATTGGTGTGTGCAAAACCTGGGATCGAACCCGCGACCTCGTCTCAGCAGTCCATTACCTATACCACTAGGCTACCTAACGAAAAAAAATCTTTATTTTAACTTTGGTTCATTACTTAATTATAAGTTTTTTATATATAAATGTTACTTTAATTATCTAGCCCGAGACAAATGTACATTCGTCAATATTAAGAAATTACTTTTTATAAATTGACGTCTATAAAATGCAACAGTTTAGTTTGTTGCGCTGTTTCTTCTGCACTGGTACCTAGCGGTGGTAAACTTAGTTTTAAGCAGAATTCGAAGTGAAAACGTTGTAGAAGTGCTAAATACTTCGAGTTTGAGTATCTGAATGATCTTGATGATTGTTCTGATATAGTACACACCTTTAGTGCGGGCAATAATACAATTTTTATCAATAAACAGTTTGATTTGCTCTTAATACCTTAGTTTTAAAATCATTTTAAGACTTAGTTGTCAAGATATTTCTGACGCTGACTGTACCTATGTTGGTGTGTGACCGTCGTCTTCACAGTTTCTGAAGTTCTGTACCTTTTATTATTATTTCTATCTATTATATTGAACCACAATTCCTTGAACTTCCACAGTTACTTAATATTCTACAGCATAAGAAATAGTCTTAGAGTTTCTGAACGTAATTGAGTAATCTAGCCAGGTCCCAGGGGAGCTAGTAACACAAAGGAAAGTAAAGTGCTTATTACACTACACGACCTAAATGCCCGGTAGGTAGAATATCTCTGAGGTACGAATTTAGCATCATCATGTTCACGACTAGCCCTGAAGCTTTTACAAGGTCTTCGAGAGACTTCTCTGGCTTCTCTACTTCCCACGGTTATACGCTTTTATAATAAGTACTGCGACTGAAATAGCAAGCAGGTGCATTTTGAGTCTATCACACCTACAGGGACCCGAAAAAAAAAGAAAAGAAAGGGACCCCACTATGATGTGCAGGGCCAAAGCTGACCTCACCTCCAAGCTGGTACGCGTACTGATAGACAGAAGCTCGGTTGTTTCCACTCAAATCTAGGTGCTAGTAACCTTATCACGAATAACTATCGTAATCGTATAATAAGCGTATATATAACGGAGCATTCCGATTGGCCGCCTACGTATTGCGAACCTGTGTGTATGTGTAGTCGGCCAATCGCAATGCTCCGTTCTCTCAATACGCTTACTATATGTTTACGATAGTTGTTCGTGCTAGGGGTACAGTCGTCGATAGTTCAAAATAAACCAAATAATTAAGAGAACAAAAAAGAGCACTCAGAAGAGGAATGCATGCGTCAGTTTTTAATATATTCTTGTACATCCAAGTATAAGAAGACGGACGATAAAACAATAAATAAACAGATATATCGTAAAGTGTAATTAAGTGCTTAATGACACAGACCATGTTATGTGTTCAGCACTACGAAGTACGCGGGTCTCTTGGGAGCTGAATTGAGACGCTAGTTGTTTCAGCTCCGTATATGTTGGAATTTAGGCAACGCAACCAGAATAACGTTATACAGAATTAATATTGTGAGTTTAATCTCGGGCAAATAAAGTTTTCTTGTTTTCCTTCGCAAAACAGTGGTAAGAAACTGGGGCCCGCAAGATACGGGCTACCATTCAGATGATGAAGCGCTTTATCTGGCGAAACCCGGAGAGATGTTTTACACTTGGTCCGTTTTTACACTTCCCACTTAAAGGACTTGGTATTTTATAATGTTAGTAAGTACCTAATAGTAGATTACCCAACCAGTGAAAAAAAAGGTGAATTCTTTTCGAGGCACTAAGTTGTATCCCGAGAGGAGCGAAGGTTTCTAGATAGAAAAGTGAGCGCGGGCCTGGGGGTGACGGCGCGCTGAAAAGCGTGCCTCCCCATTCCGGGGGCGAGTTTGGGACACCGTTGTTCCCCCCTCCTGAGGAGGGCCAGACCGTAAGGGATGGCCCTGGGTCAGCCGGGGTGCGAGGGATATGTCTCTGACAACCTCACCTCCGGCCTAGCACCAAGACCCACAGTCGGCGTGCGGTTTTAGTCGGTTCGAGTCCGACATAACCTCCCCTTCCGGCTCCGGCAGGGGGGGTATCAAAAAAAAAAAAAAAAAAAAGATAGAAATCTGAGTCGATCGAGGGATACAAGAGCCGAGATGATTCTTTTTTCACGTGTTAGGTACTCTACTTTTTATCATTGACTACAAGAAAATAATTACTCTCTGATTATAATTATTTTTTTTCTTAATTTAGAATTTTGAAATACAGCCTGTTCAGTTTTTTTTTGTTTGGTGGTCACTCTCTGTTGGGAGTGTGCAATCTCTTTGCATTTATTTACTGTTTTTAATTAATCACGTGCCCTTTTTAGAAGATCAATGGCATAAATAATATGAACTCACTGACCTCAAAGTTCCTTAAAAACTTCAATCTAATAATAAGAAAATGATCTCACTATAAAGGCGCAACCGTTACACTGCGGTGGAATCATCCCCGAATTAATCCCAGTTTTAGCGCGCACGTTAATCCGCGGTTGGTATTTCACTGCCAGCAGATTTATTAGCCCACTAAGGATGTACGAAGCTATTCAATTAGCCGAGCAACTATTTAACGGATATTATTATGGTCTACTGCAAAAACTGGTGGCCTACTATCATTTCTTAAAACAACCTTACTTTACTGTCATAGTGTGATGCGAACTTACGTACGTTGGGATAGGGTGTACTGTGTCTTGTAAAGCTAACAAATTAAAATATATATATACCAGCATTTGCCCGCGGCTCGGCCCGCTTGGATGTCGGTTATCGCGACCAAAAATAGCCTTTATCCTTTCTGAAGCTCTAATCAACCCTTATTTTCAGCAAAATTGGTTCAGTGGTTTAGGCGCGAAAGCGTAACTACAGACAGACAGAGTTACTTTTGCATTTATAATATTAGTATGGATTTATGTAAGCTGAAGATATTGTTTGACCATATAATAAATACTAGTATGTATACAGATTATTCTGACAGACGCTGGCAGTTCATTTCACTTTATGAAAGTCACAAAGTGAGATTGGAATACTTTAGGTGCGCTTCGTGGAATAGGAAATTAATTATTTTAAAAAAACCTATGGGTGCGCTTCGTGGCATACTTTAGGTGCGCTTCGTTCGGGTGCGGTTCGTTTGGGTGCGCTTCGTGGAATAGCTCGAAAACAACACTGTCTTCTGAATTTTAAGTTCAAAATAGCGATGAACTAGCCCTAAAATATTTCCGTGCCTGTACTTTAGGGCTAGTTCACGCGACTCAAGAGTGCGGAAAAGTCCAACATTTGCTCCCGCGATGCACGTTAATAATTATTGCACGAGATTGTAGTAGCCCCCCTGAATTAGGGGAGTGAACGTTTTAATACACTGAGTGGCGTTAACGGTTTTTGGTTTTTAGAGTCTGTTACGCGTTAATGGGATATTCCTCACGATAGATAATTATGAAGTTTGGAATTTTCCGGACGTGTTTTATTATTACCTTGTGGAGGAACAGGAAGAGATGATCCTCCGATATAAATGTAGAATTTCGAAGCCTTTCATGGCTGCCTGCAAGTGCATTGTGAGCCTAATACTGGTCAAATTAAATTCTCTTACCCCGTACGAGTATATAATTTTAATATTCACGCTGAGGAAACAATGCCTATCATACGATCTGGATTAGTTTTGATCATAGCATTGCTTTTTTTCTTTCAGTTACGTATTATTATTTATGCAATATGTCAGCTACCCCGTGGGAGAATGGGGATAATACTTGTAGTAGCCTAGGTTCTAAAGAATTTTTAAGTATTTTCCCAAAAACAAATTATAACCGCTCCAGTTCACTTCTTACAATTTTTATGCCAGTTTTACTCATAAGCGGCGTTTAAACATTTCTACTTATATTACTGTTTTTCAAATTAGAGGAGTGAAAGTTTACTAGTTTACTAGTTTAGTTTTTTTAAGTTTACTTTATTTAGTTTTAGTTTTACTTTAATAATATATATATTTCATTAAACTGTAAATAAACGTATGTCATTATCTGTTTATACTAACATTATAAAATAAAAATCCGCTACCATTAAACGGTGTTTCCGAATTCCCAATATTTTCCTTTGTCGTACATTCGAATAATTCCGGTCTGGCTGACCAGTATTAACAATACACTTTGTATGATAGCTGGAATGGCTTTTTGTATTAAAATTATAATAATCGTTTTGTTTGGTACATGTTGGATTTAATAAAACAATGTCATAATAATATTAGCAAATATGTTTTTTCGATTGTTGCCGTGTTTGTTGCACATAAATAGGGCCACCCCATTTCTCCCTGTGGGTGTCGTAAAAGGCGATAAATGTTCTCCATCCGGCAGTAAACATACAGCCTATAACTAAGTGCCTGCTTAGCGGCTATAGGCTCTTCCCCTATTACGTGTGACCGAAACTCATAGTTGGCAAAATGTGGGTGTTAATACCCTTTTGCCTACTCCTTCGGTATGTTCTGTAGAACAATTGTTTATATTAATTACTGAAAGATACTCTAGCAAAGGTTTCTCTCTTAAGGCTGACACCAAACGAATGAATGATGGGAATAGAATTAAATTTCCTAGGTGAAATTGTACTAGTGTGCATAGAGATAGAACATACAATAAGTAATTATAACGGGAATTAACGCGATCATGGTATAGGTACAAACGTACCTTTGATTTGCCTGAACTTTTGAACAGTTTACGCCGGCCGTGGTCACATGCTGACTGGCTTATTGTATATTATGGAACGCGAGAGTTTAAAAGTTAGAGATAGAACATTAATTCACTGGTGTAAACAGAAACAGAATACTCTTGTCCTCTTGCTCTATGTTCGTTTGGTCTGAATCCACCTTTAGATAGCAGCCGCTCTCGTAACTATTAGGTAATCTGTGTCGTAAGGCCGAAGATGTACAGCGTCATAAAAATGAGGTATTCCTCGAAGCGCTACCGTTTTGAGGCGCACCTAATGAGGCGCTCCTTTTTTATTCCTTGGAGCGCACTATTTAGTAGCGCTCCCGATAACAATTAAAAATATTGAATTTTTATTCCTCGAAGCGCACCAATGATGAGGATGCCGACGAAGTCTCAAAATGATCTAAAACTCTCGTATTAAGAGCAAATCAAACTGTTTTATTGATTTAAATGATATTAGCGCGTGGATATCGATTATCGTGAGCAAACATAGCCTATGTCCTTTCTCATGGTCTAATCTACCCCTATACCAAATTTCATCAAAATCCGTTCAGTGGTTTAGGCGTGAAAGCGTAACATACAGAACAATCAGTCAACTGGAAGGGGGTAAAAAAACTAAATCAAGATCATTTTTAACCCCCGACGCAAAAACGACGGGGTGTTATAAGTTTGACGTGTCTGTGTGTGTGTGTGTGTGTGTGTGTGTGTGTGTGTGTGTGTGTCTGTCTGTGGCATCGTAGCACCCAAACGGATGAACCGATTTGGATTTAGTTTTTTTTGTTTGAAAGGTATATTAGTCGGGAGTGTTCTTAGCTATGTTTGAAAAAAATCGGTCCAAGATGGCCGCCGCCACAACATGTTGGAATCCATATTTCTTTATAACTCCCTCAATATGAGTATCAAATGAAAGGGCTTGACTAGTAGATCAATTTAAAAAGTATAAAATAAAAATTAAATTAAAAATTTAAAAAACCCCCTTCACAAAAACACCTCCAAAAAGTTGAAAATAAATTTTAATTCAACGGTTGCCATGTCGGGGGACCTTACGATATAAAGAAGTACCTAACCAGTTAAGGTCCCCCGACATGGCAACCGTTGAATTAAAATTTATTTTCAACTTTTTGGAGGTGTTTTTGTGAAGGGGGTTTTTTTAAGTACTTTGTACGTCAACATCTTTCTGATGCTGACAGTACCAAGTCACGAGATGAGCAAGACATTGGATCTTACTTTCTATTAGTAGAAAGTAAGATCCAATGTCTTGCTCTTTCTTCTTTTCTTCAAGAGGTGTTCTAGTAGATCCTTACAGGTTCGGCATTATTTATTTATTTACCGTACGATACACTATCATTACAGATGGGATCTAATACAATAGTGTAGGACACGTCCATAGGCCGCGGTAACTCTTTCCCATCAGACAGGCCGTGTGCTTACCCCCGACGCAAAAACGACGGGGTGTTATAAGTTTGACGTGTCTGTGTGTGTGTGTGTGTGTGTGTCTGTCTGTGGCATCGTAGCACCCAAACGGATGAACCGATTTGGATTTAGTTTTTTTTGTTTGAAAGGTATATTAGTCGGGGGTGTTCTTAGCTATGTTTGAAAAAAATTGGTCCAAGATGGCCGCCGCCACAACATGTTGGAATACATATTTCTTTATAATTCCCTCAATATGGGTATCAAATGAAAGAGCTTGACTAGTAGATCAATTTAAAAAGCATAAAATAAAAATTTAATTAAAAATTTAAAAAACCCCCGTTTCAACTATTTGGTGTTTTTTGTGACGGGGGTTTTTTAAATTTTTAATTAATAAAACTCGCGCCACTGACACGCGCGCGCTGCGTGCGCTCAACGCGGTGTCGCAGCGAGTCGATATATATACGTGTAGTCTGAACGAATTCACAAGGGCCGCTTATTCTGAATTAACATAGATATATGTTATGTATGTGTAATAATTGTATTGTAACTGTATAATCCATAACGGTGTTAATATTAAGTTACGGCACTATCGTATTAGGGCTTACCTGTGAAGATAGTTGTCAGTGTGTGTGTAAATAAATAAATAAAAAAAAATAAAAAAAAAATATATAGGACATAAGGACACTTAGCATTGCTATAAGTTATTTTTGACAGGTTATCACTTAAGAAAAGTATAGACCTCTCCACATCGAAATAGAGACAGCACTTTAAGACTTGTTTATTTGTTGACGAACTCATACATCAAGTCATGTTTCATAATAACACTCGTAATACATCACCAAGAATATTTTTCCTTTGTCTAAGAATGGAAACTTTCATTACAAAGCACCACTGTTCTTTTATGACGAAAAACCAAAGTAATCAGACATCTCCAAACCACCTTAACGACATATAAATAAAAACTATTTTCGTTAGGACCAGTATCGAAATAAGATTGTCAAGAGCTACGATGAAGCGTTTTTACAAACTTTTCTCTGAAGTTCCGAAAGTTCTTTTTTCGTACTTTAGATAGGACGCGGTCCTTTTTCGAGCTGCAATGCAAAGTTTGTTTTCTAAGGTTAGACGGAAACGAAAGGTGTACTAATTACTGTGTTAAGTCTTTGCGAATGGCGACATCTACCGTTTCATTATTGAATTAAGACTTCCTGTTTCAAGGCGTTTCTTTTACTACCATAATTTTCAAATGAAGTTCCTGAACAGTGTAGAACTAATTGGAGTGTTATTGTGTAGAAAGGGTTTATGTATATGAGGGTATGTGTAGTTACGTGTGAGGATGTATATGTGTGTGTGTGTAAGACACGTAGCCAGAAGTATTCTATAGGTAAACTCCTTGTAGAGTATTGTGAACTTATTTTCCATATAGTATAATAAATAAGGCCTGGTTGTAGTAATTTTAACGATTTTAAAACACATTTATCATCAAGTTATAAAGCAAATTGCGCCTAATCAATATTATATTCATAAAGTTAGCTAAACCACATAGGGACGTGTAAACACTGAAACCCGATGCATAATGTTAGCCTCAATCGAAATTAACGTCAAACATGGCTCTACATTGCTCGAAATCGCTATTTCAAACTCGTAATTATCAAATAATGTCAAAGTTTGTAGTAAAAATGTAACACAAAAATATCTAGGGACTACTGGTAAAATTATATTCCATCGAGCTGTTTTTTTTCATAAATACTTGAAGAACATAATATAAATTCTCTTCAGCGCTGCATTCGAGTTCTCGCGGCCATCTCTCTCTCTCTCTCTCTATATCTCTCTCTCTCTCTCTCTCTCTCTCTCTCTCTCTCTCTCTCTCTCTCTCTCTTTCTCTCTCTGTCTCATTCTCTCTGGCGGATTTTATATTAGCAATGCGAAGAGCACGGACATCGCACTGCAACCTGCCTCAAAAGCATTTAATCATGATAATCGCCAACTATCCTCCTTATAAAATGCCAGAACTTTGTTACTATTCTTAAACTTTATTTGATGCATATGCAAACGTTATCCCACATGTGTAAAGACCCGTGGTATTGGTGCATATGCGTACCCACCATGGTACAAAAATTGTGCACCTTTTATAACGACACAGTTCTGTACCACCTTGTAGATAGATATATTCAATCACCATTGAATATCTACTTACCCACAAAACCAACGCATCCAAAACTGCCAAGCAAATAATATTTATGTCTAACTACTAACAAACTTCTCGTAAAGGAAAACCGACGTAAATATTTGTAATTAGCTAAGTAACCAGGGCTAACAGGCCATAACTTTCAGATTTCATTAGTAACTAAATTACTGAACTTGACCAAAGATGTTCTGCCAAGTTTCCTTTGATTACTTGGCACACTGAGGAAGGTTCATTTGTCCAAGTTACTGGGACAAAACAATGATTATACAGAAGACCAGTTTCGTATAAGAAACGAAAACGCACATACATACAAAGTTAAGCCAACGAGACGTGAGAAAAAAGGTAAACAAAACGACCGTTACTGAGTTACGTTGCGATAACTAGCGATTATTTTCTCTGTCCTTGTCACACATGTCACACGTCCGTGACAATGGCCGAACGACAGCTGTCGTTGCGTGTCTCGTAGTACAGGAAAGCTGTGAGCACAGCGGTTCTAAACTATCAAATTCACCATCTTATGAGCAATTTCATTCTTGTCTGGAATGCGCTTGTGATGCGTAATAATCTTATATATAGAATTCTCCTGTCACAATGTTCGTTACCGTACTCCTTCGAAACGGCTTGACCGAATCTCATGAAATTTTGTGAGCATATTGAATAGGTCTGAGAATCGGCCAACATCTATTTTTCATCCCCCTAAATGGTGCAGCGGGAACGGGATCTGACACCACGAGGGCAGGAAAAAATTGGCGGTACGAAGTTCGCCGGGACAGCTAAGTAGTTTTCACATAAAAATGTTTGAAACTGCTGAAACTATGTTTACAATTTTATTTTTCTCTCGCTTCGTTGGCTTTACTTTAGATACATATATTTACAAGACTCTCAATACACCTCGGTCGCCTTGCAACTGTATTTTTTTTATAGGACACGTCAATTTGGCTTCACCTCGCCTGATGTTAAGCAAAGGCAAAGTCTCGGAAAGAGGGTCACCTTCGGAAACATGTACCATGTTAACAGTGGTGGCACTCAGCTTGACGGCCTCATTAGATGCCTTTTCACGCCCGCTCAAAGGACCCGGGACTGTAGGAAGAAGGAAACACGTGAGCTGGCAGGGAGTTCCAGGTCTTAATGGTGTGGCATAGGAATGAGTTACTGAAACGCTTGGTTCTAGCTGGTATACTCTGCACCGTATATGAATGGCATCTTAGCCCTCTCAGAGATTGGGGTTGTTTCCCATTTAGTGCAATATTTGGGGTCATCTCCGCAGTTTTCTTAGGTAACATCCACTCTCTTCCTAGCCATCTTTAACAGTCGATTCATCTCAATCCATCTCCTCTTATGTCTTCCACTCCCTTGTAACTGACAGTTAATTATAGTATATTATTAAAGGTTAATACCTTCCATGCGATATTACCTACTACTGTACTAATAGTATATTATTAATAATAATATTATCGAAGTACTTCGCCAAACGACCTTAATATATCAAGGTGTAGTAAAATAAAGCGGTATAGTTACTATCGCGATCAGATTGTGATATAATAATATAATACATCATATTCTGTAAAAGTTTCATAATCTTGTAATAATCTGAAATTACTGTATAATTTGGTTACGAGTAGTGTTGCGCGAGCGGGCGGCCGTGACTTTGGTGTTATATTTAGGTCAAATGCTATTGTATCGGTCATGTGTAGGGCATGAGAATAACAATCAATTTGTAAAAATAACAGTGTGTTATATTCCTCCGCCTATGGGGGAATTAATACATACGTACATGGAATTAGACGTGATTGTATGAATGTATGTGTGAATTAACACCCTCATTTCACAAATCATTGGCTTCGGTCCCACGTAATAGGGGGTGAGCCTACAAGCCAAGCCCACGGCTTGAGTCAACAACAGTGCCGCTTTCCGGGCACTATTATTGTTGACTCAAGCCGTGTATCCCAGGCTGAGTCTGGACTGTATATATTTGTCTGATGTTAAACAGCCCTATCCCTTAGTCGCCTTGTACGACACCGCATGGGAAGAGATGGGGTGAACCAAATTTTACTCTGCCGAGAACCACGCGGCGAATTAATACTATGGGAAAATTCAGAATCTCTATATTCTTACCGGGTTAGCAGCACGAGTGACTCCTCTAGTGTTCATAGGCCACGGTAACCACATCACATCAGATGAGCGGCGTGCTCGTCTGATCATACGAAAATTGGGAGTAGTATGTTGTTCCTACTATGCTATCTTATTTCGTACTAGGTATATTATAAGGTGGTTAAGTTTGTGTAGATGTTTGGATGTCTGTTCCTAAATCACGCTCAAATGGTTGATTGCATCTGGCTGAAATTTAATAAAGGGATTTATTGATATAATACATAATATTCTATATTTTTTTTGTATCATTGTTTTTCTACTTTCTTCAAATAAGAAATAGGAAGTTACTTTATTCTTGCATCATGCAGTAATAGTTACTTTAAACATGCATCTAAACGACGAAAAATGAAATCTTTCTCTCCTTCTAACCAAAAATATTGTCCATCATAAATCAAATTAAAGCTCACCCCACCGCACGATACCTTCCCGAAAGGTAAGGTAACTTTAAGTATACCAGGTAAGACCATATCGAGTTTCATTAATCGTAGGGTCACGCAGGGGCTCCAAACTTCGACCCGGAGAGTTTTTATTAGAGACTGTTGCTCCGGAATAGGGCGACCATGCGTTACCAAATTGTCCGGACAAGGTTGGTGATAAATATTAGGTTATACGACCAAAACCTTTCTTTGAAAGGTTTGATATTTTACCGGCGAAGGAAAAATCTACAGATAAAACTTTACACTGATTGTTTCACGATGATTTTTTCCTTTTTATATGTATAGTTGCTCATGAAGGCAAAATTTAAAACAACAACTGTCAATACAGTATCACATTCCATCAATTTTATTTATTTCTCACCCAACGAGTTTGGAGATATATGTATTTTATAACACAATTACTGGTTTAAGGAATAATTTAACGAAACTAATAGGTATAAACTGGTGTAATAAATACCTCCCAAAAAATTGAACTAACAATTTACCTCCTTACCAACAAACAAGTCCTATAATGTGGAGGCCGCGCATCAACAAACGGCACCATTCATTTACCGAATCCGAGTCTCAACACTCCGCCCGTTGCGAATATTCATGATTGCATAAAGGTTCAAAATGTGAAGTAATTATGAATCTTTTGTGAATCATTGTCACCATACTCCCCTCAATATTTCAGCGACGCCCCACGGAGGCGCGATTCATAATAAGTTAACAAAGAACCTATTTATTTACCCGATATTAAAAGCTATGTAACGCTTCGTACGGCACCATCGTATTTTATAAACAGCTTGAGTTTATGTTCAAAATTACATTACGTGGATAATACCAACTTAATACTTTAATGCCGCGAAAGTAGGTATGAAGTGTCCTGCCTTTTTATTTATGAGAATAAGCTGATTTTTTACCTGATGCCAAGTATAATAGTTTCAATTCAAAACGTGGTATGGACGCTTTCAACGGCATAGTAGAGGTTAAATAGCTATCAGAAAAGGTCATAAAAGGAAATCTAAGACTTGATGCATGAGCAAACCTAATTAAATTCAAAAATTATCATCCTCCGTGCTTTCTACTAGTTCAGCTGGGGTTAGTTTTTCAGTATAAGAACGAAATGTCCAAACTTCGATAATTCCACGAAGCGACTGTCATTGAAGTCCACAACCCAATGGCGGTATTGAAGTTCTGTAGTTAGACCCGCTTTTGTACTTTTTAGAGCTTCAACTACCTGTAATGCGACAAATGTCCGTATGACCAACATTTGCACTGGAAATTAATGCCCGAATGCTCTACCATAACGCTACAGAGGTCGTCAAAGTAGCGTTTCTCATGGGAAATATTATGCTTGTTTCAAAATGGACGGCGGCGTTTCGACTATTAGGATTATTCGTGACTAGCAAAACCCTGCTTTCCTGACAACAATATGACGAAGATTAACGACTTACGAATAAGTTTTCAACATGAACAAGTTAATATGTGCATTAGTTGGCTGCTCACGTACGAAACTTAGGCTGGTTACACGCGGATAGCACTTACACACCGACGTCTTATCAGTTCTGCAAAGTGTTTAGTTAGCGTGTGCACGTCGGGAATGGCTCTGTGATTCGTATTATTAAATTGGGCAAATCTTCTTTGGTTGTGCGATTGAATTTTGGAACATGTAGTTTACTGATTGGGCTACCGTGCTAAAGCACAAATATATTTTGTGTGCATGAATGTACGTATCTACTTCTATCAAGTACGAGGTGATGTCAAACAATCTCTTCGTTCTCAGCTGGGCGCGAAGTGTCACAGTCCTAAATCAGGGCAAAGACTCCTGTGATCTTTAACCTATTGTGTCGTGTAATTTGGATAAAAATGTAGCTGTTAACATCAAATTGTATTCCTTGATTTTGCTATCGTAATTTTTTCCAAATTACCTATCGCCATCACGTCATCTCTAAACGCCAGTCCCAGCTGTATCCAAAGTCAATGCAAAGACAGTTATCTTTCTTTCTATATTTAGTTTTCCTGGATGAAACCTACACAAGGCATGGCTACCACGTCTGTCGGGGTGCGAGAGATATGCTTTTGACAATCTCACCTCAGGCAACCAAGGACCCAAGATGGTTTGATGCGTTGGTGCGTTTTAGTCGGTTCGAGTCCGACATAACCACCTCCACCGGCTCTGTGGGGGTGGTATCCGTGGGGATATATCGCACGATAAAAAAAAAAGAAAAAAAAAAGGCATGGCTACCATCAAAAGCCATATGAGACTGACACTCCGAAGGTATTAGTACATCATACAGCCCCGAAACATAATCAGAAAACACAATTATTTCCACAAAATCATATACTGGGTGATTTTATAGCCGTTTTGATAACAAAATTATCTGAAAGTATTAATTTGGCGGAAGTTTTTTTTTTTGATAATGTATGGGAATAATGTTCAGGTGAAAGGAAAAATGAATGGGGGTTTTAAAAATGGTTTTTGTTTTGATTTTGCTATCGAAACTGCTATCGAACTAATCCGAAAGGACTATAAAAACACCCTGTATATTAGCTCGACATTTTTTCTGTCTGTAGCATGCACAGTACTTTGAACTAGGTTCAGCCCTGAAAATTTAATCTAAAAGTTCATCGAATGCCTTTAGAAATTCTCGCCTTATACGCCATAGGATAACATGACCACGCCACTCCAGTTTGGGTTAAATTGCATTCAACGGATACCGTATTATCTAGATAAATAGGTTTTGCTAACTATGTGGTTTGTGAACGGTTGGCCTGTAATCTAGGAGAGATGATATTGATTTATGTGAATATCTAGCTTTGCTAAATTATAGTTAAGACGGTAACTCTGAAATTTAACATAAATATTAAACAAAACTGTTAAAGTCTTCGGAAGATTACAAAAACAATACATTAATATGTAATGTTTTATTCAATACTAGCTTTTGCCCGCGGCTCTTCCCGCGTGGATGTCGGTTCCCAGCATTTATTCGAATTTTTCTTGCTGTAAAAACCATTTTTGAACTTAAACGAACATTTTAAAAAAGGAATTGGTCAAATTGGTCCAGGCGTTGTTGAATTATGCGCTTATCAACACATTTAGCGATTTTCTTCCTAATATTCTAACAGAAACTATGCTTTCAATCTAATAACTTCGAGATTCCTTGCGAAATACTATTTAACAACTATTTCAAATATGAAACAGAAACAAAAAAAAACGTCATTGATCAAAACTGTTGAATTTCACAATAATAGAAAACCTATAGTTATATTTTGACACGTAAATTTCAAAATAGTGATTTAGTATAGGGTGTCGGCTAGGTAACTCTTCTAAAAATGAGTATTTCCCCAATAAAAACTAACTGAAATGA
This sequence comes from Eilema sororculum, assembly GCA_914829495.1. Taxonomy (NCBI): domain Eukaryota; kingdom Metazoa; phylum Arthropoda; class Insecta; order Lepidoptera; family Erebidae; genus Eilema; species Eilema sororculum. The sequence continues at coordinate 2,791,866 of OU618532.1, forward strand.
AATTGCATTTCATATAATTATATTTTGTAGGTGTGTGCATTAACAAAATATTATGGTCCGAAAACTACAAACATCCTTCAAATAAACAATATCCTAAAAATTGCCAAACTGCAGCTAGTCATAAAGCAAAGATCTGCACTTCAACTGGCCATTTCCAGCTGTAGCAAGTGCAATGTACACTCGAGTGAACAAGTTGCCGCGTCTAAGCCAGCACTAAGCTGTTACAAGCAAGTGATACCGATTTAATAAACGGTGTGTGTTGTATGTGCCCCGCAATGCACACAATGTGTCGGCTGTACGACACACGACATTGTTCGCTTCGGTACCTGTTTAAGCGGGTTTCACCAAGATTGAAAATTACCTATAGTTTTTAAACTCAATAACAGATGGCGCTGATTCACAAAATTACATCGCGCTATCATTGTGTTTGCGGTCTGCCTATATAAGGTGATTGTTTTATATTGTTAAGGTGGGTTAAAAATATATGGACTAAGATTGATTTGTGTATTATTTAGCTCCGATCAATCCACCCTCTCCAGGCAAGCAACCCCCAGGACATTTGTCAATTTACAAATGGTCCTTCGTTGCCGGGTGTAAAGTCCCAGTTTTTGATAAGTCTTGGGGGCGGGAATCGAACAAGGCTTAGTTCCACGAAAGACGGTGGTAGTACCGTCTGGAACACCCCCTTGAGTACGCGTATCAGCTCTCCGTTGAGCTTTGTGGCGTGACGAGGAACGCATGGAAGGTGGAGGCCAGTGCTTCAGCAGGATTGAAGTCAGGCCTTGAGCATCCAGTACCAGGGAGTACTGAGGAAGATCAGCACCAGGAGTGTTGGTACCAACCAGTACTAGTCGGGTACTGAAGAACACAGTTGCCAGGAGGGGCGCTGAACAAGCAGGCTGTACCAGGCGGGGTGCAGTTCGGCGAAGGCGAGCGTGTCCACAGGTGGGCGGGCACAGCAGCAGCGGTGTACAGTGAAGTATATCAACCAAAGGTGTGTAGTGAGTGAAGTGGCGGTGTTACATGGACAAAACTGTGAGTACATTGACATATTTGTGTTAGGGATTTAGATTAGGCAATTTGAACTTTAAATACTAGAGTAAATTAACTTAGAATAATTTGTGTATAGATTGTAAAAATTCAAAGTTAGTTTAGGGACTTAGAATAATTTTAAGAATTTGGTTGAGACGGGGAACCTATGCCCGATTTTTTATTGAGTAGTTTGAATTTCAAACACTTGTAAAATTTTCAGAAATTTTAACTTGAAATTTTCTAAGTCCATAAATTTAAATAAATTGTGTTGAAATGGAGTCGAAAATATTTTTGCAGGAAGATATAAGTGCTAGAATAAGAAAAAATTATACTAACTTTAAGAAAAGTCCTAAAGATAGACTCACCTGCGATTATATAGAAACTAAAGTAGAACAATTAGAACAACTGTGGTCTCAGTATAGAGACAATCATAAAGAATTAATAACTTCTTCAGACATTACATTATTGAAAGCAACATCTTATATTAGGGAAGACCTTTATAACAATACCGAAGTTGTTCATGAAGAGTATAAATGTCTTCTTAAGTCTAAGATAAGTAAGTTTAGTAAAGTTGGTAGCGAAACTGATAGTTCATTCGAGGACAAATCTCGCCGAAATATTAAATTACCAAATTTAACTATTCCAACCTTCAACGGAAAATATATGGAATGGACGACGTTTAAAGATCTATTTCTTAACCATGTGCATAAAGCAGATATTCCTGATATCGAGAAATTACAATATCTTAAAGGGTTCCTCGCGGGAGAGCCAGAGCAAATGGTCAGGAATATCCCCATAGCTGATGGAAATTATAAAAGGTGTTGGGAGTTACTAGACGAATTTTATAGTAATAAAAGATATTTGTCGCATCAAATTTTAAAGAGGTTATGTAATCAAAAAAAGGTTGGAACAGGAGTAGGAACAGGGTTACGAGATTTAATTCAAACAACGTCTGAATGTTTAGGTGCATTAAGTAATTTAGGAGTTGATGTGTCTACATGGGACTTGATAATCATACATATGTTGTCATCAAAGTTGGACACTGAATCAAGACAAGCATGGGAATTAAATATTACTCAAGCAGAAACTGAAGAACTGCCAACTTTACAACAGTTCTACAAAATGTTAAAAGGTAGGTTTCGAGCTTGGGAGGTACTTGATTCAGAGCACAACGAAAAGAAACAGCCTTCTCACAATAATAATAATAAGTGTAATAAAGTTAAGTCATTTCATGTATCAGAAAACAACAAGGTTAAAAAATGTAAATACTGTAACGAAAATCACTTCACTAGTCGATGCACTAAGTTTACGGAATTGAGTTTGGACGATCGTCGATCCTTTGTTGAAAAACAAAACTTGTGTTTCAACTGTCTCGGGGCAAACCATTCGGTCAAGCAGTGCCGAATTAAAATAGCATGCCACACTTGTGGTCGTAAGCACCATACTTTGCTTCATTTGAGTAGCAGTAGTAGTAAGGTTTCTCGGGACGGTGGTGAGGGTTCATCGACGAGCGACGAACTCACAACAGCTGCAGCGGTAGTATGTCACTCGTCTGAAAACAAAATAGGTGGTCAAGTCTTATTGGCTACAGCTCTGGTAAGAGTTGAAACAAAAAATGGCGGTAGTCACATTGCGAGAGCGTTATTGGACCAAGGGTCGCAGGCCTCCTTCGTAACGGAAGCTGCAGCGCAATACTTAGGCTTGAAAAAGATTGCAGCTAGAGGTATTATTTCAGGCTTAGGAGAAAGTAAAAACATCTGCTCTAAATATGTGGCAGATATAAACCTGACATCATTGCATGATAATACCAAATTGTTTAAAGTGAGAGTTCATATTCTGCCCCGCATTACCAATATTTTACCGAGCAGGAGATTTATTGAAAAAGATTGGGTTAGCGATCTGCCATTGGCAGACCCACATTTTAACGTGCCCAACAAGATTGATATCTTATTAGGTGCAGAAGTGTTCTGTCAAATTATTGAAGATGGAGTCAGAAAAGAAAGTGGCATAGTAGCACAGAAAACTTCATTGGGGTGGGTTTTGTCAGGAGTAGCATCCAAGATTACTAGTGAAAATGTAGTAGTAATGCATACTTCGATAGATTATGAAGAAGAAAACGATTTATTGAGAAAATTCTGGGAAATTGAATCAGAACCTAATCATAATAAGAAACATATACTTACGGAAGAAGAGATGCGTTGTGAAGAGTTCTTTGCTGCAACGACTAAACGGGATGACGATGGTAGATACATCGTTCGGCTACCATTTAACACTGAAGAACCGGAACTAAAAATAAAGAACAGTAAGACAATTGCAAAAAAAAGGTTGAAATCGTTAAAAGCAAAATTAGATAAAGCAAGTGACCTAGAAGAAAAATATATAGGAGTGTTAGAAGAATATCTTACCTTGAACCATATGGAGAAAATACCTGTGAAAGAAGTTAGTAAAGAAAAAAGTGTATACCTACCTCATTTTGCTGTATTGCGCGACGATAAAGAGACCACAAAAGTAAGAATAGTGTTTGATGCGTCATGTAAAGGGGAAAATGGAACATCGTTAAATGATTTGATGATGGTTGGACCTACGTTGCAACCGGAACTCAGACATCTATTGATGCGATGGCGATCTTATAAAATCTGTCTCTCAGCTGACATTGTTAAAATGTACAGACAGATTAAAGTAGCAGCAGAAGATGTTGATTGTCAAAGAATTCTCTGGCAGGAAGCTGAAAATGAAATAGAAGAATTCAGATTATTGCGCGTAACATTCGGTACAGCATCAGCACCATACTTAGCGGTGAAAGCTCTACAACAGGTAGCAATAGATGACGGTGATAACTACCCGATGGCCGCTGAAAGGGTAAAGAAAGACTTCTACATGGACGATTTACTATCAGGATGTGAGAATGTGGAAGAAGGAATTAGGATATTCAAAGAACTAAATGAATTACTAGGAAAAGCGGGATTTACACTTCAAAAATGGTCTACAAACAGTGAAGAGCTACTAGTGAACTTAAAAGAAATAAAGCAAGGAATAGAAAATGATGGGGAATTAACGCTGAAGGTAGATGAAGTAATGAAATTGTTAGGACTTACCTGGAACAGGACGCATGACGCTTTCCAGTACACGGTGACGATGCCTGCTATGAAAGAACCGGTGACAAAAAGATTAATAATTTCTGATATAGCGAGGTTATTTGATCCACTAGGCTGGGTTGCGCCAAGTGTTATAGTAGCAAAGATAATTATACAGAAGCTGTGGATATGTGGTGTAGGATGGGATGATGAAGTACCTAAGAAAATATATGACGAATGGGTTACTTACCGTCAGGAACTTATCCACCTACAATCTCTGAAGATACCGCGATGGGTTCACATAACAAGTTCGGTGAAACAAGTGGAACTTCACGGATTCTGTGACGCGTCAAAAGTAGCATATGCTGCAGTTATATATGTTCGGGTAATTGACGCACATAATAACGTCAAATCGACCTTGGTCACAGCAAAAACCAAAGTAGCGCCGATAAAACAAATCTCGATTCCGAGATTGGAGTTAAGCGGTGCGGTTTTGCTGTGTAGGCTTTTGCTGGAAGTAGCCGATATTATGCAGATTCCTAGCCAACGCATTTATGCATGGACAGACTCCACTGTGGTGCTAGCATGGTTGAGTAGCCATCCAAATAGGTGGCAAACTTTCGTGGCTAACAGGGTTTCCGAAATATTAACATCCTTTACGGCAAACCAATGGTGTCATATCTCATCAAAGGAAAATCCAGCAGACTGCGCTTCGCGTGGAATTAAACCATCAGACTTGATTCACAACTCGCTATGGTTTGAAGGACCTGAATTTCTAAGAAAAGTAATTATCAACAGTAACAAGTTGGAAGACAACGATACCGATTTAGAAGAAATTAAGAAAGTACATATAGTAGTAGAAGATGATAAGTATTGGGAAAGGTTTTCAAGTTTAAACAGGTTAATTAGAGTGATAGCTTACTGTAGGAGAGTGTTAACTTGGAGAAATAGAAATAATCAGAACAGAGGTAGTCTGAAAGTGAAAGAATTGAAGGATGCTTTAGACGTGTGTATAAGAAAGGTACAAGAAGAAGCCTTTAAAGATGAAATGGATAGTCTCAGGAAGTTTGAAAAATTAGCTAAGATAAAAGGTCCATTAAAATCATTAAATCCGTTTACAGACAGTAATAATATTTTAAGAGTAGGGGGTAGGTTAGAAAAGTCAAGTTTGAGCGAAGATAGAAAACATCCTATTTTGTTGCCTAAACGGTCTGCCTTCACTGATTTAATTGTAGCAGATGCTCATTCCAAAACATTTCATGGTGGTGCACAATTAATGCTGACGTACTTGCGGTCAAAATATTGGATTTTAGGTGTTAAACAAACTGTTAAGATGTACGTACGAAAATGTGTAACCTGTGTACGGTACAATGCCAAGATCTCTCAACAGTTAATGGGTCAGTTACCTTCCTCCAGGGTGACCCAATCGAGACCGTTTAAATCTAGTGGGGTAGATTATGCAGGCCCTATACTAATTCGATCCGCCAAAGGAAGAGGTCAGCACGCTAGTAAAGGGTACATTTGTCTCTTCGTTTGTATGGCTACAAAAGCCATACATTTGGAGGTTGTTTCAGATTTAACATCTGAAGCATTTTTAGCTGCCTTTAAGCGTTTCGTCGGAAGAAGAGGCCATTTTGCAGAAATGTGGAGCGACAATGGCACTACATTTGTTGGCGCAGCTAAACAATTAAGAAATATGTTAGCATCTGACAGTTTTGCTGAAATATTAGCAGCACAGGGAACTGAGTGGCACTTTATCCCACCCCATGCTCCGAATTTCGGCGGGTTATGGGAAGCTGGCGTGAAGTCAGTCAAATATCACCTTAAACGAGTGATAGGGGAGTCAACTTTGACTTTTGAAGAGCTGTCGACTGTATTGGCGCAGGTCGAAGCTTGCCTTAATTCTAGGCCCATGGCTCAGCTCGATAATGATGAGGGTGAGATAATAACACCGGGGCATTTCCTCGTCGGTGAACCGTTGCTTACTGTCCCCGATTTTAATTATGAAACATCAAATATAGGAACATTGCGTAGATGGCAACTAACGCAAAGAATGATGCAAAGTTTTTGGAGACGTTGGTCTCATGATTATTTAACATCTTTCTTACAACGGCATAAGTGGTCGGGTCAAGGTTCAGAACCTGAGGTCGGACAAATTTGTTTAGTAAAGGAGGACAACATGCCTCCCTCAAGGTGGCTGCTTGGTCGGGTCGTAGCCAAACATCCAGGACCCGATCGACTAACTCGGGTCGTAACTTTGCGCATTAAAAATAATATTATAAAGCGACCGACATCTAAAATTTGTGTTTTGCCTGTGGCAACTTAGTATAGTTAAAAATAATATTGCATGCAGCAATTGTTGTATTTTATTTCAAATGTTTTACCGTGTATTTTAAGAGGTTGCTAAAATTGTTTTGAGCTGTACATTTAGGTCATAAAAAAAAAAAAAAAATTATTTTGTAAAGGTGGGCAGAAATTGTAAGCTTGTTTTATATAAAAGCCCAAAATTTAAAAAATTTGGCCTTGGTGGGCGGAATGTTTAAGCGGGTTTCACCAAGATTGAAAATTACCTATAGTTTTTAAACTCAATAACAGATGGCGCTGATTCACAAAATTACATCGCGCTATCATTGTGTTTGCGGTCTGCCTATATAAGGTGATTGTTTTATATTGTTAAGGTGGGTTAAAAATATATGGACTAAGATTGATTTGTGTATTATTTAGCTCCGATCAATCCACCCTCTCCAGGCAAGCAACCCCCAGGACATTTGTCAATTTACAGTACCTGACTGAATAATGCATTGGCTATTAAGTACTGCGGGATATTATAATACTGTGTCTTATGTGACAATCTTACCACATTATACTCTTTATAAATATTCCACAACATTCTACACATACACTATCTAGACCCATGGTAAACTTAACTAGCTTGTGTTATGGAATCTAGAATGCCGATAAACATAATTAAAAACTTTTTTGTAAATACATACATATTATACATAGAAACACCCAAAACCAATGCAAATATCCATATTCATGCATACAAATATTTGCACTGAGCGCGAATCAAACCCGCGCCTCCTGCGTAGCAGTCGGTATCACCACCGCCACGCCACAGAGGCATGTTTCAGTTTGGAGCACGGAGTCTGCTTTCTCACTCTTGTGAAAGAACCTTTTCAAAATAAAGTTATATTGACGTATAAAGAAGAGACTACCGTGGATGTAAAGGAACTTTTGAGGCTAGGCCAACTTCACATGCAAGCCGGTACACCTGATAATTGACGGACAAGACTCTGGCGGCTTCCCTCTCGGTGGACAGTCAGACGGCAGTTAGGTACACTCCGTTCAAATATTGGGGGCTTCGGCTCTTAGACACAATATATTTTGTACGAGCCGAAGCTTCCACCGCCTGAACTTTTGGCCACATGTCTTAACCAATAAAACCCCTACTCCACGAAGAAACTAACCTATATGCTACTCTGGAGTTCCGCCAGATTCGTTCAGTCGTCTAAACTTGATTACTAATCTTTTTATTTTCAAGTAACAAGACTCACAAGGTTAGTAAGAATTCATTAAACTTACAAGTATGTTAGTATTACAATGCGAAAACGTTCTAACATCTTACACAAACTTTTACATTTACAACAGAAGCCACCACTCGACATACTATAGATATAACATAGCATAATAATTACAAAGAATTGAAGTACAAAAGAAACAAACGTGAATGATCTTGTAATAAAATTAATTCAAAGGTACACTTCAAATTCGAAACAAGTTCACAGAAATACCAAGTTATTTCTAACGTGGTACAACTCGTTTGCTCTAATGCTCATTCTAGAATCACAAGTGTGCACATTCAAAGCCTAAAAGTGGGGCGTTTTTTACAAATGTTTATTCATACGTTTCGAATTGTAGATGTAAGTGGAGAGGTTGGGGCTGGACCAAATGTTCACTTAAAGCTGCCAGAATGCTGCTAGTGGTGGGACATTTGAATTTAGAATATCGATAGACTGAGTCCCAATGACGTTCACTTTTTAAAACTCCCGACGCAAAGAGAGGGTTGTTATAAGTTTGACGTGCTTGTCTGTCTGTGGCATCATAGCTCCTGAACGGATGAAGCGATTTTAATTTCGTTTCTTTTTATATTAAAGGTGACTTATGTGCGAGTGTTCTTAAACATGTTTGATGAAAATCGGTTAACCCGTTTATTTATTTATTTATTTATTTAATTTAATAGGACAGCCATTGGTTAATACATACAAAATTTTTGTCAATAGATGCAACACATTATTCTCTGCATGATGTTTAACCTTTTAAGGCAGCCACAGCATTCACAATATTATTACTGATCGTATTTCAAGCTTCGATACAGTGGGTTTCAACAAGTTAAACCGACCAGTATATCATACATATTGAAACATCTGTATAGTATATATATATAATACAATTCAATGAAATATAAATAAGTATTAAAATTATTAAATAAGTATTAAATTATTATTCAATTAAATTTAAACCGAAATCAAACTCAAATCCAAATTAAATTCAAATCAACGATCAAATCATAATCATACTATTATCTAAGTTTGTTTTATTTATATAGAATATTTTTTTTGCATTGTGTTTCCGATATTGGTTAAACATTGGCATAAGTTTGTCACATTAAGTTAATTGTCATCTCTCATTAGAATAAATATCAGTTAATTAATATTATGTCAATAAATTATATGTACATCAAAATCAACACAGTATTACAAAAACAAAACATAATTTTATATATATATATCAAGTCAAAATCAAATTAAAATCAGATGATAACAAAATTAAGTTATAGTTATAAACACAGATTGAATAATAAATTAATATTAAGTTATGATTAAAAATGAAAACTATGTAATTAAATTAAGATTAAAATTAAATTGCGACTTAAAATTAAATTATGAATTAAAATTAAAATTAAATTATGACTTAATATTAAATTATGAATCTAAACTAAATAATAAATGAAAAAAAAAATTGAATAAATTAAATTATGAAATAAAGTTAAATTTGGTATTAAAACTAAATCACAAATTAAAATCAAATCATGAATCAAAATCAAATTAAAATTAAAATTAAAATTAAATTCGCCTAAGTTAATTTCAGTTTTGCCATTCTTTTAAAGTCATATAAAGAATCATGGTGGATATCCATTGACGCACCGCAGCTATTTAGTAATCGACTCATTCGTGGAACAATTGATTTTTTACCAAATTCTGTTCTCCTGAAAGGGGCAGTAAGAGGAGCAACAGCTTTCCTTGGGTATCTCGAGGGTACAGTCAGCGAGAACCTACCCAGTAGTTGTGGACAGTCCATTAGTCCCCTGAAGATTTTGTACAGAAACATTATGTCCAAGTAGTCTCTCCTCTTCTCAAGAGATTGTATACCGAAATGTTTTATTCTCTCGTTATACGAGCCCAAAGCATGGTTTAATTCAACACTATGGCACAAATGCCATAAGAACCGCTTCTGCACCCTCTCCAGTCTCAACGAGTGTACAGCATAATGCGGCCTCCATATTTGACTACAATATTCTAAAATACTGCGTACTAAATTGTTGTACAACAAAATTTTTGTGGATGGCCTTCGAAATGCCCTTCCATTACGGATGACAAAACCCAGCATTCTCGAAGCCTTCGTAATAGTTTGTTCTATATGTGGCACAAAAGTCAGTTTGCTGTCAAATACCACACCCAAGTCCCTCACGGTCTTGACCTCCTCTACATCACTTTGCTGAATACAATAGGACGATGCAATAGGAGACAGCTTCCTAGTAAACCGTACACAGCGGCATTTCTTGGGGTTCAGTTGCATGCCATTCACAGCGCACCATCTTATCACCTGATCTAAATCACTTTGTAATTCGGCTACATGGACAGGAGTGGTAATTTCTTTAGCAATTTTTAAATCATCGGCATACATATAAGGCACAGAGTAGTTCAAGCACGCAGGTAGATCATTTATGTAGATGTTGAAAAGAATAGGGCCTAAGTGAGACCCCTGCGGGACACCCGATACTACCTCAAACGGTTTGGATCTATAACCATTAACCACTACATAAAACCTCCGATGACTCAGATACGACTCCAGCCACGACAAGAGATGACCAGTGAAACCGTACCTAGACAACTTTTGCACAAGTGATTCGTGGGGGACTTTATCGAAGGCTTTACTGAAATCTGTATAAATAACATCCATCTGCCCCCCACGGTCGAGAATACTGGTTACATCATCAACAAAAGTTGCCAGGTTAGTGCATGTTGAGCGAGAACTCACAAACCCGTGTTGGCATTCCGCAAGGAAAGACCTAAAATGTCTTAGTATAACCGGACACACCAGTGATTCGAAGATCTTGGCCATAGTAGACAATAGAGATATTGGCCGGTAGTTATCCACAAAATTGTCTTCATTACCCTTGTGTACGGGCACCACCTTTGCCTGTTTCCATTCCGTGGGAAATTGTCCCCGCCGCAGTGACGTGTTATAAATCAGCCATAGGGCAGCCGTCAGAGCCTTGGCACATTTTTTTATAAATACAGGCGCTATGTCATCCGGGCCAGCTCCTTTATTGATATTTAGCTCGCATAGCTTCCGATATATCGCTGACGGTTGCAAGTCAAAATCTGATAACACCTGAGAAGAGTCAGGGATGATTCCCAAGTACTCAGTGGAAGTTATTGACTGCGCATCTGCACTATATACCGATGCGAAATAATTCGCAAACATATCACAGATTTCTGTGCCATCCGCAGAGGTTTGAGGTCCACTTGTCATTGACCCTGGGTAGGAACCCACATTACCTCGCCTACTCTTTACGTACGACCAGAAGCATTTCGAATTCTGTGCAATATTATCCTCCGCTGATGCAATATATTCATTATATGAATCAACAGCCAGCCTCTTACACTGCCCATTGAGAATCTGCAAGTCAAGATAGTCCCTCGCATTGCCGTATCTCTTAAATTTTCGATACAGTTTTTTCTTTTCTTTTAATGCAGTTATAAGTTTTTTGTTAAACCATGGAGGGTGTTTAGGCCTTCCAATAGTCACTTTCGGCACAAACTGCTCCATTGTAGTCTGCAAGACAGAGTATAGCTTCGCTACCATTGTGTCCACATCAGATTGAGAGTCCAATGTTGTGTTCCAATCAATTGAATTCAGGTGTTCATTTATTTGATCGTAATTGGCCCTCGCAAAATTGTATCTCTTATTAGTTTGACACTGTCTAAGCTTCTCAGATATCGCAAGGGAAACACTAAAAGCTAGAGGGGGGTGCAGTGGGTCCACCTTGGTAAGTGCATGAGCTGCATGAAGCGAACAATCAATAGATTCATCCAACAGAACCAAATCTAGAATTTTTTTTTGACTGTTTAAGACATTATTATATTGTTGCAAGTTATTGACATGTATGAAATCTATTACATGTTGTATTTTTTGGGATCCTGAACTAAGTGCGGATGACCTATTTATTGCAGTCCAATCAATTTCCCTCATATTAAAGTCCCCTAAGATACAAGGTAAAACATTAGTTTGCTCAATAACGCTATTACAATTGTTCACAAATACTTCCACCAATCTTTTATTGACAGGTGGGCTCAGATATATTGAACAGAAAGCTAGGGTGATGGACTTACTTCCATCACTTTTTTCAATTATAACCCATAAGTCTTCACATTCAGTTTCCCACCGTTTAACACGCTGAGGGTTATGTTCCTTTAGGACAGCCACCAAGACCCCACCACCGTCCTTTTTATCACAAGACTTAAGATCCCTATCTCTCCTAAATACCGTATATCTATCGTCAAAAAGTTCTGCATCAAATATATTATCCTGCAACCATGATTCCGTTAAGACAATAACATCATAATTACTACAACATAAATTTTTATAGAAGTGTTGTGTTTTAGTTCTAAGTCCTTTTACATTTTGATAATATACAGTTAATGAAGTGAATTTTATTAATATAAATTACATTAGCATTGACTACCTTTTTAATACACAAAAATATACACTACTTCAGCTTAGTTAAGGCTTCATTATTCCTAATTAACACTTGATCAGATCCCTCAGCCTTACGAACAAACACGCGCCCATTTCGAACCCAGACGAATCTGTAGCAAAGTTCTTTTGCCTTGAGTCTTGCAGCCGCATGTAAGGCCTTATTTGTGGGTGACAGGTGTTCCGCCACAAAAATAGGATCTTTATTGCCAGTGATGCCTAGGTGTCCGTGATTTAACTTTTCGTTCGGATTAGCGCGGTTGAATGTCATGACCGATGCCAAAAAGTTGTCCCGGAAATTCTGGGAGTTGAACTGTGCAACAACTCCTCTGGGTCTTGATGATGAGTTATTTATTTTTGCAATCCGGGTGCAGTGTCTTAAGTTCTCAGCGCCTACAGTGCAACCAATAGCATCTCCGAGTTTCTTAACAATGGAGATAAGATTTTCTGTTTTAGATTTAGATTCTCTCAGTCCCTGAATCTCGATGTTACACGCTCTGGAGTGTTGATCAAGTAAGTTGAGTTGACTCTTGAGCTCGTGCATAGATGATTGTAGATTTTTGTTTTGTTCCTCAAGGAAGGTCAGCCGTTCCGAACTAGCATTATGGCTTTTTATAATATCTTCATATTTAGCGTTTATGAAGGACATAGAATCCTTGACTTCCTGAAGGTCACTTTGAATGGATTTTAGTTTCTCTCCAATAGCCGTGTCCAGGGAAGCCTTTATTTGCTTAACATGCGATGACATTTCCTCGCGCAAGATTTCTCTTATTACTTCACGTAAATCATCTTTTGTGAGTTGTCGTTGCTGATGGCTGTCTGGAGACAAAGATGAAGCAGGCCGTTTTTTTTTCGTTGGTTGACTGCCATGCGAATCTGTAGTTGTAGGGCTCGCATTAATTGGTATCGTATCTCCTTTACGCCTTGGGACACGACATAACTGACATACCCAATCTCCAGAGGATATCGTTTTATCTAGTTTCATATCCATACATTTCAGATGAAATTTTCGCCTGCATTTTGAACACAACAGGTGCTCCTCATTATCTAATTCCTTTTTGCAACATTCAGCCAGCATAGTGACCCCTGATATAACAGCACCAAGAAAAAAAGTGTTATTGTAGATTAATATTATTATTCTTGCAGGCGCTTACTAGAAAATTCGAAGCGCATTTAATTAATTATTTTATGGGTCAATATTTAAGTCAATACTTTAAAATATCTTCCAAAATTATCCATAAATTGCTTCCATAAACAAAAAGTATTATTATTGACTTTGGTATCGGGGTTCGAACTCGGTAGCTTTAAACTATAAATAGTAAAAAATAAAAAGTGAACGCCTTTCGCTACCAGACCAACATATCATATCGACATAAGTTCCAATTAGCGTTTCAAATTGGTGACCCCAATCCGAGAATCAATTCGATAGATTTCAGTTGATATACTTATATATACAAGTCTTTTGTTTATCACTGATCGATTTCACACACAGTTTGAATAATAACGGTTTTTATTTTAAGTTTTTCGATGATTGTTCCCGTATACCACACAACTTATTTGTATTGTTTATGCAATCACATACAGTTTCGAAATCCACGTACGTTGTTTAAAATTTATAGGTGTTAAAGTGGGGATGGGGAGTGTCGGAGGTTTTTGTAATTTTTAACAATATCGTTATTTTTAAGCGATGTCTTATTTTGTGTGTATTCTGCATATCTGGCATTTTATGTCACTCGGCACTATCGGTAAAAGTGTTTATGAGCCAGTACTTTCCATTAGTTAGTAAATAAATATTAAAAATTAAAAATGGTATAAACAATTAATAACATAAACTGTACACCGTACATTTCATTTGTTATCTGTAGATACTTTTAGAAGCTTCACTTACTTGCTCTACAGCTAGTTATCTTTGAGACTTAAACGTTACAAATCGAATACATAGGGAAAATAATCTTCTCGGGCGGGACTCGAACCCGCAGTCTTTCCCTTACAGGGGAAATGCCTGACCAATTCACATACAATCAAAGACGTATAAGGTGGGAAATTTGAATCATATCGGGCGTGTCTCGGTAGCCGAATTGGTCAGGCATTCCCCCTGTAAGGGAAAGACTGCGGGTTCGAGTCCCGCCCGAGAAGATTCTTTTCCCTATGTATGCGATTTGTATAGTTAGCATACTTAATGCTATAAAAAAAAAAAAAATTCCTTAAACGTTACATTTTGGCCCGTATGAGATTCCCCTCTTTTTCCGTAGTACGGTCACTCCTCCTTTTAAGTTGGTAACTGCACCATCTTATGACCCAAATTTTGAAAGAAGAAAGAAAGTAACATTTATTTAGTGCAAGACGGTCACACAATATAATAATTTTGTTTACTACCTTAGTGATACATACATACATATAATCACGCCTTTATCCCCGGAGGATAGGCAGAAGTGAATTAACACCCACATTTCACCAATAATTGTAGGTAGTCGGTCCAATGTAATAGTGGGTCCGTCTCCTCCCATGCAGTGTCGTACAAGGCGACTAAGGAATAGGCCTATTTAACAACAGACAGATATATACAGCCCATACTCAGCCGCCTCAGATATAGGCTCGAGTCAACAATAGTGCCCGGAATATTGTGGCAATAGGCTCACCTTGTTAGTAAAACAGAAAAATATCGATAAATTCATTGTAGTCCTCCTCTAGTTCACAAACACTTAAACTTCTCACAACTTGACTATTGGCGTGAACCAGTACCACTATCCCATACCTAGCTATTTAGTTTATCAGGTAAGTTTCGTCATAAACTTCTGAGCACATTCCAAGTCAGTCACAAAGCTATGAAAACTTTTATTTTTATTACAATGCCATCAATAGACACTAAATATTGAAGAGACAGACATGGGCTCACTACTTTCTATTTATATTAGGGGAAAGTTTCACCATAATTTTTGTATATTGGTAGAATTATGTGACTTTACTTGAACCAATCGTATGTAAAATATTTACTAACGTTGTCAGTAGTTAGATTAATATATAAATTAGCTACGTTATTATTGTTAGAAGAAGTTACTGTTACCTACTAACCTAGTTCTGCTCTCATGAGGTAAATACACAAAAATATAGTTTGGATGTTAGCTGATAGAGCAAGGTCGTTGCTATAAGACAGCTTAAATTGAGAAACACTATCCATTACCTTAATGTAGTTACATTGTATCGACTTAAAGTAACATGTTCTGCAATATTTATATATTTTAGTTATTTTAGTTTTGCAATATCTCTATGGTATAATTGAAATGCGTAATAAACATTTCATTTATGGAAACATCCATTCATCTATTTTGGTTTTACCGGAGTGACTGTCATGGGTATTAACACCTAGGATAGGGGACTCTTTTGTCCGCACTTAGCCTCTCTCTTGGGCCATTGTGCGTAGAGAGTGCTGGCTAGAGCAGCCAGCCTAGCTCCGCCCAGAAACGCAGAAGCTTACTGAGGGCTTCACAGGCTTCGCGGTGCGACCTCATTGTGCCGAGGATTTGGGATCGTTGGGTGGCCACTGTCTGGCATTCCAGTATTACGTGGGCGGAATTCCAACACCTTTGAGACCCAAATCAACGTCAACTGCAAGCCAGTGCATCTACTAAACGGACGAAGCTCAGGCGCAGATTCTTCTCTTATGGTTTAAGAAAACAAACTATGGTCGCACTTGTAAAAGACGAAAAACAGTAGGTACTTAAATAGAAACTTTTCTAGTCATTACTCGATATAACGTTATCGACTTGCCCCCATCCCTAGTACTCACCGGAGCGCGTAATCAGGTGACTGCGCCGTCCCGAATAACGAACGCAGCTGAATTGTTCCTCTTTTGCCCACTATTGGGGTCCCACTCGCAGCGAAATCTGTCTTTTGTAGTATTAACTGCTGATTACAACCACAGAATAGGTAATCAAATACATAGGGAAAAAGAATTCTTCCCGGGCGGGACTCGAACCCGCAGTCTTTCCCTTACAAGGGGAATGCCTTGACCAGCTACCGAGACACGCCCGATGTGATTCAAATTTCCCATCTTATACATCTTTTAGGCGAAGGTGGAGTCATCTACCGATTTTCTTACGAACTATTGGAATCAATGAATGATGTTACAATAATTTTTAAACATTGATTTTTGATAACTCCGCCCAAACAATTGAATGAATTTGTACAGCATTAAGTATGCTATCTATACAAATCGAATACATAAGGAATATACAGAATAGGGAAGTTTAACACAAAAGTAATTGTTGTTATATGGAAAATTGAACAATAGATTTTTTTACTTTATACTAGGTATATTGTTTTGGTGGCCTCCGTCCTCCAAGTGCGTGAATCTGGGTTGCAGGCTCAATGTAGGAACATCGTATTCTGCGCTCGACTCTCTATCATTTTTATCTCTTTAGAATCCCTAGAGTTTAGGGTTTACCTGGATCCCCAGCAACGGGGACAGATGTGACGAATTACGATTAAATTTTAGTCAGCTCCAAGGCGGTAATAAAGCCTCAGAGGTATGCCGCAGTCAAAATAAATGTCATATCATACTTTTTCTAGGTATATATATATATATTATAATATACCTATATTATAACACCTGGAGTGGGGTAATACCTGCCACTTAATTTACTTATTATTTTATTAATCACATTTCCTTCATGCCCGCTGTGAATGCCACCGTACCCATTCATCCCTTTTCCTGTCCCCTTTTTCGGCTTTGCTCCGGCGGCGCCCAGAGCACAGACGGGGTGTGCTCATACCCCCAACTCGAATGTCCTAGCTTTTTAAATATCCTTAGGTATTACCGTTCTTTGTAAAGATCCCATTCTTCGATTATAGCATGTACTGCACATACGTACGTACGATTTAAGTGGCACATTAGACCCCACTCAATGCATACCTACCAATATACGAGTACATCAGTGAATTCTAACAAGTTAATGATTAACACATACTACTATATAAACACTTCAATCATCTAAAACATAACATTTGGAACTCCTTTGCTACCGTACCTACCCACAGTCGGCGTGCGGTTTTAGTCAGTTTGAGTCCAACATAACCTCTCCTTCCGGGCTCCGGCGGGGGAGGTATCCGAGAGGATTTCCGCACGAGGAAAAAAAAAGCTACCGTATCGTTTGACCCTTCTGTGAGAATGCTGATGACCTTAAGTATCGATACTTTTTATATAACGTCTGACCGTAAGGCCTAGGTATAGATATTACACCTGTCTTACTCGCATTTTACTTGTACATGGCGAAAAGTGAAAGAACAAGGACAAATGCCTTAAGCAGGCTTCTTATAATGTCAACATGAAGCTTATGAAGTGTAAGGAAACCTACGAATACTTCTGGGATCCAAACTCACCTGCTAGTCAGAGAAAATGCGAAGAGGTGTGATAGGCTTGAACCCTTCTTGGTGAGGTTACATACGCCTTAGCCATTTTGCTTAACAAAATGAAATGTTCACAAAGAAAACATCACCCTTTCGCTATCATATCGAAGTCTGGAAGAACTATTTTTTTGTAATATCCCACTACACTTCCGGCCCATTCATTACAGAAGCAGTGAAACTATAAATAAACGCTTTAAGAGACAGAAATATAACAAGAAGCGTATTTTTATTGCCTCACCCATAACTTTAAACATGAGCTTCGTACGACCGTCGTTATTTATTATTATTGCCTGCTTCAAGCAAGCTGTATACTGGACTAAGGCTCAGGATATTGTGGACGCAAATAGCGATATACTGATATGGAAACAGAGCAAGAAGTTAAAGAGGTTCCATTTCCAATAGAACTAGTAAGAGAAAAAAATCGCAAAAACTTTCATTGTATGTCAAGAAACTTTGCAATGTTTGTCTTAATTTTCAAGAATTTGGACTATATGGTATCGTTCACAATTAGCTGTTGGGCGTACTTTCCGCGCTTCAGAGGTCAAGACCGAGTATTTACAGTTTGAACTAAAATGCAGCCTAACAAGCAGGTTTCCCTATCCGTAAAGTTTTCAGATTCACGCGAGTGCAAGTGCCTTACAATCGATAGTTAGGTGTGCCTTGCGTTCTACAGGTGTCTTCTTCGACCTGGCACTTGCTATTTGAACTCTCTGAGAGCTCAAGCGACTTATCCTATCCGCAAAGGTTTCAGATTCACTTTCTCTCGTCTCAGTTTCAAATGATAGTACATGGGCTTCACGATCGATAGATTAACGTTAACCCTATTCACTATTATTTCGGATTCGTTAGATCATCATTCAAAAATTTTAAATTTAAAAAACCCCCGTCACAAAAAACACCTCGAAAAAGTTGAAAATAAATGGAGTTTGCCTTTTAACTTTAACGGTTGCCATGTCGGGGGCCCTAACTGGTTAAGCACTCCGTTATTTTATCGGAACAATTCAAGGTCCCCCGACATGGCAACCGTTAAAGTTATAAGGCAAACTCCATTTATTTTCAACTTTTTGGAGGTGTTTTTTGTGACGGGGTTTTTTTAAATTTTTAATTTAATTTTTACTTTATACTTTTTAAAGTGATCTCCTAGTCAAGTTCTTTCATTTGATACCCATATTGAGGGAGTTATGAAGAAATCTGTATTCCGACATGTTGTGGCGGCGGCCATCTTGGACCGATTTTTTTTTCAAACAGCTAAGAACATTCCCGACTAATATACCTTTCAAACAAAAAAAACTACATCCAAATCGGTTCATCCGTTTGGGTGCTACGATGCCACAGACAGCACCCCGTAGTTTTTGCGTCGGGGGTTAAAAACAATAAAAACTGAACGCGCTGAACCGAAGATTCTGTAAAACTATTCTGAAAAATCCTGGTCTGACTTTGCTGACATGTGCCTTTTGATGTTTCAACATAACCTCTGCATCGTTCAACTATTTGTTTTGATCGTTACTAATATCGCTTCTCTGACTAATGTATTCTCAGCTTTAGGATCGATAAATATTAAAGTATGTACTGACCAGCGTTATTCCGCGTAATGTAACATGTTAGAAAACAAGCATTCGTGTAGTTAGTATGGCGTATTACCCATTGAATAGCCTATTTCAGTGCGGAAATTCCAACGGATTGTGGGGTGTGTTGTCGGATTCTAACTAAAACCTCATCGTCTCTGATGTCAGTTGTCGAGGTGGGACACAATAAGGCATTTCCTATGCACCCTAGTTGACCCAGGGCCATCTCCGGTTTCAAAATGAACGGTCTTCGGACTCCTTAGTTCAAGCTTTGGATTTAAAGGGGCTAATAGACTGCTTTAATGAATTTCTTTCTTCAATAACTAATTTAACTCCATACATTCTTCAGTGACCTCATTGTCAACCTTGAATTATATTCCTGGTGCAAGTGCCAAGTGGAGCAGACCAACCGCAGATAACAGTAATATTTGCGGAGAAATTCGCGGGTGAACGGCGGCCATATTTATTAGCGAACCACTTCCGTTTCCTGGCGGCGGCCATGATTTAAATGCGTGTTTCCGGCGTATCACTTGACTGGGTTCCGGCTGCAGATGGTTACATTAATTTGCTGGTGTTCATCGAGTTATGAAGAGACCGGATATAATATTTTTGCTCGTTATGGACAGGCAGCAGTACTATGGACTCAGAAACTGATGGTTTGGCGCCGTAGAAACTAGAAAGTAACACCCGTAGATATGGTCTCACTAGATGCCAAGACTGTGTACTCGTAGTGGAAAGACAAAAGCCGGAAGGCGGGCTTCGGGCTCCAAGGATGCTATCGGAACACAAGAATGTTATGATGGTGACGAGTATGCAGTAGTAGAGGATGCATGGGGCGTTACCAAGGTCTTAGAGGCTTTGCCAATCTTACGTGTAAGTCGGTAGATCTACTGGTTTATCTGGTGAGGTTCGGTAGCAGCCTTACCTCTAATAATGGTTGGGGGAGGGGAGGTCATAAAGTCAAGATTTAATTGCTAAGTTTGATTTGAAGTACTTTTACGGAAATTTATACCCATTTTAAATTCTTGGTGCAATCGTCCCCACCACGGTTGGTAACTTTGAATGGGAGAGGTGCTCTAAATAAAATAAATATTATCACTTACTTACCTATTAATGTTGTTTTAATAATGTTATCTTTGGTACTTTTTTCATACTGCACCCATCCGGCATGTTCCCTATCTGATGGTAGTCATTTCCCTTTTAGGTGATGCACGTATTCAAGCCATGTTACCTGTTTACAATAGCCTTAATCAATGAATTAGCCTATCATAGTCCACTGCTGGACATAAGCTTCTCCCAATGTTGGGAAGCTTTAGCTTACTATTACCACACTCTGGCCTGACAGGTTGGTACAGTGTTTTATTTGGAGTTTGCTTCTCTTGCAGTGATATCGTCTGCGTATTTATTACTGCTAGGCGCCTCTTACAGAACCCTTTGGATAAGATGGAGCGTTTCAGTGACTCATTCCTAAGCTGCACCATTAAGACCTGGAATTCCCTGCCAGCTCACGTGTTTCCTTCTTCCTACAGTCCCGGGTCCTTTAAGCGAGGCGTGACAAGGCACCTGATGAGGGGGTCAAGTTGAGTGCCACCACTGTTAACATGGTACATATTTACGATGGTGACCCTCTTTCCGAGACTTTGAAATTGACGTGTCCTTTATAAAAATCTCCGACACTACAAGCCACGTTACCCGCTTGCCCATTGCACAGTTGCCAATTTGCTACCTAAGTAGCGAAAAAAATATTGTTTAACAAAATAACATTACCCTTCTATTATTTGTCATTGTCATAAACAAAACAGACTGATGTACAAAGCTATAGTTGACGTTTTCATTGTTAATTCTAACAAAAAAGTGTAAAAGTCGCATATTTCCCAAGTCTTTGCGAGTGAAATTCACAGTTCAATTTATAACAGTTGAGCGATGGGACGCATTTGTATCCGTGGCTGCATTCAAACGAAAAAACTAAACAATTCTTCATTTGTATACGTCACAAAGTAAAATGTCAACCGGCGGGTTTGTATGAGAGGTTTTGACAGTAGAGGAATCTCGTGAAGTGTAAGGATTTAAGCAATATGGTAGGTTAGAGTGGGCTGTTGTTTTTTCCTCGGAGGAAAAAGATTTAAGCATATGCATCTATATAAGAAAAGTTAAGCGTCAAAATATGTAAAATATGCATAAGTAATCCGAGATTTAACCTAAGACCTCAAATTGCACGCATAATAACATGCCTAATTCATAAAACGGGTCGAAAAAAACACTCATCATCAAATAAAAAGTATAACGTTAGTCCCACTTGCCCCATGTCCCCTTATTGTTTTTATTTTTAAACCGTCTAAGACCGTTAATGGGCTATAGATCTGTTGGCCGCGCGGTTATACGGGTTTTTACGATTTATGAGCCTATAATTTACTTTTGCTGTAAATAAAGGCTAGTTTTCCAGTTTAACCCTTCGATACTCGAGTTATAAAAATGAATCATAAGTAATGGCGCACGGTCTGAGAGACCGCGGTGGTATATTAGAGCATTTGTTATTATACCAAACATTACACACCCCCTGAAAACACCGTCGGAATGTTATACCTGCTAGCTACACTTGCTAATTAACGGACGCGGCTCGGGTAAAGGCTTTTCTCTTAAGTTAGAAGGATGGTATTGATTAACGTAAAAGATAAAAGAAAAGGAGAAGTATTGCAATTCCTCTGTGCACTAAGTACTGCACTAAGTTCCTCTGTGTACTGAGTTAAGCTCGCCTTTGTACATTACATATCACTATTCTGAATAAATATAATTTATGTGTATAATAAAGTGTAAATAAAATAAATAAAATAAAGTAGGATCTAAAATCGTATTTTTAGCATTCACTGCTGGTCACGTATAGACCCCATTACCTTAACATAGTTCAAGTTACCGACCACTATGGCTCTAAAAATAGATCGATTTGGTGTCCGTGAATTATAAAAAATATACATACATTTTTAATTGATTGTATTTCAATGTACTTAAATATTTACCAATATAATTTAGTAATTTCTGACTTAGTCGCACAAAACTCTGTCATTTTTCATTAAAAAGTAAACTAAAGGCCCCTAGAATCTAGAATGACACTCAGGCTGAATCACGATTTATCTTAGGACAGATTGATAGTTTGACTATTGCCTATACAACCCGCCCTCAGATAAATCGAGATTCAGCCTGAGTGTCATTCTAAAATACCGGCCTAAGTATCGTCGGTCGAGTAGACCAATGCGAGAGTATGCGCAGGTTAAGGGGCGGTACACCATCTTCATGCTGCGTTTATCGAGATTATATTTATGACTAGCCGTTAGCCACGGATTTACTTGCGTTTTATTGTTATATTATGTCTAAATTCCAATATTACCTAATATTATTACTGCTACTGACGTGGTTTGAACACGAAGAACTAGAAACTAGAATAGATTGATGAAATAGATTTATGAGATTTAAGTGAATGGGCAGCCCCTTTATGAGTCGTCAAACTAAGCAGATATAAAAATAGAAAGTGTAGAAAAGTGGAAATTTGTGTTTTCGGGATTGAATTAAAAATGCTGTTTCCGTGATGAGAATTACCGATGTAATGAATAAAAAGGATTGATACATCAAAGGTTATTAGGTAGGTATTAGTAAAGTAATTAACCACAAGTGCATACATTAAGGGCGCCTGCGCAATTAGAAAGAAAGAAAGAAAGAAAGAAAATATTTTTTATTTCGCTTGGCAGTACTTAGACATATCATGCAACATAATATAATTCCTTACTTTAATTGTAACAATTAGACTTAGCAACAGAACTTGTTATACATTGCGTTGACCTTTGGACAGGAGTCTAATCTAAACAAGAAGCATTATGATTTAGCCTGCTCAAAGGTGTGAATATATAAATATTTATCATGAAAGTAGAAGAATCGAAAGGCTTTTCGTCCCGTAGTCCCGGGTTCGAATGCTGGCCATCACACTATTGACGTGAACCCACTCCTAACACAAGAAAATTAACTTAGTATATGTTAGTGGGAGTTTATAAGTAATTACGATTGTTAATGTTCTTTAAAAAAATATCAATGCGTTTAAAAAAATATCAATGATTTTACATAAACATACATAAACTCACGCCTGTCTGCCCGAAGGGGTAGGCAGAGGTGGTAGCACCCACATTTCGCCAGTTTATGTTTAGGTCCCAATGTAATTTAAAAAAAGGTGGCGAGCCTATTGCCATTAACCGAGCACTTATAAACCTGCGATGAATACACACATAACTTCGAAAACATCGAAAAGTCATTGGTGTGTGCCATGGTAAACTTGGGATCGAACCCGAGACCTCGTCGCAGCAGTCCATTACCCATACCGCTAGGTAGGACTATGTATAAGTTTTTAATATTATCTACTAAATAAGTCGGGTTTTCCTTCCTGACGCTATAACTCCAGAACTCACGAACCGATTTGGCTAATTTTGGTCTTGAATTATTTGTGGAAGTCCAGGGAAGGTTTGTACGTTGAGAAAAATTCGAATAATTGCCGGGAACCGACATCCACGCGAGCGCAGCCGCGGGCAAAAGCTAGTTTTTCATAAAAATAAAGAAATCCACCGATGCCTATTGTAAATAAATAAGAAGCAAGAAAATAAATACGATTTATATTTTGTAGTCGCATATTTATCGAGCGCCTGATCAAATTTATTAGCAAAATGTTCCTCAATAAAATATTATGGCCATAATCCGTACAAATGGGGCGGAAAGATAAACTTTCAAGCTTTATGGCTTCATTTCCGATTGCGCTTGATACTGATACTTTTTTTTAATAATATCCATAGGCAAAATAGGGCCATGGGTCCTTTGGGGCTAAGCCAACAACTCTGCAAGCTGGTACTACTGCTGTTCACGAGGTTGCAAGTTATTCGCTCTAAATTAAAAGGCGGGGTTGAGAGGTCATATGGCTGTCGCTCCCTTAAAAACAACATAAGGCAAGTTTTAATGAGGGCTAGGAGTAAGTCTTTGAAGTGAAAGCTACGGACGCGACTGAGAACCATGTCAAGAGGACGCTTAATGTTGATGAGAGAGCTTTCTTAATAACAATTCTTAAGTACACTATACAATATACGTCGATAAAGCAAAATTATTCTCATAATGTTATTTAAAAGTAAACAAAATTGGATATTATGTTTGATTACAGAGACCCGATAGATCCGATATATCTGATGGCACGGCAGAAATCGAGCAAGCAAAAAACAAACTAAACATTCTAATTTATATAATTATGTATCTAAGTATTGCTTGTGAGATATATTATCTACTAGCTTTTGCCCGCGGCTCCGCCCGCGTGGATGTCCGTTATCGCGACAAAACATAGCCTATGTCCTTTCTCAAGGTCTAATCTACCCCTACACCAAATTTCATCAAAATCGGTTCAGTGGTTTAGGCGTGAGAGCGTAACATACAGACAGACAGAAAGACAGAGTTACTTTCGCATTTATAATATAAGTAAGGATGTTTTAAAATTTTGATGATTTTTAATATTGATAATTAAGGTCACTGAGATGTTAGGTTAGATAATTACCTACGTAACAACTTAAGAGAGAAGGTCCCATAAGTAGGCACTAAGTATATTAATAACCGACATGGATCTCACAACTTTTCACGGTAGAACAAATATTTCACGGTAGAATAAATATTAGTACAAAAATTACAAAAAGGTGATAAGAAATTCACATCCAATTGTTTCGTAGTAATTCCTGTTTGAAGGGTGTATTCCCCAATGCCCAAATCTATTGTTCCTGTACCTACCTAAAAAAATACTTATGGTCATGTCATAATACAGTTACCATGTACCTAATGGAGATTTGACAAATATCATAAAAGGTAGAAAATGTCTTAACCAATTTTTCAATATCCAACTTTAACTGTCAAGTATGTGATTATATCGAGATGTGACCGAAAGTTAAAAAGTAAAAAACAATATTTACGTTCCTCACAATGTGCATCTCACAATATAATAAGTATATATAAATATACAACTAGTATAATTATATACTATTATATTAAATTTTTAAAGAGTAATCTGTTTTCTGCTAAACTTTGTAGGTACATACATACATACATATAATCACGCCTTTATCCCCGAAGTATATCTGAGGCTGAGTCTGGGCTGTATATATCTGTCTGATGATACAGTCCTATCCCTTTGCCTTGTACGACATCGCATGGGAAGAGAAGGAGTGGCCCAAATTCTTCTCTGCCGGGATCCACGCGGCTTTCGTAATGCGAAAGACACGTAATACATGTAGGTACATTGTGCACTATTATCTAATGCTTTTTCTTTCTTCTCTTTCTAATTCGTATCTCTGTCTTCTTTATTGGTACTTATGTAGATATGTGAAGTTGACTGAACTGAGATAGCAATTAATGAGATTACGAAGGATTGGTTCAGCCATTTAGTGCCGCTACAAGTGACAGTTGTATAAAAATAAAGTTGAAAACTAAAACCCGACTACCGAAAAATCACGCTATAAAAGTAACAAACAAGAAAATATCAAGGATAGCCGTGGTCGTATGCCACTTTTCCCTAGAATATATTGTTTTACCAGAGTAAGTGGCATACGACCACGGCTATCCTTGATATTTTCTTGTTTGTTACTTTTATAGCGTGATTTTTCGGTAGTCGGGTTTTAGTTTTCAACTTTATTTTTTATTTATATTATTTTGGGGCGAGGTAAAGCTAATAATTTAAACATATTTGAAATGTGCTTATTAAGCCCTTTCATTTGATACCAAACACGGCATATTTATCTAAAATTTATTTTTCAACACAGTATCTTATGCGCGCTAGAGGGCGCCACACAAGATTGAGTGACACGTCATATAGCCTATAACCATCGGATGATAAAGCCGCTTGTAATGATACCTCATTTGTCCAGTTCTAATTAGTAGTTGAGGAGCTATGAGGGAACAAATGAACATACATACATACATACATACATACATACATACATACATACATAGCCTGTCAAAATCATAACGCTCCTTTTGGCTTCGCCGTAGTCGGATAAAAAGGAAGTAGTTTTCTGTTTTGTACCACTAGTAGCACATTCCAGTGGCATAAACCGATTTTTTTATCTGCATAGTATTTTTTTTTTCACTCAATTTGTAATTCAATCACCACGTTCTTGACGGTTCCGAATCCGATCAAGAAACTAAATTTTGACCGAACGAACTTCTAAGACAATCCTCAGTCCTGAATCTTGATTTATAACTATACTAGCTTTTGCCCGCAGTACCACCCGCGTGGATGTCGGTTATCGCAACCAAACGTAGCATATGTCCTTTCTCATGGTCTAATATACCCTTATACCAAATTTCATCAAAGTCGGTTCCGTGGTTTAGGCGTGAAAGCGTAACATACAGACAGACAGAGTTATTTTCGCATTTATTTAGTACTAGCTTTTGCCCGCGGCTCCGCCCGCGTGGATGTCGGTTGTCGCGACAAAACATAGCCTATGTCCTTTCTCAAAGTCTAATCTACCCCTATACCAAATTTCATCAAAATCGGTTCAGTGGTTTAGGCGTGCAAGCGTAACATACCGACAGACAGACAGACAGAGTTACTTTCGCATTTATGATATTAGTACTAGATTTGAAAACAGATTATATCCTAGATAACAGTTCTAAATGTCATTGTGAGAGTCGATTCACAACTGGGCGTTGTTCTAGACCCAAGTGGTGTGACTCCAATCTCTACTATGTATGTGCACAAGCCCCTAGCGATTTACTCCGGGCAAGGAAATGAGTTAAATACAGTCCTTCCCCGAACATTTCTAGCTAATCAGTGAGACGACAGAATGGTACATTCCGGCCGGCTTTCCTGCTATCTAAGTAATTGATTAAGAGTCGTTTGTTGAAGTAATCCGATATTTCTACTTTATTCTCATCGGTTTTACTATATTCTATATACCTTAACAATGATAGTAATTACAATGGATTTAGCATTCAATATAATTTATTACTAATACGAGCTTTTGCCCGCGGCTCCGCCCACGTGGATGTCGGTTCCCGGCAATTATTCGATTTTTTCTCGCCGTAAAAACCATCCTTGAACTTCAACGAACATTTAATTTAAAAAAATGATTTGGCCAAATTGGTCCAGGTGTTGTTGAGTTATGCGCTTACCAACACATTTAAGGTCATAGCTCATTAGAGCCACCCGGCACCTACCCTGCATCGCCTCGTCACACGGCGTCCACTCGTTGTCGACAGGTGGTCCACGGATGGAGAACGTGTTATCACCAATAAACGTCGCGCGGTCAATCAGTGGACCTCGCAACATCAACTAGTCGACGCCGCGTGGTCTACGACTGGAGACCGGTTAGTCCAGGAATTTTCGTGTAATCTGTTAACAATTGGCACGTACTGTCCTCAAGGCAAGCGTGCGAGCAGCATGTTTTCACCGAGTGGTCCACCCGCCGTCCGCACGTGGAGGGCATGCGACTGAGGCGATGCGGTAATGCTATGGAGTTAATGTAGTGAGTGAGCGCATACCCATACAAGTTCATAAAAAGAATACTAACCGCATGAGGCGAGGCGGTGTATGACCTTTAGCCATTCATTTTTATATATTTTTTTATATTTACATAATGCCTACAGCTACATTCTATCATCGCACCGCTCGCCATAGACAGGGAACTCATCCCCACACATTGCATGCGAATACGGTGCGCACCGTGCGGTATGAAAGGAACTTCATACCACGTACGCTCAAGCTGTGGAATGAACTCCCTGCCACGGTTTTCCCAAGCGACTACAATATGGGGTTCTTCAAGAGGGGCATTAGAAGGTTTCTTCAGGGTAGGCAGCGCGAGTGTAACGCCCCTGGTGTTGCATACGTCCATAGGCCGCGGTAACCACTTTCCATCAGGTGGGCCGTGTGCTTGTCTGCCACCTAAGTGGTATAAAAATAAAAAAAATATTATAGATTATGAAGCAGAAGTTTGTTTGTTTAAACGCGCTATTCGATTTTTTAAGAAGTTCATAGCCCGTAGTATATGTATATTCCGTCTTAATTGGCCTTAATAGCTGCGTGATCTTTATATATCATTTCGTTACTACTACTACTCAAGGAAGTAGAGCAAATGCGGCAGTTTCCCATGCATTATTTGAAAGTTAGTAATTTGCTATGATATAGGTTTTAAAGGGTTTTGAAGTATGCCACGGATGAAACTAGGGCGATTCGTCTAGTATATAAATACACGCCAACGCCAACCACGCAAATAGAATATTACAAAGTGAAAATATAAATTTTTGATAATCAATTTGTCAGTCATCTGCTAATGAAATTTATTGAAGCATAATGGTTGACGTTAAAAAGTTATAAAAGCTGTTCTATCATTAATTAAATCTTGGCGGAGGTGGGGAAGGTAGGCAGGGGTACCGGTAGTACTCGGGAGCCACCACAAAAAATACCTTATCGTACTTACCTACTTAATGAAAATCGATCACAACAGTTTTTTAAGAATATTAGAACCGAAATTACTAATATTCCCCCTCTAACCCCTCCAACTAAGCTAAATTGCTTGCGCAAGAAGTGGATTTGCAAGAAGTGTAATGGCCAGGATTCGAACTCGGGGCCGCTTGATCGTAAGGCCAACTCCTTAACCACTAAGCTGCCATTTGCCATTTGAAAAATCCGCGTTTAAAAAATAATTCAATAAATGTTTACTGCAGCGCCCCCTAGTCGGTTGTCACCGTAACACCTACCTATCTAATCAAACCATTAATTGAAAACTGCATCAAAATCGAACTAGTATTTTTGGAGAAAATTGGCAATATTGATTTGCATTAAAAATGCTTGCTGTAGCGCCCCCTGTCGAGTTGTCATTGTAAAACCTATCTAAGAACATGTTCCAATTAAAGCCGAACCCAAAACTGAAAACTGCATCAAAATTGGATTGGTAGTTTCGGAGAAAATGGCAACATGGATTCGCACAAATCAACAAACACACAAACATCCTCTCACCCCAAACGCAAATGACAACAAAAATTCTCCGTTCCATCGCGGTAAAAAAATTACAAAAATACATGTGCATGATAGTATGCATGACGAACATGATGTCAGTCGTGCATGTACAATATACAATGCATTTCAATATTTGCGATATTTTACGTCAATAAATTGTTTCCGATTGCATTCAACACTTTCACCTCGAGAAACTGAGATTTGATTTTGGATTTGATTCGCGTTGTTTGTTCTCCTTTCGGCATATCATAACTTTTATGTGAATGACTGCCACCGGACTTCCCAACCACGAGTGAAAAATTATACTAAAACTTCGTGTGACATTCAACAGTCTACCAAGCAGCAGGCGCGGTGGGCTGATGCCTACGCAAAAAAAATTATATGAAATGAAAAGTGACGACAACCGGCAACCAACTTTTGCCAAGAACCACATACACAACAGGTCTATGAGAGAGCAGGCGAGGTGGTCTGATGCCTACCTACCCAAAAAAATTACATGACATGAAAAGTGACGACAACCGGCAACCAACTTTTGCCAAGAACCACATACACAACAGGTCTACCAGGCAGCAGGCAAGGTGGGCTGATGCCTACCCAAATAAATAACTTGACATGAAAAGTGAAGACAAACGGCAACCAACTTTTGCCAAGAACCACATACACAACAGGTCTACCAAGCAGCAGGCGAGGTGGGCTGATGCCTACCCAAATAAATAACTTGACATGAAAAGTGACGACAAACGGCAACCAACTTTTGCCAAGAACCATATACACAACAGGTCTATGAGAGAGCAGGCAAGGTGGGCTGATGCCTACACAAAAAAAATGATATGAAATGAAAAGTGACGACAAACGGCAACCAACTTTTGCCAAGAGCCACAGACACAACAGGTCTACTAGAGAGCAGGCGAGGTGGTCTGATGCTTACCTACCCAAAAAAATTACATGACATGAAAAGTGACGACAAACGGCAGACAACTTTTGCCAAGAACCACATACATCCAAACACCATGCCCAAACTAATGAAGAAATTTGAAAGGTGATGAGAAACGACAACCGTATCGTTTGACGTCACGGCATTTTATTTGATTTTATTGCCAAGGCACATCAATCGCATTGCCGATGTTTCACATCAAAAAATATTCACGAGCAGTACTTATGTCTCAATTCATCAATTTTCTTAACCACGATTTGCGTATGAATGACACATTGGTGGCAACCGCATTAGGATTCTGCGAGCGCGCTGAGATGCCGCTATTTTTAATCTAAATGCTAAAACCATCCCGCCTTAGCATTGACATGCAAAAACCGGGTAAGCACGCTTCTAAATAGAAGCGGGGTTCCACACAAATTGAGACAAATGACCGTTTGTGAGTTTCTTGCTTTATTTTGTCTTATTTATGAAATTTACTGAGATATGAAATGAAAGAGCATTAATAATATACGCAGTCAGTCTCTAAATAGGATAAAACGGTTTATCAATAACTTTTCTTTGCTCTTTCTGCTTCTCTCAAATTTTCTTTGGAATGTCGCGCAAAAACTAAGGGCAAGGTCTTGGAAAAAGGGACACCATCGTAAACTTATACTACGTTAGCAGTGGTGGCACTCAGCTTAACGGCCTCATCAGATGCCTTTTCACGCCCCGCTTAAAGGACGCGGGACTGTAGGAAGGAAACACGTGAGCTGCTCTGTGCACTGTTTTGTAATGTCATCTATATGATAAAATGCTTTGGTCGAGATGTAGTCGTAGGTACAATCAATAAATACGAAAAACTGATCGCGGACTCGTGTCTCCCCTGATGGCTCCCTTAGGGGAGACAACAGGACTTCTATAGTACTGATGTCTCCCCTAGGCGGGGGAGACATCAGTACTTACTTTTAATGTTATATTTTGAGTACTCGTATCTCCCTTTGTCAAATTTAGGTAGATACATTGAAACCATTAAAGAAAAAAATACATTTGTCAAGTAGTAAAAATAAAAATCACTGGGCCCCGAAGATCTTTGTGGGTCTTATACACCTCGCCTAGTCATGTCTAATAAGGTATATGAGAGCAAAAACAGTAAGCGTAATTTGAGTGTTAATACTAGTGACGTCATGTATACAAAGCCCAACCATTGGTTCATATTTAGCACCGATTCTAAGCCCACCCTCATCCGTTAGTAAATCAGGCTTACAAAGCGATTGCACTATTGCACGCACGGTACGCCAAAATGGTCTAGTTTCAGTGCTTTTGTTCCAAGAGTCTTTTAGAGAGCTAAATGGATCTCAGTGAGCTCAGATGTGGGGCAAAAAATATGGCTAATTTAGATGTTAAGGTGGATGCGCTAGTATAAGGTACTTTGCAAAAGTTTGACAGCTAGATATTTGTTACATTTTGAAGATATAAGAAACCGAAATTATTTTCTTTTTCCGTGCGGAAATCCCCTCGGATACCTTCCCCGCCGGAGCTGGAAGGGGAGGCTATGTCGAACTCGAACCGACTAAAACCGCACGCCGACTGAGGGTCGTGGTGCTAGGCCAGAGGTGAGGTTGTCATCGACATAAGGGATATGTCCCCCGGCTGAACCGAAATTATCAGTATTCTCTCTTCATCTCTCGAGTAGAAGGCATATGGTGTCATATTTAGTATTTTCTGGATTGTGAGGCTACTCCTACACTAAACTACTGATGCCTCAATTATGATCTGAACTTGATGTATGATGAATCAATCATTTTCAATAGACACGCTAAGACTATATAGCTTTGAAATTCCTTCGACGTTGGTATCGTAGGAACAGGGTTTTGTTGACTTCTGTCCTTTTGATATTAAAATAATTGAAATTAATTGTGTTACATTCACTGTGTCGGTTCGAAACGCGTGTTTTTGATGTATGTATGTATCTAGGTATAATAAGTTTCCATGCAGACAAAGCTGCATATATCAACTTACTAGTATATGGGGTAATTTATCAGAGTATGAGATCATAACCTCATGACCTCATTCTTATCATGCACAGGAACTTGTTTTCAGGATTCCCTCTTATATTGTATGCTAAAGTATCGTTAATCTAGATCCGTCCAGCCCTCGATCCATCAAAACAGTAGGTATATAGTTAAAGTAATTAAGAGGAATAAAAATGATAAATCTGATTTTTAGGCGTATGTTTAGAGAACAACTCCTTTTTTATTTGTGGACGAATTTGAAAACGGTTTACACTGTTTTATTTGTTGGTTTCTTGTCTACATTTGGTACATTTTTAGTTATTCTCACTTTATAATTACTATATGAAAATCATTCCCAAAGCAAAAAGGTCACTCAAAAGAAAACTGGCAACTACTTCTAAACAGAAAATAATTTTTACGTAATTTTTTAACTAAAAGAAAGGCAAAGATCTGGAGTATAAGTGGTACATTTTTCCGTTCAATACATTGACTTTTGAAGTCACAGGCCACGTTTTTGTTACGTTCTCGAGAGTTTGGCTTAGCGGGTGCCTATGCGGGGGCCGGGCGGCAGTGCCGTGATGGCTGTTGGACGGGGAGGTTGTGCTTCACGTTTTCGCAGCTTTGACAGCAACACAATTCGAGACTAATGCACAAGTGGACAGATAAGAAACTTCTATGAGACGCCGAAAGTGAATTCGGTAAAAAAGCTAAAGCTTTAAACTCTCAAGAAATACATAAAAATGTTGTGTTGATTATTTTATTCACACACTTTATTTGTTACCAGCTGTTGCCCACGGCTCCGGCCACGTAGATCACTCACAGTGTAATGATATAAAACCTATGACACTGATAAATAGTGTGGGTTCCTATTGGTGAAATAATTCTTAGAATTGGTTCTGTAGATCCAGAGATTAACCTATATAACGTCACAAACTACGTCTGTATAATAATATATGTATATTAGAATACTATACATACCTATAGCTACATATAAAATATATAATATTATAAAAACATGATCACTACAGTTATATCATCACTAGTATAAAATAATTCACTTCCCGCTGTCTGTCTGTCCCTATGTATGCGTCTTTATGTATCTTTAAAATTACGCGACGGATTTTGAAGCGGTTTTCTTTAATAGATAGATAGTATCATTCAAGAAATAGGTATAAATGTACCATACAATCTATATAATATGAAAATGAATCCCTATTTCCCAATAGGGATTCATTTTTGGCTGGACTGGCTGAGGCTGGACCAATTTCGCTTTTTTCTTTTTTTCTTGTGTTTGTTATTGTCTGGAGAAGGTTTTTATGAAAGAAAAAGTAAAAAATATGCGCGGCAAACAGAAATATTTAAGAATACTGAACCATTATATAAAATATCTGACCCGAAAGACGTTGTTATGTCCTATTGGTGTCAGGATCTCCGTGGGCGTATGGAGTCCCTGTCATAATGCTTTCTGTTCTCATAATAATTAGGACAAATTAATACAGCCAATTGAGGTAAATTCTAATTTTTAAGGCAAAATGAAGTTTGCCGGGTCAGTTAGTGCATAATATAAGAGGTTTGAATTTGATGTCATTTAGATAAACATATTTTTTGGGCTTACGCTGCAAACGATGGCACTGTGAGAATGTGTAATGTGTGTGAATTGTTATGCCTATAGCATACTTATAGCTTTCATATTCACCTACCTCAACGTATCTATGCAATAAACACCCTAACCAATTTTTTTTTTATTTTTTTTTTTAATTTAATTAAATTTAAAATTAATAATTAATTAGATTAATAATCTAAGATTCACGTAATTATAAATATACCTAAGTGCTGAGTGGGCATCAAACCCACAATCTCTGAATGCTCCACCGCTACGCCATAGAATTTGAACCTTTTGAAATTGAATTTGTCTGTTTGTTCATAAGGACACAAACGCTACTTAGTACACGGATTTTGATGCTGTATTTTTATTTAAAAGGTTTTAGTAGAATGGTACCAGAGATAAAACTAAAGTCGCGATAATAGACATCCATACGGGCGGAGCCGCCGGCTTTAGCTATAATAAAGAATCAAGAATCAATCAACATCGATGTCAAAAAAATACCAAACCAATTAGGTACGTGAAGTTAGGCAGAATATGATGTGTCCACTCTGTACCCTTTTACCGACATCTTTTCCCATATTTTTATATTATAATCACTTTAGTGACATGTGTGCGGGGTGGTGCGGGGCTGCGATTATTACGTTCGTAGACTCCACCCATTCGCTCTAAGGCATCGTCTCTAGTAAGGACCTTAAGACATGGTATAAATACCGTGGAAGTCCATTTTTCATTCCAATGTAAAACTACACTTATTCATGCTAAAAGCGCAATAAGCCACTTTCTGACGCATTTATTACATGTCATGACAATAGAAATTGTTTCATCAGCTACTTATAGCCGGGATATTCTAGCCGAGGCTTTTGTTTTGGCTTGAATGGCTTTTAGGACAGCATCTGGTACTAGTACTACCATGCATGCCCAGGGTGTATTGGTAATTTCAGTTACTAATATTCTTAATTAAAAAAAATGGGAGAGCAGAAGTTGGGAAATTTTTGTGGCATTAATTAAGCTAACTTTTAAATTCGCAATACATTGGGAAAAAACAGGGGGAATGCTCTTCCAACTGAGCTATTGAGCCACACCTGAATCACTTAAAATTTTCTCTTCTCTTTATATCTTTAAGGGGAAAGGTCGTGGGTTCAAGTCCCACTTGAGCGCTTCATTTTTTTCCGATATATTTCGAATTGGAAAGTGATCTATGGACTACGAGGTGATGGGCTCGGATGCGATCGGGAGACAATGGATGGATAGAGTGATGAGAACATCAGCTATCCAGGATGTATCCAAGTAGTTCAGTTAGTCTCCCACAGTGCATCCACAGTTTCAAGTCTTGCCCTGGTCTTTGGATTGTCCCGATTTAAATTCACGGCAAGGAATTAATTTAATCTTGAATCTCCTAATTCTAAATGGTTGAAATATGTTTTTCCCCGGATTATTTCACAACAATTCTCCAGGAAAGATTTATTTCCACAATTATTACCAAAACTACAGACTCCAACCACTTTTTCAATCACTCAAATAAACCCATAAAATAACAGACTCCTTATAAATGCATTTATATTATATTAAGTCAGAAGCTCTCATATCTCCCGAGAGAGATCACCAATCTTTTACGTACCTCGTTAAGTCTGTGGTAAAATTGATTCTTATGTAATTCCGTACTCCGTCCACGTGTCTTCAATCTTCGAAAGATTTGGGATAAAGCTTTTCATCAGATTGAACTGAAATATCAAATGTACTGTCGTTAGGTAAGAGGACTCTTCAATCCAACACTAGAGAGATTTCCTTTTATTTCCTACGAGTATATTAAAAGAAAAAGTAATAGCACACGTAATACTTTGACAAGTATAGATTCAGATCGGAGGAAGTGAACATCCAAGGTTTGAATGTAGTTGCTTGAGTTTTACTAAGCTTTTTTCTTTGAATTCTATACCTATTTGCAACATTAGGATAGAAAATATTAAGTGACACCTCTTTGAAGTGAAATCTTTTTGTGAAGAATACTTTTCTCTTTTTTTATACAGATTTTGCACTATTGTCAACACATAGTTCCGAGAGCCCCACGGACCACCAAGTCCCACAAGTGCTGACGTTTTTACTTTTGTCACCACATAGTTCAGTGAGCCCCACGGACAGTTGGACCATCAAGTCCCACCAAGTTCTGACGTTTTGGCAAAAAACAATTAATCGCAATTGCCAGCTTCCATGCTTCCATGAGCAACTAGTGGCTTTGATACGTAACTGGACTAGAGATGTTTCGTCTTGCACTCTAAAAATCCAGTAGCCAAGAAGCGCTAATTACTGGGCACTCGTAAATCACTTCTCTGTAAAACTTGTGCACGTTTTATTTTATTTATTTTATTATAGAATGTTTCCTTATTTATGTGTTTAAATTATACTAAGAGCTTAGGTGCTAAAACAAACCATAGCCCAAAGTTTAGACCTGACGTATATGTAAAGTAAACTCAAAGTAATTGGATTGTGCCCACTTATTTCAAACTATTTATAGCACGATAAAACTTACTACAATTCTTCATCCTAACCTGCATCCCAGTCGCACCCAAAGCCTTTCAACTTGGAGCCTGGAGTCCGCTTTGACAGTCTAACTACGGATTTAGCCAATCTTCAACATTTTCTGGCATGCGACTGCCACATGACCTCCGTAACCCAAGGGCTAAATCGAAGCACTGCAGTTAGACCTTGATTCTTTGAATTCTTCTTAATCACGGTAATGATAAGATTGGACGAGTGCGTGGGCTACGTACCATCTGCGAGCAAGTAATGTTCGAGAAAGAGGCGGGGGCTTTAGCCGACCCAGGGCCATTTCCCTTCTCGGGTAGTATTAAGCGTGCGTTGTCCTATAGTACATTTTCAGCCCTGGCAAAGGAAATGTCAGAGACTGAAGTTTCATGACTTCTCAGGTCGAAGAAGGAAAAGGTTTTTCCCTTTTCATTCTACGATTTGAAATTTTTTGTAAAGTTCTAGGAATATTTACAATATGTGTGACGACACAAAAATTCCAAGAAACTTTGTTTTGGTTTCTATTAAGGTTTTAAAGTCTCCCACTATCCGTTCAACGTACAGATATCGATCGGTAACAAATTTACTATATGTATAGAAGAAGAAGATATGGATTTGTAGAGAACTAATCGTAAGCCGAGATAATTTTGCATTCGTAAAGTTCAAAATTATCTAGCTCCTAATCAGCCGTTATCGAAGCATCAAAAACTTTCTAGGCACCACGTTCAAAGGATTTTCAACTCATTTTCATTTTGCTTCAACTTTGAATAACTTTTTTTTATCGAGTCTAATAAAAGTTTCGACACACCAAGGCCTTTCGATTTATATGCAAATTTATTATTTCTTGCTACTTGTGAAGTCATCACAGTGCCTGCAGGGATAGGTAAACATTATGGATAGTGCCAATATTTTCTGGTCATCTGTCTTACATTGTCTTACATATTTGTTTCTATAAGATCGCAATCATTTATTTAAACTGTTGAATGAACTGCAACTGAAAAATAACTACATCTGTATTTTGTTTATTAAAAAAAATCATAATTTATATCTATTATTTTAAACATATTTGCAAGCTGTTCAGGACAAGTGCCTGAATGTTTATACTTAGCAACCTTGCGATGCACTGAGTGCAATTATTTTTAGTGCGGCACTTCCGCATCGTCGTCATTAAAATAATGAATTTAATTTTGTAATCGTGTTACAATTACAGTTCCAATAGCTGCAGTTTTATTTTATTTAAATTCGGAGTCTAATCATAAACACAAGCTGTATCACATCGAGTAGAATACAATTACGTAATTACTTATTTATTTGTAAACCAAAGTGAAAGTTTCAGGAACCAAAATGAAAAAAATAACGTTTACTCAACAGTTTACGTTAAGTCGAAGAAAACCTAAAATTTTAATAATTAATAATTATATAATTATGGAAAATCTAAGTACCTAGTTTGTAGTGAATAGTACAAAATTTTGCGCTGGATAGATGGCGTTGTACCAATTTTCTGAACCCCGCTATGGTTTGGTTGCACCTTGTAATATAAGTGACTGAACCTGTGGCTGCCTGTGAATGTATGACTGCGAAGTGCGAATACCGCTTATTTTTTTCGAAATTTTTGAGAAGTCTAGCGGTAACGATAAAGTTACACTGACTTGTATAAAATATAAACTGCATTGTATCACTTAAATGAGTGATTCCAGAAATTCTGATGATCATAATGCTCCGCTGTACTCCTGAGGGGAACCATGGAGCGTACCAATTTTACCCATTCTACCACCAGTGGTATAAACCAGGGGCACAGCGGAGCAAAACCCGATCCGAGTCCCTTGCCTTACCATGTACCATGAACGCAAGAATATTATTCTGAAGTTTGATGTTGAACTCTGATTCTCAATGAATACGTCGCCGTCGAAATCGAATTTTTTTACTTGTACAATAAAAATTTTGGGTAGGTTCTGGTTTTGTAGCTTTGTTGTGTATTTATCAGAAACTAGCTTTTGCCCGCGGCTTCGCCCGCGTGGGTGTCGGTTATCGCGACAAAACATTTCTCAAAAGACGTAGTCCGTAGGTGTACGAAGTTTCATGCTTCTAACTTTGAAACTGACGAACTTTCTGTACAAACGTTTATCACCTATTTTACCCTCTTAGTAGTTAAATTTTAAAAAACGCTGATACACGTGTTCAGTTCATTTGACTTGACACTGACAGCCTCCGTGGCGTGGCGGCAGTGAACGCGACTGCTACGCAGGAGGCGCGGTTTCGATTCCCGCTCAGTGCAAATATTTGTATGCATGAATATGGCTATTTGCATTAGTCTGGGTGTTTCTATGTATAATATGTATGTATTTAAAAAAAAAAAGTATATAAGTATGTATATCCGCATTCTAGATTCCATAACACAAGCTATAAAAGCTTACCATGGGTCTAGTTAGCATTGTGTAGAATGTTGTGGAATTTATTTCATAAAAGACACAGGTTTATGAAATTTAGTGCCTCTAGCTCTGAAAATTACGAACTATCTTACAAACTTTCATCCCTTATGTTACCCCTTTAGTAACAGAATTTTCAAAAATTGCATAAAATGCATCTACTGTCAAAAATTCAAGTTTGTAGGTACTGCGGGTTAGGCTCTGTGTTGATGACTGATTCATCAACACAGCCTAAACAGTCGGGACAAGTAATTTTATAAGTATCAATGAATGAATGATATTTTAATCAAGAGAAAAACACTCCAAAAACATTACCGATACATATTTGACCTACAAACACAGTCTTTTATGCCTTAAACGAAACAATTATCGTACCCGCCGATCCGTTCAAATCGACATATTTTCCCAAAACGTATATAGTTGCCTACCAGACACACGGAGGGCTGTTGAGCGAACCATTTGGCGCGCAGTGAGCCGTAGAGGGCGCCAGCAGACCGTGCCGTTAATACCAAATGGTTTAATTGACTAAAATGTTTAACCAAATTACCCTAAAATATATCAAAGCCGATTAAATTTATTCTAGACCTTTTAAGATTTTAGTTGAAATGTATTAGTGAATATTTTCGGGCAGTACCCAATCCATACTTAATATTATAAATGCGAAAGTAACTCTGTCTGTCTGTCTGTATGTTACGCTTTCAAACCTCAACCACTGAAACGATTTTAATGAAATTAGGTATAGAGGTAGATTAGACCATCAGAAAGGACATAGGCTATGTTTAGTCGTGATAACCGACATCCACACGGGCGGAGCCGTGGGCAAAAGCTAGTAATAACATAATTGTAAAGTGTCTGTACGTTGGAAATATATAAAAACTTTGAGATTTAAAATTATGTTTAAGTCGGGTTTCGGGCAAAATCATAATCTAAGTACCTAATGCAAGATTGCATTTATTTTCTCAAGAGTAGATTTCTTGACGCGTATTGCCAGTGTAGAACAAACCGAAAAGGTGGTTTGAAGCCTCAATGTCCGTTGTTAGTCAATCAAAAGTACTCACACGTCCCAGTAAATACAACTCTTCCGAGAATGACGTCATTAACTCAATATCTACACATACGGAGCACTATACATCAGCAGTAGTGTGTACCAAACGCAAATAGTCAACGAGTTGAGTGGAATCAAGGATTCGTTATCACTGGATATGGCATTGCCGTATATTTAAAAGAAGTATGGTATGTGTACAGGGCTAACTTTTAAACTCTCGCGTTCAATTATCCATATCCATACTAATATTATAAATGCGAAAGTAACTCTGTCTGTCTGTCTGTCTGTCTGTATGTTACGCTTTCACGCCTCAACCACTGAACCGATTTTGATGAAATTTGGTATAGGGGTAGATTAGACCATGAGAAAGTACATAGGCTATGTTTAGTCGCGATAACCGACATCCACGCGGGCGGAGCCGCGGGCAAAAGCTAGTATACTATAATTATAACGGGAATTAACGCGATCATGATATAGGTACATACCATGACCGCGTTTATTCCAGAGAAGCTAGAGTCAGCCTGTGACCACGGCCGGTGTAACCTGGTCGAAACCTGGGGTTTCAAAACTATTTTTTGGAGCCACGGATATTTTTTTTTTCATAAAAGTACCCGTAAATTTGACTTCAACTCCCCTAATGGTAAGCTAAAATCGAAGTCTTGGAAAGTCACCATCGTAAACATGTTAACAATGGTGGCACTCAGCTTGACGGCCTCATCAGATGCCTTTTCACGCCCCTTTTCAGGACCCGGGACTTTAGGAAGAAGGAAGCACGTGATCTGGCGTAGCCTATCTAAAAATAAAATCATTGAAGTGTATCCTCAAGGCCTCAGGGGGGTATCCTCAACATTTTCGGGGTTACGTCAAACTGACCTGATGAACGTAGCATGAATCTGGCGGTGTTTTCTTGGGGTTGAGAGTTCGCATTCGCAATAGACACAATAGTCAAGATAATCCAAATTTAGAGAAAGACCAGACCGGGTTCTAAATACAACCTTTGAATGGAACCGGGACTCGCTGAGATGATAATGACGAGCTTCGTCTCCAGTAATTAAACAAAACGCGACAATGTTCGAGCGACAGCTGACATTGCGTGTTTCATCAGCGGTTCAAACTGTCAGATCCGCCATCTTATGAGCAGTTTCATTCCTGTCTGGAATGCGCTTGAAGTGATACGTAATAATCTAATATATAAAATTCTCGTGTCACAGTTTTCGTTGCCATACTCCTCCGAAACGGCTTGACCGATTCTCATGAAATTTTGTGAGCATATTGAGTAGGTCTGAGAATCGGCCAACATCTATTTTTCATCCCCCTAAATGGTGCAGCGGGAACGGGATCTAAAAAATTGGCGGTACGAAGTTCGCCGGGACAGCTAGTTTTCAAATAAAAATGTTTGGAATTGCTGAAACTTTGTTTACTTATTTTCTCTCGCTCCGTTGGCTTTACTTTACATACCTACACGCCAACATAATGGTTAGGGTAAGTCACTACATCTTTAACCTCTACTATCATAAATATTTTCATACGTACACACTGGTTGCGCGAATATACTGCCATTAAAAATAAGTTCACTTCCAGTTTTGAACAATCTAAGTGCAAGGCTTTATTAGATTCCACTGTCTGGGGATATCGTCTCGATTTCGACTTTCCTCTCACCACCCAGTAATTTGTGTTTAAAGAATAATGTGCTTCGAATAAATGCTTACACTAAAAGGAATCGCTTTCTATTCAAACTTAAATCTATTTAATATCGGCTGTTAAAGTGATTGTCTTATGGTACTTATTTGTTTGCTCTCACAAAGGTACAAGTCGATTCTGATTTGATTTGAAATTGTCTGACGTTTCTATCAAGACACACGACATGATACTTCGAAGTAGGTGTAGCAAAGTGGATTCCAGACTTCAAAGCGAAAATCACAGCAATAAGTGCCGACCGAGGCTTATCCGAAAAGCTGCCGAAAACAAGAGATTTTATCTCGGTTCTATAGAGATATGACTTAGGACTTGTAGCTACGTTATCCTTACTTACATACTTATTTACAGACTAACATACTTACAGCTACTTACCTAATAGTGTGAAAAACTGCGTGTTTAAACTTACCGATCCTGGCTACACTTTTTGCTTTTTCTCCTTTCATAATTATTTCCATATATTATGCTCGCCACGCCATATTTAAGCGCCATATTGTTTTCGAATCTTTTTTCAAGCTAGGTATTTACTCATGATATTTCTACAGGCGCTCTAAAATGATTTACAAACCTGTTAAAAATACAATAGTGGGTAGACGAAACATTTTAAAGCGATATTTTATTGACAATACCTTTAAACTGCGTGTAAAGTAGATCGCTGAGCTATGTCGACGGAACACCGCTTTGCGGGGCTCCTGGCAATCCTCTGAAATGTTCTCATTGATACACGCACGCCTGGGGTAAACTCAGGTGTCCGTGTGCTTTACTGGGTTGCCTAATCTACCCTTCACTTCACTACTTAGTATAAAGCAAACGCACTCACTATGTATGCCTATATCTTCAAAACTACGCTACAGATTTTGATCCGGTTTCTTTTAATAGATAGAATAATTTAAGAAGAAGGTTTATAGGTATGTATAATACATGCTTAACATAGTAGAGAGTGCAGCGGTAAGGGAATCGGACGCCACGCGGGCGGAAAAAAATTGACGGTACGAAGTTCGCCGGTGCTTCATAAATCTTCTAACCGTCTTTGGTCCATTCTCTCTTATCCTAACCACCTATGGTGGT
Organism: Eilema sororculum; assembly: GCA_914829495.1. Taxonomy (NCBI): domain Eukaryota; kingdom Metazoa; phylum Arthropoda; class Insecta; order Lepidoptera; family Erebidae; genus Eilema; species Eilema sororculum. The sequence continues at coordinate 2,834,289 of OU618532.1, forward strand.
TAGTGGTGGTCAGTGGTCAGTGGTCCCCACAACCCGAAGGGGGCCATCTCGAAGGAGATGGTCCTGGGTCTGCCGGGGTGCGAGAGATATGCTTTTGGCAATTTCACCTCCGGCAACCAAAGACCCAAGACGGTGCGCGTTTTTCTGACATAACCGCCTTCACCGGCTCCGTGGGGGTGGTATCCGTGGGGATTTTTCGCACGATAAAAAAAAAATCCTAACCACCTAAGCATCTATTTCTCTGTTTTAGTTCCTACATCTTATACCATACCACGACGTTCCTTTTATCAATTAGGGCCATCCTCTTCCAGTCGATTTCCGTCGACAGTCGTTTCGCACCCTGCGGAGATGGCTCAGACACACTTACATCATTGCTTGATTTTGAACACGGCAATAGCCTTATGCAAACAAACATACAATAATTTTGCTCAATAATTAAAAAATAAATATTACAAACTAGCTGTTGCCCGCCATTTCGTCCACGTAAAGTTCAGAATAGATTTAGGTGTGTTTACTTCTGTAGCTCGAGCCCATGTACAGTCAACTACAAAAGTAGCTTAAAAAAATCAAATTTATTGAACACTGTGGCCCCTAAACCTTACATAAAATTGAGAAAAAAAAACATTGAATATGTAAATTAAGTTTGTCTTCTGGGAATCATAACACTACATTTACTATAGACAGATGCATTCCATTATAAGAAAGATTTGTAAAATATTTTAGTGTTAATCAACTTATGGCGTTGACTGTACTAAGTTAATTCATTGTTATACTTCAAATTAATCGATGAGAAGAAAGTATTTTTGGTGTGTCTGACAAATTTTTATCTTTTGCGTTATACCAGTAATCAAGTTATTTATTTATTTTTAGTACATTGTTTGCTTTTGAAGCCGCTTAACTATTTTGTTAAAGATATAATACTAATCAATATTGGATAAAATTGACATCCAGGTTCCATTCCACGCAGATATATTTGTGGATACAACTGTACTATAACAAAATAGTCATATGCGCAGTGATGAGCAAATTTTACTTTTCAGTAGGTACAGCCAGCATCAGAAAAATTTGAACCAACAAAGTGCTCAAAATTATCTTAATTTCTTCATTTTACCCCCTTCCAGTTGAAGTTTGATTTGCTTTTTTATTACGAGAACTACGAGAGTTTTAAGATCATTTTGAGACTTCATCGTTAATATATTTCTGACGCTGAATGTACATGAGCATACGGGATTTTATTTTACAGCCAAATGGTCAAAGTTCAAATTGTACTTTCAGCATCGACAACGAGCCATTTTACGACTGCGTTGAAACTGAAATTTGGTCTGGCAATTTTATGCGTTCGGTCGCTGCACCGAAATTTAGGGACCGTACAGAAATATTTATTGCACAAAATGTGTAAACATAGCCAAATGTTTGCCTCAACCTCCAACTTCTATTAAATATGTGGAAAATTTGTAAGGATGGATAAATGTAAATAAATATTATGTATGTATGTATGTAAGGATGTTTAATGTGTCACAGAGTTAGATTATATAGTCTGGAATGACGCATAGATGTTTAGCTGTTTTTGGAATAGCAAATTGACTAAATTGCTTTTAGTTTTACCAACTGTAGGTCTCGAAAAAAAACTCAGTGTTAAAATCATAATCTAACTAACATATTGTTCATCAATTAATAAATTTTGATCTTGTTAAAAACATAAATTCATGCTTATCGTAAAGTTATTAGGTACCTATTTTTACCATAATAACTTAATTTAGTTGTCTTGATCACAGTTGCTATTATTGGCATCTATAGTCGTTTTACCCCCAACATAACCACCTTACTGTAGGTATATCAGTTAAGTAGGGAGGTTTCCACGCAATAAAATAATACAGTAAAAGTAAATACTCTGCGACTGTTTTATTCCGCACAATTAAACGTATTTAACGTCATTTCACAACAGTAGTAACGAAACGTAGCCAAATAATTGCACTTCATTACATTGTGATTTTGATATCATCAATTTTAAATATATGCGTTTGTTTCAACAACATATTGTTAAATATTGTTTGCTTATCTATCACGCTACCAGCATAATAATGCTACCGAGATAACCAACTTTAGTAAATATCTGTTATTTACGCCTACTATTGTAAGGACATTATTGGACTCGTGATAAACTGCTGTTCAAAATCTATTAGGCGTTAAAGACATTAAATTATCAATTTTCACCTATATTCGAGTGCGTGCTTTCTGCTCCCATAATTAGGTACTGTAAAATCGTATTTGGACCAAGTAGGTACCACAAAACCAAGTAGGTAAAGGTTCGATTTGGGGTTTGATTATCTACCAAGAAGGTGTGTTTTATGTTTTAAGGAATTCTGTTTCATAGAGTGTGTCCTTCAGAAACAGCTATTTTGGACATAAGCTGATTTCTAACTGAACATGTGCGAATCACCACTAGTCTTTCTTTGGCATCTATACAATTTCTAAAATTTGTATTTTCTCTTCTAAGATCTTCAAAGTCGTGCCAGTAGTCAATCAAAGGTGAAGACCACAATAGTCACAAAACTTTCCATCATCACTTTTAATTCGTCTAAAGAACTCTGACATAATCCTAATGGAATTCTTTTCCAATAACATTGGATGTACCCAATTTTTTTCTTCTTTGCTTACTTCATCCTCCTTCTTTTCAAAAAGTACCTAATACTATATTATAATTTCGTTTTCCTCCATTGAACAGGAACATAAACGCACTACAGATCTCTAACGTAGAGGCGACTGTAGATTTGTAGCTTGCTAATGATGTGCACCTAAACGGCAAACGATAAAATGTCGTCGCGATCCAATGGAAAACATACGTCACAAAACTTAACGATAAAAAAATTGACGATAAACAATCATATAATGGGAACAGCTAGAGAGGACAGTCGTCCAACGATAAATTAATCGTTACGACATTGTGGGAACGTGCGTTACCCTGCTTTCTTTAGTCATATAATGGGTTAAGAAGAAAGAATCGAACCCCATATACCAACAAGTAATATACCAATATAGATCTGTTAAACTTTTGACAGTTTCCTCTTTACTTTAGTTTTCTCGTTTTAAACAAATTTGAAATTAAAATTAATACCGATCACCCGCCATTTTGATATCATGAAAGGAAAATAAATATATGGTAGTATCTGCGGCGGTGTACTGAAATTAATTACTCTATGAATATTAATAGATAAGGATGTGGTCCAAGGTTTACATGGCAAGCGGGAAAGGGAATTAACTTAATATACTAGATTGGGATGGCGATGGGTGGGCGAGGAATAATATTTGTAGCCCTCTTGCCATTACTGGGATTGAGTAACTAACACAAATAACACGTTTATAAATGGCAATTTTGATAAAAGTTAATAGTTTTTTGCTCAAATGTTTACATGTGGCTTCATGTACAACATATTAGACACCGTTCTGAAAGTATGACTGCCTATAGCTCTATTATGTAGACTCCGATATCATAGGTACATACAAAATTTAATGATATTAATAGAATTGAAATTTAATCACTACACAAAACATTCACACAAATCGCTAATCGCTACCTGACCACACATATCTCTTTTCACCAAACATGAAAATGAACGCCGCAATTAAGAGGCTTGGGACATTTCAGTACAAAACGTGTGTTTTGTGGCTCCACACAGCTTTATTGAATGGTTCACTCCTGTTTAACGAGTTTGTGGATTGTCGTAATGTTTGGAATTTTGTTATATTATTCTCGCGTTTTGGCAAATAATGGAGAAATGAATAAATGCATTGGTTACTGATTCGTCCAGGTATGGAAAATTGTACTGTACGGTGCTTATTGGGACGAACTCTTTCAACTTATTCCTACTGCCCCTACTGATAATATAGACTGAACTAGACTGATGGGCATTCATAGGTCACAAAGGGCCTTATTGAAACATGCAGTACCTTAACAAGGTACTTATTAATACGCACAAAGATAATTTAAAGCGTGTATCTCAAAGGACGCTTTTGTTGGCCGCGTGGTTCCCGGCAGAGTAGAATTTGGTCCACCCCATTTCTTCCCATGCGGTGTCGTACAAGGTGACTAAGGGATAGCGCTGTTTAACTTCAGACAAATATATACAGCGCAGACTCAACCTCGGATGCACGGCTTGAGTCAACAATAGTGCCCGGAAAGCGGCAAGAGGCTCACTCCCTATTACGTGGGACCGAATCCAATGATTGGTGAAATGAGGGTGTTAATTCACCTCTGCCTAACCCTCCGGGGATAAAGGCGTGATTGTATGTTTTTTGTTTTAGCTAACTTCTTTCAATAAAGTTCCGTGTAAACGCTGTTTCAAATTGGCAGCTCTCAGCGTAGATGGAATGGTGTTGTGTCTTCGAAACCATTTTTGGAATAAGAAGCTTCACGCTGTTACCCTAACTGACCATGTTTTGCAACCACGGTGAGATGCGGTTACGATGTCAAAGTAGGCGTTCCAGGCTAAACTTTAATGCCTTGGTCTTCTCTCCTTCCTGATGACTGGTTGTTTTGATATTTGGTTAACATAATTATTTAGTTTGGACAATAAATACGAATTAAATCAATAAAACGGATTGATTTGCTTTTAAATACCTTGGCATAAGGATCATTTTGAGACGTTGTGGTCAAATTCGTTTTGACGCTGATTGTACGTTCTACATCCATACTAATATTATAAATGCGAAAGTAACTCTGTCTGTCTGTCTGTCTGTATGTTACGCTTTCACGCCTAAACCACTGTACCGATTTTGATGAAATTTGGTATAGGGGTAGATTAGACCATGAGAAAGGACATAGGCTATGTTTGGTCGCGATAACCGACAACCACGCGGGCGGAGCCGCGGGCAAAAGCTAGTTATGTTATAAAATGAAAAAAAATAAAATAGAATAATGTTAATAGTTGTTAATATTAGTAAATAGAATTTTGGTCAATAACGAGCCTTTTGGTTTTTCTCTTTCATGCATTAATTGCAGTATACATATGCATAATATGCACATGAATTAAAAATTAAAGACATATTATGTTTTCACGTTCAGTGCTGAAATACAGTTTATTATATTCATCCAGTGCCGCAACACTTAATAAATCTTCATTCATGAACATGGTACTTTACGATTTTTTTTATTTAAAAACTTCCTACATTTTCGTCCCGACGTTTCGGTTCCTTTTCAGCAACTACAGTAAACAATTATTTTTTTTATCATTTTAGGAAAACTTACAGCTAAAAGATAACAATAGGTAAATTCATATAACAAAGTGAGGGCCATTTACAAGTTTTCACAGATATAAATTTGGTATAAAGTTTTTAAAAGATTTTACGGCAACACAATTCTACGGACGGTTTACATTAATTTGTTACATTCAGAATGATGTTCACCTTTAGAATTGCTAAACATTGCCATCTAGCAATAGTAAGCAACACCAAAAGTAAATTCCTAATCCATAAAGTAGTGATCGCATAATACTTTCTTTACTTTAGAGATACCAGTAAAAAATATATGCCACATTGTATGCACGGCAGGCTCGCAGAAGATAGGAATTTTGTCTATAGGTGGTTCTTGCCATAGGAATGTGCAGCAAGTTTGGCTTGCGTAAAAACAATGGAGGCGCGTAAAAGCCTACCTTGCTTACCAGCTCCGGTAGATCTACTGATCCATTACAAATCGACACTAGGAAGGTTAAATCCGCTATCCTACGACGCTCAAACAGAGGTAAAATGTGAAACTTTTTACAGCGAGTATGATAATCGGGCAGATAACAGTTAGATCGGAATTAAATGTACCTTAAAAATTTCCGTTGTATACTTTCAAGACGCTCATTATAAGTGTTATAAATCGAGTTCCACACTTGTGAAGCATATTCAAGGATACTACGAACAAAAGAGCAATACAAAATTTTTATAGTTTTAATACTATTGAAATCGGCCGAGATTCTTAGAATAAAACCCAGTGCTTTCGTGGCTTTGCTAATGGTGTTATTAATATGTAAGTCAAAGAGAAGTTTACAGTCAAAAGTAACACCTAGATCTTTGACAGAGTTAACCTTAGTTAAAGGAGTATCGCGAAGAGTGTAAATATAATCAATAGGCTGTGGTTTACGCGTAAAAGTGCAAGTGTAGCACTTGGACACATTTAAGTCGAGCTTGTTCACTACGCAATAATTCTGTAATCGGTCCAGATCCTCCTGCAGCGCAAGAGCATCTGCGAGAGTGCTTATCTGCTTCATGATTTTCATGTCGTCAGCGTACAGAAATATTTTGGACCACTGAAAACAACACGCTACGTCGTTGATAAAAATATTGAACAAGAGTGGTCCTAGAAGCGATCCCTGGGGCACACCCGAAGGGATGTGGCGTGCCAGGTGGCAGCCTCTGTGGCGTGGCAGTAGTGAACGCGACCGCTTCGCAGGAGGCGCGGGTCCGATCCCCGCTCATTGCAAATATCTGTATGCATGAATATGGCTATTTGCATTGGTCTGGTTGTTTCTATGTATAATATGTATGTATTCACAAAAAAACGTATTAAAGTATGTTTATCCGCATTCTAGATTCAATAACACAAGCTAGTTAAGCTTACAATGGGTCTAGATAGCGTTGTGTAAAATGTTTTAGAATCCATAAAACTCAATAATACCTAGAAATGTCAAACAATAACGGCAGGGTTTCAATGAAACCTAATGTAGTTAGAGACTATAACAACGGAATGTCCGGGATCGATCTTTCAGACCAAATGCTTTCAAACTACTCAGCTCTTAGAAAGACATTGTTTTCGTACAAAAAATTAGCGATCCATATTTTTGAAATTTACATTCATAATGCCTGCATGATCTACAACCAACAAGCCAACCTTCCTCTAGAAAAAAATTTAGATGCAGGCAAAGCACACCAGATCATGTACTACGAGTATACTCGTAGGTTGGCAGGCAACGTGTTAATATGTTCAGGGCTCAACCGTGAGGAGCGTACTTTATTAAGTTGGTACGGGGTACTGGAACTTCAAATGTCTGCTCCCTTGGAGCTAGCCGCGGCCTAGTGTTAGGAACACGCAGTCACAACGCTTCTATAACCTGTGGGTTAGTCGTTGTACTATCTAAAAGTACCCAGAATTCGTTCAATTTATTGTGTCACATGAAATAAATCTCTTTTTAACCCATTAAAAATGTTTAGTCAAAAAGAGTACATATATTTTACTTAAATATGTAGTGCAATGAATGAAATTCTCTTGCTCGTCGCAATCACAATCAGTGAGAACATTCCGTGAAATTACTACTGATTAATGTTAAACCGAGCGTGAACGAATACAGATAAATTTTAAAAAAACAGTGTTTAAAAGCCTTGTTACGCAATATGTTAGGAATGGCCACACAGGGGTATGAAGTCAGGGTGAAGTCCAGAAGATTCCAAACACCATTCCAAATGCTGTTGATCCTTGACGGCCTCGACAGATGCTTTTTAGCGCCCCGCGATACACCATGGATAAATAAGCTTCTACCATTTATATGCAGAGTTAGACCCGCTACAGATATATTATAAATATAGATTTAAGGGTACAATAAAATTACTTATGTATAAAAAATTATAAGCCACTGATAGAAAAAATGGTTCCATCCTGTAGCTTTTCAAAGCTTGTTACTTTGTGAGACCACTCATTTATCATATTTCACATAAATATAAAAAGTAATCATATTTCTTTTGACGAACGTCAAAAACCACAAACAAAAGGCTGAATTTTTCATTTTGTCATTAAAAAATGTATTTTACGCTTTATGCTCACGCAGCCATTTTGATTTGCAGATGTTGTGATGTCGATCTAAAGAAAATGGAGGTGATTGCGATTCTAATTTCACTTTAACATTACAGCCGAATTACTTAGGAAGACACACACCACAGCTGCATTCATTCACTAGCAGCGTCAATGGCGCATTTTATTTAGGAGACGGTGCAAGTTTCTCATACGTTCGGTTCGATAAAATCGTAAGCGATAATGGGGTAGGTATTATCCTATAGTTAAAATAAATTATCTACTTAACCGATCTTATTCAATTAAGAATGGTAAAAGAGCGGTAAAAATTGCGTTGGTTTTTATTATATAGTTTGTATTTATTTTTAATCGTCCACCCAACCTATAATAGTAACTGATTTGACTATTAAATATTATGACGTCACTAACCGTTTTTATGTCTAATAAAAAGTAAATAATTTGACTAGTTAGGAGAACAAAAAAAAATTGCTAGCAATAATCGCCCTAATGTTTACACGCTCAATTTTCGCATACGGTTATATCATACGAGTTTCACAAGTGACATTTCACCGTAGACCTTCTGACATTGCTTTAGAATTCTGTTTAGACCGACACTATCAGTATTCAATTGCGAGGCATTTTTCGACAGGCGTTGACGAGCGAGTGACAATTTGTTTTTGTGATATTACACTTTAGTGTGTGTGGCCCTTGTCACGCATCTCACATCACCTAGGAAGTGAACACTTAACCGTTTAACTGTATACTTAGATAGGTAACTACGTGAGCGAAGAAATTCAGAATTCATTGACTTCTAGGCCCGTATTCTAGAATGACACTCCGCCTGAATCTCGCTTTATTTGAGGACAGATTGTATAGGCAATATGTCAAACTATCAATCTGTCTATACAATCTGCCCTCAGATAAATCGCGATTCAAGCTAAGTGTCATTATAGAATACGGGCCTTAGACTTCTCATTACGTTCCTGTCATTATTTATATAGATGTGAGATGCTATGCAATGTCTTTTCCAGTGTTTTAGAGATCGTTGGTCTACGTCACATCGCACTGCATACAGAAATGAAACGATATAACCAACTAATTTAGATTTAAGTTATTTATTTTGAGAACAATTTATAATATAAAAATTAAGAAAATAACTAAGTATGAGATTTTTATAGCCGTCCCGAATTAGTTTATACTAGCTAATACCCGCAATTCATACTAGCTAATACCTGCAATTTCGTCTGTGTGTAATTTATCAGAAAATATCATCATCACTATCACTAACATCACTACATAGTGTAAAACAAAGTCGCTTTCCACGCCTGTACGTCGCTATGTATGCATAAAACTTCAGAACTACGCTTACTACTACATGCTTAATATAGTAGAGGGTGCAGCGGGAACGGGATCGGACACCACGCTGGCGGAAAGTAATTAGCGGTACGAAGTTCACCGGGTATATACTTTACACATACGTCACACGTCACTGTGCTGATGACTTCCTCGATATAGCATAGTGCAGTTACGGTACGCGTATTTAGAACGATGAGACGAGTTTTGCCATACTTATATACTGGCTCAACCCCAATTGACCCCTTCTGCATCAAGCCCTTGAGCCAGCTATCTAACGAGAGCCTCTTATGATGTTGATCGAGGGTCTTGGCGATAAGTCCGTCGACTGAAACGACTATCGGTGCAATAATAGCTGAGTCCACATCCCACATGTCGACAATCTCATGGGCCAAGTCCACGTTTTCTGCCATCGCGAGATTATTATTTTGATTATTATAATATTGTTTATAACACTACGTACTAATGTTTGTTCTATTTTTTCCAAAGGTTTAACTATTGAGTAATAGATGAAAATAATGTTGCAAAGAAAAGTAAGTTAGTAAAAGTAAAATGAACTTCAGTTATATTTATTGGTCTAATCATTGTTAATACAGTTATGAATGAAGGGTTTGTTAGGAGTCCTTACTCAAACTTGTAAGAGCTCAAGTGTAGATTAAGACATTCTTACTCAAAAACAAAACAAACTGTTTAATGAAAATAAATATTTTATTACTTTTTTATCAGTCGTTTCAATAGAGAATGTTACTAGGTATGCAAAATCAGTTGAAAATTAAATTTTAGCCTTTATATCAATACACCTGTTTTTGTTTCATTCAAAAATACCCAGTGGTTATGTTTTTATAGACTATCAAAGTTCTCAAAAATATTTTTGGGAACTTTGATAGTCGCACTAGATGAGTGTGACGTATTTTTATGTACGCCAGGCTGCCTTACGTGTCACCAGAAATCTCAGGAACTGCTGGTCTGATTTTATGATAATTCTTTTTGTTTTAAATAGCCTGTTTATCGAGGGAGGTTGTACCTAGGCCAATAACGTGAAAATGACGAATATAGCCTTTAACCTTCCTCGATAAGCGGACCATTCATAACAAAAATATTAAAATCAGACCAGTAGTTCCTCTGGCGAAACGTAAGGCAGCGCCAACTAAAGTTGACTGGCCTACATAAAAATACGTCACACGCATCAAGCGCGAACCGGTCGCCACGCGGTCACTTCAAGTCTTCTTGGAAACCAAATGATCTATCGAAATAATTCTTTAAGATATATTTTTTGTTTTCAACGCACAATACATTAAGCTAAAATTCAGAATTTGTGAACATTCTCCATTGTCAATAATAGTAGATATACATAATGATAGTCATTAGTCAGTTCAATCTATACAATTACTTATTAGTAAGCTTACACAAAAGGACTATAATAAAAGAGTGACACAGATACTCGTATATAATGAACTAAGTTAATATTCTGGCCAGAGACGGCAAAATAAGGAAAAGACGGTTCCGGGCATAGAAGGCTTCTTTAGTCTCAATACTGTATGACTCATACAAAAAAGGAACAATGTTACATTTAATACAATTGATTAACTTCAAAAGATTTTGTGTACGAGGAAAAGGTAACGATTAGTGACTAAAAATATCCCGTTCTTTATGTATTGTATCATCGACTAAGTGTTTTTAAGTATATTCAATAATGATCTTGTATTTTACCTATTTACTGAATATCGTTAACGTAAATCTGACTATTTTATATCTTTTATAGCTGAACCGCCCTTATCAATCCATTTGTGAAAAAGAATTTGTCAATGTATTGAAATAAAACTTTGGATTTTTATTTCTCGTTTCATTTTTACTGGTTCACTCAACAATTTAAAACTACAATAGTTGTCCTAATGACTATTGTATTATGTTTTGGTTTATATTGAGATTTTCATATCATTTTACTATCAATAAATAAATCTAAATAAATGAAATAAATTTAAAGGTAGTTTTAACAAATTTAGTTGTAGGGTAGTGACTTAGTGACGTCGAAGTTTCTCTGATGTTGTTCTTCCAGTCTTCCAAGTGTACATTACATCATAGTCTTTTTGTTCCATTTTTCTTTAACGATTACTATAACATCATCATAATTTTTTTCTCGTTACAAATATGTATTCATTTTTGTCAGTACTTCACTACATATCACTCACTATACTTAATCTTCACTATCACTTATAGTCATATTACTGTTTAATACAGTTCCATTTTCCTTGACATCCAAAGTGCTACCATCGTCATAGAAAATGACATCACTAACAAGTCTCTCCCTTAAGAAGTTTTCATTAAAATTCTCGAAGATTCCATGATCATTTTCGATATCGTTATCGCAGCACCTTTTGAAGAATATGTTGATGACCGGTCGACCGTATATAGTGCTTAGAACTGCGATTAGAATAAGTGAGACTAAGATACAAAATGTAAGAAATCGTAGCCACATTTTGAACCGTTTGCTCTGAAAACTGTTTGCACACTGATGGACTGATTGTTATTTTAAATTTGTAGCCGATTGTTGTTATTGTTTGTTGAATGAACCAAACGAGCCACTTTTTGTAGTTGTTGGTCTATTCTCATTACTTTTCTTATTAAATTTCTTCGTGTTAGGTTACTTGAGATTACAAATAGAAATAGGAGCCCGGCAACATCGTTTACCAATTCGTAAGATAACTAAAACATACGCAAGCAACAACAATAATTTCATAGTTAAAATGTTTTTGTCGGATTTTTGATCAGAATTTTAATGGTTTGGTATCTTTAATTCAGCATTCTGACCATTTTAATTATAAACATAAGGATTTTTGAAATTTAAGATTTTATAATATATACTAAAATAAACTATATACTAAATAATACATTGAATTTCAAATTTTCGGACTTTCTAGCTATTCGGAATTAAATCCTCAAAATGCCAGCCTTACTCGTACATGGATAGAAAAGGAAAGGAAGGGGTTTGTTGATAAACCTCCTACAAAATACCTCTATTATTCACCAGAAGCTACACACAGTTTCTAGTTTTTAAAAAGTAGCAACTAAAAATCGCAATCAGTTGCTCGTTTGCCCCTATATCCTCAATATCGGCTGTGAATAAATTGAAGCATGGTTTATTAAGCACATTTGTATTCTAAGTACACACGACCATCCGCCATATTTCAAATATGCCGATCAGCTCACCACATTGCATATTAATGGCTGTAATGATTATCACGTACCCGACTGCGGTAGCAGGAAAAATAAAGTATTGTGTTTCTATATATTTACGCCATATTTAACCAACTTCAGAGATGGGAGGTTTTCAATTTGATGCTTATATTTAGTAGCGATTTGGTATTTACATACTGATCAAATAGGAACTTCTGGAATCGACCTGGACTGCATATAAAATAGATTTGAGAGATTCAAAGATATTATTTTGCTTAGAAACAAAAGGTTCAGAAGAGGTTTTCTGTGATGCCGCACCACTAAGACCTGGAACTCCCTGCCAGCTCACGTGTTTCCTTCTTCCTCCAGTCCCGGAACCTTTAAGCGGGGCATGAATAGGCATCTGATGAGGCCATCAAGCTGAGTGCTACGACTGTTAACATATTTACGATGGTGACCCTCTTTCTGAGACTTTGCCTTCAGCTTAACATCAGGCGAGGAAAAGTTAAATTGACGTGTCCTTTATAAAAAAAAAAGCTGGATCTACCACATTGTTCTCAAGAGCTGAGCTAGTATTTCAAGTGGCCAGGAGATATTACAATTAGATCTTCCATCAGCACGTCGAATAGAAAATAATGAAATACCCACGGGGCATACCCAAAGCCTTTCACGTATTGTCTACCCACAGTCCTCACGTGCAACACGTTTGACAAGCCTTGAAATAATGAATAAATATGCTTAGAATAACCCCATTTGAATTTACATTACGTGTGGACGGGCAGCTCCTTTGTGAAGCTAGCCTTTACAAAAAAATGTCGAAGTAGACGATTGAAGGCGATTTGCATTCACTAATTATTCTAGGTAACTAACACGTACTTCTAAAAATGTACTTATACCTATACCTTTTTCATACCACTTGGGTCGCTGACAAGCACAGGACCGACATGGTGGAAAGTGGTAGACAAGCCTTTAGTCTTCCCACTGATAGCAAAAAAACTTTCCAGTGAGCTCTGGCTACCCTACTCACCACCGGGAACACAACACGAAGTTGAAGGAATTTTTACAGCATTAAGTATGCTAACTATACAAATCGAATACATAGGGAAAAAGAATCTTCTCGGGCGGGACTCGAACCCGCAGCCTTCCCTTACAGGGGGAATGCCTGACCAATTCGGCTACCGAGACACGCCCGATATGATTCAAATTTCCCATGTTATACGTCTTTAAGGCGACGTGGCGTCATCTACCGATTTCTTACGAACTATCGGAATCAATGAATGATGTTACAATCATTTTTAAACATTGATTTTTGATAACTGCGCCCAAACAATTGAAGGAATTTTTACAGCATTAAGTATGCTAACTATACAAATCGAATACAACACGAAGTTATTCTGGTCGCGGTATTCTGTAGGGTGGAGGTACTTCCCCAGTCGGACTGCTATATTGGGACAGGAATACCATCGTGTCCTACCTCCTGCAAAAACCTACCAAATATAAAGAGAAACAGGTAGGTATCGATTGTATTTTGCATTGCTGTGCATCGTTCAGAATTGACTTCTTACTGTCATAACTTTTAGACTTGCCCTGTGTTGAAAATTTAAACCTCTCTGTAGCCTGGCGGTAGTGAACGCGACTGCTACTGGTTTGATTTCCGCTCAGTGTGCAAATATTTGTATGCATGAATATGACTATTTGCATTGGTCTGGGTGTTTCTATGTATAATATGTATATATTTAAAAAAAAAGGAATCTAAGTATGTTTATCCGCATTCTAGATTTCATAACACAAGCTAGCTTCCATAGGTCTAGATAGCGTTGTGTAGAATGTTCTGGAATATTTATATTTAACTATCTCAAGTAATTTATCTCTTCTAGATAGAAAGACACAGCAGTAAATAAATTTGTATTAATAAAAACTAACACGTTTGCAAACATTGATAGTCATTTAAAACATACCTACTCCGACTACTCAATATTGTGTATTTGTAGAACCTCAATGCGGGCTCGGTAAATACCTAGACAAAGTAAAACATGCACTGTATTTGCTCACTGTGCCACTTAGTTTGTCACTAAATACTATAATTTTATATACATACCAGCTTTTGAACGCGGCTCCGCCCGCGTGGCTGTCGGTTATCGCGACCAAACATAGCCTATGTGTTAATCCAGGGTATCAGCTAACTCCATACCTAATTTTATTAAAATCGCTCCAGCCGTTTAGACGTGAAAGAGTAACAAATCCATCCATCCATCAATCCATAGGTACTTAAACACTTTCGCGTTTATAATATGTATTAGTAGAATATTATACTTAGTAATTAGTAATATCTATAGGGTGTTCAATGATGGTTGTTGTAAACACCCCACACGTCTTTTTAACGATAAAATGTATTCCATTAATACACTTAGTAACATTTGCATTTTCTTTGTGAGGTACTCGTATCTAAGTAAGCAATTACTTACCGAGTAACATCGCGAGGCGTATCGAATCGCCGCGACAATCGATTAGACTCACTCAATACGACGTGCCTAGGTACAAATGTTACATAAATTATAACTTCAATGCCATCGACTACTAGTATCTTGAAATCGCCATGCACGTCATGCCTACAAATAAATCAAGGTGTAAATCAGCCCTATTTTAATACGATTTTAATTAATTATTCCACAACATTCTACACGCTAAGTATCTAGACTCTCGAGGATGTGTTGCACATTCTCTGCGATTGGATTGATTGGAGTCACGAGAGATAAAAGTGTCGGCCTGTGCAATAGCCTCTTAGCCATCCCTACGTCGGCTGAGGCTCAGACATTGTACAGATTAGCTGAATTAGGTTTAGAGTAGATCTGTGTGTACCTACTGTAAACTGATATTGTGTATATTATGTGTGCCTTTAGTCACGGGGCGATGTGATCGCGATGCGACAAAGCCCTTCAATAAATAAATATAAAAAAGTATCTCGACCGATAGTAAGCTGAACTAGCTTGTGTCATGGAATCTACATACATATTATACATAGAAACACCCAGAACAATACAAATAGCAATAAAAATCATAGCTGGTGAAATATGAGTCTTAATCACCACTGCCGACCCCTCTGAATAAATATTTATGTTTTAACTAGCTATTGCCCGCGGCTTCGCTCGCGTGTATGTCGATTATCGCGACAAAACATAGCCTATGTCGTTTCTCATGGTCTAATCTACCCCTATACCAAATTTCATCAAAATCGGTTCAGTGGTTTAGGCGTGAAAGCGTAACATACAGACAGACAAATCTGGAAGTGGAATGTGGGTAGATATACCTATAATACAGGGTTCAACTGTTGCAAGGATTGCTCTATGCTGGAAGGTCAGACAGCAGTTGCTGCCAGAAATGCTAAGATTTACCAATCAAAAACAATAAACAGATCCCGGGCTTCAAGCGCAGGTAGCTTAGTGGTTAAATTAAATTAAATTAAATTAAATAATCATTTATTTCAGACCATAGTTTTAGTCCATAGGGTTAATATATTAGTAACAATTTGCTTAAAATTATTTTAGTATTGTTAGTATTAAAGAAATACAAATTCATACATTGCCGTTTACAACCCTTACCCAATGTTTTTGGATAGGGCAGTCAAACCTGTGAGCAATGACTTTCAGAATGCTGTTGTTCGTGCTGCGCAAGCGCTGCAGCAGGGAAGCAGCTTTTTTGCGGATTATCGCCTTAAACCCGTCTGTTTGCATTTCGGCGAACATTCCGGAGGCACTGCAGCGCCGCGGCAGCCCCAACAACATTCTGAAAGCATTGTTGTACTGGACACGCAGGGTGTTGTAGGATCGCTGCGTGTAACTCACCCACAGGCCACTCGAGTAAAAAGATTGACAATATGCCTTAAAAAGCGATATCTTAACTGGTACTGTGCATCGAGTGAACCTGCGAGCCAGCATATTGCTTCTCACCGCCAACGCCCTGCGCTCTCTCTCTATGTCTTCATCATCTTTGAGGTCATTAGTCAGTATATGACCTAGATATTTAAATTTGTCAACCAGCTTCAGGGCAACGCCGTTAAGGTATACAGGAGGCACCGATCGACTTTGGCCTAGCTGAAATACAAGTAATTCACTTTTCTTCGAATTATACTGAAGACCATGCGTCTCCGCGTATGCCTCACATACACTCAACAGCATCCTCAACGCATTAATCGAGGGAGCCAACAGCACCATGTCATCTGCATAACTAAAATTGTTGACACAGGTACCGTCAATATAGCAGCCGACACGAGTGCAGCTGAGTCGCTCGACAAGCTGGTTGACATACAAATTAAATAACAGTGGCGTGGTTAACCCCCCCTGTCTGACGCCGCATTCCAACCTGTATTCATCCGACAACGTACCGGCCCATCTCACGTGGTTTTTCTGGTTTGAGTACCAATACTTGAGGAGGGAGACAGTGTCCGCCGGCACACCCGCACCAGATAGTTTCTCCCACAGAAGGTCGTACACTACACAGTCAAAAGCCCTTGACAGGTCTAGGAAGCACGCGTATACCGGCGTCCTCCTATCAGTATAGTACCTGACGGTATGCTTTAAGCTCAAAATAGCACTTTCCGTCGATAAGCTAGGTTTAAAGCCGAACTGGGCATCATGTAAGTGCACATGATCTTCGAGAATACCATTTAGCAAACCGTCAAGCACCTTCGCCGTAGTAGTTGCAAGTGAGATGGGCCGATAATTACTTTTGTCGGATGAGTCACCCGTTCTGTTTTTAATTATCGGTACTACTATGGTACGCATAAGTGATTCGGGTAAGTAAGAGTGACCCATGCACAGATTAAAAAGCATTGCCAGCACTCTTGGCAGGTGTACACCAGCATATTTAAAGTGTTCAATGCTGAGGCCGTCGTGACCGGGCGATTTGCCCCTTTGCATGTTACTTATAACTCGAGTCACGCTTTTTACGGAGAATAAATTGAGTTTTTTAGTCACACCGGCCCCATCATCAAACCCCCCACAGGATGTTGAGTTCACGGGAGACTGCACCGTAAACTGTTCTCTAAACATATTAGAAATAATTTTATGATCATAAGCGCCGCCTTACGATCGAGAGGTCCCTGGTTCGATTCCTGGCCATTACACTACCAACGTGAATCCACTCCTATCACAAGCAATTTAGGTGGAGGGTTTAGTGGGAATATTAGTAACTTCGGTTCTAATATTTAAAAAAAAGCACAAGGAAATTGCATACCACTAGGTGATCGGTAATGGCAGCGTGTGATCCCTGCCTACCTCGGCAGAAGAAAGTCGTGAGTATTGTATGTACTTATGTATAGAGTTAACTCAGCTCTGGTATGAATTACTGTCACAAATGCGGTCAGCATTCCAGTTTTGTTATAATTTATGAGCAATTGTTATTGTTTAGGTCCAAATCCGGGATCGAACCGCTTATGGCCTAATTTAATGACCTGACGCATAATTCCTAGTCATTAAGAGTGCTTTGTGACACCGTGCTGGTATTGTACTTGCTAAACTACAGTAGTTCTATGACCCATCATTTTAAGTTCGAAAAACATTGGAAAAAATGAAATGCTCAAGTGAGACTCGAACTCACGACCTTTCCCTTACAGGGGGATTGCTCTGCCAACTGAGCACCAAAGAATCAATCAATCAAAGAATCAATTTCATTTATTCAGTTTAGGCACATAAAGAGCACATATGAACGTCAGAATTTTACAAGTAGGTAATGTCAATCACAGAAAAAATAAATAAAATAAATCATTGGAAAATGATTCTTTCGCTGGTTCGGTAGGTAGTTCTACTGAGAAGAGACCAGCAAGAAACTCAGTGAACTCGATTATCCTTCTTTTTTTAATTTAAAATATGGTTTTATTTATAGCAATTTTTTACAGTGCGAGCAAGAGATGAGATTAGGATGACCATGCATCTCTATTGATGTAATGTGAATATAAACTCCCGCTACAGACATATACAATCTCGTCGTCTATGGCCGCGCGTGTGTCACTTTTTATATGTATATGTGATAGTCACCTGTTGTTGTAGGCTGTCTCTGTAACGATTCGGTTGTTCAAATATTACACTACTATTACTAAACTTTATCAGTTTCATTTATTAGCTTCATTTACTTTAGGTTATGGGCCCAGATAAAATTAGTAAAAACAATACATTACAGATACCTGAGCCATTGACCATTTGTATGCCATTAACTGAAACCATGCAGACTTCAGAAAGCTCCACTCCTGTTCAAAATAACTTGAATGATGATTCTACGTCTAATTCAGGGGAAAGCTTTGATTCTACAGTGGAAACAATTGATCAGGATACAACTTACGAGCCTAGCACTGAATGCTCAATTGATTCTCCAAACCGATTTATAAATTTGAGGTCTCGCAGAAGGCAACCCATTGATGAAGATCAAGGAGAATTAAATTATGCCTGTTGGACTCTAAGTCAGGATCCAACTACGGTAGAGGAAGCCATGTCTTCGTCAGAATCCAGTCATTGGAAGAAAGCCATGGAGGAGGAGTATTCCTCTTTAATGAAAAATAATACTTGGATATTATGTCACTTACCCGATGGCAAGAAGGCTTTATCCTGTAGATGGGTTTATAAGACCAAGAAGGATGATAAAGGAAACATAGCAATATACAAAGCAAGGTTAGTCATTAGAGGTTGTGCACAAAGGAAGGGATTAGATTACAATGAAGTATATTCACCGGTAATTAGATATTCATCCCTGAGGTATTTGTTTGCATTAGCTGTGAAGTATAATTTTGATATAAACCAAATGGATGCTGTGTCTGCGTTTCTACAGGGTGATATAGAAGAAAGTATTTATATGTTACAACCTCCAAGCTTTGAAGTGAATGATACACAAGTATGTTTATTGAAAAAATCATTGTATGGTTTAAAGCAGGCCAGTCGACAGTGGAATAAGAAATTGGATCATGCACTGAAAGATATTGGCATGAAACAGTCTTCACTTGATCCTTGTATTTATTATAACAAGAAAGGGAAGATATAACTTTCTTAGCTGTATATGACTGATTTTAAAAATGCCAAGGCATTCCACAGGTTTCTTCGACAATTCTTTTACCGTCACAGCTGTTCGCCTGTGGAATGAACTGCCAGTGGAAATAAGACGAGCTCAGACATTGGTGAAGTTCAAAGGAATGGTCAGGGAGCACTACTTGTCCAGTGTGTCACGTCTAACATAGTGTACTATTATATCTGTTTAAGTATGTAGATGTTTATGTACCTTTATATTTTTACAAATTTATATTGTATGTAGAAATGTATATATTTTATGTATGTATGTATATTTATATTTAAGTAGGTATATATTTATGTAATTATGTATTTATATAAATGTGTAGCTATATTATATAAATATATAATTGAACGCCAACAACTACCAGTTAAGTACTCCAACCAACATACATTTCCATCCAAAGGTTGCCTGGCAGAAATTGCGTAAAGCGATAAGGCCGCCCTTTGTACTGCTCTTGTGTTCCTAATTTCCATACTATTAATAATGTAATTGGCATACAATAAAGTAAATAAAAAATAAATAAATTTAATCCTTTTTACAAATTCTACAAAAACTAAGACTTTTATAAAGGAAAAGTTGTTTTCTAGTTTTGAAATGAAAGATTTAGGTGATTTAAAGTATTGCCTGGGTTTTCATGTTCACAGAGACCGGGAAAAAGGGATTCTGTGTATTGATCAGAAGCAATATATTGTGGATATATTAAACAAATTTGGAATGTCTAACTGTAAAGGCGTCAATACACCCATTGATCCCAAAACTAAGTTCAAGATGAGTACAGAAGAAAGCTCAACTGCTGATACAACTTTCTATCAAGAAATTATAGGTTCTCTATTGTATTTATCACAAGGAACCCGCCCAGATATTTCCTATGCTGAGAACACTTTAAGTAAATTTAATGCAAGACCAGAAATGCAGCATTTGATAGCATTAAAGAGAGTGTTGAGATATCTGAAATATTCAGAAAATTATGCTTTAACTTTTAAGCAAAATATTGAAGAAGAATCTATACATGGCTACTGTGATGCAGATTGGGCTGGTAATGAAGATGATCGAAGATCATGTACTGGCTATGTATTTCTATTTCAGAGTGGAGCAATTTCGTGGAACTCACGCCGGCAACAAACTGTCGCGTTATCCACCACCGAAGCTGAATACATGTCGCTATCTAGCTGCACTCAAGAGGCTATGTGGGTTAGACAAATGCAAGAAGAATTGTGGTCACACTTATCTACTACACCTGTCATAATCTTCTGTGATAATATAAGTGCAATTAAACTTTCAGAGACTGAAAATTATCATCACAGGACTAAGCACATAGACGTACGGCATCACTTTGTACGGGACAAAGTACGGCTAAAGAAAATAGTCGTTCATTATATACAATCAAATGAGATGGTGGCCGATTCATAAACAAAGGGGACTCCGCGCCTTAAGCTGATGTACTGTTCTACCAAAATGGGTTTATCTTCAAGGGAGGATGATGTAATGTGAATATAAACTCCCGCTACAGACATAGACAATCTCGTCGTCTATGGCCGCGCATGTGTCACTTTTTATATATGTGATAGTCACTTGTTGTCGTAGGCTGTCTCTGTAACGATTCGGTTGTTCAAATATTACACTACTATTACTAAACTTTATCAGTTTCATTTATTAGCTTCATTTACTTTATTTATCATTTAAATATTCGTCTAATTTATAGTAACCTTTTTTTATTAAGCAATTTTTCACTTGAATTTTAAATTTATTAAGTGGCATGTCTATCAGATCCTGAGGCATTTTATTAAACAATTTTATACAATTGCCTACAAACGAATTACCAACCTTATGAAGCCTGAGTTTTGGCACTGCAAGTTTATTTTTGTTTCTAGTATTATAATTGTGTTGGTCAGTTTTTTTTGAAGAGATCTAGATTCTTGCGTACATATAAGATATTATCATAAATGTATTGGGAAGCAACTGTTAAAATATTAATTTCCTTAAAAACTTCTCTCAGCGAGTCACGGGGTCCGAGGCCAAAGATTGCTCGTATCGCGCGTTTCTGTAATATGAAAATAGTCTCAATATCGGCAGCTGAGCCCCACAGCATCAGACCATATGACATAACGCTATGAAAGTAGCCAAAATAAACTAATCGTGCCGTTTCCTCGTCAGTTAGTGTCCTTATTTTTCTCACCGCATAGGCAGCTGAGCTAAGTCTTCCTGCCAAGGCTGTGATATGAGAACCCCATTGCAGTTTACTATCAATAGTTATTCCAAGAAAAATTGTGGTATCAACTATTTGAACAGATTCATCGTTCATTGTAATACTAGTATCAACCTGTTTTACATTAGGCATAGTAAACTTTACACATTTTGTTTTCTTAGCATTGAGCAGCAAGTTGTTACTTGTAAACCAATGCAAAATTTTAGAAAGGGTATTATTTACATCGTCAAGTACTACTGTTTGTCTATCAGTTTTAAAAATTAATGATGTGTCATCAGCAAATAATACTATTTCACAAAGATCTTTACTGAAGTAAGGAAGATCATTTACATATATCAAGAACAAAAGGGGTTGTTTCCAACAGTTCGTAAGAATGTTGGTAGATGGCTGCACCGTCGCCCTTATAGACGGATATAAAGAGAAGGAAAATTTGGAATGATTCAAGTGGTGCACAATAGCTCAGTTGGCAGAGCAATCCCCCTGTAAGGGAAAGGTCGTGAGTTCGAGTCTCACTTGAGCATTTAATTTTTTCCAATGTTTTTCGAACTTAAAAAGTTAGCATAATAAATGCTATAAAAAATAAATAAAAAGAAAAACATTCAAACCCATCATTTTGTTGGAACGAGAAACGTTTCCATACTAATAAATAAGATTGAATTTTAAGTTTGTAATAATTTTTTCATCCCACCATCTCGGAAAGAGTATTTTTAATCTTCAATATCTGAGTGGAAAAGCCGTTTTTAATCTCTAGAGGATACCCTTCGCTTGCTCGGTCATCATAATTGAACACGCGGTTAAAAAGCAACTTTGCACTCTTGTATAACAAATAACTATTTAATGTAGTTTTACAATGATCAATATTTTCGATGTAAAAATCGAAATTGAATCCGAAATCCTATGAATACTGTTGGCTATTTTTCATAAGTACTTAGTTTCTGATTTAGCCGAAACCGAAGCCGAAGCTGAATTCATATTCTGTCCTCCGTGGCCGAATTCAACTTAAAATAGGTACTATTCCTATTCATCTATATAAGATGAATACAAAATCAGTTCAGTACAATTTTCCCCTCAGTCAATTTTGTTTGTTTTCTAGAAATTGACGAGTCTTGAAGATTTGGCAATGATATTACATACAAAAAAGAGGCAGATATGTTATTAGACTGCGCCTGGTGAAGACGCGAAAGCGTCCCAATTGGGACGTATCGCATTTAGTATATCGCCGTCCCCGGGGAACAAAATGATAACTACCATTATCTTGATTTTAATGTTATGTCATTTTTGAGATCTTTGAGTGTTAATACACCTACTTAATTTTTTTCGTATTTTTTTTACCGTTATTTACTGAGTTACAAAAAATTACAATAGTATTCGAAGATTTATGACAGGCCTAAAAGAACGAGAATAAAATGATAATATAATATTACCATAAACGTATCCTCACTTACTATATTGACAAATAGTAATAGAATTATATTCTCGTAAAAATACATAAAACTTACTATGATAAATGCATGTTATCATTTTATTCTCGTTCAAAACCGTCCACTCGTTTCGTATAAAGACGTTAGTCTTACGACTTAAGAAGTTCGGATCGACGACTTATGACGTTTAATGCAGCATTTATGAGAATAAAATGATATTAAAGTATTATCATCCATCCCAAAAACTCGTAGAAGAAAATGTTAAGTAACGAATATCATATTTTTTTCTGACCACGCTGAACGGAGAATAAAATGATAATTGACATTACACAACTTTGATGATGATTAATTTACACTAACTTTTTATTCTTTAAATATCTTAATTTTGACAGGTGTTAGGCAAATTTGACTATAACGATTCAATAGTAGAAAAAATTACGTTTTAGAAAACCTAACTATCACGCATCTATTCCCAATGATTCTGGAGTACTAATCATTAAAAAATATGTTTTTTATTTTTCCTGAAAAGTTGTGTTTTTGCAGTTATCATTTTATTCTACGGGGACGGCGATATATCTGGCAAACGCCGAGTTGTCACGTATGTAAGCGCATAATAAAATTGCAATTAAAAGGCCACCGTGTATTTTTAAAAATGTACAAATTATGACACTAAAATCAATAAAACACGAAGGACCTTCTATCACATGTAAGTACATACAATATTACCGATTTTTTAGTGTATTTCATTAAAATTAGTTTAATAATATTTTTAAAATAATGGCGGCAAAGAAAAAGGACAGAAATACTTTTTGATATGAGCACGACAAGGACACAACAACACTGCTTGCATAGATTATCAGTACAGATGCGACATAGGGTAATTTTCAGTTAACTGCCTACTAAAGTAATAATTTTGACCTGCTGTTCAGTTTTATTTGTTATTTAAAATTGAGTAACAAAATTTTTATTTTATTTATTTGTTGTCCTTTAAATAATTGTAATAACCTAAATTTTTTTTTCAAGGTTTCCGACTAATGAAGTTCGACTTCAAGAATGGATTGCAATTGTTAAAGAACAACGAAATGAGTTTGACTGGACACCTTCAAAAAGCAGTAGAATTTGTAGAAATAATTTTGAAGCCACTGAGAGATATACTTCTAAAAAAGGAACATTGCTCAGGAAGAATATAAATAACTGACAAATATACCACTGTTCGGCTTCATTCTGCTCATAAAAATAATCCCAAAATAAAAAACTTTCTAAGAGGCAGAAAAGAAATAAATTAAATTTATTTGAAGGAGTTTAATTTTTGATTATAACGTCAGTACGGCACTATGGTTTAATTTTCGAGACGTTTCCTACTTATCTTTTTGAATTATTATCATTTTCCGAAATAAATAATGACGTATTGTTTTTTCATCGAATTTCATTTCTTGCCTACCAACGAAATACCCCTTCTGTTCAACAAAATCATAATCTATGCTTCGAAGCGATCCTATAAGTGCAATCGTCCGAATCTTTCCGAATTATAGCTATCTTTTTTACTCACATGCTTATCCCATCTTTCGTACTACTTTGACGCTAATTGTCAACTATTGTGCACTGACAGATTGCTGGATCAGATTTGAGGTGTCAGTTACTATGAACGTAACATATCTTGTATAAAATATCATTGAGATTTGGTATTTTTTTCACCACCTTAGACATTAAATTTGTACCGTAGATTTGTCATGTTGCTATTCGGTTATTTTGGAATTCAGTCCATTTGACATTTGATCATTTTGAGATTAAGTTAAGAAAGTAAGCCGATTTGGTTCTTTGACGATTTGGGCTTCAGACGTTTTGCCATAAAGACGATTTGAATTTGAGGCGTATTGATGTCTCAGGCATTTTGGGAATAGGTTGTATGTATGTGTATTTACCGGTCACGGCACGTACAGACCAATGTAAATACCCAATATTCCCATATTCATGCATACAAATAGTTGCATTGAGTAGGGATCGAACCCGCGCCTCCTGCGTAGCGGCCGCGTTCACAATCGCCACAGAATAGAACGCCACAGTGGCTGTCGAATTTAAGCAACGACTATTATACTTATTATACAGTCGACAAATGAGATACGGTGAACCCATGTATAAAAGTGTATGTAAAGATGCAACCGTATCTTTTTTGTCGACTGTACATAGTGTAGCATATTGATTGAACTGTACGAATAAAACACAAGTATCTTATCAAAATTACAGTATATTAGCGTTAATTACAATGTAGTCGTCGATCCAGTCATAGTAGTTGCGTAACGATGTGAACAGAACATTCTTGTTGTAGCACAGCCCTCTGTATGACGGGTCGCCGTAGAACACGCCCTGGACACACCATCGCGACATGCGCTTGGCTACGTAGATACCCCCGTAGTTTGGACATAAAGGTACATCTGGAAACGGATAAATTAGAAATATATCGGGAAAAAAGAACCGCTGAAGTGGGACTTGAACCCACGAACTCTCTCTTTCGACAGAGCTATTGAGCCACACCTGAATCACTTTAAACTTCCCTTCTCTTTATGTTCGTCTACCAACTTTCTTACGAACCAATGAATAATTTTTCAATCATTTTTATGCATGGATTTTTTATGACTCCGCCCAAATATTTGAATGAAATTTTTATAGCATTTATTATGCTAACTTTTAAAATCGAAAATGTTGATATCCAGGTTTGAATTTCAACCCACCTTAATAAGAGGTATACTCGGAATAAATCGTCCTGAAAAGCAGAAATTACCCTATGACATACGTCTTGGAACGAGATGACAGTGACTTGGGGAGCCATCTATTAAAAGTCTTATGAACTAATGGTGCAATTAGAGTGCTAACTGTTCCTCTACATAATCAGTCAGTCAGTAAGTCTCTTTCTAGAGGAATATCCTCCGCATAGTAACAAATTAGCGGGTGGAAGTCCCGTCCTGAATGCCAGCTTTTCCGAAAAGACATAGAATGTACTTACTAGATCCGTAAGTAGCACAGAAGATGTCGTCGTTCATATCAAAGCAGATATCACTTCTCTGCTTCTCAAAGAATATCGGTACTAGTTGTCCGTTGGGCCCCCAAGAAGTCGTCTGGAAACAGAATATTACATATCAGCAGTTAGAAAGATACAAAGCTCTTTAACATCACGCAAATAAACTGGGTGCAAGGGGAACGCTCCCGAATCCGAAACATAATCCGAATCCGAACAGTAATTTCATAAAAAAACACCATTACAAAGAAGCACGCGCTTGGCGCTAGGTGTATTTTTTTGTAGTGATGTTCTTTTTATGAAATTACCGTTTCATTTAGCTTTACTAACGCGATGGAGAGTAAATAATGCAAAATAAAAAATACCTATAAAAAAAATCGAAAATTTTTTTTGTCCAATTCGCATTTATTTTTATGCCAATGTGCTATGTACCTGGAGTACTACTAAAGGTTCCCCTTACACCCGGTATACAGCCCTGACTCAGCCCCGGATGCACGGCTTGAGTCAATAGTGCCCGGAAACGGCAAAAGGCTCACCCCCTAATACGTGGGACTGAATCAAATTATTGGTGAAATGAGGGTGTTAATTCACTTCTACCTAACTCTCGGGGGATAAAGGCGTGATTGTATGTATGTACATAGACACTTGGAGTCTCTTTCAATAACATAGCAATTGAATGAATTTTTACAGCATTAAGTATGCTAACTATACAAATCGAATACATAGGGAAAAATAATCTTCTCGGGCGGGACTCCGATAGTTCGTAAGAAAATCGGTAGATGACGCCACGTCGCCTTAAAGACGTATAAGATGGGAAATTTGAATCATATCGGGCGTGTCTCGGTAGCCGAATTGGTCAGGCATTCCCCCTGTAAGGGAAAGACTGCGGGTTCGAGTCCCGCCCGAGAAGATTCTTTTTCCCTATGTATTCGAATAACATAGCATTTTTGAAACTGACGATTTTAATTTTTATAAAGAACAACGTAAACAGTTTGCGTACCTTCAAGCGGTACGAAGTTTGAATCTAAGATATTATTTAGCAAACCCTCATAGGCGCCTTGGAATCAGCAGTTTTATACATGCAATGATGTAATGAGACGATTAACATAAATAACTGCGCATCCACTTTATTGCATTCCGCTATGTGAACTTAGTAAATCAGATATAAACATTGCGGGCTCTCTCGGGCACAGCAAAGTTGAATAGAGAGAGAGGAACTTTCTACTTGAATACTTAGATTCGAGTTTAACACACACAATTTATCGGAAACGAATACTTACAAAATTACTTTTTTTTAGAAAAAGAATATTAGAACAGAAGTTACTAATATTCCCTTTAACCCTCCCCCAACCAAGCTAAATTGCTTTTGCTAGCCGTGCTAGGTGTGGATTCACGTCGGTAGTGTGGCCAGGATTTGAACCTGGGACCTCTTGATCGCAAGGCTAACTTCTTAACCACTAAGCTACCGACAATTTATTAACCAGTTTTAAAAACGTTCTTTTGTCACCTGGCTCTTTTGACTACTTAAGTGAGGCCCATATGTTGTCCCTCACGGCGCGGCGTTTAACGTGTTAAGAGTTCGCGCTACGTTACTTTCGATTAGAGCAAAGTAACAAAAAAAAGTAACGCATCGTGATTGCCCACCAGTCTCTGGTAAAGTATCTTTGTCTTTATCTAGAATCTTTTGAGTCTTGATTCCTTGATTTTTCTTTGATTCTTCTTTGATTCTTCTTTGTATCTTCTTTGTATCTTCAATGATTCTTCTTGATTCTTATTTAACATAAAAAAATAAAAAAAAATATTTCCCAACATTTTACACAACGCTATCTAGAGACCCATGGTAAGCATAGTTTAACTATGCTTGTGTTATGGAATCTAGAATGCGGATAAACATACTTAAATACATTTTTTTTTTGTAAATACATACATATTATACATAGAAACACCCAGACCAATGCAAATAGCCATATTCATGCATACAAATATTTGCACTGAGCGGGAATCGAATCTGCGGGATCTGCGTGGCAGTCGCGTTCACTACCGGCACGCCACGGAGGCTGTCTAGTGTATGCTAAAGTAACACACTCACCGCGGCCTCCTCTACTTCGGTACTGTCAATCATGTTGTTGTGCAGGCAGGCGCTCTGCACCCGGTCGTCGTACGTCGCAGCCACGTCCAAGATCAGCAGCGCCAGGTCGTTCGCTGTCCGGCTCATGAAGTCTATCGTGAAGTTGTGGTGAAGCACCACGGATTTAATCTGTAAAACAAATACTTACTTTTAAAGTGGTACAGTCAGCCTCATAAATATCTTGACGACGAAGTCTAAATGATCTTAAAACTCTCGTATTATGAGCAAATCTAACGGTTTTATTTAGTTATATGGTATTTTCTGAAGTTTACGCGAATGTCACTCATTGAAATAAAACCACTTTTTACGGATTCTATCGCGATATATTTGTTATTATTACTTTTTAACCCGACGTTTCGGCTGCTTTGCAAAAGCCATTTTCGCGGTGTGACTCACGATGGTAGTTGTCACATAGTTTGAAGTATAAGTTATCTCAAAATACCCGAATCATGGTGAATTATTGGTGTTCGTATTTACGCAGAATGAGCTCACTGTGTTGTTAAGTCTTGCTGGATTTCGCTGCTTACTGGGTTTGATAAAGTGGATGATTGGGTCCCAAGCTGGTGGTACGGTCCATCCATCCTCTCTATTAAAATTTGGGTGATCCGTAAAATCCGTAAAAAGTAGTTTTATTTCAATAGTTATATGGTGTTATTATCAAAACTAAAGGTGTGTACCAAATATCAGAACAAGCAGTCAACAAGAATGGGGCAAAAAAACGAAATTAAGATCATTTTAAGTACTTTGTTCGTCAACATCTTTCTGATGCTGACTGTGCCATACAGTCAGCTTCAGATCGTTTTTGATTATAAAGTCTCAAAATAATATTAATACCTACTAATGACGTTAATAACAAACTATTCTATTGATTTAAATATAAAAACAAATCTTCACAAAAAATATCATAATAGGAATGATTTCGAGTAGGCTAAATATTTCACAACATTCTACACAACGCCATCTAGATCCATGGTAGGATTAATTAGCTTGTGTTATGGAATCTAGAATGCGGGTGAACATACTTAGATACTTGTTTTTGTAAATACATAGGCACATATTATACATAGAAACACCGAGACCTATGCAAATAGCCATAATCATGCATACAAATATTTGCACTGAGCGAGGATCGAACCCGCGCCACCTGCGTAGCAATCGCGTTCACTACGGTCACGCCACAGAGGCTGTGAATTTTATTATAGTCACCATTCGATCTGATTTCTACAGCAATGTTAACGTGAATTAACGCGATCCTGGTATAGTTATTGAATACTCTGAATTCTATGAAATAGATTCGGAATGAATGCATCTGAATTTGAATTTTTCGGCTACAAAATGTGAAATAATAAATATTTATTGGTTGAAATTGAGCAATCCGATTTTGCTTTTCAGTTTTATTTTATGCATTCGGCTTTTTTAGTTTTACTTTCTTAACCGTTTTTATAAAATGAAATGAAATTGTTTATTCACTTTTAGAATTAAAACTGATGTATATTGTAAAGTTTCATGAAAATCCATTCAGTAGTATTTATCAGCCATCCATACATACATACATCCATATCCATATTACTCACTCACAAACTTTCACGTTTCTATTATTAATAGCATATATATCTATTAATTGTTATGAGTAAAAATATGTGACGATTGTAATTAAATCTTTATTTCAAACGGAGGTAGTTTGATACGGGTCCTCCGCATCGTCACCGACCGGTAACGTTCCCAAAAAGCTGGCTGCATTGCCACGTCGAATGGCGATCCACTATGCAAGGTAATAACCAGCCTTCTGGTCACCCTTAGCGTCGATCAGCCGTACATTATAAAGACTCTCTCAACTAATTCATTCACAACATAAAGGACAGCTTACCCTATGCAGTTTCTCGTTGCCACCCATTGACTGCAAGTTTGACTTTCCAAG
Organism: Eilema sororculum; assembly: GCA_914829495.1. Taxonomy (NCBI): domain Eukaryota; kingdom Metazoa; phylum Arthropoda; class Insecta; order Lepidoptera; family Erebidae; genus Eilema; species Eilema sororculum. The sequence continues at coordinate 2,864,320 of OU618532.1, forward strand.
GAACACCAATATATTCTCTGGCGCCACGAGGCCGCTGGCATGGTACACGCATCTTCCACCTGGAAAGAAAAACATTTTACAGTGAAGTACTGTTCGAGTACTATGACGTGTTCATAAGGGCGATGGATGGAGGTAGACACACCATATAGCTCCATCTCCCTTCCACTGAATTGTACAGAAAGTGAACCATTATATAAATCACAGATATATCATATATCCGAAATATCCTATATTATACTTCCTACTAACATTAATCGATGTTAATATTTGAGTTGATGCCCCACCAGACACCAATGATGACCCAACGAACTAACCCCAAGAGTAAATCCTGCACTAGAGCCGCATCGGTTTATCTGTACCGGTGACCTTGAAAGTCAACGAAGATCTTGTTTTTTCTCATAAATGGCCACACACATCCTTTTGTTAGCACTACAGATGAGATTGCCTTAAAATTCTTCTGACTAAAAACTCAGACCTCCAGATATTCGTGATTACTTTAAATAAAGACCAATTCTCATCTAACGAATTCAACAAAAGATTGTCGAAATATCATTACCCAAATGCTGGCTAGAGGGAAGCAGGACGGCATAATGAAATTAGCCCCCACTCCAGATGCGGAAAAAAGAAAATAAAAAACGGAGGCAACATCGGACGTACTGCGGATTCTTTTGTTAAAGTTTTAATTTAGTGGAGAATAGATGTCGCTACGGAATTGAATAGTATTCGTAAGTGGAATTTGCTTTGATTCATAAGTCTGTGTGTTTTAATTTGGAATAAAGTGAGAGGATTTTTTATAATAGATTTTAATAGGTGACTTATGATACTTATTACAGTCAAATATTCTAGCTCCACGAGGTTGCCCAAAACAAAATCTATTTAAAAACAACTTTTCAAAAATAGAAATCTATTTCTTCTCAAATCATTTTCATTCACAAACGTTCTGAAACTGAATCCCAACAAAAATCGTTTTGATCCCGCTTTAATTCCAGACCACGAGGGGTCACGAAAGAATTCCCGCGCAAAGTGAGTGCCGATTGTTTAAGCTACACCTTTCTTGTTTTGTTTTTGTTGTGCGAAAAACAATAGCAGGACATTGTTTTGTTGTACAGCTTCATTATTTCGCGCCGAACTTGTTTATGTTCCAAAGATCGCTTCGCAGAATTGTATAGGGAATGAAAATTGTCAGCTTTGTTCATCGATGAAGAAACTTTGAAACCATGAAATGCGATTTTTTTTTTAATTCAAGGGAGCATCTATATGACTTCAGCTCCCTTGATAGTTAAGTTGAAGTTCAGAGCCACTAGTACAGAAGCAGAGTGGCCATCAGTATGACGGCCTCATCAGATGTTATTTCACACCCGCTTAAACGACCCGAGATTACAGAAAGAAGGGAACACATCTTAGATTCCTTCTTAGGAAGTATAACTTTACTCTTTAGTTACCACTTGACCAATAATAGCAAAGTACTAAAAAGCAATCGAAATATCAAGAATCAGTATAGATATAAAAATACACAAAATAAATGAACGTTTTAACAATAGTATTATTTCAAGAATTAAAAATAATGAAGTTTAAAAACCAAGATACATTTAGAATTCATAAAATGCCATCGTTTTAATTAATAATGGAATGTCTTTAATAATGATAATGACAGTTGACTCTTTCAGAGACGGCGACAATTAGTTCTGCGTCGGTCCCAGTTCAATCATTAGGGCGAAACGGGGTTAACACCAGAGAAAAAGGATTCCGTCACTGAAATCCGGAGCTTTTGGCAAATTGTCATAATTTTGTTATGAACGAAACTGATTATCACGCAAAAGGATAATAATTTACGTTTTAGATTTATGTATTTACTTTGCTTGGTAACAATAGCACTGACTCTACTGTAACTAAACTGCTATTATGTAGTGTTATTATATTATAGTCCATCGAAATGTTACATTTTAATAAACCCAATAAAATCATTAGAACCCATTTTTCCAAGATGGTGGCCGTGGGACAAGGGTTGCTTCCTCACAAACTTGATATTAACTTTAAACTGAACCCGCTCTCTTGATATCTAAAAGAAAATTGCAGCCTTGTAACTTTTCGATGAAAAGTAACTGAAGCCACGGGTTCAGTTACTTTTGCTTCAGAGTTTAAATACTTGCCAGTAAGAATGACTTTCTCTGATAGCAGAGCTCCGTCGCAGTAGTAGTGGAACTGAGAATTGTCTGTGCTGTTCTTTATGAAGATTGTTGCCACCCATGGGAACACTATATTCGTGAAGGTCTGTAAAAATAAGAAAAAAATAAACATTATTCTAAGTCACAAGCCCATCACAGACTGAGGACATGCCTTGATGGTCAAGTACCCTATCATCGTTAATACTAATCTAATTACCAAATAATGTTCATGCATTATTGTAAAAATAAAGGAACACGAAACAAATAAAATCCTATTATTCCATCCATAATTCATGAAAACGCGGTGGCGCTAAAAATTAATATTTAAAAATTCAAATGTGACGCCATTTTGAGATTCTGTTTATGGCTATAAATATTCTTTAATGGTTGATTATGGCCATCTAACTGTAATAAAAGCCAGGCGACGACGGGGAAAGCACTACTGGCGATGCAATACACTATTAATGGTAAAGTTTCATATCTTTCTACACTTTATTCTGATGCCAGATATAGACAAATATTTGGACAAAGTCTAGGTGATATTTGAACGAATATGGAGCTATCAAGAACTATTAGGATGTAACTTTAACACAAGTAGTGTTTTCAATTTAATAAACTGGTAGGTATACTCTTTCATAAGTCGCGATTAGACATTCAACAAATATCGTGATTCAAGTGAATATTACCCCCGAGGTAAGATTTAAAACTAAGAGAGGTGCGCCAGTAGCGCAAGGAAGCGTGGCCCGGGATATGATGCCTGCCCGGGCACAACTAGGTACTTTGATGAGTTCCTACAACGTATACGAGTAGGCTGGGAGCCAATGCCCGGGTACCACTAGTGCTCGGGTCTGTTCCGAGAACACAACGCTTCACACGTTAGCAGAATGTCAGTTTTTTTATTTTATTTTATTTTTATTACTAGTATAACACTACGGGGATATTTATTAGTATAGATATCCGTTTTTAACTAATATTCTGGTATTCCCGGTTAGTTTTACTATTAATGTTGTTGTGTGAATAAATTGTTTATCTAACCAGAAATAGGAGGTAATTTATAAGCTCTGTATCTTCTTTTTTTTAAGTCAATTCACTCTCAACTGCAATCTACTACCAACATTATAATTTTAAAAACCGATTATAAATATTAAAATACACAATTAATGGAAGAGGGACCGCTTGTCATGGTGATAATGCCATTACTCCTTTATAACCGCTCAGGAATTGTCTATGGAGGGCCATGGACAATTACGGGATGACGCCATGAAACAAATTAATTAAGTTTCAGAGTACTGTCAAATAGCTTTTTAACTTTTCTTTGATAAGTGTCGTTTAGGCGAGGCAAATGTTTTGCAGAAAATATTTTCTCAAATTATAGCTAAATGAATGGCCGTATTTATTTTTACTTTTTTATATTATGTAGTACACGTCAGTGTGTATGACTCAACTGGTAAGCTGAAGGCAGTCTCAGGAAAGTGATTAAAAAGCGTTAGTAGCAACATATGTTAGGTTTAGGAAAGCTTTTATATTAGGTAATTTCCCTCCATTTTTTCGTATTTTATTTCTAGAATGTCCTCTTTTCTTCTCCATTTTTCTCGCTCTTCTACCTATGTTTGGTCAATTTTTAAACTTATATGTTTTACATCTTAGGTCCCGGTGGAGTAAAATAGGACCACCTCTCAGAGCTCAGCTCTTCCTGTGGGTGTTGGACGACTAAGGGATATGGCTGTTGCTCCATGTGAAAGTAAATATACAAAATGACGATAGGCTTCCCTCCTATTACGTGGGACCGCAAATCATAGTTGGCGACACGTGGGTGTTAATACACCTCTGCCTACCGCTTCGGGAATTCACAGGCGTGAGTATATGGATGTATGTATTTATCAATTGTGTATTTATATCATATCGGATTCACTGACCTACCACCGCTTTCCCGTATCGGAGCCACAAGCTATTTTCTCCAGGCCTCTCCTTCGCGATTCATCAAAATGAAGAGTCAAAACAATGCGTCTAAGAAGCAAACATTCGGAATTAAATGACTCAGATTTAATTCAATTACGAGTAGGGCGACCATCTGTGACAGTTCAAAAATCAGGATAGTCCTTTAACATTTTAAATGCGTATGTAACTCTGTCTGTCTGTCTGCATGTGACGCTTTCACGCCTAAACTATTCAACCGATTTTCGTGAAATTTGGTATAGGGGTAGATTAAAACTTGAGAAAGGACATAGAATAAAATATGTTTGAACGCGATAACTGACATCCACGCGGGCAGAGTCGCAGGCAAAAGCTAGTTTAATATAATACTAAGTACCCGCGACTCCACCCGCGTGATGTGATCTATTCGCAACTCGTGGAAAACTATTCCAAGAATATAGCTTATGTGTTATTCCAAACTATATAATCAATCCTGTACTACATTTCAGTCAAATCTATTCAGCTATTTGGGTGTGATTGAGTAACAGACATCCTAACGTATCTTCAAAAACTTTCACATTTACAATATTAGCAAGAAGTATAGGCTATCAGCTGTTTTAAATTACTTACCCCTTTTATCTAAACTTTATTTTATTTAAAGTTCGAATAATATCGGAAAAATGAAATGTTCAAGTGATACTTGAACTCACGACCGTTCCCTTACAGAGGGAATGCTCTTTCAACTGAGCCATTGAGCATTTGAGCCACACCTGAATCACTTCAAATTTATTTATCCGTCTTCAAGATTTAATTTCTGAAAACATCTATCTTTACAGGTTGTTCCCAATACGATAGTGTTCATCTAGCTACTTATTATAACAAATTATTTTTAGTGCTATTATTGTGAATCCACTCAGCGAGTAACAGAATAGGTCTACTTCATTTGCAATAATATTTAGTATGCGCCGGTAGTCTTCAAGTAACGTAGCACTTGGAAACATGGATATGGAGAACCATGCATTTTATGGTCACCCTAGTTGAAAGGACGGAGATATTTTAAACCGCTTCAATTCCGCGGAGGCGCTGTTGCTCAAAATTGTTATCTTGCTCCAATGTACCGAAATTCCTGTTATTCTATTCTGTAATTAATTCCGTAAATAGATACCCAATGATCAAACGAATGTTCGCAGCGAAAAACTTCTGATTACGTTGTTTGTTGCGAAGTTTTATATCACTTTTCGCATTTATTTGACTATTTTTGACAGTGTCTTGAAGTGGTCCTAAAGCTTGTATTGCTCATATTTTCGTGACTCCACCCGCATGGATGTCGGTTATCGCGAGTTTTGATCATATCCAGTTCTACGAAATCGATTGCTTTAAATAAAATAAATAAATATTCCACAACATTCTACACAACGCTATCTAGACCCATGTAAGCATAGCTTAACTAGCTTGTGTTATGGAAACTAAAATGCTGATAAACATATTTAGATGCAATTTTTTTTTAATTACATACATTAATTATACATAGAAAACACCCAGACCAATGCAAATACCATAATTATATTGTAAGCGCATAACTCAACAACGCCTGGACCAATTTGGCCAATTTTCTTCGAAAACAGGGAACCGTCATCCACGTGGGTGGAGCCGCGGGCAAAAACTAGTTATATATATATAATAGTGCAATAAAACTTATATAAGATTTTGAAAATATGAATGAACGTGTACTTATCACTTTTAAAAGTAAGAGTGTGATGGAACTACTCACTTCATTCTGTGTCCATTTCACTACGTAGAATTTAATTAAACTACCTTCCACTTTTGAGGGAGAATTAAAATCTCCATCCTTACTATCTGACCCATGCCTCCTGACAACCTTTCAAATTATTATTATAGGTATTTTAGTGGTATATTAATTTACGATGTTTTGAAATATTCTGTATTCATTAGGTACTTTGTTCACGAATTTGATTTGAATTTGCTCTTGTAGGTGAGTTTCATACCTACAATCATGTCCTCACATATCTTGAAAATCAACCACTACACTATCATCAGTAAATAATTCAAAACATAACAACAAATAGTCCTTAATTATTTTAAATGTATCTCACTCAATTCTGAACACACACATTCACACACACACTCGTAATTATACAAAGACTGACATTTATATTACACACATTATCGCGCACACATTCACGGATAATCTTACACTCTATATCATACGTAACGTGACCATACTTCCCAATTTGAACGGGACTGTTTCTCCTATCGGTTCTACATCCCGTTTTTTTCTAAAAATGAATTTATGAACGCGATATTGTTCTGTTTTCTAGACCAACAATCTTTTACATGAAAATATATTATGTTTATAAATAGAATATTATTTTAAGTCTGCCGTGCACAATTGCACCAAGAGTCTTTCTCTAATAAAAACCAATTGTTATCATCTGGCAGCTGAATCATGTCTCGATCCAAAAAGACTAAAAATCCATGAATTCTTAACTTAAATCATCATTTCATTTTCATTAAATAAATAACTATTCGTTTACATTTTACACTCAACACAATTAAAACCAAAACTTGTATATAACACGGGTTCCAGTAAGCGGATAAACATTATGTTAATATTTTTGTTTTAAATACATTTTTTTATACCACTTAGGTGGCAGACAAGCACACGGCCCACCTGATGGAAAGTGGTTACCGCGGCCTATTGACGTATGCAACACCAGGGGCGTTACACTCGCGCTGCCTACCCTGAAGAAACCTTCTAATGCCCCTCTTGAAGAACCCCATATTGTAGTCGCTTGGGAAAACCATGGCAGGGAGTTCATTCCACAGCTTGAGCGTACGTGGGATGAAGTTCCTTTCATACCGAACGGTATAAGTTATACATGCAAATAGACCCAGACTGATACAAAATATACTCATTCATTCATGTAAATATTTACACTGAGCGAAAATTGAAACCACGGGTCGCGCCACGTGATGAAGCCATCGAAATCATAATTGTCCCGTTTTGAATCCAAAAATAAATGGTCACGTTAATGATAAGTAATCACAAGTCTTTACGCGAAGAGACTTCTCGACAAAGACAAATAATGGGTGAATGGGCAAACATTTTCAAGTAAATGATATGAGCTTAATTCTATTACAGCGAGGCGCGGATCAAGGCGTTAATCTAAGGATTGTGAAATATTCTGATGTATGTTAGAATAACGTGTACAGTGTAGGAAAAGTGATTTCACGTCGTTGCAATTTTCAAAAATAATAATCGCATCTAAAATTTGATAGTAATATGCAGCGTGAGGATTACCACTCTAACGGCTGTTATGGAGACGCGGCGTCGCTCCTACCACACTGGGCATTTTGCCAGTGTGTGAAACAGTGCTCGGGATAACCCCAGCATTGGTGGCATGCCGAGTTAGTTGCCTACAAAATAGCTTCAGTAAAAATTCAAAATTCAAAAATCGTTTATTTTGCATAAACCATTAAATCGGCACTTACAAAAGTCACCATAAGGTAAATATTAAATACTAGTTTAGCAAATGGATCGAAACGCGGCCCATAACTGAGAAGACTCCGGCAAGAAACTGAGCGGGCATTTAATAATGTTTTGGTCTATTTACAAACATTTACTTAGCCTAAAACTTATGGTCTAGATACAATGCTTTGTTTGAGTAGCATAGCTGAGCGAACAGCTCATTTCCAAGCTTGTTTATCATATAAATATTCTTGTGTTTATAATAGCCTTTCTGGCACAGTTTGCTCTTAACTGTAGTGCTACCAAGGTGCATCACCAACCATTCCTCCATGTCTTTACGTCACAATTGTGATTGAACCATTGCCTTTTAGCAAATAAAGTGAAATGTAATCTTCATTTCGGCCCATAAGTCTATCTCCAATCTTGTAGGAGCGTAGTAACAATTTGCTCTTATTGTTTTTGCCCCCTATTCAGGCAACAACCAGTGGCTGGAGTAATCGAGATCTAATTGTGCTAGATCGACGTAGGATAGAAAGGGTTTTTTTTTTCAAACATAATTACGATCTCCAAGGCCTCAGTGAAAGGACCATTATGTGTGAGAAGGATGTGTGAAGAAATAGACGCGGTATTTTAAATGTCCCTTTCTTCATCCACTCCAAGCTTGGTGGTATCGCAAGCTTGTAAATTGGATACCGGAGTCCGCACTCTTACTACTTCTTCCAAATATTTAATAATTGTGTTTTTGGAGGAAATACTATTCCCTTAATCCAGAGAATACCTCGTTCAACAATCAACGTGCAGAGGTGAGGTTAGCTTGGAAGCCGAGGATTTCAGAGGAAGATTCCAACTTGAAAAGTAACTTCGAAAACAATTATTTTAAGACAGTTATTTGACAGTTATTCGATTATTCTACCACATTTTTATGAAGGTATAAATCATATACTTAATCTGATTACATCAGAAAAAATAATTACTCATGAACCCACGACCTTCCCCTTACAGGGGGAATACTCTTCCAACTGAATCAATTCAAATATCCCTTCTCTATAAATCCATCTTTAAGGCAACGGTGGAGTCATCTACCAACACTCTTACGAACTGTTGGAACCAATGAATGATTTTTCAACAAAAATTCAAGCCCCACCTGAGTGTTTCAATTTTCTTTATTAGCATAATAAATGCTATAAAATTTCATTCAAATCATAAACTATGTCATATGTAAGTTTATGGTATAAATACCACATTCAAACATTCTCCACTCTTACAAGATGATGTTCACGCTCCGTGTTTTCTGAGAACTTGATTGATAGCGGCGTATGCTGTGTTACCACACCAACACGAAACTAACACTATTGTGCTTACTCCTTTAAAGAAATAGTCAGGAGTCAATTGTCTTTTTTGGGCACGAAAGAAGCTGAACACGCAAGCTTCAGAGAATAATATCGCACATGAGGGCCTCATTAGAACTTTTTCATTAATGTTTTTTTTATTTTAAGCAAGAATAATGATAACAGATAAAGATATAAAGAGTTCACGAAAGATTAAGATGTTGTTGTAAGGCTTAGTTGCACCATACTACCTGCTAAAGTTAGAGATTTACGTCAAATTTAACATTAACAATAACAACGGCCTACCGTGGCCGGTTATTGTCATAAGAACTGTATGTCAAATGGTGCAACCCATTTTGTATCTGACCGGTACTTTAACAGCACTGTTAATGTTACAGTAAGATGGTGCAACCCAGCCTAATGTTAAAGTTTTGTTTTTGAAGGTACATATTATTTTTCACCTTTGAGTATAGAGGTAGCTCTGTGGCGAGCGGTAGAGCATTCGACTGCTAGAAATGCTCTCTAATACTAGATTTAACCGTAAAAACATTCACGCACATAACCCTTCCCAAGGTCACCTATCACTATAAAATGAAGGTCGCGACCTTCGCTTTGATAGTGATCCAGAATCCTCATTTCTCAAAGTTTCCCGTCGATGCAGCGATACAGCTACGTTTTGGCAACCCGCCACCATATCGCCGATGGCTATACTATTGTAAAATTGTAAATTAGTCATGTCTGTACATAATATTACATATTAAAAAATACATGGATTATATATTATATTAAATGAACGATTCTCAACCTCAGACTAAAAGAATCAAAGAGAAGCCGCAAAAAGGAATGATAAAGTAGTGCTATCTCACTCACACTCGTGCGTGCTCACAAAGAGTGCGAACAAGATAGCACTACTTTAATATTCCTTTTTGCGGCTTCACTTGATAGTTTTATACGTTCCGTCTATTTTATTCTGTTTTTAGTCTGAGTTCTGAACATTAATTTTATTACACGATGGACGGAAAAACTACCTAATTTATTTTTGATGTGTTTTTTTATTTGAAAGGTCTCGGTCAGACCTAAAATTTCTCATGTATTCGATCATAATTTTGGTTGAGTAAAACTGGAGACAAAGACAAAAGTCGTAAAAACCGACATCCAGGCGAGCGATGCTGTGGACATAAACTAGTCAAAAATATAACCAACAATGGCAGAATATTGTACGGTGGGGGAAGGGTTAATAAATGGTCCTTTTGACCTTGAACCTCGCCAAGGGCAGCGGTGGCAGGATCATTTGTTACAGAGTGTGAAACGGTTAACCGGCGACAAGCTCACCGGAAGGATTAGATACGAGTACTACATTAGTCATGATTATGGACGAGGATGAATATTCTTTCAGAAATCGAAGAATTATATGTTTTTTTTTCTCTCAGCCTGTGACCACGGCCGGTGTAACCTGGTCAAAACGTCAAGCAAATCAAAAGTACGTATGTACCTATACTATGACCGCGTTAATTCCCGTTATTATTATTGTATAATTCTATTTTTATTAATAGTACTAGATATTGAAATTATCATGGTCACTCACATTATTATTATAGGTCTCGAGATATTTACCATGTTGTAACACGAAAGGTTCCGATATTTCGGTGCCGTTGCAAGCACCATGATCACAGAGGAACAAATCCCAGAATACAACATAGTAAATATCTCGTACCTCTAATAATTATAGTAGGTATTGGAGTTACTGTACAGACAGCATCAGAAAGTCGTTGAAGACATAACATAACATAACATAAACTCACGCCTGTATTCCCCGAAGGGGTAGGCAGAGGTGCTAGCACCCACATTTCGCCAGTTTATGTTTAGGTCCCAATGTAATAGGTGGCGAGCCTTTTGCCATTAACCGGGCACTTCTAAACCTGCGATAAATACATACATAACTTCGAAAAGCATCGACAAGTCATTGGTGTGTGCCATGGTAAACCTGGGATCGAACCCGAGACCTCGTCTCAGCAGTCCATTACCCATACCACTAGGCTACCGATGAATTGATGAACATACAAATAATCTTAATTCCTAGGTTTACCCCCCTTCCTGTTGACTGGTTATTCTGATATTTGGCACACACCTTTAATTCGAACAGTAATACAACAATTCTTTAATTCAATTAGATTTGCTCTTAATACGAGAGTTTTAAGATTGTAGTCAAAAACCATTAAAGATGCTCAAATTTAGTTCAATTGGCTGTCATGCAAATGACATTACAAAAAGACACACTACGGCCACAGAATAGATAATAGTACACGGTGATCGATACAGATAGGTGTCAAAATGTCCCACTATCCCAACTTAACTTCCTATTTTCAACTTCTAAGTTCCAATAATGGTAGGAATCTTCGTTCTAATGACAACCGGCTCCTCGCATTTCCTTCTCATAGAACTAACTTTTTAGGTTCCTCTTTCTTTGTTGAGGCTGTTCGTCTGTGGAATGCACTTCCTCTGGAGATCAGGAAGAGCACGAGCTGTAATGTGTTCAAGTCCAGGGTACGGCAATTGATCACCACGGAATTGGCAGAATCATCGTCTCAACGATAACGATATTTCTACTCTAATTTATCTATGTATATTTATGTTATATTCTATTTGTGTATATTTATGGGTTATATATTATATGTTTATCAGTCAGATGTATTTTATATGTAGGTCTATGTACTGTTTATGTAAGTATAAGTAAGTCCAGTAAGTTCCACATTAATAGGCGCTTACCTCGTACTAGCTCTGCACCACCCTAAGGTAGACTGGCCGAGAATGCCTACGGCATTAAGTCCACCTATGTACAACGTGCATAAAGTAAATAAATAAATAAATAAAAATAAAATGCAGTAACTCATATATTTAGGCTCTGTGACCCATTCGAAGTCAATTAGTCTACAATCAGTCTAGTAGTGACAGTGACTGAATGTATTTAGTATAATCCTCTTCTCTGGTATAGAAGATGGCGGGCTGCAGTATGTACATACCCCGGAGGGACAAAGGCGTTTTTTTTTTTTATCGTGCGAAAACTCCCCACGGATACCACCCCCACGGAGCCGGTGGAGGCGGTTATATCGGACTCGAACCGACTAAAACGCACTCCGTCTTGGGTCCTTGGTTGCCGGAGGTGAGATTGCCAAAAGCATATCTCTCGCACCCCGGCAGACCCAGGACCATCTCTTTCGAGATGGCCCCCTTCGGGTTGTGGGGACCACAGTGTCCCCATCTAGCCCCGGTTACGGGGAGGCGCATTTGGCGCCGCCGCCGCGGCCTGCTTCTGCTAGGGTGACAGGCGGCTCCACCGGTCACCCCCAGGCCAGCGCTCATGGAGGACGGAGGTCGTTCTGCGACCTCCGACGTCCGGTTCGCCTTCTCTCTGCGCGGGCTTCCCGGGCCCGGAGTCTAGTCCGGACCCGACCGGCCGCTTCCTTCTCGAGCATTACTTGCTCGCAGAAGGAGACAGCCGCACCCCAGCGTTCGCGCATCTTACCATCGCTGTGAGCAACGTGGCGAGTGTGAGGACTCCCACCCCCAGAGCCGCCACTAGGACCCGCCTCGGCGTGTCCCACGCCGGGCACTCGGTCAGCGTGTGCAGCTCCGTGTCCTCGCTCGCATCACAGTGATGGCACTCAGACGTTGGCTCCTTCCGGATCCGACACAGGTAACTCCCGAAACACCCGTGTCCGGTAATCACCTGCGTCAGCCGGTACGAGAGGCTGCCGTGTGGCCTCTCTAGCCACTCCTCCATGATGGGTCTTACCGCCGCTATTACGGCGTGCCCTGGAGGGACAAAGGCGTGAGCGTATGTGTACATAGAAACTAATGGTTATTATGAACAAAAAAAACTAGGAAGATATCACTTGAGGCTGCGCAATATCATTAGGAAACGTGTTAAACCTTGAAAACGACCGTTGCGCATAATTAATCTTTAGTGAATTTCCGCACCTCTCTTCTTAACTTTGCTCAAAGTCAAAGTTAACAATCATTTATTTTGTATAAACCTATAAACCGTCATAATAAACTACACTTGCGGCCTCGAGTTGAGATAACACCGGCAAGAAACTCAGCGGGCATATTTTGGCTATTTACTAACATGTTTTCTTAGTGTAAATACAATAAGAAACAGTAAAAGTTGAGCAAATAGTTCATTTACAAGCTTGTTTGTGGTCTATATATTCTTGAATTTCATAATAGCCTTTTAAATAAATACTAGCTTTTGCCCACGGCTCCGCCCGTGTGGATGTCGGTTATCGCGACCAAAAAATAGCCTATGTCCTTGCTTAAGGTCTACTCTACCCCTATACCAAAAATCATCAAAATCGGTTCAGTACTTGAGGCGTGAAAGCGTAACATGCAGACAGACAGACAGACAGACAGAGTTACTTTCGCATTTATAATATTAGTATGGATATTTGTGTTGTCAACTAATCCAGCAGATTTCTAAAAATTATTAGAAAATTTATAAATCGCGAGCATTTATGGTACCAAAATTATTCGCCGTGGAACAAATGAGGTTTAACCAATGGTAACCAATGGCCATCATCGAAGTAGTTAGCAATATCCACAGAACCCTTTAACTTTACCACTGATCCCTAGAAATAGTTTGAAAAATATTCACGAAACAATTTAAATTGTGTTGGCGCTTCAATTTGTAGGGATTACGCGAGATGGCTGGCGGAGCATGTTTTCTTTTCATTTTCACGGCAAATAGAAAAATCTTATGAATACTTATGATATTGGATTGAACGTTAGAAGAATTGCATAACGTATAATTTTATTTAATTTTTCATTACTATAGTTAAACTAATAATATAAAGCTGAAGAGTTTAATATTAGTTTAATGCTCTTAGTCCGTGCATGATCGATTAAGAATAAAGTTTGCAGAAAAGTTTTGACAGCAAAAACCAATTTAATAGGATTACTTCTTCTTATCTTAGCGTTAATCCCGTCGCATCCGAAGCATTCAGCTTGGAGTCTGCGGTCCACTTTACCAGTCTAACTGCGTCTAATTACTATGGAGGGTTTTTACAATACTGCAACAGCGCCAGGTCCTCGTGGTGGGTCTGGGCGAGGGCACTCTCTCGCTCGAGAGTAAGTGGGACTGCGCCGCCTCTTTCTGTGAGCAGGTCATGCTCGTGAAAGAGGCGGCGGGGCGAGAGCGGGAGAAAACTCTCCCACCCGAGTTCCGCAGTCGGCGGCTTGGGCGCCGCCGACGTGTCTTCGCCGAAGACCATCGGCCTCCATGACCGGGGGCCTGAGGACGGTGAGTTGGCTGCTCACCGTCTTTACAGAAGCAGGCCCATGACGGCAGCGTGACGTGAGGGATTCACGCACCCAAGAAGCGGGATAACACCCGAAAACCCCCCATAGACGCGGGATAGCACCCGAACCACCCCCAAGGCGAGGCCGCAATTGTAGCCGTAGGTCTGATGGGAGTCCTGGGACATCCTTCCGAGGGCTTACCCGGGGCTCCCATCCATAGGCTTCGGGGCGTTACCGTGGGGGTTTTCATTCTCTAACAAAAATAAAGGTTCACGCGGGCGCCACGTGGCGCTGCAGTGTGAAAAATGTTGACCAAGCCTAAATAACCGGTATAAACAGGTCGCATAGTCAATTCGGTCAACAAACTTTATTCTCAATCCACTTGGCACGAGGGTATAGTTCGAATTGAAATACATATTCTTTTTTTATCATTAGTCAAAGAAGGATAAAGGTTGATAATGTTACGTGGAACTAACAACACTCTGTGGTTCACTGTGATCTACCTTAGGTCCGGTCATCCGATGGATCCTATGACCTTTAATTGCCCCTCTGTCTTGTAGGATCAACTATCTCGATCCACCAGTGGATTCTGTACACGCTGGCAAACGGGTCGGTCAATGCCTGATGACGAGCTTATAGAGCGATTGTGTTGTAAGACTCCGGATTTATAATCTCTAGAGTCTAGACATTAAACCTCAGCTTTTAATCTTTGGCAACGCAAATGTACAATTAATTCAATTACGTAATAACTGTTATTCAACGTTTACAACTGTAATTTTAATTGCGTATAATTGCTAGTGAGAAATATTTTAATTAGCAGTTGTTATAACGCGAAAGTGTTACATGTTACTAGATTTCGATTAAGTACAATTTTGTTCGGGATTATTTTTATTCTGCCTAAGCGTATTCACCAGGCCTTTAATAAGAATTTTTTATATAAAGTAGGTTTCAACCAACAATCGCATGATTAACTTGAGGTTAAGTGACTCCAGGATTCTAAACCATTAGAAATTCAGCACACTGTTAATATAGAGTCAATTCTCACTGACAGAACAGCACCTGGTATTGGATTTTTTAATCAAAATATCAATCAATTTGCCTATCCCAGTCCACTCCTGGACACAGGCCTTTCTCAATGTTGGGAGGATTTGGTCTACTATTTCCACACTGGCCAGACGGGTTGGTACCTCGAGTTTTCCTTCTCCTGCAGCGATATCGTCTACATATTTTTCCGTTAGTCCTGATAACCTTCGGATGGTGGTGGTGACTAAAATTCTATCTCCATCTCCACGTAATAACGAAACAAAATAATATAACAAACCATTTGACTGAATTTTTTATAGCATTTTTAATGCTAACTTTAAAATTCGAAAAACATCGGAAAAAATGAAACGCTCAAGTGAGACTTGAACTCACGACCTTTCCCTTACAGGGGGAATGCCCTTCCAACTGAGCTATTGAGCCACACCTGATTCATTTCCGATGTTTTACGAACTTTAAAGTTAGCATTAAAAGTGCTAAAAAAATTCAGTCAAATATTCGGGTGGAGTCATTAAAATTCAATGTTTAAAAAATGGTTGAAAAATCATTCATTGTTTCTAACAGTTCGTAAGAGTGTTGATAGATGACTCCACCGTTGCCTTGAAGATGGATATAAGGGAAATTTTAATTGATTCAGGTGTGGCTCAGTAGCTCACTTGGAAGAGCATTCCCCCTGTAAGGGAAAGGTCGTGAGTTCAAGTCTCACATGAGCGTTTCATTTTTCCGATGTTTTTCGAATAACAAACTATTTTAAACCTTCTGTACAGGAGAAAAAGTATATAGTCATTTGAACGTGAAGGAAAAATAGCACAGCGCTGCGGGATGTCGTGAAGCTGCGCGAACCTTCTTGCAAAAAATCCTAGTGACAAACTCCGGCGGCTACCACCAGCAGTTACTCTTTCAGTGGTCATTGACCATTAAGGGTTTGGTATGGGAGAGGTCACTTCAGGCAAAGTTAGTCCTTATATAAATTACGCCCTTCGCGATGAGTGGCGGGTTAATAGGGTTCCAACCTACTTGTATCCACAAACGCACCAATTTGGAACATCAAGCTTATAAACGGTATTCAATTAATTATATCCCGAATTATATCTTCTACATATAAATAACCCACGGAAAGATGCTTTTGTTGCCTCCATTTAATCTCCGAAAGTAAAAGATGCGTCTATCTTCACGATAAATAATAAAATATTAATAACGCAGTCCACTGCTGGACATTGGCATCTCCCAATGCACCTGACCGTCCGCCACCGATTTCAGGTCGTCCACACATCTTGCTGTGCGGCCGCCTCCTTCTGCCAGCAAGTAATGCTCGAGAAGGAGGTGGCCGGTCGGGTCCGGACTAGACTTCGGGCCCGGGAAGCCCGCACAGAGCGAAGGCGAACCGGACGTCGGAGGTCGCAGAACGACCTCCGTCCTCCATGAGCGCTGGCCTGGGGGTGACCGGTGGAGCTGCCTGTCACCCTTACAGAAGCAGGCCGCGGCGGCGGCGCAGAGTGCACCTCCCCGTAACCGGGGCTAGATAGGGACCCTGCAGTCCCCACAACCCGAAGGGGGCCATCTCGAAAGAGATGGTCCTGGGTCTGCCGGGGTGCGAGAGATATGCTTTTGGCAATCTCACCTCCAGCAACCAAGGACCCAAGACGGCGTGCGTTTTAGTCGGTTCGAGTCCGACATAACCACCTCCACCGGCTCCGTGGGGGTGGTATCCGTGGGGATTTATCGCACGATAAAAAAAAACACGCCTTGCTGGGAGTTCCTCCACCTTCTATTTGCCTTCTCGCAGTCTCCACTCTTGGACTCATTTGCTCCACCGGCCAACGGTCATTCGACAAATTATGACACCTTTTTTTTTCGTGCGGAAATCCCCTCGGGAACTGCCCTGCCGGAGCCGGAAGGGCAGGTTATGTCGGACTCGAACCGACTAAAATCGCATGCCGACTGTGGGTCGTGGTGCTAGGCCGGAGGTGAGGTTGTCTTCGACATATCCCTCGCTCCTCAGCTGACCCAGGGCCATCCCTTACAGTCACTTGACCGTCTGCCACCGATTTCAGGTTGTCCTTACATCTTGCTGGGAGTTGCTCCACCTTCTATTTGCCTTCTCGCAGTCATTCGACAACCCATTGTCAATTCAACTTGCTTATTCTGCGAGCTATGTCTGCTATTTTAGTTACGATGACCTCATTACAAATGTTATTCTTCAAAAAAACTCCAAGAATATGTAAATGAAATCTTATAGCATTTATTATGCGAACTATACAATTCGATTGTATAAGGACAAATGAATTACTCAGGTGTGGCTCAGTAGCTCAGTGGGAAGAGCATTCTTCAGAGGCCGTGGGTTCAAGCCCCGCCTCAGTAACTCCGTTTTTCCTAATGTAATCGAATTGTATAGTTAGCAAAATAAATGCTATTAAATATTATTCAATATTTGGGCGGCGGCGTAATAAAAAAATAATGTTTAAAAATGGTTCAAAAATCATTCATTGGCTCTATCAGTTCTTAAGAGTGTTGGTAGATAACTCCACCGTTGCCTTGAAGATGAATATAAGGGAAATTTGAATTGATTCAGGTGTGGCTCAGTAGCTCACTTGGAAGAGCATCCCCACTGTAAAGGAAAGGTCGTGGGTTCAATATTATTATACATTTTTCCTGATATAATCGAATTGTCCAGAATATGAATGTTTCAAATATAAAATCATCATTATCTGATTTGCTAATCCCGGTTGCATTCAAAAGTTGCTTTTGGGGACCACCCTTTCCGACTCCACAATTTCAGTTTTTATCTTAGTTACCTGACCTCCCAACCTCCTTCATCAATCGTTGAGGTCTGCTTGGGCTCCATACAACAATCATTGTGATGGAATAAGATGTATTTTTATTTGACGACGTTGTTATACCTTAGGACATGTACCTTGGATTCAGGTCCAAGGTATATGTGCACGGTACAGGATTTTTGGATGTCCTTTGAGGATAATAATAAACATTCCACAACATTATACACAACGCTATCTAGACCCATGGTAAGCTTAATTAGCTTGTGTTATGGAATCTAGAATGCGTAAACATACATAGAAACACCCAATGCAAATAGCCTTATTCGTTGCATACAAATATTTGCACTGAGCGGGATCGAACCCGCGCCTCCAGCGTGGCAGTCGCGTGCACTGCCGCCACGCCACCGAGGCTGTCAATAGCACAGTGTGCTCCGGTGGCGGACGAGCTCAAATTCACCTAGCATAGATTATTAAAAACCAATCCACGCTAGAGCCTCTTCTGTCTCGGGATTTAGGTCCAAGATATGTGTCTCGAGATATAATTACAAGTGAATCTAATTTAAGCTAGTTAATTATTCGTTAGTGGTGAAACTGATATAATGCAAGATGTACGTTTGTGTGTCAATTACTCCGTAATCTTGCTTCCCATAAAGCATTCATAATGATTGCCATTCACGGTTGAGCTGTGAGAGGTCGATGCATATTTCAAACCGCAGGTAATTAATATCATACATTATTCTGGTACCAAAAGGGCAAACAAGCATAATAATGCAGATTTTTTTAAATTATTCATCATATCAGCCACACATAGGCCACTGCTGGACATAGGCCTTTCCCATAGACTTCCAGAAAGACCAATCAAAAGCAGCCCGCATCCAGTGCTTCCCGGCGACCTTGACGAGGTCGTCTTTCCACTTGGCCGTTCCACTTGGCCGTTGAGCGTCCTACATTACGCTTGCATTATCTTATTTTTTTAAATAAGTAGTTGTTATATTATATATAAATCTGCGGAAGCCTAGTGGTATGGGTAATGGACTGCTGAGACGAGGTCTCGGGTTCGATCCCAGGTTTACCATGGCACACACTTTTCGATGCTTTTCGAAGTTATGTGTGTATTTATCGCAGGTTTATAAGTGCCCGGTTAATGGCCATAGGCTCGCCACCCATTACATTGGGACCTAAACATAAACTGGCGAAATGTGGGTGCTAGAACCTCTGCCTACCCCTTCGGGGAATACAGGCGTGAGTTTATGTTATGTTATGTTATGTATATTATTACTATTAGTAGCCATCATCATCTTGGCGTTGTTCCCAGTCACAACTGAGGCTTTGACACCGGAGCCCAGGGTTCAGTTACCCCTCCTCGCTTCGGTTCTCTTTATAAGGCTTATAAAGGAATGACTGCCGTTTGAACGTCCGCCAGTCAATCAACAGGCGTGACACTAGCAGATGACGTCGGCTTGGGCTCAGAAAAACTTGGTGAAGCCCAACAAAGTCAACAGCCAAATAAAAACGTACTAAAGTAGTCACAAAGGGGACCGTAAGCGATAGTCATCCATATTCACGCATTGGTGCGAACGAAAAATTGTTCTACATTCTTTCCACATCGTGTGTGGACGGCCGAATGCTAAATTGCTTTGGCTCGATTAAAAAAAAAACATTTTTCTCCATCCCTTTTTATACGTATTTTGGCAACAGCATGATTGATTTGGACTCTTGTTGGACTGAATCGATGTGACATACGGCTGAGAAGCTATGACAACAGAAAACCCATCACTATCCACATTAATATTATAAATCCAAAAGTAACTCTGTCTGTCTGTCTGTATTTTACGCTTTCACGCCCAACCCCACCAAGCCACTGAACCTATTTTGATAAAATTTGGTATAGGGATAGATTAGACCTCGAGAAAGGACATAGGCTATGTTTTGTCGCGATAACCGACATCCACGCGGGCGGAGCCACGGGCAAAAGCTAGTATTTTATGTTTTGATAAAATTTTCAGAGTATTAATGGCTTATTTTTCTTCATTTGAACACCAATTCTGATTGCACCTAACTCTTCTACTATTGGGCTTTATCTTGATTTATTTAAGTGAGCAATATGTATAATATGTATAATCTGACTTAGAAGAGAAGAAGCCTACGGAGGAGCCACGTCCATCGTCCATTTTGCCCTGTCGAGTGTGTCATAATTTTTATATTTAAAAGGCAGGGCATATAAAGTTAGCACAGCGCGCATAGCCCCCTTCACTAGTGGTTTTAAGGATGATGACGGTATAAAGAATTCCTGACATTCCATTCCGTTTTTGGGTATTCCGATTAAGTTTCTAGCTAGTTGATAATTTTGTCTGTGTGTCACTTGTCTAAAACGGGAAGCTATTGTGGCCCACGCCTATAGAGTATCGCTTGCTGTATTCACATCGAGTGAAAAGACTTTTTAATACTAAATGATTTGCTTTTTCATGTATTTCATTTTGTGATAAACTGTTGAAAAGAAAGATTATCAATAATAATGTTAATACAATTATGATTAATGACTTCACTGACGTTCCGTCCCACCAATATTGTGAATGAAAGTTTGTGAAAACGTTTGTATGTTTGTTATTCATTCACGTTAAAACTTGGTACAAGAATAACAGACTACCCTTTATCCCTGGAGTAGGCTTCCGTTGGTGGTAAGAACGGGAAAATAAATCCGTTTAGGTGGAGCTACAATCTACAGCTAGTTGGATATAAAACCAAGAGGGTCACCAAGATCTCTATATATCATATATGACCAACTAGATAATTATGACCAACTAGCTTTTGCCCGCGGCTCCGCCCGCGTGAATATCGGTTATCGCGACCAAACTTAGCCTATGTCCTTTCTCAAGGTCTAATCTACCCTTATACCAAATTTCATCAAAATCGGTTCAGTGGTTTAGGCGTGAAAGCGTAACATACAGACAGACAGATAGACAGAGTAAGTTACTTTCGCATTTATAATATTAGTATGGATCATGTCCACACAAAACAGAGACGTGATTGGTGATAATTTTCACCAGAGAAAGAGCAATGCACGTATAGAATAATGTTGATATAAAGAGGGAATTCAGTAACGTCGCGTTTCCAAAACTCACGATTTCAAATCGTTTAGAAAAGAAAATGTTTAAAATATTTGATTATTAACCGCTTATAGTTTTGATTGTATTTCGATTTCGATTACATTTCGTAAGTTTTGAAAACATATGTGTTAAAAACATTTTTTTACTATCTATGAACCCAGGAACAAATATAAGCAATTTTTTTTATTTAAATATGTAATGTTAAATTGATAAACGTAAACCGTAAAATTCGCTGCTAAGCGCAAATCTTGAAAACCACTCTTTTTATTAGTATGACATATTTTTTTTTTTTTGTTTCTAATTAACTGGACAATATAAAAGAAAATAGTGAAAAATTTATGGTAAAAATCGCCAGCTAGATAGCGCCAGGCACGTGCAGCATATATTCTAGTAAAATTGGTCTACTTACAGTCGTATCATTCATTATATGTTCAAAAGAAATATCTTCCACTTCGTTAGATTTTTGACCAAGATCAGTAGCCAACGTGGTAGGTAATTCTGTCCCCGTATATAGATATTCCTCATTCGTAGTATCTTTGTATATATCTATATAATCTATATTTGGATAATCTGTGGAATTCTTGTCTTCATTCTGGTCGTAGTATGTTGTGTCAAAATCCATAGTCTTGTATATATCACTCGTTTTTAAATTGTTCTGACTTTTGATCGCAGCTTTGATATTATTTTCAATCGCTTCTGTTATTTTATCTGATAGATTATTTATTTCTGTACGAGGATCAACAGTTGCAGTTGCAGTTGCAGTCTCATTAACAGTAAGGCTTTCTTCACTAACTGATTCAACGTTATTATTTGTTGTGACGTCAGCCTCTTTAGCTAAACCCATGTCAATCCGCGCTTTCCCATGTTCAAAGTCAACATTAAAATCGAAACTTTTTACGAATATTTTTGTTTTGTTTTTAACCGACTTATAAACAAAATTACTTTGATTTAGTTTATTCTCAAACCATTTCGTTAAACTTAAAATAATACTATTTACATCTTTTATTTCTATATTTTTGATTTGTTTGAATTCAGGCACGTCTAACTTTAGATCTACAATTTCGTCTGTGGTTTCGTTGTCTAGAATTTGTCCTAATACAGCTTCAACACAGTCAAGATCATCACAGTCACTTCGAACACAGACAAACACTGTACACAGTACTATAACTATGATGTTTTTCATTATGACAAACAAAACACACGTGAAGTCACCCGTCGAGATGAAAAACAAATGCATGCATTGAATGTTTTGTTAGATGAGTATAAATATGGCGTGCGACTTCAATGGACTTTAGTAGTCTTGAAATTAGGTGTACTTTAGCTAGTGAAAGGCTTATAAGATATATTCACCTTGAAAATTCGTGGCTCTGACTGACTTTGATGAACGATCCCAATAATAAGCAACAATCATGCTGTTTTAGTGATAGAAGGAGCGGGTAGCGGAAAACATAACTTGAATCCTTAGTACATAGATGGAGTTCAAAATAGACAATCCTGACTACAGTACTTCCTTATTGTCAGTGGGTTGTCGGTTAAATAGCTGTCGCTTTAGATAGCTGAAATGACGTCCCGCACACATTCACATCATCTACACAGATGTCAATTGTTTCATGAACTTGGTCGTCAATAATGTGCATACGCACAAATGCAAATTATTGACGACCAAGTTGGGCATTGAGATACCTTATTTAGGCTTAGACGAACTGAATTGGCAAAAGGGTACGATGGCGCTAAATTCGGTCTTCTATAAACTTGTCTTTTTTCTTCTTCTCCTAACACATTCATAAATTACTTCTCTAGTGTTATTGGGCATAGTAGACCGCCCTCTGTCGCTTGTTCATAGCATAGTATTATGACAACATGTTTTGTACTGATATGCTAATTGGATGCAACCATGAGATCTGTATTTCCTTTTTATTTATACGTAGGGAAGGCTAGTTGTGGGTTATTATTGTCTCTTTTCTCTCCCAAAACTTTCAGGATTGCCTTTGCCTCTCTAGACAAGTGGTTTACTTTTCATTACTAATATTCCTTTTAACCCTTCCAACTAAGCTAAATTGCTTGTGCTAGGAGTGGGTTCGATAGTGTAATGGCCAGGATTCGAACCTGGGACCTCTTGATCGTAAGGCCGACTCCTTAACCAACTAAGCTACCGACGCTTATTGTACAACAGAATTATGTATGGGATTTGACGTATTATGTGACACTCGTTGACAACAACTGTCATATACGTCAAATTCCATTCATTTGTCATTCTATTCACCGATACGCAGCGAATTGCCACTTATCTAGAAGGTCCGCTTACTCTTTTCCCTTTACTGGTATCACTTATATGGCTTTTATGACTACGACACCGTCTTGACTCCTATCCAGGAGAGGAAAATCTGCACTAGAATTTCCGCTATCAATCCGCAGATGTATCTAAGGCTTATTGGACGATTCGCACGAATTGAACTCGCACAAAACGTGCGAATCGACTCCTTTAATTTTTTTTTCTGTAGGCGATTCGCAATAAGTTAATTTATTAGTGTGCGAATCGTCACCTCCAAAAATATGTAGTAGGCTATTGGGACACATAAGTAAGATTGGCTTAGCTTTAAAGGGTTTGGTGGGGTTTTAATACACCCATTTTAGGTGCTTATTCAATACCATAGTAACAAATTGTAGATATATTTCTCGAATTTCAATCGTAGGCCTAACACGCTTTACGGATCAAAGCTCAACTTTGTCAGTTGATCACGAAATGAAATATTTTAATTATCCATCCAATTACACGGTCATTGTGAATTAATTGAGATTCTGATGTGCTCGATGGGTCTGTAAGGACGGTCGTGATCAGGATAATTGGTGTAGGTGTACTTAATACAGGATTAGGTAATACTCTAGTCACGACTTCGTGGGTATATGGGGACCTAACAACGTCTTCGGGGTCCTGCTCGGTTGATTACAAGTTCTGATTCAATGTTTCCAATCAAGATTGGAGAAGCTCCCGAAAAGTCAAGGTACAAGATAGCGTAGGAAAACAGACCTGGATTCTAAAGCAACTATTAGGTAATCTGTGTCTAAAGTCTTATTCACTGGGATGAAATAATAAAAAATGTAAAAAATACGTTTACATTTTTTTTTATTTAGGTAGGTATACAGTTTGGGTAGCGGACAAGCACACGGCCCACCTGATGGAAAGTGACCGTTGCCGTGGGCAACAGGGAGTCACACACATGCTATCGACCCTGTAAGAACAGAGAGTTTCTGTGTCGTCAGGGCCGAAAACAAGGCAAGACATAAATTTAAATAAAAATACTTCGTATCTAACTAAACTAATCAGAAGGCGTTGACCACAGGAGCGATTGTCGAAAACTGGGAACCACAAACCTAACATTCGTGTAAACAACTGACTATATCACATTTTACAAATAAATATATACGATGATGGTGTATGAATGAATTCTTGTACCTATTGTATTATAAGTACCTAGATTATCCTGCATTACATCGCCTTGATGGCATGTCCTTGTGACGCGAAAAAACAGAAACAAAACACATTATTAGTAGAATTGTACAGTACAGTCAGCAACTAAATTTTATAAAGCTAATACAAATACAATGATATGTAATAAGAGAGCCTGTATGCTGAGCGTATGTAGACGCCTACTTCCCTCTGGGGTAGGCAAAAACAACAGCCGTCATTTACTTCTAGCTTTTCCTTACACACTTCACAAGCTTTTTATACATTGTTATGTAAAGCAGTTTATATTTTAAATTGTAAGAACGAGAAAGTATCTTATGAAAAAAGCTGATTCGCCTAACTGTCCTGTATGCCATAAAATTGAAGATGAGCAACATTTTCTGATGGATTGTGACTGGAATAAAAGAGAGCGTGTGGCTCTGCTCCACGAACTACAAGTAAATACTCTGGATGTGGGTCTAATACAAAGTATTATGAGTTATCCAAGCTCCGAAGCCGCCCAAAAATTATGTCACCTGATTACAATAATTTAGCAATTATGCCTTATAATAAATGTACTATCAAGACTGTAACAATTATTGTAAGAATGTGTCCACTAGGAATTAAGGTATGATAGGATTGACATATCCTTTCTGGTTCAAACCCCCAAAAAAAAATAAAAACTAAAAAAAAAGAACGAGAAAGAAAGTTGAATAATATAGAATATACCTACCTCAGTAATAATATCCAAAAAGTTTAAATACAGACATATACTTTTTTGTAAATACAATACATAATGATAGTACAAATACAAAATATCATGCATAATAGTTTAGTTTGCTGACTGTACCTGTTCAATAAAAATAATAAAAATATTATTAATACAAAGAGGAAGGCAGCAAGAAGTTACACCAATGTATTAAGTGCGTTCTTGGGTTCATTTTACGTGGGAATCAGATTGGCCAAGTGTTCGTTATCTCAATAAGTTTTACAAACGAATTTCATGACATTCTTACACTTACCAAACCAGCTGTGCGTCAAAATTGACGATGAATGGATATCACAATGCGTGTGGTGTGTACCTAATTCCAACCTCAAAAATATATATTCTATATAATATAGTTGACAGCCTCTGTGGCGTGGCGGTAGTGCACGCGACTGCCACGCAGGAGGCGCGGGTTCGATTCCCTCTCAGTGCAAATATTTGTATGCATGAATATGGCTATTTGCATTGGTCTGGGTGTTTCTATGTATAATATGCAAGTATTTACAAAAAAAAAGTATCTAAGTATGTATTCTAGATTCCATAACACAAGCTAATTAAGCTTACCATGGATCTAGATAGCGTTCTGTAGAATTGAAAAAAAAAAACAATATGTTTAATTTTTTAAATAAGGTTGTTACCAGTTGCATTCGAGGCTTTCGTAACCTGGAGTCCGCTTACTGCTTCTTCCACTTTTAGGTTTAATTGATAACGTGCTTAGAAAAACAACTGACGTCTGACCTCTTAACCCTGAGACGGGAAACTGCGCCAGAGCCACATCTCTCAATCAGAAGGTATAAAAGCTTGCAGGTGAGGTTGGTTTTAGGCCCCCAAGGTTTGTAATAAGCACAGCTAAGAGTAACTTAGCACTGTGCTTAATGCGTTAACACAGTCCAGTCAAGTCATACCGAAAAATGGGTAGGTACCCTTCCTGTAATTGGTGTACAATGAAGATAATTATAGTACTGGTCAAGACGATGGGCAGTGGAGGAACTGTTGCCAAAAATCAAGTTAGTTGGGTGCAGGTTCTGATGAAATTTGGTATAAGGGTAGATTAGACCATGAGAAAGGACATAGGTTATGTTTGGTCACGATAACCGACATCCACGCGGGCGAAGTCGCGAGCAAAAGCTAGTTTTAATATATGTTTGAAAAACAAAAACAAAAAATATTATATTACAAACTAAAATTAAATATGTCTGCAACAAACGATTGACTTGTATGTTGTCGACATATTTAATTAAACAATGAGAACAGTAAACTCCTATTCATACGAATTAATTAACGCACAAATGATCATAAATCTTACATAACTCACACTTTTGTTACCAAACACCCTATAATTATTCCCATTAACGTTGGCAACACTGAAATAAATCACCCTCTCATTGCAATATAACAAATAAAAATTCTTTTTGGCGTCATTAATTAGGCAAGAATGTCATCAACGCATGAGAATATAGTGTTAAGCCACTCAATACTTGAAGATAATGGAGTTTTTGGTCATGACTACTATATAATTTGTGTAAACGAACAGAGAATATTAGAACCGAAGTTACTAATATTCCCTCTAACCCCTCCAACTAAATTGTTTGTGCTAGGAGTGGGTTCACATCGGTAGTGTATTTTTTTTTATCGTGCAATAAATCCCCACGGATACCACCCCCACGGAGCCGGTGGACGTGGTTATGTCGGACTCGAACCGACTAAAACGCACCCCGGCAGACCCAGGACCATCTCTTTCGAGATGACCCCTTCGGGTTGTGGGGACCAGAGTGTCCCCATCTAGCCCTGGTTACGGGGAGGCGCACTTTGCGCCGCCGCCGCGGCCTGCTTCTGCTAGGGTGACAGGCGGCTCTACCGGTCATCCCCAGGCCACATCGGTAGTGTATGCCAGCATTCGAACCCGGGACCTCTCGATCGTAAGGCCGACTCCTTAACCATTAACTACCGAGGCTTCAACACGCGTCGCGTCACGCCCCACAAATACTTCGGGGCCCATGTATCCTGACTTGCAAGGTATATTACACCTGCTGATTAGAGGCCGACGTTCTGAAGCAGGTTTTCTTATAGGGATTACGTGGTTGAATGAAGATTAGGGAAGGGATCCCCCCTTGCTTCAAAGTGCAGGACACAGCTGAGTTTTAGTGCTCGGATATTATAAATTTCATCCACCTCGAAGATCCTACTGAGAATCCATGCACTTCATTTCGCAATTAAGCATATTAAGTAACAAGCGTAGCTTAACGTATACCAATTTATAGATCGCAACTCGTAGCTCTAATCCCTTTTTTTCAATAGGAAACAAAATCTCAAAATATACTACAAAATCTCGCAATGGCAATATTTGGTGATCGCATGCAAACTCAAAATCGAAATAATAATATTGCTTACCATATGTTGCAACGCAGTATCCGTATCAGCAAGGATTTCAACATCTTCCGGACGTTTGGTTGACAATTTACTCGCATCTACCAAATCTTTGAGAAGTTTGACAGGTTCTTCTCTAAAATCGTATTCGTTTGTTTCTGTCGTTATTTCTCGAGGTTCTATCGTCGGTTGATTTTCCATTTCAGGATTAATTTCGTCACCAACAAGATATCCTTCTCTAGTCGTTGTATGCTGGACTGGATATTCTCCAACATTCTCCTCTAACTGCTCACGATTTAGGATAGATTCTTCCGGAGTGAATTTATTAGTAATATTATTATTTGTATCTTTAGTATCGTATATTTTAGTTGTGTAATCATTAATATTGATTTTTAAATCAGCACTAGTTTCATAATCTATAACTTTTTTAGTAATCTTTGTTCTTAAGATATCTGGTTCATTATCTGTATTATTTTCTTTACTACTCATTTCAATTGGTTCTTCTAGGAATATATAATCAACAAATATAGGCCGGTTTGGTAACTCCTTATAGTCCTTTATTTCTTCAAGCATTACATCTCTTTTGACTTTAGTTTTAGCATCAAATCTAGCTGTCATAAACTCATCGATATCAAAATCGTCTGTAGTTGATAGTTCGAAATAATCGGCATCTGTTGTAGAATATGTTTCTGTAGTATAATCATATCTTACTTCAACGATTTGAATGTTCAGTTCTGATATAGTAGGAATCCTTTCAATGGTTATATTAGCATTTATGTAATTGTATATATCTGGCCAGTATCTTGTGCTATATAGAAATGCTGATATCAAACACATACAAACAAAAAGGATTGATAGTATAATCAATCTTATCATAAGCTTCAGAAATGATTGCGATGGCTGCATCTTTTTGTACACTGTGTTTTAGAAATGATGAAATTACTATATGCATACACTTATGACGTCACTATAATGTCACTAAACAATCGACTATTAAGTTTCTGATTTCACGATTTTATTCACTGTCAGTCTCTTTCTAACCACTTTTTTTTCTAAACCATAAACATAGGCAAGGAATTATAAAATATTAGTTAGTTTTAATTTAATGTTAATATATAAAACATTTTTAGAATAACAAGCGACCCTTCTTACTCTTTTTAGAACCTTCCGAAACCGATTCGAACTCGTCTGAGCAGAGCTCTATGAACCTTACATACAATCCTTGCTTCCCTCACAATTGCTTGTCTCAATACTCTCATATATTGCTTTTTATTCTCTTTTCATCATCTGGCTCCACCTGATGCTAGAGTGAAAAGACGAATAAGCTAGCCTCAAGTCCAAACACACTCACTCCGGTAGGAACGTGACTTATATCGTAAACATGGTTTGTGCGCGTCAAGCGCATATACGAGCACAAACGAAGTGCATCCTGTTGCGGAGAGTACGCGGGAGCTCATACAACATCCTGTCCTGAGCGCATTGTGCGATAGGGGGGACTGGGGACTGTCCGATGCCTGGGGCACTGGGTACGATTGCACGTGATGTAAGCATTTTGGCGGTCTCAACTTTACTTATTTTATTTCATTGTTACTAACACTAGTTAGTATGTATTATGATTATTGTTACTAACACGTTATGGACCCTGGTCCGAAATAAATAATTTTATTATTATTATTTTACACATCCTTTTACATACATCTCACATTTCTTACCTTCGAGACTACAACATCTGAGCATACTTTCTCACTATAACATCATCATCATCCTTCTGGCTTTAATTCATATTTATTTAGGTTCCGCGCAATTAATGTGCTTTTTTCATTCATTTCTGGTTACGGTCATCTCAACATTCAGTCCTTTCCTTGCCATATCATCTTTCACGTAGTCCATCCATCTACTATAACGTCTTTCTCTCCCCTTGGAGCCATCCTCTTCCATAGCTAATACCTTCCTTACGACATTACTTTAATTCCTACGCATTACATGTCCGAACCAGGACAAACGATTTCCTCGTAACTATTCTGTTATTTGCACTCCTTTCTCAACAACACAATTAAGTTAAATCGATACCAAAACTTACTTTCCTTTTCCTACATCACAAATTAGAAAGAGACAAAACAACACCGGGTATTGCAAAACAGGTGCTCTAGGCACAAATTCTTTATCAACACTAACCACAAATCTATTAAAATCTGTTTGTTCACCACTGTATTTGTATAGACGCAATATGGTCGCCATACATAGGGTGATGCGCAGAACATAACAATGGGTCATATCGTCATGGTCACCATCTTGAGGAAGTGATTATTGAACCGATATAAATCTTACACGTCGTCAATGTATATACTTTATATATGAATCATATATAATGTGAACGTGCCTAAGCCTCGCCTTTCGGTGCACCTGCTAAATAACAAGCTAGACTCTAGACTTTCGTCTCGTTGTTGGGAGGACAAACGGCAGTCACATCAAGGAAAAAGGAAAACGGAATCTGGTTTCCAGAGTGCAAAGTTCGAATGCAACCGGTATTGGTACTCCGAGGGTGATGGATGGAAAATCTATATCCTAGCCAGATTCTAGCCTAAACTCTGTAGATAGCACCACTGAGGATTCTACCTCACCTGGGGCCATCTCTTACTTTCGTTGTGTGACGCGGACTCTAAAGTGAACAGCAAAAAACGGGTTCGACTCATATTGACTTGGTTGTAAAAGACCTACTTTTCAAAAATTTTACTCTTTCATTGCTGTTTTTCCTCTATCTACCAAAAGTTTACTGCTCAACTCCATTCTGAGTTAAGCTCGCCTTTGTACATCAAAATGTTTTAAGTATGGTGGTTCCTATGTCATTTTTATGTGTACAGTAAAGAATTATGAATGTTGCCGACAAAATTTACACAGGCGCTTACTGCACATAAACTTTCAACCAACTAGAAACTATATCATTCACACGATTAAACACAGGAATAGGTTGCACCACGCACTTATTTTAATTAGCTGTTGCCTGCGGCTCCACCTGCGTTAAATTTTGTTTCCAGTAACCCACAGGAACCTAGGGTAGCCTATGTGTTATTCCAGACTATAATCTATCCCTGTCCTAAATTCCAACCGGTTTTGATCAATAGTTTGAGCGTTATTGTGTAACAAACATCCAAACTTCCAGGCTTCAGTTCCATGTATCCAACGTTTAAAATCGTCTTCTGATTAGCTTCTACCAAGATATTTTTTTAAAGAATATTAGAACCGAAGTTACTAATATTCCCTCTAACCCCTCCAACTAAGCTAAATGGCTTGTGCTAGGAGTGGGTTCACGTCGGTAGTGTAAAGGCCAGGATTTGAACCCGGGACCTCTCGATCGTAAGGCCGACTCCTTAACCACTAAGCTACCGACTCAGTAAGGGACGACTTTCACTACAAAATGGCTGAACTTCGATATCTGCCATGAAGTGATTGCCAATGGAACTCCACTAGTACCTATCAATTCTGTGCCATCAAAATTCACAAGCGATATCCAAACTCTTTCGTTATACCAGGTTGTCATACTTTAAGGTTTAGCCACCAGTAATAAATGCCGCAGATGTTCGTATGATGGCTTAACGTGCTATCTGCTAAGGCACATAATAGTTTTGGCGCGCACCGAATTGCAACTTGCAACCTTAGGTATGAATGTAAGTATAATACATTGCAAAATTGAATATTCGTCTACTTTGAAATGTTTTATAAGGTTGATATTTTACTAACACTTAAAAAGTGCACGAGCAAATTGCAGTTCGGTGTGCTCCAACGCATATTGTCGAATGCCTTTACACAGGCGCTCACTGCGCATAACTTTTAGACCCACAAAGTCTCGTTGCACAATTATTATGAAACCTTATATTACCGTACAAGGTTAGTTGAATTTAATGTGATTGTAGTTCTGTTTGCTCACATTTGACTCACTGAATAATAATGAAAAATGAATTAATAATTAGCAGCTTTAATAAAACAACGTAGCCTGAGTTTGGCCACAATTATAAGTAAAAATCTGTGTGGTTTATATTTTACAAGCAATCCCGGCGAACTTCGTACCGCCTGCGTGGCATCCGATTCCATTCCTGCTTCACCCTCTACTATATAAAGCACGTATTATACATATATACCTTCTTCTTGAATTACTCTATCTATTAACCGCATCAAAATCTGTACAGTAGTTTTGAAGACATAAGCATATATATTATAGGGACGGACAGACGCGGAAAGCGACTTTGTTTATACTATAGTGATACGCTGCCAGTATGTTTACCTATCCGATTGCAAGTTTTTTTTAATAAATAAGTATTCAGTCCATCTACTTGACTGCACCCTACTGGATGTTAAGAATATTAAATTAAAACTAAATTAATAAACTAAAATATTTACAAGAATATAAAAGAAGTCGAAAAAGTGGGGGAGTTTAGGCGTCGAAAACTTCCTCCCCATCGATGTCGACTGGTAACGTGCCCAAAAGGCTGGCGGAATTGCATATTCATTTTTGTTATTTTTTCATTATTTTTAGACTATACTGGAGATGGATGGCACTTGGTAGAATCTACTACACATATTGAATAATACACTTGTACTTTTCCACGGAGCTTAATTTTTAGATGTCTAAATATAAAACCATTATAGCAAACCTTTGAGAATGCCGTAAGGCGAAACTGGTCAGGTTCACAAATAAGATTAAACTCTGTGTAAAATTACAAGTGTACTATTCAATAAAAGTATTTTATTATTTAATAAAACTAAAAGCAACAATATTAAAACGTTTATTAGTAACAACATAAAACTTTAAGTAAAACTAGATAACAACTATATTTACAGCACACAACAACAAAAACATTCAACAACAGTTTCAACAACATTAAATAAATGGATACCTTTAACCGATGGCTTTATGCATATAAACAACTATTTTCTGCCTTATCAGAAGTTTATAAAGAAGTATAGACACAATAACCTGCCTGAAAGTGAACGTCGTGCGATATTGTATTGTCAGCACCATCTAGCGATATAGAATTGAACTTCGACAAAGCTACTGATCCTAAATCGCACAATTAAAGTTTACACATTGTTGAGTATGGATAAGTGTTACAAGACGGCAGGATTGGTACCTATATCATGATTTTTATTCCTCTGACAAACTTTTAAGTAAAGTTGACTGATATTCGTAAATTAAGTTCAACTGGCCTTTATGATAGGCATGGATAAAAGTGGGAAGGCATTGATATGATGCGATGGGACAATATACCTACATTACCATCTAAAATTAAAATTGAAAAGTCAACTTTTCGAACAGGACTCTTTTGGTACTCTAAGTGGAGTTTGAATACCTGCTATAGCTCATAGTGATGCCAATTCCGAAGTTATTTCCCTAAATTTAGAGACGTCTGTTTAGGGGTAAAGATTTTAGGGATATTTGAAATGTTTTTCGATTTGACTTTTGGCAATGCTGATTGGACAAAACTTCCCTATGGAATTAGATAATTCACAGTATCAAGTCACTGAACTAATAACATATCTTTTTTTTAAATATAAATTGTAAATGCTTTAAATTTAAATCGTATAATACTTATGAGTCTACGACTGCCCAAATAGTAACAATTTTATTGAAGAAATTATTTTTGGCAAGGCAGTCGTTTAACTTTTTAATTTGAAACTTAGATTTTGTGTGAACCACCCTTCTTGGTATGAATAATAGTTTCATACACAGGAACCTTGAAAGGTACCGGTTTCTCAACGGGAACCAAAATATGTTTCACCACCTCAAAAGGTACTTCCTTTATCTTAGGGATATGGACGGTCCTTTCTACTGGATACGGAACCGACTTTTCGACTGGAATGGAAATCTCTTTGATGATAGGAATGACTACCGCTTTCGGTACTGGCACTTGTATTGGTACTGGATGTGGAACCGGGATAATTATTGGCTGATTGATTTTGAACTCTACGTTCTTAGGCACAGGGACGACAATCTCTTTGTAATGCTTGATAGGCTCAGGGTTCTCTTCCTCAATGTGTTGATGAACATGCTTAACATGGGGACTTAAGTCCTGACCACCGAAATCGTGACCTCCGTATTGACCACCGTGAGTGTCGAAAGAGGATCCTCCGAATTGGCTACTATGTCCGTCTAAGTAAGAACCTCCAAATTGGCCTCCATGTCCGTCAAGAGAGGAACTTCCGAAGTCGAATGAACCTCCTCCGTGTTCGCTGGCTTGTAACTGTTGACAAAGAGATATAATTTATTGATAAAAGTTTTATACAGTCAGAATGGAAGGGTAGACATCTGCCTATCTATAAAATATTTATGTATAATGTCTATTTACGCCATACAAAATCAATTCCATCAGTTTTTAATCCAATTTCATTAATAAGAATGCATTTATTATGTGTTCTGTGCCTTAACAGCACGATCGACGAAGCCATCCATCTAAACGGTGCATTCGCTATTCAAAGAGATTCAATTACCGTATGTAAATGATACTTCTCTACAGTAGAGCGGGAAAACTGCCGCGAAATCAGTTTCGCGACGATTTAATAACAGGCGACTTCAAAAAAATAAAAAAAACTGATCAAGTGTGAGTTTGAATCACATGAAGGGTTCCGTAACATTAAACAAGATATAACACTGATAATACTGTCTTCCTCTTTTGCGATTAAATCAAATCTGTTAGAATCAACTATGTCAGGCCAATTATAAAATGGTCCAAGTTCGATATTGCTCGTGATGCGAACAATCTGGCCTCCAGGTTTAATATTACATTATGGGTATGATAGGTTGTTGGATTTTCTAATGCTCCAACTACTCATAACGAATGTTAAAGATGTTCTTATGGTTCATCATATGACAACTGGGACCGAAGATTTTACGTTTCGTGTTGTTAATAATAGTCAACCATCCTAAGACCTGGTTAATATTGCGTAGTTAATCTTTCGATGAGCTAGCCTACTCGGTAACCACTTATTCACTGCCTAAACTATTGCAATTTATAATATACAACTTGCTGGAAAACGATCATACAACTTTTAGAAATAGAGTTCCATAAGTTGTCCTCCGTTTGCGGAACTCTAAAAAAACGACCGCTTCCGTGGTGTCAACGCGGCTGCTGCTGTTTAGTCTGTGACGTCTTTTTGTTATTTTTGTCTGTGGTCCGCTGTGACATTTTATATTTCGTTCGGTAACTGTTACGTTTTCTATCTATTGTGATAGTTACGTGTCACGTTCACTAGAGCATAGTCTTTGGTACATAAAGGAATTTATGTTACGTAATTTCGTTTCAATATACCTTTAAATTTCAATTTTCAATGGTGTCTGATTTACATTTTAATTAGGCTTGAAAATTGATTTTCTTGTTACCTCTTTTATTTATACGTGGTTAGTTACAAGATGCTTATTTCACCCTTACGGTAAGTTTCCACGTAACGGGGTTTCATGGACGCGGCTGCAGATACGGACAAATGTGTCCGTATCTGCTGGTATAGTCAGCATCAGAAAAATGTTGACGAGTAGAGTACTCAAAATAATCTTAAAACCAAAATTTCAATATTACATTGATAATTAGAGTAATTAAAAAGTTGTAAATATCTAGAGTGGTCAAACTATCTTAGCAGTCGGTCTTCCAGAAACATGTAAGTAAGCAGAGTGTTTATATTCTTATACACAATCACGCTAGTATTATAAAAAACACTCTGTTATAATTATGTTTGTACAATAGTTTCGTATTTAGCTGTACCTATTTTCAAAGAGTAGACATTTTGCGTCTATGTCATGTCGATGTAGTCATAATGCGTATTAGAGAATATGAGAAATGGATTTTTGAGTACATAGGTTTATCTTGCGTTACAGGACCCTTTATTTTTTACGGAAGTATTCATACTCTTTTCTCACCAATGCAAGGGGATAGTTTATGGCTTAAACAACTGGCAACTATAAAAAATACAAAAGAAATTGTCATTAATTTGACATATTTTCTATCCTGTTCTAACTTATACACCTATCTCACATCATCCCATCATCATGTGTAAAAGATGGCTACATAAGTAAAAAAGGGATGCAAAATGCGATTAAATGACATTGTCCAGATATTTTGAACACTTTGTTTGACTAGATACCATTGAGTAGCGTGATTGTGTATATGAATATAAACACTCTGCTTACTTACATGTTTCTGGAAGACCGATTGTTAAGATAGTTTGACCACTCTGGATGTTTACAACTTTTTGAGTACTCTAATTATCAATATAATATTGAAATTTTGGTTTTAAGATCATTTTGAGTACTCTACTCATCAACATTTTTCTGATGCTGACTGTACCTATCACGGATGAGCTTTCCCGGCGTGTAGTTGTACAAAGCGTGCACGCTTCTGTAAAATTGTTGATCGTGAAAAGCGGTCCTAAAAGCCATTAAGTTCGTTTTGTTTTTTGCCTTACTTCTAACATAGCACTAAGGGATTTCTTATATCACCGCCTTGTACTGCATCCAAAGCTTGTCATTTATAGCCCTTTAATAGGGGAATAAGGTCTTATAGAACACTATCTACAGCATTGCTTATACAGAGCCGCGGTCGATAGCTAATAAAATACATAAGAAACACTAGTTTTATTTCGTTCTCCAAATTGTAATAAATGACATGCGGTATTTCTACTTACGCCCCTTTTACATTAATACCGACATAGTATGCTCAGTTCTTTATTTAACGAGGGTCTGACATCAGTGCCCTTATGAAAAAAAAAGAATTTTCATCTAATTTTTTCCTATAAGAATATACAAGCGAATGAAGTCTAGGGATGTCTCGGTAGCCCAGTGGCAAAATGGATGATTACCCACGATCTCGAGTTTGAATTTCGTGTTCATTTCTCAGTTCGAGGGAAGTCCATCCTCTCCCGAGTGTTTCCTCAATTCAGTTGGGATTTACTTCCAGTCTTACTACGAAATGGCCTGGCTAATTTCCG
Organism: Eilema sororculum; assembly: GCA_914829495.1. NCBI lineage: Eukaryota > Metazoa > Arthropoda > Insecta > Lepidoptera > Erebidae > Eilema > Eilema sororculum. The sequence goes on from OU618532.1 coordinate 2,900,985, forward strand.
TGTAGCTACTGTCATTTGTCATTCTCAAATATATTTAAAAGCTCCATGCTGTTACTATGAATTATGTAACAGAAAAATTACACTATACCTAAAGTAAAGTCACACTTTGCGTGAACTGAGAATCGAACCCACTGCATTTATTTATGTTTCTTTCTACTTGTAATGTGTTAAACATAAAGTAGGCAACTTATAAAAACAAGTATTTTTGTGATTTCAAACATAAAAAGGTCTATTTGATATGTGTCCTACAAATCCAAAAATACATTTAAAAACATAAGCCATAAACAATAATGTAATAACAATCCCCGGGATAGGGGGCGATATTTTAATCCCACACTTTGATGTTGCCATATAAAAGATATCCCTTTATGTGCTAACGGTACTTAAACATATTAAAAAATTCAAAAGTAATACACATGATATATTTATACTCTGTATTCAAGTTACAAGATTTTTTACAGCAGAAGTTCCGTATGATTAGAAAACAATAAAATCTTGAAAGGGAAAAGATTATATCATAAGTATATGGGCTCCACTTAGGTCTTCGGGATCAAGCCAACCATCCAACCAATTTGAATCCTGGTTGAATATAAAGCTTGCACTATGCTTTGCTCTCCTATGATAACTAAGTATGTTGATCAAGACGGCATTTTCTTCATTAAAAGTATCACTATCTGACACACTAACACTGAAAGGTAAGTCGTCTTTCATTCAGCAGGTGTACTGACTTTTAGATGAAATTATTATGTCTTTTCCATACCTACTAGGTATTACCTACCCTCAAATTTAACAAAATGTTCCTAAGGTTTACTCACTCGAGGTTTCCATTCGTGGATCTCTGAATATTAAGAGTGTAATGTATATTTTGTGTAACAGAAAAATATAAAACGTCATAAAAAGCAATATTATGTGTTCGCTACCTTATTTCATTTTTATTAGCTTTTGAAAGGCGTGTTGTTATATAGTAGGTAGTTGTTTCTAGATGGAGGAGCTTTTTGGGGGGTTGTAGCTGTGTTTGATACCAATAGGATCAACAGGCTCATCTCAACGTCATTGTCCGACCGTTAGATAGATAGATAGATAACTCTTTATTGTACACCGTTGACTGCACCCCGCTAGATGATAAAAAAACTGAGGTGCAGTCCCGAAGATACGGACCACTATTCTCGATGCTATTGATCGTAAAATGGTGGTCTCTAACTTGACGACTTTGATAGATGCCTTTCCGCTTGAAGAACCTAGGACTGTAGGAAGAGGGAAACACGTATGCGTGCAGAGCATTCCAGCTCTTTATCGCACGATAAGCTGCTAATTATTGAACAAAGCTCTGGTGTAAGTTTAATATCGTGGTTAGGTATCAGGTGGTACTCGCTCCCGTCAAAGACAACGGAAAACTTGTGTTGGTTGGTTAGTTATTTACCTGTTGATCTTGTTGTTGGTACTGCTGCATATAGTTGTACGGCGACCACTGCATCTCCTCGGCGAGGGTAGTGGTGAGGAGCAGAGCGCTCGAGAGCTGTGGACAAAAATACATAAATGTTAGGTACACCAAAAGCTAGCACTTTGTATAGGCTTTCCTTAATTTTAGTTCGGTCCGCTTCGATTTGAAGTGAAAGTACAGTCATCCTCAAAATTTGGTGATCATCCACAAATTTCTAAAACGATCTTTACATTGATAAAGAAATTCAAAATTAGAAATCCTTCTAAGGTTTAGCTAGGCTAGTACATTATGTGTTAAGCTAATACCGATGCCGACTGTACCAATAAATCATAAACAAACGAAAAGGCCACAACGTCCATTTGTCAAGACCGGGGCTCTTGCCCCGCGATAAGTCAAAAGTTTTTGCGGCAGCCGCATAAGTTACAAATAAACAAACAGTATATGTTGAAATTAAGCAATAATATGTTCTCGCTTGTATGTAAGAGGAACATCGCAGAGGAAGGAATGTAATAAATATACAATGACTTCTATTTAGGTACCTATACTGTTTCCCACGTACCCAAAACCGTGTGGTGACGGCGAAAGAATACAAGTCGTAAAAGGCGACTAACGAAAAAATACGCGAACGATATCGCTACGAGAGAACGAAAAATCTAAATAACACTCTGTACCAACCAGTAAGGCCAGCGTGGAAATAGTAGGCCAAAGCCTCGCAACATTAGGAGAGGCCTATGTCCAGTCACTACTACACCACTGACTGTAATAGGCTAATTGATTGATTGGCTGACCTGCTCAAACCTCCGCATACCTATCTTTTTCAATTCTAGCCATTTTCTTGTATCTCCCTTAAGTCCTCTCTCTTCTCCCGACTTCTTCTATATACGCAACATCATCATGTTACCATTTGTTCCCGATTATTTCCGAGACTTTCACCAATTACGTACTCCTTTTACTCGTTTTGCTTTGGCTTGGCTTTTATGCTGCTTTATAAATACTATCCGATCTCCCTACACCTGGCTATTGTATTTCATTGAATTTCTACAATCCTTCAATATACACAGAAGCTATCGTGTCCTAGGGAACATGATAAGTCTAGGTTTACGGCACCACGCAACGTTTAACTTTATTTTTTGTTAGTTCGGAGTGCTGCGATTTTACGAGCCATCTTGTCTAGCACCCCCCGAGCTATAAAAGTCTGTGATTTTATGTCCTCTCCACCGCTAAATTTGCCACTTATTCCTTAGAAAGGAAATTAGACAACATTATTACGGGATTTTGGTCTACTACGGTAAAGAAAGGTTATGATTTTAGCAGTGTATGGAGTCCTACGAAGGTTTGGAACTTTCCTTTAATGGCTTGAAGATCAGATCCCTTAACCCTAAGGTAAACCGAATCAATTGTGGAATGAAATGCAATACGACAGCGAGTTTTGAATATAAATTCTTTAAAAATGTGACTTAACTATAAACTAAACTTAACTATAACGAGTATTTGAAGGGAATAAAAATACCCAAAGGAATAGTGAAACTAAAAATAAATAAGTTTGGACAGCACCGAATGCAAAAGTCATGTTTCTATAATGGGCGAGTTAAAATTCTATTCCATTAAATGCATTATTCGTGCATTTTTATCACAAAAAGCAAACATTCTGATATATAAATAAAATCACTGGAAAATCCAACAGTCAAGCTCAAATAACGCTAGCTAAATAAAACCATTAAAGCGCACGGCTACATATTTCAATTTTGATTGTTCTACGGTTATATCCGTGTTGCTGAAAAGCAACCGAATTGTTGGGTTACAAGTAAACAATAAAATAACATGAAAAATCGCGATAGAAAGTTTACATATAGCTTTATTGGTAAAATTCGCGTGAACTGTTAGCAATATCACGTTAACCAATAAAGACAGGACAATATAAATATGCACAAAGCTGCAGCAAAAAGATAAATCAATTAGACAAATATAAAATTCAATAAGAAACATACATCAATGAGAAGATTGAGACTGGCCAGTCACTCAATTCGGTTAGATTCAGTCGCAAATCAACTTGCTTAGCGATCTGCGAGCTACCACGATGCGCATAAGTGATTCAATTGCTAATATTGCTATTCGGATTCAGCAATACTCTCCCTCTGTCTAATCCTTTTCTTAGACATTAATACTAAACCCACGCTCAGCCAAAAACGGGAAACGCAATTATAAATTTTGGTACTAATTCCCACATTTGGGGAAGAGCAGATTTTTTGGACCCAAAACTTAATATTCATTTGCCCCCTTGACTATCCCGGACTCCGAGATGAAAGACTGGTGAAAGATGATGATGATCGTATTCATAGAAACAACGTATGTATTCAGTTTTAATATTAGTAAAGATTTAAAGGTAGGTATATAAGAGCACTTTTGACTGCACTTCTGCATTGCATGAAATATGACGGTCGTCTCAGTTTCACTAACAGATCACAACCATTCATTGCTGTTCCTGAAACGCTCAAACTTTGAACAAAAGCGTTGAATCGTGTGAAATATTAAACGAACTTTATGCACTAAACATACATACACTATATATGTAGGTCTGAAGCCTACTGCTTGAAATACATGGGAGCGTATTCTGCGCAAGAACGTTGGTATTGCGACACAGGATGAAAACATCAAACCCAAGGAGGATAAAGATTAGATACGAAATATTGGAGCCATTACTATATTTCCAAAATTATAAACCTCTAAAAACCTGTCAAAGAGTATGCTAATATTAGCCTAGCAATATACTGTACACGTTTTATAGATCATCAAGCAAACTCTCGAGTTTCGCTGTAGATTGATGCCAAAATAGGTGATAACAAATAAATAGAAAGTATATGATTTGAGATTGACATGGTCATTAACATTAATAGTATAACACTCACCGGGATATTACACCGTGCACCGTACACCGTGATCATGGCGCTTGAAACAGCGCCGAAATATCGGTTACCAAATACAAACTATAAACATGGTAAATATCCCGGTGAGTGTTATACTATTAAAATAGAAAGTACTTCTGAAAGTAAGAAATTACGTTCAAAACGCTACCTGACGAAATCATTCTAAACGATGATGTACAGCAAAGTACAATACCTACTTTCCTAATTCAAAATTGGAGGTTCCATATTACACAAAGCCTTTGGGAATGTAAATGAAAACAGTCTGCAATGATGTTATACATTATGTAGGTACTTGATCTTATACTACGTCGGTGCTTGTTTCGTGATAAAATATACATGCTCTCTCTACTATAAACTATTATTTTAGTCAGTATAAAGCGTCAAAGTACAGGCCAAAGGTTCAATTTCTCTCAATTAGTAAATTATTTAGTTAAGTTGAATTCAACTTGCCCGTACGCATTTCAGTATCGGATATTTGATAGCACTGAAACTATAGACTATTATTGTATAAATTGAGTGCAATGAAGTGCCATGATACAACACTGAAGCAACAAGCTATCCCTGCTTGTCCAGCTTATACGTTATTTATTGAACATAAGAGCACTTTAAATCTATTGGATAGAGGAAACTTGGAACGAAAAGACCCGGGACATAACGGGCAATGTGTTGTTAGATTGTTCTACGGATGGGCGAGCAACTGACTTAAGTAATACGGCTAATATAGGTCATAAAATATTCAAAAATACGGAATACTTATTATAATAACACATACAATTCCCTTCCCTAGAAGCCTTAGAGGTAGATAGAGAATCTCTTCTCTTCTCTATCTACTCGTACCTCTAAGGGAATACCATTTATTTCTTTCCCTAGCTAGCACAATCTTGCCTAAATTTGTATTACAAGCTAACCGTTTGTTTCACCTCTCCGTTTGGGTGGACGTTGCTTCTGTACGAATTTTTGTGGTCTTTTAGAAATTTGTTGATGGACGAAGAAACCAATTTCAATATACGTACTTCAACAAATCTGCTAAATCCTAAATATTGGTCTCCCTATCATTAAAATACTGTGAGTCCCCGACCGACACTACCTATTGTTTACGCTACCGCCTTGATTACACAAATTTTCGATGCAAGTTCCAAGACAATCGTACTATGACCGAGTGTCATTGCCATCAGCTCTCAATAGGTGCTGTTTTTGATGAACAGGAGTTATAGTGTGCAGCGTGTGGAGATCCTGCGGTTGAGGTACTTGCCCGACCAAATATATCCTGGAAATTCCCGTTTTATCCTACTTCCTACAATTCCTTCCTATCTATATTTGAACTCACTTGGTGACCGTCAATGAATTTAATGATAAATATTCCCTATGACACAGATATACTGTCATATATTATTTTTAATAGAACTATCACTTAAATTCACTATTTTCACTTACATCACTATTATTATAATAAAATATAACTCACATATAAAATAACTGCACACATTTTGATGTGATCGGTGCCGTTGCACAAGTTTTAATGATGTCACAACATGGTGCACCTCTGTTATATAGAGAAGTGACAGGCGGCTCCTATTAGGTCTGTGTAGATTGTCGATAATTTAGGGTTCCCTAGGTAGATGGTGAAGTAGTTCCTTCCTTGCATGCCGCTGGCCGCGTTCACGTAAGATTCATATTGATTTATGTAATATTTATAATGATACATTATGTAATAGAAGATTAGAATGTTAATTCACATGCAGATATAGGGTCTGCGGAATCCACTCATCTGCAGAACTGGCCGCGTTGGTAAATGTAAATAAAATTAAGTAGTGGAATTTAAACGTTTTCTAATTGGCTCTCAGTCAGTCCCACGGAGACCTTCGGCGACCAAGTCAGCCTGAGTAAAGTTAAAAGCGAGTAAAGTTTATTCTTAGAATAAACAGACAACATCACCCACATATTGGCTGTTTATTCTAGGAATAAACTTTACTCACGTTTTTTCGAATGCACTATAAGTGGTATAACAACCTGTTATCTCATACACCAACTGATTAACGGTCAAGACTCCGTCGCAGGCTTTGCTCTGGGGTGGCGGGTGGTCAGACGGTAGTCGCATCCATAAAAGTCTACATAATACCAAATCAAAACGAGGAGAAGGAACAATCAAATCCAAGGCTCCGAGGCGGAAACCTGGCGTGCAAGTCATGCAACCGGGAAAATCTTAGCGATAGTTGATGATCTTCTACGTAATAGTCGTATTAAATCTTTGTAAGTAGTGCACTGAAATGTTAATTTTTTATTTGGACTTGGCGTGCTTTTATCAATGCAATGCACTTGCAATGCACTTTTATTTTTTACATATGAAGGGGGAAGCGTTTTAAGTTAAATCTAATTTGTGGTATTGCAACCCTTGTCCCTGGCTATCTTGGAAAAAAAAGGTTCACATGGATTTTATGGTTTAACTCACGAACTCAAAAAAATAGTAGACATTTTTGGCCCTATAACTTTTCAATGAACTAAATTATGTGATTTTCAAATTACAGCAGCTTGTTGTGACACTCAACATTTAGTACATTAGAATTAGTAGGTTTTAATAGGTGTAGGCATTGATATATATTGTTACTATCTCATTGGGTACAGCTAACAATACCTGAAAATAAATCAAACAAAATGTTTCTACATCTTGAAAGAAGTTACAATGATTCGATTTCAAGTATGAGTTACCTGAGCAACTATTTCAAGTTGTTTTATATGACACCCGGCAGTTTGAAAGGTTTTTACATTTAACCAGAGACAGTTATAGGCCATCTTACACAGGAACTACGATCTAAGATTTATATTAGCAAAATAATGCTCAGCTTCCACACGCTGCAGTATGTTTATCTAAACAAAGTCACTCCTCATAATAGGTATTATTATGAAAATGGTGCTGATCTGATTTTCCGAGTAGTTTACTAGACTTACTCAGAAATTGCGGAAAATCATACAACATTCTTTATCAATAAGATATTTTAAATGTCTAAGTATGACTTTAAAACCCGGATATAGAAATACCCATACTATAGGAAACAGACATATGTGGATTCTACCTGCCCCAATAGAAAGCAGAAGCGACTAAAGACCTATGTACACCAATGAGAGTGATATATCAATGTGAGGTCACGAAGACGCTCATTACTACAGCGAAACCCATTAAAACAGTTTTTGTACGGAACCAACTGTACCTAACGACTTGTCCACGTAAAAAACATCATGTTGTTTTATGTACACCAACCATCTTGACCCTTGCTTACCAACAATATGATCTTAACAACGGGTCTACGTAAAATGGGCAGTTATATCATCGGAACTACTGTTATTATAGCGAAACTATTTGCAAAAACATTTTCACCTAGTGCGTATTTCATTGAATGTTTTGTTTACAAAATGTTCAGTATTTCTTTAGATAACGAAGAAATGGATTTGACAGCGTAACGTTTGATCGAAGTTGTGCCTTAATTCTCTTGAGTAGTGCAATTTTTTTGGTTCATTTAGACTGAAAGCAATTGAATGATAGTACTGAGAGAGATTGCTCTAAAGTTATACATTAGAAGGTAAGTAAGTGCGTATCAAGGCATCTGGTGAACAAAATCTATCTACATTTCTGTGAGGTTATTAAACCTTCAGAATCACTCGACACGACTTGAATGATATAACATAAACTCACGCCCGTATTCCCCGCAGGGGTAGGCTGAGGTGCTAGCACCCACGTTTCGCCAGTTTATGTTTAGGTCCCAACGTAATAGGTGGCGAGCCTATTGCCATTAACCGGGCACTTATAAACCTGCGATAAATACACACATAACTTCGAAAAGCATCGAAAAGTCATTGGTGTGTGCCATGGTAAACCTGGGATCGAACCCGAGACCTCGTCTCAGCAGTCCATTACCCATACCACTAGGCTACCGCGGTTTTTTGCGCGACTTGAATGATATTCTTCCAATATGTTAACCTTCTCGGTTTATACCAAACCACAGGAACCACGACCCCATTTTATGCTGTGAAGATGTTCCACATAAATATTCAACTTGGTTTACTATTGACGTTTAATTCCCCAGTTATAGTACTCTTTTGAGAATTACTATTTTGTGGTCTATAATCCATTGGCACTATAATCCATTAATGAGGGATAGTACGAGAAAGCTTGGCCAGTACACAACCTCTGTGGTGTTGCGGTATAGTGTTCGATTGCTAAGACAGTGTCATCATCATCAGCGTACACTATTACATCCGACGCCGAGGTGGCATTCAGGGTTTACCACATCCGCGGATTTGCTGTCAGAGAATTATTTTCAGAAAAGTAAAACATGTTTTTCTGACCATTCCATTCTCCATATATCCCAGCTCTGCTTAGTATGGGTCTAAATGGCGATTTGTAATTATTCGCTAGAATATTTTAGTTAGGAATTTTCCAACCATAGTAGGCACTGACACCTTAATTTGGTTTGATTATAATGCCATCTTGCATTCCCAGTCCAATCACAGACAACCTGCCTGAATTAACAAGTGAAAATATAAATATAAAGCATGCATGCAAAGTAAGATTGCATGTCGTTTGCACATTAACCGCTAATCATGAGCTAACTTTCACAAATGACCAGATTATAATCTGAAAATCTGGCCTAACATAATGTTTGCATGGATATGAATTAAAGTAAATAAGATGTACTTGAACTCCATAACGATCTTCAGGGCCCAGACAACTTTACGTGAAAGCCAGTACACCTGCTGCTTGAAAAACGAGGCTCCATCACAAGCTATCCTCTCGAGTTTGGGAGTACAGAAGTCAAATCCAATTAGAATATCGTCGTTGTCAAACCAAAATCTGCTATGTGCATTTTTTATAATTTTAACATGATGAAAATTGCGATTGGATTTTGACAATTGCGACTGGTAAATGAACCAATCTATTGCATGAAAGGCTATGTGCTTATAAGTATTATACGATGCACTATGATATCTTATTCGAATATGCTATGTGGAGCAGCTAGAAAATATTGTCAAATAAAATCTGCTAAGTGAAGAGAGTGCACATAGCAGATTTTGGTTTGACAACGACGATATGGGGTTCTTCAAGAAGGATATTATAGTTCTTGCAGGGTCGGCAGCGCGAGTGTGATGTCTTTGCTATTGCTAGTGGTGTTGTAACCACTTCCCAACAAGTGGGCCTTGTACTTGTCTGCCACCTTTTGCCAGACACCTACTTAGTCGTAAAAGTAAATATCCCAGGCTTAGAAATGCAAGTTTCGGATATAATCAGTATTGGCGCTGAAACATTCCATTCACCATTGGTTTTTTTTATCGTGTCAGAAATCCCCACGGATACCATCCCCCTCCGGAGCCGGTGGAGGTGGTTCTGTCGGACTCTAAAAAAAACGCACGCCGTCTTGGGTTTTTGTTTGCTTAACGTGAGATTGCCGAAAGCATATCTCTCGCACCCGCTCTTTCGAGATGGCCCCCTTCGGGTTGGAGTTTCAATGTCTTGAAGTGCGAGTCGGACTTCCACACGAAGGACAAACGAAGTACGTACTGCAATTGATGAGGTATTTGTTGTTATAACGACAATACAAACCCACAATTTCACCTGTTCAACATTTATAGTTTCTGAGAATCAGCACGCTTACCGTCAGATACGCAGCATAGTTTTTGTAACACGTTTTCATGAGTCAACCCTCGTGTTATACAACCCTATAACTATGAAATATAAAAAGCTAAAAACCTCGCTTAAAAATAAGCGTAAAAAGAATTTTGGCGCTTGGTTTCATCGGTCAGTGTAAATAGAAAGTACTCCGACATTGCTATTACTCGCTTATTTTTTACTTTTTAGGCATTAAAGCACATTTTTTGCTTTTGTTCAGTTACAGTTTGGTCTTAGATTTGTTATGTTATTAACATTCCAAAAATTCAGCCGTCCGGTTGAGAGATAGACCAAGTCTTTTTATTGTACCTAACCCAGTAGATAGTATGCTACTGCTATGCATGAAATCTTAGAATTGTTTTCTAGTGCGGTAAACTTTCGAAAGGCTCGACTGGGGAAGTGCGAAGTGCGAAGTTCTTATGCTGTATCATTATCAACATCATCACGACTTCCGAATAGCGTCAAGGGTCCACATTTTGGAGTTAATGGTTGGCTTATTGTTTGTTGAATATCAAGTTAATAATTATTTTTAGTATTGATATCAAACATTTTATAAACGTATCTCTACTGAATTGGACTCCAGGTAATCTGTGCTCCAGGGTCGGATAGAAAGCATGGGCAAATCAGAGGTGTCGTCATAATAATTTACACGTAGCAAAGGTGTAGCATACAAGCTTTATAAACTTCGATAGTGCTGCTAAAATAAAATCATCTGTCCTGTTTTATCTGATCATGAAAGAAACAGATGCAATTAGATTTTTTTAGAGAAATTTAAATTTAGAGATGTAACAACAGAATTGGGAGCAATGTCTATCATTTATTTATTTATTTATTTCTCTCTCATTTACCATTACCTACAGCTTTTCGAATTTATACAAACGATAATTATTCACCTTGATAGAGCTGAAGTCCGTAGTAGGTGTGACACCTGTATGACAGATCTCCAGGCCCCCCTGATACAATGTCATTATAGGCTCTAGTACATCCATCATTCTCGGGAATATTCAATAATCAAGAGTATTTTACCCAAGCATACTCACAGGCTACAACTAGGTATAGGTATAAGTAATAGCAAACCAATATAGTCGACCTTATTCACACAGACATAATAAATCTGTATCGTCAATTTTCTTTCATCCGTCCTCTCTACGCGTACAATCGCATTTGATTCATGACTCACACAATAAGTCACGATGACTATCACACTACGAACGCGTTACGTCACGCGGTTTTACTTAACCGAGTATTTATAAAACGGTGCGGAAATAAAGTGAATCGGGATTACGATCAGCAGCATTGTTTTCAGCCAACTAGTGAGTACGCAAAGACTAGCAAAGTGTAACTAAGTGTTCGGCCATTGAAAGCGACTTGTGGGTTTTCTACTACCAAGGTAACATATTGCATGTGAAGCGTAGCAGTTATTGAGGCCAATACTTATAAGCGATCTTTCGGCATCAAGACATAATTCGGCAGCGATCAATTTAAGTAATTAGTAAAAGTTCAATATACATAGAAATCGACAGATTCTTTGCCTGAATTTTCGGATGTACTTAGGTAGGTACACTAAGTACTAACTTTCCTCTCTTTATTTTATCCTTCTCTGAGGTGATGGTGGAGTCATCTACCGATGCTCTTACGAACTTTACTTTCTTTTCTGAATTTTTTTGAGATAGTATAACTTGACTCGCGTAAGTAGTGTATGATATTAATACCTTTAATACATATAACTTACTATATTTCAGAACTTCGGGAGCAATCAAAGGCGGAACAACAGCCAGCTCTAGGCGTCCGAATTATCCCCCTAGCGATACTGCACGCCAAGTTCTTCGATTCGATGAACGATTGAACACCCCCTCCCCCGCGCTGGATAACCTCTCCTCTTCCCTTGGGGGTGAGCGGTGGAACCGCCTATAACCCTAGCAGAAGCAGGCCGCGGCGGCGGCGCAAAGTGTGCCTCGCCGTACCCGGGGCTAGATGGGGACACCGAGGTCCCCACCACCCGAAGGGGACCATCTCGAAAGAGATGGACCGGGGTCTACCGGGGTGCGAGAGATATGCTTTCGGCAATCTCACCTCCGGCAACCAAGGATCCAAGACGGCGTGCGTTTTAGTCGGTTCGAGTCTGACACAACCGCCTCCACCGGCTCCGTGGGGGTGGCATCCGTGGGGATTTTGCGCACGATAAAAACGAAAATATATATACTTATATTTCATGGTCGCCAACCTGTTTCTTTGGTTTCTTTATTTACAGTATCCATTTGGTAAAGCTAGGTAAGTAGCATATCCTTTTTCAACACCATTCAGTCGTCAAATTGGTCCTTACTTTGATTTTCAAGTCAGTAAAGCATAGCTAACTTAATCTGAATTTTAATTACCAAAGCATTGTAGGTAGCTTAGTGGGGAGTCGACCTTACGATCGATAGGTCACACTGACACCACCGATGTAAACCCCACTCCTAACACGAGCAAATTTATCTCAGCTGGAGGGAGGACTTAACGTTAACCGATATACTACCATAGTTCGTTCGCGTTAAGAATGTCATTGCATTCTTGCGTTAAGAATTTAAATCAGTTAACACAAATGACAGGATACAACCGTTGCGTTCGAAGCAATGTCTTCAAATAGACACTGTGAACTGGACCTTGTAATTTGAAAAGATTTGATTGGATAAGACTCGCTGCATTCTTAACGCGTACGAACTATACCTAGGTTCAGATACGTATCATATCCATACTGAGTAATAAACTCCAGAAGTCCTTTGGTGTACTGTAAATGTTTTATATGTACCTATTTTGCAAAATTTCCTCCCAAACTGCGTTAACAAATTCCTTGCCCTCTCCGACTCCATTGCGGGAACTTGTCCAGATGTCAACAACAAACAGGCAACTAATTTAATAAAGTTGGGCGGCTTCAAAACTTCTTCATAAGCGCAATATACCGCTCCGTCCCACTTCGACCACATCTCAAATCGTCCACTTCCCAAATTGACCACATCTCAAATCGTCCATTTCCCAAGTTGACCACATCTCAAATCGTCCATTTCCCAAGTTGACCACATCTCAAATCGTTCACTTCCCAAATTGACAACATCTCAAAATGTCCACATCTCAAATGAAGTGGTCAATTTAAGATGTGGACATTTTGAGATGTTGTCAATTTGGGAAGTGGACGATTTGAGATGTGGTCGAAGTGGGACGGAGCGCAATATACAAACAGCTACGAAGCCCAAAGGTTATTAAAAATAATATTATCACTGGCTGACACCCGTGGTTCCACCCGCTTGGATGTCTGCTATCGCGACTTTTGGTCCTATCTCCAGCTTTACTCAACTAGTTGCAATCAAACAAACGCTAAGTCTGATCAAGACTTTCATTGCGTCCAATTCGAACGAACAAACTAGAATTCCAACTTAATATTCATTTGGGTTCAGAATCGAAAAAACCTATAAAACATAATATATTTGAAACGCACTTTCATATCTCATAGAATGCTTTAAATAATTTGGGGTCACTGGGAAAGCGAGGGGTTTAGACATTTTCCCACCGTTAAAATTGTCATTGCGGTGAGAAGTTGTAAGTTTCACACGAGGTTTTTTTTTCTTGTTTATATTAGAAGCACTCGCTTAGCTAAGTTCGTGATTCTATTCTAGCCTAAGTAGGTAGTTCGCTAGTTCGTGATTAACAGCGAGCGGCCGAAGCAAAAGACTTTGCTGACTTGTTTAGCCAAACACTGTTAATTGGATGGATAAAAATAAAGAACGGCTTTTTCTTGCGGCCCCGAAATAGTCCTGAAAAGTAACAAAAGGGGAAATTTAAAAGGGAATTTTAAAAGGGGAATCTAGGAACGCGATCCCGTTTCCCTCTAGGTACCCATAAAGCCAATTAACGATAACCGAAACAGCCAGTTAAAAAGTTAGACCATCCATAAAAAATGGGGTTCCAGGCAGACCAACACCTCGACAGTAATTCGGCTCACGATATAATACTCTTCTCGTTCTATTGCTGGTAAGATATTCTTTACCCCGCCAGTAGGTAATACAACCCGGGTTCTCACGCACAGGGATCCATCCCGTTTGCCACCCCCAACATTACCAACTCTGGTGGCAACTGGGACCCTTTCCAAAAAAATACCCCGATTGACAACTCAGGTGGCAACTGGGATATGTTAATTCCCAGTCGCCACCCCTAGCATTATTTCATCCGGTGGCGTAAGGGAAAATCATGTCTCGCTCGCTTCCATTATCCACCAGCCATTATCCAGCAGTCAAATAAAACTAAATGAATGTCGCAAATCAACCGTCCAATGATTGTGATGCCAAAATGTCTGCCATAACCAAGGTGAGGTAATATTCGTAATATTACTGTAGTCTTTTTTTAATAGTAGCCTACGAGAGTAGCGCGTGACGTAGCGTTTCCCTAAATGTCGAAACACTATTGCGTCCGACTGTACACAAATTTCCGGTAAAAGGCGCAAGCCCATGTGTTTACATAACTGCCATGCGCGTTGCACTTTTTTGTCTATTTTAGTTTATTATTGCAACTGTACAGTAGCCCTCAGAAGTGTTCTAACTCTGACTAAGGAGACCAATATCTCAGTATTAAAAAGAAGTAGGACGGGATTAGGGTAAATATAAGAATATTTATTTAATGTTATTTACTTAGGTACTTCAGTATTCATGTTTCAATTACTATATTACGCGGCCCCACCTGCGTAGCTGCCGGTCACCAAACATGTTAAATCTACATATTTCTAAATCCTTTACCAAACTCTAGGTAACTAGTTTATCGGAATCAAATCTTATGAAAATCGGATACCTAGTACTTAAGTGGTTATGCGTGAAGGCAGTAAGTACAGACAGACCGAACGTGATCATCAACTAGGAATGTGTTACCACTTGTGCGTGCGACTGTACTCTATAGCTTTCACTGTTTGTTGTCGTTTTGCAACTGTACCGTTGTGATCCGAAGATACGGTATTGTATCGTAATGACTTATGGGTTTATAAAGAGATTGTTACTTTTGGTGAACTTTCGAGAGGCCCGAAGTTGCGAATGTTCGAATACTTTGATAATTAGGTCAGTTATGAAATAAATATGAGTTTTAAACACAGATTTAGCACGGAATTCAATAGTAATACACGATATTGACGAATAGTTCAAGTTTGAATCAATGAATTTCATTGAAGGAGTGTGATGACGAAATTTAATTTGGCTATAGGTACAAATTGCAAAAGACTACCTATATCGTTATGTAGGCATTCGTTTTAGTATTTTTCTTGGTCGAGTAACCTACCGAGTGCAAGAATATTAGCAACCGAAATTAATAATGTCCACTGCTAAGCGAAATGTTGATTTTTAAAATTACTAAAATAAAATATACCTAATTCTGGATAAACAAAACCTATTTCGATTTGAAATTGAACTGCAATAATGTAGACACATATATGCATAGCTAGAGATATAATCTGTGAACTCCTCTTCACTACATATATACGTGTTCATAGAAAATAATATTCCATATGTTTGATATAACGTACGAGAAAACTATATTAGCGCGATGCAGGCTTTTAATTTGCGTAGCAGTAGCATCTATGTATCACTAGATGGCGCTGTGTGTGAAAGTAAAGCACATTTTATGTAAAAAAAAACATTTTTCATTTTAAAGTAATCTGTCGTTCCGACGTTCTAAAAAATGAATTCATAGATTCCGTTACTTTTTTTATACCACTTAGGTGGCAGACAAGCACACGGCCCACCTGATGGGAAGTGGTTACCGCGGTCTATGGACGTATGTACACCAGGGGTGTTGTACTCGCTTCTTGAAAAACCCCATATTGTAATCGCTTGGGAAAACCACGGCAGGGAGTTCATTCCACAACTTGAGCGTGCGTGGGATGAAGTTCCTTTCATAGCGCACGGTGCAGACCGTATGTGTGGATGAATTCCCTGTGTTTGGCGAGCGGTGCGATGATAGAATGTAGCTGTGGGCATCATGTCAAATAATTCATCAGACCTGAAACCATTATATAGGCGGTAGAAAACACACATTGCAAAGTCCCTCCTGATGCTGAGAGGTTCCACATCGCCTGCGAGTATGGGACTGTCGACGAGCCTCAATGCACGTCTTTAGTCAAGTCGTCGAAGTCGTCTTAGTCGAAGGGGTATTTCAAAGTGGCGTGCGGGCGCTCCGGTTTCGCCCTGTAAAGAACTCCGAGTTTCTTTGATGCCAGCTTGACCTTGTCTTCTAAATTACTGCGGTACTGGACGTCACTTGAAATGTCAACACCTTTCTTTTTTTTTTCGTGCGGAAATCCCCTCGGATACCTCCCCTACCGGAGCCGGAAGGGGAGGTTATGTTGGACTCGGACCGACTAAAACCGCACGCCGACTGTGGGTCGTGGTGCTAGGCCGGAGGTGAGGTTGTCATCGACATATCCCTCGCACCCCGGCTGACCCAGGGCCATCCCTTGCGGTCTGGCCCTCAGGAGGGGGGACAACGCTGTCCCCGACTCGCCCCCGGAATGGGGAGGCGCGCTTTTCAGCGCGCCGCCGCCGTGGCCTGCTTCTGCTGGGGTGACAGGCTGCTCCACCCGTCACCCCCAGGCCCGCGCTCATGGGGGACGGAGGTCAGTCAGTGCTCGGGCGGCGCGATCCGCGAGTCTCTCTCGCTCGCGCCGCCTCTCCCGTTCCGCCGTCTCCTTCACGACCATTACCTGCTCGCTGAAGGAAACGCCGGCCGCCTACGGCCCTGAAATGTCAACACCTAGGATCCCAATACTCGAGGAACTCTAGTCTCTGTAGTCTCTGATTTCAGGTTGTCCGTTCATCTTGCTAAAGGGCCGTTCATGGAAGATAGGGCTTTCCGTTTACCGATTCTTTAGATCCTCACCAGTGGCGAGGGATCTCTAGTGTCTCTACAACAAGATTCCTGCCAGTTTGCTCTGCAAAGGGGAACCGTAGCGGTAGAGTTTTTTTATATTAATACTCTAAAAATTTGCATCTTGAAAATTTTCCCCTTTCGCCACTGATCCTCACTCTAAGACTCGTTTGCTGCGTCCTTCAGCAAATGTGGCAGCCAGAATAGTGTGCGATTTTCTAGCATTTGTTATCTGTGGTCCTACTACCTGGTCCTACTAGTAGGACTGCGGGCCATTATTTTTGCCACTTGTGACACCTCTTTGAATTGAAAACTTTTTAGGCATATTGAGCACTTTTTGTGAAGTAAGTTTTGTTTTATGGAAACTGATAAGTGATTAGTGTCAAAATCTCGAAATCGTCTATATAAAAATATCATCATCAGATTCAGACGAAGATTTTTGAAGGAAATTTTATAGCATTTATTATGCTAATAACTATACAATTCGATTACTAATTATATAATATATTCTAATTCAATGTAATAATTTAATTCGATAGAAGGGAATTTGAATAGTTTCAGATGTAGTTCAGTGGCTCGGTTGGTAAGAGCATTTTAAGGGAAAGGTCATGGGTTCAAACCCCACCTGAACAATTTATTTTTCCTAATGTAATCGAATTAAACGACGATTAAATACAGGGGCGAAAAAAAAAATCGTGTTACAAAGACTTCATTCTTTATTGCTTACTGGTATTGCTTTAAACATGTTTGAACAATTGCACAAAGAGATAAGTATACAATTTTCATACGTACGTATGAAAAGGTGTATAACTATCTCTTTTGCTGTGTAGCCTATACAACTAGAGCTAGTAGCTAGAAGTGCGCCGTCAGTCTATCGATCTCGTAGAGGTCTGTCATAATCTCCTCCACTTTGGTACCGATCTTTTTGGCAATCTGAAATATGAACAATATTATTTAGAATTAGCTTTTACCTTCACTCATACACGGATATGATTTATATCGCAAGTACCGGTAAACATCTTGAACAAACACTATATCGAAGGCAGAATACGTAATTGTTGTAAGTAACAAAAATCAAACATTATTTCAGCAGAGCAGAAAGTCTTTTATTTTCGGAACGTAAGAATGTCGTTAGTTGGTGGTTTTACGATATTCAATTCAAGAAACAAGCTATTACAATATGTATGTATACTGTAGGTAGAAAAGGTACAACAATATATCCAAGACAATATTATAAAGCAAAATGGTCAGAGGTCATATTCGCAACAGTGATGACGTAAGTAATTATTTTTTCAAAGTATCGAAATGTGACTCAGACCATTCAACGCAGTATTTTTTTCTGCTTCTAATTTTATTTTAAACCCACTTACGCAATTTTAGCTACTTACAGCAAGTTTTCTGCCATCGATATGGACCAACCAAAAATGCAATAAAAGGACTGATCAACCAATGACGCGAGCCCTATCTACAGTCAGCAACAGAAAGATGTTGACAAACAAGTGCTCAAAATTATCAATTAAATTAGTATCAAAATATCACGATAATTTGATACAATATATAGATATATAAATATAGTATCAAATTATCTTAATTTCGTTTTTTTACCCCCTCCAGTTGACGGATTGTTCTGATATTCGGTACACACCTTTAGTTAGGACAATAATACCATATAAATCAATAAAACAGTTTGATTTGCTCTTAATACGAGAGTTTTAGGATCATTTTGAGACTTCATCGCCAAGATATTTATGACGCTGACTGTACCAGTAATTGGTTTAATTTAAGTATGATTGGTTGATTGGCATGCCTAGAACACTCAACTACCAAAAGAGACCTAAAATCACTTTATGCCCAGTTAGGTCAGGTACATTGTTTAGTCTGGTTGGCCTGACTCCCACTCTTCTCGACGCGCCAAATTAAAAGCTGAGTAATGTAGTCCGCATAAACAATTTATGGGTAACTAATTTATGTCGGTTATCGCGACCAAACATAGCCTATGTCCTTTCTCATGGTCTAATCTACCCCTATACCAAATTTTATAAAATCGCTTCAGTGGTTTAGGCGTGAAAGCGTAACATACAGACAGACCGAAGATTTACTTTCGCATTTATAATATTAGTATGGATTTTATGTTATAGTTCTATGCCCGGGTAGGATGGTATCATCGTAAAAGGTGAAATGCGGGCCAATAGTCTCCCTTCCATAGATTGCCAAAACTATGCGGAGTGGGGGAGGCTGGGCCGGGTCAAGTAAAATGATGCTGATGATGTATGGGTAATACTTACGTCTTGTTTCTCGGCATTCGACATGGATGTGTACAGTGAGACGAGATCTCCGTCCAGCATGCCACGCGCTGGACCACCGCCCACGGGACGGCGGGCGGACTTGTATGTCCTGTAGCAATGTACATAATTTACTTATTATAAAGTATATACGGTAAAAAGTCCAAACCAAAACCGGTCTGAACCAGTTGTTGGACTTTTTCGCTATTTGGTTGTGGAGGTCAAGTAGCAGACGCTTCCCGAAAGTTCAGCCGAATTCGCAGTTAGACGGATGTACAATATATACAAAAATAAGAAAAAGACGGGTGGAAGAGACTGTAACTTTAGGCATCGTAGAATTCCTCCCCATCGACCTCTACCGGTACCGTGCCCAAAAGGCTGGCGGCGTTACCCCGCTGAATAGCGATAGCAATTCTTTGAGCGAGGTAAAGGCCAGCCCTATGGTCACGGGAAGAGTCAATTAGACGCTTCGCCATCTCTTTGAATAGCGCGCGCGCACTTGGACCCCACGGACCCAACGTTTCGACTCCAAACGGCTCAAATAAAAACTTGTGTTTTTATGAAGAGTTGTCATAAAATTTATTACTTTTAGTTAAGGGGACTATAGTTTTAGGTATTTGTTCCTCCGACAGAAAGGAAGGACCCTCTGAAAAGGTAATGTGATACGCCTTGTGGGATATGTTATTCAACGCTTGAGTTTTACTTTTAATAGGTAAGCGAAATTACTAATATTCCCTCTAACCGTCCGACTAAGTTGAATTGCTTGTGCTAGGAGTGGGTTCACGTTGGTGGTGTAATGGCCACGAACCCGGGACCTCTCGATCGTCCGACACTTAGGCGCTTCCACGTCGCTAGAAGGAGCTGACATCATGTAGTATAGGTAAGAGTAAGCGGTCACCTGTATGCACGAGGGTTGAGGCCGGCGATGTGGCAGCAGTAATTGTTCATAACGTTCTGCAACATCAGCAGCCGCCGGTACATCTTCTCAGTGATGGGCAGCACGTAGCCCACGCCACCGTCCAACGTAGCTGGAGACAAATGTTACATATTATATATCTACCTAGTCTGGCATAATATGTGATACAACGTTCAACATTAAAGTAAAGCCAACGAGACGAGATAAAAAACGTAAACAAATTGAGTTACGTTGCGATAACTAGCGATTATATTCTCTGTCTTTGTCGCACATGTTACACGTACGCGACAATGGCCGAGCGACAGCGGTCGTTGCGTGTTTCGTAGTACAGAAAAGGTGTCAGCACAGCGGTTCTAAACTGTCAGATCCGCCATCTTGTGAGTAGCTCATAAGATGGCGGATCTGACATCTGATCTGAGTCTGGAATGCATTGAAGCGATACGTAACAATTTTCAAATAAAAATCTTTGGAACCGCTTAAGATTTGTATACCTTTTTTCTCTCGCTTCATTGGCTTTACTTGGCTGTACTTGTCGAATACATAGGGAAAAATGAAACTTCTCGGGCGGGACTCGAATCCGCGATCTTTCCCTTACGCCCGTTGTGATTCAAATTACCATTCTATTTTTATCCGTCTTTATGGCGACGCGACGGTGGAGTCATCAACCGATGTTCTTACGAACTATCGGAACAAGTAAGTACTTGTGCCAATGTTACACTAACATAGCTTTTCTTGCACATAATCTATGGCTGTTGGTGTCATTTGCGTCACGCACGGTGGCTGACATAAGTGACATTAAGCGACCATAAAATAACAATTAGTTACCAACGGTGCGATTTTCCCTTGTGCTTTTTTTTATTTTATTTTGTGTATTATATTGTTTGTAAATAAGTGTATTTTCTTCCTTTTGGAGCGGATTGGGTGCAATGGCGCTAACGACAGGATGCACAGATATGTCCAACAATGGACTGCAATAGGCTAATTGATTGATGTCTAAATAATTTCCGAGGATTTACGCACTTTAATAGAAAGGGTACTTACTGAACATAGTGACTTGTCTCCTGTTGGCGTCAGGGGGCATATGGGTGGCGTTGATGCGGAACATCGCGTGTACTTGCTGGCCTACGTGGTAGTCGCCTTTGCGGATCAGGCGTTGGCCTGGGAACAAAAAGTCATAGCACAATGTATAATTTGAGATTGACATGGTCAAAAAACATTGGAAAAATGAAATGCTCAAGTGAGACTCGAACTCACGACCTTTCCCTTACAGGGGGACTGCTCTGCCAACTGAGCTATTGAGCACCACTTGAATCATTCCAAATTTTCCTTCTCTTTATATCCGTCTATAAGGGCGACGGTGCAGCCATCTACCAACATTCTTACGAACTGTTGTAAAACACTCGCCGGGATATTTACCATGTATCTTATATTTTACCGAGGATCCGATATTTCGGCGCAGTTTCAAGCGCCATGATCACGGATGCACTAATGACCGCCGTGTTAGTTGTTATTAGGTAGACCGACATGGTAAATATCCCGGTGAATGTTTTACTATGAAAATCATAGCACAATTTATAAAAAATATATCTGGATTGGTAGTTAAGTGATGTTCTATAGCCTTTTCAGATTTGTGGAAAGATAAGAAAGAACTTCAAAATTTCGCAATGATAACGTAGCTTAAAAATCTACACACAGCTAAAATCCAAATATGGTCATCATTTCAGCATGAATGCTAGTTAATCGTCTTGTAACAGCTACATCACTTCTATAGAAGAGTGACAAGAACCTCAAAATAATAACAGCTGCAAGCAGAAATATACCATACGCCCGCCATCACAGAGTTGATAATTACATGACTGTGTCTTCGAGCTAACGCATTGGTAAGGTTGATAATACTAGCTAAGTAACTAACTAAAGGATCATTTCGAAATCTATTCTTTAGCATATTTTCGAGCTGCGTCTATAGTCCTACTGTATTGCCGGATAAGGGTCATTGCAGACATATCATCTCGAAAAGGAGTCTTTCGGCTGGATTATGGTGGATTTACAGTTCACTTATCGCCGGTTAACCTATCTGTCACCAGAAACCCGATTCTAAACTTTATTTATTTTGACTTAAAGTCCGAAATTGAATAGACTTCATCAAACCCACCTCCATAGCTCTCCCTGGCCTGCGGCTGGTACATGAACAGCGCCAGATTCCCCTCCGACTCGCTGACGAGGAATCCAAGTGTTGTGTTGTCTACCATAAATTCCATGTCGTATATCTAGAAACAAAAATATAACTTTGAGCTCAATCAATAGCCTGTCGATGTCCACTGCTGGACCAAGACCTCTCCCAATGTTGGGAGGCTTGGACCTACTATTTTCCAAGCCGGGTACAAACTGACAACATGTTAAAATGTATAAAGTATCAGATAGCACGAGTGTCAAAATGTACAATCTATTAATGACAAAATATTCTGATGTCAGAATGTAAAAATGCTAAAATGTTCCATAGACAATATGTATTTATGACCAAATGAGCAATGGTCCAAATATACAGTTGCTGAAATGTTTAATTGACAGTATGAGCTTTTCTTGTCTTAACACTAAATTTAAATAAAATCCACATAACTTACAATTTTATTAATGTATTTATTCTTGTCATAACACTAAATTCAAATTTAAATCCACTTATATAATTAGTGACATAGCAAAATCTAAATATTCTTCTACATTGAAGCGCATGTTTTACTTCAAATAGATATGCACTAAAGAGATTTTATATCAATTATCCATTTGATGTAAATATTTTATCATTTATTCATTATTACATTTGTGCATTTTGACACTCATGCACTATTACATTTGTAATTTCTAGCTTCACTGCATTCCTACATTTGATCGTTACAACACTGACGATTTCGAAGTATTTGACGTTTGTACATTTTGACACTCGTGCTATCTGATACTTTATACATTTTAACATGTTGTCAGTTTGTACCCGGCGTGCTATTTTCAGGGTTGTCAGACGGGTTGGTACAGAGTTTCATTTCGAACTTTCCTTCTCTTGCAGTGACATACTCGTATGATGATATGATTCCGTCTGCGTATTTTTACATAAGTCGCCCTTCGGATAAGACGGGGTGGTGATACTTATATTCGTTCTCCGTCATCACAACTTTGAGCTCATTCTAATTAAATAGAAAAAAAGGTTATCACATACTTTCCAAATGTTCGATATTTCTCTTGAAGTAACTGACATTTCTCTCAGACTCATTGTGTCCAAATATAATTCTACGCGATGCGAGATTTTGTATCCAAATACGTAGACAAGTGAGAGATAGTTCAATATAAAATTAAATGAATAGTTTTACTATATAGACTGGTACATGGAAAATAAATTTAATAGCCACGTGGTTCCCGGCAGAGTAGAATTTGATCCACCTCATCTCTTCACATACGGTATCGTACAAGGCTACTAAGGGATGTGTAACATCAGACAGATATATATACAGCCCAGACTCAGCCACGGATGCACGGCTAGAGTCAACAATAGTGCCCGGAAGGCAACAATAGGCTCATCCCTTCTTACATGGGACCGAATCCAATGATTGGTGAAATGAGGGTGTTTATTCACCTCTGCATAACCCTCCGGGGATAAAGGCGTGATTGTATGATTGTATGTACAATCTAAGGGCCAAGCCACAACGCATCGTGGTAATTTCCGTTGCACTGCAACAAATCTGTCCACTTTTAACACCTCATAAATTCTTTTTAAATGATTGCCATCATATTTGATGGAAATCGTTGCACCCAGTATTTACTTTTCTGTTTCTTTTTCTTAATGCGTCTTAGCGCAGGGCAAAAGCAGAACCCGTGTACTGTCTCACTAGAAACTGGACTGATGGTTAGCGTCCTGTCGTACGACGCCGTATGCGATGAAATTTATGCGTTGCGACATCGCATTGTCTTGCGGTGCGAGGAGCCCTAACCCCCCTATATCACACATCCTTTTGGTTTGCTTGCCTGCATGAGGATTTGTATTTGTCGTGTAACAATAGATCGTATTGTTATAGAAATAAGATTGAACTTTAATTGTTAACCATACCGCCGCAGAACGCCGATCGATGCCGACGATAGTCGACGATCGTCATTGAAATTTAAATTTTATGTCGATAGTAATAAAACCTATTATGCTTGGCAAAATAAAAATCCTTGGCAAAAAAGAAGCTCGCCGATGCCGATAATGGGCGCCGGCCCTTATGCGTTCTTTCGTAGCTAAATCTTATTACAGTATATGAACACGCAGCAGTATAACTCACCTGGGCAGTCCTAAGGTCCCTGGAAACGAGCGACAAGGTCCTATGTTGGTCCTGGTACCTCAGCAAAGAGATAGACTTGTATACGTCAGCGACTAAAACCAAGTTCTTCACAGACATCATGCGGTGTACGTAGATTTGCGTATCAATGAACGCCACGCCTACCAAGTCGTTGTCTTTCAATTGCCAGATGTAGATCTGTAAGGAAAAATACATTAAACTAGCAGTTGTTACTTATCGTTAAATTAAGATGTAGGCTATCCTATCTTTCAAGTTGGATCAAACTGCACATGATGTGCAAATTTGATCAAAATTGGTTAAGTAGTTTAGGAGTCCATCGCGGAAAAACAACGTGACACGTAATTTATATATATTAAGATTATTTTTGGTGACGTGTAATGATAACTTTGAATATAACATTTGACGGTACATAAATGAATAGAATATAATATTTGAATGAAATTTCAAAGTAAATAAATAAATAAAATAAATAAATAAATAGTTCCCAACATTCTACACAACGCTATCTAGACCCATGGTAAGCATAGCTTAACTAGCTTGTGTTATGGAATCTAGAATGCGGATAAGCATACTTAAATACATTTTTTTTTGTAAGTATTCATTCAAATCGATTAAGATAGAAAATAAACTCCCTGTTAGAGAAAGATCGCGGCTTAGAATACCGCCTGAACCGATTCAATTTTTAATCTATATATATAAAAATTAATTGCTGTTCGTTAGTCTCGCTAAAACTCGAGAACGGTTGAACGGATTTATCTTATCTTGGTCTTGAAATGTTCGTGGAGATCTAGTGAAGGTTTAAAAGGTGAGAAAAATTCTAATAATTTCCGGGAACCGACATGCGCACGGGCGAAGCCGCGGGCAAGCGCTAGTTTTATAATAATTTTCAAAAAAATTAAAGAAAAAGTAATAGTTGAACAAGTTATATAATTTGGCTCGTGAAACAAGTAACAATCCCAAC
Organism: Eilema sororculum; assembly: GCA_914829495.1. Taxonomy (NCBI): domain Eukaryota; kingdom Metazoa; phylum Arthropoda; class Insecta; order Lepidoptera; family Erebidae; genus Eilema; species Eilema sororculum. The sequence goes on from OU618532.1 coordinate 2,926,369, forward strand.
GTATTTTTTTTTTATGTAAACTGGCATTGATTGAATGTCTCCGTTGGAAACGTTTCTTGTTTTGAGATGAGCTATGTCGGCAGACGCGTTTCGATGTGCTCCTACTACTTGCTATCACAAGTATAGACATGTCCATTTGACTTCACCTCGCCTGGTGGTAAGCTAAAGGCAAAGACTCGGAAATAGGGTCACCATCGTAAACATGTACCATGTTAACAATGGTGGCACTGAGCTTGACGGCCACATCAGATGCCTTTTCACGCCCCGCTTAAAGGACCCGGGATTAAATAAAATAAACAAATATTCCACAACATTCTACACAACGCTATCTAGACCCATGGTAAGCTTTTATAGCTTGTGTTATGGAATCTAGAATGCGGATAAACATACTATTTTTTTTGTAAATATATACATAATATACATAGAAACACCCAGACCATGCAAATAGCCATATTCATGCATACAAATATTTGCACAGAGCGGGAATCGAACCCGCGCCTCCTGCGTGGCAGTCGCGAATTGAAGGAAGAAGGTAACCCGTGAGCTGGCAGGGAGTTCCAGGTTCCGAAGATTTTAACGGTTCCTGCTCCATCTGACTCCGGCACTACTGACTAATGACGTCATAGATCATTATCTGCAGTACAAGTAACTAAGCCCACTGACCTTCTGTCCCACGGCGGAGATGAGAAAGCCTAACACCTGCGTGAGCGCGGTCACAGGCCCTTTCTGCTCTTTGGCATACAACTCCTTGAAGCGGTTCTTGGTCAGCGGCTGGCCCGGTTCTGGTACCACGTCTATGATATCGTAGATTATTATCTGTAAACAAACGTATCACATTTAAAACCCTTCGTTCTAAACTTGTCACTTTAACTTGTACAAAACTTGTCAAAACATTATTTACTTGTTTTGCACATGTTGTATTGAGACTGTCAAGTTGTATACTTATAAAGCATCCATACTAATATTATAAATGCGAAAGTAACTCTGTCTGTAATATTATAAATGCGAAAGTAACTCTGTCTGTCTGTCTGTCTATCTGTATGTTACGCTAATGCCATGCCTAAACCACTGAACCGATTACCTGGACTAAATCGGGGAAGTTTTAGAAAAGGGGCAGGTCAGGAGTACCCTAAACCGACGAGCATGCATGAAGAATGTGATGAGAGTGAATGAAGCGAGAGTAGTATGTCAGGATCTCTGCCTACCCCTATGGGAAACAGGCGTGATTTTATGTATGTATGTATGTATGTATGGTATAAGGGTAAATAAGACCTTGAGAAAGGATATGGGCTACGTTTGGGCGCGATAACCGACATCCCGCGACGATCGACGTTTGCGGAAAATCTAGTGTAGTATAAAATTTGGAAGTGTTGTGGTAAGGAAGGTATTAACTATGGAAGTGGAAGGCTACAAGAAGAGGGGAAGACCTAAAAGGAGGTGAATGGCTTGTGTGAAGGATGATATGGTTATGAAGGGAGTGAATATTGAAATGACTGCAACTAGAGATGAATGGAAGAAACACACAATTGCGCCGAACCCTAATAAACTTAAGATAAGTGCAGGAGGATGATGATGTAGTATAAAATATGGATGGACGCACGGGTCGGTGCCTGAGTGGTCAGTGCATGCTCTCTGTAAAAGAATCCCGCCTTACATTTGCGTTTACACTGAAGTCTGTGACTTGTTGCAACTTGTCAAATACGTGTTTTAATTGATGACAACGAGGGGTAAAGCTGTCGCCACACCAAGGCTTATTATTAAAGGATAACTTACCCTCCCTCTGGACGTGATGTCTTCACTGTAGTTATAATTCGTGCCTATCGCTATGTATCCTCTAAGTCCAGATCTGCAATCAACATTAAAAAGTATTTAATAATCACTAACATCAAGTATTTAGAACTTTATTTGAAGCCACTGAAGCTAAGGCATTGTCCTACGTGAGCGGCAAACGCGGTAACGCGATGCGTTTCAACGCCATGCGTAAATAGCAAATAAAGGAATTCCTTTATTGTATCCCACGTAGTGTCGCGTGAAAATGGCACTTGAAGTGTGGAACGTAATGTCACGTATGACGCGTTTGTCGCTCACGTAGGACAACGGGTAAGAGGGCACAGGACGAACGCCGTCAGTATTGCTCGAGCAATTTTGGACCTAAATCGTGAGATATAAAAGGTCCTGGTACGCGCAGATTGTTTTTTAATCATCTATACTGGATGAATTTGAGATCGTCCACCGCAGTAGCACCTCGTGTTAGTTTTAAAATACATCCAAGAAACGTGTCTTGAAAGTATAGAGCACATTTTAGATCCCAGATATATACAGCAATACACTAATCACCTGTATGCGTTTGATATGTGAACGAGCTTTACTGACAAGCCAGAGCAGTTTTAACTGTTACTTTACCCGTCAGCCAGTCGTTCGTCAATCAGTGCTTTAGTTTCCAGAATATATCTCACTAGTTACGTGTATCTACGTACCTTGTTCCCTCGTATGACAACGCGACGTTCTTGAGGCAAGTGACATGCTCCCAGTCGTCCAGTTCGATGCGCGTATTGGGTATAATCTCCCACGATACCGGAGAGAATAGCGTCACAGAGAATTTGTCTTGCATCGGGTATGGGAACCTGTAACACGACATGTAAGTTATTGTAGGGGAGCCCACGTGGGTCGTGAGGACAATGCAAGAAATACATACATACATAAAATCACGCCTGTTTCCCATAGGGGTAGGCAGAGATCCTGACATACTACTCTCGCTTCATTCACTCTCATTACATTCTTCATGCATGCTCGTCGGTTTAGGGTACTCCTGAACTGCCCCGACTAAACTTCCCAGATTTGGTCCAGGTATGTGCGCCTAGGTCTTTCCCTTCCGACGGTACCATTCACACTCGCCTCGTACACCTGTTTCGTTAGTCTTCTTTCATTCATTCTCTCAACATGTCCGAACCATCTTAACATTCATCTATCAATTCTCATAACTACATCTTCTATCACTTCACACACTCTTATCATACTATTTCTCACTCTCTCGAGGTCAATCCACATAAATATCGAATGTATTTATATTATTAACTATGAATTCAGATGTTAATTTTAGTATTTTTAATAGTTTAAACTTATCACAAAACGCGAATTAAATATGTATTTTCTTCATGCCATTACTGTGAGAAATACGTACTTTATTTTATTTTTAAAGCAAATGAATGAATGAATTATATAAATACCTGTCTCCTTTATTTTCATTGGCCTTCTCTTTGTCCTCCCCGTTGAACTTGTAGTAGGTCTGCGTGGGCGCGTGTGAGGAGGCCACGAGACAGTAGGTCTTGGATTCCACATGGTATGTGACGAAATGTGGGGTCACCCTCAAAGGCACTTTGCGGACAGGCCACCAGGCGTCGTACGAGAGGTGGGTGGGTAAGGCACAGATGCGGAGTGATGACTGGAAAATTAATGAGTTTATAAGAAATAAGCACTTTTAATGTAGGCTAATTGATTGATTTCATATTTTCTATGAGGCCTATTTCCAATAGTGCACTGCGATATACTACTTGGTTGATTTGATTATTGATGTACAATATGTATATGAGGCCATGAGGTACGAACGCTAAGAAAATATCTTTGATATATCCCAAAAACTAATAGATGGCAGTAGTAGTCTCATTTCAAGAAATAATAAAGTTAAAAAACTTATTTCACCATTTAGTATTACTTAAATTATTTCAGAACCTTAAAACATAATAATATTTTTAAGCATAATTTAAGCCTTTCGGACCGTTAGGTTGAATTTTCAAAATGTTGAATTTCCATAATGTTGAATTCCCAGTTAGTTGAATCCCAGAATGTTGAATTCCTGTGACGTTGAATTTTTTAATCCTACAATGTTGAATATCGTTTATCAAAATGTTGAATTCTTAATTCGTTGAATCGCACAATGTTGATAAATGGAATGATTCTGTTTAATTTATTTTTTATTGCAATTTGTGTCGTGTATTCTATCACTACCGTAGGTACTCGTACATATCTCACTAAATGCACAACACCCACCATACAATCAAAGAAAATGTAATGTTATTCAAATGCAATTTTATTAAAAAAAAGAACAAAAATTATGCTTAACAAGTCATTGATAGACAATACAGTGTTATACTTAACATAAATATTACTGACATTTTAAATTTAAAAATAATTTCAAATAAAATTAAAATTACACAGTGACTTTAAAACCCGAGTTTCAGTCTGAAATAGACAATTTTATTAAGAAATTGCATGGGTGTAATTTCGTTGTTGTTTAACCTTGTTAATATTTTTTTTTAATTTTGGTCAAATACAACATCAGCTAAATTCCTGTTTTTCTTAAAAGGAAAAAAAAAATGATCTTCTGTATTTCCGATCATAATAGGCAGTTTCTTTAATCAATGTTTAGAAAACCAAAAACATGTTGGGCGTTAATGGCAGTTGCGAGTTTATTTTACGATGGTATCCCTCGCAGGAATTTGTTGTCCTATGGGCATCATCTGCACAGCTTATGAGAGTGTGATCCATGATAAACCACTGCTGTTCAAAATATATTAGGAACTTTTGCATGTTACTTGTCTCCGGGGCTTTCTGTTTTATGCTATGCCAAGCTGAAGAAATATACTTTGCAGGTAGAAGGACTAAATATGAACACAGCCGGACTATGTTTCTTTCTGATTTAAATGCACTCTTTTTTAAATTGTACTGCTTTGCTCTCTTCCATATAGCTTTGTTAAAGTGCTGAAAACAACCCGTGACTTGGACTCCGTTGAAAACACGTTTTATTGCGTTAATTTGGCCTGTTTCGTAATCGCACTTAAAATTTTGTACACGTACGCCTAGCTTGATCTTTATTAATCTAAAGAACCGTGTATAAGTTTTCTGTGTTTTGTTGGGTAAGAAGGCATATATAACAGGGAATATATTGATGCTTTTTTCGTCTGAGTAGTACCTAGTCCAGGTGCAAAATATAAAGTTGGTAAGAAGGTTTTGGACATGCTTTAAACGTGCCGTCACCGTAAAAAGAAACATTATTAGGTGATTTTAAAATACTCTTAAGTTGTTTGGAACAGAGAATTATGATTTTATCTTTATGACCATCTTAAATACATATGAACTTTTCGGGTATGCCCTTAGGGACGATCACATCTTCAATGTTTTTAAAAACCAATCGTTCGGATCCTAAAAATGTTTTTCTTATTCTGTAAAGAGTGCTTTTAATAGATGAATATGTAGGAATTTCAAATGCAGGTATATCTAAATTGTCCTCTACAAATCGAGTCACCATGCCTTCAAAAATGTTTTCAACAGGGTTCAAATTTCTGCAAACTTCTTCCTTTACCCTATTTATAAATTCTGTTATTTTTATTTTATATTCATTAACAACACATTTATGTGAAGAACTGCGTATTATTGTCGACTTATCTGCGCTCAAAGTGACGGTGGCCGTACATATATCGCGAATAACGCACTTTCATCGCGTAGTGCCGTTTTGGTTCGCTTTACCATCTTTGCTTAGACAATATTTACCTCCTATATTAAGAGTTTCACTATTCTTACGAGATTTATAGTACTTTATTTCGTTACTATTCATTTTTACAAATTAAATAACATATTGGCAAACAGTTATTGGCGTTTGATAATTGTCATATTTTGAAAGATTGATCGGTGTGTCATTACAACCTAATCTATGATTTTATCATAAGTGCCAATTAATACAAGTAGGTTTTAGTAAAGAGGTTCAACATTATGGAAAATCGACATCTTAGGAATGTGATACTAACATTCAACAACATGAGAATTCAACGTTACAGGAATTCAACATTCTGGGATTCAACTAACTGGGAATTCAACTTTATGGAAATTCAACATTTTGAAAACTCAACCTAACGGTCCGAAAGGAATTTAAGCATATCACATAACATAACATTACATAAACTCACGCCTGTATTCCCCGAAAGGGGTAAGCAGAGGTGCTAGCACCCATATTTCGCCCATGTCATCCACATGCCATCGCACATATTACACTTATTGGTAAAATAATAAATAAAGGTTTCGTGACAAAAATGATAGTTGAGGAAACCGCCATCTAGCGACACCGTCCAAGTTGTCTATAACCATCTAAATTATTACAGAATCAATATAGATTAGAATATTATGGTTTTATTCAGTAATATGCAATAATGTGTTCAGTGTATTTTTTATTTTTCATACATTAGTTTTTAAAAGTAAAAATTAGAAAAGATTGCCAAAGTATTGTCGCCATCTAGTAACAACGCTTGGAAATAAAAGCTGCTTGCCTGCTTTTGGAAGTTACGAGTGTAACTCGTTTTTGTAGCTGATTGTGCATATATATAGACCTCATCATAGATAATATAATACAGTTCTTAATATAACATAGCGCCGTCCCCGGGGAATAAAATGATAACTACCATTATCTTGATTTTAATGTTATGTCATTTTTGAGATCTTTGAGTGTTAATACATCTACTTAATTTTTTTCGTAATTTTTTTACCGTTATTTACAGAGTTGCAAACAATTACAATAGTATTCGAAGATTTATGACAGGCCTAAAAGAACGGGAATAAAAGGATAATATAATATTACCATACACGTATCCTCACTTGCTGTATTGACAAATAGTAATATAATAATATTCTCGTAAAAAAACATAAAACTCAATATGATAAATGCATGTTATCATTTTATTCTCGTTCAAAACCGTCCACTCGTTTCGTATAAAGACGTTAGTCTTACAACTTATGAAGTTCGGATCGATGACGTAAGACGTTCGATGCAGTATATAAGAGAATAAAATGATATTAAAGTATTATCATCATCACTCCCATTCCAAAAACTCGTAGAAGAAAATGATAAGTAACGAGTATCATATTTTTTTCTGGTCACGCTGAACGGAGAATAAAATGATAATTGACATTATATAACTTTGATGAGGATTCATTTACACTAACTTTTTATTCTTTAAATATCTTTATTTTTACAGGTGTTAGGCAAATTTGACTAAAACGATTCAAATGAAGAAAAAATTACGTTTTAGAAATCCTAACTATCACGCATCTATTCCCAGTAATTCCGGAGTAATAGCTGAAAACATGTTTTTTATTTTTCCTGAAAAGTTGTGTTTTTGCAGTTATCATTTTATTCCCCGGGGACGGCGATAGGTCCAGCCATGGACTGCAATAGGCTGATTGATTGATTGAGTAGAGATTTTTGTAGGGGACGACGCTGGTCATGGAGTATCATAAGTTTCGTAACACGCATCTTGCCGAAGACCATAAGACGTCAGCTCAATTTAACGGTGTAGATAGGGCCGTTGTCATGCTACCAACACGGCTTATATGTCACTATTTGCGGTATTAAAAGATACTCCATACGTACGCCGATCAGCGGGGAAGGTTATGTCGGATTCGAACTGACTAAAACCGCACACCGCCGTCTCGGACCTCATAGGTGACCTATACCCACAGATAATATATACAGTATGGATACGACATATAGGCATTAATTGAAGCCACATACTTGGTACCCTGTTAGCATGAAACGGGCAAAGTTTGAACAAAATCGGTCAAGTATTAAGGTCAGAAACTAGAGTTTTAGTTTTAGTGAATTTTGATCAGCTGTGAACATTCTGTAGAATAGCAGTTTTCAATGAACTTTAAATTCTCATTCAATTGTATGCCTACGTATAAGGACTCTTTCACACTCGACATCCACGCGGTACTGCGATAGACGCGCATTGCGCGCGCGGCTATGTATTTAACGCGGAATTGACCGGTTCGATCACAGAGTGGTTATACGTATGCGCGTGTGAAGCACCGCATCTCCGCGAGGACGGCATGGCCGCGTCAAGGGGCATGCATAGACAGGATTTTTCGATATTGTATAGGTTTATCAATGCTAATTAACTATAAAAATTTTACAAAGTTTTAAATGCGGTTCCTAGGGAAGGTTTAAAAGGTGAGAAAAATTCGAAGCGGGAACGGGATCTGACGCCACGCGGGCGGAAAAATTTGGCGGTACGAAGTTCGCCGGACAAGCTAGTTTATTATATTACCAAGGAGTTTTATATGCTTATATGGTTACCTTATCATGTTTTAAAGTTTTGACAGTGTCCCTATTCTGTAAGCCTAATGCCTAATTTTAGACTTACAGAATAGGGACTTTGTGAGTGTGGTATGTGACGGTACATGGCGAAAGCAATATATTGAGAAAGTGCGGGTAGATGAAGAACCTACTACCTCACGGACTCGAAGACGGCGGGCGTGCACTACGGAGCCAGTCAGCCTGTGACCACGGCCGGTGTAACCTGGTCGAAACGTCAGGCAAATCAAAGGTACCTAATACCAAATGTACCTATACCATGATCGCGTTAATTCTCGTTATAATTATAGTATGAGACTACTAGTGCCATCTATTAGTTTTTGAGATATACTAAAGATATTTTCTTAGCGGTCGTACTCCATGCCTAATAAGACAGTACCTACGGCCCGTCTACGGCTAAGTTAGACCCTTTTGGTGTGAAAATCACCCTTTCTTTCCCAGGAAAGAAGGGGAACAGAACATAGTCCTTACTTCCCTCACAGCTATATACACTCACCTTAGCGTTAAAGAACAAGAAGCCATGCGGACAGTTGGTATTGTTGAATGGCGCGAAGCTAGACACGGGCGCGTGTTCCGGACATAAGGGATGAAGGCGTAACTCGCCGCGTGACGACAGCAGTAAGAAGTATGGCGTAGGGCCGCAGATGAATACGCCGTTGTAACCTCCAACGTTACCTAAAAGAAAGAGAGAGGTATAAGAGTAAAGACGCAATTAGCTGTATGTCTATCGCTTTCTTTCGCTTTGAATCATACGTAAACAGAGCGAGATGATACAGTAAAGTAAAGCCAACGAGACGAGAGAAAAAAGGTAAACAACGCAACCATTACTGAGTTACATTGCGATAACTAGCGAGTATTTTCTCTGTTCTTGTCGCACATGTCACACGTACGCGACAATGGCCGAGCGACAGCTGTCGTTGCGTGTTTCGAAGTACAGGAAAGCTGTCAGCACAGCGGTTCTAAGCGGTCAGATCCACCATCTTATGAGCAATTTTATTCCTGTCTGGAACGCGCTTGAAGTGATACGTAATCATTTTCAAATAAAAAAGTTTGGAACCGCTGAAACATTGTTTACCTTTTTGTCTCGCTTTGTTGGCTTTACTTTACAGTATACTTCATAGTTATCAAATGAAGTGACAAGTTAATAATGAGGGAACCTTTTACCGTAACGAAGGCCACATATGTACGTAGAACCAAGATCAACGGTTTAACGTGCTTTTTGCTCTTTGGATAACTTTGCAATGTGTTAACCTGGATTAGCCCAGCCCTTAGAAGCGAGTGTATGTGTATTGTATATGTATGTATGTCATTGGTGGAGTATGTATGAGACTGACCAAAATACCGGCACTGCCTGACTCCCTCCTTCAGTTGTTGAACCTCGTACGTGTCCGTGGATGGGGGTTTAGACGGAGGCGCGTAGCCGAACGGAAACGATGCTGCTACGCGCGAGAAACGCAGCTTCAGGTTACCGCGAGGGTACTTGTAGGCCTGAAGACAATAAACAACAATGTTTCAATATACAAAATCTCCAAAAAAACACAAATACAAAATAATGGTGCAATGCAAAGTTTGACAAGCAAATACAGAGTCGTCACTACATATAAGTGCTAAAGTAAGGCCAACGAGGAGAGCTAAAAAACTAATGGACCATTAATGATCACATTGCGATAGCTTTTTTTTATTTCTGCCGGAGCCGGAAGGGGAGGTTATGTCGGACTCGAACCGACTAAAACCGCACGCCGACTGTGGGTCGTGGTGCTAGGCCGGAGGTGAGGTTGTCATCGACATATCCCTCGCACCCCGGCTGACCCAGGGCCATCCCTTACGATCTAGCCCTCTTCGGGAGGGGGGACAACGGAGCTCTCGTTGGTGTTATTTTAGTAGTTTATGCAGTTTTTAATAGACAATATCTTCTAATACGAAATTAGATACATACATACATAAAATCACGCCCTTATCCCCGGAGGGTTAGGTAGAGGTGAACTAACACGCATTTCACCAATAATTATAGTCGGTCCCATGTGATAGGGGGTGAGCCTATTAACATAATATAAATAACTTTATTGATGCTACATTCCTTATAAAACATGTCTTAGATGGTATACACAATACAATGTAGTTAAGGTAATACAAAAAATTATAAACCCTGGCTCCCAAACTAGGTAATCCTGTGACTTGAGGAAGATATTCCGGCACTATTGTTGACTCGAGCCTGTATCTGAGGCTGAGTCTGGGCTGTATATATCTGTCTGATGTTAAACAGCCCTATCCCTTAGTCACCTTTTACGACACCGCGTGAACCAAATTCTTCTCTGCCGGGAACCACTCGGCTATGAAATCAGTAGTGATATTAATTTTATGAATTACAATCATGCTTTGAAGTGTGTAGCGGACGCCAATTAACCAATCAAAGATGATATTAAACTAATCACGGGAAGGGTTCTATATTTATTGGGCTTTTGATTGGCCAGTTCATACGGAAGCTCAATTACCGTCTGTCTGGTCCTAAACTCACCTGATAGATCATCAGCTGATCGCTGCACCTCATCAACATGAGCACCCTGGTCCCCTTGTGTCCCACTCCAACCACCAGTAGCTCCTTCAGTTTATCGGCGTCAGCGTTTTGTCCACCGCTGGACAAGTCTTCCTCGTCCGTGCCGCTCGTCGGCATCGGTACCGATTCGAGACTGTCAGCCAAAATCTGTCAAAAACGGAATAAAATTACTTTTGGAAGGTTTGTATAGCAATGCTGATACATAAGACAAGAAGAATGAAACGATTTTAATCTATATTATCATTATCATCTTTAGTGTTTTACCGGTTGTATCCGAGGCTATGACTTCGAAGCTTGGCGTACCTTTACTGGGGTGGCCTTATTCTACTCCACCGGGAACCAACAGGGCTATTTGGCTGATACAGCTTCTATAGAAACTATAGTTGACTGACCTTCCTAATTATGACGGAGAAGGCTGCGCCAGACCTAATCCGCTGGTATATCAGCTTGCAGATGAAGTTATCCTACCCCTGAAGGCCCCAAGCACACAAAGAATGTTTATCTTAACTGGTCTTCAGTACTGAACTCACCCTATTGCCAGCACAGGCGTCCCGCACAAGGAAACTCAGTCTCATCTCAGGGAGCGAGTAGATCTCAAGGTTTCCGTTCAGCCGCAGCACGAACAGCCAGTACGTGGGTTTGACCTCCGCGAGGTATTTCTTCCACCAGCGAGAGATGCGGCGGGGAACCCCCGGGTTCTTGGATTGTTCCGCTAACATTATCTGTAATCGAGTTTAATGGCAATTAAGATACGAATGATCGTATATCGTATATCCGAATGATCGTATAAACGTAAAACGGACACTGACGGTAGGGCTAGTCCATAACTTAAAAGTCGCGCAGCGGGCTATAGAGGGAGCTATGCTTGGAGTTGCTCCGAAGGATAGAAGTCGAAATGAGTTCTTCCGACACAGAACCAAAGTTACCGACATAGCTCGCAGAATAATCAAGCTCAAGTGGCAATAGGCTGGCCACATGCTGTCGAAGGACCGATGGCCGTTGGAGCAGACGAGTCCTAGAGTGGAGACCGAGAGAAGGCAAACGCAAGGTGGGACACCCCCTAGCCAGATGGACTGATGACCTGAAAAAGGTGGCTGGGACAGACTGGATGTGGAAGGCGGAGGATCAGATAAAATGGCGCACATTGGAAGAGGCCTATGTCCAGCAGTGGACTGCGGTGGGCTAATTGATTGATCGTATATCGTAAAACAAGTCAAGAGGTGAATAGAATACTAATTAGACATTAGAATTTTTTCAAATATTTCTGTACAAGATTTTTAAGTAGGTATTTGCTTATGTCCTCTCTACAGGTTGGTGAACTTCTAGAGAGGTAGTTTGTAACATTCTTGTGCCGTGGCGTCAAGAGGGTCTGTTGGCTACGTTCGCCACTATGTTCACCAACGTATAGAGCGGGCATTAATCAGAGTAGGGAAAATTGTACCCAAGACGCTTCCTTGTAGCATACCAAATTTAGTTACTATGTCTGACACCTGCACTTTATTATTTAAGTTTGGCGTCTCCACATATTTGGTTTGACGTTTAGCGTAAAATCTAATACAATTTAACGCGTATCCTCTTATGTAATGGACATTTAGCTTATGTAAAAATTGGTGATATGATTCATAGTCAAATGCTTTAGTCAAATCAAAAAATATGGCTATGTTCTGTTTTTAGTTGTTGATTCTTTGCTTTAAAATTCTGATTAGTTTCTTATAAAATGATGATAGTACTTACACTAGCCATCGACGCCGGCGTCTGGTCACCTCCGTACAGCAGTTCGTCTTCATCGTTTAGCTCGTAAACTGTCCCAGGTTTGAAGCCTTCAGCTTTCACATTCTTGGTTTTTATTTTGCCGGTAAACTCACCTTTCACCTGACGGAGTACAATCCAATTAAAACTCGTTTACTATATTTGTTATATATTCGATTTGCAATCGTATATCATTCATTGCTTTTTTAAACTACGCCGTAGATATTACAGAGATTTTGGAATATATTACATAGCGTCATGTAGCTGGGACAGACAGGATCGACGAGAGAAAAAAAGGTTTACTGAGTTATATTGCGATAACTAGCGATTATTTTCTCCGTCCTTGTCGCACATGTCGCACGTATGCGACAATGGCCGAGCGACAGCTGTCGTTGCGTGTTTCGTTGTACAGGAAAGCTGTCAGCACAGCGGTTCTAAACTGTCAGATCCGCCATCTTGTGAACAATTTCGTTCCTATCTGGAATGCGCTTGAAGAGATAAATGTTTGGAACCGCTTAAACTTCGTTTACCTTTTTTCTCTCGCTTCGTTGGCTATACTTTAGGCTAATATATTAATTTATGTGAACCCAACCTCGGGATAGCTTGTAATGTTAGGTCTAGAATGATGATAAAATACTTTTTTTTTTAAATACATACATACTGAATGAATTTTTACAGCATTAAGTATGCTAACTATACAAATCGAACACATCGGGAAAAAGAAGAATCATCTCGGGCGGGACTCGAACCCGTAGTCTTTCCCTTACAGGGGGAATGCCTTGACCAATTCGGCTAACGAGACACGCCCGATGTGATTCAAATTTCCCATTTTATACGTCTTTAAGGCGACGGTGGAGTCATCTACCGATTTTCTTACGTACTATTGGAATCAATTAATGATGTTACAATCATTTTTTAAACATTGATTTTTGATAACTCCGCCCAAAATGTGGTACATACATATTACACTCAGACCAATGCTCTAACATGACATATTCATTCATGTATGTTACCCAACTCACCTGCGTAGCATCAGCATCGGGTGGCGCAAACAGTCCGCTAAGGTCCCTGTACACTGTGACCCGCAGTAACGCTGGCCGGTGAGGAACGGCCTGACGTGTGGGAGCCAGCCGGCCAGACGACTAGCATAGAAAAAAAAAAACAATAATGGTATACAAGTCAATTATATTCATATTTCAAATAGCGTACTAATGAATCTAGCGGGAATACTATGAAATTTACGATAATAATGTTTTTTAAACAGTTTGTTAGAAACACATATATCCTATAATCAGTTCTAATTCTATAGAATGATATTCGTAGTGGTCGTAACGAGAGTCCGTATGAAACAAGAACTAAATATACTACATAATATATATTCGTGTTTCATGCGGGCCCACTGAATTTCTGAGGGCGACTGTACATTCTTTTCCCTGAAACACGAACTAGAGATACTAAATCCTTATTTTGCGTCAAATGGGGGTCTAAAATTACGCATTCCATACCGAACTTCTGAAGGCAACTGTCCGTTACATGGTAGTCTCTCAGTTGCCTATACCTATAGCGTGCATGTTGGTACTCACCGAACCGTCCTTGGCACGGAACTCCCTTAGTGCGAACACGAGGGCTCGCCCACAACTGGACATTACGCACAGGTAGGGGTCGGCGGTGGCCGCGTACACCGCCGTCCACTCCAGCTGGATGGATTGTAACTGCACGCCATCTGGTGACAAAGGGAGTTTTGACCATTAGCCAGTCAAATAACGGACTAAATATACTAAAAAATAAAAATAGATTGGTAAAACTCATTTGGTGACTCAGATGCTGGTCGACACTTGTGACAACACGAAACATTAGGCTGTATAGGCGTTGGGTGGTCGTGGCCTGCAGGAAACTCTTTGGAAATAGGTAGACGGTAATATTAACGTGGTCATTAACATTAATAGTATAACACTCACCGGGATATTTACCATGTTTATAATTTGTATTTGGTAACCGATATTTCGGCGCTGTTTCAAGCGCCATGATCACGGTGTACTGACGACCGCCGAGCTAGTTGTTATTGGGCAGACCGTATCTGTCTACCCTCTTCCGCACTCGTTTATGACGCGCGTCGTCCCTACTAATGTCCGCGTTCTCGCACTGTACTCGATCGCGTTTTTGACATACAACACTCACTGAATCGACTCGCACGGGTTTTGAAATTGTAGGTCTTGTGAACATTCGAATCACTGGATGCCAGACACTCGACAGTTGAAACCCATCTTCCCGGTTGAAGTTCTTGTATTTTTTAATTTCAATTGCTTCTTTCACCATTCTGGGTATGTAATGGCGTTCTGTCGAGAGAATCTGAGGGCTGTGTAGCTCAATCCAGTGATTCTACCCTTCCTCCAGCAGGTGCTGAGCGATAGCCGATTTCTGTGGCTCGTTGTTTTTGACCGCCCTGATGTGCTCCTTGATCCGGCATGAGACAGTGCGTTTGGTCTGGCCTATGTAGGAGCTCCCACAGCTGCAGTCAACTTTATAGACACCTGGACGTTCTAAAGGAAAACTGTCTTTAGGTGTGCGTAGGTATTGTGACAGCTTTTTTTTATCGGTTACCAAATACGAATTATAAACATGGTAAATATCCCGGTGAGTGTTATACTATTAAGGTAATATTAACCTTCGTAAGCGGGGCGTGAAAAGGCATCTGATGAAGCCGTCAAGCTGAGTGCCACCACTGTTAACATGGTACATGTTTACGATGGTGACCCTCTTTCCGAGACTTTGCCTTTAGCTTAACATCAGGCGAGGTGAAGCCAAATTGACGAGTCCTTTATAAAAAAAAAGTGGTAGAGTGCTAAGATTGATTTTAGCTTGATTTTGGATTTCGTAAATAATATCTGTGTAGTTGTGTTTTTATTGGACACATGTCTGATCAACACCTAAGCGGTCCTACAAACACAAGTGAAATAACCGATATTTTATGCTAAGTTGACACATGAAGGACTTTTTATCCCATATAAGTAAGTAATAGAATAAAAAATATGTAAGAAATAATCCACACTTAGACCCATAATAAATAATAGTACCTAAGTGGCCAAGTCAACTTTAGCTGCTAGTCGGTGCACCTACTAAACTCCGGACGCAGTTTTGGCGTAGATTTTCCTCTAAGGATTAGAGGGTCAGACCGTAATAACAAACCAATCACAAATAATAAGCGGATACCGAGCACCAAAGGATTTACTGCGGACGTCAGTACTGATGACGTCAGACGAAAAGACCCAGTACAGAAAGATTCACTATGATATTGTTACGTCATATTCGTACAGTGAAGTGAAGTGCAAGTAAAGAGAAGTGACAACGTGCGGTTTTTTTTTTCTTTTTTTATACAGCACACGTCAATTTGACTTCACCTCGCCTGATGTTAAGCTAAAGGCAAAATCTCGGAAAGAGGGTCACCATCGTAAACATTTACCATGTTAACAGTGGTGCAGTCTCGCTGTGAGTGTCGCGTTTAAGACTGAAAGTGCCGTTAACTGTCAGTACAACGTTCTGTACATTAACGCTGTGAGTGTCGTGTAAAAGATTTGGCTGTTGGGGTGTGAATATAGTTGTCTCATACACGAATTTGTTTACTCCCGATCCCGTTACCCGCCTCCCGTTACAATATTAACCTTCACAAAACACAATAAGGTTCAAATTGACTTACTCTTAATCAGTCTAATGCCCACAGTAGTGACCTGCACCATGAACTTGTTATTGGCCAAATTCCCCGCGAAGATGGTCGGCGACGCGGTCATGAAGCCTGAATTATCCACTTCGTTGATCTCCTGCCCTGTCTGCAACACCATGGACCCGTCCTCCTGGGTGAGAATAAGGTAGGCATGGGTGCCTTCCCCATCCCTAGTGGTTTCTGTACCCTCGCTGAAGACTGACCACATGTCTATGCAACCTGAAAACATAATACATGTATTATAATAAGAAGTAATCATTATTAATAAGGAAAAGATTTATAAAAACTTATGTTTGGAGCATTGCACTCTATGGATGTGAGACATGGATAATGACAAAGAGGTACAGAGACAGGCTGAAAGGGATAAGCTGGACAGAAAGGATGACGAACGAAAGAGTACTAAATAAGGTGCAAGAGGAAAGGTCTTTATTGAGAAGAATCGAGAACCGAAGAGGAAAGATGATTGGCCACCTGATAAGACATGACTTGTTCTTAAAAAACATCATAGAGGGGAAGGTAGAAGGAAAAAGAGGAAGAGGTAGGCCAAGAGGAACATTTATGGCACAGATAAAGGAAATGATACAAGTCACATCGTATCAGGAGGTGAAAGGATTGGCGGAGCAGAGAGAAGAGTGGCGATTACTCCACCGACAAGAGCGTAGCTCTTAAGTTAGAGAGAGAATACGAAGTAATTGCGAAGAAAGTCACTCACTTGTTAAGGTTGCATACAAAATCCAAGTACTTATCTAGTGTATAGATAGAAAATGCTTCGCAAAAGAAGTAATGTCAATATTGTCAATGTATGCATGTTATGGGTATGTATAGTATATGTTAAACGAGTACCGAAGTACTTGTAGTAGCTACTTTTACGCCCCATATAGTAACCGTTGCTGTGTCTATAGACCCGAGGAGGGCCAGACCGTAAAGAATGGCCCTGGGTCAACCGGGCTGCGAGTTATATGTCGAAGCCGGCCTAGCACTACGACCCCAGTCGGCGTGCCGTTGCAGTCGGTTCGAGTTCGACATAACCTCCTCTTGCGGCTCCGACGGGGGAGGTATCCGAGAGGATTTCCGCCCGAAAAAAAAGGCTGCTTCTATATAGTCTAACTCTAAATAACCGTTTCCCTGAGCCTCACTTACCAGGTAAACTGAAAGCTGTAATCAACTGCGGCCGCACAGTCCTCTGTAGTACAGTCAGCGCCCCATTCTTGCCCCTGCCACTGCACACTACCAATTCAACAATGTGGTTGTCTTGCTGCCGACTGTACTCCTCGGATAGCAGTTGGGGCTCGCCCATGGATACGTCACCAATCGGACAAATGTTGAGCAGTGAGTCACACACCTATGGGACAGGGAACTTGTAAGAAAAATCTGTTTGGGACTTGTTTTTAAGTTAGATAGTGGACGATAAACCTCAGACCTTATGGGCTTATAGGGTCCCATTAAAACCCTACATTCCTGCAAGCCGGTTCATCCCGGTAAGACTATACACCTATTGACTGACAGATCAGTCTTTTACGCAAGCTTTTCTCTCAGACATTATCCTACGTGAGCGTAAAACGCGCTAACGCAACGCGTTTCGACGCCATGAGTAAATATCAAATGAAGGCATTCCTTTATTGTGTCCTACCTAGTTTCACGTGAAAACGTCATTCGAAGTATGGAACGTAATGTCACGCATGGTATCGTTTGCACGCGCTGTCGCGTTTGTCGCTCACGTAGAACAACGGGTCAGGGGCACACGGCAGACTTTCCGGAAACAACCGTAAAGCCGGGTACGGATATGAAATCTTCAGATGTAACCGGCAATAATAATATCATAAGATGAAACACAGTGAGCTACATTTCTCTATTAATATCCGAGCCGTAGAAATTTGTCGTCATGTAGTTACAGAGCATGTCCAGTCAAGGAATACATAGTTCTGGTGGAACACAGACCCTCTTTTTACGCAATCGGTTACATACCTCGAACACGTAGCTGGTGAGTTGCGTGGAGGTCCTGATATCCGAGCCGTACACCTCAAGCTCGTCCTTATCGCTAATTTCTATGACGTTCGTTGCCACGCAGTCGCTGAGGGTGTCGAGTCTACGCTTCTTGGCCGCTGGGTCTAGAAGTTCCTTCTGCTGGGTAGCCGCTGAGTCCGTGATGGTGGTGGCGGTGGTGGTGGTCGTGGTGGTAGTCGTGGTGGTGGTGGTGGTGGTGTTGTTGATGGTGGTAGTAGGCGGGGGAGACGTGTCGAGAGCTGGGTCTGGGTATAGAATGATGCTGATGAGAGACAAAGGGTGCCGGCGATACCGTAGTTTCATATCGCATAGCACTTAAAAATTACAGGTAAAGTCAGCAGTCAAAATGTATACGATAAAGTACTCAAAATAATCTGAAAACCATAATTTCAATATTGTATTGATAATTAGGTATCATCCTATATTAAAATAAATTATCTAACCGAGCTTATTAAATTAAGAGCGGTAAAAATTGCGTCGGTTCTTATTTTTTAGTTTTTATTTATTTTATTCACACAAACTGTAATAGTACCTGATTTGATTATTAAATTCTATGACGTCACTAAATCTTTTTTCATACAAGTTACCTTATCGT
This sequence comes from Eilema sororculum, assembly GCA_914829495.1. Lineage (NCBI taxonomy): Eukaryota > Metazoa > Arthropoda > Insecta > Lepidoptera > Erebidae > Eilema > Eilema sororculum. Next base: position 2,945,129 of record OU618532.1, read on the forward strand.
TTTGACGTTTAATAAAATACCCAATTAGAGCACTCAAAAACTTGTAAGTATCCAAAGTGGTCAAATTATCTTGGCATTTGGTCTTCCAGTATTATTTCCCATTTTACAGTAAGTAAGCAAGCAGATTATTCATACTCATATACACAATCACTCCAGTCGATGGTATCTAGGCGAGTACAGTTTCAAAATATCTAAACATTGTCATTTAATCGCATTTCACATCCCTTTTTAACTTATTTATCCATCCTTTTCACATAATGGTGGGATGATAAGAGATAGGTGTATGAGTAAGAAGAAGATATATAAAATGTGTCAAATGACAATGCCTTTTATATTTGTCAGTTGCTAAAACCATAAACTATCAGGTTGCATTGGTGAAAAAAATATGAATACTTAAAAAATAAAGTGTCCTACAACTCCAAATATACCAATGTACACTCATCACAATCTAAAAAGTCCACTTTGAAAGATGTATTTCTCTACTCTATGGGTAACGCCCATGAAGTTCTATATTTTTTAGCGTTCGAAATGTCCTGAAGTTAATCAAATTTTTCATTGACAGATACCACAGTGCTGTGCATAACGATTATTTCATGTTTTCCAGAGATTATTAATAATCGGTTCAGGAAAAACAAATCAATTATGGTATATTTAAAGTGAAAAAAGTTGTTTAATAAAAAAGGTTATTCTAAAGTAGATGAATATCTAAATGCTAAAAATGTATGGTCAACCTAATTTTTTGCTCGCTCGCAAAGTATAAATTTTGTTGTAAACTAAATTATGCTTAAAAAGGAAATAATGCAACGACGCAGCCGATGAATTGGCCAAGAGAGGGTCAGGGGCGACAGTATATGGACCGGAACCAATACTACCTATACCTCAAGCACAGGTCAAAACTTGGCTGCGGAAAAATACAGAAGAAACCCATCAAAAAGAATGGACAATCACTGAAGGATGCAGGCAAACAAAGAATGCAGTTCCGGTAGCATCAAAAACGTTTAGCAGAAACCTCATTAGGTTAAAAAGGAACCAGATCCGTAAGGTCATAGGCATCTTGACCGGTCACTGTCCCCTAAACAAAACAAGCTCTATTTACAATAGGTGTAACGGACAGCCCCCTGTGCAGAGGCTGCATGGGGGCAGAAGAAACGCCACATCATGTGCTTACAGAGTGCATGAGCGTGGCCGAACAACGGGCGAAATTCCTCCAGTCACCAGCGTCTCTCCGGGAAGCATGTGGAAACCTGAAAAGGCTGCTGGCTTTTTGGGAACATCTGGGTTGGTTGGAATGACAGGTAAGATGGTGCGCACAATGGCCCAATCAAGAGGCTAAGTGCGGAACAGCCCAGGTAAACTAACTAAGGAAATAATATAGTTCACTGAGTTTCTTGCTGGTCTCGTCTCAGTAGAACCAACCTACCAAACCAGCGGAAGAATCATTTTCCATCGATTTATCTTATTTAATATTTTTATATTTCTTGACATAAGCAAATGACGCTGTAAAATTTTGACGTTCATATGTGCTCTTTGTGTGCCTAAACTGAATTGGATTCTTTGGTTATGTCTCTAGTTGTACCCAACTCAATCATGACATATTTTGTCTAACTAAGACCTTTATAATAAAAACTTCATCAAAACCCATTCAGTACTTTTGCATTCATCACACAAAACATGTACAGACAGACACAACCAATTAACAGTTTTATATTATTATAGCTACTTACCATCAGAGGGGTCAAAACCTGATTGCAGAAAAAAGAAAAAGTATTGAGAAACAATCAAAATATTTTGACGGTTTAACTATAAAATAAATAGCAATAAATCGCAAACAGCAAATTGCAATTAAAAATCGAAATAAAACCAATTCAATGGATTCTCCATTGAAATAGTAGCATTACCATGTGTGCATTCGCGTGAACTTTTGTCAATATATGAAGAGGTTAAGCCTGAAGGAGTTAACAACTTATTTTTTTATTGTTCAAAATACATTCTTACATTAACTAAGTTTAAACCACCCGTTTAAACCACAATAGAATAAGTTAATGTCGGGTACCAACTCAGTTAACATCAGTTCTCAGTTCTCAGTATATTTATTCATGAACAATTTTTACATTGTGTTTGAAATTTTTTAAAATAGGTATATAGCAATAATAACAAAGGGAACAACAAATAACAAAGGGCCTAGCGATCTGCGTGCTGCCACGACGCGCATAAATGATTCTATTGCGAATATTACTATTCAGATTCGGCAGACCTCTAAGCACTATAGTAAGCGCGTTATCACCTCATTCATCGGGCCATAAATCCACTATCTAAAGTTACGCCAACGAGACGTGAGAAAAAAGGTAAACAAAGCGACCATTACTGAGTTACGTTGCGATACTTGTAACTAGGGATTATTTTCTGTCCTTGTCGCAAATGTCACACGTACACGACAATACCCGAGCGACAACTGTCATTGCGTGTTTCGTAGTAAAGGAAAGCTGTCAGCACAACGGTTCTAAACTGTCAGATCCGCCATCTTATGAGCAATTTCTTTCCTGTCTGGAACGCGCTTAAAGTTATACGTAATAATTTTCAAATAAAAAAGTTTGGAACCGCTGAAACATTGTTTACCTTTTCTCTCGCTTCGTTGGCTTTACTTTATGTCAACGACATGGAGAATTGTTTTTTTCGACTGACGGCACAGTAACTAAACCATTGCATTGGGCGCTTAAGCAAAGTTATATGAAATAATGTAATCATCTCTTACCAGCGTCCGACTCAGTGAGATCTACGGTGGCTTCGAGAGGCTTGTCCACAGTAAACAGCATACGGTTTTCCCTCTCAGTGACCCTCAACAAGAGGGAGTTCCCGAGACGAGACCCGAGGAAGAGGAAGTCTTCTTCTATTACACACATCTGGAAAACACGGTCACGAACCACTTCACAAACTTTCACATTTATATATATCAAGGATAGTTTGTAAGTTTGCTTGTCAGTTTGTTTATTACAAAACCAAGCAAATATGATTCAATTAAGAATTTGGTTCAAATTTATTTTAATAGTATAAGATACTGGATAATATGATTTCACTTTTAATCATGGTAAAAGGTTCCTTCGCCTTTGTTCCGTCGCTTCAATAAATCGATTCGCAATTGCATTTTTTGTATATTTCACGCCGTACGTGGTAGGTTAACATTACTGCTAATACTGTTGTTACAAGACTCTCTAAACTAGACCAAAATAGCTGTTGCGTTATTCAAAATGACGTAAACCATAAAGCATAGGTACATAAAACTTTGACATTTAATACTATCTACACATAAAGCTGAAACCATCAGATCACCCGTCCGGTGAACAGCGTCCTGAAGAAGTAAGTCTATGGCAAAAAATGAAATTCAAATGAGGATAGTTTAGTTTAGAGAGATGAACAACAGAATCAGCACCGGTGCAGAGTACACTTACACAAGTAGTGAGTACAGAGGCGGCGGCGCGGTCGAGGTGGAAACTTCGCACGGTTCGGACCGAGTCGGATAGTAGCGTCAGCACGTACAGCTGACCCCCGCGGAGAGACAGCGCCAAGCGAGTCTCGCCCAACGTAGCCACGCAAGACCCGTCCAGGGTTATACACACACCTTCCTGGATACCTACAAATCGTACAAACATACAAAATATATTCACCGCACTAAAACTCCTAAGAGGTAAAGTAAAGCCAACGAGACGAGAGAAATAAGGGAAACAAAGCGACCATTACTGAGTTACGTTGCGATAACTAGCGATTATTTTCTCTGTCCTTGTCGCACATGTCACACCGACGCGACAATGGCCGAGCGATAGCTGTCGTTGCGTGTTTCGTACTAGTGGAAAGCTGTCAGCACAGCGGTTCTAAGCTCTGAGATCGCCATCATATGAACAATTTCATTCCTATCTGGAATGCGCTTGAAGTGATAAATGTTTGGAACTTTGTTTACCTTTTTTCTCTCGCTTCGTTGGCTTTACTGTAGTAAGGTTTCCCTGAAAACCATACCATATTAAATATTTGGTTGTTCACATGAACTGTGGTCAACTCACCCAGTGGGTTCAGTTTCCCTTTAAGGGTTAAGGCTGCGGATTCTGTTTCTGAATAATGGGTTGAATAAAACACAAGAAAAGCGAGAGTGGTCAATTGAGCCTGTGGGCGGAGTCTTTTATAAGCTCAGTTTACTTTGACGCCATTTTTAACATCATTTTAAAAATTGAATCTTAAACCACATTTTAGGATACCAAATAACATACCTAATATGAAGTGGCTTAAAATATGTACTTACGCAGTGGAAAATTAGTAGTGTGCGTGGCAACACTGTTGAGTGAAACTCCGTATGGTGGAACTGACTGATTTAGGTATATCAGCGAGTTCACCGCCATTATGAGACATCCACCTGCATGACAAAAATATTCAACATGGAGAATATACATAACTAAATACTTACAAAGAAATAAACTAGCGAATGGCAGAACCAAGCATTGACTACTACTACTGGCATATGGGGACGCCGTTTGACCAGACGGGTGATCAGCCCTTCAATGTGGGGTCAATTCACCCAATTCCCCTATAACGACTGCCATACATCTTAACGTGCTTTCCAAAGACGGACCAGACCAATGCAAATACTCATATTTATGCATATAACTATTTTTCCGCTCTGTGCAATCTCTGTGGATCGAACCCGCACCTCCTGTGTAGGGGCCGTGTTGGTTTATTCCCATCTGCCACCCTTAGGCTTGCCACTGGGGGGTGGTTGGCACTAATTAGGTGATTCATTTATTAACTGTCCCGGTGGTCAATTTATTAATGGTCTATTAATAAATTGACCACCGGGGTGGCAAATGACACCTATTTAGTGCCAACCACCACCCCAGTGGCAGATGGGAATAACGTTCACTACTGTCACGCCACGGAGGCTGTCCAAACTAAGCATTTATACTAATACCATTATGTATAGCTAGTTCATAACAGTACTTATAACATTGGAAAAATGAAATGCCCAAGCGAGACTCGAACTCACGACCTTTCGCTTACAGGGCGACTGCTCTGCCAACTGAGCTATTGAGCACCACTTAACAGTTAGCATAATAAATGCTATAAAAAATTCATTCAAGTACTTATAACACTTCTATATGGCTGGAACTTACCAAGAGGTTTCTGTATCGGTACAGCTCTAAAACAGTCAAAAGGTAGGTGGGCTGTGGCCCAAATCACAGGGTGTACTCTAGCGCTCATGTTCAAACTAACACCACACATCGCGCACGTGTCATTGCGAACAGCTGTGCGACTGAAAAATACAAATATAAGGGTCAGGGTTAAACATCTGGCAGTGCCAAATCACACTCTCTTGTGCTTCTATCCATTTCTATCTCACAGAACCATCATTTACTAGAGTAAGAAAGAGAGTAGAGAGAGCCCATCACTTCTTCAGTAATAGAGTGGTCCGTAATTGGAACTAGCTGCCGGAGGATGGTGTTCCTGCCACCTCTATAAACTCATTTAAGAATCGACTTGATAACTGACTACGACTAGACAATTCAGTGCTTAAAAAAATTACGGACAATTAAATACAAAAAAAAAACTATAGACTATTATATTTTATCACTAGAAGCTAGAAGTGAATACAACAGCTTGTAGCTGCTTGTTCAATATAAATATATAAATAAAAAAAAATAAAAAAATGCATACAGCAAAATCAATGTGGAGGCTGGCTTCTGTAATGTGCCGTGGGACTAGATATTGTTTTGTAGAATGTTGTGGAATATTTATATATTTGTTACTGGACATAGACTCTAATAATAATTTGTCAGAATTCTATCTTAAGATCAGCCGCATGGTTAGTAGTAGTCCCGTCAGAGAAGAATTTGGACCACCCCATCTCTTCCCATGCAGTATCGGCTCAGGGATAGGGCTGTGTAACATCACACAGGTATATATAGCCCAGACTCAACTTCAGACAGGCCGTCGTGTCAACAATAGTGCCCGGAATATTATATCAATAGGCTCACCGCCAACATACTACAACTACATTATTGGTGAAATGTGGGTGTAAACTGTAAATTCACCGATAACTGCGTGATTATTATGTATGTATCTTAAGATTGCCATAATACAGTTACTATCACTTACCCAGCGAATGTCCTCACTGGCTCGTATAATATCAGTAATGTTGGCTCATAATATCCATGTAGGAACTGTATATCTAGAACGTTATCTATCTTTTCATCCAAGTCTTTGAGCACTATCACGTATGAGGCCAGTGTCGGTGCACGATTGATTGGCTGTGATGGCTGCTGGAAATACATAAAACAGTTATTACTAAGTGTTATGTAGGTGTATATATGTGCTTTTTACCTGAGGTTATGTAGGTGTATATATGTGCTTTTCTGCCGACTAAAACTGCACGCCGACTGAGGGTCGTGGTGCTAGGCCGGAGGAGAGGTTCCAGGACCCAGGGCTATCCCTTACGGTCTGGTCCCATATATATGTGTGCGTGTGCTTACACATCTATAAGATGCAAGTAATAAATGTCAGTGCATTACTAGCAAGCTGTGGTTTCACTTGCCTATCCCGCATACTTAACACTAAGGTATACTGTAAACTACGCCAAGCGGCTAAAAAGGAAAGGCTGGATTTGTGACCGAAGGAGAAAGAGATCAAAGGATCCTTTTTCGCACATGCCTACCAACCATACACATTTACCTATAGTTGAAAAAAAGACTGATCGCAAATTAAAGTCGAACACAAAAAAAAGGTATGCTTCAGGTGGTGGTTTAGGACATGTAGAATGAATGAGTACTAAGCGAATGACAAACTAAGTATGTAAAGCAACATAGGTATAAACCCTGAATAACTAGCAGAAACTGTATTTATTTATTTTATTTATTTATTTATTTATTTATTTATTCATAATTTGCGAAATATGGGTATTGTACATTGATGTTGTTGTTGTGGAAGTATCACCATATTGAACCACATGGCATGCAAATGATTGTCGACATTCTAATTAACAGGTTAAGTATAACAATTATGTCAGGCATCAATATTTAAAATTACACAGTATGTCATAGGGTACTTAATACAAAATATAAACAATAAATAAATAAGGGCATGTTAAACAATAAATTAAATTTTAAATTTCATAAAATTCATAAGTCAATATCATATTCAAAATAGATTTCAGAATTACATGACATCTTTGCTACACACTCATATATGTATTTCGTGTGAGCCAATATTAACAGATTTTGAGAGCATTTTCGCACATCAAAGTGACAATGTCACAATATCCTATCACTATACCCCGTCCATCATATTATTGTATTTTAGACAGATGAAAGTAGTGATTGCATGAAATTTTAAAATATCGACAAAGTTAAAAACCTCGATAAAAAAATATCGATATATGAAAATAATATGGTATGGTATGGTATGGTATAACGGGCTATTATCCGCAACTCCACGACAAGGCGCGGTTTATGCGTGAGGGTGGGCATTTTATTCGATCCACCCTAACTCTTTGAAGAACGCCAGCAGGCTATTCACACTGCTGGTGATCTCCCGGAGCGTACCTGTGTTTCCGAAGTACTTAGCCCTGTATGTGGCGGTTTCAGGACAGTGTAGAAGCACGTGTGCCGCAGTTTCGTCCTCGTTCATGCAGGCTCTGCAGAGAGGGCTATCGGTGATACCTAAAATATAAAGGTGTTTATTGAAGGAGCCGTGCCCCGTGATGGCAGCCGTGGCCGTGCGTAGTTGCCGTTTGTCCAGTTGTCGAAGTCGCCTGGTCAGTCTGTTGTCAAGCACAGGGAGTGCCTCTCTGGCCTGTCTGCATACTTCCAGATTTATCCAGTCTCTGTTGTGTTGATCTCTTGTTCGTTTGTTCACTATGGTACGTAGGTATGCAAAGGGGATCGGTATTATGGGTTCAGGTCCCATTGCAACCATGTCTGATCCTCTCCTGGCAAGCTCATCCGCGGCATCATTACCACGCGAGCCGCTGTGGCCTTTGATCCATTGCAGGGTTATGTCGTTGGTGTGACCTATTTGATTTAATTTGAGGTGGCACTCCAGTATTAGTCCTGAGTTAATAGTATGGCAGTTTAAAGCTTGTAGTACAGCCATGCTGTCTGACAGTATGCGTATTGAGTGACCTTTCAGTTTCCTGGCCATTACCGCTGAGGCTGCCAAGGTGATCCCCATACATTCCGCTTGGAAAACTGTGTTATGGGTCCCCAGCGGTGTCGAAATGTGTATATTGAGGTCCTCCGAGAAGATGCCGGCCCCGGTGCCAGTACCTGTTTTGGATCCATCTGTGAAGATACGCAATTCTGTTGGGCATAAGGCCTCACAGCGATGGTCCTCATGGAGCTGAATCCTGTATTTTTTGTCAAAAACGTGCTGTTTAGGTACACGATCTTTTACTGCTCCTATCATGGGTATCTCCTTCGTGAGCTCAGTGAGCAGTGAAGTGTGTCGTGTGTTTCTCTCGCTCCATAGGTTGAGTGCCCTTAGGCGTATAGCCGCAGCTGTTGCTTCCTGGCGGATGAACAGATCCAAGGGTGGTAGTCCAAGCATGGCTTCCATTGCCGCGGTAGGGGTGGATTTTATGCAACCAGTGGCTGCCATGCAGGCTAATCTTTGGGTCTTCTGTAGTGTAGCTGATGTTGTGCTGTTTTTGGTCCTTGTCCACCAGACGATGGCGCCATAAGCTATCATGGGACGGATAACTGTTTCGTAAAGCCACAGAATGATTTTCGGTGCTAGCCCCCATTTTTTACCAATCATTCTTCTGCATTGCCAGAAGGTAATCCCAGCCTTTACTAATTTATTGTCTAGGTGGCTACTCCATGTTAACTTGCTGTCAAGAATAACGCCTAGGTATTTGACTTCTTTTGACAGTTGGAGTTCCGTTTCGAAGAGTTTTGGAAGTCGGTATTCGCCTAGTACCCTTTTATTTGTGAACATAACTAGTTCGGTTTTGTGCGGGTTCACCGATAGTTCAAATTCCCTGCACCATTTTTCTACGATGCGTAGGGCTTGTTGGGTTAGGTTACAAATCGTACCTGCTACCTTTCCTGAGATAAGGATTGTTAGGTCAGGTCATCAGCATAACCTATGGTATAATCTCGGTTTTTGTTCAGCCTTGTGATTAGGTCATCTATCACTAGGTTCCACAGGAGGGGAGAGATTACCCCACCTTGTGGACAGCCTTTAGCTATTAGAGCTGTCTGGTCATCTTTCCCAAGGCGAACCACTCTTTTACTGAGCATGTTTGTTATCCAGTCTGATAGTACCGGTTCCGCTCCATGTTTTGACAGGGCGGTCTTAATACTGGTGAAGCTGGTTTTGTCGAAAGCTCCTTCAATGTCAATGAACGTTCCCAGGCATATGCCTTGTTGTTCGATCGCCTCCTCTATCCGGCTGACTACCAGATGGAGGGCTGATTCCGTGGACTTCCCGGAGCTGTATGCATGTTGGTTTGCGTGCAGGGGTAACTGTTTCAGTGCACCATCTCTCAGCTCCCTCTCGCATAAGCGCTCCATGGTTTTTAACATGAAGGAGGTCAGACTGATTGGTCGATGTGCTTTAGGATTTGTGTAATCACCCTTTCCTGGCAATAATATGATAAATATATGATTTCATGTGGAACTATAATCTATTATTTTTCAATACATATACACATAATAAAGTAGTGGTAAGATATTTCGTGTCTGTACAATTCACAAATGTAATAGAAAACGATTGTGGGCCATAATCTATACGCTAATCTCCAAAACAAAACAACTGACTACTAGAAGAATATTCCAACATGCTGATTTCCTGGTATTTATTGAAGAGTTCCGTGGCCTGTCTCTGAAACCCATCATCAGATCTTTATGCAATTTATACGGGACCATTTTGGAATAAACTTCTTTCAAACAAAAAAATAATTTGGACAATCCTTCTACAACTGACGGAGTTACAAAAATATTTTTGCGTAAAAATCATACGAATATTAAAAATATATAAACATCTAAACTGTTGTTTAGAAATCGGTTAAAAACCGCCAGTTATGTAATATTTAAAGAAGTATATTTTCTGTAGTCGATATCAATTGTGACATTTTCAAGTTATTATAATAAAAACACAGTCGATTGACTAACTACATCCCTAAAATTGCCTTCTGGCTGACGTGACGTTGTCAATGAAAAATGAAGTATTGGCGCCTAATTTTTGTTAGGATTTTCAGGTGTTGACGCTAGAACAAAGTTATACCGACTACTGTCAGTGAGCTGTCTAAAATACAATAATATAATGGACGGAGTATAGGCTGTATTTTTATTGCAAACTGTTCTATGGAACTTTTCCAACATACAAAAAAATGTGTTGAGAATAGATGAGCCATTCTTCAGTTTTTCGCTTAGCAATATCCATTTTTAGTTATACATTTTAAGATGTACAACATACAAAGTTTTGTAGATTTTTTTTCATTTCATTTATTCATTTATTCCTTTGTGTGATGCAATATCTTTACTAATACTTACTGTTTTCTTGCTATCCAGGGGTTTAGCTTCCAACGGATCCCCTTCATCAGCAGCCAGGTCTTTCCTGAAGGGGAGCACAGCCAACTTCTTACCATACAGCAACATAACTGCACACCTTCCATCAGGGTCCACTCGGATCCATGGTATATGAGGATGTGTAGTCCAGCCACCCTGTTGAAGAAATCATGTCATGTCTTTGAAATTTAGGGAGAGATGAGTAATGGCAGGGACTAGTAACAAAATGTAGAGTGTATTTTTCTATTCAGTAAGCCTGATAGTCAGTGCTACTTATGTATGTACGAGATTGGGGCAAAGGCGAGATCTCGCCAGATCAAAATTGCATTCCCTACATTTAGTGTTACAAGTGATCTAACATCTAATGGTGTACAAGTTCCAACTATCCCACTGATTGACAGATTATGCTCTTATGCAGACTTCCCTCTTGGGGTTACAAGGTCAGATGACAGTTGTGCCAAGGCCCTATCTATTGTTTAACAAGTAGTGTTTAACAAGTGGTAAATGATGTTAGCTTGAGGCCCCAGCTGTGTAGTGTAGACCCTGTTATACAGGAATAACAATAAAAAATGTACTAGTCTAAAGAAGCATCTACAAAAAACTATAGAACTTTACCTTCATATCATCCTCTTCAAAGTAATGCATACTCAATGTAATCAGATTGTTTGTCTGCGGATCATACTGTAGTACTGAAAGCTTGGCTTCTTTGAATGATACCAATAACAGATCTCTACCAGCACTCGGACATCGGACCGGTTCTATTGACATGACATTACCCCACAATGTATAAGTTGCGAGGCATTCCAGCTTCATCTTTGGAGGTACAGGCTGTCCGGCTGCAAATATATGGAGAAAAAAATATTGTAAGAAATGATACATGGTTGATCGACTTTAAAACACGTCAGCCTCCGTGGCGTGGCGGTAGTGAACGCGGCCGCTACGCAGGAGGCGCGGGTTTTGTGGAGGAATACTTCCTCCACAAAATAGCTTGTATATACAACTTAGCAAGCCTGTGTTAATTAAGAGACTATTAAAACACTTACCGGCGTTAACCTCTTTTGTGTGTCCTTCGGGTAACAGCCTGAATACCTTGATAATATTAGCTCCAGCCGTAACCAAGCATGTGTCCTCATTGTTAAAGAAACAGCAGCTCACTGCATGCTCTATCCCGGTCGCAGGGTGAGTTTGGCGACAAATCGAAAACATTTTAGACGATTCAAGTTATTTCTTAGGTTATGATATGAAAACAACTTGAATACAAAACTAGACGTAAACGTTAAATGTAAAGTGTGCTTATTAACATAATAATCGCTATCTATATAACATTTTGGTGAGTAATGAGTCTCTAAAGATTAATAAAATTCTTTCAAAGAATCGAAACAACAATCGCGTCGGTAACTTTGACACTTCAACAAAATATTGTACGTTCGGAAATCCAAAGTTGGCCATTGTGATTTGTGATACAAATTCCGAACGCACGTTCCTTTTTGCTGCGCTCAGCGTCATCAAATAAAATCGATTGTGGTTAACTCGATTTTGAATCAGATTATAATCCTCAATCGATTTTAATGAAATTTTGCATACAAGTTTAGTTCGAATGACAATGCGACAATATGGCAGCACGGAGCTGGTCTGAAGAATAAGTGTGAAGGGGGCCATAGGAACCCCTAAACAAAAAAGCTTATCGAGTTTGGTTTGAAAACATTTGTTTTGTATATACACTATATAGTATAACATGGTTTTCAGAGTCTGAAAATGGAGACGATAGGGGTCATGGGAGTCAGTGAACTGAACAACATAAGCGTTTGTCATTTTTTATTAGCTGTCACCTTCGGGCCTGTGGTGGCGCGTCCAGGAATAAAGAAGCGGATTTTTTTGCTGTTAGTCCAACTGAATGAACGACGCGGTCTTTTATTCTGTTGGTACCAGTGATTGAATGGAGAGGACTTGTCTGCCTGTATGTTGGTCTGATTGATCGGATGACTTTGAAATTTTGCTTGATCAGAATTACCTATTTAAAATTCATAAAACCTTGATGTGCCCAATGTCATATTATTATATAACATATCGATGAGTCCTGTAAATCGGGGTGCATAAGTGTAAAAGCACATTTCGAGAATACAATATTTGAAAGATTTCTTCTATCAATTCACAAATTTAGGTAACATTTTCCAACTTTCCAATTTATTTCAGAGTGCCATCTCTAAAATAAATTAGAAAGTTAAACAAGTGTTTAAGGATGGACTGTTCCAAAAGGCATCATTTTTTACCATTGATGCTCCACGTACTAATAAAATAAGTAATGAATTAGTGAGTTAACTTTGTAAGGAAGTCACTTGGAGCTTTTGAGCTTGTCACCCTATTTCAAGACTCGAACCCTTTGCTGTTTTTCTAAGATTTATATTTGTTATTTATTTTTAAACTATATGCGCAGTACAAAGGCCAAAGGCATTATTTATTTATTGATTATCAGTAAATCTTTATTACTTTGCATTCATCAGTAAAGTTCGTTCAGTCTTTTTCTACGTGTTCTTTCAGCTTTCAGTAATTTGTAATTTTTTTGCTATTTTATTGTTTACACAGTAAGATTACACAGATGACAAAATTAGCATACCTATCATTTTATATATCACCAGTATATATCAGCATACATTAAGTATACCTACTTATAAGGTATAAAATTCCAAAACGAAAAGGAAGATCTCGAGCCCGATATTTCAAATTATTTTTACTTACAAGTTGTTACTCGCAGTCGGTATTCTGCGCCTAACATATATTTTACTATTAAGAAGAGAACCTTTTTTTTGTGACTGACTTATTATTTTTCTTCCGATACAATGAAATGCCTTTCCATACTTAAAACTGCTCAACTCGCAGTCAATTCTATGTCAGTTTAAAATAAGGAAACCAACAGGTCGCATCAAAATATCAGTCGGTAAGACCAACAGGAAACAATACTTCGTCGTCCGATGTAAGTCCATAAACGAGTCGGATGAAGTAATCGAATCACGTAATTTTTTTTAAAATCTACATAATTTGACTGCTTGAAATTTATCGATTACGCAATCGATTAATTTATCTAAATACTCCTTTCTCATACATTTCTCCAAGTATTGATAATGCTAAATTTCAATTTAGTTCTTTTTTATTATTAACTGATCTTGTGGTGACTTACGTGTGCGAGAACATGTTCGATGAAAATCGGTTGTTCCGTTTAAAACTCATGGGGGTTAAACTGGGGGTGGAGAATGTTGGAATAGGGTATTTGACTAAGTCGTCGATTCTTCCCAATACTGCTTAATATGATTGCTTGTTCTATAAAGTTTCAGTTTAGATATAAAATAAAATATTGCATAGGTATCTAAACTGAAACTATGACTTTTCATAAGTTGAAATTCTCAAAAAAAGTCAAAATATAAACAATCAAATTCAATTCAAATATATAACTTTTTAGATTCCTTATTAAATTTTAAATAACTTATATTAAGAACGATATTCGTGTAAACGCAACTTAGACCGAGATAAATGCGATATTCTCTTGCACTCCATACATTTGCACTACGCGCTACAGAAGCGTGACGTCACAATTTCATACAGTTTTGTATGGAGCGTTTTCGGGTGGCGCGACAAATAGAATTTTTCAAAATCAAATATCTTGAAAACTATTTGTCATACGAAAATTTTACTTTTACAGTTCATTTTATAATAAGAAAGGGGTCAAGCTACGGAGCTTCACGGCGATAATCTTGAGCCGCGGTAATATAGTGTTCACGGGAACAGGCGTGAACTGAACGTAAATGTGGAGGGTTTTTGCGCGGTTCACGCCTGTTCCCCGTTCGGAGTCGGTATTTTGTCCTGCGGCAAAGGGTACGCGCCTCCTTCAAGCGGCGTACACATCCACATTCATGGCCGCTTGCTCCTACCTAGGTGCATTCAGTGTCAGAAATATCTTGACGTACAAAGTTTCAATATGATATTAAAATTAAGGTATTAAGAGCAAATCAAACTGCTTTAATTGATTTTATATAGTATTATTTTCCAAACAAAGGTGTGTACGCTGTGTACTGAATATTAGGTCCTTACATATGAAATTGGCGTTTTTCGTACTGACCACTTTAATCACGATTTTCTCCTCTTTGGTAAGGAATTCCAAATTCAAATTTGTACAGCTATTTACTCATGTATTTGTGCTTCGATGGCCGTCATTCATTTGTTTTTGTTCTTCTGTTTTTTTCTGTTTGCGTCACTCATTTTACAAAATGGAAAACTTAAAATATCGCATTATTTACGAATACGAGTTCCGCCGTGGCACTAGTGCTGCGGAAACGACTCGAAGGGTGAATGATGTTTATGGCGGTCATGTTGCAAAAGAAAACACAGTTCGTTTTTGGTTCCAACGTTTTCGTTCTGGAAATTTCGACCTGCAGAACAAGCCCCGTGGATGGCCGGAGACCCAAGTTGATAATGAAGTATTGAAGGCTATTGTGTAAGCGGATCCATCGCAAACAACGTCCGAGTTAGCTGCAGGCTGCGGTGTTAGTGATAAAACTGTTTTAATTCACTTGAAGCAAATTGGGAAGATTAGAAAGCTTGAAAGGCGGGTACCTCACGAATTGACTGAAGCAAACCGGCAAACGCGCGTCGACTGCTGCGTTACATTACTGAACCGGCACAATAATGAAGGTATTTTAAACCGAATCATTACCTGTGATGAAAAATGGATTCTTTACGATAATCGGAAGCGCTCAGCGCAATCGTCGGATCCTGGCCAGCCAGCCAAATCCTGCCCCAAGCGAAAATTAACCCCAAAAAAGTTACTTGTGAGCGTTTGGTGGACTAGTGTTCATTACAGTTTTCTCAAATCTGGCCAGGCTATTACGGCTGATGTCTATTGTCAGCAACTGCAAACAATGATGGAAAAGCTAAACAACCTAGGCCGGTCAATCGCTCCACGCCACTGCTGCTTCACGACAACGCTAGACCACACACCGCACAACAGACGGCTACCAAATTAGAAGAGCTTCAATTGGAATGTCTAAGACATCCTCCGTACTCCCCGGACCTTGCTCCAACAGGTTACCATTTTTTTCGAAATTTGGACAACTTCTTGCAAGGGAAAAAAATCAACTCTGATGAGTCCAAATCGCCTTCACAGATTTTATTGATTCCCGTCCGACTGGTTTTTTTAGTGAAGGGATCAATGAACTATCTATGAGATGGCAAAAGTGCATAGAAAACAATGGTTCATACTTTGATTAATTAAATATATTATATTTAAAAATATTCGACTTTTTGTTCCTCCCATACAAAACGCCAATTTCATTTGTAAGGACCTAATATTACAACAATCGGTCAAGAGGAAGGGGAGGAAACCAAAGAATTATATTTATAATTTTGAGCACTTTGTTCATCAACATTTTTCTGATGCTGACTGTACAAAGTTTAAGTAATTATGAGTTAAGACAGCATCAGCAGCTACACGCGCGGCTGCGGCGGTCCATTTCACGGCGGGTTTTACGAGTCGAACGATTGAAGCGTTCCGTGAATATGGAGCACACGACTTGTGCCCGTGAATTCACGGCACCAGTGCAGAGCAGCTATTAAACCTTCTTCAACTATATCTTATTGGTAGGCTACCAGTTTTTATTCGTCTATTTTTAAATATGAATTTTTAATGTTGAATCTGTCAAGATTCTGTCACAATTATCTTTAACCAATGTCTATAACTTAAAGTTGTGCTATTCCTATTTTATTTATTTTCCCATGGCCCAATGCATATTAACTCCCTTTTAGTAAGTGTAAGTCATGTTTAAGTAGTCGATTTGTATAGTTAGCATACTTATTGCTGTAAAATTCATTCAAGTGAACTTTATAACACCTCAAATGCGAACATTCCTCCTTTTTGTTAACTAATTGACCTTAAATTGGGTGCATACACATCTCTTCGATTCATTCGATAACAATACAATTTCGTGATTTAAAGTAATAAAACCGTTTAGCAACAAATAGTTTTTCTTAAAATTAGGTTTATTTGTCGATCGCAAAATAGTAGGAAAAAATATTCTTTGAAACAAAATTTTTAGGTCTAGCAACCCTGAAAAAAAAAAAAGAATAGCGTAGCGTTTGCAAACGAACCAAACAAACCGATTCCGACCGATGTGCTTGGCTGTTGTATGTGAACACGCGTCGCGCGTCTCGTATATTATTTTCGAAGTTTGGGTATTGAAGCAAGTGACGAATGTTTAAATTCTTGAATTAATGTGTGTTCAAGCGACCTATATATTGAAAAATAATTAAAAACAAAGTGTATTTATGTGATGAAAAGACATTTTCTCCCGTATCTAATATACCAAGAGGGCATTCGTGTTTATAAATATTGATTTGTTACAAATTGTGTTTTCTAACGTTTCTATTATGACTTGAATTATGAAGTGAAATGTAGGTAATTAAAATATTGTGTGTAACGAATGGAAATGCAACAGTTTTATTCAATGTATACGGACGCGATCGATGGTGAATTTTCGGGTGTAATTTGATTGTGTTTTTTGTATTGTGTGTGTTTTTATGACAATGGAGGGGACTACAGAGAAGGATTGTTCACCGTTATGGAATCTGTATCAGCAGATCGTATCGGATATGAAGGTAGGTCATGTTTGGCGTGATTTTCTTTGTAGTACAGACACGCGAAGTCGGCGGTATCTTCGACCGGTCATATGCCCCACATTCACTAAGAAATCGTCCCGGTAAACTGCTGGTGTTGAACGTACGATATTTGCCGCTCCGATAAGTACTGATTTTTTTTAAGTTTACATTTCATTAAATTCTTGTGGCAGGAATTAAACAAGTTTAAAACTACCTAAAACTACTTGTACCTACCCTTTTAACTAATAAAATTGCTAAGCATTTTTACAAATTGTTTACTCAAGTATTAAATCCTATCATAATTGGTACATAGATAATTTATTTTTTCTCAACTTTTCATTTAAAAAAAAAGAATTAAAACTGTAAAGGACCAGAAAATAAAATTTACCAGAAACGAGGAAACTTTCAAAATAATTCCTGCACATAAATATTGCGTATTGTTAATCTATGCTTTTGATTTATTTACAGACTTTTTAATATTATTCTAATTTAATACCTAATCTTATTAGAATATTTACTCATTACTAAAATACTCATTAAGCCAAAAATATTAGCCAAGTGATTGTTGTGTGCTCATACTATTTGAAAGAATTTATTTTGGGTTAATAATGAATAAATTAGTATGAACTTATTTCACTACAAAAAGAAAATAAAATTCTGGTAGTGTTTACTGAATTATGTATTATTTCTTATTATAAAGTTAAAAAAGATCTGCTAAATCCTTTCTTTTTTTTGGTACTAAGATTTTTTTAATTATTTGAAAGTATAAAAGAAAATTTGAATAAGGAAATAGATATACATAGAATTCTTCACTCCAAACATTAATACCATTGCTCCTGGAATGTGAAGCATTTGTTCAGAAATTTATAATTGTGTATGTTATACTATTATTTGGCTGAGCGTAGTGCTAAAATTAACTGTTTGAGGAAATAAATAGATGTAGAAGCTTACCTCAACATGCATTTAACATGACGTGATGCTATTGCCACTCAATATTGCAGTAGGACAGGAGTATTCATTGTTATAGCTCCATTTCTGTCCTTCTGAAACACTGCCCATTCTGAATCACTTATTCTTGTTGCGGTATGCTCACATATTGCTAAGCGAGTAGATTTGCGACTGATGTTCTTTAAAACTCCACCAGCATCAACATTTTCATATTTATGTTTCTTATTGTATTTTTTAAACCAACTTCTGAAGACGTTGGCAATTTTCTTTAGGTTTGCAAACACATATTTTCATTATGAGAACTTTTCAGACAATTACCAGAAGTTTCACCATCGTCATTTTCATACCATGCTACTTGTATTGATGTAGGCTGCTATAATTTTGGCTGACAATTTCATCCTCATTCCTTTAAAACAAAATAAATCTACAAACAGTACCTATTGCATATTTATTTATACTCTTAATAAACATTATGTTTGTGACATCTAATTAATATTCATTTAAACACAAATGAAGCAGTAAGAATACATGGTTGTCATCAGTAATCTTGTGTTTTGTAATAGCTAAATATAATACTGAGCTCACTGTTTTACATCATGGAAGGAATAGGCAATCAGCATTTGTGATGAGCATAAGAATCAATGCTGATTGCACAAGCATAACATGTCATATCTAGATAATGCCCTGTATGCATTGCAAACTCGAACGGCAGGGGGAATTTCCCTTGGGGCTAAATAGGTACAGTCCTTTGGCTAAGGTTTCGACAAAAGTTGGTGAGATGTTAATTAAAATGTCGACAACATGGGTTGCGGTAGTCAGATGGCAGTTGTTTTACGGCAAATATCAAAGTTTCGTAGTTTAGAGCGGAGCGACTTGTGCTATGGCGCTATTAGTCCGACTTTATCTAGCTAGATATTAATCCTAGACGAGTTTCTGCTTACCTCAATAAGACATGCTTGCATTGAAAATAATACTTATACAGGGTGTATTTTTGAAACGGGTCAGTAAGGGCAAGTACCTTAACCGTTGCAGTTACAGCAAAACGTTCTTAGAAGACCTTCCCTAACTTTTTGACATATTTTGAACTGCATTCACAGATTTTGGAAAAAACTTAGTTGGCAAAAAAAATGCAAAAAGCCTAAAAATTTTTTTTTATGCCAATCGATTCTATTTCATGTGGGGATCAAAAAACTCTATGGGACCTTTTAGCTTTCAGTACTAGGAAAGACAGAAATCGCCAAAAACGTTTCCCATACATTTCGGCAACCGAAACAAATTTCTACGATGCATGGTCTAACTTTTTGTTATGGCCAGGAAGTGGGTAGAATTGACTGTAAAGTAAATAAAAAGAATTTTTACCCTCAAATTTCGAATTTGATTCGAAAATCTGTGTGTTATACTTAGTTTCAGCTGAGAAACTTCGTATGAGTTATTAATTAAGGATTTTCGCTAAAATGTCTTCTAATCGTGAAAAAATTGATTTATTAGAAGCGTATTTTGTCAATAATCGAAATGCGGGAGCTGCATTAGTGTGGTACTGCAATAACTATCCGTTGCGGCATGTGCCAACAAGAAAGGTTATTAAAAAACTTTTGAAAAACCTGGAATTGCAGGGTTCTTTCAAAAAAAAGCGGCAGCCTCGTGTGGACATGGACACGGAGATTGCGGTTCTGACTTATGTCGAAGCATATCCAGAGGTATCGTCCAGGCAAGTCGCCCTTGAAGTAGGTGTATCCCACTCCCTTGTGATAAAGATATGGAAGAAATACGGCTACAAGTGCTATCGATATGGGCGCATAGTTCAAGTGTTACATCCGGGTGATGATGTTCGAAGGCTTACTTTTTGCAGATGGCTAAGAGGAAAAATAAGCAGAGATCATGAATTTTTAAATTACATACTGTGGTCAGACGAAACGAATTTTTCCAATAACGGTATGTACAACAGAAAAAATCACCACTATTGGTCCAAAGAAAATCCACTAAGAGTTACGGCAAGTCATAATCAGGTTCGCTTCTCATTCAACTGTTCGCTTCTCATTCAAATGTCCAATCGAGTCATAATGGTGGAATTTTATGAAGGGAAACTGAATTCTGCCATGTATAATGAAGTCATTTTACACCATCTTGAAAACGAGATGGACGAATGGCCCCTGTCGGAATTGCGAAAAGTTCATTTTCAACAAGATGGTGCTCCGCCACATAACAGTCACCTTTCACGTTCCAATTTGAGCCGCCTATTCGGTACACAGTGGATAGGTACACATGGTCC
Organism: Eilema sororculum; assembly: GCA_914829495.1. Lineage (NCBI taxonomy): Eukaryota > Metazoa > Arthropoda > Insecta > Lepidoptera > Erebidae > Eilema > Eilema sororculum. Next base: position 2,965,532 of record OU618532.1, read on the forward strand.
AACACAGTGGCCACCTCGTAGCCCCGATCTAACACCACTTGATTTTTTTTTATGGGGCTTCGTGAATAACGAGGTGTATAAGACGACGTACGCCAGTGTTCAAGAGCTCAAGGATGCATTAATGGCCATTTTACGTAATATTCATCCCAGAACATTATTAGCCGCCATTCGTTCAGTGCAAAAAAGCATAGACTTATGTATTCGTGAAAATGGAAATCATTTTGAGCAATTTATTTCATAAACCAATTTCTTAAATGTTTAAATGATTTTTTTTTATTTAAAAAAGTTCAAAATTCTACCTGACCTATGAGTTTCGAGTTGATTTATCATATTTCCGTACGAAATGTATGGGAAACGTTTTTGGCGATTTCTGTCTTTTCTAGTACTGAAAGCTAAAATGGTCCAATAGAGTTTTTTGATCCCCACATGAAATAGAATCGATTGGCATAAAAAAAAAATTTGAACTTTTTGCATTTTTTTTGCTAACTGTAAGTTTTTTACAAAATCTGTGAATGCAGTTCAAAATGTCCCAAAAAGTTAGGGAAGGTCTTTTCAGAACGTTTTGCTGTAACTGCAATGGTTAGGGTACTTGCCCTTACTGCCCCGTTTCAAAAATACACCCTGTATGTACTTAGTACTGAAGCAACATAATACAAAACACACGTCAATTACTTATGTGTTTTGAATTACTATTAAGTTGTACTCAATTGTCACAAACAATTAAGGTATTCTAGACATGTCTGGATATCTATATGTAGGTATTGCTTCTAGATAATAGTTTACTGCGCAATAGGTAAAGGTCCTTATCAATCTTATCCACCTATTAACATGTAGGAATGAATCCAGAAGGAAGGTTCTTTCGAAAATTGGAATTGAAATAAGTCAACGTCCAGAATAATGCTGAATGGCGACGAAAACTCGTTTCGTTGGACTTTCTTCGATCAGTAAAAGCAGATAAAATAGACCGAAGCGGTCCTCAATGCAGACTTGCGCACTTTGCACTCCGTACTGCAATTCACGAGACTCAATTTTAATGTCTCAATCCAGAGATTATTAAAAAATAACTTTTGCCTGCGGCTCCGCCCGCGTGGATGTCGGTTATCGCGACAAAACATAGCCTATGTCCTTTCTCAAGGTCTAATCTACCCATATACCAAATTTCATCAAAATCGGTTCAGTGGTAGGCGTGAAAGCGTAACGTACAGACAGACAGAGTTACTTTCGTATTTATAATATTAGTATGGATTACCTCATACAGTATAACTGGACTCATCAAAAAACTTTGTTTGAAAATGATTACAATTATCATTGTTTCATAATTCTTACAAATTCCGATAGATGGACACTTACATCACATTGAGACGAATATGATCGAAACGAAACGAAAATATCGTTAACGGTCGAATTGAGGATGTTTTGAAAAATAGTAGAAGTTCAAAACCGGCGTGCTTGTATCGAAAGTTTAAGATAACTGTGAGAAATGGAAGTTGTCTCTGCCTACTCTTGAGAGATGTATCCCTTTTATTTATATGTACATATTATACCCCTTGGTGGTCCCAAGCACTTGTCCCACCCCCACCTAATGTTTTTGGTTGATGTGGCCTATGGATGTGTGAAAAATCAAGGGCGTCACAGTTCACACTCTTTCTGTCGACGAACTTCTTTCTCTTTGAAATTCTTTGCCAGCCTATTTGCCTCCCGCAACACCGGAATCTGTGAGCGGGATGTGAGCAAGCATCCTTCGAGATCGACTGTACAAATAAATATCGATAGCTACCATTATAAACCTAGAATGATGGTCTAGTGAAAGGGTTACCTAATAATCCGCTTCGACATTTAAAAACATGACCTAATACGAATAGGACACGGCAAGTCCGAACCGTAGTCTGAGGTACTTAGTACTTCTGCCTAATATACATTTACTGTATGAACACGATGGAACATTACCTACCTACAGCGTGACTCCAACATAGAACCACAAACCACAGATAAGAATTAAGTTTAACTGGAATATTAAGTAAGTTGAATAAAGACCATCGCACACCTAAGTGTTTTAAATAATTCGTTAAATAAAATGTTGAAATGTGTTCCATGAATCGTGCTAGGGTAGGGTATAGTTTATCAAAATTGTATTATCAAAGTTCCGTCCTGAATATTATTAAAATTGCAACTGCATTGCCTACTCGTCGGTCTCGCCTTGCAGATAATGAAAGAATCTTAGTTGAAACCTGCACTTCCCAGCACAAGTATTGACTTCCTTGAGACAACAGCTCGCCCTTTGCTTCTGTCCTCACGCCATTCACGAGCTTCCTTTACTATCATTAACACTGTAGACACACCGGTTCTGACTGTGAGTAACGGTATTAGCACATTAGTGTGTAGTTAAGTGGATATAGTGTGTAAATACCTTAAATACAACTAATACATCACCTCGTACGATGAAGTCAGAAATTCTTATAGTATTTGCAAAAATTATATCATCGGTACAAGGTTGTTGAAAGGTCAGATGGATTGAATAGATTTTGTTAGAAAATTATGCAATAATAAATATTTTATTAATAGAGATTTGGATGAATGCAGCTGTGCGTTGCGGCTATTAATAAATTTGTATTCAAGGATCTTTGCGTCTATTTACTTTTTTTTATTATTATCAAACACTAAGCGTAGAAGGAAGACCTTCAGTGGCTGCACGGGTAGGAACTTTGTACAAGGAGTGAAAATGTACGCTCACTCACACACAGACATATCGTTGTTCATGTTCAAAATGCGGGTAGGTATTCGCAAATAATGAGACAATTGAAGTAAGTTGAGAAGCACTTTTAAATTGTCAACGTGTGCCTGTGTTTTCACCTCAGCTATACTGAGAAACGTTCATAATGATGGATGTATTTTATGTATGCTACTACTGCCATAGAATAAATAATACTACTTCTTTTTGTCGTGCCACTTCATTGCACACCTACTGCCACTGCGTTCGAGGCTCGAGAAGTTCATCCATACTTCTAACAAGTTCTGATTGTATTCCTTAGGAGATATACTAACTGGCGTGTATGTTTTAAAACGTAATAGTATCTAATAATATATTCTGGCAGTCACTCTTCATGCTGATAAACTAATGTCGGCGGCTTCTACCACCGGATATCTGTTTCCTTTGAATTTTAAGTACCTGATACTAATTAGTGCCGCATTAATAGGTATAAGTGACACTATGGTATCTTATGGAGTTTAAGAAATACCTACCGTAGGTTTTTACTCCCTTAGTCACTAGCTGATAGGATTCGTACAGATCGGTCTTGAAGCTGTGCGCACGTAATGCGCGTGGCAGAACTGTATCTACACCATACTAATTAAGAGTCGTGTCTCTTCTTTAAAAATACAAAGAAAAGTTTTATAAAAAATCATTAACAAGAATAACACACGGGAGATTACTTTTTTTTTTTTTTAATCATTGCTCGTTTGCCGCCCAATTCCATAAAAGAAGAACTAAATCCATCCAGCTGTTATATAGAGGGGCACATAGAAAATTACATACTTACATACGCGCGTAAAATATTACTCCGTGGTGCAGTTCAAAAGACAGTGCGTTCTAGTCCGTTGAGCTTATCACGTGCCTTACTTTCCCTTTCCCATCTTCCTATAAACTTACCCTTCCGCCCTGCAGGTGGCTAACATCTGTCTCATTCAGATGTTGCAATGTCCGCCAGGTGCGACATGAGCTTGCTACAGATTGTTACAGCTGTCTTCACAAACAGATTGAATGTTGTTTATGCGCAACATGATCATTATTGTCATCAAATCACAATATACGCCATGATTATAGAAATCTTTTACATACCTCTTTACCCTTGTATTGTGTGGAATTCAATTATTCTACAAACAGTATTGGGGCCGTATAAGGATATAATTAACTGATTTATATGCTATGTAAATGTTAAATCAAAAAATTAGTAGAAAATAATACTGTTTAACTATTGTGTTCGTTGAAAATGTCGGACTCAAACCTGTGACTCATCGAAGTATTAATGCCTGTATTATCCTCTAAATACCAGCCTCCCCAGCTTCTAAACTGAAGTCTATCAGATGTTTTTTATAATAAGTAACAATGGTTACCAAGCAGGAATCGAGCCCGAAACCTCACAGCTAGCACACTCACTACCTTTGCGTCACTTCCACATCAGTATCAATAAAGTCATAACTGTGTTTTTACGTCTTAATTTACCACACTAATTTACTACAAATACCGTACATACCGTTATTACAATAATAATCTTAATGATTAGCTTAATCTTCGTAAATTAAAACCGGTCTTGAAACGTTTAACACTGATGTTTTCTTACAAATTACTGGTAATGCTTTCTATTACAAGCAGAGTGTGAAGATGTAGTGTAACGGTTACTTTATCTTGTACACGCGGCCTTTCAATTAAGATAGCGCGTTTACAGATGCAATATTAAAACGTTTGTACCTAAATATTTCGAAGCTATTCACTTGATAGCGTACGCTACCGGGATACCGGCTACTATTACCGGATTCCTATACTTGAGACCCTAAATAATTAAGTACTATGCTCGATGTCATCACGTACAATGGTCCAAAAAGAGAGGCTAATTGCGGATAAAAGAGTCCCCTATCCTATCCTATGTTCTGTTACAAGTAAATCCTTAAGTCTATCTTTTTTTTTTTATTCGTGCGGAAATCCCCTCGGATACCCCCCCTGCCGGAGCCGGAAGGGGAGGTTATGTCGGACTCGAACCGACTAAAACCGCACGCCGACTGTGGGTCTTGGTGCTAGGCCGGAGGTGAGGTTGTCATCGACATATCCCTCGCAACCCGGCTGACCCAGGGCCATCCCTTACGGTCTGGCCCTCCTCAGGAGGGGGGACAACGGTGTCCCCAAGTCGCCCCCGGAATGGGGAGCCGCCGCCGTGGCCTGCTTCTGCTCTTCTGTGCTTCTGCGCTCATGGGGGACGGAGGTCAGTCAGTGCCCTCCGACGCCCGAGTTGCCTGCGCGCGCGGGCGGCGCGCGCAGCAAGTCTATCAGCAGCCAGCACCTCTCATACTACCCGTATGAGAGCGGACCTCGCGTTCCATGATGCAAACCTTGGTAGCGACTGAGACTGGCTCTCGGAAAAGATAATATAATATATAAAATTATCGTGTCACAGTTTTCGTTGCCATACTCCTCCGAAACGGCTTGACCGATTTTGATGAAATTTTTTGTGCTTATCCGGTATCTATGAGAATCGGCCAACATCTATATTTCATCCCCCTAAATGGTGCAGCGGGAACGGGATCTGACGCCACGTGGGCGGGAAAAATTGGCGGTACGAAGTTCGCCGGGACAGCTAGTTTATTATACAACTTACTCAATAATAACAAAAGTGTCGCGCAGTGATTTATTATCCGGTGTCATGACATTTCTGACAGTAGTTTCAGCACAGAATAAATAATTGTACTGTTACGTTAGTTTTTATTAGTGTAGTACTACGATTTCAGAAGGAAGCGACTAGCGACTGAAATAAGGGGTTCTTCAGGAAGGGCATTAGTAAGTTTCTTCAGGGTCGGCAGCACGAGTGTAACGCTTTCCACCAGATGCCACTTTCCATCAGATGCCACTTTATTGATGCATATACAGTTCCTGTGGGTCATGGTACCAGAATAAGTATTTCACGAACTGGCGAAAGGTAATTTTGAAATGAACGCAGCGAAATTTGCCATCCCAGTTCATCCTACATCACTATTATCATCAGCATCATCTGCTTTTTTTCTTTCTGCTTTGACCAAATCGTTAGTGCGTTTAGGAACTGCATAAGTTACATAACCGTTAAATGACCAAAATAATAGCGAGAATAAAAGGTAATGATTCAAAACAAATGTTGCCACAATACCCTACCAAAGTAATGGCGCCGCGTCGGCGTTTTTGTTACAAATTAAACTTTCTAATAGATTTATCACGGTGAATTGTTTACGTATGGGCCTATTTAAGGGAATGCGTGGGATTTTAAACATTGAAGACAATTTGGATGACAATGGAGAGTTGCTGGATGATTATTATGAAGTACATTTTGACAATACGAATAAAATAATGTATTTCTCATACGAGCACCGTCTTGTTACATAAATCTATCAGGATGACTTACTAATTTGGTTTCCAAACTTTGGAGTCATATTCCGTGATAGCTCAATCTAAAAAATGACAACCTACCTCTACTCTATACCTCCCATTGATTCAGAAAGTGTAAGTTGTAAGATGTGCACACAGATTGAGATTTAGTAGCGAATCCATTTTCATCGACACAGAATCTCAAAAAAAAAAATTGCTTATACTTAAGTACCTATTTTATAAAGATTTAGAAAAATGATAGTGAAACTTCCCCTTAATACAGCGTTAAAGGGGTATTACATCTTCCTAAATTCAGAAACCTGAATTTAGAAAATTCTGAATTTAGAACAGTGTAATTGCATTTAGGAAGCAAAGCTTCTTAATTAGGAAGCTATTTAGGAAAAGAATGGTTTCCGACGTCCTAAATGGCTAAATTGGATGAGTGTAATTACGTTTCCTGAATTCAGGACGCTCAGTCGCCGCGCGCCTGCCGTCGAGAGCGCACGTTTGTCTTTCCCTCCCAATATAATATTGCGTATGTACCGACGAAATAAATGAAATTTTACATCATCTAGTATGCTAATTATTCAAATCGATCAAGGAAAAATTATATGATCGGTCCAGGCGGGATTTGAACCCGCGATCCTTCTTTTACAGGGAGAATGCTTTGACCACCTAGCTACCAGACTCACGCCCAAACCAATCTGTATCCGTCTTTAAGGCGATGGTGGAGCAAGGCGATACCGACGCTCTTACGAGCTATGCTATCGGAACCAATGAATGATCTGTCATTCATTTTATTCATTGATTTTTGATTACTCCGCCCAAATGTTTGAATGAAATTTTACAGCATGTAGTAGGTATGCTAATTATTCAAATTGATTATGAAAGAAAAAATTCGTTCGTCGTTAGGCTAACCGCAAGGGTTATGGCAATATCAATATTTTGTTTTTTTTTATAGTATTGAGGGCATTTTGTCGCAATTCACTCGACAGTCGACACGTCCGTCCCTTGCCGCTCGTCCTTCAAAAATGATTGGAGGATGAAGGATGAAGGATCCTAAATTAGTGAACGTGTAATCGCGAGCTTCGGTGACTGAATTTCTTTTCCTAAATAGCTTCCTGAATTTAGATTTCTGAATTCAGGAAGATGTAATACCCACTTTACCGAAATAGAACCGTATGCGTTGAGCATAACGTGTTATTATAACTAAATATAAATTATACATAACACGCTCTATTTACTATGAAAAACTGCCGCTTAGTTAGCTCCTTCGCAGAACATTATTGGACTTGTTATTATTAACTAAGCAGGTTAAATGTGAACTCAGTAATTAGCGTCGGACACGTTTAGATTCTTGAAGAAGTTTGTCCGGATTTAATATGAACGTAACACTAGTAGTCCCCCTAGATAAGTACTACTTGTCTAGGGAGGCAAATAATTACAAATAAACTCCCATTATCTATATTCTTAAAAAGGGGGGGGGGGGGGGGGGGGGGGGTTGTGGCATGTTAACCATCTTTTGCCATTAGTATTGCGTTATGATAGTGTTATGTATGTCAAATATTAAAAAGAAAAATTTAATGACGCCAAAAATAGAAAGACTCGTTTCAAGCTGTAGGCGATTGGCACACTGCGACGCGCGACGCGGCGTCGAGCGTTGTTGCGTCGACGCGGCGTCGCGCTCGTCGCCTGTACGGAGCTCATTTTGTATAGAAAAACGCGGGGTCCCACACACTGACAACGCAATCACGCGCGTTGCCGCAGAATACGCGCGTACAAGCAGAAAACGCGAGGTATGGCACACTGAAATCTGCAATCACGCGATTTTCGAGGGAGTTTTAGTCCGAGAGCTGTTAGAAATTTCTGTGTAGGTATTGGAGACGAATGTTAAATTAATATTATTGCAATGCAACATGACTATTTAACGGCAAATTTAGAGCGCTTTCACATCAACTGACGTCCGATATCAAATATCCGATATCCGAGATCGGAGGAAGTCAAATATCGATGCCCAATATCGAGTATTGGAGCCGACACCACTATTTTGGCTCGTTATCGGAACACGCAGAGACTGCAAGCGACTTTCAACCTAAATGGCATTTTCTTAGTTACATCTCTTTTCGCGTTAATAGATGACGCTGATCACGAATATAAGAAAAAAAATTTGTTACTTTGTCATGTCAATAAGTCGAAAATTGCTTGCACTTCTAATCATTTTCTTTTCATCTCTAGCGTTCTTAATATAGTCTGGGTATCGAGCTAATGGCCGGATGGCTATACTTTACTTTTCTCAAAATTTGAGATTACTTCACATACCTACCTACCAAAAAAATTCTAATATCTCTCGGACTATACTAGCTACCCGCGTCCACGCGCGTCTACGAACGACGCCGCGTCGAGCGTTGCAGTGTGCCAATCGCCTTATTTAGTTGTGTAAACACAAGACATAGACAAGACTGTGTAAAGACAAGAGAGAAATAATCTTGGTTTTAGTTTTAGTTTAAAGTTATTAAATCATTAAAAATATCCTCAAAATACTAATTGCTGAAGTTATGGAAAAATCTCTCCCCACCTAGCAATGAATTAAAGTCAATATCTTTACAATGTTTCATCTTCACAAGCCAAGTAGGTGTCCGGAGTCAATTAAGCGCCTTTCATCTAAAAGATACCGAACAAGATCGATCGTTACTTGTAACAACTTCCAAAGATTTATTATCTCCATTTTATCATCCTGAAATTTCCAATAACAAACTTTTGGCGAAAACAATTTCGGCCGGAGCCGCCTTGACCTTTCCGAAAATTCATCGAGACACCGATCTTACGTACACACTGTATCACGTGTAGAACTATGGCACTCATAATTTTGCTGTCGTAATCATCATTATCATCATCATCATCCGAATACCAATGCCATCTAAAGATAACATTTCGGTCTCCTGGACTACACACTCTTCTACTCAAAGGTGCAAAGGTGCCACGGCAGCTCCCATGCTGCCGGGGCACCTTTGCACTTTTGCAACTAGCAAGCCTCGTCTGGATTTTCCCGTAGTGCTGTTGAAACATCTCCATCTTTTCTTTAGTGTTTTTATAACAAAATATAACTAGCTGGGTTCGAACCCGAAACGAGGTCTCGGGTTCGATCCCAGGTTTACCATGGCAAACACCAATGACTTTTCGATGCTTTTCGAAGTTATGTGTGTATTTATCGCAGGTTTATAAGTGCCCGGTTGATGGCAATAGGCTCGCCACCTATTAAGGTAATAGGGACCTAAACATAAACTGGCGAAATGTGGGTGCTAGCACCTCGGCCTACCCCTATATAGGCGTGAGTTTATGTTATGTTATAACTAGCTGACCCGGCGAAGTTTGTACCGCCAATTTTTTTCCGCCCGCGTGGCGTCCTATGCCGTTCCCGCTGCACCTTCTACTATATTAGGCATGTATTATACATATAAACCTTCTTGAATTACGTCTATTCTATTAAAAGAAACCGCATCAAAATCTGTATCATAGCTTTGAAGATATGAGCATAAATAGGGACTGGCTGACTTGGCTTTATATTATGTCGTGTAGTTTCATGTAAATTTGATGTTGTCCTCTTAAAAAACGAAGCCTAACCCTACTACAAAGGGACTGGATAAAAATTTTGGCTACTTTTATAATTGTTTTCATATTATATGCTCACCGGCTGCGGGTAGCAGGTACTATAAACCTGGCTTCAGAGTGTCCTCTATCTGCTCGTCATACGTAAGGGTCGACCCTTCCCTGGTTGCCCATTTACCCTCGCCTCATATTAGATTTGAAATATATTAGAAACATCTTTTTCGGAAGGGTTATTTTGGGATGCTTTAGCTATCGAGTCGAATAATATTATTCTTGAACGAGCCAGTCTTATAATGAAAAAATTGTACGGTTTTTACATATCGGTCTATATTTGGCTTTAGCTAAAATGTTTTATAACTAAAGTACTTGTTTGCTGTTGCTGGGTCGTGTAAGTGCTCTTAGTGAGCCTGACCTTATACGCCAACAGCCTCTTAACAGGCATGAATAAAACAGGTGGAAAACACATTCATGGCTTTCATATTTGTGAGCGTATTTTTCTTTTTGATATATTTTTATTAGACAGTAAAAGGAAACAAATATTCTATGTCGAATTTAATCAATTTATTCATTGGGATACGTACTTATCACATACTTATTCATTGGGATCATATCGATTCGGACTTTACTTTTGTAAAATTGGCGCATTCGAGGTGGTCGCTTGAATCAGTTAGGATGTGAATGGTAGAACTCTGCAACGGCTATTAGTAAATCCCTCGAGCTTTGGCTAATTTGGTTTACCTTTGGGAAGAAGCATGTTATTAAGTTTCCTCATTCATAGATAAGTAAGTGTGTTCATAGATTATGCTTGTTGTCCTATAGCTTTCATTCATAAATTAGCCTTAAATCGAAACCGCCTAATAGTCTATTTTAGTCCTCGTTGTTCTCTTTAATGCTTATATTAATTATACTATGAACTCAGGCATTTCTATAGTAGTCATGTATCTGCCGCCTATTATACATCACCTATGACGTTTGCTCCATAAATATGATGAATGATTCTCATTGTAGGATATAAATGGCGTTGAGGATTTCAATGATGTAAAAAATGTTTACGCCTATTTCCGTTAGGAGGGAAGATGTGGTGAAATATGCTCTCATTATTTTTGACATTTTCCACATGAGTTATGGCAGCTACACTTCATTGACTAGTGATAAAAAAATATCGACTATTTTCTAACTAAGCATCCTTCATATATGCGTAGGTGTCGAGTAGAGAGTAGGGAAATATTAACAGAACCCATTAGTCGTGGTCCTTTTTTTGCGTTTGTAAACCCCTTCAGGCTTCACCTCACCGGAGGCATCGATGAGGTGAGTATGTCTGACTCTGAGTTAGGATCTCATCGGCTGAAATCGCACGGTATTTCGTCACACAGGAGGGCTACGTGGTTAGAGGTTCTGATGCATGAGTCATGGGCCCGTGGGCCAGGGATCAATATTGGTTAGATATATAGACCTAGCACCTGTCCTAAGTCTGGGTTATGTAACGAATATTAAAAACTTATTACAGTTTAATTTAAATATTTATTTTATTACGTTGGAAATGCATCACCCTACATAATACCTACTATTACTTCTATTACCTAAAACTATTGCGAAGATCAAACAATACGCTTATCTTGTGAAATAAAGTTGAAAGAAAAACAAAATCATAAATATACTATTTTAGAAGCAAAACTGCACAAAAAGTTTAGTAGCTCATAAAAACTAAATAACAGCACACCGAGTTCACTGACCGTTGAATCAAGACTAATGTGTTGCCAGTTGTAGCTTTAAATTAAATTAAACAAAAAAATACCTGCTACTTTATTTACTATCGAACTCGTATTTGAAGCTTCATCATCATCATCTTCGCGTTAGTTTCGGTTGTATTCGAGGGTCTCAACACAGAGTCCGGGTCCTCTTGTATTTGATGTTTGTATTACTAGTTCATCACTTTGGTATATTTTCCGGTTCTATTCGAGGCTTTTACCTAGACCGCTTACTTCTTTTCCACCTTTTGATTTGGCAGATTCTAAACGAATCCAGAGAGCGTAAGTAATACCTGCGGTTTGATCCCTCTCGGCTCCTTTGCATAAAAAAAAAAGAGAAAAAGTGTGTCATCTTTTATTGTCCTCACGGTGTTTCATACCATTATAATTTCATGTCGTCGTCGAAATGCTCTACTGAATTGAGCTATCTTAGGATCTGTCCTGGATGTTGAAATCCTCGTCTAAATCGGGCTTCGTAAATTTTTAGGAGTTACTCAACAGCGAATGATATAATGATATTTTTTTAATCGTTGCTTAATGATGAGCGTGCGTGCATAGTGTAATTGCGGGAACCATCCGTTACAGTAAACTGCGGTTAAACAACAGTACCTACCTATTTGCTATGTGTTTTTCTGAGGGTGATTATGGACTCCTTAAGTTTTATAACTCATAAGTGAAGAGTAGGCCTGTAGGAGTGAAATCCTCAAAATAGTAGCTGGGACAGACTGGATACACAAGGGATCCAGTATTGTGGCGTATATTGGACGAGATCTATGTCTAGGTAGTGGGTTGTTATTATCTAATTGATGATTGGAGTTACGTTTATTTGAACCGAAAAAGTGTTATCTACGTACTTGATATCGACGAAGTTAAATAGAGGTATGTTACATTTGGTACGCTTTATTATTGGTATACTGGTATTTTACTAGATTTCTTCCTCTTTTTTTTCATTGTATTTATTTAAGTAGTCATTCACTTTTTGTATTTTTCTTTGTGTGTCCAAATGAGATATTGCGAACATGCATATATCTTGCATTCGCTGCGGTTGTGGAAGTGAAATCCAAATATTGTTACATAGCGATCTATTTTTTTGATAGGGCGCACCCTAGCCAGGTGGACGACCTGAAAAAGGTGGCTGGGACAGACAGGATGCGGAAGGTGGAGGATCGGCAGAAATGGCGCACATTGGAGGAGGCCTATGTCGAGCAGTGGACTGCAATAGGCTAATATTTTTTACCTTCCGTTTAGTAAACAAAACAAGTTTTATGAAAATTATTGACAAGGGGATATGAGCAAAGCGGTCATTGCATTTAGAATAATGAGTATTACACCTGTTTTGAAACCTATTACGTGCAAAACAAGCGATGCGAATCAGGAGATTAATAATATATTAGATTAACTAGTTTAACTAGTTTGTTCGGGTGGCTTAATTTGGTTTGAGTAATAAAGTTCAGGTGTTGCTATTATACATACATTCGTGTTTTTATTTTCTACAGGAATACCGATGACTGGACGTATGATCTACCCTGCATGTTTGTATAATTTCTTCCATTTGCTCCCTTTCGGGGAGGCTGTAGGATGTCTGGCACCGTACCTCGCGTCGGTCCTACTTGTAAAATTGGACGTCCTGTTCCACCTTCAAATCCTCCAGGTTTTCTATATCTAGTGTATCCACCCTATACTCTCCTATCTTATAAGTGAGTACATGACACACTGGCGAGTATGTGGAAGCTGGTTTATGTCCGTCCGTGCCCTCCTGGAATTTGGGGTTGGTTTTTACGATTAGGTATTGTGGTTAGAAACCTACAAGGTGAAGAGTGAGGGTGGTTTGCTGTACGGTTTTTAAGCGAGGCTTGAAATAACATCTGATGAGACAATCTAGGTGAGGGTCACCATTTTAGCATCATTAATATCTATAACGCGAGCATAACACCAAGCGAAGTAACGTATGAAATTATTACATTCAATTAGCGAATACAAAACTCACACCTCTGATCCATATTTACGTGATCAGCAGACAAACTTCAGTAAAATTCCTAAATTTTCGGCACGGTGATGTTTGGCAGACTGACAAAATAAACTGCTCCGTCTAGTCGTCAAATTACATTCTTCAGTTTTCGAAGTCTACAGTAAACAATTGAGATAGTTGGATGAGAAGCGCAGATTATTGTCACAGCTGCTGTATATATCTATACAAATAATAGCTGGAGGCATTCCAAGTTGACGAGGTAACCGGTATAGACTGACCGGCGCGGCGCGCTTGCGGCAGAATTGTTAATGTACCTATGTATGTAGCGGTTAGAAGGTATTTGAATGAAATTACGAAACATTTACCTAGGTACCTATCCTGAATTGCCCGAATTCCCTTTAGAAACGGAATGCCACGCGATCAAGCTCTGAAAGGAGACTTTTCTAATTATTTTTTTTAGATTTCGGATTCCTGGGTATGGTGGCTGATTAGATTACATTAGGTTTTATCGGCTTAGGCTACGAATGTCTTGGTAGGGAATTCAGTTCCCAGGCGAATTTCATCGGCAAGCCGTTTCTTGCGCAGAGGGTCACAGGGTAGTGCGTTATGGTTTCGCAATGTAGTAGATTTAATTTCTTTCAGCCAATTACGATGCTTAGTATCATTATCATTTTCAAGAAATCGTTTACCTATGTAATCAAAATCATGTCACTAAACGCCCCCACACCCACTGAATTATACTTACCCGCAAATTTGATCACCACATAAATCCACTATGTGTACCAAAAGAATTAAAAGCTAACGTAGTAGTTTTGCATTGTAAAAGTTTAGCAACACTGAAACCAGTTACGTGGCCCACATGCACACCGGTTGCCGCAATTGGAACGCGCCGTGTGCAGCACAAAGGGAAATAGGTTGAATATTAACATAGCTACCCAGTAAGTCCCTTGTCCAATGCCAGTGTTCCGAAGTTCTTTCAGTGGGAAGCCATATGAAATCAGTTCTTAATAGAACTGAAAAAGGCGTGTTGAGCTCTTTTTGGGTGAATAAATCATGGAAAACACGTCATCGATACTTAACACTTGAACTGCCAGCACTCAGATTATACTTTTCTAAAAAAAAAATTGAATTTCTATCGGCAGTTCCCCCAAAGACTGCATCGCTTTCTTTATTATACTCACTGGTTGTTGGCAGGTGAAGGCCTCAGATGTGAGCCAACAAGAATAATATTAAAATACTATGTAAATGCGTTAGGACTCTCATGGTTTTACACAAGATAGGCATACTTTTCTGTCGGTAAACTTAATAAATATTCTTCTTGTGCTTTTTGGTTTACGATTAAAGTATAAATTTCGTGAGAATTTATCATACTTGTCATAAATACGATACAGCATAATTAACAGTACAGGTTACTATTTATCTCACTCGGTGCATCCAAGGTGACATAATAACAACGGTGTACCACTCATAATAGCAACCTACATTATTTGCAAGAGCTCTGAAGGGTTATGTTAAAGAATCCATCGTATAATTAAAGATTTATAGGATTAAAATATTTTTTTTACCACCAATCAATCATTAAATTAGCCTAGGTATTGAAGCCGTCCACTGCTGGTCATAGTCCTCTACCAATAATGGAGCACCGGTTAGACTTCCTATAAAGAAAACTTAGCCACAAAATGAAACAAATTTTAAAATTAAAACACTCACAACACGGGCCATGCTCCGTTGCTATGATGGTCTATTGAATAGACTAATGGCCGGCTGGGGTGTAACGTGTAACAGGGGGTGCGTATCGATTTTCTACAAGACAAGGTTAGGGTTACATTCGCTACGCCTACACGTTGCGTAGTTAAATTTGATCGTTTGTGATTATTGCATTGATACCCTGAAGGCGGCTGCGGGTGGATGCGACGGGGGACGGGGACCCCTTCGTCCGTAGCTAGAATCTGTCGCAAAAAGTGATTGCCACTGTACTGTATCATCATCATCACGGTGTCAGTTGCGGTGGCATTGAGAGCTTGTACTTTGAAGCCCGGCGTTAGCTCTCCGTCCGGAGTGTGCCTGCCGTCTGACCGAAGAAGGTCTGCGCCAGCTCCTCATCTGTTAATCAACAGGTGTACCTGGCTATTTATAACTAAGGATACCTTCGCCAACCATGCCGGGATAAAGTAATTCTCAACTATCCAGTAGACAGCTTGATATTTAGAAATTGTCTTAATGTTGATACTTCCTCCACTAATGTTTCAGTCATATACCATTCCACTTTCCAAACGTTTAGAAAACTTGAGAGTTGCAAGTATTGTAATGGTATATGATATGTTTAAACGCGCCGCCGCCGTTTAGTCGAACAAACGAGGTGTAAGAAAATAACAACCGTGTATAACATGAATCGTAATGTTATTGTTTAAAGTGTGCCTCAGTGCAGCCAATGAAAATGCTTGTAAATTGCACCGAGAATAACCCCGCAGTGAGCTTATGTAAACGCTCTAAAAGTTTCAAATGTCGTTTCTAAATCTATTGTGGAAATTCCGATTGACACACTCACATTCGTATTACAGTCGCCCACCTTATATATTATTATTGTAAACAAGCTGACCCGGCGAACTTCGTACTGACAATTTTTTTCCGCCGTCCGATCCCGTTCCCGCTGTAATAAATGTTCCCTTGAATTACTCTATTAGCGTAGTTTTAAAAATTTAAGCATACATCAAATGTTTGACAGGTAAGAACAGTTTGTATGGGAAAATAAAATTGTCGTTTTTAGTATTTTGTTCGCAATTTTCCCAGATTTTTTCACCTTTTAAACCTTCCCTAGACCTCCACGAACATTTAGGACGGATGAAACGGATGAACGGATTCATCTTATCTTGGTCTTGAAACCAAGATAAGATGAATCCGTTCATCCGTTTAGCCGTTCTCGAGTTTTAGCGACACTAACGAACAGCAATTGATTTTTATATAAATAGATAAATAGAATGTGGTCTGTAATTTCGCTATTGACTGTTGAAGAGTTCCCGTATCTGGAGCTAATTCTGCCCGTCGATCTACCTTAAAAACGCGATTTCATCGGAACTCAACCCTGTAAGGTTAGAGGAATTGCTTCTAATCATGCTTGCAATATTTTACCTTAACAAACAGACATTTACAAGTTAAATAAATGCTTGTGAAACACTGAAACACACGCTTCGTCTTAACATTATAAACACGTATCAATTGGCAACTTCTATTGCATCATATTGCTGACTGTAATTTCGGAGAACGTTGAGACAATATTTTGGCAACCGTCCATTTTACTTGGAAAGATAACTTTTATTATACGGTATCGGCATCCAAACGTGACAGTACTGACAGCTATTGCGCTGATTGAGATTTACTTTGTATGGATGAATCAATGTGTATTGCATTGCAGTGGTGTATACCTGTATAATGCAATTCGTAGCTGGTTCACTTTCAAAATGTTTAATTTACAAGCATAAATAGTCATGCTTCTTTACCAGTGTTTAATTTAGGCTTTTTATGTTTAAAGAAATTGATAAAGCAACATTCCGTGAGGTTAATTAGTCTAACAACATTCTTTGTTATTAAACACTACGCATCGCTCGTCATCATCATGATCTTAATTTTTTCGCGTTTCTATCCGAGACTTTCAACTTGAAACCCGGGGTGCGGTTACTACTTTCGCGTTTTTGGAGAGCGACTGCCGCCATACCTTCCAATTCTGAAAGAATATGCTCCAGTCGTGCACTCTGAAATAGGTGCATAGCCTTACACAATACGGTCTTTTTTGTATTAAACTAAATAGGTTACTCCTGTGGCCAATTACTACTATAACGCAAAAAATACATTCAGTTAACTATTTTTTTTCAGCTAAGTACGTTATTTCATTTTTAATTTAATGGTGTAGATGGCGGAAGGCATGAACTGAACAATTGGTGTTAAGAAAGCGTAGACTGTTTTAAATTAATTGCGACTGTAAAATACATGCATACGAAGGGGTAGGCTGTATGGAAATAAAACCACTTTTCACGGATTTTAACGCGATATATTTGTTATTATTGAATTATTGGTGTTCCTATTTACGCAGAATGAGCTCACTGTGTCGTTAACTACCATCATGAGTCACACCCCGATCATGGCTGTTGAAAAGCAGCCGAAACGTCGATTTAAAAGTAAATAATAACAAATACATCGCGATAGAATCCGTAATAACAGAATTTAGAGATTTTCGATCTGTTAGAAGTCAGTGCCAACTTTGTTTGCTGTACCTGACCTGCTATAATGCCATTAATGTAGGTATAATGACTTGTTGAGGTAGGGGTGGCCTATCATACTTAGCTATATTATTTTACCTGTTTGACTTGATACCGACTTTTGTATTGAAATTATCGATATTTCATTTAAATGCATCATGGCAGGTAATTCAGGTACAGTAAAGTACCAGCAAACAAAGTTGGCACCGACTTCTAACAGATCGAAAATTTCTAAATTCTGTTATTTTAAACTTTTTTTTTCTTTTAAATCATTTCTTTTTCCCTTTTTAGTGGGCCAAGGTTTGCGTTCGTAATCCAAGTTTAATCCATTCCAGCATGCCCTTAACCACAGTTTTCGTCTTTTGGGAGCATAATAAGTTAAAGAAACTGGAGCTCATAAATAAAAGACGGCGAGTTGAACAGGTTGGTGATTTCGCAGATGAGGCTGCAGTTAGAAATTTATCAACGATCAAATTGGTGAAATAACTCTAAGATGATAGCTCAACTATTTTACTGAGGGTCTTGTCAACGGTGTAATGCGGATTGTGTGTACGTTTATGTGGTCTACTCTGCGTCGCGATCGGTCAGAATCCGACGAGTTACCTGATGCAGTTTTTATTAAATTCGACGATGATACTATTGGCACTAGATTGAAAGGTAGTGTTTTTGTTAGTTGCAATTGCAAGAAAAGGCTATGGGAATGTGGAAAGAAGAATCCGTTAATATCAAGCTGGGCTGACACGGTTCATAAGCTTCAGGGCACCACATTAAATAAAGCGGTACTTGAATTAGAAAATATATTTTTTTGCTAGGTCAAGTGTATGTTGCTTAAAGTGGACAAGACAAGTGGAGCCACCTGTCACCCCAGCAGAAGAAGGCCACGGCAGCAGCGCGCGTAGGCACGCCTCCCCATTCCGGGGGCGAGCCCCCTGCCGAGGAATGCCAGACCGTAAGGGATGGCCATGGGCCAGCCGGGTTGCAAGGGATATGTCGAAGACAACCTCACCTCTGGCTTAGTACTACGACCCTCAGTCGGCGTACGGTTTTAGTCGGTTCGAGTCCGACATAAACCGTTCCCTTCCGGCTCCGGCGGGGGAATCCTAGGGGATTTCCGCACGATAAAAACGACCACCTCAGTTGTAGATATACCCTTTTATAAACATACAAGAACGTCGTCGCCACGTCGTTCTTTGGTCAAGTGTCGTGTCGCGACAAATTTTAATGATAATTATTGTGTGTGTCCCGGCACAGCCACACGAGTGTGCGCGGCGACGACACAGCGCGTACGTATGATACTGGTTTCAAATGATAATTATTGTTATGTGTCCCGCTACAGCCACAGCAGTGTGCGGGGCGACGCCACAGCGCGTACGTATGATACGGGTTTCAAATGATAAATATTGTATGTGTCCCGCCACTGCCACACCAGTGTGCGCTCGGCGACGACACAGCGCGTACGTATGATACGGGTTTAACTGCGACGAATTTTACTTTACGTATTGAAATTCCGAAAACTCCGGCGTGTAAAAACGTCTTACTCTGTTCAGGACTCCGAGTTTACGCGAGGCTGATATGATGATGCTCTCGATATAGTTTTTGTTTTTCAGTTACATGGGATAAATTCGGTACAAAATACGTTAGTTTATGGTACAAACACGCCCAAAACTGTCTAAACTACTACTAGAAATATAATATTTTTTATTTGATTGACGTAATTTAAAAAGCTATCAACTCAAGAATAAACTTTTAACATCATAATGATTGATGGTATTTTTTTATGATTCCAAATTCAAACATTTAAAGAATAAATATTGAAGGTTAATAAATTTTGCTTTTTTGTTGATTTAAATATTATAAAGGTACTAGCTGTCCCGGCGAACTTCGTACCGCCAATTTTTCCCGCCCTCGTGGCGTCAGATCCCGTTCCCGCTGCACCATTTAGGGGGATGAAAAATAGATGTTGGCCGATTCTCATAGATACCGGATAAGCACAAAAAATTTCATCAAAATCGGTCAAGCCGTTTCGGAAGAGTATGGCAACGAAAACTGTGACACGAGAATTTTATATATTAGATTTATTATTATTATTAATTGAGGAAATTTCTCGGTTTCACTGAGATTTTTATTACGATATCTCTGAAATTTCGTGATTATCTCAGGAGTATCACCTACCCTTACAAGTATCACGTTAGCCCTGCATACTACTACCAAGTTTCCATCGATCAATTGCAGTACTGTCCCCTAACTCCTAACCGTTAAGGTGTTCTATAGCTTCACTACAACACAGCAGCATCAGAAGCAACACGTTACCCTATTTTGTAGTATACTAAATATTTAACTCCTGACCGGTAAGGAGTTCAGCAGCTTCATCATCAGCACAACAGCATCAGATGTTGACACCCTGAAGCATATACCTGAGTAAGACATTATCACGTTATAAAAGCACCATACTCAACCGTTAAGGAGTTCTGTAGCTTCACTATCAACACAGCAGCATCAGAAGTTGATTCAAGCATATATCACAAGCAACACGTTAGCCCTACATACTACTAAATATTTATCATCCACCAATGGCAGTACTGTCTCCCAACTCCTAACCGTTAAGGCGTTCAGTAGCTTCATCTTCAGCACAGCAGCATCAGATGTTGACACCCTGAAGTATATACCTGAGTAAGACATGATTACGTAACAAAAATACCATACGACCATACATTTTTCGATAGTTGCCCTCGATTTCTCCTGGATCCCATGATCAGATCCTGACCTGGTGAAAATGGGACCACCTCAGAAGTGAACCCTATCCAACAAAAAAATAAAACTTGAAATCCGTCTATAATTGGCGGAGATATCGGTGAACATACATAAAAAAAAAGAAATATTATGTATACAGACGAATTGAGAACCTCCTCCTTTATCGAAGTCGGTTAAAAAGTGGTTTTATTTCAATGAGTGACATTCGCCTAAACTTTAGAAAATATCGAGTAGGCTGTATTTCAGCAACTATGTTATTCGCTCCCACCTAAGTGAAGGCTATTGTTGTCAACTGGGCATGTTTACTGTCGGTTGGAAAACAGCCCTTAGTCGCCTTCTATGAAGTTCTTAAGAAGAGATCGTGGTTCTATCCTACTCCACCGGGAACCAACACGGTATCTATAGTTACTATAGTACAATAAAAATCGAATACATAGGGAAAAATTAAACTTCTCGGGCGGGACTCGAACCCGCGAACTTTCCCTTACAGAGCCTCTTGACCAACTCGGCTGCCGAGACACTCCCGATGTGAGCGATTCGAATTTCCCTTCCATATTAACCGTCTTTAAAAAGAAATAGAAGGGAAATTTGAATCATATCGGGCGTGTCTCGGTAGGCGAGTTGGTCAAGGCATTCCCCCTGTAAGGGAAATATCGCGGGTTCGAGCCCCGCCCGAGAAGTTTAATTATTCCTTATGTATTCGATTAAAGTGTGTGTTTGTCATGTTAAAATAACATCTCTTTCGTAAATATCGTTCCATGGAGCTCCATTTATTATGCTCTATGGCGCAAATAAGGTCGCAAATTACCATGTTCCGTATGTACTACGTGATCTGCATATCGTGCCCATCTGTTGTCTAAATGTGAGGCGGTACCTTTTTGAAATACGAGTATACGTTCTAAGTATTTAGTTACAATTACGTATGAGATTCCCTGAGATTTTGGTACTTGCACCAAAATCTGAACTTTGTATGATCTATACTTGAAGGCCAATTCAATAATTACATCCTTCGTTAGATCATTAAGTGTAATATAAATATGTTAGTTATTAGCAATTGTGTGGGAGAGACACCACCTCACCACCCACAGGTTTCCTATTGTCAGCCACGGACCTCGTCCGTAATTAATGTAGATTTTGCAATATAGCTTAGCTTGTTAAGTAATCAATAAGCACATGTTCAATGAGGCAGAAGTCATGAATAGACAAGCTCGACCAGTTCCACCTATAAGCCTCAATCACACACGCGCGTTTTTATCGATAGATAATAACCATTTCTTCAAACAACTACAAGCATTATTATTGCAGCAGTGTGTCCTTTTAGCAGCATCCTAATATAAAGTCCTAAGAAAGAATTATCGAGGGTCAATTCCTATTGAAAGATCAGCTGCCTATCCTCATTGCCTTCAAATGATTCTGAACTTTTACCCCCGTAAATAAGATTTTTTATATCTTATTTGATTTGCAATATCATTAGGTCCTTACATATGAAATTGGCGTTTTGTATGGGAGGAACAAAAAGTCGAATATTTTTAAATATAATATATTTAATTTTTTTTTTTTTATAATCAGAGATCCGGTTCTTAGCATTCCATGGATTCACCGTGCGGTCGCCGGGTCCATGGCGTGGTACAGAGAGGAACACTGCGACGGCGCCTGGGACTTGCGACCCAGGTGTAGGTTTAGGGTGGCCACCTTGTGATGCATCAGCGCTCACCTCCACCGTCAGTCGTGTTCCCCCCTCTACCTATCCAAATTTGGTAAGATCCTATCAACGCCGTTTTAGATATTCGTTTGAGTAAAGAGCTTACTGAAGCTCTTGGCAATCCGAGGTCTTTAAATAAGTTATACAGGGATTTAGCTGGAATTCCCCTTGCTCCCACTTCCACGGCGTAGAGTTTAACCACATAGCCATTTTTGGTTAACTCGTTGGTCAAGTCAAAGTATTTGTTTATTTTTATAGCGTGGTCTTTAGGTATGTTAGTTTCCCACGGTACTGTGAGTTCTACTAGTACTGCACGCTTTTGCTGTTTTGAAAATAGGAATATATCGGGTCTGGATGACGAGGCACAAACATCCTCCGGTATTTTATAGTGTTTCTCATACGAATCTGCGAGTAATGTCCAATCAGCGGCTGCTATCAAAATTGAGTACGGCTTTTGATTTGTCTTTTTTGAGCAGCCTTCCTTTACAAACGCGACGTCATTTCTTTGGTTTGTGGTTAAACCCTTTTTCGCTCTAGCTACCGCCAAACTTACCGCCTCACGTACGATTTCTAATACCTTATCATGTCGGCGCGAGTAATGACCCCGGTCTAATAGCGTCCTACAACCCACCAGTAGGTGCCTAGCAGTACCAATTGCTTCACCACATGAGTTACATGTTTTATCTGTGGCTTTTCCCCATCTGACAAGATTGCTTTGGTCGGGGAGGGTCAACTGGAATGCATTGAGATAGAATTTAAGGAGAGCCGGTGACCAGTCGTATATTAAGGTACGCCATTTTAAGGCTATGGGAATACAAAATTCACCTAGTGTTAACCATTCGTTTTGTATTTCTAGGTTCATTGCGTGCACTTTGTAGGTATTATTTTCATCTACTTGAAGAAAAGATTTTGTTATGTCTTTGTCTGACTGCCTCCTAGTATTACCCAAACCTACCCTACCAGTCTGCGAGCCTATCATGAATTTTTTATGGAATTGGAGGCGCGACTCGAGCTCTTTAGTACTTTGGTCTTTTGGAAGAGCTTGCACGATTTCGTCTTTTGATTTCGCTAGGACGTGCATTTTGGTTACTCTTAGATGTTTATATAGTTCCGATGGTTTCTTGAACGTCATTCCAAAGTTATTTGAGGCTCTATATAATGTCGATGGGTCTGCCGACTGAGCTAGCCCCAGCCACGACTTCAATGTCTTCGTAACATTCGCATCTAGTTTTTTGAGAAGGCTCTGGCTTATATCATAAACAAGAAACGGCCAGTTAAGACGCGAGGTTAAATAGTTGTCGTAAATCCACGCTTTTTTGACATTACTTAGTGGCTGCTGGTCTACCTTTTGTATATCGATAATGAAGTTATTAATTACTTCTTCTAAAGCTGGAGTGCAACCTCTGTTATCTATTTGTCTTCCGAGAAATTTAAAAGGCACGGTTTCGGATATAGTCGAAACGTTTTCCCCGCCTATACTAAGCCCTGGATCATATGAGGTATATCTGGTACCCCGCCTACCCAGACATAGACAATAGCATTTGCTAGGTTTTGTTTTCATTCCTTCTGTCCATGTACAGAATTCATCCACTTTACGCAACAGGTCTTGGCACTGCTTTGGGCTGCGAGTAAGTATTGCGAGATCATCTGCAAATGCGAGGATGGATTCCGTGTATTTACCGTTTAGTTTAAACCGATAGCCCCACTTTCTCTCATGTGTGGTAATACTATCTATTAAAATATTTATTACTATATTGAAAACTATAGGTGACAGACAGCAACCTTGGAACAGACCTACATTATAATTTAAAGGTTGCGTGTGGCCATCCTTGGTGTTTATAACAAATTTTAATTTATCGTAATAAGAGGCTATTATTTCCCGGATGATCGACGGAAAGTTATACCATTTTAATGCAAACAACATAAGCTGGTGGTGTACTGAGCCAAAAGCGTTTTCTAAATCTATCCAACAAACTGTTATTTGCCTTTCATTTAATCTGGCATCTTTGAGGCTTTCCGCCAGTAGTGAATTGTGTTCCAGGCATCCAGAAATTCCGGGTAGGAACCCTTTCTGGTGATTTGGCCTGAAATAGTTGTTATTGATCATGAAATTAGTCATTTTTAATTGGAGCCATGAGAAGAAGATTTTTGAGATTGTGTTAGTTAATGCTATCGGTCTAGCGTCTTTAGGACTAGTTACTATTTCTTTCTTTGGAATGAGCACAAAGTTAGCCCTGCCGAAGGCTGCTGGAATTTCTTTACTCGACCAGATCCTATTGAATATGCTTAGAACATGTTTACGTACCGATGGGCATTTTTTATAAATAATGTACGGTATGCCATCAGGCCCTGGGGCGGTTTTTGTTGGTTTTTTCTTAATTTGATGTTCAATTTCTTCTAAGCTTGGTGGATTACAGTTAAATGTGAATTGAGGGTTTGATGGTTTTTGCGCTTTAGGTTCACCGTATGGTTTTTCGTGTTTAGGCACCTCATAATTATTTTTGTAGTAGCTATAGATCTGGTCGTTATTTAGTAGCAGCCTATCTTGCTTTTTGTCACTGAAAATATTCCTTGAGTATTTGAAAGGATCCTTATCAAATTCGACTTCATGTTTTGCTCTATTGAGGTTATTATTTTCATTTATTATTTGGGCTGAGATTCCTTGGATTAATTTTAGTATAGCCCGTAAAGCTCTGGCCAGTTGATGACTAAGTTGGTTGTCGCCCATAGCTTTAGCAATGCGTTAAATGTCACTATTATTAATGTAAGATACAATTGATAACAATAATACAATTACAGTAAAAAAAAAAACATAATAACTATGTCACGTCAAATAACCCACCCCGTATCGTTCCCGGCGCAAAGGTGCCCATGACGCTGGCAGCATTACCACGCTGAATTGCGATGGCCATCCTTTGCCCCAGAAACGAGCCGGAGCGGGGGTCCCCACCCTGCTCGTGGATACGGCGGCCAATTTCTGTGATCCATCTTTTTGTCTCTATTCCCCAGCTGCCCATAGTCTCCACCGCAATGGGTACAAAGTAATATTGCGACTCCATTGCAGCGTATTTCACCCTTTTCTTGCTCGCCGCGTCCTCAGCCGCCGCCGCCGGGGCTCTGATGGTGCGACTCAGATGCGTGGGCGCGACAGTACTGACGCAAGTAGCGTCCCACACCAGGCACTTGCCGTTTTTCCACGGCACCAAAGTCAAACCATCAGGCCGCTTCCCGTCTGATCTGCTGAGACCCGGGGGCTCCATCACGCATGGTACCTTCGCGGATATGAGAGCCCTTCGGACTAAGTCGTTGAGGGCATGGTGACGCGGGAACCTGCCTGTGCAGCGACGACAGCTCAGTGCGTGGTGGCCGTCCTCCTCCACCATGGAGCCGCAGATGCATCTGTGAGATTCACACACCTTGCAGCCCAGGCGGAGCGCCACTGCCACCCGCAAGGAGTCGTCATCTAATAGGGTGCCCAGGTGTGGTGACGGCAGTGCGTGCAACCATGCCCCCGATTCAGGCTGCGACACAGCCCTGAGCCTCGCCAAATCGGCGCCCGTCGCTCCATCCAGCATATTCCTTACCGTCCCATCAACACCGATCTCGTCCCATGCTCTTTGCGCGCATGGATTTACTGGGCACGGTTTGCCCGGGCTGAGGACCGACCATGACGACAGCGCCTCGCACACATGAGGTATTTCTACTCGATCGCCGTTTGAGGAGAGCATGATAGCGACCAAGTCTGCCACCCCGTGAGCCGACGCTAGAAAGGCCGGCAGGCCAACGTCTGTCACGCGCCGTAGTCCGAGACCCCCACATCTTACTGGCAGGGAGGCCTGGAGCCACTGTTGTTCATCGAGTGAGACATTGAGGATCGACTCCGCAGTATCTCTCAAAGCGGTGTCGAAGGAACAGACTGCATTCGGACAGAGCCAGGTTGGTGGAGTCCTCAGCAGGTACGTGATCTTGATACGAGATTTAATTAATCAAAGTATGAACCATTGTTTTCTATGCACTTTTGCCATCTCATAGGTACTTCATTGATCCCTTTACTAAAAAAACCAGTCGGACGGGAATCAATAAAATCTGTGAAGGCGATTTGGACTGCCCCCATCAGAGTTGAATTTTTTCCCTTGCAAGAAGTTGTCCAAATTTCGAAAAAAAATGGTAATCTGTTGGAGCAAGGTCCGGGGAGTACGGAGGATGTCTTAGACATTCCAATTGAAACTCTTCTAATTTGGTAGCCGTCTGTTGTGCGGTGTGTGGTCTAGCGTTATCGTGAAGCAGCAGTGGCGTGGAGCGATTGACCAGCCTAGGTTGTTTAGCCGCTAGCTTTTCCATCATTGTTTGCAATTGCTGACAATAGACATCAGCCTTAATAGTCTGGCCAGATTTGGGAAAACTGTAATGAACAATACCGGCACTAGTCCACCAAACGCTCACAAGTAACTTTTTTGGGGTTAATTTTCGCTTGGGGCAGGATTTGGCTGGCTGGCCAGGATCCAACCATTACGCTGAGCGCTTCCGATTATCGTAAAGAATCCATTTTTCATCACAGGTAATGATTCGGTTTAAAATACCTTCATTATTGTGCCGGTTCAGTAATGTAACGCAGCAGTCGACGCGCGTTTGCCGGTTTGCTTCAGTCAATTCGTGAGGTACCCACCTTTCATGCTTTTTAATCTTCCTAATTTGCTTCAAGTGAATTAAAACAGTTTTATCACTAACACCGCAGCCTGCAGCTAACTCGGACGTGGTTTGCGATGGATCCGCTTCCACAATAGCCTTCAATACTTCATTATCAACTTGGGTCTCAGGCCGTCCACGGGGCTTGTTCTGCAGGTCGAAATTTCCAGAACGAAAACGTTGGAACCAAAAACGAACTGTGTTTTCTTTTGCAACATGACCGCCATAAACATCATTCACCCTTTGAGTCGTTTCCGCAGCACTAGTGCCACGGCGGCGGAACTCGTATTCGTAAATAATGCGATATTTTAAGTTTTCCATTTTGTAAAATAAGTGACGCAAACAGAAAAAAACGGAAGAAAAAAAACCAAATGAATGACGGTCATCGAAGCACAAATACATGAGTAAATAACTGTAGAAATTTGAATTTGGAATTCCTTACCAAAGAGGAGAAAATCGTGATTAAACTGGCCAGTACGAAAAACGCCAATTTCATATGTAAGGACCTAATATTTTGCTTCTAAAAGCCATTACTGGCCGCTGCTCTTTCAGTGAAAATCGAGCAAGGTGGTCTATTCATGGCTACATTGAACATTGCTCTTTGATATTAATTAACAAGCTAACCCATTAATGTTGGCAAACAGTTATAGTCAGCTGTATATTGTGAGACTTGAGACTGTATACTGTGTAGGCTACTGTAGACCTTTCCCCTCTTTCCATTTCGATTCTGTTGCCGGTACCAGTCGCTCCCACTCTTTCACTGACGTCACAATTCAATATAATCGGTCAGCGTGAAATCTATCTTATCTCTTTATTAATTTATCACGTATATAATTTCTGTTTGTCTATCTATGAGTGTAACTCGTGCCAGATACATTGATTTCTAACTTCGACAGGAAAGGCTCCGTCAAGCTGGCCGGTTTATCAGTTGGTTGTAGACTTGGGCCGAACAGATATCACTTAGATCCCCTATGCCCATAATCTCATGGAATCCTAGTATTTTTTTTGCTTTACATTTCGGGCCAAGTTGAGCAACAGCTAATAAATTTTTGTTTACGTAGACTGAGAGACGATAGTGGCTCAGATACCCCTCTGCCGGAGCCGGAAGGGGAGGTTATGTCGGACTCGAACCGACTAAAACCGCACGCTGACTGTGGGTCGTGGTGCTAGGCCGGAGGTGAGGTTGTCATCGACATATCCCTCGCACCCCGGCTGACGCAGGGCCATCCCTTACGGTCTAGCCCTCCTCGGGAGGGGGGACAACGGTGTCCCCGACTCGACCCGGAATGGGGAGTCGCCGCCGTGGCCTGCTTCTGCTGGGGTTGCCGATTGTCTTACTACCCTGGATGGCCAAGGCCGTGCGAAGTGGAAGAGTAAAAGCTGAAAATTAAACCCTGTGCTCTAAGATGAAGACGTGTAAGCTTTAGGTGTAACGGGTTGTAACAGGGTGTGGTGCGCGGATGATGAATCAGATGTAATGGTCTCATTATAGACAGATAAGACTATGACAAATAATACGTACTGAACTGCGCTCTGTATGAATAATGTTGATACTGTATTTATTGAAAATAATGATACTCTTGTATAAAGTACTAAGACTAACTAAACAAGGGCCTGATACATAAGATTTTTTTAAACGGAAAGTCAGACTTCTTATAATGTTATTTATTACAGGTATTGAAAATGGCCACTGTCTTATGTCTAGAGTTCATCGTCATTGTTATGTCACTCGTGTCACAGAGACACCTAGTACGAGTGCCACAGCACTCCTGGGACATGTACGGCATGTACCTACTACCTACCATTAATGTTATTACTTATTAAACTTATTATTATACACAGTTGTCTTATGGAGAATTTTGTACTTTTTATAGTAATAAACGGTTACGTCCAAGGCTCTCAAATTTGAGCGCTTTCCCGCTTTTAACAAGAACATGGGCACTTTGGTGTACCTTTCCAAAATGGTTTGCATGAGAAAGACAAGCAAGTAAAACTGGAAACACGTAAGCTGATGGCAGCATGGCTTTTTATAATAGCCGAAGATCTCATGTGCACTAATCACAAAAGATGTTGCGGTGCGCTAATTAATTAATACATTTTAAATTTTTAATAATATTCCACAACATTCTACACAACACTATCTAGACCCATGGTAAGCATAGCTTAACTAGCTTGTGTTATGGAATCTAGAATGCGGATAAATATACTTAGATACTTTTCTTTTGTAAATACATACATATTATACATAGGAACACCCAGACCAATGCAAATAGCCATATTCATGCATACAAATATTTGCACTGAACGGGAATCGAACCCGCACCTTCTGGGTGGCATTCGCGTGCACTACCGCCACGCCACAGAGGCTGTCAATAATATTAATCTATGTTATAAGAATATGGGATGTTAAATGCCTGAAATAAATGATTATTTATTAAGTAAGCGAGACCTTTGGCCAAAACTCGTGTAGCAAAACCTTTGATTTTTAATCTGATGAGGTAACTAATTCGTATTGCGTAGAGATGTTGCGTCTTTGGCAGTTTTCTACCGTCTCTACCATGGTGAATGTTCTGACGAGCTCTTCCAATTAGTCCCACCCTCTCCTTTCCTACACAGGACGACACGTGCAGGGCTAAGATGCCATCCATATACGGTGCAGAGTATACCATTCCTATGCCGCACCATTAAGACCTGGAACTCCCTGTCAGCTCACGTGTTTCCTTCTTCCTACAGTCCCGGGTCCTTTAAGCGGGGCGTGAAAAGGCATCTAACGAGGCGGTCAAGCTGAGTGCCACCTCTGTACATGGTACAGTCACCTCTATAAATATGTATACACGGTAGGGTTCCAGAAACAAGTAACCAGGGTTAACTTCAAATTTTTGTTTACAAAATAAATAACCAAATGATGTAAACTCTTAATATTTCACAAATATGTAACCATTACACGCCTCATAAAATGTATCAACTAATGCTTGCAAAAATATATCCACAACTAACGGGTCAATTGAATGGAAACATGCTATAGTTCATATATATGTAAACACGTACTTTCAAAATAATATAAAATATACTTTCAGTGAAGTTATGTAGTCTGTAGTCTAAAATATGTAGTTTTCTATAAAATCGAAACTTCAAATTCAATTCTAACTTGATTCAGACGCGACTCTCAGACTCATAATCTCAGACTCAGGCTCGGACTCATTCAGACTCTCAGACTCAGCCTCTCAGGCTCAGACTCAGACTCAGACTCTCAGACTCAGTCTCTCAGACTCAAATTCAAAAGTCATACTTAAAATATTACGTTTGATCATAATTGGTTAAGAGTAAAAACGGAGTTATGATTGAAAGTCACAATGGCCGACATCCACGCAAGCGGAGCCGCGGACATCGGCTAGTTATTTATATTAGCGTGAGTTGATGTGCCTTGGGCGAATAAAGAGACTAACTTCACTGAAAGTATATTTTATATTATTTTGAAAGTACGTGTTTATATATATATGAACTATAGCATGTTTCCATTCAATTGACCCGTTAGTTGTGGATATATTTTTGGAAGCATTATTTGATACATTTTATGAGGCGTGTAATGGTTACATTTTTATGAAATATTAAGAGTTTACATCATTTTGCTTTAAATTTTGTAAACAAAAATTTGAAGTTAACCCCAGTTACTTGTTTCTGGAACCCTACCGTGTATACATATTTATAGAGGTGACTGTACATGTTTCCGATGGCGACCCTCTTTCCGAGACTTTGCCTTTAGCTTCACATCAGGCGAGGTGAAGTCAAATTGACGTGTCCTATATAAAAAAAAAAATCTGTATGGTCTGAATTCAATTGATTACGTCTGTACTTCTGTTATGTTGCATATCCTACTAATATTATAAACGTGAAAGTTTGTAGGATGGTTTGTATGGATGGTTGGATAGATGGATAGATGTTTGTTACTCTTTCACGTCACGTCAAATTGACGTGTCCTGTATAAAAAAAAAAAAAAAAAATGGAGCGATTTTAATGTAAAAAGTATGGAGTTAGCTGACACCCTGAATTACATCCACGTGAGTGGAGCCGCGACAAAAGCTATTCTGAGATAAATAGCGAATCTGGTGTTTTGAGAGTCTGGTAATTTCTGAATATGATATTCAGCTATTCTGGTATTATGCGATTGAGTCAATGATTCATTCATTATTATCAAAGTTTTGCCAATTATAATGGATTCCACGTGCAGATGTGCTCCAGTTCTAAAAGTTATCGTTATCGGATATTTTTGTCACACATATTGCAAAGAATTGAGACTTCCTGTTTTTTAAGTGCTTTAAAAATAGGTCCATTCTGAAATAAGCATTTCAAATACCGTTATATTTTTTATGAGACTATATTTCTCCTTTCTCATGACTTTTACAAGCGTATCATTTAACGTGTCGCATTTCATCATCATCATCTTAAATTAGCATTGCAATACAAGTTGTGGAGAAAAAATCAATCTTGCAAAATTAAAGGAAGTTGGCACTCTCCAGTTGTATCAAATTGCATTGTTATGAATAATAGAGTTTGGTAGAGATTATGATTTGCTTATACAGTAGTATATTGTTTTAATAACACGAAACTCAGTGGAACTAAAGCGTAGGTAGATTCATCTATCATAATATCTTTAATATACAATTGCCGTTGGTTAACTACAGATTGTTGGTTGGTCTATTTACAAAACTTCGATTCTACTCAACGCTATCTAGAACCATGGTGAGCCTAACTATCTAGAATACTGATAAACACACTTAGATACTTTTTTGGTAAATACATACATATTACTTATACATAGAAACACCCAGGACCAATGCAAATAGCCATTCATACAAATATTTGCACTGAGCGGGGATCAAACCCGCGCCTCCTACGTAGCAGTCGCGTTCACTACCACCATACCACACCACAGAGACTATCAATTGCTTGTCGGTAAACAATAGCGTGAGTCTACTTTTAATTTTATTGTTTACAGAAGTTATTATCCAAAATGTTTTTGTTTTTGAAATGCCCTCAAATTTCTATAATTTAAAACTCAATTATTTTATTTAGTTTCAACATCGCAATCATCCAACTGTATAATAGGTATAATTTTACAGTGATTTATTCTGGTGTTTAGGTACAGCCGAGTGCATTCATATATTGTACCCATATCATAATGACCTCGACTGTACCGATAAAAAGAGCCTGCAGCACAGTTGCAAATATCGATTTTGCTATGACTAATCAATTAGGCTGTACCTACATCGTAGATTTTAGATAATGGTGGCTGTACGATGGCTGTACAAGTATCTTGTGTAAAATTGCTTCCATATCTTACAAAACAATTGTTCCAATTTACGCAATTTTTGCTGTCGTTCATAGACGGTTTATATTTATCTGGTATGAACAGAACACTGAGTATGAACATTTATTAAACCTTAGTCATACGATTATTTTTTGCAAGTTTTCAATTCTTTCTTAACAGAAGCCAAAATATGATTGGTATATTGAATAACTTTTGAGTTTTTGAAGCATGTTACTAAGTCAACGTTTTAGTTCATACAGATTTCTACCAAACTCATCTGCTGTTGATCATCAGCAGAATCACTATAAAAAAGGTTAAAAAATAACCAAGGTTAGAACTTGCTTATCTTATATTTAATATGCAAATAACTGCAACGACACATAAATAATAACGTTAAACCATTTCCACTCTAAAGTCCATTAAAACGTTTAACGGCATTGCAGCTACGTAGCACTTAATGCACTATTACCTACTGCGAATCGGATTAGAGTTCCTACAAGCGGCAATAACGCTTGTAGTATACTCGTTTCACATCTATTTCGAAGTAATATGTATTTATGGTCTTAGAGCAGCGATGTGAGAGGATCCGGGCGAATTAAGCTCGTCTTATTAGTATATCATTAGGGCCCTCTGTTTTAGGAAAGCAATTTTGTACTGATGCTGATAACATTCTCAGAGATTGTTTCTCTTAAACATAATGATGAAAGATATATTCTGTACAGTACTTTCTTAACACTGAGTAAGGTTAAATCCTTCCGTCCACTTGGATCCATTAAATGAGAGAGAGAGAGAATGATGGATCCAAGTACACTTTTTCCTCCACCTGAGTCCATCGTACCAGTCAATTTCAAATAATGGATTCTTCTAGAATGTGGAAAAGAAATATCTACTACTATTATAAAATATATTTTTTACTTGGTAACATTATAGATGAATAGAAAAATAGATTATTCAATTTATTCAGTAGACTTCAGCACAGAAACCTAGTGGGCTTTTTGATCTTTTTACAAACAATTTCATTAGAATCTTATTACAAAGTTTTGCTTGAGTAGCATAGTGGAATATTTGACGGTGACTAGGTGAATTGTCGGCAAAAGATGGCGTACTATGGGCATTAGAGTCCACACTTCCGGAGATTAAATATAACTTTGTGAAGATCAACACGAAAACGAACGAGAACTTCAAAATCATTGAAAAAACCTTAAGCGCACTAATTATAATTTAATGATCGTTCCCTAATGAGATTTGAAAGTTACTCGTGCATTGGTACGAGTGATTCGCTCCTTACCAAGTTAATACCTTTCAAACATACGTTAATTATGAGGATTATTATAAGTCGCAAACTTGATTACATGTAATACGTTCGTTATTTCGCTTTTAATAGAACTTCCACGTTGTAGGCGGGAATTTTAGGTTACATTTCATTCGATAAGATCGACATTCATCAAAGCGCCCAAAGCCTAGGCTAGTAGTAGCGATACCGCTTAGACCGGGCGCCTATGAGAAAGATAGACCTTTGACGTTGTAAAAGATGAAATTTGTTGGAGTCCCAAAAACTCATATAACGTGGTCATACTACAGAAATTTGATATCGCCTGCGGGTTACACGGAAAATATTAAAAGTTCAGTTGTCAGACTGAAAGCAGACCCAACTGAGTTCCAGCAAGCCTCGGAGGAAGATCAATTTTAAAACTGTCAACAAAATTCACATATTTAGATACTTTTTTAGAAAAGAAACAAACGTATCTACATATGTGCTGCAGCTCTAACCGCTTGGTCACGGTCTCCGCCTGTACAACGTTCGTCAATCGTTCCTAATGCCTCAATAGCTCCTAAGAAGCGTGCCGCAGCATATATTACGTTGGTGCTAAGCGGAACTTGAGGTGGCTTTTAAATGTCAAATCGTGACATAGTATTCCCAACATACGTATGTTTATATGACTATTTACTGACAACAAAATTGAGTCTCCGACTTCATTTTGAGTTTCCAGTTTTCAGATGTACGCTCCTTGACTTACTGATCTGCCTCCCCAAGATGATTTGGTCTCAACTCTACAAAACAACAGTGTGAAGTAACAGTTTACTAAAAAATAATCCGTTACCTAACAGGATTTTTCGTATCAGTGCAATGTCTCCCAAGTATTATGAATAAACAAAGTCTACCGGTACCAAGAAGAACATTCTTGGAACCGGTAGACTCTTTAATGCTTACGTTCAGCACGTGGGATGTCGGCCATACCAATTACCATACACAATGGTATTAGGTGAATTGTAAATGATTGCCGTTCCGTAAACCGTGTCAGTACCAGGTCATGTTGTGGTGTAAATGAGGTTAGTTTGATAAGATCGTGGATAATATCTGTCGTTGTTGGTGCATCAGAGTTTCTCAGTGACTGAGGAACTTAACGATGTACGAGATATATATGAATATTTGATACTAGCGTACTATTCTGTTTCCTGTTCTTCTAAAGTTATATTTTAGTCTTGCTTAAATGTGATTAAATTTTATACTCTGCAATTATTTTTTCTATCGTTTCTTACTAAAGTGGCAGTTTATATATCTTCAAAAACTAAGTCATAGATAGTACGTGATGGATAATCGGGTCTCACATTATACGAGAAAAGCTTATTGACATTGCGAGAGCATATATTCAGGGCACATAATATGTCTCCATCTGGACACATCTATACCCTTAAATCGCCTTTTACGACACCCACGGGCACAAATGAGATAGTCCTTATTTTACTACTGAAGATGTTAGGAACTAATCCATTTTCTACTGCAATTAATACTCGTGTTTTTCACAGTTTGACAGTACGAACGTCTGCAAAGAAATCTTTGTTATAAAACGTCTTTCGTCACGTCCTCTGCGTGAACGAATTATCAACCAAATTCGTCGTGTGGTTCAATTTCAACCTCAATCCTATTAGTCTAAATTGAATATAGAATACAGGAAGATGACCGTAACTATAACACGGATCGTTTCCCCTGCCTCTGTGGCGCGGAAATATTCTTTAAAAACTTCTACAGCGGTCCATTTGTTGAGACTGTGTCCAAAAATAAACGGCGACATCCTGACGGACTTCGAAAGGACCGTGTCTTCAGATTTGTATTCCGTGTTTTTCGTAACATATCACACAATTCATATCATTTTTTTTCCTAAAGAAGTTTCCAGTTTTTACCAGTGTGCAAAGCGACTAAAATATGGTTATTGATCCTAACATGATGCATTAATATCATATACCTCAAATATAATAATTTACTGCAGAAATGTAATAAGACGACTTGAATTTTCTTTCCTGCAAGATCCCTACAAGCATATAATTACTAACACAACTTATACCTTGTAAAGTGTGGGGTACAGTACAAGAAAAGTTAAATAAACAAAGTTATTAGCGATGTACGTTGAAGTTGCCTATAATGTGAAGTACACACCAAGCAAACGAAGGTGAACGATGGTTGAAGATCGAACGCGAACTTGTGAAAGAAAGCAATGGGGTTCTTGGTTATTACGATACACCCGACACTGTGCAGTATATTGAGTCAGATTATAAGGAAACAAAGGTTATAGGCTCACAAAATAATTGTATACCACTTAGGTGACAGACAAGTACAGGGCAAGTGCAAGTGCTCAGATAATTGTTTGTACACGGCGCGCGGCGGTACAAACAATTATCTGAGCACAAACCATTGTATAGGCGGTAGAACAGACACAGTAAGGCAGCTGAGGTTGAGAGGTGCCATATCGCCTACGAATTTGGGATTGTCGTCGAGTCTCAATGCCGGTCAAGCATCAATTGATTCCATGGAACTAGATTTACGGTTTACGTTCGCTTGCGTTTGGCCGGTATGTACCCGACCGGCATAAGATGTTCAAACAGCTTGTATTAAAAGGTGTGTGCGTTCGCGCACACTGCCGTGACTAATTACCGCTATGTAATGCTAGGTAACGGAATATGGTCAGCGATTGTATCTCTGCGTGCTTTTGATTGATTGCACTTGGTTTTGTTGATATTTCAACACGTTGTTTTAGCGAGATTAATATACTGTTTGAATCCTCTATTTCCAATCTTCATCATCGTCTTAGCGTTAAATCGCGGATGCGTTCGAGGAAAAAGACCGATTAATCCGAAGTCCCTTTGCCGGTTTTCACTCATCCATTTCGCTCGGTCATTGAATTGTTTATTGTTTGTTTCGATGTCAAGTCAGCGTTTCTTAAGATTCCCTTCCTGTATAGTCAAATATTTGTTACTTACTCATCCACGGTAGTGACTCAGCCTTTTCTTACAAAAGACTAACCTACCTTGACTAACCTGTAAACTGGACTACATCGAAGTTATGCACTTCTACTTCTTCTTCTTCGTGTTAGAAGCAACAATCTAAAAAGA
Organism: Eilema sororculum; assembly: GCA_914829495.1. Taxonomy (NCBI): domain Eukaryota; kingdom Metazoa; phylum Arthropoda; class Insecta; order Lepidoptera; family Erebidae; genus Eilema; species Eilema sororculum. Next base: position 3,002,047 of record OU618532.1, read on the forward strand.
ATAATGGTAAAGCGACAGCTACAGACGATCGCTACCTATTATATATATATTGAAATAATTTATTATTCACAATGTATTTTCACGAAACAATATCGTTTCCAGATCCTTCGTGAAGGCCTTGAATAAAACCTTGTGAAGTCAAAACGTATTTATCAAATATCCAATTATTGTTAATGACAGCCAAAGGCGGTAGTGTTTCCATCGAATATCGATACTTTATACTGGCGGTTACGTTTGCGTCTGTTTGTTGTAATCACTTTTGGGACCTGTCAAAAGACTTTGGGTAAATATTCAGAACAAATTATTCGTAAGTAATGTCAGTATCGCGTGTTAAGAAAATTGTTTTCAATTTGTTAGACATGTTAACAATATTTTGATGTAAACCGATTTGTAAAGTCTCTTAGTTTCAACTGATAGATAAAGTTTGTACGTTACTAAATTTGTGAATAATTGTTTTCGAAATTCACTGTTTTGATTTAGCATCGTTGATGAAAATGAGATTTCACAAACTAGGTACAGAGACATGACTTCGTGCAACGATCAAAAACAAGTACATGTTCAGCACAAATCTATACTTATTGAGGATCCGAGTCTGGTTCAAACGTCTTGCCAGTTGCTTTCTTGATACAACTATCATAAGGCCGTTTCCATCTCTTCCGCTGGAGCACAAAATAAATACGAATAGAAGTCAGCTTGTGTCTCTCAAATTCCTCTCCATCTGAACATACTACGAGTATAATATGCCGTCGTTGTCACGCCAACATTATTTTTAAATAAAACTTCGCATCCATCGCTCAAAATTGTAACTCGACACGATGTTTACGTCATGATCCAATTATCTTCACGAGCAGACTATCTGGTTTCAGTCTGGTTAACTGAATTATATCCCACCCGTTAGTTTATTGGTTAATTGCTATATCGCTGTACGGTACAGTAGATAGTTAGTCGGTTGGCGAAAATTATTCAGAAGCTAGGGTTGCAATCTAAAATTAAAGAAAAGAAATTAGGGATATCCATTAGATATCCATTATCCGTTTTGGAAGCTTACTAATTTCTATCAAGTAACTATCAATTCTTGAACCAGGAATCCTGTTCTCCTTTGGATGAAGTATATTTCTTCGATAATAGTGAATGGTAGTATTTGTTCTTTGATGTTGTCAAATCTGAGAACAACTACTAAAGCGAGTCGATTGTTGAACTATAAACAACTCATCGCATCCATAATAGACTTAGCTACCCAGAATTCTATGATTTCCAGTGACGTATTGCGTTGATGCGGAAATATCTAAGTTGTTTGTCAGAAAAAATTAGAAGCGGCTATTGTGGTTTGGTTTTATTGAGAGAAAAGTGAGGAGTTAAGAATGGAAAGACCAATAAAAGATGCGTGGTTAGTGTGAAAGTGAATATACAAGAGAAACAAAAAACTGAAGGAAAGAGACATTTGAATGCAGGAATTTATCAAAGCGATGCTGACTCCAAATATTTGGAACCCGAGCAGATGATGACCATAATGATTGAGTCCATAATAATGCCCCTATATGCGTAAGCATTCTTTTTGTGGTAATCAATGACACAATCAGTTAAAATATAGTCTCAAGTTGACCTCAAAAATCCTTGAAAACCGTTACACCTATTAATCCAAAACCGCAGTTCCAAATGGTAGTCGATGAAATCGAATTGGTTTTACAATATCCATAACCCAGTTTGTGTTATATTCGCGAAATGGTAACATTTCGTGCCGATTGCCAGTTTACCGGTTTTAATTTGATATTTAATTTAGTAAAACGTTCGCTTGGTATTGTTTTACGTTTGAGTTTGCGTGTAAATCAATGTAACTATTGTAATGATCCAAAAACAAGGAACTTGGCCAGTTTTAGTAGTGCGACTCGTAAAAACAAATAAATGTAGTACTAAATCAAGAGGTTTAGATACTATTATTGAGGAGTTTGTACTATCCACATTTAGGTTGTACCATCAGATTAGATCGTTTATTACCCGTGTTACTACCAATCTTACTACTAGTAGTAACACCGGTAATAGAGTTACCGTTCTTACTACTAAAGTTGAAAGTTGTTAGAACAGTAAAAAGAAATTACCCATGTTACTACCGTAAAATTAAAATACAAAATCAAACAAAATTGACGAATTTGTATTTTATTGAATTAACATGAAATGAAAAAGAAAGAAACAGGCAAATAACAGTAATTTCCAATGAAATGAAAAGGATAAACATGCCAATCACAACAATTGATTGTGAAATAAAAAAGAAAAACAAGAAAATCACCGCAATTGCTTGAAAAATAAAAATGAAAAACAGGCAAATCACAACAATCGCTTGTGAAATAAAAAAAAACAGGAAAATAGCCTATCTATTTCACAAATTGTCAATTCTTCCCAATGCTGCTTAATATGTTAGCATGTTCTGAAAAAATCAGCCTTGTAAAATAAAATGAACATCTATGATATTTCATTATTATAAATTTCCAGAAAAAGTCAAAATAATTATAAACCATAAAATCTCCGTTCTATAGATAGGTTGTAGATTCCAAATTAAATTTCAAATTACTTTTATTATGAACTAGGTACGTGTAAACGCAACGAAGACTGAGATAAATTTATGTGATATTGTCTTGCACTCCATACATTTACTACTACGCGCAACCGAAGTGTGTCTTTACAATTGTGGGCGATTATGTATGGAGCGTTTTCGGGCGGTCCGAGAAATAGAGTTTTCAAAATATTTGTCGTACGAAAATTTCACTTTTACAGTTCACTATATGACTGACTTAAAGGGGTTTGGGTAAAGTTGGCGTCATGTTGAAAATGAGCGGTCATTAATGAAAATCATTTAATATAGTATAGTATGTACAGTATGAAGTGATCAAAAGTTACTATGGGCAAACTTCTCTAAACCATATCGGGTTGCAGATATGCAGGCTGGAATGTTTGATCGTACTTGGAGGTAAAGTACTCTAAATACTGGGATAGCGAATTTCACGAAAAGAAAGATTCTTTTCATTTAAAAACATACAAACTCTCATTCTTCAAGTTTTCCGTAAATGCCACACCCGGTAGTCGAACCGACTAAAATCGGCCTGCTTTTTTTTATTTTACAAGCAATTACGGTTAAATTCCTGTTTTTTTTATTTCACAATCAATTGTTGTGATTGGCATGTTGTTCCTTTTTATTTCATTGGAAATTACTGTTATTTGCCTGTTTCTTTCTTTTTCATTTCATGTTAATTCAATAAAATACAAATTCGACAATTTTGTTTGATTTTGTATTTTAATTTTACGGTAGTAACATGGGTAATTTTATTTTACTGTTCTAACAACTTTCAACTTTAGTAGTAAGAACGGTAACTCAATTACCGGTGTTACTACTAGTAGTAAGATTGGTAGTAACACGGGTAATAAACGGTATAGTCATACAAATGACAACTACTTGCACAGATATGAGGTTCGAGAAATTCCATTGAGAACACCCGGCCGAATGGCAGCTACGGGAATATCGCCTAGCCTAGCCCACGAAGGACACCTTCAAAATAGAAAGAAAAATCATTTATTATCTCGAAATAAATACGATAAAGTTAATTGAAGTCGGCTTTTAAGACTTGCTTATAAACAAAGCATTGTAGTTAGATTATCACAGGAATATAATAAAGCGTGTTACGATTAAAAAGAAGATAATTATTTGGCTTAAAATCAATAAATAAAGAGCTTCATAAGCGCAATCATAAAAATTTATCCGAAGTATATTTGTTTCTTTAAAAACGATTTATAATCTTTCAATAAAACAACAACCAGAAACACATTTTGTGTGGGAAGATGCAAATAACTGTATTAGGACGGCACGAGTTTGGTCAATAAAACGGTATCATTGAATAAAAAACCGATTTTTACTTGTCGATCTCGTTTGTCCGGTCACAACTTGCGGGAATTAAATAAATCATTTGTTGTATCGTAATTATAAAGCAATAAATAAGAAAGTTTAATTGTATGTGGTTGTCAATCAAAGCTATTAAATATCTTATTTGATTAGTATATACAAAGACCACACAACGAATAATCTGAAAAAGGTGAGTGGGACAGACTGAGTGCGGAAGGTGGAGGACTGCGGTAGCCTAATTAATTGATTAGTCTAAACCCATATCCCCTAGTTCCAAAGCGTGGACTTACAAAATGACCAGGTTTAAGCCATGAGTTTACATTATTTTGGGTCATTTTAAGCTTAGTTCCTTTTATGCATGCTTATTGCAGGCCTTTGATTATTCTCAGTGCATATAAAATTGTTGCTAGCTATAAGAATAAAGGAAACCTGAAAGTTCATCAGAAAGTTCTCGATGGTTTGTGAAGTATGGCTTCTGGTACAACTTTTCTAATAATGAGAGAAAGTCTATGCGACAGGGCTGCTAAAAAGAAAATTGCATACTTATCTAAATTTCGCTGAGTAACATGATGGCATTCATATTCTTATTTCAATTCATAACCAGTTTCAACGCCTCAGTTCAAAAGGAAGCAATAAAATTATCTCTGAATAACCGTTCACTTGGCCTTACCAAGTGTGTAGTGCTGCCAGGATTAATTTGTTTAAAATTGGGACTACAATCGAAACCTGGGGTTCGCTTATTCAATATATTTGTGACGTGTTTTTTAACGCAATCAGTGCCAACCATAAAATAATAAAAAAAACGTACCTACAAATTGTTTTCGAGACAAATAAGCCAAAAAAAAAATGCAGTAAAAATGAATTTTAGATTCGGGGCAAAACTCGTTCGGGCGAGCGCAAAATAAGCCAGTTCGTTTTAGGTACAATTATTGTAGGGCTTAGTCTAGGATCAATATTCACTTAAGTCCGAGAGCGGTTCTGGCTCAGAGCATACACGCACACATAAAATGGAATGTCTCGTAAAACCCATGCTTCCTGGTAACATAATGTTTGACCTAGAATTTAATTTGGGATACGTTTAGCTCAGAATGGAACTAGAGAGAGCAGAGCTCCGCTGGCGCAGTAGAAGCTAGTTTAACCTCTGCGTATATAGTCACGGGTTCGAATCCTAAGTCAGACAAAATGTTACCGTTAGCTTTTTTGAAAACCCAATAAAAAGGCAATAATTTATTCTGTGGTTGTGGTCAATAAGCTTGCTCTTTTTACGAAGGTATATAATATATACCTAAGTCTAATATTCCTTTGTCAACCCTCATCGAGGTACAAAGGTGTGATTAGGTACTATGTTTGTTTTATTCCTTATAATTTATTTATACTTTTAATTAATTAATAATTTCAAAGCTAACATGTTCATTACTCTTGTTACAGGTAACGCAACTTTCAATATGATTACATCGCGTGAAGTTAGAACTAATTAGGTAAGCGTCTTGATATTTGGGACGTCATAAACTCCGATGGTGTAAAATTTGACATGGTAAAGAGGTTTTTTGTATTAATTAATCAATCAATTAGCCTATTGCAGCTGTACGCCATGTGTTACTTCCGATCCTCCGCATTCTGCATTATACTTACCTAATACCACAGATAATATTATAGGTAATATAGTTCTATACAGATGCACAATCAGGAACAAAAAGCGGTTACACTCTTCAAAAGCAGGCAGGCAGCTTTTATTTCCAAGCGTTGTTACTAGATGGCGACAATACTCTGGCAAAGTTTTCTATATTTTACTTTTAATAGCTAATTATCAAAAATAAAAAATATACTAAACAAATTATTGAATATGACTGAATATAACCACACATATTCTAATTTAAATTGGTTTTGCAGTAATTGAAATAGTTATAAACAACATGGCCGGATGGACAATATTGCTAGATGGAGATTGCTAGATGGCGGTTTCCTAAATTATCACTTTTATCTCGAAATTTGTATTTATTATATTACCAACTAGCTGTGCCCGCGACTTCGTCCGCGTGGAATGTACTTAATTAAAAAAATCAGTTTTTTTTAGCCTAAGTTACTCCTTATTACATAAGCTATCTGCCAATGAAAGTCCCGTCCAAATCGGTCCAGCCGTTCCAGAGATTAGCCAAAACAAGCAGACAGACAGACAGACAGACAGACAGACAAAAAATTTAAAAATATATATTTTGGTATGTGTACCGTATATACATTCATATGCATGTAGTAGAAAGCGGTTATTTTAATATTACAAACAGACACTCCAATTTTATTTATTTGTATGTATTACTTGTATATGCTGAAATGCTTACATCATCATTTTTTAAGGTTCTGAAATAATTTACGTGATTCTAAATGAGGAAATAAGCGTTTTAACTTTTTTATTTCTTAAAATGATACTACTAATGCCATCTCATGGGGTAGTCGTTCGTACCCTATACTAAATACTTAATAGCAAATTTTAACATGATGATTAATTAGTAACCGAAATTATTAGAATTGCTTGCCTTACCAGTGGATTTACCTCTTAGAGTAACGGCCAGGATTCGAACCAAGGATCTTTAGATTCTCAAGCTCACTTCTAAACAACTAAGTTACCAAAGCTATGTAAATACATTGAACAGTGAACACGAAACCGCCAAGTCACATACCTTACATTATTTGCCATCTATTTCTTTTTACAGAGCTGTAATTATTATGTAACACGAACACTGAATATTGCCAAGGTTTCAAGACGGTAAGTACGAAAGTCAGCTGTGAACGCAGCCCTCGACCGACATGTAGGGCAGTGGCCTGAGCCGTTATTGAACCGGAACACGGAATCCGATAACGCTTCATACAGGAACTTTACTTTTCGACCGCGTCTTAACGTTACGTCATGAGATCTTTTATATAGGTATACTTTTTTATACTGCATAGTACATGTCACCGTGCAGGTTGATTTTTGAGTATTTTGCTGGTCGAGATAGATTTGATGGTGACTGTAGGTACAATGCGCTGCCTCGTCCGTTATTTATAACATCATAAACATCCATAGTCACCCTAAAATACACAATAACATTGTGAATAAACAAATTAGCTGATCATACCAAAGGTATTAGAAAATGTTCTGGGACCCGACTTTTGTCATGGATCTTACCTTTTCCCTATTTCAATTTACCTTTATTTTTATATCGGAGGGGTTGGGTACTGACCTACCGTCGAAAGGCTATTCCTTACTTATATCAGTAAACTAAATTATTCCCTACCGGTAAGAGGTACACGTCACCCATTTATGACAAGGGTCTGTGATAAAAGAAAATTCGCCGTACAAACTTTTTTGATATGTTAGGGTCTTGTAAAGTTTGACATTAATCTGCATTTTTTGTATGATGTACCTACCTACATACCTGCGTAAGATCCTATCGTTCTGTAGACTAGAATCTATATTTTAGATTGTATATTACTACTTCTATTTGTGAAGGAAATGTTTCAGTATCCACTATCTGGCACTTATTGCAAAAGGTCAAAATTAGAGTACCGCTACGAGTACTACAGCTAAATTGTCGTAATTTATTAGAGTGAACAGAATATTAAGTAATCTTTACCTAAACATGATATAACCTGGATTGACTATAATGCTAATGACGGGTGCATATTAGTACAAAGTTTTCATGGTGTTAAAACCTTAAAGTACCTATAGCGAAGTAACCTGTATTCTGTAAGTTGTACTGTGGTTAAGTATCGACGGGGGGCCGTTGGAAACAGTACAATTTTCTTCTGTACAACGAAATTTAAACGCGCTCGTGCGTCACTTCCTTGGTGATGCTATCGTCCATAAGCTATGGTGAGAACTTGCCCTGAGGTTACTCGTATTGTTTACCACAAAGGTGCCACTTGGAAAATAATGTCAGAAAAGTCGCAGAGTAATCGGAATAGCATTCGCTTTTGTCAAAAAATTAATCAGAGTTTAATATAAATTTGAGAAAGCATAAAGTTGAAAGTAATGTCACAAGAAAGACGTTATCAATGGTTGAGTTAACAATGGACTAGAAAAGGAATGTGTGTTGATATGTCTGCTAAAGAGCAAACAGGTTCAACCTCAAATAAATATGGGATTATAACCAGTCGTGCTCTTAAAAGTTATATCCACTTCTTGCAAACTCTTAGCGACTAACAACAAAACACTTGACCAATAATTCTAAAGAAGCAAAACACTCTGGGAATAAATTAAGCAGGGTACTTAACCTTCAAGCAGGCGCCCACCTTAAGCGTGAACCCGCAGTAATTGCCACTTATAAACTCGTTCAGGGATGTTCGCAGTACACTTAGTGACTGTTTAATTTAAATTAAGTTGTCTAATTTTAGTATTGATTGCATCGGCAATCCCCTTGAGACAATCATAAGACTTATCGAGACATGAAGATGTTTTAGGCAGTTAAATTAACTTTTCTATGGATTTGTTCACGTTCTCTTTAATTGTTTAGATCGAATACCGACTGAATATACCACGTGGTTGATAAGGGATGGCCCTGGGTCAGCCGGGGTGCGAGGGATATATCGATGACAACCTCACCTCAGGCCTAGCACCACGACCCACAGTCGGCGTGCGGTTTTAGTCGGTTCGAGTCCGACATAACCGAGGGGGGTATCCGAGGGGATTTCCGCACGGAAAAAAAATGGTAGATAGCTAGTCTTGCTTTATCCGTGCCATATCGTATCTGCTTTAGATTTATTCTTTGTTGAAAATTGTAACCTACTGAAATTTCTGTGTCGTATTTAGTCATATCCTATGATAGCTTTTTAAAGAAGAGAACTAGTAACTGAGCAAAGCTACTTGTGTTAGGGGTGGGGTCGTATCGAATGTATAATGATCACGGTTCGAATCTAGGACCTCTCGATCGTAAGTAAAGATCACCTCAACCACTAAGCTAAAGATACTATTTGCCATGCTAAATGTTAAAGGGCAATTCCGGTTGATTAAATGTTGCGTGGTTAGAGCCCATTACAAGATATCTCTCAAGGTTGCTACCTATCTCTCAAGGTTGAAGTCTTCGTTTATTCTAGACATCTGCACAGAACGAGCCGTGATATCGATCCTAATAATGAGGGTAGGGTAGGATAAAGTTTTCCGTGATTGCAAGTAGTACGAAGTTGAAGAACGGGCTATAACTCGGACAACTCACCCTTCAGGAAATCGTGCATACTTTCCTGCTCCATTTTCCGTTTCTATCTTGGCATGTCTTTTGTACGCGATTTCTGTGTGCGCTTTAAGCGCTGCAATTATATTTTAACTGCATATTTATGGTTTATTATATGCACATTTTCAACGATTTGTATAACGAAGGACCGGCTCTTTTTAACGAGCTTATATTAGCTGTACTGTAAGTACATATTAGACTTTAATATGTACCTACATTTCTAAATTGTTATGATTTGGAACTTTATATAAAGTTAGTAAGTATGTGATATTTATGTAGATGATTTCATGTTACATAACTGTAGACAGATGTCTACAGTTATGTAACATCATCAAGCTGATCTATAATCAACTCTTCAGCGGCTGCTAGGCAATCTGAATTATGGCTTATTTTATTTGTTGTCAATCAATCAATGAAGTCTCGGATAAGCCTTTCCCAATGTTGGGAGGCATTGTCTTACTGTTTCTACCTTGACCAGACAGAATATTTAATGTAACTCGTCGCTAATATGAAAAGTTGGCAACAAACATGTTGCGATTGTAATTTATTTTCAAAATGTCACTAATTTGATGGGTGAACACTTACAATTAATTGCTTTCGTTATTAAAGGTATGCAAAACGTCCTCAACACAGAGTTTCAGCCATTACTCCGACGTAAACACCTAACAGAATTATGCAGAACTGTTGAGAACTGTAAACGTTCGCAACATGCCACCACAATCCATTTACCAGCATAGGACTGTTGACAGTACGGTAACCAAACGTTCTGGAACGTTCGGGAATGGCTCAGAGATTAAAAGTACTTGCGCTTGTGGATCATCTAGGAGCAAAAGCTGTTTTGTAATGAATGAATGAAACTTTATTTCGGAACATGATCCATGTAACTGTTAGTAATACAATACACTTTATAAGCTATATTAGTAACAAAAGTGTGCAATTGATCTGTCGCTATTCAAATCCAAAATTAAATATTCTTAATACACAATAAAATAAAATATTCGAATATCAATTAAATTCTCATCTAAAATAACAATCAAATTCATAATTAAAATCAGTTATCTGAGTCAAACATAAAATAATATCATCAAATCAAATACACAATTAAATTAAATTAAATCGATTGAACATCAAATATTAAGTTTATAATAAGATTGATACTAAGGCAGTAAAACATTAACGGTAATAGGATACTGTTGACTTTTAACGCTTGCAACGTTAGATTAGACTGTTATCATTCGCGTTTCACCACTCATGGGTGAAGAGCGAAGTAGGGTCAGTACACGAAGAGTTTGAAAACATTAAATGGATTTTATGATCTTTTTGGTGCTACTATGATGTTATCGAAAGTGCAGGCTTTATTACTTACTAGCTTTTGCCCGCGACTTCGTCCGCGTTATGTTCGGAATAGAAAGGTATATTACTACCGAATAATAAATTACTTCTAACTGTATCACCGGTACAGGCTGATTTATTATTTTTATGAAATATTTTAAAATTCGCGACCTCTAGCTGGAATGTCTTTAAAAATGTTAAGGTAGGCACTGCTCCTGCTCCCGCGACCCAGATAAAGTTACTTAAAATTTCTGTAACCCTGGTACTTCATGCAAATTTTCCAGGGTAATAGAAACACTGAAAACGTTTATTTTGGAAAAAGGGCTGTTTTTAGGGTTTTCCGGCAATTATTCGATTTTTTCTCACCTTTTAAACCTTCCCTAGACATCCACGAACATTTCAATACCCAGACAAGATAAATCCGTTCAGCCGTTCTCGAGTTTTAGCGAGACTAACGAACAGCAATTGATTTTTATATATATAGATTACACCATTTTGCGATTTTCAAGCCCCAGTTGGTCGATCATTGATCTTATGGGCTTTCCGTTCACCAATATGTTTACCTGTAATTTTAAATTTTAACCAACGTAGGAAATACATTCGTACAACGAAGGTCCTCTGTAAAATGTTGGTACTGGTATGCTAAAGAACCTTGCAAACCTAACCAGAGAAAATTGCGATGGGCAAATTATATTACACTTAATAGCAGATAGCAACACTTTCCCGGAGTATCTCGAACAGCGTGGTTACACGACACCATCTCAGCGCAACTAATGCAATAATAAAGCAATTCCGAGCTCGCTGCCACACGGCAACAAATGCTCACCTAGCTACACAGCCGTTAAGTGAAGATTTCCTGACCTAATAGCATGAGATTAATTGTTTTATCGAGGCTTCCATTATTACGTACACAGATATATAGACGAACTCTTCATTGGATAAAATTTATGAAGTATAAAGTTGCACATTTGGCGGCCTTGTTGCAATTAGTTTTATGGGCAACAATTGGATGAAAACTGTTGATTATATACCTACAACCCACATGTTACATAAGTACTTTGTAGTGTACTGTTTAAATGCACATATTTGACGAAGCTATTTATTTAGATAAGCGAGTTAATTGGAGACAAAATCATTTAACGCCAGCATTATATCCAATGGCTAGCTAGACCGATAGTCAATTGAATCAGTCACTCAATCAACGTTTAACAATAAATATTACTGACCAAGATTCAGCCAAATGATTTAATTTTAATTCAGTTAGTCAGCCCAAGAATCAGCCAAGCTATTCATAATAAAATTACTTATCTAAACCGTCCATTAATAACCATAATCTTCTCCCCAATAAATCTTTCAAATCGACCCCAACATAACACGATCCAAACTTTCAAACATTAAAAGTGACACTTCATCACAACAGACGAGCTCCAGACGAGAGTTCTTAACAAAAATAACATCAATATACATAAATCTGGTACCTTAAAACAACGTCTTGTTCGATATCGATGGAGCTATCGCATACGAAACATTCAGAGCGTGTGCCTATTTCTGGATTCTGTCCAAAACATGTAAACAAGACCATACTTCCGGTGTTATAACGTATATGAGTTGTATAGGGATCTGGTCTATGTTCGCTCTAGTTTCTGAGATGAATGGCGAGACTAGTAAGGGCGGGCTCATTGAAGTACTCGCTTGAAGAATATGAGAGCTTTTAGGTGGAGGTAGTTACGCTCTCATCACTTTTTTCTTTTCATAATTATGTTTATGTTTGTACGGGTGATGTAAAACATTATTCACCGGCGTGGTGCCGGAATTAAGCGCGCAGCTAATTTGTACTAATGATTTTATTGCCGCGTCGTTTTAGACGAAGTTCACCATGTCCATGGGCTATCTCATTGCTATTCGGTTATTTCTGAGTGGTTATCTGGTATCAATCTCCAGGCAAGGCGTTTATCCTGCCTTCGCCGTTATACATGTTTCAATTCCAATACATATCTAAGTATATTTAATGAATCTCTGGACTAACCGTCTACGCTTACCTATTTTTAACCCTCGATGCAAAAACGACGAATGTTATAAGTTTGACGTGTGTATGTGTGTTTGTGTGTAATGTTCTATGTTTAAATAAAATCGGTCCAAGATGGCCGCGCCGCCACGACATGTCGGAATACATATTTCTTCATAACACCCTCAATATGGGTATCAAATGAAAGAGCTTGACTAGTAGATCAATTTAAAAAGTATAAAATAAAAATTAAATTAAAAATTTAAAAAACCCGTTATATTTTCGGAACAATTCAAGGTCCCCCGACATGGCAACCGTTGAATCAAAATATTACTAGGTATATCAAAAGTTAAAAGGCAAACTCCATTTGTTCTCAACTTTTTAGAGGTGTTTTTTGTGAGGGTTTTTTTTAAATCTTTAATTTTATTATATCATTTTATTTCTTCTTATTATACTCGGGTCGGAGCTTCCATTAATACTGCTTTAATTAAGTCCTAATTGCCACTTTGCCTCATAGCGCTTTGAGAATGAGAATATAATTAAGTTCTGTCATCAAAGCGAATAACTGTCAATATATTTATTGTTGAATGAGGAATGAATCTAAGCATAAAATTTGGGAGTTTTACTACCTAATGTGAATTTTTTTCTACCTCTTGAGACGGTAAAAAGTATACGATTCCACAAATATTATATTTACAACCGTAGCAAGTAGCTAGGTTATATTTTTTATAGAACAAAATATAATATCAAAAGAAATGGTTATGAGAAGAAGAAGAAGTTTTAGATTTAACCATTTTTAACAAATACAATGGGGAAATTCTACCGACAAATATCACTTTTTAGTAATTTCTAAATATTAGAATTTCAAGATAAACTGTATATAAAGTAATAAACTAAAACAATGTAATTTGTGCTTAACATTCAGTGGCATAACAATGTTGCAACTTGCATGTATAAAGGATTCTGAACGTATGTAAATTTTGGTTTTGATATTCGGAATATCAATGTTTTCTTTACCGTTCTTACGGTATTTTTTACATTAACACATTGCGGTATTTATGACATTATGCTTTGTTATAGACTATACATAGTTTACTTAAACTTATCCATAAACAGAGTACTTATCTTCGATATGGCTTGTGTCGTTGTCTTCAATTGTACGTTTAATATCCAGTTTCTATTGATAGTCTTACGTCGAAACCTTTCGAATTAAAGCTTCGGACGGAGATAAACGACTAGTACATTTTATGTGTTTTACAAATCGTTATAGTTTCTTAAAACAGTCATAACATTGAAGCTTCTTACATTTCGAACAGAAAAACGGTCTATAAACATCGATTTCGCCTTGATTTTCCTTTTAAAAACACATTCTGATCTATTTTTGGCTACTTTTATTGTCCGATGAAGTTAAGAACATGGGCCACCATCTTAGTACCTATGTCGTACATGGTGGCTTTGGCCAAAGGTTAGTCTCCATTAGACAGTACGTACAATCCAAGAAAATGTGCTTTTGTGATGAAAATTTGGCTCGTCTCCTGTTGGGAATGTGATGATGGAGGTGAAAAATTTTGTTGGAAAAATGTGGATAGATTACTACTTCTCGGGTTACACCTTCGTGATTGTATTTTATGATTTAGGTACATTATATATTTTTAAATATTGAAATTATTTTGATTTTCACAGTACCTGTTTCCAAATCTAACGTGATTGTTTCTTATGTTTCAGGTACATCTTCTAATACCATTACACGCAGTAAGGTTTGAACTAAATTGCTAAGCGTTTATAAGGATCTATCCTTTGTTCGCAAGATTCCAACTTTCTCAGGAATCCAACTTTTCAAACATCAATACAAGTCTTTGCATAAGTACAATTTTTTATATTTATGACGTCATTAATACACATGGTGTAACTACTTTGAAGAAGTTAAGTACAGTCAACATCAGATCGATCTTGACGAACAAAGTACTCAATGATTGTACCAAGAAAAACAATTTAAATAGACATACTGTCTGAAGTACATCATTTCTTGGAGATATAATAATGTTAAAGCGATTACCAATGAGCTGGCTCTGTCGTTGCGTGTGTCTCGTCTCTGTCGACTGAATCAATGTCAATAGCAAGGGTTTCTCACGGTCGTTTCGTTAATCGGGCTAAATTGTTGTCTCTGACTGTGTGAGAAACCTGGCCATCGGTCATGATCGCATGATTTAGAAACTTTTGTAGTTATTACCTACTCTATTATTGTATCTTGAATTTATCACATTTTGAATAGAATAATATATAGATAATTAAAAAACTAAAAAGAAACGCAGCAGGCACTCAAAATTACAAATTTCAAATAGCCAATCCACCATCTTGGATATCCGCCATGTTGGATTTAAGACACGTGACTATTTTTTCGTATTCCTGACAGCAAACCCTTTTATTTGATACCCATATCATGGGGGTACATTTCAAATAGCCTGTCCTCCATCTTGGACGTCCGCCATATTGGATTTAAGTCACGTGACTATTTTTTTCCGTATTTGTGACAGTAAATCCAAGTTCAAGTCTCACTTGAGCATTTCATTTTTTCCGATGTTTTTCGAACTTAAAAGTTAGCATAATAAATGCTATAAAAAATCATTCAAGTAAATCCAAGATTTTCTTACATACATAGTTGCAATTGAAGCTAATAAAAATGTGTTAAAAACTATAAAACTGTTTAAAACCGTTTTCTGGTTATGTGCATTTTAAAGCGCTTGAGATTATTTCTGAAGCGCCAGTACCGATCAAAGCACACATCGATTTTATATCCTGTTGCGAGCTCATCCAAGCAGGACATGTATCACCCAAGTAATGCAAATCACGCAGCTGCAGAATTTACAATTCTATCACAGTCATTTGACACACCAAACCCACCGTTAACTCTTGATATGAAAGGCGAAACTCCGCTGTAGGCACTAACCAAATGTGCCCAAACATAGCCCACTTTCCTTGATTGGTAATTCGATCGGCGAGCAGGGAAAGTACAGGAAATGGAGGCGTTGAGCTTCAAATATGTCTTGTATGAATTACATTCTAGAGACCGACTTAGGGAGGCGTTTTTAGGGTAACGTACTCGACTCATAATCGATTTTATCTCCAAATAGTTTCCTATTCGTAGATTCAATTTGACACAGTAGTATCTACTGAGCGTTTTTTTGTACTCGTAACTGAGGTTTTGATTTCCTGTTGCGGATATTGAAAATGTGCATCTTTTGCGACTATAACCCCTCGATTAAACTATGTTTGTTTTTTATTGTAAACGAGGAGTTGCCACGGCAAGTCTTTCATATTATACGCACTAGCTATCGCGTTGTCAGTTTTGTGTTTGACGGCGATTAGAATGGAATGAATTATTATATCGCGGCTCTCGCGATTCTGTCAAATGCGTTGATATTGCTGATTGATTTGTAATTGTGATTGACAACCGATCATAATATTGAACCACGATGTTTATTGACTGTCTAACACAAATTATATCTTATTCAATAATAATAACGGAAATTTACGCGATCATGGTATAGGTAAATACGTACCTTTGATTTGCCTGACGTTTCGACCAGGTCACATAATGGAACGCGAGAGTTTAAAAGTTAGTTTAACAAATTATATCTTAATCTGTTTATTTTTATGGTGGTCCCGAAATACTCTTTAAAATAATAATTAATTTTAAAAGGGGTATTCGGGCTGCGGTCCCGGTCCCGATAGTTCCCGACCCAAAACACACGTCGCAACCAAAAAAAAAACGCAATTATGTAAATAAAACATGTCCATAAAACAGCGTTTAGTAAGGTATTAAAGTTTAGTGAGGCACGAAGCATTAATCATGTTCGCTCCACTTTCATTGCGAATTCACGTTCCAAATACGCTGGAAGGAAATTGTACCGGTAACAATAGTAGGAGTGAATTGACCCACGTCTGGGCCACAGACCGCGACACTGATACGTATACCCAATGGATTTATGATATCCGATAGTTGCGATTTGGCTTGTTACAGTATCAGGTTTTTTTGAATGGTATACTGATACTAAGACTTGCTTCCATATCGTGAGGTATGGACATGATATATAGTTTCTTAGGGTGCTTTAAGCAAATTGTAAAACCTATCACGAAAACTCTATACTGTCTGTCACCACCACAGTTTAAATTTTCACAACTAATGTATTCCTGTTGCTGTTATAGCAACAAATACTAAAAACAATAAAATAAATATTTAGGTGAGGCACCAAAAAGGTTATGATATAGTGTCAAATGGGATGCAACTCTTCATTCGCGAGTCCAATTAGCATTCGTCCATTTTTTGTTTTGCATTTAAATCATAAAGTAACACGTATGAACGTCAAGATTGTTACTTTCTACATTAACATTTGGAAACAATCTTCTTGACGTCGTCGTACATCCCTGTATTCCGATGTTTCCTTTGTTTTCAATTTCCTTTGTTGCCTCTTGTTGACGGAAAAGGGTAGGAAATATTTTCACAATATTATGACAATATCTACTCGTCTAGATATGTTTTACACTTCGCCGCTGTACTTACTACTAGGGAAAATATGGTAAAGGAGAATATTCTGACCGTCCATTGAAGTGACAGCAGTTAATTAACGTGCAGCACTAAGCGAGTGGTAATCATTGTTTGCAAATGTAAATTCAGTGCATCAAAGACTAATTAAGCTGTCAGTATACAGCTTCATTAGTCTTTGATGCACCCACAGTTCTAAGCAAATTGCAGTAACGTATTAAGCGACATCTAATTAATCAAAGAGAAAACGTCCCAAACAACAAAAATATTTTTAAGGTCCTTTTTTAATAAACTTGACCTTTAAGAGCATTTTTACAGTTTCGATCCGATATCGGTGTCGGACGACGATAACTGGCAGCCGACGGCTCCGATATTCACACATTTCATGATTGGATACTGTGAAAATGCTCTAATGTAATATCATCTGACGAACGAGTTCCTGCCGCAACTTTCGGGATTGGGGAATTAAACGGCATTCTAGTTTCCTATATGCAAGCTTTAGATGTAACCGGGACTGGCACTCTGATGACGAAATGCTCTTGCTTTCAATCATCGATATCTAAGACAATCATTAATTAGGTGTAGACTGAAGACAAAAACGGTGACTGTTATATCATAGCGTGTGAATATAAGTGATATAATCACGCTAACAATTAGTCAAGTGGAATTAGTTTGTCACTGAATACAATAGATGAAAATGTTGGTTAATATTGATGGTCAACAAAAATAACGACTTTTTCGCACGTTGGAAATTTGCAATAATGTAATGATTACGACGTTATATTATTGAGAATTTTAGGGAAACATGAGTAAAATAGCTCCTGTTTAACCTTAATTTCTGATGCCATGTAAAATGTAAAAAATGCCGACAGAAGTGAAAAGTATAAAGTTTTCCATTTATTTATTTATGTATCTGTCACATAAGAAACCATACTTATTTTATGCATAAGGTGTTGGTAACGTTGTAGCGGTTCAATGGTAATTTTTACTTCCGAAAAAAGAAAAATAAATAGAAATCCCCGACCGGGTAGGCAGAGGTTTATTAGCTCTCACGTTTAGCCAATGATTTTCCGTCTCACGACGTAATAGGAGGCGAGCCTATTGCCGTCAAGCGGGCCCTTTGCCTTGGTCTGTATGATTACTGTCGGATGGAGAACAGCCCTATCCGTTAGTCGTCTTTTACGACACCCACAGGAAGAGATGTGGTGATCCTATTCTACTCCACCGGGAATCTACACGGCAAAAATTCTACGAAAAATACGCAACGCGCCTAAATTTGCACTTCAAAAATGTAAAAACTGGCTTATTTCACAATGAAAAAACATCGTGAAAAGATCCCATTTATGTAAAGCGACAATTTAAATTCAAAATAAAATGCAAATAAAGCTTACGAGGACGTGGTGGTACAGTTGCAATAATTTTGCATAAATGGCTCATGAAGCGTCGCAATACTGTGAACTGTCGATGAACTTTCTGATTTGTGGATTTAGTATTGAAGTTTAACTCCTATTTTATTTGCAGTAGGTAATCTTCTTCTTAATTATTTTAAGACACGAACTAACACAATTTCCTCAAATACACACGTAAGTAATACTAAAGTTATAGAATCATAATACCTCTATAATTAAGTCACAACAACCCTCTTAATTAAGTTTATATAACAAACATTTGAAGGAAACCTTAAATCAATAGCTTATTCAATTGGAAACGTTTCTCTCTGAATCAATTAAACTCTCACAGTTTGCAACTGGCACAAATAAGCTCACTCATTTGTTTGAAGTAATCTGCTTTATAGACTTTTGTTCGTAAAAGGAATTAATATCAAAAGCGAAGTGTAGCTTACCAAACTATTGATCGCAAGCTCGGTCGTAGAGAGAACATTAATTTTGGAATATTAATGTAGAGCATACATTGGCTCGCACGGTTCGCTTCTCCATACAATCACTGATTTAAGTTGGTCACAAGTCCCACGTAAACAGTGTAGAGCTGTCCAATATTCTTGAGCTCTGCCGCAAGCTTCCCTATCAGATTTGGACAGCAGTCACTCGCTTTTAGCTATCACTAAGGTGATATATACATACATCCTATGACATGCACACATTGAAAGCTTAGAGAAATATATTGATATTAGCTTACTCACACAACGCGATTTCTAACCTAGCGTCCACCTACCCGCACCGCATGCAACGCATTATTATACGTTGTGTAGAAAGTGTGATCCGTACGATGCGGGTAGGTGGTCGCACTTCTTTGACTTTCTATAGCTAGCGCTAGGCTTTAACACCGTTTTTGCGATACATTTTGTTAGCAAGCATGTATCCCTCCCTACAGTATATGACCTAAGCATGTATGAATAATTGTCGGCTGAAAAAGAGCAAAAAGCCTATCCCTTTGTTACCTAGTAGAACCACCACTGCAAGAGACTGCATCTCGTCCGTCCATTATATTTATTCCTCGCCAACATATGCCCTTGGAAATAGATGGTTATCTTATCAGACTGTTCAGATACCGTTATCTAAAATGACAAATTGCATCATGGTTGTCACGTCAATTGATTGCGAAGCAATCTGCATAACTGCCTAGATGTTATCTGGTCAACTACAAATTAAAATGTTAAACAGCAGTGTCTCCTCAATGCCTAATGCTCAGATATTACGTCAGTTTTACCATTCACCCGCGATGGATTCGAACTACGTTTGTATTCGTTCAACAAGCAATTTTGATAGTTTATTCCACAGATATCCGAGTGATATCCGTGGTTTATTCTAATATATCGGAATGTTTTTTTTTGAGGAGTGGTTTTCTACCTGTCATGTAATACATACGACTACCTTCCGTATTTATCTTCAAATATATTGGAATACGCCTATTTCTTGTTGGTACAACCATCAAAATTGTATTGTTTGTGCATAATTTACCAAAATCTACGATTTTTTTAAGTTACTCAACTTGCGGTGAGAATTACATCTACTCCGATCGTCCTATCCAGTGGTCGAGACAGTAAACGTAGGCATACGTAGGCATTTAGCTTAGAATGATCAATAAATTAACTTCCGATTTTCTTTCCAAAACAATCCAATGCAAAAGTACCACACTACGCTTTTCCAATTATTGTCCAAAACTGTTAAATCGACGGAATAACTTGTCGTTTTGACTTGTGTAGGAGTGTTATAAGTGGTAGGTATAAATAGAATATTTTGTCTCCTATCGTGGGCAGAGTTCAACACCCACGATTATTTCATTGATGCGTAGCAGACTCCGACGTCACCATAACGGCTGGTTTCTTGTACATAGAATTGAATTATAGTACGCGAGGGGTCTCATGGGCGATGTGCAATGTGACAGAATGGTTGAAAGATCAAAGCATTCTTATATATATTTTAAATGTTTTAATGATCCTTTTAATAGATTTCACTGCATAAGGAGGTACGTAATAATTTATGTGATATTTTCAGGGACACTTTTTCCTTCTACCATTCCATTACCTGTTCCTGTGTTTACGATCGATTAGGCTGGAAACCGGGTTGCTCTCTGCGTAAGAGAGGTTCAACGACTCTCGACATCCATCAAGGTTCCCCCTATCGCACTCAGTACTTCCAAATTCATGTATGTAAATCAATATTTTCGATTCTCTCGACAAAGCCCTGTTAACGGTATCTAAAATCCACATTTAACCCGTTGCAATCTATCCACTCACCGTCATATTTCAAGAGGTTAGCCGAAAATATTTGCGTTATCGCTTTTCATATTGAACGTGAACCGAAACATCGAGAACATTGAACCCATCCAGATAAAGATCACCTGTACGATGTACCTACGCATTGTTTTAAAAGGAATTTATGAGCAAGATGAATTTATGACGTATTATACTTACTACTGACAGAAGAAGTTAATAAAATTCTAATTTCAAAATCTTATCAAAGATATGACGATGTTACCAAGACGTCACAGAAAGATTTGAATTTCGAATGTCATCGAATAATTTAACGTGAGCTGGTAAGGGACTTTGGACTTACTTCGGTCAGGAATTACGTATTGCGCACACGCACAGAAGAGCTGCGTCTTCCTTTCCATATGTTTATTTATGACCAATATTTATAGCATTTCTTTAGATTTTCCATAAGATTTCATGAAACAGGCTATGCGACATATCTGACGTCTATTAAGTTTTCCTTGGATCTGATACATTGTACCGTCGCCCTTATAGACGGATATAAAGAGAAAGAAAATTTGGAATAATTCAAGTGGTGCTCAATAGCTCAGTTGGCAGAGCAGTCCCCCTGTAAGGGAAAGGTCGTGAGTTCGAGTCTCACTTGAGCATTTTATTTTTTCCAATGTTTTTCGAAATGCTATAAAAAATTCATTCAAACATTGTAAAAAAGTTTATGCAAAACTACTCACTTAGACATAGGTGCTTATATTTGCTGTCGCGTGGAGATAAAGCTGTATCCCATAATCGCCTTGCACAGCACCCACGGGAAAAGATTGTATAGCCCTTGTATTCTTCTTCACGGGGAAACTCTCGACCACAATTGTACATTTTACTACATATAAAAAATATCTAAAAAAATAGCTACTTCTAAGAATTGCCCACGCAACCAAAATTCTAAACTCAAGCATTCTTCTATAGTCAATGAAAGTGGCCATAAGTCTCCTCTGTGAGCCATAAACTCGGCCGTGCATTTGCCTCAACGATAATTTAAAACAGATCACAATTCTTGCACACTGCGATAGAAACTGAGTGTTTATTTACAAAGGGTGATACGACACCGATCCGATATCCACTTTCCGTTTGCCGATGCGCGGCTCCTTAGCGCAGTTTGTCACTTTAGCTTGCTATTTCTGCAAACTATGTCGATAAGTTCCGTTAACGAGACTCATAACGAGAGTACAATTTTGTCATGCTATCCCTTCTGCAGCGCTCTCCTGCATCCAAACGGTTGAATTTACTGTACGCGTCCCTGTAATTCATTTACATTCATGGTATTGTATGACCTACCACACATACTCAGTAATATTTTCAATGAAAAACAATACTGTTCGAAATAATGTGTGTACTCAATAATATATGCTACATAATATGATAAGCAGTATTTTATTGTGAATACTGATGCTAATTCTGTATTGTAAAACTAATTAAATAAAATACGCTGGCATGTTATGTGGGACTCGCACCGACTACACGGACTACTAAGAACAGAAAAACGATTTGGGATCTTAATAACATTTTCTTAATTACATATCATTTTGCATTAATAGATGCTGCTGACGTCAATAAAGTCGAAAATTGCTGGCACTAGTCGGCCAGCCGGCCACCTGCTAGTTGTGTGTTCATTTGCCTCACGGCCATAGACTGTCTGGCCAGAATCTGTCGGCGCTGACCCGAATCGGCCACACACTATAATAATCCTTTTCTACGAAACGACTATACAATCTGGGTGTATAATAAATTTTAGAGATTTTTAATGTATTTTAATTAGCCTCACAACCCAGAATTAGCGTCACTATCTCTATCGGCTAGTGCAAATGAAGTGGACCTTTGTGGTTGATATTGAACCTTACTCCGGTGGATGACTGGTTGCTGTCCGAAATAGTTTAATTAAGCTTGTAAACAATACTTTTTCTTCAACAGTGTATAAAATAAATATTCAATAAAATATGTTTATAAAATAAGTATATTTATATTTATTTAATAAACGTGGTTTTGGGCCTAGACGAGGCTGCATTGTAGCCGTAGATCTGTTGGGAGCGCTGGGATATCCTTCCGAGGGCTTACCCGGGGCTCCCAACTATAGGCTGCTGGGCGTTACCGTTGGGGTTTTTAGTCGGTAGGAGTCCGGCATAACATCCATGAAGGATTTTCCCCCACGATTAAAAAAAAAACGTGGTTTTGGTGCTTAAGACAATTTTTCACTCATACTTCTGGCAGATGCTTATTGTAAGTTTAAAAGATTGATGATTTTCCATAGTTAGTTTTTAGAAACGTAAATAGATTGTGTACAGTAATTTTCTAAAGTTTCTTCGCAATCGCAATAATAGTATGGGCACCCGAGAGAACAAAGAAACGTTTATCTTCATAAAAACGTAGAAGAGAAAACATATGTATAGTCGCGTCTGCATGCGCTTTATTATATTTAAGAAAGGTTAAGATACCAATAAAGTTCATTCAACTTCTAATTCAGAGTATTCAATGCAATTTTTCCAGACAGTTTTTTATTTCTCGTGAAGAGGTAAAGGACAAAGAAATCATTCGTATATTTCTCTCCAATTTTAACCAACTCAAACCTTTGCAGTTTTCGAATGCTGTCTGAACCCCAAAACCCAAAAAGAAAGTCTGCGTCAGAGGCTCATCCATCAATGGTCAATTATACCGGCTTGTAGGTGAAGTTGGCTCGGGCTCCGAAGACATTAGTTGGGCAGCATACACTCGATTGACAGCATGATTGATACCACCTTGTTTACCACTGTAGTTACATAAAAAGAAAACGTGACTGTAGGGCCAATTGTCATTTGGAATCACGCAAGGGAAAGTCGTATTACGGTCACGCTCGTGACAGATTTGTGATCATTCTGTTAGATTTTATTTGATTTAGAAGGAATTAAGTATTTTGACGACCTGTGTGGTCGCGTCCATTTCTTCTCATACTACTTGTAGTATTAGATCACGGGCTCTGAGCGAATAATCCCAATTCCGAGAAGAAAGTTACCTTCAAAGTCTCGTTCCTCAATTAATATAGCTGGTATTGATTAAGGATGAGGAATGAGGCTACAAGCGAGGTTGCTTTGCGAAGATCTCGATGGGTCACCTCTTGAAGACAGTGACCATTGTATTCTACTTCTCAGCTAAGTAAACATAACTGTAGATACCGCGTTAGCCAGATAATAACAACTAGCCGTGTTATAACGCTATCTGTGGAAGTGTGTCAGAGTTGTCATAAAACTGAACTTAACCGATTGCTTTATGAACGGCTATTAATGTTTGTTTCCTATCTGTGACCGCTAAACGCTGGAGACGGTTATTATGTTCCTAAAGGCCAAATGTACAATTGTACTCAAACTTCTGTTTGTTGTTATTAAACTTGTAGTATTGTGAATGTAGTTTTTGGTTATATACTATACCTGAGCATCAATCCGATTAATTTGCATCTTCTTACACTTTGAAGCCTAATCTCTATTCCTGTTTTACTCATTTTAGCTAGTACGGCAGTGGCTGCCGTCTTACCCGCTAACCTCTTGAAGCAAGTTTGCGGCACAGTCTTGTACCTCCTTACATTTGACGCCGCGTGGGTCACACAATGCGCCCGAATGAGTTTGACAGGATGACATATAATCCTCATCGTTGCCTTGCCTGTCGACTCAGTTATGTTTTAGAAACCACATAATCGTCTCCAATGTTATGCTCAAGTTATTACACTTGCGATTACTAGGGCAGTGTACCGATCAGCAAATGGCTTGAGGAAACTACTAATCATGCTGTAGTTGCACCATGTAACGGTCAGCCATGATGACGATAAAACTGATTTAACTATTCGAGGTCATTATTACTGTAACTGGAAAATCTTAATTACAATTATTCTATGTAGGTACCTATAGTTAAACTAGATTTTGAAATTTCATGGTTTGGGAGCAATTAGTTAGTGAAAGTGAGTTCGATAGTTGTTATGTAACATTGTTTTTATGGTTACTTACGGAACTGCTGTTGTTATGGCATATGTCATCTAAGAACGGATTACATATTTTAATTAGTGGACTTTACTGTACGGCAAAACATGGGAGTTTGGTCATTGCAGTTATTTTCACAGGTGAAATCAGATTTTAAATTAAACAAGGTGCGATGCGATATTCCACTTGTGTTTTGGCTAGCGTCTTGGATGTTACAAACTTCAAAAATGTCAGGATAATATCTTACTACCATTATGTCTGCTACTTTATTAGCTTTCTGGGGACAAACTTACCTGCAAGCTTGTGCAGCTGCTAATTGACAGCCTTGCGCTGGCGCAGACTTCCTCCCAGGGGCTGGAAGATCGAATGGGAATACCATTCATTAATTTCGATCAGGCAGTCTCCAAAGTTTGCACGAATCGAAATCGAAATCTGCCGATTTAATCAGTCTGTAAAGATGCTGCCAAAATTGGCGTTCGGCGAAAGAAGAGAGACTGTATTCGAGAACGCTTGATTGAATCTTTGATCAAAATTAATGCTCAGAATAAAAAACAAAACTTCTCTCAGCTATGCTCTGTAGTTTCAACAGCGCTCTATTGCCAGCCATACGTACAGTTACTCAATGAACACAGCAGGATGGCGGTGTAATGATGGTCATAATAATTGTGAGTCGTGAGTTGCGGACGCTGCGTTTGTCGGAAGCGCTTACGTCGTGCGGCAAAAACTAACGGAGGCGACGACCCGGCCGTAGGGACGTGGCATGCCGATATCGATACTGCTTTATCTACTGCTGACAGTGCCGACCTATTTACTGTTTCTTATAATCCTCGTATTATTACCCAGCGTGGTGAAAGGCGTATTAACACCCTACAAGTTATGTTTTATAAGTCACGCTGTGTATGCTCGATGAGTTAAACTGAAGTTAACAACTATGTTTTTCGTTAGTTATGTGTTCCCACGGATAAAATTACTAATATTTAGCTTAAATCGGATGTTGAACTCGTCGGACACATCATAACATCAGATGCATAACAGTCGCATTAGCTATCGTGGTGCCTAAGCATTCAATTTATTCGGAACGCCTGTAAAATTATTTCGCCAATAAATGAGGAATACTGTAAGGAGGATATTAGTATCTGATGAATATGTTAATGACGAAGCTGTCCAATCTAAGCTCTGTAACATTTTTATGACTTGATTATTTAAAGTTATACAGTACGTTTTTGTTTAAGTAACTTACTTGTTTATTGTTCTTCTTCGTGTCAATGGCTCATCAACCCATTAAATTATGTCGGCCCAATACATGGCTACGGCCACAGCATTGTCTTGTTTATTTATCGACTAAACGTCAGATTCCTTGTTGCATAATATATATTAAAGAAGGCTACGTAACATCACTAGTGTAGGATGTGCGTGTACATTATCTTCAACCTCTGTGTTATCTAACGGGATGGTTATTAATAATTTTCTTCAATCGGAAATTTTAAGGAGGTTCCTTAGCAGGAACCTCCTTTCGAACTGGTTGCTTAGGACATACAGTCAACAATAAAATGGCATATCTATTGGTCAAATATATTTGATAATAGGTATATGAGAGTTAGGACATTTTAGTTAGATTTATGGTTTTGGGCCCCATTAACCGCGACATCCATGATGTAAAATTTCGTACATAATCGTTGTATCACAAATCAACCTCATCACCAAGCGCAACACATCAATCATCTTCGCACATCTGCTGTTTGACGAACTTGGTTCTGGCACAGATTTCCCTCTTGGTCTTCAGGCTTTGAATAAAACCAGGATTGTTGAGTCTAGATTTTATATCTCGTCATTCATAGTTTCATAGTTGGCTCGACGACGACGTTCAGACTTGAACGTATTGCAGATATAGGCGATTATAGGTAATTGTAATTAAAGTAAAGCCAGTTACGTTGCGATAACTAGCTGTTATTTTCTCTGTTCTTGTCGCACATGTCGCACGTACGCGACAATGGCCGAGCGACTGCTGTCGTTGCGTATGTCGTAGTACAGGAAAGCTGTCCGCACAGCGGTTCTAAACTGTCAGATTCACCATCTTATGACCAATTTCATTCCTGTCTGGAATGCGCTTGAATAAATGTTGATAAATGTTTGGAACCGCTGAAACTTTGTTTACCTTTTTTCTCTCGCTTCGTTGGCTTTACTTTAGTTCTTACAGAAAACTTCTAATTATGTCTCTGTACAAAATAATATAAGTGTAATAAACTGTTCATTTAAACAGGTTTTAATGAATTATGTCATTCGCAGTGAGAATAGGCGTTCGTTAACGGGCGCCTCAATTTAGGTTAATAACTCAGGACTTAAAGGTCACAAGTGAATTGATTCGTGTGGTAAACTCATTAAGATGTTACTTTAGTAAATATATACATACAGACATCAATGGGTATCTAGTAGCTTTTATGTAATCGCTGAACACCCATAAAAATACATATTTACCTGACTTTGCGTTATTAAGAATACCTAAACTACATACATCATAAATAAATACATAGCTACAATACGTTTGGAATGAAAATGGAATCGATTTTTGCAGTGGGAAATTTTCGAATGCGAAATTATTAGTGTGTTGAAAACGAAAACACCCAACCGTAAATGGCTACACGTACTCGTATGGCCACCGAGTTTGGACCCACCACCGCCGCGTACGAGATGTTCGGTACGACCCGATTTATAAATATTCATATGAAAACCTATAAAACACCATAATAGCTTCATTCCAACTTCTTTCTCCAGCAGCAGTACTTGTAGTTGATATGTACGGACCTATAGGAAGGAAGTGTTTGTAGACACCATGCCTATCCAACTGCCGACATTCTAGTAAGTTCCTCATCACAGTGAGTGCTACAATATTTTTCAATATATTTTCTTTTTTTTTTTTCTAAACAAAGGCGCACAGGCCAGTGCACGTACACAAAGGTAACATTCATGCATCCCTCCTTTTGTGTTCCCCTATCGGAACATATGTTTTGTACTGAACGCACCTATAGTTTTTGTTTAAGTATCTACTTCCGGATGAAAAGTATTTTTGGGAAAGCAGAAATGGCACTCCTCTTTCAATCGATAACAAAAAACCACGGTACAACCATGTCCATTTTGGATGCGATAACTTGTTTTAATGATTAAAAAATAAAAAACCCGACTGCCTCTGAAAACATCGAAATAAGTTTGATACCCATTTGCCAATCATAAACCGAAAGAAAACGAATGGGTACCGCCTGCTATCAAACGTATTCCGATCTTTGACTGAATTTTTAATAGCATTTTTATGCTAACTTTAAAGTTTGAAAAACATCGGAAAAAATGAAACGCTCAAGTGAGACTTGAACTCACGACCTTTCCCTTACAATGCTCTTCCAACTGAGCTATTGAGCCACACCTGAATCATTTCAAATTTCCCTTCTCCTTATATCCGTCTTTAAGGGCGACGGTAGTGCCATCTACCAACATGATATTTCGATCTTTTCAGAGGCAGTCGGGTTTTTTTTATTTTTTAATCATTTTTGTTTTATTTTATACTTTTTAGTTATGATATATGACATGTATATATTTTTGTAATCTCTTTCTAATTTCCTTCATTTTGATACCCTACTCGATAAGTTTGAGTCAAAAATATTTTTGACAACATACGTTTTGGCGCCAAAAATCCGCCATTTAGATTTTCTCGAAATTTTAATATACCTGGTGTCACTCACACAATCACGGCGAATCTAATCACACCTCACATGTCCAAATCCGTCAAGCCGTTCAGGCTGTAGGCCGTGCCAAATAAATGGACATACATACATACATCGCTGGTTAAATGCCAAAGGGCCACATTACGGAAATAGTAAATTTTACAGGAGAGCCCATCAAAGTTTTCGCCGCGATATTTTTAATTTTTTTAAGAATCTATAAGTGCTACATCTATGTGTTATATATCATTCGATGCGTATTTTAGAGCTTTATTCAATGATATTTTATACAAGATATGTTACGTTCATAGTAACTGACTTCTCAAATCTGATCCAGCAGTCTGTCAGTGCACAATAGTTGACAATTAGCGTTAAAGTAGTACAAAAGATGGGATAAGCACATGAGTAAAAAAGATAGCTATAATTCGGAATGATTCGGACGATTGCGCTTCGAAGCATAGATTATGATTTTGTTGAACAGAAGGGGTATTTCGTTGGTAGGCAAGAAATGAAATTCGATGAAAAAATAATACGTCATTATTTATTTCGGAAAATGATAATAATTCAAAAAGATAATTAGGGAACTTCTCGAAAATAAAACCATAGTGCCGTACTGACGTTATAATCAAAATTAAACTCCTTCAAATAAATTTAATTTATTTCTTTTCTGCCTCTTAGAAAGTTTTTTATTTTGGGATTATTTTTATGAGCAGAATGAAGCCGAACAGTGGTATATTTGTCAGTTATTTATATTCTTCCTGAGCAATGTTCCTTTTTCCGAAGTATATCTCTCAGTGGCTTCAAAATTATTGCTACAAATTCTGCTGCTTTTTGAAGGTGTCCAGTTAAACTCATTTCGTTGTTCTTTAACAATTGCAATCCACTCTTGAAGTCGAACTTCATTAGTCGGAAACCTTGAAAAAAAATTTAGGTTATTACAATTATTTAAAGGACAACAAATAAATAAAACAAGAATTATGTTACTGAAGTTTGAATAACAAATAAAACTGAACAGCAGGTCAAAATTATTACTTTAGTAGGCAGTAAACTGAAAATTACCCTATGTCGCATCTGTACTGATAATCTATGCAAGCAGTGTTGTTGTGTCCTTGTCGTGCTCATATCAAAAAGTATTTCTGTCCTTTTTCTTTGCCGCCATTATTTTAAAAATATTAATAAACTAATTTTAATGAAATACACTAAAAAATCGGTAATATTGTATGTACTTACATGTGATAGAAGGTCCTTCGTGTTTTATTGATTTTAGTATCGTAATTTGTACATTTTTAAAAATACACCATGGCATTTTTATTGCCATTTTATTATGCGCTTACATACGTGACAACTCGGCGTTTGCCAGACATATACTAAATGCGATACGTCCCAATTGGGACGTTTTCGCGTCTTCACCAGGCGCAGTCTAATAACATATCTGCCTCTTTTTTGTATGTAATATCATTGGCTTTATTATTGTAATACTAACTTATTTCAACAGCTTGCATCTACGAAAGTATAATATCACATGAGTCCGTTTTGCTTATAGAAATGAGTGTTGAATCTGTGCATATTTATTTAATAAAATGCCACATAATGAAAGATAAGTAATGTTTAATGAATATTTTTCTCGAAAAACCAATAAAATCAATCTTAGCTAAACATAAAAAGAATAAGGATAACACAACATGATATAATAACGACCCAATTTTACAGGACATCACTTTATTAAAATAACTAAAACGTTAAAATTCCAAAAGAAAAAAAAAGGAAAGTGTGTTATTGCTCATAACATTGTGATTCACAATGTTATAGTCATCTAAGCCTTACAAGGAACAATACTTATAGACTACCCATTCAATCAATTAGCCTATCGCTGTCCACTCCTGGACATAGGCCTCTCCCAGTGTGCGCCATTTCGGCAGGTATTCCGCCTTCCACATCCAGTCTATCCCAGCCACTTTTTTAGGTCGTCAGTCCATGTCGGGCTAGAGGGCACCCTACCTTCCGTTTACCTTCTTGCGGTCTCCACTTTAGGACTCGTTGGTCCAACGGCCATCCGTCCTCTGGCAGATGTGGCCAGCCCACTGCCATTTCAGATTACTTATTCTGCAAGCTGTGTCGTATGCCGTACAGTTGTATTTCTTTGTCGGATGACATCGTTTCGAATTTTATCCTTCAAGGGGAATAGAACATCCCCATGCCTCCACGCTGGAGGCTTATGGGTTCTGGTCTTGGAGCTGGACGGACATTGTGGTGGTGTCTGAGGCTGAGATGCTTGTTCTCAGCACCCCGATGTATCACCACGACACGACACCGCTGCAGGACATCCAGAACTACCCAGGTTTCGATGGAGTCGAACGCTTTTTCGCAGTCCACAAACGCCATACACAGCGGCTGATTGTACTCTTGGTTCTTTTCTACGATCTGCCGAACAGTATGGATCTACGGTGCTAGAGCCTTTTCGAAACCTGACTTGTTCCGGTGGCTGGAACTCGTCGAGCTTACACGCGAGGCAATTTCTGACGACTCCTGAGTTTATAGGCATGATTCAGGAGTGAGATAGGCAAGTAGTACTTCAGCATCGCTTTATCACCTTTTTTAAGGAATAGTACCACCCGCTCCATGCCCTAGGTGTAAGGCTCTGCTGGATGATGGAACTAAAGATGCTCGCTAGCTCTTTCAGTATAGGAACCCTGCCTGCTTTCAAGAGCTCAGTAGTAATTTCGTCATCACCAGGGCACCGGTTGTTCTTCAGTTGCCTGAGAGCCGCCTCTATCTCGCACTGCTCGACATCGGGTATCTCATCGGTGTAATGGCGCGTGAGTGGGGCTCTATGGTTTTCATCGGTATGTCCCTTCGGTTGAGTCATCCGTGATGCATACAGCTGTCCATAGAATTTCTCGATCTCTTCAAGAAAAGTGTCATTTATTGATTATCTTGTTTGATATTTTATATCGTTCAGACTGTTTAGTATCGGTGAGCTCAATTCTTGATGAACAATATTGGGAGTTGAGTTGAATGTGTTATTTTGTGTTGAGGTAGTTTGAAGATCTTCAGTTTCGAGTATTACCACCTCCATTTTTTTGCTCGTGTATTCATTCTACAAATAAAGAAAAAGCAATGATATACGTATACAAACACAGACCCTACTGTCCAATCCTAATGATTTCATCAACCACGGCAGCAGTAAACAGTCTACGAGTCAGGCAGCACAGATATTATTGGTAGGAGTACCTATAGCTTGTCTAAACTGGAATAACGTTCACATCATATTCAGTGTAAAAATAGTAAAAACTTCCATTGTTTCAGGAATTTTATCGTAAATAGGTATAATTTGTTTGTACGCGTGAGAGAAGTGACTCGCCCAACCACTTTCACCACGTTTGGGCTTCGACAAGCTATACCTAATTGTTTAGGTAGGTAAATTTACTAACTGGCAAAAAAAACATACAAGCGAACCATTACACACAACAATACAGCCACAAAAGAAAACATGTCCAATTTCCGTAAAGAAATAGTAATGTATTTACTTTTTTCTTATATACAAAACTCTGGCCCTGCACTTTCATCTTAAAAAATAAATAATAATCTCATGGTATTAAAATGCAAAGCGGACACATTTTATAATATGGCCCTTTGGCGTATAAAATAATGATGTACTCACTTGATATTTCTATTCCACACGGCCACAATCCAAAATATGGCACTTTAGTCTATAAAATTTAATGAAAACTAAGACATATTTCGCAATATGGCCCTTTGTTTTATAAAATACGTGCACTTACGCCGATTACGAGGGCTCAACTCAAAATGTGGCTGTTTCGTTCTGAAGTTAGTCACCAAAGTCGCGGAATGCAAAAAAGGCACTTGTCTGATTTGGCCATTTCTGACGCTAAAATCACGGGTGTCTTTTCCGAATTTAAAAGTTATAATGATTTGGATGCCATTTTTGAAAAAAAAAAATGGTTTCAGATTTTTTTGCGTTGTGGCCCTTTGGCATTTAACCAGCGACATATTAGTCTCGAAAAACATTAAGATTAAAAAGAGATTAAAATGATGTAAATGTTAAAATATATCAATACGTAGAGTTAAATTGTAGT
Source organism: Eilema sororculum (assembly GCA_914829495.1). Taxonomy (NCBI): domain Eukaryota; kingdom Metazoa; phylum Arthropoda; class Insecta; order Lepidoptera; family Erebidae; genus Eilema; species Eilema sororculum. Next base: position 3,034,489 of record OU618532.1, read on the forward strand.
TCAGTTTTTAAGGGTATTCGTAACACGAAGCTTTAAAAACAGAGTTTTTGACTAAGTTCAATAAATTTTCTCTATCACAACAAAGAAACGCTTTCGTGATTCGTTCGCCAGACGTCCTGTTGAAATAAGAACCACATAAAATCTCCTTATGTCCAAGTTTGTAGCTCTGATTGTCCCAAAATTTCCCCATAAACCTCTCATTTTTAAAGGAGTCAGAAATGGTCTGTGGAGGCCAGCAAATTAAACGTCGTCGTCACTATCAGAGTAATGTCAATCTGTCGAAACATAGCAAATAAATAGGAGACAAACTTACTACCCTTGCTATCTTAATCATCGCTTCCATACTACTAACTACTCCTTTCCCCACCGTACGATCGACATACCTTTGCTATGAATATCACCTTTTACAAAGCATGTCTTACCGGGTCGGTTGACTACATAGCTGTATCGGCAAAACGTCCTGCAGTCACTCCACAGCTATTATCTTTGTATCGGGTGCACAATGCCTTGTACAGTTGACAGCCTCGCTTGGCAGAGTTTCAAGTGTAAGTTCAGACAGTTGAGACACTCGTACCAGGGACTGTGTATGTACAGTCAGCGTCATAAATATCTAGGCGACGAAGTTTCAAAATGATCTTAAAGCTTAAGATTAAGAGTATAGAAGTATTTTACTATATTTAATAAATACATTAGTTTAAAAATAACTCACGATTACTGCACGATTATAGTTGGTTTAGGTTTCACCTTTTAAGTAAACATTCTTCATTTAAACCAATAAACTTATTGACTGAAAGTCGGGGAACTGTCAGCTGTCATAGCACAGATTAAAAATACAGTTGATCAACACGAGAAATAATTAATCGTAACGAAAATCAATACAAAATTATTTTTATTCAATTGTTATTCTGTTTTTTAAATATTTATTATTATAATTCTAATGATGAATATGTTTTGTTCGCTTTGACAAAAATAATACTGCGATGCAAGTGTTCTTATGGACAATATTGTTTAACTCATTCACATAATCGATATTTTAATTTATCAGTGGAATAAACTTAGTTGTAAGATTTCTCGTCTTCAAGATGTTCAATTGAGCTGGTTTTTTATATTTTGAAATAGAAAAATATACCGCTTTTCTTAAGTCCTATCTCAACTCTTTACAATTTGGCCCAGAGATCCCCGTCTCCTTTAACTAATTTGGTCTACGATAATTAATACATTCCGTTGCACCCGCACCTTTGTCAGGATCTCGTCAGTAGGTTTACCAGCATGGAGGTAAGGTTATCTTGGCACAGGAGTACTTCTTTAGCAACTACGGTTTCCACTGTCAGTTTATATGCATCCATACTAATATAATAAATGCGAAAATAACTTTTCATTCTGTCTTTATGTTACGCTTTTACGCCTAAACCACTCGACTGATTTTGATGAAATTTAGTATAGGGGTAGGTAGGGGTAGGACATATGCCATGTTTGGTCGCGATAACCGACGTCCACGCGGGCGGAGCCGCGGGCAAAACTAGTAATGTATAATTGAAAAGAATTGTGCATACAAATTGTAGTCATACGATTTATTGTAGAGGCAAAAAAAAAATACGAGACCGGTAAACGCTGCATATCTGTTAGCCTTGACTCTGTGCCGTAGTTTGCACAGATGCGAAGTATTATATTTGCTCACATCGTCAACTGCAGCCATATTGCGTGAGTTGGGTTGAACTATTTGTGTCATTCACAGATACCACTCATTCCGCAGAACAAGTTCTCTGAAATGGAAGCATAAAATGTAGAACAATTATACAATATAGGTGTAAATAACTGGCTCTGCTGCACTCAAAGGAGACTTGAACTAACCTATACACAACTATTCTAGCTAGTACCCTATTGTGCTTCAAACGAAAACAATACGAGTACTATATCTACCGAAGACGCCCATACAAGCAAAGAGCCACGTGATACGAATATTTTATAGTGGGATGCGCGTTAAAGTCCAATATAATACAAAAAATACGGTTTTTTCCAGAAATCCCCACCGACAAATTCCCACCAGTGTGTATTGTTACTTTTTTCCAAAAATCCCCACTAGTCTGAGTTTATGTAACTAGTGGGGAGTACTGAAAAAAAAACAATCCCCACTGGTGGGGATTTGTCGGTGGCGATTTCGGGAATAAACCTTATAACAGGCCAAGTGCAAGTCGGACTCGCGCACTGTGGGTTCCGTAACTCAGCCACATAAACCTCAATATATTTTGATTGCGTTCACCAAGAAATATCTCCTAATATATAAAATTCTCGTGTCACAGTTTTGTTGCCATACTCCTCCGAAACGGCTTGACCGATTTTGATGAAATTTTGTGAGCATATTGAGTAGGTCTGAGAATCGGCCAACATCTATTTTTCATCCCCCTAAATGTTAGGGGTAGTCCCCCCTAAATTTTATTTTTTATTTTTTAGACAAATTTTTTAATTTCTATTTTTTTATGATACAACATACAAAAATACATACAATCCTCAATTTTCACCCTTCTACGATCAACCCTTATTTTTTAAAAGCCATTTTTGTAATTTAATCATTTTTTCTTTCCGGTAGAAAAATGATCAATCGTCATTTAATTATTATCTATTTTTCATCCCCCTAAATGGTGCAGCGGGAACGGGATCTGACGCCACGAGGGTAGGAAAAAATTGGCGGTACGAATTTCGCCGGGACAGCTAGTGATTTTGTATAAATTAGCATAGTTTCATTCAAGACGTTATAGACCTGAGTATGTGGCATGAATTTCAATTTGATGCCTCCACGCATCACGGGGGAAAAGGTTTTGACAGACAGACGGACAACTAAATGATCCTAATAAGGATTTCTATTTTATCCTTTTGAGGGACTGTACCTTAAAATGGTATATTAAATATGTAAAGTAAATTTATAAGTGCCCGGTTAATGGCAATAGGCTCGCCACCTATTACATTGGGACCTAAACATAAACTGGCGAAATGTGGGTGCTAGCACCTCTGCCTACCCCTTCGGGGAATACAGGCGTGAGTTTATGTTTTATGTTTTAAAGTAAATGCTGATTGCCGACTTTCCGAGAGACAATATAAATATTTATAAAACCTTCATAGTGTGTAAATTTGGTCTAGGAATCTTTTGAACTAGGTGTTCCAAATTTCTCAGAAACCTCTTGAGCCATTTTCGCTTCATTCGAATAACAAATGTACAAATTGTGAAACTATCATGTCTAGGTCTTGTGCCAAATCTACCTACTCATATTAAAACAAAACTGGATCTTGAATTTGTATCAAGCTACATGTCATCGCGGTTACCCTTTGTATGCCCATCTCGCTCAACCAAATTGGCCTGTGAATAGCCTGCAAAAAACTTGCTTTTGTTATGTGCCTAGCTTGCAAATGGACTTTATACTAAGAATGGAATATAAGGGAGGTATTCCTCGAAGCGCCACAGTTTTGAGGCGCACCTAATGAGGCGCACCTGCTCAAATTGTTACAGTTGTGAACTAAAATACATATTTCATTGTTTATTACTTAAAGATTTTATCAGCTTCAGCTGTATGTCAGTAGTGTATTGATTGAAATATGTATGTCTCTCGTCAACTGATAAATACCTTCAAATTAGAGCTTGTTTTGTTTACTCTAACGAATCCTATACAAAACTTAACAAGCAAGTTGCTCCAAGTAGTACATATTCTATTTAATTATATTATCTACTGCTTTTGCCCCGCGGCTCCGCCCGCATGGATGTCGGTTATCACAACCAAACATAGCCTATGTGTTAATTCAGGGTTTCAGCTAACTCCATACCAAAGTTTATTAAAATCGCTCCAGCCGTTTAGACGTGAAAGAGTAACAAACATTTATCCATCCATACTTAATTTTTTATTGCACACAAACAGTACAGAGATACTAGATGTATAAAACATTTTAAAGAACATGTACAGTAAGCTTCAGAGAAAAGGAACCCCCCTTGAGAATAAAACCATTATCAAGGGGGGTTCCTTTTCTCTGAAGCTTACTGTACAAAGACGAGCTTCACTCAAAATGAGTTTTCTACCAGCAAACCTTTGAGTAGCAGAGAAGTTATGATCGTGAACGGGGATGACGAACACCCTCGAGCCTTTGCAGATGCGTAGAGATGTTGCGTCTTTGGCAGTTTTCTACCGTCTCTACCATGGTGAATGTTCTGACGACCTCTTCCAATTAGTCCCACCCTCCCCTAATGTAAACGGGTCCGGCCGTTATGCTCCCATTCCGGGTTGCCCCGGCCGGTATGCTCCCACATAGAAAAATTTGTTATTCCGGTTTGCCTCCCCGGCCGTGTTGCCCCCATTTTCTTTGTAACAAAACTCTTGAGCAAATACTGTTGAGTACAAAAGTGTTTTTGAATTTAACTTATATTTATTTTATATTATGTATCATCGTTTTAGACATTAATAGGGATAGTTTTTGAGTAGATTCTATAAGGATTTAAAAACGCGAACTAAATTAAATTAAAATAATGCTGATTTCGAAAATTAACACTCTTAGGTTGCTCGTTCATAGTTTAGACTACCTACCAGAGCTCAAACGAGTTTTTGGAACAAAAGACAATTTTAGATAAGACAGATGTCCGAAAACCCTAAAAGCGGTGAGTCATGGGCTCAGATACAGTGGCAAAAAGAGTGAGATTATGATCTTTAAGGCAAACACAGTGACATACTCAGATGTGCCCACAGTCTCACTATATGGGAAACCCCTTGATAGAGTTGACAGGACAATTTATCTGGGCCACTGGATCATCGAGGACTTGCGAGATGATTGTGACATTGATAGGGAGCGCAGATCGCTGGCTGTCCGATGCAACATGCTGGCCCGTAGGTTTACACGCTGTACTAAATCAGTGAAGGTTATGCTTTTTAAAGCATACTGTCAATCCTTTTACACGTGCAGCCTTTGGGTTAGCTATACGCAGCGGGCATACAGCGCTCTGCGTGTCCAATATAATAACGAGTTTAGGATTCTGGTGGGGCTGCCGTGGCACTGTAGTGGATCAGGTATGTTTGCAGAAGCGCGTACGGATGGCTTCGAAGCAATTATGAGGAAGCGGTGTACGTCTTTGCAAAACCATGTACGCGGCAGCACCAATAGTATTCTTGGCAGCACCAATAGGATCGGCAGGATTCACCTATGTGGCGAAGATGGGTACAAATTCACATGTAGGTCGTTTCCAAATAAAAATAATATAAATGTATACTAACCCTAGTTTATAAGGATCACTGTTACTAACACTATGGATAATTTTCCGAAATAAATGGATATTATAATATTAATTGTCCGCTTCTACCTGAAAAACGAATATTCGATACAATAGATATAATTGATTCCTTTGCGCTCATGCTTGAATATTGCAAATATGCAAGTGATAACATAGGTTAACCGCGCAGTGTGTCATTTTACAATGTCGAAGATAGGTGACCGAAAACAATAAAGGGGTAGCGTACCCATTATCAGCTCTACCTGAAAAACGAATTTCCGAAACAATGGATAAGTCCATCCCTTTCGCTCATGCTTGTATATTGCAAATATGCAAGTGATAACATAGGTTAACCGCGCAGTGTGTCGTTTCACAATGTCGAGTGAAGGTCCTTCTTCCTCTCAAGGACTACAGCGTAATTATAAGCTTATTTCGAATACATAGGGAAAAAGATTAAATAAAAATACTGTAGGGGCATCTACATTTTTAGACGAAGACAAAGACGAAGGTCACAATGTGGCTCCAAACCCTGTCTTATGACCAAACCGAAAGACTCTTTTTACATCTGTAGAAGTGGTACATAGTTGACGTATATATAGATATAAGTAAAATGTCCTATGTGATCTTATTATTTCTGTGAATAATGTATGTGTATTAATTAGTAACTTTGTAGTGTAAAAAGTAATAAATGTAAGTGTAAACTGTAAATGTAAACTGTGTAAAGTGTATAATGTAAATTAGGTATGCCGGAAATCTTTGATGTCGCCCGAGCTGTATGTGTACCATTAGGTTAAGTCGTATCTGGTACCCACAGGACAGGCTTGCCTAGTGTGGGGCCACTGTGAAACGCACAATGCTGTAAAATGTTTTTGGCAATAAACTCATTTTCATTTTCATTTTCAGACATTTTTTTCTAAAAATGGAAATATTAATGTATATATATATATATATATATTGATGAAATGTTATCCCATTAAAATGTTTCGATTGTTTATCTTTGCAATTGGTACATCCTTGCATACTAAGAGGGAAAAAGTTCTATTCATTATTTTTTTAATATTGATGGATTAGTTTAGTTTTTACTACGGTGATGATTACCGCCGTTGTAATAAGATTCTATATTGCTAATGAGATTTATTGAAATCGTGGATGTATGTTTGTTAGTTACTTAATTAAACCACACAACGGTAGAACGAATCTGGATCAAAATTAGCAGAGATAGAGAATTAAAAAAAAGGAATCCTTCATGATCCAATCAATTCAATTCAAAAAATCCAAGAAATCCATACTAATATTATAAATGCAGAATACAGTAAATCTGTATGTTATAAAGTATTATGACAAAAACTCAAGACAATAAATCAATATAAATGTTCCAAACGTAACAATAACAAAACTCAACAAAATCTGATATTAAAAACTACGAAATTAAAATGTACAACAGTCACTGTGACGCGGACACTACTGCAGGACGAGAGCGGGGCATCGCGCGGAGAAGCGGGAGAAGGGTTGTTTGCAAGGCCAGGTGCCATGTTAACTCGCACGAGCTATAGCTACACACATCAGTCATGATTATACTCTTCATTTCCATTTATTATTTTAACACTTGTCTGCTCAACCGTACTGAATCGAATATCATGACAAAAGGAGAAACTATGGGGGCAACGCGGCCGGGGGCAAAACGGAATAACAAATTTTTCAATGTGGTGGCATACCGGCCGGGGGCAACCCGGAATGGGAGCATAACGGCCGGACCCATGTAAACTGTACATAAAAACAGATAAAAATTTACTTACAAACTTTCGCGTCTATAGTAGGACTCTGTTATAATAGAATTACCGGCTCTTTTCCTTGCCATGACCGACTTCACGCAAAGACTTCACACTCGTATATCTCCATTCCCAACAAAAGGTACAATTATCCGATAAATCTGACCAAACTCTAAATCCATCGCCTGTACACCACTATTAGAGAACTTTCAACAAAATAAATCGAGATAATTTCATCCGATAGTGAGATCGAAGCCGTGACCTTACAAGCCAGGCTTTGAAACATAGCGACAGTAATGAGGCAACTAAGTCTGTGAGAGCCTGTGCCAAATGTTGTGAAATGTTAGCCCGAATGGCACATTCCCTCTAATGCTATCTCCGTTTGGATGTAGATATTTGGTCATAGCTTTATCACAGGTATTCTTGTAGTAGTGGATGGTCCGTAATAGTTAAGCAGTAAGAAAAAGTAACTACAACTGGTTGATAAACTTTATACTTTATATCGAGAACGCTGTAGTCAGGCTTTACGCCACATTATTGGACGTCATACTCGTATAGAAGCAATCTCAGTAAAATGTTATTTAATGTAAGTACTAATGTTTAGTGTGACGTGATTGGTCATATGTGAGAATATGACGACACTAATTTCCTTTCTAACGAGGTATACGGACATTTCCTCTTCATTTCATATTCTATAGTTCTATTAAATATACGCAATGCAGGTGCGAAGCCCGGACGGTCGGACGTCCGTGAGCTCACCTTGATACTAAGCCTTTAGCTTTGATCGTGAACACGTACCTATCTACCGGCTCAAAGGCTAGTCTCAACTTTAGAAGCTAAACGTATTAAATGTCGTCGTTAAAGTTTAATACCAACTCTCAATGCGCTTAGCGAGAAATTGGATCTGGGATAAATGTCAACTATAATTACCTTTCTTTGTACGGATATAAGGCGCTTTACTCTCTACTGACGAACGAAGTTCTGGTGCAGGCTTTGCTTTCGGTTTGGTAGGTCAAACGGCAGTCTCTAAGTATTAACCGAAGAGAATTGAGAAACACGAGACTTTCCCACGTTGTTGTAGCTGCTATATTGGTTGCAGTTTTAGTCCACATAATACCACTCTAGACCAAACTAAAAAATTATCGAAATTAGTCAAATCATGCATCGCAGTCATAACGAAAATACGGATAGTTGAAAGTGCATTACCTATAAGGTGAGGCCCTACATGTGCGTTGTGCTGCGCTGCGTTGCGTCGGTAAATTCCATTCTTAAAAATTTGTAACCAAATAAAATTATAGCAATGAGAGAAATTCTTTTAATTCTAAGAATCATCCTGCTCAATGCAACGCAACGCATCGCATCCACAAGTGGAGCCTCAGTCTTAGTCTTATATCGAGAAATAGAACAAGCAATGTTCACGGAAGTTGTATTTTAAGTCGACATTCACGCTGTAAGGATTCAGCCTGTGATTAACACCGTTATAAGCACAGTGGTTACAGTGAGAGGTAACATTCCAAGGCTTCTATAGTTTGCGTACGGCTTCCCTAACAATTTTGGCAATCCAATTGATTTTCCTTTCCTAAAGATGGATTGTTTTGGAACGGAGCTCCTTAACGCAACTTACTGTAGGAGTACTGAGGTACAAACCGGATTTTTTAAACTACTTTGGCCCAAATGTTCAGTTATGGAAAGACCAAGAGAAAGAAGAATGGCGGTATAGAAGAATGATGCTATAACTGTGCTAAAGATGACACCCGCGTGTTGGTAACTTTAGATATGATGGTATGGGAAGGAAAAAGGGTTTAAACCATTAACATACTCACAATATATAGTTGCAAAGCAAGCGAGCAAAGCAAATTGAAAATATCGAAATTAAGCTCGATCGTTTTTATTTTATTTTATTTGGGGAGCTTACAGCTACATTCACATAAACACAACATTTAGGTTAGTACACGCCAATTATAAGCTTCCACAGTTATATAAAACAAAATTGTTAACAGCTGAGCGCAATAGGACAGGAATAAGATTGAGCCAATAGAAATATCAACATCTACACACTTTCAACAAAACACTTTGTTAAACAAGATCTGGCAGAATGTTTACCGGTATTAAAGAGATCCAGGTTCAATTGGTAAAATTCGCTAATAATTCTAAGCAGAAAGCTATTCACTCTAAAATTGGTGCGACACGGAGGCCTGCTTAATAAGATATTCTTACGTAATCTTTTAACTGGCACTCTTAGCTTAATCTCAGAGAGAAGCCCAGGACAGTCGATCCCACCCTGAGCAACACTGAGAAGAAGAGTTACATCAGAGATTCTTCTTCTTTCGTGCAACGGTAGGATATGCAGTTTAACACAGCGCTGCTCATAGGTGTGGTCGGCTAGGTGGGACAGTTTGAATTTAAACCCCAAGTATCGTATAAATTGTCAATGAGTCATCTCGATCTCATCGTTGGAAATCGAGTGACTATCTGATAGAGTAATGCTTCGACGTCTCTAATCTAGCTAAATTTCAAAACTCGACCAATTAACTCTCTTTGACGGCAGCTAGCATTAAATAAACGACAGATCCCACGTTAAAACTCATTCCAAGTTACTGGAATGCCTTAACAATAATTTTGCAATCCAACTCTCTGTATGTATCCCTCGCTTCACCAGTAAACTCACTTACCACATATTTGTTTCCTTTTATAAAGAATACGAGAATGTGACCCAATATATTTAATTGCAATCCACTTTGATACCCATACATGGATCCAGACAGTTTTAACGGAATGCTAGTTGCCATTAACGTGAAGTTTCTTACCGACTGCTTCTTTTATATGCTGAGATGCAATTGTGTAGCTGCTTTCTGGTCCAGTAACTCTATAGGTAAAGTAAATAAAATACACTAAGTATAACACATAAAAAATAAAAACCAGTTGCTGTTGAAGAGTTTCTGCGAACTATTTCCACTTTAGGATCAACACGATTAAGTAAAAACCCGACTACCGAAAAATCACGCTCTAAAAAGTGTCAAACAAGAAAACATCAAGGATAGCCGTGGTCGTATGCCACTTTTCCCTAGAATATTTATTGTTTTGTCAGAGTAAGTGGCATACGACCACGGCTATCCTTGATGTTTTCTTGTTTGACACTTTTTAGAGCGTGATTTTTCGGTAGTCGGGTTTTAGTTTTAAACTTAATTTTTTATTTAAATTATTTTCGGGGCCAGGTAAAGCTAATAATTTTTATATATTTGAAATGTGCTCATTAAGCACTTTCATTTGATACCAAACACGGCATATTTATCTCAAATTTATTTTTTAAGACAGTACTTTATGAGCGCTAGAGGACGCCACCAAAGATTGAGTGACAAGTACGTCACAAGAAGTTGTCACAGACCGCCTAAAGGGTCATATAGCCTATAACCATCGGACGATAAAGCCGCTTATAACGATACCTCATTTGTCCAGTTCTAATAAGTAGTTGAGGAGCTATGGGGGAACAAATGAACATACATACAGACAAACATACATACATAGCCTGTCAAGATCATAACCCTCCTTTTGGCTTCGCCGTAGTCGGGTAAAAATGAATGTACAGTCATCGGTAACTCTACTATGACATGATATAAGCGTCCATGAGAAAGATAAATGGGGCTATATAGGGTGTAAGGTATACTACCCATCCTTCTTTCTCGCCCGTAACATGAATACGTCAAGGTCAAAAGGCAGATACTAGTCTTTCAAAAATGACAACGTTTCAAGAATCGATTCGTCAGTTAAATTGGACTTCCACAATTATGTTTACATTACTTTCATTAGTAGTTCACATAGTTAGTTTGGATAAATGGATAATGGATTATGGAACTATACAAATCGAATACATAGGGAAAAATAATCTTCTCGGGCGGGACTCGAACCCGCGATTTTTCCCTTACAGGGGGAATGCCTTGACCAACTCGGCTACCGAGACACGCCCAAATTAATACTTAATGCTGTAAAATTAATTCAATTCATATTGTGGAACTATTATGATTGCCGCTGTATCTAATGCAGAGTGTCTACTGGAAGGTATTTTCCGCAATTTCTTATGTTTCCACTAGATGGAATTACTATACTTGTATGTCTAAGCAAGTCGTTTGTTACGTGCATATATTATATAGTAGGTAATTGGGTATTCTATGACTCAATTAGTTACTTTTTACTATACGTCAAAACGGTAAGATAAAAGGTAACTTGTATGATTTTTTTAGTGTCGTCATAAATTTTAATAGTCAAATCATTTACTAAATCATTTAATATAAGTTGGTTTATTAAAAATGAATAAAAATTATAAAATAGGAGCCGACGTAACTTCTACCGCTCTTTCATCATTCTTAAGTTAATAAGCTCGGTTAGATAATTTATTTTAACTACAGGAAAATACTCAATTGTAATCAGTGAAAACAGTTTTCTTTAAGAAATTGCTGAAAATACTTGCCAGTGGACACTCTGCATAACAACTAAAAACTTTCAATCAACATTCATGTGATGAGTGATGAGCAATATGCATACGTTTTATTCTGACTGCATACTCTAGAATTTACATTAATATCATATTCATCACACTCATATTACAGAAATTAATAAGGTTACTATGTATGTATATTCATCAATCACTATTGTCTTATTATGGCTGTTACTGTTACTGTCACTCTTACGAACAGTTATAATGTCATGTCCTTAGGGAACATCGGTGAACGGGAAAATGGATTTAGGTATTGGTTATTTAAAGTAAAGTCTTATTTCAACTTCGAAATACATTGAATTGCAATTTCGGAAATGATGTAAAAAGACATAGTTGTACATTATTTGATTTTCTCTCAAGCCCCAAATAAAATTTGTCAAGTTACATTCTAGAACCACACTTGGTTCTAGAATGTAACTTGACTTCGGTAAATCATCCCTATGCCGCACCATTAAGACCTGGAATTCCCTTCCAGCTCACGTGTTTCCTGCTTCTTACAGTCCCGAGTCCTTTAAGCAGGGCGTGAAAAGGCATCTGATGAGGCCGTTAAGCTGAGTGCCGTCATTGTTAACATGATACATGTTTACGATGGTGATCCTTTTTCTGAGACTTTGCCTTTAGCTAACCATCAGGCGAGGTGAAATCAAATTCATTTTATTAAAAAAATTACAAAATTAACAAACCTTACACTTATAGCTACGGCATAATTATGATCGATATACTTATTTTTAAGAAACAAAATACTTGTTTAAGTCAGTATTATTTTTGTGCGCCATTTATCTAGAGAATAGATAATACCGTTTTCTTCAAGTGAGTATCTACCTGTTCAGTATCTATTATCAATATTAGTCCGTCGTCTTCGCTGAAACTTAAAGTAGACAACGTGAAGTTAAAATTAATACCCACAATCAATAGATCGTACCATCTGGTCTCAGCGCTAAAATATATGGCTGACCTACCCTGGCAAGTAACGGGTACCGTAACAAGCGAACTTCTTGTATATTATGTATAGAATAGACGATAGAGTTAGTATAATTTATTATTGCTACTAAAATATTGATTTATTTCGCACGCAATGATATTGTTATGATTTCCATTAACCTGCTTCTTTGATTCGACTTTGCCGGGTTGTTTGTTTTCATTAAGTCTAGTAAATACTAGCTGACCAGGCAAACTTCGTACCGCCAATTATTTTCCACCTGTGTGTCGTCCGATCCCGTTCTCGCTTTTACAATGATATAGTTATCTAAACAGCAACAGAAATAACCACACTGTCACTTCTGCGTAAATGCCGATACCGGCCGAATTTATTGACATTAATGATCACTGCTCCGTTTCCTTGAGTACCAGCGTGATGATATATAGCCTATATGTTATTCTGATGTATAAGCTAAATTATTGTAAAGTTTCATGAAAATCCATTTAGTAGTTTTTACGTGAAAGAGTAACTAACATCCATCCATACATACATCCATCCATACTCACGCGTACTTTTGCGTTTGTAATATTAGGTTTTTACATATGAAATTGGCGTTTTGTATGGGAGGAACAAAAAGTCGGATATTTTTAAATCTATACAAATAAATAAAATTGGAGTGTCTGTTTGTAATCTATACATCTATACATACATACATACATACATACATACAAATAAATAAAATTGGAGTGTCTGTTTGTAATATTAAAATAACCGCTTTCTACTACATGCATATGAATGTATATACGGTACACATACCAAAATATATATTTTTAAATTTTTTGTCTGTCTGTCTGTCTGTTTGTTTTGGCTAATCTCTGGAACGGCTGGACCGATTTGGACGGGACTTTCACTGGCAGATAGCTTATGTAATAAGGAGTAACTTAGGCTAAAAAAAAAAAAACCAAAAACAAAAAAAAAATGATTTTTTTTATTAAGTACATTCCACGCGGACGAAGTCGCGGGCACAGCTAGTATAATATATTGAATTAATCAAAGTATGAACCATTGTTTTCTATGCACTTTTGCCATCTCATAGGTAGTTCATTGATCCCTTTACTAAAAAAACCAGTCGGACGGGAATCAATAAAATCTGTGAAGGCGATTTGGACTGCCCCATCAGAGTTGAATTTTTTCCCTTGCAAGAAGTTGTCCAAATTTCGCAAAAAATGGTAATCTGTTGGAGCAAGGTCCGGGGAGTACGGAGGATGTCTTAGACATTCCAATTGAAGCTCTTCTAATTTGGTAGCCGTCTATTGTGCGGTGTGTGGTCTAGCGTTGTCGTAAAGCAGCAGTGGCGTGGAGCGATTGACCAGCCTAGGTTGTTTAGCCGCTAGCTTTTCCATCATTGTTTGCAATTGCTGACAATAGACATCAGCCGTAATAGTCTGGCCAGATTTGAGAAAACTGTAATGAACAATACCGGCACTAGTCCACCAAACGCTCACAAGTAACTTTTTTGGGGTTAATTTTCGCTTGGGGCAGGATTTGGCTGGCTGGCCAGGATCCAACCATTGCGCTGAGTGCTTCCGATTATCGTAAAGAATCCATTTTTCATCACAGGTAATGATTCGGTTTAAAATACCTTCATTATTGTGCCGGTTCAGTAATGTAACGCAGCAGTCGACGCGCGTTTGCCGGTTTGCTTCAGTCAATTCGTGAGGTACCCACCTTTCAAGCTTTTTAATCTTCCCAATTTGCTTCAAGTGAATTAAAACAGTTTTATCACTAACACCGCAGCCTGCAGCTAACTCGGACGTGGTTTGCGATGGATCCGCTTCCACAATAGCCTTCAATACTTCATTATCAACTTGGGTCTCAGGCCGTCCACGGGGCTTGTTCTGCAGGTCGAAATTTCCAGAACGAAAACGTTGGAACCAAAAACGAACTGTGTTTTCTTTTGCAACATGACCGCCATAAACATCATTCACCCTTCGAGTCGTTTCCGCAGCACTAGTGCCACGGCGGAACTCGTATTCGTAAATAATGCGATATTTTAAGTTTTCCATTTTGTAAAATGAGTGACGCAAACAGAAAAAAACAGAAGAAAAAAAACAAATGAATGACGGTCATCGAAGCACAAATACATGAGTAAATAGCTGTACAAATTTAAATTTGGAATTCCTTACCAAAGAGGAGAAAATCGTGATTAAAGTGGCCAGTACGAAAAACGCCAATTTCATATGTAAGGACCTAATATTAGTAGGATGAATACAAAATTAAATTACACTTGCAAAATGTTCGACTAATTAACATAAATCAATACATTTACGATGTTTAAATAATAGCCAATATACTTAATGTGAATATTATTAAGCAAACAGTTAGATCATCATACTATCAGTAGAAATAAACCAGACAACCAATTTCCTTTTATGTGTATTCTCAGTTTAATCTAATGTATGCCGTGTTTCTAAGTACATAAAGCTTCAGTTAATATGTAAATGTATATGTATATAAATTCTCAAAAAGCGCAATAGCTTTGTGTAATGTTACGTAATTATTTTGTAAACCTCTAGGATTTAATTTACACTGGAGTTGTTACTTGTTATGTATATTTCATGTAATAAAGACTTTGAAAAAAATCAAATCAAAATAATAATTAATTCTAAATTGGAAAGGTTGCATATTGTCCTGGCAGGTTGTGCATTGTGCAACGATACACATAATTGAACCAGTAACGGTACAGTTATCGCCAGAGTCTGCGGCGCCGGTACGGCTGGCGTAGCGGTTCTGTGACCCTTTGCTGTACAGCCTCTAACGTAAGCTGACAGCGATTTTGTAATAAGAGGACATCATTTTTCTTAATAACGATACTCAACATGTCTGTACTCAACATGTCCCTTTGCCTTTACTGAAATAACTTTGAATGAACACATATTTTTGTAGGTCCAACGAGTACTAAAAATATGGTCGATCAAAGCCATTTTTGTGGTCGGAGACGTGCATAAAATCGGGTCATACGAATAATTTTGCGGATCGAAACTTGTGGGTGGTACGCGAACGTAGCCAAAATTTCCACCACGATCTTTGGAGCTAAGTCAATCACGGCTAATCACTGGCTTAAATATGAAGTTGGCTTGGTACTTGGCAGCCCTTGGCGTGGTACATATACCGGCACCTGCTGTTTGAGCGATGAAACTCGAGCACAGACTTTTCTTTCGGGCTTTAGCGGTTTGGGTGTGAGATAATGGCCGCAGTTACTCCCTTGAAAAGGAAGGAGAAGGAGTAAACAGACACCGCGAATTGATAAATAAATTCATTTTGTTCTGTGATGCTTCTGGATATCATTTGAAACGGGTCAATACTTATTACTTGTGTTATTTGTGTCTGTTAGTCTGTCTCTTATTACTTGCACCTATCTGATGTAATTGTCGACAATTTGATGTTTGTGTTTGCTTATTTGGATGTTTGTCGTAAATATGGAACCGCTTACAAAACTCGAATCAGCTAATATTTGTTTGCGATATTCAATCTCAAGGACATTTTTATGTCCTTACTAAGCATAAACCTAATGCTTAGTAGATGGGAGTTTGAAGTACTGGGTAGGTATGAGTACATCTTGCCAATCTACTTAAAAATAAACATAGGTACATAATTTCTGTTGGATTACAGTGACTTATAAACGCTTAACAGAAACAGAATTTTTTGCTGCTTCTCATAATCGTTTGTTATAATAAAACAACGGATAATGAGATTACGCTACGGCCGTGGATTCAAAATCCATCCTGAATAATGACTTTGTCTGATTAAAATTAATAGGAAATGCTCCCACATTAATTGCTCCAATATTTTTATCATTTAGATTTGAAAATGTACTTTGAAATATAGGTCAGGTTGTTTGTAAAAGTTCGCCCTTGATGCGCCATTTTGTCGACATTGTTATGTCTAGACGCTGGATTACAATTTTATTGTACCTAAGTCCTTTATACCATCTGGTACACGTGTGATGTTTTGACATAACATATTTATGACCTTTAAGCTACAATGGACCAAATTAAAAAAAAAAAAATTGCTTTGCTAACCATACTTTGGTTGGTACTATGAAGTAGGACATTCTTTGGAATGTAGGACGAAAAAATAGGGCCAATGTGGAACAAATAAAACAGGAGCTTATGAATTTCTGCAGTAAGTACTAAAAGTGTCAATTGTGTGTTTTCACTAATTCGAGGTTGATAGTAGGTTCCATAAAAGGAACAATAAACCTACTTATGGAACATGATAGTCCATTCCATAAGTAAGTAGGTTTATTTTGGAGTATATGAGGAGAGTGGACCGTGGGCTCCAATAGAATGGAGAATCACCTTAACAAAACGTAGTTCCTTATTACAATGTTAGAAAGTTACAGTAATCCTTTAAATAGCTCAAAAAGTGGTTGTAGGTACCGTGATTACAAAATGCCCGCTTCCCTCACATCCTTTATGCAAAGGTAACACGCATCAGTTTCGTCACACAGGATAAGAATGGATTTGTTAACAACCGTTTCACATACTATTGTTGCATTTTCAGAGCAAAAAATTCTTTTTAGGTCGACCCCAACATTGTAGCCGTCCAGAGTTTGCCCTCCTACTTTTTCTTCTCCAGATGTGCCGTCCTGTGTGACTTTAACTGGAGCGTCTGCCGTTTGACTCCCATAACCTCCAGAACTCCAGAAGTAGGAGTCCATACATATTCTATAAATACATATATCGACATCCCATGTACACTCGACCAAGGAGTTACACCATTACGTACACTTTCACAAGCACTTTTTTTTTTGTACAGGACACATCAATTTGACTTCACCTCGCCTGATGTTAAGCTAAAGGCAAAGTCTCGGAAAGAGGGTCGCCATCGTAAACATTTACCATGTCACAGACCATGTTAACAGTGGCGGCACTCAGCTTGACGGCCTCATTAGATGCCTTTTCACGCCCCGCTTAAAGGACCCGGGACTGTAGGAAAAAGAAAACACGTGAGCTGGCAGGGAATTCCAGGTCTTAGTGGTGCGGCATAGGAATGAATCACTGAAACGCTTGGTTCTAGCAGGTATACTCTGCACTTCTCTTAAGCCTCATGCTGTTTCCAAGCGACTTAGTATATCGGGTTCTGCAAGAAGGAAATTAGAAGGTTCTTAGAGGGTCGGCAGCCGCGGTGGGCCGTGTGCTTGTCTGCCACTCAAGTGGTTTAAAAAAAATAATATACCTTAGCTTACTATTTACTACCAATCGTATACATGTCGTGTCCGTTCCGTTTCGATACGCCGCGTTGGCGCTGCCCACCCGTAGTGCGGATCGTTACGAAATGGACGTGTATGATGATTGTATGAGACGTATTGTTTTATATGTGGGTTGTTGGTATGACACAATGCAATTGTTGAGTTCTGCAACTGCGAATCTGGCTTAGATGCTGATAGATTGGCTGACCACTTTTTAACTGATTAATAAGGCAAGAGGCGCTTGAGAAGAGCTTTAATTTTCTTATTCTAGAATGACAATCAGCTTGAATCGCGATTTATCTGAGGACAGATTGTATAGATAGATTGATAGTTTGACATGTTGCCTATACAATCTGTCCTCAGATAAATCAAAATTCAGTCTGAGTGTCATTCTGGAATACCTTTGTCTGCTTTTGTATTAGGGTGTATAATTATAATAGAGCCCCACTATATTCTTTACATACGAGTACGTTATTATCGCACGAGTTCGTGGCCCAGACTTGCCTTTCTTTCCATTTTACAAGAGTTTTCTTCATCGTCATCTTAGCGTAGTTTGCAGTTGCATCCATGGCTCTCACCTCGGACCTTGGTTTCAGTTTCCTCCTTCTCCTCATTTAGATTGGTTTATCTGATTATTATGGAAGCGATAGCCCTTTGACCGTTTCTCCCTGATAGGAAAGCCTGTGGCGTAGGCGCTCGTCAATCAGCAGGTACTATACAATTTAATCTGTTCTCAAGATCTTGGTGGGCCTCCATACAATATAGATTTCTACCTAATATTACCTATCTAAAAGCTTAGTTCTTCAGCTTGTTAGATCTTTAATTTTAACTATTTCACGATGGCATCATTATCTTCGGCAGCCTTTCAACGCCGAGACCTTTATACTCATCGTTTAATCTCAATTTTATATCTGAAAGTTGAAACGAACATCAAATCCTTTCAAAGTTATCTAATCTAGATCAAATATTGTATAGTAACTTAGCTTTTGATCCCCTCAAGGTCAATCTTAAAAAATTTTCGGGTTCGTGCGATGTAGTCACGGATTTAGAGTAGACTAGATATCGCGTGTGCATTAAATAATATGAAAACAGAGACACAATCGATGACGTCATGCAAGTCAAATAGTGATAACGTTCATCGTAAACAGGCTGGTTTCAAAGCAACGTTATCAGTATTTTTTATTATCGATACGCTAGTTATTGACCATTACCTTGGACACGCTTGCCTAAAAGCAATATATTCAATCAAGATTCCCAGGAACATACGGGCGGGCGGTTAAAAAAAAACAGCACAAAGAAAGTTAACATTTCATGGTCACTATCGACCAGCAAGGTACTCGTAGTAGTAGCAGCGCGGAAAGTCCCGGGAAGTCCGGCCGTCTGTACTTCGCCAGTACGGAGCTAAGTTGGGACGAAGGCTTCTAGTTACTCATCTAGTTCACTTTATATCTGTGGATACAACCCTGCTATTTCTAGGTTAGCGGTGGCAGCTGGCTGACGATGGAAATATAACTTATTCTTTGTAACAGTCTTCTTTCGGGCGTTATATAAACCGATTTCAACTTCTTCATTAATTCAACTTTTACAGCAATTTTTTCTATGAGGATGAGTGATATGATGATATATTTTGTAAAGTACCACACGTTTTAAACAATACAGTAAATTTTTTGTTATTCACGCTTTTATTTAAACTCAAAAAAATCTGGCGGATCAAGTCACGGGTAACGCTAGTAGTTCTATTAAAGAAATGTTAATCATAGAGTTGAACACGTTTACCTGACCTCCGAACGATAAATATTTGTCGTTCGATTCTGTGTGAAGTACAGGATCGAATGACACAAATATTGATACAAGTCCACATTCTATTCATATTGATACAAGTGTTGCTTTGGAGAGTGTCGTTGGGTACATTTTATTGACCTTACCAATGAAATTGTACGATCTATAGTTAAAAACTTCTTTGTGACCGTTTTTCGTATAAATAAAATCGTATAACCTGTACCTACACCGCAAGCAGCAGAAAGACGTTTATGAAAACAAGCTTTTAAAATATGTACAAAAAATTTCGTGTCTGTGCTATTCACCGTTGAAGAGTTCCTTTATCTGGAGTCCATTTTAGTGTAAATCAAATCTGTTTTTCCGGACGTCCCAAATCAAAAACCTGGTAGGTACTATATTTACCTATGTTAAAAGTACTGTGGTTTTACATTTTCACATAAAAATAACACAATAGAAATAATGTATTTCTCATAACATACCCCTTTACCTGCCAATACATGTAAGCATCCATTATAACTGACAGATGTTGACAGCTGAACACAGTAATCGAATTTTCTCAACCGTAAAAGTGAGGTAAATAAAAGAGAAATGTAGAATATACACACATTATTCAAGGCCCACGGATTTTCGTTACAAGTAAGTCATTTCTGATAATCAAACCTACGTAGGAGTACTTGTTCTGCTCGTATTCTGAGAGGAGTGCCTACCAGTAGTGATCATAACACATGTTATGCTACCTTAATTTTTAACTAACAATATAATTTAATTAATATTATTTAAATGAAAGGTTGTTAGGGTGAATGAATGTATGATTGTCCCGAGCCAGACCGTAAGGATGGGCCTGGGTCAGCCGGGGTGTAAGGAATATGTCGAAGACAACCTGACCTCCGGCCTAGCACCTCGACCCTCAGTCGGCGTGCGGTTTTAGTAGGTTTGAGTCCGACATAACCTCCCCTTCGGGCTCCGGCGGGGGAGGTATCCGAGGGGGTTTTCCCGCACGAAAAAAAAACATCTATAATTGCGTGTTGCCCCTTGCCCGCAAAAACGACTGCACGAATCTAGATAAAATTTGGTACCTACAGAGTGATGGTTTAGAATAATAAGAGGCTAATTTCTTTACAGATATCGATTTTTATGTTTTTGCTTCCGAATTTACCTTGGCCTCGGATGAACTCGAAATTGGGAAAATACGTCTTCGTGATGATGATGATCGGTTATTATGTATCAGGGAACATGACTAGTACTTCTGGAACTTTGCTTCTGTAATGTCTGGATGAGACAAGGGGAACCGTGAGTTATTTCAGTATATTCAGCAGCTTTTAAAATACACTAAAACGTTGTACTAACCACGTTATTTTGAGGTTTTTATCAGTACTGTTACAAGCACCATACTGTTCACGGATAATTTATGTAATTGCAGGTAGATGTAAATTTACCGTTGGTGTTGCTGCCGATACACAGTAGTAGCGGATCCCAACGTAGTTAAAAGTAGAGCAGTAATTCTCAAATTTTATTATGCCCAGACAGAGTTATTGCAATGTTTACCCGTCGACAACCCTAAGTTTTTAACCCGTTATGATTTATTGTAAACTATGAGATAGTACTGTGACCTAATGTTTTTATTTTCGTGAATCGGTGCCGACTCTTGACCTGTCATTGGGGAAACGATGATGTAGGCACTAAAGAATATAGGTCCAGTGGTCCACACCACATCGTACTTTAAAGCTCCATTCAAATAGGATTATTCCATCCTTCTTTCTATAATCCCGGGTCCTTTAACCAGTGCGTAAACAAATATCTATAGATGTCTGGAGACATCTTTTGAGGTATAATTATGTCTATCTATCAGCGTCCCAAGTCGAGTCGCAATAATTTCAATAGGTTTACAACATTTTTCTCTTATTCCGTCTGTTAATAATACCAATTCTTGGCAAAGAAAGACGTTACGTTTATCTATAATTAATTGTTATTTCTTACATTAGTGTCAAGGTCTACTGAATTATCTCATTTTTGTTTAAAAGTATTGGGACTAGTTAGCTGCACACGAATACTGTTGTGACTTTTGATACACTTAATTATTATTCTGGATTTATTGTTCTAACTTCTTCAATTTAGTTTTCATTGATTTCGATGCAAGTTCCGTTCAGTTTAACTTTCCCTGAAACGTCACTACTCGAAGTCGATTACTTGTATTCGATCGCAGTAGTGGGAATACTGGTGGGATTAGTCCCAAAATACTCACGCATTTCTCCTACTTGTAGGCAGATACATCAGACCGCCCTCCTTTTTTGTCCTACATTACCTCTTCACAAGCTTCCTCTAGTTACATCTTATAGACCAAGATGTAAGTACTTCACGCGATATATTTTTGATAAACTTACTTTTGCCGACGTTTCGGGTGCGTTGTAAACGCCGCGATAGTTTAAAAGTTACAAGATGTAAGTAATAAGTAAAAACTCATCTCAAGTAATAAAACCAATGGTAGGTTTTATTTGCAATATAAAAAATTAATATTGTAACTAGGTGCAAAAAGATTGCAATACATAAACAGGCAGATTATAAAAAGGTCATGGCTCTTAAAACAAATCGGCAGGCTGAAACCTTCGAGGATATTATTGATATCTGTCAGGCATGCATGTTTCATCACGAAGTTTGCCTTTACCGTTGAGCGTGTCGTAATTACATTCTAATATGCACATGAACTTCGGAAACTCTGAGCCACAGGATCGAACTTGAACTGTGCGACATCAACCGTTAGTCCATTCAGTTTCCAAAATTGTTTTTTTGTACTTGCGTTTGTATGCGTAGGAAAGAAAGAAGTGTATAACGATTCAGCGAGCTTGTTAGCGACTACCTGTCATGTCATGTAAAGCGTCGGTAGCTTAGTGGTTAAGGAGTCGGCCTTGCGATCGAGAGATCCCTCGGTTACTCCGGGTTCGATCCTGGCCGTTACACTACCGACGTGAACCCACTCCTAGCACAAGCAATTTAGCTTAGTTGGAGGAGTTAGAGGGAATATTAGTAACTTCGGTTCTAATATTCTTTAAAAAAAAATGTCTCCAAGTTTTTTTTTCCGTGCGGAAATCCCCTCGGATACCCCCCTGCCGGAGCCGGAAGGGGAGGTTATGTCGGACTCGAACCGACTAAAACCGCACGCCGACTGTGGGTCGTGGTGCTAGGCCGGAGGTGAGGTTGTCATCGACATATCCCTCGCACCCCGGCTGACCCAGGGCCATCCCTTACGGTCTAGCCCTCCTCGGGGATGTCTCCACGTTGCTACTAACATTTAGGTCAGATATATGAGGTTTTTACTGAAAAGTATCACATTATCTTCTTCTTCATCTTAATGTTAATCTCGGTCGCATCCAAAGCTTTAAACTGGGAGTGTCGGGTCTGTTTTGCCAGTCTAACTGTGGATTTGACTGAACTTCGACATTTATTTTCGACATAATTCCGACCTAAATATCGAACTATAATTTTTCATTGTAAACACATGTGTCAACTTACCTTCTGAGGCCTTGGTACTCGAGTTTTTGACAAAATCGTACAATTGTATTTTCTTTATAAATTCTAAATTTTGAGTGTTTCTTATGTGAAGCAAGCCGCGTGTCATGTCAATGCATATTCATACACTCGCTCGTCTTTGTTACACACTTTTTGAACCCTTTTGTGTGGGAACAATGTTAAGGGCCGTGGAAGGAGCCATCTTGAATTTTTCGGTACATTTTAGGAATTTTCTGAATAGGCACTAAAAGGTTTTTTAGGTACATTTTATATACGTAGATTACTAAGGTTAATAATAATACCTTCAACAAATTGAGATATTCTAATACAATCTCACTTGCAAACTTGTTGATATACATATCTCCCCATTGGACGCACGTGGCTCTGGAGCAGGATTTCCTCTCGGAGTTGGGAGGCCTCGAAGAAGAAGGAGTCTACAGACCCTGTGCTGTGAGGCGAAGACCACAATATAACCAGAAACCACGCTAAGATGATGATGATGTCAATCGTGAAAGCATTATATCACAGATACGTACATTATCAAATACGACACAAAATAATTGTCCTTCCCACATTACGTTTCGTTCCCAATTATTCTTGTTCAATTAGGTGGTAGTATTGACGTCAAAAATAAATTATTCTTTGTTCTGTGTGAACAAAAGAATCATTTAAATGTCATCATAACCATAACGAATGTGGTATGCTAGTAGAGCATAATGACCGGCCTAATTTTTTTCAAGGTGGACTCTTATTTAAAAAAATATTATAGACTTGTTACGAGTAATTGAGCTAATGATAAAGTGTTACTTGTTATTGATGTCGTCAATCAATGAATGTTTTTAATTTACCAATTAGAGACATCATATTTCATTTTGTAAAAGGTGTGAAACTGACCATCACAAACTGGTGGTACGCCACTGTTGAGGTACAGTCAGCGTCATAAATATCTTGACGATGAAGTCACAAATTGATCTTAAAACTCTCGTATTAAGAACAAATCAAACTGTTTTATTGATTTAAATGGTATTATTGTCAGAACTAAAGGTTTGCACCAAATATCAGAACAATCGGTCAACTGGAAGGGGGTCATAAAACTTAATTAAGATCACTTTGAGCACTTTGTTCGTCAACATCTTTCTGATGCTGACTGTACCACCATTTTAGAATGGTCAGCATTTTTTTGTACCACTGGTGAGGTGGTAGACAAACACGCGACCTACCTGATGAAAAGTGGTTACCGTGGCCTATGGACGTGTGCCTAGGGCACACACGTGCTGCCGATCCTGTTAACACAGAGTTACTGAGTCTTCAGTGAAGAAGACGAAGCAGGACATGGCCTTGATCTTCCCATTGACAGCACAAAACCTCTCCAGTGAACTGGTTATTCCACTCACCGTCGGGAACACAACACGAGGATATCATGGCCGCGTTATTTTGCGACTGCCTCGGTCGGACTGCTCAATTGAACGGAAATACCGTGGTATTCTGCCTCCATTATGGTGGCCCATTCCTTCTGGAATTTACCCTAGCTTATTACCATCCAGTGGTGTACCGTCAATATAAAATCAAGCCCCGGTGTTCACGACTTGAAAATGCAATTTCTCTAGTAAGTTTAACCATAAGCCCGTGACCATTGGGCTGGCCTTTCTTTTACTCGCTCAAAGAAATGCTATCGCTATTCAGCGGGGTAATGCCGCCAGCCTTTTTGGGCACGGTACCAGTAGAGCTTCATCGGGAGGAATTCTACGATGCCTAAAGTTACAGTCTCTTCACCCTCCCCCCCTTTTTTTCAGTTAGTAATTTAGTTAGCGTAGTATAGTATATTGTTTATTTGCTGTGGAGCGCCAAATTTTGCATGTCGGGCATCATTCCGGCGGAGTATGTGATACAAACTACCTACTGTTTGATACCAACATACTTAAATGTATATTTACCATACTGCAAGCAAAATAAATTTCATTTCATTTAATTTCATTTGATTTTATTTGATTTCATTTGATTTCATTTGATTTCATTTGATTTCATTTGATTTCATTTGATTTCATTTGATTTCATTTGATTTCATTTGATTTCATTTGATTTCATTTGATTTCATTTGATTTCATTTGATTTCATTTGATTTCATTTGATTTCATTTGATTTCATTTGATTTCATTTGATTTCATTTGATTTCATTTGATTTCATTTGATTTCATTTGATTTCATTTGATTTCATTTGATTTCATTTGATTTCATTTGATTTCATTTGATTTCATTTGATTTCATTTGATTTCATTTGATTTCATTTGATTTCATTTGATTTCTTTTGATTTCATTTGATTTCATTTGATTTCATTTGATTTCATTTGATTTCATTTGATTTCATTTGATTTCATTTGATTTCATTTGATTTCATTTGATTTCATTTGATTTCATTTGATTTCATTTGATTTCATTTGATTTCTTTTGATTTCATTTGATTTCATTTGATTTCATTTGATTTCATTTGATTTCATTTGATTTCATTTGATTTCATTTGATTTCATTTGATTTCATTTGATTTCATTTGATTTAATTTGATTTAATTTGATTTAATTTGATTTCATTTGATTTCTTTTGATTTCATTTGATTTCATTTGATTTCATTTGATTTCATTTGATTTCATTTGATTTCATTTGATTTCATTTGATTTCATTTGATTTCATTTGATTTCATTTGATTTCATTTGATTTCATTTGATTTCATTTGATTTCATTTGATTTCATTTGATTTCATTTGATTTCATTTGATTTCATTTGATTTCATTTGATTTCATTTGATTTCATTTGATTTCATTTGATTTCATTTGATTTCATTTGATTTCATTTGATTTCATTTGATTTCATTTGATTTCATTTGATTTCATTTGATTTCATTTGATTTCATTTGATTTCATTTGATTTCATTTGATTTCATTTGATTTCATTTGATTTCATTTGATTTCATTTGATTTCATTTGATTTCATTTGATTTCATTTGATTTCATTTGATTTCATTTGATTTCATTTGATTTCTTTTGATTTCATTTGATTTCATTTGATTTCATTTGATTTCATTTGATTTCATTTGATTTCATTTGATTTCATTTGATTTAATTTGATTTCATTTGATTTCATTTGATTTCTTTTGATTTCATTTGATTTCATTTGATTCTCATCATAGCCCATAGCATTCTGTGTGAATCCTAGTCTTAAGTTCTCTACGAAACCTACACCTTAGTCAAAACATGTAGGTGTTCGTTTGGATCCCCTATTTCGATCCCTCGGGGAATCCAAAAGGAATCGCTATTTCACTTGGAGCCCCAGGGAATCGAAAATGACTTTCATTTGGATTCCCTAGCCCTCTTAGTGATCAGTATAATTATGTAACTAGACGGAAGATACACCCGTGACGTGTGCGGGCCATTTCTTCTGGAACCTTCAAGAAGAGCGTGTGATGTCCAGCATTCCTATCACCCCATCGAACCTATTACTTTCTATCTGTTCTACTTAAAGACCTTCCATGTCCAGTGAGTCCAACTCCATAGCTGTTTTTCACGTGCGAAAAATCCCTACGGATACCACCCCCCCGTAGCCGGTGGAGGTGGTTATGTCGGACCGACTAAAACGCACGTCGTCTTGGGTCTTTGGTTGCCGGAGGTGAGATTGCCGAAAGCATATCTCTCGCACTCCGGCAGACCCAGGACTATGTCTTTCGAGATGGCCCCCTTCGGGTTGTGGGGACCATAGTATCCTCACGCTTGGGGTGCGGCCGCCTCCTTCTGCGAGCAAGTAAAGCTCGAGAAGGAGGCGGCCGGTCGGGTCCGGATTAGACTCCGGGCCCGGGAAGCCCGCGTAGAGCGAAGGCGAACCGGACGTCGGAGGTCGCAGAACGACCTCCGTCCTCCATGAGCGCTGGCCTGGGGGTGACCGGTGGGCCGCGGCGGCGGCGCAAAAATGCGCCTCCCCGTAACCGGGGCTAGATGGTCCCCACGACCCGAAGGGGGCCATCTCGAAAGAGATGGTCCTGGGTCTGCCGGGGTGCGAGAGATATGCTTTTGGCAATCTCACCTCCGGCAACCAAGGACCCAAGACGGCGTACGTTTTAGTCGGTTCGAGTCCGACATAACCACCTCCACCGGCTCCGTGGGGATTTATCGCACGATAAAAAAAAAATTGTATCCTCATCTAGCCCCGGATACGGGGAGGCACACTTTGCGCCGCATAGCTGTTACCGTGGCTTTATTAGAACTACTGTAAATACATTTATATTGTTGCCGTGTTAAGTATAGGAACCAGCTTCCATGAGTCCGAACACAGAGTTCTAATGATGAAGATGCTAACAAAGGAATTGGCTGAAACACCGCGAACTTAATGTAAGAAGTAGGTATATCACTTTTAATTATGAAACTTTCTAAATATAAAGTTTGTTACTGATACTTTTGGATAGGAGCCAAAACTATTCGATACAAGGTCTCTTATTGGAAGAATAAATTTGGATACTTGACCTGATATGATTGACGTAGGGGGCGCCTGACATTTCTAGTGTTGCAAGCGTTTCAAATAGACGTACTTTTAATGATCGCATAATTGCTTTAAGTGATAACAGGATCTTTACAAGTTTAAGCGTATACTTACGAATCCGCAATTAGGTATTCTATTGACTAGTCAAATTAGTTACTTACTAGCCTTTGCCCGCGGCTCCGCTCGCGTGGATGTCGGTTATCGCGACCAAACATAGCCTATGTCCTTTCTCAAGGTCTAATCTACCCCTATACCAAATTTCATCTAAATCGGTTCAGTGTTTCAGGCGTGAAAGCGTAACATACAGACAGACAGACAGACAGACAGAGTTACTTTCGCATTTATAATATTAATATGGATTTACTAAACGTCAAAACGATGAGTTATAAGGTAACTTGTATGGAAAAAGAAATTAATGATACAATTTAATAATCAAATCAGTTACTATTATAGGTTGGGTGGATGATTAAAAATAAATAAAAACTATAAAATAATAACCGATGCAATTTTTACCGCTCATCTACCATTCTTAATTTAATAAGCTTGGTTCGATAATTTATTTTGACTATGTGATAATACCCAAATAGGACATCATTTGTGGGCCAGCATTTCTCGAATATTCCAGGATATGGTTACTAAATTATCATTCTAAAACGTTTAAAAAATTCCACTAGGTATCTAAGTTAAGTATTTCTTTACCATTGGACTGCTCTGAGCTTAAATCCCGTCACAGATATTGACTTTAATTATTTTTAACTTATAAGAAAAAGTAAAAAAAAAATCAGGTAATGCCTTTGCCTCAAGTTCAGTATGGTCAGCCGACGTCGCGTAGTGCTATAAAGTACCCCAAACCTGTATTGATCTCTATCTCACTTTACCGTTTGAACAATATGCCTAAGCAAGAATAGAACGAATGCATAAGTTCCACTTCAACTGTTAAGAGTCCGTCAACGTTTACTACAAAATTTTATAACAGCTTTTATTAGATTTGTTTTCGAGAAATGGCTGTAGCACGCCCTTTGTTCTCGTTTCTTACGTAATTTCCTTATTGATGTCATCGGTTATTATACATAGTCATATACTGATGCAATTCTCGTTATGACTATTGAAGACTTTCTGTGTAGACAAAACAGTTTTCTTTATAAACTATTTTTAAGGCATATTTCCACACTGCGTATAATATCGTAACTGCATTTGACCAACTTTACATACGTTTTTGATTGGGTCTTCCTAGTCACATTCTTAAGCATTAGCAAATCGTATGCAAGCATAATCATATGTACGCATTAAATAATATTTTTATCTCTGTTCTTAATAGAGAGCTAAGTAGCGACACCTACTACGTAATGGTTTTGTATATCGTAACCCGTGATCGTAACTATTTGAGCAACTTTGCCGTGCAGTTGTTTAAATGCACTTACGATACAATAGTTAGGGGGGAATTTTATATCCTGAATATTTGTGTTTGTAAAGTCAAAACCATCGTTTTTTGATTATATAATAAAACTGATGTATATAATAAAACTCTGAAGAAATTTACCCCACGAGAGGGCTTTGGTCGTAAAAGTCTGTTATCGTCTCGCAGACCATTCGCTGTAAAACCTAGCATAAATATATTTACTTCATATTATTTTTGCCCTTTAAATACCACAAAAATAAGTATTAATCAATCAAATCGCCTACTGCAGACCACTGCTTGACGTAGGCCTCTTCTAATTTACATCATAGCATCAGACCTTCCATCCGTCCAGTCCAGTCCGTTTTATCACTGACTGTACAATAACTAAACGAATGCGAATGAGATTGGTTGAAGGGATCAACGACTCACATCTACACCGTCAATATTTTACTGTCCGACATAACAAATTAATCGCCTATCGTACTTACAATGTCACAGCCATAGATTTAGAGTAAGACAGATACCTTATGTGTAGGTATCACCATCTACCACCAAAGACATCATGTGGGGCATTTAGTTGATTGTCATGTGTAGGCAGCCCGACAAGCCGGGGTTCATCTCGTAGAAGACACGTTGATCAAACGATGAAGGTATTGAAAACGTGTCATCTGACATTCGTGTCATACGTCATCGTCAACCGGAGGACTTGTAGCGAATTAGGCTCAACGCTTATTTAAAAATAAGTTTTGGCATAATGCGACTTGGACTCAAAGCGAATTAGGCACACAAAGATAAAGGGGTGCTTACCATTTGAGCTGTTGTCTCAGCCTACCTAGGAGGAAGAAATGTCAGAATTTACGTTTGTATATTTCACGTAAATGATATAATTTCAACGCATTAGTTGATACAATACGGCATCTTTCGTTGATTGTCGACGCGTAACATTAAACGTAGACTAAAATAAGAGCAGGGGAAATTGTGGAAACCTTGTTTACTGGTCCAGTTTGGTGACACGCTGAGATTTACGGGTATCTAGTCTATCCTAAATCTGTGGCCACAGCGATCAATATAGTAAGTCAGACGTTCTCGTGGGCGTCTGCCAAGGTCACATCTGTCGCGAATGGGTGAGAAAACGAAAGTGGGTCGTTTAGGCTTACTGCTCTTTCATAATGTTATTGAAATATATGTTTCGACTAGCTTGATGCCTGCGGCTGCGCCCCCGTGAATGTGGTTCAACTTAAATAAAATCGATCAACATTTTTCGTCAGTCTGATTAACATCTTTCTAATAAAAAAGAACTTCATCATAATCCGTTCAGTATAATAGTTATTACGACTATCGCGAGCAAACAAACAAAAATGGCGGATTAGAATTTTTTTCGTAATCAATGAAAAAAATTACTTCAAAAGAAATTAAGTATCTTTGTCTGCAGCCGGCTTTCTATTTATTTATCTTACCTATTTATTTTGTGAAAATACCTATTTGACTTTTAACAGTAGTTTTCATATTTATGTGGAAAGTATGAGTGGGTAGAATCATAAGGTCCCTTCAAGCCTTTGAAGCAGATATAATGAGCATTCTATTTTATATTAGTTCAGGGAGCCTAAACAAGTGGCATAATCGTTAACAGAAATATAATAGAATACTCAATGCTTGGAATTGACATATCACGTTATGTCAAGCTCGAGGATTTATGTGTATGTGTGCACAAGACTAGACAAGTGGCACGATTTGTGATTAGAATAGCATAAAATAGGAAATGTATGGACATAATTATATAATGTCCAACTTACATATCCACATACCCTATTTGGTCTACGCTAGATTGCAATTTTCAACAAAGAATGAATCTAATAGTAAATTTCAGATCACTTTGCGAATAACGTTAAATATCTATTTTTACAATAGTGAAGTCTCAATAATTATTGCAGATAAAAATAGTGCTACAATGCTTCAACAGAAGCTTTTTTACGCCCCGCTCAAGGAACCAAAGATTGTATAGAATTAGGTAGAGGAAAAACTAATTTAGTTGTTTTAATATGTTCGGAAATACAACAGATTACTTTTACAAACCAAATCTGTCTCCGTCTCTGTTTATCTCGCCACAATAAACAGACCGAACATCAGACATTTTAATCCCTTTCAATTCGGCCCCTAAAAGGCCCTTTGTGATCACTATGGGATAAATATTTAGCATTTGTTCTGAGGTTTCTTAATAAGGGTCTGTCGTGTCTGAGGTATAAGCCGAATTTCACAATGAACGACCTACGCCCTTGTAGGACGTTCTGGGATGGAAGTGTTGGGACATTACTATCGACAGTAGAAAGGTATCGATAAATTGTAAAGTATAATATAATAACCGCATAGTTCTTTTCCTTATAAAGTATTTTTTTTATATCAAAGGTGGCAGACAAGCACTTGGTTCCCCTGTTGGAACGTGGTTACTGTGGCCTATGGACTTAAGCACCACCAGGAGCGTTACACTCGTGCTGCCGACCGTAATATCATACCATCTCTTGCTTTTGGTGACAAAACTAAGAGATAGGATTGTATGCATATCATTGCTCTTATGTTTCTCCGTCCTAACTGCACAAATACTCACTTTCTAGCACGCTACATTACACCTCGTAACGTAGGTCTTATTACCATAATAACCTAAACAGCATGATATCGATAATTCAATTTCCACAGTGAAAGTTAAATGCTATCTCATCAATGTATGGAAGCTGAACTGAGTATAACCACACCAGTGCTTTGTTATGGTCAAAAGTGCTGGCATTACCTTGCGAAGTATACTTCCCGGTTACTTGTGGGCCGTGTGCTTGTCTGCCACCTAAGTGGTATAAAAAAAAATACTATCTATTCGTAGTACTTATTGTCCACATTGTTTTGAGGATTGCCCTATAGATAGATATTTCCTCTGTTAAGGCGTCAATTTTTTGTAACAAAACATTACACATGTGTACATAACTAAGATGAGATTTTTTGTTACAGGTAATAAGAGTGTACAGCAAAAACTGAACAGTATGGTAAGGAAGGAATAGGTCTTGCGAAGTTGTGTTGAAGGTATTAGTTGAATTTCAACATTCATTATTTCATTACATTTTAATGAAATTTTAACGAAAAAATACTGTGTAGTGCCAATTATAGAATACATTTGAAAAGAAATACCATATTCAACACATGACGTAGGTACCTACAATACGTGTCATGTTATCCGAGAACATCAAATTATCGACATCGACATTCGGAACACGTCCACAGCACTACGATGCTAGCATTACATTCACTGCTGACAACATATTCAATTTAGACCCTATCTCTTGTAGAAGAAATGCGATTTTCGCACAATCTGATTACTATTAAGTTCGTTTACTTCGCTCACTGTCCCATTTTGATTCGGATCACGTTGAAAGTCTCCATTTGAGCAATAATAGACTTCTAATCAGTTTTGAAAGTGAAAAAAAAAGTCTAGGACTTGTCTAGCCAGGATTATATTGTAGGGATACGAATATAGATCACTACGATTTACTACAGATCTATTAGAACCAAACTAGTGGAATTCACGTGTCGAACTCCCTTACCCTCGACAGCTTTTATGTTCGTGACATCGTAGATAAAATGCAAGATAGTCACCTTCACTGGGGCGGCCACATTATGCGGCAGTCGCCAAAATGCATGGGTAAGAAATATCTGACCATGCTGCATCCGCTTGATTCGATAGGAGACGTAGACCAAGGAAGTGCTAGCGTAACCTTGTGGAAGATGATGATGATGAAGATGCACGTAGTGTTTAGTCTGTGCCAATGGCCTCACCACCATGAATGCCGAAGATCGTGCAAAATGATCCTTCATTTCATGTATAAGCCAGAAGGTGAGAGGAGAAAGGTGAGAGCCTGGGATATGACCAGGACTAATAGTGTTAAATTCCTCAGCACTACATTGATTTTCTATACGCCTGGTAGTCTACTACTACTTCTACTGGCAGTGGGGACGCCGTTTGACCGGAGGGGTGATCAGCCCTTCTATGTGGGGCTATTTCACACATTTCCCCTATTACGACTGCCTTACATATCGTATAGCAACCGGGACCGACGTCTTAACGTGCTCTCCGAGGCACGACCAGACCAATGCAAATACCCATATTCATGCCCACAAATATTTGCACTGAGCGGAGTTGAACCCAGGCCTCTTGTGTAGCGGCCGCGTTCACTACCGCCACGCCACGGAGGCTGTCGCTGTACGCCTGGTAATCACGGACGATGTTGATTTTGAGGTTGGGCCTCACCTTAATAATAAAGACAAAAGAAGAAAATAAACAGAAATATTAGGTGTTTACAACTTGTAAACAAACTTTTACTTTAAAAATAACGAAACATTTTCTATTACGAGTAAAACACGAAGCTTTTAATTAACTTTTGCAGCCAGTGCACTCAGAAAATGCAAACAACAATTTTCTGTGAACAAAATTAATTTGTGGCAGTAAAAATCTCAATGGCAAACCATAAACGTCGTCAACATGTGCTTTCACAATAAACTGTGCGAACAATCAGGCCAGGAAATTGCTATAACCGCAGCGTAGGCGGATTTATAATCGCCGTGAAAAGCCCGCACGTAGGTGAACGCCTGTTGCGTGTGTTGTACTTGCGGTTCTCTGAATGTTCGCTAGGTTAAACTATGCTGCTATTGTTTTTTTTTGAATATTCAGTTCGTTAGTGAATATACGAAGAAGAAAAGTGAATTCCTGAAAATACAGTTCACCATTCCTATCTTCTTCTTCTTCTGTCGAATCGAAGGCGCCTCAACTCTCAAATTCTGTATTCCCAGTGTGCCGCCACATGGATTGCATTTTTGGAGGCATTCATAAGTTCCTCCGCTGTACAAGTGGACGGGCATGCAGCACATGTCAGCAGGTGGGACATGGTCTGTGGAGTAACTCCACACTCACACCGCAGGTCCGCGCCGTCCGAGAAACCCCATATTGACCATTCCTATGTCAGATATTGATTATTCTATAAGGGTGATCTCTACGTAAGAGTAAGTTCCAAGGTTGCTCTTTCATCGTCGTCCCCTTTCTAATAGATAATCAAAAAGTTTGTAAAGCTCACAACTTAAAACCATTGATCCCAGAAAGCTTCCTTAATTGACCTTTACGATAACCATCAAAAAAGTTCAACAATTTAACAAAAACGTAATTGTGTAACAAAAATGTTAAGAATCCCACCCGGCATCATTCGAACGAACATTATTTTAACATCTCCATGTTTCACGAACAATAGCAGATCATTATTCTTTGTCATTGTCACTCTTTTGTCATTCTTGTCATTAATCTATCCCCGCATGTTTCGTTTTTGGACCCTGGTGTCGTTTCACGAAATATTAAGCAATTTTTGGTTACTGATTTTAATAATAATGTTTTTTTATTTTTTTATTTTATTAAAAATAATGATTTTAATAAAAGTGCCCGGTTAATGGCAATAGGCTCGCCACCTATTACATTGGGACCTAAACATAAACTGGCGAAATGTGGGTGTTAGCACCTCTGCACACACACACAGGCGTGAGTTTATGTTATGTTATGATTTTAATAACATTATAATATATCAATGGTTTATTTTATAGTAGTATGCTGCTTTTCTTAGTATCATCATCCACACGTATGCAAAGCTTATACTTTGGAGCTCAAAGTTCGTTTTCACCGCCTGATATATTTATGCTCATGATAATTTCCCAGTTGCGTCCAAACTGTGCATTTTGAGCCCGAAGTCCGCTTATTGCTTTTGGTCGCTATATCGACTTCTCCAAGGATTAGTGCAGCTTGACCCTGAGAGAAAAGCCTGCGCCAGAGCCTCGTTGGTTGTGTAGCAGATGTATTAACTTGCAGGTGAGGTTGGCTTGGTCCTCGAGGTTGTTGGTAGGGTCCTTTTGGGATGGCCCTGGGTCAGCCGAGGTACCAGGGATATGTCGAAGACAACCTCACCTCCGGCCTTGCACCACGGCCCTCAGTCAGCATGCAGTTTTAGTCGGTTCGAGTCCGACAGAACCACCCCTTCCGGCTCCTGCGGGGGAGGTATCCGAGGGGATTATCGCACGGAAAAAAGGGTTCTCTTCACTCAATAACTCTCAGAACTTAACCTGAGAAATAAGAATTATTTTTATCATTATTTAGACGTTGACTACTCATTAAAAGGCTCAACGATGTTGCCTCACCAACCCTATTTCATTTCAACCGCATTTTTGTTTTAATTGAACTAATTGAGAGTGCTTCAAAAGGCTTTTACTCGGTTAGGATTCACTGCGAAATCTTTTTATGCTGCTGTCGTGACGCGGAAAATTGTACAGTGATATTCAGGGTATTTTTTACTGCGTTTGTAGACCTTTTATTAAAAAAAAAACTTATTGAATAGTCTTTGAGCAGTATTGTTTTTTTTAAGTAGAGCTTAAAACACTAAACAGATTTTTATGGAGATGTTATTCAGTGAGATATATAAGGGCACGGAAGTACTTCCCAAGCAATTTTTAATATTGATATGGTTACTATAAGATGTTCTTAGGTTAGATAATTACGTAACAACTTAAGACAGAAGGTCCCTTACGTAGGGACTGAATAAACCAATAACCAACTTGGTATTTCATTTATCTCACAACTTTTCACTTTAGAAAAACTGTGTTTTGCTTGTGAGACTTGGTTTTTTTTAACAAGTATTTCCGTTTCACGAAGAAGGTGCAATGGAGTCTAAAAATTAAGTCGTGCTCGTTTGTGATAAACTCCCAACTACGAGGTCGTAAGGGTGCGCGGCCGAACAAATCAATACCACATGTGATGGATGTTAGATCCGTAAAATTGGAAGCCTACGATATTTGTTTTGCTATTGTATTTTCCCTATTGTGCTAATGTTGAATATCTCCATACCCTTTATCTAAAGCGTCTTACCCTCGCACAATTTTTCCCGCCTCCTCTCCGATGTTGTCTATAACCTATTTAGGGAACACTTAGCTATCCCCTTCGTCTTGTTGTTAGAAGCCATTTTGTGATTTTTATTAGATTTTAAACTTTTGTTACTCCTTTTTCATCTTTTAGGTTGTTATTTTTCTTTTCATACATTTTGAAAGAGTTTCTTTTATATCTTTAACTGAATTGTTAGAAGCTTAGCATATCAGCTTTTTAAATATCTTATTAGGTAAGCGCTATACATTCATTACCTTTCAAAGTAGATGGTTTTACGAGTATTTTTAGATCATGTCCCCGTAGGAGAATAAAGAAGAGCATATTTTATTTATCTTATTTATTTATTAGGCTTTCAACTTTGAGTACGCCATTATACTAACAATTACATACAATTTTGAAAAAGCTAAGTGGCACAATATTTATGGAAAAGCGCTGCGTGCACAGGAGAATTGCGCGAACTTAAACCTAAATTAACAACAGTAAATTATGAAGGAACAAAATTATGTTATAAAAAATTATGCATAATTTTGTTCATTCCTATGAGAAGAAAAAAGTATTGTGTGAGATAAATAACCAACTACAAAATCAAAGTGATTGCCTTTTGAGGGCAGGTATGGATAACACATTCAAATCAATAAGCTTTTCATGTTCCATGTACAATGCATACATTCTCGACAAGGGAAGGGACAGTGTTGTCTTAAGGCAGTGCGACAGATGGGAGCCCTAAAGAGTTTATGTGCATTTGTATGCCTCGGCAAGCGCGGCAGTACACGAAGAGATACTCTACTGAGTAGTGCCGGGTCTTTCATAGATCCATTTCGAAATTTTCCTACGCTTGTCTAACGATACCATATTAAAGTGCTTCAATCTATCCTCATATGCCCGGAGCTTCTTACCCATGTTGCAACTATAAGTCAGGTGCCACATGAACCTCTTTTGCAATCTCTCTGCGCGACCTGCGTGAACGGTATACTCTGGAGACCAAACCACACTGAAGTACTCCAACTGACTTTTCCTAGTGAGTTGTACATAATGATCGTAGTTTCTGCTTTTTTATTTTTTTTATTTTCTCTCAGTACAAATCCTAGCATTTTGGACGCCTTCAGAACCGCAGCGTCGATATGTTGAATAAAATTTAGCTTTTGGTCTAGTTGGACACCTTGGTCGCGAATGTCACTATCGACGAGAAATCAATCTCCAAGTCTGAGGACGCAGTTCTCCAATTCAATGATGTATCGATCATTGTTGAAATCGTTTCTAAATATACCTAGTCCCAGATATTTGCCGGTTCAACGCAGCAGTTGACGCTCCAGCAACACTTAACAATAGCGCTAACAACCTCATTGTCAAGTGAACTGGAGTCCATTTGGGATAATAAGTCCAAGTGTAGTCGCTTAAGTGGTCCAAGACGAACTGCCAATGCGTCGACTGTTGTGAGTTTGATGCCCTCAGAGCACAATTGTTGTGATGTATGATTCGAAGATAAGTAGTTCAGTCTGCGTTCACCTAACTATAATATATTTCAGTTTTTGAAATCGCCCGTTTGATTTTGAGTTTGATGATATTTAAAAATAAACTGATAACAACCAGGCTCTGGCGTAAGCTATTCTCTCGGGGTTGATGGGCAGATCACGATGATTTCCGTCAAAATTCAAAAATTCAAAATTCAAAAATATTTTATTTTGCATAGACCATTAAATCGGCACTTACAAAACGTCAACATAAAGTAAATATTAAATACTAACTAATACTAGTAAATGGACCACCGGTTCGAAACGCGGCCCAGACCTGAGAAGACTCCGGCAAGAAACTCAGCGGGCTTTTTTTTTTTGGTCTATTTACAAAACATTTACTTAGCCTAAAACTTATGGTCTAGATACAATGTTTTGCTTGAGTAGCATAGCAGAGCGAACAGCTCATTCCCAAGCTTGTTTATCATTTAAATATTCTTGGATTTTATAATAGCCTTTCTGGCACAGTTTGCTCTTTACTGTATTTTTAAATTTATTAACAGGTAAATCTTTGATTTCATTAGGAAGCTTGTTAAAAAAGCGAATACAGTTGCCCTGGAAAGAATTACTTATTTTATGGAGTCTGCTATGACAAACTACAAGATTGCTTTTATTTCTAGTATTTATATTGTGCCTGTCACAAAGTCTTGGAAATTTTGCAATATTTTTCCTGACATACATTAAGTTTTCGAAAATATATTGTGACACTACGGTTAGAATATTTATCTCTTTAAACTTATCTCGGAGGGAGACTCTTGGGCCCAAATTATAAATAGCTCGCACAGCCCGCTTTTGCAAGACAAATATTGTGTTTAAATCTGCGGAATTACCCCAAAGGAGAATTCCGTAGCTCATAATACTATGAAAATAGCTGAAATAAACTATTCTAGCCGTATCCACATCTGTTAAAGTCCTAATCTTTTTTACAGCATAGGAAGCTGAGCTTAATCTACTAGCTATTTTTTCTATATGTGAACCCCACTGAAGTTTAGCGTCAATACTCAAACCTAAGAAAACTGTCGATTCCGCAAGGCTCAACAATTGTCCATTGAGTTGTACATTGGTTTCTACCTGTGCAACATTAAGCAGAGTAAATTTAATACATTTAGTTTTGTTCTCATTAAGGCAAAGATTATTTATATTAAACCAATGGACCACTCTTTTGATTGCACCATTCACTTCGTCATAATTATCGTGTTGCCTTTTAATTTTGAAAATTAACGAAGTATCGTCAGCAAATAAAATAATACTATTATTGTCCCTTACATAGTAGGGAAGGTCATTTATGTAAATTAGAAATAAAAATGGTCCAAGTATCGAACCCTGCGGAACGCCCAACGAAACCACAGATCCTGCTGAACATGTACCGTTAACATCGACCCTCTGAATTCTATTGTTCAAATATGAAGTCAGAAGCTCGAGAGCCTTGTTCCTTATTCCGTAATGTTCTAATTTCCTGATTAATGTGTCATGGTGAACGCAATCGAAGGCCTTGGATAGATCACAGAAGACACCTAGAGCATCATGCTTATCCTCCCAGGCTTCGTAAATACAATTTAACAGTTCTACACCAGCATCAGTAGTCGAACGTCCCTTAGTAAACCCAAACTGTTTATCATGAAACAATTTGTTTTCACCAAAATGGGTCAGCAACTGTCCTAGAATTAGTTTCTCAAATACTTTACTCAAGGTCGGCAACACAGAAACGGGTCGGAAATTCGAAGGATCTGTGGCGCTGCCGGCCTTGAACAAAGGTGTGACTTTGATATATTTCATTAAATCAGGAAATACACCACTGTTGACACAGTCATTAAACACAGTTGCTAGATGGGGAGCAATGATATCAATTATACTTGCCACAGTTTTGACTGATAATCCCAATGATATTACATACAAAAAAGAGGCAGATATGTTATTAGACTGCGCCTGGTGAAGACGCGAAAACGTCCCAATTGGGACGTATCGCATTTAGTATATGTCTGGCAAACGCCGAGTTGTCACGTATGTAAGCGCATAATAAAATTGCAATAAAAATGCTACCGTGTATTTTAAAAAATGTACAAATTACGACACTAAAATCAATAAAACACGAAGGACCTTCTATCACATGTAAGTACATACAATATTACCGATTTTTTGGTGTATTTCATTAAAATTAGTTTAATAATATTTTTAAAATAATGGCGGCAAAGAAAAAGGACAGAAATACTTTTTGATATGAGCACGACAAGGACACAACAAAACTGCTTGCATAGATTATCAGTACAGATGCGACATAGGGTAATTTTCAGTTTACTGCCTACTAAAGTAATAATTTTGACCTGCTGTTCAGTTTTATTTGTTATTTAAAATTGAGTAACAAAATTTTTGTTTTATTTATTTGTTGTCCTTTAAATAATTGTAATAACCTAATTTTTTTTCAAGGTTTCCGACTAATGAAGTTCGACTTCAAGAGTGGATTGCAATTGTTAAAGAACAACGAAATGAGTTTGACTGGACACCTTCAAAAAGCAGCAGAATTTGTAGCAATAATTTTAAAGCCACTGAGAGATATATTTCGAAAAAAGGAACATTGCTCAGGAAGAATATAAATAACTGACAAATATACCACTGTTCGGTTTCATTCTGCTCATAAAAATAATCCCGATATAAAAAACTTTCTAAGAGGCAGAAAAGAAATAAATTAAATTCATTTGAAGGCGTTTAATTTTTTATTATAACGTCATTGCGTCACTATGGTTTTATTTTCCAGAAGTTTCTTTATTATCTTTTTTAATTGTTATCATTTTCCGAAGTAAATAATGACGCATTATTTTTTCATCGAATATCATTTCTTGCCTACCAAAGAAATACCCCTTCTGTTCAACAAAATCATAATCTATGCTAAAAAGCCATACTAGAACGAACGAGATGATTGCAGTCCGAATCATTCCGAATTATAGCTATCTTTTTTACTCACGTGCTTATCCCATCTTTCATACTACTTTAACGCTAATTGTCAACTATTGTGCACTGACACATTGCTGGATCAGATTTGAGGAGTCAGTTACTATGAACGTAACATATCTTGTATAAAATATCATTGGATAATCCCCATAGATCCGCGGTCTTTTTAACATCAATTGTTTTAAACGCTTTAACGATGTCCTTGCTATTAACAACCGTGAATACGAACGTGTTCTGACACCTGTTTAAGAAGAAGAAGCCAAGAGAAACCAAAACAAGGGACTACCGATCACGTAATCATGGTTACTGTAACCTGGTATTCAGGCGAAAGGAAGCAATAGAAAAACATTATCGTTTCCCGTATAAGAATAAAAATTCGTTACACTGTATGTATAATTGAATAGTATGAGATCAGCACTTTAAAAATTGACAATTAAGATTATTATCTAGATTGGTTGATATGTTGATTTTGATTGAAGAAATTAATTCACATTGTTTTTAATAGCAATAGAGCTATTAAATGTAAGTGTTGTCTAATTGATATGACTTGTAATAATTGCAGTTCACAATAATATATTCTTCGCCTTACAGTTTTCATTAATTAATACATAACTTTTTTAAATAATTTGAGACGTGTTCATGTTAGTATATATACACTGACGGACTCATAAACTGCATCAAAGTAATAGACGACTTTGAAATAAATATTTTAACCAAGTATGCATACTTTCTATACAGATTTAAATTGAAACCTCTAGATTGGTTCGTGAACTTTAAAACAGCGTAGGGTCATATCTTTAAGTTTAAGTTTATGTACTGGAAAGGACCTTAAGACTTTTTTTGAAGAAAAAACAGAAATTTAAGAAAAATTGGTTTAATTAAAAAATTGGTTTTAACAATAGACACAAACTTTATGCAAGGGTTTATTTGTGTTTTAATAAGGTGTATTACCCCCACGTGCCCTTATTACGGATTCTAATCGGTTCCGCATAGATTTTATAAGGGTTTTTAAAAGATCTTGCGGAATATTGTCCCATTCTTCTGAAAGTGCTGTTCTTAGTGCTGCCACTGTCGTGGGCGAAGGGTTTCTTGCATATACAGCTCTTTTTAAATTGTCCCAAACATGCTCGATGGGATTAAGATCCGGGCTGCGTGCTGGCCAATTCATTGTACGTATCCCAACCTCTTCGCAATAATGTTGAACTTGTGCAGCTGCATGCGGCCGGGCATTATCCTGCATTAAAGTAAAATTTTCGCCTATGAATCCCATGTAAGGCACCACGTGATCTTCTAATATCTCTGTTATGTAGCGATGTGCTGTCAAACCCCCTCTATTACCGTTTTGACGGACCATGTCTATGAACACAAGTTCTGTTCGCCCGTTCATCGATATGCCACCCCAGAGCATACATGAACCGCCTCCAAAAGGAACACGCTCCTCAATGCAACTTTGAGCATATCGCTCCCCACGTCGACGATAGACTCTTCTGCGACCATCTGCACCATATAAACATGTCCTACACTCGTCCGTGAACAATACAAAGGCCCACTGCTCTTCTGTCCAATTCAGGTGATGACGCGCAAATCTTAAGCGAGCTTGTCTGTGAGCTGTAGACAACTTTGGACCATTTGCTGGTCTAAAAGGGGTGATATCCGCTTCCTTTAACCTTCTTCTTATTGTTCGTGCACACACGTTTACTCCACGCACTTCATTAAGCTCGGTTTTGATGTTAACTGACGTGAGGAAACGATTTCGCAGGGAAGTTATAACAATAAATCGGTCATCACGACCTGTGGTTGCTCGAGTTCTGCCTGTACCACGTCTCCTCCTGTAAGAACCTGTCTCTACAAACCTTCTGTATATTCTAGAAACCGTAGACTGGTTTAAATTTAAATTTCTACCAATCGTTCGTTGATCCAAGCCCTCCCGCACCAATGCTACAATTTGTGCCGCTTGTTCGGACGAAGTATCCATATTATGGTTCAAAAACTCTCGATGTGTTAAAAAACTAACCCAACAATTATGCTGGTAACAATAATTCAATTGACAAAACAAAAAAAATCAATGAGAATCAATTTAAAACTTTGCTATAAATAACACGCAAATCTGATACTACAAGTAAATTTTCTTTTCCCGGCTATATTCATTTGTTTTACTGCAATTCTATTTTTTTTTTTTTTTTTTTTTAAGATTAAGAGCCAGTCTTTCCATATTTATATAATTTAATCTAAAAAGTTTGCATACTTATTATAAAAAATCCTTTTAGAGTAAACCTGAACTTTGATGCAGTTTATGAGTCCGTCAGTGTAGTTAGTAAGCTGACTATCAACAGCATGTGTTAATATTGTCCATAGGCAAAAATGTAGTAAGAATACATGGACCTAAAATACCATACTCATATAAGCTAGCACTAGATCGAGTGGGGTAAGAGGACAAACGTTACAGTGAAGTGGCATGCCCACTGCCCAATGTCCAGTGTCTGTCACACAGACGGATTCCCATAGAAGTCGGTCAACATAGTGGCGTCGTCTGTGGAACCGCAGATGAAGTGTAGATGTAGCGCTGTGTCAGATCTTCAACTTCGCAACAGATAATCAAGCCGTGGAAATAAATTGGTGTAGGGGACGTGGCTGTCCATGGCCGTCTGCTGTGTATGACATAATCTGAAGAATCGCGCGGGCAAGCCTTTACAGCTATAATATATAAGTTTACGCAAATAACGGTAGTCCAATGTGCGGATAACAATCTGAATATAATCAATGTACTGAGCCGCACTTTGCTTTACGTTAGCCCAACGCGTACAACCGCTGTAATGTTTTGAGATAATATAATGATCAGAGTTTCTCTACAATTTTAATTTCAAATTTTGTTTACCGTTTGTGGCGTTGGCATCCCAACAAAATGTTAACGAATTTATGTAAGGACTTAATTCCGTTCCAATTACTCTGTTTCTAATTAACAAATACCTCCTCTATTTTTCTTTTAAGACCCAGCGCTCACTAGTGGCACGGCGAGAAATTTACATAATAGCGAATAGAAATGTAACTTAACTTTATAATAATAAAATTGATATTTCAATGATATTATAACAACCGATTGTTTGTACCCACGATTGTTTACTGCCAGTGGGTGCGGGACTTATAGACTAAAACTTTGTAAACACAAGT
The DNA here is from genome assembly GCA_914829495.1 of Eilema sororculum. Classification (NCBI taxonomy): domain Eukaryota; kingdom Metazoa; phylum Arthropoda; class Insecta; order Lepidoptera; family Erebidae; genus Eilema; species Eilema sororculum. The sequence continues at coordinate 3,077,942 of OU618532.1, forward strand.
ACCGAATTTAATTGTTTTTTGTTCTACTAACAAGTAGCAAACAACCATACGATCTCATTGGGTTGGGGGCAGGGGTGCTCACTCTATCTATATACTAGAGAATGGAAGAGTACAATGTGATATACCTACTGCTATGTTCTGACTGACAGTCCTGTAATCCACAGAAACCTATTCCCTAGATCATAAAAAGTAAAAAGCCCTAAAAGTAGCCTATTTGCTATTCCGGATTACAATCTATCTCTGTGCCTTTTCAGATCCGTTAAGTCGTTCTACCTTCACATACACATTCTCCTTGGTCGTGTGTGATACATCAATACTTGTACTCGTAAGAAATGTATGTATGTAATGAATCGCGATGCTCGCGAGAAAGCTACATTCCCTTTTATATCCTTTAAGATAGATCATATCAAGTTTGTTGTATTACCTTTATAACACAAACGTGAGGACCCGTCGCCAGGTTTCTGACTTCCCCAGTATGCAAACGACACAGATTTCTTCTCTTATCTCAGGAACGATAAAACGCTAACGTGTCGTATATTTATCACGGCTGATATGAGATTATCTTGGAATTGCACCCATGTCCCATCTAAACAAACGCATTTATCTCGTATTATAAATTGGATACTTACATTTTTTTAGTAAGTGTTGATATATCATTAAATAAAGAATGTTAGGATATTATAATTCGGCGTGACAGTTATATAGTTATTAATGAATCGTTCCTTCTGCGCTGTGCTTTTATAAGAGGGTAGATCCTAAAGTGCTCGTCTCCATAGTAGATGACATGCGTGACATGTCAGTGCCAAAGATTTCATTGTCACAGCTATGCCCTAGATAGTGTACCACTTTGGAGAACTAAAGTCTGAAAACGAACTTTAGGCTTCAAGGTGAGAACTTCAGATGAGATTGGGAATCAATGATAGGTCCAGTTAGGTCCTGGTTTCTTGTACTTATCTACTAAAATTGGAGAAATGCTCACAGACAACAATAGATTCAATATTATTTTACAAAACATGTGCTATTATATTTTCAGGAATAAATACAGGCAGTCATAAAATGAAAACATGAAATATTATTGTCAATCGTAGTCCCCACAGGAATATTATCAACAAACGCTCATAACGAGGGTAAATGCGGTAAAATGAGGCAACTTGTTAATTAAAAGCAGCACTTTTCCCCAGACGCTCTTTACCATCTGCGTTGAAGGCTGAAGTACAAAGTTACTGATAGCGTTGAGGCAAAGAGGAACTTTAGTACATTCCCTAGAGAAGACACTGAATTTTACAGGACTAACTATAAGTAGTAGTTTATAGGAAGAGGGGTAAAAAAGGTGAATATGGCATTGTCGCTTAAAAACTCGCTCCAAATCAGCGTATTTGGCATATTATCTCACTGAACGTGAACGTGAACAAGTACAAAGTATGGCTTACATAGGCCATTCAACACGGTAGACTGTTACTATATTTTATTAGTTAGTGTAATTAATAAAATATAGTAACAGTCAACATTTGTCGACAGCAAACAGTCGACTCGATCCGACTAAAACCGCACGCCGTCTGAGGGTCGTGGTGCTTGACCGGAGGTGGGGTTATCTTCAACATATCCCTCGCACCCAGGCTAACCCAGGGCCAGATTTTTTTTGTTCTGATGATACGGTGCTGTATGAGTTACAATTAGGTATACTTAGGGCCGGCGCCCATTATCGGCATCGGCGAGCTTCAGCATTTTTTTGGGCCAAGCATTATAGATCTTATCACTATCATCATAAAATTGAAATTTCAATGACGACCGTCGACCATTGTCGGCATCGATCGGCATTCTGCAGCGTCATGGTTATCAATTAAGGTTCAGCCTTATATCTATAACAATAAGATCTATTGTTATTCGACAAATACAAATTCTCATGCTTGCCGATGCCGGCACTGGGCGCCCGCCGGCCCTTATACGTTACCAATCTTTTCCATCTCAACATCTCCTTACTTTTGAAAATTTCACTAAATCAGCCTATTGCATTAGTGTTAAATAAACTTACGACAATATATTAATAGAATTGTACGTGTGTCCATATTTCCTTCATTTCCCCTTTCTTTCGGAATCAAAGGTGTACCAAAATAACCACTATTTTGGTGCACCTTTGATTGCTCGCATGATAGTTCGGCGTCCCGACTAATTAAGTGTTTAAAATAGTTTCGGGTAACTTCACTCGATACAATATTTTTAGTAAAAACTCTTTCCGTTATTCTTTTTAATTTCACACACGTGTACTTTTTGGTCGACAGTAGACTTAATATAACTTACATATTCTGTGGTAAAATTAAGGTCTAAAACTTAACTAGGGTCTCCTCTAACAACGTACTATGTGTTTCCACATGTTTCCACCTTCATACAATCCAGGGTTCTAAGCGGAGCGTCAATCGTAACCATTAAACTGGAGACCAATGACCTCCCCTTCCGGCTCCGGCGGGGGAGGTATCCGAGGGGGACTAATTACGAGATAAACAATTCTTCCAACAGCTTAGCTTTTGACGTTTGGCACTTGCCCTGATACTGCAGCCCGCAATTCTGTAATGGAGAACTGACAGTCACTGTTAGTCTCCATGTGCTTATAAATTTCTTATAAATTGTATGTAATCTTCAGTGATGTCTGAGCGGTCTGAGTCCATTTGGGTTTTGTACAATTGCCTGAAAAATTATTTGCGACATTCATCGTTGTATAAGGCTGTACATGTAAATTTGTACTACGAGTATCACAATGAGCGCTTTTTAAAATCGACCAGCTTTAGAAGCTCATAGCTAGGTAATGATTAGAGATAGATACAAAGTGCAAAAGACAAAGTTGTAGAGAATTTAATTAGCTTTTATTATGTGGCACAACATAATTTCGTACAAAGTACCGTTTTTGAGAAGTAAGCTAAAAACAAAAAAACGGGACCTTCTTTGTGCCCTCCCCCTCGGGCTCACCTCGGAGGGGTCAGGACTTTTAGTATGTTTATCTCCTAACTAGTCCAAACAAAGTTCCTAAGTCTAAGTTTCTGCTTTCGACTTTTCAATCCACAAGTTATTCGTTTACTAGGCTGTCGTTCTGTAGTCTTCACATTCAGTTTTTTGCCACATAGCGCAGTTATATTGAAGTTTTATTGATGTACTTGTAAGTTGTATTATATGGGTGGACCGGCTTACAGGTGAACCTGGCTTGATTGAATCTTTAAAAAACTTAATGAGTCTCTGAGTCTCAACACCACTGTTTATTTTAGGTGAACATGAAAAGCAACATGTAGCATTACTTTTCGGGTCACTAAAAAAATGTACATGTAATACACTAAACCCCTCGAAAACTAATACAATTATAACAATATGGCTGCACCTGTATCAGATGTGGGCTCCGTCTAATTGCAGTGCGTCACGCTTCACAGGTGAATAGTTTATGTTCTAATTTCATTGCGTTTATGTTGTTCGTATGTTTGTTTATCGTGGAATGCATGTGGTGAAATTGTATGATGAAATTAGGGTTGGCCTGATTGAGATTTATGTTCGCTGTTTTTAAATTCTATTTTTAAATTATACCTTTGTATGTTAACTTTATTTTGGTACGTAGTTGAAGTTATTTAACTTCTAAATTTGAATTTTGAAACTGTTGTAATGTCATGATGTGGCAATGGAGATGGAGCCCTTTGTCGTAATCAGAACATTTCTTCCCCTTTTCCCCTTTATGTCTTTTGTGGAATGTAAAACATCCCTGTCCTTTAAAAAACCTTCCTATTACGAATACAATGATACAATGTGATTGGGTTCTGTTTCACTATAAAATTATAGTGCTAAATATAAATATCAACTTTTACACACATTTTGTAGTAATTAGCCTTGCCAAGTATCAGTTTTATATTTTTAATCTGTTATTCATCAACATTCTTGCACTCCAAAAAAATATTATATAGCGTACAATGCACTATCTCTGACATAAAACAGTCTTCATTTTAAAAAGAAATTTTGACCGCAAGCCATGTAGATCAATAAACACCACCGAAGCGATTGTGTGCATCTAAACCGTTAATATAAACAGCGCGTGCGCAGATAATCTTGCATCGTTCTGTCAGCATCTTGTACCGTTTTACGTGGAGGCGGTGGAGGTACGTTGTTATAACGACGCTGTGCGCTAGATGTGTGTTTACTTCTGTGTTAAGATTGAAAACATTGGGTATTTCGTATGCTGCAGTACTTTTTTACCGATTTCAAAATAACAATTTCAGCTCGTTCTTTCCTTTACCATACCATCGCCAGATATATTATTATATTCTGTATTATTAAGACATAGGACGATCTTCCTATCAGTCTCTAAAACAACTATAAAACATATATACAGTGTATAAAATAAAATAAATCGCAATATAAGCCGTAAAAAAGATTTATTTCAATGACTAAAATTACAATAAAATAATAATTAATAACTTGTTTATTTCAAAAATTCATATTTATTCATTACCACAAGCCCATGTACAAATATTCATATTTCAAAAAGTATCAACCCTAATTTTCGTTTACGTTAAAACAGTTCGTATCTCGCACGTATTTTGGTCACGTCCAGCCGGTTGAATGGATACGGCGCGTGTGCCATAAAACGTCTATGATATATGCTTCTGATAACGTATTACACGATGTTATTATGTTAATGTAGGAGGAAATGAACCTTAAGCTTTTGTTTATTGACGAAGCACATTAAGCCGTCGTTACGGGTAGTTGGAGCCCTCAAAAGTCCAACAACTGGTCTAGCCACAGTGCTTCGATATCGCCTTTGGGTTATGGAGGTCATATGGCAGTCGCTCCACAGAAAATATCGAAGTCCAGTTTTCACAAGCGGATGAAGGGTACAGCAGCGAATAAAATATGAGCAAAATAACATTGACAAAACAGATTTATGAGGCGGATGTATGGGCAATTCAGTAAGTGTAGAGTCGACCCAGTTGTATATCGATCAGAATGGGAACGTGTTAAAAAGTCAGTTGTAGGCTGCAAGTGGATATTAATTGTGGTCTGTGCCTATCTTAATCAATACGAGGCGTGACCCCCGTGACTCAGCATCTTCGAAGCTCTTTCACAACTCAGTTCGAAACGGTTGAACTGTGATGAGTATTTTCTGTGCAGTTGCCATAGTTACCTCCTCAGTCAACTAGCTATATCGCAGTTTTATAGAGACTAGGAGGCTGGACTTTTCTGGACTCCAACTATTGGCAACTACTTCTAACGAACTACATTGACTACATCACTGAACCTATGAATGTTCAGTCTTTGATTCTATATTATCCTCAACGTCATCTTCACTCGCCCTTTGAGTTCGGCACAACGTACAACTCTCTTCCACACCTTTCTTACTTCACCTAACAGTAATTCAGTTAGAAAATTACAATTACGCATACGGTAACGTTAAACGCTCACATCATGTTTACAGTAACGTTACATAATTGAAACTGTACGGTACTGCCGAGTCTACGTCAGCCTGTAAATAGTTTAGGTTTGTTTATTCGAAGAACTAATAAAATTCATGACCAGGCTACCTTCGTGGCTTGAATTTGTGGTATTTGGACATTTTGATTAATCGTGGTTTGGTATTTAGAATTCAAACTGATTCATTATAGCTGGTGTTCGCCCATTGGTCAGAATAAACAATAATTTATCACTGAAAATTCTGTGTGGAAATATGAAAGAAACTGTTTAAAACACACTGAAGCTAAAAAAAAGTGGTGGTGCATAAACGAAAAGTACTGCACTGCAGCGAGAGTATCGATCAGTTAGTTCTAATTCTGAATGTTTTATTCTGAATTAGAATCAGTAAAGATTCCTGAATCGTATTGCGTAAAACTCCTATATAAAGCTCTAATTATCTCGTTATGGAGCCCCAGTTTCCGCGCGATTTTCCTAACAAGGTGAGGTCATTGACTTTTATAGGCCCACTTACACGGTACGGTGGAGTACGACGATTCAAATGCGGTAAGTGGTCTAGATATTGCAGGGTTAAGGTTAAAAGCTTATTACAGAACACTTTATAGAATAATTTTTTGAGCTCTCGTTGTTTTATTCATGGCAGCTCGCGTTAAGGAGACGTTAAGTAAGAACTTGGATAACTTTAATAACTTGCTTAGTATAGGTTCTTAAGAATCAATTTATGCGTCGAATTGAAAAGGTTCCTTATCAACATAAAAAAATACAGTATTGTTTTGCCAAGGATACTGTTCGTATCCAAAATTACACTAGTCATAGTCATAGTCATTTATTTTTCAATATAGAACAATACAATTGTTGCTTATTGACGTCAATTTTAATTCTACTTAATCTAAGTTTACCACCGCTTCCAAGGCGCTGGTGGAGAAGAAACGGCGCAACAAACTCCACTGCGGCATTTTTGGACGTCAATTTACAATATTTATTTTCTTAAAGCTAAATGTCAACAAGTATATAAAACTCTTTATAATTAAGAATTAAAACAAAGTTACATAATGTAACAAATAAGCCACGTAACTAATACAGTACCATGCTGTAATTATAGCATTTTACGAGGGGCCTGCACCATGCTCAAGCCAGACATTTTTATCTTTCAAGTAATCATCTATCCTATAGTATGTCTTTTTGGATAAGGTGGTCTTTACAAAGGTTTTGAATTTATCGTCAGGCATACCAAGGATCGATTCTGGCAGTTTGTTATAAAAACGTATACCATCCCCCTTAAAAGAATCACTAACCCTGCTAAGCCGATAACATGGAAGTAGAAGTCTATGTTTGTTACGCAGATTTCTGTCTGTAATGTCAAACTACAAATGCCTTGTCCAATCGCGTTGGTGTCGTATCGTAGCATATAAAACACACGATGGCGTGTCACACGGATATCTTCTTAGGTCACATAAGTGCGGACGTATACGGTTTTTGGGTTGTACGTGTAGAGGGTCTGGTTTGTACACACCGCCGTTTTAAAAGCCTTACTGTGAGAAACTCCCCACGTGAAGCGTCCCTTTTATTTCGCGTAAGATCGAATTGGGGTCAATGTTTACGCTTTTTAAATGTAATAAGCCTATACATTCCAACACTAGACTGATGACTCGTGTCGTGGGTGTTCTTCGTGGATAAAAATGTAAAAAAAACTAGCTGACCCGGCGAACTTCTTACCGCCAATTATTTTCCACCCGCGTGGCATCCGATCCCGTTCCCGCTGCACCCTCTTATACAATGATATAGTTATCTAAACAGCAACAGAAAAACCACACTGTCACTTCTGCGTAGATATATGCCAATGCCAGCCGAATTTGTTGACATTAATGATCACTGCTCCGTTCCCTTGAGTAGTAGCGTGATGATATATAGCCTATATGTCAATCCAGGGTATAACCTATATACATACCAAATTTCAACCAAATCGGTCCAGCCGTTTATGCGTGAAAGAGTAACAAACATCCACACATCCACACATCCATTCTCACAAACTTTCACATTTATAATATTAGTAGGATTAGTAGGATATAAACCTTCCTCTTGAATCACTCTATCTATTAAAAGAAACCGCATCAAAATCTGCAGCGTAGTTTTGAAGATATAGGCATACATAGGGACATAGGGACGCGGTAAGCGACTTTACTTTATACTATGTAGCACAGAATAGATAATAGTACTAGCGTACTATGTAGTGATAGTCACTATCTCTGATAGTCATATAACCGGGCAATTTTTTTTATTCATGCCTTCGTAGGCCAGATGTGGTATTCGCGTAGGTAATATTACAGTGAGTGCTCAAACTGGACTGTACAGAATCTTCTTGTGATAGTATTAGGTATATATCGAAGTTAGGTACCTACCCCTTTCTGTCAGCTTAAGTTTCTCTATTTTCCAAATCCATACTAATATTATAAATGCGAAAGTAACTCTGTCTGTCTGTCTGTCTGTAAGTTACGCTTTCACGCCTAAACCATTGAACCGATTTCGATGAAATTTGGTTTATGGGAAGATTAGAGCTTGAGAAAGGACATAGGCTGTTTGGCCGCGATAACCGACATCCACGCGGGTGGAGCCGCGGGCAAAAGTTAGTCTATTATAAACTTTACTTCAAGACGAGGAATGTAATATATTGTCCTTCTGAATAGTTATGAATACATGACACCTGTAAGGTATTCATCAAGGTATGATAATATTATCTACCGCTATATAACTAAAGTTTGTGTTCGTAGTTTTTTATGCTATTCAGTATTTTAGTACGGTGTTGAGATAATAACATTTTTATCCTGTTTATCTTTCATTATGAAACAGAATAACGTGCAAAAAGTTTTATAATCTGTAGCTATATAAAAATATAAATAAGAATCACTGAAATGTATATGCGTATGAAGACCGAAATATAGCTAAATTGCCCAAGGCGCCTGTAGAAGTTTTCATTTAATTTATTTCAAATTTCCATGCGCATGATTTGCCATTATTGAACCAGGTTTCACGGCGCGCAGAACAGGCATATGATAGAATTTTCTCAGAAATTTAAAATCGTGTCGTTCCCGTATCGACCTCGGTAAGTTCTAGCGTGTCATACAGACATTATTACGGTGGTACTGACAATTCCAAGCGGCCGGCCGCGGCCGAGTGGGCCGAATATGGAAGGGTTGGCGACCCTTCCGTTGAGAGGGTTAATTGTTTGTTCCCAAAATAGAATTTTATTTCACAGTTGTGCTGGCGTGAAAATTTTTATTCTGTTTTGTCTGTAGTGGTTTGTCTGTTTAAGTTAATTAAACAACGCCGACGTTTTCGTACCTACCCCACATGATGATGTGCGTGAATAATTAATAAACACGACAGAGGTAAAGCCTACGTAGTAGTAGTATACTGTATATAGTGCTACCTAAACGATATAATCAACAAGGTAAAGTACATTGAAATTAACATTAAAGGCAATCCAATGTATCCATACTATCCATACTACCATACTAATATTATAAAATGCGAAAGTAACTCTATCTGTCTGTCTGCATGTTACGCTTTCACGCCCAAACAAGTGAACCGATTTTGACGAAATTTGGTATAGGAGTAAATTATACCATGAGAAAGGACATAGGCTATGTTTGGACGCGATACATACCGACATCCACGCGGACGGAGCCGCGAGCAAAAGCTAGTAAAATATAAAAACATTATAGAGATAAGAAGTTTAGTTTAGGCATGCAACAGAATTGGCAGACACGACCAAGGAAATAAGTGTATCGCATTTGAAGTAGATAAAGGTGTATCTCTATTTATTTGGCTGTGTGTATTTGTGCATCACAAAGCCTCGACTAACAATTTCGTTAATTGTTAATCAGTTACTTAGTTACTTACCTTTCGCGTTAAACACACGTGACCTCGCAAATCCTAAACAAACATCATGAAAGGGGATCAAACGTTACCCTACATATATGGTTTATTAATTGAGGGTAGAATTAATGAGTTGATTGACTCCTTAGAATAAATACCGAAATTAAATCGAGCTTTGGTCCTTATCTACTCTGTGCTTTACGTTATACGACAGGCATCCTACATCTACAAACGCTTCCATAATAGACAACATTCGCCAAAACAAGAAAAGGAGAGAGGGCTCCGGTCTCCAAAGCTCAGATGGTCAGGTGCAACATGGATGCAACTGGGATTGGCGATCGAATGAAGAGGATTTTATACGCAGACGTACCGTTCATTCTCATAAAAAAAATCTTTACTTTTTTTTTATACAGGACACGTCAATTTGACTTCACCTCGCCTGATGTTAAGCTAAAGGCAAAGTCTCGGAACTTGCCCGATGGATAGGTATAGCTACATCATAGTTTTCTTTTTTCAATTTTTTTTTCGTGTGAACCGTTAGCTAATCTAATCATAAGCGTTAGGTACTTATAACAATTTTTTTATTGTTTCATGTTATATAAGTGTTATTGTGACTAATTACTGATTAATATATTGTAGCGCGATATAACATTACTAGCGAATAATTGTGTTACGTATATTAGACACGCGATATGGTAATTATTTGTAATATATTAAAAAATCTAGAGCGGTAACCACGCTTCAGTGAATGTAACAATACAACCCCCAGGTTGATTGAAGAAGGTATCTAGGATAGGCTGGATTTCAAATGTTACGTATTTCTTTCTTTGCTAGTATATTTTGGGTGTATTTTCGTCTGTTAGTAAGCTAAAAAGATAGTCCCAGGATTGATCCTCAACATTATCCTTACTTCCATACTAATATTATAAATGCGAAAGTAACTCTGTTTGTCTGTCTGTATGTTACGCTTTCACGCCTAAACCACTAAACCGATTTTGATGAAATTTGGTATAAGGGTAGATTAGACCTTGAGAAAGGACATAGGCTATGTTTAGTCGCGATAACCGACATCCACGCGGGTGGAGCCGCGGGCTAAAGCTAGTGATAATATATATACTAGATGCCCATAAAGCAACAATGACCCAGCTCGACGGCCTCATCAGATGATTATTCACGCCCCGCTGAAATGACCTGGGATTGTAGCAGATGGGAACACTTGTGCTGGTGTTGTTCCAGTTATGACTGGAACGTTTAATAAAGTTGTTTAATTGTGTTATATGCGCAACTGATTGAAATGTTTTCCTCTTGCTCCTGCGCAAACAATATGATTAGCGAACAGATTCATTGGCGATTGCGTCAGCTGTTATTTTAGCAATGGTTGCTAATAAAGATGACCAAATATCTAGTCGGCTTGTTAATCCATGACTTCTTGCCATTTGTTTGTTATACAAACATAGAAGATCTTGCAAAATGTCAAGGAAGGTTTCTATTTATTTATTGGATATGACATGAATGTCTATCATTGATATACACAAAACCTATTTGTAGTATATCAATGGGTTCTATTAATATGTTTGAGGGCCAAGCCACCCTACGTACTAAATTAGGTTCTGCAGCATCAACATGGCAGCATTGACATTCATCGTCACAAATTTAGTCAGTCAAATAGGCTCCCTCCACCAGAATCCACAGTCTAGATCCTCATGTGGATCTTAGGATACTTTTTTATCTCTCTCCGCTGGATTACATGTAAATCTTTATACCTATCAACTGAAATAAATATCTCTGTGGCAAATATGACATTGCATTACGACATAGTTGGTGTAAAATCTCCATTCATACAAAACCACTCCATTATTTCACAATCCGAGACAGCATATTCTTCAGAAGCATTGAATTCGTCTAAACGAGTCCATCCTTCATGTATTGTAACAATTACACCTATCCGTTCACCTGTATCATCTAACGGACAAATTGCTCCCGTCCGTATTTCGAGCGTCTCAAAATTTCACACACAATTGAATTTCAACCTTAAACTATTGGTACTGTAGTTGAGAATCCAATGATTCTGTCCTGAATATAACAACAATGGGTATTGAAATGTCTGTCTTATCGTCGTACCAATAAAGTCTAGTTTCGTTCGTCTAGTCAGTATGTTTGTTGGTTTAGTTTAGAGGTTTACTTTGACTGAAGTCATGCTGGATTGTGGAGCTCATGTTAAAACGTTTTCCTTTGTGTGGGATGTGTTGACATACAAGGTATCCAACCTATAGGAATGGCTAACATTTCAAGCGAGCACGACAACAAGAGAATAGCTAGGGAGCTACCGTGAAATTTAGATCCGATTTTAATCCCGCAGTAAACTCGAAATACTTAGAACTTCTCCTTGTTTATTTCTTTCTGTAGGGTTTATGTCGTACCAACTGTCCATGCCCTATTCGTCTTCTTAAAAACATTCAAATATCTTAATTTCAAGGGTTTCAAAAATTACCGAAACTTTAGGGGATCACTTTGTTCAAATCGATTTAGAAAGGATTTTTTTTTATCGTGCCATGCGGGAACCCGTGATTCTTTTTTTATAGAGAATACTTTGACCACTAAGCTTCCAGACCCACGCCCGAACTAATTCAAATCTTTCCTCTCTTTACTAAATATTCGTCTTTGAAGCGACGGTGGAGCAATGTGCCGACGCTCTTACGAGATCATTCAAAAAAAAGAAAACACTTTGTTGTCCGTATGTCTGCCTATCAATACCTCTTTCTCAAAAACGTGTAGAGATAGCAATTTGAAATTAATATTGTAATCATTTAAACTGTAAAAAATTGAAACTTCTAAGTGAACGCAATGAAAAGATACAGCCGTCTCTACTCTCGGACTTGTTTACATATGAATGGCTACTTCGGTACTTAAACTTCATATTTCTGACAATAGAACCCGCCTAAACCTTTAAAATAAACAACAATTTAAAGTGCTCATTGTTGGAATACAGCTTGCAATTAGTAATAAGTTATAGAACAGTTTGCTAACTGGATTGTTGCAGGCTTCTCATATTAATTTGTGCGCCTGTTGAGAATATAATAGCATTATGTAGCGGTGCGCTCTGCAGATATAATCTCATTGAAAACTTAACTTTCATTCATACGGGCACAATATAAACTGATAAGACTTACCAAGATCTTTAGGGCTTCAGCTTCATTTAATTGATAGACGAGTCTCCGGTGCAGGCTTGCCTCTCGGGGTTGGGGGGTTTAACGGCTATGTTCAGATATAAAGTAAGTAATTACTAGGAGAGGAGTAGGAATAGTGGACTATGGGTGCTAAGCATTTATTACAACGGGCATTGGACCATTCTATCCTTACTACTAAACTGTCATAAAAATCCTTTGAATGTGCTTTGTGTATATTGATATGATAATAATGTATAATGTTTGTTTTGTTACAGAACAGCGCACCAATGTGGGAGGAGTTCATCTCAAAGGCGACGAAACTTCACTCCGCATTGAAGTGAGTATCTACTCTTATTTAGAAAGAATAATCATCTGTTGTGAACATCTCTCTTTCGACCTGTAACTGAGTACTTAGTTCGGCGATACGTTCGTCATGCGTTCTGGGCCTCGATTTTACTAAAGCCAAACCCTAGTGGTGCTGCAGCGACTGCGAAAAACGTCACTAAATGATAGACTTTAAACAGATCTGTTTAAAGTTTAAAATTAAATGACTTTCTGCAGAGTGAATGAAAAAGTGTAATGAAACTTTTCTCATTTCATTTTGGACTTTAGATGTATAGAAATGAAGTCTATAATTTAATGTCATTTATACATATGACTATGTCACTATGTGACAGTGGTTTAGCTTTAGTAGAATTTGAACTTATTTAATACCGTTTTTTGCAATGGCGGTGGCACCACAGTGGTGCGGCTTTAGCAGAATCAAGGCCCTGCTTGGCAGTGAGTAGAATGCCTTGCCTGAATCTGTGTTTCCGGATAACCATAACTCCCGAAGAGGGCCAGACCGTAAGGGATCGCCCTGGGTCAGCCGGGGTGCGTGGGATATGTTGAAGAGAACCTCATCTCCTGCCTAGCACCTCGACCCTCAGTCGGCGTGCGGTTTTAGTCGGTTCGAGTCCGACATAACCTCCCCTTCTGGCTGCGGCGGGGGAGGTATCCGAGGGGATTCGAACACCAATAGGTGAGATATTGGTCAAACGCGACTCTATCAACCATAAGAGAACCCTATAATCGGTATCCAACAAAACAAGTCGCGCTACATACCAATTGAATTTCACTATGCGAACTTGTGAGCATTTTTTATTTAAACTGTTAGTCCAATTGTACCTATAGTAATACAGGAGTCTTTGAATATTTCCATGTGTCTATCTGTGTATTTATCCGGTGCATTACATGGTCCGAAGAGGAGGATGTTAGCACGTGCCTATTGTTGCGTCGTCAGTACGTGATTCTGTCCTCATCTCTAAAAGTATGTGATGGTATGTGTGGACATGCCGTCACATAATATTACGACGGGAGTCAGCAGTTAGATAAAACTTTGTGACCGTCGGGCGTCCTTTCTCCGACGGCCGTGGTCTGTTGTGATATTTAGTCTACCGATATGCTTACGATAGACATGGTTCCTTAATATCTGCAAGGACAGAAGCAGAGTGGTAGAGTATTCTGCTCTAGGAATACTAAGGGTAATACGTTGATCGAACTTTATTCTGTCAGTTTTATTTCCATAAGAATCTACAACAAAGCATTAGCTGCTTTGAGCATCAATTCCGCCAATGTAAAGCTAAAATCAGTCAGGTAATTTATTCTCAAGTGACTTGACCACAGGAAACAGGAATCCATCCATTCCTTTACGATTCGAGTGTTATTCTTACTATTCTTCGTAACCGGGCTACAGCTAGTTACAATCATTTAGTACCAATTGGTACGGTTATTGCCTTGCAAATTAACTGCGATGGATCTCCATCCGTGTTAACTGCATTGTTGCGGTGAGCATTCGAAGGTTAGCTGTGACGTACTGGCGAAGCGAAAACTCCATACGGAAATTGCGCGCACAGAGACATAAGTTGCAAGTACGAAATTTTCCACATCTTGTTTTGTTGGTCTGTGGTCAACTTTAAAATAATATTATTTATCTATAGTGTTATATACTGAAATACCACTCTTTTTGAAATGAAATCTCAAGATATAAAAAAACATAATAATGTCTAAACTTATAATTTTTCAAATAATTATGATCAAATTTCGACCACTAGTATACTCCAATAGACTCTGGATACTGAATTCTAACTGATTTTAGACGTTATATTCTTTACAAGTTAGTACGTTTTGACGTTCAGCATGGAATGACAAGTCAGTACAAATAAAACAATATTAATGCAACAAAATTATATATTCGTACATTGATTGTCTAGAAAACTAGTTCTATTTCTTAATATTATATTCTATTACTAATATCCATTCTTAAATATTACTATAATGCTTGTTTGCACAACCTTACCACCTTAAGTGTACCAAACAAGAAAACTTACACACAATAAATGTTTTTGGTTGTCATTAAAAAGTGTAAGAAAGAGAGGATGAGAAGGGAGAAAAAGTGTTTACAATAAGATTATTGTAAACACTTTTTCCTTCACACTTCCCTAAGAAGAATCTGGCTGGTTACTCTGAAACATAGACCCGAAAACATGCACCACACGAAACAATTTGCTCGCACTCAATTTAAGTATTATTTAAATATGAACCTTAGGTATGTATAATACATTGCAAAATTAAATATAAGTCTAGATTATATATTAGTCTATGCTCGCGGCAGCTTCAATCCAAATCTGCAATGTATGTTATATACATAGGGTTGACATTTAACTAACACTTAAAAAGTGCGCGAGCAAATTGCAATTCGGTGTGCTCCAACACAAAGACGTAGAATTTAGGTGTTACCGAATGTAGTTCGATTGCGGGATAAAAACGTTTCATGGTACCAATGGCCCGAAACTTCGGTCCGGAACTTAATAGTAGGCTCACTAGTCGTCTTGTGGATATATTTTTACAGTACTTATTTCTTTTCTTTTCACAGATCAGCACTAGTTGCGATAGCTGCCTTTCTGGACGCGTTTCAGAAGATCGCAGATGCGGCAACTAATGCTAGAGGTGAGTTTTCTATTATTATGTGAATATATTTTACTCATGGGAAAGTATTCTAAAGGCGGACACTGACTGACAGCATTCGTACAGTCACTACGGGAAAAATAAATTGTAGTTTGCTGGCTTATACTGACGGCACGAATGCTCGTATGGAAAATTACAGTTCTCACTATATACATAATTGTCTAGACATCAATAAGAAACTAAGGAGAAATATTGTTTCTTATCCAATCCAGGTAATGATACACGTTAGTATAGATCGCGCCGACGTTATTCAAGCCACATTCTTCCAGACCAAAACTAACGATACCAACAGCATCCGTACGCCGGTTGGATTCTAACATGAGAGCATTTCCTGAATCTCCTCTGCAAGAGTCTTTGCCTTCTACACCTCCAGCGCATAGCTGACCCTTTCCCAAGGTCACTTTGCGGCTCGTATAGGTATTTTGACATTGCTGAAAACAAAAGGAACTAAAATTAATATCGATATGTTTATATAGTTACTAGCTCTTGCCCGCGGCTCCCACCGCGTGGATGTCGGTTATCGTGACCAAACATAACCTATGTCCTTTCTCATGGTCTAATCTACCCCTAAACCAAATTTCATCAATATCGGTTCAGTGGTTTAGGCGTGAAAGCGTAACATACAGACAGACACAGTTACTTTCGCATTTATAATATTAGTGTGGATATTGGTTTATCTTCAGTTCGCTAAAAGCAATTTTATGTAGAAAACCCTCAGTGCACGAGTGCGACTCGTACTTATTGCACTTAAGCTAGTCCAAAAACCATTGACTTACATTTTGAGTGACGTATGGCAGGTCCACATACAGCTTCACTGGGCTGGAAAACGTTGAGTTACTGATAGCACCCCAGCCGGCCACGGTGAAATTTAAATCGGAATCACCAGACAGAGCTATATCGGCTGTTGGGAGACAGATAGGGCGGATGAATTCTGAAAAAAAAAAAACATAGATGCTTCAAGGTGCAAGTGTGCAGTGCCTTTTAAAGTGTACAATAATATATGCTAGTTTTCTTCTCAGGGTTTGGAAGCCGTTTCCAAAAAGTTGACATAGCAATTAAAAAGAATAAGCGGACCTCGGGATTCCTAGGTGCCAACTTTGGGCGCAACTGGCACATCGCTATGAGGATAATAGTGGTTAATAAGACATACCAGTGTAAGGTGCCATGATGCTTAACCTGATCAAAGCGATATCGTTCCATCTAGAGACCGTCATATAGTTGTACTCTGGATGTACTATTGACTTCTCGATCGGTATACTGATAGCCCCAGCTGAACAGTCTTGCTTCACACAGTCCGGTCCTTCGTTCCTTGTGTCATGTTCTCCAAGACGGACTTTTATTCTACAAGGAATACCAAACCACACATTAACAAGAAGCTATGGAAACAGTACAATCAATAGGTGGCTTCCTCCAAGCAGGCATTGGATGGAAACACATAGGCTAATGGCCTCATCTGTAAGTGGTACACCTACTGATTAACGGACTAAGCGTTGAGGCAGGCCTTCTCCTCTGTGATGGCGTTCAGATGGTGGTCACTTCTGCAAAAAACTGAGCTGCACGTTCTCCTGATGTGCTTATCTTCACCCTATTGATGACCTCGGTGCCGTTGATTCTATAAAGCTTGTACTTTGGATTTTAGGGTCTGCACTCCCACTCTTTGTTCACAAAATTTTGGCATACGTTTGTTGGCTCTTAATAGTAATAATAATACTTACGGTCTGCCTCTTTCTAATATTTTTCCAACTAGACAATGGGCTGCAGTCAGAACATATCTGCCACTGATTAGGCTGCCGCCGCAGTATAATTTAGTTGATCCATCATAATACGATGCGTACTCTATTAGCGCAGACCATGGGAATTGGTCAATCTCTGCCTCTGAACCACCTGAAATTATACAATACTAAATTTAATCGCGTAGGTCGTACGGTATGCTTTATAAAAAAAAAACAAATGTCCAAAGTGGCAGAGATCACATATTTTCACTTGCTACGATTCTGCTGGTGCCGTCCTGTATATGTTGGAGAGCTTGGCCATTAAGACGATGGAGGTTGAAATGATTTAGTAGTTTAGGTAGTTTACAAGAATACATAAGATTAGGAAGAAGCACGTTAGAGAACGATTGAAGTAGCACCAATCACAGAGAAGTTTCGTAAAAAGGGCATTAAATATAGAAGCGAATAGCAATAAGGGTAGGGGCTAAAAGGAATACGCACTGTGTCCAACGTGATATGGCCAGTGAAGAATGTTGAGATAACTGAATACGGGATAGTGGCAGGATACGTAAGTACATACTAACCAACTATTTTATCACCAAAACTGATATCACGGCCGCAGCATTTAGATTCTGGGTCAGGTGGAAACGCAGACACCGAAGACTTGCATTTTCCATTTGTATTACCCGAAATAGTTGGTGTCGTTGGAGACGTAGGAGTCTCTGGAGCACAACATACACTTGTTTTCACTGGACCATTGCATCTAAAAATCACGACATTGGTTAGTGTTCTTAGTAACTTAAATAAGTTAGGCTGTGAAAAAAGGTCTTCAATTATAATTGTAATAGAAGACTTTTACATTGCAGCATACTTATAAAAACATGTACCTATATAAATGTATTTTATGTCTCTTCTATCTCTCTATCTCTTGTATGCCCCCGGATAAGACGTACGGAGGGTCTTGACGCAGGACGTCACTTTCGCAAAATGTCATCATGAAAAATTTGGTCACTTCAGCACAATGTCACTTTCGCAAAAATGACACTTTCTTGATCCTCGGAATCTCGGACCGCGTTTCAAATACTCAGGCGTTGGCTCGTTACTGATACGATACAGGTAGTTCCCTAAACACCCCTTTCCAGAAATCACCTGCTTCGTTCGGCACGAGAGGTCTCTTGTGTCGCCTCTCTAACCATTACCATTATAACCATATTATAAGTATACATACTCGTTGAATACAAAATAATGTTAGCGAAGCTTTTAATTAAAATTTATCTTTGTACAAAAACTAATTAATGTTAATATGTTGTAATTAATCTGCGTAACGTGAATATGTACAATTGTAATAATAAAGCGATTTTCCTCAATTTATGCTAAGGAACAAGTCAGCGAATGTCTGCCCATGTTTACAGATCTCAATGATTATTATTATTATATAACAACCACCTCTGGCCTTGTGTCTACTTTGTATAGTTGTTATGTTCAATCTTATAGATATAAAACTATTATGACTGTTAACTGAGTCAAACGGTCGTCATTACTTGCATCTTGCATCCTTGGTATTCTATACAGGTTTTCATAAGTGATTGTTGATTTTCCTTAGTCCTGACGTATGTGTTTTGTAGTACTATTATCTATTATGTGGTTTTGTCATAGCTGAGTTGCTTGTTGTTTTATTATACAACTTAGGCTTAGTAATTATATTTCAAGTTGTAAGACAGTTGAACTTTCGATAGAACGAGTCTTCTCCCTTTATACTGATAGCTTGCACCCGGCAAAGACTTATTCTTTGCAGTACATGCAGTACATATATCTGGAAAGTGGCTAGTTGACGGCAATAGATTTACATCCTATTATAAAAGTCTTAAAAGTTCAGAGACGTGTACACATGAAGTAGAATTACCTTAAGTTTGAAACATATCGTAAGATTTCCTTTGAAACAGGTGGTTGCAGCAGTTTAGCAAGATGTGGGCAGTCGTGGACATCAATGCACTGCCCAGGTTTTTGGTCAGGCGTAGTACATGGGATGCTTGTTTTGGGACAACACACCTGTACGAAAAAAAAAACAGTGTTAGCATTTGGACACTTTATATAACGTTATTGGTTTGATGAAAAAATTACACACTATACTTTGTTTTCCTACAATGGCGAAGTGCTGGGAGTGGAGCGTACTTTTGGCACTCCCAGCACTTCGCCACATGTAACGAGGGCCTGAAGCATCGCAGCATGTACCGCTAAAAGCAACTGATATCTGTAATGGTGACCTTCTTGAGACAACACCTTTAGGTTATTATCATAATGCTAAGCATGTTCTAACACTTCTTCTCTAAACTTACGTGAGGAGTATTTCCCTCAAATCCGCAATGTGATTTCCTTAGTAGATTTATGTCTTGCGGAGTCCTCCTTTCAGCTGCCGCAGCTAACGGGGCACAGCTGTAAAGCGACTGGCATTGCCCTTGCCCGCCGTATGCTGTGGTGCACTGCCCATGCACTGTAATAAAGACAAATTATATTTAATCAATTGGCCTAATGAAGTGACTGAGAGACAAACAGACCGGGTGCGCAATACCCAGACTATCTGAGCAACCTTTTTCAGGTCTTCATTTTTCTTTATTATAAAAATAAAATAATAAGTGTATGTAGAATAGAGTAGTGCACACCATGTAGAATGGATAGATACATACCTACTTAGATTATATATAGTAGGATTCTTGATAAAATATTTCCTTTTTTCTTATTAATAACTGACCTCAAAAAAGGAAGAGGTTTATAAATATTCGACCTAAATAAAGATTCCTTAATTGTATTTCAGACAATAAAGTTTTCAAAGTTTTCAGTTGCTCATCAATTTGTTTTTATTATAAAGATTACTTATGCATAAACTGCTATGCATATGTTATTATTTAATATTCAAATTCGTATTATTTCCCAACAGTTATGTTAATATGTAGTATCAGCCTCTTTAATCACAAGCAGTCAACCGGCATGAGACGTAAATGTTGAGGACGCAAAGCGGAATTTCCAGGGATTCCCCGCTCGTGAAAAACTCAGTGGGGAGACAGAGACCTCATATTTCCACTTGCATATGTTTCTGACACCTTTCTCTTCATAATTGGTTTCATACATACTCGTCGATTGCGGGTACATTGAAGAATAGTTATTACTTATTGAAAATATTACGATCATAGTCCTTGACTCTATATCTAATTTAAATCCTGACTTGAGCATCTTGAGATCGCGATTATGATCTTGAATCTAGTTTGTATAAAGTTTAATTATGAACCAGTTTTGTAATTGATAATTTTTTGATATGACATCATTCATATTTTAAGATAATACACAATTTAATAAAGTTATTATTTTCCTCCTGTTGCGGATAATTTATATGGCAGCAAAATTAGGTGTCGGCGTCGCACGGGGAAATCCTAGGACCCGCATTGCAGTGCCACCTACTGGGGTCAAACTATGCGTTTAACCTACGCACAAGTTACTAACTAACTAAGTTACTAAGTAATTAATAATTGTTAATGCCGTTTAACTAGTACTTATAGAAAGGATGTATTGCTACTCAATCGCGCCAGAACAAAGCCATGAACGGTCCTGATGAAATTTGTCACTCTGATAAAATGTAGGTTAGTTCTGAAGGTGCCTGGGCATCGCGAGACAGGTAGAGCCGTGGGCAAATGCTAGTAAATGACAAGGTGACTGTACAAATCATAATTTTATCTTTTGATGCAAGTATTCTTAAACTGCCAAGTGCATTGACCCGGACGAAGGAATTTTCCTTATTCTCTTTGTTGTGAAGTAAGTATTATAAGTATGGATTTTCCAAATTAATATTTAATTATAGGGAATTGCAATTTTACCTTATGACACGACAATATCATGTCATAAGGTAAAAATAGTTGCCTATAATTAAATGTTAATTATAAGAATACCACAGATCAAATTATTTATTAACACATAATATGGAGTTGAATGGTTTAGTAAATTAAGTTTGATCTTTTCCTTCCCTCTACCGCAATTACTAAAAACTAAGTCTTAATTTGGGCAGCTGATATGACCTCTGGTGACGAAACGTGGACACTGACGGAGGGGTAAGGCCACAATTTGAAAGGTATCTTTAAAGAAAAAATTCGTAACCCGGTCATCCGACAAAGAACTAAAGTTACGGACATAGCTCGCAGAATAAGCAAGCAGTCATGCACGTCTAACGCAAGGGTGAGGCAAACTGGGCAAATGAAATATGAATTGCACAAGATGGCATATTAATCTGACTAGGTGCATTGAAGTGCAAATAAAATACCTAAGTTAATTAATTGTAATTACAGTAATTACAGCGTAGGTATTAGCAATGACTCTTATCTATATCGACTAGTAGTAAACTGGATGTAGGAAAAAAATGGTATCGCGAAAGACCACCACCATTAACTTTTTGTAGATGCCAATCAAATAACATAACAAAGGCGGGCTGTGCCATCAAAATTCGTTAACTCACTCATTTACTCATTTAGTTTTATATAATAGGCAAACTACTTGGCACAATACAACAGCTACTTGGCACAGTCAAATTATTATTTTACGAAGAAAAACATCTTAGCTATTTTCTTTCAGAATTCGTTGAGGGAGATCACTGGCTTGTTTACATTTGGTTTTGCGTGGTATTCGGTTCGTTGCGTTATCGGCCATCTTGAATTTAAGGCTGCATTTATTTATTGAATAAATTGTTTATTTTCAATTTTACATAGATAATTACTCATTTTGTAGCTAACTTTCTTGGGGTAACTATGACGTGCTTATGTGTTTTAGACCTCTGACCCGAGGAAGAGGGATTAAGCTATATTGGGTGTATAGCCCCATCCCACGTAGGAGTTCTACTGGATTGCTCCGAAACTGGTAAGATTACATAGTTAGGCCGTTCTTGCTCTCGCAGCCTGACGTAAGCTCGTCTTTCTACATGCTTTGCAGTTACTTGTATACTATTAAGTACAATATAGAATAAGATAAAAGAAAAACTTACGTTCTTTAACCAAACAGCCGACCATAAAGCCAATATACAATATTAACTTGCTCATTTTGTTGAGATATCACAGCGTCATTTACTTAACACTAACTTACACTAAGTATGTCCTTACTGGTCAACAGCCAGTGGCAGTATGGCGTGGTCCTACAATTTATTTATACTTAAAGAGGGGTTTTTTGACTGGTGAGATGACCAGAAATCACATACGAATGTTTTAAATGTTGCTCCATGGAATGGCCCATCTGCAAATCTTGATAGCATTATGCAAATTAGCTAGCCAATATAATTTTTTATCCTTTGTCCTTCCTGTTCGCGTGCAGTTCTGATCGGGATCAGAACTGAACGTCAAAACTACCTACGGAAATCTAGTCCCGGGATAAAAGTTAGCCTGTTCCAGACTATAATTATGGTGACTATATGCAGATAGTTCAGATGTTCTGGTTTTAATCCGTATCATCTAGCCAAGCTACTGTTAACATTTAGTATTTAGTAATATATTATATTTGAAGCAATAATAGTGTTTATTCAAAGGATATTTCCAAAGTTAACAGCCTCTGTAGCGTGGTGGCAGTGTGTGACCGCTACGCAGGGCAAACCCACACGGCGGGTTCGGTTTCCGCTCAGTGCATATATATGTCTCTGCATTGGTCTGCATTGCGTGCGTTACGGGTAGTTGGAGCCCGAAAAAGTCCTCATAACTGGTACTGACAATTGTTTTTGTAAGTCAAATGACAGTCGCTTCACAGAAAATATCGAAGTTCAGCCAAAACACATAATTAGACTGGAAAAACTGGACTTGAAGACTGATAGAAGCTTCAAAGTGGAAGCTTTTTCGAAAAGAACAAAACAGGATACACCTACCAGGGGTGTACAGGACCCTACTAACATCAGGCCCAAGCCAAACTCACCTGCAAATCACTGCAACTGCTAAATAATGAACGAAACACTGGTGCAGCTTGCTCTGAGGGTCGAAAGGTCAGGTGATTCATTCTTATTAATTGCCGAATATGATTAACCAAAACGTATTATTCATGTCCAATTTAGTACTTACGATGACGTAATCATTTTTAGGGACCCGTACCTACCTCATGAGGAAAAAACCGAACTGTGATTTTGCGCACGATAAAAAAAGGTGTCATTTTTAAGTTATTATACTTGGAACTGCAACATTTTTTTATTAAGTATTTCGATTGGTGTAAATGGTGTTATACCTACAATGCCCTTGATTTGTTAGCTGCCTACACACCGAAGCCGGGGGCCCGCCGCATAATCGTTAAAATAAGGCCGGCTTGAGTGTCTAGACAGCTTTAGTCTATGTTCTTTTATTGTTTTAACTGTGGTGCTAGCTGGCTTAGAACTGTTCTAGTACCTTCCAAGATATTGTCTCCAGAAGTTTTATTAGTATGTGCGGTGCTCGAGCGCGAATTTTATGATGATTACCTCGTGTACCGTCATTATCTTATGTACTTTCATCATCATTCCTTGGAGACCAGTATCCAGTGACCCCAGGGTCAGACTAGTCTAAGACGATTGATACGAGCCACACGAGGGGCTGCGTCGTAATATCAGAGATCCTGTGGTCACCTTTCCATCATCATTTCATTACAGACTTCTTTCCCCTTAGACATGTGGCGTTTTTTAGTATTCTTTAGTAGTATAGAATACAATATAATTATGGAATTGACATGCGTTTAACACTGTCATAAACGTCGAAATATTTGTCATGCCTATACATTTATTCTATTATATTGTACTAACGATTGTTCCTCTTGTCTAAAAGGTAGGATTTGGCATTTCGATAATCTCATTACATATATTTCTGCAGAGTGAGATTGTGTTGTTAACAGACGCAATTATTTCATTGTATATATTGATTCAGCTTATTTCAGCCTGTGCATTATAATGCACATATGTCTACCTACATACACTCATCATTGTCTACACCGGCCTACTCATTAGGTAGACTTAGGCCCGTATTATAGAACGACCCTCGGTGCTGAATCTTGATTTATCTGAGGTCAGATTGATAGAGTTGACATACTGTCTAGATACAATCTGCTCCCAGATAAATGGAAATTCAGAACTGAGTCACTGAGTACCATTCTAGGATACGGGCCTTAGAACTCATGGAACACTCATAGCACCTAGATATGAACCTAAAATAGAAGTTTTCCAAGCGTATATTTCTACTTATTATAGTATTTTATTTAAAAAAACATGGATGGCCATTCGGAGGCGAGCTGTGGATGAATTCATATCACAAAAAAAAAGTTCTGACATACCTACTCATTTTGAGCAAGCCGAGAGATAATTTAGTTATAATTTGTATATTATCATACCTAGTTATTATTATAAGTGAACTAAAAGTAAGTTGTCGAAGGTAAAGGGGCCAACATGATAAAAAAAACAAACCTTTGAAACTTTATTTTTTATTAAATAGTTCTACATTACTGCTTCTGGTCTCCTTAATATCTAATTTCGTATTTCCACAGATAGTATAATATAATTCTTATACAGATGCACAATCAGGAACAAAATTACGCTCGTAACTTGCTAGGGCAGGCAGGCAACGATTAGTCCGCATGCGTTGTTACTAGATGGCGACAATGTATTGGCAAACTTTTCTAGTTTCTACTATAAAAAATGGACTTATCAACATAGAGAAATACACTAAACATATTATTGAATATGACTGAAATAATTTACGTGGTGGAAAATAGCAAAATATACCTTTTAACTATTTTTACTACTTTTATCCATTTTTTTTTAAATTTTACTAAAGATTTTTTTTATTCGTATTGGAATGGAATACACCCCGTGGTATTACAATTCAATCGGTTCATATTGATAAATACCCTATTTTAATGTAAAGTCTTAAAGAAAAATATTTAGGCGATATGTATCATTGCTTGATCTAAATATTCTAAAATATATTACTACATACTCTAAGTACTTAAATTAGAAGAAACTATACAGAAATATTACTTCTGATCCAGTTAATATATTTGTAAACATTAGTGTAAATTCCGGGAACATTAGTTCTTCCACATGCCGCAGGGCCAAAGCTGACTATTCCAACCAAGTCGTTACGCCTGTTATATTCTAACATAAGCGGGCCTCCAGAGTCACCTCTGCAGGAGTCTTTACCTATCACCCCTCCAGCGCAGAACTGACCATCCCCCAAGACAATGGTGCGACCATAGAGAGGTTGACATTGCTGAAAAATATTTAAACGTGTATACATAATAATGATAATAAAGCAATGAAGCTAAACACGCGGTTTAGACTGGATAAAGCGGACCTAAGTCTCCATGTGAAGGCTTCGGATTAGACCAAGATTAATGCTTGGATGAAGAAGAATTATTATAATCAAATATTGTACGACTTGTAGCGCTGTGTAGAATACATATCTAAAACCAAAGATCAATGCAAATATACATATTCATGCATTCAGACCAAATTTACGCCAAACTGCCCCTGGTATTGTACAGTGTACATGTGCAAAGGCCGCGGTACCACTTCCCATCAGGTGGACCGTATGCTTCTCTGTCATATCCGATGTTCCACAGGAGCGGCCCCAGAACCGATCCCTGTGGAACACCGCACGACATCTCACTCCTCCCGACGCCGGTCGCAATTGGCTATAAAAATTGCTTCTCCATAATGTATATTATTATGCTACATTTCAATCAAATCCGTCCTATTACATGACACCCCAGCGAGAAGGACGGACGACCCGATAAAGGCGGCTAGAATAGACTGGATGCGCAAGGCACAAGATCGGGTACCATGGCAGGGCGCACATTCGGAGATGTCTATGTATATCATTGGAATACGATAGGCTAGTTGATCGATATTAATATAAAATTACGGGAGGCCTTACCTTTTTGGGGACGTATGGCAGATCTACATACATTTTTGTGGGACTCTTGTTGATTTTTGTACTGACAGCACCCCAACCGGCCACGGTGAAATTGTAATCGGTAACACCATTTTGTGTTATGTCAACTGTCGGGAGACAGATCGGGCGGATAAAATCTGCAAACGTTGATATAGTTTTAGCTTATTAAAAGTTACCGTAAGGTTTTTACTGTCATATTCTTTTTTTACAGCCTTTACTTATTGCCGTATGAATCTGGTGGTAAATGTAGAAGCATTATTTTTGAAGATTATAATTGTTACTTTATGAGTTACTAGCTTTAACCCGCGGCGTCGTCCGCGTGGGTGTCGGTAATCGCGACAAAACATTTCTCAAAAGACGTAGGTGTACGAAGTTTCATGCTTCTAACTTTGAAAATGACGAAATTTCCATACAAACGTTTATCACCTATTTTACCCTCTTAGTACGTAAATTTGGAAAAACGTGTTCATTTATTTCTTAAAAGACACAGGTTTAGGTATGAAATTTAGTCCATCCCGTATTTTACCCCTTTAGTAGCAGAATTTCCAAAAATCCTTTCTTATTGGATTTTACATCATAAAATGCATCTACTGTCAAAATCTCTAGTTTATGAATCCAGCGATTTAGACTCAGCGTAGAAGAATCAGTCAGTCAGTCGGGACAAGTAATTTTATATTTATAGATATGTGCGATGTAATATCTGATTATTGTTTTAGTATTATCACGGCATGGTAGCTTAAAAACCTTGTTAACCCGCACAATCATCACTACATATTATAAAACAAAGTCACTGTCGCTGTCTGTCTGTCCCTATGTATGCTTAAATCTTCAAAAGTACGCAACGGATTTTGAAGCGGTTTTTTTTAATAGATAGAGTGATTCAAGAGGAAGGTTTATATGTATAATACATGCATAATATTGTAGAGCAACACTGCTAAATTTAGAGGTTTCTAATGTCATGTCGTAAAAAAGCACATTTTTTTGCGCTTACATTGCAAACGCTGGCTGAACCCCAAGAGATAAATCAAAATGAACTACTATAGTATTGTACACCTCAAAAAGGCCTACATAAAAGTCCGCGATAGCATATGTCTATCTATTATGGGTAGCCCACAGTAACCATTTTTATCT
This sequence comes from Eilema sororculum, assembly GCA_914829495.1. NCBI lineage: Eukaryota > Metazoa > Arthropoda > Insecta > Lepidoptera > Erebidae > Eilema > Eilema sororculum. The sequence goes on from OU618532.1 coordinate 3,105,194, forward strand.
TTTACAAATTATATTTTTTTTATGTGTCTTTTTGGAAGCTATTTTTAACAATATATTGTTATTCCTTATCCAATTAAATACTTAAGATACGTTGTACATTTAATGTAGATCAAAATTGCCATTCACACTATATAATTATAATGCATACTTTGGAAGCTATCGCAATATACAACTAACGCACGGCAAAATAAATTCAAGCAGAAATCCCGATTGACATTAGAAACCTCTAAATTTAGCAGTGTTTCTCTACAATATTATGCATGTATTATACATATAAACCTTCCTCTTGAATCACTCTATCTATTAAATAAATGGCTTCAAAATCCGTTGCGTACTTTTGAAGATTTCAGCATACATAGGGACAGACAGACAGCGACAGCGACTTATGATGAAGTGATCCAGCAGTGGTCTGCAATAGGCTCGCTGTCTGTTCGTCCCTATGTATGCCTAAATCTTTAAAACTACACAACGGATTTTGAAGCGGGTTCTTTTAATAGATAGAGTAATTCAAGGAGAAGGTTTACATGTATAATACATGCTTAATATAGTAGAGGGTGTAGCGGGTACAGGATCTGACGCCACGCGGGCGGATAAAAATTGGCGGTACGAAGTTCGCCGGGTCAGCTAGTGTTATATATACCGATGAAAGTAATTCTATTAGTAAAGCATAAGTATGTAATAAGATATTTTATACGAACCACCGTAAGGCGCCAGGCGGGTCATCCTGACAAGAGCTATATCGTTTTTCCTTGCTTTATCCTGCGTCGGCTTGTAATCTGGGTGAATTATTATCGTCTCAATGGGTATACTTATTGTGCCAATGTTACAGTCTCTGCCCACACAGTCAGGTCCTTCGTGAGTTATGTCATGTTCGCCGAGACGAATTTTCACACTGCAAGACATAATTAATTGTGTTATTGCTGCTGACCCAGCAGACGTTACTTCGCCGTACATTTTATGAAATCAACACTAACTAAATACCCTTTTTTTATCGTGCGCAAAATCCCCATGGATACCACCCCCACGGAGCCGGTGGAGGCGGTTATGTTGGACTCGAACCGACTAAAACGCACGCCGTCTTGGGTCCTTGGTTGCCGGAGGTGAGATTGCCGAAAGCATATCTGTCGTAACTACCCTTAGTAAAAATATACCCTTAATAAAACGCAGATTGAAGTGAACCGATAAACGACTGTTAAGTTGTTCAAATAAATAATTATGTACATATTTTACCGGCAATGTGTATATTGCAGGGACTCTATACAATGCCTAGGCAAGGTATGCTTGTGCAATGTGTGAGATAAATAGGTTATGGTATATATTTGCTAAAGGTTTTGATGCAATTATGTTTTTGACTGATGATAAAAAAAGGACGAAGTCTGCTCTTCGGCAATTGCCAAAACTCTATTTGATTTGGTTTCAACGAGTACTTACCTACTAATTTGCTACTTTAGTGGTATAAAAGAACGGAAATATTACTTACGGTATCCTTTTTTGGTTTTCAAAGCAATGAGCCGCAGTCAGAACATATCTGCCGCTTATAAGGACACCTCCGCAAGATGTTTTCAGCTGTGAATTCTCCATGTACTCTATGAGCACCAACCACGGGTATTCATCTATTAAAGCCTCTGAGCCGCCTGGAATGATACCATAATAAAATTATTTTTGCACAGGTAACGATTCGTGATAGGACCCTTATGAACGATTCTTTACACCTCGTATCTAGTTTATTCTATAATGACATCATAACTTCTATTAATATCACGTTACTGTCCATCCCAAGGTTGCCTGGAAGAAACCGCTCCCAGCGATAAAGCCGCCTATTGTACATTATACTGTATAAAATATGCTAATTATTTACATGACCTGCTATAAATCTATTGGTGTGTTTATGTCTTTTACAATAAAGAATTATCTATCTATCTATCGTACGCTCTCTCCGTCAAATTCTCGTGAACATTCGTTCGTTGTGTTTCTTTTGATTAAGTTTCGTATATACTAAAACTAGCATTTGCCCGCGGCTCCGCCCGCGTGGATGTCGGTTCCCGGCAATTATTCGAATTTTTCTCAACGTACAAACCTTCCCTGGACTTCCACGAATAATTCAAGACCAAAATTAGCCAAATCTGTTCGTGCGTTCTGGAGTTATAGCGTCAGGAAGGAAAACCCGACTTATTTTTATATAGTAGATATTAAGAAAGAATGCTCAAGAATCAATCTAAGAATCAATTTCATTTATTCAGTTTAGGCACTTAAAGAGCACTATGAACGTCAGAATTTTACATTTATGTCAGATATCACAGGAACAATAAATAAAATAAATCATTGGGAAACGATTCTTTCGCTGGTTCGGTAGGTTGGTTCTACTGAGAAGATATCAGCAAGAAACTCATTGGTGGATGGATAAATATTTAGTAGTATGTAGGGCTAACGTGTTGCTTGTGAGATATGCTTGAATTAACTTCTGATACTGCTGTGTTGATGGTGAAGCTACAGAACTCCTTAACGGTTGCGTATGGTGCTTTTGTGACGTAATAATGTCTTACTCAGGTATATGCTTCAGGGTGTCAACATCTGATGCTGCTGAGCTGATGATGAAGCTACTGAACTCCTTAACAGTTAGGAGTTGGGAGACAGTACTGCCATTGGTGGATGATAAATATTTAGTATACTACTAAATAGGCCTAACGTGTTGCTTGTGAGATATGCTTGAATCAACTTCTGATGCTGCTGTGTTGATAGTGAAGCTATAGAACTCCTTAACGGTTAGGAGTTAGGGAACCGTACTGCAATTGATCGATGGAAACTAGGTAGTAGTATGTAGGTCTAACGTGATACTCGAAAGGGTTGGGGCTACTCCTGAGATGATCACGAAATTTCAGAGTGAAATCGAGACAATTCCTCAATTAATAATAATAATAAGTATGTTTATAAAAGGGTATATCTACTCCTGACGTGGTCTTTTTATCGTGCGGAAAACCCCTCGGATTCGCCCGCCGGAGCCGAAAGGGAAAGTTTTATGTTGGACTCGAACCGACTAAAACCGTACGCCGGCTGAGGGTCGTAGTTCTAAGCCGGTGGTGAGGTTGTCTTCGACATATCCCTGGTCGAGGGCCATCCATTACGGTCTGGCACTACTTGGCAGGGGGCTCGCCCCCGGAATGGGGAGGCGTGCCTAAGCGCGCTGCTGCCGTGGCCTGCTTCTGCTGGGGTGACAGGTGGCTCCACTCGTCTTGTGCACTTAAAGCAACATACTCTTGACCTTTAGCAAAAAAAATATTTTCTAAGTCAATTACCGCTCTATTTAATGTGGTGCCCTGAAGCTTATGAATCGTTACAGCCCAGCTCAAGATTAACGGATTCTCCTTTCCACATCCCCATAGCCTTTTGTTGCACTTGCAACTAAGTTTTCAGTACCTTCCAATCTAGTGCCAATAGTATCATCGTCGAATTTAATAAAAACTGCATCAGAGAACTCGTCGGATTCTGACCGATCGCGACTCAGAGTAGACCACCTAAACGCACACACAATCCGCATTGCACCGTTGACAAGACCCTTAGTAAAATAGTTGAGCTATCATCTTAGAGTTGTTGTCATTCACCAATTTGATCGTTGGTAAAATTCTAACTGCAGCCCCATCTGCGAAATCACCAACCTGTTCAACTCGCCGTCTTTCATATAAAAGTTCCAGTTCCCTTAACTTATTGGGAGTATTATGCTCCCAAAAGACGAAAACTGTGGTTAATGGCATGCTGGACTGGATTAAACTTGGATTACGAATGCAAACCTTGCCCACTAAAAAGGGAAAAATAAATGATTTTAAAAAAATTGAACCGACTTCAAAACCAAATAGGAAAAAAATGTTTAAAAATAACAGAATTTAGAGAGAGTATTTAGAGATTTTCGATCTGTTAGAAGTCGGTGCCAACTTTGTTTGCTGGTGCTTTGCTGTACCTGAATTACCTGCCATGATGCATTTCAATGAAATATCGATCATTTCAATACAAAAGTCGGTATCAAGTCAAACAGGTAAAAGTAGGATAGGTCACCCCTACCTCAACAAGTCATTATACCTAGATTAATGGCAGCAAACAAAGTTGGCACCGACTTCTAACAGATCGAAAATCTCTAAATACTGTCTCTAAATTCTGTTATTTTTAAACATTTTTTTCCTATTTGGTTTTGAAGTCGGTTCAATTTTTTTAAAATCATTTATTTGTTATCCGATTGTGATCCACCCTACTGGCGATTAAGGCATATCTATCAATTATTTTTCACATTTTGTGTAGCCATTCTTTTAGCCTCTACGCAGCGAAAACGATCTGATGCGAATCTCATTTCGATTGCAAATGTTTCTAAGTAAAAATCAATAGAGATATAGTTAATGTAAAATTAAAGTTATACTAACCAATATATATGGTGACGGAGAAAGAATACAAGTATCAATACCCCATCTCTTTCGAAGGGTGTCGTAAGAGGCGAGTAACGGAAAAATACGCAGACGATACGCAGACGGTATCGTCGATAAAAGGAGCGAAAAGGAAAATTCGAAATAAAACCCTGTAACCCGCCTGACCAGCGTGTGAACAGTGGGAGAGGCATATGTCCAGCAGTTGATTACGATAGGCTAAATGATTGAATGATAGGTATACTAACCAATAATCTTATCACCGAAGCTGATGTCACGGCCACAGCATTTAGTCGCGGGATCAGGTGGTAACGCAGACATTTGGCATTTCGTGTTTGTAGTTGGAGCTGGACCACAGCATACGCTGTATTTATCTTGACCATTACATCTGAAAATAACCATGGTAATAAAAACTTGAAATACTAATTACAAAATATATAGTCTACAAATTTAATGTATTTTGCGAGATGTTAAAATACACTTCATTTACAATTTGCAAATAAATACAACACAGTTTTTATATTACTAAATGCTTCTCTATATGAGCCGTTATAAAAATGTAAATTAGTCGTATCGGGAAATGTAAATATTTAAAAGAAACCTAAGTTATATTTTAGGACACAGCTTAAGGGCCATTTGTTAAGTAAAAAATGATCTTAAAATCAGTGCAATAAAATTTAAATTTATATGTCCATCATCGTATTTGCGACAGTAGTAAGAGAGTCGATTACCTGTGTTACTACTTGTAGTAAGATTGGCAGTAACACGAGCAACAAAGGAAAATTTAATTTATCATTAAAATTTCAAATTTATTGCCACTAATTTACGGTCTATTTTGATTTGTTTGACGAAAATTATATTTGCCGTTACGTGCTGTTGGTCAGGATCGGCCCAATGGAATATTAATAAACAAATCAAACCTTTATAGTTTTCATTCGCATTGATCAAAGCACAAGTCAAAATACAAAGTATTTACTTTAGCAATTAGACAGTCGAGTATATATGAATTCGCAAAATAAAGTAACGTTATCGTAATCTTTTAGCGTTATGCCTGATTGTCTGGCAGCAATAACTGTCTCATCCTCCAACTCCGAGAGGTAAGCCTGCATCAAAGCCGCTTCGTCGCTTCGTCGCTTCGCCGTGTAGCAGGCGAGGTTGGAAGGTATTCGTAGGGTCCCACATACCTACCCCAAAATAAAGTAACAAAAGCCCAATTAAAATACTGCTTCTTCAAAACAGAGTTATTAATGCACAACAATTATTCCGTGTAGCTGGAATAATATTAAAAGCTATTTTCCTCAACTATGTTAATTATCAAGTCAGCGAATGTCTGCTTCAAAGCGGTTCATAGATAAAAAATACATATGAACTAACTGTGACCTTGTATCATCTTTACAAAGTTGTTGTGTTCAGTCTTATAAGCGCTTATAAGTATAGAACTATTAGGTATAACTTGTAGTTGGCTGTTGTGTGGTCAATCAACTGGTCGTCTAAACCTGATACACTAGTTTTATCTTTCTCTGCGGTTGCAGTTGATGCAGCGCTGGGTTACAAACAAGCCCTAATAGATACACCATAGGTTATTATTGTAGCAAGACCCCCGCGGTCATCTATCTATCGGTACTGTCGTGTCTGTTCATTAGATATATTATAAACATACGTGGTATAAGTTATATTATACGTTTTAGTCGGTTCGAGTCCGACATAACCACCTCCACCGGCTCCGTGGGGATTTATCGCACGATAAAAAAAAATATTAACGATACAGAACACGAATATATATTTTTTGAAATTGGAATTGAACGCAATGGACGCAAAAACTAATGAACGGATTTTTTATTGAGTTACAAAAAAATGAGGACTTAAAACCTTACGTTGATTTGATCGCAATCGGTTCAGTAGGATCGGAGATTATGAGCATTGACAGATATCCGTGCGGGTGTAGCCGCGGGTGGAGGGCCAGTACAATACCTTCTTATATGTACAAACGCTAGTCTTTTTGGAGAGCCTCGTTCAGTAGTCTCTTATCAGATCATGTCAGACAGGTTATTCCTGTCTCACATGACGTTCTCATGAGAGCGCGAGGAAATTTTAGCGACGCGGGAGGGAATTCCTTTGAGCAGATATAACTAATAATATTTTAGTAAATAAATTGAGAATATCTACTTAGATTTTCTTAATAATTAGGTGATAGACACCAATGTTTATATCTGATTACTCAACCCAAGTGTGGTTTTAGTTCTTCGTTGCTGATAAGTATACGTCAGTAACTTTAAAGCTTATTTTACAAGACTGAATACATTTTGATGATGAACCTACAACTACGGTGGAACTAGTGAGATAGTTTCGGTTAAGTTTAGTTCCATTTGTTCCATTATCGAAGTAAAATTCTCACTAAGTAGTTCCATGAAACTAATTGTCGGTGGAACTAATGAGAACGATCCCAAAATAGTACCTAATGTAATAATTAGTAATTCATAACATAACGCCATATCTAGTGATGATGTATACTACAGTAATAAATATCCCAAAACAGTTTAAAAAGTACAATATCTTACACAAAGAGTGGGGCGCAAGCATAAGTTCGACTGAATGTATTTTTTATTTTCAATTATATGCTAGAACGGCTGAAATGGATCTAGATGTGATTTAACACGAATATAGATACAGAGAGTGAAGAGATTCAGGATTTGGATAGAGCCGCAAGCAACAGATTCCAATATACATTTTAAAGCCTAAGTATTCACCTTGAGTTTGTTACATATTGTATGGCGCTATCTGCAACAGGTGGTTCCAGCAATTTAGCGAGGTGTGGGCAGGAGTAAATCCCAATGCACCTCCCCACCTTTTGGTCAGGTGTTTTACATTCATTGTTTGGTGGCGGTGGCGGCGGCGGTGGGGGACGTGGTTGGTCTTCAGGACAGCATACCTAGAACACACAGAACAAAAAAAAATAGTAGAAGTGGGAAACATAAATGCCGCTTTACAATAATGCGATTAAATTCGGAAATAACCATATTAATATTACATTAATTAATAACCAATTTAGTAAGTGTAATAAAAATTGAGCTTTTAAATAGATCGAGGATAGGGGTAAGGTACAATTAAGGTACAATTGTTGTCGCGTCCTATTCCAATGATTTTGAAATTTTAAAAATATAGTAGGTATGGCGTGAACACAAATTTTGGGTCTAAGGTTGCTACGGCTACACTAACTTACCGTCTACTGGGCTGTCATGTCACCGCAATAATTATGGCATTAAATTTACAGTTTTAATTACTGCGTGAAGTGGCGTGGTTACACTTTAGTAGGAGGTAGGACACGACGGTATCTCCCGTCCCAAATTGAGCAGTCCGACTGGGGAAGTACCTCCGCCCTACAGAATACCGCGGCCATAATAACCTTGTGTTGTGTTCCCGGCGGTGAGTAGGGTAGCCAGAGCTCACTAGAGAGGTCCTGTGCTGTCAGTAGGAAGACCAAAGGCTCAAATAGACGCCGCTTGCTGGTTGGGGCGTGAAATGTTGGCGCTGCGGTCAGGGAGACCCGGTGAAACGGTTTTACGCTGGCCGCCCGCAGGCTGTACGGTTCCCGAACCTGGGGATCACTTAATCTCCGCCCCAGGAGGCTGAACCAGCAGCCTGTGTAAAGTTTCCGGTGCTGTAGTCGTGCCGGAGGAGGAGACCGGAGTGGACCCGGCTACAGTATCTTGGAGGGGACCGGGGGCCCTTCCGCCCGCCGCGCCAGCCAGTCACACAACCCCAGCCTGTATGTGGTGGTGCAGAGCCTTGCTTTGTCTTCTTCGCTGACGGCACAGAGACTCTCTATGCCTTCTCCCCCCCCCCCTAAAACCTCTATGAAAAGAAAGACAAAGAAAAACGGATCCACAGCGGCACCATCTTCCACGATGCAAGTGGACTTCTGCAACATTAGGAGCCTTCACTCAAACCTTAATCAGGTCCACCACCATCTCGAAACCGCGCAGCCAACCTTGTTCTTTCTGACGGAGACGCAAATATCATGCCCGGCCGATACAGGCTACCTAATGTACCCCGGGTATAAACTCGAACATAACTTTATGAGTCACGCCGGGGTATGCTTGTATGTCCGGGATGATATTTGCTGCCGCCGTCTTCATATTCACGAAGACAGGGACCTGTCAACTCTATGGGTGCGTATAGATCACGGTGGCTACACCCGTATCTATGCGTGCCTTTACAGGTCTCATAGCGGTGACTTGGGCACAACTCAGCTGTTTGAGCACCTGCAGCGGTCGGCGGACAGGGTAATTGAGCAATATCCTACTGCAGACTTAGTATTCTTGGGGGACTTCAATGCTCACCACGTGGAGTGGCTGGGGTCTCCCAGGACTGATTTTGCGGGAAGGGCTGCTCACGACTTCGCCCTGACCTATGGGTTCTCTCAACTGGTGCATTCTGTCACTAGAACACCAGATATCGAGACCCACAGACCTTCTATACTGGACCTTCTGCTGACTTCGCGTCCGGATGAGTACTCCGTAACTGTGGAAGCTCCACTTGGTACTTCGGACCACAGCCTCGTCCGGGCAAAAGTGACTCTTATGCGACCTGAACCACCGCGGCCACCTCAATGGCGGCATGTCTGGCACTACAGGTCAGCAGACTGGGACGGACTGCGGGAATTCTTCGCGTCGTACCCGTGGAGGCAGCTTTGCTTCACTTCAGACGATCCAGACTCCTGTGCAACAGCAGTCGCTGACGCGATCCTAGCGGGCATGGAGTGCTATATCCCCAACCGCTGGATCGCGACAGGAGCGAGCAAGCGTCCGTGGTTTAATAGGTCCTGCAGAGAAGCGAGAACTCGCAAACTATCTGCCTATAAGGATTGGACCACGGCCCTCGCCAATAAGGATCTGAACATCGGTGAAGTGAAGCGGAAATTGAATGCTGCCTCGAGGTCCAGTAAGAAGGCAACGGCCAGGGCTAAGTTTGAGTTCATCGGCAGAATTGGTGAGCGGCTTGCGCGGTTCCCATCCGGTAGTCGCGCATTTTGGTCGCTCGCCAAAGCTGCCGAGGGAAACTTCGTCCATTCCTGTCTTCCGCCGCTATTAAAACCCGACGGTAGTCTGGCCCATGGCGCCAAGGAAAAAGCCGATCTTTTAGGTAACCTCTTTGCGTCAAACTCGACTATGAACGATGGGAATGCCGAACCACCTAGTATACCCTGGTGTGGAACTTCAATGGGTGAAGTAAAAATCACCCAGCGGAGGGTTCGGCGAGAACTTAAGTCCCTAGATGTTCGAAAGTCGAGTGGGCCGGACGGCATACCGGCAATGGTGCTTAAGCACTGTGCTCCAGAGTTGTGCCCTGTTCTTACACGACTCTTCGCGCTCTCATTCTCCGCTGGACGAGTTCCGGCTTCGTGGAAGACCGCATATGTGCATCCTGTGCCTAAGAAAGGCGACAGGACAGACCCGTCCAACTACAGGCCCATCGCTATCACCTCCCTTCTCTCGAAGGTTATGGAGCGTGTTATTAATACACAGCTCCTGGGATACCTTGAAGGTAACGATCTACTGAGCGACCGACAGTACGGCTTCCGCCAGCGTCGCTCGACCGGTGACCTTCTTGTGTATCTCACAAACCGTTGGGCGCAAGCCATCGAGGGCCAAGGTGAGGCACTAGCGGTCAGCCTAGATATAGCGAAGGCCTTCGATCGGGTATGGCACAGAGGTCTTCTTGCGAAGCTACCATCTTATGGACTCCCTGAGGGGCTGTGTAATTGGATTTCCAGCTTTTTGTCCAACAGAAGCATCCAAGCCGTCGTGGACGGCAGTCGCTCGGACCGCATGGACATAAACGCTGGTGTCCCGCAAGGTTCCGTGTTGTCTCCAACCCTGTTTCTGCTGCATATCAATGACATGCTGTCGGACGACTCCATTCATTGCTATGCGGACGACAGTACTGGAGACGCATGTTACACGGGCCGTGCAAACATCCCCCAGTCCGAGGTGGAGGGGAGTCGCGAACAACTTGTGTCAGAAATCGAGACTACTCTCTCGGGAGTATCCGATTGGGGTCGACTAAACCTGGTCCAGTTCAACCCCACCAAGACACAAGTATGTGTATTCACCGCTAAGAAAACCCCATTTATTGTAGCGCCGCAATTCCTGGGCACACGGCTTACCATTGCCCCGAGTATCGGGATCCTAGGCGTCGACATTTCAAGTGACGTCCAGTACCGCAGTCATTTAGAGGACAAGGTTAAGCTGGCATCAAAGAAACTTGGAGTTCTTAACAGGGCGAAGCAGTACTTCACTGCGGGGCAGCGACTCCTTCTTTATAAGGCACAGGTTCGACCCCACATGGAGTACTGCTGTCATCTTTTTGCCGGGGCGCCCGCACGCCAGCTTAACCCTTTCGACTCGGTGCAAAGACGTGCGTTGAGGCTCGTCGACAGTCCCATACTCGCAGGCGATGTGGAACCTCTCAGCCTCAGGAGGGACTTTGCCTCACTGTGTGTTTTCTACCGCCTATATAATGGTTTGTGCTCAGATGAATTATTTGACATGATGCCCACAGCTACATTCTATCATCGCACCGCTCGCCATAGACAGGGAATTCATCCCCACACATTGCATCCGAATACGGTACGCACCGTGCGGTATGAAAGGAACTTCATCCCACGTACGCTCAAGCTGTGGAATGAACTCCCTGCCACGGTTTTCCCAAGCGACTACAATATGGGGTTTCTTCAGGGTAGGCAGCGCGAGTGTAACGCCCCTGGTGTTGCATACGTCCATAGGCCACGGTAACCACTTTCCATCAGGTGGGCCGTGTGCTTGTCTGCCACCTAAGTGGTATAAAAAAAAAAAAAAAAAAAAAACTTCAGTTTATCGAGATATGTCAATATTAAGGCTGTCAATCGGGGTTATACCTAGACGTTGTTGAAATTAAGGCGGTAATTATTGGCATATCACGGTAATGTAGCCGTAATGTATAAGACAGTGCCTTTCGTTGCATCGCACTGACATTATACAACATTTTTTTATGCGCCAAAACAAGTAAGACCTGATCCAGTCCACCTTAGGCTGAGGCTATTTCTATACAGTGTCGTATACAATTGACGATTGGACATAGTTTGTCGGGCATAGCCCCGGTAGTGGGGTAGGCATAGACCACTCGCTCCTACGGGTACTCTTAACATGCCCTTCTTTAAAACTCCTACTTACGGCAGGGGAATTCGCGATGAATCCGCAATGTGACCTCCGTAGTATATCTATGTCTTGCGAAGTCCTGACCGGCTTCTTAACTATAGCGTCTAAGGGTGCACAGCTGTAAAGCGACTTGCATTGTCCCTGTCCGCCATATGCCGTCGTACACTGTCCATGCACTGTAATAAAGATAGATGATTTATAAAAAAGTGGCGTATCTTTCGGTTGCTATTGTGAAGTGCTGAGTTCGATTGTTCGATCAGGTAGTGTTACTGGGTTTTTCTGTGAGAAAGTTTTTGTTAGTATCACGGAAACAGGCAAAAGTGCTTGATAATATGGTGTTTAGCCTACTCTATTACGTAGAAACAAATTTACTAATTTGGCGGGGTTTGAACCCATTAAATATTCGGTTGGGGCGATGACCCCTGCATCTGAAGACTCAAAGTGTCATGTGGTTTTATTTCGAGTCCTTTGTAACCGCCTCCGCCGGACCACGGGATGGTTTTCGAAGAAATATCCTAACTAAACAAATACCTGGTTTGAACTTAAGAGGGATAACCTGAGATGAGGACAAAAACAAAACATGATACGTATTTTTTAAAGAAAAGGAGGAAAATATTGAAGGACAAGTCGTTTTACAATAAGAAACGATATGATATTTTGTATGGTTAATATTGATTTGAGTCATTCACGGATATTATTTGTTTTATTGGAAACCCGACAGGTAAAGATATTTTAGTTTATTCCGCATTTGCCTCACCTTTTTGCGCCACATTTCTAAAATATATATACACCAATGCAATTGATTGTTTTACTCGTATTTTATTAAATAAACATATGCAGAATATTATGCTACTGCTAACTGGCCCAGCTTTCGATCAACGGGCAAGGCTCTGGCGGTGAATTGTAGGACTTTTCGAAGTCGTTCGACTAGTTATAGGCTTGTATCAATATGTACTTGTGTGGTACCCCTTATAGAAGTTTTGTAGCATTGCTTTTTTTTTGTTGTATCAGCATAGGCACTTCAAATGCCAATGCTGCTATTCATGTTTTTTATTTTTACTTTTTGCTGCAAAACCAGCCTTCTATGGAATTTAATGTATGCAATCTATATTATGAAGATTGCGAGCGCAGTAATGACTCTTGCATAAAAGCATCAGTCTATTGATAGAATAATAGCTTTTCTGCAAGTAAGCATGATAGTTTTAAGTTTTTTCTATGTACATTATAGAAACACATGTAGGAATATTCGTTTGCGCAAAAGTGTTAGGTGCATGTTATCCCACATTGAAATGTTCCATACAATTTCCATAGCAGAGTCGAAATTGTTTAAATTCGATAGCTTCTTTTCTCTTCTTTAATTTAAGCTTGTATAAATACAACATGGCGTGCTTAATCAATGAGTTAATCAATGTTCTCATTTAAAATGTAAATAAGTATTGATTTATCATTTAAAGCGTATTCGATACTCATAATTCCTTTTACCGTCTTTTTCTTTATTAGAGGATTTTCCGATCGAGGAAAACTAATATATGCAATAATTTTTTTATTAATCTTACTAGGTATATATCTTGCTTACTATTATAGATAATGTTATTAGTTCCTTGATATTGTGTATAACCGTGTGCGTTGTTTCGCAATAAACATTTTCTTTTTTTCTTTCTTTCTAAAATAATTAGGTACCTATATAAGCAAAACTTCTTGAGTTCTACAAGGATCATCATTATCAACCATTCATAAAGGCTGATAACTGCTTACCATTTCGTAAAGCGTTAAATAAAAAGGTTATATGCGCGAGTAGACAGTCCAATGTATTTGCGATCCAAAATCGTGATCTGGTGCAGGTACCAATCGCGTCTGTCAGCACTTATTTATTTGTGTACAAACAATGCCGACTGATCAGATCAAGATTTTGGATCGCAATAAACATTAACTGGCATTTTTTTTTAAATATTCCACAACATTTTACACAACGCTATCTAGACCCATGGTAAGCTTTTTATAGCTTGTGTTATGGAATCTAGAATGCGGATAAACGTACTTATATACTTTTATTTTTTTGTAAATACATAAATATTATACATAGAAACACCCAGACCAATGCAAATAGCCATATTCACGCATACAAATATTTGCACTGAGCGGGAATCGAACCCGCGCCTCCTGCGTGGCAGTCGCGTGCACTACCACCACGCCACAGAGATTACGCGCCCTATCAGTATTCTGTCCATGCATTCACATTCTTGTTATTATTGAAAATTCACCACCGATACACGTTATTGTTCTTAACCATATATTTATATTTCGACTTGCGGATTTCAAAAAAGTAACTGGTTTAATGTCATTATATATTATGTTGAATCACGTTTTTGTGTGTAATTTGATAGTGAACCGGTTTTTTGATCATTTTTATGGGTATATTTTTTGATAACCAAATAATTCGTGATATGGTGTTTCGGTGTTTTTTTTCCTGTTTCGGCAAAATTCTATATTATATTGAATATGGCATGGCATCTATATTCCCTGAAAAATAAAAAAATGCCTGAGCGTTATATTTATTAAACAATTGCTTCACCGACTTGATGAATATATATTTATATAACTAGTTTGTCTACTAAAACATAGTAGGTACCAGCATCTTAATAGATAATTAAATTTGAATAAAAATTAACGCCTTAAAAATATATTTAACCGTGTGCGAGTTCAGAAACAATACGTCCTTTTAAACAGGTGTAAACGAACTCTCAAGTACGTATAACAGAATAAAAACACACGGTCTATATAATTAGTTGTAATCTATAAAGGTAGCTTCCAGTTCCTTTATTATACTTATAAATTAAAAACTGCGGGTCTGCCAAAATGTCATTTCATAGTGCGAATATTAAATAACATTTTGATAAACATGAAGGTCTACATTTTAACTTTATGACAGCAGTTAAATAAAGTTAAAAATACACAAAAACTTACGTTCTTTAACGATACAACCGATGATAAAGCCAGTCCACAGTATCTTTAACCTATTCATTCTGTTGATATATCACAGCGTCATACACTAATCACTAACTTATGTCTACACTGGACGACGTTTGCTCACACTATGCCGTGGCCGTTGTCCAGCGTATACAAAGTTAAACAACTGAAGTAAGGCGTTATTCCTACCTCAGTAAACCGTATTATATCCATTCTTGATATTGGGGTTTTCTTTAACTAGCTTGACGTCGGAAATCTAAGTTTCGAAAATATTGCTCTTTGGAATACCCCAATATACAATTATATTGGCTACGCTATGCAAATTACCAAGTTAGGTTATGTAATAAATAAATAACCATATCCAGTTTGCGTTTAGTTATTAACGTTGCATAAAGCATTCATTAATTCTAGTCATATTTTTTAAATATTAATTTTGTTATTCATACGATGTTTTTAAAGGTTTGTTGTTCGAACTAGTGTCTGTGATGGAATGTTGTTTAGTCTGTTTGAGAAAAATCGACAAGAGTAAATTGTAGTTTTATAACCATACTTTCATAACACATTATCTATATAATTTCAGAATTGCTCTCTTTAGAACCTGGTTTGGTTAATACTGTTAACCTATGTCTAGCCTTTCCATAAAACGTCTTCGATCCCATTGACAATGGTAGGCACCCCTAGATTTACCTTTACAGGGTTGCTCATTCACCTGCCTTTTCCTTTCGACCACCATTATCTATCCTACGTAACTTACTCTATCAAAATACTGTACCTATCAATCATCAATAGTTCTATAATTAATACAATAAAGAAATCATATATAATGCAAAGTTCAACATCGCAGGAAATCCGTGAAGTATAAAAGTTGTGTAATGGTAGAATGTATAATTAAAGAAAAATGTAGTAAAAAATATAACGATCATGATGCTTGCTCTCATGTATGATATTATGACGTTTTTTATCTAACAGTAAAGGTGCTGTGCAATTGGATTGATGATGAAGTTGTTCATTAACATTTACTATAAAAAATATGGTCATGAATTCATGATCGAATGACCTATGATCGTTGAAGCAAATGAGTCCTTGAGTATAGACTGAGTAGGTAAACGGAAGGTGAGACGTCCTCTATAACTATGGACTGACGACTTGAAAAAAATGTTGGAAAATACTGGAAGCGTAAAGCGAGGGATTGGGTGCTTTAGTGCAAATAGACCTAAGTCCTCAGTGACCTGCTGTAGCAAACTGGTATTGGTTGAATATAGAAAAAGGAAGATTAATGTATTGCGTAAAGAGAACAAGAAATGAAATGATGGCCAATTGGAAAGTATGGAGGCAAATGACATGATGTATCGACGACCCGAAGTTATGGGAGAAAGGCTCGCAGACGATGGTGATGAATTGGTGAATGTGTAGAACAAATTTTTGTTAAATGAAGCTGTCATGGATGAAATTTTGTAAATTGAAAGTCATTTATTCAAGTACAGGCGTTTTGCATTTCTAGAAAAAAAAAACAAGTTAAACACAATCTGATTTTGTCGTAAACATATACCTTAAAAACTACAAATAAAAACATGATTTATTCTAATAGATTCAATAAAAAAGACCACTTTGAATATGTACCTACAGATAAAAGATTGCATCACTTAAATCTAATCGAGATTGTATTGATGTATTTAATTTTGGAGGTTTATTTTATCGTGCGCATAATCCCCACAGATACCACCCCTCCTGAGCCGGTGGAGGTGGTTATGTCGGACTCGAACCGACTAAAACGCACGCCGTCTTTGGGTCTTTGGTAGCCGGAGGTGAAAATGCAGAATAAATTTTGGAGGTTAGAGAGTTTATGCCTACAATATTATTCATATCCGTAAACAAGAAAGCAAATTCTTAGCATTGTACTCAACAATCAAAGCCTCCAAGGCGTCTCTTTCTTTTTTGTTTTTCGTCGTTGTTTATACTTTGTTACCTAAAGCTGGTGGTAACAAAGTAAAGTAAGTGGCAAATCAAAATTTTTGATAGGTACTCTTCGTGACAGCCTTCGTGGCGTAGCGTAGCGTTTGATCCCCGTACCGTGCTAATATTTGTATGCATGCATTTGGGTATTTGCGTTGGTCTGGTCATGGCTCGGCGACCACATCAAGCCGTCGGTCGGTCCCGGCTGCCAATACGAATATCTAAAGTAGTCGTTGGTAGATGGAGTCCTCAAAAGTCTTACAGCTGGTCTAGCTACAATGCTTAGATATCGCCTTTGGGTTGTGGAGGTCAGATGGCAATCGCAGAAAATATCGAAGTTTAGCCAAATCCGTAGTTAAACTGCTAAAGCGGACCCCAGACTCCGAGCTGAAAGCTTCGGATGTGACTGAGATTAACACTAAGATGAAAAAGAAGACTCTTTGTGGACTAGGCTAGGTGCTATTCGCCCAGGTGCTATTCAGCTGGGAGCTCTAAGTGGACTACACCCCTATTTTATACTAGTACAGAAACAAATCAAAAGAGAACTTTCGTCATAAACTGAAGTCTTTTGTCATAAACAATTGAACTTCCCAGCTGGTTTCATCATCACTGAGTGTAATATTATTATGAGATTCGTTAAAAAAGAAAACTGAAAGAGCCCAAACTCGTTTTACAATAGCAATTGGACACTTTCTTATGCCCCAACATGGGCCGTGTTGATTTCAACAGATGCCTTCAAATTCGAGGTATAATACATTTCTTCAAGATTAAAAAATACGGTTATACAAACCATCCTATTGATATTATTCAATATGATGTGTAATCAGATATGTCAGTTTAGAGCTACATAAATATACGTTACGTTGTAAACATAAAAAACATAACATAAACTCACGCCTGTATTCCAAATATATATATACGTTGTACTATTAATTAATTTGACAAAGAAACGATAACATGAGTAATTGAAAAGTTTTTAAACAATCCCTTGAAATGGAATGAAATGAAACAAACAATAATAGAAAAAAGTTTATTACAAAATGTCTTATAACATTACAAAAAGTAACTGATTATTATTTACTTTCCTACAGCTAAGATTGAACACGTTCATAGTGTGGCTAATCTATTCTTAGTTATACACTAATAACTATTCTGTGGTTATACATTCTATTACTAGACCAGGGAATCCGTAAAAAGGATTGTTGACTAACAAGTAAAAACCTGTTAGCCAGCTTTTTGTTTACTCTCCACTAGTCACAGCCATACGATGAGTTGGGTCGATCCTTGGATTCAAAAGAAATGTTAGATTCATGGATAACACTGCCAATTATTATATTTGTCAGTGTTATATATCTTAAGATCACTTATTTCTGATGAAAGCCATCTTCTGAACCCCTCCTATGGTAAAGTTCTATGTCATAAACGATTATGCAGTCGCTGTACTTAATTTATTCCAAATTCAAACCTTAAATTATACTTCTAAAATGTGACATGTACACACAATTCAGAGCAATTTACTGGTCAGACTTAAGGGACAATAGTACTTCTAATCCACGAAATGTATTCAAATACATTTGTGTAGACTCCGGGTATGTTCTCCAAGCCACAAGGAACAGGCCCAAAGCTGACCACACCGATGGCTTCGTAAGTCCTTCCGTTTTCGAACATGAAAGGGCCTCCGGAATCACCCTTGCAAGAGTCCTTGCCTTTCTGACCACCGGCGCAAAATTGTCCCTTCCATAATTGTACATTACGCCCACCGACCGCATACGCGGGTTGACATACCTGTGAAGAATATTTAGGTAAATTATTGAAAATTCTATCATTGCAAATTGTAGTCAAGTAATATTAAAATGAGAAAGTAAAAAGTCTGTCTGTTACGCTTTCACGCCTAAAACACTGAACCAATTTTGATGAAAGGCACAGAAAGGGATTAGACCTTGAGAAAGGACATAGGCTATATTTGGTCGCGATAACTTATATACACGCGGGCGGAGCTTTTAACCGAATAATCCAGAATCGCCTTTGATCTTAAAATTTTCCATTACAAACATGTTTTGATGAAATCAGTGAAATATTACAGTTATTGAAATAACCTCTTTCCTTCTACCTTCTGGGAATAAGTGTCAGACCCATCCTCTGGTCACGAGCTTCCTACGTAAAAAGATCCCACCTTTAAATAACGCTCACCTATTTTAAGGGCCTATGACTTGATTTTTTTCAAATCATACTTATGTGATTGGTAGGCTCTTTGATGTTGACCGAATTATATAATTAGCCTGTACGAATAATTGAATAAGTTCTAGATAGTCAAACCACTAGTTTTCCTTATCTTTCCTGCAACTAATCGTAGTCTACGGAAACAAACTCTTGTCTACAATTAAAATATCAACTTAGAAAGAAAAGAAAGAAAGAAATTATTTTTATTATGCACAGCTTTAATACTTACAGCTTTGTTCACGAAAGGCAGCTCAACATGCAGTTTTACAGGACTGCTGGATTGTCTGGTGCTAACTGCGCCCCAGCCGGCAACGGTCGCGTTGAAAGGATTAGTTCCTTGCGTGATGTCCACCGATGGGAGACAAATGGGACGAATGAAGTCTGCGAAATATTTAGTTTACTTTATTTAAAACTATAATAAATTTACGTGTGGTGACGGAGAATAATACAAGTAACACCACCCCATCTCGTCCGAACTCGTCTGACTAATGGAAAATATACGCAGATGATATCACAGCTAGAGAAAGAAATGTCGAAATAAAGCTGTCCAGCCAGCGCGCAGCGTAGAAACATTAGGACAAAGCCTCCTAGCACTGGGAGAGGCTTCTATCCTTACTAGGTAGCAAGATTTCGTTTTCTTGTTGGAAATTGGAACACTATATTCATATTCCTTTCTAATTTCTTAGAAAGTTATGTAAAGATGTAAGTATTGATTAGTCCCTGTTAAGTTGAAAATGTCATTAAATAATTTTCCAAACCTGTGAAAGGTGCCAATTCAGCCATTCTAATCAAGGCAATATCGTGTCTTCTTAGTGGGCTTGTGGGGTTGTAGTCCGGGTGTGGTATTGTCTTCTCGATCGGTATTCTAATTGCACCCCCAGTACAATCCTCGCCGCTAGGTTCAACTGGCGTACAGTCGGGACCTTCGTGTTTCGTGTCGTAGTCTCCAAGGCGAACGTTTGTGCTGTAGGAAAGCATATTTTATTAGGCTTTTTTTTTCATCAATGCTATTTTCATTAGGGAAACAATTGAAAGCTACTATGAATGGTCACTCTTCGTTTGCTGACGGTGCGTACTGATGAACATCATAAACAATTGCCTAGCTACAATACGTCAGGGTAGAATTTGGAATGAACTTTTGCAGGACGTAGATGATGGAATTATTATTATTCTTTTAACTTGTGGGTTTTGTGGGTACAAAATGGAAGCACTCGTTCGGCAGGGCGGTATATATTTGGAAGGAGCTTCTTGGTTTTTTGACGCTAAAGTTCATTTTGACATTATTTTCCTGCCATTTAAAAAAATACAAATGTGATAACATTAGGTCTTGCTAGGTTAATGGTTACAATTATTTGTCAAGACTCATCTTTTAAATTGTTAGGTTTCTCATAACAAAGAATCTTTTGCTGTTTATATCGTAATTGGTTAGTGAAGATTCGGTTGATATTATAACAGTTACTTACGGATTACCAAGAGTCAGCACTTTACCAGCAACACAATGGCCAGCGGTCAGAATATATCTGCCACTGATGATGGCGCCACCGCACAATGTTTTAACAACTCCAGAATTATCCAAGTACTCGATGAGAACCAACCAGGGATATTGGTCTATAGTGGTTGGAGCTCCACCTGAAGACATACGAGCTCATATAAATATTGCCTTCGTGTTATAAAAGTTTAGTGAAAAGTTATTTTGTAAAGGACATGAAAACTTTGATTTGTTTCTTATGGTAACTAATTTAATGTTTTAATTTACATTGCTCAGCTGTATTGTAAGTGTTCGCTAGCAAAGTATGCCAATATAAACAGAAACTCATTCAATTTTAATCAAATAGCTATGCTTAGTAAAAACAATGTTGGATATCAAGCTAGTAGTTTCCTTTTCAATGATTTCGCTATAGGCACAATTGATGCACACACATAGCTAAAAGTGAAATATAAACTGTTATGGCTTATTTTTAAAGTAATATACTTGGGACCTAAAGAATCATAATTCGCACATTGAAGTAATAAACAGTATAAAGCAGCGGCTCTCAAACTTTTTTGGTGACTGAACCCTTTTTGAAAGCGAAATACCAAATTGACTAATACCAAACGGAGACGGTATCTAAAATAATAATACAAACGGTCTTTCAAAGTAAAAGAAGTATCTGGAAGAAACATCTGCAACTCGACTCCTAGTTCAAGGGCCCCAGCTGAACATATGTTAATGCAATCGTAAAAAATTACAAAAAATCAAATAGGTCAAATAAAAAAAAATTACAACACCCATACTTTTTTTTTTCACCTGAACTTTATTCCCAGACATTATTAAAAAAAAAACTTTCGCCAAAGTAATACTTCCAGATGATTTTGCTATAGAAACTGTGCGCAATTTTTTTTTCTGAAACGACTATAAATCACTTTGTATATATCTCACGATATTACCAGCAAGATAACCCGACCAGCGACAGTATCACTTATCCATTTGCGCCACACTTTGAGCACCTATGGCTATAAAGCATGTATGGCAATGGCAAAGATAAGAAATCGGTTTCAAGCGCAAAGCTGCCTTTGATACTGAGAATCAATTTAATGAATACGGGAATTGATTGATTAAATATACCCAATCCCAACCAAGGTATTAAAACATACTTAGATGCTTGAAAAGAAATTGATGCAAAACTCTTCAGACTTCAACAGTAAATATCAGGAAAATATACTAATTAAGTTGATTTATTTTGAAATTTTAATTAAATTGATTCTCTTTGACAAAGTTTAATATAAATTTGCCAGGCAATTTCTATAGCAACTGTCAACTCTGCCTTAATAAATTAACGCCAGCCTCTTATACATTTAGTTCTAGGTGTCTACTACTTATTTGCTACTACGCGCCCATAGCTATATAAGATGAGTCTTCAATATACAAGTAATACTTTGTTTTAATTTATTGTTTTGCTATTCGCACAAAAACCTTATAGTTTAAGCGAGTTGTTAATATGTACATTGTAATAACAAGTTATACACGATTTTGAACATTTTTAAATAAGCAAATATATTTTTTTTATTCAAATTTTGTTATCGATCGAACGGTAAGTGTTACTAAATATCAAATCAATCTGTTAAACCGAAAGGGCTATAATTTCAATCACTAATTTTGAGGTCATAATTAGTAATTCAAATTGTAGCCCTAGAATTGTGGTTATATTTAGATTGAACTGCTTGTTAGCGAGTGCTAACAAGCAGGTCAATCTTAATATAACCGTTTAAAAACAATGCAGCTTATATTGTTATACTTACCAACAATTTTATCCCCGGCAGTGTTATCGACACCGCAACATTCAGTTCTTGGATCTGGTGGGAACGCAGTCATTCTATTTTCACAGTTTCCTTTCTGAACTTTCTCGAAGTTGGGGACGGGACCACAGCATACGCTGTATTGGTCGGCGCCGTTACATCTAGAATTATGAAAAAACTTAGTTATTTCACCTACTTCATACGTTTTAATGGGACTGATTACTTAAAATAAATAAATATTCCACAACTTTCTACACAACGCTATATAGACCCATGGTAAGCTTTTATAGCTTGTGTTATGGAATCTAGAATGCGGATAAACACACAAACACCCAGACCAATGCAAATAGCCAAATTCATGCATACAAATATTTGCACTGGGCGGGGATCGAACCCGCGCCTCCTGCGTGGCAGTCGCGTTCACTACCGCCACGCCACAGAGGCTGTCAACTTAGTTGTTCTTACTGACATATGACGTGGCAATGCTGTGAGTCTTCTGAGGATGTCTTCAAGAGGCTTATGATGTGAAAATATCCTTCTTCTTTATTTCAATACCCAACAAGGTTGTATCCAAAGCTTGCACTTTGGCACCCAAGGTTCGGTCACTTCACATTTTAATAAATACATTACGAAAACTTCCTTTTTGGATTAGCGGCATTGAGTTCATACAATTAAGCAGATTCACAATTGAATATTTTAAAACAATGCTGTTGTAATTTTAAGATATTCGCCCACGACCTTTTTCCTTATAAGCAGTTTTTCGCATCAGTTTGTTTTGTCATCTCACAAAACAAGTTCTGTCTTATAATGTGTCGTTTCGCAATTTAATTGTTGATCTGCTTTTGGCCAAGTGACATCACACATTATTATATGCCTAATCAAACGAAGACACGTTGACATTCATAATTACCGTAACGATATGATAGACTAGAAATTTTCCTCAATATAATCCTAAGTACCTTTAAATAATCAATATTAATTATCCTCATAGGTAATAATGGCGGAAAGATGTATTTACTTTTTCCTATTATACTGCTATATATACTAACTAGCTTTTGCCCGCGGCTCCGCCCGCGTGGATGTCTGTTCCCGGCAATTATTCGAATTTTTCTCGCCGTAAAAACCTTCCCTGGACTTCCACGAATAATTCAAGACCAAAATTAGCCAAATCGGTAAAGGCGTTCTGGAGTTATATCGTCAGGAAGGAAAACCCGACTTATTTTTATATAGTAGATATTATAAATATGAAAGTTTGTAAATTGACATTCAAATGTTAGGATGTTTGGTATTCAATCACGTTCACATTTATGGTTGAACAGATTTGACTAAAAATTGGAATAACACAGGCTACTTTTTATCCCTGTTAAAGGTTCCAGAATTTCTCACGGGTGATGCTCGGCTAGTATACCGTATAGTAATACCTATTGAC
Organism: Eilema sororculum; assembly: GCA_914829495.1. Taxonomy (NCBI): domain Eukaryota; kingdom Metazoa; phylum Arthropoda; class Insecta; order Lepidoptera; family Erebidae; genus Eilema; species Eilema sororculum. The sequence continues at coordinate 3,128,641 of OU618532.1, forward strand.
TTACTTCGATTGCTGCACGAATTGAATTTTTTCCTGCGGAACAGGAGGCTTCAGCAAGTCAGTGATAGCGGGGCAACTGTACAGATTGATGCACTGTCCTCGCTTTCCTTCGGGAGTAGTACATGTATTGATGATAGGGCGTTCCGTTTGTTCCGTGGCATTTTTTGGACAGCAAACCTGAAAATAGAATATTATAAATGTACTAGCTGTCCCGGCGAACTTCGTACCGCCAATTTTTCCCGTCCTCGTGGCGTCAGATCCCGTTCCCGCTGCACCATTTAGGGGGATGAAAAATAGATGTTGGCCGATTCTCAGACCTACTCAATATGCTCACAAAATTTCATCAAAATCGGTCAAGCCGTTTCGGAGGAGTATGGCAACGAAAACTGTGACACGAGAATTTTATATATATAAATGTATTTAATTCTCTCTCTCTCCAACCTCTGGCTACTCTCATACTGCTTTCTATAATATTGTTTTTTTTACATCGTTCTTACATCTCAACCATAATCACCACAGCGATAGTCCTGGTTGCATCCAAAGCTTGTACTTTCGAGCCCGGGGTTCGCTCTCCTACTCGTTACCTTGATTTGGCTTAGCCACTGCTCTGCCTCCCTTGAGAACAAACCCCACACCTGTCCCTTATCCATTAATCAGCAGGCCCTGAAGACCTTGGTAGAACTTTACATCTCCATCTTCTTATTAAAGTAAAAAAAAACCTAGAAAGACTCACAGCAGGCGCGTTGCCATCATAACCGCATTGCGAAGCTCTCAGATCCTGTGTATCTTGGGGCGTCCTGTTCATATTCCGGACTATCGCCATTAGTGGTGGGCAGGTGTAGAGAGACTGGCATATTCCTTCAACACCGCCTGTTGCAGGGCAATCGTCCCCTACTTGTATTCGTTCTGAAACCCGCGAAAGTTATTTGTAAATACAAACATTGGAATACAATACATATTGCCATCTACCTACGTCACCTAATGCCCCTGTACGTATCAATTGCGCCATCCAATTACCGCCAAAATACATTTTTGTATAGAGCTTGTTACACGATTAACGCGGCAAGCTTGCAGCATAACTTTGACATATTTAACGCAAGTATAGCATCTGTCAGGAGGTTGCTTAGCCTAGAATTCTTTCAACAATTTTTTAATTTAGATAATTATGTTAGAGATATATGTTCAATTTATTGCACTATGATTCACGTGGAGTTTGCAATGATACACTTTTATCACCTATCATTCTAGTTCCATAAAGTGATATAATTTAAGTCCACATTATGAACAAACTCTGAATTGTATCAGTGAGAACCTGTAATTTGCTGCATGTAACTAATTTTAGTCACTATACCTTTGTTATGGCTGTTGGTCCTCCGAATAAATAAATAAATAAATAAATAAATCTAAACTTAAACCACCTACACTAAGTAGCTTGAAAAATGGGTTATAGAATGCGCATACTTTTCATTACGTAGGTATGGTTTTTTAGTGTATCTACGAAACGGTCTAACTTCGATATTAGACAAAGTGTTTACCGCGCACTGATTCGTCGGCAGCAACTACAAAGACATACATAGAAACGCAAATATGTACATATTCATGCATACAAATATTTGCACTGAGCGGCAATATGCGATTTCTGACGTAGCATTCCAACGCTCTTCCATTACTCTGTCATCATATAGGCAACAAACAAAATTTTCATTTTATTCATTTCAGCGGTTGTCATCTGAACTCTCAACCTCGAAAGGAAAGCCTGTACCAAAGCCTCGTCCACTAATCAGCTGGTATACCGGCTAGCAGGAGGCTGAGGCTGGCTTCATGGTTGAAATTTCAAGATTTCGCCGGGGCCCCATATGCCCTACATACATCATATTTGAACAACAAATGTGTGTATCGTGTGTGTACGTGTATATATATTGTATATCGAAATCTAACGTGTTTCTTTCTCATGTTTCAGGTAATACATCTTCCAATATAATTGTATGATGTAAGATTGATGAACTAAATTGGTAAGCGCATAGAATGGCGTTCCTTTTATTCAAAATGCTGCAAAACCAATCACCTTTTAAGATGTTGTGGTCAATGATAACTAATGATGATTATAATGATATCAGTTCCTTTTATATAAACGTACCGTAAATGCAAAAATGTATCGGATGTGCAATTACAACATTTCTCTACTCTATCATACTGATGTACTTACTACATTGTAAGTACTTACAACTGCTGCACTTGCACTTCCTTATGTAACATAATTAACAGATAGCCGCATCTGACCTTTATAAACGTGCAGATTTAGACTCGTGTTATATAGGTATATACGAGTACCATTTGCCCTCCAAAACCTATTGGCAATATCGAAGTATTGCAGTTATTGAACTTTTTAGGGCTCAAAATACCTGCAATAGCTACCAACACGTAACATCTATATATGAACATGCTCCAATTAAAGCCGAACCCAAAACTGAAAACTGCATCAATATTGGATTGGTAGTTTGGAGAAAATGGCAACATGGATTTGCACAAACAAACACACAAACATCCTCTCACCCCAAACGCATATACCGTCTCCGTTCCGTCGCGGGTAAAAATACGTGTGAGCGAATCTTCAAACAAATACTAATTAGTGACAAGTGAGTATTAATCTGTGGTAATTGTCTAAGTTCTCGCCTCGACGTTCACCTATTGAATATCCTCAAGAAATTTGCATTTAAATGATATAATGTAGGTATTAATAAACAAAACTAGATTTGGTCGGCATCCAATAACCCTGCAAAGCAATTATATTTAGCGTTAGAAATTTTTGTTATGTCGATCAAGTATCATCACGTTACCTACTTATTTTATGTTCACAGTGAAATTCTGTTAAGTTATTGTTGATAGGTATAATTAGCATTGTATATTTGTCAAGTTATTAGAATAAAGATAAAATAAACAGAAAGAAATACTAACTACTAACCCCTATTGGGAACAATGAGAATGTAGAGGATAAAGCGGGAACGGGATCTGACGCCACGCGGGTCAGCTACTTGTTAAATAAAAAAATATCAAACGCATGAGTACCATTTCCAAAGATTACCGATTCACTTCTCAGTGACATTCATAAAATTCCTCCACGAACGGTGTTTAGCTCCCTCCAGACAAAATATGGTAATTCGTTTTAAAATCGAGTTATGAATATAATAGCGGGTGTAAGGGGAACGCTCCCGAAAGCCGAAAACCCTAACATCACTGCAAAAACAAACAACTAGCGTCAAGCGCGTGCTTTTCTGTAGTGGTGTTTTTTTCATGAAATTATCGTTTCATTTAGCTTCACTAACACGATGGAGAGTAAATAATGCAAAATAAAAATTTAAAAAAAAAAACGAAAAAATATTTTTTTTTGTCCAAGTCGATTTTATTTTTATGCCAATGTGTTATGTACCTGCAGTACTGCTAAGGGTTTTCCCCTTACACCTGGTATGTTATAGTTATTTATGCCAGTCATCAACGTATGTCAATGTATGGGACATTATTCAATCTATTCTAGACATTAGCAGAAGTTGTTGACACAATAAACTCTATATTGGCATCATATCCAAAAATAGAATAGAACATTCTATTTTATTCTATGAACGTACTTCCACGTATCTAGAGGGCCAGTTAGGAAAAGTACCCAAGTATATATCTGGAAACTGATATATAGCAGCTTGTTGACTGTTTAAAGTAGGTTATCAACCGCCGTTGTATTTTTAGCCCTCGGCGCAGCACTGATAACAAAGGGTTAATATATCTGTTTACACCAGCGACTATGTAACCCTATACAAGTACTGTATAGCCTAACTATAAATCCACAGAGCTGTATGGTCGTTGGTTTACACTCTTTATTTGCCGTCTTCGACCCGGGGTCTGTTCTTTTACGAATCCTGTATTTGATTTTGGTTTATTTTGGACTAACTCGATACCCGGCTTTGATCGTGATATACTTCCAACCCACCCATCAACCAAGGGGTTAGAAGTATATCCCCCTTTAATTAAAATCAGAAATGAATTTCCCTTTCTTCACATTTATGATTACTGCTTTGATAAAGCCTATAGTCTTCCAAAATGTTTTTTTTTAATTGATTGAGCAGTTCCAAATCCAGTTGAAAAACTGCGTACAGAAATTATTCGAAAAATTGCATTGGTATAATAAAAAGTGTCCAAAGTATGCGTAGTGAAATTTTGGCAAATTCTTTTTGGCATAACGGCATGTTCCCTATTATGACCTCAAACGTTTTTATCATGTTTATAATGTCTGAGAATAGTCCTAAGTTAATAAGACTGTCTAATTCATTAGATTTTTGGTGGTGAAGATTACAATAACTTTGCTTTTAATAAAAAAAAAACAGCTTTTACATCCAATGTTTAACAATAGTCCAACAATACTGCACACGGTTTAATTACTGAACTTGTAAGTATTGTGGATGTGGCTTATCCCCAGTGTGGATATGCCACTTGCCTGCACTATCCCACAGTGCCGACGGGACTCTATAAACAATTTCTTGCTATCTTGCGTAAATATTGAAAAGTGACACCCTTCGTCACTGCATCCTATATTACAGGTCAGTGACCCTTGTTCTAGAATATAATTCGTTGAAATTGCATATGGCTGAGACAAAACATGTTTAATTTCTCAGTAAAACAACTACACAGCCTGAGCCTGAACTTTGGTGAAGCGACAGGTGTATAAGGACAGATGTTAATGGCAGACTGTTTTCTCTTAAACGTAAAGTCGGTACACCTGCTATATGACGTACGAGACTCTAATGTAGACTCTGCTTCCACCATATAAACCGAACTAAGAGGCGGAGATTGCGGAGAAGGAGTAAACAGATCTCAAGCTCTTATAAAAGCCACGAATGGATTGTAGAACCACGCAAATCCATACTAATATTATAAATGCAAAAGTAACTCTGTCTGTCTGTCTGTCTGTCTGTCTGTCTGTCTGTCTGTCTGTCTATCTGTCTGTCTGTATGTTACGCTTTCACGCCTAAACCACTGAACCGATTTTGATGAAATTTGGTATAGGGGTAGATTAGACCTTTAGAAAGGACATAGGCTATGTTTTGGTCGCGATAACTGACATCCACGCGGGCGGAGCCGCGGGCAAAAGCTAGTATTATATAGAATAAGGGATTGATGAGGGGAGTAATCAAAAGTTATGAAAATTTTATGGTTTTTGGTTACCGATAAGTACTCATTTAGTAACGTCACTTAGCGATCTTGTTACGTCTTTTTTACTTCTGCTCTAACATTGTAATAAATACGGTAAGTGGTTTTTTTTGTACTACTACAAGAATTACAAGTATAACTTGTTATAACAACCGAGAAGTTTTTAAAATGACCGTAGCCATAACTACACGATTCTGTAACGCGTTTTGTTTTCATATTTAAATTCACGTTAAGAGTCGGTTTTTGATGATATAATTTTTGGGAATAACGTCATAAGTTTTTAAGTAATTTTCAAGCATTTATTATGCTAACTATACAAGTCGAATACATCAGAAAAAAATGACTGATCAGGCGGGCCTTTAACATGCACCTTTCCCTTACAGAGGGAATGCTCTTATCAACTGAACCACGCCTGAAATAACCCCATCGATAGACATAGTGACAAGGTATCCCAGTTATCCCATATCCCATAAAACCAAACTTGGCTGTGTAGTTACGTCTTAATAAGCGGCTGGTAGGCGTCGTCATAATAAACGGATTCTAATGTATGTTGTTACTAAGTAGTATAGTCATAATGAATCATCCTTCTAGAAACTTCTAACATAAACATTACTTGTACATCTATTATGTAATTACATGATCGCTTCACTTATTTAGTCACCGTTTATCTGCTTCTATCTAATATTTGTTTATATATTAATTTGTACTTTATACCAATAAGTACTTGCTCCGATTGCGATTAAACCCTGCCAACTACATACTTGCAATTGCGGAGGGTATAGCCCTACATACTGCATAGAGCAGTAAATTAGAACCGGTAGGTCGCGCAGAAGGTAAGTTATATTAATTTCCACGATTTCACCCGTGTGAAACTCACCTAGTACATATCAACTAGTACAAATACATAAATTGACTTATTCCTCGGATATACCGGTTCCCCCCGAAAAAAATAAGGTTCAATACTATTATAATTCCTTATAAGTCATCTATTCCTTTTCCCTTCCTCAACAAGTAGTAGTACCTATTTACATTAGGAAATTACTTATTTGGAGTCTAGATGAACCTCGCCTGAAAGGTCTGATCATTGACGAGCCCTGGGCCCTATAGCTCCACTAAGGTTGAGGAAAAGACGTCAGTGGCTGAAAAGCCAATGCGAACGAAATTGTAAAGGGGAAGTGTAGAACCCTGGCTCCAAAGTGCCAGTGCTTAGTTTCTTGCAAACTAGCGTATTAACACACGTTTACTTCAAATTGTTGTACGATTTCCTTGACATATTAACGAACGTCGACCTTAACAAGGGGAATAACCGAGTACCTACACATTAAGTCAATATTAATACACTAATGGTTAGCCGCTTTTGTATTCGTTAAGTGCACCTGTTAGTGAACAACGGGAAAAACGGGAAGTTAGTACTTCTTTAGGCGCGTTGGGAATATGAAAAACAACCATTGAACTCGCGACACCGTTACCGATACCGACACCTCTTGTGACATACTGACGCTTATAAGTATTTACATATATTGGCCAATCGAAGTGAATATAAAAAAATAATTAACGTTCAGGTGTACATTGACCAATAATTTGCTGCGCGGTTAGAAAAAAAAGCAGTTATCATGTCGTTGCACTTATAAATGCAAGGTCAGTAGGTAGTTTAGGTTATATGAACTGGTTTCCTGTTTGGAATCTGCATCTAAATTGCAAGGCATCCAAAATGTTGGACTTCTTCATCCGACTGCCAATTGCCTATACAGGGTGTATCTGAACCTTGCACTTTTGGGCCCGGGATCCGCGCTCCTACTGGTCTTTTCTATTATTTAATTTAAAAAAAAAAACATGATGAACCAGAGCCTTGTCTGAATTAGCAGGAGTGCAGGACCCCGAGGATCTGGTTGGGTCGATCCGCAGCAGCAAGAGCGGCATCAAGATTCTAGTTTCATGTGTCTTATTTAGAGGTTTATGCCAGTTAAAAATATATAAAGTCCACTTAAGAAACCGTGGCCATGTCTCAATTTTGAATTTGGAACGTATGAGCCCCATAAGTATATGGGCCCTTTTGACCCACAGGCTCCTTATGTGTATGAGCCCCAGTGACCTATTGGTGTCGGGAGCTCCGTAGGCATATGGACCCCTGTCGAAATGCTTTCCGTTCTCAAAATAATTAGAAGAATTTGATACAGCTAATTGAGGGAAACACCAACATAACATCATTGATTCTATGGCTATATTTCTAAGGCGAACCGAAGTTTGCCGGCTTAGCTAGTATTCTATATAAAAAAGTATATACTAAAAAATAAAAGGGTAAGTAGCAGGGTTACGGATGGATAGTTTCAATCAGGTAAGAGCCACTAGGCACACCTTAAAGATTGCATATCGACTAAAACTCGATATGCAATTAAGGTGTGCCGTGTTGTACCCCGTTACTTTGTACAGTTTATGAAATTACCATCTCGAAGAGAAGGTGTTCGTGTGATAGTTCAAAGACATTTTGCTCTCTCTCCATTCCCCGCTTTTCACCCCCATTTTCCATTGACAAATGGGACCACGTGACTGATTGACGAGACGTGTTGGCTTTATAGGTCACAACTATTGCGTTATATTCGAAAATTGCGTTCACATAAAATACATAAAACTCTTATAAAGCAAAACATTATCCAAACAATTCAAATCTTGAAAATGATTCTCTTAGAAAAAAAATAATTTAATACAATAATTATAAAATAGATACACTTCATATAAAAATAGGTTAGGTACAAAAAATACTTACCGGCGTAGACCAAATAGCAGAGCGCGAAAGCAACTGATATTAATATAAGTTTATTCATTTTGTTAATATATCACAGAACAATTACATTAAACAAAATACGTCTTTACCCCACGAGAGTGGGTTAAACTATGCAAATGTATAAAGACTGAACTGACCGTAGTGTTACTGGTCGTAATATACCTACATCAATATATGACGTTTGCTGGTTCACACGATCAACAAAGCTTCAGAAATGAACACTGCAATTTAAACTCTGTTATGACTGCTACAGAGCATGTTATAGAATATCTGGTTTTTTAATATTTAAGTCTTACTAGTAATGCTAGTGAATTCATTCTGCTGACGAATATTTATCGATATTCTGTTTACGCAGTAATTTCGCGATAGTGATTTAGTTTATTACATTGACAGTCACGTTGCCTGTCTAATCAATCATGTCAAAGATGCCTCGACTAATAAGTATTTGCGATTTGTCTTGTTGGCGTTTGAATGGATTTTCAATAGCCAGATCCACTCCAAGATCTGTCCTCAGATAAATGACGATTTAGGCTGAGTGTCATTAAAATACGGGCCTAAGTCAGCAGTGCATTTTAATGGATATGATAGAGATGGGTAGGGCAAGGATAGGGGTTAGGGAAGAGGGCTAGCTTGCGCGCAGGCCTAGGGGTGACAGGTGGAATTGCCTGACATCCTAGATGGGGTAGCGATGCGATGCCCCTCTCCCCCTCCTTTCCTCCATTCTGCTGTAGACAAAAACCGTGCAGTCTTTTCGTCAGCAAAATGTTGAATTTTTCAAAATCCTTCCGCAATATTTGCCAAGCCCATGGAAGAAATCTGTTTTGCTCCGCTGTACCCCTGGTTTATGCCACTGGTGGTAGAACGGGTAAAATTGGTATGCTCCATGGGTCCCCTCAGGGATGAAAATCTTCCATCATGTTTAATAATGAGTTTGAGCTATTCCGATCCGAACTAAACGCGGACGAAGTCGCGGGCAACAACTAGTGTATACATATAATCACACCTTTATACCTGGAGGGTAAGGCAGAGGTGAATTAACACCCACATTTCACAAATCCTTGTATTCAGTCCCACGTAATGGGGGTGAGCCTATTGATGTATTCTGTGCACTAATATTGACTCGAGCCATGCATCTGATGTTGAGTTTGGGCTGTATAATATATCTGTTTGATGTTAAACAGCTCTGTCCTTTAACTCGCCTTGTACGACACCGCATGGGTGAAATTTTATTATCAACATATTATGTGGACGTGACGACATAACGTTTCAAATTTGTAGCCTCAGAAATTTTGACTCTGTGTTGATGAATTAGCCAGAGGAAGCATATTTAGGTGTAGAAAATGTAAAAAAAAAATAGTCTTGAAGAAAATGTTTATTAAATATCTAATACTACAAGTTCGCCGACTGCTTTTCCAATTGTTAAATTTCATCAATCATATTCTTAATTATATATTCTACTACTAGACCAGGGAATGCGGAAAACGAATTGTTGATTGATACGCAATACTTGTATAATACCCAGCCTGTAGCCTTTTAACATTGAGTTTTAACTACTCTATAAAGGTGCCGAACTCCACAAAAGTGAAGCAAACCGTTCTTAGTCAGACTTTTGGCCTGGGTACGTTACATTATGTTACTGTTTACATGCCGCTAGACACATAAGATGGTTTATTTACTAGATTTAAAACAATAGGATCCTTGCAGAAAACAATCTTCTTCGTTTACCTAGTTATGTCCGATAAGGATTATTTACTGAGCCCTTTGTTAAGGTATAGTCGCCCTCACAAGTTGATGAACACCAAAAAAATCATCACTTAATAATATTTATGTATAATCATATAATGAGTAATTTTGTGATCTGCAGAACACAAATCTTAACACTATAATTTTATATTTTTTATTTTATGGATAGTTTAAACAGATGACGACTGTACATACCTATCTTATAAACAGTACGCTGTACTTACACTTTGATTAGCAAACTTTAATTTATACTTTAAAAACCTGTGTATAGTAGCTGGCTTTTTGGTCGACACGTTGTTTAGAAGAGAGAGAGAATGAGTACGGTTAACATCAGCTTGTTTCAATTTTGTAGAGCGTTCTCTCTGTTGCACATCATACTAGCAGTTTGATTACTGTCAGTCTGCTGTGCAATACAGAGAACATTCTACAAAACCAGAGTACCTACTCTCTGTTCCCAACGAATGCAAACCAAAATGCAGGCTACCTTGCATTTCATTGACGCATACTTAAGGAATAATGTTATTTCTAATCCATGAAATATATTCGTACACATTCGTGTAGACTCCGGGTATGTTCTCCAAGCCACAAGGCAGCGCGCCGAAGCTGACCACTCCTATGGCTTCAGTTATCCTGCCGTTCTCGTACATAAGCGGGCCTCCAGAGTCGCCCTTGCAAGCATCCTTGCCTTTAACTCCACCAGCGCAAAATTGACCCCTCGTAAATGGTACGTCACGCCCGGGGATCGAGAACACTGGTTGGCATACCTGTAAAAAATTGTGATAATCAGCTTTTTATTATACCTAAGTAGCTGACCCGGCGAACTTCGTTCCGCCAATTTTTCTCCACCCGCGTGGCTTCAAATCCCGTTCCCACTACACTCTCTACTATATTAGGCATATATTATACATATAAAACTTCCTCTTGAATTACTCTGTGTATTAAAAAAAACACATCGAAATCCGTTGTGTACTTTTAAAGATATAAGCATACATAGCGTAGCGCATAGCGACAGCCTCCGTGGCGTGTTAGTAGTGAACGCGACTGCTACGCAGGAGGCGCGGGTTCGATTTCCGCTCAGTGCAAATATTTGTATGAATGAATATGGCTATTTGCATTGGTCTGGATGTTTCTATGTATAGTATGTATGTATTTTGTATAAAAGAAAAAAGTATCTAAGTATGTTTATCCGCATTCTAGATCCCATAACACAAGCTAGTTAAGCTATGCTTGCCGCGGGTCTAGATAGTGTTGTGTGAAATGTTGTGAAATACTTATTATTATTATTTATTGGGACGGACAGACGCAGAAAGTGACTTTGCTTTATACTATGTAGTGATAAATAAATAATAGGGTAATGCAACATTATTGTAATACTTTATGCTTTCTTCATGATATATTCATATTATAAATACAAAGGTAACTCTGTCTCTTACGCTTTCGCGTCTGAACCACTGAACCGATTTTGATGAAATTTGGTACATTTGTCGCCACAACTGATATCGAAACCGCGAGCAACAGCCAGTATTAAATGATGCCAAATATTCTATCTGCTAAAAGTGTTTCTTTTATTTAACATAATAAGAGAATTCTTTTATATCGATCACGTAGACTTCATTAAGCCTCAGGTTAGGTAAAGGTAAAGCACAGAGTTTAGTACGAAACCATGCGTTGACGACACTCAAAATTCATTTCACGATACAGAAACCGGCCAAAACAATCTTTAACCTTAAACATATAAGTAAGCATCCATGCTCTTGGTGGTTATAATATACCAACTTACACTTTTGCTCACAAATGGCAGTATAACATGTAATTTTTTAGGACTGCTGAATTTTCTCGTGCTGATTTGACCCCAGCCCGCTGCAGTCGTGTTGAAAGTACCAGTTCCTTGCGTGATGTCCGTCGTTGGGAGACAAATGGGGCGAATAAATTCTGCAAAATTATCACGAAAATAACAATTACAGATACCTCGTTTTATCAAGAAACTAGGATCCAAGACATATTTGATTTATTTCCCTAGAATGCTATCAAGGAATGAATCCATTAATATAAAGGGTATCTAGGTCTTCGTAGCCCGAGCCGACCTGACCTGCTAACCGGTGAACTTGTTAATAAATTGACGAAGCTCCGGCGCAGGTTTTGCTATCAGGGCTCACTTAATCCATATCGTATCCATCTATCCATATCCTATCGAGACGCTTATGTCCACTGTTGGACATGGGCCTCTCTCAAAGTTGGACTATCGTAAAAACTAAGACATTTCATATTTTCAAAAAAACTTCGTCGATCAGACTAAAATATTAGGAAAGGACTTCAAGCTCCAAAGATACAACCAGAGGACAATTTCTCCTTATAAGAATCTTCTAAATGTCAAAAACAATCACCATTATACATATATAAATTTTCTATCTTGTAAAATTGTGTAACATGAATACAATTTTTGACATTTTGAGGTTATATGGATGACATAATTATTATTACCTGTGATGATGGTAATATCACAGGTATAATGTGATACTAACAATCATTGTATGGATTTTTAGTCCGCAATAAATGATATAATAATAATAATAACATAACATAACATAAACTCACGCCTATATTCCCCGAAGGGGTAGGCAGAGGTGCTAGCACCCACATTTCGCCAGTTTATGTTTAGGTCCCAATGTAATAGGTGGCGAGCCTATTGCCATTAACCGGGCACTTATAAACCTGCGATAAATACACACATAACTTCGAAAAGCATCGAAAAGTCATTGGTGTGTGCCATGGTTAACCTGGGATTGAACCCGAGACCTCGTCTCAGCAGTCCATTACCCATACCACTAGGCTACCGTATAATATAATTAAGTATGATTCGTTAGAGTTAGGATTATGGTTGAAATTTTCAAACCTGTGTATTTAGCCATTTGGGTCATTCTAATTAAGGCGATGTCGTGCCTCCTCTTAGGGTCTGAAGGGTTGTACTGCGGGTGTGGTACTGTCCTTTCGATCGGTATCGTAGTGGTGCCCTTCGTGCAGTCCTTATGCTTAGGATTAATAAGTATGCAGTCGGGACCCTCGTGTTCCGTGTCGTATTCTCCAAGACGAATGTTCACACTGTAGGGGAGAATAAGAAAATTTTACTGTTATAATTTTTGTTTCTCCAACCCGTCAGACTTGACAGCCCGTGACATCGTTTGAAACTCCGTACTACCCCTTTCACTCCATGCCAATTTATGTATGGGAATCTGCCAGATGTGTTGACATTACTGCCCCGCTCCCTTGAGTAGTAACGTGATGATATATAGCCTATAAGCATAAACTATGAAAGTAGCTGTAAATATAATCATTTCCGCACCAATCTTTGTATAATATTCCAATGATCTTGAAATAAATTAAAAATGTCAACAAAACAAAAGTGCTGATTGCTTAAACAAAGGAATGTTAGGAAGTTATAAGCAAGAAAGCATTTTATTGTTATTTTTACTAAGTGTCACGTGTCAATATTAATTTTGCTGGAGAAACATTTTTACTGAATGTTATGTTATGACTTATTACATGTTATTATTTAAAATGATGAATAATGTTATATTATGAGCTATGTCGTGGGAGAATTAAATATTTCAGTCTAATGTAGTGCGCAGTGTTAACTGTCGTAGTATGAACGAAACTAAGGCCCGTATTAGAGAATGACACTCAGTCTGAATTTCGATTTAACTGAGGATAGATTGTATAGGTAGGTAATATGTCAAATTAACAGTCTGTCTATACTATCTGCTCTAGGTTAAGTGTCATTCTACGTGGACCTAAGATATACCCACCACAAAGTCAAAGCCCTGATAAGGTTAGTATCCTGACAGACCTTGAGGGTTCAATAATATTAATCAATTATATTTACTTCCATGTCCAATACTTGTTTCTTTTTTAGAACTGTCTATCAACAATAGTATAACATTTACTTACGGTTTAGATGTTTTCAAATTGCCACCAGCTACACAGTGGGCTGCAGTCAGAACATATTTGCCACTGATGAGGGAGCCACCACACAAAGTACGAATTTCGCCAGCCGCATTGAGATATTCGATAAGCACCAACCACGGATACTGGTCCAATCCAGCCTCTTCTCCTCCTGAAGTCACATAACGTTTTAGGAACCAATTTGTCTTCCATTTAGTGTGGTTTACTCAAGGATTCACACTTCGACAAGATAGAGGAAGTTTGATTTACATAACAACTAGTGAAGCTGTTTAAAATAAAAATTGTATCACGAAATCGGGAATTATGAATTAGGAACATGATCTATACTTATAAAATTACTTGTCCCGACTGACTTATGATTTATCAACGCGGAGCCTAAACCGGCCTGGACCTGGACCTGGACCTACAAACTTGAAATTTTGACAATAGCATCCACTAGAAAGGATTTTTGGTAATTCTGTTACTAAAGGGGTGAAATAAGGCATTGACGTTTGTATGAAAGTCCGTAATTTTCAGAGCTAGATGCACTAAATTTCATAAAAGTGTATCTTTTAATGAATAAATGAACACATGTATCAGCGTTTTTTTAAAATTTAACTACTAAGAGGGTAGAATAGGTGATAACCGTTTGTATGGACAGTTCGTTATTTAGGTCTCTATCAAATATGGAATACGAAATTTTCCCCGGACGAAGCCGGAATGGGTCAGCTAGTAGAATGCCTAATTTAATGTGTATTATCGCGCCTTTTGATAATGCCATCTGTATGACAGTTACAAAAAGTTATTGTTATTTAATTTAATGTTATCAGTTTTCAAAAAAATCAAAATAATTTATATGACCTTTGCCCGCGGCTCCGCCCGCGTGGATGTCGGTTATCGCAACCAAACATAGCCTATGTCCTTTCTCATGGTCTAATCTATATCTATACCAAATTTCATCAAAATCGGTTCAGTAGTTTAGGCGTGAAAGCGTAACATACAGACAGACAGACAGAGTTACTTTTGCATTTATAATATTAGTATGGATTAAATTGGCACTAACAAAACGTCAATATTGTCTCTCACTAACCATAAATTTTGTCCTCGGTACTGGTATCGATTCCACAACATTCTGACTTAGGATCTGGTGGGAACGCAGTCACCTGGCTAGCACAGGTTCCTTTCGCGACATTGTCGAAATCAGGCACGGGACCGCAGCATACGCTATATTTGTCTGGACTGTTGCACCTGGAATATAACTGATGTTTAGTGATTTTAGTTTTAGTTTAGTGATAGGTATGATCAAATTAACTTTAAATATCCGCGAGTCAACCACGACCCCAAGAAGCGTTTCAGTTTTGGACAAAGAAAACATTTGCAACCGTTTTTCAAGATGGCAGCCGCGGGACAATGGTTGCCCCACAGACTTTACTTTTATACCTTTACTAGCAGTCCCGGCAAACTTCGTTTCGCCTTAGAAATTAGAATCAATTAGCTGTTGATTCTAAATAGTTTCGGTAGCGCATTCGACGAAAGACATTTTAAGACTCATTTTTCTATACCTTCGGTTACATTGTTCAAATTTTACCAAGGATCCCTAATTTTTTTCCAAATGAAATGTAGCCTATGTCAAATTGGAAGAATGTAGCATTCTATTGGTGAAAGATTTTTTTAAATCGGCCCATTATTTTTTGAGCCTATTCATTACAAACATACAAACATACAAAAATAGGTACAAATCTTTCCTCTTTATAATATTAGTGTAGATATACTCAGCCTATCAATTAACTACATCACACTGGATAGTGAGAAGCTAGGGTGAAGTTCAATAGGCAGAGGCCGCCATCTTAGAGAAAGCAATTTTTTGGATGTTTTCGAAAGAACTCTAAATGCAACTTTCTTTAGCTAAATGCCCCCTCGACAAGTACGCTCACTAACTATCATCAAATGCCTCTTGTCAACTCAAGTTATCACAAAATAAAAACGTCCTTTTTAACATTTGCACTCTTGATGTAACTAGTGATATAACCATACGACTCGTTACTCAATACTCACAAATAAAACGATTCAAGTTTGCTTGAATCGAAGAATCAATTTCAATATGTATTGTAAAGTGCATTGGATTACAGTTTTGATTACAATCAGATTAAGGACAAGAAATACCGGTACTAACACATTAAGTACGCTAGCGCCCCCATTCGCGCGCAGACTAGAGAATACATTCGACAATGTGTGTATCGACGTGATGTCCTTTCGCGGTAACGTGCATCGTGTTGAGGAACATTCGATAATATGTGTATCGATGTGGCGCATTTTCGCGGTAACGTGCATCGCGGTAGCAAACCTTCGAAAATACGTGTATCGATATGGCGCACTTTCGCGGTACTTAACGTGCATCGCAGTGACAAATATTCAACGATACGTGTATTGATTTTTTTCATTTCCAAACTTTCGAACTACCGTTCATCGCGATTTTGAACTTCGAAATTCAATAGGACGATCGTCTACAACATAAAATAACATCAGAACAATTGGCATTCTAAGGGAACGTTCGTATCTGACGGAACTTGCGTCGCGTATAATCGGTCGCGTACAGACCGTTCACACTCGACGCACTAACGTAACATCGGTTGAGTGTGAACGGTCAAGTGTTTTCCTATACATTTGTCTGTTCTGGCGTTACGCGACCGATTATACGCGACGCAAGTTCCGTCAGATATGAACGTTCCCTTATACTCAAAATATTTGGATATTTTACCTCGATTGCTGTACGTATTGAATTTTTACATCTGGAACTGGGACTTGCAATAAGTTGCCGAGAGCTGGGCAATTACTTATATTGATGCACTGCCCTGGTTTGCCCTCGGGGGTGAAACATCCATTGCTTAGTTGCACCGGATCATTTGCTCCCGGACAGCATACCTGAAATGTAATCAAATGAGATGATTTAATTTGTCACCCGGCAATCGCTCCCGTAATAGCTAAACCAAACTGGGAAAGCGGTGAAATCGTAGGATATAAGAAACATTCTTTCATGTCATCAAAATTAATGTATACTAATAATACAACTTAATAATTATTATAATTAAAAAAATGTATAATATAATGTAGTCGTGTCTTTACATTAGACAAAAAAGGTGTAATTAGGTAGGTATTTTAAATTATATTTTATCTTTTACGGAATCTTGTCTGTTTGTTTCGACTTTGAGAGAAATAAAAGAATTTTAATCTTGGTCAGACTTGAAATGTTACGTGTACCTAATATAATTATTATCAAATGTCACGATAACTGATCTCCACGCGGGTGGAGCCGCGGTCATAGTCGAGTAATATTTAATTATCAATCAAATCACGTTTCTAAAAGTTTTTAAAATCCACCTATATCTTACGTAATAAACTTGAATTTGATGATTTCTAGAAATCTGACCTCTAGTGACCTGGTTTGATGATAAATTCAGGTCCTGGTAAATTTCTGCTCAATATACCTATAGATTTAATTCAAGGAGTATCCACCATGATCCAGGCAAAGTCTTACAACAGCATCAGTCAATAATTACGTGTACTTACCGACTAACCGACTGGCTTGGCTCTCCAGGTCTTAGTAATCATCATAAAATCCTAAATTCTACAAGAAAATAAACTTCGAGAATACTTACAGCTGGTTCTCTCCCTTCGAAACCGCAGTGTGCTTTTTTTAATAACTCCGTGTCTTGTGGTGTCCTGTTCGGATTATTGACTATTGCCAGTAGCGGTTGACACTTGTACACGGACTTACATACTCCCTGTCCACCATTGGTTGTTTGGCACGGACCTTGCTCTAAAAAGTCACAATATAAATTAAAAAAGAAAGATTGGTACATGCACGAGTACTTTTGTTCAGTTTACCGTACAACTCGAGCGTATTAACATGGCACCTGGCTCGGGGCTTTGTGCGGGGGAGCGGGAGGCGTGTATGCTGACGCTACTAGCCTCGCACGGCGAGAGCGGGGTCGCGCGCGGGGAAGCGGGAGGAGGGTGTTGAGGGTGAGGCAGGTGCCATGTTAATGCGCACGAGCTATACTTGGTTTAAGTGTATAATGTGTTTAAAGCATGTCAATATTAAAATACATGTCCAAAAACTTTGTTCTAAGTTAAGTTTTGCGAGTAAAGATGGTACAAACGGATTTATGTTTAGTAAAAAATACTGAATTAATATATTTCCTTATACGTAAGTTGAAATTCTACGTAGATACTTACATAGAAATAACAAACAACTTTTTGAGTAGATTCCATGAAATATTTCATGAAATATTGTGCAGAGATTTGAATCTTAATACCTACCCTTCGTATGAAACTGATAATAACTACAAAAAGTGGCAGGTTCATTAATCGAAAATGGACTTAATTAAATTGCAGGTTTCGTCCAAAGAGTCTAGTAACTTACGAGTACATAGAAAGTCTTACATGTTACAATCATATCAATTGCGAGACTCTTGAACTATTAATTCGGAGTCCAGTAGTCGTAGTACCCACCCCAGCTACACAGAACCAGTGCGGATAGCACTTAGCCTATTCCAAGAAGGGCACATTATCTGTTACTCCTTTGCGCTAGCCCCAATAAAAAGCTTCACATTTGAATCGCATTCTTGTATGTAGCGGTCAATATTGTAAGTGGATATTTTATTCTTTTGTGTTATGCTAAGGCCATGGCTTCATAAAAAGGCCTTTCTATTCTTATGATAAAAATATTAAAATGGGTCCTTCTAGTTATACACGCGTTACCACACGAAAGCGGGGGAGGGGAGGGGGGGATGGAAAGTGAAAGATATTATAGAAAAGTTAATGGATTACGGTAATGTCTCCAGTACTTTCATAGAATTTTCGCAATGCAGCAAACTGATACTTAACGATTTACATATATTTTATACTGTCACTAATCCAGTTTTTACATCTTATAAAATAGACAAAGAATCAAAAAAATTACAATAAAACTTACGTCCATACACCACAAAGCAAAACGCGGAAATCGCTAGCGTTATTAAAACAATATTCATTTTTTTAAATATTATAATCACATCACAGTAACTAAAATACGTCTTTGTCTCTCAGGGGTCCGGTATGCTGTGAATCAAAAGTCACAACAGTACACAGTATTAGTGTACATCTGGTTATAATATACTTATATGATGTTTGCACTACAGTCAACAAAGTTTAATAAATTGTACAAGACACTTTAAACTCTATCGCGAACAGAATAAAGTATAATACAGAATATGTAGTTGATTTTATGGTAGGTAATGTTGAAGTTTTACCGGTATTTCTAGTGACTTAATTTTTACTTGGATTATCCTCCTTGCGAAGTTTTATTTACGGTTGGGTAAGTTCATAATAAAATTATAATTGAGGTTGTTATATTTTGTTAGGTCTTTTAGATGTTCCCATAATAATATTCTGGTTTATGTTTTAATTTTGCGCCATCATTTGTTTTTAGGTACAAAATTATTATGTTTTTATAATTACTAGCTTTCGCTTGCGGCTCCGCCCGAGTGAATGTCGGTTATAGCGAACAAACATAGCCTATGTTTTAATCCAGGGTGTCAGCTAACTCCATACCAAATTTTATTACTTGACGTTTAGACGTAAAAGCGTAACAAACATCCATTCATACTTACAAACTTTCACGTTTATAGCTGGATATGTACACTGTTAGTAGGAAGGAGGATAGAGGAACTCCCCAATATAAAATGCTGATATTCAACTTCATTCTTTGAACGCTTGTAAGAGATAGAGTGTTATAAAATAGCGAAATTAAAACAAGCGTAATTACTGTCTTGGTTCTATTTTATGTCCATGCTGTGTAATATTTTTATTTTTCCTGTTATATAGGTAACAATTGCTGTTATGCTAAATCTAAGAGAGGGCTTTGAACTATTTTACGGAACGTTGTTAGGTTTTTTTTTTAAATATTCCACAACATTCTACACAACGCTGTCTAGTCCCATGGTAAGCTTAACTAGCTTGTGTTATGAAAACTAGAATGCGGATAAACATACTTAGATACTTTTTACATACATATTATACATGGAAACACCCAGACCAATGCAAATACTTAGCCATATTCATGCATACAAATAATTGCACTGAGCCGGTATCGAACCCGCGCCTCCTGCGTTACAGTCGCATTCACTACCGCCTCACCACAAAGGCTGTCGAATTTTGAGGCTTGTAGTATGTTGAGATGTCTACTTCTCACCTTTATCCTATTTTGACTAGCAAATAGTATATTAAATAGGTCGAGGCACTCGACCAAATACGGAGCACGGATGACTTGGCACATAGATAGTATCAATAATACCGTGTGCCAAATTGATGTGGTACTATGTAAATGTTAACCGAGTACGTTTACCTTGTTACAGGAGCTACTAAGGAGATCGGCACGGCTCTGACGCGTGTTTGCTTGCGACACCGCGCCATTGAGACCAGGATGAAGACATTTATAGGGTGAGTTTACTTTGATTTTTATCTGTGTACTATTTGCACATCCTCTTAAAAGGATTCGGGGTTGAAGAGGATTGGTTTCGGTGGAGTGGTGTCGATACATATCGACGCAATCGCGAATAAAGTTAACCTTAAGACCTTTTTTGAGGAGCAACTTGCCTGATTGATGTCGTGAGTATTTGTACAAATCAGGAATGTTTCATAGAAATATAGGCTCTCGGTACCGCGTTTATAGAGTATCTTAGGAGTTAAGAATGAATTAAGATTTCTGCTTTCTCGAAAAGTAACCGATTTCTCTATTTGATCGTCGAGAAGCTACTAACCAGAAATTGATCGCACCTAGATTCTCAAGCCGTCTCCTAAAGATACCTAAATTAAGTACTCTTAAATGTAAAAGATCAAGTTATCTATATATTAATACGTGAAGGAAAATTTTTGGATCCCTTTTTACGAAAATTGCGGGTACGTAGGAGGGTGAAATTTGGCATATTGATAGTTCATACCGAAGAGAAGTGCATAAGATTAATATTTTTTTATAATAATGCATTAAAATACCTTATTTTTATTAAAAAAACGTTACGCACACTATAGCCAATTTTCACACACACATACGCATGTCACTTACGTGTACATACAGTTATTTTTTTTAGGCATAGGTAAATCATCACAACAGTTACCTAACTATTTGTTTTTTTTTGTTTCTTTAGTTCCTCTCGGAACAGGCTAAGGTACTATGACCACGCTGCCTTATCATCAGTTACAAATATTTTCTTCATTGAAATAACAGTGGATGATATTAATGATGGTGAGATGGTGATGGTGATGTTGATGATGATGATAATGATGATGATGATGATGGTGAATGATAAATAGATAATTCATGCCTTAGTAACGTTGTGGGGACTTTACTAAAAGCAATCCAAATCTCCCCAGGATTTGGATTGAACGCGTATAATCACTATTCACTGTAATATGCCACTTTCCTACACGTGCGTTGTCCAAGGCATTCAGGCTAAAAATTCACCATTTTTATACATAAAAACTTGAATTCACACCAATTTCGGAAAATAAAATAATACCGCGATGCGTCCTCTACGCTTTCCGGCCAAAAAAAAAACCCGTACTTATTTGAAATGTTGACAGCTGACGACATAAAAAAAATAATATAAAAAATAGTAAGGAGGTTTTAACTAAATATATATTGATAAATAAATAGGTAACTTTGCATCTCTTTTTACGAAAATTGCGCGAACGGAGAAGTATGCAATTCCCCAAAACTTTAATTATTGTTAGTCTGTGGTCTACTTTTACTCAAGTGTTCATACTTTTTTTTAAAGCTTTGGTAATACGCACAGTCCTATACCTATTTGAAATATTCACAGCTGACGAATAAAAAAAGAGATACAAAAAAAATTGTAAGGAGTTATAAATTAATACCATTATTGATTAATAGGCGAAGCAGGGTGAAGTTAACACTTTGTGTCAGTTTTTACGAAAATTGCGTGGACGGAGAATACGATATTTTCCAAACCTTTATTAGTATGTAGTCAACTACAGACATGATATAGTTATTATTTGTCTATAGTCTTATATACTGAAATACCGCTCTTTTTGAAAAAAAGTCTCAATATATAAGTCTCTCAGTATATAAACGTTAATAATGTTAAAACTTTTGATTTTTAATTATTTATGGTCGAATTTCGACCACCGGGCGACCACTAGTAATAATAAATGTCTATCATTGTTCTAGCGTCCTCATGGACACTTTGGTGGCGCCCCTATCAGAGCGTGCGGACGAGTGGCGGCGCGGTGCGTGCGCGCCGGGCGCTTTGAGCCGCGAGCATGCGCGCGAGTGCAAGCGCGCACGCTCCGAGTTACGCCGCAGAGTCACTGAAGCACAACGACATGCTCGAAAGGCGAGGAGAGCGCCACCTGACGCGAAGAGGCGAAGCGAAGTGTGCATGCAGGTAACAACTCTTTGGTTAAACTTTCACAAATAGAAAATCAAATTGGTTCTTAGCCTTCATAGTTAGGTGACTATGTCGCTAGACTCCATATTATGGCCAAATACGTCAAATAAAATATTAACGTGATTGGCCATACTGTGTGATTTCTAGATCTACTTAATATCAAAATACTAGTACAACAAAAAATCTTAGCTGGATCTTCTTCGTGTGCCACTTCACTTAAAGGAAGGCGATGATTTTCGTTGAGGAACGTTCGTGCGAACATCCGAAACCTTTTGAAGAAATTGAGCTCAGAAGCTCAGACGACAGCCTCTTCTCGAAGAGGTACTGGTTCCTGCTAATAATGGTTACGATAAAGTATCTTTGACTAAAAATGCCTACGACTATAAACTGTTTATGACTTCTGCGAGCTTAATTTAGTATTGTTTTATGTTTCATTGTATTTGATTGAATAAAAAACCTATATTAATAATATGTTTGAGTAAATTGACTATATACATTTTCCAGGACATACAAGAGCGTAAGCAGCAGCTCGAGGAAATGGAAGAGAAAGCAGTAAAAGCGGCACTGATTGAGGAGCGAAGCCGGTTCTGCCACTTTGTGTCACTGCTGAATCCAGTTGTGGTAAGATTTTCCTTGTACACTGTCACACTTCGAAGTCGCTGAATGGATATTTTTTTAAATAATCTTTACAGTGAAATAGTTATTATTTTAGGGTAGTTACCCTTTTTTATACTAAGTGGTATAAAAAAAGGGTCACAAACAAGCGCACCGCCCACCTATAGAAAGTTTTTTCCGTGGCCTATAGACCTGTGCAACACTACGGAAGTCATAGTCGTGCTGCCGAACCTGTAAGAATAGAGAACTTGTGTGCCGTCAGTGCAGAAGACAAAGTAGGACAAGCCTTCTCTCTTGTCTTCCCACTAATAGCACAAAAACTCACCAGTTATATCTTGGAAGAATGACCCAGCTCCTTTTTCCTCCTTTTGGTGATTGCGAATCCGTCAATAGGCAAATGTATCAGCTTATTGGTGAGATTCGCTTGGGCCTCGAACATCTTAGTATTAATAAGCGTGTATTATACTCTATCTATCATAACAGCAAATCCAAGCACTAAACAAAGTACCTGTCTCGTATTGAAAAACCAGAATATTCTTAGAGACCAAACGAGTTTGTTAATCAGGTATGCTGACATATTGAAAAACAGTCAAAAAGGTCATTGCTACTTATGAGTTCACAGCTCTGACCTTTCTAAACGGCTGATGTCTAACTTGTACTCATCGCGAAACTTATACAGTAATTTTGAGGAATTTTGAAACCTGTATTTTAAATTGTATGCTCATTAAATAATACCGATTTCCATTATCGAAGTTCTTCTTATAACAATTTCCCAGCCTTGTCCAAATTTGAAGTCCGGTTACTGATTATAATTTTAGATCGGTTTATCAGCTAGATTTGGCAAAGAAGGCATTGACTGAAGAACACCTGACAGGAATGTATGAAAGAGAGAAACTGTAGGGCTGACCCGAAATAATTCGGACAAGGGCAAGGCCCCGGTCCTAGTAAAGGAAAACCACTATCATACACACTTGTACTTTTTCGACAGTATTTATTTTATTGAACTTTCGCGGGGCATCGAACCCGCGCCTCCTGCGTGGCAGTCCCGTTCACTACCGCCACGCCAAAGAGGCTGCACCAAAAACTGCTACATCGAGAAAAATGAAATGTTCAAGTGGGACTTGAACCCGCGACCTCTCCATTACAGGGGGAATGCTCTTCCAACTGAGCTATTGGCCACACCTGAATCAATTCGAATTTCCTTTCTGTTTATATCCGTCTTTAAGGGCGACGGTGGAGCCATTTACCAACTTTCTTACGAACTGTTGGAACCAATGAATGATTTTTCAACCATTTTTAACATTGATTTTTTATGTTTAAGAATGGTTCAGTTGAAAGAGGCTTCCCTCTGTAAGGGTAAGTTCATGGGTTCAAGTCCCACTTGAGCATTTCATTTTTCCCGATGTATTCGAATTTTAAAATTAGCATAATAAATGCTATAAAAAAATTAATTCAAATTTAGAGCTAAGGGCAAAAAGGCAAATTCCTAAACTGAATGGCTTTTTGTAAAGTGAATGAAAAAGTGTAATGAAACTCTTTTAGCAGCCTTTACGCAGGTCGCATATATTGTTGTGCTTTAGTGAAATGCTTCTTTATTACACAGGAGTCGGAAGTAGCCATGCTAGCCGAGGTAGGCCATTTGCAAGAAGGCAGCGAACAGCTCATGAGACACACTACCGAACCCAGGACTTTGCCCGCCGCTAGTTTACAGGTACGTTCTAACTATTTCACACATTTTTTATTAGTCTTGTGTGTAGGTTTTTATTTATCGAAATATTTAAACTCATTGTTAATACACCTGTTAACATCAGACTTTTTTTTAATTGTATAAAAAATGCCACCTAAGTCGGTTGAGGATAACTGTTATAATAAAAGCTTATAAAAATTGCTCTTTTCCTTGAAACTGTGCGACCAATTATTTTATAGATAACTCAGAAAATTTATAGTGTATATTAAGAGAAAAATGTTCAATTTACGCTCAAGCCTGTAAAACCCCGAAGGGGTAGGCAGAGGTGTATTAACACCCACATTTCGCCAAACTCTTTTATTAAATCGTTTCTAAATCTCTTTCAATCAAATTCCACACCCGCGGGTCTTGATACCAAATATCCGGATCGACTAGATACGAGTATATTACAATCCTGATCATGTTTTGTATTCCGGGATTTTTGTTGTATAATCCCGGGATCCTAAGTACAAAAACAGAAAATGGCTAGAATCCCGGAATCCCGTGATTCAGGATCCCGTGGTTATATTCCGTAGATATGACACACTAGCTTTTGCCCGCGGCTCTGCCCGCATGGATGTTGGTTATCGCGAGTATCGCGACAAAACAGCCCATGTCCTTTCTCAAATTCTAATCTACCCCTTTACCAAACTTCATCAAAATCGGTCAGTGGCTTAGGTGTGAAAACGTAACTTATAGTTACTTTCGCATTTATTATATTAGTATGAATTTCTTCTATCAAAGGTTATGATGAAAACGTCTGTATGTGTAGGTGATCTGCGACATAAAGTCGTGCTACAGCGGCTGGGTGGAGAGCGGCTCGGCTCCGCACTCGCCCTCGGCCTCGTCCCGGCTTGGCAGTCGCAAGTCCTCGCTTACCTCCATCTCCTCGCTCAACAGCCAGTGCTCTGACAACCAGCACGGTAAGGAACCTCATTATAACAGCGTTTTCACATCCGATCCGATATCGGTTTGAGACGATCATAGCTGCAGTGTCGACTCCGATTTCCGATGTCGGGCTGCGTCATGTGAAGGATAGATACATTATTGCATACATTGTTATAAATATCTTGACGACGAAGTCTCAAATTGATCTTAAAACTCTCGTATTAAGAGCAAATCAAACTGTTTTATTGATTTAAATGGTATTATTGTTCGAACTAGAGGTGTGTACCAAATATCCGAACAATTGCTCAACTGGAAGGGTGTCAAAAAATGAAATTATGATCATTTTGATTACTCTGTTGGTCAAAATCTATCTATTGCTGACTGTACTGCCTCCGATATCGGATCGAATAATGTGAAAATGCTCTTACTTTACTTGTTTTGTGTGATATTTTCTACGAAATCATCAAATGGTAATTTGAGAAAATATCGAACGTCGATATTTTCTGTGAAGTCATGAAGTTATTAGTCTTATTTAGTTTTTTTACTAGATCATCAATAAAATTGCTGTCTTTGATTTCTCTTCCATTGGTTTTCCCTACGGAATGGTTAAAAATACAGCTCTTATGAAATGTATTTTTACCTACTTAAATAAAATTCAATCTATTCTAGTTGAAGTAAAAATTTGGTACCTATTTATATACCTACATCATAAGGCCATTTCCCAATACCCATCTACAAAATTAACATTACCCTTGTTGGCGCAGTCGGGTAAAAAGGTCGCTAGCTTTGATACTAAAAGTTTCTTTTTAAATTTCCAGGTGTATCAGGTTCAACTGTGAGCTGCTCGACACCAATGTCGAGTGCCTCGTCCGCTGGTACTATACCGGCTCCGAACAGCGAGTCGCAGCACTGTCTCACTCAGGTATACTATGACGTATGTTGTAGGATATTTTGTTTGTGTGCCTGTAGTTGAATGTCGAACTGTTGCCTTACCAGTAACTAGTACTATTATCTA
Organism: Eilema sororculum; assembly: GCA_914829495.1. Classification (NCBI taxonomy): domain Eukaryota; kingdom Metazoa; phylum Arthropoda; class Insecta; order Lepidoptera; family Erebidae; genus Eilema; species Eilema sororculum. The sequence continues at coordinate 3,154,992 of OU618532.1, forward strand.
TTCTGTGCTAGTAAAAATCTAGTGTTTATAAAACTGTCGAAAGAGTTTTATGACCCCTTTTTTCCGTGCGAAAATCCTATCGCATACCTCCCAGGCCGGAGCCGGAAGGGGAGGTTATGTCGGACTCGAACCGACTGAAACCGCATGCCGACTGAGGGTCGTGGTGCTAGGCCGGAGGTGTGGTTGCCATCGAGATTATCCCTCGCACTCCGGCTGACCCAGAGATTTATGACCCCAGTTCCTGCTAGAAACCTCGTTAGTTTCGGTATAGGATATTAAGGTATATTTTTAGGAGTGTGTCAGTATTACGAATGTCGAACTTAGTATGCCTTCCTAGTAAAATAAAAGGAGCATACAACATTGTAGAAATTTTATCACGTTTCACGTTTAATTTTATTCATTGCACAATGCACTCAAATGACCCAAATGTAAGTCGGTCGGTGGGTCGTTATTCTGGTGTGTCTCTAGATACCAGAATAGGGTCCTTATTGAATTATAGATTTACCAGCGAATTTGTGAAATGGCTAAAATGGGAACTACGGCTGTCACTGTAAGTGCAATTCACACTACACGTCAGTTTTCATTACACGCTTAACAAGCGGATTTTGTTCCCAAGTTTAAAATACACCTGGGAACTAATAGAATAGAATAGCCTTTCATCACATGTGGAAGTATGGGTTACATAAAGTTTAATCTTAAGTACAATTTGGCTGGGTTGCACCATCTTACTTTAACATTAACAGTGCTGTTAAAGTACCGGTCAAGTACAAAATAGGTTGCGCCATTTGACAACAGTTAATATGACGTCAATAGTTGACGCTAATCGTAACCGGCCACGGTCGTTCGGTTATTGTCATTTTTAACGTTAAATTGATAGAAATCTGTCATAAAGAAGTTGTCTACATTATAAATATAAAACAAAGGAGTTTGATTTGATATCTCAACTGATTGACATAAGAACAGACAGCAAATGACAATTGACGTGATATACAATCAAAAAAATATCCATAAGGAATTTGACCTAAATAATGTCTCATTTGACTTGCAACCCTGATAAATTTAACCGAGCTACTAAATACACTGGTGCAACACATTTAGCAGAAACCGTTAGGATTATTGTTACTATATTAAATAATAAAATGTAAAAATAATGTTAAATTTGACGTAAACCGCTTACTTTAGCAGGTTTTATGGTGCAATTAACCCTTAGTAGTTAGCCTACAAGTGGGTACATGCCCTTATTTAGATAAAAAATAAATACGTGGTGCTTTTTAAAGAGCGATAAGTTAACTATCTTCTCGATTATATCAAAGACAATAGTAACACTGAAGCGACGGTGATAGCACCCTTCAATTCACAAATTTGTTGGTACGACTATACGATTGGGATATCATTAACTTAATTACCTAATATAGAAGGAAATACTTTTGTAGACGATTGTATTTAACTTTGCTTGTTTGCGGGTCAAATTTAGTTTTTCATTTACCCCCTTTCTGTGATTGATCTGATATTTAATACACACCTTTATATAATTTGACATATTCAGTACTATTATAAATCCAAGATGGCTACTACCTCAAAATGGCGGGTTACCTACATATTTTTACAAGCCCCTCAATCAATGAAACAGTTTTTTTTTAAGTACATATTAGTTTATGTTTTTGCTTTTTTTTGCTTATTTTATTTTTTTATTTGGCGTGTAGTCCGCATTCCGGTTGGCAAGTGTGTGCAGCGCTGACTCCGGTTTCCGCTCACAAGATGCGCTCCTACGACGCTCGCTCTACGTTGACAATGTGATGTTTATTTTATTTTGCTTTTTAGTTTTTATCATTAGTTATTATTTTATTTATTATTTATACCAAATGTACCTTTTAATTAACTATTTTTTACTTTCACTCATTTCATCTATATCCAAGTTTTTTAAACATTTTTGATGAAACTAAGTTTTTAAAAATATCCTGGGGTAGATTTAGCTTATTCCAAGGGTACGAGTATTAGTATTCTTAAAACCAGGGTATTGGTTTGACTTGGATTATCGGAGCACAAGCAAACTGCACTTGCTTGCCGGTTCATCTACTGATTAACGGCGCTGGTGCAGGCTTTCCCCTCGGGGTTGAGAGATCAGACAGCAGTCGCTCTCGTAAAAGACAAAATAAGCTAAATCAAGAAAAAGAGAACAGGTTCTGGGTGCAATTTTTGTCACTTATGGGATGGGATGGGATGGGATCTGATAAGTTATATAAACACACCTTCCTTTATAACAGCAAGCGATATGTATTAGTGTTGTAACGAATGTCAGATTTCCTCATTTGTCGAAGCGAATGCAAATGTTCATCTCAAATATTCACGAATGCGAATGCGAATGCAAATGCGAATGTTGTCCTTCAAATAAAATACGTGTAGAAGATTAGACAGATTGTACTTTATTCAAAACGAATTTGATTACGGCTCAACTTCTTCACACAAAGAATATTATAATTTTTATTTTATTTTTATATGTGAAAAGAAGGACTTTGTATATGTTGTTTTCTCAAAATTTTCATTAGACTGCGTCACATCCACTGCATTATTTTCATCTCCGTGACACGTTCCTGCGGGTGTGTCACTTCATCAGCGTCACCACACGTCACAACCACGTAAAAAGACAGGCCTGAATGGTTTCATAAACGTTCAACCTGACTGGCATTTTGAAGTCACTCATGACATCAGCCTATGCCCTTGGCCAACGCCTTGACTTCGCAGTCGATGTCACTAGTCATGTGATGAAGTACGAAGCCAGGTATTTGACCTGGTCCGAGCGTTCGACCAAGTCATAGACTCTGCGGACGGGTGTCAGATCTATCGAGTTCAACGCTAAATACTCAGTCTTGTAATTCGACAAAACCTCTAATACTCTGCAGAATGGGGAACGACTATGGGGAAGGTCTTCGCATCGCCAACAGAGCGGTCCGAACCACGGAATCGAAAACGTGCTACGTTCAATTTGTCAAAAACAACGGCCAAATATTCACATTGCGAATTCTAATGTGATTGCGAATGACCAAAATAAAGCGAATATTCGCGAATACGAATATTCTTTACAACACTAATATGTACAGCTATCCTTTTCTCTCACACCCAATTATGTAAGTCTGTCTCTAGGGTGGATCTTACTGTTGTTGTTTTTTAAGAAAAATGTTTTCTTCCGAGCTTCATTGATATGGTTGAGTGTACATTGCAGGGTTCCGATAATCAGAGCGTAAGCAGCGAATGTATAACACAGACGAAGAGTAACACCGAAGACGAACACACCGATGACAACCATGACGTCATTGGCAACGCAGGTGGGTAGTCACAGCGGGATATCCTGTCCTACTTCGTAATCCATACTAATATTATAAATGCGAAGGTAACTGTCTGTGTGTTACGCTTTCACGCCTAAACCACTGAACCGATTTTGATGAAATTTGTTATAAGGATAGATTAGACTTTGAGAATGGACATAGGCTATGTTTGGTCGCGGTAAGCGACATTCTGTACTAATAAATGAAATTGGAGTAGGTACTTGTTTGCAGTGTTCAAATCTAAGCCTATTTTTAATCAGCATATTAACCCATAATAACACATTTTTAAAATGGCTGGACCGATGTTTTTGGGGTGACGGCCGACTTCAAAAATAGTAGTTATATTATAAACATTATCCACAGTTGGTACTGAAAATGTGCAGAAAAACGCAATTATTTTGTATACCTCTGCTTACCCCTTTAAGAAAGTACAGCTTAGTAATATTCAAATTGTATATTCAATAAATTTTGTGTGATTTCTTTCCAGCATCAGCTACATGGCCAGATTTGAAGGACACTGCTCAGTTCGAAAGGGCGGCATCCGCTATCATGGGTGGTAGGCCACACACTATTTCTGCTGGTAACATTATTTTTGTTTTTTTTTTATCATAATCATCAATCACTCATAACCCCTTTCGATGACTAAGGGCCTTACAAATCTTATCTTCCATTTTTGTTTTTATTTTTAATTTAAATATGTACAGTTATAGCACAGCCTAGCTTATGTATCTACCTTTCGCACTGTGTTTTATGCCAATAAAGATTAATTTTTTTCTTTAGGGGCTACAATTAACGGGTTATAATCTGTAAACTATTCGAATAAATCGGGAAAAATGAAATGCTCCAGTGGGACTTGAACCCACGACCTTTCCCTTGGGGGAATTCTCTTTCAACTCAGCTATTGAGCCACTATACTAAGTTAATACTAAGTTTTGTATGTTTAAAGTTGATTCAGTAAAACTGTGCTACGTGCTTATATTCATTACGTATACCAGGGTCTTAGCAAGTGGAAAGATCTCTGCTGCCTATCCGAATAGGAAACAGACGTGATTATTATGAGTGCATGTATGTGGTAAACTCAGTAGCATTAAACAACCATGTTGTTCTGTTGACTACATTCAATGGTGATATTCAGTATTTCAGCCTTACCCTTTGATTCCGACGATTCTAATCTCTCTTAACTTAAGAGCTGCGCTCTTGCCCGTGGAGTAATCGCCATCCTTCTCTCTCCTTCGCTAATCCTTTGATCTCCTGATACGATGCGACTTGTATCCTTTCCTTTATCTGTGCCATAAACGTTCCTCTTGGTCTACCTCTTCTTCTCTTTCCTTCTACCTTCCCTTCTATGATATTTTTTAAAAATCTATCGTGTCTTATCAGGTAGCCAATCATCTTTCTTCTTCGACTCTCGATTATTTCCAATATAAGTAGACCTTCTTTCCTGTACCTTGTTTAATACTCCTTCGTTTAACATTTTTTCCGTCCAACTTATCCCTTCCATCCTTCTCCAGCACCACATTTCAAATGCCTCCATCTTGTCTTTGTCCTTCTGTGTCATAATCCACGTCTCACATCCATAGAGTGCAATGCTCCAAATATAAGGAAACGATTTATGGCTCGAACCATGCTCGAACCATATATCTCGGACCTAAATTGTGAAATATTTGCCTGTGGATTGCTTTGTGATAACCCATGTTTAGTAAATTTGAGCCGTGTTTCTATGTTTCTAGAATACATCCAAGAAACGTGTACCGCACGTACAGAGCACATTTTAGGTCCAAGAAATCTGGTTTTAGCTATACTTTGTCTTTCATTGATCATGTAGTCCCTCACTGCAATATGTTCTTCCGCAGCGTACGAACGCGGTCACCCACGGCCCGCGCTCAGCGCTCACACCTTCACACACTCGGAGCTGGAGGTGGCTCAGCAGAGGAGTGAGCCAGGAGGGATCTACGCAAGACCTCCCTTGCCTACTGTGAGTACATTTTGAATCAATTACAATGTTTATCAGAAAGAAAAAATTATTCGAAGGACCAATATTGGTCCCCCGTGCATATTGGTCCTTTGAATATTTTTTTACATAAATAATAAAGTTATGTAAAGCCCTAAATTTTTAAGTTATCTAATGAATTATTATATACAAGGTGGCAATGTTAGTTCACTTGTTAGATACTGGGATTGGTTATTGGATTTATAATTGACTAGCGACCCGCCCCGGCTTCGCACGGGTGCAATACTGATACTAAATATACTTACCAACTACAAAATGTCCTTATAAACAACGTTTACAACTTTTTTATCATTAGACAATACAAACATGTTTTGTTTAGAGGTTACTCTTGAAAGAGCGACATATAATTGACCATGAGAAAAACACTCAATGCTCAAATCTAAGCCCGCAACGTTTAAAGTTTGACCCTGCGATTTTAAATCTGTAATATCTTTGGAAATATTCTTTTAAATTACATGCTATAAAGGGCCATATTGATCTATATACTAAATGGACAATGTATTTAAGGTACCTACCTACTTAATTGGATAAGGATTAATGCTGTATTGCTTAAAATCACTTCGTAAATAAGCCATTTATTTTTTCTGTAAAATGTAAAGGATAAAAATGGTTATTATGGGTTATCCGTAAGTGATAGACATATACCATTGCGGACTTTTATATTGACCTTTTTAAGTTGCATAATACTGTAGTACATTATTTTTATTTATCTCGTGAGGTGTAGCCAGCGTTTGCAATGTAAGCGCAAGAAAAGCGCAAAAAATGTGCTTATTTACGACATGACATTTGAAACCTTTAAATTTAGCAGTGTTCCTCTACAATATTATTCATGCATTATACATATAAACTTTCCTCTTAAATCAGTCTATTTATTAAAAAAACCGCTTCAAAATCCGTTGCGTACTTTTGAAGATTTAAGCATACATAGGGACGAACAGACAGCGAGCCTATTGCAGACCACTGCTGGATCACTTCATCATAAGTCGCTGTCGCTGTCTGTCTGTCCCTATGTATGCTGAAATCTTCAAAAGTACGCAACGGATTTTGAAGCGGTTTTTTTTAATAGATAGAGTGATTCAAGAGAAAGGTTTATATGTATAATACATGCATAATATTGTAGAGCAACACTGCTAAATTTAGAGGTTTCTAATGTCAATCGGGATTTCTGCTTGAATTTATTTTGCCGTGCGTTAATTGTATATTGCGATAGCTTCCAAAGTATGCATTATAATTATATAGTGTGAATGGCAATTTTGATCTACATTAAATGTACAACGTATCTAAAGTATTTAATTGGATAAGGAATAACAATATATTGTTAAAAATAGCTTCCAAAATGACACATAAAAAAATTATAATTTGTAAAAGATAAAAATGGTTACTGTGGGCTACCCATAATAGATAGACATATGCTATCGCGGACTTTTATGTAGGCCTTTTTGAGGTGTACAATACTATAGTACATCATTTTGATTTATCTCTTGGGGTTCAGCCAGCGTTTGCAATGTAAGCGCAAAAAAATGTGCTTTTTTACGACATCACATTAGAAACCTCTAAATTTGGCAGTGTTGCTCTACAATATTATGCATGTATTATACATATAAACCTTCCTCTTGAATCACTCTATCTATTAAAAAAAACCGCTTCAAAATCCGTTGCGTACTTTTGAAGATTTAAGCATACATAGGGACAGACAGACAGCGACAGTGACTTTGTTTTATAATATGTAGTGATTTTGCATAATAATTTGTAATAACGCCTTTTTTGCAATTTTGTAGCCTAGTGGTATGGGTAATGGACTGCTGAGACGAGGTCTCGGGTTCGATCCCAGGTTTACCATGGCACACACCAATGACTTTTCGATGCTTTTCGAAGTTATGTGTGTATTTATCGCAGGTTTATAAGTGCCCGGTTAATGGCAATAGGCTCGCCACCTATTACATTGGGACCTAAAACATAAACTGGCGAAATGTGGGTGCTAGCACCTCTGCCTACCCTTTCGGGGAATACAGGCGTGAGTTTATGTTATGTTATGTATGTTTAAAAGCAATTTATACAGTGTTTTTCTGCAAGCGTCGATGGTGCTTAGTGGTTCAGGAATTGACCTTACGATATAGAGGTCCGGGTTCGAATCCTGGCCATTCGAAGGAATTGAACTCGCTCCTAACACAAATAATTTAGCTTTCCTAGAGATTTTACAGAGACTAGAGACTAGACTAGATATTTTAAAATTTGAGTGGATTTTTTAAAGCATTAAGTATTCTAAGTGTACACTCAAATACATCAGGAAAAATTAATCGCTCGGGCGGAACTCGAAACCGCGATCTTTACCTTAAAGGGGGATATCTTAAACAGGCTCGGTGGCCTAGTGGTTTAGGCAGTCCCCCTGTAAGGGAAAGATCGCGGGTTCGGGTCCCGTCCAAGCAAGTAATTTTTCCTGATGTATTTGCTTCTTTTAAAATCTTGTGCGAGGATATGAAGTTCGACTCACACTAAACCTGTTATAATACCCTCTTTATAACAAGTTATTCGTCCCCCAGAGATGCTCGTCCCTCGAGCGGCCGTCCGTGCCGACCAAATCCGGCAACGCCAACACCTGCCAGCAAGAGTTCAAAGCGACCAAACCGTCGTCACTGCCGCCACATCTTACTAAAGGTAATGAACATACCGGAGAATTGTGATGCTAATGTGACGTCACATGGTTGCACCGTTTGAAGCTGTAGCCATTCTGTAATCGGAGCTTGCGCTGAGCGGACGTATTTATTAGAACGTTTTCTCCATACGTGTCTAGATACAGATATTGTAAAATGTTTTTTTATTGTTATTATTATTACTTGAGTCTGTGTGCCCCGCTGTCGGAATCTAGTGAAAAAAGTACGCACTGTGTTCCAAAGACCAAATTATTAATGCATTCGGTTTGGCTTTGGGTTGGCATATCTGGGAAAAGATTGTCAGTATGGATTATATCGGCTTGCGTCGTCGGTTCGGTAGAGCGTTCTCTTTGTCACACATCAGACTGAGATTGTGTACTTTATATACTTTGTATAGTACTATGCTAATGCTGCAATGGCGAATTTTTTCGTTGATTTTAACCTAATTGAATATCATGAAGTGCGAAAGTTTAACAGTTAAGAATTCTTCAAATCACACAAGTAACTCCAGAGATTTGGCTGTTGAAAAAAAATCTCCAATTTTATTATATTGTCCATATTAATACCTATTTCAAATTCGAAAGTAACTCTGTCTTTATGTTTGGTTTTCACGCCTAAACAACTGAACCGATTTTAACATGTGCAAGGACATGGACTATGTTTAGTCGCAATAACAACACTGTAAATAGAATCATTGGTAATAATTAATATTTATTTTTGTTCTGTTACAGAAATGCCACAGGCACTGTACGTGAATATGTCGGAGTTGGCAACACTGGCCGCCTCACGTGCCCAACAACACAACGCCGAACATCCGCAACAAGAAAAGGTAAGGATAGTGATGAACCAGTGCTGAGCAGAACGTCCTCGAAGCTGAATGTATTTTGAATGAGTTAGTCCACTAGTCAAAACGTCTATCGAATATTGTGACCTCAACGTGAAAACGGCCAAGGAGCAAGTCGTCTTCAATTCATGTAGTCCTTAGTGCAAACGGTCTTCAACGGAAAATAACATAAAATCATATAGAGGTTAACGTATAATGAGCTCTTTCATGCAAATGTACTGTTTTTGCCATACATACATTAAGCAGCATGCTGGGACTACTGAGATCATGCAGACATTTCTTGATTACTTTGAGAATCAATGGTTAAAATCAAAATCAACTATCAATAAAAGCTGTTACAATGATATTTTTCGAACGAATAATCCACTAGAAGGTTGAAATAGACGTTTTAATTCAAAAGTAAATAGGAAACTAATTTATCGATGCCCTAAGGTAAGAAGCAAAGTGGCAAAAACATTATGTTTCATGGTAGCAAGAGGTGAAAGGTGGATATCAATTTCAACATCCGGTACACAGAAGAAAAGAAGAAATTAGAAGAAGAGAGTATCACATCACACCTTACGAATTTTTAAGAAGAATTACATTATTAAAAATATTTTTAATGTTACATGTTAACTCTATTAGCTCAAGTATAAATTTTAATTAAACAGGAACATAATTTAAGCATAAATAAATAATTACAATAAATAAAATATTTTGACCCTGATTTTTTAATTATCCTACCGTTGACACAAGTTGGTGTGAGCCCATGTTTCAATTCAACGTCCAACGACACAAAATTGAGGACGTTTTGCTCTCAGTAGTTTTTACTTTGCGAACACACAAATTGAGGACGTTTTGCTTTCAGTATGTTTTACTTTGCGTACACACAAATTGAGGACGTTTTGCTCTCAGTACGTTTTACTTTGCGAACATTAGGCCACAATAACATTTTGCTTCGGAAACTAGCAAACTATTTCAATTGTGGACGTTTTGCTCTTAGGGCATTTTATATAGCGGTTAATATAACATCAAGAACGTTTAGCTTCGAGGACCTTCTGCTCAGCACTGTGATGAACGACGATGACGCAGTATACCACTAAAGAAACTGTGTAAAACAAATAAAACAAATGATTAAAAAATAAAAAACCCGACTGCCACTGAAAAGACCGAAATAAGTTTGATAGCAGGCGGTACCCATTAATTTTCTTTCGGTTTATGATTGGCAAATGGGTACCGCCTGCTATCAAACTTATTTCGGTCTTTTCAGTGGCAGTCGGGTTTTTTATTTTTTAATCATTTGTTTTATTTTATACTTTTTAGTTATGATAGGTATGACATGTATATCTTTTTGTAATTTACATATCGTTTATACTTGAAATAAAAACTTAAATCAATAAGTAAGAACATTAGCGAGAATGATTGTTTTGTAAAACAACTTTAAATCGTTATATATCCTAAACTATTATTTAAAATGAAAAATGATAAAAGGAACCTAAAGATGATTTTAAAATACCTATTCAACGACACCCCACTTGACATAGTTCATCGACTTTATTTTTTTTTCATTTTGACAATATGGCGTCTGGTTGTCGCTGTGGTGGATTTTGATTACTGTCATGTCTTTAGTGACACTCGCAAGGTTAAGACGAATCGATTGACGTATGAATTGTCAAAATCGGCCCATGCATTTGGTCTCTAGAACGCCACATAGAAACAAACATACATACATACATACATACATACATACATACATACATAGACTGATAAACACATTACCCTCCTTTGCGTCGCGCAGTCGGGTAAAAAGGAAAACAATCGAATGTAAGACTTCCTCTTTTTGAAGTCGGAAAATAATTGAATCGTTGTTCCTAAGTGAAGAATTTTAAATTTAGAATTTGAACGGGACGCAGAATCTAGCTGCAATTGGGTGTTCTACTGACTAGTCAAATTAGTTAGGTACTTTTTACTAAACGTCAAAACGATAAGTTATAAGGTAACTTGTATGAAAAAAGGTTTAGTGACGTCATAAAATTTTAATGGTCAAATCAGTTACCATTATAGGTTGGTTGGATGATTAAATATAAATAAAAACGATAAAATAAGTACCGACGTAACTTTTACCGCTTTTATACCATTCTTAATTTAATAAGCTCGGTTAGATAATTTATTTTAACTATAGGATAATACCCAATTAATGAAGTTTTAAATCTATCTGTGTAGACATAGCACGCCTTTTTGTAACACTTTGGAAAAGTTGCACTTTGTTGATGGTCTATTTGTGATATTTTGTTTGATACCAAAGCTTTTGTTCCATATAGATAGTCTTGTAGTAATACAAGTGATTGAGTGATCTCATCAGACCTGGGTGTGTCTAAAGTGAACGTGAAAGATAATTATGGTATCGGGATCCTAGGCGTCGACATTTCAAGTGACGTCCAGTACCGCAGTCATTTAGAGGACAAGGTCAAGCTGGCATCAAAGAAACTTGGAGTTCTTAACAGGGCGAAGCAGTACTTCACTGCGGGGCAGCGACTAAGGCACAGGTTCGGCCCCATATGGAGTACTGCTGTCATCTTTTTGCCGGAGCGCCCGCACGCCAGCTTGACCCTTTCGGCTCGGTGCAAAGACGTGCGTTGAGGCTCGTCGACAGTCCCATACTCGCAGGCGATGTGGAACCTCTCAGCCTCAGGAGGGATTTTGCCTCACTGTGTGTTTTCTACCGCCTATATAATGGTTTGTGCTCAGATGAATTACATGCCCACAGCTACATTCTATCATCGCACCGCTCGCCATAGACAGGGAATTCATCCCCACACATTGCATCCGAATACGGTGCGCACCGTGAGGTATGAAAGGAACTTCATCCCACGTACGCTCAAGCTGTGGAATGAACTCCCTGCCATGGTTTTCCCAAGCGACTACAATATGGGGTTCTTCAAGAGGGGCATTAGCAGGTTTCTTCAGGGTAGGCAGCGCGAGTGTAACGCCCCTGGTGTTGCATACGTCCATAGGCCGCGGTAACCACTTTCCATCAGGTGGGCCGTGTGCTTGTCTGCCACCTAAGTGGTATAAAAAAAAATGAAATAAAAGTCACATTACATTTTAAAATTTAATTACGAAAAAATTTGATTTATTAATCAAAAATATTAATATAAAAAGGCACCTCTGATTCTTATTAACTACATACACATACATATAATTATATTCACGCTTATTCCTCCCACAAGATGCAGGCAGAAGTATCAACATTTCATCCATTTTGTTATTGGTCTCATTCCTGAAGCTTGATTTCAACCACAACCAAATTCATTTCACAAAACTGAATTCATAAGTTACTATTGGTGAAATCTGCTCCAATTCCTTCACAAGTAGAGGCTAGATCGCTTATACAAGTATTTAATCTTGTGAATTCGAAATAATTCGGGAAAAATGAAGCGGGAAAAAGATAGCATAATAAAATGCTATAAAATTTTCATTCAAGTATTTCATCTTGTTGAGAATAACATTGACTAAGAGTTATAACTATACGAACATCTATGGAAGGTGTTAATTGATGTAGCCATATTACCAGAAATCAGGTCTAAGTACACAGCTTCGACACCGCCAGTATGACATATTGTGGTCATATGGTAGTCGCTTGTTGTTAGACTGGAAAACCGACCCCAATTGCGTTGGATGGTAGATCAGAGGATGATATAAATTATAATAATCTCATTACTCTCGGTAACTTTTTCGCACTCTGTATACTGGGTCATTTTTTAGTCGTATCGGATAAAAAGGATTTGGGCAGTTTCGATAGCAAAATCATCTGGAAGTATTAATTTGGCAAAAGAAAAAAAAAGTTTTTGATAATGTATGGGAATAATGTTCAGATGAAAGGAAGAATGTATGGGGGCTTTACTTTCGCCAAATTAATACTTTCAGATGATTTTGCTTTGGAAACTATGCCCAAATTCTTTTTATCCGAAACAACCATAAAATAACCAAATATTAATCTCTGACTACGGTACCAAAGCCGACTCCTTCAGACGGACTCTGTGTTCTCTAGTGGTTTATTCTGATTCTTTACAGTCAGTAGGAGCAATTCCTAAAAGCTTTTACGACAGCCTTTCTTACCCATGAAGATGCCCACTTGCCCAGCACATGTATGGGATGTCGTTGATCCAATTCAAGCTTCGAATCTTATCCGAGATGTCTCGTACAATACTACATTCATTAACCCAGTGTGGGTGGAACGACACCATTCACCCGCAGAATAACACAGAGCTAACCCTGTTGGTACGGTTGTTCCATTTGTACAGTCAGCGTCATAAATACCCGGACAACAAAGTCTCAAAACGATCTTGAAACTCTCGTATTAAGAGAAAATCAAACTGTTTTCTGATTTATATGGTATTATTGTCCAGACTAGAGGTGTGCACCAAATATTAGAACAATAACAACTGGAAGGGGGTCAAAAAACTAAACTAAGATCATTTTGTGTACTCTGTTCGTCAACAACTTTTTGATGCTGACTGTACTTGTTGGCCTTTTTAGAAGGTTATACCTTCTGTTTTTTTAATTAAAAACTTCTTCAGGCACCTTAGGCATTTTTGAGATGGGAAATTTCATTGAACCAACGACTTACCGACACCTCTTGTGGCAGATTGTAATAAAACTTAAAGACGGATATAAAGAGAAGGAAAATTTGAAATGAATCAGGTGTGGCTCAATAGCTCAGTTGAAAGAGCATTCCCCCTGTAAGGAAAAGGTCGTGAGTTCAAGTCTCACTTGAGCGTTTCATTTTTTCCGATGTTTTTCGAACTTTAAAGTTAGCATTAAAAATGCTATAAAAAATTCAGTCAAAGATTGTAATAATTCACATGTAACCCTGTGACTGCATAATATGACCTAGTTTGACCTTGTTTTCTCTTCTGTTGACACTCCCGGAGTGCCAATATTTTTTACTGTACCTATATGACCAATAGCTACGGGTATATGCCGTGTTTCTGCCTACCTTGTAACGAAAACAGTGTGAATATATATATATGTACGTCTCCGTACATAATTCTAAATTGATATGATCCAGCATCATATCCTACTTCTAACTTGCAATGTTGAAGACTCTCATATTTGTCGCATGGTCAAACACGTAGTTCGGCTCGTTTCGCCTTATACGGGTAGATCTGGAAGTAGAACAGTCAAATTTATGCTTTGCTTCAATATGGTAGGGGCTTTCTACATTTGAATACACGTGATTTTTTATATATAACATGTCAATATGGTAGGAGCTTTCTACATTTGAATACACGTGATTTTTGATATATAACATGTCAATATGGTAGGTGCTTTCTACTTTTGAATACACGTGATTTTTTATATAGAACGTGGCAATATGGTAAGGGCTTTCTACATTTGAATACACGTGATTTTTTATATAGAACATGGCAATATGGTAAGGGCTTTCTACATTTGAATACACGTGATTTTTTATATAGAACATGTCAATATGGTAGGGGCTTTCTACATTTGAATACACGTGATTTTTTATATATAACATGTCAATATGGTAGTAGGGGCTTTCTACATTTGAATACACGTGATTTTTTATATAGAACATGTCAATTTAACTTAAACTCGCCGGTATGGTATGCTCAAGGTAAAGTCTCAGTGTGTTTTAAGGGTTTCGTACTCAGATAGTAAAAATAGAATCCTATTACTAAGACTCCGTTATCCGTCTGTCTGTCTATTACATCATGGAACGCCGTAGCTAGTTGATACTTTCACAGAATTTGTATTTCTGTTGCCGCTATAACAACAAATACTAAAAAAAGAATAATGTTGTATAGACCATACATAGTGGTACGGAATCCTTAATGCGTGAGTCCGTCACTGCTTTTAGTCGGTATCATAAGATTCAAACCCAGAAAGCGTTGTTTTTTTTTAAAGAATATTAGAATCGGAATTACTAATATTACTTCTAACTCCTCCGAAGAAGCTAAATTGCTTGTGCTAGGAGTGGGTTTACGTCGGTAGTGTAATGGCCAGGATTTGAACCCGGGATCTATCGATCGTAAGACTGAATTCTTAACAATTAAGCTACCGACGCTTCAGTACTTAGGGTTATGAGAATTAATGTGACTATAGGTACTTACATTTTATCCCAGTTGAACTTAGCGGCGAATGCCTCGGAGATCTGTCCCTCTTTCAACTGCTTCTTAACCACTCTCTCGACCATTCGCAGGAATGAGAACATCGTCTGAACATTACTTGGTTGTCGGCTGCGTGAGGTGGTCTGTAACATACATACAATATTACCGACCTTTGATTGAAATAAGTAATAAAATTAAAAATTATGAAAAAACCCACGACGTTTAAAAAATAATTCAAAAAATGTTAATTACTGCAGCGCCCCCTAGTGGGTTGTCACCGTAACACCTACCTACGAATATGCACCCATCAAACCCAATCCAATAATTGAAAAGTGCATCAAAATCGGAT
This sequence comes from Eilema sororculum, assembly GCA_914829495.1. Taxonomy (NCBI): domain Eukaryota; kingdom Metazoa; phylum Arthropoda; class Insecta; order Lepidoptera; family Erebidae; genus Eilema; species Eilema sororculum. The sequence continues at coordinate 3,170,283 of OU618532.1, forward strand.
TAGTAAAAAATTGGCAACATTGATTTGCATTAAAAATGCTTGCTGTACATTTTTAATGCAAATCAATGTTGCCAATTTTTTACTAATCCGATTTTGATGCACTGCGCCCCCTGTTGAGTTGTCATTGTAACTTCTATCTAAGAACATGCTCCAATTAAAGCCGAACCCAAAACTGAAAACTGCATCAAAATTAGATTGGTAGTTTCGGAGAAAGTGGGAACATGGATTTGCACAAACAAACACACAAACATCCTCTCACCCCAAACGCATATACCGTCTCCGTTCCGTCGTGGGTAAAAAAAAAGTAGATTGCTGGATTGTTCCAAATATTTTTTATATGTACTGTCAGCGTTAAACGTGCATGATCATAATAATATCTAGTCAATCTATACTGTCAATAGTAAGTTATTCTTCAGAACGAACGTCAAAAGTGAATATTGTGACAAAGTTTTGAAAGTAAGTGACATTGGAATATTTTAAGTTATTTCGACGGTGACCATACAATCGTGCGAAAAGCGAAGCCCCCTTTGTGTAATTCCGAATCGCACTTGATCTGTAAACTGTAAGTATTAGGTATATTTTTAATCATATTTATCAGTAGTATACCGATGGCACTTGGTGTAACTTGACCTTAGTTGTTAGGAATTGAATACCTTACCATAATCTCAACAGCGTCGAATAACTTAGTCATCTCCTTCTTCTCCTGAGGATTGAGGGTCGGGTCTTGCCAGTCAAAGACCCCGCTCTGTTTTAGCTTCAACTTGATCTTGTCCAACGTTAGTGGAAGGTTTTGCATGTCCTGGATCTCGCCTGATTTGTAAGCCGCTTTCATTTCTGCTCGTTCGTTTATCGGACTGTGGAATTCACAAACGTCAAGTTACTCATCCCTTATTTTATAGGGGTAGAATTTATAAAGCTCTGATCTAAATGTATTTATTTCTAAATAGTAGGTACATTTCTTGGACAAATTATATAAATTTAATTCCAATGTTTCTATTCCAATATATAATTTGAACTCACCATGTTTGGATTAATCGAATATTGAAAGCGAGTCTGGAAAATAAATAAAGAGATATAAATAATAAAGCGAATACAGTTCAGGTGACCGCAAGTTGCGGCAGAATATATTGGTGCGAGATTTATTCTGAACATTTATCAATATTGATATTCTTAACCCGGATTCGGGTCTGAAAAATCTGATGACCCAGACTTATTTCAACAACGATCAGAAAAAAAACTATATTCTTTTATACTATTTATAGTGTTGATTGATAGCACTTGGTGGAGTTTATTGTTACACATAGTGAGAACACTTGTACTTTTTCCACAGTATTTATTATATTGAACGTGACCGGTTTCGCCTTACGGCATTCTCAAAGGCTTACATTTAGCAAAGGTTTTGTATGTGCTATTCTTTTATCTCATTACTTCATGCAAAACTCAACTTCGCAGGCAATGGTCAACATCCACCATAAACGATGCAGGATTTCAAATGATATGGCCATTGCTGATACTTGTGAAATTGGAGCTTTATATTTTTCCTAAGTGCTCTAATTATGCCAAATTTTTAGTTCTGTATCACTATCATCTCCATACGTATATGGTAATAGGATTTCTCCTTTGTGTCAATTGGATAGCTACTTGACTGTTGTCACCTTACTGACCATAACTACTTTATAGTACAAGAAAAGTAAATTAAAAAAATTAAAAGACCCCTGACTTTGCCCTAAAAATGTTTACTGCAGCGCCCCCTAGTGGATTGTCACCGTAACACCTATCTAAGAACATGCACCAATCAAACCCAAACCAATAACTGAAAACCGCATCAAAATCGGACTTCTAGTTTTGGAGAAAATGGCAACATTGATTTGCATTAAAAATGCTTGCTGTACCGCCCCCTGTTGAGTTGTCATTGTAACACCTGTCTAAGACCATGCTCCAATTAAAGCCAAAGAGAAAATGGCAACATAGATTTGCACAAACAAACAAACACACAAGCAACGTCTCACCCCAAACGCATATACTCGTACCGTCTCCGTTCCGTCGTGGGTAAAAATGATTTCACGGACAACTGTCAAATTCAGGGCAATAGGTATACGGATTTTCTAAAATGCCTTTGTTTGATTCTCTGCGCTGATGTATATTTCAGCGTGTGGTTCTTTGTAATGTAAAAGTATACACTCATGTATGAATCAATTCTTTCCAGTGAATAAATGGCTAAAATTCCGGTTTAGCCAACTAAATTAGATAAAAATCTTCAGTCTCAATCACTAAAATTTTGTACGGTACCCCTCAGTGCACGAGACCGATTTGAACTTGACTGTTTTTATCAATATACTTCTGTCATTTGATAGGGCTACAACCTATTATATTATATACTAGCTGTTATCCGCGACTTCGTCCGCGTTTAGTTCGGAATAGCTCAAACTCATTATTAAACATGGTGGAAGATTTCAATGCGGTAGCCTAGTGGTATGGGTAATGGACTGCTGAGACGAGGTCTCGGGTTCGATCCCAGGTTTACCATGGCACACACCAATGACTTTTCGATGCTTTTCGAAGTTATGTGTGTATTTATCGCATGTTTATAAGTGCCCGGTAGATGGCAATAGGCTCGCCACCTATTACATTGGGACCTAAACATAAACTGGCGAAATGTGGGTGCTAGCACCTCTGCCTACCCCTTCGGGGAATACAGGCGTGAGTTTATGTTATGTTATGTTATGTTATGGAAGATTTTCATCCCAACTGGAACGGAAGTACTCGAAATACTGTAAATAGTGAATTTTTCGCAAAGGAAACATTACTTTATTTTAAAAAAGAAACAAAACTGTATTCAAATAATTTCGAAAACTCGCTTGACATCTTCCACCTTGTATTTTTAAATTTAATATTATCAAGACAGTCTTTTGAGTGACTGACTTATAAATACAGGGCTAAACTACTGAAAACTACGAAAATTGACAGACTTCTTCTATGGGCTTGCCAAATATTGCGGAAGGATTTTGAAAACTTCAATATTTTGCTGACGAAATCATTATCAAGTATGTGATGAACATTGTTATATGTGGACTTGGTAATGTTCACCAGTTTTAATGGTTTAAATATTCTTCCTTCCTCCCAAATTCGTAAAACATGCTGCCACCACTTACGAACTGAACTAATTAAAATAAGTACATCTAGTATCACACAAAATAGTTTCAAGAAAACCCGGTGCTTTGCACGCCCTGAGCGGTGTGCAGTGGTTCTCTTCTTTGCCGAGCCAATGGTGGGTAGTTCCAGTTTTATGATAAATTCCATCGACCACAGTCACATCGTTGATCATTGCTTTACACACAGGTAGAGAAGAGGGGCACAGTGGGCAAGAGAGCAAATACAGCATGGACTGGGATGGGGTCATATAGCCTCATTTTGCTATTGTATTGGTAAGCTTGTTTCCAGCAGATGATGTAGATACTTCCAAATTGATACTGGTGTTGATGTCCACGTGGCGGATTTTTTTGGTCTGATGAAATTTATCGGAACTGAGTGTTTCTCTGCCCACGTTCAGTCTCTTTTATATAATATGAGCAGGGGTATCTTTTATATAGCTAATACATAGGTTGGCTTCTCCTGGCGTACTGTTATCATTTCTGGGTTAGATTTACGTATTTACTATTAGATACCTACTTATTAGACGGAATCGATAATATCGCAGCGGCGTGCGTTGGTAGTCATCAGGTCACTAACATTTATAATGTCTGCAGTTGCATAAAGACGTTGTCTCTCTGGCTGTATTTTACCATTTCTACCACACCACGGCAAGTGAAAGAGCCTATTAGGAGTCTTTTAAACAATCTCTCCTTCCTTCCGTCAGTCACATACGGTAGAAATAATGCCACCTCGAACCAAGCTGTTTTGAACTTAATTCCTTTATCAGGCGGTTAAGAACTGTATTGCTCTGCCCACACATGTGTTTTCTTCTTTTTAAGATCCGGGGTTTTTTTATATAGGACACGTCAATTTAACTTCACCTCGACTGATGTTAAGCTAAAGGCAAAGACTCGGAAATAGGGTCACCATTATAAACGTGTACCATCTTAACAATGGTGGCACTCATCTTTATGGGATCATCAGAAGCCTTTTCACGCCCCCCCTTAAAGGTTCCTGGACTGTAGGAAGAAGTAGGTAAACCGTGAGCTGGCAGGGATTTCAGGTCTTAATGGTGCAACATAGGAATGGGTCACTAACCCCCTTGGTTCTTGATGGAATATTCTGATCCGTATGTGGATGACATACCTAACCCCAGAATACCCCCAATGCCCCATTCATCTGTTAAATTTTAATCGGTTTGATTCCAATATTGGGCCTGCCCCGATGTGGTGGAATCGGTATCAATGGGGGATACCAGTTTCAGTTTTATGTCTTCTCAGGCGGGTGGGACCACTTTTTCATTCTCCGAAATGAATAATTTTGTATAGATCTAAGAATATTATACAATAAGTTCTACTCTTACTGTCACACAGCCTAGTTTTATGTACTACCTATAGAATACTAAGCATAGAATTTATATTTTACTTCAAATTAAACTATAAATACAATAAAGTACAACAAATACACAATAAAATAAAAAAGTTAAACAAAAGTAAATAAAAACCATAAAAAAGAAAAATTACATTTTACATGGATTCGAACGCGACTCAGCTAAGTTATAAGTCCACCGCAGACGTATTGAGCCACAGTTACCATGAAATCAGAGTGTGAAATAGACGTTTACATATTATGTCATAAAAACATTGTCCCATTCCTTATTATAATAGCGTGATGATATTAATTATGAAAGCCAGGAGTCTTTTTACCGAACCAGCTGCATACTAATTAGTTGGATTCGAGAGAAAATCGTTCGAGAACAATGTGAATTCTATCGAGACACTTGCTGTGCCGAAGATTCTGCAGTAACCTGACCTGACTTGGCTGAGATGTAGAACTCTGGCCTCTCGAAGTTCTTCAGATTCCTATGACCGAAATAATATCTTCGTGTAAGCATTGTTGCTTCTTTATTGGTTCGATCTATTCACACAATCACAAATTGTTAGCCGTGATATGCTATTATTGACATAACTTTTTTATTTATGAACCGATTTCAATAAAACAAACACTAAATGTTAAGTGAAGCCTACCACAATATATTAGTGAAAACCGCAACCAAATCCGTTCAGCCGATTCTGAGATTAGCGTGCACAAACTCACAGACAAACAGAGAAACAGAGAAACAGAGAAACAGATAAACAGATAAACAGATAAACAGACAAACAGACAAAAATTCCAAAAAACGTTGATTTGGCTTCTATTACGTTTATAAAGTCCCCCTATAAAAAAAATTCTCATTTCCTTTCCATGTACAGACATCGATCGTTTACAGATTTATTATATGTATAGATTTTAGGGACACAGTTTCGCTAACAAAATGTTTCACTAGAAACGGCATTAAATAAAAAATAAACTAAATAAATAAATATTCCACATTCTACACAACGGTATCTAGACACATGGTAAGCTTTTATAGCTTGTGTTATGGAATCTAGAATGCGGATAAACATACTATACTAGTATACTTTTTTTTGTAAATAAGTAAGTACGGGTTGTGTGAGTGAGTTAATTACAATATTGTTCTTAGAACTGTCAATGTGTGCACGTTATATTTCAACTTGTACCAAAGTAGTAGCAATTTTATACGCCGCATTGGAGTGACATTTAATGCGTCTAAAGAGTTTCTATATAATCTAAGGCTAAAAAGATGCCCCGACCTGTAAATACTTACTCTGGAATCCTCCCTCTTTATCAGGTCCTCTACAAGTTTATCTCTGCAAACGAATTAAAACTAGAATCTCCCCCTTCCTTCCTCTTCACTAAATAACTAATCTAACTCTTTAAAATATGTTACTGTCACCACCATTATAGCCCCATAAACGCATAGAGACCTCTATAAACGATTAAACCTACTCTCCACCTTGAGGTTTTCAGAATCATCGGTACCCATATAACCGATGCAAGGTGCCAGTTCAATAAAAAAAAATCTAAGGCTACAATTATGGAGAAGGAAATGATAGCTGAGTTGTTACAAGGCAATCGAGTCGCGTGCCATCCAAACGTCAAATGGACTCATTCGGTAGGAACGTTATACCTATGAAGTCCTTCGACTCTTGACACCCCGCGCGTCTTTCTTCCCACCCGCATTCGGCGCGCGTTTTTATTAGGAGAAATATCAATGGGGCATCTCCGTTACTTAATCATATTATTATTCTGTCCTCCGTGGCTACAATCCACCGCCATTGTTTGTGATTGTTGTCGTTATTTGAGGAACATGTTTTCCGCCTGTGTACACACTGCGGAATGTTATTTGTTTGTCTGTTTTTGTTTACATACAGCAGAGTTCCTGGCTCGGATGTACAATGGTTATGTGGCGATTCTTGGTGGTCATACTGGCATGTCATACTGATATGACCAGTGAGAATCGCTTGTATTGGTGGTAATACTTGTCATTGTCCCTGTCATACTAATATGACCAGTGAAAATCGCTTGTACTGGTGGTCATATTATTTTTTAAAACATCCTAAATACTTTAGTTAACCCTTATAAAGGCAGAGGCTATGACCTGTGTGACTGGCAGTCAAATTTGGCTGCAATGTCAGAGGTAGCAGATTAGAATCCTGCTCTGTGCAAAAAGGTTCATAAAAAGTAAAGTTAATTTAATTCAATTCAAAGTTAAATTAATTCGGAAAAGTCAATATCTAGTATGGGATTTGAATTTGATTTTAAGGTAAAAACCTAAATTACAGCTATTGAGGATCTCAATTGATCAGCGTTTCTGCCTAGAAAGGAGCTGATTACAGGTTCAAGTCCTGCCCAGAATCATTACATAGTATAAAACAATGTCGCTTTTTCGGTCTGTCCCTATGTATGCTTATATCTTTAAAACTACGCTACGGATTGTGATGCGGTTTCTTCTTCTTATAGATATAAAGTATATGTATTATACATACTTAATATAGTAGAGGGTGCAGTAGGAACGGGAATGGAGCCACGCGGGCAAAAAAAAATTGGCGGCTGGGTCAGATAGTGTTATTATTTTTTCCAACTCTTCCTCCACCAATTTGCTTCCAGAGGTCGCATGTCAAATTCCAATATCTGCTCTCTTGCTTCACCTTTAGTTTTGATATTAATGGAAGCGAATGCCGTGTGACCTTTCAAAGTTGAGAGGAAAGTTTGCAACAGAGTCTCGTTCGTCTATCAGCAAGTTTACTACGAGGTACTTTATCGCTCTGTAACTATCCACTTATGCCTACATAACTAGTTAAACATTTATTTATTTATTTATTTATTTACTAGCTGTTACCTGCGACTTCGTCCGCGTTTAGTTCGGAATAGCTCAAACTCATTATTAAACATGGTGGAAGATTTAATAGTGAATTTTTCGCAAAGGAAACATTACTTTATTTTAAAAAAGAAACAAAACTGTATTCAAATCATTTCGAAAACTCGCTTGACATCTTCCACCTTGTATTTCTAAATTTAATATTATCAAGACAGTCTTTTGAGTGACTGACTTATAAATACAGGGCTAAACTACTGAAAACTACGAAAATTGACAGACTTCTTCTATGGGCTTGCCAAATATTGCGGAAGGATTTTGAAAACTTCAACATTTTGCTGACGAAATCATTATCAAGTATGTGATGAACATTGTTATATGTGGACTTGGTAATGTTCACCAGTTTTAATGGTTTAAATATTCTTCCTTCCTCCCAAATTCGTAAAACATGCTGCCACCACTTACGAACTGAACTAATTAAAATAAGTACATCTAGTATCACACAAAATAGTTTCAAGAAAACCCGGTGCCTTGCACGCCCTGAGCGGTGTGCAGTGGTTCTCTTCTTTGCCGAGCCAATGGTGGGTAGTTCCAGTTTTATGATAAATTCCATCGACCACAGTCACATCGTTGTTCATTGCTTTACACACAGGTAGAGAAGAGGGGCGCAGTGGGCAAGAGAGCAAATACAGCATGGACTGGGATGGGGTCATATAGCCTCATTTTGCTATTGTATTGGTAAGCTTGTTTCCAGCAGATGATGTAGATACTTCCAAATTGATACTGGTGTTGATGTCCACGTGGCGGATTTTTTTGGTCTGATGAAATTAACCGGAACTGAGTGTTTCTCTGCCCACATTCAGTCTCTTTTATATAATATGAGCAGGGGTATCTTTTATATAGCTAATGTTGGCTTGTAGGTTGGTAGGTTAGCTTCTCCTGGCGTACTGTTATCATTTCTGGGTTAGATTTACGTATTTACTATTGGATACCTACTTATAAGACGGAATCGATAATATCGCAGCGGCGTGCGTTGGTAGTCATCAGGTCACTAACATTTATAATGTCTGCAGTTGCATAAAGACGTTGTCTCTCTGGCTGTATTTTACCATTTCTACCACACCACCTATTAGGAGTCTTTTAAACAATCTCTCCTTCCTTCCGTCAGTCACATACGGTAGAAATAAAGCCACCTCGAACCAAGCTGTTTTGAACTTAATTCCTTTATCAGGCGGTTAAGAACTGTATTGCTCTGCCCACACATGTGTTTTCTTCTTTTTAAGATCCGGAGTTTTTTTATATAGGACACGTTATTTAACTTCACCTCGACTGATGTTAAGCTAAAGGCAAAGACTCGGAAATAGGGTCACCATTATAAACGTGTACCATCTTAACAATGGTGGCACTCATCTTTATGGGATCATCAGAAGCCTTTTCACGCCCCCCTTAAAGGACCCTGGACTGTAGGAAGAAGTTGGTAAACCGTGAGCTGGCAGGGATTTCAGGTCTTAATGGTGCAACATAGGAATGGGTCACCCACCCCCTTGGTTCTTGATGGAATATTCTGATCCGTATGTGGATGACATACCTAACCCCAGAATACCCCCAATGCCTCATTCCTCTGTTAAATTTTAATCGGTTTGATTCCAATATTGCGCCTGCCCCGATGTGGTGGAATCGGTATCAATGGGGGATACCAGTTTCAGTTTTATGACTTCTCAGGCGTGTGGGACCACTTTTTCATTCTCCGAAATGAAGAATTTTGTATAGATCTAAGAATATTATACAATAAGTTCTACTCTTACTGTCACACAGCCTAGTTTTATGTAATACCTATAGAATACTAAGCATAGAATTTATATTTTACTTCAAATTAAACTATAAATACAATAAAGTACAACAAATACACAATAAAATAAAAAAGTTAAACAAAAGTAAATAAAAACCATAAAAAAGAAAAATTACATTTTACATGGATTCGAACGCGACTCAGCTAAGTTATAAGTCCACCGCAGACGTATTGAGCCACAGTTACCATGAAATCAGAGTGTGAAATAGACGTTTACATATTATGTCATAAAAACATTCTGTCCCATTCCTTATTATAATAGCGTGATGATATTAATTATGAAAGCCAGGAGTCTTTTTACCGAACCAGCTGCATACTAATTAGTTGGATTCGAGAGAAAATCGTTCGAGAACAATGTGAATTCTATCGAGACACTTGCTGTGCCGAAGATTCTGCAGTAACCTGACCTGACTTGGCTGAGATGTAGAACTCTGGCCTCTCGAAGTTCTTCAGATTCCTATGACCGAAATAATATCTTGTAAGCATTGTTGCTTCTTTATTGGTTCGATCTATTCACACAATCAAAAATTGTTAGCCGTGATATGCTATTATTGACATAACTTTTTTATTTATGAACCGATTTCAATAAAACAAACACTAAATGTTAAGTGAAGCCTACCACAATATATTAATGAAAACCGCAACCAAATCCGTTCAGCCGATTCTGAGATTAGCGTGCACAAACTCACAGACAAACAGAGAAACAGAGAAACAGAGAAACAGATAAACAGACAAACAGACAAAAATTCCAAAAAACGTTGATTTGGCTTCTATTACGTTTATAAAGTCCCCCTATAACAATTTTTCTCATTTCCTTTCCATGTACAGACATCGATCGTTTACAGATTTATTATATGTATAGATTTATTTATTTAGCGTACAATACACTATCAAAATTCTTGTATACTATAATCACCAGCAAATAATACAAAAATTAATCATACTCACAGTAAGTGAATGACTATATTAACTGCGTTCCCAAGCATGACGTTCAAATTACGTGAACTGCACTAATCAACTATGACTGTCGAACACACAGTGGTCTGACTGTGACGGGCGATTGAAGTGTACTGCGTTATATTGAGTCGATGCGGGTTAATACATGCCTCGCAATATTATGGCTATGTATGCTCATTGAGATCGGAGTATATAGCGCGATCAACGCGTTTTGATCGTTTATAAATCCTAGCGTCATGTGAATATCGGGATAAAAATTAATCATTGGTACTCACTGATTATGTAGGCGAATGATTTGAAGCGATTAGTATGACAAACTTTTCCTATAGATCTTATAGCAGAATTTAGAATGTCTAAGACATAACCAGGTATCTCAGTTGCTAAGAGAAATAATCTCCCTGAACGGGCCTTGTTGCGGATTCATGTTCTGTTTTGAATATTGTAGTATTAGAAATAAATAAAGTACATATTTAACTGAACACTTTTTTAAATCAAATACCCGCAGGACGACAAATTTATTGTACTTAATGGAAAACGATGGCATTTTGAGCTCTTTAATAGCTAGCTGCATAGTTAGTGGGCTATCACAGATCAGCGCAGCGCTAAGCAATGATTTGTGAAATCACCGCATATAACCCGAGTGATCCACCAAACTGACGCGAGCATAGATGTGATGTGATGGTTTTGGATGAGCAATATTAAAATAATATCATCTTTATATTTCATGATCATTAGATTTATTGGTTAAGGAGTTGGCCTTTCAATTGAGACCTGGGTTCAAATCCTGGCCATTACACTACTGACGTGAATCCACTCCTAGCACAAGTCATTTTGCTCAGTTGGAGGGGTTATAGGGAATATTAGTAATCTCGGTTGTTAATTTTTTTTTATAATTATAACGATTAATTGCTCAATAACATTGAAGTTGCCATTCCTTAAAGTATCAAGACCTAATAGCAGTTTATTTGGTACTGTTCTCAACCTCATGCCATTGTTCGCGTGCATCAAAACTTTGATTAAATGCCCAACAGTAACAATGTGAATACATTTCGGTACTTCAATATACAATCGTTACAATACATCACGCGTGTCATAATATTTACTTTTTTTATAATATGTATTTGGTACAGTTTGCAAAATCTCAGCTCATCTCTTCCTGTGTGGAAAATAAAACATTTTTTTCCTGTAAATATTGTTCGGTCCAAAAGTGAAGCATCTTGAAAACTGGATCCTAACCGTAGTGTCACAATACATTTTCGAAAACCTAATGTTTGTAAGGAAAAGTATTGCAAAATTTCCAAGACTATGTGACAGGCACAATATAAATACAAAAAAAACAATCTTGCTTATAGTTTGTGATAGCAAACTCCATAAAATAAGTAATTCTTTCCAGGGCGCTAAGCTTTTTTAACCAGCGTCCTAATGAAATTAGAGATTAACCTGTAAATAAATATGAAAAAAAGCATTTAAGAGTTAACTGTGCCAGAAAGTCTATAATAAAATCTATGAATATTTAGATGATAAATAAACTTGGAAATGAGCTGTCCGCTCAGCTATGCTACTCAAGCAAAGCACTGTATCTAGACCATAAGTATTAGACAAATTGAACCTAACCATACCTGATGGGCCGCGTTCCGAACCGGTGGTGGTCCATTTGCTAAACTAGTATTTGATATTTATTTTTATATTGACGTTTTGTAAGTGCCAATTTAATGGTCTATGCAGAATAAATGATATTAGAATTTTGTTTTTATTTTGGCTCTTAGTTTTTTTTTTCATAGACCTTAGTAGGTGCAAATAACGATTTTACTATTAAAGATATCGGGACATTTTGTTCCTCCGTGATTACGGTGCTTGTAACAGCAGTGCCGAAATATTGGACACTCAAAACAATCGGTACATGGTAAATATTCTGATATATTTCAGTGACCATGGTAGTTTAAAATGTTGAAACACAAATTCATACTAATATTATAAATGCCAAAGTAACTCTGCCTGTCTGTATGTCACTCTTTCACGCCTATAACACTGAACGATTTTGATGAAACTTGGTACCTGTAGGGGTAGATTAGACCATGAGAAAGGGCATAGGCTATGTTTGTTCGCGATAACCGACATCCACGCATTCTTCTGATGCAATAAATACTGTAAAATATTCAATTCAAGCATAGATCTAGATCCTAAGGGAAGGTTCATATCTGACGGAACTTGCGTCGCGTATTATCGGTCGCGTAACGCCAGAACAGACAAATGTATAGAAAAACACTTGACCGTTCACACTCAACCGATGCTACGTTAGTACGTCGAGTGTGAACGGTCAAGTGTTTTTCTATACATTTGTCTGTTCTGGCGTTACGCGACCGATAATACGCGACGCATGTTCCGTCAGATATGAACGTTCCCTATAACACAAGTTAGTTATTCTTACTTTGGGTTTAGTGTGCAAAATGTCTTGGAAAAAATAATAGCATCGAAACGTTTGAACTTCGAATTTACGATTTTGCTCTTAAAGGAGTTACTGCCATCTGAACTCCCAATTCCGAAAAGAAACTCTGGGCCAGACCCCCGTCAATTTATCAGCAAGCGTATCGGATACTTAGTACCTGAGGTCCGCCCCCATACACCTCAATTACGACTACTTATTTCCTAAACCAAAAATATTAATTTTACCGTATAAATTAATAGTATTGTATTCAAAATGGAATTAATAATATTATACCTAATGATGAAAAATGACAGCCATTGTTTTCAATACATATGTGGATACTACGACTCAAGGATTGAACTCAGCTATTTTGTTTGCTGCATGTAATCATTGAGACATACAATCCAGCTATGTACTCGTATTCAGAACAATGGCCATAATCCTACTAATATTATAAATGCGAAAGTTTGTGAGTATGCATGGATGTTTGGTACTCTTTCACGTAAAAACTACTGAATGGATTTTCATGAAACTTTACAATAATATAGCTTACTAGCTGTCCCGGCGAACTTCGTACCGCCAATTTTTTCCTGCCCTCGTGGCGTCAGATCCCGTTCCCGCTGCACCATTTAGGGGGATGAAAAATAGATGTTGGCCGATTCTCATAGATACCGGATAAGCACAAAAAATTTCATCAAAATCGGTCAAGCCGTTTCGGAGGAGTATGGCAACGAAAACTGTGACACGAGAATTTTATATATTAGATATATCAGAATAACACATAGGATATATATCATCACGCTACTACTCAAGGGAACGGAGCAGTGATCACGCGGGTGGAGCCGAGGCCTAAAGCTAGTTTCTTATAAGTTAAAGTATAACAGATAGGTAATGTAATAAATAAGATATTTACTACAAAATTACCTCCTCTTAACATTTACCGATCTTTGTTTTACAAACCACTTAGGTGATAGACAAACACACGGTTCACCTACTGGAAAGTGTAATACCAATTTACATGTGCAATACCAGGGGCGTCACACTCGTGCTGCCGACCCTGCAGGAACCTTCTAAGAACCCCATATTGTAGTAGCTTAGAAAAACCTATGTGTTAACTTCTCAGAGTTCGTTCCTTATTCCTGGGTCCCCGGTATTAAAAAACCTCATAAGTGTCGAGGAACAATTCAATTCAATTCAATTCAAATATTTTTATTGCGATATATGGGTACAAAGAGGTTACAGTTAATACATTTAGGTTCCACCATAATTCAGCCAGATTGGCATGCAACAATGTCACAAATTATGACCATATTAACAATCATCAATTAATAATAGAGAATTTGCATTAAATATAAAAGATACAATTATTTCATGTCCAAATTTTTGATGTCAGTATTTTCATGGTAAACATAATAATCACCTTCATGCTACATAAAACGTTCAATTAGTCAAGTACATAGTGAATTACAAATTATACACAACTAAAAAAAAATTACAAAGTTACGATATATACCCACTATACTCCGTTAATTTTAAGATCATTATAAATAATAGTATCGCTCACAGTTTTACCCGCGTAAGTTTTGATGGCGTGGGAATATTGGGATAAACATATTAGTGCAAGAATTTTTAAAATCCGCTTATTAGTTTTTACGTTTATCGACTTCAAACAAACTAATCTTTCCTCTTTGAAACATGGCAACTCTCAATTTCAGGTATGCTCTGAGAGCAGTGCCAGCGAGTCCTCCCTAGAGTCGTCGAGCGGGTACGGCAGTCAGGGCGCCTTTGCTGCCGAAGACCACAGTCATCAGCACCAAGTGCAGCATGCTGACGGTAAGATGAACACTACCACTGTTGTAATAAGGTCCTGTTTAGTTTGATTAGATTAGCTGTTGTGTGTGTTAGGTGTTAAGCTATGAACGCATTAGATCAAATATGTTATAAGTTGCTATTATAATATCTCTTTATTTTTTACGTGTAGTACACAGTGAAGTAAAATACAACTGCTTTATCGGTTCAAGCGTTAGTAACGGGGTAAATCTTTGATGATGAATCTTTTTAATCCGAAAAACAAACATGCATAGACTTCTATCAATTAATTAGCCTATTGCAGTCCACTGCTGGACAAAGGCCTAAGAAGGCACTAAGCCACCTTTTCAGGTCGTCAGCACATATCATAGACTGCTAACTTGTTATAAACTAGCTTACCCGTCCCGGCTTCGCCTGAGAAAATTTCGAATTCCATATTTGATAGTGACCTAAATGACGAACTTTCCATGCAAACGTTTATCACCTATTTTACCCTCTTAGTAGTTAAATTTTGAAAAACGCTGGTACATGTGTTCATTTATTTCTTATAAGACACATATAAAATTTAGTGCATCTAGCTCTGAAAATGACGGACTTTCATACAAACTTTCATCCCTTATTTTACCCCTTTAGTAAGAGAATTTTCAAAAATCATTTCTTAGTAGATGCTTGCATCAAAAAATGCATCTACTGTAAAAATTTCAAGTTTGTAGACCCAGCGGTTTAGGTTCTGCGTTGATGAATCAGTCAGTCAGTCGGGACAAGTAATTTTATATGTATAGATTTCAATCGGAAATAGTCAACATCCCGGACGGGACTCGTCCCTGCGACCAGTCCCTATCTATATGAGATGCTCTGACTACACATCCTGGAAAGCTGAAGTTCTATAGAACCTATGTAGGTACACATAAGTCGAATCGCACAGGCGGGTTATAAGTCATACATTATCGTAGGTATGTTAGGTATGCCTGCATTCGTAATTTTCAGATAAGGAGAGCTAAGTTTTCCGTAACCGAAGTTATATAGCATGACAACCTTGGATTACGTATTGCGGCTTGTTACTGTTTACCAAACATTCGATTTACGGTCAATACGAAATTATACAAGGTGAAGCAATGTTAGCTAGGTCAGTGTTAGGATGGGTGATTGTTGTCCATACATGAAGGTTTCTTGGTGTCTTAAAGAGCATGTTGAGTCGTCGGTCACGGTTGTCATACGAACATCGTCAGCTTTCGTTACGGGTAGTTAGCGCTAGATTGTTACCTACTTGTAAAAGTTTTACTTGTACTAGTATGTAGCTGTAACTAGCGTATTTAATTTGGTATAAATTAATATCTACTGTATTGGTTTAAATAGTTTTTTAATTGCAGCACAAATACGTGCCTATTAACTTAACATACAGATAATTATATGTTACTGCGAACTTTTCTGGTGACTTGAAAATAACGAATAATATCATCATACCTACATTGTTTTTATATCTCAAAGAGACTAGACGTACCTATTAGGTATGAATTAATTCGTCATCTTGAACAATTTATGTATATGTCCCCAAAATTAACACAAAGCAATATAAACTACAGTCCCGGGTCCTTTAAGCGGGGCGTGAAAAGGCATCTAATGAGGCCGTCAAGCTGAGTGCCACCACTGTTAACATGGTACATGTTTCCGATGGTGACCCTCTTTCCGAGACTTTGCTTTTGCTTAACATCAGGCGAGGTGAAGTAAAATTGATGTGTCCTATATATAAAAAAAACTCCGCTGGCCTGTGGGTGACCGGTGGAGCCGCCTGTCACCTTAGCAGAAGCAGGCAGCGGCGGCAGCGCAAGGTGCGCCTCCCCGTACCCGGGGCTTGTTGGGGACACCGAGGTCCCCACAACCCGAAGGGTGGTCTCGAAAGAGGTGGTCCTGGGTCTGCTGGGATACGAGAGATATGCTTTTGGCAATCTCACCTCCGGCAACCAAGGACCCAAGACGGCGTGCGTTTTAGTCGGTTCGAGTCCGACATAACCGCCTCCACCGGCTCCGTGGGGGTGGTATCCGTGGGAATTTTGCGCACGATAAAAAAAAGCAATATAAACACCATCTCTTTCTGAAAACCGCTTGGAAAACCTGATTCATAGTTTAGAAGATCTGGTACGTAGAGCTAGAAGTCACTTTGTTTTATACTATGGAAATAAGAATATTGAAAAAAAAAAACTGTGTGCACGAAAAAAATAGCCAGCCGGTAAGTCGTGAGTTTGGTACTTTGTACATGATGTTTCTAATACGTTCATAGCTTAAGATTAGTTGTCACTTTTTGTGTGAATCTCATCTTTATTTATGTAGTATTACGGTTGTTATTAGATTAGCAATGTGTGTGTATGTGTGAGTATGTACTGTAGCTCAATGTTAGTTGATTGTATATGTGCGTCTTTGCTTCATTAAGTATTTATTTAGATTTTTTTTAAATATTTTTTTATATTTTCCTATTATCATTTTTTAGTAACAGTGATTTCTTTTAAACCTACATACTACATTGATAAAAAAATAGTTTTCAATTTGAATGAAGTTGTTTAATTAAAAATATAAGAAATTCTGGAAGCTTCCAGAATTTTTGATAAGTTGAAAATGTTTTTAATAACAAAATATGATGATAAGAAAATCATAATGAAGATAATTTTGTCAAAGTTTTTAATCGATCCAAAACATATTCCGCTGACAGTTGAATAAAAATACTACTATACTTACTACGGTACTTTGACAAATTTGCAATAAATCAAATATTCTGTATTAACGTAAATACTCGTATAAGAATTAATTATTCAGATTTAATAAAAACTGAGGTTCATATTTTTACAATATTTTAGTTTTCTCAAAAATATTCTAACTCAACCTACATTTATTTCTCTTTCTTTAGAACACTTTTTATTTTATGATTATTTTCATTTTGTTTGTAACGCCGCTTCGCATGCCTTCCCGCACTATAGTCGAATCCGAGATCGTGACTCTTCGCCGGGACAGCGACGCTTCTGTAGCGGCTGCGAGAGAGAGTTTCTCTATCTCACTCGGCAGCTTGGAAGAAGCAGTGAGGTCTTTAGATGCCGCCAGTGATTCACCAGCGTTTGCCACTATCGGGAAGAAACCCGCCGTGCCCAAACGACGGCCGGTGTCCATGACTGGTGAGATAGCTGATACATTATCCTCTCAACCCTGAATTCATCTCTTTTGCTATCACTACGTTATAGGCAAAGTAATAGGTAAGACCCAGTTTCAGATACTAACTCCTGTATTCCAGAACAACGCTCAGTTTGGTCTTTTTGGTCCTTCGAACATATCCGGCTCGAAGGATCAAAAAGATGTATGGTTTGTACTACCACACATCTGATATGATGAGTACCGCATCGGCTTGTAAATGAGTAACACGATGTCGCTGTCTTTATTAGTACTGAATTCAAAGTGAAAGCAATGTGGCGCCTCGCCGCCGCCGTGCTGAATGTAAAAAATATAAAACAATAACAATTATTGTGCAGAGCTGGCTCGTACATAAACCGACTCTCACGATGATAATAGAAATCTCATCTAGGATAAAAATCTGTCCTCCGATCTAGTTATAAATCGAGATTTAGGGCTGAGTATCGTTCTGGAATATGGAGCTAAAACTAGAGAACAAGAGAGGGAAAGTTCCTTATTGGAATAGTCTACTTCTACTTCATTCACCTTAATCTAAAAATGTTTTGTACTCTGAAGATTACAAATATGATTTCATATAAATTTATAGATTGATATATTTCAACTTTACGTTTGTAAATTTTCGCTTCGGCCGTCAAAGAAACCGGAGTTACGTAACTGGTTTCGTTGAATTATATTTTCATACTTCTGCTAACTAGTAAATATTCACTATCCGATGAGCCGCCTACGAAACTGACTAAACTTCTCAAGGAGATTATACTTATATTAAAATGGCCATGTTGGTTCCCGGTGGAGTAGAATAGGACCCCTTAGCTCTTCCTGTGGGTGTCGTAAAAGGCGACTAGGGATAAGGCTGATGTCCATCCGACAGTAAATATACAGCCCAAGACAAATTGCCCACTAGATGCCAATAGGCTCTTCCCCTATTACGTGGGACCGAAAATTATAGCCTACCTCTTCGAGTATTTTGCAGCGTGAGTATATGAGCCTACAATAACATGTTCAGGATTGCTAACCATCCAAATCTCTCGAAATTAACGTAGATTTACAATATTGCAGCATCAGTGTGGTCCCGCCGCGGCTCGTCCAGCTCTTTGGGGAAGCCTCCACCGCCAGTGCGTCGGTCATCGTCCATATCGAGGCCTCAGAGACCGCCTTATGTGCAGGTGAGTTTAATAGACCCTAATACAGGGTATAGAGGACCCTACCAACATCTTTGAGGGCTACTGAACAACTGACAAGACTGGCACGACGTTAGAAGACAGATGGCAAATTGTTCTCGAAAAAGTCAACACACCAATCAAATTAGTGGGCATAGACGCTACTGGATAAAATACGCCACAGCCTCGTATCTCTTTAGTCGTGGTACGCAGGAGAAATACCAGAGGCTACCTCACCCCCGACAACTGATAGCCCGAGACAGCCTTGCGTTTTGGTCAGATCGAGTCCGACATAACCCCCGCTGGTTCTGACAGGTATCCGAGGGGATTTCAAAGGTCTTCGTATTTTTCTGAACTTAGGTCCATATCTTATGTTGAAATAAAGCATACAATTGAATCTATATTTCATTTTTTATAGCTGATAGGCTCTCATTTGACGATGTGGTCGATGATGTAGTAATGAGTAAAGCCAACGAGACGAGAGAAAAAAGGTAAACAAAGTGACCATTACTGAGTTACGTTGCGATAACTAGCGATTATTTTTTCTGTCCTTGTCACACATATCACATGTACGCGACAATGGCCGTGCAACAGCTGTCGTTACGTGTTTCGTAGTACAGGAAAGCTGTCAGCACGCGGTTCTAAACTGTCAGATCCGCCATCTTATGAGAAATTTTATTTCTGTCTGATACGTAATCATTTTCAAATAAAAAAGTTTGAAACCGCTGAAACATTGTTTACTTGTTACATTGTTGGCTTTAGTGTTAAATACATTCACGTTATATCATTGGCGGTTATTTAATTTACCCTCTCTCTCTCTCTTCCAGAACAGTGCCCAAGCCCCACAGACGGGGTCTACCGAGGCGGACAACCTGCCGCCACCCCCAGCTTTCCTGCTGCAGCCGGACGACTCTAGTGGCGGTGATTATGATGACTGTATATAGATTTTCTTTCACTTTATTATTTGTTTTGTGTTTGTCTGTCTTGTTTATTGCTTGGTTTAAAACTTATGCTTTGATTTTTATATTTATTATTTATCAAACTAATTAGAAACCCCATTTTCCCCCTTTTATATACATACATTATTAGTATTTTAATTATATACCTCAATAGTTTATTGAAGAATAGAGCTTTTTATAAATAGAGCCTTTTTACGATTGGGCATTTTAAGTATTGGGTGTTTTAAGAATTAGGCATTGTCATTAAGTATTTAACGAAGTCCATTTTCAAGCTGTTAGGAATTGGGAATTTCAAGATTTGGGTATTTATTGACCAAGGTAATTAAATTATTTGTTTCACGATTTCGGAGATAAATTAGTTGATTTTGAGTGCCTTTGTTGTATTTAGAGACGAGCTAAAATTGTACATAAGCAGGTAAAAAGTCTAGTCGTGACAAGCATGTGAGATTACAGGGGAATTGACTTACCATGGTATTGTTAATCTAACGTACGTATATTATGTATCTATATATTTTATATTTGAATGATTTTTATAGCATTAAGTATGCTAACTATACAAATCAAATACATAAGGAAAATTGAATCTTCGCGGGCGGGATTCGAATCCGCCAACTTTCCCTTACAGGGGAATGGCTTGACCAATCGGTACCCTAACTAGTCAAGGCATTCCCCCTGTAAGGGAAAGATCGCGGGTTCAAGTACCGCCCGAGAAGATTAATTCTTCCTGGTGTATTTGACATATTTTATAATTTATTGTATATCATTTATATCATCAGTTGTATATTTATAATTTTTTGTATATGCATATTTTCGAAACACGTCACGTGCACAGATAACAACGCATGTTCAATATTGCTACGCTTGTGGTATTATTCTCAATATAACTACAATTAAAACCGATCGCCGGGCCATGCTGGTGTATGTTAACATCCGACATTGTGAAACAAATGGCTACTACTGCTAAACATTTATCAGTATCAAATAAGACTCACTAGTATATACACTCAGGTTTATACTCAAGCTATTCCCAACATGGTGGGCAGAAACTGTTGTCTCTACTGTCAGTTATTGCTCGCCATCTGCTTCTATGCTTACACACTTCACAGCTTCCTCTTCAGTCATTAACACTTTTATGCTAACCTACTGAGAGAGTGTTACTAACCTACCATTTATTTTAAAAGCACCAATTTTCACTTGTATAGACCGACGGAAATGCAGCCACGGATCTTCCTTGTCGAAATGCCTATAATATTTCGTTGTTTATGAATGAAAACGCGATGAATGCGACCGGTCAATCACACAGTGTGGGCATCTGAACATCATAAAGGCGCTGTACAAAGGCGAGGCCTTCATATCTGTGAAGGCGAACCGGACCTCGGGGGTCGCAGAACGACCTCCGTCTTCCATGAGCGCTGGCCTGGGGGTGACCGGTGGAGCCGCCGCCCACCCTAGCAGAAGCAGGCCGCGGCGGCGGCACAAAGTGCGCCTCCCTGTACCCGGCGCTAGATGGGGACACCGAGGTCCCCACAACCCGATGGGGGCCATCTCGAAAGAGATGGTCTTGGGTCTGCCGGGGTGCGAGAGATATGCTTTTGGCAATCTCACCTCCGGCAACCAAAGACCCAAGACGGCGTGCGTTTCAGTCGGTTCGAGTCCGACATAACCATCTCCACCGGCTTCATGAGGTGGTATCCGTGGCGATTTAAATTCCCTCATTTTGTTTATACTGTCGATTAATGGAATCTGCTATACATATTGAGTAAGACATAATATTGAGTAACACATTATCCAATATAGTAGGATGACATTTCTATCGAGTGTAGCGTAGGCCCTATAATTTCTGAGACTTATTTACCTTGTTTGTCTACAGCCCACATCACGGTAGCCGAAACAGTCAAGCAGTTGACTGAACTCAAACACATGCCAGCCTCCCCCGGCATCGTCCGCCGAAGTCTCCAGCAACTCCAGAACCAAAACAATGCCAATCCACAGTCTCCTACCCAGCCTTCTCTAAGCACCTTCCAACAAGCCAAGAGCAACTTCTCTTCAAGCACCAGTCTTAATAGCACTGGCAATCTGAACCCGATATATGGACAGACAGGCCACCGGATAATGGCGTACGTGGAGAATTCTATGTATGTGAGGAAGAACAGCTTGAATAGCTCCAATTCGGATCTGATGAGGGAAAATTCGGGTGAGTATCTTTTTAAATTTATAGGGGTGCCGAAACCTTTGGAGCCAATTCCTCATAAACCTCACCTGCAAACCTGTACGTCAACTAGGTGTATCAGATTTCCCACCAAGCTCTGGGTTTGGCGTTCCTTTTGTGGTTAGAAGGTGTTATAACCAAACTCTAGACTGTTATCTGGTCTGGGCTCTATGATGCAATCGGGAACAACGTTAAGATAATTATGACTAATTTGCTTTTTTTTTATAATATAATTTAAAAAGTTAGCATAATAAATGCTATAAAAATTTCATTCAAATATAAATGCTATAAAAATTTGGGCGGAGTCATCAAAAATCATTCATTGGTTCCAAGAGTTCGTAAGAAAGTTGGTAGATGGCTCCACTGTCGCCCTTAAAGACGGATATAAAGAGAAGAGAATTTTTAAGTGATCCAGGTGCGGCTCAATAGCTCAGTTGGAAGAGCATTCCCCTTGTAAGGGAAAGGTCGTGGGTTCAAGTCCCACTTACGCGCTTCTTTTTCCCGATGTATTTCGAGACTAAATTGCTGTTAAATTTCAACCGTTTAATGCTGCGAAGTAATGGTGATGCTTGTCATTGTTTCTGTTAGTACGCAAGAATTATCGGTACATGGCTCTCATCCCGACCTATGCTAAGACGTATGCAGTAGAGAATTTCAGCTATCTGGGACGGGTTTAGGAAGCTAAGTTGTTCAGAGTATTCCCATTAGATTGGGACTGGTTTGAAGTCCTGCCTTGGTAGTAGACTTCTTTCGATTTAAACTTGAACGTAATACTTTTTCTCACAGGAGGTATATACGGCGAAGGACGCGGTTCGCCCCATGGCTCGAGCCCATCGACCCCTATTTACGGGGATAACAACTCTTTCTCGAGCTTCGGACCAAGGATGTCCAACGAATCGCACTATGGACAAACTGGTAAGGATTAAATTTTTTTGCCGTATTTTTATACCACGTCTGGGCTCTGTCGCCAAGCGGTGAAAATGTCGTACATAAATTTGAAGGCTCAAGATAACCTTACCTATTACTGCTTAAATAAGCTCATACGCAGGCAGTTCTGAAGACAGGATAAAGAGACACAACGATTTGTGTTGTGTCTCTTTATCCTGTGGGTGGAGGGATGGAAGCCCGTGTGGTTCTCGCATTCATTTTGATATAAAAGTAGCCACGCAGACAGCTTTCCTTCTAAGATTGTCCGCAATTTCTCTTGAAGTGCATTGTGGACCTTACGCGATGATGATAATGACTACCGTCTGACCTCCAATTTTGAAAGAAAAGCCTCATTTGCACCTAGTCGGTGAGTTCGACTTGGTGCATAAATTTTGTTAATTATGAATTTCGGTCTCACGTAATAGGGGGCGAGCCTATCGTATCGCCGTCTGGCATGCACGTTGTTTTGGGCTGTACTTTTACTGTCAGATGGAGAACAGCCCTATCCCTCAGTCGCCTTTTACGACATCCATAGGAAGAGACGGGGTGGCCCTATTAGGCGCCATTACGGCAGGCACGGTCCCATATAATATAACAATACATTTTTCATCTCTTCTATTCGAAAAATGTCACTTTACTGTCACTGTAGCGGGGCGTAAAATAGCTCTTTTCTGTTCAGAGCCAAGCAGCGGGCCGGCAAAGTGATTTGAATTTGGAACATTAACGTTCATAGAAATCGAACGCAATTGCAGATTTTACTGGCTTGTACGTGCTGGCTGCATAGCGCGGGGTGACCAGTGCTAACTAAAAAAAAAAACAAAGAGCGCCAATTACCTCTCTCTGTCCTTGTAATTAGTACATACCTATTTAAGTTGTATTTTGACAAATAATATGAGTTCTACGTCGAGTTATGGAAGTGACAATGTATTAACTCCTGGAACAATTATTATAGAAGCTAACGGGCCGTACAAAACTTGTTACCCACGAAATCTCGGGAGAAATATTTTCTCATAGAACGGTGATGAAAAGTAGAGTGTATAACTCGGGAGCAAATTATCGCTTATCGCTCGCTACGCTCGGGATTCTATTCTAGAGTCCTTCGTCTTGCTCTTGATTCAAAGTCCAAGTTCCAACTGAGCTATTGAGTTACACCTGAATCACTTCAAATTTCCCTTCTTCTTTTTCTTGTTCCTTCTTTTTCCCGATGTATTTCGAACTTAAAAGTAAGCATGAGAAATGCTATAAAAATTTCATTCAAATTTGCACGTTCGCCTAACCCTATATCAATCTGCGGTAGCCTAGTGGTTTGGGTAATGGACTGCTGAGACGAGGTCTCGGGTTCGGTCCCAGGTTTACCAAGGCACACACCAATGACTTTTCGATGCTTTTCGAAGTTATGTGTGTATTTATCGCAGGTTTATAAGTGCCCGGTTAATGGCAATAGGCTCGCCACCTATTACATTGGGACCTAAACATAAACTGGCGAAATGTGGGTGCTAGCACCTCTGCCTACCCCTACGGGGAATACAGGCGTGAGTTTATGATGTCATTTGCTCGCCAAGATCTTAAAGCACCTAACACACCAGGTTTCACACATTTTACTAACAACCCTGATGTTCGTAGGCTTCAAACTGCAGCAAGAGAAGAAGTACAGCCAGAGCACGATCTACGCGCAGCCGTCGGAGATCATCGCCGGGTTCAACAGCATGTCGCGTCACGACGCACTCTCGCCCCTCGCCCTGCGGAGGAACATCGCCGCGCGTTCGCACTCCGCCGACAGACACCACGCTGAACGTAAGTAATATATATCTATAGTAAAGCCAACGAGACGAGAGAAAAAAGGTAAACAAAGCGACCATTACTGAACTGAACTAGCGAGTATTATCTCCTTGTCGCACATGTCACACGTCCGAAAATGGCCGAGCGACAGCTGTCGTTACGTGTTTCGTAGTACAGGAAAGCTGTAAGCACAGCGGTTTTAAACTGTCAGATCCGCAATCTTATGAGCAACTTCATTCCTGTCTGGAGTGCGCTTGAAATGATACGTTCAAATAAAAATGTTTGGAACCGCTGCAATTTTGTTTACCTTAATTCTCTCGCTTCGTTGGCTTTACTTTATATCTAATGTCTTGATCACACGCTCTAAGTGGAGTGGCGAGAGAATACACTCGACCGGTGCTCGGTACGCCGAGTACTTCACACGTACAAAGCACTCGACCGAATGCACTGTCTCGCCACTCTACTCGATGCGTGTGATCAAGGCAGTAGATCTAAAATGTGCTTTATACGCCCAGAACACGGTTTTTACGAGTCTTTTGAGAACAGCACGGAGCGCTATGACGTAGACGAGCTCAAATTCACTAAGTATAAATTATTACAAAACAATCCACGCGCGCTAGGGCCTTTTATATCTCGCCATTTAGGTCCAAGATATATGGCCGAGCGGGACACTGTTAGTACAATTTATCTGCCAAAGTCATGACTATGATCCAAACTTCAACCTGTGCTGGGAGGATGTGCTGCCCAAGGAGAGCCAGACTGTAACGGATGGCCCTGGGTCAGCCGGGGTGCGAGGGATATGTCGATGGCAACCTCACCTCCGGCTTAGCACCACGACCCTCAATCAGCGTGTGGTTTTGTTCGGTTCGGGTCCGACTTAACCTCACCTTCCGGCTCCGGAGGGGGAGGTATCCGAGGGGATTTCCGCACGGAAAAAAGGAGAAGGTGTTGGCAAACTTCCAGTTTTTATAAAATGACGTAGGTGGGTTTTGCTCCGCTGTACCCCTGGTCTATGCCACTGGTGGTAAAACGGGTAAAATTGGTATGCTCCATGGTTCCCCTCAGGGGTACAGTGGAGAAAATATGTATGACCCAACATTCCCTTCCTGAGTTCTTCTCTTAAGGTGTATATACATAAGGATCGACCAGTCCATAAATGGGTGGAGAGGTAATTCCCGTATACCGTTCTGGCGTTCACGAGCTCTTAGTCTAGCCACGTCTTCTTGTTAACCAAGTGTGGTACGTCATCAGTGTATGTAATGTGTTGTCTTGTGGTACAGAGGGCGGGCTCATCGCCAGTCTGAGTGCGAAACTCGCGCCTGCGCTGTCGCCGCGAACCGCTCGACGAACGCCGATGGCGACACCACCCGCACATACTGCGCACAGTGACTCGCCGCACAAGGGGAAAGGTAAGACCAGACACACATACACATACACATTTTTAAGGTTCCGTAACCAAATGGTAAAAAACGGAACCCTTACAGATTCGTCATGTCTGCCTATCTGTTTGTTCGTCCGTATGTCACAGCCACTTTTCTCTCCGAGACTTTAAGGCCCATTCTGTTGGAACTTCGTAAGTAGATGTATTCTGTGAACCACATTAAGAATTTCACACTAAAATAGAAAAAAAAAGCAATTTTGGGGACCCCATACTTAAATTAGAACTGAAAGTCTAAAATTTTTCATCTAACTCATACGTGTGGGGTATCTATAGATAGGTCTTCAAAAATGCTATTGAGGTTTCTAACATAATTTTTTGCTAAACTGAATAATTTGCGCGAGAGACACTCCCAAAAATGTGTCCCAATCTAACATTTCATAGATTCATCGCGTGGGTACCGTTTCTTAAGAAATCTTCAGTATAGTTAATTTTTTAAGTACACCAAGTGAGCTAACATTTACTGTGTTGTCAGTTTTTGATGAAATAAAAATAATTTTGTGACAAACTAAATGACAATCCTAATAAAATCATTTTTGATTCTTTGATCCGTCAAGTAAGTCATTACAATTTGAGGGAGGCATTTCTGCGCCATGAGGGAACGAGAACTGAATGCATCACTTTTACATTGTATACTAGCTGACCGGCAAACGTCGTACCGCCAATAATTTTCCACCCGCGTGGCGTCCGATCCCGTTCCCGCTGCACCCTCTTATATGATATAGTTATCTAAACAGCAACAGAAATAACCACACTGTCACTTCATCATTTTGTATGGCCCCTGCTCGAGTCCTCATATGTTGACGTTCAGTTGGCGAAGCCAGTCTATTGCTACCGGTGTGAGGTCACGAAGCTCACGCATTCCTCCAGGGAAACACTGTCACTTCTGTGTATATGACGATGCCGGCCAAATTTGTTGACATTAATGATCACTGCTCCGTTCCCTTGAGTAGTAGCGTGATAATTTATAGTCCATGTGTTATTCTGATGTATAAGCTATATTATTGTAAAGTTTCATGAAAATCCATTCTGTAGTTTTCACGTGAAAGAGGAACAAACATCCATCCATACATACATCCATACTCACAAACTTTCGCGTTTATCGCGTTTATAATGGTATCATTATATCGTAAAGTGACAATATCTAGTGATGTCAATTTACTTCATTTAATTAAAATATCGATTTTAGATCCCGATACTTGTGTGACTCGTTTTCACTACTTGTGTTTCTCTCCCTACCCAACCTACACACCGAAAACAATAAACAATATTGTCACATTCAAGGCTAATTTCACAGTACGTTGTATCTGCTATTGCGGTCTGTGGTCGACTACGTATTCACACCTTAATGGTGTAAGACGGTAAAATGAATAAATAACGACAACTCACTTATACCCAATACTTTCTACCTTGGCAGTATAAAATCTTCCCCATTCCGGGGGCGAGTATGGGGCACCATTGGCCCTGGGTCAGCCGGGGGGCGAGGGATATGTCGATGACAATCTAAGTCGGAGAGCGGTTTTAGTCGGTTCGAGTCCGACATAACCTCCCCTTCCGGCTCCGGCGGGGAGGGATCCGTGGGGATTCCCGCACGAAAAAAAGACAGTATAAAATCTAATAGGCACTTAATTATAATAGAATTTGTAAGGCGAATGAATAATTCGTCACCCTTATTAGGCAGAACTTACACATGTCGAAGAAAGACTGTATATTTTCCTCTTGTTCTTCCCCTAACAATTCACCTTGGGGTTTTCCTTTGTGACTCAACGCCTATGAGTCTTTATTGATGACTATATTTTATCATATATACATACATATACTCACGTCTGTAAATCCCCGAAGGGGTAGGCAGAGGTGTATTAGCACCCACGTTTCGCCAATTATGATTTTCGGTTCCGGGACGTAATAGGGGGCGACCCTATTGCCGTCTAGCTGGCCCTTTGTCTTGGGCTGTATTTTACTGTCAGATGGAGAACAGCGCTATCCCGTAGCTACCTTTACGACACCCATAGGAAGAGCTGGGGTGGTCCTATTCTACTACACCGGAGGCCAACATGGCAATATATAAAAAAAAAATATATTGTGTCATTGGGTTACACAGTTCATACAATCTCTGTCTCCCGAACCAGGAGACAACTGGAGGAACTGTATCTCAGGAGACAGTTCCTTCCACCTTACAGGTTTCACAATGTGGAATCATTTATTTATGTGGTTCCATAATGTAGTAAATAGAAGAAAATAAGTAAAAGTAAAATTATGGTAGGAATAAAAAAAAGGTATAAAAAAATAGTTTTCCCAACAATGCCAACAATGCTATAATGCGGTCTAACATGCAACCCGAGATCTAGCCCCCTACTCTTTCTATTGATGTGGCTTACCTTACCTTTCGTAAAAGAGACTGCCGTTTGACCTACTAAATGTAGCCTAGCCAGTCAGAGCCTCATCCATCAGTGGGAGTATCAGCTTGCAGTTGAGAATGGTTTGTGCCTGAAAATCTTAGTAGCATTAACTGAACATTCGTTTGGTCGCAGAAATCGAAGACTAGATAATGTATTGGCATGAAATTTCGTTATGTTCTTGCAATTTTGGTACTTTGGTTATATATGAACCAACAAATTCATGAAACAGCTAGAATCTAAACAACGGTTGTCATTATCAAATGCATGACTGTTTTATTGCACATCAAAGTCAATTTAGCATGATTTGACAACATTGAAGCGATGGTGGCGCCATCTTTCAGTTCACAGAATTGTGGTACGAATATTACAAGGCAAAATATAAACGAAAATTCACACAAAAACACTCCGTGTAGTCATGTTCATTTGGAACACCTGACTACAATTTACAATGAGTCAGCTACCTTATTATAAATATGCAACTAAAATATATACAAAACTGTCTATACTGGAAAATGATGGCGCTTGGTGGAACTTTTTACTCATATTAAATGAGGCAATTGTACTTTAAAACTGTATATTTTTGAACCTGACAGGTTTACAATGGTTTTAACTACTATAATTATTTTTAAATACTACTTTCTAGCATTTAGAAATACAATAGTTGAAAGAAGAAGCATTTAGACATATAAATCTTTGAGAATGCCTCTATGGCGTGGCGGTAGTGTACGCGACTGCCACGCAGGAGGCGCGGGTTCGATTCCCGCTCAGTGCAAATATTTATATGCATGAATGTGGTATTTGCATTGGTCTGGGTGTTTCTATGTATAATATGTATGTATTTACAAAAAAAGGTTTATAAGTATGTTTATCCGCATTCCAGATTCCATAACACAGGCTATAATAGCTTACCATGGGTCTAGATAGCGTTGTGTAGAATGTTGTGGAATATTTATGGAATGCCGTTCAGGTTCAAAAAATAAAAAAATCCGGATCACAACATCTGTTTGACATTAAACAGAGCCTTCATTCCCAGGTTCGATGTCTGTGGCGGTGCAACCCGCGTTCCTGGACAAGCTCTCGGCGACGATACAGCAACAGCGGCGGCAACTCGACTCTACCAGAGCCAAGTCTGTCAGGGAAATGATCAACGCTCACGCGCAGGTAAATGAACAGGTATTAGTAACGATTTGTGTATTACGGTGTCGGGATAGATTAACTGATGGCAATATTACTATAGCTCAGACAAAAATAATAACATAGACAGAACATATAAACCTAGCAAGGGAAGTCGCAAAAAGGAATGCTAAAGTAGTGCTATCTTGTTCGCACTCATCGTGACCGCGCACGAGTCCGAGCGAGATGGCACTACATTAGTATTCCTTCCTTAACGTAAGCATAATTCGTGTTGGTTAGCCCTTTAGCTTTGATATAGGTATCTGGTAATATTTTGATTCAAGCGTTATTGCGTCGGGGGACCCTGGAAAGTTCCGATAACACGTGGAAGTGATTTATCAGTGACCCCCTGATATAATAACGCTTGAATCAAAATATTATCAAATACCTATATCAAAACGATGTTTACAAAGTACTCTAGCGAAATGCGTAAGAGTTTATAAATAAAATAATTTGTAATCTTTTATGAAACATAGGTGGTAACGGTATTCTTCCGTGCAAGGTGTGTTTTGAATCATGTAATGATATTTAATGTATTTGGATCTGGGATATTTGCCAAATAAACGACAAAGCCGATTTTTTCACATACATTTTCTTTTATTTACTTAATAATAAATAACAAAAAATCGTTTTACCAATATAGTTATAAAAATAAGTGTCTTGAAACTTATTCACACTTAGTGCGGTAGCCATATTATTTTTACATTTATGACGCTTAAAGCCAGGTAGATTTGTAAATTTTTTGGTTTTGTATTTATTTTTTAATGATATTCTGGGGGATTGGTTTTAACTTGTTTCAACTAAACCTTTTCGGGCTTATTTTTTTTTTTTTTTTATGATTGTTTAGTACTAAATACATCGGGAAGAAGAAGCGCTCAAGTGGGACTTGAACCTACGACCTTTCCCTTATAGAGGGAATGCTCTTCCAACTGAGCTATTGAGCCACACCCGAATGACTTCAAATTTCTCTTCTTTTATATTCGTCTTTAAGGCCGACGGTGAAGCCATCTACCAACTTTCTTACGAACTCTTGGAACCAATGTTTAGCACTAATTGTAAGTTTCCTCCACAGCCTGACCCCCGAGTGTGCCACACATCCTTGATGGAACAAATCAAGCGCGGCGCAACGCTACGCCGCAACAAGCACTGCAACGACAGATCCGCACCTAAGATACGTTAGACGTTACAATACATGTTACTGTATCGATGTTTTTAATATTGTGCGTATAGTTTGTGTATCTGGTTTTTGACTATAAGTAACTTCGAAACTTTTCAAATTACCAGGAGTAATGATTGCGGTGGGCGACTTTATATGTCTGATTCAGTTTTTTTTGCAGTTCCTTGCGAAGAGTTTAATATCGAAGGAAAGTCCGGTGAAAATAAAAAAAATAGGCAATTAAAAATCAATGTCCGTTGTTGTGCAGGTTGAAAAGGTTATTTAAATGTATAGTGTTGCACTTTCTGATGCTGACGATGTAACACTCTTAATGACTGTTACAAGCGTCATGATCACAGATGGTTATTATAAACAAATAAAAAACATGGTAAATATATTATCTATTAATATAAACGCAATATTTTATTGAGTTATTCAAAAACTTAACACGACTTATTTTTTATATCTGAATATAATTAGATTCAGCAATAACCGTAAAAAATCATGAAGTAAAATGTGTTATTCACATGAAAATTACCTGAATATCGAAAATAATGCAATCGTTATGACAACTTTTTCATCGAAAAATATGTCAGTAACAGAGATTACATATATACATACATACAGCATAAACTCACGCCTGTATTCCCCGAAGGGGTAGGCAGAGATTATTTCTGTCAAAAAAGGTAATTGAATACCTACTGCATTATACTAGGTGGTTGTATAGTCGTTTCGGATAAACCGGGCACAGTTTTAATAGCAAAATGATCTGGAAGTATTAATTTGGCGAAATAATTTTTTTATAATGTACGGGAATAATGTTCTGGTGAAAGGAAAAATATATGGGGGTTTTAAGAAAAAAAAATCTTTCGCCAAATTAATACTTCCAGATGATTTTGCTTTCGAAACTGTGGCCAAATTCTTTTTATCGGAAATTACTATAAAATCACCCAGTATACTAACATTCTGACAATAACGTTTGTCAATCGGGCACATTTCCCTCTGTTCCATAAAGACATATTCTCAAAAGAAATGCAAAGTAAGACTTTATTGCACCCACACATCGCACCTTGGAGTAGCATTTTAATCCCGTTCTATCAACCCTCTATGCTTATTTCTATGTGTTATTTCAGACCATATTATAATAACACTAGCTGTCCCGGCGAACTTCGTACCGCCAATTTTTTCCCGCCCCGCGATCCGCGTCAGATCCCGTTCCCGCTGCACCATTTAGGGGGATGAAAAATAGATGTTGGCCGATTCTCATAGATACCGGATAAGCACAAAAAATTTCATCAAAATCGGTCAAGCCGTTTCGGAGGAGTATGGCAACGAAAACTGTGACACGAGAATTTTATATAATAACATATTCCTGTAACAAATTTCATTTAAAATGTCATTTCATTTGCATGATTCATTAAGAAATTTAATCAATTCACTGTTGCATTTAATTTATTATATAAATATTACGAAACGCAATTATTTAATTACTTAGAACTACAGTGGTCATACGTTGATGCAACAATGGACTTACACTTAAATAGCGACACGTCATACAATTACCCTAATAGATACAATTAAAACCAACCGTCTCCTTTCAGAGAAATATTAATTCTGTATATATTATTTACTCGTGGGATCGAACAATTGTTATAAATTAATTATGCCTACATACGCTTAACATAATACCAATTATTTACCTAATATGTAGTAGGGTTTTACAATAAGTTCGTGGAAACAATGTGGTTTTATTACATTGTACTGTTACATAAAAGGTATAACATTTTGCCCTAAAATTGCTTTGGAAACCACTCTTGAGATAAATGTAAGAAAATATTGATGACAGTTTACATCCAGGTCCGTATAACATAAACTCACGCCTGTATTCCCCGAACGGGCAGGCTAGCACCCACATTTCGCCAGTTTATGTTTAGGTCCCAATGTAATAGGTGGCGAGCCTATTGCGATTAACCGGGCACTTATAAACCTGCGATAAATACACACAACTTCGAAAAGCATCGAAAAGTTATTGGTGTGTGCCATGGTAAACCTGGGATCGAACCCGAGACCTCGTCTCAGCAGTCCATTACCCATACCACTAGGCTAGAAATCAAAATAAAATAATCACACAGAAACAAACGCTCAACAAGTGAGTGGACCCATAGCTCACGCAACTACTGAGGTGGCGAATGCTTAGTAACCAATGTCCGAACCGAACTCCGAGAACGTTACGTGCTGATGCAGAAAAGATATTTTTTCTTATCTATGGTCGCCGCCTGAGCAGATAACGCGGCAATACACGGTATTCTTCATAAAATCTAGATATCCAGTGAAATTCCTTCATGCAGTCTGTAATGAAAATAAAAGTACTGAAGAGACAATTCACAAATAAATTAATGACGAAGATTAGAATGACGTGACAAAGAGATATGATATCCATATGAATATTTTGTAATGAATTGATAACTTAACCTTTTTCAAATCGGTTCAAAAATATTTTCACCGGACTCTCTGACGTAATGTAATTAAAAAATTATATTGTAAATGAGACTTTATTTTTTTTCAATTTGTGTTCACACTTTTAAAAATAAGTTGCCAGAAAGTAACACCAATCACGCACACATGCGTAATAATGTATGACCGAGACTTGTTACAACAATCCTTGTATACGTCATGTAACGTCCAAC
This sequence comes from Eilema sororculum, assembly GCA_914829495.1. Lineage (NCBI taxonomy): Eukaryota > Metazoa > Arthropoda > Insecta > Lepidoptera > Erebidae > Eilema > Eilema sororculum. The sequence continues at coordinate 3,203,732 of OU618532.1, forward strand.
TTAACACTATTGTTATATTACACGTTACACACTAATTAGAGAAAGTCTTACGATAAACTAACTAATGATGCCAATTCTGTGTTGTCAACACTAACTAAAGTACGCTAAAAATCTCTAAAATGGTATTATACACCCGGATTGTATAGTCGTTTCGTAAGAAAAGATTTTAGACACAGTTTCGATGGCAAAATTGTTAGGTGTGTATGTTATGTGGGAGTGGGACTCGAACCGACTACAAGGACTACTCAGAACAGAAGAACGATTTTCGACCTTAAGAACATTTTCTTAATTACATATCATTTCGCATAAATAGATGCCGCAGATCACGAATATATGAAAAAATACTCTGTTTTATGAGATGTTAATAAGGTCGAAAATTGCTTGCATTGTCGGCCGGCCGACTAATTGAGTATTCGTTTGCCTCACGGCCGTGTACTGTCCGGCCAGAATCTATCTGCGCTGGCCGGAATCGGCCACACACTATAATAATCTTTTTCTACGAAAAGACGATGCAATCTGGGTGTATTATAAATTTTAGAGATTTTTGGTGTATTTTAGTTAGTTGAAACACAACAGAATTAGCACCAATATCGACAATTAGAACAGAGATGCTCGAGTCGTTTGATTTAGAAGATTTTTTTTTGTTGACATAGTTAATATTATTACTTATTTATAAATAATTGTGTAACTACATTGAATATTTCTTTTTATTATTTGTCGCCCACAAATGCCGCGTGATAAAAAAACTTGCAAGCTAATTTCGAAATAATAAATGTTAGTTGTGTATAAGTTTTGAAAATTTAAATTATTAGATTTAAGAGAAATATTATCAATCGTTAACATACATATAATGATACATTTCGTTTTTGCTTTTGAGATGTTTTTTTTTTAAATATAATCTACTGATTTTTTAAATAAAGTATGAAATTAGTTCGGAGATATGTAAATTGCCATTGAAGATTGCTAAATACTGTCTGTTTTTTGTAATCCAATAGCAATTGAATGATCCAAGTGTTGCCAATTTTGGTGTTTTTCTAACATTTTGTAGTATACTACTGCTATATAATATATTATAATAATATTAATGTGAAAGTTCTTTGAGAAATGTACACTAACGACATATCTTTTGACTTGAGAGTATTATCCTCTTAGTAGAACTCGTTTCTATGGAAGCGACACTGCCACTGCGAGAAAATTCCATGTAATACTTTTCGAAACATTTAGTATCGCAAAATTATACTAATCTTTTATAACACTTGAAGTTGCCAATATTTATTTTCAATCAAACAAATTTAGTACTAAGTCGCCTCCATAGATTCTGTCCATATCAGAACGCCTTGGAAATATCTCCGCACGTAATATTATAATGTCACAACTGTTTACATATATTTAAGTAAGTATAGCATTTTATAGATCAATATTATAGTTTTTTAGGTAGACACAATATTTTTCATGCCTAACAAAGCCTGTAAAGATTTGGTGTAAGTTTAAAACTAAAATAGAAATTATAGTTTGATTACATATACTAGTGTGATTAGTTTGGACTCCTAACATATATGTATATTTAACACTTCTGTGGAATGAGGTGTTGTCACCTCATTATAATATCAGATTATATCGAAACATGCGCATAAGAAACTATAGATTTATATATTTCTTAGAAATTATTCGCTCGTTTATTTCATAACACTTTTTCTATATGTTGCGACGAGCAGTACTGAATGCTAATATATAATATATTATCTATGATTAGAATAAGTGTGTTTATAGATTGTAGGGTAGATGTTTACATATCTTGATACTATAGTCTTGTACGTACGTCCACACTGTCACCGAATTACTTCCCCTGTACGTCGAGGTTTAGTGGAAAGACCTCTATAGCCGTTATATATTTTTATTTTTCCTATAAACGATTGTTCAAAGTGAATAATTTCGAGTCTCATGGCTTGTGAAAGCTGTGCAGGTAAATTGTTTTGAAGAAATTATATGCCCATTGCCGTTAATTTCTTGGGCATACCATTTTTTTATGCCTGTTAGTGATTAATTGAATGACGAATAATTTCAACTTATCGTTAAGTTGTCGTGAAAATTTAGAGACGTCTATAGCCGTTATCTATTTCTTTAAGTATATTTTCCTTTTCCGTGGCTACAAAAAATGATTGTTGGACGAATAAATTCGTCTTACAGCTTTTAAGCTGTTTAAGTAAACAGATTCTTGAAAATTATAAGACGTCTATAGCCGTCATCTAATTCTTTTTCTTGGCTCTAAACAATTGTTTATAGTGAAGAACGCCAGGCGCGTGATGACATTTGTTTAATAAAGGAAGAATAAACACAAGATTAAGGAAAGGCTGGTAGGAAAAGGCTTTTTGTAACTTTGTATGTAAGACTACAAGCCTATTTTGGACTTTATCGAAAATCTAGATCGATGTTATATTGTCTACCCTCAAATAGAAGTAAAAAGAAAAGAGAGTAGGAACAGGTAGTAGGAACCGTTAACTGGCTTATGTTTGGATGCTAAATGCTGTTCGGTGACTACTGATTATCGTAAAGTATCTTCTAGAACATCACGCTTGAATCATACAGACAGTTATAAATGTATGATGTATATAATCACGCCTGTACGTCTCTTAAGAGGTAGCTAGAAGTGTTAACGCCCAAATTTCGCCAACTGTTTTAACGTAATGGGAGGTTATTGTTTATTCCTAAAGGTATATAGAAAAATAGTGACGTCACGAACATAGATATATAATTTTGTTCTACAAAAACAAATGATTATTCATCGTACTTGTTGGTTGTAGTTTTAACCATAACAACCTGTTTTGTATAACCTATTTGTTTGATGGCGTCTATAGCCTTTAGTCATAATTTTATTTAACGTAAATAAACATATTTGAATCAACCTATAGTTTGAAACATTTTCACCTCAATACCTTCATCCTAACACCAATCCTGGTCGTATTCAGAACTTGTGTTTTGAAACTACATCCTTCCTTTCCTTAATATTATTTAACTTGGCTTTTACGAAAGTGAATGCTGTCTGACGAGAGGTAATCCTGCATCTAAGTCGTCAATCCGCAGGTGTACAGTCGACAAAGGAGATACGGTCACACTTTTTCATTTAAAGTTCAATGAAAGGGCCAGCGCCCAGTGCCGGCATCGGCAAGCATCAGGATTTGTATTTGTCGAATAACAATAGATCTTATTGTTATAGATATGAGATTGAACTTTAATTGGCAACCATACCGCTGCAGAATGCCGATCGATGCCGACGATAGCCGACGATCGTCATTGAAATTTCAATTTTATAGTGATAGCGATAAGATCTATTAAGCTTGGCCAAAAAATTCTGAAGATCGCCGATGCCGATAATGAGCGCCGGCTCTAAAGGTGCAATCGTATTACTTTTGTTGACTGTACCTTTCAGGTGAAATAGCCTTTGGTCTCTCGCGACCCATTTTCACTTTTTGATCACAAGCTTAACGTAATACAATGGAGAGATCTCAGGTTAAAATTCTGGCTATAACACTATCGACATGAATTCACTCCTAATAAAAAATACTCGTTAATTAAGGTAGCTGGAAGGATTTGCGGAATATTTGTAATTTCGGTAACTTCTTAGAAATCCAAGAATTGTTTATAATTCTATATTGTTTACAAACAATATTATTCATCATACTTGTTGATTCCATTTTCCACTATCACCGTTACACTCTTCCTATGGCATAGTTCCATGTTTCATATTGACGTCTATGGACTTTATTCGGAATTTTATTGAACGCAAATAGACGTGTTTATGTTATTTTCATTATAACAACAAGTCATAGAAGTACCTATTTCAGTTTCAACGACATTACTCATCACTTCAGAGAAATTGTAGACTATGTTTTGTCAACACTACACTTTTTTTTAAAAAGGACACTTCTATTTGACTTAACCTCGCCTGATTGTAAGCTAAAGGCAAAGTTTCGGAAAGAGGGTCACCATCGCAAACATGTACCATGTTAACAGTGGTGGCATTCAGCTTGACGGTCTCATCACGCCCCGCTGAAAGGACCTGGGACTGTAGGAAGAAGGAAATCAAATCAAAATCAAATCTAAAATAGTTTATTCTGCATAAACCATTAAATCGGAACTTACAAAACGTCAACATAAAGTAAATATTAAATACTAACTAATACTAGCAAATGGACCACCGGTTCGAAACGTGGCCCAGACCCGAGTAGACTCAACAGGAAACACGTGAGCTGGCAGGGGGTTCCAGGTCTTAGTGGTGCGGCATAGGAATGAGGTACACGATGCTTAATACTATCGTTACTTACGTTAATACTATTATCTGGGTTTCGATTCTGCTAAAGCCAATCAATTGTGCTGCCACTGCCAATGCAAACGACATTAAATAATAGACTTTAAAGCAATTTTATTAAAGTTCAAAATCAAATGACTTTTGCAGAGTAATTGAAAAGTGTAATGAAACTGTTTTCATTTTATTTTGGACTTTAGGCGTATAGGAATAAAGTCTAAAATTTATGACATTCTGCAGTGACAGCGGCACTACAATGTTTTAGTAGAATCGAGGGCCTGTTCTGTTCTATCGTATCTATGCGATTCGTCGATGCGATGATTAAATTTGCAATGACATTTTGGATAACCCAAATATTTTTTTCTTTTAGGGTTCCTTACCCAAACTGTAGATACGGAACTCTATTACTAAGACTTCACTATTTGTTTGTTTGTCAGCAAGCTGTATTCATGAATCGTGACAGACAGTTGAAATTTTCATTAAATGATTCATTTCTGGCGCCGCTATAACAAGAAATACCTACTGAAAACAGTATAAAAAATATTTACGGAGGACGTGCATAGCAACTGCGTAGTAGCGAATGCCGTCTAACACCTCAAACCTGACAGGTAAGTCTGCACCAGATTGGGTTGGACGTTGAATCTCTGGGTGGGTCCCAAATAGGTGCATAGGATCCAGAAAGTACACCTGTGTCTAAAAAGACAGCCAAATCCATTATGCCATTAAAACGAAATTTAGTAAGAAATTAACTCTTTTTCAAACTTAATTACGTTTTATACGTTGAAGGAGTGTAGTAGGTACACGTATAATGTCAATAGAAGAATATTAAAATAGAAAACCCAATAAAACTGCCTGAAACGTGAATCGAATGGAAGGCCTTATGCTTTACTCACAGAAGTCATACTCACTACCACTATCACCAGGGTCGTTGCTAACCTACACGTGAAAAATTGCTATAACATTTTGAATACAACTTTCCTGATGTAAGGAAGGAAAATGACATGTTTGTGTTGTTGAGTAGTAACATAATATTGATTGATGTCTGATAGTGCCATTTATTCATTAATGGGAATTCATTGATGTCATAAATGTAGTAGGTATGTAGGTACCTACTCTTCGTTGCAACGAACAAGGATGTACTCTACATATATGAATGACATTGAACTACCTACCTAACTGGTTAAACAAGGATGAATGGGATATGTAGCAAGCAATTTGGTAATCGCGAATGTAAACCAAGTAGAAGAAGTACCTACTTATAAGCCCTAAGTATCACCTTTTAAACCTTCCCTAGACCTCCACGTATATTTCAAGACCAAGTTAAGATAAATCCAATCAGCCGTTCTCGAGTTTTAGCGAGACTAACGAACAGCAATTGATTTATATATATATAGATAGATTATCTTTAGAAAAGCAAAATAACAACTTTTATTGTATAGTCGACCACGTACTATGTGGGTCACGATTCAATTTGGTCGATTGTACCTCTAATAGTTACAAAAAGTCTCACAAACTTTCTTACATTAGGTTTATAATTTATGTTAATTAAACATCATCGATGTGAACAACCGAACATAATTAATGTCCTCGCAAAGATACCTTGACCAATTAAAGGGCGATTGTAGAATCTGGCAAAGGCTGATGACGAATTTTTTAACTTAAACTTTAGCGTTAGTTTTGCTTTCGGGATTTACAGTAAGTAAGTCAGCTGCACTCTTTCACATTCACACTTAGGTACATAGTCGAAAAACTAATATGCGGGCCTGAGGCAAAAAACGATTATTTCTAAGAATAACACTAATATAATGATATGTACCTACCGTTATTTTTGCGCATGACTCACTGAGTAGATGCAAATGTGATAGAGCTTTCTCGAAGAGACCATTACTCACTAAGAGGTGACAGTTCAAATGATATTTATTATCTGCCAATTATAACATCGTCATTCCAACAAATACATACCAATGTTGAACGAAATTTTGTTTACGGACTGAAATCATTATGCAACTACTCAGTTTATGATTTAAGATTGTCATTCTATCAAAGACACCTCGTGTAATGTGGTTAACTACGCAAAGAAAAGCTTTGGTTATTTAAACTTCTTGAATACGACTGAAACAAGTTAAGACTGACATTGTTAGAGTTAGTGAATTATGCGCGAAATATAATTTGAACATTCAGTGATTTATGGAAAAAATTGTGTTAAAATATTGTTCGGAAGGTATGATAACGCCGAAATATACCTAAGTGTAGTATGTTTGAAACAAGAGTGCCACGGAATTGGGAGATCTTGTTATTTTTTCTGTGTGATATGCGTGCTCTGATGTGATTTATTTAAAGGTAAGTTTTTTTTTTATTTTTAAGTCAGCACTGCCATTATTTCTGGACAGCTTTGGATGCAATCAAAATTATTATTTATTTTTCTGAAATACTTAGATACAAGCAAGGAACTTACTTTGATTTTTATTCATCCATATTTAAGCATCCAAATATTTGCACTGAGCGGAGATCGAACTCACGTCCCCTACGCAGCAGATACTTTACTACCTACTACCGGCATGCCATATAGGCATAAAATGATGACGAGGCAGAATTTTTTATATATGACACGACAATTTGATTTCACCTCGCCTGATCGTAAGGTAAAGCCAAAGACTCGGAAAGTATTGTGCTAATTTTAAAGTTCGAAAACATCGGAAAAATTGAAATGCTCAAGTGAGACTTGAACTCACGACCCTTAGAGGGGGAATGCTCTTCCAACTGAGCTATTGAGCCACACTTGAATCACTTCAAATATACCTTTCCTTTATATCTGTCTTTAAGGGCGACGGTGGAGTCATCTACCAACATTCTTACGAACTGTTGAAAACAATGAATGATTTTTCAACCATTTTTAAACATTGAATTTTGATGACTCCGCCCAAATATTTGAATGATTTTTTGTACCATGTTAACAATGGCGGCACTCAGCTTGACCGCCTCATCAGATGCCTTTTCAAGCCCCGCTTAAAGTAACCGGGACTGTAGGAAGAAGGAATTACGTGAGCTGGCAGGGAGATCCAGATCATAATGACGCGGCATAGGAATGAGTCGCCGAACCGCTTGGTTCTTGATGGAATATTCTGCACCGTACGCGGGTGATATATAAGCCCTGCGCGCGTTGTCCTGGGTAGGAAAGAAGAGACTGGGACTAATTGTCAGAGCTCATCAGAACATTCACCATGCGTATGCGTTTCCCAATAATGCGGACTCGTCGTTGCAACCTGTCGAGAGCATCTAGTAAGCACTTTGCGGAGCCATCTCAGAGATGCATATTACCTTTGCCTGTTCCGAAAGGAACGAAAGGAACAAGATTAAAAAATTACTTTTCCTCTCTAGAGGTTAAAACGACTTTTCCACAGATATCGAAGAGTAAAATTAGTCAAAATCTTTTTCTCAGGAATGTGTGGAGTTATCAACTTGAAATTTATACCACATATGTCTTCTAGAATTCTTTCGGTGCAATAAATTTAGGTATAGTGAAAGCTCCTACTATGTCCATCAAATCCCGTTTGAAACCTTGCACTTTGGGGTTCAAGGTTCACTTTTTATAACGTAAGCTGTGCAAAAATCAAACTACTAACCGCCGTTCCCAATACCATACTGACATTTAGAGATAGATCGCATCTACGGATAAGGTGCTCGGCTGTTTAAATTCAAAACATAGTAACTCCTATTTCACACCAATTTCGGAAAATAAAATTATACCGCAATGCGCTTTCCCGCAAAAAATCAGTTAGCATGTTTTCAATTTAAACAGCCGATACGTCAAATTTGACTGCTGCGATCTATCTCCAACTGTAAGTATGTTATTGGGAACGGCCGTTAGTCAACGCAATCAAAATATATTGTGTTAAATGTAGTTTAAGTTAAAGAACTCTCGGTGTGCGAGTCAGACTCACTCTTGGCCGGCTTTTTTTCTTTATTCTAGATCTGTTTATAATAATAATTAGTGCACTAACATCTTCAATATGCTACGTTGGAGCCCAATGTTCTAATTTATTCTTTCTCTGAATGATTGCATCTGACCTCCCAACCTCGAGAGGAAACCCAGAGCTTGTCCATCAATCAGTAGGTGTGCCGGTTTGCACTTGGTTTGGTTTGGTTTAGGCCCGTCAAGTCTCGGTGGAACACGTGCAATTAGGCACTTAATGTTCCATAACACGCGGAATATTTATTATTTTTCCTGTTTGAATAACTACGTAGTACTGAGAGGATAGATTTTCCAAATGCTACTATTGTATCTCATAATATACGTAACAATTACGAACACGTAATAATTGTGATGTAGAATTTTATAATATGAGTTATGAATTAGAGGAAAATCAATGGGATATTCGTTAACATCGCGTGCAATGATCATTTACTTAACATAGCAACAGTGGTGTCAGTTCTGGCTGTACACGAGGCTTGCTAGTTACCTACTCTTGTTTTGGTTAATCTTGGTTTTTACAGCCCCTGGCGGTTGTGAACGCGGCTGCTACGTAGTAGGCGTGGGTTCGATCCCCGCTCAGTGCAAATATTTGTATGCATGAATATGGCATGGTCGTGCCTCGGAGAGTACGTTAAGCCGTCGGTCCCGGTTGCCATATAGATAGATGTTGTATGGCAGTCGTTATGGGTAGTTGGAGCCCTAAGTCCAACAACTGGTCTAGCTACAATGCTTCGATATCGCCTTTGGGTTGTGGAGGTCAGATGGCAATCGCTTCATAGAAAATATCGAAGTTTAGCCAAATCCGGAGTTAGACTGGTGAAGTGGACCCCAGACTCCAAGCTGAATGTTTCGGATGTGACTGGGAGTAACGCTAAGATGAAGAAGAAGATTTTATATTTATATTTATATACTAGCTTTTGCCCGCGGCTCCACCCGCGTGGATGTCGGTTATCGCGATCAAACATAGCCTATGTCCTTTCTCATGGTCTAATCTACCCCTATACCAAATTTCATCAAAATCGGTTCAGTGGTTGAGGCGTGAAAGCGTAACATGCAGACAGGCAGACAGACAGACAGACAGAGTTACTTTCGCATTTATAATATTAGTATGGAAGCCTATTTTTGCAGTTAGTTAAATCTTACATACCTACGTCATTTTTGATGACGATGTGGAGAAATACTCTGACGCGTGACGCTTCTAGCAAAATCAGTTCATACGAAGAATTTAATCATCAAAAATGATACCTAAGTAGGTACATCGTGATGACTGGATGGTCACATTGAATACCTATGAAATCATGTTTTATCCATAAACTTAGTATATATTAAGTTTATGGTTCTATCACTATTCTGGGTATTCTTTCAGAATTGTTTCTCCGAATAATTCACTACTTGTAATTTATTAACGACTAGCTTTTGCCCGCGGCTCCGCTCTCGTGGATGTCGGTTATCGCGACCAAACATAGCCTATATCCTTTCTCAGTGTCTAATCTACCCCTATACCAAATTTCATCAAAATCGGTTGAATGCTTTAGGCGTGAAAGCGTAACATGCATACAGACAGACAAACAGACAGACAGAGTAACTGTCGCATATATAGGTAATATTAGTATGAATGAATTGCGATTTTTAAAAGACGTTACGTGATATAAAACTTGTTTTTTTGTCTTATATCACTGCCTATGTCAAAACAATTAAAAGAATCATGAAAGAAGACTATTATCCGAATCTCGTCTTCGAGTGAATCAGCACTCAAGCAAACCTCACCGAAAAACGAATTACACAAAAATAATAAAAAAGCATCGGTCATCTCGTATTGATTCTACAAAATGATTCATTACTCATATCATTATTAATCATCTTTGTAATATATTCATTGTGGCTTTTCACCAATTTGTGATCGTTAGACATAATAGTCATAAGGGTTTATGTGTTACTGAAAATAATTCCACGAATCATTCTAAATTATGATTCAGAAAAAACTACATTATGATACGCCGATGGTGGTGAACTATAGCAACTAAATATTAAATAGGTAGCGCGATTGCTTTTGAGTAATAGGTAGGTATGCAACTATTTTGAATGTCAGCTAATCTGTTCATAGCAAAATGTGGTAGTATATTAATTCATTCACTGGCCCTCTAATAAAGTCTCAGGGTGAGTCCTAGGGTATGCGAAGACGTCAGTGCTTAAAGCTGCTGCCGCTAGAGATGGCTGGCTAACCACACTAGAGACAAACGGCACGGCCAAGCGCTTCTGTAAAAGCTACGAACTAACAATATTCTACGAGCAAGTAAGCCGACGAATCGGCTTGCTTGCTTGTTCCGGCGTGGAACTCGTGCTCTTTGTAGCCAGTTGCGGTGATGGTGTTGGTTGCTTCACAAACATTAGAAGGGTACAAAATTGAGAACAGACGCGTCACAGAGAATATGACGGGGAGCATAAGTAGGTAGGTCACAAGATCGGAAGACAGTGGAAAAATAAGAAGCAGCTGTAAGGAATATGGAATTGAGGAAGATTACTCATAGGTATATCAACCAGTGGAGAATGAGACTTGGACTCTTTCAGCATCCGGGCAGCGACTCAGTAGAAGAGAATAACTAATAACCAACAGGCTGGTAGTCTACGGAAGGAGCGACAGCCTAACCGCTCAATGTTAGTAAGGTATTAAGTGCCTCCTGCTCTCAGCATTCGACTTTTATAGCTACGATGTACCGGAACATTCAGGGGCGTAGCTACCGCCGTATTTGCCGTATCAATTATACGGGGCCCCCGGGTCACGGGGGCCCCCAAAGTGTGTAAGGAAAAATAATAAAAACTTTCTAATTTATTTTATTTTACAAATGACAAAATTCTATAAAGCAATTCCTTTTTTTCCCGCCTTAAGCGTGAGTTTAAAAGTTGGCAACACTCTACATCGTTATGGCGGGCTGCGGGGCTTTCCCGTTTTACTTACTTCATCTTCAACTCAGCGGGGAATTCCCGGGAATCCTTCATCGATATCGCGATGTACGTGTACGTTGTTGTACTTTTTGCATTGGATGTTAAACCACGGAGTGCAGTGCACTGTTTATTTACGCGCTTTATATAAATATGCATTACATTGTAATTCAGTACAAACAATATTGTTCTTCTGGTTTAGCAGTAGTAGTAGTTGTAAAAGAAATGAGTGAAAGGAAAAGAGATTATCCCAGCGGCGCTGAGAAAAGAAAAATTAAACAGAAAAGGGACGAGGTTATAAAAAAAGTCCCCAAAATTTCTTCATTTTTTCAGAGACAAGATACTGTGAGTGATTTAGATTGGAAAGGTAAGTACTACCCAACCCATTTATTAGGGGCCTGTAGTGATAAACAAGGAAATCTTTTAATTTTGGTCTGTCCATCTGTCCGTCACAAAAAGTTGTCTCCCCCCTCGATTTTCACAATTATACTGTTTTTAGGGTTCCGTGCCTTGATTAAAAAAAAACAAAATTCTAACTTATCTATAGGATCGATTTGTTTTGTTGTTTGTCTATCAATCCGTATCGTATCGTTAATTGCGTGTTGAGAACTTCAGATGTGCAGACTCGCTTTCGGGTTCTCGTTTTGTATGGCCACTACGCGCTGCGTTTAAATAGCACGCAGGTGTATAGTAATGCACGGACGGGCTGCAGGTGATTTTGTATCTACTAATAGGTACGAGCACAATCCGCGTAGAGTCTGTGTGGGTCTGAATCTGAACTGAACACTCTCTAACTGTGACCCTTAGTAACGTTATTTATTTATATATAACTCTTTTTAGTTTAGTATCAAAGCATTCGTATTTATTTTTTAACAATTACTCGTTTATTTTTAGATTCTTCTGACGCATGTTCTTCGTCACATATCCATCCGGAAATAGAAAAAAGCCAAGCACATACTTTATCAGATGTCCATCCAGAAATCGAGGAACCCCAAGTCAACGATTCTGATATATCTGCAGATTGTAATATAATTTCATCAGATAGAGGAAATTTTGGTGACAATTTAACTGAATGCGAACGAAAAATTTTAAATTGGGTCCATTTAAACCACAAGGACCATTTCCAAAAGTTTCAGAAAATAACCGACCTTTTTCGGCTTATTATTATTCATATTTCAATCAGGCAGGCATAAAAATTATAAGACCATGGTTATGTTATTCTAACGTTTTAAACAAACCGTACTGTCAATTCTGTTGGTTATTAGCAGATCGTCAAAACAAATCGTACTCCTCTGCTTGGGTTAACGGTGTTTCGGTTAGAAGCAATTTCACACAAACTATTCTTGACCATGAAAAGTCACAGCAGCATATTAGTGCCTCACTCTCTTATAATAATTGGTTGCAAGGAAATACCATCGATACTCTATTGAAAAGTAAAATCGATAGTAAAATTACATTCTGGAGAGATGTACTGCATCGTATAATTAATGTTATAATTACTTTAGTATCTTGTAATCTACCTTTGAGGGGGCATGATTCTGATTCTGGCAATTTCATGGCAATTTCACGTCTGCTATCTAACTATGATGCAACTTTAAAAGAACTTCTTCTAAAACCGAAAGGTGAAATAAATTATTTAAGCCCTACGATTCAAAACGAAATTATTAGTTTGCTTGGTACCACCGTTAGGAACAATATTATCTCAGAAATTAAAAAAGCTCCATTTCTGACAATAATTCTGGATACAACACAAGACTTGTCAAAAATTGACCAACTATCTGTAGTTTTTCGATATATCTCGGTTACAGAAATACAAAGATTTAGCAAAAGAGTGGGGGGTAACAACTGTTTTTAAAAACAGTAGGCGAAAGATAACGAAGCGTTTTTTTGATGAGTTATCACAAGATGAGAGAATTTCCGACCCGGAATCCTATTTCAAAGTCAATGTATACTATTGCTGCTTAGATATATTAATTTCTCAAACTAAAGAAAGATTTCAGAGCCTTTGCAACCTGAGTAGTATATTCGAAATATTACAACCGGAGAAACTCCTATCTTCTTCAAGCGAAGAGATATTAAACGCTTCCGAAAAACTGTCTGCTAAATACAGTAAAGACATCTCACTTAATCTTTGTGACCAATTGAAGGCTCTAAAAACATGCATAAATTCTGAAATTAAAAAAATGTATTCCATTAAAGAACTCATTGAATTATTACTAGTAAAATTCAATAGTCTTGCATCCAGTTTTCCCGAGGTAATCACAGCATGCTTTTTATTCTTGACCCTTCCAGTTACAACTGCAACGGCAGAAAGAAGTTTTTCAAAATTGAAACTAATAAAAAATTACTTAAGAACTTCGATGGGACAAGAACGACTGTCAGACATGTCACTATTGTCCATAGAGGCAGAAACTTTAGAAAAACTAAAATCATCATCTGCCATAAATGATTTAATTAATCAGTTTGCCGAAAAAAAGGCAAGGAGAGTGAATATTTAAAATTCGATTTTTATTTGTAAAATGGGTAAATTATGTATTGAATAACACACTTGTACTTTTCCACTGAATTTATTTATAGACCTGACCGGTTTCGCCTTACGGCATTCTCAAAGGTTCACATTGATGTTTTCTAGAATCGATCGATGATAATCTAGAATCGATTCACGAGACTACTTACGTGTAGACCTAGTAGTTCAAACGATCGTCCATAGATGGCATTACGTTCGCACTCAAGCTACAACGTCACAATATTGGCACAGAATAGATAATAGTACTAGCGTACATATTGGGCTGTGAAATTGCCTAAAGTAAATAAACTGCGGTTAATATTCAACTTCCTATGCTTACTGACCACAAAAGCCGTAGAGCTAAGTTTTCTTGCAAGACGATGACATAGGACTTTCCACTGTAATATTGTGTCCAAGGTTATACCTGAAAATACCGTTGAATCACTCTCTGCACTAAGTTTTGTACTATTATATTTTTGAGCTATACATTAACGTTTGACTTAATAAATTTAATTGGGATTGGCGAGTAAGTAGAAGCTGAAGTAGGCTGGCTACATCTGCCAAAGAACCGATGGACATCGGAACAAAGGAGTACCTACTAGTGGAGACCGCGAGTCCGCTATCAGAAGATGGTATTCCCCAGCAAGATGGACAGGCGACCTGACCCTCGATTCTACTAAAGTTAAATCACTGTGGTACCACAATCACTGTGGACCATGCAAAAAAATACATCTAATTTTAGACTTTATTTGTATAAGCCTAAAGTCCAAAATGAAATGAAAACAGTTCCATTACAATTTTAAAATTATTCTGCAAAAAGTCATCAAATTTTGAACTTAATAATACCTATCTATTTAAAGTCTATTATATAATGCCATTTTTTCTGTGTCTGTGACACGACTGTGGTTTCACTTTATTAGAATCGAGGCCCAGATCCGAGATTGAGAGAGGCCTATCCAGCGGCGATGGTCTGTAAAAGGCTGATTGATTACTTGAATCAATAAGCGCTATTTTCCGACTACTCTATATGTTTGAAAGTAATGTAAATCACAAGTAAAAGTCTGGTCCAAGTTTGAATATGTGGTGTGTGGGGATCATGATCTTAGTATATTAAGTTTATGGTGAGGATAGAAGAAAATTGTAAGAAGAGGACAAATATAAGAGCAAAAGAACCTGCAAGAAGATGAATGAATTTTGTGAAAGATTTTAGGACAAGCTATAAGCAGATAAAAATAGAAAAGTTTATGTACATGTTGCACCAACTCCAAATAAATAAACCATAAAGCGTGGTGATAGCATGTCTAATACTTTTAGTATACATAAAAGTTATTGTAATATGATATGCTCAGGTTTGGTATGAAAATCTGTGAGGTATCTATAGAACTTTTGAATGTTTCAGTCATGGTTTCAGTTATTTATTTTGTTTGTAATTTTCTCTCCAATTCGCGAAAGCCTTTCGGATCACCAAACCAAACACTTTTGAACGTTGGGAAAAAACCCCGTAATTTACCTACAGCCAGATTCAGAAGGCAAGATGTAAAGTCTGGTAGACAAGAATCTAACAATAAAAACACAGTCACCAAACCAAGATTGCCAGTCATTATGACTGTCTGGTGAATCACCGCGTAGCTCCCGTGCATTTCTCGTTGCATTTGCTTAATATGTCTTAACTTCAACGAAACCCTGACAATGCGGACGAGATGGCCGAGTTTTTTGTCTAAACTATTTTTAAATTCGGACGATCAAGTCGAATTCCATAGAGGTTGAATTCCCGAGTCATTGACACGAAATAAGGTGAATAGTGACTGTAAACAAATTATTGTTAAGCAAAATACTACAGCTAATAATAGGTACAGTTAGTATCAGAAAGATGTTAACGAACAGTGCTCAAAATGGTCTTAATTTCTTTTTTGACCCCTCCAGTTGACCGATTGTTCTTATATTTGGCACACAAGTTTAGTTCGGACAAAAATACCATATAAATCAATAAAATTGCTTTATTTGCTCTTAATACGAGAGTTTTAACATCATTTTGAGACTTAATCTTCAAGATATTTATGACGCTGACTGTACACCAATCATAATGCACTTCGCTATCAGTAGGTAGGTAATTAATTTCACTGGCACTACGTAGTCGGTCAGTGACCGCAGTCTATCACCTAACAGATACGTCACACAGAAAGTGACTACATACATAATATTGTAGTACCTACTTACAACTGATATTACAATGTGATCAGAGTCACGTATGACTTCTGACTCATAATTCGGTCTATCATACATCGGACTCAACCGTTGATTTATTAATTTAGAATATTTATGAGTTAATTATATATATAAGGGTTAATTCATACTAGGATAGCGAATTTAACTAATTGAATGTGGACATTAACCTATACCTGTCATAGATCATGGTATAGGTATAGACCTATACCATGATCGCGTTAATTCCCGTTAGTGTTATTGTATTAACCTCGATCGTTGAAAGTGTGTAGATGTTGATATTTCTATTGGCTCAATCTTATTCCTGTCCTATTGCGCTCAGCTGTTAACAATTTTGTTTTATATAACTGGTTGATATAACTGTGGAAGCTCATAATTGGCGTGTACTAACCTAAATGTTGTATATATGTGAATGTGGCTGAAAGCTCCCCAAACAAAAAAATATATAAAAAAATAAAGTCGAAGGTCATCGATATCTATACTAATTATATAGCTGAAGAATTTTTTGGCTATTTTCAGAAACTACTGGTTCTAATTGAAGAAATCTTTTTTGTGTTGAATAGTCCTTTCATCGAGGAAGGTTATATACAGGCTATACATAGCCACGTTACTACTCAGGGAACGGAGCAGTAATTATAACTGTCAACAAATCTGATGGATTCCCTAACATCGGGCATATATTTCGAAATATGAGTACCATAAGTGAAACCGGAGCGGGTCTGCTAGTGAAAATATAAAAGTTAAAATAACAAATTCTCTGGGAGTAAAACCTGCGTCAGAGCTTCCTCAGAATCTGCTTGCAGATGAGGTTGGCGTAGATATCAAAGAAGATCTTGGGACTGCCCCATACACCGATTAAATACCAAGCTAGTGACAATTCAGTTGTATGTTCCTCTGTACCCATCTCTCAGGAAAAAAATGACATAATGATAAATGTCATATTTCCATTGCCTTTTCCTTCCTTATAGCAATATCTCATGGGCCTGTCATCATTGCGTCACAAAGCTACGTCACAAAATGTAAGTTCATGAAATTAACAAGGAAACGTGCCTATATGATTTAATGGCCCATTTAGACATTTCCAAAATCTGCGTTGAGTCTGGTTGATTCGCTTTCACTCCTCCACTTCGCACAGACTTTGGCATCCCTGACAGTAAGACAATTGGCACGTATATCAACTTCAACGCCTTGAAACTTAATGCTCTTGAACACCAGTATTAAGATCCCAAAAAGTATTCAAATATTGTATTTATAATAGTCACAAAAGAGTTCAAGAAACGTCTACGTGACTCACAAGGAATGAGGTACCTACTGATTCGAGTGCATCTTCTATAGAAGGAAATCTTCAGTTGTACCTAACTGCGTTAAGAGGTTAGATATTCGAACAAGTCATGAACTTTTGCTGCATCATATTCTGAGCTATATTTTCATGTCGTCCTCTCATGCTTGGAGACATCCCGCATACGTTTGCCGTTTGGTGGTATTCAGACTTGTTAGCTCCATTGGCAATTCGGTCTTTCGGCAGACGTGGCCAGTCGTTTGCCACCATTGCTTGCTTACTTCTATTATAGTCATGTGGGAGATGTTTATGTCCAAACAGCTGCTGAGACTGGGATTCGTATCATTCTTCTTCTTCGTCCAATAAAACTTAAGAAGCAAATATATTGGAACTTGACTCTTTGCCTCCACCATTCCGAAACTTGATTTGCTTTGAAAGGAAGAGACTGCCGTCTTGCTCCCAACCTTCAGAGATAAACCTTCGTCAGGACTTCATCTGTTAGTAGGTACGACAGATGAGTGACAGCATTGAGCTATGAGTTATCGTCTGGTATTTTCCTTTGCGGGGCTGTAGTTACTGCAGGGATACACCAATTCTCTAGGTGGATAAAACTGGACGGTTACAGTCACTAGACGGTTACATTACAATACATTGGCGACGGGGACAGAACCGATTAATATTATTATTGCAATAGTTGCGACATTCTCTATGAATTACCTACTATTAGACATTGTTTGTAGTAATTGTTTACATGAAAATCGGATACTGACGTCATTATTATCTATTGGACGTAACAATGACTTGGAAAAGGTATCTATTTTGTTGTTTGTTTGTTTGCGGTGTGGTTGCCGGGAAAGTAGGACACGAGGTGAACTGCATCCCTTCAGATGAGTACGTATAAAGATTCGATAGTTAAACGTACTGTCGAAAAAAGAATGAAAGGGCTAATCGCTTCTACCTTTCTACCTTCTACTTACCTGAACCTTAGAAATATCATATTTCGAATAGTTAGGGTCATATCCAAACCTGGATACCCAAGCCCCATCCAATTTATCCTTTAGGTACTATAAAATTGAATGCCCTAATTTCAGTGCTCTGATTTTTCCCAACATGTTATTTAAAGTTTAATACCTAGGTACCTATTGCATGTTGTCACGCGCTTGTGTACGTCACCAAACTCAATGCAAACTCCCTCCTTATTTTCCGGGGCATCCCCTCAAACGAAGTAAGTATTACTGACGACAAAAGCATTTGAAAAATTGTAAGGATTTTTGTGCCAATAAAGACTAAAGAGATGGAGTACGTAATTTCGGACGTATTTCATGTTCCGTACCTACCGTTCACTTGATTGTGATAAAATATAGTCTAAACTAGCTTTTGCTTGCGGCTCCACCTGCGTGGATATCGGTTGCGACCAAATATAGCCTATGTGTTAATCCAGGGTGTCAGCTAACTCCCCACCAATTTTTATTACAATCTCTGCAACCGTTTAGAATTCGCCTTTATAATATTAGTGTGATAAGTAACATTTATAGTCATAGTAACATTAGACTCAGAACTCCATCAAGCAGAAGGGACAAACCCTGGATGGACGGACGATGCTCTAGTGCGGCCTTTCCTCTCGGGATTGCGAGGTCAGGTGGCAGTCACCCTTAAAAACCGTACAAGTGAAACCAAAAGGAGCAAAAAGAGTAAGCGGGCTCCAGACTCCGACATCAGAGCCGCTGATGCGCAGTGTCAGAATTCTTCAATATTTATTCACATGGGATCTAAAACAAAAAAAAAACGAGGATCCCATGGGCACAGGGATATATTATACTGTTTTACATACAGTAATGAAGCAAGTACAGCTAAATTTAAATTTCCTGTTTCTGTATTAAGACTGAGGGTAAACACTACACGCGTCAATGAGTTTGAGTATTTGTACATGGGAAGGCACACCAGTGTGTCAATAACGTCATGTATAATGGCTAATATAATGTTTTTATTGTACTAGTAAACATAGTTATTAATAAAAGGATACTCTACAATTAATTCACTCGACCTATTCTAGGTGTAATTTCCTTTTCTTCATCCTGGTGCTAATCCAGGTTTTTTCTAGAGCTTGCCTTTCACCCAAGGACCTTTCCTCAACTTTTCCTTGGCTATGGAAGCGGTTAGCGACTATCGTTTGACTTCCCATCACCGAAGAGATATCGTTTTAGCGCTCAGCTGTTATAGGAGCTAGCATCTTGGAGAATCTCTAATGTACTTATCATTTTTCTTTCTATTGTCTAGATGAATGCTAGTAACCTTCTAACCTAATCTATCCGAGTTGGAGATCGCGGTGTCCATGAGCTCGCGCTTCCGCTGAACATTGATTTAAAATGTTATTATTTTTTTAAAGTCACTTTGCTCTATGCCTGGTCGTTAATCTGCAGCTTACCTAGATAGTTTGCAGATTAAATAGACGTAAACGTAAGAACTCAAACAATTTTTCGTACTTTCACTGTCGCGTGCAGGTAATCTCCAGATTACCTAGTAAATCTGTACTATAACTGATCTTCGCACATTAACGGTAACCAATTATATTGCTAGAAAACTGTGACTTACAATTCACAACAGACCATAAACAGACATCGTTATAAAGGAGTGTCATTTATGGTCTTATCACACACTAAGCAGGCGTTCCAAGGAGATAAGAAAAGTTACCCAATCGGAAATCAGATAGTCTGTTTGATTAGAACTCAATTACATGATAAGCTCTCGAATCACGAAGGTGCGAGTTCCGTGTGTGTCATGTTGTCGGTCAGGAGGGGGGGGGGGGGGGGGGAAGGGAAGGGTGTCACTTTGGAAGCATTCCTGTATTGTATAGTTTCAAGCCTCCTTTGCAAGGCGCAGAGTCTGACACTCCGCAGGGGTTTTAGTGTGTGAGAGCCTTTAATAACTGTATACCGTAGGAAATTTCCTCTGTTGTATTAAAGGCCTTTATTAGGGGGTGGTTGAAATTTTAAAATGGAGTCTATTATTATCTTGTCCCTTACGATAAATCCTCAAAGAAATGTGAGTTTACAGAGTACTAGCGTCTATGAATAGATACAATTATGGAATTAGATGAAGTGAAGACACAGTCAGCAATTCAAAGACGTCTCTACCTACTCCAATGTATAAGAAGGTTCATAATACAAACAAGGTTGTGAATACGCAATACATTCGACGGATTCGCGTTCAAAGATGTTGTTTCCTGTTACAAAACAAACGAAGACTGCTTGGCCGTGTTTGCTGGAGACCTATTTACCAACGTCACTGTCTCCTCTTTAATGTAAACAACAACACTCTACCTTTTTTTTCCGTGCGGAAATCCCCTCGGATACCCCCCCTACCGGAACCAGAAGGGGTGGTTATGTCGGACTCGAACCGACTAAAATCGCACGCCGACTGTGGGTCGTGGTGCTAGGCCGGAGGTGAGGTTGTCATTGACATATCCCTCGCACCCCGGCTGACCCAGGGCCATCCCTTACGGTTTGGCCCTCCTCGGGAGGGGGGACGGTGTCCCCGACTCGCCCCCGAACAACACTCTACCTAGATCCATGCAGTAGTTTTTGCGTCCATTGCGAACAAACGGACCAGAATTAATAAAAATGTGCTCAGGGGTATTATTTTTAGTGAGATCGAGTTTCGTGAGAAGACGGTGGATTACAATTAAGTCAAAGTCAAAAGTCAAAAATCATTTATTATTCTGCATAGAACATTAAATCAGACTTACAAAACGTCAATATAAAGTAAATTTTATACTAGTTTAGCAAATGGACCACCGGCCACCGAAACGCGGCCCAGACCTGAGAAGACTCCGGCAAGCAACTCAGTGGACCTTTTTTTTTTGTAAACATTTACTTAGTCTAATAGTTTATGGTCCAGATACAGTGCTTTGCTTGAGTTGCATAGCTAAGCGAACAGCTCATTTCCAAAGTTGTTTATCATCTAAACGTTCTTGGATTTTATAATAGCCTTTCTGGCACAGTTTACTCTTAACTGTATTTTTAAATTTATTAACAGGTAAATCTCTAATTTCATTAGGAAGCTTGATAAAAAAGCGTATACAGTTGCCGTGAAAAGAATTACATATGTTTATTTTTATGGAGTCTGCTATCACAAACTACAGGATTGGTTAACATAACAGAGAGAAATGGCGTAAAACTAGACCAACTTGACTACTTGTACTAACGCGTGAAGTTACAAAATGGATTATTACTGAACATGAGGGTCTATATAACCATAGGTCGGAATTAGGGAGACTTATTTATGGACTCGCCTTGAAATGTTGATATTAATGTGAATCTTCTCGGGTTTTCTGATGGACAAACTTGTGTGGACAGCAAATAACTATTACAAAATTTTTCCTTGCTTTGTTTACTTATGTTATTTTATTATATTGGTAGGTGAAAATTATAATACTAATTAAGTGTAAAGTTTACGTAAAAATGATTTATATGTATTTCTGCACAGTTGGGATCATGGAATGTTGCAAAGAATTACAATAATTTTATCAATTAATAAATCACTGTCTTTTTCTGCTCTTTAATTTGTTAATTCCGTGATTCGAGGCATATCTACATTGCATGAAATCAGTGTAAGTACATAAATAACTGTACCTTATTCCAACCTATGATCACAACACGAGTATTTTTATGAAGTGTGTAAACTGTACAGAGTCTGTACTTTTTTTGGGGAATAGTCTTGATTCCTGGAGAATACCGGGACAAACTAAAACCCTCCTGTGCCAGAACTATCTGTTATAGGGATTTGAAATTCTATCAACGAAGAACAAAGTAATGGAAAAATACTCTAAAATATGAATACAGGTTAATATGAAATACTTATTTTCAACATGATGTAATGTAGTCCAAATATGAGTGTGTTAGAATTTAATAATTATGTTTGGTTTAAGGATAATTTAAAGGAAAATCTTGCAGGAAAACTATGAATCAGAAGCCAGTAGGTACTCTTAGGATAATGTTTTGGGCTTATCGCCACTATTGGTCTAGGGTTATAGGGCTAGGGCATAAGCTGGGATGATTTAAGACATTTAAAAATGAGTTAAAGCTCATGTTTCGGTGAGAATTCATAACATATTTTTCATTATTCTTGATGATAAAGTGCTCATAATTTCACCGCCATTAGGCATGCAATAACACCTGTAAATCCAACCTAATCTAACTATGAATTTTAATATATAATTCACCAGTGAGCGTTAGTGTACTTTTTAAAATTTTCTGGTTGAGTTGCTTAGTCTTAAAGAAAGTTTCGATACAAAAAAGGATGGTGTTCAATAGTACCTACTAATAAAATAATATACATTTCATGAAACTTTGTATTTCAATAGAAAATTTAGACTTGCACGTGTTCAATAAACAAACCTTTCATTGAAATAATATTTTTGTTTTATCTCTGTTTTAACTAACACGTATAAAACCAAAAAAAAGAAACCCCACTCTAGTAGATAGTCGCTTATGAAAACTAAACAATAAGAATATTTTAATGAATTTTATAGCAGTATGCTAACTATACAAATCTAATACGAGTACATAGGGAAAAAGGAATCTTCTCAGGCGGGACTCGAACCCGCGGTCTTTCCCTTACAGGGGGAATGCCTTGACCAACTCGGCTACCGAGACACGCCCGATGTGATTCAAATTTCCCTTCTATTTTTATCCGTCTCGTAATCAAAACTCACTAGGGAGTTTTTGTGCTGTAAGTGCAAAGATCAATTGTGCTTGTCTTGCTTTGTCTTCTACACTGACGGCACAGAAACCCTCTGTGCATACAGGGTCGGCTGTAGTGTGGCACCCCTGGTGTTATGGACGTGTATGGCCACGGTAACTACTTTCCATCAGGCGAGCCGTGTGCTTGTCTGCCACTTTAGTTGTACAAAAAAACTATATCGGCTAATTTTATGGTCGTTTGCGAACGAAACAACAAAATCGTCTAGTAGTATGAATTTGACAAATAAATATTTTTTTTCTATAAAATCCATAAATTATTCAGTTTACCTGTACATTATTCCCATTATATTATTAATAACTTATTTTATTCAAGTTAAATTAAACTTCCAGACGATTTAGCTATTGAAACTGTCCAAAACCTTTCGCTCCGAAATGAATTTAATATAATAAATGACTAGAAAACCAACCGATATATTCTTAATATTATAGGAATTGGATTTAATGTCTATAGGTAGGTATTCGATTTCTGGGTAAGTAAACCATATCTGCATAACGAAAATGTAAATTTCTTACCACTCCAGGGATTCCGTTTAAAATTATAGAATAAGTAGCTGCAATAGCAGATTTGTGAATCACTGTGGTCAAACTTAACGTGCTGGTAACATGAAGCAGGAAAGCGGGTACAAACTGAAACTTTGATTTGGATAAACGCCTGACTCAAAGACTATTGCTATTTTAGGTTTTCCTGTAAGACTGTTAATTATGGTAGCTTCTTTGATTTCTTGACTGGGAGTGTTCCTTATAGATAGGGATTCGCAGAAACTCAATTTTAAACTTGGATATTCGTTACATACTCAATACCTCAGTTTATTAATATACCTGATTAATATACTGTGGCTCCAACCTCGTGAATGTCTATTTCCACTATTTATGTTCATATTTCCGGTGCAGTTTAGCTTTTAAGTCTGATTCCTGAGACCTTTCTAACGAAAAAAACACATCAGAAATCGTTCAGTAATTTTTGCATCCATCGCGAGTAAACAGACAAAAATTAAAAAGAAAATTTGTTCAGTATCGTTAATATAACAAAAGTTTTTTAAATATAGAGTGTCTCAATAAGAGTGCACTTTTTAAAATTGGAACTTTTTTTTCATGCCAGTTGCAACTCTGAAATTTTACAGTCGTCACCTCAGTTTATACCGATTATTAAAAATGGGGCGCTTTTCGAAAGAACAACCCGTTACAATTGTAAAAACTTATTACAAAACTCATTACAAAACAATCGATTTATTGCAGCAACGTTTTCCTGAACACATTATCTCACGAAATTCTGATATCAACTGGCGACCAAGATCGTGCGATATAACGCCGTGCAATTTTTTTCTTTGGGGTTTTGTGAAATCTCGGGTTTGTGCGAATAAACCCAAAACAATTCCTGAGCTCAAATCGAAAATCCAACGTGTCATCGGTGAGATATAGTCACATCTCTGTGCAAAAGTCATGGCAAATTTCATGAAACTGCCGGATATTTTATTCCATACTTAATCGGAACATGTCTTCTTTAAAATACAATAAAAATATCACAACTCTATCATAAAAGACTTGTTATTATTTTTAAATTAAAAAGTGCACTCTTATTGAGACACCCTAAACATATCCCTAACTAGTTATCCGCCCGCGGCTCCGCTCGCGTGGATCTCTTATCTCCGATTCTACTTACCCGATTGCAATTAAACCTCTGTTCAGTACTTTTTGCCTTCATTGCGAACAAACCTACTGGAACCTGGATAAAATCAATGTTGAAGTATCCTACATCTCCTGGCTCTGACGCTACATCCCCACCAATATTCAGCTAAATCGGTATAGCCGTTCTTGAGTTATACATATAGTGTAACTAACACGACATTCTTTTATATACTCGTATTTAGAAGATGCATAGCCACGACCATAATACTCGTAATATAGAATAAATAATTTATTTTATCCAAACCATCAATGTAAACCTTTTAGTACGTAAGGCGAAACCGGTCAGGTACAGAAATACAATTGAACTCTGTGGAAAAGTGTATAAGTGTATTATTCAATATAGAATGAACGATGTTTAAACGAATAAAAACTTGAAGTCTTAAGTAGGTGGGATTCATTTTAGGGTCGCTTTGCCGCCCCATCGGATGTTCTATGACGCATGAATAGTACAAGGTGGCGTGATTTTGTCTTGCATTTATGGTGCTCGTTTGCTCCCTGTATAGGCTATCAGCACTTTTGGAAAACCCTACCAATAACACATACCTAGAGACTCACATGTAGTGTTAAAGTAAATGAATCATACCATAGTATCATTTAGTAAAGGCAGTACTCCTTTACTCTGCTTCTCAGGTAAACTGACTATGATAAAACTAATTTAAAAAAATATATTTTACCGTATGAAAATAATTAATTGTGATCTCACCTTTCATACAGCTTGGCTATATTATATCCCACCACATAGATTGTAATAATAGTGGACCTGAAATGGAACCTTGTGAGACACTGTGGACCTAAACCGTAGCTGATTAACTGTGATTTTTTATTGATTTTTTATACCATATATGCGACATACTAGCTATTTTACCCGTAGTACTAGCTGACACGGTAAACGTTGTTTGTGATTTGTTTGTTTGGTCGAATGCGTTTATCTCAGAAACTACAAGTTCAAATTGATAAATTATTTTTGTCAATGGTCCGTATTGGTAGATATTCCAAATATTAAAAAATTCGACAGATTTTTATACAGTTAGTATTTCAAAACTACAAAAAACTATTTTCCTGGTAATTGTTCGAATTTTTTTCGCCGTAAAAACCAATTTTAACGAACATTTAAAAAAAGAATTGACCATATTGGTCCAGGCGTTGTTGAGTTACTTATGCGCTTACCAACACATTTAGCGATTCATTTTTATATTATAGATAGATAACTCGTCATTACATAAAATGCATTATTCAAATTCATAAATCACTTGGTACTATGTTTACACCATGTTGTGTGAGTTAATTGCGAACCTCGCGTTGCGTAGGACAATAACATATCGACAACAAACATACGGATTTTCCCATTCACATTGCATTGTTATTATTTAATCATAATTACTCGTAGTAGGCACGAGTAACGAATACTGCAGTTGTATTCTAGTATGATGTACTAGGACCTTTTATGTACATGTTGGATGAATATTTTTAAGCGACTTCTAAAAAGGCCTCAATACGGATAAGTACGTATATGCGTGTTTGTATTGTATACGCGCTTAGATCACTCATAATATGTTTGTTCTTATTTTATTTCAAATAGGTTTATTCCATACATTTCATTGATCATATGGGAAAGACTGGTTTAAAATTTTAAGAATAGTCACCCATCTAAAAACTGACCGCACTAATATTACTTAACTTTATACCTACTGCGCTAACTTACGCTAGTTTATTTTTACTAACTGTACCTAATAATTTGACCAACTCATTTTGGTACATATAAGTTTTATCTGTGTTATTCCTTTGGAACAAAATATTAATAGGATAAAAGAGAAATACCATGCAGTATTAGAAAAATGGTACTTCTTCTTCTTCTTCGTGTCAATGGCTCATCAATTTATTAAATTATATAGCCAGGTATTGGGCTACGGCCGCAGTATTGTCTGTTGCCCCCCACAGGTCTGCGAGGTCAGAAAAATGGTACTGGATCGGAATAAATCATTCCACGATTACGTGGATGTTGGAAATCGCAACCAAACATGACATAAATATGTCCTTTCCCAAATTTTAATATAACTCTGGACAAAACTCCATCAAAATCGGTACAATGGTTTTGTCGTGAAAGTGTAATCAAGAGGCAGGCAGACATACAGACATTTATAGGTAGGCAGACAGTTACCTTGACTCTTTTTTTTAAAAGAATATTATAACCGAATTATATAAATCATGTCTACTCATAATACTTCATTTCTCAAATGTCAAATAAATCCAATAAATAAATTCAATAATAAATATAAATTAATTACAAATGGCAATTTAACAAACAATTTCAACCATAAAGTTTCCTAGAATAGGAATTCCTTCATGGGACATACTTATTTGAATGAATATGGTAATCCTCACGTGACATCCACCTAATTTGGCAGTGGATCCCCACAATAATGAATACCTACCATCACAAGGTATAGCACTAAATAAAGGATAAATAATTAATGTCCGTTGTTAATTAAATAGAGTATTGAGTAATAAATTGGGATTGTTTTTTTGTATACCACTTAGGTGGCAGACAAGCACGCGGCCCACCTGATGGTAAGTGGTTACCGCGGCCTATGGACGTATGCAACACCAGAGGCATTACACTCGGGCTGCCTACCCTGAAGAAACCTTCTAATGCCATTCTTGAAGAACCCTATATAGTATTCATATCACATATTATTGAAATACGATTAGTTATAAGTGGTTTAATTAGTCATATTATGTCCTGGTGTCCCCGTCCGTGAGTAAGATCTCCATATTTTAAATAGTCAATTTGGAATTTTACCGTTTGAGTTACCAAGCCCAGGTGATAGATTTAAATTGGTATTTAATGAAATTTTAAAGTAATCAGATTATAAAAGTGAGTGCTCTAGATGGTACTTGAACTTATAAAGTGAATACTCTGATCACAGAGCTACTGAGCCACGCGAATTTTTCTAGTCTAATTCGATTTGAATTAGGGAAGAAAAAAAATAGGAATGTGTTTCAAAATTACGATTTTATTAGGTTTCCATATGACAGGTTGAGTCAACATGCAGTTCACATTATTCGAAGTCCTCATTTCACCCACACCTTTGAACCATTGCATTGCAAGGGTATAACATAATAATATTTATTTCCTTCAATTGTAAATATTTTCAACTTACTTCCATTTCCTACTCCTTTCTTATCAAGAACGATAAGTGCAAAGTTGAAGTGTCAATCTCATAAGATGCAATTTCAACCAGGATCTAGCAGTACGGTGTTTACTACACACGTATTTCCTTCTTTATACCCGCAAAGGAACAGAGACAGTATATATACATTTAGGTGTTTATGTAAACAAGTAGGGAACTCCGTGGTCCATCTTCCCGAGGAGGGCCAGACCAATAGGGATGGCCCAGGGTCCGCCGAGGTGCGAGGAATTTTTACAAGAACCTCACTTTCAACTTTTCACTTCGAACCACAGACGGCGTGTGTTTTAGTCGGTTCGAATCCAATATAATTTTCTCCAAAACTAAGGGTCCGATTTTGATTCAGTGTTCAATTATGGATTTGGGTTTGATTGGTACTTAGATAACTAGGTGTTACAGTGACAATTTGCCAGAGAGCGCTTAAGCAAGAAATTTAGCAAATCAATGTCGCTATTTTTCTCCAAAATAAGTTGTCCGATTTTGATGTAGATTTCAATTATGGGTTTTGTTTGAATGGTGCATGTTCTAAGTTAGGTGTGCCGGTGACTACTCACCATGGGGTGCTGCAGGAAATTAATAGCTATACTTACTAAATAAAAAAGCTAAATTAAAAATATCTACGGTTAAAAGTTAAAAGTAATTGAAAAAGCAAAAAATTATTAAAAAAAATAATAAATTTGAATAGGTACCCCCGACATAAAAATACCTTCCAAATGTTCAGAATAAAAAAATAAATCGTGTTGGTTAGCCTTAGCTTTGATATTGGCATCTGGTAATATTTTGGTTCAAGCGTTGTTGTGTCGGGGCCCTTCACTGGTAAAGCACTTTCACATGTTATCGGAATGATCCAAGGTTCCTCGAGCCAACAACGCTTCAATCAAAAGAGACTTCCAGGCCAGAATCTACCATCAGGTGAAATAAGGACATACTCATGAAATACCCAATTTTTGCATGCAGAAATACCCTTGCGTCTGAGATTACTATACCCTATACATATAAAAATCTGTCTGTTATAACTTTTTTCTCAAGAACGCGTGTATGGGTAGGTATCTATCAGGTTGAAATTATCAAATATCCAGGTTGCAATGCTTCCAGGGGGGAAGCAGTGATCCAGTGCCTAATTAATTTTGTTAAATGAAAATAATTTTCTACAACTAACACTACCTATCAACGTTCGTGGTTATACGTCATTAGTATTTTCGAGGAAATTTACGATACGTATTGTGGCACAACATATTGCAATAATATAATATACCTATATTATTATCATCAAATGGAAACACTGATGTATTTGTACGTACAGTCAGCAACAGAAAGATGTTGACGAACAAAGTGCTCAAAATGATCTTAATTTAGTTTTTTTACCTCCTCCAGTTGACCGATTGTTCTGATATTTGGTAAGTTCGGACAATAATCCATATCCATACTAATATTATAAATGCGAAAGTAACTCTGTCTGTCTGTCTTGGTATAGGGGTAGATTAGACCATGAGAAAGGACATAGGCAATGTTTGGTCACGATAACCGACATCCACGCGGGTCGAGCCGCGGGCAATAGCTAGTACCATATAAATCAATAAAACAGTTTGATTTGCTCTTAATAAGAGAGTTTTAAGATCATTTTGAGACTTCGTTGTCAATTTATTTATGACGCTGACTGTACAACCGATACACTTGGTGATAGTCAGATGAGGCTGGCGTTAGAGATAGTAGATAGCACGTAGAATCCACAACGAGGATTCAAGTGGGCTCCAAAGTGCAAACACTAATCCCAGTCGCTTCTGAAGTTTTCAACTTGAAGTGTGGTGTATTGTAAGTCCGCCTTACTTTACTTTTTCTAACTGCGAATTTGGCTAAATTACCTGTAACGACTGCCAAAGATGTTCGTATGCATGGAGAAGGAAATGATAGCGGAGTTGTTGCAAGGCAATCGAGTCGCGTGCCGTCCAAACGTCAAATGGACTCATTCGGTAGGAACGTTATACCTATGAAGTCCTTCGACTCTTGACACCCCGCGCGTCTCTCTTCCCACCCGCATTCGGCGCGCGTTTTTATTAGGAGAAATATCAATGGGGCATCTCCGTTACTTAATCATATTCTGTCCTCCGTGTTCGTATGGTAACCGGGGACCGTTTATGGTAAAAAACTTAATAAATCGATTATACATTACTCACGCCTTCTTCCTCTGAAATAGGTCGTGTCGTGTTTGTCATATCAACTTATGATTTACAACTACCTCTGAATAAGCTTAGAACGATCGACCGCTATCAGTTAAGTAAATATACCTTATAAGACCCTTTGAACATAATCATGACGTCGTAAGACAAGAATATATCAACGGATTTTCATCTTTCTCCCTCTTACTATGAAAGAAAGAGACGAATATAGCCATGAAATGTGGACTGCGCGTAGGCATTATACCTATCGCTATTACTCGCGCCAGTACTGACGTCATCGCGGTGAGAGCGTGACACGCCTATTGAACACCGGCACGCTGTGGCCCCTCCCCACTAGTGCTACGAATTAGTTGGGAATACTGCTATCTAAAGCGATCGATACATAAGTTGCTGATGTTTCGACCAGGGCCTCAATTTTATTAAAGCCAAACCATAGTAGGTCAAAGCAATTAACAGATACATTGAATAATAGACTTTAAACCAATGCGAATAAAGTTCAAAATTAAATGACTATGGTGCAGAGTAATTGAAAAAGTGTTATGAAACTGTTTTCATTTCATTTTGGACTTTAGCCGCATAGGAATAAAGTTTAAAATGTTATTTCATTTCTTGCAGTGTCTGCGGAACCACAATTGTTTAGCTTTAGCAGAATCGAGGGCCAAGTTACACTGGGTAACATTGGGAGAGGCCTATGTCCAGCTGACAGCGATAGGCTAATTGATTGGTTGACAGATTGACATAGGTCACTTGTCACACAATACATGCAGTCCGGGTCCGTGGTCCACAAACAGTACAAGGTGCAAGGTGCTCGATTTATAAAAGGGTTTTATTTAAGGATGTATTATTCGATTTAATTCTTTTTTTTCATTCATCACATCACACATCAACAAAAAAGTCGAATTAATTCAAAAAATTCTTATTATAGATGATAAATAAGATTTTGCTCATTGGGATCTTGCTATGTCGTTTATCGTCTAAATATTTTTGAATTTAAATATAAATAAAAATAAAAATTAATTAATTTAAATTTTGAACCGACGAGCATGCATGAAGAATGTAATGAGAGTGAATGAAGCGAGAGTTACTGCTCGTAGCAAATGGAGATCCGTGATCTCTGCCTACCCCTACGGGAAACAGGCGTGATTTTATGTATGTATGTATGTATGTATTCTTGAATTCTACTGCTGGACATATAATATGTACATTCTACTAATGGATATGTTGTGTCAGGACTGCAATAGGCTGTCTACCGGGGTGCAAGAGTCTGCCGGGGTGCGAGAGATATGCTTTTGGCAATCTCACCTCCGGCAACCAAGGATCCAAGACGGCGTGCGTTTTGGTCGGTTCGAGTCCGACATAACCGCCTCCACCGGCTCCGTGGGGGTGGTAGCCGTGGGGATTTTTCGCACGATAAAAAAAGAAGGACTGCAATAGGCTAATTGATGGATTGAAACAATCTAGGAATTGAATTATTTGTTCTAGTGTGCCACTCAAACAAAACATCGTAATATATAAATATATATATTTCTATATATTTCTATAGGTATATTTATCTTATTTTCTATATACCTATATATTTCTATTATATCTATAAGTATATTTCTTTGACGTTGTTCTTCAGACCTTCCCTAATTTTTGGAGATATTTTAAACTGCATTCATAGATTTTGGGAAAATCGTACATTCCCCTTACTGCCCCGTGTTATGTGGTGCAAACAAAACTAGTCTTTTCAAAACTGTATTTATTTATAAC
Source organism: Eilema sororculum (assembly GCA_914829495.1). Lineage (NCBI taxonomy): Eukaryota > Metazoa > Arthropoda > Insecta > Lepidoptera > Erebidae > Eilema > Eilema sororculum. The sequence goes on from OU618532.1 coordinate 3,235,521, forward strand.
TAGGAAATAGTACAATTACAACTAGACTTATATTGATTATAATTAGACTTAAATTGATTATAATTAGATTTAGTAATTAGAAGATGTAGATACAGCGAATGTAGGAAATAGAATGTGTCGGGAGAGCCAGGACTTGGATATTTATGGGACCCGAATCAGAGTGGGGATGTATACATGTTTGTGTTAGTGGGGTACAAGTTAAAGGTCTATGCAAAGTGAACAAAAAGGAGTATCAAGATAAGGTACGTTAAGTTTTAACACTTATGGATAAGGAACGACTAAGATAAAGAACCGATAAATTATGTCAAGTTATTATGATTATGGTTGAGTAACAATTGAGATAAAGAACTAATAAAGTATGCTAAGTTATGCTTATAGTTAAGTGAGAAATAAGACAAAGTGTGTTAAGATAATTTATGCTTATAGATACGAGTATGTAACAGTTAAGATAATAAACTATAGATATATAACAATGAAGTATATTTAGTTATGCATATATAACAATGAAGTATATTTAGGTATGCATATATAACACCTCCCCCCTTAGAACAAAGATTGGGCCGTGTTGCCCGATTTTTGAGTGCTGGTAGTTGGGCGGGCGATGTCGATGTCCTCTTCTTCTTCATCTTCAGTGACACAGGATGTAGTCGTGTGAGTATTCAACGGCACCATAGGTATTTGAATATGTTGACGTCGTTGCGATCGGTCAAAGCAATTATTGAATATTTGGATACATCCGTCGCTGTGATGTGCGGCCGGTGTTTTTCGGTAATAGTTTTTAAAAGGATTTATGTTGCAGCATCTTAGGCAAATGAGGGTCAGCATTACCAATCCAGTTATGAAGGATATTGTGGAAAAACTGGAAATCTTCTTTTCTGTATGGTTCTTGTTATCTTGTAGCCTTTCATGGTGGATCTTGATTTCTTCTTTTATTGTTCTCAATGAATCTAATGGGATATCATTGATTTTGATGGGTTTGAGGTTTGGTGCGTTTGCGATTTCTATGTGATTTTCGAGGCATGAGGTTGTCAGGTCTACCGTTACTATTGGGTGACTTATGTTAACGGTCATGCCCTCCTCTGCGTACAGTGTCGCTAGGGCGGTATAGAGTCTACAGCCTTGCTCCAACGAAATTATTCCAGTGCCAGACATCTCGCCATGGGTGATTTTGTTCTGGCAGTCTAGAGAGTATGGGGTATTACTGTTTAATATGAAGATCCACTTGTTTGATTGTAATTTCTGGAAGGTGTTTATATTGGCTGAAAATGTAGTAATTTCACAGTTTTTTGGAACATTCTTTAAAGTCGTCGTCAGCACTGAGGTCTCGCACGTCGGCCTTGAGTTGACGTTGTACACGATGAATTTGCAGACTGCAATGTTGGGTGCAAACGTCTTGCAGCTGTCCAGAGAGTTTGTCGCAATGTATTGTTGTCTGTTGGAACTAGTGGCAAGATATGTTTGCTCCGGAAGGATGGTAGAATATAGGGTAGACTCGGGATGGGGTATTGGGATCGAATATAAATGATATAGTGTGAAAATGTCGGGTCTGACTAAAGGAAATTCTAGTACATAGATAAGCTTCTTCATATAGATATATGAGGTAATAGATGCGCATTCTAAAATTTTATGAATATTGTTCAAAGTTATTGGAGCCACGAGGTCTCTATTAGACCTTGCTGAACGAGTGGAGAGTAACTCCTCATATAAGCGAGTATAGGAGATTATAGAAGGATGAATTACATCAGCTTTTATAAAGACTGTGCTGCTGATTAAGTCATCGATATCTCTTTCTAAAGAGGTTACGGCTTCGAGAATTTGGATTTCTAATGTTGAGATTTCTTCAATTATTGTGAGGTTGAACAAAATTCTGTTAGTGGAATTGAAGTAGTTATAAATTTTTACGATGTTCTCGTTTATCTGATGCTCGTCGTATGATATTTTTAAGATGGTCTCGTTAAAATTTGTAATAGTTGACGAAATGATTTGGATTTGTTGTTTTAAAATTTGGTTTATTGAAATTTGTTTATTTTCGAGAAGTTCAATGTATTCATCGTAACGTTGCGCATCTTTTGCATCGGGTGTACCGATGAGCCATTTTAAAATAGAACCAAGCCCATTGAAAAGTTCTCGTTTGGTTCTTACATTGCTTGTGTACAGAGTGAGTTCATCAAGCCTGTCATCTATTTTGTCTAAGTTGACTTTAATGTATGAGTTAGTTGTTATGACACTAGGAAAATTAGAATAAAGAGATACGAGTGTTTGGAAATTATAAACGAGTCGTTTAAGGGAATCTCGGACAATAAGTAGAGGTCTTAAGTCGCGATAAATAACTAATTTCCATGCATCGTCCGATATTAGAATGTCACTTTCATTTTCAAAATATAATCCTGAATTGGAAGGAATTGGACTAATAATAGTTGTGTTACCATGGACAGGTGTCATGTACATCATGTACCTGGAATAACGAATTTTATTGATTAATTTTGGTTTGTAAGATTTATAGAGATTTTTAAAGTAGATGTAGGCTTTGTATACGATTATATAAAACATGGTAATATCGTGATAGACCAATGAAACTGAGTAATGAAATTGACACAGGGTTTGTTTATGAAGTTTTTCAAGTAATTGTTCGATATAGTAATACTATTGATTTAGGGTATTAATTTAATTGATATAAGGTATTAATTAATTGGTATTAATATTATAGGATGTGACATAGATTTGGTCATCCGGAAAATGGATTAAAACTAGAGTTTATTCTAAGATAAAAAGAGACTTATTTTAAACTAACCTAAATTAGAATTTAAGAGGGAGATTCGTGTACCGGTCGTAGGCGATTGGCATGCACTAATTGGTTTTTCCCCGATCTTTGAATGATATAATTCTCATTAAATCCTATTCTAACTATGCTATAGGGTCCTTCCCATTTACTGTCTAAGTTGTTGGGATTAGGCACTTTGAGCATTACTTTATCACTTACATTAAATCTGGCCACGTTCCTAATGTTATTATCATAACGTTCTTTAGCTTTCTCCTTCATGACGTCTAAATTGCGGCGAGCTATGTCACGAGAGACTTTCAGTTTTTCATTTAAGTCTCGTAGGTAATCGTGCGTAGTGTAATCGCTTTGTTCCTTAAGGGAATATAATGATCGAGGTTTATAACCGAAGAGTAACTCGTGAGGTGTAAATCCTGTAGATTGGTTGACGGATGTATTATGACACATCACGGCAAATGGTATGATTTGATCCCAATTAGAATGGTTTCGTTTGTGATACATCCTAATATGGTCACGAAGGGTTGCATGAAAACGTTCTAAAGACCCGTTTGTTTGAGGATGATAGGCAGTACTAACAGTATGATTAGAACCTAGAAGTTTCATTAATTGTTTCATGACATTATTTACGAATTCGGTGCCTTGGTCGGAGTGAAATCTTTTTGGTACACCGTAATGTTGGCAGTAGGTGAGGAGACATTTGGCTATCGTATTAGCCTGTTTATCCGGAATAGGGTATGCTTGTACGAATCTAGTGAGATCATCTTGTGCAGTTAGGATATATTTGTTTGATTCAGTGGTAACGTCAGAGTATGAAACTAAATCAATTGTTACGCGTTCAAAGGGTTCTGTGGAAGAGGATGTTATGACCATTGGTGCTTTGTACGTTTTTCGCTGGATTTTGTTGCGTTGGCAGATTTGACACTTGTCTATGTAGTCTTTGATTACATCACTCATGCCTTTCCAAAAATATTCATTTCTGATTTTGCGAGTGGTTTCTACAATACCGCGATGGCCTGATAATGGATCATCGTGGTATGTTTTTAGAATTTGGGGAATTTCGTCTGGATGCGGTGTCTTAACTCTATTTTCACAAATTATTATTTTGCAGTTAAATGTGTCAGCTAGGTAGGCTGTGATGTGAAGTTGTTCGTTACCATTAAGTTTGCAAGTGTTGTCGTTTTTAAGGTCTGGAATGTAGAGTGTTTCGAGAATATTATTTTGTAAACAACTTAGCAGGGCTTTAAAATAGCTTTCGGAATCCCAGGGATCGAAGTGAGTAGGTCTTGAGTACCCGAATATAATCTTTTGGTTTTTGGTAGAGATAAGTATATCAGTATCGTAAAGTGCATGTTGTTTATCAAGATACGGGCCTACTTGGGGACATTTGACGATTGCTTCGTTGTAAAGATCGTTCTTATCAGTGGGTTCGCACGAGATAGGGATGAAAATGTTTTTATGACGATCGTCTAAGAGGCAATCAGGAGAGATTTGTAAGTTTGGAGTGTCGAAGCTATATTGGGAATTTTCTGAGAAGTGTTGGTAATTAAGTTGTAGATAGTTATCGGGTAAATGAGAGTTTGAGTTAGTGGATTCGTTATCGCCCGTGAGATTAACAATATTCGTGTTACAGATTGGAGTTCGCGAGAGTGCATCGGCATTAGTGTTATTTTTACCAGCTTTGTAGATGATTTCGTATTCGAATTCCTCGAGTTTTAAACGCCATCGGACTAAGCGACTACCTGGATCTTTTATAGAGAATAACCATGTGAGGGGTTTGTGGTCTGTAACTATTTTGAACTTTCTTCCGAATAAGTAAGGTCGGAAGTGTTTTACAGCCCAGACTATTGCGAGTAATTCGCGTTCTATAGTTGAATAGTTTGATTCGGCTTTATTTAATGTTCTAGATGCGTAGGCGATGGGTAGATCTTTACCTATTTCTCCTTGAGATAAAACAGCACCTATAGCATGTATTGAGGCGTCGGTTGTTAGAATGAATTCTCTAGTGAAATCGGGGTATTGTAGAATAGGAGGATTAGTAAGCAGGTGTTTGCATTCGTCAAACGCTTTTTGTTGGGATTGGCCCCATATAAAGGGAACATCCTTTTTAAGTAAACTAGTAAGAGGTTTAGTGAGTCTACTAAAATTTGATATGAAGCGACGATAGTAACCGGTTAAACCAAGGAATGATTTTATGTCTTTGCATGATTTAGGGATTGGAAATTCTTTTACAGCTTTTACTTTGTCGGGGTTTGGTTTGACGCCTTCGTTTGATATTATATGACCTAAGTAAGCTACTTCGCGCCTAAGGAATTCGCATTTGTCGGGTTGGACTTTAAGATTATACTGTCGGAGTCGTGAGAAAACTTCACAAAGTTTCTGATGGTGTTCTTGAAGACTGGAAGCGAAAATGACTATGTCATCTAAGTATACGAAACATCTTTCGCCTTGAAGTCCACACAGAATAGAATCCATGGCACGTTGAAATGTACTGGGCCCTGACTTGAGCCCGAAACTCATCCTTTTATACTCCCAGTGCCCATATTTTGTGCTGAAAGCAGTTTTAGGTATATCCTTAGGGTCAACTTCGATTTGATGAAATCCAGATGCAAGATCGAGTGTTGTGAAATATTGTGAATGACCTAATTTATCTAGGATATCAGTGATATTCGGAAGAGGATAGCTGTCGCCTATAGTGATTTCGTTCAGTTTACGATAGTCGACCACCAGACGCCATTTGCGTTGGCCTGAGGCGTCAAGCTTTTTTGGTACAACCCAGATTGGGCTATTCCATGGGGAAGAGCTTGGTCTAATTATATCTTGATCTAGCATTTTCTGAACCTGAGTATTGACTTCGTTTTCATGAACTTGTGGTAATCGATATGTCTTTGTATGAATAGGAATATCGGTTGTGGTATTTATTTTATGTTTTGTATGACTGCTAAACGTTAACGCGTCACCTTCGAGGAAAAATATATCGGAATATTCGGATATGATTTTATCTAATGATATTGACTCTTCCTGGTTCAAATGTTCTCGCCTTATTGAAGAAAGGACTCTGTTTTGCCTATCAGTTAAGGATATGCTGTTAAGATTATTTAGCAAATGCTCGTTGGTGTTATCTACATGTTCATTAGGATCAAAGGGGCTAAGATCAAAGCTTGGAATATTGATGATTTCGTCTGATTTATTTGTGTTCATACAAGTAATTAAAAATGAATTATTTTCGACGTTTACTAATGCGTGGGGGACAACAATACCATCGGCTAGTGATTGTTTTTCAATTAATGCTGTTCCAGAAATAATATTATTGGCATGGCATCGTATTACTGTTTCAGAGCGACTACTAAGTATTTGTTCGTTTAGATTTTGATCTTGTTTAGGACTTTCGTTAAGAAAATGTAGATTGTAGGTTTTGTTACGTAGTCTCATTGTTTTTGACTGAACATAAAGTTGACAATTAAATTTGGACATAAAGTCGTTACCTAATATGCCATCTGCTTTAATGTTTAGGTCAGCAACGTGGAATTCGTACTTGGGCATATCGTCTAAGGATACTTCGGTAGTACCTGAAGTCAAAGTGGATGATTGCGTACTTGATATTCCTACAATGGACACGATTTTAGATTTGTTCAGAGGAGAAGATCCTATCTTGTCCCTTTTTATAACGGAAATTCCTGCACCAGTATCAATTAACAGAGTCACAGGGTTTCCATCAATGTGGAAAATGCAGTGTAAAAGATTTTCAGATGGAACATCGTTCAAAGATGAGATTGTAAATGATTCTATTTTGGATTTAATATGTTTAGGGTTCGATTTGGAGTATGATGATGATTCTATTTCGGTTTTGGATTTAATAGGTTTAGGTTTCGATTTGGAGTACTTAATGCTTGATTTAGTAGATTTAGAAATTGATTTATTCTTCGACTTGGTAGACTTAGATTTTGATATAGTAGATTTATTAGAGTTTGAATTATAAGACTTAGTAACATTTGATGGGGCAGAACCAAGAGTTTGGGGCTGGCTACCCTGTTCGTATGATTCGCTTACCATCGATTCAGTGGAGATAGAAAGGGTTTGTACAGATGCGTTTTTAAACTGTTTCTTATGATCAATTAGATTTGATTTAGGCGTTCTGTAAGCGTTATTACATGTATGGGGTGATTGGTTTACAGTTGAAGGTTGCTGAGGTCTTCGGTCAACGTTTGTGAAGGCGAGCAATGAACGGTGGCGATCTCCAACGGGCTGCTCATTTCGTTGGTCGCCTTGGAGTTTAAATTATTTATGTGTGTACCTGCTGGAGGTGCTGGAAGAGCTAATTGAGGAATTCTCGAATTGTTATACGCCCGTTTTCGGCATTCCGTTATCAAATGACCCGGGTTTTTACAATAATTACATATTTTAGAAGTGTTATTAGGTAGAATTTGACGAGGTTGGTTAGGTTGAGAGCTAGATGGGCGAAATTGATTTGGTTGTTGTAAACGATTATTTGTATTAAACGTATTACTCCGCGGTTGAGCGATTCTTATAGGATTCTTATAGGGATTTGTATTGAAAGGCTGTGGGGCTGTAAGTCTAAACATGGACTGCCGCGCTTTATTCATAGCACGTATCTTTTCCTCCTGGGAAGCGAATCGCCCAGCCTCGTTTAAGGTGGCGAATCCCTTCGTTCGGAGCATTGCTCCTATGTCGGAACTGAGTCCGTTTACAAAAACGTTCAACGCCGTTTCTTCGGTCGTTGCGATACGACCTGCTAAAGTGTTGTCTGAGATGTCCGCATTTAATTTTTCTATAATTTTGCTTCGACACAAGTCGACACGATGGAGATATTCGATGATTCCTTCGTTTGGCTTTTGGAATAACGATTGCAACTCTAAGTTGAGATGAGAAATTGTTTTTGTGTTGGAAAACCTATCAATAAGAAACCTCCGTAGGTTTTCCCACGAAGAATATTGTTTACAATGAACATCAGATGCACCAGAACCCGTTATGTTATTTAATGCGAATATAAGGAGCACTGATTTTTGATCCGCGGTGGCTAATTGAAAGGCTGAATCACAGGATCGGACAAATCTATATATTTGGCCATTATTGTCTGTGTCGAATGATGGTACAAGTTTTAAAAGGGTCGCGATATCTAGAGTCATGTTAAACTTGGAATAATACGAAGTTGCGAAAAACGAGGATAGATTAGTGTAAAGTTGGGATGTCTCGTTTTTTATTTCTTTTTGCATTTAGGAAGGCCGAAAAAATAGATGTAAAATAGATATATAAGATATAAAATAGATATATAAACAGGAAATTACACAGGAAATCAGAGCAGACAAGTTGTGCCACTTACCACACAAACAGCAAAAACTGGACTCGCATTCTGGTTCGGCGAAGTTCTTTAAAAGCCTGCAGCTACCACGTCGTAGTTCTTCGTTCTCGACGATGAGTTTTCGACACGTTTCACTTCGTCTTTATTAGCACTGTTATTGCGATATCCTACCGACTGCGCCAATTTGTTATGTGGTGCAAACAAAACTAGTCTTTTCAAAACTGTATTTATTTATAACTAGGAAATAGTACAATTACAACTAGACTTATATTGATTATAATTAGACTTAAATTGATTATAATTAGATTTAGTAATTAGAAGATGTAGATACAGCGAATGTAGGAAATAGAATGTGTCGGGAGAGCCAGGACTTGGATATTTATGGGACCCGAATCAGAGTGGGGATGTATACATGTTTGTGTTAGTGGGGTACAAGTTAAAGGTCTATGCAAAGTGAACAAAAAGGAGTATCAAGATAAGGTACGTTAAGTTTTAACACTTATGGATAAGGAACGACTAAGATAAAGAACCGATAAATTATGTCAAGTTATTATGATTATGGTTGAGTAACAATTGAGATAAAGAACTAATAAAGTATGCTAAGTTATGCTTATAGTTAAGTGAGAAATAAGACAAAGTGTGTTAAGATAATTTATGCTTATAGATACGAGTATGTAACAGTTAAGATAATAAACTATAGATATATAACAATGAAGTATATTTAGTTATGCATATATAACAATGAAGTATATTTAGGTATGCATATATAACACCCGTTTCAAAAATACACCCTGTATATTGTTAAGTATTGGAGATAAAATATATATTGTGCGGGTTGTTTGATTAGCACAGGTTAACTGTGTTATCTTATTTTGTTTTGACTCAATGTATACTTTTATACTTAAATAAATGACATTTAATAAAAAACTTCAAATATAAATATATATTATATTAACGATACTGAACACGAAAATATGTATTTTTTGGAATTTTTGGAATACTTAAAAACTACTAAACGGGTTTTGATGTGGTTTTTATTTGAAAGGCCTTATTTTGACTTAAAATTTTACGTTTGTTTGATCGTAATCAGTTCAGTAGGACCGGAGATATGAACAAAAGCCGCGTTAACCGAAATCCACGCGGGTGGAGCCGCGGGCGCAAGGCTAGTATCATATAAAAGGTAAAATTTCTATTATTATATTATTATTCATGAGGTAAACTTGATAAAAACTGCAATTACCTAAACTTTTGTTCGTCATACAAGAGAGAAATAAATTGAGTCATTCTGACATGATTCCCAGGTCTTTAAACCTTAATAGCTACTTACTGTCTAGTTCTGTGCTTATAGCAAAGAGTAATCAAAGGCATAACAGAAGATAAACCGCTAAGAGAGGATTGACATTAATCAATAAATGCTCTATTTTGTGTTCGTATAGCCCACGTGGGGGATATCATAAGTGCGAGGGATATGTCGAAGACAACCTCACCTCCGGCCTAGCACCACGACCCATAGTCGGCGTGCGGTTTTAGTCGGTTCGAGTCCGACATAACCTCCCCTTCCGGCTCCGGCAGGGGGGTATCCGAGGGGCTTTCCGCTCAAAAAATGCTTTGTCTAAAATTCACATTGGACTAAGTCGTCGGGCAGCGTAATCACGTAGCTGATTAAAACTATTTATCTCCGCCTGCTTTCGATGTCGAGCTTAAATAGTTTAAATGTACCTGAACATTCGTTACCTATTCATGACTCTAGAGCCTTCTATAAAACCTCCAACACCCGGCATCAGAGGTCACCCAATCGTGCATTCAATCCCAGTCTTCCCGTGGGGAGCGGGCCCCTTTTTTTTTTTTTTTTTTTCGTGCGGAAATCCCCTCGGATACCCCCCCTGCCGGAGCCGGAAGGGGAGGTTATGTCGGACTCGAACCGACTAAAACCGCACGCCGACTGTGGGTCATGGTGCTAGGCCGGAGGTGAGGTTGTCATAGACATATCCCTCGCACCCCGGCTGACCCAGGGCCATCTCTTACGGTCTGGCCCTCCTCAGGAGGGGGGACAACGGTGTCCCCAACTCGCCCCCGGGGGGGGAGCGGGCCCTGAACTATCATTCACCTACGCCATGAACGTTTCACCCTAGCTCTAATAGTTTCAGCAATCGCTCATAGATGGCGTTGCACTCGTCCTATTCATTGTATCGTTTTTATAAAAATAAAAAAACCTGACTGATGCTGAAAAGATCGAAACAAGTTTAATAGCTTAGGCAGTACTTACCCATTATTTTTTTCCAGTTATTATATAAATAAATAAATAAATATTCCACAACATTTTTACACAACGCTATCTAGACCCACGGTAATCTTTAATAGTTATGAAATCTAGAATGCGGATAAACATACTTAGATACTTTTTTTTTTGTAAATACATACATATTATACATAGAAACACCCAGACCAATGCAAATAGCCATATTCATGCATACAAATATTTGCACTGAGCGGGAATCGAACCCGCGCCTCATGCGTGGCAGTCGCGTGCACTAACGCCACGCCACAGAGGCTGTCATTAATGGTTTGTCTGCTATCAAAATTGTTTTTTTTTCTATAAACTACTTAGGTGGCAGACAAGCACACGGCCACCTGATGGAAAGTGGTAGTATGCAACTGAAGAAACCTTGTTTTGATCTTTTCAGCAGTCGGGGTGGAGCACCTATTTATATGTATTTTTATTTGCTTTTCAGTTGTATTTTCACTTTGCAGTCAGATTTTTTATTTTCTTAATAATTATGTTTATTTTAAACTCTTTAGTTATTATAATAATATTTCTAAGCGACAAATTTAGTAATATTTTTAATTCAAGATTGCTGATGAATGTGTTTACATAATTGTCCGGATAATAATAAAGTCTATCTACAAGAATAATCTCAAGGAATTAATCATAATTTTCGGATAGTGAAGGGACATCACCGAAATTTAACCTTACTTATAATTATTATATTTTGCTCATATCTCCAGATATACCACCAGTTCTACTCAACCGATTGCAATCAAACAAACGTATGATTTTAAGTCGGACCAAGACCTTCTAAACCAATAAAGCCACATCAAAATCTGTAAAATAGTTTTAACGTCCATCGCGGTCAAATAATTTTGACATCAAAAATCCGCCATCTTGGATTTCTACAAATTTTAATATACCAGAGGCCCGAGCACGAAGAATATTCGTATTTTTAATGTAAACTTATCGAGAAAACGGGGCATGTGATTGGTACATACCGATTCATAGTAGGCAAGCAACCAATCGTAATGCTCCATTCTCAAGTACGTTTACGTGACGAATACGAATAATTTTCGTGCTCGGGCCACTGGTGTCAATCACACAATCACGACAGATGAACTGGCACCTTGCATGTCAAAATCCGTCAAGCTATTCAAGCTGTGTAGATCATAAAAGTAAATTTTGTAAGTTTTTCTTTTGGCACCAAATCATCCGCCATTCTGATTTTCTTGAAATTATAACATACCTCGTGTCAGTTACACAATGAAGCACAGAGCCATTCAACAAGAAAAAAAAAACAAAAATAAAAATGATACCTCTCATGTCAAAATCCGTCAAGCCGTTTAGAAAGACTGCACTACGGGAGTGCTGACAGAAATGAAAACTTAATCGTTGTAATGTATATCACTTGTGAATGATGTAACTTGTGTATTGTTGCGAATCTATAGGCATATCAAAAAATGTTCTACAAAAAGTGCAAAACACGTATAAAGATTTCACCTCAATAAAATCTTGGGATTTACATTTTTCTATTCAGGAATATTCCTAAGACGTTTTTGGTAAGAGGCAATTTTAATTAATCTATTATAAGTTCGTCTTCCGGATGATGTAATCGTGACAAATCCCAACTGTACAAGTGTACCACCTACAAAGCCTGCGTCTGCCTGCATTAGCCAGTTAATCACCACCCGTCGAGGAAAACGATAGTGCTAAACGACTGCGCTCATTATGTGAAATTAATATCGAACTCTCTTTGATTTTCAAGCGATTTTTAAACATAATTTAATTTAATGATGTTAGTGGGTGATTTTATTGTTTATTAGCAATCTGAAGTGTTTCTGAGTGGGAGCTGTTAACGATTTTAATATAAATCAGCCAAATATTTGTACAGAGGACCTCTATGGCGTCTCAAGGTGTGTAGTTTAATAAAAAAAATATCTGGTTTGATTTTTTTTTATAAATTTTCTAAAAATGAATCCTAGCTAGATCGATTTATCGCCCCCGAAACCCCCTGTATACTAAATTTCATGAAAACCGTTGGAGCCGGTTCCGAGATTCCAATTATATATTTACAAGAATTGCTCATTTAAAGGTATAAGATAATAAAACAAGCAATATAAATACTTTTATCTATATAGTTCATGGTGGTCAGATGGTCCGAAGGGAAAGGTATACCGACTCGGCAAACGTTTTGCAGCTATAAAAATTCAGTGCAAATGTGGTGCGAACCAGGACCTGGTACAGGTTTTCTTCCTAGATTTAGGAAGTTAGACAGCCGTACCTTCTATAATAGGCAAATTCCAAATCTATATTCTTCTATAATACCAAATCGTATCGACTGGTACGCAAGTGGAACCTTTTCCTTTTTCGTGCAAAAATCTCAACGAATACCATCTCTGTAGGCCATCGGGGTAGCTATATTGGACTCGGGTCAAGTCTGAAATACCGAGGTCTAAGGTTACCCAGAAGGTATTTCCATCTACGGTCCTAAGATGAACCCCTTCGGTTTAGGAAGCACGATGTCTCTACCAAAACCCGGAAAGAAGGCAAGAGGTCTTTAGGGTGACAGGCGGCTATCTTGTCACCGCCACGCCTGTGCTCGTAAACCAGCTCAATCAGTGCCTGCTCTTCATTGCGCCCTATTACTAATACATGCACATGGGGAGCCTTCAATCAGCCCTCTGCTCTTGCTTCGGTCGAGATTAACTTCAGGTGGCAGTATCTACCCTGAGGTGATGTGAGAGGCGGCGGGAGGCGCTACCGTCTCTGTTGCCCAGCACTGCGTTCCAGACCACGTGCCTCCGATAAGGATTTAAGGTGCCCCAGTACACTGGCCGCGGAGCCGCCTGTCACCCTAGCAGAAGCGTGCCGCGGCGGCGCGCGGCGGTGCAAAGTGTGCAGCCCCGTAACCGGGGCTAGATGGGACACTATGGTCCCCACAACCCGAAGGGGGCATTCTCGAAATAGATGGTCCTGGGTTTGCCGGGGTGCGAGAGCTTTCGGCAATCTCACCTCCGGCAATCAAAGACCCAAGACGCCGTTCGTTTTAGTCGGTTCGAGTCCGACATAACCACCGGCTCCGTGGGGTTGTTTCCGTGGGGATTATTAGCACGTTAAAAAAAGTGTCTACTCTCCCACTATTGGTGCTAGAACCCAATAATAGGGAATTTATTGAAGGTCTTTTAGACTACTGTACAAAGTTGAAAGAACGGGGAATTCTATTATTGTGCCCATTTTACTACTCTATTTGGAGACAAGTTTTGTATAGTAAAAGTTTAGGTAATTACGATTTCATCAGGTTTTCCTCATGATGTCATGACTTCCTCATGGTAGGGGCTACCGAATGTAACTTTTGGATGTAGCTACGGCTGGTGCTTAGATGGTGAGTGAAAAAATCTCAACTTAGACGCAGACCGGCTTGGTGTCAGGATTTATGACTTTAGTTGTATTTGATTTCGCCATGTCGAGTCGATCCTTAGAATAAATATTAGGCACATTTTCATTAAAATGAAATTATTCACACAATATTCAATTATCAATATTATAAATTCTCTATTAACCAACTTCAAAAAAAAGAGCTTCTCAATTCGACTGCTATAATTTATTTTTTATATTGTAGGTACCTATGTTTGTTACGCGATATCAAAACCAGTTATTCTCAATCTTGAACACTAAAATTATTTCTTATTGATGTCAAATTTAATTCTACATAAGCTGAGCTTACCATTGCTTCTAAGGCGCTGGTGGAGAAGAAACGGCGCAGCGCTACAAACTCCACTGTGGCATTTAAGACGTCAATTTAGAACAAGTACGAATGGACATTTCGCAAAAAAAACTTTTAATGAATTAAACTAAAGTTACATATTGTAAAAAGAAGTCACGTACCTAATACAATACCGGAGCTTGCGCCATGCTTAGGTAAGCCAGAAAATTTAAAACAAAAGTTCACAAAACTGCTTTTAAGCGCCATTTTTCTAATATGGCGGCGCGAGTATCAAAAATACGAAGTGGTAATATATTATGTAGTAGCACATCAACATCTATAAATTTACCAATTTCCAAAACTTGCAAAGTTAAACTATCAAATGACTAGACTAAACATTATGTTTATATAATCTAAAGTGCCCGCGCCAGATGTTATTTAGTGCAAAAGCTGACCAAAGAGTGCCAAAAAATCCTAAATTCACCTAAACTATATGTAGTTTAGTAAATATTTGACAGAATTAGATTGAGACATTGTCAAACTAACAGAAATGTTAGTTGTAAAAATTTGTATGGGACTAAAATATTCATGAGAGAAACCGAATTTACTTGTTATTTACTCTTTGGTTATTTTAAAAACAAAGTTCATTAGTCGATTTGGATTAGAAAAAGTAAATGCTCAGACGTGACTTGAACCTGCGACCGGTCCCTCTCACCACTGCGCTACCGAGTCACGTATTGGCACTCGAAATTTTCCTGTAGACCATCTTGGCATCTACCGATAATCATTTTTATAGATTAATACTGTTAACGGTAGTTAACGCAATCATTTTATAAGTACATACATGTAAAATAGTCGTATCCATACTAATATTATAAATGCGAAAGTAACTCTGTCTGTCTGTATATTACGCTTTCACGCCTAAACCACTGAACGGATTTTGGTGAAATTTGGTATAGGGGTAGATAAGACCATAAGAAAGGACTTAGGCTATGTTTGGTCGCGATAACCGACATCTACGTGGGCGGAGCCGCGGGCAAAAGCTAGTATGTAATAATGACGTTTCGACCAGGTTACACCGGCCGTGGTCACAGTCTGTCATCACGGCCGATGTACCTATACCAGGATCGCATTAATGCCCGTCAACATTATTAACGTATAATCATGGAACGCGATAGTTTAATAGTTTACATATATACATAATATATTATGTACAAATGAATATGCCTTCAGCTATATATGGAATAATAATGTAGGTACAGGACGGGTTCATTACGTGGTGGCTGTGTAATGTTTATCTTTATTACTTATTTTGTGCGAAGCGAATTGGTGCTCATATCTAAGTAATGCTTAAACAGCATGCTGCCTGGTTTGGATGGGCTGCAGTTAAAAACCAGCGCTACAGATTGTACCTACCCCATCTGTAGCACCAGCTGAACTGCGGCCTTATAGACACACACTCCACACTGACATAATACGAAGTGTAACGGGACTAATCGTACAAATGTTTTTTTTTTCCGGGTTCTTTTATTTATTTTGTTTGTTTTGTTTTGTATTTCTTTTTTTCTTGTTATATTTTCTTTTGTTCAGTGTGTAGTGTAAGTGTATAATAAACGTATTTTCTTTCTTTCTTTCTTTCTATATTTCATAATTTTTTCTTACTCCTCCCAATCGTTTTCTTCTTCGTCATCCCAGTCGCATCCAAAGCTTTTTCAACTTGGAGTGTGGGGTCTGCGTTATCAGTTTAACTGCGGATTCGGCTAAACTTCGATATTTACTGGCAAAGGCGATATAGAAGCCTTGCAGTTAGACCAGTTGCTAGACTTTTTAGGGCTCCAACTACCCGTAACGACTGCCACAGATATTCGTATGGCAATCGGGATCAACGGCTTAACGTGCTCTCCGAGGCACGACCAGACCATTGCAAATACTCATATTTATGCATACACATATTTGCATTGAGCGGGGATCGAGCCCGCGCCTCCTGCGTAGCGGCCGCGTTCACTACTGCTACACCACAGAGGCTGTCCCTCTCACTACACCCTATTGATTTATTTTATGTTATTTAATCAACCAATTAGCCCACTACAGTCAACTGATGACCTGAAAAAGGTGGCTGGGACGGACTGAATGCGGAAGGCAGGGCATGGGCCGAAATGGCGGGCATTGGGGGAGACCTATATGAGAGATTAATATGAATTGTGAAGATTTAAGAATTGTAACTTTAAAAGTGATAAAAAAACAGTTTAAATCTGCTTCGTTCGTCACTGCTGAAGTGGCAACGCACCTTTACTTAACTGTAGACCGCCATTTTAACTTTTTGTAAGTGGGCATTAATATCTGGGCGGGGCTATCGGATTGCGTACACGTCACAGATAATCCCTCCCGATTTTCTACGCTATATACAACTTTAATAACCAAACCTTTGACAAAGATTGCAATCATTCGATTTCAATCATCTTTGATAACGATTATGTCTCTTAAATTCTGTAGAAATTTAGGTACCTTTGAATTATTTTTTATAGCATTTATTATTCCCCCTGTAAGGGAATGTACGTGGGTTCTAGTCCCATTTGAGTCCTTCTTCTTTTCCCGATGTATTTCGACTTTAGGTACCTGCTTGTTATGTGATATGAAAACACACACATGGCAAAAATTAATTGGGTTTACTCATGTACGTAATGAATGGTGGAACAAGGAAAATGTGTACCGTTTATAATATGAATGAATTTGTTGCAGGGAACCAGTCGCAGCCCGCGCTTTGGATTGAACGGTCAACTATAAGCGAGTTTCGTACTCGCAGTTGTACCGCCAATCCTATCCTTAAAACCTTTGTAAGGTCAGGATACCAAGTTCCTAGCTTTCTCTATAAGAAAAAAGTTTTAAAAATGAGTTTACTCGTGTTTTTGGTTGCTGTTTTATGTTTAAGTGAAGTGTGTGGAGCCCGGTTCAATTTATGGACTAAAGGTAAGCTTTCGACATTTAATTTCTTTTGGCATTATGCGAAATATAATTTATGGTAAATTCGACCAAACGCTAGTAAAGTATATTCCTAGAATAAACAGACAATATCACCAACATACTGGCTGTTTATTCTAGGAATAAACTTTATTCGTGTTTGGTCGAACCGGCCCTTAGGAAGACAAATTTAATATCAATGATTAAGCTTTGGGTACGATTAATTTTTATATGAATTAGCTTTTTTTTCAAATGTTATTTCTGTATTGTTTCATTTGGGAAAATCCCTACAACTTGGTCACGGGTCAAATTAATGCTAGGTTTTATGTTTTTTTTCTGTGACCACGAAAGGAAACCCCCGGTAGGTAATGATGACTTAATAGCCCTGAACCATAATATTTTGCACCAGTCACCAAAACAAAATTATATTTCCTACAATTTGATAATTTCCATACCAAATCTCCTTAAATTTGAATGTGAAAGTGATCTTATTTGGTTTATTTATATGGTATAACTTAGTTAATATACCTAATGAGTCTGATTTTTAATGAACTCTCTTTAGACATAATTTATTAACATCATTCATCTAGATATTTTTTATCTAGAAGAGGATTGGTAATTAATTTAAGGGTCAATTCCACCCCTGTTTCATTTTTTTTTCTTATTTTTGTATATATTGTACATTCAAATATAATACTGTAATTAATAAAATTAGTGAGATGATTTCAATAACACTACCTTATTTTGGTATAAAAAAGGGTTCTTCGTTTGATCGTAGGTACATAGAGGAAAAAAAATTAGCTTTAGTTTATTATATCGTTATTATCCTTTTAATTAATTGAAGACATGAATATATTATTAATTGATTTTAATTGCGTTATTGGTTTTAATGGCCATTCTATTATTAATTTCAAGTTGTAAGTAGGTAATTCACTACGGTCTTGCTGTTGTATTATAATTATTTAATACTTCTAATGTTTTATTACTTGGGATTTCCCGTAGGTGGGTCAGATCGATGACCAGGTTAGACCCGTCTAAGAGCTAGGATCTAACATCCACTTAATGTTGACTAAATTCAGTTCGGTATGACCAATATTTCAAACATTATTTCATTTCATATCGCATTATTATTCAGATACTTGTTAATTATGATCTGGGAGCAGTTATTTTTAGTAAATATGTATTAAACTTAATTGATCGTTTCTTATAAGGCAATTATTCACGATTCATCAATATCATCGTCTACCTCTTACATCAACATCGCTACTTTCTTGTACACTAGACTTTGCCACTCACTCATATTGCAATTCCTCTGTGGAATCATTTGCTGGAAGACAGCTCAACTTTGAGTTAAGCTCGCCTTTGTACATTTCATCTCACTATTGTATGTAATTTTTGTGTATAAAAAGAATAAAATACATAAACAAATCATTCTGAAGACACGTCTTTTCAATTCAAATAAGGAATTATTTAATCTGATTTGAAAATTAACGGTTATATTGGTATTCAATTTATTCAAGATAGTAATAATTAATAGGTTCAGTCTTGTATCAATCTGACGTCAATGACTCTATGGCACGCGTCAATGGAAAGTGATTGACGCGCGTGCCGTCAATACTGGAAATACCAATTGCGGTAAAGCTGATAGGATCATGTGTGCATACCTATTAAATACCACACCTTATAATTGTACCGGCTTAAATGTAAACTTTAACTTCAGCTTTAATTTTGGTCTCAGAGACTTTGTTATTTTAACTTCTGGAACATCTTCGAAAAGATAGCTTTTGTAGCACATTAAATTCCCTGTAATTATTTTTAATTGTTTCCTTGACCGCGATGACGTAGATGCAATTAAATGACACAGGTTTTCCTCAGTTTCATCTATACCATTTGAATTAGTTGTACTCGTACTACATGTACATATTATTTTATTTAATATTCTGACTCTGATTACATATAAGGCAGCCATGTTCAACTACTACCTACTTGATAAGCTAGTAAAGGATTTTCGGGGTAATAATACTCTAAGTTATATAAAGCATACATTACGTAGCAAATTTCTTAAGGACTGTTTTGCTATATTATCTTTTTAATTTAATTTAAATTTTATTTGTTGCAGATATTAAAAAATGTGGTGAAGAAGCAAGTACAAATCTTGTACATCACAATCCGTGGTTGGTCTATCTTGAATACTGGCGAAGTGATCTTACAGAAATTAGATGTGCTGCTACCCTTATTGACAGCAGGCATTTAATCACGGCGGCTCATTGCATTAAGAAACCCAGATTTAAGAAGTAAGCATTGCATCCTAAAACCGTAAACTTCTTTTATGACCGTAGTTGTACTGACTACATCAGTCTTAAAATTTTTAAGTTTCACTTCCATAAAATAAATTTCATCTATTTGGTAGCATGAGTGAACGATACTACTGAGAAAAGAAATTAATAAATGTTTTTCCTTAATATTACAGATTAGTAGCTCGTCTTGGCGAATACGACTTATATTCAAAAAAAGATTGTGTGAACGGTGTATGTGCTGATCCCGTTGTTAGAATCGACGTCGAAGATGTTTATGTGCACCCTGATTATGATGGCAAGGAACACGATATCGCTATCCTAAGACTAGCTGAAGATGCTCCTTATACTGGTTAGTAAATTACAAATTCAGATTATAAAATCAGTTTCGGTGTAAAAAAATGTCTTCGGAAATATTTCTGGCTTACATACTTGAGTATATTATAGAAACTTCTAGATAAAGTATCTTCATATTTTTAAATTTAAAAGGATCTAGTTTTAGTAGGAAAATTATAGCCTTTCTTATTACCATATGTTCAATGTTGGTAAAGTTCGCAGAGACTCATGTAAAACATTATATTTATTTACAGATTTCATTCGACCTATCTGTTTACCGAGCGGAGAGCTTAAGACCGACACTACATTCTTCGCAGCTGGCTGGGGAGAAATTCCAATGAAAGGTGTCTACGCGCATGAAAAGAAAATCATTCCATTACCGCTTTGGGACAGAGCCAACTGCCAAAAGTCTTATAAACACAATATTCTACCACAAAGCATTATTTGCGCTGGTGGAGAAGAAGGCATCGACACATGCCGAGGTGACTCTGGCGGTCCTTTAACTAGGGTGCAGGAAAAAGTTGAGCTATGGGGTGTAACCAGCGGTGGTAATGCACTTTGTGGAACTAAAAACTCCCCTGGTATTTATACTAAAGTGGTTGACTATCTTGAATGGATCCAGGCAGTACTTAAATCTTAAAAAATATATATTTTCGGCCCGAGAACGAATGACAATGTGACAAGCAATTGACAGTATTAAACGGTTAATAGAAAGAATGATCTCAAAAAGCATAATATTATAATTTGAATTAATGATTTTGTACTGCCCAATAGAATCCTTCGAGATCAATTTAGTACACAATTCGAATTCGTACACTATATAATTAATATAAGGTAGTTTAATTTTCCGACTTCAATCATGAGATATTATATTGCTGAATTAGTTTTTAGTTATGCTAGGTAGTTATTAATAATTACCCCCTTTTTTGTATCTTGTTCTCTTTTTTAACATGTAATATTATCAGAGAAAATTACATAAAATAAATTTCTTAATCAGCAATAAATAACATGGTTTAGATTTATTGTGAGGTGTTCCTCAAGGGTCAGCGTTGGGACCACTTCTATGCACAACGACTAAACAAAGGTGCTACATAATTATCATAGTTTTGTTAGGCAGTATATAGTTATTATGAATAATTTTATTTTATGAATAATTTATAAAATATGATTTAGGAAAAAAAATACATAATACCGATGGTGAAATGTCAGTATGAGTTTAATGAATTGATTAATTACACAAAAATATATAGCAATGATTGTTCATGACTCCTATTATTATTAATTGACATTTCACCGTCAATATATTGTACAAAAATTGTGCATTTACTGTGAAAATATCATTTTTAAAACTTTTTTACTTATCTTAAGAAGAATTTATCATCACGATACATATGAGTAAGAATATTCTTATTTATATTTCTGTTAAATCTAATTAAAAATATGTAAATGTATATTTCATTTCATGGTGAACACATATTGACACGCCATACAATTCGGCACGAAAGCGTCGGTAGCTTAGTGGTTAAGGAGTCGGCCTAACGATCGAAAGGTCCCGGGTTTGAATCCTGGCCATTACACTACTGACGTGAACCCACTCCTAACACAAGAAATTTAGCTTAGCTGGAGGCGTTAGAGGGAATATTAGTAATTTCGGTTGCTAATATTCTTTTAAGAAAAAAATAATTGAAAGACTATTTAATTTCATATTATATGTAATTTTTATTGTTAATCTAAGACAATAAATAATACTATTATTGCTATAGTAGTAATTGTATAAAATAATAAACGCGTGCCTTATTTTTTAACAACTATCAATAAAATTTAAGAGAATGAAAGCCAAATATTTACCAAAAAAATAAATAAACTAGATAGGTATATGGTTTTGTAAAAAATTTACATTTACTATACAAAAATACATTTTAAGAACTATTTTCTTTACATTTCATGTAAAATCTTAGTTTTTTTATTACATTTATGTAAAAATATAATATAATGTTAAGATATATTATGTTTATTGAATGTTTAAAAAAATATATTTTCCGTTTAATTGCGATTACTGAATGTTCTACATTTAATGAACCTACTCTTTTCATAAAAAATAAATAAATATTCCACAACATTCTACACAACGCTATCTAGACCCATGGTAAGCTTTTATAGCTTGTGTTATGGAATCTAGAATGCGGATAGAGTTAGCAATACCTACAATTTATTATTGTAAAAGTATATCATAAGTGTAAAAACTGACTTCTTTATTTCACATCTTTATACTGATGTGTTTGAAAACTACAAATATTTTTCTGTTAGATTTGTAGTAAATATATAAGATTATTTGTGATGACCAGTGTGAATACAAATAATAATGAATTTATACATTTTTAAATGATATCTTTTATTTCCGTTTTCGGTACATTTATATTTTTTAACACTTCACTGTGTTTTAGAAATCAGAAAAGCCCATCAAGGTAGATCTATGATTAAGAAATAGTGGCTATTTAGTATGTGTATTTATTACACATAGCTATGACGTATCTTCCTAGTGGTGCGAAAGTGTGTATGTTGGGGGCTCCACCAAAATCTATAGGGCCCTCACTTGCAGTTTTCATATTGTTTTCATATTAAGAAGACAGCCTTGACCACGACCAAGTTCTATTTACATTTAAAAATGTAACTCAGAGTGTGGTCAAATCTAGCAACGAGTTGCTTTAACGAAAGCTAAAGTCTGAGGTTGCTGTTTTTACCTTCGAAGTCATACAGATTAATTCTAAGATGACTTTCACACGATGTCATTATAACATTAGTTACCTATATGCAGCCAATGATCAATATGCCTTGCATTGTGCAGAAGAACAGAAAGGAGGATAAAATGAATCCATTCTTCCTAGCGATTTGCAACTGGAAACTAAAGTGACCGTTTTGACATCTAAGGGTGTAACTATTTTTTGGTGTAGATATAATTTAAGGATCAACTGAGTTTGACCTCATAGCCCGAGAGGAAAGCTGGGGGTGACGGATGGAGCCGCCTGTCACCCCAGCAGAAGCAGGCCACGGCGGTGGCGCGCTGAATAGCGCGCCTCCCCATTCCGGGGGCGAGTTGGGGACACCGTTGTCCCCCCTCCTGAGGAGGGCCACACCGTAAGGGATGGCCCTGGGTCAGCCGGGGTGCGAGGGATATGTCTATGACAACCTCACCTCCGGCCTAGCACCAAGACCCACAATCGGCGTGCGGTTTTAGTCGGTTCGAGTCCGACATAACCTCCCCTTCCGGCTCCGGCAGGGGGGTATCCGAGGGTATTTCTGCACGACAAAAAAAAATGGTAGATACATCAAAAGCTTTAGCAAAACATTATTAAGAGTATAAATAGCTCGTGACAGACGGAGAATACTTTCTAGGGTAACCGGTTTAAAAATCACGCAGGTAGATATACCCCCTGGCAAAGACGAATCAAACTGCTAACAAAAATGACTCCCCTCCTGAATAATAACTTGAGTCATTAGACTCAGACAAAAATGGAATATGTCTAGTCGATTATGGTGATAAGAAACATAAACCATGATTGTGGTCTTATTTCTGGACAGCGATTCATTATGCTCCGAGAGTGGAATTACCCTTCACATGAATAACCACTCGAAATATGCCCCTATAGTGACATGTTAAATGACGCAAAACTTGAGAATTTAAGTTCAGAGTAAAAAACTTGTTTATATTATAACGTGGTGTTCTTTACCGGTCTGGTAAAGCGCATTGTGCACTAAATATCTAATGACGTTGGTATGACACATTAGTGTACCATGATGATCAAACATAAATGACTTACTAGCCTTACAACGTGGTTTCGTCTGCGTAAATCTTGATCGTGGGAAAATATTGGGATAAAAATTAGCCTATAATACTCAGGAATAACCCAACATATTAACGTTGAAATTTTTTCAAATAGGTTCAGTAGCTACAATTTGTTGGTTGCAAACAAACATAATATCAGTATCTATACTGTATGATGTGTTTTTTTTTTCGTGCGAATTATCCCCTCGGATACCTCCCCCGCCGGAGCCGGAACCGACTAAAACCGCACGCCGAATGAAGGTAGTGGTGCTAGGCAACCATTTTGATGACTGAACATGGAATTTTGATGACTTCGCCCGAATATTTGACTGAATTTTTTATAGCATTTTTAATGCTAACTTTTAAAGTTCGAAAAATATCGGAAAGAATGAAATTTTTTCGAACTTTAAAAGTTAGCATTAAAAATGCTATAAAAAATTCAGTCAAATATTCGGGCGGAGTCATCAAAATTCTATGTTTAAGAATGGTTGACAAATCATTCATTGTTTCCAACAGTTCGTAAGAATGTTGGTAGATGGCACCACCGTCGCCCTTAAAGACGGATATAAAGAGAAGGAAATTTGAAATGAATCAGGTGTGGCTCAATAGCTCAAGTGTAAGAGCATTCCCCTTGTAAGGGAAAGGTCGTGAGTTCAAGTCTCACTTGAGCGTTTCATTTTTTCCGATGTTTTTCGAACTTTAAAAGTTATCATTAAAAATGCTGTAAAAAATTCAGTCAATATTTACGTTTTCAATAAGTTTTCTAGTTCGCTGTTTATCAACCAAGTCTCTAGGTAATCAATGACGTGATAGATTACGGAAAACCAATGATTTATTGTATCGTACGGTAGGGCTGTAATTGATTACAATAATTCTTCCTTAGCAACATTTTTTTTTGTTTAGGCAAAAGAAAAATGGCTAGAATGAATGAACCCTGGGAACCATTCCAATCAAAACGAGTAATAAAAATATAGATATATAAAAAAAGTAGTTTCTAGTAGGCCCATGACGGCAGCGTGACGTGAGGGATTCACGTACGCCCCCCCCCTCCCCCCCTAGGAAGCGGGATGACACCCGAAAACCCCCCCATAGACGTGGGATAGCATCTGACCCACCCCCTAGGCGAGGCCGCAATTGTAGCCGTAGGTCTGATGGGAGTTCTGGGACATCCTTCCGAGGGCTTACCCGAGGCTCCCAACCATTAGGCTGCTGGGCGTTACCGTGGGGGTTTTTAGTCTGTAGGAGTCCGGCATAACATCCATGATGGATTTTCCCCCACGGTAAAAAAAAGGCGTAGAAATAGATAATGATGGTCTGTATACTACACTAGCGAAAGAGCTAGACGATTCCTTTAGTTTAGTTACTATGTGACAAAGGTGTGTTTCCACAGTCGTCAAAATTTGAAATATGAAGATTTATAAATCGGGTCGATCGAAACACGATGTTTAATAGCGATTCGTACGCGCCCGTGGGCCCAAACTCGGTGGTCGTACGAGAACGTAGTCAATATTAGTAGGATGTAGGATAGTAGGATAGGAATCATAGGATTTTTCGGTTGTATTTAATAAATTAACTGTAGGTATTTTAATATATTATGCATATTTCATGAATGAAATGAATAATTTAGGTACTTTTGTTTAATGAATTATGTATCTTAATATTTAACACATATATACGTCTAGCATGTAGGCCATACATACATAAAATCATGCAAGTTTCTCATAGGGGTAGGCAGAGATCACGGATCTCCATTTGCTACGATCCTATACTACTCTCACTTCATTCACTCTCATTACATCTTCATGTATGCTCGTCGGTTAAGGGTACTCCTGACCTGCCCCTTTTCTAACACATCTCCGCTTTGGTCCAGGTATGTGCGCCTAGGTCTTCCCCTTCCGACGGTACCGTCCATACTCGCATGTAGACCAAAAATGATTGAATAGATAGTTTTTTATAATATCCGGCCTTCAAACTGTCAAATGGTATCGTAAGATTTGCCGGACATTGTTGATCTCATCGATTCATACGCTTTCTTTTCTTTTGTTAACCTTGAACCCCACCATGAGGACGGTACAGCTCTCGCGGTCAGACTATATAATGTAACTAGCTTTTGCCTGCAGCTTCGCCCGCGTGGATCTCGGTTATCGCGACAAAACATTTCTCAAAAGACGTAGGTGTACGAAGTTTCATGCTTCTAACTTTGAAAATGACGAACTTTCCAGACAAATGTTTAGCACCTATTTTACCCTCTTAGTAGTTAAATTTTGAAAAATGCTGATACACAACATGTTCATTATTTTTTAAAAGACACAGTTTTATGAAATTAAGTGCAGCTCTGAAAATGACGGACTTTCTTACAAACTTCCATACCTTATTTTACCCCCATCCCTTATTTTACCCTTTAGTAGCAGAATTTCCAAATATCCTTCCTTAGTATATACTATCATAAAACGCGTTTACTGTCAAAATTTCAAGTTTGTAGGTCCAGCGGTTTAGGCTCTGTATTGATGAATCAGTCAGTCAGCCAGTCTGGACAAGTAATTTTATATGTATAGATTTGACGGATGACTAAGCTTCTAAATTTAAACAAGGATAAATTTATTTGTAGGTATAGATAAGCTTCCCGGAATGGCATAATGAATTCCTCGTAATGTAGATACCTACTAGCGTACTTACAATATTAACCAATGCCTTCTAAAATTGTTTTATTCATTGAACTTTAATTATGTACAATGCATAAATAATACCAAGTGAAATATAAGACTAGAAACTATACTTAGGTACTAAAATAAAATAAGAAAAAATAATAATTGTAAATAATTTGGTTTATTTCTAAATTTCACAACATTCCACACAAAGCTATCTAGACCCATGGTAAGCATAGCTTAACTAGCTTCTGTTATGGAATCTAGAATGCGGATAAACATGCTTAGAAACTTTTTTTTTGTAAATACATACATATTATACATAGAAACACCCAGACCAATGCAAATAGCCATATTCATGCATACAAATATTTGCATTGAGCGGGAATCAAATCCGCGCCTCCTGCGTGGTAGTCGCGTTTACTACCGCCACGCCACGGAGGCTGTAAATGTGTCATTTTTTAAATTACCTTTTGAACCAAAGGAGACTGAAATGATTACATACAATCTTGGGCCTAGTTGTAAGAAGATGAAAGTGGTGTCAATTAATAGCTTACATATTATCAACCTTTCACTGAAAATTCTGCGGATTTTATCAATCTGAGAACAGAGATATAAGAGATTATGTAAAAGTGAGGTTATGTTACAATCTTTAACTAACAGCTGATTCCTGAAGTGCAAAATGTGTTCTTTTGCACTAATCGTTATTATATTTACTAGAAAATGTTTGAAAAATCATATGAACGAACGTCAACGACTTCAAGCGATAGGTAGGTAACAGGTAAGGAGATAGAGAAAGGATGTCTAAAATATAATAAAAATCATTTAATATAGTGTTTATGTCGCCTTCTTTGTTACATTTTAATTTTAATTATTTCTTTTTTACATTTACATTTTAAACCTGCCAGGATGGTAGCTGGTTAGATGAGGTTATTATAGTTTATTATAGGTATTTATATTATATATTTGGGACGGGGACAGGCTAATGTTTCTACAGCGGTACTACTACCGGAAACCTTAGCCTGGACCTACCTTCCCCCTCCTTCTGAGGGGTAGGGTGACGTGGTTTTGAGGGAGAGCGCAGGTCGTGTAGATCCTCAAAGCAAGTCTGGTGGACTATCCTTCCCGAGGTTGTCATGTCCCGTTCTTTGTCTAGTTCATAAGAAATAGACGCAACAGAAACCTCCAGACGAACCAACGCAGAGATGTAGAGATCATGTCTCGCGTGTTCATCACCAAACAAAAGCAGGTGGTGGATAGCAATGATCTCCCGCGTGTTTGTGCCGTGCGCGGGGACCCGTACGGGGGGATGAAGGAGTCCTGGTAGTTGAGCGAGCGGTGTGCCGGAGTTGTTGCACACCGTAAGCAACACGCTGCTTTGGTCTGGATTTCTTCTTACACGGGAGGTCACAGAGTAGCTACCTGTGATCAATCGGCTGTGGCATCCCATAAACGGGCTGCCGAGCGAGGTCTCTGGGTTTGGGGAGGGACAGTCGGCACGGCACGGTGGCTTGGACGGAAGCAGCACTGTCTCATGCTGTGGAAAGCCCTGCTCATCTCGTTGTGTGCGGACGCGTTTTTTTCTCAACTCTGGGGACCTATACCGAGGGAGTAGCTCTGACGATCGCTTGTTAAACAAGCGACGTCCCCGATGTGAGGGCTCCGTGGCGGGTGGAGAGCTCCTGAGGTGAAACTTCTCGCGATAAAACACATGGATTCCGAGGCCATAGTTAACAACACCACCAGAAAGATCGCTGCCGAAGAGGCAGTACTTTCAAGACCCACAACGGGCACGGTTGCTGCTGCACTAGCAGAATCGGCCCCAACTCGACCACCATCGGGCAAAATCGCTGCTGCAGAAGCAGTATCCTGTCCAAACCCCCTACCTAAAAACACAAGGAAAGCAACTGCACAAGCATCCCTTTCCCACACCCTAACAGCCAAGGGTACAAAGGACAAGCCTTCTGGCAAACTACCAGGAGCAGCTTTACGTCCTGTACCCGAAGCTGGGCCCAGCAGAGTCCCACCAAATACGTCGAGACCTGGATCTGGACAAACTGCGCCGCAAGGCACCACACCCCCAAACCCAGCCGAACAGGCTGAGTCGAAGGGCGTGACCCCGACAACCAGGGGTAAACCGGCCACCCAGGACTCGCGTACTCAGGTGACTGTGACCTCTGGCCAACCACCAGCAACAACCGGGGCGATGGACATGACCTCTCTCAGAGAGGCCATACAATCGCCTACTGCAACCAACACCACCTGGTCGACGGCGCAGAAAAAGTTGTCCGCGGCCAAAAGACGCCGACTCAAGGCTCGAACAGCGGCGCGTGTGGATGCAGCAGACGCCGCAAGGCATCCCGCCAACCCCGGGAAACCCGTAGGAGGCCCTTCAGCTGCTCCAAAGCCACCACGCCAACGCCAACAAACTAACGCGAGACCGGCGAAGCGCTCACGGCCAGAGGATACCGTAACCCCGACCGGAGAAGGCAAAAAGGCCAGGAACTCCGGCAGGACCTCTGGGTCGTACGCTGAGGCGGCCGCCACCTTCCTAGCCAACAGCCTCTGCGTAGCTGTCATGACAGAGCCCTTTCAGGACCTGTCACAGACACAAGCAGAGACTATCCGGGACGAGATCGAGGGCAAGCTCAGGGACGAGCTCTTAGCGGACCTGGAAGCCCCTCTCACCACCACACCGAACGACCTGAGATTCCGCGGTCGGCCCCACCACTCGGACGGCGTCCTCAAGACATGGTGCGAGGACGAGTTTACGATGGCGTGGCTAGTCAAGACCGTCAGCACCCTAGCGTCACCACTACCCAACACCGGTCTTGTGGTCCGGCCCCAATCGGCCATACCTAGGAAAATCCCTTGTGTGGTCAGCGTGCCGGGCCGCGTAAAAAGCCCTGAAAATATGCAGAGGCTTCTGGCGCGACAGAACCGGCACCTCAACATAAATACCTGGGACCGCACCGCGACCAAAGTACACCCCGACGGCACGAAGACCAGTCTGCACTTCCGCATCACGGAGGCAGAGGCACAACTGGCGTTGGCGAATGATCGCAGGCTATACTACCTAATGGGGAATATCTATGTGATATTCCTCGAAAAGCCGCCAACCGTGCCAAAAGGGGAAACCACCTCGACACCGGCCAAACTGGACGCAATCCCATCTGAGCCGGTAGCATCGACATCCAGAGCGCCGCCGCTATCAGCGGCGCAACCACCTCAACCAGCGGCTATGGAGCAGGATGTCCCACTGTCGCCACTCCACGAGTCGGAGGAGGAATGCTTTATGGGAGGGGGAGGAGGGAGTGAACTTGGTGACCTCCCTTCCTCCCATTTGCGGGATTGACATCGTCCAGACCAACCTCCAGCACAGCCTGGCTGCGACGGCTTTCCTGCGCAGAGTGCTGGAGAAAAACCCACAGACCATAGCCTTGATCCAGGAGCCGTGGATCAACGGCAACAAAGTCTGTGGTCTAAACAACGCCGGAGGCAAACTGCTGCTGGATACTTCCGTAAGTAAACCAAGGACATGCATTTACCTCCCAAAACACTCACCAACACTGTTAATTAACCAATTCTGCTCAAGGGATCTGATAGCCGTCAAGTTGAGCAGAAGTGACCAGCACCAGCCAGACATCGTCCTCGCTTCCGCCTACCTGCCTGGCAACGAAGACCTACCCCTACCGGAGCTCAGCGCACTGGCTGAGTACTGCGAGAGGGAGAGTCTAGACATCATCGTCGCAGCCGACACGAACGCACATCACACTCTGTGGGGTAACAAAGACAGCAACACCAGAGGTGAGGACATGCTCAACTTTATTTTTACGCATAATTTCAACATTTTAAACCGAGGCTCAGAACCTACCTTCGTTACAAAACGGCACGCAACGGTGATTGACCTTACTCTGGCATCGACCAGAATAGCGGGGTCCATTACCGGATGGCACGTGTCCCACGAGGCCTCATGCTCTGACCACATATGGATCCGTTACCATCTAAGCATAGCATTACCGAAACCCAAACCACGTAGGCTACCGCGCAAGACAGACATACCAAAATTTGTAGGCCTAGTCAAAGCCAGTATACACAACCTACACTTACCATCAGAAGACCTCAAAGTTTCGGACTTAGACCTATACACAGACCAAATCACATCCATACTTATCTCAAGCTACGAGCAGTCTTGCCCCCTCACCACACCTAAGTCTGGGGAGGGGCGACACTGGTGGTGTTCGTCCCTTGAGAGGCTGCGACGGAAGTTGAGAAAACTCTTCAACAGGGCTATCAACACCAGGGAACCGACTGACTGGGATAAGTACCAAAACACAAAAAAAAACAATATAAAACCGAAATAAGACAGAGACGCGCAGAAAGCTGGAGACGCTTCTGTACAATCATCGAAAATAGTAACCAGGCCTCCAAGGTTAAAACCTGCCTCTCCAAAGAGCAGGGAAACTCCATTAGCTGCCTCAAAAAAGCAAACAACACTTTCACAACAAATGACGCTGAAACATGCGAAATTTTACTAACTACCCATTTTCCGGGCAAAATAGCAAATGAACAAACATGGGTAGACACTAACCACCGTCCAACCAGCATCCAAGACTGGGAGGTTGCTCGGGAAACCATACACAGAGAAAAACTGCTATGGGCAATTAACACTTTCCTACCTTTCAAGGCAGCAGGCCTGGATGGTATTTTCCCAGGACTCCTGAAATGGAGCGGACCAATTATAGCGGACCACCTAGCCAAGTTGCTACAAGGCTGTCTCGCAAACCGCTACATACCCTTGAAATGGAGGGAAGTCAAAATAATATTCATCCCCAAACCAGGTAGAAGAGACTACACTCAGGCCAAATCTTTTAGGCCTATCAGCCTCATCTCGTTCCTGCTAAAAACACTTGAACGGCTAGGCGATAGGGTAATTAGAATCCAAGTACTAGCACTGAAACCTCTACACCCCCATCAACACGCTTACAGTGAGGGCAAATCAACAGAATCAGCACTCCACCATGTGGTGTCCCGCATCGGTGGAGCCCTAAAGTCAAAGCAACCAACCCTTGGTGCCTTCATTGACATAGAGGGTGCCTTTGACAAAACCAACTTTGTCAGCATCAACAAAGCACTGCTCAAACACGACGTGCCCTCAACACTTATCGAATGGATAGATAACATGCTCAGACAGAGGGCCGTGCAACTCACAGTCAACACCGCAACTCGGGGCATTGTGGGCAGAGGATGCCCACAAGGTGGGGTACTCTCTCCCCTACTATGGAACCTGGTGGTAAATGAGCTTATAACAGATCTGAACGCAAACAGCCTTTTTACTATAGGTTATGCGGACGACATCACGATCTTAATAACGGGACTATTCGAAAGTGCCATTTGCGACCGAATGAGACAGGCCTTCAAAATAATAGAAACCTGGTGCACAAAGCACGAACTTTCGGTCAACCCCCAGAAAACCGAACTAGTAATGTTCACAAACCGAAGAGCACCGGGCCCATACAAGCTCCCGAAACTCTTCGCAACCGAATTAACACTTAAGGAAGAAGTAAAATACCTAGGTGTAATTCTCGACAGCAAGCTGCTTTGGAACAGGCACCTTGACTGCAAACTGAACAAGTGCACAATCGCTTTCTACCAATGCAAAAGAATGATGGGAAGCAAATGGGGACTATCGCCAAAAATAGCACTGTGGCTGTACACAGCGGTGATAAGGCCCATGCTAGCCTACGGGGCTTTGGTATGGTGGACCCGCACGGAATCGTCTACCGTGATTACCAAATTAAAGTCCTTCCAAAACTGGCCTGCTCATCAATCTGCGGATGCATGAAAACCACTCCAACTGCAGCTATGGGGGTAACTCTGAACCTAACGCCGCTTGACCTATACATCCAACAGGAAGCCACCATCACCGCCATTAGAATGTGGCACCTGGGACTCTGGGGAAACAACCACAATAGTCCCCACACCACAATTCTTGGGCGGGCGATGGAATACAAAACACTAATAGCTGCTCCCTGTGATAAAATCTTCAAAAAACACTTCTTCAACAAAAAATACCAGATAACAACGCAAGCCGAGGAAAAGGACTACTCTGGTATTAAGGAGATGCGCGTCTACACTGACGGCTCCAAAACAAATAATGGTTCAGGAGCCGGCGTGCACTCCTTGGACCTTGGCTTGAATATCCACCTTCCACTAGGCGAACACAGCTCGATCTTCCAATGCGAGTGTGTCGCCATAACAACAGCAGCGACGGCAATAAGCGAAAAGCAGGTTAAGGGTTTTAACATAAAGCTCCTAACCGATAGCACAGCCGTCCTATAAGCGCTAAACCACCAAACAACCAACAGCACACTAGTGGCAGAATGCCAAACTGCTTTGAACCAGCTATCCACCCATAATGTAGTAAAGCTACAGTGGATAAAAGGGCACAGTGGGTCCTACGGAAACGATGCTGCTGACGAACTCGCGAGGAGGGGCTCCGATATGACCACTGCTGGCCCACTACCACTACTGCCGATCCCTTTTTCACAGATCCGTACCTGGATAGGTACGCCAGAGATCTGTGGAACTACATAACCAAAGATGGGTACAAACCATCGACTGCAGGCAATCAAAACAGGCTGTGCCGCCGATAAATAAACGGCTAACGAAACGTCTCCTAAGACTAGACAGAACAAGTCTAAGGACAATTATGGGGACAATAACGGGCCACTGCCCCCTCAACAAGCACCTACATACCATCGGCGTCACGGATAGTCCCCTGTGCAGGGGGTGCTTCAGCGCCGAGGAAACGGCCGCCCACGTAATACTGGAATGCGAGGCACAGTGAGGTCGCTCTGCGAAGCCTGTGTAGCCCCCAGTAAGCTTCTGCGTTTCTGGGCGGAGCTAGGCTGGCTGCTCTAGCCAGCACTCTCTACGCACAATGGTCCAAAAGAGAGGCTAAGTGCGGACAAAGGAGTCCCCTATCCTATCCTATCCTATAGGTATTTACTTACAGACTGAGGTGCAAGCGATTGCCGAATCACTGACAGAATTATTTCATCGTGTAAGGGCCGTCGGCCCAGTGTATTGCAATGACCAGTGGATATCCCACAATTCACACAGCTATCCATAGTTTCAATAATATCCAATCCACAAGCCGACGGTAAAATCCAAAATAACAATTCCAAGTCAAACGTGTGAGCGATCTCCGGTGTCCAAGGTGAAAGCAAGGGTCGTACAAGGTAGGCAGGATCAGAATCCGTAAAATACAAAGCAGTTGTCGTAAAAAATGACGAATAATCGGGAAAGCACTCAAAACGCATCGGAAAACACGAAACGAGTGAGCAAACAAAAACAGTCAGCAACTGTCTAGTGTCAATATTAGTCAGCTGTCATGTTAGTGACATAGACTACAAATATAAGAGAGATTTGAACGATATGAAATCGATAATCATTAATATTGGTTTTTCAGTAAATAATTGAAATTTAATTTAATAATATGGGGTTTTGCTCCGCTGAACCGCTGGTTTATGCCACTGGTGGTAGAACGAGTAAAATTGGTATGCTCCATGGTTCCCCTCAGGGGTACAGTGGAGAAAATATGGATGACCCAACATTCCCTTCCTGAGTTCTTCTCTTAAGGTGTATATACATAAGGATGGACCAGTCCATAAATGGGTGGAGAGGTATTTCCCGTATACCGTTATATAAGCAAGAAATATTGTTGTATTAAGTATAATAATGCCATGAAAATAAAAAAGTCCAAAAAATATTATGTTCAAAAATTAAGATTCTGACCCTATCGAGACTGAGCATCATCATCCCAGTCTTCAAAAGTGCGGCAGTTACCACGGTATAAATGTATTATTTTAAACATACATACATACTTACATAAACTCACGCCTGTATTCCCCGAAGGGGTAGGCAGAGGTCCTAGCACCCACATTTCGCCAGTTTATGTTTGGATCCCAATATAATAGGTGGCGAGCTTACTGCCATTAACCGGGCACTTATAACCCTGCGATAAATACACACTTAACTTCGAAAAGCATTGAAAAGTCATTGGTGTGTGCCATAGTAAACCTGGGATCGAACCCGAGACATCTTCTCAGCAGTCCATTACCCATACCACTAGGTTAACGCAGATTATATTTTTAAAGCTGTATTTATGTATGCTATGTACACCGTAATTGTTGTATGTATCGGAAATATTACCTACAACTAAAATTGCGTAAAATTATGTCAATACATACTGGGTGATTTTATAGTCGCTTCGTTTCGGATCAAAAGAATGGGCACAGTTTCGAAAGCAAAATCATCCGGAAGTATTAATATGGCGAAAGATTTTTTTTAAAACCACCATAAATTTTTCCTTTCACCTGAACATTTTTTTTTTTAACATTCTACACTACGCTATCTAGACCCATGGTAAGCTTTTATAGCTTGTGTTATGGAATCTAGAAAGCAGATAAACATACTTATATACTTTTTTTTTGTAAATAAATACATATTATACATAGAAACACCCAGACCAATGCAAATAGCCATATTCATGCATACAAATATTTGCACTGAGCGGGAATCGAACCCGCGCCTCCTGCGTGGCAGTCGCGTGCACTACCGCCACGCCACAGAGGCTAGTAGTCAGTGGGACGGGCCGCTCAGCAGCTTAGACAAAATCTAGTGAATACTTGCTCTAACGCTGCTGAGCATGCCCGTTTACTGGCGGTTGGAGTGGAAATCGTGTCTTTAGTTGCAAGCTCTTCCGTCGTCTAACATAGTCCTTCCGCATTAACTTCCGCATCGCTGCGTGCCTCCAATTAGGCGCGCCATGTATTTTTCTGCATCAACGCCATTGTGGAGAAGACTCGGACACCATGGCTTGTCGTGTTGCAGGAGCACTGGGCGAATGCCATGGCACGCCAGCCTCAATGACATAATCCACCGTGATCTTGTCACCGCCAGGGTGACAACTGTGCTTAAATTTAAAGGTTTGGCGCGCGACAATGGCAGGAGACCGTATGGTATGTCGTTATTACCATGGAAAATGAGTAGGGCTTTGGTGTGGGACGCAGTATGCGTCGACATCATTGGCCCTACCCATATGCTTGGTACGGCTGGCTGTGCCGGTGCTGCCACTGCTTTGCAGAGGCTCTCAAATGGCCAATACTCCAATCTCATTGGAGACTATGAATTTGTGTCTATTGGAGTCGAAATGTTAGGACTATGGGGCTCTAGCACTTGTAATATATTCTAGGAGATTGCGAAACGTATGGTCAACGCTCCTAGTGATCAGAGGGCTGACCTCTGTTTAAGTCAGAGAATAAGCTTTGCCATATAACGTGGCAATGCTGCCAGTCTTCTGGGAACGCTGCGATGCGGAGGAATTCTACGATGCGTTTCAATATTAGTCTTAACTTTAGTTTTTAATTTGCTCCTTCCATTTTTATTTGTCATAAGCAATTGTATATTATTGCTACTTATTTTCAAAAAATCTGCGGTAGCCTAGTGGTATGGGTAACGGTAACGGGTTCGATCCCAGGTTTACCATGGCACACACAAATGACTTTTCGATGCTTTTCAAATGCCTATTTATCGCAGGTTTATAAGTGCCTGGTTAATGGCAATAGGCTCAGTGTAGTGTAATACATTGGGACCTAAACATAAACTGGCGAAATGTGGGTGCTAGCACCTCTGCCTACCCCTTCGGGGAATACAGGCGTAAGTTTGTATATGTATGTTCTTCATGATATTTTCTGAAGTTTACGCGAATGTCACTCATTGAAATAAAACCACTTTTTACGGATTCTATCGCGATATATTTGTTATTGTTACTTTTTTTCCAATTTAATTTTTACCATCTGTCAAGTGCCAACTACCTCTACAAGATGCAGGGGTCTACAAAATAGACTGTGACTGTGGGCTCTCATATATTGGTCAAACCAAGCGAAGCATTGGCACCCGGGTCAAAGAACACATAGCTGACATAAAACACCAACGCTCAACAAAGTCAGCTGTATGTGAACACGCGCAAAAAGGCACCAACCATTACCTAAGGTTTGATAAACCACAGATACTCGCCAAAGAACACCGATATATTCCTAGAATGATCCTCGAAGCTATGGAAATTAAAAAACACCCAAATTTTAATAGAGAGGATGGATGGACCGTACCACCAGCTTGGGACCCAATCATCCACTTAATCAAACCCAGTAAGCAGCAAAATCCAGCAAGACTTAACAACACAGTGAGCTTATTCTGCGTAAATACGAACACCAATAATTCACCATGATTCGGGTATTTTGAGATAACTTATACTTCAAACTATGTGACAACTACCATCGTGAGTCACACCGCGAAAATGGCTGCTGCAAAGCAGCCGAAACGTCGGGTTAAAAAGTAACAATAACAAATATATCGCGATAGAATCCGTAAAAAGTGGTTTTATTTCAATATGTATGTTCTTTATTTTTTCAACTGAATAAAAAGGGGTCTGTTTATACTGGAGATTGATGGCACTTGGTGAAATCTACTATACATAGAAAACCTCGCGAAACCGGTCAGGTCCAAAAATAAAATTAAACTCTGTAGAAAAGTACAAGTGTATTATTCAATATAAATAAAATGGGTTGTTTAAAAAAATACATACATAATGCGTGGTGGCATTCCTCCTGAGGGGATCTCATTGGCTCGAATACGTAGCATTGAACAGGATCATTCTTATTTAATGGGAATATGTTAACATTTATTAATTAATATAATCAAGTTATCTAGATTTTTAAATAATAATAATTAATTAACGATTGGTTTCAATGGATTTATGACGTCGCTGCAATAAATTTGTTAAGAAGATAAAGAACTTGAAGGATCTGGAATCTTGACATTACTTAAGCATATATTTTTTTGGTTCTTGGATCGATGAGTCGTCCAGAACATCATTCTCATCTAAGGAGAATATTAGCAGCTAATCCATCACAAACCACAGACATAACGAAAGTAATGGATGTTAATGAAGGTTTTCTAGCTAAGCCTGATTTTTCTGTTTTACACTAATCTTCTTCGTCCGAACACCAAATTCTTGTAACATCTAAAACTTACACTGCGCAGCCCGAGGTCCGAGCTCTTGTTCCTCTTGACATTGTTTAGTTCTGCAGTAGCAACTATTGTTTGACTCCCCAAACCAAGAGAAAAGCCTACATAGAGCCTCGTCCAACAATCAGCAAAAACCACTTAGTGAGGTTGACTTGGAATACGAAAATAGTGTCTTTCTAAACTACTTATTGAAACTCAGATAACTTCATATTTTAACTGGCAATGCCAGGATTATGATTAACCCTACAGCTGGATACGTTTAACCGCAGGTTCCTAGAGAGTAATTTCATTACTCATTATATTTTACTCGATGACGGTAAGAAAACAAAAGCTTGTAATACAATGTTGTGCAATATTTTATTTTATTTTGTAAAATATTTCTATGAGTTTTATCCACCTTAGCAAAATTAACCAAACTTATAGTGTAGCGAATGAGACGAACAAAATTAAAGAGAGAGGGGGTGGGTAGGAGAGAGGGGCTTGTAAAGTCATTATTCGGTTTTGCAATAGTCGTTTTTGTTATTATTTTGCATGCTTATCGACCACTGATCAGAAATACGGTAACAAGACCCGCCCATTATGACTGAAATTATGTTGACGCTCTCGAGATATTACTAATGTGTTTGAGTTCATTTGTTTTACGTAAATTAAACTTTTCTTTGAAAGAGATTTACATTGTGCAGATGAATCTATCCAACATCAATAACGGTATTCAATTGTATTCTTTGAAATTGAGTATTAGTATAATTAACTCCTACTTCTTGCAGTAGTAGCATTGGAGTAATAAAATGTTTATAATTTGTAAGAAAAGTATACGTCACAAATATAAAGTACTAGAACCAATAAACACGTTAGACTAATAGAAAAACCACCGTTCAAAACAATAACATTTCTTAGTAAGGGAAATGTAAATAACTATTCGTCTCGATCTTACACCTCTTATGTGGGTTTGTTCTATCGAAAAAGGGAGCGAGCTTATTACTGTTAAACCTGGCACTTTGTCATTGGATATACTTTTACTGCCGTGCCGTACGCCAAACCAATAGGAGGGGATGAAGGAAGTGGACTCCGGTCTCCAAGGTGTCGGATGCAACTAGAAACTTCTTCGATTTGGGAATTGTTCGATGTGAGGGGGGAGAGACAACCTTGTGTTGCTCAAACACGTTCCAAATATCGCGTCCGTGAGCAATATCTATGTAACTACTACTAACGTACATGCTCTGTGAGTCTCTGAACGATAATGGTTTTTACAGGAACTTTCTTCCGTCAGCTAATATTGGATCATCCAACTCTTGGTTCTTGGAACATCTATTTCTAATTGATACTTTTACGTAATACGGGCGTGTTTCAACGTCATAGTACATTCCCATGGCCTCACAGTTGTTTGCGTGTGCGAAGAGATATAAAGCAAAGCTATAAATGACAGTAGTGTTGGTTCCCGTTGGAGTAGAATAGGACCAACCCATCTCTTCCCGTGGGTGTCGTAAAAGGCGACTTAGGGATAGGTCTGTTTTCCATCCGACAGTAAACATACAGACCAAGACAAAGGAAAGACGGAATAAGGTTTGCCCCCTATTACGTCACAGAACCGAAAATCGTAATTGGCGAAACGTGGGTGCTTATTCACTTCTGCGTACCCCTTTTGGGGATTTATCATCATCAGCCCGCGGCAGTCCACTGCTGGACACAGGCCTCTCCCATGACACGCCACTTAGCCCGGTATTGGGCTGTCCTCCTCCACTCTCCACCAGCCACTCTGCGTATATCGTCGCTCCATCTAGTCGCAGGGCGCCCCACACTACGTTTGCCGGTTCGCGGTCTCCACTCAAGGACTCATTTACCCCAACGGTTATCGGTCCTACGGCAGATATGGCCAGCCCACTGCCACTTCAGCTTGCTAATTCGTTGAGCTATGCCGATAACTTTAGTTCTCTGCCGAATTACTTCGTTCCGGATTCGATCCCTCAGAGATATACCGAGCATAGCTCTTTCCATAGCACGCTGAGCGACCTTGAATTAGTGGACCAACCGTACCGTAAGTGTCCACGTCTCGGCTCCGTATGTCATTACAGGTAGAACGCACTGGTTATAGACTTTTATCTTAAGACATTGTGGGATGGGCGACGAGAATACCTGACGAAGCTTTCCTTCTTTTGGGGATTTATAGACGTGAGTATATGGATGGAGGTAACTATGAACTACCGTAGTAACCCTTCCATCAGCCACATCACGATGCTTGTCGATATAACTGTCCAACAGTTTCCCGTAAGCATTATTAAGTTTGTTCCTCAGTCTGTACGAAATCCTCACTCCACGAGACTAACATACTTTCTTCGCTGGTAAAAGAAGAAATAATCTTAATAATGAGAAGAAAGGAAATACAGCAATGACTGACTGCTTGATTCTTGTTATACAGGACAAAATTACCGTATTGGACGTCACTGGGTACATTTTCCTTTAGATTACGTCTGTGTGAAACATTACTTGTCGAATGTGCCTGTGTGTTAGTGGCATCTATAAAACGCCGATCAACTCTTCCATTGACTCATTTCTAAATTGTATTGAGTAATAAGTGTAGTACAGTGAATGGGGAGCGATCTTTATAGTCGCTAAGTTATTTAACGAAGCTTTATCTATGTTTGGGCTAGTATTTCTATTCTGTTGTTTCGTTGGTGGTTTAACTTTCAGTTTCAGAGCAGGTAAGTTTTATATAGTTTATAATAATTAGTCATAGTCATAGTCATTTATTTTTCAATATAGAACAATAAAATTATTTCTTATTGACGTCAATTTTAATTCTACTTAATCTAAGTTTACCACCGCTTCCAAGGCGCTGGTGGAGAAGAAACGGCGCAGCAAACTCCACTAAAGCATTTTTGGACGTCAATTTACAATATTTATTTTCTTAAAGCTAGTATATGTATAGTATATATATATTATATATATATATATATTGAGTTTATGTTATGTTTAGTTTATGTTTATGTTTAGTAGTAGTATTTATGAAAAAACTGTTATATGTTCAAACTAATGAATATAATGAATATCTAAAAATAAAAATGACTCATTGAATTCCTGGTTAAGTGAAAAACTTTATCTGTAACATTCACAGAAATTATTTGAAGAATATTATAGGTACATATTATTATTTTAAAGTATATAATTTAACTCAATAGTTTTATTAAGTTTCTTAATAGCAATGATAAATTTGTCAACAGAACAACCGTGTGGAGTGGAAACCAGCACCAATCTAATTCACCACAACCCGTGGTTGGTCTTCTTAGAATATTGGAGAGGAGACTACCTTACAGAGATTCGCTGCACGGCCTCTCTCATTGACAGTCTTCATGTGATCACCGCTGCCCACTGTATTAGAAAAGTCAAATTTACCAGGTAATTTTTTTTTTTTTTTTTAAAGAATATTAATACCCAAGTTACTAATATTCCCTCTAACCCCTCCAACTAAGCTAAATTGCTTGTGCTAGGAGTGGGTTCACGTCGGTAGTAGTTTTATTACTACCATCAAGTTCGAAAACTGTATGGTTAATTGTTTATACTGTAGATTGATGGCGCTTGGTGGAATCTGCTACACATATTGAATAACACACTTGTACTTTTCCACTGACTTTATTTCTAGGCCAAAAAAACATCAATGTGAACCTTTGAGAATGCCGTAAGGCGAAACCGGTCAGGCCTAGAAATAAAGTCAGTGGATAAGTACAAGTGTGTAATTCTATATGTATGGTTAATTATTTTAAGTTAGCTCCCAATATTATTAGTTTTATTTTTTACTATAGGAGAATTTTTAGTTAGAAGTTGTATACTTTTGGTCAATATATTTAAGTTATTTAAACTTGATAATAATATGAGACCTAAACCTGCGCTGTGTCTTAATTAAAGTAATAATCAAACCCAGGAGTGCCATTGTTAAACTAATAATACATGACTATATTGTTTACATAGGAAATTCCGGAAATAATAGCACGCGACTAGTGGATATAAATAATACCTAAATTATGAATAGGTATTATTATTATTTCCTGTTAATTACTATCGGTATAACCCCATACCCATTTCATTTTTTCTTTCTTTTTTAAGTATATTGAAAGTTTGAAGTATAAACTGTGAAATTTTATGTGCAGTTTAAAAGTGTATGATTTACCTTAAAGTAATTTGATACTTTATATTTCCTTCTCGTTTTCCAACATCTTTCTTTAGCCCTTAATATCCGTCACTGGTATGACTTTTATTAAAAGTATTTTAACTCTTACATTTCTTCTTTACAGGTTAGTAGCGCGTTTAGGAGAATATGATTTGACTAAAGCGGTTGATTGTGTAGGTAGCATCTGTTCTCCATCTGTAGTTCTTCTGGATGTAGTTGAGAAGATCGTTCATCCAGATTACGATGGGCATGCTCATGATATTGCTGTGTTGAGGCTTAGTGAATCAGCACCTTATACAGGTAAAGGAGCGGCACTTTTAATACAAAAAAATAAGAACTTTTTCAAGTTAACAAACCTAATTAGCTATCACAATTGTTTACAATCTAAAATTTGTTCCAAATTAATATGAATGCTATTTTTCAATTTCCAAATTAGGTTTTCATATAAATCAGTATCGTTAACTTAAATATTTTTTCCACAGATTTCATCCGACCAGTATGTCTACCAACGGGAGAACTACAGCCCAAAATCACTTTAACAGCCTCAGGGTGGGGAGAAATTCCTCGTTTGAGATACTACAGCTCTATCAAAAAGATTATCCCGCTTCCTCTTTGGGAACGTGATGATTGTGTGATGGCTTATAAGCACTTCGAAGTACCTCCACAAGTAATTTGTGCTGGAGGTGTTGAAGGCGTAGATACTTGCAGAGGAGATTCTGGGGGACCTTTGCTGTGGATTCGTGATAGGATTGAACTGTGGGGAGTCACAAGTATTGGAAATGTGAATTGTGGGACTAAAAACTCCCCAGGGTTGTATACGAATGTGGCTGATCACATAGAATGGATTTTGACTGCGATGAAAATGCTCAACTCTGAATAACTATTAAGAGAGATTTAGACTCATTTGACTGATAGTAGTGATATTATTTTGAAAACATATACATAGGGCAGTACTTTCAAATTGACATATTGTCGCCATGTCAAATGCATTTATTTATATTTATACTTATTTAAGTAAGAAGTGACAATCTATGATCACGGTAGATATAAGTTTAGTTTTATAATCACAAAGATGTAGTTTTAAATGCAGATGAAGTGCAAAGGCTCATTGAACGAAGTTTAACGTAACCAAAACCTCGATCAAAAAAGAGTTTTGGTTGAGGGTACGGTTTGTTTCAAATTCAACCGTTGGCATTCTGTTTGCCTTTGAAACTCGCTTTTATTAGGTTGGATTGAGCATAATAAAAATGTAAAAAAAGTTCCTAGTTACTGCTAAAGAGATTTGGGAGATAATCATACTAGCGTGTATCCAGCAGTGGATTGCAGTGAGCTAATTGATTGATATTATATCGATGATTGATACTGACTAATAATATTAAATACAAATGATTAATTGATATTGATGATTTTATTGAAAGATTCTGAATTCGTGTCTCTCATCTAGCTATAGTAGAAAGTTAAACTATATAAGATAAGTTATTAACAGCTATCAACGCATTTATACGAATTGAAATATTGAAACTGAATAAAATTTATAGGTACTTTACTTATTTTTTTATTTCAATACAAGGTATATTATTCCCACTACAAAATGTTAGAAAAATATTTGATAGAATTCAACTCACAAACTGTACAGTGTTTAAAGGACTGGCATCTTCTGGTGTCAGTGCACAATGTACGGAAAGAGTTTAAAAGACACTGCACCTCATGTCTGTGTGTAATTATAAAAGACACTGCACCTCATGTCTGTGTGTAATAAAAAAAAAGAACAGCCCATAATTTTAATAATTTGTACCTGTAAATTATGACTAATTACTGGCCTTCGTGAAGCCCATTTTGAAGCATTAAGTATAGATTTGGAAAGGAAATTAATGTTCAAAAATTACTGAAAAATCCTTTATTGGTTCCGATATGATAAGAGGGTCAGCAGATGACTCCTCCGTCGCCGTCGCTTCAAAAACGGATGTATTTATAGGGAGAAAAGATTTGGATTTGTGGATTGGTAGCTTAGTTGTCAATGCACGCGAGTTCAAATCCCGCCTTGAGTAATCATGGCCCTCCGGACTCGTGGTCCCCCTGTGATGTTCCCCTGGAGGGACCTCGAGTAAATCGCATTCGCTCGTGGTCCCTCCGATTCACTCTTGACCAATTTTAACGAATAGAAGATGGAATATGGTATGTTACCGGCAGACTTATTAAACTTTTTCCCCCTGGACTCGTGGTTCCCCTTATCAGTTTTATTTCAAAAGAAAGTCAATAGGCCAAGTCAACTTCACTTATTCCATCCATCCGATATCCATTACATTAGTTCGTAGTGTAGGTCTGCTCTCCGCTGCTGGTCCCGAACACATTCCATCAGAGTATGTTGCACATCTTCAACCACACCACATATTTCCCAGTTTGGCGAGGGTGACAAACCGTGAACGAACGTGAACTTTGTAGATAGAATTTGCCCGGACCGCAATCTCATAGCCAACAGTAATTTATATCTACTAAACTTAAAGGAACAGTTATCATTAACCTTGGTTGTTATTTCGTTATTACTGGGTAACATATACCATCAAAGTAGTATATTTATCATGAATATCAAAATCGTAACCTAATATA
The DNA here is from genome assembly GCA_914829495.1 of Eilema sororculum. NCBI lineage: Eukaryota > Metazoa > Arthropoda > Insecta > Lepidoptera > Erebidae > Eilema > Eilema sororculum. Next base: position 3,279,508 of record OU618532.1, read on the forward strand.
ATATCTCTAACTTACAGATTGACGAACGAGGCTTTGGCTCAAGTTTTCTTCTTGGCCTAGCAAAATTTAAATAATAGAATTGTAGGAGAAGCAGTGGTGAAGAGAGAAAATGTTGAATAAGGAAGCCGGTGGGGAAAAAATCTTCCCTCTTACTGCAATTTTGTATAGATTTCTACCACGGTCCTCTTTGTAGAGCTAGCCGGCAGAAATCGAATTATAGGGACCCCTTCGCCACCGAGGAGAACGGACTCCGAACCTGAAAATGCAAGTTTTAGATGTGCCTGAGATTGATACTTGGCTGAAGAAGGAAAATCATAAACTAGAGGGCATGAAACTACATACATTACATACGTTCGTGATATCACTAACGTATGTAAATCCCTGAAGGGGCAGGCAGAGGCGTATAGCACCCACGTTTCGCCAATTATGATTTTCGATTCCCCGACGTGATAGGGGATGAGTCTATTGCCGTCTAGTGGGCCCTTTGTCTTGAGCTGTTGCCAAAACTAGTTATAAATAAAACAAATCAGATCCATTTAGCTAACATTTATTCATTTCATATCTAGGTCAAAATTGTATAGAAACAAAATTATATTAGGTTTAAAATAAATTAATTTAAATTTAAAATTATGTTTTTAACAATAATCAGTCTTTGGAGATATTTTAATTTCAAACTTTAATAAATAGAGTTCTGGTGATAAGTGACATACAATAACCAAAACTTTAATCTTCATGGTTACAATATGAAAAAAATAGAACAATTGACTTTATATTCTTGTATAGTGCAGCAATTTTATCGAGATGCATCAGTGACTAAAATGTTCAGTAAACAAATTCATCAACATATGATGAATATATGAAAACGGTTTTCAAATGCCGGTGTACTCAAATATCGGCACCAAGAGAAACCCGCTAACGAGTTACAAGAATAAAATAATTATTAATAATCTCGGTAAACAAACTTCATAGTAAAATTATTACATAGTTATTAATAATTAATCATCTATTGCATCAGAAATCAATGCACCATTATTAATTTATAGCATTGAGTTAATTAAATAAACAATAATTACATTGGATATTAATATAAATGCATACAATACCTAATACCTAACTTAAAGTGCGTGTGTATTGAAACGCATTTTGAATCAAATATATATACAATTCAAAAAAAGAAATAATCTTTAAAAAGAAATATACCTCCTTCAAGAAAAGAGGACAATGATGGGGTTGATGATAATCTAAAAAATTTTGCAGAGACTAATAAATTTTTATTTAATGGAGTTGTATGTATAAAAAAAAACTAAATATATTTGAAGCAGAAGAAATCTGCCAATTATCACCAGAAAAATTATAAAGATATCATGAGTATGATATTATATAAATTATTTACAAAATTTTACAGCTACAATCCACTTATACGGGGTGCTTTAGTTATATAACTAGTACACTTGTGGTAGTTTTATTCTTTGTCATTGGTAACGCTACAAAACGTAGAACTCTAGAAATTTAGCTGCGTATTTAGTATTTGGGATTGTAACTGTATAGTTTGAAATACAGTTTTAATTTCATTATTAATACATTTGGCTTTTGATAAGATTGTAACTTAATATACATGTTTCTCACAGAGTCTTACAGAAAATTTTATAGCCATATTTTTGGGATATTATTTTACCTATGGGGTTTACAGTTTCATAAGCTTACATCAATTTTAACTTAAAATTCCTATTCAAATTTTCTAAAATTGCTTACAATATTTATTTGGATTTCAGCTATATCTATTACAATAAAGTAGACACTTTAAAAACGTGAACACACCAACATAAAATTTTGTGATATCTTTAATAATCTTATTCATTCACCCTTCGAGCCTTTTCCAACTTAACTAACTCTTAACACTCGCGTTAATACCTTCTATAACTATTATTTTTCCAACTCAGTTGGGTGACCCCAATTTGACCATCCCAGTCTATATAATACGACTTCTAAATGAATCCACTGGCAATATCGTTCTATGAACAAATTTAAATGCCGTCTTAGCGTATCACAAAATTTTACTGAAACATTTATAGTACAGCAAAGTTATTTGGAGATTATTTCATAAACATCAAAACACCTATAATAAATCCGTGTCCAACGAAGTGCATGTCATTTGTTTAATCCAAGTTTAGGTTCATCTTTGTTTTCACTAGTATTACGAAGTCATCTGATTTTGCAGATATCTGTATCTAGTTTATCAGTATGAGATTGTCTTAGCATATAGAACTGTGGAGGTGTTGATTAAGTTCTTACATTTCGTGTTTTAATTGCATGTAACTTAGTCAAATCAGGTTGTACTTTTTAAATACTTTGTATAAAAGTACATTAATGTCTCTTTCAAGAAAAATATTTATTTCCTTATTCGTTACTTTACGTTATGTCTTATTTCTAATGTTGCTCAACATAATATTGTCAAATTCAGTGATGACTAATAAATACGATTTGACGCAACATTTCCTCCATGTCGTATAATGTTTCACCAGCAATGTTATCAGTTTTAATAAACTACTCAAGAAAATTGTTTAGTCACTGAGGTTGATACGATTTTGCGGTTTATGCCATGTAATAGCTTATGATGTTGCATTATTTGTTAAATCATCTTTCATTTCAATGAAATTTAAATAGTTATTAATAAATAAAAGAGCTATAAAAAGTTTAAACGGTAAATTTCATAGTACAACAGTATTCCTAGAAAATATAAAAGCTAATTGAGGTTTTGTACTTTGAAGAGAAGTAAAAACCAAGAATATTGTAAGTTTATGTACCTATTACAAGTGTTTTCTTTGTAATGACGACTGATCTTGCGTTGTTTGCAATATCGTTGTAGCTATTACGCATCATAGTGTTAGTAGGTAGTACCTACTTATATATGGTGTCTCAATAAGAGTGCAGTTTTTAATTTTAAAATTAAAGTAAGTATATTTTTATTTTATTTTAAAGAAGACATGTTCCGATTAAGTATGGAATAAAATGTCCGGCATTTTCATGAAATTTTCCAAGACTTTTGCACAGAGATGTATGTGGCTGTATCTCACCGATGACGCGTTGGATTTTCGATTTGCGCTCAGGAATTATTTCGAGTTTATTCGCACAAACCCGAGATTTCACAAAACCCCAAAGAAAAAAAATTGCACGGCGTTAAATCGCACGATCATGGTGGCCAGTTGACATCAGAATTTCGTGAGATAATGTGTTCTGGAAATCGTTGTTGCAATAAATCGATTGTTTTGTAATGAGTTTTTACAATTGTAACGGGCTGTTCTTTCGAAAAGCGCTCCATTTTTAATAATCGGAATAAACTGAGGTGACATCTGTAAACTTTCAGAGTTACCATTTGTATGAAAAAAAAAAATATTCCAATTTTAAAAAGTGCACTCTTACTGGTACATCCTATACGTCATTTGTGTAGATACTATCTCTGGCTAACCACAATGTTAAAGTCCCATTATTATCTGAAGATTTTTTTAGAATATAATAATAATCTGAATGAATTTGTGCTTAAATAAAAATAGAGTACGAATATACGCTACAATTTCAGTTTTTTATTCGTATACAATTTTTTTTTCTATAGTAATATGCCTGTAGTCTGTCTGTCTGTAAATATTTATAGTATATATTAGTATTAACCGTATGAAACACTGCGATTTTCAAGTATGCATAAATATCAAATTTGATTTGATTTCAAGTCGTCGAGAAGTTCCTTCTTAGTTTGAATATTATAACTTAGTTGCATAACTTTACAATAAATCTTTGTAGACAGCAGTAATTGAAATTAAAGGAAGTATATTTGAAATTTCTTGAAATAAAATAGTTATATTAGAAATAGAAATATGGTCCGTCGTATCAAGGTTCATTTAAAATGAAAGTTCTTCCCCGCTTAGTTATCTACGATGAGGCGTTCTGCATACATCTGTAACATTAATAGCACCATTGTTAGTTTCAGTCTATACGGATTCTGACGCAGTGTTATCTTTTTTTTAATTGTCCTGTTAGGTATAACACGTTTAACAGTACTAGTATGATGGTGGAGTGAGAGCAACGCGTCGACTTGTGCGACCACGCGCAGAGCACCCCGTCTTAGCGACGACGGTAAGACCTATCATGGGGCAGCTATAGCAGCCTCCCGTATGTACTGACGCAGATTATCACGGGGCACGGGTGCTTCCACGGTATTTACGTCTGATCGATAAGGAGACAACGTCCGAGTGCCATCACTGCAACGCGAGCGAGGACACGGGGCTGCACACGCTCACCGAGTGCCCGGCGTGGGCCGGACCGAGGCGGGAACTCGTGGCGGCCCTGGGATTGAAATCTTTCTGCCTCTGCCACGCGCATCTCACCATGGGAGCGGCGATGGTCCGCGGGGCGGCCGGCACCTCCTTCTGCGAGCAAGTAATGGTCGTGACGGAGACGGTGGAACGGGACCGGCAGCGTGAGCGACTCGCAAATCGCGCCGCCCGCCTGCGCAGGCAACTCGGACGTCGGTCGGAGGGGACAGACTGACCTCCGTGCCCCGTGGGCGCGGGCCTGGGGGTGACGGGTGGAGCCGCCTGTCACCCTAGCAGAAGCAGGCCAAAGGGCGAGTCGGGGCCACCGTTGCCCTCCTCTCGGGGTGGGCCCGACCTTAAGTGATGGCCCTGGGCCAGCCAGGGTACGAGTCTCAGTCAGCGTGCGGTTTTAGTCGGTTCGAGTATGACATAACCCTTCCGTTCCGGCTCCGGTAGGGGAGATATCCGAGGGAATTTCCGCACAAAAAAAGGTACTACGGCTAGTGACGTAGGCATTGAGGGGAACGAATATGTAATAATGATATTTTCATTATATTTTGCTTTTCAAATATTACAATAATCTGGTAATATTCAAGTCACAAGTGAATAAATTGTTACTAGGGAAGCTTCCATTGTCAACTACATTAACCCTGAGCAAGTTGGATAGTATACAACCGTTACCCTTAACCGTTACCGTTTACCTTACAAAGCAAAAAAATTGTAAATATGGAGAGGTATTTAAACGATTACAATTACTTACTTCGGGGAACACTTGTAAATGTAGATTTGGACATGCTGTCACTATCCTCTGATTCTGAACACCCCTGGAAACTTGTCTCTGAAAAAAGAAATGCGCTTTTAAATTCATATAAAATGGTTTGAAAAACAACCCTGAAAATTGGGAAAGTTGGCATTACCTGTATCATATCTATTAACCTTAGTGTGTCGACCAGGCATGTCTTGGTTATCCGAGTGGCCAAAGGTCCTAAAGCCAACTGCGAACTGTGCGTACGGGCTTATCTCATACATTTCTGTAAATAAATCGGTTGTACTTTTAGACATATTTTACTTGTATTAAACAAACTCTGAGGGCGTTCTCAATTAAGTTTCATATTTATTCACTCACCATGTTTACTGCTGTTCCTTAAATGTAGAGGAGCGCTGTAAATTCTATTCTGCACATTCAATGCGTTCTCTTTCACGTTAGCGAGATTCGTGTGTGAAGTATTGGCCGTGAGATTACCACTCTCAGACTTATTGTCAATTGTTATGGAATCACGATATTCAGCCAAATTGCCAGCTCTGTAAAAACAGGTTAAGTAAATTCTTTAGAAAGGTTTCTTCACTTTTGAGGTTATTTCACACATAGAACATCGACAATGGGATTACAATTGTGAGTCGCACAGCGGACCAAGAAGCGAGCTGTGCTTAGAAATTCTGTGAAGGCAGGGACATTCGCAATGAAGATATCCAAAAAGGACTTCAATAACTGACATACCTCACAGAATAAATAACCTGAAGTGACAATGGGCTGGCCACATCTGACGCAGGACCGATGACTGTTAAAGCAAAGAAGTCCGACAGGGAATCGGCAAACGGAAGGTTGCAGAGTCCCTAGCCAGATGGACCGGCCACCTGAAAAACGGTCGCTAAATGCGGAAGAGTGGAGAATCGGAAGCAGTTTCTACTAACGCGCCATACTGTTGCATATTATACACACAAGTTGCTGGAAAGGCCTCTTAATATATTGATATAATATTATATATATAATATGGCTTACCTATGACGCTTTATAAGAATATATATACAGGTAGTCAGGCACAGCGTCAGCAGCATTGAACTGCAGATAATCACGACCGTGTTTATGTCAAATAGCTCTGAGGGTGGACCAACTTCGGCTGAAAATATTAGCAAAAATTACATAGTTATGAATTGTACTTTGAAGTAAATCGTGTAGGTATTAACTCCCGCATAGGCTGTCATCGGAAAAAACTTAATGGTCAGAGTATTGTTTTAAGATTACTTCTTTATATTAAATTAATCAATTATTACAGAAAAATCTATAAATAACGGAGATAAGTACCTAAAGGTTGTGACTTGAGTTTAAATTTTGTCTCAGATGTTGACTTTATCTACTTTGTTTTTATTAAGTAATTTGTTTGTATGTTTGTAAGTTACTCGTTACTTACTTCCATCCTCATTCTTTGTAGCATAGTTATATGTGGTGGCAGCACTACCAGCTTCATTAGTGGCCGTTACTTTGACTTGATACCATGAAGCAGATGAAAGGTTAACGATGTCGATTGTTGGTATTTTATTAAGAAAGCCGTTTTGAAGGTTCCAGGATAAATCCGAGTAAGGCTGTAACATAATAAAATGACATTATGAGTATGTAAAGTAAGTAGACTGCTAATTGATTTGATTTAGATATCAGTATATCCATCCCTTTGTAGATTTTCTGGTGGAAAAGAAAAATCATTTCTTAGAATTGAAGTACCCACCATATTGTTATGAGCTCTCATCCAAGTTCGGGCCCCGAGCTGTCTATATTCTACTTCAATAGATTTTAAGGCACAGCCTCCGTGGTCCCATCCCGCTAGTTGGACATGAATTTGTGAAGCGTTACTCCACAGCCAATCGTACGAGGATGGAGGTACAGGCACTGAAAAAACACAACGAAATCGTATTTAGCTTTTTGTTGCCTTCGTTTGGTGTTGTATTTAATTATGCTGTTATTATGATAATATTACGATGTTGGGATTAACATTATGTCTATTGTAATAAGATTGTCTGTAGGTATGTTGTCAATGTTTCAAGAGTTAGCATTCAAACTCCTGCCTTCACAGGATCTATAAAATGTATTATTCTAATAATGTTCATACAATAAACTCTTGAGCTCTTTACATTCTTTTACACTGTACTCACCTCCACCCAAAGTACTGACATCTAAATAAGCTGGTTGTGAAGTTCCAACTTTATTAGTAGCTGTAATTCTTAAAGAGTATTTAGTCCCACACTTCAGTCCGTTCAGAGCATGCTTCTGGACGCCTGACAGGTAAGGCAACTTGTTCATAGGCCACGCTTCCCGCCATGGACTGTTGGCCTCTTTCCAGGTGAGGCTGTAACCTATGAAGGCATTACAAAGAATAAATTTAATAAGAATGAAAAGCTCTTGAATTACCCCTACATTCTGGTTTCAATTTATAAATTTTGTAGGTATTGCCCTCGTTTGAAATTAGTAATAATCTTTATATCTTTCTATCATACAATTAAAACAAATTAAGACTATTACTATAGAACCAGAAAATGCAAAATGTTGCTGAAAATACTTACTGATTTTTTGTAAAGCACTTCTATTACTAATGGAGTAAAATGGTTGCTCCCATTCCACTAATATGGAGTCTTTGTAAGGTGTTGCTCGGAGTATGGGCGCTTCTGGTAGAGGCAATACAATGACTGTGTACTCTACAGAGTCAGAGCCATATAGGTTTTTGGCAAGGCATGTGTAGTTGCCGCTTAAGGATTGATCTATATCTGAAATACAAAAGGCAATATTATTAAACCACACTTAATAAGGACAAGTCTATTACTACCAATTGAGCATTTTAATAGACGGTGACAAAGCAGTGTGATGCTCGCGATTCACACAATACACCGCTTAAAATAACCACCATAACAGTAGCTACAAACAAGGGGTACTTACTATTTATCAACAGACTATCATCGTGATTTCTTGTGAATCTTGGATGGTGAGTGATGATATTGTGCTTGTGGTACCACACGGTGCGAGGAGGTGGTACTCCTACACACTGGCATACTAGCAGTAGGGAACTTCCGACTCCAATAGAGATGATACCTCCAAGAGACGCAACACCAGCAACCACTGCAAATGAAATGTACGAGTACAGGGTCCATTTCATAAGGATTTAATTTCGGCTGTTTTTTTTTTCAGGACAATTCAAAGTGAGAATTGTTAAAGAAACATTTAGCAAAGTATACAAGTGAAAAAGACAAAATATACAAACATTTTTATGGATCGCTAGCCGTCCGCGTTTGCCTCGCAAGCGAAAATTATGCAGTACGCAGCGCCAGGCATAATCAAAAAACTTTTACGAAATAATCTGTTCACATTGATGGCTGAAAGCCAAAAGGGTGATGTTTGTCCATCGATATATATACCTCTATGTGTAGGTGTATGGGCTACCCTTCTCGTCGCACTTCCTTCACCAGCACTGGTACTGGCAGTTACCCAAACTTCATAGGTTCTGCCGGAAACGAGGTCCTTGACCTCAGTAGTCGTTCGACCTTCAGAATCCACACGGTATGTCTGTGGTGGGCCATTGCTGTAATAATTATGACAACGTACTGTAAACTTGATAGAAGTTAAGTTTTGGTAAAGTTTTATCTCTAGTCACCTTCATTAGGACCTCTATAAGTAATGTTCATATCACGCCTTACATTTGCTTTATCCGTATATTTCAGTCCAAAACCAACTCCCTCCCCTTGCACTTGCATAATATTGCATCAGTATTTATGTCACTTATTATTGTGCAATAATATTGTGTAATAATATTGTCTTCTTCTTCATTCAAATCAAGCGCAGTCGAATCTAAAGCTTGAATTTTTAAACCTAGGGTTCCATTTTCTATGCTCCTACTTTTATTGGTTGTGTTAGGATACGAACTTAAATTTTTTAATTATTCTGTGTCAGTGCGCGTATCCTTACCTAGAAGTCGGCTTGACGTAAACGGAGTAATGATGTAGTTCTCCATTGGGATGTACTGGCCTCTTCCAACTTATCAGGAGTGATGACGATGACAGCACAAGGACTTTGATATCGGCTGGTGGACCGGGTACTGGAAGGATAAACACCTCAAATATATAAAATATAATAGGCAAGCCTCGTCAATCATGACGTTTACTGACAATTACTTTTACTGTCCTATCCTTTCGGACCACTAAGTTGAATTCAAGTAAAGTTGAATTTATGACCTATACCTTTCCGGTAAGACGCTCCGCAAGTCGTAGAAATTGTATTTTTTCACAATTTTGTGCAAATTATTTGCACGAAATAAGTTCAGTATTATTTGCACGAAACAGGCAACTACGCAACGCAGGCCTTTAGGACAGTCCTCAATTCTCCGTAGAAAGTTACAACCAAATACGTCACTGTTTTGTGTGATGAATGATGCTCGGTCAATAGATTTTAGAGACAGATTTTATATGTGCATAATTTTAAACACAACATTTTGATATTTACTAAAAAATATGTGCTGCCCCTGATATATTTTGACTAAAATTTGTCTACTTACAAAACTCTTGTAATATTAATTCACTTGTTTGCCGTTATAATTAGATTTGAATTTACGTACTTATTAGTGCCTAAAGAAGTCTTGAACATGTTTTTTGCTGATTGATACTCCATAATATATGATTGCGTATATTATTATAAGAAAAAGATTAAAAAGGTTAAATATGTACTTAACTAGGTATTACACAACTATTAAAACACGAACTGGAAATTCCAAAAGAATTCGCGATAGTCGCGTAAAACCCAGTTGATTATAATATAATACTAATTACCTGCAGAGCAACTACTGATTTATTGAAGAATGGTAACCTACTTACTCGTTTTATGTTATTGCAATAAGATAACAAATAATATCACAAACATTGTGACTCACATTCATAATAATGTAAGAGGCCCGATCGATTTTGTTTTTGAGCCGTTTGGACTAGTGAAATAATAACGATATTATACAAAAAATGTTCCAACGGTTGAACGTATCTAGCTGAAATTTGGTACAGGAATAGATTAAAGTCTAGAATAACACATGGGGTACTTTTTAACCCAAGAAATCGGTTCCTATACGTATGATATTATGTTGCTTTAATAATATTACTTTTACTCTCAACCTATTTGATGAGGTCGTACAAAGAATATTGTGCGAGGGTCCAAACTTGAAGGTTGTACAAGAACGTAGCCCCCAGTGGCAAGTAAAGACCGTGTTTTAGAATATTATCTTGTTGCTTTTTCGAACAAATGTTGTATGAATTTCGTGCACGATTCGCTTGAAATATAGGCCAATCGTACGCGTGCATACGCATAAAGCATCGGTTACTGTTAAATAAAAGCAAACTCACCATCTTGCAAAGTCGAACAAATAATTGGATACGAGTACGGCCCAGCACCATAATTTGAAAAGCCGGCCACTTTCATAGTGTAATTGGTGTACTTCATGAGACCTTGTATGTAGAGCTCTGTGTGCAGAGTTGTTTGGTTCTGCCAGGCAGCTTCTGAAAGGTGAAAATAATGTCAAAGACATTATTATGAGCAAATATTTTTAACATGACAAAAGTAAAAACTTGGTAATCTATGAAAGAACTTGACAAACTGTTCAATTACGCTAAGAAGGTAGTTAGTATTACTCAACTAAAAAAAATACTTACCATCAGAAGCAAAAAACACGGAATATCCGACTAGGGAGTTACCCTGTCCAGGCAAATTTATTGGTTGCCAACCAACTCTAAGAGACGTAGAGGAGACTCCAGTGCATTCTACGGATGATGGAGCTTGCTCAGGAGCTTTAAATAAAAATACATAATATGAATTAGTAAGAGAAAAAATTTTTAGAAAGAAGGTAAGTATAATTCAGAATGTTATTCATGATCTTAATCTGAAATTAACCGGATTAGAAGGCAGAATGTCTTATGACTGGGTCAGAACTATTGTACTTGAATATTTTTTTATCAACATTAGCATTCTAATGGCTGTTCAGTTAAAGAAATAAAAGGAAGAAGTTGACACATGCTACTGTGTACAAAAGTTTAACTTGACTGCTACTGACGCCTGACATAAAGTTTATAAGTCTTTGACCTATAAGAATCTCTACTACAAACTGTTGAAGAACAGTTAACATAGCAGTGATTTTATTATATCTATGTCACAGTAATTCGATTAAAATAATCAGCTCAGGCTGTTAATTACTTACCTCCTTCTCTGGTATTTTGGAAGACTGGTAACGAGAATGGTCCCGAACCAGCATTTGTAAAGGCTGATATAGAAACTGCGTATCTGTTAGATTCAGAAAAAAAGATGTTGATAAAGCCAAGGTAGTAGTATTATTTTTGTGTATATAACAATATCATATTGAATTTTTATAACTGTAATTATTTAAAATAAATATATTACAGAGGAGTCAACTGAATGTCTATTACTCATTGTGATTGTTCACAACATTATCTGCTTTAATATTTTAATAATTTATTATATCCTCTTATATTTTAATTTTGGTTTGTAGTGATCCATTTATAAATATTATTACTATCGTTATGCAAGCTAAAGGAAGCTTTGATTTCATATATTGAAATTCATGGTCACGAACTCAGTCAACGTCAGTATCAGCGTCAGAGTTAGCATCAACGTCAACAGCAGTGTCAGTACCATCGCAATTATAACTATCCGCCCGTCCGTTACTATTACTGTAACCATCGTCATTATTGACATCATCAGCTTTAGGTGTAGTCGCTGTCTGATTGGCCACCGATGTCTGTTGCTAAAACCATTAGACGCTTACACTCCTTTTTTCATTCATTAAAATTTCGCAATTTTCCATCGATATAATAGTCTTTTGTTAAGTGGTACTTTGCAGAATTCCCATTCTGGTTTCTAGCATCTTAAGTTAACACAATAAAAGCATTATCAAGTGATTGAAACATTAAACCTACCTGGTATTCTTTAAAAGACCGCTTATTAAAGTTTCTTGCTTTCCGGAGATCTGAGAAACCTTGACGATTCTGGTATCAGCAACTACAGTAACTAAAATTGTAGATATGACGTTTAAAATCTTATCTTATCTTACTAATATTATAATTTGTGAAAGTTTGTGAAGATGCTTGTTAATCACGCTCGAATAATAAGTCTGAATATTTAGGTAAATAGTATGTGACAAATGTAATTTTATTATGTCATTAACAAACTTCTACAAAGTATCAGATTTTTGTTTCAATAAAGTTCAGTGAATTTATGGCTTATCAAAGGAATCAAATTTAATCAATGCATGGAAGATTACTGTATATATAATTACCAGTGCCGACGCTCTGAGCAATTGCTTTCACATTATAACCGACGATAACGCCGTTGTGCGAATCTTTTAAGGGTGGTGACCATGAAACGTATAATTCACCGGGGTTCTCTGTCATTTGTACTTGTAAATTAACTGGTGCAGATGTAGGAGCTGGAAGATAATACAAGTATTTAATAATTTATTGTAATCTATCTATCTTTTAAGCAGTTGACTGCAAAGATAGAGAAGTATGTCATGATAAGTATATTTGGACGTGCCTACATAAAATATAAGTATTTACCTACCCTAGTTAAGAGAAAAAATTGCTTCGCGCATATTTCAGATAGCTATCAAATTCAATGAACTTCGTAGGAAGTACTCATGGTATGAAACATTAAGCGAAAAATTTACAACAACATATTGAAATGGGTCTTAATCTGAAAGGCAATATTTTATTGTTACATTACCTTCCTCGTGTGTAGTAAAGTGTACAGGTGCGGTGTACAAGCTGATGCCAACTTGGTTGCCTGTGGCAACACGCACTGCATACGCTGTCGCTGGACGGAGATTCTGTAGTTCTATTACTTGGCGAATGTCTTGGTCTTTCCTGTAACAAATGATGGTTGATGAATTTGAATACAATATTATATGTATCTTGTAAACTTCTTTTTGTACGACAGCTCCAAAAATGTTAAGTTCAACTGCCGCAGCAATGCTTTCGTCAAAATGGTATCTTTTCTTGAGTTTTAATGTCGATATATTTATTAGATCAAGCGAATGTGGGGGTGCTAATCTTATTTACATTATTGACTGATGATGTGCTTATTATACTTATTGAAACACTAAGAAGACTTTTAGATGCACTATGCTGTATTACGTGACTTTGTTTCAAGGTCTCATAATCGTTCAGTTAATATTAATCATTTCTAAAAGCAAATCATTTATACCTGCTAATGTTTATAGAAGTAGCATGATCCCATACGGCGTCATTATAATGTAAATGAGAATACTGTAGAGAATAATATTGTGCATGGGCGCGAAGTGCATCGCGCCAAGAGATTGTAGTCCTTCGAGACATAACCGTTTCGATGCGTAGATCGGACGGTGCAGTTGGTGGTTCTGGAAGAAAGAAAAAATTTAATGAAATAGTTTAAAGAAGCGACTTATGAATAATTATCATCAGCCTGGTACTTTAAACGCTTTTTCCGTTCAATTTTTTTGCAGACATTTCAATATTCATTCCCTTCTCCTCAAATCATTTTCGTTACAAGAGAACGATTTGAGGATAAGTAAAACATAAGGGTAAGGATATATATTTGTTTCCCTATGACTTATTGCTCATTACACGTCCGAACCTTATTTTTCTACCTCTTTCAAACTTTCTCTTATGGATTCTGATCTTATATTTTTCTTATATAACACCTCATTCTCAACATTTTTAGTCTTTTTTCTCATTCGTATCTTGTATATACTTACCTAATATAGTAAGGTATATATTGAAAGTGGCTGCTCCGTAAGGATTGGTGGCTCTGCATTGGTAAATTCCTGCATCACTAGTGTCTGTGTATTGCTTGTTAATGGTACTTGTTATTCCTTGATCGCTTTTAGTTTCTGTTATTTTATATCTATAATAAAACACTCTATTAAAAATAGTCGATATAAATACTACAATTTATAAAGTAACACTATGATTCGCTTGTCTACTTTACATGGGCTATTGAATTTTTATTGCCATGTACAAATTTTTCAATCTAATATTGATTTAAAGTTTAAAATATTAGGATCAAAGCACCAAAAATCAAAGTGTATATTACTTGATATTATCGTTTTTATGTTTTGGTTCCATAACTGACCTCTGACTATTAACATCTATTATATTGCCATTGTGCGCCCATATGACTCTTATCGGTTCATCACCAAGTGGTTTACACTGTAGTGTTGAGGAATGTCCGAGTCTTGATGTTGCATTTACTGATGGGACTTCAAAGTGTACTGGTTCTATAATGAAAAGAGACGGGACACTTATTAAGTTTGATGAAGTATAATTATAAATAATTTGAATACTAAAAGTTTCTATGACATGCGATCATGATGCAAAAATACTTACTGTTTACACTCATCCAAATAGTTTTGCTCAGAGGCTGTCCGACTCCATTTTCCACATTACAGGAATACACACCCTCGTCTGTGAGAGACACCTCTTCAATAATTAGGGTGCCATTTAGAAGACTCATTATTCCACCGCCGGCCAACTCAAGTACCGGCTGCCAAGTACCCAGAAGGGCTGAAAATATAGTTAATAGTTGAGAAATGCAAGAGTTTATCAAGAAATCAAGCTTATACTCTGTTTTTTTTCTGATAAAAATGTTACATTTTGTTTTTGAGGATATTAAAAATGCTCTCGAAAGAATATTTTTTTCCAGTTCTACAAATAAATCACCCAAAGATAAATCAAAATCACTTAAATTACTATGATCTATTAAGATTTCTAATCATAATATCATGTATCTTAGTAGATAAATCAAAATACCATCTTTCTTCATCCAATGAACTTGTGGTTGTGGGTAACCATTGGCACTGCAAGACACAGCACCACGTCTGCCCAGTAATAACGAAGAATTGTTGGGTTCTTCTAGCCATTTGGGCGCCACTGCAATTAAAAAGTAGATTTTTATTACGAAGGTAGTTTCTTTTGTCAAAAATAAGAAATTGTTTATTACAGAGATATAGGTATATGTCACTTTCAGTAAGCAGATATTTTAGTCAAGTAAGAAATTGTCGTATAGAGAATGATATTACTTTTGTAACTTAATAGAAAAATAATGATTTAAATACCCGTGAATGTGTTAAATAACTAACTTAAAAAGTTGTTTCCCTTGGTTAATTTGAACTAATTCCTTGGCAATTAGATTACAACCTATTTCTGTGCAAAATTCTATTTAAATCCATCTAGACTTGCTGGCGTGGTTGATTTACAGAGAATCATTCATCCAACCATATACATTTTCGCATTAATAAAACAATAGGATAGCGAATGAATTACAAAATCATTATTCAATTACCTTTGATGTATAATTCTGTAGAACGGTTTACTTTGGCGACGTGATTGGAAGCGACACATGTGTACGTTCCACAATGCTCCAAAGACACCTTCTTGATCACCAAAGCACTGAAGAGCTCTGAACTTCTTTCAATCATCTACAAATTGTACAATTTCAAAATAACTATTGCATGCCTGTATATTCTTGTATGTACGAGTATGTTGTGTTTTGTCATTTTTGTTTAATTTTTATACTAGTATGTTAAAGATCCCAAATTTTATTAATGTCAAGAACCCACCTGCTCTTCACTAGGGGGGAGCCTTTTCCCATCTTTCCACCATTCAAAGTGAATCGGCAAATCTCCAGTGCGGACATTACAATAGATATTTACAATTTGTCCTTCCTGGAGATTAGATCCAAGTAACAAATCGTCTAAAATTGGAGCTTCTATGACTTGGATTTCAAAGGCTCTCCTTGCCATTTCACCTGAAGGACTTGTAACAATGCAGGTATATATTTCGTTGTTTAATTCTTTGGATACTTCAGGGATGGAAAGCATTCCATTTATATTGACACTGGGAGCGTTTCGTCTGGTCTTTCGTTTATAATGTGATCGCTTGTAACGTGACTGAAAGATTCCATTAGACGCTAAGAGCTTTCCTTTGTATTCCCAGTCGATTTTACTGAAAGTTAGATTGAAGAATGTTAATGATTAGTTTGTACACAAAACTTTTAGTAGATAATCATAAACATACATAGATACCCAAATATACACTATATAAATGCACATAATAAATAAAATTCCCGTTTGTGAAAGTTTTCCGTCATAATTATTGAAGTTAACAAATGCATTTTATCAGCTGACGGATGAAGAACAATCCTATCCTAAGGGATAGAATAGGATAGGGTCATTTTGTAGGTAAACCACAGATATTTTATAATGGTTTTCATAAAATGACGAAAAATAAAAGGAACAACCATTACAGAAAAAACCATAGACTTATAACGTTATAATTCAAATGCGATGCAAAGAAAGTAACTGGCTAGAAAACTGGTTAATACACTCAGAAATTAATCGACGGCCAGTAGGATTCGACAGCCTCTGTGGCGTGGCGGTAGTGCACGCGACTGCCACGCAGGAGGCGCGGGTTCGATTCCCGCTCAGTGCAAATATTTGTATGCATGAATATGGCTATTTGCATTGGTCTGGGTGTTTCTATGTATTATATATATGTATTTACAAAAAAAAAGTATTTAAGTATGTTTATCCGCATTCTAGATTCCATAACACAAGATATAAAAGCTTACCATGGGTCTAGATAGCGTTGTGTAGAATGTTGTAGAATATTTAATAATTTAATTTAATATTTAATATAGGCACTTATTCGACGCCATTTGGTTGGTGGTGTTAAATAGATTTCAATATTAGTCTTTACAATTTCATCTTCCAACGTTGGCTATTAAAAATAAAACAAAAGACACAAAACTTAAATAGAACTCACCTTATAGGATATCCATAAAATGGACATTTCAAGTTGACTGATTCTCCGCTTTGGATTTTAAGTGGTGGTAGTGACCGTATGTATGGTGGACCTGAAAAACATATTTACAAGTTTGTACATAGCCAAGATTTATGTACCACAAAACTCGAACCGGTACAAAAAACTTGCTATCGATTTAACTCGCAACAATTTTTGTAACGTCACACAGATGACAATACAAAAAGGCTGGGTCAGTCGAACGGCAAGCAGAAATTAGTTTCGAACTGTGAAACAAAATTTTAAACGGTTTTATTTAGTTTGACCTGCTAAGGTAAAAATTTGTAATTTAATAGTTTAAAATTTGTAATTGAAATTTTGCTGCCTTCCTGTTTAAAGTATACATGTATATTCTAAATAATTTCACTAATAGTGTACACAGAAGTAATTGAATACAATATCTTAAAATATTAAAAGTCAAGTTAAAACCAATATTATGTTTTGATCCCCCAAATGATATTTAGTTTAGTCCCTTTCAAGAGTCAGAACAAGATTTGCTTAAGTTAGTTTAGTAACAAGTTTAACTATAGGTTCAATGGCTTGGACAGTTTACACAATATTGAAAGGATAAAGGTTTAGTTGCCTTCATTTTCATAAATCTCTTGTAAGGGTTAAGTTGAAACATAAAACTTTTATCAGTAATAACAAATTGTCAGGATTTTAAGAGTAGAGGAAGGTTCAAGAAAACATGGATACATTGTATGAACGAAGAAGAAAGAATTGACCCTAAATAATTAGGACAATTACAAACCAGGGATGATGGTTATATTGATATGATATATTATTTGATATCACATACTCAAACAATAACACGAGTGGCTGGTGATTAAGGAGCCTTAAAATCTGGTTTAATTACGGAACTTCGATATCACCTTGTGCCAGTTATTTCATGGAATTATTAATTTCAACGAATTATACCAAAACTTTCTTACCATAAACATCGAGCCTGTTCTCATAAGTAACTACATGATCTCCTTCTCTGGCTACACAGGAGTACACTCCTCCATCTTCTACTCGCACCCTGGTAATGTTTAACTGGGTGACAACAGAATTGTCTGACGTCATCAATTGGCCTAGGGCGTATCTGAAACAATTGCAGAAATGAAGCACTTGGAGGTTTTTCTATTCTTCGAGTTCTTTGTATGTTCAAGATGGTTTTTTTAAACGGCATGGCTTAGACATGTTGCCATTAAATAATATATTCGTTAGTCATTGTGAAGAATGTATTTCGACTTTTTTTATAAATTTACCTTGGGTCTGTATTAGTAGTGACTAGGATGCCGTCTCGCTCCCACACAAATTGAGGAGGTCGTTCTCCTGTTGCCGCACAGTGCATGCTGATCTAAAGTAAAAAATGCAAAATTCCGTTATCATAGAACCTTTGTAATAAATAAATTAATATTGTTCTTCTTCTTATTCTCAGTTGGACACTCTTGTCAGAGTGGTCGTGGTCGCGCTGACGAGTTACATGATGGGGTGTTCGTTGGGTCGATATAATTTCCGAGGGTAGCTCTTCTGGCGATGTGCTTCCATTTCTGACGGTTAGAGGCGTCGCGAGTGCACTGGGTCATAGTGGATTCAGTAGCCTTTTTGATGGCGTCTATCCAGCGGGTTGGTGATCGACCGCGTGCCCTCTTACCTTCCACCTGGCCCTGAACTACCAGTCTCTCTATTGAGTTCTCATTTTTAGAGACGTGACCAAAGAACTTCAGTAGTCGTAGTTGCACAGTTGACGATAGTCTGTCTTTTACGTGTTTACGTATTGTTCTAGGTAAATGCATAGATTATCAACCTCACGGTACAACCAGAATCAAATCGATCTTGACGGATAGGACGGTGATCTGATGCTGACTGTACATGAGACTAATCAAATTAGTAAAGTTTTGTAAAATACTGTTCTTAACATAACCAATTATGCAAAAGAGAAATAGGAAAACCGACCCCGGACTCCAAAGTGCACGTTTTGGACACAATCATGACTGGCAACTTGAAAGCCAAGACATTAAGGAGACATGAGAGAAGATGGCCATCTGATGACGGATGGGTAGTAAAAAATATTTAACAGTAATTCACCAATTACATTAAAAGCTATTTAATTATTAAGTTTTGATGTTTGTTGAAACTTACATCACCACCAGGAGTAACTGTCCTTTCTGTGAAATGCTGAGTGATGACCACCCTGGCATCAGACTGTCTTTTTCCTCTGTCTAGACCTGTGGAAAAGGAATATTATGTTCAGAAAAAAATAAATTAGAATAGTTATCCTCTCTTTGCCGACCTTCTTGGCTTCACGTCACCAAAGGCAAAGATGAGGTAGGTATGTCGAGGCGAACTGACTAAAATCACACACACATGGTTTTACGGTGTTGGTGACTAATCTGGTGTATCCTAGAGAAGATATCTTAGAGACCCCGAACGGGGTTGACACTAAATATAATAATTATTGTATCTCCAAACATTACAATTAAATACTAGTTACGCAAATCCCATTATTGTCGCTAAACAACATGGCTCAAAGGCAATCGGTATTAATAGCAATTTTGGCTTCATCACCAAGTGCCTGATTTACATGAATTTGTGCCTATTACCATCCGTTGCTGTTCGTTGCCAGTCGTTGCTAGGCAACGCGACGGCAGTTACCAATATGCTAGCGATATTCAGAGCTTAACGTAAATGCGTTGATTAAAGCTTGAGTATCTGGTTTGTACACTGACGGCCAAAACATTGAAGGACTATCCTAATAATATTATGAATGTAATCCATACTAATATTATAAATGCGTAAGTAACTTTGTCTGTCTATCTGTCTGTCTGTCTGTCTGTCTGTATGTTACGCTTTCACGCCTAAACCGCTGAACCCATAGACCTTGAGAAAGGACATAGGCTATGTTTGGTCACGATAAACGACACTAACGCGGGTGGAGCCGCGGGCAAAAGCTAGTTTTTTTATAAAGGACACGTCAATTTGACTTCACCTCGCCTGATGGTAAGCTAAAGGCAAAGTCTCGAAAAGAGGGTCACCATCGTAAACATAGACCATAGCGTGCGATGGTCTTGAGTTGGCTTTGTTGTCGGTTTTTCGGCCGCACATCAAAGGTAGTGGGCCAGCGATGGCGGTACGCATATACACGTGGCCCATTCCACAGTGCGCGCTCGAACGCAGAGAATATATACATATATATTTTTTTTTTATATAGGACACGTCAATTTGACTTCACCTCGCCTGATGTCAAGCTAAAGGCGAAGTCTCGAAAAGAGGGTCACCATCGTAAACATAGACCATGTGAACAATGATGGCACTCAGCTTGACGGCCTCATCAGATGCCTTTTCACGCCCCGCTTGAAGGACCCGGCACTGTAGGAAGAAAGAAACA
Source organism: Eilema sororculum (assembly GCA_914829495.1). Lineage (NCBI taxonomy): Eukaryota > Metazoa > Arthropoda > Insecta > Lepidoptera > Erebidae > Eilema > Eilema sororculum. The sequence continues at coordinate 3,299,833 of OU618532.1, forward strand.
CGTGAGCTGGTAGGGAGTTCCAGTTCTTAATGGTGCGGCATAGGAATGAGTCACTGAAACGCTTGGTTCCAGAAAGTATATTCTGCATCGTATACGGATGGCATCTTAGCCCTGCACGTGTTGTCCTGTGACTTTAAGATGCGGGCTATAGTGCGAGCTTTGGAGTTTCTTTGAAGGATAGAAGCGTCATCCGACACAGAACTAAAGTTATCGACATAGCTTGTAGAATAAGTAAGCTCAAGTTTTTTTTTTATACAGGACACGTCGATTTGACTTCATCTCGCCGGATGTTAAGCTAAAGGCAAAGTCTCGGAAAGAGCGTCACCATCGTAAACACTTACCATGTTAACAGTGGTGGCACTCAGCTTGACGGCCTCATTAGATGCCTTTTCACGCCCCGCTTAAACACAGAGACAGACTGGATGCGGAAGGTGGAGGATCGGCTGAATTGGCGTACATTGATATAGGCCTATGTCCAGCAGTGGACTGCGATGAGCTAATTGAATGATTATTGATATCTATGATACCTTTAAGATATTTATATGTTTGTTTTTCAGTCACACTTGAACGGCTGTACAGATTTGGCTGAATTATAAACATGTTAAAATCCACCTAGTTAGAGCAGCGAGATTCAGAATAATAATAAAAATATATCGCAGCTGTAATTTTGGGTTCCAGAATGTGAATAAACATACATATACTTACACCTATTTCCTTCCGGGGTAGGCAGAGATAACAGCCTCCTATTTGACTCTATCCTTATATACTTCACTAGCTTCTTTAACAGAACTGTCATGAATCTTTTCATGTAAACTCGCCAGTTTCTAATACTTCAGACTATAATTATACCTCATATTATATACCTCTCTCTCTATATCTCTCTCTCTCTTATACCTCTCTGACATGTGTCATTAACCATTCCAGTATGATTAAGTATTGCACATTTATTTTATCCATCCATTCGATCAGTATTTTATCAGGATGATAGTTAAGGAACGTTTATTCTGGTCGCATGTGTACTTTTATAAGCACGTTCATTGATTGGAAGCAAATTCGTCTTCTGCTAATAAATCACGGAGATTTCAGTTCGACGTCTCGCGCCTGCAGCAAGGAGTGGCTCTAATTACAACCATCTTGTTTAATTATTTTTGGTAGTGTGGCAGGTACGAATTTGAATAATTAATAATGTTAGATTTCTTCAGGATGTTGGCGGGAGCGAGAATATAACACATTATATTTAAGAAAATTATATCGCTACGTTAAATTGGTTGTGTTAACTCACGTCAGTCTTCAAAAGTCTAGGATTTGAACCCTGTACCTCGCGATTTAAATATTTTGGTTATGGCGAGAACATTTTTAACATCGTCACATTTTGTTTTAGGTGTAGGATAAGCTTTCACGCCTAAACCACTGACTGAACCAATTATGAAGAAATTTGGTATGGTATATTGCCCGCGACTGCACCCCCAAACATAACCTATGCCCTTTCTCAAGGTCTAATCTACCCAAGATTAGACGTTGAAATTATTTTTTTACACAGTTTGCCCGCAAGATCGGAAAGCACATAGGCTATTGAAAATACATAAGCTAGTCTAACAAACGTAGTTCATTAGTAAAGTTCTACTTAATTAGCATATAACTCCTTTAACCACACGATGCAATGGACCATAATCATTTAACGTGGGTATCTGCGCTGCATATTAATTGGCTCCTAATTGAAAGTTTCTGCGTCACTTATCGGAGTAATAGGTTAGTTAGGCAATTTGTCATACTGTTGGATGGAGAACAGTCCTTCCGATAACTGAAAAGCTTAACTTTAGACGAAAATTTAATTATCTCATTTGATGTGTGTATGTAGATCTATGGAGACATTCCATAGATTTTGAAGTTGGCTTGATCTCGAAAATGTTAATAGAGCCCATACACCCATCAAAATATTCAATTCCATCGTCAAACTGCAAACCACCAGTCAACTAGAGCGTGTATATACGTGTGTATACGCATGAAGCGTAAATTTACGCAAATGCAATCACACCATGTAATTTGGTTTGGTCACACCATTGTGTTAAGGTTGCGGTCTAACGTGGAAATGGACGGTAGCCATCAAATATCTATAACAGGTTGAGAGATATTGGTATTTAATGACAGCTTCATATTCGGAATATAATTACAGACGGTAATGGGGATAGTCATATTTCCATACAACTTTAGTTGAACGCTGGCATGGGGGTAATCGGTAGAGCCGCCTGTCATCCTAGCAGAAGCAGGCCGTGGCGGTGGCGCAAAATGCGCCTCCCCGTACCCGGGGCTAGTTGGGGACACTATGGTCCCCATAACCCGAAGGGGGCCATCTCGAAAGAGATGGTCCTGGGTCTGCCGGCGTGCGAGAGATATGCTTTTGGCAATCTCACCTCCGGCAACCAAAGACCTAAGACGGCGTGCGTTTTCGTCGGCTTGAGTCCGACATAACCGCCTTCACCGGCTCCGTGGGGGTGGTATCCGTAAAAACACACTTACTATCATACGCGATAAAAAACACTTAATATCATGGTTTGAGTCGGTTCGGGGAAGCACTAAATATGTATATGCGACAACTCATAAATGGTTTTAAGTTAACCAATCAGTTGTCAGCTTAGTTATAAGATACTGTTTGTTTTCCAAATAAAATAAAATAAAATAAATACTGTCAGCAAGAAGTGGATAGTAGCGTGATGTTATAATCCCTATGTTACCCACGAATAAAAATCTGGCCTTCTATTGATGAAATATTTTTTTATTATTTTATTCGTTACGTAGAAAATTTCAAATATGCTGCCAGTCTTCTGGGAACGCTGCGCTGCCACGAGAGGCATGCGATGCAGAGGAATTTTACGACGCGTTTTAATTTTAATTTTAGCTTTAGTTATTAATTAGTTCTTTCATTTTTATTTCTATGAGTTATTAAATATTAGTTCAATAATAATATTTCCTCTTTATAATATTTCTGTAGACATCGATAAATAAATAAAATATATAGCGGTCAAATTGAGAAAGGATTTGACATTTTTAACCGAATTCAAAAAAGGAGCGGTTTTCATGTCGGTCAAAAATGTCAAATCCGTATTTAACTATTATAAAAAGTGTCAAGTCAAGTTATAATGATACATAATTACTGAGAGAAACTCACGCTGTAATCTGAAGTATTCTAATCTTAGCCTGAGTTTCATTCACCCAAAGTGCTGAATCAAAATTCATGAGTTCACCTCGCTTAGTAGGTATTCTAGAAGAGTACAGGTTGGATACGAGTAAAAACCAGCATTTCATTTCAAAATTGAGCGTCTATGCCAATTGCATACAAATCTTGCAGCCGTAGTTCTGATCGTCTTTTTTTTATCAAGCGCAAGATCCCCACGGAGCCGGTGGAGGCGGTTTTGTCGGACTCAAACCGACTAAAACGCACGCCGTCTTGGGTCTTTGGTTGCCTGAGGTGAGATTGCTCAAAGCATATCTCTCGCACCCCGGCAGACCCAGGACCATCTCTTTCGGGGAGGCGCATTTTGCGCCGCTACCGCGGCCTGCTTCTGCTAGGGTGACAGGCGGCTCCACCGGTCACCCCCAGGCCAGCGCTCATGGAGGACGGAGGTCGTTCTGCGACCTCCGACGTCCGCTTCGCCTTCGCTCTTCACGGGCTTCCCGGACGCGGAGTCTAGTCCGGACCCGAGCGGCCGCCTCCTTCTCGAGCATTACTTGCTCGCAGAAGGAGGCGTCCGCACCCCAAACGTTCGCGCATCGTACCATCGCTGTGAGCAATGTGGCAAGTGTGAGGACACCCACCCCCAGAGCCGCCACTAGGACCCTAGTGCAGCTCTGTGTCCTCGCTAGTTCTGATCGTCTAACCCCGAGACGAAAATATGCGTTAGAATTTGTAATTATGGGACTCTATAACTTTTTAAACCACATCTAAGTAATTTAGTCACGAAACTAGTTAGTTTACAGGCAGTTGCCAAGAAGAACAAAACGCCTGTATTTTTCATTAAGGAAACCAGGGAAAACTTATATAATCGGTCTGATAGACCCATACACGAGCACACGAAGGTTAAGCCTACGGTAAAAATCACATCTGTTGGTAATCGATCGCTTATCATGTCGGGACCAAAGATTCACAAAAAAAACATCAATCGTTAACCCTATTCCACTAACACCAAAAGCTGTTTGAATTACATAAGCATCGCTGAATAGGGTACTGCTATGAATCATTACGTTACAAAACAAACATGAATCTGCCCCGAAACAACAAAAGGCGTTCCAATAAAATGGTATGAAATCACACCGCAGCGTACCACCGAGCTTGTATCTTTTTTATTTTACTGCATGCGGAAATTTTCACGTATTCTCTTCGACGCCAGAGGGGTCAGCTATAGTGGACACGAACCTACTACATAGGTGGCGTAATAAAGCATTTCCCTCGCACCCCAGCTGCTCTTCTAATCGAGATGACTCGCTCAGAACCGAGTTGGTACCTATATTTTGCTTATATCAGAGGGATACCTTTGAAGACGATGTCTAGCAGCTGTGCTCAATTATCTTGAGATAACACCATGAAGCTACCGACAACAATGACATGTGTCTAACGTTAACCATACATACGATTATTGTCAATGCAAGATTGGTAATAAATTGAAACACATAGAAAGCGATATCGAATTAACTTAACTAACTTAAGGAATAAACTTTCGCTTGCTCCAACTACATTTACTAGGCATATTATTCTTAATTAGAAACTAGTTTTGAAACTTGGTTTCGTACATGGCAAAAGGGGGGTCAAGAATATTGAAAACTGTCACCAATCCCTGTAAACGAGCCTGTGTATTCTATTAGAAGATTACCTGCTTATAGGTAAAACTGCTAAGAAAAATATATATTTAATTAATTTTTATATTAATAAATATATATTTTTCTAGACAAAATGAGGTTGTGTGTTATTGACAGATGTATTACATCAAATGAAGATTGAATCTTTAATACGTATACACGCAAAAGAGATAATTTTTATTGTTATGTTATTGCGTCAGTACAAGCTATCAGCGCTTAAAAGGTAAATATATAATCAATCTTTATTATAGCGGCAATCGAGTACGGAGACTATTACGAGAATATCAGAGACATTGCATGTCCATTCCATGGTCTGAATCTGTACTGGAAATTATTCAGGATATATTTTGTCTTGTGCGGTATGTATAAAGTCAAATTATTGTATAAGTACTAGGCGTTCTAGGACTTTAGATAGAAATCGTAATATGGAATGGAGTGGAACTTATACATTTTTAATGACTTACATATTTACATAATGTACATATTATTATAATCTCACCTGTGAATCTACGAAGGGGTAGGCAGAAGGTCCCTACGTAAATAGGAAATGAACTATTGCCGTGAAGTGGGCACTTTGTACTATTGGTCCGTATGTTTATTGTTGGATGGAGAGCAGCCCTATTGCTTACTCCCCTTTTAAGAAACCCACAGAAAAAGATGGGTTGGCTCTTTTGTACTCCACCAGGAGCCAATAACATATAGATATGTCTGCTTGCTATATACTCATAAAAATAGCATTATGTCGTACGTATGTACGTACCAGTCACAGCTTATAATTTTATATCTTGAACAATTACCTATAAATATTTACGATACGGTGTGACATACGGCCATTTACAATCGGTGACGCGAAGTAAAGCCCACTCCACACGGCCGGTGTCACTGCCAGATTATTTATTGCCATTATTTATCTACGTAATGCCAACTGAAATGTCTGAATTGAGTGTGGCTCGTGTGTAGACCGCCTAACTTTACGTGTAGAATAGGGATGATAGATGTTTTGTAGGAGTTTTAAAACTGATTTTAGAAATTGTTCATAGGATGGGAGGTAGAGGGTTTGAGCCCCGTTCAATGTAAATATTCATGCACTACTCTGGGTGTTCCTGAACTTTCTTAATGTGCATATATTTACAAACTAAGAAATGTTACGAAGTATTCGAGAAAGAATCAACAGTACAAGGACTCTGATAGTTCATTGATCTATCTTGTACCTTTCTAATTATTTTTCTTCATATTTTCTCTCTATAAGTGTGCGCGAATGCCGCCTTCGATGTGAAAAATAGGTCATCTGGGGGCATAGCAGTGCGTCGCCAAGTCAAGCAAGCAAGAAGAAAGTAGTACGGCCATCCTTTTTTCGAAGCCGTTCAGTCCATTTTTGACCCCCTATAACTTCGTTGTGGACAAAGCTAGAAGCCTAAATTTTAAGTAACCAAATTTATATACTGAAGAAAATCTGTAAATTTCAAATTTCATACAATTTGAACTAGTAGTTTAAGAATTATAACGAGTCAAAGTTTCATAATTTTGTCACTCACTCACTCACTAACTGCCGACCGACCGATCATCAAAATTTTAAGACGCAGAAGCTTCATATTTGGAATATATTTAGTGTTTGGTGTACGAATCAAGGAAAAACTATAATATTTTTAATTTTAGTCCACTTTACTAGGCACATTAACTGCATAAATATTTTTTTAATCCCATATAAATATATAGGATAACAAAGTTACATTTCGCAGTTAATTACTCCGTGTACCTGTATAGTATTATGTATTTCATGTAATGGAATAATAAATGTATCAAAGGTAACTTGTAAAATGGTCAACAGAATAAAAAAAACATGAAGCGGTAGCTTAGTGGTATGGGCAATGGAGTGCTGAGACGACGTCTCGGGTTCGATCCCAGGTTTACCATAGCACACACCAATGACTTTGCGATGCTTTTCGAAGTTATGTGTGAATTTGTCGCAGGTTTAAAAGTGCCCGGTTAATGGCAATAGGCTCGCCACCTATTACATTGGGACCTGAACATAAAACTGGCGAAATATGGGTGCTAGCACCTCTGCCTACCCCTTCGGGGAATATAGGCGTGAGGTTATGTTATGTTATATAAATTTCCCGAAACTGCAATATAATTATGTACCTAAGTATTACTTCGAATGCATCGGGTAAAATGAATTGCTCAAGTGGGACTTGAACCCACGACCTTTCCCTTACCGGGGGAATGCTCTATTATTACTTGTGAGATATATTATGGTTTTCATGCGATGGCTGAGTCATTATATTTATTTAAAATTATAATATTGACATGGTCACTATAAGATGTTCTCAGGTTAGATAATTACGTAACAACTTAAGACAAGAGGTCCCTAAAGTAGGCACTTAATAAATTAATAACCAACTTGGTATAACATGGATCTCACAACTTTTCACGGTAGAACAACTGACTTGCGAAGACTTGGTATTTATGACAAGTATTGTTGTTTTTATGGGATAATTATCTGTTATGTGTCCCTATTATTTTTATTGGTAGTCACCTTATGGCTTCTAGCCAGCTAAATTTTAGGAGGGGTAATTTAGATCTCTACATGCCTCTTGTACGTTACGCTGTCACTGAAAAATCTAATAATTTTGATATATATCGCTAGTGCGTTGTGGAGGAAATATGCCAGTCACTAAATGACAAATATCCAAACTCGCTATTTCGTAATTTGTTGAAAGGTGACGCGCCCCCGGGTGGTGGCATCGGCAAGCATCAGAGGCCTTACTCCGAAAAACTAAACTATTCGTATCCGTTGACGTTTCCGTCATTTAGCTACCCCGAAAGTGTTTCGTGTCGGGCTTCGGATCTGTCTTCGATCGCTTGACATTGGCGTTGTTGATCGTTGTCAGTGCACCTACTCCCAAAATACATTTCACGTTTTCGTAGTCGTTGTTTGACAAGTAATCTTGCAGATTATTACTTGAAATTCAACGACAGCTATTGAAGTACGTTTCCAAACCATAGAACAATATTATGGCACGACGGTTTATAAGTTCCTTCACATACACGTTAATTCTTGAAAAAATATCTAACGGTACCTTTGTAACAAAAATCTCATATATATTTTAATTTGACGCTGTTTTCATAAGAATATAACTATGTTTTTAGATTCTTCATTTGTTAACGGTTTTTAGATTTTTATAATATATTGGTCCACACTATTTATCTAGATTCGATCGTTTGTCTATGACTCCGAAAACGGCGGAATCCGTCAGTCGTCACCGAAAGGTTTTCGGGGTAACATTAATGGTTCGTGTTCGGCGATCGTTCGTTCGGATCCGAAACGTTCATGCTCATTTTTCGGAGTAAGGCCCTGGGATTTGTATTTGTCGAATAACAATAGATCCTATTGTTACAGATATAAGATTGAACTTTAATTGCTAACTATACAGCTGCAGAATGCCGATCTATGCCGACGATAGTCGACGAACTGAGTCGATTGAAATTTCAATTTTATGATGATAGCGATAAGATCTATATAAGATTGACCAAATAATCCAGAAGCTCGCCGATGCCGATAATGGGCGCCGGCCCTTAATGCATCAAGAACAAAGTAATATAAACTTACCTTTGTCGGCGGGTTGATAACTCCGCTCCTCGTAGGCAAGTCTGAAACCAAACGAAAACTTATTAATAATGTTACTTTTCAGTAATAATTAATAATAACGAGATATTTTGGGGTGGAATATATTCAATGTAAGTTTGAAGTTTCAATATAATCGGAGTCACGAGTCGAACAAAGACTGTATAATGTAAAGGCACCTATAGTTTAAGGCAAGTGACATACGTTCGAAAATCACGTTTGCACTTAAATAATATGTATACAGCGTTATTTACGTATATCGCCTGAAGATTGGTTGTATAATACCTGCCATAAATAACTAACAAAGGGCAACTGCGCTGCTATTCGGTTTCAAGTGACGCAATGAAACCGTCAAGTGTAGCTTATTTCCTTTGTCTGTGGTATTTGCACGGCGGATGAATCCATAGAAATCTAACAAAAACATCTTGTGTCCCGACAAGTATCTCTCGGTTATGGTTCAGATATTTTTAGTAAAAAATTATATTCGAATGATATAATTAAGCTTTTTGTGTGTACCCCCTCCCCCCTTTCCTCAGCGCACACAACGCTTAAGGGGGATTTTTATAGAATATTAGAACCGGAGTTCCTAACATTCCCTCTAACCCCACCAACTAAGCTAAATTGCTTGTGCTAGAAGTGGGTTCACGTCGGTAATGTAATGTAATGACCTCTCGATCGTAAGGCCGACTCCTTAACCACTAAGTTACTGACGCTTACGCTATATAAGAAGTTGGAGCGGTGATTCTTCAGAGTTCAGTCGTATGTGAAGCCCGGTTTGGGACTTTACACTACTGAACGCCCGCAAAAATAATACATCAAGGTATTTACCTATATATTATTTAATATATCAGATACCAACTATGTGTTTCGCCCTACAAACATCTGCAGGGCCAAAATCAACATCACTTGCAGCTTAAAGTCAATAAAGTTTATGCCTGCAAGTCGGTATACTTGTTTATTGACGGATGAGGCTCCAGCGCCGGCTTTCGTGTCGGGTTAAGGGAATCAACCACTATCGAAAAAGTCAGGCTCACCCCTTGTGGATTTCGGTTATAGTGACTTTCGGACGTATCTCGGGTTCTACTCAACCAGGTTCTATTCTGATTATTAACTGCCTTACGCTACATATTTATTAGTATAAAATTGATTTTATATTTGTGATCTTTGCTGAGTCGTTAGTACAAATATTTGCTTTGGACGTGAAACAAAGAAGCGGAAGCGTTCAATGTCTTGCCTCCTGAAAATATTTCAGTCCATAAAGAATGGGTCTGAAAGTTAGGAGTAGGTAGGTACGTAAGGAATAAAAATCACCCTTCGCGGTACAGAAAATTTTTTTTAAACACCAACAGTGTTATGCTAAAATATTGACATTGATAAATACAAAATATGTTTTTTTTTTTGGTACATTTGACATCGAGACGCCGCGCCGCCGTCGAAAGCGAAACGTCAAAGCACATAGCCTCTCAGCCGATTGCACACGGTACAGTCGGATGCATAAATATGGATATTGTTAGGTGTACCTACGGAATACTAGATGTTCGGGGTTTTTCGAAGCGTGATAGTTTATGTAAATAGTGTATCTTCGAGAATATCTTTTACATATTTATTTGATAGTGTTACCATTAAATAAATGTTGACTGTTATTTTTAAAGGCATATAGGACGTAGTTTAGTCCTTAGTGAAAAGAATTGCGCGGTATGTTAAGACGGGTCTACAGGAACTTAGCAATACAATGTGGCCAGCGAGAATGTTTTAATGAGGATTGAAAAAGGTATGCGATGGTGCTTTAGGCACGTAGAACGATTGAGTTCGAAGCGAATGATAAACAAGGTGTGGAAGGCACAGGCGAATGGATAGAACAGACAAAATTAACTTTGTGATACGCACACCGATCAAATTAATAAAATATTTAAAAAGATCAGGACAAAAGTACTAGAAACCCGGCGGGCTGTTGTTACTGTGTGGGCAAATTGTTCGCTTCTGACGCGTACCTTCTTCATTAATTCGTACTTAGAGAATAAAATATGTACGGTAGCTATAAAACTTTGCGTGATGTCAGCGCTACCTAGTGGCCCCATCTGTAAACCAGCGAAGGGTGTGCGCAGCATTCAATGCTGAGATGGGGCCCTATTTGGGTTCGCACAGTGTGTAATGTAGATTAATTTAATGGATTTACCTACCTATAATAATTATAAAATTGTAATAATATTTTAGTGAGATGCACATTGTGAGGAGCTTGAATAAAACATTTTTTCTTTCTTTCTTTCTTTTTTTTAGAAGCAGATGGAGCACTGTGGATCGAAAATCAGGCTTAATAGACATAGAAACTTAAGTTATTAATACTCACTTTTTTGCTTGAAATGGGTTTGGTTGCTCAATACTATGCTACTAGTGATAAGAGATCAATGGATGAAAAAGCGAATGAGTAGGAATTTTTTAAAGATATTTTAATATGGAGAAAACATGAAAAATTAGTATAAATCTGGAGTTACACGGTTATACCTTATATCCTTGACTCCTAACTTAAGTTTATATGTCTCCGAAACCCGATTTTTGATCCACAGTGTGGCGCGCTGTTGTCTCTATCCTATTTTATGTAGTAAAAGAGTTATTATGTGTATGGAACCCTAAAATGCATCGAAAGGTTGTTATACTCTGTGATGATACATCTGTCCATATAATAGAACAAAATATCTGTTACCTCGGTTCACTGAATTGTCGAAACCTGCTTAAAGGGGAATTTGAAATCCAAGCCACGGAGAGCTTTATCGAATCATACATTCTGTGAGTCAAGAGGTCATATTTATCTGGATACAAACACGTGTAATATCAACCAGTGATATTAGATCTATCGTGATTCGATTGGATATACAAAAAGTGTGAGATAAGAAAACAAATGTATGAATTTTGACGGATCAACCTTGAGTAGTGGGATAGTAAAGGTATTTTCGCACATAATTTTGTTTATGTGTAAAAAATATTACTAAGTTTTCATTCTTGAGGGAATATGTTTTCTCGACGCGCTACGGTGGACGTTCGATTGCTACGTCAGAGATCGTTCTCTCTTATTCTTAATTTTTGTATCTGCGGTAGCCTAGTGGTATGGGTAATGGACTGCTGAGACGAGGTCTCGGGTTCGATCCCAGGTTTACCATGACACACGCCAATGACTTTTCGATGCTTTTCGAAGTTATGTGTGTATTTATCGTAGGTTTATAAGTGCCCATTAAATGGGCTCGCCACCTATTACATTGGGACCTAAACATAAACTGGCGAAATGTGGGTGCCTACCCCTTCGGGGAATACAGGCGTTAGTTTATGTATGTACTAGCTTGTGACCGCGGCTCCGCCCGCGTGGATGTCGGTTATCGCGACCAAACATAGCCTATGTCCTTTCTCATGGTCTAATTTACACCTATACCAAATTTCATCAAAATCGGTTCAGTGGTTGAGGCGTGAAAGCGTAACATACAGACAAACAGACAGTTACTTTCGCATTTATTATATTAGTATGGATGATGTATTATTAAATTTACTGGCATTGACAGCGCCATGATAGTCAATAAAATATAATTGCTAATGAATTACTGCGGCGAACAAACAAACGGTAACATATAATATAAAATATTTATTTTATTTGCACCCAGACACATTATGTCCTAACCAACACTTTAATTTACATTAAAAATGTGAAGTGCCATTCACAGTGTCGTACTGAAAGGACAAATTATGAATCTGCAGCCTCCGCTATAGGGCGCCACTAGACTCGGCAGGTTGAATAATTCATAATCCACCGCGTCTTCAACGTTATTCAACCAACATGGTGGAACGGAGTCTGGGGGAAACGATGTTCCTACGAAATACCAAGTAAATATTTTTAACTTTTGATATGGAAGTGGGATGTTTTAAATTTGGAATGTGTCATCTTAAATTAAAAAAAGAAGTGGTATAGTCTCCGGCTTTTGATCGGGTTCTTCATAAACTCGCGAGTGTGCGCGAGTTGTACATTTCAATAGGTATGGAACATCGTGAGTGAGTTTCGGTTTTATTTGGTGTTTTCTCTAGCTCACAACGCATATAGCTTGAAAACTACAATTGGTGCAATGAGACTGATTCTACAACACGTGAATAATCACCCTCCGAAACTTTGAAACCTGCACCACCACGTAGGGATTTCACTATGTTAATAAATTAATTTAGCGAGGAGGATCGCTACAGATTATAAAAAATATTAAAACATTTTCACAAATTTTACATGCAAGTTTATTAAAATACAGATAAACTTTTTTCGATCAAAAATAATTCGATATATTTTTAATGAATTCAGGGGTACACAACTATGCACCCAGTTGGCTGGCGGCGGTATGAACCGACAGTTTCTGGTTCAACGGAGCGTGAACCTCAGCTCTGGACATATCGGTTTTTATGTGGAACGAAATGTTTTATGAGTTTTATGAGTTTCCTACGGCAGGATGTTCTCTAGTGCTGAGAAGTTGGCGGTTCTTTTCGGGATAGGTTTATTATATATTATCTAATATATAAAATTCTCGTGTCACAGTTTTTGTTGCCATACTCCTCCGAAACGGCTTGACCGATTTTGATGAAATTTTGTGAGCATATTGAGTAGGTCTGAGAATCAGTCAACATCTATTTTTCATCCCCCTAAATGTTAGGGGTAGTCCACCCCTAAATTTTTATTTTTTATTTTTTAGACAAAATTTTTAATTTCAATTTTTTAATTTTAATTTTCACCCTTCTACGATCAACTCTTATTTTTTAATAGCCATTTTAGTAATTTAATCATTTTTTCTTTCCGGTAGAAAAATTATCAATCGTCATTTAATTATTGTCTATTTTTCATCCCCCTAAATGGTGTAGCGGGAACGGGATCTGACGCCACGAGGGTACGAAAAAATTGGCGGTACGAAGTTCGCCGGGACAGCTAGTCTAATATATAAAATTCTCGTGTCACAGTTTTCGTTGCCATACTCCTCCGAAACGGCATGACCGATTTTGATGAAATTTTGTGAGCATATTGAGTAGGTCTGAGAATCGGCCAACATCTATTTTTCATCCCCCTAAATGGTGCAGCAGGAACGGGATCTGACCCTGATCGCGGGGCGGGAAAAATTGGCGGTACGAACTTCGCCGGGACAGCTAGTCTAATATATAAAATTCTCGAGTCACAGTTTTCGTTGCCATACTCCTCCGAAACGGCTTGACCGATTTTGAAGAAATTTTGTGAGCATATTGAGTAGGTCTGAGAATCGGCCAACATCTATTTTTCATCCCCCTAAATGGTGCAGCGGAAATGGGATCTAAAAAATTGGCGGTTCCAAGTTCGCCGGGACAGCTAGTCTAATAAATAAAATTCTCGTGTCACAGTTTTCGTTGCAATACTCCTCCGAAACGGCTTGACCGATTCTCATGAAATTTTGTAAGCATATTGAGTAGGTCTGAGAATCGGCCAACGTCTATTTTTCATCCCCCTAAATGGTGCAGCGGGAACGGGAACTAAAAAATTGGCGGTACGAAGTTCGCCGGGACAGCTAGTATTACATAGATATTTTGATAAGTAGGTAATTAAATTCAAGTTTTGGGTGTTTTGGGACCCCACTAAGATCCCCAACCAACTTCATCTGTATGCCAATATTGATTGGATAGGGCAATGTCCTCTGCTGGACATACTGATACAACAACATACAATACCATAGCTGATTTCCACTTTGTTGTAATAACCAAAGCTCAATCAAATAGATTGTATGCTTAATCAGTTTACCATTCGGTTGAAAATCCCTTGGTGTATATGTCTGTAGAAGTAGCTTGCCGTAGGTGTAGATGTTAGCAAGGTACTTCTAACAGTAGTCCAGAAGAATGAAGAATGAAAGGTTACGTGATGAGATGAGATGAAATAAGCGGACGAACACAGAAGGCGGTGAAATGAAGAATATTATTATGCGATAGAACAGCTAAATATATTTCACTAAATTACACACTTTAAATACAATTACTATTTAAATTATAAATTAAGCAAGCGACTACAATATGAGCAGATATTAAATGAAACAATTTAGAACGTACGCGCGTGAGTAGGTACCACTGAGTTGTGTCTCGAGTCGCCTAGCGCGATGGTAGGCTGACCGGTTTTATAAGGCGTTGGCCCAATGTTCATAAGCGGAGCGGATCGAACATTCTTACTTGATGTAAGGATGTCGTCCGCTACATCTTCCCCTTGGCCAGACCGTAACTACGGTCGATAAAAATCGGGGAATTGTACTCTTCTGCCGCTTCTTGTTCTCTTCTCTTCTGCGAAAACTGGTGTCGTAGAAGGTAGAGGAGGCGGCGTCAATGGTTTTGCTTCTTCTGCAAGTAAATAAGCTGGTTTCAGCCTATCAACGGTAATGTTCGTCTTCTTGCCTCGTACGTCTATGGTGAAAAATTTGGGCTGCCGTTGTAGAACCTTGAAAGGGCCAGCGTATGGTGCTTCTAGTGAGCTGCGGACGCGATCTTGCCGCAGGAATACGTGAGTTGAGGTTGACAAGTCTCGCGGTATGTAGAAAGGCGACGAAGATGTATGCCATGAAGTGGGACGTGGTGTCAACTGGGCCATATGAAAGCGAAGGCGGCTTGCATACTCCGTGACTTCGGCTGCAGTGTAGTCATCTTTAGGACAGATGAACTGTCCTGGCAGGTGAAGTGGCTCGCCATACACGAGCTCTGCAGGGGAAGTCTGTAGATCTTCTTTGAGGGCGCTTCGCATACCAAGAAGAACAAGAGGAAGCGCTTCAGTCCACGGCGATGATGTGTGACACATGATGGAGGCTTTCATCTGACGGTGTAGGCGCTCCACGATGCCATTGGCAGCGGGGTGATAGGCAGTGGTGCGAAAGTGACGTGCACCCACCAAGGAAGACAGGGCGTTGAAAAGACTGCTCTCAAATTGACGTCCTCTGTCTGTAGTGATGCGTGCAGGACAGCCAAACCGCGCTATCCAACCAGATACAAGGGCTGCTGCGCAGGTTTCTGCTGTAATGTCCTTTAAGGGAAACGCCTCAGGCCATCGAGTAAATCGATCGATTACGGTGAGGCAGTATCTGTAATCAGAAGACGGTGTTAAGGGCCCTATTAGGTCCAGATTTATGTGAGAGAATCTGGAGGAAGGAGTCAGGTAAGTGGATAGAGGAGAGATAGTATGACGGGTAATTTTGCATGTTTGACAATGCAAACACTGTCTAGACCACTCTCTACAATCTCTGCGAATCCCAGGCCACACAAAGTTTTGTGAGACCAGTCGCACTGTAGCTGAGATGCCGGGATGATGAAGATTGTGCAGCGAGTTGAAGACATCTCTTCTGAGTGACGGCGTAACGTAGGGGCGAGGTGAGTTCATAGACACGTCACAATAAACAGGTAAGTTATTGTATAGTGGGGTAATAACTTTTTCTAGTTGCAGGCTGGAACCATGGTGAAGTAAACATTGCAGTTCAGGGTCGGTTTCCTGAAGTTTTGCAAGTTCTTCGAAGTTGATGGCTGCTGATACTTCTTCCACGCGTGACAGTGCATCAGCTACGACGTTCTCCTTACCAGGTAAGTACCTTAGGTCCGTAGTAAATTGTGATATGAAGTCCAAGTACCTGAATTGTCGTGGAGAGCTTTTATCCCGATTCAATTTGAAGGCAAAGGTAAGCGGTTTATGGTCGGTAAAGATTGTAAAAGATCTGGCTTCGACCATATGCCGAAAATATTTTATGGCTTCATATACCGCTAGTAGTTCTCGGTCGTATGGACTGTATTTCCTCTGTGCATTGTTGAGTTTGTGGGAATAAAATGCCAATGGTTGCCAGATGTTTCCTTTGCGTTGCTGGAGAACGGCGCCTAGGGCTGTATCAGACGCGTCTGTAACAATGCCTAATTCAGCGGACATATCAGGGTGTGCCAATAGGGTAGCTTTTGATAGTGATGACTTACAGGCTTCAAAGGCGTTCAGCAACTCAGGAGTTTGGTTCACCGGGTGGGATCCCTTGACGTTCGAACCAGCGAGTATGGAGTTTAGGGGGGCCTGTAACTGTGCAGCGTTTGGTGTAAATCGACGGTAGAAATTTAACATCCCTAAGAAACGTCGCAACTCTTTCACCGTTTTCGGGAATGGATAGTCCTGTATAGCGTCGACTTTGGTCGTCAGTGGCTTAGTTCCAGCCTTTGAAACGGTGTAACCTAGGAATTTGACGCTTTCTTGACCAAATGTGCATTTGGAAGTGTTCACCAATAACCCATACTGCTTAAGGCGTTCAAACAGCTGCCGCAAGTGGCGCAAATGCTCATCTTTTCCTTTTGAAAACACCATTATGTCATCTATATAGCCATAGCAAAAGTCCAGGCCTAGGAGAACCTCATCAATGAAGCGCTGGAACGTTTGAGCTGCATTTCGGAGCCCAAACATCATAAAAGGGAACTCAAATAACCCTATTGGGGTTGCAATAGCTGTTTTAGGGATATCGTCAGGGTTCAAGGCTATCTGATTGTAAGCTTTCACGAGGTCTATTGTTGAAAAGATAGAACATCCTGAAAGCTGATGCGAGAAATCGTGTATGTGACGAATTGGATAACGATCCGGTATGGTTCTCGCGTTGAGGGCGCGGTAATCCCCACAAGGTCTCCACCCGTCGTCTTTCTTCTTTACGAGGTGCAGTGCCGAAGACCATGGGCTGTCAGAGCGTCGTGCTGTACCAGCCGTCATCATGTCCTGAAACTCTTTTTTAGCCGCTTCAAGGCGAACGGGATCGAGACGACGAGGTTTAGTACTAACCGGAGCGCCTGAAGTGGTGCGGATATGGTGCAGCGTCTTATTGGTAGGTGCCTTAAATACTCCTGCAGGACGGGTAATTTCAGGGAATTCACGCAGCAGGTTATGGTAATCTGATTCACCTGTAACAGCCTTGACCGAGAGTATCGTCTCATTAGGCGTGGAAGAACGTACAGCAGAAACTGACATAGAAGTCACACCGTCCACTAAGCGTTGTTTCCTGCAATCAACTAGGAGGTGATAGAACGAAAGGAAGTCCGCACCTATGATTGGTTTCGTGACGTCTGCCACTGTAAAACTCCAAATGAAGTCCCGTCGAAGGCCAAAATCCAGATGCAGTGACTTAAGGCCGTAAGTATGGATCACTGTACTGTTAGCTGCAATTAGATCATACTTAGATTTTGTACAGGGCGTCCTTAGAGCCGACCGCGGAAAAACACACAAGTCTGAGCCAGTGTCCACCAAGAACTGCATTTTCGAAGTACGGTCGGTGATAAATAGACGGCCTGTTGATGAGGGACAGTCGTTGGCCGCTACTTGCGACTGCCCTGAGAGTTTTCCGCCGGGAAAGTGCATGGCTGTTTGCACTTACTTGCCTTTGTGCCATAAGTGAAGTGGTAAAAACAATGGGGGTGACCAGCTGGCGGCTGCTGTTGGGGCATGCGTCTGGAGCGGCTGTTAGAGCGGGAGCGTGAGTGACCTTGCCTCCAGTTACGAGCGTTACGTCTACCACGACCCTGGTGTGCTGTTAATAAGGCTACCTGTTTGGTGAGTTCTGAGACCTGCTTGGCTAACTCGGTGTACAGGTGATCAGAAGTAGATGCGGTAGAGGTGCTTGCAACCTGGGGTGCCGACGGAGCTATCTCGTGCACCTTATCCGCGAGGTCAGCTAGCTTGTCCACCGGTAATTCGTCCTGCGAAGCAATAATAGTCTGCACGGTACCAGGCAACCTACTACGCCAAATCGTCTTTAAAAAATCGGCCGGTACAGACGGGCCCGCCAAGCTCTGCATGTGACGCAGGAACTGCGAGGGCTTCCTGTCACCTAGCTCCTCATGCATAAGCAATTGCCTCACTCGCTTCTCCTGTGATGCAGACAGGCGTTTAATAAGCTCCGATTTAAGCTTCAGATACTTGTCAGATGGTGGAGGGTTGAAAATGACGTCCTTGACCTCTGCCGCGTATTGGTGCTCTAGCTGTGCCACAACATAACAGAACTTGGTATCGTCAGTCGTTATCTTAGAAATTTTAAATTGGCTTTCCACCTGACTGAACCAAAGTTCAGGCTCCCTTGGCCAAAAAGGGGGTAATTTAACTCCCACTCGCAGAACCTCGGTAGTCTCCGACACTTCCGCATCCTTAAAATCCTCCTCCGAAGCAGGGTTAGACATAGTAAAAAAAAAATCGCTCACCGCTTATGGTTTGTACCAACTCCTTATACTTTGACTTTGAAAATTTCCGAGGTCAAAAAGATTGTTCCAGAACTTTATTTTTTTCACTCCAAAACTTAGATGGGGCTCTGACCTGATGTTGAGGGTCACCAATGTAGATACTGCTTCCCAGATGTACGGTTGTAGTTGTTATTGCTTGCAAGGTTGCGTATTCAGATCACGTCGGGGTCACCAATGTAGAAGTAGCTTGCCGTAGGTGTAGATGTTAGCAAGGTACTTCTAACAGTAGTCCAGAAGAATGAAGAATGAAAGGTTACGTGATGAGATGAGATGAAATAAGCGGACGAACACAGAAGGCGGTGAAATGAAGAATATTATTATGCGATAGAACAGCTAAATATATTTCACTAAATTACACACTTTAAATACAATTACTATTTAAATTATAAATTAAGCAAGCGACTACAATATGAGCAGATATTAAATGAAACAATTTAGAACGTACGCGCGTGAGTAGGTACCACTGAGTTGTGTCTCGAGTCGCCTAGCGCGATGGTAGGCTGACCGGTTTTATAAGGCGTTGGCCCAATGTTCATAAGCGGAGCGGATCGAACATTCTTACTTGATGTAAGGATGTCGTCCGCTACATGTCATTGTAACATAACATCCTTTGTCATTTATTATAACTCATTCAGTTTATGCGTCTCTAGTACTGCGACCGCAGCGCCATGATCGTATAGCTCGCTTTGCATTACTTTATCAAATTGGTGGTTACGATACGACTGGGATTAGTTTATAATATTCCGATAAAAATCACCTTTCTTTATCCTTGATCCTTCACATGCCTAATATCCCAGCTATCCTGACTGTTACCTATATAATAACTGAATCTTATATTTTGCGGTAGCCTAGTGGAAAATCTGCGGTAGCCTAGTGGTATGGGTAATGGACTGCTGAGACGAGGTCTCAGGTTCGATCCCAGGTTTACCATGGCACACACCAATGACTTTTCGATGCTTTTCGAAGTTATGTGTGTATTTATCGCAGGTTTATAAGTGCCCGGTTAATGGCAATAGGCTCGCCACCTATTACATTGGGACCTAAACATAAACTGGCGAAATGTGGGTGCTAGCACCTCTGCGTACCCCTTCGGGGAATACAGGCGTGAGTTTATGTTATTTTTATACTACTTAGTTCTTCTTTAATCTGTACAATCATACATGTAAAGTGATTTCCGTGGGTTATGGACGTCTGCAAAACCACGAGCGTCACACCCGCGCTGCCAACCCTGTAGAAACCTTCTAAGGCCCTACTTTAAGAACCCCATATTATAGTTGCTTCGAAAGACTGCAGTATTTTAGATCCAGTTTTTTTTTCGAGCAATAAATTCCCCAAACACTAGAGACATTTCAAATCCAAGGCACGTACTCTTGAGTTAACAAACTGATTGTTAACATTTTTTTCGCTTTAGTTGGATATAGTTTTCTGTATCCTGATTATTTAGCATTGAAATCTGTTCTTTTGTACAATATACTTATATAATAAACTCATCAACATCATCATCATCATCACAATGTGAACATTACAGATTATTTAATGACTTAAGAGTTGTGATAGTCTGAGTTCCATGCAAGGGTGCACAAGTTGGGACAGTTCGTATAATAAAATGGAGTGATGATAGAATTAACACGTATTTTGATTTTTATGACAGGTGTAAATATAAGTCTTTTTTTTCGTAGGTACGGTAATCCTCTCGGATACCTCCTCCATCGCAGCCGGAAGGGGAGGATATGTTGGACTCGATCCGACTAAAACCGCGCGCCGACTGAGGGCCGTGGTGCTAGGCCGGAGTTGAGGTTATCTTCGACATATCCCTGGCACCTTGGCTGGCCCAGGGCCCTCTTCGGGTGGGTGGAAAACGGTGTCCCCGACTCACAACCCTTAAGCCCGCGCTCATGGGGGACGGAGGTCAGTCTGTGCCCTCTGAGACGTCTATTAACATTGAGCAATTCATTATATTCTAAGGCATTCTTTAAAAGATGGCGGTGAACTCTCCCCCATCACTTGTCTAAGGGCACAATAATAGTAGATGCTCTACTTTTTAGCTTGATGTGGTTTATCTTGACTTTTGAGAGAATCAGAACCTTGTTCATCAGTCAATACCGGCTTTTACCCTGAAAAATTTTAAATTACGCATATGTTTTTTTGTTTTTATAAAAAGAATATTAGAACCGAAGTTACTAATATTCCCCCTAACCCATCCAACTAAGCTAAATTGCTTGTGCTAAGAGTGGGTTCACGTCGGTACTGTAGTGGCCAGGATTCGAATCTGGGACTTCACGATCGTAAGGCCGACTCCTTAACCACTAAGCTACCGACGCTTTTTTATAGTAAATACGTACTAATTTTCTTCATAATTAATATTATTATACCATAGAAATTACATCCCCTGTAATATCACAGCACGCTTATAATGTACCGTCTGTTCCACACGTCACACTTGCGGTTGCAACACTTCGGAAGCGTAAACCGCTTAAGCGAGCGGTGACGTTGAGTGACGTGAGAGCTTACCAGGAATTGGATCAAAGAGAACTGGACCATTGGATTAAACTATCAAATTGGATTTTGACTGATGCAATGAGTAATTTGATCATACATACGTACAGCGAGCTGCAAAAGTGCATGGCCATTACAAATACTAAATCGTTTGCGCCGGTATTCAACGCCATCTGTTGACGATAAAAAATGGTTCATAAATATCTAACTAGATGGCGCCGCGCTATCTTTCAAATTTGAAAAAAAAAACTATCAAAGTAGTTTAATAAATATACGAAACATCATTTTTACTTCTTTTTGTATATTATCAATATTTTCATTACATTAATTTATACAAACACAAATGAATCAACATAATATAATTACAAAAACAGAATGCTCTCGGCAGGGTTCGAACTCGAAACTCTAAAACTTGGTTTCACGATATATCGCATAGGCACATCAATTGGCTAACATTGCACATGATAATTGCGTTGAAATAGAATACTACTAGATTTTTGTAGTTTAACTTAATGTTTTAATCTTAGAGGGTGAACTTAATTTATACTTAAATCAATTACGTGGGTAGTTCAGTTTATTTAATAGCTGCTTAAACTCAGTGACTTGCTAGTTTGTTCGTTCGCTAACATCATTCCTATTTCTATTATCCTTGAGCTGAGTTAACCAAATAATTTTTACTACAATGAGTACGAGATGCAATATTGACATGACGACAAGAGCAAAAATAATTGCTCTGCATGATCAAGGCAAAAACATGTCTGAAATAGCACGAGAGATTGGCATAAACGTAAGTGTATCCTATTATATAACTTCCATATAAATAATCCTATTTTTTTATTTCAATGTAAAAGCTACTTCAATTGTTATTTTACTATTTCTATTTCTTTGTTATAGCGAAAAACAGTGGTCTTATGGGTGCGACAATTCGAAGAAGAGGGTTCTTTGAAACACCGTCAAAGAAGTGGCAGACCACAATTAATAGACACAACGCAAAGGCATGCAATGATAAGGGACTATGAGGAAAATGGATTTATGCCGACAAAGCATTACGCCGGTTTGTTTGACACAAGTGTGGATACTGTTCGTCGCGTCTTGCACAGTGAAGGTTTGCATTTTAGGAGGCATGCTGTAAAACCATTCCTGACGGACACCCATAAAAGAGCCAGACTTGAGTTCGCGTTGGAGTACTCCAATTACGACTGGAGTAACGTCATCTTTACTGATGAAAAATCCTTTAAGTCGAGTCAACATGGGCGTTTACATTTATGGCGTCGTGACAATACCAGACACAGCAGAGATCACGTAGTGCCCAATATGGAGTCTGGTCGTATAACAGTGAACATGTGGGGGTGGATGAGTGCTGCTGACCCAGGAGAACTGATTCGAGTGCCTAGTCGAGCAAATAGTGGCCATTATATAGATGTGTTGGAGGAGACTATGTTGCCCACAGTTCGAAACGTGTTTCCTGAGGAAGAAGTTCCTATAATAAAATTTGTGCAGGATAATTGTCCCATACACCGTTCGCGTAGTGTGCAAGAGTGGTTTGGACGGCATGATAACATTTCTGTTATTCCATGGCCTGCTAGATCGCCGGATTTAAATACCATTGAAAACCTGTGGGGTATTATTGTCCAACGATGGGAAAATCAAAACGAGCGGACCCCAGATGCCTTAGAGAAGCATTGCTTAAAAGTATGGGACGAAATACGTGGTTCTGATATATGTAAGAACCTAATTAGCTCAATGCGTTCCCGCTTGCAAGCTGTTATCGATCAGAACGGTGGTTATACGAAGTATTAACATAATTGTTTAGTTTATTTAGTGGTAGTATTTTATAAGTGCTGACCGAAATGTGATATTCTATGAATAGTAAATTGTTATACAATTTATTATAAGTTTAACTATATGTTTGTAGTGCGTGAGTAATAATAATTAATTGATCAGTGTTTATTTAAATAACAATGTTTCATTGAAAACGATGCAGTTGTAAAAAAAAATATTTCAGGTTTATCTTCACTTTTTAGTGGCTAGATTCACTTTTGTTTACATTTTATGTGTAGTCAAGTTAAACTTGCTATACCTATCAAATTACATCACAGGAAACTAACGATTTATAGTATTTCGGTCTCCAGTTTATTTTTATTGAGTTTACAAAAAGCTTCAATCTTCTTTCTGATATCGGAAACGAAAAATTAAGCTATGTTCTCAATAAAAATTATTAATATTATACTACCACTAAGAAATAAAAATTATTAATATATATGGAAAAACTGTGTAAACTTATGAAAGAAAGAATAAAGCGTTTATAAATAAGAAATAAATATTTTTGATTAAATTGTTGTATGATTTCTAAGTTACGAATATAATCATCATTCTCTGAACCTTTTTCCCAACTCAGTTGGGGACGGCTTTCCGCAACTTCGATATTTGCCGTGAAGCGACTGCCATCTGACCTCCACAACCAATGGTCCAATGACCAATGGCGATATCAAAGTTTCAAGTTAGACTAGTTGGACTTTTGAGGGCTCCAACTACCCGTAACGACTGTCATAGAAGTTTGTATGGCAACTATGGCAACCGGGACCGACGACTTAACGTGCTCTCCGAGGCACGACCAGACCAGTGCAAACAGCCATATTCATGCATACAACTTTTTTGCACTGAGCGGGGATCGAACCTGCGCCCCGTGCGTAGCAGTCGCATGCACTACCGCCGCAAGTTACGAATTTATTACACTGGTCCAAAATAAACCTATCTACTTTTTTATTAAGATGACAAATATATTTGCGGAGGTAGGTATACAATATTACTATTAAGAATGAAACGGTAGTTAGCATAATAATAACAACCGTATTAATGTCGCTCTCTAAATACGCTCATAGCTAGTAAAACCACTGGCGCCATCTAGTTTTTTTTTTATAAACTGGGGTTTGACAGTTCATAGGATTATCGATCTTAAGCTATCCATGCATTTTTGCAGCTTACTGTACATTATAAACACGCCTATATACAACCTCTCTCTTAGCGGTAGTCAACGCGGCCGCTACGCAGGAGGCGCGCAATCTATCCGCGCTCAATGCATATTATTTGGGATTGGTCTGGTCGTGCCTAGGGGCCAGCGCCCAGTATCGGCATCGGCGAGCTTCAGGATTTTTTGGCCAACCATAACAGATCTTATCACTATCAACATCAAATTGAAATTTCAATGACGATCGTCGACTATCGATCGGCGGGGCCTATAGCCGTATTCCGGGTACTATTACCGATTCGAGCTATTCATCTGTAGCTGAGTCTGAGCTGTATGTATCTGTCTGATGTTAAACAACCCTATCCCTCAGTCGCCTTGGATGATACCGCATGGAAGGAGAAGAGATGTCTTTTTC
Organism: Eilema sororculum; assembly: GCA_914829495.1. NCBI lineage: Eukaryota > Metazoa > Arthropoda > Insecta > Lepidoptera > Erebidae > Eilema > Eilema sororculum. The sequence continues at coordinate 3,324,442 of OU618532.1, forward strand.
TCTGATTTGATCATATGCTCATAAAATTATATAATTAAAAAAGGACAGGTTAGGAGCACTCGGAACTGGCGGGCTTACACAAATGTTTTAATAACAATAGAGACTCTTTTAAAAGGAAGGCAACGCTCTTGTGACTCCTCTAGTGTAGCGGGTGTCCATGGGCGGCGGTGATCAATTACCATCAGGCGATTCATCTGCTCGTTTGCCTCCCTATTCCATAAAAAAGAGAAAGGTCGTGAAGGATATAAACAGGTGGCGTGATTTTGTTTCTGCCTACCCTGAAGGGAAATAGGTATGAGGGTTATGTATGTAGAAAATCCACACTAATATTATAAATGCGAAAGTAACTCTGTCTGTCTGTCTGTATGTTACGCTTTCACGCCTAAACCATTGAACCGATTTTGATGAAATTTTGTATAGGGTAGATTAGACATTGAGGAAGGACATAGGCTATGTTTGGTCACGATAACCGACATCCACGCGGGCGGAGCCGCGGGCAAAAGCTAGTAAGTGATAAGTAGTCAAGTCCCTGTAGCATATTCCCTAGTGTTTTTTAGAGTCCAGTATAAATTAATTTAAATGAAGCTGACAATTGAAATTCAAAATGGCGTCATCTATTCGGAGTTACCAACTGAAAAATACAATTATCTTAAATAAATAAATTACGAACTAACATGAAAATAACTCGTACTATGCCATTTAAACGTGGTAACTACGTTCAAACAAACATCAATACCAATTAGCTGCACTGTAAATAATACTATTATACTATTGATGAATCAATCCGATTAAAAGTGAACTCCATTTGTGTATAGACGTAAGTCTCTTCGCTTCGACCATTATTTGTTTCACAATGAGTTTTAATCGCATTTGCAGCGAGAGTAGACGGTAAATTTCAATTGGTTAAATATAGAAGCTAGAAGTGGTGGAAAATTAAACCAATTTAAATGTGTCGGCTAATAGGAATGCTTGTACAGCTTGATACATGTATTTTGAACCTAATTGCAAGATATAAAAGACACTGACACGCACGGATTATTTTGTAATAATCGATTGTGTTGTAATGAACATTTTGCGGAAGTGAAGAGAGCTACCACAGTCAGGTTGTATGTAAATTGTTAAAATGTTTTAATGAAGCAATATCTTAGAAACTAATTAACAGGTTTAAATACCGATTTATCCACCAGTGGTGAAGTGGGAGCGATGCGTGTGGTCACGTCCTATCTTCTCGTTGACTTGCATATTTTGTGTTATGGTAGAGGACGTGATTTCTTAGCTTACATCATTGTTATTCATGTATTCTAATTTCCTTATAGAAACCACGTTCCTGTCTATCATAAACAGATAGGCGAAACCATCTTAGCAATCAGTTTTCCGTTAATATTATGTAAGTTAGTTTGTATGTTCATATTTATGTGCAAACACGCCGTCGATGGTATCTAATCTAATATAATGTCAAAAGCAGTCAACATTGTCAATTAATTAAACTAACTTATTTACACTGAGTGAGAATCGAAAGTTCGACCTCTGACGTTGCAGTCTCCTTTAACTCCACTCCACAGAGGTCGTCACTTTCCACACAGTAAACATCGCATGTAACAAATCATGTTACCTCCCAATATATTTTATTCTCGCAGTATTGCCCACCAGTAGTCCTATAAGATGTATATGTTTGTCTGTTCCCGTTCAGTTTGAGCCAACAAGTTCGTAAATTGGATACCTAGCTGTCCAGCGAGCCGTGAAACCACGACACGAGGGTAGATATACACAAAATATATTTTGGGGAAATAAGGCTTCAAGCGAAATAATCACTAATATAGTAAAATAAGTTCTGTGTATACATTCCAAAATTTTAATACGTTTTTATTAGCGCTGGTGGCTTAGTGGTTAAAGAGTATGACTTGAAACCGAGTGGTCTCAGGTTTGAAAGTGGCAATTTAACACTAATCACGTGGCTGACCTGACGTGACACGTGAACCGAGCTTTCGAAATAAAAAATGTATTACCTCTAGCTACTTCAATATTAGAGAGATGGTATGTATGAATTACAATATAATTTTTGAAGTTATAAAAAATCGCAGACCCAATTCAGTCAAAAAGTATATTTTTGTGTATACAAAAAATATTTCAGTAAATTGAGAACGTGTTCTAATAGACGGAGTCATTTATTTGGTGAATTATTGTCCTATAAAATTACTAAAAAAATTAACTAAATTAATAACTAAATTTCCGCGTAAAAATATTACAGATTTCTGCAAATTTTATACTTAAAACTAGCTTTTATCCGCGGCTCCGCGTTGATGTCGGTTAACGCGACCAAACATAACCTGTGTGGCAATTCAGGGTGTCAGCTAATTCCATACGGAATTTTATTAAAATCCAACAGTAAGAAAAATTTTGAACCGTCCATCCATACTTATAAACATTCGGGTTTATTATATTAGTAGGATAGATGTAATACTTGATAAGAACATTTTGTTAAAAGTAGAATGAACAGATGAGATTAAATATTTGTAGTAAAATCAGAAATTGAAGCAAAAATCTAAGTGGCATAGGTTCCAAGAAGTTTCTCCATAAAAATAGTTCCATAACTTACCTAATTATAAAGTTATTCTTTCACCAACACCTGCCACACATTTTCATAATCTAATATGTGTATCCACACTTTCCCACCTTATTTTTCCTGACCCTCTGTTCTCAAGTTCCAGAACTTTGTTTACACAACAATGCATGTGCTATAACAAGAAAAGTTTTAATAGACGGGTCTGGTCCAACGCCATTATGTGGCACATCTATTGACGGCCAAGTTTCAGTGCCTTCAAAGTTAAGTGTTACGGGAAACATAAAAGTTTTGGGAGCGTTTAAAATGAAGGATGAAGTTCTTTATTGATGTTTAATGACGCTATACGTGACAGGTGCTTTTTTTGTTTATTTTTGGATAAATTTAGAGCTTGGATGACGAAGAAACTGTTTCTAATTTTAACTATTATTAGACAGCCTCTGTGGCGTGGCGGTAGTGAACGCGACTGCTACGCAGGAGGCGCGGGTTCGATCGCTCAGTGCAAATATTTGCATTGGTCTGGGACTCCTCCTGTATGTTTTTACAAAAAAAAAGTATATAAGTATGTTTATCCATATTCTAGATTCCATAACACAAGCTATAAAAAAAGCTTACCATGGGTCTAGATAGTGTTCTATAGAATGTTGTGGAATATTTATATATTCCCATTAGCTCTCCGAGTAACCTGTATTCACTGATAAGTTGATGATGAAATACCTGAAAGATCTGGAAATGGAATGAATCGTAAGGTTTTGCAAAGAAAATGGTAGGTTTGATGGAACGTTGCGATTGCCATATTATCCTACTCCCTCCCCAAGAGCAAGTACGAGGATGCTTTGTATATTTGAGACTTAAACACGCTGAAACGGCTGAACGGATTTGGCTGACATTGAAACACGTAAGTATTTCATTTATCCCTAAAATAGATCGCCTTGGGTTGTGGAAGCGGGATCAGTATTGTTCATGAGTGGCACCCCAGGCAAAAACTTGCACTTATAGTAATAACAACTTATCTTCTAAAGATTACAAAAATATACAAAAATTATATAATTTTATCTTCCTAAACGTTGACTTAAAAAAGTTTATGAAGTACGTTTAGCATCAACAGTCTATGTACAAACTGCGATAAGGCTGAAATAATTTAATATACAGTACTAAATGAAAAGTTGGTACAAAATATTTCTTCTTTATGTAAGTAATTTTAGAACACCCGAGGCGATCTTGTATAGGCGAAGTAATAATATCTTCATTATTATGAGGTCAATTTTATTATGAAATTAAATGAAACTTATTTGACCGGTGTATGTCAGGATTTATTGCGTTATGTTTATAAAATTAACTTTAGCTGTTTTTTCTGTAGCAAAGTAAACAGAAATTCATATGGCGTGGTGTTTTAACTGTAACAACGCTTAAAAGATGACTCTATTATTGCATTTGAGATCGAGAGGTTCTACGAGAAACCGGTTCTATTTGTCAAGATCCTACCAAGATCTTTAGTACCAAACCTACTTTACTTGCTAGCCAGTACACCTATTAATTGACAGACTGTGCTCTGCCCGAGGTAGATTGGGAAATCAAACAACCGGCACTCCCATAAAAACCACATAAGGTCGAAGAATGCAACTATAAACCTGTCACCTGTATAAATCCCCACGAATAACTAACTGTCTTTCTGTCTGTTTGTAATGACTTCGCTAAAATGTTGATGGAAATTGGTCACACTGCCACCATATCTAAATTAGTATACAGTATGCAAGACAAAAAAGCATTATTCGAATATAGCTCTGAGTGTTTCATTACGCGCATTTGGTATTCCGTTTGGCGATGGATAGACTTATAAAATATGCAGTCTACTAACGGACAGTTTCATCGGCGCTTTGTACAACACTGTTTGTTCGTGGGGGATAGGCGCTTAAATAAACATGTTTGAGCAAAGTGCTGGGAAATGACTAACAAATGTTTGACTAAAAATTTGCTCTGAAATTGCGTAAGTGACATGGAATGCCAGTTCTGTTACGTTTTTTTTGCTTAGGCTGTGGTTACGTTTGCGTTTAGGTTCGGGTAGGTCAAAGTATTTTTCTATGAGTAGTCGTGCCTCTTTTGAATGTGTGTCCTGGCAAAGGGTGCTCCTGAGCTCTATACCTTCACGGTATGGTCAAAATTTGCATGGTAACAAGATGATCTATCTATCGTGTTTATGGGCACATATGTTCACGACTTCTTCCCTTCGTGGTAGACAAAGGCAACAGTGCGCCATCTACTTCGCTTCACGAGCTTCTTCTACTACCTATAATTACACAAACATATCGGTATTCACTGCTTCTGACCTGCCCTTCTTTCACTACACCATAAACTTAACGTAGTACTTCCACACAGACGACTTACTAAAGAAAGAAAGTTTAACAGTGGCAAATGAAAAGAGTGGAAACTTACAACATGGCTGTTTGTTAAACTTGTCTACGCCAGTAGTTGCAAACAGTTGTTACTCAAGTCATCTCACCCACTGTCAAAATTCTTATAGCTAATTTATTTTTTGATATTATGCATTGCTTTCCTACAATAGTCGCTGTTGATCGAGTCACCGACGTCTAATTGACAGTGCGTAATGGACCTTAAATAGGCAGACAAGTCGACGGACTTCGATGAATTAGGTTTCAAATGAAAGGTGAACGAAACACGGACAAACACGGTGGACAGAATATGATTAAGATTCGTCCAGACCAAAATGCGAACTTTTTAGCAACAAATTTTGAACGCTGCCAGTCACTGCTATTTCATTGATTCCACATAAAAAAATAAAAATCGTGTTTGAGTTCAAGAGAATAAGGTCGCAGTTACAACTAATACCTTATAATACTGATTGATACCCTAAGCACAGAATAGATATTAGTTGGCCTAGAGTAAAACAAACGCGTTCATAAATCATTGAGGATGTTGCTAACTTGCTACGGTTTTGCTGTATCATTCGTGTAAATGATCGCTCGGGGGTTTAGCTGGTGAGGTTGCCTGCTCTTCATTATTTGAAGGTTATTGTATGGGCGGTGGAAAATGTTAATGCGGTGAACGAAACAAAATAAAGACAGGTCTTTAATAGGGTACTTATTTGACTAATATTTTTTTACTTTCGAAAAATGACAACTTTCTTATAATATAATGAACGGTAAATGTAAAATTTTCGTGCGACAAATAGTTTTCAAGATATTTGATTTTGAAAAGTTCAATTGGTCGCGCCACCCGAAAACGCTCCATACAAAATCGTACTAAATTGTGACGTCACGCTTCTGTAGCGCGTAGTGCAAGGAGTGCAAGAGAATGTCGCATTTATCTCGGTCTACGTTGCGTTTACACGTTTATAGTTGATAATAAAAGTTATTTAAAATTTAATGAGGAATCTAAAAAGTTATATATTTTAATTGAATTTGATTGTTTATATTTTGACTTTTTTTGGGAATTTCAACTAATGAAAAGTCATAGTTTCAGTTTAGATATGCAATATTTTATTTTGCCAGGCATATTTTTTCAGAACAAGCTATCATTTTAAGCAGTATTGGGAAGAATCGACAACTTAGTCAAATACCCTATTGTACAATTTGTTTTGTTGTAATGGAAGTTGGTTCACGAACGATACACTAATAAATTTCTTTTAGTAATTAGTAGTTTTCACCTATACTGTATTTGTTTGTAGGTCGATTGTAGAGCACTCCTAAACGACAGTATAATTTTAAATTTTGCACACTTACAAAGGCCGATAATGACAACACCAACAAAATACAATTTCTATCAACCTTAGACACCTTAATCTCTAATTAACAATTTAATCTCCTAAAAAAATAAAGTCTCATAATAACTTAGTGAAAAATATCAGAAATATAATCTCGTTTCTGGTTAAAGCCACAAAGAAAGACTTGCCAACATACATAATTACGTCGAACCGCGTGAAAGAGCCCCACCAACACCAAAAAGATTACTTTGCAAATGAAACCGTCGGGGACGAGCGTGTACAGAGCAATTTTCAGCTTCACCGGACCGAATAATGTTATTTATCTACTCAAATGACAGCACCCGATATAAATAAGTAAAATTATTCTTGCCCTGATAACGTTAGCAGGTTGGGCAAATATTTAGATGGGAATTTTAGGTTTCGCGATGATATTACATATCCTGATAAAATTAGTGAACTAAATCGAAATTACCGTTTTAGGGTTAGTTAGTATCGGTGGAAAGGTATTTTAGAATTAACTTATAGCGGGAATATTATTTAAATATCTTACTTTGGATATTTGTTAATCAATCATGTTCGACTTCGGAATGAAACTGGTTGAAATTTGGTTCAGGGATAAAAATACTAATACCTATGATAAAATGTGAAAGTTAGCGAAAATATTTTAATGTTCACATGTTTGTATGATTTTTATTTAATCACGCTCTAATAGCTGAACAGATCTGATTGAAATTGGTACATGGATAAAAAATATAGTATGGAATAACACATAGGGTTTATATAGAATTTTTATCTCGAGAATAGTTTCGGTGGGTAGAGCCGTGGGCAACAGCTAGTAATATATTTTTAGCGTCAGTGGCTTAGTGGTTAAGGAGTCGGCCTTACGATCGAAAGGTCGCGGGTTCAAATCCTGGCCATTACCTACATGAACCTAACACAAGCAATTTAGCTTAGCTGGAGGGGTTAGAGGGAATATTAGTAACTTCGGTTCTAATATTCTTAAAAAAATCTCACTTAACATCAAGAGGATTAGGCGCTACTATTAGAGTACCATTTGATTGCTCTATACCCTTTGCTTTTCTTCTTTTAGCAAGAATGTCTTCTTAATAAAGTGGGTCCAGTAAAAGGAATGTTATCCTTACGTGGTTAGTGCATAATCTTAGATCAAAGCCGTATATCTGCTCTAAGCGCCTGAATTGGGTTTACATGGCCCGAAAAAACCTCTTTGCCTTATCGTTCCTTTTATCTGACTTTAAGTGTATTTTTTGAACGTAGAATTTTATTGGCCAGTTTAAGTGCAATAGATTGTCAGGTTAGAAAAGCCCTTGTGACCTTGAGAATGTGTAGATGACGCAGGAAAGGATACAAAATAGAAACTCTGTCTTAATGCTGTGTTTTGTTACGTCACGGATCACTCAATCAAAGAGGATTGTACAAAACATAGCCTATGTCCTTTCTCATGGTCTAATCTACCCCATACCAAATTTCATCAAAATCGGTTCAGTGGTTTACAAACAGACAGAGTCACTTTCGCATTTATAAATAACATTAGTATGGATTTGAATGAATTTTATAGCATTAAGTATCTGTGCTAACTATACAAATCGAATACAAAGAGTAAAATGAATCTTCTCAGGCGGGACTCGAACCCGCGATCTTTCCCTTACATGGAGAAAACCTTGACCAACTCGGCTACCAAGACACGCCCGATGTGATTCAAACCCGTCTATTTTTATCCGTCTTTACTTCGAAATATGGTAATATGTTCCAACTCCGAAAATGGTTCAGTACCCCACTGTATCATTACCAAAAATCACATGGGAAAAAGACCCATGAATACAGTTGATGTTTTTCTCAGTGGCACTTTGTAACCTAGTGAAATTGTTTGATTAACTGTCATACAGTCTATCGTGGGCGGCCGGCGTCTCCTTCAGCGAGTAGGTAAAGGTCGTGAAGGAGATGGCGGAACGGGAGCGGCGGCACGAGCGAGCGAGACTTGCGAATCGCGCCGCACGCGCGCGCAGGCAACTCGGGCGTCGGAGGGCACTGACTGACCTCCGTCTCCCATGAGCGTTGGCCTGGGGGTGATGGGTGGAGCCGCCTGTCACCCCAGCAGAAGCAGGCCACGGCGGCGGCGCGCCTAGAAGCGCGCCTCCCCATTCCGGGGGCGAGTCGGTGACACCGCTGTCCCCCCTCGCGAGGAGGGCCAGACCGTAAGGGATGGCCCTGGGTCAGCCGGAGTGCGAGGGATATGTCAAAGACAACCTCACCTCCGGCCTAGTACCACGACTCACAGTCAGCGTGCGGTTTTAGTCGCTTAGCTCCGGCGGGGGAGGTATCCGAGGGGATTTCCGCACGAAAAAAGGGTCATATAATCTATAAAACATGACCCAGAAACAGTTACCCAATGTGGTATTACATCACTGCTTACCCGCAGTGGGATATTCTGTCCGTATTTAAATCTACGACAAATTGCATCTTGTGATTCAGTATTCTCTTTACCTGAGTAACTAGAGGAGTTGCCGAGTAATGTAAATGAGATACGGCTTGCTTCAGCGACGTCTCTGATTACGCTGAATTAGTATAATGCCCGGTTCGCACTTTGATTAGTGCAAGTGCGAGTGTTTAGTGAATTAGCGAGTGCGAGTACTGTCCAATACTATTTAGCTGTTTAGTGTTAGGACTGTTAGGATGCAAGCACCGACCATAGACTAGATATCACGTTTGAATTTTTTTATACCACATAAGTGGCAGACTAGCACCCGGCCCACCTGATGGAAAGTGGTTAACGTGACCTATAGAAGTGTGCACCGACCCTGTGAGAACCTTTGAATGCCCTTCTTGACTTGGATTGTGGGATGTTTGCATGGCCCGTGTAGCAGGTCTATACACCTTTTTTACCCGACTACGGCGAAGCCAAAGCAGTGTTATGATTTTGATAGGCTATGTATGTAATGTATGTTTGTTCATTTGTTCCCTCATAGCTCATTATATACTTTAAATAGTATGAAATAAGAAATTATCATGACCACGCCACTTTACTCTCACAAAATCTATACATATAATAAATCTGTAAACGATCGATGTCTGTACATGGAAAGGAAATGAGAAAAATTGTTATAGGGGGACTATATAAACGTAATAGAAGCCAAATCAACGTTTTTTGGAATTTTTGTCTGTTTGTCTGTTTATCTGTTTATCTGTTTCTCTGTTTGTCTGTGAGTTTGTGCACGCTAATCTCAGAATCGGCTGAACGGATTTGGTTGCGGTTTTCACTAATATATTGTGTTAGGCTTTACTTAACATTTAGTGTTTGTTTTATTGAAAACGGTTCATAAATAAAAAAGTTATGTTAATAATAGCATATCACGGCTAACAATTGGTGATTGTGTGAATAGATCGAACCAATAAAGAAGCAACAATGCTTACAAGAAGATATTATTTCGGTCATAGGAATCTGAAAAACTTCGAGAGGCCAGAGTTCTACATCTCAGCCAAGTCAGGTCAGGTTACTGCAGAATCTTCGGCACAGCAAGTGTCTCGGTAGAATTCACATTTTTCTCGAACGATTTTCTCTCGAATCCAACAAATTAGTAAGCAGCTGGTTCGGTAAAAAGACTCCTTTCATAATTAATATCATCACGCTATTATAATAAGGAATGGTACAGAATGTTTTTATGACTTAATATGTAAACGTCTATTTCACACTATGATTTCATGGTAACTGTGGCTCAATACGTCTGCGGTGGACTTATAACCTAGCTGAGTCGCGTTCGAATCCATATAAAATGTAATTTCCCTTTTTTATGGTTTTTTATTTACTTTTGACTGTTTATTTCAATAATTATTTACTTTTGTTTAACTTTTTTATTTTATTGTGTATTTGTTGTATTTATATTTTTATTTGAAGTAAAATATTAATTATATGCTTAGTATTCTATAGGTAGTACATAAAACTATGCTCTGTGACAGTAATAGTAGAACTGATTATATAACATTCTTAGATCTATACAAAATTCTTCATTTCGGAGAATGAAATAGTGGTCCCACCCGCCTGAGAAGTCATAAAACTGAAACTGGTATCCCCCATTGATACCGATTCCACCACATCGTGGCAAGCGCAATATTGGAATCAAACCGATTAAAATTTAACAGAGGAGATGGGGCATTGGGGGTATCCTGGGGTTTGGTACCCCAGTATACCTGCCTTGGTTACCTATCATAAATAGGCGGTCTCAACGTGAAGAGCAGGGATTGCTTCGGCTAGGGTGATGGGTAGCCTAAGCTGTCACCATCAAAGCCGCGCTCATGGAGGAAGTAAATCGTTGCACCTTCTCTGAAGCTCATTACGTATTCTGGGAGATAGTTGTCCCTATCGTATTACCGTCTCTACCATGGTGAATGTTCTGATGAGCTATTCCAATTAGTTCCACCCTCTCTTTTCCTACACAGGACAACGCATGCAAGGCTCAGATGGCATCCACATACGGATCAGAATATTCCATCAAGAACCAAGTGGTTTGGTGACCCATTCCTATGTCGCACCATTAAGACCTGAAATCCCTGCCAGCTCACGGTTTACTTCTTCCTACAGTCCCGGGTCCTTTAAGGGGGGCGTGAAAAGGCTTCTGATGATGCCATCAAGCTGAGCACCACCATTGTTAAGATGGTACATGTTAATAATGGAGACCCTATTTCTGTGTCTTTGCCTTTAGCTTACCATCAGGCGAGGTGAAGTTAAATTGACGTGTCTTATATAAAAACGCAGGATCTTAAAAAGAAGAAAACACATATGTGGGTAGAGCAATACAGTTCTTAACCTCCTGATAAAGAAATGAAATCCCCAACCGCTTGGTCCGAGGTGGTATTATTTCTACCATATGTGAGTGCCGGAAGGAAGGAGAGATTAGTTGAAAGACCTCTAATGGGTGGGGTACTTAACTTCAACAAGCAAAATATCAACAGTCACAATGACAACACCAATTAATCATCAGACTGTTTACTTCAAAAAGTTACAATGTCATTGGTATACAACATAAACGGTTCAAAATGTCAACACTTTACATTATCAAAGAATCATATAATCAATGACTTATAACATGAACGGCTCATTTGTTCAATGATCTTTAATGACAATATTTGAATAAATCAATCAATAAACGGGTGTTTTCTGATTATATGATTCTTTGATATTGTAAAGTGTTGAAGTCAGTCAGTCACAGTCTGGTGTGGTAGCTTTCTTCACTCCCGCAATAATGGTGACCCCGACGCGATGTGTGTCTGTCATAAGTATGTTTTGTTGCAATAACTGACATACACGCGGGCGGAGCCGCGAGCAACACCTAGTATAAATAAAACACAAATAACAATCTATATTAAATTCCTTTAAGAATTTAATAGGCTTACATCAGCATCATGAACAAAATCGGTCAAAATACCGAAAAACAATATTTTTAGGCCTCTGGACTAAACAAATCTACTGAACAGAGACTGCTCGCAAAAAATAGAACTCGCTTCTAATCAGTTTAATTTGCTCTTACACTCGCACTTGCACCCACACACACACACACACACTTGTATTGGTGTCCAAACGTGTTTTGTACTAATCACTAAGCACCTGCACTAAACACTTGCATTCGCACTAATCAAAGTGCGGACAGGCCTCACTCTACACGCACTCGCACCTGTACGCACTTGCATTGTTGTCCACACGTCTTCAGTATTAAAAACTAAACACCTGCACTAAGCACTCGCACTTGCACTAAACAAAGTGCAAACTGGGCTTAATGAGTGTTACCAGGAATTATAAAGGTCTTTGCGATCATTTTAGTACTAGGAATTTTCCATTTCAAGTCTCAAGATTTGTTCGTCTTCTTATAATCTCCATTTTCTTGTAATAAAATAAATAAAAACAAGATAAGCTAGGAATAAAACTACAATTTCCAGCTCTGAAGTCTATTTCCCGGATGTAGATATAATACGTTCTTCCGGGAAAAGTGAGTTCAGAGCTTTCACTACAGTGAGCAGCTGGCAACATTTAATGGACACAAATTGTAATAAAGTAGTTTTAAAACGGTAAAAGCTACGCTCTAATGAACTAAAAGATAATAAAAAAGGTGGACTTTTTTTAACGAGCTTTTATTAGTTTGCTTCAAGTAAAATTGTGATTGAAGCTTGTTATTCGTAACTGCACTGCTACAAACTCATCATTCTCTGAACCTTGTACCCTACTCTGTTGGGGTCGGCATTCCAGCTTGACTGTGATATGGATGAACTTCGATATTTTTCGTGAAACGACTTCCATCTGAACTCCATATCAAAGTTTGGGCAAAAAATGTTTTCCAATTCATGTAAATTCTTAGTCCAACGAACGAAAATAGTGGGGATACATCCATGGCTATAAAAAAAAAATCATTCAAATATTTGGGCGCAGTCATCAAAATTCAATGTTTAAAAATGGTTGAAAAATCATTCATTGTTTCCAACAGTTCGTAAGAATGTTGGTAGATGGCTGCACCGTCGCCCATAAAGACGGATATAAAGAGAAGGAAAATTTGGAATGATTCAAGTGGTGCTCAATAGCTCAGTTGGCAGAGCAGTCCCCCTGTAAGGGAAAGGTCGTGAGTTCGAGTCTCACTTGAGCATTTCATTTTTTCCAATGTTTTTCGAACTACAGAAAATTGCAAGAATTTACAATATTATTTTGTAAAACGTGAACAATTTAATTCGTTCAGTCGCATCTGAAGCTTTCAGCTTGGAGTCTGGGGTCCGCTTTACCAGTTTATTACTACACTAAACTTCGATATTTTCTGTGAAGCGATTGCCATCTGACCTCCACAACTTAAAGGTGATTTCGAAGCATTGCAGCTAGACCAGTTGTTGGAATTTTGAGGGCTCCAACTACCCGTAACGACTGTCATAGATGTTCGTATGGCAACTGGGACCGACGGCTTAACGTGCTCTCCGAGGCAAAACCAGAGGCAGATACCCACATTATTATTGCACAAAAAATTGTATACGAGAGATCTCCCATCTCTCTAATACGCGCATACTTAGGACTATACTACAAATTTGGTTGCGCAACCAAACGCACACCAGGGGAGTAACACTCTATAGAGTTATATGAATTTTGTTGGTAACAGTGACTGGTTGCGCCGCCATGGTGTCCCGATGAAATATAGCCCTGACTCGCTGTATGAACTGTCACCGTCAGCCTTGCTAACTAGTAAGTATATTGATTGAATTATCACAAAGGAGGAATAATGTAAGCCATTGAAAGAAGGCCCGACAGCCTGCTGCTGTTACCTACAATTACGTGGGTGGAGTGCTTACGTGCGCTATATGTGCACGTAGGTTCACCGCCAAGATTGGCTATATTAGCCATTTGCGTGCGCACCAGCGCCGTACCAATCAGGAGGAGTTATAAGTGGTCGCCATGGCCGAAATCGGTCGGAGGTCATCAGAAGAAGAAGAAGATGGCCGAAGTTCTCTCAGAGCAGACAACAGTCACGCCCATTTAAGAAGGGGTATAGTAAGCAGGTGTGCACACGTATATGAAGAGGTAGAAGATAACTAAGCAATAAAATTAACGACGCCTAAAGTTGACAATACCGGCGACATTTTTCGGACTAAACTCCCAAGCATCCAACCGCACAATAATAATATAATTGCTTCGCCATAAATAACACAGTTACATTAGAATACCGCTAACGAGTCACCTCTGTGCAAAAGGGTGATTATGGGATTACCGTTGTTCAACATAATAAATTTCTTTTTGAAGTAATTTAACAATAATACAATGTATATTAGACCAGGAAATAGGTATTCTTTGAAGTAATATCTAGTTACGTCAAAATTTGCATACATACATCATCAACCCCTGAAAGATTAAGCAGAGGTGTGTTAACGCCCACGTTTCACCTCAACTTCGATTTTCGGTCCCACACTATAGGGACGAGTCTATTGAAGCGGGAACTTTATCATGTGCTGATGGTATGGTCATCTTGACTAGCAAAGTACTCAAAATGATCTTAATACCTTTCTATTAAGATCAAGTCACACTGATTTGTTGATATAAACCTACTTGCTTATATTTAAAGCCCTAAACAATTTGTATCCGCATCAGTATCGCGATCTATTGCTGACTGAGTACTCCACCGGGAATTCGATAAATAAATAAAATTGTAGTTACATTTAAGAATAGAATTGTTCTGTGCTACGAATCTTTTCACAAATAAGCCAACAAGCATTAACGCAGACACATTCTGGACAGATTTGCAATAACTTTCAAGTAGCCGCTGCAATTTGCCGCTAACACGATACATGCAATTCATTCATTCGTACAAAACACGACTTTATATTATTTGGCTAAAGTCCAATTTCATTTAAAGATATTATTCTAACCTTTACCATAAAAATTCAACTATAATTATAAGGTTTTAAGGTTAGTTTTTGCTTGTAAAAGTTCGGAAGACATTTTCAGTACATCTGACGGGATTTTGTTTCGAGATTTCGTTCCGTACACAAAGGGAGGAGAAATATTGCTGGCTAAATATGAGAAGACAGCTCTGTTGTTTGTTGCCTAAATATACGGTAGCGTGCGCAGGGTTGCTAACTTTTATATTATAAAATAGAATATATTGCCATTGTTAGTTTTTCTTTGACCAATATTCATATTTCTTTGTGTACGTGGTACGTTGTATGAAAATTTTGTTATGATTTGGAACTATGTTGTTACCAGCTAAGGTTATTTATGAATATGAATAGAATTGTAACATCGACCTATACATACGTAAGTCAATCAGATCACAGATATTTTAAAGAAAGGACATGTCAAGAATACCCAAACGGGCGAGCGTGTAAGAAAACAATTATGAAGGTATAAGAAGCGAAAGATCTATGCCAGGATCGTAGTAATTGAAATACTGTGGTCTCTGCCTACCCTGCTGGGAAAAAGGCGTGACTGTATGTATGTATGTTAATGAATTACTTATTTAGCAGCAGTAATACATACTTTAAATACAAAGCTGCAATTTAATAGGGTGTCTTTGTCTTTGTCTTTTCATTAAGTTAAACTTGTGTTTCATTTGGTTAATTCGAAGTGGATGATTTCGATGAAGAAAAAGACAAGAAGAGAAAAGACTTAGAAAAAGTAAAAGCATTCCACGTAAAACGAAATTAGTATTTCGGGGAGTTACCTACTCCAGTCTGACCCTCACAGTCTCTGTGGTGTGGCAGTATTGAATGCGGCCGTTAAGTTGAAGCTCAGTGTAAATATTTGTTTTCATGAATATGGTTATTTGCATTAGTCTGGTCATGAGCACGTTAAGCCGTTGCCGTTGGCCACACGAACATCTATGACAGTCGTTACGGGTAGTTGGAGCCCTCAAAAGTCCTACTAGACTGACTACAGAACTTTGATTTCGCCAATTAGTTGTAGAGGTCAGATGGCAGTCGCTTTACAGAAAATAACGAAGTTCAGCCGCATTTTAGTTAGTGTAGATAGCCGACCACAACTAAGTTGCGAAGAAGGTTCAAAGAGAGACTGCAATCTAACCCCCTCGTCTTTTGGACAAGCCTGTGACAGAACCTCGTCTGTCACTCAGCTCGTGTTAGGTACAACTCGCGGGTGAGCTCAGCTAGAATCTTAATCGATTATTGTAGAGATGATCATAATTGAAAGCTGCATCAAAATTGGACTAGTAGTTTTGGAGGAAATTGGCAACATGGATTTGCACAAAATGCAGTAAGCCCCCTGTTGAGTTGTCATTGTAACACTTATCTTAGAACATGCTCCAATTAAAGCCGAATCCATAACTGAAAACTGCCTGAAAATTGGATTGGTAGTTTCGGAGAAAATGGCAACATGGATTTGCACAAACAAACACACAAACATCCTCTCACCCCAAACGCTGTTCCGTCGTGGGTAAAAAAATGTTATTGTTCACAAAAAATACCTCTTCTCATTAAGGGCAGCCCTATGTAAAGCAACATTACCTTGAATATAAATTTTGAAACAAGCATTAGGTTCCTAAGGTCGGATATGGCGTGTACGCTTAGTTCATGAGAAATGACGTTGAAGATTGACGAATGACACGACATTGTACTTGTCAAGAACTAGGGCAAGTGCGAACTGTTAAAATTACAAAGGCTCTCAGTTTTCGTACAAACAGACTGTATACTGCCGGAAATGAACGTAAATGTTACACATTGATCTACGGATATGCAAATATATAAAATGTTTCCTGGCAAACAACTCATGTTACATTTCCATATGAACTTTTAAACTTGTATTTTATTAAATATACAATAATATTAACAGGATGTTCCACTTTATTTGATTTTGTAACACTATTGTAACATATCGTGTTTCTAGCAATAAATTATCTACTTACATACCCAAGTTGGATAGAGAGGGCAGCCCGAGCGTCACTTCTATTCAAGAACCTATAGATGAGTGGCAATATATTTGTAGAATAGAATAGATTGATCGACGTATGGGATTGACAATCGTTAACAACTTCTCTAAACGCCAAAATACGTAGCATCTCTTAAATTCAACATTAAAATAATAAGCCAGCCAAAAAATGGCATTTTGTCTAGGAGTGCAGTACGTGAATCGTTAGAAAACAAGAAACATGAAAATTTGGAACATGAAATGGTTGAAGAAACTACATCAAGGACTCGACGACGAAAGGTGTGTACTGAGCCATTTAAACTGTGACTACGGCCTGTGTTACTTAGTCGAAACGTAAGGCAACTCAAAGGTATGCATAACCTATACCATGATCGCATTATTTTCTCGTCAACAGTATTGTATATCATATTTTCTTGTTTAAATTCCCTTATAACTTATTGTGTACAATGTATC
This sequence comes from Eilema sororculum, assembly GCA_914829495.1. NCBI lineage: Eukaryota > Metazoa > Arthropoda > Insecta > Lepidoptera > Erebidae > Eilema > Eilema sororculum. The sequence continues at coordinate 3,341,593 of OU618532.1, forward strand.
ATATTAAATTGTCTACCACCTGATATAGGTGAGGCCCGGTATCACATACCGGTATCAAATACTAACCAATAAAGGTTATGTTATTATAAATAGAAAATGAAATTCGATAACCTGATTGTGACGCCAAATATTGGAAATAATAATAATTGTACTACGTTTATAAATTTCACATAAATGCAGCTAATAAATGGACAGTATCGCAATTTAATTAACAGTACCGTAGCGTATAAGTTTCGAACAAATAATTTACTAATTTAAAAAAACTAAAAAACACGCTTTTACCCCGCACTAAAAATTACTTGTACGTCCGCCATATTGGATTTAAGTCACGTGACTACTTTTTCGTATTTCTGATAGCAAACCCTTTCATTTTATTCCCATATAATGGGGGTAGATTTCAACGAGCCAGTCCGCTATCTTGGGGAGGCCGCCATATTGGATTTGTAATGACGTTTCTTAGCTAGTCATTTATTGTCATCAAAACTCAGAGCGTGTGTAAAATTTCATTCTAATCGAAGACCGGGAAGTGGGTCAAATTAAGATTCCATGATTTCTTACATGCATGTTACAAGTGAAGCTAATAAAAGTGTGTGCTAAATAAATAGACAAATTCATGTATCAGTTAGCTTAATGGTTAAGGCGGCGGCGGCCTTACGATCGAGGCCTGGGTTCAAATCTTAACTGTAGGATACTCCGTCCTAATAGTACTTGCTACAGCTCTCTGCTACACTCAATATAGTAGGGTACGCCTAGAAGGCTATTCGGTAGTAACTCGAGCGCTTAAGATAAAGCTACGGGAGACTAGTTATATATTGACTATACTACTACTTGTTATATATTCGGTTTCTGCATAATTTTATTGATAGCAGTGAAGGCTACCCTGAAAATAATACCCTACACATTTCAATAAATTTCCCTCTTAAAATTCTATGTTCCATAACATGTACATAGCCTCCTCTTGTCTAAAAAGACCGGGTTAGAATAGCCTCCATTCATCATGGCGGCATTCAGCTACAGGATGTGATGCATTGGGTGTCAACCGTTACGACAGCAGCTCTATATCATAACCTAAGCTTGTTTATTTCTTGAAGGATGTACTAGAACTAAGACCAAAAACTGGACTGATTTATAGTACATTTTATTTAACCCATGGTATATTTTTGAAACTTTCTATTAAGTAGAAGAACCGTGTAGTAATTCATAGCCAGCGTGTTTATACACTGATTACAGGATCGTTTTGTATACGTTTGGGTATCGGAGTCGTACTTTACGTATTATTGTTTGCAAATAAATTGGTGTTACACTAGGTATTTGTTTGTTCTGTTAAATGTGCAAATGTGCGTGTATTATGAATTTTGCTGGCGTTATTATTCTCTATTTCCTATTGCCAGCACCGCCAATCGAGCTGTATGCGTAGTACTTAACAAAAAATAATGTGTGTATGATTTTTTTTTGTTTGTAAACCTGCAGTACACCTACCAATTAAAGGAACGAAACTCTGGTGTAAGCATTATTCCCTCGGTTGAATCACACTGTACATTCTATCGTAAAAAATAACATATTCTGGTCAAAGAAAATTGCCGGAATTGGCGCTCGAATCAAGTTTCAAAAATATTCTGCCTTTGAGATTAATGAATTACTAGTGGTGTACCTCTAGTAATTCATATAAAAATTAAGATACCCTAACCAATTTTGCATCATCCTGTAGAAAGATCCGCGACACATAATTTATTTACTATCATACTTATCTATAAATTATATAGATATGACCAGTCCACACGAAAATATGTCTACAGGGAAATTAAGATGTTATCTTATAATGCCCGAACTAACACTCCTATATAGGGGCTGTTTATAGTCAGAATTTGAAGGAAAAAGGTGCTTGACTTTAAATTGCCTATTGCTAAATTAGACATTAGGGAGGTAGGGAGGCAGGTTTAGCATTTGCGGCCGCCTAAATATGTAAAAGCTCGTCTGAAAATATGAGTTTAAATAGCACATTAAAAATTACGATTAGTACCTATATTAAACTGTAGTTTTTGGGTTACCTACCAAATATAGTGAGGTTGTGAAGATAATTGAGAATATAAAACTGCTATTGAATTAACGTATATTTTACAGTATACAAACACATACAAGTATGTTTTTTGATAGAACATTCTATCAAAAAACATACTTGTCGAAGCAGTTGCATAAAAATTAGAAAAGATCGTTCAAAACTATCTAGCGAAACGAAGCTAAACTTTTTTATGCAACTTAGGTGACATACAAACACATGGGACACCTGATGGAAAGTGGTTACCATGACTTACGGACGTGTATAACACCAGAGAGTTACACTCGTGCTAGCGACCCTGAAAGTAACAGCTACCCAAAATCTAAAAGCTACCTAACTTCTTTAGAATTATTGAGCCTGCATCTTGAATTTGTTTTGAACTATTGCGAATTCTTGCCTACGGTTATGGCTCCAAGCGTCTCTTTGCATCGAACATCCCATAACACACCCCGTAACTTTGAAAATCTTTGTTTTTTTACGATATATTAATACATAAAATTCGCATTAAATAATGGAAGACATAAATATAATATACTCAAGCTCTCCGTTATTTAATATTTATAGATTCACATTCATTTTATTATAAGTAGGCTTTTATTTCGCTTTTAATGATCATTCGAATCGAGCCATTTTATAATAATACTAGCTTTAGCCGGCGGCTCCGCCCGCGTCGATGTCGGTTATCACGACCACAATAGCCCATGTCCTTTCTGAAGGTCCTATATATCTATCCCTATACCAAATTTTATCAAAATCGGTTCTGTGATTTAAGCGTGAAAGCGTAACAAACAGACAGATAGACAGGCAGCCAACGTAACTTTCGCATTTATAACATTTGATTATTATGAATTCATGGAGTCCCGCTAAGATATTCGGAACCCACATCAACCTAATAAGTAGAAAAGTATCACATCATTTTGTAGGTTAGCAGAAGAACCACTCAAGCGCGTGTTGAACATGGATCTTTGTGACATCCGTATAATCACACGTTGTACAAAACATAATATTACTTACTATGAATTGTAACTTATTTTTTATTTAATAATCAATCAATCTTATCAATAGGCAATCTTATCTTCAATACTCTATAGAAATGATAACTATCTAATTATTACTGTTTATAAATCATTGCCCACTGAAAGAACGACTTACCCAACAGAAAAGTGGTGAATCAGGTTGCATTAGTTAATCTACGGGCACAGAGCCCAAAATATTATACGCCGTTAACATTTTTTCATAAAAAAATACAGTTACAAAATCCTCAATGTTTCCATCCACTCTGCCGAGGATCACATAATCGCATTGCCTTTTAAAATATTAATATATTATTAAACCTCCACCTTCGGGCCTCACGAGGGTTTTCACAAGATTTTCTCACTTTGCCTTCTAAGAAAATTATAAATTTTACTTGTGAAAAATTCGCATTGCCTAAAATTTTCAGAAGCTACTTACGATTTTGAATATTTCAGTATGTACTCAAGGAGGCGAACACCTGTCGTAAACTTGGCCTCCAACAAAGAATAATATCCGCTGGAATGTACTGGTATTGAATTTTTATGTTTCTCCAACCACAGAATAAACCATGAGGAAATGGACAGCAAATATCGTTTATGAACCACAATACTTGGCAGATGTTTAATAAAATTTGTAACGAGAATCAGTATCTTAGCGAGTTCCACGGTTGCTTTTGAGGCCTCCACCTACGGTGGCTTCAGAAGCTTACCTTTACTCCTTCACTTTGGTCAAAGTGCAAGAGCTCATTGTCATAGTCGAAGAAGATTATGCGTGATCCATTTTCTCGGTCAATGATACCATTAACTAGCATGTTATCCCTTTCAACATCAAGCCAAGTTTCTTGAGTATTTCTCTCGTATCGTTGTGGCATCCAGCGAGGAGTATTTAAATTAATGGATGAAATATAAAACAATCCATTTTAGTATTAAAAGTCAATACAATTGATACATAAATCCGAATAAAAAATTTATTAACTTCATATATGGAAAACGAAATCCCGAGATTAATATGGCGGTTCTAGATGTTTCTAGGATACACGATGCGAGATTTGTAATCAGCTAGAGTGCTTGCTGGCTGTGTGCATGCTTATAAAAATATTTACGTTAGTGGAATCTCTACATACATTGTACGTTTTTATATCAATACAAGCTACGCCTCGCTCCGAGATAAGAGTACATTGAGTGACAGAAGAAGCCTGAAAAATTCCATTTTGAAGATCATCTTGGTTTTAAAATGTTGAATAATGTATAGCATTTTTAAGTTCTTAAAGGTACAGTCAACTACAAAGAGATGTATCCAATTTAATGTTCCAAAATTATGTACCCCTGCGAGTGCCACTATGAACTAACCAAAGATTGTGACAAACATGGTATCCACCGAACTTTACAATAACATGTATGCGTGTAAAGCGCAATAATTATGTATCCCACTACATTTCCTGTGATATGTACACTTACAATCTTAATTAAAAATCTATCCAAATACTGAGAAAGAAAATTGTATACATATAATGTTCCAAAGAAATGTAACCATAATAAAAAGGATGTACAAATTTCGAAGTGCTAGCGGCAACAAAAAAATTTCTTTGAGAATGCCATTTAAAAATAAATGTTATTGTCAAGTTCAGTGGATACCATGTGTGTCACAATCTTTGGTTATTTCATAGTGGCACTCACAGGGGTACATAATTTTGTAAGTTTTTTTTTTTTTATATAGTACACGTCAATTTGACTTCACCTCGCCTGATGTTAAGCTAAAGGCGAAGTCTCGGAAAGAGGGTCACCATCGGAAACATGTACCATGTTAACAGTGGTGGCACTCAGCTTGACGGCCTCATTAGATGCCTTTTCACGCCCCGCTTAAAGGACCCAGGACTGTAGGAAGAGGGGGACTGTAAAATTGGATACATCTCTTTGTAGTTGACTGTACATCAATATTTATAAACGTCGTTCTTAATGGTCAATGAGTCAGCTTTACGATTGAGAGGTCCTGGGTTTGAATCCTGGGCACTAAGATAGAACCCGTTCCTAACACAAGCAGTTTTACTTAGCGGAATACTAGGAATTTCGGCTTTTAGTGGCTGGTAGTTTCTGTGATACAGTCCGTTAAATACAAAACAATGTATCTAGGTATATCTAGAGAGGAGAAATCACTCCAAAGACTAAAAGGCTCAATACGCCACAAATCTCTTGGGAGTAACTCGAGTCTGGCAATAAATCCCGGTGATTCCCCACTTTAGTAACAAACGGACTGCACTGGCAATATTGTTATTTGTCGTAGATATTTGCTCTTGGTATTGACTCATACGACAATAATATCTCACATCCAATCACTCTAGATGCCTCGATATGCCTGACTGGTGGTAGCAAAATTCTGTGCTTGAATTCAGGTGGGACTTCGTCGTCCTCCAATTGTTATTATCATTATTATTTAATGTAATGATTACAGAATTAAAATTATATTTAGTTTTATAAGCTGCCGTTTGAATACAGACGTTATTAGCAACCGGTGAAAAGCGAAAAAATATTTATCGGTAGAATGAATACCACTTGAAAGCGGAAGAACCCGTGTTTTGCGGAGTTTAAGTCAGATCTCTTTTTAGGTTTCATGTTGTATCCAGTACTATTGTCCGCATTAAAATGAATGAAGCCAACAGACAGCAAGTCGTAAAACAAGGTTGGAGAAAACACAGAGCACTGTTCCCTGTTACGGTTTATGTGATCCAAATAAGAAGAAAAAGAGAGTGAGGCCCGAGGACGGCCTGCTCCAGAGCCGCATCCATTAACCAGTGGGTATACCGGCTTCCAAGTAAGCACTAACTAGTCATAAGGTCAAGAAAGAATGAAATATGCCTAAGAAAAGAATTTAGAATTGGATTACTTCACAATACAATTGATTGAAAAGGTTTCGCGCCGCTCTGAGCCCCAGACACTAAGCCACATAAATAAATCAAGGTGAGCGTACAAGTGGATGGCGCGGACGTGCCCGGAATAACTTTTCCATAATGCGGTAAGTAGTTTCTTTACTTTGTAACCGACTGTCTGTATGTTTGTCATCATTATCAGTCCAGCCGGATGCATCTAAAGCTTGTAATAGACCACACTCCTGCTCTTCCCTTGATCTAGTTTATCTTCGCTTTTAGAAGAGTAACTGCCATCTCCTTCTCTATCTTTGAGAGGAATGTTTTCATTAGTAGTTTTCAATTTAGCAAGGGAAGTCCCGTCACTCCCGCTAGTGATGCAAGTATTCATAAAATTTATAGTAAGTGCTAATCAATGTTATTTCCTACCTGTTCTGGGTTTCCATGTGTGTTAACAAAAAAATAAAATAAAATGTTGATAGCAGCCCATTTATGTCCCACTGCTGGGCACGGGTCTTCTCTTCTATAAAGAGAATGCTGAGAGGGTTTAGACCTTAACCACGCCACGCTGGCCTAATGCGGGTTGGTGAATCGGACTTGTCCTTAGATTTTTTCCTTTTATTTTATAAAATTTAGGTTTATCAGCATTCCGGAATCTATAGTAAAAGTTATACTTAGTTTTGGGTCTCGATAGCTTTGTATGGTTTGGTACAGATTATTAGAAAACCATTATTCGTCGCTATCACCTTGAGATTACAGCCAATTCCTCCTCAAAATCCGACTGCGACATTGGAATCATGGAAGGTGCAGAAATAAAATTAAAATCAGTGGAAAAGTGTATTATTCAATAAATTCATAATACAATTTATGCGTTTAGTAGTTCTGACTTCATATTTGGTATATTCTCTTAAATGGTAATTTTTAACTCGAATTTTAGTAAATCTTCATGTTTTGTCTCATCTAAACCTACTTCGAAACCGATCCTAAAATACTTTTTTCTCTTTTGTACCTTTAAATGGTGCTGTACCTACAGTATTACTGTGAGTGATAAATGTGTGACATTCCACTAGATACGAACGGTAGTGCAAACCTGTAACGCTCGCTATTACAGCGTCTATTTCTTTATACTACTGAGGAAGCAAACGAAGTGCATTTAAACAGTGATATTATTTTGCTTGGGAACATAATTATGATCACAGTTACACCTGCTTAGCAAGATAAGCGCAAAATAATCGTATCTATACCCGAAGTCTTCCGTTGAAATAATGTGTAGTTTTCACCGATTCTCCAGAATTAGAGATGGAAATGAAGAAATAACGTGCGGTTTTAGTTGGTTCCATTTCGATATTTTCACCAAACTGTTAGCTCCTGTGACGTAAAGCCCGAGGAGATCGTAATGATGTAGCAGTACGTAGAAAGGAAAATAAATGTGAAATATATATTGTTATATTCCGTGTCGTAATAGATTCTGTCACAACTTGTCACAGAATGTTTTATTACTTCGTATAAAAAGCTTAACAATTCTACAAAGTTATGTCAGCTGTTGGCGTTATAGTTAACCATTCGTGGAACTTAAATTATTTATCGATAATAATTTCCATCCTTCTACAAACTTGGGTTTTGGTAAAAGTATAAATAAATTAAAGGGAGTCCAAATGAATTTACGTGCTATTACCGTAACGTGGACATCAAATCCAAGACTTCACAATTATTTGTAAGTAATCATCATCATCAAAGTATTATATCTCTAATAAAAATGTTATGTAGGTCTCTTTCAAAGTACAAATTAACTCAATACCATTCCATCAGAAAATAAGATAAACTCAAACCAGACTGAGTTCGAATAATAATTTTGATTTCAACATTAGGTACACAGCGAGAGGTTCGATATTTTTTATTATTTTCCTCTCAAAGAAACTCATAACGTCGGAGTGCTGACGTTTTAATTAAAAATGTTTACACGCAGAAGTAATATATAACCCGTTTGAAATATTGAAATATATTTGGATCCACGAAGAGAAATAGCGAAAAATATTGATAGGTTCCTTTTGTGTACTAGGAATTCAGGCGGCTGCCATTCGGACGTGTAAATTAAATTAAAAAAGACTACCTCGACCAGTGAAGACTTATTATTTTTACTTTTCGAATATAAATGTAATGGCACACGTTTTTAACAAACTTCATGTAAATTGGATATTTCAGGCTGTACCAAAATTTTCGGAATCGAAGGTAACCTCACCTACAAGCCGTTATAACTGCTAAATATCGGTTGAAGCTCTGACACAAGCTTAGCCCTTTTGTGATTGGGAGGTCAAACGTAATTCGCTCCCATAAAAGTCAAGGTAAGACAAATTAGGAGAAATTAAGTCTTCCTGAGTATAATACGTAACCTAGAATAATACCTTGGGCTTTATATCCCTGAAATGGGCTCCATAATACCGTGAGCAGCCGCATTTATAAAATAATGAAGAACCTTCGTCTAGGAAATCTAAACAAAGCTTATATTATTTTACCTCTGGAGAAAAAAGAGTCATCGATCATCCCAGCATCCATCACACCAGATATTAATGAAATAACCTTAAGATTGTAGCCGATGTTTAGCGAACAAAATATAACAAAACTGCTCATTACTCACATCTGGTCTCGTAGATAAGCATCTGTGGTGCCTTGTTCAACATCTGTAAAGGAAATAAATACAAATTATAAAATATAGACATTACAATTTGCCTAGCTCAAAGACATCAAGCCTGCATTTGCTACTGAGGAAGGGACACAGATACTCGGACAGGTGCTCTACCTTTGAGTTTGCCATTTCATATCCGCAGCCGTGCTATAAATGGATATCAGATATACTGGGTGATTTTACAGTCGTTTCGGGTAAAAAGAATATGGGCACAGATTCGAAAGCAAAATCATCTGGGAGTATTAATACGGGGAAAGAAAAAATGTTTTTTTTAACCCCTATACATTGTTCCTTTCATCTGAGCATTATTCCCATACATTATCAAAAAAAAAAGAATTATTTCGCCAAATTAACATTGTATAAACTAATTAGGCGATAAGCTTAAACTATTGTAAACAAAACACTTCTTGTCCCTGACACCAATAATGTACTGTAAACTAAAGTTATATGAGACCCACTTAGTGACATTTTGAAGAGGGGCTTTTTTCATCAAACTTTAAAAACAGGTGTGGTATAAAAAAATGTATTGGAACATAATGCCATTTGGTTTTATTTTATTAAGTATGCAAGATTGTATATAAAATCTATAATATTATATCCAGCCGGCGTTTTATTTTTTATTAATTAGAAAAATTTCTCTTATAACGGTTACAAGGCAATTCAAAGTCAAGTGTAGTGTAAGGAATAAGAAAAAGACATTTATTAAAATGATAATTCCAATAGGAATTACTCTAAATTCCAATTAGATTTAGAGAAAATAATGTTTTTCTACTCCCATGTTTGCAAAAAATGTACTAAACCCCTATCTGTTGAAAGTCCTGTAATGGGATCCACATTTTGACACTCCACGGACGAAAGGTTAATACTTCCACTTGATTTTGCTATCGACTATAAAGTCACCCAGTATAACGACTATCATTGAAGTATGACAACCAGGACCGACGGCTTAACATGCTTTCCGAGTCACGGTAATACCCAAACCAGTTTGCACTGAGTGGGAATCGAAACCGCGACCCCTGCTTATCAGCAAGACCTCACTCTCTAGCAGGTTAGACGGAATGAGCTCCCACAAAAATCCGCGGAAATCAAACCCACAACCTCTAACCTAGTAGTCTAATAGCAGTCGAATGGTGTACCAATACACCATACCGGTCTATGAATGCGTGTACATCGACAAAGGTGATGAAAGATCCATAAATCTAATGAATGCTAATGATAACCTGGATTAGTACTTACAAATGTTTTTAGAACATTTTAATAGCTGTTAAAGTTACAAACGATTTATTTTATTTGAAAAGATTGGAAGCGTCCAATCTAAGACCTTTCGACCCTTAATTTTATGGGCCGCAAATGGGAAAAAGTTTTGCAAATTTCAGCGCGAATTCCTAAAGAAATCGGTCCTCAAACTTATCCAAGTCTTTTGTGAAGACTCGGGCCTTTCAACGAAAAAAAAGATGAAATAAATTAGAAAAATGTTTAATTCATAAAATTAATGTCGTAAGACTTTAAAGGCTTTTCAGTTCAAGTCACTTTTGAAGTGTGACGAAGATTTAGAATTTTACTAGAAAGGTTATGCAGATTGTATTTAGAAATCACAATTTCGTTTCTTTGAGAATTTTTGGGGTCCATAATTCAAATTGAGTGAATATTGAGTTTTTAAAAAACCATTTTTTGCGACTTGTAGGTCTAACGCTTACTAAAAATGAGGTCAATTAAAGCCATAGACTTAATTTTTGTGGTCGAAGAAGTTTATAAAACAAGGTCATACCAAGAATTTTATGCGTGGGTCCAACCTTGTGGGTCATACGAGAACGTAGCCGACCAAACGGTCCCACTTATCCTTGGCTCGTTATCTGTATTATGAGTTTATTTATATTTGACAGAATCATCATCACTATTCTATTAGTCTTGGTTACATCCAAAGCTTGTACTTTGAAACCTGGAGGTTCACTCTCTTACTCTTTATCTTTTATTTTTATATTTGCGGGAGCATTTGGTTATACTATACTAGTATTTATTACGTATAAGTCTGGATAGGAATATAAATCTCAACTCCACTAGTATGAATTTCTAAACGCTTATATATTTTTGCATATTAGTTATATAGGTCCCAGAGGAACCATAGCATTCACGTGGCCATGACCTTTTCTTTTTATAGGCAATTTACTTTTTTTATGCTTCCAGTTTTGCTTTCCAAGAAAGATGAATATTATAGTTTTTGGTACATACTCTAAGTACCAGCAGGTACCTATGTACTGCTCTGAAGACGACGTGGACAATGACTCCAAACTATGTAAAAAGTACTTTTATTTTATACGTGGATTTGTAACCAACAGAAAATTATACAGTCAGCTTATTCCTGCCAAAGTGCCTGCATTACCTGAGCAATAGGCTCACTCTCTATTATTTGAGAAATGTCGGTGTTATTACACCTCTGCCAGCCGTTTTATGGAGTGAAAGGTTTGAATATAATATTATGTATGTAAGTATAGTACCGATAATTTCAGTAGGAGAAGAGAGTTGAAGAGCAATTTTATGTATGTTTTAGTATTTTATGTATGGTTTACAGAAGAATAGAATTTTGGTCAACCTATCTCATCGGATGCGGTGTAGTTCAAGGCAGAAGGTATGGGGCTGTTTAATATAAGAGATATATATACAGCTGAAGAAACATTAGTGCCCGAAATACGGCAACAGGCTCACCCCCTATTACGTGGGACCGAATACAATGATTGGTGAAATATGGGTGTTAATTCACAATTCAAAGCGTCGGTAGCTTAGTGGTTAAGGAGTCCGCCTTACGATCGAGAGGTCCCGGGTTCGATCCTGGCCATTACACTACCGACGTGAACCCACTCCTAGCACAAGCAATTTAGCTTATTTGGAGGGGTTAGAGGGAATATTAGTAACTTCGGTTCTAATATTCTTTTTTTAAAATAAAAAAAAAATCACCTTGATAAATCATGATTATATGAGTGTACTAGCTGTCCCGGCGAACTTCGTACCGCCAATTTTTTCCTACCCTCGTGGCGTCAGATCCCGTTCCCGCTGCACCATTTAGGGGGATGAAAAATAGATAATAATTAAATGACGATTGATCATTTTTCTATCGGAAAGAAAAATGATTAAATTACTAAAATGGCTATTAAAAAATAAGGGTTGATCGTAGAAGGGTGCAAATTGATAATTGTATGTATTTTTGTATGTTGTATCATAAAAAAATAGACATTAAAAATTTTGTCTAAAAAATAAAAAATAAAAATTTAGGGGTGGATTACCCCTAAAATTTAGGGGGATGAAAAATAAATGTTGGTCGATTCTCAGACCTACTCAATATGCTCACAAAATTTCATCAAAATCGGTCAAGCCGTTTCGCAGGAGTATGGCAACAAAAACTGTGACACGAGAATTTTATATATTAGATATGTCGTGGGAAGTATTGACAACTTTATTGAGTGAAAATATGTAATTTACATCATAACAGGCTAACAATAATGTTAAACCGCACATTCTATAAACATCCTCATCCATTGAGCGCCTCCCTTTGTGGCGCCGCGTGAATATTGAAATTTTCCGAGCACTTCCGTTGGTTCCGCTTCTGGATGTTTGACAGTTGCGGTTCGTAATTAAAACTGATTTCGGTACGACACTTTTGAAGTTTCGATTCAAATGGAATCGAGTTTTGAGGAGCTTAATCGATTTTGTTACATACGTAATTACGGTACTTCTATCTTCGTACTAGAAAAAATCTGTATGCAAATGTTTGTGCTAGCAAAACTTGAAAGGTATTAATTCTAGTGAGTTTTTTTTACGTGCGGGGAGTCCCTGTGGGAAACCCCGCACTGGACCCGGTATGGGAGGTAAGTACACCGTCGTCGGTGGGTCGAAGTGTAAAGCAGAAGGTAAGGTAGTCGGGCAAATCCCTTTTTTTTATACCACTTAGGTGGCAGACAAGCACACGGCCCACCTGATGGAAAGTGGTTACCGTGGCCTATGGACGTATGCAACACCAGGGGCGTTACACTCGCGCTGCCTACCCCGAAGAAACCTTCTAATGCCCCTCTTGAAGAACCCCATATTGTAGTCGCTTGGGAAACCATGGCAGGGAGTTCATGCCACAGCTTGAGCGTACGTGGGATGAAGTTCCTTTCATACCGCACGGTGCGCTCCGTATTCGGATGCAATGTGTGGGGATGAATTCCCTTGCACCTCGGCCAACCCAGACTTCTTTAGGGCTTGAAGTTAGGGTTTTCTTCCTTGGTTTTGGGTTGAACGGCACTATTGCTGTACTCGTATGTACCGTAAAATACAAAATAGTATAAGAATTATATTGTACCTCCTACATCCAACACTAGGCTCCAGATTAATGTTCGAATAGAAAAGACTTCTTCTTCATCTTAGCATTAATCCCAGTCGCATCAGAAACTATCAGCTTGGAGTCTGGGGTTTGCTTTAACAGTCTAACTGGGGATTTGGCTAAACTTCGATATTTTCTCCACAACCCAAAGACAATATCGAAGTTATTGGAATATTGAGGGCTCCAACTACTCACTGACTGACCTCCGTCCCCCATGAGCGCGGGCCTGGGGGTGACGGGTGCAGCCGCCTGTCACCCGAGCAGAAAAGCGCCTCTCCATTCCGGGGGCGAGTCGGGGACACCGTTGTCCCCCACCCGAGGAGGGCCAGATCGTAAGGGATGGCCCTGGGTCAGCAGGGGTGCGAGGGATATGTCGATGACAACCTCACCTCCGGCCTAGTACCGCGACCCACAGTCGGCGTGCGGTTTTAGTCGGTTCGAGTCCGACATAACCCCCCCTTCCGGCTCCAACTACTTGTAACGACTGCCACAGATGTTCGTATGGTAACCGGGACCGACGGCTTATCGTGCTCTCCGGGCACGACCAGACCAATGCAAATACCCATATTCATGCATACAAGTATTTGCATTGAGTGGGGATCGAACCCGCGCCTCAGGCGTACTGGCCGCGTTCACTACCGCTACGCCACAGACGCTGTTCGAATAGAAAAGTAAATAATATAAAAGGAAATTCATTCATAGGAAACAAATGAGACAATATATGGTTAAGATGTCTCCTACAAATTCAATAATATTTTTCCATGCTATTGGACTCTTACGGAGTGGTACTTGAGTTATAGATTTATTTGAAAAGCATCCCTATGCGAAGCGAGGACAGGTCAGCTATAAGTATTTATATTTATCTAGTCAGCGAATAAGAGTGCGCGATACTCTTAAAATCGAAAATAACTACAGCCTTTCAAAGGCTAGTATTAAACCGTATTTGGTAACAATCTTGTGTATTACTCCCAAAGGAGGTCCCTTTCTATTTCAGAAATAGACTCACAACATTAGATGTAAATGTGTAAAGATCAGGTTATCCTCTGTTATATAATCAGTTTCAATATTCTAAATGGGGTTAAGAAGCATTGGTTGCTTCGTAGTTAAGGAGTCGGCCTTAGATCATGAAGTATTCAGTTCTAATCCTGGCCATAACACTACCACCGGGAATCCATTTTTAATACAAGTAATTTAACTTAGCTGGAGAGGTTAAGGACGATACTAGCAATTTGGATTTCTATCATGTTTAAAAAATAAGTTTTAACAAAAAATATCATTACTATACAAGTGTCGAAACTGTCCACCACTGTAACGACTTGTAAGTACTTATAGAATTGAGTTCGATTTCACGGCACGTAGACTGATAGTTTCAAAAAGTCTTTTGAAGTTGAAGGAAAGTTGTCTACAGAATCCTAAAATATTTAAATTTCTACATGATGTCCTTTAAGTTGTATCGCTAGACCATTGAGTCTCAAAAATATTTTTTATTTAATTGCTATATCTATGTCTCGGTCTGCTGAATTTTTTTTTGAGTTTTATCATTATGAGAGGTAATCCCGTCTACTTGACTGATCATTATTATGATTTTATAGGTGTATGTAAGTGGGTAAGCAAGCCGAGATAGAATTCAAAGAACATAATTTTTTTATGTCCATGAATACACTGATTAATGGAAAAATGATGTATGAATGTATTAAAAAACGACAGGTTAAGTATCTTGAAACTGGCTGGCCTTAAAGGAAGTAATATTTTAAAAGAAGGTCTCCCTTTCATTCCAGATCATGTTGGCTAGTTTCATAATGTTTTTATACTTCAGTCGTGTTGGAATAACTAATCAGAAAGCCGGATGAAGTAACTTTTACACCTGTGGATTGGTTTTCGCAAAAGTTTAATCGAAAATTCAAAACTCTATGAACTAACTGTAAACATAGACGGTTGCGAGGCTAAAAGAAGTAAACTACAACGAGTAAACGAAAGTCCCAAACGAATATAAACTATTAATTAAAACTTTACCGAAAAAATTTAATTAACAGTTTATAGTCGTTTGGTTCAAACGAATAGTTTGAAAATTTGATGACACTTGCACCCTTTTGCCTTTCAACTTTAATTGAATATTTCCAATCAAATGACTAGTTGAATCGAAAGCTGAATTTAAAAGGCTTGATAGACAAAAAGACCAAAGTCCCATGAAACAAACACTCAATGAACAAATAATACAGATGTCCAATGATAGTAATAAGATAAACGACAGGGTTTGGCGCGGCGATAAAATTTAATACCCTCGTCAAGTGCTGTATAGAAATTTTAGCAGTTCAAGATAAACAAATTGCTACAAATGTTTCTGACTATCACACCGTACTGATTTACAATTTCCTGTTTGATTCCAATTTCTAAATGATTTAGGATACGAAATCAAAATGTATTAGGCAGGTAATACAAGTTATATTAATCAATCAATCAATTAGACTATCCACATCTGTTCATGGACCGATAGCCATTGGAGTAAACGAGTCCTAGGAGCCCGCGAGTGAGATGCCCCCTAGTAATATGAACTGACAACCTGAGAAAGGTGGCTAAGAAAGACTGAATGCGGAAGGCTGGCGACTGAGAGCAATGGTGCACATTAATGAAATAATGTATAAGAATCTGCCGATTTAATTACTGCTCCGCATCCTTGAGTTATAGCGTTATTTTATTCCCATAAAATTCTTCTATAAATGGATTATTCAACACAAAAAGGTTTATTAATTAAAACAGTAATTCCTGAAATTATCGCGTTCATCCAAAAAATCTTCAGCTTTTTAATATTGGTATACATGAGTAATTAAATTTATTTTCAATAAGCAAATAACTGAAACAATAAAGCAGGTACAAATAACTGAAATTCCACAACAACCTGTTACAGAATGGTGTGATAGATAGGTAAAATTTAATATCGTACATTTTGTTGCTTGGCGTCGATTGTACAACAGATTTTATTTTATTGTGTTAATTACGATGTTCCAGTACTGATGTCAATTAAGTACTGAATGTATATGTTTGATAATATTACATTGAAGATAATATTACTGCAGCAATATACAAATTTAGCTTTGAAATAAATTTATGTGCGTTTTAATTTTGGTAGTGGGCTATCGACAAAGATTATGCTTGCAGTTTATTTGCCGGATCGTCACAAAGAACTAAAGTTATTAACATCTCTTTTATTTGCCGTAATATAAAGACCTGGGAGTTTTTCTTTCTTTCTTTCTTCCTACGGTTCCAGGTCTTTAAAGTGAGATGTGAAAAAAAATCTGATGAGACTCTCACCTTGAGGGACACAACTGTACAGTCAACGTCATAAATATCTTGACGACGAAGTGTCAAAATGATCTTAAAACTGTCGTATTAGGAGCAAATCAAATTGTTTTTTAATGTATATGGTATTATTGTCCGAACTAAGGGGGTTTACCAAATATTATAACAATCGGTCAATTGAAAGGTGGTCAAAAAACTAAATTAAGATAATTTTGAGTACTTTGTTCTACAACATCTTTCTGATGCTTACCTTTAGCTTACCATTAGGCGAGCTGTAGTCTAGTAATACTGACGTCATTATAAAAAAATCTATAGTAACAACGAACTCGCCACTTTCTGGCGAAAAAAAAAACGAATGACCGTTGGAACAAACGATTCGGCTACTAAGGAAATTGCATTTGACAGCGAATTCCAAATTTGAATTTTTATCAAGTCTCACAACTTTGTAATTTCTTTTTTCTTAAACAATCATTTGTTTTTCCCACCGGATATTTTTAAAACGTTGTTTTCTGGAATAATATTTTGACGTTAGTGACAAAACAGGGGTGATTTATTTACCTCCGTCTACTCGTCTATGGGGATTTTGACTTTTATGAGACAGACTGCCTCATATTCACGTAATACGTGTTGATACACGTACGTATGACGGTGAGAAGGTGGTGGACGATCTTAGTGATATCTCATACAGCCTGTACATAAATGCTTTATGAAGTACTAATATTTTGTGCTTCGAAATTGAGTCTCCATTAACTACACTGACGGACTCATAAACTGCATCAAAGTAATAGACGACTTTGAAATAAATATTTTAACCAAGTATGCATAGTTTCTATACAGATTTAAATTGAAACCTCTAGATTGGTTCGTGAACTTTAAAACAGCGTAGGGTCATATCTTTAAGTTTAAGTTTATGTACTGGAAAGGACCTTAAGACTTTTTTTGAAGAAAAAACAGAAATTTAAGAAAAATTGGTTTAATTAAAAAATTGGTTTTAACAATAGACACAAACTTTATGCAAGGGTTTATTTGTGTTTTAATAAGGTGTATTACCCCCACGTGCCCTTATTACGGATTCTAATCGGTTCCGCATAGATTTTATAAGGGTTTTTAAAAGATCTTGCGGAATATTGTTTCATTCTTCTGAAAGTGCTGTTCTTAGTGCTGCCACTGTCGTGGGCGAAGGGTTTCTCGCATATACAGCTCTTTTTAAATTGTCCCAAACATGCTCGATGGGATTAAGATCCGGGCTGCGTGCTGGCCAATTCATTGTACGTATCCCAACCTCTTCGCAATAATGTTGAACTTGTGCAGCTGCATGCGGCCGGGCATTATCCTGCATTAAAGTAAAATTTTCGCCTATGAATCCCATGTAAGGCACCACGTGATCTTCTAATATCTCTGTTATGTAGCGATGTGCTGTCAAACCCCCTCTATTACCGTTTTGACGGACCATGTCTATGAACACAAGTTCTGTTCGCCCGTTCATCGATATGCCACCCCAGACCATACATGAACCGCCTCCAAAAGGAACACGCTCCTCAATGCAACTTTGAGCATATCGCTCCCCACGTCGACGATAGACTCTTCTGCGACCATCTGCACCATATAAACATGTCCTACACTCGTCCGTGAACAATACAGAGGCCCACTGCTCTTCTGTCCAATTCAGGTGATGACGCGCAAATCTTAAGCGAGCTTGTCTGTGAGCTGTAGACAACTTTGGACCATTTGCTGGTCTAAATCCGGAGTCTGGGGTGATATCCGCTTCCTTTAACCTTCTTCTTATTTTTCGTGCACACACGTTTACTCCACGCACTTCATTAAGCTTGGTTTTGATGTTAACTGACGTGAGGAAACGATTTCGCAGGGAAGTTATAACAAATAAATCGGTCATCACGACCTGTGGTTGCTCGAGTTCTGCCTGTACCACGTCTCCTCCTGTAAGAACCTGTCTCTACAAACCTTCTGTATATTCTAGAAATCGTAGACTGGTTTAAATTTAAATTTCTACCAATCGTTCGTTGATCCAAGCCCTCCCGCACCAATGCTACAATTTGTGCCGCTTGTTCGGACGAAGTATCCATATTATGGTTCAAAAACTCTCGATGTGTTAAAAAACTAACCCAACAATTATGCTGGTAACAATAATTCAAATGACAAAACAAAAAAAATCAATGAGAATCAATTTAAAACTTTGCTATAAATAACACGCAAATCTGATACTACAAGTAAATTTTCTTTTCCCGGCTATATTCATTTGTTTTACTGCAGTTCTATTTTTAAATTTAATTTTTTTTTTAAGGCTAAGAGCCAGTCTTTCCATATTTATATAATTTAATCTAAAAAGTTTGCATACTTATTATAAAAAATCCTTTTAGAGTAAACCTGAACTTTGATGCAGTTTATGAGTCCGTCAGTGTAATATTAAATATTCGAAACTTAATATCCACAGTCACTTTTCAGTGCTATAATGACTGAATTATATATTCTAGAATGGCACTCAACCTGAATCACGATTTATCTGATGACATATTGTCTATACAATCTTTACTCAGACAAATCCAGGCTCAGGCTGAGTGTCATTATAGAATACGGGGCTTAGTCTGTCGCCTCTAATCAGCAACTACGCCTAATAATAATGCATAGAGTTACACAAAGAGTAGTTAAATTGAGATCTTTAAGAAACACGGTCCCCCTGTGTTTGCAAGGCCCTCAGTATATAACGAGCCCATTACACTTACGGACAAATTTATGGGTGCAATATTATTTTCAGTCAATTTCCGGACGATGGGGATTGGTGAAAAACTTTGTAAAGTGAAAGATTTATGTGGTACTCCATTGTAATACGGCCTGAGTTATAATGGAGCGTAGTGAAATTGATACTTTTTATAATACAAATACATGCTAAGTTTGATTTCTTTGTCAGGTTATTTTATAGGTTGGCCATGTGTGGCGCCTTATTTGTAAATTATTTATATTAGATGAGCTGATTAAAAAAAAAAACATTGTGACACGGTTTGCTGGCAGGAATGAGTTTTGTATTTGGAATGGAACTCAGAGTCTGCATTAATGTGCATAGGAATTTTAACCGCTATCTAGAGCATTGCGTGCCATTTCGTAGTGTCCTATGTATAATAGAAATTTGACTTCAAGTTGGCTTCAACACCTACTAGCAGGTGAGGAAGGTTCGTACATTAAATGTAGATCTTTTACATCCGAACCTGTAAGTTAGCAACAGTCCATATTAAATCATTCTAGGATCTGTCATATCAACGCGGTTGACATTAGTTTAGAATGTACACTTCTAGGTAGTAGCATTTGTGCACTGTACGTGTAAGTGCACTTTTACACACAACTTTATATGATAAGACCACATCTCCTTCATCAACTGTACTTAGATTTACCTAACATTATTGTATATTAAAGAACGCGAAAGTTTTAAAGTTATTATGGACTACCTACATAGTTTTGGTCTGCAGTGTACTCTAGCTTGTTAAGGTACACAGTTGTAAAGTGACAATTTGCTAGGAGAGCGAATGAGAGGGCCCGGATAAAGGGGACGATAACTAGACTTAGCGATATTGCTTTTTATTTAGGAAAACACTTTACTAATTTGAATTCTGATAATGATTTTGTTTATATTGTACACGATAAGGAAGATGGTGGCATAAAGCTGAGAAATGGACTGTGATAAAACAAAAAAATTGAAGTGTAATAAATATGAATGCTAATAATTTAATTGACAAATTTTAATATCGTTAAATTGAACGATTCAGCCAAATATAATATGATCTCAGTCACATGTGGGTTTCAAAAAATAATGAATGGGATAAATTTTCATAATGTATGTATACTATCGGTTTGAGCATAGCCTAAGTGGAGCTCTCGGTGAAGTGGATATGTTAGATGACAACCTCACCTCCGGCCTAGCACCACGACCCACAATCGGCGTGCGGTTTTAGTCGGTTCGAGTCCGACATAACCTCCCCTTCCGGCTCCGGCAGGGGAGGTATCCGAAGGGATTTCCGCACGGAAAAAAAAAGGCTAGAACCGAAGTGAGGATATTTTCCGATTGATTTCATTTTCTTAAAGTTTATCAAACAAATTAGCCCATTGTTATTAAGCTTAACTTTAGCGTTATATTACTTAATTTAGCATGTAAAAATTAGAATATACCTAAAAACAAAATTATTTTTAACTACAAATTATAATTTATTCCAATATTGAAATTGAAACATTCAGATTCGCATAAAACCAGTATTATCGCTAGTATAAACTTAGAAAATACAAAATCATCTAGCCGAAATATTTGAATCTCCCATCATAAATGTTAGAACAACAGTGAGCGGAATCTTCAAAGAATTTAAGTGACCCCATTTCAATATAACTAGAGCCGTACACTGTACAGCCTATTCGCGTAGTTTTCAGCGAACAACTGCCAGGAAATGAGGCGGAAATTGAAAACGTTCAATACAACGTCCGTGACAGCTGCGTAATGAAAAGCTAAGGACGTTTTTATAAACGCAATTTAAATATGACAGCGTACGCGTGGTGGTTCAGCGGATAGACTGCGGTTGCAGGTTCGATGCCTGTTGAGTGTGAGTGCACGAATCAGTCTTATTGATATAAGTCTACATTGATATAATTTGCTTTTTGTGTTCTTAGATTAATTGGCTAAAAAGCTAAATTATGGTACCGTGAGGATATACCGTGATATCTGTCAAGTGCGAATCGTACTCCCACAAAATTTTACGATTCTAGTTTAAAAAGAAGTAGGTATTCCCTTGCGATTTAGTTAATATACAGCATGGTAATATCTTTTTCAACTGACTTGAAACAGAAAGCAGGTTCTCAAGAAATCTTTTTCTTCGTACAGTGAGTTTGTTAGTAATTATTCCATCGACCGAGTTTTCATTGACGAGAAATAGAAAGCAGTTTCTAATAATCTAAAACCTTGTCTGACTACATTCAGCTGCAAATCTTCTCCAAAATACCGCGAAATCAATACAGGTAACATTAATACGTGCAAGTATTTCAACAATGGAGGTCTTCTTCCGCCCCTCATTATACCGACAATACCTAGACATTTTTTGTTCCCTAATGAACACATTTGATTGTCGTACGCTCATACTGTACGAGTCCTAATGAGGACGGTTTTAATCTATGAATATCTGTACGGACAGCAAAATTGAATTTTGCTGACTGTAGTGAATTCTCGAAAAAAATATTGAACCAGATTGATTTTTAACTCTTGTATGAAATATTTTTTTGTATTATTTAAAATTGGCATGCCAAACTGTCGGAACCAGTAGGCGTCTATGCAAGGTTTACTGACAACAGAGGAAGCTTTTGAAGGGTAAACTGTGTGAAAGGATAGAAGCAGATGCGATTTATTTGGTCTTATTTGCACTGAGCCCGACGTTTCGGTTGCTTTGTGGCAGAGACGATCACGCTACTCCATGATCATCTTTACTATAAGATAAGTCACTACAAGCGATATCATCTTACTTAGTTACTTTGTAATATCATTATGTAGTTTCGACAAGATTCGAGTTCCTTAATTTAAAGATTCGTTTTTAAAACCAACTGCTCCTTTATGTACACCTCCGTTATATAGAAAGAGGCGTTGATTATAGTAGCGGCAGCAGTTTTTATACAACAAAAATAATTATTGTTTAAGCTACAGATTACTAAAAGCTAAAAAAGAAAAGTCCAAAGAAAAACAAACCTTGTAATTCCCAAACCCATCTCGGAACACCAATCAAAAACTAATTAAAAGGAAATATAACGAAATTATACACAGTAATCAACGCCTTCGATAAATCTGTTGGGAGTGCTGTTAACAAAGTTTGAATACCTCTGGCGACTTAATAATTGCCTAAGTTTAACGCCAGGCTTATACCAACTTCAGTACATAGTTCCGTTGTAGACTTTATGGGAGGGACGTCTAAGGAATTACAGTTTTGATAGACGTTTAGTCGAAATTTGAAATTTGAGTTTTAACTCCTTTGGGTAAATTAGTAAATGGTTTGAACATTACATTTAATATGTGAATGAACCTAAACCTCACCTGTTTATTGACGGACGATGGCTTGGTTTTTAGGTTGGGTGTAGTAACTAAAATAAACAAAAGTCAATTTTCACTATTTCTCATAGTTTTGAATTTCAATTCAACCTCGCTCGAAACAATCATCCTGTAGCGGACAGTTGATCTGGCCACTACTTTTTTTCACAAAATGTTTCCGTTGATACCCTAGTTTCACTCGATAGTACATGAAAAATAATATTTCCATTTTCACTCACTGTGGTAATTGTTATTCTTCATGTTACAGCTGAAAAAACTGACGTCGTAATATTTTCAATGAGTGAAAATTTTCATAACCTTGTTCCAAGTTATATTATTTGTATACTAACAGTGCTAATTCAAATAATATTGCGGTAGTTTGATAATAAATATTGTGGAATGGAGCAGTTATCTTCATTTGTTGTTCAAAATCTCATTGTTAGTTGAATCAGTTCTCTAATGTTCGTTTTATGGTTAGGAAAATTTCGCTCAAAGAATGTACATAAGATAATCAACCATATATTGGACAACTTTAGTGACAGCTAGATACTCCACGTCTTTAGATCATGGGTGGGATTCAAGAGCCACTTTTTTAAATCATAGGTGGGATTCTAGACATTTTAAAAATAAATCTAAACAGTAGATCGGAAAATATCAACAGCGGAGGCGGAGGCAATTTCAGAAATACAAGTTCAATCTAAGTTTGGACAAAATTTAGCGAAATGATAGCTTCGAATATTAGAAAATCAAGCGGTATAGCGATACTTCGTGCAGCCAAAAATAAAACATTAAAAGAAGTGTCATTATTTTCTATAGAGTGGCGGTAATTTCCCAGTCGGGTAGCTGCAAATTGCAAAGACAATATTTCTACCGAAACAAGAGTATCCCCCGTAAAAATATATCACGGATACAGCAACCATCGTTAAAATCGGAGTCTATTCCATTTCGCACAGTGTTTTTCATCCGTGACAATGCATTTTCATATTTAAAAGTTTTGTCAATGGCTACTAGTTTACACAAACTGCTGTATTAAAGTTTATGAGCTGAATATGAGTGTCTGTTTTCATTGCGCTTTTCGTGTGCAAGGTATTTTTAATAAACAAAGTTTGGTACCGTGCAAAATGTTTGTTGTGTACACGAACTATCGGTGTACGTTACTAATTTTTTAAAAGGGATTGTCAGGAGATGAGTTCGACGGGGCCGTTTTAAAAAAGTTGCAATTTATTATTTTTAGTTTTAGCAACGTGAGTGCAATGCTAATAACTGCTATGGCGTAGCAGTAAAGTATGTATGTATGTAAGTTATGTCGGAGTATAGCGGTCCAATTCGCTCTCCGTAGAAATATTTTGTACGTTTGAATGTACCTGTGTGCCAGGCTTTAATCAGACTATAAGGCCCTATACTAATAAAGGACCCGCTGCTTTAGAAAGAAGTAATCTCGTGTACTTCTTAATAATTCCAAGTATCATAAAAATTCAAAATTCAAAAATCGTTTATTTTGCATAGCCTATTAAATCGGAACTTACAAAACGTCAACATAAAGTAAATATTAAACACTAGTTTAGCAAATAGACCACCGGTTCGAAACGCGACCCAGACCTGAGAAGACTCCGGCAAGAAACTCAGCGGGCATTTTTTTGTCTTAGTCAAACATTTACTTAGCCTAAAACTTACATGGTCTAGATATAATGCTTTGCTTGAATAGCATAGCTGAGTGAAGAGCTCATTCCAAGCTTGTTTATCATTTGAATATTCTTGGATTTTATAATAGCCTTTCTGGCACAGTTTGCTCTTAACTGTATTTTTTAATTTATTTACAGGTAAATCTCTGATTTCATTAGGAAGCTTGTTAAAAAAGCGATCCATCATTCACAACTTCCTACAAACATTATAAATTCAAAAGTATGTAACATAACATAACATAAACTCACGCCTGTATTTCCCGAAGGGGTAGGCAGAGGTGCTAGCACCACCACATTTCGCCAGTTTATGTTTTTTTAGGTCCCAATGTAATAGGTGGCGAGCCTATTGCCATTAACCGGGCACTTATAAACCTGCTATAAATACACACATAACTTCGAAAAGCATCGAAAAGTCATTGGTGTGTGCCATAGTAAACCTGGGATCGAACCCGAGACCTCGTCTCAGCAGTCCATTACCCATACCACTAGGCTACCGCAGATATTGCAAAAGTATGTGTTGATGTTTATTACCAAGTATATCTCTATACAACACTGATTGCGATGAAATTTGAAATGTACATAGCTTTACTTCTGTAATAACATCTCTTTAAATTAATTTCCACCCCGTGTTCCCTTTCAGCGATCTAAAACATAATATTAAAGCCTAGCGGTCATATTAAAATCCCAACTCATATTTTCTAATATTACAATGTTATAAGCCAGCAACCATCAGGAATTTACGGTATTAATCCTTTGGGAGGGTATATTTGATTCCACAATATTAGCTCCGTTAGCTTCGAAATTTCTAAGTCAACGGTACTTAAAACTTTAAACTCCTTGGCCAGATCAAAATTAATCAAAGCAAACCACTTAAGCTTATTGAAAACTATCAGCGCTACCTATTGCTTCAAGATTCAATTGAATATCATTATCCAGAGACTCATCCTACACTCAGCATTGGGTGACTGCGGGTTGAAGAAGAAGAAGATCCAGAGACTAGAAATTATCCGATTCTTGGCCATAAGTGGTAATTAATGTTATATTCTGAGTCTGGCGTCACCGGTATTACGTATTTAACTTGTGAATCAATGACGAAGTAACAATTTATATCCTTCATGTTTCATTAATTTTACCCACGACGGAACGGAGACGGTATATGCGTTTGGGGTGAAAGGATGTTTGTGTGTTTGTATGTAACTGGCAACATGGATATATTATGTGTATCCATGTTGCCATGCCAATTTTGATGCAGTTTTCAGTTATGGGTTTGTCTTTAATTGGAGCATGTTCTTAGATAGATGTTACAATGACAACTCAACAGGGGGCGCAACAGCAAACATTTATAATGCAAATCAATGTTGCCAATTTTCTCCAAAAATACTAGTCCGATTTTGATGCAGTTTTCAATTATTGGTTTGGGTTTGATTGGAGCATGTTCTTAGATAGGTGTTACGGTGACAACCCACTAGAGGGCGCTGCAGTAAATATTTTTTGAATTATTTTTAAACGTGAGTTTTAAAATTTTTAATTTAGTTTCCTTGTTTAAGTAGGTATATCTAACTTCTTAATTTTTGAGCGATTACTGTCTGAATCCCAATCTCAATCTCGTCCTTTAATCAGCGCAATCACTAACACGTGAGATTGGCTTGAACCTTATATATCTTTAACCGACTTCAAAAAGGACCTGGTTCTCAATTCGCTAGGTATTTCTTTATCCCAAGGTATTTGTATAGAATTCCAATTCCTACGCGGACAACAGCTTATTGTCATATAAATATAAATATACTACGTATGGTATACGATTCCAACTGCATCTATACTCTCTACGTATATCGGCATATCATGGCGTATGTCTGACCCTTCGCCAGATTAGGTGACCGCCGCCCAAAACTTTACTAATTAAGAGTACCCAACACCACTCAGTGTATGTTAATTAATGCCTACATATACGTAGTATGCGTCGTACAACATGTGTGGAAGTGTGTACACGGGTTTCGAGCTCTCGATTAATTAATTGCTTTAAGGTTGTTTCAGGAAATAATGACAAATAAAGGATTAAAGTTTTGGGTATTAGAGCCATTTTCAAGATCTGTTTCAGTATTTCCTGACCTATTTAACACTAAGGATCATAATTGTTATTGATGTGAGGCCCGTATTCCAGAATTATGTAGTATTAAATCTGTCCTCAGATTCGAAATACATCGGGAAAAAGAAGAACTCAAGTGAGTTACACCTGAATCGCTTCAAATTTAACTTTTTATATTCGTTTTTAAGGGTGAAGGTGGAGTCATCTACCAACTTTGTTACGAACTGTTCGAACCAATGAATGATTTTTCAACCATTTTTAAAGATTGATTTTGGATGACTCCGCCCAAATATTTCAATGAAATTTTTATAGCATTTATTATGCTAACTTTTAAATTCGAAATACAGTCCTCAGATGTAGATATATGGCAGATAGGAACTTGATTTCTATAAGGAAATTAGTATGCACAAATAATAATGATGTAAGCTAAGAAATCACGTCCTCTGCCATAACACAAAATATGCTAGTCAAAGAGAAAATAGAACATGAAAACAAGCATCGCTCCCACTCCACCAATGGTGGATAAATCAGTATATAAGCTTGTTATTTAGTGTGTCAGACATTGGTAATTTTCTGCGATATATCCTGACAACACGTATGAATAATTTCTTCCCTTGTTTTGCTTGGAAATATTTAGTCATTAAAAAGTCTAAAGAGACAAACCAAACTTGTTTAAAGAGTTCAGATAGTTTATTTTATTTGTGTTTCATTTGAGCATGAATATGTAGATCTACGATTCATAATGACCTTTATAAGAAGGCGTAATGCCAAATTCTTTTGTCTTTATATAAGCACGGGAAGAAGATAACTTCTTTGTTGGAAGACAATATAAATCTTTGTATTATTATAAACTAATGTATTGCCTACATTTGGTACAAGGGTAAATTAGACCTTGGGAAAGAATGTACGCTATGTCCGGTCACAATAACCGCCATGCAAGCAGTTGACTGACCTCCGTCCCCCATGAGCGCGGGTCTGGGGGTGACGGGTGGAACCGCCTGTCACCCCAGCAGAAGCAGCCTCCCCATTCCAGAGGCGAGTCGGGGACACCGAGAGGAATACCGTAAGGGATGGCCCTAGGTCAGCCGGGGTGCGAGGGATATGTCGAAGACCACCTCACCTCCGGACTAGCACCACGACCCACAGTCGGCGTGCGGTTTTAGGTGGTTCGGGTCCGACATAACCTCCCCTGCCGACTTCGGCAGTAGAGGTATCCGAGGGGATTTCCGCACGAAAAAAAGCTATGCGAACAGTTGGAGCTATGGGCAACACTTAGTGTACAATATATCCCAGTTTATAAAAGTGAAAGGCGGGGGATCGGGTGAAATGGCGCACATTGGGAGAGGTCTGTGTCCAAAAGTGTATTAGGTACTAGAATTCTTTGTTATTTTGAGAGATGCAACGACTCAAGTGCATTATGGAAAATAACAAAGTACGACAAAATGAAACTGAAAAGTAAACGTCTGTGCGCCATTCGCCGTATTGCAGTTCTTGAATTCAATAATATAACTTGACTTGAGTTTACGTAAACAGTCGTATCTGTTATGAAGTATTTTTATTTACATGCTTTGCAAGTCTCGCGTAATAAATGCAAGAGTGTAAACAAAACCAACAAGTTAATAACGAACTATGAATCTTTCTTCGAATCCTGCAGGGAGTAGTCGATCGAGAAGTCACGAGTTCGAATCTTGGCCATTCAACTTAGCTGGAGAGTTCAAAGGGAAATTAATATCTCTAAAAAAAGGAATAAAATACTGCCTTTACGTTAAGGGTTAATAAACTCAGCAATGCCATACTGCACGGTGCTGCAGTGTGTCTAAAATATCTAGTAATTAATGTACAAAGCCATTCCAGTGATGAGAGAACAGCAATTAACGTAGATATGCACCTGTGTATTATAGAAAATAAATATATACTGTGATCATTAAGGCCATAAATGGTTAAACATATAGTCAAAGTAGCATTTAACTAAGGTTTACGCTATGGACCCCGAGGTCCATTCTCCTCCTTGAACTTTAGTGTAATCGGCTGCCATCTAACCTCTTATTCCTCAAAGAAAAGCCTATGACAGAGCTTCTTTCGTCACGCAACAAACATGTTAAAGAATCCAATTAAATCTACTAAATAGAAACCGAATTAGTTTGTAATGCTTCACAGTCTTCAAGACTCAATAATTCATCAAAAGAGGGTGAAAGAATTTATTTACCAACCAACGCATAAACTTCAAATAAACAAGTGATTTCCCTAACGACTACTTTAATACCTCAAAGTAAAGGTTTGCCTACCTATACATCTGGGCACAGGAATAAAAACGTTCTGTTCTCCAACATCTCACGAACTCAATAAATTGAAAGGCAAAAAGTAACTTAAGGTTACCAAGATCCTTCCCAAACTCGTAACATCTCACAGGGGTCTATATTTGGTACAGGACCTCTAAAAGGATCGTCTAAACTGTACCTTTTGTTATTTGTACGCCACTTCCAACTCAATTTGGTAGTTCAAACTTAGCTTATTTCCTATGGGAAATTTTCTTCAAGCGAGGCTGAGGTAAATTGATTCTTGGAAAATTTTCTACCTAAATATTATATTTTCTTGATTTTTGTCGCGTTTTGATATTGGTTGTATAGTACACTGATTATGGATGAAAAAGTAATAATTGTGGCCAACGAAGAAAATATAAAGCATGTGTCTTTTTAAATGGGTTTGTTTTGTCTTTTTTATTTTCTCTGTTTATCATGATCGATAGATAATAGATATGCTAAGGAAAATCTGCACAGCAATATCTACAGTCAAATTTTTAATTAGACAAAGTCCCCTGACGTTTACTGGGTTTTTGATTAAATAAAAATATTGTTGTGACAAAGTGAATGATTATGAAAATCATTCTTCGATTCTCCTTTGATCCGTCGAGAAAGTTATGTCAATGTGAGGGTGGCGTTGCTGCACCATGACTGAACGAGAATTGAATGCATCATTATTACCATAAATATATCAATATTTCATGAATTGACATCGCCTTACTTCGTTGAAATGAAAATTCAACTTTAAACACAAAGTAACCATAGCTGAAATTAGCTTGCTTTAAAAATAAAACGTATAAAACAAAGAATTCCTGTGTAAAAATTAGCTATAGTTATATTAATATTCACTTTTCAACACCCCAATGGACAAGATGCATGACTGTAAGTCTGTAAGTACAAGTGTTCTCAATATGTAAACTTAACTAGTGAGTCCACCAAGTGCTATCAATAAACAGTATAATAATTATGTAAGTATGTATTTTTTAGTTTTTATTCTTGAAAATGGGACATTAAATTGTATCCTGGAACATGTCAATATGTTGAAGCCGCAAAACCGCACTAGACAGCTGTCCGATGCAATATTCAGGCATCGCCGCCATGTTGTATTAAATATGCCAGGCACACTTTGCTGCTTGATGTTAGAAAATGGTGGCAATTTTTGATGAATTGATTGCCTATTTTACTTTAGCCTGCTCTCGGGTTAGAAATTAGCCTATGTGTTATGCCAAACTGTAATCTATTCTTGTGCCAAAATTCAACCAGATTTGTTCAGCCGTTAGTGCGTTATTGAATAATAAACATTCAAACATACAAACATCGCCTTTAAAGACCTTTAAAAACGGTCGCCTTTAAAGACGGATATAAAGAGAAGGAAAATTTGGAGTGATTCAAGTGTGGCTCAATAGCTCAGTTGGAAGACATTACCCCTTAAAGGGAAAGGTCATGAGTTCAAGACTCACTTGAGCATTTCATTTTTCCGATGTTTTTCGATCTTTGCTAACTTTCAGATTTACGATATTGGGAGGACAGGGTGGACTTGAATAGACCAGATATATCTTGAGATACATTCATTTTTACACAAAAATACCGGTCAAGTTTTTTTTTTATATAGGACACGTCAATTTGACTTCACCTCGCCTGATGTTAAGCTAAAGGCAAAGTCTCGGGAAGAGGGTCACCATCGGAAACATGTACCATATTAACAGTGGTGGCACTCAGCTTGACGGTCTCGTTAGATGCCTTTTCACGCCCCGCTTAAAGGACCCGGGACTGTAGGAAGAAGGTAACACGTGAGCTGGCAGGGAATTCCAGGTCTTAATGGTTAATCGCGCACCGTGGGTTTTGTTACCTAAACTACATTAACCACAAAATATTTTGATTGCGTTGACTTAGGAGTTCGATTTTTGCACAGCCTTAAGACGATATAAACTTGAGTATGTGATATAAACGATGTGATATGACGAACTACAGACAGAATGACTGACAGACGGACAACATAGGGACCGTGTTTTCCACTTGGAGTAGGGAACCCTAAAATGGTTAAAATTAAAAATAAAACATATAATGCGACTGCAGTATTATGTATATATATCACATTTATGCCAAATTTTAGATACCTGATCCAGAATTTAACACGATTTCTATAACTGACCTGGATATTTCTCCGAAATTTCGTCTACGAATCCGACGCCTCAAGCTATACATTTGTTATACCACCAACTTGTATTGTTGCCAAAACATTTTCCACTCGAGATCTCAAATATGCTTACTAGCAAAAATTATAATACAATATCAAATATCATACAAATTCTTATATTATGTATAATATCATTATGCTCAATCACGCGGAATTGTATCACATAGTTGTGTCAGCTTTTATCGACATATATTACACTGACATAAATATAGAAACATGACAGTTATGACAATGTATGTAATAAAATATCGGTAAGTACTTGTATATCTTTGGTTGTTTAGGATAAGTTTTAAATAGAGCAGGGTCAAATATTGTGGAATATTATAGACTTAGCTCTCTTTTAGAATAGTCAAATGTCAGGCCTGAGATAGTGACGTTACGTGTTCTGCTCGTACCTCTCTATATTGAGGGGCGTAACCCCTAAATTTGATAGTAAGACCACCTACTTGTAACTGGTGATAAAAGCGCGCTAGAATTCGTGGGAGTTTCTTCCTAGAGTTTTCTGTAAGTCTCTGGTACAAGACTCACGTGGAAACCGTGTAGCCATAGCCGGTTCGATCTCACCATTCTCTTTACCAAAAGCCCTTGCCAGCTTGAGCAAGCAGGGATCATTTTTCATCTCTATCGGTAACTACATATACCTAATAAATCACTTCTATATTTCACGTGATGTGGGAGTGTGTGGTCTTACGTCTCTTATAAGCAGCTCTCTTTGTATCGAAAAGTGTTAGTGTTACAT
Source organism: Eilema sororculum (assembly GCA_914829495.1). Taxonomy (NCBI): domain Eukaryota; kingdom Metazoa; phylum Arthropoda; class Insecta; order Lepidoptera; family Erebidae; genus Eilema; species Eilema sororculum. The sequence continues at coordinate 3,372,928 of OU618532.1, forward strand.
ACTGAACATACGCGCAGTTTTTTCCATAGTAAAACACACAATCCAGTGTTACGCTGCGTAATGCAAGCAGGGCAGTGTGCCAGCCGCCAAAATGATCAAATTTCATTTCACGCAGCTGCTAGCTGGTCTGGTAAACATAAAAATTGTTAGTTGGAAGATTTGAATTTTGCCCCACTTTGCGTCGCCTCTATTGGAACAAAACAAAAAGTTACATGCAATACACACGGGACTACTCGTACTGCTTATACTGCGATGCGAATGTCGTACACTGTTTTAATACAACCCCATTTTAATAAAAATGCAATATCCGACCCAATATAAACATAATATGTAGCATGTAATATGAGTTCTAGGAAAATATACCTTTAATTTTAAAAATAAAATTTAACCTACGAACTCCATCGTTGCAGGCAAATGTGACCCTATATGACAAAGGTCATATAGGGTCTTCAGGAATTTCACACAAGTCACAATAATCCCAGTCGCACCCTAGACTCCGAGGTCAATCGAGACCAATCTAACTGTGGACTTGGCCGAACTATGATATTGACCGTAAAGTGACTGCCTCTGACCTCCACAACCCAAAGGCGATATCGAATGCTTCGAGTTCTGTATTATTCATAAAAAACCGGCCAAGTACGAGTCGGACTTGCCCATGAAGGGTTCCGTTGCAGCAAGTAACATAATACAAAAGTTCTTGTAGTTATCATATTTTTTTTTATTTAATTGAATCAAAGGCGAAAATTGCGGTTTATGATGTACTAGCTTTTGCCCGCGGCTCCGCCCGCGCGTGGATGTCAGTTATCGCGACCACACATAGCCTATGTCCTTACTCATGGTCTAATCTACCCCTATACCAAGTTTCATCATAATCGGTGCAGTGGTTTAGGCGTGAAAGCGTAACACACAGACAGACAGACAAACAGACAGAGTTACTTTCGTATTTATAATATTAGTATGGATTAAAAAGAACTACTCACTAGATCTCGTTCAAACCAATTTTCATTGAAAGTTTGCGTAGCAATGTGCATCATAATTTATATTTTTTTAAGATTTATCATTCTCTAGTGTCCCATTTAAAAAAATAAGAGGGGGACACAGATATTTAGTTTTCCTGTTTGGAAGTGTCTTACAAACTATTATGTCGCGCAAACTATTCAGTTTAGAAAAAAATGATGTTAGAAACCTTAATGGCATTTTTGAAGACCTATCTTTGGATACCCTACACATATTGGTTTGATGAAAAAAATTATATTTTGACTTTCAATTCTAATCTAAACCATTCTATCCTCAGGCCCATGACGGCAGAGTGACGTGACGGACTCACGCACGCCTCCCCCCTCCTATGAAGCGGGATGATACCCGAAAACCCCCCCATAGACGCGGGATAGCACCCAAACCACCCCCTAGACGAGGCCGCATTAAAGCGGTAGGTCTGTTGGGAGCCCTGGGACATCCTTCCGAGGGCTTACCCGGGGCTCCCAACTATAGGCTGCTGGGCGTTACCGTGGGGGTTTTAGTCGGTAGGAGTCCGGCATAACATCCATGAAGGATTTCCCCCACGGTCAAAAAAAAAAAAAAACCATTCTATCCTATTCTAAATCATCCAACATATTTTTTCAATTTCTTTACTAGCATTGTTTTGTGATTTCTTAATTGAATTATTGTTTTTGTGCCTCACACTAAAGAACAACATAAAGGCCGGGACCTTAAAAATGTACTGCTTATTTTTTCTATTTTTGTGTGAAAAAAACAACAAAATAGGCCTTATAGTTTCGGAGAAAAGTGGCTGTGACATACGGACAGACAGACAGACAGACATCACGTATCTATAAGGGTTCCTTTTTTGACATTTGGCTATGGAACCCTAAAAAGTTGACAGCAACATCCTCCATATTACAGAGATTGAAAACAATTCTCGAAAAACCTCCTCTGATTACCCTTTATCTTTTTTTATAGCACTTAGGTGGCAGACAAGCACACGGCCCACCCGATGGAAAGTGGTTACCGCGGCCTATGGACGTATGCAACACCAGGGGCGTTACACTCGCGCTGCCTACCCTGAAGAAACCTGCTAATGCCCCTCTTGAAGAACCCCATATTGTAGTCGCTTCGGAAAACCACGGCAGGGAGTTTATTCCACAGCTTGAGCGTACGTGGGATGAAGTTCCTTTCATACCGCACGGTGCGCACCGTATTCGGATGCAATTTGTGGGGATGAATTCCCTGTCTATGGCGAGCTGTGCGATGATAGAATGTAGCTGTGGGCATCATGTCAAATAATTCATCTGAGCACAAACCATTATATAGAGCACAAACCAATATACATCTCTGATTAGAGATAAAACTTTTATAATACATATCTCAAATACACAACATTAAAAAAAAGATTACATTCTATGTGGAATTCTAAAGAAATAAACGAAGTTTCGGGTTAAAAGATTGTAGGAATTCTCTTTAGCCTGCAAAAGCCAAACGTGCCAAAGTTTTCGGGCCAAAAAATTCTTAAGATTTTTTCGTCTATAATGTGTTGGAGAAAGAACAATTTTTACAGGTGTTTCTGATTTATAGCAACAAAAGTATTTCGGATAAGTATTTACAAAATTTGTCCTTCGGAAGCCTTTGATCTACAGCCTTCAGATTTCATTCCGCTATCGAGATAAGGGTATCAAAGGTGACAATAGATCCCTTAAACTTTTAGGGACTCGTCTCAAATTTTCATTTACGGTGAGAAGTTTGAGTCTCAAAGATAGAAATTTGATCTTTTCTGTGTTTTTTTTTTGTATTTGAAAGAAGAGGTTTTTAGTTACGCGGGATATTATGGTAGGGTTCGCAACGGGTAAAATAACGTATCATTAACTGCAATACACTTAGAGTATATAGATTTTATGCATAGAGCACCCGTATCACTCTATATGTATGGCACCGAGCGTAGGCAGTTACTTTGTGATGGTGTACCGCATCTATAGTGATGTTTCATGCATTACCGCAAACATCCATAGGTAGACTAATTAATTTTGTGTAATTTGCCAATTATGATTTTCGGTCCTATGACGTAATAGAGGGCAAGCATATTGCCGTCTAGCGTATTTGAATAGCTACATAGGATACTACAAATTATATACAATTTAATATATGAAGACAAAAAGATTGATCACAGAAATTGGCCGCCGTATCCACGAGCAGGGCGGGGACCCCCGCTCCGGCTCGTTTCTGGGGCAAAGGATGGCCATCGCAATTCAGCGTGGCAATGCTACCAGCGTTATTTTGCTTTGCGCTGGGAACGATACGGGGTGGGTTATTTGACGTGATATAGTTATGAATTATGTTTTTTTTGACTGTAATTGTATTATTATTAATAAAAGATTTAAATAATATAAAATATAGAATTTATTATTATTTGTCTAGTAAATTTGATGGGTGTGGTGACAGCCTCTGTGGCGTGAATATAGTGAACGCGACTGCCACCCAGGAGCCGCGGTTTCGATCCCCCCTCAGTGCAAATATTGGTCTGGCTGTTCCTATATATAATATGTATATATTTACCAAAACATTGAAAAGATATTGTCATAGCGTCTTTTGAAGCATATGACACAGACCTACTAGCTGGCAAACCTACTAATTGATGAACGAGGCTTTGGTACAGTTTTTTTAGGGAGTCTGGTCAAACGACAGTCGAGAAAAATTTACGAAATTGAGAAAGCGAACTCCTGGACTCTAAAACCGTGCAATTTGCTAAGTATCATGCATTTTAATGAAGTTATAGATTGCAAAGTCCAAGATAAACGTCCCACAGACTAAACTTCAAGAAACTAAAGTGCATTTAGTGAAACTATGCGGACAGAACACTCGCCCACTCCTAAGAAGCCTTCAAACAGGGGAGCTGTTACTGTAAAGACTACTTGCAGAACTTTTAGTTCTTACTTAGTAGGAACTAAATTGTAATATTAGCAGCTTGTCCCGACTTGGCAGGTGAAAATAGTTTGGGATAAATGTTCATCAGTAGTTTGAAAGAAAATATCTACTCAATATTGTATTGTACTTACCAAGAGCACCAGGCTTGTGATTTTTTGCAGCAAATCTGTAATGAAAAGAATACATTTACTGAGAATGTTAAAACAATAATAAACTTTAGCCAAGAAACTTAATGGTGGTGTGTCTAGTATGTTATCATCATATTATACTGATTTATACATAGAGATATGGTGAAGGCTCCCACAAAAGCTGTATAAGTCTTACTAAAAGTGGACCGCGGACTGAAACGATTGCCTCAGATACAACCGGGAACAATTCGAATACATCGAGAAAATTGAAATGCTTAAGTGAGACTTGAACCCACGACCTTTTTACAAGGTAATCTCTTCCAACTGAACTATTAAGCCACACCTGAATCACTGCAAATTTCCCTTTTCTTTCTATTCGTCTTTAAGGGCGACGATGAAGCCATTTACCAACTTTCTTACCAACTGTTGGAACCAATGAATGATTTTTATAATAATGATAATCGAATACATCGAAAAAAATTAAATCAATAGCTCAGTTGGAAGAGCATTCCCCATGTAAGGGAAAAGTCGTGGGTTCAAGTCCTACTTGAGCATTTCATTTTTCCGAGCCGAGTATTCTACACGTTCATCTCACTCGGCTGACAGCAGTCTCACTGCGCCTCGCGATGCGTGTGATCAAGGCATGATATTATGATAGCTATCTAGTCGTTTTTATGTGAGTAACAAATTCCGTGCGCCCCTATAATATTTCTTAGAATCATTCTCACTAAATCAAAAGCAGTAAACCTTCGATCGGTAGGTACTTGACCTACCCATTCTGGAGGCTTAAGTATTTTTGCTCTCGTACAATCTGTCTCGATATTGTATAACAGTCTGAATTCGAGAGGAAAAGCTCAAGGTCAAGTTTTTAAGTCTGTAAAGAGCTTAATATGAATCGGCACTTCTTGTTTATATCAAGTAATTCCTGGAAAATAAAATAAAAATTCGTAATAACACGGGAAGATTAAAAAAATCAGACCAAATAATTCGTGTAGGCGCCATAAAAACTGACACTATAAAGGTTTCTCAGCCTCTGTGGCGTGGCTGTAGTGAACACAACTGCCACGCAGGGGGCGCGGGTTGGATCCACGCTCAATGCAAATATATCTATTTGCATTGGTCTGGGTGTTTCTATGCATAATATGTATGCATTTACAAAAAAAAGTATCTAAGTATGTTTATCCGCATTCTAAATTCAAAAACACAAGCTAGTTAAGCTTACCATATGTCTAGATAGCGTTTTGTAGAATGTTGTGGAATATTTATTTATTCTATAGTCAGTTTGAAAGCAAAAGGGTAAACGTGACGACCAAAATTGACCGAAAAATGTTGACTGAACAGCTAAGGTCTCTGAGAACTCCAACCATGGCGGTAACTTCGCCAGGTCTTGATATTTAGTTTTATTAATCTGGTCAGGCACAGACCTAACGGATGTTGGCCTAATGGATCGTGATGTTCACAAGAAATACCCCCGACTTTGTGCGATCTAACAGCATGATGTTGAATATATAATTGAATATTCTTGTCCGTAGTGATAAAGCGGTTCCAATAGAGCTTGGTGCAGTTATTTTCAAATACGGTTTCCTCTGTAAAGTCAGCATCAGAAAGATGTTGACGAACAAAGTGCCCTAAATGATCTTAATTTAGTTTTTTAGCCCCTTTCCAGTTGTCCGATTGTTCTGATATTTGGTACACACTTTTAATTGAACAATAATATCATAGAAATCTATAAAACAGATTGAGGCTTAATACGAGACTTTTGAGATCATTTTAAGACATTGTCATCAAGACACTTATGACGCTGACTGTACGCTGATGCAGTATTTACAAGCAATTTTGATGTATTATCCTGGATATTGCTCTCCGAAGACTGGCCCCCAAATTGAAGGACACAGCTGCTGCTTTGGGGCGGCTGCTGCCCAACATGAGGGGGCCTGATGACTCCTGTAGGAGACTCTACGCGGGAGTAGTGCGGTCCATGGCCCTATATGGGTGCCCAATATGGGCGGACACCTTGACGGTCCACAATGCGCGTCTGCTGCGTGGGCCGCAGCGTGCAATGGCCAGCAGGGCCATTAGAGGGTACCGCACGATATCCCTGGAGGCGGCGAGTCTCCTTGCCGGATCCCTACCGTGGAACCTGGATGCGAGAGCCCCTTTCGATGCTATATCGGTATCGAAAGGAGGCGTGGGAGCAGGGACGGGAACCCGAGCCCGTAGAAATTCGGGCCGTGAGGTCTCACGGAGCCAACGTCCGAGTGCCATCGCTGTGATGCGAGCGAGGACACAGAGCTGCACACGCTGACCGAGGCGGACACGGCGACCACGTTGCTCACAGCGATGGTAAGATGCGCGAACGCTTGGGGTGCGGCTGCCTCCTTCTGCGAGCAAGTAATGCTCGAGAAGGAGGCGGCCGGTCGGGTCCGGACTAGACTCCGGGCCCGGGAAGCCCGCGCAGAGCGAAGGCGAACCGGCCGCCGGAGGTCGCAGAACGACCTTCGTCCTCCATGAGCGCTGGCCTGGGGGTGACCGGTGGAGCCGCCTGTCACCCTAGCAGAAGCAGGCAGCGGCGGCGGCGCAAAATGCACCTCCCCGTAACCGGGGCAAGATGGGGACACTGTGGTCCCCACAACCCGAAGGGGGCCATTTCGAAGGAGATGGTCCTGGGTCTGCCGGGGTGCGAGAGATATGCTTTTGGCAATCTCACCTCCGGCAACCAAGGACCCAAGAAGGCGTGCGTTTTAGTCGGTTCGAGTCCGACATAACCGCCTTCACCGGCTCCGTGGGGGGTGGTATCCGTGGGGATTTTTCGCACGATAAAAAAAAAATCCTGGATATTGCGATGTCTGTGCAAATAATCACTGTCAGCAAACATTACATACTATAATAATCCAAAAACAACCCATCCTAGAATCAAACTCCAGACCTGGTGCATGTAGACTTACTTTCACCACACTAACACCACTTTATACGGTCATACAGCGAAACATAATAGAAAATAATGTTCCAATAAAGTTTACCCAGACTCAATGCATAGGTATATTAAAAACTTCTGCATGTAATTTTTCTTCGCTAATAACACTGGTAAGTGTATAAGTAGAATATCATGTACTGGGAATGCGTTTCGAAAAATTTATAACATTTGCACGCTGTTTGTGAGGCTGTAGTTGTGATATATCTGGATTACAGTCACGATAAATGTGGTTCGTATGCCTCAGGGGAAAGTAATTTATTTCTGCTAGAGCTAGGTAATTTTCTTCTTGTATTATTAAAGGTTCATGGCAAAGAAATAATAGGGTGCTAGGTGAAACAATAGTAGAAAAGTCAGTCAATGATTGACAGTATTTTTAACCCCCGACGCAAAAACGACGGGGTGTTATAAGTTAGACGTGTCTGTGTGTGTGTGTGTGTGTGTGTGTGTGTGTGTGTGTGTGTGTGTGTGTGTGTGTGTGTGTGTGTGTGTGTGTGTGTGTGTGTGTGTGTGTGTGTGTCTGTGGCATCGTAGCACTCAAACGGATGAACCGATTTGGATTTAGTTTTTTTGTTTGAAAGGTATATTAGTCGGGAGTGTTCTTAGCTATGTTTGAAAAAAATCTTGGACAACATTTTGGAATACATATTTCTTTATAATTCCCTCAATATGGGCATCAAATGAAAGAGCCTGACTAGTAGATCAATTTAAATTGTATCAAATAAAAATTAAATTAAAACTTTAAAAAACCCCCGTCACAAAAAACACCACCAAAAAGTTGAAAATAAATGAATAAATTTTAATTCAACGGTGGCCATGTCGGGGGACCTTACGATATAAAGGGGTTCTTAACCACTTCACGTCCCCCGACATGGCAACCGTTGAATTAAAATTTATTCATTTATTTTCAACTTTTTGGCGGTGTACTTTGTGACGGGGGTTTTTCAAAGTTTTTTTAAAACTTTCTATAGGAAAGGATATTAGGACGTTGATTTCGTTTGACGTCTGAACATCTGTTGTCATTCGTTACGGTTAGTTGAAGTCCTAAATAGTCCGACAACATAGTTTAACTACAGAACTTCGATATCGCCAGGGGTTGTGTTGGTCATATTGCAGTCGCTTCACGGAAAAAAGTTCAGTCGTTTTGTAGTTGGGAAATAGCTCGGAGGATTTTTTTAATTTACTTTTTAACCACTATTACAGTTGAGGTGACTAAATTTAGCCGTATTACATTACCCTATTGTTCCGTTTTTCCAAAACTACGATATTTATTCGCCACCTGACTTCCAATTTCCTATTTAGAAAACCTGCATCAAACTTTTGTCTGAGAAAAATACGATTAACTGGTAGATCTCACTGGAATTCAAATCAAAATTGAGATTAAAGAGAATAATAACAACTTCAATATATTAAAAATATTTATACAATCTGTTTGCATTTCTCGTCACAGACGCCATGTTGTGAATTCAAGACTGATACCATACTGTAACAATTGCGACATGAATTCTGTCCTACTTCCTGCTAATACTTGGATTATAGAAAGTTTATGAATTGGAAGGTATGTTTGTTACTTAATCACGGCCAAACGGCAGAATGGATTTAGCTGGAATTCAGTATAGGAATAGGTCATAGTCTGGAATAGCACGTAGACTACACATAGTGATCAAAATTACACGCGGGAGGCCAACACTAACTGATCTCATCCGGCTTCGTGCGGGAATATCCTTTAACCCAATCACAGCGCCGACAACCGTGTCCAAAATATGTCAATAACCTATCGAATACATAGAGAAAAATTAAATTTCTCGGGTGGAAGTCGAACTCGCGATCTCTCCCTTACAGGTAATGCCTTGACCAACTCGGCTACCGACACACACCCGATGTGAAAATAGAAGGGAAATTTGAATCACATCGGGCGTGTCTCGGTAGCCGTCAAGAAGTCGAATGCCTATACGGCTACCAAGACAATTAATTTCCCCTGATTGAAGAGTCCCGCCCGAGAAATTTCATTTTTTCCTATTTGTTCGATTGGTACCATACTTTTTTTTAATGCTGTAAAATTCATTCAAATGTCATTAACCTGTTAATAAGTGCAAGTTTAGACAAATTAAACGTAACACTTCGGTGTAACGTACAGCCCTTCGTCTCACTTTCAAGCTGCGCATATAAATTTTGTTTGGAAAATACAGTGTGTGTATCCAATTTCAATATCTACACATTACGTCTCATCTTCGTACTACGAGCGAACGTATCCCTGTATTGTTGAATGTTTCAATTTGTAAAGGAAAAGTTATGAAAAATTGCATAACGATCGTTTCATATTGCTCTTTGCTTATTACAAAATATAAACAGAATTGAAATTAATTTGCTTGTTTATTTTGCTCCCTTTGAAGTGCAGTTAAAGTTTAAAGTTTGAATAGAGATAGAAGGAATATTTCTATCAGTTCTAACAATGAAAAAATAATAGTATGATTTTGACGTACTCATTTTAGTGTTTTTCAGGCGAGGTGAAGTCAAATTGACGTGTCCTATATAAAAAAAAAAGATAATGCAAAATCACATATCTATACATATAAAATTACTTATCCTGACTGGCTGACTGACTGATTCATCAACGCAAAGCCTAAACCGCTGGACCTGTAAAGTTGGAATTTTGACCGTAGATGTATTTTATTTATGATGTAAGCATCAACGAAGATAGGATTTTTGGGTATTCTGCTACTACTTTGTCATCTTAGCGTTAATCCCAATCGCAACTGAAGCTTTAAGCTTGGAGTCTGTCCGCTTCACTACGAGTAGACTAACTACTATATTTTCTGTGAAACCACAACCCAAAGGCGATATCGAAGCATTGCAGTTAGACCAGTTCCTCCTCCTGCGTAGCGGCCGCGTTCACCTACCGCTATGCCACGGCGGCTGTCTGCTACTAAAGGGGTAAAATAAGGGATGGAAGTTCGTATGAAAGTCCGTCATTTTCAAAGCTAGATGCACTAAATTCCATAAACCTGTGTCTTTTAAGAAATGAATAACCACGTGTATCAGCGTTTTTATAAATTTAACTACTAAGAGGGTAAAATAGGTGATAAAAGTTTGTATGAAAAGTTCGTCCTTTAGGTCACTATCAACTATGGAATACGAAATTTTCCCAGGCGAAGCCGGGACGGGTCAGCTAGTATACGTATATAAAAGCCTGTAAAGCCCACAAAGGATACACATAGATGTATTTATTATATGTGCTCTTCGAATCGCTCGAAGTTTACTAAAACTACACAATAATTTTGTCAGAATTTTTTAGCAAAGGCTTTGAAGAAAACCTTGCACTCTAAAACGACAATGTGTCATCGCCAGTTGCTGTGAAATGGAGTTCACAAAGGCTTCCATACATAAAAATGGGTGTATAAAAGTTAGCTACTAGAGGTCTTCACTGATTACTGTACCTCGATCCCTGTCACTCAGCGCCAGAAATGTTCTTACAAAGTCTCAAAATAATCTTAAAACCTAATCAAACTTTTGGAACTAAAGGTGATTGTCATATATCAGAACACTCAGTCAACAGAAAGGCATTAAGTTCATTTTGAGCACTCTGTTCGTCAAGACTGATATGATGCTGATTGTACCAGTCATTCAGTGAACTTATCATTTCATTTACGCTAGATAACCCGAAGTATATACCAATAGATAGTCCAGCCCATACTATTATAGCCCTTATCTAAATTAAACGTAACCCTTTGCTATTGAAACTGTTTGAAAGATCCTTTGAATAAGGACCTCGTTTAATTGATGAAAGGATGGCTTAAGGATGGTGATCGGGATTTTCCTTCATATGTTAGGATATTAATTGCTGGGCGAGTGAAGATTAAAGATTCAAGCGCTTTGGAAGAGTCGTCTGTAATATTCAGTAGGGATTATTAAAGTTTGCGTTTAGTGTTTTCAGTAATGTATACTTGTACGTTGAAGGAATTTTTACAGCATTAAGTATGCTAACTATACAAATCAAATACATAGGGAAAAAGAATCTTCTCGGGCGGGACTAGAGTTCGAAAGAAAATCGGTAGATGACGCCACGTCGCCTTAAAGACGTATAAGATGGGAAATTTGAATCATATCGGGCGTGTCTCGGTAGCCGAATTGGTCAGGCATTCCCCTGTAAGGGAAAGACTGCGGGTTCGAGTCCCGCCCGAGAAGATTCTTTTTCCCTCTGTATTTGATATACTTGTACGTCTTCTTATTTTGTATTTAGTTTCGTTTCATGCATAAAGTACACAGCATATAACCGTTAAAACACAACACATAATGGAAATACACTTGAATGTGTATTATTACGCGATTATTATTTTTTTCATAAAGGACACGTCAATTAGACTTCACCTCGCCTGATGTTAAGCTAAAGGCAAAGTCTCGGAGAGAAGGTCACCATCGCAAACATGTACCATGTTAAAAGTGGCGGCACTCAGCTTGACGGCCTCATTAGATGCCTTTTCACGCTCCGCCTAAAGGACCCGGGATATAACCAAAGAATATAACTACATGCATCCAAGAAAAATGTTACAAAAATAAAAATATTTGTAAGCCAAGAAAATGAGCTCGTGAAATTAATGTTTGACAATTTCGAAGAGCCGAATGTATTTACAATATCTACAATCAAATTAAAGTACATAGGTACTTGGCTTTAATTCATTTGGTGTATTTGATTTTAATTTATATTTCTGAGTTTCTTTTTGTCTTTTCTCAATTCACAGGAAACTAATTACGGAATTTGTTGGGATTTGTTTGGCAGTCAGCGCGATCAACTCCTCGCTCCATAGGGAAGGAAAATTATTAGAATCATGTTCAGTTGTACTATATATTATTTTGTGAACATATTTTTGATGTTTGTTATTCAGTCCGTGAATACCGTTGAACAGACAGACCGAACTGTAATTTGCTTGCACACTATTTAAGTATTAGTTAAATATCAACCTTATGTAGGTATGTACAATACATTGCAAAATTAAATTGAAGCTACCGCGAGCATAGACTAATATATAAACTCGACGTATATTCAATTTTGTAATGTATTTTACATATATAAGGTTGACATTTAACTCCACTCCATATACGGTACAGAGTATACCTGCTAGAACCAAGCGTTTCAGTGAATCATTCCTATGCCGCACCATTAAGACCTGGATCTCCCTGCCAGGTCACGTGTGCCTTTAAGCGGGGCGTGAAAAGGCATCTAATAAGGCCGTCAAGCTGAGTGCCACCACTGTTAACATGGTACATGTTTCCGATGGTGACCCTCTTTCCGAGACTTTGCCTTTGCTTAACATCAGGCGAGGCGAAGTCAAATTGACGTGTCCTAGATAAAAAACAAAAGATTTTCATGGGAAAAAGGAAAAGTCCTAAACTGGATTCAAACCCACAACCGATATTTTATAAGCTAGCTGTGACCTATATAGTGACTATATAGACACATCCATGATATTCGAAAATAATTATAACTATAGTTTTGGTTTACATTAATATTTGGCCCGAGATTTCTGTAACAACTTTTCGTTCCTCATCATAGAAAATTCACCTTTATAATTGCCTCTATATCAAATTTACTACACAGCTTCACACTTCAATCCTCACTTAGGAGTACAGTCAGCGTCATAACAATCTTGACAACAAATTCTCAAAATGATCTTGATACTCGTATTAAGAGTAAATCAAACTATTTATTATAGAACAGAACGATTAGTTAACAGGAAAGCAGGAAAACCAAGACATTAAGATCATTTTTGAGTGCTTTGTTCGTCAAGATCGATGTGATACTGACTGTACAGTGTACACCCCGTATGTCCCAAGGCAGGGAGGAAATACGCGGTGTGCATTAGCTAATATTGGCACTTTGCTCCCGTCTTCATCTCCACCACTCAGCGATATTGCATACTGTGATAGCGATGAATTATTAAGAAGGATGTGTGTTTGGAATATTTTTATACTACTGTAGATTACTTATATTGTAAGGATTCTACACTGTACAAGTATTGTTAGGTGCTAAAATGTAATATAATAATATTCCACAACATACTACACAACGCAATCTAGACCCATGGTAAGCTTGTGTTACGGAATCTGGAATGCGGATAAATACTTAGATACTTCTTTTTTGTAAATTATACATAGAAACAACCAGACTAATGCAAATAGCCATATTCATGCGTATAAGTATTTGCACTGAGCGGGGATCGAACCGTGCGCGGCCACGTTCCGTACCACTACGCCACAGAGGCTGTCAATAACGATTTTGATAGTAAAGCTATCTAATTGCATACTCACGATATTCAACGTACCTTTCTATTTCCTTTTTTATATACGAATCTCCATCGAGTTCAGCAGTTGTATCTGAAACAATAACAAATATTTAGATTTTTTTTTAATTTTCTATAAGCTTTCATCGAAAACCGGACTACGAATGTATTCATGTTGTTGATGAACATCAAATAAAAAGAATTGTTCATTTGTTAGTGTTGTTGTATTTGAAGAATGTTATTGTTATAAGTTTGTTTAAAACTATTACATCATAAGCCAAATAATGAAGGTAAACATTTACGTTTTATTTTTCAAGTGTTATTATTTAAACAAGTATTACTATAGTCGTATATTTGTATTAATAATAGATATACTGGGTGATTTTATAGTAGTTTCGGAAAAAAAGAATTTGGGTACAGTTTATCATCATTGCTCCACAACTACTTATTAGAACTGGACAGATGAGGTATCGTTACAAACGGCTTTATCGTCCGATGGTTATAGGCTATATAACGTGTCACTCAATCTTGTGTGGCGCCCCCTAGCGCTCATTAGGTATTGTGTTAAAAAATAAATTTGAGATAAATATGCCGTGTTTGGTATCAAATGAAAGGGCTTAATAAGCACATTACAAATATTTATAAATTATTAGGTTTACCTCGGCTCAAAATAATATAAATAAAAAATAAAGTTTAAAACTAAAACCCGACTACCGAAAAGTAACAAAGAAGAAAATATCAAGGATAGCCGTGGTCGTATGCCACTTACTCTAACAAAACAATATATTCTAGCGAAAAATGGCATACGACCATGGCTATCCTTGATATTCTCTTGTTTGTTACTTTTCGGTAGTCGGGTTTTAGTTTTAAACTTTATTTTTTTACCTGAACATTATTCCCAAACCCACATTAACAAATTTTTTTTTCTTTTGACAAATTAATACTTCCAGATGATTTTGCTATCGAAACCAAATTATTTTTGTTCGAAATGACTATAAAATCAACCTGTATAAGTATTTTATAGTTTTTAGTGGATAAAATTAATCTATAGTTTTGTTATTATCCATATCACAAAATGTTTAGACAAAAAATCCTTTAATGCGGGCTAGCATACAGCTCATCAATAAAAACATCTCTAGAACCCACTTGATCTAAATGCGTTCAGAACGTATCCCGAACATAATAGTTCAAAGCCGAGATATGAACCAACGCTCTTGTGATAGACAGCTCAATACTGGGAAGGCATTGTAGCATAAAAATTCGTTTTCTATGGGATATGGATTATGATCTAATACGTTCTGCGTTCGTTGGATTGGAAATTTGCTTTTTAATGTTCACGAGTGCTTCTTGTAGTAATTTTATCGGTGATAATAATTATCACCGATAAAATTACTACAAGAAGCAAGTTCAATTTTCATTAATTAATTCAAGTTCAATTATTGAACTTATACAACTATATTAAAACAAGTTCTAGAATAGTTCTATAAGTTCAATTTATAAGAGCGATAGTTCTATAAGGCTAATTTCTGACTGAGTGGAAAATACTTGAGGAGTTTTTAAATCGTGATTATTTATTAACCAAATACTTAATAGATTCTCTTGATGAGTTTACTATTGAGACAAAGCCTAGAATAGTATGCGACTAACAAGCTACATTCTTATCAAATTAATGCATTCTATTTTCAGCTTTGTTTAAATGGAATAAGGTTGATACTTCTGTAAAAATTAAAAATCATTTTTCCACCTTGTCTGCATTGAAATTGACATCTTCATAAACCTACTGCTAGTAAGATAAGATTATTCTGTATACCTACATCACACCTCAATCAATCAATTACACTTCACACGTTTCCCAAGAAAAGAAAGCAACTAGCAAAAAATCATAAAATGTAATGTTGTTTTTCGAACGGAAATGCCAACACAGTCATAACAATCAAAGACGGCCATCAAAAATAAAACCGCCGTATCAGCCGAATTCACCCAATATTCCCGCGTCATAGTAAGCTGGGATCACGGCCACCGACACGTCTTCGTGACAAGGGTTGCTCTGATGATATTTTGACAGGCCAACTGTCAAAAATATCAGCAAGCATAATTAGGGATGTTTGATCTTTGACTATATGTATTAGATTTTGTTGTAAACGGCAGCATCTAATGAATGAGGGCACTATGAATTGCGTTAAACGGTAGTAAGGGCAAATTATACTGCAAAGGTGAGCTTATGACATGTGCTATACAGAAAATGTAAAAGACGTCAAGTATTCTCAAAGCAAAGGCTGAATGCGCATGTAGCTCTTTGGAATGTAGACATACGTGTGTCAAACAGATCGAATGCATTTTAAAGAAAGGAAATGTCGAGAGTAGCGAAAGATGTATTTCAGGATACTCTGACCACTTCACTTGGATAGAGACATGAGTACGTGAGTAAATTTAAAGTCAAAACAAAATTGAACTGATTTCCATCAATATTCCTACGTCACAGAAAAACTGGGATCATGTACTCAGTGATTTTTTTTATTTGATTTGATTTGAGCGTCGGAAATATCTTGACAACAAAAACTGAAAAATATCTTAAAACTAAGATATTAAGACCAAATTAATCTGTTATAGTGATTTCAATTTTATTATAGTTTTGTATTGTAGTAAAGGTAGGTACCTAATATCACAACAATCCGTCAACAGGAAGAGGGGAAACCAGAGACTTAGGATCATTTTGAGCACTTTGTTCACCAACATCTTTCTGATCCAGACTGTACACAGATACAACATCTACTTCACAATGGTTTCTATGAAAATATTGACATTGCGAACTGTCGAAAACATCAATAGGTAGCGAATATTTGATTTAATTGTTAAAGGTATCATCTAATAAATGAGGAAAGATAGTAAGGGAGAGAGAATAGAGAGAGAAGAGAAGAGATAGAGAAATAACAAGACTGTAAGCCTGTGTATATCGTATAAAGCGACTAAGCGTTAGCGCATTTCTACGCCGGATTATTAAGCCCATAGTGCCTACAGCGTGAATCCACAAAAAGATACGTATTACATGGAACCGTGGATTGTGATAATTACTCACTTTTACCTATTCTTTTTGGGATAGCAAGCGTGACTATATTTTTGCGTTTGTAGATTTTATTTACAATAACATTTGAAAGAAGATATAGCGATGAGTAAGCTAAAAACTGTTAGACAGATAAAAAAAATCTTTTACCATTGGAATACTACATCATTATTAATTAATAAAGGCAACTTTACATCCTAATATTCCCAAGTGATCAGGAAATACGCGTGGCAAACCGAGGCGCGATGCTAGTTACATAAACTCTTCTATAAACAAAACATTTTCAACGGCTTTTATACTCGACAATCGAATGAACTACGGTCCAATTTAAAAGCTCTTTGAAGGATTAATGTCAGTGAATATAAAATCGTATTACAATAAATATCATTATAGTAATATGTTCGCAAACCAATCGAGCTGATGCCACTAACGAGAGACTATGTAATCCCGCGACTGTTGTGGCAATACGCACTTAGCAATATATTAATATGAAAGGCTTATCGAGAATAATCCTATTAACTATTGTGGAAATCCTCACGATGGTAGAGTTGAGATGGACTCGGGCCGACAAATATCTTACGTCGTACTAGGTCTTCAGATGCTAGGGTATAAGGCACGTCACGCAATCATACTTTTTGGAGACTCAAGATTGCATGGCGGAGTTCTCTAATGTATAAATCGTGTGGGTATATCTTTTGATGTTCGAGACACGATTACACACAAGACACGATTACGGCGTTCTTGCCTTCTCTTTCTCCCAAAATCACGCGGTTTGCGTGCGTGCATTCTACCGCGCAAACTTGACGCTGCTAAAAACAAGTGATCGCCTCGTGTCCCGCTTTTTAACATGCGAATGCTGCTTTCCCTCGAGATTGCACTAATCTAGGAGCCATATTTGGTTTCGGATGTGGAAACCACGGTGTGGGCGGAATATCATACCCAATTTCTAAATAGGTATGATCATAATTGTTCACCAAACAACCTTTAACTTATATCTTTATACACTACTATCTATCCAGGCCCACGATTCTACTAAAGTTACTCCACTGTGCTGCCGCAATCACGGCAAAAATATGACATTAAGTTTTAGACTTTGAAAATAGTTTTATTACGCTTTTTCAATTACTCTGCAATAAGTCATTTAATTTTGATTTTTTAACTCTAATATTTAATCCTGTTTTTTGCAGTGGCAGTGGTGGCACTGTGGCTTTAGCAGAATCGAGGCCCAGAAGGCAAATAAATTGTACATTTTTACGTTATCATTTCTGTATATTCCTTTGAATGTTCTGAAGTACCCAAATTAACTCATATCTGTACTATCACAAGATATTTTGTCAAAACATTAAAATCAGGGAAAACCGTTAGGAGAGGCTTCTAATATAAAATAATAAAAATGATACCTCCCTTCAGCCAAAGCCCCTGGGCATTAATCAGTGGTACTTAGCTCGAATCCCGGGATAGCAATAAAACATATCGGTGAACAGTATTGACAATATAATCCATGTAATTCCACAGCAGTTCGATATATCAGTTTAGTTTGACAGCCAGTTGAGCCTGCGCGTTAGACTGTAGGTATTTGGAACAAATATATGAAATTTGATAGACTTTTTAAAAAAGATTGCAAATTTTGACGTAGGTCTTCTTCTTCTATCGTGGCGATGGCGCCTCGGTCCTCAAATTATCTTCTCCCAGTGTGCTGCCACCTGTATGGCGTTTCGCTTTAAGGCATTTTCAAAGGATATATTATGAAATTTTGTTGCTAGCTCTACTAAGTACCGTCAGTCAACAGTATAAATATACAGAATAATAGTAGTTTAAGTGATAATTACATATTTGAGCCATTTGGGCTCGAGACGCTGTGATCATGGGCCCCAAGTGCACATCTATTATACAAAGAAATAACTAAACGTTTAATAGACACTACCCGTGACCAGAGGGCTGGTTTATTCCTTGCGCAAAGGATTGGCCTACTGGCCACCCTCCCAGTTGACGTCGATGGGGAGGAATTCTTTGACGCTTGAACCTACAGTTTTGCACATACCTTGCTTTATATTTTTATTTATAATAATTATTATATTACGTATATTATGTACATAAAAGTTGAAATAGATAAATTCTTAAAAATAAATATATATCATGGTTAAATACGTTTACACCTAAATGAAGTTAAAACAGGTTATGGCCCATTTTTTGTTAAAGCATGGACACAAATGAGAACCAAAATTATTAAAAGGTATTAAAAATAATTCTTGATTATAATTTCGAATATTTTTTGGACTAATTTCTTCTTTTTTTATAATGGATAAATTTTAATCCTGGGACTAGATTGTAGCCTAAGGGTGGTCATAACTTAAAAACTAGTAGTTCTGTGAACAGTAAATCTCACGAGCAGCCTTTTTTCACATCAGTCTGGGAAACATGTCCTTCATGTTTCATTCAGAAATCATTAGGATCTATTCACAAATAACGCAACAGCAACTCTCCCCCCATCTCCCCTATATTAGCAAACAAATGTAGCCTTTTTCTTGAATATCTTTCTCTTGAATCAGCTCATTTGCAATGTCTGTAACTTTTATCGCATTATTTAAAAGGAACAGACTACATCGGCATAACAACTATCTTTAGTTAGTTGGGTAAAATAAGTTAATATTAACAATCTATCACACAGACACTCTATTAATTTTGTTAGTACATAGTATCCCGTAAACTTCAACAGTTTTAGATGTTCCGTGGCCTTCATAACATGGATCGCGTACCTTTCGTAAGCGTTGTAGCACTTTCGTAGAGGACGTAGCACTTCGTAGACGTTATTTATTTAAGAAAATGTTTTATGAAACTTTGAGGGTGCAAGAATGTTCTCGAAACACGGTTCATAACAAAATTCTTAATTTTATTCTAGAAACGAGAATGTTATTGCGAAATGTTGTTAGAAAGGTTTCTTCAAAGCATTTTCTTTTGCAAACTGTTGCGTATTTAGGCCCTCATTGACATAACAACCTGCCCGTCTGTTTGCCTGTTACACGTTTTTTTGCTTAACGAAATGGAAGAGATACGCGAGATTACCATAATTTTAGCATCTGTTCAAAGCGGGATAAAATACGCGCTTATGCGTATGACATGTTCAAAAGAGGGGTAAAAGTTATATTTCGTATTGTGTATTGTTCAAAGATTGTAATTTTTTATTTTTCAAATTATTTAAGGTCACTTGTTTTGAGGCAGCAATGCTTTTTAAATTATGTACAAGAGATTATTATATTGATCGCATTTTTGTGACCCGCCAGAACATAGCACTGATATATAACAGCATGTTTATACTATTTGCCGCCAGGTGGGTAGCTGGTTACATTAACCTATGGACATGCATTACCAGGGATTTCGCACTTAAAAAACTAACCCTCTAAGAACCTGGTTTCCTTCTTCTTTTCGATTCAGTCTTCTTCTTTAACAACCCCATATTTTAGAAGATGTCAAGACTTATCTATCTCTGTGCCTAATTTCATCAAGATCTGATTAGTCATCTACCTATCCACCCATCTATTACATACATGGAACTTGTGGCTTCCAATTTAATCCGGTGTAACATTTAATATGACACTCTTCTCACAGTCGGACGAACAAAGTACTCAAAATGAGCTTAATGCCTTACCCTCCCCCCCCGCCCCTTGCTGTTGACTGATTGTTCTGCGACACACTTTTACTTCAGACAATAATACAATTTAAATCGATAGTGTATTAAAATTCTATGCTACAGTGAGCTACCACCGACCACAGTTTCCACCGGCTGCTAAATCAGGCGCGACGATAGACGACGAAGTTTAAAATAAAACCGTTGCGTCTATGGTCAGGAAAAAATAAAAACTAAATGTATTAATTATATAATGTTTCTTTATACTTCTTTTGTTTTTAAATACAGACATTTTTTATCTTTCTTTCTTTTTTCAATATAAAACATTAAATAAATTAAATTTATTGTGTCATTGGGTTACACAGGTTCATACAGTCTCTGTCTCCCGAACTAGGTCGTTAACCTGTATCTCAGGAGACAGTATTGATAGTGAAACACTAGCCGGGATATTTACATTGTTTCTTATAGTTTTCGAGGATGCGATATCAGCGCATCCGTGATCATGGCGCTTGAAACAGTGCCGAAATATCAATATTTCCTCGAAAACTATAAGAAACATGGTAAATATTCCGGCGAGTGTTTAAATATCAGTGTAAATGACCATGTCAATCTCAAATCAAATCAAAAACAGTTTGATTTGCTCCTAATATTAAATCTAAAACTCAGTATTATATTAACTTTTGGTTTTTGTAGTCAAGATAATTTTGACGCTGACTGTACCTGTGTCATAGAAACCAAAGCAGTTTACAAGTTAGTGTGTGCCTAAACTTTTCACCCCTAAAATACAGACATCAGCTTAGTTTGGGAGCCAGTCTATCTTATATAACATGTTGTAATATCACAATTATTCTGTATGCTATGCAGTTGCTGTATGCAGTGCAACAAACTTGTATCTTTACAGACCATTTGCACAAATTAGTCTGAATAAATCCTGTTGTTTGATCCCACAATTATACTGCACCACTAAAATTCATTAGTAAATTGGTGGATTCACATATAAATATTTAGCTACGAATCTAATACATTAGGCGGCAGACGGTTGTCTGAATTATGTATGAAAGGTGTATCGTAAGAGCGCCAGCGTAATGTTGCCACTTCAATTATTTAGTTAGGAAGTGTTTGAGTGTTGTTTTGAGTGTTGCCAACGATTTCCTGGTATATTGGTTCCATTACGGAATTTCGGGAGTTGGCAGACTATTTGTAACCTGTTTTCTGACTGCTAAATAAAGTCAACTAGTGTGTTTGAATGGAGTGAAAATCCATCTTTTGAGCCTATCAAACGGATTCCATTTTAGCTTATTTTTGTCTTGAAACTTACCATTAGACTAGTACAAAGTAATTGTTGAGCCACAGATAAAAATATTGGCACTCTCCGTGAGTAACAGAAGACTTCGACAGAAGTGAAAAACTCAGTACTTATTCAAACGGGATCAATATGCAGATCCACTTATATGCACTTACATTTTAGAAGTTACAGTAACTGTAACAGTGTCTCGAGTTCAAAGACCTTTTCCCATCTCAAAATCAAAATATATATGCGTCTAAATTTCAGTTCAAAAATATTCGAACTCTCGTGCTTACATGTTGGACCATACATCACTCATTCTAACTTTTACATACATTGAACAACATATACGTTTACTTCCCGTAAATAAAACAAGTGGGTTCATGATTGTGATTGAAGGGATAGGAACTCCCGGTATAGAACCAGCAATGTATATGCTTACATCTTAATATTCGTAAGTAACGTATTTGATAGCCCTTTGATTGTTGAAACGAGAAACATAATTTAGGCAAATTGAGCTAAGGTCTTCTTATTTCTGTGGAACTTAAAGAGATTCTGCCTTTTGAGATGCTACTAATTAAAATGGATCTATTCGATTTTATGTTACTAAATTTGAATTAAATTTAAAAACCAAGTATTGAAAGGGCTATATAAGAAGCTACTGCTGACGCCAACGGTAGGTTCATTGAGAAAGCTGCTGCAAACCTGTTGGGTGTATGGGCAAAGTCATGGGTTGTTATATAATGTACGCAAGCGTGAATACATGGTCTTTGAGATAACCGGAGAAAAAGAAGCTCATGTCCCACCCATAACATAACTTTGTGTGGTGTTCTATTAAAGAAGGTTAGGGTCTCCAAATATCTTGGTCACTATATTACCGAGGACCTCAAGGATCATGTAGACATAGATAGGGAGCGCAGGGCGTTGGCAGTGTACATGCTGGCCCGCAGGTTCGCTCGCTGTAGTAGAGAGGTTAAAATCTCTTTATTTAAAGCGTACTGCCAGAATCTTTACATGGCAGTCTGTGGGTGAGCGTTGCACTGAAGTCGATGAATGCCTTACGTGTTCAATATAATAATGTTTGTAGGGTGTTGATGGGGTTACCGCGCTACTGCAGCGCGCCGGCGATGTTTGCCGCGGCGTGAGTAGACGGGTTTCAGGCCATCTGGCGCAGAAGATCGGCGTCATTGCAGAGCCATATCCGCGGTAGCTCCAACAGTAATCTGAGAGTAATAGCAGCATGGTATGATTCACCCATAATGGGACATATCACCAGTAGAGTGAATTTCTACGTGGTCAGAGTTGATTAACTGATTAATATAATTAATAATTTATTGAATTTATATTTTATCATGAATTGAAAGCCTAATGGTATGGGTAATGGACTGCTGAGACGAGGTCTCGGGTTCGATCCCAGGTTTACCATGGCACACACCAATGACTTTTCGATGCTTTTCGAAGTTATGTGTGTATTTATCGCAGGTTTATAAGTGCCCGGTTAATGGCAATAGGCTCGCCCTGGGATCTAAACATTAACTGGCGAAATGTGGGTGCTAGCACCTCTGCCTACCCCTTCGGGGAATACAGGCGTGAGTTTATGTTATGTTATGTTATGACATTATTATTGACTATTGCATCTATATTATGGATTTGTGTTATTTAATTTATTAATAATTTCATTTCGGACATATATATTTTGACGGACATTTGATGATATCCCAATTTGATTCTGTTGGCATATTTTATACTAGCCATAGATCTAAGACGAATTGATACTAACAAATTGGGCCCTGTTGCCTGTTGCTGTCAATAAAAAGATATTTTATTTAGTTTAATTTAATAACCGCTCTTTTGACAACGTTTTTACAGCAACTGGTCACCTTGGGTGGACAAAACTCGTGCTGGTGTAGTGTCACAGAAGATGACCTCCATGTCAATGGTCATTCTACCATGGGTGCTCCAGAGTGTGCAAATTGGAAAAGGAAATACTGGAAAGGGAACCCTGGACTCCGAAATAGATAAAGGCCTCACATGTCACCGAGACTAGCTCGAAAATGATGATGATAAAAAGACACTCAAAAGTAAAAAATAACTGAATAATAATACAGATTCGATACAATAAAAAAACATGTAGATATAACTTTTTATTTCTTAACATGTTCCTATCAATTAATCTGTTAAAAGTCGGTGCAAAGTAATTCAACCTCACGTCAAAAGACAAAGATATTACAATCTTTATTCCATAAAATGTGTGTTTCACAAACAAATTTATTTAAATTAAAACGAAAACCAACTTTCTCATCCAAAATGTTGAGAATGTTTAAGAGGCAAGATACTTTATATTTACATCACGTCCGAAACAATACGAGCAAGAATGTCAGTTAACAAGTTTTGATAATAACAAAGTTGGTGTAAACACTCTGGTGATAACGCTGACAATGTCTCGCGCAACAAAAGCGAAGTTTCTGTAAGTTTAACCTAACAGACAAGATGGCGGTCAAAACAAAATGGCGGATTTGTATATAGTTGACTTACTAGAGATTAATAATTATATTTGTGTGGTTAGTGCACAGTTAACTATTTCATTGTCTGTTGGAGGCGTTAGTCCTTAGAGTTGTAATTTACTGGCGTATTCTGATGACATTATTGTCAATCATCCATGAGGATTACTAAATCCTTTCCAGTGACCTACATATAATATGTCCTAATAACTCTCAATCAAAACTTATGCCGTGTGGAAACCTACATATTATTCTAGACAGTAAATATATCTCTGTGCCAAGTTCCATTGTCGTCCATTCAGCCATTTGCGTGAAATAATTACTAACATACTATCCTTTCAATCTTACGTATTTATACTCGTAACATTACATAACTTAACAGTCATTTATACTACCTGTAAGCCAAACCCATCCAACCATTTTCGCATCATTGAAAAACAAATAAACATACTCCATTTCTCATTACCTTGTGAGTACACTGTGTTTGACATCTCTCAAGTACATAGGGGCAATAAAGCAAATGATAATAAATTCATAAATAATTTCGGTTGAATGGGTTGCGTCGCTATGAGACAACTGTGGGGTCATAAATATTCAAGTGTAAGCCTCGTCTCTGCCAACACTGACAGCATATGTAATGTTCCCTGTATGAACTTGTGAAGGTATACGTTAATTAGTTTTATAACCGACATTTTGAAAGCAAACAGAATGATATTCCACATTTGAAATTTTATTAAAAGTCAAAAATAGGAAAACACTGTGGATGATGCTTAAATCCGTGATCAAAGACTTTCTAGGGGGAAATTGTTGAAGTTATCTCTGAGTTAGAACCTGGAGCTATCTTGGATAGTAGATAGATTTTAATTTTAATTTCCGATTTAAAGTTTTTAGGACAAGTTAGCACACACACTGTGGTAGATGGCAGTCGCTTCACGGAAACAATTCAACGCGAACCTCAACTGTGTTCGGAGAAAACTCTAATGCCTCGTATACACTACTCGCGAAGTTCCTCGGCGCAGTATTCGAGCAACTTTGCCTACAGTCCGAAGTGCGACACCACACACTCGTTCAACTTCGCGAGGAGCTCATTCGCTCTAAGGTGCCGAAAGCCTGCGCACGTTCGTCCTTATGACATTAATGATATTGGGGTCCCAAATAATAGGTTCTGCTTGCACAGTTTTGAGGAACAACATATTTTCCTCCTGTGAAGACTGTATTTTGTTCATAATAAACACAATATGTGTCACACGCAATAATTATAACTATTGAGTACTGAAGTCGGCCGAGTAGTGTAGAGAGGTACTTCGTGAACGCACTTCGTGCAACTTCGGGCCCTTTGACTCGGGCGCAAAAACCGACAACAAATGGAAGTCGCCCGAGGCGAGGTAAAGTTTGACGAGGTATGCCGAAGTGCATCTCCACACTATCGTATTCGCCTAACTTCGTTCAACTTCGCGAGTAGTGTGTAGGGGGTTTAAGAATAAGATAAAGTTCGTAGTTATTGTTGACAACTGAAGCCTTTTTCGTGGTGCGTATACTTTTTATCCAAAGCTCTAAATTACAGTCGTCTCGTACAGTCACCGTCAAAACAATCTTGGCTTCGAAGTTTAATTAACTAATACCAAGGTATTCATAAATTGTCCGAACTGAGCTCTTTGGTACAGCGTGTGTACCAAAGATCAGAAGCAAAACCAAGGCATTAAGATCCTTTTGAGCACTTTGATTGATGATTTTTGAAGATCGGTCTGATGATGCTGACTGTACGTCCTTGACTTGGAGAGGTAGGTAGCTCACAAGTACTTCACAGTAAACAACGCGCATGTATTAAAAAAATAAACTATTGAAATAGCAACCTACGACCCACATGGCAAGGAATGGGATGACCTTGTTCCATACAAGTTACGCTCCCGTACCTGTGTCTTATAAATATAAATTGGATTGCCCTAATTCTGTATTACAATGCTATATTGAAGGTATTATATAATAAAAATATTTCAATGTTAAATAAAGAAGCTTATAGGACACGGATATTGTCACGAATTTGTATTGGTGACTAAAATGTCACACGAGTACCTGATTTTTGCTCCACTACGGCATAGAAGCTTTTTGGTTATGTGTTTAGTACTTTATTTATGTATCTATGTATTTAAGAATGTTCTATTGTAACTAATAAAAATTAAAATACTGATTTGACTTTAAATAACATGCTCTTTTTTTAACTGCTCTGGGATCAAAAGGCTGCAGTGTTCAACCTTTCCATAGTCTGATAACAGTTTTTAACCATATTTTTGTATGGCGTTTTTATGGCTGTGTGATATGTGGGTATTAATCCACCTCTGCCTAAGCCTCCGGGGGTGAAGGCCTGATTACATGTATGTATTTTTATATTGACGCCTAATGTAACATAAATCAAAAAATCAATTTAATTTATTTAGTTTAGGCACATAACGTATAACGAAATATAAACATAACATATGAACGTTAAATGGAATGTACAACATGAAATCTACTACAATTTAACTAATATTATTATTAGTCAGATCATAATAATATCCATATTTCAAATTCCATTTTGTCAGAAGCTGTGCATTTGTAAATCTACATACATTACAATTTGCGTGCTCAAAACGATCCATGCATTTGCACAGAATTCAATACCTACATTTGCAGACCACACCATACCTGCACAGCTGCGGCCGTACTGATTCGTATGCTAAATCCGATCGCATTTGCCTAATTCCAGTCCGCGTGTAGTTAGGATTATAGCCAAATTGATAGCGATTTAAATAAGGTATTTAATAATATATCCGTGCAAAGACGTACAGTCAACTACAAAAGTAGCTTAACAAATTCTAATTTATTGAACACTGTGGCCCCTAAACCTTACATAAAATTGTGAAAAAAAAAAACATTGAATATGTAAATTAAGCTTGTCTTCTGGGAATCATAACACTACATTTACTATAGATAGATGCATTCCATTATAAAAAGATTTGTAAAATATTTTAGTGTTAATCAACTTATGGCGTTGACTGTACATTTATTATTTGATACTGGTAGGTTAAACACATCACACGGTCGGTATTAGGATAAGGAATTTCAAAGTGGGCAAAGATAGGGATGAGTTGAGGTGAGACTCATAATACAAACTTTGTTTTATTATGTTTATTTGGCCAATTTCAATGCACTCTGCATGATGGTGAGCCTTAAAAGGTGGTCTGCAAAGGGCCTCGTAATAAACGCTTATGATGTAATAATCATTTGTTTCTATTTAATCAAGGCTAGTGTTTTCAGGCACCCAGTCCCAGTATTTTCAATCCACCACGGAAACATCTAAATCTTCCACATACAAGACGAAGAATAAACTTCCGAGAACCATAACCGTATTCCATCAAATGAATCTTACTTTCAAAATTCTTAGACTGGCTAACGTATACGAAATTTCTCATATACATACGCATGCCTTCCCTTTCCGTTTCTAAACAAAAAGTGAAATAAAAAACAACTTTTATGACAGCCAGTAGGTCATTCTAGTTTCCTGTATCTCATAACAAAGGCTGCTATTTTATTAACTTAGTTTACTCTCGTTATTTTCTAGGAAATAGGACATTGAATTTGCAAAGCATATTCCGCAGAGATTTTGTATTATCAAATGACTGTTGACTTTGTTACCTTTTGTATCAATATTCTGTGAGCCTTTTTCCAACATAGTTGGGGTTGGCTGGACTGAACTGGTAATTGTGTCTGCCATTTGAGCTCAGCAACTCATTGGTGATATAGAAATTCTATAGTTAGACCATAATGTCGCACTTTTAAAAGTACCCACCACTAATTTTGTTTTTTTTTTGATAAAAATATCAGCGACCGAAATTACTACTAAAGCCACATATGTTCGTATGGCAATCAGAACAGCTAACTTAACATACTCTTTGAGAGGGAGGGCAAGGGTCTTAATTTGTAAAGAATTGTATTTACCCTAATGTGCAAACAAGTGCTTCTAAGGAGGAGTATTACATGTTGTAGTTCAGTAGTATCAGTCCCGCCGACTACATGTTTCATTTTGTCGCATAAATTACTTTGAAAGCTTTGATACGAGCAAAGAGCACCATTGAGAAACCGCAATGAATTAAAACGATAATTATCACATTCAAGTCTAATTCACGGTACACAGTACTGAAACTGATACAGCTGACTGTATGCTGTTTCTGTATGTGGTCGAGGTGGTCTTCTACAAACTTGCTTCTTAATTTAGAAATGTTTAGAAATGCAGTATTCCAACTTGCGAAGTTTATTTACAGTTACGGGTGAAAACTTAGTCACTAGATGTAGTTTTATCTAAGGAACGCTATTTGAGTAAACCCAGTTTCGCAAAATACTGTCGCACAATTTAATTAAACATTCAATATATTCACGCCTGTAAATCCCTAAAGGATAGGCAGAGGTGTATGAAGGTATCAACACTCACATTTCCGATCATACGCAATAGGGGGCAAAATGGGGTGGCCCTATTCTACTTCATACTGAAATTTTAAAATATGATTACTATATTGCACTTAATGGAATTGGGATTAAATGCATTTAAAAATCATTTTATACGAAACTGTGTTGGTACGTGCAACGAGGTCGTTAGCCAAAACTGAGGGATTATGCCAAATCTGGGCCGTGGACGACGGCACTAAGCCTCGAATTTATTGTTTGGTACACCACAATCCTTCTTTATGTGTTTTACAGTTAATATGTTGCATTTTAGCAAAGAATACAAAATACAAATCTGAACTACTGAGTTTTTTTTTTCACTTTCAGGGTATGGGGTCCTGCAACCAGCAATTCTACCTCTGCTAAGAGTGAGCCTTTTGCCAGCAACCGGGACATATTTTCGAACCACAAGCTTGTTTAGAAATTTTTCACAAAAGCCCAATAAGATGTAATTATAATCCATTTAAGTTTTAGAGGAAGGTGGTAAGTGCCACCAATGACTTAAAAATTCAGAAGCGTGGTGTAGATACCCTGTGAGATGGGATGAAAGTAATGTTATAAAAATGGTCCAAATTTGAATGTAAAGGGGTTTAGGAGTAGAGGAACAAGAGAAGTTGGGTGAATTGTGCGACATCTGAGAGGAATGTATTGAAAAGAATGACTGGTTACACAGAGGCCAAATAATTATGACAAGAGCTGGTGATGAAATTAATTTAAGTCATTTATTTTTACATTCCTTTTTCCTATATCACCCCTAAAAATAACTGCACGATTTGTACTCAAAATGATAATCGTGTCCCACAAAACTCTTACCATTTCCTCCTATTGCCAATTTGTTCAAGCCGAAACCGTGTACCCCTTGCCCATACTAGACCCAATTTGTACCGCCAGCAAGTAATTCTGGGCATAAATTTATTCGTGCGTTGGCCGGCCAAACTAAATTGGACAGGACTATTGTATATTCCGAGCGTGCAGTGTTGCATGTTTCTCGAAAATTATAGGAGAGCTGTTAGAAGTTATGTCGTAAGGGCCTATTGTCTTGTGCGCCTATAGTGAGTACACCGATTGATGAGATTTTGCTCATGTTATCTATGCAAAAAAATGGTGCTGAAAAAAATTGTTTGTGCACGCTAATCTCTAGATCTAATTGTATGATTAAAAATGATAGTCGAGTTCTCTTGATTGATTAACCTCGAGCAATAATAACCTAAAATGATCAAGTCATGAGCAAGGCAACGTAAAAATCTCTACACAGATTAAACTTAAAAACATTTTAAGCTTTTTCAGAGATTTATTAAAATGTACAAGATTTGCACATTTAACAGTATTAGTTTACAGACAATGTTCTTAGAACAAGCTGTCTTATTTAGCCTTCATGTGGTTATATTGTTGTCAGGAACATGCATTGAAACTGTTTGGTGTTGTGTTGTAAAGACGTTCTCCATTCTCCCAAAGGAATACACCAACTTCATGTATGTATATAA
This sequence comes from Eilema sororculum, assembly GCA_914829495.1. Taxonomy (NCBI): domain Eukaryota; kingdom Metazoa; phylum Arthropoda; class Insecta; order Lepidoptera; family Erebidae; genus Eilema; species Eilema sororculum. Next base: position 3,402,652 of record OU618532.1, read on the forward strand.
TATAAATATATAGATAAACATTGTAGTTAATAGAGGTATTTCACTGTATGGTACTACACCAAAATTTTTTGACACAGTTTTGACTTATAGTCAAGTAAACCTCGTGCTGTATTATCAAAATTATGTTATTTATTTTTAGGTCATAAGCAGGCCTTTGCTGCGGCTGCATGATGCGCGTCGCCACCTCCCCGTAGCGAGATGGGTACATCATGGTTTACAGGCTAGAGGGCGCGTGGTTGCGAGGTAATTGCCTCATTGGAGTTTATACCCCGGCATTTGAAACCCCAGAGAGCGGGCGTGCGGTTTCATTCGGTTTGATTTAGACATAACTGCCCCACCGGTTAAAGTAACACCTATGAACGTCAAAATCAATGCAAATTTACATTCAGATTAACAAAGAAAATAAAAGAATTTGGCAATAACGATTCCCAGCCAATAAATTTTGTCCAACCGAAAAATCGCAGCCATAATCGTAGGCAAACCAAAGTTCAATGTAGGCCACGCCAGCTACGAGAGTACTACCTACTGAATAAATTTCTGCTTTGAACACTTACGTCACACGCTGTAGCGTAACGTCGGAAGATAGATAATGATGTAAGAGCTCAAATGACGCTCATTATGTTTGATGAAAAAGCATTTTGTAAGACTTAAACATTCATTAGGGTAGTTCAACATTTTGTTCTAAATATATACAACGTTGAATGTCACCTTGTATATAATGTTTAGGATGTTAAGGATGTTATCTGCGGTAGCCTAGTGGTATGGGTAATGGACTGCTGAGACGAGGTCTCGGGTTCGATCCCAGGTTTACCATGGCACACACCAATGGCTTTTCGAAGTTATGTGGGTATTTATCGCAGGTTTATAAGTGCCCGGTTAATGGCAATAGGCTCGCCACCTATTACATTTGGACCTAAACATAAACTGGCGAAATGTGGGTGCTAGTACCTCTGCCTACCCCTTCGGGGATGTTATGTTATGTAAAAATAACGATTTTTGTTTTTCAGTTATTATATGGTGTATCTTATCGTGCTGTTTTGACCGAGTGGTTCCCGGCTGAGTAAAATTTGGACTACCCCATCTATTCCCATGAGGTGGCGTAAAAGGCTAGGATAAAGCTCAGACTCAGTTTCAGATGCATGCCTGCATGGCTCAAGTCAACAATAGTGCCTGGAATACGGCAATGACCTTTTTTTTATACCACTTAGGCGGCAGACAAGCACACGACCCACCTGATGGAAAGTGGTTACCGCGGCCTATGGACCAGGGGCGTTACACTCGCGCTGCCTACCCTGAAGAAACCATCTAATGCCCCTCTTGAAGAACCCCATATTGTAGTCACTTGGGAAAACCTACTTCCCTATTACGTGGGACCGCATACAATGATGGGGGAATGTGGGTTTTAATTCACCTTTGCCTGCCTAACCCTCCGCGGATAAAGGCGTGATTATATGTAAGTCTAATCGTGCATTAAAAGGATTTGGTCGTAGTTAAGTAGGTAGACAAAGATGATTGCCCTTTATTTTCTGCTATAAACGCCAAAAACGTATGTTGTGAAAAAATATTTTTATGTATTTTTTGAAGGAGGCTTACAGACTAATCAACAATTGAGTGTACAATGTTAAAAAATTGCTATTAAGAAGCCTCCGCATTTAGATTTAACATTTAGATTCGAACTTATTCAATAGGGTATCAAACTGAAGGTCTAATGATCTTCATTTTGATACCCGAATGATACCCGAAGGGGATAACAAAATACATATACCGAAACTAAAAAGTAAAAGAAAAACAAAATTAAACAAACTAGAAAACCCATCTGATACTGAAAAGATCGAAATAAGTTTGATAGCAGGCGGTAGCCATTTGCAAATCAAGAACAGAAAAAAAAATCTTCTCAGTATCAGTCGGGTTTTTATTTGAATACTTCTTTTTTCTTTTCAATACATCAATGTTCCAGTAGATATAGCATCCGGGTTACAAAAGGCTATCTATCATCCAATCTATTCACGTACCTATCTACCGTACGTACCACTGTAGATGTCACGAATATTACGGAGTATTGTCTGATTGGACGTTAGTTTTCAATCACGCAACAGCGGCTGAATAGGACTACCTAGAATTTAACGCATAGCTTGATTAAAATCTGGAGCCATACATAGGCTTTTACAAAGGACCAGTATACCACAGAGGCAAGAACGATACTCAAATATATCTGGCTAAAATGAAAGTTTAATCTCGCCACAACACTTTGCTACCGGATTCCAAAAATCCTTTTTTATTTTCCCTCAAAAACTCATAAAAATGAAAAACACTTCTAATCCGGCCATTTACGTTTATTTCGATTATATAATAAGTGTTTGTAATAACATCATAAGGCTTAGCCCTACTTATCAGGATTAGAGTTCTCTGATTGGCCCGGTGCCGGCTATGGCGAAAGCCGGTTAGATGGTTTAAGCCGTGTGCAATATTACATAAGTTTGACTTGCCAGTAAATTCAGTTTCTGCTAAGTGTTCTTTATCCTAATCCTATTAAGGTATTAGATACTTTGTATAAAATAACAGCCTCAATAAATAATAAGCTTTGGAGAGAAAATATAATTCCCTGTAGAGGTCCACTTCAGTTGGGAAGAAAGTCAGGTAGTTTAAGTTTGAGTGAGTCTTTTGATGGCTAGATATTATGTCGAGTTATTTATTTATATCAGAACGTTTATTTGAAAGATAGTGACTGATAAAGACACTGACTAATAAAGTGAACAGATTTTTGGTGGAGTAGGAAAAATTGCATGAACAGAATGTATCTGTTGGTCCTAGTTGCTGTACGAACATCAATAGCAGTCCACTAACTGCTCTGACTTAAGAACCTCGATATTGCCAGTCGGTTGTTGAGGTTAGGTGGCAGTCGTTTCACGAAAAATATCGAAGTTTAGTACCTTTCGAGTCTCCAATAATGACAATACAGTCACCACCAAAGTAAAGCAGGTAGTATACCTACTCAGTATAGCAAATAAATAGTACTGTAATTCATTTTAACCTAAGTGTGTCTACTAAACTCAGTAACTAAGGAATGTTACTATTTCTAGTTTATTCTCTGTGCTAACATAGATTTTTTCTTCAATGTCATAATATTACGCATACTGGTTATCCGTAATTGGCAAAATAAATGTATCAGCCACATTACTCGCTAAACATGTCTTAAATATCAATTTGTAATGCAATTGCTGTGGATAAACCTAATTAGTAAAAAATAAAAATTCAAGTTCTACCGATTCGGAGAGACATGAATGGTGACAACACACAACATAATTGAGAAAAGGCTGAGACTCTCTACTGTTACTCCTAGCACCGCCTACATACTACATATTACTCTTCAACCTTCCTGCTGTAGTACCAAAATACTTCATAAGTTCGAAAATAAATAATTCATCCCTTTACTCATGACTTGCATTTCTACATTATTCGATAATTATCATAAAGTGTGTAGTCTCACTACGCAGATAGTTTGCAGCTGACTGTAAGACAAACAAAACTTGCCTACGCTAATGGGCAAAATATAAATAATTACTATACAGTTTGACACAGTTCATAATTTTGCTTATTATATAATGTTTACTAACGATATGCAGGTTGACATAAGATTCGAGGGGCTTGCGGTAGTAACCGAGAAAGTTAGTTCATTGTAAGGTCAAGGAATATTAGCCAAGTTATTTTTAGGATGAATGATAATTCTAAACACATTGTGACGCCTCCGTTCCAAGGGGACAGTCTATTAGAAGAAAGTTGAAGTTAGAAGAGCGTCTAATTTCTGAATGTTATTGTTTGACATATATTACATATATTGTTGACATATATTACATATATTGTTGACATATATTACATATATTGTTGACATATATTGACATATATTGTTTCGGAATTACAATTCTTGAAACATCAATGTAAACCTTTGAGAATGTCGTAAGGCGAAACCGGTCAGGTCTAGAACTGAAATAAATTAAACTCAGTGGAAAGTACAAGTGTGTTATTCAATATGTGTAGCAGATTCCACCAAGTGCCATCAATCTCCAGTATAAACAGTCTTATTGTTTGACCTTTTTACCCGACTGTCAAGATGGGTTATGTATCTTGTATGTATGTTTTTAATTTTCTTTATTACCTCATATCTTCTGAACTACACGAATTTCAATGATTGACATCTCAAATGTATTCTTCTCCCAAGTGTACCTGGGTTCATGAAATGAGATTAATAAAGCTATATTGTGAACTTTTGTGCCAAAATGTATGTTGTCAAAAAAAAACATTTTTATTTAAACTATCGATAATGGTATCAAAACAGGCGCTACTCAATCGCAAATCATAAACCGTTAAATTGATCCCGATGGATAAAATTTGTTTCAAAATTCTCAGTTATAAGTCGTGTTTTTTATTTTTAATCATTTATTTTTTCTCATAATTTATGAGTAATTATGAAGTACTGTGAAATTTATTATTCTCTTTACTTATCTTTTTATTCTAATATGGCTCTTAGCAGCATTTTAGACAGATTTTTTTCAGTATTTTTCACTCTTTTATCTATATAGTACAAAGAAGCGAAATGTCAATAACTTTTTTAATTAATTATGGTTAATTAAGTCTTCTTTTTCAGATTGCCTTAATTAACTTAATTGTACTGTATCATAATTTTACTTATTTTACATAGATGTGAATAATTAAGACTTTATGTTAATTACAGAATAATCTTTTATTCAGTATGGAAATGAATTTCATAGGTACAAATACGAAATAATATTATTATGTTCCCAAAAGAAACCATTACTCAAAATCACAAGTCTGTCCGAACGAGCCAACCTAAAGTTTTTGTTATTCGCTTGGTAACGACCACCGAAATCCGGCTCTTACTGGATTTTACTAGATTTATGCACTTCAAACCCGCTTCAGGCTGAGACGTAGAAAATGCAAATGCGGATTTGAAGGTAGATCAAGGAGGGACTTGTTGAAGTTTTATGTTCATCTCTTTAATGCTTATCCTTTTAGATTTTACTGATGGAATTAAAGAACCATGGTTGAATTCAGTAAAGTTCAATGGGATTCAGTAGCGCAAAGAAAATTTTGAAGAGAGGATTTCTGTGGAACTTTTCAATACCATTTAAACCCACGATGCCTCCGTTTTTACTTTTAAAATAGAAAACATGCGCCAAAATTCAACCTAGGTCTGAAAGATTAGAAAATTATGTTTGTTGAAATGTGAGTGTTAATTCACCACTGTCTGATCCTCCAGGGAAAAATTATAATCACGCCAGTCTTCTGGGAACGTTGCCACAAGAGGCATGCGATGCGGAGGAATTCTATGACGCGTTTTAATTTTAGTCTTAGTTTTAGTTTTTAATTGGTTTCTTTTATTTTATTTCTAATTAGTAGTTTAAAAATATTCATGAATAAATATATCTTACCTATAATAAAAAATATAATTCAAAATTTAATGTATGGTACCTAGACGACGGGACTCTAGGAGGAGATGCATAGACAGTTTTACAAGATTTGGCTTTTATTAAAAAAGAATTTAAATTAATTGGTTTAGAACTAAATGACAATAAATGTGATTTTTTTTTAAATGACCTTTCGGACAAAATTTCTACTTTATCTAAATTTAATTCATTTGCTCCTAATATTAAAATTATAGAAAAAGATTCTCTACTCCTCCTAGGGTCTCCAATACTGCCCTGCTAATTGTACTTGCAGTAATCGACATTTTTGAGATTTTCACTTTTTTGCAAAAATGACGTCCTGAGGATATATATATTTTATACGTAAAAAATATATTTACAAGTTTTTTCTTATTAAAAACGTGATTTTCATTTAACATGAAACGCAGCACTTGCACCTAAATGTTACTTTCACTAAGAAGATTTGCAGCATTAAGCATATGCTAGATGTTTATGCAGTACTTGCTACGTTTACTGCATATGCTTTTAGCACATAACATTTTTGCAACGAATATTAACTAAAGACAAACACAGTAGTCACCATTACTGCATCTGAACGTAGCAAAAATAAGATGAGCCTACTCTTGCGATGCTAAGCCTAAACGCAGTATGCTACAGTACTGCGTTAATATTTTGAGTAAAATTGAATAAGTCCCATAAGCCATAATATAAATTATGGATGAATTTTTTTATAGATATTATGCAAACTTTTTAGGGTGCTTTGGGGTCCCACCAAGATCTTCGGGACCCAAGCCAACCTCACCTGCAAGCCGGTGCACCTGCTGAAAAACGGACGAGGCTCTGGCGCTGGCTTTTCCTTCAGGGTTGGGGGGTCAGACGGCAGTCGCCCCCGGAAAGGCCAAAACTTAGCCAAATCACATGATAGGCAATGTAAGGGATCGCGCGAGGGATAGGGCGCCGACGCAAAACGGCGCGCAGGAGTGTCGCCCGCCTCTTGTGACAAGTGGACGAGGGCTACCGTGCCAGAGCCGGGCACGGCTAAAGAAGATAGGCCAAAATCGCGATCCCCGTAAACTCTGCTTCGCAACGTGGAACATCGGCACGTTAACTGGTCGCGCGAGGGAGTTGGCCGCCGTACTCTCCAGGCGGAGGGTGGCCGTGGCTTCCTGCAGGAGACTCGGTGGGAGGGCAGTAGCTCCAAGCTCATTGGAGACGGCTACCAGCTGATGTACACAGGTGCTCCTGATGGGCAGGCCGGGGTGGGCGTGGTGCTCTCCCGGGAGCTTCAGGATGACGTCTTGGAGGTGAAACGCCATAGCGCCCGACTTATGGTTGTGAGGGTGCTTGTCGATGGGATTGTAACCCAGCTGATAAGTGCCTACGCTCCACAGTCTGGGTGTGGCGAAGCCGAAAAGATCTCGTTCTGGAACCAACTCGGGGGTGTGGCCCGTGACATTCCGCTGTCGCAGGGGATTGTTCTGGGTGGTGACCTGAACGGTCATGTGGGTGGTGGGTGTGAGGAGTTTGGGCGTGTCCACGGTGGTTATGGATACGGTAGCCGTAACCCAGAGGGTGAGCATATCCTCAGAACGTGTGCGGCTGCTGATCTTGCCATCGTGAACACGTACTTCAAAAAGAAGCCCGAACATTTTATCACCTACAAGAGTGGGGGGCGCGCTACCCAGATTGATTTCCTGCTCACTAGGAGGCACAGCATCAGTAGGGTAGCCAACTGCAAGGTTATACCCGGGGAGAGTCTCACTACGCAACACCGTCTCCTTGTCATGGACCTCCGCGTAAAACCCAAAGGCAAACGAGGTGAGCGCGGCCAACGCAGAATCAAGTGGTGGCTGCTTGATGAAGCCAAGTCCCAGAGTTTTGTCTCAGCTATCGGTGATAAGTGCACTAATGCTGTAGACGAACCAGTGCAAGATTGCTGGGACCAGATTCAGGCAGCTACCCTTGAGGCGGGGAAGGCAGTGCTCGGCACGTCTAAGGGTGGACGCAAGTGTGACAAGGACACCTGATGGTGGAACGACACAGTCCAGAAGGAGATCAGGGTGAAGAAAGCCCTCTTTAAAAAGTGGCAAGCGTCCAAATCTCCCAAAGACCACGACGAGTACAAAGAGGCTAAACGCGTCACTAGGAGAGCCGTAGCCAGGGCCAGACGAGACCACTTGCAACCGCTATACAACAAGTTGGAATCGTCTGAGGGGCAAAAGCTCATCTACAAGTTGGCGCGCTCCAGGGCCAAAGCGGTGCAGGCTATAACCAAGTGCCGCTGCATCAAAGACCCTGGAGGAAACCTGTTGTACGATGAAGTCGCGGTGAAGGAGAGATGGCGCTCATACTTCCACGATCTGCTGAATAAGCAGCATAAAAAGGTGCAGCCACCAGATCTCCCTCCAAATCTAGGACTAGTGCCACCGATAACGCCTGTTGAAGTTCAGACTGCCATTCGTCGCATGAAGAACCGGAAAGCTGTCGGACAATGAATGCCCTCTACTAGTAGGACCAGGCATGAAAATATAAATGATTGCTAATTACAAACGCAGTAATAAGCACGTGCTAGGTAAGTTTGCAGTAATAAACACAGTTACTGCATTTAGTCTTAGTGATACTGTAATGCTCGCAAGCCCAAAAAGTTAATGAAAACGCAGTACTGAGCATTTTATCTAAATAAGACAATAAAATAAAGAAAAAAATATATCAATAGAAAGCTTGATTTTTTTGCTAATTTTAAGTTACATTTTAAAAGTTATACCACGAATATTTCTCCATTAGATATGAGAAAATAGGTTTATCGCGTTTATCTCGAAACCGCCATTTTGCAAGTACTGCGTTTGCAATAAGGAGGGCAGAATACTGGAAGATGCCTACACCTCATTTATAGAGGATAAAATTCAAAATTTCAGTGATATTTCGGACCGTCTACTTAAAATTAATATACACTCGGCCTTCACTATTCTTCGGCATTGCCTTTTTGTCCCCAAATTTACCCATGCGCTCAGATCAACACCATTTTGGAAAAAAATAACAATTTTGGAAAAAATGGACAAAATTATAGAACTTACACTCAGTAAAATTTTAAATGTGGCTTTGAATGACCGAGCTTCACTACAAGCGTCTCTGCCGATTCGTTTAGGTAGGCTCGGTATTCGTAAAATTTCAGATGTCAGCTTACCAGCGTTCCTGTCTTCGGTCTACAGTACGGAAGAATTAACTAGGAAAATTCTTGCACCTACACTAGTTAATTCGTAAGCATTGTACAAGACCGATGCAGTGAATGCTTGTAAAATTGCATGTCCAAACACGGATCTCCCAGGGAACCTTTTCTCACAGCGTCAGTGGGACGGGCCGCTTTGCAGCTTAGTTAGACAGAATCTATTAAATACTTGCTCTAATGCTGCTGAGCGTGCCCGTTTACTGGCGGTTGGAGTGTGGGAATCGGGTCTTTGGTTGCAAGCTCTTCCGTCACCTAACATAGGGACTATGTTAGACGACACTACTTTCCGCATCGCCACGTGCCTCCGATTAGGCGCGCCGTGTGTTTCTCTGCATCGATGCCGTTGTGGAGAAGCAGTTGACCGACTCGGACACCATGGCCTGTCGTGCTGCAGGAGCGCTGGGCGAATGCCACGGCACGCCAGCCTCAACGACATAATCCGCCGTGCTCTTGTCACCGCCGGTGTGCCAGCCGTGCTTGAACCTAACGGTTTGGCGCGCGACGATGGCAAGAGACCGGATGGTATGTCGTTAATGCCATGGAAAATGGGTGGGGCCCTGGTGTGGGACGCAACGTGCGTCGACACCATTGCCCCTACCCACATACCTGGCACGGCTGGCTGTGCCGGTGCCGCAGCTGCTTCCGCAGAGGCTCTCAAATGGCGCAAATACTCCAAACTCATTGGAGACTATGAATTTGTGCCGTTTGGAGTCCTTGGCCTTGGGGCCCGAGCGTTCGCTATCTCTTCAGAGAGATTGCGAAGCGTATGGTCGACGCTTCTCGTAACCAGAGGGCTGGCCTCTTTTTGGGTCAGAGAATAAGCATTGCCATACAACGTGGCAATGCTGCCAGTCTTCTGGGAACGTTGCCACAAGAGGCATGCGATGCGGAGTAATTCAACGACGCGTTTTAATTTTAGTCTTAGTTTTAGTTTTTAATTGGTTTCTTTTATTTTATTTGTAATTAGTAGTTTTTAGTATATAATTATAATGTATTCTGTAAATTACCAATAAATAAATATATAAATAGAAGTAGAATTTCGAATTCTTACCTATATATATATATATATATATGTCTAGTTAGAGGTTAGTTCGTACGAGTATTTTATCTATAAAAGGTCAAGTTTTGTCCTGATTTGTCACTTTTTCTGATGTTAATTTGTAGGCGTTAGAAAGAAAGATAGAAATAAATCAGAAATGTTTATTCGGTTGTTTTTATTGGCATTATTTTAGTGAAAATCTTCTCATGCGTGGAAGGGTCAACTAGTAGTTACATTATATATCTACATACATACATACAATCAGGCCCAAACATAATACCCACATCATCAATCATTGTATTTGGTCCCACGTAATAGGAGGTGAGCATATTGCCGTATTCCGGGCACTATTTTTTACTCGAGGCATGCATCTGAGGCTGAGTCTTACACATAGACATTAGACATTATATACAATACGTATATTTCTAACTTTCATCATGTATATAGGCTTAACTGAAACTCGAGAGGACAATGCTGGAACTTTTACATGGAGCTCAACTTTCCAAAACTCGCTAAGAGGATTGGAGACCACATCAAAACAATTGTTGGTAAACAAATACCACGGTCCTCCTGTCATTTGTGATATGTCCATAGGAACTCCAGTAAATATTTAAGGGAGAGGTAATAATGGGATGTTTATTGGCATGAGAATGGTGCGAGTTGGGTAGTAAAGTCACCATGAGCATTAGCATAATAAATGTCAAGTTACAAGTCTCGCTAGCTCTAAAATGGTGGATTGCAATATGGTTACCGTATAATAGAGAAATATATATTTTAGAAATTACTAATATTCCCTATAACCCCTCCAGCTAAGCTAAATTGCTTGTGCTAGGACTGGGTTCACGTCGGTACTGTAATGGCCAGGATTCAAACCTACTACGCTACTGAAGAATATAAATGACGCGAAACTAATTTACGTGCGTAGTTACAAAACGGTTTGTCAATGAAAAATAGGCTTTTGGTTGGGTCGAACTGAAAAGGACTAAAAACGAACTCCACCAGAGGTAGCATATTAAGACCAGGAATACCCTGCCAGCTCACGTGTTTCCTTTCTTCTAATTTCCTGGCTCCTTTAAGTGGGGTGTGAAAAAGCATCTGATGAGGCCCTCAAGCTGAGTGCCGCCATTGCTAACATGGTACGTATGGTGGCCAATGGTGACCATCAGGCGAGGTGAAGTCAAATTAACGTGTCCTAAATAAATCCATATCCATCCTAATATTGTAAACGCGAATGTAACTCTTTCTGTCTGTCTGTCTGTCTGCATGTATTTTAGGCTTTCACGCCTAAACCAATGATCCGATTTTAATTAAATTTGGTATAGGAGTAGATTAGACCTTGAGAAAAGATATAGGCCATGTTTGGTTGGGATAACCTATATCCACGCGGGCGGATCCGCGGGCAAAAGTTAGTAAAAAATATATTCCTCACGCCCCAACTCTCCTAGATAAGCCTTCTCGAGAGAGGCCTAATTTTTTAATGCAATGTCGCTTATTATAGAAGATAGCATAGAAGCATTTTATTTACAAAAAGTTACAATCTCACAGAGCAATTACGCTGTCAATATAGGAAGGTCGATACACTTTGGAAATATTTATTTACCTTAATATCGTTTGAAATGGGACGTGTTATTGGCATCTATTATTAAAAACATAATTTTTACTTACCTTTGTTGAGCGGGCTTTGGTGTAATGATCTGTGAACAAAATAAACGTTCCATTAAAACCGTTTTGTCACGAAATTTTCCAGGGATTTTAGGGTCTCGCAAACATAGGCCACGGTAACCACTTTCCATTACAAAGACTATGTTGTATGTCTGACGCCCTGTATGGCAGGGATTTGACAGTTAATAAAATATGGCGGATATTTACAGTCCGGTCATTATATATCGATATTAATACCGGATTACAATATCTCATCGTGATATTTATTGACTGTCTAATCTCGACCTATTTCTCGCAAGTCACGATGATTAGATACAATAAAAAATATATAAAACTTAATGATATAGCGCACTTGATTCTTTTACAAGTATATTTAAAAACGTAAATCAGCATAGAAAATAGAAGGATCTACAATCCTATGGTACTATAAAGTAGGACGAAACAGGAATCAAATATAATATGGGGCAAAAGAAGAATTCTTTTGAATGTAGGACGAACAAATGGGGTCAATGTGGAACAAATCCTCTATAAACCTAACATTATTTTAACGATAAAACTCAGTTTTTGTAAACCTCATACGAATTATTAAAAACCTATAACCAGGTTGTACTTCAATAGATAGAATACTCACAAATGTACATTATTCGTCAAATATTATTAGATTAACTTCACAACACGTACTTCTAAGATCAGTATTAACAAGATTGCGATCGATATCTGTTGCCTAAGCCATATCTCTGTTTACATAACGAAATCCCCCGTCACTGAGAGAACACGTTAAGCCGAATATCGAAGATGCCAATACAAATATTCATGTAGTTATGTTCGTTCCCAAGAGAGCTTTGTCTTGAGTCTGTGTGCCAATTATTGGTGAATAGCAATAATATAATTGATATATTTACGTCTGTATATCACTGTGATAGGCAAAAGTGTAATTAAAACACACACAGTTAGGTTTTTAAGACAGTGTGAATGCGGTGCTACGCCGCAGACTATGAATCCTCTACAAGCGTATACCCAAACACTTATATTTTGGAGGAACTCATAAGTGCCTTAGAAAACGCTCTCAGGGTGGTTGCGCACTAGGCAAAAAATATAATGTGATATGCCGTTAACTTGACTGAGGCATAAGAAAGCGATTTCGTGTCCTGTGAATTGATATAAGAGAGGCTTTCCACACAGGGACTACGCTCAGGCAGCAGACGCTTCTTAAAATGCCAAGATAAATCAACCAACAGTGGAATATGGAAACGGATTTCAAAGTACAAACTTTGGATGCAAGCTGTATTGACTCTCAGATGATGAGGAATAAGGATAGCAAAGACGTGCAAATGCACGAAATCCTCCGCTATGAATCATAAATACATTTATAAAGTATCATGTCTCTAACTAAGTACTGAAACTGAACAACCAACATGTGAAATGATGTAAATAAACGCTTTGATTCTATACAAAACCGATTCAAAGACTAACGCGTTTCCGCACGACTGTAGAAGCTGTAAGCCGATTGGAGAAGTTGCCAACTCTGACGTAATAGGATTTACCTAGCTCAAACAATGTGACTCCTTACTGTTTGTTTAGAAGTAGACAGTGATTCTGGGTGAGGTTTGATGTTGTTGAAATGAGTTTTATTGTAAGCGTTAAATGGAATTCGGGTAGAGAAATTTCTAGAAACAACAACTTCGAAATTCAATTACAAGATTTAACTTTTTTATTTTATTTTTTAAATTTAACCCGAACAGACATGTATATAGGTAGACATCGTCTACGTATACTACTAGAAGTTCCGTTTTCAACCCAACTTTTCGACGAATATTTTTCGGTGGGAGAGACGGGAATGAATATTGGATTTCAAATTTAGAACCGAACGCAGAAACCGAGTTTATAAGTCCGAGTCTTTACCAAATATAACACAGTGTGTGAAACGGAAGTAAATATTGCCCCTAAACCCAGTGATAAATGAAACCAGCGAGTGAACGGGTCATGCGTCGATTTGTTTAAGAATATATTCCCAAAATTATTTACAAAGACGATTTTCTTTCTTTTCTATAAGTGTTTTTATCCTACACAAATAATAGTAGGATTTGGTAAAAGACTGAATTCATCCGTCGTTGTAGTATCTCTAGGATTACAGCCAAATGTATTTGTTCGAAGGAGTTCTTTGTTGGCAGATAGGAATATTATTTTCCTTAAAGGAAGGAATATTTTTTCTTTTGCGTTAAAGGAGCCGGAATTGCCGGAAACAGGCAGTTTGTGAACCTGACTTGCAGGAACTATTGCTTATACTACCATACCCTTTCATAGAAGCGATAACCTTTGTACATCTCCCTTTGATCCCTCTCCCTCTCGCTTTCATTCTCCTTTTGCTCGTTTGATAGCATAGATTCACCCCCTGTTACATTCATCATCACCAGAGTGCCAGTCCCGGTTGCGGTCAAAAACGTCAGCGTTCGTTTCCTACTCTAGTTTTGATTTTATTTATCTTGGCTTTTAGGGAAATGACTGTTTTTTTGACTCCTTCAAGACTATTGACTATTTTGATGTCATATTTCTATTTTGTTTTCTTGCTGATTGAGAATGGTTGACACTATTCAACTTCATCGCAACTACAAAATACTATTTTTAGTGGCGTTCTACGATATGCAGACTGAAATTTCATGAGACTGTAGAATTGTTTCTACAACAACACACGATCTATTTGAAACATAGATACGCTACATTCGAACTTTCTAACTCCAATAATCAGCGTACAATTCGAAACTATAATTTGGCAAGTACTTCCTATGCCTTTTAAATTCATACAATATCATTCACATGATATCCCATTACTTTTTATTTCACTTCACATTCCTATTACAATATTAAAACTACTCCGCCAACTGTTATTACAAATTAAACCATACTGCATAAGCTTTAAAATCCAATATAAAATATCGACGGTACTGCGGAAATGCTCAGCAAACCTTATTCTGTGATAAACGATATACAACCGTGGTTAACCAAATCTAAAGTTGAAATTCCATTGAAAGATTGTTAAAAAGAAAATGAAAAGACTAGAGTAATATCGTTTAAAAAGTCAGGATAAAATGAAACTTAAAATCATATAGTTAAGGTCAAATATGTAACTTACTTGAAAGAAAATTCTGCACCAGCTTCGTCAACATTGGCCAAGTCATGTGTGCTGGGGACAACCAACGCATCTGTAAACAAACAATATACTGTTGAATATAGATAGTGGGATTGAGAAAGCTTTAGAGACTTATGAGGCTAGGGTTTGTACGTAAAATTTTTGGCCATTCTTTTTATGTTGGTTCATGACGTAATCGGAACCACACTGGTGTTTGGCAAGGCATCTGCTATTGATTCGTGCGGTTAAGCAGTTTTATATTTTGACCCGTTACCATGCGCGCGGGAATACAGAGAAATCTGAAAAGGTGTTTCCTATGCTATATTCTCTCATCACATGAAAGACAAGGGTTTGCCCTCCACGATGATGATGACGACCCTTTGAACCTGGCCACCGTATGAGAGATTATGATTATTTATTTTTTAATTTCATACTTGTCAATTTGTTGCTTCTTATTTTACTCGTTTATACTCATAAGGGTTGAGTTTATACTAGTATTTTTTATCTTTACTAATTATTTATACTGTTGATTGATAGCACTTGGAATTCATTGTTATATATATTGAGAACACTTGCACTTTTTACATTTACCAAAGGTATTGATGTGCAAAACATCCAAAACCTTTGGTAAATGTAAACCTTTGAGAATGCTGTAAGGCGAAACCGGTCAGGTGTAATAGAATAAATACAGTGGAAAAAGTGGAAGTGTTCACAATATGTATCTTTACTAACTCTTTCTTCTTCATTCCTCACAGTAGAAATACCATCTTATTACCAAATTTTCCTATTGCTAATAATCAGTAGTATTAAACACACTAACTACTAAATTACCCCGTTCTAAAATTATATAATGAAACACAATATTACGTAAAGCAGCTTCAACACAGCCACATTTTACAAGTAAACTAAATTCCTCTCAGAAATTATTAACGCCAAATAACAAAGCAAATACGACCAATATTTTCCAATACTCTCCTCGCAGCTTATCTCTGAGGTCTTCATTAGGCACGCCTGACAACTTCTAACAAGGGAAACGTAATCCGATTTAAAGAAATGTCTTTCAAACTAAGTTACTGAAACCATTTCTACAAAAAGCTACCTCTGGATGATTGTAAATATTGTTCAGGTTGTTTGCGTAATTTCAAGATCTGAGATTCAAGTAATTTATAGTGAGGCCTTTATTTTTAAATGGTTTTTAACTGTAGCCAGAATTTAGCAGACGTGAATCTTAAGATGTTCAGAATTTAGACTTATATTCAATATGTCGATGTAAAAATAAAAGTATAAAAAAGAACAGGCGAGTTTTAAAAATTCACATCATGAGTTAATTTAATACCTAAAAATGAAAGAACAGACTTTTCTGATGAGAATTTTTTAATGAAAATGAAATTCCTATTTCAAGTGTAATTATTAGAAGAAAAGAAAAAGAATTGAAATAAAAACTTCGATAGCTTCGTGGTAAAAAAATGAATTCTGATCTTTACACTATAGATATTTTAGATATGTGAAGCTACTCCTGTTAAAAGCAATTTAGCTTTTCGGCTGCAGCCAGTGTTTCATAACCTGTCGGGATCGAAATACATACCGGTAATTTCGGTTATTAGGACCGACAACAGTTGAAGAGAAACCTTCTTTTTAGGAAGCAAACGGGGCTGGTCCCCGGATACAATAAGTTTAGGCTCATTTGGATAAACTGACAGAGAGTGTTCTATAAGATACTTAGCAGTGAAAACATTCAAAATGTTATATATTCAGTAACTGAGACTATAAAAATTGGATTGTTAGTAAGTAAATTACTTATGAAGAGAAACAAAACGTTTGTTCTCAGGAGCAAAAAATGTCTTTGGATATTTTTATATGGTTCAGTAATCTTAAGAGATTCATTCTTCAGACGTTCTTTAGTTTGCTATTTTTTAAACATGTACATACCTCATAATATGATTTTGTACCTCTAGAAGTGTCTAGCGTTGCATGTATGAATTTGAATCAACTTGAACTTATTGACTTTAACACACTAACCTTTACATTTTAGATATTTCAAACGGCAATTTAGCTACGAGAATGCTAGTTAAGGTCCATATCCACCAGTTGTGACTGCAGTGTAAAAATAAATTTTAAATATCAACACTTATGAAAAAGCAGTAATACTTTAATGTACCCCAAGGGCATCGTCCTAGATTTCAGTATGCAAGAAAAGCGTAATGTGTTTTCTTGTAACAATGAAGTGTTAATTCCTTCTACTTGAGCAATTTTTATAACTTAGGTTCCTTACATATAAAATGACATAACATCGCTGCCGATGAAATCCATACGATGCACAGCCATTATCCATATTGAGGCTGTATTCAGTATCTTTTCATCTTTATGCATCTTTCTTACACAAGGAGATTATCTGCGATAACGTTGCCTTGCTTCTTGGTATGGTACCTTTTTAACAAGCATGGAGCGGCATCGTTCCGTGTGTGTGTTCAATAGATTATTAGTAAGAATTCTTGGTAAGTATATCCTAGGCACAAAGGAACCTTTTATATACTACAAGAGGTATATTTTCGATTGAGAATGGTCTTGGTCTCTAAATTTATGTTTAACATACTTTGTGTGACACAAATGATCGTCTTCTTCTCTAGTCACCAAAATTGTGTAATATCCGTATTTAGAAAAGTAAAAGGGGGCGGGACACACACCATAACATCAACTACAGCAATTTGCCAAGAAAAATGTTTCATGATGGGAGATGTCACACAGTATTAATTTGCTTCGTAAATGTCGAGCATTTATTTGTATGCTTTGCTGTTGGGCTAAGATGGGTTTTCTTGGGTTTATGTAAAGAATAGAAAAATAATCATTTATATAGCGTTCTCTATGTTGTACAGTCTGCGTCTTGACCTACAAAGTCAAAATTATTTTAAAATATAGGTATTTAGAGCAGTTCAATGTGTTTATTGATTTAAATTGTATTACTGTCCGAACTAAAAGTGTGTATCAAATATCACAACATTGGTCAATAGGAAGTGGAAAAACCAAGGAATTAAGATCATTTCGAGCACTTTGTTCATCAACATCTTTCTGATGCTGACTGTTCAATCAGCGTCATAAATATCTTGACGATGAAGTCTCACAATGATCTTAAAACTCTTGTATTAAGAGCAAATCAAACTGTTTCATTGATTTATATACTACTAGCTTTTGCCCGCGGCTCCGCCCGCGTGGATGTCGGTTATCGTGACCAAAGATAGCCTATGTCATTGAAATAAAACCACTTTTTACGGATTCTATCGCGATATATTTGTTATTACTACTTTTAAACCCGAACGTTTCGGCTGCTTTGCAGCAGCCATTTTCGCGGTGTGACTCACGATGGTAGTTGTCACATAGTTTGAAGTATAAGTTATCTCAAAATACCCGAATCATGGTGAATTATTGGTGTTCGTATTTACGCAGAATTAGCTCACTGTGTTGTTAAGTCTTGCTGGATTTTGCTGCTTACTGGGTTTGATTAAGTGGATGACTGGGTCCCAAGCTGGTGGTACGGTCCATCCATCCTCTCTATTAAAATTTGGGTGCTTTTTAATTTCAATAGACTCGCGGATCATTCTAGGAATATATCGGTGTTCTTTGGCGAGTTACTGTGGTTTATCAAACCTTAGGTAATGGTTGGTGCCTTTTTGCGCGTGTTCACATACAGCTGACTTTGTTGAGCGTTGGTGTTTTATATCAGCTATGTGTTCTTTGACCCGAGTGCCAATGCTTCGCTTGGTTTGACCAATATATGAGAGCCAATTGGTCAACAAGGAACAACAAGGTCTAATCTATTCCTATATCAAATTTCATCAAAATTGGTTCAGTGGTTTAGGCGTGAAAGCGTAAGATACGGACAGACAGACAGACAGTCAGAGTTACTTTCGCATTTATAATATTAGTATGGATATGGATTATTGTCCGAACTAAAGGTGAATACCAAATGTCAGAACAGTCGGTCAACTGGAAGAGGGTTAAAAAAACGTTTTAAATATAATTTTGAGCACTCTGTTCATCAACATCTTTCTGATGCTGACTGTATGGTCAGGTTTAGTTATTCGAGATCCCATGGCTACGGTGTTCAGTTTTTCGTGGTAGCGTGCATTAGTTGTTAAATGTTTCGTATTCGTAAACTTACGGGGACCTGATATTCGGTGTTACACTTTTCTAAGTCACGTATCACACTCAGTCTTTGGTCTGTTCTGGCTAAAATAGAATACCTGTGAACGTGTGTAGGTATACGACTACAAACTGTGAAGATCAGAAATTCGCAGTTCTTGGTTTGGAATGAGTTAATGTATTTTGACACATAGTTGTCAACATAAATTTACTCATTAACATTAACACACAGATAGCTTAGACATAACGCGCAATGTCATCTGTGTGACTGCTACAACAAGTTGAATTCAAATTTGTTATTAGTACCGCCAGCCTGTATACATACAAACCAGCAAGACGGTGGCTGCCAAAAGAACAGCCTTTTAGGATAATTATACGAATAAAAACTATTCCCACTTTATCATTATCCACAATGCCATCTGAATCAGTTTTCAGAGCAAATAGTATGTCGAGCCAAAAACATTCGGAACAAAAAGTTTGCTTCATACAAAACAGTAGGGCAACGTATTCAGACGTTTGCATACGGACCATGTTCTGCATTCATTAAAATGCATGAAGTGACGTCATTCGGGGCATAGAGTTCTAGACAGAATGTTTTGTGCCTACATGACAGATTCTCTGTGAAGCATTGATGCGGTAAATTAGAGATGGTGGGCCTCGAATGAAGTTGATTTTAATGAATGTGATAATATATTTTGAAGTGGGAATAAATTACTCTTGGAAAGTTAACGAGGTTTCCGTAAATAATGTGTTTTAATGATGATGTATCATTAGAATTTTGGGTCTTATAATAAATGTGTTATAACGTAAAACAACGGCTATATTGTATTTATGCCTGTAAATATCCAAAGGGGAAGGCAAGGTGTAAAACAAAAATAAACTATCATCCGATTGCAACGCCATAAAAAAAGTGAAAAATACAAATAACTTGCATGAGTTTAAATCACATCCGAGGCCTTCGCCTCTAAGTTCAAGACCTGCTCAAATGTGATGTGGTTTGGTTTTATTGGTAATATTGGTAGCGATGACCTCCCAGCCTGTGTTGAGGTTAAATGGTCAACTACTGACAGGATTTGTTCAGGTCGCAAATCATAAGAGCTTAAAATCTTGCACATTTATAATGGTAGTAAAATGTAACCGATTTTGATGATTATAAAACATATGTATGTCGCCTCTGCACACTCAATCTATGGCAACTGCGACTGCGCTTTTACCATCCTCTCGGAGTTACAGAGAGATTCTTTTACGATGTGCAATAAAAACAAGTTCTCGTGATAAAAAACATCAGACATTCAAACTTCAAATGGTTTCCGTATGTTTTTGCATTTATTACACAGCAATTCTACTTAAACATTTAATGACCTACTACTGAAACGTGTCAAAATATTGTTTCAAAATGAGAGATATAACTTTGAAAGCTTTATATTTTTATTGTTTATAGATTAATAAATAGCGGACCCGCAGGCATTAGCAGTTTATTTATAAATTTATTTGCCAGTTTATTTATGTAGACTAATTGCTTATTTTTTTCTGAAACACAAAGCTGCTGTTCAAACATATACCCACATAAAGCGTGTAGGCGTATATCTGTGGCAGCTTTGAAGGAATCACCTCAAAAGGAATCTTCCATTATATAACACGATTATACATAATTTCAAAATTACCACATATAACTTATCAAAGACCAATTTCGTATGACTTCAAAGGGATTTGTGAAGATTGTATCGTCATTATGAACCAAACTGTGGTGGCGGATGACGAACGTACTTGCTTTTTGTATGTGATAAATATTAATTAAATCACGTGTTGGGGCGCTTATTTTGTAGTATCGACTTCTTTGTCGAAAATTGAAGGAATATAGCAAGAGTGAGAGAGAGTTGATATGATTTGGAGGGGGCTTTTGCTCAGTAGTGGGAGAAGAAAGGCTAAGGAACTTCATTACCGCACATGCTCAACCTGTGGTATGATCTCCTTACTATAGTTTTTCTCTTCTGGGGGTCAAGATCGGTAGGATGAGTGCAAAGAGGTGCGTATATGGGAAGCAGTTACAACCATGAAGCTTCTCGAATTTGTTGGCAATGGCATGTTTTTCCTAATCTGTATCAACACTAAGGTAATTATCTATAGTCCCAGTTACATTCGCTTTCATCTCGGAGTCTGGGTTTTGCTTATTGCTTGAGGCCTGCATCATACTCTCGTCCATCGATGAGCAGGCTTACCGGGTTTTGTGAGGTTCGAAAAATGTGTTGTTCTTCCATTAAAACGAAATCTTATTCAACTTCAACTAGCTCATAAATAATACCAATATTCCAATAACTTTCAGAACAGCTTGTATATTCGATTAACGCTCCGTACATAGGGTGTTAGAAATATATCGCTCAATACGTCACCGTCAAAAAGACTCAAGAAATATACGAAAGAATTGACATGAAAAATTACCAACATTTATCATTTAGATATTACGTGTTTTTAGAACCACCTGTGAATGATGGGTGAACCTATTGAGGTAAATTATGATTATAGGTTATTTTTTTAAGAATGTAATTTGAAAAACATGCATCTCAGATAATAAATACTAGATGCTGCTCAGGTGGAACTCTGATTCCATTCTCACAACCTATGGGAATATGTTTCAACGGATAATAAGAAGCCTGTATGTTTCAAACAAAATCCTAAAGTGGTTTATCCCTAGTCGACTCACTAGAGCCCTAGCAGTCATCTGTCCTAATTGTGGCTTGGTACAAATTTGAGCAAATGTTACTTTGTAGGTACTTCTTCTGATATGTATTGTACGAGTCTCCTACGAATTCTAAATTGTAATTAATGTATCAAGCGCTACGATACATTAATTTAGAAACTGGAAGGCTTACATTTTATTCAATTCCACTTAATTTTGAAACAGACAAATCCATCATGTAGGTACTTCACGTACTTATTAATAATATTTTGTGTAACTGTTTTACGAAGAAAATAATTAAATGGAATAGATGTCAAACATAATTATAGCCTGGGATCCCTTCTTAAACACTCTCCTGATTTCAATTGTTTTGATTTTAGCCGTTATCGAAGTTTTACAGCTAGAGAGGTTGTCAGGGCTTCAACTACCCATAAGAAATGCCACAGATATTAATATGGCACCGGTAGGTACAACCTGATCTGCCATGTGGATGTGGAGCTACTCCACGCTATAGAGCACTTGAAACCATCTGCTACAATAGGCATGCACACTGGAGGAACTACTGAGCGCCTCCTAGAACCTCATCCAGCTAGCAGCATACTGGAAGGACATAATTTGAGGTCGAACAACTCGTTTGTTCTGTGCTCTTCGAGGTAACAAGCTTCAAAATATCGATTCATAAACTTTTAAACTCCACCAAAAAAATGAATGCTAACCCATCCATTCTTTTTGCTCAACAAATTGTAGCTGACGTAATGACGGATAGGAGAGACGTCGAACAATATTTTTTTCTTCACTAAATACAAAGCTGAGCTTTGTTTACAACAGTACTGGTGAACGCACCCGGCTGTACAAATTTTAATGAGTCCGCCACTAGATCTTTTTCCAAAGCCACGATAATATCTGCCGGAATATTGCAGTATTTTGGTGCAGCCTTTGATAGGTTCGGTTTGGTGGTTTGTGACTGTGTGGTTTTATGTTTAAGTAGTTTATTGTCTGTGGGTTCGCTTACAGTATTTTTTTAACAAAAGGTACACGTTTCTACTTTTCTGTACTAACACTTGACAATATTTAAACCTACTTTGGCAACACACGTAACATATTGGCGAAATATTTCGCTTTATTAATTTGTTTAATAGTTTTGTTGAGTGTTTGCATTTGATTTGAAAAATTAAATTGTAAACAATTCTACACTATTTGAAATTCAACAACATAGAAATAAAAAAATTACTGAAAACATTGGTCAGCGAAGGAAAAGCAGCGTTTTATGGGGTTTAATGTTGAAAAAAATAACCCACAGAAAAACAACCGAAACCTTTCATGTGAAACGTCTTAATTCATTTAGCCAATATCTCGAGCAGTCTTCTACACGAGACACAAAAACTACGTAATATTTACCAGTTTTTCGCTTTCCAAGTCGACAATTTGTCTTGCCTTCAACAAATCAGGGCCAATTGTTGTCTGGACGCCCCCAAATTGAAATCTAAATTGTGTTTGCACTGAACAACGTTGTTGTGGAAATATTGTTTGTGTTTTAAAGCTTCGGACGTAAAGCATCATGAAAGAAACCCCGGATTCCGTGAGAGTTTCGCTCTCTGAAGTTTGAGCAAAAACCTCACAGCAATAGAACCTATTTAAACACGACCGTTGTCACTCTCAGAATTTGAAATGAATGACAAAAGGGTGAAATGTAATTAATGAATTGAGTCAACAATGCAGGAACAAGAAAAACGTGTTTTGTTCTCACATTGTCTTCCTTTTAGGGACCTTGGTATGAATTATATGGTTTGAGTTTATTGTCAAATAATCATATAGAAAAGCATAATTTTCTCTTACTAATAGAAAATTACACAAGGATTTATTTATTATTATTTATTATCCTACATACAAAATGTTGACTTACTTAACAGTAAGTACAGTAACAGTAAGTTAATAAGGGCCTAAGTTTTACGGCTGTATAAAATAAATTCTATGATATTTGATATTGGACGTAAAAGAGTGACATTCAAACATATTGCAACGGGAGACGGGTAACGGGATTTTACGTAAAACTTCGTATGTACCTAAGACCGCTTTATTTACACACCCCAACAGCCAAATCTTGAACTTGACACTCACAACGTGACTTTACCGCACGTTGCACTAGGAGTTCATAAAGATTAGAAATACATAAATTAGAAAACCCATACCAAAACCACATTGTATAGCAGGATTTGAAACCCCAACAATCGGAATCGCAGGCCGTAATTTAAGCCGTTCAGCCACCGCTGCTATTTGACAATGTGTTCGTAATTATTCTTCTAATGCAGTATCATGTTACGTCATATTTCGTAACAATATTTCGATTGAAAGAAGGAAATACAAATAAAATGAAACATTTGCATCGCGTCGATATGAAAGATTTTATGCAGATACACGAACAAAGGATAGTTCTGAAAATTTACATTCAAACCTAGTATTATCGTATATAAATAAAATTTAAACTATTTTTGATTCGTTTGTTCGTTGTTTGAATATTTTAAGAGCATAGTATGGTACCGGCTTACACAGTTTCATCAAAAAATTTGTTTGGAGTCCGCAGTTAGCTTATTGTTTTTAATTTTCATGATGGTTTTTTAGGGAGCGACAGCCGTTTGGCCGCCCAACCCTAAGATAAAAGCCAACATACTAATAGGCAAGTTTGGTTTGAGCCCTAAGGATATATAAAAAGACCTTTATATCGCCGTATGGCAATATCGCTGTAATATACCTATATATAAAATGAAATATTTACATAAGTCCTATGATCACACCTGCTACTTGTATGCATCGTCATAGCCTAAAGCGACGAATGAAAGACACCTGCTAAGCGACGACCCGCTGTCTACACTTCTGTCCTTACACTTTGTCGAGCTTCTTTCACTATCATTAAAACTTCATGCAAGACCGCTCAAGTGCTTAGTACTGAGTACTTTTTATTTTAAAAACACACCAAAGCGTCATCGCAAATTGTGGGTTACACTTTCATGTTTTGGATATTATTTCTCGTCACATAATTGTGGTACAAATATTGTCCTAACAAAATAAATTAACTACATGTACCATTGTTAACCACTACAGTAAATTCAAACCAATTATAATAATTTCGACTCCGTCCTCACTGTGATATTTAGGATGAATTTCACAGTTAATTGAACCTCACTGTGAAATGATTTTTCGTGTAGTGACATACACGAAAAATCATTTAAAATGAAGCCTTATGAAAGGCTCCAAACACAAATGGGAGCTGCAAACTTAATCCCAAATTAATTTCGAGGTATAATTAAAACTTTGAACTGGCTTGCAAAATTGAAACGCTGTCATTCCCGCACTGGGCTGTTATGTAAATTATTATATGAATAAATATCTACGGTTACCTGTCCATTGTTGTCAAAAAAACAAAACTTTTTATATTTGTAGAAGATTACTTTTCAGAAATTTGACCTATTTTGCTTGGTGTACAGTCAACGCCTGAAATCTATGAATTGAACGTTTTACTTTTACAATTTATTTGCACCTTACCTCGCATATTCTTTAGGAGCCTTTTGTGACATAATCATCACTATCACTACATAGTATAAAACAAATCGCTGTCGCTGTCTGTCCATCCCTATGTATGCTAAAATCTTTAAAATTACGAAACGGCTTTTTTAATAGATAGAATGATTCAAGAGGAAGTTTTAATATAGTAGAGGATGCAACTTGAACGGGTTCTGGCGGTACGAATTTCACCGGGTGGGCTAGTAATAGATAATCGGAAAGCTCCAAAAGCTTCGAGTGTTTATTCGGGTCCACCAAAATTGCCCGAGCTAAGTCAACCTCATTTACATAGCCTATACAACAGTTGGTTAACGGACAAAGCACTGATGTAGGCTATTCTATTTAAATTTAGGACCAGACTGCAGTCAATCCTATAAAAAGTAATATAAACCTAATAGAAGGGAAGAGAAGCAGTAAACCGACTCTGGGGTTAAGATGACCTCAAGTATAACTGGGAACATAGAAAAATTATTGTTTCAGCAGTACTTGGACGAAAGTTACAAATATTTCATCCCACTACCACCAAAATTGGGCCCGCAAATTCATTACACACCACACCAATTCTTGATAACGTAAATACCAGCTATTAAACAAGCGTCGCTGAAAAGCAATTAAACAAACTTGAGTGTCTTCAAGGTTTCTGCATAAGATTTATGTTTGGTAAACGCAAATATGATCGTGCTTCACAGTACCGATAGCATGTTAAGTGTATCTAACATTTACACTTCATTAGATTTTTATTACCTACTTATATCTTAGACTTTATACAAACTCTGTGGACAAAGTAGTGGCTACAACAAAGTGGCGTAAAAATAGCTACTACTTTAGTACAAATTTGACATAATCTACTACCCCATAACATGCACACATTGGCCTTTACTAATAAAAAAGCCGGCCAAATACGAGTCGAACTCGTGCACCGACGGTTCAGTAACCTTAGCTACATTAACCACAATATATTTTGATTGTGTTGACTTAGAAGTTTGATTTCTATCAGAGTGGCAGAATTGGTTTCTACGCCGGGCCAGATGGGGGTTCTCGGAGGGGGCGGACCTGCGATGTGAATGTGGAGTTACTCCACAGACAATGGCCCATCTGTTGACATGTGCTAAAGCCCATACACATGAACACCGCAGGACCTCATATGCGCCTCCGAGAACACCATACAGGTGGCAGCACATAGGGAGAAGATAATTTGAGGGCCGAGGCGCCATCGCCACGATAGAAGAGAAGAAGAAGTTTGATTTTTGCACAGCTTCAAGATGTTATAGACCTCAGTATGTGGTATGAAATACAACTTGATACCTCCACGCATTCCCGAGAAAAAGGGCTTGACAGACAGACGGACAGACAGACAGAAAAACAGACAGACAAGGAAGTGATCTTATAAGGGTTCCGCATCTTTGCCTCTTGAGGTATGGAACCCTGGAAAAATTAAAAAAAAAATTGACCAACTACCTAAATATTTTTTGTTAGTAATGGCCTTTAATTCAATATCACCAGAAAACTTTAAATTGAAAGTGTCGACGTTCTCATCAGGGTTTTAAGACTAATCCTTCCCCATTACGGCTATTTGCTAATGGAATAAATTACCCGTGCAAATTAGACAAGAATAAACCTTGCATAAATTTAAATTAATGGTCAAAGAACATTATATAACACTGAGGTACTTGTCTCTACTGTGTCTTTCTATAATAATCTTTGATAAGGCATTTTTGCGTTTTGGTTGTAGCGTTCTTGTTTTACTGCTCACCATCGGTTAAGTGTAGCGTGATGATTTATAATTTGAGAGTTAATTTACACCTTACATGCTTTAACTCTGTCTAATATACAATAGTTTAGAATACGGTTATTAGATTGTTATCTTACACAGGTTGATACTGAGCAGAATACGAACTCGGTACGTCTCGATTTGAAGGCCAACTCCATAAACACGCACGACATAATGTAGAGAAATGTGCCTATTAATACACAACCGTAAGTGGAAGTAACTGTTAATTCAAAAAAAGTACATCAGAATGCTAAATTGAGCAAACTTGCTTTGCAAAAGCAAAAGCGCGTAAATACAGTGGGAAAAGTTTGCGAACGAGACAGTGCACTCAGAAGTTTCCATGAATTAGTGGAATAACGTCTGCTGTTGGTATTTCAAGAGTACTTAACTACAGCGATAATGGCGAAATTAACAAACAATAACTATTATTTAATCGGATTATCTGAGGACAATAACTATGCGTTTAGGAATGCATTATTGGTTTATGCTATTGAAATAGAGGGGTTTGTGACTGTGTAGGTCAGCACATTGTAAGTTTAAACAATAGGTAATACGTCCTATCTCGGAGAGCATGCCTCTGCAAAGAGTAGAATTCATATTCAGGTCCCCTTAATACGGTCTTAAAACTAAGCTACCGACCGCGATGCACGCGATGGGCTCAGTGAACATCTGTATTCATAGAAGTTAACAAAGTAATAGTTTGAAAAACTTACCAATATTCGATGTAGATATTAATACGAGGAAAATTAGCGCCCACTCAACCATTTTGGATGAATCTGAAATGAAACAAAAAGAATTTATTATTTGCATTAAAAAAAATGCTGGTGCATATGACGATGACGTGCAAATTTGACGTCTACAGATATTTATGATTTAATTTTAACTCCCTTCTTTCGTACAATTATTAATTAACGTGTTTGTATTACAAATGTTACCATAAAGTAATACACCGTGCTTCACGGAATAAAAATAATGAATTGTTTATGATGCATATCTAATTACTAGACAGCAAAAACAAGTGCAAGCGATTTTCAACCTTCGCGACAATTCGCCATATTACAATCAGAATAACAGACTCTTGCTGTTGTTCTGTATGTAGTATGGTGAATTGTGCTTGAACAAAATTATCTTCTGAGCCTCAGATAAGTATTTGATCTCATGCCTACTATGTCATATTATAATCCACACCAGTAACAAAAGACAGTGCTTCAGAATATCAATCGAAAAAAAGGGAATCGGTGATCCAAAAAATCTTCCACATTCTCAAACTCACGAAGATTAAAACCTGATATTAGGAAAATCTCTGACCACTCCAAAAATCCCCGAAACAAAAAATCCTTTGTAACATCATCCCTATGAAATTCCATAGGAGCTTAACTTTTCCAATATAATGTTGAATATCAAAGTAAACAAAATGTTACCAGTAAAAAATCTTGTACTTGAAAAGTTGGAAGGTCTTAAGCTTCTAAAGTAATACTTAACACGCTCTTAAGGGCTGCTTTCAACATCGTGGCAAGTTGGTAACACTTGATGCGGATTCGGTTAATGTTGACAAGACTTTTTACTTTGGTGATGAAATCTCTAGATTTATTTTCTTGAGTGTTTAAAGTGGTAAAAGTCTGAGGAAATTTTAATTAGAATTAGATTTTTACAAAATTAATTAAAGCAGAAGTTATCGAAATACGAACGTCCTAAGTTTGCTTTCACTATAGCTATTCTGATGCCAAAAAAATCAGTTTTATAGAAACAACTAAACTAGACTACCTTAGATTTAATACCAATATCTTTAAAACCGTATGTTATGGAAATTATATCTGCAGAGAAGAGAATACTGCATATACACAATAAATGTTATTATTAGTTTTGAAAAGAATATAACGAAATACACCATGATTTCAGCTTTGCTGCTTTTACTTCTCTGCTCGATTGCCGACCCAATCCTTTACTTTATGTCCCTCCCCGCTGTTGCGTCAAATAAAACATTACGTCTAGATATAAGTTTCAAGAGCAGATTTGACCAAAGCATTTGACCTCTCTATTTCATATCTACGGTATTATATCAAGTTTAATCTAACCGGTTTGGTGGATCAACGTATGATGGATGGTTTGCGGTACCGTTTTTAGTGGTGCCCGACATTTTGGTAAGTTTTTAGGGTTCTATCCAAATATCTATTAGGAAGTTCAATCGGTTCTGCAAGTTGTCAATGTGAATAGTTCTTCTCTTTTATTATGGGTCTCGCAGGGATGATCGTTGGACCATAAAATGTTGTCATGTTTTACTGATATTATTTTTTGCCAGCGTTTTAAGATTCTGAGCCCCAAAAGGAAAAACAGAAAGATCACTTGATGATCTGTTTTTTTGTAAAGAATCTTAGATTCACAGTTGAAGAATTTTGAAATTGATCTCATCGGCAGGTGTTGTAAGAATTGTACTTCTTCATCCTAGCGTTAATACCAGTCGCATCCGAAGCTTTTACCTTGGAATCTGAGGTCTGTTTTACCAGTCTAGTTGCGGATTTGCCTGAACCTCGAGTAAATAAAATATCCTTTAAAAACTGCTACATTAAATTTATAGTCCAATTTATGAATTGTGCTTATGAAAACGTTACCTTGTCACTGAAACAAAAATTTAATTGCTCCGTATATCATGCTATACTTTTATAATGTGATGTGTGTAGTTATTAAATAAGTATATAAAGTATGGTCTGAGTTCATAAGATATGGCTCTTCTCTACATAGAAAATCGCTTCGCGCTTTATGTAACTATCCACGCTTTGATCTTCTTAACCAAGCTAAATATTTTTGACGTGAATGTTACTATCCTCACACTACTTTTATTTGGATAGCACATATGTGTAATATTACATGTATGTTATGTTTAAAAAGGTCACTAGTAAGATACAACTGTTAACAATGTTAATACATTAGTTTTTTCCCATTATGAATCTAAAGTTCCTGAATAAATGCCATAAATGACATAAGTTTGTGTTACATTATTTATAGCGAATTGTGCCATCTTTGTTATCAATTTTGATTTCATTTCTTTTGATAACCACTTCACTTTACACCCAGGCATCCAAGCTTTAAAGCTTCGTGCAAAAGCTCTTTAAAATATAAACAGCACGAGATTAAACAACAGCAGTCAAACCAACTAAATAAAACACTCCCACTTCTCGTAAACCGCTTTCAACTTTAGAATCTCATGAATTGTGAACAATTTATTAAAAAAAGCAAACTCTTATTCCTGTACGATCAAACCCTATCGCTTATAAAACACACCAGCGAACAAACATAAAACTATGTCATATCATAAAACATATAAAACTAAAGAACATATACGTCAAGTCGGGTTGATTTTACGATCTTGTACTTATACTTTCATGTCGGTCATGAATTTTACTCTTTATTGGATGCGATATTTTGATGAGCATTTGTAAGGATAAAATTATTATATAGGTTTGGCCTGAGAATTATGGCGGAAAGCAGTCGATATCCTACTAATATTATAAATATGAAAGTTTGTGACGATGTTTGGTACTCAATCACATTCAAACGTCTGCACCACTTTTAATAATAAAATAATATCAAATAATCTAGCTCATGAGGTTGTTTACTTAAGGAATGTTGATTCGGCAATCATTGCCCTGATAGTCATATCAGCCCATGGGCTGATTGTTAAGAGTCTCGACCAACATCCGTTAGGCAGCTGAGTCAAGGGCCTGAAGCAGAAGGTGGTATTGCTATTTGCTATTCGCGCTTATGTGCAATATAAGCAAATAATTGTTCGCTTCAACTAGGTGGCCGATTTTGCTTTTGTCTGTATCTATGTCATCATGTTTGTAAGTTTCGGTCTAGGGGCATTTCTTAATCGATTTTCACTAAACGTTGCACACTTCTTTGATTTCAAAAGTCAACTTTTGTTGAGAGCTTTTTTTGATACAAGTGAAAATGGATGAAACTCATAACTCGGGTGCTCGCGAAGTCTACGATTCACAGAATTACTAGTTATAGACGAAAGAGTCCTCTTCACCTTTTTTGCTATACTTAGGTAGCAGATAAGCTCATGGCTTGCCTTCTGGGAAGTAAATATAGTGGCCTATAAATATGTGCATCACCAGGGGCATCAAACTTATACTATCGACCCTTTAAATCTCTTAATGCATGTCTTGAAGAACTCCATATTTGAGTTCCTAGAATAAAACAGATAACAAATAACGTACAGTGAAAAGTCCCGCCATAAGAATCAACCATATTAAATTCTGCGAGAACATTTGTTGCAAAATTAGTTCAGTTAGTGAATAGATGATGGGTCGATTGAACTCACCAAATTGCTATCCAAATCAAAAGGATAGTTGACATTAATCAAAACGTTGATTAATTACACTGTCCTGGAAGTGTTCGCTTCGTGGTCCTTTATCGGCTCAATGTAAATTGACAAGGTTATGTAAATTACGTAATAAAAGCTTCTAAGTTATCAATCCTAATAATATTATAATAGTTATAATCGTAGTAATGTTACTAATCTGAGAGTATTTTGATACCACTTAAGTATTTTGAATGAATTTTACAGCATTAATTATGTATGCTAACTATGCAAATCGAATAGATACATAGGGAAAAATTAAACTTCTCGGGCAAGACTCGAACCCGCAATTTTTCCCTTACAGGGCGAATGCCTTGACCGTCTCGGCTACCGACACACTTCTATTAATTTAAAGACGGACAAATAGAAGGGACTTTCATACAAACTTCCATTCCTTATTTTACCTCTTTAGTAACAGAATTTCCAAAAATCCTTTCTTAGTGGATGCTTAAATCATAAAATGTATATACTGTCAAAATTTCAAGTCTGTAGGTCTAGCGGTCTAGGCTCTTCATTGAGTCAGTCGGGACACGTAGTTTTATATGTATAGAGTAGACATATATGCAGCATAAGGGGTGTCATACACCATTTTGCTGACCCTGTATAAACCATCTGATACACTTTAAGAAGAACTGCACACTAAAGAGGTCCAACAACAAAATATATTCTTGGAAGCTTCATTTGAAAGAATATTAATATCAAACATTATGAAATAGACTTATCTTAAAATCAGCAAATATATTTTGTGTGTACGTATATGCATAAGTAACTAGATAAAGATTCAAACTGTTATAATTATATCTGATACAGCTATATAAGTAGTTTGATGAGCCCTAAATCAATTAACTGTACCAGTACTAATTATTGGGAATGTATTCAAAGCAATCAACCGAAACAATAATATAATTTGCGCTTTATCAATTGATTAGTACAGGTATGCCCGTAATATATCAACAAATTCTGCAAATAATTTACTGGAATCTACAGAATTTGATAAACTAACAAATAATTTATTGAAATCTACAGAATTTGTTGATATTATTGTGAGTGCTCCTTCACTATTTGGATTGTAGCGTGATGTTACAAAGCCCACTAACAATAGCGCGTGAAACTTTAATTCCATTCTCATAGAAACATATTCCCGAGATATATACTGCCCACAGAACAGTTAAAGGTGGTTAAACCTCCTTTAACTGTTCTGTGATACTGCCTTTGTGTAATTAAAAACGATGATGATAATCTTGAACCAAATTTTAACCAAATTTGTTCAGCCGTTAGAAAAACAGACATCCAAGCATCTTCACAAACATTTGAAACCTACGGCAATAACTGTACTGTCAATATTTGAAATGAGAAAAATGGTCATGACAGTTACCGCGCGCGAACGTGTTAAAATATTAGTAGAAAGTATAAATATAAGGTACAGTCGTCAGCATCAGAAAGTTTTTGACGAACAGGATATTCAAAATGATCTTAATTTCGTTTTTTGACCCACTTCCAGTTGACCGATTGTTCTGATATTTGGTACACATCTCTAGTTCGTTCAATAATACCATATTAATCAATAAAACCGTTTGATTTACTCTTATTAAGAGAGTTAATAGGATCATTTTGAGCCTTCGTTATCTTACTGTACCTTTCAAATGTGTGATTTGAGATTGACATGGTCATTCACATTAATAGTATAGCACTCACCGGGATATTTGCCATGTTCATCATTTATTTTTAGTAACTGACATTTCGGCGTTGTTTCAAGCGACATGATCACGGTGTACTGATAATATAATCAAGATGGCAATAATATTCCGGCAAGTGTTATGTTATTAATATTTTTCATATGATGTTTTTTTTTTTCAATTAGTGCAGTGTTTCCGAAGAATACCCTAAACAAACTTAAACAATTAGGTTCTCACTTTGTAATATTTAATAAATACATATTAATATCCGACCGTTATCTAGATCCAAACTATCTTATGCTAAGGGATCTAGAATCCATTATTAGTATACATACATTCGGATAGGTCACTCTAAGTTGGTATAATCCATGATTCGGAACGGACACATATCTTCGCAAACTTCAAGCAAGTAACTGATGAAACGGAAAAACACGGGATGCTCTTAATGAGGTTAGGAGTAAACTAATTTCATACGATCAATCAGCCAATAGCAATCAACTGCTGATATTGATATATTA
This sequence comes from Eilema sororculum, assembly GCA_914829495.1. NCBI lineage: Eukaryota > Metazoa > Arthropoda > Insecta > Lepidoptera > Erebidae > Eilema > Eilema sororculum. Next base: position 3,435,847 of record OU618532.1, read on the forward strand.
CTACTGATGTGATAATAAATCTATCTCATTTCAATCGTGATTTACGTATAGATAGAAACCTCGGTAGCTTATTGGTTAAGGAGTCGGCCTTACGATCTAGAGGTCCCGAGTTCAAATCCCGGCTATTCCACTACCGACGTGAATCCAATCCTAGCACAAGCAATTTAGCTTAGTTGGAGGGGTTAGAGGGAATACCAGTAACTTTGGTTCTAATATTCTTAAAAAAAGATGTCTTCAAACTCACATTTCATTAACTATTTTCTATTCCGTTTCATGTAATCTTATGTAATTTTGTATTTTCATAATTACTTCACGTTTTGGTTGCTTTTCAGCAGTTATCGTAACGGGAAGATTAAGATGATGGTTATCAATTATAGATATTATTACATTTGAAATTTTAGTGAAATTATTGTAAATGTTTGATTCACTATTTGTTTATTTATGATGCCCAAAATAAAGCTGTTGTGGTGAGCTGTAACATGGTATATGAAATTGCAGTTTGCTTCGTGAGCAAGTAAAAGATGGGATTTATAGTAGTGAGGAAAGTAAAGAAGAAGAGGAAGAAGCCCTATATAATAATAAGCCATAGGTACAAATGTAACAAATTTTCTGTTTTGAAAGTCAATATTATTCAAGAGAGTGACACGCCTGTCAGGTGACACATCATGCAATTCGTTGATTAATGACAACGCGTTAAACTAATTGCTATTTCATCACCAAAATAAACCTCAGCTCATAAATTATCCCACACACCTCTTACAGACAAGCTTCATAAAAACTGAACGAAATGAGCCGCAAAAAGTAAACACAGTCGCTAAGTGAAACCGAACCCCTTCATGGACAAGTGATCAAGATTAATTGCGCTCTCATCAATAACGGAGTGTCAACAGGACGATTAGCGATAGAGGGCGCTGTATCGCTTGCCTGTGTCGCACTTATGATTAGTATAACCTGAATACTGCTTCAGAGTTGTACCTAGTATTGCTGAGGACATATATTTTGAGGATAGCATGGGGTACAACGACGGACGAACCCAAATTACAAAACAATCCACGCGCACTAGAGCCTTATTTATTTCGCGAATAAGGTAACAGATACATGTCCCCCTGTATATGTCCGTGTGGAGCAAAGGCGTGCTCGCTATTCAAAATCATATTTCCCTACCTTCATAACTTGCTTCCCTTTATTTCTTAAACTATATAAAAACTCTATTCCTAGACGCAGTAAGGGTCATTTTAACGGGGCGTAAAATGGTTGATACTTCGATATAGGAAGTACGTATATGTCAACATTATACATGACATGCACACATTGACAGTTTAAAGAAAAATATTGCCATTAGCTTATTCACATAAAACGCGTTTTTCATGCGGTTTTAAGCGATTAATTTTGCTTGCAAGGCTCTGACTATACAGTTTATGGTCTACATTTTTTTAATCTATTGTAAATAAAACTTATTCTAGCTGACTCATTAACATAGAGCCCATTGGCAGTTGACGTCGCATATCGCAGTCATATTTTACATAACACAAATTTGCACTTGAAATTCTATACTGAATTAACATAACCCATCGAGAAGCTTCTATTTTGCGCCAGTGTTAAATGAGCCTAATTGTGTGAAATCAATAGGCCGACATGATGCTATAATTCAAAAATTCTGTAATATCCTTCCATAATTCTGTAATTCCTGTGAATTTCGGTGAATGGTGAATGCATTATGCTTGAATAGATTATTTTCAATGAGGTCCAAAATACGTTCGTTTAATTTATGAGGCTTAATTTAGCTGATCATTGGGTTTTATATATTGGAAATAAAATCCTGGAATTATACATTGCATTTGGGATTATACTAATTTTGAATTATTCGTAATTTATTATCGATAGTATTATTTAATTACCTACTTCGTACTCATATTATAAATGTGAACATTTTTGAAGTTATTTGTTACACAATTACGTTCAAACGCTAAAACAAAAAAAAATAGTACATGGATAGATAATAGTCGGGATAGGCTAGGTTGCACCATCTAACTTTAACATTAACAGTGCTGTTAAAGTACTGGCCAGTTACAAAATAGGTTGCACCATTTTGACAACTGTTAATATGACGTCAATACCTACTTGACGCTAACCGTAACCGGCGACGGCCAGATTGTCATTGTTAACATGGTATGGTATGGTATGTTATTACGGGCTGTTATCCGCAACTCCACGACAAGGCGCGGTTTTTGCATGAGGGTGGGCATTCTATTCGATCCACCCCAACTCGTTGAAGAACGCCAGCAGGCTATTCACGCTGCTGGTGATCTCCCGGAGCTGTATGTGGCGGTTTCAGGACAGTGTAAGAGCACGTGTGCCGCAGTCTCGTCCTCGTTCATGCAGGCTCTGCAGAGAGGGCTGTTGGTGATACCTAAAATATAAAGGTGTTTATTGAAGGAACCATGCCCCGTGATGGCAGCCGTAGCCGAGCGTAGTTGCCGTTTGTTCAGTTGTCGAAGATGCCTGGTCAGTCTGTTATCAAGTCTCTCTGGCCTATCTGCTTACTTCCAGGTTTATCCAGTCTCGTTCGTTTGTTCACTATGGTTCGTAGATATGCAAAGGGGATCGGTATTATGGGTTCAGGTCCCATTGCAACCATGTCTGATCATGTTAACATTAAATTGATTAATATCTGTCAAGAAGAAGATGTCTATATTTTATGTTTAAAACGAAGGAGTTTGATTTGATATCTCAACTGATCGACTTAAGAATTGACAGCAAATAACAGCTAACGTGTAGTATTACCATGCAGAATCAAAAAAAATACCCTTTTACACGTAAAATAATATCTCATTAGACTTTAACCGAGGTACTAAATACACTGGTGCAACATAATTAGCAGAAACTGTTAGAGGCATTATTACTGTTAATGTTGAAGTTGACGTAAGCCTCTTAATTTAGCAGGTAGTATGGTGCAATTAAGCCTTAAGCTTTTATTCCAGGAATATTTCGCCCTTCCCGGCGAATAAAATGGTAATCGCAAATTCCAAATTTTACAGGAGAAGCAAATAACTGTTTTTTGCTTATATCTCAGTGCAGGTAGATTGTATGGCAATAATTTATATGTCAAAAGAAAGCTAATTTTTGTGCAGACTAGTTTCTATGTTAATTTTATTTCATTAGGCTATTGGAATAAAGTAATTTAAGAAAAACATTTTACCGAAAATGTAGATAAAAATTATAGTACACAATGTATCATTACCATATTATTCGCGTGTTATTCCCATTGCTGCCGTGGTCAGTAATAATACATTACAGTATTGTTCATGTAAATATGGAGCTAAAAATGTTTACGGTAAATGAACATTACCATATTATTCGGGGAAATGCATGTGATAGTGTCTACGGTAATATTACTTTGCAAAACTATTCATCAATATATTGTGTCAACTGATTATTTGTAATATTATATTGCAAATATAATATTTGATCAAACAATACAGTAATAATTAGTTAAATTACATAATATTGCGGGAGTGAAGAGAGCTACCACAGTCAGGTTGCAGTATATTTATTACTACTCAATGATTTAATAAAGCAATGTCTTACAAACTAAATAACAGGCTTATATACTGATTTATCCACCATTGGTGGAGTGGGAGCGATGCTTGTGGTCACGTCCTATCTTCTCACTGACTTGAAGAAGGCATGGGGAACTGTGAGAAAACTTACAGATGACCCACCAGCCGCTGCCAACCCTGGTCGAGTGACGTCAAAGCAAGCGGCCCACCAACTCCTCTTAAACGGGAAGACACAACACCTAAGACCCATTAAGTTCGACAGTCATCTCACCAACCAACCAAATTGGCCAGCCCTTTTCACTGCAGGAAATCATAGACACCATAAAATACTAAAAACGAGTAAGGCAGCAGGCTTAGACGATATCACTGTCGACCAAATAAAACATTTTGGGCCCAGAGTAGTGTCCTGGCTTCTTGATCTCTTTAACAACTGCCTAAAATCCTCCAGAATTCCAAAACTGTGGCGAAGAACATAATTAAAAGCGCTCCTCAAGCCTGCCAAGAGCCCGAACGACCCTAAAAACTACCGCCCCATTTCTCTACTCTGCCACACCTTCAAGATATTCAAAAGAATGTTGCTGAACCGTCTAACACCAATACTGGAGGCTAATCTCATTGCCGAACAGGCTGGATTTAGACCCGATAAATCGTGCACCAACCAATAACCCTGAACACAAAACACTATCTATATAATCGGATGACCTGGCGCTTACTGGTCAAACAAAAAATTTCGAAGAGGCTGAATTAAGACTGGGTGTAGCTTTGGAAAGCCTAGACCAGTACCGCAAAGAGAATGTACTAATAACCATATAATGGACTAATAAACTAAAAATGGGAGGTAAACCAACTCCTTAACATCTCGTGGCGAGGGGTCGAGATTGCTCGATCTCTGCCCAAAGCCACGTTACCTCGGCGTTACTCTCAACCGAGCTCTCGCCTATAAAACCCACTGCCGAAACACCAAACAAAAAGTGGCGAGCAGGCAAAATTTGATTTCAAAGGTTAACATCCACGTCTTGGACATGTTGTCAGGACAACCGGCCTCGCTCTCTCTTTCTCAGCGGGTGAGTTCGCGTATCCAGTATGGCACCGCTCTGCGCATGCGAAGGAGGTTGATACTGCCCTAAACGACACATGCCGCATTATAACGGGCTGCCTTAAGCCTACTCCCCTGAACAGACTGTATCCACTAGCTGGTACCACTCCACCAAGCTTACGACGGCACGTTGCTTGCGAGGTTGAGAAGAGAAGTAGACTGTAAATATAGCTGCGTATGGCTTTTTTGCTGACTGCTTCTTAAAGAGAGAGATGTCTTCTTCTTACGTTAACCGTGTGTGCAGTTGCCGACACGCTGCTGTGGTCGTAGGATCCAGGCTACGCGGTCGCTGCAATTAGTGGTACCCCTGTTGTGGCCATGTATGCTGGCTGGTCACTTTGGTCTCGATGGCTTTTTGAAGATTCAGCAGTCTTATCTCTCTTTGGAGCGCGCCAATGCCAGTTGTGGGCAGTTCCATTTCGCCGGAACTGGGTACCGCTAATTTGCGGAGTACTTTTCTTCAGTAGTCATCGTAATTTCGGGACTAACCGCTGGTCCCTTAGATGCGGGCCGCGTGCGGTGCTTCCTTGACGTTAACATTGTTGACGATTGCTATGACAGCGTGTGCTGCGTCGACATTTTCTGCTATTGCGCTAAGTTGCATATAGTTCCGTCTGCATTTTTGCTAACTTGCCATTATGTAGGTTGTTGCGTTGCGTCATCGTTTGATTTTTTTTTGTTTCCGTAGTTTCGAAAATGTGAGATTATTGCAATTATGTTCTTTCTTCGAAGAGACTCGGCCACTGATGACTTTTAGTCGAATGCGTGCATCAGTAGCTACGATCCGTATTTTCGTAATCATAGATTCTTCTACTATTCTTATTCTTCTTCTTCTTGAAGATGAAGTGTTCGATTTGCCTTTTTTGTTCCTAGTCTCTCAATCGTATGTCGATCTTTGGAGAGTTTTTGTGAGGCGATGATTGTCGGGATGGTGATTGCATTTGTCACGCATTGTGTCGCGGAGCCGGTCGAGACTGTGGTAGCCGTACCGAAATTATTTTCGTTGATACCACATAATTTCTTGGTTCTTCTGGCTGATTCAATAGGCTCATGTCGCTGTCTTGAGCCTGGTGCTTCTTGAGATCTCGCATTTACAATTAGTCCATATATTTGGTCTGGAGTATAAAGGACTTTATTTTTTAAAGCTCTTTCTATGCATGAATGCATGCTATCGCCTTCGTTTTGGCTATGTCTAGTATCGAAGAACCTATGTATTATAGTTTGCATATCAAGGCCTTTTATTGCATGGAGGTATAAAGCAAAAATATACCGATTTTTACTTTGCCCTGAACACCCATCTGAATAGAAAGACCAATTCCTGATACTTCAATTTTTTTTCTACCTTATATAGTATTCCTTTTTTTACTATACCTTTCATAAATAAGGAAACAAAATATGTGAGCGCTTTTGCTCTGCTAATACTACCGAAAATAGTAGTGTGTTATTGCATTGCGTTCCAACATAATTGCAATATTTCAATGTAAAACCCGTTACTTTTAGAATTACATCTTTATAATACGGTAAGAAACATTACCGTTTTTATTAAAATCTGTAATTTATTGTAAAAAGGCATTACCGAAACTAACGGAAAAAAATAACTTTGCATTATCGTTTACGGTATTATTCGTGTTCAAATTGTATTTCTAATTTTACTGAACAAAAGTGTTATGTTCATTATGGACCTATGGGAATTATTGTATTTTCAAAAATATCCACTGAAAAATTACAAAAAAAATTACAATGTGTATTCGATGCTCTAAGAACCGAAAATGCAATAAAACCTAAACTGTGGTACTAGCACAATACCATATTATTCGCCGGGGAGGGCGATTTGCATTCCACGAACGGAATCAGCATTCAATGGTGCTTCGGGTAATAATTAGTATAACATCAATATGAAGAATAAAGTACACATCAAATAAAATAAAAACATACATACATTCACGCCTTTATCCTCGAAGTTTTAGGCAGAGGTCAATTAACACCCACATTTCATCAATAAATAGTAGTTGGTTCCATGTAATAGGGGGTGAGCCTATTGCCATGATATTCCGGGCAGTAACGTTGACTCGAGCCTATAATTTGAGGTTGAGTCTGGGCTGTATATATCTGTCTTATGTTAATTCCTTAGTCGCCTTGTACGACACCTCATGGAAAGAGATGGGGTGGCCAAAATTCCAAGTCTTGGACCAAATAAAAAAAATCATTCATAACAATATTCACGTAACAGCCATAATACTCGACCAACATCACCAATATTTGGCCAAACTCGTCTAATTAGTGAAGTTCGTGCGATACCCGAGCGCATCTGCGCTTAATGGTTTGTTTTAACTAATGCAACTTGCAACCTGACTTACTGGAATCTGTCGTGAGTTGATTTGTGTGGGATTAATTGGTATCTCGTGACAATTATTATTTCCGACACACCTTTCAAATCAAAATGGTTTGAGATGAAATTCCTTGAAACAGCGTTGAGTTTTTCAGGAATTAAAGTTTATCTGGTAATGGGATTCGTATGGGATACGTGTGGTATTAAATATTATATTATAGATGGTGAGCTTTTCGTCATAAACTAGGAGGTGAGTGTATAAAATAAAAATGTGAAATTTAATTCTTTACGTCCGATATTTTATTGCAAGTGATAGGAAGCGGATTTTTTAAACTAACCACGTGGTTTCAAATTGTTCGCAGAATAATAAATGGAATTGAGATTTTATAAAACTAGTATTTTCATGTTTGTTTTTTTTTCCGTTCTGCTGCCCATATAATATTTCTGAAAAGCCAAGTAGAAATGTTTTAGCTTACAAATTTGGTTAATATTTTTATTTCTATGTAAATCCTAGGTATATTGCCATCAATTAGACACTTGCTACACTATACCAGATTGTAACGAAACATGAAGATACAGCACAGAATCATAGCTACAAATTTTTCAGTCCTTACCTGTACATCCTAAGTTTTTTTGAATGAATTTTATAGCATTAAGTATACTAACTATACAAATCCAATACATAGGGAGAAATAAATCTTCTCAGGCGGGACTCAAACCCGCAGTCTACAGGGGGAATGCCTTGACCAATTCGGCTACCAAGACACGCCTGATGTGATTTAAATTTGCCTTCTTCCGTTCTTTAGGCGACGGTGGAATCATCTACCGATGATTATGTACTGTCCATTGTTATGTAAATTGTGGTGTATTAAAAACTCCTCTATGTATCTAAACCTAACCTTAAAATCTTACAAATAAGTCGCCGACCATACAAAGCTTCAACTTGCAGGAATCCGCGCGCTGCGGCATCCATCAGTCCTCGAAGTTTCCAAATAACTTCACTTCAAGCGCTTAGGTGTTCAGTAAACTGGCGGAATTTGCGGTCTATTTATATTTCAATTTAAGTAAATCTGTTGTGAAACCGTTGTGCGGCAAATATTTTGGTTTTAGAAAGAATTTACTACGATATGGCGTAAATATTTGAATCTGATTGAGGTTTGAACACATACATACGGGCGGATATGGCGGAGAAATAGCGAATAGGGTAAAAGCGAAATAGTGTGAAAACAGTGAGCCACAGCCTCCCAACATTGGGACTCCCAACAGTGGACTCGATAAGCTAAATAATACTACACTTGATGAGGTCTGAATGGATGGGTCTTCATTACAGCTGGACAACCTCATCAGATGCTTTTCCACGCCCTATGTAAAATACCTGGGGCTGGGGTTTACCCCTGATGACCGAAATTCATTTGATCATTTGATGTGTGACCGATAAAACATTAGGCAATTCTACTACTGATCGAATGAAAAATTTACCAAAAAGTTTTTATCGAACCAACATTTGGTAATTTTACTACTGCCGCTGCGCCGCTCAGCTCCCGCCTTAGCCTTCTAACCTAACCTAACCAAGTCGGGTTGTGCACCTTTCTTTGTACACCTTTCTCAATAAAGTTATCACTAACATTCCCTGGCGCCACACTGTTTTTCCACGTCCATTCGATCAGTAGTAAAAATACCAAATGTTTGTCCCATAAAAACTCTTTTGATCAATTGCTCATTCGATCAGTAGTAGAATGGCCTAATGTTTTATCGGTCACACGTCAAATGATCAAATGAATTTCGATCACCAGTGTCGGTAGCTTAGTGGTTAAGGAGTCGGCCTTACGATCAAGAGGTCCCGGGTTCGATCCTGGCCATTACACTACCGGCGTGAACCCACTCCTAGCACAAGCTTGTAAGCTTAGTTGGAGGGGTTAGAGGGAATATTAGTAACTTCGGTTCTAATATTCTTTTTAAAAAAAAAAAAAAAAACCGCTGGGGCATCAGAAGAATAACCCTAAAAGTTCAAGTCTTCATGATGTGGCAAAGAAAAGAGCTATAAACCATTATATTCTTAATAGGATTGTTTGAAAGAATATGCAGAGAATAAACAGGAAGATTAAGAGCTTAGTTTTTATAATATCAATGTGCACTTACATTAAATTAAACCCAAATGGTACCTATCTCGGCCCACGCATACGTTAAGCAACCAATGTGTTTACACTACACTATGTACATAGCGTAAGTTCTACACGCCTGCGGCAATATTGCTACCCATACAAATACAATATATTGCTATTTTAAGTCCACGTTTAGCGAGAGGGAAATTACCCCTCTAGCAACTAATGCACCTAGAAATGCCAGTACATCCCGCTAAGTGTATCGACATAATTTTAAGTCGATGTTTGGTGAGAAGGGGGTTAACTTACCTGGCAGCTAAACATTTTAGACTGGAAATGTTAGAAATTCGACTATGACTTTAAACACTTGACGCATTTTCTCGGTAGATGATCAATAGGCTATTTGGCTAAGTCGTTGATTCTTCCCAATACTGCTTAATATGATAGCTTGTTCTGAAAAAATATGCCTTGCAAAATAAAATATTGCATATTATCTAAACTGAAACTATGACTTTTCATGAGTTGAAATTCCCAAAAAAAATCAATATGTAAACAATCAAATTCAATTCAAATATATAACTTTTTAGATTCCTCATTAAATTTTAAATAACTTTTATAACGTAATATATACGTGTAAACGCAACGTAGACCGAGATAAATGCGATATTCTCTTGCACTCCATGCATGTGCACTACGCGCTACAGAAGCGTGACGTCACAATTTCATACGATTTTATATGGAGCGTCTTCGGGCGGCGCGACAAATTGAATTTTTCAAAATCAAATATCTTGAAAACCATTTGTTGTACGAAATTTTTACTTTTACAGTTCATTATATTCTAAGAAAGTGGTAATTTTTCGAAAGTAAAAAAAAAATAGTCAAATAGCCTATTGGATAAGGCTGGCAGCGCGGTTGCCATTTAAATAGTTCGTCAGACTACAGTCGTTATTGAGTTCGGCTTGCAGCTACTAGTAGGATGGTTAGTATAGTAGCTTTCCTGCTAGTAAGCGTATCTAAAAAGTGTAAACAATCTAAACCGTTCAGTTTCACGACCTAGGTGTCTCTATGTATAATATGTATGTGTTTACAAAAAAAAAAGTAGGTATATAAGTATGTTTATCCGCATTCTAGAATTCATAACACAAGCTATAAAAGCTTACCATGGGTCTAAATAGCGTTGTGTAGAATGTTGTGGAATATTTATATTTATTTATTTATCTCTAGATGCATCCACACCAGTTTAAAGAATTGACAGTTGACATCACGAACGACATGATTACCAAATTATCACTCCCTAAAATGAAACAGCCGCGGTAGCCTAGTGGTATGGGTAATGGACTGCTGAGACGAGGTCTCGGGTTCGATCCCAGGTTTACCATGGCACACACCAATGACTTTTCGATGCTTTTCGAAGTTATGTGTGTATTTATCGCAGGTTTATAAGTGCCCGGTTAATGGCAATAGGCTCGCCACATTAGGACCTAAACATAAACTGGCGAAATGTGGATGCTAGCACCTCTGCCTACCCCTTCGGGGAATACAGGCGTGAGTTTATGTTATGTTATGTAAAATGAAACTTGAAACAAACAAGTAATATCCAGAGCCACGTACCGCCATTTTCAGTCACGGGCTATGAGATCCAAAACTCGTCTAATTTTAACCAACTAGTGTGCCGTATAAGCCAAATTGTATAAAGTTTATCAATGAGGTTTTAGTAGCGTGAACAGAATTCGTCAAAAAGTTGTTTAATCTATTTAATCAGGTATAGTCAACATCTGATCGATCTTGACTAGCAAAGTATGCCAACAAAAAAGCGAAGAAGAAGAAGCGAGGACTTGAGTAGCGAAGCGAAGCGAAGCGAAGACCATTTAGTACTTTGCATATATTTGCATCGATTGCTAACCGCAAAGATAAAGTGGTGTTGAAGTGTGAGAAAAAATACTCAAAATGATTTTAATGTAATTAATTTTTGAAGTGCTACATTCTTACTTTAAAAAATGAACTTCGCTTTATAATTCTATAAAAATTCTCACGATTAAAATTAGAAGCAAAAGAGGTCCTATTTGTCGTACATATTGTAATCCCATGAACTTCGTAACAAGCCTCATCAAAACTTGTGCCATAAAATAAAAAATTACAAACTCCTTAGTACTTAGTTCGGCTTACGGGCTGTGTGATCCTAAGTTGTTTAATTAGCTACGTCGTCACACGGCGGACCGCTTACAAAGTAGGGTAATGAGTTTGGGAAGTTCCCTGATGCATCAGGTTCGGGAACGCTTAAATTGGTAGGGGACATAAACCTAGGGCTCAAGTTAAATCATCCTATTTATAGGTGCTTAGTTGGTATATGTGTGAGATTAGTAGAGGTGGCGTTGAGAATGGAAAATGAATCGACAATCCTAATTACGACCTTGACTTCCGCTGCCAGCATTATACACGAACAACAATTACTGTTTTTACAAATCATATGATTCCTTACTAATCCATACTAATATTATAAATGCGAAAGTAACTCTGTCTGTCTGTGTGTCTGTCTGTATGTTACGCTTTCACGCCTAAACCACTGAACCGATTTTGCTGAAATTTGGTATAGGGGTAGATTAGACCATGACAAAGGACATGGGCTATGTTTGGTCGCGATAACCGAAATCCACGCGGGTGGAGCCGTGGGTAAAAGTAGTAGCAGTACTAGTATTATAAATATATTCTAAATAGATCTCCGCAGAAATCAGAATTCATTAAAATTACATTTATTTCAATACCTTTGCCTCTGAAAATATTACACAACACTGCCAGTAAAAAAGCTATAAAAACATCTTACATTCATATTTCACCCCATCCGTCATCAGTACGTACCACAATACTCTGTGTATTCACATCACCCAAAACACAATTTCCTTGACTGACATTGTAATACCTCCTCTCAAAGCCCTTCACAAGTGAGTCTGAGTTTAATTCTGAGCCAAATTCACAAAGCAAGAAATTACAAAATAATTCAGGAGAAAACTGAGTGCTCTTATAAACTTAAGATCTCTCACACCTACACACCGTCTATTACACAACACGTTGAATAAATAAAACCTTCGGAGCGATGTGTAGGGCTACTTACACACACGGTTGTATTGATGGGTCGATCGAAAATAAATAGTTTGTGAACTAGAACTCATTTTTAGGGTTCAGTACCCGAGGGTCAAAATGAAATCCGAAAAACGCCACTATTAGTCTGTCTATTTGTCAACAGGCTGTATCTCATGAACCTATAGCTATACAGTTGAAAGGACAACCCCAACTCTCATACAATCTCGGGCCCACATGTACAGGGTTGAAAGTTAGGCAATATTTAGAACATCTAAGGACATTTTGTTTGCCTAATTTTCACGACGATTCACAATGGCCAAGTTTGTTAAATCGAGCATTGTTCATAGGTTTTTAGGTTATGGTGTAATACATAATGCAGTCAAACAGCGTCTTATGTTGTGTTGTGTGTGATAGTTACACAAGTTATTCGCGTATGTTTTTATTTGTAAGTAGGTAAGCAGGTTTTATTAGTATAGAAAAGGGCAGGTCATTAATATTTTTAGTCATTAATGTGGAATGGTCAACTATATGCTAAATAATGAAACTGATATATCAAAGCAAAGACATGCTTTAGCTAATCGAATCGATAAAGCAAGCATAATCATAGCGCATTTACGAAGATCGGATTAAATATTACATTCAACGTTTATGAAGCCTGTTGACTAATGAAAATCACATTGTAAAACTTTTGTCGCACTTGGCCATTGCTGATTGTAATGAAGTCTAAACAAAATTATAACACAAAATAGACGATTTTTTTGAGGTAGGTTTGATGTCTGTACACTCGGGCCCAAAATGGGGTATCTCCTTTGTTAATATGATGTATTTGTATAGCCTTCTTTATTTTATTTTTTTCGTGCGGAAATCCCCTCGGATACCCCCCTGCCGGAGCCGGAAGGGGAGGTTATGTCGGACTCGAACCGACTAAAACCGCACGCCGACTGTGGGTCTTGGTGCTAGGCCAGAGGTGAGGTTGTCATCGACATATCCCTCGCACCCCGGCTGACCCAGGGCCATCCCTTACGGTGACCCCAACTCGCCCCCGGAATGGGGAGGCGCGCTTCTCAGCGCGCCGCCGCCATGGCCTGCTTCTGCTGGGGTGACAGGCGGTTCCACCCGTCACCCCCAGGCCCGCGCTCATGGGGGACGGAGGTCAGTCAGTGCCCTAATGTATTTGTATAGCCGCTATAACAACAAATTAGTGAATTCAAGTCGATAATGTGATGGGTGTTAATTCACTTCTGCCTAACCCTCCGGGGATAAAAGGCGTGATTATATATATGTATGTAATGTGACGACTACAATTCAAAACACGAATCTCTAGGTCGTAAGCCTGACTCTCTTAGGAATATATTCCTGTAAGAAGTCGAGACTAGCTCTCATGCCGCTAATCTCATGTAGGTACGTTATATATATATTTGAAAATTGTTCAAATTAAAAATAAATTGCAAACAGACAAACGTGGTGGGGGACTTTATTTTGTAATTTGTAGTGAAATCAGTTTTTTTTGTTACTCAACTTTCTTTTTCTTGCGGTTCCGACATACTCCTCAAAAATAATAAATGATTTTAAAAGAGGAATACGGGACCACGGTCCTGGTCCCGAAAGTCTCCCTACCCATATGAGAACAAAACATCAACCTTACTAAAAAACCGTGTGTCACATAATACTACACCACCTCGCTCAGTGTCTACAAGTTCTACGAAATGCTACGAAGCTACGACACTTCGTTAGACGCAATCGATTTTATAATCAGCAGGATATCTTCAACATCAAAGTTAGTATCATACATGTAAAATAACGACGACATCAAATATCATACGACGAAATATGAAAACGCTAATGAAAGCTGGTGAAATATACACATCAGTGGCCTCACGCCTTAACCTTCTAACCTAATCTATCTAAGTCAGTTTGATATTGGATTTTTCCTTTGAGTTGACGATATAATAGTTGGTTTTTGTTATGATCTGAAGTCTGATAGTTCATTCATAAACTTAGGCAACAATATATATTGTATGGAATATCCTTAACAGACAAGGAAATATTGAAATTTCAGAATCAGGAGAAGGCACTCTAGATATCTAATCTATCGTAGCAGTTGAATGCAATACCACAGGGATCAATATGTCTTATGTGTATTAAAAAATGCACTAAGTGGGAACAGAACCCGATAAGTTAGAAGTCGAACAGTAGACAGGTCCACTCCCAGTTAATGCATGAAATTATATACTCGGACTTGAACTATGTTTTTTATGTATTTATAAAACAAAAATGTATCTATGTACATGTCTCCGCAATTCAGAACTCATAACACAAGCTATTAAGCTATGCTTCCTTTGGGCTAAGGCAGCGCTGCATAAAACGTTGTAGAATATCCGAGAATATAAAAATGTACGGAAAATGGAACAGCTTAAGCCATTCGTATTTCCTGCAGTCAAAACAAATTATCCTCTGTCCGCCCCGCCGAGAATACATGGATTATTTTATTTAAAAATTACTTTTAAAATGATTCGAAACACTCAACCTGTTAAGCCACGGCTTAAGCCGGCCCCAGACATATCCAAAAGAGATTTCGTACGTATTTTGGGGTATTAAAATTCAAATTTTGAGATGATGGATCACTGTTGGAGGTACCTTGTTAAGAATTGTATTATACTACGCCTATTAATCACTCAATTTCAACGTGACTAAACTCAGATTAGGATTATGTTGAATATAGCCATTCGCACGAAACGTGCGAGTTCAATTCGTGCGAATCGTCCAATAAGCCGAATATTCATGTCTTTATTTATATTAGTGTTATTTTTATACAGGTGGTTACAAAACTATGGCTTTATTATCATAGTTTTTTTAAACTGCTTGGTTATTACGGATTGATTTTTAATTAATTTATGTGAAATCTTGGAACTCAGCCTAGATAAATCCGTTTTTTCTTCATACGAACGCCTATCACGGTAACATTTAGTGCTCCTTTCCTTAGGCGATTGGCACACTGCGACGCGGCGTAAGGAGTGTAAGATTGCCTAGAGACTTGGTTGATCCAGAGCCATTCCCGGTTTCAAGATGACCACCTTGGAGTTGGAACCCCGATATCTAATAACTTGCCCACGGAACTTGCATGCATCGTGCCGCCGCCTTCCTGGTCTGATTCTGCTAGGGTGACAAAAAGCTCCACCTTTCTTCCCAGAGGTACTACCAGAAAAAACTAAGTATATCCCGGGCCAACCCACCGCCTCCATAGACCCTACGTCCCTAAAAAGTTTCTTGAGTATTATGGCTATAAAAATATTTAAAAACTGTGCCTACATCATGTGTGTATTTTAGTATTAATTTGTGTACCGTATTAAACACACGTTATTGGACATCGTGTTTCATTAACAATCTCTTATTGCATAATTACATTCAGTACATACATACGTACAGTGGTGACCCCGAGTTTTAACTTTAGTTACATTCTGGTAACAAGATGATGCCTTTTTTTCCGTAATACCTCCATCGTTTGTAAAACGGTCACGGATACATAACCCCTTGAGCATTTCCCGTGTCATGTTATGTGATGTTTTGGGTCACTTAAAAAACTGTTCAGTATTTTTTGTAAAAGGTTTTTCACAACAAACAATACGTTAGAGAAACTAAACGGCCGCCAGGGTCTTGTTTTGCTATCTTGTTCCCTTTTATCGTTACACTGTAATGTGTTTTGTATTTAATGGATAATAATTTGTCACGTTGGATTTCATGTTGGAAGTCATATATCCTAACTAATATTATAAATGCGAAAGTAACTCTGTCTGTCTGTCTGTCTGTCTGTCTGTCTGTCTGTCTTTCTGTCTGTCTATCTGTCTGTCTGTCTGTCTGTCTGTATGTTATGCTTTCACGCCTCAACTACTGAACCGATTTTGATGAAATTTGGTATAGGGGTAGATTAGACCATGAGAAAGGACATAGGCTATGTTTGGTCGCGATAACCGACATCCACGCGGGCGGAGCCGCGGGTAGAAGCTAGTGTATCATATATATATCATGTATGATAATTGGTAATTTTGACTTTTTGATTTTGTTGAATGAATAACATTTGGTAATTTTGACATTCCACATGATAATCATGAATTTTTTTTTCACTTGAAGTGAAAATAACAATATCTATGACATTAGACCTGAAAAAAATGGTATCTAGGACATGACTTGAACCCTAAATCAATGGATAATACTCTGAACATTTGAGCTACAGAGAGTCTGGCCAACTGGCAGCGGTATAGGTTATATCATCACGCTACTACTCTGGGAACGAAGCAGTAATCATGAATTAACAAATCTAGAAGATTCCCATACATTATTTGGAAACTAATAATATAGAGGCATAGGTTGCTTAGGAGATACGGCTTTCGAAGTACAACACGAGTGAACCTGGAGTGAGTCGCTTGTATTTGAATATTTTTAGCATTCAGCACATAAACACAGCATAGCGAAACAGTAGCGTCTGCCAGTTAATTCGAACCACGTAACCGTAATCTGAAGTTTCTTCTTTATGATTACGATTCGAGCCTTCGGGACTTCACCCTGAATGTATAAAGAATATTGGAAGGCGTTCCTGTAATTTGAAGGAAGAATAAATGTTTTGATTAAGTTAGTATGTTTTTGATTATTTCTTTTTGTGCGATATAACAAAAACGATATTGAAATTTTAGATCTTGGAAGTAATCATAGGTATTACAACCCGTTCCTAAAGCTAAAGATGGTCTTATTACATGACAATTATTAATAGAGTCAGTAATAAAATGATTCACAGAATTACGAATTGAATCATAAATTAAAAGACTTAACATGAATATAAAATATATGAAAGAAAATATCTGTTAACGATGCAGATTATTCGTCGAACTTGTCCATTTGAGCGTTAATTCCCTTTTAACGATGTAAACGCACAACAACAACGTATGAGTACAGAGTTCTTGTTAACTCGACACTGGAACAAACGAGGGCTTTTATTATACTGTTTTACGGATGAACTAGCCGATATCCCCTTGCTTCACAATGCCACTTTTGTGCTTATCTCCTGTGCTAGTAAACCGATAGTGATCAAACATACATAAGATTTTAAGCCTTTTTTTAAGGAATATTAGTAATCCACATTATTAATATTCTGGCTAACCCCTCTAACTAATCTAACTTGCTTGTGCAAGGAGTGGGTTCACGTCGGTAGTGTAATGACCAGATCGAACCTGAGACCTCTCGATCTTAAGGCCGACTCCTTAATCACTATGCTACCGACGCTTCTAGTCTAGTAAAAAACATAACATAACATAAACATAAACTCACGCCTGTATTCCCCGAAGGGGTAGGCAGAGGTGCTAGCACCAACATTTCGCCAGTTTATGTTTAGGTCCCAATGTAATAGGTGGCGAGCCTATTACCATTAACCGGGCACTTATAAACCTGAGATAAATACACACTTTACATATATACATACGTAGATAAATACAGACACGACCACTTTACAATTTATAGTAGTCTGTAAACAGATGAACAGCTGCAGCTGCTCAATGAATAAACTCCATACAATGTTTTATTTGCTGATGAAATAACGGAAATTAAATCTTATACCTATAGCTTCAAACATAAAGAGCTCAGACCGGTCAACTATGAGATCTATAAAAATATTAGTCTGCAGATTTGTGCAATTAATTTGTTCAGTTGCTTCACCGTAAAGCAAATACGGCTCAACTGAGGCCCTAAGTGGGTCACGGATGTTGGCAGACCAAAGTAACACAAACACTCGACTGAGATGAGATTGGTTTGGACTTTTCTTTACCTAATATAGTTTAGTGTTCTGATTTTTATAAAAAAAATGCTCCTGTGTTTATGAATGTAACGGTCTTTGGAGTCGAAGCCAAATCGCTACAGAGCCACAACACACACAACATAGGTTTTTTTTTATACCACTTACGTGGCAGACAAGCACACAGCCCACCTGATGGAAAATGGTTACCGCGGCCTATGGACGTATGCAACACCAGGGGCGTTACACTCGCGCTGCCTACCCTGAAGAAACCTTCTAATGCCCCTCTTGAAGAACCCCATATTGTAGTCGCTCGGGAAAACCATGGCAGGGAGTTCATTCCACAGCTTGAGCGTACGTGTGATGAAGTTCCTTTCATAACGCACGGTGCGCACCGTATTCGGATGCAATGTGTGGGGATGAATTCCCTGTCCATGGCGAGCGGTGCGATGATAGAATGAAGCTGTGGGCAACATATCAAATAATTCATCTGAGCACAAACCATTATATAGGCGGTAGAAAACACATACTCACATACAAACACACACTCACACATTTACTTGTAAATTATGTACAGTCGCCTTCACAAGTGGCTAAACACTAATTTTACCAAACGTTTTTTAAATCGATAAGTCATATTGAACAAAAATAAATTCTCTAAATTCACCAGATTACCACCAATTGATTTTCAAACAATATTATTCATAACTTCAGTTCATAACTGAGTACTCCCATTATTTAATTTATTATTTAATTTTCAATAATATTTGAGTTTTCGAATTTTGATTACTTTAGAAATCAAATTAAAACTTTCAACTAAAGGATAAAAAGTTTTGATTCAGTTTTATACAAAACATTCAATCATTTATACATTTTTTTTCAAACTGGAGCCCTATTAAAATCTTTAGAGTACACGCCAACTTCACTTGTAAGCTGACTGACTATTTTCTGACTCATCAGCTCCAAAACTACGTATGTATGATGGCTAATAAATAATTTGAGTTTATCATTATTCTTAGACCACAACATATCCATGGGCGCTTTTCTTACGGCCTCTATTGTAATAGAAACATATAAACTTAAAACAAAGAAGTACATAACTTAGCAATCAAACTCGAACAAAAAGAATCAAAGAAAACAATACACCTGCCTTCGTATATCTTAACAAAAGAGGCCGCTTAAGTTCCCGAACCCTAAATCACGGACACTTCTTAACAACAAAGGAAAATTCATAAGCAGAAAAACTCGGGCAGTTGCCGAATGTTTTTTTGAACAAAAATAAACGAGAAAGTTACTTTTTATTGACTGCCCATTGTTTATTCCCAGCAGTATATGTTTAAAAGTATCGAACAGTTGACGGAATATTTTAGCAGACTTTGACTTAATGGTTTCATGATTGGCAGGTTGTTATAGTGCTTCGCAATTTCATTTTATACCTTATTATGTTTTGATTTTCGGGTTTGGATTTTTAATTTCAAGTAATGTGTTTTTAGATTATCCAACCAAATATCGGAGGACGTAAAATTTATGAAATATGTATCTGTCTTCTATATAGTCCCGCCCGCTTTCGGATATCAGCACATAGTGTCAGACAACTTCTGTCGCGTGGCGGTAGTAGACGCGACTGCTACGCAGGAGGCGCGAGTTCGATCCCCGCTCTGTGAAAATATTTGTATGCATCAATATGGCTATTTACATTGGTCTGGGTGTTTTTATGTATATTATGAATGTATTTAGAAAAAAAAATGTTTATCCGCATTCTAGATTCCGTAACCATGGGTCTAGATAGCATTGTGTAGAATCTTGTGGAATATTATTGAAAATTTATAGTCATCCGACACCAATATGGATTAGATAGTCTATAAACGCTCTAATTGTTTTCTTTGTGAATTCGTTTATCATTTGCAAATCCTTTCAGACTCGAGTACTTTTGCATACGTGTATACTGTAGTCTCTTGGGAAAACATTTTCAAATGAATTATTACACAATATCAGGCGATGTATCGAAGAATTCAATACGTTGATTGAGCATTGTGAAGTATTGCGAACAGCGAATGAGGAAGTCCGGTGTTTCGTATACGTATTCACTATACAGCTATATCCACAAGATAACTGCAATTTATGGTAGGTATATATTTCGATATTTTTGTTGCACGATCCATAAATAATGTCTAAAGAATATATACTCCATCCAAATCTTCTAAAATATTTATTTCTACTGTTTTGCTTCACTCGCAAAGTTTCCACATAAATATTTTTAATAGTTTACCAATAAACTCTCCGCGGGGAGAACCCACATCTTACATAAAGTAAGGTTCTTGAAGGAATTAATAAATAATGAAGTAACGTGGCCCTTTAGACGGATATTTTTATTGACTATTATAAGCATTGTAAAGACCACAAACAAACAAGCTGAATTGAACTTTACAGTCACGGTCTTAGGAGAAATTTTACTACTCAACGTTGTTCTATCACTGGTAAAATGGTCTGTATTCTAAAGAATTATGGGCACTTTCTACCATTGCATTGCTCGTCAAGCAGGAGGTTCTATCTCGGCCTTTCAAACAAAAATAGTCTCTGGTTCTCCGTTCTGTAGAAGCTTAAACTTTGGAATGATCTTCCTGCAATAACTGTTCTGTGAGATTAGAAAATTCCTCAAAAAGCATTAATCTGACTTTACAAGGTCGGCAATTTTAGTATCGTGATTGATTTTACAACTAATGTAAAGATTGAATTCGGATAAGACTTAACTGTCAAATCTATTGTGTCTAGGCATCAAAGATAGGTAACATTGCTTTGGTACACGATTTGATATTTACCTTCGTCAATTTCAGATCCTGATTTGTCATTTAAACTCGTTCCGAATTCAATTCTTCCATTAAGGTTTTGACAAGAATTTCCTGTTCAATTTGAAGCCACTCAACTGTGAAAATACCTGTATTTGTCAAGAAAATTTGTGTGTTGTAATGTTTTGCTTCTGATAAGAATTGGTTTAATGTTAGTGAAAGCAATAAAAACTTCAAAGAGCCTATACAACTATGGGAGCTCGTTCGATCTACCTGTTAAGTTGTCTTTGTGATAATATTATTCTTAAAATCGGGAATGTTTGGAATACATCAAAACTGTACTTGCACATTGCCATTGGAGGAGAGAGTGAGAAAAGAGAACGAGAAAATTCCAAAAAAGGTATGAAAGCTAGGACCCCTTATATTGTTAAGCACTTAACGTAAATTTCAAAAGAGACAGTAAACTTCCCTAACTATTCCCCACTTAAGTTGACTTCAAAATGCTGGGAAAAGTTGGAGCTTGCCGCAAATAAAATAGCTGTTATCAGTTCATGGCTTTATTTTTTTTTGTGGTAGTGAGGCAATTTCGTTATTAAAGGTAGATGTGTTGCATTCAGTCGTACGGAAAGGTGGAAAGACATTCGAATCTTTTATGGGTTCTCGTAGCTACAGAACCCTAAATAATTAGGTACCAAGGTTATGTAGTACCCCCTCCTCCGCGAATGAAATGGGCGTGAACGATAAAAGCAAAAGGCGCTGTTCACAAAAGACTATAAAGTCGGTTTGGGAACAATAAAATTATCGGGAAAATGTTAAGTTTAAATCTTAAAGCATTTAAATCGAGGTTTTATAGACCTAATCGCTACTGAGGGATTGTACGCGACTGTATTTTGTTAGGTTAGGAGTTAGTGATGTTAAATCATACAATGTAGAGAATATAAATTGATGAACATATAGATCTCTGCAAAAGTACAAACAAAACTGTTCAAAAAGGCCTCACATGGATGTTTTTATACTGCCATCTATCGATGTTATAATGTACCTTTTTTTTTTCAGTATGTAGAATACCTACCATAATCTAATCCACGCGCACTTAGGCACCAACAGCATAAGCCGATTATACCGCCGAGCTTGTTATGGCTCTTTTTACAGGAAATACGTATAACAAGCTCAAACTACGTGTCAGTCCATTACTGGATAAATTACTCCCCGAATTAGCACCTTTAGCACGAAATCCCTGTATATAATTCAGTCCATCCCAGGCTGGCCAGGCTCTTAATTCTTTGGTAACATCATATACATAAACTCACGCCTGTATTCCCCGAAAGGAAAAAAGAAAAGCACCCACATTTCACCCCACAGGTCCCAATGTAATAGGTGGCGAGCCTATTGCCATTAACCGAGCACTTATAAACCTGCGATAAATACACACATAACTTCGAAAAGCATTAGAAATTCATTGGTGTGTGCCATGGGAAACCTGGGATCGAACCCGAGACCTCGTCTCAGCAGTCCATTACCCTTATCACTAGGCTACCGCAGATTATTTCGTATTCTTTAGTATTCTTTATTATTAATGATAGTTCTATATATAGATAGATAGATAAAGATAGATAGAAAGAATAGATTCTTCAGTATTAAAATCATTACGAACACTTTGTTCATCAAGGTCGTTCTGACGCTGACTTCACAAGCAGCCACCTCCTGGACTATAGTACAAACGAGTGGCTAATGCATACCCAAAATAAATTTCCAAACAAGACGTCAGATCCATTCTAGAGATGTTTAAAATTCAAGCCCAAACGTATCTCGCTCGAATATCGGGTGCTACTAAATGTTTGCGAGTTGTTATCGCGACATTAATATAAAAATATAAAACTCATTTTTCGCACTGAAACTGTTGAATAAAGCTTGATGAAATCATATACATGGCTATTTCATTCTTCACTTCTGACTAGTTTGAAATTGAGCAGAGTAAAATTAATTTAAAAAATTCACGTACGCTGAAAAGGTATCTACAACAAAGAATAGGATAATATGCTACTTCTTATCTCTCATTGTGGGTCAAAGGCATGAGATTAACCATTCTGATTAACAGTATTTCAACAGCAACATTGTCAGTAGTATGAAATCAAATTAAAAGACTTACATTTTCAGACCATCGATCCTATTACTATCACCAGTAATATTATTACAAATGCAATTTTCATAAAGTGAATTTATACCGTCAATATCCGTTAGGATACTAATTTGTTGTATAGTCAATTAGCATCTCTTACTGGAGGTATAAATCTGTAGAGAATATTTAATTTGTTAGATAAACAAGATGACGGTGAAGTCCGTTCCACACTATAGATATTAAAATAATATGGAAATAATATTGCCTTACAAGATGATAGTCACGACCACCTGATACTGTAAATCTTAATTTTATTGAAGTTTCTATGAACTTGAAGCCATCACAAGAAGTCATTGGAGGCTCTTTTAGGGAAACCATTAATTGTAATTTACCGTTCTTTGTAAACCCACGCCTTGCAGATAGAAGTGTCTACCGTTACTCAATGTAATTAACTCGGATATTCTGTAATACACACAGTATTAATCACGGTTAATGTTACCCAAAGGAAATTAAATTACAGATTTTCCTTGTAATATTACCTTGATATTACACATGGAAATAATAACGGGTGTATGAGGTTCCGTCAAAATCTTTGAAACCCGAATGAAACTTGAATTCTCATCATGTTATTTGGCGCACCATTTACGCAATAAAGTTCAAAATAAACTAAATAACGAAATCGAGGAGATAAAGTAGAAGACTTCAAAGTATTAACTTACGGCTGGATGTTGATTTCTTCTCAAAACTATAAACCATTTTACCGATCTGCCAAAATTAATAGGCTTCACCAAACTTGAATAACTTCACAGACAACCTTTATTAGTAGGTACAACATAGGATTCTACCAGGTTAAATAGTCTGCCTATTGTTAAGCAATAATAATAGCTCCTACAAAGATATTTTCCCAGACATTTAATAAATAAGGTTCGTACTTAAAACGTGAATAGTTGAGCAACTTGTTTCATAGTTTGTAAAATAGTTCTAAGTACTTATTTTCGTTCTGAAAATTAAGTGCCGTCTGGAGTTCAACGAAGCGATGCAATAGTTGGGGATGTTTGTGGCTCAATCTCTAGAATTTTCTCGAAATTCATAACCTACTTATGAACTTTGATGCAGATATTCGTCTTTCTTTGATGAAGAAAGACGAATATCTGCATGAGGCTGTTGGCATAGGCTCCTATACGCCCCTAAAGGAACGGTATATTATGATAGACATATGCTAATGAAAATGTATGGAACACTTTTACCTTCCTCTTCGGAGATATAAAAGGATAAGTATACCGCTATAAAAGTTAACATTTAAAATTGCTAGTAAACCACGCATAAAATCATTACTACTTAGTAAACTTTTGATGATAATTTTAATTTTAGTGGGCCATTTGAAGAGTTTGATCGACGAAAATCTTTGCAGCGATATAAAAATACAGAAGATATTGTTATACCAAAGTATACCTAAGGTTGCAGGTCCTCTAGCTGTGTTGAGTCTATGGCGCTCTAACAACATCTCACCTGAAATTTGGTACATCCGTTAATAGATGAACAAGGGTCTAACACGTGTTTTACTCTTGATGTTGGTAGGTCAGACAACAGACGCTTCTAAAAAACATACATACACATACTTACATACTATAACGCCTTTATCCCCGGAGGGTTAGGCAGAGGTGAATTAACACCCTCATTTCACCAATCATTGGATTCGGTCCCACGTAATAGGGGGTGAGCCTATTGCCGCTTTCCGGGCACTATTGTTGACTCAAGTCGTGTATCCCAGGCTGAGAGAGGCTGAAGAGATGGGTTGGACTAAAGGTTACTCCGCCGGGAACCTCTCGGTATAAACCAAATCAGAAATAGAATATATTTCTCATAAAATAAAACTATCACTGATATAAAATTCTAGTACAGTGAAGTCCGACTAACAACACAACTTCGATATCACTAATTGGTTGTGGAGGTCAGATGGCACGCTTTACAGCAAATATCAAAGTTTAGCCGCATCACAACTAGACCGATTCCCCAATTGAGTTGTAGAAAGGTTCAGAGAATGATGATGAAATACTAGTGCACATACTTCAATTTTGTACTACTCTAATCTCTAGTTTGTTAAGCTGAAAAGTTTGTTACTGTGTTCAACTCAGTAACAAACGTATCAGCATTTCATCTCTTATTAAAGGGGAATAATATAAAGCTAGTAAATCCAGCACACATAGTTCTAGCGACGCTTAGTAAGGGCGTCTGTTCATTTGAATTCCACTGCTGCATTTGAATTGGAGATTTCACCGGCTTTAATCTAAAACCGACGGTGGATGTCGCCTGTCGTCATCCTACTAATTAAGAGCTTCATCTATGCAGATGAAGTACTTATCAAGTTGGAATACGAATTTGATATTTTAAGATAAATATAATGCTTTAGAACTAATAGCGCTATCTAAAAAATCTGCCTTTTGGAAATTTGGCACTGTTTGGTATTGTTTGGTAAATAGCTTAAAAAAGTTCTAGAATACATATATTACATAAAATCACGCCTGTTTCCCATAGGGGTAGGCAGAGATCGGATCTCCATTTGCTACGATCCTGACATACTACTCTCGCTTCATTCACTCTCATTACATTCTTCATGCAAGCTCGTCGGTTTAGGGTTCGTTTCTAACACTTTCCTGATTTGGTCCAGGTATGTGTAACCTAGGTCTTCCCCTTCCGACGGTACCATCCACACTCTCCAGTTCTAGAATGTTGTAAAAAAACGTGCCATATGAACTTGGAGCCCTAAAAATTCCAACAACTGGTCTAACTGCCATACTTCGATATCACCATTGGATTGTGATTGATAAATGGAAGTCGCTTTATGGAAAATATCGAGGTTCAGCCAAATCCTCAGTTAGACTTGTAAAGCGGACCCCAGACTCCGAGGGAATGCAGCTGGGATTAACGCTTAGATGAAGATGATGATGGATGAATCTTGTTAACCATAACTTTTTTAAACAAATGTGGGTACATATTATGATAATGCTGTTTCTGTGTGTCAAAAGTACCGATTACTTGTCGAATACATAGGGAAAAAGAATCTTCTCGGGCGGGACTCGAACCCGCAGTCTTTCCCTTACAGGGGGAATGCCTGACCAATTCGGCTACCGAGACACGCCCGATATGATTCAAATTTCCCATCTTATACGTCTTTCCCTATGTATTCGATTTGTATAGTTAGCATACTCAATGCTGTAAAAATTCCTTCTACCGATTACTTGGTTAAGTAATTAGTTTTTCGTGCAAATTTCATTCAGATTATTCTGCCACGGTTGCGTGAAAAGTAACAACATCGACTCAATCATAAACATGCTTGTCGACTTTTATTATATAACATTTTTTTCAACGAATTTAGAATTTTCTCCTTTTGAACATTGTTTTTTTTTACTTATACAGGACACGTCAATTTGACTTCGCCTGATGTTAAGCTAAAGGCTCTGACAGCCTCTGTGGCGTGGCGGTAGTGCACGCGACTGCCACGCAGGAGGCGCGGGTTCGATTCCCGCTCAGTGCAAATATTTGTATGCATGAATATGGCTATTTGCATTGGTCTGGGTGTTTCTATGTATAATATGTATGTATTTACAAAAAAAAATTATAAGTATGTTTATCCGCATTCTAGATTCCATAACACAAGCTATAAAAGCTTACCATGGGCCTAGATAGCGTTGTGTAGAATGTTGTGAATATTTATTATTATTATTAAAAAAAAAAGCCTCGGAAAGAGGGTCACCATCGTAAACACCTAAACAAAATTGAGGTAACAAAAATGTATACAAGAATGTATACGAAAATGTACACAGGCTGTAGCATAATATATACCTAGCTATGTTGTATACATTTCTGTTCGTACAATATCAAGTACTGAGTTAACTTTTCCATACTTCAAAGATAGAAATATCGGATAAATGTCTCACAATAACATCTACTTACAGTAAGGTTAATATCTGTCTACATTTTTTATTACAGAAACGCAATTCCTTTCTCCTTAAGAGATATAGAAAATTCACCAGCTGCCCTCTACAGCAATCAGTAATCCTGCAAAGGGTCTCACGAAAGGCAAACGGAAATGTCCCATAATAAAGTGTTTAAGGAAAAAGGTAAGGGTCCCTTTATCATGGCTGCTTGTTTGGATCTGTTGTATCGTCTATATGTCTATATTGTCGGACACGGACCTACAATTCGATCACTATGACACATCCAACGTGAAGAATAATGGTGCTAGTAAATTTTTTCTACATATTTTTTGTAAGTTACAATAATGTAACGGTTTTAAGATTGAACGTGATATTCACTCCAACACTAATAAACATGGTACTTAATAATAAACGTTGACTCTTATAACAGTTATATAAATGACCATGTCAATCTAAAATCCATACTTACTTAATATTATAAATGCGAAAGTAACTCTGTCCGTATGTTACGCTTTCACGCCTAAACCACCGATTTTGATGAAATTTGGTATAGGGGTAGATTAGACTATGAGAAAGGAAATAGGCTATGTTTGGTCGCGATAACCGACATCCACGCGAGCGGAGCCGCGGGAAAAAGCTAGTCATAAATAAAGGTGATTTTTCCAGTACACCAATGCAAATATTTTTATTTGGCCCGTAGTGAACTAAATCCTATCAACACCTTTGGAGAACCTGCTAAAACCGGCCCCGGCGCAGGTTTTTCTGTCGAAATTCTGAGGTCGTAAAGCAGTCACTCCCAGAAAAGCCGGCATATCAAATTAAAGACGATAAGCTAACCTTGGGTTATAATCCCTATGAGAAGGATGAATATTGCATAGAAGAGAACCAAACGCCACATACAAGTTAACCGATATGCCGGATAATATAGAGAGACAGCGAAGACTTATATAACTTTCTAACCAAAACTGTCTAGTCAATAAACTGAAATAAATCCTTTCACACAACGTCTGCGAGAGTACCAACAAAAAAATCCAATTTTGAATATTTTGCAATTACGTATTCTATTGAATAAGCGACACGTGTTACGGTGTTACACGGTTTTGTATTCGTGCGATAAAGAAGGAGTCGTTTGTAAGGCACAGTTGACAATAAAGGGTCAGGAAGGCCTTTAACATTTGTAGCAAAAAAAGAACATCGTTTATTTTTAAAAAAAGACAAACATATAGCTCATCTTTTGGTTAATGATAACCATGATCCAATACCAAATACTGGATATACACAAATCTATATATATAAAACTCAATTGCTGTTCGTTAGTCTCGCTAAAACTCGAGAACGGCTGAACGGATTTATCTTATCTTGGTCTTGAAATGTTCGTGGAGGTCTAGGGAAGGTTTAAAAGGTGAGAAAAATTCGGGAACCGACATCCACGCGGGTGGAGCCGCGGGCAAAAGCTAGTACAGGATGAAAGTAAAGTAAGTGAGGATCAAAATGTTAAGGAAGTATCGTTGCCAATCTCCCTAAACATGAGAATACAGTACCATAACTATACAGTACTTTATAGTAACTATTCAATACTGAAATCAAGTGGTACCTTAGTACTTTCTACTTCGTGTTTCGTGTAGAAGTTACACAAAATAATTACAGAACATAAAAATATTGTGTTCCTTTATTTGGTTTAGTCATTGCAAACAAGGTGCGCAGGTGTGCACATATAAAAATCAATTCAGGCGTGATCCGTATTCTTATCTCATTCAGGAAACACAAACATTAAAATCAAGCCTTTTATCTGCACTCTGCATAAAGATTATTTTGCTTCAAAAGTCTTTGAAGAAAGATGACGCTACAAGTATTTCATTACCAGACACAATTTCCAATAGTCCTTCTAAAGCGTTGAATCCGAACGAAAGTCCAATTTATGTTTGCACTGCTTTTATAGATATTCAATTAAAGGGAGAACAAAACAAATACCTAAGAACATTGTTCAATTCCGGATTCAAAATCAAATTGAACAAGTAAGTCCTGAACTTATAAATGAGCGATTTGTATCATTATGGAAATATTTATGAATCGGTTCAACGGAATAATGGCGTAATTGTATAAAGGTAAAGTTTAAAGAGCAGGAAAAACTTGGCTAAGTTTAACTTTATATTTAAAAAAAAAACATTTTAATCTCTTTCAAGGTATCAATTTCAAATATGTCTATATAGTGCTCTCCAAACCCAAAAAATAAATCATGTTTTGTTAAAACCTAAACTTCGTTGTATGTACATCAATGTAAACAACTTCTACATTAATTAATTCAATAAAAATAGCAGAAGTTTAACAATGAAATACAGTTTGGCATCCTACTTCTGTTGAAGCGTTCTAATTCCAGAGCAGAACCCCTAACTTTGTAATTAAATTGTCTTAGTTATAATGTCCGTGAGCATTCCGACAGATGTCACTATTCTGCTAAGAATATTAGCATAAATTACGTATGGTGCAGGTAATTCTAGATACACACGTGCGAGATATTTTAGAGTTGATCACTGCCTTGGAGATATTTTTTATTAAAGCAAACAAAAAGAATGACTTTGAAATAGTTTTCTGAACAAAAAATATATATTTTCTTATCCTTGTTTGTTCACGATTTTGAAAAAACTTTTTCACTTTTCACGTCTTGGTCAAGTAATAATGTTTGATTGAGTAGAATCGGAGATATGAGTATGACCAAAACAGATATCCGGCGCCCACGACGCGTCCGGTGGAGTCGTGGGCATTATCACAGTAAATTTTAAATTTTCAAACAAGAAAATTGTATGATTAACAAAATAACTCATGATAAATACCTACCAACACATTTAAAATGCTAAACCTCAAATGAGGGTAACTCTACATTTGAATTCCATTGCGGCATTTGAATTGCAGATTAAACTGCCTTTAATCTAAAACCCACGTTAGATGACGTTCCGAGTAAAACGGTAATTAAGGACCTAATATACGTAGATGGGGCCCAATAGCTCCCTTATCAACTGAAGTAGTAATTCAGAATACATAATTAGTGGCACAATTTTCTATAGTTAGTTTTGAATGGCGAAGGCTCGCAAGTCATCACTTTAGAGGGCCCACGGGGGGAAAAGTGGATGAAAGCGGGTCGTGTTGGTACGATATGTGGAGAAATGGAACTAAAGATAGATGGAGCATTAGTGTGTTGTGTTGTTGGCAAGATAATATAAATAAGAATAAGTTTGAAGCAAGTGAAATTTGACTGGAAATGGAGCATTGAGCAAGATATCTACCTATAGTGTATGAAGGAATGTTGGGAGATGTTTCTATATATACGCGGTATAAAAACTGAGGTATTTAGATACTCTAGCTAGACCCAGATGATATCACTGTATATGTAACCCTATAAATACTTTGAATATGATTTATTGCTGACTTAGTTTGGCTGTGCAATTTTCATGAAATTGTGGAATAGTTCTACATCCGAATCAACACATTTTCAGGTGTTAAATCGTACATTTAAGGACATGAAATATGACCAGTATTAAGCGATTACAGAACACATTTGCGTACTATTCTGGTGCAGATAAAAAGCTCTAAGCTCAAGCTTTGAGACGACAGATAGTGGTATTAGCGTCGCGTCGTTTGGAATGAAGTAGTTGCAATCGGGAAAAGTTTATCTAGTAGGGGAGCTTCAATTTTATTATGAAATGGTTTCAAAATACTACTGAAATATTTCCTATAATTTCCTTTCATGACTGGTAAGAATGTTTTCGTCCATGTAGAATGCATCCGTTCTGGTCATAATACTACTAACCTCGCATTACCAAACATGATGTACCCCACACAATGAGCCTGTTATCCATACTAATATTAGAAATGCGAAAGTAACTCTGTCTGTATGTTACGCTTTCACACCTAAATCACTGACCCGATTTTGATGAAATTTGGTATCGGGGTAGATTAGACCATGAGAAAGGAGAGGAGAAAGTCTATGTTTGGTTACAATTACCGACATCCACGCGGGCGGAGCCGCGGGCAAAAGCTAGTAGTGTATAACTAAGGCTACAAATGGAAATCTATTGTCAAATAAAAAGCATTTTACGAAGCTGTAGGTATAAAATGAATCCATTATTCGTTTACTTTAAAAAGGCAATGTCGTACCTACGTCGAATGAAAATGTCCATTCATGATTTATTACACAAAAGAACATTTTTATTTTATTATTTGTTATAACTTTTCATTTCATTGCTGCTTTGCAATTTTTTTTAGTTATTAGCTATTAAAGTAATAACTACGAGCACTTTATTACTCGCCTAATTGTATTAAAAATTGCTCAGAAGAAGTTGTGTAAAGTACAATGCATGAAAATTTATTATTTTACCGTTCTGGCTATTTTTGACGTATATAATACGGGTATTAACCCAAAGAAATACTTGTCTTTAAATGTCTTTAGGAGAGTAGATTCTTAGAGGTTGTGTCAGCAATTTTTTTTAAATAGAATAGACTTCCTAGAAAGCAGTTATTCTACAATTTATCCGTGATTTTTTTTAAAGACTTGGTCTGTCAGAGATACGACTAAAAGTTGCGACCGATACCCATGCATCTGCTATTTACACTATACCTCACTATATCTACTACACTACATAAAAATGTTAGAAGAACAGCTGGATTAATTTGCAAGGCTTGAGGGAGTTTTCCACAGTAAACTAATATTGAGATGGAATCGGAATAGTTGCTATGCCCGTGTGTTTGGATAAGCATCCGATATTTCGGTATTGTTACGTGCCGAAAATTCACATTAAAAACAAATATACCTTTTGAATATATTGAATAACGTGAATCTGATAAGCCTAATTTTTATATCACTATATTTTTGTACTTAAAGATTCAATGACCTCATATCTAACTAATAGAATCAAATTATTTGGGACCCCCACCACAAGATGAATCTCATCCTCCGCATCGCGCCACGTTGCTCACAGCGATGGTAAGATGCGCGAACGCTTGGGGTGCGGCTGTCTCCTTCTGCGAGCAAGTAATGCTCGAGAAGGAGGCGGCCGGCCGGGTCCGGACTAGACCCCGGGCCCGGGAAGCCCGCGCAGAGCGAAGGCGAACCGGACGTCGGAGGTCGCAGAACGACCTCCGTCCTCCATGAGCGCTGGCCTGGGGGTGACCGGTGGAGCCGCCTGTCACCCTAGCAGAAGCAGGCCGCGGCGGCGGCGCCAAATGCGCCTCCCCGTAACCGGGGCTAGATGGGGACACTGTGGTCCCCACAACCCGAAGGGGGCCATCTCGAAAGAGATGGTCCTGGGTCTGCCGGGGTGCGAGAGATATGCTTTTGGCACTCTCACCTCCGGCAACCAAGGACCCATGACGGCGTGCGTTTTAGTCGGTTCGAGTCCGACATAACCGCCTCCACCGGCTCCGTGGGGGTGGTATCCGTGGGGATTTATCGCACGATAAAAAAAAAATGCGGAGGAATTCAACGATGCATGTTAACTTTTACCTATATAGGTATGTAGATAGTTCTAGTTTTTGTAGTATTGCATATAAATAGTAACTACATTTATTTCAATAAGATACTATTGACTCTTTATTCATTTCAATAAAACTTATAAATTATATTTTTAAATACATATAAAAAAACATCTATTTAAAAATATAAAAAATAGTACCCCACCGGCATCGGGTACAAGGACCAAGCTACCGGTGGTTAGGGCTCCTGGGAGAGGAACCTCCTCACAATGCGTGCCGTGTCGAGGAGACTGCCTTCTGCATCAGGCTCTTGACCCAACTGTCTAATGCGGGCCTCTTGAGGTGTCGGTCGAGGCTCTTGGCGATATTATTTATATTATTATTGTAGTGATTGTCTGTTATCTTATGATAATCTTTAGAAAATCATAAAATAAACACTTTACCTCTCCGAACAAATGTGTTATCAAATTTCCACAAAATATAGTTGAACTACCGCAGCGTTTGCTGTAAAACGCAAACTTTGTATCCTATGCCTCCTCTTGCCTCACAATGGAAATGAAAATGGATAACCGATATAATCTGCAATACAATTCCAAATCCACTATGTAAACTCCTATGATATTTACAATACTCAAATGGATATCAAACAGAGTGTGTATTTATTACTTTAATTTATTAACATTGATCTGTGTGTTTCTGAGTTTAATATGTGGGGATCTATAACGAATATAATAATATATCTGTCTATTCAATAAACAGATGAAAACTTCTATGGTCATTTATTAATTCTTACTTATGCAAACTCGCCTTATTTTGAGTCTAAAAGGCACTGTGTAAAAATCCCAGAATTTGATTTAGGGCCACGTTCACAGTAGATGGGTAGATAATACTTTAAACGAATTTTGCTTCTAGCTAATCCTCAGCAAGGTCCGAAGCTGGGTAACGAACATTGGCAGTTACTAAAAGGAACACTGTAAAAAATTACTGGATGGAACAGCATTTGTATGTCTGCAACCTGACTTTGTTTCACCGTTTAGGAATTTAAAACTCTTTATACGATCTGAAGTAAGATAATTATTGCGGAGGTGAGAGAGCTGCGGTAGCCTAGTGGTATGGGTAATGGACTGCTGAGACGAGGTCTCGGGTTCGATCCCAGGTTTACCAGGCACACACCAATGACTTTTCGATGCTTTTCGAAGTTATGTGTGTATTTATCGCAGGTTTATAAGAGCCCGGTTAATGGCAATAGGCTCGCCACCTATTACATTGGGACCTAAACATAAACTGGCGAAATGTGGGTGCTAGCACCCTTCGGGGAATACAGGCGTGAGTTTATGTTATGTTATGTGAGAGAGCTACCACAGTCTGGTTGTAGTATATTTATTACGATTCAATGAGATAATATAGCAATGTCTTACAAACTAAATTACAGGCTTATATACTATGATTTATCCGCTATTGGTGGAGTGGGAGCGATGCTTGTGGCCACGTCTTATTTTCTCGTTGACTTGCATGTTTTGTGTTATGGCAGAGGACGTGATTTCTTAGCGTACATCATTATTATTTGTGCATTCTAATTTCCTTATAGAAATCACGTTCCTGTCTGCCATAATAATTATCAATACTGTGGCATTTATGCTAATCCAGTTATGTCAAAACTAAATAAAATACGCTAAAAATCTCTAAAATGGTATAATACACCCATTGTATAGACGTTTTGTAGAAAACGGGTTTGCACACAGTTTCGATAGCAAAATCGATTTTTGACTTAAAATCATTTTTTTAAATTACATGTCATTTCGCATAAACAGATCACGAATATACGAAAAAAAACTCTGTTCTATGTGATGTTAATAAAGTCTACAATAGCTTGCACTAGTCGGCCGGCCGACTTCCTGCTAATTGTGTGTTCATTTGCCTCCCGGCCATAGACTGTCGGCACTGGCCGTTATCGGCTTTACACTATAATAATATTTTTAGTGTATTTTAGTTAGTTTTTAAATTTAAATTAATTTAAATTAGTTAGTTTTGACACAACTAAATTAGCATTCTTATTCCACTTGACAATGAATTTCAAACGCAATCGTACCGTGTAATAATTTCAAGGTCACCACATTTTGAACTGACTAATAAATCGATCAATCATTTGGATTTAATGGCAGTTTTCGGTATGTCAATAATCCCTATGATTGATACTAGTTTTCGGCTCATTGGTTTAGGTTTGGTTGGAAGTGTGAAACATATTTGCGTTTCATACGGAAACATATTTTTATGTGGCGTTCTATTCGAAAAGTTTGATAAAACCTTACTCAGGTAACCATATCTTATACATGTTGTATGTGGTTTTGGATACTGGTCTCATATACCTATTTCAATGAATATTATTTTCAACTAATGAGATCACCAAGGTATTTAACCCTTTTATTTCGTGCGCAAACCGCCTTAGATAACCTCCGCCGCGGAGGTGGATTAGAATCGAATTGACTAAAATCAAGAAATATGATAGTTTAGTACAATATTTTGGAATCTATTAAATTAATTAAAAGGAATTGAAAATTGGGCACAGCTATACTTTTTTTAAATAAAAGAACACGTCAATTTGACTTCACCTCGCCTGATGGTAAGCTAAAGGCAAGTTCTCGGAAAGAGGGTCACCATCGTAAACATGTACCATGTTAACAATGGTGGCACTCAGATTGACGGCCTTATTAGATGCCTTTTCAAGCCCCGCTTAAAGGCCCCGGAACTGTAGGAAGAAGGAAACACATGAGCTGGCAAGGAGTTCCAGGTCTTAATGGTGCGGCATAGGAATGATTCACCGAACCACTTGGATCTAGAAGGTATATTTTGCACCGTATGCAGGTGACATCTAAGTCCCGCAAGGAAAGAACGTCCTGTGGAGTAAAGGAGTGTACAAACAAAGTGTCGTCTCAAATTCTCAAAGCACTAAAAATAAGAGCTCCTAAAATCTCCGATTTCCTACTACTTTCCATACCATCGATACCACCAATATTTTACGTGCGTGAACCGTGCCGCATCTCAACTATATCGCAAAGTTTATCGTTCATCAATGGTTATCTACGCACAGAATTGGATCCGTACGTATAAAACCTTCAATGGATTCTAAAGGTATGTTCGTGACCAGTTCGAGTGTTTCTCGATAGAAGCGGCGATTGTATTAGATAGCATTTCTTAGGATCCGTTACGGATAAATGTGTCGTTTGTTATGTTTAAGTTGTTCCTGAAACATTCTTGTGTTTCTAGAGTCAAGGCATTTCTGTAACGCCCTTGAATAATAAGCATTTGAATAAGTAGTTTACTTATCATGATATTATGTATTTTATGTTTTATGTGTACATTTCTGGAAACACCTCAAACTATTAAAAAGTCTATCTAACTGTCATAAATGTTGTTAGCGCAATTTATACGGATTTCACCATATTTATAGGAATATAATATGTTTGCATGCCTGCTGTTTCATGATTTTTTTTTAATTTTTTTTTATTTAGGACATGTCAAGTTGACTTCACCTCGCCTGATGTTAAGCAAAGGCAAAGTCTCGGAAAGGGGGTCACCATCGGAAACATGTACCATGTTAACAGTGGTGGCGCTCAGCTTGACGGCCTCATTAGATGCCTTTTCACGCCCCGCTTAAAGGACCCGGGACTGTAGAAAGAAGGAAACACGTGAGCTGGCAGGGAGTTCCAGGTCCTAATGGTGCGGCAAAGGAATTAGTCACTGAAACGCTTGGTTCTAGCTTGTATACTCTGCACCTTATATGGATGGCACCTTAGCCCTGCACGTGTCGTCCTGTGTAGGAAAGGAGAGGGATATATTATTACGTATAGACAATCGTATGTCCTTATTGTGTTTCCAGTAAAAATCTGGTAGTACAGACGCCCGCATAAATGCGAAAATTCTCAGTGCGTGCTGTTTCATGCACATACATGAGCATGGCTAACGTGTTGACTGACGATGATTTTTCAATGATCTCGATATAAAACAGAACCCGTTAAACCCTTGGTGAACAATATAACATAATGACGTTCACATTTTAATATTTCCCCATCAAAGTATTGTTTTAATTCCTCATAAAATTTGACGCTTTTAATAATTTTATTCGACTTGAGTTTTATTATTATGCGACTAATTCTGCTTTTATGTTTTAGAGCAATTTGGAAATTTCTATTTATACGTCTTCTTCTTCGTGTCAATGGCTCATCAATCTATTAAATTATGTTGGCCCATTACCTGGCTACGGCCAAAGCATTGTCTGTTGCCCTGCACAGCTCTGCGATGGTATAAGTGGAAGGGCACAGTGGGCAAGAGAGCAAGCCTCTCTATCTATTTATGCTACTATAGATGTACGAGTACTAAGATAATAATAAGGCCCCAAGGCAACCGCAATGGCAAGCCGGTTGCACCTTCCACGTCAGAACCCAGAATCCGTTCTTATACTTCTGATTCGGTTTACTGTGGCTCTTATGGAGTGACTATCACCTGACCTCCTAATCCAAGACAAAAGCCTATAACAAGCGCACCGGCCTCCACGTGAAGTTGTTTCAGCCCCAAAGACCATACACCCGATTCAATTTAAATGTATACTTTTATCCAACATGTTTTATATCATACTAGCTATTACATGTGGTTCTGCCTGCGTAAGTATCGGATCCAAAAGAGATCTATGACATGGTATGTCCACCTGACTTCAAACTCTATCTCTCAACGTTAATCCCAGTCACATCCGAAGCTTTCAGCTTGGAGTCTAGGATCCGCTTTTACCAACCTAACTGCGGATTTGGCTGCACTTCGATATTTTCTGTGGAGCGACTGCCATCTGACCTCCATAACCCAAAGGCGATATCAAAGCATTGCAGTTAGACCAGTTGTTGGACATTTGTGGGTTTCCACTATCCGTAACGACTGCTATAGATGTTCGGATGGCAGCCGGGACCAACGGCTAAACATGCTCCTCGAGGCACGACTAGACTAATGCAAATACCCATATTCATGCATACGAGTGCAAATATTTGCCTTTGAAATTGTTAAAAATCCGGTATATACCTACAAGATTTTCATGACCAATTATTTATTGATGTTCTTGAAATGAGCCATTGTATTTAAATAAAATAAAAGCTTACTTAATGGCCTATATAACTATGTCATAAAATATTTTTCACCCGTTCTATATCAAAACGAGCGGAACATCATTTTCTAAAGAGTATAATTATATTTTCGTAAACAGTTCCTCCTTTAGTGGTAAGATCCTTACGGAATCAGTTTGCTCAGCTAAATCGTAACAAATTATCGTTCCGTTGAGTCAACAGTATTCTCAAACGTTTGGAATTAAATCTGTAGCGATACTTATTGACAGACGTCTTGAGTTCCACCGGAATAAATGTATTTACACAATTACACACCGTCTTGTACACAGATACTTGGCAATGTAAATTTATGTTCTCATTTACAAGAGTTTGACTTCCATTGATGTCTTGATGAGCATGTGTGTGGGTTGCATCAAGATTAATGGGGTTCAAAACCACCTCATCATTAAGCTGGTACGTTTAATGATTAACGGATGAGTCTCTGACGCAAACTTTCTTCTTGCCGTCGTTGTGGGGATAATATGGTTGACAACAGAAATATTGGTAGGATAGTACGGCCACATGAGCAGGAAACACATGACAATTTTTACACAATTGAGTATTCTACTGACTTGTCAGATTAGTTACTTTTTACTAAACGTCAAAACGGTAAGTTAGAAGATAACTGATGAGAAAAATAAATTGTGACGTCATAAAATTTAATACTCAAATCATTAACTTATAAAATACTAGCTGTCCCGGCGAACTTCGTACCGCCAATTTTTTCCTACCCTCGTGGCGTCAGATCCCGTTCCCGCTGCACCATTTAGGGGGATGAAAAATAGATAATAATTAAATGACGATTGATCATTTTTCTACCGGAAAGAAAAAATGATTGAATTACTGAAATGGCTATTAAAAAATAAGGGTTGATCGTAGAAGGGTGAAAATTGAGGATTGTATGTATTTTTGTATGTTGTATCATAAAAAAATAGAAATTAAAAATTTTGTCTAAAAAATAAAAAATAAAAATTTAGGGGTGGGACTACCCCTAACATTTAGGGGGATGAAAAATAGATGTTGGCCGATTCTCAGACCTACTCAATATGCTCACAAAATTTCATCAAAATCGGTCAAGCCGTTTCGGAGGAGTATGGCAACAAAAACTGTGACCCGAGAATTTTATATATTAGATATAACTTATAAATATATAAATAGGTTGGTTGGATTAATAAAAATAAATAAAAACGATAAAATAAGAACCGACGCAACATTTACAATTCTTAAATTTTGATTGTTTTCTGTTTTTTGTGCTAAATAAATAAATGAGTTTGGGTAGATAATTTATTTTAACTACATGAAAATACCCAATTCCTGTCCTAGAAAGGTACTCGGTAGTTTTAATGTATAAGCTTGTAATAACATCTTTACAAATACCGTCAATATGCCATATTGTGATATTTCCAAGTTCAGAATAAAAATGGAGGTGTAACTTTGAAAAATAAAGGCATTTCTTATTTCTCGTGATTATACTGGGTGTAAGGGGAACAAGCCGAAAACCCCTAGTAGTACTCCAGGCACATAACACATTGGCATAAAAATAAAATCGATTTGGATAAAAAACAATTTTTTTCCTTTCTTTTTTTGATTTTATTTTATTTTTTATTTTGAATTTGTAATTTCATAAAAAAACACCACTACAAAAAAACACGCGGTTGGCGCTAGTTGTTTTTTTTATTTGTAGTTATGTTCTTTTTATGAAATTACTGTTTCATTTAACTTTACTAACACGATGGAGAGCAAATAATTCAAACTAAAAAAAATTAAAAAAAAAAACGTTTTTTTTGTCCAATTCTATTTATTTTTTATGCTAATGTGTTATGTACCTGGAGTACTACTAGGGGTTTTCGGCTTCGGGAGCGTTCCCCTTACACCCGGCATATTTGCAGTGAAAAGTCCCCACGCGTAACATGCAGGCGAACACTGCTTATGACCGTTTTATCTTAATATATTTTTATGTGGCAGACGCTCTCAAAGAAGTCATCTAAAGGTATGATTCTGAAGCCGAATGCAGCAGATACAGCGCACCGCGATACATACATTACTCGTTAAACTTCGATACAGACAAAGGGATCCATTGAGAAGTCGCAATGAATTACGCGCATCAGTTGTCTGCAGTTATCGTATCACCTTCGGAATCATGTATTT
This sequence comes from Eilema sororculum, assembly GCA_914829495.1. Lineage (NCBI taxonomy): Eukaryota > Metazoa > Arthropoda > Insecta > Lepidoptera > Erebidae > Eilema > Eilema sororculum. Next base: position 3,475,392 of record OU618532.1, read on the forward strand.
AGATGTTCCTATGTAAATGCTAAAATGCCGACAGACTGATATATACACATTAGTCACGCCTCTTTATTTCTCATAAGTTAGAGAGAGACCATACGTTTCCAGTTGGTTCAATCAATAAAATTAAATAAATAAATAAACCTGAAAAAATCGCAAATATAACATTAAATATTTTAGATTATTCTACATCTACACCCGAAATGAGTGAAGTTTGTGTTTAGTTTTAGAATGCGAATAAATATACTTTACACATTATATATAGAAACACCCAGACTAATTCAAATGACTATTCTTGTATAAAAATATTTGTACAGAATTCGAACCCGCACCCCCTGATGTGACCGCCGAATGTACTACGACGAGTCGACTATATACGTGTTTTTTTTTTAACAGAAAATCCCGATTGAATAACACAATCCGGGTATCAAACTTCAAACTAGAAGCCTCATACCGCGCGACCAACGAGATAATACAAAATGTTGCCACTACAAGTTCTGACGAAGGTTCACCCCTTGGGGTTACCATACAGAAATATTTTACTCGCATCTCATGCGAACTCCATGTTCCGTAATGGAGTTGAAAAAACTCACTCCTGTGACATTCTGAAACTTTTCGTGTATGTACTTTTGAGAATAAGATACATTGATGTAGAGTGAAAAGTTTGGTATCTACACATTTAAATAAATTGAAGTCTGTTTTGTGTTTAAAAGAACACAAAGTTTTTTTTTTAATTTTGTTCCGTCTGCCTTTTGCGGTTAATCTCTGAAACGGCCACAGAGTCAATTATAATTCTGGAAATCTTCTTAATAGATTTTCCCTGGCAGATAGCTAATATTAGGTCTTTGCCTAGGAAATTGCCGTTTTATTTAAAAAAAAATTAAACGAATTTGTTCATGTATTCTTTATTTGTATTATTTGAACTAATCACCCAAGCAATCAATGCATCTTTGCTAACGCAGTAGCAGTTTATTGATGCCCTTTTTAAAGAAATCAGCTGGACGGGAGGCAAACAATTCTTCAAAGGCATTTTCCGCCTAAAAGTTATCCAAATTCTGGAGTAAAAGTAGTAGTCTGTAGGCGCAAGGTCTGGTAAGTAGGGCGGATGATGGAGAGCTTCCAATCCCAGTTTTTGCAACGTGGAGACCGTCTGCTGTGCAGTATGAGGTCGCGCGTTGTCTTGCAGGAGCAGCGGAGACGAGCGATTGACCAATGCTGGTTGGAGATGTGCCAGTTTCTCCTTCATTGTGTTCAGTTCTTCTTATTATACATCTGCAGTAATGCTCACCGCGTTTGGTAAGAAGCTGTGATGAATCACACCGGCTCTAGGCCACCAAACAGTGACCATCACTTTTCTAGGGGTAAGTTTTTCTTTACGGCATTGTTTAGGTGCTGAACCAGGATCCAATCAACTTGCTGAGCGCTTGCGGTTATCAAACAGAAACCATTATTTGTCACAGGTAACAATGCGGTTCAAAATGACTTCATTTGTGTGTCTGTTGAGCAGTGCAAGGCACGTCTCGACGCGTAGGTACTTCACGCTGACGATCCTTGAGTTCGTGGGGCACCCATTTGTCAAGCTTTTTTACCTTGCCAATTTGACGTAAATGGACCAATATTGTTTTGATGCTAACATCGAAAGCTGCTGCTAATTCAGCCGTAGATTGTGTATCATCAGCTTCCACAATCGCCTGTAATTCGTCATTGTCAACCAAAGTCTTCGGACGACCGCGAGGTTCATTTTTCAAGTCGAAATTTCCAGAACGGAAGCGAGCAAACCCATAACAGGTTGCGCGTGGGTTTGTAGTGAACCTCCGTAAACCTTGCTGCCACGACGGTACTCATATTCCATGATTACTCGAATTTTTAACGTATCCATGATGACGAAAAAAATTTGAAATGCGATGAAAATGTAACACTAATCAAAAAACAAATGACTAGTTTTGGAAAAAGAATTGCATGTTTTTAAAATAAAATTAATTTGAAATTAGAATTCTCAGCCAAACAAAAATTATTTTGATTTGAAATGGCCAGTACTGCAGAACGGCAATTTTATAGGTAAAGACCTATTAATGATTTTTCCCACGGAAAAAAATATTAAAACCCAAATCTGAGCTCACACGGAAGAATTCGCACGCACAGCTTGAACAAAAATACAACTGAGTCACATTAAAAAAAACCCGTTTCATTCAAATTTCAGCTTGAATTATGTATGTGTCTCGGGCTAGGATATAAGCTCAATTAAGTCCAGCACCCTATTCATAAAAATTCATGCGCGTTACATTAAAATTAATTACTCAAGGATCCGTTTGTTTACTAAGGATTCATAGAACCCCTGTAGGTATCAGCCTCATATATTAAACCTAAATCTTATTCCATTACGTAGGTAAGGTGTACAAACAAAACCCTTACCTTCTAAATCCAGCTGAGTTACATTTTCTACCAGTACACGTATCGAAAAATAAAAAAATGTCCAAATTACCAAAGTTTCACAGAATATCCAACACGAATAACATCGCGGGCAAAACTTTTTAAATTTCGAACTTCATTTCGCGGGGACGTCAGATGAACGACAAACGTCCACACTGAACGGCGTCCACAGGCAAACTGAACTGTAACATCCCTTCGTGCAACCCCTCATACTACATTTACATGAACTAAACCCTATAGTAGAGTTTTCAGCACTCTTATTACAAGGGGCTAAGATCTAAATTTAATTATTTGATAACTTTTAGAACTGTATTTGTAGCTTTGTTTTAGATTTTGGTGGTAATACGACATCTTCATAGAGAGATGCTGTAATTTGTATAGGAACGAATGCCAGTTTCAAAGAAAACATATTGAATTTTAATGACGTCAGTTGTGTTATCTGTGCTTAATGTTGTGTGAGTTATGACAGTTTGGTTTTGTGTTGAGTTTCTGTATTGCAAGTTGTAGGGGTAATAAATGTTGTATTCATTATATTGAATACATAACTGCCTTAGTGATGCAGAGGTCCTGATTACAGCTGACAGCCTATGTGGCGCCACATCATATATGCTGATAGTACTGTCACGTTCACTGCCACGCTGCTGGTGCGATTGCCACGCAAGGGGCGCGGGTTTGATTCCCACTCTGGCTTGGCTAGCCACGTCTATCGAAGCATCGACGACCGTGAGGAGGCAAACGAAAGGTAGGACACCCCGTAGCCAGATGAACTGATGACCTGAAAAAGATGACTGGAATAGACTATATGCGGAAGGCGGACGAATGTCGGAAATAGCGCACATTTTGAGAGGCCTATGTCTACCAGTAGACTACAGTAGGCTGAAATTTTATTAAAATACATGTACACACCATCTGATAACCATTTCGTACATCTAAATACTTCCTATCTTACAAATACCATACATACAAATTACGTCTAATTACTTCCTACCTTGTGCAGTCGCTCTCAAAACTGGTAACACTTACAAACAATGATGTACAATTAATTTTTGTAATATCGTTTTAAACCTAAAGAAGACAGTAAATTGTAACATATTAAGATACAATTGATAGCGACTGTACCTTCACGACCTAACACTCTCGTAGGTGGGTAAAAAAAAGACATTTACGGAACTAATTCAATTAAGATTTGTCTATGTCTCAATTGAATATTGAAAAGGGTAGGCAGAGGTTGTTTTAACGCCCACTTTTTGCTGTTTTAGGACCAACTGGCCATTTATTCTGATGATTTCTGATGTAGGTAAAGGTCAAATGTCGCAGGTTCGAAACTCCGTTCAGGATAAAAAATCGTAAACTAGAAAGATAACGCGCTCCATAGGTATATGGGGCCTCACCGAGACCGGAAAGACCAAGCCAAGCTCATTTGCAAGCCGGCTATGTCCGCGTGGTCCGACCGCTCCGTCAAATCGGACGACGCGGACTCTTTTAACCCGACTACCAAAGGAAGGAGGGTAATATTTTTCGAGACTATGTATGTACGTATGTATGTATGTATGTCCATTTATTTGGCACGGCCTACAGCCTGAACGGCTTGACGGATTTGGACATGTGTCATTTGATTCGCTGAGATTGTGTGAGTGGCACCAGGTATATTAAAATTTCGAGAAAATCAAAACATATGTTGTCACAAAATATGTTTGACTCAAACTTATCGAGTAGGGTATCAAAATGAAGAAAATTTGGAGATTACAAAAAGATATACATGTCATAAATATCATTACTAAAAAGTATAAAATAAAAAAATGATTAAAAAAAAAACCCGACTGCCACTGAAAAGATCGAAATAAGTTGGATAGCAGGCGGTACCCATTAATTTTCTTTCGCTTTATGATTGGCAAATGGGTACCGCCTGCTATCAAACTTTTTTTTATCTTTTCAGTGGCAGTCGGGTTATTTATTTCCTGTTGATTTGATTGGTCGGACGATGCGGAATTTCTCTTCCTGTTGGTCCAACCGATCGGAGGACGCGGCATTTTGATTCCTAATGATCCGACTTATTCGAGGACGTGGAATTAATTCCTGTTGGTCTGGCTGGTCGAACGACGCGATTCTAGCCAGTACACCTATTGATCAATGGGCGTGGTTCTGGCGCCGGCTTCTTTCTAGGGTTTAGAAGGTCAGACGGCAATTGCTCCCACAAAATTAAAATCGAATTTCAGAGAAAGATTAGGAGAGCTGAATTTGTTGACTTAGGCTTTGGTATTATTACTATATTGGACGGTATCTGCGTCGGATCGAAAAGGAGCCAACATCCGAGTGCCATCATTGCAACGCGAGCGAGGTCACAGGGCTGCACACGCTCACCGAGTGTCCGGCATGGGCCGGACCGAGGCGGGAGCTAGTGGCGGCCCTGGGAGTGAGAGTTCTCACCCTCGCCACCCTGCTCACAGTAATGGTCCGCTGTGCGGACGCATGGGCCACGACCAATTAATAATTACATATAGGTATATTTAGTGAATGTATCTATATATATTTTTTTTTTTCCGTGCGGAAATCCCCTCGGATACCCCCCCTGCCGGAGCCGGAAGGGGAGGTTATGTCGGACTCGAACCGACTAAAACCGCACGCCGACTGTGGGTCTTGGTGCTAGGCCGGAGGTGAGGTTGTCATAGACATATCCCTCGCACCCCGGCTGACCCAGGGCCATCCCTTACGGTCTGGCCCTCCTCAGGAGGGGGGACAACGGTGTCCCCAACTCACCCCCGGAATGGGGAGGCGCGCTATTCAGCACGCCGCCGCCGTGGCCTGCTTCTGCTGGGGTGACAGGCGGCTCCACCCGTCACCCCCAGGCCCGCGCTCATGGGGGACGGAGGTCAGTCAGTGCCCTCCGACGCCCGAGTTGCCTGCGCGCGCGGGCGGCGCGATCCGCGAGTCTCTCTCGCTCGCGCCGCCTCTCCCGCTCCGCCGTCTCCTTCACGACCAGTACCTGTTCGCTGAAGGAGACGCCGGCCGCCCACGCGTCCGCGCAGCGGACCATTGCTGTGAGCAGGGTGGCGAGGGTGAGAACTCTCACTCCCAGGGCCGCCACTAGCTCCCGCCTCGGTCCGGCCCATGCCGGACACTCGTTGAGCGTGTGCAGCCCCATGTCCTCGCTCGCGTCGCAGTGATGGCACTCGGACGTTGGCTCCTTTTCGATCCGACACAGATACCTCCCGAAGCACCCGTGCCCGGTGATAATCTGCGTCAGTCGATACGAGAGGCTGCCATGTGGCCTCTCGAGCCATTCCCCCATGATGGGCCTTACCGCCTCTATGACGGCATGCCCTGCGCGTCGTTGCTCAAGTCGTCGCTCCCACTCCGCCACCATGATCCCGTGGAGCCGGGACCTCTCGGCCCGAATGTCTTCGGGAGTGAATGTATCTATCAGTGGCAAAGAGTAAAAATTTTCAAAATGGCTTCATTTTTGGTCATCATTGGTGAAAAGAAATTACGTAAATTGTAATTAGAACGACCTCCCACAGCAGGTATTATTTGAAGCACATCCAATTATAGCACACCCAGACGAAGCACACCTAAAGTATTATACTTAGCACACTCGTAGGTGGGCTTCAAATGAAGATTTAAAATAATTAATTTCCTATTCTAGCACACCTACGAATATCGCTCGCATAGTGTGGAGACAAAGAAAAAAAAATCGGTACAAGACTAACTTGAATATCATATTTCAGTTTCATTATAATAATGTTGTAAAGAATTCTCGGTGTGCTAATTTCAGATAGATGAATTCCATATGCTTACCTATCCATATACGTACCTACTGAATTCAGTTACTGAATTATAAGTATTTATTGGAAATTTCGACAGCGGCTTCGTTCTGCAGAGCAAGCTGGCAGAAATTGTGTAATAGCGACGCTTGCCGTATAGATCTACATTGCACATTCCTGTACAAATTACCCGTATAATACTTAATCCATTCCAAATCATTTACCACTCGCCTCACTCAAACATTCGTCCCTCACTCCATTGTCCCACTTTGAGTCCGCACCGCTGCTGCAAAGTGTGAAGTTTTATCCACCAAACTTTTTTAAATAAGCTTTTGTGTGACGAAAACATTAACAACTTGAATAAGTGTCTGTGAGCCTTGCGGGATATTGAATTAGACGACAGGAAGATTGTTTTGGATGAATGAGTTTTTTATATCACTCAGGTGGCAGACAAGCGTAGGAATAGGAAATGGTAACTCTGGCGTATGGACATGTGAAGACAAGGGCATTACACTCGCGCTACTGACGCTGTAAGTACAGTCACCTCTATAAATATGTATACACGGTAGGGTTCCAGAAACAAGTAACCGGGGTTAACTTCAAATTTTTGTTTACAAAATATATAGCAAAATGATGTAAACTCTTAATATTTCATAAATATGTAACCATTACACGCCTCATAAAATGTATCAAATAATGCTTGCAAAAATATATCCACAACTAACGGGTCAATTGAATGGAAACATGCTATAGTTCATATATTATGTAAACACGTACTTTCAAAATAATATAAAATATACTTTCAGTGAAGTTAGTCTCTTTATTCTCTCAAGGCACATCAACTCACGCTAATATAAATAACTAGCTGATGTCCGCGGCTCCGCTCGCGTAGATGTCGGCCATTGTGACTTTCAATCATATCTCCGTTTCTACTCTTAACCAATTATGATCAAACGTAATATTTTAAGTGTGACTTTTGAATTTGAGTCCTAGAGTCTGAGTCTGAGAGTCTGAGTCTGAGAGTCAGAGACTGAGAGTCTGAGTCTGAGAGTCTGAGTCTGAGAGTCTGAGTCTGAGAGTCTGAGTCTGGGGGTCTGAGTGTGAGAGTTTGAGTCTGAGAGTCTGAGTCTGAGAGTCTGAGTCTGAGAGTTTGAGTCTGAGTTTGAGAGTCTGAGTCTGAGAGCCTGAGTCTGAGAGTTTGAGTCTGGGAGTCTGAGTCTGAGAGAGTCCGAGTCTGATTCTGTGAGTCTGAGTCTGAGAGTCTGAGTGTGAGTGAGTCTGAGTCTGAAAGTATGAGTCTGAGAGTCTGAGTCTGAGAGTCGCGTCTAAATCTAAGTCAGAATTGAATTTGAAATTTCGATTTTATAGAAAACTACATATTTTAGGCTACAAACTACATAACTTCACTGAAAGTATATTTTATATTATTTTGAAAGTACGTGTTTACATATATATGAACTATAGCATGTTTCCATTCAATTGACCCGTTAGTTGTGGATATATTTTTGCAAGCATTATTTGATACATTTTATGAGGCGTGTAATGGTTACATATTTATGAAATATTAAGAGTTTACATCATTTTGCTATATATTTTGTAAACAAAAATTTGAAGTTAACCCCGGTTACTTGTTTCTGGAACCCTACCGTGTATACATATTTATAGAGGTGACTGTACATTCTAATACTATTCTTGAAAAAGAAAGAAAAATGAGTTTTTTTTGGCATAGCACTATACCAACTATAACGGATTATAGTATACTAACTACATACTTATGATAATCCTAATTTAAAATAAAAATTGTCTATCCTTCCCTCCTATTATCTGCATCTAAAGACATTACATACTTTTTTTTCCGCGCGGAAATACCCTCGGACTCGAACTGACTAAAACCGCACGCCGACTGTGGGTCGTGGTGCTAGGCTGGAGGTGAGGTTGTCAGCGACATATCCCTCGCACCCCGGCTGACCAAGGGCCATCCCTTACGGTCTGGCCCTCCTCAGGAGGGGGGACAACGGTGCCCCAACTCGCCCCCGGAATGGGGAGGCGCGCCGCCAAAGCCATTACATACTAGATGATCTATGCCAATTATGACATAAATTATTACTCATTATTACATACTCTGTAGATACGAGTACAATCTATGATTTATCTATACAAAAACAACAGTATGCAGTAATATTATGGTAAAATTTAAGGTAGTGAGGCCACGTAGTTAAATTTGCGGTTACTCGAGCGTCGTAGAAACCTATTAGAATTGGTAGGTTAGATGATAGAAAGAATAATGGTATATAAAGTTTCCACTTTTAGTGGTGAGGGAAGCGTACACATAACACAATAATAATAAATAGATAATATCATCCATCTTCATCAATGTTTTGTATTACTTTGGTCTTATTTCATTATATTCAGTCATTATGGTTCGTTGAACTCTAAAATAAACATAAAAAACCACGTTCGAGTAAATACAGATATTTCTTTGCAATCTTCCCACGCTAAACGCCTAAATCACGTGTTCAAAATGGACACTTGTTAGGTACTAACTCACTTACCTTATGTTAATCCGACGCGTAGTTGTAAATTCGTTGAACAAATTTTTTTGTGCACTCACTGATATTAAAATCTGCCTACCGGCCGAAGGAATTTGTTAATATGTAATTAGCCTCCCCTAGCTTAATCTGATGCGCTCGAGTTACTACCGAATTTCCCTCTATTAAATGCAATACATCAGGAAAACTTAAAATTGAAAATTTCCTGACACTACTAAATTCTAAATACTGCTATTTTTATTTATAGATAATTATGTGAGGTGAATTGATCTTCTAATTGTTTTTATTTTGTTACTGTAACCTTTCTTGGAAATAATAATGAACGTTGCTATCGCAAAATCTTATGTAGCAACATTCATTATTATTTATATCATCTCTTTTGTTTATGACATCTCAACCAATTAATGAAGGCTAATTTAAAAAATTGCAACCGAATTCCATAATGGCGAAGTCACGGACATCACCTAGTTGGAATATATGAAACCAAATGAAAATTAATTAACGTCAGGTACTTTTAATAGGAGCAGGCATTTCATTTTCGATTCCTTTAACGAACCATTCTTGCATAACATACCAACTGAAATATTTTTATTGAAAATGTCATAGTATCATTGAAATCCATATATTTCATTTTCAATGAAAACTTGTGACGACATATTTCGTTTTTATTAAATTTTGTTATATATCCAAAGTATCGTACGTACCTAGAACTGAGTATTGCCCCCAGCTGTGTATTGTTCTGTTTTCATAGAATGTTAAAACAGCCAAAATGGCCCAAACATACCATTGAAAAAGTTCTGAAAAATTTACATATTGTCTGCTATATATCGTCTGCTCCGCCCGCGTGGATGTCGGTTATCGCGACCAAACATAGCCTATGCCCTTTCTCAAGGTCTAATCTATCCCTATACCAAATTTCATGAAAATCGGTTCAGTGGTTTAGGCGTGAAAGTGTAACATACAAACAGATAGACAGACAGAGTTACTTTCGAATTTATAATATTAGTATGGATACACAAAAAGATTTTGTCTAGGGGCTGCGTCATTATCATACTTCTACAATACAAAACAATAATAATAACGGGAATTAACGCGATCATGGTATAGGTACATGGCGAAAATAAAATATCGAGAATGTGCGGGTAGATGAAGAACCTATTACCTCACGGACTCGAAGACGGCGGGCGTGCACTACTGTGCCAGCCAGCCTGTGACCACGGCCGGTGTAACCTGGTCGAAACGTCAGGCAAATCAAAGGTACTTAAGTTTCAGTGACTCATTCCTATACCGTACCATTAAGACCTGGAACTCCCTGCCAGCTCACGTGTTTCCTTCTTCCTACAGTCTGTGGCGTGGCGGTAGTGCATGCGACTGCTACGCAGGAGACGCGGGTTCGATCCCCGCTCAGTGCAAATATTTGTATGCATGAATATGGCTATTTTCATTGGTCTGGGTGTTTCTATGTATAACATGTATGTATTTACAAAAAAAAAAAGAAGTATATAAGTATGTTTATGTGCATTCTAGATTACATAACACAAGCTATAAAAGCTTACCATGGGTCTAGATAGCGTTGTGTAGAATGTTGTGGAATATTTATTTATTTATTTATTTACAGTCCTGGGTCCTTTAAAAAGGCATCTAATGAGGCCGTCAAGCTGAGTGCCACCACTGTTAACATGGTAAATGTCTACGATGGTGACCCTCTTTCCGAGACTTTGCCTTTAGCTTAACATCAGGCGAGGTGAAGTCAAATTGACGTGACCAGTATAAAAAAAACCTATACCATGATCGCGTTAATTCCCGTTATTATTATTGTATATGTTGGAACGCGAGAGTTGGTGACAAGTGGTTTAAAAAAAATCATACACAAAATATTTTATTTATTTGGGGCTCCAAGTTGTAATGCCAGATTACTAGGTGATTTTAATAACCATTTTTGCCAGTGGGATTGTAATTGTTAGTGCACCTACTGTACAGGGGATGAGATTCTGAGGAGAACCTCAAGAGAAGGAGGAGGTCAGACAGCAGTTGCTTTTGTAAATACATACATATTATACATAGAAACACATAACACCATTGCAGTAGATATAGGTTCACGTATACAATTACTTGTACTGAGCGAGAATTGACTCCTGTCACTACGCCACAGATATGACCCCACAGGAATTAACTGGAAGCTATTAAATTAATATTCAGCAAAAAGAAGAGAAAAGGAAAAAAATATGTTTAAAAAATACTAAAAATATTTTTTTATCAGAGACAGTTGAACATGAGTGGATTTAATTACACCTAGTAACTCCCAACTTAAACCTGCTACCCTCTAAATTACGAAGCGAAACGATACATTCCCGCAACCACCAACCCTTGGCAAATAAATGGACTGGCGGTTATAGACCGGGAGCTCAAAGCGCAGAAGACATTGCGAAAATTAAAACACAATTAAAAAGAACATTCATTTAAAATGTCCGTAAATGTTGGTTGTATCCTAAGCTACTTTAACCTCCTAAGCATCCTAATCCTAAGCACTTCCTACCCTCATTTTAATTCGTGAGTATTGAAATGATAGTAGTATGTAAGTAAGGGTATAGAAATGAAAAAATATGAGAATTAAAAATATGGGAATGTGAATCTCCTAATCATCATAACTACCTATCTCCTTACTTTCAATATAGGCATGAAAATTACAACAGAGACCTTCACTCAAAAAATAATCTTCTCCTAAGCTGTCCTGCTCACACCTCTGGGTTTATTCACTCTTCTTTTCGTATACAGTCTGTGCTCCTTTGTAACGCGCTACCTATTGTAATCAGGAAGGCTACTAGCAGTCTTGTGTTCAAGGCGAAGCGAGTTCGCCAACTATTTCTCGACAAACTTAAAATATATTTTGACTTTATTCTTTTTTTTGCTGAATAATAATATAATCTGCGGTAGCCTAGTGGTATGGGTAATGGACTGCTGAGACGAGGTCTAGGGTTCGATCCCAGGTTTACCATGGCACACACCAATGACTTTTCAATGCTTTTCGAAGTTATGTGTGTATTTATCGCAGGTTTATAAGTGCCCGGTTAATGGCAATAGGCTCGCCACCTATTACATTGGGACCTAAACATAAACTGGCGAAATGTGGGTGCTAGCACCTCTGCCTACCCCTTCGGGGAATACAGGCGTGAGTTTATGTTATGTTATGTTATGATTTACAAATTGCAACGTATAGAGGCTCCCTCTGCTATACTAAGCATATCAATCTGTGGATAGCGTAGTGGGCCACAATATTGCCTATTTAATGTACATTGTTAAAATTGTTATATTATATTATATATTGTGGCTATTTGTTGTCCCTAATAAAATAAAATAAAAACTTGTAGAACCATCTAGACAATGATCTCAAATAAATCATACTTCTAAATAAATATGGTATATATATAGCGTATATATGTGTAAGTATATTTTATTTATATGCATGTATGTCTCATTATTGTTACGTATATGCGTATCTACACTCGGCGGTACGGGTGTGGGTATGATAGTGTATGATTGCTAATATGTATTTATGTACTTATTTATGTATATAATGTTCATCTACTCAATGTCACTCTCAATAATGCACCTACTAATTTGTCTCTGCGCCACCTTTGGTCAAATCGTAGAGAATGCCTACGGCATTAAGTCCGCCTATATTTTTGTTCATCAAGTTCAATAAATAAATAAACTACAGAACGCGGGCTCCATACTATTATCTTAACTCTTACCTACTACCATTTACCCGCACTAGAGCACTGTCTGCCGATTATTAAAAGCCGATTAGTACAGCTTACAGGCGAAGTTATCTTGGACGGCGAATATATTTTTATTTTTATACACGATAGGTCGCGTCAACTTTACTTTTCACCTCACCTGATAGTAAGCTGAGGGTAAAGTCTCAGGAATGAGGTTCTTGACACATGTTACAATGGTGCCACTCAGGTAGACAACCTCGTGTGTTCCTTCCATATATCTTCCATATCTATAAATATAGCAACCAATTATTATTAATGTGAGGGATGTATTTTACCAAAAGAAAGGATAATGTCTTTCACTTGACACCACCTTTCACTTAGAAATTCAATCCGCAGTCTAATACAAGTTGACTGACCTAGTTGGTTCGGAAGACTTTATTATTCCATTCTATTCATAAGGTTAACGACTTGCCATATAGGTGATAATAAGAAAAGTATTTGGAGACATCCTATATTAACAACGATTTATTATTAGAATTGTGATATGAGACAATTATGTCGGTACCTCTTTAGCATCAATTGAATCTAATAAAGCCGGCCGTCATTAGAATAGCAGTAATCCGTAGGTTTAGTGTACTGCAACACACACACACACACACACACACACCCGTAATATAACTTAATGCATACTTGAAGTAAAAGTTAGCTTACTGTTTTAATAAGTATATCGTAAATTCATACGATATAATTATATAAGCAGATCTCGTATCGGCTTAGGCCATTTATATTTCATTACTAGCTTTTGCCCGCGGCTCCGCCTACGTGTATGTCGGTAATCGCGACCAAACAAAGCCTATGTCCTTTCACATGGTTTAATCTACCCCTATACAAATTTCATCAGAATCGGTTTAGGCGTGAAAGCGTAATATAAAGCCAGACAGAGAGATACTCAGAGTTACTTTCGCATTTATAATATTAGTATGGATATTTAAGGTCACATAGAACCAATAGAACCGATAGGGAAGATTTTCCTTTCATATAAGCTCACTCCAAAAATCAAACGATTAATAAAATATAAATAGTCAATTAAACTCTAGCTCCCCGACTATTTGGTTGCATAAACGAAAATTACCTCCAGAATATTTACTTGTCCAAATGAGTTCCGTTACATGTGGATATCGTTTCGAAATGGCAAATTTTCGCTTAGTATACGTCGTACCGTTAGCTAATAGAATTTGATTGTGAACGAAGATGACTTAATTTACAGAAGAAAGATTTTTATCAAAGAACATAATTTTTTGTTAAAAAATACAACCGCTTTGCCAAGAAAAATTTGTTGAAAGAAAATTTTAGCGAGTGTTAGTTGATTTTATGGAGCCCTGCCAAGATCTTTACGGTATTTTGAACCCCATGGATGAAAGATGCTCTGATGAAGAATCTCCTTTGAGAATTAGATGGCAATAGATCTCGAAATAATGGTAAGGAAACGTTGGAATTTGTCTTCGTATTCGAGTTTCACTCTTGAAAAAGATCTCTCCGGCATAAAAATAGTCTTTACACATGGCTCCGGGATACTTTCAGGATTCTAACGATAACTCATACACATCGAAATCTATACAGGCACAAAATATATGATAGAAAAATAAATATAACTAATAGAAACCCACCTTTGAAAGTCAAATACAAATACGAATTCAGAAAAAAATAATATACTTCTTTAAGTGGATATTGCAATGATATTACATTAGAGGGATATTGCAATTTTAAAAGCGTATTTATTTATTATGTTGTTCACTTTATGATGAGATCAAATACAAAGATTAATGTTAAGTTTCCAGAAAGTTTTAATTGAAAGGTTCTGCGAAGTTGACGTTACAATCTCAGGAGAGAGAATTTTATAAATCCAGTAACTAGCTTGCGCCGTGAGCACTTAGATAGAGTTATTCAACCATAGCTTCTAATAAATACACAGTCGAGAACTAATAATTCGCCTCGCTGCTTTCTTAGTAATGACGTAGGTGATATCATGGTACAGTTGGTAATAGAGATAAATTGTAGACGTTTTCACACAACGTTATTAAAAGTTATATACTTACCTCTTAAATCCGTTTATTAAATCCGTCTAGGCTAGGTACTGATAAATGTTTTAAAATAATGTAATTTTACAAAAAATCTAATCAGGTATAACCGTATCGTATACTGTTCTTATGCCGTAGAAATGTACTGAATTAATGATAATAAGGGGATTAAACGAAATACTGTAATAAATACCTGGATATCTCAATAAGAATTTTCTTAGTAAGGGAGGCTTCTAATTATAGTCATTTCATCTAGCATTTAACTGCCAAAATGGTATCGAAATGCCAACTAATTGGAATATTCGACATATTGGATATTGGAATTTCAGATGAATCTACCCTTATCAACTACCTTCAGGTATCCGAACCTCTTAGGATTATGAATATGTTCAGATCTGATGAAACGTGATTGATGAGCAAAAAAATGAAAAATGCCTTTTGTGCGGACGCGTTAGAAATAGCTTCAAATAATAAGGGTAAGTTATCAAATTATAATAGTTCATTCTTGAACATTCTTCTAGAAGTCTCAAGATTTAGATCAAACACCTGGCGTATTTTTACCACCTTTGGGTTAGTTGATGATATTGGACTTCAATTAACTAAAACCATATTACCAAGGTAGAATATTTCTAAGTTATGGACCAACCTTGATCACCAATGTTGGCAATGTGCTTCAAATCCTCCCTTATAACGAACTGCGCATGGGAATACTACATTCTTCCTGCAGGGCATCCTTTTTTTTTTTCTTGCGCAAATCCCCTCGGATACCCCCCTGCCGGAGCCGGAAGGGGAGGTTATGTTGGACTCGAACCGACTAAAACCGCACGCCGACTGTGGTTCATGGTGCTAGGCCGGAGGTGAGGTTGTCATCGACATATCCCTCGCACCCCGGCTGACCCAACCTGCAGGGCATCTAGGATCATTCTGTGAATTCCAGTGTTTCATATGCTGAGTATCAAATATACGCGCCTATTATGATTGGGCAAATTACTAGTAGTCATTTCATCCATTTCAAGCATCTAGTCCTGCGACTTTCAACATCCTGTACATCCTCCATCTAACATCAGTAGATCAGCTCAATTGGCATCCTTTCGATTTGTTGCCCGTGGTCCTACTACCTGGTCCTACTGATAGGACCACGGGCAAAAAGATTGGTCCGTGGTCCTACTGATAGAACTAGGGGCAAAAAGAATGGCCCTTGGTCCTACTAGTAGGACCAGGTAGTAGGACCACGGAAAACAAATCATCCTTTCCTATATTTAGTGGTTCGTATTCTTTACTTAAGACTTATTTCAACGTATCAGTTAATGCACCCATTTTTTTTTTTTTTTTTTTTCGTGCCGAAATCCCCTCGGATACCCCCCCCTGCCGGAGCCGGAAGAGGAGGTTATGTCGGACTCGAACCGACTAAAACCGCACGCCGACTGTGGGTCTTGGTGCTAGGCCGGAGGTGAGGTTTTCAAAGACATATCCCTCGCACCCCGGCTGACCCAGGGCCATCCCTTACGGTCTGGCCCTCCTCAGGAGGGGGGACAACGGTGTCCCCAACTCGCCCCCGGAATGG
This sequence comes from Eilema sororculum, assembly GCA_914829495.1. Classification (NCBI taxonomy): domain Eukaryota; kingdom Metazoa; phylum Arthropoda; class Insecta; order Lepidoptera; family Erebidae; genus Eilema; species Eilema sororculum. The sequence goes on from OU618532.1 coordinate 3,491,487, forward strand.
GGAGGCGCACTATTCAGCGCGCCGCCGCCGTTGCCTGCTTCTGCTGGGGTGACAGGCGGCTCCACCCGTCACCCCCAGGCCCCAGTTAATGCACCCAGCACCATTTGTTGTTGTTTATTGTACCAGCTCACGGCAAATAGTTCTTTATCGCATGACCTCTTTTCAGTTTTATTTTTCTAAGAGAATCTTTAATTTACTTTGTTGACAAAATGTTTGCCAAAACAAACACACCATTCACCTGATACGGTTATTCTTACTCTGCTGACTTGGAGTGAGCTAGGCTTAGACCTAATTCTAAATCGAAGTTATTTGATTTACTAATGAAGTTTATGATATACCTTTTGGATTGGCAACAATGATAGAACTTCTAGTCCCTCCCAAGGAGGGCCAGACCGTAAGGGATGGCCTTGGGTCAGCCGGGGTGCGAGGGATATGTCGAAAACAAACTTACCTCCGGCCTAGCACCACGACCCACAGTCAGCGTGCGGTTTTAGTCCGTTCGAGTCCGATATAACCTCCCCTTGGGGCTCCGGCAGGGGAGGTATCCGAGGGGATTTCTGCACGAAAAAAAGATAGAACTTCTAGCATTTCAAGCATTTATAGAAACAAATGACGTCTGAACATCAGACAAGTGTGTTTTTGTTCAAACTGAAAGAGAGCCTCTTTCAGTTTGAACAAAAACACGCTTGTCTGATGTTCAGACTCACTTGTGTTCTTAAAGTTCTCCAGTCAAAACAAACACAGACAAATCTAAAGTGAAACAAAGTTTAACCGACTTTAAAGATGTAAACGAATCGTTCTCCTGTCTCTCGCATTCTTGCTAGAACAAATAGAGACGTCAGAAAACTAGTTTTAAACAACCATCTCGTGTAAAATGAACCTTAGTGATTATTTGAAAGAGGTGGAAAATAACTCCAACCATCCACATTTATTTTGTTCAACAGACATAGAAAGAAATAAAACAATATTTTACACAGGATACTTTACGATATGGATACGGGTACGGCTTTAAACCGACATCGGAAGCGTCGTCGGTAGCTCAGTGGTTAAGGAGTGGTTACGATCGAGAGATCCCGGATTCGAAACCTGGCTGTTACACTATTGACGTGAACCCACTTCAAGCAACAAGCAATTTAGCTTTATGAGGGCATATTAATAATTTGGGCTGCTAATATTCTTAAAAAGACATGGGTATACTAAAAATAATAACTCAAATGTACAATATCTTATCAGTAAAAGCAATCTATAAGAAGATGGAAGCGTAGCTCTAACAACTAAACCAATAATCACAAGAAAATGCGATTATATTTAAACTATGTTGAAGTCCAAAGAAGAAAATATTATCTACTGAGAAAAAATATCGAAGCAATTCCGTGAAGCGAATTACAGCGGAACTCGTGAAAAGATTGCTTTTAGATAAATTTTATTCTGTTATTAAATTCCATGGAAAACTGAGAAAAATAACTCGTTTGTCTGTTTGTTGAAAATAAAATTACGACAAATAATGTGACTATTCAGTATATTGAAAATGCTTTAAACAAACTGTGGTGGAGGTGAAACGGGAATACAAATGAAATAAATTAAAACTAAAAAGTAAACTGAACAAAGCTGTTCTAAAGCTGGATGAAAAATCGTGTTTGAATTATTTTAAGACAGTACTAAAAGCATTGCAAAAAATATCTTGCCATGATACGTATAAGATTACAAAATAGAAGTACAAAGAACTTTATTTGGACCAACTATTCAGCAAACAATTGACAAAGATTCTTTCCTCAACCATTTGATCAAACATTTGACAAATCTTTCTAAAGGTATTTGTACAATCGAATATCTTCCTACTGGGAATCACTTGGTGTGTTCTCGTTTTGGTATTTGTTAATGCGAATTTAATAAAGTTTATTAAAGTGGGATAAGTAAATTATTATGCCAATTACCGTGAATACGTCGCAAACAATTAAAATTAACAAAGGAGTTACTGATGCTTTAAAAAGGTCAATGACATATTTCTCAAGATACATTCCCATTTAGGTTTCTAACATCGCCGAAATTTAGATAACCAAACCCCTTATTCTGAGTGACAAATCGTTTCGTTACTACGCGTGTTCGTTCGTAATAGCCGACCCAAATCTGGTGAATTCTCACGTTATCAGTACGTTTAAATTTAATGTCATTCAGAATAATTCCCCTAGATGGGAAACAATCTCATAACTTTTATACTATCCCAATGAATTCTATTACACTTCCCAGCAGTCGAAAGTAAAACGAACATAAATTTTGAGGAAGAAGCTAACCTTTATATAGCTATTCAGTCATCTTCAAAACCGCCAGACACTTTTCCAGGTGACCCTTTCTAGGATCAAATAACTGAACTAAAAACCTATTTTTTGTTTTAGCAAGCCCCAACTGGGACACCACCGGATTCCAACGCGCGCCTGAGAATCGATTGCATTGTTTCACGTTAGCTTAGATTGGTTCACAAATTGTTGGTTGCCCAGTGCAAACTTTGAGAGATAACATTCTGTTCAACCTTATATACTTTGTATTAAATTTACCCGCATTACAAACATTTATACAAATCTGACTACAGAAACTGGTCGCCGTATCTGTGATCATGCAGGTGGTCCTTTACTATAAAACGGATAATATTTCTCTTAGTGTTTTGCTGGTAGACCAACTAACTGAGTGCGAGAGATATGCTGTGCGAGAGATATGCTTTGGCAATCTCACCTCCGGCAACCAAGGAACCAAGACGGCGTGCGTTTTAGTCGGTTCGAGTCCGACATAACCACCTCCACCGGCTCCGTGGGGGTGGTATCCGTGGGGATTTATCGCACGATAAAAAAAAAAAAAGACCAACTCACTGAACCTGATAAAGAATTATTTTCAAATGGTTTATTACCTTTAGTTGATATTTTTATAATATTTCTTGACGTTATTTTAAGATATAGAACGAAATGGATTCTTTGAGTCCCTCTTTGGCTCGTTCCTGAGGTAAAGGATGGCCAAGGTGACAGTATCCTGGACACTATTGCGCTAAAAACAATACACATTATTTTTTTGTGAAATGTATAAAATTCCTATATGTTTTAATTAAATTAACTTTTATGAAATACTAGCAGACTCGGAAACTTTGTTTTGCATCAGAATTAATGCTGTTGCTTTTACCTTAATTGGGTGTATCAATTTTATAGTTCAAAAAATAGATATTGTAAGAACGGAACGCAATTGCGACAGTTATTACAATTACCTACTTGATATCTGTGTAAAATATATTTGACTCGTATGAAATTGTATTAAAATAGAAATTGATTCAAGAAACCTAAAGATATTCACTTTCAGTCCTTATAAGTGGATGATGACTCTAGAAATTTTATTTGAAAATATGTATGCTTTTAATTTTCTACTTGAAAATACATTTTACAAAAAAAAAAATTTCAAGAAATCAAGGCAATTTCTGGAGGCTAAGGATAAATGAAAGTTTCAGGTGCTCATGTCACAATATTTATCATAGGACTAGCTTTTGTCCACGGCTCCACCCGCGTGGATATCGGTTATCGCGACCAAACATAGCCTATGTGTTAATCCAGGGTGTCAGCTAACTCTAAAATCAAAAAAAAAACTGCGGTACCCTAGTGGTATGGGTAATGGACTGCTGAGTCGAGGTCTCGGGTTCGATCCCAGGTTACTATGGCACACACCAATGACCTTTCGATGCTTTTCGAAGTTATGTGTGTATTTATCGCAGGTTTATAAGTGCCCGGTTAATGGCAATAGGCTCGCCACCTATTACATTGGGACCTAAACATAAACTGGCGAAATGTTGGTGCTAGCACCTCTGCCTACCCCTTCGGGGAATACAGGCGTGAGTTTATGTTATGTTATGTTATGTTATGTCAGCTAACTCTATATCAAATTTTAATAAAATCGCTATCCATCCATTTAATACATTCATCCATAATTACAATCTTTCACGTTTATAATAAGTATTAGGAGAACTTAGATTTCTACACCGAATCAAGGTAGATAACATTTACACATTTACGTAACCTGTACCATATTCTAAGAAATTAGTGTTGCATCGTACGCGATCAAGGAAAAGGAAAAGCTTACAGGATGTTGCTTCGTGGAAAAACAACGCTGTTCCGGACACAAATCAGTCGGCTGCAAACCTATCTATTTTAAGTCACATTTATAAAGCTTGTGATACTAGGGATATTACAATTAGTTCTGGTTGCGCCATTGTGAGTATTTAATTGAAATAAAATATATATATACGTCAACTATACGCTTACTCACTCAAAATCACAATTTTTTTATTATGTATAAGAAAACACACCTTTCGTAGGGCAACACTACACATTCCTTCCAACTCCCGATTCCCTAAGTCAGTGCTTAAAAAACAACCGAACTCAACCCGCGGTGCCGAGGCGTATACGCTCTAATTTTGTGACGTGATAAATCCCTAAAACCTTATGTAACCACCTCATGAACATTAAAAATTCACGACCAAGTGATCTGTGTTCAGCGAGAAAAGCCGTCACCCCAAAGATTTCAGAGATGATTCAAGCCGCCGATAAAACCACCAGCAGTTAAAAGCACCACAGGCACTGATTCCCTCCAAGTTCCTTTATTCATTATTCTTTTCAAATATAACACATACCATAGAAATTTTATCTACTATGGAATTAACTTGGTTAAAAAGTTTCTATAATATTACAACAAATAGCCGTTCTGCCAGATTCTATCTATATTTCCGTCTGGTTTTATTCGGGTAGTCGACAAAATAGCTACCTTTTTGTCAGGAACTTTACTACGGATAGTTGATGTTACCTTTTACTTTTATTTTAGAAAAAGCATTATGCCCAAAGAAGTAAGGCTTTAACTGGTCACAGCTAAGAGTCTGGCCCACGGAAGCTGCCGCAAAAAAAGCGGCCCTAAATTTGAAAAACAACCAGGTTGCAATACTGACTATATAGTATACACCGAAGTAACGGAGTTGATGCTATGACTTTTTTCCTATAGGCATGCATGAAAATTAGCCTATTATGGTACTTGGCCAGAGTGTAGTCAGAATTGGAACCTGTTGGCTTTTTTCAAATATGGCGCCGTTTTTTTTTCATTGGCTCTATAGCTGACTATAGTCATCCAGAATATTTTGTGGAAAAAAAAAATCGTTCATTCTATTCATCCCTTAACAACTTTAAATTCAAATTAGCAGTTAGAACTTTGTCATCAGCAGGCCGGCAGTCGGGCTATCTATGCAAACTGTTTAAGATTGCAAGTTCATAAATATTTTCCAACACTAGAAGATTACCTCTGCGTCGCTGGTTCGACTGGGACACCTAGAGGATGTACTTTAACTGGCAACATTTGTTATGGCAGAGTGTTGGAAAAATATATAGTGATGTTCGACGGTCGAATGCAAATTAATGCAGTTAACCAGTATTGATGGAGTACAAATATGATAGAAGGTGAAATTCTGATCCCTTTTATTATTTCACTAGCAGCCCGTCCCGGCTTCGCACGGGGTAGACAATTATTTATAGTTTCGGCAGCGCATTCGACGAAAGACATTTTAAGACTCATTTTTCTACACCTTCGGTTACATTGTTCAAATTTTACCAAGGATCCCTAATTTTTTTCAAAATGAAATGTAGCCTATGTCAAATTCGAAGAATGTAGCATTCTATTGGTGAAAGAATTTTTTAAATCGGCCCAGTGCTTTTTGAGCCTATTCATTACAAACATACAAAAATAGGTACAAATCTTTCCTCTTTATAATATTAGTGTAGATTTCATTTACTATAAAATACCTAAAATACATTTTTTTTATCGTGTGCTAAGTCTCCACGGATACTACCCTCGTCAGAGAGAGGTTATATCGGTGAACCGACTAAACCGCACGCCTTTTGAGAGCCGTCGGTTACTGGAAGTGAGGTTGTCTTAGACATATCCCTCGATCTGGCCTTCTTCGGGTGTGGGGACCACAAATACAAAGTAATCAAGTACTAGAACAATTACAGAAAAGTATACACCATTTATGTATCACACAAAATTAACAAGAGTTAATCGTGTTCACTAAAATTAATGATAACAGAAATCTTTCTGTTATCATTAATTTTAGTGAACACGGTGAGTGAGAGAATCTTCTCTGACCAACATTTACAAAGGTAAAACTACACGTCCTAAAAGTCGCAATTCTCCTACACATACGCCTTGAGGTGACGATGGCTAGACCAGTAAAACTAGCTAACATAACTCAAAACTAAATAATATTTTCTAAAGTTTACGCGAATGTCACTCATTGAAACTTTTACTTCAAACTATGTGACAACTACCATCATGAGTCACACCGCGATCATGGGTGCTGAAAATCACCCGAAACGTCAGTTTAAAAGTAAATAACAACAAATATATGTATCGCGATAGAATCCGTAAAAAGTGGTTTTATTTCAACTAACTAAATAACATAGAATTAAATAAAACATTTACTTAGGATTACTGAACGTTTTATTACTTGCAACTACACTCTTAATTCAGATGAAACGAATAAAATATTCATACTGCAAAGAAAAAAAAAGGCTCTAAAATAGTTCAGCTATTTCATCAAGCGTCACTTTTTCTCAGCGCACAGTTAATCTGAGAGACTGCATACACAATTTCACTCTTTTCTGAATATAAAAGCCACGTACAAGTTTTACGACGTCAGAGAAATGACGAAAAATAAAATCTTAAGTGCTACCCGCGCTAATCCGAGAAAGGGGATGGCGATCAGGCATATAGAGGTGGATGGCACCGATAGCGGGTTTAGCAATCAACCGTCATCGTTTGTTTGTTTGGGTTTGGATAATTTACATATAAGTAGGGAAAGTCAATATTCTATCAATAAGTTTATATTTTAAAAACTTGATGGAGCGTCCATTGTCATTAGAGTGAGTGCAATTCATATTGACGTATTTAGCAAAATTAGGATCATTCTCACTAGTTCCACCAACAATTAGTTCCATGGAACTAGTGAGATTTTTTTTTCTCATTAGTTCCATGGGCTTTGATAATGGAACAAATGAAATAAAGCTTAATAGAACTCGTCTCACTAGTTCCACCGTAGTTGTTCCATGGAACTAATCGATGCCATAAAAATACAGGAAGCTATTTTTGAGGATTTCAGTCGGTATGTTTACCGGTTGGTTCAAAAATCTTTAAATGCAATATTGTCTTTTTAACCGACTTCAAAAAAGGAGGAAGTTCTCAATTTGACCGCCATAATTTTTTTATTTTTTTTTAAATTAAATGACTGTTTCCTTTGAGTGAAATTCCCTGACTCCATTATTGAGAGTAGGTACTTTTCCTTCAAGTAAGGTCGGAATCTTCCATTTTTACCCGACTACGGCGAAGCCAAAAGGAGGGTTATGATTTTGACAGGCTATGTATGTATGTATGTATGTATGTATGTATGTATGTATGTATGTATGTATGTATGTATGTATGTATGTATGTATGTATGTATGTATGTATGTATGTTCATTTGTTCCCTCATAGCTCCTCAAATACTTATTAGAACTAAACAAATGAGGTATCGTTACAAGCGGCTTTGTCGTCCGATGGTTATAGGCTATATGATGTGTCACTCAATCTTGTGTGGCGCCCTCTAGCGCTCATAAGGTACTGTGTAAAAAAATAAATTTGAGATAAATATGCCGTGTTTGGTATCAAATGAAAGGGCTTAAGAAGCACATTTCAAATATGTATAAAATATTAGCTTTACCTTGCCCCAAAATAATATAAATAAAAAATTAAGTTTAAAACTAAAACCCGACTACCGAAAAATCACGCTCTAAAATGTAACAAACAAGAAAATATCAACGATAGCCGTGGTCGTATGCCAATTACTCTAACAAAACAATATATTCTAGGGAAAAGTGTCATACGACCACGGCTATCGTTGATATTTTCTTGTTTGTTACATTTTAGAGCGTGATTTTTCGGTAGTCGGGTTTTAGTTTTAAACTTAATTTTTTTGTACAATATGAGATAACTGTATCACTACGCCAAAATGGATTATGTTTTTGAGAGTGACAGGCGTTGAATGCGATATTTGCATTTATGAGTCTGATACGAAATGGCATTCGGCATAATGGGTTTTTGCTTTCGAAGAGTTGCGTACAAAAACGAAAAAGAAGATAGACAACTGAAAATGAACGATGACCTGTTTTTGCAGTAGATCGCGTAACTAGGTTATCATTGTACTAAAATATTAAAAGCTAGTTGCTTTGGGTTGTTATTTAGATTTACATGTACATGTTGGTTATCACGACCAAACATAGAATAAGTACTTCGTCAAGCTCCAATCTATTCTGAACCTGATTACGTGCAAACCAGTGGTTTAGATATAAGACAGACAGACTTAGCATGGGTGTAGGTCGGCGGCGGCGCGCTGAAAAGCACGTCTCCCCATTCCGGGGGCGAGTCGGGGACACCGTTGTCCCCCCTTCCGAGGAGGGCCAAACCGTAAGGGATGGCCCTGGGTCAGCCGGGGTGCGAGGGATATGTCGATGACAACCTCACCTCCAGCCTAGCACCACGACCCACAGTCGGCGTGTGGTTTAAGTTGGTTCGAGTCCGACATAACCTCCCCTTCCGGCTCCGGCAGGGGGGGTATCCGAGGGGATTTCCGCACGAAAAAAAAAAGCATGGGTGTAGGTATGTTTAAGTAAAAAGAAGAATGAAGACAGAACTCATTATCACACTCCGTACAAGCGTTAATAAATTTATCTCATAGAGGAAGGCGTTAGAAATTGCGTTAGGTAGACCCATCGCTCCTAATTAGTGTTTATAGTATTACCGGTCCGGTATATATCCCAGGACAACTGTTTAGCATAAACGGTATATAATAGAATTTCATTGGGGTGATTATGGATACAATTAACGTTTTTAGAACTATTGAATAAAATATTATTGAAGCTACAGCTGCGGTGATTTTTAGACAACCGTGTCTTCTTTTTAGAGTTTTCTCATTTATGGAACAGCTGTCCACCCATCCTTATTAAATACTTACGGCAGATTATAGTGGCTCACAGGCACGGGACATTTACCTTACGCCATCTAGCGACAGCAAGACGATACTACTGCGTCATTACCGATCCTGCATCACGAACGTGAAATTTTCGTGACCCTAATGTTATTGGTCGGTCCCCGGCGTGCCAGCCGTGAACACCTTGCCTGGTTGGCGGATGATCTCTTTATGTAGAGGAATAAATATCATCTCATTCCTCGACATTATTACGATTTTCGAGAACACTTACGTCATTGAGGCTCTGCAGTTGCATGGAGTCTTTAGTAGTGTTTTCCACTTTTACACACAATGAGCTCCCGATAAGCGCTTTCAATTAAGATTGATTCGATCGAATTTAAAAGTTTCGTAACAATACTATTTTACCCGTTTCATAATAAAACGAAACGAAACCTGAAAGTAAACTTGAATAATATCCAGAAGAAAACAAAACGAAAGCTAAAGTGCAGTGTTGCCAGCCCTCGATAAAACTTTACGACCCGTATTGTCCGCCCAATGAAAGGAAAAATAATGTGATATTATATTATAAGCGGCGTTTCAGTTCGGATTTCCGTTACCACTCGAGAACCTCTGTTTTACGGAACATTTCTTTTATTTTTTTCCATTGGCAAAGAATGTTTTGGGTCATTCATTTATTGGCTGTTGTATTTAATTTTCGCATTGGAAAAGAAAGAGTTAGTGTTATATTGTGTAGTTAATTATTACTTTTGTTCGGTTTCTGTTCATAAGAACGTTTTAGTATTACTTCTATTTCTTCTTTGCTCAGATAAGGTGGGTAATTTTGTCCTAAATGATTATTATGAAGATAATTCTTATACAGAATTGAATGTATGATTTGAGATTGACATTATGGCCATACTACAAATTTGAATATTGGGGTATCAGTATAATCCTTACATGATATTTTTCTATATTTCAAAATCTTTCAAAAGCTCTATATTTCAATAGAATTCATGATTTTCTTAATTTAGTTTCTGGTATTTGGAGCTTTTTAAATAACCATATTATTCCTTTTAGCATTATATGATACTCTCTGCCTACCCAGCTGAGAGAAAGGTGTGATTATGTGTAATATTATGTTGTGACATATTATGTTGTGTCGTGTTCAAATTAATCCCATAATAGGGAATAATTACGTACCAGATAATTGATTCTACGTATAGCAAACAGACACACAATACATCCATACGCTGCGCGATTATCTTCGGATCACGTGTACGTAAATGCTATGTTATTATGCTATATTGTTTAGGGCTGGTGCACTGTCTAACAGCTGAGGCTGATTTGGGCCTTGCTTGTTATCATATATAAACATTATTAGTATCTTGGGGTAGTATTGAGTCCATATTAGGAGATTAGAGGCCAAGTTCCATAGGGAAAGTTTTGGATGCTCAGATAAAGAAGGCTTAAGGGGCTTTGGCCTACTGTTTCCAGGTTGGCCAGAATAGTAATATTTATAAGATGCTCTCGACAGGTTGCAGCGACGTGCGGTCCGCATTATTGGGAATCCTGAGGTCACGAACACCCTCGATCCTTTGCAGATGCGTAGAGATGTTGCGTCTTTGGCAGTTTTCTACCGTCTCTACCATGGTGAATGTTCTGATGAGCTCTTCCAATTAATGCCACCCTCCCCTTTCCTTCACGGGACGACACGTGCAGGGCTAAGATGCCATCCATTTACGGTGCAGAGTATACCTGCCACCACTAAGACCTGGAATTCCCTGCCAGCTGACGTGTTTCCTTCTTCCTACAGTCCCGGGTCCTTTAAGCGGGGCGTGAAAAGGCATCTAATGAGGCCGTTAAGCTGAGTGCCACCACTGTTAACATGGTAAATGTTTACGATGGTGACCCTCTTTCCGAGACTTTGCCTTTAGCTTAACATCAGACGAGGTGAAGTCAAATTGACGTGTCCTGTATAAAAAAAAAAGTTAATAGAGAATTTTATTTTGGGTTTTCCTTCTCTCACAGTGATATCGTCTGCAGATTTTTTTCCGTCAGTCGCCTTTTACGACACCCTTCAGGTAAGATGGAGTGGTGATACTGTATTCTTTCGCCGTCACCACACAGATTTAAAATTTGACTAGCAATATAATACGAGCAGATGTAAACTATGGTGAGAAGGGTGACTAATGACACCTTACAGGAAATTATGAAGGAAATCGAAAATGACATGGCTACATTGACAAACACCCCCAAATAATTGAGACAATGGCAGGTAAACTTTTCTGCTGCTCTGCTACGAGAAAATCGGTCAGGTTCATAAACAGCATTGTTCAGTCGAGAAAACTACTCTTCTAATATTAAGTTAGTTAAGATTCATGACAAATATTCTTGAGGTTTGCACTCAATGAAAAATCCATACTAATATTATAAATGCGAAAGTAAGTCTGTCTGTCTGTATGTTACGCTTTCACCCCTAAACCACTGAACCGATTTTGATGAAATTTGGTATATGGGTAGATTAGACCATGAGAAAGGACTATGTTTGGTCGCGATAACCGACATCCACGTGGGCGGAGCCGCGGGCAAAAGCTAGTTGTGACATAAATATTGATATGGGCACTTTATGATTACGTTGATTTTAAAAATTTTACTTTTAAAACAAAAGAATTACCAAAACAATGGCTAGATTGTACTACATTTATCTAATTCCTGTTTTCTTTAATAATGTGCGCATCTTTTAGCTTTATATTAACACATTGAAGGAATTTTTTTACAGCATTAAGTATGCTAACTATACAAATCGAATACATAGGGAAAAATAATCCTTTCCCTATGTATTCGATTTGTATAGTTAGCATACTTAATGCTGTAAAAATTCCTTCAATTGTTTGGGTGCAGTTATCAAAAAATCAATGTTTAAATATGATTGTAACATCATTCATTGATTCCGATAGTTCGTAAGAAAATCGGTAGATGACGCTACGTCGCCTTAAAGACGTTTAAGGAGGGAAATTTGAATCATATCGGGCGTGTCTCGGTAGCCGCATTGGTCAGGCATTCCCCCTGTAAGGGAAGGACTGCGGGTTCGAGTCCCGCCCGAGAGGATTCTTTTTCCCTATGTATTCGATTTATATTTTTGTGCAAATCCTTTAGGCTCTCTTACGAATGCTGCAATGTCCTTGAGTATGTGTTACGCTGATTTTTGTCCTTTGAACTAAGGTGTGTGTAACAATTATCAGAAACATCCAACAATAGGAAGGGAGAAAATCAAGGAATTAAGGTCATGTATATCACTTTGTCCATCTGTACTGTATCTACACCAGTAAAATAAATTGGACTGTAAATTATGGCACAGACCGATCACTGCTGAATACTTATAACGAAATTATTGATCTATTTTGAGCACCCATGCACTAAATATGTGTGAATCCACAGGTCGTCCATGAATTACATTCGAACCGTAATGATCTGTTTCCTTTCAGTTCACTAGAATTTCATACATGGTTGCTTGGTGTTAATTTATAGTTGGTTTCCCTTAGAGTTCTTAATTTATGTTACATTGTTTTTTGTTTCTATTTTTTGCGGTATTAATGAGCAGAACGAGCAGCTCGATGGAAGGCAGCTGGGATGGACTGCATGTGAAAGGTGTAGAATCATACACATTAGAATAGGTCTTTGTCTAGTTTAGTTGACTAAGATAATAAATTGGTGAACACTGTAATGATTATCATGAAATTTTACCAATCAATCAAATAAAGGTACTTTGCTACAACATGGCGATTTGAAGAGTATCCAATACAAAACTTGCTGTAACGAATGACTTACTTTACGTAAACATTCGAAGCTCTTTAGTATAGATTATCGACGAAAATAATAAAAGTGATTTGATAGAACATTTGATTGCACTTGTTTCTAAAAACTACTGGTCTATCCCATCGTGAAAATCAATAATATAGTATTCACGGAACAACTTCAAATAATATTGACTGTAACCAAATCTTAGTGCCGTCAAATCAAATGTAGCCTACCGAAAACTTATTCAATTTGGCCACATCGAGATGTGATCGATTTGATTCTCGGTAAGGCGATTAATGCTATTCTGGCAATCGTCACGTGACACTTCGCTAAATCGTTACAAATTGAATTTGCAAATTCACGCTGCCTGTTTTTGTGGACAAATTCTCAGACTGAACGTTGAAAAATAACATGAAAACGATTTAAATATTAGATTACGTATCACGTTAATATTTAGGAAATTGTGGCTAAGTGGTAAGTATTTTTTTTAATTTTTTTACCTCCCCCGCCGGAGCCGGTAGGGGAGGTTATGTCGGACTAAAACCTCACGTCGATTGGTCGTGGTGCTAGGCCGGAGGTGAGATTCTCATCGACATATCCTTCGCACCCCAGCTGACCCAGGGCCATACCTTACGTTCTGGCCCTCCTCGGGCGGTCCAGCCTTCCTGGCAACCAATTAGGTTCATCCATTAAAAAATGGTTTAATAAAATATCACAGAACGTGACTTCTAAAAGTTAAAATATCTTACAGATCAGTTTCAAACCGCACTCATAATCGTGCTTCCTTTGGTTACCAAGTTTGAACCTAGTTCTGACAACTCTTTAAGATGTACTATTCGTTGTGGAACTGCAGAAAATCTGTCTTTCCAACGGAAGTTCATTAAGACCTACTAACTAGAGTTATAAATGAGTTTTGTTTCTTGTACCGATTTATAAATGTATATTAGCGGCCATGATTGTTTCAAGGACTCTCTAGTAGACTTTGTAGGAATATCTTACTCGTATTTCTTATGCCCATAACAAAACTCGAATGATTCTTGTTTTCATCTCATTAATATTTTGAGTACTAGTAAGTATTTTAATACTACTTAATATCATAATAATTATTATAATGTGAATGTTTGTGAAGATATTTGGATGTTTGTTATTCCCATGGGTTGTCAGAATGGGTCCAAATCTTCACGTGGGTGAAGCCGAGGGCAACAGCTAGTATACATATATATTATACTGTTTTCACAGCGAATGTAGAAGATTTAGCAACGATTTCGTCTTGATAAACTTTGTCGACGAATTATTTTTGTGTTTTGTGGAAAAAAACTGCTTTTCTAGTCACGTTTGATATCATCATACGTGGCGTACCTTTGAACATTTATAAGGTATTCACTTTAATTTGGTGTCAGAAATAGTTTTTAATGGAACTCATTAAGTACTGATAGACGTATTACCAAATATGAAATAAAATGTTACAATGAAGTAAAAACCAATATGATTCTTTGAATAGCATGGGTTTTGTGAAACCTTAAGAGTTTACGACTACGTTGTGTTCGCGCGCCCTCGTGTATGGAAATCTAAGAAGTGTGATATAACAACTTCACACAATCAATGCCATTGTTATGACAGCGTGAAATGGCGGTACCTGTACCTATATATGTACTTTATGATATTTTTTTATTACCTGGCGTTGATTTCACTTCGGCTAGTGATAATTTGGCTTATTACCGATAATACCGATTCCCGCGAAAATCATTTGTTCGAAATTTCCTACGAGATTTAAAAACTTGTACAGTCACGCACAAGATACTTTTGAGTAAAGTCCAAAAAGTGAAGAACAGATTTTTTCTACTTTCCTATTTCTAGAATGTCAGTTTCAATTCTCAATAGACTTTAGGAACAGTAGAGCTGCAGCATCACGGACGATCCTCTGTCCACAGCGTAGTCCGTGAAATCACTCGTCTGTAAACCGGTGGAAAGTGGCCCTAAGACATATTTAAACAAGAATGATTACTCAATCGTTAGCAGATACAAAGAAACTATCGACGGTTCAAGATAGGGTAAGCGGGCTAAACATTTAATGCAGCAATTTCACATTCTGATATAGAAAAATAAAACAATTGGTGCATCTAAAATATCTGATTGCATAACTTGTCCACAGTATACAAGCACTCTGACCACCCTCTGGCGGGAAGCCAACACTGAACTCCATATAATTGTTTCACGCAAGCATGTCGAAATTAAATTTAATTGTGTATTTTTCAAGTACGATTGCTTTATTCATTTTGAAGACGATCGTTTCAAATGAAGCTTGAATGTTCCAGTAAATTGTAAGGAAAGCTTAAATCTCCATAAATGTGTAGGAAATGCAAGCCAAATGAAACAATTATAAATACAAAGACTATTTCATGGAACTAGCAAGAACAATCCCTTTGTTCGCTGGCCTACGGTGTACATATTGTGTTAGGTTTACAATCGAGTTCAATTATAGTCTGCCGTAGATGGTGCGCAAATATTATTATTAATATGCTGGAATACAGGTGTTGCACAGGTTACTAAGAAAACTATTTTAAGGTTTCGTACCTCAATAGTGAAAATGGAATATTTTTAAGTTATTTTTTGTTTCTTCTTCTTCATATTAGCGTTAATTGTAGTCGCATTCGAAGCTTTCAGCTTGGAGTCTGGGGTCCGCTTTACCAGTCTAACTGCGGATTTGGCTGAAACAAAATGAGAATTATGACAAAAACACAGATTCTGTCACACAGAAAGACTCCTAAAACAAGTTATATACTAAAACTAGCTGTCCCGGCAAACTTCGTACCGCCAATTTTTTCCTGCCCTCGTGGCGTTAGATCCCGTTCCCGCTGCACCATTTAGGGGGATGAAAAATAGATGTTGGCCGATTCTCAGACCTACTCAATATGCTCACAAAATTTCATGAGAATCGGTCAAGCCGTTTCGGAGGAGTATGGCAACGAAAACTGTGACACGAGAATTTTATATATTAGATTCTCAAAAATAATGCATACTAAAATATTTTTAAGATTTTTCACTCCGTATGATATTATTGATCAAAAATTTTGGTGGTGTTACATTCCTTCATTAATCGATTTGAGTAAACTTGCCACTTTAATTATAGACGGGGTCGAGTGGATTAACATCTGAACCAAGGTTTCATTAATGGTGTAAGTAAGTTCCTTTGGTAACATAAATCCGTCAGGAATTAGGGCGAATTCATTTTAAGGAATGGAAAAGTACTGTTGAGATATTGGAGATTTTGCAGGAAGTTTTATCTTTAACATGCGTCATTAATTTTTCGAGATAATTTCCAATTTATTTGGGGCCGGCTTTACAGTCTTACTGTGATACGGCTGAATAATATTTAATGAAATTTTAAATCAAATTATTATGCTAACTTTTCCTGTAGATTTATTTCGGAAAATTACGAGTAAGTACCCACGACGGAATTCGATAAGTGACTCAGTTGGTCAGAGTATTCCTCTTGTAAGGGATTTGACGCGAGCTTAAATCCTGTATCGTCTTGGATATTGACTTTTTCTTGTTTTAAATTCATTTAAATGTTCGAAAAATATCGAAAAAAATGAAATGCTTAAGTAAAACTTGAAATAAATATAAAGAGATGGAAAATTTGAAATGATTCAGGTGTGACTCAATAGCTCAGTTGGAAGAGCATTCCTCCTGTAAGGGAAAGGTCGTGAGTTCAAGTTATCATAATAAATGCATAAAAAAACATTCAAATTCATGTAACTGATAATGTTATTTATAAGTTAGGCGTATTACGTACCAAATATAAAAATAGCCGAACGGATCACTATAAAATTAGGAGCAGAGATACACTTTCACGTTGGCGATTAGTATACTGTGGGCCTTGACTCATTTGACGGCAACTGGTAGTTTAAATAGACTAGTACAATGAATTGTGATACTCATAAGTGATATTTCACCAAACAAATTCCCAAGCTTATTATACCTGTCAGGTTTTGAAAGACAAAATTTATAAACTTTAGTCATAAAAAGCCCAACAAAGCCATTAAGTCTTCAAAATAAACGGTGATAACTTTGTTAATACTAATAGTGAAACGAAAACACTACCTTGAAAACCTACCTTATCCTATCCTATCCTACTAATATTATGAATGTAAAATTTGCTAAAAATGTTTGGATATTTCTTATTCAACAATACTCTAAAGTAACAATACACATTTTGAGCCACAATGAAGATATACATTACTCCTTTCTAGATACTAAGTAGGATCCTTAAGAAGTTATTACGAAGCGCCATTATAAAACCTTACTCCAACAAACTTTACTCTGCGGTCGAAAAACTGATATTGCTTTGACAGAAATTCGTAATCTTCCTTTTCTTAAAAGCAAAATAAGTTTGTTGTCATCCACTTGTTTGTTTTAACCCCTCGTAATTAAGGTGAAAATATACAGTTTCAGATTAAGTAAAGTGACACTTAAAGTGTTGGAATTCTTGTAGAGGTTTTTCCTTAGTGATATTTTTGACGTAGTACACAATTTTGCTTTTAAAAATATTTTTATTGAACAAAAATAACTCATATAAGACCGTGATATCCAAATTCCTGTCTTATCCTACTTTTGGTACATTCGACATTGAGTAAAGTTTATTTTTAGAATTAACAGGCAATATTACCCACATATTGACTGTTTATTCTAGGAATAAACTTTACTCGAACAGACCCTTAGTAGATCTGAAACTGTGTAAATATGTATTTGTATATTGTTTGATCATTCTTGATCATGCTAAAACGGCTGAACGGATCTAGCTGAGTACAGGAATAAGCTATGATCTAGGATAACACATAGGCCACGTTTATTCCTGGACGACACATAGGTTACTTTTATTCTTTGGAGACACTGGAGACATATAGACTACTTTTATTCCTAGCGCGAGATAGAAATCAAAATTCCACGCGGGTGGAGCCAAGAGCAACAACAACTATTATCTGTTCTGTGGCAACCTCTAGTAATAAGTCGAGGGGTTCCTATTAACCAATTCCTGCCAGCTTGCTTTGCAAAGGGTAGGTCGTGGAAAAGGTATTTAAATTTATACCCCGGGCCCCAACAAAGAAGGAGACCTCTGCCCTCTACCCTTTATGTTAGGTTAAAAACAGTTAGATATTTTCCATCAACTTCTCTTTTGAAGATTTTCGCCACTACTAGTAATCAATATCAATATATAATGTAAGATCCATATCTATAACACCAGGTAGTGGTTTGGTATCTCGGAATTGATTTTGGGAGGACAATTACATCTACGATGGATTACGTGTAGACCTCAATTCAATGCTGCCTCGGTGTGACGGAGTATTTGAATGGACAAGGCGACTGGAATGGTATAATATGCAAATGCTTTTGAAAGATATTTTAGTACCACTTTGTTACTTTGTTTAAAAGAGGCAGCGGAGACAAGACATTTGTCTCATTAGAAGTTGGCGAAAGCTAAATCTTTTCGGTTTCAAAAACATGGTTCAGGAGTACCACGATAAGTAAATGTTGAATTTTCAATAAATATTAAGAAAAATTTACTTTCTCTTTAGTTTTTTTTTAATTCGATTCTACTATTATTATTTTAAGCAACGTTCCGTCAGGTGGGGGAAAATCACAAAATACTTTGTGGAACGAATGTTTTCTGTATCTATGTAGGTTTAATCCTTTCTATAACCAATACTCTGACTATATTGAAAAAGTTCAAAACAAATTTTTAAGAGCCATGCTTACCGTTGTTTCCGTAGCTTTGCAGCAACTAAGATCTTGCTTCAAAGGTATAATTTACAATATCTAAAAATTAGACGTGTCATATTGGAGACAGTATTTCTGTTCGATTTGTGCAGTAATGTGTATGACTGTATTGATATTCGCAATAAGTTAAGTTATGTGGTACCTAGAACATCTATACGACGAGAGTCGCGTGGGCAACTCACATTTGCTGTTTCCATTTCATGTACTAACGCAGGTTTGCGAGCGCCTCTTCGTCGCATTACAATATTTTTTTTCAGGATATAGATATGTTTGCAATATCTTCAGGCAAATTTAAAAAACTTGTAATACAAAAGTTGGAAAATTTTGATTATACAACTATATAATAAGCTTAAATTTCGTTTTGTTTGTACTTCATACTGAGTAGGAACAATGCATGTTAGTCTTAAATATTTTATGTTAATGTATTATGTGGAAAATGTTGTTGGTCTCACAGAGATAATCTTCATTTTAAGTTATAGTTTGTAATCAATTGTGGGACTGTTTATTTTCCCAAATAAATAAAATAAATAAAATAGAAATGCGCTACAATAGATTATTTATTTCTTCTTGTCACGATATATGCAGCAAATTAGTAACATATTGTGAATTTATTCTTCATTTAAATACCGAATGAACTCCACTGTCCCTTAACTCGCCATTGCAAACATGTTCTACTAAACTGAAATTCATATGCGGCTTGCAGCGCTCATATTGTTTGCGTCGTCTGTCACGAACCGGCGAATCGTGCGGGAATTAATGTGTTACGGTTTTTTCAACTTTTTGCAACCCCACGCTATATTTCAAAGGTACGGTTCCAATTTCGAATGAAAATTTTCTAGACGAAATTTCGACTGGTGCTGGACATGTCAAAGGATATTTTGAAATGTGGTAGTGGTAGGAGACTGGGAGTTTAATATTAGAATCCTGTGCAGACATGCAGAGCTTTTATAGCTTTTTGTGTGTGTGTAAACTAATATCAATATTGCCTTTGTACTATCAATGTGTGCATGTTGTGGGATGTATAGTATAGTACATGACGGCGCGTAAATAAATTGTGTGAGATTAGAGTGAATGAGGTTTACTCTGGCGTAATACAGGACACTGGTGCTTGATGGTTGAGCGGCGACATTCGAATTTCGAACTGTCACTTTTGAGTTGGAAAAAATGGCACAGGCGTTATCGGAATATCTGGGGAATCGCTTCGCCCCTCAACCAAGCATTAGCGTGTCATGTAGAACGCTATTAATCCCGGTTGAATATACTTTGATAAATCAACGATTGATGTCATTGGAAATATTGTGATTCGTGTATTCTCCTCGCCCGTTTACTCACGTGGATTGTGAGTGCTAGCTTACAATAAGGTCACCAAGATGTCCAAGACTCGAAGTATCTCCCTCGTGTGCTTACATACATATTGTACGAGTTAGTTCTGTACAGTGATTGTTATTGTTTTCTATTTTGTTTATATTAAGCAGTGCGGCATTGCTTTTACTTTAAATTCAGTACTAATATGTCAAACTTGTACCAACATAGTAGCTATTTTTTTAGTTGTAGTGGCCATTACTGTGTCTTTAGAGTTTATATTATAGTTTAAGTTTTTTTGGACATGGGCAATAGGGGACCCAGGATCTACTGTCTGTACTCGCCAGGAGGTTAACTTGGACCACGAAGATCTTAGCGGGGACTCGTAAAAAAAACCTAACATTAAAACAATTTTTTGCTTGGCATTTTCTTCGAGAACATTTTAAGAAATCGAGAGCCTGCGTGGCGTGGCGAACAACTGCTATGCAGGAGGTGCGGGTTCGGTCCCGGCTCAATGCAAATATTTTTATGCATGAATATTACTATTTGCATTGGTCTGGATGCTTCTGTGTACCTAACATGTATGTATTTACAAAAAAAGTATCTAAGTATGTTTATTCGCATTTTAGATGCCTTAACACAAGCTAGTTAAACTTAACATGGGTCTAAAGAGCGTTGCGTAGAATGATGTGGAATATTTATTTATTATTTAAATTCCTAATAATTATATCCATCTAACCGCTTCAGCTTAGCTAAATTGCTTGTGTTAAGAGTGGGTTCACGTCGGTATAGTACTCGTAATGAAAAAAAAAGAAAAAAAAAAACGATTTGTTAACGACACGCACATGTCAAGACAGTGAAAACAGGATCACTTGTATTTGAACTTGGGACATCTCGATCCCAAAACCAACTACTTTGTGGAGAAACGAGGTGTGATGTTCCTCCAACACAAAGCGAGGATCCTCCGCCCAGGCAAGGTGATCACGCCTGGCGGGCCGCGGCCCCACGATTGTCGTTGGGATGTTGTATATATATTGTGCGAACTTCACTTTCGCGATGCAGGATTCGTAGTGACGTAGTAGTTCGGCTTGCTGTCGCTAGATGGCGCTGGGTACATTTGGTATCGCCCCAACTTAACCATTAAGCAACTGCAAGATACATACTCTTGAATATAAAGTAAAGTAAAGTAAAATATTCTTAATTGTACGCCAAAATATACAAATTTTAAAGAAAAAAACATACATAAAATACTGTACAATGGGCAGCCTTATTGTATACTCTTCCAGGCAACCTTTCCATATATGTATGTATATCCAGTTACACCTATATATCTCCAAATGCTGCTTATATATTACCGTCCACATTTGGCACTTATATTTTTCAGTCCCACTCAATAGGAGACGGGGAACATGTTTTCTTTATCTCACATATGGATGCCACAGAGAATTTCGTAACAGAAATTTCCAACACAATTTTGCTCGACACAATATTTGGACCAGGAACTTCACGTTTGCAAATATAACAAACTTATAGGAACATGGCATAGCGGTAGAGCGTTTGACTGCTGATTCGATTTCCGCCTACTGCAAATATTGATATACATGAATATCTGCTGACTATAGATTAACTAGTAAGAAAATATGGTAAGGTTCATAAATAAATAAACTGTGAAAAGTGCAAGTGACTCATTCAATATGTGCAGCAAGTTCCACCAATCACCATCAACGCACATGTCCATCCCCACTTTGAATATGCCTCACAGGTATTGAACCCCACCTATGACACGTATACAACACGCATAGAAAATGTACAAAAAAAATCCTGAGGTATATTCAGTATAAATGCCAAATTTTCAGCCGCTGTAGAGAGTTCTCTACAGAGTAAAGAAAATAGTAGATACTTCACTGTTATTAAACATATCAAACGGATTGACTGATGTAACCGAGTTGGTGAGCAAAATAGTTCTAGGTAGTAGGTTGTACCTCCGGAGATACGCTTCTGCATACTCCTCTTGCCTGAACCATAACAAGCCTCCTTATCTATTCTGTGCCCGAACCACCTACCGACTGAACTCATTCATGATCAGGGCGTACAATGCAGCGTGCCGGACAGTCGACATTGATTTATTTAATACAAATACTACACAACTAAAGAGAATTTGAATGAATTGAATTGAAAAATGAATATGGGAGATGACTCCACCGTTGCCTTAAAGACGAATAAAAATCGAAGGGAAATTTGAATCACATTGGGCGTGTCTCGGTAGCCGATTTGGTTAGGGCTTTCCCCCTGTGAGGGAAAGTTCGCGAGTTCGAGTCCCGCACGAGAAATTTCATTTTTCCCTATGTATTCGAGCTAAAGAGAATATTATGTAACGAATACTCTTCTCATACTAATCAGTAAGAGAAAGGTATTCGTGGATTAGGATTGCATGTCTTGCTTTTCTAATGTTTTTTTTTATCTATTATTATTTGTGAAAACTTTTAATTGGCCGTAACATTGCACATAAAACTTTTATGTACCACCTTCTAGCTGTAAGTTTTCCCTAAATGTAAAATAAATAAAAATAAAATAAACTAAATAAATCTCCAGTTTAAACAATATGTATGTTCAACTAACATGTACCAACTACATTTATTTAACCCCTCTTAAATTGTTTTCCGACAGCAATGTAAATCATGTTCGAATTACTAGCCCCTGCAAACTAATACCAGTCACTAAACTGCATTTCGATCTACTTCCGTCCAATTCCATGGAAATTACACGCCATTTACTGATACATGCAAAGCTATATACATGCTAATGTACGTCCAGATGCGTCTCACCACATCTGGGCCGCCATTACAGGCCGCCTTTAGCGAGAATAGTTCTTATTATTCATTTATGCGTGTTTTTCTGGGCTGTATCTATATAAATAACAATGAAACCCCCCAAATGTATGTACAGCATCGGATTGATAATGACAGAATAGTGATCAAAATTATCTGAATATCAAAATTCTATTATTTAGAGATATAATAATATCCAGAGTTGTCAACCTCTGGACTGAAAAAAAATGTAAGTTAGTAGGTAAAGTGTTTATGGTTTATAATAATAATAACTTACTTCAAGCGAAAATTTTTGGAAAACTTACTTTTGCCGACATTTCGGATGCGTTACAGTCAAGTCGTGACCACGGGCGCACCCGAAACGTCGGCAAAAGTAAGTTTTCCAAAATTTATCGCGTGAAGTCCCGAACTATTATAAACCATGAGTATATGCCGCGATGCTTTAAAAATAACATATAACATAGTGTTTTTGTTCATACGTGCAAACACGCTGGTCTATAGTATAATCAAATATAGTGAAATTTTTTTTAATATTTTCACGTGACAATTATATCAATTTGCATCGGTGACATCGAACCACATGTACAGTCAACATCAATAGTAACGAAGTATCTGATTTGTCCAAAAGAAATGCATTGCAAGACATATTACAATAGTCTGACAAAATCGCTTCGCAAAAGTGTTTGGTGAATTAATATTTTCATAATGCAAAAAAAACTATCTATCAAAAGTAAAGCAGTATCAGAAATTTTCAAAAGTACCTGAAATAAGAATAAAACTTTCGTCGAACTTAAACCTTTTCAGAACATTTTGATTTAAATATTGTGTTCTGCCTTTTGTTTTATGGCTTGTCAAGAATTGTCAGGTTTACGGAATGTATAAATGCCAGAACATGGTCATGTAGATAACTAGCTTTTGCCCGCGGCTTCGCCCGCGTGGATGTCGGTTATAGCGACATCCACGCAAACATAGCCTAGGTCCTTTCTCATAGTCTAATCTACCCCTATACCAAATTTCATCAAAATCTGTTAAGTGTTTTAGGCGTGAAAGCGTAAAATACAGACAGACAGACAGACAGAGTTACCTCCGCTTTTTCATACCCGATTTTAAAGATGCCATTCAAAACCTTATCTTTAATTAAGTGATTTGTTATTTTTTTAACCTTTCCGGTATACCAGTGGAAAGTTTTTTTTTAGCTGCAATGTTGTGGCTATTTCAAATTACCATTTTTTATATCATAGCATCAGTTGTGAAAATAAACTTTTACGTTAGATAAGTGGCCTGTTAATTTTAAGTCTATTAGCTATAATTTTCTAGCTATCTTTAAGCTTATGTTGTTTTTTTTTTACAATAAACCTCGGTTGCGAAAATTAACACAGCGCTGCTGGCTCGTCGTAGAGCAATCGACAAATCCCATCATAGAATCGTCGGCGAGCACAACCTTGTTCTATGAGGGGATTGGTCGATTGCTGCGGGCTCGTCGACTAGTAAAAGTCAGAGGAAACCATTTTTTTATACCGCTTAGGTGGCAGTCAAGCGCACGGCCCACCTGATGGGAAGCGGTTACCGTGGCCTTTAGACATGTGCAACACCAGGTGCGTCACACTCGTGCTGCCGACCCTGCTGCTCGCACTGCTCCTAATAAATGAATAACGACCGGGTATACCACTCCCCTTTTTGTCTGACTATTTTGATATGATTATATATCAGACATTGAAATAAAACCATTCAAACTATGTGACAACTACCATCATGAGTCACACCGCGATCATGGCTGCTGCAAAGCAGCCGAAACGTCGGTTTAAAAAGTAATAATAACAAATATATCGCGATAGAATCCGTAAAAAGTAGTTTTATTTCAGTAAGTGACATTCGCGTAAACTTTAGAAAATATCAAATATCAGACACTTTAAAAACACAATTTAGTTATGAGTATTGAAAAAAATATGAATCAGCTTATTTTGAAAATAGTTCAGTGATTATTTTGAAACCTTAACGCGAGTGATTAATATGAAAAAGAAGTAAGTTATTGAAAAAAATTATAGAGTCAATACTTTTGGAACTCAGTTTTTGATCAGCTACTATTGACGCTGACTGTACCATTAGTAAGTGCTATTGATGGAACAATTGACACTGATTTATCCCACTAGTACAATTTATTGTACAAATGATACCAAAATAGTACGAATACGAAAAAAATACATGTCTGAGGTCGCAGGCAACGCAAAAAATATGACAATAGAAGTTTCCCGGGTTGACCAGTCCCATGTACGGGCATGAAAAAAAAAACAGAGGTCTGGTGCCACGAACGTGATTTTCACAGAATTTTATTCCAACAACGTTGAATATTCCGCGGCCACATTTTCGGTGACATATATGTGCCAGTATTGTGCGAAGTCTTTTAACTTTTCGCTGTGACTACGGCGTCATGCAGTCTTATTTTTATTTCATGGTCCAATGACAATGAAATAAAAATATGATATATGAATAATAAATATAGGTAAATGTCAATACATTTACCTATATTTTTTACTATATTATGTTATATTTTTTTATGCGAAAATGCTTCCCTCCCATTGCCGGCAAGCAGAGCTCGTCTCGTTATATCGGACTCGAACTGACTAAAACCAACCGTTTTAGGTCTCATAAGGTTGTAAGGTGAGCCAATAAGGTATTTAGTAGCATCTTAATCTTACACATAATTTTAGTCAGTAAAAATTTGCCTTGTAAGGTAAGCAGCTGTTATGAAAATTATTCCAAAATTTTACTCTAATAGGCAATCATTTTGGTGAAAAATGGTGATGGGTTTAAGAGACATAAAAGCGGTAATATTTATATTCAACCAAATACCATCTGCCCAATAGGTTTCCCGAAATTTAGACAGACGGACAGACAGACAACCGTAGTCAAAATGGGCAACCAGTGTACTTGTACGAAAACTATAATGAGACGAGTAGTTGAAGATGTGAAACGTGTATACCAAAATTATTGAACCTATTAACCAGTAGACGGTTATAGGGTTACCACCACCACCGTTCACTAAGAGCTTTGGTAACCATAACCACCCCCAGACTGACCTCCGTCCCCAATGAGCGCGGGCCTGGGGGTGATGGGTGGAGCCGCCTGTCACCCCAGCAGAAGCAGGCCTCCCGAGAAAGGCCAGACCGCGAGGGATATGTTGAAGACAACCTCACCCCCGGCCTAGCACCATGACCCTCAGTCAGCGTGCGGATTTAGTCGGTTCGAGTTCGACATAACTTCCCCTTCCGGCTCCCGCGGGGGAGGTATCAGTGGGGATTTCCGCACAAAAATAGTAGCCAGCTGGTGGTAGCTGGAATGCAATGCTATTGAAATAATATTGTTTGTCACTGATCAAACAACATTTGAGATACTCGACGGAACTAGTACTGGACCAAACAGTCGTGATTAACTTCTATGAAGAGAAATCTATAAAATTTTTGAATGAATTTTTTATAGCATTTATTATGCTAACTTTTAAGTTTGAAAAACATTGGAAAAAATGAAATGCTCAAGTGAGACTCGAACTCACGACCTTTCCCTTACAGGGGGACTGCTCTTCCAACTGAGCTATTGAGCCGCACTTGAATCATTCCAAATTTTCCTTCTCTTTATATCCGTCTATAAGGGCGACGGTGCAGCCATGTACCTTACGATCTATCTTACGAACTGTTGGAAACAATGAAAGGGAAAGGTCGTGAGTTCGAGTCTCACTTCAGCATTTCATTTTTTCCAATGTTTTTCGAATCTATGAAATGTTTGATTTTTCTTTGACTTGAATTTGCAATTTGTAGGGAAATCTTTTCCCTTTATATTGCATAGTGAACATTTCACACACTATACATTTAAGTGCCATGGATTCATTCAAACCTTTTTCGTCAATCATTATCATCTTAGCGTTGTTTCTGGTTTCATCCAAGGCTACCATCGGCGTCCGTTTACTCTTTCTCCTCCGTACAAGACTAAAGATGTCTTGTACTACTTTCAAGGAAGTAATAGCGTGAGCTAGAGCCCAGTAAGAACCTTTTCCTTTGTTAGAACCTTTGGTATCACTTGCAGATGAGGATGCCTTGGGTCTCGGAGACGTTGGTAAGGCAACAAGTACATATACTCTCCCATCTCTACCCGTTGTTAAGATGCTATAATATTATGATTATTGTCAGATGAAGGATAGATCTGTCTGTTAATTGCCTTACACCCACGAGAAAAGAAGACACCCATACCCATACAAAATTATAATCAGTTCATACATGTATGCCGATTGTCGGTGCTCTTGAGCTGGCCTTTACATTCAACGTATTGGATCCAATTAACGTTCATACGACTTATGTCTATGTCGACCTTTATTGAATTGCTCATTCACCCTTACCTCATACTCGTTTAATCTATGTCACTTAAAGTACACATAATTGTGTATTATCCTATAAATAAAATAAATTATCTAACCTAGCTTATTAAATTAAGAAAGGTAAAAGAGCGGTAAAAATTGCGTCGGTTCTTTTTTTATAGTTTTTATTTATTTTTGATCATCCACCCAACCTATAATAGTAACTGACTTGACTATTAAATTTTATGACGTCACTAAATCTTTTTTGGTACAAGTTACCTTATAACTTATCGTTTTGACGTTTAGTAAAAAGTAACTAATTTCTGTAGAATACTGAATTAATACCCAATTCCTATAATCACACAGATCACTTCTAAAGAATCATAATAATTATTCAAGACTCATTGTCAATCTGTCTTCCATGTTGCCAGCCATCAACGCAGAAATACGTTGCAAAATCAAGCGTTATTTCGGCCAGATAAATAGGGGATTATACAGGGTGGAAGATTTTCATGTCCCTGTAGGGGAAATACTCGAAATACGTTTTTTTTTTTTAAATTCCACTATTCTACACAACGCTATCTAGACCCATGGTAAGCTTTTATAGCTTGTGTTATGGAATCTAGAATGCGGATAAACATACTTATATTCTTTTTTTTTGTAAATACATATATATTGTATATAGAAACACCCAGACCAATGCAAATAGCCATATTCATGCATACAAATATTTGCACTGAGCGGGAATCGAACCCGCACCTCCTGCGTGGCAGTCGCGTGCACTACCACCACGCCACGCTGTCACATTTCGAAATTCTGGAGTACGAGAATTTCTCTCAAAGGAAACACTTGTTTATTAAAAAAAAAAAAAACAAAACTGTATTCATAGAATTTCGAAAATTCACTTGAGACACCCGGTAATCGAACCGACTTAATCCCGAAAAAATTTAAATCCTGGATTTTTAATGCTTCAATCGATAGTGGCAATTATAAGGTTCAAATCTCTCTAAAAAACATGGTAAATTAAACCAAAAGAAACCCTGAAATCTAATCTAAAAAAAACGATTTCACAAAATAAAGCACTATAATTCAAAGTTCCATCTGATATAGAAAGAAAGAAAGAAAGAAAAAACATTTATTCAGGATACGCACAATGTACATTAAATAGGTAAATAGCTATGAAATATATAAAATTTTATCGTGCGAACCTAAATGGGCCACCATCTCAGCATGAATGCCTCGTACACTCGCACCAGAGTATACGAAGCGCTGCGTTATTGTTAATACGAAGCGTATTAACAATAAAATTCCATATTTAAGTTACTTGTCCCTTTTTCGTGCGAATACCCCTACTAGTCAGCAGGGGTATTATGTCAGACTTGAACCGACTGAAACCATACGCCGTCTCAGGTCCGGTTACCTGGTTATATGGTAACACAATAAGGCAATTTTCTCGCCATCGATCCGTTGCCCAGAATATACTGCATAGAGGTTTCCGATCAAGCACCCGAAATTACTTGTACCTCTATGTAGTTATTCAATAAAGTTACATTCTAAACCTGAAATAAAATTCAGTCATTTAGTAGGTATTCATTATAAGAAATATTTGGCTTCAAAGATAACTTTATTGTTGATAGGTAACTGATGACACCATAAGTAAAAGTGATATCTCTGTTGGCATTAAATTTATAAGTTTAAATTTCAGGGATTTCCTTTCATTTAATTTACCATGTTTGTTAGAGAGATTTGATAATTATGATTACCACTATCGATTGAAAGCATAATAATACAGAAAGTATTTTTTTCGGGTTTTACTCGGTTCGATTACCGGGTGCGTCAAGCGAATTTTCAAAAATACTTGGACGCAGTTTTGTTTCTTTTGAAAAATAAAGGGATGTTTCCTTTGAGTGAAATTCGCTATGTCCAGTTTTTCAAGTACTTTCCCTCCAGAGGGCATGAAAATCTTCCACCCTGTATGTACCGAATCGTAGTAATTTCGGTAACAAAATTGGGGTGGCTATCGCTGCGTCGCTGCCATGCGGGCCGCCCGATATTCCAATGATACGGGTACAAGCGTTACAGGAGCATTTGAACTGGAAATTTCACTTGAACGATTTCGGTGACTGGTTTCATTGTCTTCATTCGAAACATACTGACATTATTATCTGTTCTTTTTTAGGTGGATAATTAGAAGCGTATTTGTATGTATAACTTGCAAATTTACCAATTACAGTGACTATTTTTTATAGAATATGTCTGATTGGATTCAAGAGATGAAAATATTGGGACTCATTGAAAGTAGGTAAATTATAACGGGATTATAACGGGATTATACGGATAAATTAGAAAGGGGATTGGGTTACTGTGTATGGACTAGTGGCGTCGTTTATTTTTTCAGGTAATAATGATTTTGATACCGCTTCATTTAACTGTTTCAAACACACGTTTAAGTATTATTATTTTAAGTTTGAAATACATCGGGAAAAAGAAGCGCTCAAGTGGGACTTAAAGCCACGACCTTTCCCTTAATCTAATGCTCTTCCAACTGGGCTATTGAGCCACACTTGAATCACTTCAAATTTGCCATCTCTTTATATCCGTCTTTAAGGGCGACGGTGGAGCCATCTACCAACTTTCTTACGAACTGTTGGGACCAATGAACGATTTTCCAACCATTTTTAAACATTGATTTCTGATGACTCAGCCCAAATATTTGAATGACATTTTTATAGCATTTATTATGTTAACTTTTTAAGTTCAAAATAAACTGGGAAAAAGAAGCGCTCAAGTAGCTCAAGTTCAAGTTAGTGGCATTTAAGGGCATTTGAATGCGCTGTAACCTGTATTGCCTTTTGGTTGTGGAGGTCGAATGGCAGACACTTCACAGACAATATCGAAGTTTAGCCAAATCCGCAGTTAGACTGGTAAAGCTGACCCCAGACTCCAAGCTGAAAAGGCGCTTCATGCAACATACCGATCGATCGGTTCGTCGAAATGGTAACAAGTCGTTATTATCTGGTGTACCGTTAGTTGACAGCAAAATACTGCAATCAATAATTACTTTTTTGATTGTGTAGGGAAAATACGCTAAATACCGGAGATAGCGAAACATTCCTTTATTTTTAAGAAAAAATAAAAGTGCATTGCTGAAAAACCGCTTGCCACACCCGTTGGAAATGTTTGAATGAGAGTTTGTTTCTTTTTAAAAATAAAGAAATGTTTTCTTTCAGTAAAATTCGCTTTTTCCTTCAAAAATATAATTTTCAAATGTAATGCACCTGATCAGGAACTCCCGCATTCGCAGCAGCCTTCATATAAAGTAAATAAAATTTGAATGAGTGCACTTCATATTGCGCATAACGCGGTTATGTGAACTGGAACTTAATTGTGTTATAAGTTATTTATGCACCAGTAACTCGCCTATCTGAACGTAGCATCTCGCTGTAACAACATGTTATCTAGGCAAGCGGTCAAGCGTTCGCAGTGGAATGAATTTCCAGTGGCAGCTAGAGTTCAGATGCACCTAAAAGCTCTGGATTTTTGCGCTGAAACAATTTTGGGCAAATTTATTAGTAGTCTCTGAGTTGAAAATTAATTTTGTGAAATATATGTTTTTGAGTTTGTTTTTGGTTTCAGTTCAGCTTATAAAATGAGGACGGTACAGAGTAGTAAAACTTTAGTCTCTGCTTAGAATTCTATGAAACAGTTATTTCGTGTTGAAAATCTGTGTTTCGTGGAGGTAAATCGTTCGAATATTACTTCATATTTCGCAGGGTGCCTTTCCAGGAAGTGGATGAATTGAAATTAAGCTGGATTTCATAAATAAAATAAAAACACCTACATTTCTATAGTATACAAAGTATGCTTAAAATAGAAAAACACAGTTTCACTCTAAATATTTCGAGTTTTACCTATCATCACCATCAGCTGCAATAATTGCCTCTATGGCGTAGGCCTCCCCTAAAGCTCTCCACAAATCCCTTTCCCTCAACTTTCTCATCTATTCTTGATCACATTCTTTTACGACACTCACAGAAAGAGCTGGGGTTATCCTATCCTACCCTATCCTAAACCAACACGGAATGGTCCGGATTTTGAGCATAAGTAGCGGTTCAGGTTGAGCCACAGGTACCACCGAAACCACTAATTATCTGACGAGACTCTGCCGTGGTCTCTCGTCTTAGTGTTGGAAGGTCAGTCGCGTTCTTAAAAGATGAATAAACCAAATCAAAATGAAGGGAATGCGTAATAATGGCCCCCGGCTCACAAGTAAAATCCTCGGATGCAATTGGAGACCACGCTAAGATGGCCATAGAAAAAAGTGCAGGTATATGAAAAATTTATATTCATTATCAACTGTACCTATTTACAAATAAAACGTTACATATTGATTTTCTTCGTAAATGCGTACATACCTATATGTATATTTATTCGTATTCTATAACAAACTAACTGACAGCCTATGTGGCGTGGCGGTAGTACTCGCGACTGCCACGCAGAAAGCGCGGGTTCGATCCCCGCTCAGTGCAAATATTTGCATTGGTATGGCGATTTGCATTGGTCTGGGTGTTTCTATGTATAGTATGTTGTATTTACAAAAAAAAATAACTAAGTATGTTTAACCGCATTCTAGATTCCATAACACCAGCTAAATTAAGCTTACCATGGGACTAGATAGCGTTGTGTAGAATGTTGTGGAATATTTATTAATGTAATGTTACAAGCATTACTGTATCGCTTAACCTATTACACATAACAAAATGAATCAACATTACCGCAATATCTGGTTTATTTGCGATTCACCAAAATTACCAAGACGGCACCAGAATCGGATTACTGGAGTGTTTGCTGACGTGTTAGTGACGTCATCATTTATGTATACACACAATCAGAATCCACAAGTTGCTACGTGACATGTCTCGCTTATGTATACCTATATTATGCAATTTCGTTGCGTTATAGTCAATTTGAGCTATCTGGGTTATAGGATCAGAAAACGTAAGTAAAATTGATGTAAGTACACATGGTACATGGTTCGGACCCAAATCAATCTTACCTGCTAGTCGGTGCGCCTGCTGATCAATGCAGTCACGGTCGAGATTTTGGTACAGGTATTTCTTTGGATTGGGAAGTCTAGCACAATATTATAGAAATGCTAAAATCCAAATTTTTGAAGCGACAACTTTTGGACACGTCACGTCCGATAGTGTCGTGAGGATGCGATACAACAAAAACAAATGTAACAAGTAATAAAATTAAAAATTTGAAAAAATCCACGACGTATAAAAATAATTCAAATAATGTTTACTGTAGCGCCCCCTAGTGGGTTGTCACCGTAACACCTATCTAAGAACATGCACCAATCAAAATCAAACCAATAATTGAAAACTGCATCAAAATCAGACTAGTATTTTTGAAAAAGTTGGCTACATTGATTTGGATTAAAGATTCTTGCTGTTGCGCCCCCTGTTGAGTTGTCATTTTAACACCTATCTAAGAACATGCTCCAATTAAAGCCGAACCCAAAACTAAAAACTGCATCAAAATTGGATTGGTAGTTTCGGAGAAAATGGCAACATGGATTTGCACAAACAAACACACAAACATCCTCTCATCCCAAACGCATATACCGTCTCCGTTCCGTTGTGGATAAAAATTACAAATATACCACTTTGAAGTGAAAACTTTTATAAGCGCGTCGAGACTTTTGCTATGATTACATAATTGTTTAGTCTGTTTTCACTTCTGTTGGCTGTGGCCAACAGAAGTGAAAACAGACTAGCACTTCTGTGAAGTGCCACATTTTTATTTATTTTATTTTCCATAGTAAAAATTAATACTAACTCGTATCACTCGTACAACAGTATTTTGAGTAGTCCTGCAATATTTTGCAATTATGAAACCGCAAGTCATAACACAACAATCCAACAATTAAATCATATTACATTGCACATGCGTCCACCTGCGTCCACACAAAACACGGACAATTTCCGGCGTGACATCGCAACATGAATTTTGGACTAAGGTGACAATCGCACAGGCAGGACACAATGCTCCACGCTAATTGGAAACTGTGCGACCAAACGGATGGTCAACAGACTTGACATACACTGCGGGCCAAGATTTACTTGAATACTTTCTCTCTGGACGTAGAAAATACGGACAGACTACGATAGAACATATACTGAAGTTCAAAAATGGCGGCGAATACTTTTTTTATTAGTAGTAAATTGATATTTCACTGTTTAAGTTACATTTTAAATTTCAATTCTTTCAGTAACATTTTCATATGGAGTACCGACCATTTC
The DNA here is from genome assembly GCA_914829495.1 of Eilema sororculum. Taxonomy (NCBI): domain Eukaryota; kingdom Metazoa; phylum Arthropoda; class Insecta; order Lepidoptera; family Erebidae; genus Eilema; species Eilema sororculum. The sequence goes on from OU618532.1 coordinate 3,524,856, forward strand.
CCAAAAAATACTCATACACCTATGACAATCATTCCCAACATACGAACCCGTCTACACTTTGACTTCGGTGGGTCTACTGAAAACAGGGTAAAAGTTATTATCAATAATGTTTTTTTTTTACTTTTGTTAAATATTATTTATTTTATTAGCATTACACACCATTCTCACCGGGATATTTCCCGGTGTTTTACTATCGATGTGAATGACCATGTCAATCTCAAATGATACATTACATACAATTATCTACTTATTACAAATAATGATTTTGGTGTATATTAAATGTCGTATTTCAAAGTAGTAGCAAGTTTTTTACGTCGCGTTGTAGTAGTGTAAAATATTCTATAGAGTTTGTATATAGTAAGACATTACAATAGAATGCCAGCTTTGAACAAAAATTCCTGTGGAGTGCCTGTGTATTTTTCTATGAATTCACACCTATTTCGTAGAACGCAAAGGAGAAAATATTTATAATATTGAACCATTTATATGCACTGCAGTATAATAGGGAAATAGGATGACCCACTTTTTCTATGCACAAAAGAGCCTTTTATACTGTACTGAATTCTGAATTTCGTTTCGTCTGCAAACTACTGTAGGTTTTTTTTTGTCAATTATGCATCTAAATATTTTTACAGCGCTTTGTGAAACTTATTCTTATTAAGTATAGGTTTGCTTTACTATTTAGAACTAAGATAATTGCCTCAGATTATGTTGGCCAGATGTTGTGTTTTTTTTTAAATCTACACTATTTCTATCATATCGGCTCCCTCCCAAGAGTCCTGCGGGTCTAAAATGCGCGCTTTGAGCAATTCTGCCAAAAACGAGCCACTTTGTAAAGTGCTAGCAGATCTTAAAGGATTCCTATATAATTCGTAAAATGGTCACTTGATGTTCGCTTGAAAGGACTTCGATTCGGTCTCATTTGTTTTAAAAGGTCTTGGTCAAAATCAAACGTTAGTTTGATTGCAATCGCTTGAGTAGAACCGGGAATATCGCAAAAATATAATAATTAAGGTTGAATTTTGGTGATGTCCCTTCAGTAAACGAAATGTATTTACTCTTTGAGATTATTCTTATCTATACATATAATAAATCTGTAAACGATCGATGTCTGTACATGGAAAGGAAATGAGAAAAATTGTTATAGGAGGACTTTATAAACGTAATAGAAGCCAAATCAACGTTTTTTGGAATTTTTGTCTGTTTGTCTGTTTATCTGTTTATCTGTTTCTCTGTTTCTCTGTTTCTCTGTTTCTCTGTTTGTCTGTGAGTTTGTGCACGCTAATCTCAGAATCGGCTGAACGGATTTGGTTGCGGTTTTCTCTAATATATAGTGGTAGGCTTCACTTAACATTTAGTGTTTGTTTTATTGAAATCGGTTCATGAATAAAAAAGTTATGTCAATAATAGTATAACACGGCTAACAATTTGTGATTGTGTGAATAGATCGGACCAATAAAGAAACAATAATGCTTACAAGTAGATATTATTTCGGTCATAGGAATCTGAAGAACTCCGAGAGGCCAGAGTTCTACATCTCAGCCAACGCAGGTCAGGTTGCTGCAGAATCTTCGGCACAGCAAGTGTCTCGATAGAATTCACATTGTTCTCGAACGATTTTCTCTCGAATCCAACAAATTAGTAAGCAGATGGTTCGGTAAAAAGACTCCTGGCTTTCATAATTAATATCATCACGCTATTATAATAAGGAATGGGACAGAATGTTTTTATGACTTAATATGTAAACGTCTATTTCACACTATGATTTCATGGTAACTGTGGCTCAATAAGTCTGCGGAGGATTTATAACTTAGCTGAGTCGCGTTCGAATCCGTCTAAAATGAAATTTTTCTTTTTTATGTTTTTTTATTTACTTTTGTTTAACTTTTTTATTTTATTGTGTATTTGTTGTATTTTATTGTATTTATAGTTTTATTTAAGTAAAATATAAATTCTATGCTTAGTATTCTATAGGTAATACATAAAACTAGGCTGTGTGACAGTAATAGTAGAACTTATTATATAATATTCTTAGATCTATACAAAATTCTTCATTTCGGAGAATGAAAAAGTGGTCTCAGGTGGGAGTCCCACCCGCCTGAGAAGTCATAAAACTAAAACTGGTATCCCCCATTGATACCGATTCCACCACATCGGGGCAAGCGCAATATTGGAATCAAACCGATTAAAATTTAACAGAGGAATGGGGCATTGGGCGTATTCTGGGGTTAGGTACCCCAATATACCTGCCTTGGTTACCTTATCATAAATAGGCGGTGTCAACGTGAAGAGCAGGGATTGCTTCGGCTAGGGTGATGGGTAGCCTAAGCTATCACCATCAAAGCCGCGTTCATGGAGGAAGTAAATCGTTGCACCTTCTCTGAAGCACATTACGTTGGACCGTGGTCCCGGTCCACAAAGCCTCCCAACCCGTATTCTGGGAGATAGTTGTCCCTATCGTATTACCGTCTCTACCATGGTGAATGTTCTGATGCGCTATTCCAATTAGTTCCACCCTCTCCTTTCTTACACAGGACAACGCATGCAAGGCTCAGATGTCATCCACATACGGATCAGAATATTCCATCAAGAACCAAGTGGTTTGGTGACCCATTCCTATGTCACACTATTAAGACCTGAAATCCCTGCCAGCTCACGGTTTACTTCTTCCAACAGTCCCGGGTCCTTTAAGGGGGACGTGAAAAGGCTTCTGATGATCCCATAAAGATGAGTGCCACCATTGTTAAGATGGTACATGTTTATAATGGTGACCCTATTTCCGAGTCTTTGCCTTTAGCTTAACATCAGTCGAGGTGAAGTTAAATTGACGTGTCCTATATAAAAAAAAACTCCGGATCTTAAAAGAAGAAAACACATGTGTGGGCAGAGCAATACAGTTCTTAACCGCCTGATAAAGAAATGAAGTTCAGAACAGGTTGGTTCGAAGTGGCATTATTTCTACCGTATGTGACTGACGGAAGGAAGGAGAGATTAGTTGAAAGACTCCTCGAAGAACTCCCTTGAAGAGTTGAAAGAATAGGCTCTTTCACTCGCCGTGGTGCGGTAGAAATGGTAAAATACAGCCAGAGAGACAACGTCTTTATGCAACTGCAGAAATTATACAATGTTAGTGACCTGATGAATACCAACGTACGCCGCTGCGATATTATCGATTCCATCTAATAAGTAGGTATCTAATAGTAAATACGTAAATCTATCCCAGAAATGATGAGAGTACGCCAGGAGAAGCCAACCTATGTATTAGGTATATAAAAGATACCGCTGCTCCTATTATATAAAAGAGACTGAATGTGGGCCGAGAAACACTCAGTTCCGGTAAATTTCATCAGACCAAAAAAATCCGCCACGTGGACATCAACTTCAGTATCAATTTAGAAGTATCTGCATCATCTGCTGGATGTTTCCAGCAGTTCCAGCTTACCAATACAAGGAATATATAGCAAAACTAGCTTTTGCCCACGGCTCCGCTCGCGTAGATGTCGGTTCCCGGCAATTATTCGAATTTCTCTCTACGTACAAACCTTCCCTGGACTTTCACGAATAATTCAAGACCAAAATTATCCAAATCGGTAAAGGTGTTGTTGAGTTATAACATTACAACGAAAAGTGGCATTGTTTTTTATATATATAGATGAGGCTATATGACCCCATCCCAGTCAATGCTGTATTTGCTCTCTTGCCCACTGCGCCCCTCTTCTCTACCTGTGTGTAAAGCAATGAACAACGATGTGACGGTGGTCGATGGAATTTATCATAAAACTGGCCAATGGTGGGTATTGGCTCGGCAAAGAAGAGAACCACTGCTCACTGCTCAGGGCGTGCAAGGCACCGGGTTTTCTTGAAACTATTTTGTGTGATGCTTGATGTACTTATTTTAATTTGTTCAGTTCGTAAGTGGTGGCAGCATGTTTTAAGAATTTGGGAGGAAGGAAGAATATTTAAACCATTAAAACTGGTGAACATTACAAAGTCAACATATAATAATGTTCATCACATACTTGATAATGATTTTGTCAGCAAAATGTTGAATTTTTCAAAATCCTTCCGCAATATTTGCCAAGCCCATAGAAGAAGTCTGTCAATTTTCGTAGTTTTCAGTAGTTTAGCCCTGTATTTATAAGTCAGTCACTCAAAAGACTGTCTTCATAATATTTAATTTAAAAATACAAGGTGGAAGATGTCAAGCGAGTTTTTGAAATGATTTGAATACAGTTTTGTTTCTTTTATAAAATAAAAAAATGTTTCCTTTGCGTAAAATTAACTATTTCCAATATTTCGAGTACTTCCGTTCCAGTTGGGATAAAAATCTTCCACCATGTTTAATAATGAGTTTGAGCTATTCCGAACTAAACGCGGACGAAGTCGCGGGTAACAGCTAGTACTTAATAGATTGTTATGTTATTCTTTGCGAATTATAAGCCGGAAAAAAATTAATGGGTACCTCCTGCTATCAAACTTGTATTGATTTTTTCAATATCAGTCGGGTTTCTTATTTTTAATAATTATTTTATTTACTTTTCATTTGTGTTTTTACTTTGGTTTTTTTTCTTATTGATAATTATTTAATCTCTCATTACATTTATTGTTTGATCACAAAGATCATTTTTGTATCACCCAGCATTATGAAATTTTATATTAACAGAGTTGTTTAAAGTGCTAGCTGCACCATAAACTAAGCTCAACGAAGTTAATTGCGTTTAGCTTTGTGCACGTAGCTGTGACTACTTTTAATATTATTATTACTAAATGAACAATGTGAGCACCTCCAATTAGTCCCACCCTCTCCTTTCCTAACACAGGACAACACGTGCAGGGCTTAGAATGTCACCAGCATACGGTGCAGAATATTTAATCAAGAACCAAGTGGTTCGGTGATTCATTCCTATGCCGCACCATTAAGACCTGGAACTCCCTGCTAGCTCTTTTTTATACAGGACACGTCAATTTGACTTCACCTCGCCTGATATTTAGCTTCTTCCTACACTCCTGGGTCCTTTAAGTGGGTTGTGAAAAAGCATCTGATGAGGCCGTCAAGCCTCCATTGTTAACATGGTACGTGTTTGTAATGGTGACCTTTGCCTTTAGCTTATCATCAAGCGAGCTGAAGTCAAAATGACGTGTCTTAAAAAAATGTAGAAGTACTTAACACTGGGTGTGTGAGGATAGAAATTGACGGTTGACTGTTATATATCTTCTTACCCGTGTGTAACAAAGTCAGAGTAATTAAATGCCCGCAACCCATTGGGCCAATGAGTAGCCTATTTGATTTTCCAGACCATACTGTACCCTTGTACCAAATTTCATCCGAAAGAGCGTGATTCAATAACAAACATTCCGCTACAAAGTTTTCAGTCAGAACGCGAGAGGCGCGCTTAATCAGCTCGAGTATGTGAAGTACAGGGCTAGGGCCACAATATGCAAATTGCTCAGGCTACTCGACAAACTAAGCTAAATAACACAAAGCTGACATACACAAACACTCACCACTCTAAAAGCGATTTCCCTGTTACACATTTTGTGCCTTGAAGTGGATAACGTTTGACTACTAACCAGGAAAATTGTACCAATACCCCGTCCGTTGTTGACTAGGTCTGGTTTACCAATTTGCGTTTGTTGTTAACTTGTATCACAAGGATGTTGTTGGGACATGGTCTATTATCGACTAACTCGTACCACTATAGGCTCGTAGGTACCATTCCTCAATAAGTGCTTACTTACAAAATAAAATCCCAATCTAGGGCGCTTAAAATATAGCAACACACTACGTAATGAACACACGAATGAAATATTAATGTTGCCATCAATTCAGCGAGTTCTACCTCGGATGAGTTAAAAATTTAAAACCAATGCCATTTGGAGTGTTGCCAACGGGAAAACGTTGAGAGTAGGCCGAATTTAATGCGCTAGTGAGAACTGATGGAAAAACTGCTTGCCTCGAATTTTGTTATCTTTTTGTAATTAGGACGGCTAAGCGTTTTCATGTTTGGTTGAACTCTGATCTTGAAAATGAGAGCCTGTTTTAAGTCTGTGAAACGGGGGGGAATACGGATCAAGTGAATAAAATGGTACGAATGTTCAATGGTCAATTTCGCAGTTATTTTCTTTTAAGAAAAACAATGAATAATTTATGCTCTTCGTGAACCAGGCTAGGTGTTATTCAGCTGTGTGCTCAAAGTGGACTATAGCATTTTTAGAACCAGCCCTTGTTTGCTCTCTACTTTGTTTTTTGCTTGGGAGACCTAAGAGAAACACATAAAGAGCCTCCTAGCAGCCCTCTACATATAAACAATAGGCGGCAGGGTCTCCCCTTAGTGAGAGAGGCACTGCTGTCTCTGATGCACAAAATGTACTGCATGGAGATTCCAGACCAAACTCCCCAGAAATGATCCTCCTAAGCCATATGTGGACGAAAATTTGGGCCATTCTGGACCCGTACAGGTAGCTCAGTTGTGTACAGTAGTCTATATGCAACCGGGTACCGAGTCAAGCAGATGATGAATTAGAAAAAAAATGTCTCACGCATATAGGTACTAAAATCAAGCATAATTCAACAACCTGTTGAGTACCTATAATGTTATTCTAAGGGGCTATTACCGTATTAAAAGTGTTAATCATTTATCAATCCTCCTGAATAAAATTAGTGTTAACTGTGGGGTTCAATGTGTTCATTGCGTATTAACAAGTTAGCTTGCTTTAATTTTTCCTATGTATATTGGTATCGGAATTTTCCCACCATAGAAAGAAAGAAAGAGACGCAAAAAATGTCTAGATGTTCACGGCTGTATGGTAAGCGAGTAAGTTAGCACTTTGTAGTTAAGCGATGTCGATAGCCGCAATAATTGTAATACAGGCAAACCTCTCTGCGTCCCGAAGAACACGTTAAGCTGTCGGTGTCCCTGTTGATAAACGAACATTGCTGGCATTTGTTACGGGTAGTTGTAGCTATAAAAATTCTGATAACTGGTTTAAACCAGTTATCAGAATTTTTATAGCTACAACTACTGTAGTTAACTACAGAACTTGAATATCATCAATAAGTAATGGAGATTAAATTGCAGTCAGTTCACCGAAAACATCTAAGTTTTCTAGTTAGACGGAAATTAGAAAAACAAATGATAAAAAATAAAAAATCCTGACTGCCACTGATTAATTTTCATTCGGTATATGATTGGCAAATGGGTACCGCCTGCTATCAAACTTATTTCGGTCTTTCCAGTAGCAGTCGGGTTTTTAATTTTTTTATCATTTGTTTCATTTTATACTTTTTAGTTATGATATGACAAGTATATCTTTTTGTAATCTCCTTCTAATTTCCTTCATATCGTTTATACTTGAAATAAAAAATAAGAAAATATAAAAAAATAAATATAAGAAAATTTGCGAGAATGATTGTTTTGTTAAACAAGTTCAAATCGTTACTCTTATTTAAAACTAGCTGTTACCCGCGACTTCGTCCGCGTTTAGTTCGGAATAGCTCAAACTCATTATTAAACATGGTGGAAGATTTTCATCCCAACTGGAACGGATGTACCCGAAATACTGGAAATAGTGAATTTTACGTGAAGGAAACATTTCTTTATTTTATAAAAGAAACAACTGTATTCAAATTATTTCTAAATCTCGCTTGACATCCACCTTGTATTTTTAAGTTAAATAAGTAGTGAGTTATTGGGCATTCTACCCCACCTTAGTTCCTTCGGTTATCTTCGATAACCTCAGTCACGGTGGGATAGAATGCCCAACAACTCTTTGTAAAATCATTTACCTAAGCCAACGTTCCACATTTTAATGCCGTTCATTACACTACCGTTCCGTCGGCTCTCTGCGATCCCCTGCGTCGTAATTGCGTTGAAAGATGCTCTGTTAGTTAGCGATAGAGTTATTTCATAAACAGTACAGTCTTACGTTTGCCTATTGCGTTGTCTGTAAGCAGTTTGGTTTAACTATTCTTTTAAGATCTATCATACTAGTGGAACCATCTAGGGTATCCTTAGTTCCATCGGTTATCTTCGATAACCTCAGTCACGGTGGGATAGAATGCTCAATAACGCTTTGTAAAATCATTTACTTACCTAAGCCAACGTTCCACATTTTAATACAGTTCAATACACTACCGTTCCGTCGGCTCTCTGCGATCCCCTGCGTCGTAATTGCGTTGAAAGATGCTCTGTTAGTTAGCGATAGAGTTATTTCATAAACAGTACAGTCTTACGTTTGCCTATTGCGTTGTCTGTAAGAAGTTTGGTTTAACTTTTTTTGGTTTTAGGTTTTACTAGTGGAACCATCTAGGGTATCCTATAGTGATACGCACTTTAAAACTTATAGTGTTGTAGCTAAGTACTGACTGAGTACGGTAGACAATAATGTCTTTGAATTTGTACATTCTAGAATTCTCATAGCGAAGAACTTAAACTTGTTGGTCATGATGATAGTTTTGTAAATGCTATAGGATATTAAATTAAAAAACTGAAAACTATATAAAAATACATTTTTATTTCCTTATTTTTTACAGTTTTACTTAGTTTAGTTTATTAAAATAATTATAATTTGTTAAGTCTAGGTACTTATATAAGACAGGACAGCACACTTAATTCTAGTTAAATCCAACAAGCAAGCAGTCCCGTTATTATTAGACCTTAGTCCGATATAACGGGTCTGATCCCAAGACATCATGTCACAGGGCTAGTTACGTCACTTTCACACTACATGTAGGATCTCAAACGATATACATCACAAAACTTCGTGTTTAGTGCACATAACATGTGAATATTATTTGCTCATTTTATGTTAACTTATAAAAGGTAGGTAGCTTATAAAAGGTCTGTAAGAAGAGCGGATTTTCCTGATACAAGCATATATTTGTGCAAAAGGAGATCTCTCCAAACATTGTAACATGTACTTAAAAGAAACAGTAAATAAACATTTTTATTTACTAGTTAAAAATTAAAAATATTGGTATGACCCCATGCTCGAGTTGAAATCTTATCTTTTGCAATTACTCTTTTATCATCATCACCAGACAACGCAATTTTTGTTACAGCACATGTAAATAGCTCATGTTTTATTGACTTAAATAAAACATTTGTTTTATGAACAATTTCACCATCATAAAGTGTGTTTTCATAATCAGTAACGTTAAGGTCACGTACAACATTCTTTTTAATACCCTTGGCTTTTTTAATTGTGCTGTGAATGGTGTTGATACAATATAACTTCGATCTCAATCCAACAAATTCGCTTATTATTTTACCAGCCATTTCATCTTTAAATAAGCCTGGTATTTTTTTGTTCTGTATGGGTAAAGTATACACATTATTTTTACAAAAATTGCTGGTGTCAAAGTAAGATAAAAAGTTATTTTTTATGTCTTCATAGAAATCATGAGTTTGTATATGATACACAAAACTATCTGTATCCGTGTAACACATCCGTATCCTATCCTTGTAAAAAGGTTGCATTACTGAATAGTGAAAATCATACATATGACTTTTTGATAATTCTAGAACGGCAAAGCCAATATATATTGGTTTGTTCAAAGTTATTTGTTCAGGATTTAACTGCACCGCTACTAGATTTTTAGTGAAAACCGTTGCACTATGGAAATTTGGACGAGCAATAAGGTTTTGAGCGCATTTTCTTCTTTTAGTTATGTTTTTGATATCTCGCCACTGAGAAACTAAATGGACATTAACCCTGTTTTCAGTATTTTCTAAAGTTTTTCCAAATACACTATTATTTAAGAGCTTAAAAAAATCTTGTTCGAAAGTTGAAGAACTTTTTTGTCTCAGTTTGGTATTTAAATCAATATATTGTTTTAAATATGGGCTTTGTCGAAAACTGATTATTCTATGAATCTTCTTCAATATTAACCCATGTTTCATACAAGTTTGTAAATGCACGTAATGAATAACATATTTAAATTTATCATATAAATTAGGGATTAGCTTAGAACTCTTTCCCCCGGGGGGTATAAATTTTTCAGAACAAAATGGTAAATCGTTGTGTAAGTTATGCAAATGCTTAGGGTATACTATATCCACTTCCAAAATATAACCACAATCTGCATCAATTGCAATTTTCGTTATATCTAAATTGTTAATTTCTTGTTGAGTGAGAAATTTGAAGTTGGATAATGGTAAGTATTGACACATACTATACCCATACAAATTATTACAATCTATATAAGAGACATAGGAATCAGGTTCCGAAGAATTATAATCCGGTAAGTATATGTTATTTGCTTTCGCATGCCTGTGAGAGCAGAGGCACACTCCTCCTCTTATACCACTTTGTAACATGCGTATCATAGACAAGTCATTAATTAGTTCCAATTGAACACCTGTTTTTAATAACATAGCGTCAAAAGATAGACTGGGTGCAGTTAAATAAAAAGCTGGATCTAAGTGATAATGTTGTTTACAAGTCTGTCTAAAGTTTTCAAAAATATCTGCTAATAAAAGCACATCAGTTTGTAGGTATAGATCCGTATAACCACCTAAACTAGTAATTCTAAATGTTGACCAAACTAAATGTGCATGCCGGTAATCATCTTCAGAAACATTTTCATCATTGAGGGAACTATAAAAGTATTTCTTTGGAGGCAAACATTTTTCATCATACCGTTTCCACGAATCCATGTATTCATATGGATAAATGCCTTTGCGAGTAAGTAATTGGAATTCATCTCGGACAGGGAAGTGATTTTGTAAATTTTTAAACATTTCTGGTTTTAAAGTTTTACATAATTTGTTTAAGCTTGTTCCCAAAAATTTAAACGAATCAAGAAAACGCATTTGAAAAAACTTATTATTTGAAACTGATACAAATTTCGTAAATGAGATATAGTTTTCTTTATTTTTAGGTATTATCTTTATTTCACCAGGGACGTCACCCAATGCTTTAATAAATAAGTGACAATCATAACCAGCTAAGTTATGAAAAAAAATGGGGACAAATGCAGGGCATTTATATTGCAAATTACAGAACGAATGCGCAGCTCCACGATAGCGACCGGTAACATGACAATGATCACGGACTTTGTCCCAAAAAAGAAAGTTTTGACAGATATGACAATGTGTTGCATTTTCAAAATCATACTTGTCCTCCGTGGAAAATATCATTGCAGCTGGTGACTTAATTATTTCATAAATTTTTTGCACGTCTTTAATTATATAGTCAACAAACCGCTTATCACAGTCTGGACCTCGATATGACACGTAACGATTATAGCTAGGTTCATCAGAGCACACAATATAATAACCAAAAGCAACCGGTACGTGTTGGTGAAACATATTCATATTTTTACTAGAACAATTACTGTTTGTACTTGTACTTGTTTGTAGCATCGATTCAAAATCTGCATAAATACAAAAAGGCATAGTTTGTTTCCGTTCATAGTTTTTAAACTTAATTACTGAACCTCTGTTTGGAAGGATAGTTACTACACCTCCACATAAATGGTTGTTAAGTTCGTCAGCGGTATTGAAAAATATCAAACATAAATCGCAAAGATGTAATCTGCTATGATGAGATGTGACTTGACTTCTAAAAAGTCTGGAACAGTCTTTGATCAAGCAATAATGAGAAGAATTATTATTTTCTAAAAACAGAAGGTGTATAATTTTTCCGTTGTATTTAAGGTTGAATTCAGATTTATACAAAGGACCTACAAAGTTTTTATGATTTTTTAAGCCATAAATTATAAACTTTATATGTGGATTGTTTTTTTCAAATGTTCTAATATCATTAAAGGTTACAGGAAAAAACATTCCTCTTAAGTTAAATATTTCTCGAAAATTAGGATAAGAAGACGTTCTTTCAGGGTGTTTCTTAGCTGGATATAAAGCCGCTGTTACACACCATAAAAAACAATAGTGATCATTATTCAAAATATTCAAACATGCTTTTTTAGCCTGAATTGATTTGGGTAAACTGATATAACTAGAACCACCAAGTGGTTGGTATTTATTGAGATTCATCTCAACATACAAATTGTTTATAAATGTCCATCCACTATCACGACCTTCAAACTCTTCAATAGATGTTTTTAAATAATTAACTGTTTCAATATACAATTTTTCGAAATCGAAGTTAGAATATAATATTTTATTTTTGGTTCCAAAAGATTTCACTTCTTGTGAATTATCTTTGAATTTTAAAAATGTACCAAAATACTCAAAGTTTACCTTAACACAAGTATGCTTAGCAAGGAATTCATTTAAAAGAGATTTTAATTGGTCAAAAATACTTGAAAAAAAGGATTCAATTGACGCTCCTTGATGTTCATCACGAGCTAATATTTTATAGGTTAATATGCGACTGCGAAACGCAGAGTTTATGATTTCTACACCATCACTATGTTTTATTGTTTGACTACTTTTCCTATGTGAATTACTTCGCAAATGTCCTACCCATGATTTACTGGGTACTGATGTGTTACACGCAGTACAAAAAGGCATTATTATTAAATAAAATATTTGCTTCTACAACACTAAGTTTAAAACATAAAAATTAAAGAAATTTATGTATTATAGATCTATACACCTAAAAAAGTTTGCGATCACTTACAAAGCTGATAAGATTCTAAAAATATTAAAAATTAGAATTAGAACGTGAAACAACAGTCAGAATAAACGTAGGTAAACATTTTCTCTTCATTGGGTTAAATTTTGAAAATATATCAGCTTTGTAAGTGATCTCAAACTATTTTAATGTGTGTATATTATAATATGCATAAGGTATACCTATCTATAAAAAATAAATCTACTTTATAAAAATCTTATCCGAATAATGCACTGGTTCAGTGTCTTGAAATTCTTTATACGCATGTCCTAGAAAGTCTTGAAGTGACTCCCAAGATAGTGTGGACTCATCGCACTGTAATTTTACAGTCACCAACGCTGTCCTGTAGCGCACATCAGGGGCGTGTGATAGGTAATCGTTGGTTTTATAGAGTTTAAAATCAACCACATACCCTCCTTCCGTTTTCTTGGAGCGACGAGACGTCCCAGTTGAAACACGACTTGAGAAACTGGAAGCGAAGTCCCGCCGTGGTTCACTGCAACTGACTTCTTCAGCCCGCAAAATATTCAAAATATTTGTTTTCGTTCTGTAAATAGAAAAAAGTGTTAATTATAAAAGTACTTATTCAAAGTGACTAAGAACTTGGAATCAAAACATAAAAAAGTTATAATATTTAAACGTGTAGGTATTGAAACGTACAAGTATTGTCAAAAGATCTATCTATGCATATAAATTAAGTGTATGAGTGTCTCACATTTGTGTACAATTAAGTTAATGGTGTAAACTACACGTTATTCAATTTTAATTTAAATGTGACGATGTTAAACTAGTTGAACATAATGAAACCTACCTCTTTGTGGTGTTAAACTCGGGTGAAGTGTTTTTTCGTTGTACACTTTTGGTGCAGCTGGGCTTCGGTTGTTTTTGCTTTTTCTCTACCGCCTGTTTGCGTTTCTTTGGTGCTACACACTCAGCCTCTACTATAGAAGAAGTTTCAAATTCCGAATCAGACCTGTTAAAATACAATCAAATTATAAACAAATATATTCCCTAGATTTTCCGAATAGATATATTGCTAGCATCACGGCTGATTATAGATAATGCAGCCGGCGGGAATTAACCAAGCAACTCACTACTCAGTGGGACAACATAATCAGTAATCACATTTTATAATAATATGCGTTAATAATTATCAGCCGGCAGGAATTAACCAAGCAACTCAGCTGGATAATAGTTAACTAAATAATAATTAATAATTATCAGCCGGCAGGAATTAACCAAGCAACTCAGCTGGATAATAATTAATAATTATCAGCCGGCAGGAATTAACCAAGCAACTCAGCTGGATAATAATTATCTAAATAATGATTAATAATTATCAGCCGGCAGGAATTAACCAAGCAACTCAGCTGAATAATAATTAACCAAATAATAATTAATTTAAAAGCACTTACTCACATTTTATTGTTGGAGAAGATCACTGGAAGATACTGGAGCGAATGTAATTTATTTGAAAAATTGATGGGTTTTTATACATAAAAAGTATCAATTCAGCAATTATCACCTCCCAACAAAATTAAAACTTAACTTATTATTTATATAGGTGTATTAATTAATTTATGTTACTTACGACTATTTAAATCAAAATGATTGAAAACTCATTTCGTCTAATTGCACTTTTGTTATTACAATTGAAATACAAAACCATGTCTTTACCAACACCGCCAAAGCTAATTCCGATTAATTCCGACGAATGTTATGATTTGTGTATGATCTATACTAATATTATAAAGCGGAAGAGTTTGTTTGTTTGTTTATTTTATCGCGCTAATCTCAGGAACTACTGATTCGAATTGAATTTTTTTTTGTGTTGAATAGCCCGTTTATCGAGGAAAGTTATAGGCTAAATATCATCACGCTACTTCTCAAGGGAGCGGAGCTTAAATGTCAACAAATCCAGCAACCTCCCATAGGCTTTCGAAGTGTGCAACGGGCGAAGCCGGGGTGGTTCAGCTAGTACATAATAAAATGTAATTATAATTTATGTAGGTATGTTCGTTGATCGTCGTCGATAAGTATATGATATGGTAACTATATAATTATGTATGGGTACATGAAAAGTATTAATGAAATATATACTCATACATTGTGCAGAAGTAAAATTACGCAATTTATGTAGGTAAGGACCGTGGTCCATACCTAAATCACCAATATAAGTCGACCGTTAGTACACGGTAGGTATTTAATTAAGTTTTAAAAGGTAGACGTACCCTGGAAGTTACCTAGTTTGCGTCACAATTATAGAAGTTTCAAATTGCTATGCACGGTTTGCATGGGTGTGTGTGCGTGTGTGTTAGTGTGTGGAAGCAAAGTATCTGTTAGTTTACTTACTCAGCGATACAATATTAAAACGACATCATGTTAACCGACTTCTAAAAAGGTGGTTACTTTATTTATCTGTAGGTATGTTGGTTTATGGTTCTCAAATTTGATACAAGGTATGGTTAAAGGTATTCTATTAAAATCCTTTGGAATCGTTTAGATAAAAAAAATTGTTTTACAAAAATATTACTACAGACTTATCCCACAAATATGTTAACAAACATTACAAATAATCATTTAAAATATAACTTTTAAATATTAGCAAATAGTTTTGGTATGTGCTTAAACTATACGGTAATACACCTCTTTTTATCCAAGTCGGCTAACAACGTACCTACCTTTATACAAAGCTACGACCAATGTTAAGTCAGCAGTTTGTTCATGTGTGTTCTACTTGTTTACCTATGTGTGTTACATCGTTCCTATACGCGAGGAATGTCTCATATTCTGTTCCCACAATATCTACCATTTGCATCGAGCTACCAACCACGCAGTGCACCACGTCCTTCAGAGGATTAAAAGGAAGACCCAAAATAAAAGCAATGTCATGTAAGTAATTACTTATAATGTTAATTATTTGATATATAATTCTTTGTTAGTTTACCTATTAAATATCTAATTTATAATGCGACGTAGTTTTCTATGGAAGTCAATAAAATTTAATTTTATACGATTATCCTTAATTTTCGTATAAAATTTAAGTTCTGTGTAAAATTTAAAAAGTTGTAAACAAAATAATGAACGCTCTCTCTCAATCGCAATCTCTTGCTAGCACTTAATTATCACAACATAGTATAAAATAAAGTCGCTTTCTCTGTTTGTCCCTTTGACCGCTTAAATCTTTAAAACTACGCAACGGATTATGATACGGTTTTTTTAACAGAGTAATTCAAGAGGAAGGTTTATATGTATAGAGGTTGCAGCGGGAACGGGATCTGACGCCACGTGGGTGAAACACAAAATTGGCGGTACGAAGTTCGCCGGGTCCGCTAGTTGTACATAAAGTAGAATATTTTATCAAATTTGAATAGGCTCTGGTGTCTCAATTAGAGTAGCTTCCGAAGTTGTAGGTTTGACATATTCGGACTACATTTGTCGATTTTCAATAATTACACTTAAACCTATATTTAATTTTATTTTCAGATATTCTGTCATCACGGAAGAAATTGACAAGGAACCCTCATGGACAGCGCGGTGAACCACATAATCAATTTGTAAGTATCTATATATTTTGGTCATTCCAAAAAGTGTAAAATTAAAGTAGCACGTAATTATACATAATGTAGAATATTTTATCAAATTTGAATAGGCTCTGGTGACTTAATTAGAGTAGCTCCCGAAGAAGTTGTAGGTTCAACATATTCGAACTACATTTACCAATTTTCAATAATTAGACTTAAACCTATATTTAATTTTATTTTCAGATATTTTATCATCATGGAAGAAATTGATGGGGAATCCTCATGGGCTGAGCGGTGAACCACGTAATCAATTTGTAAGTAGATACCTATATATTTTGGTCATTCCATAAAGTGTAAAATTAAAGTAGCACGTAATTGTACACAACGTAAAATATTTTATCAAATTTGAATAGGCTTTGGTGACTCAATTAGAGTAGCTCCCAAAGAAGTTGTAGAATATAATATCATCAGTAAGGAATAATGTAGGTATTCTATATAATAGCTGAAGAGTTTAGACAATACAAAATATGAAATATTAGGAATACCTATTGTAGTTCATTTCGTATGATACTAACTGATAAGGTGCCTATAGGTATTTAACTGGTTACCCGATTCTGTATTAGTAGGTATGTCGAACTAATTAAAATAAGCAATTTTTTTTATACCACTTAGGTGGTAGACAAGCACACGGCCCACCTGATGGGAAGTGGTTACTGTGGCCTATGGACGTATGCAACACGAGGGGCATTACAATCGTGCTGCCGACCCTGTAGAAACCTTCTAATACCCTTATTGTGTTTTTATTATATTCCTTACCTGATATTGATAACGAAATACGTCATCATTCACGTTACAACATGTTTGAAATTCATAAGAATTTCACAACTTAGGTACATAACAATAACATTATGCACCATACGAATTATTGAATGGTTGAATTTCAAGTTCTAACTTGATCATCATACCAATAAGTAAATACTTTATGTCAGCATAATTTGATATATCAACTGCGTTAGAAAAAATATTATTAAGTACCTAGTTCATTCTTCATTAAACAGTCAAGACGAGCATATCTAACAACATGGTAGGTATTTATAACTTCCAATCTATAGAAAATTTCAATCTATTTGCGAAATACTTAATATGATTTATTACTAATGTTTTAAATAATTTTCAGAATACCAACTTAAACAAATTTTCAAACGGAACAGAAGAGTGCTCTCCTGAATATCTTCCAGACCTACAAGATCAATTCGACTTGGACAACGCAATGAATAGACCTTGGATAATAACACCCAATGAAGAAGTAAAAACAAACAAAAAGAAAACTAATCGAAGAAGACCAATTACAAACAAACGCAGTACATTGAATTCCTATATTATTAACAGTGAAAGAAGAAAAGGACGACGTTTAATAAAAATTACGATCAAGGAACTCAGTGAGTCAAGAGACGACGAAGATGAAGTTAAGGAGATAATCACTGCACAGTATATTGTACAAGATACGGTAGATGAGATATCGGATCAAGCTGAAAAATTAGTTCACAATATTTCCAAAAAATTGTGTGGCTACTCATATCATATTTTTTAATTAGGTAATGTAACTAGTAGATAAAGTGATGACATATTTAGATTTTATTAAAATTTTATTTACTGTGAAAATATGTGTTAAAAAATTATAAATATTAAAAATGTGTGTTAAACAATAAAAACCTTGTGTGGCTACTCATATCATATTTTTTAATTAGGTAATAATTCATTAATGTTACTAGTAGATAAAGTGATGACATGTTTAGATTTTATTAAAATTTTATTTACTATGAAAATATGTGTTAAAAATTATAAATATTAAAAATGTGTATTATAAAATAAAAAACCATTTACTTTAAAAATTGTTTTATTTATTAAAACTGCGTATAGGAAGACATACTTATTACCTTTCTTGCTCTATTAAATAGTTCTTTATACATAAAACATTTTTAAGTGCACATTGTTTAATATGATTAATACAATTAAAACTGGTTTCATTATTTGAATATTTGTTATGCAACAGTGATAAATTTGGACACTTGTCTTCACCAAGATCTATACAAATACAATTCATACATAGATCTTGAATCCACTTAACTTTTTCTAAGCCCTTCACAATAATTTCTTTATTTTCTAGATAAGGAACAATTATACGTCGAAATTCTCTATAGTCGATATAACCTTCATTCCAGTAAATCCCCCTGTTTCTCTCCAACCACGTAACTTGTTTTTTTTCATTCGTAGTTAAGTATTTAAATAAGTATGGGGGCTTTATTAAGAACGTTTGGGTATAAACACGGGTGGCCAGAGCTAATTCCTTGACTATAAAGTTATTACAAGTGTCTTTAAACCCCTGGACATCCACTATAATTGTATTCGGGTTCATGATAATTTTCTCACAGTGCTGCTTAATGGTTTATACTCAATTATACAGTCGTTCAATATAAGACAATATGCCGAAGTTTGATCTGGGATATCAATATCACTTTCTATTTCCACTCTTACGTCCACAACAGGACCTGACTTAAGATTATCTGGCTGTCTAGAACAGTCTATGACGAATAACGGAGCAACGTTTTTAAATTGTTCCTCACTTAATAAAGGCTCAGCGCGACGCCCATAATAAGACTGTTGAAATTTAGCATATTGTTCATATATTAAAGCAATTCGATTATTCGAGAAACTTGTATTTATATTTTCATATGGGAAGTAGGTGGAGTTAAGGTATACCTTAACATCACGAATCTCGCAATGATCAAACTGAGACATATCAAGTCTAGCATTATTTTTTCTATTTGTCTGTAAACCAATAACGACAAATCTTGGTTTCTCTATTTGTGAAGATGTTTTTATTGACCAAGTATGTTTGGTGGTTTTAGGCAACAATGGATATTCATACAAATCCCAATTCCTGAATATCATCTGAAGTGGTCGATCTTTTTCTAACAATTTTAGAATGTTTATTTTTTCTTTATCAGATACTTTAACATGCGGTACACGCCATATTATTTTGTTTATGATAATATCTTCTACAATTTCACCAGAGTTGAGTTTTAATGCGTTCAGATTGGTATTACTTCGTAATAAGATTAGTTCATGTTTACTGTTTATTACTACTTTCTTAAAATCTTCTGCGAAACCAAGAATGTTGCGAAGTGGTATAGAAGCAGAAAAGCTACCTCCATTAGTACTTTTTATTCCGCCGATATTCCAACCCCAAGCATTAGATGTTTTAGCTTCGCTCTCATTCATTGATATAAATGATTTCATCGTGCTAGTTATACCAGCATTTTTTATTTTATCTATCTCCACTCCATTTATCTCATACCTTATATCTTGAAACAAGTAAAGTAAACTATTGTTTGTGAAATGAACGCTACTGACTCTCTCTTTCGAATTGTCAGCCTTGTTTACAATAACAGTTCCTTCCAAAAATAAAGTGCTTTCTGATGGTAATATATACAAGTCTTGCTGATTAATAGGTATCCTGATTTCATCGCTTCTATTAAAACTTGTTACGTAAGGCTTGTAAGAGTGAATTTCAATTCCTTCCACAGAGTTGTCGTAGGCTGGAGCAGATAAAACATCTAGGATATTCATTTTAACAAACCAATCGCCTTAAGAAATGCTTTATTGTTTTTATTTAACTTTATTCTCCTTTTAGGTCGAGCTCTTACTTGATTAAGAGTTTGAGTAGAACTGTTATTTTGAATTGGAAGAAACATATTATATTTATTATAGTCAATCATTTTTTTCTTTTGAGGTGTAGATACAACTGTACTTCTTCACCTCGCAAATTTATTAAGTTATTATTTATATCCAAAAGTCTGATTTGTATGCAGCTGATGTTGGTTTGGTTGATTGGAAAGTAAATTGCGTTTTTTGGTATTTCTATAATTCTGTATCCAGGTGGGACATTAAGTGCGAATTCATGTAGAATGTGACTGGATTGTCCGTTTATATAGGAACCGCTAACTATATCACATTCAACTCTTATCACGGTTGTAGGCAAAATGTTGACTGGAAACTCTGATACATGATATTTATTGGCTTCCAAGACTTGTCTTTTAAACCCCAACAAACCTCCGAACGTACAATCTTTAGTAAAATCTATAGTTGATGTACAAAATAACATAGTTTTTAAGGTGTTGTTATTGCAATGGAGTTTTATGGATGCATCCTTTACTTCAGATTTTAAATAATCACTGATATCTTGCAACTCATAAGTACCTTCAGGTATTTCAATAACATTATTTGAACCATAGTATAACTTATTATTTGTTTTATCAATATTTGGAATAGAATTATATGTGGATAAATGTAATAATGCACATTCATACTCCCCGATTAGTTGTAACGTATTTGGGTAGAAGGTAGTTAATACCGATGAGTTTCCAGTTATAGACAAGGTGAGCGTCATCTTGCAAATGATTGAAATGAAAGAACAGTATAAAATTTATAGTATTTATTCCAAAAAGATTGTAGATATTCTAAACACAAATGTCCACAAATTATTGTGTCAAATTTTTGATATCTAGTATAGTTATAATTAATATTACAGTTCTTAAAATATCGTATCAATTCCATTGGTGGTCTTAAATCACCAAAACTATCAAAATATTCACAATAATTATTTACCTTAACATAAGCTACCCAATGCGTTCCATCATTTTCTGAATTGTCTAGGTTAACTATACCACATTCAATTCGTTTAGGGATTTTTGGTAACTGATCCTTCATGTAAACTCCTCGAAAATAAGGAATACCACATGCATAATTTTGAATATCGATATTAGTTAAGGCACGATTAGGTAGCTTATTATTTAGTTTTTTGACGATTTTATAAACAATCCTTTGCCTTTTTTGTGTGGTTTAATGTATAAACCCTTACCTAATGCTATAGCTTCCATAGTCTTATTATGGCGTTCAGATTCTAGTAATTTTTTTTGACCTTCTCTATAATCATTCACTGTTTTTGCAATACCCGCTGCACCACCAGCCAAAGCTCCTAAAGCTGATAAACCAGCAAAAATCGGGATTAAAGGCAGAATGCCTCCGGTTTTTGGTAAAGGTATGACTCGTGGTACTCGAAGTTTTGGAACGCATGGAACAATTTTTTTAGCAGCCATATAAGCTGCATGTATTAAAGATTTACTATCTTTGGGTGAGCGTTTCTTGATTTTTCTTTTAATTTTAGTAACGAAATTATGAAATGTCTTAACACCAGCACCAGATTTGAGTTTAGCTTTCATAACTTTACTCACTAGCCACGAACTAAGCTTTTCTCCTTTGCTAGCATCTTTTGCTTTCATTCTTTGTTTGGCCATATTTAAAAGTTGTAAATCGGCTTTGTGACGATTAGACAAGTCTGTATAGTTTTCGTATGCAATGTCGTGATACATACAAGCTTCGTCTAGCTTATTTACACCTTTGTCACCACGCAGTAAACGTTTTGAAAGTTTTGTTCCAGGTCCGCAATAATTATAGCCGGGTAAGTGCAGTTCAAATGGCAAATGATTAATAACACTATTGAGTAGTCCACCACCTTGCATAGCTCAAAGTATAATGAACAAAATATTATAATTAAAAACTGTTATGTATATTTATTCCACTATTGCAGTCTTATCAATCCAACTATTCTCTTTATTGCTTAAGCCCAACCATTTTACGAACAGTTTATTTCCTTTCCTTCGTAAAACTTTTTCTATCAAATAGACACCTGGACAAGATGATTTTTGGAGTTCGTGTTTGTAAAAGGTTCCTAATATAACTTGTTTGTGTTGATCTTCGATGTGATATGTTTCTGGTACAGTGTTATTGATATTTTTTATAGTAAATAGTTCCGTTGACCAATTAGGTGTATAACCTTTCTCAAATAGTTGTTTGTATTTACTAATTCTAACTTTATCACCAATCATAAACTTGGGCTTATGTCTATAGGATACCGTTTTCATTGAGTTCTTAATATTATTTTTAACATCTGCTTCATTCAATTTATTGACATCAACGGGTGCTAATTTAATAGTGCTATGTTTTGTGTTGTTATATGTCTTTACAACACTCTCCAAACCAAAATCTATCCATTTATAGTGTCCGCTGAGACTAAAGTACTTATACAATTTATTTTTTATAGTTTTGATAACACGTTCTACAATTGAAGCCTTTTTCGTTGAAAACGTTGAGTAGTGATTAATGTTATAGTTCTTTATAAGCTTTTGAAATGATGAATTATAGAACTCGGTACCCAAATCAGTTTGGAGATGAGCTGGTATCCGATGGTTAGTTGATATCAATTTCTCGAATGCGTTAGAAACATCATGTTTATTTTTAGTTTTTAGTGGTTCTATCCAAACGTACTTTGAGAAGCAATCAATAACTATTAAAATATAGTTATAACCTTTATTAAATCTTTTCAAGTTTTGCATGTCGATTAAATCAGCTTGCCACAAATCATCAATGCCTTTTAAAATTACAGATCGACGAGGAAAATTTTTTCGTGCAGCTTTATGTATTTCGTTAACAATTTGTTGTTTTGTCATTTTGAGGAACTTTCAAGCTTATCCTTTTGATCTAATACAGATTTAACTACGTTTTCAACTATCTCATCAACTGCTTTTCGACTATAAAATTTGCTTTCCAAGTGAACCACTGCCTCAGATACTATTGATTTTAAAGCTTTCTCCAGATGGTTCTGAACATCATTTAACATAGTATTTTGCAATTTTTGTAAGTCGGTTATTAGTTTAGTTCTTAATTCATCTACATATGCTTTGTTTACTGCATCATCTGCATCTTGAGGAGGTTTGACCCCTGTTAGCTTCGATGTCTTCAAATCGTAATCACCATTTTCAGATTTTAGCAATGCATTATCATAAAATCCAAGCAATTCTGATATACGTAATCGCTTATGAATATAATGACCAAATTTGTCTACATTCATATTTAAGATGTATTGTGTTGAACGGTGTACAATAAAATGATACATATTTCTTATAAGTAAATCTATTTAATGATTTTGCTTTCACGTAGTTCTTCAACGATAGATATTATTTCATTATCTAATCCTGTGTTACCAGCATCTCGAGAAGCAATTAATAACTTTAATCTATCAACCAATTCATTTGGATCATCCCAATATACAAAATCTGTGTTTTTTTTCCACATTTTTGTTAAAGGTAATCCTTTTCCTACTTTTGGTTCACAGCTTGGACTTTTACTTTGTTGATCGAAAAGAGGTTTAATAACTTGCATATATTTTTGGCCTTTATTACTTTTAATTGGTTTTCCTGAATCAAAATCGCGACGATGTGCATTTGTTACAAGTAACATCGACTTATAATTTTGCATGTCATAGTCTGTAACAAGGCTCAAATCAAAGTTTTTTTTTAAGAGCAACTGTCGCAAGCCAGGTGTACATTTGTATTTGTGTCCGGCTACAGTAATAACGTCGTCACCAATCGTTATACTAGAGGAACCTAACATTAACTTTCCACGTTCATTTCTTACACCAAATGGCACATCCGCTAATATTTCTGAAGATAATGACCAAGATGATACATCATGATCTGGATTTGTATCGACTAATGACTGAAATGAAGAGTCAATATCGGTTTCCGATGCGTCATTGGTATCATTTGTTTCTTTTATATCTTTATCTTTCTGTAAGTCGTGGTTGAAAAGCTGATCGTGAAATTCTCCTTTTTCTTCCTTTTTTGTTAGAGCTAGTTGGTTATTGGTGTTGGCTATTAAATTAAGAGATTCTGTAACAGGCCTAAAAACTGTATCAAGCACTTGTCTGTTATTATCTTCAAAATCCTTCATGTTACGTATTTTTTTTTTTACAGCTTGTGTCGCATCTACAATTTGTTTTTTCAATGATTTTTCCATCATGTAAAATAGATGGTAATCGGATAAGAGTCGATTAAAGAATAACAAGAAAGTGAAAGCAGTCTATTTAAATATTCAAATTTTATCTAATTCTACAAAAGTGTCAAACTTTTTTCTATAGCAGCCGTTGTTTTTAGGACAGTCTTTATTAATCACAACATAGTCATAAGGCTCTTTCCATATTTGAGAACACATGGTACGAAATTCCAACCACGTCATGTCAGTGTTAACATGTTCTTCATAAACATGTTTCAAATTAATTTCGTCTTGCTTAAAAAGCACAATTAAGTTAGCATTATCTCTTATTAGTTGTTTAGGTATTTTGCTATATGTTTGATTTAAATAAAAACTGTCAATCAATTTATGTCTCCCCATGGCAAAATAATCACGCATATTACTTTGATTTTCACATGCTACATCGTCAAAAATAATCACTGAATTAGGTTTTGCATCTGACACTTTCATAACGTCATCATTTGCCTGATATTTCTGAAAAGTGATTCCTGGTACTCCTCGTAAAACCTTTTCTAAAAAAATGTACTTTGGTTGATATAGAGTTTTAGAATATACATAAACATTTTGAAATGTCAATCCATTTTCGTGCAAAAGGAGACCAATTAACAAATTGGTTTTTCCACAATTTGATGGTCCGCAAATGATGCAACGTACTGTATTCGGCAATAATTCTCCATGGCGTAACTTGATTTTTGGTAAATCATTACAGATTAAACTAATCTGTAACGACTTTGCTTGTTTAATGAATTTCATGTTTGATGCAATGCTGACGGACTGGTTATGAACAGATGTAATTATGACATTATGTATTTATAACCGTAAATAGTTAAACCAAACTGCTTACAGACAACGCAATAGGCAAACGTAAGACTGTACTGTTTATGAAATAACTCTATCGCTAACTAACAGAGCATCTTTCAACGCAATTACGACGCAGGGGATCGCAGAGAGCCGACGGTACGGTAGTGTAATGAACGGCATTAAAATGTGGAATGTTGGCTTAGGTAAATGATTTTACAAAGAGTTGTTGGGCATTCTATCCCACCGTGACTGAGGTTATCGAAGATAACCGAAGGAACTAAGGTGGGGTAGAATGCCCAATAACTCACTACTTAAATACTATGAAGACAGTCTTTTGAGTGACTGACTTATAAATACAGAGCTAAACAACTGAAAACTACGAAAATTGACATACTTCTTCTATGGGCTTGGCAAATATTGCGGAAGGATTTTGAAAAATTCAACATTTTGCTGACGAAATCATTATCAAGTATGTGATGAACATTGTTATTTATGTAGACTTGGTAATGTTTGGTGGAGCGCTTAGGTACTTTCTTAATTGTTTCCCACATAATTTAATTGTATTTCAATTTTTGTAATTTAATAAACCGCTTCTATGTATCGAATAATGTTTGAATATTGGCGCTCATTTGTTGACCACTTAGTGTTGAAGAAGGCCAATGAATGGCGCTGTGAATGGATCTGTTCGAACTATATTTTGAGAACGAGGTTTCTATGAGCGGGACTCTCAAGCTTCACGGCTGACGTTCAACCCGTTCAATTTTTAATCAGTCACTAACTCGCCGCTAGCACCGTAAGGTGTCCTTTTTTGACTCCGCTAACGCATAAAACGGAAGTTTGATTAATTCAACTCCTCGTTTCTTTCTGTGTAATTCTATAAGTTCCTTTGGCCACATTCTCAAGTCAGTATAAGTGAAGTGTATCGGAAGAAAACGACAAATTCAAGAAAGTCACCGGCCGGTCGAAATATACCTACCCACCAACACGTGCCAGGAACCACGCCTGTCTGCAGCTGAATCCTCACGAGGTGGAACACAGGTCAGTGCCGATTTTCTTACGTTTTCATTCATGGAAGCGGTTACATGAGTATTTCCTTTCTTACAACCAAACGCCAGGTCATATTAGGTTCTTTACGCTCTGTGTGCAAACACACCACGTGGTAGGACTATATACAAGTCCTACCATAATTTATGGTCCTTACGAGTCGGATAGGCCAGTAAATAACACATTCACGTAATTATTGGTGAATAATATTTCTTTCCTATTCATTTAATTAAAAGATTCACGTAATTTTGGTGAATTCTTTCCGCCATCTTAGTTTCATTACTTTCTTTCGCTAACAGATTTACGTAAATTATTTGGTAAATTCTGCATTTAAAACGCTAAATCTACGTAATAATTGGTAGATATTTATAATAGTTGGTGATTTACGTATTAATTGGTAAATAATCATCATTCTATTCGCATACGCGTAACTTTGTAGGTAAGTACCTATCTAGTTACGTAGTTACTTACATTCCCGCTCCGCTGTGCTACTTGCGCTATTATATAATAAGCCGTAGTACAATTTTCAATAAAAAAGTAGGTATATCTAAACTGTTTGTGTTGAATTACTATTATATTATAGTAGGTACCTTACAGATAATCTTCTTGTTATATTTCAATAGGTAGGTCCTACCTATCGTTAATTTGCAAACATGTCGTCAGATCTCGAGACGAAGCTTATTCTGTTGAATCAAAAAAAGGAATTATTGTTTGCACGCATTAATCGTTGGTATAAATCGTCGAAATCAGTTGTGTGTTTTGACATAACGACGCGAGCGAATGAAGATTTTCTGTCTGAGACCGAGAACATCGATGTCGTTCGCGATAAGTTCGAGTCGATTGTAGATCAAATAAATAGCTTAAATTTATCATTAGAACCTCCTGTGGAGCCCGACTATTCTTGCCTTGACTCATTCGATGAATTGTATTCGAGAATAAAACGCATTAGAAATAAATTATCTACGCTCAAGGTCAAGGAGGTCGCATCACACGGGCCGAGTAATTCAAGCGCGTCTGTAGTGAAATTGGAAATGCTTGTTATTCCGAGTTTTGACGGACGCCCTGAAAACTGGAATACATTTTATCAGTCCTTTAAGGCCAATATTCATTCGAACACACAATTGTCTGATTCGCAACGTGTGCAATACCTATTCTCAAAATTAACCAAAGACGCATTAAAGTTCACTGCCGGTATTGTTCCGTCAAGTGAGACCTACAGTATAGTGTGGGACGCCTTGGTCAAGAAATACCAAGATAAACGCTCATTAGGTTCATATTATCTTAATAATATATTAGACTTAAAGAATTGTTCACCTAGTTTGAACTCACTTGATTCATTTATAGGTATATATTCCTCATCTATCGCCGCGCTTAAAGAGTTAGGTATAAATGATTTAACGGACTTCGTGTTTCTACAATGTGCCTTGAGGAAAATGGACACGCTAACCATCCAAGCCTTCGAACTTTCTGTTCGAGGTGTCGATATACCTACGACGCAACAGCTGATCGACTTTGTACAAGATTATGCTAAGATGATTGAACGGTCAAACCCGCGGTCTTCGTCATATGCGAAGTCGTCCACTGCTGGGACGCCACAGTCTAGTGATAGGCGTGTACAGCGTAATTCTAAGTCGTTTGTTGTCAGTGTGCCGATTAATAATAAGTCGAATGCGCCCGCCGCAGTTCACGCGTCATGTTGTTTATGTGGCGGCCGCGACCACCGACACCTGTATAACTGCGCTCAGTTTAAAAATATGCAAAATGCAAAGGCTAGATATGAGTTTATTAAATCTAAGCGTGGTTGCGTGAATTGTCTAAGCACATTACATAATCTCCCGCAATGTAAAAGTACGTCAGTTTGTTTCTGTCAGAAAAAACATCATAAATTATTGCATTTTGAGAATAATACTAATAATTCGCACTCACATGCGACGACTGTTGCCGCATCCCCGCCGCCCCAGTGCGACCTTGACGGTCCCACTCCTGAGTCATCGCTCGCTTCAAGCACTGTGCATTCGTATGCCTCTAGCCATAAGGGTGATATTCTCTTGGCAACCGCTCAGGTGTATGCTCGCCCTAAAGGTAGCACTGGAAATAAATCTGTAGTCAGATGTCTAATTGATAATGGCTCACAGAATAACTTAATAACATTGTCCTGTTGTCGTTTATTAAATTTACCAATAATACCAATGAGTAATTCTGTTGTCAAAGGTGTTGGCTCCATTTCGCACACGATAATAGGCTATGTGTATTTGGACATTGAATCTCGTATTTATGCAGATCATAAGTATACTATACATGCGTTAGTTATGAATAGCCTTACGGATCAATTGCCCTCGCAATTAATTAAGTGTGATAGCGAGTTAAATCTTCGCGATTTACCGCTTGCTGACTTAAGCTGGAACATTCCAGGAAACATTGATATAATATTAGGTGCACAGCTCTTCCCGTATATCTACTTAGGAAATAGAGTCGAGTGTGGTCCCAGTGCCCCTTGTGTACTATCAACCGCGTTTGGGTATGTACTTATGGGTGATTACCCACGTAAAGTTGTTGTGTCTACAACCGCATCCTTTTCTGCGCTAGCACTAAATGATTTAGTGCAAAAACCATGGGAACTTGAGGAAGTTCCTGTGAAGCGCCTATTGTCTCCAGAAGAAACCGAGTGCGAGAATATTTTCACATCTACTGTGACTCGCGATGACGTATTTCGTTATACGGTTGCGCTGCCGTTCTGCAAGGATCCCTCTGAACTAGGGAACTCGCGCGGCGTCGCTCACCGCCGGTTTTTGTCGCTCGAGCGTAAACTTCGTCAATCACCAACCGTACGCGAAAATTACAATAAGGTTATTCGGGATTGTTTGGATAACGGTTGTCTTAGTCTCGTTGATGACTCTAATTTGTCTATGGATGGTTATTACATACCACATCACGCAGTAGTTCGACATGACAAACCGATGCCGCGTATTGTGTTAGACGCGAGCGCTAAAACCCACACTTGTCTTTCGCTCAGTGATATTTTACATATTGGTCCCAATTTACAGGCAGACCTGTTTTTATTATTATTAAATTTTAGGTTATTTCCTATCGCAATGAACGCTGACATAAATACTCACCGCAAATCGCTTGAGTTTGATGTTGGCAGTCATGTCGCAAAGGTTTTAGGTCTCTCGTGGGAGCCGTGTGGAGATAATTTTTATTTCACATCCGCCTTGGTAGATGAGAAGTGCACTAAGAGAAATATACTCCCTATAGTTGCACGACTATTTGACGTGCTCGGGTTGGTGACACCTGTGATACTCTACGCCAAGTTGTTAATTAAGGAACTTTGGCTTAGTAAGAGTGATTGGGATGACCCTGCTCCAGAGCATATACGCTCACGCTTTTCCGCTCTCGTTCAAGAATTAAAATTGCTTGACACATTAAAAATTCCGCGATATACAGATGTCGAAGTTGATTGCGAATTACGTCTTGTCGCATTTTGTGATGCCAGCCTGAATGGCATGGGATGTGTTATTTATGCACATTGTACCTACCCATCTGGCATTCAAACTCGCATTTTGTGTGCGAAATCAAAGGTCACTCCGACAAAGATTACTACGCTTGCTCGATTAGAGTTATGTGCTATTTTGCTTATGTCAAAGTTAATAAGAACTGTACGTGATTCCTATGCATTACGCATTCCCATTACTGACATTTACGCCTTTTCTGATTCCACGATTGCCTTATCATGGGTTCACTCGTCACCACATCGGTGGTCGATTTTTGTTAGTAACCGGGTCGCTCAGTGTCAAGAAAACTTGAACGCTAAACATTTTTATCACGTCGCCGGAGCCATTAACCCGAGTGATTGTCTATCACGCGGCATGCTCCCTTCGCAACTTTTGACTTATGATTTGTGGTGGAACGGTCCAGCATGGATCCGCGGCCCCCCTGATGAATGGCCTATTAAGTCATTCTCTCCCGCCAACTGTTCTGACTTACCTGAGCATAAGGCAAATGTGTTGAGTGTGACAACGAAACACACAGAGTCGCCATTGTTATTTACATTAGCACAACGTGTTTCTTCTTGGCAGAAACTACTACGTATCATTACATACGTTTTAAAATTCGCACGATTTAAATTTAAGATCGAACCTCATTCTGTATCAGGATTACATCCTGTCCTTCTCCCTAAACGCGATCACGTAGTTGATCTAATAATTCAGCATTTTCACGTTGTCAATTGTCATACTGGACCTGGACTCCTCAGGTCTATCATAATATATAAAACGCGTTCTGGTACTTACAAACTCGCTGTAAGCAAGTTGTATCCTATCCCAACGCAATAACTTACAACGCTAAATAGAATCTTAAACTTTAATTTTTAACTCAAACTTTAAACATACTTTAGATAGAATATTGTTAGTCTAAGTTGTTATTTTCGCTATGTGTATTATTATGTTATACAAATTCACTATGGGCTCTAATCAGCCAGTGTTCGCTTGTTTGTTTCGTAACGTCTTGCGACGTTCCAAAGCCGGATGCATGGTGGAGCGCTTAGGTACTTTCTTAATTGTTTCCCACATAATTTAATTGTATTTCAATTTTTGTAATTTAATAAACCGCTTCTATGTATCGAATAATGTTTGAATATTGGCGCTCATTTGTTGACCACTTAGTGTTGAAGAAGGCCAATGAATGGCGCTGTGAATGGATCTGTTCGAACTATATTTTGAGAACGAGGTTTCTATGAGCGGGACTCTCAAGCTTCACGGCTGACGTTCAACCCGTTCAATTTTTAATCAGTCACTAACTCGCCGCTAGCACCGTAAGGTGTCCTTTTTTGACTCCGCTAACGCATAAAACGGAAGTTTGATTAATTCAACTCCTCGTTTCTTTCTGTGTAATTCTATAAGTTCCTTTGGCCACATTCTCAAGTCAGTATAAGTGAAGTGTATCGGAAGAAAACGACAAATTCAAGAAAGTCACCGGCCGGTCGAAATATACCTACCCACCAACACGTGCCAGGAACCACGCCTGTCTGCAGCTGAATCCTCACGAGGTGGAACACAGGTCAGTGCCGATTTTCTTACGTTTTCATTCATGGAAGCGGTTACATGAGTATTTCCTTTCTTACAACCAAACGCCAGGTCATATTAGGTTCTTTACGCTCTGTGTGCAAACACACCACTTTGGTAGGACTATTTTACACGTCCTACCAATGTTCACCAGTTTTAATGGTTTAAATATTCTTCCTTCCTCCCAAATTCTTAAAACATGATGATGTAGATACTTCCAATTTGATACTGGAGTTGATATCCACGTGGCCGGTTTTTTTGGTCTGATGAAATTTACCGGAACTGAGTGTTTGTCTGCCCACATTCAGTCTCTTTTATATAATAGGAGCAGCGGTATCTTTTATATACCTAATACATAGGTTGGCTTCTCCTGGCGTACTGTTATCGTTTCTGGGATAGATTTACGTATTTACTATTAGATACCTACTTATTAGACGGAATCGATAATATCGAAGCGGCGTGCGTTGGTAGTCATCAGGTCACTAACATTGTATAATGTCTGCAGTTGCATAAAGACGTTGTCTCTCTGGCTGTATTTTAGCATTTCTATCGCATCACGGCGAGTGAAAGAGCCTATTAGGAGTCTTACAACTAATCTCTCCTTCCTTCCGTCAGTCACATACGGTAGAAATAAAGCCCCCTCGAACCAAACTGTTCGGAACTTCATTTCTTTATCAGGCGGTTAAGAACTGTATTGCTCTGCCCACACATGTTTTTTCTTCTTTTTAAGATCCGGAGTTTTTTTTATATAGGACACGACAATTTAACTTCACCACGTTAAGCTAAAGGCAAAGACTCGGAAATAGGGTCACCATTATAAACGTGTACCATCTTAACAATGATGGCACTCATCTTTACAGGATCATCGGAAGCCTTTCCACGCCCCCCTTAAAGGACCCGGGACTGTAGGAAGAAATAAAACCGTGAGCTGGCAGGGATTTCAGATCTTAATGGTGCGACATAGGAATGGGTCACCAAACTGCGTGGTTCTTGATGGAATATTCGTATGTGGATGACATCTGAGCCTTGCATGCGTTCTCCTGTGTAGGAGAGAAAGGAGAGGGTGGAACTAATTGGAATAGCTCATCAGAACATTCACCATGGAAGAGACGCTAATACGATAGGGACAACTATCTCCCAGAATACGTAATGTGTAAATGTAAATGTGTATTCAGAGAAGGTGCAACGATTTATTTCCTCCATGAGCGCGGCTTAGCGCGGCGGATAGCTTAGGCTACCCATCACCCTAGCCGAAGCAATCCCTGCTCTTCACGTTGAGACCGCCTATTTATGATAGGTAACCAAGGCAGGTATACTGGGGTACCTAACCCCAGAATATCCCCAATGCCCCATTCCTCTGTAAAATTTTAATCGGTTTGATTCCAATATTGCGCTTGCCCTGATGTGGTGGATACCAGTGGTATCAATGGGGAATACCAGTTTCAGTGTTATGACTTCTCAGGCGGGTGGGACCACTTTTTCATTCTCCGAAATGAAGAATTTTGTATAGATCTAAGAATATTATATAATAAGTTCTACTATTACTGTCACACAGCCTAGTTTTATGTACTACATATAGAATTCTAAGCATAGAATGTATATTTTACTTCAAATAAAACTGTAAATACTATAAAATACAACAAATACACAATAAAATAAAAAAGTTAAACAAAAGAAAATAAAAAACCATAAAAAAGAAAACATTTTAGATGGATTCGAACGCGACTCAGCTAAGTTATAAATCCACCGCAGACGTATTGTGCCACAGTAACCATGAAATCATAGTGTGAAATAGACGTTTACATATTATGTCATAAAAACATTCTGTCCCATTCCTTATTATAATAGCGTGATGATATTAATTATGAAAGCCAGGAGTCCTTTTACCGAACCAGCTGCTTACTAATTTGTTGGACTCGAGAGAAAATCGTTCGAGAACAATGTGAATTCTATCGAGACACTTGCTGTGCCGAAGATTCTGCAGTAACCTGACCTGACTTGGCTGAGATGTAGAACTCTGGCCTCTCGGAGTTCTTCAGATTCCTATGACCGAAATAATATCTTCTTGTAAGCATTGTTGCTTCTTTATTGGTTCGATCTATTCACACAATCACAAATTGTTAGCCGTGATATGCTATTATTGACATTACTTTTTTATTTATGAACCGATTTCAATAAAACAAACACTAAATGTTAAGTGAAGCCTACCACAATATATTAGTGAAAACCGCAACCAAATCCATTCAGCCGATTCTGAGATTAGCGTGCACAAACTCACAGACAAACAGAGAAACAGATAAACAGATAAACAGACAAACAGACAAAAATTCCAAAAAACGTTGATTTGGCTTCTATTACGTTTATAAAGTCCTCCTACAACAATTTTTCTCATTTCCTTACCATGTACAGACATCGATCGTTTACAGATTTATTATATGTATAGATAGATAGATGAAAAATTATAAAAGGTGTAACATTAGATTTTATCTACTGTAATTTGATTACTACTAGCGCCACCTGTGGCAATCTCAGTGGTACTCACAACAGTTAGTCGGTGCCGCGGTGTAGGAACTTTTGTGCTAGCTAGCACTAGATGGCGTTCGATTTCCTTTATGTTTTAACTATATGAAATTGAAATACTCATAGCACCTAAATGGGAAAATTAATTGTTTAATTATAGGCTATCTTATTTAGGTTAAAATTAAATTTCCTCAGTTAAATTAAACAGGTTCAAATTCCGCATGCTCAAAACCGGAGTATTCAAGGAAAAAATGTGTGTATGATCCAACCAAGTTGAAAGGTTGCTGTACTTTGTTTGATTCCTACTTAGCAGGGTGGTATTAAAGTTGTTAGGCTATTCGACCGTGATTTGGTGTTTTTGATCATCGTTTGCACTAATTCGACTTAAAAAAAAATGTTTTCGAGAACCTTCCAGCTATAGGGGTATAAAACTGAGGCCCCGATTACATATACTTTTTACTTTCTGAATTGTGACTGGAACGTTTGTATTGCTGTGTCTTGGAAAATACTTTATACTTAATTAAATTCGTTGTTGCCCATTTTTTGGTAAGTGATTTTACTTGTATTTATCAACAGCCTTCTGCAATCTAGACGATTCTTAGTGTTATTTCGTTCTTAGGGTTCCTAGTTCGGGATTAGAGGACACCTTGGTCCTCAAATTCCTTCTCAGCGTGTTCTGTGGTCGAGTTCCCAACCGCTGTCGGCGCAAGCCCGTAACCTCAACGTGAAGCACCTTGGCTGGTCGAGATTGCGGCAAGAGACGTGCGCAGACGCCGAGCAGGCCGACAACCGGGGTCACGTATTCCCTTTTTTCTTTATTAAAATTTATGTAACTTTCCTATATATCTATATAACTTCACTCTGCAAGAGATAACTGTGTCAACGGTGGGTTGACCGACGTGTACTACACCTACTAGCCGTAACACTCTGGCTACCTACTGCAAGCAGGTCACCGTGGTGCAGCTGGTGAAGACATACTCATCTTTGTGTATCCCTCTGTAACTCTAGTGTCTGAAATCTTCTTATGTATAATTTTATCTCTCTTTAATATATATGTATGTACAACAGAGGTAGTAGTGGTTTTCTCTGAAGTCTCCCTGGTCTCCCACACACACACGCACACTTCTCTCCTCTGACAAAAGGCGCCCTGGGATCCCATAGAGCTCGTGCATATCTCTGCTGGGTCAGCCGGTGAGTAGTCCGTCTGACACGTTCAGCGGTTACAAATTGGCGACCAACGTTAAGGGCTAACTCTGTTCTCTGTGGGTGCGCTGTGTGTGGGTGTCTGGAGGGTTCGCTTTGGAGGAAACACTACCCTCCGTCTGACACTACCCAAGACGCTAATTGGTTGTGCGGCTGCAGTTACGCATGTAATACTTACCCTCTTTGTGTTTTTCAGCCAATCGTACCATCATCCCGGTGGCAAGAAAAACCATTGAGACCTAAATTCTAAAACCATCAAAATTTTAAACTGCACATCTTTCGGTAAGTTTGGAAACATATTTTTGGCAACACTAGATTTTTTCTTTTTCTTTTTTTCTTTTTTTTCCTCCTATTTAGTTGCTTCTGTGTTGTACAAACATATATATTTATTGTGGTCTGTTCACATAGTAAACTTTTAGTCTAGAAATTTCTGTGTCTAGCATTCATGGTTTTGGGTTTATACCTATGTAATAGTAAGTAGTTAGTAAAAATTCAGAGCTGCTTTGTACTGTATAGACTTGAGTAGATTTGTAGTTAACTTGAACGTTAACTTTAACATTTTTGCTGAATACCTACATCACTTTTAATTTATATAAAGAAAATTTCTGTAACTTCAACTATAATTTGAATATCTGGTATTCACTTCATTGGGTTGCTGAGCCAGTATTCTGAAGATATTTATCTGGGTGATTCTATAATATCTACCCAAAATCAAGTAACATAATATAAAATAGTAGTAAACTTTTTGTAACTACCTCCTAATTTATTAACCTAAAGAAAGTATACCTGGTGTCATATTTCTTGGACAAAGCTATTCTTAAATTTAGTTAATATAGTTTCTCTATTCTAAAATATTAGATTTTTGTAGCTACCGCACAAATTGTGACCTAGAGGAAGCATATTTAGTGTATTATCTGTTAATATTAGTTGATTTTGTCTCTGTGGAAACTTCATTTAACCTACATTTATAATTTGTAAACCTGTTGTGAGTTGAATCTCCATTACTGTTAATTGTTTTGATAAAAACTGAATCTTGGACCACTATGGCCCAATTACAGAAGTGTATTAACTACCTTAAGAAAGATGAACTTTTTAATGAACTGTCTGCCATGGGGGTTACAGCGGATCCGGATGCGACGGTTGTTGGCCTGCGGAGTGAGCTGCGCACTGCATTGCGGCTTGTCCGGCGTGGCAGCATTAAGGCCATCGCCACGGTACCTGCTGTTGCCGCCTCTGAGTTGGCTGTCTGTGAGCCTAAAGTTCTCGAGCTGGAAGGGACACTCTCTTCAGGTGAAGTCGTTTCAAATAGTAATTGTCGGACTAGGGTTGCAGTGAGGGCGAACTACCTTCTCACTAGGTTAGCTAGGTGTGGTATAGACTGTCCAGATCTTTTAGATATCCGTGGCCGCTTGGTTAAAATTCTGTCTGTGGCTGAATCAGATACTGACTCTGACTCTGAGGGTTCGGATAGAGAGACTGAACCCATTCATCGTGACCGCGTAGGTTACACCTCGCCTGTGGTGGGAGGAAACCGTTCGAGGCGACGTGACGCGCCTAGTTCCGACACAATTAGTGGTAATTTAGTAATAAGGGATAGACCCGTAAATTTAAACTCTTTTAATATAAAATTTGATGGCTCTTCGTGTGTACGTGTATTCATTGAGATTATATATATGAAGGAATTGGCTCTTCACGAGGTAAACTCGATAATCGACCTGAAGCGATTGGGGAAGCGCCTAGAACTTGCGCGTGCTAGGGCAGAGGCATTCCAGGAACCAGCGTTAGATAAGTTTGGGATCACCTCGGACTTACACCATTTTAAGAATAAAACTGTGCATAAAACTTCCCAGCAGGTCTCTGCCGTGGCCGGTCCTACGACCTCAAGCGAACGAGGATGCTTCCGCTGTGGTGAAGTCGGCCACACTGCATATGGCTGTACACAGTCAAGGGAATTGGTGTGCTTCCGGTGTGGACAGAAGGGAGTCAAATCGCCTGAGTGTCCGAAGTGTAATGCCAAGCCAAAAAAACGAGTAAGTCAGGGCCTTATTAAAAGATCACCATTCGGTTCGGAGCGAGCTTCTCATGTCTGATGCATTCTCTGATAGGGCCCTGTTTACCAAACGGGATAATGATATAAGACCGTATTTAGTTGTTAGGATCCTGAACTTAAATGTTCTAGGTTTACTTGATTCGGGTGCAGCTTGCTCAGTACTGGGTAAGGGAGCGCACCACACTTTCTTGGAATTAGGGTTTGAGCTTGGAAGCATCAGCCCTAACTTTAGTTTAACTACAGCAGATGGCTCTCATTTGCCATGTCTGGGCTGTATCTCTCTGCCTATTGAATATAATTCTGCTGTCAGAGTTATTAAGTTCTATGTTGTTCCAGAAATCACTACTGCTATGATATTTGGAGTAGACTTCTGGCAACAATTTCAATTAGGGGATAGATTGATCTCTCAGAATATCAATCTTTCCAACTTTAGTGACTGTAATCCAGTAGAATCTCTGTCTCTTAATAGTGGTCTAGAGGATTACAACAATTTAACCGCTGATCAGAAGCGGGTAATTAACAGCATTATTGAGAAATTTGATACCATCAACACGGACAAGGTGGGTCTAGGTCGAACATCTCTGGCGCATCATACTATAGATACGGGTGATAGTAAGCCAATCAAGCAACGGTATTACCCGCTCTCTCCCCTGAAGCAGAAAGCCCTGGAAGAGGAACTAGATCGGATGCTAGAGATGGGAGTAGTGACCCCGTCTCAGTCCGCATGGAACTCACCAGTGGTGATGGTGGAGAAAGCGAACGGAGACCTGAGATTGTGCCTTGATTCTCGAAAGCTCAATTATTCTGTATCTAAAAACGATGCGTATCCGTTACCTTATATCAACCAAATTTTAGACTATCTCAATAATGCAAAATATTTGTCTTCTATTGATTTAAGTGCGGCGTATTGGCAGATTCCGTTTGATTCGCGCCAATCCGCCGAGAAGACCGCCTTCACTGTCCCCAGGCGAGGCCTTTTTCACTACAACGTGATGTGCTTCGGACTTGTAGGTGCTTCCGCCTCGATGCAACGCCTCATGGACCGTCTATTTGGCCCAGAGTTCGATAACCGAGTGTTCTCCTTTCAAGACGACATAATCGTTGTGGCCAGCACCTTTGAGGAGCATGTGGACCTCTTAAATAGAGTCTATCAGCGCCTTAAGGATGCGGGTCTCACGATCAACATGCGAAAATCGCAGTTCTGTCGTAGCGAATTGAAGTACCTCGGGTATTTTGTCGACAAGCATGGCCTGCGGACAGACCCAGGTAAAGTTGATGTCATTCTCAACTATCCTACACCTTCCAACGCTAAGGAGGTGAAAAGATTCCTGGGTATGGCTGGGTGGTATCGGCGTTTCGTGAATAATTTTTCTAAGATTAGTAAACCCTTATGTAAATTAACTTCTAAGAATATAAATTTTGAGTGGTCGCGTGAAGCTGAAGAGTCTTTCAATCTGCTGAAAGCCGCTTTGGTCACCGCTCCTATTTTGAAAATGCCTGATTACTCATTACCTTTTAGGATTCTCAGCGACGCGTCATCCTTCTCTGTGGCTGCTGTACTGACGCAGACACATGAGGGAGTGGAGCACCCTGTCGCATATTGTAGTCGTTCACTCAACAAGAACGAAGTCAACTACAGTACCACTGAGCGAGAACTCCTGGCAGTGATCTTTGCTTTGGAACAGTTCAGGCAGTACGTGGAAGGACAGAAATGCACTGTGGTTACTGACCACGCCTCACTCCTGTGGTTCCACAAACTGAAGAATCCGACAGGCCGTTTTGCGCGCTGGAGCATGAGGTTGAGTCAGTTTGACTTCGATATAGAACATCGAAAGGGTATGGACCATGTGGTACCTGATGCTCTTTCACGAATTCAAATTGACACAATCGACACCAGCGTTACTAAGGACTCTTGGTATCTCCACACTCTCAACAGTGTGAAAAAGAACCCTAGGCATTTTCCCAACTTTGACATACGTGATAACCGTCTTTTCAGATTATCAAAAAATAAATACTCTCTGACCTCTGATTTTGATTGGAAGCTGGTGGTACCGTTGGAGGACAGGTTGCCCCTGCTCACCAAGTACCATGACGACATACTCAGTGCCCATGGTGGCGTATGGAAAACCCATAAACGCCTCGCTCTCAACTATTATTGGCCTAAGATGTACGAGAGCGTTAAGGAATATGTAGGCAAATGCGAGACATGTAAGCAGACATGTAAACCTGTGAACACATCTCGTCCTGGCCTCATGGGTAATCCAAAGCGGGTGTCTAGACCGTTTGAGGCCATCTCTGTTGACTTACTGGGTCCATTTCCTACTTCCAGCAAGGGAAATGTTCACTTGATTGTGGTCTCGGACTACTTTAGCAAATATGTCATGTTGAGTCCTATACGGATGGCTACAGGCGTTGCAGTCGCGAGATTCATAGAAAAGAATGTTTTCCTAGTCCACGGGGTATGCAAAACCATTTATATGGATAATGGCCCACAATT
This sequence comes from Eilema sororculum, assembly GCA_914829495.1. Classification (NCBI taxonomy): domain Eukaryota; kingdom Metazoa; phylum Arthropoda; class Insecta; order Lepidoptera; family Erebidae; genus Eilema; species Eilema sororculum. The sequence continues at coordinate 3,564,069 of OU618532.1, forward strand.
TGTGAGTAAACAATTTAAGGACTTACTACTTAAGTACAATGTGCCTAACATTTATTATAACCCCAGATACCACGCGCAGACCAACCAGGCAGAACGAGCTATTCGCAACGTGGTTCAGGGAATTTCTTGCTACGTGAAGTCGCACCACAAGAAATGGGACGAGAATCTCGTAGAACTCCAGTGTGCTCTAAACACTGCTGTGAGCGAAGCCACTCATTTCAGTCCGTATTTTCTTGTTCACGGTAGGGAATTCATTGGGGATGGAGTTCTTTATAGGCAGGAAGAGATTCCTTGCCATCCTAACACTGTCTCCATTGATAGTCCAGTGTCCTTTGGTGAGAGGTTGAAGGAATTACATCGTATCTACGACCAGGTGAGAAAACACTTAGATGTTGCTCACCGGCGCAACGAAAAATACTACAACCTCAGAAAAAGGCATGTGGAACTGAAAGTGGGACAGATTGTGTACAAAAGAACCTTCTATTTGTCTAACAAGGCCAAGAACTTTACTGCGAAGCTGGCGCCTAAATTTATGAAATGCATTGTAACCGCCAAACGCTCGCCTTTAGTATATGAACTGTCGGATTTGGATGGTAAGGATCTGGGAGTTTATCACATTAAGGATATTTTGAAGTACAGTGAGGAGGAACAGCCTTCTGATCATTCTCCTTCTTCTGTCGGTGCCGTCTCTCTGTCACTCAGCTGATCGTGGGAGTGCCACTTTGCTTCGTTCGGTCTCTGCCCACCCTAAGCCTACTCACTAACCTATATGAAGGGCATACAGTGATCCGGGCAGTTAATAGGGTGACACTTCTAGAGTGCTTGGCTTGGTAATGTGATTTTGTTTGGTTTCTTTAGTTAGCTGTTAGGTTGGTGGTTGTTTGTTTGGAGTTCGTGGTCTTCACAACTAGTGTGGTCATCGCGAGTTTTGGAATTTATTTTGATATCTCTCAGTTGAGATCCTGTCGCTGATATTCCCTGCGCATACTACGCTATTATACTGTGAGGGAAGGGGTGGTGTAACATTAGATTTTATCTACTGTAATTTGATTACTACTAGCGCCACCTGTGGCAATCTCAGTGGTACTCACAACAGTTAGTCGGTGCCGCGGTGTAGAAACTTTTGTGCTAGCTAGCACTAGATGGCGTTCGATTTCCTTTATGTTTTAACTATATGAAATTGAAATACTCATAGCACCTAAATGGGAAAATTAATTGTTTAATTATAGGCTATCTTATTTAGGTTAAAATTAAATTTCCTCAGTTAAATTAAACAGGTTCAAATTCCGCATGCTCAAAACCGGAGTATTCAAGGAAAAAATGTGTGTATGATCCAACCAAGTTGAAAGGTTGCTGTACTTTGTTTGATTCCTACTTAGCAGGGTGGTATTAAAGTTGTTAGGCTATTCGACCGTGATTTGGTGTTTTTGATCATCGTTTGCACTAATTCGACTTAAAAAAAAATGTTTTCGAGAACCTTCCAGCTATAGGGGTATAAAACTGAGGCCCCGATTACATATAAATCCTTTTTACTTTCTGAATTGTGACTGGAACGTTTGTATTGCTGTGTCTTGGAAAATACTTTATACTTAATTAAATTCGTTGTTGCCCATTTTTTGGTAAGTGATTTTACTTGTATTTATCAACAGCCTTCTGCAATCTAGACGATTCTTAGTGTTATTTCGTTCTTAGGGTTCCTAGTTCGGGATAAGAGGACACCTTGGTCCTCAAATTCCTTCTCAGCGTGTTCTGTGGTCGAGTTCCCAACCGCTGTCGGCGCAAGCCCGTAACCTCAACGTGAAGCACCTTGGCTGGTCGAGATTGCGGCAAGAGACGTGCGCAGACGCCGAGCAGGCCGACAACCGGGGTCACGTATTCCCTTTTTTCTTTATTAAAATTTATGTAACTTTCCTATATATCTATATAACTTCACTCTGCAAGAAATAACTGTGTCAACGGTGGGTTGACCGAAGTGTACTACACCTACTAGCCGTAACACTCTGGCTACCTACTGCAAGCAGGTCACCGTGGTGCAGCTGGTGAAGACATACTCATCTTTGTGTATCCCTCTGTAACTCTAGTGTCTGAAATCTTCTTATGTATAATTTTATCTCTCTTTAATATATATGTATGTACAACAGAGGTAGTAGTGGTTTTCTCTGAAGTCTCCCTGGTCTCCCACACACACACGCACACTTCTCTCCTCTGACAAAAGGCGCCCTGGGATCCCATAGAGCTCGTGCATATCTCTGCTGGGTCAGCCGGTGAGTAGTCCGTCTGACACGTTCAGCGGTTACAAAGGAACCTAAAGATGATTTTAAAATACCTATTCAACGACACCCCACTTGACATAGTTCATCGACTTTTTTTTTTCATTTTGACAATATGGCGTCTGGTTGTCACTGTGGTGAATTTTGATTACTGTCATGTCTTTAGTGACACTCGAATGGTTAAGACGAATCGATTGACGTAAGAATTATCAAACATGGACATATCTAACTTACTCATCATCCTCTATGCCATTATCAGCAGTATCCTGGTAACAGATATTCTCCAAGGTATAAATGAATAGTGTTATATATATATGTACCATGACTTGGGTCACATTGAAAAATGGTACTGTCGCTTGCCCCCCATAACTTTGAAATATGGCTCATAAAAACACATGTACTGAAACAGCAAAGTACCTACTACTTTAATAACAAAATGTTATTCACCTAAACAACGGAAGACCCTTCGCGTGTCCTCTTTGAGGAAAAAATTACGCTAAAATATAACATATCCGAAAATTGCGTGTCGAAAACACATTTTTTGGAAGTATATTACGTATAAAAGGTGTTGGCCCGTCAAGATGTTTTAAAATGCAATGAATTCACGTACATCACTTTTCGTATGAATTTCCCTTGCTTTGCATACCATATAAATATTTATTAGAAACCTTTTAGGCTTCTTTCTTTAATCTTCCGTAAAAGGTACATTATAATAATATTTTTTAAAGATTTAATTGATAATAAGTACCTGAAAAAGGTGGCTAAGATGGACTGGATGTGGAAGGAGCCATTGCGCTCGTTAGGAGAGACCCATGTCCTGTAGTGCACTGCGTCAGGCTGAATTATTGAAGTACCCTGTTGAAAGATGCGCCTAAAGTATCTTTAGATATGTGTTGTTATTTTCAATTTAAATGTACATCAGCAAACTAGTCTGTTAAAACTAATACAAATTAAAAACAAATACAAGCAATCTTTCTTGAATCAGAAATGTGATTCACTAATTGCATTGTAGGTTTTAAAATTCATTGAGGCAATGCCGTTCTGGCTGTAGCGACGTAATCAGGGCGCACAGTATGCTAAGAAAATAGGAACGAAATGCTACTAATATTATAAACATGGAAGATTTTTTAATTTAATAATAATAATTTATTTCAGTAACACAATGGTACATTTAACAATATTTTGTCGTTGTGACCTTCTATTAAGTGAAATACACCTGTATCAGAAGGCCACGCTCATCCATATCATAACAAATTGTTGTACCTAATAGGCTTCCTCTTCGCTTAGGTATATAAAATGTAGAAGGAATTGCGAATATGTTTAGGTGTTTAATACTCAATCACGATTAAAAGACTTATCAGAAACTTGGCCGAAATTTAATTAGGAATGTTCTGACTCAATTAAAAGTAAGTTTAAACTTTATCTTGATACCAAAAAAGAAAATGCACGTAGAGCTAGATAGAATTTGAACAGTTCGCTTTTTGAACGCTTCCCAGGTAAAATACGTCGGAATACTAAATGTTTTACCGTCTTCACAGAGCTTTGGAAACTGATTGTCGAGAGGACCGTTAATGTAGGCTTTCACTTAGTTTATGCATAGTTTATTACGTGACAATAGATGTATCAACGTTTTTAAGAAGATATTTATTAATGTTGTAGTGTATTGCAAAAATATTATATTTTGTATCCTTCTGTAATGTCTGATCATCTATCTATTTATATATAAATTTGTTTCCTATCTTAACTATGTCATCGAAAAGATTATTGGAATTAAGAACTAAGATTTCGAATACATACCCACATAATATATTCACGCCTTTATTCCTGGGGGGTTAGGCAAAGTTGAATCCATGATTCACACAGTTCTTCCATCTTCTCTTACATCTTACTTTTCAGTTGCTTACTGTCACACTACAACTTTACTGACGATATTTTTTTCATCCCTACACCTCACTTCTCCAAATCAAAACACCCTTGATAAACATTTATGCTCAAAAAAGACGTCTCACGATTCCATTGATTTTTTCCCTTAAAAGTTCCTAAACCACCCTTCCCCTAACGAGTAATCATTTTCAATAACGTGAACATTTCAATACGATAGCTATTCAATCAATTTTCACTTTTATTTCAAAACTTGAAATATGAAATTAGCATAAAGCTGTTTAGCAAGAAATGCGTGAATAAATTCGTGATTATGCGACTAAGTACCGTAGGAAAGAAGAAATTGAGCTCAATTTTGAACTAAGCTTGATTGTAATCGCAGTAGTTGGTGTAAGAGTACCTCGCAATCTGCCTCTCAGGTGTTTAGAATGGTTATTATGTAAGGAAACAGCTTCTTTAGATTAACAGTTTTAGTTTACTTTGTTATTAGTTTTGAAAATACGGTTATGGTTAATTTAATGAAAGAACAGACAGGTTTGGAAATTAACATTGCAGCCATCTTTAATAATAGAATCTAATTGGATAAAACACCACAAAAAGGATTACATTAAGCCAATAATTTTGTGTTACATGCACATGACTACCATTAAAAGGTCATTATGCGTATGCTGGAGTTTCTAATTCAAATTTTAATTTTATTTTTAAATGAATTTTTATAGCATTTATTATGCTAACTTTTAATTTGCTATAAAAATTATAAATGCTATAAAAAATTCATTCAAATATTTGGGCACAGTCATCAAAATTCAATGTTTCAAAATGGTTAAAAAATCATTCATTGTTTCCAATAGCTTGTAAGAATGTTGGTAGATGGCTAAACCGTCTCGCCTTTATAGACGGATATAAAGAGAAGGAAAATTTTGGAATGATTCAAGTGTGGCTCAATAGCTCAGTTGGATGAGCAGTCCCCCTGTAAGGGAAAGGCCGTGAGTTCGAATCTCACTTGAGCATTTCATTTTCTCAAATTTTAAACTCAATTGTACATAATTACCAGTGTAAGTTACCCGCACCCTTGTCCTGAAGGGCACAGTAGCGGTCTGTCCCGGTGACCATACGATTACTTGTACCATTTGTTTCGGGTAGTTGGAACTCTAACACTTCGATGTCGCCTTGAGTTGTGGAAGTCTGATGGCATTCACTTGACTAATTTCTTAGCTAAGCTAAGAAATTAGTCGTGTAAGACTGAACGCCTAAAAATTTGGCTGTAAATTCTGCTATAGATTTATGTTGAATCGTTAAAGTCACTGAAAGTGTTTCGTTCTCAATAGATATTTATTTCCAATTAATCAATTTGCGGTCCACTGCTGGACGCAATTTCACGGAAATAAAATGGAAATCCATACTAATATTATAAATGCGAAAGTAACTCTGTCTGGCTGTATGCTACGCTTTCATGCCTAAACCACTGATCCAATTTTGATTAAATTTGGTATAGGGCTAGATTAGCACTTGAGAAAGGACATAGGATATGTTTGGTCACGATAACCGACATCCACGCGGGCGGAGCCGCGGGCAAAAGCTAGTAATAGATAAAACATACACAGTCTCGAAAACATTACGCTCCTTCCTTCGGCATTCGGGTAAAAACCATGGCACGCCCAGGAAATAGTGCTGTTCAATAAGTCTAATACCAAGACTATGTCCAGAACTCTAAAAGGAACTAGAAAATCAAGACCCAAAAAATATTCCAATAAAATCCATCTCCTTATTCATCGCCCCTTTATCTGAATTCAAGCAGATCTACCCGTGAAATATTGTCGCCGTGCTTCGAATGTAAAGCGGTGCTCTAACATTACCATATCGTTTGACGGCTCAAAGCCAATTTTATTGCTTCCCTTATCAAAAGGACGCAATGGAATTTAAACAGCCCATTAAGATCGATTGGTTTCGAGTTGAGTTATGAATTTGTATGAAAAGAATTGTGGTAAATGATTTTTTTGACTGGGAAATTATATAATATTTAATATTTACCATTTCTTGTAAAATTTTCTGCTTTCAAGAACTTAAAATTTGTTGAGTAGAGTCTTTTTTATGAATCTCTTTTCATCCTATCAATCCTGATTTCATGGAAAATAGTTCTATCGGGCCGTTTTTCGCTATTCTTATTCTCCTTTCACTGACCTGTTAATTACCAAAACCATCGTCTCCAGCTGGTAGATGAGTCTGACTTAGGCACAAGACGATAAAGAAAAGAATAGTTCATAATATCGCTTTTGCATCTATTACTAATGCACGAAACACAAGGCCCCCTTGAAGAGAGGCAGTAAATAGTCATTTTGGAAAACGCTTTCTCCAATCTACATACGAGAATAAAATTCCCCATCACTATTTCCTCTAGACTCTAGAGCCAAGAGCCAATATACTTAAAAAACAACACTCGCATATGGCTCCTAGTAACAAAGGGTTTCCTCAATAGTCTCAGATTCGAATAGGTACGGAGGTAAAAGCACAGAGGGGTATTTGAAAGCTCGTTTCGCAAATAAAAAACGCGCTTAGCACGGAACTGAACGTGGACAAAAATGTCCTAGTTTCATTGAATTGCAATCAACATACGGGTGGATAACGTGAAGAACGGTTTTTAATTTGAAGTGTTTTTAATCTAATATATAAAATTCTCGTGTCACAGTTTTCGTTGCCATACTCCTCCGAAACGGCTTGACCGATTTTGATGAAATTTTTTGTGCATATTGAGTAGGTCTGAGAATCGGCCAACATCTATTTTTCATCCCCCTAAATGGTGCAGCGGGAACGGGATCTGACGCCACGAGGGCAGAAAAAAATTTGCGGTACGAAGTTCGCTGGGACAGCTAGTGTGAATATAAATGTTATTATTATATTTTTATTTTTTAATAGTGTAGTATTTCCTTAGTTAGTTTTTGTTTTACTATTATTAGACAATTATTATCTTATGGACACTGATAACTGATTTTTAGGGTTCCGTAGCCTAATGGCCAAAATGGGACCCTCACAGATTTGTCATGTCTGTCTGTCTGTCTGTCCATGCGTATGTCACAGCCACTTTTGTCCGAAACTATAAGGCCTCTATCTCTCTCTCTCCGGCCTTTCTGTTGAAACTTGGTAAGTAGGTGTATTCTTTGAACCGCATTAAGAATTTCACGCAAAAATAGAAAACAAGCAAAAATATTTGGGGGTCCCCATACTTAGAACTGCAAGTCAATTTTTTTTTCAAACTGATACGTACGGGGTTCTATAGATAGGTCTTTAAAATGCAAAAAAAATAGGTTTCTAACATCATTTTTTTGCAAATAGTTTGCGCGAGAGACACTTCCAAAGAGGAAAAATGTGCCTCCCCCCTCCTCTAACTTCAAAAATAAGAGAATGATAAATCAAAAAAAAAAAAATAATATTGTACATTGCTATGCAAACTTCCAACGAAAATTGGTTTGAACTAGATCCAGTAAGTAGTTTTTTTAAAACGTCGTAAACCGCAATTTTCGCCTTTCACTCAATTAACTCAAAAATAATTAAAAAAAAAACAATTATGAACTAGAAAATTTTTAAACTATGTTTCTTGCTGCTACGGAACCCTTCATGGGCGAGTCCGAGTCGGGCCCATGACGGCAGCGTGATGTGAGGGATTCACGCACGCCCCCCCCCCCCCCCCCGCCCCCCCAAGAAGCGGGATAGCACCCGAAAACCCCCCCCCATAGACGCGGGATAGCACCCGAACCACGCAATTGTAGCCGTAGGTCTGATGGGAGTCCTGGGACATCCATCCGAGGTCAGTTAAAAAAAAAATTTGCAGCTTAACTTTCTTCTCTGAATATTACATTTTTTTTTAATCTCTTATACTAAACTCATTCTGAGTTTTAGTGTAAAGATGTGTTAGCCTTAGTATAAAGCAACTTCTGAGGACATACATACGCAACAATAAATATATAACAATGCTTGATGAATTTCATAGCGGTATTTTTCATGGGAACCACGTCCTCAGTTTAAACAAGTCCATCTCAATATTCCCTTTGAGGCTATTACTTTATAACGTTCAATCCCGCTACGACCAACTCCACATTAATTGTTCAGGCATGTCTTTTAATCCAGCTATGCCTTTGCGTAATCAATTTCATAGGGTAGAATGTAATATAAATGCTAGGTTTCTAATAAGTTCCACCTGATTTTCTGTTGATGTTCTTTCTTTATGTATAGACTGTTATTAGGCATTAATATTAGATTCATTTACCTTCAAACTTTGCCAATATATCCCTTAATAATGGTAGTTATAGCAGTTTTAATAAAGATTATGTGGAGGGGTTAAGGTGATTATTATTAAAGGTGTGAGTAAATCCATACAAATATTATAAATGCGAAAGTAACTCTGTCTGTCTGTCTGTCTGTATGTTACGCTTCCACGCCTAAACCGCTGAACCGATTTTGATGAAATTTGGTATAGGGGTAGATTAGACTATAAGAAAGGACATAGGCTATATTTAGGCGCGATAACCGACATCCACGCGGGCGGAGCCGCGGGCAAAAGCTAGTGTAATATAAATGGTAGGTTTCTAATCAGTTCCACCTGATTTTCTGTTGATGTTCTTTCTTTATGTATAGACTGTTATTAGGCATTAATATTAGATTCATTCACCTTCTAACTTTGCCAATATTTCCCTCAATCCTACAGAACAAGCTATATTAACACAACTATAATGTTAGTTATAATATTGCAGTTTCAATAAAGCTTATGTGGAGGGGTTAAGGTGATTATTATTAAAGGCGTGAGTAAATAAGTTGCTATAGCTATAATGTTAATATAGCTGTTTCAATACAGTTTATTTGGTGGGGGAAAGAGGAATATTACTAAAGTTGTGTACACGCGAATGCCGGCGGGCAATGCCGGCGTCCTTATTTTAACGATTTTGTCTATTAAACCGTTAAAATAAAGCCGCTGGTCTTGCCCGCCGGGTTCGTGCCAACGGGCCTCCGGCTCTGCTGTGTACACATCATTAGATGTGAATCGATAGCGAAGGAAACCAGGTGCTGGAAACCTGGTTATTTATAACCAAGCATAACGTAACGACTTGGTATAAAATTATCATACTATCACTATATCTATCCTTTTTCAGTTAGCTGGTGACAAATTAGCGGTAGTGCACGCGACTGCCACGCAGGAGGCGCGGGTTCGATTCCCGCTCGGTGCAAATATTTGTATGCATGAATATGGCTATTTGCATTGGTTGGGTGTTTCTATGTATAGTATGTATGTATTTACAAAAAAAATCTGAGTATGTTTATCCGCATTCTAGACACATGCTAGTTAAGCTATGCTTGCCATGGGTCTAGATAGCGTTGTGTGGAATGTTGTGGAATATTTATTATTTAAATAAAATATATTGAATGATTAAAAAAAATATAACTATTCTATGAAATATACACAGTCAATTACACCTTTCTCTACCAAACTATACGATAGTTCCTATACTGCAGATCACTACAATAAACCCAAGTAAATCTGACTACGTAAAATAAAGTATTATAACAGCCTTCATCGTCGCTCAGTTACACTACGTTAGATAAGTGACGGAAATAGAATGCGGGAGCCAAATTACATGAAAGAGGGTGGAATATACTCTTACATATTTTAGCCCGGCTATTTGAAACTTAAGTTAGGTAGTTGATAAAGTGAATTACTTCCTTGATGATAAAACAGATTATCAAGTTTCATTTTTTCCTCATACATTACTTGTCAAACTTTTATACGAATAAACAGGACCATTGACAAGCCGCAATGGATTATAACAATTAAAAATATTATCACATTCAATTCTATTTCTCGGCACGCTGCATCTCTTTGGTATGCTTTTAGTTTGTATCTTTAAATAAAATTTCCAAAGATTATGCGCACAATTTCACAAAGTATTTTCACAAGGCCGCAACTCGTAACTTTTTTGTTGTGGGTAGTTGGAGAGAAATACTGTTCAAATTGGATCGTATTGAGTATAAGTTCCCTGTGCCGATCATTTTTCACTTAAAACTATTACGAGTCCAAGACTTTCTTGTAAAGAACTATATAATTTTCCAGTAAATTTACAGCTCAAATTTCTATTCAGAGGCTTTGTATGGCTTTGAAAATCTTTCAACTGAACTGAATTTTAATATGAAGCTCCTATTTTACAAAAAGTGTCTTTTTGCACAATCAAAATTTAATATCTTATCAAGCACCGTTATAAAATATTTACTCAAAGTAAAGTTCTATTTCTATACAGATTCAAATCAAAAATCTTAAAAAGTTGGTTAGAAATTGAATCAAGCGGAAGAAACATCGTTTAAACTTTGTATTAATAAGACGCCTAATGCTAACAATCCTTACAATGCAAACATTCACTCCATTAAAGACTTGGAATTTGAAATATCAACATTTTAAGCAAACTTGACGAATTCCCTCTCTGGTCGCTAGAACTTGCACTGTATTCATTATATCCGCATTCAAATTTAACCTTTATGATGATGGTATAAGAGTTATAGAAATAATTTTCAGACAGTAAAGTTCTGGTAACCGAATTTGGAATCCACAAATGCAAATTTGCGTCTACTGGTATCTGCTTCACTCTAAAATATATTTTATGCTATAGCAAAAAGGTTCATTGTTTGACTAATCTCGATTTGTATATACATTGCTAAAGCTGGCGGTATTATACAAATTTGTCGGTTTATCAGAATTCTGCTTAATAATGTATGTAGCCTCACCGCAATAAAAATGCTTTGATTTGTTTCTTCTCTTTTATGAGGAATAGAAGAATGGTGTGAGCTAACAGAACCCTGACCAGAACACAACATAATTGCTTCTTTTTTAAGTAAGAATACTCTTTAAATATCCAATTAATTATACAAGCCCGGGTTCGCTTAGTTAGTACCTTGCGTTGAAGAGTATGATTTGGTTAATTCATGGCTCGTTGGTAATTTACGTGGTTTGCATAAAAAAATAAACGGAGACTCATTTTATTTCACTCTCGAAGTAACAGTTACGGAGTAAAGTCTTTGCACTGCTATTATACTTCTGTGATAATCTATGTATAGTATTAGTCAAAATAAACGCATTTTTCTTTCACTCTTTCTTTTCTTTTCTATTATTGTCACATTTGAAATCATTTGTTTATATTAAAAGATATATAATATGTTTCATGAATGGATACTTTTGCCTACATAGTGATAGGAGTAAATTTATTTATGTTTATAATGTGCAGGAAAAACACAATAAAATTGACTCCTATAATTTTGAATCTTTAGGACGTATCCAATGATATTTTATACAAGATATGTTACGTTCATAGTAACTGACTCCTCAAATCTGATCCAGCAGTCTGTCAGTGCACAATAGTTGACAATTAGCGTTAAAGTAGTACGAAAGATGGGATAAGCACGTGAGTAAAAAAGACAGCTTTAATTCGGAATGATTCGGACGAATGATTCTACGATCGTTTCGAAGCATAGATTATGATTTTGTTGAACAGAAGGGGTATTTCGTTGGTAGGCAAGAAATGAAATTCGATGAAAAAATAATACGTCATTATTTATTTCGGAAAATGATAATAATTCAAAAAGATAATTAGGAAACTTCTCGAAAATAAAACCATAGTGCCGTACTGACGTTATTATCAAAAATTAAACTCCTTCAAATAAATTTAATTTATTTCTTTTCTGCCTCTTAGAATGTTTTTTATTTCGGGATTATTTTTATGAGCAGAATGAAGCTGAACAGTGGTATATTTGTCAGTTATTTATATTCTTCCTGAGCAATGTTCCTTTTTTTTCGAAGTATATCTCTCAGTGGCTTCAAAATGATTGCTACAAATTTTGCTGCTTTTTGCAGGTGTCCAGTCAAACTCATTTCGTTGTTCTTTAACAATTGCAATCCACTCTTGAAGTCGAACGTCATTAGTCGGAAACCTTGAAAAAAATTTTAGGTTATTACAATTATTTAAAGGACAACAAATAAATAAAAACAAAACTTTGTTACTCAGTTTTATATAACAAATAAAACTGAACAGCAGGTCAAAATTATTACTTTAGTAGGCAGTAAACTGAAAATTACCCTATGTCGCATCTGTACTGATAATCTATGCAAACAGAGTTGTTGTGTCCTTGTCGTGCTCATATCAAAAAGTATTTCTGTCCTTTTTCTTTGCCGCCATTATTTTAAAAATATAATTAAACTAATTTTAATGAAATACACTAAAAAATCGGTAATATTGTATGTACTTACATGTGATAGAAGGTCCTTCGTGTTTTATTGATTTTAGTGTCGTAATTTGTACATTTTTAAAAATACACGGTGGCATTTTTATTGCAATTTTATTATGCGCTTACATACGTGAGAACTCGGCGTTTGCCAGACATATACTAAATGCGATACGTCCCAATTGGGACGTTTTCGCGTCTTCACCAGGCGCACTCTTATAACATATCTGCCCCTTTTTTGTATGTAATATCATTGGACGTATCCGTATAAATCAATAACACACAATTTTATTTTATTTATTTATTTGGTTCACCAACAATTGTTTACATTTTTATACGCAAAATAAACTTGTACAAGATGAAACATTAAACAATGTAACAATTACTTACAGGTAAACACCACATGCACTTATCCTATAAGAGATACCTATTTAAGTAAACTAAGTTTATACATTCAGGAAAAATAAAATAATTTCCACCTACTAATTATGCTTACTAGTAACACTGTGATTTTGAAAGGAATTTTCAGGTACATAGGCACTAAGTTTCATCATTACTAAGATATTTTATATGATATTAGCAAATGGTGGCAGCTTTGAGGTTTTATCGTCGCAGTGATTTTAATTTCCGCTAAACCTGACGTCGATGTTTTTGATCATGGTCCGGTAGTAATTTCAGATAGAAGTCCTCTGTGCGTCTGTTTTTACTGTAATTACAAATCCATATCATTTTCACCTTTCATCTTTGCCGTTAATTCTTTGACATCATCCAGATTCAAAAGGCCAAAAGCTTCTAAATCTAAATGTCGTGCTTGCTGAATAACTTATTTCGTTTCTACAGTATTCTGCCCGTCCTCATTATGTGAATTATGGATGAGTCGAGACACGGCTCGTAACGACATGCAGATTAAGCCCGCAATATGGAGGGTGGGTAGAACTACCAGATGTACAGAAATTGGATGAGGTAATTTTGTTTGGGTAATTTAGCTTTAGGTTAACATTTGTCATGAAAGTTCTCATCCGAGTGAACAGGTTTTTTATTTTCTTGTTTCATTGTTGTGGGGCGTAAAAAAGAAGTAAGTGCTGTTGTTCTTTGGTTTTATAGCTTTAATTTCTTTGTGTCTTTTGATGTTGGTAATAAATAAAGCACGCTGTTAATTTCTTAGAAAGCATTATCCCGATTATAATCTCTTGGTTTTTCTAATATCTCTTTATTCATATTCAGTGACAAGTATTCTACCGTTACTGCATTGACAAGGTATTGAATTACAACAGATAATCATATTATTATAAAATAACTAAACGTGTTACGTATCAGGTGTATTATTCTGATGCTACTAATTAAATCTCTCAACAATAATGCACCTCATTCTCAAATTATTACCATATCAAAATACTGAACCTTCTAGATCTTTGCATTTTCACGACGTCTCGGCATTAATTTATTCTACCTGCGATCCCGGCACAGTTTGAGTTGTGACTTTGAACAGATTCATATAATTATGTGATGTATAGTATGTGAGTACCATAACAGTATGTAACATAAGTCTATCGTATACATTTTTAGTCATATCATAAACTTGTCTAAAGATGTGATCGATTTACATAATATATTTGTTTTTTTTGTTCAATAAAGATGACGCGATATTGCTTAGCGGTATCAGGTGGCATTTGAGGTTGGATCTGAAAACCAGTATTGTGGTGGATCACATCCATCTCAGTGTATACTAAGTGTACAATACAGCGTAAATTTTATGCGTAAAATGCGCAAATTGACATACATACATATATACATAAACTCACGCCTGTATTCCCCGAAGGGGTAGGCAGAGGTGCTAGCACCCACATTTCGCCAGTTTATGTTTAGGTCCCAATGTAATATGTGGCGAGCCTATTGCCATTAACCGGGCACTTATAAACCTGCGATAAATACACACATAACTTCGAAAAGCAAGCGCAAATTGAACAATGATTTTTAACCTAAATTAATAAAAGGTAAAAATGTGCTAGCTACACTTTGTCACTTGCTGCGTATTACGGCATGTACATCATAATGTCAGTTATATCACTGTCAAAATTGGCAAAAAAGCCATATCACTTTCGCCACGCGGTAACTCAGGTGCGGTGACCATAGACGGCGAAGTAGAAAACAAAACCGTTTTATTATATTTGTCGTCTATGGTTTGGTTTTTTTTTAAATATTTTGTTCTTGTACCTAATTATTTGAAAAAGTGCACTGTTTTTTTTTTAAATAAAACTTATTTTCATTCTTTCTTTTGTTTCATAATCAACTTCTTTCAAACTCTTTCTCTGTCTCTTTCCCTCTCGGTCTGCTGAATCTCCAGGTCTACTTATTACGGCCTAATACACAAAAGCAACACGAAAATATAAACACTTTTCACGTGAACAGCGACATTCTGAAAATTATAACTGTATTTTTGCTCATAAAATGTTGAAATTGACTTCATGGTTTAATAAAAAATACATTAAACTGACAGAACTTTAACAATATTTATTTATCAATCTAAATAGAAATATTAAATTTGCATAGCAAGTAAAACTAGCTTACTGTGAAATTAAAGACAACTCCAAAGCAAACAAAGCCCCAACTAAAGCCTTAATTACTCAAAGAAAATTGCTAGTTAATTACACCAGCATCGCTAAGGGTGTTTAGCTAAGGGCTTGTGAAAGGGAATTCCAAATGAAACATACAACTGATAAAGAGATTACTCATTCCGATTGTGTTGGAAACTGTGTTAAGGAGCTTCTTACAGGATTTGAGGTAAGCCTTGGCAACAACTTCTTTGTATATAGTTTAACTTTGTGCTATAGTTTCTGCATTTACGTTTGAAGTCCCTTCATTTATTTGTTGGTTAGCTATCGCTGTAATTGTTTCTTGTCAAGTTTTCTTATATTGATTTATAAATAGTAAAAGAAAGTTAAAGTTCTCATAATTTGTTTGTAGTTTCTGCTGTGCACCCTTGGGTAAAAGCCTCCTCTATACTCTTTCCACCTCAACCTCACCTCTGGCCTCATGACGACCCACAGTGGGTGCGCGGTTTTAGTCGGGTCTAGTTCGACATAACCTCCCTCTCCAGCTCCGGTGGGGGACATATCCGAGGGGATTTCTGCACGAAATGAAAGGTATATTGGTGTTAATGATGGAGAGGAAGTAAATATGGTTACATATTGAGTCCAAGGACAGTTATAACTAATACGCTGAATATTCTCAAAACAAAGTACTTCTAATGGCACTACAACACAGACTGTGAGATCAAAAGAGACTGAAACACTTCAAATAACAGTTTGCATGAAAGGAATATTTCCTTTCATGCAAAGTGTTTAAGGGTAATTAGAGGATAATTAAAGCAACAAATTAAATAATACTGTTGAGAAGCTTTACTCCAAAGAAGCCGTTCGGAAATAATCCTCAATTCTAAGAAACATTCATACAACATGGAAATAAACCAACTAGAAGACACTTTGACTGTATTACACCACTACATCACTGAGTTTTTGTTTATTATCATGTCTTTCGAGGAATGTACAAATAATGTTCTAGAATGCAAATCAATATAAACGAAAATATTTTTAGACGCGTTGAATATTTTTCATAGAATATTTTTTGAGATGGAAAAAACCATTGAACTCGAAACACCGTTACCGACACTTCTTGTGATAGATTGTGACAATTCATTGAATTCAGTAATTCTCATAATATCTCTGTATATTGATCAAGTTTTTACTTTTGTCGGCACTCCCAAAGTGCCTTTGGTTTGTCTTGATTGTTAAGGGAGCGACGGCCGTCTGACCTCCTCTCGCCCTCGCTTCTTACCCTTAATATAAAAATCTCTAATGGGTATATTAAAAATAAAACACTTTTTGCCACAGCCTCTGTGGCGTGGTGGTAGTGTTCACCACGACAGCCATGCAGGAGCCGCAGATTCGATCCTCGCTGAAGCAAATATTTTTATGCATGATTATGGCTAGTTGCATTGGTCTGGGTGTTTCTATGTATTATATGTGTATATTTACAAAAAAAAAGTACTTTATCAGTATTCTAGATTCTATAGCACAAGCTAATTAAGCTTAACATGGTCTAGATAGCGTTGTGTAGAATGCTGTGGAATATTTTATCAAGTAAAAGTTTCTGAAATATCAATAAGTGACATTAATATGAATGAATCAAACTTTTCAAATATTCTTCTCATGCCGGGATCGAAATCGTTGATCATAAGTCATAACAGAGGTCGCCGATGGGCAAGGGTTTCCGAAATACAATCATATTTGCAGACCCATTCCATGGCTCTTAAAATTCCGTTTACTTGTTTCAATCCACGTGGAGCAGGTGCGTGAAATAGCCCACCATTAAAGCTCCACTGTGTTATGTCATATCGGCTTTTCTATAGCTGGATCTTTAACTACCAAATTAATGTTTTGTTTAACATTGAACAATGTATCTAATAAATTGTTTTAGTATCAATTTTAAAATTGTTATTGATATTGATTCTGCCTACCAAAATAAGTAGGTCAATCTTCCATTACATCTTCTATCGCAATTCATCTTCTATCGATAGAAGATGTAGTGACGAGAATTGCGAAAGGAATGTTAAGATGGTTCGGTCATGTTGAGAGAATGAATGAAAGAAGACTAACGAACCAGGTGTATGAGGCGAGTGTGGAGGGTACCGTCGGCAGGGGAAGACCTAGGTGCACATACCTGGACCATGCATGAAGGATGTAATGAGAGTGAATGAAGCGGGAGTAGTATGTCAGGATCGTAGCAAATGGAGATCCGGTATCTCTGCCTACCCCTATGGTAAACAGGCGTGATTTTATGTATGTATGTATGTATGTCTTCCATTATTATCAGTCAACCAAAAACCTAAATACCAAACACATTTTGATATCAAATTCAAAGACTAAATAGATCACTAACAATAGAAGTTAGCAGACTCAATAAAAATACAGTAATGTAGCAACATTTAAACAACAATTTGAAGACCAACTTGCTCTATTTTCACAGAAACTATCTTTTACACAAAAATCTTCACGACTTTTTCTTGAATGCATCTAGATTGCGGCTTATTTGCATTGGGGAGTGTTTTAAGATAAGTGACAAGTTTACATTTTCACTGCGTATAGCCCTTATGAATATATTCTTAAGGTTTATTTTCCCATTTCTAATTTCGTGAGATGGTATCCTCATTCGCTTTGAGCTCCTAGTAAAGTGCTGAGGCAGTTCCTGGTTCTAGTTAGAATTGCGAAAAACAGTGAGATAAATATGCTAAGCTTGTTTTTTAAGGAAGTTTATGTTGTACTGTATGATATTGCATCGCCTTTGGTGCAGCTTCATTATGTATGAGTTGCAGACATAGCCTTTTATATTGGTTATGTTAATCAAAGGCTTACAATAGTTATTGTATTGCTTTTTTATAACAATTCAGGACTTCACGAGTGGGGACAAAGGTGTCCGCGACTCGCCCCCGGAATGGGGAGGCGCACTTTTTGCGCGCCGCCGCCGTGGCCTGCTTCTGCTGGGGTGACAGGCGGCTCCACCTGTCACCCCCAGGCCCGCGCTGGAGGTCAGTCAGTGCCCTCCGACGCCAGAGTTACCTACGCGCGCGGGTGGCGCGATCTGCGAATCTCTCTCGCTCGCGCCGCCTCTCCCGTTCCGCCGTCTCTTTCACGACCATTATCTGCTCGCTGAAGGAGACGCCGGCCGCCCACGCGTCCGCGCAGCGGAACATTGCTGTGAGCAGGGTGGAATATGGGGACCCCCAAAATTTATTACTTTTTTTCTATTTTGTGTGAAATTATTAATGTTGTTTATGAATACACCTACTTACCAAGTTTCAACAGAATAGGCCTTATAGTTTTGAAGAAAAGTGGTTGTGTACGGACGGACATACCTACAGAGAGATAGACAGACAGACATGATGAATCTGTAAGGGTTCCGTTTTTGCCAGTTACTGGTATGAAGTCCAATATTGATAAAAAAAAATAGGCTGCAGGTTTATAAGCTATCTCTAAACTTTTTTGATTTCCAAAATAGGTCTACAGAGTGTCTTGACTCTTGAGGCAGATCTTCAGGGCCAACCAGCCAACGTCATCTGCTAGCCGGTACCTGCTGATCAAAGGATAAGATTCTCCTCTCGGGGTAGTTGTGCCCACAAAAGCCCAAAGTAGGCCCAATAGGTGAGGGCAACATTAAGGAAGAAATGATGGTCTAGAGGTGATGGTTACCTACAACCCGTACCATAAATCCAAAACCCAATGAACCTTTATATAGGTGACCTGGCGGGCGTCAGATCCCTTTCCCCTGCACCCACTACTATATTAAGCATGTATTATACATATAAATCTTCCTCTTGAATTACTCTATGTATTAAAAAAACGGATTGAAATCCGTAGCGAATTTTTAAGATATAAGCATACAGCTATTTATAATAAGTAGTGACTGCTGCTAATTCTGTTGTTACATCTCTAAACTTAAAATTCTCTAAAGTTTTCTAATTGTATCTGTTTCTTTCATTATCAGATAGAAAAGGACAGATGACTTATTTTAGTGAACACCTGTCAAATTAAGTCGGCGCCTTAATGGTACCCTTCAATTTTAGTCGAGCTCCACGAACATGCGACTTAGCTTACTACGCACCAACAAGGCGCTGTCTTAATTTGACAGGTCTTAACTTAAATCAAATCATCTGTCCTTTTTTATCTGATCATGAAAGAAAGAGATACAATTAGATTTTTTTAGAGAAATTTAAGTTTAGAGATGTAACAACAGAATTGGGAGCACTATCTCTTGCAATATAATCCCATAAGCTTCACCACAGCTAAATAAAAGCACCATAAGCCTCTATACCCCGACCAAGTAATAATATGATATATTCCACCCAATAATACTTTGTTCGTGTATTAAATTTAATTCGTTTACGCAATCTCGGTACGTGTTCACTCGGACCGCAAATTACGTCATTATCTAACTTTATAATATGACGTCATATTATAGCTGTCTATTTCTTTTTGTTCTATTTGGTTACACTGTGGAATTTAAATAAATTCTTCATAAAAATTTTTTTCATTTGTTCCGAAAAGGCGAATGGATCATTTAAGGCCATGCTCCTTTGAAGGCCAACTGTAAAGAAGTATAATTAATGTCATATGACAACAAATTCCTTCCACTCACACTTGGATACATCCAAATTCAAAGACATACGCGGTGCGTGTAGCTCATGTCGCTACTTTGCCTGTGCCACAACGAAGCACCGCACAGGTAAACCCTGGCTGGTTTCAAGGATCCCGTGTTCGCAACTGCTTCAGTTTGTTTTCAATGGAAACCAAATCCCTATTAGCGACAAAGTCAAGAATTTAGGGATCTACCTTGATAATACAATGTCCTGGGTCCCACAGCTACAGGGGGTCAGTCGCAAAGTTTTTGCATCAGCGGGATCCTTGAGTAGACTGCGTAACCTTCTGCCAATTTCTACCAAAACTGCGCTGGCTCAATCTCTCTTACTGCCAATTCTTGATTACGCCGATGCCAGCTATCTCAATTTAACAGAAGAACAACTTAATAAACTTGAGCGTCTTCAAAATTTCTGCATTAGGTTCATATTTGGGTTACGCAAATATGACCATATCTCCGAATTTCGTATCAAACTCAAGTGGCTTCCAATTCGACTTCGCCGGAATGCTCATATTCTATCTCTTCTTTACAATATCTTGTTTCACCCATGTACTCCTACCTACCTTAAGGAACGCTTTGCGTTCTTAAGTGATACACACTCTAGGCCCCTGAGATCTTCGGAAAATCTGCGTCTGAAGATGCCTCTGCACTCCACAGTTTTCTTTGACAAATCCTTCACAGTACAGGCTATACGTCTGTGGAATGCGTTACCTGTGCCAATAAGACGAGCACAATCACTGAACATTTTTAAAAGTATGGTCACTACTCACTATCTATCGTTATAATTGCTTCTTATTTTACTTTGTTTCCTAATATTTTATCTATTTAAACTCATTATTATTATTTATGATGTACCTATTTATTTATTTATTTATTTATTTATTTATTTATTTATTTATTTATTTATTTATTTATTTATTTATTTATTTATTTATTTATTTATTTATTTATTTATTTATTTATTTATTTATTTATTTATTTATTTATTTATTTATTTATTTATTGATTTATTTATTTATTTATTTATTTATTTATTTATTTATTTATTTATTTATTTATTTATTTATTTATTTTTTTATTTATTTACTTATGTATTTATTTCCTTATGCATTCATTTATTTATTTTTTAACTGTGTACCCTGAACTGCCCATACACCAATCCATTGCATACGTGTCCATTGAGGAAGAAATCGCACCTAGCGATAAGACCGCCATTTGTACTGTCACTTTTACATTGTTTTCTCTGTACCTTTTTACCCGACTGCCGAAGGAAGGAGGGTAATGTTTTTCGAGACTATGTATGTATGTATGTATGTATGTATGTATGTCCATTTATTTGGCACGGCCTACAGCCTGAACGGCTTGACGGATTTGAACATGTGAGGTGTCATTTGATTCGTCGTGATTGCGTGAGTGACACTGGGTACATTAAAATTTCTAGAAAATCAAAATGGCGGAGTTTTGGCGCTAAAATGAAAACCTTGAAAATAGTTTTTGCACGCTCTACAGTCTGAACGGTTTGACGGATTTTGACATGTGAGGTGTCATTTGATTTGTCATGATTGTGTGAGTAACACTGGGTATATTAAAATTTCGAGAAAATCAAAATGACTGATTTTTGGCGCAAAAATAGTTTGACCGCGTCGGTCGCAAAAACTACTGAACAAATTTCTATGCGGTTTCATTTGTTTAAAAGGTCTTGGTCAAACTTAAAATCTGACATTTGTTTGATTGCAATCGCTTGAGTGGAACCGGAGATATGAGCAAAAATATAATAATTAAGGTAGAATTTCGGTGATGTCCCTTCACTATGCAAAAATGATTAAGCCGGGGTGGGTCGCTAGTTGATCTATAATCAATGCGCAATTTATTAAGGTACAAAGGATTAATGCTGTATTGCTTAAAATCGCTTCGTCTGTCAGAACTGTTGAAGATTTCTATGCGTTTCAACTCGATTAATCCTTCACTTCATCGTTTACTATCTTGTGTTGTTTGGTGTCCGAACTAGTTCTTGCTATAGAAATAAATTCGAGCGAGGGCGAAATCTCAAACAAGATCAAAAGAGACGCTCTCATCTCGTCTACGAAGGTTGACTCAGATGCGAGAAGACGCTTTGGAAGTACGTACCAAGGAATCATCATCCATACGCATACAACGATTGGATAAAATGCGGGAGAGAAGAACGTTATAGAGCTTGAGTCATCGATTTCTCACTCTGAGCGACTTGAGCAGATGCAAAAGTATGCTGAAAACGTTAGAGAGTTGAGTCATTGACTTCTCACTCTGAGCGACTTGAACAGATGCGAAAGCATGCTGAGAATGTTAGAGAGCTTGAGTCATCGATTTCTCACTCTGAGCGACTTGAACAGATGCGAAAGCATGCTGAGAATGTTAGAGAGCCTGAGTCATCGACTTCTCACTCTGAGTGACTTGAGCAGATGCGAATGCATGCTGAGAACGTTAGAGAGCTTGAGTCATTCACTTCTAACTCTGAGCCACTTGAGCAGATGCGAGAGATGCCATGAATATCCGGAAGCTTGAGTCACCAACCTCTCGTTATCATCGACTTGAGCAGATGCGTGAGCATGCCGAGAATACCCGGGAGCTTGAGTCACCAACATCTCGTTATCAGCGACTTGAGCAGATGCGTGAGCATGCTGAGATTACCCGGGAGCTTGAATCACCAATCTCGCAGTCTCAGCGACTTGAGCAGATGCGAGAGCATGCCGAGAACGTTCGAGATATTGAGTCACTGACTTATTGCTTTATTCGACACGAACATATGAGAGAACATGCAATGCTCTCTAGGTATAATGAAACGCCTGACACACGTCAGAGTAGACTAAGTACTATGAAATCACAGTATTGCGTACGAAGGCAATTATTTACAATTGATGATACGACATTCAATGACGTGATTTTTCAAATAGCCGATTTGGAGTGCTATTCTTGTAAATTGTTTATAGAAACAGTCCCGTAGCATCTCTACTACTGCTATCACAGTAGCACCAGCTAATACTCCTCAGCGCATTAATTGTTGCCATAGGTGCGCCAAAAAAATATTAAAAAATCAGTGCCCATCTAATTCCTTTTGGAATAATATGACTGTTTTATCATTGCCACCAGAACTTAATTTTATTGTCTTTCTGACATGGAACTGCGCCGTATTTCTAGAATAAAACCTTTTATTAAAGTTGTGCGGTTAAGTGGACGATATGGGCAACAAGGATTTAAGGGCCAGGTTATCCTTTTCGCTCAGCAATTAGAAGAGGTAATAGAGCAGCTTCCCATTAGTGCAGAAAATGCAGGAATAACACTAATGTTACTGAGACACTAGAGAATGTAACCGGGAATAGTAGGTTGTCAGTGGACATTGAAAAATTAAAAATGCTTTAAACTGGTTAGTGGAAAATAATCATTTATATTCAAATGTGCTTATAAAATACAAATATTACTACTGAAGAACTTCGATCGAGTATAATGAATACTATAGTGACTATGGACAATGAGGATCAGATCAGAGCCAATCCGCAGCACAATAATTTTAAAATTTTGGATAATGACCGAGAGATATTACGAGGATCTTTTCATCAGGGCAGCGAACAATTTGAAGAATTATCACGTGGTCGCCAATGTACGGCAAATGCTGCTACAGCGACAGCTTATTCATTTTCAAAATCTTTAAATGAATGGACCTCTTCAGATTTAGATCGCGTTTTATTAGCAGGAAATACGTACTTCAATAATTGCATGTCACGACTAACAATTAGACCGCGGAACTTATTAGACTGAGGAACTTTTGCCTTCTGTTTCTGTTGCTGCCACAGGATTTGATCTTCATATACAACCTGCTGTCGTTGTTGGCGTTATTAACTCCAGTAAACCATTCGAGGTACTTGAAGGATACTTTTCTAATTTTTTATCAGGGATTGAACATTTTTTACTATTTTTGGCAAGGGCATCGTTACATGTCAAACCTATATTGCAGTTGCAGTAATGAAATCAAGTTAGTTCTATTATTTATTTGATTCGCACTCGAGAGGACCTAAAGGTTTTGTTGCACCTACTAGAGGTACTTCCTGCTTATGAAATTTCAAAATCAAGGAGCATTATGTCAACATCTTGCAGTAGTGCTGGATAGTAAAATAACTAAAAAGTTTGAAATAAACTTCATTATTAAGAAAACAAAAAACCCGACTGCAAAGTAAAAATACAACTGAAAAGCAAAAAAACAAGCTCTACATTTCTTTTGTGACTTTATTTAGCTACTTACTGTTTTACTTTCTCTTCTTTAGCATTACATAAATATGTGAATAAACATGACTATGAATGTTGGAAAAGTATTGCAGGCGGGAACAAGCTGTGCCAAGCCAGTGGTGGTTTAAAAAGTAGCAAAATGTGAGAATACGATTTAACAGCTTGTTCCCGCTTGCAATACTTTTCCAACATTCATAGTCATGTTTATTCACATGTTTATGTAATGCTAAAGAAGAGAAAGTAAAACAGTAAGTAGCTAAATAAAGTCACAAAAGAAATGTAGAGCTTGTTTTTTTGCTTTTCAGTTGTATTTTTACTTTGCAGTCGGGTTTTTTGTTTTCTTAATAATGAAGTTTATTCACATGGTGTACAATCACTACATATTATAAAACAAAGTCACTGTCGCTGTCTGTCTGTCCCTATGTATGCATAAATCTTCAAAAGTACGCAACGGATTTTGATGCGGTTTTTTTTAATAGATAGAGTGATTCAAGAGGAAGGTTTATATGTATAATACATGCATAATATTGTAGGGCAACACTGCTAAATTTAGAGGTTTCTAATGTCATGTCGTAAAAAAGCACATTTTTTTGCGCTTACATTGCAAACGCTGGCTGAACCCCAAGAGATAAATCAAAATGATGTACTATAGTATTGTACACCTCAAAAAGGCCTACATAAAAGTCCGCGATAGCATATGTCTATCTATTATGGGTAGCCCACAGTAACCATTTTTATCTTTTACAAATTATAATTTTTTTATGTGTCATTTTGGAAGCTATTTTTAACAATATATTGTTATTCCTTATCCAATTAAATACTTTAGATACGTTGTACATTTAATGTAGATCAAAATTGCAAACTTTATAATTATAATGCATACTTTGGAAGCTATCGCAATATACAATTAACGCACGGCAAAATAAATTCAAGCAGAAATCCCGATTGACATTAGAAACCTCTAAATTTAGCAGTGTTTCTCTACAATATTATGCATGTATTATACATATAAACCTTCCTCTTGAATCACTCTATCTATTGAAAAAAAACCGCTTCAAAATCCGTTGCGTACTTTTGAAGATTTCAGCATACATAGGGACAGACAGACAACGACAGCGACTTATGATGAAGTGATCCAGCAGTGGTCTGCAATAGGCTCGCTGTCTGTTCGTCCCTATGTATGCTTAAATCATCAAAAGTACGCAACGGATTTTGAAGCGGTTTTTTTTAATAGATAGACTGATTTAGGAGGAAAGTTTATATGTATAATACATGCATAATATTGTAGAGGAACACTGCTAAATTTAAAGGTTTCAAATGTCATGTCGTAAATAAGCACATTTTTGCGCTTTTCTTGCGCTTACATTGCAAACGCTGGCTACACCTCACGAGATAAATAAAAATAATGTACTACAGTATTATGCAACTTAAAAAGGTCAATATAAAAGTCCGCAGTGGTATATGTCTATCACTTACGGGTAACCCATAATAACCATTTTTATCCTTTACATTTTACAGAAAAAAAATGGCTTATTTACGAAGTGATTTTAAGCAATACAGCATTAATCCTTATCCAATTAAGTAGGTAGGTACCTTAAATACGTTGTCCATTTAGTATATAGATCAATATGGCCCTTTATAGCATGTAATTTAAAAGAATATTTCCGAAGATATTACAGATTTATAATGCAGGGACAATGTGGAGTGGCGCGGCAGCGGTACCTACCTACCGGCCGGCCGGCAGCGCGTGCCTATAAATAGCGCGTCGCGGACATGGTAGCAGAATGGGTGGGAGCTACGACTTGGGCGACCAAGCGCAGGGCACGCCGTAATAGCGGCGGTAAGACCCATCATGGAGGAGTGGCTAGAGAGGCCACACGGCAGCCTCTCGTACCGGCTGACGCAGGTGATTACCGGACACGGGTGTTTCGGGAGTTACCTGTGTCGGATGTGGAAGGAGCCAACGTCCGAGTGCCATCACTGTGATGCGAGCGAGGACACAGAGCTGCACACGCTGACCGAGTGCCCTAGCGAGGCGGGTCCTAGTGGCGGCTCTAGGGGTGGGAGTCCTCACACTCGCCACGTTGCTCACAGCGATGGTACGATGCGCGAACGCTTGGGGTGCGGCCGTCTCCTTCTGCGAGCAAGTAATGCTCGAGAAGGAGGCGGCCGGTCGGGTCCGGACTAGACTTCGGGCCCGGGAAGCCCGCACAGAGCGAAGGCGAACCGGACGTTGGAGGTCGCAGAACGACCTCCGTCCTCCATGAGCGCTGGCCTGGGGGTGACCGGTGGAGCCGCCTGTCACCCTAGCAGAAGCAGGCCGCGGCGGCGGCGCCAAGTGCGCCTCCCCATAACCGGGGCTAGATGGGGACCCTGTGGTCCCCACAACCCGAAGGGGGCCATCTCGAAAGAGATGGTCCTGGGTCTGCCGGGGTGCGAGAGATATGCTTTTGGCAATCTCACCTCCGGCAACCAAGGACCCAAGACGGCGTGCGTTTTGGTCGGTTCGAGTCCGACATAACCACCTCCACCGGCTCCGTGGGGGTGGTATCCGTGGGGATTGATCGCAAGATAAAAAAAAAAAAAAAAAAAAATAGCGCGTCGCAGGCCGCGCTCCCGCCTATAGCATTTTATGATTAGCAGCGAACGGACGTGTTTCTCGGTCGGAGCTCTGTAGCAAGGAAAATAATAAAATTAATAAAAAAACGTGCCTTTCGACGCGACAACTTAATCCGTACTTATAAGTACGTTACGATAAATAAAATAATAATATTAGAAATTGTATCTAATGATAAAAAAGCTGTAAACGTTGTTTATAAGGGCATTTTGTAGTTGGTAAGTATATTTAGTATCAGTATTGCACCCGTGCGAAGCCGGGGCGGGTCGCTAGTAAAGTATATTGTATTGTATTGTATTAGAGTATTATAACATAGTAACTAGGTTAACTGTGGTTATATTTTTGACAGTATGAATGTGAAATGTGAAAACACATTATTCATTATATTATTTTATTTTACTTTGCACTGAAAGGGAATAGAAACCGTAACCTCTTGAACTAAGAAGACAATACATGCTGCTACACCACTGACGTTGTTGAAAAAAATATCGTACTTACCATAATTTTATTTCTACCTTGTAAACTCTTGTCAACTAAAACAAGCATCGTTCAAGAAATTAAAGAACATAATACCATAGGATTACAAGCGTAGGTGCCAATTGTGCCTAATAAGTAAAATAGCCATTAAAAGTATCATGATTCGCGCTCGCAATCCCCGCAAACTCATTTAAACTAGAAATGACGTCATTACTGAACTTTATATGACGCGAGTGTTGCTCTTACGTGATGTGATTAGTAATGGGCGTGAAAAGACATCTGATGAGGCCGTCAAGCTGAGTGCCACCATTGTTAACATGGTACATGTTTACGATGGTGACCCTCTTTTCGAGACTTTGTCTTTAGCTTAACATCAGGCTAGGTGAAGTCAAATTGTGTCCTTTATAAAAAAAAAGTTCGTGGTAAGAGAACAGCTGACCCCGAACTCTAAAAAATTAGTTTAAAATCTAAGTCAATTTATCTATAAAATATAATATCAAAAATCATTCAATTCACCAGATTTACACGCATTTATTAAAAGGATCCATTAGTTTTTTAAATAATAATTGTAAATGAAATCGAAGAAGTCCTGGTTGGTGAATATGAATGTGTATTTTACCGGATTACGGAAATGAAATTGTGCTGAACTAGATCTGAATTTGTAACCTTTTAGGATTTCGAAATAAAATACGCGTATCGTTGCAAGCCAATTTGGTAAGTGTATTATAGTTGAGCTTTTACATAGATCGAGGATAGGGGGTTAAGGTACAAATTCAACCAATAACTAACGTTTTTCGCGTCATATTCCAATGATTTAATTTGTAGAAAAAAAAGTAGCATGGCGTAAACACGTATTTTAAAATTCTATTCAAGAACAGAACATCAATTTCGAAAAAAACTGCAACAGTTTTCACAAAAATAAAATATCAAGCATAAAACACAATAGTGTTTTGTTTTCATTTAAAACAAGCTAAAAGTTTGCATCTGATGGCTATTGTTATTCGCACAAAAGATCTGCACGTGATGTGCATACGAGAAACACATTATTGCTGTCTAAAGGGTAGAGTAGATGCTATAATAATATTACGTGGAAAACATGATTACATGGCCATTTTTCACACATAAATATTCCACAAAACGATATATTTTCCTCCATTATTTTAATCACTTTGCCCCTAATTGACGACAGTTGTAGGTTCACTACCTACTTATTGCGAAGATTTTCGAAAATTATAAATACACTTACAGATTATGCTGTTGGAGATATAGGTACAAGCATTAGTTTACCGTCATGTCAATTTCAAAACGTTAGGCTGTTTATAGATCGACGTGGCTTCGCCGCAGGTGGTATTTAGCTCTTCGTGGCGCACTCCCTTCTACTGCAGACATTTCCATGTCAATCACGTTGCACTAAGGCCTTAAGGCAGAAAACCGCAGTGCAGCCACTGGCCTATCGCTTGAAAACGCACCGTACTTCATGGATAACAAATTTCCGGAAATAATATACTCGTAGTGTCACGGAATAAATATAAAAACACGATTAGAAAATATTTAGTTTTTTGTTTTCTAGTTGAGCCCTAAACTAAATGGAAAGGAAATGATTCATATTATTCTGTCCTCCGTAGCCGTAACCAATGCGATGGATCAAAAATACAGTCACACAGTCTTCATCACTCTGTATCTTGATAGAATATATATTTTTACTTCTAGTTTTATACTAGTTCGGGTCCTATCGCGAACTTATAGTTTAATAATAATGTTTTAACCTGCAGTTATAATTGTTAAAAAAGGAATTATCGCTAGTTTAATGGGTGTGATGTATCTGTTACGTAGTGACTATTAAACTATGGCGTATCTGTGGTACCCTCGCGGCCTTACACCTTAAGGGCACTACGCGAGGAGTGGATATCTAGACCTCAACGTGTCTTAAATACTCTTATTTAAAAAAGCTATACCTACTTAAATAAAATTTTGATCTATTCATGGGATTAAAGAATACGATAGTAGCTTTTATTCTATTTCTGTGTAATATTCTTAATACGTTTCACACAATACATCTACTTACCAAGTTTCAACAGAATAGGCCATGTAGTTTCGGAGAAAAGTGACTGTGACATACGGACGGACAGACAGAATGACGAATCTATAAGAGTCTCCGTTTGGCTACGGAACCCTAAAAATAGGCCTGGGCCTCTAACACACTGTTAGTTGAAAGTCAGAGTATAGAATAACAAAAGTTTAGCCACGCTTAGACCAAACATGATCTTAAGAGTATAAAACTTATAATGATGCCATAAATATAAACAACGCTTCATTGTTGCAGGTAAGAAAACACCAAGTTCTATAATGAAGGTATAGTCAGCGAAATAAGTGATACACATTGTAGTTTACTTTAAGGTAGATATAATGTAAAAAGTGCAAAATAAAAATTAAATTAAAAATTTATAAAATAATATAAAGGGTTTGCTGGAATAAAACTCTACTTTGAGTTAAGCTCGCCTTTGTACATTTCATCTCACTGTTGTATGTAAATGTAATTTATGTGTACATAAAGAAGAAAATTAAAAGAAAATTATGTAACATAGTGTGCTTGAATCCATTAAAATAAATTCATTTGATATTGGCGTATAGGCTTCAGTATATTAGGTATCATTGTAAATGAGTTCAGTAATATTGGAGTGCAGTGAGTGCTAATATTACTCAAATCATTTCTCAATTCCATGTTATTATCCATACATATATCATCTTGTCTTAACCCAAATGATCCCCCACCTCACTTACGCACTCAAGCAAATTATTAACAATAGATGATGTGAATGTTGGGTTTCATTTCAGTCTATTATAGACAAGCATTTTATATATAAGTTCGTGACTGTACATTGGATGTAGTGTGAAATTTCCTTCGTTAGACGTGAGAATTAATTTAATTATACAAACAAACGCCTCTCACGAGAAGCAGGTAGTAATAATATCAGTTTATGACCTACGGCAAGGTTAAAGGATCTTCGCAAACCTGGATTATTTTGTAAACTGGTATTCGACATTATGTGACTGGTAACTAACAGTGTTTATTCAATCAAAACCACGTTTTAGAACTTAATGACAATCTATGCTTACTTTAGGTCTGCATGACGGACTAGAATCCCTGTCACCACCCCACCTCATATGACGGGTGTCGTACAAAGCTACTAACGGTATCACTGCGAGAAGGAAAACTCGAAATAAAATCCTGTTTCAAACCGTCTGGCTTACGTGGAAACAGTAGGCTAGGCTTCCCAACGTTGACTGCGACAGGCTAATTCATTGATTGATTGCGTTTTTCTGGTCACAGTCGAGTCACTAGAAAAGGTATCTAAAGTGAAAGCACCTTAGAGGCCTCCAATTTCTATCACCTCCACTTTTCTAGAATATTTTTTTAACCCACGACGGAACGGACACGGTATATGCGTTTGGGATGAGAGGATGTTTGTGTATTTGTTTGTGCAAATCCATGTTGCCATTTTCTCCAAAACTACCAATCCAATTTTGATGCAGTTTTCAGTTATGGGTTCGGCTTTAATTGGAGCATGTTATTAGATAGGTGTTACAATCACAACTCAACACGGGGCGCTATAGTAAGCATTTTTAATGCAAATTAATGTTGCCATTTTTCTCCAATATACAAGTCCGATTATAATGCAATTTTCTATTATTGGTTTGGGTTTGATTGATGCATGTTCTAAGATAGGTGTTACGGTGACAACCCACTAGGGGGCGCTGCAATAAACATATTTAGGGCAGAGCCGGGGGATTTTACATTTTTTAATTTACTTTTCTTGTTATTTAATTTCTTTTGCATACGCTTAAAAGACATCGAATTAAAACGTATCTCCAGAAACAGTTTCACAGGATAAATTACTTTTATTAGAAACCAGTAATATCTTGAATGAAACTTGAGATATTAACGGTTAGTTCGGACTGTTGGTAATTACCGGGAGGCAAACACACAACTAATCTAAGTTGGATCTGCCGCTGCCGCAAACGTTTCACTAGGGTCCATTCATCCTTGAGACTTGAATGTTTGTGCAGTAATAAATTTTACTACCAAAGACGAAATATCTGAAATTCAGATTCATAGTACAGAAATGGACAAGCTCGGTAATTATCCAGGGGCGTTATTAATCTTGACCAACCGTACCATTATTAGCTTTTCAGCCGAAGCATTAATGTTGGTTTCGTTTTATGCTAGTTATGTCATCTATGTTCACCAATTGATATCCACTGTGTATTCACGTAATGACTGAAAATCATTCTAAATACATCGGGATATATTGTCAAATAGAATATTTTAATTAGAATTTTAAGTAGTAGTAATAATAATTTAGGAGAGATTAAGTCTAGAGAAAAGTGAAAAATTATCGGCTAAAATAATTTGATAAAATCATGATATCATGTGATGAAATGATAAAACAATCATTGCAAAATTCGTGTTCTCTGAAGATTGTGAAAACTTTTGATGAAACAAGCCGATGACGGAGGGATTCTATATCCTTGGTCTTCCCTTTGGTGAAGAATATTTGGGATATACCGTAGAAACTGTGTATTTTCCTAAAAATAATGATCAACAGTTTGACCTTTTAATTCTGAGCGTCTTCTGTGTTCAAAGTGTCCTACCCCATAAACTCCTAAGTTATCATGGGTGCATGAGCATTTGATGGCTGGTCTTATCATATGTGCTCTATAAGTGTCTAAACTGAAGAAATGAAATTGAGTCCTTGATATCACTATCTAGCCATCTAGGGTTACCAGTAATACATTTAAGACGAATATCATGCCAGTGTGACAAATTACATAATAAGTATGTAAATTCTCCTCAAGTAACTGAGATATCTAATGTTAATATTGCCCCAATGTAAGAAGCCCTTTACTTCTTTCACCCTAATTTCTACGTGAGTTTTGATAACTTTTGAGACCCTTAATCATGTCGTTGCAAATGAGGAAACTATTGACGGCTGAACAGATCCGAATCAACTTCAATACGCACCAGTGTAACTTTGATAAATCACTTTCAGAAAGTTTAAGGGAAAGTGAAAATATCTACCGTCTATATAGCGAATTGGCCTCAGAATTATGGTACATATTACTCGTAGTTTTGTGATTAGATAAGAAGTATTCTTTCTCGTATTTCTCAGCCTACTATTAGGGTATTCTTATAGTAACCACAACATGTCAAAGGTATTTTAAAAGCACCATCATACCTGTTTTGTTCTTTATTATGCACAAATTACTTAAGTTTACATGTATGATACAGTGTGTAATAGGTACGTATGTGGTCATATAAGTTATTAACTCTATCTACTAGTGGTTCATTTGATAGTCAAACAACACAACTCCAGCTATATATGTATGTGTAAACAAAAGTTTGAAATTTAATATATCTCTTTGCATGCGGGTTAATATACAAATACTACCGTTTTATGAAATTATACGAGCGTTCATACATAATATTACCGGAGAGAAGTAAGACTAATTGGACGAAAATTGATAAAGGCTTGAATACAAGATGGGTGGTGTATTATACAAAATTGGAGTAATTTTGAGTGTAATACTGCGGAGATTGTAATTTAAGCAATACTGTTGGGTATGATCTGTTTTGCGTTAAGAACTGAGTAATTTGCAAAGCGGCTATAATTTTATTTTTTGATTAAGGAATATGGAGAAAGTTTTTTTTTGTCGTGTCAAAAATCCCCACAGATACCATACCCCTCGAGCTGGTGGAGTAACTGACTAAAACGCATGCCGTCTTTGGGTCTTTGGTTGCCGGTGGTGAGAATGCAGGAAACATATCTCTCGCACCCCGGCATACCCAGGACTATCTCTTGGACCATGGAAATAGGTTGGATTTTTAAGATGGTGAAATGGTTGATATGACACGTGTTGGAGTAGATCTATGTCCAGCTGCAGTGGACTGAATTGATGACTTTAGAAGTGTTATGTCTGTAGAAGACGAAAAAGACACACGATCATTCCGTATGTCTTAAAAGTTTACGCTTCGCCAACGGATCGACATGATAGAGGAAGAGTCTATTCATGTTTGCCATGTACGCTTATTGCACATCATGTGGCAAAAGGGATTTAAGGATTGAACACTAATGTATATTGTCTATTAATTTATTTGAAAACCAAAGGCAATATTTGAAAATGAAATTGCAGTAATAATTTAAAGTTATTTATAGAGTAAAACTATTTTATTCTATTAGTTGATTAGGCTTCTTACAGAGCTACGCAATCATGATACAGGGTATATTGTATTGCATAAGCGGATTAGGGATATAATTACAACAGAAACTCCATGTTTCACTTGCTTTGAATGCACCAAACCGCTACACACCTACTCACCTCATCCAACGTACTAATAGGAGTCTAAGTTAAATATTGATAAATGTACGTTAGGCTCTGTAAATATATACCTAAATCATGATTGTGTTATTTCTTATAAATATATTGCATAAAACACGTTAATTTACAAGTAATCAAAAGTAACCACACTATTAAAAAAAACATAGAATAAAATAATCCAGGATAAGTCTTCGTGACAACACAATTAGGACGTCACAAAACAGGTGCGCGATTCATGAAAAGAATGCAAAGTAAGTGTCAGTTATATCCAAAGTACACAGTTGCCAGTGACAGGCCATCATCACGGAGTCGGTTGAGCTCATTGCTACACCACGATATCATTGAAATCTACCAAAATTGCCTTTAAATACTCGTATCCATTGTCCCTTTAAACAATGGCTATGATTTACAGTGATTCTTTACAAAACATGGTGCGCATTCTAAAGAAATCGATCATATTGCGAAATTAGACTAAATTGAGCTTATCATGACATACATAGAAGGGGTAGTTACAAGATGTTGCCTTAGGAATTACACAAACACGCCTTCATGTATAATGTGATTCAAGTAAAATAAGCGTCTACAGTGAATCGACAGACATTTTTGGGTGAGGTGGGAGGTAGTGCCGGCTTTGATGGACATTTTGGTGGGCATGCATTTGGTGGGCATACAATTGATGGACAAGGTTTTGGTAGACATGATTTCGGTGGGCACTGCTTTGGTGGACACATCATTCCTGGACTCTCCGTGGACGAATTAGAACAGCAGCTTCTGCACTTACATTTCTGTAACAAGATAAATATTTTTAACTGATTGCTGAAAGAGTGCTTTTTGGGATGATGTATTATATTGACACTTGGAAATTAAAAATTTCCTTACAGCATTGGTGAATAAAAACAAAGAAAATAAATTTTAGAAATCTTTCTAACACAATTTCGACTACTTAACCAATCATATTTATAATCATTCTGTACTTTCATCACCCTAACTCGGGCGGGGTCGGCTTTTCAGTTTACTGTATAATGCTGAATGAACTTCGGTAGTGTCCACCAAGATAGTAACCATTATCTAACCTCTACAGTCCAATTATTAATCCCATAACGACCGCTACAGATGTTCGTATCTCAATAGGGACCGATGACGGCCTTTTGAATTCTCCGAAACAGTGACTGAGGTATCTCAATGCGCTTAGCGCATGGTCAGATGGTTAGTTAAACTCTGCAATGTGTTAACCAGCCCATTACTGATAATTATGTAAATGGTAACATTATAATGGTAATTACTATAATATATATACTTGAAAGAAAATAACGGCAATATTTATGTGACTATTTTAGTTTTGATCAACCTGTAATAGCGTGTTTAACAAAACGATCCGACCAAATATTTCGTGTAGTTTTAAAGTTGGTACAGTTAGTCTTCAAGGTCACCAGATGAACGTACTAAAAGT
The DNA here is from genome assembly GCA_914829495.1 of Eilema sororculum. Taxonomy (NCBI): domain Eukaryota; kingdom Metazoa; phylum Arthropoda; class Insecta; order Lepidoptera; family Erebidae; genus Eilema; species Eilema sororculum. Next base: position 3,598,843 of record OU618532.1, read on the forward strand.
CCTCGATAGTGGGGCACCAGCCGGTGGTAGGGGAAGGGGAAAGGTTCCCTTTTTCAGTTTTTTTGCTTGTATATTGAAACCTATTAATACTATTTCTTTAGTTACTTCTACATTATTTATTTAAATGAAATTCCCTATAAATTATTACTGTAGGATCAGTACTTCGAAGTATACAAAGGTCAAATGTTGTAATAAAGCTTACAATTTGCGATAAAATCAACTCTGCTTGACCACATAGAAATCGATGCTTATTGCATTGGCTTTTTGGAGAAGAGATAATTCTTCAAGTATACCCAATCTGAGATTAACAACTAAAGATTCACTAGGTATCTTTTACCAAGTCCAACCCGGATGTTACTTCCGTTCCTCTTTCCAAAGGGCCAGCGAAATCACGCTTAAAAAGTATTCCCTCAAGTACAGAAGTGGTTTAAAAATCAACTGCCTCCTAAAAATATATATATGTCGGAGGGAGTGCGTCGCACTCAAGTTTATAACAGAAGAGACGAAACTACGGACTTGAAGACCTTTAATCATAATTTAATCTAATATGATTTCTTAAAATGTATCTAGTCCAAATGCAAGGTTCCTAATGATTATCTTTGGTTTGTATAACTAAACGAATCTATCCACTCGCAGTCATAAAAGTACTTTGTTTATGAAATTATCTAATAACTAAGCTAATTAACAATGAAAAGGTATTGTAAAATCATTATTCACTTTACATTCATTTATCACATTTGAACATCACATCAAATTTTTTATCATAATTAAAACGTACCTAACTATATTGAGCCGAGAGAATAACTCCGGGGTGAGGTCGCGGACGCCATCTTAGATGGAGACGCTGAAAAAGCATAACAGAGAGACGAATGGCAGATCGAAGAAGAATCGATCAATGTGAGGATAAGTCCTTTTCTATGGAGAAAACGAATAAGTTTGAGTAGATGAGGTAGTGGTAATCTTTGTGGAGTGCGCGAACTCACTACTCAAGGTACGTTATGTTTAGTTTCATCATCTTTGTTCTAACAAGTTGAAGACTCGAGTGTTTGCTAGAATTGTGAAACAAAATTAAATGTGTAAACCAACAATCAATGGTTTTGTGTTGGCACTTCACCCTAATCGCCCACGATACGTATGATCATCGCGAAGAAGGCTGATGATCTAGTCTCTTCTCCGACATATATATTTAATTTTACTGCTAATGTGGTAAAATAGGGGATGAAAGTTTGTATGGAAGTCTGCCATTCTTAAAGTACATAAGCAGCACGAAATTTCGTATACCTTGTTAAAAGTTTATTTCGTCTGGTTAAAAATAAATGAATTTTCAATATTTCACTACTGACGGGGTAAAATAGGCGATGCGAATTAAGGGAATGAATATTATAGGCCCCAAAAATGTCTATCAGTTCTTTTACTATACCAAGTGCTCGATATACTTACTTGAAGAACCATCTTTTCTCGAAAAAAAAATAGAACTAGCACTGGTCTTTCTGTAGCCAAGCCGAGTTGATTTTAAGCGAATTGAATTTTAAGCTCTCTCACATTTGCCCTCTTGTATTTCATAAAGTATTGATCCTACTGTAATAATGCACGTATATAATTTATAGGAAATTGTATTTAGATAAATAATGTAGAAGTAACTAAAGAGATAATATTAATAGTTTTCAATATACAAGCAAAAGACTGAAAAGGGATATTTCCCCCCCTACCCGACTGCCGCCGGCTCGTCTCGGCCTACCTTGGGGCTTTTAGTATATTCATCTATGTGTTTTAGTGCGATGAATAGACTTGCACAGTGACCCGACAGTTTTAATACCTGCATATTATTGCATTATTATTTTACTAACCATGTCCGTGCTTATTTGCCATTATAGTTTAGTAGGTAGTAACATAAGTATGCAACAAATGTAATGCTATACTAAAGCTTACATAAACAAAAATTTCAATTTACCCCTTTATAAGAAGTGTCTGTATAATTTAATGACCTACATTTAAGTGTATATATTCTTAAAAAGCGCAGCAATAGCTTTGTGTAATGTAAACAAATTATTTTGTTAGCCTCTAGGATTTAATTTACACTAGAGTTGTTACTTGTTATGTATATTTCATGCAATAAAGACTTTGAAAAATAAAATCAATAGTATATTCATCTGAGAACATTAAGTAATAACTGTACCAAATTTCAAAACTCTACACGAATTATTTGGTTTCATTTTTCAAATCTTCCCACGTTATAATTTCAATTTATCAGCGTGAATGTTCTGTCAATATCAGTAACATGTAATTAAGGCAAATACCTCTCTCTCCTGCCGTTTTCTGAGCCTTAAGCAGCTAGGTCTGTTGCACATACATCTACTGTTTCTCCTTTTTCGGGCTGAGTCTTCGAGTTTTGATCGGAAACAAGGGAAAGGACGGGGATTGCGACAAGAACTGCAGCTTGACCCTGGGGTAAGCAAGGAAGAATATTATAATTTGTAATAGAAACGCTTTAATAGAAACACATCCTTTGGACTGACAGCAATCACTAAACAGCGCGGTGCGCGCGGAGTGGCGGGCGGCGAGGTAAAGAAAGAGAAACAAAGCATGAGTTAAGACTGAGGGGGCTACCACAGTAAACATTGACAGTGGACTGATCAAATCTGACGTTCAATTGGTCGATACTCCCCCCTTTCTCCGCACACATACCCACCCAAAGCGCAGTACAGTATTTACGGTCTACAAACAATACACGTGACTGCTGCGCCTTGCCTCTCGGTGTTGGGAGGCTGAGCACGTTACTTTCTTAACGATTCCTCTTCTGCGTTTGAGCCACATTCATTTATCAACCTGGTGCACTGCGATGCAAGTGAGGTTGACTTGAGAAAGGTCTTATTTGGAGTCCCATTGACTTATGGAAAAAATCCTGTAAGCCCTTGAACTGACTAGTATTCCACAAGAGTGGAACCACGGATCTACGTTAGTTTCGACATGTTGTCAATAGTAGTGATAACAGAGTAATAATAGAACTTACCCATGTCATTTTTCACATATTTTTTTCAGATTTCGGTGCCAAATTGAAATTGTCACTTGCACGACCATCTGAATCTTGATTTTGTTTAACATGTTATTCAAACAGTATTTTTTAGTTGTGACTGTTGCCACACAAAAATCATCCCGATTTTTAAAGCCACTTAAAAAATTGAAACCTTTAACAAATACATTCACTATCTGAGTCAATCGGCACATAAACTCACACTTGTGTGGAGTGTATCAAATAATACTTTTAGCGCTATATGATGTTATTGATCACTGTACACACAGCTGTGGTTGGTATTTACATACGAAATGGACAGATCACTTGAAATCGCCATCGCGGCGAATCTTCCTAGTGCTAATATCGTTCCAGTACATCTGAAATATTAAAATTGATATTTTTTAAAGGTAAAAGTATGCGAGAGGAATTTTTGACATTTTTTATGAGATAGGAAAATGGTTTATAATAATGGAACATTTAGAAGGTACAATTCTTTTGTTGACCCCATACACCGATGAATACGTAGCGGCGTGGAGTGGCGGTAGTGAACGCGACTGCTACGGAGGAGGCGCGGGTTCGAATCCCGCTCAGTGCAAATATTTGTATTCATGAATATGGCTATTTGCATTGGTCTGGGTGTTTCTATGTATAGTATGTATGTACTTACCAAAAAAAAAGTATCTAAGTATGTTTATCCGCATTCTAGATTCCATAACACAAGCTAGTTAAGCTATGCTTACCATGGGTCTAGATAGCGTTGTGTGGTATGTTGTGGAATATTTATTTAGTCATAGTCATAGTAATTTATTTTTCAATATCTATACATATAATAAATCTGTAAACGATCGATGTCTGTACATGGAAAGGAAATGAGAAAAACTGTTATAGGGGGACTTTATAAACGTAATAGAAGCCAAATCAACGTTTTTTGGAATTTTTGTCTGTTTGTCTGTTTATCTGTTTATCTGTTTATCTGTTTATCTGTTTATCTGTTTATCTGTTTATCTGTTTATCTGTTTATCTGTTTATCTGTTTATCTGTTTATCTGTTTATCTGTTTATCTGTTTATCTGTTTATCTGTTTATCTGTTTATCTGTTTATCTGTTTATCTGTTTATCTGTTTATCTGTTTATCTGTTTATCTGTTTATCTGTTTATCTGTTTATCTGTTTATCTGTTTATCTGTTTATCTGTTTATCTGTTTATCTGTTTATCTGTTTATCTGTTTATCTGTTTATCTGTTTATCTGTTTATCTGTTTATCTGTTTATCTGTTTATCTGTTTATCTGTTTATCTGTTTATCTGTTTATCTGTTTATCTGTTTATCTGTTTATCTGTTTATCTGTTTATCTGTTTATCTGTTTATCTGTTTATCTGTTTATCTGTTTATCTGTTTATCTGTTTATCTGTTTATCTGTTTATCTGTTTATCTGTTTATCTGTTTATCTGTTTATCTGTTTATCTGTTTATCTGTTTATCTGTTTATCTGTTTATCTGTTTATCTGTTTATCTGTTTATCTGTTTATCTGTTTATCTGTTTATCTGTTTATCTGTTTATCTGTTTATCTGTTTATCTGTTTATCTGTTTATCTGTTTATCTGTTTATCTGTTTACCTGTTTATCTGTTTATCTGTTTATCTGTTTATCTGTTTATCTGTTTATCTGTTTATCTGTTTATCTGTTTATCTGTTTATCTGTTTATCTGTTTATCTGTTTATCTGTTTATCTGTTTATCTGTTTATCTGTTTATCTGTTTATCTGTTTATCTGTTTATCTGTTTATCTGTTTATCTGTTTATCTGTTTATCTGTTTATCTGTTTATCTGTTTATCTGTTTATCTGTTTATCTGTTTATCTGTTTATCTGTTTATCTGTTTATCTGTTTATCTGTTTATCTGTTTATCTGTTTATCTGTTTATCTGTTTATCTGTTTATCTGTTTCTCTGTTTGTCTGTAAGTTTGTGCACGCTAATCTCAGAATCGGCTGAACGGATTTGGTTGCGGTTTTCACTAATATATTGTGGTAGGCTCCACTTAACATTTAGTGTTTGTTTTATTGAACTCGGTTCATAAATAAAAAAGTTATGTCAATAATAGCAAATCACGGCTAACAATTTGTGATTGTGTGAATACATCGAACCAATAAAGAAGCAACAATGCTTATTAGAAGATATTATTTCGGTCATAGGAATCTGCAGAACTTCGAGAGGTAAGAGTTACTACATCTCAGCCAAGTCAGGTCAGGTTACTGCAGAATCTTCGGCACAGCAAGAGTATCGACAGAATTCACATTGTTCTCGAACGATATTCTCTCGAATCCGACAGATTAGTGACCAGCTGGTTCGGAAAAATACTCCTAAGTCTTTCATAATTAATATCATCACGCTATGATGAGGAATGGGGCAGAATGATTTTATGACTTATACCTATGTAAACGTCTAGTTCACACTATGATTTCATGGTAACTGTGGCTCAATATGTCTGCGGTGGACTTACAACTTAGCTGAGTCGCGTTCAGATCCATCTGAAATGTTATTTTCCTTTTTTATGGTTTTTAATTTACTTTTGTTTATTTTTTTATTTTATTGTATTTATGGTTTTATTTGAAGTAAAAATAAAATAGTCCCATATTTGACAATTTTTTTTTTCGAAAAATGACCACTTTGTAATAATATAATGAACTAAAAAGTAAAAGTAGTAAAAATAAAATGTTCGTATAATAATAATAATAATAATAATGTTTATTGTAACAAAAAACAAAGAACATAATAACAAATGTGCACGAAAATAACCGCAGTAGTTTACAACTGTGTGGCAGTTATTAACGCCCACCTCCAGAGAATGGCACAATATCACACTATAATTAACATGCATCGGTAATTACAACTAAAACTATTAAGTGAAAATACATTTAGAAGCCTAAAGTAGCAGAGTGTGTGTGTGTGTGTGTGTGTGTGTGTGTGTGTGTGTGTGTGTGTGTGTGTGTGTGTGTGTGTGTGTGTGTGTTTATTCTTAATCTAGGAGTACTTCTAGTTCTTCATAACTCAACGTACTCAACCACTGGCTAGTGCGCAGTTGACATTCGCGCCGAGTTAGAGGGTAAATCTGCAATACTCTATTCACCCTATTGTACAGAACAGACCCTAGGAAGTAGTATTGTTGTCTCGCAACTTTTGTTGGAGCAAGTATTGTATTACAAACAATGTCATATCTCCTCTTTTTTGATCTATAGTTAGGATCAAAGGTAAGTTCCCGATGTTTCCGTAGAACAGTCTTCAAGATAAAAGAGCTTCTAACAGTTGGGAGTTGACATATTTTGTATAATTCCATAGTGGGGAAACGTATAGGTTTAAAGAGCATAACCTTTAAGACAACTTTTTGAGCCCTTTCTAATCTTAGAAAAAGCGTTTTACCGGCACTTCCCCAGGCAGCTATACAGTAAGTTAGAATGGAGTGCCCTAATGCGTAATAGACCATTTTGAGTGTGTTAAATTCGGCAGATGACCTCAAGTTTTTAAACACATATATTAGTTTTCTCACTCGCGGAACAAGATTATTTATTTGATCGTGCCATGACAATGTACTATCAATAATTACGCCTAGATATTTTATAGCATTAGACCGGACAATCTCAACACAAGCACACTGATTCCGAATGGCGTGGTCACAACTGTGAGCCCTTAGGCTGAAAGATGCAGATGGCTGTGATGAACGTCTCGGCCCAAATGTCATAAACTTTGTTTTTTGTAAATTTAGTGTGAGTAGGTTTTTAGTTAAGCATTGCATGACAGCATTCAGAGCCGTTTCTGCATTCTGGCGAGTTTGCAGCCAGTTAGAGCCATGAACCAGGATAGTTGTATCATCGGCATATGTGATAATTTGAGAGTGTGGTAGACGCAACCTGCACAGATCATTTATGTACAGTATAAATAAAGTAGGCCCAAGTACACTACCCTGGGGTACACCGTAGTTGAGATATTCTTCTGTACTAGTGTATTTGCCTATCTTAACAATCTGCGAGCGACCACTTAAATAGCTCCTAAAAATTGCAAGCGGTAATCCCCTAATACCAATACATTCCAGCTTTCTGAGCAAGAGAGGAACCGAGACAGTGTCAAAAGCTTTGGAGAGATCCAGGAAAATAGCCATTGTTTTTAGGTTACTTTTAAAATTCTTTGCTATGGTACTAGTTAACTCAATAACGGCATCTTCAGTACTTCTACCCGGTCGAAAACCGTATTGGTTATCGGCAATTATCTGGTGTAGGTTTATGTATTTAATTAATCTATCGTTTAAAATTTTTTCAAAGATCTTGGAAAGTGTGGTTAATATAGAGATAGGTCTATAGTTACTGACACTGCCTCGGTCCCCGCCCTTGTATATAGGAACAACTACAGCCCTCTTGAAAACTGCAGGAAAGACACCCATTGAGATACAGATATTTAGGACATGGGTAATTATAGGTACGAGTATATGTTTCGCAGATTTAATTAGACCCGCAGAGATACCATCCCAGCCCATCGCACAGTCCGACCTAAGACCCACTATGATACGCTCCACCTCTTCTTCATCTGTCGTGAAGACACCCATTGAGTTGGGGCTAGTTACTATATTCACGGGAGCATTAGTACCCAGATTGTCAGTCATAGATTGTATTTTGGATGCTAGTGTTTGCCCTATATTAGCGAAGTACTTATTTACCATGTTGACAGCAGAAGTTAGGGTATCCATCTCAAGAAGTTCAATAGGAGAGGATTTGGGTTTGTGTAGATTCGTTACAGTTTTAATTATTTTCCAAGTAGCCTTAGGGTTACGACTGTTCTTTTCCAATTCAGATCGCTCATATTGTTGCTTAATATTTTTCAATAGGTTATTACAGAAGTTCCTATATCTTGTGTACACAAGTTTACAAATTTCAGATTCTGATTCTTTTTTAGTCTTTTTGTATAATTTATCCCTGTGTCTTATACATCTGAGGAGTCCAGGCGTAATCCAAGGCTTAGTAATCCTCTTCCTATTTGGTATAACCGAAGTACTAGTATTTGCTTCGACTACCGAGGATAATATATTTACAAGGTTAGATGCAGCCAGATCCGCATCGTGATAGTTTAGAACCGATGAGAAATTGGTTTTTTCAAAATCTGTTACACAGGCTGGAATATCAATGTGGGTACGCAGGGAAACCGGTTCACTCTTTTTCATCTTAGTTTTGATGAGACTGACTATAGGTGCATGATCAGTAATAAGAGAGTCGAGCACCAGAGTAGTAGAAGGTTTTTTTGACTTAATGATGGTATGGTCTAAGCAGCGATCTTTGCGTGTAGCATATGTGTGAGCCGGTAACATACCGTGGGACGCCAGTAGTGTTAGATATTGGTCACAGTTATTTATCAAATCTAAGTCACTCTTATTAGTAATATGAGCTAACAGGTTTATGTTTATGTCTCCAATGAGAACAATGGTCTGAAAAGTTCTAAGTAACTGAAGGCTGCGATCCAAACTACTAAGAAATTGTTTTATATTACGATGAGACGGCGAACGATAGACAGCTAAAATGGCCACCTCAGTGCTAAACTTAAGGACTAGGGAGTTTGCATCCGCTATATCGGGCTTGACTAGTTCTACTCGCATTTCCTGCCTAACATAAACTACAACTCCAGAGTTTTGATTTTCAAATGTCGATATATGCGGTTCAAATCCCTTTATGGAAGGTATGTGCGGACATTTGCTAAGCCAGCATTCTGTGAGCACAATTATATCAAAATTGATGCTCGTTCTATGTAGTAAAACCAATAGTTTATTATAATTTTCGTTGTTACCTACACTTCTTATATTAACATGAAAAAGTTTGAGGGTATTATTATCATTATTTAAGTAGTAAGCACACTGCTCCGGGGCGCAAACATACGATTCTGACATAGCTATATTGTCCAATTCTTCTGTAATTCTTTGTCTGTCAGTCATTATGATGAGTTCACTAAATTAACAGTTGTATCCATTGAAATCATTAAAATAACTACGAGACTCTTATTCGTCGCACGGAGGCGGAGGGTTGGATTACTTGGAGTATGATGTGGGTAATTATAAAATTCAGTCTTTCCATATACTATTAATATAAGAAGTATGAGATAACTTATAAAGGGATATGTGTGTGTGAAGTGCGATGTGAGTTGTGTATGTGTTTTGTGTTTGGAATGTATGTAGAAGTCACCAGAGGACAAAAATATAGTCCATAATAGCACAAACAAAAACCAATGAAACTGGTTGGGAAGATTACAAGAATTAATGGTATACTCTGCTCTTTGCCATAGCATGAGGAGATATATATACATTATACAAAGATTACAGTGTAATAAACAGAAAAATACTAATAACAACTTAATCAAGATCCACTGGAGCTCAGAACAGGAGTCCCAAGTATCAATAAATATTTCTATATTTTGGCATAAAGTAAATATGATGTAAGATTCGTAACAAAACTGTCTATGTCTAAGATCTAGTCACTTTAGCTCAGCCACTCTAGAAAGGTCCGATTCATCCTTTACATAAACTTGAGAGCCACCCTCTTTTTGACGTAGGAATATTTTCCCATTTTTTACCCAGCAATAGCGATAGTCATTACTTTTGGCATAGTCCCTAGCCAAATAAAACAATCTTTTCATTTTCGGCGCTAAATTTTCTGATATAAATACTGGTTTCGGTGGTCCATCAATTTTCAGGTGCTCCGTGGTTAGGTTTCTATTTTCCCTGTTGTAGTTTTTAAACAATCTAATGATCCTCTCCTTCAAAATATTTGTGGTAAAGTCAACAATTATGGTTCTATTATTAGCGTCCCTAGTACCGATTCTAAAAACATCCTTTACTTCCTGGGGCTTTATTTGTGTATTCAAAACGGCACCAGCACCAATGACAACTCCCAACAAATCTTCTTTGGTCTCTTTAGTTTTAACTGGAATATTTCTGATCTCTATACATGTTGATCTGGCACTGCAGTCCATTTTATCCAGTCGGTCCTCTAAGGTTTGGATGAGTGACAGGTTATTTTTACGCTCCTTTTCCAGCTCAACCACCTGACTCTTCAATAACTCATAACTTTCAGATAGGAAAGCAACAGAGGTTTGGAAGTCTGAGTTTTGTTTTTTTATTTCCTCCATAGACTTGCATATTTTGTCCATTTTTCTGTCCTGCTCCTCCCGAAATTCTAGGAACATTGACCTCATCTCTGACATAAATGTACCCAGATAAGTTTCTTGGCCCGCATTTTCTTCAAGGCATTTCCGTTTACTGCGTTGAGTGGCTCCAGATAGGCCTTGATCTCTACTTATATCTGACTCCGAGGAGCTATGTTGAAGCCCCTTTTGTTGTGGTAACAACAATTTGGGTGGTGAGGATCTTTTCAAGGGCATTTCAAGTGTTTAAACTCCGCTAACTCCTTTTATGCCAAGGTCTTGATATAAAGTTCAAATAATATAATAAAATGAAATGTTTTTTTATTATAGTTCATATAATAATATAATGAAATTATATATAATATAAAGCACCCTTCCAAACTCTGGTGCAAGATTTCAAGAAGAAAAATTTGTAAACAATTTCAAAAAGAACTTTCGTGGGTCGGGATCGATCCTCTGCCACTGAGGCGCAGCACTCGATGGCAGGCACTTATACCTCAGAACCAAATACGTCTCGGGGTAACGTGATGAAATAGGTGATTCTCTACTAAGATGTAATGTTGTTGTTAATGTTTATGTGCTTTAGTTTTAGGATCTTCAATAATATATTTGTTGTGTAAATACACACACTTGATGTAACACAAAATAACACTTTCAAAGTACCGACAACTTTTTACTTGTTTTCAATTTTTTGCCACTATTAACGATTAATTATAAGTTTATTTGTCACTGACATGTTACACACTGCTTTAGACTACAGTATTAAGTCGATGTCCACTACTTTTAACGAGTTTTTACTACTATTTTCAAACAAAAAACACGGAGCGTTCACGTACACGTCTGTTCGTATCGGCGTCTCGGGCGGGGGGAATATCATCACGCTATGATGAGGAATGGGGCAGAATGATTTTATGACTTATACCTATGTAAACGTCTAGTTCACACTATGATTTCATGGTAACTGTGGCTCAATATGTCTGCGGTGGACTTACAACTTAGCTGAGTCGCGTTCAGATCCATCTGAAATGTTATTTTCCTTTTTTATGGTTTTTAATTTACTTTTGTTTATTTTTTTATTTTATTGTATTTATGGTTTTATTTGAAGTAAAAATAAAATAGTCCCATATTTGACAATTTTTTTTTTCGAAAAATGACCACTTTGTAATAATATAATGAACTAAAAAGTAAAAGTAGTAAAAATAAAATGTTCGTACTATGAATAGTTTTCAAGATATTTGATTTTGAAATATTGAATTTGTCGCGCCGCCCGAAAACGCACCTTCTCTGAAGCACATTTCGTATTCTGGGAGATAGTTGTCAATATCGTATTACCGTCTCCACCATAGTGAATGTTCTGATGAGCTCTTCCAATCAGTTGCACCCTCTCCCTTCCTACAAAAGACAACGCGTGCGGGGCTCAAATGTCACCCGCATATGGATCAGAATATTCCATCAAGAACCATATGGTTTGGTGACTCATTCCTATGCCGCACCATTAAGACCTGAAAATCTCTGCCAGCTCACGTGTTTACTTCTTCCTACAGTCCCGGGTCCTTTAAGCGGGGCGTGCAAAGGCTTCTGATGATGCCCATCAAGCTGAGTACCACCATTGTTAAGATGGTACATGTTTATAATGGTGACCCTATTTCCAAGTCTTTGCCTTTAGCTTACCATCAGGCGAGGGGAAGTTAAATTGAAACAAAAATTCCGGATCTTAAAAAGAAGAAAACACATGTGTGGGTAGAGCAATACAGTTCTTAACCGCCTATTAAAGAAATGAAGTTCCGAACCGCTTGGTTCGAGGTGGCATTGTTTCTACCGTATGTGAGTACCGGAAGGAAGGAGAGATTAGTTGAAAGACTCCTAATAGCCTCTTTCACTCGCCGTGGTGCGGTAGAAATGGTAAAATACAGCCAGAGAGACAAAGTCTCTATGCAACTGCAGACGTTATACACCTGATGACTACCAACACACGCCGCCGCTGCGATCTTATCAATTCCGTCTAATAAGTGTGTAATAGTAAATACGTAAACCTTTCCCAGAAATGATAACAGTATGTCAGGAGAAGCCAACCTATGTATTAGGTATATAAAAGATACCGCTGCATTATATAAAAGAGACCGAATTTGGGCAGAGAAACAGTCAGTTCCGGTAAATCGAATACATAGGGAAAAAGAATCTTCTCGGGCGGGACTCGAACCCGCAGTCTTTCCCTTACAGGGGGAATGCCTGACCAATTCGGCTACCGAGACACGCCCGATATGATTCAAATTTCCCATCTCATACGTCTTTGAGGCGACGTGGCGTCATCTATTGATTTTCTTACGAACTATCGGAATCAATGAATGATGTTACAATCATTTTTAAACATTGATTTATGATAACTGCGCCCAAACAATTGAAGGAATTTTTATAGCATTAAGTATGCTAACTATACAAATCGAATACATAGGGAAAAAGAATCTTCTCGGGCGGGACTCGAACCCGCAGTCTTTCCCTTACAGGGGGAATGCCTGACCAATTCGGCTACCGAGACACGCCCGATATGATTCAAATTTCCCATCTCATACGTCTTTGAGGCGACGTGGCGTCATCTACCGATTTTCTTACGAACTATCGGAATCAATGAATGATGTTACAATCATTTTTAAACATTGATTTATGATAACTGCGCCCAAACAATTGAAGGAATTTTTATAGCATTAAGTATGCTAACTATACAAATCCGATAGTTCGTAAGAAAATCGGTAGATGACGCCACGTCGCCTCAAAGACGTATGAGATGGGAAATTTGAATCATATCGGGCGTGTCTCGGTAGCCGAATTGGTCAGGCATTCCCCCTGTAAGGGAAAGACTGCGGGTTCGAGTCCCGCCCGAGAAGATTCTTTTTCCCTATGTATTCGATTTGTATAGTTAGCATACTTAATGCTATAAAAATTCCTTCAATTGTTTGGGCGCAGTTATCATAAATCAATGTTTAAAAATGATTGTAACATCATTCATTGATTCCGATAGTTCGTAAGAAAATCGGTAGATGACGCCACGTCGCCTCAAAGACGTATGAGATGGGAAATTTGAATCATATCGGGCGTGTCTCGGTAGCCGAATTGGTCAGGCATTCCCCCTGTAAGGGAAAGACTGCGGGTTCGAGTCCCGCCCGAGAAGATTCTTTTTCCCTATGTATTCGATTTGTATAGTTAGCATACTTAATGCTATAAAAATTCCTTCAATTGTTTGGGCGCAGTTATCATAAATCAATGTTTAAAAATGATTGTAACATCATTCATTGATTCCGATAGTTCGTAAGAAAATCGGTAGATGACGCCACGTCGCCTCAAAGACGTATGAGATGGGAAATTTGAATCATATCGGGCGTGTCTCGGTAGCCGAATTGGTCAGGCATTCCCCCTGTAAGGGAAAGACTGCGGGTTCGAGTCCCGCCCGAGAAGATTCTTTTTCCCTATGTATTCGATTTGTATAGTTAGCATACTTAATGCTATAAAAATTCCTTCAAGTTCCGGTAAATTTCATCAGACCAAAAAATGGCCACGGCGTGGACATCAACTCCAGTGTCAATTTGGAAGTATCTACATCATCTGCTGGACACAAGCTTACCAATACAAGGAATATATAGCAAAAATGACCCCGAACCAGTCAATGCTGTATTTGCTGTCTTGCCCACTGCGCCCCTCTTCTCTACCTGTAAGGGAACGAACAACGATGTGACTGTGGTTTATGAAATTTATCATAAAACTGGAACTACCTACCATTGGCTCGGCAAAGAAGAGGACCACTGCTCACTACTCAAGGCGTGCAAGGCTCCGGGTTTTCTTGAAACTATTTTGTATGATACCTGATGTAATTTAATTTGTTCAGTTCGTAAGTGGTGGCATGTTTTAAGAATTTGGGAGGAAGGAAGAATATTAAAGCATTAAAACTGATGAATATTGTTAAGTCCACATTTAGCAATGTTCATCCAGATACTTGAAAATGATTTCGCCCGCAAAATGTTGAATTTTTCAAAATCCTTTCGCAGTATTTGCCAAGCCCATAGAAGAAGCCTGTCAATTAAAGTAGTTTTCAGTAGTTCAGCCCTGTTAAGTCAGTCACTCAAAAATGACTGCCTTCATAATATGTAATTGAAAATACAGGGTGGATGATGTCAAGCGAGTTTTCGAAATGATTTGAATATAGGTAGTTTTGTTTCTATTTTTAAATAAAGGAATGTTTCCTTTGTGTAAAATTCAATATTTCCAGTATTTCGTTCCAGTTGGGATGAAAATCTTCCACCATGTATAATGATGAGTTTGAGCTATTCCGAACTTAACGCGGACGAAGTCGCGGGCAACAGCTAGTAGAACAATAAAATTGTTTCTTATTGACGTCAATTTTAATTCTACTTAATCTAAGTTTACCACCGCTTCCAAGGCGCTGGTGGAGAAGAAACGGCGCAACAAACTCCACTGCGGCATTTTTTACAATACTTATTTTCTTAAAGCTAAATGTGAACGAATGTACATTTCGCGTCTGGTAAATCACAACAAGTATATAAAACACTTTATAATTAAGAATTAAACCAAAGTTATTTATACGAGTAATGATTTATTTAAAAAATAATATTATAAAATAGTTTTTAATTTTACAACAGAATATTATCATTTTAGATCATATTAGTCGGTAATCATTTCCATTAATAATTAATTGTATTTCTTCAATTTCAATAATAGTTTGTCTACATTTATTTAGGAGTCCAGAGGTATCCAAAACCACAGGGTATATATTACACTCGCCACGGTTACCATATTTTCCGCCAGGTGGGCGCGTGCTTGTTGTAAGCACTGTAAGTGATATAAAAAAGGAATACAAATTGGTACTGACTAGTCAAATTAGTTCCTAAATGTCAAAACGCTAGGTTTGCGGTAACTTGTAGAAAAAAAAATTTAGTGACGTCATAAGATTTAGTGACGTCATAAAATTTAGTCACGTCATAATTTTTTTAAATTATTTTTGTTAACTTCAAAGTCATAATTATTTTACAATTAATATCAGTTCGCATTCGGTCATCATATTTGCTATATAATATATCAGTTTAATATATCTAAAGAGTATTATCATTTTCCATCATCTTTTTGTGTATGAGTAACAAATTACCCATACACAAATCAATTACTATTATAGGTTGGGTGGATGATTAAAAAGAAATAAAAACTATAAAATTAGAACCGATGCAATATATACAGCTCTTTTACCATTTATAATTTATGGGATGTAAGGGAAAGGTCGTGAGTTCAAGTCTCACTTGAGCGTTTCATTTTTTCCGATGTTTTTCGAACTTAATAACCTCGGTTAGATAATTTATTTTAACTATATGATAATATCCAATTTTGTATACAAACAACATTGAATTTCTCAAGAGTCAGCACATCGAAGAAATACGCTGCACTGAATCCAAACTATACAACCGGAACAATTTTCACACTGTTCCTAGCAAATAAAGAATTCTTTCCTATTTCTATTTTCTGGTAAGGAATGTGCTATTGCCTTTTAGAGAAAATAAATAGTGTTAAAGTGATCAATAAAAGAGTTTGTAAAGCTTTGTAGATTCGGGGGTATCCCTTACGTGTTACTGAACATGCAAGCCTAACTAGAAATTCGCCAGTCTAGCATTTGTTTAGAAAAGGATACGTCATAGAATACATATTAGTGTGTTTTGGCTTTGCTTGGTATTGTATAAATATTGTGGGTTTACTTTAACTATTTGTGGGTCAGTTTACAGTTTTGGTCCATTAGGGCATTTAGGGCACAATTTAACACTTTTATCACGTGAGGCGTTTGCTTGAGTCACACCACAATAGTAATTTTGTATATCAAAATTTTATTCCTATTTGGCACTCCCCAAATTTTAAGCGAATGAAAGTAGATACCTCAAATGAATTATTAGAATTACCTATAAATACCGCTCCTTTTTCCTTCAATTTGTCCATTTTCTCAACAAAATTCGAAAATGGTCTCTAGATACTTTAAAATCTGATCGGACTCCCATGGTTATAAATTAATTTTATAAATTAGGTGATGCAGTTTTCATATAAATTTCATGAAATGATTTCTGGGCAGATGTTAACCATTCCTACCCTATGTATAGACGAAACATTATGCGTATAACATTCTAAGTATGGGCGTGTAATCTACGTATGCATTGTACAACACCCATGATAATAGAAGATCTCCCTTCAACCACAGCCATGAACTTGGAATAATAAATTATCGTATAAATCTATAGACGCAATAAAGACCCACTTACAATGTCGGTGGACTAGATATAGAGCAAGGCACAAGACAAACTCAAACAAGCAATTAAACTGTAGCCACTGTAGATTAATTATTTGTTTGCTCTACAAAGTGCTGGATTGTTGCGGCTTACTATAGATGCTTTAAATGTTTAGCTTGGAGAAGTTTCAGACGAACCGATTTCGAGTCGTGGTCGAGGAAATAAGTCTGTTTAAATAATTTAATATCTCCATGAACTTACAAAATAGATAAGTTAGTTATTACAAAGTTGGCATCTATCGAGATATTTAAACTAAAGGAAATATTCCTTTAGTGGAACGAAGGAAACAGACAATATTATAATATCGTTCTCTTGATTGCAGCATGACGCTTGCAATATTAATCAAATTATTTCGACGTCAATACTGTGTAATGTGAAAAAAACTAGATAGTTGACAAGCACACATACCACCTGATGGTAAGTGGTTACCGCGACCCATGTAACACCAGATGGCGACACACTCCCGATGTTTACTCATAAACCATCTAATCTTTCATTTTATCATCCTTCATTCTTAAAGGACCCCATATGGTAGTAGGGAAACAAAAATCTCTCATCTAGACTAAGCATTAAGAGTGAAATTTCGGTATAAAATAAAACCACTTATGAGTTTGGTTTAACTTGGTCTAGTCTAGTGAAATGAGTAACAGAATCAGTAACTTCCGCTACAACTGAATGTGATTCTAAAAAATCTGAAATACGCTTAATCTAAATCGAGTTTTAAACACCGATAGTAGGAAAAGAGCGTTCAAATCCGAAGTCCAACTTTATATTATCGGAGTTTCCAACTCGTCGAGATTCCAGAAGTGTTGGTTGTTTGTGGAACAATCAGTATATTTGCACAATAGTTAACAGAATATTATTATACTGATGAGATATTATAAATAGACAGCTTATGAAACACCCCTACAGACATGTTATATAGTACATCGACCTCCAGCTCATTAAAGCCCAAGTGGCGTAGGTATTGTTTCTGCTATAAGCATACCTCTCACACTTCTGAGGCTTAATGGAGCTTTTCAAGAGAACTGTTTATTTTATTCTGTTGCTAGTGAAGTCACTTCACAAAGGCTTCGTTTCAATGCAGCCACAACAGACAAGTGGAATGGAAAGGGAATGTGTTAGAATGTATTTAATCGATCAATTTGGTTATAAAAAAAAACCGCGGGCAACAGCTAATAGATTATTTTAGACTGGTCTAAATTAAATCAGTTGATTCCTCATATCCTTTTGCTTTATTAGTTTCACTTCTTTAAAATCGCACCCTTAGTAAGATGATTTATCATTTTATCATCAAAATTGGCTTATCTAGCTATCATGCTGGGCGCATCTAAGTATTTTAAATTGTTATCACTGACACGACGATGAAGAAGTCAAGATTTATCTCTTCTTCATCTTAGCGTTAATCCCAGTCGCATTCGAAGCTTTGAGCTTGGAGTCGGGTCGGGGTCCGCATTACCAGTCTAAGTGCGGATTTGGCTAAAGTTCGATATTTTCTGTGAAGCGATTGCCATCTGACCTCGACCCAAAAACGATATCGAAGCATTGCAGCTAGACCAGTTATTGGACTTTTGAGGGCTCCAACTACCCGTAACGACTGTCATAGACCTTCATATGACAATCGGGACCGACGGCTCGACCAGACCAATGCAAATACCCATATTTATGCATAAAAATATTTGCATTGAGCGGGGATCGAGCCCGCGCCTCCTGCGTAGCGGCCGCGTTCACTACCGCTACGCCACGGAGGCTGTCAGAAAGAAGTCAAGATTATATTTCTAAATAAAAAAATATAGATTGAAAATAATGTGATTTTTTTCATACTTATCTTAGTTTACAAGGGAAAATATTTTTGAAATTTCCAGTTTAGAATTTTATTACGTGGTTCTGCGAACTAATAAAAATATTTTCTTGAAAACCTATTAAACGCTATCTACTGGCACGAAACGAAATTCTTCAAGTTTATTATTGGCATTTGTTTTTAAAATGATTTTGCCGTCAGAGTAAGAATAGTTGGTAAATAACCGAGCTATCTTTATTTAGGAAGTCCTTTTATAGCTTTCTTATTGTTTGAATCAGTTTTGATGAAATATCGTGAATGTATTTGAACTGGCAATGGCGCCCCCACCCGGTCCAGGTAGAAGGGGTAGGCCCAAGAAGTGCTGGCTTGGCGTCGTGGAGGGTGACATGCGTGAAAACGGTCTCACTACCTTGGACGCCCAAGATCGTGCGAAGTGGAGGAGGAAGAGCCGGAAGGCGGACCCTGAGCTCCGAGGGCACCGTGGCCTCGGATGCAATCAGGACTAACGTCTCTATGTGGATGATGATGATCGTGAATGTATTTGAAATCTAGATGGTTTAGATTCATACTTGTTTGCGGCTCTGCAATATTCTTTGAATATAAAAGAAAGTCGTGTTAGATAAACTATTTATAACTCAAGAACGCCTGTACTGATTTGGCTGAAAATTGGCAGGGATGTAGCTTAGAACCAGGAGACGGACATAGGATACTTTTCATCCCGTTCGACCTTTTTTATCAATAGGTTCTGTGACCCTGGAACGTATGCATGAACTACTAGGCTCACAGACACTTTAAGGAACTTCACGGAAACAGGAGCAGTGTGTCCTATACCTTTCTACTCCGAACTTACCGCGGACGAAGTCGCGGGCAAACGGTAGTATTTGCATAAATTTATTTCTTTATTGCCAATATTGTCAACTATACATTGTTACCTATAAACAGCTGAATTTTATTTTAAAATCTTGAACGTATATGGTTTCGCTTCCACAGGCAGTGAAATTATGTACACAGCATAAATATTTTGGACTAAAGTAAGTTTAACTTAGTCTCGTTTTAACTCATAAATTAAGTGACTTACTTATTATAACTTTTAACAATTTACATTTTGTTGCCAAGTAGCTTCAGGTTTGTTTTTAAATGGTTTATTTACTTAGAAAAGGTAGACTTATAATGATATTTATTATTGTCATAGTATTGTTTTTACCTACACTTTTATATATTTCGTATCAATGACTCTAAATTTATACAATTCTCCGAGTACAATCATCCCTAATAGCAGATAGGAAGTTTTTATTGAAACATGCAGCAATGAAGCAAGACTTTCGTCTCAGGAGACCGAAGGAAACAGTCCGTAAAATTGGATCCCTCGCTTGAATCGATGGCCTAATTTGCAATGGCAAAGATACGTTTTGTAAATGTGCCGATACATCTCTCAAGGTCATAGTAGGAACAAACAGAACGATTTGTATGTATATATATTTTTAAAAGAATATTTGAACCGAAGTTACTAATGTTCCATCTAACCCCTCCAACTAAGCTAAATTGCTTGTGCTGGGAGTGGGTTCACATCGGTAGTTTATTGGCCAGGATTCGAACCCGGGACCTCTCGATCGTAAGGCCGAATCCTTATCCACTAAGCTACCGAAGCTTCATCTTACGACGCTTACCATCAGGCGAGGTGATGTCAAATGACGAGTCCTTTTATTAAAAAACAATTGCCCTGATGTTGCTTATATACGTCAATAGGCCACGCCGCACGCCGCCACGGTTGACGTTTGTCTCTATACTACTTATGGGGTTACACAGGCTCAAAATATTTCTATGATAATCATAAAATTAAAATTAAAAAAACGCCTGACACTCCCCATCCCCACTTTAACCCACACAACTTTTAAACAGTTCAGGTGATTTTCATCAAACATGTCTAAGAACACTCACATATAAGTCACCTAACACAAAAACAAACTAAATTGAAATCGCGTCATCCGTTCGGGAACTATGACACAGACAAACAGGAAGAGCTATGACTAACGGCCGTTCCCAATAACATACTTACAGTTGAAGATAGATCGCAGCAGTCAAATTTGCCGTATCGGCTGTTTAAATTGGAAACATAGAAAGTGCGCATAAAAGCGCATCGGGTTATAATTTTATTTTCCGAAATTGGTGTGAAATAGTAGTAACTATGTTTTGAATTTAAACAGCCGAGCTCTTTATCCATAGATGCGATCTATCTTTAACTGTCAGTATGGTATTGGGAAAGACACATGCGCAGATAGATAGATAGACAGGCACGTCAAACTTGTAACACCTCACTCTTTGCGTCGGTGTTAAAAATGTATGATTGTTGTAATGCGTCATCTGCTTTGTGGATAAACAGGTATTACTACTGGTGAAGACATCTGTAACCCTTTGGAGCCCTGAAAATTGAGAAACCTGATATTCTAAATGGTTCGTTACTAGCAAACGGTTAAATTTGAAACTTATACTTATTATAGGGTGAATAAATGATCGTAGTTAGCAACTATTATTGTTTGAACCACCAACGGGAATCACGTTATGATAAACATGATTGGTGATAAATAAATTATAATTCAAACCAACTGTACGTACGTAAGTATGCATAATTTTACCTCGTTCAGTCTAGTTTTAATTAATAAATTTTATAGCAACATTAGAGCCTGAAATGATATAGCAAAATAAAAAAAATCTTTTAAAAATAAGTGCACAATGACCAGACAAAACCAACTCCAATATATTATGAAAGTACGTGGCGGCCCTCCAACGCCGTAACTATTAAAAGGTCTAACTACTCTCGCCCCTAGAGAGATGCGCCAATTTTTTGGTTCACTGCACATCCCAAGTAAATGGTTGTTCGAAGCGGTATCTACTAAAACTTGTTCGACGAAAGTTTTTCAAACCTTTTGTTACTTTAATAGACTTTTGTTAGATACTCAAACATTATGAGACAGCACTTTTTACGACGTTCGGCATTAAATTTATTCGTTTAAGATGTCTTTGGAATTCGTAAAAGGGGCATGCGCAGTTTTTATTCAAAACCATTATTATATTGGGTTTAAAGAGGGAATAGAAAAGTGTGTTTATCCCAACAGCACCCACCCACTATCTTACAGGCACTTGTTGACTGACGGACGAGACTCTGAGGCAGGTTTTAACTTCAGGGTTAGAAGGTCAGGTGGAAGGCGTTCTCATAACCCACTCAAGGGTTTCACCCGGTGTCCAAGATAAGAGGCTTGGATTGAACCTCTAAGGTGATAATAATGAGAGTAGTAGTAATAGACTCTCAAAAACAAAAGTAAATAGTTAAAAAGTCAGAAAATAAAAGTAACACTGTCTATTGTAAATTTGGTTTTTATCGTAAAAGTTCAGGCCTGAACCCCGGCTAGGAACATATTCATACAAGAATCCTGTAACCCGATCGCAGAATCATCTAGCGACGCGAAAAATAATTTAATAGTTAAGAGCCATCTCTGAAGCGTATCACAATCTGAACTTCTTGAGTTTCAAATGCATAGATGGCGCTGTTCGCTAAAATGCCCAGTAGGTTGTCGTCGATGGTATGTAGATGGCATGGAATTTGGACCTGCAACTTCTGAATTTTATAAATCCATCGCATATCCCCGTTTTTGTAACTATCATTGATATGCTTACTTTCTACCTCTATGTTAATGTGACTTGGTCTACGATTAAAAACGTTCTCCTGGACGGATTTACTCGGATACCTGAAGCATACTCGCGAGTATTATCTATTCTATTCCTGAAGATTGCCTGAAAGTTTTCCAGAAACACCAATTCACACAAAGTTCCAATTGGTTTCACTTCTCGGCTATACGCATAATAAATGAGTAGCCAAGACGTTTAATGTAGGTAAATGGGATGGGCGGTAAAATTGGAATAGTAAATGTATGGGATTGGCATAATGTATGTTTATGACTGTCATAAACATTACAATATGTAAATTCCATACATTATTTACTGAATTATTCTACTAACGAGTCTGCCACTTGTCTAGGGGGACTGTTAGTCCGTCTTTGGTTACGCTAGTATGAGTCTGTGCTTTGGTAAAACATACCCTCCTCCCTTCGGCAGCCGGGTAAAAATAAAACGAATATCGCTATACTTGCTAACATTTAATATTTTCGAAATTTTATTTCTATGGTAAATCGAGGATTTACAATACATATTACAAAATAAACATTAAACAATCAGTCTTTTTGAAGATAATTAATTTTTCTTTCATTTCTACTTTATTCTCGTTTCATTAGTTTTAAACATTCTTAAACAAAAAAATAAAGGAGTGTATTATATAGTAGTTATATCGTGTATAAAAAGGATTTTTACGTTTTGAAACCACTTTAGACACTTAAAATAATAGTTATGTATTTTTTGGATATTTAATAGGTAAATATTTTTATTTTAACTTGAACCAAAACTCAAAAAGTCCAAACAGTTTTAAACATTATTGGCAGTATGAGACTGAGGTAACTTTGTTGATGATTTATTTGTAATGTTCGAATCATTATTTTTGGTTGTGCAAAATGATTTATGTATATCTTTAACTATTGATATGTTTGTCAATAATGGTATTAGTAGATTATTGTTAATATTATTTAATAATTTTCAGCTGTTTGAAGAATGCAAATGAAATGATTTGACCTGCTTTACTAAAGAAGTGTTTCAAAGATTTATTTTTCAACTTTCCATAAATCATCTCTGAAACATACTAAAATACAATGTTTTGTCTTTTAACTATGAAAGTGAGTATTATTACATTATCTACTTACGACAATAAAACACAATATGATATTACAGATTGAATATTTACAATACACAAGATCCAGAGATAAAAACAGTGAGAGTTATCTAAAAGTAAATAATTATGAATCATGAAAATAACGAAACAGTAAACCAATAAAAAAAATCTGAAAATACAAAGCTCTTTAGCACTTGCATAAAAAATATTACATAAGTAGAGGTAGAAGAAATTATCACAATACATAATGAAAATAAAATAAATATGATATATATACATATAAAGTAGTAATTATAATTTGTATGTTTTGGAGAGTAAATAGAATAAAAACAAATTTTCGTGAAAAAAAATAAGTTGAGCTTGAAAAACAGAAAGATAACAGACTTGATCTATTTTAAATGTAATATTTCTTGAAAGTGCCAGATGCAGTGGAAATCGTTGGGTAATATCTTTAAATTTACTAATAGGTACCTACTATGAGATTGACGTACAGATGTTAATGAATACAAGGGTTTTCTAAGCAACTATTTTGTAATATTATTACACTGTTTCGAAATAGGTACATCTAAATTTTATTATAAATTGGAAATAATAATGTTTGATTATACCAAAATTTACAAAAACGTTATATTAGAAGTTATTCTAAATTATACAATTGATGCTAATAATATAATCAATAATAAATATAACTTTATAACATTAATAATAACACTGTTGTATCTAATTATAACATATCCTATTGAGATTAAAAACATTTAAACCATCCATTGACTAGTATAACTTAATTTTATTCAAAGTTTCACATGTAGAATAATTAATGCTCCTATTATAATTTCGGGTTTTAGTTGATATGAACACAACCATTGCAAATTGTTGATTATTGCATTCGTCGATTTCTTGGCTACCTATGATGTGGAACTCTGCACGCTTCTGAAAATAAAGAAACACTTGAATAATAAGTTATGTTTTAAATACCAACAGTTACTACTACAAATTGAACTGCCTTATGAACATTGCGCATTTACAGTTGACAAAAGAGATACCGTTGCATCTTTACATACAACCTGCATATGAAAATATGATCTGACCCAACCAGCAAAGTACGATACCTATATCTCTTGACCACGTTCGTATGGTTTTAGAGGACAGAAGTACATACATACATACATATAATCACGCCTCTATCCCCGGAGGGTTAGGCAGAGGTTTTTTTACATCCCTATTGCCATATTTCTGGCACTATTGTTGACTCGAGCCATGCATATGAGGCTGAGTCTGGGCTGTATATATCTGTGTGATGTTAAACAGCCCTACTCCTTAGTCGCCTTGTACCATACCGCATGGGAAGAGATGGGATGGCCCAAATTCTACTCTTACATTTAAGTATTCACTTTATAACGTCCTTCCTTCTCACATCAGCATGGCATTGTTTTAGTATTAAATTTATTTATTTATGTATTTATACTTTATTGTACACTTAAAAGGCATTTAAACATAGAAAAGAAATAATATGTACAAAGGCGAGCTTAACTCAATGTTGAGTTTTCTTCCAGCAAACCCGGGAGCGCCCAGAGGAATAGTAATCCAATGAGAGGCAAAAGTCTTGTGTACATTAAATGTCAAGTTTTATAGTGATAAATTTAGTGTTGTAAGCATCCGTACAAATGCAACCGCTCAAAATCAGCTACCAAATGATGAATGAAACATGAAACTTACTTCTTGGAACACTTTTCAATGTTGTTGTTCGAGATACGCAGTCGCTTTCCTCTGACTCTGATCTCATTTGGAAGCTAGTTTCTGTAAGAATAAAAGTTATAATATTAAGAAAATAAGATTTATATGAAAGAAAATTCAATAACATTTATATTGTTATGAGTTCAAAAGGTTCCAACATCGTCAAGAAACAAACCCTTAATGAATATATTATATACTTCTTTAATATACTCGTAATTTAGTAGCTTCATACGAATCATCGACTTGTGGTCAATTGGGTATTATATAAAATATCTAACCGAGCTTATTATATTAAGAATGGTAAAAGAGCGGTAAAAACTGCGTCGGTTCTTACATTATAGTTTTTATTTAATCATCCACCCAACCTAAATCAGTTACTATTATAGTAACTGAATGGACTATTAAATTTAATGTCGTCACTAAATTTTTTTCATACGTTACCTTATAACTTATCATTTTGACGTTTAGTAAAAAGTTACTAATTTGACTAATCAGTAGAATACCCAATCGCTTGTAGATCAAATCATATAGACACCACTTAACCATTAAAGTCCACATCATCTCATGGACCCTTATCACGAGACTAATTTAAAAGTATTCAGTAAATCAAATTAGGACTTACCACTTTCATATCTAGTTTTACTACTACTGGGCAGATGTACCCTACCAGGCATTTCTTGGTTATCCACATGACCAAATGTGCGAAATCCTATAGCAAACTGTGCGTATGGACTTATCTCGTACAACTCTGAAAATAAATATTTTGTAGAAGGTTCGTATTATAGTTCAAGAATACAAATGAGTGCCATACTAAGTTATCATCATCACAGCATGAATTAGGTGACATATTGCTTTTTTTATATAGATACTGGTTTACTTTTACAGGGGTAACTCTTGTCTGCCCTCCAACCGCCACAAGCAAATCTGATACAGGCTCATCAGAGCCTTATCTAATAATGAGCAGGTGTATAGTATACTGGCTTGCAGGTTAGGTTGGTTTGGGCAGAAGATCTTGGTAGAAGATTTACCAGTGCTATATTTCTCAAACTCACCATGTTTGTTTTCAGCAGTGAGATGAACAGGAGTGCTATAAACTCTGTTGTTCATGTTATCTGGAGGTACACTTTGAGGCGTATTTATTGTAACGTTACTTCTTTCTGACTTGCACTCCGCCGTCAAGGAGTTTCTATATTCTGTTAGATGTTGATGGCTAAAACAAAAAAAAGCAGCTTACAATGTATAAAAACGTTCCATATAATTGATAAAATCAAGAAAATACATTCTTCTTCAAATTCTTTCTATTAGTTAGAATTTTGTAGCAGAAAAAATAGAATGAAACTTTGCACGCATAGCAGTTGCATTCACTACTCTTTGGCTAAACAAATAGTTTTAGCACCTACAATAAATTTACGTACAATGGCCCAAAAAAGAGGCTAAGTGCGGACAAAACAGTGCTCTGTCACCTATAATAAATTTAAAAGGCCCAAATTAACCGAGGATTTAGTTTCATAAAACTGCACAAATGACTTCCTTTGCTTTTTCTTTACTGCCCTAAGGTTTGGTGCGGTTTTAGACATTGCCTTAATGGTCATCCATTAAGGCAATATAAAAGTTAATAGACTAAAAGACAATAATAGTCTTTATAAAGAGTACTCACTTGTGTCTCTTGACCAAAATATATACACAAGCCAAAGAACAGATCATCAATAAAATCGAACTGCATATGATTACCAACATGTTCAAGTCCATAAATTCTGATGGTGGTCCAATCGCCTCTGAAAAACAAATTTCTTATTTGAGACTTAGGATACTTTTGGTAACTAAGGCAGAAATCATGAGCTTTGATGTTTACAACCGAGGCAAAGGCAGTTAGTAAACGACCAGAAAAGAATATTACCTCCTTGTATCGTAGTAGTCGCGTAATTGTACAATGACGTAGAGATTCCTGCTGCGTTCTCAGCAGCTACTCGAATCTGATACCATTGTGCTGGTGTTAGGTCTGCTAGCACAAAAGAGTTAGGTTGGTTCAAAATTGAGGAAGGAATGTAATGATTCCAGGTTAGATCCATTAGTGGCTGAAATAAGACGATATAACAGAATTAGTACGGGGGTCAAATTAAAACTTGCTACAGTACCTATGCATGCTATTAAATAAATTTATAATCAGTAGAAGTTACAGGAATGATATGCTCAATTACGAATATGTACCCTCCGTTATTTATCCACGATGGAACGGAGACGGTATATGCGTTTGGGGTGAGAGGATGTTTGTGTTTAGTCTATTCTTTCTACATTTTCAAACTATATGAACTCATCTTTTTCTATCTTGGCACTACTTCTACCATATAACTTTCACTCTGCATTTCTCTTTTTGGTATCTACTTTTGTAGGTATAGTGATTATTCTTACCAATTTATTCTCAGCCTTCTTCCACACCTTACTACCATACTCTTTGTAATCGACGTCAAACCTCATGATTTCGCAGCCATTGTCATCCCAGCCACTGAGTTGAATGTAAACGTGTGTGGCGTTACTCCAAAACCATTCAGTAGTTGTTGGAGATATTGGAACTGCAACAGAAAAATGTTAATTTTCCCATTCATCCCGTTCGTCCAGTCCGATTTAGTCCAGTTAATAGTTCAATTACTCACCTCCACCTAAAGTAGTGGCATCTACATAAGTAGGTGGTGAAGACCCCACACTGTTAGCTGCAGTCATTCGTATGGAGTATTTAGTGCCGCACTTCAAGCCTTGGAGAGTGTACTCGTGGATACCTTGCAAAGACGTCCCCTTGCTAGACCATGAGTCTTGCCAGCTTCCATTCGCTTCTTTCCAAGTTAGATTGTAACCTGAAATATAAGAAAGTGTAAGCAAAGCTATAATAGCTGTTAAAGTGTGTGACTCAAAGAGAATGGGCCATGGGTAATTCAGATCTAAACAAAATGGTACCTAGTCTGAACGGCCCAAAGCGAATGGACTGAGGGCCTCTTCAATTCCAGCAAAATCATGTCATAATATACTTACTAATCTTCTGTACTTTCCCGCCCAGTTTCGTGGGTGAATCCCATTGCAGGTGTATAGCGTTCTTGTGAGAGGTAACTCGAAAGCTCGGTGCCTCTGGCGTTGGTAGAACTGACACTGAGTATGACACAGAGTCAGAACCATACAAGTTCTTTGCTAGGCACGTATAGTTGCCACTTAAAGATTGATCTATGTCTGAAAAAAGAAATGATTTCTTAGACATAGATTTATTCTTCACTAAATGTGCTTGAGCTGTTTAGATGTAAAGTTTTACAGTGTGAATTCGAAGTATCATGCGGAAAATATGGATTTTGGGCATCACTACTGGCTCAATAATGGTAAAATGTACTTTCTCATTGGATATCGAATATGTTAAATTTTATACAGTTTGAGACAATGTCGAGGTCCCTTGTCTCCTTTTCATTTAACCAATTTTCTCACTTGCCGTTGTATACATAGGATCGTTGAACCGCTAGAAACACTTCAACCCAATAAACAGTTACAGATTTTTTAGCCTGATTTCGAAGTAGATGGTTTCAAAATTTTCAATTAACCTTACTTTTCGATATTTTTATGTACACTCGGCAATGCCTAAAAGTATGCAGGCCACACTAGTAACATGCATGTGTGTGTAAATCTAACGAGTGTATTATAATATTACGTTTCTATGTGCGTGACTTACACGCTCGTACCAGCATCGTATACTTTTACATTTTACAATATAGGGCATCATGTCTTGTTCGGGCGTTTTCGTCTAAGCTCGGCTAAGCCGAATGGAACTCATCACCCGTGCGCGATTAAGTTAGCTTATTTTACTTCTGTCACATAAGTTCTCGTAGCAAAGTGTCTAAGACGGCGGATATAAATCTGCATCGTATTCGAGTGTCGCGAGATCGAATCCTTGCGCGACGAGCGACGCGACGTGCAGAACTCTTTTTGCCGTTTTTGTAATATATTTTTTTAGTAATAAGTACATATCGATGGCTGCGGGGAATAAAGCCACAATCGACAAATCTCAATTTTACAGGAAAAAAGATTTAGTGAAAATCTTGAATTATTTCTAAACTACAAGATGTATCAAAATGCTTTATATGTCAAACGATGCGTTATTGTTTTCCGGAGTGACATAAATTAACGTGAAATTGAAAGGTTCACAGGAAATAACGAATAAGTTTAAAAAAGCAGAATGCCGTTTTATACATTGAACGTTTTTGACGTATGAGTCCATTGTCGTTCTATTCCGGTAAAAAGTGCAAAACCAATCAAACAGCAATAGTCTATTGCGACGTTATCCGCTGACCTTAAGGATGTGTGGCACATACAGTAATAGCATTTTGCAGTGTTATTACGTTATTTTAATGTTCGATTTGAAAAACGTATTCCGTATTGCTGTGTATGAACATTTTACGAATATGGTTGTATTATAATGAATACAGTGTCTATTTTGATTATTACGTAAATATCTCTAAATAATTGGAGCTTATTTAATGTAGAAAGTCATACCAATATCATTATGTGCAAAATTACTGCAATAAACAAGAAAATTACTATTAAATTTGTTATATACTAAGAAGAAAATGTAATTATTACACGTAATTTTATTTTGACTAGTGGTGGAATAAACAGTTTGAACTCCATTCAGGGTCGAGCCTGTATTTTGTATGTACCACCTCTGAAGTTTTGTTTGACATGACATTGTATTTTTCGCCACTAACTTTGGCATTCATAGCTACTGCATAAATTGTTCTGGTGTGTATATGTCTTTTTAACTCAGGTTCAATGCAGGCGTGCATCGGGTCTCCTTCGTTCTTTCCATCGCCGGTTTGCAATAAAATGCATATAAATGCAAACCTATTCCTATATTCTTGACAGCATCTGTGGCGTGGCGGTAGTGCACGCGACTGCCACGCAGGAGGAGGTGGGTTCGATCCCTGCTCATTGCAAATATTTGCATGCATGAATATGGCTATTTGCATTGGTCTGGGTGTTTCTATGTATAATATGTATGTATTTACAAAGCATTCTAGATTCCATAACACAAGCTAATTAAGCTTACTATGGGTCTAGATAGCGTTGTGTAAAATGTTGTGAAATATTTCATTGTATTCGTCCGAGTACAATGAAATTTTGGAAACATCGTGTTTATTTTAATTTTCCGAAACTTTAGTAAGCAACTGCCAACTTCGATAGCCCCTCTGTTGGCCATTTTTAAATGCCACATAATAACAGTATCCCAAAATAAATTTGAAATAGTAAGACCCTCTTCCAAGTACCTAAAGCTTTTGAGAGTCTTTTCTCACATAGTGTGCTTCTACTGTTGGGAATAACGTAAGATGTTTGTTTGTTTTATGAGGTCTATTTCTGTGATGACCACGGTGATTGACCAGGTTCTTCACGCTGCACCTTTTCCAAAGCAATAAATGTAATGGAATCGGATATATTCAAAGTATTTCGAAATAGTACATTATGATATAAGTGCGGTAAGTTGAAAATTACAGCCGAGGCGATATTACTAGCCCGAGCCATCGGCGAGGGCTATAAGGAAGCAGAGGCTGTAATTTTCAAAGCGCACGTATGTCATACGACGTTTTATAACATATTTACGAGGAAATTAATAA
Organism: Eilema sororculum; assembly: GCA_914829495.1. Lineage (NCBI taxonomy): Eukaryota > Metazoa > Arthropoda > Insecta > Lepidoptera > Erebidae > Eilema > Eilema sororculum. Next base: position 3,629,300 of record OU618532.1, read on the forward strand.
TTAATACAGCGAAAAGAAAAAGCGCGCGGAATTATTTTTACTTGTCCACAAATAAGCGATGCGCGCGCAAAAACGTTTTTGTTTTTAGGCAAAGGTACAAAAACAGCCAGTATTACTAATAAAGTAAATTAATATTTTTGTGTTTTTGTTACAGATAAATGGTTGTAATTTATTGTCAAAATTAATTAAATTAAAGAATTAAATGTTTATTTGTTATATTTTATTTCCCAAAGTTAATTTTATTCATAAAATATTGACCACTTTCTTGACATAAAACCTCTTTGCTAAGATTTTTAAAAGTATCGTTCACGGAGTATCTTAAAACTTTATTAAAAAAAAAACACGTGTCTTTTACATTACATTATCGCACAAGTACGTAATGAGATACATTACGATATTGAAATTGGTGTAATTACAACCACTTTACGAGCAAATATGTTATAAAATACCTTACATACTTACTTGAATTTTTTCATTTTCAACTCGAAAGTAGTACCTACTTCAGTGTTTGTGTTCTATTACATTTCCTGTTTATTGTCGTTTTCTTTATTTCTGTATAATAATTCAAGCCTTTAGACTATATTTCATTTCATACCACACAAGTATTATACAATACCGTAACTTGTAATACGTCCTGAGTTTTCTGCTATAAAAATTATTTAAAAGAAAAACATTCATCTGAGGTTTTTGCTATGTACTTTTTAATAATTTATTAATAGGCTTAATTCACTCTTATAAAACGACCCTATCTACATGCTTAAATGTTTAAAATATCAGAATGTTCTTTTGTTTAAAAACAATTATTTCTTGATTAATTTGCTATTAACAAAATTGTGTGAAATAAAATACTAAGTTTTCTGGTATATAAAGGTAGGTTACAATTCACAGCATTGGTTATTAAACATTAATCAATTTCCTGGTAGAAAACAAGTATTACTTATTATTAGTGACAGTTTAAACTATTTATATAGCAATGTTTATTGTGAATCGGTCATCAAAGTTTATTTCGGGAAACAAAGCCACAATGGCCGCTACTTGTGCAAAGTAGATTTTTTTATTGTATTATTGCACATAGCACGATTATCCCCGCAAAATATTCAGTGATTATATTCGAGGAACAACGGGGTTTTACCCAATGCGCCTTTGCTAACTTGGTCAGTTTTCAAGATAAAATTCTGAAAAAAATTCACAAGGTGTAATAGCGTACGTAGATAACGAAAATGACTTAATCGGAAAACTGCTGCTATGGCTATTGCAGCATTATTCCCCGCAGCCATCGATATATGGTAATATTACTAAAAAAAATATTATATATATGATTTAATATTATATAATATTATAGATTATATAGTATTACTATCTAATATAAAATAACAAAGAAGGAAAATAAAACAATTTCTTTATACTTATTATAATATGTAATATAAAATTCTGTAATGATTTTGTTTTAATATCAGACTGACACAATATCAGACAAGAATAGTCGTAATGTTTTTCATTTGTAGTAGGTAAGTATGATCACTTGTGTTATTTAATGTGGGTAGGATCAATATCAATAACGTTAATAGTTTTGACTGACAATTTTACTTTAGAGTCTCAAAACAAGTTAATAACAACACGCACACATAGAAACGTAATATAATACACTCGTTAGATTTACACACACATACGTGTTACTAGTGTGGCCTGCATACTTATAGGCATTGTCGTGTGTACATAATGTATGTAATAATTATTATAAATAAAAATGTAAATCAAGGTATGTGCAAAACTGCAAGTTTAGGCGTCAAAGAATTCCTCCCCATCGAAGTCAACCGGGAGGGTGGCCAGAAGGCTGGCGGTATTGCCACGTTGAATCCTTTGTAAACTTGTCGATTATGTCGGACCTACTAAGTAATAACTTACTATTGATCAGCAAGCTGTCGTCGTGGTTTCTAGTAAATCTTGGATGATGCGTAATGATATTGTGTTTATGATACCACACGGTGCGAGGAGGCGGTACTCCTACGCACTGGCACACTAGGAGTAGAGAACTTCCTACTCCAACAGACATTGGACCACCAAGTGAAGCCACGCCAGCTACCACTGGAAAAGAGAACATATTTGAAGTGATTAATGAAAACATTGATACAGGCAGCAGATAAGTAATCAACCTGGAGTGTGATTCTAAGGATTACTATTCGATAAATAGTAAATATAACATACCTTTAGAACCCAAATCTATATGCACTCTGTTGCTTGGTGTTCCTTCACCGACCGCAGTGTGTGCTCTGACAAACACTTCGTACTGTCTCCCAGCGGACAAGCCTGATAGTGGAAATGTAAGGTGACGTTGTGCAGTCTCCTGAGTAGCTTCAACGCGGTAACTTTGGGGAGACATTGTGCTGAAAAGTAAGATAGAGTATGAAGGAGCATTGCCTTCAAGAACGCAATTAAGGTAGCCGGTACACTAAGCAGACAATATTTAATATGCCATCGATACGAAAGAAGAAAAAGAATTTCATAATTATGAACTATTAAAGTGCAAAAAATAATCGATGCAACAAATTCAAGTAAATACAAATTGTGGGAGTCATCATTTAGGATGGGACGCGACCAATCTCTTTTGGGGGAATATTCTAATCAATTGAGATACCTGAAAATGTCTGGAAAATCTAAAATTCTCCTATACGTCTTGGAGCTTTATCACCAAGCAACTTACCTCGACATTGGCTTCACGTATACAGTATAATGCGTTATATCTCCATTGGGCTGCTCTGGTCTTTTCCAACTAACAAGAAGAGACATAGGCGACGAAACCAACACCTTAATTGCTGCTGGTGGACCAGGTACTGAAAACAATTTCATGTCATACATTAAAACCTGCAAACTTAAGAAAGAAAGAAAGACTTGGTACTGCGGCAGGAATAAACGGAGAATTATAACTAACAGTGAGCTGTGATGGATTATTTGGTATTACTTGATATTGTTTATCGTTTTATAAATTATGATTAAGAAAAGTTTTTGTGTGCACGCTTTTCAATAAGATGTCAAGATACGAAAATTCTGTTATATGTGTAATTTTTTTGCGCTACGAACAGTAAAGGATAATCCTTCACTTTAGGTAGATTACTAAAGATAAAATCGTAACTAAAAATAAAATCTTACCATCTTGCAATGTAGTACAAATTATGGGGTAGGAAAAAGGTCCCGGCCCATAGTTTGAAAATCCTGCTACTTTCACTGTATAGTTAGTATACTTCTGAAGAGATTGTAGATATAACTCGGCGTGTGGTGAGCTGGTATTTTGAAAGGGTCCATCTGAAAATCAAAATTGAATAATCTTAAAATAAATTTGAATTGAAATAAGAAAGTCTATTATGTCTTTACTTTCTAATTTAACTTGGGTTTCCCTGTGGCTTGTAAGAACTTATAACGATGGAAAACAATAATCACCGAGTATTTTTTTTACAAAAGTTACTTCTGGTCCTCATAAATTATTTATGATTTTATATCATTTTCAACATCTTAAAGTGCCTATTTTTAGATCAGAAATTTTTGTAGCATTTATTATGCTAACTGTTTAAATTCGAATTACATCGAGAAAACGAAGCGCTCAAGTGGAACTTGAACCCACGACCTTCCCTTACAGATGGAATGCTCTTCGAACTGAGCTATTGAGCCACACGTGAATCACCATAAATTACCCTTCTCTGTAAATGAGTCTTTAGAAAGAATAATAAAAACCAACTAACCTTCAGTACCATGGTAAACAATATAGCCCAGTAATGAAGTTCCTTGAGAAGTGATAGGCTGCCATGTGACCCTTAGCGATGAGGAAGATATTCCACGACATTCTATTCCTGATGGTGGATGTTCGGGTGCTGAAATAAATATAATTCAAATTATTATTTTTGCTTATGAATAGTTAAGGGTTTCTTGAATAGTAGGTACCCCATCTTTGTATCACTCGTGGTAGGATGAGCAAAGCACGTTAAATTGGCTTTTGTTGTTTTAAGAATAGATTGAGTTTTTCTGATGGATCGGATCTTCGCACCGCCTTTGCTAGAACACGTAAAACTGTTATGCTCCGAGGGTCGCCTTAGGAAGACCAATGTTCTCCTTAATAAACGGACTAGGAATAAAAAATCACTAAATGAATTTATCCACATTCTTCAGTAGCTGTTTCGAAATCAAATGACAAGTTTAGTTTTATAGTGATAAAAATATCATTACCTCCTTCCCTTGTGGTTTGGTAAACTTGTAGAGAAAACGGGCCATTTCCAGCAGAATTGAAAGCGCTAACTGATACTGCATACCTGTAATATAATAAAACTTGGAAATGGAGAGAAAATCTACATCATATTTACTTTTTCTTGAAACTCATTAACTTTTAGGGGCCAGGTGAAGTCAAATTGACGTGTCCGGTATAAAAAAAAAAAACATATTTGTTCCAGTCACGCTGCCTTCAAGACTGAAATTTTCTAAACTCTATCCTTAGGGCTGTTTACAACGTAAAAATTATCAAGTGGCAAAAAAGGGGCACTCTTGAAACGAAAACTGTGCCAATATAATGTAGATACTATTATACAAAGGTGTTACATGCATACAATGCCCAAAGCGCCTAACAAAGTTCTCACTTCAACAAGTTTATACCCGTATTACTATAGTGCTATTATCTATTCTGCGCCCGTAGATAGTTTTCATGATAATTAGTCAGTGAAACCGGACACGTTTTATGGGGGTTTGGAGCCATAAATATGATTAGAAGAGATTCAAGACAGGACCGTAATTCTTACCTCATATTTTTCATCAATCCACTCAGTATAGTTTCTTGTTTGCCTTTTCTTGCCACCACTTTCACAATTTTTGTTTGAGCATCATTTGGAACTGAAATATAATTTATTTGTGTTCAAATCTATACGAATATTATAAAGAAATTAATTAGTTTTGAGTTAAAGAGGTTGTAGGGATCTCGGTCGGGTGACGCCGCGGGCTACAGCTAGTCACCAATGAATGAAGGTAGTTTTAGGTTTAGACTTAATAATATATTAATATTATTCTAATCTATTAAGTATTAAAACTTTTGTTTTAGTTACCTGGCTCGCCACTTATTTTTGGAATGGCCTTGACGTGGTAGCCCTGCAATAACCCATTATGGCTCTCTCTTGGGGGTGGCAACCACGATACTAAAAGCTCCCCTGGATTGTCTGTTGGCTGCGCTTGTACACCAAGAGGAGTTGATGATGGTGCTGAAAGTTTAAAACATTTTGAATCAATGTAGATAATCCTCATATTTATCAATTAAATCAATCTTCAAAATGTACAAATTATATTTTTTGTATTCGTTGTAATCAGAACAAGGTACTTCTAATGACAGAACCTTTTTGGAAAACCTTCGGGTAAAGTGCTATAATTGAAACGTCGCAAAGTCAGGGTATCCAGCTAGTACTATATATTAAGGTTCGAAGTGTGAGGGCAAAACATCTGTTAGCGGGGAGCGGTGTGGTAATAGATTTTAAAAGACTTTTTAAAAGATTCTTCACAATATTTCTCAACAAAATCAAGCGACTAGACCACTACCCATACTAGACCACGCAAGATGACAAATAGTCCTAAGATGAAATATGTGAAGAGGTAAACCGGTCTCATGAACATCACAACTACACCATATACTAAAAATAAGGCTTAAAGTTGCTGTTGTTGTTAACGTCAATAAGCCTAAAATTCCAATAGTTTGTTTGTTCTTAAAAAAACATTTAACATGGCAAATTCAATACATACATATACTCACGTCTGTAAATCTCCGAAGGCATCCACGTTTCGCCAATTATGATTTTAGGTCCCATGACGAGATGGTCGATAGGGGGCGAGCCCATTGCCGTCTAGCGGGCCCTTTGTCTTGGACTGTATGTTTACTGTCGGATAGACTATACCCATTTTATTTTTGTTTTGATTGTATATATTTTATAATATTGAATAATGCACTTGTACCTTCCCGAGGTTAAAATGATGAGGTCACATTGGATTGATGGTATTCTTTCAAAGCAAGCTTTACTGATGGAAAGTATATGTATATGAAGAGTGGTTTTCGAAACCGGTCGCAATATGTGTGGTCGCCAATGGTATCATCATGCAAGTAGAGACTATAAGGTCTAAAATTGTTTACAAATTTTATTACTTGTTTGGACGGCTGTATATAAAAGTTTGAATTAATTGAATTTACTTCATTTATAAGTCGATTAGCAAAGAGTGTGGTATATTTTTAAAATGAATAGTAAGACGATACTATTCTTATTTTTGGGATACTGTTGTGTGTGGATCGGAAGTAAGTATAATTCTGTATCCTATATTGTTATCCACTAATATTAAAAATGTTAATTTGTTAATGTGTTTGGATATTTGTTACTCGTCATCATCATCTTTATTTAATCGTTATCCTGATTGCACCTGAGGCCAAGATACTGCCGGATCTCAGGTTCCGCCTTCCGGCTCTTCCACCACCTCTTACACGATATTGGGCATCCAGGTTAGAGAGACTATTTGCACGCATGTCACGCTCTACGACATCAAGCTCAGAATTTTCTCCAGTAGTTACTAGCAGGTCTGTAACTAGCAGGAGGCTGATAGCTCACTTCCTGTGACGGTTTAGCGGGTTTTAATAGCTTTTTTACTTGTGCGATCTTCCACTGACTGGGGAAAAATTTTAAGGCAAAGACATGGATTGAATATTGTGAATGATAGCAATATCCCTTTCATAGGGAGGCATTTTGATAGTACAGCGTCAATTTGGTGTTTTTCCTTCTATTAGAATTTTAATTACTCCCATTACCTCTCTAGGGCTTGTACTTTTTATGGGTAGGCACATCTGTATGGGTGAATTAAGGTAGGACAGAACCTCACGATCAAACTCTGAGTCACAGCCAGGTAATGGCTGAAAGACTTTTTAGAGATGATCTCCGAAGATTAGAGTCTTTTCAAGATGTAATTTAATAAGGGGATAACATTTCACTGGAATAATATGTGTAGGCTATTTTTGATCTAAAGAGTATGTATTCCATGGATAAAAAGTTAGTTCAGCGAAATCCACAGTTATACTGGAAAAGGCGGATTCCAGAGGTGAGTGTTTCGGATGCAACTGGGATTAACGCTAGAATAAACGATAAAGGGAAAGTTCAACAACACGGGTAGTGAGAACAGGTTCAGAATATCATGTGGGCTGTGCTGCAGGTAGAAGCCAGTAGTTATACTTGCCTTTTTATGTCTTATTTATGTTATACGTTACTAAGGTTATCTGATTACTAAGGTAACCAGATAAACGTGTTTGTATCATATTATTATACACAAACTAAACAAAATAAGTATTTATTGTTTTTTCCTCAAAGACCGGTACGATTACAAGGAAAATTTAATAAAAATATACGAAGATGCTTCTTTGTTTGTCCTCTATGAATTTCTGCAACATTCTTAGCATTGTCAAGTATTTATCTATTCTGTGGCATTGCAATAAGGCTTTAGTTCATTCTTAGATTATGTTTATGCATTTAATATGACTAACGATAACGTGTGCATTATTATCAACACTATGTATTAACAAATCTATATAAATAAATAAAAAATGTGAATAAGCTCAAAACTTGAGAATGGCCCGACCGATTCGGATGATTTATTTTTGTTGTGTTCATTATTTTATCAGGACAAGGTCTATGTGCAAAAAAACCCTTTGACAAGCACTATTGACGAGTGTAATAAATGAGGTTAGAACGAAAACCTCTGCCTTATCACAAACGAAATTGAATAAAAAGTCATTGGCCTAACATACTCTACACAATGATTAAGGATAAATTATTGTTATTGAAATATGTTACTAGTTATGCTAATTAAAATAAACTAATATGAGATATATATATATGAGATAATTTTTAGATGGGCATGGAAACAAATTTACCAATTTTAGTTGGTGAGGTTCAATAGAGTTCCAGGATGATTTATTTCAAAGGATAGTGTATTTCTCGATAGTAAACTGAAACAATATAAGCAGTCACATAATATCTTATGGTAAATTCGACCAAACGCGAGTAAAGTATATTCCTAGAATAAACAGGCAATATCACCCACATACTGGCTGTTTATTCTAGGAATAAACTTTACTCACGTTTGGTCAAACCGGCCCTTAGAAGCATAACTTTCTGTAGAACTGAATAAAATTCACTATGTATTATACCATTCAAAATATAGCTTACGGCTGGCAGCTAGCAGTAAATTGCCCTTCACTAATTAATATTATATTTAATACATTCGTGTGGTGAAGAAGAAAGAATAATCACCAAGCCATCTCACTCGGGAAATCTCGAATTTTATTATAACCCTATAACATTCCGTCTCCTAACTTTGGGACAGACCTACGTCCAAGTGGTGGACTGCAATAGGCTAATTGATTGATAATACCTACAAATTAATATGTTTTCAGATGCAGAGAGAGACGAGTGTGAAGCTGCAGTATCTGCATTTCCACCAGATCCCAAATCTCAATGCTGTGGTGTTCAAGAATCAGATTTTGATAAGATTGTAGGTGAGTCTAATGTCATCATGCAAATAATAAAACGATATATAACGAGTTTTTAATTTTATAATACAGTCAAAACTTGATTCTATCATCTTGATTCTATCATGATGTCACTGCAACTAGGTATATAGATGTTTGTACCGACGAAGTGAAGTCAAATAAGTCAAGTTGGTAAATCCAGTCAAATGCTAAGGGACCGATGATACTATTTTTGCCATTAATGATTCAGAACATTTAATCCACGATACAATACATGGAAAAGAAGTTGATGATGATAACCTAATCCTACAATATATGATAGTAAAATACCATAATAATGTCTCTAATATTCCTCAGGTGGTTCAATAGCAGGTATAGACCAGTATCCGTGGTTGGCACTCATTGAGTACATACGTGCAAAAGACCGTAAACCACGCACGTTTTGCGGTGGCACTCTTATAAGTGGAAAATATGTACTGACTTCAGCCCATTGTGTCGCCGAGTCACCTATAATAAAGGAGTATATACCGTAAGTACCTTTTATTTTAAAATAGTTGTAGTTGGCTAGTTTCACTAGCTAGTACAGTTATCGTCAGAATTATCTTGACTCAAAATGATCTCAATACTAAGGAAGGTGGTAAAACCAAGGAATTAAGATCATTTTGAGCACTTTGTTCATCAACATTTTACTGATACTGACTGTACAGTACATCACTTCTGATTATCGCTGCCATTGTAGGGTTCCATACCTCAAGAGTGAAAGACCGCTCCTTTATAGGATCACTTTGTCGTCCGTCTGTCAGACAAGATCTTTTTCTTTAAATTCCGTAATCGTTCTAAATTGAAACTAATATCAAACAAAAGAAAGTCTATAACATCTTGAATGATTTTATGGCGAAAAAAAAACGTGTGTATACCTTTGTGTATACTTTTGGAGTGTACATCGCAGCTATCACAATTAGACCGTTACGTAGGAGGCGCGGGTTCGATCCCCGCTCAATGCGAATATTTATGCGGGTATTTGTATTTGTCTGGTCGTGCCTCGGAGAGTACGTTAAGCCGTCGGTCCCGGCAGTCGTTACGGGCAGTTGAAGCTCTCAAAAGTCCAACAACTGGTCTAGCTGCAATGCTTCGATATCGCCTTTGGGTTGTGGAGGTCAAATGGCAATCACTTCACAGAAAGTATCGAAGTTTAGCGAAATCCGCAGTTAGACTGGTAAAGCGGACTCCAGACTCCAAGCTGAAAGCTTCGGATGCGAAGATGAAGAAGATCGCATCTATCACAATATTATAACACACACACTTCTATCTTCAGCACATTCATTCGTCTTGGAGAATACAATACAGATAACGATGGCGCCGATTGTGCGGGTGAAGAATGCAACGATGGTGAAGTAAGGATAGCGATTGAAAAGATAATACCGCACCCGGATTACAATGGCAGGTCAAAAAGAAATGACATCGCTCTGATCAGAATGGAGAGTAGTGCACCATATACAGGTTCGTTGTTTTATGTTACTTGTGAATACAAGCTAGGTGGAATTTAAAAGCTAGATAATTTGAATTTGTTTACTTAGATAATGCCTATAATATTGGAACGATCGATTATCAGTATAACTATATCAATGGTCCACTTGATACCTAGTGAATATTCAGAGGTACAACTGGCCCACTTATAAAATTATATCTGGGCAAATGTGGTATTAACATCCTGCAAGAGGGTACAACTCGCCTGCAGGCAAGATATCGAGAGGGCGACATGTCGCCTAACCCATCGTTAAGCCGAAGGTACCCATTGTGAAAAGATTTCTATATTTGGAGCCTCGAGCCAGATCCTTACCCAATATTGGTGGGGCATTTTTTTTTATTCTGAGAGTCAATTTTTTCGTTACAGTTTTCATCCGCCCGATTTGTCTTCCAACCATGGATGTTACGGTCCAAAAAGGACCAATTAATTTTTCACTAGCTTCCTGGTCTACTCCTAAAGGATCAAGCCCTGTGAAGTTGCACGTGAATTTACCTTTCGTCAAACAAGATGTAAGTTGTTATTCAATTCGCAGGTAATGAATAAACGTTTGAAATTGTAATATGGGTTTATTCCAGAAATCCCCACCGACAAATCCCCACCAGTGGGGATTGTTGTTTTTTTTTCAGTAATCCCACAGTTACATAACCTCAGACTAGAGGGGATTTTTGGAAAAATAACTAACAATCCCCACCAGATGTAGTTGTTTTAAAATTATGTAACAAAAAGGCGTTAATGTGCTATTTATTTAAATGTTTCATTATAAACAAAAGTTAAAACTTTTTATGATAAAGTTTTGCAATATTTTCGTGCAAACAATTTTATAACGAATTTTGAAATAATTACATTAATTATCGCAGTTTTTGTTAAATAATTTTAAATATCTGGTGGAGATTATTACTTATTTTTCCAAAAATCCCCACTAGGCAGAGTCTATGTAACTAGTGGGGAATTCAGGAAAAAAAAGTAATAATCCCCACTGGTAGGAATTTGTCAGTGGGGATTTCTGGAATAAACCAAATATGTAATTATATTTCAACAAATTGAAGCACACTGCCTCTTTGGAGCTTTTTTTTATTTATTTTTTATCGTGCGAAAAATCCCCACGGATACCACCCCCACGGAGCCGGTGGAGGCGGTTATGTCGGACTCGAACCGACTAAAACGCACCCCGGCTGACCCAGGACCATCTCTATCGAGATGGCCCCCTTCGGATTGTGGGGACCACAGTGTCCCCATCTAGCCCCGGTTACGGGGAGGCGCATTTTGCGCCGCCACCGTGGCCTGCTTCTGCTAGGGTGACAGGCGGCTCCACCGGTCACCTCCAGGCCAGCACTCATGGAGGACGGAGGTCGTTCTGCGACCTCCGACGTCCGGTTCGTCCTCGCTATGCGCGGGCTTCCCGGGCCCGGAGTCTGGTCCGGACCCGAACGGCCGCCTCCTTCTCGAGCATTACTTGCTCGCAGAAGGAGACAGCCGCACCCCAAGCGTTCGCGCATCTTACCATCGCTGTGAGCAACGTGGCGAGTGTGAGGACTCCCACCCCCAGAGCCGCCACTAGGACCCGCCTCGGCGTGTCCCACGCCGGGCACTCGGTCCGCGTGTGCAGCTCCGTGTCCTCGCACGCATCACAGTGATGGCACTCGGACGTTGGCTCCTTCCGGATCCGACACAGGTAACTCCCGAAACACCCGTGTCCGGTGATCACCTGCGTCAGCCGGTACGAGAGGCTGCCGTGTGGCCTCTCTAGCCACTCCTCCATGATGGGTCTTACCGCCGCTATTACGGCGTGCCCTGCGCTTGGTCGCCCAAGTCGTAGCTCCCATTCCGCTACCATGTCCCTGTGGAGCTGAGACCTCACGGCCCGAATTTCATCAGGCTCGGGTTCCCGTCCCTGCTCCCGCGCCTCCTTTCGATACCGATATAGCATCGAAAGGGCTCTCGCATCCAGGTTTCACGGTAGGGATCCGGCAAGGAGACTCGCCGCCTCCAGAGATATCGTGCGGTACCCCCTAATGGCCCTGCTGGCCATTGCACGCTGCGGCCCACGCAGCAGACGCGCATTGTGGACCGTCAGAGTGTCCGCCCATATTGGGCACCCATATAGGGCCATAGACCGCACGACTCCCGCGTAGAGTTTTAGCGCGTAGTAGCTTCCCGCGTGTAGTTTTTTTTTTTTTTTTTTTTTTTTTTTTTTTTTTTTTTTTTTTTTTTTTTTTTTTTTTTTTTTTTTTTTTTTTTTCGCTAGGTGGCGTAGCGAAGTAAACATCGCTTAAAAAGTGCTCCGTGATTTTATACTTCTAAAAATATAAAACAACCATTATTTATCACTAAAAGTATTACAGTGCGTAGCAAATAGTACCCTGTGCTTTCTAAATCTGTAGTGCAAGTGAATATTGTATTAATTTGTGTACTAAACAGTGAATTCAAACTCCCGCAAAAATTCGAATCTTAACGAACTTTTAACTATATGGTGAAAACACTGGAAAGTAAGCATAATAACTTTCCTAGGCGTTGTTTGAATGTTACAAGTGTGAGTTATCAAGTCATAGTGAAAAAAAAAAGTGGAAAAACTAGTAAAACTAATATCATTAATATTCTAACTTTACCTATTCATTTTTTGCAAAATTAAAAACAGCGCCATCTGTTGACACTGTCCTTAATCGGCTCAACGCCACAATACGTAACTATTCTAGATAGTCAATGCTAATAAACTCCACCAAAAGAGGGCGCTTTAATAAGTAATAATCTGATAGAATTATGGATCTGTCACAAAATATTACAATAAGACGTAATAAGATACATAAAACAACATCATGTGATTATTTGGATATGAGCTGCTCATTACAGTTAACCGACAAGCCGGCAAGCCTTGAAAATCTATCTTCTGAGATTTACATCCCAAACACCCTCCTTGATTTAAAAAGTGAAGTAACTGAGCTGAAAACTACTCTGGAAAGAACTCAGAATGAACTTGACAATATAATACTAGAAAAAAATGATTTAAAAAAGCTTGTCTCGCAGCTAAACCAAGAACTGATCACCTTAAAACAAATATGTAAAGCACCACTATCGTCTCTAAGGAAAAATAAGCTTACTAAGCGTAAATTCAGTAGCAGACGACGTCTTGCAGACAGTTTTCATTGTGATAGTCCACAGTCCGACGGCACACCATCTTCTCAGAACAAACAGAGCATAAACCAACAAATAATTGAAATTTCAACCTCAAATCCGGTCAATCCTAACCAAATAACACTAGATGGCACCACCTTGACCATAGAACACCAGGAGAAAACAAATTCAACCCCGAGAATTGAACCAGAGCCGCCGAAATTGAACAGGACCCGCCATGCAATCAATAAGCATAATATATATATATTTGGAGATCAACACGCGAAAGGTTTGGCACAAAGAATGATAAAAACTAGAACAAGTAAATGGAACGACAATTATACATGCACATCTTTCATAAAACCAAATGCGCAGACTACTCAGATCCTCAGCAGCTGCACTGACCAATTCCTTCAAGGACTCGCGCCCCAAGATATTGTTGTGCTAGTCATAGGTTCGAACGATAAGCGCCCGTATACTTTTATATCCGAACTTTGTAATGTATTATATAAGCTTCGATTTCACTCTGTATATGTAACAAATGTACAATGTAATCCCAACTTAAATGAAACCATGCTAAACTACAATATTAAACAGATAGTGAATAACTATACAAAATGCATATACATAGAATTACCACTAACTAGAGCCTATTACCTGAACAACTGTGCTCCCAGCCATAACTACTATATCAACATGCTGTGTAACAAACTAAATTCAGATATTGACCACAGATTTTACCAAAGTCAGATATTAACTCGGATTAAGGATAATCTTGCCAAATCAAAGGGCTCTCAATGTACAAAAAAACACATTAACATAACTAGTACTTCACCACCCCCTAAAAACAAACAAACAAAAATCACATCTTACTTTGCCACCTTAACACCTCTGTTAAAACCAACCTTAAAATTTTTTCGAGCCTAAAACAAAGTATGATACCCAGGATACCCTTACACCACTTCACCATAACACTACATTACCTAATGAACAGGACCCACCGAATAATGCGTTAGACGATATACATAAAAACACTTACATCTTTAACAATTTTATCACATTATTACACCAAAATATTGATGGCCTGCTGAACAAATCCGATGCACTAACTGTATCTTTATGCAACCTCACAGATAAGGGTACTTTTATAGACATTATATGTATATCTGAACACAATATGACACATGGTGATGAAATCTACCAAATTCTACCTGGCTATAGGCTAGTATCCTACTTTATGAGATCCAACAGACATGGAGGTACATGTATTTTATTAAAAAACAATTATCAGTTTAAACCACTGCCTGAGATAAATAAAATGTCCATTACAAATATATTTGAGTGTTCTAGTATTGAATTGACACAGCATGATATAAACATTTTATGCATTTATAGATCACCAAGTAGTTCGGTAAATATTTTCTTATTAATGTTAAATAAAATTTTGTTAAAATTATGTGCACATGGTAAAAAACTTATTATATGTGGAGATTTTAATATAGACGTTTTAACCCAAACACGCGAAAGCAGAGAATTTACAGAAATGCTGTTAAGTTTTAACCTGACTCTACAATTTAATCAACCTACGAGGAACATTAGCAAAAAATGCATCGACAATGTCGCCCACAACATCAAAGGATGTAAAGGTGAAATCATAGATCTTGCGCTATCTGATCACTCTGCCCAAATATTTACGTGTCCTGTCAAAAGGACCTGTCTGATAAAAAATTGGTACACTTACAAGCGCTGCTTTACTAGAACTAACAGAGAAAGGTTTATGACTCATTTAAAACAAGTTTCTTTTAACAATGTTTATGAAACCACAGATCCGGATGTCGCTTATAATTTATTCTCAGATCAATTCACCCAAACCTATAATTTATGTTTCCCTCTTAAAAAAGTCCGTGTAAGCCTTATCAAAAAACCAAAGTGGATGTCAAAAGGTATACAAGCCTGTAGTAAACGGAGACGAGATCTTCTATGGAGGTATAGAAAACATTCTACTGAGGAAAATAGATCAATTTTTCAAAATTACTCTAAACGCTATAAAAAAGTAATAAATTTGACAAAGAAATGTCAAAACAATCATTTTATCAACTCCTCTACAAATAAGGGAAAAGCAACATGGCAAGTTATAAATGATATTAAATATAAATATCCAAACGAAGGCGTAGAAAAACTTGTCATAAACAATGAAACAATAACTAATGCTACATCCATTGCAAATTCATTCAATGACTATTTTACTGACATAGTAAAAGGTACAACAGATGCTTACGAAAATAACAAACAAAGAACTAATACGAAGTTTACCAAAATTGAATACAATCTTAAGTCTATATTTATGCCTCCAACAATTCCTCATGACATTTTAAAAGTAATAACCTCTTTGAAAAATACCTTTAGCGTGGGACATGATGGGATCGACACGCGAATAGTGAAAGATGTAGCACTTCTCATAGCAGCCCCCTTAAGCCACACCATGAACCTTTGCATAGAACATGGCATATTTCCTGACCAACTAAAACTGACAGTAATAAAACCTATCCATAAAAAAGACAGTAAGTCAATAATTAACAACTATAGGCCTATCGCTTTATTACCAATATTTTCTAAAATATTCGAGACCATTATTTACAAATGCCTGTATGATTTCTTTGACACAAATGGTCTATTCACAACATGTCAATATGGATTTATGAAGAATAAATCGATAAACTTAGCTATCTACAACTTTTTGCATGAAGTGCTAATAAATATGGACAAACGATCACCGGCAATAGCTCTCTTCATGGACATGTCAAAGGCTTTCGACCGAGTTAATCATGAAATACTCTTAAAAAAGCTATATGCATATGGTGTGAGAGGAAATGTGTATGAAATACTTAAATCATATCTCAGCAATAGAACACAACTCACAGAAATAAAAAGAGTGTCTTTAAGCAGAAAAACTGAGGTAACACATAGCTCTAATATAAGAAATGTTATTGCAGGAATTCCCCAAGGTAGTATACTAGGTCCTTTGTTATTTCTTATTTATATTAATGACATGCCCAGAATAACGACATATAAAATGACATTATTTGCCGACGATAGTACCGTACTTTACACTGGTAGTAATTTAGAATATAATATAAACACATCTTTGACATCAATAATAGAATGGCTTAATGAAAATGACCTAAATATTAACATAGACAAAACCAATCTGATGCTCTTCAAGCAACGAAATATATCGCAAAACAATTTGAATATCTCGTACCAAAACACAAAAATTGAAGAAATTGATACTACTAAATTCTTGGGTCTCTACATTGACAATAAGGTAAACTGGAAATCTCATTGTGAATATATGTGTAAAAGATTAACTCAATTCTCATATGCATTATATAGATTACGTAAAATTAGCAATCAGTCGACGTTATTAACGGCTTACCATGGTTACGTACAATCCATTTTACGATATGGAATAATTTTTTGGGGGAGTTCAACATATAAGGACCATGTATTTGTTGCTCAGAAACGTTGTATTAGAAGTATATGCAACCTAAAACAAACCGATTCATGTGTACCTTATTTTAAAACATTGAACATTTTAACATTACCCTCCCTTTATATATACGAGGTTTCAGTGTTCATAAAAAGTAATACAGAATTATTTGAGTTTCGAACTAGGGCCAGAAATAGCGATAAATTGTCCATAGTAGCCAGCAGAACAGAATTATTACATAACAGCGTATTTTGCCTGGGACCTCGTATATATAATAATATCCCAGCTACCATAAGAAATGTAACAGAAATCAACAGTTTCAAAAGAAAACTTCGCATACTTTTAATAGAAAAATGTTATTATACAATCAAAGAATTTTTAGACGATGAATCACTATAATAAATAATATTATTCTATCTATAAATAATGTAATGCAGGTTAAATATTGGTTCTGTGTGTTAAACATGTTAAATATTAATTCTATGTTATGCATGTTAAATTCTGAATAACTGCTCCTGGGCCTTTAAGTAAGTACTTAGTTAGTAAGTTAGATATATTTATTATTGTATGCCCAATTGGCGAATCATAGCTGACTTTATTATTATGTGAACATCCTATGTACCTATGGTTTACAATATACATACTTTGAGTTTGAGTTTGAGTTTGAGAGTCTCCTGCAGGAGTCATCCGGCCCCCTCATGTTGGGCAGCAGCCGCCCCAAGGCGGCAGCTGTGTCCTTCAATTTAGGGGCCAGTCTTCGGAGATGCTCCCCGAAGTTCCACCGGCCGTCGAGAACGAGTCCCAGATATTTCATCTGGGGCTTGATGGCGATGGAAATGTCTCCCACTATGAGGCTGGAATCCTCCGGTGGGACGCGCCGAGGCCCATGAAAGAACATGGCCTCGGTTTTATGCAGAGCCACCTCGAGACCCAGCCGCCGGATCCGCTCCACGACTTGGGCAACCGCGGTCGTGGCCTTCAGGGTCGCTTCGCGGTATGTAGCCCCGCACGCTGTCACCAGCGTGTCGTCCGCATAACACGTGACGGCGGCACCGTCCGCAAGCTCACCGCAAAGCACCCAGTCGTAACCGATGTTCCACAGTAGCGGTCCCAAGACCGATCCCTGCGGAACACCACACGACATCTCTCGCCGACCGAGCCCGGTCGCACTTGGGTAGACGACTGCTCTCTCCGACAGATACGCCCCGACTATGCGGCGAAGGTAGAGAGGCACTTCGTGATACACGAGAGGCCTCTTTGGAGCTGGGCAAAACATAATAAACTTTTGACCTGGGTCCCGGCTTCACCCAAAATTCGAAAAAGGAACCCACAAACATAAATGCCATTTCTCAACGCAAAAAGCAGTTAAACGTTACTTTTTGCGTTGTTAAAGTTTTTTTAACGATTATACCCAAAGTACAGAAACGAACAATTACACTAATCATAATGACAATAATATTAGTATCTTGGAAAAATCGCATTCATACTATGAATAATAATATTAATATTTTTCACAGGAATGTCAGAAAGTTTACACACAAACTGGTCGCATAGAATTATGGAAGGGGCAGCTCTGTGCTGGAGGTGAGGAAGGCATGGATTCTTGCAGGGGTGATGGTGGATTGCCTCTAATGTATGAAACTGGTCGATCACACGCCGCCATTGGCATTGTCAGCTTCGGTGCCAACAAATGTGGTCAAGAAAATGTTCCTTCGGTTTACACTAACGTGTATGAATACAAGTCTTGGATTACCAGCAATATTGTCGAATAGTTTTATGGATAACTGTAACTATCATTATATCAACGATAAAAAAAAGGAATGGAAGTGATACGGATTTTTCAATGAGAAAACGTTCCAAAACTCTGTGCAACACAATACTTTTACTATGAAACCTCGTTCTTGTTTGCATCAATATTCATGTTACTGCTGAAAAACTTTTCTGTGTGTAACAACACCTAAAAAATGTACCTAGGTTCCAACAAATGAAAATAAACCTTGTAGGTAGTCTTTAAAGTCTATATTATCAAAAGCAGTTTGGCCGCGGGCGCGTGCATCGACCGGTGAACACAGCCGGCGTCACACGCTTTGATAATAATACACTAAACTTGAAGTTTGTGAAATCAGACACGAGTTGTTTGATGGGATTGGACCCTTGCTTAGTGAGGTCACACATCTAGCACATGCTTTATGACATTTCTTATCAAGAAGCATTTTTCTTGGTCATGATATTATGGCCAAGAAGAATGCTTTTTGATAAGATTGTGTGTGTACAGTGTAATAAAATGCTGCTTTAATGTGTGGCCCGCGTTACTACATATTTCGGCCTTAAATGCGAATTTTCAATCGAATTTAAACTTTATATAAATTCAAGAATCCTTTTCCTTCTCTTTTAAAAATAATTATACTGATGTAAATTATAATCATTATTAATCTAACAATTTAAAATTATATGTCCATTGTATCCGTTGTTTTATTTTAAAACGGTGAAATATATACTACTTATAATACACAATGATACTACGTTATTCACGTGATACATTTCTGGTAATAAGCGTACTTACCTTCTTGTTGAGTAGCAAAGTGCACAGGTTGCGTGTAAGGACTCAGATCCACTTGATTGCCCGACGATACTCGTACCCGGTAGTCCATGGCAGGTTGAAGATCGCGCAGTTCAATACTCTGCCGTATATCGTTGTCTTGTCTGAAACATTTCCAAAGCATGGTTAGAACATAGAATTCTCTTTCAAAAAACTTACTGATATTTAGAACTGTGAAATGCATGCGTAGGGATAGTTCCGCTCGAGAAATGGATATTCCAAAAGAAGCTGTAAGTACTTCTTAGGTTTTGTTTTCGTGCGAAACTGCCTAATTTTCCCCACCTTCCCCAGTCCCAGTTCCCCAGCAGTTATGTCGAACTCAAACCGAATAAAACCGTACACTGTCTTGGACTGAACGGTGTGAGATTGCCAAAGACAAATCCTGTCCCAACTCCAGCTGACCTAGAGCCATCTCCAGTTTTGAGAGGACTCCTTCGGGTGTGGAAACCACAGTGACCCCATCTTGCCCCCGAAAAGGAAAGACTACGTACCTGGTGATATTAATACTCTTAGCAGTATCCCACAGCATGAAGTCATTAGTAGTATACTGCATCGTGTAGTACTGGACATGAGTGCTGATGGTATCCCGCCAGGACAGCTTGGCTGAGTTACTGGATACTAAGTCTACTTGAAGATCTAGAGGGGGTGTTGGAGGCTCTGAAATAAGATACATTCAGGTATTAATATAGACCTAAGTCTGCCTGATTGGGTATAAATAAGCCCAATCCAACTTTACTTACTAATTAAGTTGGCTTGGACAAACGACGTATGCTCAAGGATCAGATTCCATGAAAGTCAACATTCCAATAAAAAATAATATGTGAGTTGACGTTTATACTGGAGATTGATGGCACTTGGTGAAATCTACTACACATATTGAATAACATACTAGTACTTTTTCACTAAGTTTAATTTTATTTCTGAACCTGACCGATTTCGCCTAACGTTTACCATTCGTGGTTTGATTAAACCAATTCCCCAACACTACAATATTTGCATTTTTTGCAATCAAATTCATTGACTAACGTGAGAACTCTCTTTAGAGTCCCTTCACATAAGCGTCGCGTTGGCATATTTTTGTGTCGTCTCGTCTACCCTGTGTATACATTCACGGAACTCCTGTATAAACACTAGTGTGAAGGACCTCTTAGGTAATAAAACTTACCAAGTATTTCCAAATGCACATTGAACGTTGCCACTCCATAAGGGTTACTGGCTCTACATTCATATGTTCCACCATCTCTGCTTTCCACATAGTTGATATTTATAACGCTGTTCAGCCCATTGTGCGTCGAAGTTTCTGATATCGTGAGTCTACAAAAAAGAGAGATCAGAACTTATAAATTTACATTAGCGCCATCTGTAAGGGTTATCACTAAGCATTGTATCAAGTGATAGAGGAAAATGCAAAATAGAACATGACAAGTGAAATGGTCACCTCTAGTAACGGTGCCGTTGTTTTACTTCAAACCAACTAGATGGCAATATTGCAAGTTTTGGAAAAATGTATTAAATAAAAATACTGGAATATAAAATTTTGATATCGGATATATAACGTCAAACAGAATTAATCCCTGAAAAATATAAAATAAAAGTACAACAAATTTAGAACCCTCTTCTCCTTATGAGTCACTTAAGTCAGAATTTTTTTGTGGATCTTATTCCAATAAAAAAATGTTTATTCATGTAAATTACCAAGTTACGCTTATGAATATCAAGATTATTTATTTTACATTTACCGCCAGCATCGCAAAGCAATAAGTAAAGCCTGTAATAAGGAAACAGAGAAATAAAAACGCGCAGCTATAGATAATAATATGAATCGTAATTTTAAAAGCCACTTACCTCGGAGAAGCAAAGTCTACGAGTTTCCCATCCAACGTCCACTTTACTCTAATGGGATTATCTCCTAATGGTTTGCATGTCAATGTCACTGGTAGACCCAACTTGGTCGTCAAATTAACCCCCACAGACTCAAAGTGCACTGGCTCTGAAATTTATGTTGTGATTGATACAAGATAGACTGGAGAAATAGACTAACTTTGCTATAGTTGTCGGTGAAGATATTATCAGAACTGAACAAGCTTGTTGTTCATCAAACCCATGCGTGTGGAGTATCTATAGATAGATCTTCAAAACTGCTATCGAGGATTATAACATATTTTTTTTAAATTGGAATGTCCAAGGAAGTAAACAAAAGAAATTGATCACTAATATTAAGAATAAAAATATTTTATGTTGTCAATTTAGATGTAGGTACCCTTTATAATATTGCTGCCGAGAGGCTAAGACATTCAGTCCTGAATCTTGATTTATCTAAGGACTGTATAAACAAATTGATAAATTATCTCTCAGATAAATAGTGATACAGAACTGAGTACCATTCTTGAATAAGGGCTTTAATGTCCTTTTCGAAATAAATTATTAAACTTACTATTGACACTGATCCATATATTGTTTTTCAAAGCATCGCCTACTCCATTTTCTACGTTGCATGCGTACATGCCTTCATCAGCAAGAGATACCACCTCAATAATGAGGGTACCGTTGGGGTAACTCATGACTCCTCCACCGGCTAGATCTAAAACTGGTCTCCAGATTCCTAATGCTGCTGAAATATATTATATGTGATGATTACATTTGTCATTCAGTTGTATACTTAATAGTAGATTATAAAACATTTGACAGACGAAAGACAGGTATACATTCAAACTTCTTAACAAACTGTTATATTTATTATATGAATAGGATAGTAGCATTAATTTGTCCTCTGTGGATAGTAGGAACACGCAACAGAAATATTGAATTTAAACGTAAATTCGTTACTTGTAGTTTTGAACCTACCGTCACGTTTCATCCAATGTATTTGAGGCGTAGGATATCCATTAGCATTACAATAGACTACACCTCGCTGTCCCAGCAACAAAGAGGTGTTAGTAGGCTCTGTTATCCATTTTGGGGCAACTGTAATCATAGCATGAATAGATCGCATCATCATAAAAATCAGCAACGTTATAAAAAAGAAGTGATCTACTACAACGTTGGTAAAAAAGAGAAAAATAGTTACAGGTAAGGCTTTTGACCTCTTACATACCGTTGATATAAAGATCAGCGGTCTGGTTGACTTTTCCAACATGATTGGTTGCTATGCACGTATATTGTCCACAGTGTTCTAATGACACACTTCTTATAACTAGTATACTACATAACTCAGCGCCCTGTTCTGTAGCCTGAAAAATAAGGTGTACCACAGGGTTTAATTAATGAGACCAATGAACAACTATAATGAATGACTATAATCGGGACATTGATTAAATTTGAAGCATTTATTCTCTATTCGAAAGTTTGTTGCCACAAAAAAAAAATTGCTATTAAATGTGAAATTCGTTCCCCTCGGTCGCTAAATACCTATCAAATTCTAAAATATCACATTCGTCAAATATCACATTCGCAAGATACAAAATTCGCTAAACATCGTTCTAGGAGTACATTGAGCTTAAAAATTAACCTAATAGTGAACAGTCTACCTTGAGGCTCGCAGGCAGCTTTTTGCCATCTTTCAACCATGAAAAATAAATAGGTGGATCCCCACTGACAATGTTACACATGATCTGTACTATTTGTCCTTCTTTCAGTCCGGTTCCCACTCGAAGTTCGTCTAATTCTGGTGCTTCTACTACTTGGATTTCAAAAGACCTGAAAGTTGAAGGTCTTTTAAATTTGTATAATAAAAAGCTCAGTTATTTGCTATTACTTTGACAGAATTGCAATAATTTATATAAAGAGAATTAAAAAAAATCAGATTTAAATCATAACCTTAAGTATTATTATTGTTACGTGTTGGAGCTTGTTTTGCCAATTCTAAACAATATATGTAATATGCGATATAATTAAGTACTTTTGGACAAGTCTACTTACCTTCTTGCCATCTCACCCGACGGGCTGTATACAATACAAGTATATACATCTCCATTCTGCTGTTTCACGACTCTAGCTATATTTAGAACACCATCTTGATCAGACTCGAAGAGCTGCCTTCGTTCTCTTCCAGCACTCTTATTATTCAATTTAGTCAAGTATGTTCGTTTATATCGAGCATGCTGAGGAAAGGTTGAACTGACGATTTTCTTGCCTTTGTGTTCCCATTCTAATTTACTGTAAGGAAATAATGTATTCGTTCATTAATTTGATTGAATTACATGTTTTATAACTCATCGTACAATACTTGTGTCAGTATATGTTGTGTATAAAAATAAATTGTGTATAACGAATTTTGTTTACATTTTCCACGTTTAACTTTTGCTTGATAAGAGATTCACTCTTTGTGTTTCTGGTAAGAATCGAAAATATACCATGTCCTCAATTACTAGAAATTTATACTTTTTATGTGCAATTTCTATATCAGGTATTATTTGGTCTTAAAGACACTGTAAACTACAATCTGTAAATTTATGAAGAAATGGTCGAATTCGATATTTATGAAGGACATACAAAGTTTAACAAAAATACATCTACCTTATCGGATATCCATAGAACGGACATCTTAACTTTAAAGATTCGCCACTCTGTACTTTTATCGGGGGCTGTGTTCTAATATACGGTGCACCTGAAAAACAAACGTCCATTTAACTTTCTAATTGATCACTACATACCCGAAAATACTAGGGTGCCTCCCCATGGTAATCCTATTCCATCAGATGGGCCATGTGCTTGTCTGCCTACCAGGCTAGTCACTTATATTTATTTTAAACAGTCTATTAACAATGACTTGAATTTAATTCAAATTACTACTACTTCGACAGTTTCAAATCCTTCTACAAATATTGAAGTGTCCTAATAAGTTTCAGAGAGCACTTTCAACAAGTTGTCACTTCAAATTAGGTTGCTACTACGTTTATCTTTGCGTAAATCTCCAGTCATTGCTTCCTTTTGAGGTCAAGGCAATATTATATTAAGTTATTGGTAGAATGGGGTGAATTCAGATTCAGCTTGTTTAGCAGTTTATTCAAATATTTTTCCTATAATAGGTATTTTAAATCAATAATACACAACCAAGCAATTATTAGTATTCCCCATAACTTCTCTAGCGAAGCTATAGCAAGTCGTAATAGGATGGATTTAAACCCGGGACCTCTCGATCTTAAAGCCGTTTATAGCAGTTTACTAGCAAATAAATCTATTGTACGTAATACTCATAAAATCTAACTCACCATAGACATCAACTCTAGCCGTATGTCCGGCATTAGACTCTCCTTCAATAGCCAGACAAGAGTATAAACCTCCATCTTCTACTCGAGATCTCGATATATTCAGCTGAGATACCACTCCTACTCCTGAAGGTGCCATCATTTGACCCAATGTGTATCTAAAAAAGTATCCACGAACTTATAAATGCAATAAGTCGCAATAACTGCCGTCCACGTGGGCGGGCCGGGCTTCAGCTGGTATGAAAACGTTATAATTATTATTATTTACCTCTGATCTGTATTAGAAGATATGACAACTCCATCCCTCTCCCAAATAAATCTTGGAGGTCTGTCTGCAGTTGCAGTACATTGAAGACTGACCTGAAATACATAAATGACGCTAGTACTATTATCTATTCTGTGTAGATGTTTAAAAGACTTCAGGCCAACGCAGAATCAAGTGGTGGCTGCTTGATGAAGCCAAGTCCCAGAGTTTCGTCTCAGCTATCGGTGATAAGTGCACTAATGCTGTAGACGAACCAGTGCAAGATTGCTGGGACAAGATTCAGGCAGCTATCCTTGAGGCGGGGAAGGCAGTGCTCGGCACGTCTAAGGGTGGACGCAAGTGTGACAAGGACACCTGGTGGTGGAACGACACAGTCCAGAAGGAGATCAGGGTGAAGAAAGCCCTCTTTAAAAAGTGGCAAGCGTCCAAATCTCCCGAAGACCACGACGAGTACAAAGAGGCTAAACGCGCCACTAGGAGAGCCGTAGCCAGGGCCAGACGAGACCACTTGCAACCGCTATACAACAAGTTGGAATCGTCTGAGGGGCAAAAGCTCATCTACAAGTTGGCGCGCTCCAGGGCCAAAGCGGTGCAGGCTATAACCAAGTGCCGCTGCATCAAAGACCCTGGAGGAAACCTGTTGTACGATGAAGTCGCGGTGAAGGAGAGATGGCGCTCATACTTCCACGATCTGCTGAATAAGCAGCATAAAGAGGTGCAGCCACCAGATCTCCCTCCAAATCTAGGACTAGTGCCACCGATAACGCCTGCTGAAGTTCAGACTGCCATTCGTCGCATGAAGAACCGGAAAGCTGTCGGACCCGACGAAGTCCCCATCGAGGCTTGGAAGGCAATGGGTGCCCGTGGTGTGGGCATCCTCGCAAATCTTTATAACCGTATCCTCCTCACCGGTAAAATCCCAAACCAGTGGAGGCTGAGTGTTATTACGCCAGTCTTCAAGGGCAAGGGATCGGTGCAGGAGTGTGGTAGTTACCGAGGTATAAAGATAATGTCCCACACCATGAAGCTTTACGAGCGGATAATCGATTCCCGGATCCGACAGGAGAGTACCCTCTCGGAGTGTCAGTATGGGTTCCGCCCCGGACACGGGACTATGGATCCGGCGTTCGCCCTAAGGATCGTCGCGGAGAGATACAGGGCGAGAAACACGCCCCTGTACTGTCTATTCCTAGACATGCAGAAGGCCTTCGACTGTGTGCCTCGCGCGATGATCTGGTGGGCACTGCGGTCCAAAGGTGTCCCAGAGGCTTACATCGACACCATCCGAGACATGTACCAAGATTCCGGTTCCGTGGTTCGGACCGCTGTTGGCGACACGAAAACCTTCCCCATCACCGTCGGGGTACACCAAGGATCCGTACTCAGTCCCTACCTGTTCAGCCTAGTGTTAGACGTTTTGTCGGACAGTATCAGAGACTCACATGAGCAGCCTCCATGGTTGCTTATGTATGCTGATGACATTGCGCTGATGGACGCAGACAGGAACAGATTGGTGCGACGTGTGAAAGTGTGGAAGGAGGCGCTTGAGAACGGCGGTCTGAAGCTAAATGTGGCGAAGACAGAGTACTTGGCGTTAAACTCAACAGATCCCACACCCGTTCGCATAGGCGATGACTTGGTCGAGCGCACGGATCAGGTTAAGTACCTGGGGTCTGTACTTCACGCTTCTGGTGACATCGACTACGACGTCAAGGCACGTATTGCCGCCGCGTGGGCTAAGTGGCGGGAATTGACTGGCGTCACTTGCGACTCCAAAATGCCAGTCAGGCTGAAGGGGCAGGTCTATAAAACGATCATTAGACCTGTCCTCTTACACGGCTGTGAGGCGTGGCCGCTGTTGGAGCGGCACAAGCAGATGCTGCGTGTCACGGAGATGAAAATGCTGCGGTGGATGTGTGGAGTCACGCGTAAAGATCGCGTGAGGAACTCACGCATCCGCGGCAGCCTTCATGTCCGTGACATCGCAGATAAAATGCAAGAGAGCCGCCTCCGCTGGTGCGGCCACGTCTTGCGGAAACCGCCCAGCTACGTGGGCAACAAATGCCTGGCAATGGCGCCCCCACCCGGTCCAGGTAGAAGGGGTAGGCCCAAGAAGTGCTGGCTTGGCGTCGTGGAGGGTGACATGCGTGAAAACGGTCTCACTACCTTGGACGCCCAAGATCGTGCGAAGTGGAGGAGGAAGAGCCGGAAGGCGGACCCTGAGCTCCGAGGGCACCGTGGCCTCGGATGCAATCAGGACTAACGTCTTTATGTGGATGATGATGTTTAAAAGACTTCAGAATCAAAATACTGTTGCATGTTCACGAGAACCATATACCTATTGAAAAAAACTATATCTAGTGAATTATTTATTTATTTCAAACACCACGATAGCTTGTTCTGATTTTTAAAGTTTTTAATTGACTTCTAAACAAGGAGATGGTCCTCAATCCGGATGTTTATTTTTTATGCTAGTACGCGCATAGCTCCGTCACCGGCAGATGGATTCTTACTACATTTATCATCATATTAATTACCATTTAAACCTTGAATCCGATTGCATCCGAGCTTTATACCTTGAAACTTCCAGTTACTCCTTCCCCACTTTTTAGTTTTGCTTAAATCATTTTTATTGGAGCTACTGCCGTCTAACCTCCCAACTACGAAAGAAAGGCCTGCACTAGAATCTTGTCGGTCAATCAGCAGGTGTACCCAAGATTCTGGTGGAGGTGCCACCTTCAATGTATATCTGTAATGGTCAACAGCCCATACCTCTTCTCCAGGAGTGATAACTTTATTGTTGAAGTGCTGCGTTATGATTATATTCCCAGTAGGCAAGTCTCTTTTACGTCTCATGAACTGCATCTCTGTTAAGAAAATAATTCGTATTTTAATAATAAATAAATGAAAAAATATTCCACAACATTCTACACAATGATATCTAGACCCATGGTAAGCTTAAGTAGCTTGTGTTATGAATGCGGATAAACATACTTAGATACTTTTTTTGTAAACACATACGTATTAAACATATAAATACCCAGATCGATGCAAATAGCCATACACATACATATAAATATTTGCACTGAGTGGGGATCGGAACCGCGCCTCCTGGATAGCAATCGCATTCACTACCACCACGCAACAGAGGCAGTCGTACTGTCCAACTATATGGTATACAAAATTTAGTATTGGATTATTTTGTTTATAGATAAATCCAACTACTAAAATTAACAAGTAATACGTAGTAGTACTCGTAGGTAACAAGAAAGCTCAGACCTACTACGTATTATCGATAGATGACGTCACTAACTTTTATTATATTGAACTAATTGCACTAATAATAGTGCCTGATTAATTCCATTATATTATTATATGATTGACATTCCACTTTGATATTGTATCTAAGATCAACATAATATCATACATAACATTTAAATAAGACCATTTTAGTAATTTCTCTCTCCTCTATCGCTATAAAGGTTTGCTGGAAGAAAACTCAACGTTGAATAAAACTCGTTTTTGTACTTATGTATCCTTTCATTAGTATCACAAACCTATTTATGTGTACAACAAAGAATATTATTTTAGCATGGAAAATTAAATTTCTTCTGCATACCTATTCCTAAAATATTTGTTACTTTACCTATGGTATTTGTATATAAATCGTCAGCTAACTTGGGAAAAAGTTCTTAACTCAATTGGGAGTCTTTCAGTTTTCTACGAATTGGGTGAATTGCGATATTTTTTCTTGAAGCGGTCTTCTGTTCCGTCGTTGCCTTTGCGGTGGAGTTCAACCACAAACACTGGGCTATGAGATATTTTTCATTTATGATAATAACACAAGATTTATAATTATGTACATTATATATTATACACACCTTCAGATTCGTAAAGCTCATCATCTGGTCTTGATTTTTTATTTTCGTAGGCCGTGAATCTGTAGGGAAACAAAAAAGAAATTAACATCTAGTAGCACCTAATAGGTACATCAGTGTTTCTAGTTCCTTGGATTTAAGATCATTTTGAGACTTTGTAGACAGGATCGTTTTGACGCTGACTGTACAGCCAGCGTCAGAGAAAACAGACCCCCTCAATACTTAAAGAATATCGCCGCCTGCGCCGGCCGCGTCACATGACTCACGAATGACGTCACGTGATGCGATCGTCGCAGAGCTGCGAACGAGCGAGCAGCTTCATCTGCCTTTTATTTGCATGTTCATATTCGTAATTATCTGATATTTTTCGTCTTTCGGCTCAATTGTATACCATGATACAATAAACTCACAAAAAGATGCCACTGCCGCTTGAGGATACGAACCCGCATCCTCAGCGCCAGCCGATCACTTAGACCGTGCCTTATACCACTAGGCTATCGGTTCACTTAATAATAATGACGAAAATATGAATAACATTACTCCTTTTATCGAACAAAGCTGATTACGGTGTAATTTTCTAGACCTTAAGGTTTAAATTTCAACTTCCACCATATGTAACAATAATAATTACTCAATTGATTAAAAGATAAGGTTGAAATTTGTATAGATTTCTTTTTTAGTTCAATAGATTACACTTGATACAGCTTCTTGCACTACCGTCATGTTTTACTTCAAAAATTTATCTGCTACATGAGCTGTGGCTATAGTATTATAATATCTGTTACAGCGCACTAAAGTTGCAATTAGAATACTTCTTTGCCTTATTTCCTAAACTGTGATTGAAGGTAACTTTATAATTCGTAGTAATTTGCATTGTTGTATTAATCCTCCTCGTAATATTATTCAATTTATTAAGTTTTTGATCAGTTTTTTGAGTAAATTGAAAGTATCGTTCGATTAACAACATTTATGAAAGCTAAAATTGTTGTTCTCTGGGAGCAAGAACAAAGCATAAAGAAAATAGCACGAGATATGGGCAAAACGGTAAGAGTTACGATAAAAATACCTATATTATATACCTATTTATATTGCTTAATCAATCATGTTATATTTTCATTTACAAGTTAGTTTTTTGGAGTTTCTTTTATTTATTATCATTTTCATTACAGAGAAATACAGTGCGTAGATGGATGCGAAGGTATCAAGCGACGAGTGATATAAATATGAACGCCAAGGACCTCGCCCAGTTGCTTATACTCATGAATCAGAGCGGCACCGTGATATTGTGGAAGCTCACTCAGTGGCACCCTTCAAAACTACGCGCGCAAGTGCTGAGACTTTTGGAGTATCGCTGAGCACTGTTCGACGAAATCTACACGCTGCGAACATCCATAATTATAAGCCAGCCAGAAAGATTCAACATACTGACGATCATCGCACCAACCGAGTAAATTTTATCACTCGTTATTTAAATTCCGACTGGGAAAACGAAATTGTTATATTTACCAACGAAAAATGCTGCGGTTAACATTACGTAAGTAAATCATTATATTCTGTAACAAATAAATATGTATAAATAAACATAAAACTTGTTTATTCTCTACCCCGAAATATATATATATATACATATATATATATACCTATATGTATATATATATATTTATATTTATATATATATATATGTATATTATATATTTTAATTATTATTGCTGCTGATATTGTTTTACATATATTGCAACAGATTTGAAAATGTTTATTATTTTAGGTTACTGGGGATGGATGTCTTCAATGGGCCCAGGCGAGCTAGTGGAAATAGGTGGCCGCATGAACAGTGAGCGATACCTTGAAGTGTTGAAAGACGTAATGCTGACTTCAGTGCGGGTCGCATATCCAGAAGGACAAATTTACCTGGTTCAGGATATCTCTTCAGTGCATCGGTCCCAAATTGTGCAGGACTGGCTAAATGCACAAGAAGATATAACGGTGTTTGAGCGGCCGGCTAAATGCCCGGATCTTAATCCTATAGAAAACTTGTGGGGTCAGATGGTTTTAAACTGGGACTCAAGTGAAATAAAGTAAAAAAAAAATGGATGAAGAGGTAAACCGAACTTGGGAATTAATGCGAAATAGTGCCGCATGCATAAAGGGACAAATCTTTGTGTGATGAACACGATTATTTGCTATGTGTCTGGGTGTAATTTATCTAAAATAAGTATTATATCAGTTGTCTAGTATCCTTATCAGTTATCACATTAAGGTGCTATTTTGGGCTAGATGACGCTGCGCTGTTTATAAAGTGTCCTAACATTCATAATAATAATAGTATATTATTAATATTCCATTACTCTTGTTTACAAGTTTAGTAATCTTCTAATGTGTTAACGATGCACCATCTGACCTCACATATTTTTCTAATGTTGTGTTGAAAGGGTTACTTATCAGAAAATGTGATCAAAGAGGAAGATGTATATTGCTATCCCGTTATAGTTTAGCATGTTGGTTCTTTCTTTGTGATTCACAGGCACAAATAACATTTCATTTTTCAACCATTCTTTTATTTTCGAAGATTATTCAGAGTGTAAAAAATTTATGTTGGCAACTTTAAATAAATATTGTAGTTATGTTTCTAGAATTATCTAATATTAAACATTTTATACTTCACTTAGGGTATTGTGTTTTGTCAATAAATTTAGGTCAGGTGAAATCTAAAAATAAGTAACCCTAATTTAACTCAGATAGATAAACTGTATACTCAACCAGGAAATGACCTCCATGTAGTCCTAGAAATGTAATTCGAGAAATAAATTAATATTGTTTATGCAACAAG
This sequence comes from Eilema sororculum, assembly GCA_914829495.1. Lineage (NCBI taxonomy): Eukaryota > Metazoa > Arthropoda > Insecta > Lepidoptera > Erebidae > Eilema > Eilema sororculum. Next base: position 3,660,726 of record OU618532.1, read on the forward strand.
CCTATTTTTTCTTACAAACCTTATACCTACTATAAAATTTGATTCCTTAAATAATGATTAACAAAAAGTGCTTAAGAGACTAAAAAAATAATTACATATATGAATACAAAAAGAACTTCATGTCCGAGGATTTGAACCCCCGCTTACCGTATACTCAAAGCGTCGGTCATAACCACTAGACCAACATACCATATACGTAATAAATCAAAAAACTTCAATGCTTTCATTTCATTATCAAGGGGGGTCCCTTTTCTCTGAAGCTTACTGTACCTATGCTTTTTTTTTTCGTGTAGCAATCCCCTCGGATACCTCCCCGCCGGAGTCGAAAGGGGAGTTTATGTCGGACTCGAACCGACTAAAACCACGCACCGACTGTGGGTAGTAGTGCTAGGCCGGAGGTGAGGTTGTCTTCGACATATCCTTACCAGCCCGGCTGACCCAGGGCTCTTGCGGTCTGGGCCTCCTCGGAAGGGGGGATAGCGCTGTCCCCAATTCGCCCCGACTGTACTTATGCCATGTATTTAGTAACATCCTGTTTCTTTGAATATCACATAGGCTATTGTTATCCTGAGAATGTGCTCCCAGCTCCCTTATCGTTGGCGGAACACGATCAGAGAGCTTACCACAATGTATTAAAGCGTCGTTGTTCCAGGCGAGTAAGAGAGATGAAGCTATACAATAAACCTCTTATTTGATAATACTCTTCGCTATACCAACGAACTTTAAGCTCCATCGACAGCAACAGCTAGTGTATTAAATGTACTAAGAATATGCATGCATGCAGAGGTGTATCCACACTTAATTATTCATCAACCTTGACTTTCAGTCCCACGTAATAGGGAGCGAGTCTATCACCATCAAGCGTAGACATAGGCTATCGTATATTTACAGACAAGTGGAAATTTTCATTAATCGTTCGAGTTCGATGGATTATCCTTTGTTTAATCCTGTGGTCATAAAGTGACAACCGAAACAGTTCGCTCTGAGCACAGTCATAAATTCAAATTGAGAGAGCATTATGCGGCGGCATGGCCCGACCATGTGCGGTAATTTCATTAATCTTAGTTTAATTTATGCATAGTTAAGTTAACGGTGGCTAAGCCGCGCTGGTAGTAATTATAATTTGTTCAACTTCATTTTGTTTGTTCATGAAGGAACGGGAAAGAGAATTCGTAGGGGTTTGTTGAAATGAAAATGAATAGATGAACATGTTTCAGATATCTAATCTATCTAGATTTGCTTTTAATACATTAGTTGATGGCCGTGGCCTTGCCCGCGTGGTGGTCGGTTATCACTAGTTTCCATCAGGCACCAGAAGCTAATTCTAATCTTCGATTTTGTAACTACTTGAGATCATAATATGACCGATGTTAAATCTAACCAAGACTTTAAAATTTGGAGGTATTCCACGAAGCGCACCCAAACGAAGCGCACCTAGACGAAGCGCACCTAAAGTATTCCACGAACCGCATCGACTAGAGCGTTCGCTACAAAGATCATAAATATTTTTGTAGTGTGTTTTCAACTCAACTTTTTAGAGGAGTTTTTTGTGACAGGGGTTTTATATTTTTATTTTCTAACTAGCTGTCCCGGCAAACTTTGTTTCGCCTTAGAAATTAGAATCAATTAGCTATATCAAATTATCCTAATTATTTTGAGAACGGAAAGCATTTCGATTCGGGCCCCATACGCCCACGGAGCTCCCGACACCAATAGATCACCGGGGCCCATACTTACACCTACGGAGCCTATATACCTATGGGACCCATACAACCATATACCTCTACGCTCAAGGGCGTTCATACTATTTACCATAAACAATCAATTTGCTCAGAGGGGTCACCGTAACTTGTTACGCCGATGACACCCTCGTTACGGCGCGGGGAGCAACGCACCGAGATGCAGCACTAAAGGCCACGGCAGGGGTTGCTCAAGTCGTGGGTCGAATACGGCGGCTGGGTTTCGAGGTCGCCCTTCACAAGTTCGAGGCTCTGTGCTTCCACGGACCTCGGATGGGGCCACCTGCGGGATCCAGCCTACAGGTAGGGGGCGTCAGCATCGGCATCGAGCCCTCGATGAAGTATCTGGGACTCGTGCTCGATGGCCGGTGGAACTTCGGACATCACTTCCGAAGTTTGGTCCCAAAACTGAGGGGGGCGTCAGCTGCACTCGCGCGGCTGATGCCCAATATCAGGGGACCCAACGCCCCCTGCCTATACGGGGCCCCCGTATGGGCAGAGAACCTGACGGCCAGTAATGTGGCTAGATTGCTGAGCCCACAGAGGGCGATGGCCGTCAGGGTGATAAGGGGATACCGCACGATCTCAGGTGAGGCGGCATGCCTCCTAGCCGGGACCCCTCCATGGGACCTGGAAGCGAGAGCCCTTGCGTCCCTATTTATATGGCGCAAGGAGGCGCCGGAGCGGGGCCAATGGCCTGCGTCTCGAGAAATCGAGGCCCAGCGGTCCCAGCTCTACCAGGAAACCGTGGAGACATGGAAGGTGCGACTTGAGCAACCAAAGGGGGGATTCGCCACAATTGCGGCCGTCAGACCGGTCATGGACGAGTGGCTGGAGAGGAGACACGGTGCTCTCTCCTACCGGTTGTCACAGATACTTACCGGGCATGGTAGCTTCGGTAGGTATCTGTGACGAAGACACCGGGAAACCACGGCCGAGTGTCAGCACTGCGAGGACCGCAGCGATGACACAGCGCTCCACACGCTGGTGGAGTGCACGGCGTGGGCGCAACAGCGCCAGGTCCTCGTGGTGGGTCTGGGCGTGGGCACCCTCTCGCTTGAGACCATGGTGCGAGCCATGGTCTCCAGCGGGAGTAAGTGGGACTGCGCCGCCTCTTTCTGTGAGCAGGTCATGCTCGTGAAAGAGGCGGCGGGGCGAGAGCGGAAGAAAACTCTCCCACCCGAGTTCCGCAGTCGGCGGCTTGGGTGCCACCGACGTGTCTTCACCGAAGACCATCGGCCTTACCAGCATACAGCAGTAAGAATATCATACAGCAGTATTAGAATTATAATAAACACTTTTTTTCCAATTCGTATTCCAAATTCAAAATTTAGACATGGCGCATGTCGGATCAGCTATTTTATATGGTGGTTATGTATTCTTAAATTTTCTAATTTCCCGCGCAATTTTCTTCATTTTTTATTTCATAAGAACCTTCTCCTAACAATAACGAACACAACAAAAAAAGAATTAGTGAAATCGGTCTAGCCGTTCACGCGTGATGTCGTGACCAAGGGAATAGGGATTCATTTTTATATATATAGATAATGCTTCGGTTGCAAGTGAAAATTCAAGTTTGCCGATAAACTTGAATTTTCACTTGCAACACCCTCTAACTTGAATAAAATGAATACTACCGTACTTAAAGATATTGACAAGGAACTGGTAATTTTGAGAACCTCAAGGTTGTTTCTGTAAATCAGGGCCAGTGTTAACACTTAACTAATGATCTACCCAGCAAGCTAAAGAAAATCTAACAATGTTGATTAACTATTGTTTTGCGTTAACAAAAGGGTAGTTATGACTCAGTCACGAGAAGTGTCGATTAGCAGCGAAGATTAACAAAAGTTTAGGTATCTGCCGATAGATAAAACGAATATAACACAACATGCATAATGAATTATTATTTATTATATATTTATTATAGATTATTAGAACCAAGATCATTTTTAAAGTTAAAATCTCATTTAAACGCACCAAAAAGTCATGGAATCCTGCACACAAGCCAAAAAATTCAAGTAATAAAATAATATTTATTTATTATGAACCGATTTGGATGTAGGCTTTTTCGTATGAGAGTTATATTAGTCGGGAGTGATCTTAGCTATGTTTGAAAAATGGCGGCCGCCACAACATGTCGGAATACATATTTCTTCATAACTCCCTAAATATGGGTATCAAATGAAAGAACTTGACTAGTAGATCTATTTTTTGGAGGTGTTATAGTATAAAATAAATTTTATATTAAAAATTTTAAAACCCCCTTCACAAAAACACCTCCAAAAAGTTGAAAATAAATTGTGTTTGCCTTTTAAATTTTGATATACCTAGTAATATTTTTATTCAACGCTTGCCATGTCGGGGGGACCTATTTTAAATATTTAATTTAATTTTTATTAATTGATTTATGTGGCTGTAGAAGAAATGCATGGTGTAATATTCTCAATGAGAAAACAGTGTGGTTGTTTGTATGAAATTTACAGTGCAATTTATAAAACTGCAGTTTAACTGAACTATTTCAGCTAACAACTATTATTCCTTACTGAAAATCCATTCCGGACTACTTAGCAAAATATTTGCTCACTTACAATATAACTGCACTGAAACTCCTCTAAAATAAACCCTCAAACTTGGCGCAAACTCATCAGCATTTAGCTTCTACAAACATTAAAAACTTAAACACATCAAGCAAGTTCCTGATCCATTTGTTTTTACTCTGAGCCGCCATTACTATGCATTGACACGATCCTGTGTACCAACACGGAGGCTAATACCGTCTCCAATAATAGATAATATTATCTGCAAGTACTACTTATAAAATTGGAAATTCTTTGTGTCTCAATCGGAGATGAAAAATTACTTTTATGTTAGATTAGCTGTTCTGAACATATTTTTTAATTTTCTGTTTGTTTAGATGCAAAAAATACTGAATGGATTGTAATCTGGTTTATAAGTAATTATGCTATTATATTAATTTTATTTGGTCAAAATATGTCAGACAGTATCTCTGACTAAATAGGTACTCTGTAGTGGATATATAGTTTCATTTATTAATACACGTTTATTAGCTTCACTTGTAACTATGTATGTAAGAAAATCTTGGAATCTTAATTTGACCCACTTCCCGATCTTCGATTAGGATGAAATTTTGCACACGCTCTGAGTTCTGATGACTATACATGACTAGCTAAGAAACGTCATTACAAATCCAATATGGCGGCCTGCCCAAGATGGCGGCTGGCTGTTTGAAATCCACCTCCATGATATGTTTTTTAAACTATTATTATTCTTTATTACACTTACAAAACCAAAAACACTAATATTTTCACGGACGATGACAGCGATTCCAGTACTATTATTATAATTATATAAGTTTTAAAGAAAACATTGAAATAATATTGAGTTAGGAGATAACAGTTAATAATAAGTCGCCTAGTTATAGTACTGTGGGAAGCTGTGATTTACACAATATGTACAGTTCTGTTGTATGGAGTAATAAATCAACAGATTTTTATTTTTGCATTCGATTTTTGTTTGTTGCGCGCCAGTAGTTTACTGTTTGACAGCGTCGATAAATGGTAGGTACTCAAACAAAATATTGTACAATTATAGCCTACTGAAATCCTGACCTGATCAATTCTTGTTCATTTGTTAACCTTTTGTAAGCTCTTCGACACAGAACCAGTTAACGAAATAGCTCGCATAATAAGCAAGCTCCAGTTGCAATGGGCTGGCCACGTCTGTCGAAGGACCGATGGCCGTTGGAACAGACAAGTCCTAGAGTAGGACACCTCCTAGGCAGATAGACTGATGACCTGAAAAAGGTGGCTGGGACAGACTGGATGCGGAAGGCGGAGGATCGGGTGAAATGGCACACATTGGGAGAGGCCTAAGTCCAGCAGTGGACAACGGTGGGCTAATTGATTGATGATTGATTCTAAGTTCTGATATATACTCGTAAGTTACCTACAGAATAAATGATTTTACCTGGTTTTGTGGTTCCGACTTGTTGAGTAATTTTGATATGACTTGCTGAGACCTGTAACAAATAAACAAAACTGATTGTTATGTTTATCATGAAATTACTCTTAAAAAGACACTCATGATACACCTAACAACAACATAAATCATTAAAAGCTCATTTAAAGTTGATACCATAATAAAAAGGACAAGATTGACTTAACACCAAACTTATTACTGTCTATCATGATTTAACAGTCTACACTAATACAAAAGACGTGACTAGCTACCATTTAGATGTAATATTTCAATCTTTCGTTACGACTCCCTAGGGAATAGGTTTCATTCTAAGAATAACAGTAACATTTTACAAAACTTTACCGTTTGTTGGAACCCGCGGGAAAAGATAGAGAAGACAGGCAAATCAAAGAATTTAAAGATCACTTTATTTTCTTTTTTCTTAGACAACTCTGAGAATCTTGTGATGTTTAGTACTAAGAATACGATGGTATTGCTCGATTTATTTATATTTTGGACCAAAAACACGCGATATAAGAGGTCCTGGTGCGCGCAGATTGTTTTGTAAAGCTCGTTCAACGCAGTAGCATTCCGTGATATCTTTAAAATATATCAAAGAATGCTGCTGCGCGTATAAAGCACGTTTTGAGCACATTTTAGTTCCAAGATATAACTGAACTATCTTTGGAAATAAGAATCACATACAAAACGCCATTGAAATAACGTTTCCTCAAACTAAAGAAGGAGAGGTGTCTTTTGTATTATAAACCTTTTTGTTCCTTTATACAATACTTTTCTCAGAAATGGAGATAATATTCCAACAATGAACTAAATTTTAAAAGATGCTATAAAGAAAAACAAATGTTATGTAAACGTTTGAAATGTCAGGGCAATGTTGGCACTTCCTAAAAGCAATTATTTCACGTCGGAAATCGAATATCGAACTTTCACGAGTGCATGCGAACACAGCCTCCAACTTTAAATCAGCCAAACAGGTGCACAAAATAATTAAAAATAAAACTGAATTCCAATTTTCGTATACCTCTTGCTGCTTCAAACTTTGCATTCATAAAACTATAGCGGCAGTAACCGACTTTTCAGTAAAATGAATATGAAAAGTAAAAAAAAGGCGGTTGGAATCCGGCAATTTCCAAACGGTTTAGTTTAAAAGTACCCACTAGTGAACTAACTCCCAATGCACTACAAACTTTCCGGAGCCCGCAGTTTCAGCTAGTGAGGAGCTAAGGTTTCAAGTAACGATACTTTTCAACATCGATATTATTTTTACTGTCGATAAAAAATAACAGGCGTGACAAAAAATCATTGCGCAGTACGTTTGATACACTCTTAATTTTATCTTGATAATCAGAGAAAGAGGTATTAAATTCCTATTCACTATTCGCCCCATTGATGACAAACGAGTCTCACATTTAAGCTAAATGTGTGTATATCAAAAATAAGTTGGTATAATAATCTCTACCCACTTAAAGTTTCTTCTTTAAAGTTACATGTGATTTTATTCCCAAGAAATACATTGAAAAAATTACTGATGTAATAATATCTGATGTACAAATTTACAAAGGTAAAAAAACAGCTCTGATATATATTTTTTTTTTTTAAAAGAATATTAGAACCGAAGTTACTAATATTCCCTGTAACCCCTCCAACTAAGCTAAATTGCTTGTGCTAGGAGTGGGTTCACGTCGGTAGTGTAATGGCCAGGATCGAATCCGGGACCTCTCGATCGTAAGGCCGACTCCTTAACCACTAAGCTACCGACGTAAATGTACCAAATCATGTCAAACGATGGTACTACCATGAATTCGTAAATTCTGCAAAACTGATTTTGTATCAACCCATCACTATTTTATCTCGGTAAAGTTTCCAGTTTCCAGACCACTAATCTATACTAAACTTTGTTAATATCCGAACCAAATACGACCTTATCGGTACAGGAATAGGGTTCACCATTTAGAGTACTAAAGTGAAAAACATTTTTTAATTGTTTTTCGGTGGTATTTTACTAAAGCTCGGAATGATTTGTTTACTTCATAAGTGAAAGAGAGTTAAATGTTTTTTAAATTGCTTTTTTATTAGCTTCAGCAACGTATTATACATCCTTTTTGAGTAGCAGAATCAAAGAATCAAAGAATCAATTTCATTTATTAAATTTAGGCACATAAAGAGCACATATGAACGTCAGAATTGTACAATGTCAGTCATATTAAAAATAAAAATACATCATTGGAAAATGATTCTTTCGCTGGTTCGGTAGGTTGGTTTACAGAGAAAAAAAAAACTATTAAAAAAAAAGAAGAGAGCAAGCAACTCAGTGAACTCGATTATCCTTCTTTTTTAATATGGTTGTAATAGTAATAGAACTGCAAGTCTACTTCACGTGTAACTTGATATACAACTCGTGCGAGTTAACATGGCACCTGGCTCGGGGCTTTGCGCGGGGGAGCGGGAGGCGTGTACGCTGACGCTACTAGCCTCGCACGGCGAGAGCGGGGTCGCGCGCGGGGAAGCGGGAGGTGGGTGTCTTCGAGGCAGGTGCCATGTTAACTCGCACGAGCTATAGGTACCTCTAGATTCTCTGGTGCAGATTTTTCTGAGTACCAAATAATGGTACAATGATAATACAGACCACATTTTGTTTCTCAGAGTATGACTGTATAAAGTTCAAACCAAACCAAATAATGGACCTATAAAAGAGCGGACCACGTGCATCAAAGTGAAAATTTTGGATGCAACGGAGATGGATGCTTAAGAGACCGCTTTTAACTTAATGAATTACATTGAATTGAGTCTAGCAGTAGTGACAGTGATTCAATGTAAAACACACGAATCCAGTTGGGTTGGGAGTTTCTGCTGGAGAAATTCAACATGTTATTATAGTGTGTGGGTCTCAAACAATTCATTTATATCAGGAGAAAATTTGTTCCTCAAAATAGTACAATATCTATATGAAGTTGCATCAACTCCGATGTTGCTAATCCTTCGACAATACCGGGTGTAAGGGGAACGCTCCTGAAGCTGAAAACCCCTAGTAGTACTCCAGGTACATAACACATTGGCATAAAAATAAAATCGATTTGGACAAAAAAAAAGTTATCAATTTTTTTCACATAATTTTCAAAAAAAACACCACTTCAAAAAAGCACACGCTTGGCGCTAGTTGTTTTTTCTGTGTAGTGATGTTCTTTTTTGAAATTACTGTTTCATTTAGTCTTACTAACACGATGGAGAGCAAATAATGCAAAAAAAGAATAGATTTTTTTTTGTCCAAATCGATTTTATTTTTATGCCAATGTGTTATGTACCTGGAGTACTACTAGGGGTTTTCGGCTTCGGAAGCGTTCCCCTAACACCCGGGATACGGTATAGCCATCATCTATTCTGTGGTATAGCAAAGCTAATACATTGCAAAAGAGTGGTCGTAATACACGTTGTTATGTGTGAGCAGTATCAATGTTGTCTTTAAACTATCAATGTGTGCATTTATTTTATGTAATGTGTATGTCAAACTTATACTTAAGTATTAGCTATTTTATACGCAGTGGTGTAGGGATGCTACTATTTCTAAAGAGTTTGTATATAGTATATGAACTGAACGTTACAGGTACGTCATAAATATAATAAAAGCAGTTGTCTAGTGTACTTTATTTCTATTTACAATGGATGGTCGTGTGCAGTTAGTTTAGAACGATAAATAGTAAAGTTTGTGAATGGTCCCGTCAAGCTAGTTGAAGTTAAGAATTATCTTGAACAGGTGTGAATGCATGTTGGCAGGATGAAGTGTGAATGAAAATAATAAAATATAATAAAGAAAAATAAAATGAATATATGGCTTGACGTAAAGTACTGTAACATTTATAACTAAGTATAACACACAAATAAATATATAAATATATAAATAATAGTGGTATGGGTAATGGACTGCTGAGACGAGGTCTCGGGTTCGATCCCAGGTTTACCATGGCACACACCAATGACTTTTCGATACTTTTCGAAGTTATGTGTGTATTTATCGCAGGTTTATAAGTGCCCGGTTAATGGCAATAGGCTCGCCACCTATTACATTGGGACCTAAACATAAACTGGCGAAATGTGGGTGCTAGCACCTCTGCCTACCCCTTCGGGGAATACAGGCGTGAGTTTATGTATGTTATGTATATAAATAAAAGACGTTCGTACATATACCATTATATTACAGACAACTACTATTACTATTACAGATAGGCAGATTTTTTTGGTTGTTAATTATATATTATTTTAATGATAGCCCGGGGTCTGGTAACGATGTCCTGGAAAACATTTGTGAAAGAATCATCCAACCCTATTGCAACAGAAACATTTCTGAATTGTGTTGCACGAAATATCGTATTTAAATTTGAGTTAAATCGTTGCAAAACTCTTAAAAAGGATGAACTTGTGTTAGCTGTTGTGCAAGGGATATATTTTAGGCAGTCTTATACACCAGCATCTAACCTAGACGGCGAGCGGTTTTAGTCGGTTCGTGTTCATCATAACCGGCCACGACGGCCGCTGGCGGCGTCAGTGGTTTACTGCATAAAAAAGATAAGTACTGTTAACTAACTTTCTGCAACTTCCGTTAAAAGTGAATGGCGGATCAATTAATTAGATAATACCCGGTCGGATCTAAATCAAATAAAAAGCTAGAAATGCCGATTATTGTGGACGATTTCACATAGTCCGGACAATATTTGGAGAAGTCTAGAAAATTTTTAAACTTCAAAAGTCATTTGTATGTAATTATTTTCGTGAAACATCATAAGATCTTGATTATCTTCTTCATCTTTGCATTAATCCCACTCGCATTCGTGGTTTTTCAACCTGGGAGTCTGGGCCTGCTTTTACCAGTCTAACTTTAGTGTTGGATGTCATTTATCGCGACCAAACATAGGCTATGTGTTAATCCAAGTTGTCAGGTAACTCCATACCAAACTTTTTGAAAATTGCTCCAGCCGTAAAAGAGTAACAAACATCCACCTATACTTGTGTACAAACTTTCGCATTTCATAATATTAGTAGGATATACATAGAAATGTAGTTAATGTTCCGCTAAACTATATAATTCTGTCATAAAACTTTATCAATTATGGAAAAGAATTAAGTATACTACCCCTTATATGATGTTGTATGTAAAAGTATATACTAATCGCCTTGACCGATTATATTTGCATATATTGTTATGTACGCAACACATTTAGCCGTACAACTTTATTGTCTGAATTTTCTCTACTCAACATTACGTTCAAATACCTCTACCGAAGTGAAAGCGTTAAAACGGTAACAGTATAAAACAAGTTGGTTTTCGATGTTCTGAATCGGGTCTCTCGACACACTCCACCTGTTGTAAATCTAAACATTGTATAAATTCATAGCCGAACGCTATCTCTCGAGATTCAGGTTGCCGTAGTTCGGCAGATAGGGTTTGTTATATTGTGTACAGATTTCGGCCGCCTACACTAACAATAACATTATGCTATAATAATATTATCCCACTTAAAACATAACACAACAGAATTTACCCACAGACTGTTGCAAAACAAACTAAGGACTTAAAATTTACGCATGATAAAATACATTATTATAATATTTATTGTCTCCAAGTAGCCATTTAGAAATGATTTAAAGCTATTGTTGAAGTTTCTATACTCACGAATTTATCGTCGGGTTTGAACAAAATTGCTTAGAACGTTGTTTTGTTTTAATAGACCCGTAGTGCGTGGTATGGCAAAGTTTCAGTTGAATTCTTTGATATATTGTATGACAATGTATTTTATTGTTCTAAACTAGGAGAGTCTCTAGAGGATAGAACGGTGGAATACCTTTAAATAAGGAAGTTTGCGACAAAAATGGGAAATAAATTCAGACAAGTTTCGTTAACTGCTTTTAGTTTTGTTGAGGAGATAGAGGAAAAATTGTTACACGCGTGGTTACTCGTGAATAATTTTTACCATTTTCCTAGGAATTCGATTTTATAATAACGTAGTATTCTATTCTAATTAGGAATTTAGGAATTCGGAATTATGATACATAGCGCTCAAGTGGGAATTGAACCCACGACCTTTCCCTTACAGAACACACAGGTGTGACTCAATAGCTCAGTTGGAAGAGCATTCCTCTTCCAACTGAGCTATTAAGTCGCACCTGAATCACTTCAAATTTCCGTAGTCTTTATATCCGTTTTAAGGGCGACGACTTTAAGCGCTTCTTTTTCCCAATGTATTTCGAATTTATGATTAAAATTTATATAATAAATGCTATAAGAATGTCATTCAAATTATAATACCTATCCTAAAATAATTTGTTCGCCGTCTTCGATCTGTATCACACATAATTGCAATGACAACGAGAGCGACCTGACCCCCGGCCCCAAAAGGTATGCTTGTTCCAATGCCTTATTCATCAATTAGCAGGTGCACTCGTTTGTAGGTGAGGTTGTCTTAGGTTCTGGAAATCTAGGTAAGGCCCATACATTTCCACAGAGTTTTTAATTATGAATTATATACACGCCTGTAAATTCCTGAAGAGGTAGTCAGAGGCGTATTAGCACCCACGTTTCGCCAATTATGTTTTTTTTTAAATCGTATAGCTGTTACATATGGGGTCTTTACATGATGAGTGTACGTCAACCTGTAAAACCTTTTAGTGCCATACAAGAACAGTAGCAGCGTTTATATCTCAATAAGGTACTGACACAGTTGGACATACTGAATACCAAACTGGGGCAACGTCGGTTTTAAAAAAGAAATAATAACAAATATATCGCGATAGAATCCGTAAAAAGTGGTTTTATTTCAATGAGTGACATTCGCGTAAACTTTAGAAAATATCATGTAAGCTATAGTAGCCTGTATATTGGAACACAGTGAATTCAGTCACTTTAGTTTCTGCACAGTTAACTGCTTTTGGCATTATTTAGTTATAGCTATGGATTCGTTGATGAAGCGGGCACTTAGTCGACACCCACAGGAATATATGGGGAGGCCTTTCTCTTCTCTACTGGTAACCAACACGGCAAGTAAATTTAATTATTAAATAATAATTAAATTATATTTTCTAAAGTTCACGCGAATGTCACTCATTGAAATAAAACCACTTTTTACGGATTCTATCGACGTTTCGGCTGCTTTTCGACGACACAGTGAGCTCATTCTGCGTAAATAGAAACACCAATAATTCACCATGATTCGGGTATTTTGATATAACTTATACTTTAAACTATGTGACAACTACCATCATGAGTCACACCGTGATCATAGCTGCTGAAAAGCAGCCGAAACGTCGGTTGAAAAGTAAATAATAACAAATATATCGCGATAGAATCCGTAAAAAGTGGTTTGATTTCAATAATTAAATAAATTTAATTCACACCCCTTTAATTTCTAGAAAGGAAAGTATTTGCTATAAACTTCAACTGTAAATCTCCAGTGCATGTACGAATGATTGTTACTTGCCGCACAAACTAGAAAGGACTGGTTCAAACTTTGCCCAACTGTTGTGCTAGCTCCCATGCGAACGGCAACTTGTATGTATGCATGCTAGGCTGCAGGCTGTAATGGCAAAGTTAATGTGATGGACGGATGGGAAAATGCTACATTAGTTTACAGTAACTTTGAAAGGGAAATTCTGAAATTGCGGACAGTGAATTATTACATGTTTATTTTCACTTTGCCTAGTTAGTATGGGCACAGAACAGATAATATTGCGAGCGTCGTATGGGTTAAATCTTGGGAGATAGTTTATTAATTAGAAATATATTTTATCAATATAATAAATATAAGATATGCACTTAATAATATCTCAGAATTTGTAAAAGCCCAAACCGAATAAATAAATGTTCCGCAACATTCTACATAACGCTATCTAGACCCATGGTAAACTTAACTAGCTTGTGTTATGGACAAGCTATGTAGTTTAGTTAAGCTTAGCATGGGTCTAGAGATAGCGTTGTGTCCCGCACCCCGGAATATATTGCCAATAACTTTATACAGCCTAAGAAACACAAAAGATAACTTTTGGCAGTTTTGATGGCCCAATCGAAAAGATAGTTTGTACCTACACTGTTCACGTCCAATACACAGACAGAGACTGATAGCTTCGGATTATTTGATTGCAGGAAAATGATTCTTGTTGTTGGAGCTATGTGGAGCAATAATATTGAATTATGAGTCGTGAATTCTGTATTTTAAAGTAAAAATATAATACTTAGTCCACTGGCAGCCTCTGTGGCGTGGTGGTAGTGCACGCGACTGCCACGCAAGAGGCGCGGGTTCGATTCCCGCTCAGTGCAAATATTTGTATGCATGAATATGGCTATTTGCATTGGTCTGGGTGTTTTTATGTATAATATGTATGTATTTACGAAAATCCGCATTCTAGATTCCATAACACAAGCTATATAAGCTTACCGTGGGTCTAGATAGCGTTCTGTAGAATGTTGTGGAATATTTATTTATTTATTTATTATTTATTGCATAATACCCGCCAGCCCATCTCTTCCCATGCGGTATCATACAAGGTGACTAAGGGATTGGGTGGCTCAATTCGCTCAAATACGGCAATAGGCCTACTCCCTTTTTTTTCGTGCGGCAATCCCCACTGGTACCTACGGGTGCGGGTACGGTGCCGGAGCCGGAAGGGGAGGTTATATCGGACTCGAACTGACTAAAACCGCACACCGACTGAGGGTCGTGGTTTGGTTTGGAGGTTGTTTTCGACATATCCCTCGCACCCGGTTGACCCTTGGGCCATTCCTTATGGTCTGGCCATTCTTGGCAACCCCCTATTAGGCGAGCAAGTAATGCTCGAGAAGGAGGCGGCCGGTCGGGTCCGGACTAGACTCCGGGCCCGGGAAGCCCGTGCAGAGCGAAGGCGAACCGGACGTTGGAAGTCACAGAACGACCTCCGTTCTCTATGAGCGCTGGCCTGGGGGTGACCGGTGGAGCCGCCTGTCACCCTAGCAGAAGCAGGCCGCGGCGGCGGCACAAAGTGCGCCTCCCCGTAACCGGGGCTAGATGGGGACACTGTGGTCCCCACAACCCGAAGGGGGCCATCTCGAAAGAGATGGTCCTGGGTCTGCCGGGGTGCGAGAGATATGCTTTTGGCAATCTCACCTCCGGCAACCAAGGACCCAAGACGGCGTGCGTTTTAGTCGGTTCGAGTCCGACATAACCACCTCCACCGGCTCCGTGGGGGTGGTATCCGTGGGGATTTATCGCACGATAAAAAAACCCCCTATTACGTTTTTTTGCCTAACTCTCCAGGATAAAGGCGTGATGAATCTACTAATTGCTTTGAAAATTTCAGGTATTCCTAAGCATCAGCTTCAGAAAATATGAATACGAAATTAACAATACCTAACTAATCACCACATCGGGATCCCTAGAGGTGCATTAATAACCGCGTCCATTACTCACCGTAATTCCCGGGATAGTCGGGAACGTCGCTGCTAATCTCCGGGGCCCGGGACACCGGCGCAACACTGAAACAAGGAACCGTAATTAGAAATACAATTGATGATCAATTAAGCTGGTTATGCAGTTATTATTTTGTTGTTCAACAATTCTTTCGGTTTTATATTGAAATACTAATAGGTATATATGTATTGTGTGGTCTGCTGCTGAATGATCTGCGGTAGCCTAGTGGTATGGGTAATGGACTGCTGAGACGAGGTCTCGGGTTCGATCCCAGGTTTACCATGGCACACACTTGGCACGCACAATGACTTTTCGATGGTTTTCGAAGTTATGTGTGTATTTTTTTTTTATATAGGACACGTCAATTTGACTTCACCTCGCCTGATGTTAAGCTAAAGGCGAAGTCTCGGAAAGAGGGTCACCATCGGAAACATGTACCATGTTAACAGTGGTGGCACTCAGCTTGACGGCCTCATTAGATGCCTTTTCACGCCCCGCTTAAAGGACCCGGGACTGTAGGAAGAGGGAAACACGTTCGCAGGTTTATAAGTTAACCTGCGAACGTGTTTCCAAGTCAACCAATTTTTTGTGTGTATAATAAAAAATACTAGCTGTCCCGGCGAACTTCGTACCGCCAATTTTTTCCTGCCCTCATGGCGTCAGATCCCGTTCCCGCTGCACCATTTAGGGGGATGAAAAATAGATGTTGGCCGATCAACTCAGACCTACTCAATATGCTAATGGTCTAATCTATTATCAAATAGTATTATTATTTCCTTTATTTGAGTGAATAACATATAAATTACATTTTTAAATATAGGTATCCTAATTTATTATTATTATTATTTATCTCTTTATTGTATGGTACAATTTCACAGTAACATACAATTTGGCGGCCTTATCGCACTTGGTAATCTCTTCCAGGCAACCATTGAGTGAGTCAAAGATTTTTATTTTATTTTGGGGTCCATACAAAGATATTATACCGGGTGTAAGGGGAATGCTCCCGAAGCTGGAAACCCATAGTAGAGTGAGAGTAAATATTGCAAAATAAAAAAATAATAAAAAAAAATCGAAATTTTTTTCGCCAAATCGATTTTATTTTTATGCCAATGTGCTATGTACCTGGAGTACTACTAGGGATTTTCGGCTTCGGGAGTGTTCCCCTTACACCCGGTATTATGTATAATAGATGTTTAAAAGGCTTTCCAGCAGTTGACTGTGATATGTTAATTGATTTTATAGTTATACCTGACTATAGCCAATGTTTTTTTTACATAAAATACCACCAACGCATCAATTGAGTTGAGTAGTTGAAGTATCATATGAAAACATTTGAAATAATATGAAACCATTTTGAGGGCGTGCTCAAATAGTTTTGATAACCCAAATAATACAGAGGGGTTTTCTGATAGAACGGCCAACGCAACTTAATATTGTACGTATTCTTTTGGGAGCTACGATGCCAGAGACATTTTATTTCTTTCTTTCTTACATACATATAGGTCAAATTTAAAACATCCAGTCGTTTGCAGGGCTTGAACATTTAAAAACACCCGACTAAATAAATACTTCCAAAGAATGGTTACTGCAACGCCCCTGGAGAGTTGTCATTGTGACATCTATCTAAGAATCTTCGAACAAACGTCTCCTCTCATGTCCATCCCACAAAACTAACTTCCTGGGCTCCTCTTTCTTTGTTCAGTCTGTCCTTCTATGGAACACACTGCCTTCTGAGATCAGGATGTGCACGACTTATACGTTATACGTTCAAGTTCAAGTCAAGAGTTCGGCTTTGGCTTTTCAAACAGATAGCAGAGTCAACTCAAAGTTAATGTTTACATTGAATAAGTATGTGTATTATGTGCATATGTATTTAATAATTTATGTGTGTATTAGTGTATGTAATATATTTAATAATAAAAACAAAAGAAGTCTATGGAATGTCCAAACAATATCAAAATATTGTTTGGACATTCTGTAGACTACTTTTGTGCCTGCCACGTTAGTGTTCTGCACCTCCCTATGGTTGACTGGTAGAGAATGCCTACGGCATTAAGTCCGCCAATATACCTACTTTGTGCATGAAGTTAAATAAATAAATAAAAATAAAATAAATAAATTATATACATAGGAAAAAATTAATCTTCTCGGGCGGGACTCGTACCCGCAACCCGCGATCTTTCCGTTACAGTGGGAATGCCTTGACCAACTTGGCTACCAAAACACGCCCGATGCGATTCAAATTTCCCTTCAATATTTCCCTATGTATTCGATTTGTATAGTAAGCATACTACTTAATGCTGTAACATTCATTCAAATGCACTAATTAAACCCAAAACTGAAGACAAAAAAATGGCAACATTGATGTGCACAAACACCCTCTCATCCCTCGTTCCGTGGGTAAAAATACCTCCAAATGTATATATGAAAATATGTAGCCTACGTCACTAATAAGTAATTTAAAAAGAAATGGAGCATAGCATAACTAAATCCACAGATACTAATAAAACTAGTTCGCTATTCCTTAGATTAGTAAATGTGCGCTCGCTAGTACGAGAATATTAGCTACCAGCTCATCAGGCTATATTTAATCTCCATAACGTAGTAAGCTCACTATAATCCTTACCTCTATAAATATATGAAGTGTACAGTTAGCAAAAAAACGAGAATATACATTTAATAAAAAGCTCGTGTATTTTAGGATCAAGTCGTTTGAAATCATCTTGATAAACCAGTTAATCTCATCTTCTATCCTTTCTCAGTTGTTGCCCGCGACTCCACCGGCGTGAAAATATGTTCCCGTTCCGTACAGCCTAAGACAAAGGACCCACAAGACGGATATTAGGTCGTTTGGGCTGAAAATCATAAGTGGCGAAGTGTGGGTGCTAATTACACCTCTTGGGAGTATAATATGTATGTATGTAGAAAATCATGCAAAAATGTTCATAATATGATTGCTTAATGGTTAAAGCGATAAAACATTATGAGTAGATATGGGAATGTTTATAACAAGGCTTTTTACAATCAATTTTATCGTGTGGATTACTCAATCTGTTAAGCTACTTCCATTACTGGCTATACCCATCGCACCCCCGTTACATAAAACATATATATCGCAATTATTATTCCCTTTCCATCCTCCATAAGCGACGGGTTGAAATTTACTGGAATTTAATACCGTTCCCCAATTTAACATTTCAACGTGTCTATGTTGTTGCTTTGTCTGTCGGTGCTAAACAAATAGGTTGGGGACACACTGGATGTTTGTAGGACTTAATATCGATTTAAAAGACTACAGGAATTATATAACAATGACAGTAGATAGGAAAGTCTTTGTGATGTACCTAATGTGTTCTAGATGTTTTTACGTTCTTGGTTATATATATCAAAATAAATGAAAATTAAGATTAACCCTTTTGTCTTTTAACTTTCGATATTATTAAGCAAGTTCTTCTTCTACATTCGAGTGGTAATATCAGTTGCATCGAAGCATGTACTTTGGAGCTCAGGACCTTACTCTCTTACTCCACCTTTTCATGATTTGGGTAGTTTATGTCTTAAAAAAATGTCAGACCCTACAATTCCAAGATCTCCGCCAGAGACTCGTCCCTCAATCAATAGGTATACTGATATGTATGTAAGTTTGATGAGGGCGCTGAATGTGTTGACGGAATTTCATAGCACTACCCAAGTGTGAGAGAGATTGTGATGGTTCGGGCATGTTCATCGGATGGAGATTTCACGACTGCCAAGACGTAACCTGCTAAGTGAAATTGCTTTCGCCAGGAGAAGGGTTGGGAGAGCTTTGCTGCGCTTCAAGGACTGCACAAAGCGCGACATTTCCAAATTTTCCCATTATGGGAAAACCAGGCTGACGATCGCACCAAGTAGAGGAAGTCCCTGGCTGATGGGTGCAAGACCCATGACAACTGTTGATTCGAAACTTAGCCGAAAAGCGTGAGAAGAGACACGGGAGCGCAGGGTTTGCTTCGTCTGCCCAACTTTCAAGCGATCCTCAGTTTAGGTGCCAATCATGCGGACGCTGCTGTCACTCCCGTATCGGACTATACAGTCACACTAGAGCCTGCCACACAGATACTGCTTAAATCATCTACTTAAGATGTAAAGTCCGACTACTCAAGTTACATGATTGAAATAATCGATGAAAATACTAAGATTATAACCAACATAAAAAGCGATAAAATGCGTCAGTTGTGTCGCAAGCTTAATCTATACAGTCGCAAACATAAAACTTTAAAGTCAATAAAACGTACCAGCTCGACATAGCTGATAAGCACTTTTCTATTTCACTGTAGTCATTCAATATACTCCCAAGAAGATATTTGAAACAACTTCCTTTGCTTCATATTTTTGAATTCTAGTGTTTGTTTGCAAATTCCTCCGAATCTTTTGAATTGATAGGTTTGAAAATCAGTTGAAACATTTTGAAGACCCTAAGTTACACGGGTGGTTCCAACTAAATTTTATTTTTGTTTTTGGCAAAAAAAAGTATTTTAGTTTTAATAATAACTTGTTTTCGCCCGCAGCTCCGCCCGCGTAGATGTCGGTTATCGCGAACAAACATAGCCTATGTCCTTTCTCAAAGTCTAATCTGGTATAGGGTTAGATTAGACATCGGCGTGAAAGCGTAACATACAGACAGACATACAGAGTTACTTTCGCATTTATAATATTAGTATGGATTGGTATTGAAAATTATAATACACCCACCACATTATACTTAAACTTTTTTTAATGTATAGGTAATAATATAAATTAAACCTGCTACAGATTTATTAACAGTATAAATGTTAGCATCATAGTTAAGTAACTTGTATGTGCCAAATGGCGTAACAACAAGTTAAACCAAATGTGAACATCAACTACGAACTACCAGTTCTGTTTCCGCTCACAGTTCCACTGCTCCACATAAACTTGAGTTAAATGCTGTAGCGTAACTACAATAGTTAATACATCACTTAGTAAAACAGCAGTTTAGGCAACTAATATTGAGAGCTTGTGCTAAAATGGTACTTTTAACAACTACTATTTCTTCTAGACTGACAGCACAAAAACTCTTTGTGCTTACAGGTTCGGCAGCACGAGTCTGATTTCCCTAGACTATGGTAACCAATTTTGATCAGAGGTGTGTGCTTGTTTGCCACCTATGTGGTATAAAATTTTTTGCCTGTATGTTACTTTTCAAGGCTTAAACAACTGAACCGATTTTGTTGAAATCTAGTCTAAAGTCTAGTCTAATCTAGTCAAAGACGGATCAGAACTTAGAAAAGTAATATAGGCTAAGTTTTCTTACGAAAAATGCTTGAAGGGGTTCGAAAAAGGGATGAAATTTTGTAACTATTGAATAGAATTTTGATGGAACACATAGGCTATGACTGTGTCATGATAATTGACATCGTCGAAGAGCCACGGACAACGCTAGTATGTTTATTAGACCTCACAAAAAAAAATAAGAATCTTACCCTTCATACTGCCTTAGTATAGTATGACCTTGTTCCTTGGTAACGTGAACTGTAAGCCCAGTACCTGAAACAATATGTACAATGGAAACATTAATAAAACATTACACATTACCTAATTTTATTTACATTTTTTTAAGGACACGTCAATTTGGCTTCACCTCGCCTGATGGTGAGCTAAAGGCAAAGTCTCGGAAAGAGGGTCACCATCGTAAATGTACAATGTCAAGAATGGTGGCACTCAGCTTGACGGCCTCATCAGATGCCGTTTCACGCCCCGCTTAAAGGACCCGGGACTGTAGGACGAAGGAAACACGTGAACTGGCAGGGAGTTCCAGTTCTTAGTGGTGCGGCATAGGAATGATTCACCAAACCACTTGGTTCTAGAAGGTATATTCGGCACCGTATGCGGTGACATCTAAGCCCTGCACGTGTTGTCCTGTGGAAGAAAGGAGAGGTTGGGACTTTGGAAGAGCTCATCAGAACATTCACCATGGTAGAGACGGTTAAATACTGCCAAAGACGCAACATCTGCGTTTTTGTTGTTAGCATATTCAGTGGAAGTCGATCCAATAAAAGTCATGTATATGATGATGACGATTAACTAAACATTTAATTTCTTGATGAACATGTTGAGTGTTTCACAATATTTGTAATCCTACATCTCAAGATACAATTAAGAGTTTCTTCACAAAGTTTTTATACCATAGCTTTGGATTACTCTAGATAACGTAACTAATTCGTGCCAAAGCGTATCACCAAACTGGCACGGTGTAGCAATTTTTTGTACATTTCCAAGCTGCCTGTTTTTTTTTGTCTTTAGAGCTCTGTAATCATCATTTTGTGATTTTCAGCTTTCCTCTAAACTTTGCAATGTACTATCCTAGGTAGCCCGAGGCCAATAGTAACAGGTAGTAACCGAGAAGGTAAACGGAAGGTAGGACGCCTCATAGCCAGATTATGTTTTTTCTTTTAAAAAGAATAATAGAACCGAAGTTACCAATATTCACTCTAACCCCTCCAACTAAGCTAAATTGCTTGTGCTAAGAGTGAGTTCACGTCGGTAGTGTAATGGCTAGGATTCGGACCCGGAACTCGATCTTAAGGCCGACTCCTTAACCATTAAACTACCGACGCAGATGAACTGATGATCTGAAAAAGGTAGCTGGTTAAGACTGAATGCGGAAGGCAGAGAATCTGCAGAAACGGCGCACATTGGGAGAGCTCTTTTTGCCGGAGCGCCCACACGCCAGCTTGACCCTTTCGACTCGGTGCAAAGACGTGCGTTGAGGCTCGTCGACAGTCCCATACTCGCAGGCGATGTGGAACCTCTCAGCCTCAGGAGGGATTTTGCCTCACTGTGTGTTTTCTACCGCCTATATAATGGTTTGTGCTCAGATGAATTATTTGACATGATGCCTACAGCTACATTCTATCATCGCACCGCTCGCCATAGACAGGGAATTCATCCCCACACGTTGCATCCGAATACGGTGCGCACCGTGCGGTATGAAAGGAACTTCATCCCACGTACGCTCAAGCTGTGGAATGAACTCCCTGCCATGGTTTTCCCAAGCGACTACAATATGGGGTTCTTCAAGAGGGGCATTAGAAGGTTTCTTCAGGGTAGGCAGCGCGAGTGTAACGCCCCTGGTGTTGCATACGTCCATAGGCCGCGGTAACCACTTTCTATCAGGTGGACCGTGTGCTTGTCTGCCACCTAAGTGGTATAAAAAAAAGGCCTACGTCCAGCAGAGGACTGCAATAGGGTAATTAATTGAATGATTAAACCTAGTCGGTACTTAGCCACGAGCGCCTGGCGTGTATATCTATCTTTTTCTAAATCTGTGCTTCACACGTACAAGATAAGACAAACAAAAGACTCGAGACTTTATGTGTCGCAATTAACGATTCGAAATTTGAATGCAAAACAATTGGAATATAAGAGCGTCGTTTGTTTTACTGCGAGTCGTAAAGGTTTAATTTGTTTTACGCGTTATAAATTTTCATTACGTTACACGAGATATTATATTATTATAACATTTACGTCCGTACGAATTATGAGTGTCGCTGCGATGATACGACAGTCAATAGAGTTTGTTTTGAAATATAAGATTTTGTTAGAATATCTCAAAGAGTAGGTCAAAGTCAAAAATCAATGGGAATTACAAAACTTATGTGGTATATGAGATCACAGAAACTTCTTGGAACGGTGCCTAAAATAATTGATGAATGAAGCTCTGGCAGGCTTTTCTTACTGAATTAGATGGAGGGACGGTTATCACTCCTACAAAAGCATATTAAGCTAAACCAACAGGAGTGAACGGACTCAAAACTCAAAGATGATATCCTCGAATGCAACCGTGAGAAAAAATAATTTCGCAATAACCCTTGTTTGGGTACCTACTCAGAGATGTGTAAACCCACATTCCGGCAACAACGTTTATATTCTTCGTATTTTAACAAGGATCCAATTGTAAATAACTGGGCCTTATCAGACTCCTCACAGTACCTAGCTAATACCGCATAATATCAAAGCTAATCTATTATTGATAAATCCATGGTAATAAATACTCAAAATTACTCTCGGCGTTTGTAAAGTAATTAAATAAAACCACATATTGGAGAATCCAAACGATTATATCCAGCGAACAAAATAACCACAACCCTTTTACAATGACAGAATAATATTAATATAATCCCATTTAATTCTGACTCAATCAGAATTGTAGATAATCCCACTTAATTTGAATGGAACGAGCGATTTGTATATAGTCATGAATTATAATTGATGGTCTAAATAAAACATTAGCGTATTGTGTACCTAATCTATGTAATTAATTAATATGTTGCTTATTGGTAGTTACTGCAGAATATGCTTTTCTCTTCTGTTATTTTTGTGTTTGCTTTTTGTACCTTTGTTTTTATGTTCGCTTATTCAAATTGTGTTTAAATGTTTGCTTTGCTCTGTGTAACTTTTCACGACACTGCTCAACTGGCGGGTGGACTGTACTGCTTGGAAGTACCTACAGCTGAGTGAAATTGATAATATATAAATTATCTATATTTATTTATATTTATATATATTTTATATATATTTATTATATATTTCTTAATCGTTATTCTTATATATATATTTATTGTACCTACAAATTATATTTATCGAGTTTATGACGGGCAGTAGTGATAGTGACAGTGATTTATTATACTACTCGCTTAGTGATGATGACAGCGACAGTCGTAATAGTAGCGGTAACACGGGTGCACCTGCACTGGCTGAAGCACTTCAGGCTCAATTTTCCGATGTTCCTAGAAATTTTAATGTGGTTCATATTAACGCTCAGAGTATTCCTGGCCACTTCCCTGAGATGCTGACAGTTTTCGGTAAAAATAATAACATACACGCTATATTAGTTAGCGAGTCATGGCTAAAGCCATGTCTACCCTCAGTTTCTTACTCTCTACCTGGTTTCACACTTATCCGCAACGACCGTACGGGTAAGAATTGCGGGGGTGTTGCCATATATCTCCGCTGCTATATTCCCTACTCGATAGTCGATATATCAGCACAGCCACCCGCATCGAATGCTGGCGAGCATTTGTTTCTGGAGGTCGAGCTGCATCACTCAAAAATTTTGCTGGGTGTTTATTACTCTCCTTCGTTACTTGTAAACTTTTTTTCATCCTTCGAGAATCTCTTACACAACCACATCCCTTCTTACAAGCACACTATTATTATGGGTGACTTTAACACGTGTTTACTAAAAAAAGATTCTCGCTCGTCTTCTCTCCTTTCTATTGTCGAATCTACCAATCTCCATGTTCTCCCTCTTAATGCTACTCATTTTTTCCCAGACTGTGCACCATCTCTTCTTGATCTCTTGCTCGTCTCATCCTCAGACCATGTCGCTAAACATGGGCAATTGTCTGCGGATATTTTCTCCTATCATCATCTTCTCTATCTCACCTATAAAATCCGCCCACCCAAGGCAAAGCCAAAAATACTGATGCAGCGTAATTTTGGAGCCATGAATGTTGACCTACTCCGACAAGATGCAAGAGAGATCGATTGGGCACCCTTACTAACCACAGAGTCCGTAGACGAGAAGGTTGATATCTTAAATAATAATCTAATCGCGCTATATGACATACACGCGCCCATTCGAGCTGTAAAGCTAAAACATCCTCCCGCACCGTGGCTCACCGATGACATAAGAAATCTGATCGCCAAAAAGGGTGCAGCTAAGTTTAAGTACAAGATGCGACCTACAGACCGCAATAAAAATAACTATTTGTCAATACGTAATCACTGTAACAAGGTGTGTAGGAATGCACAACGCCAACATGTCCATAATTCTGTACAAAACAGTGACCCAGCTAAAGTATGGAAATTCCTGAGGTCGCTAGGGGTTGGTAAGCAACGGCAGGAACTACTTCCAACACGTCTGGATATTAATGCCCTTAACCAGCATTTCTCAGCTTCGTCTAATTTCAGCGGGACAGCTAAAATTACCACAATAAATCATCTCTCATCGCTTCCAACTCCTGACTACTCTCCATTTGGTTTCAATCAATTGTCCGTTTGTGATGTTGAGAAGGGTATTCTATCTATATCATCGAATGCAGTTGGCTCTGATTCCATCAGTCGCAAGATGGTGCTCCCCATCCTTGGCGACATAGTACCCATTATCACTCATATAATGAACCACTCCATCGCCAAAGGTACATTTCCTACAACGTGGAAAGATGCTCAAATCATCCCGTTACCCAAAAACCCTAAACCTACATCCTTTACCGATTACCGTCCTATCTCTATCCTACCTTTCCTATCTAAAGTCCTCGAACGCCTCATCCAAAACCAACTTAATACATTCATCCGCAAAAACGATTTATTAAACCCGTTACAATCCGGATTCCGCCCGGGGCATAGCACCACAACCTCCCTTATCAACATTACTGACGACATACGGCTCGGTATGGAGAATGGAAATCTCACAATACTCTGCCTACTTGATTTTAGCAACGCATTCAATACTGTGGATTTCGATGTCCTGCTAGCCATATTAAGCTCTCTCAACATATCTCCATCGGCTATTGACTTTTTTCGTAGTTACCTGTCTGGTCGCCGGCAGCGGGTCCGACTGGATGATACCTATTCATCATGGTCTAATACCGCTGCGGGTGTGCCGCAGGGTGGCGTTTTATCTCCCTTACTCTTCTCATTATTTATTAACTCTATATCTAGTCAACTTCTCTCTTCCTACCACCTGTATGCAGATGATTTACAAATCTACTGCCAGACAGATGTGGATGGACTGTCTCAGGGTATTGCCACTATTAACACCGATCTGGCGTATCTTAGTACTTGGACTGCTATGTATGGGCTCAAGATTAACCCCAGTAAGACTCAAGTCACTGTAATTGGTAGCTCAAGACTCTTACCAAAGGTTGACTGGTCGGCTCTACCTCAAATTCACTTTGAAGGTACTATCATTCCCATAAGTGATACAGTCAAAAACTTGGGCATATACCTTGACAAGACCATGTCATGGTCAGCTCAGGTGAAAAACATCAGCCGCAAAATATTCGCCACCGGTGGTACTTTGAGGAGATTACGTAATTTCCTCCCAACCGAAACCAAAATTGCGCTAGCGCAATCGATACTCCTCCCTATTCTGGATTATGCCGATGTCAGCTATCTCGATCTTAATGAGGACCAACTTGATAAACTTGAGCGACTCCAAAACTTCTGTATACGATTCATTTTTGGCTTGCGCAAATATGATCATGTTTCCGAATTTCGTAAAAAGCTCAAGTGGTTACCCATCCGCCTTCGCCGGAATACTCATATACTCTCTCTTCTTTTTAATATATTGTTTAACCCAACTACTCCTCTTTATCTAAAAAAGCGTTTTCAATTTCTGCACGAGAAAAATACAAGACATCTAAGATCCACGGAAAACTTGACCCTGGCAATGGTGACGCATTCTACCAGCTTCTACGACAAGTCCTTTACAGTACAAGCTGCTCGACTTTGGAACGCGTTGCCTGTAAAGATAAGACGAGCACAGTCGCTGTCTACATTTCAAAGACAGGTAAGGGAGCACTACCTAACGTTATAAGTTTTTATGACAACAGAACTCTGTATTGTTTCTGGGACCAATATTATATGATAAGCAATTTTAATTGCGCGTAGTATGTATATAAAGTATGTTTTATGTAGGTATGTATTCATGTATGTATCTATGTATGTATGTGTGTATGTATGTATGTATGCATGTATGTATGTATGTATGTATATATATGTGTATGTATGTTTGTATGTATATATGTATGTATGTATGCATGTATGTATATGGCTGTATGTATGTATTTGTATGTAGGAAATTATATAATGAAATATAGACTTTCTTCCTTCCTTCTGGTATTTAAATACTTAAGTATTTAAATAAGTAATAATTTTAGTGTACACCACAAACTACCTGTTCTTGCAGTTCAGTCCATCCAAACTGGTTGTCTGGAAGAAATCGCAGATCGCGATAAGGCCGCCCATTGTACAACTTTCTATCATGCATGTTTCCTCTGTATATGTTCTATGTTTGGTGTGCAATAAAGAGTATTCTATTCTATTCTATTCTAACATTAACAGGAATTGACACGACCATATAATGGATATAGATTTTACTACCTTTGAATTGCCTGGCATTCACCTATGAATTGCCTGTAAACTACCAGGTTCCATCACAAAACTACAGACAATTCATAGGCACACATACCTGCTGTTTGCTTGGGAAGAATTCGTGCTTCATACCTTGAAAGTTGTCTACTTCCATAGAACCATTGGTCCCTTAATGTAACCCCATAGGTTATTAATTTATTTAATTTTCTTCGGTAGCTTAGTGATGAAGGAGCTACCTCTTAACCAAGAGGTCCCACTGTTCGTTTGGTGACAACAGTAATTTCAGTTACAAGGTGACTTCAGGTGACCCTCAATTTGACGGTCACATCTGATGCGTTTTTACGCTCATCAAACACGTGATTCGCTATAGAATAAATATGTTGCAAAGAAAAGAAGCACCCTGTACTCAGCAATCACGATTTCAATATTATAAATTACATATTTATTAATTAAAAAATGCAGAGTTAAATAACAAACTCAGCATTTCTCTGCTTACAAATGAGCACAGCAGCCGACTTTCCACAGCAGGTTGAATACAAGTTGTTAACTCGGTGACGAAAATTGAAAATTTTCAGTGTGAAATTTCATTCGAGGCGTGAATGAGGTCTCATTAAACGATGGTGAGCCCACAAATTGCAATTTATTGTCCTAGAAATGACACAAATTTGTTATTTAGAGCCATTATTTACTGTACTTTGTTTACTTAGAATATATTTATTTATACTGACACAGTTTGATAGTTTTAAGTTGTTATTTTAGGCCCCACCAAAATCATGGGGCTCAAATAGACTGTTGAATAATAGTAATAATAATTCATTTATTTATCAGACAATTTAAATCCGAAAGAATAAGTAATGAGGCTCTAAGGCTGTTCTTTCTTGCAGGGGTAGGATGGCAGTCGCTTCTTTAAAAACTAAGATAAATAAATCCATAAGAAAAAGCAATAATTTTACCGAGTCAGGTTTACGTAAGACTTTTTTACTTTTTACTGATAGCTGTGCTGGTATATTTAGTTTGTCGCTCTAGCGTTGGGGCACACCAAACTACAGTTTGCTCGCGCATGTTCGAGGTAGCCCGCTCCTACGCGAGCAAGCTCCGTAAAACGGTCTGGGTAGTCTGGGTTTGCATGTCCAGTTTGATGCCAACTCCGACTTATATAAAAATAATTATTAGGTAGGCATAGGCGTCGGGTAGGCATTAAATACGTCTTGACAGTGGTGTTGCTAAGGCAATACTGACCATAGATTAATGCGCGCAGAGGCGCGCGGCGTGAGCAGCGCCCGACTGCTCGAGCGTGCTCATGTGTTGTATGCGCGAGCTGCCGCGACCATAATCTAATATATAATCTAGAAGTATATAAAATTTTGCAATGTTTCAATAATACATACTTACTTAAGGTTGAAATTTCGTAAATATCACTTAAAAAGTGTACGAGCAAACTTCGGTGGGCGCCAACGTTTATTTGTGTGAGGCCCCAAAGACTTCTAAAAGATCTGATATTTTCATCATCTTCTCGTTATCCGTGGGGTGGTATCCGTGGGGATTTTTTGCAAAATAAAAAGAAACCTATTATCTAAAAGAATGGAAACACTCCTATGACGTCCAATCATCCCTCAATCTATGTCTACCGAAAATTCCTAACTTTCTGAATGCCATATTATCCTAAAATGGTGGTCAATCATATTGACCACTTTCAGCCTATTTCTTCAATATTGTACAGACGTGAGTGTGTAATTCTTATATCATTAAGGTTGGTGGCTTCGTTTCAGTACCTACCAACGAGTTTTTTATTCAACACAATACGCACCTATTTATTCTGACCAGATTTTAATTTCCTTCCATTAATCATGGTTGTACAAAGAACCCGTACTATGTTAATATACCTTATAGGAATATGTGTATTTATCTTGTCGACTTCCATTTACATAACACAACATGAGTACAAATTCCTTTTATTTAATTAATAATTTCATTTATGTTCCATCATGCGTGACCAGAGTTCTAGTCCAATTTGCTTCATAAACCTTATGATCCGGATTGCACCTTTTGTAACCTTTGTACGTCGTGCGTTTCTTATTTATATGCATATTCTTTCTTTCTTTCAAAATATTACTTTTGCAAAGATATCACTATTCAACGCCATCTAGCTCAAAATATTTGAACTAATTACAAACAGCTCTTTCTGCATCGCGCTGTAGTAAAAGTTGTCATATTATTATTTTTTTAGTTTTTTAACATCAGCCATTGGACTACTTAATGGTCTTCTTAGCATGGTATTATGATAGAGAAATATCACACATTCCTCGACAATTTTTATACTACTAAGGTGGCAAATAAGCACAATTAACTTGAGGCCATAATGATAGTGAGTAGTATGCCTGAACTTTTTGTATTGCCGCTGGCGCAAAGAGTAAGAATAAAGAAACAACGCAAATTATCTATTGGGTATGTATTAGAAATATTATCATCATCATCCTTGTGTTAGAAGCGATCGCATCCGAGCCGCCACTTCGGAGTCCACTAGTCTACCCGAGGAGTGCCAGACCGTAAGGGATGGCCCTGCGTCAGCCGAGGTGCGAGAGATATGTCGACGACAACCTCACCTCCGGCATAGCACCACGACCCACAGTCGGCGTGCGGTTTTAGTCGGTTCGAGTCCGACATAACCTCCCCTTCGGGCTCCGGCGGGGGAGGTATCCGAGAGGCATTTCCGCATGGAACAAAAAGGAGTCCATTAGTCTAGCTGTGTGTCTTAACATGTACAGCTGTGTAATGATACTGATACCGAGCTGTGTAATGATATAGCTAATACTATCAACCTATATGTACAATCCATAAACATCAATGTAACTTAACATAACATAACATATACTCACGCCTGTATTCCCCGAAGGGGTAGGCAGAGGTGCTAGCCCACATTTCGCCAGTTTATGTTTAGGTCCCAATGTAATAGGTGGCGAGCCTATTGCCATTAACCGGGCACTTATAAACCTGCGATAAATACACACATAACTTCGAAAAACATCGAAAAGTCATTGGTGTGTGCCATGGTAAACCTGGGATCGAAGCCGAGACCTCGTCTCAGCAGTCCATTACCCATACCACTAGGCTACTGCTACATCTACATCAATTCAAACAATCAGGCTACATCAATGTATCATTATGGAATGCGAAATACGAGTTGGTTTACTGCCAAAAATCTTTATATTGTGACGCATCCATGGGGAACGTGACGATGTAGAGGGGTGCCCGAGATAAAAATACTTGACGAGAGATAAAAGTGTTATTTATTCGTATATGGCTCATAATAGACTCCATAAATATAACACTTTCCATTATGTAGTAGTTTTCATATAAAAAGTGGCCTACTATCAATCTTACCTTACCTTTCTTAGTGTGGATCAGACTCGGAACTTGACTTCGGTAACGATATTTTGTTTTTGCACAAATCACGCTTGATAACAAGAACCTTGGGTGAAGTCCACATGACATGGACTTCCATTTCAGATGCCGCTGACAATCCCAAAATATGTGACTTGACTTTGGAAGACGAAGAAAAACGTGTGCAAGTAGGCATTTAATTTTAACGAATTAAATGAAAAATAATATTACTAGAGTTGGTACCGTGCTATGGCCCAAAATCTAGACAATTCTAAGGCAGTTCTAGAACATTATTATCAGCCAGTGCTTTAATATGTCATTCTAGAGGGAAATTACATAAACATGAAGATTCTATTCAGTATTTCAGTTGTTACAACCGAATACAGACACTATAATCATAACAATAAGACGCAAAGTAGCTAAGCGAAACCGCTTCATTGACGTTTTTGCACGAAACTCCTGAGCACCGTGCTATTCTATGAATATTATGAATGTTGTACCAACACTTTCAAGTGTGAAGGTTGGCCGGTTTCTTGGTACTGAAAGCCAAAATACCTCAACTGATGACAAAGGCTTTTTTGCCATAGCACTAATAAATTACAAGCCATAAATCACAACCGCTATCGAGAGCTGTCCACTCATCTGTTAAAATTATGACCACGATCCATTAAATAAATTTTCAATCATTACATTTCAGTTTACATCAATGGACTCTTATCTACAGTGAATGAGAGTGCAGAGTGAATGGCAAATGCTTCAAACTGGGCATATCTTGCCATTAGGCTAATGATGCGTGGTTATTACTACGCTCGATGGAACATCTAGGCATGCTCGTGTTCCTTTTTGTGGTTACTCGGGAAGTTTTAGGGTTGAGTATTGAAGCAATGATATTTCATATTCATGCAATTTCTGAATCCATAGTAATATTATAAATGCGAAAGTAGCTCTGTCTGTCCGTCTGTCTGTATGTTACGCTTTCACGCCTAAACCACTTAACCGATTTTGATGAAATTTGGTATAGGGGTAGATAAGACCATGAGAAAGGACATCCATAGTAATATTATAAATGCGAAACTAGCTCTGTCTGTCTATCTGTCTGTACGTTACGCTTTCACGCCTAAACCACTTAACCGATTTTGATGAAATTTGGTATAGAGGTAGATTAGACCATGAGGAAGGACATAGGCTATGTTTGGTCGCAATAACTGACATCCACGTGGTCGGAGCCGCGGGCAATACCTAGTTAATAATAATTATTTCTTGAATATTTGCAGTTCATAGTTTCCAGAAATTTTATTTGAACCTTGCATCCAATGTTGTTACACCTTGAAAAGTGAGGTCCGTAATTTTTTAGTAAGTCACCTTTTAAATTTGTCCACCACTGTCGTCTGCACTAGAACCTTGTTTATTCTTTAGCAGGTGCATCAACCGTGTGGTGGTTTGGCCCTAAAATATAAGTAGGGCTCTGTATATTCTCCGCAATATCTGCCACTTGAATAATATTAGGTTACGGATCGTACGCAGAAGTTACTGGCACTAACAAACGATTTTAGGTGGTAGGTAGAATCTTCTTGTTCTTGTGCTAAGGTGGCAACTTGTAATATATTATATTATTAATATCATATATGACAGCCACGCGACTGCCACGCAGGAGGCGCGGGTTTGATCCCCGCTCAGTGCAAATATCTGTATGCATGAATATGTCTATTTGCATTGGTCAGGGTGTGTCTATGTATAATGTATGTATTTCCAAAAAAAAGTACCTATGTAAGTATGTTTATCCGCATTCTAGATTCCATAACATAAGCTATAAAAGCTTACCATGGGTCTAGATAGCGTTGTGTAGAATGTTGTGGAATATTTATTTATTTGTAAGCCATTACCGACTGCACCTACAGAACCCAGCATAGATTAACAAAGTGTTATCCTTGCAACAGCCCCATAACTTTGTGCTCACTAGCTAGTTAGTGAGATGATGCCTTTTTGCGTTTGACTACGTGGAAACTGTAATTAGGTAAGTAAAGTACGTTCCCGTATTGTAACACACTACTCTTTGTACACTGTTTTTTCACGTTTTGCTCAGAGCCTAATTGGTAACTTGATAGGGAGAATCGTAGTTGGGGTTTTCACGGAACTGGCTGCATATGTTTTGATATCTGCAAAAATACGTTGAGTATTTTTCTGTACTAATCAGTGCAGTGAATATGACGTCATATTCGGCTATTGCGGAGCTACGACAGATAGAAAAACAAAATTCTTATCTCGGTACGAGTATCGTGCATACTGTTTAATCAAAAGCTGTTACTTTTAACTCCCGACGCAAAAACGATGGGGTGTTATTAGATTGAAGTGTATGTGAGTGCGTGCTTGCGTGTGTGTGTGCGTCTGTGTATCTGTATGTCCATCTGTGCCATCGTAGCTTCCAACCGGAACTGATTTTTGGTGGTGGAACCGAAACAGACATTTGCAATATAAAAACAAAAAGAAATTACAGCCTCTATGGCGTGGCGGTAGTGAACGCGACTGCCATGCAGGCGCGGGTTCGATCCCCGCTCAGTGCAGATATTTGTATACATGAATATGGCTATTTGCAATGGTCTGTGTTTCTATGTATCATATGCATCAGTTAAGTTCAAGGTTATTTTATTTGGATTTTGTAATGTGTGCGATTAGTCCGCAATAAAAACAATTTTTCTTTCTTTCTCACTATGGGTCTAGATAGTGTTGTGTAGAATGTTGTGGAATATTTATATTTATAATAATTTCCACTCAATTCCAATTTATATAATACCTACTTGTGGTTATTATTAAAACAATTCTATATATTTTAAGTGTCCATTACTGTAGCTTTGTACAATACTTCTGAGGACCGTCCCAATGGGAGTCCCGTTCTATATTATATTAAGGATCTTTAAAAGGTTTTCGCGTGTTCGACCCGTGTCCCCACATAAGCCTCCCAATGGACTGAGTATCTTCGCCCCATTAAAGACAAAGTGATGTTGAAAGAAAATATCATCCCTAAATAAAATTGTTGCATAGATACTATCTGTGACCGTGAGAGAAAGAGATCGAGCTATACGCCCTAAGTAGCTCCATCCCTCTCTCTGCAAACCGCAACCCAAGCACGATAGTTCATAAGCACATCATGGCAGGTCCACTTAAGTTAAGTTTGACGATATTATTCGACTGTTTATACTGTAGATTGATGGCGCTTGGTGGAATCTGCTACACATATTGAATAACACACTTGTACTTTTCCACTGACTTTATTTCTAGACCTGACCGGTTTCGCCTTACGGCATTCTCAAAGGTTCACATTGATGTTTTAAAATTATAATTCGGAAACACTACAATTTTTTTTTTATTCTTTCGAATGTAACGCAAATGTTACGCATTGAAATATATAGCAATTTAATTATTTTCATACATAAAAATAATCAGAATGTACACCTACCACGTTGCAGTCGAACGCTTTACCACTAAGCCACAGAAGCTGTCAAAATTGCTTCGTATAACACAGAAACATTAAATGATTAAAATTAAAAGCAAGATGCTAACTAGGTACCCATAACTAATCGGGTAATGATCTGGTGAACTACTTCCATTATTAGGCGCGTTTAACAAACTCTGTTGTACCTATATACTCACGACTGTGTTTAGATTAGAGGGTAAGCACAGAAATGTGTGAGAGTGATTCCGTCAAATTCATACTTCAGTCCCAAGTGAATAAGTAATAGAGAAAGTCTATTGTTATCAGCAGATACTTTTTCATGGGCTATATTATATGTTTACTGTCTGTCTGGTCAGTCCATTGTCATTTCAGTTTGCTGCGAACTTTATTAGTAACTCCATTTTATTACGTAATCTTAAATTAATCCCTTCGATCCCCTTGATCTTTTTTTTTATTACTATACTACATATATATATATATATATATATATATATATATATATATATATATATATATATAATACAATATTCATGTATTATCTATCATTAGCAGTCGAGAATAATTGATAATAATTTGATATAATATTAAAATACTTTTTAAACCGACGTTTCGGCTGCTAGCAGCAGCCATGTTCGCGGTGTGACTCATCAGTAATAATAACAAATATATCGCGATAGAATCCGTAAAAAGTGGTTTTATTTCAATGAGTGACATTCGCGTAAACTTTAGAAAATATCAAGTCGAGAATAAGTTGAAATTGGAATGGAAAATTCGATCGTATTTACGTAGAAACAGATTTCATTAAGCGACTTTCTTCCTTACTAAGTAAAGAATAAGAACGTAATAAACGTGAATAAGGAATCACAAATTCAGTGTTTTCTTACCGTACACGTTACAATTAGTGGTTGGTGCACAAGTTAGGAGCAAGATACGGTGGCCATAAGGCTAATGGACTAGAAACGGCCATTTACTCCGAACAACATTTGGAAGATAGGCTCGTCGTACACTGAAACGTTTTAGTGGAAGATTTGAAGATGGTTTGCTATTTAAAGAAGGCTTTAGTGTTGATGATGACGATATAAAAGTGAGTATTTCTGCATTCAATTCTATTAACATTATAAATGTAAATATGAGGTAGAATGGATTGTGTGTGTACATTTTCTATTCAATCATGTCAGAACGGTTGAACGAAGCTAAACGAAATTTAGTACAATGATAGGTTTATAGTTTTTACTGATACTCACTACGTGGTATACAGGTAGTTTTAACTCGAACAGCTTTTCGCAACATAAAGGAGTATATGGTGGAAATACTAGCTGAAAAGTTCACTATACAGAGTTGATTTGAGAGACCCTTACTCTGTGTTTTTTCCATAAAGTATTAATCCGTCCCATTCAAAGCTTTCAACTTGGATCGTGGAGTCCTTTTTTACCAATCTAACTGCGGATTTAGCTGAACTTCGATATTTTATAGCAACTACCATCTGCTATAAAACTAAATATCTATTCTGTCTATCTACAGAGTTTAAAGTTTAACAAAAGAAGTAGTAAAACATTTTAGTATAAATACTACTTTAAGACTATCTTACAATTTTTATATCCTTTACAGTGCACTTCTCATCTGAATTAGTATCGAAACAAATTGCTAAATCATTGGAACGGAATGGAGTCGAGTAGTTTTCAATAAGAGCCCCACCATTATTATCGGAGAAGCGATACTTGAATGGCCACTAGTGTTTGTGTGTAGAACGGAATAGGTTTTGAAATGAGGCATCGTTTCTGTGTCACTGGATAATGGTACCGATATAAATCTGCACTGCTGTTAGAATAAAGGTGAAAAAATGCTTGACAAATTAATTGTTTTGCTAAATTATATGCTTATCAATCGATTCAAATGAAGAAGATGTATGCATGTATGTTTGACGTTATTATCTTGGGGCTGGTTGAACTAATGATGCGGTTTTCAGAAAAGTGATACTTATGTTTTTGGATTTTTGTTGTGATTCGTTTTATTTTTAATTAATAAGTAGCTGTCTCATAGTTATTAAGTTATCTGGAAATACTAACTATTATTAGAATTTTTGGTAGGTCCGTTAAAAATATGTTTTATTTCAATTTGTAACAAATATTCGCGTTAAATTTCGACAAAATCCATTTATCCACACTTGCATTTATAAAGTAGTATGTTTACGAACATAGTTCCAGTATGCGTTGCGCCTCAAACAACATTTGGTACTAACGATGTTCCTTACATTAGTAATATTATTGCCTACTACAGTACAACACTGTTATTATACCCTTGTTTTATATAGTTAATTAAGTATGTATGTATGTTTATGTTGTTTGTTGGAAATGTGTTAGAGTTAGGTTGTGCTTATGACGAAGTTTCGCTCGAACTGCGCGGCAGTTTGTGTAGAACTAACTGCTTACATTGCGGTGAATGTGGTTTGGAAAACAAAAGAATACTGTGTTAGCAGTGAAAGGTAAATAATTCGAACGATGTATAAACTCTATGTAGTACGGTCAACGAGTGGCTCAAAGGAGGGTATAGAGTGCGTGAGCGGGAACCTAAGCGATTTCTTCAGGAACTTATTCAGACTACTTAGAGAGAAAACATACTAAAAGTCCTGACGTCTAGGTGTCGAGCCGGAGGGGGGAGGGGGGGCAAAGGTCTCAATTTTAGGTTTTTTGTTAATAAATCAAAAACGGTGCGTTGTAGCGAAAAATGTTCAAAGATGAAATGAAAGCTTATAAAATTCTCTATAACTTTGATCTTAAATACTTTTCCATACTCCTACCCGTTTTTTAACTACACGCTCTGGAAAAGTGAAAATTAAAGTTATTCAGCGTTATGACCATTAACTGATGTGAAAAATTATCTTAAAATTTATTTTAACATAAGCTGGGAGTACCTCCACGTGGTGAAGGTCAATTAATCTCTTTACTGCAGACAAAGCTTCAGGAGAATGGAATACACACTCTGCAGGCTATGGACGATGCTGACGTTCTTATAGTGAAGACTGCTGTGGAACAATCAATCGTCGTTGGTGAAGATGTGGACCTAGCTGTTCTTTTGGTAAATTGGACTCCTCCTGCACAAGACATCTTACTTCTGAAACCCGACCGAGGAAAAACAAAAACAATTGCACTATCGACTCAAGAGATGCAACAGTATGGATATGAACACATCCTCTTCTTACACTCATTTACCGGCTGCAACACAACATCAGCAACGTTTAGAAAAAGCAAGGTGGGTTTCTGTAAATTGTATTTAAAGTCAGAAATAATTCAAGAAGCAGCAAAGGTTTTCTACAATCCCAACTCCAGCCATACTGATGTTGCAGAAGCTGGGAAGGTGTGCTTCCTAAAATGGTATGGGCGCCAACAAAAGTGACCTTTCTCAATCAGTACCGCTTCCAGTCGTTTATGAGGTCAGTAGCAAAAATTAAGCCTGATATCAGTTCCCCCCCACCAACTGAGAGCGCTGCTAATTATCATTCTTGGCGAACATACCACCAGGTGCAGCAGTGGCTCGGAAATGAGCTGCCCCCTCAAGAGTGGGGCTGGAAAACTGAAAAAGATATTTTGGCGCCAAGAACAACAGAAGATTTACCAGCACCCGAGGTTCTATTGAAGGCAATATTTTGTCGCTGCAATAAGGACTGTAGCAGCGGCAAATGTGGATGCCGGAAGGCTATGCTAAAATGTTCTGCTGCATGCCTTCATTGCCAAGGAAAATGTTTCAACGGCGTGTCGTCTAACGAGGAAGACAATGAGAATGACGATGAAGATGATATAGAGCCCTCTCACCAAGAACGACTTACTACTGAGGAGGGCGAGAAAGAAGATACCGCAGACAACGAACATTTGCCAGGACCCTCACGACCTAAGAGGATAAAAATATAACTCAACTAAAATTAAAATTTTCACTTTTCCATTAAATTCCTTAATTTTCACTTTTCCAGAGCATGTAGTTCAAAAACGGGTAGAAGTATGGAAAAGTATCTAAGATCAAAGTTATAGAGAATTTTATAAGCTTTCATTTCATCTTTGAACATTTTTCGCTACAACGCACCGTTTTTGATTTATTAACAAAAAACCTAAAATTGAGACCTTTGCCCCCCCCTCCCCCTTCCGGCTCGACACCTAGACGTCAGGACTTTTAGTATGTTTTCTCTCTAAGTAGTCTGAATAAGTTTCTGAAGAAATCGCTTAGGTTCCCGCTCACGCACTCTACAACTACTTTATTGACCGTACTAATGGCCCGAATTCCAGAACAGTATGCAGTTCTCGTTCTTGATAATTAGCTAGATCTAAGGAAATATTGAATTCAAGAAAAAAGTTCTAATGTCGAGAGATGTGAGATTCGATTCACAACAGACTGTTGTTCAGGAATGTGGGACTATATCTACCTTTATTCCTACGCTAATCCTCAGGGCTACCCTCGTGGTATTATCGGACACGATTGGAAAGTAATGCTCGAGATGGAGACGGTACAAAAGGCTTGGGAAGAACTATATAGTGATGAGGAAATGATGGGCAGTGTAGTCGTTGCAAATTTTGATTATTTTTTATCATCTCGTTTTTACAATACGTATTATTATTATTATTATTTATTAATACACTAGCAGCCTAAGCTGATGCGTGTATATCACTGCACTTGTGTTTTTAAAATTGTATAATGTTTGTCCAGTCTATTTTTAAAAATGTTTACGTTAGGAGCACTTATCACACTTTCTGGTAGGGAGTTCCACATTTGCACCACGCGGTTGGGCAGGAAGTTATACCTAGGGTTGCTGGCGCACCGAGGCTTACTTAGTTTCAGTGAGTGGCCTCTTAGATGTCTGTTGGAGTTCATGGTGTAGATGCTTTCAAGGTTTGATACATTGTAATGTTTGCTAAGGATTTTGTAAGTTTCTATGAGATCTCCTCTCTTCCTTCTCTCTTCCAGTGTATGTATGTAAGTATTTTTGGATACTTACCTACTGTAATCAGTGTTATGTGCTGCAGCTATGCAAAAAACGCTTTTTATTTCTTTTTGTTTTTCTTATGTTAAACATAGATATATTGTAGCGTTAGCGGTGTAAGTTATGTTGTGGTATGGTTTATCAAAATCTTTGGGGTAAAAGCGAATCTCATCTTGGCATAGCTGCTTATTAATGGACGAAGCTCTGACGTAGGTTTTCCTTTGGAACTTTTGGGTATACATACATACATAAAATCACGCCTGTTTCCCATAGGGGTAGGCAGAGACCACGGATCTCCATTTGCTACGATCCTGACATACTACGCTCACTTCATTCACTCTCATTACATTCTTCATGCATGCTCGTCGGTTTAGGGTACTACTTGTGGGTATACCACCTAGAAATGGAGTTGAGGGTTGAAATTCCTTCTAAAATTTAGCTTTTTCACACTAAAAGTTTAAAATATGTTAACGAAAACGATACCTACGCTTTTGCGGAAGGATTTGAGAATGTTAAAGTAATAACTCGGGAAAATTGTGTTATGTTCCCGCGACTAGAGCTGGCTGTCTCCGTCATTGGCAGCAGGGCTCTTAGTGAAATTTTATGTCTTCGAAATTATTTTCAATGAGCTAAAACATTATACGATTTTGTAATTTACTTTTTCATTCTTACAAATACATGAAGCTATTGTCTTATGAATATAGGTCTGACGTGTCAAGGTAATACACTGTATAATCCGAAACACCAATTCGAGAAAAGCGCCAAAATGTCTGTTGAACAGTCTTTTTGTAATTTTAAGCTATTAAAATTATGAAAATCAATGAAATTTATATCATTTTGTAGGTGTTTTTATTGTTGTTATAGCCATATAAAGAACTTGATAATTAAAACAAATAGTTTTCGAAGAAATTCAAAAAAGACTGTTAGTTTAACTTACCAATATGAATTTGTTAAGCTCGTGTAACGTATAACACTGTAAATAATAATACAGTGTTTTGCCTTAATAATCCTAAGAACTTATCATTATATATAACAATGTACTATTGAATACAGTTTTCTGCTGAAACTGTTTTAAGATTGAGTAAGTGAAACCTGTTCTTTTAGGGGTAATGGATTAAATAAAACAATTAAAAAATATATAAATTATTTACTTTAATTTGGTTAATGAACTATAAAATCTTTGAAATTATATTTAAACGTCACATATTTGAAATTATTGATGAGAAATTATTCAAAAATGTAAACAGCAAAATAATATTTCTTTACTCGCATGTTTATTAAAACACCTCTAGCAAAAAATGTATGGAAATAAAATTAGTTCTCTTTAAAAACTTCAAAATGTTGGTATCAAAACTAAAAAAAAATAATAATAATCACAGTAAAATAACCTTTTTTTGTAAATTCACATGCTTGTATAATCAACTTGAAATTATGATTTAAACTATTAAATATCGCTGTCAATATGTTCAGATAAATCAGGAGCTCCTAACTACAAGATTTTCATAGAAATCACGTCGTGATCTGGGCATAGCAGCACATAATGTTATTAGATCTGCTTTTTTTAGACTGGTGATTCCTCTTGGCGATGTCTCTTTAGGTATTATATCAATAACATTAATTCTATTTTTCAACATTTCAGCCAATTCTTTCTCTACTTTCTTTTTTAGAAAACGAATTTCCTTAAAGTCTCCGTCATAATCATTTTTAGCATACATGGCAAGCTGTCCTCGTCTGAATTCGATAATTTTTAAACTTTGCAAGTTATATCCATGTGGGTAGGCAACTTTAGAGTCATTATCAAAACATGTCATATGATCATGAGTTATCAATTCAACATGCAAGTTTTTTCGGAAAGCTTTCATCGCTGAAACAAAATCATTAAGATCATACAATTCACCAGTAGAAGTAAATTTCTTAGTTATGGCTGCGTGAACTGCGTCTGCTGCCATAAAAGTATGTCCCACTTCGAAATATACGAGAGTTAATTTCTCTATTTCAGTCTTTTCATCATTTACTTCTCTTACTAAAGCCGACATCAGTGTTTTATTTTTGTTCTGCGAATTGCAGTTATCGAGGAATAAATACACGTGTTTGGTATCCCTGTTAAATTTCCGCAAGACGTAGACATATGTATTGGCTATGTTATATGCTTTGCGGCCACTCTCTCCTTCATGCCACACGACACATACATCGACCATGTTTTTACCAGGAGGGACGAATGTTTCATTGAAAAGGATTAGCTTTCTGGAAAAGAAAGAATCTTTGGTATTCAGTAAAGGCATGCAAAGAACTTTTTGCATGTCTACAGTATAAATGAAGCTTTCACCATTTGAATTCTTGCATTCCTCTTGAACTAATTTCATATATCTTCGACAGGCCCGCTTGTTTTCCAAATGTTTTCCTAAATCTTGGCATAAATTACAATTGCAAGGTAGTGGCCGAGTTTTGTGGTCCATTTCATGATTTTTGCATTTGGTGCATATATCTTGTGCCATTTCAGCTGTTGACAAATTGAGTGATTTTATCTTCGAATAAAAATGAGACCAGCTACAAACTTTCAATCCTTTTGCAGCACAGTATTCTTTAAATCCTTTATACAACATAGAAAAGTTTATACCAGTGGGTAAATACCTTCTGTTGGGGGCGTGTTTCAAATTGTAGTGCGATTGAACTGGGTTGTATTTCATTATATAGTCTGTCATTTCAGAATCATATGTCGAAGGGAATGCATTTCCTGGTCTACGTTTTCCTCTTAAATCTGGAGCAGCACTAACTTTTGGATGTTTATTTCTTGACATATAATTGTTCTTTAAAACTGATTGCACAGCTTCGTCATTTTTGTAGCCTAAAGTTCCCAAGAAAAACTTTTTACATACTTGTATATCTTCAATCTTCCATATAAGAGTGTTATTTCGTCTACCACCTGCTCTAGCTACTTGTTTGGTGAGTACTCTCTCCACATTCCTAGATAGGAAATCCCGACGACGTTGTCTATCAAGGCTCCAAAATTGATCCCAGATTTCTATTCTTCTGTCTTGCGGAATCTTCTCAATACAAGTTTTTTTGCAAGAACATGGAGCTACCATTGGATGCTTTGCCATTTGCGCTTCCAAAATATCATTAGGGCATCTGCCCCTCTTTCTTTTTCTTGTCTGTACTTCCTTCCTAGGAGTGTTTTCTTTATTATTTACATCTGTACTCTGATTGCCATCTTGATATTGTTGTATACCATCAGATTCAAAATCAATGCTAACATTTTGTAAACCTTCATAACCGCAAGGTACCAATTCCGTATTAATTTCTTTTGTTTTGTCTTGATATCCCAACCCAATAGTATTATTTTGGCAATTATTTGATAATATTTTGTCAATGGAGTCATTTACTGCATTAATATTGCACTCATTTTCTGTTTCCTTAACTAAAAAATCCACTGACTGATGAGTATTTGAACTGGTCTTCAATATTTGTATACCCTCGGTTTCAAAATCAACGCTAACATTTTGTAAGTCTTCATAAGCGCAAGGTACCAACTCCGTATAAATTTTTGAACCAAAATCTTCCGACAAACACTCATTCAGCTGTGTTTCATTCATAGAAATAATAGGACTGATATTTCTGGAACTAATTTCCGATGGAGGTACATCTGGAAAATCACTTACAGACCCCGCAGTTATTTCTTGAATAACATTTGAAGCTATTATCGCCGACGAACTTGAATTGTAATAGTTGCTGTTATTTAGAGATAGATTAATTAATAACTTGTTACGTGAACCACTCATAATTGTTTTTATATTGCTACTAAACACCCTCATTAACGTAATGCATGCACAAATGAGTGCGGAATGATCTAAATCAAAACAAATACACGTGACCGGTGAAGACGGCCGCAGCGCTTGCCGTTCTGCTCTAACATCGTATACGTGAGATGAGTAAGAGCGATAGGCTCACACGCGCATCCAGGGCGGTCGGTCAATTATACAGTGTTTTGCCTTGACAACGTCGCTCATTCCCTTGCATTGAATGTATCGAACATGAGTTACTATTAGGGCAAAACAATGTTTTAAAAAATACAGTTTTATGGTTTGATGAAGGCACATTTCTAAAAACATACATGGTTTTTTAATATTGAATATCTTCATAAATAAAGGTCGTAACACGAAATATAATAGCGTCACTTAAAGTAGACCCTAAAATACGCCGAATAAGCGTTGTTAAGGAGAAACACTGTATTCTATTATACAGTGTATTACCTTGACACGTCAGAGGTACTAATTAAAACGTGGACTAAGGAACGTGTATAAAGAAATTTTATCACTCGAGTATTTTTCATAGGCTCATGTTTGATCCCTATCTTACTAGCCGAAAAGTAATTATGTGTAGACCTTGAAACATATTGGTCTTCTAGAAGAACCTATTCTCTTAAAATATAACGATTCGCTGAGTATAGCTTACCGAAAATGAAGAGCTAAGAATTGCAATTTGTAGAAGCTACTTTTGCCGTAGACTGTACAAATAGATACACACTTATTTGTATGTTTCCGATCCAATCTCCTACAGTATGGTATTGAACCAATGTACTCTAATAATATGCAAATAAAATATAATGTCCCATAAATCGTTAACATAAATGACACCACCAGTAAAAAAGGAAACGAACACCAATATGACGTCATATCACTTGTCATATTACATCCAGATACTACCTGACCTATTTTAAAAGTGAGAGCTTTCATATTTTAACGTATATTTTGGTGCACGTTCGAATTGACAGCACAATATCTTTGTTCCATACTATTCTGGTAAAATACAGTTGACACTTACGATTTCAGAGTAGTCACAATTTATCTAACTTCAATGGAAAATACTACTTGTAACAAAATATAATGTAGGACCTGAAACTTGGTAGTTCCATCAGAAAAGGCTTCTGAATCGGTTTTCATATATTTATAGGTAACATTTTTGTATTTTGGATGCCCAAGATCGTGCGAAGTGGAGGAGGAAGAGCCGGAAGGCGGACCCTGAGCTCCGAGGGCACCGTGGCTTCGGATGCAATCAGGACTAACGTTTTTATGTGGATGATGATGATATTTGTGTATTTTGAAAAATTGCAAACACTAAGCGCGTGTGTTTGTGGGTGTGTTTATTCACTCTACATGTCTTATCCTTCTCCCATCCCATCCCATCCTCATCATACAGGTCATGTTTAATATTCT
This sequence comes from Eilema sororculum, assembly GCA_914829495.1. Lineage (NCBI taxonomy): Eukaryota > Metazoa > Arthropoda > Insecta > Lepidoptera > Erebidae > Eilema > Eilema sororculum. The sequence continues at coordinate 3,705,065 of OU618532.1, forward strand.
TTAACAGGAGTGTAAAGTATTAAAATAACTTAATTTTTTTCAACAACAAGGTGATGATATAAAAAATTCCTCAGACATTTCTAATAAAAACATCTGAAAGGTAAAACAAACTGTTGACGAAAAAAATTGATACTTGAGATTCGGTTATTAAAAAAATATAAATTAATTTCCGGCCTCCGTTGTACGCAGAATTTACATTAATCTTTTAAAATATTTTATTAATATTTTGACGGAATAAATTGCGTTAACCTGACAGCATAATCTGCAATACGTTTCGTTTCGTTACCGGATAGAGAACACAGTATGGACAGATCATAGTTTAGTTGGTACAATAGGCTATTAGACTATTTTTTTTTACTTTTGAAAAAAGGACCACTTTGTAATAATATAATGAAAAGTAAAATGTTCATACGATAAATGGTTTTTAAGATATTTTATTTTGACACCTATATTCAATTTGTCGCGCCGCCCGAAAACGCTCCATACAAAAACGTACGAAATTGTGACGTCACGCTTCGGTAGCGCGTAGTGAAAATATATGGAGTGCAAGAGAACATCGCATGTATCGTGGTCTACGTTGCGCTGACACGTATATAGTTCAAATAAAAGTTATTTAAAAATTAATGAGGAATCTGAAAAGTTAATTATTTGAATTGAATTTGATTGTTTATATTTTAACTTTTTTGGGAATTTCAACTAATGAAAAGTCATAGTTTCAGTTTAGATATGCGATATTTTATTTTGCAAGGCACATTTTTTCAGAACAAGCTAACATATTAGGTAAGCAGTATTTTTTATTTACCTAGGCCAATAGCCTATTCCGATTTGACTACTGCGTTGTTCATTGTGAACTCATGGATACCCGAGGGGATTACATGCTATAAGTATACTGCTATAAAAATATATATTTATAAATCTTTGTCGTATGATTATAAGTGAAAAGAATCTATTTTACACGTGTGTTCTTCTTACAATACCGGTTCTTAAGCGGATCATGAAAAACCTTTTGTAGAGATCTCTAACTGAGGACTACCGTTTTAGAAACGATAGAATTTAGAATTTCATTCAATATTACTTTGAAAATACGTTAGGGACTGTACCATAAATTGCCATAAGGGGAGGCACAGGTTAGTAAAAAAAAAAACAAAATAATAGAGGAGGAATAGGAAAAATGAGTTACTATGGTGGATCTTGAACCCAAGACTTTTCCCTTACAGGGGGAATGCTGAGTCAGTTCTTTAAGGCGAAGGTGGAGTCATCTACCAACACTCTTAAGAACTGTAGGAACCAATGAATTTGAATTGATTCAGGTGTGGCTCAGTAGCTCAGTTGCAAGAGTATTCCCCTGTAAGGGAAGGGTCGTGGGTTCAAGCCCCACCTGAGTTATTAATATTACTAATTAAATCGAATATCTAAATTAGTTTTACAACACAATACAAATATCTTTAAACACCTCCCAGAGACAGATAAAACGTCACTAACTTTTAATACACCTATAACCAAAATCAAATTAAGAATGGACTTTGGTAGCACAAACGAGACTGACATACCGCAGCTTAGTTCGTTGTAATTATGAGCTACCAGTGAAACGGTATTAAACGGAATTAGGCGGATAAAACAAGATTGTGAGCAATATTACCGGGCCGGATTTGGCCGCAATCTGAGCCCCCGTTGGGCTGTTTGAAGGGAAGGATACGGTAGTATCTCAAAGGAAAGAAAACAAACTGCCTACTAAACTATAATTACAAAGAAAATGCCTTCGTTTTTTCTTGGAATTTAAGGTAACAAATTAAGTATTGTATGCTATAATATAGTATAATTATTGTCGTTTTTATCATACTCATTATTTTAAGGTTACGTTACATACATACATAAACTCACGCCTGTATTTCCCGAAGAGGTAGGCAGAGGTGCTAGCACCCACGTTTCGCCAGTTTATGCTTAGGTGCCAATGTAATAGGTGGCGAGCCTATTGCCATTAACCGGGCACTTATAAACCTACGATAAATACACACATAACTTCGAAAAGCATCGAAAAGTCATTGGTGTGTGCCATGGTAAACCTGGGATTGAACCCGAGACCTCGTCTCCATTATCCATACCACTAGGCTACTGCAGCTTACTTTAATAACAATTTATCCCTTAAAAACAACAATACTTGTCAAAAAAAACCAGGTTTGTAGGACGATTCGCACGACATGAACTCGCACAAAACTTGCGAATCGACACCTTAAATTTTTTTTTCTGTAGGCGATTCGCACTAAGTTAATTTATTGGTGTGCGAATCTTTACTTCCAAAAATATGTGATATATGACCGGAACCGCGGTCGCAGTCCCGATAGCCCCCTACCCTTATGTGAGTCACGAGTTTTGTAACCTGGATGGATTTTGTAACCTGAATGATTTTTCTAATTCGAAGCGCCTGGAGTTTTGTAAACTGGATGCGTTTTGTAACCTGCACGACTTTTGTAACCTGGATTAGTTTTTATAATCTGGATGAGATTTTGGCTTGAGTTCTCACGTGGATTTGGTTTTATGTTGGATTTCAATACCGTATCCAAAGTTTTCTAACCGATGCGCATGTACGCGTGACTTGCGTTTGTTGTCTTGTTACATTTCAATTATCTCGACCTTCTTGGACGACGAAATTTGGCCTTTATATTTTTTTTAAATATTTTTTAGCGTAATAACGTTTTTTATCACGTTATTGTAACTCATCTGTAAATATTTTGGAAGTAATTCAATGATATTACATACAAAAAAGAGGCAGATATGTTATTAGACTGCGCCTGGTGAAGACGCGAAAACGTCCCAATTGGGACGTATCGCATTTAGTATATGTCTGGCAAACGCCGAGTTGTCACGTATGTAAGCGCATAATAAAATTGCAATAAAAATGCCACCGTGTATTTTTAAAAATGTACAAATTACGACACTAAAATCAATAAAACACGAAGGACCTTCTATCACATGTAAGTACATACAATATTACCGATTTTTTAGTGTATTTCATTAAAATTAGTTCAATAATATTTTTAAAATAATGGCGGCAAAGAAAAAGGACAGAAATACTTTTTGATATAAGCACGACAAGGATACAACAACACTGCTTGCCTAGATTATCAGTACAGATGCGACATAGGGTAATTTTCAGTTTACTGCCTACTAAAGTAATAATTTTGACCTGCTGTTCAGTTTTATTTGTTATTTAAAATTGAGTAACAACATTTTTGTTTTATTTATTCGTTGTCCTTTAAATAATTGTAATAACCTAAATTTTTTTTCAAGGTTTCCGACTAATGAAGTTTGACTTCAAGAATGGATTGCAATTGTTAAAGAACAACGAAATGAGTTTGACTGGACACCTTCAAAAAGCAGTAGAATTTGTAGCAATAATTTTGAAGCCACTGAGAGATATACTTCGAAAAAAGGAACATTGCTCAGGAAGAATATAAATAACTGACAAATATACCACTATTCGGCTTCATTCGGCTCATAAAAATAATCCCAAAATAAAAAACTTTGTAAGAGGCAGAAAAGACATAAATTAAATTTATTTGAACTCAAACTCAAACTCAAACTCAAAGTATGTATATTGTAAACCATAGGTACATAGGATGTTCACATAATAATAAAGTCAGCTATGATTCGCCAATTGGGCATACAATAATAAATATTTCTAACTTACTAACTAAGTACTTACTTAAAGGCCCAGGAGCAGTTATTCAGAATTTAACATGCATAACATAGAATTAATATTTAACATGTTTAACACACAGAACCAATTTTTGATTATAACGTCAGTACGGCACTATGGTTTTATTTTCAAGAAGTTTCCTACTTATCTTTTTGAATTATTATCATTTTCCGAAATAAATAATGACGTATTGTTTTTTCATCGAATTTCATTTCTTGCCTACCAACGAAATACCCCTTCTGTTCAACAAAATCATAATCTATGCTTCGAAGCGATTTGTAAGTGCAATCGTCCGAATCATTCCGAATTATAGCTATCTTTTTTACTCACGTGCTTATCCCATCTTTCGTACTACTTTAACGCTAATTGTCAACTATTGTGCACTGACAGACTGCTGGATCAGATTTGAGGTGTCAGTTACTATGAACGTAACATATCTTGTATAAAATATCATTGAAGTAATTAATTTAAAGGAACTGAAAAAGCTATATACTTGATTATGAACCAGTTATTTTTTCAAGCGCTAGTTGTACCCTTTGTCGCAGGCAAATAGAGCTGAGAATTAACCTAGGACACACGACTAGGGTTGACTAAACCTGACATGTCCCCAGAGAACTGATACCATTGTTAAACGTACACAATCTTCATTTAGAATTCTCTTATAGTAAAAAAAAGATGCACTTGCTAGGGTATTTGAGATCTGGGTCAGATTTATGGGCGTCAAGACAATCTCCTGCGACCTGGTAAATCTGCTATAAAAAGCAACAAAACATCACTTATACAATAGTTAGAACGGAAATTAACGCGATCATAGTGTAGGAGGGTACATATCTTTGATTTTCCTGAACCACGGCCGGTGTAACCTGATCAAAACGTCAGGGAAATCAAAAGTATGTACCTATACCATGATCGCGTTAATTCCCGTTATCATTATTGTATATCATGGAACGTGAGAGTTTAAAAGTTAGTAAAACATCACTTATATTATGTTTAACATAGCGAACTGTTTCATTGAATTTCTGGGTATCAATATTGTAAATCGATATTTATAATTTCGAATGTAAGTAGATACTCCGATCCAATTAACACGAAATTATTATTTTTCCAATGATCAAACTTCAATACTTGAATAACATCATTATGTAAATGAAATAAAAACAAATATGTGTAAATAACCTAACAACTGAATTACTTTGCTTTTATTACTCACTTACTTACTTTTTATTACTTACATAATAATGTATATAAAGCCAGGATCACATATGGTTTGGATACATTCGCAACTATAAAAAAAATCATTACCATACCCATTTCTGTATACTTTATGTTCTTTTTATTCTACATAAAGTTTTGCATACTTCGTATCACCAAGAAATAACTGTTAATTTTATTCAATATCTGATCACAGGGATCCCTTGACATGACCAAAAAAATCAGTATTCACAATCCATTGCCTTTCAGAGGAAGTTCTTTCAACAGCTGAGCTGCCTGGACACGTGATTCAAAATTTTCATGGTTGTGTGGAGATTGATTACGAGACCAAGTCCTGGATGGTGATTTTTATATATGTATGCGTTTGGGGGGGGAGAATGGTTGTGTGTTTGTTTGTGTTAATCCATATTGACATTTTCTCCGAAACTACCAATCCAATTTTGATGCAGTCTTCAGTTTTGGGTTCGGCTTTAATTGAAGCATGTTTTTAGATAGGTGTTACAATGACAACTTAACAGGGGGCGCTACAGCAAGCATGTTTAATGCAAATCAATGTTGCCAATTTCCTCCAGAAATATTAGTCCGATTTTGATACAATTTTCAATTATTGGTTTGGGTTTGACTTGTGCATGTTCTTAGAAAGGTGTTACGGTGAAAACCCATTACGACGCTGCAGTAAAAAAAAAATTAAATTATTTTTTATACGTCGTGGGTTTTTTCAAATTTTTAAATTTTTACTTGTATCGGAATAAATTTATAGGAAAATTTAGCATACTTCTTAAAAATTTCATTAACTAAACATCTGATAAACCTTTATCTAATTTTATCCTTATATCGAGAAGAATATCATCAATTCACGATAGCATAATAGAATCATAAAGTCAGTAGAACGTGCTTATTTTTTTGGGCCTGCCTTTTCATCAGAGTTTATGAAAAGAAACTCGAGGAGGTAGCTCTGTAATAGCACCTGCGCCAATAGGCTGTTTAGAAGCTATACATTTTTGATGAAAAATTCAATGTATCCTCGCCGTCGTGAGAATTAGAAGCTTCAACATCGTCGATGTTTTGTTTGCTATTTATAGAAAAGCGTGGAAATACTTTTGTTGAACATTGTGTAGTGAATTGATAAATACTTACCGGTTAATAATTCGGTTCACTCTGTCTGCATGTATATGTTTATCTGCGTTCATTTGTTATAGTTCACAAGATCATTAGAACAGAGGCAACCTCACCTTTAAAACCATTGTAAAACGAACGAATCTCTGGCACATATTTCCCTCTCAAATTTAGAATGCATACAGAATGATCACAGTCACTCCCGTAAAGTGATGAGGGTGTCAAGCTGAGTGCCACCATTGTTAAAATACTACAGTCATTATTAGATAGATACTGACGAACAAAGTACTCAAAATGATTTTAATTTCGTCTTTAAACCCCTTTCCAGTTGACCGATTGTTCTGATAGTTATGACGCTGACTGTACGTGCTTGTAATGGTGACCCTCTTTCTGGTAAGCTGAACGCAAAGTTTTGAGACTTTGCGTTCAGCTTACCATCTGGCGAGGTGAGGTCGAATTGAAGTGCCCTAATAATGTTTTGTTGCTGTGGGACTCTTGGATAAAGAAGAAGAATAATTCTTCTGAGAGCAACGGTAAGAGGTAAGTCAATAGGTATTAAATTGGCGGTCTTGAACAACGACGTAATTATAAAGTTTGATTGGCGTTTCGTGACAAAGCCTCGGCCCGTGTCACTGTTGGTAACTTTTGCAAAGAGTTTGACCGCGGGCAAAGCAATCTCACTGATGGTTGGGGTAGTAGTAACACTTTTGTCTAGTCATGCTTGAGGACTGACAACCTCTGTGGCGTCTATGGTTTGGAAAATACTCGTACTTAGGTATATTATTTTGTTTTTGTATACCTGTATAAATAGTTTACGTAGAGGCACTCTGATGCATACAAATATTATTTGAATGTTTTTTTACTCACGGCTGAATTTTAATACAGAGATTAGTCTTGAATGAAACCTAGTGTAATTTTTATTACGGGGATAGGTTTAAAGAGTTGCGAGTGCAGAATCAAACTTTCTAACGGCCGAAGCCGCAGGCAACAAGTAGTAATAAGATAAATAAAAAAGATATTATGAAATCGGTAACGAAATTATAAAAAACTATTTTTAATTAACTGTGAAAATTAAATGACCAAGAAATGCGAGCTAAAATGAAATATTAAACTTTTAATTAAAATTTACTGCGATTCTCGGGACAAGTGAACTTAGATACTAAATAAAGTTTTCTTAAGTAGAAAATAAATTACATGCTATCTCAAGGAACATAATTTTGTTTGAAATATGGATTACAATGAATTTATAATAAGAGAGTTATATTTAATTAACTTTAAATAAGGGGACACTTTGCAATTTATTTGTCTACATAAAAATAAATTAATTAACCGAAGAAATTGGCACCAATCCCACCTCACCTGGAAGTGTGTGCACCTGCTCGGAGATGTTCGGAGATCAAAATAGTTTAAAAAACTAAAAAACACACTTTTAGCACGCACTAAAAGTTACTAAAATCTTGGACGTCCGCCATATTGGATTTAAGTCACGCGGCTGGTTTTCTCGTATTCCTGACAGCAAACCTTTTCATTTGATACCCATTTCATGGGGGTGGATTTCAAACAGCCAGTCCGCCATCTTGGGGAGGCCGCCATATTGGATTTGTTATGACGTTTCTTAGCTAGTCATGTATCGCCATCAGAACTCAGAGCGTGTGTAAAATTTAATTAAGATTCCAAGATTTTCTTACATACATAATTACAAGTGAAGCAATAAAAGCGTGTTAAAAACAAACATAATAATATCAATCAAAGACATCAAGTAGACCATGTGCTACTAAGTAGAAATTTCGGATGTAAATAAAAATTACTGAAGCGATAGTAAGTTGTAAGATATAACATTGGAATTAATATTTAAAGTTTACCGAGCACGGCCAGTGACGTTCGCGAAGGAATATCAACGTATTTGGGCGTAGTCGTTGACAGTATCAACATGATTTTGTTAAAAACTCTTCAAATGCAATTTGTACTCTCAATTCATGTCGCTGTTAGCTCTGTCAACATAATTGGGTTACGTCAATATGCGTCCAAGGTAAATATGTAGCTGAATCTATATGGACATTTGACAATACACCTGTTAGCTGCGAAATATTTTATGGATAGCAACAACCCATCTACATACATACAAGGACGTTCACAACTTGTCTTCCTCCAAGATAGACATGTGGGCATGTGCATCCTTCACTATAATAGATTTCTCTACTGTTAATAAACCTTTCAAGCCACCGATTTCAAGTATTTAAGAGCTTCTCTTTTTTCAATACATTGTCTTTTTCATTAGAGATTTTTTTGACGGTTCGATTGCCCTCTAGTACACAGAGTGAATGACATCTCCACTAAATAAGATATTTTAAAGTTACGTCATTCGCTTGATAACGCAACTACCTTAACGTTATATTATTTCCCTTGCAAAACACGATAGAACCTGTTAAAATTTCTTTTTTTTTAATACTAATAAATGAAATTACTACCATGCCAGCTAAGCTAAATTGCTTGCGTTTGGAGTTAGTAGGAGGAGGAGAGGTTTACGTTTGTAGTGTAATGGCAGGTTTCCAGTTATATTTAAATATCTATTTTAAAGTTCCAAACAAAAATAATTGAAAAGGACAAACGTATCATTAAAATTGATTCACAATCTTTACACAAATGAAATGAATATAAAAGTCGAATGGAGATATATTATTACGAAGAACCTTTTTAAAAACGGTTGAAAAGAGAATTTAGATCAATCAAAAGGTTACGGATCGCTAAGTGAGTAGCTTTGTCGAAGCGAAAAAATATAATTTTCGATACACTCGCTTGTGAAGGACACATTAAATAAGTATTCTTCATGATAATGATATTCACAATATATGTATGCGTTTTGGTCCTGAATAACGATTGTATAAAGGGCATACTTAAAGCGTAGCACGGTTGAGCCGTTAATTGTACAGAAAAGGTGTAAAGGGAAGAGAGATGCTAGTGCTCAACTGTATGACATCGACGAGGCTCTAGCACGCCTCTGGCAAGGCCCTTTAGTCTCCTCGCCTAGCCTCGCAATAGAACCATCACACCTTTTTTGTTTTACGAAATGTCAGTTTCGTACACTTTGCATGTCGATGCACGTTGTTGAACGTCAAAATTCAGGCGTCAATATCGCGCTGTAGGCGTGCCATGTCTCTCGCCTTGAATCTTTTGACTAACCTGTATATTTGTGGCAGGGGAGACGTTGCCCCCTACGGCAAATTCCGGCTAATAAAAGCGTGTCACAAATGTATAAAGGACCTTCGTACATAACAATTGCCCTCGTTAACGCCAAGCCACCGAAGATTTACGCCCCTTTTATTTTCCTTAGATCCTAGCCACGAAGGTCACTTGGATTTGACACAGATCTACGTACGTGATAAATGTTATACTACCCAGTGTCATCTTGGTAGATCATTCAACTACTACGTTATAGGGTTCGATTCCCACTCAATGCATTGCGTGGTATATATTCAGAAATCAATTAGGTAATTAGCCTATTGTAATCCAATGTATGTTAATCCGTATTCTGCACTACATATAGGTATAGGTAAAAAAAGCTGTGTTTATTTCTTAGTAAGTTTAGTTCTTTTCTATTTTTTTTTCAATAATAATTTTTATTATACTCAAAAAAATATCGAATACAGTACAGTAGTTAGCATACTTAATGCTGTAAAATTCACTAAAAAAAATAATTTGCTACCTTTCCTATATATATTACTACTATATATTATAATAATAATAGTTGTAATTTTGTAGGGAATGTGATCAGTTTTAGTAATTTCTCCCAATTTAAAGTACACTCAGGAAATGCTTAGATCTTGAAGCAGTGAATTCATGATATAATGAGATAGTTACAAACACAAGCTCGGATCAGTAGTCTGATGTAAATTTCTGCATTGAATCCCAAGTGAGTAGTGGCTTAGTTTGATATGACGGGATGCAGATATCGGAATTAATGAAGTGCATATCAAAGCAGTCGTGGTTTGCAGTCATACACATAAATATGCATGAATGTAGCAGGTTCGGAACAAAATTATGCCTAGAGGTATCATTCACCATCAATCTTTTAAGATTTCTTCGTGAGAGACTGACTGGGTATGGAAAGTAAATATTAATTATCACATATCGTAAATAACTCCCTGCCGTGGTTTTCCCAATTGACTACAATATGGGGTTCTTCAAGAGGGGTATTAGTAGGTTTCTTCAGGGTAGGCAGCACGTGTAACGCCCCTGGGGTTGCATACGTCCATAGGCCACGGTAACCACTTTCCATCAGGTACGCCGTGTGCGTGTACGTAAGTGGTATAAAAAATACACACAAACACAAACATAATTATGTCACACGCACAAACACACACAGACAGAAACCAAACTCAAAGTACATTAATAGAACACTTCATTATTGATATTAACAAAACTTTCTCCATTCTGCACAACATATAAAATTCTTTCTGAAAAATTTATATCGAAGAAATTCTGTCTAACAATGTTTTAAAAGTTTCTACCCCGGGTATTATGGTTTAGGTTTATAGAATAAAGTTGTTTTATTCTCATGAAACAATTTACTACGAAGAAATTTGAACCTAAACACAGGAATCTGCCTCTGGCCCTTATTTATAAACTTGAACCTAACTGGTAAGAAATCCAATACTCTTAGATGGAGCGGGAAACACTAATGTCGAGGCTTTGATTTCTGAAAGACTCGTACAAGAAACTGAGGCCAAAGATATATGCAACTACTTGCTTCTTGCTACTTTTGAACAATACTTGTTCAAAGTTCATAAGATAACATAACATAAACTCACGCCTATATTCCCCGAAGGGCTAGGCAGAGGTGCTAGCACCCACATTTCGCCAGTTTATGTTTAGGTCCCAATGTTATAGGTGGCGAGCCTATTGCCATTAATCGGGCACTTATAAACCTGCGATAAATACACACATAACTTCGAAAAGCATCGAAAAGTCATTGGTGTGTGCCATGGTAAACCTGGGATCGAACCTGAGACTCGTCTCAGCAGTCCATTACCCATACCACTAGGCTACCGCAGATAATATTGAATCATAAATATGCTATACCTCATGCCAAATGGATTGAGAATAAAGTTCATTGACCGAGTTGACCTTGCGACGACTTTTGACCGTTTACTTAGGGGTTGTAAACATTTTTCACACTTTAGCGCATCCGACTACCGCGCCACGTGAACCTTCATGTTTGTTACACAAAAATCACTACTTAAAATACGATATTTACTGCAAACTTTATTCTTAATCAAACTGGCACGGCCTATAGGAAATTCCACAAAATACTATTTGTACCCATAAGATCAGTTTAAGAGTATGGGCGGCACGCTGTATATAACCAATGTAACAGATGTGGAGGTATTGTGGGGCTCAATAGCCACAAGGTCAAAAATGTAGCTACAAGTTGGCTATCCCAATTAAGGTCCTTACTAGAGACGATGCCTTAGAGCGAATGGGTGGAGTCTACGAACGTAATAATCGCAGCCCCGCACCACCCCGCACACATGTCACTACAGTGATTATAATATAAAAATATGGGAAAAGATGTCGGTAAAAAGGAGTCCACAAATAAAAAAGGAGTTGGTCTCTAAACATACGCCTAAAAACCAGATTTATCATTTTTATTCCTCTTAAGCTATGAAGGCACCGAAGCATTGCTCAAGTATATAGAGGAACAGTCGTATCTCAACATATCGTTTCTCACTCAAACACACTCAGATCATTTTTCTTACATATTTAATGTACATTTTGCATACCATTTAGGCAAATTAATTAAAATCGTATAAGATAATAAAATGTGTGTGTTACTGGAATGATAAAAAAATATGTAATAATAATGTTATTAAGATGATTTAAAGTACATTTATTTTATTTTATTTTTCTGCGCCGTCGGATAAACACCGGACAGTTTGCTTACAGAATACCTAATTATGTATGTACACATTCGTGCAGGGAGGTGAAGAACCTACTACCTCACGGACTCAAAGACGGCGGGCGTGCACTGTTTAATTTTTTTATTTATTTCGATACCAGATTACCTGTCACTGTGAATATCCACGGTTAGAACAATTGATCGACATGATGCCTACGGCCACAGTCTATCAATGCATCGTTTCGCTTGCTACAGATAGAAGACAGAGAATTCATCCTCACATGTTGCAAAGGTCAAAGTTAAAAATCTTCAGATTATTTACACCGACAAGATTTGAAGTGAAAACTTCTTAAGGTGCGAAAAAACTTAGGGTTATCAAATTTTATGGAACTCGCGTCATCGTCCGTCACGACGACAAAATTCACAAATAAAACGGTGTATGTTGAATAGCACCTAGCCATAGTGTACACACACACACGCACAGGTGCTATTTGCTTATTGTGTGACATTGTTATTATTCTTAATTTTTAATTCACAATTTTTTTTTATTATTACATAGTCTATATATTTTGTGACATTGCGTTATTATTATGTATTTGAGCTCTGAAATATTTTTTTTCATTCATGCTGTAATTTTATTGACATTTATTGACCTTGTGATATTAATTAATGGTTTGAAAATATTAATGTAGGTAATTATTGGTACAGCTATAAATATGTTAATTACTAAGTATTTCTACACCGAATTACGGTACAATATGTGAGACCTATAACTTGAAAAATATCTGTAAATACCATATTCTGAGAAATAAATGATTATTCTATTCTATTCTATTCAGCTGGGTGCTCTATGTGGACTACACCGTTTTCGTTTTCACTTCTATCGGCATTCCTCACGACTGCTCTGCATGTTTTTGTTTCATTAGAAGACAGTGTCTTGTTTCTTTTACTGCCTCTTTTTTGGTTCCAATGAATATTGTCCATTATTGAATATCATCAATCCTCCAACAGTTAGCGCTGTACCAACATGTTGAAATCCCAAACTGGTTAACGAAAACCGCAGAAAACTACTAATTCTCCCAACCCTGTACTCGCTGCCCACAACTCACGAACATACAATTACAGCTACATGCGTCCATCCACTATCCTTTATCTCAAATCTAAAAGTGTTCCCATTTGCGTCGGCAAGTTCTTGAGTTTCCGCCGGATCCAACAAAGGATACGTTGATATCGGATTCCTCCATTTGTAAGATTTGTTACATGGTTTTTGAGAAATTGGGGGATAGATATCCGACATATGAGTACATTATTGCTCATTCAATTGAATAATGACTGTGGGGAAGTGAAATTGGGCATTTGCTATATTGCTTAAAAAGAGGTGATCTAATTAGTTTCATACTTTAATAAAATAAATAAAATATTCCACAACATTCTACACAACGCTGTCTAGACCCATGGTAAACTTTTATAGCTTGTGTTATGGAATCTAGAATGCGGATAAACATACTTCAATACTTTTTTTTTGTAAATACATACATATTATACATAGAAACACCCAGACCAATGCTGGTAGTCATATTTCATGCATACAAATATTTGCACTGAGCGGGGATCGAACCCGCACCTCCTGCGTAGCGGTCGCGTTCACCACCACCACGCCACAGAGGCTGTCGAATAGCATCATCATCATCTTAGTATTGTTTCGAGTTGCATTCAAGGCTTTCATTTCAGAAACCGGTGTCCGTTTACTCCTTCTTCTTTCACTAGACTGTTACGGCTTTTACAGGAGCGACTACCGTCTGACCTCCCAACCTCGAGAGGAATACCCGTACCAAAACCTCGTCCTCGGGTTATGAAATTGTAGGAGTGGGCCGGGCGGCTGTGCCGTCGATAAATAAACGGCTAACGAAACGTCTCCTAAGATTAGACAGAACAAGTCTAAGGTCAAAAAAAAAAAAAAAAATAAAAAAAAAAAAAAAAATAAAAAAAAAAAAAATTATTATTATGGGGACAATAACGGGCCACTGTCCCCTCAACAAGCACCTATATTCTATCGGTGTCACGGATAGCCCCCTTTGCAGGGGGTGTTTCAGCGCTGGGGAAACGGCCGCCCACGTAATACTGGAATGCGAGGCAGTGGCCATACAATGATCCCAAGTAAGCTTCTGCGCTTCTGGGCTGAGCTAGGCTGGCCTTCTAGCCAATACTCTTCACGTACAATAGCCTAAAAAGCTAAGTGCGGATAAAAGAGTCCCCTATCCTATCCTCCACAGGGGTAGGCAGCTTGATTCGAAGATCTGGCTGGGATATCTTACACGCTAGAGAAAGTTTAACAAAGTTTTGAAATAAGTATTTCAAGACGGTTGTACTCGAGCGTGTTGTTTGAGAAACTCCTACCGGTTAGGAACTCTATAGGGGCTCTTATTCAATGATTAATACGTTACGCCATATCAAGTTTAGGTAGCGGTGCGTAAAATCGTATTTCTTCGATAATTTATAAATATCGTTCATGAGAGTTTTGTTTGAATTAAAGAAAAATCCGATGCATTTAGAACGTTCTATCTTTTTGAAGTCGGGTAATAAAATAGGTACACAAATATGACATTTTGAACGCCGGAAGTCAGTGGTGACATTGACACACTGACAAACTTTCGTGACTAACCACTCTGGATTGTCATTTTTATTGTGCATTTTTAACCCCCAACGCAAATGTTTTTTGTTTATATAGGACACTTCAATTTGACTTCATCTCGCCTGATGGTAACGGTAAAATCTCGGAAAGAGGGTCACTATCGTAAACATGTTCCATGTTATCAGTGGTGGCACTTAGCTTGACGGCCTCATTAGATGCCTTTTCACGCCCCGCTTAAAGGACCCGGGACTGTAGGAAGAAGGAAATACGTGAGCTGGCAGGTAGTTCCGGGTCTTAATGATGCGGCATAGGAATGAGTCACTGAAACGCTTAGTCCTAGCTAGTATACTCTGCACCGTATATGGATGGCATCTTAGCCCTGCACGTATCGTCCTGTGTAGGAAAGGAGAGGGTGGGACTAATTGGAAGAGCTCGTCAGAACATGTTATAAATTTGATGTGTCTGTCTGTCTGTGGAATCATAACTCCCGAACGGATGAAAAGATTTAAATTATTATACTTACTTTCGAATTCTTCGATAATAATTTACATTTGACAGCCTCTGTGGTGTGGTCGTAGTGGAGGCGCGGGTTCGATCCCCACTCAGTGCAAATATTTGCATGTATGAATATGGCTATTAGCATTAGTCTAGGTGTTTCTATGTATAATATATGTATGTATTTACAAAAAAAGTATGTTTATCCGCATTCTAGATTCCATAACACAAGCTATAAAAGCTTACCATGGGTCTAGGTAGCGTTGTGTCGAATGTACAAAAAAAAACTATGATAATAGAAAGACGTTCATTTAGAAAAAAAACCTGACCATTAAGTGATCATGAACTACGGAACCACGAATGAGTACAAAACGCTTTTACACTTTTCATTAATGAAAAAATTAAAAAATCTACAGCACTCCCCATCCCCATTTTAACGCCCATAACTTTTAAACTCCTCAACCAATTTTCATTAAACATGTCTAAGAACACTCGCACATAAGTCACCTTTAATACGAAAAAAACTAAATTGAAATCGCTTCATCCGTTCAGGAGCTATGATGCCACAGAGAGACTGACACGTCAAATTTATAACACCCCTCTCTTTGCGTTAGGGGTTAAAGCAAATAGAATAGAATCAGGTAAAGACACATTGTTTATATGACCTACTCACAGATATTTGTTCTAAGTTTGGTTGTTTGTACATGTGATTTGTGTGTTTGCTCACACAGTAGGTACAGTCAACGTTCAGAAGTGCGTTAGCACCGTAATGTTTATAATGACTCGTCCGGTTAAACGCGTATCTATGTGTATGTCATGTTTCAACGCATACATTTATACGTCATACAGTATCAATATGAGAAAATATATATGTGTGTGATGCGAAACAAAGATAACATTTTGCTCGCCTTTTCATACTATTATGTTCGAAGCATGCACTGCGTTGAATCTATTTAGATTGATGCAAAAATTTGTGATTCTACGTAAGGCAGTGCGTAGCAAGGTCGGTAACGAGGCTACTACGGATGGCGTTGAAATTGGATGTTGTGGGTTCGGATCTTAGTTTTAACCACTTTTTGTTTTGTTTTCATTAAATTTCAGGAACAAGTTAACGGAATTAGAAATAATTATTTACAAATAGAAAAATGTTATACTTAATTTACAATAGATTATAAATAAAACAAAAGTTTTCAAAAAATGTTTATTTATATTTGGAAATTAAAAGAATCATCCAATGTTAATTTGTGGTTATAATATTTTCATTCAAAAAATATACTTTTATAATTAATAATTATAATATTCTAATAAATAAAATTATAATTATTATAAATAATAAATAATACATAAATAATATTATAATATATAATAATATTCTAATAAATAATATTTTTTTATATTCGTATCAACATTTTTGTAAACCGAACCATCACCCGACCATTATCTTTCGCCAGCCCGCACCTTAAACCACTAAGCCACGGAGCGGCTTACGTATGATATTGAAATTAACAATATCAATCAACGAGTGAACAATGTTAATGTGTGTGCGTGTGTGTGTGTGTGAATTGTCTTCAAAGAATAAGGTCATAAGTACGACTAGTGTCGACGCGCGATAGTTTCGTCAGATTGCTACTGGACTTATGAACGCTACTGTACCTTAGAGTAGCATTACAAGAGAATTTATTGGGGTCCCTTTTGTTTATAAAGGGGGATAAAAGAGCAGACGGCAGATGAAGTAACAAGACCCCGGGTTCCAACGCCTCATATGCAACAGGGAACAACGCTAAGCTAATGATGAAGGTAACAACGAATGTCCGAATGGAAACATGATTATATTTTCTACTCTAACTTTTAAAATATCGCGTTCCATGATATACAATAATAATAAAGGGAATTAACGCGATCATGGTAAGGGTACATACGTACCTTTGATTTGCCTGACGTTTCGACCAGGTTACACCGGCCGTGGTCACAGGCTGACTGGCTCCGTAGTGCACGCCCGCCATCTTCCTAACTATTCCATGATCGCGTTATTCCCTTTATTATTATTATTGTATATTTTCTACGCTTTCTGCATTTCTTCTACAGATACTAAAACGCAAAAATATATAACGTCTCTGTCAGCCACTTCACGACTATTACCTGTTCTGTGATTGGTGTGAACAAATTCCATTTCTACTTTCATATTAAAAGTAGAAGCAGCGAAACTCATAGCAATTAGAAACATGTCTGTATCTACCTACCTATATGTATCTATGTAAGTATATTCCAATGGCAATTTATCAACGTTTAAACTACAAATTAAACACATACCATTCGTATTTCGCAGTTAGTAAATAAATTATACAAACTAGTAGAACAAAACTGTTCGCGTGACAAAGGGACGAAGGTCAGGAAACGAGGCGATGCGAGACAGCAGACGCTTTTGTGTCACAAACGAGATCTAGTAATGTATGGTCTAACTTTGCTTATTAGGGACTGGGTTGGACACTACGGACAAAGGATACTGTGAACCCGCAGCCCACACAATTTCTTTGTACTTTTGTGAGTAGTGCAGAAAGTGATAGGCGATTAATCAAACGAATGATAACAGTAATAATGTGAGAATATTTACAGATAATGTGAGAAAAAGAAAAAGTACGTGTGGAACAAAATGCACTAAGTCTTTATTTTCAACAGCAGTTGGTCCAACTAACATAAATAGATTGTGTCAATGTCCTTTTATGAAAATCTAAATTATAGAAGCTTTATAGATAATTATAATGTATACTTAAATTTTAAAAAAAAAACTGTGTCCAAAATGTGACTCGAACCCGAGACAGTCAGTTTCTAGATAAGAATATTCTGCCAACAGTTGTAACTTAACGAACTAGTAGACACTATTCGCACATAATAGATAATCTACTGGTAAAAGTTAATATGGAGTCACAGCTTTCTTTGTACTTTTGTAAGTATTGCAGAAAGTGATAAAGTGATAGATGATCTATCGAGTAAATGAAAAAGGTAGTAATAAGAGGCTTATTTTATTTACTCACAGTAGAGGAAAATAAAATATATCCATGTTTTAAAATATACAGACCCTACAATAACAGGAATAGCTATCGAGTTTTGCAGAAAGTGATAGAGTGATAGACGATTAATCATTTCTCAGTCTGAACGTTTGTGGAATCAAGCCCTCGACAGCTAACCGAGCACACCGTTGAATGATGCACCCCTGCCTAACCTGTTGTGAGATTGCCTCCCTGTAATTGAGCTGTATTGATGTTAGTACAGTATATTACAATTTAAACTGATGAAACTAAATTGTACAACAGAACTGAAAAAGTAAAACTATAAAATACGTTTGCTACCAAGAATCATGTTAATAGAACTTGTAATAACACTGTGTGTGGTTTTTTTGATAGCCTATATCATAGATTCAGATATATTATAAATAAATGAAAATTTGATACATATATTGTTTGAAGATTTCTACTACGTAGTGATAGAGCGTTCCACTGCCACTTCAGAGGTCATAGTTTGATTCGTGTTTTTGGTATTTTAGAGACTCGGGCTACGCACGCCTTTATTTTTTATTTGTTTATACCACTTAGGTGGCAGACAAGCACACGGCCCACCTGATGGAAAGTGGTTACCGCGGCCTATGGACGTATGCAACACCAGAGGCGTTACACTCGCGCTGCCTACCCTGGAGAAACCTTCTAATGCCCCTCTTGAAGAACCCCATATTGTAGTCACTTGGGAAAACCATGGCAGGGAGTTCATTCCACAGCTTGAGCATACGGGGGATGAAGTTCCTTTCATACCTCACGGTGCGTAGTAGTTATTTAACTTAATGTTTACATTCTAATGATTACATATATATTCCTAACCACTGACAACAATACTATAATTACCAAGGATCCATTTAATTAGTCTAAACAGCACGTATTATTATTAGAGCCAATTAGATAACTAAACTACATAATTATCACAATCAGAGCCTCTACGCCGTAGCACTTCTACGAAGCTACGATAACATAATTATTTTGATCTATAACTTTTATTGTTTGTTTGAGTTGCTTAAATTACATACCAATAAACATCTCGACTGATTTCTTTGATATTATTTCTGTTTGTTTATGTTAAGTTATTGGTTCCTGAACGATTGGTTTATGAAATTTGTAACGTTTTATAATTCATGTTATGGTGTCGAAATAGGTCGACGTGGTGCTTAAATATTATTATTTTCTAATATAATAGTTTTATTTAGTGGTTTTTTCTCCACGGAGCCGGTGGAGGTGATTATGTCGGACTCGAACCGACTAAAACGCACGCCGTCTTGGGTCCTTGGTTGCTGGAGGTGAGATTGCCAAAAGCATATCTCTCGCACCCCGGCAGACCCAGGACCATCTTTTTCGAGATGGCCCCCTTCGGTGATATTTAGTGTTAGAGAGACAATATTTCACTCACCTACTGAACCTATATACCGAGCCCATAAAAAATCTGATTAACGACAATGTATGATTTGAGATTGACGTGGTCATTTACATTCATAGTTAAACACTTGCCGGGATAATTACCATGTTTCTTAACAAACAAAACATGATCAAACTACATGTCCGAAACCCATGCAATTCGACCCAACTCGTCTCCGGAGACGGGGGGCACGCAAAGCGCAGCGCCTTCTTCGACTATTAATAGCCGAGACCTTCAATCAACGTGCTCTTCAAAGCACAGAAGAGCTCAAACCACTAGCGTTCTGGGTGAACGTTCATATAGCAACCGTGCCTAGGTGATTAGGCGATTCCTGAATCTACAATCCTGGCATGGTGACAGACACTTCGTTTCTCTTCGACAAAGCAATCGCCGAAAGCAGGTGTCACGTGATTGAAACTTTTTGACAATAAGTCTCTTCAGCTTTGTTGGTTCAAGAGAAGCAGAAATATGTCAATGTCACGATACTGACGCTGTTGGCCATGATTCCTTTGTTAGATGGCAGACAGCCAAGTAGTTACCATGGCCTATGGACGTATGCAATACCATGGGCATCACACTCTTGCCGCCAACCATAAAAACGTTTCATTTGATAATGAGCCCATAAACCTAACGAGACGATGGCCATATAAAAGGCTTTCTTCGCATAATCCCTAAAATTTAAACATAACAATTAAGTGGAATGGAAATTGTATATATATTGTATATATACGGACATTTCAACTAAAGCACATTAGCGAAACGGTCCGACAAAACGGTACCATCTCAGATAGGAATAGCATAATGATACCGTTTTATTGCTGAAACCACTTTGCGGAGGAATCCGGAGTACTTAGGGAGGCTCGCGGTTGTTTTAAACGTAATGAATATTTCTTTTTTTGGTAAAACTTAGCGTTAGATTTAAGATTTTTTCGTATTATTTTCATGGTTAAGAATTCGATTGAGAATCTTCGTCTTTACTACATAAATATTTGAACTTTTTGAACTTTTTCTCATCTCTGGGCAGGAGCACCTCAGTGCCAACTTCTCCCTCTGGACCGCATCCAACGAAGAGCAACTCGAATCGTCAACCGCAGAGATGTGGCTCCGCTCTGCATCTTCTATCGCCTAAATTATGGGGAGTGCTCCACGGAATTGTTCGGATTGATCCCCGTCGCCTCTTTCCGCTATCGTTTTACGCGACAGCAGTTCCACACTCACCATCTGGACGGTTGGCGGTCCACAACTGTGCGTTTCTAGAGAAACTTTCTGCCTCACACAACTAAACTGTGGAATGAGCTGTCACCAGCGGTATTTTCGACCTAATAAGACCTTCAAACCTTTAAGAAAAGAGCGTACTCTCTTTTGAAAGGAAGGCAACGCACTTGTGACTCCTCTGGTGTGGGTGTCCATAGGCGGTGGTGATCGCTTACCATCATTGTGTCTGCTAGTTTACGTCCCCATTCCAAAAAAAAACTTTACCTACTCACGTGTTCCTGCCTTCCAACAATACAGGATCTTTTCAGCGATGCATGAATAATGAAGCCTCACAAAAATACATCTGCTGCATAGCTGATTTACAAAATATGAAACTCTGACACATGCTCTCTTCCCCTTATTGTGTGGGAAAGAAAATATATAATCAGAGACATCAATTTATATTATTATTCATGTTTTTACATCTAGGTTGGGTAAGAGCTTAAGTGTTATGCTAGTTTGTATTATGAGTTCTCGAAGGCAAATACCTTGATATATTTCTTTTGAATACGTACGTACAGTCTGCATCAGAAAGATGTTGACGTACAAAATGCTCAAAAAGATCTTATTTTAGTTTTTTTACCCTTCCAGTTGTCAGATTGTTCTGATATTTGGTACACACCTTTAGTTTGGACAATAATTCCATTTAAATCAATAAAACAGTTTGATTTGCTCTTAATACGAGAGTTTTAAGATCATTTTGAGACTTCATCGTCAAGATATTTATGACGCACTGTACATGTTATACATAGAAGCATCCAAACATTTCTGAAATACATATTCATGCATAGCTCTGCGAATTCTATCCCTTCCAGGAATATAATAGCATGAGCATATTATTAATCGACTCTAATTGACATAATCCAGGCTAATCCGTGGAACTATGAGAGGATGTAATGGTACGGCTTTCAACAGAATATAAATGTAGAATTTACATATTTAATGGCCATAGTATTTATCTGTAATATAATAATAACAACTGTTTATTTTTGTTGTAGTCTCGCTTTTTTATTAAAACTCAAAAGAATAGGCAGAAGTTATTTACAGTAGTATTATGGTCGAGACTATTGTTGTATTCTATGAATATTTACTGACTATACTCCGTCCATTATATTATTGTATTTTAGACAGCTCACTGACAGTGGCCGGTATAACTTTGTTCTAGCGTCAACACCTGAAAATCCTAACAAAAATTAGGCGCCAATACGTCATTTTTCATTGACAACATCACGTCAGCCAGAAAGCAATTTTAGGGATGTAGTTAGTCCATCGAACATCGTAACTTGAAAATGTCACAATCGATATCGACAACACAAAATAATTCTTCTAAAAAATGTTAAATAACTGGCGGTTTATAACCGATTTCTAAACAACAATTCGGATATTTTATATTTTTTTATATTTGTATGATTTTTACGTAAAAATGATTTTTGTAACTCCGTCATATGTAGACGGATTGTCAAAATTCTTTTTTATTTGAAAGAGGTTTATTCCAAAATGGTCCCATTTAAATTGCATAATTATCTGATGATGGGTTTCAGAGACAGATCACGGAACTCTTTAATAAATACCAGGGAATCAGCATGTTGGAATATTCTTCTAGAAGTCAGTTGTTTTGTTTTGGAGATTAGCGTGTACGTTATGGCCCACAATCGTTTTTTAATACATTTGTAAATTGTAGGTATAGACACGAAACATCTGATGCTTTATTTATCATGCACAGGAAGATAATAAATTATAATTCCACATGAAATCATATATTTATTATAATATTTTCATTTATCGATTAATTATTTTTTTAGTCGAGATTTTTAACTTTGTCGATATTTTAAATTTTCATGCAATCACTACTTCCATCTGTCTAAAATACAATAATATGATGGACGGGGTATAATCAAATTAGTTACTTTTTACTAAACGTCAAAACGGTAAGTTATAATGTAACTCGAACGACTTTTTAATGACCTCATAAAATTTAATAGTCAAATCATTTACTATTATAAGTTGAGTGGATTATTAATAAATGAAAAAACGATAAAATAAGAACCAAAGCACCTTTTACCGTTCTTTTGACATGCTGAATTAAATAAGCTTGGATAGATGAACTACAGGAGAATACCCAATTTTGGCGATCCATGTCAATACAACTGCTACAATGGAGACAGTGTGTGTATTAAAATTTAGAAGCGAGTATCGCTTGACCTTGACCCAAAAACCAGTGATCGAACAGGATCGTCAGGCACCACCAGGTATACCAGTCTGCATGTGAGGTTAGCTCAAATTCCGTAGATTTTGAATCCATTAATTCACGTATGCCCAGCTTTTATATTATGATAGTGTCTCGTCGCTATGTGGCAACCGAGTAGGTTAACCATCACATGGTTAAGGTCTTAGGAAGGGTGACCATTGAGGTCCTTTCAATATCCCCAGGGGACCGTGGAAATCATATGGCAGTCCCTTCACGGCAATAGTATAATTGCGTACGGTCACAGTAGACAGGAAAGACTTCGAAGTATAATGCTTTGGATGCGGCCGGGACTAGCGATAATGATGACACATCTGGCATATAGAGGCTCTTGGAATAACTATACTTTTTTTTGGATTAGGTAGGCAAACGAGCCGACGGATCGCCTGATGGTAATCAATCACCGCAGGCTATGGACACCCGCAACACCAGAGGAGTCACAAGTGCGTTGCCTTCCTTTTAAAAGAGAGTACGCTCTTTTCTTGAAGGTTTGAAGATCGTATTGGTTCGGAAATACCGCTGGAGACAGTTCATTCCACAGTTTAGTTGAGCGAGGCAGAAAGTTTGTAGAGAAACGTACAGTTTGGACCGCCAGCTGTCCAGATGGTTAGTGTGGAACTGCTGTCGCGTGGAACGATGGTGAATAGAGGCGGCGGGGATCAATTCGAACAATTCCTCGGAACACTACCTATAGTATAGGTGATAGAAGATGCAAAGCGAAGCCACATCACTACACAGTGCCAAAGACTCTAGCCGATTTGAAACATCCTGTACGTAATTGAACTTCTAAAACTAAAGTCCTTCCATAACAATATCATCCTAAAATCCAATCTCATTTGCTCTAGATGGCGCTTGCGTGGCTCTAGAGATTAAATTTCTAATTCTACTGGGGCGAAATAGGTAGGGCAGTTTGGTAGCAGACAGTTAGCAATAAACATGCCTGTAGTGGCACTGTTCACAGTCGCATTCTTTCTGTGAGATGCAACCGACCTTATACACGCTTTTAAAATATTTTCTAACTGAAAAGTTTCACATACATGAAGATATTCATGCCTTCTTCCCAATAGATGGCTAAGATACATGTGATGAGACTGATAAGACTTAGGCCGCGTGGTGCAATTGTTAAAATATTGGTACACTCATCAGGAAAATGTTGACGAACAGGGTGCTCAAAATGATCTTATTTACGTTTTTTAACCCCCTTCCAGTTGACCGATTGTTCTGATATTTGGTAAACACCTTTAGTTCGGATAATAATACCATATAAATCAATAAAACAGTTTGATTTACTTATGATAAGTTTTAAGATCATTTTGAGACTTCGTCGTCAAGATAGACGCTGACCGTACTTCGGGAACGCCCACAGAAACTTGGCTAATAGTATTTAATCCATACCAATATTATAAATGTCTGTCGGTCTGTCTGTATGTTATTCATTCACACCTAAACCACTGAACCAATTTTGATGTTTTTTTTATAAGGGTAGATTAGACCTTGAGAAAGGACATGGCTATGTTTGGTCGCGATAACCGACATCCACGCGGTCAGAGCCGCGGGCAAAAGATAGTACTTATATACAGAGGTGTCACATGTGAAAAGTTAGTCACAAGCTATCAAAAGAGGTGTTGGTAACGCTGTCACAAGCTTAATGGCTGTTTTCCAACTCAAAAATCTCTACAAATTGTCCAAAACTTCAAAACTTTAGTTTTCTAAGATTTAGATGTCATCAACAGTAGTGATGATTATGACATATATGATAAGCTCTGATTACCTAAAAACGTGCATAGTATATTCATGAATCGTCATTTTAGCAACGCTAACACCGGTCACATCCAAATCCCGCACT
The DNA here is from genome assembly GCA_914829495.1 of Eilema sororculum. Classification (NCBI taxonomy): domain Eukaryota; kingdom Metazoa; phylum Arthropoda; class Insecta; order Lepidoptera; family Erebidae; genus Eilema; species Eilema sororculum. The sequence goes on from OU618532.1 coordinate 3,729,913, forward strand.
TCAGAGCCTGTCCAGATTTTTCTTCTGGTCTGGCTTATCTTGAATATACTGCACTGGAACACACCACCCATAAAAAATTGCTAGTGCAACGAAAAGTGGAACTTTTTCCATCTGTTCCGGCGAAAACTGAGCACATAAGCTTTTTTCATTGGCCATCCGTTAAGATAAGGAAGTTGGAAGTGCAGCCGGGGATGAGCTTAACGAATAAGTTTATTTTGGTAATCTCTTTTGCAAGCACTTCTTACTGTCTTAAAAGATAGCGTCGAAGTATTATGTTGAATTTGCACACTTAAATACATGAAGCTCTTTGGAGCACATACCGACCAACTAGGTGACTGACCGACCCGTCAACGCAGTACCATGAACGTGAAGGGCAATATTGTAACTGAAAATTCAAGCACGTGCCTAAAGGTGTACCAATATCTTTTTAGTGCAAGTTCATGTTCAAGTACATGCAAAAGTGTTCAAAATTGAAGGCAATTAATTCATCCTTTCTATTTACTTGTTGTCTGTACTTCCCATTCTATGTTCCTTGCTTTGTTCCGATCATTCCCTAAGAATAATGGCGAGGTCTACTCCCCTAACGGTGAAGGCGGAACGCTTCCCATTACCGCAACGCGTCGGTCAGATCTTCGCGATTTACTGAGCACACATATTGTGAGCAACGTTTGCCGCATTTACACTGAAGCGTGATAAAAAAGGGTGCCTCTGAGAGCACAATGCCGGTAGCCATTAGAACATCCATAACATTTTTTACACATAGTTAGACCCGAAAAAATAATCGAAAATCTAGTTTATCTTCGATATCTTTACTTGGTTTTGGAGGTTTGATCGATTTACGCAAGCCGCTGGAAGCTGTACCCTTGCCAATCAGCCATTCCAGCTTAAATATCTGTCCATAATCCAGCTAAACTTTCTTTCTGACAACAGCAGTCAAACATAAGATACGTGTCGGTGTGACACACAGTCCAGAACAATGGCCGCCGGCGGTATGCACTTGAAATGAATGGAAATTTAAATTTAATACATTTATAATAATTCCGTATTCTCCACAGATCTTTATTAAATCCTACTGTACGATCGTCAAGCTGTAATTAAATTTTCATTAGATTTCTCATAATTGCGCTCCCTACTCAGAGTTTAAGCTCTGCTCGTGTGTTTTCATTGTACTAATGTTATATATGGAAATTTGTTTGGAACACAATGTATAATGGATTACTGTAGTACTCATTGATATTATTAATTAGATTTGTTAGATGATAGTGTTAATTAGTAATTTTGGAGTATACTATTGATCATCGTGAGGCACTTGTGGATTTTAGTGTGATTATAGTTAACTAGTTATTTGCAGTACAGTCTGCATCAGAAAGATGTTGACGAACAAAGTACTCAAAATGATCTTAATTTCGTAATTTTACCCCCTTCTAGTTGATCGATTGTTCTGATATTTAGTACGCACCTTTAGTGCGGACAATAATACCATATAAAACAATAAAAATTGTAAACAATGTATGAAATAAAACTTCCTTACAATATCACGAGCTAGTGTGTATACCAACTAATATCAATATCACAAATACGAAAAACTACCTGCAGCTTAGTAAGTAGTGTAAGTTAAATATAGGTTAGGTAAGTATAGATGAATATGTCTTGGGTTATCAATGTACGGTCAACAAACGGCAGTCTACCGTCTCTACCATGGTGAATGTTCTGACGAGCTCTTCCAATTAGTCCCACCCTCCCCTTTCCTTCACAGGACGACACGTGCAGGGCAAAGATGTCATCCATTTACGGTGCAGAGTATACCTACTAGAACCAAGCGTTTCAGTGATTCATTCCTATGCCGCACCACTAAGACCTGGAATTCCCTGCCAGCTCACGTGTTTCCTTCTTCCTACAGTCCCGGGTCCTTTAAGCGGCGCGTGAAAAGGCATCTAATGAGGCCGTCAAGCTGAGTGCCACCACCGTTAACATGGTAAATGTTTACGATGGTGACCCTCTTTCCGAGACTTTGCCTTTAGCTTAACATCAGGCGAGGTGAAGTCAAATTGACGTGTCCTGTGTAAAAAAAAAAAAAAAAAAAATACCCTGAGCTACGAGGGCACCGTGGCCTCGGATGCAATCAGGGCTAACGTCTTCATGTGGATGATGGACGGTCAACAAAAGAGATACGGTTGCGCATTTTCATATAACGTTGTAAAAACAGGTGCAACCGAATCTCTTTCAGTCAACTGTATATTCTTTAATATATTCCGGCTGTTATCGTAATTTTTCCAGTCAACTCCAGAAGAGAGAAGCTTGCAAGTTTCCACTTTAGTGCACAGTGTTATGTTTCAAATAGATTCCATATTATATTGGTATGATTAGATTTATTCGGACAGGAAGTCGTTATCCTAACAAGGAAATTATTTTTTATTGTTTATTTGTGAATCGATCAGGAAAGCAAGTTATCGGATAACTTTTTTTATGGAATTGGGAGGCATAAGAGCACACGGATCGCTTGATGCTAAGCGATCACCGCCGCCCATGGGTGTCCATTGGCGGTAATTAAATTTTGTGAGGCTTCATGTTTCATGCATTGCTTAAATGATCCTGTACGAGTACTGTTGGAAAGCAGGAACACGTGTGTAGGTAAAGTTTTTTTTTATGGAATAGGGAGGCAAACGAGCAGACGGATCGCCTGATGGAAAGCGATCACCGCCGCCCACGGAAACCCGCAACACCTGATGAGGAGTCACAAGTGGGTTGTCTTCCTTTCAATAAGGAGTACGCTCTTTTCTTGAAGCTTTGGAGGTCGTATTGGTTCGGAAATACCACTGGCGACAGTTCATTCCACAGTTTAGTTGTGCGAGGTTGATAGTTAATCGAGAAACGCACAGTGATGGACCGCCAACCGTCCAGATGGTGGGTGTGGAACTGCTGTAGCGTGGAACGATGGCGGAAAGAGGCGACGGGGATCAATCCGAAGAATTCCTCGGAGCACGCCCCATATTATAGGCGATAGAAGATGCAGAGCGAAGCCACATCTCTGGGCAGTGCCAAAGAGTCTAGCCGATTTGAAACATCTTGGCAGTTGACGATTCGAGTCGCTCTCTGTTGGATGCGGTCTAAACAACATTTATTTTAGAAAAAATTGTAATGAGAAAAAGCCATTGAATTAATAGCGACACCGTACCAACACCTCTTTTGACAGATTGTGAGAATTCATAGTTATAACTGTGTTTATAATAATGTGACTCCTTTAAAAGTATGTAAATTATATTTGTCAAGGTTTTTATAGGAACCTATCGCCACAGAATAGATAATAGTACTACTATCGCGATTCGTTTGGTGTTAACTGTTAGCCAAACAAATCAAGACTTTTTTTTAAACTCTCGCGTTCCATGATATACACTAATAATAACGGGAATTAACGCGATCATGGTATAGGTACATACTTACCTTTGGTTTGCCTGACGTTAATTCCCGTTATTATTATTGTAAATCATGACGTTCCGTCGACATTGTATAAGTACGGTAACTACTCTAGAAGTAGCATTTCAATTACAATAGTACATACATACATACATACATAAAATCACGCCTGTTTCCTGGGGTAGGCAGAGATCACGGATCTCCATTTGCTACGATCCTGACATACTACTCTCGCTTCATTCACTCTCATTACATTCTTCATATATGCTCGTCGGTTTACTCCTCACCTGCCCCTTTTCTAAACCTTCCCCGATTTGGTCCAGGTATGTGCGCCTAGGTCTTCCCCTACCGACGGTACCCTCCACACTCGCCTCATACACCTGTTTCGTTAGTCTTCTTTCATTCATTCTCTCGACATGACCGAACCACCTTATCATTCCTTTCGCAATTCTTGTCATATTACAATAGTAAGATTCGTCATATTACATTAGTAAGATTACAATTCATAGTTACTCTCCTAGTTTCTGTCAGTAAACTGATAAAACACAAAGTGACACCCACGGCAGTTCTGTCCATCAGAATGTCAGCCTCATTCATCAATCATCGAGCCCCTTCGACCAGTGGTGTACATAACGCCGGGGCAATATCTCTGAATCCCTATTACGTGATCCAATTATGGTAGACTTATGTCTTTGACGTCTGTGACAAATGAATGTCGACATTGCTATTTATTCTGTTGTTCTCTGAATTAATTTTGCATCACTTTTCTATAGTATATAGGTGCTGTTCGCAGTTAATGCCTGAAGAATAAATTCATTTTTTAAAATAACTGCATACCTTTTTAATTTTATAAGACTGATATTTTCTGATGTAAGTGGAACCCGATTGCGACCTCAGGTCACTCCAGTACTGCTCTGAATCCTATCTAACACAATCAATTTTATTGTGACTGAATTGATAAATGAGACTCAGAGGTCAACATGGCCTAGAAAGAAATACCTGTAACTACTTGCAGAAGGTGAAAAAGGAATAAAATTTAACACTGCACCACTTATTCCGTCCGTTCCAACCGCATATAATCAACTAGCTTTCGTCGGTTATCGCGACTCAACATAGCCTATGTCCTTTCTCAAGGTCTAATCTACCCCTATTCCAAATTTCATCAAAATCGTTTCAGTGGTTTAGGCGTGAAATCGTAACATACAGACAGACAGAGTAACTTTCACATTTATAATATTAGTATGGATATGGATTTACCGACTCGTAGAATATCAAAGTTTGGACCCTATCTACTACCCGCTTCATAGATGAGGTTCAATCGTTGAGATTGTAAGGCACGCAGCCATTTAATCTCTAATACAAAAGATAATTACAGTTCACAATACAAATCACAAAATTCAAATTATCCACTAAACAAGAACATTTTCACATTATCGAATTCAGTATCATTACGTAATATCGTGCAAATGACGGTGCGGTGGTACGATGCTCAAAATATAATTACTGTGAGCTAATTACTGTATAACCTGAATTTCCAGTGCTTCTAGCCTAATATTTTTTCAACGATATAACTCATTTGTTAGGTATATATTTCACTAATTTAAATTAAAATAAAATATATATAAAATATTCGTCAACATCATTCTACACTACAAATCCATGGTAAGCTTTACTAGCTTGTATTATGGAATCTAGAATGTGGATAAACATACTTTGATTATTTTTTTTTTGTAAATACATAACCTAATGAAGAAATAAAAAAATACATAAACCTGCTAGTTTGTGCACCTGCTAAACAAATGCTATGACAATGACAATGGTACTACAAGACTTAATTAGTAAAAACCAAACCATATTTTTATGTAAATAATATGATGTCACACTGTGTGGTTTTTGTTGGTTTTAATTCGATAACCACTTCAACGTATCCAGCGAGATTTCGAGATGAAAAATAAGGATCTCACAATCGTACTTCACTGCAAGAATTCATTCCGAGCTTACCAATAAAGAGAAATAATCCAAATACCCGACAGCCTGAGTTAAAATGTGAAAGAAAAACAAGCCCGACGTAGAATATAACTGTAAGGACCCATTATTGAACTGAATTAATCCGGTCTAGATTTTTATGAGTCCTGCATTGGAAAATCTGCTGTTGTCGTTTTTCTTTTCAGTTTTATTTTATGCAGTCGGGTTTATAGATTTCTCGTTTATATATTTACCATTTTTGTTTTATTAATTACTCATCTCAACGTCGCCGAGTGACTATAGCTGTTGGAAAGCAACCAAAATATCAGGGGCAGTGTGCAACAAAACCTCCTTGTTAGCTGATACACACGTGCGATGGGTTTGGGACCCAACAATCTTGATGGGACCCGGCTAAAATTATTCTTATGCCACTTTATCACACCTGATTATCACCTTTGTCAATTTTGATTAAAACGAGAATATAATATTTGATGATACTCTGAAATATCGATACGGCCCAACCATTTCGTCTCTGAAGTGACAAAAATATACATAGATACGAATTAAGTGCAAAGAAACATACATAGACTGATATACACATTACGCTTCACACACTATTCTATACTATCTTGCACAATTAGCCCTAAAAACTCGTTATCTGCACTTGACAAGTACATTTACCGCAATAGTGAAATGTTAACAAGGTCTTGTACCCGAAATACGTACTATAATAAACGTCCATCGTTAATGTTGCCATCATTTTGTTATCCTTCAAAATATGGCTTCAGTTACCCCATCAACTACGACGCGACACACAAATTTGTTCTTTATACCTCATGTAATAAAGTAGAATTTAGTATAACAAGTTATTTAAATGTGAAAATATTGCTATAGCTACGCCTTTCAAATATAAACTTTATGTTCGTAGAAATAAGGTTGCGTAAACGAAGAGATACTACCAAAATCTGGGCCATCATTACTGCTTTACTGGTGTCGTTCCTGAATCATTTTTGTTTGTTGCATTTATGTATTTTGATAGAAGTCTGGCAAAAAAGTCAATTTCTGTCAAGAGTTTGGTATATTCATTTGATTTTGATAGTGAGAACAGGGGTGAAGGCAGTACCAAAATATTTAGATTGTAAAACAATAAAACTGTGCCCGTTTAACGGTAATTATTCCTCGTAATAGCTGTCTACGAGAAAAGATCAAGAGGAAGGCTTCACCGAGAACTGCGTAAGAAAACCATAATTGCAACTTTTAGCCAATATTTTTAGTAGCTCTCGCAAAAGCGGAGAACGAACCATTGGCTCCAATGGACAGGCTTCTGTCGGCGTACAACCGCTTCTCTATTGAGCAGCCGGCAAAAGCTTGTGTTCAAAACCGTGTTCAAAACACTGTAATGACGATGATACAGTGTTAGCTTAAAATCGTTTATTTGGTCAGTGTTTAGCACTTTTTTCGTTGACTATACAAGTCCACACCCTGCGAAACCTTACAATACTCTTCCATATCATTTAATTTCCACAGCAAAACAAAGCTATTTCATTTAAATCAGCACGCTATGCCCGTTCAACCTACGCAATTATACGTTACATTGTAATAAGACCCGTCCCTTCGTATAACTACAAGCCCGCAGCCTCATAGAACGAAATAATGTGCAATTATGACATGTGTTAAAGGCAGGCGGGCCCATATTTCGTTGGTTAGGAGGAGTGTACAATAGTGTAAAAAAATGAAAAGTGAAATCTTAAAATAAATAGTTACAGAAAGGACTAAGAACTGATCACCACCTCCGCAGACGTAGGTGATTCTACTACCACCGAACCATAAAAAAGCTGGATGAAAATGTGAAAATCGAAGGATTTCCACACTTTCATTGTCAACACACAATTTGAAAGCAGCATTGGACTGAAAGAAACTAAAACATTGACTGTTCTTCGTTTAGATGTTTTTCGAACTTAAAAGTTAGCATAATAAATGCTATAAAAAATCCTTCAATGATTTATATTATAGTTCGAGATATTAAAGAGCAAGTGTTGCATTTGCCGTCAATCAAGCTCTTAAATGAAAATTCAATGAGATTCAGCCAGGACCAAGAACTGAACTTTGAATCTCAAGTAAGGTAATCGGATAATATTCAGAAATCTTCTACTATAGCCGGTGTTACCTGTTGCAACTAACTAAATCGTCGGCTTTCACTTGCCTTGCTAGATTAGAATAGAATAGAATACTCTTTATTACACACCAAACATAAAAAATATGTATATACATGCATGATAGAAAGTTGTAAGTGGGTGGCCTTATCGCAATCTGCGATTTCTTCCAGACAACCAGCTTGGATGGACTGAACTACAAGAACATGTAGGAAGAAATTATCCAGATTCTAGTCTATATTTTATATAATGATGGTGATGATGATAATGATGATGATGATGCCTCCGACCGATCTCGGCCAAGGCGACCACTTCGACATTTATGTATCCTATATGAAAGGCAGTCAATTTTGCTACCGAGACAGCCTCTTTTATTGTTCTTATTTATTTTCCAACTGCGAGAGAAGTAAACCTCGAAAAAACCCTGTGGTAGGACGTGTAAATAGTCCGACCACTGGTGTGTTTGCACACAGAGCGTATAAGTACCTATGACCTGCAGTTAGGTTGTAATGAAAAGAAAATACACATGTGACCGCTTCTATGAATGAAAACGCAAGAGAACCGGCACTGACCTGAGTTCCACCTAGTGAGGATTCAGCTGCAGACAGGCGTGGTTCCTGGCACGTGCTGGTGGGTAGGTAGTTATCGACCGGCCGGTGATTTTCTTGAGTTTGTCGTTTTCTTCCGATACACTTCACTTATACTGACTTGAGAATGTAGCCAAAGGAACTTATAGAATTACACAGAAAAAGAAACGAGGAGTTGAAATACTCAACTTCCGTTCGGAGCGGCGGCGAGTCAGAGACTGTCAAAATGCGGGGGGGGATCGTCCGCCGTGACGCTTGAGAGTGTCGCTCGTAGGAACTCCAGTTTCAAAGTATAGTTCGAAACATCTGTGCACAGCGCCATCTATTGGCCTTCTTCAACACTAAGTGGTCAACAAATGAGCGCCAATACTCAAACATTATTCTATCACAGAAGCGGTTTTTTAAATTACAAAAATTGAAATACAATTAAATTATGTGGGAAATAATTAAGAAAGTACATAAGCGCTCCACCACCCTGTACAGACCCGTCTGTCTAGTGTAGAAACAATAGGCCAAAGCCTCCCAATATTAAGAGAGGCCTATATTCAGCTAATAGATTGGTAATAAACACGCTTAAAGACACCATGATAGCCATTTCACAACGCTGGTAACAAACTACAAAGTTAAAATAATTTTAACATATTTTTTCCAAATCGAAACCTTGTACCTTAGCTTGTGCATTACCCCGTTCAATCTTGTGTGAAACCTCTCTTAGGGGCTCCGGAAAGGGTTGCGACAAACGGCATGTTCTAATGACAGGAAGCGTGTACCCGTTTCCGTTAGCAGATAGCGTAATGATACTTTGTGGGGTGAATAAAAAAAGAAAAGATGAATGGAAGGAAACATATTTTTGTATAAAGAATTGTACGTCTACGTATGTTACTTTGTTAAATCGGCGTATCAACGAGCTAGAATGTGTTTGTATGTACGAAAGCTTTTCGCTTTTTGCTTTTCTTTTGTTGAGATTTTTTTTACTGTGTTCTGATCTGTATTCACGTTGTTGTTTGTTTGTTCCGACCACAGATTTAGAAAAATTTAGATCGCGTGTTGCTTAAAAAGAGAATGAAGATCAAACGTATCTTTTTACACCAACACCATTTAGTAAGAGGTAAATGAACAGGTTAGCATATTTCAAGGTTAAGCAGGTCTAGCCAGGGTAGTCTTAGAATGAATGACCATTCTTAATTGACTGAAATCCCTCCGAGCCTTGGAGAGCACGTAAAGCCATCGGTGTCGGTAGCTATACGAATATCTGTAGGATTCGTTACGTGAGGCTGGAACCCTAAAAAGTCTGACAACTAGTTTAATTACAGAACTTCGATATTCCTATGCCGCACCACTAAGACCTGGAACTCCCTGCCAGCTCACGTGTTTCCTTACAGTCCCGGGTCCTTTAAGCGGGGCGTGAAAAGGCATCTGATGAGGCCGTCAAGCTGAGTGCCACCACTGTTAACACCCTATATATATAAAAAAAGATATCACCGGTGAATTGTGGAGGTTGAATATCATTCTCTTACGAAGTTCAGCTGCTTTGTAATGAAATTCATGTGGTACTGTTAGTTCATTTTGTTGTCTTTAGATGGCGCTAGGTACATGTAGTACGAACACATAACAACTTATTTTCTTTTGCCAAAATATGACTTGCTAATTTATGCATATAAGTTCGTTTTTCATTTACTACTCCATAATAATCCCTTTAACGCATGTTCATGCCAGCCTGTTCGCGTGTTAAATCATACTTCAACATATTGCCGAACATTGATTAACATGTCAGAAGCAGGCTGAACAATTTTCGCCACTTCGGTGATCACACTGTTCGCATGGCAACTGAACTCAATTATGCATAATAGAGCCAGGCAGTTTCCAAAATTTTAATTACTCCATCTCTCTGCAGGAACCAAGCGTTAATTATTCAACAATGCGACGCCCACTGGCAATTGTTTTTCGTGCATTGCTATTATATTGCATAATATTGGTTGCTTTAATTTATGGGGTTATTATGGTTTATTGTTGGTTGAGTTTTGATGGGTGGAATAATTTTGGTGGCTGATGATTACGCTTAAATTGAGGTGTATTATATTACGTGCCCATTCAAATAGTTGTTGTACATAGATTAATTTATGACAAATTAATCATATATTTATATTATTAAACTAGCTGTGCCCGCGACTTCGTCCGCGTGGAATGTACTTAATAAAAAAAATCAGATTTTTTTTTTGTTTTTGGCTTTTTTTTAGCCTAAGTTACTCCTTATTACATAAGCTATCTGCCAGTGAAAGTCCCGTCCAAATCGGTCCAGCCGTTCCAGAGATTAGCCAAAACAAACAGACAGACAGACAGACAGACAGACAGACAAAAAATTTAAAAATATATATTTTGGTATGTGTACCGTATATACATTCATATGCATGTAGTAGAAAGCGGTTATTTTAATATTACAAACAGACACTCCAATTTTATTTATTTGTATGTATGTATGTATAGATAAAACTAAAAGTACATAAACTAAAACTAAAATACATATTTACAAATTATGCTAAAATATTATTAAAATGCGTCATGAATGAACTCAATAAATGAAGAACAATTGTTTTAACCGGGAAGCCCTGATCCTAGAGAAGTTTCAAAGTTTTTTGAAATCATCCGCGATTCGCGTTCGAATTAAAAACTCTCACCACCAGTGGGGTCAACAATTTTTATTGTTTTCTAAGCCACAGTAACACTGTATCTGCTTATCCTTTACAAATATACAGGCGTAAGTATATGACAGCCCAGTTTCTTTGTGTTCATTGACACTATCTTTAATGGAGGTGCTTAGCTATAAAAGGAAGTAGTTTTTATCTCCACCTTCCTATTAAAAAAAAATCATTAATCTTCGTGTGAAGTGTAGCCTTTATGAGACACCTCGTTGTGGGGCGCGCTAATGCTCCGAAAAACTGTCCTTGAATGGTTCGAAAACACTGTTTTAGTTACTGTTTGGGTGTGTTCCATACATTTATATTGTACATATGTTGGTTCAATGCACTATAAAATAAATAAATAAATATTCTACAACAATCTACGCAACGCTATCTAGACCCATGGTAAACCTAACTAGCTTATGTTATGGAATCTAGAATACTGATAAACATGATTAGGTTCTTTTTTTTGTAAATAAAATAATGTTTTATATATTTTTTCAGAATTTTATTCATCGATATTAATATACGGAAAGGCTATAGATACCGTTAGTTTTCGGCAGAGTAGAATTCGGGCCACCCAATCTCTTCCTATATGATGTCGTAAAAGGCGACTAAAGGGTTGTTTAACATCAGACAGATATATACAGCCCAGACTCAGCCTCAGATGCATGGCTCGAGTCAATAATAGTGCCTGAAATACGGCAACAGGCTCACACCCTATTACATGGGACCGAATACAATGATAGATGAAATGTGGGTTTTCAATCACTTCTACCAAACCCTCTGGGGATAAAGGCGTGATTAATATGTATGTACTAGCTGTCCCGGCGAACTTCGTACCGCCAATTTTTTCCCGCCCCGCGATCGGCGTCAGATCCCGTTCCCGCTGCACCATTTAGGGGTATGAAAAATAGATGATAGCCGATTCTCATAGATCATAGAGACCGGATAAGCACAAAAAATTTCATCAAAATCGGTCAAGCCGTTTCGGAGGAGTATGGCAACGAAAACTGTGACACGAGAATTTTATATATTAGATGTGGTATGTACATATTTTTGGTTCGCAACAATTATTTTTTTTTTACTTTTTCATATTATTAATATTGAATACAAATAAGTGTAGTACCACGTACATACCCCTTAGCCAAGAGCCGTAGATTTAGTAATCTACCCAACAAAATACAATAGAATGTTTCCGCATATATTGCTCATGCCAGTAACGAGTAATAACTTACAAGGTACAACATTAGGTGGAGCTGTGGCGGACTCGAGCACCCATTTATTTGCCAAAGACTAAACATACGTTGCTTCGAGTTGAGTTAAGACGATTGTGTTGGACCATTTGTGCACTACATGATGGAAAGATTTTAATAAATTAATTTTTATTTATTTATATTTTAAGATTGGATTACTACTGTTGCACATACAGGGTAGAAGATTTTTATGCCCCTTGGAGGGGAAATACTCGAAATACTGGAGATAGAGAATTTCACTCAAAGAATATATTCCTTTACTAGCTTTTGCTCGCGGCTCTGCCCGCGTAGATGTCGGTTATCGCTGGTATCAAATGAAAGGGCACATTTCAAATATGTATAAATTATTATCTTTTACTTGCCTCAAAATAATACAAATAAAAAATAAGCTTAAAACTAAAACCCGACTACTGAAAAATCACGCTCTAAAAGGTAACAAACAAGAAAATATCAAGGATAGCTGTGGTCGTATGCCATTCTAGGGAAAAGTGGCATACGACCACGGCTATCCTTGATATTTTCTGGTTTGTTACATTTTAGAACGTGATTTTTTATGAAATATTTAGCTTCAAAGATAACTTTATTGTTGATAAGGTGATTACTCCTTGAGTAAAGTACTGTCTCTGTTGGCATTACAACAGATTTGATCCTTATGATTGTCACTGCCGATTGAAGTCATAAAAATACAGGCTGTGATTTTTTGGGGTTTAGTCGGTTCGGTTTCAAGCACGTTTACAAAAATCTTACAAATCTTACTTCTTGTTAAAAAAAGGAATGTTTCTCAAAAATTCTCTATCTTTTTTTCGAGTACTTCCCGTCCAGGGGCCGTGAAAATCTTCACCCTGTATAGTACCTTCATATAGTACACTTCCAGTTCAAACACAAAACCCTCCCTTGAGACTCCAACACAGTCGGGGAGAAATGCGACTACGAGTATAAACCTTTGATATTGTTAGTTCACTGGTTATATACTGCAGTATCTGAATGACAGGATTGTAAACCAAGGTTTGACACCCAGGTCCCAAATCCACTTGACAATAAACAAACAATAAACAATTGCCTATCTACAATACGTCAGGGTAGAATGTGGAATGAACTTTTGCAGGAGGTAGAATAAGGAATAATTATTATTATTTTAGCTTGTGGGTACAGTTTTGTGGGTACAATGTGGAAGCACTCGAATTGATAGTACACTGCGTTTATTAAAAAGACAAACCAAAATATAGTATAGAATATTTTATTTCTGCTTTTTTACCTATTATTTTTATACTACAAAAGCTTGTAAAAAATACTACTTTGGTGGTCCAGGGCAAATCGAAGGTGATATTAATTTCCTTGTTTCACTAAATATGTCATAGCTATGTAAATTTTTTTTAGGCATATATTTTAACTGTGTACCCTGAACTGCCCATACACCAGTCCATTGAGGTTGTCTGGAAGAAATCGCACCTAGCGATAAGACCGCCATTTGTACTGTCACTTTTACATTGTTATCCTCTGTACTTTTTTCACATGGTTTACAATAAAGTATATTGTATTGTTTGTATTGATGGACATAGGGTTGAGTCTATTACTGTTCATCAGGCAGACTATCTTTACTACTCTTTACTCTCGACTACTTCCACTGAAAATAATTCAATTCAAGTTCAATCACAAAAATCATCGTAACCGAAGTTTAACAAATATAGAAGACTAGCTTTTGCCCGCGGCTCCGCCCGCGTGGATGTCGGTTATCAGGACCAAACATAGCCTATGTCCTTTCTCAAGGTTCAGTGGTTTTGGTGTGAATGCGTAACATACAGACAGAGAGACAGACAGGGTTACTTTCGCATTTATAATATTAGTGTGGTTTACAAAGTGACGCTGACTGTACTAAAAAGTGAGTAAAATAGTTTCGAATGATAATTTTTTTACAACATATCTCTTCCAAAAAAATACAGTCCGGAACATTTTTAAAGGAAAGTAACTCAATTATTTCTTTCCAGTTTTACCGCTTCGTGGATAAACTTACACGAATGTATTTAAATATGTAACTGCATAACCACTATAACCAGCATGTTAGAACCGGCTCACACGAACTACTTCCCCATTCCACACCCCACTCAAAGTTTCAGATTACAATGAAAATTAAAATTTAAACCCCTAAGTCGGTGGAGTCAGAATAGTTCCCTCGGGAGCACAAATTATCTAAGTTGGTAGAACAAAATTATAAAGGTAAGAGCGCTTATAACCGTGACTTAGCTTCACCCTAGACAATAGTAAGCATGTTCTGAATATGTAGGCACTAGTTTCGCGGTGTTTTGTTTAAGATTTGCTATATTTTTCAAGTTTTATGAGTGCTTTAAAAGAGACCTATACTCCTGGGATAGGATCATTATATACGTCAATTTTCAGGCTGTTTAGTCGTTTTCCAGTGAAAGAATATCAAACAGTCAATCATTTATCGATCCTCGCAAATATTCACATTTATATAAAACCAAAAATAGCCATGTGGTTAAACTCTACGCCGTGGAAGTAGGAGCAAGGGGAATTCCAGCTAAATCCCTGTATAACTTATTTAAAGACCTCGGATTGCCAAGAGCTTCAGTAAGCTCTTTACTCAAACGAATATCTAAAACGGCGTTGATAGGATCTTACCAAATTTGGATAGGTAGAGGGGGGAACACGACTGACGGTGGAGGTGAGCGCTGATGCATCACAAGGTGGCCACCCTAAACCTACACCTGGGTCGCAAGTCCCAGGCGCCGTCACAGTGTTCCTCTCTGTACCACGCCATGGACCCGGCGACCGCACGGTGAATCCATGGAAAGCTGAGAACCTGATCTCTCTACAGGTAGTTACATTTAGAATATAAGCCGCATTTATACCTACATTATGCCATTATGCTACGGCTTAACTATCGTGACATGCCAATAATTATCGCCATAATTTCAACAACGCCTTGGTGTAGCCACGATTTACCGCCTAATTTATTGAAATATCTCGATAAACTGTAGTATAGCCACAGCAATTCACACAATAATGTAGACGGTTAAAATAATTCCATAATTATTGCGGTATCAGCCCGGTAGACAGCAATGTAGTGTAGTCATCGAACAAAACACTGACACACATTATCGCCGTACAACATAACTTATCGAGGTCAGGTGAATTGAACAGAACTAATTAAATGGAATACATAATTACGTTTGCATGAAATACGATTTATTTACTCAGCACTTTAGGATGAATACTCTGTATGCAAGGATAGATAGTTCAGTTGTACAGCACTTCAATGCTTCAATGCGAGCTGTGGCAGGATTAGATATAGATATAGCTTTCAAGTACCTTTATCAAACCTCCTGTATGTTTAAAGGTTCTAAATCTAAAATAATAAGACAAATGATAACAACCAAAATAACGGCATATTTGGGTTCTCCCGAAGAGGGCCAGACCGTAAGGGATGGCCCTGGGTCAGCCGGGGTGCAAGGGATATGTCGAAGACAACCTCACCTCCAGCCTAGCATCACGACCCACGTTCGGCGTGCGGTTTCAGTCGGTTCGAGTCCGACGTAACCTCCCCTCCCGGCTCCGGCGGGGTAGGTATCCGAAGGGATTTCCAGACGAAAAAAAGGCATATTTGGGTTTAAAGTACCCAAACATTGTTCCTGGTAATTGCATTTGAGGCCTTTCCTTCAAAGCTCAGGGTCTGCTTTATTCTTCTTGTTTCGTTTTGGCTAACATGGATTTTTTAGGAGTATCTGTGGTCTGACCTCCCAGGCCACAGCCTTGTTCATTATTTTAAAGTAAAACTACCTAGCAGGTCAAGTTTGTTTGATTCTCAAGGATTTTTAGAAAACCCTCTGCACTCAAAAATTATCATTATATATAGAATTTCAGCTAAAATTATTAGAATACGGGAATCGAGCCGAATGGTAATAGAATCGCGACATTGTAGAAGAATTTGGCACTGAATGAATACATGATGTCATAAATTTTTTGTAAGTAGGTACTTATCTTCCATATTGTGACCTGTTTCGCAATAAATAATGAGTCGAGAACATTCCTCTTTAGTAATGATCAAGAGATGTATTTTATTGCTTAGTTTTAACTCTAAAAAGGGTTTTTGAATGTAATTTTTAACCAAGCGAGCGAGAGTCTCTGTTTCGACAAGGTGGCCGATTTTACGTTTGTCTGTATATAATCTGTTTGACAGTTCCGGTCACATTTATTTACCAATTTTCATCAAACTTGGTACACGTGTTCTTCGATTTAATAAACTTTCATGGAGAGTTTTTTGATGAGGGAGGGAGAGAGATTTTGCTGTCGCGTTATTTGTGAACAGATGCTGATAATTTTTGGATGAAACATAAAGGACATGTTTCCTCGCAAGCTGATGTGAAAAAAAGGGTTCTCGCGAAGTCTACTGTTCACAGAATTACTAGTTTAGGCGTGAGGATATCCCCACGCGTACCTGCCTTCCGTGCATTTAACGTGGCCTAAAACGCCTAAACAAATATAACTCAATAGATTAAACTTAGTGCATTCAATAACAAACCAATAGAAGATTTTCATTTTCCAGGTATTGACCCACATCACATGTGAGCAAACGTAAAACTTTTATTGAATAAATTGTAGGGAATACTCTAAAGGCCGGCAAGTAGCGCAACCATTCATATTGAATATTCTCGCTTATTGCGCTTGCATTTTTTAGAAGTCGATGTGAGTACGGTGCATTTTTCCTATCGGTATTTGTGCTAGTTATGCGATCATTTGTAGGTCGCCAGCTTTTGCAAAAGCATTCTTCAACAATGTTATTTAATTTAAGAAAAAAAGAAGTTTTCCTCTTTAAACATCTTTCTAATCGCTTGGGTCGTTTGATAGACTCTCGCTTCCGTATCAGTCTTTCTAATGAAATGAAACTATGGTCTGAAATAAATGATTATTTAATTTAATTTAATTTAAATTTAAATCATCTGTTTAAGATGAAAATTCTTACTACACTCGTTCTTTAATACTGATATTATTCAAGTAACTGTACAAATGGTGGGCACAATGTTTCTTTTCAAGCGTTTTCACGGTTCAATTTCTAATACTCACACTCTCAGTAGTTACTTATCGTTTTTTTTTTATTTTGTAATAGAATTTTTTTATTTTGTATACTTGCTGTTCCCATAACGTTACTGGTGTACTGAATATCAAAAGTTCGAAAGAAGTAATGACTTCTTTCAAACTTTCCATATTATCAAAATCATCTTTCACTACACTATGCCCATGTTTCCCCAATTTACTGAAATGAGAACAGTCATAGGAATAAATATGTGCACAAAATTTAATATGTGTAATGGGTGCTCTTAATGCTGATAACTACATTTTCTTACAAAGGTGAATTTAATTAATTGAATGTGCTGGGTTAGGATCAGGGTGTTTCCTTCGAGATTAGGGCTGACCTATTGAACAAATTCCTTTGCCCCTCGACACTCCAACACCTTATAATCTTGGAAGCTATGAACGATCTCTGACTGAATACGTAATCAAGGGTTTAGTACGATATTTTTATATAGCAGATGTCAGTATACTATAACATTGCCTGATGGTAAGTTGTTTGTGAATAAAACAGCAAACTAATCGTGCTGAAATTTTGCACCGGGAAAAATTATAATCTGGAGACATATTCTACTTTTCATTAATGAAATAGGTTCTTACATATCCTTATTTATATACTAAAATTAAAAAAAAAAAACAGGATTACCAATTTTACCAAAAGGAAAAGATTAACAGTCCCAAAAAGATAATAATATTTATCGTATTCAAATAATTTCAATAAAGATTTCCGCCATTAAAACTCTTGATACGGTCCGGTCTAGAATCCGTATAATTTATACATCCACTTTTAAAACATTGAACATAAAATACGTACGAAAAAGAGATTTAGCCGAAAACTTCCCCAAAAAGTCCAACGTTGTTTCGGAAATATCTTAAGTTGGTGCTGGAACAAAGGCCAAATGTTCGATCCTCGAGCCTTCTGATAAGGGTGAGTGACGTACAATAGACACTCAGAAGCGCACGCGATTGGACGAAAGCGGACAGGGGTGGGAATTTCTTTTCTTTTTCCTATTACCGATTGCACCCGGTGTCGTTTTGACGTCAAAAAGAAGAAATTCAAAATAATTGTTTTATAAAATTAGTTTGAAAGTACAAAATTAAGTGGAAAAAATATAATCGTCAAATATGTTCTAAGCATCGTCTTTGTTGTGAGCATCCCCCAACTTTTAATTTTTTTTTAATCTATTATATTTCTTCTTAATTTTATGACTTCAGCATAAAATTAAAGATGTTTATGGCCATTTTATACCGTATTAAAAGGAAAAGTAAAAATTTACAGAACTCCTTCATAATAAAAGTTCATATACGAGTTTAGTTTGCACAAAGTTCGAACTATTTTCCGCCAGCTATAAAATTAAAAGCGTAATTATAATTCCGTTGGAGCCTTGCGAGCTAAATAGTTCACAAGTAGGTTTGAGCTTAATTTTATTCCACAATTACACACTTCAGTTACCGTAGTTAATTAAATTACTGGGAATTGCAGTTTTATGAAAAAAAAAAGAGACTTGGATTGAACTGAAACAAGTGTAATAGATCCATCGATTGTCAAAAGTATATTAGGTACTAGCTTTTGCCCGCGGCTCCGCCCGCGTGGATGTCGGTTATCGCGACCCAACATAGCCTATGTCCTTTCTCATAGTCTAATCTACCCCTATACCAAATTTCATCAAAATCGGTTCAGTGGTTTAGGCGTTAAAGCGTAACATACAGACAGACAGACAGAGTTACTTTCGCATTTATAATATTAGTATGGATTACAACGTATCAGCAAAATTTATTGTGCTGGCTAGGACATGCATGCCAATCGAGGCTTCTAATCCTTATGAAGATAAGAGCGAGACTGGTTTTGTACGAGATGCGGCTCGCGCGGCATTGTCCATCTCCCGTGATTGATCTACATACATACCATGTCAGCACAGATTCACCCAAGATCACTCAGATTTGCCCAGCTAAATTATTGTATTGATATAAGTACCCACCACCACAACTATAATTGCCCAAGATCGATCGTACCTATAGAGGACTAAGCCTCAGTTGTAAATGGCGAATTTAATAATAGTGTAGGAACTAAAACTTGAATCAATTTATAACCGCAGTAAATTAACCAATAATTTCACTCCATGTCACAATAAGCAAGAGATTCGTATATTGTATACATAGTGTAATCTAACAGAAAAATATAGCTATTTCTTTTGGATTGTGTGACAATCAAATCTGAATAAAAGCGGATACAATTGATTTAGGTACAAAAATCTTAGCAAAAAAAAATATTTGCCATATAATTTCATTACAGATATTAAAAAAATGCGAGTTTTGAGAACGTATCAACAAGAATGTAGCAATCGTAAATAACTTTTCAAAAATAGCTAGATTTAAGAACACTAATTCGAAAAAAAACAGCGTCGCTTAGAATGAGTCTAGCTTTAAATTTAGGATTTAATTTAGGTAGTAGTAGGTTAATAAATATTAGGTACATGACCCACACTATATCCTACAAAATCTAGCAGTGTTGTCGCCATCCACGTAGCCGCTGCAAAATGTATGAGGGTACCCCGCTATCGAAGTAATGGCGTAAATAGCTCCCGGCGAATCGCTTTGTATCCCACAATTCATGGTCACTACCTCTATCGGTGCTATGTTTTTTTGATAACGCTAAAACAATGTACGTTCTAAGTGAAAGAAAGATTATAATCTGAGTTTGAAAAGGTTTTTTTTTAAGTATGTGTGCTTAGAGAGATAAAAAATATTTATGTACGGATGAGGGAATACCTAGTTCGTAAATGTTGGAAGTTGGTAATGAGGTACGTTTTTTTTCTATTTTTGAGTTGTTTTTTGCTTCTCACACTAAAGCTGGTAAGGCTTCTGTACTACAACGATGAAAAGTTCAAAAATCACTGAATCGAAAGCATAACTGATGCCAAGATCTCTACTATAAGAATTCTTCGTTTGGATGTGCTCAAAAATCAAGTTCAAAGTGCCATTACAAGCAACCTTCATACCAAGTTAATAAAAACTTTGTCCCTTTCTTTCGCTTGAAAACATCCATAATCAGAGCAAAATAGACAGCAAATAGTGGACGCTGTGTCAAATAATATTCACATTCAACAAATAACTGCATAGTTTACATTAATACTTAATGATGAATTTATATCTCCGCCATTATCGCAGTTAATATCAAATTACTTTTAATCGAACGAGCGTATTTAAGGTATGCTTTGTGTGGTTGACTGTAATTTTGCCATTTACAATATTAGACCACTCGTACACCATTTGTATTTGTATGTATGTTGTCTTTTTCTACCAAACATTCGTACATAATCTGTAAAAAAACGGATATTTTAACATTTCAAGCCGACATTATTCGGACATTTTATTTATTTCTATAGATATTAATAAAGTCTTTACAAAATTTACGGAACATTCTTTACCCTGTAAGCTATTCCATCGAAATTGACATGCAAGGGTTGTGTCTGATACATATTTATGAGTTGTGCTGTACTCGCTAAGCGCGTCTGGAGTGCCTCAAACTGTTTCTCATTATCATACTTTAGTTGTTTAGTTTTCAAAGTTGAAAACTTAAACGTGATAGTATGGAATTTTGTGTTGATGTTTTGAACAGCTGTTATAGCTCTCGAGCAAAAACGCTTTATAGTTTGTATTATTCTTAAGCAGTACAGTCTGCGTCAGCAATATCTTGTCGACGAAGTCTTTCAACGATCTTAAAACTCTCGTGTTACGAGTAAATCAAACTGTTTTATTGATTACCTAAATATCAGACAATCAGTCAACTGAAAGGCGGTAAAAAACTAAATTAAGATCATTAAGCGTACTTTGTCATCAAAAACTTTTTGATGCTTACTGTACTCAACTAAGTAGTAATGAGGTCAAATAACTTTTTTTTAAAACGTTTGTGAAAAACAGATGGATACACGTCGGATTATGTCGAACTCGAACCGACTAAAACGCACACCGTTTGTGGATCACAGTTAGCCGAAGGTGAGGTTGTCAGAATGGTGAACAGCAGTACCATTAATGGTACTAGTGGGACAAAAAATCCTAGTAGTACCATTAATGGCACAGCTGAGAAAGAGGGATCATAATGTTAATATTTTCGAACTAATAGATAAGCTTGACGATGGTGACTGCACTGTACATCTATTTTATTTTTATATTGGGATGTTAGAATGTTCAACTGATGTGTCCCTATCCATTTAGATCGGAAAAATACCAAAGGGCTTGAATCTGCGGTCCCTTACAAAGGAATGCTTTGATCAGCTGAGCTACTTGGACACGTATTAAATAGTTGTTGGCCAGAGCATAACGACTGTATGGGTGTGATCACCGTTTTCTTTTATCGTGCGGTAAATCCCCACGGATACCACCGCACGGAGCCGGTGGAGATGGTTATGTCGGACTCAAACCGACTAAAACGCACGCCGTCTTGTGTCCTTGGTTGCCGGAGGTGAGATTGCCAAAAGCATATCTCTCACACCCCGGCAGACCCAGGACCATCTCTTTCGAGATGGCCCCGTTCGGGTTGTGGGGACCACAGTGTCCCCATCTAGACAAGAATCTAGGAAAGACTGCGGGTTCGAGTCCCGCCCGAGATGATTCTTCTTTTTCCCTATGTATTCGATTTGTATAGTTAGCATACTTAATGCTGTAAAAATTAATTGAATTTTAAATATCTTAACATAAAAAAATTATATGAACAATTTCATATTCCAGTAAGTTTGAACTTAGAGGACGTGGTGTAATGCACAAGGATACTCATTATTATTAATAAGGTAAGGAGAGCATTACTACGGCAGAGAAACCTCCGACGAATAATAATTTAATAGCTTCGCCATATCGCTACTGTAACCGAGCAACTGTGATTTATCATAACGGTAATGATTACACGCAGCTGTGCCAACAATTATCTGGAATTTCAATACACGACGCGTTCCAGAATAAAGGTTATAGCAGACATATCAACTCGGGAAACTTATCGTGAGTCGCCCATAATAAACAAATGAACACGCACGCACAGCATGGCTGTTAATTTATACCACTTAGGTAGCAGACAAGCGTAAGGGGTCGGCCATACGATCGAGAAGTCCCGGGTTCGAATCCTGGCCATTACACTACTGACGTGAACCCACTCCTTAGTTGGAGTCCCAGGTTAGTTGGAGGAGTTAGAGGGAATATTAGTAACTTCGGTTATAATATTCTTTAAAAAAAAGCACATGGTCTAGTACTTGGTCACCGTGGCTTAAGGACGCTTGCAACACCAGGGGCGTCATCCTGTAAGGCTCAAAAACTAATCGTAACCGTATTATCGAAAATAAAATGTATTAATAAACAAATAAACACGTGCTAAGTGCTCTTCGTAACCGCAACAGCGCGAAACGTGACATAAATGTAATGAACTCTTTTTCATTTACTTTTGGACCACAAGTCTATAATTATAAAGTCTAGACTCGGGGTTATAGTCGAATACTTTATTAGGTTCATGTGTGGGTTCTAGTGACAGCTAAACCAGCGGTAAGCGTGCCGTAAGCGCAGCGATTTGGGACGATCCCTTGTCGAGTTGATATGTCTGTCATAACCCTAACGGTTAATCGGATGTGCTAAAGAATCTAAGATACTATGCTATTCAGGTCAAATTTTGATAGTTTTCCAAATTGCTTATTGATATGTCGCATTAGTTACCGGTGGAGTAGAACAGAGTACTCCATTTCTTCCTATGGATGTCGTAAAAGGCAACTAAGAGATAGGGCTGTTTTTCATCTGATTGTAATCATTTGTTTGACGGTGTGAAATGTGAAATGTGGGTGTTAATATACCTCTGCCTACCCCTTCAGAGATTTTCAGGCGTGATTATATTATGTATGTTTGTAAAAAATTAAACGATTACATATAAATATACGAAAAAGTATCCCAAGCAATTAAATTACTTTTGGGTGTACTGTACAAACGAATACGTCATCGCATATTCTTGTTTGAAGAGTTTAATTTAAATTGAAACATATTTTAATCCATTCTCTTGACCTCAGTTTGAGCATCAGTAAAAAAATGGTATCAATGTTTTACAAATACGGATGACGGGATTCCACTCCAAGTATAAACCACATTTATAAAATGGGAAACACATAAAAATAGGAGCTATTAAAAGATCGAATGAAAATGTACGTACACTCGCGCGAAGCACCTATTTATGTGTGAAAGTGTAGGAAATAGTAAAAAATGAGGCAAAGTCTACCTCACCTGAGGTTCCCTCCTGAATGAAGGAAGAGAGGCTGGTGCAGGGTTTCCTTTCAGGGTTGAGAATATAGGCTATCACTCTGTAATGCCGCGTCCGCACGCTTGCCGCTTGCCGCAAACTCCAAACCTCTACAAACGTTTGGCTTGATTTGACAGACCACCACACGCTTGCGAGTGAGACATTGTGTTCTGAAGAAGCAAGCATGACGGACGTTAAGATTGCGGTAATATCATTAGGCTTAAGTTATTTTTATTATAAATACAAGAAAATAAGTGAAAGGAAACGAAAAATAAAAATATGCTTCCTAAAGAATAAGAATAAGAATTTGCTTCTTACTTTTCAGTTCCATAACTGGCTTATTAAATATTGCACTAAGGCGACACCATGCATCAGCTACTTTTTTTGTCCTTATGATTAGTATTTCCCGGGTCCCAGATGCAATGGTTCCGCCTGGTAACATTCCAGGAAGTTCAAAATGTCTTCAATTGACCAGTCTCTCATATTTGTACTCAAGAGTAGTCTTGAGTACAAATATGAGAGACTGGTGACTGGTGGCGCACAGACGTATGGGTAGCCATACGTCTGTGCGCCGCCAGTACACAAACGAGACTGAGTGCACGCAAACGTGTGAACGAGTCGCAAGCGCTTGCGGCAAATTCCCTTTGATTTGTGACAAAAAACCGACACTTGACGGATCGGCTACAAGTGCTTGTAAACCTACACAAACCAAATCAAACGCTTTATCCACACGTTTGAATTTGTGACGGCTTCTTTAGGTTTGGCAAGCGTGCGGACGCGGCATTAAGAGTCGTAAAGCCAAATCACGACACCAAGTTCCTTGGAAGGCACTTGTTTTGAATGTAACTCAGACTGACGCTCCGATGATGATGACATTTAAGCTGAGGTAATTGGATATTGGGATACCGTCTCTACCATGGTGAATGTTCTGATGAGCTCTTCCAATTAGTCCCACACTCTCCTTTCCTCCACAGGATAAATGTCTTAAATGTCACTCGCATAAGGTGCAGAATACACCTTTAAGCGGTTCGGTGAATCATTCCTATTCCCACGCAGCATTGAGGCCTGGAACTTCCTGCCAGCTCGCGTATTTCCTTCTTCCTACAACCCCGGGTCCTTTAAGCGGGGCGTGGAAAGGCATCTGATGAGGCCGTCAAACTGAGTACCACCATTGCCAACATGGTACATGTTTACGATGGTGACCTTCTTTCCGAGACTTTACCTTTAGCTTACTCAGGTGAGGTGAAGTCAAATTGAGGTGTCCTTTTATAAAAAAATAATTCAGAAATGGTATTTAAAGTGCAAAAAAGATGTGTTTAGCGTAACATACAGACAGACAGACAGAGTTATTTCGCATTTATAATATTAGTATGGAAGTATGGATTAGGTAATGACCGATGTAATGGCGATTTTGAATATGGACACTGTGGTTACAATTTTATTGAATTGGTTTATTATGTAAGGTATTTAATGATATTAATATTTACATTGAATTACTGTATTTTTTTATATTTGATATTTATTATGGTACTGTAATATTGACAATTCATTTGTTTTGATTTGATTTGAGGTCTCACTCATGCGTTGCGCTGCGTTTAGAAATTTATAGGAATTTCTCTCATTGCTATGATTATATTTGATTACAAATTTTTGAGAATGACCCTGATCGACACAACACAACGCAACGCATAAGTGGGGCATCACCCTTAAAGTAACACACACAAGTACGCATAGAGTGAGCTTAGTTAAAACAAAAACATTACTCAGAAGACTTTGTAAAGGACAAAACAATTTTCCAAAAAGGTTTACACAAATTAGGCTTGATCTCTTTTTATTTTATAAGCGAAACTTTTTCGAAAGATAGTTTATGACGGGCCTCAGATGCGTAAGATTATCATAACATGACAAGGCTGAATACGATGTCCCCTTTGCATGAATTTCGTTTTCCTAAATGGAAATTCATTTTTTTTGTTGTAGCATAAAATTTATGTAGTACAACAACTGGTATTGTATATAATATTTAAAGAATTTTAAAAAAAAGAAGCACAGAGTTTTTTACATACGTTTAAAAACAAGTAAAAATACTGGAGTGTACCCACGATTCTATCAATATATGAACTCTCATATAATAGGTACTTAATTGAAAC
The DNA here is from genome assembly GCA_914829495.1 of Eilema sororculum. Lineage (NCBI taxonomy): Eukaryota > Metazoa > Arthropoda > Insecta > Lepidoptera > Erebidae > Eilema > Eilema sororculum. Next base: position 3,755,463 of record OU618532.1, read on the forward strand.
ATCATGCAGACACTGCACCAATATAATTTATTGACGATTTGTACGCGTGATGTTTGGACGTTCGAATCCTACTCCGGAGGTCAGTGACAGAGTCACATACATTACTGATGATGCTTACGTTATTTCTATCTATATAACTATAAATGTAACGTAGCAGAGTGGTAAGACACTATATATTAAAGCTAAATATGTAATATTGATGATATAGAGATTGATCTAGATGTGATTTATTCAGATAACAAGAAAGAAACAAAAAACCATCAATCAATTGAACCCAAGCTAAATTGAATAGTTTCTACTGCATTCTGTTTCATTTTAAACCTTTAGGCATTTTAACGAAAAAGTTTAGCCTTAAATAAATTCAAGTCTGTACGGTCTTAATAACCAGAATTTAAGATGAGAGCTTTTGTATTTAATGAATTATTGTGAACCAGGAAAAGCGTTGGTAGCTTAGTGGTTAAGGAGTCGGCCTTACGATCGAGAAGTCCCGGGTTCGAATCCTGGCTATTACACTACCGACGTGAACCCACTCCTAACACAAGCAATTTAGCTTAGTTGGAGGGGTTCGAGGGAATATTAGTAATTTCGGTTCTAATATTCTTTTAAAAGAAAAAAAAATACAGAAATAATCTTTGGCACTCCATGCGTGAGTACATAAGATGAAGTATATACGAAATCCGAAACATTTTCCACAACACAGAAAGTCCCTTTAATTTTCCAAACATTTAATAGCCATTCAGCAGAAAAACGTCCATATAAAAAAGGCTGAGATACACAGTTAGAGTTTCCTCGCTCCGTAATTCAATACTCGGCACAATGTGCTCCTAATGAACGCAAGTCGTACCTAACTAGCTCCATTCATACCGACATTAGTTCTATTCCAGGTAACATCTGAAATTTGAGAGCCGTGTTACTGTCCGAGTTATTGTATAGAATCGCATTCACCTAGTTTTTGCCAATAGTCGTATGTACGAAGCTGGGGTGTGGTACGTGTCCATTAGTTGTGTTCGTGAAATACAGCAGTCTACCGTAAGAGAATTGGGTATTCTACTGACTAGTCTAATTAGTTAGTTTTCACTAAACGTCAAAATGGTAACTTGTATGGATTTTTAGTGACGTCATAATATTTAATAGTCAAATCATTTACTATTATAGGTTGGGTGGATTATTAAAATGAAATGCTCAAGTGAGACTTGAACTCACGACCTTTCCCTTACAGGGGGAATGCTCTTCCAACTGAGCTATTGAGCCACACCTGATTTAATTTTTTCCGATGTTTTTCGAACTTAAAAGTTAGCATAATAAATGCTATAAAAAATCATTCAAATATTTGGGCGGAGTCATCAGAATTGTTTAAAAATGGTTGAAAAATCATTCATTGTTTCCAACAGTTTGTATGAATGTTGGTAGATGGCTCCACCGTCGCCCTTAAAGACAAATATAAAGAGAAGGAAAATCTGAAATGATTCAGGTGCCGCTCAATAGTTGAGTTGGAAGAGCATTCCCCCTGTAAGGGAAAGGTCGTGAGTTCAAGTCTCACTTGAGCATTTCCTTATTTCCGATGTTTTTTGAACTTAAATAAAAACGTTGAAATAAGAACCGCTGCAACTTTTGCCACACTTTTACAATTCTTAATTTTATGAGCTCGGGTCGATAATTTATTTTAATAGGAGAATACCCAATTGTAGAACTATGTTATGTGTTTAATACTAGTACTTAATCACGGATCCGTAAGTATTTCCAAGTTCCTAAAAAGCTTATATATTTTCTTCTCGGTCGTACTTTACGTGTGTAATGAAAAAGAGTATCTGGTTGTGTGCATAATTTTCTCATGCAAACATATTCACTTTCGCATCAATCATAATGTTGTTTGTATAATAACTTTTAAAAATTTCATTTTCCTCTCTTCAGCTCTTCTTCTACTTTGAACTGATAATATTTTTTAGCTTTAATAGAGCCAAAAATGGGCAACACTGATATTTACAGGCAGGTATTGGGATACAATGAAACAAAGCAATCGAAGACTTCTTCATTAGGAGAGGCGCGCTTTACTACAGGAAAATTTAGAGCCGGTTCCGTCCTGTTTCATCCAAAAATTTCATTTGGGTGCCCGAAATTCGCCATCCTGTTCATTCTTTCGATTTGGCTTCTTTTCACATTGTGAGTGCAGTCTAACCTCTCAGCTCTGATAGGAAATCCTGCGCAGAACCTCTTCTGTTTGTCAGCAGGCATACCATTTTGCAAGTCAATTTAGTGAGTGATACACTAATTTATTTTGTACTTTTTTTACGTGTGGGAAATCTCCGCAGATACTCCCCCTACCGGAGCCGTTGGGGAAGCTATGTCAGACTTGACCGTTTGTGGGTCGAAGTGTATAATGTATACTGGGTAGGGTTTAAATGATAACAGGCGTGACTTTGTATAATAGCGAGTCAAGTCTCGGAAGAGCAGTGGCCATGATAATTTTGTAATCCTTCCAAATATGGCTGCAGGCACGTCTTCTATAAGCTTTATAATAACATCCAAGTCAAGGAATCATTTTGCAAACAAACACAACCTTCAATTCAAATTTAACCTAAATAAATATTATGAAAATGATCGTGATTAATGTATTACTAGGAATTTTAATTATTAAGACTTTTGACACTCAAATAGGAAGACTCAATTGGAGTCAGTTTTAAGTCTAACTAAAAACCGGTCTAATTTCGATATTTTCCGTAAGGCGACTGTTGTGAAATCTCCACAACACAATTGTGAGATTGAAGTTCGGTTAGTAAGACTAAGTTATCGGACGTTTTAGGCTTTAAAAACCCGTAACGAGTGAGATATTTGTATGGCAACCGGGACTGGCAACTTAAGGTACTCTCCGAGGTTACAACGTTAAAGAGTTAACACTATCCTAGTTATTTGAATGAATTTTACAACATTATGCTAATTTATACAAATCGAATACATAGAATTTTCTCGGGCGGGACTCGAACCCGAGATCTTTCCCTTACAGAGGACCAACCAACTCGGCTACCGAGACACGCCCGATGTGATTCAAATTTCTCTTCTTATCCGTCTTTAAGGTGACTGTGGAGTCATCTACCGATATTCTTACGAACTATCCTAGTTAGTTTTTTTTTTCTAACCTTGCGATGTGTTAACCCTTTGTATATTCTACTTGCACAAACTTAATTAACTAAAATATTTTTAATTACAATTACGTTTAGTATTAATTGAATACTGTCTCATATACTACAAGTTATCACAGATCGTAATATAGATGGCGATAGGTTCGTTAGTCCCCTTTGTTACACGCTCGACGCGTGGTTTCGACAAATTGCAGTCCTATATGTAGAGGTGATGTGTTCGACAATCATCGTGATACTAGCATTAACAACGTATAGATGGATCTCGAGTTGAATTGCCAATTTAGGCCAATAGTTCTACTTTGAATGCATTGACTGGTTAAGCCGCTTTGGCCAAAATTATGTTCTTGAGCCTCTTTGTCGTAAGATCAACAAATTCCTGATATTCTGGATTAGTGTACTTGACTTACCCCTAAAAGATTTCTTTCAGACAACCTTAGAATAGACAGAAATTTAATGAAAAATACTATGAGTAGAAAATGATATAACTGTGGAAAATTAATAGCAATGACGTTTATTAACACCAACGCCTTAGTGTCATTATTAGCGGCTTTAATTTCTTTTTTTAAAGGAATATTAGAATCGAAATTACTAATATTCCCGCTAACACCTCCAACTAAGCTAAATTAAATTGTTTGTGCTAGGAGTGAGTTCACGTCAGTAGTATAATGGCCAAGATCGAACCTGAGACCTCTCGATCGTAAGGCCGACTCCTTAACCACTAAGCTACCGTCGCTTAATTGGCTTACAAATATTGTTCTTATCATGAACTTCCAGTTATTCATTTCATACTAGTTTCAAAAGCAATGGCACGCAACTGAAATCCTTAATTTAATAAAAACTATCACTAGTACCTACATTCACTGGATTTCCCTTCCCGATTTTAAGCTCCAGTCATCAAAGCATCCAATCTTCAAAGCATTTGACACAGAACCGATGCTACATCGCGCAGATGAGTCTCGACTCCGCGCCAAACGTAATTAGGCAGTTAGCGCTTCATTAGCCCGCGTTTGTAAAGTCTGCAACTAGTTAGTTTTTGACGTGGTTTTATATTGAGTTTCAACAAGTTTAATGAGCTTCGTAACAGGAATAAGACATCGTTATTGTACAATTATAACTTGTAATAAACTGTATGTGAAGATAGTTTGTATTTTAATCTGCATTATGTATTCCTCTGGAGTGTAACTAACGACCCTAAGTTGCAAGAGTACCGCTACTCAGTGAAATCCAAGTAGGAGAAAAAATAGTAGTTCCGTAATGGACTTAGACAATGGTACTACTGGAATATAGGCAGTCTCATGTAACTACTGGCAGAAAAAAAGCAGTACTTTGATAAATGAAGCTACTGGATGGTTTTCATCCACCGCACGCTTGATGAAGAGGTGGACTGAGGTGCCTAATAGGTGGTGTGCGTGGCAATGATCTCACTGCTGGCAAATGGGCTCTGGGTTCAGAAGTGAAAGCCCCAAGTTGAGACCTTATCGCGTTTGGACGCGATAAGGTCTCAACTTGGGGCTTCAACAGACACGAAGATGATAATGAGATGATGTGCAAAATAATCTTCTAGTAATTTGGTAAATGCTTTTTTTTGAACCAAGAATAAGTCAGTTCTATCCTATTTTATAGCTGCTAGAACCAAGCGTTTCTGTAACTCACTCACCTGGAACTCCCTGCCAGCTCAAATGTTTCGTTATTCCTACAGTCCCGGGTCATTTAAGCGAGGCGTGAAAAGGGATCTATACTTCATCGAATATCGAGTTCCCAAAATCCAAGTGAGTTACAGTTTTGGTAAGAACTTCAATAAAAGTTGGTATATTAAGACAAGCGAGCTGATGATATGAGTTATTAGTACGATGTCATCTTCAGTATAAAGGCAAGACTGATAGCAAGTAGCGTACAAGTACCTTCGTTAAGTCCCAATCGCCATAACCACTAACTTTGAACATTCTATCAAAGTTCAACGCATCAATGCTCTCATCAGCAAAATGACAAATTCAATATAAAACCGCGCCAAGTGTAACAAGTTTGGCAAGTTTGCTCAACAAATGTACGTTAATGAAAATGTCTGGAAGGTTGTATAGAATATCAGATCGTAATTTCTTTGAGTTAGATATCATATTACTCTGGCGTTAAGTTGGTACTTATGCTTTCTTGTCAAAACCAATGAAGTGTGTTTGTAACTTTATATTTTTTCTGTCTTACTAGCAATCGTACACACAGCTGTGTGCAGATAGTGAATGAGACTGAGATAAATTATAAGTTTTTTATACTAAATAATATTTTGAATTTATTCAATAAAGTACATGGAGAATATACCTGCTAGAACCAAGCGTTTCAGTGACTCATTCCTATGCCGCACCATTAAGACCTGGAACAGGTTGGAACTCCCTGCTAGCTCACGTGTTTGCTCCCTCCTACAGTCCCGGATAATTTAGGTGAGGTGTGAAAAGGCATCTGATGAGGCCGTCAAGCTGAGTGCCACTACTATTAACATGGTACAGGTTTACGATGGTGACCCTCTTTCCGAGACTTTGCCTTTGGCTTACCATCAGGCGAGGCGAAGACAAATCGACGTGTCCTTTATAAAAAAAATGGCAAAACGGATTTTGATTAGCTCGAAATTGAGAACAAATACGTAATAAATAAAGTAATAACCCAGAAACGAAATACAAGTCATACTGAAGCAGCTCATGTTCCATCGAAGGCGGCGCCCGGGGCTATACAAGATATTCATACCGAGAAATGGATTATATCCATGAATTTAACTACCCAACTTCGACTGTACTTGTTAGACAAGCTTTCGGGTTACATTTAAAGGTAAATGTTATAATTTTGAAAGGGTAATATTAGTACTTTGAGGTCGGAGTTTTCATGTTCGTATTTCATAAACAAGCTACGGTAAATAAATTATTTTTGGGCTGCTTCATGCTGTTGTGTTAGTGGAAGTATCTACTTAGTATGTGAACGAAGGATTAATTTATTATTTTTCTTAACAAATTCTAAAGGACATGGAATGGACGAAACGGTAACTGGGCGAAATGGGAAATGGACGAAACAGGAACTGGACGAAATGCGAAATGGACGAATGGTTCAATGGACGGAACGGACCGACTTGACGAAATGATAACTTGACCTAACGGCCCTAATGGGAAAATTAACAATATTATAAGATTTTAATTTATATCGGAAAAAATATTTGGGATGATAGAAAATCTCAATTGCACTTTATTCAGGTATTGAACTGGAATTACAGTCGTCATTCTTGCTAATGTTGCACCAGAACCGAGGAAACTTACCATATTAATTTAGCTTCATTTTTATACTGAAATTCCAAGGAAGTACAAATTACTTCGTCATACAATGTTGACTCAAATTCAAAAGAAATGGATTCAACATTTCAATAGCTAAAGAACAATGATATAATACAAACATAAAACAATTAAAAAAAGAATTGAAAAGCTTCAGAGACAATATTAGCCAGAGTGAATTAACTTCGAAGAACGAATGACAGAATGGAAGGAACGAATGGAATTAATGAGACTTGCAATCAATGTAAGATTTCTTAATTCTTATTTTAAATTCTGAAGCAATTTGTTCGGGAATTGACATTTCATTTCCTATCTGGATAGAGCTATAAAATCAGCGATTAAATTTGAAGCTAAAATTTCTTAATTGCATTCTTTGTTTCCTGAGATTTAATGTAGCGATTTTGTATATTATTCTTGAACGAAGAGAAATAATAAGTATGTTTATACGCATTCAAGCACCCAGCTAGAGAAATTATCTAGAACGGCCTAACCCCCTTATCTCCGAAAGGTAAGACAACACCTGAATCTTATTCTATCCGCAATCGATGTTTCAGCTTACCGATGAAGTTGACTTGAACCCCTGAGCTCTTTAGTGGCCCAACAAAATATGAGTAAATTTATAATGTAGTTTTGAATAAGCTGGTTACTAAAAGGTCTGCTAGGCTGAAGTATACGTCCTTTTTCTTAAAGAATATTAGAACCGAAGTTACTAATATTCCCTCGAACCCCTCCGACTAAGCTAAAATGCCTGTGCTAGGAGTAGGTTCACGCCGGTAGTGTAATGGCCAGGATCGAACCCGGGACCTCTCGATCGTAAGGCCGACTCCTTAAGCACTAAACTACCTACAAAGTGAAAGGCAAAGAAAAATCTCAATTAGAAAGCTGATCTCATGGCCACAATATAAATTATCTACATTCTTTCGACTGTGGGCTCTTTTCTTATTCACGCACGTATCGTTTCATAATCATATCTATTGTTACATTTTCATTCATTCATTCATTCATTTTTCTTTTCATTCGTTTTTTTTAAGTCTGATTCGAAACTTGTTTAAATAAAGACTACCGGTTCTCCTAAGTTGTTATAAAAGTATGAACAATATTTTTATGGTAAAAATTCGCTGGAAAGCCTTGAAAGTTGACTTATTTTAGTGTTTGGTTATAAAAATGCTTTTAAGCACTTTACATCCCGGAAAAATAACTGAATCTAGGGGCTTGTATTTGCATTAAACATAGATAAGTTATACTAGTAACTTTTCATGGTAGTGTGATGTAAACACATTATAAAATTGCGTTATAATGCGTGAGTTTCTTTTTAAAATCTGCAGGTTTTTGATTCCTGCCGAGGAGTATTGTTTTTTTCAGTAACTAACTTTTATTTTGAAAAGAACTATGCCTAAGACGTCTTTCAGTGGATAGGTTCTTTTGGCAATTACTCATAGTTTAAAATGTAGTTACTTTAAAAAGACAATTTGTATATTGAAAAACACACTTGTACTTTTCCAATTGTAATTCCGAAATCGGAATTACAATTCTTGAAACATCAATGTAAACCTTTTAGAATGCCGTAAGGCGAAACCGGTCAGGTCTAGAACTGAAATAAATTAAACTCAGTGGGAAAGTACAAGTATGTTATTCAATATGTGTAGCAGATTCCACCAAGCGCCATCAATCTCCAGTATAAACAGTCTGAAGACAATTTGTAGATGAACTTAGTGACATAATGTCTTCTTAACCTGACATTTTTACCCAAAACTAAAGTCCAGCTTATTCTATTTTGTAGCAAAATAAAATCAATACAGTGTTTATCATCACGGTTCATACAATAAATAGTGTGCATCCATATAGAGAGGGGAAAATACATTACGGTACTGGCACGTAGACGATCTACGACGTGCTACGAGCGCGTAGCAGTCGTACGTGTGACATCGGCTACGAGGTAGCTAAACTAGTTCTGTACATTGGCAGAAATATTACTGCAATAGTAATATTTACTGGGATTTTTTTTCTGTATTGCGTCTAAAATCTTTTTGAAAATAATTCTGTACCGTAGTGGCTTCTATCACGAACCTAGCACAACGATCCTCAGTCGGCGTGCGGTTTTAGTCGGTTCCAGTCCGACATAGCCTCCCCTTCCGGCTCTGGCAGGAGAAGCATCCGAGGGGGTTTCGGGGGAAAAAAACGCTTCTAAACTCACATCATCTACCTATATAATATATATATATAAAAATGAATTGCTGTTCGTTAGTGTCGCTAAAACTCGAGAACGGCTGAAAGGATTTATCTTATCTTGGTCTTGAAATGTTCGTAATGGTCTACCGACATCCACGCGGGCGAACCCGCGGCCAAAAGCTAGTGTTGCGGAGTAAGTAAAAGATGTTTTACCAGTTGGAACAAGATTAATTTATTTGCTATTTACACACTCTTATATACTAATTATTCTACATGATTTTACTGAGGTTTAGAGTGGGGTTTTACTCATATAAGTTTAGTGCTGACATTATTGTTTATTGATACGTGTTGTTTATATAATATTATTTCCTAGTTACAGTGTACTTTGCCTATGACGCATAGCACGTCATAGTACTCCCCCCTTTATAAAAATTCTAGCTATTATTTGCTGTGGTGCGTCGACCTTGTCCGTGAACGCTGTTGCTGAGTTGTACTTTTTCTGCAGTTGGTTACACTTGTTGCATTTCCTTGATTATTTTGTTTATCTTTTTGTCCATGACTTTGTTAGTTTTTCGTACGAGTCTGGTGATTGTTATTATTATTGCTGCTAGTATAATTATAGCGATGAGTACTCCGATACAGATTTTTATTTTTTCAATTTCTGCTGCCATGTGTGTGTTCTTTTCTGCCTTTGCTGCCAGGTCACCATGTTTATTTGTTCCATTTCGTGGGTTTGACTGCTTCCCATCTTGTGTGTTGTTTCTTGTGGCTTGCTGTGGAGTGACTTTTATTTTCATTTTGCCCTTTTTATATCATTGTTTGAAACGGACGGTGGGTCGTGATATTCTTCCCGCACGTGTTCTTTTTATGTTTTGAATTGGCTCTGCCTTATCTTGCTCTTGATTTTGAGCTTCTATCTTGTCGTCGCTCGTCGTGAATGCTGGCTTTAGCCTGTCAATCGACACGTTCACTTCCCTGCCGTTTCGCTTGATCGTGACTATTTTGTTGTCACGTTTGACTACGAGAAACGGTCCGTCGTAAGGTGGTGTGAGCGTAGGACGTAGCTTATCGCATCGTAGAAATACGTGTGTACAGTCGGCTAAGCGTGGGTGTACGAATATGTTTTTGTTTGAGCTTTGTCGTTGTGGAATTGACGTCATGTGCGTTATGTTATCTTTAATTTTTTCCACAAACTCTGCGTATGTTGTGTTTTTAGAACAGTCGCCAAAATATGCTGCTGGTAATTTTATTGTTGTTCCGTAGACCAATTCGGCTGCTGAGTATCCAGTGTCTTGTCGAATGCTGGTACGTATCCCGAATAATACCGATGGTAATTCTTTCGTCCAATTTTCGGTATTTCCTCTTGCCATCAAAGCTGCTTTCATGGTTCTGTGCAGTCTTTCTACTTTGGAGTTTGATTGGGGGTGATATGGTGTAGTACGGATTTTTTGTATTCCCAGGAATTTGGTTAGGCTTCTGAATAGCTCAGACTCGAATTGTCGTCCTTGATCCGTTGTTATATAATTGGGGCATCCAAAACGTGTGATCCAGCCATCGTATAGGGTTTTGGCTACAGTTTCTGCTGTGATGTCCGAAATAGGATATGCTTCTGGCCATGACGTACAACGATCGATCATAGTGACGATGTATCTTTTGTTTTGTGATGTCGTTAGGGGGCCCACAATGTCTATGTGTATGTGGCTAAATCGTTCTGCTGGCATAAATTTGCCCAGGGGTGATACTGTGTGCCGCTGAACTTTTGATTGCTGGCATTGTAAACATGTTTTGCACATTTCGTAAATGTCTTTGTGCATGCTATTCCAGACGTATTTTGCGGTTATCAACTTTTTTGTTGTGTTTTTCCCTGGGTGGCTCATGTTGTGAAAACTATCAAAAATTGTTTTTCTGAACTTTTGTGGTAGGTATGGCCTTGTTGTACCGGTGGATATATCACAATAAATTTTGATATTATTGTTTTGTATTGGTACCCGTGCCATTTTTAGTGACCTATTTTGTTTTAGTTTTGTTAACTCCGGGTCACTGTCTTGGTATTTTTTTACCTCTTGCCAGTTGAGAATTTGGGGTAGTTCTATTGTTTCTATTACCCGTGATAGTGCGTCGGCTACCACGTTTTCGCTGCCCGTGACGTGCCTTATGTCTGTGCAGAATTGTGCAATATATTCTAGGTACCTTATTCTTCTAGGGGATTCATCCACTGATTGCTTCTTGTCGAATGCATGAATCAGTGGCTTATGATCCGTGTATATTGTAAATGTGCGACCTTCTATTAGTCGTCTAAAGTTTTTTATTGCCATGTAAATACCGAGTAGTTCTCGATCGTATGTGGAATATTTTGTTTGTGTCTCGCTTAACCCTTTTGAAAAAAATGATACGGGTTTCCATTTTCCTTGAACTTTTTGTTGAAGTACGGCGCCTACACATTTTAAACTAGCATCTGTCATAATGGCTAGTGGTGTGTCTGTTTCCGGGAATGCGAGTGTTGTGACATCTCTTATGTCCTGTTTGCAGTATTCGAATGCTTGGTTAGCTTCCGTATTCCACTCGATTGGCGTATTGTCATTCTTTTTGGAGTTTATTAAGTATTTGTTGAGCGGAGCTTGGTGTCGGGCGGCGTGTGGGATGCTACTTCTGTAGAAATTCATCATTCCCAAAAATCGACGTAGCTCCTTTACCACCTTTGGTTTTGGGTATTCGTTTATTGCTCGTACTTTCTCAGACGTGGGGGTGATTCCTTGGCTCGTTATATGATAACCTAAGAAATCTATCTCTGTCTTTTCGAATTCGCATTTGCTCGTATTGATTGAGATGCCGTTTTTACTTAGGCGATTGAATACTTCCTCTAATTGAACGTAATGTTGTTCGGTATTTTGACTTGCTATGAGTATGTCGTCCACGAAGACATATATATAGTCCAGGTCTCTGAACAGGGAGTCCATAAACCTCTGGAACGTTTGAGCTGAATTTCTGAGGCCAAATGGCATGAAATTCCAGTGAAATAAACCCATTTGCGTGATTATTGCGGTCTTCTCTGGTTCCGCAACAGGGATTTGGTGGAACGCCTTCTTTATATCAATTTTGCTGAATATTGTTTTTCCACTTGCGATGTATGTAAAGTCTAACAGTCTTGGCAAGGGATATCTGTCGGGAACTGTTATTTTATTTAACGCGCGGTAGTCTCCGCACGGTCTCCATTCCCCATTCTTTTTCTTTACCATGTGGAGAGGCGATGCCCAAGGACTACTGGAAGGTTCTAATATTCCTAGGTTTATTAGCTCTTGGAATTCCTTTTTTGCTGCCTTATATTTGTCGGGTGGTAGTGGGCGCGCGCGGGCATAAACTGGAGGACCTTTTGTTATGATGTGATGCTGTATTCCATGCTCTGTGGGTTTTTTAAATGGTCCTGGTCTAGTGACGTTTACGTATTTCTCTAGCAGGTGCTTTATATGTTCGGGTAATTTCGCGTCGATGGATCTAATTGAAGGCACGTGTGTTTCTCTTGCAATTTTCGCAGGCGTCGTTAATTTTGTTTCTTGGTCGATCAGCCTTTTGCCGTATAGATCCACTAATAATCTGTGGTGCTCTAGGAAATCAGCTCCTAAGATAGGCATTTTTACATCGGCGATTAAGAACGTCCAAGTAAAAGGTCTGCGTAACCCCAGATTTAGCGTTAATGTGCTTTCGCCATAAGTTTCAATAATTGACCCGTTTGCGGCATACAGTTTGTAGTTGCTCGCGTTTTTCTTACCCTGTGCGTTTTGTAATACAGAAATATTTGCTCCCGTGTCTACTAAAAACCTATAACCACTGTTTGAGTCGGTTATAGTTAGACGGTTGGCGGGTTGTATGGCACAGAGTCCCGTCGTGTTCTGCGCTAGTTCTCGTTTCCCGAATTTTTATCGGTTTTATTTATCCACGAGCACGGCTGATCGCATTTATATGCTTTTGTTTTGAATCGTCTGTGATAATAACATAGCCGTGTACGTGACCGTGAGCGTGATTGCGACCTTGCTCGGAATTTGCTGCGTTGCATCGGTCGGCGATTACTCATACCGCGGAGCTCGTTTATTTTAACTCGCATAGCTGCAATTTGTGACGTCAGCATTGTTATTAAGTCAGCGGATTCCTGTGACGAGTTGTTTGTTTTGGTTTTATAGCGCATATTTTCATAGATTCGGTCAGCCATTTCGCTTAATTTTGTGAGGTCGAGGTCTTCGGAGACTGCCAATATGGAGGTGATTGATACCGGAAGCTGTCTGAACCATAATAATCTGATGGTATCTTCGGTCATTTTGTCGCAGCTGGATTCTTTCATTTTTCTCAACAGCTGTGATGGTGTTGAGTCACCTAGGTCCATCTCCGATAGCAATTTGTGGAAGCGTCGTTGTTCGCTTTCCTCATAGCACGCAATTAATCTTTCCTTGATTTTAAGGTACTTGTCTGCGTTTGGCGGTGACGTCAGGATGTCGCTAACCTGATGTATGACCTCTTTTGGTAATTTTGCGATGACGCTATTATATTTATATTCGTCACCTTGCTTTTGGGAGGCTACGATGGCCTCGAATTGCGCGAACCATAAGCGCGGTGAATCTGTCCAAAACGATGGTATTTTCTCCGTAATGCTAATTGCAGCCACCACCTGGCTGTCGCTGATTGATTCAGCTGATGTGCCGGAGTTTTTTGACGGTGTTCCGGCTGGAATTATCGGTGCCATGATTGCGTTTAGCCTCTTGAAATTTCAGCTGGTTAGACCCGCTTGTGGGAAGCCAACTGAAATGTGCTATTTCGCTGATGGTGGTGGTCGGTAAGCTGGTGGGCTGTTGGGTGAATTTTCCCAAATATAGCTCCACAGTGATCTGTGATAGTTCCTAGGTTTGCTGCTGAAAACCTTTTCAGGGCTGCAGTTGGCCTGCAATTATATCAGCACTAGGAAATCACGTCGGGGTCACCAATGTTGCGGAGTAAGTAAAAGATGTTTTACCAGTTGGAACAAGATTAATTTATTTGCTATTTACACACTCTTATATACTAATTATTCTACATGATTTTACTGAGGTTTAGAGTGGGGTTTTACTCATATAAGTTTAGTGCTGACATTATTGTTTATTGATACGTGTTGTTTATATAATATTATTTCCTAGTTACAGTGTACTTTGCCTATGACGCATAGCACGTCATAGCTAGTAATACATAATTATAATTCATTAGTATTTTGCCCTTTTTGTTTACGCGCACATGAGGTCACGGGCCTATGTTACATCTGTTAAGTCATTCCCTTCTTTTAAAGTAATGTTTTTGTCAACTAACTTTTGTGGCGATAAAATTCTATTTAAGTAGGTATGTTGTAAATGCCATATTTAATATTATACATTTTTTTATATTTTTGGTTGATTTTTTTTGCCTCGAGCGTAACCAGGAACTATGCTTAGTAAGTTCTACACAGCGCTGTATAGACCGAACGCAAGTTTTTTTTTTCAAAAGAATATCAGAACCGGAGTTACTAATATTCCCTCTAACCCCTCCATCTAAGCTAAATTGCTTGTGCTAGGAGTAGGTTCACGTCGGTAGTGTAATGGCCAGGATTCGAACCTGGGACCTCTCGATCGTAAGGCCGACTCCTTAACCATTAAGCTACCGACGCTTCAATAAGAAGCAATAAGAACAATTATCCAATAACTTAACTAGCTTATATTGTCAGTTCTAGAATGAAGATAAATACACTTAACACCATTTTGACAGACCCTGTGGCGTGGTAGTAGTGAACACGACTGCTACGCAGGGGGCGCGGCTTCGATCCCCACTTAGTGCAAATATTTGTATGCATGAATATGGCTATTTACATTGGTCTGGGTGTTTCTATGTATAATATGTATGTATTACAAAAAAAAAAGTATCTAAGTATGCTTATCCGCATTCTAGATTCTGTAACACAAGCTAGTTAAGCTTACCATGGGTCTAGACAGCGTTTTGTAGAATGTTGTGGAATATTTATTTATTTAATTTCTTATTCTTAATCTTAATCTGCGGTAGCCTAGTGGTATGGGTAATGGGCTGCTGAGACGAGGTCTCGGGTTCGATACCAGGTTTACCATGCCACACACCAATGACTTTTCGATGCTTTTCGAAGTTATGTGTGTATTTATCGCAGGTTTATAAGTGCCCGGTTAGTGGCAATAGGCTCGCCACCTATTACATTGGGACCTAAACATAAACTGGCGAAATGTGGGTGCTAGCACCTCTACCTACCCCTTCGGGGAATACAGGCGTGAGTTTATGTTATGTTTATGTATGTTATGTAATATTCAAACTTCTCACACAAAAAATATAGTTTAGTTTAATTCCGTTAAGAACCATTTCCAGTTGTTATTTTCCATCGTGAAAGTATCAAAGTGCAGATTGCCGTTAACGGTATTATCCGAACAATGGCGTAAACAGATCGAAACACCCCTATAACAATCAATTTAAGTGTTGTGAGCCAGTTGCAACTAAAGCTTTATGGGGCGGAATGACCCGCCTTTTTTACTCTGTATACTCACGCCGGTAAAACTGTGGAAATGTAGGCAGAGGTGTTAATACTCCTGTGAATTGCTGTGCCTTTATGGTGAAAAACTCTTCACATTTGAAAAGTGTACTAGATTATATATCTGCTTATTATTTTTAATTTTATTTCACATTTTGAATAAGTATATATTTAATATGTTTATTTTAGGTATGTGTATTTGTATATTTATAAGCATAAATGTGTATTTAGGTACAACACTATAAATTTTCAAAATTTCTTCTCAAATTTGAATGAAATTTTTATAGCATTCATTATGCTAACTCAAGGGGCTTGAGTGTGAGCCACACCTGAATCACTTCAAGTCCCATTTCAGCGCTTCATTTTTCCCAATGTATTTCGAATTCTTTTGCCGCACCACTAAGACCTGGAACTCCCTGCCAGCTCACGTGTTTCCTTCTTCCTACAGTCCCGGGTCCTTTAAGCGGGGCGTGAAAAGGCATTCTATGAGGCCGCCAAGCTGAGTGCCACCACTGTTAACATGGTACATGTTTACGATGGTGACCCTCTTTCCGAGACTTTTTCTTTAGCTTAACAACAGGCGAGGTGAAGTCAAATTGACGTGTCCGTTATAAAAAAAACCATAAAAGATCAAATAAAACATTATCCATATACATAAAATGTATACACAATATATATTGTCTCTTTGTAACTTATTCCTTGTACATTCCACCTTGTCATTCAGCATCAGCGAATACCAAAGCAAAATTACAGGATATTCACAAATGCTCACATTACAAAATTTCCAAATGAATAACATTCAAAGTGTACGAACGAATGGCTACACGAAAGAACGAGTGACTGAATGAGCGTTGAGTGATGAGTGAATGGAAGTAACTGAGCGTGTTCGTGATTATTTTGCAGGTTTGTGTAGAAAAAATGTAAAACAATTCAGTTTTGCTCACAGTAGTCGGGGGATTTTTGCTTGTGCATGTAATGTCAATTGTTTTCGTGACAATTTGTGACGCGGGTTTATGAATGGAATGAATGAACAACAAAAATTCCTATGTTTAGAGAAGTTTATGTCCTATTGTATTTGGAAGCAAACGAAGAATCCTTTGCTATTTTCACTGCACTAGTGTTTGTCCGTTGGTCTTTTATTTTTTCAGTTAAAAAATACGTAAATGGCGGGGTTAAAACTATTCTTTTTTGGTTACAACATGATAAATGAATAGAAAACCATTTCGATTTATTATTTTTGAATATCATTAACATTTTCTCGGTACAAGTATACGCCGCGTGTTACCCAGTGGAGCAGAGTTTGGACCACTCCATCTTTTCACCATGCGGTGTCATATAAGGCGGCTAAGCGTTAGGACTGTTTAAAATCAGAGAGATAAGTATATATAGCCCAGCCTCAGCCTCAAATATAGGCTCGAGACAACAATAGTGCCCGGAATGTGACAATAGGCTCACCCCCTATTACGTGGGACCGACTGAATACAATCATTGGTGAAAAGAGTGTATTAATTCACCTCTGCCTAACTCTCCAGAGATAAAAGCGTCATTATATGTATGTATGTAATTAGAATTTGTGTGTATTTAGAAATTAGAATATGTGCAATTTGTATCAACTGTAATTATTAAGCAAAATACAAACTAATACTTACAGAAGTTCAAAAGGGCTGCAGCCGCTAAAATGGTGAATATATTCTGCATCTTGTGTGATTTTCTGAAACAAACAATTATGGTTTATAAAAGTTATGGGTTAGTGTCAGAAGGTCAAGATATCAGAATGGCAAAGTATCACAAAGTACACAAGCAAAAAAACTTGTAATTTAATATATCCTGTGATTATGAAATATGGTCGTCTAACGATATGGTCATTTAGATACCCAGTCATTTCGCTACCTTGTAAATTTTATACAAAGACTTCTTGCAGTCTTTGTCGTTTTCAGATCTAGTCATTGTAACGATTAGGTAAATTTATAGATTTCATCATTATGATACTACTTATCTATATAATCTATATCTATATATCTACTATATAAAAATAAGTCGGGTTTTCCTTCCTGACGCTATAACTCCAGAACGCACGAACCGATTTGGCTACTTTTGGTCTTGAATTATTTGTGGAAGTCCAGGGAAGGTTTGTGTGTTGAGTGTGTTCAAATAATTGCCGGAGCGAGCGGAGCCGCGGGCAAAAGCTAGTACTCGTATAAAAATCTATTGCTGTTCGTTAGTCTCATTAAAACTCGAGAACGGCTGAACAGATTAATCTTATCATGGTCTTGAAATGTTCGTGGAGTTCTAGGGAAGGTTTAATAGGTGAGAAAAATTCGAATAATTGCCGAGAACCGACATCCACGCGGGCGGAGCCGCGGGCGAAAGCTAGTCATATATAAAACTGTTCGTATGCAATTATTGTAATATACTTGAACATTCTACATAGTAATACCGGGAGCCAAGGAAGCCTATAGCTGATGGTGTGGTGCTTCGTATGTAGATAAACATAAGCTATACATTCTGAAGATCACTTGATTATTCATGGGAAAACTAACTAGTATCTACATATAAGGACATGTATATCTCTCCAATGTCGAACTACTTGTGCGAAACTGTATTGCGGTCAGCTGATTGACAGATGAGGTAACAGCCGACATCGTTTATAGATAGACTAGCTGGATGTTGGTTATCGCGACAAAACATTTCTCAAAAGGGCTCAGACGCAGAATGTCTACTTCTCAAAATGTTCACTGGTCGCAAAAGGTCTCTTTCGCAGAATGTCTCTTTCGCAAAAAGTCCTTTTCTCAGAATGTCTCTGTCGCAGAATGTCCCTTTTCCTTTTAAAGACGTAGGTATACGAATTGTCATTTTATTATCAACTAATTCGTTTATTTTTCTAACTTTGACAAGACGAACTTTCCACACAAAAGTTTATCACCGATTTTACCCTCTTAGTAAAAAAAAAATTTGAAAAACGCTGATATACGTGTTCATTTATTTCTTAAAAGAGACAGGTTTATGAAATTTAGTGCATCTAGCTCTGATAATGACGGACATTCATACAAACTTCCATCCCTTATTTTACCCCTTTAGTAACAGAATTTCCAAAAATCCTTTCTTAGCGGATGCCTACGTCATAACATCTACCTGCATTCCAAATTTCAGCCCGATTCGTCCAGTGGTTTGGGCTGTGCGTTGATAGATCACTATGTCAGTCAGTCAGTCACCTTGCGTTATATATATTTAGATATATAGATAGATAATTCTTTATTGTACATCAATATTATAACAGATTTTTGCACAGATACAGTTACAGTTAAATGCAAATTATAATAATGCAGTAAGGGCTTCCACACATATACAATTTTGTAAGTTGGCCGTTTAAATAGCAGTGTATACTAATAGGTGTATACTTATGTTTGCCCGCACATCTTCTCCATCTAAATCGTTTATTTTTATTTATTACTAGCTAACCCGGCGAACTTCAAACCGCCAATTATACAACCCGCGTGGCGTCAGATACCGTTTCCAATGCACCTTCTACTATATTAAGCACTAGCTGCCCCGGCAAACTTTGTTTCGCCTTAGAAATTAGTATCAATTAGCTGTATCAAATTCTCGTAATTATTTTGAGAACGGAAAGCATTTCGATTCGGGCCCCATACGCCCACGGAGCTCCCGACACTAATAGGTCACCGGGGCCTACGGCGCCTATATACCTATGGGACCCATACAACCATATACCTCTACGCTGAAGGGCGTTCATACTACCATAAACCATCAATTTTTGAAAATTGCTACCATAAATATTTTCGCGGCCCAAGCAACGGGCATGAGATGGCAAAAGTGCATAGAAAACAATGGTTCATACTTTGATTAATTAAATATATTATATTTAAAAATATTCGACTTTTTTTTCCTCCCATACAAAACGCCAATTTCATATGTAAGGACCTAATATTTTTTTTTTCTCTTGATTCACTCGATCTATTAAAAAAACGCATCAAAATCGTTTGCGTAGTTTTAAAGATCTAAGCATACGTAGGGACGGCTAGACGCGGAAAGCGACTTTGCTAAACAAATCATCACTACATAGTATACTATGTATCGTTCGAAAATCGGCCAATTTCAAATTGTATGTCTGTGGCCGCCCTAAAGGCCTTAGGCGTAAGACATCGGTGCAGTAGCGGTATGACATCAGCACGCTCGGTATCGGTTCAGTATCTAGATTCTTCATAATTATTATTTTGAAGGATTATTATTGATTGTTCCATAGAATTAGATAACATTTTGAGAGAGTTTGATAGATTTTCGTCAAACTTAAATATTGATTGCAATTGGTTGAGTAGAATCGTAGATAATACCTGTTTGAATAAACATTTCATTTCTCTAATCTTTCTTTCTTTCATTCTTACCAAATTATGCGATAACCGACATCCATACGAGAGGTGCCGCGGGCGGTAGGCTAGTCTCATATATTATCATAACTCCTAAAGCTGTGAGAAATTCAGCTTGAAAGTTAAAACGTGAAAACCACGTAACCTCAACCACAAGCACAAAGTTTCAAATATTAGATTAGAAAAGAAAGTTCACAATTTATGAAGAACATCATAATACTTTTAATAAATAAACTAAATAAATCACAACAGTTACACAAGCAGCATGAAATATATTAATTAATTTTAATCTCATCAACCTCCGAACATTTTCCAACAGTAAGTACGAACTTAGACTGAAAATCAACCCCAACTCTCCCAACTCCCAAAAAAACGAACTTCGCTTGTATGGTTACAAGCGAAGTTCGTTTTTTTTTCAGTGAAGCGATGGCCATCAGAAAATCTAGAGCGAGTATTTTCTTATATTCACCGATGACGAGTAAGTTCACCGGAGATAAAAGTAGCACCAGACATTCCGATCGCTGCACTGCCGTTTACTACCTTCTTCTCCATCTTAGCGTTAATCCCAGTGGCATCCGAAGCTTTCAGCTTGGTGTCTGGTTAGCTTGGAGTCTAACTGCGGATTTGGCTAAACTTCGATATTTTCTGTGAAGCTATTGACATCTGACCACCTCAACCTAAAGGAGATAGCGAAGCAGCTAGACCTTTTTGGACTTTTGAGGGCTCCAACTACCGGTAACGACTGCCATAGATATTCGTATAGCAACCGGGACCGATGGCTTAACGTGCTCTCCGAGGCACGACCAGACTAATGAAAATACCCATATTCATGCATACACATATTTGCATTGAGCGGGGATCGAACCTGCGCCTCCTGCGTAGCGGCCGCATTCACTACTGCTACGCCACGCACTGGCGTTTACTACCGTTATAAAAAGTTTGTTGCTAAGCGAGATTGTAACCCCCGTATCTATAGACAAGTAAAAGTAGTGACTTAAGTAACGATTTTGATTCTATAGTTTGGAAATTCACCTAAGTAAGAACTGTCAAACGTTAGAATTCTTAGCTAAATAACAGTCGCCATAGCGATTACTTAAGCATTACTTTTTATTTTATTCTTTTAGAAAAAAATACAGCTAGAATACGCCTAGAGTACAAGATCTCACATGTAGTAGTAACGATGATGCTTCATGTACATTTAACATCTAACATTAAGAACTTTTATAGCTTCAACATTACGCGTGACAAAACCAATGGATGTCCTTATGGCATCTGCGACCGCTTATCCTTCGAAACGAAGAAGGGCTCTCAATGAATTGAAAAGCCAAGTCTAACCTGGCTAGTATAAGCTGTTCCTGCCCAGTCCAGCCCCTCACCTTAGTAACTGTACCTTCTATAATACTAGTTTATGATATATACATTACATACATACTCTCGCTTATAAATCTTCGACGGGGTAGGCAAAAGCGTATTAACGTCCATATTTTTTCAACTATAATTGTCATTCCAAGCGACGTAATTATGGGTGAGCCAATTTCTGACAAGCGAGCACTTACTTACTCAATTCATCAAATAGTCAATAAAAAGGAAACCTATTTATGTTGATTTAATAAATATTGAAGAAAATTATAATTGAATATCCATTTATTGAAAGGGTAGCTATATTTAACCTTCGAGGGGAATATTTGCTAGCAGCATGATCAAAGGACGCTACGATATAACCTCTAATGGCTTGTCAACAATTAATTTATACTTTTACTTAAAGAAGGACCTTCGTATAATATTGTCTGTTATTTCAAAGCTCCTCAAATGTATTAGATTACCTTTTTTTAAATTGAGTTTGTTTTATATACTTTTAGTAAAAATGAATAACTGGGGCTTCGAGAACACGGGTTTTGGGTAGATTGGACCTGCACTCCTGCACTATGACTCAGAAACAGATGGTGAACCCAAGCTCCTGCTTGGGCTCACCATCTGTTTCTGAGTTTCTGGTTCTGTATTACTCATATACTCCACCAACCAACTAGGCCAAATAGACCTTCCGCAGACTTTTCTTTTTTTATACCACTTAGGTGGCTGACAAGCACACGGCCCACCTGATGGAAAGTGGTTACCGCGGCCTATGGACGTATGCAACACCAGGGGCATTACACTCGCGCTGCCTACCCTGAAGAAACCTACTAATGCCCCTCTTGAAGAACCCCATATTGTAGACTACTTCAGGCCCTTATTTTCCTGCAAGCTATATCGGTAACCATTTTCTCATTTAGAATGTATCCTTCAAAATGCCTTCACGTAGCATTTTAGGGTCAACCTAATCCATTGATCCCTTTGCTATGGATATTTCAAATCGTGCAATGTGTTGAAGGAAAATCCTGAGAACAGACCCAGGCTCCGAAGTTTTACTCATTCACGCTCTAACGGCTGAAGGGTCCGAGATAATACATAGATCACTTTTGATCCCGAGAATAGGTTCCCATGGGTTGATGGACCGGAACGAAATTCCGCGCGAGTGAAACCGCAGGCAACAGCGAGTAACTCTTAATAATTGAGTTGTTGAACTTTTCCTGTTTTAAAAACAAAATAACCAAAACGATTTAAAATTGAACTCGACCTGAAATTCCGAACTTTTACGAACTTTTCAATCAAAACCGTTTCCCAATAACTTTTGCTTTACAAAACAATATTTTTTCCTTTTGGTACAGGCACTGAAAATATTTGATTCTGCAACACAGATTTTTTGTATCAATGTTGTGCAAAATATTTATTGTTATTTTACAATTATTATGGAGACATACCGAGATCTATGAGCTTTAAGTCGCCTGTTATCTGGTACACTTGCAACTCATTGAGGGATGAGATTCTAGTCCAGGATTTCCTCCTGTATTTGGGTAAATCAGAGAGCGTTCTCATAAAAAACCATATGCACTAAATCAAAAGAATAAAAACCCTTGGATACAGTAGACTGCGTATGAAAAAACAGTGTAGGTTTTAAGTTGCTTTTCTTTTCAATGTAATTTTTATGTAAAACGAATTTGTCAGTTATACTTCACAATTGTTTCTCAAACGTGATGTAAAAAGGCTATTCGTATACAAATGTCATTTGAATCATAACTCCACAACACATTGCTCATAAAATATTGAAGCAAGCCTTGTGCGGAATCTATTTGGAATCATAAAACCGGTAATTTATTTTTGCTACGTTTTAATTCGATCGGTATAACGTTATAGAATAATTCACTGCACGGATTTCCGTGTTATTATAACCAAGCATCAGTTGTGTATATGCATAAAGGACGCACTTTACTAGACGTACGTGTGCTATATGGAAAGTAATAAAAAAATTATTACCAAACGTTTGCAACGAAATTTTCACAAACATTTGTATATGAATATCGTAAAATTTGTAATCAATAGGAAACTTCATTTGTTTAAAAATTATTGAAAACCTCAGAATTTAGCCGACTATACTCCGTCCATTATATTATTGTATTTTAGACAGCTCACTGACAGTGGTCAGTATAACTTTGTTCTAGCGTCAAAACCTGAAAATCCTAACAAAAAATAGGCGCCAATACGTCATTTTTCATTGACAACGTCACGTCAGCCAGAAAGTAATTTTAGGGATGTAGTTAGTCAATCGACTGTGTTTTTATTATAATAACTAGAAAATGTCACAATTGATATCGACTACAGAAAATATATTTTTTAAATATTACATAACTGGCGATTTTTAACCGATTTCTAAACAACAATTCGGACGTTTATAATTATTTATATTTGTATGATTTTTACGGAAAAATGTTTTTTGTGACTCCGTCATTTGTAGACGGATTGTCAAAATTCTTTTTTTGTTTGAAAGAGGTTTATTCCAAAATGGTCCTATTTAAATTTCATAAAGATCCGATGATGGATTTCAGAGAAAGGCCACGGAACTCTTCAATAAATACCAGGAAATCAGCATGTTGGAATATTCTTCTAAAAGTCAGTTGTTTTGTTTTGGAGATTAGCGTATGCGTTATGGCCCACAATCGTTCTCTATTACATTTGTAAACTGTACAAACACGAAATATCTAAATACTACTTTATTATTATGTATAGAATGATAAATAGATTATAGTTCCACATGAAATCATTTATAACATTTATCATAATATTTTCATATATCTATTTTTTTTATCGAGGTTTTGATCTTTGTCGATATTTTACATTTTCATGCAATCACTATTTTCATCTGTCTAAAATACAATGACGGGGTATAGTTGTCAATACAGACCAAACTGGTTATAAGAGTAGGTACAGTCAACATCAGAAAGATGTTGAAGTACAAAGTACTCAAAATGATCTCGATTTCATTTTTTTCCGATGTTTTTCGAACTTTAAAGTTAGCATTAAAAATGCTATAAAAAATTCAGTCAAATGATCTCAATTTAGTTTTTTATACCCACTTCCAGTTGACTGATTGCTCTGATATTTGGTACACACCTTTAGTTTGGAGAAAAATATGAATTAAATCAATAAAACAGTTTAAATTGCTTCTAATACGAGAGTTTTAAGATAATTTTGAGACTTCGTCGTCAAGATTATGACACTGACTGTACTAACAAAGTTTTAATATCATTTTGCATAACATAAAAGGTTTATCGACAGTAGAAAAAACTCGTGAAATAATGTAAGGATAGAAAGCTGTTGGTAGATTAATGTCCCTGCTTATACTGAAGGGAAAAACGCGTGAGTGTAGCTATTTGGTACTTTGCCAATACATATTCCGTAACTTTAGTACAAAATAAAAGTATTTTTATAACCATATTAACCAAACAACTACAGATGAAGCTCCCCAAGCTATAAACCACCGCACATATTAAAATTTCCCTTCACTAAATACTATCAGAGCGGTGTCTTCAAAACTCTCGTAAATTTATTCATGAGTCGCTGATCGCGTCACGATAGGTCTCTTGTGGTTTTATTACTCTGTTTACTGCGGTAACGTCTACAATGTCGCTTGTGGTAAGTAGTAAAAATGTAAAACGTGGCTGGGTTTGTAAAGATCTGGGTGGTGAAAATGTTGATAACAAGTCTAGACTAACCAATAGAATTTTATACAGCCTTTCTTTACATCTGTAGTAGGCTGCGATTGGAGTCGGGAGAGCTGTTTTTGTAGAATTCAACATGCCCATATTTCACGCTTCCCTAGATTTAAAATAATATTGTCTCTCTGGAAGTGGTTTTTTTACGGTTTGTACGTGTTTCCATGACTTTTCCCGACTGAGTTGAGGCTGGCTTTCTGTACAACCATGAAACGGCTTGATATTTTTCGAGAACTGACTACCATCTGAACTTCACAACCCAATGCTATAGTTGAAATCATATTATAGTACGCTAGTATTGTTATCTATTCTGTGATTATATTATGACAGTTGTAGTCTAAGGATTTTTTTTATTGTGCAAAAAACCCCACGGATACCACCCGGAGCCAGTGGAGGTGGTTATGTCGGACTCGAACCGAATAAAACGCAAGACCATCTTTGGGTGTTTGGTTCCCGGAAGTAAGAATGCAGGAAACATATCTCTCGCATCCCGGCAGACACAGGATCATTTCTTTCGAGATGGCCCCCTTCGTTCCCATCTAGCCCGGGTATGGGGAGGCGCACTTTGCGCCGCCGCCACGGCCTGCTTCTGGTAGGGTGACAAGCGGCTCCACCTATCAACCCCAGGCCCACGCTCATGGAGGACGGAGGTCGTTCTGCGACCTCCGACGCCTGATTCGCCTTCGCTATATTCTAAGGTTAGAGTGTCCTGAATCAATTGTCAGAATAATCAATTTTGGTTACAAAAGAGTAATCGCATCGTTTGCCAAAATGTAACTTTTGTAACATTTAACGCTACTTTCTACCCGTATATAAGGGTCATTATTATCCAATTCACCACCTTTGGCCTTGGCCACCCTTGAACTTGGTAAATACGTCTCTATGCGGATGATCATGATGACAGTTATAATAATCCGAGACAGTTGTAGTCTAGGGTTGGAGTGTCTTAAATTGATAATAGATTCAAGTAACAAACGATTAATCTGACTGAATTTTTATAGCATTTTAATGCTAACTTTAAAGTTAGAAAAACATCGGATAAAATGTTTTTCGAAACTATTAATCGGTTTAAAATATTAAGTATTGATATTAAAATTAGGATATACATATGCATGGGTTAGTGAATTCATGAATATTGTAATATTGTAATAATATTTATTATTTGTGCAGTGCTACTTTCGCGTTCATTTTCAAAAACAAAAAAAAATCTGAATGAATTTTTTATGGCATTTATTATGCTAACTGTTAAGTTCGAAAAACATTGGAAATAATTAAATGCTCAAGTGAGACTCGAACTCACGACCTTTCGCTTACAGGGCGACTGCTCTGCCAACTGAGCTATTGAGCACCACTTGAATCAATAGACTGATATAAAGAGAAGGAAATTTTGGAATGATTCAAATGGTGCTCAATAGCTCAGTTGGCAGAGCAGTCGCCCTGTAAGCGAAAGGTCGTGAGTTCGAGTCTCACTTGAGCATTTCATTTTTTCCAATGTTTTTCGAACAAAAAAAAATCGTTATCTCTAGTATGCGATAGGGCCATCCCTTGCGGTTTGGCCCTCCTCGGGAGGGGGGCTAAATAATAATGCAATTTTTTTTTTTTTTTGTGTTTTTGTAGTTATCGAACGAGAATAGAATAGATTCATTATCGATTACACGCCATGAGCTATATTATATTTTATTATTATCATCCTATATTTGACCGATGGCTCAATCGGGGTGCAAGGGATATGTCGATGACAACCTCGCCTCCAGCCTAGCACCTCGACCCTTTTAATCGGTTCGTGTCCGACATAACCTCCCCTTCCGGCTCCGGCAGGGGAGGTATCCGAGGGGATTTCCGTACGAAAAAAAAATGCGATACGGCAATAGTAACGAGTTTATTTAAACTTCAAACGATTAAAATGTAACAACCTGAAAAACAGAGTCACAACACTAAAATTAAAAAACAAGGACTATTTTTCTTTCTTTCTTCTTTCTATAAAACGTAACAGTCTTACGAGGACTCGCAGATACAAAAAGTCACGTAGTTATACAGTATGTTAAGGTGATTTTCCATCAGAGTGGCGAGACGAGATGAGGCGAGAAGAGAATTGAAATTGCATTGACCCTTTTCCACTAAAAAATAGACATCGCGAGCTCGCGCGAGACCACCGCGCCGCCCGTAGGCTTCATTAGATAAAGATATAGGTATAGTGCTGTTTGAGTTTCTGTATTATGTCCCAAAAATTAGTATTATTAAATATGTTATCATGCAATCATCTACATCTCGCACAAATAATATTAAGCAGGTATGAGTTATATAAGGATAGCTGCAAGTGTGTACTTCGTGTTAACAGCAACCTCTAGTAGACCTGAGAATACTTGTACTATCATGACGGTCTTCTCAGGTAATAACACAGTAATACCTAAGTAGCAACGAACAACAATAAGCCTCTCACGAGGAGCGTGTTTCTGTTTCAAAGTTAATTTATACTCTATATCGGAAGCAATACGGTTCATTTTTACACAAACAAATATTTCAATTCACGCCTCGCATATTCTCGTCAATCCACACTGTTTCCACCAAAGATGCGCTGGGAGAGAATTGAAAATTTGCCATACAAATTTCAATTCCCTCCTCTCCTCGCCTCGCCTCGCCTAGCCACTCTGATGGAAAATTACCTTTATGTACCGTTCCAATCGTGCTAAGTTACCTTCTATGACTTAAGGCATCTTTCATAATGCACCTATTAAATTATTTCAATTTTAATATCGAAGTTTGGTATTTAGGTCAGTTTCTGGAGTATCTGGGGCTCGTACTCCGTGGCCGGGGGCCTGAGGACGGTGTGTTGGCTGCTCACCGTCTTTACAGAAGCAGGCCAGACGCCCCCCTCCTCCCCTAAGAAGTGGGGACACCCGAAAACCCCCCATAGATGTGGGATAGCACCCGAACCACGCCCTAGGCTAGGCCGCAATTGTAGCCGTAGGTCTGATGGGAGTCCTGGGACATCCTTCCGAGGGCTTACCCGGGGCTCCCAACCATAGGCTGCTGGGCGTTACCGTGGAGGTATTTAGTCGGTAGGAGTCCGGCGACAGATAAAAAAAAAGCCCAGTTTCTGGAAGGTGACGCTTCGATGAGCACTTAGTTCTTACGGCTCGCTGGTGGTCGGCTCTGTTGAGAAATGGTCTAGCTTTGGTTGGTCATGGTGATCAAACTCATCACAAAAGTCAAGTCAAGTCGACACAGAACCAAAGTTACTGACATAGCTCGCAGAATAAGTAAGCTCAAGTGGCAATGGGCTGACCACATCTGTCAAAGGCAAACGCTAGGTAGGACACCATCTAGTCAGATGGACTGATAACCTGAAAAAGTTGACTTGGACAGACTGGATGCGGAAGGTGGAAGATCGGGTGAAATGGTGCACATTGGAAGAGACCTGTGTCCAACAGTGGGCTGCGGTGGGCTAATTGATTGATTGATCAAAGTCAGGGCTATGCTACTTGGAGGCCCAAGCGCTCGCTGAATTGTATTGGCGAACGACGCTTCACCGGCTTTAGCTCGAAGAGATCACCGCCCAACAAGCAAATTAGTCATATAAGGTTGAGTTTATTCAGCTATTCGGTGATATAAAAGTCGAGTAAGTGTGAATTATTCAGCACGTGTCGTATAAAAGCATCTTATATAGCATTTTAGTTATTCAGCATTTCGGTCACATAATGATGCTGAGTAAACGTTTACTCTGCATACTAATATGACTAAAGTGTCGTATAAGATTTGCTGTATAAGTCGCTAGTATACGACGCTTATGTCACTATTTCGTCGAGTAAAAGCACATTATATAGCTTTCTTGTGACCAGTCGAATAAAAGCTACATCGTTGCTTCTATACTGCTATTATGTTGTATAAGTTGCATTCATACGACTATTACAAGCCTAGTGCCAAGTGTCGTATAATTGCTTGTACTGCTCAATTATCACTTGTCTTAGTTTTCTTGTGTACAGTAAGTGGTTGATTGAATAAATAAATAAACAAAAGATCTTTTTTAGAAAACTTTTTAGGAAGGTCTAAGGAACCCTAAAATATAATCAGCGTGGTATCATGGCGCTTATACTGCTAATTTGCTGTATAAGAAGCTATTATACGACCTGTAAATGAATATTGATATAAAAAATATTTGTTATTATATTCATATTACTAAGAATTGAAGGGGGGCGTTAAATATTTATGATAAAACCTAGTATATTTCATCAGAAAACTTACCTTCGCAATACTTTGCAAACCTATGCGTGAGTTTACGAACCTACATTTGGTGCAACCTACAAATTAACATGTCTGCTAAATAAATTGTACTTATAATTTTTTATAATTTTTAAAACACAACACGACGCACTTGCTTAATTTAACAAACAAACGTAACATAAAAGTCATATAAGTTACAGTTATAGCGCAACTTAAGCTTGTAACAGTCACTCCGTTACCTTTATACGATGTCTATGTGACTGAATTGCTGAATAAAATGGGCCCAAATCGCGTTGTATAAACGTTTTCATTACGTTTATACGACTTCTATTAGGAGCCAAAATGCTGAATAATTTACGTTGCCGCGACTACTACACGACATATTTTTGCTAGTTGGGCGGGTGACGTGAAGTTATAAACAGGTGGTCATCCCAGCTAATGGTTCTTAAGTTTTAACCACCAACGCAAAGAGAGGGGTGTCATAAGTTTGACGTGTCTGTCTGTCTGTGGTGCGTAGCTCCCGAACGGATGAAGCGATTTCAATTTAGTTTCTCTTGTATTAACCGTGACTTACGTACGAGTATTTTTAAATTTAATTGACAGAAATCGGTTGAGTCGTTTAAACAGTTATGGGGGTTAAAGTGGGGATGAGGAGTGTTGGAAGATTTTATGTTATTAATAATTAATTTAAAACTTCTCTTTCCTTTTTCCAGATTGAATCCCGTTTAATTCTCCCAATGAAATCTTAAAGGTTAGCTCTAAATCGTAACAAAGTTAATTATCTATAATTATTTGAGTCGAGATTAATTTAATGCTCTCGGCGATAATTATTACTGTCTCTAATTGGAGCAAATTAATTATATTATGAATATTGAGAACTCCAAGTTGGAAGTTAACTTGATGTATAAGGGGCCTCTCTTTGTTTGGTATAAGTGCGTACAACATTTGCAATGGATCTTCTAATTGATATTACGTACCTATAGATGACATTATCTAACTTTATACGTATTTAGTCAAAGTAATCATCATTATAGCATTGTTTCTATCTAAATCTGGTGCCTTCGAAACCTGCGATCTGCCTAGCCTTTATTCTCCTCTGTTAACAACGTGTTAACCTTCTCAGTCATCACTTAGTCTCAAGCCCCTACCATTTTAATGCCTAGTGTAAAAGTATTATAAAGAAACAAAGAAAATTTACTCAATATAAATTGTTAAAGCTTCCCCCAGCCGGCAGTCGATCAATAACTTTGTCTAATGATGCTGAATCTGTCAGATCATTCAATTAAATTTACGAAATTGTAATCCTTAATTGCTACAGGCCTTATCTCACTATATTGAAATGTGAAAGTTTGGATGGATAAAATTAATATTTTTAGATTACCGTTCAGACGTTAGGAAGAAAGACAATGTGTTTTATTTTAACAACCCACGATACATTGTATACCTAATACACATATTGAGAACACTTGTACTTTTTCCACAGTTTTTATTATATTGAACCTGACCGGTTCGGTTCGGATCGGTACATTTACCAAATGTTTTGGCTGTTCTAATTCCGGTCAGGTTCAGTAAAATAAATACTGTCGAAAAAGTACAAGTGTTCTCAATATGTGTAACAATGAATTCCACCAAGTGCCATCAATCAACAGTATAAAATAGTACAATGTATAATATTCAGCAATTTTTTTTAATACTAGCTTTTGCCCGCGGCTCCGCCCGCGGTTATCGCGACAAAACATAGCCTATGTCCTTTCTCATGATCTAATCTATCCCTATACCAAATTTCATCTAAATCGGTTTAGTGGTTCAGGCGTGAAAGCGTAACATACAGACAGACAGACAGACAGACAGAGTTACTTTCACATTTATAATATTAGTATGGATAATCCCACACTTTAGTGGTAGAAAAATTAAATTGAAAATTTAAAAACCCCCGACACAAAAAACACTTCCAAAAAGTTGAAAATAAATGAATAAATTTTAGTTCAACGGTTGCCATGTCGGGGGACCTTAACTGGTTAAGTACTCCTTTATATTGTAAGGTCCCCCGACATGGCAACTGTTGAACTAAAATTTATTCATTTATTTTCAACTTTTTGGAAGTGTTTTTTGTGACGGGGGTTTTTAAATTTTCAATTTAATTTTATTTTATACTTTTTAAATTGATCTACTAGTCAAGCTCCTTCATTTGATACCAATGTTGAGGGAATTATAAAGAAATATGTATTCCAACATGTTGTGGCGGCGGCCATCTTGGACCGATTTTTTTCAAACATAGCTAAGAAGACTCTCGACTAATATACCTTTCAAACAAAAAAAACTAAATCCAAATCGGTTCATCCGTTTGGGTGCTACGATGCCACAGACAGACACACACACACACACACACATACAGACACGTCAAACTTATAACACCCCGTCGTTTTTGCGTCGGGGGTTAAAAACAATGAAATACATATTAACGTTTTCATTTGAATGTTTGTTATGATTAGATTGAAAATTGAGGATTGTATGTATTTTTGTATGTTGTATCATAAAAAAATAGAAATTAAAAATTTTGTCTAAAAAATAAAAAATAAAAATTTAGGGGTGGACTACCCCTAACATTTAGGGGGATGAAAAATAGATGTTGGCCGATTCTCAGACCTACTCAATAGGCTCACAAAATTTCATGAGAATCGGTCGAGCCGTTTCGGAGGAGTATGGCAACGAAAACTGTGACACGAGAATTTTATATATTAGATAATAAAATACTTCTGAATCACACCACAGAAGACCAAAAAGAAAATACCCCATAACTATTTACGTTTGCTATTCATTGTCTATTTACAAAACAAGCGTTTGGTACAGTCGCGTGTAACAAGCAACTTCACCCACATCAAAAACGTTGACAACTGACAATCCGGCAAAATAATAGTCTGTCACATTTCTTATTATGTACAGCCGTAACGAGATGTCCACCGGCTGGCAGAAAAGTCATAACAACCTTTCACTTCTTTGACTAAATTTTGCTGTAGATTTTTTTGCTCTTTTTTGAGATAACATAACATAACATAACATAAACTCACGCCTGTATTCCCCGAAGGGGTAGGCAGAGGTGCTAGCACCCACAATTCGCCAGTTTATGTTTAGGTCCCAATGCCATTAACCGGGCGAGCCTATTGCCATTAACCGGGCACTTATAAACCTGCGATAAATACACACATAACTTCGAAAAGAATCGCAAAGTCATTGGTGTGTGTCATGGCAAACCTGGGATCGAACCCGAGACCTCGACTCAGCAGTCCATTACCCATACCACTAGGCTACCGCATTGTATATAAAAAATGTAGGTTGTATATAAAATCGCAAAATATTTTGAGATACGTTTAAAATATTTTGCGATTTTATATACAACCTACACAATTCTAAAATTATACATCCACATTTCCATAGACATTAGGTCTTCTAGTGAGCAAGCCTTTGGTAATAAAAATTGTATAACATTCGAGGGTGAGGCGCGATTGAATTTTGAATTTAGAACTCGACGCAATAACTAGATTTATGAAAAATGATTTTTTAGAAAAATTGTTTTAGTTTTTGAAACACGGCTAAAAACGTTCACACTTCTAATTAATTTTTGTGTGCAAGAGTAAAAAACTACTTGGTAATAAAAATTGCTATGAAATAATTTAATGCACCAACTCGTGTGCTAAGTAGTTGAAGTATCGCGACTACGTGCTTCAAGTTATAAAAAATAAGCACGTTTTACTCTGAAAGTGTACCATTAAACAATTTTTTCACTTTTTTCTCATTGGAAATTTAAAAAACTGAGATTGGCTAAGTTCTCACAGAGAGGACTTAGCCTAGAGGTGTTTCATGTCAATGGGCTATTTGACTAATTTTCTTTTTACTTTCGAAAAATGACCACTGTCTTATAATATAATGAACTGTAAAAGTAAAATTTTCGTACAACAAATAGTTTTCAAGATATTTGATTTTGAAAATTTCAATTTGTCGCGCCGCCCGAAAACGCACCATACAAAATCGTTCTAAATTGTGACGTCACGCTTCGGTAGCGCATAGTGAAAATGTATGGAGTGCAAAATAATATCGCATTTATCTCGGTCTACGTTGCGTTTACACTTATATAGTTCATAATAAAAGTTAGTTAAAATTTTATGAGGAATCTAAAAGGTTATATATTTGAATTGAATTTGGTTGTTTATATTTTGACTTTTTTTGGGAATTTCAAGTAATGAAAAGTCATAGTTTCAGTTTAGATATGCAATATTTTATTTTGCAAGGCGTATTTTTTCACAACAAGCTATCATATTAACTAGTATTGGGAAGAATCGACGACTTAATCAAATACCCTATTGTTACAATCTGTCAACAAAGGTATTACCAAACTAAAAAAATCAAATAAATCAATAATTTAAATGATTAACTGAACCAAAAGTATACAACAGGTTAAAATCCTATTTTTTTTAGTCGTGACCACGGCTACTATTACGCACCTAAAACGTCGGCAATAGTAAATGTTCCATAATGTTACTACTTTAAAAACTATTATAAAACCTATGATATTAAAATCCTACTCATCATCATCTTGGCGTTGTACCCCGTTGCATCTAAGACTTACACTCTTTGGTTTGGCTTATTAGTCTTGTAAAACGGTGCATCCATACTAATATTATAAATACGAAAGTAACTCTGTCTGTCTGTATGTTACGCTTTCACGCCAACCACTGAACCAATTTTGATGAAATTTTGTATAGTTGAATGAATTTTTTATAGCATTTATTATGCTAACTTTAAAGTTCGAAAAACATCGGTAAAATGAAATGCTCAAGTGAGACTTGAACTCACGACCTTTCCCTTACAGGGAAATGCTCTTCCAATTGAGCTATTGAGCCAAACCCGATTTTTTTGTTGGTTGTTGTTTTTGTTGGTAGATGGCACCACCGTGCACCGTCGCCCTTAAAGACGGATATAAAGAGAAGTAAAATTTGAAATAATCTCACTTGAGCATTTCATTTTTTCCGATGTTTTTCAAATTTGGTATAGTGGTAGATTAGACCATGACAAAGGACATGGGCTATATTTGGTCGGAGCCGCGGGCAAAAGCTAGTATGTATATAGTATATGTATCAGGCTTATATAGAAACGATTGACCTCCCAACCCCAAGGGCCGTGAGTAGCTGCAGACTTATATAATGAGTGAATTCAGCACTAAACTCACTCATTGTTCACACATTTTATTCTAACAGTTATTCAGGTGGTACTTAGTGGCTTTTGTTTTGTAAGTTGTTTTAGAAACGACTTTGTTCCATATTTATAAGTAAGAAATGTCGAAGTACCAGTTGCTAGACCCAGGTACCATCTGCGGGACATTTTTTTCCTGATTGATACTAAATTTACACATTCAGCTATTTTCCTTCCTCATTTTTCTAATGATAATGCCAGCAATCTGGTTCTCAACGAGCACCTACTTGGCAGATTTTGGCGACTCCGAAATTTCTCCATTAGATTTTATCTTTGGATTACGTACGTAAGTAGGTATGATGATAATTTCAGATTGTTGGGAATTCGTTTGTGGGAGACATTCTTTTTTGCTTTACTACATTTTTACATGTGACAAATCATAACATGAAATAATGGGGTTATTAGGTGTTTGTATGCTGAAATACAGGTAAAAGTCCTAGCGCAGCTACAGTACTGACGTGAAATTATTATTACATTTTCTATTCAAGAATCATTTAAAATTATATTCTACCATTTTTGTGCATGTAATGTATTTTTGAGCTACAGTATATAACTACTTTCTAGTTAAGTATATTGTATATTTGATTGTCTATTCTTAATGTTGACTGGTGAAGTAATTTGTTATGGTATATTACTTAGAGCTAATAAATTATTTTATTAAAACAAAATCGGCGGATATTTTCAATGATATTAATTTTATAAAATAAACTAACCAGGTGGTCGGTATACCTGCTAAACAACATACGAGGCACCCTTCCGATTTGGTAGTTTGAACAGGCTAGTTGCTTCCATGAAAGTGCCATAAGTCAGATCAAAAGGAGGAGTAAGTGGACTCCGAGTTCTGAGATAGACGTCTCGGGTGGTACAATCGGAGACAACGCTAAGGCTTAAGCCAACCTAGCTTATTTTTTTAAATTATGAGTTGGGTAAGTTCGATAATTACGTACGAGAGATCCGGTTCTCAGCATTCCATGGATTCACCATGCGGTCGCCGGGTCCATGGCGTGGTATACACTGGGACTTGCCATCCAGATGTAGGATTAGGGTGGCCTCCACCGTCAGCCCCCTCTACCTATCCAAATTTGGTAAGATCCTATCAACGCCGTTTTGAATATTCGTTTAAGTAACATAGAAAAGTTATGTTTACAGACAACTGATTTTGGGTCACCGTGATTTACAAGGAACTTTTCTATGAAATCGAATGCAGCAGAAATTACGAAAACGCAATAGTATAACTCAAAAAAGAATACGTTCGTTTGTCTTTAGCCTTTAAGCCTTTAGGAGTTGTATTGTAATTTGAAATCGACTGTAAAATTGTTACCTAAGGCTGTTAAAATTGAAAGGTGTATGCGTTTTCAGTTGAAATACTGGCGGACCCTAATCCCACTTATACCATGTCTATGTCTATTTTGCGCGTGTGTGTGTGCATTTTGATTTCATTATGTGAGCAAACCCCTCATAATTTCCACTCCAATCCCGATAACATTTTAACCCCACAATAGCGGGGTATAAATCATACCGCACATATTTAGTGTTCGGCCAATAATTTCCCAAGGGTCGTGCGGTAACTATAACAGCTGTCCTTTGTGGGAGTGACGCTATCGACGTTTCGGGCTTATCTTACGTATACGGTAGGAGATTAAGGAATTCTAGAGGTTATAGGAAATGTGGCTTTGGTTAAGCCTAAATTCTTTAGTTATGAGTATGAGTAATTGAAGGTTAACATACTCACGTCTGTAAATCCTGGAAGGGGTAGGCAGAGGTGTATTAGCACCCACGTTTCCCCAATAGGAGGAAAGTCTATTGCCGGCTAACGGGCCCTTTGTCTTGGGCTGTATGTTTACTGTCGGATGGAGAACAGCCCTATCCTTTAGTCGCCTTTTACGACACACACAGTAAGAGCTGCGGTGGTCCTATTCTATTCCACCGGGACCCAACACTGAGGCTTTATATTCCTGCTCCACCATGAATGCCGTTTTACCCTCGAATCCCAAGAGGCAGCCCAATAACCAGAGCTTTGACCGTCAATCAACAGGTAATTGACATATAAGGTTTGGGCTACAGCAATATTTGCCAAGCCAGATGCCACTAAACAGAGTCCACAGCATGATAAACTTAGTAGTATATATTAAGTTTATGGTTATATTTGTGGTTTTATGAAAAAAAAAGCAAATCGTGTACAGTCAACTACAAAAGTAGCTTAACAAATTCTAATTTATTGAACACTGTGGCCCCTAAACCTTACATAAAATTATTAAAAAAAAACATTGGATATGTAAATTAAGTTTGTCTTCTGGGAATCATAACACTACATTTACTATAGACAGATGCATTCCATTATAAAAAGATTTGTAAAATATTTTAGTGTTAATCAACTTATGGCGTTGACTGTACATCCTTTTCAATAAAAATATGTAAGAAACGATTACAAAGCTGAAAGTCACTCGATACCACTTAACTTTTTAAATATTCGAACGGTACAACAAACAATCGCCTCTCAACAAATAAAAATATAAAAGTTAACAGAAATATATCCGAAATTTTCTATTTTCCTTTGAGTATTTTATTCAACAGTTTTATAGGTTTGGCCCAAACGGAAGGGTCTGGAGGCCGTATTCTATAATTACATCCTAAGGGTCCAGAGGAGCAGCCTCTCTTTACATATTCATAGGGGAAATTGACTTCCGTTTTGACAAAAAAAATCGACATGTGTATGGAGTTCGCTGCTTACCTACTCGGTGTATTGTTAACGGGCTTTCAAAGTATTGATATTAAATATTTAGGGCATATGTTATTGTTCGCGATATGGGCTATATATGATTCAACATTAGTGGCTTATTGACCGTGGTTTTGCTTAATGTACGGCCGTCTTTGGTTTATTTTGTACCAGCTTTTGCCCGCAGCTCCGCCCGCGTGTATGTCGGTTATCGCGATCAAACATAGCCTATGTCTTTTCTCAAGGTCTAATCTACCCCTATATCAAATTTCATCATAATCGGTTCAGTGGTTTAGGCGTGAAAGCGTAACATATAGACAGACAGACTGACAGACAGAGTTATTTTCGCATTTCTAATATTAGTATGAATCCTCGAAGAACAGTAGTTTTTTGGATGTTATCTTTGTTCATTTTTTACCACTGAAAAGTTGAATGAAAAATTTCATGATAATCAGATTCTGATGAGTAGTAAAGGAGTGAAAGCATAACAAACAATCAGTATGTAACTATACATTAGTCTTTGAAAACACAGACATGAAAAACTTTGGAAAAAGAAATCATCAATGTTTTCAAATCTTAATAGAGCTTACAAACTGTAGAAGTTTAACAACGTTTAGCAACTTGAACACAACCTTGAGTCTTAATAGTCTAAAATCAAATTTAAATGGCAATAAACTGTCACTCTCGATTCTGAAAAAATCATATTATCTTTTTACAATTTTGACCTTGAAACAAGCAAAGTAAGAAGTTTTGAACGAAACCTCCGTTTGAGTGATTAATAGGGCCGTGTTATCTCCCTTAACAATAGAGCACCTGAGAATAATCCCACGCGGTATCTACCGTTTATGCGGGAACAGAAAGTGAAGATTTTTGGTTTTAGCGGTACTTTGTTAGTGTAATTTTAGGAACATGATTTCTGTTTCTTATAATGATTAGTAGTACTCACTATGTACAGTCGACAAAACCTATCAATCAATTAATTAGCCCCCCGCAGTCCACACACACGGTCTCTCCCAATGTGCACTATTTCACCCGATCATCCGCGTTCTGCATCCAGTCCGCCCTAGCCATCTTTTTCGATGAAGGAGATACGGTTGCACTTTTTCATTTAAGGTTGTATGTTAAAGTGCTACCGTATCTCTTTTGTTAAATGTACATCATCATATCAGATTCGAATTTTACGTTTCAACAACTTTTATTATTTGCCATATTTGCCAATCAATATCATCATGGTCGCCTAGCTCCTATTTACACAGAGGCTTTCGTTTTGGGGCTTGGAATCCACTTACTCTTCCTCTATTTGATTTCTCCTTTGCTTCAAGACAAGACGTGCAGGGCTAAGATGCCATCCGTATACGGTGCAGAATATACCTTCTAGATCCAAGCGTTTCAGTGACTCATTCCTATGCCGCACCATTAAGACCTGGAACTCCCTGCCAGCTCACGTGTTTCCTTTTTCCTACAGTCCCGGGTCCTTTAAGCGGGGCGTAAAAGGCATCTGATGAGTGCGTCAAGCTTAGTGCCACCACTGTTAACATGGTACATGTTTACGATATTGACCCTCTTTACGAGACTTTGCCTTTAGCTTACCATCAGGCGAGGTGAAGTCAAATTGACGTGTCCTTTAAAAAAAGTTTTAGTATAATAATATAGCCTCTATATGGCTTCCCGATTCCTTCTACAATAAAATAGAATATATATAAAATATAAAATAAAATACAAATAGATTGACAAATAGTAGAAACAGATTTGTAAAGATTTAAATTATGTGGAATAACAAATAGATGATATCGATTTAATTCAGTCTCCAAAATAAATCAGTATCCAAGGACCTCATTCCTGAATATGAACTATAACTCATAAAATATTCACGCCTACATGCGCAACTCGCTCGAAATCAATGTTCACTCAGCAAAATGATTGGGTTGACACAGTACACACAGACAAAAATAGCGTGTTTCAAGGTTACAATTTACCGTTTTTATACTCTTCTAAACAT
Source organism: Eilema sororculum (assembly GCA_914829495.1). Classification (NCBI taxonomy): domain Eukaryota; kingdom Metazoa; phylum Arthropoda; class Insecta; order Lepidoptera; family Erebidae; genus Eilema; species Eilema sororculum. The sequence goes on from OU618532.1 coordinate 3,794,264, forward strand.
AAACGCCTATTATGATCTGGCACTCAGTTCGATAACAACTTCATTTCGCTTTCTATAGAATCTTGTTTGAATGTGAAAATAAGCGATGATATATTGAATCTTACATTTTCATGAACATACAGCAGAACGAATCAGGTTGTTTGGCTAAAAGATAGCATTATTATCTTGCAAGTTAATAGTAGAAATTGCTGTGTTGGGTCCCGGTGGAGTAGATAGGACCACCCCAGCTCTTACTGTGGGTCTCGTAAAAGGCGACTAAGGGATAGGGCTGTTCTCCATCGGACAGTAAACATATAGCCCAAGACAAAGAGCCCACTAGACGGCAATAGCCTCGCCCCCTATTACGTCGTGTGACGGAAAATGGTGCTATCCACCCCTTCGGAGATTTAGTCGTAGGGAAGTAGTCGGGATGTAGTCGAAGTGAGGAAGTCTCAAAATGATCTGAAAAGTCTCATACTAAGAGCAAATTAAACTATTATATTGATTTACTATTAACTAAAGTAATATATCAAATATCAGAATAATCGATCAACTGGAAGGGGGAAAAATGAAAATTAAGATCATTTGAGTACTTCGTTCGTCAACATCTTTCTGATGCTTAGTACACAGAACAATTTTAATAGATTAGCTAGACCTGAGAGCTAGACACACTTTTGCTGTGTGTAGGTACATATATAGCTCTACAACAAAATGTTATTTTCAATTCAGGATAAACATGCTCGTATCGAAGTTTCGATGCAAACTAGTGTATGTTTTCCACGAGAAAGCGCACACTTTGTTATAAGCTGTATGCTTACTAGATGAAGCAGCCTTATCCCTTAGTCCCTTTCTACGACAGGAAGAGATGGGTGGTCCTACTTTACTCCACCGGTAACCATCTATGCGATGCGATGCAGCAGTGGCGGTAGCTTAATGGTTAAGGAGTCGGCCTCACGATCGAGAGGTCTCAGGTTCGAATCCTGGCCATTACACTACCGACGTGAACCCACTCCTAGCATTACACTACCGACGTGAACATTCTCCTAGCATTACACTACCGACAACACAATTTAGCTTTTGCACAAGCAATTTAGCTTTAGGGGTTAGAGGGAATATTAGTAACTTTGGTTCTAATATTCTTAAAAAAAAAACCTTTTTTTAAGGTGAAAATCTTACTCCTATACTAAGGAGCCAATCAGCCAGCACGGAGTAGTTTTTACGGAATCGACTGCCTTATGATTCACCTGGCAGTAGATGCTTGTAGTTGAGGTTGGCTAAGACCTTAAGTTCTTGCTGGCGCCATAGTTGAGCAGACATCCAACATAAAATGACTTCAAAAGCTGTCCCAACACTACGACGACGACGACGACGACGTTATTTCTTATTGGAACCCCTCACTCTGGAACCCCACAGTCCAAAGTAGTCTAAGGTTTTTTGACACAACCGGTAATGGAACACAAATGACGAGTAAAACTGTATTCTAAACACGAAGCATTACTTCACTGCGGTTTTCTTTAGAATGGACACTCTCCTCCCGTCAGACAGATCCAATTCGGAACGGGAAATCTCATCATTTCCTTCTTCCTCGTAAAATGAAGTTGCTTGAACATTATTTGAAATATCTTAGTGGCAATATTCAAATAGGTTTCAATGCAATGCAGTTGTTAAATGCAATATTGTTCTAGTACTTTTAGGTACCTTAGGGTCGCTTTCCATGATCCGCGATTTTATTGACGCATGCGTGATTTATCGGATTACGCACCGTGGAAAGATGTTCTGTCGTGATACTGCTGACACGTTTATCATTCGAATATAATATAACAATGCGTTCAGAGCAGTGTTGGGGCTGAACCGCTATACTACTGCAGCGCTTCAGGCATGTTTGCGGAGTCGCACACCGACTGTTTCCACGCCACCATGCGCAAGCGGTGTGCGTCCTTAGGCCTCATTTAAGGAGACGCGGGGCGTCTCGCGTCGCGTGTGGCGTGACGTCTCGCGGCGCGTCGGATGTTTTTTCTGTTTACGGTGGGGCGGCGCGTGAAGCGGCACGCATCATTGCACGCGTAAACACAAACTTATAGCAATATACGACGTTGTTCATAGTGACGCGAGACGGGAAGAGTGGCGGTGCCCGCCGCTGCGCCCGCGGCGAAACCTCAAGCGTGTAGCGAAGCACGCGGCGGGCAGCGCGGCAGCGCACGCTCACCTCGATCAAATCGACTAGATTTCTAAATAAGACTGACAGAAGATTCTGCCTCGGGCATAGCTTCATCGAAAATTGCCGCTGCGTGCGCCGCCGCAATAAACGCCGCGTGGGACGCGTCGGTGCCATCCGCGGGCTCGGCCGCAAAAAAACGCCCCATTTCAACAAACGCGTCTCAAATCGCTGCTCCGTAAACGCACTCATACAACGCCATATATTTTAATTCAGTGTGGGCCGCGCCGCTCATCGCAACGCGCGACGCCCTGCGTCTCCGTAAATGAGGCCTTAGTGCGCAGGGTGCGGGCTAGTTCAAACACAGTTTTGAGAATGATTGCATCAAGGTTAGATTGTCTATAAATAAGGCACTACTGCAATACGCATATGTAGGAAAAGTATTTTTTGTATTCTTTTTGTTTGCTCAATTTCAACATTCCTGTATACTATGGGTCATATTTTGTTACCTGAAACACATGAATTTTATTTTTTTAAATTTAATCTATACATATAATAAATCTGTAAACGATCGATGTCTGTACATGGAAAGGAAATGAGAAAAATTGTTATAGGGGGAGTTTATGAACGTAATAGAAGCCAAATCAACGTTTTTTGGAATTTTTGTCTGTTGTCTGTTTATCTGTTTATCTGTTTCTCTGTTTCTCTGTTTCTCTGTTTCTCTGTTTCTCTGTTTCTCTGTTTCTCTGTTTCTCTGTTTGTCTGTGAGTTTGTGCACGCTAAACTCAGAATCGGCTGAACGGATTTAGTTGCGGTTTTCACTAATATATTGTGGTAGGCTTCACTTAACATTTTAGTATTTGTTTTATTGAAATCGTTGCAAAAATAAAAAAGTTATGTCAATAATAGTATATCACGGGTGACAGAATGTTTTTATGACTTAATATGTAAACGTCTATTTCACACTATAAATTCATGGTAACTGTGGCTCAATACGTCTGCGGTGGACTTCTAACTTAGCTGAGTCGCGTTCGAATCCATCTGAAATGTAATTTTCCTTTTTTATGGTTTTTTATTTACTTTTCTTTAACTTTTTTATTTTATTGTCTATTTGTTGTATTTTATTGTATTTATAGTTTTATTTGAAGTAAAATATAAATTCTATGCTTAGTATTCTATAGGTAGTACATAAAACTAGACTGTGTGACAGTAATAGTAGAACTTATTATTTAATATTCTTAGATCTATACAAAATTCTTCATTTCGGAGAATGAAAACAGTGGTCCCACCCGCCTGAGAAGTCATAAAACTGAAACTGGTATCCCCCATTGATACCAATTCCACCACATCGGGGTAAGCGCAATATTGGAATCAAACCGATTAAAATTTTACCGAGGAATGGGGCATTGGGGGTATTCTGGGGTTGGCTACCCCAGTATACCTGCCTTGGTTACCTATCATAAATAGGCGGTCTCAACGCGAAGAGCAGGGATTGCTTCGGCTAGGGTGATGGGTAGCCAAAGCTATCACCATCAAAGCAGCGCTCATGATAGGCTCTTTCACTCGCCGTGGTGCGGTAGAAATGGTAAAATACAGCCAGAGAGACAACGTCATTATGCAGCTGCAGACATTATACAATGTTAGTGACGTGACAACGCACGCCGCTGCGATATTATCGATTCCGTCTAATAAGCAGGTATCTAATTGTAAATACGTAAATCTATCCCAGAGATGATAACAGGAGAAGCCAACCTATGTATTAGGTATATAAAAGATACCGCTGCTCCTATTATATAAAAGAGACTGAATGTGGGCAGAGAAACACTTCGTCCCGGTAAATTTCATCAGATCGAAAAAATCCGCCACGTGGACATCAACTCCAGTATCAATTTGGAAGTATCTACATTATCTGGTGGAAACAAGCTTACCAATACAAGGAATATATAGCAAAATTAGGCTATATGACCCCATTCCAGTCAATGCTGTATTAACTCGCTTGCCCACTGCGCCCCTCTTCTCTACCTGTGTGTAAAGCAATGAACAACGAAGTGACTGTGGTCGATGGAATTTATCATAAAACTGGAACTACCCACCATTGGCTCGGCAAAGAAGAGAACCACTGCTCACTGCTCAGGGCGTGCAAGGCACCGGGTTTTCTTGAAACTATTTTGTGTGATACTTGATGTACTTATATTAATTTGTTCAGTTCGTTAGTGGTGGCAGTATGTTTTAAGAATTTGGGAGGAAGGAAGAATATTTAAACCATTAAAACTGGTGAACATTACCAAGTCCACATATAACAATGTTCATCACATACTTGGTAATGATTTCTTGAATGTTGTATTTTTCAAAATCCTTCCGCAATATTTGCCAAGCCCATAGAAGAAGTCTGTCAATTTTCGTAGTTTTCAGTAATTTAGGCCTGTATTTATAAGTCAGTCACTCAAAAGACTGTCTTCATAATATTTAATTTAAAAATACAAGGTGGAAGATGTCAAGCGAGTTTTCGAAATGATTTGAATACAGTTTTGTTTCTTTTTTAAAATAAAGAAATTTTTCCTTTGCGTAAAATTCACTATTTCCAGTATTTCGAGTACTTCCGTTCCAGTTGGGATGAAAATCTTCCACCATGTTTGATAATGAGTTTGAGCTATTCCGAAATAAACGCAGACGAAGTCGCGGGTAACAGCTAGTTTATATAATAAATGCGTCAGTTTTAGGTGTTCATCCGTGAAACCTCGAATTGTAGAAATCCGGTGTTTCCTAACAATTTTATCCTTTCTATATTGAGAAATAAACAATTCTCATCATGGATGATGAAAAGCAACAGCAACATCGAGATTTGTACATTAGCGATTCATATACATACATATAATATACGCCTTTACACACGGCAGAAGGGGATTAACACCCACATTGCACCAATCAATGTATTTGGTGCGACGTAGTAGGGTTATGGTCATTTGGTTCTCGGTGGAGTAGAATAGGACCACTACAACACTTCCTGTGTGAGTCGTAAAAGGTGACTAAGGGATAGGGCTCCACCCGACAGTAAACCACCGCCAGACGGCGATATGGTCGCCCCCTATTTTGTCGTGGGACCGACAATCATAATTGGCGAAACGGCAAAATTCAACTCTGCCTGCCCCTTTAGAGATTTATACGGTCGTGAGTATATGGTGGTATAAGGAGCCATATTTTTTGTTATGAGTTGGTATTGTTGTGATATAATTATATCTAGCAAAAAATATCGCCTCAGAATCCGTTAACTTTTATTTCGTTAAATAAAAGCAAACATTATTAAAGGAGGAATCGAACAGAAGCTCAATTTTTTACCTTCTACTTTTACTATTTTTACTATTATTTCTCGAATCTAGCACTGATATTTTGAAACTCTGCACATAAAGCGCCCCCGGGATGTTTTGATATCACTGCCCAAAATGTCACTTTTGTTCATGAAAAGGCCTTTCATGTTTCAATCTAGGATTAGCTCCAATACCTACTATTTTGCTTATTGACAGAAACTTTTTTCGTTTAAACACGCAAAACAAATAAAAGAATAAAATGTTGCCAATGATTACCAATCGAAATTATTAAAAACCGTTAATAAACAAATCTACTGGTTTGCCGAAATTATGTTGCGGTCAATTATGTACAAACAAAACTTTTTTAAATTTTCAACAAATCACTCTTCAAGGACACTAAGGGGAGCCAAAACAGGGTATCATGTAAAAAGTTTTTGTGGTTTATGGTAAGGCTTACCTCACGGCAAAAAAAAATGTGTAACGCGCCAAAAAAACACCGAGCAGACGTCAACAATTGTGTTGCAATGTGTTTAAAAGTTTTTGATTACTTAAGATTTGGCTTGGTTTCAACTAACTATATTTATTTTTTTAAGTAAGAGTAGAATACTCGGACGATTAAGCTATCTAGACTTGGATTACTGAAACAAAACATAATTCTCAGGGTGACGTAGAAACCGTTTATCGAAATAATAACGAGTTAAGTGCGGGAACTATTAATACGATACAATCATTTAAAAAAATATATAGATTACTCTGCCGTGTTGAATTAATGAAACTTCGAAGCAATTAGAATGCTAACGTTTCCTATAAATTTAAACCCGAAAAAAAACAGGTTGGCACTTGTCTTGAACCCATGAAAAACTGTACTGTCAGCGTCAAAAATATCTTGACAAAATCTCAAAATGATCTTAAAACAGTTTATTAGTTTAAATGTCAATATTGTCCAGACTAAAAGTGCGTAGCAAATATCCAGAGGAAGAAAACCAAAAAATTAATTTGAACATTTTGTACATCAAGATCGGTTTGACGTTGATTGTACTCTGAAAGTCATTTAAATAATGTAGGGTACATAGAGATAAGAATGCGAACCACATCTACAGGTACCCATAAAGTTTGCGGTTCCTTGTGAGGGCCATTAAGACCGTGATAACAAAATCATGAGATTAGCACGGTACACTTGCAAACGTTAATGAGTACGTCGTTGTAATTAATATTATTAAATTACATTTATCAGTTGTTGTAAATCATAATTATCTTAGCATTGTTCCCGTGCAGTAGCGGAGAAAGAATAGAAGTATCATCACCACCTCATTTATTTTCATCCGAGGGTGTCGTAAGAGGCGACTCACGGAATACATACAGACGTTATCATTGCAACGGAAGGAAAACTCGAAAAAAAAAACCCTTTATCAATCCTTCTGGCTGGCGTAGAAACAGTAGGCCAAAGCCTCCTTCACGTAAAATGGCCCAAGAAGAGAGGCTAAGAGTGGATAAAAAGAGTCCCCTATCATTGGTAAAGGCCAATGTCCAGCAGTCAGCAGTTGGCTACAGTAGGCTAATTGATTAAATTGATTGATTGATTGTTCCCGTTTGAATTTATGGTTATCAATTTAAAACTGTTTAATTATTATCTAATCGTTCTCTTTACGTTCTTTTGGCGCTCTCGCCATGTTCAAGTAGAAGGGTTAAAAGTCCTGTTTTGATATCATGGAGGGTGACATGCGTCCCATTGATCTCATTGGTATGTAAGCCCAAGATCGTCCGAAGCGGAGGAGAAAGCGCCAAAAGGCGAATCTTGAGTTCCGAATTCACTTTGGCCTTGGATGGAATCAGGAAAATATGTTTCAATGTAGCTGATGATTTGGATATCGTATACTCTCAAGTCGAAGTCTGCGGGAGAACCTTTCCCGCAGACTTCGACTTGATACCCCGGCTTTAATGTGACGTTGTCTTGACTGACAATGGTCTTGATGGAACTACAGATCTCGATCTCACAAGCCTTATAAAGTATGAAAGAGAGTAGGTACTTAAAATAAATTATTTACCCGAGCTATTTAAATTAGGAATTGTAAGAAGTTGTAAAACTTGCGTCGGATCTTATTTATCGTTTTTATTTATGTTTAATAATCCTCCCAACCTATAATAGTAAAGGATTTGACTATTAAATTTTATGACGTCACTAAAAAATTCATACAAGTAACCTTATAACTTTCCGTTTTCACGTTTAGTAAAAAGAAACTAATTTGACTATTCAGAAGCCCTTCGGGCGTCTACGAAACCAGAGCTACGTAACTAGTTACTAACTTAACATAATTCGTCCTTGTACGATACCAGTTACGTACACATACGTTTTTTTTTGTTTCAACGAAACTTGACTTCGTAGCAGGAAACATGAAATATAGAATAATTACAGACACCAGCAATGTTACCATAGTGCCCTCAGTTTGACTGATACTTGCCCCGCTGATTGTAAAGACTATAAAATGATTACATCGAATTGAGATCGAAAATTTAAAAAAAAACTAAATTACTGCTAGACTTTTGTTAAGAACATTTTTTTATTTCATAATATAATAATATCCCCAAGCACGTCATAAATCATAATCTACGTCACATCTATATAATAGGTATCACTTTTCTTCATTAAGCGCACTAAGTGTGTACTTAATGAAGAAAAGTGTTATTACCTTGTACATTAAATGTGTACACTGTCAACCTAATATGTCTGTAGTGTTTACATCTAAATCCTGGTACGATACGATTATTAGATTATATTACTTTCCTGAGACTGCCTTCAGCTTACGATCTGGTGAGAAGATGGCATGTTGATGTTTCGTATATAAAAAATGTTTCACGAAATTGTATGTGGGTAGGTAGATTGTACACGGTGCGAGAGCTATGCTTTTGGCAATCTCACCTCCGGCAACCAAGGAACCAAGACAGCGTGCGTTTTAGTCGGTTCGAGTCCGACATAACCACCTCCACCGGCTCCGTGGGGGTGGTATCCGAGGGGATTTATCGCACGATAAAAAAAAAAGGTAGATTGTACACGAACATCAGATTACAAGAGATAAAAATAGGTATTGGTACAGTCTAATTTAAAAATTGCTGAACCCGTACATATTTTTAAGTACATACTGTAGGTATATAAAAATATTGTTAAAGTTTCAAAGATGTTTAAATGTTAGTTACACACTCACTGAAACAGCTCATCGGATTTGACTGAAATTTCCTCTTTATGCGTTGAGATAAAACAAGTTATAATTTTAGTTGCACGAAAATCAATAAACTTTTTTATTTTTCATCCCAGCGTTGATCCCAGCACATCCGAAGTTTTAAACTCAGAGTCTGAGGTCGGCTTTTTCCAGTCAGAGGGTTTGACTAAAATTCGATATTTTCCGTGAAGCGACTGCCATTTGACCTCCACAACCTATTAACGATATAGGAGTATTGTAGTTAGACCTATAGATAGACAATAAACTGTCAACTGCGGCTCGTATTCTGAGGACAGATTGTATAGACAGATTGATAGTTTGACATATTGCCTATACAATCTGTCCTCAGATAAATTGCGATTCAGGTTGAGTTGCATTCTAGAATTCGGGCCTGAATGGTAGAATATCCTCCGGTGTGTGTAAACTTACACTCATCCCACGTACAAAGGAGTCCCTAAAACACCTCCAGTTTCAATTTTTTCGGCTATTTTCTGTTGAAGTGGAGAAAAATTCTAAGATAACTTTTTTGTTGCTACAAAATGAGACTCCAATCCATCTAAGTCAGGCACAGGTAACGAGCGAATTGCGCCCGGCCATCTTCGATACAGCTGTATGAACAAATCCGATGTTTTTTGAACGAATTCTTAACTTTATAATTAAGTAGGTATTCTAGTCATCTGGTATCCAAAGTGCAAGCTTCAAAATTCAGATGGAATTGGAAAGAAAGACGGAAAGAAAAAAAGAAAGTTACAGCGAGTTAAGGAATTTATAGTGAGTGTATAGGTGGGATTGGTACAGTCACCTTCAAAAGTTACTGAACGCTAACAAGTTTATTAAAATGATCTTTACGTTTAATTAGGTACTTTTGTGAACTCCACAGGACAAATTTATCATTATTCAAATATATTTTTTATATATTTGTGTAAAATTTTACGGTCAGTGTAGTTGTTAACTCGTTTTTCGAAGTTGTGTGTATTTATCGCAGGTTTATTAGTGCCCGGTAAATGGCAATAGGCTCGCCACCTAAACATAAACTGGCGAAATGTGGGTGTTAGCACCTCTGCCTACCCCTTCGGGGAACACAGGCGTGAGTTTATGTTAGTTTAGGTTATGTTTAATTGTCAATGGTACAATAATTACAGACTCGACATACTCGTTCATTTTGAGAATTTAGTTACAGAGATCGTGGTAACTCGACCGAGGACCTCACGACGACGTAAACAAAGGTGGAATGAACTTCAAACCAAATGGAACCGTCACAATGTTTGAAACATGATAACTACATAACATAACATAACATAAACTCACGCCTGTATTCCCCGAAGGGGGTAGGCAGAGGTGCTAGCACCCACGTTTCGCCAGTTTATGTTTAGGTCCCAATGTAATAGGTGGCGAGCCTATTGCCATTAACGGGGTCCTTATAAACCTGCGATAAATACACACATAACTTCGAAAAGCATCAAAAAGTCATTGGTGTGTGCCATGGTAAACCTGGGATCGAACCCGAGACCTTGTCTGAGCAGTCCATTACCCATACCACTAGCTACTACAAATACTGAGTTCCCGGTGTAGTAGAAGAGGGCCACCCCATTTCTTCCTGTTGGTGTCGTAGAAAGCGCCAGGTATAGGGCTGTACTACCTGCACTTCATCCAACAGTAGGTTAACATACAGCTCACTATTGGCTAAGTGCCCGCTTGGTGGCAATTGGAACCAAAAATCATAGTACACTTCTGCCTACTCCGTTGGGGATTAACAAGCACGTACGTACTATCAGCTGTGATTGCGACTTTGTCCGCGTGGATTTCGTTTAGAGTTAAACTTTTCGAGCAGAACGTTAATATTTAAAACAAAAGTATAAATTACGCCTTTTAAAATCAGCTTTTACAAAAACAGATCGGCTGTTTTGAATGTACCGTGTAAAACTTTTTTAACTTTTCTGTTCTAATCTTTGAATGAATTTTTATAGCATTTATTATGCTAACTTTTAAGTTCGAAAAACATCGGAAAAAATGAAACGCTCAAGTGAAGCTTGAACTCACGACCTTTCCCTTACAGGGGGAATGCTCTTCCAACTGAGCTATTGAGCCACACCTGAATCATTCCAAATTTTCCTTCTCTTTATATCCGTCTGTAAGGGCGACGGTGCAGCCATCTACCAACATTCTTACGAACTGTTGGAAACAATGAATATTCTAATCTTTTTTATGTTAATCTTTATTGTACACATAAATTTTATTACATTTATACAAAATAGTGAGATGTAATGTACAAAGGCAAGCTTACTCAAAGTTGAGTTCTCTTGCAGCGAAACCGGGAGTGCACAGAGGAATTGCAATATGAGGCGCAAAGTCTAGTGTACAAGAAATTAGAGATTTTGATGTAAGATGAATGTATGGATTGTGTACATAATATATGTATGGAGTGAAGAAGAGAATTCCACAGCCGTTCTGCAGAAACTGTGAAAGTCGTAGCAAGAAGATCTAAGACAAGGAGTTCGAAGTTGAAGAGAGGAGGAAGTGCAACAGGGTTTACCTCTGGACACAAGGAATCCAAAGCGCTCACGAAGATATGAAGGAGAATGAGGATTATTTTGTATAGGTACACTCAATTTTTATTTAGTTGTAGTAATACAAGTATGATTTGTTTGAAAGCCTCCGTGGCGTAGCGGTAGTGACCGCGGCCGCTACGCAAGAGGCGCGGGTTTGATCCCCGCTCAATGTAAATATTTGTATGCTTGAATATGGCTATTTGCATTGATCTGGGTGTTTCTGTATATAATATGTATGTTTTTACAAAAAAAATCTAAGTATGTTTATATGCATTCTAGATTCCATAACACAAGCTAGTTAAGCTTACCATGGGTCTAAATAGCGTTGTGTAGAATGTTGTGGAATATTTATTTATATTTATTTTATTTTTAATTAGTTGTATAATTACGAGTATGATTTGCACAATGGATATATTTCTAGCGATTTAATCGATCTCTAAGTAACTATAAAATATAATTGTGTCTATAGAATATTTTAGTAATTATTTTCTGTCTGTTCCCAATCAGTTGAGAAGAACGGGAGATATGACCAAAAATCCCAACATCCAGTCGCTCCCGGAAAAGCCGACAAACCAATGAAAAACAATGCTCTAAAATGCAAACTTTGGACGCCTAAGGAAATTATTGTGAAAATGATTTTTTTTAAAGAATATTAGAACCGAAGTTACTAAATATTCCCTCTAACCCCTCCAACTAAGCTAAAATGCTTGTGCTAGGAGTGGGTTCACGCCGGTATTATAATGGCCTGGATCGAACCCGGGACCTTTCGATTGTGAGGCCGACTCCTTAACCACTAAGCTACCGACGAACATAATATTACTTACTAACAGTCTCTCTTCTCCCTACTTTTGGGGTAAACGCGATGTTGCTCCATAACAATGATAATGAAACGACCCTATTAATTATTACGCTCATAACTAGATTAATTTAACTATAGCTTAATTTTTATTATGAGTTCTAGAAAGAAGAGAAATATACTTGGAAATATTTTCACATTATGAAATAAAAACTACACATAGAAACTGTTTAACATTACTGTATTTTATTATTGTAAACATCAAGGCCTTACCGTATCTGACGCAATTCAAAGGGTCCAGAATATTCTAGCTCCCTGAGCAAATTAACTACTTACATAATACAAGTATCTAACTTTGTAGAAAATAAGGCATTTCCTTTTACACTCATACAAAAATTATTTTCTGTTTTTTATACTTCAGTATAATACAATTTAATTCAAAGCACCGGTGTGTACATTTCACTCGAGTGCGTTAATACGTTTGAGCCCAGCTTTGTGAATAAAGAAATAATTAATTCTGTACAAAGACAGACAAAAGTTGTCAACAAATATAAGTACACAAAGGAAGCCATCAAGAAACTTTGATTACAACTCTCAAACTTATTTTAAAAGACAATAAAATACTCACCAAATCGATGACCATGAGAAACGAATTCACAAAAAAGTATAGTTCAAATGAAGAACGAAAAAAAAATCACAAACAAAACGAAAAAAAATTCGAGCCTTCGAAAAAAGAACTGTCACAGTTTCCCGCCAAGATAAAATCGGGACGCGTTCTCTCCCTTCCGTAGTTCGAGAGCTACTGACGTGCGGTTAGGAGTCGGGAGCTGCAAATGATGTTCCGAGTTTGAAAAGTTAGGGTAGGTCTTTTGTGTTGAGGGAAGAGGGCACACCATTTTCCCTTGGATAACTATTTTCGGAGTAAACCGCACAAGTTTAAAGTACGTTTAGAGAAGCAATTGCGTTGAAAGGTGGTGTTACTCCCTTCAGGTTATATTATTTGTACCTTTGGTGTTCCACCTTTGTTGCTTTAATCGAGTGTTCCGTGCATGACTATGAAAAAAAAAAAACTTTTGTCTTTGATACATTGTAGTGACAACGTAACATTTTTTTGTAAAATAAATATAAAATAAATAGATACTAAATAAAAAACAGTGGTTACTTACAATTATTTTCGTCATGATTTTTATTTAAAGTGTTTCTTTTAACTCCGTTGTCACAAACGAGTTATTTCAAAATAAATCTAAATTTCTATTAGTAGGTACTAAAGAGGTGAGTATTAGTACGAGTATTGTTCTCGAGTAATTGAAATACTTGAGCTAGGTGCGGTTTCATGTTTCGTAGTTGAGCGTATCCGATTCGCAACCTCTCAAGAAATCTGATGCCTTAGTCCTTAATCTAACTTATAATAAAAAATGTTGGAATGAAAATGGATGAATATACTAATATTATTAATTCGAAAGTAACTCTGTCTATATGTTACGCTTTGACGCCTAAACCTCTGAACTAATTTTGGTGAAAGAAGTGTAGATTAAACTTTGAGAAAAAGATATAGGCAAGGTTTGCTCGCGATGACTGACATCGCGGGCGTGTCCGTGGCAAGAGCTAACTCGTAAAGTACGTATTTTAGATATTTTAAAGAACATCTGGATCTGGATACTTACATCTAAATAGAATACTAGTAACTGGCAATGACTAAAATCCTTAAATCTCTCTAACCCCTCCAACTAAGTTAAATTGTTAGTGTGGGTTCACTTCGTTAGTGCAGTATATGTTGTGTCATATATCTTAGACCTAACATATGCTCATTACGTGCAGTACCTTTCTTGGGTGTATTTTAAATATAGCACGGGGTAATACTGCGATGGATGAGCTCAAATTTACCAAGCATAGATACATAAAAACAATCTGCACGCCTCAAGGCCTTTTAGATCTTACGATTTGGATTCAAGATATATGAATAGAGCTATACCCACTTAAAAGCGCATTATTTTATTCTAGATTAAGTATGTAAATATCAAAGATTTGTATTAGGTTCGCCTGGCCTTTACAATACCGATGTGAACCCACTCCTAGCACAAGCAATTTAGCTTAGCTAGACGGGTTAGCGGGCATATTCGTAATTTCGGTTATAATATTCTTAAAAAAAAATTAAAAAAAACATTGTTTTCGTTTTAAGCGATGTTTATTACAAATCTCTGATGTAAAACAATAGATTCGTCATCAAATTCTAGTTAGTCCCGGTCGAATTCGGACTCCCAGAGTCCTCTTACATATTTATATGTCTGATTTTTTTCGGCAATATTGGGAGCGACTGTCGCTGACCTCCCAGCCTGAATTGTATTTTGTGCCCCGTCAGGCATCCGTCTTGACCTAGCGACTTTTGATAGCCAAAATTGACATTTAACGTCTGGAGCACAGAAGCGCTCAGAAAAATACCACTAAAGTCACCCATCCAAATGGCAACCGCACCTAAGTAGCTTAACGTACTGATCGTGTTTTAGAGAAAATTTATTTAATTTATTATTCAAAGTGACTGAACACGGTTAGCTAAATACCTTCCAAAATATAACCAACGTTTTGAAAAATAAAATGAAGATTACTGTAACACTCATTAAAAACACTTGTAAATCCGGTTCTAAAACGCCTCAGGTTTCCAGTTTCACCCTAAGTCAAACTGTGTGCCTTTGAGGAACGTTGCTTAGTGAATAGCTGTTTGAAGACTTCGATAGTCTTACTAAGATTAAATCATTCATTGGTGACCTGCTACCGAAGTCACATCAAAGTAAATCTTAATATAATCATCTTATTATATAAAAATAAGTCTGGTTTTCCTTCCTGACGCTATAACTCCAGAACGCACGAACCGATTTGGCTAATTTTGGTCTTGAATTATTTGTGGAACTCCAAGGAAGGTTTGTACGTCGAGTAAAATTCGAATAATTGCCGGGAACCGACATCCACGCGGGCGGAGCCGCGGGCAAAAGCTAGTATAATTATATAAATTACGAGTCACGTTGTTTGTCCGCGATGGACTCCTAAACCACTTAACCGATGTTAATCAAATTTGCACACCGTATGCAGTTTGATCCAACTTGAAAGATAGGATAGCTTACATCTTAATTTAGCGATATGCGACACTCACGTGGGCGGAGCCGTGGGCAACAGCTAGAAAGATATAAAACACTCACATATTTAGGTTAATATATTTTTTCTTTTTTTTAAAAGAATATTAGAACCAAAATTACTAATATTCCCTCTAACCCCTTTAGCTAAGCTAAATTGCTTGTGTGAGGAGTGAGTTTATGTCGGTAGTGTAATGGCCAGGATAAGAACCCGGGACCTTTCGATCGTAAGGCCATCCAAAGCACAGATGACGAAGAGACTGGACTTTAAATTCTATACAAAATTTATGAAAATAACTGTACTTTTCAGTCTGGAAATATGTGTATCGCTTATGGCGATAGTATAAACGCCCCCTTATATTATGTGACCGCGTTCTCGCGCGACGCAATCGCTCATTGAGTTACGAATTTTGGACACAATTTATATCCAATTGGGTTCATTATGAAACATAAATTTAATAAGTAATGCATTCAGTATTCTTGAGACTACTTCAGCTGGATTCGTTCTATATTGAATTAGGGCTCGGCCACGATGTTGGAATGTATAATTATGAGATTAAAAAGATATTTTTTATTGGGAAACCTTCAATCTAAGTCATAACGCGTCGCTCTTTTATTACCCGACTGCCGAAGGAAGGAGGGTAATGTTTTTCGAGACTATGTATGTATGTATGTATGTATGTATGTATGTCCATTTATTTGGCACGGCCTACAGCCTGAACGGCTTGACGGATTTAAACATGTGAGGTGTCATTTGATTCGTCGTGATTGCGTGAGTGACACTGGGTACATTAAAATTTCTAGAAAATCAAAATGGCGGAGTTTTGGCGCTAAAATGAAAACCTTGAAAATAGTTCTTGCACGCTCTACAGTCTGAACGGTTTGACGGATTTTGACATGTGAGGTGTCATTTGATTTGTCGTGATTGTGTGAGTAACACTGGGTATATTAAATTTTCGAGAAAGTCAAAATGACGGATTTTTGGCGCAAAATTTGTTTGACCGCGTCGGTCACAAAAACTACTGAACAAATTTCAATACGGTTTCATTTGTTTAAAAGGTCTTGGTCAAACTTAAAATTGGACGTTTGTTTGATTGCAATCGCTTAAGTGGAACAGGAGATATGAGCAAAAATATAATAATTAAGTTAGAATTTCGGTGATGTCCCTTCAATATGCAAAAATGATTAAGCCGGGGCGGGTCATTAGTTGATCTATAATCAATGCGCAATTTATTAAGGTACAAAGGATTAATGCTGTATTGCTTAAAATCACTTCGTCTGTCTGAACTGTTGAAGTTTTCTATGCGTTTCAACTCGATTAATCCTTCACTTCAACGTTTACTATCTTGTGTTGTTTGGTGTCCGAACTAGTTCTTGCTATAGGAATAAATTCTACACGTTTTTTTGGATCGTTTGCTTTCTTCTTCTCATCGTGTTGTTTATGTTTACGTGTCAGTGTGAATCTATATCATTTGCTTTCTCTTCATCTCAGGTTGTTTGTTGTCATAAATAAAATATGTCTTGTTAAATAAAAAAAGATTATTTGAGAAGAAACGTAATAAACAAAAATCACAATTAACTTGTGATTTGTGTTTATTACGTTTCTTACCTTATCAGATTATTTTATTTTGCAAAATAGCGTTATCTCGCAAAACTAAAAACAATCGGACGAAGATCATCAAGTTAAGAACTGAAAGTCCTAATAAACGCGAGATTCGCCTTAAAAACAAAGGGAAAGAACTTCTCAAAATTACACCAAGCTGTTACCTACAGCTCGTAAAGAGCTGATAGAAAATATTAGCCAATACTCTTGTCGTAAGCGTGGGTCTAGCGCTGACAGAGAACGAGGGCGAATTGCTAAATCTCAAACAAGACCAAAAGAGACGCTCTCATCTCGCCTACGAAGGTTGACTCAGATGCGAAAAGACGCTTTGGAAGTACGTGCCAAGGAATCATCATCCATACGCATACAACGATTGGATAAAATGCGGGAGCATGCTAAGAACGTTAGAGAGCTTGAGTCATCGATTTCTCACTCTGAGCGACTTGAGCAGATGCGAAAGCATGCTGAGAACGTTAGAGAGCTTGAGTCATTGACTTCTCACTCTGAGCGACTTGCACAGATGCGAAAGTATGCTGAGAATGTTAGAGAGCTTGAGTCATCGACTTCTCACTCTGAGCGACTTCAGCAGATGCGAGAGCATGCCAAGAATATCCGGAAGCTTGAGTCACCAACCTCTCGTTATCAGCGACTTGAGCAGATGCGTGAGCATGCCGAGAATACCCGGGAGCTTGAGTCACCAACCTCTCGTTATCAGCGACTTGAGCAGATGCGTGAGCATGCTGAGAATACCCGGGAGATTGAATCACCAATCTCACGTTCTCAGTGACTTGAGCAGATACGAGAGCATGCCGAGAACGTCCGAGACATTGAGTCACCGACTTCTTGCTCTATTCAACGTGAACATGTGAGAGAACATGCAATGCTCTCTCGGTATAATGAAACGCCTGACACACGTCATAGTAGACTAAGTACTATGCGATCACAGTATTGCGTACAAAGGCAATTATTTACAAGTGTTGATACCAGTGATGAGAATCAGATCAGAGCCAATCCGTAGCACAACAATTTTAAAATTTTGAATAATGACCACGGAGGCATTCTTGGGACACTACGGATTGGAATTGGATCACGAGTAATGCTACACCGGAATATTAGTTTTGTGTGATCAGGGTTTCGTAAATGGCGCAATGGGCGTGATTAGGAAAATTAAGTGGCCAGCTCTTCGAAGAGATCAATTTGAGGTGGGAGAGTTACTGCAAGCAGTGTTTGTTGAGTTCGATGACTCTACCATCCGAGGTAATGAAACCGGATTGGGTGTGCGGATTGAGCCGTCTACCGTTGACTTCGATGCATTACGGGGACAAGGAAAAATTTAAAGGAGGATGTTGCCCCTAATTCTTTGCTGGGCCGTAACTGTCCACAAATTACAAGGAACCACTCTCAACAAAGCTGTTGTAGATTTCAGCTCCCATATTTTTGCTAAGGGACAAGCTTACGTAGCCCTTAGCCGAGTAAAAACATTGGATGAATTAGCTATCTGTGCTCTCGATCCTAAAAAAACTATTGAATCGGCCACATGACGAAAATTCTTTAAGAGAACTTGAACGTCTACGTCAAATGCCTCCACTAGCCTAAGTTTTTATCATATCAAGCTAATCTAAACTTCCCCTTGTAAGGTATCTTTGTATCTAAAAGTTAAATTATCAGTAGGTACGTAGAACTATTTCAAAAATAAATATTAACTTGCCGTTCCATGTGTCAGATTCTACAAAACCGGAAATTGCTTAAATTTTATATAACAAAAATATAATAAAATAAAATTGAGGACATTCTATTTCGAACTACATACATGAAGACCATTTTGTACCATATTCAACGAACAAAGACTTTGACTTTGAATAAATTTTTATTTCATTTCCAAGTAGCCATTTTGATGTCACTTCACCAAATTATAATAACTAAAAAGTTTGAAATAAACTTAATTATTAAGAAAACAAAAAACCCGACTGCAAAGTAATAATACATCTGAAAAGCAAAAAACCAAGCTCTACATTTCTTTTGTGACTTTATTTAGCTACTTACTGTTTTACTTTCTCTTCTTTAGCATTACATAAATAAGTGAATTAACATGACTATGAATGTTGGAAAAGTATTGCAGGCGGGAACAAGCTGTGCCAAGCCAGTAGTGGTTTACAAAGTAGCAAAATGTGAGAAAAACGATTTAACAGCTTGTTCCCGCTTGCAATACTTTTCCAACATTCATAGTCATGTTAATTCACTTATTTATGTAATGCTAAAGAAGAGAAAGTAAAACAGTAAGTAGCTAAATAAAGTCACAAAAGAAATGTAGAGCTTGGTTTTTTGCTTTTCAGATGTATTATTACTTTGCAGTCGGGTTTTTTGTTTTCTTAATAATTAAGTTTATTTTAATATTGAAAATTAACGAAAATTATTTTTAATAATCCCTCCAACCTATAATAGTAAATGATTTACACACACACACACACAGACACACACACACACACACACACACACAGACCAGACCCTCTCATTTACACATACTAACAACAATAAAATTGAAAATAAACCTAAAAGCAAAATACGGTGGGCACTGACTTTTAAAATACAGGCGCAGGCCTAGTTTAGGAGTCAGAGTATCACATTTAGCACATATTCCATAGTACAGCCTCAAAGTGTAAATCTGTGTACATTTCCGAATAATAAAGATTTTTATTTATTTATTATTATTTATTTGACTATTAAATTTTATGACGACACTAAACATTTTTTCATACAAGTTACCTTTCTTTCATTTCTTACCGTTCTGAAGTTTAGTAAAAAGTAACTAGTTTGACTAATACTAGAGTACCTTTTTTTTTTCTTGCGGAAATCCACTCGGATACCGGAGCCGGAAGGGGAGGTTATGTCGGACTCGAACCGACTAAAATCGCACGCCGACTGTGGGTCGTGGTGCTAGCCCGGAGGTGAGGTTATCATCGACATATCCCTCGCACCCCGGCTGACCCAGGGCCATCCCTTACGGTCTAGCCCTCCTCGGGAGGGGGGACAACGGTGTCCCCGACTCGCCCCCGGAATGGGGAGGCGCGCTTCATAGCGCGCCGTCGCCGTGGCCTGCTTCTGCTGGGGTGACAGGCGGCTTCACCCGTCACCCCAAGGCCCGCGCTCATGGGGGACGGAGGTCAGTCAGTGCCCTCCGACGCCTGAGTTGCCTGCGCGCGCGGGTAGCGTGGTTCGCGAGTCGCTCACGCTGCCTCTCCCATTCCGCCGTCTCCTTCACGACCATTACCTGCTCGCTGAAGGAGACGCCGGCCACCCAGGCGTCCGCACAGCGGACCATTGCTGTCAGCAGGGAGGCGAGGGTAAGAACTCTCACTCCCAGGGCCGCCACTAGCTCCCGCCTCGGTCCGGCCCATGCCGGACACTCGGTGAGCGTGTGCAGTTCTGTGTCCTCGCTCGCGTTGCAATGATGGCACTCGGACGTTGGCTCCTTTTCGATCCGACGCAGATACCGCCCAAAGCACCCGTGCCCGGTGATAATCTGCGTCAGTCGATACGAGAGGCTGCCATGTGGCCTCTCTAGCCATTCCCCCATGATGGTCCTTACCGCCTCTATGACGGCATGCCCTGCGCGTGGTTGCTCAAGTCATCGCTCCCACTCCGCCACCATGATCCTGTGGAGCCGGGATCTCTCGGCCCGAATGTCTTCGGGCTCGGGATCGAATCCCCGCTCCCGCGCCTCCTTACGGAACCGATAGCGTGCCGCAAGGGATCTCGCTTCCAGGATCCACGGTGGCGATCCGGCTAGGAGACTCGCCGCTTCAAAGGATATCGTACGGTATCCCCTAATTGCCCTGGAGGCCATCCTCTGCTGCGGCGCACGCAACAGGGGCATGAATCTGGTCTCCAGGGTGTCCGCCCACACGGGACACCCGTATAGGGCCATGGACCGCAAGACACCCGCGTAGAGTCTCCGATAATAGTAGAATACCCAGTTAACGCGATCTTAGTATAGATACTTATGGTCTTTGAGTCAGCCTATGACCACGGCCGGTGTACCCTGGTCGAAACGTCAGGCAAAACATAGGTACGTATGTACCTATACCATGAGCGCGTTAATTCCCGTTATTATTATTATATACACTTAAACTATTAGAATGAAAGTTTAAAGCATTTAGTATGCCAACTATTCAAGTGACTATAAAAGTGGCTCAGTTGGTAAGAGCATTGGGTCATTCATCAACTCGCGGGCAATAAACTTTCAATTTTTGATTATTTTCTTGTCTTTCCCGGGTGATTTATTTTTCCTGTTTTTTTTTTATAAAGGACACGTCAATTTGACTTCATCTCGCCTGATGGTAAGCTAACGGTAAAGTCTCGAAAAGCGCCTCACGATCGTAAACATGTACATGTGTCAACAGTGGTGGCACTCAGCTTGACGGCCTCATCAGATGCCTTTTCACGCCCCGCTTAAAGGAGCCAGGACTGTAGGAAGAAGGAAACACGTGAGCTGGCAGGGAGTTCCAGGTCTTAATGGTGCGGCATAGGATGTAATCGAATTGGACACTTAAACTACATACGAACTCAATAGAAACACAGTAATGACACTACAATGCGGCGTATAAAAGATCTACCACTATGGTACAAGTTGAAAAGTTTTTTTATAAATAAAAAGAATATTAGCAACCATAATTACCAATATTCGCTCTAACCCCTCTAACTAAGCTAAATAGCTTGTGCTAGGAGTGGGTTCACGTCGGTTTCGTAATGCCCAGAATTCAAGCCCAGGACCTCTCGATCGTAAGACCGACTCCTTAACTATTAAGCTACCGACGCTTCGACATATACATACATCCGATAACACACATTGACAGTTTAAAAATAACATTCACTTAGCTTTCTCATACATAACGCGCATTACAAGCCGACATTTTTAGAAGCTCCTTCGGAATAATTATTGTTATGTAGGTATGAGTGAAGTTAATGACACTCTTAAATGTCTCAATCCCATACATTGACTATTCCACTAACGAATTGTCACTTGTTGAGAGGAGCTGTCTAGACAAGCGGCTATATCTTTGTAGAATAGTATGGGTTGATTAATGTATGAAAATGACATAGGTACGTTGACAAATGTCATAAACGTCACAGAAGTTAAAATACGTGTCCTTCTCATACATAAATATTATGATATTCTACTGTACTAAATAATTAAGCCTATTTTAGGATTAATAAATATAGGCTCCTTCTTTTTAAATTTTTTTAACTAATTTAACTTTAACTATGACAATGAACGGCTGACCGTGCCCGGTTACGGTTAGCGTCAAATATTGACGTCATATTATCTGTTGTCAAATGATGCAACCTGTTTTGTACATGACCGGTACTTTAACAGCACTGTTAATGTTAAACTAAGATGGTGCAACCCAGCTGTAGTATGCCATAGTTAGTAAAATTATACTTAGTTCACTCCAGTATTAGTAAGTAAGTTACGATCGCATTCGCAATTAAGTTAAGTAAGTTCAAGATGCAAGTTCGATGGGAGCGAAGCCGGTAGCTGATAACTTAATTAGTTACAAATCTATTGATACTCTATAGCATAGATTTGAAGTACTTTGCACTAACTTTGATAGCAAACTGCTGAAGTATTCTTAGTAATTTCTGATTTGGATGTTTTTGAGGCCGCACTAAGATATTTGGAGCTCAAACCAACCTTACCTGTAAGTTGACCAAAACGCTGGTCCTAAAGTAAAGTCAACGAGACGAGAGAAAAAAGGTAATCAAAGCGACCATTACTGAGTTATGTTGCGATAACTAACGATTATATTCTCTGTCCTTGTCGCACATATCATACGTACGCGACAATGGGCGAGCGACAGCTGTCGTTGCGTGTTTCGTAGTACAGGAAAGCTGTCAGCACAGCGGTTCTAAACTGTCCGATCCGCCATCTTATGAGCAATTTCATTCATGTCTGGAATGCGCTTGAAGCGATACGTAATCATTTTCAAATAAAAAAGTTGGCCTTACTTTAGTTTTTCTATTGACATGAGGGAGTCACAAAGACGGACAAGTCAAACCTAAAATAGAAGAAGGAGTAACCAAATCCCATGCTTTATGGAGAGGGCTTCAGATACAATTGATAATAATATTAGGGTGATGGAAATAGAGAAAAGACTTCAAGGTAATTCTGGGCGTCCAGACAAAAGTGCCCGAAGCAAATAGAGTGATCGCTAAGATGCTGATGATAATGACAGTATACTAACGAAACCCATTCAAATTAATTTATTATACTTCGTTTTCTTCTTCTGCTTCTTCTTCTTACTATTCTTCTTCTTCTTCTTCTTCTTCTTCTGCTTCTTTTCTTCTTCTTCTTCCTCTGCTTCTTCTTATTCTTGTTTTTCTTCTTCTTCGTCTCATGTCAATGATTCACTGTAGGCACTAAATGATTCCCGAATAAAATTGTGCCAGCTCAATCGTGCTGTCAGTGGCTTTATTCAATCGTCTTTAGTGCAGGAAGGACATAAGGGACCCGAAACCAAATGCATACTCATACGTAAAATGCGATCCAATTAGACCTAAAATAACCTAAGAATAACCTAAATTTAGTTATTGACTACGTACAAAATGAGCTCAAAATGTCTACATTACTCTTATATATAAAGTTAGATACCTTTCTGTTAGATTAACATCCCAAAACCACTAGACCTACATCACCTAGCCGCATTGAAGGTAACCTCAATATCAAACTACCAAATACGAATATTATATCTCCAAATTGTTGGGTGTGCTAATATGACGTAGGTTTGGCAGTTTGGCGATCTTCAACTATTACCTTCCATTTTTGAATAGCGTATCAATTCCAATAAACTGACAATTAATCTTCCCACTTAAACATTCCATCAAACAAAAAAAAACTTAAAAGACATTTAACAAATTGTCATTCGACCGAAGTTTGGATGTCAGATTACGAACAAAGATATTCTTTGCTACCCGATTTTTATCTTAAAAATTATTTGGTCTCTATGGTGTTAAGAATAAGGTTCAATATTATTGGTGTTAAACTTTGACAGGTAGCAAAGATAATTTTGTGTAGAACTACAAGGGAAGTCGATTTAAGTTTGGCGTCAACTTCATAATGATTTCATGAATTACAAATCAAAGTTGGTGGCTCAGCGTTTCTCTGACATGTCCCCAGTCGATATAACGGTTCGGTAGACTTTTAATACATGTTTTTTGTACCTGTCTATACCTGAAGATCGAAAATTGTTCCAAATAGTATATTAATTTTATGTCTTGTTGACAGAAAATTGGACCCTTTATACAATTGTAACTACAATTTTTTTGTCTTCGGTCTATCAGATGACTTTAGCGAACTGAATATTAAGCAGCAAGGCTGAAGTCCAAACTGTATTTTGAGGTCCTAAGATAATGATTCCTACCTCACAGCTCGATAGATGTTGTCTCACGTTCCATACAAAGAACAAGGGTTTGCATTCCGCCTTCCATAAATAAATAATGAAACTGTCGAAACCTGAGCAAACCACAATATTTATTTTACACACCAATATCCACCAAATGAGGCTCTACATTTCTCTACATTCTCTATATTTATTTACAAACTACATATATAGTAATATGTCTCTACGTGATACCGTCGTGGCTAAATATTTGATTTGCACGAGATGAGGTTTAACTCGCTCTTCGAATTATTAGAGTTTCTACATACAGTCGAAATGTGTCGGCTACGATGTGAGGCGACGTGCACACGGTGCACATACACATAATATTTTTGGTATTGAATCACGGTAGTTCTAAATGACATGCCTGAGAACGGAGATATTATAGCGAGTGCAGTATTTTCGTCTAAAAATAAGTATAAGATTAAAAACTGCATCACGGTTAAATATTTTAAGTACTCGTAGCTCAAGATTAGAATTAGAGCCTATAAGAGTCAAAATGTGTCAAGTTTGGTGCGACACTACAAAGCAGACGCTGGACTTCAAAGTGTGAGTTTTTGTTATAAAGGACACGTCAATTTGTCTTCACCTGGCCTGATGGTAAGCTAAAGGCAAAGTCTTGGAAAGAGGGTCACCATCGTAAACATGTACCATGTTAACAGTGGTGGCACTCAGCTGGACGGCCTCATTAGATGCCTTTTCACGCCCCGTTTAAAGGACCCGGGACTGTAGGAAAAAGGAAACATGTGAGCTGGTAGTTAGTTCCAGGTCTTAATGGTGCGGCCTAGGAATGAGTCACTGAAACACTTGGTTCTAGAAGGTATATTCTGCACCGTATACGAATGGATCTTAGCCCTGCACGTGTTGTCCTGTGAAGGAAAGAAGAGGGTGGAACTAAGTATAAGAGTTCATCAGAACATTCACCATGGTAGAGACGGTAGAATACTGCCAAAGATGTAACATCTCTATGCATCTACAAAGACTCGAGGGTATTCGTGACCTCAGGATTCCCAATAATGCGAACCGCACGTTGCTGCAGCCTGTCGGGAGAGAGACTAGTAAGTACTAGCATTGGGCCAGGTTAAGGTGAAGAAGCTATATGATAACAGACGTATATCTGCAAATTTCATTCAAATCTGTTCAGCTGTTTTAGCGTGAGTGAATAACAAATTTAGTGCCCGTTTTCTTTATAAAGATCTAGCAAAGCGGCTGATCGACGCCACACGTGACCAGAAGGCTGGTTATTACCTTGCACAGAGGTTAAGCATTGCCATTCAACGTGGCAATGCAGCCAGCCTTCTGGGTACGTTACCGGTCGGTGACGATGCGGAGGAATTCCACGACGCATTATGTATGTAAATATTTTATTAATATCCTTATTTTCTTTAGTTTATTTTGTCTCTAGTTTTAAAATAAACTCGAATATTTAAAGACATCTACCTAAACTTTCACATAATTATAATAATAGCAAAATACAGTAAGAAGGTTATAACATTATAGTTTAATAGAAAAGTCAGTGTGCTACTTAAACGGGCCGTAAGGGTGCAAAGAGGCTTAGTAGTTTTGCAGTATTTCTTCATGAACTGCTAGACACACATAATGAGTACTTAAGTGATTTACTAGCTATAACATTTACGCTACAAAAAACCTCACTTAGGTTTTGACAGCCATTTCTACCTTTTTACCGGCGACCACCTATCGAATATTTTCTTTCTCATGAAATAATCTGATATAATTATAGTCCGGTGAAAATAAAATTGAATTAAGAAATTAAAGGATTGCACGAGAGTGATAGAATAGTAGTTTATGAAACTGTTGCGTAATAAGAATTTAAAAAAATTTGAGTGAGTTGTCTACGGCTCGTTTTGTAATACCTGTAGCACAGAATGCCTGCAGTATCACACGAGTGTTTTTAGACTAAATAATGTGTAGTTCCTCATACAGTACTTTATCTAATCTCATTAAATAATTAATATTTTTTGCTTAAAATGACAGAAAAGTTTAGCGCCAAAATCCATAATGCTGATCGCACTGCGCTGTGTACACAGATTATGTAAAAAAAATCCATAGACACCTTATCCAGCTGAAGCTGTATCGTCATAGAAAAAAGTTCTGTATTATATTGAAAGTTTTTAAGTTTATTTTCAATATTTTGTGCGTAATAGTAATATTGTTTTTAATATTTTTTACCATTGACCCTCGAAAACGGGCCCGAGATTCATAAAGCGAGAGAATAAAACGCTCTTTTATTCACAGAGTGAAAAAAAAAATTGAATTTGGAACATGCATAAACATAATGGATTAGGTATAGTTAGAAAAAATAAATCCAAAGAGGGTGCCCACTCTCTGTATAAAGACGTATTAAAAACCTTCACTCCTCTCGGGATACAACTTAGTGCCTCGAAAAGAATTCACCTTTTTCACTTGTTGGGTAATCTACTATTAATGTATACATTTCAGTATGAGAATAGATAACATAACATAGGGAGCGCCTTATTTCGTAGAAAGAAATTTCATAGAATTTCATTTTACAGAAAATGTTTCATATAATATTTGGTTCTTATATTTTTATTTCGAATATTATTGTTTCAAAGACAATTTACCACAATGAATCACTTTTCACAGAAACACAATTTAATGAATTTTTTTTCACATATTTTTGTTTAACATACTTATCAAACTGTAGAATTATTATTTAAGGAATCTTAAAAACAACCACTAACCACCATCTATTTCAAACAGTAAAATTTAGATACATTTTTTTCCCCGATTGCTTGTAGTAATTTAATTAGATAATACCCCGACTCGGATAGGTTAGGTTAGAAGGCTAAGGCGAGGGCGAAGCGAAGCGGAGCTCTCGCCTTAGCCTTCGTGGTTATTTTTTTTAAACCACCCAGAAAATATCTTTGCGCAAATAAGTTTTATATGAAATAACCATTATAAAAAAGAAGAATATTTGATTTGTTATTCTATGAAATGATTATTCTAACATTAAAATTTATGTGAAACCAAAGTCAATGATTTAAAAATCTTTAAAGTAAGTATTATGTATATTGATTATTCTATGAAACGAAATTATGCGAAACATTTTCTGTAAAACGAAATTATATGAAACTTTTGTCTATAAAACAACGCACACCCCATAACATAACATAACATAAACTCACGCCTGTATTCCCCGAAGGGGTAGGCAGAGGTGCTAGCACCCACATTTCGCCAGTTTATGTTTAGCTCCCAATGTAATAGGTGGCGAGCCTATTGCCATTAACCGGGCACTTATAAACTTGCGATAAATACACACATAACTTCGAAAAGCATCGAAAACTCATTGGTGTGTGATATGGTAAACCTGGGATCGAACCCGAGACCTCGTCTCAGCAGTCCATTACCCATACCACTAGGCTACCGCAGAGATAAGTAAATGTGTATTTAATTCAATAAATAGTTTATCATTGTCTGTTCACACCAACACAGCTGGCAATACACTATCTGCATATGCCCTTACTTATGTCTGAGACGCAGTTTTATTACATTTCCAATTTTGAGATCGAGGTGTCACAAATTTAAGTTAATTTACTCATCAGACTTTAATGTGTCATGGCGGTTAGCTGCTACCTCGTCTGGGCTATAAAGGTCACACATGGCCAAGGAAATACGTATATATATTCCTTTACATGTGGGAGTGTATGTAAACGGTACTTAATCTGATAATTTTAATCAAGCACTTGCTAATATATGTAGAGTGTTTAAGTGGTTGTAAGTTGTTAATAACTTAGAATTTTTGAAAATACATGCACATTATTATATGACAACTTTAGACTTATGCAAATGTACACATTCATTGCGTACACACATTTCCACTGAGAGGTAAAAAGCTCTGTATTTCACTACCTATAAGTACTAATAATAAACAGGCGAAAGAAACTCAGTACTACGAGTATATGTTACGCTTTTACACCACAGAACAGATTATGATATTTGATGCAGGAATACGTTAGACTTCAGAAAGGGCATTAGCTATGTTTCACCATCGCGATAATCGACATCCACGCGGATGCATGCCACCGGCAACAGCTAGTATTTCACAAAATTTAAATTTCAAATCAAAAACGGCACCCACTAGGTACTTTAGATTACTTGGTAGATTAGTTAATATTTTTCTCGCGCCGCCACGAAACAAACTTTGATTTGTAATTCATGAATTTTATTAACAAGATCGTGACGAAGTTAAATTGAGTTTCCTAGTCTTCTTATTGCCACGGGCCAGACCATCATTTGCGCAGCTTCCTATCTTTGATACTTTAAAACTGACTTTTACTTCTCAAGATTTTACCACTTCTATTTTTTTTTTACTGAACAAGCAAGGGAGATGTTTAGGTATAATATGTGTTTTATAGGCAATAATTCGATCAGTAACCGTAAAATGGAATGGAATATGGCAGAGTTCCAGTTTTCAGTATGTATATTATGTATAATTTGTACTTGCATACTTTTGTAGGATTAGGACCCGTCCACCCATTGGGGTGGTAGCTTGAATCTCAGAGAGCCCATTTCGCTGTAATTAGTACCTTATAAGCGCTGTTTTTATGACAATTTGGGAATTCACGCGATAAAAAAAAATACGTAGTTTTGCCGACGTTTTGGGTGCGATGGTCAGTCAAGTCGTGACCCTCAGCCAAAGTAATTCATAAAAAAATACCGCGTGAAGTCCCGAATTGTCATAAACACCATGAGTTTTCACCGCGATAGTTTAAAAATAACATTTACAAACTTAGTCATCGATCAATAAGAACGGTATATCTATATTATTTATATCTATATCTATATTTTTATCCATTCTATTTCTAACTATAAAGTTATTAAGTGGTTGTTGTGGTAGGGTTTAAACTTCATACTTCGGGGTCGAGCGGATAAGTAGTCCAAATCTGATACTCCGATTAGTACCAATTTCGAGATTAGAACTTGGAACGCTTAGATTTGATTTCACTTAAGATGAATTTTAGTCAATTTTATACAATAGGTCACAATTATTTTTAAACATTTGCGAAACCTCAACCACAGATTAGATAATAGCCATAGCTATAACTTTAAAAGTACCGGTAATTTAAAAAACATTAACGTCAATCTGAGGTAATTTATAAGAAGGAAAACTTCCCCAAAAGTTGTGAGGCTCCGTGTGTTATCCTGAGGTTATCTGTCATAAATATATCCCTAAATGAGTTTGAGGGCGGACCGGATTTATTTTACTCTAAATTTCACCATGCAAAAATCGCGTACCCTTGTACGTCACCCAAGTTTTAATGGAAATTTAAGTAGGCAGCTGTAATGACAGGAATTATTGAGAGGAAAGAGTTTTAATATTATCTACGCATGTGATGGTTGATCAAATAACCATCGAAAAGTAAGTTAGTGTATTTTATTTTTCCGTGATGAGATCATTTATACTGGTAGTAAGAAAAAGCGTCAGTAGCTTAGTGGATAAGGATTCGGCCTTACGATCGATAGGTCCTGGGTTCGAATCCTAGCCATTACTGTACCGACGTAAACCCACTACTGACACAAGCAACTTAGCTTAGTCAGAGGAGTTAGAAGGAATATTAGTAATAAAAATAAGAAGTAAAAAGAATTGTATGATAATGATAAAAGGAATGCGTTTATTGTCTTCTCCATATCACTTGGTGGTAAAGCTAAAGTTGTTAAAAAAATGCAGACTATTCTCTGAAATCGAGTGCTTCCACTTTGTACCCACAAAACTGTACCCAAAAGCTAAAAGAATAATAATTCCCAACCGATTTCAAGCCAGATGCGCACTTTTCTACGAATTCCCAACTGTTTTGGAGTTCTAGCTTCAGTCACGTGTTTTCCCTAATGGGTTAGACAGAGACACTTTCTAACACATCAAAACACAATTAATTTTGTGTCCACTAATGAAATGCCATAATTGAGTTAATCTAGAGTGGGTACTACAATTACGTTCTAGGCTACGTAGACACAACATACATACATACACTCACGTCTTTATTCCGCGAAGGGTTAGGCAGAGGTGTATTAGCACCCATTTCGGTCCCAACAACTTAAAAGGAGGCGGACACAACATAACGACAAATAAATGAACAAATTTTTTATACTCAATTGATATCCTCTTACTGCATATTAACATTTAGGGCCGCGAATCTTGAGAGTATCTTGAGAATAATAATTGCTTGCTTGGGATACTCTAGCGTTGTTTAGGCACATTTTATATTCGGGCTAAATTTTGGTCTCATTTTCTGTTTCATTTATTATTATGAAGCTATTTACAACAATAACAAGTCAATAGTTTCTAAACTGATAATTACAATTTATTTTACATCGTATACACGATACATCGTATATACTCACTGCGTATACACGATACTTTTTCGGGTTCCAGGGCGTAGAGGTGGAAGTGGAATTCATACCCCATCCTCAGGTCTATAATGTCTAGAAGCTGTGCAAAAATCAAAATTCTAAGTCAATTCAATCAAAATAAATGCTGTTTATGTAACTTAGGTAACGGTACCCTCGGTACGCAAGTCCGATTCGCACTTGAACGGATTTTTCGTGTGGCAATCCCTCTCTACTACTACTCTCTAGTACTACTTACTACGCCATAATATCAAAGTGTTTGATAACATCTTAAATCACCAAGTCAAAATGATTTTTTTTCATGTTTTAAATAAGCTCGATAGGAACTTAAGCCCATTCACAGGCGCACCAATCCGCCAGATTTGTCGCTGGCGATAAATCCGCGGACACATCTACGCGTGAATGTGTTGACCCTCAATGTCGCATGCGAGACGCGAGCCGCAAGGCGCACCCGTGCCGAGCCGTACAAATCCGTACGTGTGTGTGCGATCGCGGACATCTCTTGCTATGGGAATTACACTGCCAACTGACCTAAAAAAGCTCTTAAATACTTGCCTACATACAAATGTTTCCCGGCATCTAAAAACACGGCGTGCACGGCTTAAGTTGGTTCGAGTCCGATATAGCCCTCCCCGAAGAATTTAATTTAGAAAAAAAAAGTAGAATTCATCTACTGCAAGAATTCATATGAACTGCAAATTTAAATGCTATATTAATGTATAAATGTTATATTTCATGATCAGTGCAGAAATAGAGGGTGCAGGAAAAAAACCTGAGAAGAAAATTATATAAAAAACTAACTTGATAAATCGATGACGTAATACGTTTGCCGAGAAGCAACCTATTCACTGTAGACTTCAAGATCCCTTTACAGCTTTGATGAAAGAGAACCTATAACGTTCCTTAAAGTTCTAATATAGTTTATAGTTCAGTTTATGACTCACCAAGTACCTTGTTTGCGTGGATTTCATAATTTGGCGGATTGAAGAAAATGCTAAAACATTTTTTATACGCCCTATTAAATTTTATTAATTTTTGCTTTATGCTGGTCTTTATATTTTAGTACGACGTTTTCTACTTATCTATACGTAATATTATAAAACTGTAAAGGTCTTACAGTCCCGGGTCCGGGCGTGAAAAGGCATCTGATGAAGACGTCAAGCTGAGTGGCACCACTGTTAACATGGTACATGATTAGGATGGTGACCCTCTTTCTGAGACTTTGCCTTTAGCTTACCATCAGGCGAGGTGAAGTCAAAATGACGTGTCCTCTATAAAAAAATAATGTTTGAAGATACGTGGTATAACAAAAAACATTTCATTTATCAAAGACCTAACGCCACTGCAAATCTGAGGTCGGGTGGACCTATAAGAGGGTACACCTACTTATTGACAGAGACGAGGTTTAGATCTTCATCTCTGGGTTAATTAAACCAAGATAGGCTAAATTCAGTGAAAACGTAAGAGAGTGACCGCTGCAATTTCACCTCCGGCAAGCCACAGACGCTCCTTATCACAGGTTGCTCTGCAACCTAGCTAGGAGAACACTATCTCACCCAACTTATGTTTTACTCTCTTGAATAAGCCTTAAAATGTAATACTAAGTCTAATGAAATGTAAAACTGTTTTTGAACAATAAATATTACCTACTTACTTACTTACGCACGCCGGCTCCAGTGGGAGAGCGGGTCTCCAAGCGAATTTTGCTCACGAGAAAAAGATGCTGTTGAATACAGTCGAAACTGATGCTGTGATGCTGATGATGATGATGAACAAGATAGCACGCGCCATAACAAGGTTATAGGTGAAGAAAATATAGATGAAGCCACGCTGCGTCGCTAGTATGTAAAGTAATCTTCCTAGTATTAATAACATAATTGAAGTACCAGGTGTAACTATGATATTACTTAACGATAACTTCAAAAGTTTTGAATTTATACGTCTGTTGATGTTTGGAGCTTACGCTCAGACATTCGGGTAGGCAGATTGGGGACACTTACCCTTCGAGGCAGTGTTTTCAACCTCTTGTAATGGGCGGCTAGCTAAATTCACAACTATTGATATTCGTTTATTTATTATTTAAAATTCTTTTCTCACTTTTACCATTAGAACAAACTATTAATAATTATGGAAATAATCATTAAAATGATTTTATA
Source organism: Eilema sororculum (assembly GCA_914829495.1). Classification (NCBI taxonomy): domain Eukaryota; kingdom Metazoa; phylum Arthropoda; class Insecta; order Lepidoptera; family Erebidae; genus Eilema; species Eilema sororculum. Next base: position 3,826,970 of record OU618532.1, read on the forward strand.
CACATGATATTCCCTTTACGAATAAGAGAAGAGGGGGAAAAAATAGACCAAAATATATATATAGGTCTAGAACGCGACGTTACTCAATTTATTAAGAAATGCGACAAGTGCCAAAAACAAAATCACTCAGTTAACGTTAAAGAACCTATGACAATAACAACCACGGCTCACTCTGCTTTTGAAAAGGTATTTTTAGACGTATTAGGTCCATTAGATAAAGATATACAGAATTATTCTTATATTGACGCTCCAATGTGAATTGAGCAAATATGTAGAGGTAGTAACTAAAACTAGTACAGAAATCGCTAGAACTTTTGTAAACAATTTCGTGCTGTGATATGGTATACCAAAGGAAATAGCAAATGATAGAGGAACTGAGTTCATGTCTGGGACCTTGCAAAATGCCAGTTCACATACAGAAAATTAATTCAACCGCTTATCACCACGAGAGCATTGGTGCATTCGAAAACTTACATAAAAAACTAGGTGCATTCTTGCGAATATTTACCGATAACCGAAATGGCTTCCATTCTAGTGTTTTAGTTATCGGTCAATTTCATTCAATGTCAGTCGAATTAGTTTTGGTAAGAAATGTAATTTACCTAGCAATGTAACTAAAACCATTGAACCTCTTTACAATTACGAAAGCTATCCTCTTGAATTGAAACATCGATTACAGACATCACTAAAAGAAGCACGTGAAAATTTAATTAAGTCTAAAGGTAATACGAAAGTAAAAATATAAAAAAGATGATTGAATTTTAATTCGGAACGAAACTGGCTAATAATGTCTATCAAAATAAAATATAGTTAATTACTTTATTTTTCCTTGTGGTGGAAGGTGTAGTGTATAAGCATATAACCATATATTAACCTACTTGTAACCAATATAACGAGGTGTTACTACATTAAAGGCAGTCTAATATCATTCGAGCAAAAGTTTCATTCAATGTTCGATCCCAAAATCATAGCTTTTCTTCACTTAAATCTGTTAGCGAAATTCAGTACTCACATTATGCATACTCACTTACCTGTAGCGCCTGGTCGACAACGGGTCACTCTCTATTTTACAGATTTTGACTTGATGTTTATATGCGATAGTATATTTGCGATTGATGGTTATGATATCATATTCTAATCATAGTACTGTGACTAGTTGATGGAGTTTATCTGGACCCTCAGGTGCGAGAGGAATAAGACCTTGGCGCAGGTGTATTGATTTGATTTCTATAATTGGTGGATTTGAACCCCTCTGCCGCGATAGCACCCCATGTTATAATCAAAAGACACGCAAACAAGGCGTACAGCGCATATGGAATAAAAAGTCTGAGGAGACCGGGCTCAAAATAATTCCGGCAACTATAGCTGATGTTGGGTTATTCCATAATATCCAAAGAAATTATTTTAAAACCGAAGTAATTGTAAACATAACGTTTACTTTCTAAACCCAGTCCTTCAGAACTGTAAATCTATATATTCTGTACGATAGACAACAATCATGGTCTGTATTGTCCCTATAAATTAGACGTCTACATCCAAACAACCAGACAACCGGCTTCATTACCATTTCATTGTTTTGTTTGAACACAAACAATCTTCATTATGTTGCTATAATTATCGAGATGGAACATCCAATTATTTGCTGGTAAACGTACCTACAATATTCTGTTATGAAATGTAGGTATATGTTGTTGTATAACCTGTGCGAACGCAAATTCACACAACTCAGTTATGGAACTAAAATAATATGCCAGTAATTTAATTGGTTAAACGAAACAACGTATGTTATTAATGATCCTGACTAAAGTTAAACTATTTTTTTTGTATTTTAGTTACTTGACATTGGAATCAAACAACAGATTCTGTACACATATTGAGAACACTTGTACTTTTTCCAAAGTATTTATTATTTTGAGCCTGACCGGTTTCGCCTTACGGCATTGTAAAAGGTTTACATTTACCAAAGGTTTTGGATGTTCTAATTCCTAAAAACAATATGTGTAACAACGAATTCCACCAAGTGCCATCAATCAGAGTGCTTCCATTTTGTACCCACAAAACTGTACCTACAAGCTAAAAGAATTATAAATATTCCATCTGCTACCTCCTGCAAAAGTTCATTCCAAATTCGACCTTGACATATTGTAGCTCGGCAATTGTTTTCAATAGTATAAATAGTATTCAGATTCTTTAGTTTCGATTTTCGATTACGATTAGGATATTATGGAATAATCTAATCTTAGCTATAGGTGCCGGCATTATTTTTAGCCCGTTCGCCTCTGAATGTGTACTCTATATGCACTGTACGCGTGCATCTCTTCTGAGCAATATGAATTGCTATGGCGGTAGAGGGGTCCAAATTCACCATCCATAGATTATATCTAATAAATCCACGCGCAAAAGTTTACTTCCTTTTCTGACACAGCGTCAATATAAACACTACCAATTATATTATCGTTATAATGTCACAGCACTCTGTTCTAACTGTAGGGACTTAAAGAAGCGCCGGACTGTGATTTTGGAGCTCCAAAGCAGACAACGATGCATAAGTGTCCACTTCGTCGTTTCCCTGGAGGAATGCGTGAGCTTCATGACCTCACACCGGCAGCAATAGACTGGCTTCGCCAACTGGACGTCGTCGTATTATGAGGGCTCGAGCAGGGGCCATACGAAATGATCATGACTGCTTTTTCCAAGAATGGCACTATACTAAGAACCTTTTAAGAAAGGTCGGCAGCACGAGTGTGAATCCCCTGCTGTTGCTAACATTCACAGGGCACAGTAAGCGTTTCCAATGCTTGGTGATGGGCTATTGTCTTCCACCTAACTGGTATAAAAGGGATCCCGTAGCGAACGACAGACTATTTTACATTTTCATTAAATAATTTTGTATCAAGCTCAAACTCAAACTCAAGGTATTTATTCAAAATTGTGTAGCACTACTACAGCTTTTTGACGTCAAATTCTGCTTAAAACTAAGTTTACCACCGCTTCCTAGGCACCAGTGGAGAAGAAACGGCGCAACAAACTCCACTGTAGCATTATATGGACGTCAATTTACAAAAAAGTAAGTTCTTAAGACTAAATATGGACGAATGTACATACGAGTATGTCTCGTGTCAAGATAATTAAAGTATATAAAAAAACTTATAATAAAATAATTAACCTAAGTTAACATAAAAAATAAAGTTTAAAACTAAAACCCGACTACCGAAAAATCACGCTCTAAAAGTTACAAACAAGAAAATAGCCGTGGTCGTATGCCACTTTTCCCTAGAATATATTGTTTTGTCAGAGTAAGTGGCATACGACCACGGCTATTTTCTTGTTTGTTACTTTTAGAGCGTGATTTTTCGGTAGTCGGGTTTTAGTTTTAAACTTTATTTTTTATTTATATTATTTTGGGGCAAGGTAAAGCTAATAATTTATAGATATTTGAAATGTGCTTATTAAGCCCTTTCATTTGATACCAAACACGGCATATTTATCTCAAATTTATTTTTTAACATAGTACCTTATGAGCGCTAGAGGGCGCCACACAAGATTGAGTGACACGTCATATAGCCTATAACCATCGGACGATCAAGCCGCTTGTAACGATACCTCATATGTCCAGTTCTAATCAGTAGTTGAGGTGCTATGAGGGAACAAATGAACATACATACATACATACATAGCCTGTCAAAATCATAACCCTCCTTTTGGCTTCGCCGTAGTCGGGTAAAAAATAAAGAATAAAGAAGTTCGCGTTCCTATTTAAACATTTAGGAGGGGCCTGCACCATGCTCGCGCGTGTATTTTTACAAGTACCCAATTATTGATACCGTTCGATTTACCTGTAAAGGACGCTTTTACATGTTCATAAGCGTTACCATAGCAACAATAAAATGAGATACTTGGGCGTATAAATTCCTTTTGTACATTTTTTTGCAGATGGAAATTCTTTAGATATCGTTTGAGGACAGTATATACCTTTCGAATATACCTTTGTATGTATGTTAAATGAAATGCTTGAAATAGATTAAGCTGATGAATAAATTCAGTGGTTTGGTAAATAAAGTGTTTCCTAGTGTATAAAATAGGTATATTTCACTCTACCACATCTCTTCCCGAGGTCGTAGAAGGTTACTTAGGGATATGATAGGTCACACTGTAAGTGGAGGGAAATCAGTGCCTACCTGCTGGTGGTTTTATCGGCGGCTTGAATCACCTCTGAAGTCTTTGCGGTAACGGCTTTCTTTCTGAACACAGATCACTTGGTCGTGATTTTTTTAATGTTCATGAGGCGGTTATATTAAGTTTTAGAGTATACGTTTTAGAGCGAATACGTTGCAGCGCGGCGAGATGAGTACGGTAGTTTTTTAAGCACTGACTTAGGTAGGGAAACGGAAGTTGGAAGGAATGATTAGTGTTGCCCTACGAAAGATGCGATTTATTATGCGTCATAAAAATGTGTGATATGGAGTGAGTTTGTAAGCATTTAGTTCACATATAAAAAATAAAATAAATTAAATATTCACAATGGCGCAGCCAGTAGGTAAACATACAGTACTTGAAAGGACCCGCTTGATAGTAATAGGCTTACTCTGTATCACGCGGGAAATGTGGGTGTTAATACACTTCTGCCTACCTTTGTAGAGGATTTACAGGCGTGAGTATATCTTTTTTTTATATAGGACACGTCAATTTGACTTCACCTCGCCTGATAAGCAAAGGCAAAGTTCGGAAATAGGGTCACCATCGTAAACATGTACCATGTTAACAGTGGTGACTGGTGACATATCTATGTATGTAATGGGTAAAATAACGTGGCACAGTCGACTAGGAGATACGGTTGCATCTTTACCTATATGAAAAAGTGCGACCATATCTCCTTTGTGAACTGTACATTAGCGTTGTTTTTTACAAGGTCTTTAGTATCCAAGTGGTGATTCCAGGTAGAATAGAATTTGGGCCACCCCATCTCTTCCCATGCGGTGTCGTACAAGGCGACCAAGGAATAGGGCTGTATAACATCAGAAAGATTTTTACAGCCCAAACTAAGCCTCGGATTCATGACTCACACGGCATTAGGCTCACCCCCTATTACGTAGAACGGGATACATTGATTGGTGTGGTGTGGGTGTAGTATCCCAGTCAATCTCACCTGTAAAATGGTACCCCTACTGATTAACGGACAAGGCTCTATTTTAGACGTAACTGATAATGTAACAAATACTGGTTGTCCAAATAAATAAAAAAAAATACAGCCTTTCCTGTTCGAGTAGGATACATTCAAAGTCACAATGTTTTGTTACTTCTGCCATCTATGTTTCAGAGAAAAAGATTTGAACTCAATTTAGCGATTGGAGAGTTTTACAAAATTCATCTTAGTTCCATCCTTCAAGGAGTACGCAGAAAAATAACCACAAAATAACATTATTGGTTACGTGCGTTATGAAGTTTTTTCCATTGTATTCCACCAACATGCGGTACGTTAGTTTTTTCAGGAAATTTTTCATTACAGTTCATTTGTATAGAATTTTTATAACTTTTTCAGCTCACACAACAATGTTTCATATAAAAACTAATCTTTGGCGAATGCGTTGGCCAATATTTGCTGGCGAACATGTAGAACAGAGGGTTTGTGCCATTTATGATGGATAGCGGCGGAGTGATTGAAGCCAAAGTGTCTGCCACTGGGCATAGAAACAAAAACCAGGTAAGTACCAGTCGGACTCGCGCTCTTAGAGTTCCATACTAAACTGAATCGAGGGATAAACTTATGTTACTTAAATGATAATATCTATTTATCGCGTTGACTTAGAAGTTTAATTTTTTCACAGCTGTAAAACGTTGCAGAATTGAATATTTGGTATGAATTTCAACGATTCAATCCCTCCATACGTCTTGACAGACAAGCAGATAGATGGACAGACAGACAGACAGACAAACGGACAACGACGTGATCCTAAAGGGGTCCGCTTTTTTCTTTTCAGGTACGGAACCTTAAAAAAATAACAATGGAAGTTTGAAAACATGAATTGAGCAACCCTAACTAGCAACAATAACAACTTACCACTCCAATCAGTCGATAACCAACCATAATTTCACTTACACCAAAATGTCAACCTAATTAGGCGCTTACCACAACTATAGAGTATGACAAAATAAATCACCAATTCAATACAGAGCTAACGACAAAATTATTGCTATTTTGCACAGAATTACTGGGCGGCCAACGTTCGCCTATATACCGAAAATTCAGATTTGCGACACAAATTATCACAATTACTACAGTTATTCCAATTATACAATGATCTAGAGAACATGGAAAGGCCTACTACTGGACTATCTTGGGATATACCCGTATACCCTGTAGAAAGCCCTGTATACAGAGCTACCAATATGTACTCTTGAGGCTCAAACTAATCTGTAACTTAGTGCACCTGCTCTGCTTAGCAACAGATGAGACTCTGTCGTAGGTTTTCTCTCAGGGTTGAAGGTCAGATGAATAAGCAGGCCGCTGGCACTAAAGTGCAGGCTTTGGACGATTTTGAAATCGCTGTAAGGATAATGCCAGATTCAGCTACAGCCAAAAATTAGCTCATCGATTTCAACATCTCTACACTTTTTGCAAAAATATATACTTAGGGTCCGTTCACACAGACCGGCTCAGAGAGCATCGTCGCGCATTTTTCTTTTCACACTGACCGGATCGTATACGCTTGGAGTTATTCGGAGCGGAGCCGCCAACTATTTCACATAGACCGGCTGGAAGCGATCTGAAAGCGGATGCGCTCGGAACCGGTCGGATGCGCTCGGAGCCGGTCGGATGCGCTCGCAGCCGGTCGGATACGCTCGCAGCCGATCGGATACACTCGCAGCCGGTCGGATGCGCTCATAGCCGGGTGGATACACTACAAAGGCAGTACCAGTATTCCACGCATTCCAAATTTTACTTTCGGTGTTAACGTGTGCTTTTCGGAACATGGATTTATATAGCTCCGATGAAGAAATATTTTTGTTAGCAAGATTTTTTGCAGCTGCACGAGCGTGAAAGCGCACGCAATCGGAGCCGATCGGCTGTGCGAGCGAGAAAGAGCATGCGATCGGAGCCGAACAGCTGTGCGAATGAGAAAAGTACGCGATCGGAACCGATCAACTCCTCTTATTATTTCACACCAAGCGTGTTCAAGCATTATTAATGACAAAAGCAGTGTATATGCAAAAATAAACCTTACTACAAATACTAAAAACTGTGTTTTCAACGTGATAAGAATTTGCTCTCCTTTCCGAGCCGGTCTTTTTTGCTTGCTAAGAAGAACAGAGCGACTCATTCAACGAGTACAGAATGCCTGCGCACGGTTTTGTTTCCATATACCACCACGCTCACATGTTACACCATTTCTGAATAATGGCAACATGATGAAAATGGTGGAGCGGAGACAGCTACATTTTGCCACCTTATTGTTTGGTGTGGTGATGAAGCACAGACCCACGTACCTATATGACCGGCTGTCTTGGTCGAGAGATTATAACAAGCATAACACAAGGGCAGCAGCCTACCTTATGTTAACACCGAACCATAGAACCGCAGCATACCGGGGCAGCTTCAAATTTGCCGCAAGCCGCATATGGAACGATCTGCCACCGCCGATTCGTGCGCTAAAAACCATTAACTCGTTTAGAAAAACATATAGAAAGCATCTATTGAATAGACAACAAAATGGATAACTCACACTGAAGATGCACGCTTGAATCGGTGGTGATGATGATGGAACCTGGGCTGTCCGTTGTTTCCAAATGGGGCTGCGTCTATTGAGCTGCCGTGCTGTCTCGCTACCAGATAGGTCATCACATCTAACAACTTATTGCATGGCCGTGAGATGCATGGAACGCATAGGTACGACCGGTACGACAACTAAACACATAAATCCACAAAACACACATTACACAAATGCTCATTAGTCATCGCAGTAACGGATGCAGAAGTAGCACTGAGATTGATATTATCCAAAATAGATTATGTAATCAAATCTATGAGTTGTATGATGTAACGAGTAACGATTGTAACGAATTATGATGATGGATGATGTAAGATGTAAATCTCGTGGTAATGACAGTTATATGTCAATGTTAGTCGGGTCTTTGGTCTATGGTTAGTCTGTATGCGCGGGAGCACAGAAGAGATTAAATGAATTCCGAGTGCACCACAGACAAAACCATAAAGTTTTTTCTCTTAAGTTGTCTGCATTTTTTGTTTTTGTTTTTGTTTATATTATGTGTCTAAGTTTTAATCTTATTAAAATTGTTTGTGTACGTGACGTCACCGGTTTGGCGCCATCAGAATACCAGCGCTGCCCATGCTCAACGGCATGTGCAGCAATTATGCTGAGATGGCGACCATATTTTAGATGCGCACAATGGGCATTTGTATTAGAATTTAAGGTTAGATTGTAAGTCATTATATGTTTAATTGTGCGTATTTGTAAATAAAACATTTTTCTTTCTTTCTTTCTTTCTTTGTCTGTGTGGACGGACCTTTACACTTTTAGTTTCGTTATAAATCAACCTTATTACTACCTCATAATGTTCATTATCGATCGGCAGTAGAACTTGCAACTAAAAATTCACCTCATACAGATCGTTTATCAGCACCTTGGGCTTATAGTGCCGTTTAACGCTGCGAGGTAACTATGAAAAGTGGGACGTGATAGGTGTAGTGAATAGTTGTTATGAAGTTTTGAAGTGAATATCTTTTAAATATATATATTATCTATTCAGCGATATTAGGTATTTTGTTGTTAGTTTCACCAGTTTTACTGAAGAACTAATGAGACAATCCCAAAATACAACTGGTTGAGTACATGGCGCTTGGACCACGGGTGGGAAGCGTATAAATATGACATTTTAGACAGCTTACGTGAATTTTCAATTGAAAAACTGTATGGTATGGCTCAATTCTAGCTGAACCAGAGCCATCTCCGGTTTCGGAATGGCTCCCTTGGGTGTGGAAACTACGATGACTAGCTTGCTACTGCTAGTGTGACAGGCGGCTCCACCTATCATTCTCTGATTACAATGCCCTGGCGTCGTCAATACGTCGATGTTTTAATGTTACTTCCATTGACAAAGTGCCATTGCAAGCTCCATTGAAGTGTAAATTGAAAATTAATGGTTCGCCATTTTGAACGAACGGTGCAACCATTTTGATTGTTCGTAACCGAGGTACCTATAGTAGTATAGTACCTATAGGTTACGTAATTTGCCAGTTAATGGTATGTAGCAGATTGTAGGTATAATATAATTTTGCTCGTTTTGACATTGGAAACTTAAATAGAATATTGGTCAACTCTGTGTCTATCGTAAAATGGAATATCAAGCGCTATTGGGCTGTAAACATGCGGACATATAATCACAACTGTAAATTGCTGAAGGGGTAGACAGAGGTAATTTAAAAAAAAAGAAATTTTGGAGTATTCAACATGCTAACTATTCAAATCGATTTAGAGATGGAAAAAAAAAATTGATCGGTCTAGGTAAGATTTAAACCCGCGATCCTTCTCTTACAGGAAGAATGCAGACTACATCTGGATTTAAAGAGAGGTGAGATTTTTATTAGTTCGGGCGTGGTCTGGTAGCATAGTGTTCAAAAAAATCTCCCTGTAAGAGAAGGATCGCAGATATAAATCCCGACTGAATAGATCAAAAAAGATGATGTCTATAGATTTTGTATTGCGTTCACTTGACACAACCGCCAAATATTTTACGCGTTTCCACATTGTAAAAATTAAATTAAATAATTTACAAAAACAATCAAATAACGTAGGTACTCGGTTTTGGCATGCTCGCTCTTTGTATTTCCAATCGTCAGTACTTTAGTTTTCAATACTAAAGATAAAGTGCTGAGGGCTGTCTGTGGACTTATCAGGGCATTGAGAACGGTTTCAACTGTCTAAACTTGGTCGACACTGTTGATATTATTGGGAAATGCATTTAGTTCGGTTTGTTCAGACCAGTTCAGACTTTATTCCAGATGGAAATCAATGCTATCGGGCGCGATCACTATTATTTTGAAATGAGAAAATGTTTTAGCAGGAATTACATTGGCTGGTGTTTTTTATAACCCTAGTTTTTAGTGGTTGGAGTGTTTAATGCAATAAGTGGAAAGTTGTCATTCTTGATTAATTCACTTCAACACACTAGTAAGATAATTTACGGAATAAAGAAAATAAACATAATATAATAGACATAACGGACTGCGCAGCGCTAAACGTTTCAGCGATACATACATTATGTGTGCTGCTAAAGAGTGGAATGCCCTGTCTGATTCTGTATTTCCAGAAAGCTATAGCATGGGAGTCTTCATAACCAGAGTGATTAATTTGCGAGGCAAGCGTACACCACTATAGACCATATCATCATATATATTGATTAAACATGAGTCTATCAAAGCTTCTTTTGCATAAGAGGCTAACGAAACGGTACCCGCCTACTTTCTTTTCTCTCTTGATTTGGCTGAACCGTATAGGTTTTTTGAGAGCAAATATTATCTGATCCTCAATAGTAAAGGCCTGTAGCAGAGCCTCAGGGCCCTATATCGGCTTGCAAGTAAGGTTGGTTTGGGCCCCGAAGATCATCACACCCAGTATATTCTTTCAGTATCAAGAAGCAAATTGAAATCAACAACAGACTACTCCTCCGCAGTGGGTTGTAAATTTCAATTTATTAGCTGGTTCGCCTCCAAAAGCAACTTTCTTCCTCCCAATTTAAAAGATCCCTCTGTAAAGACAAAAGCGAAACCTTTTTACCTAAATTGTGTGCGATTTACACTAAGTGGGCCGGACTCAAGGCATTCTGGGCTCACTGTAACAGTTTATGACACTGTGACTGCCTCTCAATGGACTATAAACCTTAATTTTTATGCTGTAAGGTTCGTATTCGATGTATGCAAAGTGGAATATAGTGGGGACTGGTGTGTTGTTCCTGAATTGTTGCTGTTAAGAGAAATAACGTGTCGTTTGAATCGGATCCAATGTCTTCTATTTGAGTTCAAATTGTACGTATAGAGGCAAGTCTTTAAATCGATTTATACCTACACTTAGGCATACGCTTTTGCCTACATGGTAGATACAGCTTTGGTGGTAGCGTCACAGATCGTAAGTTTGAGCCTCGGTCAGTATAAATATGGGCATACATTTAAAATAAATATGTAAGCACTATTGAAGTAGTAAAATAGTAGTCTCTGAATTATAAAAACTGAAAGCCGTAAATGCAACTGGAACTGACGTTCGGATGGTGATAATGTGTCCATATTTTCACTTAAAGGAAATTTTCAGATGACCGTTTCATTGCCATGCAGTCCTTGAGACTCACTTGAATTTAAGCGACATATATCTATCTCACGGCTAGCATATTTCGGTACCACTCGACAGATAACAGAATAATATCAATTTTCTTTTATTTACTAGGCGAGAAAAGAAAGCATCAACCCTACCAATGCGTTGCCTCTATGTCGCAGTCATGCACTTTCGCCGGCGGGAGGAATATTTCGGCTTGCAGGTAATTACTATTAAGAGACCTATTGACACTCTTGTATAAAAGTAATGTACAGCCAGCGTCATAAATATCTTCTTATTATATGGTATTATTGTCTGAACTAAAGGTGTGTTGTGTACCAAATACCCGAACAATCGGTTAACTGGAAGGGGGTAAAAAAACGAAATTAAGATCATTTTGAGCACTTTGTTCATCAACATCTTTTTGATGCTGACTGTACCTATCTGTTATAAAGTAACTATTACCTACCTAACCCATGCTTTAATTTTCATCTCAACCCCCTTTATCGATAAGTAATTATTCATTTATAAAACGTGTCAATAGTAAACTCCATCAATTATGTATTGTTTAAATGAAATGAATGAAATTTTCCGAAGTAATGGTATATAAATGAAATATATTTGAAAGGTTTTATGTGTAAATATGAACATGTCGTATAAAACGATTTTATGAGTCCAACACGCTCTTTGATAGTTTGTGTTTAAACTTTAAAATCTTGAATTATTTTTTATTGAAATGAGAATCGAATGGATATCCATTTATGTACTCTTAATGTAAGGTCTAAATAATGTCCTGTAGCAATATTTGTGCAATATATGGTTAGTTGAAATTGAAATGTACGGTCTACGCACGTTATAGTATGAGATCTGATGACATTAACTCCAGTCTCATCCCTTATCTAAATGAGATGTGTATCATTAGACGCGTCTTCAATTGGGGAACACCAAATGGCTGCAAGGCTGAAAACCTGGTCGTGATAATAAAAAACCACTTTTGAAAAAGCTATAAAAATCGATGTCTAATATATTAAGTCATACATGGAAATAGAAATAAATTCATGTTCTCCAATTAAAGACGCGTCTAATGATTGCGCGTATGTTATATATATAATACTAGCTGTCCCGGCGAACTTCGTACCGCCAATTTTTTCCTACCCTCGTGGCGTCAGATCCCGTTCCCGCTGCACCATTTAGGGGGATGAAAAATAGATAATAATCAAATGACGATTGATCATTTTTCTACCGGAAAGAAAAAATGGTTAAATTACTAAAATGGCTATTAAAAAATAAAGGTTGATCGTAGAAGGGTGAAAATTGAGGATTGTATGTATTTTTGTATGTTGTATCATAAAAAAATAGAAATTAAAAATTTTGTCGAAAAAATAAAAAAAAAAATTAGGGGTGGGACTACCCCTAACATTTAGGGGGATGAAAAATAGATGTTGGCCGATTCTCAGACCTAGTCAATATGCTCTAAAAATTTCATCAAACTCGGTCAAGCCGTTTCGGAGGAGTATGGCAACAAAAACTGTGACACGAGAATTTTATATATTAGATAATGACGTAATAATGTCCCTGAATAAATAAAGATATGTCATTCACTTTGACCATCTGACAAATATAACAAGCATTGCATTAGAAACGTCACAATCTCGAACTTTGAAATCTTCAGCTGTCAGACCTTAGTCCGAATTTAATATAACTCCGATAATTGGGGCCCAGGTTGAAATATAAATTATAGATGATTGTGTCAAGTCCTATGTCCAATTATGATGAAGGTATTAAAAAGGGAATTTCTTGCTAAGTATAGAATCTCTGATTCGGAAATATATTGGTTGACACAAAGGAAGGTATTTGCGTCAGAGGAAATTCTCAGCCTGATAACTACTCCTAGTAGGACGTATACTATGTAACCTAGAACTTTATCGACTCAACAATCCTGCTTCCTATTGGAATATTTCAAAAGAAAAAGCTTGTGAAGATGTTTGGATGTTCAATAATAACGGGAATTAATGCGATCATGGTATAATACATACCATAGTTTATCGAATATAGTTCGGGACTTCAAGCGATATATTTTGGAAAACTTACTTTTGCCGACGTTTCGGGTGCGTTACAGCACCCGCCGTGGTCACGACTGTCACGTGAAGTCCCGAACTATTAAAAACTATGAGTATACGCGGCGATTGTTTAAAGGTACATACCAGCTAGTCAGCCTGTGACCAAGGCCGGTGTAACCTGGTCGAAACGTCAGGCAAATCGCGTCAATTCCCTTTATTATTAATGTATATCATGACCGTGAGAGTTTAAAAGTATGTTTGGATGTTATTCAGTCACACTCTAGCGCTTGATCAGATTACGGTGGGAATTCGGTACAGCGTTAGATCATAGTCTGGTATAGTATTTTAGCGGGTACGGCATCCAATTGGGTATCCGTACGGAAAAAGAGCGGTAAAAATTGCGTCGATTCTAATTTTATAGTTTTTATGTATTTTTAATCATCTACCCAATTTAATAGTAACTGATTTAGCTATTCAATTTTATGACGTCACTAATTCTTTTTAATACAAGTTACCTTAAAACTTATCGTTTGGCATTTAGTAAAAAATAACTAATTTGACTAAAGTTAGTAGTCTACTGTTAGGCTCACCCCCTATTAAATGTGGGTGTTAAATTACCTCTGCCTCAACTTTCGAGGATGAAGGAGTGATCATGAATGTATGTAAAGTAGATAGTAAGCTTTTTATATTACTATATCTATCTACTTTGTACAGCTTTGTGAGCAGAGGCAAAGATAGTACTTCTGTAATCACTATGCATCTGCTCACAAAGACGACCTATAGAACAATTTCCTACGACTATCTACGCCCTGCCAGTGACGGTGCAGCGAGTGATCCGATATAAGGTAGCCCGTAGCTGTTGTTTCAACAAAGCTATTGTCTCATTCTCTTCTGATACCTCTTAATGCATCAATGTTTATAATACTTACGACGAGAGAAGCTGCAGTCTTAGATATTTACTATAAAATAATAAATAAAATTAAATATGTCCGTAATGTTTAAGCAGTGAGATGAATATAATTTTGCATAAAATATAATAAAAACGTTAGCCACACCTTTATTTTGAAACAGTTTTGAAAACGTATGTTTTCAATTTGTTTGAAAGGTAATCGTAAAAAGCTCTGAATCTACTTAAAAAAACGTGAGTTTATTAAATCAGAATTATTCATAATTTCTTGAGAATTATATTCCACAGCATTCTACACAACGCTATCTAGACTCATGATAAGCTTAACTAGCTTGTGTTATGGAATCTAGAATGCGGATGAACTTACTTAGATACTTTTTGTAAATATATACATATTGTACATAGAAACACCTAGACCAATGCAAATAGCCATATTCATGCATACAAATATTTGCACTGGGCTGGGATTGAACGCGCGCCTCGTTTACTACCGCCACGCAACAGAGGCTGTCATTGATTTAGAAATTTTATAAATTGTGTTAAGTTTTGAAATCACACGTTTTTGAAATGTATAATTTTTGTCTGGTCCTTGGGTAGTAAAAGGTTTATTGCTTGATTCGCTCTTATTTCAGATCCTCTATTTTTATTTCGTATAACCAATCCAAATCTTTCCTCTATATTACAATAGCGGTGAGCATGTTACTATCCAGATTCATACTATGTTTAGAACAATCTATTTAAGTAGTAACATTGTATAACACTTTGTTCGACCCGGAAATCCAATTCGAGACTTCTCCACCTAACAAGCGAGGAAAACATGGAAACAAGCTCGACCCAAATGAAAATTAAAATAAAATCTCAATGACACAGAAAACCCCTTTGTTGAGAGGATTATGCACATTAAAAATTGTTGGACACAAAGTACACTGAGGCTCTTAACATGTGGGAATCGCATAACGTAATTCCCATGAGGGGACAGTCAGTCACAAAATTCAACATAATTATTATCATATTAGATGTTCGTAATGTCTTCCCTGCACCTACATAATGTCTTGTTAAGTCAGTATTGAAATTACGATGTGTATATTTTAACCCAATAAGACTGTTAGACTACATCCAATTCCAATATAACACAACACAATAAACGTAAAATGAAAATATAAACCGTCGTCGTAGAAGCAAAAAATTTGAAGTTTAAAATTAACTGGAACAAAGGCTACGAAAATTGATAGTTACTACAATAAATCAATCACCGTGAAAAAAAATATATTTGCGTGAAATTTGTTTGAAAAAATCGAATCAGTCCAGACAGCGTCATAAATCCAAAAAAATAAAGTTTAAAACTAAAACCCGACTACCGAAAAGTAACAAACAAGAAAATATCAAGGATAGCCGTGGTCGTATGCCACTTTTCCCTAGAATATATTGTTTTTTTAGAGTAAGGGCATACGACCACGGCTATCCTTGATATTTTCTTGTTTGTTACTTTTCGGTAGTCGGGTTTTAGTTTTAAACTTTATTTTTTATTTATATTATTTTGGGCCGAGGTAAACCTAATAATTTATAGATATTTGTAATGTGCTTATTAAGCCCTTTCATTTGATACTAAACACGGCATATTTATCTCAAATTTATTTTTTTACACAGTATCTAATGAGCGCTAGAGGGCGCCACACAAGATTGAGTGACACGTCATATAGCCTATAACCATGGGACGATAAAGCTGCTTGTAACGATACCTCATTTGTCCAGTTCTAATAAGTAGTTGAGGAGCTATGAGGGAACAAATGAACATACATACATACATACATAGCCTGTCAAAATCATAACCCTCCTTTTGGCTTCGCCGTAGTCGGGTAAAAATTAACAGGGCCCAGTTGGACCCTTAATTGCCAATACACTATAAAAATTGTTACAATAAGTAGGAAAACAGACCCCGGACCTCAAAGTTCCAACTTTAGAATCAACTGGGACAACACTAGGATAAAGAATGTGAAAACTTTCAATACACTCTTTTACAAGGACTACTCGCTCATAGGTAGATAAACATTCACGACCCAAAGATGTCAATCAGTGTTCTAACTGTCCCCCTAGGGAGGACCCGTGACCCTACTCACCTGAAGGAACAGTACTTCCCATCTATAGTAACAGTAATAATCAAAATCTTAAATGTACACCTGAACCTCCAACACAAGTGGCAATTGGCTGACCGGTGTATTGAATGAAATGAATGGGAATAACTTATTTTGAAGTTGATGACGTTAATGACATTCGTCAACATAGGTAAATCAATCTCATACATTATTGTACAAACAAGTATTGCCTGTTTAAAGGGTATGGTGACTCGCGCGAAACTTATATATTTTTTTGAAAACGAATGTAAACACGACAGTAATGAAAAATGACACTGTAATGTTAGTATTTATTTTTCAGTACTCCACTATTTTTCTACAAATTTCTCATTGCCAGTTGAGTCATTTCCTCTTTTGGTCTCTTTAGGTTTTCATTTTATAGAGCGAGTATCTGTAGTTAATCAAATATCAAGTAATATTTGGTCCCCTGCTGCACAGACTCAAATACAGCAGACTTTATTGAGCATCGGAGTTTGTTTGTGCACCAGCATTCACTATTTACTTATTTTTCTATTTATTTTTATGTTTCACTTATTCTGTAATACCAGTAAATGATGAAAGCAACCGAAATGAAGAGAAATTTTAGTACGAAAAGCTAACAAAATAATTTGCTTTAAATTAAAATTATTTGAACCAGTAATATTTTTGTAACAGGAGACAAAAATAGCATGGTATAGAAAATAACAACTATTGCAAGAAACAATCCAAAAAATAAAATGAAACTTTATACTTTAAACAGCAACTTTACAATTTCGTTGTAAAATCTAAAACTGCACTCTCATTCTACAAATTAACTACACAGCTTACCGCTAAGGGAGTTGAATGAATGAGTAAGTGAACGAACGCAGTAAGAGCTATATTGTGTAAGGGATGAAACTTGGGCCTACAAACAAGTGCCCATTGTTTCACCCCCTGCTACCGAGCGCTAAGTAAAATAGTTTGTAATCAGTCTATCTGTTAAGAGGTTTTTTACAACGATAAAAAATATTGTATTTTTCTTAGTGATGAGATAAAATTGTTGCTTGATGGTAACAAAATACTCCTAAGACGTGGATTCGTATTTTGGATTAGTCGTGATTTTTCGGATGCAATTGCAATAAACTTTGTATTCGTAACATGTAGAAGAGGATGTTTTCAAATAACACATCTGGGATGCCAATGTTGGTGAAAAACTTTGGACATTCCTGGTTCCCCTGCTACAAAATGAGATGTGATGAAACCATGTAGTTTTGTTTGCTTCAAGTCCAACTCCGCTAAGGAGCCCGAGTCGGATTCCTCATGTAATAAAATAGGTAGCAAACTGTTACGAAAAAAGACAAACTGTTGATCGATGGCACTTGGTAAAACTTGCTAAACATATTGAATATGACACTTGTATTTTTCCACAGTATTTTATTCCGGTATAAAACCGGTCAGGTTAAAACTGTATAGGTAATAATGTGGAAAAGTACAAGTGTGACCGGTATAAAACCGGTCAGGTTAAAAATCCATACTAATATTATAAATGCGAAAGTAACTCTGTCTGTCTGTCTGTCTGTATCACTGAACCGATTTTGATGAAATTTGGTATAGGGGTAGATTAGACCTTGAGAAAGGACATAGGCTATGTTTGGTCGCGATAACCGACATCCACGCGGGCGGAGCCGCGGGCAAAAGCTAGTATATAATAAAGTGGAAAAGTACATGTGTTATTCAATAAGCTACGAAAAAACCGTAAAATCGTATTTTATTGATATAGTTTACACCGCGACAGCTTAAAAAAAAATTTATTGATATAGGTTGATCAATTTGCATCGTGACTAAAGTAAAATATAATTTTTTTCACATATTCAGATTCGTATTTCTGCACAATCGCATTTTTTTCAGAATCTCATAGTATTTGCGTTTTTATTAACCACGCCAAAATATATTATCAAGGATACGATATCCGGAAAAGATTTAATAGGATTCAGTTCTAAAGCGTTATATCATGTACAGTCAGCATCAGCAAGATGTTGTCGAACTCAAAATGATCTTAATTTCGTTTTTTACCCCTTTCTCGTTGACCGATTATTCTGATATTTGGTGCACACATTTAGTATGAACAATAATACCATATAAATCAATAAAACCACATTGATTTGCTCTTAATACGAGAGTTATAAGATCATTTTGAGAAGTCGTCATCAAGATATTTATGACACTGACTGTACACGAAGAGAACTCAACGGTTTCCACATAAAAAAACAGTAAACCTCTTAAGTCGTAAGCTGGTGTATCTTTGATATCTATACAAAAATAATATTACTTTGTTTGGTTGTCCTCTATGCGTTTGCATACCATTCATTCGTTTGAGATGTGAACATTTGCGACTACAAAAAGAAAAAAATGAATAGACAAGCAGTATATAAACACGACTTAATACTTTAAGACCAGATGCGGCATAAGATATTCAAACAATGACGATACTTTGATGTTCCTCTCTGTATGTTATTTTTACCCAACCGTGCGACGCAAAGGAGGGTAATGTGTTTATCAGTCTATGTATGTATGTATGTATGTATGTTTCTATGTGGCGTTCTAAAGACCGAATGCGTTGGCCGATTTTGATAATTCTTACGTCAATCGATTCGTCTTAACCTTGCGAGACATGACAGTAATCAAAATTCACCACACCAACATTCAAAAAAAGTTGATGAACTATGTCAAGTGGGGTGTTGTTGAATAGGTATTTTAAAATCATCTTTAGGTTCCTTTTATCATTTTTTATTTTAAATAATAGTTTAGGATATATAACGATTTAAAGTTGTTTAACAAAACAATCATTCTCGCAAATTTTCTTACTTATTGATTTAAGTTTTTGTCTCAAGTATAAACGACATGAAGGAAATCACAAAAAGATATATATGTTAAATCATAACTAAAAAGCCATAACCCATTTGCCAATCATAAACCGAAAGAAAATTAATGGGTACCGCCTGCTATCAAACTTATTTCGGTCTTTTCAGTGGCAGTCGGGTTTTTTTAATTTTTTAATCATTTGTTTTATTTTATACTTTTTATCCATAACAGTGTTTACAAGATACCATATTTATCTATACTTACTCCATACAAATGGACAAAATTTAGGAATAGATTTGTACAGGCAAATTTTTATCTATTTGTCTGTCCATCTATACATACTCTCCGAAACGGTTAAGTAGATTTTGTCGGGATTTTTACTGCAAATAACTTACAAGGCGTAACTTAGCCGCTTTAATAATTAGAAAAAATATTAGGATTCTGCGCAATAATCACCATCGAAAACAAAGTCCCGACTACGGCTACAGCTGATTTGGAATATAGCTATAAATCCTCCCCTCTCAAAAGGACCAAAAGCTTAGTACCTTGCGAAAAGCCTTTGATCTCTCGAAACTTGGTGTTTCAATAGCAACATTTGTATGGCAGCGTCGTCATGCTCAGCATGTCGATGCATGGACCTCGTATGATTCCTATCTCGCTCAGTCGTTTACGAACACGTGACTTCGGTGTAAATCTGCTGATTTTGCCGAAGATGTATAATGGTATTGGTAGTAACTTCATCGCAGGAATCTTTAGCAGATGCTTATAAATAGTTTATGTAGCATTCGCAGATAGCAGCAACCGCCGAAAGTGATAATGTCTTACTTTTTTAGTGTACCTTGATATAATATTAGGACATTTTTTATAGCTACTGGTATATTATATAATACTCCATTATTAATTATTCCATAATATATTGTGTTGATATACTAGGTGAATTAATAGTCGTTTCGGATAAAAAGAGTTTCGATAGCAAAATCATCTGGAAGTATTAATTAAGCGAAAGAAAAGAAGTTTTTTTTTATATTTAATTGATTTGATGAATAATTGAATGAATTTTTTATAGCATTTATTATGCTAACTTTTAAGTTCGAAAAACAGTTCGTAAGAATGTTGGTAGATGGCTCCACCGTTGCCCTTAAAGAGAAGGAAAATTTGACATGAATCAGGTGTAGCTCAATAGCTCAGTTGGAAAAGCATTCCCCCTGTAAGGGAAAGGTCGTGAGTTCGAGTCTCACTTGAGCATTTCATTGATGAATAATGTTCAGGTGAAAGGAAAAATGTATGGGGGGTTTTAAAAAAAATATTTCACCAAATTAATACTTCCAAATGAATTTGCTTCGACACTGTGCCCAAATTCTTTTTATCCGAAAGGACTGTAAAATCATCCAGTACTTATATTGTATAGTAGAACTGGGTCCAAATACAAATATTATGACATTTCGAAAAACATTGGAAAAAATGAAATGCTCAAGTGAGACTCGAACTCACGACCTTTCCCTTACAGGGGGACTGCTCTGCCAACTGAGCTATTGAGCACCACCTGAATCATTCCAAATTTTCCTTCTCTTTATATCCCTCTATAATAAGGAATGATTCAGGTGGTGCTCAATAGCTCAGTTGGCAGAGCAGTCCCCCTGTAAGGGAAAGGTCGTGAGTTCGAGTCTCACTTGAGCATTTTCATTTTTTCCAAAGTTTTTCGAACTTAAAAGTTAGCATAATAAATGCTATAAAAATTCATTCAATTATGACATTTATTTATCTAAAAAGGATCACGTCTCGATCATTTTTTACGTGATCATACCACTTCGGTAGCCACCACCAGATGAGTAGTGGTGGATGGACCTTTTGTAGATATCTCATATTGTGGTCGCTTGGAAAAACCACAGCAGGAAGAGCAGCTTAAAAACGAAATAAAATAATAATAATAAAATGAATGATTTTTATTTCTAGCTCCAAAGACTCACTAAATGTATATTGAATAATTTGTACTCAATTATTGAATATTAAAGAGCTTCCGGTTTCCAATCCTCACCATAACATAGCTTATGAACCCACTCCCAACATACATTTCGGAGGAATTAGGGGAAGCTACTAGTAATTTTGGTTATTAAAAGATATTCTTTGCCAGAAATGTATATTATTGAATATTTCCACTAACGTTATCGCAAATAAAATGTCACTTGTTTCGACTTTGGAGACAAGTGACTGTGTCTCGACTCTAGAGCCAGGTCGTACAAATTGAAATTGGGTTGGTCTACTTCCAAAACGCATACAACTTTCAATTCAATCTCATCATAAAGTCTATATTTGTATGCAAAACTGGTTACTCCTCCACTCATCGTAATAATTTCATATTTCTACAATCTCAAACCAATTTATCGTCAGAATTGTTCTCCCAGTTCCTACTAACGACGTCAGCGTTGCATCCATACCTATTATATTAATTAATACAGTTGTTTCTAGTTCGCGCTGGTCTGTATATTATCTAGAGAAGTCTCTTCTATTCAATAGTTCTCTCGGGATAGGATTTTGCACGGAGACCATTGAAGTAAAAAAATCAAATTTGGATGTGGTAGTCTTTAAAAATTCTGCATACTTATAAATTTTTGCTTTATGTATAGGTCTATATTGAAGGTCGATTAGTACCAAGCTTTTGATAGTATCAACAAAGTGTCTAGCAAAGATTACGTTGCTATAATAATTTGTGGTGAGCTGATTGTGTTGGACATAATATATAAAAGGTATGTTTCTATAGTTTTTTAATTTGTGAGCTTCATCAACCAGTTATTTTTTAGACCGCACGCAGCACTATCCATCTTTTAAGTACGCCTTCGATTAACTGTTCGAGGAAACAGTCTGCATTTTCATGATTCAATCAATCAATCAATGAGCCTCAAAATTCATGTTCATGATTAAATTCAATGAAATCTAACAATGAATCGAATCATGGAAAATTGTAACGCTTCGACTGCTCCATTGCCACATCCATTTTTACCACATTTAACACCCACAGGGTCTTACAAACTCAAATCTCGTACTAGCAACAAATCGAATAAGCGAGAGGCGCCTCATCCGAATACAGAGAGACGCTCCAATGTGAATTCAATTCCGATTTAAAAGCGACTCTATCTAGGTGTTGCCATATCGCGGTCAATAAGAATTTAAATTATTTCTTTAGTTTTTTTTTACCTGTAGGTATTATGATTTCATGTGAAAATATAATTTATGGAAGTAAAAGAAGCGAAAGACTTCGCTGGTTTTACTCGTACCGGATCCGCCACAGACATCCTCCGTTGTGTTAGCAAGTGGGGGCTACTAAGGCTACTCCGATTCAAGGGTGCACCACGTGGAGGTGTTTATCGTCATCCTCTTAGAGATTTCCGGTTTGCGTTAATTTATGTTTACATTTTTTACAATATGGAAACTGGGTTTACCGGTTTTGATTAGTTTATCGGTTTTTAGGAGAGCGTCTGCCACCAGAGAGAACAGAAATCCGAATGAAAAGCCCTAAAAGTCTCATTTCTTGTTCATTCAGTTCACTGACTAAGATCTGAAGTCATCTTGGGCACCTTTTTTCGTGCAAATCCCCACGGATACCTCCTCCGCTCCGTGGTGCTAGGCCGGCGGCGGTGAGGATGTCTTCGACATTTCATCTTGGGCCCCAAAAATCTCCTTTAGTCCTTTAGTACGGCGCAGTACACACAAACTGTGAATAAACACATAATGTCGTAACAAATTCGACACCTGCGGAAACTTGGCTAAGTTTAATCGGTTGGGAAACAGAATCGAACTCGGTAAAGTGGTTCTAACTTTGTAATGTGTTGTTTGTTTTGTTTTTCGGTTGAAAATGTTCATGTGAATAGACTTCATGCAAAATATAGATTAGAAAATTTTCGTGCAGGTGTAACACATTTTGAAAGTATGAACCCTTTTTTTACACTCAGCGTCAGAAATATCTTGACCTACAAATTCCCAAAATGATCATAAAATTAAGAGCTTATCAAACTATAAACCGGCGAAATGTGGGTGCTAGCACCTCTGCCTACCCCTTCGAGGAATACAGGCGTGAGTTTATGTTATGTTATGTTTATGCTTATCAAACTGTTTCATTGTACCATTGTCAGAACTATACTTACCGGGCATGGTAGCTTCGGTAGGTATCTGTGGCGAAGACACCGGGAAACCACAGCCGAGTGTCAGCACTGCGAAGACCGCAGCGATGACACAGCGCTCCACACGCTGGTGGAGTGCACGGCGTGGGCGCAACAGCGCCAGGTCCTCGTGGTGGGTCTGGGCGTGGGCACTCTCTCGCTCGAGACCATGGTGCGAGCCATGGTCTCCAGCGGTAGTAAGTGAGACTGCACCGCCTCTTTCTGTGAGCAGGTCATGCTCGTGAAAGAGGCGGCGGGGCGAGAGCGGGAGAAAACTCTCCCACCCGAGTTCCGCAGTAAAAATAAAACATTGTCAGAACTAAAGGTGTGTACCAAATATCACAACAATTTGGTGAACTAGAAGGGAGGAAAACTTTGGATTTGTTCCTCAACGTCTTTCTGAAGTTGACTGTATATATACGCAATCTATATTTGTCGATTTAGATTGAAATGAATGCTTAAACGGGACTTGAAGTTCCTTACAGCTGAATAGAAGAAATTTCAATGAGCTACTATTTTCACTTTTTCTGTTGAACAATTTTTTTAAATGGGATATTAAGCAAACTAATTGCTTTGAAATTTCATTCAACATTTATAATTAATCAACTTAAATGGCATTATGTACTTAAGATATTTCTAAAATGGTCACACTTCCTATTTTATGAGGTAGCTAAATATTTATAGTTGACAAGAACTAAAACCAAAAAACATAAGTTTTAATATGAATTTATAGCATAACGACGCATCTATTTCAACACTTTCTTCTCTTTCTAACGTATTAAAGAGTGTGTGCACGAGCAAGACAGAGCTAGCTCATAATCTGTCAACAAGTATACGCTAATTGCATACTCGACTTGTATTGTAGGTTGCATATGATTTATCTTCTTCAAAGGGTAGTCGGTTTTCAAATATCCAGGCAGGATAAATTTAATATTTTAAAGTGAATCGCTCTCAAAGGACGTTCTAAGCGAATCGTTCTCCGAGACATCCATATACTGTTACTCACATAATACAAAACCTAGTAAGATAAGTACTAAGTTTTAATTTTTTAAAGCTTTGCAACCACATGTTTGGTTTAAGTGTTCCAGTAAAATTTTGGAGATCTCAAAATTTTCACTATTTTGTGGATGAACAGAGATTAAAGTTTTTTTTGTCCAGATTCATAGTCCAAAAAACTAGTTGATGCCGGCAGATGGGTGTTTATTATTGTAAAGCTTGCGACTGACAGGTATTATGCCAGCTTTTGACTATGGGATAAAATAGAATTTATATATTTTACAGCTTGAGATATACTATTGTATTGCTCATCATACATTTTGTACGAGACCGTTCACACTGTCCTGTAATTTAATAGGGGTGACATTCAAGACGGACTCAATAATCGACCTCAGGGTATCGTCGAACTCCGCGACCTCGGTGAGACACATCCAAGTAGGCGTTGCTTGCAACAGACATGGCAGCTTCGGGTGAGCGAAGCACATACGTAGTAGCACAAGCGCTATATGAGCAGACAGGTCTTTGAGATGCTCTTGAGCTGTTAACAGGAGATCCTTACGGGAAGAAATAGTATCTGGCAACGCTTCAGGGAAGATAGGCGAACCTAAGAGAAAGATAGAAGAAAGAGACAGGTCTTGGATCGAAGCGAGCAGAGAATCGAAGTGTCCAAGGTGTGCACCACCATGTGCAATTTGTTATAATTTTCTCTGAATCTAATACGATTCGATAGCGAGAATCGACGTTTATCTTTTTTTTTCTTAATAATGGTACATGTAAATCGAATATAGCATCATCATCGGAATCAAACAGAATACAACCATAAAGAACGTGATAACCGAAGCTGAACTGTTCCAAAATATATATCTTACAGTGTGAACAGCTATCACAATAGCTCAAGATGTGCCATATATTACATCCCATAGTCAAAAGCCGGCTTGAGATCCGAAAATGATGAGGGACGCATTCACAGAAATTGTTTAACAAAATTCGTCCCAGCAATAAGTAAGAAGTTTGGTACAAGAGAAACTTCAAAAATATCTGTAGATACAAATGTAATGGTAACCGACATACAGGGCTATTTTATATTTAAAACTTAGGCCCACGACAGTTAGTCCTAAATCTCCACAATCCGTTCTCAGATAAATCTAGATTCAGAACTAACTACCTTTCAAGAATGGATGCCAATTTACGTAAGCATAAAACGTTACAAAATCTTTTCGCCAAAGACTACTAGTCTAAATTAAGTTACGAAATATAAACTCCGAGACCACAATCAAGAACAGGAAATAACTTACAAGGGAACTTCTCAGAGAGAATCAGATTTCCAATTTTAATGTGATTATATTGATTCTATCATATTATTAGCGTTAGCATAACTCTGAATTATTTTTCCTCGCGTTAAGTAAATATTATTCCAAGAATGGAACGAAGATCGATAGATGTTTTATTTAAAATCACTTGTTTTACTATCAATAATTACACGTCCCATATTTTTTTTAATATAGGCGTCAAATGAAAGACAACTGTATTTAGTGGGAGCGAGGATGTAGGTGGATGTGTGGTGTGACGAGAACGGACAGAATAAGTAAAGGAAGAAGAGGAAATCTAAAAGAAGCATCAGTGGGTTAAAAACTGAAAGTCGAGCGACTAATTATGATATGGACGGATTGTGAGAAAATAAATATACGCTAGTAAGTTTTAGTTTCAGGCTTTAGGATCAAGTATACCCAAGAAAAGATGAATAGATTATATAAATAAGGTTATGACAAGGAATGGAGTAATAATGATGGATATCATAGATACAAAAAAAAGCAGTCTTAAAAATCTTAATTAATCAGTTTTAGTAATAAAACAAACACGACATCTATAACCAACATATTTCTTTCAGTTTATTACTTAGAGTTGAGGTAGAGAAAACAGGTGTAAAAGAAGAAGTCTCCCTCGAAAATGTTTGCTAAAATGTTTAGTGAAAGAACAAAATTATTTTTATTTTATTCATAGATTTCCTAGAAGCTTATTTCAAGTTTCACTACCGTGAACTTTAGAGCGGTAATCCTGTCTTTTCTGAGAGCTGACGTCATAAAACCATTTCCTCACTTAAGCGGTCCGCATTCTTTCCTTAGTGCTTGCACCTGATGTTGCCCCATTTGTACGTAAAGTCTCGCAACCACCAAAAGTTTTATCTGAGTTAGCGAGAACGAAATAGTTATGTAACTGAGTAATTCAATTCCTTGGAGCAGTTTCCTATTGGACGAATAGGTGAATGGAGTTCGTTTGGCACTTGAATTATTCAAACTGTGTACATAGTCCAATATGAAACTTTTTTTTTAAATTCAGTACTGGGTTATTTCTTACTTCTGAATAGCCTGAAATGAACATTTTTAAATACAGCCTCTATACTCCATAACACAAGCTAGTAAAGCTCACTAGGTAGGTAGAAAGTTGTGGTATATTAAAAAAAGTGACGTCATCTTATCAACTTCTAATGAATTTTAAAGATAATGCAACAACACCAATGTTATCACCAGTATGGGGGCCCAGCCGAGATTTTCGAAACTAAGGCCAACCTCACCTGGAAATATTATTGTTTGCACTATTAACCGTGACTGAGAAACGAGAAATAGAAGACTTTACGTATTAACTTCAGTGTTTAAGAAGTAATATAATAGTGTCCGTATTTTTGCTACGTGATTCGTAGTCCCCATAACCCAACGGTATGAATGCACCTCGTTAATTAGACGGTTTATTAGGGATTCAAGTGTTGTGCCCGACTGTACTGATATGGAAAACAGTTTTTTTTTTTCATATCTCTTTTCAGCTTTTTCATGTACCCTTTAATGTGTCCCAACTTTGTTTATTCTTTGAGCCTTTGCGTTGTTTTTATTTAATAAAACAAGTTCATTATGTATGGTGTTGGATTGTTTATTTTTATGGGCATAACGTATCATTTCCTTTGAAGTTTTTTTAAGTGTATTTTATTTCTTGAATCAGTGCATCCAGGTTTCTTCCTTTAGGTTATAATAGCTGTGATACGTGCGTAGATATTTAGGTGGCCCTCATGTCACTTCACCAGTTTTCACCTATTTTCGGAATGTACTTCTGCATTCGAAATACATCAGGAAAAAGAAGCGCTCAAGTGGGACTTTAACCCACGACCTTTCTCTTACAGGGAGAATGCTCTTCCAACTGAGCTATTGAGCCACACTTGAATCATTTCAAATTTCCCTTCTCTTTATGTCTATGTGCCACGCGACACATTAGCGATAGTTGTGTTTTGTTTTTGATTCCCACTCAGTGCAAATATTTAGTCTATTAGGTATGAGTCTATGGGTATTTCTTTGTATGTGTAATACTATGTTTTTGTCTAAGTGTCTGTCTTTACATATGGAATGTGGAACATATGGAATGTTATTATTATTACAAAATTATCAAATCTCTGGCGATAATAAGCTAGAAACTAATCAAAATGTAAGAAGAACCAATCCAAGACTCGTACCCAAACGAACTAAAAAATCGATATAATGTAGTGCATAGAGGAATAATTAACGGGCAAAACTTGTGCGGAACACTTTACTCGCTAGTTCCTTGAGATTCGAAGCCAATCTGAAGCTAAACTTTGACTAGTAAAGTTGGTAGCTTAATTATTTTGTACTAACTGTTGCCGGCGGCCCTACCCGCGTGGAATTCTGATTCGCGTAACCTATGGGAACGTATTACAGGAATAAAGTCTTTGTCAATCCATACCATAATTCATCAATGTGATACATCCAGATCCATTCGTATGGTCCTGATACGAAGATCCACACATTTTCATAAACTTTCAATTTGGTATTCTACTGATTAGTCAAAATAATTATACTCCGTCCATTATATTATTGTATTTTAGACAGCTCACTGACAGTGGTCGGTATAACTTTGTTCGAGCGTCAACACCTGAAAATCCTAACAAAAATTAGACGCCAATACGTCATTTTTCATTGACAACGTCACGTCAGTCAGAAAGCAATTTCAGGGATGTAGTTAGTCCATCGACAGTGTTTCTATTATAATAACTTGAAAATGTCACAATCGATATCGACTACAGAAAATAATTCTTCTAAATAATATTACATAACTAGCGGTTTTTAACCGATTTCTAAACAACAATTAGGATGTTTATATTTTTTTATATTTGTATGATTTTTACGGAAAAATGATTTTTGTAACTCCGTCATATGTAGACGGATTGTCACAATTCTTTTTTATTTGAAAGAAGTTTATTCCAAAATGTTCCCATTTAAATTGCATAAAGACCTTATGATGGGTTTCAGGGACAGACCACGGAACTCTTCAATAAATACCAGGAAATCAGCATGTTGGAATATTCCTCTAGAAGTCAGTTGTTTTCTTTTGGAGATTAGCGTGTGCGTTATGGCCCACAATAGTTTTATAATAGAATTTGTAAATGGCAGGTATAGACGCGAAATATCTATTGCTTTATTATTATATACAGAAAGATAGTACATTTATAATTCCACATGAAATCATATATTTATCATTATTTTCATTTATCGATTAATTCATTTTCAATCGAAGTTTTTATCTTTGTCGATATTTTAAATTTTCATGCAATCACTACTTCCATCTGTCTAAAATACAATAATATCACAGTATAACGATAGATCTTACAGTAGTTCATCGCGTTTGATGTTTGCGCAAATGCCGCCTTTTGCAGTTTAGTCAGGGTTGTCACTTCAGTTTTTATATATAATTTTTCTGTAATATTCTATATATAACTCCTATTCGTTCTCTTTGTTCTATCAAGGCGCATCAACTCACGCTAATTTATATTACTAGGTGATGTCCGCGGCTCCGCTCGCATGGATGTCGGCTATTGCAACTTTTGGTTATATCTCCGGTTCTACTCAACCAATTAATAATAAATATTTCCCAACATTCTACACACAACGCTATCTAGACCCATGGTAAGCATAGCTTAACTAGCTTGTGTTATGGAATCTAGAATGCGGATAAACATACTTAAATTTTTTTTTTTGTAAATACATACATATTATACATAGAAACACCCAGACCAATGAAAATAGCCATATTCATGCATACAAATATTTGCACTGAGCGGGAATCGAACCCGCGCCTCCTGCGTGGCAGTCGCGTTCACTACCGCCACGCCACGGAGGCAAACGTAATATTTTAAGTCTGAGTTTTTGGATTTTGGTTTCGATTTCGATTTCGATTTCGGTTTGAAATTCGATTTCGTTTTCAATTTCGAATTTCTATTTCGATTCCGACTTGAATTTGGATATTGATTCGGGTTCGGGTTCGGGTTCGGGGTTGGATTCGGATTCGAATTCGATTTTCGCTTATCGCCGGGATCGCTAAATTGATGATATGTTCTTAAGGAGCCTATTCATGATCAGTTCGCCTGCAGTTTCAAATCGTATCGGGCGGCCTGTAGTCCTAAGTTGACAGCGCCCACACACGAAAGCGATTTTGGCCTAGTGGCCATGCCTTGCTGTCAGTTTTGCGGCTACACACGATCAGTTGGGAGTCGACAGTTTCCCATCGTATGATTGCCTGCCGGCAATTGTCTGCTATCGGGCTTGACGACCATGTTACCGACGATCAAAGATGGCGGACTTGAAATTAAAAAAAAAACAAATCGAGGTTTTCGGGGTGACTAATTACGTATAATAAAATCGATTTAGCGATCCAAGATGGCGGACTTGAAATTTCCCACAAAGTCAACATGAGCATCGTTTTGGAGATTTTCAGAGTTGCTAATTACGAATATATCATCCATCCAGTCATCTGGGATTGCTATATGAATAACATATTCGTAATCAGCAACCCCGAAAACCTTGAAAACGATACCCGTATCGATTTTAGTAAAAATTTCGAGTCCGCCATCTTGGATCGCGAAATGGATGTTATATTCGCAATCAGCGACCCCAAAAACCCTGAAAACGATACCCATATCGATTTTAGTCAAAATTTCGAGTCCGCCATCTTGGATCGCGAAATGAATGTTATATTCGCAATCAGCGACCCCAAAAACCCGGAAAACGATACCCATATCGATTTTAGTGAAAACTTCGATTCCGCCATCTTGGATCACCAAATGGATGTTATATTCGCAATCAGCGACCCCAAAAACCCTGAAAACAATACCCATATCGATTTTGGTAAAAATTTCGAGTCCGCCATCTTGAATCGCGAAATGGATGTTATATTCGCAATCAGCGACCCCAAAAACCCTGGAAACGATACCCATATCGATTTTGGTAAAAATTTCGAGTCCGCCATCATGAATCGCGAAATGGATGTTATATTCGCAATCAGCGACCCCAAAAACCCTGAAAACGATACGCATATCGATTTTAGTCAAAATTTCGAGTCCGCCATCTTGGATCGCGAAATGGATGTTATATTTGCAATCAGCGACCCCAAAAACCCTGAAAACGATACCCATATCGATTTTTGTGAGAATTTTGTGTCCGCATCTTGGATAGCTAAATATAGAAAACGAAAAAAAAAAACAATTTTAACAAACAAAACGAGCCTTGAAAAAAAAATCACGTGATTAATGTGATTACAAAAATGAGACAGCCCTGAATCCTTAGTACCGAGTAAAATGTATCGGCGTACCGAGTAATACCCCGTCCCCCACCACCCCTCTCCCCCCGCACGATTGCTCTGTCTAGACGGCTTCGTTGACCGACTGTATGTAGTATGAATCGTTAGACTGTGATAATATGATGGACGGGGTATAAGTTTAGTATGTAGGTATATTACAATGTTTGCTTTGAAAATAACAATGAATTGAACTATCGGTCGGATTATAAAAGTGTATTTCGGTAGAGCAGTCGCCAACGGCCATACCACGTTGAATACACCGGTTCTCGTCCGATCACCGAAGTTAAGCAACTTCGGGCGTGTGGTTAGTACTTGGATGGGTGACCGCCTGGGAATACCACGTGCTATTGGCTTTTTGCTGCCTTACATAATTTTTATTAATATTTTTTTTATATTAATAAGTTTTTTGGACTTTAGTTCTAACTTTTTACCGAAAAATTTCATTGTTGTAATTTTTTGTTTTTCTGTTTCGTGAACCATGAGTTTATATTTTGCAAACATTGATATACAAAGTAATATAATGAGCTATATTTATACACCGTCCATTATATTATTGTATTTTAGACAGCTTACTTACAGTAGTCGGTATAATTTTGTTCTAGCGTCAACACCTGAAAATCCTAACAAAAATTAGGCGCCAATACGTCATTTTTCATTGACGACGTCACGTCAGCCAGAAAGCAATTTTAGGGATGTAGTTAGTCAATCGACTGCTTTTATCATAATAACTTGAAAATATCACAATGGATATCGACTGCAGAAAATGTTTTTTTTTTAATATTACATAACTGGCGGTTTTTGACCGATTTCTAAACAACAATTCGGATGTTAATTTTTTTTTATATTTGTATGATTTTTACGGAAAAGTGATTTTTTGTAACGGATTGTCAAAATTATTTTTTTGTTTGAAAGAGGACTATATCTAAATGGTGGTCCCATTTAAATTGCATAAAGATCGGATGATGGGTTTCAGAGACAGACCACGGAACTCCTCTATAAATACCAGGAAACAAGCATGTTGGAATAGTGTTGTAAATTAAAGCCTTGAGCCTCGAGCCTCGAGTCCTGAGCCTTGAACCTTAGCTTTAAAGGCTTAAGCCTTAAAGGTTTAAGGCTTGCAGGCTTAAAGCTTTAAAACTTTTAAAGCTTGCAGCTTTAGAAACTTTTAAGGCTTGCAGCTTTAAAGGCTTAAAGGCTTCTAGCTTTAAAGGCTCCCAAACTAGCTCATACACGAACACAATATAATATAATTGTACTGAGCACAAATGTGAATCCCTCACGTCACGCTGCCGTCATGGGCCTGCTTCTGTAAAGACGGTGAGCAGCCAACTCACCGTCCTCAGGCCCCCAGTCATGGAGGCCGATGGTCTACGACGAAGACACGTCGGCGGCACCCAAGCCGCCGACTGCGGAACTCGGGTGGGAGAGTTTTCTCCCGGTCTCACCCCGCCACCTCTTTCACGAGCATGACCTGCTCACTGAAAGAGGCGGCGCAGTCCCACTTGCTCCCGCTGGAGACCATGGCTCGCACCATGGTCTCGAGCTAGAGAGTGCCCACGCCCAGACCCACCACGAGGACCTGGTGCTGTTGCACCCACGCCGTGCACTCCACCAGCGTGTCGAGCGCTGTGTCATCGCTGCGGTCCTCGCAGTGCTGACACTCGGCCGTGGTTTCCCGGTGTCTTCGCCACAGATACCTACCGAAGCTACCATGCCCGGTAAGTATCTGTGACAACCGGTAGGAGAGAGCACCGTGTCTCCTCTCCAGCCACTCGTCCATGACCGGTCTGACGGCCGCAATTGTGGCAAATCCCCCGGCTAGGAGGCATGCCGCCTCACCTGAGATCATGCGGTATCTCCCTGACGGCCATCGCCCTATGTGGGCTCAGCAATCTAGCCACATTAATGGCCGTCAGGTTCTCTGCCCATACGGGGGCCCCGTATAGGGCCATACTTCGCACGATCCATAGGTACAGTCTCCTGCAGGAGGTGTTGGGTCCCCTGATATTGGGCATCAGCCGCGCGAGTGCGGCTGACGCCCCCGTCAGTTTTGGGACCAAACTTCGGAAGTGATGTCCGAAGTTCCACCGGCCATCGAGTACGAGCCCCAGATACTTCATCGAGGGCTCGATGCCGATGCTGACGCCCCCTACCTGTAGGCTGGATCCCGCAGGTGGCCCCATCCGAGGTCCGTGGAAGCACTGAGCCTCGGACTTGTGAAGGGCGACCTCGAGACCCAACCACCGTATCCGACCCACGATTTGAGCAACCCCTGCCGTGGCCTTTAGTGCTGCGTCTCGGTGCGTTGCTCCCCGCGCCGTAACGAGGGCGTCATCGGCCTAACACGTTACGGTGACCCCTCTGAGCAACGGACCACGCAGCACCCAATCGTAGCCGATGTTCCACAGGAGTGGCCCTAATACCGATCCCTGTGGAACACCGCACGACACATCCCGCCTACCCGGCCCTAGCCAACTCGGGTAAGTAATGGTCCTCTCGGAGAGATAGGCCCCGACAATTCGACGGAGGTAGGGAGGCACTCCATGGTAGATAAGCGCCTCCCTAATGCAACTCCAGGGCAGGGTGTTGAAGGCGTTAGCGATGTCAAGAGACACCGCCACCACCACCTCACCCTGTGAGACTGCTTCCTCCGTCAGGCCTCTAATGCACATGATCGCGTCTACGGTGGAGCGCCCCTGACGGAAGCCAAACTGACTATCCGACAGATCAGGCCCCACGCGTATGAGATGCTTGACGAGGCGTTGTGCAATAATGCGCTCAAAAAGCTTGCACACCTCGTCGAGCAACACGTTCGGCCGGTATCCTGATGGGGAATTTGCCGGCCGCCCCGCCTTTCGGATTAAGACCAGTTTCCCTGTCTTCCAGACCTTGGGGAACTGGCCTTTTTCGAGGCATGCGCTAAAGAGCCCTATAAGTCGAGGCCCAAGTTCTTCGAGAGCCAGGACCCATGCTCGGCCTGGAATGCCGTCGGGTCCAGGGGCGGTGTTTCTACGGGATTTAAGCCGCAGTACAGCCGCCCCTAGCTCACCCTCCGTGACTACGGGCACGTCGCTCTCGCTGCCTTCCGCGCTGGGCGACTGAGACGGAGCCATGCGCGGAGGAATGTGTTCCTCCGCTCTTGATGGGAACAAGGAGTCCAGAACCCCCTCCAGCCGCTCCGGCTGGAGACTCTGGATCAGTGGGGGCACCTTGGGGCGTAATTTGCCCCTCACCATAAGGTACGGGCGCCCCACGGGTTCCGCTCCATCAGCTCCTCGCGGCCCACCTTTTTGGACCGCTTGATGGCCGTCTGGAGGGCCCTCTTGGCCCCCTTGTACCCATTATAGAGCTCCGTTTCTCGGGCTGCCGCATCGTCTGGGCGGCGACGTGTAGCGACCCAGTCCTGAAGTATCCTCCCCCTGTCTCTGGTTTCCCGGGAGCCCCAAGCCTGCAACCAAGCATTGAAATCTCCCAGGATCAGGACAGGGCGAGGCGAGGCGACGTCAAGCTCAGGGAGCCATAGCTCATATAAAACTTTGTTTTATTTCTTATAAAACTTTGTTTTATTTCCTTCTTTCAATTTTTTCTATTCGGTAGCGAGTAGTGGATGTTAAGACTTTGGTTTTTATTTTAAGATCTTAGAAGCAATCAAAGTTTATGCTTGGAAGCCGTGAAGTTTAAAGGCTTAACGAAGCTTTAAAGCTAAAACCTTAAAGCCTTCATGGCTGAAGCCTTGAAGCCTTAAAGCTTGTAAAGCTAAAACCTTAAAGCCTTTAAAGCTTTCATGGCTAATAGCCTTGAAGCTTTAAAGTTTTTAAAGCTAAAACCTTAAAGCCTTAAAAGCCTTTAAGGCTTAGCCTTATACAACACTATGTTGGAATATACTTCTAGAAGTCAGTTGTTTTGTTTTGGAGATTAGCGTGTGCGGTATGGCCCACAATCGTTTTATATTACATTTGTAAATTGTACAGACACGAAATACCTACTGCTTTATTATTATGTCTAGAAAGATAATTATTCCACCATATTCCTAGATTATAATTCCACATGAATTCATATAGGTATTTATATATCATATTATTTTCATTTATCGATTAATTATTTTTTTAATCCAGTTTTTTAACTTAGTCGATATTTAAAATTTTCATGCAATCACTACTTTCATCTGTCTAAAATACAATAATATAATGGACGGGGTATAGGTAACTTGTATGAAAAAAGATTCAAATCAGTTACTAATAAAGGTTGGGTGGATGATTATATATAAATAAAAACTATAAAATAAGAACCGCCCTTTTACTATTCTTAATATCTTAGTAAAAGTTTAAAAAGATCAATATATATCAAGAATCATATCAAGAAAAGGTGCTCCATACGAGGCCAATATTATAAATCAGTCGTTTAACTTGAAAAAGCTGTAATAATCATTATATTAGCTCTCTTCCACATAAACGAAACACTAAATACTCAACATACTTTATTCTTCTTATGAAAAGTTCTAGGAACATTCTACGAACACCATCGTATAGCTAAGGATATATTAATGGAAAAGTTTCCAATATGTTTTAAAATGAAATTATTAAAAAAAATACCTATAATGGCCTAATGGGTCCGATCTATAAAAGGTCAAATTGTTCCTAAGAAGGCCCTTTATAATGTTTTTGGAAGAAATCTCAATTCAATCTGAGTTAAATAACGCCTAAAGTTGAGTAACCCTTAAATAATGTTATAAACAAAAATATTGTTTTCAATTTCCCGGTACGCATTTGTAATTGGAAAGTATATGTTCAAGTAATCACAATTTGCAACAAGGCATTTGTCTAGCAAGGCCAACCGTCAAATTTTTTGATTGGCCTTTTTACGAAACACTAGCTATCACAAGAACACGGCTGATATTTTAAATATTAGGTCCTTACATATGAAATTGGCGTATTTCGTACTGGCCACTTTAATCACGATTTTGATTTGATTTTCTCCTCTTTGGTAAGGAATTCCAAATTCAAATTTGTACAGCTATTAAATTACTCATGTCTTTGTGCTTCGATGACCGTCATTCATTTGTTCTTTTTCTTGTGTTTTTTTCTGTTTGCGTCACTCATTTTATATAAATGAAGCAATATTATATTTTTATTCTTTAGTACCATAAGTAAAAAAATCTGATAATACTAATAAAAACTTCCCTTTTGCTGGGCGTGGGAATTACAATTTCAACGTAGACGACCGAAGTCTATAAAACGGACACCGCACGTGCATAGTAGCGATATGAGCGACACGCAGCGCCGCGTCTGTGTCTTTGACGTGATGTGTCTAAGTGTAAGTGGAAGGAATCTATCCTCACATGACATTATCTACTTATGATTTTTTAAGATCTGCAGTAGGGTATAGGGTATGGGTAATGGACTACTGAGACGAGATCTCGGGTTCGATCCCGGTGTCAAACTCAAACCGACTAAAACCGCACGCCGACTGTGGGTCGTGGTGCTAGGCCGGAGGTGAGGTTGTCATCGACATATCCCTCGCACCCCGGCTGACCCAGGGCCATCCCTTACGGTCTGGCACTGGTGCTAGCACCTCTGCCTACCCCTTCGGGGAATACAGGCGTGAGTTTGTGTTATGTTATGTATGCTCTCTTGACGCACCCGGTAATCGAACCGACTAAAACCCGAAAAAAATACTGACAATAACTGTGATTTTTAATAGTTGGCCTTAGAAGGAGCCTGGCCTTAAATGGTCCACTCACCTCATTATAAAAATGATCCATGACATTATTACCTTTACCTTACAATCGAGTAAAATTCGACATTGGAAAATGTTCAGTTTGTATCTTTTGAAAAATTCTGTAACAAACAAAATTCCTTTGAAACTTCCACTCACCAAACAAATCAATTGAATCATTCGACAGAAGGAGCAGATAAAAAGAGTTATCAAATAAAACGCGGTGGCCATTCAATCCAGATAAAAGGTTTCAGATCCAGCCGTCTGAATCCATTTCAACTTGATTCTGTGTATTGTAGAATCTTTCGAGGGGTTTAAAGGGGCGTATATTTCCGAAGATGTATTGTGCGAAGTATGGTAAGTATGTGCGGATAAGGCTGTTAGTGAAATCATTTACTTACAGTTTTTCTCTTTTGAATGTAGTTGAGGCCTATTTATTATTTGTGTCGTTAGGCACAGAAGGCTTAAGGTACTTTATCTCTTTTTTATACAGCTTATCTATGTATCTTCCGTCTCCCGTTCTTTTAACAATACTATAATGTTATAAATGGGCAAGTAACTCTGTCTGTCTGTCTGTCTTACGCTTTTACGTCTAAACCACTACACCGATTTTGATGAAATTTGGTGCAGAGGTAGATTAGATTAGAGATTATTACATTCGGTGGTGATAACTGATATACACAACAGAGCCGCGGGCAGCAGATAGTTGTTCATAATTTAGTAAAATTATAATATTGTATGTATTTTACAGCATTACCTAAGTATTCTAAATAAACAAATCGAATATATCGCGAAAAATGTATCTTTTCGGGTGGGTCTCAAACCCGCGATCTTTCCTTTCAGGGGGAGTTAAAGACGAATAAAAATAGAAGCAAAATGTTAATTACATTTGGCGTGTCTCGGTAGCCAAGTAGGCCAAGGCATTTCCCCTGTAAGGGAAAGATCGCGTGTTCGAGTTCCTGTCCGAGAATTTTAGAAAGATTCATTTTGTCCTATATATTCGATTTGTATAATATTGTAATTAGCCCTAACTTTAATGGCATCTACGCCTACGTGCCGTATCATTTCTGTTTAATTCACGTCTAACAATTCAAAAAGATTTTCAAGATGAACATTCAATATTATTATACGAACTTTATCAAACCCGTGATCATTTACATCATATTTCGATTAAGAACCTAATTCTCGAGAAATCTTTTACATTAAAAGTGAAGTGAAGTATTTATATTTTGTTATGTTCTACTTCGTTACGTTTACAAAAACTTGGACAGTTCAAAACAGGATTCTTCAATTAACGCAACTTCATAAAATTGTATAATTTTATTTTAACTTCAGCTAAAAATGGACTTTTAGCAAACTTTCCAATCAATTCTACGTATTTAGAGTTCGCTTCGTCTGGGGCAAAGTCCGTTAGACTTGTGGGTAGTTATACTACGAGCGTTATAATATATGATGATCCCTATGACGTTTCAACTGACAGTTGTATTAGTGATGCGAAACAATTTCGATAAAATACTGTTTTTTCAGGCAAATGTCATGTCATTCAGCCAGGTCATTCAACATAATAAGCAATATTTATTTATTTTGAAAAAAAGACTACGCGCATTGATGGACATAAAACACTAGATAAAAAAGTAACAGCCTTATTATATTTTATTTTACTATACTTTAATTTTTATTCAAATTGCATAATTTAAAGAATTTAAAATTCTTTTTGAATTGAATTTTAAAGAATTCATAATTAGCTGGCAATTGGGGAGTCGTCCATGGATGACAATAAACTATTAACACCAAAGAAAAAGAAAAGGTTATGTCATATAACAGAACCTGATGAATTTGATTTAGATGCTATACGCAATCATATTTATGGTTACTACCTACGAGGTGAACTACCGACCTGCCAGAAGTTATTATCTTCATTAAAAGCTCCAGAACTCTTCAAAGGCGGTGCTACTTCCCTTAGAATTGTTTTGAAAAAATGTGGATTTCGCTATAAAAAATGTGACAAGAGAAAAATATTAATGGAGCGTACTGACATAGCTTTACTACGATGCCATTTTCTTCGCAAAATCAAACAAATTGATAACTAGGAGAAGGTAGTATACCTTGATGAGACATGGCTGAACGCCAATCATACTGTAGGTAAGGCATGGACGGATGACACAGCGAAATCCAGCACAAAAACTCCTGAAGGAAAGGGCCAGCGCTTAATCATTTGCCACGCTGGCACAGCTACAGGTTTTGTGCCGAATTGCCTGTGGGCTTTTAAGTCAGTGAAAACAACGGAGTACCACGAGGAAATGAATTTCGAAAACTTTAAGACATGGTTTATAAAACTATTAGAAAATTTGAATGAGCCTCACTATATTTTAATGGACAATGCTTCATATCACTCAGTTCAAATTAACAAACCCCCCAGCAGCAATAACAAAAAAGCTGAAATTATAGAGTGGTTACACGGCAATGGTGTGGAAACTGACAGTCAGATGTTAAAAAAAGAGTTGGTTAGACTGTTGAACTTTCACAAACAACAGACGCACCCATCACACCAAATGGACACACGGTAATTCGGTTACCGCCCTATCACTGCCAATATTTTTTTTTTTTTTTATACAGGACACGTCAATTTGACTTCACCTCGCCTGATGTTAAGCTAAAGGCAAAGTCTCGGAAAGAGGGTCACCATCGTAAACATTTACCATGTTAACAGTGGTGGCACTCAGCTTGACGGCCTCATTAGATGCCTTTTCACGCCCCGCTTAAAGGACCCAGGACTGTAGGAAGAAGGAAACACGTGAACTGGCAGGGAATTCCAGGCCTTAGTGGTGCGGCATAGGAATGAATCACTGAAACGCTTGGTTCTAGCAGGTATACTCTGCACCGTAAATGGATGACATCTTAGCCC
Organism: Eilema sororculum; assembly: GCA_914829495.1. Classification (NCBI taxonomy): domain Eukaryota; kingdom Metazoa; phylum Arthropoda; class Insecta; order Lepidoptera; family Erebidae; genus Eilema; species Eilema sororculum. The sequence goes on from OU618532.1 coordinate 3,866,613, forward strand.
TGCACGTGTCGTCCTGTGAAGGAAAGGGGAGGGTGGGACTAATTGGAAGAGCTCGTCAGAACATTCACCATGGTAGAGACGGTAGAAAACTGCCAAAGACGCAACATCTCTACGCATCTGCAAAGGCTCGAGGGTGTTCGTGACCTCAGGATCCCCAATAATGCGGACCGCACGTCGCTGCAACCTGTCGAGAGCATCTAATAAGTACTTTGCGGAGCCGTCCCAGAGATGTGAGCAGTATTCCACGCAGGAACGAATTTGGGTCTTATATAGAAGACACCGCTGCTCCGGCGTGAAAAAACGTCTCACTCTGTTCAGGACTCCGAGTTTACGCGAGGCTGATTTGATGATACTCTCGATATAGTTTTTGTTATTCAGTTTGCAGCGAACATCCATACCGAGGATAGTGAGGTGATCCTGCAGTGGCAGTGGTGTACTCTGAAGAGTGGGAAGGGGAAGGAAAGGAGATACCTTTGCTGTAAACGCACATGCCTGGGTCTTCTTGGCATTAAACTCGACCAGGTTCCTAGCGCCCCATTGAGAAATGTGGTCCAGGATCCGGTCCAGGTCAGTGACAAGAAGCTGCCTTTTTTCCGCGATATCAGACTGCTTGGCCGCAGGATGTGCGTAATAACTCCCGTGTAAGGTGCTGTCGTCTGCATAGCAGTGAATGTTTCCGTTACAGAGTATGTCATTGATATGCAGAAGAAAGAGAGTGGGAGATAAGACGGAACCCTGCGGCACGCCAGCATTTACCTGCAAGAACTCCGAAGCTCGTCCATCACAAAGGACGCGAATACGGCGCCCCTGCAGGAAGCTTGCAACCCAGTTACACAGTCTAGGAGGCAGGCCGAAGGCTGGTAGCTTGGAAAGAAGCGATTTGTGCCATACCCTATCGAAAGCTTTGGCGATGTCAAGACTAATTGCCAGTGACTCACCGTGCTTCTCCATAGCCTCACCCCAAAGGTGGGTCATGTACGCCAGAAGATCACCCGTTGACCGTTTCGATCTGAAACCGTATTGCCGGTCACTAAGCAAGGAGTGATCCTCGAGGTGGCGCATGAGCTGTGTGTTAATTATGTGCTCGAACACCTTGCACAGCACTGAGGTGACGGCTATGGGTCGATAGTTGGCTGGGTCCGAGCGATCCCCCTTCTTGGGGATCGGCTGGACATTCGCCTCCTTCCAAGCCGAAGGCACTGTACCCGAACTGTAGGACAGTCGGTACAGTCGCGTTAGCATAGGAGATAACTCCGCTGCACATTTTTTAAGTACGACCGCTGGAATACCATCAGGACCACTGGCTTTCCGGACATCGAGTGATTGCAGTACTGCACGGACATCGCGTTGCCTGATACGTATATCAGGCATTGCGTGGTCACCAGTGGGCATTGTCCGTGGTTGCATACCACAATCATCGACTCGGGAGTTGGCCGCGAAGAGATTGACCAGCAAATTTGCTTTCTCTTGCGGCTCATGGGCCAGAGATCCATCGGGATTGCTCAGCGGGGGCAGCGAGGGCTGGCAGAAGTTGGCTTGCACGGCTTTGGCCAGTTGCCAGTAGCCACGGCTACCCGTGGGATGCGCCACTAGCTCTTGGCCCAGCCGTGCTATGCGCTGGGCATCCGCTCTGACGCATGCCCTCTTGCAGACCTTTGTGGCTTTGTTGTACGCTGCCTTGAAGTGACCCACGTTGGGATCGCGCGTGGCGCGCGCCCGCACCCAGGCGCGGTACGCAAACTGTTTATGCTCAACAGCCTCCGCGCACTCGCGCCCGAACCACGGACGCGCTCCGCGGACTCCGGTGACATCGGTGTATGGGATATAGTATTCCATACCTAGACCGATCTCACCGGCGACGGCAGTAGCGCTCTCAGATGGGTTCTTACTCTCAAAGCAGCGTTCAACCCACGGGATGGACGCATAATAGTCGCGCAATCCATCCCGTATGATTAGCGTTATGATTTATAATATAATGCAATCGAGTTGATATGGGCGCAGATCAAAGGTATCTATATTTTTTATTTATATAATATTATGAATATGCATATATTTCTAAAAATAATTACTGAATGTACAAATATTTTCAGGTCATGCAGCTAGGCATAACACAACTCCGCCATTCACGGCAAGTAAAATGATGGTTTTATTGGAAGAAGCTTGCGTTCAAGTGACAGCTGACGATTGGCGAAAAGTGGTCGAAAGAACGAAGAAAATTTGCTTACAAGACTGGGATCGAGATGTACAATACGACAATATCATTGACCAACCGTTAATAATAAACGTCACGGATAGCTGCAGTTCAGACTCAGATTTTGAAGATCCGATTGACCCTGTATCAGATTCAGATTGATATAAATAAAATACAAACTCAAAGCATTTGTTTTATATTTCCAACAAATTATCGATATTTTGTTTATCGATGTGTCCCTTCTTAGTCGATAACAGCTTGACGACGTAACTTTTGCAGCACGTACCATGTACATTTGCATTGAGTTTTTTTCTATTATTTCCGAACATTACGTAATAATTTCTTAATATTCATTTTTATAATTTACAATTGTACACAATTATGATTTTTTCGTCTTTTTAATGGATCTCTAAAGGATTTGATGTGATAGGACGTCAGTACAATGTTAAGCGCTAACGAACTGTCATAGGGATCATCATTCACCGAGCTTATTATAGTAGTGCTTACTTCGATGCAAACTTTTTTTAACCTACTTGAAAAAGGAGGAAGGTTCTCAAATCTCAGGAATCGCTTATTATTATTACAGCTCTTCGGTTTTCTTTTTACATCTCCACCTTAGAGGAAGAACAATGTAAATTCGCAGTATTTATTAAAGGAAAAGAACAAGCAGGTTTCTTTGTCAAATTCATATCCATATCCATACTAATTTTATAAATGCGAAAGTAACTCTGTCTGTCTGTCTGTCCGTCTATATGTTACGCTTTCACGCCTAAAGCACTGAACCGATTTTGATGAAATTTGGTATAGGGGTAGATTAGGCAATGGGTAAGGCCATAGGCTATGTTTGGTCGCGATAACCGACATCCACGCGGGCGGAGCCGCGGGCAAAAGCTAGTCTATTATATAGGTATGGCGAACACTATGTAACGGAGACGAGCAATGCAAAAAATGTGACGTTCGTGTGACAATGGAAATTACCTATTGTAGTATTTCGCAATGTTCCTAACACTTCTACCAAAGTATTGTATATTTTCATACCTTAATTTCATCATTTGCTAGCACCTCTGCCTACCCCTTCAGGGAATACAGGCGTGAGTTTATGTTATGTTATGTTTATGTTTAATTTCATCATTCATTGCATTTAGTAAGTTAGTTTCATTCATTCATGTATTTCCTCCTCTATTTTAATTCTTGAATTCAATGTTTATACGTTTTATATTTTTTACAATATTTTCCAAACTGTCATCATTTGACATTCATATTATCAATATTGTTATTTTACCGTCTAGTCTCCATGGCGACGGTTTTATTTCTTGAAATTTATATGAACTGCCAGCACGAATTCTTAACATTTTTACTGAAATCCCCTGGCCACTTAGAAAAGGTCCTACTTCTAAATTCAGATATTTAAAAGTTTTCTTAATAACTTGTTAATAACTGAAATTGCAGCTTACAGTCAGAGAGGAAGTGGCTCTCATGGTGACTACATCTGGAGACAAGAACTAGCTCTCATAGTGACTACATCTGGAGACAAGAACTGGCTCTCATAGTACCTACATCTGGAGATAAGAACTGGCTCTCATAGTACCTACATCTGGAGACAAGAACTAGCTCTCATGGTGACTACATCTGGAGACAAGAACTAGCTCTCATAGTGACTACATCTGGAGACAAGAACTAGCTCTCATAGTGACTACATCTGGAGACAAGAACTGGCTCTCATAGTACCTACATCTGGAGATAAGAACTGGCTCTCATGGTGACTACATCTGGAGATAAGAACTAGCTCTCATGGTGACTACATCTGGAGACAAGAACTAGCTCTCATAGTGACTACATCTGGAGACAAGAACTAGCTCTCATAGTGACTACATCTGGAGACAAGAACTGGCTCTCATAGTACCTACATCTGGAGATAAGAACTGGCTCTCATGATGACTACATCTGGAGACAAGAACTAGCTCTCATAGTACCTACATCTGGAGATAAGAACTGGCTCTCATGGTGACTACATCTGGAGACAAGAACTGGCTCTCATAGTACCTACATCTGGAGACAAGAACTAGCTCTCATAGTGACTACATCTGGAGACAAGAACTGGCTCTCATAGTGACTACATCTGGAGACAAGAACTGGCTCTCATAGTGACTACATCTGGAGACAAGAACTAGCTCTCATAGTGACTACATCTGGAGACAAGAACTAGCTCTCATAGTACCTACATCTGGAGATAAGAACTGGCTCTCATGGTGACTACATCTGGAGACAAGAACTGGCTCTCATGGTGACTACATCTGGAGACAAGAACTAGCTCTCATAGTACCTACATCTGGAGATAAGAACTGGCTCTCATGGTGACTACATCTGGAGACAAGAACTGGCTCTCATAGTGACTACATCTGGAGACAAGAACTAGCTCTCATAGTGACTACATCTGGAGACAAGAACTGGCTCTCATAGTGACTACATCTGGAGATAAGAACTAGCTCTCATGGTGACTACATCTGGAGACAAGAACTGGCTCTCATAGTACCTACATCTGGAGATAAGAACTGGCTCTCATAGTACCTACATCTGGAGACAAGAACTAGCTCTCATGGTGACTACATCTGGAGACAAGAACTGGCTCTCATAGTACCTACATCTGGAGATAAGAACTGGCTCTCATGGTGACTACATCTGGAGACAAGAACTGGCTCTCATAGTACCTACATCTGGAGACAAGAACTAGCTCTCATAGTGACTACATCTGGAGACAAGAACTGGCTCTCATAGTGACTACATCTGGAGACAAGAACTGGCTCTCATAGTGACTACATCTGGAGACAAGAACTAGCTCTCATAGTGACTACATCTGGAGACAAGAACTAGCTCTCATAGTACCTACATCTGGAGATAAGAACTGGCTCTCATAGTGACTACATCTGGAGACAAGAACTGGCTCTCATAGTACCTACATCTGGAGATAAGAACTAGCTCTCATAGTGACTACATCTGGAGACAAGAACTGGCTCTCATAGTGACTACATCTGGAGACAAGAACTGGCTCTCATAGTACCTACATCTGGAGACAAGAACTAGCTCTCATAGTACCTACATCTGGAGATAAGAACTAGCTCTCATAGTGACTACATCTGGAGACAAGAACTGGCTCTCATGGTGACTACATCTGGAGACAAGAACTAGCTCTCATAGTACCTACATCTGGAGATAAGAACTGGCTCTCATGGTTACTACATCTGGAGACAAGAACTGGCTCTCATAGTGACTACATCTGGAGACAAGAACTGGCTCTCATAGTGACTACATCTGGAGACAAGAACTAGCTCTCATAGTGACTACATCTGGAGACAAGAACTAGCTCTCATAGTACCTACATCTGGAGATAAGAACTGGCTCTCATAGTGACTACATCTGGAGACAAGAACTGGCTCTCATAGTACCTACATCTGGAGATAAGAACTAGCTCTCATAGTGACTACATCTGGAGACAAGAACTGGCTCTCATAGTGACTACATCTGGAGACAAGAACTGGCTCTCATAGTACCTACATCTGGAGACAAGAACTAGCTCTCATAGTACCTACATCTGGAGATAAGAACTGGCTCTCATGGTGACTACATCTGGAGACAAGAACTGGCTCTCATGGTGACTACATCTGGAGACAAGAACTAGCTCTCATAGTACCTACATCTGGAGATAAGAACTGGCTCTCATGGTTACTACATCTGGAGACAAGAACTGGCTCTCATAGTGACTACATCTGGAGACAAGAACTAGCTCTCATAGTGACTACATCTGGAGACAAGAACTGGCTCTCATAGTGACTACATCTGGAGATAAGAACTGGCTCTCATAGTACCTACATCTGGAGACAAGAACTAGCTCTCATAGTACCTACATCTGGAGATAAGAACTGGCTCTCATAGTGACTACATCTGGAGACAAGAACTGGCTCTCATAGTGACTACATCTGGAGATAAGAACTGGCTCTCATAGTACCTACATCTGGAGACAAGAACTAGCTCTCATAGTACCTACATCTGGAGATAAGAACTGGCTCTCATAGTGACTACATCTGGAGACAAGAACTGGCTCTCATAGTACCTACATCTGGAGACAAGAACTAGCTCTCATAGTGACTACATCTGGAGACAAGAACTGGCTCTCATAGTACCTACATCTGGAGATAAGAACTAGCTCTCATGGTGACTACATCTGGAGACAAGAACTAGCTCTCATAGTACCTACATCTGGAGATAAGAACTGGCTCTCATGGTGACTACATCTGGAGACAAGAACTGGCTCTCATGGTGACTACATCTGGAGACAAGAACTAGCTCTCATAGTACCTACATCTGGAGATAAGAACTGGCTCTCATGGTTACTACATCTGGAGACAAGAACTGGCTCTCATAGTGACTACATCTGGAGACAAGAACTAGCTCTCATAGTGACTACATCTGGAGACAAGAACTGGCTCTCATAGTGACTACATCTGGAGACAAGAACTGGCTCTCATAGTACCTACATCTGGAGATAAGAACTGGCTCTCATGGTGACTACATCTGGAGACAAGAACTGGCTCTCATAGTACCTACATCTGGAGACAAGAACTGGCTCTCATAGTGACTACATCTGGAGACAAGAACTGGCTCTCATAGTGACTACATCTGGAGACAAGAACTGGCTCTCATAGTGACTACATCTGGAGACAAGAACTAGCTCTCATAGTGACTACATCTGGAGACAAGAACTAGCTCTCATAGTGACTACATCTGGAGACAAGAACTAGCTCTCATGGTGACTACATCTGGAGACAAGAACTGGCTCTCATAGTACCTACATCTGGAGATAAGAACTGGCTCTCATGGTGACTACATCTGGAGACAAGAACTGGCTCTCATAGTACCTACATCTGGAGACAAGAACTAGCTCTCATAGTGACTACATCTGGAGACAAGAACTGGCTCTCATAGTGACTACATCTGGAGACAAGAACTGGCTCTCATAGTGACTACATCTGGAGACAAGAACTAGCTCTCATAGTGACTACATCTGGAGACAAGAACTAGCTCTCATAGTACCTACATCTGGAGACAAGAACTGGCTCTCATAGCGACTACATCTGGAGACAAGAACTAGCTCTCATAGTGACTACATCTGGAGACAAGAACTGGCTCTCATAGTGACTACATCTGGAGACAAGAACTGGCTCTCATAGTGACTACATCTGGAGACAAGAACTGGCTCTCATAGTGACTACATCTGGAGACAAGAACTGGCTCTCATAGTGACTACATCTGGAGACAAGAACTAGCTCTCATAGTGACTACATCTGGAGACAAGAACTAGCTCTCATAGTGACTACATCTGGAGACAAGAACTAGCTCTCATAGTACCTACATCTGGAGACAAGAACTGGCTCTCATAGCGACTACATCTGGAGACAAGAACTGGCTCTCATAGTACCTACATCTGGAGACAAGAACTAGCTCTCATAGTGACTACATCTGGAGACAAGAACTGGCTCTCATAGTGACTACATCTGGAGACAAGAACTGGCTCTCATAGTGACTACATCTGGAGACAAGAACTAGCTCTCATAGTGACTACATCTGGAGACAAGAACTAGCTCTCATAGTACCTACATCTGGAGATAAGAACTGGCTCTCATGGTGACTACATCTGGAGACAAGAACTGGCTCTCATGGTGACTACATCTGGAGACAAGAACTAGCTCTCATAGTACCTACATCTGGAGATAAGAACTGGCTCTCATGGTTACTACATCTGGAGACAAGAACTGGCTCTCATAGTGACTACATCTGGAGACAAGAACTAGCTCTCATAGTGACTACATCTGGAGACAAGAACTGGCTCTCATAGTGACTACATCTGGAGACAAGAACTGGCTCTCATAGTACCTACATCTGGAGATAAGAACTGGCTCTCATGGTGACTACATCTGGAGACAAGAACTGGCTCTCATAGTACCTACATCTGGAGACAAGAACTGGCTCTCATAGTGACTACATCTGGAGACAAGAACTGGCTCTCATAGTGACTACATCTGGAGACAAGAACTGGCTCTCATAGTGACTACATCTGGAGACAAGAACTAGCTCTCATAGTGACTACATCTGGAGACAAGAACTAGCTCTCATAGTGACTACATCTGGAGACAAGAACTAGCTCTCATGGTGACTACATCTGGAGACAAGAACTGGCTCTCATAGTACCTACATCTGGAGATAAGAACTGGCTCTCATGGTGACTACATCTGGAGACAAGAACTGGCTCTCATAGTACCTACATCTGGAGACAAGAACTAGCTCTCATAGTGACTACATCTGGAGACAAGAACTGGCTCTCATAGTGACTACATCTGGAGACAAGAACTGGCTCTCATAGTGACTACATCTGGAGACAAGAACTAACTCTCATAGTGACTACATCTGGAGACAAGAACTAGCTCTCATAGTACCTACATCTGGAGACAAGAACTGGCTCTCATAGCGACTACATCTGGAGACAAGAACTAGCTCTCATAGTGACTACATCTGGAGACAAGAACTGGCTCTCATAGTGACTACATCTGGAGACAAGAACTAGCTCTCATAGTGACTACATCTGGAGACAAGAACTAGCTCTCATAGTACCTACATCTGGAGACAAGAACTGGCTCTCATAGCGACTACATCTGGAGACAAGAACTAGCTCTCATAGTGACTACATCTGGAGACAAGAACTGGCTCTCATAGTGACTACATCTGGAGACAAGAACTGGCTCTCATAGTGACTACATCTGGAGACAAGAACTGGCTCTCATAGTGACTACATCTGGAGACAAGAACTGGCTCTCATAGTGACTACATCTGGAGACAAGAACTGGCTCTCATAGTGACTACATCTGGAGACAAGAACTAGCTCTCATGGTGACTACATCTGGAGACAAGAACTGGCTCTCATAGTACCTACATCTGGAGATAAGAACTGGCTCTCATAGTGACTACATCTGGAGACAAGAACTGGCTCTCATAGTACCTACATCTGGAGACAAGAACTAGCTCTCATAGTGACTACATCTGGAGACAAGAACTGGCTCTCATAGTGACTACATCTGGAGACAAGAACTGGCTCTCATAGTGACTACATCTGGAGACAAGAACTAGCTCTCATAGTGACTACATCTGGAGACAAGAACTAGCTCTCATAGTACCTACATCTGGAGACAAGAACTGGCTCTCATAGCGACTACATCTGGAGACAAGAACTAGCTCTCATAGTGACTACATCTGGAGACAAGAACTGGCTCTCATAGTGACTACATCTGGAGACAAGAACTGGCTCTCATAGTGACTACATCTGGAGACAAGAACTAGCTCTCATAGTGACTACATCTGGAGACAAGAACTGGCTCTCATAGTGACTACATCTGGAGACAAGAACTAGCTCTCATGGTGACTTCATCTGGATACAAGAACTGGCTCTCATAGTACCTACATCTGGAGATAAGAACTGGCTCTCATGGTGACTACATCTGGAGACAAGAACTAGCTCTCATAGTACCTACATCTGGAGATAAGAACTGGCTCTCATGGTGACTACATCTGGAGACAAGAACTGGCTCTCATAGTACCTACATCTGGAGATAAGAACTGGCTCTCATGGTGACTACATCTGGAGACAAGAACTGGCTCTCATAGTACCTACATCTGGAGACAAGAACTAGCTCTCATAGTGACTACATCTGGAGACAAGAACTGGCTCTCATAGTGACTACATCTGGAGACAAGAACTGGCTCTCATAGTGACTACATCTGGAGACAAGAACTAGCTCTCATAGTGACTACATCTGGAGACAAGAACTAGCTCTCATAGTACCTACATCTGGAGATAAGAACTGGCTCTCATAGTGACTACATCTGGAGACAAGAACTGGCTCTCATAGTACCTACATCTGGAGACAAGAACTAGCTCTCATAGTGACTACATCTGGAGACAAGAACTGGCTCTCATAGTGACTACATCTGGAGACAAGAACTGGCTCTCATAGTGACTACATCTGGAGACAAGAACTAGCTCTCATAGTGACTACATCTGGAGACAAGAACTAGCTCTCATAGTACCTACATCTGGAGACAAGAACTGGCTCTCATAGCGACTACATCTGGAGACAAGAACTAGCTCTCATAGTGACTACATCTGGAGACAAGAACTGGCTCTCATAGTGACTACATCTGGAGACAAGAACTGGCTCTCATAGTGACTACATCTGGAGACAAGAACTAGCTCTCATAGTGACTACATCTGGAGACAAGAACTGGCTCTCATAGTGACTACATCTGGAGACAAGAACTAGCTCTCATGGTGACTTCATCTGGAGACAAGAACTGGCTCTCATAGTACCTACATCTGGAGATAAGAACTGGCTCTCATGGTGACTACATCTGTAGACAAGAACTGGCTCTCATAGTACCTACATCTGGAGATAAGAACTGGCTCTCATGGTGACTACATCTGGAGACAAGAACTGGCTCTCATAGTGACTACATCTGGAGACAAGAACTGGCTCTCATAGTGACTACATCTGGAGACAAGAACTGGCTCTCATGGTGACTACACCTGGAAGGAAGACCCGGCTTTCGGAGTCTCTACGCCTGGAGAGAGGAACCGGCTTTCGGAGTCTCTGCACCTGCAGGGAGAAACCGGCTTTCAAGGTTACTGCGCCTGGGGAGAAGAAGCCACTGAAGCTAGATTGAAGTGGCCATATTGAAGAGCTGCTCGAAGCTAGACTGAATTGTTTTTTTGTTTGATTATAGACCTTGAACTCCTGTTTATTTCAAGTCGTACCTTATAATTAGGTAATGATTATCAAATCAGTACCTACCAACTTTATCATCCAATTAATATTAATTGTTTGTTTTGTGTGCGCATAAATAAATAAACAAGTACGAAGTTCACCGGGTCAGCTAGTACATTATAAATTAGTGCGACGAATGGTACTTATAATGTCAAAACCCATGTCACTAATAATAGTGTACTTTCACGGTCCAGTTACGGTGTCCCATCCCGTCACACAGACTCACTACGCGCTCCGTATTCCATAACAATAAAATTAAATAATTAATAAAATCCTGATATTAAACGCTGGCGTTTCATGATATTTTATTATTTACATACCTAACTTTAAACTTTCCTGACGTTTCGGACAATATTCCGACATTTAGCACAAAAGGTATGTCATGTGCATGTTGTATTCATGCTCGTTAATTGAAACAAAACAAAACAAAATTGCATTGCATTTGACATAGTCAATATTTGAAAGAACAATTCTTTTTACAGATGTCAATAGATTAATAAAGCCTATGAGGTGACATTATTACAAAAATTCACTAATTCATTTATCTACTTTAGAGTCCCGTTCTACATTTTAAAGTCAGTGTTCATTACATATAGATATTGCGCTCATAGATACAACAAGAACATTACGATTATTTATAGCGTAAGTAGCTTAGTGGTGGAGTCGGCCTTTCGATCGAGACGTCCCAGATTATCACACTACCGACGAGCTCAGTTGGAGGGATTAGAGGTAATATTAGTTGCTAATATTCTTAAAAAAAGAAGAAAGTAGTCTAGCACAAGATCCTAAGTTTGTAATGGTATCCGTCGCCCGGTTTTTTTCCGTGGTCCGGTTCGGTGGTCCGGTCAACCGGACCACGGGTAATCAATTTTTTCCGTAGTACGGTCGACCTCCCCGCCGTGCGGATAAGATTTTAAGATGTAAACTCAGAACAAGCCAATTGTATAATATTCTCTCTCCGAACTATTTGCAATAAGCTTACGTTACATGTGCGAAGCGACTTGATTACGCTGTAGCTTGTGTCAACATGATGCGAGACTAACCAGCGCTATCTGTCAGTCTCGTTTACACAACGTGGACTCAGTACCTACTTGTGAATTTCATACACCGTCATTTGATTAAGCAAGAATTGATTTGTGAAGTAAATACTGTTACGTTTCAGATTACTGAAAGATGAAAACGGTATTCGTACATCTATATCAGATGGCTCAGCTCATGATAACCCGCTTGATGTAATAACAGATGTTCACTTGCTGAACTGATATGACTCATCACAGTTATGTCCTGGTTACATTCATAGCGTGTTCCCCGCATTATGTTAATTTTATATCAAACGTCAGATGACATAGAAGAATATCATACAGCAGTATTAGAACATAGATATAGGAAGAACGCTCGCGCGCTTAGTAGATAGGCCATACTTACAGATTAGGCGTGTATACCTACGTTCCATTTTCGTGAATGAACGTATGGCCGACGGTTACTACGTTAGGGCTGTAGCTTCTAGTATCGTAATATTTGTCGATATCTTATATTTAGGAGTATAGAAACATGGTATCATCATGACGGTTTATGCGAAGAAAATAACAATAAAAATATAATAATTATTTTTTATTTAAATATTGTCGCTGTGACAGCTTATCGCATTGTGTACGATCGTGGTGTCTAAACCTGATGTCTAGAAAAGTGTATTACACATTTAATTAAAAGAAACTTGTGATTAGTGCTATGTGTTGCATCAGAATCGGCACAAATATTTTTCATATCATAAAATTCACACATAAATTTAAATATATATAAGTAATAACTTACGGGGGTTCTCTTGTTTGTCAGGTGCATTTTAATTAATTTTTCCGTTTTTGTGTTATGTGTATATTTACCACGCTCGATGAGGCGTATATAAGGCCTCCTCTTGATTTTTTGTAAATGAGGCTCTTCACGTCTTCTTCTCCGAGCAGTAATGATGCAAAACCTCGCATTATTTTTTTTTAATAAAACTCCTTGTGATAAAGCCAGCTTTGTATTGCGTGATACTCTCTGTATACGCATCAATATTTGTTTTAACACAAATCTTCGGCGATCTCCACTAAGCTATTTTTGGCGGGCTGTGGCCGAGCGACTGCGAAGTAAGAAAATAATAACAAACGTAGGCCGACAAATTTGTAGGTATGCAGAGGTTAATCTCCCTAACTTATGTAACTTAACTGAGTTAGATTGTTGATTTTCCAGACAGTGAGTTATCTGTACCAGCTATTAGTTAATTTGTACTATTATGTGAAAAAAGAGTATTTTCGTCGACAAATCATTTGTTGGAGTACATCACTATTATGCTTCTTGTAGTTTCGTGTAGAGTAAAGTAATGAATGAGTGTAACAAATCATTCATGGATTGTGCCAAAACTCGGCACGCTGTCAAATCGGTTTAGGACTGTTGGTTACACTCATTTTCCCAAATGAGAAATAACTTAAATGTTTTGTCTCTTTTTTACAGGCTAAACTGTATATTAGAAAAAAAGAGACAAAGTGATGTTTCATGGTCTGTCTCATGTTTGCCTCATATATGTATAACTAAAATTTGTATATGTTGAATAGGGCCACCCTGTGTATTAGAATAATAAACACATTTTTTTCCAATTCGTATTCCAAATTCAAATTTTTGACATGGCGTATGTCGGATCAGCTATTTTGTACGGTGGTTATGTATTCTTAAATTTTCTAATTTTCCGCGCAATTTTCTTCATTTTTTCTTTCATAAGAACCTTCTCCTAACAACAACGAATACAACAAAAAAAGAATTAGCGAAATCGGTTCAGCCGTTCAGGCGTGATGTCGTGACCAAGGGAAATAGGGGTTCATTTTTATATATATAGATGAATTTTAATGTCTTGCTATTGGGCATTTGTCCTAAGGCGCACATTAGTACTACCTAAGGGGTAAGAGTATTGCCTAAGGGGCAAGGTTACGTTCAGATTAATGGCCGAGGCAACTCGGTCACGTGCCCCTAATTAACCCGGTGTATTTATCTTAATTTGTGTTGTATAAATAAATTAATTGAAAGTAGTACACAGCCATATTATAGGTTTAGTCCACTTAGAGCACCCAGCTGAATAGCACCTGAGCGAATAGCACCTAGCCATGGGATTCGGCAAAAGCAATAAGCAACTCGTAGCTTAGTGGTTAAGGAGTCGGCTTTACGATCGAGAGGTCCCAGGTTCGAATCCTGGCCATTACACTGAAGACGTGAACCCACTCCTAGCACAAGCAATATAGTTCAATTGGAGGGGTTAGAGGGAATATTAGTAACTTCGGTTCCAATATTCTTAAAAAAAAAGGAGCGAAATCTACATTTTCAAAAGAATGTCTGCAGTAGGTTTTATGTAATAAGAACACTAAGAAGTATTGCCGTTAATCCCTTCATACTTCTTCATATTATGTGATAGGTGAGAATATACATTCTATTTTCATAATGTTTTCATAATACGCTTTACACGTTCGGGATACGTATTGATTTTAGACTTATGTTATGATACATAAGGAAGTTCTTTTAGGTACTTTTGCAGACATATTGCTTCTTTTTTGATTCAGGCATCATCCCCAATTACTACGTAGCTAGCACTACGTCTAGCTAAAATATTCTAGACATATTTGAGGCGGTAGTTAGAATTACGCATAACGTAACGAGGAAAACAAGAGCAACTATCTGTCTATACTATAAAAAGCTTATAAATTCCTAACAACAAAGTTTTAAAATTGCACAGAAATCAACACAAGACGCGTTAAAATCGGTCGATAATATCGCAAGAGTTATTGCGAAATCGATTTTTAGTACATTATTATTAGGCCGCGTCTACACACAACTAGGAATAACACGTCTTAATCACTAGCTACCGTTTAAATTCACTCAGACACTATCGTGATACTTACACATGAGCTCAAACTAGTTCTAGGTCATAAACTAGGTAACAAACTACAAGAAACAGTACAGCAATGAAGTAAAAATGCTTGGTTACTTGTACTTATACGTAAGACTCGTTGAGTGACCACACTGTGAGTAACATCTCGCAGGAATAAAGGAAGAACGGTGGTACCTTTGGCTGTGAGAGTTTTGCGTATGAAAATCATCGTGATGGCCTCTTCTTGCCTTAGTCAGTTAATTATTGGAAGGATGTCTCATGTATATCTCATCTTATTATTACAATTTTAGTTGGGGTTGGGTTTTCAGTCAGCCTAGATGACACTAGGTTAGTTTAGTTTTAGTTTGTTAGTTACAGTCTAGCGAGTTCTGTACAATCTCCTTTTGACTATCCGATTTTATTGCTTACTCAATCAATCAGTAGCTTTTAAACTCAATCCCTATCTTTTCGTAAACGAGCCTGGTATCATCTGACTTAACTAAGAAGGGGCTGAGGCACAAAGGGGTTCCAACTTGTTAAGAATGGTCTCTCTTCCTCAGACAGATCTCGCTAGTATTTCTCAGTTCTCGCTAAAAATGTTGTCCTGTAAAAATCATGGAGTTACTACACTTTGAGGGAACTGCACTCTGCTACATGAAACAAATGACCCAGAAACCACACTTTCAATATAAAACCACGCTGCGGCGAGTATATCTTACTTGAAGCTATAGCTCGGACTACTTTATTAGTTATGATTGAAATAATGCAATGGATATTTATGTGGTTTTCTTTTATATTGCCTACTATATTCATACAGACTTCATAATTTTTAGAGAATATTCATGGGTGAATCTTGAAGGTCGAATTCTCTGCTTCATCTTCATAATGTTTTTCACAATAAACCATATAATATTAAGCTTTACTTAAAACTTGTTCTCAACCAGGCATCATTTTCGTAGGACTAGGTAGTTATTTAGAAGTTTTTTTTTATATAGGACACGTCAATTTGACTTCACCTCGCCTGATGTTAAGCTAAAGGGAAACTCTCGGAAAGTGGGTCACCATCGGAAACATGGTGGCACTCAGCTTGACGGCCTCGTTAGATGCCTTTTCACGCACAGCACTGAGGTGACGGCTATGGGTCGATAGTTGGCTGGGTCCGAACGATCACCCTTCTTGGGATCGGCTGGACATTCGCCTCCTTCCAAGCTAAAGGCACTATACCCGAATTGTAGGACAGTCGGTACAGCCGCGTTAGCATAGGAGATAACTCCGCTGCACATTTTTTAAGTACAACCGCTGTAATACCATCAGGACCACTGGCTTTCCGGACATCGAGTAATTGCAGTACTGCACGGACATCGCGTTGCCTGATATGGATATCAGGCATTGCATGGTCACCAGTGGGCATTGTCCG
Organism: Eilema sororculum; assembly: GCA_914829495.1. Taxonomy (NCBI): domain Eukaryota; kingdom Metazoa; phylum Arthropoda; class Insecta; order Lepidoptera; family Erebidae; genus Eilema; species Eilema sororculum. Next base: position 3,882,980 of record OU618532.1, read on the forward strand.
TGGTTGCATACCACAATCATCGACTCGGGAGTTGGCCGCGAAGAGATTGACCAGCAAATTTACTTTCTCTTGCGGCTCATGGGCCAGAGATCCATCGGGGTTGCTCAGCGGGGGCAGCGAGGGAGTTAATTTAATGTTTTCGTGGACCAAAGGAATCCACTGAATACGGTGACCCTCACGATTCAGCCTCATTATAACGTTGGGTCCCGATAGCATCCAAGGCCTTCATCTCGAAGCCCAGAGTTCACCTTTCTGGCTTTTCCTCAACAGGTAAGCTAAATGCCTTGTGTTAGAAGTATGAGTACGCGGTTCCTGTCGGTAATCGGCCAGGATAAAAGCCGGGGAAATCTTGATTGGAAACTCGACTTCTTAGCGACTAATGGTACATACGACCAAACGCCAGTAAAGTTTATTCCTAGAATAAACAGGCAATATCACCCACATATTGACTGTTTATTCTAAGGATAAACTTTATTCGCGTTCGGTCGAACCGGCCCTAAGTTACGTAATCCTGCAAACTATGTTACCATTTTTCGGAAAGTGTCTTAAAGAGCTTTTAAACATGCACGTTCACGGTAATTTGGCTCTGGTTTCAAATCTATTTAATTACTTACGATACCACTGTAATTAGACACGTTAGTTTTCAAGCCGAAAAATGGCCCCGTACGAATGAAACTTGATTAAGTAATTAAAAATTGTCAAAATAAATAATTTATTTATTCCAATCAGTAGATTAACTGTTATGTAAACAGATAACCTGTTACACATCCACGACACATTGATAACGATTGATAAGATATTACAGTATTTAGTATTTTATGCGTCGCTGTAGGTGCGGGACGTGAAAATGAATAGAAAAGATAAGAAGAAAGAAAAAATTAGTGTAAAGAATATTAAAAAGGAAAAGATAGATGTAAAGCCTCGTGATGAAATTTCTGTAAGTTTTTTTTAGATTGTTTTTGCTTTTATACATATAGATACTAGATGTTCACACTCGGTGTTACCTGAGTGTTTTGGTGGCATTCCAAATTTATTTTTTTCTATTTGACTTTCAATAACTTTCAATAACATATATAACTTTTCACCTCAAAATCGTGGACCCACCACCCCTTTTTTGGCTATTACGGGTAGGACTGCCATTTGATTTTGATGAAAGAAAGAAGAATGAAAATATGTTATTCATACAAGAGGAAAAGCCAAACTAGTTAACACCGTAGATCAACATGTGTTCCACATATTAATTGGATACCATAAAACGCATTAAAAAAATTGTCCTGAAAATTTTAAAGACAAAAAAAATAAACAATTCACATCGGTCGAGCCGTTCTCAAGTTTTCCACTTAGTAACAATTTGAGTAATTTATTTTCATTTATAGATTACTAGCTTTTGCCCGCGGCTCCGCCCGCGTGGATGTCAGTTATCGCGACCAAACATAGCCTATGTCCTTTCTCATGGTCTAATCTACCCCTATACCAAATTTCATGAAAATCGGTGCAGTGGTTTAGGCTTGAAAGCGTAACATACAGACAGACAGACAGACAGACAGACAGACAGACAGACAGACAGACTGACAGACAGACTTACAGACAGACAGACAGAGTTACTTTCGCATTTATAATATTAGTATGGATACATGCCCAAGTATGTGTAAAATAAAAAGGATTTATACGTAATCTAGAATTCATTTCAGATAATATTGTTCATACAAAGAGTTATGGATTTTACTATCAAGAAGTTATCTGTACTAATTCTTAAGTGCCTTGGACAAGTAGATACTTTAGAATATAGCCAAGTATCTATTCAAATCTTGCGCAGTACAGCCTCTGTGGCGTGGTGGTAGTGAACGCGACTGCTACGCAGGAGGCGCGGGTTCGATCCCCGCTCAGTGCAAATATTTGTATGTTTGAATATGATTTTTTTGCATTGGTCTGGGTATTCTATGTATAATATGTATTTACAAAAAAATGTATCTAAGAATGTTTATCCGCATTCTAGATTCCATAATACAAACTAGTTAAGTTGTGTAGAATGTCGTGGAGTATTTTTTTTTTTTTTTTTTTATACAGGACACGTCAATTTGACTTCACCTCGCCTGATGTTAAGCTAAAGGCAAAGTCTCGGAAAGAGGGTCACCATCGTAAACATTTACCATGTTAACAGTGGTGGCACTCAGCTTGACGGCCTCATTAGATGCCTTTTCACGCCCCGCTTAAAGGACCCAGGGCTGTAGGAAGAAGGAAACACGTGAACTGGCAGGGAATTCCAGGCCTTAGTGGTGCGGCATAGGAATGAATCACTGAAACGCTTGGTTCTAGCAGGTATACTCTGCACCGTAAATGGATGACATCTTAGCCCTGCACGTGTCGTCCTGTGAAGGAAAGGGGAGGGTGGGACTAATTGGAAGAGCTCGTCAGAACATTCACCATGGTAGAGACGGTAGAAAACTGCCAAAGACGCAACATCTCTACGCATCTGCAAAGGCTCGAGGGTGTTCGTGACCTCAGGATCCCCAATAATGCGGACCGCACGTCGCTGCAACCTGTCGAGAGCATCTAATAAGTACTTTGCGGAGCCGTCCCAGAGATGTGAGCAGTATTCCACGCAGGAACGAATTTGGGTCTTATATAGAAGACACCGCTGCTCCGGCGTGAAAAAACGTCTCACTCTGTTCAGGACTCCGAGTTTACGCGAGGCTGATTTGATGATACTCTCGATATAGTTTTTGTTATTCAGTTTGCAGCGAACATCCATACCGAGGATAGTGAGGTGATCCTGCAGTGGCAGTGGTGTGCTCTGAAGAGTGGGAAGGGGAAGGAAAGGAGATACCTTTGCTGTAAACGCACATGCCTGGGTCTTCTTGGCATTGAACTCGACCAGGTTCCTAGCGCCCCATTGAGAAATGTGGTCCAGGATCCGGTCCAGGTCAGTGACAAGAAGCTGCCTTTTTTCCGCGATATCAGACTGCTTGGCCGCAGGATGTGCGTAATAACTCCCGTGTAAGGTGCTGTCGTCTGCATAGCAGTGAATGTTTCCGTTACAGAGCATGTCATTGATATGCAGAAGAAAGAGAGTGGGAGATAAGACGGAACCCTGCGGCACGCCAGCATTTACCTGCAAGAACTCCGAAGCTCGTCCATCACAAAGGACGCGAATACGGCGCCCCTGCAGGAAGCTTGCAACCCAGTTACACAGTCTAGGAGGCAGGCCGAAGGCTGGTAGCTTGGAAAGAAGCGATTTGTGCCATACCCTATCGAAAGCTTTGGCGATGTCAAGACTAATTGCCAGTGACTCACCGTGCTTCTCCATAGCCTCACCCCAAAGGTGGGTCATGTACGCCAGAAGATCACCCGTTGACCGTTTCGGTCTGAAACCGTATTGCCGGTCACTAAGCAAGGAGTGATCCTCTAGGTGGCGCATGAGCTGTGTGTTAATTATGTGCTCGAACACCTTGCACTGCACTGAGGTGACGGCTATGGGTCGATAGTTGGCTGGGTCCGAGCGATCCCCCTTCTTGGGGATCGGCTGGACATTCGCCTCCTTCCAAGCCGAAGGCACTGTACCCGAACTGTAGGACAGTCGGTACAGTCGCGTTAGCATAGGAGATAACTCCGCTGCACATTTTTTAAGTACCGCAAAATAAATGAACCCCGACTGTTTATTATAGAAAAATATTTCTTAATACAACTTTCAAAGCCCAAACTCTAAGTTCATCAGAAAGTTAGTTAAAGTCAATAACAAAGTTTCCACTCCAACAGAAATACAAGAAAGTCGGTTAATAAAGACGTAGTAAAAAGTTGGAAAAATGAGGATTTTAACTACTTGTAATTGAGTCATTGAATCGTCCTAAAAATATTCTACACCATTTACAAGTTCAGTTAAGCTAAACGGAGTCCAATTAGAATTTTATTAATTACTTCCCTCCTCTCCTCCTTGTGGCAACCTTCGTGGCGTAGTGAGTTCCAGTACTTAGCAGGGGGAACGGGTTTGTTTCCCATACAGTGTAAATATTTGTAGGTATGCATGAATGTGATTATTTGCATTGGTCTGCGTGCTTTTATGTGTAATATCAAAAACGGCGTTGATAGGATCTTACGAAATTTGGATAGGTAGAGGGGGGAACATGACTGACGGTGGAGGTGAGCGCTGATGCATCACAAGGTGGCCACCCTAAACCTACATCTGGGTTGCCCAGACGCTGTCACAGTGTTCCTCTCTGTACCACGCCATGGACCCGGCGACCGCACAGTGAATCCATGGAATGCTGAGAACCGGATCTCTGTAAGATGTTTCTATGCATAGTATTTACAAAAAAATATAACTCAGTAGGTTTATCCGCGTTCTAGAACACTAACCTATATTCTGTGCGATAACGCAGGCTTGTTAAGCTATACTTAATTTGGGTCTAAAGAATGTGTAGAATTTCCTATCTACCCGTTACCTGCCGACATACCAGCCTTATCCGTTGATCTGCCGATGTACCAGCTGAGGACCTAATGAACCTATTTCTCACATACTTTTAAACTATCGCGTTCCATGATATACAATAATGTCAACGGGATTTACCGCGATCTTGGTATGGGTACATACATACCTTTGATTTGCCTGACGTTCGACCAGGTTACACCATCTGTGATCAGTCAGCCTGTGGCCACGGCCGGTGTAAGCTGGAGTAACCATGATCGCGTTAATTTCCGTTGACATTATTGTATACTCACATATTGGTTTTGCTTTTCAGGTGTGTTCCATAATTTCCACAATAATACTAATAGGTATATCTATAGGAGCTTATGTGGTCTACAAGAATGCCGTACAAGTTCCCGACATGCCCGAGCTTGATTTGAACTTGTGGTGGGGACATAACACCACGGAACCTCTCGACGATTCTATTAGACCATATAAAATTGTTTATACTGAAGCGGTAAGTTTAAATTTAAAAAGAAATCTATACCTTCTGTGTAATGTGCATATTACTGTGTATTGGACCGTCTTGGACCTCTTCTATCTCATGAATTAGGTTCAAGATATATGCCCGGAGCAATATCGCGAAGCACGAGAACCTGACCACAAACTTTTTATAGCTGTCATATAGATGACATGCCGCATTGGTGTTTATTGCGCCGTTTCTTTTCCATTAGCGTCTAGGAAGTTGTGTTAAATTTAGTTTAAGTAGAATTGACGTCCAAAGGATGTAACTATTGCACTATTTTGAAAAATATTTTTTATTATAAAGAACACGTCAATTTGACTTCACCTCGCCTGATGGTAAGCTCGGAAAGAGGGTCACCATCGTAAACATGTACCATGTTAACAGTGGTGGCACTCAGCTTGACGGCTTCATCAGAGGCCTTTTCACGCCCCATTCAAAGGACCCGGTACTGTAGGAAGAAGGAAACACGTGAGCTGGCAGGGAGTTCCAGGTCTTAATGGCGCGGCATAGGAATGAGTCACTGAAACGCTTGGTGAAAAGGAGAGGGTGGGACTAATTGGAAGAGCCCATCAGAACATTCACTACGGTGATGCGAACCGCACGTCGCTGTAACCTGGATGTCCAAATTCATCCGCTCGCATAAGTGTCTTGTTCCACATTTGAAATTCAAAATTAATTCCCGAGTTTATATTTCTACGTCGTTCCGGCACTATGATACATTTTATAGTTAAGTAGGTGATTTAGTGGTGCTAGGACGAGTTATAGTGGCTATTAATCAATTAGCCTAACGCAGCCCACTTCGGGACATAGACCTCTTACAATGTGTCCCATTGCTTTGGGTCCTCTACCGATGTATGTAGGAACAAGTGCAATTAGTTGATCCAGATCCAATCCAGTGGAAGCTTGTGTCATCATTATCTGCGCCTTTTACCAACTCTACTCTCGAGACATTTTCCGTGAAACGACGCCTCCGGACACTAGGATTCCGCCGCTTCCATGGGATCCAAAGATAATCTTTTTTTCAATAATATATTTCAAGTTCAAGTTAGAGTACGAGTATGTGTATTTAATTTTCATCTATATACTTTATTGGATACTTACATATTCTTACTTCACAGTACATCGCTGGCTATTACTTTTTTCAATTTTATGTTCGCATATTGTCATTTTAGATGGAGACCCAGCTCAGATTCCTCATTGATGGGTACCGTAGACTAAAGAAGAAGGGGAGTCTCGAAGATACAGCTTGGACTTACGGCGTCAATAGCCAAGCTATCTTTGAATTCTACAACCATTGGATCTTTAACTATGATTTCACACAACGGCCCAAGTTTTTGAACAAGTTTGAGCAGTACAGGACTAAGGTGCAAGGTTTAGATATTCATTATCTTCACGTCAAACCAAAAGTCGATGTAAATGTAATGGTAAGTAATTGTACTATACAATTATCATTCAATTTACGTATCGTAGTCCTCGCTGCTGCTCGCAGTTGCAGTTGGGAGGTTTTGGCCTACAGTTTCACCGCTGGCCAGAGGGGTTGGAAGGTACAATGAAGGGTTTTATTTTCTCTTGTGACACCCTCTTATGACACCCTTCGGATGAGATAAGGTGGTGATACTTGTACACTTTCACCGATACCACACGGATTGTTTTATACACGCTTGTATATTCACGCTTTTGTGCAGTCTCGCAGGCGTGACCGCTATGTAATTATTTGATACCCATATGTCATCAACTACTTGTGACTTGTAATCGGTTGGCCCACATGAGCAACGTGACCCGGTACCATGCAACGTGACGCGACTTATACCTTTGGTGACGTGTTCATGCGACACAATAAAGATCAGCAAGTGGTAAGGCGACGCGATGCAACGCGACGCGAAAATATCAAGACATATAGTAAAGCCAACAAGACGAGAGAAAAAAGGTAAACAAAGCGACCATTACTGAGTGACGTTGCGATGACTAGCGATTATTTTCTCTGTCCTTGTCACATGTCAGACGTACGCGACAATTTACAAGCGACAGCTATCGTATCGGAAAGCTGTCTGTGTTCTAAACTGTCAGATCCGCCACCTTATGAGCAATTTCATTCCTGTCTTGAATACTTGGTTAACCTTTTTTCTCTCGTTTCGTTGGCTTTACTTTAGTCAAAGAATAGCTTTAGTATATTTTCGCGTCACGTTGCATCGCGTCACGTTGCCACGCTTGTCACTCTCATAGCGTATATCACAACGCTAGAGTTTACTATTACAACTGTTCCAGCTCATATTTATCACCAGGTCAGCATAGTTCACAACCATATTTTCTTGCAAATGAATTGTTTGCAATAAATAATGCTCGAATAAACTGTTCGGAAGGCACTCGCACAGTAAATAATAACTAGATAGCCATTTGCGGTTGTAACTTGTTATAAAAGTGCCGCTGGTGTAAAAGGATCCGGATCACGGACCTCTGGGCAAAGTGAAATTCCATTAACGATAACGCCATTGAAATACTCCGTACTATTATTATAAGGTTATAAACATGAATAAAAATAAATGCGACTAAAGAAAATTAGCATTTTTGTATTTCAGTCACTGGTCAGCATTTTTTGAAATGGGATATAGGACTTGCACTCGCGATACTCTTACTCTTAACAACCCCTGTGGCGTGGCGGTAGTGCATGCGACTGCTACGCAGGAGGCGTGGGTTCGATCCCCGCTCAGTGCAAATATATGTATGCTATTTGCATTGGTCTGGGTGTTCTATGTATAATTATGTATGTATTTACAAAAAAGAAATAGTATATAAGTATGTTTATCCGCATTCTGGATTACATAACACAATCTATAAAAGCTTACCATGAGCCTTGATAGCGTTGTGTAGAATGTTGTGGAATATTTATTTATTTATTAATGTTTCGATTTACCAACACCTCTGTATTTATGTACTTACTATTATTATTGGTTAAGTTTTCACTTCTGTCGGCACTTTCGGAGTACCCAGTAGTAACTAGAAGTGTCACGTGATTAATTTTTATACAATAAAAATTAAAATTCTCTTCAGAGCGATTTCACACACAGAAATATCACTTTGTGTATAGATCTCGGAGGCACATATGTAATTTTGTTAAAAGAATACTTGATGCTTGTTAGTATTATACACTTGTTTCTAATGAATATTCTTCTTCTCAGGTCTTACCTTTGTTGCTATTGCATGGCTGGCCTGGATCTGTGAGAGAGTTTTATGAAGCAATTCCACTATTAACCACTCCGAGACCTGGATACAACTTTGTGTTTGAGATTATCGCTCCTAGTATACCTGGATTTATATTTTCTGAGGTGAGATATACCAACTACTATACATTCATATGATATGGGTAAGGATCACGCGAGGATCTTCTTCATCCGCCGCAGAATCCATATCTGGAAACCGCAGATAAAATGCGGTCGAATCGCTTTCACTGTCAATTTATAGGGTTTTATAGGGTTTTTTATAGAACTCAAGAGTAAAGACGGAATTCTTTTATGATCACTTTGACGTCTGTTTGTCCGTAAGTCAACGCAATGAAAACATACTGTGGTTTATGTAGCAGAAGTTTATTCTTCTATTCAATTTTGTACTGAATCTTCCATACGAGCCCGATTCGCATTTAAATGGTTTTTTGTATGGTACTAGCTTACCCGGCGAACTTCGCACCGCCAATTATTTTCTGCCCGCGTGACGTCCGATCCCATTCCCGCTGCACCTTCTTATACAATCATAGTTATCTAAACGGCAACAGAAATAACCACAATGTCACTTCTGCGTATATGCCGATGGCAGCCGAATTGGTTGACATTAATGATCACGATCACTGCTCCATTCCCTTGAGTAGTAGCGTGATGATATAGTTTGTGCACGGAACGTGCTATCAATGTGTATGGGGAAAGAACATCTACCTACATTATTCCTCGGCTAATTAATAAATTGCCGAGAGACCTAATAGATGTATTAACAAAAAGGAATATTAAGCACAAGCTTAAATCTCTTTTGTTCCCAAATAATTTGTAAATTGTAAATCTCCAACTAAAAACAAATAAGTAGGAAGTTTTATTTTATGCATGTTATTGTATAAAGATCTTTATGTAAACCTAACTGACCGTATGTTTTAGTACTATGCAAACCCTAGTGGTTTATAAGTGCAAATTCTAACAAAAATGTATATTAATGATTTTATGTGATAATAAATAAAAAAAAATATAGCCTATGTGTTATTCTGATGTGTAAGCTATATTATTGTAAAGTTTCATGAAAATCCATTCAGTAGTTTTTAATTGCAAGAGTAACAAACATCCATACATACATCCATCCATACTCACAAAGTTTCGCGTTTATAATATTAGTAGGATTTTTTTAATTTATAACTTCCAGGCTCCAGCTCGTCAAGGTTTATCACCACACCAAATAGCAATCATAATGAGGAATCTAATGAATAAAATTGGCCACAAATACTATTACGTGCAAGGTGGTGACTTTGGGCACGCCATTGGGTCCCACATGGCCACAATATTCCCTAAGGAAGTCCTCGGTTTTCATACAAATTTGCCAGTTAACTTCGCAAGAAATACACAGTGGGTATGGTTAATTGGATCTCTATGGCCGTCATGGGTAGCTGGAGAGTTTGCAGACAGATGGTACCCAATAACGGACAAAGTAAAATTTTATTTGGAAGAATTTGGCTATATGCATCTACAGTCTACTAAACCGGATACGATTGGTAAGATTTCTTAAATTTCTGTATCTATATTTATAAACGTTTTTATAAAATCACAAAATATTATTTTTGAAAATCCATGCGTGATGCAGATTTACGTAAAGTCAAATTATCCCAAAAAAGGTTCGAGTGTGGATAGTTTTAACCCAACTATGGCAAAGTTATGATTTTGACAGGCTACGTACATATGTATTTTAATAGTTTAGGTGCTATTCGCTCTGGTACTATTCAGCTGGGTGCTCTAAGTGGACTTCACCTTCTCAACTAATAACTTATAAAAACTGTACAAATGAGATATCGCAAGAAGCTTCTGGCTCTGGTTATAGGCTGACACTATTCCCTAAAATGTATTGTTTTGTTAGAGTAACTGGCATACGCTATTTTTATCATTTTCTTTGGTTTAAGGTGTTTTGTTTTAAACTTTTTTATGTAAGTCATTGCTTAAGTCAAGTTGAATCGTTCAGTAAGTCAGTCAGCCAGGACAAGTAATTAATAGATTAACTCCTACCCGCCCTTACAGGAATCGCCCTTCAAGACTCTCCCGTAGGACTAGCTGCCTACGTTCTAGACAAATTGATGATATTCACTGACCCGGCGAACAAGCTGTCGCCTGAAGGTGGTTTGGATAAATACTTCACATACGACAAGCTACTGGACAATATCATGCTGTACTGGATCAGTGGCAGCATCACTACTGCTATGAGGCTGTATAAGGAAACCATTGTGGATAATGACGTAGAACATGTTTTGGCTCAGTAAGTTTATTGAATAGTTGTAGTTGTTTTTTTCTCTTGGTGTAGAAGATCTTCTATCCATAGACTTAACTTACAGCTTATTGTCATAGCCCGAGGAGGGCCAGACCGTAAGGGATGGCCCTGGGTCAGCCGGGGTGCGAGGGATATGTCGATGACAACACCTCCGGCCTAGCACCACGACCCACAGTCGGCGCGCGGTTTTAGTCGGTGCGAGTCCGACATAACCTCCCCTTCCGGCTCCAGCAAGGGAGGTAGCCGAGGGGATTTCCGCACGAAAAAAAGCTTATTGTCATAGAGCGGAATGAAGATAGTTTGAAGAGATTTAAAATTAGGTCGAATGTTTATTTAACTAAAACAGTACATATAGGAAACTAGGTATCATCGGAGATATTATAAAAAAACTGTCGTACGAACCATTAACTGTTTTTATGAAGTTTTTTTTGCGCAAACTTTAGTTCACAGGGCTCGTTTTGATCCAAAACTATTTTAATGCAGATCGACTCTGATTCAAGTTTGTTCGTTAGATTTGATTGTATTGAAAAAAAATACAAAAATTTAGGAATTAAGTTAATGTCAAAACTTCTAAGCCTTTCAATTTTGAGTTAGATTATTTTACAAAAACGGCAAACGAACGGACGCATTTACTACCGTCCTCATACTATATATTATTTATTTACAAAGCTCTTTTTGATAACTCGTTTTAACTATAGGAAATTAAATTACCTTATTACGTGGGTACAACAGCTGTCAGTATAATACGCGAATCGTGTTCTGCGTTACCCTTCCATGTGATGCCGCGGTTGCCACATGTATTATTCAGATCAATTAGAACACGTTTTGCAGGAATCCACATCGTCTGCTCCTTTTTATGTCGACCTATTTTATATTCGGCGATCTTACTTGATGAATGAAATTTAGAAAAATGTTTTTTATGCCACTTAGGGCCGGTTTCGACCAGACATGAGTAAAGTTTATTCCTAGAATAAACAGTCACATATCAGAGAGTAAACCAATTTTACATTCTACCAATATATAATATACCACCGTTTCTCATGGGATAATGAACAATTCTAAGAATAATGAAATGGCGTTTCATACTGCCATATTTTAACTTTATGTTTGACAAGTTCTGTCACACGCTATAATACGACAAAAGCAAGCTGACATGACTTACGTTTAAAAACGTGCATTTTAAATAACGCATAATTTCCGGGTACTTTTTAAATTCATTACTGATTCACTTTAAATTAGCTATACGGTAGATTGCCTGGAAAAATGTCTATTTGATTTACTCGAGAATTCCGGAATAGTTACTTGTCAAGTAGTGAAAGTGGTTAAAGTGGGCTACGGACGTGTGCAACACCGGGGGTGTACTTATATTTACTTGCACGTTGTGAAAATGCCTCATATTATGTGATGTGATTGAAGTTACTGAATTTTTCTGTTAACTTAACGGCCGCCGTATTTTAACAGCACAGAGTAAAAGTGCACAGTTGAAGACAATTTGGTTGCTATAGTGAAATCAACAAATCTTTGAACTGAAAGAGACCACCACCGGCCTTACAATATTGTCAAATTATTCTAAATTATCTTTGAGTTACAATAAAATCAATTATAAAAGAATGTATTTGTCAGTGACCACCGTAGTTCCGATTAAAGCCACTGCATGGAATCATTGGCAACTACGAGTATAACACTATTCGGTGTGAATGAAAATATATAAAATTCAAAATTTAAAAATCCCGGATACTTTCCACCCAACTTTAACCCCCATAACTTTAAAACGGCTCAACCGATTTTCATCAAACATGTCTAAGAATTCTCGCACATAAGCCACCTTTAGATAATACAAAAAAAAACTAAATTTAAATCGCTTCATCCGGACGGGAGCCATGATGCTACAGATAGATATACAGACGTCAAACTAATAACACCCCTCTCTTTGCGTCGGGGGTGGCAAAATATATCTACATTATGAGTATTAATACACTTCGGTGTGTAGTGTATTATAATACGGGTATGATACTAAAAACAAGCCCATTAGTTTTGAGTATTTATTCCAGCCAGGTGTATTACTTTCTTCATTCCTGTTATAATGCAACAGACAAAAAATAAATTAATTAAAGTCTAGGCTCTTAGTCACTAAACGTCCCAAGTCTATTAATACCAACAGTCTTCGATTAGTTTGTCCCCCTCGTCTGTCTTATTAGTACATTTTCTACGAAGCGAAACGTCTCGTCGACAAGGGGGGTTTATCCACTTAGTTATACTATTAGTTATACGATATAACAAAATGGACTGAAAATGTCCAAATAGTTATACTGCTTAGTATAACTACGTGGATTCGATTAATTTAGGTTGTTTTAGTCCAAATAGTTATACTGCTTAGTATAACTACATGGATTCGAGTAATTTGGGTTGTTTTAGTCCAAATAGTTATACTGCTTAGTATAACTACATGGATCCGATTAATTTTGATCGGATTCATCCATTTAGTTATATTCGTAAGTAAACAATCGCTTTATAATATTTATGGGCATTTTATGTTCCAACACATTTGTATTTGAATTGAAAATAATTAGATACCAAAATATAAGTATGTAAAAAAATTATTATATAAAAAAAGAATGAAGCAGCAGGAGTGCACAAATTGCATTGCGAAAGAAGTAACTGTACCCCGACAATATTTATCACTACTAGTACTCTTAGGTGATTACATTTCTGATGGGAGACGAATTTTAGTATTTTGTTCGCCATATATTTTACCTATGGTGTATGCTTTGATATCGGACATGTATATCGTATTGTTCAGAATAATTTTAGTCACAAATTTCATATTGGAAACCAAACAAGTTTATGTTCGACTTTGAGAAAACGTCATGTAGATAAAACCGCGTAGATAGTACTCCCAAATGTTCAGATAAAAGGAGTTATATTTAGGAGTTATATATACGCATTATATTCCGATAGTATTTGGAGAAAACATAAACAAAGAAAAAAGGGATAAATGGTAAAAAAAATATGTAGGGCTTTATACTGTGCTACCACTTCTCCCAAATATCCATATTCGCGTAGGATGGGAATTTATTAAAGATAAGACTGCAAAAATACAAAAATATTAAAAAAAAAATACCATTATGAATTACTTTGAAAATTACTGGCTCAAGAGTGATGAATTCATAAAATCATGGTGTGTGTTTAGAGAGAGGCATCGTAGTGCTAACCAAGTTGAGGCATGAACTTAAACCAAGCATGCTAAACCAGGAAACATGTAAGCATTATGCAATTTTTGAAAGTGACTCTGGAAGGTCCGAAGATGTTATAATCGATATTGGGAAAAGTAAAGAGAACCGAAAAGAAGGCAGTTTAGTCAACGACATGATGATAACGCACGCACAAATGCAATTAGTTAAAGATAATATCACAATAGACACTTTTGAAGAAACAGTGCGATAGCATTTTACTCACTAGATATTTACTTTCTCTGTTATGCTTGTGCCTGGATGAAAGTAATTATTTTCAATTCGAATACAAATGTGTTGGAACATAAAATGCCCTTAAATATTATAAAGTGATTGTTTATTTACGAATATAATTAAATTGATGAATCCGATTAAAATTAATCGGATCCATGTAGTTATACTAAGCAGTATAACTATTTGTACTAAAACAACCCAAATTAATCGAATCCATGTAGTTATACTAAGCAGTATAACTATTTGGACTAAAACAACCCAAATTACTCGAATCCACGTAGTTATACTACGCAGTATAACTATTTGGACTAAAACAACCCAAATTAATCGAATCCACGTAGTTATACTACGCAGTATAACTATTTGGACTTTTTCAGTCCATTTTGTTATATCGTATAACTAATAGTATAACTAAGTGGATAAACCCGACAAGGGCAACTGTGATTGAGAAAGACTTACGCATACATTTACTGCCTACGCTTAATCTTTCTATACTTCGGTGAAATAGTGGATCTATGGGATTATCTTCCTAATCAACCTTATCTGCAAGTCGGTACACCTGCTGATTGAGGGACGAGGCTTTCAACAATCGAAAGAGGGAGGAAAAATTACTGTTTATTTTAGCGATCTTATCTATCCCTACCTTGACGGCCTAGACAAATATTTTTACACGCCAAAGAACCTGGGCTTGTATGAGGAGGATTGGAAATCTGAACTGCTAACTGAATAAAACTCAGACAGCTTGGTATATTTAGAAGAAAGTGCTCTACACAGGGGCCTCAATTTAATGTGATACCGTTAAATTGGTATCACATTTTCAGAACGCGTGTTTTCAATTTATATTAGACATAAAAAATCTCTGTCAAAACACCACGTTGTCAACTAAATTCTGCTGAGGTTTGAATTTTTTTCAGAATTCCACGTACTTTGGTTGTGCTTTCAATATAATTATTAGATTATATTCTTTTAAGTTATCAATCATGGTTTGGTTGTGTTATCAAATCGATTTTGAAATACTTCTTGCTTTGATTACAGAATTCCTACGTCAGTTCCAACATGGGGGCTGCGTTTCAAGCATGAGCTGGCTCACAGTCCAGACTTCATTCTAAAATGGAAGTACCCTAATCTAGTCGGGACGTCTAACTTCGATTTCGGAGGTCACTTCGCAGCCTTCGAAAGACCAGAAGTTTTCAGCAGCGATGTGTTCAAAGCTGTAAATGAATTCTTAAAGCGCAAGAAATAAAGATGATAATCAGTTTTTGGTTTTCTTTCATTTCGTATATGCGATGGATAAATGATTTGTTCAGTGATGTGGGATATTCGAAAAATAAATTAATGTAACGTATGTCGAAAAGGAAATTGCATTTTATCTCGATATTGGAAGAGTTTGCGATATTGTTTCGTGATGTGTTTGTTAAAAATAAATTATTGCAATCTCATTTTACGGTAAGCCGTGAAAGATTGATCTTACTCATCCTATTGCCAATTCCGGTTGTATTTCATGCTTTCGCCTGGGACCCAGGAGTTAGTTTACTCTCTTTTCAAACTCACAGTATTTATTCAAATTAATGTAGCACTACTCCATTTTTTTGACGTGAAACTACGAGTACAACATTTTCTCCTGTCGTTTTGGTTTATACGGCTTTAAAATGCGGTTGTTATAAAGGGACACAGCCTATTTAAAAAAAATTAAACTCCACCATGATTTTTTTAGACCTAAGTAAGCTGTAAAGAAATCCTATGTACCTATCTCCACAAGTACCTAGATGAGTTAGTCAAGTCAAAGTAATACGTCAAATGGTAAACATTCTGTATCGATTAAAAATAATGACGACTGCACGGTTTGAGTTGCTTTTAAAGTGGTCGTTATGTGTGAGAAAATTATACCATAACGTGAGTCGAAGATAATAATTGTATCAAATCTGAAAGTACTTTTTGCATACCCTTTTATTCTTTGGTGTTTTTGTTGTTTTCTAGGCGTTAGACTGCGTGCATGATTTCAGAGACTGAACATTTGTTCACTGTGCCCGCAGCTAAGTTTCCACATGAAGCGACTCGTTACTACATTCATCACATTTTTCCATCTTGATACACATCCTTCACCAGTATGAAACCTTTTAAACTAATTCATTACATTAAGTTGCGAGAAAAACTATGCAATTTGTTTGATAAATTATTTATTATTTTCTGCAATATCGCGTGTAAGGTTGTCAAAGTTATTACCGGTATCAGAGTTTAAACATACCACACAATAAACGTTACACGAGGCCCAAAAACAAACACTACGTCGACCATTTCAAAATTACTAAAAATTGAAAATGGCGCACTAAACCGTGTTTCCTAGAAAAAAGAAGGAATAAAGTGAGGCATAGGCGACGCTGCGGACGGACGAAGGGAATAATTCGATTTAATGTCGCTGACTGGATTGCAGACGCTTACAGCATCGAGTTGAAGTTGTTTATTATTTTGTTTTGCGTTTGCGAATTCGATGATTGAAATCTAATGAGGTTATGCTGCGAGATGTATTTTCTGTTTGTGTTTTTTCTTTTGATATGTGGAGAGTGTTGGCTTGTGCTATTGCGAATCTAATGTTGTCAGGAAATATTTGCCCATTTTATGACCCCTTCTTTTTAGTTTCTATCAGTAAAGTCAGTACTAGGACGATTTTGAAGACGGCATCAATCGGCACAATACGTGTTTGCATTTTTCATTCATCTCTGCTTGCGATCATCTCAAAAATCCTTGTCATAATCATCTTTCACATAGTCCATCCATTTTCTCGTACATCATCCTCTCCCCTTGTAACGTTCTACATTCTTATTTCTCTGCGTCTCTCATCTTTGGGACATTTCTAGAGCTGTCATCTTAGTGATGTGTACCAATTGCTCTGCAGCCGCGAAGCCCGTGGTCCTTTGAAATGAAAAGCTATCGCGAAGTTACTAGAATATGAAAAAAATAATGAAATACATGGCAAGCCCCGAGTTTCCCAGCTTAACTTAATTCTGCTCCGTCGACCGCCACAGAGCACGCGAATTGAATATTATTTACTTGCTGTCTGAGTTGTACGGCGCAGTGGTGACAAAATGTAATAAACCATTGCAATTGGCTATTTCAATTTCACTTGATCTACTTCCACTAAGTCGAGTGCCAAAAGCAATCATGTTTTATGAAGCATGAGGTGTGTTTTGCGATAGAAGACAATTGTGCTGATACAATAGTGCTTTGACCAATCACTCACACGTGATGACTCATCAAAACAGATGCAGCTATAGGAAATAAGTTTTAGTAGAAGCTCTCAGAAAAAAATAAAAATAAAACTAAACTCGTCAGCAACTGTGCGGAGAACTAGACAGAATCTAGTTTAACGTCTGTGTTGCGGTGGCACAACTTTTTCTCTACAGTCTACGTCATTCCCAATGATTTGCCGGAAACGGGCAAGTTTGTTGGGAATATATTTTATCTTTTCAGCTTATTCTGCTTCGAAACAACTTCTGGATAGAGGTTAATTTGAAAAGACTCTAACCTTATTTATGCCCGTATGGTCTCTTCCTACCTCATTGGAAGTGATACGTGACTACTTGTATGTATGTTGAATCTGTTAAAGTTATATTTCTAAGGTAGATTGTCTCAAAATTATACATTTTATATTTATCTGGTCGATTCTCCTGTCGTACGTGTAACATTTCTATCAATACGTTTTCTATTAGTACAGTAATTCCACTCTGATTAGCATACAATCCCAGAATGATTACGCTGTGGACTATGCAGAAACACACATTTACAATTCAAAAGTAGCTTCTCCCACGCCTCGCTTCGCAGATGCAAAACAATACAACGTAGGGCTGTCAATTCACGAATATGACGAGAATTCTCTGGGGAGTATGGGATCCAAGCCAACTTTACCTGTTAGTTGGTAAACAATCTGAATGACAGACGACCGACTTTAGCTCCTGTGTGAATATAAGATGCAAACTTTGGATGAACCTGGATTGTCGTTTGAATGAGTAAAAAAAATATTATTCAAAATTAAAACCCAACTGATACTGAAAAAATCGATATAAGTTCGATAGCAGGCGTTACCCATTAATTCTTATCCAGGTCATGATGTGAACGGTACCCCGCCTGTTATCAAAATTTTCAGTATCGGTCGGGATTTTAATTTTGAATATTTTTTTAATTAATACTTTTTAGTCACGATGATCTCCTTTTAATAACCTTGATTTTGATACCCTACTCGATAAGTTCAATTGACAATTTTTTTTGACAACATCCAATTTGGCACCAAATGTTCATCAAATAGCATTTTCACATTTCATATATCGATGAACACTTGAGCGACGATTACCTTTAATTTGAGACATTAATCATAGAAATATGTGAAGTGGTTTAGAAGTTAAGAGTTCCTTCTTGACGGTCGGGTGAAAAGGAGAGATGACAAGAATAAAATCTTGCCAAATCATTTAATAATTATTTTATTGATCAGGTTCAAAAGAGTAATTTAGCGAACAACCTAGCCGTGCCAGTGCATATTTCCAATTCGATATTTATAAATCCTACCACACCCAAAGAAATACATTCCATTATTATGAATTTGAAAAATACCAAGAGTACTGGATATGACGAAATATGTACACAAATTCTGAAACGAGTCTCGACAAAAATATGTAACGTTTTTGGTAGGACGTGTAAAATAGTCCTACCAAACTGGTGTGTTTGCACACAGAGCGTAAAGAACCTCTGACCTGGCGTTTGGTTGTAAGAAAGGAAATACTCATGTGACCGCTTCCATGAATGAAAACGTAAGAAAATCGGCACTGACCTGTGTTCCACCTCGTGAGGATTCAGCTGTAGACAGGCGTGGTTCCTGGCACGTGCTGGTAGGTAGGTATATTTCGACCGGCCGGTGACTTTCTTGAATTTGTCGTTTTCTTCCGATACACTTCACTTATACTGACTTGAGAATGTGGCCAAAGGAACTTATAGAATTACACAGAAAGAAACGAGGAGTTGAATTAATCAAACTTCCGTTTTTTGCGTTAGCGGAGTCAAAAAAGGACACCTTACGGTGCTAGCGGCGAGTTAGTGACTGATTCTAAATGAGCGGGTTGAACGTAATGAAGCTTGAGAGTCCCGCTCATAGAAACTTCGTTCTCAAAATATAGTTCGAACAGATCCATTCACAGCGCCATTCATTGGCCTCCTCCAACACTAAGTGGTCAACAAATGAGCGCCAATATACAAACATTATTCGATACATAGAAGCGGTTTCTTAAATTACAAATTGAAACACAATTAAATTATGTGGGAAATAATTAAGAAAATACATAAGCGCTCCACCATGCACCCGGCTTTGGAACGTCGCAAGACGTTACGAAACAAACAAGCGAACACTGGCTGATTAGAGCCCATAGTGAATTTGTATAACATAATAATACACATAGCGAAAATAACAACTTAGACTAACAATATTCTATCTAAAGTATGTTTAAAGTTTGAGTTAAAAATTAAAGTTTAAGATTCTATTTAGCGTTGTAAGTTATTGCGTTGGGATAGGATACAACTTGCTTACAGCGAGTTTGTAAGTACCAGTACGCGTTTTATATATTATGATAGACATGAGGAGTCCAGGTCCAGTATGACAATTGACAACGTGAAAATGCTGGATTATTAGATCAACAACCTGATCGCGTTTAGGGAGAAGGACAGGATGTAATCCTGATACAGAATGAGGTTCGATCTTAAATTTAAATCGTGCGAATTTTAAAACGTATGTAATGATACGTAGTAGTTTCTGCCAAGAAGAAACACGTTGTGCTAATGTACATAACAATGGCGACTCTGTGTGTCCCGTTGTCACACTCAACACATTTGCCTCATGCTCAGGTAAGTCAGAACAGTTGGCGGGAGAGAATGATTTAATAAGCCATTCATCAGGGGGGCCGCGGATCCATGCTGGACCGTTCCACCACAAATCATAAGTCAAAAGTTGCGAGGGGAGCATGCCGCGTGATAGACAATCACTCGGGTTAATGTCTCCGGCGACGTGATAAAAATGTTTAGCGTTCAAGTTTTCTTGACACTGAGCGACCCGGTTGCTAACAAAAATCGACCACCGATGTGGTGACGAGTGAACCCATGATAAGGCAATCGTGGAATCAGAAAAGGCGTAAATGTCAGTAACGGGAATGCGTAATGCATAAGAATCACGTACAGTTCTTGTTAACTTTGACATAAGCAAAATATCACATAACTCTAATCGAGCAAGCGTAGTAATCTTTGTCGGAGTGACCTTTGATTTTTCACACAAAATGCGAGTTTGAATGCTAGATGGGTAGGTACAATGTGCATAAATAACACATCCCATGCCATTCAGGCTGGCATCACAAAATGCGACAAGACGTGATTCGCAATCAACTTCGACACCTATATATCGCGGAATTTTTAATGTGTCAAGCAATTTTAATTCTTGAACGAGAGCGGAAAAGCGTGAGCGTATATGCTCTGGAGCAGGGTCATCCCAATCACTCTTACTAAGCCAAAGTTCCTTAATTAACAACTTGGCGTAGAGTATCACAGGTGTCACCAACCCGAGCACGTCAAATAGTCGTGCAACTATAGGGAGTATATTTCTCTTAGTGCACTTCTCATCTACCAAGGTGGATGTGAAATAAAAATTATCTCCACACGGCTCCCACGAGAGACCTAAAACCTTTGCGACATGACTGCCAACATCAAACTCAAGCGATTTGCGGTGAGTATTTATGTCAGCGTTCATTGCGATAGGACATAGCCTAAAATTTAATAATAATAAAAACAGGTCTGCCTGTAAATTGGGACCAATATGTAAAATATCATTGAGCGAAAGACAAGTGTGGGTTTTAGCGCTCGCGTCTAACACAATACGCGGCATCGGTTCGTCATGTCGAACCACTGCGCGATGTGGTATATAATAACCATCCATAGACAAATTAGAGTCATCAACGAGACCAAGACAACCGTTATCCAAACAATCCCGAATAACCTTATTGTAATTTTCGCGTACGGTTGGTGATTGACGAAGTTTACGCTCGAGCGACAAAAACCGGCGGTGAGCGACGCCGCGCGAGTTCCCTAGTTCAGAGGGATCCTTGCAGAACGGCAGCGCAACAGAATAATGACCTACGTCATCGCGAGTCACAGTAGATGTGAAAATATTCTCGCACTTGGTTTCTTCTGGAGACAATAGGCGCTTCACAGGAACTTCCTCAAGTTCCCAAAAATTTTGCACTAAATCATTTAGTGCTAGCGCAGAAAAGGATGCGGTTGTAGGCACAACAACTTTACGTGGGTAATCACCCATAAGTACATACCCAAACGCGGTTGATAGTACACAAGGGGCACTGGGACCACACTCGACTCTATTTCCTAAGTAGATATACGGGAAGAGCTGTGCACCTAATATTATATCAATGTTTCCTGGAATGTTCCAGCTTAAGTCAGCAAGCGGTAAATCGCGAAGATTTAACTCGCTATCACACTTAATTAATTGCGAGGGCAATTGATCCGTAAGGCTATTCATAACTAACGCATGTATAGTATACTTATGATCTGCATAAATACGAGATTCAATGTCCAAATACACATAGCCTATTATCGTGTGCGAAATGGAGCCAACACCTTTGACAACAGAATTACTCATTGGTATTATTGGTAAATTTAATAAACGACAACAGGACAATGTTATTAAGTTATTCTGTGAGCCATTATCAATTAGACATCTGACTACAGATTTATTTCCAGTGCTACCTTTAGGGCGAGCATACACCTGAGCGGTTGCCAAGAGAATATCACCCTTATGGCTAGAGGCATACGAATGCACAGTGCTTGAAGCGAGCGATGACTCAGGAGTGGGACCGTCAAGGCCGCACTGGGGCGGCGGGGATGCGGCAACAGTCGTCGCATGCGAGTGCGAATTATTAATATTATTCTCAAAATGCAATAATTTATGATGTTTTTTCTGACAGAAACAAACTGACGTACTTTTACATTGCGGGAGATTATGTAATGTGCTTAGACAATTCACGCAACCACGCTTAGATTTAATAAACTCATATCTAGCCTTTGCATTTTGCATATTTTTAAACTGAGCGCAGTCATACAGGTGTCGGTGGTCACTGCCGCCACATAAACAACAGGGCGCGTTACCTGCGGCGGGCGCATTCGACTTATTATTAATCGGCTCACTGACAACAAACGACTTAGAATTACGCTGTACACGCCTATCATTAGACTGTGGTGTCCCAGCAGTGGACGACTTCGCATATGACGAAGACCGCGGGTTTGACCGTTCAATCATCTTAGCATAATCTTGTACAAAGTCGATCAGCTGTTGCGTCGTAGGTATATCGACACCTCGAACAGAAAGTTCGAAGGCTTGGATGGTTAGCGTGTCCATTTTCCTCAAGGCACATTGTAGAAACACGAAGTCCGTTAAATTATTTATACCTAACTCTTTAAGCGCGGCGATAGATGAGGAATATATACCTATAAATGAATCAAGTGAGTTCACACTAGGTGAACAATTCTTTAAGTCTAATATATTATTAAGATAATATGAACCTAATGAGCGTTTATCTTGGTATTTCTTGACCAAGGCGTCCCACACTATACTGTAGGTCTCACTTGACGGAACAATACCGGCAGTGAACTTTAATGCGTCTTTGGTTAATTTTGAGAATAGGTATTGCACACGTTGCGAATCAGACAATTGTGTGTTCGAATGAATATTGGCCTTAAAGGACTGATAAAATGTATTCCAGTTTTCAGGGCGTCCGTCAAAACTCGGAATAACAAGCATTTCCAATTTCACTACAGACGCGCTTGAATTACTCGGCCCGTGTGATGCGACCTCCTTGACCTTGAGCGTAGATAATTTATTTCTAATGCGTTTTATTCTCGAATACAATTCATCGAATGAGTCAAGGCAAGAATAGTCGGGCTCCACAGGGGGTTCTAATGATAAATTTAAGCTATTTATTTGATCCACAATCGACTCGAATTTATCGCGAACGTCATCGATGGTCTCGGTCTCAGCCAGAAAATCTTCATTCGCTCGCGTCGTTATGTCAAAACACACAACTGATTTCGACGATTTATACCAACGATTAATGCGTGCAAACAATAATTCCTTCTTTTGATTCAACAGAATAAGCTTCGATTCGAGATCTGACGACATGTTTGCAAATTAACGATAGGTAAGACCTACCTATTGAAATATAACAAGAAGATTATCTGTAAGGTACCTACTATAATATAATAGTAATTCAACACAAACAGTTTAGATATACCTACTTTTTATTGAAAATTGTACTACGGCTTATTATATAATAGCGCAAGTAGCACGGCGGAGCGTATAATAATAGTAATGTAACTATGTACTTACGTACCTAGATAGGTACCTACCTACAAAGTTACGCGTATGCGAATAGAATGATGATTATTTACCAATTAATACGTAAATCACCAACTATTATAAATATCTACCAATTATTACGTAGATTTAGCGTTTTAAATGCAGAATTTACCAAATAATTTACGTAAATCTGTTAGCGAAAGAAAGTAATGAAACTAAGATGGCGGAAAGAATTCACCAAAATTACGTGAATCTTTTAATTAAATGAATAGGAAAGAAATATTATTCACCAATAATTACGTGAATATGTTATTTACTGGCCTATCCGACTCGTAAGGACCATAAATTATGGTAGGACGTGTAAAATAGTCCTACCAAACTGGTGTGTTTGCACACAGAGCGTAAAGAACCTCTGACCTGGCGTTTGGTTGTAAGAAAGGAAATACTCATGTGACCGCTTCCATGAATGAAAACGTAAGAAAATCGGCACTGACCTGTGTTCCACCTCGTGAGGATTCAGCTGTAGACAGGCGTGGTTCCTGGCACGTGCTGGTAGGTAGGTATATTTCGACCGGCCGGTGACTTTCTTGAATTTGTCGTTTTCTTCCGATACACTTCACTTATACTGACTTGAGAATGTGGCCAAAGGAACTTATAGAATTACACAGAAAGAAACGAGGAGTTGAATTAATCAAACTTCCGTTTTTTGCGTTAGCGGAGTCAAAAAAGGACACCTTACGGTGCTAGCGGCGAGTTAGTGACTGATTCTAAATGAGCGGGTTGAACGTAATGAAGCTTGAGAGTCCCGCTCATAGAAACTTCGTTCTCAAAATATAGTTCGAACAGATCCATTCACAGCGCCATTCATTGGCCTCCTCCAACACTAAGTGGTCAACAAATGAGCGCCAATATTCAAACATTATTCGATACATAGAAGCGGTTTCTTAAATTACAAATTGAAACACAATTAAATTATGTGGGAAATAATTAAGAAAATACATAAGCGCTCCACCAGTTTTAAGTCACATTTTTAACTTATGTATTTCCTGTGGCGTATATCCAGACAAATTGAAACTAACAGTAATCAAACCATTATTTAAAAAAGGTGATCCATGTTCCATGGCCTGTTATCGACCAATTGCCTTAATACCTACGATATCGAAAATCTTTGAAAAGGTCATGCACAGCAGGATATACCAATTTTTAGAGAACCATAATCTTTTTGCAGAAGAACAAGTCGGTTTTAGACAAGGCAAAAGTATAAATATGGCCATCTACAACTTTTTAAACGTGGTCATAGATAGTGTAGATAAAAGGGTACCTGTCTGTGCACTTTACATGGATCTCACAAAAGCGTTTGACTGTGTGGATCATGAGCTACTGTTAAAAAAACTAAATGCTTACGGAATAAGGGGTAAGGCTCTAGATCTTATTGCATCTTATCTTACTAGGAGAAAACAATGTACTCAAATAACACGCTTATGTCCCAAAAACAGAACAGAAACACGCTTCATATCGGAATATAGAGAGACTAATCTTGGTATTCCGCAGGGAAGTGTATTAGGACCACTTTTATTTAATATTTATATTAACGAACTACCTAAAATAACAAACCACCCGACAATTTTATTCGCTGATGATAGCACAATTGTATTTACAGGCAAGAATAATTCACTGATTGAATCTGAGATTTCAAAGACCCTTAATAATGTAATACAATGGCTAAAATTAAATAATTTGAATATTAATCTAAGCAAAACACATTTAATGACATTTAAAAATAGAATTCCACTTATGACACTCACTAATATTAAATATAATGACGAAACCATTAATGAGGTAGAAACAACAAAGTTTTTGGGACTTAACATAGATAGCAACTTAAATTGGAATACACATGCAGAGATCCTTTGCTCAAAACTGAGTACTCAGTCATACGCATTGTATATGCTCACAAAAAAACTCAACCAGACCGCAGTACTGACAGCATATTATGGTAACGTTGAAAGTATGTTAAGATACGGAATCATATTCTGGGGAAACTGTACAGAAAAAGAACGAATATTTATAGCACAAAAAAAATGCATAAGGGCAATTTGCAAGATCAATCGAACAGACAGCTGTAGATTATGGTTCAGAAACCTGAAAATATTGACAGTACCGTGTCTATACATGTATGAGTTGGTGTTATTTGTCAGGTCTAACTTAACGATGTACGAACATTATAAAAGCAAACGCCACTGTCTAAAAGTTAGCTGTCCTCAACACAAAAGTGCATTGATGACAAATAGTGTACTGTGTATGGCGCCTAGGGTTTATAATCACTTGCCGAAGAAATTATTAGACAGCATAAACATTGATGTATTTAAACGAAAAGTAAGACAATTTCTCGTAGAAAAAGCCTATTACAGTGTAACCGAATTTATAAATGACATGCAAAATTACCAGAAATGACATATTGTGTGACATTATTTATTGACTTATTTTAAATTTTAATTTTATTTGACATGTATACATCATTGACTTGTACCAAGGATAGGAAAAAATTTTAACATAATATTATTCTTTTTGATGGACTAATTACTGTATTATTTTTTTTAATTCTATATGATTATTACTAGCGCTATTAATTTAGAAATACCTGTAAAATTGCATGCCGTCAGGTGGATTATGGAGATACTTTATTTACTGAATGTTACCTATAAATTACCCATTTTCGCAATAAATGAGTTTGAGTTTGAGTTTGATTCTTGGCTTTTATAATAGGCTTTCTGGCACAGTTTGCTCTTTACTATATTTTTAAATTTATTAACAGGTAAATCTCTGATTTCATTAGGAAGCTTGTTAAAAAAGCGAATACAGTTGCCCTGGAAAGAATTACTTATTTTATGGAGTCTACTATGACAACTTTTACCACTCTTTTACAATATATTTCTTAATTTAATGAGATCGGGTAGATAATTTATTTTAACTACAGGAAAATACCCAATTTTTCTTCCGTTAGTCGCCTCTTATGACATCCTTCAGGTGAGCTGCTGGGGTGATAAATGTATCTGATGTATCCTTTTTCCGTCACCACACGAATATTTGCGTAACGTACCTAACTATCTTTGAGTTAATACTGAGAATTCCAGTTTACCAGAACATAATCCATAATACGTTTTCTTACGAAAACCGTGACGTGGGAATTTTTATTTTATATTCAAATGGAAATTCACCAGCCCTACGCACGCCTCATTTGTTTAACAAATACTTTTCGAGACAAGACTTGGTATACAGTTCTTGTTGAAATAACAAGAAGTTTTTTTCGATTGATCGTTTGCGAATTTCTTTTTTTTCTGTTTCCAAGTGGTTTCCAATGTTTTCTAATAGACTTGCAATTTTTGTATACACTTGAATACAAAATTAGTTAGGCCTTATCTCTCAAATGAATAAGTTTATTTTTATTAGTTGATTTTTAACTTGTGGGCTTTTGGAGTGGTCTTCGTAGAATTAACTTCACAAGATTTGTAATAATATTTCTAGGGTAACTGTATCTATATCTACGCTTTTGAAACAAGTTCCTTGATTAAAATTAGGTACCTACCTTACTACCTATCATAATTAATCTAAAGCCTAATAAAAAACGACAATTATTTAAAGGTTAAATTATAAAATTCAAGAATATTTGGATCTTTAGAATATTTTTATTTAATTTTTATTATTTTGATTGTTTGTTTTTTTTTTAAATCTCTACTATAGTACGGAAACAAAACATTGTGAATAGATGAAGTAAATGTACGTATCTACTCGACTTTGTATAAATTAACATAATTAATAACTATTTATACAAAATTAGCTTAGTATTATCTATGGATGGTTTTAAGATATAATACCAATCAAGCATAAAAATCAATAGAACTGTATTCAACTACTGAGTAATACCTTATATCATAGCACATATAAAGCTAAATTCATCACAGGGAGGATACAATATCATTATCTTGAGTATCAGTGTGTCGCTTCTTACAAGTACGGATTGCGTTTCACAGCGGGAGTGTTACGGAAATGAGGTCTTGATCGATTAGATCGGATGATTGACTACCAAAAGTGCTCTAAAGAGAGTTAGAATGCGACGGAAAATGTAGGTTTTTCATAAACTTATTATATACTAGATTTTCACGCATGTCACATAATTATGTCAGTTACGTCATGTATGTCACTGTCAACTGTCAAAATTGGCAAAAAAAAACCAATATTTTTATTTGTAAGCATTTGTTTTAATATTATTTCGATAAATACTTAAATACTCTAATAATGTGCGCTGTGTTTTTTTAATAAAACATACGTCACCCTTAAAGTCAGATATAAAGAGAAGGGAAATTTGAAGTGATTCAAGTATGGCTCAATAGCTCAGTTGGAAGAGCATTCGCCCTGTAAGAGAAAGGTCGTATTTCGAACTTAAAAAGTTAGCGTAATAAATGCTATAAAAATTTCATTCAAACATATTTTCTTTCTTTCAAGAGATGTGATGTACGAAGGGAAGATACGGGTAAGACTAGGGTACTCGGGCTTCAGTTGGTTGATTAAGCTGGTTAACATGCTAATTGATGGATAAGGGTCAGGCAATAAGCAAGATTCCTTCCGAGGTTGGGTCATTCGGCAGTTACACCCATAATAGTCAGTAGGTAAATCAATGCAATTAAGGTCCTTACTAGAGACGATGCCGTAGAGCGAATGGGTGGAGTCTACGAACGTAATAATCGCAGCCCCGCACCACCCCGCACTCATGTCACTAAAGAGATTATAATATAAAAATATGGGAAAAGATGTCGGTAAAAAGGGTACAGAGTGGACACATCATATTCTGCCTAACTTCACGTACCTAACTGATTTGGTATTTTTTTGACATCGATGTTGATTGATGGTATGGGCATAACAATTCACACAATATTTTATATAATGGTTAGTATTCTTAAATGTTTCTATTTTCCGCGCATATTTTTTACTTTTTCTTTCATAAAAACTTTCTCTAGACAATAACAAACACAACAAAAAAGAAAAAGCGATTTGGTCCAGCCTCAGCCAGTCCAGCCAAAAATGAATCCCTGTTGGGAAATAGGAATTCATTTTTATATTATACTAGCTGTCCCGGCGAACTTCGTACCGCCAATTTTTTTCCGCCCCACGATCCGCGTCAGATCCCGTTCCCGCTGCACCATTTAGGGGGATGAAAAATAGATGTTGGCCGATTCTCATAGATACCGGATAAGCACAAAAAATTTCATCAAAATCGGTCAAGCCGTTTCGGAGGAGTATGGCAACGAAAACTGTGACACGAGCATATTATATATTAGACTAGCTGTGCCCGCGACTTCGTCCGCGTGGAATGTACTTAATAAAAAAAATCAGTTTATTTTTTTTTGTTTTTGGCATTTTTTTTTTTAGCCTAAGTTACTCCTTATTACATAAGCTATTTGCCAGTGAAAGTCCCGTCCAAATCGGTCCAGCCGTTCCAGAGATTAGCCAAAACAAACAGACAGACAGACAGACAGACAGACAAAAAATTTAAAAATATATATTTTGGTATGTGTACCGTATATACATTCATATGCATGTAGTAGAAAGCGGTTATTTTAATATTACAAACAGACACTCCAATTTTATTTATTTGTATGTATAGATAGATTGTATTGTACATATAAACCTACTTCTTGAATGATACTATCTACTAAAGAAAACCGCTTCAAAATCCGTCGCGTAATTTTAAAGATCTAAGCATACATAGAGACAGACAGACAGCGGGAAGTGAATTATTTTATACTAGTGATTATGGTAGTGATCATGTTTTTATAATATTATATATTTATACATATATGTAGCTATAGGTATGTATAGTATTCTAATATACATATATTATTTACTAGCTGTGCCCGCGACTTCGTCCGCGTGGAATTATTTTTTATAATTTTTCTAAAATAAAAGTAGCCTAAGTTACTCCTTATTACATAAGCTATCTGCCAGTGAAAGTCCCGTCCAAATCGGTCCAGCCGTTCCAGAGATTAGCCAAAACAAACAGACAGACAGACAGACAGACAAAAAATTTAAAAATATATATTTTGGTATGTGTACCGTATATACATTCATATGCATGTAGTAGAAAGCGGTTATTTTAATATTACAAACAGACACTCCAATTTTATTTATTTGTATAGATTATACGGACGTAGTTTGTGACGTTATATAGGTTAATCTCTGGATCTACAGAACCAATTCTATGAATTATTTCACCCACACTATTTATCAGTGTCATAGGTTTTATATCATTACACTACGAGTGAGGGTCACCATCCGGAACGGCATCCAAAATCTACGTGGCTGGAGCCGTGGGCAACAGCTGATAACAAATAAAGTGCGTGAATAAAATAATCAACACAACATTTTCATGTATTTCTTGAGAGTTTAAAGCTTTAGCTTTTTTACCGAATTTACTTTCGGCGTCTCATAGAAGTGTCTTATCTGTCCACTTATGCATTAGTCTCGAATTGTGTTGCTGTCAAAGCTGCGAAAACGTGAAGCACAACCTCCCCGTCCAACAGCCATCACGGCACTGCCGCCCGGCCCCCGCATAGGCACCCGCTAAGCCAAACTCTCGAGAACGTAACAAAAACGTGGCCTGTGACTTCAAAAGTCAATGTATTGAACGGAAAAATGTACCACTTATACTCCAGATCTTTGTCTTTCTTTTAGTTAAAAAATTACGTAAAAATTCTTTTCCGTTTAGAAGTAGTTGCCAGTTTTCTTTTGAGTGACCTTTTTGCTTTGGGAATGATTTTCATATAGTAATTATAAAGTGAGAATAACTAAAAATGTACCAAATGTAGACAAGAAACCAACAAATAAAATAGTGTAAACAGTTTTCAAATACGTCCACAAATAAAAAAGGAGTTGGTCTCTAAACATACGCCTGAAAACTAGATTTATCATTTTTATTCCTCTTAAGTGAAAACTATTTTAAATCTAAAATAACTAACTTCTAAACCCTCGCGTTCCATGATGTACAACAATTATAACGGGAATTAACGCGATCATTATAATTATTGCATATCGATTGCCGTTTTATAGTATATTCTAAAAGAACTGTTATAATTCATGTTATTTAGTAAAGAATCACTAATAATAAGTACAAAGTTAAGACTAAACTACTTATTGGGATTAGTGCAGACTCTTGTGCTAACGTAACATAAATAGAAGAGGAATCACTCATTATGTCTCATGATGTATCAATAAAAAATATTCACTTATCATCTCACTTAAAAGTAACTTATCACACAATAATTGGTACATTAATGTAACGTTGTAATAGCGGATCAGTTTTAAAACTTCCGCCCGGTGGAGCGCGAGACAAATTTAAATAAACCTTCCTCCTGGTATAAAAATGAAACTGTAATCCATCTGGGCTGGGAGTTTCGTCGCAGCTATAATTTCTCTTAGATTTGTTGCAGGTGGATAGGAAATCAATTTAGAACACAATTAGGTAATAGAATAAATACACACATTGCCATAAATGCGAAAGTTTGTGAGAATGGATGGATGTATGAAGGTATGGATGGATGTTTGTGAAAATGGATGGATGTATGAAGGTATGGATGGATGTTTGTTACTCTTTCACGTAAAAACTACTGAATGGATTTTCATGAATCTTTCCAATAATGTAGCTTATACATCAGTATTACACATTAGGCTATACATATCATCACGCTACTACTCAAGGGTACGGAGCAGTGATAATTAATGTCAACAAATTCAGCCGGCATCGGCATATACGCAGAAGTGACAGTGTGGTTATTTCTGTTGCTGTTTAGATAACCATATTATTGTATAAGAGAGTGCAGCGGGAACGGGATCGGACGCCACGCGGGTGGAAAATAATTGGCGGTACGAAGTTCGCCGGGTCAGCTAGTCTAACGTATTTTTCAAATCATCTCTATCTACAAGTAAGATAATTTCCTAGAAATCCAGAATTGTTTCCTGAATATTATCATAAACTTTTGCCAAAGCTTTAGGAGTCAACGATCAAAGACGTCTATCCATCTTTTTTCATCATTCAACACAAAAGTTTCGCCGGCAGGCCTGTCCTTATCCTGTGGCTGTCATGCTCGGCTGTCTTCCACCGCAGTATTCGCTGAAAAATGAATACGAATTAATTCGGAAAAATTAAAATTCTTTAACTGCGCTCACTTCTTAGAGATTATTTTTGGACGTCACGTTTTACGATAAAGTATAATTGTTGGTTTTTAGATCATTGTGCGCTTTGATTGTATATACAACGCTATCTAGACTGGTAAGTATAGATTAGCTAGTTTGTGTTATGTAACCTAGAATGCGGATAAAAATACTTATATTATCTATTTTTTTTAAAGTATTTGCATAATTATTATACATAGAAAAAACCCACACCAATGCCACCTACATGCGACATGTTAACGATGGTGACCCTCTTTCCAAGACATTGCCTTTAGCTTACCTTCAGGCGAGGTGAAGTCAAATTGACGTGTCCTTTATATAAAAAAAAATACCAATGAATATGAATAATATCATGCATACAAATATTTGCATTGAGTGGGGATCGAACCCGCGCCTCCTGCGTAGCGGCCACGTTCACAACCGCTACGCCACAGAGGCTATCAATTTGTCAATTCTCTCGTCTTTTTAGATCATTGTGGGCTTTGATATGGATCTATGATGATGTTGTGATATTCTTTTCTTGTTTTTAAAAATATATATTTACTAATCAAGTTTCATATGGAGTACTTATCAGATACCTGAAAATTGCGAAGATACAATAATTTTATATCCCCCATACAAGTAGATACAAAAACGAAGGTTTATATACGAAGTCCTAATCCTCATCCACGTTTTCATGAATATAATTTTATCAAATCAGATCACTTGTCAGTTACTTAGGTGCGCTCAAGTATCGTCTGTAGGCTGAGTTAAGTATTTCCATAATATCACTCACGTTACTTTGATTATATAGGCGTTAGTCAAAACAACACTTAAGTCTGTACGCTCATGAATAATCTGTATAATTCGCATCGCTTAATGACAAGGCAACGTAATTCACTGAGATATAGCCGGGGCAAACTCATGGTAAGGATATTAGATTCAATACTGGGCAATCGTAGTTCTCTTTACATTTTTTTATAGGACACGTTTACTACATATTACTCCCCCTCGCCATTTTGCAAAAAGTCCCTTTGATATATATAACAATCAATTGCTGTTTTTAGTGTCGCTAAAACTCGAGAACGGCTGAACGGATTTATCTTAAGTTGGTCTTGAAATGTTCGTGGAGATCTAGGGAAGGTTTAAAAGGTGAGAAAAAATGGAATAATTGTCGGGAAAATCCTAAAAACAGCCCTTTTCTTTTTCCCATATAAACGCAGTACGAAGTCTACTGGGTCAGCAGTTATTTAATAAAAATTACGAAGGGATATCTCTGCAAAACCATAGTAATTACCGCGGGTACAGAATCTGGCTGTAGAAGTAATAATCTTACCGTTTATAACTGTTACTTTGTGCAAATCGAATACATAGGGAAACTTTGTGACCTATTTGTGACAGAAGTGTTACTTTGTAACCTAAATCAATAAGATTTTTCATTTGATAATAGAGTTTCTACCGTTTTTTATTGTTGTTCAAACAATACACTTTGGCTCCTTCTTTTTGATATGGTCCTAGACGATTATAATATTGTATTGTTGAAATATTAAAATTTAAATATTCGTATCTAACACGATTGCCATTACAAGAGAGACGAGTCTCGTCCATGACATCGTCGCATTACATATTCGATGTCGTTCAATATTAATGCGAATGCTCAAGTATGCAAATTGATTGATAAACGGATATTAAGCAAAACTGACATTATATTGGCAGCAGTAGTTTATTAACATATTTTATTTTCCTACATGTCTTTTGGTTTCATGAATATTGTAAGAGAATTTCGTGGAACCTTCTCTCAAATCAGAGTTGCTCAGTTTAGTTACCGCTATCGCACCCAAAGACGTACGTGACACTTTGTTGGGGTTAAACCCTACCGAAAGGGATCTAGAAATAACTCCACGGTACTTGAATGCCACGGTTTTCGTTTGTTTTTTGTCTCAACTGTCGGTTGTGATTCATCGTGCGCTCCTTTTAGGAATGTTTATTATCTATAGGATATAAGTCAAAGTGTAAAATGAATGTTCGTTAGACTGTGACGGCAGCGTGACGTGAGGGATTCACGTACCCCCATAGACAGACGATAGCACCCGAACCACCTCCTAGACGAGGCCGCAATTGTAGCGGTAGGTCTGATGGGATTCCTAGGACATCCTTCCGAGGGCTTACCCGGGGTTCCCAATCATAGGCTGTTGGGCGTAACCGTGAGGGTTTTTAGTCGGTAGGAGTGCGGCATAACATCCATGAAGGATTTTCCCTCACGGTAAAAAGAAGACTGCAGTGTGGTTCTTCTTCTTCTTAATGATATCCCAGTCGCATCCGAAGCAATCAGCTTGGAGTCTGGGGTTCGCTTTTACCAGTCTAACTGCGGATTTAGCTAAACTTCAATATTTTCTGTGAAGCGATTGCCATCTGACCTCCACAACCCAAAGGCGATATCGAAGTATTGCAGTTAAACCAGTTGTTGGACTTTGGAGGGCTCTAAGTACCGGTACGGATGACATAGATGTTCGTATGGCAACCGCTCCGAGGCCCAACCAGATCAATGCAATTCATGGATACAAATATATGCATTGACCGGGGATCAAACCCTCGCCTCCTGCGTAGCGGCCGCGTTCACTACCGCTACGCCACCGAGGTGGCAGGAGTGATGTTAAGATTACGCCCTTATAATTTTTTAATGAAGATTAATCCGACATTGTAGCCAAATATCGGTCATGATCTAACCGTATCGCCAGATAACAGCTAATTTGAATTCATCCCTCATAACTCACAGATGTGTGTTGCCTGAATCCAGTATCTGGTGTAGGCAGAGATATATTTGCCATATATTTTGATGTATATAGGGCTTTACCAGATCTTAGTAGTAAAGTGTTACCTACAAGCTGGTTCACTTGCTGATTAACGGACGAGGCTCTAGCGCATTGTTTCCTCTCAGGTTTGGTAGGTCATGCGGTAGTTACTCCTGTAGAAGCAAAATGAGCTAAAGAAAGAGATCCGGGTCAGGACCCTCAGAGGGTGATTAGTAGACATTCTTCTGAATTAACGAAATGCCCGTTGCTCGGGCCGCGAAAATATTTATGGTGGCTATTTTTTTATTTAGGTCGAAAAATTGATGGTTTATGGTAGTATGAACGCCCTTGAGCGTAGAGGTATGTGGTTGTATGGGTCCCATAGGTATAAGGCTCCGTATGGGGTATGGGTATGGGGCCCGAATCGAAATGCTTTCCGTTCTCAAAATAATAGGAGAATTTGGAAGGAGAAGGAGAACAGCGGGTTCGATCCCGGTTTACCATGGCACACACCAATGACTTATCGATGCTTTTCGAAGTTATGTGTGTATTTATCGCAGGTTTATAAGTGCCCGGTTAATGGCAATAGGCTCGCCACCTATTACATTGGGACCTAAACATAAACTGGTGAAATGTGGGTGCTAGCACCTCTGCCTACCCCTTCGGGGAATACAGGCGTGAGTTTATGTTATGTTATGTTAATTAATTCTAATTTCTAAGGCGAAACGAAGTTTGCCGGGACAGCAGGTTTATATATATATCTAACTTATTGTAAAATCTGTATTCGAAAAAGTGTGAGCGCAAAATGTAGACGGGTCTAACACCTACCTGAGTTCGCCCACGGCGATATTCCTGTCCTATTTGTTAGCTCCACCACACTGTGAATAACAAAACGTTTCGACATGATCGGATTTTAAATTCTTATTAAAAGCTTCCTGCTCCCCTGTTCGTCGATCGAGCTTAGCACTTCAATCCAACACGATTCTAGCGTGATTCGATCGATCCAGTCTACTTGTGTTTTGTGCAAAGGGAAAATAAGTGCTTTTTGTGATAACAATCGCGATTTGTATAACATTGATTGCGTATGCTGGAAACAGCGTGAAAGAACTCGAGTTTGGAACATTTGAAAACGTCGGGTTGATTTGAAATTTTATACACTTATGGATGTGATGACAACTTAATAAGAAAATAAAGGTTTTTTTAGTAATAATCTAAAATAAATACTAGTAATAAACATTACTCTCCTTCATTCAGCAGTCAGATAAAAACTAATATATAAATGTATGATATATAGCAAAAATTGGTATATTCAGTTTCAGCCAAAATCAAGTTCAGCTTCTCGGTTTAACACCGGAGGTAATTATTTTCCATGGGATGGGATGTTCCTGTAATAAAAGAGATTACCTTCCTGGCAAAAATGATAACTGCGAAAGGTACAAGGATGATGATAATGGTGAGACTCTTCACTAAATCATTGTTTTCGAAATTGTTTAAGGGTTACTTAGAGATATTTAACACCTACATACAGACTCAAATTATATGTAGGTAACCTCCTTCTAACTCACAATATTCCTCCAAATATCCATGTGCCCATTTCCATCAAATCCAACAAAATTCCTCATAAATAATAGAGGCCGCAATTCTCCCCAATAACTCAACACAATCCGTCCATCATTCTACAACAACCCAGCGATGATTACAAATAAATTGCTACAAATGTACCGTCAACAAATCAAATCGATTGATAATTGAACAAAAATCTGTTACGATTTTACCGACAACGTTCGAATCTTCATCCATTATGAGGATTACGGATGTCTGTGTGGATTCTGGTGAGGACATATTGAGAGGAAACGCGGATGGAAGTGATTGCGTTTTGATTGGTTTATTATTCAGGTAGACGTATGTGTGTATGTGTGAGAGAGAGCTTTCTTACAATGGTGTTATATGATGTCCCAATACAGATCGTGACCTTGCATTAATTTGTGATGCTATCGGAAATTCTCTGACGATATTATACTCTACTGGCTAAGTCAGTTATCATACGGGAGAGTTTATCATTCAAGAAATATCTTCTTACCCTTTGCAGCCTCGTAATTATTAAGTTTATATCATGTACCATATTATTTTGAAAGTTCGTAGGTGAATAGCAAAAACCCTCCAGCATGCTCCTATTAGAAATGCTTCAGACCACATGCAATTTGAACCGAAGTAAACAACATCAAACAGAAGTTCTTAACTTACTGCGATGAAGTCAAATGAGGTATATGACGAGGTCTTATTCTATCAGACTAACATACAGGTCTAATTCATAAGTCATAACTCTATTTTTTACCCGACTCCCGTAGAAAGGAGGGTAATGTATTTCGAGACACTGCATGTGTGTCCATTTCTTTAGCACTCCGTACAGCTGAACGGCTTGCCGGTTTTCGACTTGCGAGGTTTCATTTCAGAGGTCATGAATGTGTGAGTGACACCAGGTATATTAGAATTACATACTAGAAAATCAAATTTGTGGATTTATTGTCGGGTTTTAGTATTTTTTCCCGACTGCTGTAGAAAGGAGGGTAATGTATTTCGAAACTATACATGTGTGTCCATTTCTTTGGCACTCCCTACAGCGTGAAGGGCTTGACGGATTATGACTTGCGAGGTGTCAGTTGATTGGTCATGATTGTGTGAGTGACACCAGGTATATTAGAATTAAATACTAGAAAATCAAAATGGCGGATTTTTGGGGCCAAATCTATATAACCGCGATGCACGCAAAAACTACTAAATGAATTTCAATGTGGTTTTATTTTTAAAGAAGTTCTTGGTCAGACTCTTAAATCTTACGTTTGTTTGATTGCAATCGCTTGGGTAGAACCGGAGATATGAACAAAATAATACATTTTCATTTCATATCGAAGTTGCTATCATGATGTCGCTTCGCAATATTAAGATAGATGGGTTTATTGCTTTTTAATAATCTATTTTATTGCTTTTCAGTTGTATTCTTACTTTGCAGTCGGGTTTTTTGGTTTCTTAATAATTAAGTTTATTATTCACGGCAGTTGGTTTAAATCATTGGAACTTCGCTCGCTACCTCACTAAGCTCTGTTACTATTGCCGACGCGGCGTCGGCATTATGTAGATTAGACGTCTGCTTGTCTTGTCGGATCGAGCGTTTCTGTCCCGGCTCGTGTTTGGATTCGTTTTCATACCAAACCGTGTTTGTAGTACATTTGAATATTATAAACTAGTGATCGGTTCCGATATTGCATGGAAAAGTTTCGTAACCAAATATTTACCTTATATTAGTTTACAACATAAAATGATAAGAACTGATAGGTTTGTTACACTAGCGGTTTAGGATCTACTCTATCCAGAGTCAAGTAGACAGGTACCTAATTTTATTATAATAATATATGATAGGTAAGTAAGAAAAATACGTCCTAGAGAATAAATAACAATTTTGTAGAAATGTGAAAATTTATGAAGTTGTTTAAATGTTTGTTATTCGCTCTAACGGCTGAATGGATGTAGCTACAGTTTCGAATAAAACATAAGCTTCTTTTTATCGTGATACTATTTCCGATGGCTTTCGAAGACGGCATCAAATTCCACGTGGATGGAGCTGCGCGCAACAGCCAGTCGGGTAACGAAATAGAACATTAATGGAGTCTCACTAAGATGTTCGGAACTCAACCTAATACAATTGGGTGCACCTGGGGCGGCAATGTAGTCGCTTCCTAATAGCAAAATAAGAGAATAAGAGTGCGGTCCCTCGGGCTCCAAAATGCAAGCATTGGATTGGATCATATCCTGTGTTGATGAGTTCGCATGTGCCATAAATGCTGAGTCGTGAGAACTTTCAGTTTGCACTCCACCACCTCACTAAGTGCTATCACTAACGTCGGTATTATTCAGATAGATGTCTGCTTGTCGTGTCGAACGAACTATTACGTAACAGTTTGCGAGTGGATTCGTTCTCTTGCAAAAACTATCTTTTGAATTCCATTTAAATTTGTACTTTCGTTTGTAGTTTCAGTTTTCTTTAAATCAGGTGTTCCGTGGGTTTGAATTTACTTTTATTGGAGATATTTTTGAATCAATTATTTTCTGCAGATATATATTATTATATTTATGAATTTTAACGCAATCATATTGTGTGTGTGTCAAAGGGGCAATATCTTAAGGTCCTTACTTCCTAATGGTGCACCTGACTCTTACGAAGGTAATTCCTTACAAGATTAAGAGGTCAGTCGATAATTTGCTCTCGTATTTTATTTTTCTTCACCAAATTTCATGCGGGTGTTTACTCCTCCTGATACGCCTTCCCTTGTATTTCTGAGAGGAAGTGGTGTAAGACAACCTCTAGAAGAAATCCTACGTCATAACCTTATCCATCCATCAGTAGTATGCCTCAAAGATCGTTGAATACAGATCCTTTTTTTAAAAAAATGGTACACACTCTTTATTTTAAATTTCTGGTATTTAGCTCCACATTCATTAAAACCAAAACAAACGCCACAATCTTCAGCGTTTTCAAAACATAATGTCCTTTTTGCGAATACACGACAATTTTCCGAGCACAAACCGGTTATGGAACACAATACGTCACACACGAAGTTGCGCGAGATAAGGGCACTATTTCGTTGTGACATTTCACTGAATAACTTGCACTAAACTGTTCTGGAACGTTCGTTGGAGTGCGGGACTAGTGTTTGGAAAAATATATATGATTTACTGTTGGGGTTTCATTTTTTGCTGGTGTTTGTTTTGGAGATAATATCACGAAGAAGATTTTTTAAATCGAATGATTTTATATAACTATTAGCACCTGCTAGTTGATGCACCTGCTATGGGGTTCGGGGAGCGGGGGAAGGCAATAGCTCACAATAAACCTGTACGAGCCTAGTACATTGCTCTACTTTTATATTTTGTTAACATAGTATTATTTACATTTCATCATTCACGCCATTTACTTTAAGTTCAGTTCGCGTTCGACAACTATCGAAGAACCCTGCGTGCAGCAACACTTGTCGTGTATCACATCCTATCTATCAATATATTTAGTCAGTTAAAATTTACTTCTGTGTTTTACTGAACTATTTATAGCACCCAAGGTGTGCGGACCGTGCAAAACCCATCAAATATAATAAACCGACCGCAAGCTCCAAGGCGTACCTAAACTTAACTTTGGACACAATAATGAAATCGATAAGACGATGATGATAAAGATAAATAACGCACTCCATGTGTCTACAATGGTCACCAATTCCAAGACTAACCTGGCTAACATTGCTTAACCTTACAATGTGTTAACCCACCCGGTTCCCATTAAACCACGACTCCACGAGCTCCTCCCCATATCATTTCAGTCATCCTCTCCAACAAATTCCCACCACGTCCTCAAATTACTCGTAATAATGCTCACGTGAAAATTTTCAACTGAAATTTAGTTCGGCACGCGTTGCTGCCTGTAATCTCGAAACTGAATAGGGGACAATTTGTGACGTCACACACAGACATTTTCATACCACAGGTCTAGAATTAATAGAAGTGTCCATTATAATAATTATGGAGATAGCATTGTCATTTTTAAATACTGATACCGTTCCTGCAACCCACCTATTCCTGGTATAAAATCGCCAAATGTATTTTTCAGACTGCAATCTATTTCTGTACCAGATTTGTCTTAATCCGTTTAGTCGTTCTGGATTTATTGAATAGTAAATATTCATGTATTGTTATGACCAATTCATTCATCGTCAGTAATTTAAAATATTATTAGAATAGGAAGTACAATGTTAAAAAGTAGCTTAGAAGGAATGAGGGTAGTAGGAAGTAGGATGAGAGAATTTTTGAAGCATCTTCTAAATTGTGCAACGGGGTACTCAGTTGTTCACAATACACCCATAATATGGTATTTCCACTCACCCAAGACCCTAAACAAAGGAGCATACAAAGGGGATTTCAGCTATCTAATATATATATGAAAGATCGACAGCAGTACGTTGACTACAATGGGTGTGTTTCTGAGCCGTATTTTACTAGATCTGGTGTAAGTCAGGGAAGTAACCTGGGGCCACTTGAGTTTCTTGTAATGATAAACGATTTACCGGAAGTAGTCAAACATGCAACGTGTTTACTGTTTGCGGATGATCTAAAGTTAATACTTGAAATAAAAAACTACTCGGACTGTGAAAATTTACAGCGCGATATAGATAGAGTGGTGGGGTGGGTAGAACAAAACAAACTGGCTTTTAACATCGCGAAATATTCTACTATAACCTTCACTCGGGCGCGAAAACCGGTAACTCACACGTATGAAATAGATACGGTGCCTATGCAGAGAGTGACACAGGTGAGAGACCTGGGAGTTATCATGACGGACGAATTGTCATTTACGAACCACATTACTAATATTTGTAAAAAGGCGTACAGGAACTTGGGGTTCGTTCTAAGACAATCACGGGATTTTACAAATATTAGTGCGGTGAAGGTGTTGTATGACGCACTAGTCAAGAGTCATCTTGAGCATAATGGCATGATATGATCTCCACATGAAGCGAAATATAGACTCATGTTAGAGAAAATACAGAATAAGTTTACGAAGTACTTATATATGAAGTTATACGGAGTATATCCATTTTACCTGCTAATGTAACCCACATTATTTGTACTGGGTATGGTTGGTTATAATCAGTTGAGAGGGCGCGGGCGTCGTGATTTTTTTCTTACGGCCTATTTAATAAATCTCTCGAGGTAAGGTATGCAATCCGGGAGTTCTTAAATATTTAAATCTCTGCGTTCCGGATAGATATGTACGTATGGAGGCGGAGACGTCCGCCATTGCTGGTTGTGCCTGCAGCCAGGACCAATTTGCTCCGGAAAACACCTCTTAGCCGATCCATAAAAATAATAAATGAAATAGGTGACAGAGTGGATATATTCTCTGGTAACTGGAGTGAGCTTGCAAGGATTATACTTAGCATTTTATGTTATATGGATCCAGAATCTGTATAACGTGTATCTAAATCGTCTTTTTTTTGTGTTTTATTTCGTGATTTAATATTGTGTTTTTTATTTTGTTGCTTTATTCTGATTAGTTTTGATTATTACTGTGTATGTGTGTTCTTAATGGAGGATATTGTTAAATTGATAGTTATAAGTATTTTTTTAGATCCAGTACTGTTTTGGGGGTTGTCCCTGTCAGGGTAGTGGATAAGTGTATGAATAAATAAATAAATAAATAAATATTTGTGGTCCTTTCAATCACCCAAGACCTGAACAAAGGGTCACTCAGCTATCTAATATATCCATTTATGGTCCTTCCACTCACCCAAGACCCTGAACGAAGGTCCACTCAGTTGTTTATATTATATCCATTTATGGTCCTTTCACTCACCCAAGACCCTGACCTGAAGGCCACTCATTTGCCTATATTATATCCATTCATGGTCCTTCCACACACCCAAGATCCTGAACAAAGGGCCACTCAGCTATCTAATACATCCATTTATGGTCCTTCCACTCACCCAAGACTCTAAACAAAGGAGCACTCAGTTATCTAATACATCCATTTATGGTCCTTCCACTCACCCAAGACCTTGAACCAAGGGGCACTCAGCTATCTAATTCATTTATTTATGGTCCTTCTATTCACCCAAGACCTATGGCCCTATTCTGTTTGGTTGAATTCCACACATAATTATTTCTGGTCACAGAGCAATACGTTCTACTGTAGATGACAATTAATGCCAACGAGAAATGGGCCATACAGTTACCCCGCATCACTCACTCCCAGTGTATCTGACGCTCACTACTCATTGTGAGATTGATTGTATCTTCTGTACATCTATATGTTACAGTTTAAACCCAATTATACTGGGAAAACATTTTCGCTGGCTAAAACTAGATTTACTAAATGTCTAGCTGAGAGTAACTAGTTACATACGATAGAGGGAACTGGCGCTCGGCAAACACTGCTTTCAAATTTCGAGCGTCCGTTTTGAAAGTTGGTGTAACAGCTTTTACTACGTCGCTAAACGCATAGTTATCAAACCAAAAGGGCTCGTTCATGACTGATAGATTAGGTTAGAAGGGTAAGGCGGGGCTCTCACAGATCCTGTCACCATATCTTTTCAGTCAGATTAGGTGTGATAATGTATGTGTATTGTATTAAAAAGTATTTTATCCCTGGAACTGTTTGAAACAAGTTCGCTCAGCGGCCAAACATTATATAATTTTAACCAGAACCATCAATACTACGAAAACCATGACAGATACGGATCCCTAAAATATCAATAGATGATCAACGTGTTAATTGGAGAGGTATCGGGTGTCATTAATGAAGACTAGTCCTTAGAAATCCGCACTCCAGACAGTGGGGCCCTATCGTGTTTTATAAGAGGAATATTTCGTACCTCGAACCCTGGAATATATGAAGTTCAAAAGGGAGTATTCCACAGAATAAGTCTTTGATCTTGATTGGGACTTTTGGCGACTATCATCGAGATTTCCTTTGATCTAGATTTTAGGGATTAGATTACAAGAATAAAGCTTCCTTAGTTGCAAAAATTTTGCTTGCTAAAAATATAATTTGACTAAATTTTTTTTTTTCAAGTCATGCCTCGCAGGTACATCTTTTTTGTTCAATTCAGATTCATATAAATATTCCACAACATTCTACACAACGTTATCTAAACATTTGTGTTATGGAATCTAGAATGCGGATAAACATACTAGGATACTTCTTTTTTTGTAAATACACACATATTATACATAGAAACACTCAGACCAATGCAAATAGCCATATTCGTGCATACAAATATTTGCACTGAGCGGGGATCGAACCCGCGCCTCCTGCACTACCGCCGCACCACAGAAGCTGTCGTAGTATTTATTTATTGTTTTACATATATGCATACAATTCTCACCCCTA
This sequence comes from Eilema sororculum, assembly GCA_914829495.1. Taxonomy (NCBI): domain Eukaryota; kingdom Metazoa; phylum Arthropoda; class Insecta; order Lepidoptera; family Erebidae; genus Eilema; species Eilema sororculum. Next base: position 3,926,197 of record OU618532.1, read on the forward strand.
TATACCTCCGGGATGGCAAACGTAAAAGGCCGCCATCTGCTTCTATCCTTGCATACTTTACCAGCTTACTATCGAAAGAATTTAGTAATAGTTAAATTTTTCAGGACGTTAGCATTATGTCTAAGCCGAATTTCATCCAGTTCTTTTAAGCCGTTCTGGTGTAAACAAGTAACAAACATCCCACCAAACTTTCGCATTCCAAATGGTAGTTCGGCAAATAGTAATTTTTGTTCCGATTCATGATGAACAAGGTACCATAGATAAATACATTAGGACCGCGGACACGAAATTTGGAACATGGAGGCTACTAAGGAAAGTCCGAGACTTCGGGTTTTCACGAAACACAAACCAAAGACATAGTATTTAGTAAGTACCGTATAGTTACTTTGAATTTCTTCCGGCAGGGTTTAAACCGAATCAAACTGTCTCGTTCTGTCTCCGGTTAAATTTGTTCCATGACGTAACTATTACAGACGTTTCGCTTTACCAATATAGACACAACATGCTAACAAAATGTATCTTAAAACACAGCTCGAAATATGCGTTGTACCCACAGGTTGTACCAGTAGGCTAATGTTACCTTTGAACTGTCAATGTGTGCATGTGATGGGTATACATTATACGTCAAACTTATATCTAAACAGTAGCTTATTCACGCCGCATTTTAGTGGCCTATCGCAGTCCACTGTTGGACATAGGCCTCTCTCAATGTTGGGAGGCTTTGGGCTAATGTATCCACGCTGGCCAGACAGATTGGTACAGTGTTTTATTTCCAGTTTTCCTTCTCGCAGTGATATCGTCTGCGTATGTTTCCGTTAGTCACCTCTTACTTGTATGAATGATAGGGGATGGTGATAATTTGTATTCTTTCTCCGTCACCACGCTGTGTCTATAGAGATTGTAAGGTAAGGTTTCTAGTTAGACCTACGCATACACATATAAGACATGACAGAACATCGCAACTGTGAACTAGTTACAATTAGGTTATTGTCAACAACTCAAGTTTGGTGGTTACAACTTACCACCTAACTAGAACTGGCACACCTAGTTTCTTGGTCACATGATTAATAGCGTTGTGTACTAGCTATATTTAGCTCTGTGCAGAATATCCTACAATATTTCTCTATTAATTTATTCACTAGCTGTTGCCTGGCTTAACGTGCGCTCTGACTCAGGACCAGACCAATGCAAATAGGCATATTAATGCATACAAATATTAGCACTGAGCGATCGCATCCGCAACTCCTGCTTAGCACTCGCGTTTCCTACCGTCATGCCACATAACCACTTTATATTAATAAGTGAAATAACTTTACTATAAAAAATAAATAAATATTTCACAAAATTCTACACAACGCTAACCAGACCCATGGTAAGCTTAACTAGACTGTGTTAAGGAATCTAGAATGCGGATTAACATACTTAGATACTTTTTTCGTAAATACATACATATTATACATAGAATTAAACATAGAAGTTTATAAGATATTTGATTTTGATAAATAAATTTCTCGAGTCGCCCGAAAACGCCCCATACAAAATTGTTACAAGCAGGAGACATCACACGCTTGTGCCAAATGTGTAGAATCCATACTTCCATACTAATATTACCTATAAATGTGAAAGTAACTCTGTCTGTCTGTCTGTATGTTACGCTTTCACACCTAAACCAACGAACCGATTTTGATGACATTTGGTATAGGGGTAGATTAGACCATGAGAAAGGACATAGGCTATGTTTGGTCGCGATAACCGGCATCCAGGCGGGCGGAGCCGCGGGCAAAAGCTAGTGCAAAATCTAATTCAAATCGGTGGTGTATACACGTGTATAATTGTGTTTACAAGATCTTAATTAGAAAAAAAAAGAAAAAAATAGGAATCTAAAACTGTATTCTCGTATTATTATTTTCAAGATTGATCATTGACTGGTGGTTGTTTGTGACATTTTGGAGGTTGAAATTACATCGAGACTGAATTTCGAACAGATATTTTACTAGGTAAATTTGCTGATTGAGCCGGCGAACTAAGCTATATGCTCGTGTGGTGAGTAGCTCCACGTCGATGCTAGTGTATTTGACGTCCCTATCTGTAACCGCAGGCTCTTGATTACAAGCCTAACCATTAGTTAAACAAATGGATTGAACGACATATTTGCATTTACATGTATAACTAAATTGCGGCATATCAGTATATCTGATACGTTGCTAAGGGGGATTATAGAAAGAAAAAAATGGAAAACGTACGACAAAATGTCAGTACCCGGTTAAAAAATCAATCAATGGATTTCAAAATGAAATAAGAATAAGATCTTTGGCTAGACACAGAAAGCTACAGTACCACATAATATGGTGGTCTTCCATTTACGAGACCATACAATCATACAAACAGGTGTACATATATAGTTACAAAAATGGAGACAAATCTATAACAATACGTCGAATAAAACTCCTGCCATCATTTAAATCCTCCTTTATTTATTATTTTGTTCTTCGTCAACTAAAATCAGTTTTCTTTTCCATCACAAACTCATATTTTGTTTCCACACAAAGTAATAAAACAACACAATCTACGCAGCAAGACTATGAACCCACAATATTAAGTTTAGAATTCCTGTTTGCCAATAAATTACAAAGTTCGTGAGGGAGCGACGGAGTTTTTGAATATCATTAATTTTAACGAACCCGATCTTTCCTTATTAATCAGTGTGGCAACGGTTTCGCTTGGAGACTTAGTTTTCTGTGACGTTTGTCTATGAACTTGTGATTTTCCAATTATAAATGGCTAAATTTGATTGAGAAAGTATTTGTGAGAGTCTTAGGCCTCGTTTACACAGGCGCTTTGTTACCGGTTGATAATACGTCTTATTGAGATATCTGTTTTGAGCTAATTTTGCATTAAGACGCGGCTACGATGACACTGCTGCGATAATAACGATGCACGGAGTTGTTTGAGGGAAAAGAGACACAACGTCACAATAACATGCCTGTGCGAAGTGTTACCGTTCACCTTAAAGCACCTCCCCAACTTTTGATCGGGGAAACGCTTAAACGACATTTATAGCACTGTTTATTTATGTAATGTTTGTGTAAGTATGACCTTGTGATTTTTAAATTGAGAAATTTTCGAAGGTCTTAACATCCACGTTATAGTGTTGCCCTAATAATATTATTCGGGAAAGTGCTTCAAGTATTACTGGTTTTAGGGTATAGTATGTATACCTACCTCAAAATCAGAAATACTTGCAAATTTCATTCGAAAGTTTATATTCTTAGTACGACATACGCAGTGCGAATCCGCAAATTAGATTTATCGCGACATACATAGGGAATAGTAAATAAACTTCAGGTCGTCTGTTCGATTCCCGTACGTGGCACGTGATCTGAATATTATTTGCTCATCCTATTATTCAGTGCCACAGTGATGTACTGTATACGAAATCAGAATAGAAGGCTTAGGAAGATTTGATATATTCAGAATTCAGATTGCAGAATGCCTATTGCTAGCATGTATTGGATATAAAATATACCTAGTTGAAAAAGAGAATGAGATGTCGATTATGTGAAAAGGTATTTAAATTACTAGCTTTTGCCCGCGGCTCCGTGTGGATGTCGGTTATCGCGACCAAACATAGCCTATGTCCTTTCTCAAGGTCTAATCTACCCTTATACCAAATTTCAACAAAATCAGATCAGTGGCTTAGGCGTGAAAGCGTAATATACAGACGGACACACAGATAGAGTTACTTTCGCATTTATAATATTAGTATGGTTTTTCTTTTTATAAAAGGACACGTAAATTTGACATCACCTCGCCTGATGGTAAGCTTAAGGCAAAATTGTGAAAAGAGACACAAAGTTTGTAAATTATGAAAGGTACCAGTGGAGGAGGCTCACGTAGTGTGTAAAGATAAGATTATATACCGAGTCGTTATTTCTACTTACTCTGGACGCAAAAAGACGGAAGTGAATAAGAGTAGAATTTGGGCCACCCCATCTCTTCCCATGCGGTGTCGTACAAGGCGACTAAGGGATAGGGCTGTTTAACATCAGACAGATATATACAGCGCAGACACAGCCACAGATGCATAGGGCACGCCGTAATAGCGGCGGTAAGACCCATCATGGAGGAGTGGCTAGAGAGGCCACACGGCAGCCTCTCGTACCGGCTGACGCAGGTGATTACCGGACACCGGTGTTTCGGAAATTACCTGTGTCGGATGCGGAAGGAGCCAACGTCCGAGTGCCATCACTGTGATGCGAGCGAGGACACAGAGCGGCACACGCTGACCGAGTGCCCGGCGTGGGACACGCCGAGGCGGGTCCTAGTGGCGGCTCTGGGGGTGGGAGTCCTCACACTCGCCACATTGCTCACAGCGATGGTACGATGCGCGAACGCTTGGGGTGCGGCCGCCTCCTTCTGCGAGCAAGTAATGCTCGAGAAGGAGGCGGCCGGTCGGGTCCGGACTAGACTCCGGGCCCGGGAAGCCCGCGCGGAGCGAAGGTGAACCGGACGTCGGAGGTCGCAGAACAACCTCCGTCCTCCATGAGCGCTGGCCTGGGGGTGACCGGTGGAGCTACCTGTCACCCTAGCAGAGGCAGGCCGCGGCGGCGGCAATGATTGGTGAAATGTGGGTGTTAATTCACCTCTGCCTAACCCATCAGGGATAAAGGCGTGATTATATATGTATGTATGTAAAAAAAATCTACTACTTTGGTTTAAGTTAATATACAGTTTAGTCCTTTAAGCGGGGCGAGAAAAGGCATCTAATGAGGCCGTCAAGCTGAGTGCCACCACTGTTAACATGGTACATGTTTACGATGGTGACCCTCTTTCCGAGACTTTGCCTTTAGCTTAACATCAGGCGAGGTGAAGTCAAATTTATGAGACCTGTATAAATAAAACGAAAAACGTCTATAGACCCCATTTTTGCGCGGTAAATCCCCATGGATACCACCCTGGAGGTGGTTATGTCGGACTCGAACCGACTAAAACGCACGCCGTCTTTAGGTCTTTGGTTGCCGGAGGTGATAATGCAGGGAACATATCTCTCGCACCTACATTTATTTTATATTATTTACAAAAAACAAAATTAAGATTAGCTTACCCACAAATGTTCGTATTTCAGGTAGTTATATGCTATGCGTTTCTTTAGAAATACTATGTCTATACAGTAAGCGGACTAAGTCTACAAATATCAAAGATTCCGTAACAGCCAGTCTGAACTCATGAGGATTTTATATCCGCAACAAATCAAACTGAGTTATATAATGGAACGTTACATACGGATAGTGGGATCACTGATAATTTCTCAAGGGACTGTAGCAATATGTATGTGCTGGCTACTGGCACAGATTACCTGGAAACATGTCGCAATACTTAGTTGCCCTTTATATCCTGTCGATATTAAAATTGTTAGTTTGTGATGATATTAATGTATGTAATATATAATCCATACTAATATTATTAATGCGAAAGTAACTCTGTCACCCGGAAGGAAAGAGAAAACAAGGGAGACCACTGCGAAGATGGGTTGATGATGTGAAAGATATTGCTGGGGACGACTGGCTAACGAAGGCGAGAAACAGAAAGCAATGGATAAAAATGGAGGAGGCCTTTACCCTACATAGGGTACTCATTTATTGTAAAAATTAAAATCGAATTAATTAATGAAAATAAAATTGATACCAAAAAAAAAATATTAAATAGAAATTGTATGATAGTATTATAATTTTTCGAATGAATGTAATCAATTGTTAAATAATATTATTTTATTTGCATGAAACAACACAAAAACTGTATGAAATTGAAATCGCATGTACCTAAATGAGAAAAAATAAAAGGCTTATTTATTTATTTTATTTTAACTCTGTCTGCCTGTCTGTGTGTCTGTCTATTTCTTAACGGATAGATGTCCTCTAGGGGCCAGTTGACAACATACAGTTGACTATGTTGACTAAATATATATTATTTATCACTGTTTAATTTTAGGTATGTTTGTGTTGCACAAAAAATAAAATGTATTTTCTTTCTTTCTTTTTTTCTGTCTGCCTGTATGTTACACTTTCTCGCCTAAACCACTGAACCGAATTTGGAATAGGGTAGATTGGACCATGAGAAAGGACATAGGCTATGTTTGGTCATGATAACCGATATCCACGCGGGTGGAGCCGCAAAAGATAGTTAAACAATAAAAATAAAAATAAAAGAACAAACATACAGATTAAAAATTAAAACGCGCTTGGAATCACATGCCTGGAGAAATCACTTGCTTCTTGTGATAGCGTTCCCAGAAGACTAGCAGTAATGCCTTGCCACGTAAGCCAACTAAGTACATGGAAATACTTATTCTCAGACCTAAAAAGAGGCCAGCCTTTTTGGTAACGAGAAGCGCCAGAGTAGCGCTTCGCAATCTCCTTGAAGAGATTATTCGATTGGTAAAGATGTTTGTTGCTTAATCACGCTCAAACGGCTCAACGAATCTGGCAAGAATTTAGTACAGCGTTAGATTATGGTCTGAAATAATACATAGGCTATTACTTATCCCTAGAATAAGTGTGATTGGAACTCCACATGGGTAGAACCGCAAGCAAAACGTAGATTTTCTATATTTTGTTTAAATAATAAAAATAGGAACTGAGTCGGTCTTTGACACTAGCATGGGGAATAATTTATACCCTTAACACTACCGATAGTGCAATGAGGAAAAAATTACCCTTGACACTAGTAGTGACATTGGGTAGCGCCACGGGGTCGTTACCCCATTGTCTCGGCTCATAAAACAATCTGTAGGTACAAAATATCTGTTGACTAATGTGGAAGTTCAATGAGAGCCTACGATTATAACATCGAATCTAATGTGATTACATTGACTAATGGTTTTAGCAAAGCAAAAGTAATTTTTAGTACAATACGAACTGAACGTAAATCACATTCTCTTTCCTTTATAAACGTTACATTTGACCGTTATTGTTGGACATGTAATCGGGCAGATTATTTTGAGATTAGACTAAAACTCTGCCAATTAATGAAGTGATTCACAGAATAACATTTACTCATTTTATTTACCAGTGTTAACTCCTATATCTACTGTAGTTTTGGGAATACCCATAACTGGTGCACAATTTGAGCATCAGCAAACAAGTTAGATTGAATTCTATTCTACGATACATAAAGTCGATAATAGTGTAACCATCTTCTATAGTATTTATTCAGAGCTGTACAAGCCCGCATGTGGCAATCGCGCAATTCTTTCAGATTGACAGTTTGAGGTCGTATCAACGAGTGGCTAATTGTAACTCCGATGTTTTATGTTCTGCAACAGTGAATTGACAGATTTGTGTATTAGTTGATCTGTTGCAATTTTGATCAAAATTACATTTGGTTAGGGTTGATCTGTTGATAAGTTAATCAGTTACGTTCTCGAACACCAAGTTTGTACCCACGGCCGCGTATGACCATCAGGGTTTTTGAGCAACTTATAAGTATTTGTTATTCCAAATTTAAGTTTTGTTAGTAATGTTCAATATATATTTCCTTATCAAAGTTCGATAGCGAATTGCTAATGTTACATGTCCCTATGTATTTTTTGTGTAATATAAAATATTATACCTACCTACGAAAATACTCAGGCTAATTGCTATATAAATGATGCATATAAATATTAGCATTGAGTAAGAATCATTCCCGTGGTTTATAAAATAACAGTCGATGGTATTAACCATAATATCAATAAAATTCAATTAAATCAATTAGTATGTGCTTTCAAAGGAACCATTGTTTGATTTTGAAGGGGTTTGGTGGTTCAAGAGGATGGCCAAGTGCACTCGAAGCCATCAGTGCGGCCATCCAATAAAGCCAAGAGGTATTATTTCACTTAACTCTAACCAAAAAATTCTTGATTATATAAAATACAACCTTCGAATTAAAGAAGAGTATAAAAAAGGTACCAGGTGCAACAAAAAAAGGATATTCTGGAATACATTACGCAACGCCATTTAGATCCAAAAGAGGCATACCTGTGCTTAGGTTGCTAAACACAGAAGTAATAAAAAAAACCGAAAGAGTTTTGGGTGCAAGAGTTCCTTTCGGATTTTTTTACATTGAAAGTCACAAATTTAGTATATAAGAATCTAGGACCATATATATTATACTCACAGCATTTTTAACAAAAGGCATCCAAAAACGGGTTGAAAAAGGCGTTAGATAAGTTAATTTCAAACTGTCAATGTAAACTAGGAAAAGTCAAGCAAAACATTTAATGTACACTAAATGCGTGCATGCTATGAGATTATTGTATCTACAATCGACAAAAGAGGTTGCACACATATTATGAAAAGGTTAAAATAACGAAGAAGTGGTTAGATAATTATTTTTTACGTTGCGTAGTACTTAACGTCAATTACTGCGCCCATAGAGTTTGAAGGTATAAAGTCCAAGATCGAAATCTACAAACTGTCCGCAAACACACACACAGTCTGTTGATAGTACAAACACAAACACTTGAAAAATACCATCGTTGTATCGGCAAACTCTAGGAAATTGAATATATACTCAGTCACGTTCGAGATATTTAGGAGGGCCACACGTTTCATTTACGAGATATTTTCTATAAGGTGGTGAATTTTGTTTCCTCGTAAATACGCACGATTTTCTTCCTAAGGGGGTTCCTTCCTACCGGCACTGCAGCCTGCTATCTGCTTTTATCTGTACGGTGAGCATCATAAATATCTTGACAACGAAGTCACAAAATGATCTTAAAACTCTCGCATTAAGAGCAAATCAAACGGTTTTAGTGATTCATAGGGTATTATTATCCGAAATAAAGGTGTGTACCAAATATCAGAACAATCGGTCAACTGGAAGGGGGTCAAAAAAGGAAATTAAGATCATTTTGAGCACTCTGTTCGTCAACATCTTTCTGATGCTGACTGAACTTACTTCACGAACTCTTTTTATTGTCATTAAATCTTTCGTGAAAGCCCAAAGGTTTTGCCCTTTTTTCTACATAATAATACAATCATTTTTGAATCAGGTATGAGTATCTTACATTAGACATCAATGTCCTTTATTAATTAGTTAATTGCAATCCAAATAATGGATGGCTCTTTGCTATGTCCATTCTTGAATTTGGGCTACAGTATTTAGGATTGGATTGCAGGACTGTTTCCATTTGCTTGCAACATATGCTTTGTGCATCCAGTCTATCTCGGCCACCTTTTTCATGTCGTCAGACCACCTGGATAATTTGTAGCTTCCCATTTATCGTGCACTGATTTGTGGCCTTCACTCTAGGATGTTACTGTAAAATTTAATTTCCATAAACTATAATATCCAGTAAATTATCCTAAAAGTTTAAAAGTTACGTAAAACTTTTATACGAACAACAACTAGAGGCAAAATCAAATATTTTAATAAATAAATGTGTTTCCGTACACGCGCAACTTCCAAACAACTTGTTTCTAGGTTATTTTTTTCCAACACAAGTTTATAAATTTTATATTCGTCGGTATACGACGGTCAGCCTTGGGATCTGAGTCACGTCCCCTATTGTATAATATTCCGATATCAGAAATGAGCTAGTAGCCGATCCAGTACCTCTATCCTTTTTGTAATCTTCGGACTTAGTCCATTTTGTTGGAAGTTGGGCAAAATGATTCTTTGTTTTTTGTACAAAAGTTGGTTACTCTAGTTGGATTAATTTTAAGAATATTAAAGAATACTTGAAATGTATTTGAATTAGTACAGACCGTTTTTATATATTGATAAAATGCATATACGTTTGGAAGAATCAGATATGGTAGTATCGTATGTCATTTCAGACACATAGATGCAATTGATTACATAACATAACATACATAACATAAACTCACGCCTGTATTCCCCGAAGGGGTAGGCAGAGGTGCTAGCACCCACATTTCGCCAGTTTATGTTTAGGTCCCAATGTAATAGGTGGCGAGCCTATTGCCATCAACCGGGCACTTATAAACCTGCGATAAATACACACATAACTTCGAAAAGCATCGTATAGTCATTGGTGTGTGCCATGGTAAACCTGGGATCGAACCCGAGACCCCGCCTCAGCAGTCCTTTACCCATACCATACCAATAGGCACTAGGCAATTGATTAACAATAAAGAAACGATTGTAAGTTAAAATTTACCCGTTTTATTGGGTGGGTGTTATTATAATACTAGCTTTTGCCCGCGGCTCCACCCCCGTGGATGTCGGTACCCGGCAATTACTCGAAATTTTCTCACCGTACAAACCATCCTTGAACATCAACGAACATTTTAAAAAAGAATGGCCAAATTGGTCCAGGTGTTGTTACGTTATGCGCTTACCAACACATTTAGCGATTCGTTTTTATATAATAGATTGAAGTTTCGGTTCCTTTTTAAAAAACCAGTTAATCAGCTACCTACAGTTTTATTTCAATAAATTATATTCGTGTAAGCTTCCGATAGTGTCATACTATATTGTTTTCACATTGGAAACCCTAGACCTGATAGATCCTCTGAAGGTCACCCTTTTCCAAGTTAACGGTTCAATGAATATCCGCTCACAACGGCATCAACGTTCACACTTGTTAACAATATATTGTACAGACTGTCCCAAATTATTTGAAACACACATGAACTCCAGCGATATTGTATATCGGTTCACCGCCTCGCGACTACACATAACGCTTCTGTGATTTTTAAAGCATGAAACAGACTTAGAGAGGGATAGATCATTCACGTGCATTCGATTTTATTTTACTCACAACAGGTGACGTCAACTGCCAATGTTGGAAGTAGAATTACAGGGTAAGCGAAAACCTTGCGTACTATTATTGTATAAACTTATAGACAATCATTCGACTTTCTTCGACCAATGAAAGAGAAAAATCTATCGTAAGTATTGTGGAAAATGACTGATTTATTTGGCAATATAGACTATTATTTGAGTATGGAAGTAATTTAGACATGCTTGGAATCTGTTTGTGACCTTTTTTATAATTTTTCTAATATCTTTTTTTTAATCGCTTTGAATTAATTAGCATACTGAATGCTTAAAAAATCATTCAAATATTTGGGCTGAGTAATCAAAATAGATAAAAATGATTGAAAAGTCATTCATTGGTTCCGACAACATAGCTCTACCGTTTCCGTCGATTATTCCACCGTCCGTCATCGCATCAAAGATGGATATAAAGAGAGGGGAGATTTGGATTAGTTCGAGCGTGGATCTGGTAGCTTAGTGGTCAAAAGCATTCTCCCTGTAAGAAAAGGATCACGGATTTAAATCCTGCCTGGATCTATCACATTATTTTTCTTAAATCGATCAGAATTTTCTAACATCCTTGAATTTCACCTCTCTCGACCTGCCGGACTCGAACTAAAGTCTCGTGATGTTTCGTCACATCTGCCTGTGTTACCGAGGAACCAGAAAAGACTAAGAACGTATATCCCTGAAATTCTGACTGGCCTTAGCCGTCCACTTCATTCTAATGTGTTGTTACTTTGTTAGGCATTAAATCCTCTCTCCCCAACAGAGCCGATTTCTACTAGGATGACGATATGTAGTATCTAGCATATTCGAAGTCTGTGGTATAGACGTTGTGACTTAGGCAACATTTTAAAATTCGATTATGTCGCCGTGCTCTTGAATATAAAACGCTTTAATGAATGATGTGGTTTTACCCTAGAACAGGAAAGTAGAACGAAGTGGTATTTTAATATTGTTTATTGACATACTTAAAAATATGTAATACCGTTGTGTTTTATTTCCTAGAGTTTTAAACAGGCTTGAAACATATTAATTTACGGATAGACTATTTTGTGGGTACAGTGTGGAAGCACTCTATTAATTCGGTGTGTTTACTCTGAAGTTAAATTTTGTGCCATGGTGGCAGAGTATTGGACTGTTATTTCTGAATTCTGGGGTTCGAGTCCCACTCCATCTCAATATTTTTATGCAGGTATATATTTATTTGCGTTTCTCTTGTTGTCCATGCCCTTTTATTACGTACTAGCTTTTGCCCTCGGCTCCACCCGCATGGATGTCGGTTATCGCGACCTTTGTCCTATGTCCTTTCTCAAGGTCTAATTTACCCTTATACCAAATTGCATCAAAAACGATTCAGTGGTTTAGCGGTGAAAGCGTAACATACACACAGAGTTACTTTCGCATTTATTATACCTACTTTACATAATTATGTATATTCACATTCACCAATGCAATTCAATATGTTTTACAAATTTTATATAGTAGTATAATGACAAGCGGCCACCGGGTCTCCTGGAAGATTTCAACTTGTCGTACTTTTTTCAATCAGCAATATACACCAAGTACCTAGGACTTACTCCATAGGTATCCACTTTGAAACTGATCAGTATTAAAAACACATATACTGGGATCAGCTGTCTATCGCACTTATGAGCTCGTAAACGCGGCGAGAAGCTAATGTACTCCGAGATTAACTCCTCAGCTTGTGAAGCTACACAATATTATACATCACGGCATATAATATATGTAGAGGGTGTACAGGGATCACTCAATACCTTTGGACCTAAGCTTGCTTCATCTGCAAGTCAATGATCTACTAAATAATGGGCGATGCCCTGGTGCAGGTTTTCCTTTAAGGGTTGGCAGGTCATACGACCCTACCCGATAAATTCACCTTGTACTCCAAACTGCATACTTTGGATGCCACTGAAAAATTGGTATGAAAATGATGATGATGTGCCACGGCCATATACCATTTTACTACTGCTGAAATTTGGATAGACTGATGGTTGTTCGTTAGTTACTCAATTTCGCTAGAACAGCTGAACCGCTGTGGATGTAATTTGGCACAGATATAGTGGAGGTAAGAGGTTCCCTGAGAGCAGGTTCCAAGGGATATAAGCGATGAAATTATATACTTATACAGACTTAGGTTATTTTAATCCATACATCCATACCAATATTATAAATTCGAAAATAACTCTGTCTGTCTGTATGTTACGCTTTCACGCCTAAACTACGGAACGAATTTTGATGAAATTTGGTGAAGGGGTAGATTAAACCATGAGAAAGGACATAGGTAGGCTATATTTGGTTGTGATAACCGACATCCATGCGGGCGGAGACGCGGGCAAAAGCTAGTTTAGAATAAAAGCAATCAAACCATATATCTCAGGTCATACAGTCAGGTTGTTTGTCCGCGATGGACCTAAACTACTTAACCGATTTTCATCAAATTTCCTCAACGTGTGCAGTTTGATCCAACTTGAAAGATAGGATAGCTTACATCTTAATTTAGCGATATGTGACATCCACGCGGGCGAAGCCGCAGCAACAGCTAGTTAACATAATATAAATATCATTAAAAAATGGCGTGTAATCATAGAAAATTACACATATTTCTACCACAACGTTGACGGTCTTTTTAGAAATGTTTCACGGTAAAGAGAATTAGCAACCGACGCCGAACGCAGCGGCCTAGTCTGTTACAGTAACTTAGGGTTGCCAGTTATCTAACTTGAATACTAATGAAAAAATAAAACAAGATAACAGTTCATTGGTCCCATCTCTCACGGTATTCAAAATTAGACAATACCCATCATTTCTTAGAAAATTTTTAGGCGTAGAACGAATCATCAAACGAATCACAAAACGACTCATCAAACCGAACTTTTGGGAAATTAGTACCTACCTGATACTATTAAAATTTATACTGTTGATTGATCGCACTTGGTGGAATTCATTGTTACACATATTGAGAATACTTGTACTTTTTCCACTGTATTTATTATATACAATATATAACCTACTTGAGTAGCTTGAAAGGTATTTAGGCCTGAAGACGGCACGTGAAACTTTGTTCAACCTAAACATAAATAAAAAAGAAAATTCGAAGTAACCCCATGGTGTCTAAATACCATGTTAGTTATCTTTCGTTGATTCTCGCACAAGTTTTGTGATTCATAGTAGGCTGCAGATGTCCATGTACAATTTGAAACTAAAATTGCGTGAAGTGATGCCTCACGCCATCTAGTAAATAAGTAATACACCTACTGGTACACCAGTGGAAATTAATGCATTTCTTTCTCTTCGTCTTCCATTGTATAATAGATCATTATCTATTTTGTGGTTTTGTTACAATCAATCAATCAATTAGGCATATAGCAGTCCTTTGCTGGACATAGGCCTCACCCAATGTGCGCTAATTCTGCTGTTCCTCCGCCTTCCGCATCCAGAACGCAACAACAGAGGTAACGTCATTTTTTTTATAAAGGACACGTCAATTTGCCTTCACCTCGACCATTATATTTCATTCTTTCATGACGCCATTTATATTTCGTTTTGTTAAATTGGAATTAGCTACACAAGGGATCATAGATCTTAAGCTGTTCATAGACTTTTGTAGTTCACTGTACGTTTCATAGGCCTCCCAGGTACAGTCCTCAACAGAATTTGATACACTGGCATTCCAAGACTACTTTAGAAAAAACGTTCGAAAAAAAATCGAATGTTGCCAGCCCTAACCGTGCTCAAGTCCGTATGAATGCTCTAATAAGCAAGCACACGCTTCGCCCGACCGCTAAGCGTCGTCTCTTTGAAAAACCTACAAACATTATATTCAGCATGGTATTCCTGCTGCGTACTCCTCACTTGCTGGCATTAGATAATAATATGAAAATACTAGCTTTTGCCCGCGGCTTCGCCCGCGTGGAAGTCGGTTATCGCAACAAAACATAGCCTATGTCCTTTCTCATGGTCTAATCTACCCCTATACCAAATTTCATCAAAATCTGTTGGGTGGTTTACGCGAGAAAGCGTAACATACAGACAGACGGACAGACAGACAAACAGAGTTACTTTGGCATTTACAATATTAGTATGGATACACAAATGTATCTATTCACCGCTGCTGTGCTTCTTTTAATATGGTCTTTTTTTTATTTAACATTAATGCACACACAAAGCGAATACATAACATAGGTACAATGGATGTTGAAAAGTTAGTACATTGGTACTGCTTATTTCTATAAGAAATTTCTCCCAGCAGACCGGCGAGAGGAGATCGTGACACGTACGAAAATTGGTGTGATTGCGTGTACAGTAATTGGAGAGAAAAACTATAAGTACACACACACGCTTAACATCATAAAATGTAGGTACAGTAGTACTTAATATCTAAATAAATATCATAGTATCATATATATTTTATACTAACTAAAAATGATATACTAAATATTCTACATAAACCTAAATGATATCAAATATACATTATACATATATTTTAGTATTTTCAATTAGGTACTAAAACAATTTTAACTAAAATCATTATTATCCTACGAAGTCCTTCGGGACAACCTTACCTGCTAGCCGGACGAGGTACCGACATTAGCTTTCCTCACGTGAGTAGGAGGTCATATGGCAGTCGCTCCTGCAAAAAGCTAAGATAAACCTACCCAATAGCAAGACTTGGAGAACTGGACCCCGTTCTCCAAAGTGTAAGCAAACTGTAATGTTTTTTTTTATACCACTTAGGTGGCAGACAAGCACACGGCCCACCTGATGGAAAGTGGTTACCGCGGCCTATGGACGTATGCAACACCAGGGGCGTTACACTTGCGCTGCCTACCCTGAAAAAACATTCTAATGCCCCTCTTGAAGAACCTCATATTGTAGTCGCTTAGGAAAACCATGACAGGGAGTTCATTTCACAGCTTGAGCGTACGTGGGATGAAGTTCCTTTCATACCGCACGGTGCGCACCGTATTCGATTGCAATGTGTGGGGATGAATTCCCTGTCTATGGCGAGCGGTGCGATGATAGAATGTAGCTGTGGGCATCATGTCAAATAATTCATCTGAGCACAAACCATTATATAGGCGGTAGAAAACACAGTGAGGTAAATTCCCTTCTGGGGCTGAGAGGTTCCACATCGCCTGCGAGTATGGGACTGTCGACGAGCCTCAACGCACGTCTTTGCACCGAGTCGAAAGGATTATGATGATGTTCAACATTAAACGTCATCAGAAGGATGTGACAACTTTTATTGTGAGAAAAATTCTAATCATTCAGCTGCAGCTGCCAAGCCCCCTCACGACGTGCTTATACCAACGATTTAGCTAGATCGTACAGAGGCCAAGTGGAGCATTTTGCTAAAGCCGCTTGAACCTTTAATATTACTTAAAGTGCGAGTAATATGTCTCAGCACGTTTCCTTAAGCGAATAGCATTATAATCAGCGTGTAGAGTTTTATACGCGATATAACACCCTATACACATGACGGTAGACACGACGCAGAGTAGCTTCTGACAGAGACTACGAATAAAAAAATACTTGTAGCAAAAGAATAGAGTTGAGACTATAATTATATTATTAAACGTCAATACATTCTAGGCACCAGATAGGTATTTCCAAACTTTTAAATTACTCTTTGTAGCATATGAATAAGGTGGAGATAAAAATACTGTGCAATGATTTTATTACTTTTTATATATTATTTTTGCATTATATCCTATAAATTTGACTTTTGCCGATGACACGGCTATTATGGCGATAGGTAATGCTTATGAAGAGGCAGTGGAAAAAGTCCAAATAGCGGTTAATCAAGTTCTAACCTGGACTAAAAAATGGCGAATTAGGCTAAACGAAAGCAAGTCGATTCACGTCGACTTCATCAATAAAAGATCACAACATTTTCCTGTATTTATTAATGGCCAACAAGTTCCATACTCTAATACAGCTAAATATCTTGGTATGACTCTTGACGCTAAGCTGCGCTGGAAAGAACACGTCAAGAAAAAGAGATCTGAATTGAAAATACGCTACCAGAAATTGTACCGGCTACTTGGATGACACTCCCCGCTATCAGTACACAACAAAGTCCTATTATACAAACCGGTGTTGATGCCAGTATGGACTTATGGTATCCAGGTCTGGGACTGTACCAGTAAGAGCAATCGTCAGATCATACAACGATTCCAAAACAAAGTACTCAGGGACATAGTTAATGCGCCCTGGTATATTCGAAACTGCGATCTACATCAAGACCTAAACATGGATGTTGTAGACCGAGTAATACAAAAATATGCAGAAGCCCACGAAAACAGACTTCATCATCATGTGAAAGTCGAGGCTATCCAGATTATTGACATTTATCTATATATATAAAAATCAATTGCTATTCGTTAGTCTCGCTAAAACTCGAGAACGGCTGAACGGATTTATCTTATCTTGGTCTTGAAATGTTTGTAGAGGTCTAGGGAAGGTTTAAAAGGTGAGAACAATTCGAATAATTGCCGGGAACCGACATCCAGGCGGGCGGAGCCGCGGGCAAAAGCTAGTCACTAATATAGTAAGAAGTCTGAAACGGGCGGAACCGTTCGAGTTAGTGTAGTGTTTTAGCGACCAATAACCTTATGTAGTGATTGATTAGTGCTGCTTACAAAGAACACATGAACAAAGTGTCTTCGCCTTAATAAAAACTAAGTAAGTGTTAATGGACGCATTCTTAGGATAATGTTCACGTATACTCCGTCCATCATATTATTGTATTTTAGACAGATGGAAGTAGTGATTGCATGAAAATTTAAAATATCGACAAAGTCAAAAACCTCGATTAAAAAAATAATTAATCGATAAATGAAAATATTATATTAAATATATGATTTCACGTGGAATTATAACCTATTTTATCTTTCTGTACATAATAATAAAGCAGTATATATTTGTGTCTATATCTAAAATTTACAAATGTATTATAAACGACTGTGTGGGCCATAACACACACGCTAATCTCCAAAACAAAACAACTGACTTCTAGAAGAATATTCCAACATGCTGATTTCCTGGTATTTATTGAAGAATTCCGTGGTCTGTCTCTGAAACCCATCATCAGATCTTTATGCAATTTAGATGGGACCATTTTGGAATGAACCTCTTTCAAATAAAGAATTTTGACAATCCGTCTACATGTTATGACGGAGTTACAAAAATCCCTTTTCCGCAAAAATCATACAAATATAAAAAAAATATAAACATCCGAATTGTTGTTTAAAAATCGGTTGAAAACCGCCAGTTATGTAATATTTTTAGAAGAATTATTTTCTTTAGTCGATATCGATAGTGACATTTTCAAGTTAATAAAATAAAAACACAGTCGATAGACTAACTACATCCCTAAAATTGCTTTCTAGCTGTCGTGACGTTGTCAATGAAAAATGATGTATGGGCGCCTAATTTTGGTTAGGATTTTCAGGTGTTGACGCTAGAACAAAGTTATACCGACCACTGTCAGTGAGCTGTCTAAAATACAATAATATAATGGACGGAGTATAGTAGGTGAAATTTGTTTACTAATTGGCCAACAAGGCTAGATCGTAATATAAATAAAGTAAGTATAAACTACTTTGTAACAAAAAAATATCTAAAAATATTTTTCACTAGCACCACGAATCCGTTCCACTCGAATACTGTTTTTTTAATTTTCATTATTTCTCTCTTTTGAAATGGTTGATCAAATGATTTGCTCATATTATACCTGCATTATGTACCCGGAATGGAATATGACCAGAAGACAATAAAATTCTCTTATGTTCTAAATTCAGCCTCGTTCTGTCAAAATCAAATTAATAGTCAAAGACTATATTCTCCTAATACAATTTTCAGGAACGAACATGGTCTTCGTGATCGTTTTAATTTTCTCTCTTTTTGATTGTTCGTGATCGTTTCTGACATTTATTTTAATTTTAACAGCGAGTCGAATCGCGACTTAAGGCCCGTTTAACACCTTATATTCTAGACAATAGTTCTAATTTTTGTATTAAAAGAATTTCTCTTCAGAATTTTGTCTCAAATCCCTGCCAGCTCACGTGTTTCCTTCTTCCTACAGTCCCGGGTCCTTTAAGTGGGGTGTGAAAAGGCATCTAATGAGGCCGTCAAGCTGAGTGCCACCACTGTTAACATGGTACATGTTTGCGATGGTGACCCTCTCTCCGAGACTTTGCCTTTAGCTTAACATCAGGCGAGGTGAAGTATAATTGACGTGTCCTAGATAAAAAAACTACTGTTTTTTCCACACAAATAAACATGATTCATCCAGCTCTGTTTCCCTTCCCTACCCTGCGTTCCCCGGCAGCGCCAGCTCACAGGA
Organism: Eilema sororculum; assembly: GCA_914829495.1. Classification (NCBI taxonomy): domain Eukaryota; kingdom Metazoa; phylum Arthropoda; class Insecta; order Lepidoptera; family Erebidae; genus Eilema; species Eilema sororculum. The sequence continues at coordinate 3,945,329 of OU618532.1, forward strand.
AGAGGCGCGCTTATCTGTTGACAGCGAATTCGCCGCGTATTTTACATGACGAAATATTAAGAGCAACGTTACAATGTTGTGCTCAGAATGTCACATTTTGTCATCTCGCGCACACCGCTCTAAAGTCTGATATCAATGTAGAACAAGAAAGATATGCGAGACGTTTGTCTTGTTATGTTCCTTGTTTGTTGTATGAGCATTTTGTTAAATTGTTTTGTTAAAAATTATGTAGGTTATTGTTAAAAAATAGGAGAAATGTTTCTAGATATAGTATAGGCAATTTGCCTAGGTCGTCGATTGTTCCCAATACTGCTTAATATGTTAGCTTGTTCTGAAATAATATGTCTTGCAAAATAAAATATTGCATAGGTATCTAAACTGGAACAATGACTATTCATTGGTTGAAATTCCCAAAAACAGTCAAAATATAAACAATCAAATTCAATTCAAATATATAATTTTTAAAATTCCTTATTAAATTTTATATTACTTTTATTAAGAACTATTTATACGTGTAAACGCAACGTAGACCGAGATAAATGCAATATTCTCTTGCACTCCATGGAGCGTTTTTGGGCGGTGCGACAAATTGAGTATTTCAAAATCAAATATCTTGAAAACTTTTTGTCGTACGAACATTTTACTTTTACAGTTCATTAATTATTATTACAAAGTGGTCATTTTGCGAAAGTAAAAAAATAAATAGTCAAACAGCCTATTCTATGGGCGCTGATGGGCGCATATAAATAGATTATATTAATATACATTCAGTCAACAAAGTATCGGGAATGAAGGTTTTGTTTATGGTTCCAAATTCAAATTTTTGTTTTTTTGTTGTTGTTTGATTGGCACAACTGCTTTCCATTTTGGCGCGGATTTTGAGTTGCATTCGTCATTTATGTTAAAAACAGTGCTGTTTTTAGTTTTATAATATCTAGAGTGTATTGCGAATTTCATAATGGACAAAACATCGAACAAAGAGTTTGTCTTAAATTTTGCATCGCCAATGGAATTTCATGTTCGGAGACACTGAAAATGTTACAGAAGGCTTAGGTACGGTGAATCGACTTTATCAAAAACACGTGCTTATGAGTGGTACAAAGCGTTCAAAAGCGGTCGAGATGTGATGGAAGATTTGCCTCGTTCTGGTAGGCCATCAACGTATGCAACTGAAGTTAACATCGCAAAAATGAAGGAAATAGTAACTGAAAATCGCTGAGGACATGCTAGAACGGGTCAATACCGACCCAACATTCATGAAACGCGTTGTTACTGGTGACGAGACGTGGGTTTATGAGTTTGACATGCATACTAGTCAACAAGCTTCGGAATGGCGCCTTCCAACTGAACCAAAACCGAAAAAACTAAGTCAAAGTCGATCAAAAGTCAAAGACATGTTGACTGTTTTCTTTGACTATCGCGGTGTGGTGCACTCGGAATTTTTGCCGGAAGGTCAAAAGAATATTATTTGAGCGTTATGCGACGTTTAAGAGAACAAATTCGACGAAAAAGGCCAGATTTGTGGAATGAAAATTCTTGGATTTTGCACCACGATAATGCGCCTTCGCACAAGGCCATCATTGTGAACGAATTTTTGTCCAAACACTCAACAAATACCATCGGGCAACCACCATATTCTCCAGATATGGCTCCAGCCGACTTCTTTCTTTTTCCTACACTCAAATTACCACTTCGTGGCACCCGTTTTCAATCAGTAGAAGACATAAAGGAGAATTCGCGGCGAGAACTGAACTTAATTCCGGAAACAGTGCTTAAAAAATGTTTTAATGGTTGGATTATTCGTGGGCGTAATTGTATCGTTTCTGAAGGAGCATACTTTGAAGGTGATAAAGTAAATTTTGATGAATAACAATTTTTTTGTGTATTATTGATTTTTTCCCGGTATTTTCTTGACAGAGTAGTATATAGTGCATTGTCCTATATCGCAATTCAGTATCGCGATTTAATAATATAGGGAATTACTGTAATTTTTTTTGCGCTCTGTCAATTCTTAAAACATATCTATAGTATAGGAGTTAATTACTCTAAGTTCTGTTCATATTTTAAAACGCACAACGAATTCGAAATAAACCAAGTTTAGCGGACTTTGCCTGCTTTCCCTAGGTCTTATTAAAGTCCCGGTTACAGTAAATAAACTCTAACAAAAACATTTCATATTAAAAATAAAAGGCAAAAGAAATTTTATAATTAGCAAAAGAAGTGCAAAGTTTTAAAACCTAAGTTCGTTTCGTTCAGAAGTTTTTTCCAGTATTTTAATTTAAACTTAACCAAGTACACTCAAGATATAAAAGCATTACTCTAAACTAAAGGAAAGCTTTCAGTTTATACGATTCATTTTTATTCGAAACTCTGCCTTGGGTCGAATTCTGTGAAGCCACGTTACGTTTTCAAAACGCATCGACTAGGAAGTAAAACGTAAAAAAAATTTTTGGTAATCTGTATGATAAGTCAGAATAACATCTACGTCAGGAATCACTCATGATTTGATTGTGTTATCTGTGATTAGATTTTGAAATAGTATAATTTTATAAATGTTTGAAAGGTATTTGAAAGGTATTCATACAACGAAAAATAGTATTAACAAAACTCACGTTTTGAAAATGCGATTTTACTGAATCGGACCTCTTACCCTGGTAAGGATTCTGTATTCTACCCGGTGTAGACTTCTTCTACTAACTTTAAAGTAGTTAAAACTCTCAGTGCATATTATGTGGGTTTTGTTTAATTGTGGATAAGTTTTATTGCTTTCGAAATCAACAGTTCAAGTGTTCAGCTTGTTTGTCTGTTTGTTTGTGGGGGTAAATCTTGCAAGCTGAACTAGACACGTTTCTCTTACACTGCGAGTTGAATTGATACTTATTAGTATAGTTTTTGGCTTTTTTTTTTAGCGCCCCACGGATACCGCCCCCACGGAGCCGGCGGAGGCGATTATGTCGGACTCGAACCGACTAAAACGCACCCCGTCTTGGGTCCTTAGTTGCCGGTGGTGAGATTGCCGAAAGCATATCTCTCGCACCCCGGCAGACCCAGAACCATCTCCTTCGAGATAGTCCCCTTCGGGTTGTGGGGACCTCGGTGACCCCAACTAGCCCCGGGCACGGGGAGGCGCAATTGTTTTTTTTTTATTTTTATTTTTTATAGAAAAAAATAAAAACTAAAAAAAACTAAACTAAACTTTGCGCCGCCGCCGCGGCCTGCTTTTGCTAGGGTGACAGGTGGCTCCACCGGTCACCTTCAGGCCAGCGCTCATGGAGGACGGAGGTCGTTCTGCAGTATAGTTGTTGGCTGCGTTATGGAGGTTTCTTGAATAACACTTGAATAAAACGACTTTCTTGATAATAAATCTTTTAACGTTTTATTCTACACCGAGATTGAGACGTTTGCAATGACGAAGGACTTTTGAATAACGATGACAGATAGTATACAAAAAAAGTTAAAGCTAATTATGTACAATGTCGCGCAGATTTGCTCACGCTAATTGTGCAGGCGCTGAAACAATCGTACCGATATGGTAATGCACACTAGCTTATCCTTTCTCGCGACCAAACATAGCCTATCCTTTCTCAAGATCTAATCTACCCTCATACCAATTTACATCAAAATCGGTTCAGTGGTTTAGGCGTGAAAGCGTAACATACAGACAGACAGATAGACAGAGTTACTTTCGCATTTATAATATTAGTATGGATTAGCAGAACTTGAATCGATATTCGAGATTGTCTCCAGCCTATATAAACAAGCGGGACCATCGTAAGTAGAATAAATTATAATAATCAATACATTGGTTTGGTTTATGACAGTCGTTAACATTATGTCAAGCACATATATTGATTGTTCTTATTTTATTTAAGATTTATGCACACACAAAACAAACATAATATAAATTGGATGAGAAAGTTGGTACATTGGTGGTTCTCTGCTTTTTTATTAACGAATTGCGACTTCTCTAGGGAGCCTGTTAAAGTACCTAGCTATTTTTCAATGGCCAACAACATGGAGTTGAAATATTAGCTTAGTGATCAATTATTTGAGTATACATTTTTGACAAATTTAAATGTACCTTTATGATTCAGTTTGACACAAGAGATCTATTGTCTTCCATTATGCTGCCAAAACAGTTATCACATTTTCTTCAAAGGTATCTTGACATTTATTTTACAAAAGTTGTATATCTGCATAATTATTCGATCGTATATTTACATCGATCACATCGATATTATATCGATCGATACGTCGACAGCCTCCGTGGCGTGATGGTAATGAACGCGACTGCTACGCAGGAGGCGCGGGTTCGATTCCCGCTCAGTGCACATATTTGGTTGCATGAATATGGCTATTTGCATTGGTCTGGGTGTTTCTATGTATAATATGTATGTATTTACAAAAAAAAAGTATCTATATATGTTTATCCGCATTCTAGATTCCATAACACAAGCTAGTTAAGCTATGCTTACCATGGGTCTAGATAGCGTTGTGTAGAATGTTGTGGAATATATATTATTTATTATTATTAATTATTACCAAAAATGTAAATAATATCTGAAATATATCAACTACGTGATTCCAGGCAGTATATAATCCAACGACGCGCAGAGCATGCCGTCATAGAGGCGGTAAGGCCCATCATGGGGGAATGGCTCGAGAGGCCACATGGCAGCCTCTCGTATCGACTGACGCAGATTATCACCGGGCACGGGTGCTTCGGGAGATATCTGTGTCGGATCGAAAAGGAGCCAACGTCCGAGTGCCATCACTGCGACGCGAGCGAGGACACGGGGCTGCACACGCTCACCGAGTGCCCGGCATGGGCCGAACCGAGGCGGGAGCTAGTGGCGGCCCTGGGAGTGAGAGTTCTCACCCTCGCCACCCTGCTCACAGCAATGGTCCGCTGCGCGGACGCGTGGGCGGCCGGCGTCTCCTTCAGCGATCAGGTAATGGTCGTGAAGGAGACGGCGGAGCGGGAGAGGCGGCGCGAGCGAGAAAGACTCGTGGATCGCGCCGCCCGCGCGCGCAGGCAACTCGGGCGTCGGAGGGCACTGACTGACCTCCGTCCCCCATGAGCGCGGACCTGGGGGTGACGGGTAGAGCCGCCTGTCACCCCAGCAGAAGCAGGCCACGGTGGCGGCGCGCTGAATAGCGCGCCTCCCCATTCCGGGGGCGAGTTGGGGACACCGTTGTCCCCCCTCCTGAGGAGGGCCAGACCGTAAGGGATGGCCCTGGGTCAGCCGGGGTGCGAGGGATATGTCTTTGACAACCTCACCTCCGGCCTAGCACCAAGACCCACAGTCGGCGTGCGGTTTTAGTCGGTTCGAGTCCGACATAACCTCCTCTTCCGGCTCCGGCAGGGGGGTATCCGAGGGGATTTCAGCACGAAAAAAAAAAAAAAGGTAGTATAGAATTTGGGCCACCCCCATCTCTTCCCATGTGATGTCGTAAAAGGCGACTAAGGGATAGGGCTGTTTAATATTAGATAATACAGCCCAGACTCAGCCTCATTTTTTTATTTATTCATTTATTAGAGACGAAAAATAACGAAGACGACACCTCTAAGAGATAACTTACCATAGGGAGCTAAAACTCCGTACGGTAAGTTATCTCTTCTTATTATTTATTAGATATTTCATAGGACTTAAATTATAAGTTAGTGCCTTCATTAAAATTATAAAATAAAATTTGTTTTATTTTATTACGCAAACGCGTACGCACACGTACACACACAATTAAATTGTGTGTGTACGTGTGCGTACGCGTTTGCGTTTACGTTTGCGTTTGTGTGTGTGTGTGTGTGTGTGTGTGTGTGTGTGTGTGTGTATGTTTGTGTATGTGTGTGAGTGCGTATGTATGTTTAGGTGTGAGTGAGGGGAGATGCATGCAATACATGGCTCGAGTAAACAATAGCGCCTGGAATACGGCAATATTTTTTTTTATATTGGACAAGGCAATTTTGACTTCACGTCGCCTGATGTTAAGCAAAGGCAAAGTCTCGGAAAGAGGGTCACCATCGGAAACATGTACCATGTTAACAGTGGTGGCACTCGGCTTGACGGCCTCATTAGATGCCTTTTCACGCTCCGCTTAAAGGATCCGGGACTGTAGGAAGAAGGCAACACGTGAGCTGGCAGGGAGTTCCAGGTCTTAATGGTGCGGCATAGGAATGAGTTACTGAAACGCTTGGTTCTAGCTGGTATACTCTGCACCGTATATGGATAGCATCTTAGTCCTGCACGTGTCGTCCTGTGTAGGAAAGGACAGGGTGGGACTAATTGGAAGAGCTCGTCAGAACATTCACCATGGTAGATACGGTAGAATACTGCCAAAGACGCAACATCTCTACGCATCTGCAAAGGCTCGAGGGTGTTCGTGATCGTGACCTCAGGATTCCCAATAATGCGGACCGCACGTCGCTGCAACCTGTCGAGAGCATCTAGTAAGTACTTTGCGGAGCCGTCCCAGAGATGTGAGCAGTAGGTAATCCACGCAGGAACGAATTTGGGTCTTGTATAGAAGACACCGCTGCTCCGGCAATATAGGCTCACCCCCTATTACGTTAGACCGAATACAATGATTGGTCCGGGGATAAGGGCGTGATTGTATGTATGTATCTGAAATATATTGAACTTTCTTTGAAGTTAACAAAAATACTTAAGTATGTTGTTTTGTTTTCTTTCATTAATTAATATTTTTCTGTTCAACGAAGTACTAGTACTAGTCTAGGTAGGTAGGTAGGTGCCTACATTACAGTGAACTGTACGGTACTTCGTTCCTGAAACGGTTTTTATTAAAAACTACTGCATTTTATTCATTTCAACGTCTACAAAATTCTCAAACGATAACGAAACAGATTACAGTCGGTGCGTCGGCGTGGAAAAGGTATGCGGACAAAAGAGCAGTCCCGTAGAGATGGGCGGCTTGGTGCATCTAAATGCAGAATATACTGAGGCCGAAACTAATATGAATTCGCCTAAAATTTCTAGCTTTCATGAACTAAAGGATCGCTCGTAAAACGCAGAGGCGCACACTGCTGATTTTTACGCCATGTTAGGAAAGCGCACCGCTTCCATGCTGGCGAGACTCCGCCATAGCACCAATGGTCTCCTGAAAGTATTTAGAGATAGGTGGGACTCGCCCTTGCACATTTCAATGTTGTGTGGAGATTCGACCAACGACCTAATTGGGCGAATCTCCACCCAACATTGAAATGTGTAAATTAAAATAAAGTACTAACACTAGCATATAAGTTTTCTTGTAACTAACCTCTATGGACAAACGTCTGCAATAAATTAATTGAATTTAAATTTGAAAAAAAAAAACTGATGTTTCATTCGTTGAGTTAGATCTAGATTTAAATAAATAAAAAAGGATGATATAGCTCTATTTAGATCCAAAGTAAACACGTCTTAAATAGCTAGTGTTCTCAGATTTAGAATGCGGATAAGCATAATATATCTTGATCCGTTTTTATAAATACAAATTATAAAGATCAAGAAATTTATATTCATATTCATGCACACCAAATATATTGTAATCAAACCCACGCCTCCTGCGTAGCCTGCAGTTGGACGTTCTACCGTTGCGCCACAGAGACTGTCAAAAAATGTATTATGTAACGATGATAACCGTAGAAGTGAAGCTCGATTCATATATCCCAGACCTAAATCGCGAGATAAAAATGGCCCTGGCCTGGGCCTCGGTTCTACTAAAGCAAAACTATTGTTAAACCACCGAGATTGCAAAAAGCGGCATTAAAGTTTAGGCTTTATTTGGATTATTCCCGTTGGCCACCACATAGTTGGCCACCACTGGTGGACATTGGGACATTTTATCACTTTTTATCCCAATGGCCACCAGTGGTGGTCAGCGGGAATAAAGTTTTATTACATTTTATGGTGCACATTCTGCAACTGATCCTAATATAGAAGGTACCTACTTCTTAAATACTTACCTACGTTCAAACCAATCTTACGTTTAGAATTTAAAATAATTCCAGTCCACACCTGTATACATCTTAAAACTTGAATAAATGGTTATTATTAGGCATTAAATATTATTTGTGTGTATGTAGATTTAAATTATTTAATAAATTATTTGATATAATTTCCATATTTTACGGTACCTATTCAAATTTGTATTGAATAAGAAATACATAATAAAAGTAATTCCATACTTGTTACTTATGACTTATTTTCGAGATAATCGTGCGTGAGCGCAGTGTGTACGAGGGATAGAAACTGCCTTCCTTTACAAACGCGACGTCATTTCTTTGGTTTGTGGTTAAATCCTTTTTCGCTCTAGCTACCGCGAAACTTACCGCCTCACGTACGATTTCTAATACCTTATCATGTCGGCGCGAGTAATAATGTAATAGCGTCCTACAACTCACCAGTAGGTGCCTAGAAGTACCAATTGCTTCACCACATGAGTTACATGTTTTATCTGTGGCTTTTCCCCATCTGACAAGATTGCTTTGGTCGGGGAGGGGCAACTGGAATGCATTGAGATAGAATTTAAGGAGAGCCGGTGACCAGTCGTATATTAAGGTACGCCATTTTAAGGCTATGGGAATACAAAATTCACCTAGTGTTAACCATTCGTTTTGTATTTTTAGGTTCATTGCGTGCACTTTGTAGGTATTATTTTCATCTACTTGAAGAAAAGATTCTGTTATGTCTTTGTCTGACTGCCTCCTAGTATTTGTTTTTACCGAACCGATAGAATTTGATTTTACCGAATTATTATTAGGTACACTTTATTTTTCTACTTTATTGTTAGGAAATATTTAATAAATGTTGATTTTCTATCATACGTACCTAGTTGTATTATTTGTCTTTGTGGTGGCCTTGAGGACATAAAGTAACAAAATTTCCCAGTGTCCACCAGTGGTGGCCAACTATGTGGTGGCCAACGGGAACATTTCCAATATTTGATTCCCGCTGACCACCACTGGTGGCCATTGGGATAAAAAGTAATAAAATGTCCCAATGTCCACCAGTGGTGGACAACTATGTGGTGGCCAACGGGAATAATCCCTTTATTTCTATACAGTAAGGTCCAAAATTAAATGACAAAAGTTTCATTACACTCTTTTATTCACACTGCTAACAGTTATTTAATATTGAACTTTAAACGCATCGCTTTAAAGTCTATATGTATTGCCGCTTTTTGCAATCTCTGTAGTTTGACAATAGTTTTGCTTTAGTAGAATCTAGGCCCTGGCAAGCAGCAGTGCAATTCACGCGCGTCGCACAGACTGGTAAAACGACTCAAAACCTGGCCATAAATCAAATTTCTCAAAATGGTCTACTAGACTTCAAACTTAATCCCATAAAAGGTAGATAATCCACGCGTCACTTGGTAAAATCTCTACCTGCTTCTGAGTCCCTGTCCGCTACACGGGCAGTCGGAACTTAGCGCTTGTTGACAACACTCATCTCTGTTCGCGGCAACTCTAAAAAACCATTATTTTCTCCGTGCCATAGTTTATGTGCAAAGTGATTCAAGATCCAAAAAGAGCTATGGATTCTATCAATCAAGGTATGTACTACATTCTATGATCCGTTTTATTTATTATGAGAGCTTATTCTTGACCTACTTTGCAGTAAATCAACATGCCTAAAAATATTGATATTTTTCCTTATTTTTTTGATAAATTCGTGTTTTTAAATATGTGCAACTCATCACAACTGCATCATAGTAATATTTTAATAAACTAGAGGATATGTGCAATTATACAAGGTAGCAAAAACATTCACATATATTCACATAAAAGATAATTTAAACTCTGAAAACTGTCTCTTTACCCGCGATTTTCTAACAATTATTTTGATTATTTCAGACTCTCTACAATGTGTCATATCTATGACTAGGAAAGAGCTTCTTGAATTAGTTATAGCTAGTCCGCAGCGATTGTTCGACGGAAAATACCAAGATTTGGACAAGAAGTTGGAAGTGCCAAAGTGCCCTGCTGAAAAAAATGAGAAAGAAAGTTCCGCAAGGTAGTAAAACTACTACTACCAAGAAGCATACGCCAGAAGATGCTAATAATTTTCGTGGAAGCCGACATGACCTTAAGTCAATACGAGGGGATACATCAGGCAAATAAAGACGTATACCCTTGTTATACTTATGTCCAAGGGCAAAACAGGATTGTTATCCACCGAAAACGTGAATGAGACGGTTGCAGAGGTGATACTACAAGATGTACTTGATCACAAAGTTTCGCGGCTGTGCAAATATTTAGAACCAGTTCTCGGGCGACTGGAGCCATACGCTGAGTTTGTACAAATTTATAAATGGGGATGCGATGGGTCTACCCAAAATTAATACATACAAGCAAAAATCCGAGCAAGATGGTAATAGTGACGCAAACATATTTATGAGTTCTATGGTACCATTTCGGCTCACATACGGTACTAAAATCATATGGCAGAATCCCCAACCATCTTCACCAAGATTCTGCCAGCGCGTGAGGTTTCGGTATGTAAAAGAAGACAAGGACGTCACTAATGAAGAAGCAACAAACACTTCCGACTATATAGGGCAAGCTTCTCTAGGAAGTTTTCTAGAAAAGCCTTTAATGAAGATGTGCTGAACCGGCTTCTTCTGACATCTGACCCTTTCATAAGTAGCCGACAAAGTGAGAATAAGAGGAATAAAAATAAACAGGCTTTCACTAACGAAGCAGCAGCGTTCTTTATACCTGAAGATGAGACAATAAGTGATGATGAATGATGTTTTTTTATACTTACAATTTTTTTTTGTTTATTTTCGTAAATCTAATATTGAAGAAGTCATAGTTTCACTGTATTTCTGTATTTATATTTAATTCTTTGTTACTAGAATACAAATTTTCCTTACTTAATTATATTTTTTTATTTTTCTCCGTCTCCAAATCTCTTCAAAATTATTATTTTTTATGAAAAATATCATTACTCGTCATGGGCCACCTATCTGATAAAGAAAAAGAAACAAAATATTTTTGGCCAAGTTTTTGGTCGTTTTACCAGTCTGTGCGTCGTCTAAACGTTGTGTTGACGATGCGCGTGCATTTTGAATTCAATCGGTCTGTAGGTACACTAGCGCTCTACAATGTAGTGTACGATGTAAAAACTACTCAACAACCTCAACGTTGATTCTCATTGGCCGATTCTCAAAGATGATCCTCTGATGTAACGTTCATCCTTGTTAACGGTTAATTGGTGTCACAGATTATTTTATAATAACCTATGCTTGGTGAATTTAAGCTCGTCCGCCCCAGTAGCACCCCGTGCCAGCTTCAAAATACACCCAAGAAACGTATTACTGCGTATGCCTCTGTGGCGTGGTGGTAGTGAACACGACTGCTACGCAAGGGCGCGGGTTCTATCCTCGCTCAGTGCAAATATTTATATGCATGAATATGACTATTTGCATAGGCCTGGGTGTTTCTATGTATAATGTGTATCTATTTAAAAAAATCTAAGTATATTTATTCGCATTCTAGATTCCATAACACAAGCTAGTTAAGCTTATCATGGGTCTAGCTAGATAGCGTTCTGTAGAATGTTATGAAATATTTATTTATTATTATTTATTACTAGCTTATGCCCGCGGCTCCGCCCGCGTGGATGTCTGTTATCGCGACCAAACATAGCCTATGTCCTTTCTCATGGTCTAATCTACCCCTATACCAAATTTCATCAAAATCGGTTCAGTGGTTTAGGCGTGAAAGCGTAACATACAGACAGACAGACAGACAGATAGACAGGCAGACAGAGTTACTTTCGCATTTATAATATTAGTAGGGATAGAGCACATGTGAGAACATTTTAGGTCCAAGATATATGTATCCAGTAGAAATGAATTTGATATCACTTGTTTCGCCCGTCGCCCATCTTCATTTACAGACCACTCTAGTAAGGGCCAGGCCACTCCTATAATTCGAAACAACAACATTTTTATATTACAATGAGTTGGTAAATACATAATGACGCTTAAAAAAAAAGAACAATGTAACATCAAAGGCCGAAAAATATTTGGAAAGCCGAAACGCAGAAAAGTTTCGGCGTTTGCATTCCAACCTCTAGCAAGGAGCGAGTATTGTGTGCATCTATGATATATTACTGAACACAACTAATGTAGCGAATGAAATTCAGTGTACCGCTACTGCGGCGTACTTCGGCGAACTTTTGTGCTTCCACGCTAATAACGATTATGCGAATAATTTTATATATTCGAGTGTTTATGATATAACACCAAGCCTCATTATTCTCATAACGATTTTCCAGTGGTGTCCAAAGTTTATACCTTTTTACAGGGCCCAAACAGTTTTGATTGGTGCCTCCTGACTTCAAAAGCATGATAGGATAGCCTGTACCAGAGTTTTGACCTAAACTCATCCTATAGAACTTAAATGTATGGGGGCCCCGCCAAGATCTTTCGAGCTTCGGATTTAGCCGCTAAACTCGTACACCTAAGTTATCATAAGACATTACTGGAGTTATTTATAAACTATCGCGGCGTATACTCTTGTTTTATAATAGTTCGGGACTTCACGCGATAAATTTTGGAAAACTTACTTTTGCTGACGTTTCGGGTGCGTTACAGCGCCCGTGGTCACGACTTGACTGGCCTGCGAGCATCGCGCGGTGTGCGGGCAACATTTTTTGTGCGACTATCCTCCATCACATTCACACAGAATGTAAGGCTGGCAACACACCACACTCACTATGTCCGTTTTAGACGGCATCGGCACTGTGTTCTTGTGTTTCACTGGATTCTAGGTCCCGGACCGCGCGACGCTCGCAGGCCAGTCAAGTCGTGACCACGGGTACTGTAACGCACCCGAAACGTCGGCAAAAGTAAGTTTTCCAAAATTTATCGCGTGAAATCCCGAACATTATAAAACATGAGACATTACTGGATCCCAGGCCCCCTGGGATTGAGGGAGAATAGCAGTTGCTTCCATGAAATCCAAAAGATAAAGAGTATAACAACGGACAACTTGAATGCAACCGATATTCTTCGTCTTAATGACATCGACTGCAACCCAGCGTTATGTAGAAGAATGCGTAATACTCGCGAAACTTCCAACAACATAATAACAGAACCGTGTTTCAAAAATGTTAAAATTCAGTTAGGCGAATCACATTTTACAACATTTTAGTGAAGCTCACGAATAATTTAGAGTACTCCATTAACGTTTCGGCCACAAGTCCTATCATATATCATTTTACTGAAACATGTGGTCTGTTATGGGACTCACTTGCCATAGAGTTGCGTTCCATGGCACCCGCGGGAGCCGTGCGGTAATATAAGAGTTGATTAACATATTACAAAACACATAAACCTCTTCTCTTTTATGAGGTGCGCCAAATTAGCGAGGCATGTCGGCGTTTTCAGGGCTGTTTTATGAAGCCTCATCCTGATTTGTTGCAATTTTCATGTAAGACTTCTGAGAAATTAAGAAATGATTAACCTTGTGTTTTGATTGAATCTCGCTTCAATATATGGCCAATCTTGTCAATCAATTCCATGGCAGAATGGAAAGCTTGGGATCCAGTCAATCACTTAACCTAAGACAAATCAAAAGGTAACCAGATTTAACGACACAATGAGCTCATTCTTCGTTCGTAAACACTGAAATTCAACTTAATTCGGGTATAGTCACCGTCATAAATATCTTGCCGAAGTAGTCTCAAAATGATCTTAAAACTCTAGTACTAAGAGCAAATCAAACTGTTTTATTGATGTAAGTGGTATTGTTGTGCCAACTAAACGTGTGTACCAAATATCAGAACAATCTGACAACTGGAAGGGCGTAAAAAGCTAAATTAAGATCATTTTGAATACTTCGTACTCTGAAATAACTTACACCTCAAAATAAGATAAAATCACTTCAATCTCTCTATATCAGTGCAAACAGTAAATTACAATCAAATATCCAAACAGACTCCGCTGATTGTAGCTTTATTTCATCAGATTATATTCGTGGGAACTGCTAAGAATGTCATACCTAAACATAATGTATCAAGTTGTAAAGATAGGTAACCAAAGCAGGCCCTTCAGGGATCTTGATATCTGGTTAATGCCCAAAGGAGTTATCGCGGCTTGTATCTTAATGAAGATAAAATTACCTCAACGAGTACCGAGTACTTTGACCTTCGCATTCGAAACTCACAGCTTCAGAGAAATGTTATAGACAATAAACACAAATAAAATAGCTTAATTATATTACTTTAATACTTAAAGTGTTAACAAAGTAAGGGGCTTAGAAAATTTACTGTTTTGTCTCCAAAATTGTGCTTATCATTTTATAGGAAGACAGTCGCGAGTAGAATAACTATTGGTTCTTTGAACGTGAGTTTTGAGTGAGTTGCTTTATCAAGTATCCACTGTTACGATCAGCCTGTGGGGAATAATGGTTCTGTTTATACCCCTCAGAGAAACCTATTGAACAAAATCAGTTATGTGTATAATACCCGACAGTAATCTATTTCCGTGCTTAATATTATCCAGATTATTAGAGTGCTCCGTTTGAGTTGTGAAAGAGTAATCATTTCTTCATACATTCATCTACTACCTATCCTCTCATCTACCTGTTTATACATCCATCTAAACAGGATTCCATACACTTTCATTTTTAACGCCCGACGCAAAGAGAGGAGTGTTATAAGTTGGACGTGTCTATCTGTCTGTGGCATCATATCTCCCGAACAGATGATGCGATTTCAATTTTCAAGATTCAAAACTATTTAATATTAAATGTGACTTGTGTGCAAGTATTCTTATACATGTTTGATGAAAATCGGTTAAGCCGTTTAAAGGTTATGGGGGTAAAAGTGGTGATAGTGGGTGTTGGGGGTTTTTAAATTCATCTATTACGGTTAAGTTGTCCGGTCACCCGGACTACGGAAAATAGAAATAAAACGACAGAACCCCGTATAAATCATGCGAGGTTTATGCGATAACTCACTAGGTTGATTCATTCGCCCGGAAGAAAAGGTCATCGGGTGTGTTTTTAATTTTATATTTATAAAACAATTGACAAATATTCAAGTCTTATACACTTACAAAGTAAAGATTGTGTCTATGTCTATTACAACCGCGTTATGAATAACAAACTAGATACAAACTCATTTTACGGTTACCAAAAGTAAATTACAGCAGAAAGTTTTCCAGGTAAAACTAATTTATATGTCAGTGATGACGATCTAGAGATTAATGTCAAAGAAGAAAGTTAAAGTCAAAGTCAAAATTAACTGCTATATCTAGGACACCTAAGTTTCAAAGTTGAAGCTAACTTTGATGATGAGTCAACAAATTGTGTGAGAAACACTTCCTAAGTTACCATTGCCAGTAACTGTTTCAAGACTATCAAATTACTTAAGGACTAACTGCCTCTGAGCATGACTAAAATAGTACAATATCCCAGGACCCAAAACAAATCTTCTTTTGTAACAAACATAATGTATCAGTTAAAGAAGTTCTAGTGGTAGTTCAAGCATAAAACCTTTATTAATATTTAAATACTTTAAGCATAAATACTTTAAGTAAAAAAAACATACTATAGGACAGATGATTACCTAATAGACAAAAATGTCTGGCATGAGCATGGTGCAGGCCCCTCCGAAATTGCTGTAATTACGGCATAATGTTTAAATAAGAACGCGAACTTCCTTATTCTTTATTTTTGTCAAGTTAGGTTAATTATTTTATTATAAGTTTTTTTATATACTTTAATTATCTTGACACGAGACATACGTACATTCGTCCATATTTAGTCTTAAGAACTTATTTTTTTGTAAATTGACGTCTGTAAAATGCTACAGTGGAGTTTGCTGCGTCGATTCTTCTCCACTGGTGCCCAGGAAGCGGTGGCAAACTTAGTTTTAAGCAGAATTTGACGTCAAAAAGCTGTAGTAGTGCTACCCAATTTTGAATAAATACTTTGAATTTGAAATTGATACCTGCTAGATTTGGTTGGTGAATCATCTTCTGGTCGGTGGCCATTTCACCACGTATCAACATTGTGTTTAAAGTTTGTGAGTACCTAGGTATTGGTGATTTTCCACTTATTTTAATGCCAACTATGATTTTCGATTCCACTTATCAGGGAGCGAACCTATTGACGTCTAACGGGCACTTTGTCACGTGATTCTTTAAAATGTTCTAGAAAGTATTTACGAGTTTAAAAACTTCGAGAACCTTTAGTACCGGCTTCTCGTAGCTTTGTCACCCGTGCGAACCTTTCAGGTGGCACCAGAAATTAAAGTCCGCGGAACAATGGAATTATTATCTTACGTAAAACACCTCCTCCTTAGAAACACAACTTTCTTTCGCTTGGAGACGGCGCTTTGCCTTGACATCGGTAATGTTTATAAACGTCGTGTGAATGTTGGAATGTTTGATATAACTTCAATATACCTATGTCCTAATATATTTCTAATGTCTGAATGGTGTCTTCCGGATTTGTATCCTTGATTGAGAAAACCTTGCCCCATTGCGATTTTTTGCCGGTTGACAGTCAACCAGCAAAAAATCGCAATGGGGCAAGGTTTTCTACATTTTACGGAGAGGCCACTTGCATCAAAGGTTATTCTAGGGTACATAGGATTTACTTTCCTGAGGCATAGGCTCCTGTTCAGTAGGTTCATTTTCGACAAAGTCAAAGTCAAAAAGCATTTATTTTGCATAGACCATTAAATCGGAACTTACAAAACGTCTTTTTTTTCTTCTTCAACCCTTAGTCACCCAATGCTGAGTGTAGTTCTCTTCCAATTGCCTCCACTGTTGGCGGGACAGTGTTTTCGCCATCCAGTTCTTCCCAGCAACCTTGACTATGTCGTCGGTCCACCTACCTGGCGGTCTGCCTACGTTCCGTCGACGTTCCCATGGTTTCCACTCCAACACTTTCCTACCCCAGCTGCCATCTACTCTACGACATATGTGGCCCGCCTATTTCCATCTCCTTCTAGTTATTACTTACTATTACAAAACTTCAATATAAAATAAATATTTAATACTAGTTTAGCAAATGGACCACCGGTTCAAAACGCGGCCCAGACCTGAGTCCAGCAATCCACCGTGAACCTTGTTTAGGTGTTAACCGATATCCCGGTAAGTGTTTTACTATTAATGTAAATGACCATGTCAATCCCAAATCATACACCCGAAGGGATTATCACCCAAAAACAAAAAGTTGAAAACTTCTTCTTGATCATTTTGTTTTCGGGTGTAAGCCGCTTCGGGTAACATTCTAAGGCGAGTGTGATTATGAAGTATCGAAATCGAACCCATTAAAATCACACGGTGTACTTCACGAAAGTCCAAATATCTAACTGAGGTTACAAGCACCCTTTCAAAGTCTAATATAAATACAAAACCAACATTACGTCACTAAATCTTGATACTTGAGCCATGAGCCGTGAGCGTCATTTAATGAATTTCGCCAGAACGACATGAAATTTCACGTTTATTAACATTAATAATTCATCAGAACGGGTTCAAACTCCAATCAATAAACAATAACACGCAATATAAACGTACTTTACATAAAATAATAATTAAAATAAACAAGCGCCATTTTCCAACGTCCCATAACTCATAAATAAATAAATTACAAACGATTTTAAAGTGTCAGTGCTACGGGGTTTGCGTTTCAGTTTTAATGAGCCGCGAGTTATTATGGCGGGGGCATAATTAATTGTACGGGACGGAAACGTTTACGTAACGCAGCATCTATTTTGCACAACGGGCTACCTTTGATATTTAAATTTAATTGGGGGTAGTTCTTGTGTCTGGGTTATGGAGAGCTCTTCTATTGCTTTCAGGCCTCTATTCCAATTTTAATTATAAGGTCCTCCTTATCAATTTCAATAACGGTGTCCCTGACTATCGTTATACCTGACAGGGTTCGATAATTATGGGCAAAATCCTGTTATTTAACCAAGAACACTGCGTAGATATTAGAGTAAAATTATGAGACTTTTACGTGCATAAGGAAATAGTATACACCTTCACACGCGGCCGTCTGCTGACCACTTACCAACAACAGTTACAACAATAAACTAATCACATTAGGATCAATAAATAACAAAAACTCACGCCTAAATTCCCCGAAGGGGTAGGCAGAGGTGCTAGCACCCACATTTCACCAGTTTATGTATAGGTCCCAATGTAGTGGCGAGCCTATTGACATTAACCGGGCACTCATAAAACTGCGATAAATACACACATAACTTCGAAAAGCATCGAAAAGTCATTGGTGTGTGCCATGGTAGACCTCGGATCGAACCCGAAACCTCGTCACAGCAGTCCATTACCTATACCACTAGGCTACCGCAGATACCGCAGATAAGACATTTATCTGCGGTATCTGCGGTAGCCATGGTGCGGAAGATTGGCATGGATGGATTTCCGTCTACTATGCGAAAATCACGGTAAGCTCTTCGTAATGTTCGTTATACACGTTGGCGATCACTATGCCAACACGTTGGCCAACCTCTATTGGCGAACCTATAAAACAGGGGTATATGCAGTTCTAGATCTGTGGTGGGGCGTCAGGAGGATGTTTTGACCACGGAACGCTTTGACCAATGCATTCGTCACTGAATTCGCCTATGACGCAACGTCACAAATAATAATAATATAATAATAATAATAATCGTTTAATGGCTATTAAACATTTTCAGTTTACATTTCACTTAAATCTATTCCAGAATAAATAATAAATTTAGATATTACAGATCAAAGATAAATAAGCGCACTATGTAATAAGTTTATTAGTATTAAATTTATTATTTTAAAGCATTTCACATCGTTAGAAATAGATTTATTTAACCTCCGAATTCCACGTTGCCGGGAACCAATTAAAATCAAATCATCCTCGGCAACAGATTCACAGATTATATTATTCAGGTCTCTCGTGTTAAATTAGACATTCTATATTGATCTAAAGATATAATATAAGAATGGTGCTCGTGTTATGGTTTAATTAACACGTATATGTGGTCTGTGTGCGGTCGATACAGATGTACGTGATATAGTTGACAGCATACGGATATTTAGTAGCGCTGATCCAGCTTAGTGAAATCACAATCAGGAGATAGGCTCCTTGCACGAGTCTGTGTTGCCTGTAATCCTGGATATCTTGAAGTTATAGTTAAATAGATTTTTTCTAGACTTTTTATTTCAGTGCGGAAATCCCCTCGGATATCTACCCCACCAGAGCTGGAGGAGGAGTTTACGTACACGCCATCCTCATGTGGGTCATCCTGCTCAGCCGAAGGTGACGTTATCTTCGACATATCCCTCGCAACCCCGCGGACTCAGGGCGTTCCCTAACGGTGTGGCCCTCCTCGGGAGGGAGGACGACGGTGTCCCCAACTCGCCCCGCGATGAGGAGGCGCGCGTAGTCGTGGCCTGCTTCTGCTGGGTTGACAGGTGGCTCCACCCACCACCAGGCCCGTGCTCATGGGGGATGGAGGTCAGTCTGTGCCCTCCAACGCATGAGTGGCCTGAGATTGGTTCTAGACTACGTGAAAGCTTTGAATGCGAGGATTAACGCTATGATGAAGGAGGAGAATCTTTTTAGGCCAGCATGTTTTTGGTTATGTCATATTATGTATACTAGTAGGTAAAATAGTGATCACATGCTCTTCCAAAGATTATAATATGTTACTACTTGAGAATAAAATAGAATATTGTTTAGGTTTTTTTATTAATGTGACATGTAGGCAGGTACTTGTGTTAGGAGTAAGCACCCCGAAAACACCTTAAACCGAAAATATAGAGAGAATAAATTAAAAATTTAAAAACTGTTTTTGGTGTGTTTTTTGTGACGGGGTTCACAAAAAACACCTCCAAAAAGTTGAAAATAAATAAAGTTTTGCTTTTAACTTCAACGGTTGCCATGTCGGGGGACACTAACTAATTCAGCACCCCGTTATAGTATCGGAACAATTCAAGGTCCCCCGACATGGCAACCGTTAAAGTTAAAAGGCAAATTCCATTTATTTTCAACTTTTTGGAGGTGTTCTTTGTGACGGGGGTTTTTTAAATTTTAAATTTAATTTTTATTTTATACTTTTTGAAGTGATCTACTAGTCAAGCTCTTTCATTTGATACCCATATTGAGGGAGTTATGAAGAAATATGTATTCCTAATTGTTGTGGCGGCGGCCATCTTGGACCGATTTTTTTCAAACATAGCTAAGAACAATCCCGACTAATATACCTTGCAAACAAAAAAAACTACATCCAAATCGGTTCATCCGTTTGGGTGCTACGATGCCACAGACAGACACACACACACACACACACACACAGAGAGACACTTAAAACTTATAACACCCCGTCGTTTTTGCGTCGGGGGTTAAAAATAGAATATGGTTTAGGTATTTTTATTAATGTGACATGTAGGCAGGTACTTGTGTTACGTGTAAGTACATCGAAAAAATAGAGAGAAAAAATGGATTATTCCCGTTGGCCACCACATAGTTGGCCACCACTGGTGGACATTGGGAAATTTTATCACTTTTTATCCCGATGGCCACCAGTGGTGGTCAGCGGGAATAAAGTTTTATTACATTTTATGGTGCACATTCTGCAACTGATCCTAATATAGAAGGTTTAGTTTGCATTTGGGGTAGGTAGTTACCTGCTTCTTAAATACTTACCTACGTTCTAACCAATCCTACGTTTCGTATGTTGAAAGGTAAAATAATTCCAGTCCACACCTGTATACATCTTAAAACTTGAATAAATGATTATTATTAGGTATTAAATATATTATTTGGGTGTATGTTAATACTGCACATCGACGACGACGTCTACATTAAGTAATGTAAGATGTAACAGTTATGAACAGTAGCCATACGTTGTGATCATCACCAAAAATTGAATGAATTGTTCAGCATTAAGTGTGCTAACTATACAAATATAAAAAAGCTTTCTATCGTCTCTACCATGGTGAATGTTCTGACGACATAACATAACATAACATAAACTCACGCCTGTATTCCCCGAAGGGGTAGGCAGAGGTGCTAGCACCCACATTTCGCCAGTTTATGTTTAGGTCCCAATGTAATAGGTGGCGAGCCTATTGCCATTAACCGGGCACTTATAAACCTGCGATAAATACACACATAACTTCGAAAAGCATCGACAAGTCATTGGTGTGTGCCATGATAAACCTGGGATCGAACCCGAGACCTCGTCTCAGCAGTTCATTACCCATACCACTAGGCTACCGCAGATTATTTCTGACGAGCTCTTCCAATTAGTCCCACCCTTCCCTTTCCTTCACAAGACGACACGTGCAGGGCTAAGATGCCATCCATTTACGGTGCAGAGTATACCTGCTAGAACCAAGCGTTTCAGTGATTCATTCCTATGCCGCACCACTAAGACCTGGAATTCCCTGCCAGCTCACGGGTTTCCTTCTTCCTACAGTCCCGGGTCCTTTAAGCGGGGCGTGAAAAGGCATCTAATGAGGCCGTCAAGCTGAGTGCCACCACTGTTAACATGGTAAATTTTTACGATGGTGACCCTCTTTCCGAGACTTTGCCTTTAGCTTAACATCAGGCGAGGTGATGTCAAATTGACGTGACCTGTATAAAAAAAATTGAATACATAGGGAAAAGGAATCTTCTCAGGCGGGACTCCAACCCGCGAACTTTCCCTTACATCGGGCGTGTCTTGGTAGCCAAGTTGGTCAAGGCATTTCCCCAGTAAGGGAAAGATCGCGGCTACGAGTCCCGCCCGAGAAGATTCTTTTTCCCTATGTATTCGATTTGCATAGTTAGTATACTTAATGCTGTAAAATTCATTCAATTATTTGGGCGGAGTTATCAAAATCAATGTTTAAAAATTATTCTTACATCATTCATTGGTTCCGATAGTTCGTAAGAATATCGGTAGATGACTCCACCGTCGCCTTAAAGACGGATAAGAAGGGAACTTTGAATCACATCGGGCGTGTCTCGGTAGCCGAGTTAGTCAAGACAATCCCCCTGTAAGGGAAAGATTGCGGGTTCGCATATTTCATGCTAAAATCAAAAACATTATCCAGCTCGCCACAGTTTAGTCCCGTATGTTTTCTAACGTAACTAGCTGTCGTAACCATGTTGTACGTTTAATTAACCAGCTTGTTATTGTATGACACATTGATAACACACAGCCTGTGCCGTGCATAATGTCATTGTACATTAGCATCACTAGCGATGTACATGTACATTCAATTGGAGACTCCATTACTGAATTGCTCTATTTCTCGAATACATAGGGAAAAAGAATCTTCTCGGGCGGGACTCGAACCCGCAGTCTTTCCCTTACAGGGGGAATGCCTGACCAATTCGGCTACCGAGACACGCCCGATATGATTCAAATTTCCCTACAGATTCGATTTCTATAGTTAGCACACTTAATGCTGTAAAAATTCCTTCAATTGCTCAATTTCTATTTGTCGAGAATCGATATGATCGTCATCTGTCGCCAAACGCATCACGTCGCATCACTACTACAAACCGGCATGGAGCAGGCGAAGTGGGGGAAGACAGTGCATCAGCGAAGACCAAAACATCCGTCACCGACCGTGTTCGCCTACGCACTGTTACGCAAGCCTCAGCGAAGGGGTTTTTAAAAAAAAGATTTTGGATGCGACGGAACACAAGGTTTATTCTTACACGAATTAGAATAAGGATACAAGGTTACTTAGGCTAATCGGAGCCTTTTGGCAGCCGTCCGTCGGGTCTTAAGTTTGGAACGAGACTGATGCATGAATGGCGACTCATTCCTAGTCTGAGCGACGAAGGAGCTGACACAGCACTTGGTGTACACAAGCGCATACAGGGGCCAGGCGTAACAACCCCCCGATTAACTCTAAACTTCGGGGTTAGAATGACGAAGTTTATGATTACTGTTTCTTTTTACTTCAAACTTTTATCTAAATTGTTGTTCTGAGTCTAGGCAAAGCTGGGGTTTCTGTTAAATTTAATTCGACAGGTTGTTGAACCTCAGGGGTAATTGTGGTTCTCTTAAAGTATCCGACTAGGCTGCGGCCGGGCAAACTAATTCTAATTAACTTATATACTACACATAAAATCAATATACATACCACTACAATAAAAGATACTGAGTAATGAGTCCCATATTTTATTATATGAGGTTCTTCTATTATACGATCTAAGTCGTTCAAAACAGGATCTAATAATTTTGGGTTGCTACTCAGATCGTCTAAGTCTACATTACGTAATACTATATGAGACACATCTGGTACAGTTGCTTTCAATTTTAATAAATTACAACATGAGTCGTTTATTAAATTAAATCCCAAAGGGTCTATTGCATATGTGGTGTTTATTACATTATAGTTTGAGGGAATCAATCTAGCAGTTTTACAATAGGCTGTACAATAATTAGGTACTTGTAGTATTCCTGTACCTAGTATTGTAGTTTCAAACAATTTCTGATGAGTACAATCTAGTGTTAATTTGCTGGGTTGGGATTGGATGTAAATCCATCTATTGTTTTCTATCGGTTTCCAAATATCTAAACTACCACGTAGTAGTTTGGTATCGCACTGCACTGGTATTTCTTTAATCAATTCTGTTAGAAGTTCACTTTCACAGCTGGGGTTGGCATTTGAGCTGAACACACTCTGAATTTCACATATATAGGTTTGCCGTTTCACTGATTTGCACTGCTTTAAATTATCAAGTTTACAATAATGTTGTTTGTCTTTGGTCATACATATGTATTTGGTACTAGGTAATATGGTAGCGAAGCTATCAGGGTTTTCCAAACTATGTGCTACAGGTAGTGGAATATTGTGGAAAAGATTATAGTCTTTCGGCAAGACTAACGGAATCTGCATTACAAAGACTATTCTATTATTATAGTAGTAACTAATTACATGAGATATGTTCATTATAACATAGATTAAATCTAATTCTAACTTAACAGGTAATTCCACTTCATTAGGCAAATGTTTATAGTTGTCGCCAAGCTCTCGGTAAAGTTGTAACGGTGTTATTATAGATGGATGTATGATGTTTTGACTGCTAAAAATGATCGCGTTTGTTATATCTTCCAATTGGAAAGATAGTGTCAATAATATGCTTTCGAGTATGTTAAGAATACTATTAAGATGAGAGAGAAATGTTAATTTGTCTAAAGTAATGGTGTTGTTTTTTAACGTCACCGAGAGTTTGTCAATCATTACATTAAGATGTTCTTCATTAATTTCGAGTGATTGTATAGTCTTATTATAACTAGATAGAGATGATGTCGTGACCAAAATGTTTTGTTTCATAAGTGATGCTATTTGTTTTTCATCAGATTGAACTGTTGTTATAGCATTTTCAAATTTTAAACCATCGTCTTCGTCTAATGAACCAAAAATTGTTTTAAATATATTACCTACAGCACCGATCCAAGCTCCACGTTTAGAGCGATGAGAGAGTAGGTGAGAAAGGTTATCGAACTCTTTCTCAATATCACTATACCTGACTGTTAGAGGTGTTAGTGTGTTGTAGCAGGTAAGGTCTTCAACAAGTTCACTCTGTTGACATATGTACCTCACTGTACCCAGAATGGAGTTGATGTTGCTTAGTTGCGGGCCAATGTGAGAAACATCCAAAGGTAGTATTATATTTAGATAGCCTCTACTTATCCTTAATTTTCCTATGTAATCGAAATATATACCAGGACTCGATGTCATGGGTTGAACAAATTCTGTGTTGGCTTCAGCCATTATACTGAAAGAAAAGAAAATAGAAGTGAAATCAATAGATGCTAATTATAAAAGTTATGCTAAAGTTATACTACGCATATCTGCTAACTTAATTTCATCAAAATGATGTTTTACATGTCGTCTATTTATAAGTAATGTAACATTATTGTTACTATGGACCTTAACGACTTTGTAAGGTCCCTTCCATGAAGGGGATAAAGCTTTCCTTAAACGTAAGTGATTCTTTAAATATACAAAGTCACCGACTTTGTAAGTGACAGTGCGTGTATGCTTGTCATAATAAGTTTTTGACCTCTCTTTGGAATGGTCAATATTTTCAATAGCTTTACTTCTGGAATGGATTAGTTTGTGTTGCAACATTTTAAGATATTCTGGGTATGTTGTCTCAGGATCTTCGTGGTATATCGAATCTGGGAGGAATGGTTTACGACCAAATACTAACTCATAGGGTGTAAATTTTGTTGTACAATGTACAGTTGTGTTATAGGTGAGTATAGCGGTATAAACGTATTTCGACCAATTATCTTGGTTTTCGTTAACAAATGATTTTAGATACTCTTTGAGAGTAGAATGACTTCTCTCAAGAGCATTTTGTGTTTGAGGATGATACGGAGTAGACCAAAGTTGCTTTATCTTTAGAAACTCACAAGTTTTCTTAAAGAGGTCAGCGGTAAAGTTAGTACCTTGGTCCGTCAGGATCGACTTTGGGATCCCAAACATTGAGATGAAGTGCACGACACAGTCTGTAGTTTCTTCAGAAGAAATGCTGCGCATAGGGTATGCACCTGAATACTTAGTAAGATCATCTTGTAACGTCATAATATATTTTAGCTTGGCAGTGCCGGATTCAGGGAGAGGCCCTACGATGTCAAGTGATACCCGTTGGAATGGTAAAGTGGATGTAGTGGTAATCTGCATTGGCGCTTGGTTAGTCCTTCTCAAAGCTTTATTGGCCTGACAGGCAGAACACTGTTTAACATAATTTTCTATATCACTCCTCATGGATTTCCAATAGTATTTCTCTTTAATTCTGTTGTACATCCTAAGTGTTCCTAGGTGTCCAGCTACGGGCAAGTCATGGTTTTCCATCAATATTTTCTTAACTTCGCTTAATGAAGGATACATTATGCTATTATGATATATATTAATTTGGATTCCGCTGCCATCAAATATGAATGACAGCATATTATATATTTTTATAAAAGATAGTTTCTCATAAGGGCTTTTGAGATCTGATATTGCTAGTTCATTTACGTCGTCACATTGTAGTAGGTCATTTTTTATGTTTTTCAGTGTAAGAAAGAGATCGGGGTAAGAAGTTTGGTCAAAATGGTGGACTTTGACAAATGCAAGGTAAATGATTCTATTTCTTATTATTATTTTTTGAAATTTGTGTAATTCCTTTTCAGCGCTTAAAATGTTATCTGGGTTGTCCAGATTACCAAGTACTTCCGAGATATATGGGATGGACTCATCAAGGTCTATAGAGGTAGGTATCAGGATATATTTACAATGACTCTTCATCAGTTCTTCATTATATTCTTTTAGGTGAGTATTAACTACTTTATTTTTATTTCGGTTATATTTCAGGAAAGAAGCATAGTTGGTTGTGGAATCGTAAGGTATATCTGATGTTCCAGGTCTATATGCACTGGTTGATGGCATAGGTTCTTCGATTTGGATATCGTGGGTTTCGTGAGGGATCACAGGAGTACCAGGTAAATTATCGCTAAGTTCTACTGTGTTATTGGATGGGCCTATTGTGAAAGGAATATTCTGTGTGAGTGGTTCGCTTATGCTTTCCTGGTTGGGTGTTTCTTCAGCTTCTAAAGGAGAGGGGATAGCGAGATCTTCAAAGTCCAAGTTCAATTCACTGGAATGAGGACTAAGATCTAATGGTCCAAGATCTACGAGCTCATTATTCTCTGGGTCGGATGTTATGGGGTTAACTGGATAACGAGAAAGAGCATCAGCTACAGAATTTAATTTGCCCTTACGGTAAATGATTTCATATTCATTCTCCTCCAACTTTAATCGCCATCGTTGGAGTTAGCTACTAGGGTCTTTATGGTTAAACAACCATTTGAGTGGCCGGTGGTCGGTAACTATCTGAAATTTGTGACCATAAAGATATGGCCTATAGGTTTTACAGCCAAACAGGACAGCTAGTAATTCCATTTCGGTTGTGCTGTAATTAACTTCACTTTTATTAAGTGTTCTCGATGCATAAGCCACAGGTTTATCGTTTCCTATATGCCCTTGTGAAAGCACAGCTCCTATAGCATGATTGGATGCGTCACAGGTAAGCACAAATGGTTGAGAAAAGTCTGGATAGATTAAGAGTGGGGCAGTAGTCAATTTATGTTTTAGATTATCAAAGGCTAATTGCTGTTGATTCTCCCAATTAAATGGCACGTCCTTTTTTAACAAGCTGGTAAGTGGTTTTGCAATTTTAGAGAAATCGGGTATAAACCTCCTGTAATAAGAAACTAACCCAAGGAAGGATTTAATATCTTTTTGGATTTTTGGTACAGGAAACTGGATAACGGATTTGATTTTATCAGGATTGGGTTTCACCCCTTCTTCTGTGATAACATGACCTAGATAGGCGACTTCGCGCCTCAAAAACTCACATTTATCGGGTTGGAGTTTTAGGTGGAAATTTCTAAGTCTTTGAAAGATGGATGACAGATTGTCTATGGCTGAGTTTATATCATGAGCGTAGCAAACAATGTCATCTAGGTATACAAAACAGTGTATCCCTTGGAGCCCGGACAGAGCGGTATTCATCAACCTCTGGAACGTTGCTGGAGCGTTTTTTAATCCAAATGGCATCCGGTTGAAGTGAAAGTGGCCTTCTGGGACGTTAAAAGCTGTTTTAGACTTGTCATCCTTATTCAAAGGTATCTGGTGGAACCCGGATGCTAAGTCCAAAGTGGAAAAATATTTACTATTTCCTAACTGGTCTAAAATTTCTGCAATTTGAGGGAGCGGGTATGTATCTCCGACTGTGATATCATTGAGTTTTCGGTAGTCGATAACGACTCGCCACTTTTGGATACTTGAGGCATCAAATTTTTTTGGTACCACCCATATTGGTGAGGACCAAGGAGAGTCGGATGGTTCAATAATGTTTTGTTCCAGCATTTGACTTATTTGTTTTCTTACTTCGGCTTTATGAATTTCTGGAAAGCGATAAGATTTAGTGTGAATAGGGACCTCTGTTGTTGTTTTAATTTCATGGCTTAAAGCATCTGTGTGACTAAGGTGTTCCCCAGGTAAGTGGAAAATGTCGGAAAAGTCTGAACACAACTGGAAAAGAGCATTCTTTTCCTCAGCATTTAAATGAGTAACCCTTAATTGCTTAAGTACTTCTCTTGTACGTTTGTATGCGTCTTTTGGAACTTCTACGTTTACATTATTTATAATATGTGACGTTTTGGATTCAAAGAAGGATTTTAATGGTCGTGGTTTAATAGGTGCCATTTTGAGGTTGAGATTTGATTTTAGTGAAATTGGTTGCTCTGAAACGTTTATGACTGAAAGATTGACTCTATTGTTTGCTTTCACAGAGACTATGCAGTTGGCTATTAGTAAGTTTTCAGAAATGTGTTGGTCCATGATAATACCTTCCTTCAGTTCAGGGTTCATCACAGAACATTCAATTATGCTTTCGGTTCTTGGGGGAATGATGTAGATAGGGTCGTCGAAATGTAGTTTCAACTGCATATTACTCATCTTTAGGATATCGTAAGTGTAATCGATACTACAATTAAACGTGCTTAAGAAGTCGTTCCCGACTATTCCATCGTAAGGTAAGTCTATGTCTTTTATTACGTGGAATTTGTGAAATAAGGATTTTTGGGGTTTAGAGTCCTTTATGATCAATTTGAGTACAAAATGACCCACAGTTGAAGTCGCTTCTTCAACGGGGTCTATCCCCTTTAGCTTAATTGGTTCTTTTACAAGTTCAGGATGTCGTTGTAAACACGTTTGTTTTATAAGGCTAACTGAT
This sequence comes from Eilema sororculum, assembly GCA_914829495.1. Taxonomy (NCBI): domain Eukaryota; kingdom Metazoa; phylum Arthropoda; class Insecta; order Lepidoptera; family Erebidae; genus Eilema; species Eilema sororculum. The sequence goes on from OU618532.1 coordinate 3,974,094, forward strand.
GATCCCGAGTCTACAAGTAAGCAAAGCGGAATTTCAGAAACAGGTGTCTGGATAAGGATGTGTGGTAATCGTCGTTTACTAGGATTTGTTGTAATTTCGTAGACCTGCATACTAGTTGTAGAGACTACTGGGTTAGATTTTTCAGCTTGGTTTTTAGGTGATTTGCTGAAATGACAGTGGCCTCCGGTTTGGGGCTGGTTACCCTGTTGTGTGACCTTAAGAGCTTTAGTACAAATGGCACGACCTCCTGTTTGGGGCTGGTTACCCTGCTGTGTGGTCTGAGGAACCCTAGTACTACTGGCAAGACCTCCGGTTTGGGGCTGGATACCCTGCTGTGTGGTCTGATGTACCCTGGTACAACTGGCAAGACCTCCGGTTTGGGGCTGGATACCCTGTTGTGTGGTCTGATGTACCCTGGTACAACTGGCAAGACCTCCGGTTTGGGGCTGGATACCCTGCTGTGTGGTCTGATGTACCCTGGTACAACTGGCAAGACCTCCGGTTTGGGGCTGGATACCCTGCTGTGTGGTCTTGTAGGATATGGAAGGATTATGGGTGTCGGATATCGAATGTACTGTATGTACGGGTCTCACGTGACACCGTCGTGAGTCCCTTACGCGTTTAAATCATTATCCGGAACAGCCAAGCTATCGTTAATCTCTTGATTTATTTTCTACTACTTGACTCTCTTCTTCGGAATTAACCTGTGGTTGCATGAAATGGACTTGGAATCGTCGGTTGTTAAAATCGCGCTTTACGCATTGTTCTAAGACGTGTCCAGTCGATTTACAGTAGCGACAGAATTGTTCTTGTTTACTATAATTTTTTTGGTTAGGACTGTTTACAGGATTCTTTTTAGGCCACGTAGTGTTACCTGGTGAGTGAGGTTTCTGTACATCGCGACTAGTCGAAGGACGTGCATTCTGATTTTGAACAAAGCGCGGATTGACATTACCAGATGACGGACGGTGTTTTTCGCCATAATTGTTACGCTGATTTTGTTGGGACTTGTACATGTTATTAAAGATTTTCTCTTCAGCCACGGCGATGTTAATCGCTTCATTAAGTGACTCTGGGTTTCTACAACGAATTATAGCGGATAATTTGCTATTTAATCCTATCATAAATGTGTGTAGTGCAAGGTCTTCCATCGCGGCGACGCGGCCGCTTAATTCACCCTTTTTCTTAGTGGGGATGGATATGTTAATTTCCGTGAGTAATTTGGCCAAGCAGGTTTCTACACGCAACGAAAATTGGTTTACTGTTTCAGAGGGATTCTGTTTGCATTCCTGTAAGTCGGACAGTAAGTGTGTGTAGTGTTTTTTCTCTCCGAACTGTGTTTTGAGGAAGTTTTCTAATACGGACCAATCGTCAAATTCTTTTATTGAACATGCCGCTTCGGCCCTGCCCTGAAGACGGCTTAGGATATATCTAAAAATAATATTTTGTTGCGCTGCTGTAGCTAGATTAATTGCGTTTCTGCAATTGGTTAAGAAAGGGTTTAATTTTTCGCGGTCACCATCGAAGGTGCCGATAAATTTAATGAGTACATTTAGGTCTACAGATGTCGACGATGATGATGGTGATTTTGCAGGTTTAGCTTCTGGTTGCGACATTTTATACAACAGTAAAAAAACACTGTATAAAATAATACAAACAAATTGACAATAGTAATAAGGTTCACACTTTCTTAAATGGTAACTTAAGATAGCAATGTATGACCAAAGACTTACAGGATGGCGTGGGCGACGAGTAGACAAAACAACATCTCGGTTCGGCTTGGATATGATAACGCGTCGCTTGAACACGGCGCAATGCGTCTTATTGTAGCGTGATGATATTTGTACTTCTGGTACAAAATTGGCGTTGAAGATATTTTATAGAAGAATGCTGTTTCTTACTGCACAGGATCACTGGGTACTGGACTGGTTCGGTACCGGATTACTCGGTGCGGACTGGCATCGCACAGAGTTGCTCGGTGCTGGACTGGACTGCTTCCGCACAGGATAGGGATAGGCACAGATGTTACCACTATCACCTCACTTGGTTAGGTATTACTAGTTTTCACCGGTTATCACTGGTTATCACTGGTTATCACTGGTTATCACTGGTACTTGAGGGAAACGGAGACGTACCGGGATCGCTTTTTCGCAATCCTTCAGCGCTGCCACCAATGTTACGCGAGCCTCAGCGAAGGGGTTTTTAAAAAAAAGATTTTGGATGCGACGGAACACAAGGTTTATTCTTACACGAATTAGAATAAGGATACAAGGTTACTTAGGCTAATCGGAGCCTTTTGGCAGCCGTCCGTCGGGTCTTAAGTTTGGAACGAGACTGATGCATGAATGGCGACTCATTCCTAGTCTGAGCGACGAAGGAGCTGACACAGCACTTGGTGTGCACAAGCGCATACAGGGGCCAGGCGTAACAGCACGTTCCATCCACCACACGCGCATATTACTTAACGTTGTACTGCTCTTCTAATACCTTGTCTTTAGTAGAGCTCTCCGGACTATACTTTTTTTTTATAGGACACGCCAATTTGACTTCACCTCGCCTGATGTTAATCTAAAGGCAAAGTCTCGGAAAGAGGGTCACCATCGGAAACATGTACCATGTTAACAGTGGTGGCACTCAGCTTGACGGCCTCGTTAGATGCCTTTTCACGCCCCGCTTAAAGGACCCGGGACTGTAGGAAGAAGGAAACACGTGAGCTGGCAGGGAGTTCCAAGTCTTAATGGTGCGGCATAGGAATGAGTCGCTGAAACGCTTGGTTCTTGCTGGTATACTCTGCACCGTATATGGATGGCATCTTAGCCCTGCACGTGTCGTCCTGTGTAGGAAAGGAGAGGGTGGGACAAATTGGAAGAGCTCCTCAGAACATTCACCATGGTAGAGGCGGTAGAAAACTGCCAAAGACGCAACATCTCTACGCATCTGCAAAGGCATCTGTAGAACACACTTATTAATATAAAAAAGAACTAAAACCTGTCTCGAGACGCGATCTTGATTGTACAGGGTGCAGCGGGTTCGATCCCAGGTTTACCATGGCACACACCAAATGACTTTTCGATGCTTTTCGAAGTTATGTGTGTATTTATCGCTGGTTTATAAGTGCCCGGTTAATGGCAATAGGCTCGCCACCAATTACATTGGGACCTAAACATAAACTGGCGAAACGTGGGTGCTAGCACCTCTGCCTACCCCTTCGGGGAATACGGGCGTGAGTTTATGTTATGTTATGTTATGTTATGTTATGTTATGTTATGTTATATCAGTACATGTGATTATAAATATGGAAGTTTGAATGGATGAATAGAAGAGCGAATGAATGTATACTGGTTGGTTGTACTGTATGACATAATACACAAGTACAGATAATTTATAAAATCATAGTCATGGTCATGACATAATCTATGGGCTGAAGGAGATCAACAATGGTGGGCAGTGTTGCCGTTATAGAAAAAATATGATTAGGTAGTTGTTGGAATTATTTATTTAACGATCTACTTGGTATCTTTTATGTGTATGTGCTGCAGCTGCGAGAAATAAATGTATTTTCTTTCTTTCTTTCTTTCTTTTCTGTATGAGAAAGAAAAACATCTGAACGGCTGAAGAGGTATTGGTGATATTTGGCTCAAAGTAGATGCAAAAAAGAAAATTTAAAAAGTAATGGTAGTCTTTAATTTACAATTATTATTATACTAGCTTTTGCCCGCGGCTCCGCCCGCGTGGATGTCGGTTATCGCGACCAAACATAGCCTATGTCCTTTCTCATGGTCTAATCTCCACGCAGGAGGCGCGGGTTCGATTCCCGCTCAGTGCAAATATTTGTATGCATGAATATGGCTATTTGCATTGGTCTGGGTGTTTCTATGTAGGTATAATATGTATGAATTTACAAAAAAAAAAAGTATATAAGTATGTTTATCCGCATGCTAGATTCCATAACACAAGCTATAAAAGCTTACCATGGGTCTAGATAGCGTTGTGTAGAATGTTAAAAAAAAAAAATCTACCCCCACACCAAATTTCATCAAAATCGGATCAGTGGTTTAGGCGTCAAAGCGTAACATACCTACAGACAGAGAGACAGACAGAGTTACTTTCGCATTTATAATATTAGTATGGATATAAATTTTCCATAATTTACGTTTACGTACTTATGTAAAAATTTAATTGATTTTAAAATAGTAAGTAGTGTGAACTAAAGATTCTGTTTTATTTTATTTATTTATTTACACTTTATGCACGTTGTACATAGGCGGACTTAATGCCGTAGGCATTCTCTATACCACTATGTATCAATACACCAGCGAACTAGTGTACAGTCCACAATCTTTTATTTCTCGACCATCGGAGCATCCAACACTATTTCAATACCATTAGTTTCGGCTGCTTCAGGACAGGCACGGTGTAATCAACCCATCGCTATGATTTTCGGTCGCCACTTCATACGGCCTCTTGCCGTTAAAAGGGCATTTGGTTACCACCCAGTCAGGATTATCAGGACAACAGCAACAACAAACCTACCAAGACATTTGGGGCCAAGAGAAATTCAACTGCCAATAATGGGCACAACTGTTGAATGACGAAAAAGCTCTAGCACCAAACCAAGAGGAAGTTAAATACATTCTCTCAGGGTTTGGTTATCAGATGACAGTACCGAAAAAGCTGTGATGCCAAACTGAGGCAAAGAGAAGAAATAAGTGGACCACGGACACATGGCTAAAAAACCTCAGCCGTAACCAGTAATGACGCTAAAAGGATGATGGTATCACATGTATGGGGTTTTCTGGACCTTTCTTCTCGAAATTTGGAGAGTTTAGATTAACTATGATGGCTCAGATGGCGATAGATGGGATAGAAAAGGAGAGAGAACTGTTGTTTTCTCAACGCTGTTGTTTCTACATAAATATCTAGAATGTGTGGACGGATGAATAGCCTTCTGCCTCACAGACTCGACGACGCGACGACGCTCCCAAGCTTCAGTTCATCTCTGTACCATATTTCACTAAAACTGGAAAGTAGTTCTAACAGTGTATGTACAAAAACGTTAGAAACCAACATAATTAATTTCGTACTTATACTTACTTATGTAATACTAGTAGACACAGAATAGATGATGATCCTAGACTGAGAATTTCTTGGTAAATTCAATTCTTCTTTGTATAAGTAGGTACGTATCTTCAATCAAGAGATCGAGGGAGGTTAGCAGTTTTAAATCTTGTTATAGCTAAGTTCGGGTTGTTCCGTATTGATCCCACGAAGATTGATCCCATTCTTAATTGACCCCAAATGCGTATTCCTTATTGATCCCACTTTAAAAGTTTATTTTGTATTCTTCATTGATCCTAAAATCCTTCCACTCAAAACTTGGCATAGCGACATCTATTGAACACTACATGAAACTTTATAACCGTTCAAAAGTACTACTGCACGTAAACTTAGTCATTCTAATAAATACCAATAGATGGTGCTACTGACAGTTTTGTAAGGAGCATGGGTGGCAACCACCTGCGCCAGTCCTATATCCTACCACTAAATTCAAAACCAACAGAGACTTCACCATCCTCGTGAAGACGTATTCGCCTTATTAATATATTTATCGGGACATTTACCATGTTGTATTGTTTAAATATAAGCATAATCATAGGGACGGGAAAAGGGTCGGACAGACGCGTTTTAGTAGTATTTTTTTTTAAAGAAAATTCGCAACCGGAATTACTACGACGAATGGCGGCGGCAACCCCTTTTATTTAAAGGATCTTGCCCATAGGTGGTACTAAATTATCTCCTGTAATATCAAAATTAGTTTCTTTATTTTTGAAGCTTCAGTATGCACCCGAATACTTGTTTTAAACCAGGGTTTTCATTGTAAACATATAAGATATGAAATTGGTTTGTTATTATCATAATTTAGACTGAAATAAAGCTTCGATCGAAACTTACCACAAAATGTCAAATATAGGTAATATTGCACCCCTCATCCTAGTTATATCGATGGTAAGAGTAAGCGGGACACACATACTGTCAGTCACATAGCATAGATGACAGACTGCTTAAAACCAGTGGCTCTTTCTTTCGACCAATACTGTACTGACACATATTGTATATAGCATCCGACTAAACTAAATAGGTCCCTACCTTGATGATTTCCTAAGGTAAACTTTGGTCTTCCATCAGGACCATCACAATCACTCAGTATCATCTGGGCGTCTCCGGCGTCTACAAAATAGTGCTTGGTGGAACGTGTCCCGTTTTTCTAGTCGCTCTACTAAACAAATCTTTCCATTTCTTTTGCGTATCATACATAACATGACTATAATACTTAATTTTGGCTTTGTTCAGCTCATTAGACAGACAGGTACGTGCATAACATTATTTTTCATATATTCATGTAAACTTATCAGTTATCACATCGTCTTATCTCTACGTTAACATTACCTATTTAATCGTACAATAATGTTTATTATTTGTAGAAACTATCAAGAAAGGGTACCTACGGTTAGAAAATTTAAGGGATCACTCGAATCCATTTCAAATGGAGGAGGCTTTTCGCCTAGTGGAAAATTTGAGTGATCCACGTCTACAAGAAGGCACTATACCGAAACATATAAAGGTTAGTTTGAACTGAAGTTTCGATAATAATGTTTTACATTAGATCAACACTGAAATTGATCATGCAGAAGTGGTCTTAGTTTTCAAATTATCCAATAAATTGGTGTAGTTTTGTTTTGTGCTTTCATGTCAGTGATAAAGCCGAAGGCTTGTCTTGCTTTGTTTCTAACAGCACAGAAACCCTTTGTTATTGTAGCTTGTAGGGTCTATGTTGTACATATCCACAGGCTACGGTAACTACTTTCCATCAGGTGGGCCATGTGCGTGTCTACAACCTAAGTGGTGTTCTTAAAAAAGTACAGCTAGAGTTGATGAATGACCCCATTGACATTTCTTTTTTTTTTTTCAGATTTTATCTGCCCTTCAATTTTTTGCCCAAGCTGCTGTAGGGCGAGATAATCCATTTGTAAGCAGGTGTATTCAATTGACCACTGATGTCATTGAGAAGACATTGCTGCATAACAGGGGTAACGCTGGACAGCAAACTGACGTTCAACACTCACATAAGCAACGCATGTTCAAAAGCCAAAATGGCCATGTTTTTTTTTTTATAAATGGATGACATACAAGATAACATTACTGAAATACTCGACTGTCCATCCACAACATGTTATTTCAAACAGTTACCTAACCCTTGTAATAATTCAGGCCTTATAACTTACCTGCATGTTAACATACGTTCAATAATTAACCCTTAATTCGACATTGTATAGCATTTTATACGTTACATTTATAAAATTATAACTGACGCGCTACTAAATATTTCGCAGTATTTATTTAATTATTATAATGGCTATACATTTCCTTTTAATGTAAAAAAATAATAATGTCATTATTTAAACAATCAATGTCATTTTGACAGTAAAGTGTCTAGAAAAATGGAGCGCTGGCGGTTTATGTCTGTAAGTAACACTTTAATTTTACTTTTTGTATGTAAAACTAACGTAGAAGTTATTGAAATAAGGAGATAAACGTCTGAACATTCGTATACAAGAAAAATATACATAGAATTATGTATTATTATTAGTTAGTTTTTGTTTTGAAAATATTGTATAGCGGACTATACGTTTCCGTTACATTCAAAAAGGCGCCATTTCTTTTATGTATATTGGGCTATACGTTTCTGGTTGCTTTACACAGGCGTAAAACCTATATAATGTGTCGAAATGGTCAATTGGCTTGTTTTGATTGAAAATTTTGTTCTTCATAAATAGCGTTGCAATGCAATCGTGTATGCTGTGAGTTGTGTGTCTGTTCTTGTAACATTTTTAATGATGCCATTAAGTTACCTACTTATTGCTCTGTTTTCTTTTTTCTGGGTGGCAAAGCTTTGGTTTGCAAGCTTTTTTTTCTTTTATTCTAGAATCGTCGCACAAAAAAATTCCTCGCTCTAATCCCACAGGATGGTGGGCAATTGGATGAGAGTGAAGAATTTCTCTGAAGAGAATAGAGATGAAGATGCATGTGAATGAGAACCTCTGTCGGATGGGTCTTCAGATGCAAGAAAATCACGTACTTCATCGACTGTTAAAACAATAGATCATCCAGTCTCCTGAACGGAATATATACTAGAGTTTGGTCTATAGATTCTATTATAACCTCAGAAAAAAAATCAAAGGAATATTGTAATGCTGGTTTGTCAACAATATCATTATCAAATGTAACTTCGGCTATTGTAGCTCTATGTAGAAACTTGGTTTATTTTCCACTTGTAGGCTATCGGAAGTGCCGTGCTCTTATTCTTTCTTTTTGGTACAGGTTGATTAGCAGAATCGTTAACATCTTCAAGTTTTCTTTTTGATCGGCGGGGTTCGGGTATCATCACAGGGGTTATTTTCGCTTAGAACTTTCAATTGTTTTTGAACTTGCTACATGCACTTTGGCAGGCAACGATTGGTGGCCTAATTTTTGGAGATCTTCGCTAACGTCCATTCTAAACTCTTTCAACGTTTTATTTTTAGATTCTCGTATCAACAACGCATGGTTAATCTACAGGCGTGATTGCAAAAGGGTAGGAGCTAAAAATAAAAGGTTGAAAGAGTTTAGAATGGACGTTAGCGAAGATCTCCAAAAAATAGGCCACCAATCGTTGCCTGCCAAAGTGCCTGTAGCAAGCTCAAAAAGAATTGCAAATTCTAAGCAAAATCACCCCTGGGATGATATCAGATTTGACAATTTATGCCATAATTAAGCTGGTACGTCGTATGGAGTGTAAATTTGGCAAGTAAAGCCAAACAAAAGTTTTCTATACCAAATGCCAAATGAGGCTTTGCTTCATTCCCAATAAACGGAACTGTTTTTACAGTTTCCATAATAAACTTTAATAAATTCTTATAGTTTATTATGAAAACTGTAAAAACAGTATGATGATGAGAAAAACGAAACTGAAACTGTATTTTTGTTAATAAATATGAGAAAATAATCTTCCTACTTGGTTTTATTTATTCACTAATATCCACCTGCGGGTTTACCAGCTTTTGTATTGTAGCCTAATGTTTAAATTACTTTACTAGAAAATTGTATCAAAATCTGTATAGTAGTTTTTGCTTAAAAGAGTAACAACCATCCTTGCATTTATTGTATTAGTAAGAAATAGGATATAATTTTTATCATCATTGTATAGCCGGCTATACATATCAATTTCGCCGTTAATTATCGAACACCCGGAAATGTATAGTATATTATACTACAGATATAAAAAAAACATGAGTACTTAGATTTTTTCAATTATTTTTTGTGGACATTCTAACTTAATGACATTAAAATTCTGGATACGAAAATCAAAAATTTTCACTTAATTTTTTTGTCGAATTAAGGGTTAAAAACTTCTCTAAACTCGAGTTATTAATAAAACATTCAAGCAGAAACGTAGACGTTATCGTACTGACCGAGGTGGGTATATCTGAACGTATTAGCTGTTTGTATCACATACCTAACTATAATATGCATACAGAGCTTCGGAACAGGCGGAAAGGTGGTGGAATAAAAGTCCAACATGACCGGCACTCTGTTTGGTGTCCATTACAATGGCGGGACCAAGTCCTGAATTCTGTCAATTCATATTACAGTGTTTAGTACTAAATTGGTACTATTTGCTACCTTTGGTAAAAAAATTAGTACCTCTTCTACTTCAAAGTTATATTTAAAACAGTCTGGTCCCGCCATTATAACGTTATAATGGCGGGACCAGACTGTACCACTCGTGTCGGCCATTGTTAGCTGTGATTAGTTTTATGAATATTTAGTACCTAAATTCCTTGTACCTAAGTTCTTGAAAAATGTGTAAAAAGTGTGGCTGGGTACAGCATGTACTGGGCTGTTGTATTAAAACACTGATCCCGCTATTATGTTTGGTCCACATTGTATTATTTATATGAAAATGAAAACCAACGAATTTTGGTAATTTGATGATTTCATATTGTTTTCAATTAGTAATTGTGATTTCATTATTTCCATTATTTCCGATTTATGTTGATTTTAATTAGTAATACCAGCATATTTCAAAATTTTTCTTTACTTGTTTATTTCCGGGGGGTAATTTGTAGTTCATAGTTCATAGTCATTTATTCACATGAATGTAGGTAGGTACATAAAATGGTCTTAATTAAGTGGCTCAACAATATGAAATCATCAAATTACTAAAATTCGTTGGTTTTCATTTTCATATAAATAATACAATGTGGACCAAACATAATGGCGGGATCAGTGTTTTAATACAACAGCCCAGTACATGCTGTACCCAGCCACACTTTTTACACTTTTTTCAAGAGTCACAGCTAACAATGGCCGACACGAGTGGTACAGTCTGGTCCCACCATTATAACGTTATATTGGCAGGACCAGACTGTTTTAAATATAACTTTGAAATAGAAGAGGTACTAATTTTTTTACCAAAGGTAGCAAATAGTACCAATTTAGTACTAAACACTGTAATATGAATTGACAGAATTCAGGACTTGGTCCCGCCATTGTAATGGACACCCCTTACAACCGTGGATAATGACACCATTATTGGAACCAATAACAGAGGCAGAAGCAGAACGGGCATACAATGCATGTCATGCAAGAGCCCGAAATGTGGTAGAGTTGTGCAACGGGCGGTTGAAAAACAAATTTAGGTGTCTACATCGCCACCGCTGCTTGCACTACGAGCCCGAAAGAGCTGCTAAAATTATTACAACATGCTGCTTTTTATACAACATGTTTTCAGATGTATTCAATGATAATTATAACCTATTATAACTCTCGATAGATACATATCTGGGCATCATAAAGGAACCTGTATAGAAAAGAAAAGCTTGTAAAAATATTTAATAATATTTTTATTAAACTAAATTTGTTTAATTACATAAATTTCTATTTTTTATATTAAAAATCAACAAATTCAAAACCACCTATTTTACTGTGAATTTTCTTATAAAATATTAAATGTGTAAATGAATACTTAGTCAATGACTAATATCACAGTAATCACACTAATCATAGATCTAATAATTGGTTAATTTTACTTTCTATGCTGCACTTCCTCTAACTATACACACACAAGTTGTTCCAACATTATTAATGGTTCATGTCATGGCTGGAGTTACATGCTGAAGATAATGCTGCTGCTAAAATCTCAGCAGCATGCAATATGGCACCAGCAAGTTCTTCAATACTTCGCCAAATAGTATCTTGCAAGCCCCTATTACTTTCCTGCAGAGCTTGCAGTATATGCTCCTGAGGTTGGCGATATGGGCGGGGCAAACGGTGTCTGGGTGCAACTCGTCGACGAACAGTAGGTGGTACAGCACCTCCCAGCTGTACCTCCACAGGAGAGTGCTGTACCTCCTCAGGTGGCTGCTGTACCACCTCCGATGTTTCTAGTGGCACCCATACCAATGTAGGTGGTGAGGTAGACAAAGGTGGTACTCCCTAAAATAAATGTAACTATTAAATATGGCCTGCTATCATCATCATCATCATCAATAACAATATTATAATTAAAGTCCATCAGTTTAGAAAAATACTTTTGGTGGTGTTAGCCAACTACCACACAGGTGGAGCTGCGGGTGAAATCTAGTATTATTACAAATGTGAAAGTTTTTTAGGATGTTTGTATCTATGCTATTCAATCATATTCCGATGTACGGAACTGAAATTTGGTAGGCAGAGGGTTGCACTCAAGCCTAGAATATGTGTTATAGCCTAGTTTTTATCCTAGGAATAGGTTTCCATGGGTTCCGAGAATGGAATAAAAATTCCTCGCGTAGACAAAGCCGCAGGTACCAGCTAGGTAAATTATAAATAAATATGTGCATTCTTACCACTTCAAGGTCGGCAAAACCATTAATGGAGGCGGTCCCAACTATGGTCAGAACTTTGTTATCTATATCTGTGAGCTGCTGTTCAACAGGTGGTCTGCCTCCTGTTGCTCTTATTGAGTCTCGGATTTTCCTAGCCCTTGTCTTGACCTTCGCCAACCACAAATTCCAAACCTAGAAAAATAAAACTTGTTATAAATATGACAAAATAAAGCCTCGGGGGGCATAGTGGTAGTGAAATGAGGCTGAATGTGAAACGGGCTCCATTCTCTCCCAGTGCAAACATTTGTATACATGAATATAGGTATTTGCATTGGCCTGATCCTGCCTCGGTGAACATGATACACCATCGGTCCCGGTTGTTATACGAACATCTATGGGAGTTATTACAGGTAGTTGGAACACAAAAAATTCCAATAACTAGTCTAGCTGCAACGCTTTAATATTGCCAATGGGTTATGGAAGTCAGATGGTAATCGCTTCACGGAAAATTTCGAAATCCATCAGTTAGACTGGTAAAAGTAGACCTGCAATTTGAAAAGCTGCACATGCGACTGGGCTTAATGCTAGGCTGAAGAAGAAAATATGACAACATTTAGAATAAAGAAAGTACTAACGTGCTGCCACTGCTGAACAGTCCTGTTGCAGCCTAAAGTGTTGAGCTCGTTCGCCAGACTTGCCCATAGTCGCATTATGTTTTGATCAGCCAGATTGCCTAGAGAAGCAAAGTTGAGAAGATGAAAACATAACTGAATAAAACAAACCCGCTGTCGCTGTCTGACCCTGTCCTATGTAAGCTTAAATATTTTTTTTTTTTTTTATAAAGAATATTAGAACCGAAGTTACTAATATTCCCTCTAACCCCTCCAACTAAGCTCAAGAAAACTCAAGAAAACTACGCAATGGATTTTGAAGCGCTTTTTTATATATAGAGTGATTCAAGAGAACGGTTCATATGTATAATCCTTAATATAGTAGAGGGTGCAACGGGAAAGGGATCTGCCGCCACGTGGGAGGAAGAAATGGTACGAAGTTCGCCGGGTCAACTAGTAAAGGATATTCCTCAGTAAATTAAATATTGAACAATTCTTACCCCTCGCCATTTCCATATTTGCATCGAGGCGCTCCACTAACAGCTACTGCTGCCTCTTTTTGGCCCTCTTCTTCCTTTCTTCCATGTTTTCATTGTTTTTTATTTTTCAAAAAGCTTGCACTTTCAAAGATAACCCGCTGAATTTCATCAGATGTCAATCAAAGCGTCAAAGTCAAACTGACTTACACAGATTCTAAATACTATATAGTTTAGTAACATACCAGGGATGCCAGGAACGTGAACCGAGTAAAACTGTAGCCCGACCAATAAAATAAAAACCTTGTATCGGGGGCGCTATAAACGTCTATGAATATGACAACACCAAGTATGTATGTACACCAAGTATACACATGTGAAATGGCTAGTGTACAAATATCTTAGTTTATCAAACAGTTGTAGACATAAAGGAGACATACACAAGAGCATGGCATTTATATAATACTAGCAGTTGCGCACGGCTCCGCCCGCGTGGATGTCAATTTTCGATAAAAATAACGTACTTCCATACAAACTGTCATCCCCATTTCTCTCCCTTTAACGCCCTTGTTCGCGATAAAAGGTACCGCCTATTTCCGTTCCCAAACTCCCAAAATCTCTATATTAAATTTCATCAAGATCGGTTCAGTGGTTTAGGCGTGAAAGCTTAACATACAGACAGATGAGAGTTGCTTTCGCATTTATAATATAAGTATGGATATACCGGGTGTAAGGGGAACGCTCCCGAAGCCGAAAACCCCTAGTAGTACTCCAGGTACATAGCACATTGGCATAAAAATAAAATCGATTTTTGGACAACAAAAAAAAATCCTTTTTTTTATTTTGCAATATTTAATCTTTAACGTGTTAGTAAAACTAAATGAAACGGTGATTTCATAAAAAAAACACCATTACAAAGAAGCACGCGCTTGGCGCTATTTGTATTTTTTTGTAGTGATCTTCTTTTTATGAAATTACGTTTCATTTAGCTTTACTAACGCGATGGAGAGTTAGTAATGCAAAATAAAAAAAATAAAAAACAAAAAAGAATCGAAAAAAAGAAACTTTTTGTCCAAATCGATTTTATTTTTGTGCCAATGTGCTATGTACCTGGAGTACTACTAGGGGTTTTCGGCTTCGGGAGCGTTCCCCTTACACCCAGTATGTTTTAAAGTAGTGCCGTGCGGTTAAAACTGTAAACAATATTTCGATGATCTTCCCAACTCTATGCGCAGGGCTATGGATTGAGTAAAGTGATCGACAAGGACACAACTATTCGGGACAGCATAGGAGTGTGACGTGTGGTCGCTCCCTTTTATTTTTAATATAATTATTTTATTGTGGCAGTAGTTTAATTTCTATCTAACAGTTCAGAGAAAATAAACAATTTATTTTCATCTCATCACATTTAATAATCATCAAACTCAAAATCGAAATACCTAATTAGTTACAGTTGGTAAAATTAGAAAATTGGCCAATTTCCAATGCGCGTACTCTATGATGTGCCAACCCGTCATGTTGACAACTATGTTCGTGATGATATTTAGATCCTTCCGAATTTTTATCCGACAAATACTTACCTAGTTATATTGTAAATATTTTTTAATAGTTTTCGGCATTTATATAGCGCAATCAAATTCACAATAATTAATACGCACAATTGACACCACATTGACAGATAATCATAATGACATCTCATAGATTGTTGCCATATGAAGAAATTAGTTCCTTTTTATTTCCTATATTATATAACTTTCTTATATATATAATTTAAATCTGCAAGAAATAACTGCATCATCGGTGGGTTGACTGCATCCAGGTCACCGTGGTGCTGCTGGTGAAGACATTTTCTTCTGAACTAAGCAATCGAAGCTTTTAATCATCAAATAATGTATGTATTTACAAAAGAAAAAAATATCTAAGTATGTTTATCCGCATTCTAGATCCCATAACACAAGCTAGTTAAGCTATGCTTACCATGGGTCTAGATAGCGTTGTGTGGAATGTTGTAAATTATTTATTTATTTATTAATGACCCAATATTAATTAACAAAATACATGCATAAGAAATACTACGTATAATAACAGTAATTTTCAATGTTCCTCTCCGATTCGGAGGGAACAATTCAAAAATATTCTCTGTTTTTAGAGATTTAGTTTCATCTAAGTATGTTAATATCAGGCGATTGGCACACTGCAACGCTCGACGCGGCGTCGTTCGTCGACGCGCGTCGACGCGGGGAGCTAGTATAGTCCGAGAGATATTAGAATTTTTTTGGTAGGTAGGTGTGTGAAATAATCTAAAATTTTGAGAAAAGTAAAGTAAAGCCATCCGACCATTAGCTCGATAACCCAGACTATATTAGGAACGCTAGAGATGAAGAGAAAATGATTAGAAGTGCAAGCTATTTTCGACTTATTGACATGACATAGTAACTAATTTTTTTCTTGTATTCGTGATCAGCGTCATCTATTAACGCGAAAAGAGACGTTACTAAGAAAATGACATTTAGGTTGAAAGTCACTTGCAGTCTCTGCGTGTTCCGATAACGAGCCAAAACAGTGGTGTCGGCTCCAATACCCGATATTGGGCATCGATATTTGACTTCCTCCGATCTCGGATATCGGATATTAGATATCGGACGTCAGTTGATGTGAAAGCGCTCTAAATTTTCCGTTAAATAGTCATGTTGGATTGCAATAATATTAGTTTAAAATTCGTCTCAATTACCTACACAGAAATTTCTAACAGCTCTCGGACTAAAAATCCCTCGAAAAACACGCGCGTGAATGCAGATTTCAGTGTGCCATACCTCGCGTTTTCTGCTTGTACGCGCGTATTCTGCGGCAACGCGCGTGATTGCGTTGTCAGTGTGTGGGACCCCGCGTTTTTCTATACAAAATGAGCTAAGGCGATTGGCACACTCCGACGCGCGACGCGGCGTCGAGCGTTGTTGCGTCGACGCGGCGTCGCGCTCGTCCCCTCTACGGAGCTCATTTTGTATAGAAAAACGCGGGGTCCCACACACTGACAACGCAATCACGCGCGTTGCCGCAGAATACGCGCGTACAAGCAGAAAACGCGAGGTATGGCACACTGAAATCTGCAATCACGCGCGTGATTTTCGAGGGAGTTTTAGTCCGAGAGCTGTTAGAAATTTCTGTGTAGGTATTGAGACGAATTTTAAATTAATATTTATGCAATGCAACATGACTATTTGACGTCAAATTTAGAGCGCTTTCACATCAACTGACGTCTGATATCCAATATCCGACATCCGAGATCGGAGGAAGTTAAATATCGATGCCCAATATCGGGTATTGGAGCCGACACCACTGTTTTGGCTCGTTATCCGAACACACAGAGACTGCAAGCGACTTTCAACCTTAATGGCATTTTCTTAGTTACGTCTGATTTCGCGTTACTAGATGACGCTGATCACGAGTATAAGAAAAAAAAATAGTTACTATGTCATGTCAATAAGTCGAAAATAGCTTGCACTTCCAATCACTTTCTTTTCATCTCTAGCGTTCTTAATATAGTCTGGGCTATCGAGCTAATGGTCGGATGGCTTTACTTTACTTTTCTCAAAAGTTTAGATTCCTTCACACACCTACCTACCAAAAAAAATCTAATATCTCTCGGACTATACTAGCTCCCCGCGTCCACGCGCGTCGACGAACGACGCCGCGTCGCGCGTCGCAGTGTGCCAATCGCCTTATGGTAACGATAGTCTGGAACCGGGCTGAAAGTCATTCAGTCTACGCGAACAACGATAGCTTGAATTTTAACAGAACTATGCCATCTATCGGCAAATGAGCAGCCAAAAAGGTTCATAAAGTTACAGGAGAGATGTCGTTGCTTACCAGTACTGCTAAACGTGTCGTGATAAGAATTAGATTTTACCAAAGACTTTGAATACACGATTTTACAATATTTATAGTGTGGTTTATATTTGATATGGGTGAATTTCCCGGGACCGAGAATTGCGTGGCATCGATGAAATCGGTACTAAAAATCATAGTTATAATGCTCTAACATTTTTTGCTAGTTAGGTGAAATAGTGATCTATGTGGGGCACTAAATATTCTATTAAATAGGATTATAGGTACTCCAAAAAAAAACAAAATACACCGAAATCTTTCATTGCCGTGTTTGTCCACACGTCACCTACTGTGTCGTGATACCTCATTGATAAAAATCTATTGGTTATTTTTATTAATACCTATTTTTAGTTGATACGTGAATAGTTAAAGTATTGTTAGGAAATACATTTATTCAAATATTTAAACAATACAACGAATGGTTAAAAAAATACATTTGTCCCAGAACTGCCTGTCATCGCCGTGTTCTAAACATATTTTAGAATATTGTCTTATCTAACGACTTGTGTCCTCCCTTATATGCGCTAAACGTTGCATATTGGTGCCACCTAAGTGCTCGACGCGGAAGAACGTACACACGTACCTGCGTTTAGGCACCATAGATGTAAGTATACCATTTTTATGTTACTGGACATTTTTTCTTTCATCGCCGTGGATAGGTATAACTTTCTATTTTAATAAGTTATCCTCTTGATTAAACATTCAATAGAACGCCATTTCTCTTGTTTATTTTCGTGAAGTGATTAATATTTCGGTTAATTATTAGATTTTTTGTTATTTTATATTTTTGTCTTATTTTTCATTGCCGTGCTTTCATTGCCGTAGTTTCCGTGGTCAAAATTTGCTATGGCACTGAAAAAAAAAAACACGGCAATGAAAAAAAAATCATTGCCATGCATTGTAAAACGATTTAGTTTCATTGCTGTGGCCTGATGTTTCATTTCCGTGACTTATGTTATCATCGCCATAGTATGATTAGGTATTACATTATTATAGGTAGCACCAAATACTGACATTAGAGGATTCGAAAACTTTCTACAATAAGATGAAAGATTTGATGAGTTTTTTACTGTACAATCAATTATAAATAGTTTGATTTTAATAATGGATTGTTTATTTTGCCAAGATTATGAAGAAGAACCTTAACCGGTGTGGGCTGTGATTATTTTGTCTATAGATTTTATAAAAATGTTATTGTTATTGCTTCACATTAAATATTGATACGTAAATTAAAAACTTGTACTTACTATGTATGGTGTACTATATATGTTGTTTGCATTTACTTTTGCATAATTAACAAAAGTATACCATATTATTTGTTTTATTCATATTATATGTATTGTAAATTTCTTTTTTGTTTGAAAGAATTGAAATAAATGATTGAACAATTCTTTGATTCTATTATATTTGTTTAAATGTACCCTACCTACTCCTTTTGCAGATTTTTAACCTATGAAATTTGTAATTATTGTATGTAAGTAGGTATAAGTATTATGTTTTATATGGATTTTCATTTCTGTGGTTGATTCTTTCATTCCCTTGGCTTAATTCTTTCATTGCCGTGGACGCTTGTTTCATTGCCGTACACACATGTTTCATCGCCGTGGCATGTAATTTTTAATCTTCTATATCTCGTTAGTTTTTTTAGTTATCTGCTAGATATTAAGCGAGAATACATACAGTATCAAAATCTTTAATTAACGCGATGTTGTTTTATTATAACAGTTAAGATAAAAAAATCCACGGAAATGAAGATTTTAATGGACTTGTTGAAATTCACCCATATATTCTAGCACAGAATAGATAACATGTTAATAGTTTAGTTATTCGAGCAAAATCGATCTTGGTGCCTCTACTGAAGTCAACGCTGTCCGTGTTTTCGAACAATCATGTATACCTTTTCACAATCTGCACTGAGTAAAATTTACTATGTGCAACAATGTGTTAAGGTCCTTACTAGAGACGATGCCTTAGAGCGAATGGGTGGAGTCTACGAACGTAATAATCGCAGCCCCGCACCACCCCGCACTCATGTCACTAAAGTGATTATAATATAAAAATATGGGAAAAGATGTCGATAAAAAGGGTACAGAGTGGACACATCATATTCTGCCTAACTTCACGTACCTAACTGATTTGGTATTTTTTTGACATCGATGTTGATTGATTCTTGATTCTTTATTATAGCTAAGGTCGGTGCCTGTTGTCGCGACTTTGGTTTTATCTCTGGTACCATTCTACAAAAACCTTTTAAATAAAAATACCATATCAAAATCCGTGTACTAAGTAGCGTTTGTGTCCATTGTGAACAAACAGACAAATTCAATTTTTAAAGGTTCAAATTCTATGGCGTAGCGGTAGAGCATTCAGAGATTGTGGGTTTGATGCCCACTCAGCACTTATATTCATATTACATGAATCTTAAATTATTAATAATCTAAGTCATGAATATATATTTCCATTGGTTAGGGTGTTTATTGCATAGATACATTGAGGTAGGTGAATATGAAAGCTATAAGTATGCTATAGGCATAACAATTCACACACATTACACATTCTCACAATGCCATCGTTTGCTACGTAAGCCCAAAAAATGTGTTTATCTAAATGACATCACATTCAAACCTCTTATATTATGCACTAACTGACCCGGCAAACTTCATTTCACCTTAAAAATTAGAATTTACCTCAGTTGGCTGTATTAAGTTGTCCTAATTATTTTGAGAACAGAAAGCATAACGACAGGGACTCCATACGCCCACGGAGATCCTGACACCAATAGGACATAACAACGTCTTTCGGGTCAAATATTTCATATAATGGTTAAGTACTCTTAAATGTTTCTATTTTCCGCGCATATTTTTTACTTTTTCTTTCATAAAAACCTTCACAAGACAATAACAAACACAACAAAAAAGGAAAATGCGAAATTGGTCCAGCCTCAGCCAGTCCAGTCAAAAATGAATCCCTATGGGATACATACGCGGGATCAACAGTTCATAAGATCAACAGTCAATATGTCAACGCCACGAGATCAGCAGTTTAAAATGTCAATGGCTTACTACACCAATAAGTTACGAGTTCAATTGTTCATTAGATCAACAGTTCGTTTAGTCAACAGTTTACTACATCAATAGTTCATGAGATCAACATTTATTTGGTAAGCGACCTAAAATTTGTTATAAGGGATAAGGATTTCAAATTCGTCTTATGGAGATAGTTGTTGCTGTATCTGTTGTCTAGATTGCATCGCGTTTAGGTTCTCGGCCAGGCATTCCCGGTGGTGATGGGTGGAGCCGCCTGTCACCCCAGCAGAGGCAGGCCACGGTGGCGGCGTGCTAAAAAGCGCGCCTTCCCATTCCAGGGGCGAGTCGGGGACACCGTTGTCCCCCTTCCCGAGCGAAGGCAACCTCCCCTCCGGCCTAGTACCACGACCCTCAGTCGGCGTGCGATTTTAGTAGGTTCAAGTCCGACATAACCTCCCCTTCCGGCTCCGGCAGGGGAGGAATCCGAAGGATTTCAGCACGAAAAAAAGGCAT
Source organism: Eilema sororculum (assembly GCA_914829495.1). Classification (NCBI taxonomy): domain Eukaryota; kingdom Metazoa; phylum Arthropoda; class Insecta; order Lepidoptera; family Erebidae; genus Eilema; species Eilema sororculum. The sequence goes on from OU618532.1 coordinate 3,994,511, forward strand.
AGATGGTGGAACCAGCTTTCGAATAATGGGAAAAGGAATTTATATTAATCCATTTCTGAAATTTGTTTTGTAGTAAAGAAGTACAGAAAGGACCTCACAGAGAATATCAGCTAATGTCCCACGAACACGCAAAAAAATTAAAACATTCGAGTGGGTTCTGAATGTAGTGATGACCAAAAAAAATTACATGGATTCTATTGAGTTCAAAAAAAAGATACAAGCTATCTTATAAGCTATTTATAAGATTTAGTTATTGCTTATATTAAAATTACTAATATGATTACATAAATAAATGATGTTTGTAACAATATGAGATTTTATTCTCTCTATAATTTATGAGGTAGGTACTATATCCCGCAGTGGACTGCAATGGGCTAATTGATTTATAGAGGTACTATTGTACTGGAATGCCTGGCCGAAAACCTAAACGCGATGCAATCTAGACAACAGATACAGCAACAACTATCTCCATAAGACGAATTTGAAATCCTTATCCCTTATAACAAATTTTAGGTCGCTTACCAAATAAATGTTGATCTCATGAACTATTGATGTAGTAAACTGTTGACAAAACGAACTGTTGATCTAATGAACAATTGAACTCGTAACTTATTGGTGTAGTAAGCCATTGACATTTTAAACTGCTGATCTCGTGGCGTTGACATATTGACTGTTGATCTTATGAACTGTTGATCCCGCGTATGTATCCCCTATTAAAGAAAAGCGCTTCAAAATCCGTCGCGTAATTTAAAAAATCTAAGCATACATAGAGACAGACAGACAGCGGGAAGTGAATTATTTTATACTAGAGATTATATGTAGTGATCATGGTTTTATAATATTATATATTTATATATGTAGCTATAGGTATGTATAGTATTCTAATATACATATATTAATATACAGACGTAGTTTGTGACGTTATATAGGTTAATCTCTGGATCTACAGAACCAATTCTAAGAATTATTTCACCAATAGAAACCCACACTATTTATCAGTGTCATAGGTTTTATATCATTACACTACGAGTGAGAATCACCATCCGGAACGGCATCCAAAATCTACGTGGCTGGAGCCGTGAGCAACAGCTGATAATAAATAAAGTGTGTGAATAAAATAATCAACACAACATTTTCATGTATTTCTTGAGAGTTTAAAGCTTTAGCTTTTTCACCGAATTTACTTTCGGCGTCTCATAGAAATGTCTTATCTGTCCACTTATGCATTAGTCTTGAATTGTGTTGCTGTCAAAGCTGCGAAAACGTGAAGCACAACCTCCCCGTCCAACAGCCATCACGGCACTGCCGCCCGGCCCCCGCATAGGCACCCGCTAAGCCAAACTCTCGAGAACGTAACAAAAACGTGGCCTGTGACTTCAAAAGTCAATGTATTGAACGGAAAAATGTACCATTTATACTCCAGATCTTTGTCTTTCTTTTAGTTAAAAAATTACGTAAAAAATCTTTTCCGTTTAGAAGTAGTTGCCAGTTTTCTTTTGAGGGACCTTTTTGCTTTGGGAATGATTTTCATATAGTAATTATAAAGTGAGAATAACTAAAAATGTACCAAATGTAGACAAGAAACCAACAAATAAAACAGTGTAAACAGTTTTTAAATACGTCCACAAATAAAAAAGGAGTTGGTCTCTAAACATACGCCTGAAAACCAGATTTATCATTTTTATTCCTCTTAAAGTATTGGCTTCTATAGAGTAATTTATAAACATGTTTTTAATTTCCGCATATAAAAAATATTATATAAACTTCATAATTGCCGAGTTTTATTTAAGGAAAACTCTAATGAAACTCATTTTGGAAATATACGGTAGATAACTAAGTTTTCCCCTGCATCTCCGCCTACGTGGATATCGGTTATCGCCACCAAAAGTTTTTATTAGGTAACGTATTACGGTCCAGGGTCCCATACCCTGGACCTGGAAAAAGCAAGGCAGATGAAAAGGGGTTCTTTGACAATAGATATTTGATAACACATTGACAAATTCACTGTTAGTTCCATTTGCCATGACAACAATACTGGTAAGGTAACAATATTATAATTATTACGCCGTTTTAAATCGATTTTCTAATAATATTACATTATTTCATTTAAAATGTGATAATTGATTTTTGGCAACAGTGACAGATTCAAAAAACCAAAGTTCATGAAACTCTGTTCAGCCGTTCTTGAGTTATAAGACTTAAAAGAAAGTACGTTTTTTGGCCCTTCTGGTTTAAATTTCAAAATATCCTTTCTTAGTACATCTCTACACCTCAAAACAAACACTTTCTATAAATCTCGACGACCAGCGGTTTACGCTGTGCGTTGTCTCTAAGTTAATCAGTCAGTCAGTCAGTCAGGACCAAGAGTTTCTGCGCCAAACCTGTGTTTAGCCGGTGCATCAACTAGCAGCTAAAGTTGACATGAGTCCCCACAGCTCTTCAGTCAATGGGTTGAATTGAGATTCATTACAGAGTAGGTAGGTACCTATCCGTCTAGAATACGGGCCTAAGTGAGTCAGATAGGATATATTTATAGTACCTCGTGTAAAAACAAGAGATAACTATGTAAATCAAAACACCATGAATAATACCCGTATATTAGGAAATTCCTAACAAATACATACTAATATTATAAATGCGAAAGTAACTCTGTCGGTCTGTCTGTCTGTATGTTACGCTTTCACGCCTAAAGAACTGAACTTGAGAAAGGACATAAGCTATGTTTGGTCGCGATAACCGAAATCCACGCGGGTGGAGCCGCGGGCAAAAGCTAGTTATTTAAAAACGCATTTTTTGCTGTCAATTTGCTTGTGTTGCGATGCCGAAGTATTTAGGACTACGATAGTGTTTTATCTACAGTAAAATTAAATATCCGATATTCATTATCTCACTAACCATTGGCCTATCTCGCTGGCTACGGTAATTTCAAAGGTACTGGATAGCGTGCGTAATACACATTTAAACAAGTACATAAGTACATATACATGATAACCAATTCGGGTTTCGACAGGGTCTATCTACGGAAAGTGCTGTACTGTGTCATAAGCACATTATCCGATACTACACGCAGCGGGAGACCCCTGTTTACGCCTGCTTTCTGGACCTATCCAGAGCTTTTGACCTGGTTTTATACGATATTCTTCGGGGAAAGTTAGAAAAACTTAATGTCCCTACCGAATTAACAAATATCTTCAAGTTCTGGTATAGAAATCAGGTCAATTACGTACGATGATCTGGGTCCCTGTCTCGTCCATACGGGTTGGAGTGCGGTGTAAGGCAGGGGGGGGCTGACTTCACCAACGCTCTTCAACCTGTATGTCAATGAACTGATTGGTGGGCTCAGCGGCACCAGAGCCGGCTGTTACGAGGATGGTGTTTGCGTGAATAATATCAGTTACGCGGACGACATGGTGCTGTTGAGTGCATCAATATGTGGCCTCCGTAAACTGATCGCTCAATGTCAGGAGTATGCGGAGTCCCACGGCCTGACTTATAACTGCAAAAAGTCGGTGAGGACATAAGAATCATGCTTACATGCCGGTTTCACTGTACGGTATGCCACTGAGTCGGGTGTATAGTTTTAAATATCTTGGACATATGTTAATCCCCCAGCTCAGTGATAGCATGGACATTGAGCGAGAACGGAGGGCGTTGTCGGTGAGGGCGAACATGCTGGTTCGCAGGGTTGCACGCTGTTCGCTTCCCGTAAAACTCACGCTTTTTAGGGCGTATTGTACTACATTTTACACGTGCAGCCTGTGGGCTAGATATACTTACTCTAACGTCGTACAACGTCCTTCGAGTACAAACAATAATGCGCTTACGATAACGCTGCCCCGCTTCTGTAGTGCATCGGGGATGTTCGCCGATGCTCATGTGGATTGTTTGTATACCACGATGAGATAGAGGTGTGCATCTCTGGTGCACATGGTGCGGGCCAGGCGCTAACAGCATCCCAACTATGATAGCAGTTAAACTAGATTGCATGTACGTGAATCACTGTAGTGCTATCTCCCACGGGACGAGGCGGCGGTGATATATAATTATCATACATATTTATCTTAGTCTTATTGAAGGATTATTTAATTTCAATTTCGCAATATATTTCAAATTTCTCAATATAATTAATTTCTTTTGACATATCTGATCATTTTAATCAATCAATTTATTTTAATAATTTAATATTTATAATGAATGAAGAACTTAGTGAAAATGAAGAACTTAGTGAAATGAATCTGACTTCATGACATTTGTTTTCTTTAATTGATGTGTGTCTATTATATGTAGCCTAGTGGTATGGGTAATGGACTGCTGAGACGAGGTCTCGGGTTCGATCCCAGGTTTACCAAGGCACACACCAATGACTTTTCGATGCTTTTCGAAGTTATGTGTGTATTTATCGCAGGTTTATAAGTGCCCGATTAATGGCAATAGGCTCGCCACCTATTACATTGGGACCTAAACATAAACTGGCGAAATGTGGGTGCTAGCACCTCTGCCTACCCCTTCGGGGAATACAGGCGTGAGTTTATGTTATGTTATATGTTATGTTATGTCTATTTGAATTATTGATATGAATTTAAATACTTATGTAATGACGTAATGAGTCTCTGTTACTTGAAATAAATTTATTTTGATTTGATTTGATTAATTACCTACACTCTTATTCCTACTTGCGTTAATTCCGAGCACATCCGAGTCACCTCAGAGTCTGGAATCCGCGTTTTCCAAACTAACTTCATGTTTCAATGAACTTCCAGATTTTCTGATGCGACTGCCATATAACCTCCCCAACCATTGGCGATATCGAAGTATTGCAGTGTAGTTCTACTATCCGTAACGACTGCCACAGATATTTGTATGACTACCGGGACCATAGTGATAGGTACCTAATAGGTATAATATTTACACTGAGTGGTAATCGAACCAGCACCCTCTGTGTAGCATTTGCGGTGACTAGCGATACGTCACAGAGGCAGACTAAAGTAAAGCCAACGAGACTTGAGAAAAAAGGTAAACAAAGCGACCATTACTGAGTTACGTTGCGATAACTATAATCAGCTCGGCGAACCTTGATCCCTATGACAGTTCATACTAGTGACGGGTCGTGTCGATATATCGCAACTTTTTATAGGCAAAGGCGTGACTTGCATTCAGCCACATCGATAAACATGTTTTTAAAATATAATCTACATTACTATAATTATAATGCTTGTTATATTTACAAGTATCCGTGTATTTGTATATGGGGTTGCCAATATTCCGATGCAGAGGTAACATGGTCGGACTGTATAATTTTAATGTGAATTAAAATTTTAGTTATAGCAACACTATCTGATCTGTCACTACGCTAGTACTGTCAGTTCGCTACGCCAGTACGAGTGCTAACGCCTTGTATGCGCCACGTGTTTTGTTGTGTCAACGGAATCCTTTGTTTATTACTATTGTTGTTTTCTGTTTTTGTTATTGTTGCTGTTTTGTTTTTGTTGGTGTTTCAAAATGCCGAAAAGACTGAGAAAAACTGTACTCAACAGTGAAACGCGGGAGTTTGTTGTACGCTTGCGTGACTATTTTGCTCGCGAACTACAAAATGGCGGACCTTTGTTGCCACTTGACAACGTACGCGACCGTGTTGCTGATGCTTTGGGAATTGGCAAAGCTACCGTTTCCCGAATTACAAAGGAGAAGTTCGGCGAATCGTCGATGGAGGAGAACAAATTATCAACTCCAAAGAAGAAAAAACATAATAGGGCACGACCCGTAACTAACCCCGATGATTTCGACATGGCAGCGATACGAAACCATATTTACGGCTATTATTTTCGAGGTGAACTGCCGACTTGCACAAAATTATTAGCGTCGCTGAAATCGGCTGATTTATTTAAAGGTGGATTCACTTCTCTCAGACAGGTTATAAAAAAATGTGGATTTCGTTATGGGAAGTGTGACAAAAGAAAAGTGATAATGGAGCGGAAGGACATTGGATTGATGAGGTGTGATTTTCTACGACAAATAAAAAACATCGAGAACTGGGACAAGGTGGTTTATCTGGACGAAACGTGGCTCAACGCCAATCACTCAGTCTCCAAAACATGGACAGACGACACAGAGAAATCCTGTACCAAAGCACCAGAAGGCAAGGGCCAGCGTTTGATTATCTGCCACGCTGGCACAGCCAAAGGTTTTGTACCTAACTGCTTGTGGGCCTTCAAATCCGTGAAAACAAGTGATTATCACGAAGAGATGAATTTTGAGAATTTCAAGAAATGGTTCACAAAACTATTAGACAATTTAAACGAGCCCCACTACATTTTAATGGACAACGCCCCATACCACTCTGTGCAAATTAATAAAGCGCCTACCGCGAACAACAATAAAGGCGAAATAATAGAGTGGCTGCAAAACAATGGTGTGGCAGCTAATACTCAAATGCTGAAAAAGGAATTAGTTAGATTGTTGAACCTTCATAAACAGCAAACAAAGAAGAAATATTTCTTGGATGAGATGGCAAAATCAAAAGGGCACACCGTGATTCGGCTACCGCCCTACCACTGCCAATATAATGCAATCGAAATGATATGGGCGCAGATCAAAGGTGGGTTGATTTGTATTTATTTTAACATGTTTTTATTTAGGTCACTGGTGACTGTCTAGTCGGCTAGTACTATTTAAAGCTATTTTATTTCACTAGCAAATTGCATTTTTATTTTTATCCATGTCCTTATATCAATTACACACTTTTAACGTACAAAATTATGTACTTATAATGTACTTACCCCGATCTCGCTCTTTGACTTTGCATCATTTTCAATCTAAACCATTATTGTTTCAGGTTGTGCAGCCAGGCTTAACACCACTCCACCATTCACAGCTAATAAAATGCTTACGTTGCTACAAGAGGCATGTAGTCAGGTGACTCCGGACAATTGGAGGAAAGTGGTTGAAAAGACGAAAAAACTATGCTTAGATGATTGGAATCGAGACGTGCGATACGACAATATAGTAGACCAGCCGTTTTTAATAAACATAGGAGAAAGCAGCTGCAGTTCGGATTCCGAGTCTGAGACGCAATCGGTGACACCATTGTCAGATTCAGATTAATGTATATTAAAAAATCATAAATAAACCGCTTTTGTTTTATTTGAGTAGGTATATACAATAAATTTGTTAAATCTCCTTTATTTTATTATCGCAAACAACTTAAATGATTATAAATCTGACACTAAGAGCGTAGGTGCTCTATTGATGTATTTTGTACACTCGTTTCCATTTTCGATATTTGTTTATCGATACTTTTCCGCACTAGTCGATATCTTCCAAACGGAGTAACTTTTGCAGGACGTCAACGTAAAGTCTGATTGAGATAATTTCTTGTAAGTGTTAATAATTATTATAATTCCAACGGGATATTATTGTAATTGCATATATCTGCCTAAAATTAATAAATATCATTTTTAGACACCGCCAATTCGATTATAATATAACTGTGACGCTACTACAAGGTTGTGTCGTGGGAATAACTGTCAGTGTCATAGGGATCAAGGTTCGCCGAGCTGATTATTTTTTTTTTTATAGCGATTATTTTCTCTGTACTTGTCACACATGTCACACGTACCTACGCGAGAGTGGCCGAGCGACAGTTGTCGTTGCGTGTTTCGTAGTGTAGGAAAGCTGTCCGCACAACGGCTCTAAACTGTCAGATCCGCCATCTTATGAGCAATTTCATTCATAACTGGAATGCGCTTGAAGTGATACGTAATAATTTTCCAATAAAAAGTTTTGGAACCGCTGAAACTTTGTTTACCTTTTTTCTCTCGCTTTGTTGGCTTTACTTTTAGGTTGTTCCCTCTTCATATTACAAAAACTCATACCATTCTTAATTTTACAGTTAAATTACGTAATAAAAATCTATACCCCGTCCATCATATTATTGTATTTTAGACAGATGGAAGTAGGGATTTCATGAACATTTAAAATATCGACAAAGTTAAAAAACCTCGTTTAAAAAAATAATTAATCGATAAATTTATATATTATATATGACGGAGTTACAACAATCATTTTTCCGTAAAATCATACAAATATAAAAAATTATGAACATCCGAATCGTTGTTTAGAAATCGGATAAAAACCAGCAGTTATGTAATATTTTTAGAAGAATTATTTTCTGTACTCGATATCGATTGTGACATTTTCAAGTTATTATAATAAAAACATAGTCGATGGACTAACTACAGCTCTAAAATTGCTTTCTGGCTGACGTGACGTTGTCAATGAAAAATGACATATTGGCGCCTAATTTTTGTTAGGATTTTCAGGTGTTGACGCTAGAACAAAGTTATACCGACCACTGTCAGTGAGCTGTCTAAAATACAATAATATAATGGACGGAGAGTCCAAAACGAGGCAATCAATGAAATCATCCCACACATTTTCTTACCTGGTAAGATGACAACTTGTTAATGTGTGACTGCCAAAATGGTAGGCGCCTAATGGTGCCCCTAAATGGAACGTTAGAGTATTCATTAAGTAATTGATCAGACTCATTTGATCCTCTGTTAAAACCTTTCAAGTCCTTGTAAACGAATACCTAACAGGGTCAACCAGATTGCAATTTCAACTTGACGATTTTGACGATCTCAGTGATAATAACCGTCCCTAAAATACCTAGATGTCCCTAAAATACCTAGATGTCAAAAAACCAAGTCTCACAACGATTAAAAGTTGTTAGACAAAGTCGGTTATTGATTTATTTAGTCCATACTTAAGGGACCTTCTCTCATAAGATTAACATCTTATACTGACCATATCAGTATTAAAAATCTTTCTTGGATTTTTATTCCGTTGATTGATTTTACAAGTTTGATACGCCTATTATTTTCCATTATAAATTACAGGCACACTGATCAACTAACTGCAAAAGTAACTTTGTAATCCTATATGTTTATACGGGATTACAAAGTTATTTATGCAGTTAATGTATCTAGAAAGCTAGACCGCATTTGTAAAATATTTTAGTCTTTCCCTGATTCATAAACTAAACACTAATTATATTCTAAGGTTGAAGCTTCTATGTCTGCTAGAAGTGCCTTAGAATTTTGATGATCGGGCAGTCAGTGAGTGACAAAATTAAGAAACTTTGATCGTTAATAATTCTCGAAAACTACTTATCCAAATTGATCGAAATTTAAAATATACCGAGTTTATACGACGCTTGCTTGGTTACTGAAAATTTAGGCTTCTAGTATCATCCACAACGAACTTATAGGGGTTCGAAAACGGCCTGAATTGCTTCGAGAAAAGGATGAAAGCGGCCGCGGCCGTGTCGTCTTGTATGCTTGTTCGACTTAGGGGGGCACATTCGTGCCGAATCTTGACGTTTTTGGAGGTTTAATAAGTAGATACAGTATACTCATTGAGGGTGTTGTGATGTATGGTGGCATATGCGCCACAAATATCTTGACGACGAAGTCTCAAAATGATCTAAGTTTTTTATTCATTTGCATGGTGTTATTTTCCATCCAAACTAAAGGGTGTGTAGTGTACCAAATATCAGAACAATCGGTCAACTGGTAAATAAACGAAATTGAGATTATTTTGAGTAGGTACATTGTTCGTCAACATCTTTCTGATGTGCCGCCGTCACGTGTTATGCGGACGACACGCTGGTGACGACGTGCGGGGCTACATACCGCGAAGCGACCCTGAAAGCCACGACCGCGGTTGCCCAAGTCGTGGAGCGGATCCGGCGGCTGGGTCTCGAGGTGGCTCTGCATAAAACCGAGGCCATGTTCTTTCATGGGCCTCGGCGCGTGCCACCGGAGGATTCCAGCCTCATAGTGGGAGACATTTCCATCGGCATCAAGCCCCAGATGAAATATCTGGGGCTCGTGCTCGACGGCCGGTGGAACCTCGGGGAGCATCTCCGAAGATTGGCCCCCAAATTGAAGGACACAGCTGCCTTTTTGGGGCGGCTGCTGCCAAACATGAGGGGGCCGGATGACTCCTGCAGGAGACTCTACGTGGGAGTCGTGCGGTCCATAGCCCTATGGACTAGCGGAATGGGAGCTACGACTTGGACGACCAAGCGCAGGGCACGCCGTAATAGCGGCGGTAAGACCCATCATGGAGGAGTGGCTAGAGAGGCCACACGGCAGCCTCTCGTACCGGCTGACGCAGGTGATTACCGGACACGGGTGTTTCGGGAGTTACCTGTGTCGGATCCGGAAGGAGCCAACGTCCGAGTGCCATCACTGTGATGCGAGCGAGGACACAGAGCTGCACACGCTGACCGAGTGCCCGGCGTGGGACACGCCGAGGCGGGTCCTAGTGGCGGCTCTGGGGGTGGGAGTCCTCACACTCACCACGTTGCTCACAGCGATGGTAAGATGCGCGAACGCTTGGGGTGCGGCTGTCTCCTTCTACGAGCAAGTAATGCTCGAGAAGCGCGGCGGCCGGTCAGCTAAAAAAAAATACATCTTTCTGATGCTGACTGTACCTATAAGCACAGAATAGATAATATATAAGTATATGTATGTATATGTAGGACTGGACTTTCGCTGAAGTCGGTACCAAGCTATCATTATCTACGAGTACACACTGCATGCTGTATTCACTTGTAAATTGGTCATGCAATCGACAATAAACTTCAATTGTGTATAATAAGAGACTTGTATCAATGTACTTACCCAACTATTGATGGGTTCAACATTTATATAAACTTGCCGTTTGCTGCGGCTCCGCCCGCGTGGATATCGGTTATCGCGACCACACATACCTAGCCTATGTATTGTGTTAATCCAGGGTGTCAGCTAACTCCATACCAGCCATTTAGTCGTGAAAGAGTAACAGACATCCATCCATCCATACCCACAAACTTACTTGTTTATAATATTAATAGGATGTTATCTCCACACACCTATTAAAAGTCTCATTAATTTAATGTCAAAGGTGCGAACAAATCCTATAAGTTATGCGAGAACATGATTTCTGTATAAAACCTTTTAAAGTTAAAGTAAGTATTTATTTCTATGGTAATCGGCTAAGAATTGCTTCATTGTTGATATGTCTAGGTACTTATTATACCATAGGTCACATAATATACTTAATACGAGTACTAAAGCCCACATTCCTTTGTCTATCTTCTTCTGGTGTCAGCTCCAGTAGATGATGTATGTACTGCTGAAAAATTATTTTAGTAATGAGAATTTTTATCTAAAGTTTCGACACTGTGGTCCCCACAACCCGAAGGGGGCCATCTCGAAAGAGATGGTCCTGGGTTTGCCGGGGTGCGAGAGATATGCTTTAGGCAATCTCACCTCCGGCAACCAAGGACCCAAGACGGTGTGCGTTTTAGTCGGTTCGAGTCCGACATAACCACCTCCACCGGCTCCGTGGGGATTTATCGCACGATAAAAAAAAATCTAAAGTTTCGAGGGCTAGAGGGCAAAAATCCCGATTCGAAATCACTTGCTTTGCAAAGGGAAGTTGTGGTAGACATAATTTATACTGTAGGTAATAAATAAATAATATACATTATCATTATCATTATGTTGTGTGTAAAATTGAGACAATTTCGCACAAAATTGCATATGGTCGTTCTATAACAGAAAAGATTTTTATCGCTTCTCTTTTAAAAATGCTCACTATTCGCCACTGGTTGGAAGTTAATTGTTTTAGTAAAATTTCGTCTAGCAAATAAGTATTCTCAGTACCTTAGTCACTATTTGGAATTAAAGATACCCTATAGACATTGTCAATCACATACATATACGCACCAGTTGGTAGGTATATGCATGGTAAATTACAAATAATCGATCGTTTCCGAAGGTGGCGCTGAACCTTGGACTCGCAGGCAATCATTCCGGGTACAATTATCTCATTTGTACAGGTTTTTCTAGTTTTCTTATATAATTGTTCGGAATTGTGATTGACTAGTAATATTCATTCTAAGATTTTGAGCAAGCTTAATCAGCGAATGAACACATCTATAGGCTGCGGTAACCGCTTGCCATCAATTTGGACCGTGGGCTTGTCTGCTAATTAAAGTTGTACAAAATAACCGACTAATTTATAATGCTCTGGGACAGATATTCCTGGTTTGGGAGGTTAGGTTCCCCCAAAAAGTCGCAAGAGCTAAATCGGATATCTTAAGGAGTTTATTTTTGGGTATAGGTACTATACCTGTCCAATGGAACCATTTGCCCGAAACTTGGAGCCGAAACTGTAGATGTTTTGGCCTATTTGAGTAGTGCTATTGGTAGTCTTACCAGTGTGGTACTACTGGGAAAAACTTCAAAAACTCGCGGCGAACCAGTCTGATATCGCGGAAAAAGGCAGCTTCTTGTCACTGAGCTGGACCGGATCCTGAACCACATGTCTCAATAGGGCGCTGAGAACCTGGTCGAGTTCAATGCCGAGAAGATGTAAAAAAACTCGGTAGTACTACGGAGAATTATGGTAGGCAGACACTTTGTGGGTCATGGATTATGGTAAATGGGTAAATATGGTAAACAGAACTTCCTTAATGGAAAATGTAATTTATGTAAGTACACGCTTAGAATGCATTTGTAACGCGTCTTAATAATTTTATTAGGTACAGCAATTTTAGTCCTTGGGTAAACCCATGATGTATTAATTCATGGAAAACTAAAACTACTTTTAAATGTGGAACAGTTATGGTAGTAATTTTATATGCTTCTTATTTAATGTAAGTAGGTGAGGATCTATAATATAATGAGATCGAGGATATTTATATTTCCCTTGGCCACGAGATGGCTCCTGAACGGCTTGACCGATGTAGCTAATTCTTTTTTTGTCGTGTTCGTTATTGTTAGGAAAAGGTTTCTAAGAAAGAAAAAACTTAAGAAACTTGCGCTGAAAATTAGAAAATTTAAGAATCCTTAACCACCATATAAAATAGCTGACGTGTATAAATTTTGAATTTGGAATACGAATTTAAAAAAATATGTGTTTATTTTTCTAATAATGCTTTATTAGAATAATAAACACGATTACACAATTATCTGACGTTTGACATAATGCGTGCTGCAAGCATCGTCGGAGGACATTCTTCTAAATTTTCGTAACAAAATATCATTTATTCGCCCATGAGCGTAGTGGAATATGTTTGTATGAGTCTCATAGGTATAAAGGCTCCGCAGGTGCAAGTATGGGCCCCGGTGACCTATTGGTGTTGGGATGGGAGCTCCGTGGGCGTACGGGGCTCAAGTCATAATGCTTTCCGTTCTCAAAATAATTAGGACAATTTGATACAGCTAATTGAGGTGAACACAACATGATTGATTCTAGTTTCTAAGGCGAAACGAAGTTTGCTTCAGCTAGTTTATTTATAGAAACACAACCAGCAAGCTCGTATGAAAACCATTATGGAAGTAGTATAATTTCGGCCACCCCATATTTTCCCATGCGGTGTCGTACAAGGCGACTAAGGGATAGGGCGATTTAACATCAGACAGATATATGCAGCTCAGAATCAGCCTCATGAACAGGGCTCGAGTCAACAATAGCGCCAGGAATATGGCAATTGACTCACAAAATTACGTGGGACCCAATACATTGATTGGTGAAAAGTGAGTTCTAATTCACCTCTGCCTAACCCTTCGGGGATAAATATGTATACCTATATGTATGTAACAAAAATGTTAGGGGCTAATTTATCACTATAGCCCCTAAAGTGGTAATTGCTTGCGTAAATCCATACTCTGTCTGTCTGTATGTTACGCTTTCACGCCTAAACCACTGAACCGATTTTAATGGAATTTGGTATAGGGGTAGATTAGACCATGAGAAAGGGCTATGCAGCATAGGCTATGTTTGGTCGCGATAACCGACATCCACGCGGGTGGAGCCGCGGGCAAAAGGTAGAATGTTATATTTCAGTTTAGTCATTGTCACAGTTGTGTGTGTTTATAGCGTTCAAATATATTATAACAGCAAAGTGCGATAAGAACAAGGTCAACTAGGTACCGAGAAAGAAAGTTCAAGGCGAAATCACATCATCAATTATCAGCAGTCATAACACTCATAATATTATGCATTGTATGTATAATTAGTAAGATATATGGGTGTAGTTTAATAATTACACCCATATATCTTACTAATATCACACTAATCTTAAGTAATAATCTTGAAGAAATAGGTTCCTTGTAGGCGTATTTTAGTAAACATATTTTTTTTATATTGTCGGAAGTCTCGACGAATATTGTAATAATCGTGTGTTTTTGCATAACTAGCATTTACCCGTGGCTCCGCCCGCATAGATGTCGTTTATCGCAAACAAACATAGCCTATGATTGTCCTTTTTTAAGGTCTAATCTACACCTATACCAAATTTCATCAAAATCGGTTCTGTGGTCTAGTCGTGAAAGCGTACCTAACATACAGACAGACAGACGGACAGACAGAGTTACTACCGCATTTATAATATTAGTGAGTATGGGTTATTAAAATTAAACTATTTTTCCATGGATTATGTTATTGCTTATAATAATTTAAGTCAAAATGGCGTTACGTAATTTCATTTCATGATTAAAACCTATAATATTACGACTAAAATTCAGAAACAGATTGGGCTATAAATCAGTACGTTCTTCAATATTATAAACGAGATAAAATAAAAATAAATTGAGTTTGAAACTGATTTTCAATTAATGACGGACAGTTTCAATTAATTTGATTATTATGATTTGTAATTATTGTAATAATTTAGCGCTGCGTTATTTCGGTTTTCTGTGATATATTGTTATAGTTGTCGATATGATGTCTAGCCGGGGACCATGCAAACCTGAACACCTGATTCATTGATGGGATGTATATATTTCTTAGGCTTTTTCTTGGCGTTTTAAAACCAGACTGCTGTCTCAACTAGTTCCAAGCTACATCTGGGACGAAAGCACACTAAAATCTAGTAAGTACTATTATCTATTCTGTGCTAAAATGATGATGATGAAGACACAAAATGTCGAAAAAAAACCACGTAAAATGTATGTATGCTGTTTGACTATAATTTCCGCAGGTTAATTAATTTTATTTTTGTATTAATTTAATTAAATATCACTTCTTCTTCATCTTAGCGTTAATCCCAGTCGTATCCAAAGCTTCCAGCTTGGAGTCCGGATCCACTTTTTCCAGTCTAACTGCGTATTTGGCTAAACTTCGATATTTTCTGTGAAGCGATTGCCTTCTCACCAAAGGCGACATCGAAGCATTGCAGCTAGAGCTGTTGTTGGACTTTTGAGGGATCCAACTACCCGTAAACGACTGCCATAGATGTTCGTATGTCAACCGGGACCGACGGCTTAAAGTGCTCTCCGAAAACATACCCATATTCATTTATACAATTATTTACATTGAGCGGGGTCGAACCCGCGCCTTCTGTATAGCGGCCGCGTTTGCTACCGCTATGCCACAGACAGGAGGCTGTCAAATTGACTATTATGCATTTAACTTAGAGTAATTTAATTTAATTTTTAACATTTTAATAATTTCAATTCAAAGATATTAATATTTTAAATTTCAGTAGCCAGGTATTTAAAACACATCAGTGGAGCGTCAGGGGTTAAGAGTTGGTTAATTTGGTTTCGACGACCTACCTGTCAACAACCATAGCACAAGTTAGTTGAGCTTTGTTCACGTTGGGTCTAGATAGCTCGATGTACAATGACCAATCCAGGGCTGTGTAGAATGTCCTATAATATTCATTATTATTATATTCCAACCTTTCTGAGGGCAGATGTCCTAACTCCTGACGAACAAGGATATTTCCTATAATCATCAATCAACCTTTTCCGTAAACAAATTTTCCTACATGGAATATTATAATTCTATGTGCGTCTTATATCGGAAGTGCATTGTGTGATTCATTCCAGTGAAGTTATCGCATACAACGGTCGAAGTACATACTGGCAGACTTATTTCTCAGTGTTGGGTTGTCTGACAAATGTCGCTCCCGGAAAAGCGTACATACCAATCAAAAAGAAGTTGCAAAGTACTTGTTAACTTCAAACATAACTGGGAATACGCTACGAGAATAATGATAATTGAATGATTCATCGTACTAGTAATATAAACGTGAAAGTTATTATGTATGGATGGATGAATGGATGTTAGTTACTCATTCACGTATGAACGGCTGGAGGGATTATAATAAAATGTGGTATGGAGTTAGCTGATGAAAGCCTATGTGTTAAGGCTATGTTTGGTCGCGATAATATCAATGCGGGCGGAGACGCGGGCAAAAGCTAGTTCTGAATAAAGTATTTATTAACAATGGACCACCTATCGTGCCCACTGTTAATCAATCATTTAGCCTACCTGACCTGCCCAATTGTGGATCTACAATATATATTGGTTCGAAGAGGAAGTGAATTATTGAAGCTTATCTAGGTATAACTTTGTAGTTATAGTAACCGGCATATTATTTTGACACCAAGTCACGGCAGAAACAATGACTTCTTCTTCGTGTCAATAGCTCATCAAATCTATTAAATACCTGGCTACATGCCACAACATTGCCACTTGCCCTACACAAGTCCGCGAAGGTACGGGTGGAAGGGCACAGTGTGCAAAAAAGCATGTGTGGCATGGACTGGGACGGGCCCCGTAGTCGCAGGGTGCTTGTGACTCGAGCGAGGACACGGGGCTGCACACGTTCACCGAGTTATCTATTCTGTGGCGGGAGCTAGTGGCGGCCCTGGGAGTGAGAGTTCTCACCCTCGCCACCCTGCTCACAGCAATGGACCGCTGCGCGGACGCGTGGGCGGCCGGCGTCTCCTTCAGCGAGCAGGTAATGGTCGTGAAGGAGACGGCGGAGCGGGAGAGGCGGCGCGAGCGAGAAAGACTCGCGGATCGCGCCGCCCGCGCGCGCAGGCAACTCGGGCGTCGGAGGGCACTGACTGACCTCCGTCCCCCATGAGCGCGGACCGTGACGGGTGGAGCCGCCTGTCACCCCAGCAGAAGCAGGCCACGGCGGCGGCGCGCTGAATAGCGCACCTCCCCATTCCGGGGGCGAGTTGGGGACACCGTTGTCCCCCCTCCTGAGGAGGGCCAGACCGTAAGGGATGGCCCTGGGTCAGCCGGGGTGCGAGGGATATATCTATGACAACCTCACCTCCGGCCTAGCACCAAGACCCACAGTCGGCGTGCGGTTTTAGTCGGTTCGAGTCCGACATAACCTCCCCTTCCGGCTCCGGCAGGGGGGGTATCCGAGGGGATTTCCGCACGAAAAAAAAAAAAAGGGTGCTTGTGACTGTTCTATATATCCCCATTTTGCCAAATTTGTCTTACAGGGGCCAACTAGGATGCGCGATTTAATGATTTCCGATTCAGTTGACCACGGGAGATGGTGTCCAGGCGGCAGGTTTTCTTTAGGGCTAATGAAACCAGCCGGAGCTGGATGTTTGTTTGCCCACATTTGCTCTCTTTCTCGCTGGGCTATTTGCAATGAAGGTTGTTTTTAAAAAACTCCGGCGGCTTCTTAAACGTGTGAGGGGGAATAAGTAGTTGTGGAGTGGGTGTCGGAGATTTGTTTGTTGTTTTTGTTTGTCCACTGCACAAGCTACGTATGACTTCTGGTGGGGCTATACCTGCCGAGGACGAGAACCTGGCGCGCGCGGATTAATTTGATGTAAACCACCCCGTGATATCTTCAAAGATACACAAACGCATCATCATCCACATAAAGACGTTAGTCCTGATTGCATCCGAGGCCAAGGTGCCCTCGGAGCTCAGGGTCCGCCTTCCGGCTCTTCCTCCTCCACTTCGCACGATCTTGGGCGTCCAAGGTAGTGAGACCGTTTTCACGCATGTCACCCTCCACGACGTCAAGCCAGCACTTCTGTTAAAGTACACTATGAGAGTAAAAGATAATATTCCAGTAACTATACCTATTGCAATTGAAATAAAAACTCTTGAAATACAACTTGTGACACTGCTGAAACGCCAAAGAAATTAAATATAATAATTTCTCACGTAGGTACGCACTCGCATCACCACAAAGAATAATAAACACCTTCAAGGTCAAGTCCATTTTATTGTATGGCCACAGAATACCTACACATAAATGTAACTGCGGTAGTTGAATCGAGCGATTTCACTGTGTGAAAATAGTTAACTTCGGTAGCTTAGCAGTTAAGGAGTTGGCCTAACGATTGAGAGGTCCCAGGTTCGATTTTATACACGGTATGATATTTTCTAAAGTATACGCGAATGTCACTCATTGAAATAAAACAGCATTTTACAGATTCTATCGCGATATATTTGTTATTATTTACTTCTGCGGTATGACTCATGACGGTAAATGTCACTTATTTTGAAGTAATTATAAGTTATCTCAAAATACCCAAATCAAGATGTTAACAACACAGTGAGATCATTCTGCGTAAATAGGAACACCAATAATTCACCATGATTCGGGTATTTTGAGATAATTAATACTTCAAACTATGTGACAACTACCATCATGAGTCACACCGCGATCATGGCTGCTGATAACCAGCCGAAACGTCGGTTTAAAAGTAAATAATAACAAACAAACAAACACGCCACCATGATCCTGTGGAGCCGGGATCTCTCGGCCCGATAGGCTTCGGGCTCGGGATCGTATCCGATAATCCGATCGTAAACCGATACAGTGCCGCAAGGGATCTCGCTTCCAGGATCCACGGTGGCGATCCGGTTAGGAGACTCGCTGCTTCAAAGGATATCGTGCGGTATTCCCTAATTGCCCTGGAGGCCATCCTCTGCTGCGGCGGACGCAACAGGGGCATGAATCTGGTACTTAGTTATCTGCCAATGAAAGACGTTGGGTCTTTCTTTGGCAGATAACAACGACCCAGGCTTACCAGAGATTATCAAAAACAACCTATGTAAGGTTGCCACGTTACTGTTGTTTTCCAACAGCCATGGTGATGATGAAGAATTTGTTAATTACTGAGGTTAAACATTCGTGGTGAAACTGGTTTTTGAGATTGGTCATTGGTGCCGATTCTGCTATTGGAAAACTCTTTAATCTAAACTAAAAGTTGCTATAAATGTTAATCCTGTCTAAACTATAGAGGTCACAGACTGTAAGTCTATCAAAATCTTCAAATAATGCGATCTATTCCAAGTCTCGGTGGATGGAACTCCGCCAAATTTTCTGCTTGACCGGGATTCGGATGCAGGTTTTTCTCTACGAATTCGGGGGTCAGGTGGCAGTTGTAGATTACGCAAATTATAGAAAAGTATATGAAAGTGAATCCAGGGTTCCAAAGCGCAATCTATAATTACACAGAAACAAATTATACAGTACGTCTATGACACGGAGGGCGACACGGACAAGACGTGGATGTCCTCGTGTCTTTTATATTAATTTTAATCACATCAGTGTCTTTTTTCCTATAGCACGGATAAAAGGTATTGACTTGATTAAAATGATGTCCGTACCGATTAGTCTCAATATAATTCACACCTTTTTGGTGCAACCGGAACGAAGAAGAATGGATTTAAAAGTCTAAATTGAGATAAAACATTTTAGTGATGAGTCACAGAATCGATACCTATGCGTAATTAAACATAATCACGCCTTTTATTCCTGTGAGAAATTATCTACAAACCTGTTATAGCTTGAGTGCTATTATTTTTTTATATTTAAATAATAAATCTAACGAACCAACTAAACCACGGAATTTTCAATAAAGTGGATCTGTATCTGAAAATCAAAGAAAAATTATAATCGAAAAAGCTCACGGAAGTTTTTTTGTTTATCGACATCATATGTGTAGTAAAATTACGTAAAGATTGTATTTTATGAAATTTTTCCATGGGTAAATTAATAGAACATGAAATAAAATCTAATTCGTGATAGCAATATGTCATTTTAAACACATTATGTTATAAGCCAAAGCAGTGTCCCGTAAAAGACACATGAATTATTGTTATATTAACTGATTTCCAAAAATTTGCGTTCCTTAAAACACACACCAGTCCTTGCCCATTCATACGCTCTACATACAATTAACCTTATGTAATTAACCCACTTAACTCAAAAGTAGGCAGCATTTACCATTTTTCATTAGAGGGGGGTCGTCTAATTTAATGAGTAATAAAAATATAATTATGTCCTTATGAAACAATAGGTCGTTTACATTTATTTGTTATTTCAAATTATGGCGTGTCAGTTTGAAACATTACTAATTTCGACATTCAGAACGGAACTTGAACCTGCTATACAATATCAGCTATTTGGAATAATCTCACAAATTCAATTTTGCACAGTTAAATTATCGTAAATTATAGTATGAAAATGTAATGCACGCTTCACGGATAAGTGTACCTGTTTTCCGAAGCGGTAAAGTGTAGGATTTTGATTTCCGTCTATTACATATATTTATAGGCATGGTTTTCGTAAAGACCAGGGTTGGGATCAGACAGCAATGCCTCCTGTAAAAGTCAATCAGATCAGACCCCTGGCTTCAAGTGTAAGCTTAGAATACTGCCAGGGAGAATGATTGACATTAAAGTTCAATTATTTTTGGAAGGAATTGTTTTACTGCTTATTATTTGATCTGACTGTCGTTAGCTTCTCACTTATTTTTGATCCTTGGCTTTTTTGATAAAACATCCGCAAATAAAAACGAAAATAAAACTGTTAATGACAATATTTTCATATTTTTAATGCATATTTTTTGTAATTACGTACGTCATTGTTTCTTTCAATGGGCGGAATATTCTTTTAAAAACAAACCTCGTTATCAAATGATCTCACGCACATATCTCATTATGAGCTTCTAGAATAAAACACGAGGCAAAAAAATTGGATCCGTTTAGCAGGAGTCAGTGATAGATACTATTCGTATACTTCTTCAAATTATATCAATCACATCAAGGAAGAAGAGGCTTTAGTATTATATAGAATTGAACACGAGACTTTCTACACACTAGGTGCCAACGTTTCGCCACGATGCCGTTACAGACATCTTATAACTAATATTATATTGTATGTTCCGCTTTCTCGCCTTAACTACTCAACCGAAGGGCTTAGAGTTCCTTTAATTATGATAAAAATAATGTGTGTAAAAGATTAATTATTAGTCAATACCGCACTATGATCTTCAGAACCCAAGGCTTGGCAATATCTGCTGTTTAGACGTGGTTCTAATGCCGGCTTTTGTTCAGTTCAGACCCTCAACAAGGTGCAGAGTATGGTTCACCGTGGAGTTAAATAGATGTGCCCGTCCATATGAAGGAATCCCACATGTGGTCTACAACTATCGATTAGTAGCTGGTGATTCCATACATCGCCGTAGAAAAGAAAAGTTTTTTCCCGTGGTTGAGGTAATAAAACAGCAGAGTCATATCCGTACAGTCAAATCAAAAGAGGGACTAGGAGAGCAGCTTTCAAGCTTTGGATGTAACCAGAACTGAAGAAACCGGTGAAGGGAACATACTCGTCTTGCACTTTAGTGTTTCACCTAATTGATTTAAGATCGTAATATTTCGACAGATGTCATGTTATTGATTTATAAATGGCTATAGTTCAAATGTCATCATGGTAATATGACGGACGGATGCGAGAAATATTGCGTAAGCTGTGTTAATAGATCAAACGGTTTGAAGCATCAGACAGCGAATGTCTTGACCATGAAGAGCAGTTTGCGGTAATGCTGCGAATACGTAACTGCATTGATTGGTTAAGAAGTTTTGGCCAGGTTGGGATTTGGATGGGTAGCCAATTTGCCAGCACACCACATTCATCACATACTAATATTATAAATAAGCTAAATTGAAGCGTGTCGGTAGCTTAGTGGTTAAGGCATCGGACTTACGATCGAGAGGTCCCGGGTTCGATCCTGGCCATTACACTACCGACGTGAACCCACTCCTAGCACAAGCAATTTAGCCTAATTGGAGGGGTTAGAGGGAATATTAGTAACTTCGGTTCTAATATTCTTTAAAAAAAATGCGAAAGTAACTCTGTCTGTCTGTATGTTACCTACGCTTTCACGCCTAAGTCAATGAACCGATTTTGATGAAATTTGGTATAAGGGTAGATTAGACCTTGAGAAAGGATATAGGCTATGTTTGGTCGCGATAACCGACATCCACGCGGGCGGAGCCACGGGCAAAAGCTAGTTTTAAATATTTATCAAAGTATTCCTAAAGACAAGTTACACATACATATACTGACTTCTATAAATCCCTGAAAGGGTAGGCAGAGGTGTATTAGCACCCACGTTTTGGAGCGAGCCTATTGTCGTCAAGCAGGCCTTTTGTCTTGGGCTGTATACCGTTGGATGGAGAACACCCCTTTACCTGAGTCGCTTTTTACGACACCCACTGGAAGAGCTGGGGTGGTCCTATTGTACTCCACCGGGAACCAACACGACATAACATAACATAAAACACAACATAAACTCACTCCGTATTCCCCGAAGGGGTGGACAGAGGTGCTAGCACCCACATTTCGCCAGTTTATGTTTAGGTCCCAATGTAATAGGTGGCGAGCCTATTGCCATTAACCGGGCACTTATAAACCTGCGATAAATACACACATAACTTCGAAAAGCATCGAAAAGTCATTGGTGTGTGCCATGGTAAACCTGGGATCGAACCCGAGATCTCGTCTCAGCAGTCCATTACCCATACCACTAGGCTATATGACCTTCAATATTGGCGATGATCTTAAACAAGTATGTTCTTTCACCCACGCTTCTATAGGTACAGTTAGCCTTGACCTTCTTTCTCGCACGCAATTTGACAATTACGTAAACAAAGCACATTTGAATGAATGAAAACTTCAACAAAACATGCCCATTTCGAATAAATATTAAATGGAGTTCCCAAGGACGCATTTTACGCAAGGACCCTACTTAATATTACTGTTAAATTAAAATTTATAAATACAAATGACTAATGCTTTGATGCTTAATGAAATGATTAATGCTTGATATTAATTAATCGCTCTGTGTATCTATGCAGCTCCTGTTTCCTTAATTGGTAATCTATAGGCATATTGCACTAACATACGTGCGAACGTTTTATCAGCAACATCTCTCAGTTATATACATAAACACTCGCATTACTAAACCAGTAAAATTATATACATTGTGCCGACCGCACGTGAGAACCTCGGTCACTGTTGCGTTAAAGTTCGCGGCATAATGATTGCCTTTCTGATACTCTGCTTAATAAGCACCGTGGTGGCGCGGTCTCCACCTTCTATAGACTTTACACCTGTGAATCAATTTACATTACAACTATTAGAAAACATTCACGCACACGAAGAAAATTATGGAAACAAAAATATTGCCATATCTCCAGTGTCTGTTTGGAGTATTTTCGCACTTCTAGCGGAAGGATCTTCAGGCGATACGTTCGCTGAATTAGTGACAGCTTTACGGTTGCCAAAAGATCTTAGAAAAACACAGTGTCTTCATACCGCAGCCAAAAGTATTCTTAATTCAGAATATAAAGACATAATTATAAAGGGACAGTCTTATATGTTCACTGAATGTAATACTAAAGTTCACGATGAGTTCTGTGAGGCAGCATTGTTATATGGTATGTCAATTTATGCATCAGAAACTAGTAACACGACAGAATTGGCCCATGATATCAACGTACACATTTGTTATGCAACTGATGGTAGGATTTTAAACGCAGTGTCACCAGCAGATTTGGAAAACTTACGATTGGTACTCGTCGATGCTTTGTACTTCAAAGCAAACTGGACGCATCCCTTCGATCCAACACAGACGAAAGTGGAACCTTTTTACAACTCCCAAGGGAAGACTATTGGATCTGTTAACATGATGTATCATAAAGCACCACATTATTCTGGGGATTTGGATGAAATAGGAGCTCAGGTACTAGAAATGACTTATGGAGATAATGAAGAATTTTCCATGATGATTCTATTGCCTTATGAAGGTATATCGGTAAAAACTCTACTCAAAAATTTGGCCACCAAGTCACAGAATTGGCTAACAGATTTCAGGATAGAAGGAAGCTTACCGGCAATTGACACTTACATACCACGATTCGAACTGTCTACAAAATTAGATTTGATTACTCCTCTGCGTTATTCAGGTATACTGTCAATTTTCGATCAAGAAAAGGCTAAATTACCAGGTTTAGCTGATAATCCACTCTTTGTGTCTTCTTCTATACAGAACGTTGAAATAGAAGTGAACGAAGAAGGAACCGTGGCAGCATCAGCAACAGTAGTAGGTCTAGAAGACAGAATATTAGGTCAACGGTTTGAGGCAAATAAGGAATTTGTATTCCTAATCCTGCAAAGAAGTTGTAATTTAATTTTGTTTGCTGGCGTGTATGGCGAGCCTTCTGTTGTGTGATAAGTGTAAGACGTTATTGTGATAACAGTGGTTTTTAATTATAATTGCAGGGAATCCCAAATCGTGCTCAACGAAGTGTACCAATGCACAAAACAGAAGTTTTTATGTAAATTATACTTTAGTCATAACAAAATTTAAATAATTTTTACACCCGAATGGATATTGGTTATCTTCAGTGTTGGTCATCAACCGCAACTAAAGTCTGTTCAGTAATTTGACACAGGCAAGATTTCCAAAAAAAATAGGGTTTAGAATCGTTATCAATACATCAAAGTTCAGAAACATTTTCCTTGTTTTAGTGTTAAGTATATTATTTTGTAAAATATGCCTTCTGTATTAATCTTAAATCGTACTCGTTGCATGTCAAAGTAATTTGTCACAGTGATATTATCGGTGTTTATTTGCACGCTTTCAACAAGTGTTTACAAAATTTCAATTTATTTTTCTGTAGACGTATTGTAAAACCTGCTCTAAAAGTCAGTGCAATGGCATAAAATATAATTATAGCCTATAAGCTCTTAGGTAATAATGTAGGTATATCCAATAAGCTTAGCAATAGATATGTACTCATTTTCAAGACTTTTTACGTCTAGAAACCTCCGAGCTGCTAAGACAGGATTTCGTCAGTAGAAATCCGTTTCAATAAACTGAATTCTCACCTTTCAATTAAAGAAAACCGTTGAGGATAACTCTAGCAAGTTCCTATCGTTATGAAATCCTGTCTTAGTCAGAACAGAGAAGACTAATAGATTCTTCACGCACAATTTTTGTAATGAATCGGACTATATTTTATACTCGTGATTCATAACGATTCCCACTGAATCTGAGTCAGTTTAGTGATCATTGGGGTCTTTAGCCAACCTAGCCTGTAAGTTACACTCTGAAAATAATTCGTGGGAGCGTTAGGCCAGTCAAGGGGACAGAAGGATTTCCTGGATTGTGGGAAATAGTATAGACAATAAGTTATGTTTTCTTCATCAAAATTAGCTGAGCGCGAGTAGTGCAGTAACTAATATACCGTCTGCGAACCCACCCAACCGTACAAGCGGTTCAATTACAATTTGTCAGACGTTCAGAGTGAGAGAGTGAGCTATACTAAGGTGTACGGATATAGGTCCAACTCTTATGAAGGTCGTGGTGAACTCACAGATCGCTAAGCGAGTTGATTTGCGAAATTGTTAAAATTCCAAAAGCTTCATCCTTCTCATTGTTGTTGTTGATGATGTTTCTTATTTAATTTTATTTATTTTTATTAGCCTTCTCCTATTTTCTTAATCTTTGTGCAGTTCCCCAGTGCGAATTTGTTTTGTATTACACTTGTTCGTTATGTCGGAAACTTACGCGAATGTTACACGTTGGAATAAAACTATCTTTAACGAAAACTGTTGCTATTCATTTGGTGTTATTTTAATAAAATACGACGTTTACATCAGACATAGTCTCCCCGTGACCATGGCTGCTCAATCGTAAAGGGGGTTTTAAGGCCATAAAAGGTTAGGAACCTATGTTGTTTCAAAGATGAGGTCCTGACGCAGACTTTCCTCTCAGCGATGCCGCATTGGGAGGTCAGGCAGGAATCGCTCCCGGAAAAACCGACATGCCAACCAAAAGTTAAAAAACAAATCTCGGTTTCCTAACTGCAAATATTGAATGATAAAGACGATACTATTAAAATCTAATTAAGAATTAGATAATATATGATAATTAGACACATAATTTTATTTTATTTTATTTTATTTTATTTTATTAGGTACAAAAACAGATAACAGATTACGTAATACTAAAATACAATGTTCGCATACACTTTTTGAACCTGATATCCAATTACATTTGCACACAGCGTTCAAATGTTAAACAGCTTCGCTAAGAGTAAACATTATGCAAACATACAAACTTGGTTGGCATACATAAATCCTCAACAGAGAAAAAAATAAAAATATTACATTGATAGATGTTATTTAAGTATGTTATGAGAAGAAAACACTAAAGATGTTTTCTGAAAGTACTGAAGCTATCACAGAAAATGTCCAGTTTAGTACAAATCTTATTATATTGACTACACATTCTATAGAGCGGGTTATTTTGTGAAACATTGTTTTTGCACAGCGGAATAGTAAACAGCTGCGGAATGCGTAATATAATAAGTAATATGGTTTCCCCAAAGCAGCATTTCGAAATGCTTATAAGGAATTGATATTTAATCCTAAATTTAACGCTCGCTACTAAATATTATGATGAAGTTATTCCCATAATAACACATAATAAATTGTGAGTTTTACATCAATGTGTGACATTCGTAAATCTATAGGTAGTACCAATATGACATAGTAATTCTCCATAATTTATAGTCTCAGCTCTAAATCTTACCAAACACGAAATATCTAGTATGTAGTTCGTGAACCTCCATAATATTCTAATGCAATTGCACCATTGACTCCTATGCTTAGACCACAGAACAGACAAATAAACAGACTGAATTAAAAAAATGCTTTCGAAATAAGATGATTTGACCGGTAACTATACAATCACATCACTTTTTGTGTCTGTCACATAGATGACATTACAAAACAGTTTGCTATGGCTTTACGAATAGATGTAATATCGATTTACTCCGGTAATTCAGTCCTTACATCCCATTTGTGATTCCATTGTATTTAAAATTCGAAAATTCCCATCTCATCCAAGATCCGTGACGCAATTGTTTTTCAGAACAGCTTATGTAGTACTGACTGCACACGACAGTATGTGGATAACATAAGATTGTGACTAAAACAGCTATTTACCTACTATGACTATGAGTCTATCGATTCCAAACGGTTTCGCAACTGGCGTGGGAACAAATCACCTGAGGCTTAAGCACAATTTCTCGAAATAAACTAATTCAAATTCTCTTAATTCAATGCTTTACACGATTTCAAAAGAATTCCTACCAAATTTTGTTGGTTTACACAACTATATGCAAATTTTCTTAGCCATGACTTGTGACACCATAATTGCTACATCACCTAGATTGTAGGCTTTATTTTAATAATTGGTTTTTACACACGACGCGGTATTAAAGAGACCGTGACATTTTCATTTGTAAAAGTCGCAATGATGCCAATCCTGGTATTGTAATACTCTCTAAACTGAACTTAAAATCGCCTAAATTTGGTTTATGTCGTCCTTTTTATTTGCGGAATCCCTCTCGGATTTTTCTTCACACGTTGAGGATCGAAATGCGATTAATTGTTCAGAGCTTGTGAGTTCTTAATGTGCCATCGTATTTTTGTATAGAGCAACGAAATTATGAATACTTTAACGATGTGAAACCCTAAAATGATCAATATGGGGAACAATAAAAAGGTTTTTTATACGTATAAGGAAAAACATACACTAGCATCTTGTAAAGTATTTAAAACTTCTACAGTCTTCACAGACTTCTTCCTACAGTCCTGGGTCCTTTAAGCGAGGCGTGGAAAAGCATCTGATGAGGCCGTCAAATTGAGTGCCGCCATTGTTAACATGGTACATGTTTATAATGGTGACCGTCTTTCCGAGACTCTGTGTTTAGCTTACCATTACTCAGGGTGAAGTCAAATTGACGTGTCATATTATAAAAAAAGAAGTATACTGCTAGCTACACCATTTAAACAAAAATTGTGTCACAGTTTCTGAGTGCGATTAAGAGAGTGAGTGCCTTTTGATCCTTCGACCCCGATAACTCTGGACTAGACTTCGTACATTGTTTGGTACGTAGGTTTACAGGCTGACAGGTGAAAATTGGCTTGGGCCCCGTTCTATAGATTTTGCAGCATTGATAATAATTATTGTTACTTTGCATATATAAAATGACAAAAGCTTGAATCCTGGGGGCAAAATCGCGTCGAGACGTGTGATTTTGCTGTGATTATACCTTTGAATGGAAAAGGTAAGATGCCTGTTCATTGCATTGTACAATTCACGTTTCATTCCTTAGTTTTAAATCTGAAGTGTATTAGCAAAAATATTTTTTCTTGGTT
The DNA here is from genome assembly GCA_914829495.1 of Eilema sororculum. NCBI lineage: Eukaryota > Metazoa > Arthropoda > Insecta > Lepidoptera > Erebidae > Eilema > Eilema sororculum. The sequence goes on from OU618532.1 coordinate 4,022,868, forward strand.
ATAGCGGTTGAAATTTTGATTGTTAGAAAGACCAACAATGTTAAAAAACGTTTCAAGAAAATATTGTGAATTAAATAAATCTATAAGTAATTGTACCTATTAAGTTATTAAACGTTTTTAGTTAAGATACTTACCAGTTTTTTATTGATTACTAACTGACCCTTCGAACTTCGTACCGCCAATCATTTTCCACCCGCGTGGCATCCGATCCCGTTTCCGCTGCACCCTCTTATAGGTACACATATATTACAATGACATAGTTATCTAAACAGCAACAGAAATAACCACTGTCACTACTGCGTGTAAGCCGATGCTGGCCGAATTTGTTGACATTAATGATCACTGCTCCCTTCCCTTGAGTAGTAGCGTGATGATAGTGTTATTCTGATTTATAAGCTATATTATTGCAAAGTGTCATGAAAATCCATTTAGTAGTTTTACGTGAAAGAGTAACAAACATCCATCAATACTTACAAACTCACGTTTATAATAAAATAATTAGTTTTCTATGTATGTATCGTCAATAGGTACTCGATGGATACCTACAACTAAAGCAGCAAAACCCTATCAATGAGTTCTTTATACACCTCAAAATAAGAAGAAATTATTAAAAAATAAAAAAACCCGACTGCCACTGAAAAGTCCGAAATAAGTTTGATAGCAGGCGGTACCCATTAATATTCTTTCGGTTTATGATTGGCAAATGGGTACCGCCTGCTATCAAACTTATTTCGGACTTTTCAGTGGCAGTCTGGTTTTTTTATTTTTTAATAATTTGTTTTATTTTATACTTTTTAGTTATGATATGTGACATGTATTTCTATTTGTAATCCTCCTTCTAATTTCATTCATATCGATTAGTATAATCGATGTGAATGAAATTAGAAGGAGGATGAAATAAAAACAAATCAGTACCTAAGTAAGAAAATTAGCGAGAATGATTGTTTTGATAAACGACTTTTAAATCGTTTGTATATCCTAAACTATTTTTAAAATTAAAAATGATAAAAGAAACCTAAATATGATTTTAAAATACCTATTCAACGACACCCCACTTGACATAGTTCATCGATTTTTTTATTTTTTTTATTTTGACAATATGGCGTCTGGTTGTCGCTGTGGTGAATTTTAATTTCTGTCATGTCTTTAGTGACACTCGCATGGTTAAGACGAATCGATTGACGTAAAAATTATCAAAATCGGCCTATGTATTTGGTCTCTAGAACGCCACATAGAAACAAACATACATACATACATACATACATAGACTGATAAACACATTACCCTCCTTTGCGTCGCGCAGTCGGGTAAAAAGCAATAGAACAGTCAGCCGGGGCACTGTTACTACGATTGGCAGAGGAACCGCCTTTTTATTATTTATTCTTAGTACTATGACCTCGCAGAACCTTATTATGATGGTCAGTTTTTAAACAAATTAATGAGGTATTGAAAAAGGTAAGAAACCATTGGTCTTGCATGAAAAGCTTACTGCCAGTAGAATAATCTCGTGAAGGCAAATGAATAGCTGTTATGTCTATCCCAGAATAAAATAGGCGTGAGCGGGAAGTATAGGTATGTATGTAGGTACTATAACGTACCTATTTTAATTATTCATCTTCTCGTGTCAATGATTCATTAGTGGCACTAAATGGTTCCTGAATAAAATTGTGCCAACTCAACCGCGCTGTCAGTGGCCTTATTAGTACGACAAAAATGACACAAAACCATAGACTGCACGGGGGCACCGCAGTTACACGCGATTAGGCACGGTTCTCGCATGCCCCACCTGCATACATTTTTATCTCGACCGGCTGGGGATAATTTTTCCTGGGGAGTTAGGCAGTCAGAAGGTTCTGGGAGTTTCACTTGCAATAGAGAAATACTCATCGCAACAGAGTGTTCGTCGTTCGTATCTTTCGTGGTTCGTATGAAACTTTTACGGCTCTTTATGTGGGCTCCAGGAGGTTGATGAGTAAAAACCGTTGCTTTTAAGGACATCTCTATATTCATACATCTAGGGTTTTTACTACTGGGGGTTTTCGGCTTCGGGACCATTCCCCTAACACCCGGTATATCATCTTATACAGTATCTCGACATTTCGAGGCAATGTAAGTAGTATTTGAATTCATTTTACCTACATCAACGCAACGAACCCTACATGCCATGCCTGTCACGAACTCTCGCTCTTTCTATGATACATGCATGCGGTCTAATCCGCATCGGAAATTCACATTTCGATGTGTATGTAAATGTGGTACCTACGGAACTCTAAAACAAGTAACAATACACTAAGGAAATGATGAAGGCTAGAGATATAATCATGTTAATAAAAGAATGAAGAAATATTCTCTGTCAACAACATGCATTATTCAATCAAAATAAAGTGTTAAATTTTATTGTGTACGGTTGTTAAAGTAAGCATAATATTGTTGACCTCAACAAGGTTATTTAAGAACCATTACTTGAGAACAGGAGATAAGGTCTTGTAGGTTATTTGCATACAAAAGTTGCATTAAAGATAGCAGTAACATTCAACAATCATACAAGGTCCAGGAAGGGTAGTAAGTACTTCAAGTTCAATAACACAAAAACTACTAGGGACCAACTTATTTTTTTATTGTTGATTATTATTATTAGTATACTCTACTGCTAGAACCAAGCGTTTCAGTGATTCATTCATATGCCGCACCACTAAGACCTGGAATTCCCTGCCAGCTCACGTGTTTCCTTCTTCCTACAGTCCCGGGTCCTTTAAGCGGGGCGTGAAAAGGCATCTAATGAGGCCGTCAAGCTGAGTGCCACCACTGTTAACATGGTAAATGTTTACGATGGTGACCCTCTTTCCGAGACTTTGCCTTTCAGGCGAGGTGAAGTCAAATTGACGTGTCCTGTATAAAAAAAAAAAAAATATTTCGCAAAGATAATGTTATCCAAAATGCTGCTGGTTCTCTTCTAATCTTGGACCAAGATTGGTGCAAACTCGCTGATATAGCCCTTGATATTGCTGCCTGTTCTGACGTGCTATTCTTACGGCCACTTATGTGGCAAACAAGTACATGGCCTACTTGATGGAAAGTGGTTACCGTCACCTATGGACATGTAGTAATTGCCGTCCCGAGACTCTGGCACAGAATTTCTCGGGCTTGAGGTCAGATGGCATTCGTTCCATTAACAGTCAAAATAAGACAAGCATAAAACGGAAAGCAAACCCCAAACCCCAAGATGAACCCTTTAATAATTCATCTTCGTCTTCCTGATGATGATGGCTTATAATAGAAGCCATAATTCATTCATGTTATTTCTAATATAGATATTGCTATTTATAGCCCACTTAGGATAAATGCGATTTAGCAAATTGCATATTACGATTCAGAATATATTATATCAATAGATATAAAACGTAGTAGGAGCGGTTTCAATTAAACCGTTAGATACCCGCACTTTGGTCTGTCAGACCGACCACGACAATAAATGCTATTTTATTTCATTTTATGTAGCCAATCTATCATTTGTGTGGTCTAGCAGTATCCCCGTCCGCACAGACTGAAGTGAAAGAACACCGTGCTGTATTAGTTAATCAGTTCATAGTCATAGTCATAGTCATAGTCATTTATTTTTCAATATAGAACAATAAAATTGTTTCTTATTGACGTCAATTTTAATTCTACTTAATCTAAGTTTACCACCGCTTCCAAGGCGCTGGTGGAGAAGAAACGGCGCAACAAACTCCACTGCGGCATTTTTTGGACGTCAATTTACATATTTATTTTCTTAAATCTAAATGTCAACAAGTATATAAAACTCTTTATAATTAAGAATTAAAACAAAGTTACATAATGTAACAAATAAGTCACGTAACTAATACAGTACCATGCTGTAATTATAGCAATTTACGAGGGGCCTGCACCATGCTCAAGCCAGACATTTTTATCTTTCAAGTAATCATCTATCCTATAGTATGCCTTTTTGGATAAGGTGGTTTTTACAAAGGTTTTGAATTTATCGTCAGGCATACAAAGGATCGATTCTGGCAGTTTGTTATAAAAACGTATACCATCCCCCTTAAAAGAATCACTAACCCTGCTAAGCCGATAACATGGAAGTAAAAATCTAAGTGTGTTACGCAGATTTCTGTCTGTAATGTCACTTACTTTTGTGTAATGAGATATATTTTTCCTGACATACATTATGTTTTCAAATACATATTGGGAAGCTACAGTTAAAATTTCAATATCCTTAAATCTTTCCCTGAGGGAGTCTCTCTTGCCTAAGCAATAAATGGCATGGTTCAAGTCTGGCATTCTCATCTCATCATTTAGCTCCAGTAAGATTAAGCCAGAAGAGGCGAGCAAAAAAGATGCGTATGACTTATACTCGTCTCGTTGTTTCAAGGTCATAATTATAAATGCCAATATGCTACAGATACTTTTTAAATCTCCGCTTATACTTAGAGGGATAGTAGTTGGCATTGAGATATGGTAACGATATTAATGTCAATGGTAGGTGGTGAGTTTTTTAGTAGCTAGACAGGAATTATGTCGTGTACATGGGCTCTAATCAAGTGATGCATCATTTCCTTATCATTTCAGAAGAGCTGAGAGAAGACAACCCGAACCAGAATTTCGTTCATCAATCAGCAGGTGTACGGGATTCATTCGAAGGCCTTCACGGGTCCCATAGACCTAGGTCTACCCTGCTCACAGCAATGGCCGGTGCGCGGACCCGTGGGCGGCCGGCGTCTCCTTCAGCGAGCAGGTAATAGTCGTGAAGGAGACGGCGGAACGGGAGAGGCGGCGCTAGCGAGAGAGACTCGCGGATCGCGCCGCCCGTGCGCGCAGGCATCTCGGGTGTCGGAGGGCACTGACTGACCTTCGTCCCCCATGAGCGCGGGCCTGGGGTGACGGGTGGAGCCGCCTGTCACCCCAGCAGAAGCAGGCCACGGCGGCGGGGGCGAGTTGGGGCACCGTTGGCCCCCCTCCTAAGGAGGGCCAGACCGTAGGGGATGGCCCTGGGTCAGCCAGGGTGCGAGGGATATGTCAATGACAACCTCACCTCCGGCCTAGCACCACGACCCACAGTCGGCGTGCGGTTTTAGTCGGTTCGAGTCCGACATAACCTCCCCTTACGACTCCGGAAGGGGGGGGGGGTATCCGAGGGGATTTCCGCACGAAAAAAAAAAAGGGTCTCACATACCGTGCGTGGCTATACGAGTTACAATATTTGAGATGTGCATACGAAGGTTAACGAAAACGTAATATCATCTCACGACCTTTCCGATGGCAAGCATAAGCAACAGAATATAATTATATTATAATTACTGCCTTAACTTTGCAGATTTATGATTTTATAATCGATATGTCCTAGCGCCATTATAGACGAATCAAGGTAAGCAGTAGCAATAAAATTGAATTCAATGATTACTTTGATTCGTATTATATATAGAAATGATTGCTTTGACACTAGAGGAAGCTTGTGATGTGTGTAAGCAGACTTTTGCAGTAGGATTTAAGACCGGCACCATGCGGTATGTACAGTAAGCATCAGAATGATGTTGACGTACAAAGTACTCAAAATGATCTTACTTGTCAATCGTTTTTTTACACCGTTCCCTGATCGTTCTGATATTTGGTACACACCTATAATTTGGACAATAATACAATAAAATTTAAATCAATAAAATAGTTTGATTTCTTCTTGATACGAGAGTTTTAAGATCGTTTTGTGACTTCCTCGATGATGTTTATGACGCCGACTGTACAATAGCTGGACAACGACAATCAGTCAAATCTGTCTAGGTTACAATCCTTCTAAAATACGGGCCTAGGATCTGAGATTCGGAGTCAGGTGATAGTACCTACTTAGTTCCCGCAAAATCAATATAAGTCATATCAAGAATACGAGTAGGAGATAAGCACAATTTCTGGTCACAACTGGTACTATAACACTGTGATAATGGTGATGATGATATCTATTTATTGATACAATACATGTATTTCACACAATGCCTTGTTGGTTCCCGGTGTAGTAGAAAAGGACCACCCCAGTCTTCCTGTGGGTGTCGTAAAAGGCGCTAAGGGATAAGGTTGTTCTCCTTCTGACAGTAAACATACAGCCCAAGACAAAGGGCCCGCTAGACGGCAATAGGCTTGCCCCCTATTACGTCATGGGATCGGATATCATAATTGGCAAAACGGAGGTGCTAGTACACCTCTGCCAACCCCTGCGGGGATTTACAGATGTGATTATATGGATGGTTGAACATGTATTCCATGTTAGAAAAAGTGTTAACGAGTAGTGTTAAGCAATTTTGTTATCGAGTGTATAGATAAATGCTAAATCTCTTTTTATTATTTTCTACGCAATCGAAGTTAAAATTCCGAAACTCCTTCCAACAAATACTGTTGCGGATAGCAACACTTTTTTATTTAATTTTAATGTTTACCTTTTTATTTTGTGCTCTGATTGATGAACGACCTCTTGCTTTTAGACCTTGTACGGACGTGTTCTCCCAAAATTTAATTGCACCCTTTTTTAATATATTATATACTGTAAACCAGCTCCTGTGTTTGGATTTAACGCCAACGCCCAGAACAGCTATCGAAGCAACAAATACCTATATTCTACGTACCTAGTATGGGTACGGAAACGCACATCCATTTTAGGTATTTTACATAACCATACGATTGTATCAGATCTATAGTTTTTTACTTCACACGCCAATTAAATATGACATCAATAAACAAAAACCACTTCGTGACCGCCGAATGTTAACAAAAATCATTGTACCTTGAAAAAAGCCGGATTATCTTCGCATTTGTGTAGTTTTGTAAAGGATGTTTGTGTAAAATACATCCTTTTTGACAACTTGCCACTTTAAGTGCGTAAGTATGTACATTAAGTGCTGTTAAAATCATTAGTAAGAAAACCCGTGACTGTATGAAACCTTACTAAGAATTGAATCTTCGTTTGGGGAATAACGAGACCTAAGCACAGGCTCCCCTCTCAAGGATTACGTGGGTGAATTTCTCAAACGTAAAATTTTCGCGGCGTGACTGAAAATCATACCTTAAAGTTAACATATAGTAATGATTATTTTTTGTAAGAAAGATATCGTTTTTCTCTATATGCACGTATAAATTATATTATTGAAACTATTTTTGTGAGTGTGTAAAAAATGTCTATTCACCTAAATTCTAAGCTTGGTGGCGCGTCCACAACCTGTTTTCTTGGGAAAGATCACAGTTTAATCAAAACTTCATTAGTTTACTGAGTATACTTAATAATAATTTGATTCGGCATTATTTTAGCTATCTTCGATACTGTCATTCGTAGTATTTTGTACTATACTTTATCTTAAAAATAATTTATAAGATGCGTCCGCGGCAAAAGTAAAATTTTGGTGGGATTTATAAAATCATCGAAGGAGTCGTATTGAAAGTACCTATAAGGACGACACTATCATCATTGGAAACATACAGTTGGGTGTTAATGAGCACCAGTGCCAGTTGTCCCCAGTCCCGTTTCGTTTTTCTGCCAAACACGTGTAAGTAGGTCGTTTCATAAGCCTCGGACAAAAATATTGTAATTTTTGTGTTGATTATTTAAAACGGTTTATTCTCATTGTATGTTTTAATATTTAAGTATAGTGTACAGGTTCAGTATGTGTATTAAATTTTGGTAATGTAACCACTATATTCTAAATAGTATTTTTATAAATATTTTTTTTAGACGTGAAACTAATTTTGGTGGAGCAATTTTGGTGAATTTGGTGGAATTTTACTAATCATCAAAATTGTATATTTACACCAAAATTTGTTTTCATAGTTATTTGATTAAGCTCCTACGTAGTCCGACGGGCTACTAGGTCAGGTGACCTCTACGTGGTATAGCCTGGGCAATGGCGAAAGCACCGCCTCTCTCCCTAGGTGGGAAAGAGGTTGTTGGCTGTTGAGGGTTGTTCGGAAGCTTTCCTAATTTTCTCTCAGATTAACCATTAGCATATGAACTACCCATACAAAAAACGGGCGAGTAGTTGGGTGAAGTCAGCTGATGCCGCAGTAGGGACAGGCCAGTGTGGTGGAGCATCGTGCGCTCTTTCCGTCACCTGCTTCTACTGGCGTGAAGGGCGGCCTCACTCTTTACTACTAAGCCTACGCCGTTAAAACCTGCCCACCCTTCTTCCCTCCTCTCCACTGTCAACATCATTTGGCTTTTCTGCCTCTGCTTTCTCACTTACATGAAAGCTACCGTGGATGCAAGAGTGCCTCATGCAATCTTTTGTACGTGACTCCACGCAACAAAGCGATGAAGTCGAAGATGTAGGTGACACGCAACTCCTGCTTATGTTGCTCCAGCAGCTTGCACCAATCTATCGGCGTCCACCACCGATATTAACAGCATACATGGGCAGTTATGGAGTGCTTGTCTGATGCTATCCGACCAAAATACCACGCTGATTGAGAATGGAATAAGGACAGATCACAGATCACAGAGACAGTGACAAGGAAGATTCTCATATTGCCAACAGCGGTTCGAACAACGGAATCAGAATCGTGGTACATGTCTTGGATGGTGTAAACCTCTGGAACCCTTTTGAACCGCAATACCATCAGCTCACCGCGTGAGTAACTTAGTTGAAGGACTCCTGTAAGTTCAGAAATAGACATCACACTACCAACTTGTCTTGCCACTACCAAGTGTCCATGGCATATCTTCCGTCCACCCTTAGGCATACCGAGTACCACCACTCCCACTTTGAGAATAACTGCCTAAATCTTTTCCTAGCAATCTTGAATAAGTTCGTCGATAATATTGGCGCCATTAGAGTAAAATATAATCCTTGCTAGAAGCAAGGATAGATAGAACAATCAAATGTTTCGCTTCTATACTGGTACTACTAACAACTAAAGTGGTTTTGCCATATAAAAATGAAGTTGGTGATAAAAGGGTAAAAATTAAGGGTTATATGTAACTATTAAGTGCCAAATTCTAGAAAAAAAAACAAAGAAATAGTATAAGTAATAATAAATAAAAAATAAAAATAAGTTGATATGCAATTTTGGTGTTAGATACCAATTTCGGTGTATTGAAAATTCAGGTGTATAAAATAAACAAGTAATTCCCAGGGCTAATTAGACTATTCAAACATAATAGGCATAAAATATGTATTTCTAGCTAAATATTGAAAGAGATTACCTAAATACCTAGAAATAAAAAAAATCACCAAAATTAGCTAAAAATTCATAGATGTTGAAATTCACCCACGTAAGCTCAGACCAGCAACCGTAAGAGCCAAAATTGCAGGCTTTGAATGTGATCAGAATTGAAACTCGGAAAAAAAGCTAATTTTATCGCAGAAACTCGAGTCGCAAAAATTCCTTTAAAGATTCCATGATATGCTTACTCTTTTTCCTTCTTTTGGTTTAGTTTTATATGGTTCTAACGAAAGCTACACTGCGGGCTAATCTCAAAAACTCGCAACGAAAATCGAAAGTTAATCACCAGGTGTACCAGCTTGCAAATCGGTCCCGAGGAGGGCCCTGGGTCAGCCGGGGTGCGAGGGATATGTCAAAGACAACCTCACCACGACCCACAGTGGGTGTGCGGTTTTAGTCGGTTCGTGTCCGACATAACCTCACCTTCTACATAAAATAAAAAAACTAACTTTCAAATGGGTTGACTTAGCCCCGTAGATCTTAGTGGGGTTAAAATTATCCATTTATGACCAATCAGAACACATAAAGTAGTGACGTGATGGTTTATAGTGATGAACAGTGACCTAGCTGTTTCAATAGAGACCAAGGTGAATGTCAGTTGTATCCAATAGCGTTGCGAATGGTGTCAAATCCTCATACATTTGTGATATACCAGCGATAGGTAACTGCGAAGCGCTTCCTATTAATATTGTCACTGGGTCTTCATAAGGAAGAGATTTTTTTTAGTTACTACTAGAACATACTAGATGGCGTTATGTGTAACGATTTATCATAGCACTCGTATATAATCGTTTTTATACAAGAAAAGTTGTTATTTTCTAGTCAAACTAAACTCATTATTACTTATAAACGTAAAATAATGAACTTTTGATCTAATTTCGATGAACTGGTTAAAATAACAGCGCCATTCACGTTCTTTTTCAGTACTACTGAGATACGGCGCTTTAATTCAATATTTACTTTATACTTTAGTTAATAGATGGCGCTATTCAACATTTCTTCTAGTTTATTTACGTTAATTTATAAATTGAATTCGATGAACGGATAGTCTTGTGTTGTTTAGCGTGCATTTTTTATGTTATATTATTTTTACTACGACCGACCTGGTTTGAATTTTGGACTTGAAGCTTCCATTCACGAAAGTTTTCGGCACGTTTTACGGATTGATACGATGACAAATAAAATGACATCAAATTCGTAATCAGCATACTCAAAACCGTAGACAGAGAAGAACATAGACAAATTGATAGCTTCCATCGCATTCATACAAGAAAAAGACAACTAGTTCGCGAAACAAACCATAAAGAAAAATAGCTATGTACGAAAGTAAACAAACTTGACAGATTTTCAGTTTACTTTTATTCGTGTATTTATAACGCAATAATTGTTCTTAGACGTGCTAAAATATTCGCAATTTGGTTTTGTAACAGTTATTCAACATAAAGTAAACACAACTGAGGGAAACATGGGACGGTGCAGTGTTTTGAATTGTAAAAGCGATAGTGAAAGGAAATTACCCGGCGTATCTTTTCACTCCTAAATAAATACGTTTTTAAAGTTAAAGGCCCGTTCATACACATGCCACAGTGTATTATTTCATGGGAAGTACTTAATGCATATAATTCTATTGATAAAATAGTATAAAACAGCAAATAATAATTATCATAAACTACGAAATAAATTTTATTCGATGTTGCCAGGTTTTGAATGTTTATTTGTCCATTATTATGGGTACTAATATACATGATGTAGGTACTTCTTATAAATATGATGAAATATAATAAATATTCTCATGTATATAGTAATATTATAATTGTATTATAGTTTTCCGGAAAATAAAAATTTACAACAAAAATGGATTGAAGTTACCTACAGGACGTACAAATTGGTTGCCAAAAAAGTAATCAAAATATGTAACAAACAAAATAAGTAAAAAATCGAGTAATTATGGAATATGAGTACCGTCGTGGCAGCAAAACGGCACAAGCGGCATGCAACATCAACGACGTTTACGGAGCTAACACTACAATCCAACGCTGGAAGCTCTCCGTCATCCGCCCTACTCACAAGACCTTGCGCCTACAGACTACTACTTTTTCCAGAATTTGGGTAACTTTTTGACGGGCGAAAAATTCAATACCCGAGTAACAAAACAGTCATGAAATGCCTTTGAAGAATTTGTTGCCTCCCGTCCAGCTAATTTCTTTAAAAAGGGCATCGATAAACTGCCAATGCGTTGGCAAAGATGCATTGATTGCATGGGTGATTACTTCGATTAATACAAAGAAACAATACATGAAAAAAATCGTTTCAATTTTTTCATACTAAACGGCAATTTCATTGGTAAAGACCTTATATAATAATAATTAAGTACTATTGTTATTACACATTTTTAAAATACCTAAAGGTTTTTTTTTTAAACCTGGGGAAAATCGTTCATGGATGTTATGCCGGGCTCCTACCGACTAAAAACCCCGACGGTAACGCCCAGCAGCCTATGGTTGGGAGCCCCGGGTAAGCCCTCGGAAGGATGTCCCAGGACTGGTATATTGTTTTGAACTTACTATTCACAGACGCAGACGTCTTCTCTTTTTACGCCTGTGGAACTATTAAACCTTTCAAATATTTATGTTTTATACTAGTACAACTCACTGTAAAGAATTTTATCCAGAAATAGAGATCACGATCTCCTGAACTTAAAAACAGAGCCAAATTTTATCACGAATCAGGCGTCAAATAAGGGGTTCACAAATAAATTAATATTTTGCTCTTTCTGGCAATGGTACACGCAAATTTACTTTTCACTAAACATTTTTTTTCTCTCATAACTACTCATAAGACATACCTACAGATACATCACTGATTGCAGATACAAAGCGAAAAGAGAAAAAAATAATATTGCCTGTTTGCGAGCGAATTTATCCATAAACTAGGGTAATTTATCTTTCAAAGTCGTCACACTTGTGTTACATGGCGCCATAGATAATATTACCACAGTAGAACGAGAGATCTTACAGTAGTTCAAGGCGTTTGATGTTTGCGGAAACGGCGCCTTTTGCAGTTTGGTCAGGGTTGTCACTTCAGTTTTTAATTATAATTAATTTTTCTGTAACATTTAATATTATAACCACTATTTTGATCTCTCAAGACAAGGCACATCAACTCACGCTAATATAAATTACTAGCTGATGCGCCCGCGGCTCTGCTCGCATGGATGTCGACTATTTCGACTTTTAGTTATATTATCGCCGGTTCTACTCAACCAACAAATATGATCAAGCAAACGTAATATTTTAACTCTGAGTTTTTGGATTTCGGTTTCGGTTTCAGTTTCGGTTTCGGTTTCGGTTTCGGTTTCGGTTTCGGTTTAGGCTTCGGTTTCGATTTCGATTTCAATTTCAATTTTTGATTCGGGTTCGGGTCCGGGTTCTAATGTCGATGAAATTTCACTAATTGCCGGGATCGCTAAATTGATGATATATTCTTAAGGAGCCTATCCACGATCAGTCCGCCTGCAGTTTCAGAGAGAATCGGGTGGCTTGCAGTCCTAAATTCACAGCGCTGTTGGCGATGCGAAAGCGATTTTGGCCTGCCGGCGATTCCCTGCTGTCAGTTTTGCGGTTAAACACGATCAGTTAGGAGTCAACAGTTTTCCATCGTATGATTGCCTGCCGGCAATTGTCTGATATCCGGATTGACGACCATTTTAACGACAATCAAAGATGGCGGACATGAAATTTCCCACAAAGTCAACAAAGGTTTTCGATGTTTTCTGAGTTGCTAATTACGAATATACCATCCATCCAGCCATCTGGGATCGCTTCATAAATAATAATATATTCGTAATCAGCAAATTGGAACACATCCACAAATAAAGAAATAGCCTTTATGTCTCAGAAGCGATGTATCAGGGCTATGTTTGATCTTAAAGTAACGGATAGCTGTGTACCATATTTTAAAAGATACAAAGTTCTGACACTTCCGTCTATATACATTAATGAAACAGCTATCTTTGTTAAATTGAACCCACATCTATTTCCACAGCTGTCTGATGTGGTGAATCGCAATAGGCGTAGGAATGCACTATGTATTCGGAAAGCTAAGTCAACCCTTATGTGGAGTAGTATATTTTGTTTAGCTCCAAAAATATACAATAAGATACCTGATAGCTGGAAAAAATTGAGTGTTGACATGTTTAAAAAGAATTTAAAGGACATGCTATATGATAAATGTTATTATAATATTGACGATTTTTTAAATGATACAATCTAATTAAACACTGACATCTTAATTTTAAATTGTACCTGTTGCATGTGTTGATTTTTAATGATAAATAATGAGATGTATTCAATGTAAAATTTTGTACGCCAGAACCGGCAGAATATGAACATTATGTACCTAAACACCATTTTGTACCATATTCAACGAATAAAGACTTTGACTTTGACTTTGAAAACCCCAAGTACCCCGAAAACGACATCCATATCGATTTTAGTAAAATTTTCGAGTCCGCCATCTTGGATCGCTAAATGGATGTTATATTCGCTATCAGCAACCCCGAGTACCCCGAAAACGACATCCATATCGATTTTAGTAAAACTTTCGAGTCCGCCATCTTGGATCGCTGAATTGATAATATATTCGTAATCAGCGACCCAAAAAACCCTGAAAGCGATACCCATATCGATTTTGGTGAAAATTTCGAGTCCGCCTTCTTGGATCGCGTAATGGATGTTATATTCGCAATCAGCGACCCAAAAACCCTGAAAGTGATACCCATATCGATCTTGGTGAAAAATTCGAGTTCGCCATCTTGGATCGCTAAATGGATGTTATATTCGCAATCAGCGACGCCAAAAACCCTGAAAGCGATACCCATATCGATTTTGGTGAAAATTTCGAGTCCGCCATATTGGATCGCTAAATGGAAGTTATATTCGCAATCAGCGACCCCAAAAACCTTGAAAGCGATACCCATATTGATTTTGGTGAAAATTTCGAGTCCGCCATCTTGGGTCGCTAAATGGATGTTATATTCGCAATCAGCGACCCCAAAAACCCTGGAAGCGATACGCATATCGATTTTGGTGAAAATTTTGAGTCCGCCATCTTGGATTGTTAAATGGATGATATATTCGAAATCGGCGACCCCTAAAACCCTGAAAACGATACCCATATCGATTTTTGTGAAAATTTCATGTCCGCCATCTTGGATCGCTAAATATGAAAACGAATAAAAAATCAATTTAACAAACAAAACGAGTCATGAAAAAAAATAAAACACGTGATTAGTGTGATTACAAATGAGACAGTACCGAGCAAAATCTATGGGCGTACCGAGTTATACCCCGTCCCCCACCACTCCCCTGCCCCCGCACGATTGCTCTGTCTCTGTATGATGAATGTATGAATCGTTAGACTGTGATATTACTATTTATAGCATAAACTTAACGATTTTAAGCATTAAAAACATTCTCTGTCTCATGCGTGGACACGCTGAGCCTGTGTCTATTAAACGTAAAGTATTCAAAGTCTATGTCAAAAACCCATTAGACCATAGGTACCCATATTGCAATTCAGATACCACAGCGCGGCCATATTGGATTCCAAAAGTGACATAGCATTCTCAAAATCCATTAGACCATACCCATATTGCAATTTAGATACCACAGCGTGGCGGCCATATTGGATGCCAAAAATGACATCGATTTCGTACTCAGCATACTTTAAAACCCATTGAACCATACGTATATTGCAATTTAGATACCACAGCGCGGCGGCCATATTAGATTCTAAAAATGACATCAAATTCGTACTCAGCATAGTCAAAAACCCTTTAGACCATAACCATATTGCTATTTAGATACCACAGCACGGCGGCCATATTGGATACCAGAAATCACATCAAATTCGTACTCAGCATACTCAAAAACCCATTGAACCATACGTATATTGCAATTTAGATACCACAGCGCGGCGGCCATATTAGATTCTAAAAATGACATCAAATTCATATTCAGCATATTCAAAAACCCTTTCGACCATACCCATATTGCTATTTAGATACCACAGCGCGGCGGCCATATTGGATTCCAAAAATGACATCAAATTCGTAATCAGCATACGCAAAAACCCATTAGACCATACCCATATTGCAATTTAGATACCACAGAGCGACGGCCATATTGGATTCCAAAAATGACATCAAATTCGTATTCAGCATACCTACCTACTCAAACACCCATTGAGACATACCCATATTGCAGTTACGTGGACACTGACGATAGGGCTAGTCTATAACCTAAAAGTCGCGCAGCGGGTAATGGAGCGACCTATGTAGCTCGCAGATTAAGCAAGCTCCTTGTGGTAATGGGCTGGCCACGTCTGTCGAAGGACCTGATGGCCTTTGGAGCAGACGAGCCCTAGAATGGATACCGCGAGAATGCAAACGGAAGGTAGGACACAACGTAGCCAGGTGGACTGACCACCTGAAAAAGGTGGCTGGGACAGACTGGTTGCAGAAGGCGGAGGATCGGGTGAAATGGCGTACAATGTCCAGCAGTGGACTGCGGTGGGCTAATTGATTGATTGCTAATGCAGTTTAGATACCTACTACAGCGCGGCGGCCATATTGGAGGCAAAATTTGACATCAAAGTCGTACTCCACACCCAAGAATAAGATCCCAAAATCATACCTGGCGAAAAGAGGGTATTGCTTGAGCGATATATCTTGGACCTAAAATGTGTTCTAAATCGGCTCTATACGCGCAATACCTACACGTTTCTTAGATGTATTTTGAAGATAGCATGGGATGCTACTGCGGTGGACGATCTTACATTAACAATCCGCGCGCCCGGAAGTATCCCGCGATTTATGTAGGTCCAAGATATATGGCCCGACCAATACTACGTTTTTTTTCGGGCAAATATACTATGTGTCATTTTCTAAAGTTTACGCGAATGTCACTCATTGAAATACAACCACTTTTTACGGATTGCAAGTTAGGAGATACGATCTATACTTGCATTATTTATAGTCACAGTCTGATTTAATAAAATATAGGTAGTACGTAGGAATACCTTTGTTTATTTATGTATGACTGACACTTCTTAACATTGAAAATATAGTACACCGCCATCTAGTAGACATTACTGCACAACGTACGCAAGTTCGGGCTATTCCGTCGACATCTAGTGGCGGCTAATAATAGTTAAAAATAGCCCGCAAAATAGCCCGAGTTAGGATGGTCACATTTTTTTGTATGGGATGAGGTATCTGTACTTTAGTATTATGTTATCTGTGATATTGTGTTACATCTTCTAATATATAAAATTCTCGTGTCACAGTTTTCGTTGCCATACTCCTCCGAAACGGCTTGACCGATTTTGAGGAAATTTTGCGTGCATATTGGGTAGGTCTGAGAATCGGCCAACATCTGTTTTTCATACCCCTAAATGGTGCAGCGGGAACGGGACCTGACGCCGATCGCGGGGCGGGAAAAAATTGGCGGTACGAAGTTCGCCGGGACAGCTAGTATATACATATAATGGTCACGCCTTGGTATATATTAGACAACATCTTTGCACTTACTACGGCCTCAGTCTGTACGCCGTTTGCTTCTACTTTCTGCCATTTTACGGATATTCTAGACGTGGCTACGGCTTGAAGCGATCTTTATGGGCATATTAAAACGACACCCCCGAGTTGCCCATACCCTCAACTTCTGTTTTAGCAATATTTGGGCTTTATCCAAACTCCGACCCATCTAAGCATCCCTTCTTCTATCTCGGTCGCCACATTTTCTACCATACCACAACATTCCTTTATCACGATGTTCCTCGTATAGATACAGACAATGCTTATGTTTTCTATATTATTATATAATTCTGAATTGAAGATGTTTGTTGTACTGAACGAATTTTTATGCGGTGTTTTTTATTAGGAAGGTCTTGCTCAGACTTAAAATCTTACGTTTGATTGATTGCAATCAAACACATGTAAAATATAGTTTGCTGTGGAATCACGGTCACGGAATCAGTATTTCTGTGAACCTGCTACATAGGCATGAAGTACCAAGCTCACAGAAAGCAGCTAGTGTTGTATAAAGGTATTCCGGCGATGAGTGAACCTCGTTGACATCTGATATCAATGCATTTGAATTAATCACTGTTTGGAAACCCGATATCATAACCAAACTCGGCAGAAACACATACGTACCTGAGGCACAGATAAATTCAGATAAGTAACATAATAACAAAGTACCTGAGGTGACGTCCGAACGCTAATCTGGCCTTTGAATTCAGAATCCCAAAAACTACGCGTAAGAATTAAAAAATGACAAGTCAAACAAAACTAACACGTATGTACAGTCAGTATCAAATGGATCTCGAACCAAGTGCTCAAAATTATTTTACTTACACACATACAATCACACCTTTATCCCCGGAGGGTTAGGCAAAGATGAATTGACACCCACATTTCACCAACCATTGGATTAGGTCCCACGCCAGCCTATTTTTTTATCGTTTGAATAATCCCCACGGACACCACCCCCACGGAGCCGGTGGAGATGGTTATGTCGGACTCGAACCGACTAAAACGCACGCCGTCTTGGGTCTTTGGTTGCCGGAGGTGAGCCTATTGCCGTCTTCCGGGCACTATTGTTGACTCAAACCGTGCATCCGAGGCTGAGTCTGGGTTGTATATACATTTGTCTGATGTTCAACAGCCATATCCCCTAGTCGCCTTGTACGACACCGCATGGACCAAATTCTTTTCTGCCGGGAACCACGCAGTTATTATCCTATCTCAATGCCTTGGTTTTCTCACTTTCTATTGACTGATTGTTCTGATATTTATTACACACCTTTGGTTCGGATAGTAATACAATTGAAATCAATAAAACTAATTGTTTTGCTCTTAATACCTTTGCTTTAAGTCTTTGCAGTCAAAATCGTTCTGAAGCTGACTGTACTAGTTCTCCACGACCAAAAAATTGACGATGCTGGCCAAGCTCCTAATTAGCTATTCACTCTGCTGTTCTGTTTTTTATATTCATCATAATGATGTCACCTCTCAAGTCATTAAAAAAATAAACAAGTGATACAATGTGGTGGAATGTCCAATGCTAGAGAGTCTCTAGGCTAAGTGGTAACTGAATAGGTTAGTATATTGTAAGGTTAAGCTACCAGTCGTAACAGTCTTTCTTTGAGACCTCGCCGTGCCTCGGGGAACACTGAATT
This sequence comes from Eilema sororculum, assembly GCA_914829495.1. NCBI lineage: Eukaryota > Metazoa > Arthropoda > Insecta > Lepidoptera > Erebidae > Eilema > Eilema sororculum. The sequence continues at coordinate 4,041,327 of OU618532.1, forward strand.
ATGGCGGTCGGTAGCCAGTTGTCAGTCACTTCATGGATAATATCGAAGATCGAAGTTGAGTAGAGCAGTAAAAATGACCAAAGTCGAGAAAACCAACATTCACGCAACCGGAGTCACGGGTATCTGCTACAAATTACCCTTTGTTAGTTAAGGAAAAATAGAACCTAGATCTTGATCTACCAGATCTACCAAAAACAAAACAAAATCATAAAAATCAGTCAAATTATTGTGGAGGAGTTTAGTTACAAACAGTGTGACACTACAATATTTTATATATAAGATAGGTTTTTATAGCAATCGGCGATCTTTAAGCAGGTTTGAATAGAATTAGTTTTTGCGTGCATTGTATCATGATTACTAAACTAGTCATTACAATATAAATGGATACTCAGAAATTATTGATTAATTTAATTAAAGATAATCACATAAAAGATTACATAACATCTAATCGCAAATACCTATTAAATTAACAGTATGATTCTCATACGATACGTTTGGCAAAACATGGCACATCACGTAATGAAAACGCAAGTATATAGGTACTGTCAGTACAGGAAGTATTTAAAGTTGCTATAAATAACAACGTAGTACCTGTAATACCTGTTGTACAGTCTGCAACAGAGTTTACTAAACATATTTCAAATAACAGAGCCAGTTTTACCTCCTTGGTGGTTGATTAGCAAGCCGCTTATCTGATGGGATGTGGTTACTGTGGCCTACGAATGTATGCAACACCAGGGGCGTCACGCTCTAGCTGCAGACCCCGTAAGATCCTTTTAGAACCTTAGGTCTGCTCTAACATCTTTCTTTAAAATAATGTGAGCTAAATGTGCTTATGGAAGAGAAATCAACTCCTTTTCTCACGTAAAATAATTGGGATTATAATGAAAAATAATTTGTAAGATTATTAGTTCGTTTGTAAGTTATTTTCTTGCTGACTATACCTACCATACCTATTACGGATTTTATGGAGTGTTACACCGTGAGTGAATCTCACAAACATTGTACGTCGAATTGTATCATGTTCTATTCATTGTCTACGTCTATTATACTTTTAGGATTTAAGAATTTTGAGAGCCATGCTGTACCCTGTTCACTCGGCTCGACCAGGAGTGTTAGGCTAGTAAATCTTCTTCTGATACTGACTTCTCTTCCATTCTTTAAGACAGGTACATTTAGTTATTAAGCTGGAAGCAAACGAAGAAGAAGAAGTAAATCCATTGTACCTATGGGGTCCATCAAGATCTATGAGGCACAAGTTAAACTTGTCTGGGAGATGGTACACCCTGCTTATAAATGGATGGGGCTCTGTCGTAGATATTCCTCTCTGGTACATCTGTAATGCATGTACTGTATGAACTCCTGACTGCTATTGAGAAATTCATAACAGTTACACCTTGTCTGTTCCGGGATCAAAACCTGAAACCTTATACACATCAGTCGCATTCTCACTTGGGTTGCTACGAAATGTTAGCTGGTGGCCGTGTGGACAGTGGAGCGAGAAGGATTGAACTTGAACTGATAACGTTAAAGGGCAACAGTTACTCCACTTTTACTTCTTGGTCTGGTAGGGAGTATCTTCCTACATGAATGTACCCTACTCATTAATACGCCTACTTGCATGGATCCCATGAGTGACGGTACAGCGCCTAGCCAACGCTGAGTAAAATTAGTTTTTCCGTATTCGACATGGACCGCATTGATATTGTGAAATTCATCCAGAGGCAGTAATTTCTCGACTGGCTTTAGCCCTTCAATAGATACATAGAATGTAACAACGAACGAATACGCTGATGTCAGTTACTTGTCTCACATATTTACGATCGCACGCATAAAATCGGTTTACAAGTTACTTCATTGACCGGTTCTCGTACCGCAGGAGTTGTAGTTCCTCATCTTCCATCTGACATATCTGGTTGCACCGACCTCTGTGCTTGAGGGAGCTGCACTTCGACGCTAGGTACCCCGTCGGAATCGAACGTCACCCGGCCATAGTTATTTTTTCGGCCATGTTTATTTGTAATGACATTATACGACAGCAGGTTGCGGTCTCGGTACGATAACTTGTTCCTAATCTATAAGCACGATGTTCCTCATACGCCATCGTCATGTAAAGCCGCCATCGTATCACAGATTACAGGGGAGATCTAAGAACGCAATGACATTATTAAAATGTTGAATGAACTGGAACTGAAAAATACCTGCATTTTTTTATCTCGAAAAACATTGGACTTTTTCATATCTATTAGTAGGTATAAACATATTTACAAGCTGTATCGCATCGAGTAGAATACAATTAAATAATAAATAATAATAATAAATATTCCACAACATTCTACACAACGCTATCTAGACCCATATGGTAAGCTTTTATAGCTTGTGTTATGGAATCTAGAATGCATAGGTACATAGAAACACCCAGACCAATGCAAATAGCCATATTCATGCATACAAATATTTGCACTGAGCGGGAATCGAACCCGCGCCTCCTGCGTGGCAGTCGCGTGCACTACCACCACGCCACAGAGGCTGTCATAATTACTTAATAATAAATCAAAGTGAAAGTTTCATGAGTCAAATAAAAAAAACTCATTTACTCAACAGTTACTCAAGTCAAACTCCATTCAACGAAGAAAACGTTAAATAATGATTATGATTAAATAAGAAGGGTTTTATTCTAATTTATGATAAGACAAACGAATAAATAAAGAAAAATTAAGTAGTGTTGACAATTGAATAGTACAAAATGTTACCACCGCGCTCGATAGATGGCGCTATATCAATTTACTGAATCCAGTTATGGTTTGGTTGCATCTTGTAGTATATAAGACTGAACAATTAGTAGAGAGTATACTGCAAATTCTACATCATTATTGTTCTTAAGTTTTCTACAACTTATTTTTGAGAAGTCTGGCCGTAACGAGAAGTTACGCTATGACTACATTGACTACTTGTAATTTAATTGGATTAACTTAGTTTTTCCAGAAATTCCCACTACCTAGTCCCTTACCATGAACATGAAAATTGTAAAAATACTACTCTGCTGAACTCAGATTCTCTATAAGTACGTCGAAAAATACCCAGAAACGTTGTTTTGGCTTCTATTATGTTTATACAATTCTCCATGTATGTACAGTCAGCGTCAATAGTAGCTGATCAAAAACTGAGTTCCAAAAGTATTGACTCTATAATTTTTCGAAAAACATTGGAAAAAATGAAATGCTCAAGTGAGACTCGAACTCACGACCTTTCCCTTACAGGGGGATTGCTCTGCCAACTGAGCTATTGAGCACCACTTGAATCATTCCAAATTTTCCTTCTCTTTATATCCGTCTATAAGGGCGACGGTGCAGCCATCTACCAACATTCTTACGAACTGTTGGAAACAATGAATGATTTTTCAACCATTTTTAAACATTGAATTTTGATGACTGCGCCCAAATATTTGAATGAATTTTTTATAGCATTTATTATGCTAACTTTTAAGTTCAAAAAACATTGGAAAAAATGAAATTTTCAAGTGAGACTCGAACTCACGACCTTTCCCTTACAGGGGGATTGCTCTTTTTCAATACTCATAACTAAAAATTGTGTTTTTAAAGTGTCTGATATTTGATATTTTCTAAAGTTTACGCAAATGTCACTCATTGAAATAAAACCACTTTTTACGGATTCTATCGCGATATATTTGTTATTATTACTTTTTATACCGACGTTTCGGCTGCTTTGCAGCAGTCATGTTCGCGGTGTGACTCATGATGGTAGTTTTCACATAGTTAATTTTGTCTGACTATTTTAATCATATCCAAATAGTCAGACAAAAAGGGAAGTGGTATACCCGGTCCTTATTCAATTATTAGCAGCAGTGCGAGCAGCAGGGTCGGCAGCACGAGTGTGACGCACCTGGTGTTGCACATGTCTAAAGGCCACGGTAACCGCTTCCCATCAGGTGGGCCGTGCGCTTGACTGCCACCTAAGTGGTATAAAAAAATGGGTTTCTCTGTCTTTTACTAGTCGACGAGCCCGCAGCAATCGACCAATCCCCTCATAGAACAAGGTTGTGCTCGCCGACGATTCTATGTTGGGATTTGTCGATTGCTCTACGACGAGCCAGCAGCGCTGTGTTAATTTTCGCAACCGATGTTTATTGTAAAAAAACAACATAAGCTTAAAGATAGGTAGAAAATTATAGCTAATAGACTTAAAATTAACAGGCCACTTATCTAACGTAAAAGTTTATTTTCACAACTGATGCTATGTTATAAAAAATGGTAATTTGAAATAGCCACAACATTGTAGCTAAAAAAAACTTGTAAGTATACCGGAAAGGGTAAAAAATTAACAAATCACTTAATTAAAGTTAAGGTTTTGAATGGCGTCTTTAAAATCGGGTATGGAAAAGCGCAGGTAACTCTGTCTGTCTGTCTGTCTGTATGTAAAATACAGATTTCACGCTTAAACCACTTAACAGATATGAAAAAGCGCAGGTAACTCTGTCTGTCTGTCTGTCTGTATGTAAAATACAGATTTCACGCTTAAACCACTTAACAGATTTTGATGAAATTTGGTATAGGGGTAGGTTAGACTATGAGAAAGGACCTAGGCTATGTTTGCGTGGATGTCGCTATAACTGACATCCACGCGGGCGGAGCCGCAGGCAAAAGCTAGTTATCTACATGACCATGTTCTGACATTTATACATTCCGTAAACCCACAGGGTGGCCCTATTCAACATATACAAATTTTAGTTATACATATATGAGGCAAACATGAGACAGACCATGAAACATCACTTTGTCTCTTTTTTTCTAATATACAGTTTTGCCTGTAAAAAAGAGACAAAACATTTAAGTTATTTCTCACTTGGGAAAATAAGTGTATAGATTTGACAGCGTGTCGAGTTTTGGCAACATCCATGAATGATTTGTTACACTCATTCATTACTTTACTCTACACGAAACTACAAGAAGCATGATAGTGATGTACTCCAACAAATGATTTGTCGACGAAAAGACTCTTTTTTCACATAATAATACAAATTAACTAATAGCTGGTATAGATAGCTCACTGTCTGGAAAATCAACAATCTAACTCAGTTAAGTTCCTTAACTTAGAGAGATTAACCTCTGCATACCTACAAATTTGTCGGCCTACGGTTATTATTATTTTCTTACTTCGCAGTCTCTCAGCCACAGCCCGCCAAAAATAGCTTAGTGGAGATCGCCGAAGATTTGTGTTAAAACAAATATTGATGCGTATACAGAGAGTATCACGCAATACAAAGCTGGCTTTATCACAAAGAGTTTTATTAAAAAAATTAAATGCGAGGTTTTGCATCATTACTGCTCGGAGAAGAAGACGTGAAGAGCCTCATTTACAAAAAATCAATAGGAGTCCTTATATACGCCTCATCGAGCGTGGTAAACATACACATAACACAAAAACGGAAAAATTAATTAAAATGCAACTGACAAACAAGAGAACCCCCGAAAGTTATCTATACATCTATACAAATAAATAAAATTGGAGTGTCTGTTTGTAATATTAAAATAACCGCTTTCTACTACATGCATATGAATGTATATACGGTACACATACCAAAATATATATTTTTAAATTTTTTGTCTGTCTGTCTGTCTGTCTGTCTGTCTGTTTGTTTTGGCTAATCTCTGGAACGGCTGGACTGATTTGGACGGGACTTTCACTGGCAGATAGCTTATGTAATAAGGAGTAACTTAGGCTAAAAAAAAATAAAAAAAAAATAAACTGATTTTTTTTATTAAGTACATTCCACGCGGACGAAGTCGCGGGCACAGCTAGTTACTTATATATATTTAAATTTATGTGTGAATTTTATGATATGAAAAATATTTTTGCCGGTTCTGATGCAACACATAAATAAATAAAATAAATAAATATTTCCCAACATTCCACACAACGCCATCTAGACCCATGGTAAGCATAGCTTAGCTAGCTTGTGTTATGGCATCTAGAATGCGGATAAACATACTTAAATACATTTTTTTTTGTAAATACATACATATTATACATACAAACACCCAGACCAATGCAAATAGCCATATTCATGCATATAAATATTTGCACTGAGCGGGAATCGAACAAGTTTCTTTTAATTAAATGTGTAATACAGACTTTTCTAGACATCAGGTCTAGACACCACGATCGTACACAATGCGATAAGCTGTCACATCGACAATATTTAAATAAAAAATGCTTATTATATTTTTATTGTTATTTTCTTCGCATAAACCGTCATGATGATACCATGCGCCTAGCATTTTTCTATACTCCTAAATATAAGATATCGACAAATATTACGATACTAGAAGCTACAGCCCTAACGTAGTAACCGTCGGCCATACGTTCATTCACGAAAATGGAACGTAGGTATACACGCCTAATCTGTAGGTATGGCCTATCTACTAAGCGCGCGCGCGTTCTTCCTATATCTATGCGTAAACCTGACAATTTTTGACAAGCCATAAAACAAAAGGCAGAACACAATATTTAAATCAAAATGTTCTGAAAAGGTTTAAGTTCGCCGAAAGTTTTATTCTTATTTCAGGTACTTTTGAAAATTTCTGATACTGCTTTACTTTTGATAGATAGTTTTTTTTACATTATGAAAATATTAATTCACCAAACACTTTTGCGAAGCGATTTTGTCAGATTATTGTAATTTGTCTTGCAATGCATTTCTTTTGGACAAATCAGATACTTCGTTACTATTGATGTTGACTGTACCTACAGACATCGATCGGTTAGTAGAGATCGGTTGGTAGAGAACTAATCGTAAGCCGAGATAATATTTTTGTATTCGAAAAGTTCAAAATTATCTAGCACCACGTTAAAAGGAGAAAGAGATTTTCAATTAATTTTCTTACTGAACTTCTACTCTCGGTTTGATTTTTATAAGAAGCACACGTTTCTCATTTCTTTTCTCATTTGATGATTCTGAGGTTTCACGGTGTATCACATTGTTGAAATATCTCATATCAATTCGACATGTGATTCAATGACGAGTTACGATAAACAAATATTAGTAAAAACGAAGTGTATAATTCGTGATATGTATTTAAATGATTATGTTTTTAGATAAGATAGCTAAGATAAGATAACTTTTTTAATATTTAGTTTTAATATTTTTATGAATAATGATCATTAAAATAATTTTAAATGGTATGAGAAACATTTTTGGATCGCCGATGTTGGAGTTGAAAAGTTATGTAAGACAATGCGCACCCGTTATCTCGACAAATATATTATTGTACAAGTGATAATTTAAATTGAAACTATTTTATCACGGATACAAAATTTTATGTTGATTTACTTTGTTTGACTCCGAAGTTTCCGTTGGAAAGCAACCTCTCTCCGTACCTAACTACGCTAGTAAGTACTATTATCTATTCTGTGCCGTAACTAAGGCTGCTAAAGCAACCGATACTCCGATAATGATAATTCTTTGAAAGTAGTTCTATTTTAATATAATTGTATTCATCATTTCGATGCTTTTCGAAGTTATGTGTGTATTTATCGCAGATTTGTAAGTGCCCGGTTAATGGCAATAGGCTCGCCACCTATTACATTGGGACCTAAACATAAACTAGCGAAATGTGGGTGCTAGCACCTCTGCCTACCCCTTCGGGGAATATAGGCGTGAGTTTATGTTATGTTATGTTATGTATATTCATATAATTTCTCAACATCGCAGATTCATATAATCAATTACATACTCACACATCTACATATATTTGTATTAAACTAGAACAAAGTTATCTACGAAAACATTTATCTTTTTAAACAAAGCATGGGATTTTCTTGGCGAATTGTCTTCCATTGTTCAGATCCACAGCCATACGGCCTAAGGCCATTGCAAAGGGAATGGCAACAATTTGCTAAATCACGATAATGGAATGTATGTACTTAAAATGTAGGCGTTTGGGAAATGTAGAACAATACCACTGATTATGTTAAAGTGGAATTCATTGTGGGTATATCTATCGCGTGTGTAGGCCTAAATAATTTTGAAGCGCATATTTTGTTGATTTTTTTTTCTTATAACTTTTCTTTTTTACAAAGTTTCCATCTTGAAATTTTTGCAAGTAGGTAAGTACCTACTTAATAACTTAATCTACTATTATAAAACAATGTAGTTATAATGAAGATTCAAAAAAGGTACCTACTTAAATCCAGGAAAGACTCTAAACTCTCCACTGGACTCTGGAAAATTGTTTATACAGAAGCCCTCATATGCACGAACAAGGTTTCGAATGCAAAATGTCTCGCACAGTAGTCGCTCTGTACGCCCACGCCATCTGTTGTTTAACTTTGAATACACTTTGAACATGAAGCGTGTACCGTTCAAAATTTCAATGCAAGGAAAAGTATTCAAGTTAAATTCTGACGTACACAATAGATGTCGCTTTATACACAACTTTGACCAGAGAACACGGGTTTAGAACCTTCGACTGGTAGTGCAGAGCAAAGGTTCAGAGTTCACCCGTTCGGTACCCGTTCAGTGTAAATTCGTATGCATGCGTTTCTTTTCATGCTTGTTTCATGGTCAGATGGCACTCCCATATTTGTGAACCAAACGTGTCAAATTATGAAAAGAACTTCCATATATTCCCTACCAAGAACTTCCATAAATAGCAGTGGACCCGGCGGAATTTGTAGACAAACACTGACCTCCGTCCTCCATGAGCGCGGCCTGGGGGTGACCGGTGGAGCCACCTGTCACCCTAGCAGAAGCAGGCCGCGGCGGTAGTAACCGGGGCTAGATGGGGACACTGTGGTCCCCACAACCCGAAGGGGGCCATCTCGAAAGAGATGGTCCTGGGTCTGCCGGGGTGCGAGAGATATGCTTTTGGCAATCTCACCTCCGGCAACCAAGGACCCAAGACGGCGTGCGTTTAAGTCGGTTCGAGTCCGACATAACCTGATAATGACACAAGAATTCTATTTCAGTCTACCCATTAATATACACACACACATCTTTAAATCCCCGAAGGGGTAGGCAGAGGTGTACTAGCGCCCACGTTTCGCCAATTATGATGTCCCATGACGTATGAGCGCGCGGCCCTATTGCCGTTTACTTTCTAAAGTCGATATAAGTATTTGCACATTGGCTTAATGAGTTCACCACAACAAAATCTTTACAACAAGTTTTTCGAGGATTGCACTTTGAATGCAAACAACCACCTTCCGACTCATTCTCTGTCGTCCCAACTGAGTGTCCCAACAGTCTCGGGTCCTTAAAGTGCCCTAAAAACATGATGAGACCGTCAAGCTGAATGCCACCATTGTGACTTGGTACGTGTCTGTAATGTTGAACCTCTTTCCTCAGACTTTGTGTTTAGCTTATTCAACAGCAACATCAGTGAAGTTAAATTGTCGTATGCTGTATAAAAAAAACTGTTGTACGACTTCCCAATCTCAAAAGGAAAGCGCCAGGGCCCACCGGTAGGTTAGGTTGCCTTGGGGTCTCCAAAATCTCGGAATTTGGGTGTCTGGGCCCCCATACCCTGCCCATACATCCAATTGACAATTGAAATGAATAAAATTTACCTACTACCTTTTTATTTTATTTATTTTATATTTTTATTTTTTATTTTATAATTTACCTACTATTATTATACATTTAAAATGTGATTAAGATTGGATTGAGATTAGTTTTTTCAATCATCATTAACCATTGACTCTGAAACTTGTTAAAACCGTACTATAGGTACTGTTGTGTAGAAACCACAGACATAATGACATAGGTACATCTCGTATTATATGACATACCTATCTACATAGGTCACATGCATCTCGATAGTATGTGACATACTTACATAGTAGGTCGACACCGATATCAAAGGCACGGAGCGTACGGTCACGCCCGGTATCGCGTTAGTCCCGGTTGCCATAAGAATATCTGTAGTATTCGTTATGGGTAGTTGCAGCCCTGAAAAGTCCGATGATCTACACCTAAAGTACTTCGATATCGTCATGGATTGTTCGAGGTCAGAATGGCAGTCTCTTCACTTGCTATTTTAAAATTTCAAAGTTTGTTTTCCGAATCCTACTCAGTGGAGAAAAGACTCGGAGGATGATCAAACAAATTAAAATCAATTAATCTCCCGTATAGAGTAGAGTAGGGACTCTTTTGTCTGCCTTTTAACCTGCTTTTGGGCCAATGTGTATGAAGAATATACTGCCTAGAGCAGCCAAGCTAGTCCTACCAGAAAAGCGGAAGTTTACTGAGGACTTCACAGGTTTCACGGAGCGACCTCACTGTGCCGAAATGCCTTTATTCCAATGTCACTTAATGACGCAGGTAATTTTTCGAATCCCCTAATTCTATATCATCAATATTACCAAGTAACACACCTACGTCACTATATTGGTACTATCAGTACTTAAAATATTTTAAACTGACAAGTCAACGAGTTTTTTTTTCTGTTTCCTTGTAGACAATAAGTGGGCAGGAAAAACCCGCTATGTTGAGACAAAGTCGTGCCGGTGGACACGACTTATCAGATTTAAATATTGAGTTGAACACACACCCGCTAGACGAAAGATTTTAGCATAACTAGTAATTTATGACACTTATAATTATTAATTTATTGAACAAATTAATGTTAATAATAAATGGTAGAATTATATATAATTCTACTAATCCTACTAATATTATAAACGCGAAAGTTTGTGAGTGGGTGGATGGATGTTTGTTACTCTTTCACGTCAACATAAAAGGCTGGAACGATTTTAATAAAATTTGGTACGGAGTTAGCTGACAACCTGGATTAACACATAGGCTATGTTTGGTCGCGATACCGACATCCACGCGAGCGAAGCCGCGGGTATAAGCTATTATTATAAGCAAGTCGATCAAAGCGCCGCGCAATAAATGTCACCTTACGAGAAGAAGGTAAGCAAATAAAATATATGAATTTGGCCGAACCAACTTCACATTATAAGCTTGTAGACTTGTAGATAGACGGGTTGGGATATAAGCTAAAATGAACTAAATATGAAATGGAATTATAAGAACAGTGAAACCGAGCTCCAACGCGAAAGCCTTGGTTACAATCGGGATTGGTGTCCGAGAGACTGACTTTTCAACGTTTCTGGCTCAATCCTCAAAGGTAAACCTGTGGTAGAACCTCGTCCATCAATCAGATAATGTACCGGCTTGCAGTTAAACCCAATTAGTATTCAAATGACCCATTATTCAATCTTACAATGTTGTAAGATCATTGAACATATGCCAAAATGCACGCATGCATTGCTCGGTGTCTCATAAACCCTGATTTGGCTCGATTAAGGTTAATACTCAATGTAACGGGAAAGTATATTAATTAACTGTTAAGAAAGTTTAAAATATAAACAGTTCTTTGTCCTACTTACACTATAGGGTATCAAAAGGCTTCAAACTCGAACAGGCTTGTGATATCTTTGAACATATGCCAAAATGCACTTATGCCTTTCTCAGCCCCGATTATAGTTGCGGCTTATAACTTTACCTAATTCTTATAGCTTAGAGGTTAAGGATTGGTGGAGGAAGTTAAGATCGAGAGGCCTCTGGTTCAAATCCAGAATGCTAAGGTGAACTCGTTGAAAAGCGGACCTTCCATTCCGAGGTGAAAGCTTCGGATGCGAATGTGACTAACGGTAAGATGAGGAAAAATAAGTAGAGATCCGGTTCTTAGCATTCCATGGATTCACCGTGCGGTCGCCGGGTCCATGGTGTGGTACAGAGTGGAACACTGCGACGGCGCCTGGGACTTGCGACCCAGGTGTAGGTTTAGGGTGGCCACCTTGTGATGCATCAGCGCTCACCTCCACCGTCAGTCTTGTTCCCCCCTCTACCTATCCAAATTTGGTAAGATCCTATCAACGCCGTTTTAGATATTCGTTTCAGTAAAGAGCTTACTGAAGCTCTTGGCAATCCGAGGTCTTTAAATAAGTTATACAGGGATTTAGCTGGAATTCCCCTTGCTCCTACTTCCACGGCGTAGAGTTTAACCACATAGCCATTTTTGGTTAACTCGTTGGTCAGGTCAAAGTATTTGTTTATTTTTATAGCGTGGTCTTTAGGTATGTTAGTTTCCCACGGTACTGTGAGTTCTACTAGTACTGCACGCTTTTGCTGTTTTGAAAATAGGAATATATCGGGTCTGGATGACGAGGCACTAACATCCTCCGGTATTTTATAGTGTTTCTCATACGAATCTGCGAGTAATGTCCCATCAGCGGCTGCTATCAAAATTGAGTACGGCTTTTGATTTGTCTTTTTTGAGCAGCCTTCCTTATTGTAGTAGGAGGTGCGATTATCTTGAGGAATTTTCTATTACCGCTAAATACCTGCATAATTATTTTCTGATCCAATAATTATCCCCGCGTGATGGCACATCTCTTCCGTGTATTTTGTGACGCAAATAAAATTCACTCGTTGAAGAACTGTCTTTGAACATTTGGAATCGTTTTCTTCCTTATTTTGAATTTGGTAAAATTATATTTCGCCGCCGCGTCTGTCGAATATGGAAGTCGAAATATGGAGGATAAATAGATAAAATTGAAAAGTTTGTAGCCGGGTTTTCCAGGTAACGTGACAGTAGATTCATGGCCCCACTTTTGCGTTGCGCTGCGTCGACGCAACGGAGTGGGTTATTCTTAGAAATTTAAAGGAATTTGTCTCATTGCTATAATTGTATTTGATTAAAAATTTCCAAGAATGACGCTGATCCGTTGTGATGTTGCAGCGCATCGCATAAGTATTTGCCAAAAAAATGTATAAAATAGATATATTTATCCACATTCTCACAAGCTATCTCTATTCTGTGATTGGGCCTAGATACCACTGAGTAGAAGAATATTTATTCACTTATTTTGTAAACTAGTTAGGTACCTACTAGGTAAAAAGTTTTTTGAGTGAATATGGGGTGTACCCACTAATTGACGGAGGAGACTCCGGCGCAGACTTTCCTCTTACGTTGAATCAGAGGGCAAAACGCCAGTCATTGCTTTAGAAGTTTGGTGCTTTGTACCTATAAGTATGTGTACACATTCAAGGCACCGCAGAACTAAGCATTTGGTAGGTATGCATTACATTAATGAATTACCAAACGCTACAGCCCGATATAGCTATTATATAATATATTATTCGCTAATGACAAGTACTTAATATAAATATGTATTTTTATTGATATTACGATATCAGATGGACAAATAAAGTGCTTTATTTTGTCATATTGACTTCATTAGTTAAGATTTCAGGGATTTCCTTTCTTTTAATTTTATCATGTTTTTTAGAGACATTTGATTCTTAAGATTGTTTGATGCCATAAAAATACAGGATATTATTTTTTCAGGTTTTAATCGGTTCGATTACGGGTGTGTCAAGCATATTTCTTTTTAAAAATATAGGATTGTTTCCATTGAGTGGAATTTGCTATCTCCAGACTTCTACTCCAGGAGTCATGAAAACCTTCCGCCCTGTATATTTAAGACCTTATGTAACCATGTTTATGGATATCTTCTATTCTGTTCTGTTTTGTTCTATTCTACTCTATTCCCTCCTATTATATTCTATTCTATGAATTTCATTTAAGTATATCCCTATAAAGGACCCGTTTTTTGTTCTCTTATGGTTCGGGATCCTAAAAATCGATATGGATAAAGGGGACAATTGAGAAACCGAAAGTCTGCAGTTGTCAGTTATGCGGTCACCTTCGGAATCATACCTTCATTTTCCTCCAATACTTTAGTTTATATAATCTTTAGGACAGTAAACTCCTAACGACCTTGGTGTGGCGAGCTTGAGCTCATGTTGTCCTGTCAGGAAAATTTGAAAGTTTCAAGACATTTTAAGATTATTCAATATTTCCTGTCAATGTCAGTGTAGTAAAATTGTTTACAGATTGCATTACTGAATTTGGCTTGACGTCACGGAAAACGCGGGAAAACCTAATTAAATGTTGAATTTAAAACTCGTTAAAGTTGTTTACACTATACGCACTACGCAGCCTGTTAAATGTTGGAGTATGCGTGCAACAGCTTAAGGGCCAGCGCCCAGTGCCGGCATTGGCAAGCATGAGGATTTGTATTTGTCGTGTAACAATAGATCTTATTGAGATTAAGATTGAACTTTAATTGTTAACCATACCGCGGCAGAATGCCAATCGATGCCGACGATAGTCGACGATCGTCATTGAAATTTCAATATTATGACGATAGTGATAAGATCTATTATGCTTGGCAAAAAAAATCCTGAAGCTCGCCGATGCCGGTAATGGGCGCTGGCCCTAATATTCCTGTTTTGGGGTTATTCTATACACGGTATAAATACCTATTTAGGTATTAAACTTGCATTCTAGCCATTTATGGATACCGACAACTTATATAACCACAGAATATATAACACCATAGTTTTTCTGTGACATAACCCTCAAAATACGGAGATTTTCTATCCAAGTTCGGAGTCTCTGCCAGAGCTAGGTCCGTTATTCCACAGGCGTATGCAATTGCATGTGTGGCTGGCTTAAACTTTGAACTTTGTGGAGTAACCCATAAACCTGCCGAATGTTGGACCTAAAGGTCCTGAATACTTTTTGAAAATTAGCTCGTTCGTGCTGGAATCTACGATCTAAGGTAACAGAAATCTCTAGAAGAGTCCCTATAGGCATCCCTAGAGAAAACCTTTCAGAATTTTAGAATCAAATAGTTGGATGATTACATCAAATAGTTACAAAGAGTTCAAAGTGTGATTACACACGATGAAACACACAATGGTTGAAAAATCATTCATTGTTTCCAACAGTTCGTAAGAATGTTGGCAGATGTCTCCACCGTCGCCCTTAAAGACGGATATTAACAGAAGGAAAAATTTGAAATGATTCAGGTGTGGCTCAATAGCTCAGTTGGCAGAGCATTCCCCCTGTAAGGGAAAGGTCGTGAGTTCAAATCTCACTTGAGCATTTCATTTTTTACGATGTTTTTCGAACTTAAAAGTTAGCATAATAATGCTTAAAAAAATAATTCAAAAGTATTTGACAGTTGAAATCCAAGAAACGATGGTTAGATTGCGTGAAAGAGATTATGGTAAGGAAAGGATTGACTGTGGACATTTCCTCTGTGGACTGAGTTGGGGTGTAATCACGTCTACAGGAATGCGTGAAAGAAATTCACATGTTGCGCTGAATGCAAACAATTCGGATCTTAATTTACGGCAGAAAGTATAGCATGTACTGGATTAGCATTTTAAAATACAATGTTAATTTGTCACTGTGTAAAACCCAGCCCCTATAGTAATGCGAGTATCGAGTTCAAGTAAGTAACGGTATCCATTAAAGTACTGTATCCATTACACTCTTTTGATAATACATAATGTGTTCCGTTGTTAACATTATTATCAGGATAATGAAGCGGGTCATTCTCAGGGAGTGAGATTTTCGAACGTTCATTCAATTCAATTATCTACTTAATTAAAAAAAAGATTGGGGTTAATTCTTTTTTGGGGGCTTTTTTTGGGGGGCTTTTTCTGAGTGTTCTATCTAAGGGTCTGGTCTCGTCCGTTAATCAGCTGGTGTACTGGTGTGCACGTGAGGATGACATGAGCTACGTAGATCTAGGTAGGAACAAGGAAAATAATAACAAAATTTATCACATTATATAAATTTTTCTTCATGTAGGCACTTAAAAATCGGTTGTAATAAATATACACACATCAAAAAAAGTTTGCGATCAATGGCTTATGCTCCTAGAATTCTTTAAATTTAACTTTATCAAGAAAAAATCTATGTTGTATGCTTTCTTTAAATAGGAATACCCTGTTTGAAATTAAAATATAAAACTATTTTTTATTATTTATTTAAAAAAATTGAGCCATTAATCATAATGCAATTGTGATAGAAATTTCATAGAAAGAAAAAGACTGTTTAATTAAAAGGTGTAAATTCAATATAAAATAACTCCTCCCCTGGCTCGAACACATGCGGAGATCCTCCTGGGCATGCTGAGGATCATGTTATCCAGCATTTCCTGGGGTAACCTATCCCATTCTTCAATAGCGGCTTCCCTGAGCTCTGGAACTGTCTGGGGATGTGGCTCACGGTTCCATACAGCTCGTTTAAGAGCATCCCACGCGTGCTCTATTGGGTTTAAGTCGGGCGAGCCGGCAGGCCAGTCTAATCGTGTGATATCGTATTCTTGAAGAGCAGCATTGACTCGTTGAGCTCGATGTGCGGGCGCATTATCATCGACCAGTACAAATTGGTGCCCATGGTTTACTCGGAATGGTTTGACAATATCATCAATAGCAACTGCTTTGTACATGTCTGCTGTCATGAAGCCCCAATACGGGATCAAAGGCGTTCTAGCTCCAATCATAATGCCACCCCAAAAAGACACCGATTTTCCGCCTTGCTGAACTGTTCCAGTGGCAGTTCTTTGTCTTTCACGGTCGCCTGGTCTTCTCCAGACACGGACACGTCGGTTATCTGGATGAGTGGAGATTCGGGATTCGTCAACGAAGAGACAGTTTTGCCAAATGTTTTCTTCCTCACCTTCTTCATTTTGCCGAAGTCTAGCCCACTGCAATCTTCGTTGTTGACGTTGCCGGGAATTGAGCGGAGCTCGCCATGACCTCCGTGCTCGTAATCCAGCCTGGTGCAAGCAATTGCGAACGGTCTGCGTGCTAACTTCAAGCCCAGAGGCGGCCCTGACTTCTGCTTTTATTTTAGTGGCGTTGATTGTGGGATCACGGGCTGCCAGCGATCTAATATAGCGCTTTTGGGCAGCTGTCAAAACAGTTGGGCGACCGCTGCGGGGTCGGTCAGCTAAATTCTCCATTCCGTGGTACCTCTGCAACGTAGCCACGACACAGGATTGGGATATAGCAAGTCTGCGTGCTATTACTCTCGTGGTGTATCCTTCTTCCCTCAAAGTTACTATTTTAGCTCGTAAAACCTCTGATAATCTTCTTGACATTTTTTCAATCACTACTTTCCGCGAAAAATATCTTGAATCGGTTATAATTCACTAAATCAGATTTCTGAATGAGCGTAAGCTAGGACTGAAAGCCTTTTTGTAAGAAAAAACAATTGAACGGTGTCATTGTTTTGTGTTCTAATTCTTTATTTTTAAATAAAGAATCTAAAAAGAAGAAAAAATCATAATATAATTTACAGTAGGTAACAAAAAAAAAATCAGTTTCTCAAAGTGATCGCAAACTTTTTTTGATGTGTGTATATATTCCACAACATTCTACACAACGCTATCTAGACCCATGGTAAGCTTTTATAGCTTGTGTTATGGAATCTAGAATGCGGATAAACATACTTTTATACTTTTTTGTAAATACATATATATATTACTAGCAGCCCGTCCCGGCTTCGCACGGGGTAGACAATTATTTATAGTTTCGGTAGCGCATTCGACGAAAGACATTTTAAGACTCATTTTTCTACACCTTCGGTTACATTGTTCAAATTTTACCAAGGATCCCTAATTTTTTTCAAAATGAAATGTAGTCAATGTCAAATTGGAAGAATGTAGCATTCTATTCGTGAAAGAATTTTTTAAATCGGCCCAGTACTTTTTGAGCCTATTCATTACAAACATACAAACATACAAAAATAGGTACAAATCTTTCCTCTTTATAATATTAGTCTAGATACATAGAAATACCCAGACCAATGCAAATAGCCATATTCATGTATACCTACAAATATTTGCACTGAGCGGGAATCGAACCCGCGCCTCCTGCGTGGTAGTCGCATGCACTACCGCCACGCCACACAGGCTGTCGAGTTGTAAAGGAGAAACTCAATGTTTTGCCAGCTTAACCGTACAATAATTCAATATAACCCACCAATTCGATATAACTACATGGAAATAATCCTTTAAATCCATATTCCGTACTAATATTATAAATGCGAAAGTCTGTCTGTCTGTACTTTTGTTGCGCTTACACGCCTAAACCACTGAACCTATTTTGATGAAATTTTATACAGTGGTAAATTAGACCTTGAGAATGGACATAAATAAATAAATAAATAATAAATAATAAATATTCCACAACATTCTACACAACGCTATCTAGACCCATGGTAAGCTTTTATAGCTTGTGTTATGGAATCTAGAATGCGGATAAACATACTTATATACTTTTTTTTGTAAATACATAAATATTATACATAGAAACACCCAGACCAATGCAAATAGCCATATTCATGCATACAAATATTTGCACTGAGCGGGAATCGAACCCGCGCCTCCTGCGTGGCAGTCGCGTGCACTACCACCACGCCACAGAGGCTGTCATAGGCTATGTTTGGTTCCTCTAGGTGTCCTCATCATTTTCAGACAATATAAACTTGTTTGTCATACTCAAATACATCTTTGTATTCAGTTTTCATCAATAACTAGGTGTTGCCCGCGGCCCCGCCCACGGCGACTTCTAATCCTCTGCTAAAAATGTAAATAATTTTATCACATTTTACTCAGTAAATTCGAAAACATAGGGCAAATTAAATTCTCAAGTAGGACTTGAACCCACGACCTTTTTACAGGGGGAATGCTCTTCCAACTGAGCTATAGCGCCACACCTGAATCTCTTCAAATTTCCCTTCTCTTTGTATCCGCCTTTAGTTTAGCTTATCATAATAAATGCTATAAAATATCATTCAGTTATTCAGTATAGTTAGTATACTGCATAGCTTCTAAAATATCCTTGGTGAGATCATTAACCTTCTTAACATAACAAAAGCGATGAGGATGAGTTATGTTACAGGTTACAATAGCTACAGTTATAAGAAAATCAAATCTATCCATCTTTTATACCCACAAAACTAATCTATAGTAATTGTGTTCAGTATTTTGAAAACTTCCAGCACACTGAACAATGCAAATCCTTTCTAAAGAATTCGGAACACCAGAATTTACCGTTACACATTTTTGTGGAACTAAATTTGTATGGAGAGTTTGTCGAATGGTTTCCAGACAATAGAATATTGGGCTTTTGAGGCTCCAATCAAGTTAACTTCATGTTACGTGCAACGGAGCACGGACGAAGCACTGCCGCAGAACTGTCTAAAAAGGTTAGAACACGGAAGATTTTTCTGTTCTGTGGGTTAGAAGGTCTTATCGCAATCGCACTAAAAAGCCGCATAAGCCATACTAAAAGGAATAAGACTATAAGCGTAGATCCGCGAATAAGCCTTGGAGGCAATCGGAAACAATACTAAAATCATCTCAGATATAAATTTCTGTGTATTACTGTTCTTTATGGCTAATTATCACTTTTCAAATCAGTCTTTAAACAGTTTCAAACTGAACAAAATGTAAATGGGTATGGTCCTTTAGTGGCATCGTTAATCTTGACATAAGTAGCGCTCGTAACTATGTGGTTTTCCCGCATGAGTAAGGTAGATAGTACACACGTAGGTAGGTAGATACGAGTGCGGTACATGCAGTCTTGATATTGGGTGAGCGATAATAATTCAAAGGTGACAATATTTAATTGGTGTATTTCGATGACATTGATGGATTACAGGATATACTTATGTACGAAGGTAAAGCGAAGTTCCGCGATGAAGTCGGAACCCGGGACCCATTTGCCGTGACCCGCTTTATCAAAAACCGCGATAACCGACTTCCACGCGGTCGGAGACATGGGCTAAATACAGGCCGTGCCAGATCGATTGAGAATACATTTTGCAGTAAGTAAATATCGTATTATAAGTAGTGATTTTTGTGTAACAAAAATAAAGGTTCACACGGGCGCCACGTGGCGCTGCAGCTGGTGTCGCTACAGTATGACAAATGTTTACAACCCCTAAGTAACTGGTCCGAACTGGGCGCAAGGTCAACGAACTTTATTCTCAAACCATTTGGCACGAGGTAACAATGCTCTGAACTATATTTATTTATTTAATCTCTTTGGACAATTTAATATAAATAGGTATACAAAGGCGGACTTAAAGCCATGGGCATTTTCTGCCAGTCAACCTTAAAGGCTGATGCAGAAATTTGTCGAAGTAGGTTGCCAAGGTATCGATTTAGTACGGTTTAATAATTAACATATGAACTGCAAACATGATAATATAGTTTAATAGCAATAGCAAATTTAGACAGGAACGCGTTTGAGATCGCAATAGTATTGAGATAATTTTATCTGCCTCATTTAAATGTAAGATCATTGTCCGTAACAATAGGAATACGTACTGTCCGCGTCAAAAGTAGCTGATGAATGGTACACATATAAATTAAAAAATAAGTGAGACAAGATTATTCATAATGTTTAAACATTATGAATAATCTTGAAGTCCAAGTTAAAATAAAAATAATTTAATCTGTACGGACAATTAAAACAGAACTTGCCGCCCGCGTGGATGTCGGTTATCGCGACCAAACATAGCCTATGTCCTTTCTCAAGGTCTAATCTACCACTATACCAAATTTCATCAAAATCGGTTCAGTGGTTTAGGCGTGAAAGCGTAACATACAGACAGACAGATATACAGACAAACAGACAGACGTTACAGATAGTTAATTTCGCATTTATAATATTAGTATGGATAAATAGATTTAGATTAGCAACTGGGTCTGAGAAAATTCTGGCCAGGACCTCATTTTTGCCCTAAGGTCCCATGTACCTATATGTATAAGCTCCCATAATAACTGAATAGTGATCTCCCTATGGAGTCTTCACACCTACGAAATAGGGCCCATTATGTTGTATCCATTATTCAATAAGAAATATAATTTGGGTTCGATAATGATCATCAATTTTTGCTGCTGGCTATACGTAGTTATTAACATGGACGAAATGTATTATGTTATAACCTTGGTGTATGGTACTTAAGCTCTTTTATTGTGTTGGTTTGTATGAAACAATACAAATGGGTGTTGCCTTCAAACATACATCATTGTTGAAAGGTGAAGGTTATAATACTAATTGGATTCTCTTACTGCTGTTTTTGTCAGGTGGACATGTCTATAGGTACTATGCTATGATGAAGCGACACAACCATCCAACCAAGTGAGTACGTATACTACAGTCTAACGAACTTTTTATTCACTAGCTTTTGACCGCGGCTCCGCCCGCGTGTATGTCGGTTATCGCGACCAAACATGCCTATATCCTTTCTCAAGGTCTAATCTACCCCTATACCAAATTTCATCAAAATCGGTTCAGTAGTTTGACGTAAAAGCGTAACATACAGACAGACAGACTGAGTTACTTTCGCATTTATAATACGAGTGTTAGTATGGATTCTCTACCAATATTGGCCAATGACAGCCTCTGTGGCGTAGCGGTAATGAACACGGCCGCTTCACAGAAGACGCGGGTTCGATCCCCGCTCAGTGCAAAAATTTGTATGTTGTACCTATGAATATGGTTATTTGCATTGGTCTGGTCGTGGCTCGGAGAGCACGTTAAGCCGTCGATTGCCATACGAACCGAAATATGACAATCATTACGGATAAGTAGTTAGAGCCCTATAAAGTCCAATAACTGAATTGCTTCGATATCGCCTTTGGGTTATGGAGGTCAGATAGCACTCGCTTTACTGAAAATATCGACGTTCAGCCAAGCCTTCATGGGTCTGCCGGGGTGCGAGAGATATGCTTTTGGCAATCTCACCTCCGTCAACCAAGGACCCAAGACGGCGTGCGTTTTAGTCGGTTCGAGTCCGACATAACCACCTCCACCGGCTCCGTGGGGGTGGTATCCGTGGGGATTTATCGCACGATAAAAAAAAAAAAAACCAAGCCTTCAGCAGTTAGACTGTTGAAAGTTTGGAATGCAACTGAGATTAACGCTAAGATGACGAAGACTGGCCATTATCATACACTAAAGTCGTTGCCGCATGCCGTGTCGTTCCCGGCAGAGTAGAAATTGGGAAGAGATAGGGTCTCTTCCCATGCGGAGTCGTACCTACAAGGCAACTAAGAGTTACAGCTGTTTAACATCCGACAGATATACCTAAGTATACAGCCCAGACTTAGCCTCTCACTTATGGCCTGAGGAGGGCCAGACCGTAAGGGATGGCCCTGGGTCAGCCGGGGTGCGAGGGATATGTCTTTGACAACCTCACCTCCGGCCTAGCACCAAGACCCACAGTCGGCGTGCGGTTTTAGTCGGTTCGAGTCCGATATAACCTCCCCTTCCGGCTCCGGCAGGGGGGGTATCTGAGGGGATTTCCGCACGAAAAAAAAAAAAAAAAAAGCCTCTCACTTACGGCTCGAGTCAATAATAGTGCCCGGAATACAGTAATGCTCACCCCCTATTTCCTACGTTGATAAGATAGGATAAGATAACGTTATTGACAAATAAAAGAAAACAATTTAACATGTATCCATCAAGTAACACTGTGAACACTTCAAGCTTAACATGTCTAGCCGCAACAGCCATCAAGACTAGCCCCTCCCGTTCCCTTGCTAGTAAAATAACTGTGTTACAATCTCAAACAGCACAAATTGTAGCCATCGCATGGTTACTTTTTTTTTATTTTTTATACAGGACACGTCAATTTGACTTCACCTCGCCTGATGTTAAGCTAAAGGCAAAGTCTCGGAAAGAGGGTCACCATCGTAAACATTTACCATGTTAACAGTGGTGGCACTCAGCTTGACGGCCTCATTAGATGTCTTTTCACGCCCCGCTTAAAGGACCCGGGACTGTAGTAAGAAGGAAACACGTGAGCTGGCAGGGAATTCCAGGTCTTAGTGGTGCGGCATAGAAATGAATCACTGAAACGCTTGGTTCTAGCAGGTATACTCTGCACCGTAAATGGATGGCATCTTAGCCCTGCACGTGTCGTCCTGTGAAGGAAAGGGGAGGGTGGGTTGATATGGATATAGATTTTCTGAATCCCCAAACTAGGTAGGTTGGACCGAATACAATGATTGGTGAATGGGCGTTAATTCACCTCTTTCTAAACTTACGGTGATAAAGCCAGTGTTATATGTAGGTATGTATTAAAGTCTTCACGTCCCACCAAAACGCTATTTTCTTTTTTTCATTTCAGTCGCTCTCTATGGGATATTTACCCGCACAATTGGCGGGCTTATCGTAACATTTTAATCTGGAGAAAACCCTAGAAAATCCATTATTCAGATTACTCAAATGTACTAAATGTGTAACATATTTTTTTTTTTACTAGCTAGTGCCCGCGACTTCGTCTGCGCAGGATTAGTATTTCGAGTTGCTTATATTAGAGTGGCAACAGAAATAACCACACTGTCACTTCTGCGCATATGCCGATGCTGGCCAAATTTGTTGACATTAATGGTCACTGGTTACTGTTCCGTTCCTTTGAGTAGTAGCGTGATGATATATAGCCTATGTGTTATTCTGATGTAAAATCAATATTATTGTAAAGTTTCATAAAAATCCATTCTGTAGTTTTTATGTGAAATCGTAACAAACATCTATCCGTACATATCTACATCCATCCGTACTCACAAACTTTCGCGTGTATAATATTAGTAAGATTTATTTATTTCTTACATTACAGGCAAACCCAGTGCGACATAGTAGTGACACAAATAATTTTTAAATCGCAATTTAAAAACATACCTCAACAATAATGTTAATTTCTGATTTAAAAACGATTTCCATACAATGCACACCGTAAAGTCACGCATGATGTAGGTAGGTACGGCTTGCAAAATCAATACCTACCGGTAACTAAATCGATGCAGCTGACATTGTAAACTCAGATTAAAATTCTGGGTTTTTCCGAGTGATGATAAGTTGAGATACCTACATTCCAAAAAATATTTGATCAGACATCTTTATTCGTGTGTACTCTGTTGCATCTATATTAAAAATCATCACAATCAATCATCAATCAATAAGCCCACCACAGTCCATCGCTGGACATAGACCTCTCCCAATGTTCGCCATTTAACCCGTTCCACCACCTTCCGAATCCAGTCGGTCCCAGCCACCTTTTTCAGGTCGTCAGTCCACCTGGCTAGGGGGTGTCCTAGGTACCTTTCGTTTGCCTTCTTGCGGTCTCCACTCTAGGACTCGTCTGCTCCACCGGCCATCGGTTCTTTGCCACTTCAGCTTGCTTATTCTGCGTGCTATGTCAGTAACTTGGGTTCTTTGTCGAATGATCTTATTTCGAATTCTATCTTTCAGAAAAACTCCAAGCTTGGCTCGCTCTCTTTGATTATTATATAACTAGTGCCTGATTTTTAGTTTAAGGACTACCCTACACCGTCTTGAAATTTTAATTGAAATTACAAAATATCCAAGAAGATGGTTGGAGTACCACCAGAGCGTGGGACCCAGTCATCTACTTTATCAAACCTAGTAAACTGCAAAATACAACAAGACTTAAGGACACAGTGAGCTCGTTCTGCGTAAATAGTAACACAAACAATTCATCATGATTCGGGTACTTTGAGATAACTTGTAGTTACTTTTACTCCTTTAACTATATGACAACTACCATCTCAAATAACCCTGCAACCATGGCTACTTTAAAGTAGCCGAAACTTCTGGCTAACAGTAAATATTAACAAATAAATCGGAAAAATAATCAGTTGGGTTTGACTTCGTGTCTTACGTCTTACCGCCACAACTGATCCCCTTTTAATTTAATAAATTCTCAAAATTCACTGAGGATGAATAATCAGACAGTTCTGTTGTAGTTACTTACTGATCTGATTATTCGTCCATTTACCTTTATAAATATCATTTTTATATCACATTTACTTATAAATGTGATATTTAAAGAGGTAAATCAACTTATTTATTACTCAATAGTCAGATAATTCAATTTCACAGAGACCACCGCCGTGCATAAGAGATACGAGTATGTTCGCAACATGTGCTGCGTTTTGAATATTAAAATAATTCAACAAAACCGGCTTTGTGAAAGACGACTTTTGAAAGTTGTACTCTGAATACACATAAAATACATAGATATAGAAAGATATATCTCAAATTCTACGATACCCAAGCAGTCGAAGCAAGTCGATACACCAGCTAATTGACGGACGAGGGTTTGGTCCAAGATGTCCTCACAGGGCTGGGAGGTAAGATGGCATTCGCTTACAAAATATAAGAAAATCTATTCGATTCTAGTACCTACGACATAACTACTACTTCGTCATGAGGTAAATGAATAAATGGACAAATGAAAAAGGGTGGCACTCTGGCGGTAAAAAAATTGTTACTAGCCGGCTTGACGTAGTAATGGTGCCATTTTCTCCAATATTTGTATAAAAACACTAACCAGAATTACCAGGCGTTCTACGACTTCTCATTCTTTTTTGTTGATAGTTTGTGGATCCAAGAAATCATGCCTTGCCAGTTGACATGCTTGCCAATGATCTCACTACCAGGGGTGCTGGTGACCATGCATAGTTATACTCTACAAATTAGAAGAAGTCAAAGCTATGAATGCAACTAAAAACATTCCTAAAATGATGATTATAAGAAAGTTTTAGACGATTGTTTAGGGAAAATTGTTTCAACAAATGAGAATTCTTAAAAGTCTCATCAAGTTATGTAAGCATGTATCATTACGTATGCACTGATTATCTAACAAAACTTTCTTGCGATATTTACCACAGAATCGCCACTTATCTAAGGTCCTCAACTTTTTACAAAATCTGTCTAACACCATCATACTCAAATGGTGGCGTAATACAAAGCCATTGGACTTGTTACCGTGAGTTACTCCCCATTGAGTTTAGAACTCCCAAACTCACGGGTC
This sequence comes from Eilema sororculum, assembly GCA_914829495.1. NCBI lineage: Eukaryota > Metazoa > Arthropoda > Insecta > Lepidoptera > Erebidae > Eilema > Eilema sororculum. The sequence continues at coordinate 4,067,075 of OU618532.1, forward strand.
CAGCAGTAGCAGCTCTAGCATTAGCATTTCTATACCACTTTTACTTCAACAAGTAAATTATTATCTAGTAGCTTTTGCCCACGGCTCCGCCCGCGTCGATGTCGATTATCGTGACTAAACATATCCTATGTCCTTTCTCATGGTCTAATCTACCCCTATACCAAATTTCATCGAAATCGGTTCTGTGGTTTAGGCGTGAAAGCGTAACATACAAACAGATCGAGAGACAGTTACTTTCGCATTTATAATATTAGTATGGATGTAGACTAGCTGTTGCCCACGGCATCATAGATGTTTCATCTCGTTCTCGTAACTCGTGGGAATCTTTTCCAGCTTTCCGGGTAATATAGCCTATCAAATCGGCTTATCTAAGAAAAAACTCACAAATAATTACTATTCTTTCTTTCTATCGTTAAAATGAATTTTCAAAATCGGTTCAGTATGTAATCTCTGAGATTATCCAACAACCTCACATGTACTTATTTGGGATTAGGTGTATTTGTTAAAGATAAAGGGACTTCCCCAAGGTAGCAATACCTTTCACTAGCGGACAAATTCTTTCCATTGTGAAGTGCATTTCTTCTTTGTTATACATGTTACTTTCTACCTTTCCTATCCATTTCACACCTAAGTTGAGGTCTCCTTTCAGTCTAACTACGAATCGGCGAAACTTATTTTTAACCAACTTCTTCATGAAACGACTGCTGTCAGATCTTGTACCTAGTTTAAGTACAACACATTCAATGATAAGGCTTCAGGGTCTTTTTTTTTTTTAAATCCGGAAATCCCCACGGATACCTCCCCCGCTGGAGTCGGAAGGGGAGGTTATGTCGGACTCGAACCGATTAAAACCGCACGCCGACTGAAGGTCGTGGTGTTAGACCAGAGGTGAGGTAGTCTTCGACATATCCCTCGCACCCCAGCTGAAGGCTTCAGGGTCAGTAATTAAAAAAGCAACATGAACAATTCATAATCTCATCGCTAACACTTTCGGCGCTTTAAATAAGTATAAGGACTAGTCTCATACACAAACTTGTCCATATACAAATTTAATAATACCGAGAGAATACCGGTTCCATCAAGACGACTTAACAGTATAAGTGCCTACACTGGCAAAACCCTCTTTAAATTTATAGGTTTAAAGTTGAATTTGCATCGTGATAAAAATAGTTATAAATTAGTCACCTTCCCGTTTCGCATTATAATTGTTCAGTACGTGACGAGACTCGGTCGCAACGACAATGAAGTACGTTGCTCTTGTGTTTTTGTTCATCGGTGTTTGTTATTGTCGAAATGAATTCAATGAAAGACCAAGAAACTTTAGCATGGAATTGCTATACTACACACAACTGGCTACAGATGGGCACGTCGTGATATCACCATTCGGAATATGGACACTTATGACCGGAATTGCCCTTGGAGCAACTGGAAACAGTTACACGCAATTGGGTTCAGCATTTCTCCTGCCTAACGATCAAGACACGTTAATCAAAGGTTACAAAGACCTAACACAGAGTGTTTTAACACAATCCTATGGAGTCTCCTTGGTTAGCAAGAATTTCGTGTTCCTAGACAACGATTTCACCGTGTATCCAGAGTTTAAAATAAGTTTGCAGAATAATTTTGGTGCACAACTAAAAATTTTAGATTTCGACGATCCAAATTCCGCCACGATAGCCAATAATTACATCGAAAAATCAGGTGGTCGTGTTTCTAACGTGCTGAGATCCGACGACTTCCGTGAATCTCGTATGATATTAGCGAACGTGATATCTTTCAAAGGATTGTGGGCTTCACCGTTCAATACATCGGATACAAATATAGAACCATTTTACAATGAGAACAAAGAAGTCGTCGGCAACGTGAAAATGATGTTCCAGAAAGGACAATTTCCTTTCTCAAATGTACAAAGCTTGAAGTCGTTCGCTGTGGAGCTGCCGTATAGTACTAACGGGAAATACTCAATGTTAGTGATACTACCTTACTCCTCAGTGAAAATCAATGACATGTATAAAAATTTCACTCATGTTAGTTTAAAGGATGTGTTTCAAAAGTTAGAAGATGATGTTAAATCGTTTGGATTGGAAGAAATTGATGTTAAATTGCCAAGATTCCAAATAAGCACGAATGTAGTTTTAAATAGACCTCTGAATGATATGGGTGTGTACGATATATTCGAACCGAACGAAGCAAGCTTCAAACGGGTATCCAAGGATAATATATTCGTATCAGCAATCGTGCATAAAGCCGAGATAGAAGTAACCGAATCGGGCACAGTTGCCTCGGCGGCTACAACAGCAACTTTCGCCGACAGGATATCTGCACCCTACTTTTACGCGAACCGGCCTTTCTTATACTTTATTATGGAGAAATCTACAACGACTGTGATATTCAGTGGCATTTATTCTAAACCTACAGTATATTAAGTGTTATCCTAATCACTGGGTCACTTTAGTCTCGGTGACTTGAGTACCTAATTGAAAATGAACAGTGTATTTATGAATTCACGAGATGCTATTAGCATTTGAGGCAATGCGAATGAAGAAACTATATGTTGTTCTATTTCTTTCATATGTTTCGTAAACAAAATTCATGGTTAAAATTAACTAATTCCTAAACTATGTGTAATTTACCGTGTGACGTCACAATGCTTTAATAGGCAAATGACGCATCAGTCACAAAGTATCTATAGATTGTGGCTAGTTGAATAGGCTAGTCATTAAATCGTAATTTATCCTTCAAAGCAAAACAGGCTTGTTTTTAATACTGTTTGTTTTTGCCATATTTTTTTAAATTGCACATCGATAAACAACAATGTTAGATAAAAACCAACAACAAAATTAACATTATTTTTCTTAATGTACTTAATTAGGTTTCTGCAAGTTTTTAGCTGACTTTGTTGTGCTTAATATAACTTTTATTTTAAGGCGAATTAAGAATAAATTATGTACTTTGTATCAATAAACAAACCGGTTCCATTATCAACGCGGGTGTGAACCACAGAATAAAATTTTATTTTTAGTTTTGTTACCTACCTGATTACATTCCACAGCTTAGAAAATTGTAGGTAGTTACAATATGTATTCCAACATTTCCAACTACGTATACCATAGCGCGATAGAACACACATTTTAATCACATTTGCTTAAAATGTGTGGTCTATCGCGCTATCGTTCTTAGATGTAGGTTTTTGGTGATAGCACGGGGTGCTAAGTACTGCGGTGCACGACCTCAAATCCCTACTAATATTATAAATGCGAAAGTAACTCTGTCTGTCTGTCTATATGTTACGCTTTCACGCCTAAACCACTAAACCGATTTTGATGAAATTTGGTGCAAGGGTAGATCAGACCTTGAGAAAGGACATAGGCTATGTTTTGTCGCGATATCCGACATCCACGCTGGCGGAGCCGCGGGCAAAAGCTAGTACACAATATTAGATTGTTATAAAACAATCCAGGCACGCCAGGGCCTTTTATATTTCGCCATGTCCAGGTCCAAAATAGGTATATGGTTCGGCCTATTCATATTGTACACCCGCTTTTTTCCTCAGACAGAGACTACGTCCTGCCATAGCTACTTCACTCCTTACACTCTTGAAGAGCGTCCTCTACTATAATTAAACTTTATATTAGCATATAAAGTTCCCACGATTTCGAGTGCTTTTGACCTGGGCCTCGATTATCCTAAAGCCAAACCATAGTCATTCCGCAGCGACTGCAAAAAACAGCATGGCATAATAGACTTTAAAGCGATGCGCATATAGTTCAAAATTAAATAACTTTTTGAAGAGTGAATGAAAAAGTGTATTGAAACTTTTTCATTTCATTTTGGACTTTAGCTGCATAGAAATAAAGTCTAAAATTTAATATGGTTTAGCTTTAGTAGAATCGAGGGCCTTTTTTTTTGTCGTGCGATAAATCCCCACGGATACCACCCCCACAGAGCCGGTGGAGGCGGTTATGTCGGACTCGAACCGACTAAAACGCACGCCGTCTTGGGTCCTTGGTTGCCGGAGGTGAGATTGCCAAAAGCATATCTCTCGCACCCCGGCAGACCCAAGACCATCTCTTGCGAGATGGCCCCCTTCGGGTTGTGGGGACCACAGGGTCCCCATCTAGCCCCGGTTACGGGGAGGCGCACTTTGCGCCGCCCCCGCGGCCTGCTTCTGCTAGGGTGACAGGCGGCTCCACCGGTCACCCCCAGGCCAGCGCTCATGGAGGACGGAGGTCGTTCTGCGACCTCCGACGTTCGGTTCGCCTTCGCTCTGCGCGGGCTTCCCGGGCCCGGAGTCTAGTCCGGACCCGACGGGCCGCCTCCTTCTCGAGCATTAGTTGCTCGCAGAAGGAGGCGGCCGCACCCCAAGCGTTCGCGCATCGTACCATCGCTGTGAGCAACGTGGCGAGTGTGAGGACTCCCACCCCCAGAGCCGCCACTAGGACCCGCCTCGGCGTGTCCCACGCCGGGCACTCGGTCAGCGAGAATCGAGGGTCTGGCTCTTATTACCCGACCGTCAAGAAGGGTTATGTTTTTGCGCGTATCTTGTATGTATGTTTGTAATATTCTTTATTACCTCATATCTTCTGAACTACTTCACGGATTTCAATGATTAATGTCTAAAATTAAAGGTATTCATCGCCCAAGTTTTCCTGGTTACATGAAAATGTAGTTAAGTCGTAAAAAATATAGGTATCTACCTATTTTCACTCGAACTCTAGTAATATAATAATCTATGCTTGTAAGGTAATTAAAAAGAGATTACAAAAATATATAATACATATCTATACATATACTGTAACTAAAAGTATTCAAAAAAGAATCAATGCTAATAATATAAATGCGAAAGTAACTGTCCGTCTGTTTGTATATTACGTTTTCTCAACTAAACCACTGAACCGATTTTGATGAAATTTGGTATAAGGGTAGCTTACAGGTGCAGGTTCAAAATAAAAAAAGGGAGAAAGATCAAAATATGTTTGATAGCTCTTTCTTTTTTTTTCGTGCGGAAATGCTCTCGAATACCCCCCCTGCCGGAGCCGGAAGGGGAGGTTATGTCGGACTCGAACCGACTAAAACCGCACGCCGACTGTGGGTCGTGGTGCTAGGCCAGATGTGAGGTTGTCATCGACATATCCTTCGCACCCCGGCTGACCGAGGGCCATCCCTTAAGATTTGGCCCTCCTCGGGAGGGGGGACAACGGTGTCTCCAATAAGTTTGATAGCAGGCGGTACCCAATAATTTACACCCAATTTGCAAATGGGTACCGCCTGATATCAAACTTATTATGATCTTTTCAGTATCAGTCGGGTTATTTATTTTGAATACTTTTTTTTCAATACTAATAATTGCTCGGATAACTGTATATTCTGGGAGATCGAGCACAACCCCGGCCTGACCCCACTTGCATGTTGTGTCTTACATACGTAGGTAGGTACCTACATTGTGTACCTATCGTTCGCTCAATGGCCAAGTTATAATTTATTTGATTTGAAGTAGAGTACTGAAAAGGGTATACCAAATGGGGTTTGGACACCCTGAACATCCATCATTCCACTCATCTTAGTTTTTACCCAGCACAGTCTGACCGATCAGTCGTTTGACCTGTACAAGGATAGATTAAACAATTAAATAATGATACTTACTTGTAGCGAGTAGCGAGTATTGGTGCAGAGTTTCATGCGGGTGAAGCCTTAGGCAGTATCTAGTTTTATAAATGTATAATTTTGTGAAGACGTCTGGATGTTTGTCCTTCAATAACGGTCAAACGGCTGAATGGATTTGGTTGAAACTTCGTACAAGGATAGACTATCTATAGTCTTGAATAACACTGCTAAACTACTTCTTTACACCAATGTCTTAGCAGAAATTTTACAATCCAAATAAAATTTATTTTTCACTGACCCTCTACTTCTACTGGCTTATTCTAGGTAATAAGTCACGGGTTCACAGGTAAACGAGTTCGACGGCTGCTCGGTGTTAATATTTGTGTATAAGATTATCTATGGATATATTTACATTGTTCTAGGTACATATTTCTATGCGTGGAACTGGAGGTATACCACCCTTGTACTGCGCGGCTCCAGGCGCATCCGTCCAGCTGCAAGTGCCATTTGCCAATCATAAACGGATGAAAATTAATGGCTACCGCCTGCTATCAACCTTGCGGGCGAGTTCAATTCGTGCGAATCGTCCAATAAGCCTGTTTCGATCTTATACAGCAGTTGGGTTTTTTTTATCTACTATATAAAAATAAGTCGGGTTTTCCTTCCTGACGCTATAACTCCAGAATGAACGAACCGATTTGACTAATTTTGGTCTTGAATTATTTGCGGAAGTCCAGGGAAGGTTGAGTTGAGAAAAATTCGAATAATTGCCGGGAACCGACATCCACGCGAGCGGAGCCGCGGGCAAAAGCTAGTTTTTTATATAATTTATTTTATTTTAATCTTTTGAGTTATGATATGACATATATTTATATTTTTGTAATCGCCTTCTGATCCCCTTCATTTTCATACACTACTCGACAAGCTTGAGTAAAATTATATTTTTGTCTACACACATTTCAGCACCTACAATCCACTATGTGCTTTGTATATACATTTTATGTACCGTATGACACTCAGGAGATGAATACCTTTCATTTGTGACCCCACTTATCAAAATCCGTCCAGCCGTTAGGCCTGTAGAGGGGAACAAAAAAAACTACATACATAAATACGCGTGAAATACATACCCTCTCGCTAGCGCAGTCGGGTAAAAACATCCAAAAGACAATCTGAGACTATTTGAGTGGACTATGCAGTAGAAATTCTAATAGGCTGCATAAATATAAAATTAGGAGAACATAGTAATAGAGCTGGTTTTCGATAATTTCAGCTCTGCATTGATGAATCAACCACGAAAAAGATGCCTTCCGCTTTAAAACATGTAGGTGTGGCTCAGTGCACCTCGAAATTTCGAGGAGTTCCGATAGCCTACAGAGTTTTAGACTCCTTGCAAGAACTTAATAGACAGGATAAAAAAGTGATTCCATCTCATACGGGGATATGGGGTAATGAGGAAGCGGACCGTTTAGCAAGAGAGGCTGTAAATGACGGGATTTCCACCACTTTATACAGATACACTTTATACAAGATACAAGTTATAAATAAATAAATAAATAAATAAATTCTGAATGAGAACATTTTCAAACTATGGTCCGACAATTATACAAATCTTTCACTAAGTAAAGGAATATGGTATAGGACAATCTGTTCTGGTGCTATTTCAATGTCCCTGGTTTGAGTCATGTAGGTTAGACAGGAGCTCTCTGGTCACAGCCTTCAGAATTCGTTCTGGGCACATTCCACTCAACATGTTTGCATATTTAATTAAAAAGTCAGCGTCACCAAACTGCACTGAATGTGGTATGGTCGAAGATGTTTATCACGTTTTGATGGAGTGTGTCCGGAACGAAGCAATAAGAAGTACCATTGTCAATAGTATCATTGATTGCCTTATGGATGTAGGTTGGTGCAATACAGTATTGAGCCAACCAGATTCCAGAAGAGCCAAAGAACTGTACAAATTAGTTAAGTTTGGAGTAGGGGCTAGATCATAGGTTGTTATAGTATGTAAAATGCATTACGAGGGCGACATGGTCGCTTCTTTTGTGTACCAAGCCCACTTTAAAAAAATAAAGATTAAAAAAAACATGTAGGTATAGTAAATACTGAATATATTATTATCTAACTACCTACCTACCCACAGGTAGGTACATTTTAATGGTGATTCATGAAATGCTAAGAACATTCCGTACCTATCTACTGAAATATAACATCGCCTCAATTATAAAAAAGGACTTTCCCAGCCAGTGATAGGTAGGTACGTAGGGAATTAATAGCGATATGGGTATCTTCCTACTTTTGATGATAGTTTGAAGTGTGACATAAAATTTTTCCTAATAGCATTTATCAATCAATTAATGAATTAGCCCACCGCAGTCCACTGCTCGACATAAGCCTCTCCCAATAGCATTTACTCATTCATTAATTATATTATTAGCTTATCATTTTGATGTTTAGGTAAGTAAGTAGATACTTATTAAAAGAAGCTGATTTGATTTGACTTGAACCTCTGGATATGTTTCCTTGGTTAGAGGGCTTGACGACCAAGTTAGCTAGGTTCCAACCCTTCCAATAATAGTTATAATTTTAAACCTCCTTGTTTGGGTGAGTTGAATGTTCGGAGCCAACCTCACCTACGACTCCAACACACTGACGCTCCCAGTGATTGACCCTCCGTATCAGAATAGGTATCTTTGGGCCAACCAATCCATAGGAGACGAATGAACCTGTTGCTGTGTTCCGGGCACTATTATTGACTCGAGCCATGCATCTGCGGTTGATTCTGGGCTGTCATCATCATCCACATAAAGTCGTTAGTCCTGATTGCATCCGAGGCTATGTTGCCCTCGGAGCTCAGGGTCCGCCTTCCGGCTCTTTCTCCTCCACTTCACACGATCTTGGGCGTCCAAGGTCCACGACGCGACGCCAAGCCAGCACTTCTTGGGCCGACCTTTAACACGTCGCACCAATCTGTTCCTGTCTGCGTCCATCAGCGCAATGTCATCAGCATACATAAGGAACCATGGAGGCTGCTCATAGTCTCTGATACTGTCCGACAAAACGTCTAATACCAAGCTGAACAGGTAGGGACTAAGTACGTATCCTTGGTGTACCCCGACGGTGATGGGGAAGGTTTTCGTGTCGCCAACAGCGGTCCGAACCAATGGAACCGGAATCTTGGTACATATCTCGGATGGTGTCGACGTAAGCCTCTGGAACTCCTTTGGAACGCACTGGCCACCAGATCATCGCGCGAGGCACACAGTCGAAGGCCTTCTGCATGACTAGGAATAGACAGTGCAGGGGCGTGTTCCGCGCCCTGTATCTTTTCGCGACGATCCATATGGCGAACGCCTTTGAGTCTGGGTTGTATATACAGTATAAATATCTGTCTGATGGCAAACAGCCATATCCCTTGGTTGCCTTGTACGACACCGCATGGGAAAAGATGGGGTGGCCTAAATTCTACTCTGACGGGAACCACGCGGCTCCAGTCTGCCGGGAACCAGTTAGACGTAATATGAATATTCCCAAATATTTTTTTAATTTCACTCAAGAAAGTAATACAAGATAGAACCATTGATATTCAGCCACGGAGTCAAATTCGTAAAAAATATGTTGACATTAGATGTCAATTCCATGCCTATCCCATGTCAAATTTTGACATTACGTTCATACATTTAAGATTGGTGTGGATTCTGGAAATTGGGAAATGCTCGGCAGTGCAGGGTTAACAATTTTGTCTGTAACTTGTAATGCGTTATTGTTAACACTAATCAGCAAATTGGAATAAGCATTCCCGCAACAAATGGTTTGACTGGTTCAAAGTAAAGTATTGAAATGTAAAAGAATCAAAACATAACCTATAACCTCCTGCAACTTAAAACTTTACAAAAATGTTCGTATGTAAGAATATAGTTGCTCGCACGGCGGTTTTTAGAAGATCATTATTCAGCAGTACCTTCATCGGCGGCCGGTGTTGGACATATCAAAGTTACAGTAGTAAGTGTTCTTAATAAAAACATTCACCTACTTATAATTGCTTGATATGTACAATTGAAACTTGTACTTAATTCTTCTCACGATAACTGATTAATCCACAGGATTCAAAGGTTAATTGAACATCTTCCCTAATTGCTGAATACAATTCTTCTACATACATACAGACCATATAAATTTCTTGTCATATTTCACATACAAGGTGACCTTATTTCATCATCTATAAAAGTTGCAAGTTTATTTCTATGTACAGTTGCTTCAAAAGTAGCTTATAAATAATATAACATATTCAAACTAACCAATCTTTGAAAGCCTCTGCGGCACGTGTTCAATCCTCGCTCATTGCAAATATTTGTATGTATAAATAGGGCTATTTGCATTTGTCTGGGTGTTTCTATTTATAATATGTATGTATTTTTAAACAAAAAGTATCTAAGTATGTTTATCCGCATTCTAGATACCATAACACAAGCTAGTTAAGCTACACTTACCGTAGGTCTAGATAACGTTCTGTAGAATGTTGTGAAATATTTATTATTTATTTATTAATGTATTAATTTCATAATCAATCAATCAATAAGCCCACCACAGTCCACATTCGTAAACGTTTTTTTTTCTAAATTATATAACAATTCAGACTATTTCAATGTAAATTCAGTAAATAAAATTGACAATGGTAACTTATTTATGTTTCCAGGTCTATCAGTTGGTCTAAGAAACAGATTTTCACTCAACCACATACTGAACAATGGCACATGCGCATCAGTCCTACACAGAAAATGGTGCTCAAAACAATTATTAGAAGGCGATGACAATGTTTTAAACGTTCAGCATGGCAATGGTATGTACAATTATTTTATTGTTACAAGTTTAACGTTACTTACCTACTTCCTTACTTCCAGCGGGGGACGCCGTCGACCGGACGGGTGATCTGCCCTTTTTGTGGGCCATTTCACCCAAATCCCCTATTACTTACATTAACTGTAAATGAAATAAAATATTTATAGGTTGTCCATGGTTCTGTAGGTGTGGAATACTGATCCTGTTCACATAACCTGTTCCTGGGATTAAAAGTAGCTAAAAAAAAAAATTTCTTTGGATGGAATTCGAAAATATCTATAAGAATAATGAGAATTTTTTTTTTATGAATTTTTAAGCATTTTCCTAATTAATTCAAAAATTTGTGATCGGCCCGGGCAGATTTGAACAAGGTGCTTTTGACTACTTAGGTAGAAAAGCTAAGCTGGTCTGGTAGCTTAGTGGTCAAAAGCATTCTCCCAGTAAGAGCAGGATCGCAGGTTCAAATTCCGCCTGGACGGATCACAATTTTTTCCTTTCTAAATCAATTTGAATAATATTCTTTGCTCATTTCTTTTCCAGCTATTAAGAAAATCACAGATCTGTTTCCATTACCCCGTTTAACACTGAACAATTACACGAGTAAAACGCCTAGTAAAATATTTGATGTACACTACAAGCAAAGTACCGTTGCTCCCAAAGGAAGGAAAAAGCCAATACAACAGAATGACTGGACGTGTACATATGTTTTCACGTGGCCAGAAAAGATGAAATTTGAAAGGTAAATTTACAACGAATTTCAATTTAGAGATAGTGATATTGAATATGTTTTAGCCAATACCAGTTTGAATCTGAAGCTTACACTTTGGACTTTGGAGTCAGGAATCCAAGAGTCTACTCTCTTTTTGTCTGCCACTTAAGTGTTTTAAAAAGCTAGCGGACCCGGCGAACTTCGTACCGCCCGCATGGGGTCCGATGGCGTCCGCTGCACCCTCTACAATATTAAGCATGTATTATACATATAAACCTTCTTCTTGAATTACTCTGTCTATTAAAAGAAACCGTAACAAAATTTGTAGCGTAGTTTTGAAGATATAAGCATACATAGGGACATAGTTATGCGGAAAGCGACTGCTTTATACTATGTAGTTGTAGTGACTATCCGTATGGAAAAAGAATATCTTGTCCCTTATCTCATCACAGTAGTCTGTATTTCACCTTGTAGTGTAAAAACAATAATAAAGCTAATATTAAAGTAGCAAATTGTTTCATTTACAGCACAGCAATATCAAAACGGCAAGCCTCTGAAAAGGCAGCAACCCAAGCCATCCACTGGCTATACGTCAATCATAGAATAACTGCAAAAGGTGAACCGATATACAACAAGACTGTTCTAGAAGATATTAAAAGTAAACTGAACGAACCAATACGGTTGAGTATCAGTGACAAATCTGCACAACGAGTGGAAAAGATATGGAACGATTATCAAAATGGGATAAGTAGGTTTGTTTGAAATCTTAATGCTTGTTAAATATAGTATATTTAAACTATTTTTTATGGAAAAAACTTCCAACAGTATCATGTAGCTTGCGTTTCATGTTATACCATTATTATTATTTATTATATTATATATTGAAATAAAATTATTTTTAATGGATTTTGTTGCAATTGCGAAGTGCGTGATATTAAAAAAAATGTGAGTGTGTGTACAATTTTTTTTTTGTTATTTTGTTATATCTGCTGACTGATCGTCCATGTACAAAATGTGTAAGAAATAAGCATTTTGGCCCATTTTACTGCGGAAAATACTTTTGTTATTTTAGAAAAAGTATTATGGCAAACAAAAATAAAGCTCAGATTAAGTCCACAGAGAGGATATCTAAAGAGCGCTGAAGCTTTGCGTGGGGGCGTAGTGGGCCTTAAAACAAATTACGTTTTGTGTGCTATATTTGGAGTACCGTCCAGATCTGTGATGTGATTGTATCCGTCTCCAAATGCTTAGTCACTTAATGGCAGTAAGACAGCCTCCGTGGCGCGGCGGTAGAGAACGCGGCCGCTACGCAGGAGGCGCAGGTTCGATCCCAGCTCCGTGCAAATATTTGTATGCTTATACATGAGTATTTGCATTGGTCTGGTCATGCCTCGGAGAACACGATAAGCTGTCGGTCCCGGTTGCCATACGAACATGTATGGCAGTCGTTACAGAGGAATTGGGTGAAATGGCCCACATAGAAAGGCTGATTACTCGTCCGGTCTAATCTGTAAGCATAGTAATCTATAAGCGTAAATGAATAAATAAATGTAGGCATTACAACACTGAAAAAAGCTTTAAGAATCAATATCAACGCTGCACTGGATTGTAAAAAATTGTGCAGTAATTCATAGTTCTGTTTCCTTCATCATTTCTGGCTGAGCGTAGGTTTAGTGCAGTAGCTAATTAACTCTCTGGGAAAAGGCACTTGCGAACCTGTCACGATGCGCAACAGGGATTCAATTGCAATTTAAATTTGCTAACTGTTCAACGCATATGATATACTCTTAGGTATGCATGGGTTTATATATCCATCTCACTCACAGATTGCTTAGCTTAGCAAGTTGATGCCACCGGGCCACGCCTGAAGCTAACCAAATTTTCCTATAAGTACATCCGTCTGGAGCGACGCCTAAGCTTATTTACTTTTTTTCCTATGTGAATCGATTTCAATAGTTAGCATATGAAATGCTTTAAAATACCCTAACAACTTGGGTGCTAAGGAGCCTTACCAACATCTCCAAGGCCCAAGAGATCCTCACAACAACCTCACCTCCGGCCTAGCACCACGACCCACAGTCGGCATGAGGTTTTAGTCGGTTCGAGTCCGACATAACCACCCCTTTCGGCTCCGGCAGGGGGGGGTTTATTAGCTAACAAACAGACGAGGCTCTGGCCCTGGAAGTGTCTCGCCACGTATTGCGTGCGTTAAAGAAGTGACTGGCGAAACGTGGGCATGAGTAACACCTCTGTCTACTCCTTTGAGGATAAAGGCATGATGGTGTCTCTGTGTCGGTTGTTCAACAACTCTCTCATTTATATCTATATTTCTTATAATTTTGTTTTTTTTTTATGAATTTTTACTAATATCGATCATTATTTATATTGTTTTGCCTTTTGCCCTTGTGCTGTTCCCCAGTGCGAATGGTTCAGCTTTGCGTATTTGTATGGGGTAGTATTTGTATACTCTTTCATTTTGTTGGTTAACATGATACTGTTGGAAGTTTACGCGAATGTTACACGTTAAAATAAAACTATTTTGAAGAATAATATCCCGATTTATTTGATTTTATGCATACTAATATTATAAATATGATCCATATCCATACTATTATTATAAATGCGAAAGTAACTCTATCCATCTATCTGTCTATTAGACTGAAACGCCTAAACAACTGAACCGATTTGACGAATTGTGTTTCTAATTGTATTTTATTAATAATCACAACTCAGCACAATTACAGAGAGAGAGATAGAGAGAGAGAACCATATAAAATTGTTTAAAAGAACTATTATTTAAAGAAAAAACAGTTATTTTCTGTTTCGAGATATAGATGCTGTGTAATTTTTAAATAATGATTTTGAATTGCAGTGGACATTTACGCAGCCACGTTTAAAAATTCCAAGCATGCAATAAAACATTCACCGGCTGTTTTAACTAAAGATTCTACTATTGATGACGGTTTGTACCGACTTTTTATGATATTACCTATCATTTTAGCTCGAATTGGTATACTATTTTTTTTCCGTGCGGAAATCACCGTGGATACCCCCCTTGCCGGGGCCGGAACGGGAGGTTATACTAGGCTCCATGTAAATCCCTAAAGAGGTAAGAAGAGGTGTATGTGGGATACACCAACTATGATATTTAGTCTCAAATAATAGGAGACGGCTAATAGACCTATCCCTTAGTTACCTTCAACGACACACCATATTCTGCTCCATTAGAAACCAGCACCGTTGAATGATTTATGCTAAAAATAAGTCCAAAGAGAATTGAGCGTCCCAATAAAGCAGTCCAAACGGGGAAGTACCTGAGTCCTACAGAATACCACGGTTATAATAACCTCGTGTTGTGTTCCCTGCAGTGAGTAGGGTAGCCAGAGACTTTTTGTGCTATCAGTGGGAACACTTAAAGGCAAACTGGTGGAAATTTTCGAATATAAATGTAACCATCTCTACCACGGCTTCCATTTGCAGAGCAAGCCTGTAAGAATCGTTTTGTAGGGACCCGTTGCCACTAGAGGCTGCTGTACAACGCATTGCTTAATACAGCTGTCAAAATAATGTATTGTGATCTTGAATGAATTTTACAGCATTAAAGTATGCTAACTGTACAAATCGAACTTCAACAGCAACTTCTCGGGCGGGACTCGAACCCGCGATCCACCGTCGCCTTAAAGACGGATAAATAGAAGGAAAATTTGAATCACATCGGGCGTGTCTCGGTAGCCGAGTTGGTGCATTCCCCTGTAAGGGAAAGATCGCGGGTTCTAGTCCCACCCGAGAAATTTATTTTTTTCCTATGTGTTCGATTTGTATAGTTAGCATACTTAATGCTGTAAAATTCCTTCAAGATCACAATACATTGTTTTGACAGCTGTATTAAGCAATGCGTTATACATCAGCCTCCAGTGGCAAGGGGTCCCTACAAAACGATTCCTACCGGCTTTCTTTGTAAATGGAAGCCGTAGTAGAGATGGTTACATTTATACCATAAAACTTCCCCCGGTTTGTTTTTTTTAATTTTCACTCTTCACCATTGGCAGCCTCTGTGGTATAGCGATTGGGTATCCTATAGTTAAAATAAATTATCTAACCGAGCTTATAAAATTAAGAATGGTAAAAGAGCGGTAACAATTGCATCGGTTCTTATTTTATCGTTTTTATTTAATTTTAATCATCCGACCAAAATGTTTTCGAAATGTATTGTGATATATTTACAAAACAACAATGTAGGTATTATTCTGTTGTAGATGACTTCTCAGAAAATGACGACGAATTTGATAGCAACGGAGATATCTCAGGCAAGTACATAGTTGTTATCTACATATAATAGCGTTTCATTGAGTTAGGTACGTAACTAAAAGGAAACAGTCTTGATAATAATAATAATATGTCTTTATAACGTACCTATACAAAGGATTTATGTGTATTTACCCGATTGCACCAGCGAGGGTTATGTGCCCATTTGCCAATCATAACCGAATGAAAATTAATGGCCACCGCCTGCTATCAAGCTTGTTTCAATATTTTATACAGCGGTCGGGTTTTTAATTATTTTTAATATATGTTATTCCTCTTTATTCATTTAAATAAAACTTATAAATTATATTTTTAAATACATATAACAAAAATCATCTATTTAAAAATATAAAAAATAGTACCCCACTGGCATTGGGTACAGGGACAAAGACACAAGAGGAAAGATTTGGTTATTTGTTTATTATTATTATCAAAATTATGATTAAACATCAAAATCTAATCACTAAGCAGTGGTTTATTTGTTTGTTAAAATGTGTTAGATCAATAAATCACATTAATCAGAATGTGATTTTCCGCACGTCAAAAAACATGTGATTTTACCCTTAGTTTAGATATCTTTAGTTCAGTACCTAATTAAACGGAGTGCACGTTTGGTCACGCCTTTATAACCCCAAAGAGGTTATCAACAACTGACATCTATGAGTTGCAATAACCACAACTTTGTGTGTAAGATATAATAATATTACAGTTTATGCCCCCGGATCTGCACCTAATGGTACATAATGGAAAAAAACTGCCACTGTCATATCAGATGCTCTTTGTAATTCGAAACACGATTAGTTGTACTAAAAAAAACTTAAAATTAGATTTATTAGTTTTAAAAAATGATAACTAATCGTGTCATGGACTTTTTTGACGTGCATGCAATAGTTAAAGTATCTATATATATTTACCTAATATTACAAACACTCAAGAGGAAAGATTTGGTTATTTGTTTGAAATGGTTAGGCGCTGAAACTACTGCATTGAATTGAAAAAAAATTACACCGTTGGGAAGCTACACTATCCCCTACCTACCTACCAGCATAATAAACTTAAAAAAAATACAATATTATTGTTTAAAAAAAGAGGGATCCTTATTAAAACACTAAGGCCCGTATTCTAGAATAACACTCAGCCTGAATCTCGATTTGTCTGAGGAAAGATTTTATAGGCAATATGTCAAATCTATCATTCTGTCTATACAATCTGTCATCAGATGAATGGCATTCTAGAATACGGGCCTAAGAATGTAAAAATTGATCTTAAAAGAGCAGGGTCAGCTGAACAGAAGGTGCATCCTCGCGGGTAGAGCCGCAGGCAACAGCTAGTATAATAGACACCCGGGTTACAGTTAGCTTTTTTTTAATAGAACTAAAACACCACGTCCACCCAGTATACGGACGGAACATAGTTCCACCTAAGAAGTCGGGGCTGGAGAGACGGGACCGTGAACTGAGGAGGACCTTCGAGACCTACGACGAAGAATTGACGCCCCTACCTATAGATGATTATAGGTAAGTAATCATCGACCCCTGGGGGTCAGCGGTTGAAAGAAAATTAATAATAATATTTATTTTATTTAAAACACCTCTCCCATTCAAAGTTAGTAACCCTAGTGGGGACGATTGCACCAGGTATTTTAAATGGGTATAAATTTCCCCACCAGTGGGGAAAACTGGACACACATTTTTTTCACATTCCACTTTGCCCCACCAGTGGGGACGCTTGGTAGGCAAAGTGAAAGTAGGTACCCAAAGTATTCACAATAATTTCAAAGGTTATAAAGCGTTTGTTTCACGGCAACAGGCTCGCTTCCTGTCCCGTGAAACTGTGTAAAAAACGAGTCGACAGGAATTTCTGTTTATGTGCTCGACAACGTGACGTCACAATTTAGAACATGCGAAATTGAAATTTTAGCGCGGAATTGGGTTCTGTTCGATTGCTCGAAACGTTTACAGCAAGATGTCGCTATCACAGTAATGTAACTTTATTCTTTGCTTAGGTAGATTTATGATTCGATCTTTACAATCAACAAAAGATTAACTTTTTTTTTTGAGATTACAGCATAC
Organism: Eilema sororculum; assembly: GCA_914829495.1. NCBI lineage: Eukaryota > Metazoa > Arthropoda > Insecta > Lepidoptera > Erebidae > Eilema > Eilema sororculum. The sequence goes on from OU618532.1 coordinate 4,084,607, forward strand.
AAATCAAACCCCAAGAAATGAAATTAAAATTAGTTCGGAGTCTCGCGACCGTAGTACTTTCGTTTCGATAATGTGATCATAGATGGCGCTGTAATAATTTTAATTCATCTTTTCTATATTCAGGAATTTAATAATTATGAGTAAAATGTTGTATTATAAAATACTTCTATTACGTACTCAATAATAATTATAACAAACTTTGACTTTTTATGCGTTCACGCCATGTATTGGCAATCAACCTTTAAATGTTTCACTTAACTGCCGCTAGATAGAGCAACTTAGAATTTAGTGGAAAAAAACTCCTTTGTTATCCCTATAACCTATAAGTTTATATGTACAGTGGTGTCTATTAGATAATCCTGTATTTTATTATTATTGCCGAAGGGCTATGCAGATACTGTAACACCCCCATTAACGTCAATTGTACCACTCAGTTTCCATTTATAGGCAACAGAGGGTGTCCAACAATATAACAATCCATGTCATTATTTTATTAATTTTGTAATATGGAATTTAGAAAGTGGATAAACATTATTAAATACTTTTTGTGAATTCATATACCTACAATATATGCACGTTACTTCTTATTACAAAATATTTTTTTTAACTTATCTGTCTTTTTGTTTCGGCTAATCTCTGAAACGGCTGAATTTTCACTGACAAAAACTTAAAAAAAAAAGAATTATGGGCACTGCAAAGGTAACAAAACGGTAGTCCACTTGGTCGAAAATCTATTGCAATTAAATGGGTACACATTTATACAATGGCCTCGACCTCAAAAACCTTAGAGGTCCCGATATCAAAAACCTTGTAACAGTTGTCCTATATAGAAGACCTGTTCCCGTAAGGCCTTAACCTAGAATCGGTGACCTTGAGACCCCGATTCGAGAACGCGGCACCATCTCGTGACCTCTAAACTCATTGAGTGCCCTTGGCCGTATACGGGCCGACCTTCTAGTTATAATATAGGTCGGGTCACGGAATGGAATCAGATGACGTCATTACAAGGTGAGTTACAGATTCATATATCACTTTTTTATATATATTCATGTCTGAGTATCTCCGAAGGATAGGCAGAGACGTATTTTACAATTCGTAATTTTGACGTAAGTTTTTAACTTATTGCCACAATCGGATCACCTAGTACAAGTAAAAAAAAATATTAAACATCACAAACTGGGAATTAGTCGTAAAACCCTCTAGGTCACGTGCAAAATTAATGGCTCAACTCAACAAGACAAAAATAATAGTAATAAGAAAGAAGCAGTATTAAGAAGCATGTTTAGGTAAAGAAAAATATTCTTAATCAGTTTGCTCAAATCAAACCTTAACGTGAAATGCTCTAAAGTCGAATTTAAAGGTGCCGTTACATCGTCATGGTCTAGTCTTTTAAAGTGCATTATATCTAACTCCTTTAATTTTGATGCCGATTCTAAGACTGATTGACTTTCCCTGAAACTATATAAGTGGTTCAGTAAACTCAGACCCTTACTAATAAAAAAATCACATTTTAATTGTACCTATCTAGGTATGGCTGTTATTTCTACACAGAATTTTGATGGTGAATTTTTTTATTAGTATGCCTTCAATGTTTACTTAAATATTATTTAAATCGAAAAAGGTGCATTAGGTACATTAGAAACATCACGAAAGACTGGTTTTCCATCTTTGGCTCTAAGGTAATCGAAAGCTCCAAAGAGTGAAGGTCTGTCCTCAATACCAGATTAGGTGACATCGCGACCTCCTTTCTAACGAAACTGTATCGGAGTCTCGTTTTCAGTTTCACTTTCGAATGCAGTTCGAAAATGAAATCTTGGGTAGATGCAAGCGTTTCTCTTTAAGATTTGCTCCCTTATGTGGCTGAATTTAGCTGTCTGTCTGGCCAGACAAATTAGAATTTAACTTCATTTTAATCCAAGAAATAATTTTGCTTTATATGGCCTTTCCGATTCATATTCCAATCTAAAAAAATAAATAACTTTTCAATGGACTGCAAAAAAGTAATTCATTTCACACAAATAGTGCGACACTATCCCAGTGAGGCAATCTTTAGAATTTCTTTATAATCGATTTCTTATAAATGACAATGACAATGCGATGAGAGAAATAGTTGGTCTCACCATCAAGGATGCTGAAGACCGGGCGAAATAAAATAGAAAAATTGGAAAGCGGACTCGGGCCTCTAAGGCCTTGAATTCCATTTCATATCTTCGCTAGGATAATGAAGATAAAAGTCATTGTGGTCAATATTTCGCGTTTTGACTACGAGAGCTAATCTCAAATGACAAGGACGCAAGGAGAGAGAGATCAAACACATTGAATCCTTAGTAAAGTTTCTCTTTAATATTAAAATAGTTTCCTCTTAAAATAACACTCTCTATTTCACACAGCATACAACAAACGTGACGTATCCGGACTGCGTCATAATATGAAACCGAAAGTGAACTCTCGCTTTCGTTTATCCACTTTCAATTGTCAGCTGTTCTGTCAAAATGACGTTTCGTACGTCAGATTTGACGTTTTCTACTTCGCAGTGACGCGTTTTACGTCAATGTGACACTTTCTAGATCACTCTCGGTTTCGTTTGTGCGCCAAACTTTCGCGTATGACTGTAAGTAGGTGACATAGATTCCTTAGAATTTTTTTCGAGTTTGGTTTCACTTCGGTCGATGTGATCTATCGTTACGTAGTATTAAAATAAGTTACTTTTACTTGCCTGTTTCTCCACTTACTTTTAAAGAGCACAATGGATTTTCTTATCGTTTCGTAACCGAAATCAATACTCGTGGTACCCCTCCAGCTAACCGTACCCCTACTTTACGTATTAGGAGTGCTCCAGGATTCGAATCTGGGACGTCTCGATCCTAGGACGACCGAACTAATCAATTTGATTTATGCTCAACGAGTTTGATTCCTGGGTTAGAGCCAGTAGCTAGAAATATTCATTCCAAAAAAATCCAATAGCGGTTTAGTCTTCATAAAATCGAACCCAGAACTTCTATAAGTTCTTTTCGCTATTCATTAGGCTTTCAATTGGGCCATCCACACTCTCTTAAAACAATCACCCCGTATGTTTAAAATACCCAATCCAATGTAAATATCTATCTATGCTTTCTCTACCGCACAGGCCATCACACAAATGGTTATTATCCGATAGTTAAAATACCGAGCTTCTTATATTAAGAATGGTAAAAGAGCGGTAAAAATTACGTTGGTTCTTATTTTATAGTTGTTATTTATTTTCAAACAGCCACCAAACCTATAACAGTAACTGATTTGACGTCACTAAATCTTTTTTCATACAAGTTACCTTATAACTTATCATTTTGACGTTTAGTAAAAAGTAAGTAATTTGACTAGTCAGTAGAATACCCACATACTATTTATTATGTATTCCAGAGAGAAAATAATCTCCACTCTCGAGGAGTCAAGAGTAGCAGTAATAGTGGGTGCGGCAGGGTGCGGCAAGTCAACCCGTGCGCCCGCAGCGATCCTGCGCCATTGTGGAGCCGGGACCAATGCCATCGTCTCGGAGCCGCGACGGGTAGCGGCCATAGGGTTAGCGGAGAGGGTCGCGAAGGAGTTGGGGGAAGAGGTAACTTTACCGAAGTAGACATAGGCATACAAAGTTTGCTGTTTTTCTTCTTCTTGTTTCTGTCTAATTCTTTTCACCCATGACCGAACGGAGGTGGTATATGCGTTTGGGGGTATGTTTGTGTGTTTGTTAGTGCACTACAGCAAGCATTTTCAATGCAAATCAATGTTGCCAATTTTCTCCAAAAATACTAGTCCTATTTTGATGCAGTTTTCATTTATTGGTTTGGGTTTGATTGGTGCATGTTCTTAGATAGGTGTTACGGTGACACCCCACTAGGGGGTGCTGCAGTAAACATTTTTTATACGTCATGGGTTTTTCTAAATTTTTAATTTTATAACTTCTTGTCCTTTCTCTACTTCTTAAAAAATAAAGTTTAAAACTAAAACCCGACTACCGAAAAATCACGCTCTAAAAGTAACAAACAAGAAAATATCAAGGATAGCCGTGGTCGTATGCCACTTTTCCCTAGCATATATTGTTTTGATAGAGTAAGTGGCATACGACCACGGCTATCCTTGATATTTTCTTGTTTGTTACTTTTAGAGCGTGATTTTTCGGTAGTCGGGTTTTAGTTTTAAACTTTATTTTTATTTATATAATTTTGTGCCAAGGTAAAGATAATAATTTATACATATTTGAAATTAGCTTATTAAGCCCTTTCATTTGATACCAAACACGGCATATTTATCTCAAATTTATTTTTTAACACAGTACCTTATGAGCGCTAGAGGGCGCCACACTAGATTGAGTGACCCATCATATAGCCTATAACCATCGGACGATAAAGCCGCTTCTAACGATACCTCATTTGTCCAGTTCTAATAAGTAGTTGAGGAGCTATGAGGGAACAAATCAACATACATACATACATACATACATACATACATACATACATACATAGCCTGTCAAAATCATAACCCTCCTTTTGGCTTCGCCGTAGTCGGGTAAAAAAGGGATTTTAACATTACAAATTGACGCTACGAGTATCATAAAGAGAATTTTTCTGTGATCTTGTAGTGGGAGGGGATAATCTCTGGATATTCTGGTCAGGAGAAGTCCACGCGGGCAACAGCTAGTTTATATAAATAAATTGAAATTAAGGATCGAAGAATGTTATTTTTAAAGAGTATTAAGATATTGTAACCTTACAACTATCTGAACTGTTAAAAGGATCTAGATGAAATTTGATACATAGTTATGTTATAAACATGATGGTGGATGACAGCATCCGTGGCGCAGCGGTAGTGAAAGTGGCTGCTACGCAAGAGGCGCGGGTTCGATCCCCGCTCAGTGCAACTATTTAACATAAACATAGCATAAACTCACGCCTATATTCCCCGAAAGGGTAGGCAGGGGTGCTAGCACCCATATTTCGCCAGTTTATTTTTAGGTCCCAATGTAGGGGCAAGCCTATTGCTATTAACCGGGCACTTATAAACCTGCGATAAATACACACATAACTTCGAAATGCATCGAAAAGTCTTTGGTATGTGCCATAGTAAACCTGGGATCGAACCCGAGACCTCGTCTCAGCAGTCCATTACCCATACCACTAGGCTACCGCAGAGGTAAATAAATCCATACTAATACTAGCTTTTGCCCGCGGCTCCGCCTCCGTGGATGTCGGTTCCCGGCCATTATTCGAATTTTTCTCTACGTACAAACCTTCCCTGGACTTCCACAAATAATTCAAGACCAAAATTAGCCAAATCGGTAAAGGCGTTGTTGAGTTATAACATTACAACGAAAAGTGGCATTGATTTATATATATCCACACTTAATATTATAAATGCGAAAGTAACTCTGTCTGTCTGTCTATCTGTCTGTGTGTCTGTCTGTCTGTATGTTACGCTTTCACGCCTAAACTCCTGAACCGATTTGATGAAATTTGATATAGGAGTAGATTAGACCATGAGAAAGGACATAAGGCTATGTTTGGTCGCGATAACCGACATCCACGCGGGCGAAGCCGCGGGCAAAAGCTAGTAGATTATAAATGCGAAAGTAACTCTGTCTGTCTGTCTGTCTGTATGTTACGCTTTCACGCCTAAACCACTGAAGCGATTTTGATGAAATTTGGTATAGTGGTAGATTAGACCTTGAGAAACGACATAGGCTATGTTTTGTCGCGATAACCGACATCCACGCGGGCGGTGCCGCGGGCAAAAGCTAGTATTATTATACATTTGTATGCCTGAATATGGGTATTTGCATTGGTCTGGTGGTACCTCGGAAAGCACGACAAGCCGTCGGTCCCTGTTGCCATTCGAACATCTATGGCAGTCGTTACGGGTAGTTGGAGCCCTCAAAAATTAAACAACTAGCTGCAATGCTTCGATATCGCCTTTGGGTTGTGGAGATCAGATTTCTATCGCTTCACAGAAAATATCCTTAAAGTTTAACCAAATCCGGAGTTAGACTGATAAAACGGACCCTAGACTCCAAGTTAAAAACATCCGTATGCGACTGAGATTAACGCTAAGTTGAAGAAGAAGATAAATTATAAACGTCATAAAAATGATTATTTGTGGGGTTAAACCCCAATATCATTAGTATACGTAGTAAAATTGTGTAAATATAAATATTTCAGGTGGGACTCACAGTGGGGTACCAAGTGCGGCTCCATGCTAAACCGCCGAGGCCTCCGTGTGGTTCAATACTGTACTGCACGTCTGGCGTTTTGTTAAGAAGACTCCAAACTAATCCTGGTAAGCCTTAGTACAGTTTAGTATGTACAACTGACTGCAGCCCGTGGCTCCACCCGCGTGGATGGTGGTTAAAAATAGTCTATGTTGTTTCCCAAGCTCTCTTTCATCTTTGTACTAAATTTCATCAAAATCGGTGCAGTAATTTAGGTGTGCCTTCACAGACACGGACATAGTTACTTTCGCATTTATAATATTAGCACAGTATAATGAGTGATCTTACAGTAGTTCATCGCGTTTGATGTTTGCGGAAATGCCGCCTTTTGCAGTTTTGTCAGGGCTGTCACTTCAGTTTTTATTTATAATTTATTTTTCTGTAATATTCTATGTATAACCCCTATTAGTTCTCTTTGTTCTGTCAAGGCACATCAACTCAGGCTAATTAATATTACTAGGTGATGCCCGCGGCTCCGCTCGCATGAATGTCGGCTATTGCGACTTTTGGTTATATCTTCGGTTCTACTCAACCAATTATGATCAAGTAAACGTAATATTTTAAGTCTGAGTTTTTAGATTTCGGTTTCGATTTCGGTTTCAATTTCGATTTCGAATTTCTATTTCGATTTCGACTTGAATTTGGATATTGGACTTGGAATTTGGTTCGGGTTCGGGGTTGGATTCAGATTCGAATTCGAATTTCGCTAATCGCCGGGATCGCTAAATTGATGATATATTCTTAAGGAGCCTATCCACGATCCGTTCGCCTGCAGTTTCAGATCGTATCGGGCGGCTTGCAGTCCTAAGTCGACAGCGCCCCACACAAAAGCGATTTTGGCCTGCCGGCCATGCGCTGCTGTCAGTTTTGCGGCTACACACGATCAGTTGGGAGTCGACAGTTTCCCATCGTATGATTGCCTGCCAGCAATTGTCTGATATCGGGATTGACGACCATTTTACCGACGATCAAAGCTGGCGGACCTGACATAAAAAAAAAACAAACGAGGTTTTCGGGGTGACTAATTACGTATAATAAAATCCATTTAGCGATCCAAGATGGCGGACTTGAAATTTCTCACAAAGTCAACATGAGCATCGTTTTCGAGGTTTTTAGAGTTGCTAATTACGAATATACCATCCATCCAGTCATCTTGGATTGCTAAATGAATAACATATTCGTAATCAGCAACCCTGAAAACCTTGAAAACGATACCCGTATCGATTTTAGTAAAAATCTCGAGTCCGCCATCTCGGATCGCGAAATGGATGTTATATTCGCAATGAGCGACCCCAAAAGCCCTGAAAATTTCAAGTTCGCCATCTTGGATCGCGAAATGGATGTTATATTCGCAATCAGCGAACCCAAAAACCCTGAAAGCGAAACCCATATCAATTTTGGTGAAAATTTCAAGTCCGCCATCTTGGATCGCGAAATGGATGCTATATTCGCTATCAGCGACCCCAAAACCCTGAAAGCGATACCCATATCAATTTTGGTGAAAATTTCGAGTCCGCCATCTTGGATAGCTAAATATAGAAAACCAAAAAAAAACAATTATAACAAACAAAACGAGTCATGAAAAAAAAATCACGTGATTAGTGTGATTACAAAAATGAGACAGCCCTGAATCCTTAGTACCGAGTAAAATGTATGGGCGTACCGAGTAATACCCCGTCCCCCACCACTCCCCTCCCCCCGCACAATTGCTCTGTCTAGACGGCTTCGTTGACAGACTGTATGTAGTATGAATCGTTAGACTGTGATATTGGTATGGGTAATAGCTCTGTGAGTATATAGCTATCTCTAGAATACGCCTCCATGGCATACTACATAAGTATGAATCGTTAGACTGTGATATTAGTTTGAATTAACTTCCATGCTTACCTCCTGCAGCCGCCAGCTTTTGAAGTGTGAAGCTTCCTTACATCAACATCATTAAAAATATGATGTTTACAGAGGAATTGAGAACCTCCACCTTTTTCGAAGTCGGTTAAAAATAACTCAGTTGGGTATTGGACCAATTTTGGAAACCCACCTTAAAAGATGTAGAATTTTATTTTATACCTCTTACAATTTATCTTTTTCACGAAACAACAACATAAATATGAAAAAACACGTTTTTATTTTCTTATTTTTAAAAGTGCGCGAAAAACGATCGGCCACGTAACTGACGTAATAAAAAAAATATAATATTTATTTTGTAAAACAACTGCAACTTTATTTTGTGGTAAAATATTTAGAATTCATCTTTGAGTGAAATACTTTTTTTGTTTAGTTATCTATATATATAAAAGAAAGTCGTGTTAGTTACTCCACTTATAACTCAAGAACGGCTGAACCGATTTAGCTGAAAATTGGCAGGGAGGTAGTTTAGAGCCAGGAGAAGGACATAGGATACTTTTTATCCCGTTCCACCGTTATTTTATCCCGGGTAAAGTTCCTGCGGGTCGGGGTCACGGAATCAGTATTTCTGTTACCCTGGTACAATTTGCATGATGTACCAGGCGTACAGAAATTTTAAGGAACTTTAAATGGGTCGCGGGAATAGGACCAGTGTATCCTATACATTTCTATTCCGAACTTAACGCGGACGAAGTCGCGGGCAAAAGCTAGTTATTTACATAAATAAGCTATCATATCCAATATATTTTATATTTTATTGCAATAGTTGTCCAATACCCAATTGATAAAATATTTGCTATTGGTTTCAGGTCTGGAAGGTTGCTCCCACGTCATTATAGATGAGGCCCACGAGCGTGACGTCAACACTGACCTCACACTGCTACTGCTCAAAAGGGCTCTGGACATCAATCAAGAATTGAAAATTATCATTATGAGCGCCACTTTGGATACTGGTGTATTTACTAGGTAGGTATTTTTGTTATTATTTATCGTTTGCAACCAAGACATTTTTTTTCTTGTGAAAAGTCCCCGCGGATACCAACACCACGGAGCCGGTGGAGGCGGTTATGTCGGACTCGAACCGACCAAAACAGTCAGTCAAAACAGTTTCTTCAGGCTCGGGTTCCCATCCCTGCTCCCGTGCCTCCTTTCGATACCGATATAGCATCGAAAGAACTCTCACATCCAGGTTCCACGGTAGGGATCCGGCAAGGAGACTCGCCGCCTCCAAGGGTATCGTGCGGTACCCCCTGATGGCCCTGCTGGCTATTGCACGCTGCGGACCATGCAGCAGTCTTGCATTGTGGACCGTCATGGTCTCCGCCCATATTGGGCACCCATATAGGGCCATGGACCGCACGACTCCCGCGTAGAGTCTCCTGCAGGAGTCATCCGGCCCCCTCATGTTAGGCAACAGCCGCCCCAAAGCGGCAGCGGTGTCCTTCAATTTGAGGGCCAGTCTTCGGAGATGCTCCCCGAAGTTCCACCGGCCGTCGAGCACGAGCCCCAGATATTACATCTAGGGCTTGATGCCGATGGAAATGTCTCCCACTTCATAATGACTATGGAAATACCTCATGGCTGGCATCCTCTGGTAGCTCCGAGGCCCATGAAAGAACATGGCCTAGGTTTTATGCAGAGCCACCTCGAGACCCAGCCGCCGGATCCGCTCCACGACTTGGGCAACCGCGGTCGTGGCCTTCAGGGTCGCTTCGCGGTATGTAGCCCCGCACGCCGTCACCAGCGTGTCGTCCGCATAACACGTGACGGCGGCACAGTCCCACAGTGAACGGTCTGCATACAAGCATGGTGGACAATATTATTTAAACCTTAGAATTAAGTTTAAACGTTACGTATACATAGGAATTGTCTTATTATACGATCAAAATAACATTATATTAGCTAAATACTTAAAAAGCAGAAACCAACATAACTTGAACTCTGTTCAACTGCATTTACTATGAGGATGTCAGCTCAAACTAGTTGTTTACGTCTCTGAACGTTTTTATTTTTATTCTGTGTAGGCTAAATTAACCGTGATTCATGTCAAGTTTATTTTTTTTGTGTCTATGAGAAATGTCAAAATTAAACAGTTCGATTCAAATAAAACCTAGTGAAACCTCGTTTAAAGATTTTCATTTAACAAATAACACAATAATAACAATTTAAACATGGTCCTTCGTAGCCAAATAATACCTAGTAACTGTGGACGTTGAACGCGAGTGCTCAGAATCAAAGGAATCGAGTGCATCCCATAAAATAGTGTTTGTGTGTTGGACGTTGGGACTTGGTAACAGTGAGTTGTAGTAATAAGCATTTAATACATAATATTAAATAATAAACACAAAGTGTAGTTAGCACATCAATTCTGAACTTTGACCTTGAACTTTTCTGAGAGAACATTATTCAATTTAACACAAATTACTTTAGAAGACAAGAAATAGAAAAATAGTCAATTTACTGGCAGTACTGGAACATTATTATGGAGGAAATAAAACAAGCGTTACTACTTCAAGAAGAGCGGTTTGAGCATATTCAAAAAGCTCATACTAATTACAAGAAAGCTCCAAAAGACAGAATAACTTCAGCTAGAAACCCGTTTGGAAAATTTAGAAAAGGAGTGGAATAGTTTTAAGACTGGGCATGACCAACTAGTATCACATATAGCCAAAGAGGAACGGGTAGCACATACATATTTTACAAATGACTTGTTTATTGAATGCGAAGAAATTTACATGTGCTATAAAAGTGATTTAAAAACTAAGATGCAATCTTATATTCCACTCCCTACCCCAGCAGTCAAAACAAATAGGACTGAAACTAAATTACCAGCTATTAAGATGCCTACCTTTTCTGGAAATTATACAGACTGGTTACCATTTAAAGATTTGTTTATATCTGTTATTCACAACAATGGAGAATTAGACAATGTGCTGAAACTACACTATTTGAAGTCAAGTTTACAAGGGGAAGCAGAGATATTACTACGAAGCATGCAAACAACGAGCCAAAACTATAGTTTAGCGTGGGAAATTCTAAATAAACGTTACAATAACAAGAGATATATCGCCAGGAGTGTTTTCAAAAGACTTCTTGGGTTAAAGCCATTAATTACAGAATCAGCACAAAGTATTAAACACCTATTAGATTCGACAGAGGAGTGTTTGGTCACTTTGAATTGTCTGGGGTTGCCAACTGACTCATGGGAAGCCATCATCTCATACATGACAGTAGAGAAATTGGATGCAGAAAGTAAGAGATTATGGGAGCAGGAAACCTCACTTGAAGAAAATGATAACTTTACAACTTTAAAACAACTTAAGAATTTTTTAAACGCAAGATTTAGATCATTGGAGATGAATGAAGGTTTCACTAAGACAACTAAGGTGAAGACATTCCACAGATCTTCATCAGCACCAAACTCAACAGTATGCACATTTTGTAAAGAGGAGCATTACTTGTACCAGTGCAAAAAATTTGCAAACCAACCACAAAATCAAAGATATGAATTCGTACAGGCCAACAACTTGTGTTTTAACTGTCTAGCTCCAAACCACCTGGTAGCCAAGTGCCTCCGAAACACAACTTGTCGTATCTGTCACAAAAAGCATCACTCCTTGCTCCACTCAGATAGCAGTGCAGATCAAGAATCAGGGCAAGGAGAACAACTAGAACTTACAGCAACACATCATGTAAATCAATTTGGTCATATCCTTTTAGCAACAGCATTGGTGAATATGGTTTCAAGAAATAAATCAACATATATCTACCGTGCACTCATTGATCAAGGCTCACAAGCCTCATTCGTTACTGAAGATCTTGTTCAGGAATTGGGTCTGAAACGAGAAAAAATCAGCGGATGGGTCTCCGGGCTATGTGAAGGAAGACCAATTCATACCAAATATATGGTTGAAGTTCAAATCACCTCAAGATGCAACGCTAACTTTACTATACCAGTCAAGGCATATGTGTTGAAGAAAATAACAAATTATTTACCTTCAAAACCAATTCACACACAATCCTGGCCAGAAATTAGCACCCAACAGCTTGCTGATCCTGAATATTACAATCCACACAAGATTGATATGTTATTAGGAGCTGATATATTTGCTGCAATTTTAAAGAATGGAGTACTGAAGAATCCACTGGGTTTCATAGCGCAAAATACTCACCTGGGGTGGATATTATCTGGTGGTATGCTGGCTTCCAATTCTGATACTGCAAATCGTATAATTAGCATGCATGTAAATCTAAATGAGAGTGAGATGTTAAAGAAATTTTGGGAAATTGAAAATGAAACCATTTGTTGTAAGAGAAAGTTGTCTCAAGATGAAAAGAAATGTGAAGAAATTTACAAGGAAACAACTATAAGAACAACCTCAGGCAGATATCAGGTGAACTTGCCCCTTGTAAAAGATACTGAATCACCTATTGAAAGAATTGGTAATACAAAGGAAGTAGCCATCTCTCGCCTTTTACAACTAGAAAGGAAGTTCAAAAGGGAACCTGAATTAAAGACAGAATATACAAAGGTTATACGAGAATACTTAACTCTTAAACATATGAAATTAGCAGATGAAGAGACAAAGGATGCCATCTATTTACCACATCATGCGGTGATAAGATATGACAAAGATACCACGAAGGTAAGAACTGTATTCGATGCTTCAGCCAAGGGGTCTAAGGGATATTCTTTAAATGACACTCTATTAGTGGGTCCCACGTTACAGAAGGATTTACGCACCCTGATTATGGAATGGAGACAACACAAGTTTGTTTTAGTTAGCGATATTGTAAAAATGTATTGACAAATCTTAGTAGCGGACAAACATACAGATTACCAAAGAATTTTATGGAGAGAGAACCCTAATGAAGATTACAAGTCCTATAAATTACTCACCGTTACATTTGGTACTTCTGCTGCTCCCTTTCTAGCAGTTCGTACACTATTCCAAGTTGCAGAAGATGAAGGTCATAAATATCCATTAGGAGCCGAAATAGTAAGGAACTCCTGCTATATGGATGACATTCTTGCGGGTGCACCAGACGAACGTCAAATTTTTGAAATATATAGACAAGTCTCCCAATTATTGGGTAGTGCTGGTTTTGAACTGCAAAAGTGGTCAAGCAATTCTAATACCTTTTTAAACAATCTTTCCCAAAACAAACGTAATATACAACCATTTGAAATAAAACTCGACACAGTGATAAAAACACTAGGTTTATCCTGGGATCGAGTCAACGATAAATTCAAATTCTCAATTTAACCAGCCCAATATCAAATACCCAATCACGAAACGGAAAATTTTGGGTGAAGTTGCTCGACTCTTTGACCCGTTCGGTTGGTTGGCGCCAACCATTGTTAAGGCCAAGATGTTTTTACAAAAATTATGGTTATCTGCCGCAGACTGGGATGATGAACTACCAAGAAACCTAGTGGAAGAATGGCTATCTTTTCGAAACCAAATACCCGCACTTGAAAGAGTGGAAATTCAACGATGGATGTATACTCACCCAGACAATGATCAGGTTGAGCTTCATGGGTTTGCTGACGCTTCCTCAACAGCCTATGCTGCCGTTACATATCTACGTGTGATCCAAAATGGCAAGGTTTATGTTTCTTTGTTGGAAAGTAAAACTAAGGTGGCACCAGTAAAACAAATATCGATCCCACGTCTGGAATTATGCGCAGTGGTGATACTGGCTAAACTACTCTCCCAAGCGGCTCACATTTTAAAAATACCTACTGACCGTATCTATGCGTATACCGATTCGATGGTAGTTTTAGCATGGATCCAGTCCCCACCTATACGGTGGCAAACATTTGTGGCGAATCGTGTAACTGAAATCCAAAACCAATTAGAAACTCGTAGATGGAGTCATGTCGTATCATCAGACAATCCGGCCGATATTGCCTCGCGCGGGATAGACCCAACGGAATTACCTTCTCAAGATCTGTGGTGGACTGGACCGCAATGGTTGAGTGCTATACAGCTAAATAGAAGAAAGGGAGTACTATCAGAGACACATTTAGAGGAGAAAAGGGTACAAATCTCAACCTTTCATACTGAAGATGAGGAAGTTTCTATTCTTGAAAGATTTTCAACTTTATCCAAAATGACAAGGGTACTTACGCACTGTCGAAGATTTCTTCGTTTAAAGGGGAAGGGGGAATCAAGCGATAACAAGGGCACATACCTTACCTGTACTGAACTAAGAGAAACCTTAAATACATGCATAAGAATAACTCAACAAAAATATTTTAGTGAAGAAATCAAGGCTTTAGAAGAGAAGGGAAAGATAAAAAAGGGGAGCAAACTAGTTTCATTGAATCCTTATATTGACAATACTGGAATATTACGAGTAGGAGGGCGCTTAAATGCCGCTAACATACCACAGGATCATAAACATCCCATTATCATACCAAATAATTCACACCTAGCGTTGTTGCTAGTTAAGGATGCCCACATGAAGTTGTTGCATAGTGGCGTAACAGTTATGATCAATTATCTTCGCTCACGCTACTGGATTATCGGATTAAAACCATTAGCAAAAAGATGCTTTAGAGAATGTGTCGTGTGTACCAGGTATAGAGCGGTTGCTGTTCAACCACTTATGGGCGAATTACCCAAAGAACGTGTCACTCCCAATAGACCTTTTAAGGCCAGTGGTGTCGATTTTGCTGGACCGATTCAGTTACGTATGTCAAAGGGAAGAGGACAAAGGTCATACAAGGGATATATCAGCTTGTTTGTCTGTATGGTAACTCGAGCCATACATCTCGAAGTAGTTAGCGATCTGACCACTCAAGGATTTTTAGCCGCTTTCCGAAGATTTGTGGCGCGACGTGGTCAATGTACTGTACTGTGGAGCGACAATGGTCTTAATTTTGTTGGTGCAGCTAAAGAACTATCAGTTATGCTGAATGCGAGCATGGAAGGAGTACTTAAGCAAGTGACAGAGTTGCTATGTCAAGATGGCACTACGTGGCATTTTATTCCTCCTAGGGCACCTAACTTTGGTGGTCTTTGGGAGGCAGGCATCAAGTCCGTGAAAACACACTTGACGAAGACGATAGGCAGTTCTACTCTAACATTTGAAGAAATGAGCACTTTACTTTGTCAAATAGAGGCCTGCCTAAATTCAAGGCCCTTGGGTCAGTTGGGAGACCATCCAGGTGATTTGGCTCCACTCACTCCCTCTCATTTTTTGATTGGGGAATCCTCGATAACTATTCCAGAAAAATATGACGATCAAGAGTATATCAGTCCACTCAATCGGTGGAAGTTACTACAGCGTATGATGGCCAGCTTCTGGAAGCGCTGGTCACAGGAATATTTACACACTATCCAACAACGACATAAATGGCAAGTGAAGACGGCTGCCCCGGCGATTGGCGATGTAGTTATTGTAAAGGATGACCAGTTACCCCCCGCTAAATGGTTAATGGCTCGTATCACTCATATGTATGCAGGACCCGACGGTGAAATTCGAGTAGTAGATTTGAAATGCAAGGAGACTACGCTGAAACGCCCTGTGTCTAAGATTGTTTTGTTGCCCAAGTTAACCTAAAACCATAGATGTCGTGAGATGTTGCATGGCGCGGTATAAGTGAAGAACAAGGTTCTTGGAGGGCGGCATGTTTACGTCTCTGAACGTTTTTATTTTTATTCTGTGTAGGCTAAATTAACCGTGATTCATGTCAAGTTTATTTTTTTTGTGTCTATGAGAAATGTCAAAATTAAACAGTTCGATTCAAATAAAACCTAGTGAAACCTCGTTTAAAGATTTTCATTTAACAAATAACACAATAATAACAATTTAAACACTAGTTATTGCGATAATTATTTATTGTTAATAATCTAAGCATTAATTACCAATTTATATTTTATTTTCATAGGTTTTCAATAACCAAATGTATAAATGTCTGAATTTTCACGAGTTTGGTAAATAATAGCAAATAATAATGATCAAAATAAAATTGAGTGATGTATTCAGTAAAACAAAACAAAACAAAAGCTATCAATTAATCCGGTTCGTCGCAACGACGTAGGTAAGATGACATTAGCTAAAGATTCTTCACCTGGCTGTGATATAATATGCTAATGCTTCGTCATTTGTTAATTATCATTGTCTAATAGAAGAAAATGGCTTTTTTGCAGTTTTGTAGCTTTTTCTGAGACTTCGCCTATGGTTTTTATAAGGTGTGCTGCATTATAGTCACCTGATCTCCTGGACGATACATGAGCCACCAGTATCAACTGACTCGCACTTCTTGTTTGGATCAAGTCGTCTACGCGTCTTCTTTTAGTTTTGAAAGATGCCTTGGGCGGCCCGGACTTTTGATGGCATCCCCTGACGATGAAGTTCATGGCCGTATGTAGCACTTACCTATGGCTTCACTGTTCAACCAACTAGTTGATGAGTTTATAAAACGCTCATAGTTATTTCCACTCTGAAGCCATTTCTCACTTAACTTACGCACATTATGGCATCCACGGTGGAGCGCCTCCGGCAGAAGCCGTACTGGCCATCCGCCCGGTCAGGCCTCACTCTGGATAGGTGCTCGACGAGGCGCTATGCAATGACTCTTTCAAAGAGCTTGCATACCTCGTCGAGCAACACTATGGGTCTGTAGGTGGACGGTCAGTACGCCGGGCGCCCCGCCTTTAGGACGAGGACCAGTTTCCCCGTCTTCCACATTTTCGGAAACTGACCTCGCACCAAACATGCGCTGAGAAACCCTCTCGGTCGGTGCTCGCGAACGAAAGGTCCACAATTGAGCTGACCCATCTCTTCACGCACGTGGTGACGGCCCCGCGATTCAGGAGAACTGAGACTATCAGCCCAGCTCTCCACTGCCCTGCCTCTCGGGGTCGTGCGTCGGGAACCCCAGATAGAGACCAGGCGTTAAAGTCCCCGAGCACCAGAATTGGTGAGGGTAACAGGTATTGACGACGACACCCAGCTGATCCAGCCATTGTTAGTACTCAACTAGGTCTCGGTTCGGCGAGAATTAAACTACCACGACATCTATCTCCCCTACATGTGCCGCCACGCAGCCATGCCTCCTTCTCACGACCACAAGGGGGTGCTGCCGGCAGCGGCGTTGTGCACCAGTGCCACGTATCCGTCCAGGTCGGTTTCCCAGGCAGGCCCGAGAAACCGGTGAGTGTAGCGGAGCTTCGCAATTACCGGCCTTATGACCGAAGCAACGGTCACCGACCGTTACTTCCGCCGTGCACTGCACCCCCACGTGGCCCACCAACAGGCACCGGAAGCACCGTTCCGGTCGGGCCTTCAGGAGTCGTACCTGCACCTTCTGGAAGCCTCCGATGGGGAGGTTCCGCCCATCGGCAAACTTTTGGTCTGCCGCGATCAGGCAGCCGACAACTGCCGCCCCCAGTCCACGTCGGCCGAAGCGTATTGCTTTGACCTTTACGGTGTCCTGAGGACAGCCTCCGGCCTCCACCACGGCGAGCTTCAGCTCCTCGGCCGTGATGGAGTTGTCCAGACCCGATATGCGCACTTCTGCGCACTTGTCGGCTGCGTCCAGCGTCTCCCTAAACTTAGCCGCTAGGGCGTCGGCTTTAGGGCCGCTGGTAGCGCCGGGGACCTCGAAGATCCGAGCTCCAGTGCGCGTGGGCTTGCACACCACTCTCGGAATCTCGAGGGCTTCAAGGTCGATGCAGGTCCTTGCCTGCCTTACGACCTGAGCGTACTCCACACCCCTCTCCGGCGCCTCCGCCGTCAGTGTTATGACGACGGCCGTCGATTGAGGGATGCGGAGCCTCCTCGGCGCTGTTGCCATCGCGGCAGCCTTGGCCCTTCTGGCCAATTTGGCTGCCTTTTTGGCGGCGTTCAGTCTCTGTTTATTGGCTCCGGCTACCTCCTAGCCCCCTGACGGGGGCTCGAGGATTTAGCCGGAGCCAGGATCCGGGCCGGGATTGAAGCCCGGGCCGGGGGCGGGGCTGAGACCAGGGCTGGAGACTTTTTCCGCTTGCCCTTCCCCTTCCCCTTCCCCTTACTCTTGCCCTGAGCGCCCTGGACGCCCTGAGCAGGACCCGGAGGACCTGGAAGGGGGCGGCACTCCCGGCAACTCGGTCAGGTGCACCACCCTCTTTTTGAGGGCCTCCAGCTCCGCTGTGACCCTCACTAGCCGGCGCTGGGACTCTGCCTCCTGTTGTTGGGCCTGGGCCGCCCTCTTCGCCTGCTGGCTTCAATCCCCGCTCAGTGTAAATATTTGTACGTAAGAATATGGATATTCGCATTGATCTGGTCGTGCCTCGGAGAGCACGTTAAGCCGTCGACCGGTTGCCATACATACATCTATGGCAGTCGTTACGGGTAGTTGGAACCCTGTAAAAAGTCCAACAACTGGTCTAACTGCATTGTTTAGATATCGCCTTTGGGTTGTGGAAGTCAGATAGCAATTGCTTCACAGAAAATATCGAAGTTCAGCTAAATCCGCAGTTGGACCGGTAAAAAGCGGGCCCCAGGCTCCAAGTTGAAAACTTCGGATGCTACTGGAATTAACGCTAAGATGAAAATCGGTGGCAACCAAGACACGGCCTCTAGAGCAAACTAAAGTAAAGCCAACGAAGCGAGAGAAAAAAGTTAAACAAAGTTTCAGCGGTTCCAAACTATTATCACTTCAAGCGCATTGAATTCCATTGAAATTGCTCATATGATGGCGGATCTGGCAGCTTAGAACCGCTGTGCTGACAGCTTTCCTGTACTACGAAACACGCAACGACAGCTGTCGCTCGGCCATTGTCGCGTACGTGTGACAGGTGCGACAAGGACAGAGACAATAATCGCTAGTTATCGCAACGTAACTCAGTAATGGTCGCTTTGTTTACCTTTTTTCGCTCGTCTCGTTAGTTTTACTTTAGTGCTAGAGTTCGGAGTCTGTGAATAATTTCAGTAAGTATTCTTCATAGTAAAAGCACAGTCTAACGATTCATACTACATACAGTCTGTCAACGAAGCCGTGTAGACAGAGCAATCGTGCGGGGGGAGGAGAGTGGTGGGGGACGGGGTATTACTCGGTACGCCCATACATTTTACTCGGTACTAAGGATTCAGGGCTGTCTCATTTTTGTAATCACACTAATCAAGTGATTTTTTTTTCATGACGTTTTGTTTGTTAGAATTTTTTTTTTCGTTTTCTATATTTAGCTATCCAAGATGGCGGACACGAAATTTTCACAAAAATCGATTTGGGTATCGTTTTCAGGGTTTTTGGGGTCGCTCATTGCGAATATAACATCCATCCTGGATCGGTAATGGATTTTATTATACGTAATTAGTCACCCCGAAAACCTCAATTTGTTTTTTTTTTTAAATTTCAAGTCCGCCATCTTTGATCGTCGGTAAAATGGTCGTCAATCCCGACATCAGACAATAGGGTATTTGACTAAGTCGTCGATTCTTCCCAATATTGCTTAATATGATAGCTTGTTCTGAGAAAATATGCCTTGCAAAATAAAATATTGCATATCTAAACTGAAACTATGACTTTTCATTAGTTGAAATTCCCAAAAAAGTCAAAATATAAACAATCAAATTCAATTCAAATATATATCTTTTTAGATTCCTCATTAAATTGTAAATAACTTTTATTATGAACAATATAAGTGTAAACGCAACGTAGACCGAGATAAATGCGATATTATCTTGCACTCCATACATTTGCACTACGCGCTACCGAAGCGTGACGTCACAATTTCATACGATTTTGTATGGAGCGTTTTCGGGCGGCGCGACACATTGCATTTTTCAAAATCAAATATCTTGAAAACTATTTGTCGTACGAAAATTTTACTTTTACAGTTCATTATATTGTAAGACAGTGGTCATTTTTCGAAAGTAAAAAAAAAATTGTCAAATAGCCCATTCATCATACGATGGGAAACTGTCGACTCCCAACTGATCGTGTGTAGCCGCAAAACTGACAGCAGAGCATGGCCGGCAGGCCAAAATCGCTTTCGTGTGTGGGCGCTGTCGACTTAGGGCCGCCCGATACGATACGAAACTGCAGGCGAACTGATCGTGGATAGGCTCCTTAAGAATATATCATCAATTTAGCGATCCCGGCGATTAGCGAAATTTGAATTCGAATCCGAATCCAACCCCGAACCCGAACCCGAATCAATATCCAAATTCAAGTCGAAATCGAAATAGAAATTCGAATACGAAATCGAAATTGAAACTGAAATCAAAATCGAATCGAATCCAAAAACTCAGACTGAAAATATTACGTTTTGCTTGATCATAATTGGTTGAGTAGAACCGGAGATATAACCAAAAGTCGCAATAGCTGACATCCATGCGAGCGGAGCCGCGGGCATCACCTAGTAATATAAATTAGCATGAGTTGATGTGCCTTGACAGAACAAAGAGAACAAATAGGGGTTATATATAGAATATTGCAGAAAAATAAATTATAAATAAAAACTGAAGTGACAACCCTGCCAAACTGCAAAAAGCGGCATTTCCGCAAACATCAAACGCGATGAACTACTGTAAGATCTCTCGTTATACTGTGGTAAAAGTATTTATGTTCTTTCGTTATAGATACTTCGACCAGTGTCCAGTAATAGATGTGCCAGGGCGAACTTTTCCCGTCGAAATATCACACTTGGATGATATACAAAAGAAATTTGGCCTAAGATTATCACACACTGTTGAAAACTGTCAGAAACAAGATGGACGGCCACAAATCAATTGTCAAGAGGTAAATGAAAACTGTTTCTATTTTGAGCGAACGGTGTCTTTGAACAACCTTGTCTTACAAATGCCGCGTGGTTCCCGGCAGAGGAGAGTTGCCCCGGCATCTCTTCCCATGCGTTGTCGTACAAGGCGACTAAGGGATAAGGCTGTTTCATATCAGACAGATTTATACAGCCAAGACTCAGCCTCAGATATAGGCTCGAGTCAACAATTAGTGCACGGAATATTATGGCAATACGCTCACCCCCGACCGATCGACTACAATTAGTGGTGAAATGTAGGTGTTAATTCATTGCTACCTAACCCTCCAGGGATAAAGGCGTGATTATATATATATGTATGTCTTACAAAAGCCGGTTGTGCGAACTATTTATAATTTGGGCCCAATAGTCTCCCTCCGAGAAAAGTTTAAAGAAAAGTCATTCTAATCGTAGTGTCAGAATACATTTTCGAGAACCTAATCGATCAATCAATAAATTAGCCCACCGCAGTCCAATGTATGTATGTATAGGCGAAAATTTCAAAATTTTCAATAGTTCATGACAGTCATTAAATAATTACCAGACACAAAAACAATCTTGTGATCTGTGATAGTAGACTCCAAAGAATTTATAAATGTTTCCAGGGCAAATGTTTTTTCAACAATGGATTTTTGTCTCTTTCGTTCTTTCTTTGACTTTCTCTCATACTTTTTCTTTATTTGTTTCTGTTTATATCTCTTTCTCTCTCTGTTTCTCTCTCTCTCTGTTTTTACTTATTGTTAGCATGCATTGTTCTAGATAGCTCAAGTGATAAAAGCAGTCGACAAGAACGAAAGAGAAGGCGCGATACTAGTGTTTCTGCCGGGTTGGTTGGAGATCAAACAAACTAAACAGCTATTGGACGAACACTACGGCCAATCAGGGATACACATGATATTGCCTGTACATTCCAGGTATGTATAACCTTTTGGAAGAGAAACGTAGGGAGGATGGAGGTGTAATTTACCTTCGACCCGAGGAGGGCCAGACCGTAAGGGATGGCGCTGGGTCAGCCGGGGTGCGAGGGATATGTCGAAGACAACCTCACCTCCGGCCTAGCCCACCCTTCGTCGGCGTGTGGTTTTAGTCGGTTCGAGTCGGACATAAGTCGGTTTTTTCTTATCGTGCGAAAAATCGAAACGACTAAAACGCTCGCCGTCTTGGGTCTTTGGTTGCCGGAGGTGAGATTGCCGAAAGCATATCTCTCGCACCCCGGCAGACCCAGGACCATCTCTTTGGAGATGGCCCCCCTTCAGGTTGTTGGGACCATAGTGTCCCCATCTAGCCCCGGGTACGGGGAGGCGCACTTTGTGCCGCCGCCGCGACTTGCTTCTGCTAGGGTGACAGGCGGCTCCACCGGTCACCCCCAGGCCAGCGCTCATGGAGGACGGAGCTCGTTCTGCGATCTCCGACGTCTGGTTCGCCTTTGCTCTTCGCGGGCTTCCCGGGCCTGGAGTCTAGTCCGGACCCGACCGGCCGCCTCCTTCTCGAGCATTACTTGCTCGCAGAAGGAGGTGGCCGCACCCCAAGCGTTCGCGCATCGTACCATCGCTGTGAGCAATGTGGCGAGTGTGAGGACTCCCACCCCCAGAGCCGCCACTAGGTCCTCGCTCGCATCACAGTGATGGCACTCGGACGTTGGCTCCTTCTGGATCTGACACAGGTGCTTCCCGACAAACCCGTGTCCAGTAATCACCTGCGTCTGCCGGTACGAGAGGCTACCGTGTGGCCTCTCTAACCATTCCTCCATGATGGGTCTTACCGCCGCTATTACGGCGTGCCCTGCGCTTGGTCGCCCAAGTCGTAGCTCCCACTCAGCTACCATGTCCTGGTGGAGCTGGGACCTCACGGCCCGAATTTCTTCAGGCTCGGGTTCCCGTCCCTGCTCCCGCGCCTCCTTTCGATACCGATATAGCATCGAAAGGGCTCTCGCATCCAGGTTCCACGGTAGGGAGACTCGCTGCCTCAAATGATATCCTGTGGTACCCCCTAATGGCCCTGCTGGCCATTGCACGCTGTGGAGCACGCAGCAGACGTGCATTGTGTACCGTCAGAGTCTTCGCCCATATTGGGCACCCATATAGGGCCATGGACCGCACGCTCCTGCGTAGAGTCTCCTGCAGGACTCATCCGGACCCCTCATGTTGGGCAGCAGCCGAGCCAAAGCAGCAGCTGTCCCTCAACTTGGGGGCCAGTCTTCGAAAATGCTCCCCGAAGTTCCACCGGCCGTCGAGCACGAGCCCCAGATATTTCATCTAGGGCTTGATGCCGATGGAAATGTCTCCCACTTCATAATGACAATGGAAATGCCTCATGGCTGGCATCCTCTGGTAGCATGCTCCGAGGCCCATGAAAGAACATGGCCTAGGTTTTATGCAGAGCCACCTCGAGACCCAGCCGCCGGATCCGCTCCACGACTTGGGCAACCGCGGTCGTGGCCTTCAGGGTCGCTTCGCGGTATGTAGCCCCGCACGCCGTCACCAGCGTGTCGTCCGCATAACACGTGGCGGCGGCACCGTCCGCGAGCTCACCGCGAAGCACCCAGTCGTAACCGATGTTCCACCGGAGCCCTGCGGAACACTGCACGACATCTCTCGCCGACCGAGGCCGGTCGCACTTGGGTAGACGACTGCTCTCTCTGAAAGATACGCCCAGACTTCGTCGAGCAACACTATGGGCCTGTAGGCGGACGGTAAGTCCGCTGGGCGCCCCGCCTTTTGAATGAGGACCAGTTTCCCCGTCTTCCACATCTTCGGAAACTGGCCATGCTCCAGACTTGCGCTGAGAAACCCTCTCAGTCGGGGCTCGGTGAGTGTACGGATCGGCGACAGCGGCGACATTAATGGCCCACTGTGCCATACTCTGGAGCAGAAGTGCCTCAGCAGCGACACAGTGGTTCCCATTCGTCTGCAGGACGCGAAACTGAGGATCCATAATGGAACCCCCATCTCCGCGTCCTGCCGCGAACCAGAGACGGAACGCCTGCCAACCGGTGCAGGCCTTGGCCTTGGCCTATGGTCGGCCGGCTTGCCCTCCACTGCACACCTAAAGACCGGGTTGGCCACAGCGGAAGCAACGGTCACCGACCGTTACTTCCTCCGTGCACTGCACCCCCACATGGCCCACCGACAGGCACCTAAAACATCTTGCATTTGGAAGCCGCCAATAATGAGGCTCCGCCCATCGGCATCCTTTTGGGCTGCCGCGATGGGGCAGCCGACAACTGCTTCCCCCAGTCCACGCCGGCCGAAACGTATACCCGGACACCCGTTTCCTTAAGCTTAACCGCTAGCGCTGGTGGCGCCGGGGACCTCGAAGACCCGAGCTCCGGTGAGCGTGGGCTTGCACACAACTCTCGGGATCTCGAGGGCCTTTAGGTTGATGCAGGCCATTGCCTGCCTCACCACTTGGGTGTACTTCACTCCCCTCTCCAACGCCTCCGCCGTCAATGTGACGCCGGCCGTCGATGGAGGCTTCTGGCCATTTTGGTTCCCTGTTCCGACTCTGCTTGCTAGCTCCGGCCACGCAACCGGAGCCTCGGCGTCGGGCACAGGCAATGGTTGTGTCCCCCCCAGAGTACGTGGGACTGCCGTCACCGACTGGCAACGGGAGGGATTCCCCAGCTAGTCTGGGACCCTCCTGGATAACTTTGAAATTTTAAATTGTCATCCATTTTTAGTTTTTAAGGTTTTCATCTTCGACGTTGACGACCTTGGGACTAGACTCCCTCCAGCCACTCATCCCGTCGCCAGGCGTCAGAGCTTGGGATTGGGGATTTTTTATATAGATTTACTCCTCACGGATCCGAAGATCCACCGATCCTGTCAGTTCAGGATTATGGCCGGGCCGAACAGGGTCTGCACCAGACCGAGTCCGTCCGCCCCTGGGGGTAATTTTTTATGGAGGTTGTCTTCCTTGCAGCCCACTAGGAGCCACCGTTCCTGACCTGGGTCAGGCATACGGCTTGGCCGCACGGTGGTCTGTCCCCCACCTCTGGACGAAGCCAAAGGTGGAGAACCCGTCTGCCCTCGAGTGCCCTCCACTACGCCCTCTGCTAACAGAGGGACATGTGGAGGGCCCACGAGCGGCCCCTGACAGGGCCACTCCCGCCTGGGTTGTCTTAACGTCTCTGTCCCCTCTGAAAACAGAGGGATACTTGGAGAGACGCCGACGACCACGGGTCTTACGGGCCCGTTATCCCACGACCCAACCTCAGTGGGGTCCGCCGCTGGGTTATTCGTCACCGGCCAACAGAACTCCTAAGGTGGGAGTCTGTAAGCCGTTGTCCAGGGTGCTTGTTACGCCCGAAATCTCGGGAGAAATAAATTTTCTCATAGAAAGGGGATGAAAAGTAGAGTGTATAACTCGGGAGCAAATTATATTTCCTTCGGGCGGTATACTTTGAATCCCTCGCTGCGCTCAGGATTCTACGTTAGAATCCTAGAATTTTAAATAGATTCTATTCTACAATCCTTCGCTTTGCTCTTGATTCAAAGTAGCGCCCTCGCCGTAAAAATACTACTTTGCTCCCTTGTAATACAATCTACTATTACACCACCGCGACATTTTTTCTTTCGCGATGCAGGATTGATAATGAGTGCCGTAGTAGTATCGAAGTAGTTCCGTTTGCTGTCGCTAGATGGCGCTGGGCATGTGGTGGGCCATAAAGTATTGTTTATTCCCCTGTATTATTTTGCTAACTCTTACTGTTCCTTGTGGCTTTGCCCACGTGAAAGATAACTGGATTTATAAGGCGTAACTTTGGCCACTATTAAAAGTACTACTCTATTGCAAGCTCAACGCCATAGCATGGGGTACGAACGCTAAGAAAATAAATTTAGTATAACTCAAAAACTAATAGATGGCGCTAGTAGTATCATTTAAAAAAATAAAAAACATAAATCTCTTATTTCCCCATTTAAAGCTGCCTGCCTTCTTTTGGAAGTTACTAGTGTAACCGTTTTTTGTTCCTGATCGTGCATCTGTATAGAACTATATTATATTATCTATGGCCATAGATATTAGAACATCGCTTCACTATTTCGGCCATATTAAACAAACTATTATTGTCCCCAGACTATCAACCGCCGACCAAACTAAAATGTTCTCCGTACCTCCGCCGGGAATTCGCAAGATAGTGCTCGCCACGAACGTAGCAGAGACTTCTATAACCATACCTGATGTCGTGTATGTCGTTGATAGCGGCAGTCATAAGGAGAACAGGATTATGGAACGCACTGGTGAGTAGCAAACCTTAGTAGAATCCGGTTACAACGACATCGAATAAAAGTGACTATACGTGATAAAAAAACTTTATAAATATTTTATTCAAAATGCAGTTGGACTAAATTTTAAAATGGCAAGAAAATTGTGCTGCTTACGAAAGCGTGTATCGCCCATGATCTGTTTGTTTTAAATTGCACCACAAGCCTTCCAAGCAATCTTGTTTAGTTCACATGTCTACCTACCGCCTCCATCTTCAGACCTTGGTCATATTGTAGCACCAAAGTGCTATAAATAAACTTTGAAAGTACTAAAAAAGCTTGCCTCGTATAGGTTCTCTGTTTTAAATTGCGTAACAACCTTTTGATATGTGCGCAACTCTCACTTTCCATCAGGTGTGCCGTGTGCTTGTCTGCCATCTAAGTGATATAAAAAATCTTTTTTACTCATTCCCGTTCGGCCGCCATTGAAACTGGTGGTTCGTAACTAGTTGAGAAAGAGGAAAAAAAATCTTTTTTCGAAACTAGTTTCGTCCCAAAATTCGAACAGAATTTATGAGTATCAGCATGTTATTAAAAGCTACTATATTATAAGTTTTAGGAATCTCATGTAAGCCAAACTTGCTCAAACGCAAATCTTGTTTAGTTCATATTACTACTTACCGTCTCCATCTTCAAACCTTGGTCACTTTATAGCACCAAAGTGCTTGCCATGACAAAACAAATGAGCCCAAACTCGATAGGTTTATCCCAATTAGTTTAGGAGTTCCTATGGTCATCTTCCTAATCCACCCTCAGACATTGAATACCTAATTCAGGTATATCTTCATTCTCTGAGACTTTTCGCTAAAGATTAGAGATTTGGGGTCAGCTTTCGGTTAGTCCAAGTGTGATGTGAACATAGATATTTTCCGTAAAACGACTGTCATCTGACCTCCATTAACATCAGGTACTGATCTTACATGTTATTATTCGTTCATAGGTACAGCAAGTTTGGAAACAGTTTGGGTGTCACTGGCAGGTGCAAAGCAAAGAACTGGCCGCGCAGGAAGAGTACAACCAGGTATTTATTGCACATCGCTGGCCTTGGGGTGACCGGCGAGGCCGCCTGTCACCATAGCAGAAGCAGTGTGCAGCGCAAAGTGCGCCTCCCCGTACCCGGGGCTAGATGAGGACACCGAGGTCCCCACAACCCGAAGGGGGCCATCTCGAAAGAGATGGTCCTGGGTCTGCCGGGTTGCGAGAGATGGCAATTTTTGCAATCTCACTTCCGGCAACCAAGGACCCAAGACGGCGTGCGTTTTAGTCGGTTCGAGTCCGATATAACCACCTCCACCGACGCCATGGGGTGGTATCCGTGGGGATTCATCGCACGAAAAAAAAAAGGTATTTATTACACATAAAACAATGTCGTCATTGGTCTTTTGATCAAAATATACCCTAAAAATAAATTCCCAATAATGTCTTAAGCAGAGCAAGCCATTCTTTTTCATGTTCCGATGCCTAAATGTCGCAGATAAATTTAATTTATAAAATATATAGCCCGACCAATGAAATAAAATACCTCGCCATATTGCGGAAAACTATTGGAACTAATTTCTTCATATGGCAACAATCTATGAGATGTCATTATGATTATCTGTCAATGTGGTGTCAATTGTGCGTGTTAATTATTGTGAATTTGATTGCGATATATAAATGCCGAAAACTATTAAAAATTATTTACAATATAACTAGGTAAGTATTTGTCGGATAAAAATAACAGATATCGGAAGGATCTAAATAACATCACGAACATTGTTGTCAACATGACGGGTAGGTACATCATAGAGTACGCGCAATGGAAATTGGCCAATTTTCTAATTTTACCAACTGTAACTAATTAGGTATTTAGATTTTGAGTTTGATGATCAATAAATATGTACTTAATAATAAAATTTGTTTATTTTCTTATTTAACCGGACTACTTTAAAACATACTGGATGTAAGGGGAACGCTCCCAAAGCCGAAAACCCCTAGTAGTACTCCAGGTACATAGCACATTGGCATAAAAAAAAAATCGATTTGGAGAATTTTATTTTTTTTATTTTTTTTTATTTTGCATTATTTACTCTCCATCCAAAAAATAAAATAAAAAAAATGGATTTTTTTTTTATCCAAACCTATTTTATTTTTATGCCAATGTGCTATGTACCTGGAGTACTACTAGGGGTTCTCGGCTTCGGGAGCGTTCCCCTTACACCCGGTATATCCATACTTATATTATAAATGCGAAAGTAACTCTCATCTGTCTGTATGTTAAGCTTTCACGCCTAAACCACTGAACCAATCTTGATGAAATTTAATATAGAGATTTTGGGAGTTTGGGAACAGAAGTATAAGACATAAAGGAGACATACTCTCCTTTATGTCTGCAACAGTTTCATAAACTAAGATATTTGTACACTAGCCATTTCACATGTGTATCACTATACTTGGTGTTGTCATAATCATAGAAGTTTATAGCGCCCCCGGTACAAGTTTTTTATTTTATTGGTCGGGCTTTACCTTTGATTTACCTGACGTTTTGACCAGGTTACAGCGAGATTTTACGCGTAAAGTTACAAATTTGAATTATGGTGCTCATTTGTACAACATTGTGACATTATGCTATGGGATCTTTGATTTCATCTCCTTAGTTTAAGGATATGGGTAAAAGGTTCTTCGCTTCGGCCGTCAAGGAAACCGGAGGTTGGAAACGGTTTCCTTGAAGGCTTTGTATGTACGTAGATGATAACAGAATTATGAACAGAATTATTATCATTTTAATTATTTTTTAATTATTTTAGTTTCATTTTTCATTATAATTTTTACACACGTATTAAATGAATAAACCTGTAGACAAATACATAAATTCTTTATAGAAACCAGTTACGTATAAGGATGAAGAAGTCCTTCTTGGGAACCAGTTACGTAGACGTAAAAAAAAGCCTTTAAGGAAACCGGTTTCCAAACTCCGGTTTCGTAGGCGGCCGAAGCCGTACCATCAGGAGAACTGTAATCCTGTAGGCCACTTTAAGTGCATACATAGTATACAGTCCCTCCTCTTATCTGTTAAAGCAGTGATACACATAACTATAAGAACTATATAAAAATAAACTATATATTACAGGTCACTGCTACAGAATGTATACTAAGGAGAAAGAATCTGAGTTCGCCCCACACACTACACCTGAAATATTAAGGTAAGCTATATTCGTTTATATAAAAATAAGTCGGGTTTTCCTTCCTGACGCTATAACTCCAGAACGCACGAACCGATTTGGCTAATTTTGGTCTTGAATTATTTGTGGAAGTCCAGGGAAGGTTTGTACGTTGAGAAAAATTCGAATAATTGCCGAGAACCGACATCCACGCGAGCGGAGCCGCGGGCAAAAGCTAGTTCGTTTATATGAACCACCATAATCTTCAGGGCTTAAACCTACCTCATCCGCAAGCCGATTAGGCTTTTCCCCACGAATACTCCCGCTTGAGCAAGTGGTAAGTCATACTCGAACCGACTAAAACCGCATGTCGTCTTAGGTCACTTGTATCCTGTCCAGTAATACTTCATACATAACCCTGGGTCGGCCGAGGTGCGAGTGATATGCCCGACAACCTCACCTTCGGCTTTGCACTTCATGGCGTGTGTATTAGGCGGTTCGGGTCAGACATAACCTCCCACCCCCCCCTTTTTTTCGTGCGGGCATCCCCACGGATTCCTCCCCAGAGCCGGGAGGCTATGTGGGACACGAACCGAATAAAACCGCACGCTGACTGAGCCCGGAGGTGAGTTTGTGGTCGACATATCCCTCGCACCCTGGCTGACCCAGGGCCATCCCTTACGGTCTGGCCCTTCTCGGGAGGGGGGACAACGGTGTCCCTGACTCCCCCCCGGAATTGGGAGGCGCCGCCGTGGCCTGCTTCTGCTGGGGTGACAGGCGGTTCCACTGACGGTTGGATAACCGCGATCCGCGATGATTTTCCGCACGTAAAAAAGTGTTGCTTCACAATGTGTTTACCAATCATTTAGCCCACCGCAGTCCACTGCTGGACACGGGCCTCTCCTAGGCTTATTCCACTTTTCCCGTTGACAAGCCCCGTTGGTGGGGATTATTGAACTTTTTGTTCACAATTCCCCGTTGACGCAAAATTTTTGAATAATGGGGAGTAGTGAACTAAAACGTTCACTAATCCCCATCATGATAAATTCTATTAGAATTAAAAACTTCAATAATCCCCATTAGGTAAGTTAAAAATAAAATACTAATCATCTACTTTTTATTTATTTAATGGGGATTATTGAACTTTTTCTTATGTGACTTTTTAGTGAACAAAAAGTTCAATAACCCCCATCAATGGGGATTGTCAACAGTGGAATAAGCCCTCTCCTAATGTGCGCCACTTCACCCGAACCTCCGCTTCTGCAACCAGTCTGTCCCAGCCCCCCCTTTTTCAGGTCGTCAGTCCATATGGGTCATCCAATGTATGTTTAAATATGATAATTTTTCTAATTGCAGAATACCATTAGAACAAACAGTGTTGGACTGCAAATCGTACGCGCCAAATGAAAGTATCGGAGACTTCTTATCGCAGTTACCGGAACCTCCGAGTGAGAAGGCGATCAGACTGGCCGTCGAAGATCTTAAAGATATTGGTAAGAATGTCTTAGTATACATGTTCGGCACATATCAACAGAATGGCAGTGAACACACGGACATAGTTCGTCTTCATTCTCTACCCTAAATACGTGGTGTTGTAGGTTAGTATATAGTGCTGCTAATTCTGTTGTTACATCTCTAAACTTAAAATTCTCTAAAATTTTCTAATTGCATCTGTTTCTTTCATTATCAGATAGAAAAGGACAGATGATTTATTTTAGTGAACACCTGTCAAATTAAGTCGGCGCCTTGACGGTACGCTTCAATTTTAGTCGACATCTACGAACATGCGACTTAACTTACTACGCACCAACAAGGCGCTGTCTTAATTTGACAGGTCTTAACTTAAATAAAATCATCTGTCCTTTTTTATCTGATCATGAAAGAAAGAGATGCAATTAGATTTTTTAGAGAAATTTAAGTTTAGAGATGTAACAACAGAATTGGGAGCACTGTGTGATTTTATAGTCGATCCGTATAAAAAGAATTTGGGCACAGTTTCAAAACGCAAAATCATCTGGAAATATTCATTTAGCGATAGATTTTTTCATTTTTCCTGTCACCTGAACATTATTCCCATACATTATCAATTTAAAAAAAATATTTGCTATCGAAACTCTGCCCAAACTCTTTCTATCCGAAACGACTATAAAATAACCCAGTATAGCTGTAAAAACGAAAATCAATGAAAAAAAAGCATCGTGAGAGCCGGATGAAATTGGGTCCATCTAAAATGCACCCTTTTTTAATTTTCGTGCGGAAATCCCCACGGATGTCCCCTGCCGGAGCCGGAAGGAGAGGTTATGTCGGACTCGAACCGACTAAAACCTCACGCCGACTGTGGGTCGTGGTGCTAGGCCGGAGGTGAGGTTGTCATCGACATAGCCCTCGCACCCCGGCTGACCCAGGGCCATCCCTTACGGTCTAGCCCTCCTCGGGAGGGGGGACATTGGTGTCCCCGACTCGCCCCCGGAATGGGGAGGCGCGGTTTCCAGCGCGCCGCCGCCGTGGCCTGCTTCTGCTGGGGTGGGTGGCGGCTCCACCCGTCGCCCCCAGGCCCGCGCTCATGGGGGACGGAGGTCAGTCAGTGCCCTTCGACAACCGAGTTGCCTGTGCGCGCGGGCGGCGCGATCCGTGAGTCTCTCGCTCGCGCCGCCTCTCCCGTTCCGCCGTCTCCTTCACGACCATTACCTGCTCGCTGAAGGAGACGCTGGCCGCCCACGCGTCCGCACAGCGGAGCAGGGTGGCGAGGGTGAGAACTCTCACTCCCAGGGCCGCCACAAATTGGTTTATATTGCGGATAAAAACACATGCACATATCTAAATATAAAGAAATCCAAACAATAAATAATAACAAAAACAAAAAAACAAA
This sequence comes from Eilema sororculum, assembly GCA_914829495.1. Taxonomy (NCBI): domain Eukaryota; kingdom Metazoa; phylum Arthropoda; class Insecta; order Lepidoptera; family Erebidae; genus Eilema; species Eilema sororculum. Next base: position 4,116,778 of record OU618532.1, read on the forward strand.
CGTTCAAACAAGTGAGTGAACCCGCAGCTCACGCAACTACCCAGGCGGCGAATGCATATTTAATAATGTCCGAACCGAACTCTGAGAACGGTTCGTTCTGATGCGGAAGATATATATTACGAGTCGGGGATACCGACTAAAACGCACGCCGTCTTGGGTCCTTGGTACCAACCAAGGACCCAAGACGGCCTGGTCTGAGGACCACCTCAGACCAGGCATTGAATTGAAGTCCCCAAGCACCAGAACCGGGCGAGGGTGACAGGCCTTGACGACATCGGTCAGCCGCTCCAGCGACCGGCGATACTGCTCTATGTGTCGGTGTAATGCCGGCGTGAGATAGACGGCCACGACCGCAATCTCCCCCACACGCGCCGCTACGATGCCATGCTCCCTTGCGATCACCACAAAGGGAGGGGCACCCGCAGCTGCGTTACGCACCAGTGCCGCCGATCCATCCAGGTCGAATACTCAGGCAGGCCCGGAGGGCCGGTAAGTGTATGGATCGGCGACAGCGGCGACGTGTATGGACCATTGTGCCATGCTCTGGAGCAGAAGTGCCTGAGCATCGACACCGTGACACGTTCGTCTGCAAGATGCACACCTAAAACAGTGCAGCGGAGCCTCGCAACCACCGGCTCTGTGACCGGGCTGGCCACAGCGGAAGCAGCGGTCACCGACCGTCACCTCCGCCGTGCACTGCACTCTCACATGCCCGACCGACAGGCACCTGAAGCACCTGGCCGGTCGAGCCTGCAGGAGCTGAACCCGCACCCCAACAACGCCGTCCACCGCGAGGACCCGCTGATCGGCAGCCTTTTGGGTTGCTGCTATGGGGCAGCCGACAACTGCCGCCCCTGTCCGCGACGGCTGTAGCGGATCGCTCCGACTTTTACTGCCTCCAGGGGGCAGCCCCCGGCCTCCGCCACGGTGGCCCGAATTTCTTCGGCCGTGATAGAGTCGTTCAGGTCCGAAATGCGCAGTTCTGCGCCTTTGGGAGGCCTGGACACCCGGACGTTGGCTGCATCCAACGTCTCCCTCAGTTTGGCCGCTATGGCATCAGCCTGGGGACCGCTGGAGGCACCTGGGACCTGGATAAGCCGGGCGCCCGTCCGAGTTTGTGTTACTCGGAGGGGCCTAGCCAGATTGAGGTAGATTCACCAAGTCGGGATACTGCAGTCCCCTCTCGGCCACCTCCGGCGTCATCGTTAACACGACGGCCGAGACGCGCAGCCTCCCCGGTGCTCCCTTCGCAGCAGCCTCAGCCTTCTTGGCCTTTTTGGCTGCCTTCCTCTTGGCGTTCCGCCTCTTCCGGGTTTCGCCGATCACCTCCCAGCCCATACGGGGGGCTCGAGGAGGCAGCCGGAGCCGGGGCCCGGGCCGGGACTGAAGCCCAAGCCGGGGGCGGGGCTGAGGCCAGGGCTAGGGACTTCTTCCCCTTGCCCTTGCCCTTCCCCTTACCCTTGCCCTGCGCGTCCTGGACGCCCTGAGCAGTACCCGGAGGACCTGGAGGGGGGCGACGAGCCGGCTCCAACGGAGCGCCGCCGCCGCCTGGGAGGCAGTGCCCCAAACTGCGGTGGCGTACCCGGCCGGTGGCGCGAGAGGAGGACGGTGGTCCTCCTGCGCCGCCTGGTACGTATGGCCGCCATGTACTCGCATGGTCGCACCGGCGGCCATAGGTACCGGTTGCGCCGGCTGCTCCTGTTGCACCGGCCGCCCCGCCAGAGCCGAGTGCGCCGACTTCTCCAGATGCGCAAGTGCCGCTCTCCGTATTGACCGAATCACCACTGCCGGCAACTCGGTCAGGTGCTCCACCCTCTTTTTGAGGGCCTCCAGCTCAGCTGTGACCCTCTGAAGCTGGTGCCAGGACTCGGCCTCCGGCTCTGCTGCATCTGCTCGACCAGCTGCTCAGCCAGACCCTTGCTGGCGGCAGCAATCTGCTCAACGACCCCGAGGATTACGGCCTGTTCGGGAATCGGAGACTCCGCCTGCCTCGCCATCATTCGGCCGAGCCGATGGTTGAGGACCACGACCCTCCGGTAATTGGCCGAACGCAGTGGCACCTCCTTCTCCGGGTTGGATCCAGCCCACGGGAATGAGTCCCGAGGGGGTTGACCTCCCTACCGCTCCTCCTCGCCCTTTCGCGGCCGGTAGCCTGCACCTTGGCCACCCGCTCCTCCTCGCCGCTTCTAAAATGAGGGTGCATTTTTTTCAACCATGTAACTCAAACGGAGTTAATTTTATTATTCATCGACTTGACTATCTCAAGTTACCATCATACAAAAGTTGGTTAGCGGCCGATGCTCTAACGCAAATTTTTTCCTAGTTAGGTTGGAAATTCAAACGGAGGAAAGGAGGAAAATGTCGGAAATGCAACCGAGAAAAATGTTAAAATTACCTATTCATTTTAACAAATATTTGATTTTCGCAATTATTTCTTAACTCACTTTAATTTATTTTTTATTTCGTTCTTGATTTCTCCTCCAGGCGCCCTAACTCCTGCCGAGGAGTTAACCCGTCTGGGCCAGCTCCTGTCCCTGTTGACCCTTCACCCGCGCGTGGGTCGAAGCCTACTGCACTCCGCGGTATTGGGGAACGTGGTCGCAATGGCTAACGTGGCCGGCCACTGCTCCAGTAATACAGAAGTGTTTCATAACGCTGCGGAAAGGAGAGAAGGTACACCCATAATATTATTACACAGACACACATGCTTGCATACATGCACGCACGCATGCACTGACGCACGTATTCACGCCCGCACTCACACACTCACCCACGGACCTATGCACGCACTGTCACAACACATCACACACAGACACACATGCCCGCACGCATGCACTGGCGCACATATTGACGCCCGCACTCACACACTTACCCACTGACCTATGCGCGCACTGTCACAACACATCACACACAGACACACATGCCCGCACGCATGTACTGACGCACATATTCACGCCCGCACTCACACACTCACCCACAGACCTATACACGCACTGTCACAACACATCACACACAGACACACATGCCCGCACGCATGCCCTGACGCACATATTCACGCCCGCACTCACATACTCACCCACAGACCTATGCACGCACTGTCACAACACATCACACACAGACACACATGCCCGCACGCATGCACTGACGCACATATTCACGCCCGCACTCACACACTCACCCACAGACCTATGCACGCACTGTCACAACACATCACACACAGACACACATGCCCGCACGCATGCACTGACGCACATATTCACGCCCGCACTCACTCTCACCCACAGACTTATGCACGCACTGTCACAACACATCACACACAGACACACATACCCGCACGCATGCACTGACGCACATATTCACGCCCGCACTCACACTGTCACCCACATACCTATGCACGCACTGTCACAACACATCACACACAGACACACATGCCCGCACGCATGCACTGACGCACATATTCACGCCCGCACTCACACTCTCACCCACATACCTATGCACGCACTGTCACAACACATCACACACAGACACGCATGCCCGCACGCATGCACTGGCGCACATATTCACGCCCGCACTCACACACTTACCCACAGACCTATGCACGCACTGTCACAACACATCACACACAGACACACATGCCCGCGCACATGCACTGACGCACATATTCACGCCCGCACTCACACTCTCACCCACAGACCTATGCACGCACTGTCACAACACATCACACACAGACACACATGCCCGCACGCATGCACTGGCGCACATATTCACGCCCGCACTCACACTCTCACCCACATACCTATGCACGCACTGTCACAACACATCACACACAGACACACATGCCCGCACGCATGCACTGACGCACATATTCACGCCCGCACTCACTCTCACCCACAGACTTATGCACGCACTGTCACAACACATCACACACAGACACACATGCCCGCACGCATGTACTGACGCACATATTCACGCCCGCACTCACACTCTCACCCACATACCTATGCACGCACTGTCACAACACATCACACACAGACACACATGCCCGCACGCATGTACTGACGCACATATTCACGCCCGCACTCACACTCTCACCCTCATACCTATGCACGCACTGTCACAGCACATCACACACAGACACACATGCCCGCACGCATGCACTGGCGCACATATTCACGCCCGCACTCACACACTTACCCACAGACCTATGCACGCACTGTCACAACACATCACACACAGACACACATGCCCGCACGCATGCACTGACGCACATATTCACGCCCGCACTCACACTCTCACCCACATACCTATGCACGCACTGTCACAACACATCACACACAGACACACATGCCCGCGCACATGCACTGACGCACATATTCACGCCCGCACTCACACTCTCACGCACAGACCTATGCACGCACTGTCACAACACATCACACACAGACACACATGCCCGCACTCATGCACTGACGCACATATTCACGCCCACACTCACACTCTCACCCACATACCTATGCACGCACTGTCACAACACATCACATACAGACACACATGCCGGCACGCATGCACTGACGCACATAGTCACGCCCGCACTCACACTCTCACCCACATACCTATGCACGCACTGTCACAACACATCACACACAGACACACATGCCCGCATGCATGCACTGGCGCACATATTCACGCCCGCACTCACACACTTACCCACAGACCTATGCACGCACTGTCACAACACATCACACACAGACACACATGCCCGCGCGCATGCACTGACGCACATATTCACGCCCGCACTCACATTCTCACCCACATACCTATGCACGCACTGTCACAACACATCACACACAGACACACATGCCCGCACGCATGTACTGACGCACATATTCACGCCCGCACTCACTCTCACCCACAGACTTATGCACGCACTGTCACAACACATCACACACAGACACACATGCCCGCACGCATGCACTGACGCACATATTCACGCCCGCACTCACACTCTCACCCACATACCTATGCACGCACTGTCACAACACATCACACACAGACACACATGCCCGCACGCATGCACTGACGCACATATTCACGCCCGCACTCACACTCTCACCCACATACCTATGCACCCACTGTCACAACACATCACACACAGACACACATGCCCGCACGCATGCACTGGCGCACATATTCACGCCCGCACTCACACACTTACCCACAGACCTATGCACGCACTGTCACAACACATCACACACAGACACACATGCCCGCGCACATGCACTGACGCACATATTCACGCCCGCACTCACACTCTCACCCACAGACCTATGCACGCACTGTCACAACACATCACACACAGACACACATGCCCGCACGCATGCACTGACGCACATATTCACGCCCGCACTCACACTCTCACCCACATACCTATGCACGCACTGTCACAATACATCACATACAGACACACATGCCGGCACGCATGCACTGACGCACATATTCACGCCCGCACTCACACTCTCACTCACATACCTATGCACGCACTGTCACAACACATCACACACAGACACACATGCCCGCACGCATGCACTGGCGCACATATTCACGCCCGCACTCACACACTTACCCACAGACCTATGCACGCACTGTCACAACACATCACACACAGACACACATGCCCGCGCGCATGCACTGACGCACATATTCACGCCCGCACTCACACTCTCACCCACAGACCTATGCACGCACTGTCACAACACATCACACACAGACACACATGCCCGCACGCATGCACTGGCGCACATATTCACGCCCGCACTCACACACTTACCCACAGACCTATGCACGCACTGTCACAACACATCACACACAGACACACATGCCCGCACGCATGCACTGGCGCATATATTCACGCCCGCACTCACACACTTACCCACAGACCTATGCACGCACTATCACAACAAATCACACACAGACACACATGCCCGCACGCATGCACTGGCGCACATATTCACGCCCGCACTCACACACTTACCCACAGACCTATGCACGCACTGTCACAACACATCACACACAGACACACATGCCCGCGCGCATTCACTCACTCATGCACTGACGCACGTATTCACGCCCGCACTCACGGATTTATGCACGCACTGTCACAACACATCACACACATATAATAAAAGAATCAGTCTTACATCTCAAAACCCGTTATTATATAATACTCACTGTTGTTTCATTAGAGCCACTACTTCAAGCTATTAAGTATTTCTTTGACAGAAATTCGCGAAATCAAACGATCGTACAGTTCCAGTTCGGATTACTGGGCGTTGCACAGTATACAAGAGGACTGGCTGGCATTGCTGCGGGACAGCGGGCGGAGTGCCTGCGACGAGTTCTGTGCCCGCCACTCCCTTAGAGGGGAGCGGCTTGCATTCATTCGCTGTGAGTTTGATTGACTATTTTGTTGTTTGTCAGAATTTGTCATAGTCATAGTCATAGTAAACAATGCTCCCAATTCTGTTGTTACATCTCTAAACTTAAATTTCTCTAAAAAACTCTAATTGCATCTGTTTCTTTCATGATCAGATAAAAAGGACAGATGATTTTCCTTTTCTATCTGATAATGAAAGAAACAGATGCAATTAGAAAATTATAGAGAATTTAAAGTTCAGAGATGTAACAACAGAATTAGCAGCAATGTGATAATTACTGAGTTACGTTGCGATAACTAGCGATTATTGTCGCTGTCCTTGTTGCACATGTCAGCTCTCGTTGCGTTTTTCATAGTACAGAAAAGCTCTCAGCACAACGGTTCTAAACTGTCAGATCCGCCATTTCATTCCTGTCTGGAACGCGCTTGAACTGATACGTAATCATTTTCAAATAAAAAGGTTTGGAACCTCTGAAACATTTTTTACCTTTTCTCTCGCTTCATTGGCTTTACTTTAGCCAAATTAGTGACTTTTTACTAAACGTCAAAATGATAAGTTAATATGTAACTTGTATGAATTTTTTTTAGTGACGTCATAATTTTTAATAGTCAAATCATTTACTATTATAAGTTGGTTGAATTAGCCATACTAATATTATAAATGCGAAAGTAGCTCTGTCTGTCTGTCTGACTGTATGTTACGCTTTCACGCCTAAACCATTTGATGAAATTTGGTATAGGGGTAGATTTGACCTTGAGAAAGGACATAAACTATGTTTGGTCGCTATAAACGACATCCACCAGGGGGAGCTGCGGGCAAAAGCTAGTTAAAAGTAAATAAAAACGATAAAATGAGAACCAACACCACTTTTACTCATAAAAGGCCAGATATAATATTGACGACCCGAGTTAATGATATTGGCGGTCTGGTGATGACAATGAATCCTATTGATAGTAAAATTATCTACCCACAGCGCTTTCCAATCTCCTCTTGGAACAGCTCCTGAAGTCCGGTATGATAGCTCCTTCCACGGAGCCGCAGGAGTTGAACCAGTTCTCCGGGATCGAGGAGTTGATGTGTGGTGTACTGGTGTCAGGCGCGGACTGCCTGCTCACCACTAGCAGACAGGTGAAGACTAAGGGCAAGATGAGTGCTGTCACTAATGTGTTTACCAGGTGAGTTTGATGGGATTCCCTTCATAGGGTTGAGGTCACGGTAATACCACAGTATAACGAATGATCTTACAGTAGTTCATCGCGTTTGATGTTTGCGGAAATGCCGCCTTTTGCAGTTTTGTCAGGGCTGTCACTTTAATTTTTTATTTTTTATTCATTTTCTGCTATAATTATTTAGTCTCTTTAGTCTCTCAAGGAACATCAACTCACGCTAATATAAATAACTAGCTGATATCCGTGGCTCCGCTCGCGTGGATATCGGCTATTGCAGTAATACCCCGTCTCCCACCAGGCTTCGTTGACAGACTGTATGTAGTATGAATCGTTAGACTGTGGTAATAGTTTCGTTTGTATCGTCAAAAAAAGTTTTCTTGTAGCTGCTTAATTGGGTATTATACTGACTAGTCACTTTTGACTAGTTACTTTTTACTAAACGTCAAAACGATTGTTATAAGGTAACTTGTATGAAAAAAGATTTAGTGACGTCATAAAATTTAATAGTCAAATTAGTTAATACTACAGGTTGGGTGGATGATTATAAATAAATAAAAACTATAAAATAAGAACCGACGCAATTTTTACCGATCTTTTACTATTCTTAATTTAATAAGCTCGGTTAGATAATTTATTTTGACTAGGACAATATCCAATTATGAGATTAGAAGTAGATTACTAGGCCTACCCCATCCCTGAAAGGTGGTGCCGCCTGTTCTCGTAACAAAAGCAGGCAGCAAGATGGGGACAGCGTATTCCCATACGCAAGGAGATCTTCTCGAGATGGAGTATGGGATGAGGGTTAATTCAGTAATTAAAAAAATACTCCAGCAATTTTCAAGTGGCAATTGAATATCAACATTATTCCTATTACAAAGAGCTAAAAATTATGTAACATTTCGAATGACATTTTTATGTCGCAAACTATTTTCGTTTCCAAATCGCAAGACTATTTTTCCACCTGGTCTGAATTGTCGCTAAGAAGTCGCTCTTGAAGTTAAGTATAGCCATGGAAAAGTATCCACTAAAACCATATTCCGCGATGGGTCTATGGGACCCTAACACCACGTCACAATCAACCAATTAACCAATCACAGTTCCCTGCTGGACATAGGCCTCTCTCAATGTTAGCAGGCTTTGGCTTTTTGTTCCCACGCAGGCCAAACAGGTTGGTATACTTCGTCCATTCATTTATTTTCTTTTTGACAGTTTGAGACAATTTGAAATTAGTGACACCCGCGTACGGTACCGTACCGATTCGAAATAATTATCGATTTTACTTAAGAACGTTTTTCCATCGATTTTTTAATAATACTGGGTGTAAGGGGAAAGCTCCCGAAGCCGAAAACCCCGAGTGTTTACCCGTGGTCCCGTTGGGTCGACCCATTACCGGGACCACGGGTAATTTTATTTACCCGTGGTCCCGTTGGGTCGACCCATTACCGGGACCACGGGTAATTTTATTTACCCGTGGTCCCGTTGGGTCGACCCATTACCGGGACCACGGGTAATTTTATTTACCCGTGGTCCCGTTGGGTCGACCCATTACCGGGACCACGGGTAATTTTATTTACCCGTGGTCCCATGGCATTAGGGATGGCTGCCTGCCTGGACTTCTGATTGTATCGATAGAAAATTATACAAACTGGGTCAAGCATTAACTAGAGGTTAAATAATAATCCATCTGCCAGTCCGGATCATAAGGTCTAGGTAGCTAAAAGTACTTGAATGCCTATCGACTGTAATTTAGAACGCTCTGAGAGCAAAACGTCTCCAATTTAAGTACTCCAGGTATACACAGCACATTAGCATAAAAATAAAATCGATTTGGGCAAAAAAAAATTTTTACGATTTTTTTTTTAATGTTTTTTATTTTTATTTATCTTTATTTACTCTCCATCGTGTTAGTAAAGCTAAATGAAACGGTAATTTCATAAAAAAACATCACTACAAAAAAGCACGCGCCTGGCGCTAGTTGTTTTTTCTTTGTAGTGATGTTTTTTTATGAAATTACCGTTTCATTTAGCTTTACTAACACGATGGAGAGCAAATAATGCATAATAAAAAATAAAAAGAAAATAAAAACATCTAAAAAAAAATTTTTTGTCCAAATCGATTTTATTTTTATGCTAATGTGTTATGTACCTTCAGTACTACTGTGGGTTTTCGGCTTCGGAAGCGTTCCCCTTACACCCGGTATATAAATATTAATTATTTGTTTATTAAGTTTTTTTTAATTGTAATTAAAGGTGATGTGACCCCTGAAAACTGGGCGACTGTCGTCTAGAGGACAAGAAAAATAAATATGTCTGATTGGGATCGAGACGTTGTAATTTACAATATAATGGATCAATAATTGATGATTCAAGTGACAGGACTCAGCTGACGAGTCTAGTGTAAATTATGAAGAAGAGTCTTATAAATCAATGTAATAAATAATATTAACAAAATCGATTTGTAGACAATTGATCGAATTATCATATTTCAAGATCAGGGCACTTCACTAAGTGGGCGTTACCCGTCAATACATTATTCCGTAAATAAAAACAGTAATGGATATGCGTAAGCTGTCAAAAAGAAAATAAACGATGTGACCTTTTTTTGGTGGAAAGGTCACTTCACCGGCTCACCCAGCGGCAAGACTCACGAAATTCCTATGCCAGGGCGCCTTTTACAAACAGAGGTGTGTGCAGTTGTGGGAACACCTTCAATGAAACTCTACAACCAATATGAATACATATATTTGGCTAAGACTAAATACACAGAGTTATCACAGTTAAATTATATAATCTCACAAACAAAAACAAGTCAACAAAAGTTCTACAGAAGAGATACACGGCTTGTACGGCTCTCCTGAGCTCACTCACAACGTTTACTAGATTTGCTCTTTGGCAATAATTGAGAGCCTAAAAATACTAAGAAATATTGCACATGACCTGGTCTCCAGTCTGAGGCAGTGCAGGGTCGGCTGCGTGGTGAACCGCACGTTATTCACGCAAACTGCACCAAAACCCACAACTCCACCGCCTACGCCAATGGTGGTATTCTCCACACAGGATTCACAAAAGCTCTCAGCGACTCGAAGGTAAATCTTGGCGGTACGATTGGACCCTGTATTACAATATGAAACACTAAATTCACTACCAGACCTAACAGCATAGATTTTACCTACAGGAGTTGAAGGATTTTTCTTACCAGAATTACTGGGCGAACTTCACAACGATATGCTCAGAGTTTCGTATAATAATTAAATAACACAGAGCGACAGTCTTCCAATTACACACAAGCGTCAACAATCTGTTCAAAAGTTCGTTTGTCAGCCGAAACGCCCGTATTTATAATTTCTATAATATTCCAGCAAACCCCCAAACGGAAATCCTCTTTATAATCTAGCAATTCGTATTAGTCGACACTGGAATGGAAGGTGCTAGAAAATTCCATTAGACCACACTCACACATCTTTGTTTCTATAGAATGAATTTTTGACAGGAAATCATACGAGAAGTACCAGAAAAATCTATGTAGTCGATAAACAGATTAAACTCCGCCATCTAGTGTCGGAAGGACAAAATAATCGATTCCACTTTCCTATCGAAATGGATAGGTGTCGCTACTTGTTCCTAAAAACGAATGGACAGAGTATAGTTGGTACAAGGTTTTATTGCAAGATTTCCTTCTCTCGCAGTGATATCGCCTCGAAGTTTTATCGTGCAAAAAATCCCCACGGATACCACCCCTTGGAGCCGGTGGAGGTGGTTATGTCGGAATCGAACCGACGAAAACGCACGCCGTCTTTGTGTCTTTGATTGCTGGAACATTTACGAGAACATTACATTTGTCCCCAGTACCGGCGACAGAGCCCACATAGGAAGTGAAAGTGTGAACCACAATATCAACAAACGTAGTACGAAGACGCAACTGCTGGCTTACTTCGGCGGCTACCACTCCGCGGAGAGGCGAGCCTTGGTCGTGTACAAGAGCTCCCTCATCCCGCCTCACACCGCCCTCCTGTTCAGTCCCGGAGATGTTAAAAAAGAAAATGTAAGTAGATATTTTAAATTCAATCATTGATTAATTCTATGCTTTCTTACTAGTATTATAATTGTGAAAATTTAAACGATGTAAAGTAAAGCCAACGAGACGAAAGAAAAAAGGTAAACAAAGCGACCATTACTGAGTTACGTTGCGATAATTTAGGGATTATTTTCTCTGTCCTTGTCACTGTCGTGTCGACTATTTTCTCTGTCGTTGTCTGTCGTTGCGTGTTTCGAAGTACAGGAAAGCTGTCAGCATAGCAGTTATAAAGTATCAGATCCGCCATCTTATGAGCAATTTCATTTTTATCTGGAATGCGCTTGAAGTAATATGTTTGGAACCGCTGAAACTTTGTTTACCTTTTTTCTCTCACTTCGTTGGCTTTACTTTAGATAGGAAAATATTTTTGACAGCCTCCGTGGCGTAGCGGTCTGTGAACACGATCGCTACGCTAGGAGGCACGGGTTCGATCCCCGCTCCATGCAAATATTTATATGCATCAATATGGGTATATGTCTGGTCGTGCCTCGGAGAGCACGTTAAGCCGTCAGTCCCGGTTGCGATACGAACATGTATGGCAGTCGTTACGGGTAGTTGGAGCCCTCAAAAGTCCAACAACTGGTCTAGCTGCAATGCTTTGATATCGCCTTTGGGTTGTGGATGTCAGATGGGAATCGCTTTACAGAAAATATCGAAGTTTAGCCAAATCCGCAGTTAGACTGGTAAATCGGACCCCAGGCTCCAAGCTGAAAGCTTCGGATGCGTCTGGGATTAACACTAAGATGAAAAAGAAGATAGGAAAAACTTTTTAACCGTCCAGGCGGGATTTGAAACCGCGATTCTTCTCTTACAAAGAAAATGGTTTGACCACTAAGCTACCAGAACACGCCCGTACTAATCCAAATCTTTCCCTTCCTATATAATATATCCGTCTTTAGGGAACGTTCATATCTGACGGAACTTGCGTCGCGTATTAAACACTTGACCGTTCACACTCAACCGATGTTATGTTAGTGCGTCGAGTGTGAACGGTCAAGTGTTTTTCTATACATTTGTCTGTTCTGGCGTTACGCGACTGATAATACGCGACGCAAGTTAAGTCAGATATGAACGTTCCCTTAAGGTGACGTTGGAGCCTTCCGATCTTACGAGCTATCGGAACCAATTACTGATTTTTCAATCATTTTTAAACGTTGATTTTTGATTACTTCGCCCAAATAGTTGTTTACTTGTTTAAATCTATTTATATAGTATAAACTGTTTGACCGTCCAGGCGGGATTTGTACCAGGATCCCATTGATTGTGGAAACGGGTTCAATATTCCACGCGGGTAAAGCCACGGCCACCACCTAGTCACCTTATGTGTTAATGTAAAAAGGAAAATAACTCTTTGCTTATCGCCAGGTTTATTGAGTACGTAGTCATTTTAATGGTAATACCTAGCTCACTGTTTCATTTCACCAAAAAATACGTAATGATACTATGGAATCCCCGCAAAGTTACCCAACTAAGATAGCTATGTTTACTACTGCCACTGGCCACAAAAATTATTGTTCGAATATAGGAGCCAGTTGAGTCGTGACGTCACCCTTATAAAATGTTTTAACCTCTGACTGAGACTCGTATTGTAGAATGTCTTTCTAGAATACGGGCCTTAGATTTTATATTTTGAATTGACGGCTCCACAGGAAATTGAGGAGAATTCACTTTGTATGGGACCTTGTACATTTTTTATCAAATGCATAGATACGAGTATGTTATGCCTTATCGACCATGCATCATCAATCTGGCTGACGATTTTTGACGCATATTTGCGGCCTTGGTTAATAATACGTAGCTCACTTGTAAAAATCTTTGCTTTATTATAATATAGAATCCTCGCAAAGTTACCACTCGCTAGGTATACTACTAATTGAGTATCTTATATAGACTTTATATAACTTTCACGACTCATTGCCATAAGTGTAAGCAGAAGCAGACAACATCTTTTGTACTACGAATCTGGCACATGCCTTCATCACTTCTTCTCCTTTCATATTAATTTTCAAATAGGTAAGTTCTACGGTTAAAGTACTCTTGAGACTCTTAAGACCTGGCTTTTCCATAAAACGTCCTCAAAATATCCAAATAATATAAAAATGACAGGGTAACTTATAGTAAAACCAACATTCCCGGAAAAAAGGCCACCACTTTGCTTTCAGTAAGTACCTAATACCTAACCTGAAATGGTGCTAAATTGTCGTTCATTTGCAATAAAATAGTACCTAAACACAGCCGTAGGTACAATTATAACCGTCTATTTTCACCATTTTACGGTATCGTTGATGTTACCTACTGTAGTTTTAATCTGAAAAATTTAATATTGTATCACATTATGGAATGCAATACATTTAAAATGAGTATTGAATATAAATAGGTTTAAATTTACCATATAGAGCGATGATGCCTAACAGAACATGTCTCAAACCGCAAACAATAATTTACCTCTGGTAACCACAAACCGATTCTAATTTGCGTACATTGTAAACAAGACGATTAGGAGTTTTTTTGTTCTAAATAAATTTAATATTTTAGTGACGACTGACTGTTTACTTACTACTGATTTATTGCACAATATTTTAAATATTGTTTATGGGGGTTTCAGGCCTTCCTCCGACGGCTGGTACTGTTGCAATAGCCAACCAAACACAACACTCCTTCTTACCATAATTTGGTTTGGTCAAACTCTTTTTTTTTTACCTTGAGGTAAAATCCTTCATGGATGTTATACCGACTAAAAACCCTCACGGTTACGCCCAACAGCCTACGGTTGGGAGCCCCGGGTTAGTCCTCGGAAGGATGTCCAGGGCTCCCATGAGACCTACGGCTACAATTGCGGCCTCGCCTAGGGGGGTGGCTCGGGTGCTATCCCGCGTCTATGGGGGGTTTTCGGGTGTCATCCCGCTTCTTAGGGAGGGGGGCGCGTGAATCCCTCACGTCACGCTGCCATCATGGGCCTGCTTCTGTAAGGACGGTGAGCAGAAAACTCACCGTTCTCAGGCCCTCGGTAATGGAGGCCGATGCACTCTTCGATCTCCGTTTGGCGAGGGAGGGTTTGATTCTCAGCCACAGTTGATCAATTTAAATTTTTATTCCAAGAAAATTGAACTCTCCCAGGCAGTGGCCGTGTGTCATGCTCGGTTGGCCCGTGATTCATGGCTTTGTCTCACCTACAATGAGACTGTAGGGGGTCAGTTCAAAGAACAAAGTTATTCAAATTACATTTTCGATACAACCGCGGTGGTAAAAACAATGACTAATGATTAATCGGCACAATTTCCCACTTGCGTCCAAAATTTGCATTTCATTCAATTTGCAATTGTGATTCGTATGGCGGTTTTTCCGGGAATAAGTGACATCTGACCTCCCAGAGGAAAGCCGGCGTCAGAGCTTCGTGTGTTTCATTTTGCCCCTAGTATCCTTGTGGAGCCCCGTACACCCAATCTTGGTGATATTGAGGGATTTTGTTATGAAAAAACCCTTTTAATGACAGTTTTGAGATTATTAGATCATAACTTAATTTTAACCATATTAAGACAATTTCTATTGGATGGATATGTGTGGATGGATTGCCTGAATGGATCCACGTTCAGGCAATCTATCCATATATCATCCAATTTTCACCAACATAAAGTTTCTAAATGTATAATATTATTAGGGGATACGTCTAAAACAATGCATAATCACAACTTAATTATGAGTTATTGTGTGCAATCTTTTATATTATATTGTTACTAAAGTGTGCAATGATTATGTGTTGTACGATGACGTCAAGCGCCGGCCGCCGTATCACTTCCCTGAGAGACTAGTACCATTATGAGTCATGCGCACAACCGTGTTGCATGCATCAGCAAAAAATAACCATTACATAATGATGTTGATGACAAACTGTATATAATTAAATATGAACTGAACTGAACCTATACACGGCTGCAAAATTGTGATTATAATTTCAATAATAACGCTGTTGAGTAATTCGGTTGTGCAATTTAAAAACCTACTTACTAAGAGCCATATACATACCGCCACGCCTCTTTCCGCATACCATAATTTTTCTTTTGCTACGATTTCTGGCATATATAAAGGACATTTTACTGTACTATCTATCTCTAGAGCCGTAGTAAATATCTTTAAGAATATTTTTTTATCTGTACTTGTGTCTCGTGTGTTCATAATCAGGTGTAAGCTTATATTGTGTGAAGTTAAGGCCATATTTTGACCTTCAAATTTTTATGTAGACAGTACAAACATTAAAAAAGACTGCGATTAATCCGGCATTCAGTTTATCTAAAGAAAAATGTTCACAAAAGAAAAATACATAATATTTCAAACAGTCAATGCAAACCGCACTAAACTTGTTGAATTACTAGGAAAATCTGTATACGAAACCACTTTCTGGGGTATCTACCTACTGACGGTGATGTGTAGGTATGTGTAAACAAATGCTATTGATATAACTACGTGGGCACTTGCCTGAACAGGAAAACGAATTTTTAAACATTGGTATTTCGCCATTTCGTGTCGTATGTCACGTACCTTACTTTATGCTTTCCAGTATAAACTATGTACATATTATTTTATGTTTTACACTGAAAATTGTATGTGTACTTATATGTAGTGCGGGGAACCCCTATCCCAAGGGCATCCGAAACCTGTAGTAGAAGAAGAATTGTAAAGTGGTAGTGTCCTGTACATCCATACTCCTTACTTATAAATGCGAAAGCAACTCTGCCTGTCTGTCTGTATGTTACGCTTTCACGCCTAAACCACTGAATAGATTTTGATGAAATTTGGTATAGATGTAGATTAATTAGACCTTGAGAAAGGACATAGGCTATGTTTGGTCGCGATAACAGATACCTACGCGGGCGGAGCCGTGGGCAAAAGCTAGTTAAAGAAATTAAAAAAAACTTGGATTATGTATGTTTTATGATTTTGTTTTATTTATTTTTTTATCCGCTATGTTTTACGTTTGTTTGATCACAATTTGTTGAGTAAAACCGGAGACTAGGAAAGTCGAAAAAGTCAAAGTCACAAGTTGGTGGAGTACCAATTTTTTGTTAATAACTTCGATGTACAGACACGACCACTTTACAATTATTTTGTAGTAAAGATTGTGTTTGTTGCAGAACGCTGCAGTTGAAGACACCACTGTACTGACTATACCTAAACATAGGCTGAAACTTCATATTCCTACCAGGTAAGAAATATTAATACCGTCATCATCATTATCAAGATCTGCAGTAGCCTAATGGACTGCTGAGACGAGGTCTCGGGTTCGATCCCAGGTTTAGCATGGCACACACCAATGACATTTCGATGCTTTTCGAAGTTATGTGTGTATTTATCGCAGGTTTATAAGCAATAGGCTCGCCTATGACATTGGGATCTAAACATAAACTGGCGAAATGTGGGTGCTAGCACATCTGCCTACCCCTTCGGGGAATACAGGCGCGAGTTTATGTTATGTTATCATCATCATCATAATCATCGTCATCATCATCATCATCATTATTCCCCTAATCCCTAATCGGTCTCCAGCTAGACAAAAGGCAAGGCATGGCCCGGGGCCAGTCGGGGTGCGAGAGATATGCTGTAGCCAATCTTACACCCCGGTGTCTGATAACCCGGGACCGCGTGCAGTTTTAGTCGGTTTGATTTCAAAATAACCGCTGGAGGATACGAAGGTATATCCGACGCCGGGTACAAACTGACAACATGTTAAAATGTGTAAAGTATCAGATAACACGAGTGTCAAAATGTACAATTTATTTATGACAAAATATCCTTTTGTCAGAATATACTAATGCTAAAATGTTCAATCGACAATATGTATTTATGACCAAATGAGCAATGGTCAAAATATACTGTTGCTGAAATGTTCAATTGACAGTATGTGCTTTTCTTGTCTTAACACTAAATTCAAATGAAAATCCACAAAACTTACAATAATTTACTTATTATTGTTGTTATTTTTATATTTTATTTTATATTTATTTTATTTTATATCAATTATCTACTAATATTTGATGTAAACATTTTACCATTTATTCATTATTACATTTGTGCATTTTGACACTCATGCAATATTACAATTAGTTTTTTTAAGTAATATTGAATGTATTTGTTTCAGTCAAGCAGATAATCTTCTAAAAGTGCGCGAGATGCTGTGGAACACCCTAAAGTACTACATCGAGAGAGATTGGAAGGAGTTAGATTACGAAGATAACCTTAGAGTTTCGAGGTTCAAAGCTAGACTGATTAAAACCATAGGCAGAATATTAGTAGAGGCTCAAGAAGAGCTTGTAGAAAAAAAACCTCTAGTGAATTCTCTTGAGGATTTTACGTAACCAAACATCCGAAGTTTCGGAGGTCTTCCTGCTCAGGCCTGAAAACGGAATATGACACTTCGTTGGGCCTAATATCAACTGACAGACATGTGTTAAAGTGTTATGTGCAAGCCCGAAGTATCGGATATACGTTTCATGGTAGGTCCTCTATTAATCATTCTGTAGTTGAAATTTGATCATAAAAACTATTGAAGAAAAATATAGAATGATAGAAAAAACTTACTAAAATTGTTTTATTTAAAAATCTAAAATATCAATCCTACTATACCAGTAAGTTTAAATTTAAAAATTGTGAGTTACACCCCTATGTGTTGATACTATTTACCTCTTTTTTTTTTTTTTTTTTTATCGTGCGCAAAATCCCCACGGAGCCGGTGAAGGTGATTACGTCGGACTCGAACCGACTAAAACGCACGCCGTCTTGGGTCCGTGGTTGCCGGAGGTGAGCTTGCCGAAAGCATATCTCTCGCACCCCGGCAGACCCAGCGTCAGCCGGTACGAGAGGCTGCCGTGTGGCCTCTCTAGCCATTCCTCCATGATGGGTCTTACCGATACTATTTACCTCTGGGGTAGGCAAACAAATGCCCGCCATTTAACTCTAGCCTTACATACTTCACGAAGAAGAAAATGTGAAAGTTGAGAGATAGATGTGTTTTGACTCGCACGAAAACTGCCGAACCGTTATGAATGAAATTTGTTACAGAGTATAGTCAGAAACAAAGTCAAAGATTTTTATTCAACGTTGAACAACACGGTTGTTTCTTATTGACGTCAATAATCATTCTTGCCGTGTTGGAGTAGAATAGGACCACCCCAGCTATTTCTGTGGGTGTCATAAAAGGCGACTAAGGGATAGTGCTGTTCTTCATCCGACAGTAAACATACAGCCCAAGACAAACGGCCCACTAGACGGCAATAGGCTCGTCCCTATTACATCGTTGATTGAAAATCATAATTGGTAAAATGAGAGCTATACGAATACGAGGTGAACTGCCTTCCCCTTCGGGGATTTGCGGGCGTGAGTATCTGTATGTTTGTAATAATTCTACTTAATCTAAGTTTACCACCGCTTCCAAGGCGCTGGTGGAGAAGAAACGGCGCAACAAATTCCACTGCGGCATTTGCGCACTTACACATTGCACATGCAAAAGGTAGGGATGTACTGTACTGAACTGTTTTGTTTTGTCTCTTCATAAAGAAAAGGAAAAGTCATATTTCCATTTCATTTTCCTATAATTATTACAAAAATTCTCTTAATATTGAATCATGTAAACCTAATTTCCTCATTTACTGGATGCACAAGCGTTTGCGAACTTGCGTTATATTTGTCGACGAAAACCGCATCGCACGTGTGGCTCTTCTTAGGTCTGTAGTTCGGTGACCAGTTCGAGTAGTGATATTTTTTTTATTACAAACATAATAAGTTCTGTTTTGTTTTATTCCAAAAAATACTAAGTATCTACTTTTAGGCTTCTTCTAAGTACTAATCCTCAAAAGGAAAAATAGAAAACTTACAGTATCACTTCGTTCTCAGTCTGTCTGTCAGTGAAGATCTGTTTCTCTGGAATGAACCAAATACTGTGAGAATCAAATTTATTCTTGCAATAAAGATAATAAGGGTCAAAATTCATTCATTCAGTCTTGATCACACAAATGCATAGTCAAGTTTGCCATACTAGAATTATTTGTTTTCAAACTTTCATAAAAAAAAATAAGTGCTAACTTTTCAGTCTGGGTGAAAAACGAAGATTAATACTATTATTTAATTTACATACGACATCTATCTAACTAGGTACATACAACAATAATCCAACTAATATAAACGCGAAAGTTTGTAAGTATGGATGGATCTTTGGTACTCTTTCACATCTAAACGGCTGGAGCGATTTCAATAAAATTTGATATGGAGTTCGCTAACAGCCTGGATTAACACATAGGTAATGTTTGGTCGCGATAACCCTCATCCACGCGGGCGATACAGCGGACAAAAGCTAGTGTATGAATATAAATAAAAGCAATTATACCTATTGCGATAAAATCCGTTCAAACGTAATTTTATTTACCTATAATACTCCCAACAAATTAGACTAATGAACCGTACCTACTTACTTACACGCCACAATGAGCTGCGATCATCATAATTTTATCATACTTCTGTATTATTTATAGATGAATAGCAACTTTATTTTGCTTTAACAGCACGGCTAGATAAGATAGAAATTCGTTTGTATTTCTGACACGAACGCAACGTACTTATCCGCGCACGCGTGCAGCTATAGACCAAACCAATCAAACCAACCTCGGTAAAGGAGGTTCGCATAGAGATTAAACGACGTATAGGTATAGCTCGAATCATATATCTTGGACCTTTTTTTGTAATAATCTATACTTTGTGAATTTGAGTTCGTCCATCGGCAGTAGCAAACCGTGCTATATTCAAAAGAAGGCGTACCTACCTAGTAGCGGTGGTAAAATCCATCATGGGAGAGTGGCTAGAGAGGCCACATGGTAGCCTTTCGTACCGACAGACGCAGATTATCAGCGAGCACGAGTGCTTCTAGCGTTATCTGCGTCCGATCGATAGGAACCAACGTCCGAGTGCCATAACTGCGACGCGAGCGAGGAAGCTGCATACGTTCACCGAGTGTCCGGCGTTGGAGACGCCGAGACAGGAGCTGGTAGCGGCCCTGGGAGCGAGGGTTCTCGCGCTCGCCATCCTACTCGCGGCGATGGTCCGTTGCGCGGTTGCGTCGAGAAGTAGACGGTGGAGCGGGAGCGATGGCGTGAGCGAGAGAGACTTGCAAACCGCGCCGCCCGCGTGCACAGGCAACTCGGGCGTCGGAGGGCACAAACCGACCTTCGTCCTCCATGATCGCGGGCCTGAGAAGGACAAGTGGAGTCGCCTGTCGCCCCAACAGAAGCAAGTCACGGGGGCGGCGCACAGTGAATGGAAAATCAAGTTTAGAAGACGGTTAAATTTCGTTGGCGAGTGGTTAAAATTACGATTCCAAGGGGCAATAAATGAAGAAATGATACCTAGATAGATTGTATGGCATGGCAAAATGACGCATAGTACCTAGATATGGTTTGCAATATGTAGGTAGATACTGTCATCGCTTATAATAGTAATGATGTCAGGAAATAAAATGAAAATAATTATTAATAACATTATGAATATTGCAGTAGGATGCTACAATGACGGAGGGAAAACTGATATCTCGCAAAAATCTGTCATATTATCCATTATCGCGACCACTGATGGAGCATGAGGCGTAGGGCGTTTACTGCTAAGTCAGGGGTCACGGATTCGATCCTCGCTCAGTGCAAATATTTGTATACGTAGATAATAATGTACATAGATTTATATGCATGCATTCTTGCGTATACAAGCACAAAAATATATCCGAAAATATAAACTTCCGTAAAAAATACAACCACTGATTTCTAATCGCCAGTAATTATGGTTTAGAACCTGATACTTCAAAATAAGTAACTATAACGTATAATAACCATTCTTGGCAGTCGGGTAAAACGCTGCATTTGTTTATCCAATATAATTTAGTGTTGTTATAACATAAATGTAACTTGGTACAACGAATCTTCGTAAATGAACATAGCTTGTTTAATTGCCGTTTCTGAAGGTCAGATCTATCGACCGGTGAGCAAACTAGAGATGGGTATACACATCGATATTATTGAGTATCGATACAGCACTATATTTTGTATCAATACCACAGATTACCTAATGTCGATACACTTATTTCTTTGTTGTAGGTACCGTACGGCATTTAAGGCGCTAGCTTATAATTATAACAATATCAAAGAATTTATATTTCAATTAAGTAATATTTTACGCACATTTTATTTAGGGTTAGCATTCGCTTTTGCATTGACACTTAGGTACATTCGCATTTGACGCACATTCGCAAATCGTATTAGCATTCGCGAACGTGAAAAAATTCCCACGGGTACCATTCCCTTCACCCATTTCAATCAAATAGGGCATTTCCTTCACACGTCTGAACTTTGGCCATCTACGATTTTCCTTCGGATGTGGAAACACGGTGTCCACATAGAAGCCCGGTTAAGGTCCCAGTGCACTGGGACCTTAACCGGGCTTCTATGTGGAGCTGCTGTCTACTCTGCTAGTCGACCATCTACCGGTTCCTTCCCGCTTCGGCCAGAATTACCTGTAAGAGGCAGCGTCTCCCATGTGGAAGAAATTCGCTTTCGCCTACGTTGCCCAACTACTACCTAAAGAAGCTTGTAGAAAAGGATTGAATAGAAATTCCAAACGAGATGTAATGAAAATTCTAAAACTATCTATTAGAGAAATTTTAAAATGTTCAATGTTCCGAATCGCATCTGTAGTACGGTGTATCGATAAAAATTACATATTTGCCCATCTCTAGATCAAACTACATGCTCCAAGGTCCGTTGAGTTTATTACTGTTGATCGAGTTCACATAAGATCGCATTAGTTTATTCTTTATCATGGCATCAATATAATAGGTACATAGAGTGAAAACTTTGTAAACATTTTTAAGAAAATTGCGCGGAAATTTGAAGGTTAAAGGAAGCAAGAAATAATAGTTTCTCTGGATATTGAATCCCATTTTAATCGTTTGGCATGTGAACTGTCGCTTAACATTTAATTCAGGCTAAGCTGGGAGTCGCTGTTAGTTGCCATTGAATATTTATTAACTATAATAATACATCGTATTATCTAAGTAGGTATTTATTAACAGACTACTCTCAATTCTATTCAGGTCGTTTATAAAATCCACCTAAAATAATAATATTGGTAACTTTTTCCACTATAATGTATGCGAAAGGTCTGTTTGCATTAAAAGGTACAGCTCCAATACGACTTCTTAGTTCTGCAACAGTCACACCAGCAGCTCTCGTTCCTTGTTCCGTTACTTCAATACGAGCCTTATGAAATATGTTTGAAACATACAAGGGTGAATTTGCAATCCGGGGTAAAAAAGCTCTACTTGGGTCAAACAAAGACTCAATTCCAAAATTTTCTAACATCGACTTTAAATCTAGGCTAGATTTGACTTCGAAACGTGGAATAAAGCAATCCACTTCATCGTCTGGAAATTCTTCTTTAGATATCCTCATTTCTTCTAAGAATTTACTAAACTTAATTTTATTTAAGTTCAAAAACATACGTTCAATAGAAACGCCAGGGTTAGGCAACATGACAAACATTGACATTCTGTTTTCCTTGCCGTAGGGTAATTCGATTACTCTAGCTTGTAGTTCCCTGAAGTTCGTGAAAGGAAATGCGAACCGTTTATACATCATGTTAACAGTGCCGATTGCCTGACCATCACTGTCGTAGAAGGGTTTTATTGCAGTTAAAGACGTATTGAACGGCTCCGTCCATTCTCCTTTGAAGTATATAGCGCTGGATACCACCATATTCGTGTTATCAAAATAGTCAGGCTCAACAATTTTCTCTATCAGGCCTTGGGTGTAATTGGCAATGACTTTGTTGATAATGTTGGCTGCTTTAACACCTTCGCGAAAGTCTAAACTAATTGCATCGGTTCCATATTGGTCTTTGGCAACTGCTAGGTAATTCGGCAGCGGCGAACTGTTTCTGTCAATAAATATAGTGTTTATTTTTGATAACATGACTTTGTCAGTATTAACTTTCAACCACTGGGACATTTCCTTGAAGGCGTTGCGCTGTTCATTTGTTGGATCCCATCTAATCGCGTTGTAGATCTCGTATGCTGTTGGTCCATAAGCGCCTTCAGCGATGACAGCCAGAACATTCCATATGGTTAAAGGAGATAATATAAAATTCTGATCATTTTGAGATATTTCTGATGCTTTGTATAAAACCTCAAAGGAGAAGTTGCCTATTCGCTCTGACAAATCATAGTACTGATTTTGAGCCCGCGTGCCATACAAGGACGTCAATAATAAAATGAGCACAATTTTTTGCATGTTGATGTCACTATATTACACCAGAAACACTGTCACTTATTCCTTATTGTGTGTTGATTGTGTGCCTATTAAACTGTTTCGTTTACTAGTAAAACGAGAAACAATCCACTGCAGTATCACACTATATATCTATTGCAGTTCATAACACTGACTGGTGATTTGTACATGCTGGTCAAAAACTCGTCCCACGACTGGCATTTATAAGCGCGGCTTGTGTTTTACGCGGTCTCGGTACTACTGTGAAAAAAATATATAATAGCAATAGTAATCTACCAATGTATATAAGATAGTATCTTGTTTAATTTTATTTATACTTACCTCAAACGTTCAAAGGTCACCTAGTAGTAGGTAGGTATGTCATGGGTGATGATGGGTGTATTAAATATATTTGTTTGTGCTTTTTAGAATTAAATATATAGGTACCTAGCTTAGGTGCAGAACCGTTCCGAAATTCGCAGGTGACGACTTTACTGGTGGACCGGGCAGGTACATTGTTTGCGTTTGGGACCAAGTCACCCAAACAAACCCTCCTTCATTTGGGCGTTGAGAGGTCAGATCACATACATGTATCACCTTAAAAACCAAACAAGGAGTACCTACCAACCTATAATATACGGAAAAGTTTATATAAGATTGTGAGTTTGTGTTGTATGAACTTATACTTGTACCTACATGGTGATTGTATAAGTCATTGATATTTTCCACATTGATTCCAATTTTTTATATGTCAATAGGTACCGTTACCACGCTGCGCGATCATTTCTGTCGAATTTTTCTATGACCTATGATCGCAAGCCTGCCTAGAGCCCGGTCAACGACAGATGGTTCAAGAAAACAACGGCAAATTTGAAAAATCTACAGGTTGCATCACTGACTATACCTACCTACTTACACCGAATTAATGGAGTTGATACTATTATTTGTATTTCATTATTATTTTATTAGGCACGCATATATACCAGTCTACAGTGCACTAATGGCATGTGTTTAAGCATCACAGCACAGATTCTGCAACCGTTCTCCGACAGTCGTTTCTCCTTTGGACTGTTCACCGACAGGACGTTTCGTTTTTGAGAGATTCGTCGATAGAACGTTTCACCTATGGATGTTTCGCCGACAGAATGGTTCGCATTTGTTAGTTTCGACGACAGGACTTTTCAACTATGGAATATTCGCCGTCAGATCGTTTTGTCTACGATTGTTTCGACATGGCTTTTTCACTATTAAAGTACAAAGCCACCAAAAAGCTACTAGCTTGCTACAAAGACATGAAGAAAGAAATTTTTTTAATGGAAGACCACCTTTTTTTTTTTACCGTGGGGGAAATCCTTCATGGATGTTATGCCGGACTCCTACCGACTAAAACCCCCACGGTATCGCCCAGCAGCCTATAGTTGGGAACCCCGGGTAAGCCCTCGGAAGGTGTCCCAGGGCTTCCAACAGCCCCACGGCTATAATGCGGCCTCGTCTAGGGGGTGGTTCGGGTGCTATCCCGCGTCTATGGGGGGTTTTCGGGTATCATCCCGCTTCATAGGAGAGGGGAGGCGTGCGTGTGTCCGTCACGTCACGCTGCCGTCATGGGCCTGCTTCTGTAAGGACGATGAGCAGTCAACTCACCGTCCTCAGGCCCCCGGTCATGGAGGCCGATGGTCTTTGGCGAAGACACGTGGTCGGCGGCGTCCAAGCCGCCGACTGCGGAACACGTAACTAGTTTGCAATAACAAAATAAACGAATATGGATAGGTAAAATCTAGATAAATACCATTCATTAAAAGTAAAGGCGGTCTTCCATTAAAAAAAATTCTTTCTTCATGTCTTTGTAGCAAGCTAGTAGCTTTTTGGTGGCTTTGTACTTTAATAGTGAAAAAGCCATGTCGAAACAATCGTAGACAAAACGATCTGACGGCGAATATTCCATAGTTGAAAAGTCCTGTCGTCGAAACTAACAAATACGAACCATTCTGTCGGCGAAACATCCATAGGTGAAACGTTCTATCGACGAATCTCTCAAAAACGAAGCGTCCTGTCGGTGAACAGTCCAAAGGAGAAACGACTGTCGGAGAACGGTTGCAGAATCCACAGCACAGCGCTGGTAGAATTGTCAAAATCAAAGTCAAAGTATGTGTTTGTACTCTTAATTTTATTACTTTCAATACTTCTCAAGCTTTACTACGAAATAATAAGAAATTGAGATTTACTTTAACCCTATTAAAGTACCTACATCTCATTTTTTTTTTAGAAAATCAAGTTTTAATCACGAGTGTTTTTACTAGTAACTTATTACCGGTCACCAGGTTGGACTCTATTGAAAACATCAGATATATGCGGACTTCGAAAGTGTGAACGTCAGCTACGCAATGTCCATTTTAAAAATAAATTATTATTCCATTAAGTAATAATGATTGGTATCTAATGAAATGAAATGAGTGATGAATAAGAAGTAGTAAGGAAAACTTCTATTCAGTATCTTTAAGTATTAGGTTAGTATATTTCAGTGTATTTATACAACCATCTGATATAATAAAATTTAAATTATATATAAATATAAATTTTAAATACAATGTTTAAGAAATACAATTAAATTCTTGATCCGGAGGATCAGGTCGTATCTACGTCCCCTCGTCCAAACGTGCCCATCAGGCTGGCGGCGTTTCCCCTCTGTATGGCCAGGGAAACATTCTGAATTAAATATTGGCCTGAGCGGGAATCCCATCCCTCCTTCCGTAGTCGGCACCCCAAATCGGCCACAAACCTCTTGGCTTCGAGGCCCCACGGACCCGCCGTCTCCACCGCAAAAGGGACGAAATCGTAGCCCGCGGCCTCTAACGCGGCGTACTTATTGTGCTTTAGCAATGCCGCCGACTCGGCCCCCGCCCCATCCACCCTCTGAGTGACACGACGCGAAGGTGCAGACACACGTGGCATCCCAAATTAGGCAGCGACCTTTTCTCCACGGGACCAGCGTCAGTCCGTCCGGCCGCTTCCCGTCGGTGCGCGAAAGGCCCGGGGGCTCCAGAATGCAGGGGATGCCCGCAGAAACGAGTGTCCTTCTCACAATATCATTTATGGCGTGATGCCGGGGCCTTTGTCCAGCACTTCGGGTGCAACTAAGTCCGTGCAAACCGTCCGCTTCCACCCTTGCACCGCAGGCGCAAGTGTGGGGCTCGCATACGGTGCAGCCAAGTTGGAGTCCGGCCGCTACCCTGAGTGAGTCATCGTCTAGCAGCGTGCCCAGATTAGGGGATGGTATGGCATGCAGCCAGGCACCCGACTCCGAATATTATTGAATTGAATATTATTAAATATTAACAAAATAAATGGCAGCAATAAGAATAATTAATTCACTTTCAACGTTATTGAAAGTGGATTATGAATCTCGAGTATCAAGTAGATTACAAAATACTAACTGCCAAGAAAAACTATTGACATGATATAAAAGTTTAGAATGAATGATTTGTTATTTGTTTACATAGGACACGTCCAGTCGACTTCATTCATAAACTAAAGGCAAAATCTCGGAACGAGGTTTACCATTATAAACACATACTTAACAATGTTAATAATGGTGGCACTCAGCTTGACGGCCTCATCAGATGCTTTATCACGCCCTGCTCAATCTATCCCCTCTCGTTCAAACAAACACAAACAGAGACATGGGACAGAACGTTCTTTCGTTGTAATTTAATTAATTTATAGTCGAACTTAGGTGATTATAGTAATGGAGTGGGTATTTTTAAGACTATTCATAGGTAATCTTAATATTTTCTATTATGTAAAGAAAATAAATTTACTATAAGTAGGTATAGCTGTATCATCATCTCAGCGTCCAGTTTCAGTCGTATCTGAAGCTTTTAGCGTCTTGGGCAACACTCGCAGTGTAACCAGGTTACCAGGTATACATATCTTCTACGTACCTACCTACTCCGATTTTGATGCGGAATACTGTCATGTAACAGACAGCTGTATGAATCTGAACCACGGAAACGAAACCGTGGTAGAGGTAGGTACAATAATTCGAATGATATCAATATGAGGTTCTAGAACGTCGAGTATACCCAATACCACAGTCGTAACACTTGTAACCTGGGCGAAATCCATATACTTATTGACATTCCGAGACTGTACCTACAGTCTCGGAATGTCAATAAGTACGGTCGGATCCGGGAAAGCTTCACTGCTTCATGGTTTAGGAGTCCTACAGTATGACTTACTTTTCTAACGCTTGCTACACGCACTGACTCTTTGCCTTTATAGACTGGAGTCACACGGCCTCCATTCGTTTTGGATCTGATTGACGAGGAGTAGGTACCTACAAAGTTATAAAGGGTAATAGGAATGCCTTCAGCAATGGGATGTGAACCATCAACTTGCAGGCCGCCACAGATATTCGATATTGTTCATGCTACGAAGATCAGTAGACTTCTATTCGCGAGGGGAACTAGTTATGTAGTCTTTGATGGCGAGTTAGATCCAGGGGCTGCAGTTCGTTATGCTTGTTCAGTACTTAACTTTAAAAGACCTTGTGATTTTAATTAACACAGCGACACTTGACAGAAGTAGGTCATATAGGTACCTATATAGTTGCCAAATCAGTCATAATAATTTGGTAAGTATCAAACTATCCACAGCTGGACAAAGCTCTTCCAATGTGTGCTGTTGCCCCCGATCCTCCTCCTTCTGCAACCAGTCTGTCTCAGCCGCCTTTTCAGTTTTTCAAGTCGTAAGTCCAGCTAGCTAATTCCTAAAATATAGGTAAGTACCTACCAAAGATAATCGTTAGAATGATTCAAATTAGGGTATTATAATATACGTATATTTTAGAACAAAATGCTGGATAGAAGCTAAATAATTAGGAAAAGGTAAATAAGCACCGTATGATAAAAGTGAACTTACTGTTTTATCTATGTCTAGTACAATTTGTCTATCAAATCTATTAATCAATCAAATCAAACACGCCATGTTTTTTTTGACAAGACGTCAAAACGGTCAAACTGCAATTAAAATATTTCTTGTAAATATGTAATTTAATTAAGTAGGTAATTCTTATAATAGTTAATTTAGGTTCACATTACTTTATGATAGGTAATCAGCGACCGGGCTAAATTTAAGACTAATTTGTTAGTAGGTAATTAGCTAATACGACTAATTATGGGGGAATTAAGTTTTACAAATTTTAAATGAAATACCTATACCTATCTATCTCATATTAGTGTAAGTAGCTTTTATTAGTTGTATACTCAGTGAACTTGCCGATAAACGTGTGATATATATATAGCGACGCTCGCCATTGTAGCAATAGCCGTGGTCGGGTCGTTTGGAGCTCCGGTCGTGTTGTGTATTGTGTAATTTGATAATTTCCTGAGTCAGTGTGATCCGGAGTTCCTCGCAGAGCGCGCGACGCAATTCATTCAAACGATTCAAATACTAATACTTAAATAACTAATAAATAAACCTTAATAACAATAATAAATGAAGTGACAGTGAAATAATAATAAGTTCATCAGCCAATATGCAAAAGTTAGTGATTATCGTGTTATCCACAGCTTTGTGCTACGCCCAAGTTCAAAACCCAATTATACAAAGTGCAAAGCTTCACAATCTATTGTCGGAGAGAATTGGCAACTTTTCCATTGAAGTTCTGTACCATACATCGAAGACTTTACCTGATGGGTCAAATTTTATCATGTCGCCATTCACAATTTGGAACGTACTCGCCGCTATCGCCGAAGGAGCCTACGGCAGAACACAATACCAGCTCAGTCATGCATTAAGATGGGACTTCACATCAGAAAATCGCACGCAATACAGTTTCAAGGATATCACTAAGTGGTTGGCAGTGAACACTGATACTGTCCAATTAGCGAAAGTAAACACAATGTTCATAAACAAAAACCAGCCACCCCTGCGGCAGTATCAGTCCGATACAAAGGAACTATATGAAATGGATGTCATTGCTTTGGATTTCAAGGATAGTGTCAGTAAAGCAAATGCCCTGAATAGAGCCATCTCTAACTTTACACATGGATTGATAACCAGAATTGTTGAACCTGAATTTTTTGAAAACACAGCTATGGTGCTGACTAGTGCTCTGTACTTCAAGGGGCAGTGGACAATGCCTTTTAATGCATCATCTACACAAATAATGCCATTTTATGACAGCCATGGCAAAAAAACCGGAGAAGTAAATATGATGTACAATAGATTTACCTACCCGTTTGCAAACTTCAAAGAATTAAAAGCGAAGGTAGTTGAATTGCCTTACGGTAAAGAAAATAGGCTCTCAATGCTTATAATGCTACCAAATCCCGGTGTGTCCGTTGAAGAAATGTTCATTAATTTCCAGAAATATAATCTAGACTCGTTCTTTGAAGAGCTAAGAATATCTAAAGAAGAATATTCAGAGGATGAAATTGATTGTTTCATTCCTCGTTTTAATATTGAGTCTAGTTTGGATTTAACTGATGTCTTAAAATCAAGATTTGGAATTGTGGATGTATTTGACCCAGCCAACGCTTCTTTGCCAAAAATTTCACACTTTCCTTTATATGTATCTAAAATATCTCATAAGGCTAAGATAGAAGTTACAGAAGATGGCACGACCGCAGCTGGTGTGACTGTGGCTGAGTTCAGTAACCGCATCGGAATTGTGCAGTTCCAAGCAAACAGACCATTCACTTTTGTTATAATAGAAAAAGTTACAAACTCAATTGTATTCGGTGGCATTTATAAGGAGCCATCATTGTACTGAACCTGTAGGAGTTGCTAAGTCTTCATATTGAATATCCGAAGTTGCCTATATGAAAATATGTATAAAAATTAAGTACTTGCTATGGATTACAAAAAAGAACAAAGGAGTGCAGTTGTTAAACATTGCATAACAAAAATTTCTTAGAATGCTTTGTTTTGTAAAGTTGACTCATTTAACATCCAGTTTATTTCCATTAATTAGACAATTAGCTTCATCATGATGGTACAATTAGGTTTGATTGTCACCTAAAGAATACATTGGCAACTAAACTTGTTTTGTTACAATGGAATATAATTTGATATGAACAAGCTTGTGTGGTTAGACTATAATTGTCGGTAACCATGTAGATAGATTAGTCCCTGTCTCTACGAGTGTGTCGTATGTTATGTTCCATGCAACAAAGCATGTCGTCCGCCATCAAACAAACAACACAATATAAATATCCAATATTAGTAAGTACTACTTCAACTAAACTGTAAAGAAAGTTCCTAATAGTTTCACTGATAAACAAGAAATGTATAAATTATTATCAATCATTGCCTCAAAAACTAAATCTGTAAGTAGGTACCTATGTTATACTTTTTGTTTTTCCAAAAGTTTTAGTGTATAGAATGATTCAAATAAATGTTATTTAAAATTATTAGTAAGTTTATATTGTAACTATTGAAGCAAAGCTACATACTATTTTCAAGGAAATATGTCTAATTTTCCTCAATCGTTGTACACAATTTACTGTTTGTTGAACATTGTTACAGCAGTCTAGACTGTCATCATGTATGTTTTTCCTTCCAATATCCTTGTATAAAGCCCTTAGGTCTCTAGAACTCACCATGTTGTTATTGTGGGTAAATCACAGTTAATGTAAATATGTACTTACTAATTAATAATTGTTTTGTGGCTAACCATATTCCAAGTAATAACTGTCATTGTGCAATAATATTTTAACATAACATCCATGTTTTTCAATGTATTCATACATGGCCAATCATCTGTTCTAAAAAAAAATTGCATTATTATCAAGGAAGTTTTTATTATCTATGTAGGTATTGAAAAATAAAGTGCAAACTTTTTATTTAAGAATAGTGTGATTTGTTCGGAATTCTTATAATCATTGTCTGAAATATTTGTCGATAGAATGTGAGCTAATAATTGTCTTAATATGACAATTAAATAGTGAGTAGACTTAAATATCTTTTTGTTCAAAAATATAAAAGAGTCTACAGTCTCCATGACACAAATTTCAGCCAATGACCACAAAAATATTGTGATTGTGATAAAAGATCTGAAATTATAG
Source organism: Eilema sororculum (assembly GCA_914829495.1). NCBI lineage: Eukaryota > Metazoa > Arthropoda > Insecta > Lepidoptera > Erebidae > Eilema > Eilema sororculum. Next base: position 4,148,808 of record OU618532.1, read on the forward strand.
TATGGTAGTTTTATTTTTTTAAATTAAAAACAGTTTTTGGTACAATACTTTGTATTTTTCATTTTGAGTTTGTTCTTATTCTATCTGTGATACTAGATTAGGTAAATTTGTGATATATTTTATGTTACAAAAGTGAAATTTAAGTTTAAAAAATATACAACTGAAATAAGAATTTATTATAATTTGTTTCTTTAATTTTGCCTATTTGTTTGCGCTCCTCAAGTTAAAATTTATATCAAGTATAAATCCGCAAACTTTTTAATAATCTCCAAGGTTTTATTACATTTATTATCTTTTCTTATCATAACACGTAATCAATAATTAGGTATGCTATTTTAGAAGGATAGCGTAGGATACAATTTTTTTGGTGAAGGTAATAATTAAAAATACCTACTAGAATAAAATTTAGGATACCAATTCTCTCCTTTGTAACAAACAAAGATTAAACTGACTGGATAGAATAGAACATTTGGAATCTCGCAAGACCATTTTAGGTGCCTACATGGCCAGCAACATTGCAAACTTTTTGTAGCCTATACACTACTTATTTGGGTATTCTACTGACTAATCAAATCATAAACTTATTTTAATACTAATACTAAGTTTATGTGTCAAATTAGGTTACTTTTTACTAAACGCCAAAAAAAAATGTTGAGTGACGTCATAAAATTTAATAGTCAAATCATTTACTATTATAGGTTGGGTGGGTTATTAAAAAAAAATAAAAACTATAAAATAAGACCCGACGCAACTTTTGCACTTTTTTACACTCTTTTACAATTCTTAATTTAATGAGCTCGGGTAGATAATTTATTTTAACTACAGGAAAATACCCAATTGAGATAATCTTTCAAAAAGGTCACGCTGTGGCTGTGTGCTGTGTGACATACGGATAGGTGTCAAAATTCAATACTTGTTTTTCTGGTATCTGCTTCCGGTCCCTCGGTAGAGAGGTCAGACGGCAGTAGCTACCGTAAAAGCCAAATAAAGAAGGGAGGAGTTAACGCTTGTATTGTAGCTGTATAGGTAGGTACATACACCAAAGAGATAAGTTAGTACCTATACACTTGTACGAGTAGTTAGTACCTATACAATGTACAAGTGTATAGGTACCTAAGTTCCCGTATCTCCTAGTTGGGCGCCTGTACCTAGGTACCAACTGCATACTACCTATACTACGCCAGCCAGGCGCTTATAAATAAAACCGTTACCTTTTGTCCTTATACTTCATCACTACATACTTAGTTTAAGGCAAAGTCGCTGTCTGTCCGTCCATATGTGTGCTTAAATCTTTAAAACTACACACCGGAAACGGTTTTTTAATAGATAGAGTGATTCAAGAGGAAGGTTTATATGTTTAATACATGCTTAATATAGTAGATGGTGCAACGGGAACGGGATCTGACACCACGCGGGCGGAAAAAACTTGGCGGTACGAAGTTCGCCGGGTCATGCTAGTAAGTAATAAACAGATAAATGAAATATAATTTAATATTTATTTTTTTACCACATAGGTTGCAGACGGCTCATCTGATGAAAAATGATTAGGTACCATGGCCTTGGACGTGTGCAACACCACACGCTCTGGGCATCACACTCGTGCTGCTGACCCAGTCGGAAACGTCTAATACCCTTCTTCTTGGTGAACCCCGTATAGGCCATATAGTACCTAAAACCGTTTTTCGAGATAATCGTTTTTTCTGCTCTGTGCATACATGCCTATGGGGGAACAAATGAAACAGGTAGTTATGTATTTTAAAACCGCTAGTTATAGAAGAAGGTAGGTATTACAGGTATCTACATTATTTTCTTTTTTATTACATCCGTCGTATAAAAATACTTATAAGACACGTTATAGACAGGGTTCTTTCTTTTTATTGTTCTTCTACAAAACAACCAGGGTTACCCCAAAGCTAGGGCTGTCTAAATTCAGTTCACGCTATTATAAGTTCAGTGTTTTTTTTTTTCAGGTTTAATTTTCTTCTTTTTTTAGTTTTTTTATTTAAATATTAAGCTCTGTTTCTTAAAAATATAACAGGTTTTAAATTAACGATAGCTGGATGAAAATACTAACGGGTAGATTATTCAACGGATTCTTATGCATTATTAGAGGATTCTTATATCATCATCATCCACATAAAGACGTTAGTCCTGATTGCATCCGAGTTCATCAGGGTCCGCTTTCCGGCTCTTCCTCGTCCACTTCACACGATCTTGGGCGTCCAAGGTAGTGAGACCGTTTGCACGCATGTCAGTCATGTCACATGTCACCCTCCACGACGCCAAGCCAGCACTTCTTGGGCTTACCCCGTCTACCAGGACCCTGCATTATTATATCATATAGGTACGTAATTATGTCTTCTACTGAATGCCATTTTTAAAATACTCATTTTTCATTTAATTAAGACGCTCAACTGACTAAACGAAAATTATCATTAGGTAAGTTATCAGATTCATTTTCATGTAGATACATATGGTTACTTTGTTTTAGTTTTAAAGTCTTGATAAGATAACATTAACCCCTGAACCCGTATCGATAGTGAACTATATAAATATAATTTCCAGAATATACATCTAATAATTGCTAGGTAGGTAGAAGTATAGCTGTGAATGTCAAAAGTTATCATTCGTGATATCAGAGTTTTGCCGTTTGCTATACTAATTAAATGCATAAACAATGTTCAACTTTTTTATGTACCTACCTAAGTAGATGGTTTATTTTGTACCGCAAGAACCTATATTTTTGTTTTAAATATTAGTATTAAAGCTGATGTCCGCGGAACCGCGCGCGTAGATTTTGGCTATTGCGACGCGACCAAACATAGTGTATCTATGCTGCGTTATCTGCTTATGTCCCTTCCCAAACTCTAATCTATCTGTGTACTTAAGTTTACTTCATCAAGTTATCGTCAACGATGATGAACTTTTATACCAACTTTCAATACCTATTTGAAATCCTTCAATCCCTTTTCGAGATAACAGGTAGCGAGCGTATGTCCTTTCAAATTTCATCAAGATCGGTTCAGCTATAGACTGGACAATGAAAGATGGCGCGAAAAGTTGGCGCCAAATTTAAAAAATCAACACGAAATAACGGAGTCGATACTAAAATCTTTTTCCTATTAGTAATGCATGAAAACTAGCCTATTATGTTATGGTACGTGGCCAGAGTCTAGTCAGTGTTGCAACCTGTAGGTTTTTCAAATTTGGCGCCAACTTATTGCGCCATCTTTTGTTGGTCAGAGTCTAACATAAGAGAAACCGAATTACTTTCGCATCAATATTAGGTATTAGTATGAATGATAATCTCGCTAGATTTCCCTCGCCTAGACTGCACGGTTGTCCTAGAAACCAATTTTCGTGCACGTCAATAATATTTGTGATTGATTTGAACACTGCTTACGCAAACAACATTAGTTCAGGCAACTAATTACAACTCGTTACTTGTCACTAAACGATACTGCAAGGTGATTAGGCATGGTTAATGATATTACATGAGCTATTTTACAATAGTAGGTACTTAAATGGTCATTAGTAACATATTGGGGCAGATGCCGCAAACTGACGCAAAGGTGCCAGTTTCCATACCATTTTTACATACCCAGTCATGCATATATATTACTAGCTTTTGCCCGCGGCTCCGCCCGCGTGGAGGTCGGTTAGCGCGACCAAACATAGCCTTATCATTCCCTATACCAAATTTCATCGAAATTGGCTCAGTGGTTTAAGCGTGAAAGCGTAACATACAGACAGACAGACAGAATTACTTTCGCATTTATAATATTAGTATGGATAAACGCGAAAGTTTGTAGGTATGGATGGATGTTTGTTACTCTTTCACGTCTAAACGACTAGAGCGATTTTAATAAAATTTAGTATTGAGTTAGCGGAGACCCTGGATTACCACATAGGCTATTTTTGGTTGCGGTAACCGATATCCACGCGGGCGGAGCCGCGAGCAAAAGTTAGTATATGTATTAAATTTTCTTTAATTTCGCACCATCGTGGGCACTGCGTGTCACGGAGCAACTGTGATGGATGACTATAAAAGGGAGACTTGTGTCATGTATGATACCCACTAAGTAATCTGCTATTCTAATAATCTACCTAATTTATTTACGTTATACTCCATCTTAGTTAAGTGGACTGGTAGGGTAGTGCCCCTTTTTTTACGTGCGGATATCCCCTCCGATACCTCCCCCACCGAAGCTGGTTCGAACCGACTAACACCGTACGTCGCCGTCGTCTGTGGGTCGTCGTGCTAGGCCGAAGGTAAGGTTTTCTTGCGAGGTGCGAGGGATATGTGACATATCCCTCGCACCTCAGTTGACCCAGGGCCATCCCTATCTGTCTGGTCTGTCTGGCTCTCCTCAGGGTAGTGGCCCGGGCCCCAAAGAACAAGTTTTGGATAGAAGGAAGACACAAGAAAGGTCGATAAATCGATAGTTACGTCCTCGGTCAACCTGGCTAATTTATTCTAGATGTTGTAATAGGTAACGCAATCATGTATGTATAATCAAAATCATTTCTTTCCTTTGTTCTCAATAATTGATATTTATTTATTGTGAATATCATGGGCCTATATCAAACGTGGTAGGTAGATAAGTACTGAATCATATATCGCAATGACCTATCATTCTAAGTATTTTCGTTTCACATTGTGCAACACATGCCGATATGTAAATTGTAAATTATCGGACCAGACTCCCGGGATACCCCGTTTCCCTCGATACCTATTCGGGTATTCCCAGTTTTAGTCTATTTACCTTATCGTATCTTATGATTCTACCATATCCAGCAGGTCTAAAAAGGCTGCTTTATTGGAATCAAAGAATCAATTTCATTTATTCAGTTTAGGCACATAAAGAGCACATTATGAACGTCAGAATTACACAGGAACAATAAATAAAATAAGTCATTTGACAATGATTCTTTCGCTGGTTCGGTAGGTTGGTTCTACTGAGAAGATACCAGCAAGAAACTCAGTGAACTCGATTATCCTTATTTTTTTTAAATAGGTATGGTTTTAATTATAACAAATTTATAATACAATGCAAGCAAGAGATGAGATTAGGATGACCATAAATCTTATTAGGATGAAGTTTTACACGAAAATAGAACATGTTTAGTAAATGAATTGTAGTGATTTTGACCATTTTACGAATTTTATAGGAATCTATATTGACATTAAGATTCGCTGGAAAATCAAAAAATACCTACTTATTCATCGCAGAATCGCTCAATGTGGCGTTTTCAGCCCCGCTGGTTCACTCAGTGAACTGGAATGCTTACACATTCAGGACAACGAATAGCACTTACTTTGTGTTCGAAAAAAACATACAATTAATAAAATTTGTCTTGACAACCCTGACTCGGACATTGGGGCTTTTCAGTAATTTTTTGAAAAGTCAATTGTTGTGATACAATCCTAGGTAAGTACTAACTTTAAAAACGCGAAAGTTTGTGAGTATGGATGGATGTTTGTTACTCTTTCACGTAAAAACTACAGAATGGATTTTCATGAAACTTTACAATAATATAGCTTATACATCAGAATAACACATAGGCTAATGTCATCACGCTACTACTCAAGCGAATGGAGCAGTGAGTATGTAAGTATCACAGTGTATTACTTCGCACAAGTGGACAGCCTCGAACTCGTGGCGGTAGCGAACGCGACTGCAGGGGGCGCGGGTTCGATCCCCGCTCAGTGCACATATTTGTATGCAAGAATAATGGCTATTTGCATTGGTCTGGGTGTTTCTATGTATGTATTCACTATTATTTATTATTATTTATAATTATTATTTTCACGCAATGCATCTTCAGTAGGAAAAAAATCTGAGGGGAATTTCTTTGTTTTTTATCAATCTATTGTGATCAATTTGTCGAAATTGTTGAAACGATGACGTACTCAATTGATCACATTGAGAAATTCATTGTAACTTTGAAATTTCATCATGATATTGGTACATATTATCTGTATCGGTTGACGTCAGTTAGAACTTTAAAAATACTATGAAATACTGTACCTAACAACTGGCCTTACATTATATAAAACTCGGTAAATTAAAATAAAATAAACGGATATGAATAGGTAGGTACCTACTTAACAATGAATTCTTAGAGATTACATTTTACTTCCTATGAAGCACGTATTGACATAACGATGACGCAAGTCACGCATTGCAAGGTAATCGTTATTTTATTTGTGTGTAAAGTATCCTAGCCTATTAGGTATTATAAGACCCATAGGTGCAATAGCATAATTACTACTAGGATTGGATAGAGGACTCTTTTGTCCGCGCTTAGCCTATTTTTTTGGGTCGTTGTAGGTACGTGGTAGTTACTAGGTTGAAGTCAGGGTAGGTGGGGTCTAAAGCAATATCACCTACTTCTTTTGATGCTAGTATTACAATGAACGATGAATCTGTTCAAATAGTCGGGTCATTCATCAACTCGCGGGCAATAAACTTGCGGGAAACCGCGGGTTGGCATTTTTGAATTTTATTTTATTTTGCTGTCGTCAACTCGCGTGAATATTAAAGTACAGCCAGAAAAATGGATCGAAACCAAAAATTTAATATAAAACCAACTTTTATACTCGCGAATTTATACACCCGTATTGGTTAAAGTAACTGTTTACTTTTTATATTAATTTATCTTAGATTTCGATATAGACATGCAAAATGAGGTGAGGGAGAGACGGCCAATGATGCATAAAACATGCTATTTGTCCTTTAGGTTCATAATGTCCAAATCCCAAAATGTGGGTGCACCGAGTATCGTCTATTTCTTGTGGTGATTAAATTTTATTGTAGGATAAGACAAAGTACATTAAACAAAAATAAGCTTAAATATTGATAAGACCAAATAGAATAAAACTAGGGGTAAAAAGTAATAGTGCAGTTAATTTTTATACATTTAAGATTTCATCTAGTAAAAATGTGGAAGTTTTTTTGTGTTTTTATGTGGAGATAAGTTTATATTTTTGTATCACAGTGGCGGACAGGCGCAGGGCCTTTTTTATCGTGTGAAAAATCCCCACAGAGCCGGTGGAGGCGGTTATGTCGGACTCGAACCGACCAAAACGCACGCCGTCTTGGGTCCTTGGTTACCGGAGGTGAAATTGCCGAAAGCATATCTCTCGCACCCCGGCAGACCCAAGACCATCTCATTCGAGATGGCCCCCCTCCGGGTTGTGGGGACCTTAGTGTCCCCATCTAGCCCCGGGTATGGGGAGGCGCACTTTGCGCTGCTGCCGCGGCCTACTTCTGCTAGGGTGACAGGCGGTTCCACCGGTCACCCCCAGGCTAGCGCTCATGGAGGACGGAAATCGTTATGCGACCTCCGACGTCCGGTTCGCCTTCGCGGGCTTCCGGGGCCCGGAGTCTAGTTCGGACCCGACCGACCGCCTCCTTCTCGAGTATTACTTGCTCGCAGAAGGAGGCGGCCGCACCCCAACCGTTCGCACATCGTACCATCGCTGTGAGCAATGTGGCGAATGTGAGGACTCCCACCCCCAGAGCTGCCACTACGACCCGCCTTGGCGTGTTCCACGCCAGGCACTCGGTCAGCGTGTGCAGCTCTGTATCCTCGCTCGCATCACTGTGATGGCACTCGGGTATCTGCCCATATCGGGCACCCATATAGGGCCATGGACCGCACGACTCCCGCATAGAGTCTCCTGTAGGAGTCATCCGGCCCCCTCATGTTGGGCAGCAGCCGCCCCAAAGCGGCAGCTGTGTTCTTCAATTTGGGGGCCAGTCGTCGGAAATGCTCCCCGAAGTTCCACCGGCCGTCGAGCACGAGCCCCAGATATATCATCTGGGGCTTGATGCCGATGGAAATGTCTCCCACTATGAGGCTGGAATCCTCCGGTGGCATGCTCCGAAGCCCATGAAATAACATGGCCTCGGTTTCATGCAGAGCCACCTCGAGACCCAGACGCCGGATCCGCTCCACGACTTGGGCAACCGCGGTCGTGGCCTTCAGGATCACTTCGCGGTATGAAGCCCCGCACGCCGTCACCAGTGTGTCGTCCGCATAACACGTGACGGCGGCACCGTCCGCGAACTCACCGCGAAGCACCCAGGCATAACCGATGTTCCACAGTAACGGTCCCAGGACCGATCCCTGCGGAACACCGCACGACATCTCTCACCGACCGAGCCCGGTCGAAGCGCAGGGCCTACCTGACAGAACATGTTTATTTTTACATTTTGTTTAGTTATAGGTAATACCTATACAAATAAATAAAATTGGAGTGTCTGTTTATAACGTTAAAATAATAGCTTTTTAACTGGAAGTGTAAAGCCGACAGACGGATAGACAGAGTTACTTTCGGATTTATAATACATAAATCACTACGGATACAAGATACTATAAAAAATAGCTTTTTTGGAAATTTTGTCAATCTGTCGGTCTGATATTCTATTTGTTTTCTAAGTAAAGTGACTTAGTCGATTTGAGGCGATTTTGCGCGGCGTGTGAGCTTCCATTCTGTACGCTAGTACTATTACCTATTCTGTGATATTACTTTGATCCTTTTTCGTAGTATGTTCATACCACGACAGTCACTCGCTTTTCTTTTTTCATTCCTTGATACCACTTACAAACTTCTTCTATTATACTATATTCTATAACATAGCCTAAAATATCTTATAAAGTACCTACATTTTAAATAGGTACCAAACTATATTAAATTTATTACAAAGTTTTCGTAACTGACTGTACACAAATACGTCAATTTTGACAATCGCGCGAGTCGACGACAGGAAAATAATCAAACATTGAAAGTTGCCAACTCGCGGTTTCCCGCAAGTTTATTGCCCGCGAGTTGATGAATGACTCAAATAGTCGATACCACAGTTTTTCTTGGAATAACTATAGGTAGTAAACTGCAATGGGGTTCTCATATCACAACCTTGGCAGGAAGAGTAAGCTCAGCTGCCTATGTGGTTAGAAAAATAAGGTCACTAACTGATGAGGAAACGGCACGATTAGTTTATTTTAGATACTTTCACAGCGTTATGTCGTATGGTCTGATGCTGTGGGGCTCAGCTGCCGATATTGAGACTATTTTCATATTACAGAAACGCGCGATACGAGCAATCTATAGCCTAAGACCCCGTGATTCGCTGAGAGAAGTTTTTAAAGAAACTAATATTTTAACACTTGCTTCCCAATACATTTATGATAATATCAATGTACGCAAGAACCTAGATCTCTTCAAAAAAACTCTGACCAACACAATTATAAGTAATACTAGAAATAAAAATAAACTTGCAGTCCCAAAACTCAGGCTTCATAAGGTTGGTAACTCGTTTGTAGGCAATTGTATAAAAATATTTAATAACATTCCTCAGGATCTGATAGATGCGCCACTTAATAAATTTAAGACTGAAATAAAGAATTGCTTAATAAAAAAAGGTTATTATAAATTAGACGAATACTTAAATGATACAGATGCATGGTCATCCTAAACTCATCTCTTGCTCGCACTGTATAAATTTGTTATAAAACCATATTTTAAAAAAAGAAGGATAATCGAGTTCACTGAGTTTCTTGCTGGTATCTTCTCAGTAGAACCAACCTACCGAACCAGCGAAAGAATCATTTTCCAATGATTTATTTTATTTAATTTTTCTGTGATTGACATTATTGTAAAATTCTGACGTTCATATCTCTCGTTCATACTCTGACGTTTATGTGCCTGAACTGAAAAAATGAAATTGATTCTTTGATTCTTGACGCGTTGAAATAAATAAATAAATATTCCACAACATTCTGCAACGCTATCTAGACCCATGGTAAGCTTAATTAGCTTGTTTTATGGAATCTAGAATGCGGATAAACATACTTAGATACTTTTTTTTCGTAAATATATACATATTATACATAGTAACACCCAGACCAATGCAAATAGCCATATTCATGCATACAAATATTTGCACTGAGCGGGAATCGAACCCGCGTCTCCTCCGTGGCAGTTGCGTGCACTACCGCCACGCCAGCTGACCTGATCCCTTAAATAAGAAGAATTTGTGCCTCAGAGAGCACTAGCTGTCGATTGCACTCAAATCCCAGTTCTCAGATCCCACCCAGATCATGTACAGTCAGTATCAGAAAGATGTAGACACGTACAAAGTACTCAAAATGATCTTATTTTAGTTTTTTACCCCTTCCAGTTGACTGATTGTTATGATATTTGATACACACCTTTAGTTGGGACAATAACACCAGAAGTTGCTGTCGACTCATCGCCCTTTGAGATGGGAAAAGGCAGGAATGAGGTTGACATACCTACCTCCTTATTTGAAACACTAACTTGACATCAACATGCAGATAACCGATATCCCTGAACTTAGGTCTAGGAACCTATCTGTTCGATATTAAAACACTTGTCCGGGTTATGTAGTGTCCGGTAGCGAAATATCGGATCCTCAAAAACTTTAAAAAAACAAACAAATTTTTTTTTTTTTTTTAAAGTACAGGACACGTCAATTTGACTTCACCTCGCCTGATGTTAAGCTAAAGGCAAAGTCTCGGAAAGAGGGTCACCATCGTAAACATTTACCATGTTAACAGTGGTGGCACTCAGCTTGACGGCCTCATTAGATGCCTTTTCACGCCCCGCTTAAAGGACACAGGACTGTAGGAAGAAGGAAACACGTGAACTGGCAGGGAATTCCAGGCCTTAGTGGTGCGGCATAGGAATGAATCACTGAAACGCTTGGTTCTAGCAGGTATACTCTGCACCGTAAATGGATGACATCTTAGCCCTGCACGTGTCGTCCTGTGAAGGAAAGGGGAGGGTGGGACTAATTGGAAGAGCTCGTCAGAACATTCACCATGGTAGAGACGGTAGAAAACTGCCAAAGACGCAACATCATCAACATCTCAAAAACTTTAAAAAACAAACAAATATCCCGGCAGTGCTTTACTATCGATGTGAATCTCACATTTTGTGTTTCCCTATTTTAATAGACAACAACTGCTCTTCACGTACCTAATAGTATATAATATAATACCTAATAGGCTAGGATACCTTACACACAAATGAAATAACGATTAGCTCGCAATGCGTCGGTAGCTTAGTGGTTTAGGAGTCGGCCTTACGATCGAGAGGTCCCGGGTTCGAATCCTGGCCATTACACTACCGACGTGAACCCACTCCTAGCACAAGCAATTTAGCTTAGTTGGAGGGGTTAGAGGGGATATTAGTAACTTTGGTTCTAATATTCATTTAAAAAAAATAAAAAAAACACGTAAGAATAGATAACAACTTCTCTTCACTTAATGATGCTGTCTTCTAATTTAATTAGGTACGTAAATATAACGTAAGTGTCGTCATTATGTGATACAAACATTATATTCTAGTAACTCTCGTATTTCCTTAGCAAACCTCGAAGACATGTTAACCTCATACAAAAACTGAACTGCACGACCTCTGTGAAACCAGTTTCCGCCAACCCTGCGAACAAGTCTATTATACAAGTAAACACGACAACCGGTCAAGATGGGAAAAACCAAGTGGATGTTGTTAATAATGTTAATGTTACACAATTTTGCACTTTATTACGTTGGACTAAGATATAAAATACAGTTATTGCGTTGTATTCTCGATAAACGCCATTAAAAACCGCAGTCGATAATTCTTAGTGTAAATATAGTAATGTTATGCATAGTTACTGCGTGCAATTATTACTATAATATTATGTTCGTCGATATTCTTGAATCTTCTACAATTTTTAGTATGAATTTGTAATTGTGTTATTCTACTGACTAGTAAAATTAGTTACTTTTTACTAAACGTCAAAACGATAAGATAAAAGGTAACACTTGTATGAAAAAAGATTTAGTAACGTGATATTTAATAGTCAAATCAGTTAATATTAAAGGTTAGGTGGGTGATTAAAAATAAATAAAAACTATTAAATAAGAACGGACGCAATTTTTACCACGCTTTTACCGTTCTTAATTTAATAAGCTCGGTTAGATAATTTAATTTTAACTATAGGATAATGCTCAATTGATTGGGTGTAGACGGCCCTACTAATACCTATTCTAGAAGTACAGGGTCTTTTTTTATCGTGCCCAAAATCTCCACGGAGCCGGTGGAGGCGGTTATATCGGACTCGAACCGACCAAAACTCACGCCGTCTTGGACCTCGGTGTCCCCATCTAGCCCCGGGTACGGGGAGGCGCACTTTACGACGCCGCCGCGGCCTGCTTCTGCTAGAGTGACCGGCGGCTCCACCGGTCACCTCCAGGCCAGCACTCATGGAGGACGGAGGTCGTTCTGCGACCTCCGACGTCCGGTTCGCCTTCGCTCTTCGCGGGCTTCCCGGGCCCGGAGTTTAGTCCGGATCCGACCGGCTGCCTTCTTCTCGAGCGTTACTAGCTTGCAGAAGGAGGCGGCCGCACCCCAAGCGTTCGCGCATCGTACCATCGCTGTGAGCAATGTGGCGAGTGTGAGGACTCTCACCCAGCTGCCACTAGTACCCGCCTCGGCGTGTCCCACGCTGGGCACTCGGTCAGGGTATGCAGCTCTGTGTCCTCGCTCGCATCACAGTGATCGCATTCGGACGTTGGCTCCTGCCGCATCCGACACAGGTAACTTCCAAAACACCCGTGTCCGGTAATCACCTGCGTCAGCCGGTACGAGAGGCTGCCGTGTGGCCTCTCTAACCATTCCTCCATGATGGGTCTTATCGATGGACGAGTGTCTAGCGATGGCAGAGCAGGCCTGTCTTTCAGGGTTGGGAGGTCATTAGGCAGTCGCTCCACGAATAAGCTGGGCTCAGTATTCGAAATTTTAACATAATGTGACGAAATTGCAAATTTCTTCGAATATCTGTGGAAATCGCTATGAGAAATGTACCTACCTACCTAACGGTTCTATTTCAGACCTATCCATTGCATCTTCTGTCGAGTCGACTGCTTAATTATCCGCCAAATAGAAGTAGGTAAGCCTATTTACTAAGTAGGACCAATTAGGCTTAGATTCTACCTATACCTATAGAATACTAGCTTTTGGCCGCGGCTCCGCCCTCGTGGATCTCGGTTTCGCGACCAAACACAGCCTATGTCTCTTCTCATGGTCTAATCTACCCCTGTACCAATTTTCATCAAAATCGGTTCAGTGGATTAGGCGTGAAAGCGTAACATACAGACAGACAGAGTTACATTCGCATTTAATAATATTAGTATGGTTTTTTTTATTTGTTGTGTAAATACCACAGATATTCGTGTACCTAAGTATTATACCTATCTAAATGCTAACAAATTCAGTCCATCAGGTCAAATTTCCGTCGACCGCTGGATATATAAAACCAAAGCGTCAAGGAAATACCTATGACCACAAAAAACTGGTTATCGTACATTCAGAATATCACAGTTTAGCGTTAAAAAGATTTCCCAGTGACTGAGTTGAAGTGTTAATTAATTTTAAATTTATAAACCAGAACGGCATTATAAAATGTAGGAAGGTACCTTTTGAGATTTGAGTCATCATCACCATCACTACTTAGTATAAAACTAAGTCGCTGATGTCGCTGTCTGTCCGTCCTCCATAAGTATGCTTAAATCTTTTAAAGCCTAATTACTTAGGTAGGTCCCTTTCTTTTTTTTTTTCGTGCGGAAATACCCTCGGATACCCCCCCTGCGGACTCGAACCGACTAAAACCGCACGCCGACTGTTGGTCTTGGTGCTAGGCCGGAGGTGAGGTTGTCATCGACATATCCCTCGCACCCCGGCTGACCCAGGGCCATCCCTTACGGACCTTACGGTCTGACCCTAATCGGGAGGGGGGACAACGGTGTCCCCGACTCGCCCCCGGAATGGGGAGGCGCGCTTTTAAGTGCGCCGTCGCCGTGGCCTGCTTCTGCTGGGGTGACAGGCGGCTCCACCCGTCACCCCCAGGCCCGCGCTCATGGGGGACGGAGGTCAGTCAGTGCCCTCCGACGTCAGAGTTGCATGCGCGCGCGGGCGGCGCGATCCGCGAGTCTCTCTCGCTCGCGCCGCCTCTCCCGTTCCGACGTCTCCTTTACGACCATTACCTGCTCGCTGAAGGAGACGCCGGCCGCCCACGCGTCCGCGCAGCGGACCATTGCTGTGAGCAGGGCGGCGAGGGTGAGAACTCTCACTCCCAGGGCCGCCACTAGGTCCCGCCTCGGTCCGGCCCATGCCGGACACTCGGTGAGCGTGTGCAGCCCTGTGTCCTCGCTCGCGTCGCAGTGATGGCACTCGGACGTTGGCTCCTTTTCGATCCGACCCGTGCACCCGTGCCCGGTGATAATCTGACTTAGGTAGGTACCTAATAAGATGTGCTCAGTAGTTTTATTCTAATCTAACTTCATCAGAGAGCACTCGAAGAACATATGTATACCTAAGTATAACACTTGACTCGAAAAAAATAATCTTGGGAGTTCTTGGGTCTCTGTGTTTCCCGAGGAGGGCCAGACCGTGAGGGATGGATATGGGTCAGCCGGGGTGCGAGGGATATGTCGAAGACAACCTCACCACCGGCCTTGCACCACGACCCTCAGTCGCGTACGGGTTTAGTCGGTTCGAGTGTGGCATAACCTCCCCTTCCGGCTCCGGCGGGGGAAGTAACCGAGGGGATTTCCGCACGAAAAAAAAGGGTACAGTTTTCTAAGTAGGTAGGTACGAAAGAAGTGTTCGATGTACGAATTCTCGAAAAAATTACCCGATAAGCCTCTTGCCATCTTGCTGGCACAAGAGGCTTACTCCCTATTAGGTACTGCATCTATCTCTCAAGAGGCATGAGAATATAAAAAAAAAACAACGGAATAATTCTTGAATCTTATTTATTCTGTGGTTAATGTAGGAAGGTATCTTCATGTAGGTAACGGCGACGGTACTTATTTAGCTTTTATACCGTCGTAGGTATCAGTGAAAAATATGTCGTATCTGTGGGAAAATACGGTCTAAATTGAACTACCTGTATTACGACAGCTGTGAATTTTATTGTTTCGTATCGAGGTACCTACGGCGTCAATAGGGAAAACCCATACGTATAGCTTGCAGTGATAACATTGTTTTAAGAATAAATTCAGGATAAGGACACCGAACTTCGTTTAAAGTTTGTTAGGGACCATCCATTAGTTACGTCATAGGAATTTTGTTTTGAATTACCCTTCGTAATTGTCAGTTGTCATATTTTGAAGTCGATGTCAAAAATCCTAAAGATAAATTCGATGACGTGTGCAACACGAGGGGTGTCACACTCGTGAAGCCGACCAGTAAGAATGTTCTAGTAGTAATAGGTAAACTTAGTATCAATGTATTATGATTATATTAAACTAATCATGCGCGCATGGGCTCACGTCATTGCTTGAGCTGACCGTAAACATGCGCGAATATTTTGATGATTTTGTTCACGAAGTTTTACGATACTAACATAGATTTTCGGTATACTACTTGTAGGTAGACTCCAGTGTTGTACAATATCATACTTCGCTAACCACGTCCTACGCCTTAGCGGTCGCATACCCCAACACCTTAATCTTAGCATCTGGCGTAATTTATGGATGGCACTCATGTGTGACGTAGGTCTGAATTGTGATAAAAGAATCCTGTGTGAAAGAACTAGGACAAAGACTCAATGAGTCAACAGGAGACTATCGTTCCGGCTCGTTCCTGGTGCAAAGGCTGGCCATCACAATCCAGCGTGGAAACGCGGCGAGCGTGATGGGCACTTTTCCACCGGGTGCGGTCAGGGACGGGTTATTTAATTAACTTTGATGAGGTTTAGACTTGATAAGTATATTATGTATAATAAATCGTAAACTTTTGACATTGACCTAATAAAATAATCCTTGTTGAAATTGTATTCGCAATATCTCCGTTTTAACCATCGCTATCAGCTTTGGCTTTAACTACCGGCTACCGGCTAATGGTTTTATACTAATTTCAAATAATTAATAATTCTTAGTCGGTCGGTCTTATTCCTTACTAGCTTTTGCCCGTGGCTTCGCCCGCGTGGATGTCGGTTATCGCGACCAAACACACACTATGTCCTTTCTCATGGTTTAATCTACCGGCGTAAAAGCCTAACATACAGACAGACAGAGTTACTTTCGCATTTATAATATTAGTATGGATTGCTCAGTAATATTTGAGGGTGATTGTACTTTTGCAACTTTTTAAATTAATTGTTTGAGGATAACATCAGTTGTAATTTTATAACAATTGACTCATACCATCAAGGTGAGTTGAAATATAAATCGTGTAATAAAAATACTGTATGCTATAGGTAATGTAGATAGGTACAATTATTGTACTCGCGTGTGAAGGTCTCAGGAAAACCAGGTTATTATCCTTATGGGGTATCGCTAGCTACCTATAGCGGATACAGTCAGTAGGTACCTACTGTTTATCTTCAGTAGATACATTGTATAAAACATTATCATACTTACATTGTTTAACAGTATTGTAAGGGTGCTTTTCCACTGAACAGACAATCCATGCAAATTCTATCCTCCGTGAGACAATCAGCCTCAGGAGGGACTTTGCCTCACTGTGTGTTTTCTACCGCCTATATAATGGTTTGTGCTCAGATGAATTATTTGATATGATGCCCACAGCTACATTCTATCATCGCACCGCTCGCCATAGACAGGGAATTCATCCCCACACATTGCATCCGAATACGATGCGCACCGTGCGGTATGAAAGGAACTTCATCCCACATACGCTCAAGCTGTGGAATGAACTCCCTGCCATGGTTTTCCCAAGCGACTACAATATGGGGTTCTTCAAGAGGGGCATTAGAAGGTTTCCTCAGGGTAGGCAGCGCGAGTGTAACGCCCCTGGTGTTGCATACGTCCATAGGCCGCGGTAAACACTTTCCATCAGGTGGGCCGTGTGCTTGTCTGCCACCTAAGTGGTATAAAAAAAAATTAAAGAGCAATATTGATATAATTGAACTCGAGACTGATAGAGAGATTATAATGTCAGTTCCTGCATATGTCCGCTCTGCATCTCTAGTGCAATAGAAACAGCTCAATTGGAGACAACATGTGATTCTAAAGTTCATTCAATCTTGTTGTTCAAATCCTGCGTTCACACATTCAAGACATTCTATAAATAAGTACCCAGGTATATTTTGTTTGAAAATTAAAAACTGGTTTTATAAATTTGTGTATGGTTAAGATAATTTTAAAACTTGCTTAGTTCTATTTTAGTTTATGCTTACCAATATACATAGATTACAACTACTTCTGATATAAATATATATATTTATAATACATCTGTTGTGAGTTTTTTTCTTTTTTATACCACTTAGGTGGCAGACAAGCACACGGCCCACCCGATGGAAAGTGGTTACCGTGGCCTATGGACGTGCAATGCAACCCCAACGCAACGTGTTGCCTACCCTGAAGAAACCATGTCCTTCTTGAAGAACCCCATATTGTAGTCGCTTGGGAAAACCACGGCAGGGAATTCATTCCAGTTTGAACGTGGGTGGGATGAAGTTTCTGTCATACCACACAGATGCGCACCATTTCCTTTTTATTCATTGTGTGAGGATGAATTTCCTGCCTATGGCGAGCGGTGCGAGGATAAAAAGTTGACCTTGAAGTGTAAATAATATACGATAGTTGTCTAAATTTGTGTGCCATAGTTGCAGTATCCGCATGCTGAAGTGATATTTAATACTATTTACTCGCTTGTAATTGTCTGAACTAAAAGTCATTCCATTTTATACAAAAGTTAATAGTTAAAAGATTGACACCTGGTTGTTGTCAAATGTTCAGCAACTTCGGGTAAATTATCAGAAGTCACTCATAAAAGTACACTATCCCTTATAGACAGTTTCCAGAACACATTTTAGTGTTCGTTAAGTACCTACCTCTTTTTGTTCTAACAGCTGGCTTATCTCCTGGTAACATAGGTAATACAGACGTAATTTATATACCTAACTAGCTTTTGCCCACGGCTCCGCCCGCGTAGATGTCGGTTTCCGGCAATTATTCGATTTTTTCTTGCCGTAAAAACCATCCTTGAACTTCAACGAACAATTAAAAAAGAATTGGCTAAATTATTGGTCTAGGCGTTTTTGAGTTATGCGCTTCCCAACACATTTAGCGATTCATTTATAGGTATATTATAAATTATGTATGTACTCATACCAAAATCTCATGAACTATAATGATAATTAAATAAGTGCGATTGACATCCCTAGCTTCAAAACCCGAATGCGCCAAATTATAATTTTGATATCATGAATTCGTGAGTCGTGACGCATTTTGGTTGGGTTTCCCCATTAAACATCAGGTATTTTGATTACTGTTTTTGAGTTAGTTTAGATTGAGTTGGGTATTTTATGATTAATTTGATTACCAGTTCTGTTAATCATAAAATACCCAAGAACTATTTATGAATGAATAAACGTTCTAGACTAGAATTAACTTCATATTTTAAACATGAGCATATTGGAAAGCTCTTACTAATCCATACTAATATTATAAATGCAAAAGTACCTCTGTCTGTCTGTATGTTACGCTTTCACACCTAAACCACTGAACCGATTTTGATCACATTTGGTATATAGTGGTAGATTAGACCATGAGAAAGAGGCTATGTTTGGTCACGATAACCGATATCCACGCGGGTGGAGCCGCGAGCAAAAGCTAGTAGATATTTTTTGTTTGGAATAATCGCACTAATGTAGCTGGACGGATTGGATTGAAATTTGGCACATCATACAAAGACTACTGCACCGACTGATGAACCATTTTCATGTAAATTACGTACTAGTAGTCTCGTATTAGGAAGCAGGGAACTGCAAATATTCAAGTGATGGAACACCCTATCTTGGGTCTTGGAGAGAGTCTTGGAGGTGGATGGATGAATTTAGGTCTTTAATTACGTACTCTTACATGATCAATAGGTATATATAGCGCTTTTGTATTAGCTTCGTTCGTATAAGTACATGTATGTAGGTATGTAAATGAATGTTTAAACTCGATTTTAGAATATTTCAAAACCGGTCGGACTTAGGTATTTGGAATTTACCTTGCATAGTAAGGGTACGCTCCCTTATAAATCCTATGGGCCGCAGAAATGGGAGCAATATTCGACGCGGGCGTTTATGTTTTTGAATTCGTTTTTGATGATCCAAATACCTATATTATTTCTTAGAGCTTCATTGTTAAGTTTTAATAATAGGCAAATGATAAGGCAGGTTTCTACAAAATCTCTGTTATTATCTTAACATTCTGTGATTTACAATTAAAATTGCCTACTTTGTTTGTGGTACTGATAATTCCGTGTCGATATAATTAATGCGGTGACTGGTTTGTTTTTTTTAAATCTAAAGTTATAGTAATAGTACCTAATTGTTTTGTTTCTACGATAGTTTTTTTTTTCATGCGGAAGTCCCCTCGGATACCTCCCCTACCGGAGCCAGAAGGGGACGTTATGTCGGACTCGAACCGACTAAAACCGCACGCCGACTGTGGGTCATGGTGCTAGGCCGGAGGTGAGGTTGTCATCGACATATCCCTCGCAGTCCTCGCACCCCGGCTGACCCAAGGCCATCCCTTACGGTCTGGCCCTCCTCAGGAGGGGGAACAACGGTGTCCCCGACTCGCCCCCGGATCTACGATAGTAAACGATTACCGACACAAGTTCTAATGACGTCTGTCTGTAAAGATAGCCATTGACGAAAGGTACCTACGTCTGTTTGGAATGATTCTAAATGGATGTTGGTACTTCAGATTAAATCCACATTGACTGACTTGACCGACTTGATACATTGAAGCCTTCCATCAATGGCTTCCTTTAGGAAAGAAAGAAAGAGAAGAAAGATAATTCGTTTATTGAGAATCAGCGCAAAATAGCACACAAAAGGAAGTTAAGAAGAGTTTACAGTAACATCTTGTTTCATTCTTGAAAACTTTCTGTGGGTGAAAAAAACTTCTTAAGAGGGGGTATAAAGGAAAATTGCCGATCTTTGATTTGATTTTTATACCCGAAAGTGTGCCTCAAATGAGCTTGTTTTTTTTAAATAGAAAATACGTTATATCTGAGAGGTACTCAATTTGGTGAAAACATAAAATAATGATATTTTGTCGATAAAATAAGATCACAAAGTTAGGCCTAATTTTTGATTATAATTAATTTATTGTCAAGATTATTCCATATAACTGAGTCAATTTTTATGTAAAAAGTATAAAATTATAAAACCTAGTGACTCAATTTTTCACTTTGTTAAAATTATCTGGAATTTACGAGTAATTAAAAAAAACTAATTCGGCGCTTACGACGTTCTTATTCCGCGCATAACGGTCTCTTGCTATCGCACCTGACCCGAGGTGCCGGCCATCTGTTGTTTCACCAATTAGTCGGGGTCGCCCCGTTGAGACAACAGGATTGTTTTTCTGTTTTCCGTCGAAAAAGTTCGTCGAAATTATGGGAAATAAAAAAAATCAAAAGATAAACTCTTAAAGAGAATCTAAAAGACTAAGAATTCCACTCTTGGCTAATTGTCGAAAGTAATATTTCTTTATTTTCTTTACTTAGTTACTAAGTACAGTTTTTGTATCAACCGTTGCCAGGGAGCCCGGGTATAGTATATGAAAATCAAATAGATGTCTTAGACCACATCACGTTTGAAGTATGTAACTAATGTTATTTTTTATAGCAGTAATATAATTATATTTTGCGAAAGTACTTATACATTGTATTATCAATTTTTTCAATTTTTTCAGAGTTGCTTCAGCTCGTAATAATAATAATAAAGATTTATTTCAGGCAAGCCCATATTTTTGTTAGTTACATTGCTCTTATGATCTAGTGTTAAAAATAAAAATAAAAAAATCAAAAATCTTAAAATCTGCACTTGTAATATAACATAAGCTGATGAATGGCTAGCCAGCGCCGAGTGTAATAAAAACAAGTAGAGTGGTTTGAGATTCACATGGTCATTCACACTAGTTATGTAGATCCCGACTAGTACTGTTTATAAAAAAATATATTAGATAAGTGAGTTTCAAAATCTCACTACATAATAAGCCATTTCCTTTGCTTTGGTTAAACATTCATTTATATAAATCAAGCAAATCAAATATAAAACTGTCTTAGTATAAATATTTGACGATTTCAAAAAATATGCATTCATTTTTTGACCTGCTTATGTTTATTTTACAAATTGCACTCATTTTATCTATCACCCAAATAAATTTATATATTAATATTAATTCAAATTCCAATTCAAATATATTTTATTGCGATATACGGGTATACAAAAATACAAAGATGTTTATTAATATATCGATGTTCTTTGGCGATTCCTAGAATGATCCACGAGGCTATTGAAATTAAAAAAACACCTAAATTTTATTAGAGAGGATGGATGGAACGTACCACCAGCTTGGGACCCAGTCATCCACTTAATCAAACCCAGTAAGCAGCAAAATCCAGAATGACTTAACAACACAGTGAGCTCATTCTGCGTAAATTTGCAGCAGCCGAAACGTCGGTTTAAAAAGTAAATAATAACAAATATACGCGATAGAATCCGTAAAAAGTGGTTTTATTTCAATGCTTATGTTTATTTTACAAATCCCACTAATTTTATCTATCACCAAAAATAAAATTATTGTGTGTTCAAAGTATACCTTATATAGATAATGATCCAGCTCGTACTTTGCCAAATTTTATCTGATTATTTTGGGTATACTGTGCGCCTGCGTACTAAACACAGCGGTTAGCTGCCACACAAAATACTGCGGGGCGACAGACGTGTGGACAGACGAGAGCGGGACGTATGAAGTGTGCGGGTGAAATCTGACTTTTTTCTAGCTTTATGCGCGCTCTTGTTTGTTCACAATGGACGCTAAAACGACTAAACGGCTTTTTTTTGTTATTAAAAAGGTCTTGGTGAGACTAAACATTTTTTTTTTTTTTTTTTTATACTGGACACGTCAATTTGACTTCACCTCGCCTGATGTTAAGCTAAAGGCAAAGTCTCGGAAAGAGGGTCACCATCGTAAACATTTACCATGTTAACAGTGGTGGCACTCAGCTTGACGGCCTCATTAGATGCCTTTTCACGCCCCGCTTAAAGGACCCAGGACTGTAGGAAGAAGGAAACACGTGAACTGGCAGGGAATTCCAGGCCTTAGTGGTGCGGCATAGGAATGAATCACTGAAACGCTTGGTTCTAGCAGGTATACTCTGCACCGTAAATGGATGACATCTTAGCCCTGCACGTGTCGTCCTGTGAAGGAAAGGGGAGGGTGGGACTAATTGGAAGAGCTCGTCAGAACATTCACCATGGTAGAGACGGTAGAAAACTGCCAAAGACGCAACATCTCTACGCATCTGCAAAGGCTCGAGGGTGTTCGTGACCTCAGGATCCCCAATAATGCGGACCGCACGTCGCTGCAACCTGTCGAGAGCATCTAATAAGTACTTTGCGGAGCCGTCCCAGAGATGTGAGCAGTATTCCACGCAGGAACGAATTTGGGTCTTATATAGAAGACACCGCTGCTCCGGCGTGAAAAAACGTCTCACTCTGTTCAGGACTCCGAGTTTACGCGAGGCTGATTTGATGATACTCTCGATATAGTTTTTGTTATTCAGTTTGCAGCGAACATCCATACCGAGGATAGTGAGGTGATCCTGCAGTGGCAGTGGTGTGCTCTGAAGAGTGGGAAGGGTTGTTTGTTTGATTACAATCGGTTAAATAGAACTGGAGATTAGAGATCCAAGCGGGCAGAACCACGGGCGGAAAGCTAGTAACCCAATAATCTGGTGTGAATAAGAAGTAGATTCATATTAAAAAAATCAAATTCAAATTCAAGATACGGTAGGTAGCTGTGCTTATGATCACGGTAAAAAAAATAGGCTAGCGTCTCTCAACGGAAACATCCTTCTCCTTTTATTCCATACTAGCTTTTGCTCGAGCTCCGCCCGCGTGGATGTCGGTAATCGCGACAAAAAATAGCCTATGTCCTTTCTCATGGTCTAATCTACCACTAGACCAAATTTCATCAAATTCGGTTCTGTGGTTTAGGCGTGAAAGCGTAACATACAGATAGACAGAGTTACTTTCGCATTTATCTTAAACCTTTATATGAGCAATTCTTGTAAAAATATATAATTGGAATCTCGGAATCGGCTCCAACGATTTTCATGAAAATTAGTATACCTACAGGGTTTTCGGGGGCGATAAATAGATCTAGCTAGGATTCATTTTTTATAAAAAAATCCATCCAGGTACTAATATTAGTATGCATAGTATGGATTCACTGCCAAAGCGCCCGGTTGACAGCCCTCCATCAGACAGCCTAGTATCAATGTGAGATCAAAAAAATATAGCTGACTAGCTTTTACCTACCTTTTTTTCCAGCGTGGATATCGGTTATAGCAACAAAGCATCAAGCATAGCCTATGTCCTTTTTAAGGTCTAATCTATCCCTATGCCAAATTTTATTAAAATCGGTTCTGTGGGTTGGGCTTGAAAGCGTAACATACAGACAGACAGAGTGAATTACTTTCGCATTTATTACCCGACTACATTGATATACTAAAAAACCCGGGTTACGGGTACGGGTTTTTTGTACATCAATGCCCGACTACGACGAAGCCAAATTCTCGCTCTAAAAAGTATCAAACAAGAAAATATCAAGTGCTATACTTGATATTTTCTGAAAAGTAACAAACAAGAAAATATCAAGGATAGCCGTGGTCGTATGCCACTTACTCTAACTAAACAATATATTCTTGGGAAAAGTGGCATACGACCACGGCTATCCTTGATATTTTCTTGTTTGTTACTTTTCAGATCGTGATTTTTCGGTAGTCGGTTTTTTAATAATACCAGCTGACCCGTCCCGGCTTCGCCCGGGAAAATTTCTTATTCCATATTTGATAGTGACCTAAATGACGAACTTTCTATATAAACGTTTATCCCCTATTTTACCCTCTTAGTAGTTAAATTTTGAAAATTGCTGATACATGTGTTCAATTATTTCTTAAAAGACACAGGTTTATGAAATTTAGTGCACCTAGCTCTGAAAATGACGGACTTTCATACAAACTTCCATCCCTTATTTTATCCCTTTTAATTTAATTTCCAAAATTTCCAAAAATCGTTTTTAATGGATGCCTACATCATAAAATGCATCCACTGTCAAAATTTCAAGTTTGTAGGTCCAGGTTTTTCATTGATGAATCAGACAGTCAGTCAGTCGGGACAAGTAATTTTATATGTCTGGATATGGATACACGAGACTGTATAAACTCGCCTTTATCTATAGGTGCCTACCGGTTTGATACGGACATCGTTCAGGCAAGCAACCGGTGGGCGCTGACCCTGCTTGCGAGTCAGCTGTTTATGGTGGCCGCGCTCCGTTGATTCTACCGCAGATAGCGCGGGTTGAGGACCTCGGCATTACCTGTGGCATTACACAAAATCATTTAAACTCTATAACGTGTTTACAAAAAGTAGGTAGATTTTCAAAGAGTGGTGCTATCCGTGGTAAAAAAAGAGTAAAAAGTAGTAGAAAAGATTTAAATAGTATCATCATACCAAAGCTTAATGTTGTACAGCATTGCTCAGGTGTACAAGCTGTCAAAGTTTTTAATACACTACTTACTGAATTACAAACTATTCATGATATAAATATTTTTAAAGAAACATTAAAACACAGTCGTTAGACAAATATGCTATTTCGACGTTGATGAATTTTTGAACTGTAGCAACGAATGATGTATTATTTCAACTGACTCCTGTATTTTTATTTAATTTCACATTCACTGACCTCACTATTTTTGTATACCTACATTTTAAAATTACTATTGACATTTTAATTATTGCATGTATGTACTCGTATATAAGATAATAATTTGGATTTCGCCACGAATTATGTTTGTTATGAAATAAATGATTATGATTATACTATATAGTATATTATATTCTACAGACGTTTTGCCACTGGCTGGAGTGCTCACGTTACATTAGTCATGCTCAGTTGGCTGGCTTGTCCAAATAAGGAGTCTGGTGGCCATCTTCAAGTGTTATTCAAAGAATTCTAAGTAAAGTAGGTATTTATGAGTACACAATTCCTATAATAAAACTCAATGACCGCGAACTACTATAACCTAAATATAGAACTTACAGCTTATAGCCAAACAAGTAAATGTTCGGTATCCATATCCATACTAATATTACTCTTTTGCCCGCTTTTGCCCGCGGCTCCGCCCGTGTGGATGTCGGTTATCGCGACCAAACATAGCATATGTCCTTTCTCATGGTCTAATCTACCCCTGTACCAAATTTCTTCAAAATCGGTTCAGTGGTTTAGGCGTGAAAGCGTAACATACAGACAGACAGACAGACAGACAGACAGACAGACAGTCAGAGTTACTTTCGCATTTATAATATTAGTATGGATATCATGACAGTAAATGCCAATACTGTCATAATGTGTATTAAATTGGTAAATTAAATATTAGGTAGTTTCAGGGAAATCGGTGTTAATTTCCCTGTAATCGGCATGACCTCTTTCACACCGCTTAAGTAAGCTTTTGAAACCGAAGTGGACAAACCTATTAATACTTCCAAACCACTTGTAAATTCCTATTACATAGACGATGAGCCATTTTCGTAGTGTCGCAACACAGAATATTCCTATACAAATCTTATGATCAACAATGATGACACTGTACTGATTCATCACTAGTTGCAACCTATATACCTCGGGACATACACAACATAACATAACATAAACTCAGCCTGTATTCCCCGAAGGGGTACGCAAAGGTGCTAGCACTCACATATCGCCAGTTCATTTTTAGGTCCCAATGTAATAGGTGGCGAGCTATTGCCATTAACCGGGCACTTATAAACCTGCGATAAATACACACATAACTTCGAAAAGCATCGCAAAGTCATTGGTGTGTGCCATGGTAAACTTGAGATCGAACCCGAGACCTCGTCTCAGGCTACTCGGTACTCGGGTAGTACTCGGGACATATAGTGTTCTATACGCGCATTACGCGCAATACACGATTCTTATGTGTCTTTTGAGGATATCACGGGGTGCTTTGCGGTGGAAGAGTTCGAATTCACCATCAAAACAATCCGCGTGCCAGCAGGGCCTCATTTGCCTCGCTGCTCAGGTCCAAGATATGTGTCCTAACAAATACTTAAATAGGTAAATTGATACGATCTATTTGTGATATAATATCTAAAATACTTCATTAGGAAATTTTGCGGTTGTATAATAATATTAAGTACTTTTGCAGAAAATATGTATTTTCCTTGAGTATTCCCCCTGTAAAGGTCGTGGGTTCAAGTCCCACTTGAGCGCTTCAGTTTTCCCGATGAATTTCGAATTTAAAAGTTAGCATAATAAATGCTACTTATAAAAATTTCATTCCTTTTTTTATTATTTTCATTCCATTATTTAAACCACCGTGCCAGTGGTTTAAATGTCACAGCAAAAATGACATTAAATTTTAAGCTTTATTTCTATAAGCCCAAGTCCAAAATGAAATCAAAACAGTTTCCAATTTTTCAATTACTTTGCAAAATGTCATTTCATTTTGAACTTTAAATGCATCGATTTATAGTCTATTATTTAATGTAGTTTGTTGCAGTGGCGGTGGCACCACTGTGGTTTGGCTTCGAGACCCTGGGGCAAAAGTTAAGTTGGTCATCGCTATTTAATGGGGCAAATATGAGGAAGCATAGTGAGGAAAAAATACAAGGTAGGTATTTGTGTGCAAAGTAGTACAAGTAAAACACATATTTGGGCGTATGGACACAGATTACTTATTGTTGAGATGGTATTGGTCGGTGGCATGGATGGATAAATGGTATGGAACTCTACCACTTTAGGAACTACTGGTGGACGAATGAGGCTGTGGCGCATGTTTTCCTCTTGGGGAGTGGAGGACGGACTGCAGTCGTTCCCGTACTAACCGGTGTAACCAAACCAAAATGACGTGGGTTAAGTAAAATGCCCGCTGAATTTCTTGCCGGAGTCTTCTCAGGTCTGGGCCGGTGGTCCATTTGCTAAACTACTCGTAGTATTTAATATTTTATATTGACGTTTTGTAAGTTCCGATTTAATGGTCTATGCAGAATAAATGATTTTTGACTTTGAATTTGACCTCCGGCAGGGTAAAGCCTCTGATGATGCTGAGATTTAAAACATAATTATAATTTTTTTACTTAGCCGCAGTCGGATAAAAAGGTAGAAACATGTTTGTAGGGTTTACCTAATTACTTAGGAGTACCTAGTCACTGAAAAACAGGAAAATAAGTTTGTTTACAGGCGAAGTTTGAATAGGAGCTTTTATCATGTATTATATGTATAAGTGAGTATTTACTATAGGTACCTATTAATGCATGGTAGGTACCTGCATGGTAGGTAGCACGGTAGCCTAGTGGTATGGGTAATGGACTGCTGAGACGAGGTCTCGGGTTCGATCCCAGGTTTACCATGGCACACACCAATGACTTTTCGATGCTTTTCGAAGTTATGTGTGTATTTATCGCAGGTTTATAAGTGTCCGGTTAATGGCAATAGGCTCGCCACCTATTACATTGGGACCTAAACATAAACTGGCGAAATGTGGGGGCTAGCACCTCTGCCTACTCCTTCGGGAAATACAGGCGTGAGTTTATGTTGTTGTTGTTATGTAGGTACCTACCACGGTTATGAAATTAAGGAAGGGATGATCAAGTGGAATTCACTGTATTATAAATATTCCACAATATTCCACAACATTCTACACAACGCTATCTAGACGGTAACCTTTTATAGCTTGTGTTATGAAATCTAGAATGAAGTAACTGTTGTAAGTAAAGTACGTTGCATTGTTGGTTCCCGTTGGAGTACAATAGGATCCCCCCATCTCTTCCTGTGGTTGTCACAAAGGCGACTAACGGATCCTATTGTTTCTACTTACATGGTAGCTATCCAAATTTAATTTCTGGCTATAGAGCCAGATGGCGCCCGAAATAAACAAATAAAACTCCAAACTGTTATAAATTCGTTTTATTGATGTAACTAGACCTTGTATAAACTTGTATTGATCCCTATACTGAGACATAATTACACTAGACACCCCTTTTAATATTACAATTGGCTCTCTCTTCCTGTGTCATAAAGGCGACTAACGGATAGGGCTGTTCTCCATCCAACAGTAAACATACAGCCCAAGATAATGGACCCGCTAGACGGCCATAGGTTCGCCCCCTATTACGTCGTGGTACCGAAAATCATAATTGGCGAAACCTTGGTGCTAATCCACCTCTGTCTACGCATTCGGTGGTATATGGGGCTTTGGACTATTTACAACTGTTTGGGCCTAGTGATATGGAGCGTTAGACCTTAGATTTTTTTTTATACCACTTAGGTGGCAGACAAGCACACGGCCCACCTGATGGAAAGTGGTTACCGCGGCCTATGGACGTATGCAACACCAGGGGCGTTACACTCGCGCTGCCTACCCTGAAGAAACCTTCTAATGCCCCTCTTGAAGAACCCCATATTGTAGTCGTTTGGGAAAACCATGGCAGGGAGTTCATTATACACAGTACAGTTCATTATACAGAGTACATATAGAGCAGATTATGGGTTTGATTCCCGCTTGAAACGCTTAAAGTAGATGATAGAAAGCGACTAAGGGATAAGCCTGTTCTACATCTGACAGTAAACATACAGCCCATGAATATGTGCCCATATGAGGGCAATAGGTTCGCCCCCTATTACGTGAAACCTGTTAAAAATGTTTGCTTTTTTTGACTATGGCCTATATGGACTATGGCAACATTGTACTGACAACAATATTATTTTATGTTGGCAACTTCTTCTTCTCTCTGAAATACTTTCGACATGGCTGCCCATATAATTTTTCTTCGTTTATTAATCGTGACTACATTGAGTTGTTTACATATCTTCTATATATATAAAAATGAACCCCTATTTCCCTTGGTCACTACATCACGCGTGAACGGCTGAACCGATTTCGCTAATTCTTTTTTTGTTGTGTTCGTTATTGTTAGGAGAAGGTTCTTATGAAAGAAAAATGAAGAAAATTGCGCGGAAAGTTAGAAAATTCAAGAATACATAACCACCATATAAAATAGCTGATCCGACATACGCCATGTCTAAATTTTGAATTTGGAATACGAATTGGAAAAAATGTGTTTATTATTCTAATACTGCTGTATGATATTCTTCTATGTTATCTGACGTTTGATATAGAATTGACATAATGCGTGCAAATATCGTCAGAGGGTGAATAGTAGACATTCTTCTGAATTAACAAAATGCCCGTTGCTTGGGCCGCGAAAATATTTATGGTGGCTATTTTTTTATTTAGGTCGAAAAATGTATGGTTTATGGTAGTATGAACGCCCTTGAGCTTAGAGGTATATGGTTGTATGGGTCCCATAGGTAGGTATATAGGCACCGTAGGTGTAAGTATGGGCCCCGGCGACCTATTAGTGTCGGGAGCTCCGTGGGCGTATGGGGCCCGAATCGAAATGCTTTCCGTTGTCAAAATAATTAGGAGAATTTGATACAGCTAATTGATTCTAATTTCTAAGGCGAAACAAAGTTTGCCGGGGCAGCTAGTATTATATATATAATATACGACACTAAAAAGCAAGATGATGTGTTTTTGTGTGCAACTACCCCGAGATTGAACACTGACGATCTTCCGACCTCGAACAAAACCGAGAAAACGTTAAGCCGTCGCGTCGCGTCGGTGGTAAAGGCACAAAATAAGTACATGTTACACCGACTTCAAATGCATAATCATAATAAAATAAAATGAGGAAAATTACACCTAATTAATAGTAATAATGACTGAACAACTAAACTCTTAGTGTTGTTTATAACGTAATCCTTATTCAAATTCAGAAATACAGTCAGTTGCACTATATGCGGCGTAAAAAAGATTTACTTTGGTATAACTAGACCATAACGTGTAGTCCATAACTGGACATGTTAGGTGGTATCCGTGGGGACTTTCCGCACAGTAAAAAAAAAATTACTGGACATGTTCCCTGCAATGACACTATAATCCACCTCACGCATACAGTCTTTCCCAGTTTATTTACTCCTTTAGCTAAGTAGACAATGGACATAAAAAATGGCCGCTGTGTTCCTTGCCGGAGTCTTTTTTGTAGTTTTGCAAGTGCCGTTATAATAGTCTATCTATACAGAATGTCGCGTGGATGTCGGTTATCGCGACCAAACATAGCCTATGTCCTCTCTCAAGGTCCAATCTACCCTTATACCAAATTTCATCAAAATCAGTTTAGTGGTTTTGGCACAGTTACTTTCGTATTTATAATATTACTAGCTTTTGCCCGCGGCTCCGCCCGCGTGGATGTCGGTTATCGTGACCAAACATAGCCTATGTCCTTTCTCAAGGTCCAATCTACCCTTACCTATACCAAATTTCATCAAAATCAGTTTGCTGGTTTTGGCGTGAAAGCGTAACATACAGACAGACAGAGAGACAGACACAGTTACTTTCGTATTTATAATATTAGTATGGATAACTGATTTTTGACTTTGATTTTGTCACGTTTGGCATTCCAATTTTTTTTAATGCGATTATAATATTTTAGGCCTCTATAACTGACTCATTCCGAGAATTCCGCTCTATTGTTTACTGCCACAATATGGTACGATCACAATACTGACGTAGGATTGACACGCCTCTCTTGGAAACGGTAAAGGAAAACTTGTAGAACATTACTGACGTCATATACCTAAGTTGTTACGTCATCACTATGTCTTTAAATGTCCCTAAAGTGATCGCATTATAATGACGAATGCATCAGGTGAATGTAAAATGATGGCACAATCTGTTTACAAGTTTGTAAGTATTACATTTTTGGATTCATGGTAAATAATACACATATACATTTTATCAAAAAAATGGACATTATAGGAGACACTGTTGATCATTGGAGACATTTATTTTTAATTTTTTTATGAATGTTAGAACCGAAATTACT
This sequence comes from Eilema sororculum, assembly GCA_914829495.1. Taxonomy (NCBI): domain Eukaryota; kingdom Metazoa; phylum Arthropoda; class Insecta; order Lepidoptera; family Erebidae; genus Eilema; species Eilema sororculum. The sequence goes on from OU618532.1 coordinate 4,179,839, forward strand.
AGGTAATATTCCCTCTAACCCCTCCAGATAAGCTATATTCATAAGAGTGGGTTCACGTCGATAGTGTAATAGCCAGGATTCGAACCCGGGACCTATCGATCGTAAGGCCGACTCTTTGTAGAAAACTTGGGATAATACATATTATCAAAAAAATACTTCCCTTTGAATTCTAGTCTGTTTGTTCAAGGTAGATGCAAAAACTATAGAACGGATTTTATGCAGTTTTTTTAGAAAGTTCTTCTAAGACCACAGAACAGGTTATATGGTAAAGAATTAAAATCATCAGGGCCTCGATTCTACTAAAGCCAAACCATAGTCGTGCCGCAGCGATTGAAATAAACAGCAGTAAATGATAGACTTTAATACAATGTGGTTAAAGTTCAAAATTAAATGACTTTTTGCAGAGTGAATGAAAAAGTGGAATGTAACTTTTTCATTTCATTTTGGACTTTATGCGTATAGAAATAAAGTCTAAAATTTAATGTCATTTTTAGCGCTAACTATGGCACCACAATGGTTAAGCTTTAGTAGAATCGAGGGCCTGTTTGTTTGATCGCAATTGCTTGGGTAGGATAACCAGAGGTATCTATGATCAAAAGTCACGATGCCCGTCATCCATACTCACAAAATTCAGATTGGATCATATCAATCCAAATCTCTATGGGACATTGAAATATTAGGTAAGTACTTAGGTCTAGTTTTAAACTAATAATTACAAATAAAAATAAAAGAAACCAATTAAAAACTAAAAAAAATTAAAACGCGTCGTAGAATTCCACCGCATCGCATGCCTCTTGTGGCAGCATTCCCAGAAGGCTGGCAGCATTGCCACGTTGTTTGGCAATGCTTATTCTCTGACCTAAAAAGAGGCCAGCCCTCTGGTCACGAGAAGCATCGACCATACGCTTTGCAATCTCCCTGAAGAGAGCCCCTTGCGAGCGCTGGGGCCCCGTGGCCCCAACGTTTCGTTTTGTTTTCTAGTTGAAACTGAAACTGAAATTAGAATAGAGAATTATTGGCGCTCAAATTAGAATAATCAAAATTATCAGTCTAATAATTATATCTAGAGTAGGAAGTAAGCTTACGTAAAAAAATAGGTGCACAATTTTGGCATAATTTTGCTGCGAGCCCGCGTGGGCTAGATGTTATTTCAACCGTATTCATGCTTACAGTTAGGTTTAATATATACAGTTATATTTAAGTATTATTTACATTTATTTTGGCCTTCTACTCGTATTGTAATTAATAGCAGTCATTTTCAATGTAGACATCTATTGTTACAATACTGTAAACTATTGATATACAAATATCAATGGAAATGACCAACCTCTCCACGCGCAATGACCCAAGAAAAGAGGCCAAGTGCGGGTAAAAGAGTTCTCTATCTATACCAACCTCTCTTGCTGGCCGGTACCTACAGGTACCTCGGGGAATATATTGCACCGAACGTTGCACTGGGAGTTCACTGCACTTTCAATCTTATACGTGACACTCACAACGTGACAGCACCGCACGTTGACGAATATGACGTAACAATATTTTGAAGTTTAGACCCAAAATGTACTGAAAATTGACTTCTTCGTTGGCGGCTTGTAGTGTGTTGATTGAGGCTCGCTTCAAGATGTAGCCAATCCTGTCTGCATGTCATTACTTAAGGTTTGATAAACCACAGATACTCGCCAAAGAACATCGATATATTCTTAGAATGATCCGCGAGGCTATTGAAATTAAAAAACACCCAAATTTTAATAGAGAGGATGGATAGAACGTACCACCAGCTTGGGACCCAGTCGTCCACTTAATCAAACTCAGTAAGCAGCAAAATCCAGCAAGACTTAACAACACAGTGAGCTCATTCTGCGTAAATAGGAACACCAATAATTCACCATGATTCGGGTATTTTGAGATAACTTATACTTCAAACTATGTGACAACTACCATCGTGAGTCACACCGCGATCATGGCTGCTGCAAAGCAGCCGAAACGTCGGTTTAAAAAGTAAATAATAACAAATATATCGCGATAGAATCCGTAAGAAGTGGTTTTATGTCAATGTACTGAAAATGCCCTCTATAACTACGTGCGTTTGCGTGTCTTATAAAATAGCTCGGGGTGCTACGGTGGTGGACGAGCTCAGATCCAGCAACCCTAGATTATATCAAAACAATTTGCGGTTCAGTGTTTTGTTTCTCTCGCTACTTGGGTTCATAATATGGGCCCCGAGGTATACACCTATAGATTGACGGATAAGGCTGTCTTGTGTGGTTAGGTAGTCAGACAGCAGCTGTTCCATAAGCCAAAAGAGTAAGGAGACAGCCTTGGAGCCTTGGGTCCATTTCAAAATGCATACAACACTAACCGCCGTTCCCAATACCATACTGACAGTTAAAGATAGATCGCATCTACGGATAAAGTGCTCGGTTGTTTAAATTCAAAACATAGTAAGTCCTATTTCACACCAATTTCGGAAAATAAAATTAGACCGCGATGCGCTTCCAGCAAAATAATCAGTTACCATGTTTTGAATTTAAAGCCGATACGTCAGATTTTACAGTTGCGAGTTGCGATCTATCTTTAACTGTAAGTATGTTATTGGGAACGGCCGTATGAAGATGATGACGGCGACGACAAACAGTCATGTCTCTCTGTCATTGGGGTAGGCCTTTCCATTGCAGTGCTCTCTATATAATAAACTGGGAAACTACCCTATTTTGTGGGCAAACCCGTAACGATTAAGTGGGTATTTTCTGTTTGCCGCAGTGAATGGAACAGAAGTTGGGAAATATAAGGTGTAATGTGTTCGGGAATTTACTATTAATATAATAATCAATTGTTTCAATAACTCAATTCTCTTTCCTTCTCTGTCATTTTTAATGTTGTTATTATTATTATTAGGTACTTATGGACACGAAGTATTATGAAACGAAGTATTCCCGTTCCCTACCCACGAAACTCTACACATGTATCAGTCAAAACAGCAGGTGAACCGGATTGCAAGTCAGCCACGTGTCAGTCGAATCACCAGGTGTACCGGATTGCAAGTCAGGTTGGCTTAGTCCGGAAAGTTATGATGGGGCTCCTTACACCTTTTGAAACTATACATATAAATATAATCTATAATATCGATTGTTATAATCCAGTCTGGCGAGCAGACGGTTCTTAGAGTGGAGGCCGTGGAAGTTAGGACACCCCTAGCTAGATAGACTTACGACTGAAAAAGGTGGCTGGGAAGGCGGTGGATCAGGTGAAATGGCATACATTGGGGAGGCCTATTTCCAGCTGTGAACTACGGAGGGCTAATTGATAATCAAATCTTTAGAGTTGAAATAACGTCATATTTCAGGTATTGTGTCTACAGTTCGGTGAGCTCACGGTTATGACGTGCTGCAATGTAGAAGTGACACACCTCTTGGCAGTGGTAAGGGAAGTACACAATAATGTATTTATTAATGACGTAGTTATTATGAAAACAATAAATGATCCTGGTGACGTATTGAAGTGGTGACTTTACTGTGGACTGTCTGTGGTATTAAGTGTGGGGTTATCGTGACGTGATATATTATAATGTCGCAGGTAATTGAGGTAAGTAATTCGTATGATCCCGCCGTGTACTTGCGGGCTACGACATGCATGGCAAAATGGTAACTCGTTCACTTGCCATAATTACAATTCAGACGTTGGTTGTGGTTTTAGGATGACCATGATAAACACACATTTGCGGAACTTTTATATCTAGATGGTTTCCTCTTGGTTATTCCCGATGTATTTTGAATTTAAAAGTTAGCATAATAAATGCTATAAAAAATTCATTCATGTTTAAAAATGGTTGAAAAATCTTTCATTGGTTCCAACAGTTCGTAAGAAAGTTGGTAGATGGCTCCACCGTCGTCCTTAGAGACGCATATATAAAGAGTAAAGAAATTTGAAGTGATTCAGGTGTGGCTCAATGGTGGATAATAATTAGAATTTCAGAGGGGAGAAGGTCCATCGTTGGACTGCGGCCAGGACCTGAAGGCAGACATTGTTACATTGTTAATATGAATTTATTAGTCGAGGTTGCATTCGAAGCTTGTAGTTTACAGCCCGGAGTACGTAACTGTTACCCTCTCAAATAGTACGTATAAACACGCTTTTTTCCTTCTGAAGTAGGTAGAGACTGCTCTGTCCTTACGTCTTTAGGTAAGGCACTAAGGGCACACACTTGACTTCCTTTAGCCATTTAGATAGATAGATTATTAGAAAAATAACCTGCGCGTGCGATTTAGGTCTAAGATATAATTATCTGCGGTAGCCTAGTGGTATGGGTAATGGACTGCTGAGACGAGATCTCGGGTTCGATCCCAGGTTTACCATGGCACACACCAATGACTTTTCGATGCTTTTCGAAGTTATGTGTGTATTTATCGCAGGTTTATACGAGTAAGTGCCCGGTTAATGGCAATAGGCTCGCCACCTATTACATTGGGACCTAAACATAAACTGGCGAAATGTGGGTGCTAGCACCTCTGCCTACCCCTTCGGGGAATACAGGCGTGAGTTTATGTTATGTTATGTATGTTATATAATTATATGGTTCGGGCTATACCTACCAACTTTACTTATTTTACCTTTAATGCTAGTTTACATATTTCACCTCAGTTTGACTATACCGCAAAATCACTCGTATTACCTTATTTTTAGACCCATTTATAGATAAGGTCTAAAAAGGACTTATGGGTAAGCCCTCAAGTGCCTTACATAGCCGCTTCAAGGACTTTTTCATCGGACCTTTTTATTATATTCCATACTAATATTATTATAAATGCGAAAGTCACTCTGTCTGTCTGTATGTTACGCTTTCACGCCTCAATTACTGAACCGATTTTAATGAAATTTGGTCTAGGGGTAGATTAGACCATGAGAAAGGGCATAGGCTATGTTTGGTCGCGATAACCGACATCCACGCGGGCGGAGCCGCGGGTAAAAGCTAGTAAGCAATAATTGAAATTAACGCACTATCCGCTCGTGAAATAGGGTCACTGTTAATAATAAAATTATTTTATTTATGAATATCCTTTAAAAAGTTGTAAATAGTTAGGTAGGGATGTAAAATAAATAAAAATATGCAAATATAACTCAAATTGAAGGTGGAGTGCGAGGTTAAGTGGAATTTACGATTAGGTAAGTGCTTATTTATTAATATTTAAGTAAGTACCTATTTAGTTTTATTTATAATTTTCAAATAATTTACTTGTTAAGGGAATCTACCGGAGTTGTTAACATTTATGATTACTTACTCCACTCCCTTGGGTATTAGCGTGATATTATATAGCGTACTAGCTTTTTCCCGCAGCTCCGCCCGCGTAGATGTCGGTTATCGCAACCAAACATAGCCTATGTCCTTTCTCTAGGTCTAATCTACCTCTATACCAAATTTCATCAAAATCGGTTCAGTGGTTTAGGCGTGAAAGCGTAACATACGCATTTATATTATTACTAGCTTTTGCTCGCAGCTCCGCCCGCGTGGATGTCGGTTATCGTGACAAAACATAGCCTATGTCCTTTCTCTAGGTCTAATCTACCTCTATACCAAATTTCAACAAAATCGGTTCCGTGGTTTAGGCGTGAAAGCGTAACATACGCATTTATATTATTACTAGCTTTTGCTCGCGGCTCCGCCCGCGTGGATGTCGGTTATCGTGACAAAACATAGCCTATGTCCTTTCTCTAGGTCTAATCTACCTCTATACCAAATTTCAACAAAATCGGTTCCGTGGTTTAGGCGTGAAAGCGTAACATACGCATTTATATTATTACTAGCTTTTGCTCGCGGCTCCGCCCGCGTGGATGTCGGTTATCGTGACAAAACATAGCCTATGTCCTTTCTCTAGGTCTAATCTACCTCTATACCAAATTTCAACAAAATCGGTTCCGTGGTTTAGGCGTGAAAGCGTAACATAAAGACAGAGACAGATCCATACTAATATTATAAATGCGAAAGTAACTCTGTCTGTCTGTCTGTCTGTCTTTCTGTCTGTCTGTCTGTCTGTATGTTACGCTTTCACGCCTGAACCACTGAACCGATTTTTATGAAATTTGGTATAGGGATAGGTTAGACCTTGAGAAAGGACATAGGCTATGTTTGGTCGCGATAACCGACTTCCACGCGGGTGGAGCCGCGGGCAAAAGCTAGTAGATAGATAAATCTTTATTGTACAATATAACAAATACAGTAAGTAAATGTATGGACAATGCATGACATTATGTACAAATGGCGGCCTTATCGCTAAGAGCGAACTCTTACAGGCAACCTTTCAACAGAGTTACTTTCGCATCCATTACATTATTTATTATCCATACATTATATTATAAATGCGAAAGTAATCTGTCTGTCTGTCTGTCTGTCTGTCTGTCTGTCAATCTGTCTGTCTGTAACGCTTTCACGCCTAAACCATTGAACCGATTTCGATAAAATTTGGTATAGGGGTAGATTAGACCATGAGAAAGGACATAGGCTATGTTTGGTCGCGATAACCGACATCCACTCGGGCGGAGCCGCGGCAAAAAGCTAGTCTATAATATTAGTATGGAAGTAAACGGATTATTCAACTTTATTTTAGGATTATTTGTTTTATTTTACTTTTTGGTGCCACGATCTTGGGGAGATGTTCTGCAAGCCGGTCGATACCTGCTGATTGACGAATGAGGCCCTGAAGCAGGCTTTCCAGTTCCCTATCGGATTCGAAGGATAGACGGTAGGTAGTCGCAGTTGCCTCCAAAAATCATACAAATTAAAAGCCGTTACAGCCTATGATGCAACTCGGAATAATGGCTTACCTAATGATGCTCTGTGGCGTGGCGGTAGTGCACTCGACTGCCACGCAGGAGGCGCGGGTTCGATTCCCGCTCAGTGCAAATATTTGTATACATGAATATGGCTATTTGCATTGGTCTGGGTGTTTCTATGTAGGTATAATATGTATGTATTTACAAAAAAAAAGTATTTAAGTATGTTTATTCGCATTCTAGATTCCATAACACAAGCTATAAAAGCTTACCATGGGTCTAGATAGCGTTGTGTAAAATGTTGTTGTGAATGATGATGATGATGAATGTGATAGAATTTTAATTTTTGTGGAAATGGTACTAAAACTAACTAAATAAATACCAGCTCTTACAATGTAGTTCAACATACATTAATTTCAGACCATTGTATTCTTATCAACTGTATACCCATTGTAAGAGAAATAAATAAATAAATATAAAATATAAAATATAAAGTTGAATACATATCTAATACATAGGGAAAATTAAATTTCTCGGGCGGGTCGCCATAAAGACGGATAAAAATAGATGGGAAATTTGAATCACATCGGGCGTGTCTCAGTAGTCGGGTTGGTCAAGGCATTCCCCCTGTAAGGGAAAGATCGCGGGTACGATTCCAGCCCGAGAAGTTTCATTTTTACCTATGTATTTGATTTGTATAGTTAGCATACTTAGGTAATGCTGTAAAATTCATCCAAACTGAATAGAGTTATTGCAGAGAATTTGTGACCACTCATACACACACATACACTATTATCACTTTCACGAACTGTAGGTACAGTCAGCGAAAATGTTGACGACTAAAGTACCTACTCAAAATAATCTGAAAAACAAAATTTCAATATTATATTTTAGGGATCTGCGGTAGCCTAGTGGTATGGGTAATGGACTGCTGAGACGAGGTCTCGGGTTCGATCCCAGGTTTTCCATAACACACACCAATGACTTTTCTATGCTTTTCGAAGTTATGTGTGAATTTATCGCAGGTTTATAAGTGCCTGGTTAATGGCAGTAGGCTCGCCACCTATTACTTTGGGACCTAAACATAAACTGGCGAAATGTGGGTGCTAGCACCTCTGCCTACCTCTTCGGGGAACACAGGCGTGAGTTTATGTTATGTTATGATATATTTTAGAGTGCTCAAAAAGTTGTAAGTATCCAAAGTGGTCAAACTATCTTAGCAACCGGTCTACCAGTATTATATAAGTAAGTAGAGTATTCATATTCATATACACAATCACGCCAATCGATGGTACTGACAAGTATAGTTTAAAAAAATCTAAATATTTTCATATATTTACATTTAATCGCATTTTGCATCCCTTTTTTATTTATTTAGTCGTCCTTTTCACATAATGGTCGGATGATAAGAGATAGGTGTATGAGTAAGAAAAGGAAATAAAATGTGTCAAATGACAATTTCGCTTGTATTTTTTATAATGTGCCAGTTGCTTAAACCATAAACTATCGGCTTGCATTGGTGAAAAACAGAGTACCATCGACTGACGTGATTACTTTACTACTTACTTACCTACATAATACTGGAAGATCGATTGATAAGATAATTTGACTGCTCTGGATACTTACAAATTTTTGAGCACTCTTTTAGTCAATAAAAATTGAAATTTTGTTTTCCAGATTATTTTTTAGACTTTAGTCGTCAACGTTTTTCTAATGCTGACTGTACCTACCACAGACTACCACAGACTTACCAATATGGTAAGAGGAAATTCGTTTATGGAAGAGCATATTGGGCTTTCCCGTTCCAAGTTTATTGGGTGTCGCTGACAGGGGAAGTACTTCCTCCATACTTACACAAAACCGCTGCTAAGCACAACTTGCAGTTTCTCTGTAGGTGAGTAACATTTAAGTATAATCAGGTGCTATCATACATAAGGAAAGACCTATGCCTTGTCTGGTAACGGATTGCAATGGACAAATTCGGATATCATTTCTTTTTAATATTCCCACTTATTATTAAGATTCCCACTACTGCTACTGCCGCTACTACTACAACAGCCAGGCCAGTGGGGAGGTCGTTAGACCGGACGGGTGATCAGCCCTTCTATGTGGGCCATTTCACCCAAATCCCCCGTAACGACTGCCATACATGTTCGTATGGCAACCGGGACCGATAGCTTAACGTGCTCTTCGAGACACGACCAGACAGACCAATGCAAATAAAAATAAAGCATACAAATATTTACGCAGAGCGGGGATCGAACCCGCCGCGCCACGGAGGCTGTCTCCCGCTAACCTAAGCTAACAGTGAGTTTACGTGGGTAGTTTAAAGTCAGGATTCGTACCCGGATCTCTCGAACGTAAGGTTGACTCCTTACCCATTAATCTGCCGACACTTTTCTTGGTTTAGCTAGCAACAACTCAAAGGATATGGCTGAATACATATTTAAAAGGAACCTTAACAAAAGGTAATACGATATCCGGCTCGTACTTACTTGCAGCTGCTTGGATTTTCTTTTCTTGCGGTCTGGCGTCTCAAAAGCTACGTTAGGTTGTACATGGCTTATGGATACGTTACATGGATGAATAGGTACTAATAAGAGTAGAATATTAGGAGCAGATGACAGTTTGAAAGAAATCTCGATATTTTTACCTGACTGCGATGAAGGGTTATTCAACTCATAACTAGCTTTTGCACGCGGCCCCGCCCGTGTGGATGTCGGTTCCCGGCAATTATTCGATTTTTTTTCGCCCGAAAAAACCATCCTTGAACTTCAACGAACATTTAAAAACAGAATTGGCCAAATTGGTCCAGGCGTTATTGAGTTATGCGCTTACCAACACATTTAGCGATTCATTTTTATATTATAGACTAGCTTTTGCCCGCGGCTCCGCCCGCGTGGATGTCGGTTCCCGGCAATTATTCGAATTTTTCTCGCCGTAAAAACCATCCTTGAACTTCAACGAACATTTAAAAACAGAATTGGCCAAATTGGTCCAGGCGTTATTGAGTTATGCGCTTACCAACACATTTAGCGATTCATTTTTAAATTATAGATTACGTGTCACATTGTTTGTCCGCGATGGACTTCTAAACTACCTAACCGATTTAAATCAATTTTGCACACCGTGTGCAGTTTGGTCCAACTTGAAAGGCATAGCTTACATCTTAATTTAGTGATAATTGACATCCACGCAACAACTAGTATAGTATAAAGCAAAGTCGCATTCCGCCTCTGTTCGTCCCTATGTATGCTTAGATCTTTAAAACTATGGTACGGATTTTCATGCGGTTTCTTTTAATAGATAGAGTAATCCATCATGCTTAATATAATTGAGGGTGCAGCGGGAACGGGATGTGACGCTACGCGGGCGGCAAATAATTGGCGGTACGATGTTCGCCCGGTCAGCAAGTTAACTATAAAAATTAAAACGTTCACATCGAAGATATATTTATTTATTCAATACACGAATTCTACATACAATGGAACTTAGCATAAACTATATTGATAATATATAAATACAGCTGCTTATAATAATCAACATTCACTTAATCTGTACTTAGGTGTAATAAACCGAGGCCTTGCTATTCGTCATCTCATCATATAGACGTCCAAAGTCTTCACTACTGAGCCGAGGGTCCACCTATCAGCTTTTTATTCTCCACTTTGCACTTTTCACGCCACTATAGGACATCCATGGTAGTAAGTGAGACCATTGGCGTGCATGTCACCCTCTACGATGTCGGACCAACACATCTTGAGTTTACCTCTCCTAGCGGCGATCGGCGTGGGTGCCATACGTCCATACATTTGTTACCCACGTAGCCTGGCGGTTGCTGCAAAACGTGGACGCACCAGCGAAGACGACTCTCCTGCGAGGCCATTCTATTCGTATATAAAATTACGTATATTTACATTACAAAATGACTAAAGTAAATAGTTTTAACAATATTTGGTAAGATACAAACTTTTTTCTTTGGGATTCTGCAGAATATATAAGTAATTGTGCAGAGATATTTTGGCAAGACAATTTGGCATTTAATTTTCTTATTTAATGGCATCATTTATCCTAATTATGGACTATTTTACAATTATTACGAACTAGATACTGTATACTAATTACATCCATTTTATAAATAACATTGCACAGCTTAGCTAGAAATGTACAGCTCTTAAGCTTACTTACTACGAATTGATGTAAACGGTACAACACGAAACTTAACTGTACTACAAGGTACGACTTATCCAATATAAGTACCTAAATCAGCAAAAATTTAAATGACATCATCATAAATATATATTATTACGACAATATAAGTAGCATTGCAGAGTTTTCATGAATTCGCTTTAGACTAATTTTTAGCACTTTGCCTATTGCAGTAATAAGTAGACATGCAGAGTTAAGGTTCTATGCAGAAGATTTAATTCTTATACATGTCAGCTAACACTTTTTCCATCGGCGTCTGACCGATAGTTTTCGCAAAGAATTCTCGCTCTAATTGTTGTGGAGAAACTAGGCGAAGTAAAGGTAGTAATAGCAAAAGTCTGCCAAACCTTGCAGGGGCTGTACCGTGCGCGGTACGAGCGTGAGTCATGAGCATCACTTGAGCTTGATCTTGGAGGTTTTCTATTTGGAGGGGGTCTTTAAGTCCACGAGTTTCTGCAAAAAAGATTTCGATTTAATTAAATTCATTTATATTATTGTCTGATGGAAAGCAACATTTTAAATACTTAGCACTACCTCCTATCATATCGCATATCAGACTAATATTGCATACATGTATGTTGACGAGAAAGTCTTCAAGTTTATTTGCTGTGAATTTCATCTATAGAAGTAGTTGTGTTGTAAATGGATTGTGTGTCCCGGCAGAATAGAATTTGGGCTACCCCATCTCTTCCCAAGTGGTGTGGTAGACGGCGTTTACTGGATAGGGCAGCCTAAACTCAGCCTCAAATACTTGGTTGGAGTTAACAATAGTGCCCGGAATACGCCAATAGGCTCACCCCCTATTACATGGGACCGAATAAAATAACTGATGAAAAGTGAATGTTAAGTCACCTCTGCCTCACCTTATGGGGATGAAGGCGTGATTGTATGTATGTATGGAGATCAAACTCTTAACCTAACTTATATGTATGGTTCTTCCAATCCTTTCATTTCGGGGCACTAAGGTAAGAAAAATGTCGTGAAACATACCAGATTTAAATAGCACAATTGCCTTCATACAAGCGAACTCTGCTGGGTCCACGAGCACTGTCCTATAGCGCGATAGTACTTCGCGCAATCTACGTAAAGTTGCCGAGTCAACGCCGTTTTCTGAAAATAAATATTACTTTAGTAGAACAGAAAAGTTTACGTTTTATTGTGGGGTCCACGGCCATCTTTTATTTACAGCTTCTGATTGAGGTTGATGAGACTCATCCACGAGCTGTCCTATTAGGAGGTCAGACGATAGTGGTCTTCGTAAAGTCAAGAGGAATCAATAAAAGAGGAGTCATAGAGCGGACCATAGATATAATGATAATAAGTTTCCCGGTGAAGTAGAATAGGGTCACCCTATCCCTTCTTGTGGGTGTCGTAGAAGGCGACTAAGCCATCCATCCGACAGTAAACATACAGCCAAGGAATAAATTCCCACTTGACGGCAATAGACTCGCCCCCTATTACGAGGGACCGAAAATCACGGTAAAATGTGGGTGTAAGAAAAGTGTTGGTTTGGTGATACATAGAACAATTTTTAAAATCATACTCTAAATGCTTCACTATTAAATGATGTTAACTTAAAATGTAGTTAGATTGTGTAGTCTCCAACATAATATTTGGTTAGATTGCAGGAGTGCATCCTCGTGCTCCTACTAAGTAGTCCTAAGTACTGCTACAAAGGCAACCGTGAAGTGTCCAGTAGGAGCACCAAGACATTACAATAATAGAAGTACTCATACACATACTCTGATTTAAGTACAGACGAATGCAGACATCTACAAGTGTCACTTTGTAATCGCCATTTGTTTGTTGATTTGGTATAGACTTATTAACAGAAGTGGTACCTTGATCCATTTGATCGCTGCCAAACAGTGCAGCGCAGGCAGCGTCGAGCGGCAAGCACCACTGAATAGCATTCAGCAAGAACAACTCTGACCACGCTTCTTCTAGAAGAATCACCTGGAATAGTGGATACATGGATTAATGATATTGAATCAAATCCTTCAACATTTAGTACACGTAACATCAATAACGAAGTCAAGTCTATTATATTTTATCTAATCTGTGGTCAAGGTACGTATCGCTGCATTCGATAAAAACTTCAATTATTTAAAAAAACAATGGGCCAGTGCTTTGTAATGACCTCTAATGACCTAACTAATTGGAATGTAATTTTAAAAGTGTGGTAACTTCCTCTATGGCATCCTCAACTATTTAAACTTCGAACTTGAAATGCGGTAAGTAATTATTTAAATATTATTTAAGTCATAAGGCTAATTAATCAATGCGGAAGACCTTACTAATTAATTAAGTATTTCATTTTTTTTCAGACGAATAAGCAGCCTATGACCTAGCGATGTAATTATAGAATACCATAACACTATACAATCTTTTTCGAATGAGAAACCCTGCTTTATGTTCTGTGCTGACGAAAATGTTTAGGAAAAATATTATGTAATGGAACGCCTATTTACTATTCTTTAACAGGGGTGTTTCACCTTGGGCTAGCTAATCCCCTACCAATTTTTTCTAGACCTTCTCCAGGTTTCACCATAACCTGTGATTAATAGGAGAAACACCATTACCATTTACGTAATCTGTGAACGTGCATTTTAAATCTGTGTCCGACATACCTCATCTTTAAACCGAGAGCGTTACTTAACATGAGAACGATATACTACACTTTGCTGGGCTGGATAATTGTCCAAAATACCAAAGAGCCTCAATTTACACAAATTCTAAAGTAAGTATACAAATTGTGTATTCTACTGACTACTCGAATTAGTTACTTTTTACTAAATGTCAAAACGATAAGATAAAAGGTAACTTGTATGAAAAAAGATTTATTATAGGTTGGTGGATGATTAAAAACAAATAAGAACCTTATTATTAGTTTAATAAGCTCGGTTAGATCATTTATTTTAACTATAGGATAATACCCAAATGCTAATGACTTTTTTTTTATCGTGCGCAAAATCCCCACGGATACCACCCCCACGGAGCCGGTGGAGGTGGTTATGTCGGACTCGAACCGACTAAAACGCACGCCGTCATGGGTCCTTGGTTGCCGGAGGTGAGATTGCCGAAAGCATATCTCTCGCACCCGGGCAGACCCAGGACCATCTCTTTCGAGATGGCTTCTTCGGGTTGTGAGGACCTCGCTGTCCCCAACTAGCCCTGAGCAAGGGGAGGCGCACTTTGCGCCGCCGCCACGGCCTGCTTCTGCTAGGGTGACAGGCGGCTCCAATTGCTAATAACTAAAGCATTATGAATCTAACCTGATCTCTGAAAGCTAAACTGGCGAATGACGGCAAATTCTTCGCCCATTTGACAGCCATGAAGAGCAGTCTTGCAGCAGATTCCGCAGCGCTCTCCACGCCCAGGGGTCTGAAATTCACAAAAATGTCATCTAAGTATGTGTAGATATGGAAGGGAAGCCACTGGAGGTATAGGTCGGCAACTTGAGCGAATTGCCAGTTCACGCGTTTCCTAAGGAAACACGGCTTCCTACAATCCCGGGTCCTTTAAAGCGGGACGTGAAAGGGCATCTGATGAGGCCGTCAAGCTGAGTGCCACCATTGTTAACATGGTACATGTTTACGATGGTGACCCTCTTTCCGACACTTTGCCTTTAGCTTACCGTTAGGCGAGTTGAAGTCAAATTGACGTGTCCTTTTATAAAAAAAACCACCCTGGTATTGCTTATACGTCTATAGGCCACGCCGCACGCCGCCACGGTAATCACTTCTCATCAGATTGTCCGTGTGCTTGTTTGCCACCTAAGTGGTATAAAAAACTAGATATTATAGAATCTTTAGGCTATCCGCTGCCTCGTGCGCGTAACTAAATTCACGAAAAAAAATCTTTGACGAAGAATTTTTTGTGAATTTTGTTTTTATGTTATTGATGATGATAGTAGAAAGATCTTATAACAAAAAAATTTGGAAAGTTCCTGGAAATAGTTGGAATTCGGGTAACGCAAAGGACAAAATTCGCGGATATAGCACCTGCCAAAAATCTTGATAGGTACTCTTCGTGGATATGGCTAGGTGTTATTCAGCTGAGTGCTCTAAGTGGACTACACCATTCTATCCGGTCACTCCGTCGCATCGTCATAGGTGCTATACAATAACATTGTTGGCGATCCAACGCTGAAGAAACGCCACGGAATTTCCTCCGCAAGAACTCCTGCGTGCTTTAAGGTCTAAAAAAGGCATTGTTATCAATTGTAAAAGAGCTCACCTGTAGGAGGTACAGCTCTGACGGTAGTCCATCGCAGCTGGTGGCGAGTAGGATGAGGAATCCTCTTCGTTGGTCACATCGATACTGTCATCTACAACACACAAGGATATTATTGTACATATCTATACGACACATTAGATATCCAGTAAGATTTCATTAAGTATTACTCAATTGCGTTTAAACAGCACTGATGGGATCTGGGATAGAATATAGTTTGTTTTTTTTTTCCAATGAGTACCTAATTATCTCTGCTGTAGGACCGATAACCGTTGGAGTAAACGCGTCCTTGAGTGGAGACCGCGAACCGGCAAACGTAGTATGGGGCGCCCTGCGATTATATGGAACGACGATATACGCAGAGTGGCTGGTGGGGAGTGGAGGAGGACAGCTGAAGACCGGGCTAAGTGGCGTGTCATGGGAGAGGCCTATGTCCAGCAGTGAACTGCCGCGGGCTGTTGATGACTTATCCGGTAAACTCTCCGAGTAAGCAGAATTGTTCGAATTAGAAATGAGTTCACATCGTCGATTGCGTAACGGTCAAGATTCGAATATGGAATTACTCGATCGTAACACCTTCACCACTAATCTACTGATGCTTTACCGACGGTTGTCGTGTTGATCCCCGGTGGAGTAGAATAGGACCACGACACTCCTCCTGTGGGTGTCGTAAAAGGCGAATAAGGGCTATCCCTTATTCACCTTTTACGACACCCACAATAGGAGCTGGGGTAGTCCCATTCTTTTTATTTATTTTTATAGTTCCTATTCTGTTTTCCATCCGACAGTAAACATACAGCCCAAGACAAAGGGCCCGCTAGACGGCAATAGGCTTGCCCCTATTACGTCATGGGACCGGAAATCATAATTGGCAAAACAGCATCTCAGTACACCTCTACCTGCCTTTAGGGGATTTACAGACGTGAGCATATGGATGGATGGATGGCTATTGATTATTTGCTGTCTGTAGTATTTTTTTTTCTTTCATTGAATGAAAAGAGATAGCGCTACTCACCGTCACTGTCAGTGTGTGCATTCCCCTCATCATGGTGGTCATGTGAAGAGTCTGGTTGCGGAGGCTGCTGTGGCTGGGGCGGCGGCAGGGGCGCGTAGTGCGGTGACAGGAGAGGGTAGCGCGCCGGGGACAGCGCCATAGCCAGCGAGACAGGAGGCCTACGGAGAATACATTGTAGTGAGTAAAAAATTGAATGTGATTTATGGTACCCCTAATAGACTGAAGGCCTCAACATTGGGTCTTTGCGGAGAACCCGGTCGCATTCGACGCTCTCACCACGGAATCCGGGATTTGGTCCACCTTTTTATAATGGTCTTCATAGGGATATGTCTAGCAAGCGTTTGAAGGACCTACCCTCCCTGCAAAAATAACCAGACATTTTTTACCCAAGTGAATGATCGCTGTATAACGTGGCCTCGCCGGTGAAGGCGACTCTCTTGCATTTTGTCTGCGATGTCACGGACGTGAAGGCTGCTGCGGATGCGGGAGTCTTCATGAGTCATGAAATAGTTACCGATTGAAATGATTGTATTTCCTTAACCGCCGTTCCGGACATTCAATAATGCTTGTACAGTTTTGACCTTGTCCCCAATCACTTAGGTACTTGACTTTGATTTCACATCTTTTTCATAGTAATAGTATTATTTAATTTTAATTCAATAATGAACAATTGTGTGTTCTTTGTGTGTTTTATTGACTACGAAAAAGCGTTCGATAGGGTACAGCACTCAAAATTGCTTGAGATACTTAAATCTACAGGTCTGGATAGCAAAGACATAAGGTTTATAAGAAACTTATATTGGAACCAAAGGGCGAATGTACGCGTGGACTCGAGATTGACTGAGGATGTGAACATCTTGAGGGGAGTTCGGCAGGGCTGTATACTCTCTCCCTTGTTGTTTAACATCTACTCTGAGAACATTTTTCAAGAAGCTCTACAGGAACTGAATGTGGGAATTATTATCAACGGCCAAGTCGTTAACAACATTCGTTACGCTGACGACACAGTCTTAATCGCACCCACTATAAAAGACCTTCAGTTGCTGTTAAACAAAGTTCAATCAGTAAGTGCAGCGTATGGCCTCAACATTAACAAGAAGAAAACCAAGTTTATGACTATTACAAAAGACCCTCCCGCCAACATTAGCTTGCTATGTGACGGCCATAAATTGGAGAGAGTAGATAAATACAAGTATCTTGGTTGCTTCGTTAATGATGCTGGAGAGCATAGTCTGGAGATACGGTGCCGCATAGAACAAGCCCGAAACGCTTTCTACAAAATGAAATCGCTACTCTGTAATAGGCGCATAAATATTAGGCTGCGTGCACGACTGGCCCGCTGCTACGTGTTCTCCATTCTTCTGTACGGAGTTGAAGCGTGGACACTCACAGATGCTATGTGCAAAAAAGTGGAAGCGTTTGAGATGTGGGTGTACAGAAGAATGTTAAGGATATCCTGGAGAGACAAAATTAGAAACGAAGTGGTGCTGGAGAGGATGCATAAAAACCTGGAAATATTACAGGCAGTTAAAGTAAGGAAGTTGGAATATCTTGGGCACATTATGAGAAATCCCAAGTACCAGCTCTTGCAGCTCATTATCCAGGGCAAGATACAGGGTAAACGCAGTGTTGGCAGGCGAAGAATATCGTGGCTGAAGAACTTGCGCCAGTGGTACAATAAGAGCACCCGTTCTCTCTTCAGGGCTGCTGTGTCAAAGATCCAAATTGCTCTAATGGTCGCCGACCTTCATTAAGAAGATGGCACTCCAAGAAGAAGAAGAATGAACAATACAATTGTTTCTTACTAACGTCAATAATAAATTCTAATTATGCTAAGTTTACCACAGTTTCCATAAAATTAAGGTATAATGTTGACAGAAAATAGATTGCTTACAAAATCTTTCTGTAGGTGCATAGAGCCACAACATATTTGGGGCTAGCCGCTTTGCTCATGTGTAAGTTACAATGTAGGCGAAAGAGCATCAATTAAGAGCGCCTACACAATTAGTGTTAGCACGGCACTGAACGGTGAGTATTAAGTTGGTCTTAGCATTCTGCGACCTCCAACGCCCAAGTCGCCTCTGCTTGTCGCGGGCTTTGCGGTTGACGAGTCTCCTCCTCTCAAGAGCATTATTCGCTCACATAAGGAGGGGGTGACAACCCCAGCATAGATACCATGCATCGCCGTGAAATTTTTATAAAAGGACACGTAAATTTGACTTAACCTCACCTGATAGTACTTAAGCTACGGGCAAGGTCTCGGAAAGCGGGTCACCATCGTAAACATGTACCATGTTAACAATGATGGCACACAGCTTGACGGCCTCATCGGATGCCTTTTCACGCCTCGCTTAAAAGTCCCGGGACTGTTAGTAGGAAGAAGGAAACACGTGAGCTGGCAGGGAGTTCCAGTTCTAGTGCGATATAGGAATGATTCGCCGAACGGCTTGGTTCTGGAAGATATAGTGAAGGGTTACTTCTGGCTCGACAAATAATACTATTCATATTGAAGTACCGTCTGCTGGCCGGATTAAATGCTTTCGCGAACCGGAGCTGGCCCGGGGGCCGTAGTTTGCCCATCCGTGGTCTAAACAGTAAAGACATCCAGAGATGACTGATCTTGGACACCAACGTTTATTTGTAGCCCTAGATCCGCTCTCCTCCAAATTTGATTGAATTAACTCGAGTTTCGAAAAATACCTATGCTGAAATTCTGTACACTTATATCAAAGTCATTTACAAATTCTATCCATCCAGACAGAAACTTACATAAATACCTACTTATCTGTGAATATATACCCTACATGCTAATACACCATATGAATACGGTACCATAAAAACCAAATCATATCACAAAACAACTTAATATTTATCACTTATTTTGGTCCATGAGTTTATATTCATGAGTGGCATTGAACAGAAATGGCATTCAAAATGTCGGATTGGCAATTGTACTTAGTGCAGTCCCATGTTCGCATCGGAATATTGTACTTATTATTAATGTAATATTTGCTGAACTTTTTATGCAGAAAGGGGAGAAAGATGACTAAGAAATAGTGTTTTTGTTAGAGAAATTGTTTTGGTACAGGATATATGAATTTGAATGGTATTTTTGTAAGTTATACCTAATAATCGTTTGAGTAGGTTTAGTTTATTGGTGGGATTGAATGCTTTGAGTTGATTTACTTGTATGATTGCAGAAAACGAAATTAATAATAATAATAATCAACTTTATTCATTAAAAGAAAATATTACATGTCCTCTTATGTCTAGCATGGTAAGTTATGTGTCATGATTTTGTTTACACCATTGTTGCATTACATATTATTATTACAGCAATTCAAAAATCAAGAAAAAATACAAAAGAGGTATTTTGTACTGTACTCCTAGATAGGCTGCTAGGCAGCCTGTGTTTAGGAGTTACAGTTCTCGTCTCTAACGTGGTATCATTTACACAATGTTAGTTAATATTAGCAACTAAGAAACATGGATGTATACTAGTGCATCGATGTACATATGTGTGAAAGCGTGAATGTGAGTGTTCAATGTCCAGTGTCAGTGTGAGTGTGTTAGTGTCTTCGTTATTGCACGGGTGCTTCAAAGGGATATGATCGCTAGGTTCAAATATGTTCCAAATATTCCACAACATTCTACACAACGCTATCTACCTACCCATGGTATGCTTGTGTTATGGAATCTAGAATGCGGCATACTTAGATACTTTTTTTTGTCAGTACATATTACACATAGAAACACCCAGACCAATGCAAATAGTCATATTCATGCATACAAATATTTGCAATAAGCCGGGATCGAACCCGCGCCTCCTGCGTGGCAGTCGCGCTTACTACCGCCGCGCGCCAGAGGCTGTCGCAGGTTGCTCGGGTATCATTATTAGTATTTTTGTCGTTTGCAGTTTGCAGCATTATGCAGACCGCCGCATTGAGGATCCTGGGTTACCCACCAGTAACCACAAGTAATTCGATTTGTATAGTTAACAAGAGTTAACATACTGAATGCTATAAAATTCATTCAAATATTTGGGCGGAGTTATCAAAAATCAATGTTTAAAATTGATTGTAAGGTCATTTATTGATTCCAATAGTTCATAAGAACATCGGTGGATGACTCCATCGTCGCTTTAAATACGGATAAAAATAGAAGGGAAATTTGAAGCACATGGGGCTTGTCTCGGTAGCCTAGTTGATCATTTCCCCCTGTAAGGGAAAGATCGCGGGTCCGAGTCCCACCCGAGAAGATTCATTTTTCCCTATGTACCTACGTATTCCACCAGGGTAAGGATAATCCTGAGTTACCAGATATGTAGAGACTCTACTCTACCTGCACACGTGAATAATTCTTGTTACAATCTCTACTTAACTGTTTAAACTGAAAATTTTACAACACGGTACCGGGATCTATCTTTCCGTATCCCGTGGGGAGATGGGGGCATTAGTAGCTATCATATATTTATCTGCCTGTCCTGTATGAACTACATTTTCTTTTCATATAACAAACAAATGGTATCTGTTTCTTTCATGATCAGATAAAAAAGTACAGATGATTTTATTTAAGTTAAGACCTGTCAAATTAAGACAGCGCCTTGTTGGTGCGTAGTAAGTTAAGTCGCATGTTCGTAGATGTCGACTAAAAGGGTACCGTCAAGGCGCTGACTTAATTTGACAGGTGTTCACTAAAATAAATCATCTGTCCTTTTCTATCTGATAATGAAAGAAACAGATGCAATTAGAAAATTTTAGAGAATTTTAAGTTTAGAGATGTAACAACAGAATTAGCAGCATTATCTTCATCTTAGTTACAGTGAGAATCATAATTTTAATTTCCCTCATTTTTCTACGCGACCATCGATCCCACCGTGCCCATTCGAGTATAAAATCACGCCCAAATGCCCTCACAACAGCATCCGTTCAAAGCCATTCACCCCGAACTGAACATCAGGCAACTTGACCAGCCGCCATACAACCTTTGATCATACGTGAGGCTTGATCGTCACGGTTCGGTGGATTGGCTTGATGACGTCACTACTTATGTGCTTACCTATTAATAGACAGTCGATACTAATATAAATGAAGGCTATTTCAGATGTGACATTAGATAAATTAGTTCAGGAGTGGGTATAGTATAACTTTAGTTCAAGTGGGTTGCGGTGACGTGTGAATAAGATAGTATTACCTAATAGCTATGCTAACACGTGGTTGTTAGGTAGGTAGGTATATTGATTAAGTTAAATGACTGCAGTTTTAATTAATACGTGACCTTCAGGAACTACAATCGCCTCTAACGTAAACACACGCGTTCGTAGCAGCCGTAAAAGATTAGTTAGATAAGTTGTTTTAACTGTAGGTACGTCGTTTCTACTCTCTTTCTTAAATGTGAACCAACTGAAATCCTACGAATAGGTTTAAAACTTGAAAAGCAGATTACTGTGTCGGTTAAATGCATAGAACTTATATATCAGTTCTGGGTTATAACCGCTCTTCGACGAGTGCATCCTCGATTGATGTAGGATTCATCGGCTTCCATCTTATTCACTTTGAACGTGCCACAGATAAGGGTGGTGCTCATCGCTGCCACCCTAGCAGGGATATAACGTGACACAGACACTGTATTTCGAGTAGATTTCGTGCACAATTTTGGAAGACATTCGAATTCATTGAAGAGATTAGTATAAGGCCCGTATTTCAGAACGATAAGTATTCAGTGCTAAATCTCGATTTCCTTTGACAGATTTGACAGATGGTGAATGACAATCTGTACTCAGTATTAGTTATAAATTGTGATTCGCGACTGAGTATCGTTCTAGTATAGTGTACAGTTAGCGTCAGAAATATCTTGACGAAGAAGTCTTAAAATGATCTTGATCTCTGGTCTTAGAGCAAATCAAACTGTTTTATTGATTTAAATGGTATTATTGTCCAAACTTAACGTGTGTATCAAATTACAGAACAATCAGTCAATTGGAAGGGAGTAAAAAATGAAAGTATATAAGATCATTTGAATGAATTTTTATAGCATTTACTAGCTGTCCCGGCGAACTTCGTACCGCCAATTTTTTAGATCCCGTTCCCGCTGCACCATTTAGGGGGATGAAAAATAGATGAATGAATGTATGAATCTAATATATAAAATTCTCGTGTCACAGTTTTTGTTGCCATACTCCTCCGAAACGGCTTGACCGATTTTGATGAAATTTTGTGTGCATATTGGGTAGGTCTGAGAATCGGCCAACATCTATTTTTCATAGCCCTAAATGGTGCAGCGGGAACGGGATCTAACGCCGATCGCGGGGCGGGAAAAAATTGGCGGTACGAAGTACGCCGGGACAGCTATAGATTATCCTAACTATAAAACGGATTTATAGAGAAGGAATATTTGAAGTTATTCAGGTGTGGCTTAATAGCTCAGTTGGAAACGTCGGTAGCTTAGTGGTTAAGAAGTCGGCCTTACGATCGAGAGGCCCCGGGTTCGATCCTAGCCATTACACTACCAACATGAACCCACTCCTAGCACAAGCAATTTAGCTTAGTTGGAGAGGTTAGAGGGAATATTAGTAACTTTGGTTCTAATATTCTTTTGAAAAAAAATAGCATTCCCCTTTTAAGGGAAAGATTGTGGATTCAAGTCCCACTTGAGCATTTCATTTTTCTCGATGTATTCGAAAGTAAGATCATTTTGAGTACTTTGTTCGTCAAAATCTTTCTGATACTAACTGTACTCCTTTTAGAACGGTCCATCCTTTAAGTTGAGCATGCTCTGCTAAAAGTCTCTTTCTACCTTCGCCGTTGCTAAAGAGCTTTTTATTTTTCACGTCGTGGCTACAAATAGCTACAAATGTTTAATTGTACCTATCGCGTGCTTCACAGCGGATTTCGGATTACCTACGTTCAAAGAGACAAGCAGAGTATACAAAGACATTAGTACCGCAACTCGTTGACTCGGCAGTCGGCAGTACGAGCGAGTGAATCCTGCACTGAGTCTTTGACTTTTCTCTTGGAAATTCTCTGTGCGTTGTGTGAGGTATCTTTTGTTAAACGAAATGTCTTTTGTCGCTAAATACGTGTTAATTTTTAGTAGGTAGGTACTTATTATATTTTATGTTTGCGGGACATGTAGATATCATTTTTCGCTTATATGCCTCATTAAACGCGCTACAAAAGTGAAGTAAGCCGATTTATTTAGATCACACTATTCTTCACGATTAAAACGTGCCAAATTATAAATGTTACATTGTGGTTTCACTTCTTTTTTAATAATTTTAGAACCGAAGTTACTAATATTCCCTCTAACCTTTCAAACTAAGCTGAATTGCTTGCGCTAGGAGTGGGTTCACGTCGGTAGTGTAATGGCCAGGATTCGAACCCGGGACCTCTAGATCGTAAGGCCGACTACTTAATCACTAAGCTACGGCTTGATTTACGGCTGAAAGAAAATAGCTGTTAGGGAAGCCTGGTACCTGTACTGAATAATAGTATTAACCTATGATGTAATTTGAAACTGATTCTCCTTGAGGAAAAAATGTTACTGTTTGCCATTCATTTCAAACATTGAAATTCAAAACGGTTGTTTAGAAAAAATAAATAAAGTCGTTCCAAATTTAAATTGAACTCACCCAAAGACTCCGACGGCAACGGCTGCTTCTCTCAAAGCCCTCTCTTGGTCCATGTCTCTCAGCGTTTCGGGTCTGATGGTAGCTGTGTTGCGTGGCTGCCGCTCGTTTTGGACTGCTGTGGAAGAGTTGTGCAATATTTTTTGTTTTATAATAAAGAAATAATTCTTATGGAGCTCCATCTGGGTGTTTGAACCTCAATGTACAGTAAGCTTCAGAGAAAAGGAACCCCCCTTGAGAATAAAACCATTACCAAGGGGGGTTCCTTTCCTCTGAAGCTTACTGTACAAGCCAGTATACCTATTTTCTGCTGATTTAAGGATGTTAGAAGTGGATGGAGAACAGCCCTATCCCTTAGTAACCTTTTACGACAACCACAAGAAGAGCTGGCCCTATTCTTCTCCACCGGGAACCAACACGGCTAAAAAAATTGGGAACCTACAAGAATTATTAACCAGTTTATGTGTAAGTTACGTCGCGTTGCTAAACTATATTGGGCAGGCGTTAAGAAAAGTATTGAAAACTAGCTTTTGAACGCGGCTCCGCCCGCGTGGAAGTCGGTTATCGCGATCAAACATAGCCTATGTCCCTCCTCAAGGTCTAATCTACACCTATACCAAATTTCATCAAAATCGGTTCAGTGGTTTAGGCGTGAAAGCGTAACATACAGACAGACAGCGTTGCTTTCGCATTTATAATACTAGCATTTGCCCGCGGCTCCACCCGTGTGGATGTCGGTTATTGCGACCAAACATAGCCTATGTCCTTTCTCAAGGTCTAATCTACACCTATACCAAATTTCATCAAAATCGGTTCAGTGGTTTAGGCGTGAAAGCGTAACATACAGACAGACAGAGTTGCTTTCGCATTTATAATACTAGCATTTGCCCGCGGCTCCACCCGTGTGGATGTCGGTTATTGCGACCAAACATAGCTCATGTCCTTTCTCAAGGTTTAATCTACCCCTAAACCAAATTTAGGCGTGAAAGCGTAACATACAGACAGACAAACAGACGGACAGACAGACAGGCAGAGTTACTTTCGCATTTATAATATTATTATGGAAGTATGGATATGGATTTACACAAAAGTTGCTACCTGTACATTTTCTAAAATTTAAAAGACATAAGCTGTAAACTCAATCAGTCATCCAACAGTATTACCTACTCTACGTCTTTTTATAACATGCTACAATGAAGGAACGAAAAAATCACTTTGTGCAGTCTAAAGAAGACTTACTTGTGCTTGTCTCTTTAGAATCCAGATCGATATAGTTCCACTCAATCAAATGTGAGGCACAATATGATTGAGGGCTCGTGGCATATACGAAAGACTACGGTAGGTACATTCACAGATAATATAATATAGGTCTGTAGGTAGACATTCGAACAGCAATGACAGAATTTGTTGCGCCGTTTCTTCTCTACTGGTGCCTAGGAAGCGGCGGTAATCTTAGTTTTAAGCAGAATTTGACGTCAAAAAGCTGTATAATGCTACACAAATTTGAATAAATACTTTGACTTCAACATTAGCAACGTCTAGATAGGTAAGTGTAACCTATATAAGCAACATTTTAGTTCTTTAACCATTCTTACATAACATACGAAACATGAAACTTATTAAACTTACTGCACGCTAAACACGCTACTTATGAATGTTTGTGAAGATGTTTGATTGAACGGTTCTGGATGAAATTGACCGTTTCCTTATGCTCCTACTAAGTTCTCCCACCGGTAGGAGCACGAGGATATGCTTATCTTTGTGGTCCTACCGGTAGGAGCATAAGGACATATTGGTCCTCCTGCTCCTAGCATCTAGGAGCATCGTGTAGGAGCAAGTGGAAACGCCCATGAAATCTGTCAGTGAGATAAATATGGACTGTGATTACATATACTTTATATTCAAAGTACCTATTGGGCCCTGAAAATTGGTATGTATTTTATGCAGATGAATCCGTTGTCAACACCCATCCATACTCGCAATGTTTCACATTATTATTATTTTCATTTCTTTATTTTATTATATTCATTTCTTTTCTTTTCTATTAGTCCTTACTTATAATGTACAAATAAACGTCAAACCCTTAAGTAAAGTCAAAGTAATATAAAAGTTCCATCTATAACCGAATTCCGGATAAATAAAAAGGAATGCACCTATGGGGAGATTCCAATAAAAGTGTCAGATGCCGTGGATGCCGCAGTCTCCCGGCGGTGGGTGGATCGTTTGAGTTTATTGCCAACCTTACCTTTCACGGGGGAACCTCACCCACAGAGGTGCACTAGCTACGGGCAGCGGACGCGTCTGTACTTTATTTTTTTTAATACTCTCGCTTGTAGGTACTTATATAGGAAGAGCCAGAGATATATTTATGAATAAATTTCGTTTCGGTTAGTTCTTATTTGGGCGAATGACTTGACGTTTCAGAACGTGATTATGTGTATGAATGGTGTCACTATTACAATGCCCAAAACTGTGTAGTAAAAGCCGAATAGCGGACTCCAGACTTCGAGGTGAAGACTTCTGATACGACCGAGACTAATGTAAGGATAATGAGGATAAATACTTCTTTTTTTACATGCGGAAAATCCCCGCGGATAACCCCGCGATACGATAGATTACTTGGCCGGTTAGACTAAACGCGAATTAAGTTTATTCCAAGAATAAACAGCTATATGTAGGTGACATTGCCTCGTTATTCTAGGAATAAACTTTACTCGCGTTTGGTCGAATATACCCTTACTCTAAAAGGGCATAAAGATATCTCTAGTATCTTTGTGTCAAAAGCATAAAATAATATCCAAGTAAGCATAGAGTAATATGAGTTCTCGAAAGCGTCAAGCTACACCTATTAAGAATTATATTATACTAGCTTTTTCCCGCGGCTCCGCCCGTATGGATGTTGGTTATCGCGACCAAACATCGCCTATGTCCTTTCTCAAGGTCTAATCTACCCCTATACCAAATTTCATCAAAACCGTTCAGTGGTACATACAGACAGACAGAGTTACTTTCGCATTTATAATATTAGTATGGATTTTCTGTGACCATATCTAAACGTCATAGAAGATAACTCTACACAGGAATCAAACCTGAGACCTCATGAAGAACAGTACACAGCAGTAGCATACCTACCACAGGCTCAATTTCAACCTTGTTATAAACAATTCTAACGACACTTCATCGTATTAACCCCTTCCTACGTACCCCATTCCAACTAAGTCGTGAAGATATAATTAAATCCTGACTACCCGTCTGACAAACTGAAACTTGAACACGAATTAATGTGCACACACACACACACACACACACATACACCCTCACAATAGTTCCCCCTACACCTACACTATAAATCAAATCGCCCCTCCCACATCCGGCCGCAGCCATCTTTGAGATCTCACTTCCGGTGTCAGGAGTAAGCAAGATAGAAACACTATAGTTGGTTATACGTGTGAAAGAGATGAATGATCGTTTGTGATTTTTGATTTATTTTTGAGTTCCAGTGTTTAGGTACTTACCCACATAAAAGGTTAGTTTTTTGGTAACGGGGCATCAAAGTATAGGTGATATGATGGGACATAACATAATAGCTGGTAATATGGGTTCTAGAATGTGGATAAGTAGAGCACACTTACATACTTTTTACTTACATGGAAATAGAACAGACATATATTTAATTGGCTTTTGCACGCGGCTCCGCCCGCGTGGATGTCGGTTATCGCGACCAAACATCATAGCCTATATCCTTTCTCATGTTCTAATCTACCCCTATACCAAATTTCATCAAAAACGGTTCAGTGGTTTAGGCATGACAGCGTAACATGCCGACAGACAGAGTTACTTTCGCATTTATAATATTGGTATGGATTATTTCATGCATACAAATTTTTACACTTGGCAGGAATCAAACGCGTGATTTCCGACGTACCTAGCAGCCGAATGCTCTACTGCCACGCCAAGCGTCAGTGTTCCAATACAATGTATGTGATTGTTTACCACCTTTGTAGTATGACAAATAAAAAAATCATAGTTAAGTTAGGTAGGTACTAGGTATATCTATTTGTTACATCTTGCATGCTGATACGATTATGGGTTCTAGAATACGGCTTAACATCCTACGATATACCTACATATTTTTAAATAGTTTCAGGACTACGACTAGGTTTAAGCAAATATATCAAATCAAATCAAATCAATTTTACTGTTTATCACAGGTTTTAGTAGATGTTGTCATTTACATAAATTAAGTAGGTATCACTGTGATATGTCTGGTAAGACGTACAACAAGTCAATATACGTCGAGCCACCACTGTTAACATGGTACATTGTTACGATGGTGACCCTCTTTCCGAGACTTTGCCTCATTACCATCAGACGAGGTGAAGTCAAATTGACATGTCCTTTATAAAAAAATAATAATTTTCAAATATTGGAACTACCAACCTACTAAGGTAAAGCCTAGCTAAAGTAAACAAAGCAACCATTACTGAGTTACTTTGCGGGAACCAGCTATTATTTTCTATGTCCTTGTCGCACATATCACACGTA
Organism: Eilema sororculum; assembly: GCA_914829495.1. Lineage (NCBI taxonomy): Eukaryota > Metazoa > Arthropoda > Insecta > Lepidoptera > Erebidae > Eilema > Eilema sororculum. The sequence continues at coordinate 4,208,236 of OU618532.1, forward strand.
CGCGACAATGGCCGAGCGACAGCTGTGGTTGCCTGTTTCGTAGTAGGTACAGGACAGCTGTACGTACAGCTATTCTAAACTGTCAGATCCACCATCTTATGAACAATTTCATTCCTGTCTGGAACGCGCTTGAAGTGATACACGTAATCATTTTCAAATGAAAAAGTTGGGAACTGCTGAAACAGTTTACCTTTTTTCTATCGCTTTGTTGGCTCTATTTTACTATTGTACACATACTAAATGCATCTATATCTTTCCAACGCATAATAAGTACACAACATGCTGCCACATGCTACCCATCACTCCTGATAAAGTCTCGAACCCACTGGACCTTTGAATTTGAATCTTGCCCCTTAACGCCTAACCGACTCATTTATCCCTACGTAATTTCAAAGGCCCTCTGGACCCTTCATTATGATCTACTCGATGTATTTTAACGAATATTTGAGACTGACTGTACACAATACACTTTTGGTACACTCACACCGAAAATTTAAGTTTTGAAATGTATAATCCTTTGACTTGGAGATGTCAATGGTTACTACACTCTGGATAACGAAAGACCGCGCAAAAAATTGGCGCCAAATTTGAAAAGCCCCCAGGTTGCAACACTGCCTAGACTCTGGCCATGTACAATAGATAGGCTAGTCTTCATGCATGCCTTATAGGAAAAAGATTTTAGTTTCGACTGTTATTTTATTTTTATTTATTTTATTCTTTCAGAAAAACTTACAGCTAGAATACAGAGTATAAACAAATTGTAAAAAAGATGGCCAATTAAAAGTATTCACATGTAGTAGTAATGTAGTAGTTTGTGTACACGGACGGTTGACAGTTATGCAATAAGCATATTAACACTTCACTTAGTATGACTTTAATTTGATTGGTTCAGTGTATATTCAGCGTGCAACGTGTTAATTTTTTAAGTTTGGCGCCAACTTTTTGCGTCATCTTTCGTTGGCCAGAGTCATTAAGCCATAGGATTGGCCGATTCAATTTACGTACAGTGATACAAAAAATAAATTCCTGAAAACTTAAAAAAATACTTACTAAGTATACAAAGTTTAAGTACAAATTTAAATCTTTAGAAGTCAATTTACATCTTCTTAAAAACCGTGTAGGATACCTATGACTATCTCCAGTCGATAGTAATCAACCCACGAAGTGATTCCGGTTGACGTCAGTGAGCTCACTCTCTGAACATTGCGTGGGACGGAAAATTATAATTTGTGAAATGTGTTAATACGCCTCTGCTGGAGCGAAAACTGAATAGTTATCTGATAAGGAGAAAGCCAACAAGGCCTTGGATTTACTCGTAGCTTTAACTCTGCAATACATTTACTGCACCTAATATATGTTTGGACCGTTGGGAATTGATAAACTATGCATGTTATTATTCACCAATGCACGTGTGCACAAGGTACGCCTTCAGGGGTACCAATCAATTAGCCTATCGAGTCCACAGCTGGACTTAAGTCTCTATGAATGTCCACCGTAGTACCTGTACCCGATGACGACGTTCCTAATGTCACCTTTTCTTTGTCGACTCTTGAATCGCGATCACCGCTTTTTATCGCGATCACTGCTTTTTATCGCGATCACCGCTTTTTATCGCGATTACCGCTTCAGCCGTTTACTTTTTTCTTTTCACAGCTAGCTTATAGCCACTGCAGCTTGCTTAGGTATACTGCCACAATTTATGAAGCTGTCAGCAGATCAGGTGGCCGAAACGTCACAGGAACAAAACTAAATTCAGTTGACATTTACAATCTATGTTCCATTAGACAGATGGCACTTTGTGATTTATGAGCCTTTTACATGTTCATAAAATGTATACAACACGAATCTACACATTCAAACAATACAATCATAATTGGAAAATAAAATCGTAAGGATCAGGTGCAATATAACCCTAACTCGAAACGAACTAATAAAAACATCTTCATCTCACTTACTCCCCCACAACATCTGATATTGCCATTTCATCTATAAACGACTTCTGTCAAACTCGCGACTTAATGGTTATTGATTTGAATTTGATACCAAAAAGATTTGAATTGTATTTCTATGGCGGTTAGGATCACTTTCGTTTGAATATTTTTGTATTAGCTTCAAACAGCAAGGCCGCGGTCTCTTATATAGCGATTAATGTCTTCGGTGAAAATTTCGAGTTATAGTAGATTTTATGCTATGTAGTTAAAATTCTGCAATATATATATTTATGACTTGCATTTCTTAGGGTTAATAACACTGTAGATGTACCTAAATAATAGAGTATTACTTTTGTATTATATACTTAGTCATTAGTGTACGGCATGGCATCAAGTCGTTTCACAAGACCTTACCTATTTCTTTTTTATTGGTAGGAAATAAATACGTTACATCACAATTAATTAAAGCAGCTTACGTTTCAAAATACTGACTCTTTGAAAAGAGTCACATATTGGGACGAGGTACCAATCTCGCAGAATTATTGTTTAAAAATTTATGAAAAGTAGATATTATTTTATCTTAATATTACAAATATTAGATCTTTTACCCGAAAAACTGCTGCTTCTTATAGTTTCCATTGAGTCTTTACAAAAGACTAGTTCCCATTTATAAATGGGAACTAGTCATTTATAAAGAAATTGTAAAATAAAGAAATTCATACTAATATTATACATACGAAAGTAACTCTGTCTGTCTGTCTGTATGTTACGCTTTCACGCCTAAACCACTGAACCGATTTTGATGAAATTTGTTATAAGGGTAGATTAGACCATGAGAAAGGACATAGGCTATGTTAGGTCGCGATAACCGACATCTACGCGGGCGTAGCCGCGGGCAAAAGCTGGTTACTTATATTATCATATTGATACTTTTGTGTCTGTGTAAATGTGTAATAATTTCGAAAAAGTGTATTTTTCCTTTCTTACCTTTACGTCATTGTTGTATTATTATGTAATATAAATATTTCGCTAAATACTTATTAAATTGTTCAGGTAAAATGTTTAGATATCTCCTACAACAACCTTGCTCAAAATATTCAACGCTTGTTTTAAGGCCCCACCTGGGCCTTTTGAATTTAGACTCGCGCTTTAAAAGTTAGAAATTCGAGGCAAACAGTCGATAATCGCGCAACAATACATTTTCTACTTTACCCGCTCAGCAAAAGTATTAAATTCGTTGGTATATTGTGAGGGACTTGTGACCTTATAAGTCTGTTTGAATATTAATACAGGGTTGGATTTGGGGGTTTTAGGCGCGGATTAAAATCGCATTAATCAGTGTCTGTTACTGCAGATTTAACTCACGGTATAAACAGTTAAGTGTTAGGGTACGATGTTGGAGTCTGTGTACAGTTACGTACACAAATGCTTCAGAAGTATATAAGTTAGTTATTTATTTGAGATGTTTTTGTGGAATCGACGGCTATATCAGAAGTTTTGGTTAAGCGAGTGACGTGGCATGAGGTACTACGTTGAGTAATGTAATGAAAGTTTGAACTAAAGGTACTAAGTATGTTAATTGCTAAATTATGTCGAAGGTTTAGCAATGGTCGATACCATTTATAATAAGCAATTTTGAATACCTGTTCTGCCAAAATTCGTTTTATTCGAAACCATATTACCTACCTAACTACTTATAGTCACATGAACTTGCAAGGATCGTAGCGTTATTTAATCTGTTCTGTGGAATGAAGAAACTTATATAGATTTATATAAATTATATATATATATATATTAATATATAGAAGAAACCGCCATGATCACGGTGTACCTACTGTCAAGTGTCATCACAGTATCATGACATTCATGAAGCTTGAAACAACGCTGAAATATCGGTTACCAAATAAAAATAATAAACATGGTAAATATCCCGATGAATGTGGCACTATACTCTAACTTATATAGATACCTCCTCCTACTTATCAAAATTCTAAATACTACTAAACCTAGGTACGTAGATACATGAGTTTTGGGCAGTCATGTAAAATTTTCATTAAGGTAAAATAAAGAATCTTTTATCATTGTATCTACGCACATTTTACATAATTATTTAACATTCAATTTATACATAAGCTGGCCATACATATTTTCATCAAACAATACCAAGGTTTAAGTTAATAAATTCCAAAATTAATTACCGCATAAGCACTTATGACAGCGACATTACACCGTAAGTCCGAGCTTACAATTGTTCCGAGTAGGTACAGTCGAGGATTAAAACACAAAATCACCGCCATTACCATTTAATTTTACAAATGAATCTTTAATTCTCTGCTTTCTACTCTCTTCTGCTTTACGTAATTCGCTTTTAATGTTTTATTTGAATTTATTTTTTCATTTTTCCTCAAGTGATAATTTCGGATTTATATATTAGCTGTGAGCTGTGACTGGGACTTAAAAGTAATAGACCGTACTTTATTAACAAAAGTTGCTCAAGTTTGTAACATCAAAAATCTCTGCATTAAAAGCCCCAAAAAAATCAGCCCGGTACTTACGGAGGTTAAATCACACAAAAACAGTATCATGGATGCACTCATTATGCATTTTTAATAAGCTGCCATATTATCATTGCAAATAATATACTTGTTTATATTGCAATAATATTATTTATTTGTTTAGATGGTTTAATTTACGCTATACTTACTTTACGCTACTGCAAAAAAACACAAATGATTACTGCGAGGTAAGTAAGTATGTAGGGTTCTTTATATTTTATATTCCGTATCCATACCCGTCACCCTTGAGACCGGAGTTCATTTAAGTTACTACGACGTCCGGTACATAGTCGGGCAGGCAGGGAAAATACTAAGTAAACCCCACAAGAGAATCGTCCAATAACCTAATCTATATATATAAAAATCAATGCCACTTTTCGTTGTAATGTTATAACTCAACAACGCCTTTACCGATTTGGCTAATTTTAGTCTTGAAATGTTCGTGGAGGTCTAGGGAAGGTTTCAAAGGTGAGAAAAATTCGAATATGTGCCGGGAACCGACATCCTCGCGGGCAAAAGCTAGTATATTATAGATACAACATCTGTAAATGAACTTGTTTAAGTTTGACTTCACTGTTTTGCCTCAAATCCAATCGAATATTTACGTAAAAGTATCCAATAGACAGTAACAAAATTAACAAAATAAAGTCAATAGCGTAGCCAACTTAATAAAAACCAGAAACATCCATTACTGAAATTACCATAACGCATGAACAACGAACAATGAAAATGTGATCCAATTTGGGCGGGAAAAGAAAGTGTCAAAAAGATAAAGGTAACGAGGGCCCTGCGTTATGCCCTGCGGCACGCCAGACGGGAACGCCTTTATCACTTTAAGCTTTGAATTATTTTGGTCTTTGGGACCCTCGGTATGAAAAGGAAAGTGTAATTTCGTTACGCTTTGAGATGTCGGCGCGACAATCTAATTATTTTCGGATGGTGTGCTAGGTTCACCTTGTCAAAAGCCTTCCAAAGTACCATGAGTTTGATTTAATTAACGAGTGTTGGTTTAATTTTATTGTTTCATTTGCTGAGCAGTAATGAAGTGTTAGGAACTATAGCTAAGCATTCAGAGGGGAGTCTCAGAGTTTATATTTAAAATGTATATGAATTATGTGAATATACGAACTGTATCTCGAGTAGAATCCATGATGATCTGAGAATAAAAGAAAAGAAAACCTGTAGTATATCCACTGCTCAGTATTTCGCAAAAAATATCTAACTACCTAATTAGTATGATCCAACTAAGTATATGAGTGAATTTACTTAGGTATTTACAAAACTTTGCTGCCTTCTTATCCATGTATAAGTAAAGTATAAGTAAAGATACATGGATAAGTAAAGAAGATAAAATAATAGAAAGATAAAATAATTGTCATATTATTCAAAGTAAACCATAAAGCTGCCCTAATTGTTTCTGAATGTGGATTTCACGCGGTTAAACATCCCACTTTATAACGAAGGGTGCTCATTTGAATGTACCAGTAAGTGTGAATGCCTGAGGGCGATCGCTTTGTAGTTTTTGCTCAATTATCTCTTCTACAATGTACCTACCGCTCATTATAATGTGGGTGTGGTCTATTAGATTCAGCTTTAGGGCATTACGTGATCTGTGAACGGTTCTGCGGTTTATTATTTAAATTGTGTGAAATATTTGCGTTTTTAATTTGGTTTGTTCGTGTGAAAATGAGTTATAACAAGGGGGTGATTTTCAACAAGTGATTTTTTTGTATCATTTCGGTGAGATTTTTCTATTACAATGTCTTGTTAATATATTTTGTAACGAAAATAAACTTTAATCTTATTTGTAACATATGCGTGAGTGGACATCATGTAACATCAAAACTTACTGAAATATTTAAGATTGAATTTTTGGGAGCCCACAGAAATGAAAAGTGTCCACTGAAATGATAAATCGTCCACCGAAATGACTAGACTGTGCACCGGAATGAAATTAGCCCACTGAAATGATACAGCCAAGGACATCATTTATTTTTAGGAGGATTCCGTAGATTGTCTGAAACGAATCTAAATAAATTCCATAGAGATATCACTAGACTGTATTTGTGATATTTATTAAATATAAGATCAAACTATTATATTAGAGAAAAAAAGTTAATTTTTTTGCGGAACGAGTGTTGTGTTCTTACCCGACTGCGCGACGCAAAGGAGGATAATGTGTTTATCAGTCTATGTATGTATGTTTGTTTCTATGTGGCGTTCTAGAGACCAAATGCATAGGCTGATTTTGATAATTCTTACGTCAATCGATTCGTCTTAACCTTGCGAGTGTCACTAAAAACATGACAGTAATCAAAATTTACCACGGCGAAAACCAGATGCCAAAATTTTGTCAAAATGAAAAAAAAAAGTACATGAACTATGTCAAGTGGGGTGTCGTTGAATAGGTATTTTAAAATCATCTTAAGGTTCATTTTTCATTTAAAATAATAGTTTAGGATATATAACGATTTAAAGTTATTTACCAAAACAGTCGCTAATTTTCTTAGTTATTGCTTTAAGTTATTATTAAGTTATAAGTTTTTATTTCAAGTATATACGATATGAAGGAAATTAAAAGGAGATAACAAACAGATATACAAGTCATATCATAACTAAAAAGTATAAAATAAAACAAATTATTAAAAAATAAAAAAACCCCACTGCCACTGAAAATACCGAAATAAGTTTGATAGCAGGCGGTACCCATTTGCCAATCATAAACCGAAAGAAAATTAATGGGTACCGACTGCTATCAAACTTATTTCGGTCTTTTCAGTGGCAGTCGGGTTTTTTTAATTACTGGTAATAATAATAGTGTTTTGTATGTAAAACTTCAAAATGTACTAAATCAACTCTTATATTTTTACGACACAATGATTTAATAAGAAAAATTATAAAAATAATGTATGTTCAAAAGAGCTAAACACTTCATCTTAAACATAACAAAAAAAAATTAGATCACGTTATAGTAAATTATTGCAAACAGTTTGGCTATATAATCCGATTATGTACTTATGCGAAAATAATGAAAATAGCGCAATCACTAGTCACTATTGCAACAGAATGAATGAATTCAATGAATCGATCCTGCTTCTTTTTTTCTAGCATATCTCTCCATGTCTTTTCTAAGAAACTCTTCGCATGTGACGTCATTGCTCTTAATTCTCTCTTTTCTTCTTCTTTCATATAACCTTCTTTTTTCTAACCTTTCCTTTCTGGTCTGTAGCTTAGGTCGCGGCATCCTAAAATCCAAATCATAATTTTTAAACATTGAACATCACATTATCGTTGAGAATACACATTGAGAACAAGATATTTTAAACTGTTTTTTTTATTGTATTGTGATAAATAAAAGAAAAAAAAAACAAATATCAACACATCAAATTAATCCCAAATATCGAACCTACAATATCTAGAATTATCTCACCAAATTTTTATGATTCAATCTTAGACCCAAGGATCCCTAAAACTTATGATTTTATCATTTCTAAGTTAAATTTCATTTAAGTGGACTGTTTTCGGTATTACAGTCCACCGAATCCACTGAAATGATAACACCGAGGTGATAAAAATAATAAGTTTTACATTTAACTCCGATATTAGAATTAATATTAAAACAAATCAACACTGCTGTAACAAAACATATCTTAGGGCGAATTTAAAACACAATTTTGAAATAAATTGAATGAACCTAACACGAGCTATAACGGCCACAGAAATGACACTATTTTTGTCCCCATATCACTGAAATGATATACTTACTCTTCGGCGGGAATCCACGATGATTTTATGACGCGTTCGTGCGCTCCAACGAATGGAGGTGGCCTGATTCGAAGTAAGGAAAAGCACGGGGGGCGCAAAAACGCTATGTTGACGAAGTTACTCAACTAAAACTTACTGTCCACCAAAATGATAACTTTTTACAGGACAAAAGTAGACTGTTTAATACAATGTATAAGAAATAAGATAAACAAACCATATTAGTTTTTTTCTATGGGTCATATTATAATTTATTCATACAAAATTAGATTTTAGTCCAAATGTTAAATACAACTGCAGGGCAAGAAATTTTACGAGTGAAATTCGATTCAGGACAGGTCACCGAAATGATAAAATGACACTTTGTAATTAATTTTTTTTATGTAATAGAGGACATTACTCAACAATTTTTTTTGCCATGGTAGAGAAGTACCTATTATACTATGAAAAGTATTCAAAATCGTAAAACCAACACATTGCACTACCGTTGTCAGGCTTGCCGTGTATTTTTTTTGCTTTTGATATTCACCCAAGGACTGAATGAATGCTGGATGTTATTTAGTCGTAAATCACTTAGATATAACTAATTTAAATCACTGTGGTCTAAAAATTCACCGATTTATTTTTGTCTTACGGTATTTGTAGAATTTTAATTTAAAAATTCAGAGGAAAGTTTAATTCAATAGGAAGATTCTCACATAATTTTAAATTACTCTTTAGGAAAGAAAAACTGTGTTCGTATAATTTACTAGCTTTTGCCCGCAGTTCCGCCCGCGTGGATGTCGGTTATCGCGACCAAACATAGCCTATGTCCTTCCTCAAGGTCTAATCTACCTCTATACCAAATTTCATCAAAATCGATTCTGTGGTTTAAGCGTGAAAGCGTAACATACAGACAGACAGACAGACAGAGTTACTTTCGCATTTATAATATTAGTATGGATTATAATAGTTAAATATCAATCAGGGTATCAATGAAGTGGGTGTAATACCTGACTTCGAAAAGTGTAACACCGAATACCACGACCCCGTAAGTTTGCTAATACGAATCACTCAACAACGAATGCACGCCACCACGAAAAACGTAGCACCGAATGCAAGCCACCACGAAAAACTTAGCACCGAAGTCATGCGATCTCGAATAACAGAAACCCTAATTCACTAATACGAATCACTTAACAACGAATGCACGCCACCACGAAAAACGTAGCACGGAGGTCATGCGATCTCGAATAACAGAACCTCTAAGGAGAAAACGTCTAAAAAATTTAACAAATAAAAAAATCGGTAAATTAATTAAAAATTTAACATTTATAACTCGAGAACGGCTGAACTGATTTGGCTGAAAATTGGTGGGGAGATAGCTTAGAACCAGGAAAAGTATATAGGATACTTATTTTTTTTTCTTAATTTTTTTTTTTCAAAATATGGTCGATTTCGGTTTGTCCCTACGTACTTTTGATGCAGTTTTTTAATGGATAGAGTGATTCACGGGGAAGGTTTTTTTTTTTAAATTTTATTACTTTATGCACAGTAATTTGTACAAAGGTGGACTTAATGCCTTAGGCATTATCTGACAGTAGGGCGGTGCAGAGATACATTGAGGTAGGTGCCGGTAGTGGAATATAATGTGTACCTTTATAATGATACTTGATATTAAATAATTATAGTGACACAGTAATAATATCTACATACAACATACATACATACCTACTTACCATGATACATAAGAAATCCATACATAAACACTTACATAAATATTACTCATAATATTAATAATATATATATATAATATTATATATAAAATACATATATAACCATAAAATATATAATAATTACTTACACATATTGAAGTAAACATAAAGATGTACCTATCTACGTATATAGTTATGAGGAATAATGGTAAAACATTTAAAAAAAAATCGGGTCCTTATTTTGAACTGGTGAAGTAACACAAGGCGTGAGGGAAGGAAGCCGACCCAAAAAAGGATTTATCATGAGAGGTAAATCCTTAAAGGGTGTTTCTAACTTGCCATTGATGTACTTCAATAGTTGATTTGTATTTACTTTTGTAAAACTGAGAGCGAATCTATAGGATATATCCTATAAAGGAGGTACTTCAGTGATCTGTTGATATATCTATCTAATATATTTTCCATTCCTCGAAATATTCATTTATTTGTTTGTCAAATGAATAAATAAAATTTTAGCAAAAAAATGGTCTTTTATTTTGTTTTTATCGTATAAGAAATACACGACATATTAGTAGTATGTAGTATTAGTGAATTAGGGTTTCTGTTATTCGAGATCGCATGATTTCGGTGCTAAGTTTTTCGTGCTGGCGTGCATTCGTTGTTAAGTGATTCGTATTAGTGAATTAGGGTTTCTGTTATTCGAGATCGCATGACTTCGGTGCTAAGTTTTTCGTGGTGGCGTGCATTCGGTGCTACGTTTTTCGTGGTGGCGTGCATTCGTTGTTAAGTGATTCGTATTAGCAAACTTACGGGGTCGTGGTATTCGGTGTTACACTTTTCGAAGTCAGGTATTACACCCCAATGAAGAAGTACCAAATTAATACTTTTTATAATTATACTTTTTATATTTCATCAGTGATTAGTTTTTTTTTTTTTAAAGAATATTAGAACCGAAGTTACTAATATTCCCGCTAACCCCTCCAACTAAGCTAAAATGCTTGTGCTAGGAGTGGGTTCACGTCGGTAGTGTAATGGCCAGGATCGAACCCGGGACCTCTCGATCGTAAGGCCGACTCCTTAACCACTAAGCTACCGACGCTGATGTTTTGTTGTAGGTCTTCTTCTTTACGCGTCAACGATTCACTTTTAACATCATAAAACTATTCGGGAATAAAATTCTGCCATCTTGTGGCACATTCGACCAAACGCGAGTAGTTCCTAGAATAAACAGGCAATATCACCCACATATTAGCTGTTTATTCTAGGAATAAACTTTACTCAGGTTTGGTCGATCCGGCCGTTAATCGCGCTGTCAGTGGCTTTATTTAGATCGTCTTTAGTGCAGGAAGTAGGACATAAGGGCCACGATTTAGGTAAAAGTGTGAACTTCAAGTAGGATCACAATTTTTTAGACCAGGTCTTTGGTATTAAAACATGCGCGGTAGTTTAGTTTGTTATTAAATTTAAGTGACAAATTACATGTTGCCAACGTCTAATAGGGCAAACTAAAGTAACTGCATTGACAATCCATTGTATTGTAACAATTGGGAACAACAATGGAGTCAGTCGCCGCAGGGCTCAGTTTACAGCAGGGGTCACTATAATGTGCGGATTTGGTTGAAGGGTTTGAGATGTTGACAGGCACAATATAAATACCAGACATAAAAACAATCTTATAGTTTGTGATAGTAGACTGCATAAAATAAGTAATTATTTCTATTCTTTTCCAACTGTATACGCTTTTTTAACAAGCTTCGTAATGAAATTAGAGATAAACCTGTAAATACTTGAATAAATTTTACAGCATTAAGTATGCTAACTATACAAATCGAATACACGGGGAAAAATAAATCTTCTTGGGCGACTCGAACCCGCAGTCTTTCCCTTACAGGGGGAATGCCTTGACCATCGGAAGTCCGTAAGAAGATCGGTAGATGACTCCACCGTCGCCGTAAGAACGGATAAAAAGAAGGGAAAATTGAATCACATCGGGCGTGTCTCGGTAGCCGAATTGGTCAAGGCATTCCACCTGTAAGGGAAAGACTGCGGGTTCGAGTCCCGCCCAAGAAGATTTATTTTTCGATCTGTATTCAACCTGTAAATACATTTAAAAATGCAGTTAAGAGTAAACAGTACCAGAAAGGCTTTAAGAATATTTAGATGATAAACAAGCTGGAAATTATACTCAAGCAAAGCGCGGTATCTAGACCATAATAGGGTATTTGACTAAGTCGTCGATTCTTCCCAATACTGCTTAATATGATAGCTTGTTCTGAAAAAATACGCCTTGCAAAATAAAATATTGCATATCTAAACTGAAACTATGACTTTTCATTAGTTGAAATTCCCAAAAAAAGTCAAAATATAAACAATCAAAATCAATTCAAATATATAACTTTTTAGATTCCTCATTAAATTCTAAATAACTTTTATTACGAACAATATAAGTGTAAACGCAACGTAGACCGAGATAAATGCGATATTATCTTGCACTCCATACATTTGCACTACGCGCTACCGAAGCGTGACGTCACAATTTCATACGATTTTGTATGGAGCGTTTTCGGGCGGCGGCGGCGCGACAAATTGAATTTTTCAAAATCAAATATCTTGAAAACTATTTGTCGTACGAAAATTTTACTTTTACAGTTCATTATATTATAAGACAGTGGTCATTTTTCGAAAGTAAAAAAAAAATTGTCAAATAGCCCATTATTAGACTAACTGAATGTTTGTATTTACTTTTTACTATTTAGACCAAAAAAAATGCCCGCTGAGTTTCGTGCTGGAGTCTTCTCAGGTCTGGGTCGCGTTTCGAACCGGTGGTCAATTTGCTAAACTAGCATTTAATATTTATTTTTATATTGACGTTTTGTAAGTGCTAATTTAATGGTCTATGCACAATAAATGATTTATAAATTTTGAATTTTGATATACATATCAAAAAATAGTTGTCCGTAGTAAGTAAGTTATGCAATATTTTTCAGGTTAAAATATTGAGTCCAAATTTAACCAATTTGGTCTCACAGTCTTGGGCTAAACTGTGTAAGATGGAGTAAGTAAAATAAGGCGCGAAATTAACATCTGGTAGGTCAAGTGGCGAGTCCCACCACAGGAGGCGCCACAGACAAGCACTTTTTAAAAAGTGCCATAATGGTATCCTCCACAGACGAGGGGCTAAGCAATGTTTTGTAGGTTTCAATGTTGAGTCATGATTAATTAATATAAATTTTAACATAATTTTAGTACAATGGGCGGTCTTATCGCATGCTGCGATCTCTACCAGACAACCTTTTAATGGACTGATATCTTTTGGAGTAGCAGGCAACAAGTGGTGTACTTACTACTTTGAAATAATAATAATGTACATAAAATACTTCCATACAATACATTCCATTACATAAATATCATAAATGATCCCATTGTCTCACTGACAAAGAGAGAAAGTCGCAATATCACAATGTTGGCCCTCAGATGCAACTGGCTGGCACTAACGCTAAGATGATGATTGAGTCTAAATTGAAGGAATTTTTTTACAGCATTAAGTATGCTAACTATACAAATCGAATACATAGGGAAAAAGAATCTTCTCGGGCGGGACTCGAACCCGCAGTCTTTCCCTTACAGGGAGAATGCCTGACCAATTCGGCTACCGAGACACGCCCGATATGATTCAAATTTCCCATCTCATACGTCTTTAAGTTCGAGTCCCGCCCGAGAAGATTCTTTTTCCCTATGTATTCGATGAGTCTAAATTGCTTCTGTGAGTGATTGTTGATACAGGAAGGTCCTTGAGGAAAAATAATGAGGATAGCACACCTCCATCTGCGAGCGTATTACAAGTGGCTTGAGTCCCCCGGCTTCGTATGGGCATAACTTCGTAAAGAATCGTAAAAGCTGATTGCAGCGCCATTTACCGTCGTGAAATATAAATAAAAACCATAAATAAAATACATCGATTTGTATAGTTAGTTGCTGCTGTAAAATTCATTCAAGAAAAACCATAATATTGAAAACTTCATCGACGTATTTGGTTTATTAAGGTTTTGAAGCACACACAAACCAACTTAAAACATATTTTTATATTGGGTCAATTATGGAACACGATTCTGAAACGCGTAAGTTTTATGTTACTTAAAAATCACAACGACTAACAAAAATCAGCTCTCCCAACCATGGCACACGATCTACCATTTAAATTATTACACCAGACGCATTCGACTGTACCCAATCTAGTGCTAAACTAACAAACGTATGCATGGTTTGTCTGCAAAATAAAGTTATAAGCTTTTTATGGTTTTTTTAAGCCGTCATTTGTATATTGGGCGGAGTGTACACGTGTCGGCACGTGTCGAAGAAGATTGTCTGTTGCATGCATTGTGGAGTAACCCCTTTCGTTTTAGTGTGAGTGAGATTTTTTTAAAGAATCAACTATTTTTTTGGCGTTATCTTTGCACATAATGACGATATTTGAAGCAGTTTTAAGCCTTTATTTTATTAACTTGGGTCTTTAATTGGGGAAGCACTGGAAATTTAACTTGAGCGGAGAAAATGTAACTAATAATTTGGTACAGATTCTAATTTCTAAGACATTCTACACTGCGCTATTTAGGCCCTTCAATAGCTTGTATGATTCCTTGTACTTTTATGTTTATCCGCATTCTAGAATCAGCACATAAATATATTATCAGAAACATTGAAAAGTATTAGAAATATATTTTGTCTGTAGATTAGTAGTAGTATAATAACGTTATTAATAATTAAAATTGTATTACACATACTGTTTTTCGTCTTTCCTTTGCCATTCAACTGAAAGAAATTCTTCAGTTCGTTTTCAGAATTTGTTCTATCTTTATTCCATTTTTAACATAACATAAACTCACACCTGTATTCCCCGAAAGGGTAGGCAGAGGTTTTTTTTTGAGCATGATCTAAAAATCTATATTCTTACTAAACCATACTTCCACAACATAATTTAGTGTCACGAAAAATACAACCATAGTGCTACAAAAATAAAGTTGAAAATAATATAAATCTGTACTGCGAAGGGACGATCAAATCTGTCCATATTAATATCTTCTCGCCTAATTGACTTGTAGCATGCGTGCGACAGTACAACAGATTTGTTATAACCGTTGTATGAAATGTTTTGACATGTTTGTTTAACGTGGGAACCATAAATAGCTTTTGTGTTATCAGTAAATACTGTTTTAGTAATAGAGGGTGTGTTTAGAGTTGGTTTTGGTTATTGACAGTAGCCTGGTTTGATTGCATTGCGAATAAACATTGTACCTGCGAACTAAATTGTTACCCAATGAGAGAGATTGCGAAGAGTGTGGTCGAAGCTTCTCGTGACCAGAGGGCTGGCCTCTTTTTAGGTCAGAGAATAAGCATTGCCATACAACGTGGCAATGCTGCCAGTCTTCTGAACGCTGCCACAATAGGCATGCGATGCGGAGGAATTCTACGACGCGTTTTAATTTTAGTCTCAGTTTCAGTTTTTAATTGGTTTTCTTTTATTTTTATTTGTACCTAATTAGTAGTTTATAAAAAACATTTATCCAATCATTAATTAGCCTGTTGTAGTCTACAACTGCATGTAAGTCTCTTCAAATGTGCGCCATAACTCCTGGTCCTCCACTTTCAAAATCCAGTCAACTTCAGTTTGCCGATGTGACTAGTGAGCTAGCAGCAACTCGTAAATAATGGTTTCTATAAACTTACCATCTTTGTTCATTCCCATGGTGAGACATTTCTTCAGTCGACACGCTTGGCACTGGTTTCGGTGGGCCTTGTCCACCACACAGCGACCGGTACCCGCTTGACATCTGTGGACAATACAAATATTTATCTAATATATTGAATAACCCACTTGTACTTTGCCACTGAGTTTATTTTATTTCTAAACCTGACCGGTTTCGCCTTACGGCATTCTCAAAGGTTTACATTGATGTTGTAAGTATTGTAATTCCGAAACACTACAATATTTGCATTTATTCATGTGTGGGTAGTTTTAAAATTCGGTATACTCTAATATTGATATATAAGTGTTTGAATTAATTTTACAGCAGTCAGTATGCTAAGTATACAAATATTCTACAAGTAACTATACAAGTATTCGATTTGTATAGTTAGCATACATAATACTGTAAAATTCATTCATGTATTTGAGCGGAGTTATCAAAAATCAAAGTTTAAAATGATAATAACATCATTCATTGTTTCCGATAGCTTGTAAGAAGATCGGTGGATGGGTCCACCGTCACCTTAAAGACGGATAAAAATGGAAGGGAAATTTGTATCACATCGGGCGTGTCTCGGTAGCCGAGTTAGTCAAGGCATTCCCCCTGTAAGGGACAGATCGCGGGTTCGAGTCCCGCCCAAGAAGATTAATTATTGCCCATTTATTCGAAATAAGTATTTTTCGTGAATATCCATCCATCCATACGCTCACGCCTATTTCCCTCCGGGGTAGGCAGAGACAACAGCCCGCCATTTGACTCTATCTTCACGAGCTTCCTCCACTGTCATTAATCGTATCATAAAAGCCCGCCAGTTTCGAGTACTCCTGACCCGCTCTTATTTCAAAATTTTGTAAATTTGGTCAATGTTTGTACTGCAAGGTGAATTTATTTCGTGAATATCATGTTTACAAAAGGAAATTGCTAGAAGATGGACGAAAAATTTAAGATGCGAAGAAAAGGCAAACCAATAAAGAGTGAATTTAGACGTACGGCCAAATATTTCCTTACACTCCTGATTTGAATGATTGTATAGGCAATATGTCAAACTATCAATCTGTCTTCAAATAAATCGCGATTCAGGCCGAGTGTTATTCTAGAATATGGGCCTAAAACACGTGAATGAATCTAATCCTGTTCCAATATAACAGAAGAAATTGCTCAATCAAAATGTTATTTAAGCTCACACTACACCGTTAGCTATAGCAATCATAATAATAACTAATAAAAAAATATATTCCACAACATTCTACACAACGCTATCT
Source organism: Eilema sororculum (assembly GCA_914829495.1). Taxonomy (NCBI): domain Eukaryota; kingdom Metazoa; phylum Arthropoda; class Insecta; order Lepidoptera; family Erebidae; genus Eilema; species Eilema sororculum. Next base: position 4,225,184 of record OU618532.1, read on the forward strand.
AGACCCATGGTATTATCTATTCTGTGCCCATGGAAAGCATAGCTTAACTATAATATATTGAAAGAACTACAAGACCTGATTTTTTCCCCGGAGTCCGCACTCCAAAAACTTTACCATTTAATAATAAGCCAGGACAGGCTATTATGAAAGCGATTGTCTGACTCTCATACCCGGAAGGATGGCTCTTGCTGACGTGGTAGCTACGTCGGCAAGAGTATCGGATAATAGATGAGGTTGGCTAGGGGACCCGAAGACCTTGATGAGGTTCATACATCCTTGCTTAATTTACACTAAAATATTATAATCTTCTTTTTAAATAACTGGCGAAATTGTTTCTATCTACTGATATAGGGACTTATGTCAAGGTATTAAATATTTACGCAATGTTATTTGTTAACGAACAAAACATTAAATAGGCTTACAAATACTTTGTAAAAGCTAAACAACTTTCTTTTATAGCACAAAGGTTTAGATTGATCGCCTTTCACCATCTTTTCTTTCACTACCCCACCGCCTTAACACTGAACAAAAATCTGCTGCCGCAGAAACTAATACAGATTAAAGATATTTCATTACTGATAATCCGTTCTGTAATAGGCTTATACTACGTTGACATTTGTTGCACTTCTATATATAGATGAGAGGAGTGGACCCAGAATAGGGACCTGCGGTACACCCTGTTTCACGCTACTTAAGCTTTTGAATGGTTGGAAGAGCGGTGCTGGGTTTTTGATATAAGATGGGATTTTATGAATAAAAATCTGTTGTTTAAGAGTTATGATTTAGCTGAAGTTATGAAAGTGAGTTTTTGTTTCCACGTCGAAATTACTATGTACCTAATGGATTTGGTTGAAATTTGACACAGAACATAATGCAGACATTGGTTTTAGTGGGTTATCGGAACGGGAATAGTTGGTTCCAATCTATTTTACAGGACAGGACAGTTGTTATTACGTTAGCCGTAACTGAAAGTAGGTTACCAAAAACCACAAGTTTTATACTTGACTAAAAAGTTCTTACATCAAAAGCAGCAAAAACTTTAACAAAAAGAAGTATCACAAAATCAATTAGCGAATCATAATGCCGGTACACATGTTGCACTTGACCATCTATCATAAGGGTGCGCACACAATATTAATAACATTAGGACATTTAGGACGGGTGGCGAATTAATTGAAACACCACTTACGGAGGGAGCCAAATGTTAAACAGATTTAATGTTATCTAAAAGACTTTTTATGGGGTTTTTGGAATGTGATTTTTATTATCGCGATCGCAGTATACATTTGTATTGGATTGGTGAAGTCTTGTACCTATTCAATTTTCGGTTTTGGAAAAGGCTTATTATGCTTCCTGTAAATGTAGGATCTAATAAAAGCTTCTACAGGGTGCATTCAGTTTACAGCCAATTGTATTTCTTTACCAACATGGTCTCACTGGATTCATTGCCAGACATACCCTAAACAGAATGAAAAAGAAAAGTCAGCTCCTAGGTCCTAGGGAAAGCCATGGATAGGACTATATTATAAAAGGTACCCATGTAATGTAATTATAGGTACATTACATACCTTTGATTTGGTAAATCATGGAACGCGAGAGTTTAAATGTTAGGTTAGGACTACAGTTCAAAAATACCGATAATATAATGTATCTACATGTGATCGATGATAAAATACGTTTGGTATTTCAACGCTCAACACGGACGTATCATTATTCTTTATGAATGAAAAAAGTTTAGACGGTATTTTTGTATTATTTTTCATTATTAATAAATCGTATAATACATGAACTTTAAAAAGTCTGAGGTCATGACTAAAGGTTGAAACGATACTCAACTGCTCTACAAAATACAACAGCAGTACCAAGAAAGTGATCAAATAAAACAAAAGAAAATATAAAAGTAATAAAAGTTAAAGCAAAGCAACAACATATTTATAAATCAAAACTGTAATTCAACATAATTGAAACGAAATTCGGCTTGGATAAAAAACTCAAAATAAATTTACATTGTATTTAAATGCCCCCCGATTGACGACTTCGAGGTACGGACTTATTGTAGAAGCGATAGCGATTACGAGGCTAGGAATTTTTGTAAAGAAAATTAACACATCTAGTTGCTCTATCAAACTGCACGGTAGCTACGACATTTTTTTAATAACTATTGTAATCTCATAGATATTTTTTGATATATTTCATTGGCTGATATTCACCATTGCCATTAAAATTTCCACTATCGTTATTATTTGAAACATATTAATCGAATATTAAAGTTCTTAGTATCAAAATTTGTTTAATTCCTAATGTTAAAATATCTAGATTAACTACTTAAAACAACTTAATATTGGGCATCAAATCATGAAACACAAAAATATCGAAACTGCTAAAAATTTACGTAAATAAACAAGTTTTTTTTTTTTCAAAAGTATAAATCTCACTTTGGTTAAAAACAGTTGCTCTTAAAATCGCTCCCTCCACTACTTGGATTTCAACCTTAGCCGCGGCCACAGATGTACCAAAAATTACAATCGCGCTTTCTACTGCGTTGGATTAAGTGGGTTCAAGTACCCGTGGCTCCCTTATTTCTCTATTGTCATTTTAGGCAACGATGTCGGGTATTTTTGCCTTTTGAACATAATACTTGATAGCAGGTTTGGTAGGATCAGACGGTGCTATACTTAGGGCGAAATATGGCAGCATTTTGCACTGATGGTAGATAGGTATGTTTGGATTCTTCAATTTAGTTAAATGAGCACTCACTAGGCTCGTTAAAGATATTCTTGGAAAGGTGTACATTAAAATCGTTGATCAGAGTTAACAATCAGCGTTAGGAGAAAGTAGGTATGTCTGTTTGTTTGGGAGGATATTTTAGAAGGAAGACCCTATTTCACTGCAGGGACTGACCTTGGACCCCATAAAGATCTTCGACGCCCAAGGCAACATTAACTACTAACAAGTACATCTCCTGATTCTCAAGGTTGGGGGACTCGACGGTATATTATGCAAAAACAATTCATGTACTCATATTTTCGCATGTGCACAAATGTAGCGGATTAAACAGATTCCGATATTTCATCCCTGTCCATTGTATTGTCAGAAGCATCATTCACCAGATGATGCCTGCGCGTTGTAATTTATGCCGTGGATTAACGGATCAAGTTTGTTTGCTTTCGTTTTGTAGTACTGCTTTATATTAATATTAATAATAAATAAATAGTCTAGGAACTCTGGGACATATTACAATGCATCTTTTTGGTCTAAATCATGAATAGCTTAACTTGTAATTTAGGTTTTGGATAGCAAAAGCTTCTTCTTCATAACGATCTAGGTTGTAATCAAAACCTGTTTGACCCCTAACTATGAAAGGAAAATCTGCATCTGAGCCTTATCCGTCAATCAATAGGTGTGATCATGATGAAGTTTGCTTAGGTTTCGAAGATCTTGGTGAGGCTGGAAACGGTTTACACTTCCTCGGAAACTCTGCCACAGTTGTGACCTTTGGTCAAATATTGGAACCATATCCGCCTGATTGTGGTTTTCCAAAGGCCTGTCATACCCTCGAAAAAAACATCAGTCAAGTGGCCCACTGATTTATATTCTTATATACACCGTACATCGGAAAAGTTAGCATAACATCTGCTAATCGCTTCAAATTTTCATTTACTATTATTATTACTTCACCCAATGACTTTCACACTCATCTTTTGTTATTCGTTCCAATTCTTCATTCAGGTTAGTCAACACCTGACTCACTTATACATTTATCCGTAATACATCGTCGCCAAACACTGCGTGTTGTTGTCTTAGGTGTTCAACATCCGCAGCCATATGTATGTCACAATTGCGACCTGTAGGCTTTTGATGTAACTTGACTTTCTCTTTTAGTAGCCTATTGTTTGATAGTATAGATTTAGTTCGTTTGGGGTTGTAATTATTTAATATCAATTGCAATATGCTGACAATACTACTGGTAAAAATAATCATTTGGTTTTTTTTCATAATCAAATCAAATATCTTGTTTTCAGGTAAGCTGCAAACTTATCAACATTAAGATTGTTGCTTATATTGTATTTATATTTATACTTAGCCAGATTTGCAAAACAGTTGGTGAAGTTTGTTATAACAGATCTGTGTGTTATATATTTTAAAGTTTCCTCAACTGTCATATAACCTTTAATTATTTTATGTGCGTCTATTTAGCCTTTTGTAATGCCTCGACAAAATTGTCAGCGCATGTACTGCAAGGTAAATTTTGTATCTGTAAATATCCTGTAAAGGGTAACGAGGTGATCCTATAAGGGGTTCTTTTCGTTACAGAACCCTAAAATTAAAACGAATTGAGCAATCAACCTATTCCAAAGCTCCAGTTCGCACAACTGTTACACAAAAAATATAACAAAATAACAGATACAGATGACGAAATCGAAGTTTCACTTATCGCGAGTACTGCAGTTCAGCTAACTATGCCACGCAATTGTTCAAACACCACTAATATTTGGATGATCTAATTTTGTATCACCAGTAACACTTTGCACTTGTAGAAATTATTTGATCAAGAAGTTCTCACTGAGGAGAGGGCGAGACAAATGCATGAACTGGGTGATAATGTAGGTTATGTGAGATATATAATAGGTATAATATTGAAATTGAAACATAAACAAAATGCCGGATATATTGCAAACGAAGGTGAAAGACTTAGCTGCGCCATGGTAACTTACGCCGATATTTCAGAACAATAACGAACGCTCAGTCGTGAATTTACTATCACAATAATATGAGAACATGAGAACAGCCAGTGTGGCGTGGCAGTAGTGAAGGCAGAAGGCAGGTTCGATCCTCGCTCAGTGTAAATATTTGTATTCATGAATAAGGCTATTTGCATTGGTCTAGGTGTTTCTATGTATAATATGTATGTTTTTTCAAAAAAAGTATCTAAGTATGTTTATCCCCATTACAGATTCCATAACACAAGCTAGTTAAGCTTACCATGGGTCTAGATAGCGTTGTGTAGAATGTTGTGGAATATCTAGAATACAATCTGTTCTCAGATCTAATTATAAATCAAAATTTAAGACTGAATATCGTTCTGGAAAACGGACCTTAAGATTCTTTAGCGGCACACATGATTATGCCTTCCTACGAACCCAGTTAGCGGAGAGTGAAAAGTATCCGACAGCTTGACTTAAAACCATCTTAGTACTACTGGTATTGTATTAAGTAGTGGTGAGTATGTGGTGATCTTCATTTCTGAAACTTCATCTTTCGCTTGTAATCAGGCGATTCTTTTCTCGCACACTTCAAGTATTGCCTTGTGAATCTGGTTGTAAATGTAGTCGCAATCTTATCGTGTACACTGTTACATATTTAGAGGAAGATTTCGTAGACGGAATACCTTTTTTAGTTTGTAGCAAGAGGTAAAAATATGAAAAATTCACCTGTATATAAGTTTCCTTCTAACAGATCGCTTGAAGAAACCGCTGCAACCGTTGCAAGCGAGGATGCCGTAGTGTTTCCCTGAACTCGTATCACCGCATACAACGCAGATCAGACCTGAGAAAAAAACAATAATTAAATATTTGAGACGTAGACAGCCCCTTCCTTTTTCCTCGCCTAGAAAACAATTGTACCTACATATTATAAATGTGTGTATTGTTTCGTGTAGTTTCCTAAACAATCATAGAGACTTAAAGAAAGATTCCTTTGTCACGGAAAATCAAAACTTTTTTATATTTGGCCGGGGTCCCACCCAAATCTTTGGGGTCTTAATGAAATACATCTGCCAGCTGTAAACTTGCGAATTGATGCACGAGTCAACTAATTTGATGATGTTCGAATATTGTCCGCAGAATATGGCATCGCGGGCCCCGACCTGGCCCTCGATTCTACTAAAGCTAAACAAAGTGCTGCAATCACTGCAAAAAATGACATTAAATTTTAGACTTTATTTACATACACTTAAAGTCCAAAATGAAATGAAAACAGTTTCATACACTTTTTCAATTACTCTTCAAAAAGTCATTTAATTTTGAACCCTAACGATATCGCTTTAAAGTCTAATATTTACCACCACAATGGTTTGGCTGTAGCAGAATCGAGCACCTGGATGTATATAGGTTAGACGAGATTGGTGAAGGTAGTATAAATAAATAGTGGTAACTTTTAGCACTTCTCAGACCGAACTTTCAGACTCTTCTTCTGATCTCCACCATCACTAAAAGAGGAAGACACAAAGAGATTTGATACCTGTCTTACCCAAATGGTGGGACTTCTTAGTCGGTGGGTCTGGGAGCCAGGGTCTGAGCGCCGGTGGAGCGAGTGCTACAGCTACCAGAGCTGCTGAGGACGGTGGAGACCAGCGCAGAGGTGATGAGTTACCGTCTGGAACAAATAAATATACATATTACTTACTGATCCTTCAAGATACTGAAGGGAAAAATGTCGTAAAATACGTAGCCCTTGCTAGATTGTAGCCCCACCCTATTTAATCTAAGGGTCCATGTTGCATTTGTTTAGTTTTTTTACGTCCCGTTCCAAATTCAAATTCATAATTCATTCTAGCTTCACCGAGAATGCCAGTTTTCGTAATATAAACTATACAAAACTAGTTTTTGCCCGCGGCTCCGCCCGTGTGGATGTCGGTTATCGCGATCAAACTTAGCCTATGTCCTTTCTCATGGTCTAATCTACCCCTATACCAAATTTCATCAAAATCCGTTCAGTGGTTTTGGTGTGAAAGCGCAACATACAGATAGACAAACAGACAGAGTTACTTTCCCATTTATAACGATCACGATAAATTGTACTACGAAATTTTTGAATGAAAAGGAAGAAAGAAAAATTCGTTTATTTGGCATTTGGGAGATTGAGGTTAGATCTAGGCTGAATTTTGAACATCTTGAATATGAGAATTTACCTTCAGAACTGGACATACAATATTTCAAATTACTTTTCTTATAACTTGTGTACATTTGAATTGAACCATTATTTCCACGTCGTCGATGTAGTAGAGGTCTTCCGAATTTTATTCAATAAAGTACCAAGGGCCCAAGTATAATAGCATCAAACTACCCTCAAAATATTTAATCTCGATAAAGCTAATAAAATAACCATTGCAAATCACACCCTTTCATTTTAATAGATTTCCACTTTCCGTATGGGGTGTGACCCCTTGCTGATACGATTTTGAGCCTTATGGCGACGAGTTAAAGTTAGTGAGAACAGTGATGAATAGATTAAGACCAAATGTGTCGAATCAATTAAGTGATTGGAGAGCAGACGTACAAATTGAGTATACAGGGTGTTTGGAGGAATTTAGATATGGTTTGGATGGTGATAATATGTGTGTTTATTATTATATAGAATATGGGGTCCTGTAATAATATCTTTGGGGTCCACAAGTCAACATAACCTATCAGCTGATAGACTTTCAGATCAGTGAACAATTCTGGGATAGACTTTCCTCTCAAGGTTGGGAGCTTATAGCTTAGCTTTATTTTTCGTGCGGAAATCTCCTCGGACACTTCCCCCACCGGAGCCGGAAGGGGATATTATGTTGGACTCGAACCAAATAAAACTGCACGCCAACTGACGGTCGTGGTGCTAAGTCGGAGGTGAGGTTGTCATCGACATATCCCTCGCACCCCAGCTGACCCAGGGCCATCCCTTATAGTCTGGCCCCACCTCGGGAGGGGGGAATTAGTATTTCTCTAATGTCTTGGATGGATTGCAACTCTAACTATAGTGAAAGCTTTACAAAAATGAACATCAATCTCTACTACTGCTATACGTACCCACGACTCGCGACAGTCATTATATTATTATTCTGTCAGTGATTCTATTGTCAAAACAGCACATCCACCGCCCTAACGCGCCAAATTCGATTACCAATCAGACACAACGCCTCTGTTCACATGTAGAGACGATTAATTGGTGAATTGCAATTGTCGACGTACTCTATCTACCTATATTAAGTGTCCGGGGCAGTCACAACGCGTTGTGATAGAGTTAGGAATTGTATAGAGGTCGCACTATTGCTGCAACGGGTGTAAATTTTGTTGTTCTAATAAAAGTAGGACTTTTTAAGCACTTTTTAAATACACCCAAGAAAATCCATACTAATATTATAAATGCGAAAGTAACTCTGTCTGTATGTCTGTCTGTATGTTACGCTTTCACGCCTAAACCATTGAACCGATTTTGATGAAATTTGGAATAGGGGTAGATTAGACCTTGAGAAAGGACATAGACTATGATTAGTCGCGATAACCGACATCCACGCGGGCGGAGCCGCGGGCAAGAGCTAGTGAAATGATAAATGAAGGTGGCAGAAGAATATGGCAAGTAAATTAAGAACTGACATTAGGAAGTATTATCATTAGGGAGAATGATATGTCGCAACGATCCAGAATGATTGTGATAGGCACATGATGATGATCAATAATGTCGTCGTCTAGTCATTTGGATATTTTTTAGGGACCTCACTTAACCTTATTGCTGTTCTCATGTCAAATAACCTTTCCTAAGAACTGGGGTATCAAACGATTTCAATATATTTTTTATAGCATTTATTATGCTAACTTTTAAATTCGAACTGTCCCACTTAAGCATGCAAAAGGAATTTATCAAATTATACATATAGGTATAGAATATGGCATTGGTATGCATTCTAACTGTTTACTATTGATTTTGAACTTTATTTAAGTGAGGGCTCATTACTCGTGCCATCTATACGTTCTCAACTCTATGTCTAACAAGATAATTCGTAGGGCCATGTCATACGCATACCTAGTAACTACATTCTGTACCACTAGCTGAGTGCAAACGTAATTTAATTCTCTGATTAACTCGTTGCCATTCCCCTGTGCAGCCTGTGCTCTATTTTTAATTTTTCCTTCACGTATCTCTCTGTACGCTGTACGCATGTTTGGTATAGTTTGTTAACTTTTTGCGTATCTTAGAACTTAAATTAGTGATCTGCGTTGAAGCGTTCATGGTAAAGTGACCATTAGCACTATTGTGCCAATGGTTATATTACCATGAAATACCAAAACAGTTAGAATTGGAGAAGTAAATACTGGAAACTCCATATTCCAGCCAATTAATAATTTTAATATGCATGCCATCCCCTGTCTCCAAGGGACGCGATGTTGACGATGTAGGTGCGCAACAATTCGATCAGTGAATTTTATAAATAAAAACTCAATCCAGAATAACGCTCAGTTGTGAATCGAGTCTCACACTGTCATCTAAACTACAATTTGTCCTCAGATGTAATTATAAATCAAGCTTCAGGACTGAGTATTGTTTTATAACACAAGCCTAAGTCTAGTAAACCTAAGTTCTAAATCATTCCGCAATATACCGTCCCACATCCCTACAGACTCCCCACAACCGTTTCACCGACAGTCACACCAAAACCCCAACAATATGTGAGCAATATAAAATCAATATACGCCGAGATTGGTCCCTTGGGCGCGACCACATCTGGGACCAGATATTAGGGGTTAAAACGGTTTACTGATATTATGATTTGAGGACGAACGGAACTTTTAGATGGTATGAAATACAAGTGTTTAGATTGGATTGTGTTCAGTCTATTTGGAAAAGTAAAGGGTTTGTTGTGTTGAAGATGTATTCAGGATGAGATAAAGTAGTTTTTTAGTAACTCTTGTAAGTTGGGTAGTAATATAGTTAAGTCCCCAGTTTGTGTGTTTACGTCTTTTACAAAAGGGTTGAGTGCAATCTATGGATCTGACCTTAGTTTGCAGGAATGTGAACGCGAGAGGTGGGTAATGCTTACGTCATTGTAAGTATGAATTTAGTTTTAGGAAGTAGCTTATTTGTGCAGAGTATTGTAGACAATAAAAAATACTGAAACTAAAGCATTTCATTTTGATACAACGGTTTAAACTACTCTATAAATATATCAAGTTGGGGGGGATTATTCCCGGTTTCTACGACCAATTTGCCCACCGCTGGTGGATAGAGAGAAAATTAAGAAATTATAAATTATGAAATTAAGTTCTGCTGTCCTCCAGTGGTGGACAAACATGTGCTTTGCGGTAACACTTTATAAAACTCAACCGAGACTTTCATTCCGGACTCCGGGGTCTGTTTACTCCTTCTCCTCTTTTTGGTTTGACTTCACCGTCTTTTACAGACCTACCAAACCAGAGATAAAACCCTGCGCTAGAGCCTCATCCGTCCATCAGCAGATAAACCGACTTGCATACTAGGTTGGTTTTTGTGAACCCTATATTCTAAAATCTACGACATACTGCCACTCAATTCATCCGTTAATGTGGTAACCTCGTATCCATATATATAAATTGCTTCTTTATAGCAGCTATTATGGTACATCGCCCAAATCTAAAACTTCACAGCCCCCAATCACACGCCAGCGTGGAAGGTACGCCAACCCCCTACCCTCTCCCATTCATCGTCCAAATAATACCGATTTATGTCACAATACATTCTCGGAACACGAAACGAGAAGACATAAAAGAAAATTTTATAAGACACATAAAAAGTTCGGGTCCCGAAATTGGAAGTCAGCGGGCTGGAGCGCCTAAATCCTGGGTATCAGGATAAATCAATGTTTGTTTGTGTAGAGCGGCACTTACGGGCGGACAGGGAAAACTGCGGAGACGGTTTTATTCGTTTTGATTTGGGTTAAAATGAATACCTTACAGACATGGAATAAAATGAACTCTTGTTAAATTGGATTGATCAACTTTCCTACTGTGTGAAAACTTGTCTTTATGTGAACTTTAATTTATACCTACTGTTGATATGCTAGATTCTATAGTTCAGAATTTTTTGACGGTAAATGCGTACAACAGAAGCGACGGTAATTTCGTCGCTTCTGTTGTGGGTGCGAAGAGGCGAGGCGTGGCGGAATCCGCGGAATCCTTTCGTTATACAACGTGAGATGAATCCAGTTCTGCGGCAAGAATGGAATAATGCGACCGCATTCAGGTTACTTATGGGACACCATCCTCGTGTGTTGACCTACAAATAGGTACAATTTCCACTTCTGTACTTATCTACTACCACATATAGTGCTTTTCGCGAGGCATAATAACAATGTAACAAAGAAATTACAAAAATCTTGAGCTATACCTATGAAATATCTGAAAATTTAAATACGATAGACGTCTCTAATCATTTCGTACGTCGGCTCTCAACTGGAAACTTTGTCGCTTGCCGTTTTATTTGGTTTTCTTTTGACGCGACGGCCCCTGAGCCCTCTGATTAATTTCTCCCCCTCCCATTACGGGTCCGGATTCCGGATAGGTTTGTACTCCCACTCGCTACAATTCAGACGTAGACTTACGGAATTTTTGTGACTTGGTAACGGAATGACTACTTGTGTACTAATAATATGAAGAAAGTGTGTGATTTAAATAAAATGAATATGTAGATCTGCGGTAGCCTAGTGGTATGGGTAATGGACTGCTGAGACGAGGTCTCGGGTTCGATCCCAGGTTTACCATGGCACACACCAATGACTATTCGATGCTTTTCGAAGTTATGTGTGTATTTATCGCAGGTTTATAAGTGCCCGGTTAATGGCAATAGGCTCGCCACCTATTACATTGGGACCTAAACATAAACTGGCGAAATGTGGGTGCTAGCACCTCTGCCTACCCCTTCGGGGAATACAGGCGTGAGTTTATGTTATGATGTTATGAATATGTAATGATTTGAAAGGTAGTTATATTATTTCAGATGAATATAGGCTATGGTGCTATAGGCACAGAATAGCTAGTCTAATGAATAAAAAACGATGTTTATTTATGTGTTCTAATTTTAAGTTAATTTTATCCGTTCCGATAAAACTTGCGTGAAAGTTAGTTAGTAAATGGACTTGTTTTTACAAAATTCGCCCGTCTGAGCCGGAGTGAATCAGATAGTTAACCCGCTCAGCATAATCAGAAGCCCTGCCGCTCGCAAAGAAATTCTGTGAATGTATGTTATTGACGAATATAACTTGAAAGATTTTTAAGAAGACAGATGTCACTGGTGAACCACTGGTGAACATAGGCATTTTTTTTATCGTGCGCAAAATCCCCACGGATACCACCCCCACGGTGAACATAGGCTGAATTGCCTAAATACGCTTCTATTCCGCTAGCATTTGCCTGCGGCTCCGCCCGCGTGGATGTCAGTTATCGCGACCAACCTATCATTCTAATCTACCCCTATACCAAATTTCATCAAAATCGATTCAATGGTTTAGGTGTGAAAGCGGAATACAGAGAGATAGACAGATAGAGTTACTTTCACATTTATATCTAATACTAGCTTTTTCCTGCGGCTCCGCCCGCGTGGATGTCGGTTATCGCGACCAAACATAGCCTATGTCCTTTCTCATGGTCTACTCTACCTATACCTATTTCATCAAAATCGATTCAGTGGTTTAGGCGTGAAAGCGTAACATACAGACAGACAAACAGACAGACAGAGTATGGCCTAATATAAAAAGGCGGGTGAACCTTGTGCACTTAGGGCTCAGGCACAACACTGCGGTGCGACGTCGCGTCAGAAAAACGACGCGACGTCGCGTCGCACCGCAAGACGATGCGGTGTCGAAGTGCATAAATTTCATCACATACGGCGTCGATATGACGCAAACTATAAGTCCAGTTTCTAGTGAGACATGGACCGCACGGGTCCTAATTACATCGCAGATTTGTAGATGAGTCAGAGTGCAACGGAAATTTCCACGATGCGTTGTGCGCCGTCTCCGATTTTTGCGATGTGTTGTCGCAACGCACTGTTGTGGCTATAACTCTATAGACGGTTCATGTGACTTTCAAAACGACGTTAAAAAGTGTATAGGTACTACTGCAGTGTAATTTGAAATACATACATCCCATGACGTGTTCAAAAGAACAATATTGGACATTAGCACACAAAACCGATCTTTCACCCCGTTTAATACGACGAATTTTCTTAGCAAAGCTGTGTATGTCTAGCTTATGCACCAAACCGTCAGCCACCTGATGATCTCAAGCGATGAATGGCGGCGTGTTGCGACACACGCCTGAAAATGCAGTTTATAGCTACTAATAGTGAAGCAAACAAGTGAGGACTGGTTCCTACCCATCCTGACAGAAAATGCAAGTAGATATATAAGTAAAAGAACATAAGAGCTTGGTTATACGTAGAATGTAAAAACATCCCTAATCATTTCTACCAATTACGAGTACATTCTACACACATCTAATAACAGCTCAAACAAATCTCTAAACCTATTATCTTCAAACAACAAATTACCTACTCTATACACAGCTACCAAGTTAATAAAATCCCGATATTCAAAACGGGACGCCATTATGTGAAAATGAAATTTCAAATCCCCTATTCCATTGGTTATTTTGTATTCAGCGTGCACTCTGACCGGGTAAAGTGGCAAATCATGGAGAGGCTGAAAATCAGTCAAATAGACCCCCGAGTTACTGGCTGTATGGGCCTGAATACTAATGCCGCCCACGCCTGTGAAAAAAAAACTAGAAGCATGGCGGCCGCGCGGGAAATGGTGTAAAAAATGAAAATTATCTACGCTGGGTGTGGAGTGAATGTGATAATGTTTAATATTATATTTTGCATCTGTTTGCTTTTTCAAAAGAATAAATCTAGGTACTTTTAGAGTATGTACATAGATTATGTCTGTGAACAATATTTCAATGAATTTATTACTTTTTGTGGAAATCGCATATAGGTTAAAATTACCTTTCATTGAAGTCAGTTAAAAAGATCTTTGTATCTATAGATATTTTATGTGTTTTACGGTATGTTTCAGGTCACAAACAAGCACACAGTGCTGAACTTATAAAAGTTGGCCACACTAACACTACACGAGATATCCTTCGCGTGTTGCTTGCTAATGCGTAAAACTAAACATATTGCGGTAAAGTAGGAAGGATAACAATCGTTTTGAGGAAAGAAGGAAGGTTCCTAGGGTTAGGCCGTTGGACTTGCGATCGAGAAGAAACGATTATTACGAAGCGCAACTGCCATGTGAGTTTTCTCAACACATTTGAACTTGACTACTTAGTTAGAATTTAACTTTTTTTCTATTTTTTTCATAAAAGCACAAGTCACCATATAAACATGTATCATGTTAACAATGGTGAGCTTGACGGCCTCATCAGATGCCTTTTCACGCTCCGTCTAAAGGACCCGGGACTGTAGGAAGAAGGAAACACGTGAGTTGGCAGGGAGTTTCAGGTCTTAATAGTGCGGCATAGGAACGATTCACCAAACCGCTTACGCTTGGTTCTTGATGGAAAATTCTGTTCCATATGCAGGTGACATCTAAGACCTGATGTCCTTTGAAGGAAAGGAGAGAGTGGAACTAATTGGAAGAGTTGACATATTCTACCTCTTAATTTTCCCGTCTACGGTCATAGCTTGTGTGATATGTGACTTTTAATAAATCCTCCGAAGCACAGAAGCACTCAGATGAATTACCACTAAGCGATCACCCACCTGATTCAACCGCACTTGCCAAACAATAGGCGCACCTGGTCGAGACCACCTCAGAATCTTAAATTTATACAGGATTAGCTATTGCCCGCGGCTCCGCCCGCGTGGATGTCGGTTATGTCCTTTCTCACGGTCTAATCTACCTCTATACCAAATTTAATCAAAATCGGTTCAGTAGTTTAGGCGTGAAAGCGTAACATACAGACAGACAGAGTTACTTTCGCATTTATAATATTAATATGGATTACTAGCTTTTGCCCGCGGCTCCGCCCGCGTGGATGTCGGTTATCGCGACAAAAAATAGCCTATATCCTTTCTCAAGGTCTAATCTACCCCTATACCAAATTTCATCAAAATCGGTTCAGGGGTTTAGGCGTGAAAGCGTAACATACAGACAGACAGAGAGAGTTACTTTCACATTTATAATATTAGTATGGAAGTATGGATCTATATTTGCCGTGTTGGTTCCCGGTGGAATAGAGTAGAATAGGACCACCCCATTTCTTCCTGTGGGTGTCGTAAAAGGCGACTAAGGGATAGGGCTGTTCTTCATCTGACAGTAAACATACAGCTCAAGACAAAGAGCCTGCTAGACGGCAATAGGCTCGCCCCTTATTACTAAATCATAATTGGCGACCGTAGGTACTATACACATCTGGTTACTGGTAATTCGGTTGGTCTAGACGAGAGTATATGTATATACATAGGTATGCTATATTTATTGAAAGACGAAAGGCTATAAATGTGATGTCTTACCTGCCATTCTTCCATCGGAATGATCTTGCGTCAGTTGTAGCGGGGTTTGAGCAACTTCCATCTTATTAGTTCTTTGAAACGCACTTTATCACACTAATAGTTCTATTTTTAATAATTATATTTCATAATTTGTCTATTGGCTTGAATTATCTATTTTTTTATTATTAGAAGAAGACTGGAATTAACAATATAAATAAATAAAGATTCTGTACGAAGGTAAAATACTCGGCAGTTGGGTTGCACGTCGGTAAATAGAGAGAGAGAGACTAGTTAAGATTGGATTGATTCGGTTTTGTATAGCACCATCTCTGTCGCACATCAGATTGACAGTTTGATCTAAAGATATCAAACTGTCAGTCCGACGTGCGACTGAGAAGGCGCTCTACAAAACCAATCTTAGCTGGATTCTCACTCTTCTTCCCGACGGCGATTTGCCTGCCAACCCAAACGTCGGGTATTGTAATGTGTTGTGTATCACCATTGATATATATTGTTACTAATGTGTATCACGCTAATTTATTATGAATTAGGTTGAACCAAAATCTCGTTGAAATAAATATAATATTGAATTTATGAATGCCAACTTAATATATAAAACATTTAGGGAGATTAGTCATAACTGACTTTCGACATCAACGGCATTTTTTACAATTTTAACAAATAACAGAATAATATCCAAAATGCAAGTAAAGAAAAAAATATAATCCATTAGAAAGATTTAAGGTTGAGATTTATGGCATTTTTCACTCTAAGTATGAATAAAACTTAAATAAGGCACAAGAAGTGTTGCCGCGCCACTCCTAAACTTTCATACAAACTTTAGTAGCGCCACATGACGCGTCCAATTTGAAGGCAGCCTCATAGGTCGTAGGCATAGAACAGATGAAAGTAGGTACTCGTAGGTTGGTGAAATCTACGGATATTTTGAAAAAAGGAATGCTTTAGTCGGAAATGTAGCGCATATAGAGTACCTATATATTTTGAAATAGCACATGGTACTTTATATTCTGTAAGTTCTCGTCGGTCGCGAAATGTGTTCAGTATTGCATACGGTCCAAACCGAGTGCAACAGCTAGCAAATTACATTCAAAATTACTAGGTATTGCATTATGAATCACAGACTAATCATACGTTATGTAGGTATAATATATTTGCGAAGAATATAATTCTTAATAATTCAATATAAAATATTCAAGTGTATTTATTCAGATGTATTTAATTGAAACAAGTTTGTATTATTCCATGTAAAAGATCACAGTAATAATCAAACATCATACACGACTGTTCACGATCACATGTCTGTCTTTCTGGTACAATAAATGTAGCAGACTAGAGATAGTTGTAGTATGTTCTCCGAAAAGGACAAAAAAATAGCAATATGTTCTTCAAAAAGGACAAAAACATAACCTTACGTTCTTCAAAAAGGACAAAGACATAGCGTTATGTTCTACAAAAAGGACAAAACAGGAAAAAAATTCTAAAGTAACAGAAGAAAGCTTGCCACCTAATACTTCCAGTGCTATATGTGCCATCGAAGTGGGTACAAATTAAAATAAGTGTTTGTGGACCCCAAACACTGCGACCAAGAAAAGCTATACTAACAAGTGTTACTTATTGATTCTAGATAGCAGATAAACCAACTTTTTTTGTAAATTTACAGCATCGGCGCACTTGTCACCATGCAATGGCTGAGACGAAATCTTTGGGACTTGGCTTCATCAAGCAGCCTCCACCAGATTCTGCGCTGTTCGCGCTTTTATTGACTGTTAGTACCATAAAATAAACAAAGGACAAAAACTGGTCTATGTTGACTTTCCAAGACTGCTAAGATTCGTAGAGCATTCGTAGCAGCTACATATTCTACACTCGTAGCTCTTAAATCTATATTTACGTTACAATACTTTAAAATTAAAAAAAAAACTAAACTGAATAGGTGCACTGATATTAGGAAAAAGATTTGAATTTCAGTATATTTTTAAGGAACAAACCCAAAAACTACAGACTGAATAAAAAAAATATTTCACCATTAAAATGCTGCATTATTCCTGATTATTAAAAGTCCACACCGTTCATTATCGCAAGTATTAAATGGCGATGCTAGTATTAAATATTTTCACTTTATATATATATATATATATATATACATACTTTTTATTAGCAATCATTTAAGAAATATACTCTTCCCGTGACCATAGAGCTGGCCTTTGCCTCGCTCAAAGAATTGCTATCGCTATTCAGCGGGGTAATGCCGCCAGCCTTTTGGGCACAGTACCAGCAGAGGTCGATGGGAAGGAATTCTACGATGCCTAGAGTTACAGTCTCTTCCATCCCTGTTGTTTTTCTAATTGTTGTATATATTGTACATTTAGTTAGCATATATTGTAGTTAAGTAAATATAAATGTCACAAAATAACTAATTTATATCAAACAGAAGGTATATGCTAATTATAAATGAATATAAAGTAGGTATAGTACTTTTCTGTGATACCTACTATAGTGAAAATAACTTACAATCCTATACAAATTATATAACAAGAAATATAAAAGTATCAAGATATTTCTTATCTCTAGATTATCTGGAATTCAGGCCTGCGGGTGACAGGACTGACAGTTAACAGAACATTACTTATTGTTGTGTGTTTTTTTCTTTTGTTTCTATATCTCGTACGTTTGTGTTTGAATAAATATTATCTTTCTTTCAGTTGGGGCCGGTTGTCACCCTAGCAGAAGCAGGTCGAGCGGTGGCGTGATGCTTCCCCTTCCCGGGGTTAAGGACATCGTGGTTTCTACACGAGGTGGTCCTGGGCCAGCCAGCATAGGAAATGTGGGCTGTGGAGACCAACTTCCACCTGCTTGCTGAATGTCTTAAGTAGTAACTGATAAGATGGAAGATTATAGGGATGGTCATACTAGAGAGAGAGAAAAGATCGAAAGACTTTGCAAAGAAACACCCCACATCCTTCCCAGGGTCTCTTAGGTGGCAGGCAAGTGCACGATCCACCTGATGGAAGATGGTTACCGTGGCCTATGGACATGTGCAACACCAGAGGAGTCGCACTCGCGCTGCCGACCCTGTAAGAACCTTCGGTCTTCCCATAGATAACACAAAAACTGTCCAGTGAGAGGATATAGGTGAAATGGTTCGCCTAGAAGGGCAGATTACCCATCCGGTCATTACATTGCTGGACATATTCATAGCAACATATTACTCACAGATTCGTATAAGAAACACTACAAAATACCGGAGGATGTTTGTGCCTCGTCGTCCAGACCAGATATATTCCTGTTTTCTAAACTGCAAAAGCGTGCAGTACTAGTAGAACTCACAGTACCGTAGGAAACTAACGTACCTAAAGACCACGCTATGAAAATAAACAAATAGTTTGACTTAACCAACGAGGTAACCAAAAACAGCTCTGTTGTTAAACTCTACGCCATAGAAGTAGGAGCAAGGGGAATTCCAGCTAAAGCTTCAGTAAGCTCTTTACTTAAACGAATATCCAAAACGGCGTTGATAGGATCTTACCAAATTTGGATAGGTAGAGGGGGGAACACTTGTGACGGTGGAGGTGAGCGCTGATGCATCACAAGGTGGCCACCCTAACCCAAACCTGGGTCGCAAGTCCCAGGCGCCGTCACCTGTTCCTCTCTGTACAACGCCATGGACCCGGTGGCGACCGAACGGTAGGTAAATCCATGGAATGCTGAGAACCAGAACGCTAGGTGTTTTAAAGAAATATTTCTGGACATCCTACACAACACTATCTATTTAGTTCTAAAGGAAGCATAGCTTAACTAGCTGGCATTTTGAGCTCCAAAATGTGGATAAACATACCTACTTATTTTTTTAAAAGTTAGAGCGGGTGTGTAATCTATACGGATTAATTTTCTTAATAATTATAAAATGTTATTAAGTTATGGTATGTATTCAGTAAAACAAAAATAATATAAATTCATAACCAAAATAAAAATCATTAAATGGTTCACTATAAATACCCTACAGCTACAATAAAGGCCTCCAAAAATTATCGCGTAACGACTCACTTTTGACGTTATTTTTTTTTCTGCGAGCGAACGGGCATAGGCGCGCACGTTATGCCACGGCCGGGGAACTTTTGACGCGGTATCGCTTGTGAGCTTGAAGGCGTGGCGAGGCTCCGCCCCGTTGCTTTTCGTGTCTGACTCTGTCCCCCAGACGGGGGGACACTTCGATTTTGGGTCAGCTGTTAACCGTCCGTTTTAAGCTTTAATTTGTGGCATTACGCCGCTGTTGCGTCGGGCCCGCGCCGTTTAGAATAATGACGTCGTACATTTTAGCACAGATTGAACGTTCCGTTTTCCAATTACAACGCATAATGCTTGTTCGAATTTATAGAAACAATTAGGTTCGCTTATATATAATCATTGGGTTGCGGCCTTTTCCTGGTATTTTATTAGAACTATAACTGTTTCAGAGCAATTAGTACTACCTAGGTGGGACGATCTTGGCGGCAGCTCAGGCGGAATTCATTCTTATTCTGTTTAGGTATACTGGAGATTGTGGCTCTTGGAGGATTCTACTGCACATATTGAATAATACACTTGGACTTTTCCACAGAGTTTGGGAATGGGAAACACGGTTTTTGGGAATTGGAATATTCGAACCATCACCATTTAGAATGCTGTAAGGCGAAACCGGTCAGGTTCAGAAATAAAATTAAACTCTGTGCAAAAGTACAAGTGTATTGTTCAATATCATTCTTATTCCACTAATTTAAATCTATCTAGATTTTTAGACAGATTTTTCCAAAAAAGATTATTGGATAATATGCTAGATATTGGTTAATAATCTCACGGCCCATCTGTCGGTAAACCAAAAAGAAAGAAAGAAAAGAGAGAACATGCATTTCTTTTTCATAGCTGCAGCACATACCCAGAAATGTTACAAAATAAGAGCTTAAATAAATAATAACGACAAATAAAAATAATAAAATAAATAATAGTTTGTTTTTATAACGGCAACACTGCCCACCATTACCTCCTTCAGCAGTACCTAGTTAACAGAAATGTCACGAATGTGTTGCCAACTCTACTCCTTGTCTATTGAATTATTGTGACATCTAATATAATATGTATAAAATACTATTTAATTTCCCCCCTTCAGTTATGTAAAACTACCTATATGACATACTTGATTCGCTATACTGAACGAAAAGCATAATCTTGTATCAATCAATCCATTTATTAGCTTATTGCAGATTGAAGTCCATAGCTGGATATAGACTTTTAGCAATATCTTCTACTTATATTCTTCCTAATTTAATTGCCTAACCTAACCTTCCTTAGAAGAGAGCAAACAGCAGACTTATAGCTTACTGCTAGAAGAAGAAGAAATACAATAGTTAAGTATATACCTCCTCTCTACCTATTTCTCCAACGGAATACCACCCAGCAAACAATTGAACTAACCATTAGGACCACTAGACATCGCTCTTGATTCTACAACACCAAGACCACCAGTAGGTATTAATACAAATACATACTGAAGTCAGAATCATACCGGCTTATGTAAAATCACCTGAAATAAATAAACCAGAATATACATAGAATGACATTTGATTTTGCCCAATAAGAATACGCACACTTGGCAGGGCGTGGCGCTGCGTGTGCCCGTGGAAAACAAGCGTCATAGACGAAAAGTCAACCGCTTGGGATTGGGCGCGAAATTTTGACATAAGACGAACTGTCAAGATTGGGTGCTTTATGATGTCGAGATTGGAGTACCTACGAGTATATAATAAAGGAAGTGCAAGGTGTATGTAAATACGAGGTATATAATACTTATGGATTAACTTTGAAGACAGTTTTCATGTTAAATATTATGACATAGTAAAAATAAACCTACTAACGGTGGCGTTATTTTCCTTATAGGAACTCAGTAAAGGAATTTGGAATAAATTCAAGTGCCATAGAAAAATATTAATATCTTTGGATACACTCGTTTGCAGATCTAAGTAGTATAATATAAAATAAATATTATTATCGAATCTCCTACGAGTATATGGTGGATTGAAGATGAATTAAAAGTGTCTAGTGAATTAAGACTGGATCCTAGTGGAGGTAGCCGAAAAACCTTCCAAGAACAGATGAGCTCGTTACATTGTAAAAGATTCAATTATACCTATTTAATGGTTTATTCAAGTTTATTTTCTCAGCTTTGCTGCAGACTGGTGATATATTAAAGAGTCAAGTAATAGAGTCCCGCGTAGTGCCAATATTTGTATGGATATTTGCATTGGTCTAGTCGTGCCTCGGGAAGCACGCTAAGCCGTCGTTCCCGTTGCCATACCAACTTTTATGGCAGTCGTTACGGGTAGCCCTAAAAAGTCCAACAACTGGTCTAGCTGCAATGCTTCGGTATCGCATTTGGGTCGTGGAGGTCAGATGGCAGCTGCTTCATAGGAAATATCGAAGTTTAGCCAAATCCGCAGTTCGACTGGTAAAGCGGACCCCAGACTCAGAGTTGAAAGCTTCGGCAGAGACTAGGGTTCGATACCAAATCGAACCACGCTCGCGAACTTCAATCGCTGCAGCAACCACCTTCATCATTGTTTAGGATTTGTGGTAGCAGTTTTTCATGCACAAAATTTGATTATCTTCCAGATGCGCCCTATTTATTTTTTGGTATTACGGTCTTCTGACATAATAGAACGGAAATACCAACTCGAGTCGTGCGACGCGTGACCATCAATCGCTGCAGCAACCACTTTCGTTTGTTTATTAACTTAAATAATGGTTTTTCGTACACAGAATTTGATGATCTTTCAGATGAGGCCTATTTTTTTTATAAGTACTACCTTCTACTATCTTCTGACATAAAAGAATGGAAATACCAAATCGAACCACGCGCGCGAACTTCAATTGCTGCAGCAACCGTCTTAACCAGTGATTAAGAATTGCAGCATGGGTTTTTCATACACAGAATTTGATAATCCTTCAGATGAGCCTGTTTTTTTGGGTTGTGGCGATACCACATGTACCGAGCGCCATCTAGCGACAGCAAGCCGAACTACTAGGTACGTCACTACGAATCCTGCATCGCGAAAGTGAAGTTCTCGCGCTGGTACAATATATGTACAACATGCCAACGACAATCGTTGGGCCGCGGCCCGCCAGGCGTGATCACCTTGCCTGGTCGGAGGATCCTCCCTTTGTGTTGGAGGAACATCACATCCTCGTTCCTCCACAGGGTAAATTATTGTTCTGGATACGTAGTTTTAGGCGGCACTTCACAAGCTGCTGCCACTGACACTAGTTATGAAGGCTTGCAGCACTGCACTACCATATAGTCCTAACTCCCCTCTATTTCCATGTACAAACAAAATTCGGTAGACTTAATATATTAGACATCGATTTTGTTAGCTTTTTCAAAATTGGTTTTTAGTATCACGACCAGGTTTTCAGCCTTGCAGCATAGCCATTTCGTGTTCTACAATTAAATGCGCGTCTAATGATACACGTCCCATTCAGATATGGGATGAGACTGGAGTTAACGTCATCATTTCTTATACTTTAAGAAATGGATTCCTTTTATGAACCAAGCCCACTGTAAAATTAAATGTGAACAGAGAGGCAGTTAAGGAGACACGAACTACGATGTAAGATGTGAGGGTGAGCACTCAGAGAGTTGCGGATATAGAGAAACAATTTAAAAAACAAAAGTAAGAGACCTATGTTTTAGAAAGCAATACCTACGTACGTAAATTAAGTACCTATCTATATTCTTTACTATCACTCTACTTTAAAGTTTAAACCCTCTCCTACGTTTAGGTAAGTTTGAATACTGGAACCTAAAAAACCAAATCTTTCACCAATTCATTATAAACGAACTTCATAACTTTCCTACATAATTTATTCCAACAAAAATTCAACTGAACTACAAATCGAATCTCTAACTTGAAAGAACAAAATTTCAATATTCGATTTACTCGAAATTCCTGCCAAAGGAACCCCGAAAACTACCCACAAGTCAATTGCCAAACTGCGAGTTTCATCCCACACTACCCTTCCACCCTACCACCCACTTGCCCCCGAATTACCGGTCGCCCCCTAAACCGCGGTCTTCAGTGACAGTTCAATAAGGCACAGCGACCAATCGCGGCAAACGTCGCCCGGTATAAGCCAATAGGATTAACGCGATTGTCGTCCTTTTCTAACATGTTAAATATTCCATATCGGTGTCCTGTGCTAACGCACGGTAGACGGATTCTTGATTCGATTTCGATTGAATTCTTTATTCGAATTTTCTTTTGTTTTTCACTCCGTTGAAAGGGCATGTCTCTGGTAATATTAACTGCTTGTTTCTTTTTCTTTTTGAATCAAATGTACCAGCTTTGTAAACTGAGCCTCTTTTTATGGACAAGAATAGATTTGTAGAGAGCTAGGTCAGAAAAGGATCTTAGAGGATTAGATTGTATAGGTATTATTCGTTCTTTAGGATATCGTGTTATATTTAGTTTTTTTTTTCATACTGGCATTGGGTAAGTATTACACAGCTAATATTTATGTACATAAGTATCATAGGTCCCTTCACTTATCTTGTCACATAAAAAAAAATGTGTGACGCAGCAGATGTGGCCAGGCTATTGATAGCCCTTAAGAGGTTCACGGGTTCGAATTCTGCTAATTACACTATACTACGAGCGTTATATGATGATCCCTATGACGTTTCAACTGACAGTTGTATTAGTGATGCGAAACAATTTCGATAAAATACTGTTTTTTCAGGCAAATGTCATGTCATTCAGCCAGGTCATTCAACATAATAAGCAATATTTATTTATTTTGAAAAAAAGACTACGCGCATTGATGGACATAAAACACTAGATAAAAAAGTAACAGCCTTATTATATTTTATTTTACTATACTTTAATTTTTATTCAAATTGCATAATTTAAAGAATTTAAAATTCTTTTTGAATTGAATTTTAAAGAATTCATAATTAGCTGGCAATTATGGATTACATGGAAAAGTATTTAAATGGAGGCCATAGACCTACCGTATTTTTTTAATTCAGTCATGTCATGTCTTGTCAGTCTGTTTTGTCTTCTTGTCACACCGCATCACATCGCGTCATACGAGTGCTCTAACGCCTTGTATGCGCCACGTCTTTCTTTGTTAGCTGAGTTTTGTTTCTGTTTTCGCTGTTTTGTGTTATTTGTTGATTTTCTGTTACCTGTTTGTTGATTTTCGGTTTTGCAAAATGCCGAAAAGACAGCGGAAAACTGTTCTCAACAGTGAAGTTCGCGAGTTTGTAGTTCGTTTGCGAGACTATTTTGCTCGTGAACAACAAAATGGCGGACCCTTGTTACCGCTTGACAATGTTCGCGATCGTGTAGCCGATGCTCTAGGAATCGGAAAGGCTACTGTTTCTCGAATAACAAAGGAAAAATTTGGGGAGTCGTCCATGGAGGACAATAAACTATTAACACCAAAGAAAAAGAAAAGGTTATGTCATATAACAGAACCTGATGAATTTAATTTAGATGCTATACGCAATTATATTTATGGTTACTACCTACGAGGTGAACTACCGACCTGCCAGAAGTTATTATCTTCATTAAAAGCTCTTCAAAGGCGGTGCTACTTCTCTTAGAATTGTTTTGAAAAAATGTGGATTCCGCTATAAAAAATGTGACAAGAGAAAAATATTAATGGAGCGTACTGACATAGCTTTACTACGATGCGATTTTCTTCGCAAAATCATACAAATTGATAACTGGGAGAAGGTAGTATACCTTGATGAGACATGGCTGAACGCCAATCATACTGTTGGTAAGGCATGGACGGATGACACAGCGAAATCCAGCACAAAAACTCCTGAAGGAAAGGGCCAGCGCTTAATCATTTGCCACGCTGGCACAGCTACAGGTTTTGTGCCGAATTGCCTGTGGGCTTTTAAGTCAGTG
Source organism: Eilema sororculum (assembly GCA_914829495.1). Lineage (NCBI taxonomy): Eukaryota > Metazoa > Arthropoda > Insecta > Lepidoptera > Erebidae > Eilema > Eilema sororculum. The sequence goes on from OU618532.1 coordinate 4,250,377, forward strand.
AAAACAACGGAGTACCACGAGGAAATGAATTTCGAAAACTTTAAGACATGGTTTATAAAACTATTAGAGAATTTGAATGAGCCTCACTATATTTTAATGGACAATGCTTCATATCACTCAGTTCAAATTAACAAACCCCCCAGCAGCAATAACAAAAAAGCTGAAATTATAGAGTGGTTACACGGCAATGGTGTGGAAACTGACAGTCAGATGTTAAAAAAAGAGTTGGTTAGACTGTTGAACTTTCACAAACAACAGACGCACCCATCATACTTTTTGGATGAATTGGCCAAATCAAATGGACACACGGTAATTCGGTTACCGCCCTATCACTGCCAATATAATGCAATCGAGTTGATATGGGCGCAGATCAAAGGTATCTATATTTTTTATTTATATAATATTATGTATATGCATATATTTCTAAAAATAATTACTGAATGTACAAATATTTTCAGGTCATGCAGCTAGGCATAACACAACTCCGCCATTCACGGCAAATAAAATGATGGTTTTATTGGAAGAAGCTTGCGCTCAAGTGACAGCTGACGATTGGCGAAAAGTGGTCGAAAGAACGAAGAAAATTTGCTTACAAGACTGGGATCGAGATGTACAATACGACAATATCATTGACCAACCGTTAATAATAAACGTCACGGATAGCTGCAGTTCAGACTCAGATTTTGAAGATCCGATTGACCCTGTATCAGATTCAGATTGATATAAATAAAATACAAACTCAAAGCATTTGTTTTATATTTCCAACAAATTATCGATATTTTGTTTATCGATGTGTCCCTTCTTAGTCGATAACAGCTTGACGACGTAACTTTTGCAGCACGTACCATGTACATTTGCATTGGGTTTTTTTCTATTATTTCCGAACATTACGTAATAATTTCTTAATATTCATTTTTATAATTTACAATTGTACACAATTATGATTTTTTCGTCTTTTTAATGGACCTCTAAAGGATTTGATGTGATAGGACGTCAGTACAATGTTAAGCGCTAACGAACTGTCATAGGGATCATCATATAACGCTCGTATTATAAGTACCAACGGCTACATGTGAACCCCATCTCTTTTACCCATAGCAGTGCCTACGTATTTCTTATGCTTTTAATTCAGTGCTCATTCACACGAAGACGTTTTCTCTTTTATACATTAATGAACTTTTTTTTCGTGCGGAAATTTCCACGGATACCGACCTCCCCCGCCGGAGCCGGAAGGAAAGGTTATATCGGACTCAAGCCGACTAAAACCGCACGCCGACTGAGGCCCGTTGTGTTAGGCCAGAGGTGAGGTGGTTTTCGATATATCCCTCGGACCCCGGCTGACCCAGGGCCATCCCTTACGGTCTGGCCCTCCTCGGGACATTGATATACTTACATTAATTGATAATATATTATAATGCTTTCTTCGTAATTATTTTTTGTATGACGTTGGCTATGCTTTTTAATGCCCGTATTCACTTATCAACACAGGTACGAATTCTGAAAAATGTTGAAAAAGTCTTTAATTACTTATTTACCTAAAAGTCGTGAAGGGTGAAAATTTTATAAAGGGAAACCGGTGGGAAAAAATATTCCCTCTTTTAGCAATTTTGTATGGAATTCTGACAAGGTTCTCTGTGTAGAGCAAGCAGGCTAGAATCGAATTACAAGGACCCCCAACCACTGATCCTAACTATCCCCATTTAAAAAATACGTTAGTCAAAAAACACGAAACATGAATTTTCTGTGACAGATTTACTCGATTTATTTCGATAGTTTATTTAAGACTAAACTGTGAATCACAAAACGAATGAGGTAGACAAAATGCAAGAGAGCCGCCTCCGCTGGTGCGGACACGTCTTGCGGCAACCGCCCAGCTACGTGGGTAACAAATGCCTGGCAATGGCGCCCCCACAGAGTCCGGGTAGAAGGGTGGGCCCAAGAAGTGCTGGCTTGGCGTCGTGGAGGATGACATGCGTGCAAACGGTCTCTCTACCTTGGACGCCCAAGATCGTGCGAAGTGGAGGAGGAAGAACCGGAAGGCGGACCCTGAGCTTCGAGGGCACAGCAGCTCTCGGATGCAATCAGGACTAACGTTATAATGTGTTGATAATGAGTTATACCATTGGTTTAGCGATAACTAGATAACCGATCCGAGTCTGGCTTAAGTCTTTATTTACCTGTGAAGGATTACGTTACTCGTGAATTATACTGAAAAGACAAGAGGCATTAGACGTAATGTATAATCCAAGCAAAGACGTACGTAGTTCACACCTTAAAGAGTATCTATAAATCTTGATATCATTATCATTAAGTCAGGAGTTATTCTAACGATTGCCCTATGGATACTTAAGGTACCATTAGGCATGATTACCTACATTTACAGACAAACAACGTTGACCATGCGTCAGCTTATGTTAAAAGATTAATGCGTTCTGGTATGTTTCTGCAAATAAATAAATGACTTGTCCGAAGTATCGACGAACTACAACTTCTGCACTGACGTCACAGAAATTCATCGTCGTCACACGTTCATAGACCACTTTATAATTATCATAATTTTCTGATTACAAGGAATTAGTCCGGTTCCCTGCCTGCACCGGTCAACGCAGTAGCTACGGAGTAATGCAGTAGGTATATCAAGTTATACCTCAAGGATTATTCGATAAGCCGTACAGAACTCTTTTATAATCGAGAACGTGCCCAAAGAACACCAAGTACATCAGCTACTTATTTTGCCTGTGTCAACTACAGCCTGGATTTTACAAGAGTAAAGACAACGAGACGAGAGAAAAAGGTAAAGCGACCATTACTGAGTTACGTTGCGATAACTAGCGATTATTTTCTCTGTCCTTGTCGCACATCTCACACGTATGCGACAATGGCCGAGCGACAGTTGTCGTTGCGTGTTTCGTAGTACAGGAAAGCTGTCAGCATATCAGTTCTAAACTATCGGATCCGCCATCTTATGAGCAATTTCATTAATTCATACGTAATAATTTTCAAATAAAAATGTTTGGAACCGCTGAAACTTTGTTTACCTTTTTTCTCTTGCTTCGTTGGATTCACTTTAGCCAACCTTAAGATTTACCATATTGCGGCCTTTCACAGTAACGTAATACAAATGACCTATCCTCAGTATCCGCCCAGCCACCGTTCGGCCTGTCCTGTGGCTGACACCCTCCCGTGGTGGTCCCCTGCTGTTCTCATTATTCAATTCGTGCGTTCATATTGCGATGATTAAAATAAACACTGCGACTGACGTTTATGTGAAAGGTAATAAGTTTATTGTTTGTCGTTGATGGCTGTTGAGAGGGCTACAATGGACACGTTGGATCCCTGTATCTATAGAAATGAATGTGTTTACGTGGTAAAAAGATTATGTTAAAAAGTTCATGTGTTATGGATAATTATAGATAACTAGATTAGGTCAAGAAGCAAACTATGGATATTTGAAACTAGAAACAGTTTGAAAAACATTGGAAAAAATGAAATGCTCAAGTGAGACTCGAACTCACGACCTGTAAGGGAAAGGTCGTGAGTTCGTGTCTCACTTAAGCATTTCATTTTTTCCAATGATTTTCGAACTTAAAAGTTAGCATAATAAATGCTATAAAAAATTCATTCAAATAGAAACAGTTTTTCACCCGACTGCTGAAGGAAGGAGGGTAATGTTTTTTTCGAGACTATGATTGTACGTACGTATGTATGTATGTATGTCCATTTATTTGGCACGGCCTACAGCCTGAACGGCTTGACAGATGTGGACATGTGAGGTGTCATTGATTCGCCGTGATTGTGTGAGTGACGGTATAAGTATTAATATTTCAAAAAAATCAAAATGGTGGATTTTGCGTACCAAATATATTTGACTCAAACTTATCGAGTAGGGTATCAAAATGACGGAAATTAGAAGGAGATCACAAAACGATATACCTACCGCGCTATAACGATATACCCATTAATTTTCTTTCAGTTTATGATTGGCAAATGGGTACCGCCTGCTATCAAACTTATTTCGATCTCGAAAAACATTGGAAAAAATGAAATGCTCAAGTGAGACTCGAACTCACGACCTTTCGCTTACAGAGCAGTCGCCCTGTAAGCGAAAGGTCGTGAGTTCGAGTCTCACTTGAGCATTTCATTTTTTCCAATGTTTTTCGAACTTAACAGTTAGCATAATAAATGCTATAAAAAATTCATTCAATTATTTCGATCTGTTCAGTGGCAGTCGGGTTTTTAGGGCTCCGTAGCCTAATGGCAAAAACGGAACCCTTATAGATTCGTCATGGCTGTCTGTCTGTCTGTCCGTCCGGGCAGGGCATATGTCACAGCCACTTTTCTCCGAAAGTATAAAGCCTATTCTGTTGAAACTTGATAAGTAGATGTATTCTGTAAACAACACTTTTTTTTAATACGCCATAAACTGCAATTTTTGCCTTCGATTCAAATAACTCAAAAATAAAAAAAAATTATGAACTTTTATATTAGGTTACTTATTGAAATAAAACCACTTTTTACAGATTCTATCGCGATATATTTGTTATTATTTATTTTTAAACCGACGTTACTTGCTGCTACGGAACCCTTCATGGCGAGTCCGACTCGCACTTGGCCGGTTTTTTATTTTTTAATCATTTGTTTTTTTATATATTTGTCTCTTGTCTTCCGTACATACTTTTCACTAAGTTCTCTACTTCTGACTCTCTCCTCTCGCAGGTCTGCTGGAAGAGATTTCTATTAAAAATAAGCACACTGTAAACATACAACTGTTTCCACCTATTTATCTGTGTGTTTGTTTTTGTGTGTACGAAATAAATAAATTAATAAAAAATTACAGGTTCTCGGATGCCATGGAAGGTGTGGTCTTCGGCTAGTAATCACACGAAATGCAATATCAATCAATCTATTAGCCAGGGCATATATCATCTATTCTTGCCTTGTAATGGCGCCCCCACCGGGTCCAGGTGCCTCCACCGGCTCAGGTAGATAGGCTCAAGGAGTCCTGCCTTGACGTCGTGGACGGTGAAATACGTGCTAACGGTCTCACTACCATGGACGCCCATGATCGTGCGAAGTGGAGGAGGAAGAGCCGGAAGGCGGATCTTGAGCTCCGAGGGCACTGTAATCAGGATAACGTCTCAATGTAATATCGTGAAAAGAAATGAAATAAATGTGCCCAATTTCTTTCTTTTTTGCATCTGTGTGATGAAAGCAGTATAATATGGCAAGCTAGATATGAAGGTATGTTTGTGTAGTACCAAAATAAAATTTCTTTCTTTCTTTCGTGATATCGAAGTATTGCGGTTAGACTAATCTTCTGGTCTATTACCACACAACAGATAATGTCTATTATTATCCATACTAATATTATAAATACGAAAGTAACTCTGTATGTCTGTCTGTCTGTATGTATGTTGCGCTTTCACGCCTAATTTTTTGATGAAATTTGGAATAGGGATAGATTAGACCTTGAGAAAGGACATAGGAAAGGACATCCACAAGGGCGGTGCCGCGGGATAAAGCTAGTAGATTACAATCATTATAATAGGCTCTAGCTGATCCCTCCGTCTTCGTCTGCGTGGAAATCTGTTCCCGTTCCTGTAACCTATGGGAACGTCTTTTTTCCTTTCAAAATCTTCCGTGAAACTTTTGGAACATACGAAAAAAATTGTAGAATTAATCGAGACGTTCTTATAACTAAGCAAACCCCCAGTAGTACTCCAGGTACATGTCATGTAACACAAAATAACCACCAATAAAAAAGGCACGCGCTTGGTACTAGTTGTTTTTTTTTTTTTGTAGAGATGCTTTTTTATGAAATTACCGTTTACTAACATGAAGGAGATTAAATTAAGCAAATAAAAAAAAACAAAACAATTTTTTTTGTCCACACCGTTTTTTTATGCCAATTTGTTATGTACCTGTAGTACTACTAGTGGTTTTCGGCTTGGGAGCGTTCCCCTTACACCCAGTATAAATCTAAATCTAATTAAGCCCCTATATATCAATCAAAACAATCTTGCCCAATTGCGCAATAATCCAAATTACCAACCAATGTGTACCCAACCTGTCGGCTAAGTGCATTACACAGTGTTGACCACCGCTAGAGGCTACAGACGCACAAATGAACTGATGCAATTGCACTGTGTGGACGCTTTGAGTGCTATCTACCTGATCACAAAGGGATTGTAACGCTCCGCTAGGGCGCGGCTCCGATTTAACGCGAATACTGGAATGTAATTACCGGATCATTCGATGGATACCGATTCCGATGGACAGGATTATCAACATATAACTAGCTGTTACCCACTGTTCTACCCCAGTGGGAGGCGGATATAGAAACCTTTGGTTATATTGAAATTAAAAGATTAAGAGTAAGGTACAAGCTCGTAATACGGCGGTAGTCAAAATCGCTTCCTATTACGGTGGTATTTCTATTTACGAGTTTTATTCCTGTTTTATTCAGTTTATGTGCACCAAAACGGAAACTATTTAAATTCTAAATCTATTACTTTTACAAGTATAGCGTATAGACAACACAACGAGATCAATCAATCGGTGCAACGGCATCGACGTGAGAGGAGTTTCCATACAAACGCGTAACAACAAATATCTAATGCAACTTGCTTCTAAATGTTATCTACATAATAATTGTGTTCACCGTCTGTTCAACCGTCTTGAATTGTTGTTGTTTCTTAATGTATGATTTCATTATGTTAATAAATAAATTATTAAAATTAAATTATTAAAGTTTTGTTGTTACGCGTTTGTATGGAAACTCCGGGAGCGCCTTATTTCGTAGAAAGAAATTTCATAGAATTTCATTTTACAGAAAATGTTTCATATAATATTTGGTTCTTATATTTTTATTTCGAATATTATTGTTTCAAAGACAATTTACCACAATGAATCACTTTTCACAGAAACACAATTTAATGAATTTTTTTCCACATATTTTTGTTTAACATACTTATCAAACTGTAGAATTATTATTTAAGGAATCTTAAAAACAACCACTAACAACCACCATCTATTTCAAACAGTAAAATTTAGATACATTTTTTTTCCCGATTGCTTGTAGTAATTTAATTAGATAATACCCCGACTCGGATAGGTTAGGTTAGAAGGCTAAAAAAAAATAACCACGGAAAAAAAAATAACCACGAAGGCTAAGGCGTTTAAACCACCCAGAAAATATCTTTGCGCAAATAAGTTATATATGAAATAACCAATATAAAAAAGAAGAATATTTGATTTGTTATTCTATGAAATGATTATTCTAACATTAAAATTTATGTGAAACAAAAGTCAATGATTTAAAAATCTTTAAAGTAAGTATTATGTATATTGATTATTCTATGAAACGAAATTATGCGAAACATTTTCTGTAAAACGAAATTATATGAAACTTTTGTCTATAAAACAACGCACACCCATTTAATCCTACTACTAGGAGATCCTGTATCTATCATAAGACAGTGTACGCGTCAAAAACAATAATAAACGATAAAGAATGTGCCGTATATAGTTACATAAATCCTTTTCTTTCTGTCTCAAATCCATCCAATTCAATTGTCTGTGCTGACTTGGAAAGTAAGTACATTATTATTTAGAAACTAAGTTTTTCGTATTAAACCGCCGTTCAAGTTTATTTATGTGTTATTTATACCATTTTTCTACTATTACACTCACCGTTTAAATAACTTGTTTCATATTTGTAACTAATTTTTTACCCAAAAAATACGAAATAAAATATCGCCGCAATACGATACGAATTTTATAGATTAATCTTAATACAGTGGTATAACTCCAAATGGATCGCCACCGTGGATCCTGGAAGCGAGATCCCTTGCGGCACTGTATCGGTTCCGTAAGGAGGCGCGGGAGCGGGGATACGATCCCGAGCCCGAAGACATTCGGGCCGAGAGATCCCGGCTCCACGGGATCATGGTGGCGGAGTGGGAGCGACGACTTGAGCAACGACGCGCAGGGCATGCCGTCATAGAGGCGGTAAGGCCCATAATGGGGGAATGGCTCGAGAGGCCACATGGCAGCCTCTCGTATCGACTGACGCAGATTATCACCGGGCACGGGTGCTTCGGGAGATATCTGTGTCGGATCGAAAAGGAGCCAACGTCCGAGTGCCATCACTGCGACGCGAGCGAGGACACAGGGCTGCACACGCTCACCGAGTGTCCGGCATGGGCCGGACCGAGACGGGAGCTAGTGGCGGCGCTGGGAGTGAGAGTTCTCACCCTCGTCACCCTGCTCACAGCAATGGTCCGCTGCGCGGACGCGTGGGCGGCCGGCGTCTTCTTCAGCGAGCAGGTAATGGTCGTGAAGGAGACGGCGGAACGGGAACGGCGGCGCGAGAAGGGGCAAAAATAGGAAGGTGTAAATAGGGGGCAAAAATAGGTGTGTAAACTTGAGTCTTACACATCTGAGGCGAAAATACTGTTATATTTGATTAAGCATTTACACTCTTTTGATTATCGAAATTTTGATGGGTCAGAATTAGGATTATTATAAATATGAGTAGTTTTCCTATTACGGTGGTAGTCATTTCCAGGTAACTCTGTGTTAGGTTCTATGATCTCCTATTATGGCCCTATTCATAGAACATAAAATTTCAAGTTTTGGAGTTGGTTTTAGAATCCCGTAAATAAATAAAAAGTTTTGTATCTTTTTTGTGGAGTCTTATATGCAAGTTTTCTGACAAAACTGAAAGCGATAAAACTTTTAAATTTACATTTTCATTTAAATTTAAATTTAAATGAAAATTATCGTCATGCAATTTATGTAATTTTTATTTCTGTTTATATTGACAACATGGACAGAATTATACAATCAAATCAATGGTCAATGAATGAAAAAACTTACAATTTTCTTTACTAACACATTTATATTTTTAATGAATATTATTTGTACGGAACTTCAATAAATAAGTATAATTTCTGACCCTCCGTATTAGAAGCCGTCTACCACATTAATAGGCTCTGACCAAAATCATACCTCCGTATTAGGGAAAATCGACCCGACTATTTAAATATCTTATACCTTTAAATGAGCAATTCTTAAGAAATATTATGAAAAAAAAACATAGACTCGACAGTAATACAAAATATAAATTCTACTTTTGATCATATTTGTTTTTTGTATCTTTAATTATACTTACAAATGCAAAATTTTTGTTTCTTACTTTCAAATGTTGCCAAATACCTCCGTAATATTATGCTTTTACCTCACCTACTGTTAAGATTGTGGGTTACGCGGAGGGTTGTTATTCGAAGAGTTGCTACTCTCAAGATACGCAGAACTTTCTAGGGATCGGTGTCTGCTGTGTCTCTCTAGACAAGGGGCAATACAATACTTCTGTCAGAATAGTTTTATCAATTGTCACGTATAAAAAAAAAGAAATAAAAAAAAGACTGTTTATAAGTGTAACAATAGGCTCGCCACCTATTACATAGGGACCTAAACATAAACTGGCGAAATGTGGGTGCTAGCACCTCTGCCTACCCCTTCGGGGAACACAGGCGTGAGTTTATGTTATGTTTATGTTTGTCGGGCTTGGGAGGTCAGCAACCCTACCTTTCAAACAGCTTATAAGGAAAATAAAAGTAATGAGATGTAATGCGACAGTGAGGAGTAATATTTATGAGGTTGATGTTCTATGCTACTTCGGATAGAACCCTGGGTAGTGGCATTGGCCTATTGGTTCAAGGACCTCTTGTGGAAGTTGAGTCCATGGTCGCCCCCCTTAGGATTCCCGAGTAATAATAACACATCGAATACATAAGGAAAAAGAAGAATCAACTCGGGATCTCGCGGGACTCGAACCCGCAGTCTTTCCCTTACACACACTTACAGGGGGAATGCCTTGACCAATTCGGCTACCGAGACACGCCCGATGTGATTCAAATTTTCCATCTTATGCGTCTTTAAGGCGACGGTGGAGTCATCTACCGATTTTCTTACGAACTATCGGAATCAATGAATGCCGAAAAAAGAATGCAATGGTGGCAGTATTGGGAGACGAACCGAACGCGCACTGATTCACACCGATATTTGGGCCCAATTATAACGCAAAACGCACTTACGTGGAAGTATACTTTGACCTTGATCCTCAAGCCTGAAGGAAGGCTGATTGGCCTCACCTCCATGCGCAGGTATTGACGCGCATGGGAGTCACTCTTGGCATCGTAGGGGTCATAGGCAATGGGACCCCTACATAGCAGCCGCCTGAGCCGCTAGCCTGCAAGCAACACATTCTCCATCACTCCACACCATGATGCCACCCAAAATAAGGCCGACATCTTCGGCACCGACGACTTCTATACCGGTGTCAATTGCATTTCGCTGGCTCCATCGTCCACAGCGTCCGATGGGAAAGGATTGCTCGCCGCAGCGTACAGGAAACCAAAATGGAGGCTATCTCCACATAATGAAAATTTCTTCAGTATTGTAGTATTGTATTATCCTACGTAGTATTGTATTCTCTTTGACCGAGTGTCTTACTTCAACCTTCAATCGATCAATTATTAATCAATGAGTTCGTTCTTCAGCTCATTCGCGAGCCCATTCAAATACTCACTCAAACACAGGCTAAGGCAGCTAGTTTATAATGCCTAATTCTACTACAAGGTTAAGTATTCACAACCATTACTTAAAAAAATATAAATAAATGTGGTAGTCTAAAGTAGTATACTACACAATGCATACCTAATTGTTTATGGATCAATATATGGGATTGGCATACTACTTACTATAGGGTTGACGACTTCTTTTCGTGTGGAAATGCCCTCGGATACCTCCCCCACCGGAGCCAGAAGGAGAGGTTATGTCGGTCTCGAACCGACTAAAACCGCACGCTGACTGAGGGTCGTGGTGCTATGGCGGAGGTAAGGTTGTCATCGACAATCCCTCGCACCCCGGCTGACCTAGGGCCATCCCTTACGGTCTGGCCCTCCTCGGGAATGTCATACATCATACATTATAATATCATTCTAACTTTAGTCTTCTTCTTCTATGGAATCGAAGGCGCCTCAACTCTCAGATTCTGTGTTCCCAGTGTGCCGCCCCCTGGATTGCATTTTTGGAGGCGGTCATTAGTTCCTCCTCTGTACAAGTGGATGGGCATGCAGCACATGTCAGCAGGTAGGACATGGTCTGTGGAGTAACTCCACACTCATACCGCAGGTCCGCGCCATCCGAGAAATCCCATCTTGACCGAATCTCCTTGCTAACTTTAGTAACAATATTTAATAATGTTTTTCTATTCTACTGTATTTTCTACAATACGCCGGCCATTAGTCACTAGGTAGTCTAAGGAGGCAGCAGCTCTGCTTATAAGGTTTGGAGGATGGGTCTTGCTAATAAGGGTCCGAACATCGCAAAGGTGAAACGGAAACTGAGTGCTGCCTTGAGGTCCATTAAAAAAGCAACAGCAACCTAAGTACTTCACGGCTTCACTTCTACAACAGGCGGTGTGGTAGTGCCTTAGGAGGGACTACTCACGCGACTCGGGAGATCGCTCAGCAACTGCTGTCCTCCATGAGTCTAGACCTGGGTGAGTCAGGTGGAGCTGCCTGTCACCCTAGCAGAAACAGGCCGAGGTGGCAGTGCAACGCGTACCTCCCCCTATCTGGGAGCAAGATGATTCTCACACCTAAGGGAGTCATCTCGATGGTCCAAGGTCTAGTGGCGCGTGAGGGATATGTTTCTCTGTTCCGTGGGCAAATGCAAGGGACCAGAGGCAAGAGGCAAGAGGCAAGGGGGCGTTATCACACTAGCGGTTGCCGGGCGGAGCGGACGCGCAGCGGGGACAGCGCGGCTCTGCCTGCTCTGTAACCGCGTTATCTCCGCTCGTGTGATAACGCCTTTATGACCAAGGACAAGTTTAACGACCTGCACGTATAACGCCATCTGTTGACCGAAAGATTTTTGTCTCAGATCTCAGTCACATTTCAAGTTTTTGAAATTGCGTCAAGCGCCATCTATATTATATTTGTGAGAGTATCTCTACATGGCCGGTTCCTCAGTAGTTTATAAAATGATCCTATTTGTCAATAGATGTCTCTAATTGTACATTCTTTGAGAAAAGTTTATAATAATATACTAATTAAAGTTGCAGTGAAAAATATTTGAACGAATAAGTGTTAATTTAAGACCTACCCTTAATGGAAAGAACTACATACGTAACAAATTTAATATAAATACCCACAGTATTTTTCATAAATTTATTTGTGAGACCATTCTTCGTTTCCTAATTTCTACTAATTTCTATTATAAAATCCTACTAGTCCTACTACGGAATAAAAACAATTCAAAGTAAAAAGTCCATCTAATATTAAAAAAATGAATAAAAACGCTGATCTTTAATCTATAACTCCTCTCTATAATAATGTTCTAATTAATAAGAAAATAATAGTTATTTTTGTGTTTCATGTAAATCACAAAAAATAGCTGGATGACGATAAAAAAAAATAATAAATCATTTGAAAGGGCGGGAAATTTACAAAGCAACACCTTTGTGGCGACAATAATTATAATTTTTATTGAAATCTGACGATTTACCACGTAAGTTGAAATTGTGAAATTGTTTTATAACAAGGTAAATGTTTTTTTCGACTGGATTATTTTCCCATCGCGGTCGCGCCATCGTGACAGCAACACCGCAGCGAGTAAGCACGTATAAAATACACATGTAGGTCAATGGAAAAAATGGCTTAGGACCGAAGTAAGCGCGCATGTATCGTGGCAAGAAATAATTTTATAAACTAAATGGCCTTCAGTGATCTATGTCTCTTAGGTAATGCGTATAAAACCGTCGAAAATGAAACAGATCAGGTAAGTCAGTGTTTTTGTAAAGTGCCATTTTTCAATGGGTGTTGTAAATGTCGTGGACTGTCAATCTGACCTAAAATGTCCCATGATATTACACGAATTATATGTTAAAAAGTGCGTTATTTTGCTTTCATAAATGATTTACAGTGTTAAACATGGTTTTAGTGAACATCCGTTGTGTTATTTTGTGTGACCGTGTTTCGATGTATTTTTTCTTGAAGTGTAGGTAATGAAATGACATCGGGGAATGCACATAATATTTTTAGAAATATGTAGTTAGTACGTTAGAGGACAGAATAACAAGGTAACGTATTATAAATATACTATTTTTAAGGTGTGTGACGACATCAAATTGTTCAGTGATCTTCTCTATGTGTTTGTTCATTTATGGACAATATGCTTCCACCTACCCACTTTCTATAGCCTTAGTTTTGAACACAAACAACGCAATTATTGTCGACTTATCAAGTCATAACCCATTGCTTGGTAACTGCACGAAACCTATGTTCTTATAATAGTTATAGATATATACTAACATAGAACATAAATTCTTATAAGAAAACAATTGGAATGTCCTTGGCTGAACATTTTAGATGTTATCACCTGTTTGTTATGGAATCAACACAATCTCATTTGGATCACATACACTTTTTCACTGAAATCAAAGAGTTATAATAATATTCTATACCTATAGATATATCCTATGACTATAATTTGTAGTTATAAATTCTATTAAGCACTGTTTATGATACATGTAACATACCTATAATATTTCCCTAATGATAAAAACAGTGGCATTCATTGTGTTAGATAGAAATTAAACTACTGTCACATGACATAATTATATTCAAAATAATAGGGAGCAACCACACGTCACACTCCTATGCTGTCACGAATAGTTGTCCCCATCAATCACTTCACTCAATCGATAGCCCTGCACATAGAGTTTGGGGGAAGTCATCGAAATATTGTTTTCAATTGATACCTACATCCCCAATATAGTTTATTACAGAATATTGAACAGATATAATTTGTTCCATTAAACACACCAGTTAGGGGACCGACACACTAAAGCAGCAGGAAATATGCTTCTTGACAAGAGATGTTAAGAAGCATTGGCTTAGTAAATGTAAGGCAGTTTTGCTGTGTACTTGCTGCTGGCTGATTTGGTGTGGGGTGCCCCTAGATGCACATGTACAGTAGGTTGGTTCTATTCATGCACAACATAATATCAAAGAACTCTTATTCATTACTAGTTGACCCGGCGAAGTTCGTACCGCCAATTTTTTCCGCCCGCGTGGTATCCGATCCCGTTCCGACTGCACCCTCTACTAAATGAAGCATGGAATATACATATAAACCTTCTTCTTGAATTACACTATCTATTAAAAAAACCGCATCAAGTAGTTTTGAAGATACATAGTCATATGGACAGACGCGGAAAGTGACTTAGCTTTATGCTATGTAGTGATCCTGCCTTTCTCCTTCTGGGGTAGGCAGAGAAATAAACAGTCATTATAATCTATGGATGCTTATACCAGTGGCCTAGTGCATAGGTTTCCAACCGAAACGGTAGGTACTGCCCCTAGTGGGCACTGAGGTTTTTACTAAATGTCATGGTTATAAATGGATACCAATAATTGTGAGCAAAGATTAATATCTAGAGAGTTCTACTAATGCAGGAAATAGTACAGTACCCATATTTTGCTGAGCGTGAATTTAGTGTAGTTGCTTATTTACTGTCTAGAAATAATGACTGTAGTGACCCTACCACGACAACCAAATTTGAATCAATAAGATGAAGCAGTATACCCATGTATAAGACCTTTGAACCACTGCCAAACCTGTATCGTAATAACTGCTGATGTGTCTCGTGGTAGGCTTCCAGATCGCTAAGCGAGTTGATTTGCGACTAACTTTAACAAAATTTAAACCCAACAATTACAATTTCAGATGAGGACTAAAATAAGCAGATAAATTGCAACAAAATTATAGCAGCCAAAATATGAATATGTCCCATAACAGGAAGTTCCGGTCAATATTCTATATTGTGTCACGTTTTCACCATCATCATTTTAAATTTTCCATATTGCATCACAACTTGTATTGATTTTGGCTGCTACAATTATGGCTGCCAAATTATTATTTCGGCCTCATTTATGTGACTATTTTTGTTTCCTAATTGATTTATTAATATTTTTGTTGTCTTTGTGCAGTTTCCCAATGCGAGTGCTCCAGCTTTGTGTATTTTTAATGATTTGCATTGTATTGGTTAACATATTATCGAAATTTTACGCGAATGTTACACATTGAAATAAAACCAATTTTTATGTTAATCAGTCGCGATTTATTTTGATATAATTTCATTATTTACATTTGAAGCTTCGGTTGCTTTACAACAGTCATGATCTGTCCATGGCTTTTGTAAGGTGAAACAGAACACAAGTAGCTTGATAAGACTGATAAGACAACACAGAGAAAGAAAATGTAATTTTTGATGTGTGATTGCTATTTTCGTGTACAGGAGACCGTTATTCTATGGAAGGTTGGGAATCTATATGCTAGACAACACCTAATTGCAAACATGTAAAAGTTACTAATATTTATGAAATGTTATTACTAATAACACTTATTAATATCACAAACTGATTTCACCTAATTCTGATGCATAATAGCAGAAAAATGAAACTTATTTAATGATCCTGCAATATTTCATTGATTAGTATAAACTCATTTAGTTCAATTTAAACTGAGTCAATGTATTTTTTGCCGTGTTGACTCCCGGTGGAGTAGAAAAGGACCACCCCATCCCCAGCTCTTCCTGTGGGTGTCGGAAAAGGCTGTTTTCCATCCGATAATAAACGTACAGCTCAAGACAAAGAGTCCGCTAGAACGCAATATGTACGCCCCTATTACGTCATGGGACCGAAAATCATAATTGGCGAAACGTGGGTGCTATTACACCTCTGCCTACCCCTTCGGGGATTAACAGACGGCTCAGGCGCAAAATGTCCCCTGATCGCAAAACTAATGAATTTTGTTGAATCGAAGTTAGTTGTATAAAATTGATCTTCACTGCTGAACTTAGAACTAAATTTATAGCTGTTCTATTTAATTCAATAGAGGAGTTCTCTCATGAATCGGTTGCCACAACAAATGCCTAAAACAAATAATGGCGTACACGAGTCCAACTAGCACTTGGCCAGTTTTTTACTTACACCTATTATATCCCAGAAGGGGTGTCTACGTAAGATGGGCACATGCACAGGGCAGAAAAGTAAACCAAGTTTAATGGTTACCTAATACGATAACTCGTGTTCACGCTATCATTGATCACTCTGAATATCCGTATTTACACACCATATCCGTCATCCGTCGACACTGGCCAGAAACTACACTTTGGCATGCTGCAATGTCCTTGAGGATGATCGGTGTAGTCCACTTAGAGCACTCAGCTGAATAGCAATTTAATACAATAGCACTGGGTACTAATTTATTATTACAATATTGTCCATGAAGAGCACCTAGGCCAGTGCTGGGATGTACATATACTGTATAGGGTGCATGATGACTCATAACATGTTGTTGTGACCCCAATAATTTAGAACGTAAATGATATTGCGCGCAGCTAGGTACCTATAGTGTACCTATACTATGAATGAAACTTTCCACGCACGCTGTGGAATGAACTGCTAAAAATCTTACATGTCTAGGTGCTATACATTTTTTCTTACGTTTGCCGGTCCTTAGATGCATCACAAAAAAAGTCGTCAAATGCAGTCGCAAAATAGCCGTTTCTAAACATAGCTTTGTTTGCTTTGGCTTCACCCCCTATTGCGTGGGGAAGCTATATTTCTTGCAAAATATGGGTGTTATACACACCTCTACCTTTGAGGCATAAAGGCGTGGGTGTACTTGTAAGTCGTAACAGCAAATTTATTCGCCTCTAAGGCGAGTGGGTGGAAACTGGCTTAATAAAAAGTACGTACTTTTTAATGTATACACTCCTCAATTCTTTGAGTCAAAGCTTCAACGTGACAGGAGATATTATTTTGGTATAATTCCAGATGAAGTAGAAGGAAAAGCGGCAAATTGTTTGCGTAGGCCTCTCCGTTCACGATCCTACGTTTTGACGCCCGGGTACATAGCAGGGGGAAATCAACCCCGAGTTTGGCGTCGAAGGACAGGCAAAGGATAAAAGCAAGTCAGTCCAACAATTCTGAAACGTATAAATTAAGCATCCATGACACCGGAAGAATTTGAGGACTAAAGCACCACCCCGTATGTAATATGTACCAACTCCTAATGTATATACAGTTGAGCTTAGCGAGAGCAGTTAACGGGAATACAACCTATGTTTCACCGAAAGTAGTTGCTATAAATAAATCCGCGTGCCGTTTCGAGTCTCAAAATCCGTGTAAGGTGGCCCAATTATGGACTATCCTCGCAAACGTAGGTGCCTACTTACTGTATTGGGTATCATCCGGATGATGATATCATTGAACTTAATAAAAACGGGTGCTATAAGTATTTACAACTTACAAAGTTTAAAATTGTAATAACAAATTGAGCTATCGTGAACTGTATACGACTAACTGAAACAGACAAATGACGACAATGTTGCTTATAGTAGGTCAATTGATATTCGTTTTAGATAATACTCGTTATGGAATTCTACAAATAAGTGAAATAATCACGTTTTTACTACGTCTCCGTCTCCCTAACCATATTTTCATAATTGTATTTACGTATTCATTGACGTAGGTCTGAACCTGCACAACTGCGTCAATCTTCCAGTTGAATTCATAAAGGAATATTTATAATGCATTTGCGCGGGATACTCCGCGAAAACATATCGTGCAAGTTGATGCGAGTGAATTTTAATTAATACTGTGCTAACTTCAAGTAACTATTGACTGGGTAGGTTGGTTGTGTTATGGGGTTATCGGAGTTTGTAGAAGTGATGTAAATGTAACAAAACCTAAGTAATTTAAGATGGGGATTAAAAATAAAACACTTCGTGTTCAAATCGCGGTAACGTAATCGCTCGGTCAGAGCGATGTACTTTGTAGTTTAGAAGTTGCAGGTTCAAAACCAGTATGAGCTTAAAGTCAATAGTGAATTCTTTTATTAAAAAAATCGTTTAATTTACTATCTTGATCGGTAATTTAGCATTTTTTTGCTGTTTTAATTATTAAAGATTTGTATTAGTATCTAAATAAAAAAAAATTGGACGTAATATGAAATGGGACTTACAATAATTATCTTTTTCTTTCACGAGTGGTGGAATAATCTTACACACGCTACAATTAATGTAATATGCGTCTCGTTACCAATTTTTAACAGGATGTGAGCATTTTTTTAAATTGAAATTTTTTATTATCAATACTGCATCGAGCTCTGATCCGCTGAGTGCAAGCAATAAATGAGTGTTGATGACTAAAGGTCGTCCTGAGACATCAACAGATTCATTAGATAAGGCGCGGTCAGACCTGAAAATCTACAAATCGTTAATGTTTTCCCTTTGATCCACATTTGCAACGGAACTTTCATACGTTTTAGCGCTTACGTAGCTGTGAAATATTAATACAATACGGGTTGCGAACATAGAAAAATAATTCCATTTGAACCAGTTACAATAACAGTAATGTAATTCTGTTTCTGTCGTGGATTCTTTTTATCGTTTGAGAAAAACGAGAAATCCATTCCATATTCGTAGCTGGTTACGAAAGTTCAATTACGAATATAGATGGAAGGATTTTTTCAAACACGGTTGTGACTGAATTAACGACAATTTGTACCAATGTTGACAATGGGTTATCTAAAATGCAGTGCCGCGGAATTCGGCTCAGTTTTTAGTTTTAATTTAAATTCACAATTCGCGTGTCTGAGTTCTCTGTATTTTCAGTGACAAATACTTAACTGTTTTACTGTATTGATTGTTCTGTACAAGTACGGTGCAGTACACATTTTGTTGAAAATCTAGTTTAACCAAATGATTAATTTCAATTGTATATTTCAAATAAACCAACAATAAAAACGCTCGTTCATCTTATCTAGACTAAATTTGTTACGCAATTTTAAACACTTCATTCTGGATTATTTCATTGAAGCAGCACCACGCCTGTCTGTCTAACTCCTAATCCTGAACTTCAACCGCTAAATACTTACTGGCGCCCTGAGAGGAAGAAAATTCAATCTAAAAACGCCACTTCACAGCGGGCTGGCAATTTATCAACCAATTATCGGATCGATTTGTTATCAATTTCAAGTTTACGGGTTGAATCGAGCGTGAGCCGGAGTCGCATTAAACAAGTTTTGATCTTACTATCTCGTAAAAGTACAATTTTGAGTTAGTATGTACCTAATAAAAGAAATAAGAGTGACTAATAAATTTGTTAAAGAAGCATTATTAGTGATAGTAAATCACTACTGCACACTGCATTGTACAAAATTTGGGGTGTTTGACCGACGCGACGGAGATGTAGGTACATACAGTGACACATATATTATACTCACGCCTATAAATGCCTGAAGGGGTAGACAAAGGTGTATAACACCCACATTTAGCCAACTATGACTGTCGGCCCCATGTAATAGTGGGCTAGCATATTGCCTTATTCGTGTGTGGTGTCTAAGTAATAGGATTTTGTTGGTTTTTTTTTACCCTTGAAGTAGGTATAATCAAATTAATAAAAAAAAATGAAATCGTAAGTTAATCTGGCCATATTGCAATGACATTTATATTTATTGGAAGTTGTTTATGAAATTATGCAAAAGATATTGTTGTGCAATGATTTAGTTCTAGTAGCTTCTATTACGTCATCAGCTGCGAGTATATACAAATATGTCAGTGTCTTTGACGTCGGGTGTATGAACGTAAACAAATTAATTTCTATTTAGTTGGTTAAATTGTTTTGTTGTTTGTGGGTTTATGAACTCCTTATTACGAAGGCCAGTCTAGATTTGTGTATGAATAAATAGTTTTGTTCTTTCTTTCTTTCTCGCCACCTTTCTTTTCTATCGTGCTACAAGATCGGTTGTCTCGACAGTGCTGGCTGACTCCTTAAGTACTGAGATATGCTTCTCTATTCTATTGAACTAGTTGTCATTCGTAACAACATTGCCACAACACGGGATTTGAGTGAGGATGCTAGTTTACTAGTGTAGGTAGGTACTAAACTAAACATTAATTTAAATTATAAAAGTTATCATCCAAGACTACTTACTTTAATTGTGCTCCAAAAATTTATTCATTTCAATTATGCTGGTTAATAGTAAACAATATTAAATTTCACCACATAAACGATGTGCCTACCTTAGGTAGGCTAATGTTACGCTTGCGAAATCCATACTAATATTATAAATGCGAAAGTAACTCTGTCTGTCTGTCTGTATGTTACGCTTTCACGCCTCAACCACTGAACCGATTTTGATGAAATTTGGTATAGGGATAGATTAGACCATGAGAAAGGACATAGGCTATGTTTGGTCGCGATAACCGACATCCACGCGGGCGAAGCCGCGGGCAAAAGCTAGTACCTAATATTCGTATGTAGGTTAGGTACCTATGTGTTATAACCTCTTACCTAATAATATATTTTGTCGTACTGACTGGTAATAACTAACCGGAGATGGCTGATTCATGATCTTATTCTCTCTTACTGTAATGATAAGTTATAAGAAATGTTAACAGATGATGTTAAGGCTTACGAAGATCTTATTCTCTCTTACTGTAATGATAAGTTATAAGAAATGTTAACAGATGATGTTAAGGCTTACGAAAAATACAGAATTGGTGGTTTCGTGCGTAACTATGTAACATCATTCCCAAACACAAATAGAAAAAAAATTCTCACATTATTTTTGTAGGTACATATCTCGAATTACTTATTGACTTTGTCATCTAAAGTTCGTATTTTCTTTTTTTGCAGTCGGAGCGCATTATGGAAGAAAACTCAATGGTCCGTGATCTCATCACAAAAATTCTCGATGAGACCGGACCTACAGAGGGGAGCAGGTATGTATCCTAAAATTACACTAAAAATGTTTCTGGAGCCCTATAAAATGGTAGCCCTTTGGCCGCGTACGAAACTAGTGTCGTAACCAGTTACGATTTGAATTACTAAACAGCACTTAACCAAGTTGCCAGTGTCGAAACTTAGTGTCGTTTAAGGAAACAATGTATAGTTTCATTTAAAGATGTTTTTTTTCTTCTTCTAAAACTGGTTACGAACCTAATAATTTAGTAGGTATTCGGCCGAAGGTACCTAATAAGAAGAAGTAAAGAGTTGTCTATTCGGCTGTACATTAATTTAGTTCGTTTATCGAATAATTACTGAATATTTAAATAGAGACAGTAAAACTTTTAAAAAAGTCTTCTTGAACGTCGACTCATTTTTTTTATAGACCATTCTACTCTTCATACGGCCTCTCGGTGCCTTACTAGTTGGTCTTCGTGGTCATAATAATAGAAGTCAAATGTGCTCGTTTAATCGAACTCTCTCGAAACCCAAGCAAAGACCGAAAAACGATACAAAGCTTCAAGTTCTGAGGGTAAAACTTAGTTGTCCCGAACTTTTTGTAGATTGCTGCACAAAAGTGATATTTTTAGCCACCCGACTTGGAGACAAATCGTTGCGCAAAGTTTACCAACGCGACAAAACGGTCGATCGAACCAATCCGAAGTCCTCTTTAATTTATGCAGCTTTATTCGATTATATTTGTGAAGATTATAAAGAGTTTGCTTTGAGATTTTTCGAAAATTTAATTCAGGCCACCATTGTAGCATAATTGGCATCTAAAATATTGTGACCATTCCCAAGACTCCACACTTAGCTTACTATCAGGCGATATGAAGTTGTATGGGCGCGGTGTTCTTAAAATACTGGTCGATGTGTTTTTGGACCCTATCAATAAAATTATACAGCTCCGGTGATGTCTACTTCCCTATGCCATCTATTCAAATAGTCCGATTCCATTGCGAACAATATTTATATAACCGGCTTTACCAGTATTTCTTCAAAGTACTAGCAGATATAGCGGTATTCTGAAGCTGCGTTTCCACAAGTTAGTTTCTCGCCAGAGCGGGGCTCGGACAAGCAAACTGCGTTCGATCGTCAGTATTTTATTAGAAACACATTTCTATAATACCATCGTTTTACCGTGAAACCGGACCTAATAGAAACTGCCTCGTGGATATAAAATGTATGGCAAATGTATGACAAATTGTTTATTAAAACTGTCTTTTTTCCAGCTCTATACAACAACCACCGGGAAAAACCACTAACAGTATAACGAACCAGTATCCAAAAAATGATGCTGGAGGTAACTTCATACCACCGTCTTATAACTACCAGAATAACATTTACAATTACAACCAGAACGACCAAAATGGCTACAACTACAACCTGCCTAACGGATATCCTAACACCAATGGATTCGTCAATTATCCCGATAACGATGTCAATGCATTACTCGGGATGGATCCCGTGCCAGACACATCCACCGACGTTCCACCCACTCCTGAACAACTCAATCTGCTAAGGCTCGCCGCACAAGAGATTGGCGGTGCACAATTCACAACACCGAATAAATACGATGAGAAGTATTACGACTTCTTTGAACCGAGCCAAAGAAACTCACTGCCAGAACCTAACATGTACTCAGTCAATAACTTCAACAGGCCTAACGTAGAAATGAACTACACCTCTAATTACGACGCGGCTTATAATAACTCTCAGCGGTTTGCTAACAAATTCGATAGTTACATGAATGATAAAAACCAGGAAAGTGAAGCAATGGCATACATGAACCAACTAAGTATAGCTGGCGACAGAAATAAAGAGAATGCAGTTAACAATATAGATTATAATAAGATGCCAATGGATTTAAATGGCCACTATCCGAATGAAGATTTCAACAAAATGCAAGAGGAAAGGAATAAAATGTATTACAACAGGAATTTCCAGCAAATGCCACCGAATAAGAACTTTGGAGAGAATAACTATTATGATATGATGGCACAGGTCAACGAGAGGGGTCCTATGAATCCAAACTTCGATTATTCCAATCAAGCAGCCGTTTCCGCCGCCGCCGCTGCCGCCGCCGCCGCCGCTGCTCCTGCTCCAATAAATTTTAAACCAAATGGATATAATCAAAATGATTTCATGCAGAGGCGTGATATGAATCCAATGGTGCTACGGGATAATTTTCAAGGGAATGGTACCTACGAGAATCAGCAGATGATATTGATGCGCCAGAACCAGGTCGAAATGGCGCGACAAATGGGTTTGATAATGAGGAATCGTCCACCGCCTAATCCGCTTAACGTTGACGTGTCGTTTCTACATGAAAATAATCCTTATAATTTGGGTGAGTGTACTTTTTTCCTAAAATCTTATTCGTTATCACATCTAAGGATTGCAAGCCATCATAGTATTAATTTGAATTATGTATTTTTATCATTGTTTATACAGTCTACGGTCACCACTCTCGAAGTGAATACTCTGAATACATAAGTAAACTGGAGTCATACAATGTCAAGAGTAATTCAATACAATTCAAATTCATGTATTCGGTATTCAGTAGCGGGGTTTGATGAACATTATTCCTGTAATCAAATCAGTGATACTTACCAATGAAATGGGTTATGAATCATTTTGTTCACTGGCAATGGGATTATCAATATGCTTCCGATATTCTCTCCGGGGTAGGCAGAGACAACATGGGATTACAACTAATGCAGTTACAAAAAAAAAGCCGTATACAAAATCAAAACGGGCTAATTTCGGTATTTCACTGTCAGATACGATGTCACGACGCATGCACGCATCCATAATGCGCGCATGCGTCGTGGCATCGTATAGATAAAACAGTTTTGATCGTTTGATATTTATTACGTGTCTTTTATTTTCAATAATTTATTTGTAAATTAAAATCAAGATATACAATAATGTTAACGGGAATTAAAGCGATCATGGTATAGGCACATGCATACCTTTGATTTGCCTGACGTTTCGACGAGGTTACACCGGCCGTGGTCACAGGCTGAGGAACCGTTAACATTTAAAAGTTAAAATGAAGAGTGAAATAAAATTCACGAAATAAAAGATAAATGTTGGGAAGGTCTAGAAAATCAGAAAAGCAAAATCGGCCACCTTGTCAAAACGGAAACTCTCGCTCGCTCGGTCAATTACTTTGTATGAAGAAGTTCTCAGTTCCATTGAACGACATTTTCGCGAGGCGATAATTTCTGGGAGCATGCACTTATGGTAAAAATCTATCAACGATTATTAATTTTTTTTATCCCATGAATTGTCGTCTCTCTTGATAACTGTAGTTTTTAATGGAAAGTCTGGGCCAGTCCACACATAAAAATATCTTTTCTGGTAATATGTAATTGTCCTTGAGCTTGGTAATACCAGTTATTATTTGTATCAATAATTACTTCTTGCTTTTTATTAACTTCCCAAAAAAAAATATTTTTTAGCAAGTTCTCCAGTTTTACAGAACACAAATTTTGAAGAGTTTGGCTTTTGTCGTCGAAGCCATTATCAAGAGAACTACATGCCTCCTTTTTCGTGTTTGCTGATATTACATTAGAAAAACATGACGTATCCACATATAAGCATATATTTGCTCTTGCTCTTTCATCATTGCTTTCAAAAAAAACCTAAGGTCATATTCATAAAAAAAAACACCTATAAATGTATGAACCAGGATTACAAATGCAAACTCCAACACTCGGCTATTTTTACATTTAACTGTACCTGAGAACAGTACCAACGTAATTTGCAATACGTATTGTTATAATCCATACTAATATTATAAATGCGAAAGTAACTCTGTCTGTTTGTCTGTCTGTCTGTATGTTACGCTTTCACACCTAAACCACTGAACCGATTTTGATGAAATTTGGTATAGGGGTAGACCTTGAGAAAGGACATAGGCTACGTTTGGTCGCGATAACCGACATCCACGCGGGCGGGGCCGCGAAAAGCTAGTACACAATAAAATTCGTTAAAAATAACAGATAGAGATTTTATTAAACAGTTTTCCCGATCGACACCATCAACATGAAACAATAAAAACTTACCGATCAAAACCTTACGAGCCGTATAGGTTCATTCCTACAGCATTCATGTGTTTTTTGAATTACAGAGCGGACCGTCCAAACTCTGAGTGTGCGGACACCGGCTCCGCAAAGGCGACGGCGAGGGGCGCGGGGACGGGGACACCGACAGCGAAGGTGGCGAAAGCGACAACGAAATGGGCAAAACTATCGCCATATTTATTTAAATTAAATATTCTATAAATTAGCTCTGCACATTTTACTCTAAGATTAATATACGAGAGGTCAAATGTAACAAAGCTTGTAGTTCGCGACACAATCAACTCTGCTTGCCCACAGAGACATAGGCGCTTGTTCCATTCCATATAAAAGATATATCTTCAAGTATACCGAGAACCCAGTATGGTAGCTTAGTGGTTAAGGAGTCGGCTTTACGATCGAGAGGTCCCGGGTTCGATCCTGGCCATTACACTACCGACGTGAGCTCCTAGCACAAGCAATTTAGCTTAGTTGGAGGGGTTAGAGGGAATATTAGTAACTTCGGTTCTGATATTCTTTAAAAAAAAAAAAAAGAATTAAAAAAAAAAAAAAAAAGCATGGAAGGAGAACCGTTGGACATTTCTGCATAGCTGTTGAAGGCCTATTCATTACCTTGTATTTGTTCACCGTTCATCGCCTATTTTAGTAGTTGAATTCCCCCCTTAGTAGTTGAATTCGGAAAAAGGTAAATTAATTTCTAACCAGACGTATTTATAGGAAATCTTGTGCTGCTCAGTTTAAGACTGACGGACTTACATACGAACTATCACCACCTCTTTTTTTCCGAATGAAATTTCTAAAAAAAAAATTCATGATTAATACTTTAACCGTAAAATGCAGGACCTGCCAAAATTTCAAGTTTGTACCTCCAACAGTTTAGCCTTTGCGGTGATGAGTCAGTCAGACGGGACAAATCATGTAATGGTATATATTTTGTTACATTTGATCTCTCGTATTTATTAAATGTGTATCCTACAGTAAATTTGTGTAAAGCTAATTTATAGGAAATTTAATGTGATAATAATGCTGCGTCGCCCCTTGTCGCTGTCGCCGTCGCTCTGCTCGCGGCCGCACACTGAGAGCGCTGGGCGCTGACTGACGAGAAATGTCGGTGATCGCGTTGTATAAAATCACGATCTCAGTTGTACTAAAATATATTTTTTGGTAATAATAATTTATAGATAGAAAAGGAACTGACGTACATTTGTTGTAGACAGTAATTTTTTCATAAATAAGAATTTTAGATATCCAGAAATTAATGAAATATTTTTTTTTAGTTATAGGTCTATTCTATATTAGTAACTTGAGTGCTGATATTCTTTAAAAAAAAAAAAAAAACAAAAAAAATATAAAAAAATTTAAACAAAAAAAAGTATGGAAGGAGAGCCGTTAGACATATCAGCATAGCTGTTGAAGGCCTATTCATTGCATTGTATTTGTTCAGCGTTCGTCGCCTATTTTACCCCCTCAGTAGTTGAATTCTGAAAAAGGTAAATTTATTTCTAACCAGACGTATTTATAGGAAATCTCGTGCTGCTCAGTTTAAAACTGACGGACTTACATACAAACTTTCACCACCTCTTTTTTCCGAATAATAGTGAAATTTCTAAAAAAAAATTCAAGGTTAATACTTTAACCATAAAATGCAGGACCTGCCAAAATTTTAAGTTTCTACCTCCAACAGTTTAGCCTTTGCGGTGATGAATCGAGTTAGGTCGCCACCCGTCAGTTTCTCTAATTGTTCATTTTCCCTAACTCGTCAGTTTCCTTATTCGTCAGTTTTTTAGATTTCGTTAAGTGGTCAGTTTCTCTATCTCGTCAGTCTCCCTAATTCGTCAGTTTCCCTGACTAGTCAGTTTACATGATTCGTCACTTTTCTCATATTAGTCAGTAAATGTACAGTCATTAATAAATGTTTATTGTGTAATCAATGTACCTATGTAAGGATTTATTTTTATCTCTATTCTGTTCTATTATATTCTCATTTACGAGGAAGGTGCCAATAATGTGGATATCTACGACCTGTTTAGAAGGAAAATATAATACTTTTTCTGTATAATAGATTTTTCCGATGACATTTTGACTTTTGCGTTTGTCGTACGTACTATATCCTGTTATTCTGTAATATTGAATATTACTCGTATTTACAACATATACAGTGGATGAACAGCTAATTTTTATATCATCCGAAAGGGGAATGTTCAGCGTTTCAAAACAGTTCAATCAACTATACTCTTTTCACGCTGACATTGGAAGCATATCTGAGGAAACTAACGTTGTGCCATTGATTTATTGCCTTTTACCAGAAAAAAAAGAGCCAACATACTTGAGAGTATTTGAATACCTTAAAAATAAAATAAATGCTGAAATATTTCACGTGGATTTCGAACTGGCAGCTGGCAGCATGAACGCAATGAAAACTAATTTTCCGCCGGCAAAAGTATTTGGATGTTTTTCACTACCGGCAAAGTTTATTGCGAAAGGCAAAAGATTTAAATTTTATTTCTACCAAAGAAGGTCGCAAACAACCATACGCGCTTCTATGGCTTTTTTGCCAAAACATTATTTACACGAAGCATGGTTAGTAATTTCATCCCATACACCGTCGGGCGACAACTTTGAAGCTTTTAATGCTTACACGGCTGAAATGTAGATGAGTACATACATAGATTTACATACAATGAACGACACAGAACGATTAATTTGGTAGAACTTGGCACAATAGATTACGTTTGCGTCTAGTGCAACGAAAACCAAATTTATTTATGTTTCCATATTAAAAAGAGAAGCCAATTATGTAGACTTTAAAGTGAGACAAAAATGTATATATATTGGTGAGAAAAAAAGAGATATTTTACTAGATAGACGCATAACAGAAATCGTTTCTAGTTTGTTGGTAGACGATATATTTGAGGCTAACAATTGCTTATGGACTAGTCTTTTAAAATTAAGCCTAATTACTACTGTAAAATATATGAAACGTTTAAAGTAAAGTAGCTTATCAAGTTTAAAAAAAAATGTTGTTTTTTCCTTCCGAATGTACCCCATTGACGAATCATGTAAACTGTCTAGTTAGGGAAACTGACGAATTAGGGAGACTGACGAGATAGCGAAACTGACCACTTAACGAAATTTAAAAAACTGACGAATAAGGAAACTGTCGAGTTAGGGAAAATAACCAATTAGAGAAACTGACGGGTGGCGACCTAACTCGATGAATCATTCAGTCAGACGGGACAAGTCATGTAATGGTATATAATTTGTTACATTTAATCTCTTGTATTTATTAAATGTTTATCCTACAGTAAATATGTGTAAAGCTAATTTATAGGAAATTTAATGTGATAATAATGCTGCGTCGCCCCTTGTCGCTGTCGCCGTCGCTCTGCTCGCGGCCGCACACTGAGAGCGCTGGGCGCTGACTGACGAGAAATGTCGGTGATCGCGTTGTATAAAATCACGATTTCAGTTGTACTAAAATATATTTTTTGGTAATATTTATTTATAGATAGAAAAGGAACTGACGTACATTTGTTGTAGACAGTTATTTTTTCAAAAATAAGAATTTTAGATAGTCAAATTAATGAAAGAAAAATTTTTAGTTATAGGTCTGCCAGAATCTCATGGCACGATTTAAAAAAAGAATTACGATTTTCATATGGCAATGTTGATGTCATCTCGTCAAATTTGACAATCTCATAGAGGTGAAACTTTTGTACGACTATTTCTTTATAACAGACATAACACGCACATGCGCACAAGTCTGACCGGTATACTCAGTTCACAAAGTTTGAGATTGATGTAAACCGAAATGTCAAATATTTTATTGTTTCAAAGTTTCTGGTCTTTGTAGCGGTTTGACCAATAATTTTGGCTTGTGCCATTTTGATACTTTTACATAGATTTTTTATTCTTCGCCACTTATAACTTCTTTGTGATGATGATCTAGTTGTAGTTATTCATTGAAATAAAATCATTTTTTACGGATTCTATCGCGATATATTTTTTATTATTCATGATGGTAGTTGTATACAGTATGGATACGACATATAGGCATTTACGGAAACAGTGAAGCGTCCTGGTCCATAGGAATGAAACAAAATTAAATTTAAACTCAAATTCGCAGATTAAAAAAAAACTAAATTTCCTAACAAAGTAATTATTAAAATAAATGTAGAAAATGTAACCACTTTTATAAGTCATTGATTCATTCACAAAAATACACACGCTTAGAATTTGCACAATACTTACTATAGGTACAGCTCAAAGCGGCAACGTGCCGCCAGCTGACGCGCGCTCGTGACCTACCTACTGAGGTAAGATTAGGCACCTATCACGAAAGTTCACTTAACTTTATAAACACCACTTTTTCACGGCAGTGCTTAAAAATGTGAATCTAAATTTTAGAAATGCCCGCCACTAACTTGAAAACATAAAATGATATCGCCAAACTAACTGTTCAACAGATTTCGGTTAGGTACCTACCTTGCTTTCAATTTATCAAATGCCTCAATAATACGGCTGCGAGTCACTTTCAGAGACACGTTAGGTACACTATACACTTCGTTGTTTTTTTCAAAAAAAGAATACGTAACAAAACTCGCACAACAAATTTACTAGGTAGGTATTTAGACTCATTTTCACCGTTAAAATTAAGGATAGAATAGCTAAACAAAAAATAAACACAAAAAGAATAGATTAGTGTCAATTTCACTTTAAAAACAAATTAAAACGAGAAAATAAACCGAGAGGATCAAAGAACGACACGCGGTCCCCAGTGACGTCGCGGTTACTGACAACATTCCAGAAATTAACGAAACATAAAATTGTACCTAGGTTAATAAGGTAAAAGCACCAATATCCATCTTTGAATATGTTTATTTTAGAATATTTTATTTATTATTAACCTGATTGATGAATAGTTGGAAGGTATTTATTGTCAATTTTCATGGTGTTCATTATCATGTCATCGTGCGTAGTTTTCCTGTCAGAGTTGGAGGGTAGCCTGGGGTAGCCCGGTAGTCGCTCCCACAAAAGCCAAGATAAACCAAATGAAAATAAAGGTTAGGAAAGCAGCCCTCAGGCACCAAAGTACAAGATATGGATGCAACCGGGATTAACACTGAAATTATGAGCTTTAAATTCTTCATTACGTAGATATTAATACTCTTAGATATTGAATTTGTTATGGAAAAATTATAAAGAAATCAAATACAAAGTGTAAGTAATCAAAGTTAATCATTGATAAGTAGGTACCTACTTATCAAATCAAAAAGTTTTATGTGTAATCAAAACAACCATTATTCTCTGTACGAGTAACAGACTGCCGTTAATCAGAAATTTACCCTACCGGCGGCACCCTTTGAGGTATTATGTCTCTCTCATTACAATCGTATTTTTACGAAATTGATGAATGGAAAAATGAATGAATACACAGAACGGCAACGTCGCATCGTGCAATTTTAATAGTAATAAGGGTTTCCATCTGCAAAATCCGTAAACCAGGACAAGAAGTTTTTTTTATACTACTAAGGTGGCAGATAAGCATACGGCACACATGATGGAAAGTGGTTAACGTGGCCTATGGACGTATGCCACCCCAGGGGTGTTACAGTTGGGCTGCCGAGCCTGTAAAAACGTCGGACGCCAGTCACCTCCGGAAAAGTCAAAACCACCAGATACGATAAGAAATCGTATCCGGGATTTCGTGCATGCATACCCCACTTTCCCAAGAGGTTCGCTCGTTCACTAGTGTACCGGAGCCGGACATGGCTAAAGAAGAACCAAGTAGGCAAGTGGAGGTAACGTGGAACATCGGCACGCCGTATGTACTTTCCAGGCGGACGGTGGCCGTGACGGCCGGCGGCTGTTACTCTAAGCTCATTGGGGACATCTACCTGGTGACGGTCTCACATGCACCACATGGGCAGGTCGGAGTGGGTATAGTGCTCTCGGGTGCTACGTGGCTACAAATCCGGGGAAACTCGGACGGATGGTAACCCTAATGGTAGTATTTTCGTGCAATTTAGAGTTCATTGATAACTGCGATTCTACGGAGTGTTTAAAGTTGTTCAAAATTTTATAATATTAAAACCCTAGTTTCTGCCCTTAATACTGGGCCGATTTTGTTCAAATTTTTCCTATTTGAAGCTATGGGGGTACCAAGTATATGGTTTCAATTAATGCCTATATGTCGTATCCATATTGTATACTCATGATGGTAGTTGTCGCATAGTTTGAAGTATAAGTTATCTCAAAATAACCGAATCATAGTGAAGAATTGGTGTTCATATTTACGCAGAATGAGCTCACTGTGTCGTTCAGTCTTGTTGGATTTTTCTGCTTACTGGGTTTGATTAAGTGGATGACTGGTACGGTAGCTTATTTGTTAAGGATTCGGCCTTACGATCGAGAGGTCCCGGGTTCGATCCTGGCCATTGCACTACCGACGTGAACCCACTCGTAGCACAAGCAATTTAGATTAGTTGGAGGAGTTAGCAGGGATATTAGTAATTTCTGTTGCTAATATTCTCTTAAAAAAATAGGCCATATTCTAAACCTCTTCCAGAAAACATCCACAAAACAGGCGCGGGTTTGAGGCCGATTAATCAAAAGTAGGTAATGAAAATAAGTAAATAACGCGCTCGAAGTGATTCAAGTGTTCAATAGCTCAGTTGGAAGAGCATTCCCCCTGTGAGGGAAAGGTCGTGGGTCCAAGTCCCACTTGAGCGCTTCTTTTTCCCGATGTATTTCGAATTTAAAAGTTAGCTTATTATCTTCTAATATATAAAATTCTCGTGTCACAGTTTTTGTTGCCATACTCCTCCGAAACGGCTTGACCGATTTTGATGAAATTTTGTGAGTATATTGAGTAGGTCTGAGAATCGGCCAACATCTATTTTTCATCCCCCTAAATGTTAGGGGTAGTCCACCCCTAAATTTTTATTTTTTATTTTTTAGACAAAATTTTTAATTTCTATTTTTTTATGATACAACATACAAAAATACATACAATCCTCAATTTTCAACCTTCTACGATCAACCCTTATTTTTTAATAGCCATTTTAGTAATTTAATATTTTTTTCTTTCCGGTAGAAAAATGATCAATCGTCATTTAATTATTATATTAATCTTCTAATATATAAAATTCTCGTGTCACAGTTTTCGTTGCCATACTCCTCCGAAACGGCTTGACCGATTTTGATGAAATTTTTTGTGCTTATCCGGTATCTATGAGAATCGGCCAACATCTATTTTTCATCCCCCTAAATGGTGCAGCGGGAACGGGATCTGACGCCACGGGTGCAGGGAAAAATTGGCGGTACGAAGTTCGCCGGGACAGCTAGTATGCTATAAAAATTTCATTCAAATGACCTATTATATTTATCTATTTAAACTCAAAGTAATACAATTTGTAACTATGAAATCACATAATATGTCGGTGAAAACGACAAAATATCGTATACGGTATCTTAACCTCATACTGAAACTTAGTTGATATTATTTGGACGGATACTCCTCCTGTTAAGCCACTGTAGGATAATATCCAATTTCGTAATATTAAAGTTATCTTTCTATTTCTAGGTCTAGGTTGTACAATAATAGGCCCGAGCCCGACCGTCCCACCGCCTGTATTGCCATCACCTATGATAGATCTACCTATGCTTGCGCCCTACTACGCTATGAGGATGAAGAGAGAAGACAGGTAAGGGTTACTTTATGTCTTACAACCACCGTTTCATAATCGTATTCATGAAACCTCGTCCATATTCACCTAAAACCTCTTCCATATTCCTCTAAAACCTTGTCCATATTCACTTAAAACTCTGTCCGTGTTCACCTATAACGTCGTCCGTGTTCACCTAAACCACTGTCCGTGCTACGACACAGTAACTTCTTATTACATAACGGACCATCAGCGATTATCATTTTATTTCTTTTCAGTCGAAGTCCATCTTCTGCATCAGCAGTCCTCCACGCTCACCTCGACGCGTGTTACGAACAATGGCGGCAGTTGGAACGCGAACGAAAACGGACCGAGGCGAAGTTGGCACTTGCGTACCCGGGGAGGGCTGTGTCGTCCAGTAACTCTATACCTGTGCCCCGGCTACCACCCTGTCCCAGCAGAGTGGATAGGCTCACTGTGGATATGCTCCGGGAACACACCAAGGTAAGAAATTAACAGCAGGCGGTATTACCCGCGTGAACACTGATCGTTTATCGCAATGAGGAAGTGACCTGTGTGTTATCTGAGAATGCAGATTATCTCTGACTATTGACCTCCCTTTACCTTTGTCAGTTCAGATGGTTGAGTTTGTTTGATCTAAACATCTTCACAATTTACATTTATAATATGTATTAGCTTTTGCCCGCGGCTTCGCCCGCGTGGATGTCGGTTATCGCGACAAAACATTTCTCAAAAGACGTAGGTGTACAAAGTTTCATGCTTCTAACTTTGAAAATGACGAACTTTCCATACAAAAGTTTGTAATCTATGTTAGTAGTAAAATTTTGAAAAACGTTGATACACGTGTTCATTTATTTCTTAAAAGACACAGGTTTATGAAATTTAGTGCATGTAGCTCTGAAAACGACGGACTTTCATACAAACTTCCATCCCTAATAATCTTGGCGGATGCCTAATGAAGTTTGGTACAGAGAAAAAACTTTAGTCTGGAATGTGGTATAAGTTCCTATGAGTTGTGGGAATGGATTCAGTATATATAAATTTCTTTACATTGAAAACTGTGTTCCTTGATTCGGTTCGAAAGTAATATAAATATTTTATTTCAAGGTGTTAACCCTAATGGGTAAGATGGAGACTCTACGGGCGAGTGTGTGCGTGGCGCAGAACAAGAAACCTATCAAGACTGAAGAGTCGAAGATCACTGTACTGAAGCGGGGTCAGGAAGTGGCTGAGAAGGAGAAAAGTCAAGAGCCGGGTGTCGATCCTGCTACCTTTGACCCTAGTACGTGGCGAGAGGATGTTAAGAACTTGGCTGAGATGTGAGTTTTTTTAATACTAATCCATTTACAGCACAGGAGATAGGTACCTATGCACTTTTACACAATACAATATACAGTACAGATGGCAAAAAAAGTACAGAGAATAACAATGTAAAAATGACAGTACAAATGGCGATCTTATCGCTAGACGAGATTTCTTCCAGACAACCTCAATGGACATGTGTGCAATGGATTGGTGTATGGGCAATTCAGGGTACGCAGTTAAAATATACACCTAAATAAGTAAATGAATACTACTTCTAATTACTACTACTACTACTTATGAATAATAAAATCAATAATTTAATATTATTTAATAATAATAATATGAGTAAGTCGTAAGAAAATCGGTAGATGACGCCACGTCGCCTCAAAGACGTATATGATGGGAAATTTGAATCATATCGGGCGTGTCTCGGTAGCCGAATTGGTCAGGCATTCCCCCTGTAAGGGAAAGACTGCGGGTTCGAGTCCCGCCCGAGAATATTCTTTTTCCCTATGTATTCGATTTGTATAGTTAGCATACTTAATGCTATAAAAATTCCTTCAAATATGAGTAGTATGTCAGGATCTTGCAAATGGAGATCCGTGATCTATGCCCTATGGGAAACAGGCGTGATTTTATGTATGTATGTATGTAATAATAATATTGAGTTTAAATAAATAAAACATTAGGAAACAAAAAGTAAAATAAGAAGCAATTATAACGATAGATAGTGAGTAGTGAACATACTTTTAAAAATGTTCAGTGATTGTGCTTGTCTCATTGGCACAGGTAACGCATTCCACAGATTTTATGATAATGTGTCACCCCAGAGTCCGTTTAGTTTCTTCAGCTATATTGGGAATGTCCACCGTCTGAGACACCCCAGCTCGAGTTGCAGTGGCCAACCTATTACAGAGATAAAATAACATGTTTGGAATGATGCAGAATAAAATAACATGTTTGGAATGACTAATGAACTCGAATGAAATAAAAAATAATTAAAATAAAATACAGAGGCCTTACTGCTGAAATATTATAGAACTAAAATGTTGTCGGGGTCACCGTTGTCCCCCCTCCCGAGGAGGGCCAAACCGTAAGGGATGGCCCTGGGTCAGCCGGGGTGCGAGGGATATGTCGATGACAACCTCACCTCCGGCCTAGCACCACGACCCACAGTCGGCGTGCGGTTTTAGTTGGTTCGAGTTCGACATAACCTCCCCTTCCGGCTGCGTCAGGGGGGTATCTGAGGGATTTTTGCACGAAAAAAATAGGCACTAAAATGTTTTAATTACTTAATTGTACAACTTGTACACACTTGTATCGCACAATTCATTCTTAAATCAGGTTAAAGCTATTTTTATTGTTGAACTTTTGTCCTAAAATACCAACTGCTCGCAAGAACGTTTCTGTAGAAGTAAATAGTGACGTCACAGACCAAATGAGTCCATTAGCAGTGAGCGCACCAGTCAATCAATTAATTAGCCTATCGTACTCCACTGCTCACATACTGGAAATAGTAGACCAGACGGATTAGTATAAGCTTTATTTCGATAGGACACGTCAATTTGACTTCACCTCGCCTGATATTAAGCTAAAGGCGAAGTCTCGGAAAGAGGCTCACCATCGGAAACATGTACCGTGTTAACAGTGGTGGCACTCAGCTCGACGGCCACATTAGATGCCTTTTCACGCCCCGCTTAAAGGACCCGGGACTGTAGGAAGAGGGAAACACGTGAGCTGGCAGGGAAGTTCCAGGTCTTTTCTCCTTCTCTCGCAGTGGTATCGTCTGAGTATTTTTCCGTTAGTCGCTTCTTACGGCACTCTTCGAATGAGATAGGGTGGTGATACTTGTGTTCCTTCCCCGTCACCACACGTACCATATTATGTAGGGCAAACGTATCCATTCTTGGCATCTCACCAATTATTGGCAGTTACGTACGTACGTTACGTATAATTAAAAAAATAAATGAAGTCACATCCGTTAACTTATAAAAATAAGCATTCTCGATAGCTATTCCTTTCCAATAATATTTGGTCTGACGTATGCACATAGTTTGGTTACCTAATGGTGCCAATATTTGGTCAACATAAAATTGGACAAAACTGTAATTTTTAATATTTAACGAGTAATATAATATTTGCTTTCGATCAAAATAACGGAAAGACATATTCCTTTTCTTACTTTTTACTATTGTCTTCTCTTAAAAAGTTTCCATATAAAACTTTTATTTCAAATAATATATATCACCCTTTATTCACTTATAGTGCCGGAAATTGTATGTTTTACCCTATTAATGTATGTATAACGATGCGGTGTTGTTTGATGCAGCGCGCCGCACAGCGAGGTGGAGAGCGCGATGCTGGCGTGGCGCAACGCCGTGGGCGTGGTGCAGGCCGCGCGCCGCCGCGAGCTGCAGCCGCACAACCCGCATCGCCTCGCGCGCCCCGACGGTACGCACGCACGCACGCACACACACACACACACACACACACGCACACACACACACACACACGCGCACACAGACACACGCGCACACACGCACACGCACACGCACACACACACACGCGCACACGCGCACAC
Organism: Eilema sororculum; assembly: GCA_914829495.1. NCBI lineage: Eukaryota > Metazoa > Arthropoda > Insecta > Lepidoptera > Erebidae > Eilema > Eilema sororculum. The sequence goes on from OU618532.1 coordinate 4,286,909, forward strand.
ACGCACACAGACACACACACACACACGCACACAGACACACGCACACAGATACAGACACACAGAGAGAGACACACACACAGACAGACACACGCGCGCACGCGCACAGACACACGCGCACACGCTCACGCACGCACACACACGCACACAGACACACACACACACACAGAGAGACAGACACATGCACACACACACACTCACACAATACACATAAATTTATTACGCATATTCTGCAAAACAATTACAACAACAAAAAAACAAGCTTTGCGTCAGCCGAATCCTTGTGTCGTCCGAAGTCCTGGGTTGGCAAAGATGTGAGGGATATATCAGAGAACCTCACTTTCGGCTTTGCACTATTACCCTCAGGTGTAGTGCGTTTTTGTCGGTTCGAGTCCGACGTGGCTTCGGTAGAGGAGGTAACAATAGACTCACCCCCTATTACGTGGGACCGACTACAATGATTGGTGAAATGTGGGTGTTAATTCACCTCTGCCTTACCCTCCGGGGATAAACATAGTAAAACATAACATAAACTCACGCCTGGATTTCCCAAAGGGGTAGGTAGAGGTGCTAGCACCCACATATTGCCAGTTCATTTTTAGGTCCCAATGTAATAGGTGGCGAGCCTATTGCCATTAACCGGGCACTTATAAACCTGCGATAAATACACACATAACTTCGAAAAGCATCGAATAATCATTGGTGTGTGCCATGGTAAACCTGGGATCGAACCCGAGGCGTGATTATATGTATGTATATATGTTAATTTTATTTGACAGCCTCTGCGGTGTGGTGGTAGTGCACGCGACTGCCACGCAACGAGGCGCGGGTTCGATTCCCGCTCAGTGCAAATATTTGTATGCATGAATATGGCTATTTGCATTGGTCTGGGTGTGCCTATGTATAATATGTATTTACAAAAAAAAAGTATATAAGTATGTTTATCCGCATTCTAGATTCCATAACACAAGCTATAAAAGCTTACCATGGGTTTAGATAGCGTTGTGTAGAATTTTGTGGAATATTTATTTATTTAATTTATTTCTGAACCTTTTGGCTTACGGCATTCTCAAAGGTTTAGGCTGGTTTTATCGTTACGCGTTTCGGCAGCGCCGCGGAGCGCGCGCGTTCAGAGATATATGGGAGTAGAAGTTGCGTTTTTGTGTCGCGCGCTTGGGTAGCGCCGATGTTCGACAGCGCTGTCCAAACGCGCACTGCTCATTTGCTTCTACGGCCCGTGTGCGTTTTAGTGTGACGCTGTTGAGACGCGCCGTAGGTATAATTGTGTAAGAAATGAATTACATCGATACGGGACGAGTAATCGAGGTAGATCGATCCAGAAGGTGTTTATGGGACCCGGCCGATGAATTATACAAAAATAAGGATGCAAAAAATAAAGCCTGGGAAGAAATTGGAAAGGGTTTGGAACTAATCTTTTTCGCCTTCCCTGCCTTCTTTTAAATAAAAAGTAAATAGCCAGTACTCGACTCGCATTAACCTTCATAATATTGTACACGACTGTCTCCCAGCAGCGGAACGCGTGCTACTAATCTCGTTTTATAGTGCACCGCTGTTCAAACGCGTGCTGTTAACAGCGCGCAGCTCAACAGCGCGCCTGGCGGCGTGACGATAAAACCAGCCTTACATTGCGGGTTGTATCAACATGTATGTGTTGTTGCGCGTGCGCAGCGGTTCCGCAGCTGGGCGAGGCGGTGAAGCAGCTGAGTGCGCGTGCGCGGCGCGCTCGCTGCGCCATGTGGTGCGACCTCACGCTCACCGTGGCGCTGGCGCCGCACCACGCGCACCGCGACCCACCGCCGCCCACCACCACCACCACCGCCACCACCACCGCGCCGACCGTCTTGCCCACACCGGTAAGCACACTCTACACGCACCCGTACTGTACTGTACCCACAGAGGACAGAATATGATTAAGTAACGGAGATGCCCCATTGATATTTCTCCTACAGTCAATCGGGGTAACTTTGACAGTTCATCACTATATTTTTTAGCTAACATTTACTATGTTAAATAAAAAAGAGAACATTGCAACTGTGCTCTCAGATTGATATTCATGCTCTCAAGTTATTAGACGTCCATGAAAATTATAAAATACATAAAAAACTGGCAATTTTGTTGTGTCAAAGTTATAACCCCTGTATGGATAACTTTGGTACAGATGGGATTTGTTGCAGAAATCATAACTTTATACATTTTATAGCTTTAGGGTAACATTGATATAGGGTAACACCGAACCAACTAAGTCGGTTGCGTGAGGTACTTTAAAAAAGTTTTTGACATAAACTTCATTTGACAGCTTCTTTTTTTTTCATAGAGTTCGTATAAGAAGTTTGTTAGGTTCACGAATTGTATAATTTTATTGTTACACACTAAATGTTGTCCACGTAAAAAATAAAAAAGTATTTTGAGATTTGGCTGTCAAAGTTACCCCGATTGACTGTAATAAAAACGCGCGCCGAATGCGGGTGGGAAGAGAAACGTGAGTCGAAGGACTTCATAGGTATAACGTTCCTACCGAATGAGTCCATTTGACGTTTGGATGGCACGCGACTCGATTTCCTTCTCCATGACTGTACCCCATTGTAATATTGTGTATTTTAGTGGACATACAACAAACCACATATTTTATGTGTCTGAATACCCACAAATTGGAAAAATTTGGTGGTTCAAAGTTGCTGGTACAAAAATTGGTCCTTCGATCTGGTGTTCGAAGGACCAATTTTTGAACCAGCAACTTTTGGATTCAAAGCCATTTGTTACCGACGAAACATTTCCTGTCGCAATACACGCTGGCCGAGCGTAGGCCAGCATGTATGCAAGTGGCCAGCACAGACTAGTGTCTGTTGACCTGTCCACACGTTGGCCACTGTCAGTAGTATAGATTAATATATACCTAATACTGGAAATTGCTGGTAACTTCGAAATTTTTAGCGATATTATCTCCATCTAGTGCCTTTACATGCAAATTTCACTTCTTGATATCCACCAGGCGCCGCCGGTAGAAGTCACTTCTTCATGTTTATTAACTTTAAAACCATCGAAATTATTTATAGAAATGAGAAACGAATTGACAATTCGGCAGATGTACCTATTTAACCTCTGCTGAATTATAGATTTTAAATAAAAATTTATAACTGAGAGTGATACGGGGCCCTACGGGGTCAAGGATGAAGAAAACGATTGGTACGAGATCTACAACTTTAATCCGTAGGTCCTGCTTTACAATAATAAAACTACTCTAAGACAAGGTCGAGTGTCGGTTCGGGTACAAGGTCACGTCACTATAAACGGCAGGCTGAGTAATGTACTCAACTTGGGGTTCCGGGCTGGTCCCGTGCGAGTGTGACGTTGTCTTCCCCTCAAGGTCACCAGGCTTCGCAGCTGCTAGTTCGGTCCGCGGGGTCGTCGCCAAGGCCGTCTTCCAGACGGTATGGAGCGGGCAGGCAACCTCAGCTGGTTCGGAGGCGGGCCGGTACGGTGCGGTGCGGATATTACAGCCGGTGTGAAGTGGACCGGTATTCCAGCCGGTACCAAGTTCTGGGGAGACAACCACACGATTAGGCACTGGTGCGTGAATCCAATGCACAGCGCCGGGCCCCAACGTATAATTTTCTACATGGGCCCTAAGGTCGGCGGCGCTGTACAATGGTAGGTACACATAACACATAAAATAAACAATAAAACACAGAAATAAAACTGGATTGTTCCGGAATTCATAATCGTAAGTTATTATCGTAAGTACGTCTGTAATCCCGCCAACCACGGTTCAATCAACCATAAACAACTGGTTCAGTAATAATTAAGCTATAATACATATATATGCTGAACCGTGGATTTAAAACGAGATTAAAATTCGACAATTTACATATTTTCAAAATGTGGGTATCCGTAGAAAATTATGGCGAGATATACACCGTGTTGATTTTTCTCTTAGAATACGAACAATCAAACATTACAACTAATTGAATAGTTCTTAAGCAATTACTATATTCGGCTGTCTGTCGACATGTATACTCGCGACATATATTATGGACACACTTCATACAATAACTTTCTTACAACATTTTAACGATTACGATGTTAATCACAGTTTACTTTAAATTTAATTTAATTACATTTACACAAAGGATAAACTACAGCTAGGTAACTACCGAACTCCCGACCGCAGGTAGGCAGGTACTAAAAATGAGCTATCATCACGCTTAGCTCCTAGGGGCTAAGCAGGAATGTTACACGCGAATGAAGATGTTATTTTACTTTATTATTTACGTGACTATCGTTTAATACTCGCGCACTGTTTATTAAGGACACTAGACTTACCCCTTATGTTGGGAACTTTATACTTATAAGACTTTTCTTGAGATGCCGAGATATACTATCTACGATACGATATTAGCCTAGTTCTTATAGACAATTATAATAGTAACTAGCAGAATCTAGACTATATGTTATCTAGGTTTTAAGATTATGACGTTCACGTTCAGATTATCACGTTCCGCCGCGAAGTCTCGCGATCGAATGAGGTCTGCCGTCTACCTCAGCGCGAGCGCGGGGCGTGTTTTTTTTCTTGTTGTCGATCAGTGTTGTGCCGTCAGCCGATTCTCCGTTTGACGGAATGCGCTGATTGGTTATCAATTCGTGTGACTCATTTTATATGCGCGTTAGCACGATGCATTACCTTAAAAGGTAATGACCGCGTTCACCACCCAGTGATGGGGGTACGCGCCGCAATCGCGAGCTACCGGTATTTACCGTTTATTACTGCTATGTTCAAATGTTTTCATTTTTTATTACCGGAACCAGTGTTCACGTAACAAGAGGGACACAATAGATGGCAGCACATTTCTGTCTATTTTTTTTCTATGAAGTCGACATTCTTTGTGCATAAATACTACATACAGTCTGTCAACGAAGCCGTCTAGACAGAGCAATCGTGCGGGGGCAGGGGAATGGTGGGGGACGGGGTATTACTCGGTACGCCCATACATTTTACTCGGTACTAAGGATTCAGGGCTGTCTTATTTGTAATCAAGTAAACACACTAACCATGTTTTTTATTTTTGAATTTTTCATGGCGCTCTTTGGTTTGTTAAAATTGATATTTTTTTTCGTTTCATATATTTAGCGATCCAAGATGGCGGGCACGAAATTTTCGCTAAAATCGATATGGGTATCGTTTTCGGGGTTTTTGGGGTTGCGGATTACGAATATATCACCCATTTCGCGATCCAAGATGGCGGACACGAAAATTTTAATAAAATCAAAATTCCAAATGCAATTCTAATTCGTATTCAGACTCGACTCTCAGACTCAGAGTCAGACTCATACTCTCAGATTCAGTTTTCGGAATCAGACTATGAGTCTCAGACTTAAACTCTCAGACTCAGACACTAATTCGTGTCCGCCATCTTTCGTGTCTACTCAGACTCTCAGACCCTCAGACTTAGACTCTCAGACTCAGCGCCGTTTTCTAGAATGACATTCAGCCTGAGGACAGATTGTATAGGCCATAATACGTCAAACTATTAATCTGTCATCCGACAAATCAATTATTTAGGCTGAGTGTCATTCTGGAATACGGGCCTATGACTCTCAGACTCAGACTCTCAGACTCGGACTCTCAGACTCCAAATTCAAAAGTCAGACTTTAATATTACGTTTGATTATAATTGGTTGAAGGTTGAAATAAAAAGACTAAATAAGCATCGCAGAAAATAAATAAAAAATGAAAACTGAAGCGGCAACCCTGACAAAACTGCCAAAGGCGGCATTTCCGCAAACATCAAACGCAATGAACTACTGTAACATTACTCGTTATACTGTGTTTATAGTTTATAACAGGGGAGAGTGGTATATTGTACCGCCTTTTATATCATACCACCTCGATTTTCCATTAAAGTACACTTTTTCTACACTGGCAACACCAAACTATGCTTAAATGTCGTCTCCAACTTATCCTAAATTTATATTAACCATACTGTAATAAATTTCCTTTTATTCCACCCACCATTTTAAATTGACATCTAACATGTTGCTAGTGTAGAAAAAAAGTGTAATTTATTGAGGTGGTATGGTTTAAAATTTGGTGGTAAAGTATGTTGTAACACACATTCTATAAAATAATGATTGTATTTATAGAATGAGTCTGCCTCAACAAGTTCAACGCCGTCTACGGCTCCAAAGACACAAACTCCACAACAAGAAAATGCCTCGAGCAGCACAAACCAGGCTAATGCAAAGGCAAAGCCTAATAGCGATACTAAAGAGGTAAGAACCACCATATTATTATATTTCTCATACGCTAGCGTTTAACCGCCGTTCCCAATACCATACTGACAGTTAAAGATAGATCGCATCTACGGATAAAGTGCTCGGCTGTTGAAATTCAAAACATAGTAACTCTTTCCAACCAAAATGTTCCGGAGAGCCAAATTTTTAATGTTTTCGATGGATACTAACTGAAATTAAATCTAACGATTTATATTGTTGACATTTTAGTTTGTATAACTCGCAATCGCTCGAATTCACACCAATTTCGGAAAATAAAATTATACCGCGATGCGTCCCCTACGCTTACATGCCAAAAACCCAGTTACTGTGTTTTGAATTTTAACAGTCGGTACGTCAAATTTGTCTGTTGCGATCTATCTTTAACTGTGAGTAATGTTATTGGGAACGGCCGTAAGTTGTATTCTGTAAATCTGTACATGAGCACTGAAGAGCTCCCTCATGACGTCAGTGTTAGCTCTTATGTGATGCTGACAAAATGGCGAGCGCTCAAATCATACGAATTGATAATGGAATGTAGCCGTTAAGTCTTTAGAACACTAATAAATTAATCGCGGTCTAGAAAACAGCTGGCGAAAACACTACTTCTCCATCAACTATCTAACATATTTTACTTGTGCGATCGGAAATGCCAATTGAACATCAATCCCAATTGATGCACCATTTTTTTTATAATGATCACGCATATAAATAACAAAAAAATTGAACAAATCATTTTAGACTCAATTCGTTCAGCGTCAGCTTATCATTAAGGTCGTTAATGGCTTGCACCTGTTATTTTTTATTTGCATTCTGTGTGATGGTCGTTATAAAAATGCAGGTACTTCATTTGTTTCTGCTATTGCTCACCTCTTTTTATCTTTGTTCATTTGTTTTTTTTTTTTGTTGTACAACTGGTTGTACCGTGGAAAACATTTTTTTAAAAGCCCTAATTGATATTGCAGGAAAAGCCAACCGAAGCTTCAAAGCCCGAGACGAAGAATGAAACAACAAAATCTTCAAACAAACCAACAGACAAGCCCCAAGATAAGAACCAACAGCGTCGCACACAGAACTATAGGAAAGTTCAACGCAACGACTTCTACCAGAGGAATCAGAGGTATGACAACAGATTCATGCCCAACCGACACCCCTACTACTTGGCTGCTGGACCACCTATCAACTAGTTGGTTTTTCTACTCATTGAACCTTTTTTGTATTGGAAATCATGATTTTGATATGTTGTATATCCTACATTCGAAAATTGAAATCGTTCCGGTAAAACGTAAATACAGTGTGTGTTAATCGGTTTAAATAGCATTAGAGTCCAGTTGGTTTTAAATATAGGGTTGCAAACACGTTGTAAATGTGAACTGTCGACTATTTTCTTTCTAATCATTAAATTGATTTATATTTTAAAGTTTTTAATATTCCAATATAGTGAAAAGATACAGAGATGATTCTAATTGGAACCTATTTTCAATACAATTAAGGTTCTAATACATTAGCTGAGCTTTTGCCAGCAAGATTTGTCTACCTTATATGTATTGAGCAAAGCATGTTGAAAACATTTCTTTGAATTATGCCAACTGAAGTAAAAAAAATACTATTTTCTCAGAATTTTCTTACATATTTTGTATTTAGATCTGAATAGTACGCATTTAATACTGAATTTTATACCACGCACAAGTTTCAATCATGTTTTGTTCAAGTTGAGCCCGATAACAGTGAACTATGCAGGTTGTATTAAGGTTTATAACGCACCATTTTAACTCGATGCTCTACAACCAATACTCGCTTTAGCAAGCGTTTATAATGAATGTTATATTGATAATGACAAATGAGATTTATAATACGCCAGTTTTGATTAGTATGAAATACGAAAACTAAGTATTTAGTTGATTTTTTTGTATATTGCCGAGTGATTGTTACAAAACTAAACTAAAATGCACTATTCTGATAAAATAATTAACCTGAACGCTATGGCGGTACATAAAGACAGAGTAACCCACCTAAAATCCGGATATCCAGATGCCTGATATACATATGAAATAATGTACTATTTTGTTATCATCCGGCAACCGGCTATTTTCTAAATATCCGGCTAGACAGTCAATTTAAACTTGATCGTCTGGAACCGGACAGTACTTGGTGCCAAACACACACTAATCGAATTGATATTTGAACTTCAACAATTTTAAAATGAAGAACTAATGATCATAATACTTTTTGTGAAATTAAGATGTCCATTTCACACAAAAAATGTCTTAAGGCACTTGTTACATTTCGAAAAGTTTTGGTTACTCTGTAATTAATAAATAAATATTCCAGGACAATCCACGCAGCGCCAGCTTGACCCAAACTGAGCCTAGCTTGTACTATGGGTTCTAGAATGCTAATAAACATAATGTACATTGAAACACTAAAACCATTTCGTATTCTATTCCTGATGACCTATTGAGTCCAAAAAAGCCTTCTAAATATTCTAAAGTAGTTCATAAGTAACGTATTTCATACTAACATCAAAACTGCACATAGGGCGTATCTTTGTGCAAAAGGATCTTTGCAATCCCAAGGATATCATATCAACAAACAAAATATTGTAGGAAAATATATGTAGAGGCGCACTTTTTACGACTGATATAACAATGTATGCATTTATGTGTACTTGGTAATTTTTAGGGTACATTTTTAGAAAAATAACATAGTATTTTTTATGATAAGTGTCGTATAGTTATGACGTCTTAGAATATAGACTAAAAGAGTGCTTTTAAATCATCAAATTAGATATAATTAACTATAGGAGTGTATGACGTCATACCTTGTATTATATAATAAACTTCGCTATAATTTAGACGGGTAATAAGAATAAAGTTATTTGATTTGACAACCCCTTTGGATATAACATGTTAGGAAAAATATTACAAGATTAACATTTTTAACAGAAATTCAATTACCTATAACTGAATTATGGACTTTACTAACAATAGATTGAACCAAAACTACTGTTCGTTCTAACTTTTCAAAGCTTAGTCAGATTGGTGTTAGAATGGTACTTATTGTTTTTCTTACCCATGTGTATACATTATTATTTTAAAGTGGTACTAGTGTGCTGTTTAACTTAACCTACTATTTTAAATTTTGAACCATCAACATAAAATATGGTAACATATATTTATATACATTTTTTTTTAAATTACAAAAGGTATAAGTACCTTACCATCCTTAATTATGCTGGTATTAAAAAAGCAACCTTCTATATGTACCAATGAATAAAATGTACCAAGTATACTCAGTTTTGAAAAGTGCCCTCCTTACAAAGACTAAACAGGTATAATAGAGACCATGGTATAATTAATAAATATGATTATATTAATACATAATTATTAATCTGTGTGTAGGTTAACCACTATCGATTCTTCGTTATTTATTAATTCGTGCTTAGCTGGTTTTTAATATTTAATAAAGTATTAAGGTAACGTATTAGTGGCTATCGTTGCCAAATTCGGTGGTGTGAGCGATACGTGTGAATTAAAAAAAAACATAGTTTTTTAAAAAGTGCAATTTCTATATTTGAATTGAATACCATACTGACAGTTAAAGACTCTACGGATAAAGTGCTCGGCTGTTTAAATTCAAAACATAGTAACTCCTATTTTACACCAATTTCGGAAAATAAAATTATACCGCGATGCGCTTTCCCGCAAAAAAATCGGTTACCATGTTTTCAATTTAAACAGCCGATATGTCAAATTTGATTGTTGCGATCTATCTTCAACTGTAAGTATGTTATTGGGAACGGCCGTTAGCAGTATATCGTGTGTTAACGTTCGCCAATTTATTACGAGATTCAAAGTTTTCGATTTGTTACATGTAATTGGTACTAGATTGAACATTCTTTGGTAATACGCTTAGGTAAACAATCTAAACTACTCAATGTCTTCCTACAACTTCCTTGCCAAGTGATTCCAATAGGCTATTATAAATTTGTAAGTTTTTCATGACTCTTGTCATTCTCATTTAACTAGTCATATAGGGCATAAAAATATATGTATTATTAATCCATTTCCCCGGACTCATTGTAAATTTCGAAGTTTATCGCTTACCAGAAAAGCGGACAAGACAATTGCTTACCAATGGTCTCTGCTCCAAAACTGATGAAAAGAACTGAATATTGTTTTAAAACTAGATTACTTGCACGACCAAAAACTTTTCCATATAGTTTGAAAACGCTTGCGGTCATCCTTAAGTGGTATTTTATTACTCGTTTTATTTTATAGCTGTGACAGCACACAATAAACAGATTATAAGTTTTGTAACCCAAGTGTATTAAATAAAATTGTTCATGAATGTTCAATCGGGTAAAGGATATATTCAAGTAATAAATAAAGGTTACGATTTAATCGCCTCAATGATACACTTAAAGCAATATCTAGTCACACAAATTAACAAAGTATTTATATGATTGTTTGAAAGTGGATGTTGTCGCTCACACCGCCATGAAAAATCCCTAAAATGTGATGTTTCTACGTTATAAATAGTTGACACTATTATAATATATTCACGTTTCGTGCGATAACTAAACAAAATATATGAAATGAAGTTATGAACTATTAGTTGTAAGTGTACCACTTTTTATTTATTTAATTGAGGAAAAAAATATAAAAAACAATGAATTTAAATTCAAATGAATTTGTATAGTTGATAGTGCTTGTTTGAACGATGATGATGTTACGGTGTGATTAGGGTGGGGTAACAATTATGGAATAAGGAGAACGAGAATATAGCCCTTCACAGCTTGGTATAATGAATTGCTTAACATTGTGAAGGATATATTTTTTATGTTGTTGCCAGCAATTGGTGCGTTCACCCTACCAGTGAGGTTGAATGCTTAAGGGTCAGCTAGTTTTCGTCAATTCTTTTAAAAAAAATATTTGTACTAGTTTCTACCCTATACACTCACTGCTACGGTGCATGGGATAAATTAGAAAAAATAAATGCACTTGTGTTCTAAATGTACGGCCAAAAACACTGAGATAGTCAGTTCTATATTTTCATTAGTCAGTTGAATGAACGCTCAGAGAATCGCCAAGGAATTGTAACCTCTAATACTTCCGTGATAAGGTTCAAATAACATGAGTCGCTTTAATTTTTCTCATACAGAGCACAAAACTGCCAACGGCAGAGTATAACCAAAACTATAGGGTTAAATGATATCTTCCATCTTTAGTTCGTTAGTGTGTAAGAACAAATATTAGTTATTTAATTATTTTTTCATTTTTATTTGTTTAATGGTTGTATTGCCGGCTTCTGGGAAAAAAATAACTATTAACCGTTGTTTACGAGAAGAAAATTCTTTTACAATGATGGAATAAATCAATAAATGAATTTTAACACGAGAAGCCGGCAGATACGCATATTAATATTTAATCAAATATAAAAGGCTATAGTTTTCTATTAGTATTAGTGCCTTTCTATAAGATATGCATGCATTTTAATGCCCTAATGTTGTGTACAAACATGCAAAAAGTTTGATGGCGGTTGATTTTTTCATAGGTTTTTTTTTGTTAGTTATACCTTACTCGTGATGCATTTTCGTGTGCAATAAGCTTTATTTATTTTTATAATCCGGGCACTGTTAGTGCTGTCGTAACTATATGGGGTTGGCAGGAGAAAATATTCGAACGTATATAAGTATAAAATATAATCTTCAGCTGTTTAGGTAATATTTCTTCACTAAAGAATAACGAGCTCTTTGAGGCAAAGTACTACTAACTACAGTAGCTAAAATCTCTGCAGTATATAATCGAGGCAGCCGTGGTTCTCTGCTGAATAGCTTTCCGTATTCCGATTGTCTGTAGCAACTTTAAATTTGACTGACAATGATGCTGATTCTGTTGTCAGTACACTAGACTAGCTAACCATTTGATAAATGTTGTTAAAACAACGTAATTCACAAAATATGAATACCTAAAAATCACTTAAATTTTGTGAGTGTAAAAGTCTAAAATACAATGAAGATTTAAATTGATATGAAAAAATTAGTCACAATGTATTTACAACAGAATCCGCACCATAATATAATCGCATATATTTATAATATAAGATCCTGAAGTTCCCAAACAATTTTAGTTCTGTCGGACTATAAGAGCCATCTACGCTTCGATAGGTATTATGTCATTCTATAGGTATATTAAATATATTGAATAACTCGGTGTTAATGAAATTATCTGTAATAAAAGTCCCCCAACCCCATACGTAAATGCTTCCAATGTTTGATATATTGAACGTATATTAGTACAAGCGATTCGCACTTAACGTATTATAGCATGTAGTCAAAAGATATTATTGTTCTTAAAGAAAAAAATATTTAGCACAATATTATAAAAAAAATGTTTAGTTTTTTAGCTAATTAGTAGGTAGTTAATTATTCCTCGTCCTATCGAAAGCTAACTATATATTTATTACTGAAAAGAAATCCACTGTTTTCCAATGTTGCCATATACATAGTAACTGTTTACCTCAAACCACTGTCTTGCAAGGTAGAAAATTTCTATTTTTCTTGTTTTATGCACAAATTAGTGAGCACATACAAAAAGTTGATCTTTGTTTGTTAAAATGAATTTCTTAGGTCTTGACTACACTGAAATGCGATGCTATATTTGAGATAATAGCATTCACAAGGCAGCTTAGGAGCAAACAACTTTAGTTGCTTATTTGTCAGCAAAGGGCGTAAGCAATATACACTAAAACTATGTAAGAATAATCGTTTTAAAAACGATAATTAGAACCAAACCCATCGCATAAATGCACTTACGGTTAAAATTATTTAAATATCGCATCGTTCCGCATTTTCACTGTAGTCGACACTTTCTATTTAATATCATTTTACTGAAGAGAATTTATTTACATAGATAATAATCATATTATTTGAATAAACTGGCTATGAAGTGCTTGGATGTAGTCCTTCTAGTATAGAAATTTATAGAATGGGAGCCTTAAAGTGCCACAACTAGCTTCTTTTAAAAATTTACGTTTCGTTTTGGGCATTGTGCTTAATCGTTTGAATAGTGCAACTAGATATTGTCATTGTATACGTAAATTAATCAAAGATATTTATATGCCGCTAGTGAACTACTTAAATTATTTATTACCGAACATTCGACTTAAGTATAATATCATTTAATACATCAATTGGCTGAGAATATAATAATATTATCTATCCGCCTCGCCTTGGCAGAAAGACATGTCATTGTCTAACACATAATGAGGCCTTTGGGATTCAAAATTGTTGCATTTATTTAAATATAAACAGATTTTAATGTCCATATGCCGGTCAGAACTTGAGTCAATAGATAAGTATTATTTTCTGTTTGGATATCTTGTCGGTATCCAAATTTTAAGAATAACAATCCTGTAATTGTGTAGAACTAATAAACAACAATTGTGTATATCACAGAATTCAATTAATTATTTAAATTTATAAAAGTATAATTAAACAAAACAGTGACAGCCCAATATAGTTTTAACCATTGCAGCTTTGAGGAATATAATCTCCTGTCACGCTTTTCTCGTTGAATATTTTTTTGTTAAATTTATAAAACTTTCATATTGCGTGCTCAGAAATTGAGAAGGAGGTAACAGCAAAACGGGGGGAACAAAATAGGGATGAATAGAAATCTCGACACAGAAATATGTTTATAATACTGCAGTAATTGGTCGGTATGATTCGAGACAACGTAAATTATTTTGCAAGAAAATAATTTCTATTACGTGCCAGTTTCATTGAGAAAAAAGTATGCAGTAAATATCGTATTAAAAATAGATATTGTTGTGTAATAAAAATAAAGGTTCACACGGGCGCCACGTGGCGCTACAGTCGGTGTTGCTACAGTGTGCCAAATGTTTACAACCCCTAAGTAACCGGTCCGAACTGGGCGCAAGGTCAACAAACTTTATTCTCAAACCATTTGGCACGAGGTATAGTAATATATAGGCGTCGTGAAAACTAAACTATATTCGTATATCAGCTTTAATGTCTGATGGCTGTGAGTGTATACAACAATGCCCAAACGAAACGGTACACGCCAAATGAAGGCCATTTGATTTAGCTCAATAACATTTTCCTTCCGTCCATACAATATTCGAATTTTCATAGCATAAGCTTCCCCTTCTGCATTTCGACTCATTTCCGTACATGGCTTGCCCGTTTCTGTTTTTATAAGTTAGTTCTCCTATAAGAGTAAATGTACACTAATTATTTTAAAAAAATACATATAGTAATATATATGATTTCTGAATTTCAATGACCAACGCTTATAACAGCATATCTATAAGAATACTGTGTGATATAACCTAATTATAAATTTAAAATAATGTCCTTACTTAGACCTTAAATACGTGGAACTTTTCTAAAAGTAATACCAAAACTATCCAGTACTTAATTTAAAGCCAATAATGAACGCTTATACGGAGGTATGATAAGTGAGAATGATTCTGAAGAATGATAAATCCTAAATTTTATCAGTAATTCGTCCTTCCAGCTCTTCAAGTTTGTGATCCGCTAGCTATATTTGGATAGCATTGCGTAAATAGGTTAGGAGGAACCAAGGCCAAATAGAAAAGTTTTCTATAGACTTAATGCCTTGAAATACAAAGTGCAGAAATATGGCTTGATTTTTATGAACTGAGTATATATAGCGGGTCGCAGCATAGTATACCAAAACTATCGCTTGAAATATTTTAAATTATACGTAATTACGAGTTTGAGTATTGTAATGAGGCCGTGGCCTGGAGAACAAATGCGTAGTATCTTATAGTTAATATGAGATTATTAAATTAATAACAGTAAAAGAGCGGTAGAACCCCATACTTATTTTATGGTTTTTAATCATTTTAAATTATTTATTAACATTTCACAAGCATACAAGCCAATAGAAGTTACCTTTTTGATATTTAAAAAGTAACTTATTTTACTTGGGCTGTTTGCTGCCTTATCGCACGTGGACGCATGCGGGTGCTTGTATCGTGCAAATAATGTGACGGAAATTTCGTCCAATATATACATACGATTTGCACGAAATACAGACACATGCATGAGTGATACACATGACGCAGCAGACGGCCTTAACAGTCGCCTACACTATTGGACTAAAATTTTAAATAGTTAATTTTACTATGTAGCTATGGACGGTCACGTAAAATGAGTCGGTCGAGACTTATTAGGCTACTGAGATATGCGCGTTAATCTTATGAAATGAAACACTAAATTTCATAAGGTAAATTTCATCTTATTAAGTTAGTACTCTGTCTTAAATAGATATAAGGCCGTGCTCAACCTTAAGCTTAGTTAGTTTGGAATAGAGCGTAGATACTTGGCAACTTGTTTTATCAACGTTTTACTACTCAAATATGTTAGACTGATGTCAATGCCAATTTCTGTATGTTCGCCAGTCCACGGCTTGACGCCAATGCATCGTATAAACCTAAGAGAACTTCGAACGCTAGAATTTTATAGGTAATAAAAATGCATGAATATAATCACATTAGGGGTTATATTTTATTCTATTTATTATTAGTCAATGTTTAGATGAATGAGATTTTAATCGCTAGGCACGTTGTACGCAGAATATTTGCGTGCCAATGTTGGTTACAAATTGTGGAGCCGACATATAGATATACGATGCGTACGAAATTGTATTTTTTGAAGCGTGCGAGAATGCCTAAAATGCGTTGCGCTCAATATATCCTCGTCTGAAGCCTTTATATCTGATTAGTGTTAGTGAGGATACAAAATACAATTTTGGGCGTAACAGGTATCGTGGTAAACTCTTGACAGTAGCTCGGTATTTTTTTTTAAATTGCTCAATTAATTTGGAAAAAAAATGGAATCCCTCGCAAAATTTAGAAAATTATATCATACCATATGGCCTAAATCTCTACCTTGCATTTTTATAAGAAGTATTAGGACATTCTGGGATTTCATTTGTTGATGAGATTACATGAAAAATATTCTCAAACGTACCGAAGCTAATGTCCTCTGTGTTTACTGTTACTCGAAATATTTCCCTCATACAGATATTTAGCTCCTAAAATCCTGAAGGTACAAAAGTGTGTGAAGCACCACGCTAGTGAATTCAGCTAGATATTTATATTTTGTTAGGAATGTGTAGTCGTGTATTACACCGTTAGCAAGACTGGATAATGGTTCTCTCATAATTTAATCGTTAGCTTTCGCGAGTCTCGACCTCTGTCGACCTTCTGGTTACCTTAATTCCCTAATTTTTGTATTTAGTTTTAACATAATGTTCCTCGTTTGAACGCCACAACGTGCTAGACGGCAGATGTTGTCATATATTTATTGTGTCCGGGTTCAAAGGTCTAAATGGGCGTTCAAATATGCTTCAGTGTGTCTCGGCATTGCCGAGTAATTTTATGTGAATGTGGATCAATCTTAGAGCTTTATCGAATTTGATAATAATTTATGGATGAATATTTATAAAAAAAAAACTAATAATTGAACAAGAAAAAAATCTGTAGAGAAATACATAAACTCACTATTTAGATAGTTATTCCTGCAAAATTGTGTATTGTAGTTGGTTTTTTATCTATTTTAAACGATGCTAGTTGTGTAGTAAAGGATATCTATATGAACGTTTGCCATTAGGTGAAGATATAGTTATAGGTGAGTATGGTCCTAAAGCTTTTAGTACGAATCTAACAGTTACATGTTTTTAATATAACCGTAATAAAGAATCCTCGTCTAGAAGAAAGTGTAACTATTTAGCATAATAATAATAATCGATGTGTCAGTCTTTTCTTAGGTGACGGTTAAGATGTCGTACTGTGCGTAGCCACTAGCCCCCACGAGCCGAACGCCTATACCCAACGTGTGCACAAAATACTCTAAATCTTATTAAATGGAATTTTAATCACTTTTGATACTGTGGATTCGTAGTTCCGTGGGGCGCGAAGCTATGGGTGTTTCTTATTTTAAAAATTAGTTGCAAAGATAGTATTTATAGTTGAATGAGTGTGGACAATAAGGGTGGTTAGTCCTACTAGATAGTCTATTGTGATATGTTCGAGCCAGTCGCCCCGGGCGCCACGGTCAACCACCATTTTAATCTTACTCTATTAGGTATTTAAGTTTAACATTGCTTCTACGAGGTTTTGCCGTAACACGTAGGCAGTTTTTTTTTTCTATTGGGTATTTAGTGGATTTGATATTTTGAGCCATTGTTTAGTGTTGCATAGTCTACTAATATTTTTGCTACTCGTCAATACCGTGAATAGTTCTGTCCAATTTATAGGAATGGCATCATGAATTTTATACGCGAGGACCAAATCTGGTTTTTTGTATTCAATTGTGAGTTAAACAAATATAACGTGGGAAATACAGGATTTATTTTGCCAGTTCCTCTTAAATGTAAGTGAGAATTTCTAAAATATTTTTCTAGTTGGTAAGTGTTGGTGAATTAATTTTTTACATATTTTAGGTAACTGGTGTGCGTACACAAGTATTATAACATTTTTGAGCACGGGAAAAAATTGTTTATTTTTTCTCTATCCTTTTTTCTCTGTTCAGGAATTGCGCCACTCGGATTTGTTAGTGCTTACATAACTATAGTTTATAATGTGGTGCTAAACACTACTTGTCGACACCTTAAGTATATTTTATTATAATTTAAGTTTTAAGTGACAGTGTTTCATTCAGTTCAACAAATATTAGTTCAACAATGTAATGGGATATTTGTATTGGATCCTTATTTGTTCAGTGTTTGAAATCTCACTACATTTAGTCCGAAACAATGTTTTACAGTTGTCCAATAATTTGCCATACCAACATGTATTAAACATACCAAAAGATTCAGCTTTTAGCGAACCTACATCTCGTACTCAATGTTTAAGTTGTAACGGAGTATACGAGAGACAGCTTTGAAATATTAACTATATTATAAATAATTTAGCTCTTCTCTAAGCACTGCCACTGTTGGAAATGCCCATTTTAACTGAATTCTGTTTTTATTATGATTGTTTCTTGTTATATTTTTTGTTATTTTTAGCAAGGCTTTGTAGGCGCGAACACTATTATAATATATTAATATATTGATGATGATCGCTAGTCCTTATCTCATGTATAACTGGATCTGTCCGTGTAATAAAAAATAATAGGTGTTTTTAAGATACTTAATGAGTATATAAATATATAAAGAATACAAAATAATACTGTCTGTGGTGAATATCGAATTTTACGAGCTTATTAAAACTTAATTCCGTGGTTATCGGTATTTGCGACGAATGTCGTAGTGGTGTGCTACTAATGTATACTTTGATAATGCACGTCTCTGTGTTAAGACGTCGTCACCTCTACGCCACTTTTGGACGCTCAACATTTATTGTTAACTCGACAACAGAACTGTACTGTCGCTTAACAAATTATTTCTTCTATCAGCAAACAATACATTGCTTGTGTAGCTGAGTTCTTGAAGTAGACATTTATTGCGTGTTGTTTTGTTAACAAAAAGTGTTGACTGTTTAAAAATGGCTTACATTGAATCATTAACAGGGAACAATATCAAAAACATCACAGTCCAGTATAAATTGAGTAATTTTATGAATCTTGTAAAAGTTCTCATGATAACTTGGTAAGAAAAAATTGTAAGCTCATTTTCAATGTAACTTAAATAGTTTTAAGATTAAACAGATTGTATATGTCTATGGTCAGCTTTGTCTTATAGATGCACTGTGTAACATTAGAAGTTTTATAAGAACATACCATGGGAATATTTAAGGTTTTGTGTGGTAAGGTTTGTTATGCATGTTGAGTGGAAAAGATGGTTTTTAGATGCTTCCCATGGTATCTTCAGGTCATGTTACCATGTAAAGGTAAATACGTATAATGTATTGTCCAAAACATAATTACTATAAAATGTCCTAAAATTCGATAAATCTATTTTGGAATTGTCTGATTTTGTACTAATTTGCTTCAAAATTGTATAAAAAATGTTGGCAAATAATTTTATTTTTGTATAAAACGACCGCTTTGGGCAGTCGAGACGCGCATTATCGAAAGCGTAACACATATTTTTCAAAAAAGTTTGTAACGAAGCTATTGTATTTCATAAGATGCCAAGTTAGCTCGCAAGGACCAAGGATATAATAAGAAGTAGCTCACATCACGCTGACGGTATAGCATTTTACTATATAATATTTTGAAGGTGTCCTCTTTCTTCATGTTAGTTCCGTGTAACAGTAATTTTGTGATTAAATGTTAGAATTACGCGGCATGGTGACAAGCGACAGACTGATTTTAGAGCAGGTTTTAACGGAAGCGGCGGTTGTCGCCGGATCTGCTCTCGCGCAGTATTATATAGCGGGTAGTTATGTGCATTCTCGTTAGAGTTAAATAATCGAACGCTTTAGCTGTGAATAGGAATTGAACGTAGTTATAGGGCTGGTTCTCTAATCGGTGTTTAGTCTCGATTGTAGAAAGTGTCTGTTAACCAAAGCATATCTGTAATGTTCAAGTGAATGAATGTGTGATTAAAGTTAAGATAAAGTTATTAAGGAATTCGTCGAACGAAACTGCATAAACACGAAGCCCGCGCCGGGCGTCAATAGTTAATTTTGTCTTTCACGATTGTATGTCAATGAAAGGAACTACACTTATGAATTGATTGATCGAATTTAATTTAATACAACAAACTCCATTCTGACATTAATTTTAATTACAGAAATATTTAGTTTTATATATTTTTAAATTGCACATAACTACCCTCCGAATAATAACGTAGAAGAAGATAAAATATCCATTAGGCGTATTGGTGTTAAAAATCTAGTTCACAATTTATATATTTAAAAACATAGTTTAATGCCAACTAATGTTCAAATGTTGTGAAAAATATAAGTGTTAAATGTTGTCCCTTTAAACCATATAGAATATTGTTTATCTGAATATTTGAGTAGTTGATGCTAGATGCAGTCTTGATTTTTTCTTACTAATGTTTTGTTACTGTTTTGGCACTGTATTAATTACCTTCTGATAAAAAATATATAATGAATAAAATATTTTGTGCAGTTTTATTTTAACCCGGTCAAAGTCATTACCTTTCTAAGTAGCATGAAAAGGGATGAATAGGAATACTATAGTAAAACTAACAAATTCTGAATTTTATTATTGTATTCAGTGTTGAAAACAAAAAATCAATAATATCGGAGACCACGAGAAAGTGGGACACCCCCGGCCAAAAGAATTACCTACTGGGATGGATGGGGTGCGGAATTAGGAAGAACGGGAGCAATGTACGCCATCTTCCGTCTTCCGCACACATAGCCCTATGTTCACCTGCGTTCAATTCCCACTCTGTGCAAATATTTGTACACATGAAAGTGTCTATTTGCACTCACCTGGGTGCTTCCATGCCTCAGAGAGCACGTTAAGCAGTTGGTCATGGTTATGCATGGCATATGGACATCTATTGTTACCATAGTAGGTGCCCTAAAAAGTCCAACTCGTCTAACTGCAATGCTTCAATATCGCCCACAGGTTATAAAGGTCATATGGCAGTCACTTTACAGAAAATATCAAAGTTCAGTCAAACCTGTAACTACAACTAGGAAAAGTATATACCAGACTGGGATCAACGCTAACTAGAATCAAGAAGTCCAAAAAATGGGTCCGGTCGAGTACAATATAATATAATGCAATACAATACAATATAATGCCTGATCGCACTATAAATGAATGTCAAACCGTCTGTTTTCCAATAAGTCTGAACTCAATATGACTCCTAAGTCATATTGAGTTCAGACATTTTAGGATTCAAGTGAATCGGGCCTACCCGTTTCGCCTGAATCCTAAAATGTCTTCTTCCCAGTATGCCTGAAATTCCTAATGCCTTATTCACAAAATGACTGAAAATATTTTTTACATATTTAATAAAAAGATATTTTGACAGCCTCTGTGGCGTAGCGGTGGTAGGCTGAAGACCAATGGACGCCGTGGGTCCCACTACTGAGCTCCCACTTGCGAATTATGTGCTGGTACATAACTATTTCACGTTTATTTATCCTTCAAAAACGTAGTACCTATATTATATTATCAAAGTCTATGTTCAAATTAAAATTAATGCTTGAACAGACTATAAATTAGAAATGTCAGTGGCTGCCAAATTCAGTCATAATATTATTTTGGGATTCAGTCCATTTGGCACTTGATCATTTTGGGATTAGGTTTTTCCGAAAATCAGGCAATTTGGTTCCTGACGATTTGGACTTCAGACGTTTTGGCATGAAGACGATTTGAATTTCAGGCGTATTGACGTCTCAGGCATTTTGGGAAAAGTTGTACTCGACCGGACCCCAAAAAATTAAGCGCCTTCCTTCGCTGCGATAAGCGGGTGCGGGTCGCGGGTGTGGGCGCCGTGCGCGCGTGTGTCCTGCCGCCTCCCATGTGCCCAAAGGTGATTTTAGATAGTAAAATAAACAACCGAAAAAGAATAATGAAAGAGTTTATTTTCCAAAATAAGATACAATATTTAATTGTGGTTCAAGTTTGTACAATAATCTTGAGTACCTATCTACGCATAACTTCTTGAGGTTCTGGAGACGCCTATTGTTCAAAACTAATAGGTAAATCTTCTTTATAGCAGGGTCCCGTGTCCATTACAATGGCGGGACCAAGTCCTGAATTCTGTCAATTCATATTACAGTGTTTAGTACTAAATTGGTACTATTTGCTACCTTTGGTAAAAAAATTAGTACCTCTTCTATTTCAAAGTTATATTTAAAACAGTCTGGTCCCGCCATTATAACGTTATAATGGCGGGACCAGACTGTACCACTCGTGTCGGCCATTGTTAGCTGTGATTAGTTTTATGAATATTTAGTACCTAAATAGTACTCTTGAAAAATGTGTAAAAAGTGTGGCTGGGTACAGCATGTACTGGGCTGTTGTATTAAAACACTGATCCCGCCATTATAAGTAAATTTTTCAACTACCTACATTTTTAAATAATAGACCGTTACACGTTTAAACATAATGGCGGGATCAGTGTTTTAATACAAAAGCCCAGTACATGCTGTACCCAGCCACACTTTTTACGCATTTTTCAAGAGTACTATTTAGGTACTAAATATTAATAAAACTAATCACAGCTAACAATGGCCGACATGAGTGGTACAGTCTGGTCCCGCCATTATAACGTTATAATGGCGGGACCAGACTGTTTTAAATATAACTTTGAAATAGAAGAGGTACTAATTTTTTTACCACAGGTAGCAAATAGTACCAATTTAGTACTAAACACTGTAATATGAATTGACAGAATTCAGGACTTGGTCCCGCCATTGTAATGGACACCAGGGTCCCGGTAGCAAAAACTTATTTATTCTGGACTCTTGTTAGTCTCTTATTTCTCTCTGACATTGAAAGCTTCCTCTCAAGGACTAATAATATGCAGTCCGAACCGAAATGCTATTTCTTTGCTTCCTTGTTTATTAATTCCGTAAAATGTAAAATAGATCTTTCTTTTCTTTGGTCTGGGGTTACTCCAGGTCATCCCAATGAGAAATGCCTTTTCTTTTCTTTATTTCAACACTTTGTACCATCATTTTACACAAAAATGATGTTTAAAATAATAAAAATGATATCATGCATGTTGACAACTACAACTACCGACTGTTGCGACTCGTGCGAGTTAACATGGCACCTGGCTCGGGGCTTTGCGCGGGGGAGCGGGAGGCGTGTACGCTGACGCTACTAGCCTCGCACGGCGAGAGCGGGGTCGCGCGCGGGGAAGCGGGAGGAGGGTGTCTTCGAGGCAGGTGCCATGTTAACTCGCACGAGCTATATTGTTTTATTTTGTCATGTTTTGTCTGACAATTTTACTGAGTACCTACCTATTGTTCAGAAGTTACCATAGAGAAATTGTATTATGAATACGTATATTTGGACGTATATTTGGTATGCAAAATAAGCTTAACAATAAAGTAAAAAAAAACATACATATTTTAAATTTCGAATGGTATTATTAACAAATACCGTACCAAAATATGTTAGTTTCAAATTCTATTAGGTATTATTCATAATAGATAATGTTTATAATTTATTGTTAAACTTATTTCATATTTTCTTCCAAATACGTGTTAATTTCTTTTAAACATTACAATTTCCGTGGTAATTTCTGAACGTCTATATTCATTCAAGTCAAATTGTCAATGTCAAACAATTAACAATGAAACTAAAAAAATACGCGGCAGTTATCAACATGATACAGTTTTTATTATTTTAAAGTTTTAAACTCATTTTTTGTACTAAATGTAGGTAAAGAAAAGGAAACGCACTTCTCATTGCGTAGATCTGGAGTAGTAGTGTTCGGAACGGCTACATTTTGATAACATGTTAAAACGATACGTTAAAAAGAAATAACGTTATTTTTATACGCTCCGTTAAAAAATATAACAGTAGCAGAACGTCTCGTTAAGTTAAAGAACGGAACAAAAGAACGGAACGAAAGAACATAGCAGAAAAATAATTAACTTAACTTCGATTCTAAACTATTGTTGGAATTGGAAATGTAGCTCTTATTTGCTTACAGTAAAGCATAATTTGGCAGAATCGTTTCGTGCATCGAAAACATACGAGATATTTATTGCAATATACATTCTAAACGCTCACATATAGTGAATAATTTCGCACAAACTACACTCACGCCATATTTGTATAAATTTACACTGTACCTTCTTTTTTTTCGTGCGGAAATCCTCTCCAATACCTCCCCTGCCGGAGCCGGAATGGAAGGTTATGTCGGACTCGAACCGACTTAATACTATGGTTCCTAGACATCCTGAAACCTAATCATCGTTATTATGCTGAAGTTGGTCTAATTAAGTAATGAAACAATGGATTTACACATTATTTTAATAACAATATCTACAACTATACATAATACTAAAATGGGCTTGAGACAAATTGCAAACAATTATCAATATTCATATTTAGATATTCAGATTAATAAATTACAAATGACTGACAAAAAGAAATTAAGAACTTACTGCGGTGATCATTCTAATGACCATTTTGTTACATTTTGTCTCATACCTAGTCCAATAAACTACACAAACAATACAATCCTACTCATCATATTTCAGTACAACCTTGCCCAACTTCCCTTTAGGCACGTCTATTGATTTCAATGTCTCCGTCACAATGCCTGTACCGACTGTCACATTGTTCTCTCTTATTGTGAATGGCTGGCCCTGCATCATCACCATGTCTTCAAGAAGAGTCAGGTAAACCTCCCCATGGTCTCCTGGCATCATCATATTTACTGATGGTTCTGAAAGAAATATTTTTAGGGTAAATAAGTACATGAAGATGAGAAGAATGATAGGTACCAATAGATAGAATAACAATCAACCAATCACATGAGCCCATGCATGGTAATTGGTTGATAAGTTACTTTAGCTGGTAAATAATGCAGGTGTTGCATGGTATTCACCTCCACCATATAAAAAATTTCCCTCGCAGGAGTATTGTCTTAGTAGGGCACGCATAGAAGGAAATTTGGTAGTAACTCAGGCACATCAGATTAAGCTAGGGGAGACTAACTTACATATTTATATTGCTCTGGGGTCCCACCAAAATTTTTAGGACCCAAGCCAACCTCACCTGCAAGCCGATGCACCTGCTGAAAAACAGACGAGGCTCTGGAGCTGGCTCTCCGACTGGCAAATGAACGGCAAACGGCGCGCATGAGAGTCACCCGCCTCTTGTACAAGTGGGTGACGGCTACCGTGCCTGAACTAGGCACGGCTAAAGAAGATAGGCCAAAATCGCGATTCCCGAAAACTGCGCTTCGCAAGTGGTCGCGCGAGGGAGTTGACGTACTCTTCTGGCGGAGGGTGGCCGTGGCGTTCTTGCAGGAGACTCGGTGAGAAGGCAGTAGCTCCAAGCTCATTAGGGACGGCTACCAGCTGATGTACACAGGTGCTCCTGATGGGCACGCCGGAGTGGGAGTGGTGCCCTCCCGGACGACACCTCGGAGGTGAAACGCTACGAGAGGCTGCCATATGGCCTCTCTAGCCATTCCCCCATGATGTGCCTTACCGCCTCTATGACCGCATGCTCTGCGCGTGGTTGCTCAAGTCGTCGCTCTTACTCCGCCACCATGATCCTGTGGAGCCGTGATTTCTCGGCCCGAATGTCTTCAGACTTGGGATCGTATTCCCGCTCCCGCGCCTCCTTACGGAAACGATACAGTGCCTCAAGGGTTTTGCTTCCAGGATCCACGGTGGCGATCCGGCTTTGAGACTCGCC
The DNA here is from genome assembly GCA_914829495.1 of Eilema sororculum. NCBI lineage: Eukaryota > Metazoa > Arthropoda > Insecta > Lepidoptera > Erebidae > Eilema > Eilema sororculum. The sequence goes on from OU618532.1 coordinate 4,312,515, forward strand.
GCTTCAAAGGGTATCGTGCTGCGGCGCGCGCAGCAGGGGCATGAACCTGGTCTCCAGGGTGTCCGCAAACACGGGGCACCCGTATAGGGCCATGGAACGCACGCCACCCGCGTGAAGCCTCTTGCAGGAATCCTGTGGGCCCCTCAGGTTGGACGGCAGCCGCACCAGCGCGTTTGCTGTCACCAACAATTCAAAGCGCAGATTTCAGAAATGCTCTCCGAAGTCCCACCGACCGTCAAGCACGAGCCCCAGGTATTGCATTATCGACACTTGATGTCGATGGTAGTACCTCCTACTGTCAGGCTGGCTCCTGGGCCTGGCCTGTGCCGAGGGCCATGAGAGAACATGGTCTCGGATTTGTGCAGAGCCACCTCGAGACCGAAATAAAAAAAAGAAGGTGAGACGCTATAGCGCCCGACTAATGGTTGTGGGGATTGCTACCGACCTGATAAGTGCCTACGCTCCACAGCCTGGGCCTAGCGAAGCCGAAAAGATCTCGTTCTGGAACCAACTTGGGGAAGTGCTCCGTGACATCCCGCTGTCGCAGGGAATTAATTGTTCTGGGTGGCGACTGAAGAGTCATGTGGGTGGTGGGTGTAAGGAGTTAGGGTGTGTCCACGGTGGTTATGGATACGTTAGCCGTAACCCAGAGGGTGAGCACATATTCAGAACTTGTGCGGCTGCCGATCTTGCCATCATGAGCATGTACTTCAAAAAGATGCGGGGGCGCGCTACCCAGATCGATTTCTTGCTCACTAGGAGGCACAGCATTAACAGGGTTATACCCGGGGAGAGTCTCACTACTCACTAAAGAACACCATCTCCTTGTCATGGGTGTTGAGCGCGGCCAACGCAGAATCAAGTGGTGGCTGCTTGATGAAGCCAAATCCTAGAGTTTCGTCTCGGCTATCGGTAACAAGTGTGCTGATGCTGTAGACTTCAGGTTTCTTGAGGCGGGGAAGGCGGTGCTCGGCACGTCAAAGGGTGGACGCAATTGTACCAAGGACACTTGGTGGTGGAACGACACAGTCCAGAAGGAGATCAGGATGAAGAAAACCTCTTTTTAAAAAGTGGCAAGTGTCCAAACTCCCTAAGACTGCGACGAGTACAAAGAGGCTAAACGGGCTAAGCGCGCCACTAGGTGAGCCGCAAACAGGGCCAGACGAGATCACTTGCAACCGCTATACAAGTTGAAATCGCCTGAGAGGCAATAGCTCATCTATAAGTTAGCGCGTTCCAGGGCGAAAGCGGCGCAGGCTATATCCAAGTGCCGCTGCATTAAAGACCCTGGAGGCAATCTGTTGTACGAGGAAGTTGCGGTGAAGGAGAGATAGCGCTCTTACTTCCACGAACTGCTGAATAAGCAGCATTAAGAGGTGCAGCCACCAGACCTCCCTCCAAATTAAGGACTAGTGCCACCGATCACGCCTGCATATGTCCAGACTGCCATTCGACGCATCAAGAACCGGAAAGCTGTCGGACCCGACGAAGTCTCTTTCGAGGACGGGCAGGCAATGTGTGCCCGGGTGGTGCAAATCTTTATAACAGTTTTCTCCTCACCGATAAAATCCCAAAGCAGTGGAGGCTGAGTATCATTACGCCAGTCTTAAGGGCAAGGGATGAGGTGCAGGACTGAGGTAGTTACCGCGGTAAGAAGATAATATCTCACACTATGAAGCTCTCATCATGATCATTTCGTGGGCTCGAGTTCTCATATGTCGACGTCCAGTTGGCGAAGCCAGTGTATTGCTGCCGGTGTGAGGTCATGAAGCTCACGCATTCCTCGAGGGAAAAGACGGAGTGGACACTCTTCTGCTATATGCATCGTTGTCTGCTTTGGAGCTCCACCATCACAGTACGGCGCTTCTTTTTAGTACCACTTGTGAGGATGGTAGTTGCATCTCCCGTGTCCAGTTCTGAACCGGTTGACCCTTGATGAGAGGATAATCGGCTTCCGGATCCGACAGAAGAGTGCCCTCTTGGAGTGTCAGTATGGATCGGAACCGGGCCTAAACCGGGCACGGGACTAAGGATCGGCGAACGCCGTCGCCCTAAATATCGACGCACAGAGATACAGGGCAAGGAACGACTTTTGACTGTGTACCTTTCGCGATAATCTGGTGGGCACTGCGGTCCAAAGGAGTCCCAGAGTTACATGGACACCATCCGAGATATCCACCAGGATTCCGGTTTCGTGGTTCGGACCTGTGTTGGCGATCACCGTCGGAGTACACCAAGGATCCGTACTTAGTCCTTACCTGTTCAGCTTGGTGTCAGGCGTTTTTTCGGACAGCATGAGCAGCCTCCATGGTTGCTTATTGGCGTTAAACTCAACATATCCCACACCCATCCGTACAGGCGATGACTTGGTCGAGCTCTCGGATCAGGTTAAGTACATGGGATCTGTACTTCACGTGTCTGATGACATCAAGGCGTGTAATTGCCACCGTGTGGTCTAAGTGGCGCCAAATGGTTGCGTCACATGCGATTCAAAAATGCCAGTTACGCTAAGGGGCAGGTCTATAAGACGATCATTAGACCTGTCCTTTTACACGGCTGTGAGGCGTGGCCGCCGATGGAGCGACATAAGCAGATGCGGCGTGCCACGGAGATGAAAAATGCTCACGCGTAAAGATGGAACTCTCGCATCCGCGGCAGTCTCCATGTCCGTGACATCGCAGATAGAATGTAAGAGAGCCGCCGCCGCTGGTGCGGCCACGACTTGCGGCAACCACCCAGTTACGTGGGTTACAAATGCCCACCCCCACCGGGTACAAGTAAAAGGGGTATGCCCAAGAAGTCCTAGCTTGGCGTCGTGGAGGGTGACATGCCTTCAAACGGTCCCACTACCTTGAACGCCCAAGATCGTGACAAGTGGAGGAGGAAGAGCCAGAAGGCGGACCCTGAGCTCCGAAGGCACCGTGTCCTCGGATGCTCCGGATTAACGTCTTAATGTGGATGATGACGATAGTTATATATTGACAAATTCCTCCAGCCAGTAGATAGCCTTCAATATGGGTGAGCAAAAAAAATTGTTCTACGAAATTGGCCTAAGCCATCAGGTGTCCCGGCTTACACATGAGGTTGGCTTGACGGGTCCCATTCATCCAAATTGCCATAGTATAAATAGTTAGGTAGCACTTATTACCTAAATCAATCCTGCACGCAATATTCCAAGTGCCACTGAAGATCTGCTGTGAGTACTTCGAGAATATCGGCTTCTTCCTACCGCCTTCGCTTCTCGTCAAGAAATATATCTTCGCTTTGTAATGGTTGCTCATTTGACAAGACTTGGCCGCCGTTAGGAGCATGCCAGTTTCTACTGATTTCATCTTCAAGCCTCGGAGTAACACGCCCACGTTGTCACCTGCTAAAGCCTGAAAGAAAAAGAAAAGGTACCAATGTATTCCACCTTAAAGTGAGATTGCACACTACTTTAGACTAAGATTCAGAATGAGAGAGAACTTAGGATTAAAGAGGGGCACTATATAAATGAAAATCGCGGGCAATACAAAAATTGTAGATTTTGGCATGGAATTTGTTCACCGCATCAGTTAGTAAAATGTTATAAAAATGCCACATACCTCAGTAACACTCTTCTTAAATATCTGCACATCAGAAATGGTTGTCTTAACTTTGAATCCAAAACCCAGTAGCTCCGCTTCATCATTCCTTTTCATTGCACCTCGTTTAATAGTGCCAATGACGACGGTGCCTCTGCCTGGCACCGTGAATGCATTGTCAATGGGCATTAAGAACGGAGACTCAAGGTCTCGGACAATAGATGGTACGTACTCATCCATCGTTGCTAACAACTTTCGTATTGATGGAGCTCCTGTAGAAAGTAAATGGTGTGATTAATATACCCTATTTGATTGTACAACCAAGGTTTTTTGCAGCCCAACCTCAATCGTCAGCCTGTACACCTACCAAACAACAGGTGAGGTGAGAACTAGTTAAGGCTTTCTACTTCAGGTTGGATGTTCAGAAGAATGTGCTTTATTTTCACTAGACTTTCTCAATGCTGAAGTTATTTGGGATCGAGCACATCCGGAAGTGAAGAAAACAAACTCTGCAAACAGAATTTAATTTTGGAATTCAGTTAATTATTTACTCACCAAACTCTGATTCATCGCCATTTAGAGCTTTCAGTGCAGATCCACAAATCACAGGCACAGTATTCCCATCATATCCAAAGTCAGAGAGTAATTCCCTCATTTCTATCTCGACAAGCTCCAACAACTGAAAACATATATTTTTACATCTTTAAATTCAGTATTACCTTATTAATAGCTCTTCCAAAAGACCAAAGTACTAAAGAGCTCGAGTCGCGCCTCCAATTCCATAAAAAAATCATGATAGGCTCGCAGACTGGTAGGGTAGGTTTGGGTAATACTTAGGAGGCAGTCAGACAAAGACATAACAAAATCTTTTCTTCAAGTAGATGAAAATAATACCTACAAAGTGCACGCAATGAACCTAGAAATACAAAACGAATGGTTAACACTAGGTGAATTTTGTATTCCCATAGCCTTAAAATGGCGTACCTTAATATACGACTGGTCACCGGCTCTCCTTACCCTCCCCGACCAAAGCAATCTTGTCAGATGGGGAAAAGCCACAGATAAAACTTGTAACTCATGTGGTGAAAGCAATTGGTACTGCTAGGCACCTACTGGTGGGTTGTAGGACGCTATTAGACTGGGGACATTACTCGCGCCGACATGATAAGGTATTAGAAATCGTACGTGAGGCGGTAAGTTTGGCGGTAGCTAGAGCGAAAAAGGGTTTAACCACAAACCAAAGAAATGACGTCGCGTTTGTACAGGAAGGCTGCTCAAAAAAGACAAATCAAAAGCCGTACTCAATTTTGATAGCAGCCGCTGATTGGACATTACTCGCAGATTCGTATGAGAAACACTATAAAATACCGGAGGATGTTTGTGCCTCGTCATCCAGACCCGATATATTCCTATTTTCAAAACAGCAAAAGCGTGCAGTACTAGTAGAACTCCCAGTACCGTGGGAAACTAACATACCTAAAGACCACGCTATAAAAATAAACAAATACTTTGACCTGACCAACGAGTTAGCCAAAAATGGCTATGTGGTTAAACTCTACACCGTGGAAGTAGGAGCAAGGGGAATTCCAGCTAAATCCCTGTATAACTTATTTAAAGACCTCGGATTGCCATGAGCTTCAGTAAGCTCTTTACTCAAACGAATATCTAAAACGGCGTTGATAGGATCTTACCAAATTTGGATAGGTAGAGGAGGAACACGACTGACGGTGGAGGTGAGCGCTGATGCATCACAAGGTGGCCACCCTAAACCTACATCTGGGTCGCAAGTCCCAGGCGCCGTCACAGTGTTCCTCTCTGTACCACGCCATGGACCCGGCGACCGCACGGTGAATCCATGGAATGCTAAGAACCGGATCTCTTTTAATTCAGGTTCAGTCGCAACTCTGAAATTCATGGGCACTTCCAAATACCTACAGTAAAGGATGAAGCTATAAGCTGTTGCACCAAATACAAAAGAAGGCTGAATAAACACCAAAATCCCCTAGCAAGGGCCCTCATTAATGGTAACCACCAAAGACCACGCCTGCAAAGGTGCAATATTCAGATTTATATATATATATATAACTTTTGACCATTCTTGATGGAGCATTGATCATTTTCAACGTGACACTACGAGCAAAAATCTGATTATGACTGGATTTGTCGATTGCAGATACTGAAAGGAAGAGAAAAAAAAAATAACATCTTTAAATTCTTCTTGAAGAAAAAGATAAACATTTACAATTCAGCATTAAGTCCTAGTTGCATCAGCTGCGGTGTTAACTTCAGAGCCAGGGGTAGATCTAGAGCTATATTCTGGAGTCAGAGCTACTTCCTGGACTCAGAGCCACTTTCTGTAGTTAGAACCACTTTTTGGAGTCAGAGCCAGTTTCTGGCTTTTACTTCTACACTTGTAAAGTATGTTTCACTTCAAGCGCATTCCAAACATGAATGAAATTGAAATTGCTCATAAGATGGCAGATCTGACAGTTTAGAAACGCTGTGCTGACAGCTTTCCTATACTACGAAACACGCAACTACAGCTGTCCCTTGGCCATTGTCGCGTACGTGTGACATGTGTGATGAGGACAGAGAAAATAATCCCTAGTTATCGCACGTAACTCAGTATTGGTTGCTTTACCTTTTTTTCTCTCATCTCATTCTCTCTATATAAAAGTAGTGATTTTCACCTTCTGAGTATAAGGTGCAAGAGATTTCTGTGCAACTCACCTCGTTATCAACTAAATCAGCCTTATTTATATATACCAGTATATATTTTATGCCCACTTGTTTTGCCAACAAGAGATGTTCTCGGGTTTGTGGCATAGAACCATCATTTGCAGCCACTACCAATACTGCAGCATCCATTTGAGACGCACCAGATATCATGTTCCTTACGTAATCAGCATGGCCTGGACAGTCTGTGTGTGCATAGTGTCGGACTTTGGTGCTATAGCCGATGTGGGCTGCATTTATAGTTATACCTGTAATTTATTTTAATACAACATTAATATCAAACTCACAAAATTTTTAATATACATATCTCATTCAATTAATAAAAAGGTTTGAATTTGAATTTGAATATCAAACTATTATGTGCCCATCGCGGTGGAGGCTTTGGGTAGTTGGGGGTCGGAGGCAAAGAGGCTGATTGCAGAGATTGGCCGCCGTATTCACGACCAGAGTGGTGACTCCCGCGCTGGCTCGTTCCTGGGGCAAAGGATGGCTATTATGATTCAGCGAGGTAACGCGGTCAGCATCATGGGCACCTTTGCGCCGGGAACGATACGTGGTGGGTTATACGATGTGACATTATCACGCAAACAATCCGTGACTTGTACTCTCCGTGATTTGTACCTACTCCGTTCTTGTACTTTGTATTTGACATTAAAATGAGAATATAATTTTATATAAATATTCAAGATAATAGATTGCTTATTAACAAAAATGGTTCTATAGAATATCTAAAAATGGTATTATAGAATACAAAAAAAAAACTATTCTTGGGAATCATATTATAATCCTTAGTCTTAATATTCACAAGTATTACTCTGTGATCTAAACGAAAATAGAGATGAGATCCGGTTCTCAGCATTCCATGGATTCACCTTGCGGTCGCCAGGTCTATGGCATGGTACAGAAAGGTACACTATGACGGCGCCTGGGACTTGCGACCCAGATATAGGTTTCATCTTACCTATGAATCATTTTGATCTTACCTACGAATAATATATAAAATGAAACAACATGATTAGTCTGCCAAAACCAGGTGATTTCACTTGGGGTTGATATCATAATCCTCATCCCACGAGCCTTTTCTCAACACAATTGGGGTTGGTCTTCAGTATAACTACAAAAGTCCTAAAGGAGGACGGCCAGAGTCGGCTCTCTGCTGTGCAGGTGTTTCGTAGCAAAATGAAAATGGTTATAGTCTTCTTTTATTATGAAATAATATTAGGCACAATATTGTAGTATCAAGCGAACTCATATTAAAAAAATATTTGGAAGTATTTATATGATTGAGCACAATAACTGTTATATATTCGGTATCAAAAGGCAGTTAATGTTGCACACATAAAAAATCTGTGGAAAAAATTAAATAAAACCACTGACTAATAAAAAAAATATAATTATCAAGATTGTCAAAGACTGTAAAACTCATAAGTTATGATTATTTTTCATTTGATAGTAAATGAAAAAAAATTTGGTCTCAAATAAATGAAAAATTTTTTTATTTGAGACCAAAATGTATGTTTAAAAATAAAAATAAATTGAAAAATTATAAAGCGCATGGGTATTCGATTTTCTTACTCTAATAACACTCGACTACTGACATGTATTGTCATTCGCTTGATATGTACAGCTGCTATCATTTCTCCGTATTATTTGAATAATTTTGAGTATCAGAATGATACAAAATGGATTGATAACTCTTAAGGCAACCCTGGCTTGCTTTTGGACCCTGTATTTTCTTTAAACGTTGGCAATTCTTTGGAGACTGCACCCGCTTCTACATTAAGACTTACCTTGAACATGGATAACCCTATGTCTACTGATAATGTGGAATTTGTATTATGTTGGTACTAAACTATTTATATTAACGGTTTATACATAGCTTCAGCTACCAAATAGCAGTATTTTTATTTAAATAAAAAAATGTTTACGCTTAAGCCGAAGCTCCATACAATGTGGCCGTCCTCCTTTGCGTTTGTCTATACAATATACTTAATGTATTCTCATCTTTATTTAGTAGACAATCTGTTGGTGTGAATCTCTGACTAAAAAGAGCTGTTATTATTACTAATAGCTGTTGTTATTACTTACCTCTGGCTTTCTCTTCTGGAGCTCTGTCAATCTCATCATACGAAACATACTTCGCCAACCCATCGTTAGCCAACACCTTTGTGATAGCCGCAGTCAGCGTAGTCTTGCCGTGGTCAACGTGCCCTATAGTTCCAATATTACAGTGTTTTTTCTCTTCAGTTTGAGTGTTTGTTTTCGTGCTAAAATTAATGCAGGAAATTCTAAATACGCTTCCACATAACCTGTTTTTCAACAGTAAATTATGTTTCAAAGGCACTTTTGTTTTGAGTGTATAATTTAAAGACTGTATTATGAGTCTTCTGCTCATGTTTGTGTAATTATTTTAAATTTTTCATTGAATTTAAGTGATTTTAGGGTTATGTTGAAGTTGACACTGTTGACGGCTGCGGGCTGTCGGATTCATACAGTTTGAGTTCGTGTAGAAACGATTACGTGCATCAAACTTATTTTGTTTAGGAATTTCTTTTTTGATTGAACTCGTATTCGATAGCCAAATAGCCAAGTGTTTGTTGGAAGGCAGGACAACTGGCAAAAATAGAACTGAAAAATATGGGAATGGGAAAGTTTAAAAAGAAAACCTCTCTCTTTTCTTTGGTTTCTTTAGTCAGTTCGACTCTTCAGCTGCCAATTATTTATCTCGTAAAAGAACTTTTTCCTGAAGCTGAATTGATATTTTGAAGAGATTATTTAATTATAATTGTTAGGAGCCTGACTGAAATTTAGCTCAAATAATTCTTTTATTCCAGCCCAAAGAGAGCCAAAGTCTTTGCAGCTGTTCTGATCCCACTTTGTACGTGTGTTGTACCTACGAGAGTGGTGAGGTGTATTTGTGTGTATGTAAGTTTACTTGCACCCTAAAACTGCTTGTTCGAGTCAATGGTGAGATCTGGCCTATAGTGACTAGACTTTTTAATTTTATCGGCATAAAAACATGCCTACGGCAGTTGATAACAGCGTTTTCTGTTGCTCTAGAAAGGTCATTGCTAATAGAGTAAAAAATGGGAGCGCCTTATTTCGTAGAAAGAAATTTCATAGAATTTCATTTTACAGAAAATGTTTCATATAATATTTGGTTCTATTCTAATATTTTTATTTCGAATATTATTGTTTCAAAGACAATTTACCACAATGAATCACTTTTCACAGAAACACAATTTAATGAATTTTTTTTTCACATATTTTTGTTTAACATACTTATCAAACTGTAGAATTATTATTTAAGGAATCTTAAAAACAACCACTAACCACCATCTATTTCAAACAGCGCACACCCGTAAAAAATATGTCATGGACTAGGATTAGCTCCCGTAATACCTTAACGTGTTTATAAGCATATTTTGAAATCCAGGGAAATAGGCTGCCGGGCGTTGTGTATACCTACGTACCTATACATTTTATAATTACATAGCAGACTACTTACTTACTTACGTCCAGCGGGGGACGCCGTCGACCGGACGGGTGATCTGCCCTCTTTGTGGGCCATTTCACCCAGATCCCCTGTGCCCCCCTTGGGGAGGCCAAGGCGGCGTCTGGCAATCACGGCGCTCCGTCAAACCTACCTGTTTCTTTGCAGAATCTTACGATCTGTTCCACCTTCAGATCCTCAAGGTCTGGTGTTTCTAATGTGTCCGTCCCCATATTTTCCCATCTTGCTCTTGAGTACATGGGGCATTTGGCAAGCAGGCACTCTGGGCATTTGGGGTCGGTTTTCACTCCTATAAGTGTCAGGTGTCTGTTCAGTCGACAGTGTCCTGTTATTATTTCTATAAGCAGCCTCATGTTTCCCCTGGAGAGTTTCAACAGTTGGCTTGATTTCTTCGTGTCCATGCTTTTTATGAAGATCTTCGACTGTCTCATGACAGGCGAGGACTTCCATCTTCGATTTGTTTCGGCGACTATGCTGTGACCTATCACTCCCTTCGTGATTTTGTGGGCTATGGGTAGTCTAGGCTCAGGGCCCACCTGGTTCACGTCAGCTCCTTTTCTGGCCAGTTCGTCCGCTATTTCGTTGCCCGTATTACCCTCGTGTCCGGGTACCCAGGCAAGTGTTACGTCTAGCTTCCTGGTTAGTCTTTCCAATGATTTCTTGCATTCCTTGACAAGTGCTGATGTTGTTTCTGTTCTGTCAAGTGCCTTCAGTGCCGCTTGGCTATGATGGGGATGGTTACCTTGCCTTCCTCTTTGAGGCGGTACACCATTTCCGCGCATTCCATTATGGCATAGATTTCTGATTGGAAGACACTTGCATATTTGCCTAGGGAGATTGTCCTGTTTATTGCTGTTCCGTTTCCACGTTTTATGTGTATTCCAGAACCAGAGAGTTTGGTGGATTCCTTTCTGGAGCCATCTGTGTAGCAGATAGTGCCTCCTGTATCCATCTTCCAATAGCAGCAATACATAGCAGACTGGTATTTTGCCCGTGGCTACGCACGCGTGGATGACGGTTATCGCGACCAAACATAGCCTATGTCCTTTCTCAAGGTCTAATCTACCCTTATACCAAATTTCATCAAAATCGGTTCAGTGGTTTAGGCGTGAAAGCGTAACATACAGACAGACAGGCAGTTACTTTCGCATTTATAATATTAGTATGGATATGGATAACGTCACACAGCAGAGCACTGTGGCAGACCATTAGAAAGATGGGAAAAATTAACCTTTGAGACACAGTACAGGGTAAAATAAAACTAGCAGACTTAAATAAACCATTTTACTTCAAGTTTAATTAAAAGCATGTCACATTGATAGTAGACATCTTCACACCATCTAGCAATTATACACAATCTTTCGCAGAAATTACTCAATTTGATACACTTCAGTAAATCACGAACTTCTATTGGACCTAAATACAATTTTACTAGATACCTATAGCCTGAACCAGAAATAGAGTGCATAGCAGCTACGTGGCGGTGGTAAACTGTTGCGGATTCGAGGAGATTTTACAATTTTGGCTAAGATCTCACGGAGTGGTTTTCACCGCTGCGGGCCGCAGACCGCGTTGTAGAAAATCTGAGAATCACCCGCAACCGCGGCGGACGCAGCTAAAAACCGCTCCACGAGTTCTTAGCCAAGGTGGCGACTAATTTGTAACTTTTCGATGTAATGTAACATGATACAACTCGAGCATTACAGCAGTCAGTGCAGCGAGCTGAGCCGCTCGGCGCTCTACTCGGCAGTCGATTTTTTCGCGAACTCTGAGTGTTACATTACAAGTTAGTACAGGTTTACGAATCGCCGCAAGAGCGCGCCTCGCGTGATTACGTTTAGGGACTGGATTTTTTAATAAAATGCATCGAAAATGGAATGGGATAGTGAGAAAGTTCTATCATTTATTGACAGTATCGTTTAGTTTTTCTTCTTTTTTAGATAGCATTAACTTAGTAAAATAAGTGAAGCACACGCAACCTCCATGTCTGCCATTTTGAAACAACGGAGCACAAATGAACAGAGCGCTCAAGCTGAGCGTTCGGTTGCTGTAATATAACACGATCGCCGTGAATGTTACATTACACCGAAAAGTTACAAATCAGTCGCCACCTTTTTAAACTCCTTTCTGTTGCAATTCAAGTAGTTTTCATTTTGATTACTTTGGTTTGCCGGAACCCTATTTACGAATTTGTTGTGCTATGGAACTATTTTACCAATAATCAGAATGTAAATTATTTATCTACAGTTTTTACATTGTCTAGCTTTCCTAGTTAAAGTGTACAAATATTTCTTTTAACATTACAAAGTACCTAATATTAGTGACATTTTCAGACTGATTTTATACAGGTATTGCATTTAATGTTCAGCTAACGTAATGTTCGTGAATACACTCTATCGAGACAATATTCTAGTATATTTATATAAACTTGCCTATTTTACAGGTATAATAATTCAATATTAATGGTTCGGTAAAGCCACATAAATTCTATTCTAGTATATTGAAATTCAAATATAATTTCAAGCTGTTTTAAGCACCTTTAACGTAATTGATACATTGTTTCTAATTATTACTTCTTTTGAACTTGCATACATTTTGGGTCCAATGATCTTACAGCCTCTAATGCTTTATGCAAGCGCGTACTGTTTTGTACAAATCGTATGTAGTTTTGCACGAAATAACGTACATATTAATTGCACGAAAGAAGCGCTAGCATGCATGCACATGCACGAGGGAACGGACGGCCTTATATTAAAATGAGGTACCTACTCAAAACGAGTTCACTCAGAAGTAGGCTTACATCAATGCAGTTGCTTATGTATTTGCACGTTCGTTGTCCGTTTAATGTTTTACTACCTCCTTTCAGAAGAATTATTTTTGATGTATGCCACAAAGTATGTTTTGTCTTCTTCAGTGCCAGTCAAATATCCTTACATAAAAAAAAAACAATTTAAGGAATAGAATAGAAATGTACTAATTATCAGCATAAAAACCTACTTATACGTCAATTATGGATACATGTATTCCAATGTAAAAAAAGTTTCAAATATTTCAGTTTTGAATAACTTTTGTCGTTGATAGTAATTATTTTTTTAAAGAATATTAGAACCAAAGTAACTAATATTCCATCAAACCCCTCCAACTAAGCTAAATTGCTTGTGCTAGGAGTGGGTTCAAGTCGGTAGCGTAATGGCCAGGATTCGAACCCGGGACCTCTCGATCGTAAGGCCAACACCTGAACCACTAAGCTACCGATGTTTCTATTGTGTATTACCTCAGAGTAATATAAGAGCGTTGGTCACATTTCGTTGAGTCGAGTGATGCGCGTTGGTACATTAGTGGCTGCAACAGCAATTACTTAAAAAATACAATTTCTGGGTCTGGAAAATTCACCTTACATATAGGTATAATCGTAGTTTTACAATTTCTAGTATAATATATGGATATGAAGTATTGATAAGTCAACTTGCATTAAATTTTCAATTGCGTAAAATTAGCACTGTCGAGTGCCAAATTCTTTATGATGAATAAATGAGATAATCAATAGGCTATTTAACTAAGTCGTCGATTCTTCCCAATACTGCTTAATATGATAGCTTGTTCTGAAAAAATATGCCTGGCAAAATAAAATATTGCATATCTGGAGTGGAACTATGATTTTTCATTAGTTGAAATTCTCAAAAAAAGTCAGAATATAAACAATCAAATTCAATTCAAATATATAACTTTTTAGATTCCTTATTAAATTTTAAATAACTTTTATTATGAACTATATACGTGTACCTAAACGCAACGTAGACCGAGATAAATGCGATATATATTCTCTTGCACACCATACATTGCACTACGCGCTACCATAGCGTGACGTCACCATTTCGTGTGATTTTGTATGGACCGTTTTCGGCGGCGCGACAAATTGAATTTTTCAAAATCAAATATCTTGAAAACTATTTGTGATACGAAAATTTTACTTTTACAGTTCATTATATTATAAGAAAGTGGTCATTTTTCGAAAGTAAAAACAAAATAGTCAAATAGCCTATTGTTCACGCTAAATTGATAATTTTATTCAATACATAATAAACAAAATGTAATAATCTAAAATTAGAATAACCAATAAAATTAAAACTTAAAAAATAACTGCCCTGGAAAGTATGCTTTTTCGATTACATTCTGTATTACTACACGCTATGCTCAAGTGGATACAATGGGTGAATAAGTTGATAAGCCAAGTTGCACGAAAAATTCAGCTACGTAAAGCCGCATGCAGACGTAGTCGTGAGGCGTGTGCGGCAAATGGCACGTTTCGTATGCCTCAACTCGAGGCATACGACGGTAAATTTATGAATGTGACCGAAACGACACATGCTCAAGCTGAGTACGCAAACCACTCCGGACGGCCTCCATGACGTATGAGAGCGCACGCCTCACCCTGAGTTAGCGTTCGCAACGATCGAATGACGCGAAAACTCAGTGTGATCACACGCGTCCGAGGCATGCGAGACGAACCAAACGTGGCGCAGGCCAAGAGACGTCTGTACGCGGCTTTAAACAAGTACCATATTAGATAAATGCTCTCGAACTATCTGAAATGCAAATTTATACAAAACAAAACTACTAATAAAATTTAAACAGAGAAATGGTTGCCCTGAAAACGGTGCTTTTAGACTTACCAATTTATTCACGATGCGTACGGTTTGTCTGATTACGCGAGACTCCATATTGTAGTACACGAATTTTGAATAACTCTTAGTGCTTGTACTAGAAAGAAGGCAACCTTTTTTCATATTCCGTTAAGCATTTTCAAACTTAATACTAAAAGATAGTCAAATTAAACAAATGGAAATCACAGACACCTTTTCTTTATAGGTGTATAATGTACTAAAATTATAATATTTCACTAGGGTGTTCCGTTACTGGCTTTGCCTTATGATAAAAGTAAAATATTCATTCATTCTTCTTCATCCGCTAGGATCAATAAAGAAGAATTAATTAATCCCAGTCGCATCCGAACTCGGAGTCTGAGGCCGGCTTTTCCCAGTCAAACAACAGATTTGACTGATTTTCGATATTTTACGTGAAGTATTTTTTTTTCGTAAAGTATGGCTCTCGAAGTATTGCAGTTAGACCAATATTAATTCTCGTTACGAAACTAAGTTGATGGCGTCAAATTTCAAGATAGTTTAGATAGAATAGTTTAGAGTGGGGTAAATATTGAACTAGCATAGTTCTAACCAATAGAATCTATAAAAGGCAAAAGGCTGCAAGCTGTATCGAATGTACAAAAAATAATGACCTCAAACGATATGATAAAGCCTTTATTTAAAAGTGATTTTCTTTTGAACTGTCATAGTAGCTTGATCCCTTTCACGTGACAACAGTCGTGATATTAAAAACAGGTAGATATGACACTAAATTATCACTCGAGGGTGAGTGAACCGTCTGATTCGACATTGGTACGAGTGCAACAGAATATGCACTATTTAATACGCGCGAACAAGATTAAAAGATGGACTTCTCTCAAACAATGCGGTGTACTTTGGACATTATGAATGAGGTAACGTATCTACCTTCTTTCAATAACATATAATTGGTTTTAACTCATACATAACATTCCTGCCTTCAACCGGCCCACGTCACTAACAAATTCTACTATAAACAGTATCATATTTACTTTAGAAATATGGGTAAGTCAATTTTTTTGAATTGGTGCACGCATTTTGTTTCTCATATTCAGAACATACGTCAATGTTTGAATTACTTTCTTTCGTTGTAAAGTAAATTATTGTAAGTCTTGTTTTTTACCTCCTCATAGTTTATTAATTAACAATTTATTTTTAAATGATACTTTACAAACTGTCCATAGTATATTTCGGTGAAATTTTATATCTAGTTGATATTTTTCAACTATCAATTTATACCTATATTTATATTATAAAGCCCATGTGTTTATTGTTTGGGCGTGGCAATCTATGCAACTACATATGCGATTAGAAAAAATATTTTTGCATTTAATAGGCCGTTCTTGGAAAAGGTTGTTAGAGATAAGCAAAAAATCAGGACTCGGGCAGACGGCCGCTTCAATAGGACCAAGTTCACAAAGCAAGTGTAAGGGCAAACAAGTTGATAAGTCAACCTGCACGAAATTTTGAATTGTTCCATCTACTTGCACGAAATTTTGAATTGTTTCATCTATTTGCATGAAATTTTGAAATGTTCCATCTACTTGCACGAAATGTTGAATTGTTCCATCTACTTCGAAATTTCGAATTGTTTCATCAACTTGCACGATATTTCGGATCGGGACTGATATGGCTTCTGACGTACCTAATTCATATGGTGAATAAACGTGTCAATCGGTAGGTTTCGTTTACACACCACATTAAACTTCTTATTAATAATAAAAGATACAAAATAATGTGAAATTAGATTATCAATAAAAAGAATGACTACCCTGAAAGTATGATTTTTCGACTTATCAACTAATTCACACCTTAACAGTAAAAGTAGTTCAATTTCAAATTGTCGTCAGCTTACAAATGTCTGCAACCTAAACAGACACCACAAGACTACACACCACACATAGTCCATTCATAGCTTGAACATACAGTAGAGAGGGCAGAGCTTTCTCAACTTGTACAATGTGGTTCTGTTTCATTGCTTTAGCAATCGGTAGTGTAGTGTGAACTCTACGTTCGACTTCCAGATGAAGTGGCGGACGGTACGCAGGTCCATGTTGGGATCTAACACCTGGAAGAGAAAAATTGAAGGTCACAAATTGAAGAAGAAATAAATATTGTACAGTATGCCAGAAAGGTCTTATTTCCCCTTCGCAATAAGCGCCTGGCAAAGCGTAAATAACATAATAGGGTCCCTCCATCTGGCAGAAACTTAATACTCCAAAATTCTATTGGCATAACCGATTTGGCAAATTTTATTTAATCGAACATTATAGTATAGGAGCTAGCAACGTTTTGAAAGTGAGAATTTCAGGTCAGCTGATTTTGTGATATGCCGTCCTTCTTGCTCTTTCGGTTAGAGTCTGGGCTATCTGGCTGGCGGTAGTGGTTGCGTTCATTACTTTATCACCTGGACAGGAAGGATGCGCATCCTTCCTGTCCAGGTGATAATCCTGGTGGGACGTGTAAATAGTCCTAACCAAATGGTGTGTTTGCACACAGAGCGTATAAGAACCTGACCTGGCGTTTGGTTGTATTGTAATAGAAAGGAAATACTCATGTGACCGCTTCTATGAACGAAAACGCAAGAGAATCGGCACTGACCTGAGTTCCACCTCGTGAGGATTCAGCTGTAGACAGGCGTGGTTCCTGGCACGTGCTGGTAGGTAGGTATGTTTTCGACCGGCCGGTGATTGTCTTGAGTGAGTCGTTTTCTTCCGATACACTTCACTTATACTGACTTGAGAATGTGGCCAAAGGAACTTATAGAATTACACAGAAAAAGAAACGAGGAGTTGAATTACTCAAACTTCCGTTTGGTGCGGGTTAGCGGAGTCAAAGAGGCACCTTTCGATGCTGCGGCGTTTTAGTGACTAAAAAAAAAGCGAGCGGGTAGATGATCCGCCGTGGTGCTTGAGAGTCTCGCTCGTAGAAACTTCATTCTCAAAATATAGTTCGAACAGATCCATTCACAGCGCCATTCATTGGCCTCCTCCAACACTAAGTGGTCAACAAATGAGCGCCAATATTCAAACATTATTCGATACATAGAAGCGGTTTATTAAATTACAAAATTGAAATACAATTAAATTATGTGGGAAATAATTAAGAAAGTACAGCGCTCCACCATGCACCCGGCTTTGGAACGTCGCAAGACGTTACGAAACAAACAAGCGAACACTGGCTGATTAGAGCCCATAGTGAATTTGTATAACATAATAATACACATAGCGAAAATAACAACTTAGACTAACAATATCTAAAGTATGTTTAAAGTTTGAGTTAAAAATTAAAGTTTAAGATTATATTTAGCGTTGTAAGTTATTGCGTTGGGATAGGATACAACTTGCTTACAGCGAGTTTGTAAGTACCAGAACGCGTTTTATATATTATGATAGACATGAGGAGTCCAGGTCCAGTATAACAATTGACAACGTGAAAATGCTGAATTATTAGATCAACAACGTGATCGCGTTTAGGGAGAAGGACAGGATGTAATCCTGATACAGAATGAGGTTCGATCTTAAATTTAAATCGTGCGAATTTTAAAACGTATGTAATGATACGTAGTAGTTTCTGCCAAGAAGAAACACGTTGTGCTAATGTACATAACAATGGCGACTCTGTGTGTTTTGATGTCACACTCAACACATTTGCCTTATGCTCAGGTAAGTCAGAACAGTTGGCGGGAGAGAATGACTTAATAGGCCATTCATCAGGGGGGCCGCGGATCCATGCTGGACCGTTCCACCACAAATCATAAGTCAAAAGTTGCGAGGGGAGCATGCCGCGTGATAGACAATCACTCGGGTTAATGTCTCCGGCGACGTGATAAAAATGTTTAGTGTTCAAGTTTTCTTGACACTGAGCGACCCGGTTGCTAACAAAAATCGACCACCGATGTGGTGACGAGTGAACCCATGATAAGGCAATCGTGGAATCAGAAAAGGCGTAAATGTCAGTAACGGGAATGCGTAATGCATACGAATCACGTACAGTTCTTATTAACTTTGACATAAGCAAAATAGCACATAACTCTAATCGAGCAAGCGTAGTAATCTTTGTCGGAGTGACCTTTGATTTCGCACACAAAATGCGAGTTTGAATGCCAGATGGGTAGGTACAATGTGCATAAATAACACATCCCATGCCACTCAGGCTGGCATCACAAAATGCGACAAGACGTAATTCGCAATCAACTTCGACACCTATATATCGCGGAATTTTTAATGTGTCAAGCAATTTTAATTCTTGAACGAGAGCGGAAAAGCGTGAGCGTATATGCTCTGGAGCAGGGTCATCCCAATCACTCTTACTAAGCCAAAGTTCCTTAATTAACAACTTGGCGTAGAGTATCACAGGTGTCACCAACCCGAGCACGTCAAATAGTCGTGCAACTATAGGGAGTATATTTCTCTTAGTGCACTTCTCATCTACCAAGGTGGATGTGAAATAAAAATTATCTCCACACGGCTCCCACGAGAGACCTAAAACCTTTGCGACATGACTGCCAACATCAAACTCAAGCGATTTGCGGTGAGTATTTATGTCAGCGTTCATTGCGATAGGAAATAACCTAAAATTTAATAATAATAAAAACAGGTCTGCCTGTAAATTGGGACCAATATGTAAAATATCATTGAGCGAAAGACCAGTGTGGGTTTTAGCGCTCGCGTCTAACATAATACGCGGCATCGGTTTGTCATGTCGAACTACTGCGTGATGTGGTATGTAATAACCATCCATAGACAAATTAGAGTCATCAACGAGACTAAGATAACCGTTATCTAAATAATCCTGAATAACCTTATTGTAATTTTCGCGTACGGTTGGTGATTGACGAAGTTTACGCTCGAGCGACAAAAACCGGGGGTGAGCGACGCCGCGCGAGTTCCCTAGTTCAGAGGGATCCTTGCAGAACGGCAGCGCAGTATAACGACCTACGTCATCGCGAGTCACAGTAAATGTGAAAACACTCTCGCACTCGGTTTCTTCTGGAGACAATAGGCGCTTCACAGGAACTTCCTCAAGCTCCCATGGTTTTTGCACTAAATCATTTAGTGCTAGCGCAGAAAAGGATGCGGTTGTAGGCACAACAACTTTACGTGGGTAATCACCCATAAGTACATACCCAAACGCGGTTGATAGTACACAAGGGGCACTGGGACCACACTCGACTCTATTTCCTAAGTAAATATACGGGAAGAGCTGTGCACCTAATACTATATCAATGTTTCCTGGAATGTTCCAGCTTAAGTCAGCAAGCGGTAAATCGCGAAGATTTAACTCGCGATCACACTTAATTAATTGCGAGGGCAATTGATCCGTAAGGCTATTCATAACTAACGCATGTATAGTATACTTATGATCTGCATAAATACGAGATTCAATGTCCAAATACACATAACCTATTATCGTGTGCGAAATGGAGCCAACACCTTTGACAACAGAATTACTCATTGGTATTATTGGTAAATTTAATAAACGACAACAGGACAATGTTATTAAGTTATTCTGTGAGCCATTATCAATTAGACATCTGACTACAGATTTATTTCCAGTGCTACCTTTAGGGCGAGCATACACCTGAGCGGTTGCCAAGAGAATATCACCCTTGTGGCTAGAGGCATACGAATGCACAGTGCTTGAAGCGAGCGATGACTCAGGAGTGGGACCGTCAAGGTCGCACTGGGGCGGCGGGGATGCGGCAACAGTCGTCGCATGCGAGTGCGAATTATTAATATTATTCTCAAAATGCAATAATTTATGATGTTTTTTCTGACAGAAACAAACTGACGTACTTTTACATTGCGGGAGATTATGTAATGTGCTTAGACAATTCACGCAACCACGCTTAGATTTAATAAACTCATATCTAGCCTTTGCATTTTGCATATTTTTAAACTGAGCGCAGTTATACAGGTGTCGGTGGTCGCGGCCGCCACATAAACAACATGACGCGTCTACTGCGGCGGGCGCATTCGACTTATTATTAATCGGCACACTGACAACAAACGACTTAGAATTACGCTGTACACGCCTATCACTGGACTGTGGCGTCCCAGCGGTGGACGACTTCGCATATGACGAAGACCGCGGGTTTGACCGTTCAATCATCTTAGCATAATCTTGTACAAAGTCGATCAGCTGTTGCGTCGTAGGGATATCGACACCTCGAACAGAAAGTTCGAAGGCTTGGATGGTTAGCGTGTCCATTTTCCTCAAGGCACATTGTAGAAACACGAAGTCGGTTAAATCATTTATACCTAACTCTTTAAGCGCGGCGATAGATGAGGAATATATACCTATAAATGAATCAAGTGAGTTCACACTAGGTGAACAATTCTTTAAGTCTAATATATTATTAAGATAATATGAACCTAATGAGCGTTTATCTTGGTATTTCTTGACCAAGGCGTCCCACACTATACTGTAGGTCTCACTTGACGGAACAATACCGGCAGTGAACTTTAATGCGTCTTTGGTTAATTTTGAGAATAGGTATTGCACACGTTGCGAATCAGACAATTGTGTGTTCGAATGAATATTGGCCTTAAAGGACTGATAAAATGTATTCCAGTTTTCAGGGCGTCCGTCAAAACTCGGAATAACAAGCATTTCCAATTTCACTACAGACGCGTTTGAATTACTCGGCCCGTGTGATGCGACCTCCTTGACCTTGAGCGTAGATAATTTATTTCTAATGCGTTTTATTCTCGAATACAATTCATCGAATGAGTCAAGGCAAGAATAGTCGGATTCTACAGGGGATTGTAATGATAAATTTAAGCTATTTATTTGATCTACAATCGACTCGAACTTATCGCGAACGACATCGATGTTCTCGGTCTCAGACAGAAAATCTTCATTCGCTCGCGTCGTTATGTCAAAACACACAACTGATTTCGACGATTTATACCAACGATTAATGCGTGCAAACAATAATTCCTTTTTTTGATTCAACAGAATAAGCTTCGTCTCGAGATCTGACGACATGTTTGCAAATTAACGATAGGTAGGACCTACCTATTGAAATATAACAAGAAGATTATCTGTAAGGTACCTACTATAATATAATAGTAATTCAACACAAACAGTTTAGATATACCTACTTTTTATTGAAAATTGTACTACGGCTTATTATATAATAGCGCAAGTAGCACAGCGGAGCGGGAATGTATTAACTACGTAACTAGATAGGTACTTACCTACAAAGTTACGCGTATGCGAATAGAATGATGATTATTTACCAATTAATACGTAAATCACCAACTATTATAAATATCTACCAATTATTACGTAGATTTAGCGTTTTAAATGCAGAATTTACCAAATAATTTACGTAAATCTGTTAGCGAAAGAAAGTAATGAAACTAAGATGGCGGAAAGAATTCACCAAAATTACGTGAATCTTTTAATTAAATGAATAGGAAAGAAATATTATTCACCAATAATTACGTGAATATGTTATTTACTGGCCTATCCGGCTCGAAGGACCATAAATTGTGGTGGGACGTGTAAATAGTCCTAACCAAATGGTGTGTTTGCACACAGAGCGTATAAGAACCTGACCTGGCGTTTGGTTGTATTGTAATAGAAAGGAAATACTCATGTGACCGCTTCTATGAACGAAAACGCAAGAGAATCGGCACTGACCTGAGTTCCACCTCGTGAGGATTCAGCTGTAGACAGGCGTGGTTCCTGGCACGTGCTGGTAGGTAGGTATGTTTTCGACCGGCCGGTGATTGTCTTGAGTGAGTCGTTTTCTTCCGATACACTTCACTTATACTGACTTGAGAATGTGGCCAAAGGAACTTATAGAATTACACAGAAAAAGAAACGAGGAGTTGAATTACTCAAACTTCCGTTTGGTGCGGGTTAGCGGAGTCAAAGAGGCACCTTTCGATGCTGCGGCGTTTTAGTGACTAAAAAAAAAGCGAGCGGGTAGATGATCCGCCGTGGTGCTTGAGAGTCTCGCTCGTAGAAACTTCATTCTCAAAATATAGTTCGAACAGATCCATTCACAGCGCCATTCATTGGCCTCCTCCAACACTAAGTGGTCAACAAATGAGCGCCAATATTCAAACATTATTCGATACATAGAAGCGGTTTATTAAATTACAAAATTGAAATACAATTAAATTATGTGGGAAATAATTAAGAAAGTACAGCGCTCCACCAAATCCTGAATTTTAAAAGCATTTTAAGAGGCGTAATTTTTATTTTTTTGTTTTTAAATAAGTCGACCTGACATACTTTTTTTATTGCCAGACATTTTTGACAATGCTGATTATGTGCCATACGCGATTATTATTACTTTTTTATAAAAATAAAAGTATTTTATAATGTCTGTAATTTTAATATTATCTTATTTAAAGATAAGAAAATCTTAAAATTAATTTGCCAGACATTAATTCGATTGTTAAACCTTGAATTAAAATAAAAAAAGGCATGAAAAGTATTGCAGTATGATGCTAGTAGTTCGAGAGAGACAGTTTAAAATGCGAGAGATAGACATACATACCCAAGTACTTATAGGTGTCGGTTACGAGGAGTGATTACAGATGAATGGAATCAGAGAGTTGAATACCTTCTGATTCCACTGTCCGCCCTCGCTTTACATGCATGACTGCAAATTTGTCCACACCAAACTCGATTTTGATGGGATCACTAAAGCTTTTGGTTATCTTTAGTAAATCCACCAATTGTGAGCTTGATGTGGCAAACAATTTAAAGTCATCCATGTAAAGCAAGTGTGATATTATCTGACCTCCTCCACGTAACCTGTAGCCTAGACCTGAATTCCTCAGTAAGGTACTGAGAGGATTCAGTGCTAAGCAGAACCAAAGGGGACTCAAACTGTCACCTTGGAAAATGCCGGGCTCAATATTTATTGGTTCGCCGTTACTGCACACCCCTCGACATCGTGGATAGCTAAGAACTGTTCTCCACTGCCTCATACATGACGCCAAGAAGATGCACAGAGTTGTATCTACTTTATACAACTCTAGCACCCTCAGGAGCCATGTATGGGGCACAGAGTCGTACGCTTTCTTATAGTCTATCCAGTATGTCGATAGATTCTTACGGCTACGGCGAACTTGTTGACTAATGGCCATATCAATGAGGAGCTCCTTAGTACCACGGGCGCCACTCCTACATCCATTCTGAGAGGCACTCATAACAGTGTTTGTAGAGATGTGCTTTGTTATTTTATCTCTCAGAATAGATGTAAGAAATTTATAGACCGAGGTACTTCCCGTCTTATGGAGCAGGTGGGTAACACCAGTGGTCTGGTCATAAAAATTGGCAACGACCCTGACTCGATAGCAGCCTATTATTATTATTATATTATTTCTCTGTTCCGTGACTCTTGGGACTATGGAGTACCGGGCCTTCGGCAGGCGTGCATCGGGCCGAAGCCAAGACGTAGAGGCCCTTCTAAGAGAGTTTAATATGCTAGGGATAGACACACGGCGGACACCACCCCCGAGCGCACAACATGATACACCCGGGGATGGTCCACGCTAGGTGCAGATACTATTGGAATAATGGAAACTAGATTATGGGCTATGGGTTTGAGTATTGGATGGACTGGTGATTGGGCTATGAGGGGAGACTAACGGACGCCTGCCATGACAATAAGTCTCAAAATTGTTAAAAAGGCAGGTGGTGACTCGCCAACTCATTGCATGGGCCCCATTAAAATAGCCACGCATAGTGCGGCCATGGAGCAACACCCGTTGAGCGGCTAAGGTTGTCGAGAGGTGAGTCTGCGGGGTGCAAGATCGCGATACAGAAGTCGGTCAGCAGGCCCCCGGCGTTATGACATTTTACACTTCCAACCTGGAGCATAGGTTCCGCTCTTGCGACTCCACTCTTGGCCGGCCAATAAAGGCAAGCACAAGAGGCGGGGCGGAATAAATTCCAACCCTCGGGAGAATCAGCTGCCCCTGCGGGGTTATTATTATTATTATTATATATACAATGACAAGTAATTTACTTTTGCAATGGTTCTCTGTCTTATTCTCAGCTTATTCTGCAACTGTCTCTTTCGAACTACTAGCATCATACTGCAATACTTTTCAGGCCTTTTTTATTTTGATTCAAGGGTTAACGATCGAATTAATGTCTGGCAAATTAATTTTAAGCTTTTCATATCTTTAAATAACATAATATTAAAATTACAGACATTATAAAATACTTTTAAATTTGTATTAAAAAAAAATCGCGAATGGCACATAATTAGCATTGTCAAAAATGTCTGGCAATAAAAAAAGTATGTCAGGTAGACTTATTTAAAAACAAAAAATTAAAAATTACGCCTCTTAAAATGTTTTTAAAATCCAGGATTAACACCGGGACAGGAAGGATGCGCAGTAATGAACGCAACCACTACCGCCAGTCAGATAGCCCAGACTGTAACCGACAGAGGAAGAAGGATGGCATATCACAAAATCAGCTGACCTGAAATTCTTTCTCGAAAACGTTGCTAGCTCCCGTACCATTAGCGAAGCATAAAAATGTATTAATAGAATCATATTTTGGCAGAATGGTCATATATCCGAAATGGCAAAGCATACTCTTGAGGTGGCAGAATTGTATTAGGCATAAATAGCTTTCGCAGAATAATAATTCTGCATGTTTTGTTTAGCATAACGATTATTTAGAATACATTTATTTGGTATATTTTCGCATAGCATACAATGTAGATAGGAGAATTTCGGTTGGCTTCTCGATTTTAATACACATTAGCTGATGCCTGCACCCTGCACGAAATTTTGATCCCGTTACTGCAAAATCCATACTAATATTATAAATGCGAAAGTAACTCTGTCTGTCTGTATGTTACGCTTTCACGCCGAAACCACTGAACCGATTTTGATGAAATTTGGTATAGGTATAGAGTAGACCTTGAGAAAGGACATAGGCTATGTTTGGTCGCGATAACCGACATCCACGCGGCCGGAGCCGCGGGCAAAAGCTAGTATTTAATATGTGGGCATGTGCCTATCCCTGTACGAAATTTTAAGCAAAAAATTTACAGTTTTACCCTTAAATTATTTCCCCGAAAACTCAAAACTTGGTGACGCAAAAGTTAGTGACAGATAAGAATTGCTGCAAATTAGTCTTGTTTGCCCTACCCTACGGGTAATGTAATTTGGAAGTTGAGTGGAAGGGCGAGGCGGCCCACGAGCTGAGGAGCAGGTGGTTATAATGACCGCCGCCGCGGGAAACTGCTGAAGCTTCTGACTTATAAAATTATGCTTATTAAATTATGAGTGTATGCCAAACCATTTTCTGCGAAATGAAGTTTATGCCATGCGTTATGCGAAACAAAATTATGACATAAAAATGTCGGTGAAACTGGAGGGCACCGACTATGCAACGTGTTTTTAGGAAAATTATAAATTAACCAACAGAATGCATGTAAAGCCAGCAGCCATGGTCTCATGGAGGAATACAAAAAAAAAAATAAAAAAAAAAATAAAAAAAAAAATAAAAAAAAAAAAAATCGGGATAGAATCTATTAAAAACGATTTAAGCTCGCTGTGTAAAATTCGCGTAAACTTCCGACAGTATCATGTGAGCCAATAAATGCAAAATAATACAAATAGGTACGCAAAGCTGGAGTACTCGCACTGGGAACCGCACAAAGGCAAAACCACTTATCGATTTGTGACAGAATAATAAAAAAAAAAAATCAATGAATCGCAGTCCACAGTTGGCCTACGTTAATTATTTTTTACATTTTGTAGATCCATTAAATAATCTTATGGCGACGCTAGTAACCATATTTTCAACGACCTTTGGTGACATTTTGCGACTACGGCAAAATGGTTTTATAACATTACTAGTTGTCCCGGCGAACTTCGTACCGCCAATTTTTTCCTACCCTCGTGGCGTCAGATCCCGTTCCCGCTGCACCATTTAGGGGGATGAAAAATAGATAATAATTAAATGACGATTGATCATTTTTCTACCGGAAACAAAAAATGATTAAATTACTAAAATGGCTATTAAAAAATAAGGGTAGATCGTAGAAGGGTGAAAATTGAGGATTGTATGTATTTTTGTATGTTGTATATTGTAAATTAAAAATTTTGTCTAAAAAATAAAAAATAAAATTAGGGGTGGACTACCCCTAACATTTAAGGGGATGAAAAATAGATGTTGGCCGATTCTCAGACCTACTCAATATGCTCACAAAATTTCATCAAAATCGGTCAAGACGTTTCGGAGGAGTATGGCAACAAAAACTGTGACACGAGAATTAAATGAAAAATGGACGTAAGCAGGATTAGTCTTTATAATGAGTGCGGCAACTAGCGTTTGAGGCATCTTTCGCCCGACCGTGATGATAGCACCATCTTTCTCCCGCTGAAACGCTGCCACTACTGCCATCTGAATAGATAAGCGTGTCGCTAGGCTCGCTGCAGTCTAAAATAAACCTGCGATAGTCAATTGCATTAGCTACTGCACTAAACATACGCTCAGCCAAATATGATGAAGGTAACGCAATCATAAATCTCTATACTATTTAACACAATCCTGGTATTATTTTGTGGAGTAAAACCCTTGATATACATTTGCCTCTTTACTATCATATGATTCTCCATTTGCTTTAGTATCCGCTACCATCCAAAAAGCTTCAACGACCGCCACAGGGTGATAACACCCCTTGGCAACCTATATATTTAAATATAATGTCTCCACCTGATCGCAACACAGCAACTCCACCCGTTCCTCCGGCGCGTCGTTCCCGCTGTCCTCGTTAGCGCTGCCGCGGCCGCTTCCTGCACTCGTTCCGTTCACGTCGCCAGCTCCAACGATCTTCTCCACCACATGCTCTGCCACTTTACGGCATTGGATGAAGTCGTTGGCTACAAGACGGTCCTGGAGAACCACAAATAAAGGTGATTTTTATCCAACATTTTATTCTTAAAGCTTGTTCTCGGACCCTCGAATGTAGATAATCCCAACCTTGTAATCGCCATCAATTAGTAGGTGTTTACTAAAATTGGGGTTTGAAGATCTCATTGGGGCCAAAGAAATAACCTTGTACAATGTACTTATTTGTGTTTAAATGAGTCACTGGCAGTATTATAATGAGATGTACCAATATGGGTAAATACGATTAAATGTTAGTAGCTCAAATCATATTGACATAACTTATTACCTTCTTCACTTACTACTACCGCTAAAACAAAAATAGTTACCTGTCAAAGAGGCATGGAAAGGAGTATGCTAGGAATAAAAAAGATACATAAGATAAACCACTCCATAATTAGAAAGAGAACTGGAGTCATAGATGCACTCAGCCAGGCACAGAAACTAAAATGGAAATGGGCTGGCCATGTCGCCAGACTCCAGGATGAAAGATGGACAACCCGCGTCACAGCATGGAAGGGTCCAACGGGCAAAAGGAGGAAAGGTCGACCATTGGCACGCTGGACAGATGACATCATAAACATAGTGCTTGGAGGGCCCAAGACCGTCGAAACAGGCAGTTTCTGGAAGAGGCCTATACCTCATGAGAGGGTTCTGGTGAAGACAACAAATCGTCGTTGTCAAACCAAAATCTGCTATGTGCACTCTCTTCACTTAGCAGATTTTATTTGACAATAATTTCTAGCTGCTCCACATAGCATATTCGAATAAGATGTCATAGTGCGTCGTATAGTACTTATAAGCACATAGCCTTTCATGCAATAGATTGGTTCATTTACCAGTCGCAATTGTCAAAATCCAATCGCAATTTTCATCATGTTAAAATTATAAAAAATGCACATAGCAGATATTGGTTTGACAACGACGAAATACCTAAATTAAGCAAATATGTACTTAACTAAACCAGAAAAAAAAAAGTTTAAAACTAAAACCCGACTACCGAAAAATCACGCTGTAAAAGTAACAAACAAGAAAATATCAAGGATAGCCGTGGTCGTATGCCACGTTTTCCCTAGAATATATTGTTTTGTTACAGTAAGTGGCATACGACCACGGCTATCCTTGATATTTTCTTGTTTGTTACTTTTAGAGCGTGATTTTTCGGTAGTCGGGTTTTAGTTTTAAACTTTATTTTTTATTCATATTATTTTGGGGCACGGTAAAGCTAATAATTTATACATATTTGAAATGTGCTCATTAAGCCCTTTAATTTGATACCAAACACGGCATATTTATCTGAAATTAATTTTTGAAACACAGTACTTTATGCGCGCTAGAGGGCGCCACACAAAATTGAGTGACACGTCATATAACCTATAACCATCGGACAATAAAGCCGCTTGTAACGATACCTCATTTGTCCAGTTCTAATAAGTAGTTCTAATAAGGAGCTATGAGGGAACAAATGAACATACATACATACATACATAGCCTGTCAAAATCATAACCCTCCTTTTGGCTTCGCCGTAGTCGGGTAAAAAAGGGGTTTTTTTTATTACCTTCTTCTGCCGGTCCTGTTTACTTTGGCAGCTCGAGTGTGGCAAGAGATAAAACGGCAGCTTGTTCAGCTTAGGCGCCGCCATTTCTATGGCAACATCTACCACCCAAGATGGCACTGTTTCCACGAGAAGGTTGCCTTCTGTCTCTCCGCCAGCATCACCTACCTGGAAGTTAAGGGTATTTAGACAATTATACTAGTAATATACCGAGATGAAAACTATTGAATCAAGTTTAAATAAAATTCACATATGCAACAACCATTTGTATGATTTGTATGGGAGTACTTTGTTCAGGATAATTGTATGTTGAGTGATTCATTTTAATATTGTGAATCAATACACACTGTGTAAAAATTTGGTACCAAGGTACACTGTGTAAAAATTTGGACTAGAGATTGGGAAAGTATACAGTTTTAGACTATTAGATTAGCTTGGTATATTATATAGACTATTAGCTTTTGCCCGCCGCTCCGCCCGCGTGGATGTCGGTTATTGCGGCCAAACATAGCCTTCCTCCTTTCCCATGGTCTAATCTACCCCTATACCAAATTTCATCAAAATCGGTTCAGTGATTTACGTGTGAAAGCGTGCAGACAGACAGACAGTCAGGTAATATTAGTATGGATGTTTGGTCACAAGAATTGTCCTTCATGTGGGCGGAGCAGTGAGTAACAATTAGTATTACTATTTATATATTTTTTGACTGAAAGTAACATGAAAAGAGACCGTTCTATTTGTTATCTTTTATGATCACATCATATTTGCTGTTATCTCTTGAGAGATTCAACTTCAGGTTTTATCTGAGTGTAGATAATGTTTACACCCTAGTCAAATAAATGTCATGTCAGCAATATCTGACATCACCTGTAGTAGGTTCTTATTAACCTGTATGAAATGTGAGCCTACTGTAGAAATTAACAGGTTATGCCTTTGGACATCGCAATTAATATGGGTTAACTTAAGAATTCTTTTGTCAATACTGGTGTTCCTATTATGGAAATGTTAGTTTTTGAAATACATTAGTGACTTTGTATTAGACGTGCAAGCATGTTAATAAATCCAAAAAGCCCAGTTAACAATTCAATTAATGGACTAAAAAAATATTATCATCTAATACGAAATTTAGTTCAAAACAATTTTTTTTTTTTATATAGGACACGTCAATTTGACTACACCTCGCCTGATGTTAAGCTAAAGGCGAAGTCTCGAAAAGAGGGTCACCATCGGAAATATGTACCATGTTAACAGTGGTGGCACTCAGCTTGATGGCCTCATTAGATGCCTTTTCACGGCCCGCTTAAAGGACCCAGGACTGTAGGAAGAGGGAAACACGTGAGCTGGCAGGGAGTTCCAGGTCTTAATGGTGCGACAGGAATGAGTCACAAATGAGATTTAGATAGTGAATTCATACTTACTTGCAATCTGTAAAGTGTTCTCCCACCAACTTCACTAAAAATAAGTGGAGTATGGAGTGGCACATTGAAGTAACTGTTGCCAATTACTCGTACACCAGCCTCATTCACCCTGTTTGGGTGATTCCAATGATCCAACAGAGCTTGCAACAATAATGCACCAAAGTTAACCTTTTGATCATTCTCTGTTGTCAAACCAGCCTCTTTCGCACTCACCCATGCACTTAAACAATCTGTCTCATCTTGTCCCAAATGTATTGTCAACATTCCCGTTTTTAAATCTACATTAAACCAATTTGGTACATACACCATTTTGAATCTTTTTTTCACCTCCTCTTCATAATCAACTTCTCCCAAGTCTTCAATTTTGGAAGCCTTTAAAACATCATATAAGGCTACATTATTTGCTGTATCTTTAGTCACCACATGTCTCTTATCATTTAGAACTGTGTAGTGTTTGATGGCAGGCCCACCAGGAATGTGATGCAAGGGTTGCGTTTGGTATACATTATTTGTATTATAATTATTCTGATTATACATATCCAAAGAATTTAACGGAGGGAGTTTCCAGCAACGGATATCTGATTCCGAAGTAGACACCCAAACTGCTGTCTGGTCAGCTGTGAAACACAGTTTTAGTATCGGAGCAGTTTCTTCACATACTATCATAAAGTTTTCTGGATTTCTCAATTCTGTTATAATGACTAGTCTGTCTCTTCCGCCTGAAATAACATGACTGAAGTTTTCTGTGGCTAATAGTCCCCATACTGCTTCAGAGTGTACTCTAATTGTAGACACACATCTCTGCTGTGATAACGACCATAGTTTGATAGTACCGTCCGAGCTGCCAGAGACACACTGTGTGCCATCTCTACTTACCACTAACGCTTTAACATTATCCGCATGTCCTTTCAATTTCATAAGCCGAGAGCAATTCCTAGGGTCCCATACTCTGAGTACTTTCTCAGTCGAACCGCTGACTAGGATAGTCCCCGGTGGGTTCATGGCTAGACTGTATATTGATTCTTTGTTACCGACAAGACTAGATGTTGTTACAGTGTTATTACTAGCAGTTAGAGCGGTCAGTGTGTTAACATCCCACAGGAAAATAGCGCGGTCTAAGCCTGCACTGGCGACTTGTTCCTTGTCTTTCGCGTACGCTAGAGTGCGTACGTAATCCTTGTGAGTTCGTAGCGTAGACATACAAAATCCCTTCGGGGCATTCCATACCTTGACTGTCGTATCAGAAGACGCGCTTATTAAGTTCTTCCCGCCACAACACAAGACGATGTCGTTCACCCAGTCGGTGTGATGTTCCATACTTTGGATGTACCGGTCTTGAGAGCCACCGCTTGTGTGCCACACGCGTATGATCCCATCGCGACCGGCCGAATACAGTCGCCCTTGTATCGGATCTAATTGCAACGAACTAACGCCATTTTTATGCCTACGCTCCTCCTCGTCTCTAATTACAAACGATACTTGTGTTTTCTTACGCATCGTGCCCATTTTCCGACATTTTAAACAGTAATTTGATTAGTATTTTTCACTTCTTGTTAGATAAATTGAATAACCCCGACTGCATCAGGTTTGTTTGACGTTTACTATTGACAGATGATAAAAAATGGCCACCGTGTTGGTTGTCTGTCTGTGAAGGAAGACTGTGAATGGTTGAAATTCAATGTTACGAGTAACCAAATAATTTGCTTACAATTAATAATAATAATAATAAATATTAATAATAATAATAATTAGCCGCTTCTTTAGCCGCCTGAAAAAGGTACTCAACAGTCTTTTGTCAGGTGGTAACAAGGTGCGTGCCTGTAACAGTTGGGTCATGCCACTCTTGATGTACTCTTTTGGCATACTCAGGTGGACTCAGGCTGAACTCGATACCATCGATAGGAAAGTCCGGACTCAGTTGACTGCATTCCGAATACACCACCCATGGTCGTCAGTCATGAGATTGTACATCCCGCGGAAATGTGGGGGTCGAGGTTTTTTAAATGCTAAGACCCTTCATAATCACGAGGTGTGCAATCTCAGAGACTACTTTCTTAAGTCGAACGTGGACATGCATCGTGATGTAGTCAACGTAGATACCGGACTCACCCCGCTCGGTTTGGCTAAAGAGAACTGGCGCAGGCCTACAATAGTTAGCACTGACAGCCGCAGGGAGGTATGGCAGAGTAAGGAGCTACATGGCAGGTTCTATCGGGCCCTACACAGGCCCGAAGTAGATCTAATGGCGTCTGTGTCCTGGCTACGTTTCAGTGACCTTTTTGGGGAAACTGAAGGTTTTGTCTGTGCAATTGCAGACGAAGTTATTAAGACGAATAACTACCGGAAGTATATCATGAGGGATGGCACAATTGACATTTGTCGAGCATGTCACCAACCTGGTGAATCCCTCAGGCATATTACTTCCGGTTGTTCTCGTCTTGCTAACGGCGAGTACTTGCACAGACATAATCAAGTAGCCAGGATAATCCATCAGCGACTGGCTCTGAAATACAACCTTGTGGAAGTTGAGGTGCCATACTATAAGTATGTTCCTGAGCCAGTTCTAGAAAATAGCCATATCACATTGTACTGGGATCGATCTATCATCACTGATAGGACTGTTGTAGCTAACAAGCCTGACATTGTGGTGATAGACCGATCCGAACGCCGAGCATTGATTGTTGATGTCACCATTCCTCATGACGAGAATCTCGTGAAAGCTGAGAAAGATAAACAAGTTAAATACTTGGACTTGGCCCACGAGGTTGTCGACATGTGGAATGTTGACTCAGCAATCATTGTACCGATAGTCGTATCAGTCAACGGACTGATAGCAAAGAGCCTCGACCAACATCTGAAGAGGCTCGGGTTGGATGGTTGGGTCAAGGGCCAGATGCAGAAGGCAGTACTCCTTGATACGGCGCGCATCGTGAGGAAGTTCCTTTCTCTAGAGCCCTAACCACCGGTAGCTTGGTCCCTGTACCCGATGCCGGTGGGATACTATTTTTTATATTTTTAAATGGATTTTTTTAAATATGTATTTAAAAATATAATTTATAAGATTTTTAAATGAATAAAGAGAATAATAATGCAACCCGGTGAGTCCCTCAGGCATATTGTTTCCGGTTGTTCTCGTCTTGCTAACAGCGAGTACTTGCACAGGCACAACCAAGTAGCCAGGATCATCCACCAGCAGCTTGCTCTGTTATACCAACCTTTTGGACACTGAGGTGCCGTACTACAGGTAAGTTGCTGAACCAGTTCTCGAAAATGGTCATATCACATTGTACTGGGACCGATCTATCATCACGGACAGGACTGTTGTTGCCAACAAACCTGATATCGTGGTGATAGACCGGTCTGAGCGGCGCGCAATTATTGTCGATGTCACAATCCCTCATGACGAGAATCTCGTGAAAGCTGAAAAAGATAAACAAATTAAGTATCTTGATTTAGCTCACGAGATTGTCGACATGTGGGAGGTGGGCTCGGCAATCATTGTTCCAATAGTTATAACCGTAAATGGACTTACAGCCAAGAGCCTCGACCAACACCTAAAGAGGCTCGCGCTGGGCAGCTGGATCAAGGGCCTGATACAGAAGGCAGTACTCCTCGACACGGCGCGCATAGTGAGGAAGTTCCTCTCTCTGGAGCCCTGACCACCGGTAGCTTGGTCCCTGTACTCGATGCCGGTGGGACACTGTTTTTTATATTTTTAAATATCTTTTGTATTTTTTTTAGGATATATTTAAAAATGTAATTTATATGTTATTTACTAAAATAAAAGAAATAATAATAATATTACAATTAATAATTGCTCTGAAATACAACCTTGTGGAAATTGAGGTACCGTACTATAGGTATGTTCCTGAGCCAGTTCTAGAAAATAGCCATATCACATTGTACTGGGATCGATCTATCATCACTGATAGGACTGTTGTAGCTAACAAGCCTGACATTGTGGTGATAGACCGATCCGAACG
Source organism: Eilema sororculum (assembly GCA_914829495.1). Taxonomy (NCBI): domain Eukaryota; kingdom Metazoa; phylum Arthropoda; class Insecta; order Lepidoptera; family Erebidae; genus Eilema; species Eilema sororculum. Next base: position 4,346,855 of record OU618532.1, read on the forward strand.
CCGAGCATTGCTTGTTGATGTCACCATTCCTCATGACGAGAATCTCGTGAAAGCTGAGAAAGATAAACAAGTTAAGTACTTGGACTTGGCTCACGAGGTTGTCGACATGTGGAATGTTGACTCAGCAATCATTGTACCGATAGTCGTATCAGTCAACGGACTGATAGCAAAGAGCCTCGACCAACATCTGAAGAGGCTCGGGTTGGATGGTTGGGTCAAGGGCCAGATGCAGAAGGCAGTACTCCTTGATACGGCGCGCATCGTGAGGAAGTTCCTTTCTCTGGAGCCCTAACCACCGGTAGCTTGGTCCCTGTACCCGATGCCGGTGGGGTACTATTTTTTATATTTTTAAATGGATTTTTTTTAATATGTATTTAAAAATATAATTTATAGGATTTATAAATGAATAAAGAGAATAATAATAAATGTAGAGCAAATGCTGACTCGTGCACAAGCCAAGAGACACAGGAATGCACAAACAACATCTCCGGACTCGTCGCTAAGCTCCGCCGCGCAACCTCCAGCAGTGGAACCAGTGGCGTCGAGCTCCTCTTTGAGCGACGAGTTCTTCTCTCCGCCGACGTCGCCAACACCTGTACGTCGGCCGGGGAGAGGCCGGCCACCGACCTGCTTGGGACCCCGACGCCCTCCGGCTTCGAGTGGGGCCCCCGCTACCGGTGGTGATGTGCACCGCATGCGATGGACTACTTCCATAAATGAAAATGTCATGCGGGCATATTTTGCGGCTACAGAGGGGGGAACTAACCTCAGTGCGTACCGTACTCGGATGCTTCCTCTGTTTCAGGCGCTTGAACCTTCCATCAACACGTCGGCACAACGACTATCGGATTCAACGCAATCGCATGTTGAATGAAACCGTACTTGAGACTCTACGGCTAGAATGCTTGCGAAATATCTGTGTCACCCCCGCCCCGGCTCCTGCTCCTGCTTCTACAGCAGAAAGAAATGATGATACTTGTGTTGCGCCGGATGACACACCTATTCCAGTAAGTATTCAGTACAATGAAGAGATTAAGGAGGCTTTGGAATGTGCGTTGCGGGAATATCGATCAATGCCAGTATATGTCAGGCCACGTCTCCCGCGGTTGCCCATACATAGGTGTAATATAGCGCTGGTGAGTGCCTTTGATTCATTATTACCTAGATATCTAGAAAATAGTGAAAACCTCGGTGGCACCCACTCAATTCTGTATTGTACTGCTGTGGCGGCATGTCGTATGGCAGGTGCTAAATTTCCCATTAAAGATCCTGCCATACGACCTAAGTTTACCATACCAGTATGGCAATGCAGAATTGAACGACGTGTGGCCGAGGCAAGGGTGCTCATCGGTAAACTAATCTGCTTCAGGTCTGGCAATACTCGCCCAAGAGTGATGCGCTATGTGACCCGAGCGTTTGCGGGAACTGATATTAGTCCCCAGGATTATACGTCTCGGGTCACAGAGCGTATTGACTTTCTGAAGCAGAAAGTCTGTGCATGGGCAAACCGTATTCGGAGATATAAAAAACGAGTTGATCGATATACCGTCAACCGTATGTTCCAAAGAGACCAAAGGTGGGTATATAGAAGCTGGGAGCGAACAGATGAAAGTGTGGATGACGTGCGGCGGCCGGATGCTGAAGCCACAAATGCTTTCTGGCGCAGCATTTGGTCGGTGCCCGTTAGCCACACTGAAGGCGATTGGATGCGTGAGGTCGAAAGAGCATGCGAAACCATTCCAGAAATGGAAGAAATTTACATTGATGCCACTGATGTAGATTGTGCAATCCGTTCGCTGTCTAACTGGAAATCTCCGGGACCGGATGGATTGCACAATTTCTGGCTAAAGTGGCTACGGAGTTCGCATGTTGTTTTGGCCTCACAATTTCAATCCGCTATAGAATCTGGGCGGCTACCATCTTTTATGACGACAGGAGTTACTCACCTGCTCGATAAAACTGGTAGTACCCTGGAGCCCAATAATTATAGACCGATTACATGTCTCCCAACGGTCTATAAACTTCTTACATCCATCCTGAGAGCTAAGATTAACAATCATATAAACAATAATTCTATAATAATTATTTTATTTCTCAGAATGGATGTAGGAATGGGGCCCGGGGTACTAAGGAGCTCCTCCTGATTGATGTGACTATTAGCCAACAAGCTCGCCGCAATCGTAAAGATCTGACAGCATGCTGGATCGATTACAAGAAAGCGTTTGACTCCGTGCCACAAACATGGCTTTTGAGGGTGCTGGAGTTGTATAAAGTGAATACAACTCTATGTACCTTCTTAAGGTCGTGTATGCGGCAATGGAGGACGGTTCTTTTCTATCCAGGGTGTCATCAGGCTTTGGGTGGCGGCGTGCCGATAACAATAGAGCGGGGTATTTTTCAGGGGGATAGTCTGAGTCCCCTTTGGTTCTGCTTAGCCCCGAATCCACTTAGTACTTTACTAGTGAATTCAGGGTTAGGTTATAGGCTACGAAGAGAGGGTCAGATGGTATCCCACCTCTTTTACATGGATGATTTAAAGCTATTTGCCCACTCCAATCCTCAATTAATAGCTTTACTGAAGGTAACAGAAACATTCAGTAATTCTATTAAAATGGCGTTTGGTGTGAACAAATGTGCAGTCATTCTTGTAAAGCGAGGGCGGGTGGTGGAGTCGGAGGGTATACAGCTCTCTGATTCCACTAACCTAAGATCACTCCTCGTAACCGAGACCTATAAATACTTGGGTATGTCACAGGCGTTATGCATCAATGAGGTCATCATGAAACAAATGTTACAGGAACGTTTCTTTGGCCGCCTGAAAAAGGTACTTAACAGTCTTTTGTCAGGTGGTAACAAGGTGCGTGCCTGTAACAGTTGGGTCATGCCACTCTTGATGTACTCTTTTGGCATACTCAAGTGGACTCAGACCCACCATTGATAGGAAAGTCCGGACTCAGTTGACTGCATTTCGAATGCACCACCCACGGTCGTCAGTCATACGATTGTACATCCCGCGGAAATGTGAGGGTCGAGGTTTTTTAAATGCTAAGACATAATAATGAAATTCATAATCGCGAGGTGTGCAATCTCAGAGACTACTTTCTTAAGTCGAACGTGGACATGCATCGTGATGTAGTCAACGTAGATACCGGGCTCACCCCGCTCGGTTTGGCTAAAGAGAACTGGCGCAGGCCTACAATAGTTAGCACTGACAGGGAGGTATGGCAGAGTAAGGAGCTACATGGTAGGTTCTATCGGGCCCTACACAGGCCCGAAGTGGATCTACTGGCATCCGTATCCTGGCTACGTTTCAGTGACCTTTTTGGGGAAACTGAAGGTTTTGTCTGTGCAATTACAGATGAAGTTATTAAGACGAATAACTACCGGAAATATATCATGACGGATGGCACGATTGACATCTGTCGAGCGTGTCACCAACCTGGTGAATCCCTCAGGCATATTACTTCCGGTTGTTCTCGTCTTGCTAACGGCGAGTACTTGCACAGACATAATCAAGTAGCCAGGATAATCCATCAGCGACTTGCTCTGAAATACAACCTTGTGGAAGTTGAGGTGCCGTACTATAGGTATGTTCCTGAGCCAGTTCTAGAAAATAGCCATATCACATTGTACTGGGATCGATCTATCATCACTGATAGGACTGTTATAGCTAACAAGCCTGACATTGTGGTGATAGACCGATCCGAACGCCGAGCATTGATTGTTGATGTCACCATTCCTCATGACGAGAATCTCGTGAAAGCTGAGAAAGATAAACAAGTTAAACACCTACTTGGACTTGGCCCACGAGGTTGTCGACATGTGGAATGTTGACTCAGCAATCATTGTACCGATAGTCGTATCAGTCAACGGACTGATAGCAAAGAGCCTCGACCAACATCTGAAGAGGCTCGGGTTGGCTGGTTGGGTCAAGGGCCAGATGCAGAAGGCAGTACTCCTTGATACGGCGCGCATCGTGAGGAAGTTCCTCTCTCTGGAGCCCTGACCACCGGTAGCTTGGTCCCTGTACTCGATGCCGGTGGGATACTATTTTTAAATAGATGTTTTTTTATATGTATTGAAAAATATAATTTATAAGTTTTTTAAAATGAATAAAGAGAATAATAATAATTTGTTATATTTTTTTATATGTATTTAAAAATGTAATCAATAAGTATATAAGTGAAATAAAGAGGAATAATAATAATAAATAAATATTTTTCAACATTGTACACAACGCTATCTAGAACCATGGTAAGCATAGCTTAACTATACTCCGTCCATTATATTATTGTATTTTAGACAGCTCACTGACAGTGGTCGGTATAACTTTTTTCTAGCGTCAACACCTGAAAATCCTAACAAAAATTAGGCGCCAATACGTCATTTTTCATTGACAACGTCACGTCAACCAGAAAGCAATTTTAGGGATGTAGTTAGTCCATCGACTGTTTATAGTATAATAACTTGAAACTATCACAATCGATATCGACTACAGAAAATAATTCTTTTAAAAATATTACAAAGCTGGTGGATTTTTAACGATTTCTAAACACCAATCCGAATGTTTATAATTTTTAATATTTGTATCATTTTTACGGAAAAATGATTTTTGTAACTCCGTCATATTTAGACGGATTGTCAAAATTCTTTTTGATTTGAAAGAGGTTTAAGTATTCCAAAATGGTCCGACCCATTTAAATTGTATAAAGATCTGATGATGGGTTTCAGATATATATCACGGAACTCTTCAATAAATACCAGGAAATCAGCATATTGGAATAATCTTCTAGAAGTCGGTTGTTTTGTTTTGGAGATTTGCGTGTGCGTTATCGCCCACAATCGTTTTACAATACATTTGTAAATTGTAGGTATAGACACGAAATATCTACTGCTTTATTATTATGTACAGAAAGAAAATAGATGAAATCATATATTTATCATAATATTTTCATTTATCGATTAATCATTTTTTTTAACGAGTTTTGTAACTTTGTCGATATTTTAAATTTCACAACAAACACTACTTCTATCTGTCTAAAATACAATAATATGATGGACGGGGTATAGCTTGTGTTATTATCATATGGTATCTAGAATGCGGATAAACATACTTAAATTTTTTTTTTTTGTAAATACATACATATTATACATAGAAACACCCAGACCAATGCAAATAGCCATATTCATGCATACAAAAATTTGCACTGAGCGGGAATCGAGCCCGCGCCTCCTGCGTGGCAGTCGCGTTCACTACCACCACGCCACGGAGGTTGTCAATTAGATCGACTGCGGCAACGAACAGTATCGATACTGAAAATTTTCATTTTATTGTATTTACCATTAGGGTCATTTCTTTTATTGTACCATTAGGGTTAGAATATATCTATCTTTAAGTAGACAAAGTATTTTTTCAAAAAAATAATTCTAATGCACATTTTTAAAACGAACAAAATTGATACTACAAGGTATGAACAAAGAACACAACCGAAACCGGTAGTTTCGACAATGTTCTCGTGTAGCGGGGACCGCTCCCCCCTCGTAACTACCCGAACCGTCAGTGTTCGCCGCTATGTAAACAAAGGAAGGCGTGTTTGATATAGCTCGATTTGGTTGTGTTTTTTTTTTGTTTTGTTAATTTCAACACTTAGTTTACGATAAATTATGAATAAACCAATAAAACTATTGAAAGTGGTAGTTTCGATAGTATTTCAAGTTCGTTAATTTTCGAAGAGTATCGAAGGTGGTAGTTTCGATAGTATTTCAAGTTCGTATATTTTCAAAGAGTATCGAAGGTGGTAGTTTCGACAGTATTTCAAGTTCGTTAATTTTCAAAGAGTATCGAAGGTGGTAGTTTCGATAGTATTTCAAGTTCGTTAATTTTCAAAGAGTATCGAAGGTGGTAGTTTCGATGATATGTTCCCTTTATGTCGAGTCCCGTTATGTCGAGTCTGGGAGTCTATTGTTCTCCAAAGTATTAATATTTTACGCTTCCTATTACCGTCATGTCGAGTACAGTCAGAATATAAATTAAAAGCCAATCTATATAAAAATGAACCCCTATTTCCCTTGGTCACGAGATAGCGCCTGAACGGCTGGACCGAGTTCGCTTATTCTTTTTTTGTTGTGTTCGTTATTGTTAGGAGAAGGTTCTTATGAAAGAAAAAATGAAGAAAATTGCCCGGAATCACAGTACCTATCATCACTAGTAGTGTAAATATGTACAGGATAAAGTTTTACAGTAATTTTTTTTTTCAAATTATTTACGTTATCAAACTAAAATTAAAAAAAATTTATCACTTAGCAAATCTTATACTGGATAGGCGATTAAGATATGTAAATCATACAATTTTGTTACTTGTAAAATCTTCAACTATTTTATTTATATGCATGTCAATTGCCAAGCTGTTTTTTTCTTTGCTTCTGATTGTCGTCATTATACCTCATTATAGACGTTTACCTGCTCTACCTTAAACCTAGATTCTTTAGCCTCATCTCTAAATGTGCTTTAGCGAAATGCACACCGTGAGGTACTTAAATAAAATATTTTTCTTTCTTTCTTTCTATAGTATATAGAGGTGGTCTTTAATTGAGCTTTTTATTTAGGCTTTTATGCCACACCCTTCTACTGGGTTTGCGGTCCTGTGGCGTTCGTTGTAACAAGAAATAAATAAATAAATAAATAAGCCAATTATTTCTGGCTTTTACCAGGTTTCGTGTTTTACCCTGTAAAATATTTAAAAAAAACTAAATATATAATAAATGTATGTAAGTATGTAGCTTTTTTTTATACTTTTTTTAATATTAAAAAAAATGGTTATTACGAGTGGATTTTGCCAGCAAGACCCCTGATTGGGTAAAGGCCTCCTCCACAGATGCCCATGCGTCTCTATCTTGGGTAGTCTCTCCAGTTTGGACCAGCTGTCCTTCTGAGGTCATCTTCCCATCTGGTTAGTGGTCTTCCTCGGCTTCTCTTTCCTCTTGAGCCGCTCCAAGAAGTTACTCTCATGGTCCATCTCTGGTCTGTACATCTCGCGACATGTCCAGCCCATTTCCATTTTTGTTTTAGTGCATACGTTAGGGCGTCGATCGCTTTGATGGTTTTTCTTATCTTATGCCTCACTTTGTCTTGTTTTTGTATGTTGAGAATGGAGGAGCATTCTCCTAGCCCCCTTTGACAGGTCCTAATTTTATTTGTGGCTTTAGAGGTGAACTTTCACGTCTGGCACCCATACGTCAGGCATAGTAAGAGACTTGAGTTCATGACTTTTGTTTTGATATCTGTCGGCATATTACTCTTGAAAATTTCTTTTTGGTTCCAATATATTTTGTTCCATGTTGATTTTACCCTTCTTTCTATTTCTAGTATGTTGTTGTTTTTGTCAAAACTTAACAATTTTCCCAAGTATATATATATATTTTTAGACATATTCTAGTGGCTCTGCATTGATTGTTATGGGATTTTTTCAGCTGGTGTTGGTCATTATCTTGGTTTTAGTTAGGTTCATCTCCAGACCCACCTTAAAACTAGCATGATGCAGAGACTGAATCATGCGTTGCATCTAGCTGGCCGTCACTAATAGAAGTACTAGGTCGTCAGCGAACCTAAGATGGCTTAGATATTCACCTTTTATATAGATTCCTAGTCTGCACCAGTCCAACTTGCCAATGATGTTTTCCAGGATTGATACCAACTCCATTCGTGTTGGAGAGAGGGGGGTCTGTCTCACTCCTCTTCTTATGGGAAAGCAGGGGCCGATGGACCCGAGTTTGATCCTTTCTTTATTGTTATTGTATTTACTTTGGATAGGTTTTATGTATACTTCTTCCACTTCTTGCTCTGCCAAGCTTTCCCATATGCTGTTGTGTGAAACGAAGTCGAAAGCTTTTTGGCAGTCGATAAAGCTTATATATAGAGTCCTCTGTTGATCTTGATACTTTTCTATGATTAACTCCATTGTGTGGATGTGGTCAGTTGTTGAGAATTCTTTCCTGAAGCCCGCTCGTTCTACGGGTTGCTTTATTTCTAGTGTTGTGCTTATTCTTTTGTTAATAATTTTAGAGAACAATTTGTAGAGGATGGGTAATAGTCTGATTGGTTTGTAATTGCCAATATTTTTGGGGTCTCCTTTTTTATATAATAATGTGATGTTTGCTTCCGACCATTGAGTGGTTGTTACTGAGTGTTGAATTTTCAAGTTGAACAGTTTGGCCATCGGTGTAGCTAGAATTAACTACGCATCTTTCAGTGCTTCGTTTGTGATGTTGTCGGAGCCTGGGCTTTTTTCTATTTTAAGCTTTTTTATTGTTTCTAAGACTTCGGTTTCATTTATTTCTATAAAATCTTTAAATTGGCCTTCCTTGTTGTTATTTGATAGTATGTTGTTATCGTTGTCACTGTATAGATTTCTATAAAACTCCGTGGCCGTATGTACAATGTCGCTTCGTTTGTATATATCTTTATTCAGGTTTTTCAATTCTTTTATCCAGCAGTTGTTTCTTCGAAGTTCTTGAAATGGTTTTTTGTGCTACCGCAAAGCTGTAGGTGTCTCATTATAGTGTCTTAATCTTGTTTTATGTAGGTATATGGACGATTTTGTATAAGGCAGAGAGTTCGTTTTTCATGGGACGAGTTTTGTTTTTGGTTGACTGTAGTACTTTTCTTCTTTGTAGCAATTTTTCTGTATTATCTTCTAGTATTTTATGTTTTTGATTTTTCTTTTTTATTTGTGCGGATTTTAAGCTTTCAGAAATAGCATTGCTAATTTTATCATAACAATTTTGTACCGTTTTGTTTACTTGCCAGTTTGCTGGTTCAGATAGTTTTAATTTAATGTTGTCCTTATACTTTTCTATTTCTTCTTTACTCTTAAGTTGGCATACTTTACTGGTAAATCGGGCTCTGCTTAGTTTGTGTTTGGAGAGCTTTAGTGTTCCTTTGACTGCACGATGGTCAGACGGGTAGTTCAGGTTCAAAATTTCGAGGTTTGTAAATAATTTTGGGTGGTTTGTGAGGATGCAGTCAATTTCGTTTTTGTGAAGCTCGTCCGGCGTCTTCCAGGTGGTTTCGGTTTGGTTTTTTCTTAAAGCAGGTATTTATTATTGTCCGTGAGCTTCTGTTCGAACGCAAAGTTTACGAGTCTCTGGCCTCTATAATTTCTTATGCCGTGTCCATGTTGTTTTACGACCAAAACTTCATTTCCTTCAGATGCCCCAAAAAAATCAATATTATTCTTAATCCACTGCGATTTGACTTATTCATTGAATATTTGGTCATTATTAGAAAGTACACCTGAAGGTAATGCCTTCAGGTGTACTTTCTAATAATGACAACCATGCTTCTGAGATGAAATTTTTGGGAAGAGGTGTTTTTTCTGCTAGACCTTCTGTTGACTAGTCGCCCGGACCAGTACAGTGTCTCGGTGAGTGCTGCTTTAGGTAACTCCGACCATTGTCTGGTCCGCTCCACCGTGCCCATTGTAGCCACAAAGGTCTGCAAGAGGGCTTACGTCAGGGCGGATGCCCAACGCATAGTACGGCTGGGCCAAGAGCTAGTGGCGCACCCCACGGGCAGCCGTGGCTACTGGTGACTGGCCAAAGCCGTGCAAACCAACTTCTACCAGCCCTCGCTGCTCCCGCTGAGCAACCCCGATGGATCTCTGGCCCATGAGCCGCAAGAGAAAGCCAATTTGCTGGTTAATCTCTTTGCGGCCAACTCCCGAGTCGATGATTGTGGTATGCAACCACGGACACTGCCCACTGGTGACCACGCAATGCGTGATATCCGTATCAGGCAACGCGAGGTCCGTGCAGTAATGCAATCACTCGATGTCCGGAAAGCCAGTGGTCCTGAAGGTATTCCAGCGGTTGTACTAACGCGGCTGTTCCAACTGTCCTACAGTTCGGGTACAATGCCTTCGGCTTGGAAGGAAACGAATGTCCAGCCAACTATCGACCCATAACCACCTCAAAGTCACCTCAGTGCTGTGCAAGGTGTTCGAGCACATCATTAACACACAGCTCATGCGCCACCTAGAAGAAACCTTCTTGCTTAGTGACCGACAATACGGTTTCAGACGGAAACGGTCAGCCTCACCTCAAAGGTGGGTCACGTACCACGTACCGTGAGGCTGTGGAACATCATGGCGAGTCACTGGCAATTAGTCTTGATATCGCCAAAGCTTTCCATAGGGTATGGCACAAATCGCTTTTTCCCAAGCTACCAGCCTTTGGCCTGCCTCCCAGACTGTGCAACTGGGTTGCAAGCTTCCTACAGAGGAGCCGTATTCGCGTCCTTTGTGATGGACGAGCTTCAGAGTTCTTGCAGGTAAATGCTCGCGTGCCGCAGGTTCCGTCTTATCTCCCACTCTTTTTCTTCTGCATATCAATGACATGCTTTCTAACGGTACGACAGCACCTTACACGCGAGTTATTACGTACATCCTGCGGCCAAGCAGTCTGATATCGCGGAAAAAAGGCAGTATCTTGTCACTGAGCTGGACCGGATCGTGTACCACATTTCTCAATGGGGCGCTGAGAACCTAGTCGAGTTTAATGCCACGCATGCATGTTTACAGAAAAGGTATCTCCTTTTCTTACCCTTCCCACTCTTCAGACCACGCCACGGCCCCTGCAGGATCACCTCAGTATCCTCGGTATGGAGGTTCACTTCAACATCATCAAATCAGCCTCGCGTAAACTCTAGAGTCCTGAACAGAGTGAGACGTTTTTTCACGCCGGAGCAGCGGTGTCTTCTATACAAGAACCAAATTCGTTCCTGAGTAGATTACTGCTCACATCTCTGGGATGGCTCCGCAAAGTACTTACTAGATGCTCTCGACAGGTTGCAGTGACGTTCGGTCCGCATTTTTGGGAATCCTGAGGTCACGAACACCCTCGAGCCTTTGCAGAGGTTTTTTTTTTAATTCTACCATCTCTACATGGTGAATGTTCTGATGAGTGTTCCAATTAGTCCCACCGTCTGCTTTCCTTCACAGGACGACATGTGCAGGGCTAAGATGCCATCGGTATACGGTCCAAAATATACCTGCTAGAACAAAGCGTTTTAGTGACTCATTCTTATGCCACATCACTAAGACATGGAACTCCCTGCCAGCTCACGTGTTTCCTTCTTCCTACACTCCCGGGTCCTTTAAGTGGGGCGTGAAAAGGCATCTGATGAGGCCGTCTCGCTGAGAGGCCACTATTGTTAACATAGTACGTGTTTGTAATAGTGACTCTCTTTTCTGAGACTTTGTCTTTAGCTTACCATCAGGCGGGGTGAAGTCTAATTGACGCATCCTTTCATCATTCTCTGAACCTTTTCCCAACTCAGTTGGGGTCGGCTTTCCAGTCTAACTGTGATGCGGCTGAATTTCGATATTTTCCGTGAAGCGACCTCCACAACCAATTATCCGATGACCAATGGCGATATCGAAGTTCCAAGTTAGACTGGTTGGACTTTTGAGGGCTCCAACTACCCGTAACGACTGCCATAGATGTTTTATATGACAACCGGGACGGCTTATCGTGCTCTCCGAGGCACGACCAGACCAGTGCTAACAGCCATATTCATGCATACAACTTTTTGCACTGAGCGGAGATAGAACCCACGCCCCATGCGTAGCAGTCGCGTGCACTACCGCTACGCCCCGGAGGCTGTCGTGATTGACGAATCCTTTATTCAAAAAAAACTAGTTAGGAGAATACGGCCCGATTTCGAAATTGAATTCCGCTAATGAATGTACGATAAATTACATATTATAATATTTTAGATACACCGTTGAATTATTAATAAACACCAGTAGGTACAGCAGCACGTCGTAAATCTGTTCAAATAGTTGATACCATAGTTTTTCTTGGAATAACTATTGATAATAAACTGCAATGGGGTTCTCATATCACAGCCTTGGCAGGATGACTTAGCTCAGCTGCCTATGCGGTTAGAAAAATACGGACACTACCTAACTGATGAGGAAACGGCACGATTAGTTTATTTTAGCTACTTTCATAGCGTTATGTCATATGGTCTGATGCTGTGGGGCTCAGCTGCCGATATTGAGACTATTTTCATATTACAGAAACGCGCGATACGAGCAATCTATGGCCTCGGACCCCGTGACTCGCTGAGAGAAGTTTTTAAGGAAATTAATATTTAAACAGTTGCTTCCCAATACATTTATGATAATATCTTATATGTACGCAAGAATCTAGATCTCTTCAAAAAAAAACTCTGACCAACACAATTATAATACTAGAAACAAAAATAAACTTGCAGTGCCATAACTCAGGCTTCATAAGGTTGGTAATACGTTTGTAGGCAATTGTATAAAATTGTTTAATAAAATGCCTCAGGATCTGATAGACATTTTTAAAATTCAAGTGAAAAATTGCTTAATAAAAAAAGGGTATTAGAAATTAGACGATTACTTAAATGATAAAAATGCATGGTCATCCTAATCTTATCTCTCGCTCGCACTGTAAAAAATTACTATAAATAAAACCATATTTAAAAAAAGAAGGATAATCGAGTTCACTGAGTTTCTTGCTGGTCTCTTCTCAGTAGAACCACCTACCGAACCAGGGAAAGAATCATTTTCCAATGATTTATTTTATTTATTTTTTCTGTGATTGACATTACTTGTAAAAATTCTGACGTTCATATGTGCTCTTTATGTGCCTAAACTGAATAAATGAAATTGATTCATTGATTCTTTGATTCTTCTTTGATTAAGTCTAGTAGGGACGTTTATTAAATGAACTTTTCAGTAAATAGGGTATTTTTAATCTGACTGTACTGATATTGTAAACTCGACATAAAGGTAATAGAAGCGTGGTACAGAAGCTCGACATAAAGGGAATAGAAATGGGACAGAAAACGTAGACTCGACATAGAGGTAATAGAAGCGAGATAAGGTTTTTGGCTCGACATAACGGGAATCGACATAAAGGGAATATAACCGTTTCGATAGTATTTCAAGTTCGTATATTTTCAAAGAGTATCGAAGGTGGTAGTTTCGATAGTATTTCAAGTTTGTATATTTTCAAAGAGTATCGAAGTTGGTAGCTTCGAGAATATTACAAGTCTATTTAGAATTTAAGAACAATCGAATCAGACATTTTCGATAGGTACCTAATAAAAGATATATCGAAACTACCAGTTACAATGCCGCCCCGATGTATATTCCTAGTTGATTGACAGATTCGATGTTTTTATAATCGTGCCAATTTTTATTCAGACCGTTTTTAACAACAACATTAATAACTGTTAAGGTATTAAGGATATTTAAAAGCAAAATAACAATTAATTTATTGTTATTTTTGATAGGAAATACTAACAAAACATGTTTTATTAAGTTTTAGTATCTCCAATTCACTACACACAATACACTGAAGAAGAATGGACTTTTTTGGAGAATAATGTTGACTTTTTTTGCAGTCCCACAAAAAGATGGTGACAAGACGTTTAGCGATTACCTGGAAAATGATTTCCACAACGTTATATTAAATATCTTAGATAGTAACGAAGGTACGCCAATGCCATCACCATCTTCCAGACAAGATTTTGAATTTGAACCACGACCAACTGAAGACTCCAATAACACCCTGCAGGTCTATGGTAGTCAAGTTCCATCAATATCTCGTACTGAGGACCCTATAGTAAATATCCCCAGCGCAAATTCCTTAATTTCATCGTCCGACTATGTAAACCCTGATACCCCAATTCTACTGTATCAACCACGAAGAAACGTAACAGTACATACAGAACTGATCCTGGGAGAAAACGTAAACACCATGTTAGTGACTGGGTGGATGTGCGAAGAAAACGACTAGCGAACTCCGGAAAAGAGTATATTTCCAAAAAGGGTAAGACCGTTTCTAAAAAAGCCTTGAAAACGCCATGCGCTTTAACCTGCAAATTAAAATGCTTCGAAATATTTAAAGAAGTAATTAGAAAAAACATTTTTGCCCAGTAATGGCAACTATGTAACCACAGCAAGCGGTAGGAGTTCATAAATAAATTTACAAGAATAGAAAGTGAACTGAAGGTCCGTCGAGACGAAATTTTATCACCAAGTACTATTTACCTTTGCCTACGACTGATTCAAACTATGAAGCTCAGCAAGTATGTTTGAAGATGTTTTGTAGTACCCTATCTATTACAGACCAATTAATCCGTAGGTACTGCACACAATAAGTTAAGACTCTTGTGGTATAACAATCCAAGATAACCGAGGAAAGCACCCAAACCATGTAAAAAAGAAAAATGATGAGACAAAAGTGTCTGCGACTACGTAAACTCTTTCCAACGTATTGAATCCCATTACACGAGAAAAACACCACCAAATTATACTTAGATAACTCATTAAGCTTTAATAAAATGTTTTCTATGGACAAAGATTGGCCAAATCTAGAGACTTACAATAGTAAAGCAACAACTGAGAGACAATACCGGAACATAGTAAATTACCACATGAATATTATGTTTTTTATGCCGAAAAAAGACCTGTGCTGTGTGATAAGTGTCATACCTTTTCCAATAAAGAAAATCCTTCTGAAGATCAAGTATTGGTACATGATAAACATATCTTAAATTAGGAAACTGCATGTAAATATAAAACTAACGATAAGGAAATGGCGATCCAAAGTGGTTCAAAAGTAGTATGCGCAACATACGATTTTCAGATATCTAAGACATAATGTGCCATTTAAAAAAAATAGTAATAGTTTTACTGGTTAGAATATTGCTTTAAGTTTTTATTAGTTTTATGGCCTCAATTTTAGTAGTGGTCTAAGTGAAATAGTTAAAAAGCTGTATCAGCCTTGGTAGGTGTTGTTGGTAGTATGTGTCCTGTAACAGATAATATTACAACATACAATTTAAATTTAAATAATACTAATATTACTTATAAGTGCCTTTGTTTATAAGTGCCCAGTTGATGGCAATAGGCTCGCTACCTATTACATTGGGACCCTAAACATAAACTGGCGAAATGTGGGTGCTAGCACCTCTGCCTACCCCTTCGGGGAAAACAGGCGTGAGTTTATTTTATGTTTTTTATGTTATATTACTAAAATTTAAATTGTATATTGTAATATTGTAAGAGTAACTTTGAAATCTAAATCATTTTAATACTTTATAATTGAACAAAATAGTCTGATTTGATCTGAATAAATAATATAATCTGTGATTAAAGTTAAATAGTTAGAAAGTTGAGTGATTATGATTAATCTGTGATTATAGTAATTAAAGTAAAGAAAAAAGTGTAAGTAAATTCTTATAGATTTAGTTAGAGCTTGTAGTTGATAGAGCGGAGGGCATAGTATTCTTTGCTTTGTTTGTTTTTCTTCTAAAGATTTATTATTTTGATAAATAATACCTAACTATATAACACCAAAAATATGATAACATTTTTGACTAGCTAAAAGTGTTAATATTTAGGTACACAAGAATACAGAATAAGGCTTTATTTAGTTTTGGTTACTTGATTGTTTGATGTGAAATACATTAGACTGAAGTTTGAATTTAAAGCCTATCCCTAAGTAACTCTGTTAAAATATTATCCGAAACAACATTTTCATAAAGATAGTTGACCAATTTCTAGTTTACTTTGTGGTGCTTGTAGAAAAATACATATAGGTAATATAAAAGATTCGATTTTTATTTTTATTTTAAGGTCCTTAAATACTATTGAAACGACCACTTTATATATTTATATATTAATACTGGATATACCTAAAAAACTATCGAAACTATCAGTTTCGATATTTATTAGAATTTTCTAGACCTAAAATACTATCGAAACTACTACTTTCGATCAAATTTCATTTTTCACCAACAAAGTAAATTATCGAATGTAAAATACCTATCTAGAAAAGTACCTACATTAAATAATAAAATCATCCCTAGGTAAAAGAGAACACGTAAAATTTATTAATAAATACAAGTACTATTTTTAAGATATCATTAACATTAACACAAACAATTTAAAGTCAATTTCTATCTTTAAACTGCTCTCCTGTAAAGTACATGTTTTGCAGTTCCGATACTGTTCGTAGTCACAGTCGATATTTGGGTTTACAATTTTTATTTTAAATTTGGGTTAACCTAGGGTTTATTAAAATAAATAAAATTACAAACAAAGATAAAAAAGTTTTATTCCTTTTCGGAGTCTTCATCATCAGTGTAATAATGCGGCCTATATGCTGGAGAATAAATTTCTATAATATAACGCAGGCCAACACTTCTTTCACTTTCCAAATTTATGTGCACAAAATTGTAGTATAGACCTCCATCCTCGATCGTAACAGTTCCTCTTTTATTGGGGTCAAGGTCTACACACGCAATACCAGTAATATTGGTTCCAATAGGATAGTTCAAAATCACTGTCTCTGTTCTTTTCCAAAACAGCAGTCCATGTTTTTTCACTTCTCTATAAGACATTCGAGCACCAAAATCATCTCCTTGATACAAATCGAATGAGGAAGACAGTCCCAAAGTTAAACTGACACCAAAAGTGAGCCAAAGTAATTTCATGATTCCTAGTAAAATGTAGTAAACACGTTTAAATAAGCCAATGTCGCTGATAAGACTGTTGTTGAGATAAAAAATTGCGCTTATTCATATAGTAGGTATGTATTAAATATAGTTAGTAAATACATTGTAATTAAGGAGAGGTTCCTTTTATTTACTTTATTACTTGAATTATACAAAAAATAATTTGAATTCGAAATATTAAAAAATGAAATGTTATCCGGCAGTACTACTAGTAACAACTAAGTATAGGTAACTAAGTATAGGTAGGTACGGGTAGCTAGGTAGCTACCCGTAAAAATTATATTGTTGTACCCAGTTGTACCTAAGTTGGGTGCTCTGGGGTCCCACCAAGATCCTCGAGACCCAAGCCAACCTCACCTGCAAGCCGGTGCACCTGCTGAAAAACGCACGACGCTCAAGTGCTGGCTTTCCTTTCGGGGTTGGGGGTTCAGACGGCAGTCGCCCTCGGAAAGGCTAAGCTTTGTCATGGGCAAGAGACCGGTGCAGAAGTGTCGCAGTTACCGAGGTATAAAACTTGAAGCTTTACGAGCGGACAATCGATTCCCGGATCCGACAAGAGAGTGCCCTCTCGGAGTGTCAGTATGGGTTCCGTCCTGGACACGGGACTATGGATCCGGCGTTCGCCTTAAGGATCGTCGGTTTACCCGACTGCCGAAGAAAGGAGGGTAATGTTTTTCGAGGCCATGTATAAATGTTTATACCTATGTATGTAGGTATATATATATATATATATATATAATGTAGATATATCAGTATGTATGTAGGTATGTCCGTTTATTTTTTAGTACGGATTTAGACATGTGAGGTGTCACTTGATTCGTCGTGATTATGCGTATTCGGGACTTCACGCGATAACAATTTTTTTACTTACTTTTGCCGACGTTTCGGGTAGGTGCGATGCTGCAGCCGTGGTCACGACTTGACTGGCCGGCGAGGGTCGCACGGTGTGCGCGGAACATTTTATGCGTCTACCCCCCGTTACTTTCAGAATGAAAATAAGGCTGGCGATTAATAGGCTTAAATAACCATGAGTTTACACCGCGATAGCTTAAAAATAACAAAAGACTTAATGTTAATATCAAGCAGGATAACTTTACTAATGTTACTGAAATTATTTCAAAAGATGATGGCGAAAGTACATACATACATACATAAAATCACGCCTGTTTCCCATAGGGGTAGGCAGAGATCACGGATCTCCATTTGCTACGATCCTGACATACTACTCTCGCTTCATTCACTCTCATTACATTCTTCATGCATGCTCGTCGGTTTAGGGTACTCCTGACCTGCCCCAAAACTTCCCCGATTTGGTCCAGGTATGTGCGCCTAGGTCTTCCCCTACCGACAGTACCCTCCACACTCGCCTCATACACCTGTTTCGTTAATCTTCTTTCATTCATTCTCTCAACATGACCGAACCATCTTAAAGAAAGGAACCTACATAATGTCTGATTGTGTGGTCACGTCATTAAACCTATATCTATTGGTTTCCATAAGAACTTACCACTGAAGCCGTAGCTGATACTTATTTATGGCGGATGGTTGAAGTTGGACGTGTTCAGAAATGGCTGAATGATGCAGTGCAACCTATTCGTATTTTAGAGAAGAAAGAGGATGAAAGAGAGCTCTAATGAATCTTCAGAAGGTTTACGAAGCATTTATTGCGTTAGCTATAGGATATTCTATCAGTGGAATATGCCTATGTGGGGAGCTATTACACTGGCAATTTGTAGTAAAAAGGGATCCTAATTACTACAAATACGCCCTAGATAAGTAACTACAAATATAAAAATTAAAAAAACATTGATATTCGAAACTATTAAAATTTATTTTAAAATTATATAAGTATACAACATGATTATTTGAGACATTGTGAAATAAATAAAAGTGCAATCAAGTTATCTTTTATTAACTCTACAGCCATGGTCTAGTATTATCAACATAAAATTTAAAGATGATTAAATATTAACTATATTATGTAATTGGCAGTTAAGAATTTGTTTAAAATTTATTTAATTAAGTATTCATAAATTGACTAATATTTTCTTATACCCCAGTATTGTAAAATCCATTTCCCAAAAAAGAAAGTTCAACCTGTTGTTCTATTGTCAGAATTGTAAGTGAATATTTGGTATACATTAATAAATAATAATAAATATTCCACAACATTTTACACATCGCTATCTAGATCCATGGTAAACTAAATTAGCTTGTGTTATGGAATCCAGAATGCGGATAAACATAACTAAATACTTTTTTTTTTGTAAATACATGCATACAAACATTTACGCTGAGCGGGGATTGAACCCGCGCCTCCTGCGCAGCAGTCGCGCGCACCACCCCCACGCCACACTGCCAGAGGCTAAATAAATAAAATCAAATAAAAAAATCATTTATAGCAGATGCACAACTTGTTTTGTGTTATTTAAGTACCCTGTTACTGACTAAATGAAACAGTGTAAATAATAAAATAACACAAATAAATCTTGATAAAATTTGTTAAAAAATGTCATAATCAATTAACATGATAATAATGATAATGTCTTATTCAATTAACCTATTTCATACTTATTTTGTTCCTTAGTTACAACAGATATCTTAAAATACCCCATTAGCAAAGTGCTCATTTCTTAGTGGCTTTACCCTGTTTTATGAGATACCATGGACAGCCCTAGACATTTTGAAAATGTAAAATATAGCAAAGCACCTTTCTAATATGGCAGTGATATAATTTTAGGTGGTTAAAATTTCATTAAGAACATGCAATGAAAGCTGAACTGCAAAAAATTTAAGCAATATTGACTTTTTAAAAAGAAGAGGTCTCCAGACAGCACAGCATATTTCCTGTGAGCAGCACACTCTTCTTCTTTTAAGCATCAGTAAAACATTCCATTATAAAAACATTACTTCTAAATATTTGGACAGAGCATTTGACTAATATAATATAATTTAAAATATGCATGACATACTTAATTTATTTTCTACAAGTCTGTAACGCATAATTTCACCTTATACATACATATTAAATGATATTCTATACTCAAACTTTTTCTTTTTTAAAACATCACTTTTGTTCAGGATTGAAGGCAGGGGAACGGGCTCCTTTTGGCGCATTCTCTGTGATCCATGGGTGTTGCAACACTTGTGCCAGTGACAGTCTTTGGTCTGGGTCAGTGACTAACAGTTTTTTAATCAAGTCTTTACAATTGTCTGATATGAAATCTGGATACTTAACTATAACATATCTTATTTTTTTATAAGTCTGGTGAGAATCCTTAGAGTCAAAAGGGGGTATGCCAACCAGTAGCTCATAACAAAGGACACCAATACTCCATATATCTACCGCAAAGCTGTAAGGCTTTCCTTGAATCATTTCAGGAGACACATAATCTAATGTACCACACAGTGTCTTTCTTCTAGAAGATGAAGAGTACACTGGCACTGACCACCCGAAGTCTGCTATCTTAAGCTCCCAGTTGTCTCCAACCAGTAAATTTTCCGGTTTTATGTCGCGATGTATTACTTTCTTATTATGACAATAAGCTAAAGCTCCACATAAATCTCTAATATAAATGGCAACAGTTTTCTCATCAAATCTCTTCCTTTCTTTCAGCAGCTTGTAGAGAGACCCATGTTTCGCATATTCTAAAATGTAATAAATTCGTTCCTTATCGTCAAAATAACCGAACATACGCAAAATGTTAGGGTGGCGGAGACGAGACTGGATCTTTACTTCGCGTCGAACTTGGTTTTTAATTTCTAAGTCCAAAATTTGACTTTTCAATAGCACTTTAAGAGCTACAATATAATGTGATTGTTTCTCACGTGCTAAATAAACACTTCCGAATTTACCTTGGCCCAAAGGACGTCCCAATTCAAAATCGGACAGCGACCATTTATTCTTATCTTCTTTTTTAACTTGAGGGTCATTAGATGAAGGTCCAGCCTCCTTGTCATCAGCCAGAATACAGGCGCACCCAGACCGGCCAGCAGTCAATGGACGGTTTTCTTTACAGCTACATTGGAGAACGTTCATTTTCGTTAACTTTAAACTAGAAACTAAGTTTATGGGCCGGGCCGCTGGCCGGTCTACTTGATTTCAATTCAGCTACTGTTTAAAAATTCAACTTTATACAAATTCAAAGACTAACGCTTTTTTTCTTTCAAAATTATTACCGCAAAGTACCCACATATCTACACTTTTTTTTATACTATTCTGCTGTGTAGTACTGTAACAGTCTGTAACAAACCGTATGTATTCGGTACTGAGTGACGGGTACACCTTCAAGTACTCAGTAACGAAACGTTACATACGAATCCAATTCGTTACTCGCATGTTTCGTATCGTACGGGTAATTTATGTATCTATGCGTAGTCAAGTACCCAACGTTGGTGCGTGCGAATGACAGAAGAGATACGTGTCGTCTTGGAAAACGCACACAAGTGTAGGAAAGTTGCATATTACAGTGAATTGTGACTTTTCGTGATTGGCGACGACTCTCCCTAGGGAGCTTCTAGTCTAGTAAAGTACCAATGAATTTACTGAGGCAGCAATCACCTCATTCATCGTCGTCATCATCATCATGAATCATGTCATTCATCGTCATCATCACCAAACACCTCATTCACGGTCATCATCATCAACATCTTTAACTCATTATCATCATCAACAATCATTTTAATTGAGCAATAGACTTGACTAAATGTCCTAGTAACCATGTCATAAAATCTCTTTAAAAAAATCACCTATGTTGCTTTTTCATCATATCGAAGCATAACACGGGATACTATACGCATACGAAATACGACTTGATTCGTTATCAGTAGTAACGTTGAGGCATCAGAGTAACGAGTAACGTAACGATACGGAAGTAACGAGTACTCATTGATACAGTAACGAATACATGCGGGTACCCTTTCTTTCGTTACTTTTACAGAGCTGGATGTGATGTCCAAGTCCGATATGTCTGGATATGTCCATCTCCGTTCCGTTAGGTCTCCGTCTCAGTGTTGCCAGTGGAATATTGTCAAATGTTACGCAGGACTGCTTACCGTTACAAGTAAAATTTTCGAGGTAAAAGTTACGTGACCATAATTTACGAGGAAACTTCAATACAAACTTTACTTTTTACACTTAATCTAAAATGTTTTCAGTCCCAGTTAAGCTTCAAAAGAAATGCAGCAATTGTTCGTTTTTTTTAATGTATATACCACTGATGGCACCAGTACCTACAGGTGGCCAGTAGGTATAATTGACTGATGATTCTACAAAAGAATATAACGAATACAATAAAACGAATTATGTATGAATAATTCATACTATCCATACTTCCATATCCATCCATACTAATATTATAAATGCGAAAGTAACTCTGTCTGTCTGTCTGTACACCTAACCGATTTTGATGAAATTTAGTATAGGGTAGATTAGACCTTGAGAAAGGACATAGGCTATGTTTGGTCGCGATAACCGACATCCACGCGGGCGGAGCCGCGGGCAAAAGCTATATATTATAAATGTGAAAGTAACTCTGTCTGTCTGTCTGTCTGTCTGTCTGTCTGTATGTTACGCTTTCACGCCTGAACCACTGAAACGATTTTGATGAAATTTGGTATAGGGATAGATTAGACCATGAGAAAGGACATAGGCTATGTTTTGTCGACATCCACGCGGGCGGAGCCGTTGGCAAAAGCTAGTTTAACGAATAATTCAGAAATTGAACTACAAACTTGAAGGAGAAACTTACTTTGTTAATCAATTTAAAAAAAAAGTCATAATCATAAACTATTTATCGATTCTGTTTCCCATTTCAATACCAAACAATATTTTTGTTCACAGTTGAAGCATTGATTGTTCACTGAGACTTAGATAATTGACTCTATGGACAAAGTAATAAAGTATTTATTTAAATACCTACTGAATTTTAACTGTGAATTAACTACTCACGAGTTGACGGCATTTTTTTTGGCTATGGCACTTTTTTAAAGGTTTTATGACAATGGTAGGCAGACCTTTAAGTCATGTCTTATTTTGTAGCATATTAATTTGCTTAAAATGATTGTTGATGATGATCATGATGAAGATGATGTTCATTAAGACGATGATTCGTTTTAATGTAGGTACCTTCTGTCTTCACGCTTTATTCCTTTTCTTTGCATACCCAGTGCTAAAAGTAATTACAGACAGAATAGCTACTTAGTGCGTGCTAGCTTTAATAATTTATGTAGACAGCATGATATTGACCCATTATAATTAGTATGTCCTCTGCAAGGAGGTGTTTAAGCCTTATCTTCTTTAAATAGACAGTGGTTATAACATTAATGTAAGTACTAGATTAGAACTAAAATACTGGCGTTGTACAAACTAGTATTATTTTTTTATATTAACTTAAGCAAATACTATGTTCTGCTAACTTTATTTATTTATCCTTGTATTCTATGTCTATAAGCGAGGACTTATAATTGGCTGACCGATGTTAAACTTATTATTTAAACCTGTGTAATTAGCTGTAGGTAAGTCTTTCATGTTCCAAGATGAAATAAATAAAAATAAATAAATAAATGATGACGATGAATAAGATGTTTGCTACCTCAGTAAAGTTGTAGGGACATTACTAAAAACTTACTAGAGAGAGTTCGATTAACACGAAGAGTCACAATTCACTGTAATATGCTAATTTCCTACACTTGTGTGCGTTGTCCAAGACTTTATGTCTAAAAATCCATCATTTTATACATAAAAACTTGGATTCACATCAATTTTGGAAAATAAAATAATACCGCGTTGCGTTCTCTTCAGTGTTCGTGCCAAAACTTTTCTATGGCTGACTCTTTGATGCCAGTGTCAAATAATATAATTTGGTAAACTATATCAATATTCTGCTGCGTTTATTTAATTTAACCTCGATCAAATGTTGAAACGATCATGACATCAAAGTTTCGTTACAAGAATATCTTTTTTAACCTTCAATTTCTTTTTTTGAATAGGTATTTACTGTTAGAAATTTTCGAATCGAATAGAGACAAAATCTTTTAAATTATGAAAATTGCTCTTCCACAGTAGATACATATTTAATACTTGCTGTTGCCGGCGGCTCCGCCTGCGTGGATGTCGGTTATCGCTTAGTGTTGAGTCAACGCTATTGAGCATAAAGCCTGCATTTCAAAATCCTCTATTAGGAGATGCCTACGTCATAGTAGCTATATGCAAACAAAGTTTCAGCCCGATCGGTTTAAAATTGTCAAAGTTTCATACAAACTTTCATCCCCTATTTTATCCCCTTGGGGGTAGAATTAATCGAAATCCTTTCTTAGCGGATGCCTACGCGGATGCTACATACATCTACCTGCATGCCAAATTTCAGCCCGATCCATCCTGTGGTTTGAGCTGTGCTTTGATAGATCACTATGTCAGTCAGTCAGTCACCTTTATAATATATATTTAGATTTATTTTTTCTACCACACTAGTGA
The DNA here is from genome assembly GCA_914829495.1 of Eilema sororculum. Classification (NCBI taxonomy): domain Eukaryota; kingdom Metazoa; phylum Arthropoda; class Insecta; order Lepidoptera; family Erebidae; genus Eilema; species Eilema sororculum. The sequence goes on from OU618532.1 coordinate 4,370,887, forward strand.
ATGAAAAGGAATTGAAAAATATTATTCTAATTTTTGATTGATAGTTGCTCGAACAGAAGTAAACTTTATTACTAGGAAAAAATATAATGTTATTTGAACGTTGCCGTTGTCATCTCCAACCAAAGCAAGCGATTTCTCTAACAATATCAAGGTTGGTATTACTGGTAATACGGATAGCGCATTGAATAATATTGACCTCAGACTACACAACACTAATTATTTTGATTGATGTTGACCCGGACCAATACGGCAAAAGTTACAATAAAGTTACATTTTGAGTAATGTTACGGAGAAGTTACATAAGGGGGTCAAAAGTTTCGCAAAATTTACCAAAAGTTACAATCTGGCAACGCTGCTCCGTCTTGTGAACTTGTCTGTCAAGTGTCAGGTAGGTCACTGTCTTAGTCAAGCAAAGTAACTGTCAAGAGTTATTTTTTCCATGGCATAGAGCCCTTATGCCTTTTTATCATATTAAGTTTATATCAGACTAATGACACAGCACGATTAACACTAAGTCAAGGTCTCACTCATTACTCACCATGGACGCTGGATGCCCAAGCAAGATCGCGACCGTGGGAAGTGTAGTTCGGAGAGCCGGAGGGCGGACTCTGAGCTCCAAGGACCTTTCACCTACTTCTGTGAAGCTAAACCATAAACTTAGTATAGTAACTAGACGAACAAAGTGTGCGAGTGAGATACATTGGCTTATATAAAAACCTAGGTGTGAGAAAGAGACATAGAACCATTGCTAGAAACCGGTGTCAAAGAAATGTCATGAAAAATCAAAATTTCATTTATCGCAATTTTTAACCCCCGGCGCAAAAACGACGAGGTGTTATAAGTTTAACGTGTCTCTCACTCTCTCTCCGTGTGTGTGTGTGTGTGTGTGTGTGTGTGTGTGTGTGTGTGTGTGATATCAATTTAGTTTTTTTTTTTGTTTGAATGGTATTAATCGGGAGTGTTCTAAGCTATGTTTGAAATAAATCGGTCCAAAATGGCCGTCGCTACAAAATGGCGGCGTACCTACATAATAATTTCTCAATATGTCTCTCAATATGGGTATCAAATGAAAGGGCTTGACTAGTAGATCAATTGTATAAGGAATCACATATTTGTATTATAACACATAATACTTACAGCAGAATTAAAATAAAACTAAAACTAAAATACCTATTTACAGATTAGGTATACTAGAATATTATTAAAATGCGTCATGAAATTCCTCCGCATCACATGCCTCTTGCGGTAGCGTTCCCAGAAGGCTGGCAGCATTGTCACGTTGTAGTATGGCAATGCTTAATCTCTGACCTAATAGGTAAGTGGCCAGTACTCTGGTCACGAGAGGCATCGACCATACGCTTCGCAATCTCTCGAAGAGATTGCGAGCGCTCGGACCCCGTGATCCCAACGTTTCGACTTCAAACGGCACAAATTCATAATCTCCGATAAGATTAGAGTATTTGCGCCGCTTGAGAGCCTCTGCAGAAGCTGCGGCAGCACCAACACATCACAGCCAGCCGTGCCAGGTATATGGGTAGGAGCAATGGTGTCGACCCATGTTGCATCCCACACCAGAGCCCTACCTACCCATCTTCCATGGCATTAATGACATGCCGTCCGGTCTCTTGCCATCGTCGCGCGCCAAACCGTTAGGTTCTAGCACAGCTGGCACACCGGCGGCGGCAATTTTCCATGCATTCACTGCATCAGCCTTACACAATACCTTAGAATTAACTAGTGTAGGTGCAAGAATTTTCCTAGTTAATTCTTCCGTACTGTGGCTCTTCCTCCTCCACTTCGCACGATCTTGGGCGTCCAAGGTAGTGAGACCGTTTTCTCGCATGTCACCTTCCACGACGCCAAGCCAGCACTTCTTGGGCCTACACCTTCTACCTGGACCCGGTGGTGGCGCCATTGCCAGACATTTGCTACCCACACGTAGCTGGGCGGTTTCCGCAAGACGTGGCCGCACCAGCGGAGGCGGCTCTCTTGCATTTTATCTGCGATGTCACGGACATGAAGGCTGCCGCGGATACGAGAGTTCCTCACGCGATCTTAACGCGTGACTCCACACATCCACCGCAGCATTTTCATCTCTGCTTGTGTCGCTCCAACAGCGGCCACGTCTCACAGCCGTGTAAGAGGACAGGTCTAATGATCGTTTTATAGACCTGCCCCTTCAGCCTAACTGGCATTTTAGCATCGCAAGTGACGCCAGTCATTTCCTGCCACTTAGCCTACGCGGCGGCAATACGTGCCTTGACGTCGTAGTCGATGTCACCGGAAACGTGAAGTACAGATCCCAGGTACTTAACCTGATCCGTGCGCTCGACCAAGTCATCGCATATGCGAACGGGTGTGGGATCTGTTGAGTTTAACGCCAAGTATTCTGTCTTCGCCACATTTAGCTTCAGTCTGCCGTTCTCAAGCGCCTCCTTCCACACTTTCACACGTCGCACCAATCTGTTCCTGTCTGCATCCATCAGCGCAATGTCGTCAGCATACATAAGCAACCATGGAGACTGCTCATGTGAGTCTCGGATGCTGTCCGACAAAACGTCTAATACCAAGCAGGGACAGGTAGGGACTAAGTAGTAGATAATGTCGAAGTACGCCTCTGGGACTCCTTTGGACCGCAGTGTCCCGTGTGTCCACCAGATCATCGCGCGAGGCACACAGTCGAAGGCCTTCTGCATGTCTAGGAATAGACAGTACAGGGGCATGTTCCTCGCCCTGTATATCTCCGCCACGATCCTTAGGACGAACTCCGGATCCATAGTCCCGTGTCCGGGGCGGAACCCATACTGACACTCCGAGAGGGTACTCTCCTGTCGGATCCGGGAATCGATTATCCGCTCGTAAAGCTTCATGGTGTGGGACATTATCTTTATACCTCGAGAGCTAGAGGGCGCCACACAAGATTGAGTGACACGCCATATAGCCATCGGACGAGTTGAGAAGCTATGAGGGAACAAATGAACATACATACATCCATACATACATACATAGCCTGTCAAAATCATAACCTTCCTTTTGGCTTCGCCGTAGTCGGGAAAAAAAAACCGACTGCCACTGAAAAGATAGAAACAAGTTTGATAGCAGGCGGTACCTATTTGCCAATCCTAATAAAGCGAAAGAAAATTAATGGGCGCTGCCTGCTATCAAGCTTAATTCAATCTTTTCAGTGGCAGTCGGGTTTTTGAGTGCTTCCACATTTGATTTCTGACGCAAAAGCGACGGGGTGTTATAAGTTTGACGTTAGTTTTTTTTGTTTGAAAGGTATATTAGTCGGGAGTGTTCTTAGCTATGTTTGAAAAAAATCGGTCCAAGATGTCCGCCGCCACAACATGTTGGAATACATATTTCTTTATAATTCCCTCAATATGGGTATCAAATGAAAGAGCTTGACTAGTAGATCAATTTAAAAAGTATAAAATAAAAATTAAATTAAAAATTTAAAAAACCCCCGTCACAAAAAACACCAAAAAGTTGAAAATAAATGAATAAATTTTAATTCAACGGTTGCCATGTAGGGGGACCTTATGATATAAAGGAGTAGTTAACCAGCACAGAATCTATAGGTACCTGTGTCACTCACACAAACACGACGAATCAAACGACACCTCACATGTGCAAATCCGTAAAGCCGTTCAGGTTGTCTGTAGGCCGTGCCAAATAAATGGACATCCATACATACATACATAGTCTCGAAAAACATTACCCTCCTTCCTTAGGCAGTCGGGTAATAAATAGGTATTTTTATCCTAACTCTTACCGTTATGCCCATTTCTCGTGCTATTTTCTTTATGCTTTGTTCTTGCTCCCAGAGAACAACAATTTCAAACTATTGTTTTCAAAAATATTGTTACCTACAGCTCGTGCGAGTTAACATGGCACCTGGCCTTGCAAACTACCCTCCTCCCACTTCTCCGCGCGATGCCCCGCTCTCGTCCTGCAGTAGCGTCCGCATCACAGTGACTGTTGTACATTTTTTTTTTCAGATTCCGTAGAGTTTTGTTATTGTTACATTTGGAATATTTATATAAATTTATTTTATTGAGTTTTCGTCATAATACTTTATAACATACAGATTTACTATGTTCTGCATTTATAATATTAGTATGGATTTCTTGGATTTTTCGAATTGAATTGATTGGATTATGAAGTATTCCTTTTTTTTTAATTCTCTATCTCTGCCAAATTTCATCCAGATTCGTTCTACCGTTGTGTGGTTTGATTAAATACCTAACAAACATGCATCCACACTTTCAATAAATCTCATTATCAATATAGAATCTTATTGCAACGACGGTAATCATCACCGTAGTAAAAACTAAACTAATCCATCAATATAATATTATAAAAATAATGAATAGGACTTTTTCCCTCTTAGTATGCACGTGTACTGTCATAATTTAGGCAGTAAACTACCACTAAAGGAACTGACGCTAATAAAATTATAATGTCCTTTTATAATTTGGCATGTTTAGTCACTGCTGTGATCTCTGATATCCTTTCCGATAAAAATAGCTTTAACCTGGTTTAATAATAAGGGGTGCGATACAAGGATGTGAAAATTGTACAGATAAACAATCACAATATTTTATTGGGATAACATTTCATCAATATATTTATATTAATAATTTCATTTTTAGAAATAACAAATGTCTAGTAGTTTCACCAACAGTGATTTTATTGAATAAACCTGTAATGCTTTATACTTTTAGCTTTACAATAATGTAAGTATAACACAAGCTTATTAAAAGAAAAACATGCCATGAATATTGTTTATTTTTTAATCTTAAGATCAGAAATCTATTAATTATTTTAATCAATATTAAAGAATTTAAGAAATTTATCTAATAAAATATGGCGCTCTCGAAAATTCAAAATTTCTTTTGCAGTCAGTACTTCAAACGTCACTTGATTGAGCCAGTAGGCCTACTGTGAGTTTTTACACGAGAGTCGTATACGTACACGAGAGTCGTTTTGGGACCACGTGACTACGTTTACGGTAGATGGGCTGTCATGAGCATTGTAAACCGTAGTGGCCCTCGTGTAAACGGAACTAGCTGCGGCATACGTAGGATACTTGACAGTTTGGTGTTTATTTTGAATTTAGCTGAATTTTGAGTGGTGGAGTATCGTTACCGTAATATGACGGCTGTCATAATTAAATAAATAAATAATAATAAATATTTCACAACATTCCACACAACGCTATCTAGACCCATGGTAAGCATAGCTTAACTAGCTTGTGTTATGGAATCTAGAATGCGGATAAATATACTTAGATACTTTTTTTTTTTTTTTGTAAATACATACATATTATACATAGAAACACCCAGACCAATGCAAATAGCCATATTCATGCATACAAATATTTGCATTGAGCGGGAATCGAACCCGCGCCTCCTGCGTGGCAGTCGCGTTCACTACCGCCACGCACACAGCTGTTGGGTGTATGGATGGAACTATATAATTCGTGTTTAAATTATTTATCCATGTTTTGTTCAAAGTAATTAGGTATTGCTGATAAGTGACGATATTACACTGGATGAACTGTGTAAATTGGTGTAAATAATGATATGGTGTGGCAGTATTAACTTACTGTGATTATGATAGGTGTTTACTGTCAGATGGAGATCTGCCCTATTCCTCATTCCCCTTCATAACCACGGGTAGACATAATAATACGATGTTATAATCCCCAAGAGGACACTGCGTTACTTACTCAGCAGGTGTACCGGCTAGCAAATAAAGTTTGCAATTAGGTAGGTGTATGGAACTTGGTGACTAATTTTGAATAACAAATTGGCAAAATGGTATTTAATGGAAATTCCTCGAAATAAAATAAAGTAGACATATTATTTCTTGTTATTTATTGAGTACACTCTATATATAATAAAAAACTGGCTATGAAATATATTATGATAATGCATCAGTATTGGCATCGATTTTTATTCATATGGCTTTTCCTTTTATTAATTACTCCAACTGTAAAGAATAGAATTTATAATATTATTATTTACATTTGTTACCTTTATACCTATTCAGTTAAGCGTAGGATTGATTGCTAATACCTATTTGATTTGATACTAACGAGGTGTGAGAACACTTCTTCACTTTAAATTTAGGTAGGTAGGTATGTATCCACAAATTAACCCAGACATATTCATGAGCCCCACTAAGGTCTTCAGGCCGAAACTCTGGTGCAGGCTTTGTCATTAAGACAAAAGCCTAAACATATGAAGGGATTATGATGATGATGCTGAAAAATACATTAAAGCTAGGACTAGATATTATTTTACATATCTAATATTATATTTGTCAGTCTTCGCTTAAATAATGCAAGATTAACATATGATAGGTTTATTTAGTAGGTACGTATTATACATGTTGCACACTTTTTCCAGAGTCTTCGACATAATCAAATTTCTAAAATTCTAGGCTTATTTAATAAATAAGGTACTCTTTGCTATTTAGTATGTTGACATCTCATGTCAAACATAAGTAACAATCAGTAAAACATTACATTTGTAAATCCACCAAAATAGGTTGTATAGCTATTTTACAAAACAAACTACAAGACATATAAATACACTACGTTCTGCAAGGGACGGAAACTTGGAAAGTATAATACTTACGATGGAGATATTGAAAAAAGATTGACTGCGGGAAATCGCGGGAATGGTGTACCATTATTAACATGGTACATGTTTATGATGGTGACCCTCTTTCCGAGACCTTGCCTTTACCTTACCATCAGGCGAGGTGAAATCAAATTGACGTTTATATTACGGTTATATTATATTTATAAAAAGAGGTTCATTCCTTTATGAGTGATCAGTCAGTGCCGAAGAAGGCACAACTGTGACAGTTGTGCCTTCTCCGGCACTGGCATACCAGCCTCCATCTTAATGTATGGGAGTGAAAGTTGGGCATGAGAAAAGAAGCATGAAAGTAAAGTGAATGCAGTGGAGATGTGGCCGTTGCGTAGAATATCTGGGATAAGGCTGGGTGTTAGAAAGAGGAATACTGAGATTGAAGATAGGTGTGGCCTGAAAGAGAATGTTGTGATGAGGATTGAAACGGGTAGATATGCTAAGGTGGTTTGGGCTCGTTGAAAGAAAGAGCACGAAGCGAATGACACACCAGGTATGTTAGGCACAGGTGAATGGGCAGTCGAGCCAGAGTCGAGTACATACATTGGTGAAATTAATAGAATTTCGAAAAAAGGTAGGTCAGAATTATTCGAAACCGGCGGCAGATTTGCATGAAAGGATTAATGAGTCAAATTGCGGGTTATTGTCTCTGTCTACCCCGGAGGGAAATAGTCGTGTGCGTATGTATGTAAACAAATTTAATCATCAAGGTACCGAAATACCAATGCAATTAGAGATATTTAGATATTTTTTTCATTACTTTATTTTTTCTAAATTGTAGATATTAAGTGTATTTTTCATCTATAATATATGAACTGGTTGGTAATAGATAAGATATTTATGCATACAAATATATGCGCTTAGCGGGAATTTAAGCCTCGTCTACAACAACATCTAAATATTTCAAATGTTTAGTTATCACGGATAAGTTACAGCATAATGCGTCGGCAGCTGCTGTGTGGCAGCGCCACCCTCAATTGTCATGACTTTCTTGGCGGACTAAAATCACTATTTTCATTCTGCTATGAAACCGCAGTCCGGCCTCCTTTCAAATATGTGAAGTGACAATCAAAGGCGGTAACAGCCAAACGAGACCCGTCTTGGCATTCTATTGGTCAAGCCATAATTACCATAAACCAAAACACTCTTACGGTAACGTATCACTCAAAATTCAAAATTTCAAATATCTGCGGTGACAGCCAAACGAGACCTGTCTTGGCATTCTATTGGTCAAGCCATAATTACCATAAACCAAAACACTCTTACGGTAACATATCAAAAATTTCAAATAAATGAGGTTTTATTTATTCAGTCACAATTATTTTGGTTCAATACCTATTCAACTAAAACTAACAACTAAAATACCGGTATTCACAAGAATGGAACAGAGGGGTCAAAAAGTATATTATTAGTTCCAGGTACATCCGAAGCTGGCACTTTGGAGCCTTTGCGCTTATCTTGGCTTTTGTAGGCGAGACTGCATGCTTCAGTCCTCAACCCCGAGGGGTCTAACGGCTAGATTTGCTATTTGGTGAATAACTTTGAAAACATAAGAGGCAAATTTTATTTTAAATGGATGTTTATCAAAATAAAATAAACAAAATAATAATATTATAACTATAATTCAAAGAATTCGCCGTCAAATAGCTATTCAGATTAGAATAATGCATTGGTTGTTCATCAGTAGGTATTGGCATCGATTTTGTTATCATTTAAAATTCATATGGCCTTTCCTTTTAATTGCTCCAACTGTAAGGAATAGGATTCATTATATTAATATTAGGCTTGTTTTCTAAAAAGTTAAAATCAATCATATTATACAAAATCATACGAAAATAGTATCTACACTAATTGCTTTACCCAAATATACCTATTACGGTTCTGGGACATGGGATAGTTTGTTATTTTTTTCATACTAACGAGGTCTGAGAACAAACTATACCTAGCAATTAATAGGGGCTGAAAAGCAGACCCCGGGCTCCAAACGTCATTTTTACTCAATGTAACTTACATTAGAGTATGTAAGTTAGAATATGTGCTGTACTAAAAAAAATATTCTTTTACATACCTGTGAATAGATATCCAGTCTTCGCTTGAATAATGCAAGATTCCCCGATAACAGATTTATTTGGCATAGATATTGGGATAGTTTTTGAGTAGCATACATTTTCCAAATTATTCGATATCTCAATTCAATTCAATTCTTCTAATGACTTCTGCAGGGAATTGCTGAACGAACATCAAAATCAATCATCTACTAATCTATCTATTTCTATTTCTATTTTGTATATGGCAATCGTTGCCGATATGGGTATCGACAATTCTGCCAAAGTCAAACGTGCGATGGAGAGATTTGTGTGCTGTCCTATCTACTAATCTGTGAAATCCACTATTGGAGTGACATCTCATGTCAAAAATAAAAAAAACGTCACTTTTACACTCGTCTACATTAGTTTGTAAAATAGGTTGTATAGCAATTTAACGAATTATTATTACACTTCGAATTTTATTTTCAAAGCTTGATGCTAATAATAGGTACCTACTAATAAAACAATTCAATAATAACGGAAGGGGGGTCAAGCATCGCACCGTCGATGGTAAGATTGTAGGTGCTGCTGTCACCTACAATAACTCTTTACACACTACAGGGACGCCCGAGTTGCCTGCGCGCGAGTCTTTCTCGCTTGCGCCGCCTCTCCCGTTCCGCCGTCTCCTTCATGACCATTACCTGCTCCCTGAAGGAGACGCCGGCCACCCACGCGTCTGCACAGCGGACCATTGCTGTGAGCAGGGTGGTGAGGCTGAGAACTCTCACTCCCAGGGCCGCCAGGGCCCATGCCGGACACTCGGTGAGCGTGCGCAGCCCTGTGTCCCCGCTCGCGTCGCCGTCGCAATGGTGGCACTCGGACGTTGGCTCCTTTTTGATCCGACGCAGATACCGTCCGAAGCACCCGTGTTCGGTGATAATCTGTGCCAGTCGATACGAGAGGCTGCCATGTGGCCTCTCTAGCCATTCCCCCATGATCAGCTTTATCGCCTGTATGACGGCATGCCTTGCGCGTGGTGGCATGTTTTACGTCGGATGTGTTTGTGCACTTATGACTACCCATAGGCTTAATAGACTCGTGACTAAGGATAAGGATTATGAGGTATAATTTTAGACAAGTGTGTAAAATACACTTCTTGTACCATACAAGTGAGTAAAGTTGGTGATTACCGCTGCGCCATTCAGACCCGAGTCTGAGAGAGAGAGAGAAAGAGAAGTAAGTGAGTAAGTATACAGGTGTGCTTGGTCCGGAATTCAAAACATCCACGCGGCGCACCCTGGACAGTGGAAATGGCGGCCAGCGCCTCTCTACCGCAGCGGAGACGCTGCTACCTATGGCAAATTCCCTCAGCGGGAGCGACCCTGTAGTGTGTAAAGAGTTATTGTAGGTGACAGCAGCACCTACAATCTTACCATCGACGGTGCGATGCTTGACCCCCCTTCCGTTATTATTGAATTGTTTTATTAGTAGGTACCTATTATTAGCATCAAGCTTTGAAAATAAAATTCGAAGTGTAATAATAATTCGTTAAATTGCTATACAACCTATTTTACAAACTAATGTAGACGAGTGTAAAAGTGACGTTTTTTTTTATTTTTGACATGAGATGTCACTCCAATAGTGGATTTCACAGATTAGTAGATGATTGATTTTGATGTTCGTTCAGCAATTCCCTGCAGAAGTCATTAGAAGAATTGAATTGAATTGAGATATCGAATAATTTGGAAAATGTATGCTACTCAAAAACTATCCCAATATCTATGCCAAATAAATCTGTTATCGGGGAATCTTGCATTATTCAAGCGAAGACTGGATATCTATTCACAGGTATGTAAAAGAATATTTTTTTTAGTACAGCACATATTCTAACTTACATACTCTAATGTAAGTTACATTGAGTAAAAATGACGTTTGGAGCCCGGGGTCTGCTTTTCAGCCCCTATTAATTGCTAGGTATAGTTTGTTCTCAGACCTCGTTAGTATGAAAAAAATAACAAACTATCCCATGTCCCAGAACCGTAATAGGTATATTTGGGTAAAGCAATTAGTGTAGATACTATTTTCGTATGATTTTGTATAATATGATTGATTTTAACTTTTTAGAAAACAAGCCTAATATTAATATAATGAATCCTATTCCTTACAGTTGGAGCAATTAAAAGGAAAGGCCATATGAATTTTAAATGATAACAAAATCGATGCCAATACCTACTGATGAACAACCAATGCATTATTCTAATCTGAATAGCTATTTGACGGCGAATTCTTTGAATTATAGTTATAATATTATTATTTTGTTTATTTTATTTTGATAAACATCCATTTAAAATAAAATTTGCCTCTTATGTTTTCAAAGTTATTCACCAAATAGCAAATCTAGCCGTTAGACCCCTCGGGGTTGAGGACTGAAGCATGCAGTCTCGCCTACAAAAGCCAAGATAAGCGCAAAGGCTCCAAAGTGCCAGCTTCGGATGTACCTGGAACTAATAATATACTTTTTGACCCCTCTGTTCCATTCTTGTGAATACCGGTATTTTAGTTGTTAGTTTTAGTTGAATAGGTATTGAACCAAAATAATTGTGACTGAATAAATAAAACCTCATTTATTTGAAATTTTTGATATGTTACCGTAAGAGTGTTTTGGTTTATGGTAATTATGGCTTGACCAATAGAATGCCAAGACAGGTCTCGTTTGGCTGTCACCGCAGATATTTGAAATTTTGAATTTTGAGTGATACGTTACCGTAAGAGTGTTTTGGTTTATGGTAATTATGGCTTGACCAATAGAATGCCAAGACGGGTCTCGTTTGGCCAGTCGTATCGTACCTCGTTTGGCTGTCACCGTCTGTCACCGCAGATATTTGAAATTTTGAATTTTGAGTGATACGTTACCGTAAGAGTGTTTTGGTTTATGGTAATTATGGCTTGACCAATAGAATGCCAAGACGGGTCTCGTTTGGCTGTTACCGCCTTTGATTGTCACTTCACATATTTGAAAGGAGGCCGGACTGCGGTTTCATAGCAGAATGAAAATAGTGATTTTAGTCCGCCAAGAAAGTCATGACAATTGAGGGTGGCGCTGCCACACAGCAGCTGCCGACGCATTATGCTGTAACTTATCCGTGATAACTAAACATTTGAAATATTTAGATGTTGTTGTAGACGAGGCTTAAATTCCCGCTAAGCGCATATATTTGTATGCATAAATATCTTATCTATTACCAACCAGTTCATATATTATAGATGAAAAATACACTTAATATCTACAATTTAGAAAAAATAAAGTAGGTAATGAAAAAAATATCTAAATATCTCTAATTGCATTGGTATTTGTTGTGTGTTGTTTGCTGTGCAGACGCGTGGGTGGCCGGCGTCTCCTTCAGGGAGCAGGTAATGGTCATGAAGGAGACGGCGGAACGGGAGAGGCGGCGCAAGCGAGAAAGACTCGCGCGCAGGCAACTCGGGCGTCGAAGGGCACTGATTGACCTCCGTTGCCCATGAGCGCGGGCCTGGGAGTGACGGGTGGAGCTACCTGTCACCCCAGCAGAAGCAGGTCACGACCATTCCGGGGGCGAGTCGGGGACACCGTTTTCCCCTCTCCCGAGGAGGGCCAGACCGTAAGGGATGGCCCCGGGTCAGCCGGGGTGCGAGGGATATGTCGAAGACAACCTCACCTCCGGCCTAGCACCACGACCCACAGTCGGCGTGCGGTTTTAGTCGGTACCTCCCCTAACCTCCCCTTCCGGCTCCGGTTGGGGAGGTATCCGAGGGGACTTCCACACGAAAAAAAAATCAAGTTCATCTCGTCCAGCCAACTTATAGTTTTGTGTATAGTTTAGTAATCTATGCAGCCAGCCTTCTTAGTGCGTTTAGTTAAACTTGAGAACTATAAGTACCCCAATAGTATGGTGAGCACTAATTTGATTTTACTCCATTTTTTATATATATCAATTTTGTAACGAAGCTATTAAAATATGTAAAGGAAACACCTTTACATATTTCAATAGCTTCGTTACAAAATTGATCAAATTTTATTTGTATGTACCTAGTCTTTGAAATATTTCGTAAGATAAAATGAATACCAGAAATTACATTTTTTCCTAGCATAGAGCAAAATCTAAACGCACACGGAACCAAATACATTCTTTATCATAGTTGTCATATATAGTGTTAATGTTATATGAAAGCAACTCTTAACGAAACCGAATAAAGCCTCTTTTATAGAAATTTTACTACCTGTCTTACTTTGTTTTAATTCTTCAACCATTTATACCGTACAGTATTCTCGGTACGGTGACGTCGAGACCGTAAACTGTAACGTGAAAATGATCTCACGTTAGTGACGGCTGGAAATGTCAAAAATACGGAAACGTAATCACGTGGTTCAAAACGACTCTCGTGTACGTATACGACTCACGTTTGAAAACTCACAGTAGACGTACAGGTGCCATGTTAACTCGCACGAGTTGTAATCGAACCATACTTTCAATTTACTCAAAAAACTGATCAAAAACTTAATAAATTGAATAATAATGACGAGGAGGATTATACACCAATGCAAATTACCACGAATTATAAAGTTACCTTCAATCTCAGTTTAGTAAATAAGGCGAAGAAGTATTCTAATTGTAACTTTAGCGCGCTGTCACATAAGTATTATAGCCCGTCAAGAAAGTCGTGAAAATTGAGGGTGGCGCTGCTGCGCTTAATCTGGTATCCCTGTCATACTACAACTGAACAGTCTTGATCTGTTGTTTTTTTTATGGTATAAAGTTAAATATAGTACATACCTCTAAAGATAATAAATAAATGAAAGTGAAAAATGAATCACGGCAGTAATTTTTTTTTTACTTTTATTTACATCATATATGCATATAACATAAACTCACGCCTGTATTCCCCGAAGGGGTAGGCAGAGGTGCTAGCACCCACATTTCGCCAGTTTATGTTTAGGTCCCAATGTAATTGGTGGCGAGCCTATTGTCATTAACCGGGCACTTATAAACCTGCGATAAATACACACATTACTTCGAAAAGCATCGAAAAGTCATTGGTGTGTGCCATGGTAAACCTGGGATCGAACCCGAGACCTCATCTCGGCAGTCCATTACCCATACCACTAGGCTACCGCAGACTTTTATTTAGGTATTATTAATATATGGAACCGAAAATAATGTTAACAGAAATTGACACGATTATGGTACGGTTGAATTACTTGAAGTTTCGACCAGATTAACCAGCCGTGATTACAGACTGACTAGATCACACACTGCACGTCCGTCGTCACGTCATCGTCTAATCCGTGCGGTAGACAGTTCTACATTCACAAACAACCCACACATTCTCCATTAAATTAAGGGCCGCAGTGGGAGTACCTAGTCACAGGGACCCGTAGCGAGCCTATAGGGCTACCTATAGGCTCGCTACGGGTCCCTGTGACTAGCAGAGGACATAGAGGTTAGATGAGGACCCCACGCTTCCCACACCAAAGAGGGCCAACTTAAAACAGTATATCGCCAAAGGTTACTGCGGTGCGAGGGAAATGCCTTATTTCTTTAACCTAACACCTCCCTCGGTAATTAGTTGAGGACCCCAAGTACGAGGACACGACGTGTCGGACTTTTTTAGGTTATACCTCGGGACACGTGTCTTGCACCTAATAAATTGCGAGACAAACGACAATTGTTTTGTAATAATCTATGCTTGGTAACTTTGAGCTCGTCCACCGCTGCTGGCCACATTTTAGGTCCAAGATACATATCCTGAGCAATACCTTACTCAAAGCACACTCAAAGAAAAAAACGGGACCCTATCACTAAGGTCTGTCATGAACCGTGATGGCTTGACAGTCGAAATTTTCACGATATATATAGTATTAAAAAATTAAAACAATAATCTTTTATAAGAATAGTTTATTGGTATGATGAGTATTGAACACCTGAAATGCTGCTTGAAACTCCATGAGTAATTATTTTATCTTCGATAGTTTCCGACTCACTGGCAATATCATCATACTGAAATGATATGTCTTGAAATGTACTTTTGAAAATCTGAAACAAATACAAACGTCCTGGATAAATACAGCTGTATTCATACCTCGAGTATTTTTTAATTAGTTTGGGCCTAAGTGGTTAATACAAATTACCTAGATCAAGAATGTTCAAAAACGTCAAAGTGATGCACTATGATTTGTTATAATCGTAGGATATTGACATAACCACAATAAATGAAAACAATGCTTTGAAACACAAAATATTCACTCAAATTATATAATTGTTAATAGATTACACTTTCCATACCTTGTTTAACATTAAAGTATATGTACGTACTGGTTAGTTTAGCATTTTGGCCATCAAAATCGTCAAAGTCGGAAAGCAGCTTGCCGTCTTGAACTTCTGCCGTGTTTCATACTATATCCCTGAAATACTTTGAATACGACACGTTTCGCACAACTATTATTCACATATCAATTCATTTTTACACTCAAAACTGTTATCCTATGAACAGTGATTAAATACACGTAAATAATATACGAAACATCTCCAACGAGCGTTGGTATTGACAACTGATTAGTCAGTTTGGCAGTTATTGAGTGTTGCAAGTACAAGGAAAAATTTTAGTTCCTCCAACATTAATTTCACGACTTTCTTGACGCACTATATATTATAATCTATAGCTGTAGCTCATACAGTAGATAAGTTTTTGAAGTAAAACATGACGGTAGTGCAACAAGCTGTATCGAGCTTAATCTATTGAACTAAACGTGAAATCTTCCTATACTAATTTCAACCTTATCTTTTCTTGATTCTTGGTGGAAGTTGAAATTTAAACCTAGAAAATCTCAAAAAGGTCTAGAAAATCACACCGAAATCAACTTTTTTCGATAATAGGAGTACCTAATGTTATTCATATTTTCGCCAGTATAATCAAGTGAACCGATAGCCTAGTGGTATTAATAAGGCTCGGTCTATGTGATCGGCTGGCGCTGGAGATGCGGGTTTGTTTTGTATCCTCAAATGGCACATAGGTAAATTAATGTGGCATCTTTTTGTGAGTATATTGTATCTTGGTATACAACTGAGCCAAAAGACGAAAAATATCAGAAAATTACAAATATGAACATCCAAATAAAAGAAGGGAGTTGAATCTGCTCCCTCGTTCGCAGCTCAGCGCATCACGTAACGTCGCGTCATTCGTGATCGTGAGTCATGTGACGCGGCGGCGCAGGCAGCGATATTCTTTATGTATTGAGTTGGTCTGTTTCTCTGACGCTAGCTGTACTAGTTAACCCGCATAGGTTCGCCCATGGTTTTAAATAGGAAGTGCATGACAATTTAACGGAATAATAACGAATAGTTTCAAATATAACCAGTAGGTAAGTAGATCCTGAGGTAAGCGATCAATATTTGAAACAAACACTATATCTAACTACCTACCTACCTAGGTAGGTACAACAAAATTAAGAGAATGTTCTATATAAAATTCCCAACGCGTTCAAAGAACTTTTCTCTTCAAAAATATTGTTTTAATTTACTGTTTCGTGGTTTTACAGAAATTAAATAAATATTGCTTCATATTCTACGTAAACAGTAGGTATACCTAACCTTTTGGGGCCCGTAAATATAAACAAAACAAAACATTGACATTTGACCAGTTGACCACAGATAAAATTAAACAATATTTGTTTCTATAATAATGTTGTTCATATTCTAGGTGTAGGCATAATTATTTTTAGTAAGTAGGTCTTGTTTGTTTGAATTTATTAGGTACTTATTTAAGTAGGTATCTACTTTTCCTTATTTTTGACGAATTCTAGGAATTATCTACAATGTAGATAATTGCTAGAATTCATACATACATATTCATAAATTCTACATAGCTTTTTTTTTTTTCGTGCGGAAATCCCCTCGGATACCCCCCCTGCCGGAGCCGGAAGGGAAGGTTATGTCGGACTCGAACCGACTAAAACCGCACGCCGACTGTGGGTCTTGGTGCTAGGCCGGAGGTGAGGTTGTCAAAGACATATCCCTCGCACCCCGGCTGACCCAGGGCCATCTCTTACGGTCTGGCCCTCCTCAGGAGGGGGGACAACGGTGTCCCCCAACTCGCCCCCGGAATGGGGAGGCGCACTATTCAGTGAATTCACTAAATTCTACATAGCAACTACCTACTAGCTAACTTAACCTCTAGGTCTCCTTTCTACAATATAGTTTATATTATAATTTGGTATGCTTGGCTAGTACCTACAAGCGACTACCATCTGGAGCAATACAAGCCAGACTTCACACCTCTTCATAAAATTACCCAACTAGCAAAAATATGTCGTGTAGTAGTCGCGGCAACGCAATTTATTCAGCATTTTGGCTCCTAATAAAAGTCGTATAAACGTAATGAAAACGTTTATACAACGCGATTTGGGCCCATTTTATTCAGCAATTCAGTCACATAGACATCGTATAAAGGTAACTTTTTCAGTTACATCGTCACGTAATTGTCGCCGGAGTGACTGTTACAAGCTTAAGTTGCGCTATAACTGTAACTTATATGACTTTTATGTTACGTTTGTTTGTTAAATTAAGCAAGTGCGTCGTGTTGTGTTTTAAAAATTATAAAAAAATATAAGTACAATTTATTTAGCAGACATGTTAATTTGTAGGTTGCACCAAATGTAGGTTCGTAAACTCACGCATAGGTTTGCAAAGTATGGCGAAGGTAAGTTTTCTGATGAAATATACTAGGTTTTATCTAAATATTTAACGCCCCCCTTCAATTCTTAGTAATATGAATTTAATAACAAATATTTTTTATATCAACATTCATTTGTACACCATTTTTACTGCTGGTGGTATAATAACTTCTTATACAGCAAATTAGCAGTATAAGCACCATGATACCACGCTGATTATATTTTAGGGTTCCTTAGACCTTCCTAAAAAGTTTTCTAAAAAAGATCTTTTGTTTATTTATTTATTCAAGTCTAAAATTTAATGTCATTTTTGCGCTGACTAGAATTGAGGGCCAGGAACTACGCGGATATGATGATTGTAATAAAGTATATGGATAACTTTTTGGTTTAAGTATTTCAGTGCCTTGAAGAGTAGATACGTTAAGAACCCAGTCGCCATACGAACATCTATTATGGTAGTCATTACGGGTAGTTGGATTGGAACTTGGTGCCCTAAAAAGTCCGACTATCCTAACTACAGAACTTTGATATTGCCAATTCGTGGCAGTCACTTCACGGAAAATATCGAAGTTCAGGCCTATCACAACTAAACAAAGTTTAAATGGAAACTTTCAAGCCTTAAATAGAACGCCTCAGAGCGAGGTAACGCCGCATGACGTCATGTTTTTTCGTGCGTGCAACCGGCTCCATCGAATAAAGACGTTGTCAGGTCAAAAACTGACAAAAACTGAAAGCCCAAAACCTCAGAGAATGATGATTGATATTTTTTTAAATGAGGGTCCCAAGCAGAAAATACCCTTACTTACTTAATAAGTTGAATATAAGTAAACCTAAAGAAATAAGTGGTCAGATAAATAAAAGCGTGAACGCGAACTTAATTTGGACTTAATCTGCTGACTAGTAATCTGAGCGAGTGGTTCGCAACAAATCATTAAGATTAACTGGACTCGCTTTACGATTAATAAATCGCTTTAATATTTAAATACATTCCAATTGAATTGCTTTCTGTTTCAACTGTTGTAACTGCAGCGCGATAAAGCGCTCTGTCACGAATTTATATCTACCTATTGTCTTACTTTGATTTATTTACGTTAAAGACCTCTTCAACTTGCGTGAAAAGAAAGAAAGAAATTAAGATTCGTAAATACTGCTTGACATGGTATAACGATTACATTTATTTAAAACAGTTTGATTTACTCCTAATACCTGAGTTTTATCATCATTTTAAGACTTTGTAGTAAGATATTTCAGACTATGCCTACTGAAGACGTAGGCAAAAGTGTAATAACCCCTATTTTTACATAATACTGGACACCTTAAACCTACTCTATAATGCTAATAAACAGTCGGCCTTGGAAGCGACCGGGAGTGACGCAAGGATGAAGATGTCAAAAAAAAGATATCACTCCCTCGAACCCGTCAAATCACTGCATGAAAGATAGACGAATGTCGTGAGATGTGTACTTGAACAGAAACAAGGGACCTCTGCCTACCTTGAAGAAACTGTACATAATATAAAAAAAGCTAAACCAACAGTTAAAATCTCTTACAAAAGTGAAACACTATTAACACTTACACTTACATGCAAACTTTCCCTTTCTATTCAGGTTAAAAATCCGCAATGGCAAACGCAGATCCCTCTGGATCATACAGATTTAATTTTGAGATTCCCCATGCAAATTCTATCACGGATAAAACATGAAAGGAGTATATGAAACTGTTTTTTTTTTTCCGGATGAACAAATCTAAAGGGGCAACTGTATAAGTATCGTTACCTGTGAGCCATTTTCCCTATATCACAGCTTATCTTGTTGGATAAAGCAATTCGAAATGCTAAGGGATATCTCAAGGATTTACCTGACGAATAATTTATTAGTTTTCGCTCTGCTTTGGAAATGTTTTTGGTGAAGTTTTTTTTGTGGAAACAAGCTTAAAATGATTTATGTAACATAAATAACAGCAAGAATGCAAAATGAAGGCTATAATTCTTAGGAGGAATAGGCGCATCGTTTTTCTATGTGCATGCTGTAAAGGGAGACTCTGATCCCGAAGAGTACACGACAAATGGGTCTACCGCAACGTGCCCACGCCAGATTTGGCAGATTTGGCTCATGCCAGAGGGAGAGTGATGCAGCTTCACACCATACTGTGTAAGAGGAACGCTTCCGAAGCCCCTAGTAGTACTCCAGGTATTATGTATACATGTATATTAAGTAAAAATCATTGTTTGTACTACTAGGGGTTTTTGGTTCAGGGAGCGTTCCCCTTATATCCTGAATATAGCTCCATTGCTCTTTATCTGAACCGCAAGCCCAAAATACGATCGATTATGCGCTTCGTGGTAGGCTCGCAGGTAGCTGGGGTGAAAACTGGTTGGAATCCCTAGGATATCTTTTATAGAACTCTTTCAGGCCAATTCACTTACGAAAACTTATTTCATCACAGACACTGTGCGGATGTTTCATGTTCGATATACCTAAGTACCTCGTTGCGTGCTCCAATGGGTCCTATTTTCTGTACTGTCATGAATCTTCTGTACATGAATGGGTCAGTTCGATACAACTGTATTGTTATTCGTTAGGTAAGTATATACCCGCAATTTCGATCTATGTCGTCCTTTTTTAAATCTGATTTTATAAATCCATTCAAATAAACACGAGGTTTGTTGTCGGACAAAGGATTTACATATTAAAAGCATTTATTACAAACATTTTTTTTGTAAATACAGCCTTTTTACGGCCGGGCTTGTACGAAATTCACTTAAAAAAGGTTATGTCACAAATTTTTAGGCGACGAATCCATTACGATAAAGTTAGGTTTATAGTTGTTTAGCTTGAGATTAAAAGCTTCTAGATTTAAAACCATATTTGAAAGGTAATGTAGGTTTGCGAGAAAAAATCGAGAACGATAAAGTGGGAATTTACTTTTAGTATCTAGTCTCATTTCCTATTTTTTTCAGTGATTTCTCTTAGAGCTATAAGTCCACGTGGTGACTGCTATTAAGAGAATATCAAAATGTTTTATTGATTAAAATGGTATTATTGCATGAACTAAAGGTGTGTGCCAAAAATCATAACAATAAGTCAACTGGAACAGGGTAAAAAGAAAAGAAATTAATCATCTTCTGATGCTGACTGCAGGTACGTACTTAGTTTTTGTAAATATTCAAAGGTGGTATTGAGAAACTGATGAAAGGTTTCACCAGTTTTTCAACAATACACGTAACTTAAAGATTCACGAGATACCAGAGAAACTCTTCCGAAAGGCCTGGGCCGATTTTTATGTTTTGATTATGTATACGAAGGATTCAACAAATTCTTTGAAAAAATCGTGATAATAAAGGCATTATAGTGGACAACAAATATGGAAGTTCAGCCAAATCCGCAGGTATAAAAGACTGGTTAAAGCGAATCCCAGACACGGGCGAGAGCTTCGGATGCGACTGGGGTTAGTGCTAACATGGAGTAGACTTTAAACATAGTATTCACTATAAGGCCGTGGGAGCATTCACTTTGAGAATATACATACACATATAGGTATATCGCCACTAGCTAACATGGAGTAGACTTTAAACATAGTATTCACTATAAGGCCGTGGGAGCATTCACTTTGAGAATATACATACACATATATATCGCCACTAGCTAACATGGAGTAGACTTTAAACATAGTATTCACTATAAGGCCGTGGGAGCATTCACTTTGAGAATATACATACACATATATATCGCCACTAGCTAACATGGAGTAGACTTTAAACATAGTATATATATAAAGTTCATATATAGATAAAGTTCCTTAAAATTTCTATGAGCTTGGTACTTCATGCAAATGTATCAGGGTCACAGAAAACTAATCCCGAGACCGCGACCCACGGCAACCTATCTTACGTTTGTTTGATTGCAACTAATAAAAAAACCGCATCGAAATCCGTTCAGTAGAAAGAAAGAAAGAAAGAAATTTATTTGGCAATCACTCACATACTTAAAATTAGACAAATGATTAATTAGGCAACTTAAAACTAAAAATTACGTGAGTGTCAAATAGGTCACCATCTCTACTTAGAGCTGCACAACCCATAATAGTTGCGCAGCGCTGGTTTTCAGATGGCACCCTGGGTGCCCCTTTTTTCGTATAACATTTTCTATCCTAATGTCGAATGGCATAAAATGTTTAGCATAATAGTCACTTCGCATAATGGTCTTTTGGCATAATGGTCTTTACGCATAACGTATTCTTTGGCATAATTATCAATTTCCCTAATTGTCTTGACCATAACTTTGTTATCTATAAATTTTAAAGTCATAATAATCTTAACGCATAAATGAAACAAATACGATAAATCAAAGTATGTAATGTCATTAATTATATTGATTGATTGATTAATGATTAATAATAAGGAATATTTGCAATAGCTTTGGTTTAGGTAAAATAAAAGTTAGATAGGTTAGGTTAGGTTAGAAGATGACAAACTACGCACGAGCCGAGCGAGCGAAGCGAGCGTGCCGCGGTAGCGGCCGGCGAAGTGCCAGAAGCGAATCGCACTCATCGAGTTAATTATTTTTATACAAATTTACCTGCTGCCAATCAGCAAAATAAACGGATTATGTGCGTTTGAAATGTAATTAAAATTTAAGGAGTTAAATTATGTTTAAATATCGTTATACGATAAACCATTATGCTCAATAATTTTGTGGTTAAAGATGATTATGACTAAAGTAATTATGCGAAAGAAATTATGCGTGAAAATTTTATGCCGAAACAGCGTTATGCGAAAAGATGATTATGCTAAAACCAGTTATGCATTTCGAAATTAAGACTTTCAATTTTATGCAACCCAATATGGACCCAAACAATGTAACGCCACAGACGTGCAAAGAATGTACTAACTTGTCTATGCTTTCTATTAGGTACAATATACTCTGTGTCAGTAAATGAAGTGCTCCCGCGCAAAAGTGACGTTAACAGATTGACAGAGTACTTTGACACATTGTATGTCAAAATTGTCAGTTAAAAGTTCATGTTGTGATTGTGATGAAAGTTTTTTAGAATAGTTAATTTATTATTTATTAAGTGAATACATACAGTGTTTTGTGTGTTTGATTTAATGTGCAATGTAATTCGTTGTGCTTGTGATGCAAGCATTGTCCTTTACCTGTGTTGAGGTGAAGTATCAGTTATGTGCTAAGTTCATGTGCTATCAAAGTTACAGCAATACCTCTCAATGAACCATAATAATGAAATCTAATAAAAGCATCCAATTCATACTCGTTTCCACACAAATTCAGACAGCTTATCGCGTCCGGAGTGCATCCCAAAGGTGAGTCTAACTATTTTTTTGTTTACTTAAGAGGTATAGTTTGTACCTAGTTCTGAATGTGTTTATTGTTTTCAGAGAACGAAAAGGTGGCGGGAGGTCATTCCAGATACGGCTTGCAGCGAATTTAAAACTACCTCTGTATGAAGAGGTCCTGTGACTTGGTGTTAGCATGAGGTAAGAGGATGCCCTAGTATTATGTTTGTTTATATCTCTTGACTATGAGCAGATTCGGCGCCACATGGAGTACTGCTGTCGTCTTTTTGCCGGAGAGCCCGCACGCCAGCTTAACCCTTTCAACTCGGTGCAAAGACGTGCGTTGAGGCTCGTCCACGGTCCCATACTCGCAGGCGATGTGGAACCTCTCAGCCTCAGAAGGGATTTTGCCTCACTGTGTGTTTTCTACCGCCTGTATAATGGTTTGTGCTCCGATGAATTATTTGACATGATGCCCACAGCTACATTCTATCATCGCACCGCTCGCCATAGACAGGGAATTCATCCCCACACATTGCATCCGAATACGGTGCGTACCGTGCGGTATGATAGGAACTTCATCCCACGTACGCTCAAGCTGTGGAATGAACTCCCTGCCATGGTTTTCCCAAGCAATTACAATATGGGGTTCTTCAAGAGGGTCATTAGAAGGTTTCTTCAGGGTAGGCAGCGCGAGTGTAACCACTTTCCATCAGGTGGGCCGTGTGTTTGTCTGCCACCTAAGTGGTATAAAGAAAAAAATAAAAACGTGACACACTACCATAGACGTATTTTGGCTTCTGTGTTAATATAACACCGAAGAGTAGTGTGGCAAGGTGTCACTCTCTTCGCTCTGACATTTTTAAAATGTTGCCCTTGTTAAGAAAAGGGGTTACATGTGTTCGTGGTGGTGTGTGAAAACAGAAACGTGCACAGGCATTTTGTACCCGCTGTATGAGTCGCCAAGTTCTCTTCAAGAGGCAGCTTCCATACAAGGTGTCACAGTAATTTAACTTGGAGAGAATGAGCGACTCACACAACAGTTTTCTAATGTGTGCACTAATATAGGGTCGTATTCGGTACAGAACTCTCAGCCTGTAGAAGCAGTTCCGGGCAGGAGTGCTATGTGTGTTTCAAATTGTAGATTTTCATCGAAAACAACTCCCAGGTTTCTTGTCTCTGATACCTGTTTCATCCTGCAGCTATCCACCCGTATGTCTGGTTGTTGTTGACATATCTGTCCCACTGTCTGCCCAGTACCCATAATAATAAATTTGGACTTATCTGGATTAAGAGTAAGAGAGTTTCTTCGTGACCAATCAGCAAATTTGTAAAAAATCCTCATTCACTTTATTTACAGACACCAAACAATCAGAAGGAGAGAATGATAAATAAAGCTGGACATCGACAGCATAAAGATGGTACCTGCAGTTAGTGATTGAGTTAACAATATCCGCACTATACAGAATGAAGAGCAATGGATCAAGGATCGAACCCTGCGGGACACCTCTAGTTACCTGGCGATATGCGGAGTCTACCATGTATCCTGTTCTGTTATTTTTCACCTGAACAAATTGGTATCTTTTTGTGAGATAACTGTGGAACCAATTTACTGCGTATATGTCGCATCCATAGTGAGCAAGCTTTGACAGCAGAAGCGAGACATTTATGCCATCAAAGGCACGTGAAAAATCGAGCAGCGTGAGCACAGTGCCCTTACCCTGGTACCGGGCATGTAGTACATTGTCTACTACATCCAATAGTGCTGTTGCTGTGCTATGACCTTTACGGAAGCCAGACTGCAAGCAATACCTCAAGGTATTTTGTCAGTTGATTGCTGACAACTCTTTCCAGGATCTTTGACAGGCATGGCAGCAAACTGATTGGTCGAAGGTCCTTTAGGCATGGCGGGTTGGGCACTTTAGGTATTGGTCTCACTTTCGCAGTTTTCCATGAGCTGGGGAAGGTTGCTGTGGTGATGGATGTATTTATAATATACGTTATAATGGGGAGAGTTTGGGGGAGGGTCATTGACAACATATCCAAAGAGATGTCGTCAACACCCGTCGCATTTGACTTCATTGCTCTAAAGATCTTCATCACATCATTCTCATCAGCTGGCTCCACTTTAAAGCTACTTTGGCTAAAGCAACTAAATTCAAAAAAGGTGAGATCTGATATAGCCACCTTATTACTGCCTGGTATGTCGAGAAAGTGCTGATTTAGTGCATCTGGGCTACCACAGAAATCAGGTATCTCATTATTATTTTTGTTTCGAGGTAACACGCTTGATTTGAGATGACCCCATAGTTCTTTTGGGTGGCGAATGTTTCTATTGACATGAGTTGTAAAATATGCATGTTTCTCTTTTTCTATGGCATCTCACACTGTGTATTTCATGTCACGGTACAATTTATAATGTACTTCTTGTTTGGTTGATTTTGCCTTTTTGTGATATTTATTTCTAAGATGCATCATGTCTCTAATTGTGCTGGTGATCCAGGGGTAGCTTTTATTTTTAATTAAAATTCTCTTTACCGGAGCACGCAAGTCAAAAAGTGCAGTGATATGGGTATTAAAAGAATGGACCATGCAGTCAACATGTGTTAGATCCCGTATGGAGTCCCAGTTAATGTTGTTAAGGTCTTGTTCAAATTTGTCTAGTAAGATGTCCCGCAGCGGTCTGTATATTATCCACTGTGGGGCAGGCTTTTCTATTTTGAAACTAATCTCTGCAGAGATCAGGGCATGCTGACCAAGCTCGGGTATATGTAGAACAGAAACATTGCTTGTCTGAGCATCCATGCAGATCAAGTCTATTAGTGTCTCACTGGGATCTGTAAAATGAGTAGGTTCACTCACATAATTAATTAAGCTCGTGCTCACTAGGAAGGAGTTAAACAGCTTAGTTTTGTAGTCTCCCACATCTAAATGGTCGATATTGAAGTCACCCAGTAGGAGTATCTTATCCACTCCTGAGAAGAAAGTAACAGAGTTGGTTAGTGCATCTAAAAATGTGTTACGTTAAGCCTGGGGGGTCTATAAGCTGTGCCAATTATAATAGATTGTGAGTTTCGGCTGAGTCTCAACCACATCTGCTCTACATTACAGGAAGCCGGGTGTGACTGAGCGCGCACATGTATACCCTGCCGCACATAGAAGCCGATAGAGAAATTAATGTACGGTATAGACTGCCTGAGTAAATTAAAAGTATTTAAAATAATATTATGTGCATTCCCATATGTGTCGTGCCAGTCTGCATGTTACAATAGAAATATACATTACATGAATAATTTTATTCATACCTTGACTTGTCGTCATAGTGACACTTTTATATTTTTTGACACTAATAATATTATTAGTAGTTATTGTTTTAAGACCAAAGATAATATTTATCTTACAAAATATGACAAACATAAAATTGCTACATTGGTGGCAAATAATATTAACTTTTGGACGAGTTTACATTGTAAACAAGTGAACGACCCAATACATACAGATTTGCCAGGTACTTGTAGTAGTAATTCTGTATGTTTACCAGATAGTTGTACTGATTTAAACTAAATAATCAGACAACAGGAATGCCAGAGCTAAAGATAGTTCATCAAAACTTGCAAGGCCTTCCTGGCAAAGAATTAGTAGTTGAGTTATTCCTACAGGAATTAAATGTAGATATTTTGTGTTTAACTGAGCACTGGCTAAAGGAGACTGAGATGATGTTCAGTATAGATAATTATACAATTGTAAGTTGCTTTAACAGGAAGTCTGCTGAAAGAGGTGGCTCCATGGTCTTAATAAAAAATGGTCTCCGCAGTAAAGAGCGGATTGACATTGTTAGACTTTCTGTTGAGCGCTGTGCTGAGGTGGCCTGTGCCGAGCTTGATAATTGTGTAGTAGTATGCGTATACAGTCCACCAAGGAGTGACTTTGGAACTTTAATTGGGGTCATGGACAAAGTTCTTGGGATAGCATCAAGTAATAATAAGAATATAATTGTATGCGGCGACTTCAATGTAAGCATCTTGGAACATTGTAAGAGAAGTACTCAATTTTTAAACATGTTCAAGAGCTATAATCTTGAAAATATTTTCTGTGAACCAACCAGAATCACTGCTGAGACTGGCAGTTGTCTAGATAATTTTTTTTGCGATTGTGTATACTCAAATAAGTCTGTAATTAGTAAGTTGCCCTCAGATCACCGGGGTCAAATAGTATCCTTTCCTATAGGTAATAATAGTAGACCTAAAGAGAAAATTATGTGTAGGCCCATAACTTTTAATAAGATTAAAGAATTCAAAGACTTGTTAGAGAATAAGCTCAATTCAATAGCTTACTTAGGTAATAATCCTGAGGTTCATTATAATAGTTTATTTAATAAATTAACAGACGCCTTTTCACACACATTTAAACAAAAAATTCAAAAACTTAGTACGAAATCTAAATTCTGTGAATGGGCTACTGTAGGTATATATAAAAGTAGACGAACGCTATTTGATTTATACGCCCAAAAACAGTACAGATTCGACAATAGTTTCACTGAATATGTTAAAAATTACTCAAAGTTATTCAAAAAGGTATGTAGACAAGCAAAGGCCATTCACATTAAAAGAAAGATAATTGAGGCTCCTAACAAAATGAAAGAAACTTGGAAAGTTATTCACAAAGAGTCTGGTAGATGTAAATTGAGGGATAGTGTTCCTAAAATTAAAGTAGGAAACAAGGATATAACCTCCCCAAAAGATGTCGTAAATGCTTTTGAAGACTATTTCACCAATATTCCAGTTCAACTCACTTCCTCTATTAATTCAAGCGCTCACAGTGCTGTTGCCCTAGTTGAGAGTAATATTAGTTCTTCTAAATTTAACTTCCAACACATTGATCCTAATGACATATTAAAAGCATTTAAAAATCTCAAAATCAAAATGTCTAAAGATTACTGGGGCATGTCAGTTAGTTTAATTAGTCATGTAATTAATATCATTGCACGTGATTTAGCACTAATATTTAATGAATGTGTAGATGAAGGCACGTTTCCTACCTTAATGAAACACAGTAAAATTATACCATTATTTAAGAAGGGATCTAAGTCAGAACTTGGAAACTATCGCCCCATCTCTATTTTGCCGGCTCTGAGTAAGGTGTTTGAGAAAGTGATGCTCAATCAAATGCAACTATACTTCAATACCAACAATCTTTTCCATAGCCAACAATATGGCTTTACTGGTGGAAAATCTACCACTGATGCGGGAGTTAGCCTAGTTAACCTAATCTACGACGCTTGGGAGGGATCACAGGATGCTATTGGGGTATTCTGTGATCTATCTAAAGCATTTGATTGCGTTGACCATCAGACACTTTTGCTCAAGTTACGTCGGTACGGTTTTGGCAACAAATCTATAGAACTATTAGAATCTTACTTAACAGATAGGCTGCAGACTGTTGATGTAAATAACGTTAAGTCAAATGGGTCAAACGTCAAGATAGGCGTACCCCAAGGATCAATCTTAGGACCTTTTCTCTTTTTGGTTTATGTCAATGACCTACCTTATATGATCGAGGCACACGCCGGAATAGTATTGTTTGCAGATGATACATCGCTGATATTCAAAGTAGATCGTAATAGTACAGATGCGAATAATGTAAATAATATCTTAAACGTAATTTCAAATTGGTTTTCTGCAAACAACCTATTGTTGAATACAGAAAAAACCAAATGCATTAAGTTTACACTGCCTAATGTGAGGCAAGCTCAGATTGATATCGTGCTGGGGGCGCAAAGGTTAGAATTTGTAAATAGCACTACTTTTCTGGGAATCACAATAGATTCGAAATTGCAATGGGATCACCATATCACTGCTTTGGCCAATAAACTCAGCTCTGCTGCTTTTGCTGTCAGACGGATCAGGCAGTTGACTGACGTAGATACTGCTAGGCTGGTGTACTTTAGTTACTTTCATATGGAATACTACTTTGGGGGAATGCCGCAGACTTAGAAACTATCTTTATATTACAATAAAGGGCAGTACTGTAAGTAGCCATTTACTGTTTAGGTAAGAGAGATTCTCTTAGGGAACGATTTAAAGATATTAACATTTTAACTGTAGCTTCCCAATATATACTCGAAAATATACTGTATGTCAGAAAAAATATATCTAATTTTACAAAATTAAGTGACATTACAGACAGAAATCTACGCAATAAAAATAAACTGCTCCTTCCATGCTATCGGCTTTGCAGAGTTAGTGATTCTTTTAGGGGGGATTGTATACGTTTTTATAATAAATTGCCTGAATCAGTCCTTGGTATGCCTGACAATAAATTTAAAACCTTTGTGAAGACCACCTTATGTAAAAAAGCATACTATAGGACAGATGATTACCTTAAAGACAAAAATGTCTGGCTTGAGCATGGTGCAGGCCCCTCCTAAATTGCTTTGCTGTAACTACGGCATAATGTTTAAATAGGAACGCGAATCTCTTTTTTTATTTATTTTTGTTAACTTAGGTTAATTATTTTATTATAAGTTTTTTTTTATATACTTTAATTATCTTGACACGAGACATATGTACATTCGTCCATATTTAGTCTTAAGAACTTATTTTTTGTAAATTGACGTCCATAAAATGCTACAGTGGAGTTTGTTGCGCCGTTTCTTCTCCACTGGTGCCTAGGAAGCGGTGGTAAACTTAGTTTTAAGCAGAATTTGACGTCAAAAAGCTGTAGTAGTGCTACACAATTTTGAATAAATACCTTGAGTTTGAGTTTGAGTTTGATCCCTCCACCGCGTCATTGGCAGATGTGAACCGGACGCGGCGAGAAGCAGAGCCTGTAGTGAGGTACTTTTGGCGCGTGACACTCGGCGCCCTCCCTGATCCACGTTTCGTTAATTGCCATTATGTCGACTGCAAGATCTTCCATGGCTACAATAAACTCATCATGCCCCATGCCGAGTGACCCTGCATTATATAGTCCGATTTACAAACGTTTATCTTTTTTGTTATGCATGTTTATTATTAGAAGTGTAAATATGCTTGTATAAAGATGTAGACAACAATTTTATATATTGATAATAATGGTCAAACTTGCAGTGAGCATGAAGTGTGGTTAATTATTAAAAAAAAGTTTGGTCCCAAAAAGAAACATTGCTATACTCCATTTTGAATGCGAAGATCTAAAATTAAATAAGTAACACTATGTCTCGCGACTCCATCTGCACTCCCAGTTTCTTAGCGATCAGTTCGACGAGGTGTGAGGTGTTTTCGCCGCTCTCCTCGGGGAGGTTTGAGATTTCGAGGTCGGAGGACATCGCCTCCTGCTCTCGGTCGTTGATCTCAGCCTTCAGCAGTGCCACGGTTTTTACCAGGTCTCCCTGACCTGCACGCTGAGTTTCGAGTTCCTTGACCCTGGCCTCGAGGCCGTCTACCCGGGTTTCGCATGCGGCTATGCTCCGGCGAAGTTCTCCTACCTCCCGACGCAGCTCCCTGAGCTCATCGGCCAGTTCCTCTTTCATTTCGCGGAGTTCTACTCTAAAAGACCTAATCTCCCCTGCGATTACCAAATTTGACAAGGTATCAGCTGCGTTTGGCCGTTTGTGCGGTGTTTCAGTTGCATCCTCGAAGCTGGTGGTTGGACTGCTGTGTTTGAATGGCGAGGCCTCATTCAAGTCGTTCTCTCGAGTAGGTTTTCCGCACGTATTTATTGTAGGTACGACATTTACAGCGAGCGCCATCTTTTGACAAAAATCGGCCGCACGTGTCACACTTAGCCATGTTCGATAACGAGCAATGTCAGTTTCTAAGATACTGATAGATTGTGTACTTAGCAACAATAAATGGCGCTGTTACAAAAAAGTTTTAAAGGATGTATTTGGAGGTTCTATAGACAACTCGCAGTGCACAGTTCCCGCTATGTCACCCTCGCAACACCGCGCACCTGTACGTTATCTTTTTAGTATATACTATCTGTCTATTATGATTTAGTTTATATTAATTACTAAGTAGGGTAGTTAGAGGAGACACTATCTTCAATTAATATTTTATTTGCAATTATTTATAAATACACTAAATACAAACACTGAATAACACACAATATCACTGTTTTAGGATACGATCTGAAACTTTACAGCTTTAATGTTTTGAATAACACTCATTTATTAATTTTAAAACAGATTATTACAGCGAGACAATATTATAGACAAGTTAGCACCCGTTTATTTTTAAGTATCTTTTTTTTGCGTCCATCGCGAATAGGGTTACCATCCGTCCGGATTAATCCGGACATGTCCGGACTTTTCGACACTTGTCCGGCTCCCTAATTTGTCCGGATTTTTTGTCAATTAGATTGAATATGAGAAAGGATAATACTATCAAAAAAGTCTTTAATCTTTATTACTTAACCTGTCCATTATCTGTAATCAAAATATAAAATCTTCTTTAATAATCTACATAAGGATCAAACAATAAATCTTCTTGCAAACCAACTGGTATTCATAGTATAAAATAATTTCTTGAAAAAAAAAAATCAAACTTAATTTATACTTTTCAACACTATATACTTTACTGAGTATCCATTACCATCATCATCAGCCCGCGGCAGCCCATTGCTGGACATAGGCCTCTCCCATGACACGCCACTTAGCCCGGTCTTCGGCTGTCCTCCTCCACTCTGCGTATATCGTCGCTCCATCTAGTCGCAGGGCGCCCCACACTACGTTTGCCGGTTCCCGGTCTCCACTCAAGGACTTGTTTACCCCAACGGTTATCGGTCCTACGGCAGATATGGCCAGCCCACTGCCACTGCAGCTTGCTAATTCGTTGAGCTATGTCGATAACTTTAGTTCTCTGCCGAATTACTTCGTTCCGGATTCGATCCCTCAGAGATATACCGAGCATAGCTCTTTCCATAGCACACTGAGCGACCTTGAATTGGTGGACCAACCGTATCGTAAGTGGCTTGTCTTGGCACCGTATGTCATTACAGGTAGAACGCACTGGTTATAGACTTTTGTCTTAAGACATTGTGGGAATGGCGATGAGAATACCTGACGAAGCTTTCCAAATGCAGCCCAGCCCAACTGTATCCTTCTTTTAGCCTTACCCTCAAAATTGTTTCTCCCTAGTTGGAGCATCTGCCCTAGGTATACATACTCCGAAACAATCTCGAGGGGAGTTCCGTTCACAGCAATCGGCTGCAGGTCAACGTGCTCGCTGAACATGACCTTGGTTTTATCCAGAGGCCCTGAGTGCCCAGGTTTATTTAAAGTTATCTTTTAGAAATCTTCTCAACTCATATTTGGGTCCCCCGACATGGCAACCGTTAAAGTTAAAAGGCAAACTCCATTTATTTTCAACTTTTTGGAGGTGTTTTTTGTGACGGGGGTTTTTTTAATTTTTAATTAATTATTATTTTAGTGATCAGTTGGGCGTGTCAAATGTAGTACATATATTGTGTATATTATACTGTCATATAGATGGATTTTTTATATACATTTATAATGATGACTTTAATATGAATGAGCCACCTGACCCAGGGACTGGCCTTAGGACTGAACCTAAAAATGTGCTCTATACGCACGGTACATGTTTCTGGGGTGTCTTTTGAGGATAACACGGGGTGCTACTGCTATGGACGAGCTCAAATTCACCAAGCATATATTATTACTAGCAAACAATCCACGGGTGCCAGGGCCTCATTTGTCTCGTATATCATGCCTATATCTTGGGATTGGGACACGTATCTTGGACCTAAATTGCGTGCCAAATAATGAAGGCCTGTGCACGTGGATTGTATTGTTATAA
Source organism: Eilema sororculum (assembly GCA_914829495.1). Lineage (NCBI taxonomy): Eukaryota > Metazoa > Arthropoda > Insecta > Lepidoptera > Erebidae > Eilema > Eilema sororculum. The sequence continues at coordinate 4,403,376 of OU618532.1, forward strand.
TTTATGTTTTGTGAATTTGAACTCGTCTACCGCAGTAGCACCCCGTGCTATCCTGAAAAGACACCCAAGAAACGTGTAATGCGCGTTTAGAGCACATTATGTTCAAGATATATATGTCCCGAGCAATACCATGCCATTGCAAGTGTCCGGATTACGGCGCGCTAAGAAGCGCGCCTCCTCATTCCGGGGGCGAGTCGGGGACACCGTTGTCCCCCCTCCCGAGGAGGGCTAGACCGTAAGGGATGGCCCTGGGTCAACCGGGGTGCGAGGGGTAGGTATGTCGATGAAAACCTCATCTCCGGCCTAGCACCACGACCCACAGTCGGCGTGCGGTTTTAGTCGGTTCTAGTCCAACATAACCTCCCCTTTCGGCTCCGACAGGGGGGTATCCGAGGGGATTTCCGCACGAAAAAAAATGTCCGGATTTTTATCGAAATGTCCGGCTTTTTGTCAGGCCTTTTCAAATTCCTAAATGGTAACCCTAATCGCGAACAAACATTTCCAATTTACAATTATATAATAGTACCTATATATAGATATAATAACACCTATATCCCGGGAGGTTTAGCACATTTCATCAATCATTGTATTCGGCCCCACGCCAGGCGTCCGTCACTCGCCCAAACTACGGCGATAAGTACCTACCGTGCGCCTCACCCGCAGGCTGCTAGCGCAGTCGGGGCCGGCCCGCGCTTGCGAGCACACGCGTGACGCGACTTGCGTAGGTATGCCTAAACACTATTGTGGCCGATCTTGTGAGATCAGTAGTTACCATTGTTTATGTGTGTAGGTACACTAGGTTAGGTACCTACTAGGAAAATAAAATAATAAATCGTAGTAATCATTACTGTTGCGTGGACGAATGTCAAAATACACTAAAGAATTCGTAGTTGTCTTTTTTTTACATTACCAACAGAGTGTGAAACGTAAGATTTTACTATTTATAAACGCAGAATATATCTTGTTTACTTAGTAACAAAGCCATTAGGTACTGGTCGCCACTTGACATCTTCGCATTCCTACTTAATTGTAGTGAACCTGTGACATAGATGGGATAGAGAGAACTGAAAATTGTTCTGCACCTACTTATTTTGAAACAAGTACCTATGTACTTATGTCGAGGTCGTGGTCGTGCTGTTATTTTTGTGGCTACCTAGTTTATTTAATTATAATATTACTTGTAAGTACAGTCAGCGTCAAAAGTCAAATAATGTACGCACAGAGCTTGTTTTAAGTGACAATATACAAATATATACCTATTATTATTATAATACAACGTCTTTTTAATGTCGGGGTTTAAAAATAAACAGTAATACATGTTTTATTTTGATTGACAAAATGACAACCCTAACACCCAAGTTGGCGGCGTTGTTTGTTCCGAACAAAGGGCGATACCTACAAAATTTTGTAGGTTATTATAACGGCGGCTTTCTTCAACATCAAAGGAGTGCAACTTCTGCTATTCTGTGCCCACGCCACGTAATAGGTGGTGAGTGATTCCGGGCACTATTGTTAACTCTGCGGCTGTACCTATACCTATATCTTTTTGATGTTAAATAGCCCTATCTCCTTGTACCACACCACACTTCAAGAATATATAATACATACACTTGGGCAGTATAACCAATGACGAAAGATTTTCCCAGTACGTAATTACAATACATATTAGTAAATCAAAAAATGTGTTGATTCAACAGAATTTTTTCAGACATCAGCTACAATGTTACCATAGTATGTACAGAAGCTTCTTACTCGTAAATATCAATATTGGGTGAAAAATAATAATAACTTTATAAGGGGCTAAAGTAAGCATCCGTGCGTACATCAAAAGACTTTTTGAGTTTAATGAGACAGTTGAGGAAGTGCCTTATAGATTACCAGATTTATTATCTGTGGGATGAAATATTGTGTGCTACATAATCTATCGTAGGTATTTGGGGTAAATTTTAGACGGAAATTAGTTTTTTTTTCTATATTAAGTATAAGTAGAGAATGTACCTTGATTTTTTTTTTGTGTTCCTGGTATCCGGTTAAGATTTATCTACCTATAGATTTCGCATGCCTAAAGGAGAGCCTTAAATTTACTTCTTAATATATATAAATCTCGTGTCACAATGTTTGTCCTCAATGGACTCCTAAACCACTTAACCGATTATAATAAAATTCGCACACCATGTGCAGTTCGATCCAACTTGAGAGATAGGATAGTTTAAATCTTAATTTAGCGTTATGTGTCATCCATATATATTTATAATATTTTTATAATACCTTATGGGGGAGACGTCAGTCTCAGGGGAATGAAATGCTCTACACGTGGTGTGAGACTAAAGTATATTAAGTACACTGATTTACAGATTACACTGGTCTTATTAACTACGTAGGTACACAATAATGCCTGATAGTTGACACTACTTCGAAATACAGTTAGGGCTCCGGCGAGCTAAGGTACGAGCGACTAGCGAGTATTCGTGTGTAGTTTTGGCGCGGTCGCCGGCGGACTGGCCTTGCGGCCGAATGTGGAACTAACCGCACGCGCGTAGAGCGAAGTACTTATGTGCTAGAGGGAGACGCATAGCGTGCTGGCAATCGACCACGCATGCGCAAACAGCTCTACTAGAGGTGTGGGTTGCTATAACCTACATTAAAAATAATCTTTTATTTTGTCTGATATCACCGCTCTCGGCAGGGAATTCATCCCCACAAATTGCATTCGAAAACGGTGCGCACCGTGCGGTATGAAAGGAATTTCATCCCACAGCCACACACACTCAAGCTGTGAAATGAAAGTCTCCCTGCCGTAGTTTTCCCAAGCGACTAAAATATGGAGTTCAAGAAGGGCAGCTGTTGCATGCGTCCATAGGCCGCGGAACCACTTTCCATCAGAAGGGCCGAGTGCTTGTCTGCAACCTAAGTGGCATAAAAAAAATCCCAGACCCATCCGAGGCCTTGACCTCGGAGTGAAAAGTAAATTCATCAAATTATTTGTGGTACAGAAATTAAATGAATATAAAATGTATCTAAATGTTTATCCGTCTCCTAGATAGAGTTGTGTATAATGCCCTACTATTATATAGTATCTGCGGTAGCCTAGTGGTATGGGTAATGGGCTGCTGAGACGAGATCTCATGTTCGATCCCAGGTTTACCATGGCACACACCAATGACATTTCGATGCTAATTATCGAAGTTATGTGTGTATTTATCGCAGGTTTATAAGTGCCCGGTTAATGGCAATAGGCTCGCCACCTATTACATTGGGACCTAAACAGAAACTGGAGAAATGTGGGTGCTAGCACCTCTGGCTACCCCTTCGGGGAATACAGGCGTGAGTTTATGTGTGATGTGTATGTGTATGTGCTCAGTGTTATATGAATTTTGTTCCAAGTGTTCAACTTCAAATACGAAAGGCAAAGAGTTGTAAAGGAGAGAGATACTCGTTATGTAGGTAATTACTTAATAGCTTTTTTATTTAGATGTCTTCTATGTAAATAAACCCCTTTTCTTTTTACATCTCAGTTCATTTGTAACAGAGAAATATTGTTTTAGGGGTGCGTGATTTGAGTTCTCAACCCCACCCCGATATAGAATTTACTAATATACTTAGTCAGTGGGTCTATGGGATCACACCAAGAACTTTAAGGTCAAACCAACTTCACCTGTTTGCTGGTAAACCTGTTGATTGTCAGACGATGCACTTGCACTGGCTTTCTATAGAATTCTGAGGGCAGTCGCTTCCATAAAAGCCGTACCTGTAAGAAAAATAAACAGTTTGTATTTTTCGGGATGTTAAGACATCTTTACCCTTTTTCCTGCTTCGTTATTTATTTGGCTTGACAAGACTTTTACTTTTCAGGAGCGACTGACGTTGACCACCCAACCCTATATTAAAAGCCTCCGCCATAGACAAAAAATACACAAAAAATATGTACCTATCATTGAGGTAGTAGGCAGTAGGTAAGATTTTTTCTCACACTGTTACAGCATACTTAATAAATTGAAAATATGGGATAGTTTGCACTTGCTCCTTACTATTGGGTTGTCAAATATACATCCTTAAAAATAAATTTATGTTAAAACATTTTGAAACACGAGCATTAAATCAAACACCCACAAAAATGTGGGCACGTATAACCGACGCATCATTAATCGAATGAAGTGCTGCCACATGCGAAGTTTATGATCTGTAATAATTTATGGTTTGCCGCGATCAACAGTTTCACAGCTTAATTGCTCGCGCAGCGCAGCGGTGAATGTGAACACTGGCAATACTCGAATCATGATGGGATATCGATTAACTTGTAAGCTGTAAGCGATTACTCGGACTGGCAGTGTTTGAAAAGGATAGACAAACTATGAACTATTTCATGTCTTTTCAACAAATTTTCACACCCTATATCACGTTCAATACGGATTTTGGTTTAGCTACGAGGAATTAAATGTCCTAGTGGACAAACTGAGTTATTTCATTATAGTCCAAAAAAAAAAAAAAACAAAAAAAAATTGGGTATTGCGTGCATCTGTCAGCGGACGCATTTTTATTTTTAAGATATTAAGGGGGGAGGGGGGGGGGAGGGTTAAAATCAGCTTAAAGTTAAATTTTCACAATTGTTAGGGAATGTTCGCTAAATCCTAGGCACATTTTAATAATAAATTAACAAGGTGGGCCCTCAACCTATATACAAAATTAACCGAGGCGAGCGCTACAACGTATACTGTACTGTACTGCATGAGAAAAAAAAATGCTTTGTCAACAAGCAATAGAATAAATTCCGCTAGTACATCAGTAGGTACAGTACAGTTGACGTCAATATAAGCCAGTCAATCAACGTAACATTTCAAGAAATGCGGAAATCCGGAGAGACCTAGATTATCTCTTCAGTAGTAATCGAAAGACATTTAATGCCTCGTGGCCAAACCAGTTTGGCAAATCAGTTTGGCCACGAGGAAACAGCCGCCGCTGCTTGGGTGAGGTATTAGCGAATGGAAACTATAGTGGACGGCTTCTGTGGCGTGGCGGTAGTGAACGCGGCCGCTTCGAAGGAGGCGCAGGTTCTATCCCCGCGCACTGCAAATATTTGTATACATGAATGTGGTTCCCCGGGACCCGAAGGCATTCCAGGCCGAGCGTGGGCCCTAGCTCTAGGCGAAGAAGACGCTCTCGAGCCCCGACTGAGAGTTTCTCAGCGTATGTTTGGAGCGAGGCCAATCACCATAAGAAAGTGAAGATATTAGTACGACGTTTGATATGATGTAGTAACAAATAGCATGTATTATCAATCATCGATCGCCTGCCTTCACCTCATTTTACATATCTATATACATAAAAAATAAACAGTCGCATTAACCAATGCGGGTGGGTAAATGCGCGAGTATAAAAGTTAAGTTTTTATTAATTTTTTTGTTCCGATACATTTTTAACTAGGGCTCTTCTCCATCTAACAGTAAACATACAGCCCAAGACAAAGGGCCCGCTAGACGGCGAAAGGCTTGCTCCTTTTATGTCAGAGAACCGAAAATCATAATTGGCAAAACGTGGGTGCTAGCACATCTCTGCCTGCCCCTTTGGGAATTTACAGACGTGAGCTTGTGGATAGATAGATGGACATTTTTATCTTGTGCCCGCGAGATGACGTCAGCAAAATGAAATAAAATCGAGCCCCGCGAGGAGCACACATTAGGGGACGAGTGAGATTCCTAAAGGCTTAATTATTTGATTGTAATAAATAAATACCTGCCTAAAATATATATATTTTTGTGAGGAAATTCTGAATTTCCATTCAAAAAGTTCGAATTCTAGCAGGAGGCGCCTGCTAGAATCCGAACTTTTTGAATCGCTATATCTCAGAAACGTGGCTCGTAGGAAAAAACTATTGATACATTTTTATAGATAATTTTATAATCTACAATTTTTGTCTGAGGTACTTTTATGATAAACTTACCGTTTTGCCGAAAATCGCGAAAATCTATTTCTTTTTACCTTTGACCTTGAATATTTTTTTTCCTTACATATGTTTATAATTATGTTTTGAACAATATTACTCATTTTCAGCTTGGTGGGAATTTATGTACCTTCGAATGTCTAAATTGGCCGGTCTATTATTTTACTAAACATGTCGGGCCCGTTCGTGAGACGAATCCTCTAATTTCTTGTGTATTTACGAGTATTTTGATGGATTTTTGGTTATTTGAGCAAATTCACCAGGAGTAGACTATCAGGGAAGCTAAAAAACAGTTTAGTTTTGTTACATATTCGAATGATTACCAGAGGTATTGGATTGATTGGATTGATAAAATGGTTTTAACCAATTTATTAGAATGCCATTCTTCAGTACTGGTAGGTAGGTACTACTAATGTTTTGTAAACTGACTGGCACAGTATTGGAAACAAAAGAATATTACTTATACGTAAGTTTAGGTCTTTGATATCAGTAGGGCTCAACGAAGAAATATATAAGGTGTTTAAAAATGCAGTAAAGGCTGTCAAACGACCTTTGAAACTGCCTCTCTTTTTAACAACTCCTTCATAATTATTTTATTTTCTCAGGACCAATGATTGGAAGAATGGAAGATTATCAGGTGATGATGAAAGTAAAACTCGGCTTCTTTGGTAATGAAATTTATAATATGACTTCGCTAGTACAGTGAAAGATCGCTAGTGAGCTACCTACTTGAGTAATTTGAAAATAATACATTCTTGATTCTAATGCTATGCGAAGTACAGGGGAACGAATTGTTGCTATCATAAAGTAGGCAGGCGCGTCGCGAACAGTATCACATTATTCGCAATTTTCACAGAGCACAGCACTGCACTTTCATGAATACAGCAAGGGTAGCTATGAATTCTTTGTTCCTCCTCAATAAAAGAGGAACAATCCAAAAATAAAAATTACCTAAAATTTCCGTGATGTTTTATCGATGGGTACTGATGCAGTAGAATAATTCTACACTTAACCTGTATCAACGCGACAAACGATAGCTTGAATTTAAATCGAGCAGTGCCATCTAGCGAGTGGTCGAGAACTATAATATTATAGATGGCGCATTTATTTTACTAAACATGTCGGGCCCGTTTGGGAGACGAATCCTCTAATTTATTGTGTAGTTACGAGTATTTTGATGTATAAATTGATGGATTTTTGGTTATTTGAGCAAATTCACTAGGAGTAGACTTTCAGGGAAGCTAAAAAACAGTTTAGTTTTGTTACATTATATTCGAATGATTAGATTACCAGAAGGTCATTTCATGAAACGAATCGGATTACAGTTCGTCCGCCGAAACGCTATCCGATTCTTCGACCGTCGTAAAATGAAACCCATGAATGACGATTCGCCTACAATGCGGTTCGTCGGAGGATTCGGATTAAGATCAAATGTTGCAACTTTAAAAATGTAAGCACCGGTAAACTACCGGTTATTTTTAATGCGAGATTTTACTATAACAAATAGTTTTAAAAGCGTAAAGATTACATTTTATTAACTTTTTATAAAAAAATAAGAGTTCGAAGAGCATTTTAAGCCATTAATTGCTAAACATTTAACATATCTAAATATTATTAGTTTATTGGCAACAAACTGTGCTCTGTCAACAGTGTCAACTAATGTCAATATTGGCAAGATGTGGGAAATTGAAATGTTTTTTTCGCACTCAACTCTAGTCTACTATAAAAAAAAATCCACTTAAAAGACTGCTAAGAAGTTGTGCAATGTGTTCCACTTCAAAATTTACTTTAGTCTTCGTCGCGTCACTCGGAATACCGACCGATTATACCTAGTGTTTTCTGTACATCACGAAAAAATCATGCCAAATCGGGTCAGTGAAGCGCAGTGGGAGATCATTATAGACTTCATGACAAGACATCCTCAGCTGGCAAAAACGGGCTACAATAATACCGCCTGAGGAAGAGCCGAAAGCTGGCGGCTTTGGGCTGAGGTTGCACTGGTCCTCAACACACAGGGGACAGGTACCACTAAAGACGCCCAAGGATGGTCTAAAGTAAGCTCAACAACTGTTTACTTTATTTACTTATTTAAAATTTTTCTAATTCTTCATATTAACATTATGAATTCTTTTTTGTAGTATTATCACGATAAGCGAAGCAAAGTTAAGCATGTCGTTGGGGGAAATGTGTTAGACAGCACTGGCACCGGCGGTGGGCCACCACAGGGACGACCTCTTACTGACCAGAAGGAGAGGTGGTGCCATATTTTGGGAGAGAGGTTTGGCCAGGGTGAGGCAAACGTGAGAGTGGATCCATTTGCCTCCTAGAAAACAAAATAAATGAAAGTAAATAAGTGCATCATAATCATACATCAGTGTTAAACATGTGTTATACTATGTCAAAAAAAAATTACCCTGGTGCTGGTCCCTAACTTGTCATCCATTTTAGTTTTTGTAAACTTGAAACACCACTTGAGATGTATCATAAATAACATTTTGTTGAAGGGTTTTTTTGAATACTTATCTTGTATTGGGGTTTTGTTAAGTGCAGCCTTAATGCATTATGCTTATAAAAGGATATTAAATAAAATAATATAATTGTTTCAGCACAGCCGCAGCCTCTAGGTCCATTGGAAGAGGCTCGGCGGATCCTGTCGCAAATAGAAATGCAGAGGTTGCGATCCGACGAGGCAACTGCGGCAGCCTCTGCACAGTTAGCTCAAAATATTGGGGAGCTAGCGAGACAGCATGGTCGTGTTGCAGATAAACTGCGTAATATAAGGCAATTAATGGAAAGACGACAATAAATTTTAATTGCTGTCTAGTATGTATGTGTTTAAAAACAAAATGTGTTTAGGATATTGTTGTTTAGATTGTGTACATAGTTTACTTTATTGTTAATTGAAGTTGTAGTTGTAGTGTATCTAATAATAAGTTTCTTTAAATTACTGTAAGTAGATATAATAATAATATATGCCATTTCATATAATTAAACTTCAGTTTTTCAACTAAGATATTGTATTAATGTAAACCTTAAATGCTACATTGCTACATATAGTAAAGGTAAGATAAGTATGCCAATCCCATTACATACAAGCAGCCCATAGCCTTTCAATGAGGCTGTCTCGTACCTGTTCCCCTGCTGCTAGGGATTGGGGCTCTAAATCTCTGTGGGTTTCTCTTGTCTGAAAAAAACATTACTTATCAATAGAGATTCAATTTTAACTAACTGTATGTGCTTCATAGTAAGCACATAATAGAATAGGAACCATTATCCTCATACCTGTAAAAAGATCTCATTTTGCTCTTCCTCTGGTGTTAGATGGGCATCAGGGACTCTAGCTGCATTTGCAATGTTATGCAATACAACACAGGCATTGGTGATGTATCCTGCTGTAGTAAGATGATAATGTAGTTTTCTATGTACAGGCAGGCAACGCCATCGCGCTTTTAGCACGCCAATGCACCTCTCCACTGTATTTCGTGAATGGACATTTATGTTGGTGTTTAACCGCTGTGGGGTTCCAGGTTCAGTTGACACGATAGGTGTCAATAGTGTTGGTCGGAAAGCATACCCCGAGTCACCTAAAACATTTAAGAAATTACAATATGAATACATTATACTTACAATGAATCTGTATTCCGAAGATTAAATAGAATGTAGAGATGTACATATTATTACCTAATAGCCATACTGACTCATCACAACTTTCTAAATATGGTTTCAGTGGGTGTATATGGGTACCTGTTTGTGATTGTATTGGCTTACCCTTGCTGAATAATATTTCTTTCACCTCTAGTTAAAGGAAACTTTATATATTTTTGTCGAAAGTGTGGGGCATTCAGGGCCAACAGAGACTGCTCTTACACAGTTTGATACACTGACTTGGTGCATCTTATTGTGTACACTGGCTCTAATGGGTTAAAGTTGACGCATAAAATGCCAAAGTAAGTAATCAAACACGTTATGTTAGTTAAACGTCATGACTTAATCCTACAAATTATGTATGAAACTTTGTAGATAGAAGGTTATGTAAGTAATAACAAAGAAGACTACTAAATTACTTACCTTCTTTACCGCACTTATTCCACCTCCTAATCCTGGTAAATAGGGCTTGGTGAGCCTAAATGCCCACAAATTCGTCGTCCGGCATTTCGAAGGAAACTTCTTGATTTCGTAAGGCCGCACTCTTCCGCCGGTATACTGAAGCCTTCCTAGGGCTATTGCGTGTTCCAATAAATTATTATTAAGATATAAATCGGCCATATTTAGGCTAAATTTACTTGACAAACAAATCAAAACAAACGACGAATTGTAAGACGCTATGTCAGAGTTGCGTCTTTCAATGCTGCTATTTGACATTAAGGCGATTCGGATTTGGAGAGCCGTTTTACGATTTTTCATACAAACCTGTCAAACAGACGAACTGTTAAAAACGAACCGCGCGGCGAATCGCGCTTTCCGTTACCTTTTTACGAAATGAAATCCGCTTCGTATTTCAATGCTGATACGATTCGTCGAATGTGACCTTTTTAGCCCTGCAGAGGTAGGTATTGGATTGATTGGATTGATAAAATGGTTTTAACCTTGTATTAACCAAATAAAATGTCATTCTTCAGTACTGCCATTCTGTTTTATAAACTGCAGGTACAGTATTGGAAACTTAAGACTGTTTGATTAAACTGTCAATTCTAACAAATTAGTTTTGTTATAAAAGCATGATCATTCTTTTTACAAAATTAGTCTTTTGTTTATTGATGAGCGTTGTATTTTTACAACGCTAATCAATAAACAAAAGACTAATTTTGTAATAACATTGTAATATTTTTGTAATAAAAATATTACAATGATATTCTTCTCGACAAAATGGATACTTTAAAATATAATAATATATTTAAGTATACTTAAATATATTATTATATTTTAAAGTATCAAAATTAGTCTTTTGTTTATTGATTAGCGTTGTATTTTTACAACGCTAATCAATAAACAAAAGACTAATTACCCGACTACGGCGAAGCCAAAAGGAGGGTTATGATTTTGACAGGCTATGTATGTATGTATGTATGTATGTATGTATGTATGTATGTATGTATGTATGTTCATTTGTTCCCTCATAGCTCCTCAACTACTTATTAGAACTGGACAAATGAGGTATCTTTACAAGCGGCTTTATTGTCCGATGGTTATAGGCTATATGACGTGTCACTGTGTTAAAAAATAAATTTGAGATAAATATACCGTGTTTGGTATCAAATGAAAGGTCTTAATAAGCACATTTCAAATGTGTATAAATTATTAGGTTTACCTTGCCCCAAAATAATATAAATAAAAAATAAAGTTACAACTAAAACCCGACTACTGAAAAATCACGCTATAAAAACACCAAAAAGTTGAAAATAAATTAATAAATTTTAATTCAATGGTTGCCATGTCAGGGGACCTTACGATATAAAGGAGTACTTAACCAGTTACGGTCCCCCGACATGGCAACCATTGAATTAAAATTTATTAATTTATTTTCAACATTTGGTGTTTTTTGTGACGGGGGTTTTTTAAATTTTTAATTTATTTTATATTTTATGCTTTTTAAATTGATCTACTAGTCAAGCTCTTTCATTTGATACCCATATTGAGGGAATTATAAAGAAATATGTACTCCAACATGTTGTGGCGGCGGCCATCTTGGACCGATTTTTTTCAAACATAGCTATGAACACTCCCGACTAATATACCTTTCAAACAAAAAAAACTAAATCCAAATCGGTTCATCCGTTTGGGTGCTACGATGCCACAGACAGACACACACACACACACACACAGACACGTCAAACTTATAAGACCCCGTCGTTTTTGTGTCGGGGGTTAAAAAGTAACAAACAAGAAAATATCAAGGATAGCCGTGGTCGTATGCCACTTTCTCTAACAAAACAATGTATTCTAGGGAAAAGTGGCATACGACCACGGCTATCCTTGATATTTTCTTGTTTCTTACAATGATATTTTACACAAGATATGTTACGTTCATAGTAACTGACTTCTCAAATCTGATCCAGCAGTCTGTCAGTGCACAATAGTTGACAATTAGCGTTAAAGTAGTACGAAAGATGGGATAAGCACGTGAGTAAAAAAGATAGCTATAATTCGGAATGATTCGGACGATTGCACTTGACGGATCGCTTCGAAGCATAGATTATGATTTTGTTGAACAGAAGGGGTATTTCAATGGTAGGCAAGAAATGAAATTCGATTAAAAAATAATACGTCATTATTTATTTCGGAAAATGATAATAATTCAAAAAGATAATTAGGAAACTTCTCGAAAATAAAACAATAGTGCCGTACTGACGTTATAATCAAAAATTAAACTGCTTCAAATAAATTTAATTTATTTCTTTTCTGCCTCTTAGAAAGTTTTTTATTTTGGGATTATTTTTATGAGCAGAATGAAGCCGAACAGTGGTATATTTGTCATTTATTTATATTCTTCCTGAGCAATGTTCCTTTTTTCGAAGTACGAGTATATCTCTCAGTGGCTTCAAAATGATTGCTACAAATTCTGCTGCTTTTTGAAGGTGTCCAGTCAAACTCATTTCGTTGTTCTTTAACAATTGCAATCCACTCTTGAAGTCGAACTTCATTAGTCGGAAACCTTGAAAAAAAATTTAGGTTACTTATTACAATTATTTAAAGGACAACAACTAAATAAAACAAAAAATTTGTTACTCAATTTTAAATAACAAATAAAACTGAACAGCACGTCAAAATTACTACTTTAGTAGGCAGTAAACTGAAAATTACCCTATGTCGCATCTGTACTGATAATCTATGCAAGCAGTGTTGTTGTGTCCTTGTCGTGCTCATATCAAAAAGTATTTCCGTCTTTTTTCTTTGCCGCCATTATTTTAAAAATATTATTAAACTAATTTTAATGAAATACACTAAAAAATCTGTAATATTGTATGTACTTACATGTGAAAGAAGGTCCTTCGTGTTTTATTGATTTTAGTGTCGTAATTTGTACATTTTTAAAAATACACGGTGGCATTTTTATTGCAATTTTATTATGAGCTTACATACGTGACAACTCGGCGTTTGCCAGACATATACTAAATGCGATACGTCCCAATTGGGACGTTTTCGCGTCTTCACCAGGCGCAGTCTAATAACATATCTGCCTCTTTTTTGTATGTAATATCATTGGTTTCTTACTTTTAATAGCGTGATTTTTCAGTAGTCGGGTTTTAGTTGTAACTTTATTTTTTTACTGAGGGTCTTGTCAACGGTGTAATGCGGATTGTGTGTACCTTTAGGTGGTCTACTCTGCGTCGCGATCGGTCAGAATCCGACGAGTTACCTGATGCAGTTTTTATTAAATTCGACGATGATACTATTGGCACTAGATTGAAAGGTAGTGTGACAGCTTAGTTGCAATTGCAAGAAAAGGCTATGGAGGTGTGGAAAGAAGAATCTAACGGATTCTTCTTTCCACACCTCAAGCTCATAAGCTTCATAAGCTTCAGGGCACCACATTAAATAAAGCGGTACTTGAATTAGAAAATATTTTTTTTTGCTAGGTCAAGTGTATGTTGCTTTAAGTGTACGGTTTTAGTCGGTTCGAGTCCGACATAAACCGTCCCCTTCCGGCTCCGGCGGGGGAATCCGAGGGGATTTCCGCACGATAAAAAAGACCACCTCAGTTGTAGATATACCCTTTTATAAACATACAAGAACGTCGTCGCCACGGTCGTCGTCAAGTGTCGTGTCGCGACAAATTTTAATGATAATTATTGTATGTGTCCCGCCACAGCCACACGAGTGTGCGCGGCGACGACACAGCGCGTACGTATGATACTGGTTTCAAATGATAATTATTGTATGTGTCCCGCCACAGCCACAGCAGTGTCCGCGGCGACGCCACAGCGCGTACGTATGATACGGGTTTCAAATGATAATTATTGTATGTGTCCCGCCACTGCCACACCAGTGTGCGCTCGGCGACGACACAGCGCGTACGTATGATACGGGTTTAACTGCGACGAATTTTACTTTACGTATTGAAATTCCGAAAACTCCGGCGTGTAAAAACGTCTTACTCTGTTCAGGACTCCGAGTTTACGCGAGGCTGATATGATGATGCTCTCGATAAAGTTTTTGTTATTCAGTTACATGGGATAAATTCGGTACAAAATACTTTAGTTTATGGTACAAACACGCCCAAAACTGTCTAAACTACTACTAGAAATATAATATTTTTTATTTGATTGACGTAATTTAAAAAGCGAGGTTTCAGGCGACTGGGACCACTACATTAACTGGGACCGCGGTGTCACTTGCCTGATTAGTTTTATTTATTTTATTTCGTCAGGCAAGTCGGACCACTCGTAATTTTAACTACAAATCCATTGTTTAAATACCAAATTTAGTGTAGTTAGCAGAAACACTGTTACAAATAAAACAAAGTTAATCATTAGTTAAAAAAAATAATTTACTTTTTTGTACTAAGTACTAAAAAGTATAACACTTTTAATTATGTTTTAAGAATCAGACTGTTAACAATTAAACATTGTAATGAAACAAAAGGGCCTTTTGTTTAATTACAGGTGTGCCTACTGGTATGTCGTTGACTTTGGGAATTTGCCGCATGTTATTTTTTTTACATTTTTACACCTACTAAAAATACTTCACTGTAGAATCCTGAGTTAATTTAAGTGGATTTTTCTGCTATCTGTACATTAAAGCAAATTAGATAATGGTCCCAGTCGACCGATTCAAAAATGTTGTCAGGCAACTGACACCGCGGTTCCAGTTGTGTAGTGGTCCCAGTCGCCTGAAACCTCTAAAAAGCTATCAACTCAAGAATAAACTTTTAACATCAAATGGTTGATGGTATTTTTTTATGATTCCAAATTCAAAAATTTAAAGAATAAATATTGAAAGTTAATAAATTTTGCTTTTTTGTTGATTTAAATATTATAAAGGTACTAGCTGTCCCGGCGAACTTCGTACCGCCAATTTTTCCCGCCCTCGTAGCGTCAGATCCCGTTCCCGATGCACCATTTAGGGGGATGAAAAATAGATGTTGGCCGATTCTCATAGATACCGGATAAGCACAAAAAAATTCATCAAAATCGGTCAAGCCGTTTCGGAGGAGTATGGCAACGAAAACTGTGACACGAGAATTTTATATATTAGATTTATTATTATTATTAATTGAGGAAATTTCTCGGTTTCACTGAGATTTTTATTACGATATCTCTGAAATTTCGTGATTATCTGAAGAGTATCACCTACCCTTACAAGTATCACGTTAGCCCTGCATACTACTACCAAGTTTCCATCGATCAATTGCAGTACTGTCCCCTAACTCCTAACCGTTAAGGTGTTCTATAGCTTCACTATCACCACAGCAGTATCAGAAGCAACACGTTGCCCTATTTTGTAGTATACTAAATATTTAACTCCTGACCGGTAAGGAGTTCAGCAGCTTCATCATCAGCACAACAGCATCAGATGTTGACACCCTGAAGCATATACCTGAGTAAGACATTATCACGTTATAAAAGCACCATACTCAACCGTTAAGGAGTTCTGTAGCTTCACTATCAACACAGCAGCATCAGAAGTTGATTCAAGCATATATCACAAGCAACACGTTAGCCCTACATACTACTAAATATTTATCATCCACCAATGGCAGTACTGTCTCCCAACTCCTAACCGTTAAGGCGTTCAGTAGCTTCATCTTCAGCACAGCAGCATCAGATGTTGACACCCTGAAGCATATACCTGAGTAAGACATGATTACGTAACAAAAGTACCATACGACCATACAATTTTCGATAGTTGCCCTCGATTTCTCCTGGATCCCATGATCAGATCCTGACCTGGTGAAAATGGGACCACCTCAGAAGTGAACCCTATCCAACAAAAAATAAAACTTGAAATCCGTCTATAATTGGCGGAGATATCGGTGAACATACATAAAAAAAAAGAAATATTATGTATACAGACGAATTGAGAACCTCCTCCTTTATCGAAGTCGGTTAAAAAGTGACAAACTTTCATATAAATTTTCATACCCTATCCCCCCCCTTTTACCCTTTTTCGCAATAAAAGGTAGCCTACATCCGTAGTCAAGCTCCAATTCACCTCTATGCCAAATTTCATCACATCATCTTCAAAAATGACAAACTTTCATACAAACTTTCAAACCCTATTTCCCCCTTTTAACCCCCTGTTTTGTGACCAAGCATAGCCTATGTCCTTTTTCAAGGTCTAATCTACCCTTATACCAAATTTCATCAAAATCAGTTCCGTGGTTTAGGCGTGAAACCGTAACATACAGTCTCTCTAGTATATATAATAATCTATGATACAGTCAGACGGACAGACAGACAGACAGAGTTACTTTCGCATTTTTATAATATGAGTATTAGTATGGAGAATGGATATGCACGATCAGGAACGAAAAATGGTTACCCTCTTAGCTTCCAAAAGCAGGCAGGCAACTTTTATTTCCAAACGCTGTTCAACGCTGGCAAACATTTTTAGTTTTTACTATTAAAAACTAACTTATCAAAAATAAAAAAAATAACTAAACACAATTTAAAGACAAGGTCAAGCTGGCATCAAAGAAATTTACTGTACAGGGCGAAGCAGTACTTCACTTTGCGGGGCAACGACTCCTTCTATATAAGGCGCAGGTTCGGCCCCACTTGGAGTACTGCTTTCACCTTTTTGCCGGTGCATCCGGTTGGTTCTACTGAGAAGAAACTCAGTGAACTTGATTATCCTTATTTTTTTAAATATGGTTTTATTTATAACAAATTTATAAAGTGCGAGTAAGAAATGAGTTTAGGATGACATGCATCTTTATCATTTAAATTTTCGTCTAATTTTTTTTTTTTTTTTCTAATAAAGTAGTTTATACTTTATTTATATTACGATCTAGCCTATTTGGCCAATTAGTAAACAAATTTCACCTAAATTACTACGTAAACAATAACCTAAGAATGCGTCCATTAACACTTACTTAGTTTTTATTAAGGCGAAGACACTTTGTTCATGTGTTCTTTGTAAGCAGCACTAATCACTACATAAGTTTATTGGTCATTAAAACACTACACTAACTCGAACGGTTTCGTCCTTTTCAGTCTTCTTACTATATTAGTGATGTCAAGAAGCTGGATAGCCTCGACATTCACATGATGATGAAGTCTGTTTTCGTGGGCTTCTGCATATTTTTGTATTACTAGGTCTACAACATCCATGTTTAGGTCTTGATGTAGATCGCAGTTCCGAATATACCAGGGTGCATTAACTATGTCCCTGAGTACTTTGTTTTGGAATCATTGTATGATCTGACGATTGCTCTTACTGGTACAGCCCCAGAGCTGGATACCATAAGTCCATACTGGCATTAATACCTGTTTGTATAATAGGACTTTGTTGTGTACTGATAGCGGGGAGTGTCTTCCAAGTAGCCAGTACATTTTCTGGTAGCGTATTTTCAATTCAGATCTCTTTTTCTTGACGTGTTCTTTCCAGCGCAGCTTAGCGTCAAGAGTCATACCAAGATATTTAGCTGTATTAGAGTATGGAACTTGTTGGCCATTAATAAATACAGGAAAATGTTGTGATCTTTTATTGGTGAAGTCGACGTGAATCGACTTGCTTTCGTTTAGCCTAATTCGCCATTTTTTAGTCCAGGTTAGAACTTGATTAACCGCTATTTGGACTTTTTCCACTGCCTCTTCATGAGTATTACCTATCGCCATAATAGCCGTGTCATCGGCAAAAGTGGCAATAGGATTATTTTCTGTAACTGGGATATCATTGGTGTACAGTAGGTACAAGATTGGACCTAATACACTTCCTTGGGGTACGCCAGCATTGATGGGCTTTGTTTCCGAGTAAGCATCTCCGTAACGAATGCGAAATGCTCTGTTTGATATGTATGATTCAAGAATGTCCGCACACTGTCTCGGTAGCATAACATTTAGTTTATATATGAGACCTTCGTGCCAAACTTTGTCAAAAGCTTGTGCTACATCAAGGAATATAGTGGAGCATACTTTCTTTTCTTCTAGGGCTGTTTCGATATAATTAGTAATCCTGTGAACCTGGTCAATAGTTGAATGTTGGTCTCTGAAGCCGAACTGGTGATCTGGGATAAGATTGCTATTTTCTATAACTGGTTTGAGTCTTTTTAATAGTAGTTTCTCAAAAAGTTTTGCTATTGTTGGTAGTAAAGATATTGGTCTATATGAAGTTGGTTCCTCTGGTGGTTTCCCAGGTTTTGCTATCAGCTCGAAAGCTTCGGATGCTACTGGGATTACCGTTAGGATAGAGAGGGAGAGAAGAAGACGAAGAAGAAGAAGAAAAAGAAGACTTGGTGAGTTTTTTAACGAATGAAAAGCAAAAATATCGAAGTTCTGCCAAATCTGTAGTCAGACTGGCAAAGCTGATCCCAAACGTTAAAGATAGAGAGAGAAGAAGAAAAAGAAGACTTGGTGAGATATTAGCGATTGGAAACTTAAGTACCCGCCCTTTATTTTAATAAGTCACTCGTCGGCAAGAAGTGGTCTTTGGTTACAACCAGCCCGCCGGTCGGATCCTTCTCGAGCATTACTTGCTCGCGGAATGACTTTGGAGCCTGAGGTTCTTGTTCTTTATTGGTTCATCCCGAATTCCGGCATCTGTCTTATCTCCCAACCATGAGAGGAAATTTGCACCAGCGAGCGCCTGTTATTTAGCTGGTTTACTCACTTTCAGATGAGGTCGAGTCTCAAGGATTTCGGCGGGGTCATCTACAGCTTTTATACTGTACGAGTGGACGGACAAATATCGAAAGATAAACGATGTCATCATTGTGTGTCTATTTTGTGGAGACTCAGACCATTGAATTCCAATAGTTTATAGTTTGTAGTCTAGTCTTCTAGAACGGAATTCGATTATGATACAATCGACTATTAAATTGATCTACTGGCACTAAATAGTCTGTTCACTGAGTGTACTTTTAGCGGATAATATCCGATAATATAAGGGTAAGACTAGAGTAATATCATACTAGGATAAGCATTGGCGTTGGCGCCCACTGAACTGCAATTTGCTCGAGGACCGGGTCCGCGGAGCGCACGACTCAAAATCTGTCAAAATACAGACGCAGCCGTGCACGCACACACATCACCGAGATGCACAGTGGGCTGCTAGACGCACTTTACCAGTTAAAATAATGATGAAAATTGTCTTACCAATGATGAAAAAACTATTTTAAGCCTTGTGGTTAGAGTGCATTTTTGAGTAATATGATTTATTGTGACGTATTACGTCTGTCAATTACATTTCGTATCTCTTTTCTTCTTATACATTCATCCCTGTCATATTATGTTACGTGACGTCATTGGCATGTCTTTTGTTTCAGTGTCATACATAGCATGTTAAACTTTTCGCAGAGATTATGAGATTTCGAACAAAATAAGGCTGGGGACATACCTACACCTAATTTTTGAAATATGAGGATACTGAAAATACTCATAAAATTAAAATGCCCACCGCGTAGACACCGCGTAGTCGTAGACCATACCTACCGGTTACGTACATAAAATCCCGAATTACAAAATTCCGAAGTTCAAACCTGTACGAAATATCAAACTACGAGATACCGAAGATCACATTAGTTTAGATTTTATGTATAGAGCGCGCATATTAATCTAAATGTATAGGAGCCGAGCACGACAATTTGACTTCTCGTCGCCTGACGGTTAGATAGAGGCAAAGTGTCAAGAAAGGGCCATCATTACAAATACGTTCTTAGTTAACAATGGTGGCACTCAGCTTGACGACCTTACTAAATGCCGATCCGATTGACGTTTAGTGGTAGTGGCGTGCTCTGAAGAGTGGAATAGTGGAAGAAAATAAAATACCTTTGCTGTGCCTGGGTCTTCTTAGCATTGAACTCCACCAAGTTCTCAGAGCGCCATTGCAAAATGTGGTCCAGGATCCGTTCAATCTCAGTGACAAGAAGCTACCCTTTCTCATCGATATCAGACTGTGTAGCCGCAGGATTTCCGTGATAACTCTCGTGTAAGGTGCTATCATCTGCATAGCAATGAAAGCTAAAGAAAGAGAGTGGGTTATATCCATCACAGAGGACACGAATACGGCGCTCCTGCAGGCTCCTAGCAACCCAATTGCACAGTTTCAGGTCCGTGGTCCCTCTTGCAGCTCTTCTTCCTACATTTCCTCCCCGGCTGGAGCCGGGTGGGGAGGTTATGTCGGACTTGAACCGACTAAAACCGCACGCCGACTGAGGGTTGTGGTGCTAGGCCGGAGGTGAGGGTGATCTGTAAGTCTCTCTCTCTCACGCCGCCACTCCCGTTCCGCCGTCTCCTTCACGACCAATAGAAAGAAAAAAAAAGGAGGACGCAGAAGGAGACGCTGGCCACCCACGCGTCCGCACAGCGGACCATCGTCACCGTGAGCAAGGTGGCAAGGATGAGAACTCTCACTCCCAGTGCCGCCCCAAGCTCCCGCCTTGCCGGCCACTCGGTGAGCGTGTGAAGTCCCGTGACGTCGCTCGCGTCGCAGTGATGGCACTCGGACGTTCGCTCCTTATCGATCAGGCGCAGATTGACGTGATCGTACCAATGAAGGCGGCTCTCTTGCGTATCTGCGACATTGCGATACATATGGCTTCTAATCCAGTGCACCAGGTCTACTGGTGGTCGCACTAACTGATACCCGCGACTCCTGCGACGCTAGTGATGCTGCTACATATGAATCAGTATCTTTAATATACGAGTAACATAAGCCAACGAAACTTTTTTTATTACTAATGTGTTCGGAAACAGCTACTTCACAATATACATACAGTATGGATACGACATATAGGCATTTACGGAAACAGTGAAGCGTCCTGGTCCATAGGAATGAAACAAAATTAAATTTAAACTCAAATTCGCAGATTTAAAAAAAACTAAATTTCCTAACAAAGTAATTATTAAAATAAATGTAGAAAATGTAACCACTTTTATAAGTCATTGATTCATTCACAAAAATACACACGCTTAGAATTTGCACAATACTTACTATAGGTACAGCTCAAAGCGGCAACGTGCCGCCAGCTGACGCGCGCTCGTGACCTACCTACTAAGGTAAGATTAGGCACCTATCACGAAAGTTCACTTAACTTTATAAACACCACTTTTTCACGGCAGTGCTTAAAAATGTGAATCAAAATTTTAGAAATGCCGGCCACTAACTTGAAAACATAAAATGATATCGCCAAACTCACTGGGGGCCAAGTCTGCTAAGTTATGTTAACGTACAAGTTTTGACGACACCATTGATATTACAATGAGATTGACATTATGAGCGGTGTGATGAGTCGTGTCATTGTGGTCTCACAATCGTCTCATCGTTGTTTCAAAGTCGAGTTCTTTCGTTTGTTTAGCCAAGATTGCCATATCAATGAAATATTAATGTCAATTTGAAATAAATTTAAACTGCATTTAGTTTTTTAATTTCTTCCATAAAATAACTCTTAATAAACGTATTTATTGATACAAATGTACAAACGTGGCACTTTAATTCGAGAAACTATAGGTTAATTCGTGTAGTTTTGAAAATTACTTACCTAGTTATTCCCTTAATACTTATTTATGTACCTACCTGCCTATTGATTTTACAGTAATAATGATTAGACATAATTTTAAGGAAATTCAATGTAGATAAATAATATACAAGCATGCTGCGAATTCCGAGGGGGGGGGGGGCAGGGGGACATGACCCTCCTCCCTCGGCCTCTAGTCGCGCCTTTAAAGGTAGCATCAGATGGGGCAGAAAGGTCTGAAACTCCACCACCCCCTTGGAAACTGCCCCAGGAGCCGGCGAGGGCTGTTATGTCGGACTCGAACCAACTAAATCCGTACACTGTCTTGGGTCATCATTTGACCCAGGGCCACCTCTGATTTCAAGATGGCCCCCTCGGGTGTGGGATCCACGGTGCCGAGTAGGGAGGGGCGCGCCCCAGCCTGCTTCTGCTAGGATGACCGCTGAATCTGTCACCCCCTAAGCCCGAGCATAAGAAGAACGGAAGTCGTCGAACGACCTCCGACGCCTGAGTCGTATCCGCCATTCACGAGCTGTCCCATCCGGCCCTGCTCCCACGCATCCTTCTCGAACACCACTAATAAGTGGGTAAACAAGTGATGAACGGTGAACGTATGAAAGGCGACAAATAGGCCTCAAACACCTACCCATTTCTTACTATATGGGGTGCTTGGTATTCTTGAAGAATCATCTTTTCTCAAAAAAATAATGGAACAAACGCCCATCTTGAGGTCAAATGTAACAAAGCATAAACCTTGTTACATATTTTGACCTATTAAAACACAAGTGGGTTGAAAAGATATTAATTTATTTTACATTGTCCATAAACCATACTACCACCGACAATAGATTATAACAGAGAATAGTATGTATGTTTATATTTGTACATATATACTTATTGGTACTTTCTACTCCACTATGCAACAAAATAATAAATAATCCAATAACAGAATCAGAAAACAATTAACTACATGTCTAAGATAATAACCTACTATAACTTTAGGTACTAGGAATGCCTAAATACTGCAAAAAATTGAATTGTTTTACATTTCGAAGACTTTTAGTAAAAAGTATCAGCAAGCATTTAATTTTTTTTTAAATGAACAATAATAAATATCTTATATATACAATTATAATTAAATTCTTAGCAACGACTTCTTTAATAAAACAAAACCCTACATCGGCATGGTGATACATACAATTTTCTGAAAGTTTCTGTGCACTCTGATTAACATTAAACAATGTTATTGGCACCTTATTGTTTCTACCGACTAATTCAAACAATAATTTCTTTAAGAAAATGGTCTTATGGGCCTGTGTAGAATTTCTGTCTATAAATCAGTTGCCCAATTAGCATCAACAAAAATAACCATATAAACTTTTTAGGTAGTTTTATCACTAAGTACATTAAAAATGCTGAAGTATTTGCATGTTTTATACACTGTGCATTCATTGAGATGGCCATTGAGGAAAGCAAAGTCACATCATCCAAATGAGTTATATTCAAGTCAAGTTAACACTAATAGCACAGATGTTTAAGTTATATAATTCTTATAGAAAACAACTATTTTAATGTAGAATACTTTAGAACAGAAGAAAATGTATTTATAGTAAATCCCCTTTAGTTGGGTTTTTACCCTTTAACAAGTCTTGCTCTGTTTAACACTGAATTATCACTAGGTATTTAGTTTATTTTTAAAGACCCACTAGGTTTGTTCACTGAGTCCCATGCACTATTTTCTTGGAATGATTTCAACTCTTCTTCCATGCATAGGCACCACTCGTTCGCTTTTTACTTTTCATTAGTTCTTCTTAAGTTAAATTGTTGTCACATTTGTTCATGATAATAACCATACATGTTTTTCAATAGGCAATTTCTCACATGCTTCTCTTCGTTCACATTAAGGTACTCTTAAGATCTTCTAGTTCATTACTTGACAGATTGTTACAGAAATCCTCTGAATGTGAACTCTATGTAGAACTAGAAATTATTCTATTATTTCTATTCCAACTCTGATGGAAAAATATTACTGATGATATCCTCTGTAATATCCCTTATTAGGTTGTGAGCTTGAACGTTAATATTTAATTGAATTGAAATCCGTAAGTACTAGCTTGAGATTGAGAGAAGATGGAGAGAAGTGATAGAATTTATTCGACACAAAACTTTAATCGAGCTCGACCAAACTTTAAACTTTAAATAATAAACAAACATGGCCGTCTTTAACATTCAATTTCATTGGTGATTGCTGCAAAGTCTGCTATAACTTGGGATATATATCTTGGACGTAAAATGTACTATCTACTATCTATACGAACAATACGTGTTTCTTAGTGAAAGAGGTCCAAGATATGTGTCACGAGGTATAAGTAGTGTTCATTCCGAAACCACACCACAACCACACTATTGTCGTTGACATAAAAATGGTAGTCTGCTAACTTAAATTAACTGTGGTAATATTATCGCAGTGGTGTGGTCTCGGTGTGGTAGACACCATCGATGTCAGTTCACGGAATATACTGCCAAAATTGCCATATCAATGAAAATCAAAAATGCAAATTTCATCAATTCAAAACGCGCTTAGTTTTTTTATTTTCTCCCTTAATTTGGCTCTTCTAAACGTAATTGATACGAATGTACAAACGTGGTAACAACTACTTAATTCACCCATAATTCACTGTAACATTGAAAATAAATAGGCTGTATGTACTTGCCACTATAAAAAACCAGTGACCTGACAAAATATGACATTACTGAGTAAAAGTAAAATTACCTAATTAATCATTTTAAGTACTATAATATATATACATAACGCAAAAGCCTCTTGATGCATCGATCTTGGTGTAAACTTGGACGAACCCAAGGATATGTTCATCAAACATGTCACACCGAGACCGATTGCCTTAATCAAGCGGATCAAATTCACGGCCCGCACCAAACTGCTGTAGCTACTGTACCTACCTATGGGAGCGGATTAACATTTTGGGTAGGAAGCTAGTTGCGCCCCTGGGCCCCACCATTGTTGACTTGGTGTCTCATGCCGGAACTACTCGGAGAACATGTTTCACCACTGATGAGTCTGCCGCGGTCATCTATGCCACCCAGTGGCGATGACGACGACGCCACTTTCCCGAAGTCACTTGGCTAGACCAGCTGGCAGTATGAAGGCCAAGAACACCACCCCGGGATCCGACGGCATTTCAGACCGATCATGGGTTCTAGCTCTAGGGGAAGACGCTCTCCAGCCCTGACTGAGAGTGTCTCTCTTCCCAGATCCCGAAATTGTGGAAAAAGGGGAAACTGGTCCTCATCCAAAAGGAGGGAGGAGGAGAGGCGGCCCGGCGGACCCGCCCGCCACCCACCGGTCTATAGCATTCCTCGACGAAGTGTGCAAACTATTTGAAAGGGTTATTGAAAAGCGCCTTGTTGAGGACCTCTCCAAAGTGTGGTTAGACCCGGCGGATAGCCCAAACGTTTTCCGCCAGAGGCACTCCACCGTGGATGCCACAATGCGCGTTTGACGAGGGAATCGGTTGCCCGGGCCTTGGAGCCGATTCCGTGGAACTCTCTCTTATTATCTATATTATTAAAATCAAGTGTTCTAGATAATTCGTCTTACTGTTCATAGGATACTGTTCATGATCAGAATACGATTTCTTATATAAATAAGAAATCGTATTGTGATCATGATCAGTAAAAAATAATAAACTTTTCAGTGTATCTTTTACTCAGACACTCCCGCCAATAAACCATGACTAGGCAGCATGGTCATAGCACCTTAGCCTGTTCTGAAAGGAACAAAATAATGAAAAAAAAATACGAGATGCTCTGTGTGCTTGTCATCAAATGTCATCTTTGCTTTGTTTGTTTACATCATAGACATAAATATACAGACGTGAAGCTACTACGAAATTCATTCATAAAATCATATTAGGAAAACGCCAATTCTCCATCTTGCTTTCCAACGTAGTGGGGATGTAGTAGCACCTGATTGGTCAAATAAAATTGCTAGTGATGTGGTGATAGAATTTTAATAATCGATATTTTCCCAAATATTTAAAGAACGAAGACCACTTTCCATACATAGTGAGTGACTTTTGAAATGCCGTTAACTTTTTATTATTCTATCGCATAATGGTACTGGTATTACTGATGAATAGATACTAAAACATTTTTTACAAAAAAAAAAAACAAAAATATTAAATAAAAATTTGATTTTGATTTTATTTTTATGCCAATGTGTTATGTACCTGGAGTACCTACTACTAAATATATATATATATATATATATATATATATATATATATATATATATATGACGGACTCATAAACTGCATCAAAGTTCAGGTTTACTCTAAAAGGATTTTTTATAATAAGTATGCAAACTTTTTAGATTAAATTATATAAATATGGAAAGACTGGCTCTTAATCTTAAAAAAAAATTAAATTTAAAAATAGAACTGCAGTAAAACAAACGAATATAGCCGGGAAAAGAAAATTTACTTGTAGTATCAGATTTGCGTGTTATTTATAGCAAAGTCTTAAATTGATTCTCATTGATTTTTTTGTTTTGTCAATTGAATTATTGTTACCAGCATAATTGTTGGGTTAGTTTTTTAACACATCGAGAGTTTTTGAACCATAATATGGATACTTCGTCCGAACAAGCGGCACAAATTGTAGCATTGGTGCGGGAGGGCTTGGATCAACGAACGATTGGTAGAAATTTAAATTTAAACCAGTCTACGGTTTCTAGAATATACAGAAGGTTTGTAGAGACAGGTTCTTACAGGAGGAGACGTGGTACAGGCAGAACTCGAGCAACCACAGGTCGTGATGACCGATTTATTGTTATAACTTCCCTGCGAAATCGTTTCCTCACGTCAGTTAACATCAAAACCGAGCTTAATGAAGTGCGTGGAGTAAACGTGTGTGCACGAACAATAAGAAGAAGGTTAAAGGAAGCGGATATCACCCCTTTTAGACCAGCAAATGGTCCAAAGTTGTCTACAGCTCACAGACAAGCTCGCTTAAGATTTGCGCGTCATCACCTGAATTGGACAGAAGATCAGTGGGCCTCTGTATTGTTCACGGACGAGTGTAGGACATGTTTATATGGTGCAGATGGTCGCAGAAGAGTCTATCGTCGACGTGGGGAGCGATATGCTCAAAGTTGCATTGAGGAGCGTGTTCCTTTTGGAGGCGGTTCATGTATGGTCTGGGGTGGCATATCGATGAACGGGCGAACAGAACTTGTGTTCATAGACATGGTCCGACAAAACGGTAATAGAGGGGGTTTGACAGCACATCGCTACATAACAGAGATATTAGAAGATCACGTGGTGCCTTACATGGGATTCATAGGCGAAAATTTTACTTTAATGCAGGATAATGCCCGGCCGCATGCAGCTGCACAAGTTCAACATTATTGCGAAGAGGTTGGGATACGTACAATGAATTGGCCAGCACGCAGCCCGGATCTTAATCCCATCGAGCATGTTTGGGACAATTTAAAAAGAGCTGTATATGCGAGAAACCCTTCGCCCACGACAGTGGCAGCACTAAGAACAGCACTTTCAGAAGAATGGGACAATATTCCGCAAGATCTTTTAAAAACCCTTATAAAATCTATGCGGAACCGATTAGAATCCGTAATAAGGGCACGTGGGGGTAATACACCTTATTAAAACACAAATAAACCCTTGCATAAAGTTTGTGTCTATTGTTAAAACCAATTTTTTAATTAAACCAATTTTTCTTAAATTTCTGTTTTTTCTTCAAAAAAAGTCTTAAGGTCCTTTCCAGTACATAAACTTAAACTTAAAGATATGACCCTACGCTGTTTTAAAGTTCACGAACCAATCTAGAGGTTTCAATTTAAATCTGTATAGAAAGTATGCATACTTGGTTAAAATATTTATTTCAAAGTCGTCTATTACTTTGATGCAGTTTATGAGTCCGTCAGTGTATATATCTAACCACTTAAGCTAATCACTTAATTTTTTCTTTCAAATGTATACATTTTTAGTCTGTGCCCTTTTTATATCGATAAGTAGTTATCGACAGTTTACTGGATTCCCTACTAGGCCGCCATACTGCTTTCCATTCATTCATAAAATCCAAGTTTAGGTAGGCAGTTTTTTTTCGTAGGTATGGCACCTCTTGATATACTCTAAGGTTTACATTTTAATTTTATTCTTTCAATTCGTTATTATGCTAGTTGAACAATTTGTAGTTGAATTTATAATTTAATAAAATTGATCCCAGGGAAAAGTATGTACCAATGAAGGAATCAAAATATTGCTGTGTTCTGACATGTGAAAACAATTCACAAACACGCTTAAACAATGTTTTTGTACCTAGTACCTAGCTCGGCTAAATACGAGTGATGTAAATCGCTGTGTACAAATATGTGAAGTACATCTTAACGTGAGTATCACTTACCAGTATTACTTTAATTTGAGAGCATTATAATAAGCTCGGTGAATGATGATCCCTATGACAGTTCGTTAGCGCTTAACATTGTACTGACGTCCTATCACATCAAATCCTTTAGAGGTCCATTAAAAAGACGAAAATGAATATTAAGAAATTATTACGTAATGTTCGGAAATAATAGAAAAAAACTCAATGCAAATGTACATGGTACGTGCTGCAAAGGTTACGTCGTCAAGCTGTTATCGACTAAGAAGGGACACATCGATAAACAAAATATCGATAATTTGTTGGAAATATAAAACAAATGCTTTGAGTTTGTATTTTATTTATATCAATCTGAATCTGATACAGGGTCAATCGGATCTTCAAAATCTGAGTCTGAACTGCAGCTATCCGTGACGTTTATTATTAACGGTTGGTCAATGATATTGTCGTATTATAACAGATATTGATACGCATAACCTTCAGTGTATTTAATAAGTTGACTAAGTTTTATCACCATCTAATGAACAATACAGCAGCGCATGAAATATGGACAAACAAAATTTTTATGTGTTCATCAGATTTTGATGTATTATATAGAATCCATTGCGGGCATACCCTAACCCACCCTCTTTATTGCTAATGATTTAATGATTTGAAATGTATTTATTTGTTTCAGTTGAAAGAAAATATTGAAAATTATTAATATTGGACTACTATGGAACTTAACTAAAGTTTATATTATCGACTGACTGAACCTGAGCCTAGTACATCATTTTCTTCATCTTTTCTCCTGAAAATGGATAAGGGGACAAATTATGAATTCCCAACCCAATAGATGCAACAGAGACATTCAAGTGAAGCCTAAGATAACAGACAGAACTACATGTTTTATGTCGTACAAAAAGTATAGGCCCAATGTAGCAAATGCATTTATAAAATTCATGAATGCATATTCTACATTGGGCCTATCATATTTGTTTCATTTAATTAAATTATACTTGGTGAAGAAGCACTACCTTCAATATAAGGAAGTAGTAAACTACAATTTCAAATAAAAGAATAAATAACATCATTAATGTATTTTTATTTTCCACTACCTATCTAAAATTGTTTGAGTAGGCACATAAATAATTTACGCAAAAATCTTCAGCAGAAGTTAACATAATTCATAACATATTAGTCTTCATATTGTACCCAGTACTTATGTGATACCTTTGCTCAAAAGTAGGGAAAGCTATACAAGGGTCCTTTTTGACTTGTTTGCACCATACATTTACAATATAATTTGAGTTTTATATTTGTCTTGCAGTTGTATGTCTTTTACATAATTTTTCATAGTTATTTGGCTTGTTTCTCTGGATCCTTTGGCTGAGTGCTCCAGGCATACTGGCATCGACACACAATGTTCAGATCAGTTTCACATACCTGTAATTGGTTAAATAACTTTACATTAATATTGAATGTTTAAGTAGGTTTATCGGCATTCTAGGTCCAATAACACAAGCGAGTTAAGATATGCTTCCTTTGGGTCCAGATATGAGTAGTGCCATAGTACAAGAATAGTGTTATGATAACACTGTGCTGAATGTTATAGAAAATTAATTTATTGATAAATATTGACAGCCTTGGTGCAAATATTTATATGCTCATTGGTCTGGTTATACTTCGGAGAGCATGTTAAGCCATTGGTCCCAGTTGTCATACAAACATCTATGGCATTCATTATGGGTAGTTGGAGCTCATAAGTCTGACCCCAGACTCCAAGTTCAAAAGCTTCAATGCGACTGGGATTAACGCTAGGATGAAAAAGATTATTTATTTACTAAATATGAACCTAATTAATAAGCTATTGATTGATGAATTAATAAATACATGAATATAAATACTTATAATATTAATATAAAATAGTACTTACTTAATGAAAATAAATCGAGTGCTTACTTACATATAGGTAGGTACATATTAAATATCATACTAATATGTAGTAAAGTATATATTATATCTATACCTACTAATAATTAGTTTAAATATAGTAACTAGTATATAATATGAATACTTAGGTAGGTATGTTAATTAACTCACTTGGTATTAATGTCATTCTTGCCGCACAGAAATTCCATAATTTTCTGCTCTGATGGAATAATATTTTAAAATCCTCTGCAATTTTTCTCGCGTGGGCTTTTTGTGAGCATAAATGTTGTAAGTAGTAAATTCCGCTTTAGGCAGGCGTATATCCAAAACATTACTACGCCTCAAAATATCATATCACAAGCACGGTGGCGATTTCTGACACATTCGCGTCGAAGATCTTCGTCTTAGGTAGCTTCTAGCATTTGCCACCGTAAGTATTTGAAGGTAAACATTGTTTAGCTAGACCTAAACACAACGTGAACACATAGGAAAAAGGTGTGGCTGCATTGTGGCGCTAGAATCTTTTCAGTACGGTGGAATTTCTATTTTGACAGTTGTCAAATAATAGTAGACTACCATTTAGCAAACTATTACGAACATATTGAAACACTATTAGTTAGCAGACTACCAATTTGTATTTTGACAACAATTCGTGACCACGTGACCTGTAAAAGTGAGAAATTACTCGATCACAAGACCACAATGACGCGACTCTCACGTCGACCACTGACAAGCGATCGATCTTATATTTTAGCGGACTACGAAATGGGTAAAATTATGTCGACACCACACCATTGCGACTCTATTACAACGAATTTAATTAGCAGACTTGGCCCCCAGCTTGGGACCCAGTCATCCACTTAATCAAACCCAGTAAGCAGCAAAATCCAGCAAGGCTTAACAACACAGTGAGCTCATTCTGCGTAAATATGAACACCAATAATTATGTATGGTATGGTATTTTGAGATAACTTATACTTCAAACTATGTGACAACTACCATCGTGAGTCACACCGCGAAAATGGCTGCTGCAAAGCAGCCGAAACGTCGGGTTAAAAAGTAACAATAACAAATATATCGCGATAGAATCCGTAAAAAGTGGTTTTATTTCAATGAGTGACATTCGCGTAAACTTCAGAAAATATCACGAAGTTAGTATCTAATTATAATTTCATTACACCAGAACCTAAAAATATTTTAACTAGGTATATCCCCAACTTTACAGTTCAAACCTTAAAGCAAGTATGTCAAAATCTGAAACATTATGCTATAAATGTACCAACGAAAGTGTGAAATGGCTAAAATCGGAACTATGGTTGTCACTGTAAAATGCATAAAATTTTATTGCCGTCCAAATGATTAATGAAGATGGTGGCGCCTTTTTTCATTTCATATATTTCTTGGTAGGCCTATTTGTGTATGCATGAACTGTCATCACGCGCCAAAGAGACGTGGTCCTGCTTCGAAGGCCCGTGGGCGACTGACCAGACGGGTAGAGATGTGCCGAGTCAGGCTAACTCGAATTCCGACTCGAATACCTAGCAAGTATTCGTGTACTCGAGTATACCAAATACAGTATTCGGATCCTCAGGACTCGAATACAGATTTCGAGTACTTAAAGTATTCGAATACTAGGCCGTGGATTCTAAAAGCAACCTTATAGCTTCAACCGTACAGTCGAATTTTGAATGGCCACAAGTAAGTAACGCACGACGCAACATGTATGAAGTGTTGTATCGTTGCAAGTTCGAACGTGTTTAGATTTACGGACGGTCAGTTAGGTACTTTAATATTTAATAAGATGTTATTATAGGTGTAGTAGTGACTTGTTTCTCTTGAAAGTTATCATTTTAATGTGACGAAGTGTCGGTTTATGTCATTTAGTGTTTCTATTCAATTATTTTGGGATAAAATGGCTCTGAAGAAAAAGTCAGAAGTATGGAAGTTTTACAATATATTAGGAAATAAAAAAGTGGAGTGCAAAGAGTGTAAAAAAACATTTGTTCATTTTGGATATACAACAAATTTATTTACACATTTGAAAAAAATACATCCTCTGACTTAAAGACGGATATAAAGAGAGGGAAAATTTGGAATGATTCAAGTGGTGCTCAATAGCTCAGTTGGCAGAGCAGTCACCCTGTAAGCGAAAGGTCGTGAGTTCGAGTCTCACTTGAGCATTTCATTTTTTCCAATGTTTTCGAACTTAACAGTTAGCATAATAAATACAAATTATGTTTCATCATAGCTTTATGTTTAAATAAATACCAATTATTTTTATTTTTATTACGTATGAATCTTGATTTACTCGTATTCTTAAGCAAATCGAGATTTTAAAACTGTATCTTCATTGATTTGATAATTATAATTTTTAGTGGTTAATTGCTAGCCTAAATGTTATGCCATAATTACCAAAGACTGACTAAACATTTTATTCATTAAAAATATTAAATACCTACATCTGTTATTATTTACATACCTAATATACTCTCCGAGGGAACCTACGAACATACACGATTTGTGTGGAAATACTAGGATTTGTCGTAAAAAACAAACTACAAAGTTAGGTTCAAATAGTATTCGAGTACCTGAAGCAGGTATTTGAATACCTCTTCGAGTACTCCGACTCGAATTCTAATTCGAATCTTTTTTTAACGAATACCAAAACATTCGAATACTAAAAATAGCCGACTCGGCACATCACTACAGACGGGCGATGAGAAACAATATGGCAGAAAAAAAGACACTATTTTACGCGTTTTTCAGTAACTTTGAAGTGATTTTTTAGATTGATTACTAAATGTATCATCAAATAAGTTTTGTCTTCCCTATCAAAAAGTCTTTGACTTTCAAATGTATACCGGTTCATTGCTAAAATCACTCATTTTCAATATGAATTTATTCAAAAACTGGAGCCTATTTCACTTAGCCTGTATGGAGAATTTACGTAAAATATATCTAGATTTTAGGGCTTTAAAAGAGGAAGTCCTTGTTTGTAAAGGTACAAAAAACGTACACGCTATATTTTATTGGTTTCTTCAGTGATCAAAAAGTGTTTCTTTTTATCAATTTGCGTTGATTTATTGGGTTAAATCTGAAAAATACGAAGGCATGTTTTTGCATTTTTTCTCAATTTTGTGCGTTTGTTGACGTTTATTATTTAACAACTATTAGGTTTTAAGAGTTTAATGTAAGCATACCATAATTTTTGGTCTTTGATTGTAATATATACAAAGTATCATTGATATCAATCATATCTAAATAGGTTAAATATGAAAAATTGTAACACTCTTTTCGGTGATTTTCACGATCTGGCCCCTTAAATATCAAACTTAAGCATGTTTATATAAAATTTATAAAAAAGTAAAACCGACTTCAAGAAACGAAAGAGAGGCACAGTATTGTAGTTCAGGCACAGGATACAAAGTAGGCACCGACTTCTAACAGATCAGTGAATATGTAAGGTCCGTTATTATTCCCTTTTCAGTGCCTCTCTTTCGTTCTTGAAGTCAGTTTTACTTTTTTATAAATTTTATTTATTTATCCCTATTTAGTGAATTATATGTTTATAACCCATCCATGGTTTGTCATTTGCCTAGATTTTTATCATAAGTTTAACAGCATGATTTTTAGAAGCAAAAATTCATATTACATTATGAAAAAGCAACAGAAACCGTATTTTTGCCTACATTTTGAGGATGTCCATAGAATCCCGTCATGCGATTCTGACTCCCTCGATCCCCTCATCCGATTTCGACTCCCTGGATCATTCCCCTTCCAACAAAACAAAAATCATAAAGATATATTGATTAATAGATTTGTGATGTACAAATGATCATTATTAAGTTGTATTTTAAGCAAAATTTTCACTGAATTAAAAAAAAACACTGAAATTTTAAAAGCAACGCCTGCGAGTATTTGTTTTTTGAAAGCGAGACGACCTCATACAAATGTTTGCTAGCACAAGCTAGTAGGCGCATAGTCACGTTTTCCCGCAGTTTCTCTAGGATCTCAGCATCAGATCTGGAATTCTTGGATATGGGACCACTCCGACATTATACGCTATCCGACACCCCTAGAATAATAAAAATCCGTTCATAACTGGCTTTGATATCGCGTAACATACATACAATTCGAACTGTCATGTCAGGTCGAATTGCGAACCTCCTCCTTTTTGAAGATTCAGGTCGGTTAAAAATACATTGCGAAAAATCGGTTAAAAAGACATCATAAGTGATAGAAAATACGCCGTTGGTATGCTCTTAGACATGAGTAAGGCATATGATCGGATCCAATATAATATCCTGCTAGGTAAACTGGACGGGCTCGGTATTCGTGGCCTTGCCCTCGTTTGGTTCACTTCTTATCTACACAACCGTTCACAATACGTAGAACTCGTGCATCACGATCAGAACACCACGACAGATTTCCAACACAAAGCGTAGTAAAAGTTCAAAAATCGATCCCTCAGGGCAGTGTTCTTGGCTGTGTTTTTTTGGTCTGGCAACACAGGCACGCACAGCTGTGAAATTTTGTAGCTCCGTGCTCTGTGTAATTTTAAGAAATTATTTGATTTATTTGATTAAAACATTGTCATCAAGACAGTGTCCAGTGTATATATAATAATACAACAGTTAAAGTACGATATATGTACACCCTGTGTATGCTACCTCAATTGCTGTGAAATCATCCATTAAGTGAACAAGAACTGGTGAAAATAAATTTTGATTGGATTTGACTCTGAAACCTGCGCCTACGCCACCTACGTTTGAAATCAGGGGAAGTATTTGGTGTTACACTTATTCCTTATACCTTTTGTCACACACCACAAACTACAAACTATTCAAACGCTCACATATAGCCCGTCAAGAAACTGCGCTTAATCTGGTATCCCTGTCACACTACAACTGAACAGTCTTGATCTGTTGTTTTTTATGGTATACAGCAGTGCATATTTCATTATGATAATTAATAAATAAAGGTAAAAAATGTCACAGTACTTTTTTTTTTCACTTATTAAGGTATTAAGTATAAAACCTTACAATTGCCTGAAGTTTTTTAGTGTAGGTACTTCTTTCTTCACTGTGTAAAAAAATGTACCTTTTACCGAATTGGTAAGGGAATTGGCTGAATATATAAAGTCATACATCGAAATCAACGAGTGATTTGGTTTGGAAGTCGTAGAGTGTTGTCAATACATACAAGGAAAATTATTAATTCCTCAAGAATTCATTCCTTGCATAAATTTTTTTAAACCACTTTGGTGGCAGATAAGCACACAGTCCTCCTGATTTACATGTGTCAACATGAACTTGAAGCCTAATAAAACTTACAGCGTAACGATTTAGGAGCATAGATATTATGTTAAATTTGGCGCGCATGATCCGAAACCCCCATTCGGTGCAACCTGTACACAGGCAACGGCAATGCTTCTCTGCTCTCTCTTCCTCAGCACAAGGGAGACGCTAACACTTACTGTAATTAAGGGCCGCAGTGGGAGTAGCCCTATAGACTCGCTACGGGTCCCTGTGACTAGCAGAGGACATAGAGGTTAGATGAAGACCTCATGCTTCCCACACCCAGGTTTTCACGATATATAGTAATAAAAAATTAAAACAATTATCTTTTTAACCCCCGACGCAAAAACGACGGGGTGTTATAAGTTTGACGTGTCTGTGTGTGTGTGTGTGTGTGTGTGTGTGTGTGTGTGTGTGTGTGTGTGTGTCTGTCTGTGGCATCGTAGCACCCAAACGGATAAACCGATTTGGAATTAGTTTTTTTTGTTTGAAAGGTATATTAGTCGGGAGTGTTCTTAGCTATGTTTGAAAAAAATCGGTCCAAGATGGCCACCGCCACAACATGTTGGAATACATATTTCTTTATAATTCCCTCAATATGGGTATCAAATGAAAGAGCTTGACTAGTGTAGATCAATTTAAAAAGTATAAAATAAAAATTAAATTAAAAATTTAAAAAACCCCCGTCACAAAAAACACCAAAACGTTGAAAATAAATGTATAAATTTTAATTCAACGGTTGCCATGTCGGGGGACCGTAACTGATTAAGTACTCCTTTATATCGTAAGGTCCCCCGACATGGCAACCGTTGAATTAAAATTTATACATTTATTTTCAACGTTTTGGTGTTTTTTATAATAATAATTTATTGGTATGAGTATTGAACACCTGAAACGCTGTTTGACACTCCATGTGTAATTAATTTATCTTCGATAGTTTACGACTCACTGGAAATATCATCATACTGAAATTATATGTCTTGAAATGTACTTTTCAAAATCTGAAACAAATACAAACGCACTGGATAAATACAGCTGTATTTATACCCCGTGTATATTTTATTAGTCTGTGCCTGAGCGCTTAATACAAAGTACCTAGATCAAGAATGTTCAAAAACGTCAAAGTGATGTACTATGATTTGTTATAACCGTAGGTTAATGACATAACCACAACAAATGAAAACAATGTTTTGAAACACAAAATATTCACATAAATTATATAATTTTCAATAGATTACACTTCCCATACCTTGTTTAACATTACAGTATATGTACGTACTGGTTAATTTAGCATTTTGGCCATCAAAATCGTCAACGTCGGAAAGCAGCTTGCCGGCTTGAAGTTCTGCCGTGTTTCATACTATATCCCTGTAATACTTTAAACACGACACGTTTTGCACAACTATTATTCACATATCAATTCATTTTCACACGTAAATAATATACGAAAAGTCTCCGATGTAGCAAGAAATTGACAACTGATTACTCAGTTTGGCAGTTATCGAGTGTTGCAAGTACAAGGAAAAATTTTAGTTCCTACAACATTAATTTCACGACTTTCTTGACGCACTATAACTGTGAGCAACATCCACGCAGCAGGCTCTGCTAGTCTCAGTTGCCTTGACAATTTGTGGAAGCCAGCTTGAAGACGCCAGCAAAATAGCCTCAGACAAATTTAACACACTTGGTCAATGTGTTAAATGTGTCTGAGGCTATTTTACATACACTATTTTACATACACTAAAATATTTCTTTCAGTTTATTAGTAATTCTTGCATCCATTCTGTTCTTTGCCTACCTACTTCTCTAAAGTAGTTCAACTTTTCTAACTTATGTACTATGTTTTCTTAACTTGTTAAATTAACCAGTAATTTATATTTCAGTTTAATAATAGCTACATAAAATTAATTCTACTTTAAAACATACTTACTTAAAAAAAACAATCTATAATTATTATTGTTTTTCATATTAGTTAATAATTTATTTGGAGTAAAGTTACTTTATTTTCTCAATTTATTGATTCTTATTACTTACAGTTATTGTCACATTCAGTTACTTACCACATTCTTTCATTTCAGTACCACCAAATAATTTTTGAAATAAAATTAAATATGAAACAAACAATGATGACCCGCAGCACTGCATCCCGTGAATTGCAACAAAAGTTAAACCTCACATTAAAGGAGCTTGAAATCAGCAATACACTCAATAAGCAGCTGATAGAGGAGCAGGAAGAGAGTGAAGAGGAAGTGCTAAATGTTGTTGAGAAAAATACCAAACTCAAATAAGAGTTGGCTGGCCTACATCCTGAGGTCATGGAGCTCACACTCCAACGAGACCACCTCCAGGCAACACTGACAGGCCTAGAGGAATGCAGCAACACCCCCATTAGCTTTCTGGAGTGTGAACTGAGTGACGTGCACAACTCCATTACTCATATGGAATCTATCAGATTGGCAGATGAGGCTGCTTTCTCCAACAGCCTCTATAAAGAACTGGTGGCAGGGGAACCTGACCTGTCTGGAGTCACTGCAGACCTGATAGATATCACAACACCAACACCAAGGCAGCGTGATTGGACCAACACTATTTCAAGTCTACATCAATGACCTTTGCACGCTCCCCCTCAAAAAATCAAAAATCATTACCTATGCTGATGACACGGCGATAGTAGTATATGGATCCACTTGGGATGAAGTGAAAGATAACGCCGAAAAGTCTTTACAGTTGGTATCGACTTGGCTGCGTCATAACCTCCTTACACTAAACTTGTCCAAAAGTAACTTCATTCCCTTCGCGATAAGCACTAGAACGGAGGCCCCTGCTGAATTCAACATCACTGTACACACATGCACCGACTCTAGTACCTGCAAGTGCACGACTCTAACCCGTGTCAACCATACCAAATACTTGGGTGTAGTGATAGATGATAGACTGACGTGGTTCAACCATATAGACTATATCTCCACAAAAGTGAGAAGACTTATCTATATATTTAGGAAACTTAGAGATATCACCGACCCCAACATCCTTACCATGGTATATAAAACATTATGTCAGTCCGTCATCGCATACTGCATTGTGGTGTGGGGTGGAGCGGGTAAAACAAAGCTACTCGAGTTGGAGAGGTCACAGAGAGCTGTCCTTAAAGTAATGCAGAATAAACCGTTTAGATTTCCAAGTAACGAATTATATGCTATCACCAAGGTTCTAACTGTGAGACAGCTCTTTGTGCTTCAAGCCACTATCAGGACACATAAAGAAACTCCCCCACCAGACTCATCAAAAAGGAAATCCAGAACCACATGCAAACCAATCATGCACAGAACCACGTTTGCACAACGTCAATTTTGTATCACAGGATCATTTTTATACAGGAAAATCTCAAAAATAATTTCCCTGGGACATCTAACCCAACACGAGATAAAAGATAAAGTTCGGAATTGGTTACAAGATCTTGATTACACACAAACTGAAATTCTGCTTTTCCATCTCCTATAGAAGAAGGGTGGCCACACACACATTCACACATACGCACGCGCGCGCACACGCACACACACACACACACACAAACACACATTCTTGCTCTGATAAAATTTTAATTATAACAAATGGCCATTATGCCATATAGTCCTCATATTATAATAATGCAATGACACGCATGTTCAATTAATCTTTGTGTAACAGTTACAGCAGAACACTGACTCCCAAGTCACAGGATTACCTAGTTTGGGAGCCAGGGTTTATAATTTTTTGTATTACCTTAACTAAATTGTATTGTGTATACCATCTAAGACATGTTTGTATAAGGAATATGGCATCAATAAAGTTATTTATTTATTTATTTATTTACCTGATATCCCAGTTGCATCAACGGCTATAGCCTGTGACGATAAATTGTTATTAAATTCCTCAGTAAGATTAGTTAGTAGTGGCAGAAATAAGTTTAAAAAATATGTTAAACTAAATAAATTTATTAGTAAGTCACAGAAAAAGATCAGATACCTCAAAATGGGCATTAACAAATGTCGTAGAGCCTGTAGCTCTAATGTAGAATTGAGACAGTAGAGGTAGGTAAAACACAGACAGACCAATATGAGTCTGATCTATATGAACTCCAGCTACAAATCTCACGTTTAAATGACTCTTTAAATTCTGTTACACTAAAATACCAAACAGCACAAAAGAAGATTGGTGAGTACATTGAGGCATCAAATAGCCTAGTGGACTCATGTCATAGCAATGAGGCAAGATTCTATTCACTTGAAAATTTTTACAGGCAAAGATTTGAAGACTGTGAAAAATCCTTGCCATGCTTCATCCCCCCTGTCAATGACACCATACCGGCTCTCTCGGGCTGTACCAGTACTTCTGACTGGGTAACATCCTTGCCGTGCTCCACCCTGTCCATAACATTTCGGTAAGGGCCGACCTCACTATCAGTTGACTCTGTGGGCAGTGATAATTTTACAAAACGAAATATGTCCATGAATGATGTCCCTGCAACAACAATAACACAAACTTTAAATTCAGGGAAAACAGTTGTGTACTGTGATGAAATCGGTAAGGGTTTGGGTTGTCATTTAATTAATCAATTGGGTCACTCGGTCATAACTCATTCATTTCCTGGGGTCTCCTATTCTCAAATAATTAATAGAGCACTATGTAGTACACACTCTCCACAATCTACACTAGTGATGATACTTATTGGTAGAAGAGCTAATGCAAATATTAATAATTTTATACACTTTTACAATCAATTAACAACAAAGTTACAAATTAAACAGGTAATAATTGTGTGCATTACCTTATAGTAAATCATTCACAGCCAGTGAAAACAACATTAGGTATAATATAAATAGAAAATTACATACCTTGACTACATACAGTAGGACCATAGATTTATTTGACTGTAATTTTGTATTAAAGAACAATTTTATTATGACAATAGATAGTTTTTCGCTATCAAAATATTTGCAACGATAGTTGAGTCTCCTATAAATGTAATTTAAATTCTAAAAATAGTAGATTAAACCTGGTGCATCAAAATGTGGAAACCATTTTTATTTCTAATTTACATCAATGACCTTCCCTACTGTGTAAGGGACAATAATAGTATTATTTTATTTGCTGACGATACTTCATTAATTATGACGAAGTGAATGGTGCAATCACAAGAGTAGTCCATTGTTTTAATATAAACAATCTTTGCCTTAATGAGAGAACAAAATTACCTAAATGTATTAAATTTACTCTGCCTAATGTTGCACAGGTAGAAACCAATGTACAACTCAATGGACAATTGTTGAACCTTGCGGAATCGACAGTGTTCTTAGGTTTGAGTATTGACGCTAAACTTCAGTGGGGTTCACATATAGAAAAAATAGCTAGAAGATTAAGCTCAGCTTCCTATGCTGTAAAAAAGATTAGGACTTTAACAGATGAGGATACGACTAGAATAGTTTATTTCAGCTATTTTCATAGTATTATGAGCTACGGAATTCTCCTTTGGGGTAATTCCGCAGATTTAAACACAATATTTGTCTTGCAAAAGCGGGCTGTGCGAGCTATTTATAATTTGGGCCCAAGAGTCTTCTTTCGAGATAAGTTTAAAAAGATAAATAAATATTCTAACCGTATGGTCACAATACATTTGCGAAAACCTAATGTATGTAAGGAAAAATATTGAAAAATATCCAAGACTTTGTGACAGGCACAATATAAATACCAGAAATAAAAACAATCTTGTAGTTTGTCATAGCAGACTCCATAAAATAAGTAATTCTTTCCAGGGCAACTGTATACGCTTTTTTAACAAGCTTCCTAATGAAATCAGAGATTTGCCTGTTAATAAATTTAAAAATACAGTAAAGAGCAAACTGTGCCAGAAAGGCTGTTATAAAATCCAAGAATATTTAAATGATAATCAAGCTTGGAAATGAGCTGTTCGCTCAGCTATGCTACTCAAGCAAAACATTACTATTTTTTTTTATTTTGATTTGATTTTGATTTTGTGTTTTGTTCTTAATTTACATCAACGACTTACCTAAAATAATAAATGCTGAAAGCGTCTTGTTTGCTGACGACATTGGTATTTCCATGTATACAACCAAGAGCTAAATGAGCGGTCCCACCAAATACAATGGACATGATGCGACATGGCTGGCGGAACACAACCTAGAACTGAATTTCTCAAAATCGAAGCTAATGCAATTTGAACCCTATCAGAAACCCCCCTTAACTATAGATTACAAATTTCAAAATATTAAACTCGATTGCGTAAATAGTTTCAAGTTGCTGGATATAGTGGTAGGTAGGTATACCTCATGTTAAGTCATGTTTGAGCACTATTTTCAATTTAATATCACAAGATGCAGAACAACAATTTTATTTATTGTAATTTAAGTTAAGCGTTTCAATGTAGCGTTTTGTACTTTTATATATCTACCAGATGTGATGGTTGCGTTAATGCACTAATAAAATAATAAGCTAATAAGCTAATCTGTTAGAAAAGTGTTATTATACCTTGCAGG
The DNA here is from genome assembly GCA_914829495.1 of Eilema sororculum. Taxonomy (NCBI): domain Eukaryota; kingdom Metazoa; phylum Arthropoda; class Insecta; order Lepidoptera; family Erebidae; genus Eilema; species Eilema sororculum. Next base: position 4,445,094 of record OU618532.1, read on the forward strand.
AATTTTTGGATGACATACAAGTTCAAGATAAGTTTAGTAATAATTGAAATGCTAGATTTATAACACTTATTTACATACGTAGTAACCTAAAAATTATATGTAGATAATTCAAACATCACCTATAGGTACCTATTATTGTAAACCTATCTGCGGTAGCCTAGCGGTAGGTATGAGTAATGGACTACTGAGACGATGTCTCGGGTTCGATCCCAGGTTAACCATGGCACACACCAATGACTTTTCGAAGTTATGTGTGACATTGGGACCTAAACATAAACGAAATGTGGGTGCTAGCACCTCGGCCTACCCCTTAATACAGGGGAATACAGGCGTGAGTTTATGTTACGTTATGTTATGTTTATTTGCGACTTGATTTTATTTTATTTCATGTAGGTACCTACCTATTATTTGTAATGCCATCTGATTGTGCTTTATGCGCAAAATACCAGATTCGCAAAATACCAGATTCTCAAAATACCAGATTCTCAATACCATTCTCAATATAGCATATTTCGCATATTCGAAAACAAAATTGTTATTATTTTATTCACTTACTAGCAGCTCCGCGCGGTTATACCAGCGGTAAACATAATTATAACATTAAAGAAAAATAATAAATAAATATAATTGTAAAAGTAGTTTCAGAGCGTATTCGATTCAAACAAGCAAAGAAAGAATTAACGCCTAAACTCCACCCAATCCTTCGCTATTTCAGTTTATACAGAAAATGAAATCTGAAGCACAAAAGAATAGAATTAAAATTAGAAGAAATGCTCTCTACTGTCCAAATAAAAAAGAAGGGCAAAAGACATAGCAAAAGACAAAAAAATTCAGAACATTATTTCTGATTGTACGAGTAACAAAATTACAGTTAGCGGTTGTATAAATCTTTTAGCTACAATAACGCGATTTTGAAGAAACCGTTTCTCACTTCACACCCCGGAGTATATTTACAAGTATAAAAGATACCTACTTTTAGTTTTTCTGTATAGGTACTTTTATTTTGTTTTTACGAGGTACAATTCAATAAAATACATTCAATTTTGTTCCTTCTCTTTTCTAGTTATGCATTTAAGTGTACTTCTGGTATATTGAGAATCTGGTATATTGAGAATCTGGTATTTTGAGAATCTGGTATTTTGCGAATCTGGTATTTTGCGCATAAAGGCTGATTGTAACTATAACATGAATTTTTGATATAACTTTGACATTTTCTTTTGACAATGGCTGACTAATCCTAATTTAATATTATGTCCGTTTAAATGGATGATGTCCAAAGGAGACTGAAATGATTACATACAATCTTGGGCCTTGTTGTAAGAAGATGAAAGTGGTGTCAATTAATAGCTTATATATTATCAACCTTTGACTCAAAATTCTGCGGATTTTGTCAATCTGAGAACAGAGATATAATATATGATATAACAGATATAAGATTATGTAAAAGTGAGGTTATGTTACAATCTTTAACTAACAGCTGATTCCTGAAGTGCAAAATGTGTTCTTTTGCACTAATAGTTATTATATTTACTAGAAAATGTTTGAAAAATCATATGAATGAATGTTTTGTTGACTTCAAGCGATAGGTAGGTCCGTAACAGGTAAGGAGATAGGGAAAGGATGTCTAAAATAAAATAAAAAATCATTTACTATAGTGTTTTATTCGCCCTCTATTAAACACATTTTACATTTTAAACCTGCCAGGATGGTAGCTGGTTGGATGAGGTTTTATTTACTTACAGACTGAGGTGCAAGCCATTGCCGAATCACTGACAGAATTGTTTCATCGTGTAAGGGCTGTCGGCCCAGTGTATTGCAGTGACCAGTGGATATCCCACAATTCCAACAGCGATCCATAGTTTCAATAATATCCAATCCGCAAGCCGGCGGTAAAATCTAAAATAACAATTCCAAGTCAAACGTGTGAGCGATTTTCGGTGTCCAAGGTGAAAGCAAGGGTCGTTGTGGTCGTTGTGGTAGGCCGGGTCAGAATCCGTAAAATACAAAGCAGTTTTCGAAAAAAATGACGAATAATCGGGAAAGCACTTAAAACGCATCGGATAATACGAAACAAGTGAGCCACAGATTTGAAGATATGTACTAGATTAGAAGATATTTGGAGTGAGCAAACAAAAACAGTCAGCAACTGTCTAGTAGTGTCAATGTTAGTCAGCTGTCATGTCAGTGACATAGACTAAAAAAAAATATAAGAGAGATTTGCATCGATATGAAATTGATAGTCAATAATATTAGTTTTTCAGTAATTAATTGATATTTGATTTAATAATATGGCTGTAATGTATGTGCATGTAAGTATATATAGTGCATTTCATTAGGTACTTTGAGTTAATTATTTGCTGCAAATGTTTTAGTGTAATCGATTACTCTATTGATAATCTCACGAAAACTATTTTCTCATATTTCTCCGCATCCAGATTGAGAATTGAGGTGATCTTTCATATATATTTCTAAGATACAAAATTATGACAATTTTTTTAGATCATATCTCAACTTATTACATGTGGGCCCACCGTTTTCCATATCCTTTTGGTTTAGAGTGATTGTTTACTTTCAAATAGGTTGTAAAATTTCAAATTTAATTAGCTTACAATTTTTAATTTATTTTATGTGATTTGCTATGCCCAAACAGGGCTTCATGTTGAAACCCATATTATAATATTATGTAGATACATACCTAACATATGTATCTACAACACATGGATGCAAATGAAAACTTTGAACTTTCAATTTTTTTTTCACTTGGGCTTTCGGTTCTGTAGCAATTTGCATTTCACACGCTTAACAAAAGTTTCAAACACGATATTAATAAAATAAAAAAAATTAATATAAAAGCCTTTATTTCCCAATACCCATAGGTAGGTATCTAACAATAATCTCAATATAACATAAAGTTTCAATTTATATGAATTTGAATTAAGTTAGTTTTTCTTTGAATGATTTGTTATAGCATTTACTATGCTAACTTTAATATTCGAATACATGGAAAAATGAAATGCTCAAGTAGTTAGTTAATAAGTTAGTGTTTCTTAATATAATGGGACCGACTACAATATAATTATTGGTGAAATGTGGGTGTTAAGTAATTTACCTCTGACTAACTCTCCGGGGTTAAAGACGCAGTCAAAGTCATTTATTCTCAATCTTGAACAATAAAATTGTTTCTTATTGACGTCAATTTTAATTCTATTCAATCTAAGTTTGCCAAATTATGATTCTATTCAATCTAAGCTTCCAAGGCGCTGACGGAGAAGAATCGGCGCAACAAACTCCACTGCGGCATTTTTTAGACGTCAATTTACAATAGTTATTATCTTAATAACTATTGTAAATTGAAAGAAATAATTAAAAAATAAAAAACCCGACTGCCTCTGAAAAGATCGAAATAAGTTTGATAGCAGGCGGTACCCATTTGCCAATCATAAAACGATATAATAAATAAAATGAATGGGTACCGCCTGCTATCAAACTTATTTCGATCTTTTCAGAGGCAGTCGGGTTATTTATTTTTTAATCATTTGTTTCATTTTATACTTTTTAGTTAGGTGTTTTTAGACTTCTGAGGTGTCATAAGTTTCGCCGTGATTGTGTGAGTGACACCAATGAAAGAAATTGGAAAGAGATTACAAAAATATATATATGTCATATATATTTTTGTAATCTCTTTCTAATTTCCCTCATTTTGATACTCTATTCGATACGTTTGAGTCAAAATTATTTTTGACAACATACGTTTTGGCGCCTAAAATCCGCCATTTTGATTTTCTCGAAATTTTAATATAGGTACCTGGTGTCACACACAATCACGGCGAATCTAATGACACCTCACATGTCCAAATCCGTCAAGCCGTTCAGGCTGTAGGCCGTGCCAAATAAATGGACATACATACATACATTCATACATAGTCTCCTTCCTTCGGCAGTCGGGTAAAAAGGCTCTGGCGCGCGCAGATTGTTTTGTAATCCATACTAATACCTATTACGAGTATAATTGCGAAAGTAACTCTGTCTGTCTGTCTGTATGTTACGCTTTCACGCCTAAACCACTGAACCGATTTTGTTGAAATTTAGTATAGGGGTAGATTAGACCATGAGAACGGACATAGGCTATGTTTGGTCGCGATAACCGACATCCACGCGGGTGGAGCCGCGGGCAAAAGCTAGAAATCTATACTTGGTGAATTTGAAATCGTCCACCACAGTGTAGCACTTCATATGTGCTATCTTCACAATACATCCAAGAAAACGTGTAGTTACTGCACATTTTATTTCCAAGGTACTTTTATGAATCGATCTATAATATAAGGCTATTATAAAATCCAAGAATATTTAGAGGATAAGCAAGTTTGGAAATGAGTTGTTCGCTCAGCAATGCTACTCATGCAAAGCACTGCATCTAGACATGAATTCACCGTGCGGTCGCCGCGGGTACAGAGAGGAACACTGTGACGGCGCCTGGGACTTGCGACCCAGGTGCAGGTTTAGGGTGGCCACCTTGTGATGCATCAGCGCTCACCTCCACCGTCAGTCGTGTTCCCCCCTCTACCTATCCAAATTTGGTAAGATCCTATCAACGCCGTTTTAGATATTCGTTTGAGTAAAGAGCTTACTGAAGCTCTTGGCAATCCGAGGTCTTTAAATAAGTTATACAGGGATTTAGTTGGAATGTGGAAAGTGAATGTTTGTAAATAGACCAAAAAAATTGCCCACAGACTTTCTTGCCGGAGTCTTCCCGTCTGGGTCGCGTTCGAACCGGTGCTCCATTTGGTTAAACTAGTCTTTAATATTTATTTTTATATTGACGTTTTGTAACTTCTGATGCAGAATAAATGATTTAGAATTTTGAATTGACCACAATCAATGCAGCATTGGTGAGATAAAACAGACCACCACTAAGTTACAGTCGCTTGCAAATTCGTATGCTAAGAATGAGTAATGACCACGTAGGTCCACACAATTACTGACCATTATATTCTGTTCCCCATGATCGATGGTCGTGTAATTATCGCGAGAAATGTGTTAGCTAATAAGCACACAAAGCTGTCGGCACTAATTCATCACCCGCACTCATACGTCATCACCGTGTGACTGGAAATGTTGAGATAAGAATGGAGTACTTAGGCGGGTGAGTTTTGTGTGTAAATACATACATACATATTATCACGTCAACTTAACTTTGGTTTATTCTTCATTATAAAGTGTTTTATATACCTACTTATTGTTTACCCAGATGCGAAATGTACATTCGTCCACATTTAGCCTTAAGATAATAACTATTGTAAATTGACGTCTAAAAAATGCCGCAGTGGAGTTTGTTGCGCCCAGTTGCGCCGATTCTTCTCCACCAGCGCCTTGGAAGCTTAGATGGAATAGAATCAAAATTTGGTAAGCTTAGATTGAATAGAATTAAAATTGGCGTCAATAAAAAACAATAAAAAAAATATTGTTCAAGATTGAGAATAAATGACTTTGACTTTCACTACGTCTTTAACCCCGGAGAGTTAGTCAGAGGTAAATTACTTAACACCCACATTTCACCAATAATTTTATTGTAGTCGGTCCCATTATATTAAGAAACACTAACTTATTAACTAACTACTTGAGCATTTCATTTTTCCATGTATTCGAATATTAAAGTTAGCATAATAAAAATCATTCAAAGCAAACTAACCTAATTCAAATTCATATAAGTAAATTGAAACTTTGTTTTATTGAGATTATTGTTAGATACCTATGGGTATTGGGAAATAAAGGCTTTTATATTAATATTTTTTATTTTATTATATTCACGCTTGTAATTCTCCGAACATCACTCTTTCGTTCTCCGAATTCACAGAGGCTTATTAATAATCACATTTGCCAACTATGATTTTAGGTTCCGTGTAATAGGTCTAGCTTATGGCTTATATCTTGTCTGTCACCTCAATACTTCTCACACCGAATTTTATTTTTATATTAAAATTCGGTTTAAAAGTGGTCAAGTCTGATGCTGTCCGACAAACCGCCTAGTACCAAGGTGAACAGGTAAGGACTAAGTGTACTTGGTGTACCCCGACGGTGATGGAGAAGGTTTTCGTGGCACTGACAGCAGTCCGAACCATGGAACCGGAATATGGTCGGCGAGGTGAAGTCAAATTGACGTGCCCTATATAAAAAAAAAGAATGCTGTCAATGTAAGCCTCTGGTATTCCCCTGGACCGCAGTGCCCCCGAGATCACCGCGCGAGAAGCACAGTCAAAGGCCTTCTGCATGTCTAGGAAAAGGCAGTACAACAACGTTTTCTTCGCCCTGAATTTCGCCCTTGATCTTTATCCGCAGATTTACATTGTAAACCATCTAGCTGGCCCAGCATCTCCAGTTACATAGTAAGCCTACTAACAACATATGATAAACTAATCTCGGATGTAACGTACACCGAATAACATGAAACTAATTCAAATTACTACAATACAAGGTCCTTTCCTTTGTGTCTGTTCAGTATATTAGCACGACTGTTCACACAATAATACGTCTAAGTTGTATTACGGAGTCGAAGTCTATTTATTCGAAGGTATAATGATTTAACCTATTACTCGGATATACTCTTTAGACTAAATATACACATGACGATATATCACTGAGCAAATTGTATTCAAACGTCTTCTGTGTAGTGGTCGGCTCACCATAAGGCCTCATTATGCCCACGAGACGGTTTTAACACGGCCCGGTTTTTTGACGGCGCCGGGTAGAAACCGTCCGACCGTGCACACTAGACAGACGGTTTGTACACGACCCGGTTTCAAGGGGATGCCACATTCATTCGCTCGTTTTATTTCGTGAATTATGAACGTACAAAATGTTGAGTGTTAAAAAAAGAAAATGTATTATTGCGTGGTAGGTACATGTATAAAAAGCTAAAAAAAGACGATAAAAAAATGCAAAAACGGCATTGGGTACATCCTATGCTAACAGAAAGACACCTCTTTCTACGCTTCGTATGTGAGACGTTTATTTTTATAAATTTCCGCAGTCTTGTCCCACAACACTGGCCTCTCTTCTACCAAATTAATTAATAATTCTTGGTTGATCTCCATTGCGTTGTTAGCCCTGTGCACGCGCCGCCCGTAGGTCCGGTCTCGTGTGCATGCGCTCACATACTGCCATACTCCACTGCACCGTGCCCGGTTGCACGGCGAGCCGGCTGTAGCACCGGCGTCGTGTGGTTAGCTTCATAGAGTTTCTTACACGACTGACGACCGCCCGTAGACCCGGCTTGACGCCGGGCCTAGCTCCGGCGCAAAACCGTCTCGTGGGCATGAGGCCTAATAATTGCTTTATAGAATTATATAATTATTATAGAAGTTAAAACCTTTGTAGTGTAGCGGTGAAGCGTCCAACTGGTAAGTCAGTGTCACAGTTTACGTGTTTGATTGCCGCTCAGTGAATGTTTATATATTTGCGTCGTTTGTGTTTCTATGTACAGGTATAGTTTGTAATAAAAAAAGTGTTAAAATATTATCTTCTCCATTCTAGAAACCAAAACTCAAGCTAGTTAAGCTTCGCTTATTTTGGGTCTAAATAGCGTGATTTAGAATGCCCTAGAATATTTCTTCCTAACCTATTAACATCAGGAACATTATAAGGATTTGTTCCGCGTTCGCCTCGCGAAGTTTTGCCCCACATAAAAAAATCCGTATTCGCCCCACATTTTATTCCTTTTTCGCCCCGACAGTAACGTAGTCTTCCATAAGATTATATTGTTCCTTATATTGTTGATTATAGTCTTCCGACCCTTTCATTAACATTTTGCACTATTAATCCTCATAACCTCTCATGCGGTGTCCAAACCATCTGGCCAAACCTATATCAATCCTCGTCAGTACATCACCTGTCACACCTTACGATTATTACAAATGTAAACTACGTAACGTATAGCTAAAGAGTAGAGTCTTAACATCGAAGAAATAATGTAAAATCCAAAGCAATTTCAATTTCAAATGTGCTTATTCATTTAGGTCGCAGAGAGGCTTAAGAACATCTAGATTAACCGCTTCTAAATTTGCGATTGTCCAATTGTGAATAAACTTTATTATAATGAATCAGACTCAGCCTTGCTAACTAAAACCGAAGTGAAAAGCGCGTTTTGTGTTGGTGAGCTAATGTCAATCTTGTTGATTAAATTATCAATGTGTGCATGTCGTGGGACGTACGTTTAATGTCAACTGTATCAACCGCGTTGAAGTTACACTTGCTGCATCAAGGTAGTACCTATATAATCTAAGTTTCGAATTTTATTATACTTCTTACTTAAAAACACATTTAAAATAAAACTAAAACCAGACTACTGAAAAATCACGCTTAAAAAGTAAGTATCCAACAAGAAAGTATCAAGGATAGCCGTGGTCGTATGCCACCTTTTCCTTACAATGTATTGTTTTGTTATAGTAAGAGGTATACGACCACGGCTAAAAGTTGCTGTCCGTAGTTGGGTAAAAATTAAAGAAATTTTGATACTTAATTGGGTGAATTCTTTGGGGCAATATTTCGAAAAATGTCGATACTCAAGTCCGTATTTATGGAAACTGGAACTAGTTACAAAGGTCATAATATGTAGGTAATGTGTTTCGTTTATGTTATAATGAAGAAGGATTTCTTACGATGACCTCCAATATCCTTCCTACAGTAAACATACAGCCTATAAAAATTACTTGGTAGAGAGCATTTCGCTCGTCTACAATTACGTGGGACTGAGGAGTAGCTTGCGAATATTCTGCCTACCTCTTTGGTGTTATAGAGGCATGATAACATGAGAAGATTCTAGATTGGAACATTGTAGTAAATATCGTATGATGAAATTGCCTTCGTATCGAGAATCCAAGGGGAAAACAGGAAATAGTTATGGAGCTAACGCCGCCCGCATTTCTCCCTAAGACTACATCTATCATCTGTATCCTCTCGTGAATGAGCTGTCGTCACTCGTCAGAGCTAGAACATCTGCCATGACACCTTCAACATCTTTTGTTCTGTACTTATAACTGAACTAGTCTTAGCTGTTTTTTTTTCATTTTTATTGTGCTGATTTTTGATTACAAAGTATGTTTTATTTAGTTAGTCCGGGTGTGGCCACACTTACATCAGACTATTTAATTCATTCAAGCTACAAAAAATCTGAAACTTAAAGTTGTAATTGAAAACTAATGAAACTATGATTGATATCATACCTTTTCTTTGTAATCGAATTGAAATCACGCGTTTTGAAAACGTGATCCTTACTTAATCGAGTCCATGTATCGATTGGGTACACAGTGCGTATAAGAAAGGAAATGAAAAAATTGACGTAATGTCGAAATACCGCCGCCTGCCGACCACTGGCTCGCGTTCCATGATTGATAGTTATTGCTTCCGTGATCTCTGTTCCTATACAACCTTTATTTGTCTATCTTCACACAGTATGGTACTGTGTAAAACAAAATCGCTTCTCGCTGTATGTACAGTTAGATATTCCAAACTATACAATTATTATTTTTTTACTGAAGATTCCCTTTTCGGGTATATCGAACCGTGAGGAAATCCAGTAATTATTATACAAATCACTTTTATATTTAATGATACAGATCTACTCTAAGCCTAGGTCCGCTAATTTATACAATGTCTGGGCTTTAACTGACGAAAACCTCGAGAAACTATCACATGTATAATCGGATATCTGTTAGTAGGTATAACATTAGTAGTATGAAAGAATAGTATTAACTGCCGTAACAATTACAGGCCATCATAAGCCTTAGGACTGACGGAATCAATAAATCTATCCAACAGGTTCGTAAAAAATAGGGTTATCAAAATGGGATAAATCTGACGTCTGCAGCCCCATATAACAGCATATTTCTAAGTAACTATCAAAGTAACGGCTTATAGCCTATCTGACAATTTCTTGAACATAATAATTAAAAAAAATGGAGTTGGTACCTTTAAATTTTTGATTATTTCCTTGTTGTCAACTCGCGCGATTGTCAAAATTGACGTATTTGTGTACAGTCGGTTACAAAAACTTTGTAATAAATTTAGTATAATCAGGTACCTTAAATTTAGGTGCTTTACACGCTTGCTTTGCTGCTGATACACGTGTTCATTTATTTCATAAAAGACACAGGTTTATGAAATTTAGCGCTAGATGAGCTAAATTTCATAAACCTGTGTCTTTTCGCTCTGAAAATGACGGACTTTCCAACAAAATTCCACCCCTTATTTTACCCTTTTTAGTAGCAGAATTTCCAAAACATCCTTTCTTAGCGGATGCCTACGTCATAACATCTACCTGCATGTCAAATTTCCAGTGGTTTGGGCTGTACGTTGATAGATCACTATGTCAGTCAGTCAGTCACCTTTGAATTATATATATTTAGATTTTAAGCTAAGTTATAGTATGTAGTATAAGTTTGAAAGTGGCACTAGGGTATGAAAAATTGAGAAGCGAGTGACAGTTTTGGTGTGAACATACTACGAGAAGGGATGAAAGTAATGTTTGTAAAAATGGTTCAAAGTATGAATGTAGTAAGATTGTAGGATTACGTGAAATAGGGCAAAGAAGAGGGAGAAAGGGGAGTGTCTGAGGTAATATCATTTGATAGGAATGTATGAAGGAGAACGACATGATGCGCCGACCACAAATAATTTGGAAAAGGGCATGAAGATGATAAAGATGATGATGCTGATGATGATAGGCTAGTCATTAGTTAGTAGTTAGAGGCAAGCGCTAACGCGCGTCTCGCGAGTTTGTTAGCTCAGCAAATGGACGTGGAAGAGATCATGATTTATGATGATATTATAAAAAAAGAAAAAAAATCTTTAATGTGCACCCAGGATTTGAAAACGTGCGCGACAGAATTTTGGCATCTATATGGTTTTGGTATATATGTCGCAGACAACCAGCTTAATCAGCCGTTCTATCAACTGGCTAGTGGCTAGGCAGTTAACTATGCGGCGCCGTTCGAGTAAAGGCCTGATTCAACCGCATCGTTTGTTAAAAAAAGAAAAAATTGGCTGAACATCATTTAGGCTGTGAATTTAGCGGTGCCTATAATACATAAAACTTAAACATTTTTACGAAACGAAATCTTAAATTAGAAAAAGAAGAACTCAAGCGGGACTTGAACCCACCTTTCCCTTACAAAAATTTCATTAAAAAAAAAGAGAGATCTTATATGCATAAAAAATTAACTGCACTATTCATTTTTTCCCCTACTTTCATCCCTTATTTACTCTTGTAAATATTTGAACTTATTTTTTAATTAGTATAATAAGTACTTTGTCCTATCTTACATAATAATCACCATAAGTAAATGATGATATTTGTACGACTTTTGATATGATGTCATAACAAATAGCAGACCTATATTATGCATCATCGGTCGCCACCCTCTGCCTCATTTTACACACCTATATATAAAAAAAATAAACAGTCGCATTAACCAATGCGGGTGGGTAAATGCGCGAGTATAGGTAAAAGTTAGATTTTCTTAATTTTTTTGTTCCGATACATTTTTATCTAGGGCTCTTCTCCACCTGACAGTAAACATACAGCCCAAGACAAAGGGCCCGCTAGACGGCAAAAGGCTTGCCCCCTATTATGTCAGAGGACTAAAAATATTTTTTTTTGCAAAACGTGGGTGCTACACACAAACAAGCAACATCACCCATATATTGGCTGTTTATTCTAGGAATAAACTTTACTTGCGTCTGATTGAACCGGCCGCGGCCCTTAGTAAACTAGAATATTTACAAGAATATAAAAGAAGTCGGAAAAAAGGGAGGGAGTTCAGGCGTCGAAAATTTCCTCCACATCGATGTCGAGTACGGTAATGTGCCCAAAAGGCTGGCGGCATTATAGTTGCAAAACTTCTGAAAAATTCCGAATAATTCCCGAATACTTCTGGGAAAGTTTCTTTAACTCAGAATTATTCAAAATGAATTTAATTTTAATATTCTATAAAAAAATTAAGTTTTTTTTTTTACTGAAATATCGTATTTTGCATCGATCGTCGATCGCCGCCGCCGCTGCCCCTCTGTGCGTCCGCCGATGGCGCCGCACGCGCCCGACTGCCACGCGAGTGCGTGCAGGCGATGGCTTTGCGGGGTGCGGTAACAGGGGAGATGCTGGAGAAGTTTTCCCTCGCCCCGCGAGAAAGATTCGTACCCCCGCATTTGAATGTTTCCGCTGAATGTTTCCGCCGAATATTTCGCCAGAATAATTCAATGGAAATAAACGTGTTTGTTTGTGGTGTGGTGGGTGAGTTAATTATTGTTCAGTGGAACATACCTAGGTAAAATATAAATGTTTATTTTATTATAAATGGGATTGATTAAGTATATTCTGATAGGATTTTTATAGATTAACAGGATTTTTATTCTTCTGTTTTTAGGTAGGTACCTACTTATTTCGAAATCGAATGCTATCTTTATATTAGTATCAGTTGTGGAATAAAAAACCAGGTTTTATTGGATTTGTTTTTTGAAAAAGGGTTGCCTATTTTTAGGTTAGTTTGTATGTAACTAGTATGTATTCGCTAATCGCGTAGGTAGGTAATTAATACTTAACGCGTATAATATAGCCCAGTCAATAAAAACAAGTAAAGGCAAACCTTGCAAGCGAACATGTTTTGATGCGGTTTTCAGAAAAGTATTTGTTATACTTAGGAGCAGGTTTTGGTATGTTAACCCACTTCAAAAAAAGGAGGTTATGAGTTTGAAACGTACGTATGTGTGTATGCCTGCGATTATCTAGTGTTTGGCTGAACTGATTTTCATGCGTATTTCAGGAAGGTATTTACTATACTTAGGCCTGTTTTTCTACGCTAACCGACTTCAAAAAAAGGAGGTTATGAGTTGGAACCGTATCTATGTAATGTATGCATGTTTGTCTAATGTTTGTCCGTGATTATCTCGCGTATGGCTGAACCTATTTTGATTCGGTTTTCAGAAAAGTATTTATTACATCAGGAGCAGATTTGGTATTATTAATCGACTTTAAAAAGGAGGTTATAGGTTTGAACCCTATGTATGTACCACAGTTTGTCCACGATCATCTCGCGTTTGGCTGAATCGATTTTGATGCAGTTTTCAGAACAGTATTAGTAGTCAAATAAATGTTGAAATAAATATGTTTGTTTGCTTGCTTGCAGTCACAACCATAAGCTTCAACTAAAGAAGATTAACTTCCAAGCGTGAAATAAGTTTATAAGGTCGATTTTCCTCGTTTATTTTTTAACATAACATAACATAAACTCACGCCTGTATTCCCCGAAGGGGTAGGCAGTGGTGCTAGCACCCACATTTCGCCAGTTTATGTAAAAGGTGGCGAGCCTAATGCCATTAACCGGGCACTTATAAACCTGCGATAAATACACACATAACTTCGAAAAGCATCGAAAAGTCATTGGTGTGTGCCATGGTAAACGTGGGATCGAACCCGAGACCTCGTCTCAGCAGTCCATTACCCATACCACTAGGCTACCGCGGTTATTTTTTACAGTTGAAATATTCCCAAAGTTTCGGAATATTTCGGAATACTTCCGAAGTATTCGAAGGGAATGATTCGGAATTTTTCCCGCCAGCATCTATAGGCGGCATTACCTCGTTGGATGCTTATAAGTAAATAAAAACAAATATATCGCTATAGAATCAAACCGTGGAATCAAAGTTAATAAAACAAATGATTAAAAAATAAAAAACCCGACTGCCACTGAAAAGACCGAAATAAGTTTAATAGCAGGCGGTACCCATTAATTTTCTTTCGGTTTATGATTGGCAAATGGGTACCGCCTGCTATTAAACTTATTTCGGTCTTTTCAGTGGCAGTCGGGTTTTTTATTTTTTAATCATTTGTTTTATTTTATACTTTTTAGTTATGATATGACATGTATTTCTTTTTGTAATCTCCTTCTAATTGCCTTCATAAATCGTTTATACTTGAAATAAAAACTTAAATCAGTAAGTAAGAAAATTAGCGAGAATGATTGTTTTGTTAAACAACTTTAAATCGTTATATATCCTAAACTATTATTTAAAATGAAAAATGGTAAAAGGAACCTAAACCTGATTTTAAAATACCTATTCAACGACACCCCACTTGACATAGTTCATCGACTTTTTTTTTTTTCATTTTGACAATATGGCGTCTGGTTGTCGCTGTGGTGAATTTTAATGACTGTCATGTCTTTAGTGACACTCGCACGGTTAAGACGAATCGATTGACGTAAGAATGATCAAAAGCGGCCTATGCATTTGGACTCTAGAACGCCACATAGAAACAAACATACATACATACATACATACATACATACATAGACTGATAAACACATTACCCTCCTTTGCGTCGCGCAGTCGGGTAAAAAGTGGTTTTATTTCAATGAGTGACATTCACGTAAACTTCAGAAAATATCATATAATGTTCGATAAAATCTTCATCCTAGAATAGTCGATTTATATTAAGGTACGCTACTAAGCAGTCTAATGCAAACTTGAAAGTTCTAAAACGGGTCTTATTGAAGCTGGACAGTGACAGTCAAGTATTTCGAGAGTTTCTGGTTCCACTGGACGCGAAGTTCGACAGACACTGGTGACAGCCATCTTGTTTATCTACGTAGACAATAGAAATAGGGGCACGGATTGTATGATAGCCCGGTCAATTTAGACATTCGAAGGTACATAAATTCCCACCAAGCTGAAAATGAGTAAAATGGTTTAAAACATAATTATAAACAATATCTGAAAGTTCCCCATCATTCTTGTGCAAGGAAAAAAAAATTCAAGGTCAAAGGTAAAAAAATTTAGTTTTTTGCGATTTTCAGCAAAACGGTAAGTTTATCATAAAAGTACCTCAGACAAAAATTGTAGATTATAAAATTATATGTATGAATATAATTTTACATACAATATAATATAATTTTATGTATGAATTTTTATGTATTTTTGTATGAAGTAGGTACTTTTATGATAAACGTACCGTTTTGCTGAAAATCGCGAAATGCTCATTTTTTTGACCTTTGACCTTGAATTTTTTTTTCCTTACACTGGAATGATAGGGAAATTTCAAATTTTGTTTTTAATGATATTTTAATCAATCTTACCGATTTTCAGCTTGGTGGGAATTTAGGTAACTTTACTCTTATTTTTGGTCTAATTTGACCGGACTATGAGCAAAGGATTTCTATGCTTACTATTTAAAGTAGAAATTGTATCACGGTTCCTGGGTGAAACAGGAATGAATTTTGAATTTGGTACGTACGTAGCTAGATGGCATGGCATATAGTAGACATAGTACGCCCTTTTTTATATCATCTTCAGCAGTATTAGTTACAGTTTTATAATTTAGAGACTAGTCACAAACAAAACCATTGTAATTAGGTGCAACTGGTAGCCCGAAAGCTGGTTTGGGAACAGTACAGTGAAATCTTGTCACACACATCTCCTATTATACCTACAAGATTCCGATCTGACTGGTAAGCAACGGGGCTATCAATCTATACATTTTGAATTTGCTTTTTCCAAAAACACGTATGAGGCAATATGCAATTAATATAATGATGTACATAGTTTAATGTTTAATTAATATAAAAAAATTGTTATATATATTCGAAATATGTACATGGGCAAAAAGACCTTTATTACCCGTGTTACTACCAATCTTACTACTAGTAGTAACACCGGTAATTGAGTTACCCTTGTTACTACCAAAGTAGAAAGTTGTTACAGTAAAAAGAAGTTACCCATGTAACTACCGTAAAATTAAAATACAAAATCAAACAAAATTGACGAATTTGTGTTTTATTGAATTAACATGAAATAAAAAAGAAAGAAACAGGCAAATAACAGTAATTTCCAATGAAATAAAAAAGAAAAACAAGCAAATCACCGCAATTGCTTATAAAAGAAAAAGAAAAACAGGAAATTAACCGCAAGTGCTTGTGAAATAAAAAAGAAAACCAGGCAAATCACAACAATCGCTTGTGAAATAAAAAAAACAGGCAAATAGCCTATCTCATCATCCACATAAAGACGTTAGTCCTGATTGCATCCGAGGCCACGGTGTCCACGAAGCTCAGGGTCCGCCTGCCGGCTCCTCCTCCTCCACTTCACACGACCTTGGGCGTCCAAGGTAGTGAGACCGTTTGCACGTACACTTATGTCATCCTCCACGACGCCAAACCAGCACTTCTTTTTTGTTACCCACGTAGCCGGGCGGTTGTCGCAAGACGTGGCCGCACCAGCGGAGGCGGCTCCTTGCATTTTATCTGCGATGTCACGGACACGAAGGCTGCCGAGGATGCGAGAGTTCCTCACGCGATCTTTACGCGTGACTCCACACATCCACCGCAGCATTTTCATCTCCGTGACACGCAGCATCCACTTGTGTCGCTCCAACAGCGGCCACGACTCACAGCCGTGTAAAAGGACAGGTCTAATGATCGTTTTATAGACTTCAGCCTACCTGGCATTTTAGGATC
Source organism: Eilema sororculum (assembly GCA_914829495.1). Lineage (NCBI taxonomy): Eukaryota > Metazoa > Arthropoda > Insecta > Lepidoptera > Erebidae > Eilema > Eilema sororculum. The sequence continues at coordinate 4,461,593 of OU618532.1, forward strand.
GCATGTCACGCCAGTCATTTCCCGCCACTTAGCCCACGCGGTGGCAATACGTACCTTGACGTCGTAGTCGATGTCACCAGAAACGTGAAGTACAGATCCCAGGTACTTAATCTGATCCGTGCGCTTGACCAAGTCATTGCCTATGCGGATGGGTGTGGGATCTGTTGAGTTTAACGCCAAATATTCTGTCTTCGCCACATTTAGCTTCAGACCTTCACACATCGCCCGAAAACGTTCCAAACAAAATCGTCCATAATTATAAAGACACACACGGTTGCGCGTATTAAGTAGTAAATGTATGGAGTGCAAGATAATATCGCATAAACTTATCTCGGTCTTCGTTGCGTTTACACGTACATAGATTTTAATAAAAATAATTTGCAATTTAATTAGGAATCTAAAACTTATCTATAGAACTGAATTTTATGGTTTATAATTATTTTGACTTTTTTTGGGAACTTCAAATAATGAAAATCATAGTTCCAGTTCATTTTATTTTACTAGGCAGATGTTTTCAGAACAATCTAATATTTCAAGCAGTATTGGGAAGAATCGACAATTTGTGAAATAGATAGGCTATTTGCCTGTTTTTTTTATTTCACAAGCGATTGTTGTGATTCGCCTGGTTTTCTTTTTCATTTCACAAGCACTTGCGGTTAATTACCTGTTTTTCTTTTTCAAGCAATTGCGGTGTTTGCTTGTTTTTCCTTTTTTCCTTTTTTTTCATTGGAAATTATTGTTATTTGCCTGTTTCTTTCTTTTTTATTTCATGTTAATTCAATAAAACACAAATACGTCATTTTTTTTTAATTTTGTACTTTAATTTTACGGTAGTAACATGGGTAATTTATTTTTACTGTTCTAACAACTTTCTACTTTAGTAGTAAGAACGGTAACTCAATTACCGGTGTTACTACTAGTAGTAAGATTGGTAGTAACACGGGTAATAAACGCAAAAAGAAGTGCTCAAGTGAGACTTGCACACACGACCTTTCCTTTACAGGGGGAATGCTCTTCCAACTGAGCTATTGAGACACACTGAGCCCCTGTAAGGGAAAGGTCGTGGGTTCAAGTCTCACTTGAGCGCTTATTTTTCCCGATGTATTTCTAATTTAAAAATTAGCATAATAAATGTTAGCATCAAAAAAAATCATTCTAATAGTTGTAGGTACAAATTCAGCAAGTTGGTCAAACGACCTCAAAAAAGTGACTGAGAGGGACTGGAGGTGCAAGGCGAAGGCGCACAATGGGAGAGGGCTATATCCGTCAGTGGACTGCAATAATAATTGATTGATATTCTATTCCATTCATATAAGAGACATCACATGACAGCCTCTGTGGCGTCGTGGTAGTGCAGGCGACTGCCACGCAGGAGGCGCGGGTTCGATTCCCGCTCAGTGCAAATATTTGTATGCATGAATATGGCTATTTGCATTAGTCTGGGTGTTTCTATGTATGTATATGTATGTATTTACGAAAAAAAGTATTTAAGTATGTTTATCCGCACTGTAGATTCCATAACACAAGCTATAAAAGCTTACCATGGGTCTAGATAGCGTTGTGTAAAATGTTGTGGAATATTTATTTATTTATTATTATTATTATCGAGCAAACTTCACATCTAAAATCTGTGACTATTAGTATTAGTTTTTTATTCGTTTAAGCATGACTAAATCTCCGCATAACTTTATTTACATTATCGTAAATTGAGTTGTAAGTCTCGCCTTCTTCTTAGAGGCAGTATACAAACTCCTTTACATCACAATAGTCTCCAATCCCCAGTGGTACCTTCAGTCCTACCGATTATCAGCAACTCTCGAGTTTACATACAAAGAGCCAGTAATAAATGATGTTACCTTTTCCCTTTTAATAGTGTTTGTTGAATACCTATTGTGTTCCGTTTGTAATGTGTTCGGATCGTGTCGATAATATCGCGAATCGAGAGATTAGTCGACCTACAATAGATACATTACTTCATGCGGTAGACATTTATCGTTTAGATGGAAAGATTTGATTTTAAAAAGCGCGATTAGCTCAAGTTGATATATATACTTGACAATATATACGAGTATATAAAAATCAATTGCTGTTCGTTAGTCTCGCTAAAACTCGAGAACGGCTGAACGGAATTATCTTATCTTGGTTTTGAAATGTTCGTAGAGGTCTAGGGAAGGTTTAAAAGGTGAGAAAAATGCGAAGCGGAAACGGGATATGACGCCACGTGGGCGGATGAAAATTGGCGGTCCGAAGTTCACCAGGCCACCTAGTTAGAAATATTCGTTTGATTGTTTGTATTGTGTCGGCTCAGGAACTATTCGATGGATTTGAAAAATATTTTACCTATTGATCTTACATTATTTGTGAGTAACATCGGCTAATACTACATATAGTCACTCTACTTTCCAAAGGAATGGAGCTGTAATCAATGAAGGAGCCCATTAGTTGCCCACACATTAAGTTGATTTGCAATAAAACAGCGCATTTGACAGTGAGAACCTTAATTCCGACTTCAGTTACTTCAAGAAAGTTGACAAGACACTCAAAATGGTGCAAAGATACAAATGGATGCAAATCACTACATATTATAACGCAAGTCGCTTTCCGCGTAGGGACATAAGAGGGTGTTTTTTTTTATATATAGGCACGTCAATTTGACTTCACCTCGCATGATGTTCAGCAAAGGCAAAGTCTCGGAAAGAGGGTCACCATCGTAAACATGTACCATGTTAACAGGGGTGTCCCTATGTATGCTTATATCTTCAAAACTACGCTACAGATTTTGATGTGGTTTCTTTTAATAGATAGATTGATTCAAGAGGAAGGTTTATGTTTATAATGCATGCTTAATATAGTAGAGGGTGCAGCGGGAACGTGATTAGATGCCACGCGGGCGAAGTTCGTCGGGTCAGCTAGTGATATTTAAGACACAATATTGATAATACACAATAGTGATGTTTAGAACACAGAAAGGAGAACAGAATAGGCTCCAGAGTACAAGCTTTGGATGAAACCGATCTTAGCGATCAGATGATGTTGACTTATAATGATATCTTTTTAACGCGGGCACAGAATAGATAACAGTAGTAGCGTAACGCGGGTGAGCTGGCTCTATTCACCATAAATAATAAACAACGATATTACATCTTACAGTGTATGAAAAAATAAATAAATGCCCTCGCCTCTACGTTCACGATTGCAATTTTCTCCGTTGTCGCTCACTTTGTTGTACAATATTTGCGTAATAGATGGCGCTACTTTCCGTACTCTTATAAAACTATAATATATGACAAGCTTGAGTCAAGCTATATGGCCTCGAAATATGTTTACTAGCTTTTAAAATCGGTTCCTTGGTTTAGGCGTGAAAGCGTAAGTAACATACAGACAGGCAGGGTTCCTTTCGCATTTATAATATTAGTATGGATGTAGGATGTATGGATTCATAAAATATCTTATCTCTTATCTTATCTTAACTCAAAGAAACATCATAACACTAATGGGCAGGCAAGGATGCGTACATAGTGATGTTTTTCAATGTAGAATTAGAGACCTTCGTCCAATTACCATACGTCCTTTGGATTATTTATTCTGATAATTCATGGGACACTTGGTGTTATCTATTGATACACACATAGAGAACACTGGTACTTTTACCACAGTAAAACTTTACGGCATTTTGAAAGGTTTACATTTAAAAAAAAAATGTTCTATTTCCAAAACCGGTCAGCTTCAATAATACATCCTTTTGGTTTGACTTAACGACTTTTGAGGATACGATTGCTGTCTGATCTCATTACTCTGAACGGAATGCCGGTATGTAGATGAAGTTGGCTTGTCTTGACTTGTCCCAAAGATCTTGGGAAGGTCTATTATACAACCTATGTCTTTTCCAAGCCTTTTACCAACTCATTTAGGGTCGGTATTTCGGTCTTACTACGAAGCAACAAACCTTTACAATATACTAAAAAGATTTGTAGCTAGACCAGTTGTAGGACTTGTGAGGTCTTCATCTTCACCTACCTATAACTACGTCCATCCATCGTTCTACGTTCCTATGGCATTGTACATCCTATCTTATATAGATCAAGTTTCAAATTCACAAGTCTATAATTATCTGCCGAGATAGTTTTAAAATGTATGAGATTCTAGTGACAGTTGTCAAGTGTTTTGACGTTTAAAAGCAATCGTTAAGCCAGCCACACACTATGAGACTATCTATTTTTTTTTATTTAGTGGGTCTTCTGAGGCCCTCAAACTGAGGGGTATCTGAATAGCATTATTTGTATCTTTAATGGTGACCCTTATTCCTGAAACTTCCCCTTTAGCTTATCGTCAGGTGAAATCATATCGACATGCCCTTCCCAAAGCGATTTCACACCATTCCTGGTAGCCTTGCCAATCTCTTTTTGATTAAATTTTGAGCTATGAGATTGTTTTCTTTTCTTACATAAATCCCCGGTGTCCGATTGTCGTCTAGCGGGTGTTTTGTCATGGGCTGCATGTTTGCTGACGGACGGTGCTCTATTATGCCTAGTTTTATAGACATCAATGACTGTTGCCAGTCTGTGGGAGTGCTCATATTTGCTCTTTGAGATTAAAAAACATACAACATGATTACTCAGCTTCTACAAATTTTGTGCTACTAGTCCTCAAAGTTTATTTATACTACCTCCTCTCGGAAAGTTCAGAGGTCACGCTTGAAAGGTCGAAATGTACACTAATAAACGTAATATGAAAGGTATTGTTACAATGAATTCGCATAAAAGCCTTTTTTCTTTTGAACTTATGTTACTGAAAGATGTCTATGTTATTGATACCGGTGTCAAACTCAGTCGATTAACAAGTATTGACTATGAACTATTCAAATCTACTGTAATTGTATCTTGCATGTAACTAATGTTATTGTAAATTGCAAAGTAATGTTCCGATAACAATAAATAAATAAATATTTCACAACATTCTACAAAACGCTATCTAGACTCATGGTAAGTTTTTATAGCTTGTGTTATGGAATCTAGAATGCGGATAAACATACGCAGATCCTTTTTTTTGTAAATACATACATATTATACATAGAAACACCCAGACCAATGCAAATAGCCATATTCATGCATATAAATATTTGCACTGAGCGGGAATCGAACCCGCGCCTCCTGCGTAGCAGTCGCGTTCACTACCGCCACGCCACAGAGGCTGTCAAAGTAAATAAAAAGGGAAACTTAAAAATAGAGTGAACATATAAAATGAAATTATACGTTTTCTTTTAACGTATATTAATAAAAAGCTCATAACACATAAGAATTATATAAAATATGCGAAACAAATAAAACTTAATAATAATAACAAATCGAAGTCAAGTGAACGCACTCAACTGACTCACTGACTCGTTCTCATATAATTAGTGAGTGAATGTACAGAGTGAACGAGCTAATTTAAAAGTGACGTAAAAAGGAAACATAAAGAAGAAACGATAAGAATGAACATAAAGAATGAGCATTACCTTATTCTATTTATTTTTACACATTTGCGCTTCAGAAGCACGATTTAAATTACCTACTGCGGGGAATCCAGTCATAATAGCAATAATTGTAGCTCTACTGTCATTCGTATATAATATTATATTATATAAGCTGAAGTATAGTGGTCTATAGCGTAGGTGGCCTACTGGTGAATGAGTCAACCTCTCTGTCGAGAGGTCCCAGGTTTGAGCCCTGGCTAATACAATACCTATGTAAACCCACTTAGTGTCAGACGGCAGACAGAGTACACGTCCATAGCCACGGTAACGACTTCTGGTGGACCAAAGTGCTTTTCTGCCACCTTAGTGGTTAAAAAAAGTAGCAATTTTGCTTAGCAGGTTAGAGGGAAGATTAGTAACTTCGGTGACTAATATTCTTTAGAAGAAAAATGAAAGACTAAACTGTTTGTAGCTGGCCTTAGGTCCGTACTCGCGTGTGTGGTTTCTGACACTAAAATAAATAATTCATGTAGTGTTATATCTTGACACGTTGGTTAATCCTGGGATTTGTGTTCAGAGAGCTGAAGGGTTTTATATACAGGATGTACTCGTCATATTTCCAATATCCGCAATGTGGTAGGCAGAGTGGAATTATATCCACATTATATACATTTCGATTTAGGTCGTATGTTCGACTCTAAGGTACTCATTTTTTACCCACGACGGAACGGAGACGGTATATGCGTTTGGGGTGAGAGGATGTTTGTGTGTTTGTTTGTGCAAATCCATTTTGCTATTTTCTCCGAAACTACCAATCCAATTTTGATGCAGTTTTCAGTTATAGGTTTGTCTTTAATTGGAGCATGTTCTTGGATATGTGTTACAATGACAACTCAACAGGGGGCGCTACAGCAAGCATTTTTAATGCAAATGAATGTTGCCATTTTTCACAAAAAGTACAAGTCCGATTTTGATGCAATTAACAATTATTGGTTTGGGTTTGATCGGTGCATGTTCTTAGATAGGTGTTACGGTGACAACCCACTAGGGGGCGCTGCAGTAAACATTTTTAGCGCAAATCCATATTGTCAGTTATGGGTTCGGGTTTTGGTGCCTGTTCTTATATAGGTGTTAGGGTGACTATTCACCAGGGGGCGCTGCAACAAACATCGTTAGTGCAAATCCATGTTGCCATTTTTCTCCAAAACTACTGGTTCAATTTTGATGCAGTTTTCTGTTATGGGCTCGAGTTTGATTGCGGCATGTTCTTAGTTGGGCGTTACGCTGACAACAGGAGGCGCTACTGCAAGGATTTTTAATGCAAATCAATGTTGACATTTTTCTCCAAGACTACTAGTCCGATTTTGATGCAGTTTTCAGTTATGCAAATACATGTTGCCATTTTCCCCAAAAACTACGAGTCGGCATTTATATTAGCTACTACATAATAAGGAAACTCGATAGGTAAGTACTTCTGTAGGAAGCAGTGATGTATATACTTTTATTTTTGAAAAAAAAAAAAATTAATACATATATTGTACACGATTTAAGCCCAAAAATGTGTGTGGTACAAAAGACGAACACAAGTTTATGGCCTTTCTTCTATTTCCTCGATTTGCAGTCGGCGTAAAGTGCTTCTCAATCGCTCTAATTCTCCCAACACTATGCTATTATGTGGGTTGTTGAAAACTTTCCTTTGATCTAGATCAGATATAACTACACCGTACGTTCGGTGTTGTGTCGGGGGACCCATACCGTCGTGGGTTTTTTTCAAAATTTTAATTTTGGTTTTATCTAAATTATTATACGTAAAAAACATGCCTACAAATATTTGAATTGAGTGAACTTTGAATCCCTGACTTAGCAGCCGGACGCTCTATCGCTACGCAACATAGATCTTCTAGTTAAATAAAAGGTTGTAAAAAACAAAGCACATTTTTCCAGACAGTATCTAAGAAATGAAACCCTCGTGTTTCACTTGGCATACGGTATAAGCAAAAACCCCGCCTTCCTCATTCGCCAGATGCCCAAACCGGCCCGAACTAAAGTACTATTTTGTTTCCCTCAATTCTACCCTACCTTGAACCCCTGTGGGTAAATGAATCAATAAACTAAAAAAAAGATTTCCCTACCCAAAAAAAAAACTTATCCGATAAATCGCGAAAGCAACCGCTCGTGATAAGTTCCGAAAATAACCCATAGGGGGCATCGTAGGCTCTACGCACAGTCGTAGGCACGCTCTCGTAGCCGATCGACGTAGCGCGCGGCGCGACTACTACGACGGTCGGATATTCGGTGTGAATCTGAAATATTGTCGTGAGAAGTGGACAGTGGTGAGAAATGTGCTTTGGTTTTCAGTGAGAGGTGACGGTAATTCGAAGTGAAGTTTCTCAAACTTGTATGAATTTTTCACAGTGGTTTTTGTGATAATAAAACTTAGTTTTGAATTTTCTGCCGTCGGAGTTAACTGGTAAGTTGAAATATTTGATTTGAATTTTCTATGTTAAAAAAGTTTTCAGGAATTTTAAAGACGGCGAGTTTGAATTTAGTATTTTTTTTAAATATGTGAGACTTATCTGAAACAAATACGTAGGTATTTATTTCAAAATTATAATGGTTCCATTATCAGGCATATTAATTAATAATAATATTTTCTTTACAAATGCTTCACTTTTTATTTGTTTTAAGTTAAAAAGGAATTTAAAGAACTGATGATGGAACCTATGAGCTGTGCGTTCTGGTTTTGCCTTGGTGCAATTATAGCACCAGATTTATCAAAAAAATCTTTCATATAAACCTCGTCCTGACATAACGAATACAAAAAAGAATAATCCAATTTTGTGCCATCGGACATTCGAATTTCCGGACATTTAAAGTGTTAAAAATATTTTATTATGGTCTATAATAATTTCCTTGCACAAATTTTGAAACGTTTTAAAAATAGAACGAGGTTTTCTGTATGACAGGTTTTTTTTTAATAAAAGAAATTTTGTAGCAATCTGTTATAAATGTTATATTTCTATGAAAAACAGCTGTGCGTCCTGACTTCACCCGCCCGGTGCAATTGGGTATTATCCTATAAGTACTTAAAATAAATTGTCTAACCGAGCTTATTAACTTCAGAATTGTAAAAGAGCGGTAAAATTGCGTTGGTTCTTATTTTATAGTTTTTCCGTCCAACCTATAATAGCAACTGATATGACTATTAAATTTAATGACGTCACTAAATCCTTTTTTTCATACAAGTTACCTTATAACTTATCGTTTTGACGTTTAGTAAAAAACAACTAATTTGAGTAGTCAGTGGAATACCCAAAGCACCTTACATGTTGACTTAGCAAAGTTTTTTTCGTCATTAATTCATTATCCTGACTATTCATCACACGAGTATAAAGAAAGAACCATCCTAATTGGTGCAGTCGTTCGGAAGTTGTGTGAACGTATTTTATTATTCTTCTACTTGATTTTTTTTCTTTTGTGTGATCTGCAATAAAAAATATTATTTTGTTTCTTCTTTCTTACATACATTTCTACGGTTAATTTTTAATTACATAGATAAGCATTTAGTACAATATAAGGTCCAATAATTATTTATTATGAATAAGCCAGATCTCGCGGGAGGTTCCATTTAAATGTAAAATGTAAACTTTCGCATTCGTGAGGCTTAAAATAGGTAATGAAATTTAATGTAGGCGGTTTGTAGTGTAGTTATTTAGGCCCATAAAAATAAATTTCATTCATGATATTGTCGAAACTTTGCACCAGTGGCACATATACAAATTAACTGTTTTAACTAAGAGTGTAAATAAAAGTATGAGTCCGTAGTCGACCGCAGCTAGCAGCAAGTAACGACATGTTGCTGTTATGTTTTGCTGCTACACGGAGAACAGAATATGAGTCGCTGCGAGTATAAAGAGAAGGGAAAGAAGTGATTCAAATGCGGCTCAATAGCTCAGTTGGAAGAGCATTTCCCCTGAAAGGGAAAGGTCGAGGGCTCAATTCCCGCTTTGGCATTTAATTTTTCCCGATGTATTCGAATAGATTTTTATGTATGTCTATGAAATATGGATAGAAGAGGAGTGGCTGGCTACGGAAGGGACTTTATAGAAATAAAAAGTAACCGTGCTCCAGCGCTCACTGGAGAGTTTTTGTGCTGTCAGTGGGAAGACCAAAGGCTTGTTCCGCTTTGTCTTCTTAAAGAGTCGGCAGCAAAGGTGTCACTCTCCTGGTATTGCACACGCCCATGGGCCATCAAGTGCCGGGGTCCGAGAGATATTTTTCCTGCACTCTCACCTCCGGCAACCAAAGACCCTAAGATGGCGTGTGTTTCAGTCGGTTCTCATCATCATCATCCACATAGAGACGTTAGTCCTGATTGCATCCGAGGCCACGGTGCCCTCGGAGCTCAGGGTCCGCCTTCCGGCTCTTCCTCCTCCACTTCGCACGATCTTGGGCGTCCAAGGTAGTGAGACCGTTTTCACGCATGTCACCCTCCACGACGCCAAGCCAGCACTTCTTGGGCCTACCCCTTCTACCTGGACCGGGTGGGGGCGCCATTGCCAGGCATTTGTTACCCACGTAGCTGGGCGGTTTCCGCAAGACGTGGCCGCACCAGCGGAGGCGGCTCTCTTGCATTTTATCTGCGATGTCACGGACATGAAGGCTGCCGCGGATGCGCGAGTTCCTCACGCGATCTTTACGCGTGACTCCACACATCCACCGCAGCATTTTCATCTCCGTGACACGCAGCATCTGCTTGTGTCGCTCCAACAGCGGCCACGCCTCACAGCCGTGTAAGAGGACAGGTCTAATGATTGTTTTATAGACCTGCCCCTTCAGCCTGACTGGCATTTTAGTGTCGCAAGTGACGCCAGTCATTTCCCGCCACTTAGCCCACGCGGCGGCAATACGTGCCTTGACGTCGCGGTCGATGTCACCAGTAACGTGAAGTACAGATCCCAGGTACTTAACCTGATCCGTGCGCTCGACCAAGTTCTCGCCTATGCGAACGGGTGTGGGATCTGTTGAGTTTAACGCCAAGTACTCTGTCTTCGCCACATTTAGCTTCAGACCGCCGTTCTCAAGCGCCTCCTTCCACACTTTCACACGTCGCACCAATCTGTTCCTGTCTGCGTCCATCAGCGCAATGTCATCGGCATACATAAGCAACCATGGAGGCTGCTCATGTGAGTCTCTGATACTGTCCGACAAAACGTCTAACACCAAGCTGAACAGGTAGGGACTAAGTACGGATCCTTGGTGTACCCCGACGGTGATGGGGATGGTTTTCGTGTCGCCAACAGCGGTCCGAACCACGGAACCGGAATCTTGGTACATGTCTCGGATGCTGTCGATGTAAGCCTCTGGGACTCCTTTGGACCGCAGTGCCCACCAGATCATCGCGCGAGGCACACAGTCGAAGGCCTTCTGCATGTCTAGGAATAGACAGTACAGGGGCGTGTTCCTCGCCCTGTATCTCTCTGCGACTATCCTTAGGGCGAACGACGGATCCATAGTCCCGTGTCCGGGGCGGAATCCATACTGGCACTCCGAGAGGGTACTCTCCTGTCGGATCCGGGAATCGATTATCCGCTCGTAAAGCTTCATGGTGTGGGACATTATCTTTATACCTCGGTAACTACCACACTCTTGCACCGATCCCTTGCCCTTGAAGACTGGCGTAATAACACTCAGCCTCCACTGGTTTGGGATTTTACCGGTGAGGAGGATACGGTTATAAAGATTAGCGAGGATGCCCACACCACGGGCACCCATTGCCTTCCAAGCCTCGATGGGGACTTCATCGGGTCCGACAGCTTTCCGGTTCTTCATGCGACGAATGGCAGTCTGGACTTCAGCAGGCGTTATCGGTGGCACTAGTCCTTGATTTGGAGGGAGATCTGGTGGCTGCACCTCTTTATGCTGCTTATTCAGCAGATCGTGGAAGTATGAGCGCCATCTCTCCTTCACCGCGACTTCCTCGTACAACAGGTTTCCTCCAGGGTCTTTGATGCAGCGGCACTTGGTTATAGCCTGCACCGCTTTGGCCCTGGAGCGCGCCAACTTGTAGATGAGCTTTTGCCCCTCAGACGATTCCAACTTGTTGTATAGCGGTTGCAAGTGGTCTCGTCTGGCCCTGGCTACGGCTCTCCTAGTGGCGCGTTTAGCCTGTTTGTACTCGTCGTGGTCTTCGGGAGATTTGGACGCTTGCCACTTTTTAAAGAGGGCTTTCTTCACCCTGATCTCCTTCTGGACTGTGTCGTTCCACCACCAGGTGTCCTTGTCACACTTGCGTCCACCCTTAGACGTGCCGAGCACTGCCTTCCCCGCCTCAAGGATAGCTGCCTGAATCTTGTCCCAGCAATCTTGCACTGGTTCGTCTACAGCATTAGTGCACTTATCACCGATAGCTGCGACGAAACTCTGGGACTTGGCTTCATCAAGCAGCCACCACTTGATTCTGCGTTGGCCGCGCTCAACTTGTTTGCCTTTGGGTTTTACGCGGAGGTCCATGACAAGGAGACGGTGTTGCGCAGTGAGACTCTCCCCGGGTATAACCTTGCAGTTGGCTACCCTACTGATGCTGTGCCTCCTAGTGAGCAGGAAATCGATCTGGGTAGCGCGCCCCCCACTCTTGTAGGTGATAAGATGTTCGGGCTTCTTTTTGAAGTACGTGTTCACGATGGCAAGATCAGCAGCCGCACACGTTCTGAGGATATGCTCACCCTCTGGGTTACGGCTACCGTATCCATAACCACCGTGGACACGCCCAAACTCCTCACATCCACCACCCACATGACCGTTCAGGTCACCACCCAGAACAATCTCCTGCGACAGCGGAATGTCACGGAGCACTCCCCCGAGTTGGTTCCAGAACGAGATCTTTTCGGCTTCGCCACACCCAGACTGTGGAGCGTAGGCACTTATCAGGTGGGTTACAATCCCATCGACAAGCACCCTCACAACCATAAGTCGGGCGCTATGACGTTTCACCTCCAAGACGTCATCCTGAAGCTCCCGGGAGAGCACCACGCCCACCCCGGCCTGCCCATTAGGAGCACCTGTGTACATCAGCTGGTAGCCGTCCCCAATGAGCTTGGAGCTACTGCCCTCCCACCGAGTCTCCTGCAGGAACGCCACGGCCACCCTCCGCCTGGAGAGTACGGCGGCCAACTCCCTCGCGCGACCAGTTAACGTGCCGATGTTCCACGTTGCGAAGCGGAGTTTACGGGGATCGCGATTTTGGCCTATCTTCTTTAGCCGTGCCCGGCTCAGGCACGGTAGCCCTCGTCCACTTGTCACAAGAGGCGGGCGACACTCCTGCGCGCCGTTTTGCGGCGGCGCCCTATCCCTCGCGCGATCCCTTACGTTGCCTATCATTTCTTGATTTGGCTAAGTTTTGGCCTTTCCGGGGGCGACTGCCGTCTGACCCCCCAACCCTGAAGGGAAAGCCAGCGCCAGAGCCTCGTCCGTTTTTCAGCAGGTGCACCAGCTTGCAGGTGAGGTTGGCTTGGGTCCCGAAGATCTTGGTGGGACCCCACAGCACCATAAGGTTCTAGTCCGACATAGCCACCAAGGCTCCACCGGCTCCGGTGGGGGTGGTATCCGTGGGAATTTTTCGCACGAAAAAAGGGCCATCAGGTGGGCTGTGTGCTTGTCTGACACCTCTGTGGTATTAAAAAATATTACTGGCAAAGGTGTTTTATTTTCAAAATGGATAGAGCATTTATAGATAGAGCATCAACCTACATATATACTGTTAATTATCACATATTATACTGACCGCGTATTCAAAAGAGATGCCGGTCAGGACAATATGCACATATATTATAGAAACATGATTATTCATTATTTGTATGGGATAAAAATATTAACGATCATTCCTTACTGGCCTACTACCATTACCAGGTAAACTGCTGTGGTTCTTCCAAGCGACTACATTATTTTTTTTCGCGCGTAAAATCCCCACGGATACCATCCCCGAAGCTGGTGGAGGTGGTTATGTTGGACTCGTACCGACTTAAATGCAAGCCGTCTTTGGTTGCCGGAGGTGAGAATGCAGGAAACATATCTCTCGCACCCCGGCAGACCCAGGACCATCTCTTTCGAGATGGCACCCTTCGGGTTGTGTTTCTTCAAGAATGGCATTAAGCACAACGTTCTTATAGAGTCAGCAGAACGAGTGGGACTCTCCTGGTGTTCCAAACGTCCGTAGGCCACGGTAACCGCTTTCAATCAGGTGACATGTGTGTTTTTGTCTGACACCTAAGTGCAATAAAAATATTTTTAGTTACATTTTGTCATTGTATTGACACCGGTAATGTTCAATATCCTTTTTATTCAATATAGTAAACACTTTTATGATTTACTAGCTGTGCCCGCGACTTCGTCCGAGTGGCCTTCGATCTCTGTTTATTCCTTAAGCTTGCATCTCAAAATCCTTTCTTTGGGGATGCCTACGTCATAGTAGCTTTATTCATGCAAAGTCTAAGCCCGATCGGTTTAAAATTGACAAAGTTTTGTACAAACTTTCATCCCCTATTTTATCCCCTTGGGGGTAGAATTAATCAACATCCTTTCTTAGCGGATGTCTACGTCATAACATCTACCTGCATGCCTTATTTCTGCCCGATCCGTCCAGTGGTTTGGACTGTACGTTGATAGATCACTATGTCAGTCAGTCAGTCACCTTTGAGTTATATATATTTAGACAGATTGACGGCAATTCTGAGTTTGCCCCCGCTTGCCGCCAGTTGAGAAGCAGTGGCGGCAAGCGGGGGCAAACTCCACCGCGGTATTACAAGACATTAAAGTTTATAGTACTTAAATATTTCGCTACAATTAATTGTGGACGAATATAAATACACTAGCTTTTGCTCGCGGCTTCGCCCGCGTGGATGTCGGTTATCGCAACAAAACATTTCTCAAAAGACGTAGGTGTACGAAGTTTCATGCTTCTAACTTTGGAAATGACGATCTTTCCATACAAAAGTTTATCACCTATTTTACCCTCTTAGTAGTAAAAATTTGAAAAACGCTGATACACGTGTTCAATTATTTCTTAAAAGACACAGGTTTTTAAAATTTAGTGCAACTAGCTCTGAAAATGACGGACTTTCATACAAACTTCCATCCCTTATTTTACCCCTTTAGTAGCAGAATTTCCAAAAATCCTTTCTTAGCGGATGCCTACGTCATAGCATCTGCTTGCATGCCAAATTTCAGCCCAATCCGTCTAGTGGTTTGGGCTGTGCGTTGATAGATCACTATGTCAGTCAGTCAGTCAGTCAGTCAGTCAGTCAGTCACCTTTCAGCAGCATCAGATCGTTCTTGATAAAAAAAGTGCTCAAAATGATCTTTACGCCATTGTTGCGCCCCCTTCCTAATGATTGATTGTTCTGATTTTTTTTTTATTATTATTAAAGGTTCACAAAACTGATCAATACAATTTACTAACTTAAAATTAATCTAACACTATTATGTTGTTACATGTTTGTACGACCTACTAGATGTGAACACAACATACACCTAATGAATTGCAAATAATTAAAATAGTGTTATATTATACTAAAAATGACACATGTTATATAAAAAGTGCCACTGCTAACAAAAGTACAAAAATTATCAATTCTTTTGTTCCAAACAGAACTTCTTGAAGTGATTGATTTTAAGAGTAAAAATATCTATCTCGCTACCAATGTCATTATTAGCCGAACACATGCGATAAATAGGCGAGTGTTGCCCAAGATTAGTTCGAGCAGCATTATTTGTACTAGTTTTACTTACCTATTTCAAAGTTCCATATTACCAAGCTTGTTTGCTCTTCAGCGTAAGCCTCGCCAAGAGCTTTTCGGGATGGCCTTACTTGTCCTGTTCTTATCTAACACGGTCCTGCTTCTTTTTAAAATTTATAGAGCCATTTTCAGTTTTAGGCCTATTAACAGTCTTGTTTTACTTTTCGATCTATATAAATAACATCGTAGTAATGTATGTTAACGGCAATCTGGCATTGTGTAGAATACCGGATTATAAACCTTGCCGGTAACGTATTATACAGCAAATACGATACTGGCTTGAAAAAAGAAAAAAAAAAAGTTAGTTGAGAAACTCTGTCTGGTAGAGGTAACGAGATTCTAAATACTCCTAATAAAACAATAGTTATATCCCTACAAAAGTACATTTTATGATAATAACGAGTAGGTACTTAAGCTGCCCTGTCGTAAAGACTTTCATTTGTAATAACTAAATGAAGGCTAAATGTTTATTTTATGACTTCATTTATGTTCAAAGCACTTTCGTAAGTACTACCTTTCTTTCGGTTGATATTGCGTCTGTTTTCTTAAGGATTTAGGAGACGATATAAAATGTTGGTACCCGTTGTGTAGTCAGAGTCAAGTTTTGGGTCCTGAAATACAAGTATCATCCTCAATCAAAGGTATCGACCTAGTTTAGAAATCGGTAAACGGCTGTTAACATTTTAGACCATGGCAAACGCCTTGGCTTCCAATGGAGTAATTGGGCTGTTTCAAAATATTCTTACTTCAAATTATACCTCATACGCCCAAATACTTAATTCAATTATTTTATTTACTTCAAATCACAAGATTCATATCTGGTCAGCAACAATTTAACCTAGAACTAGTGTTAGGATTCAATAAAATTAGTGTCAGAATCTAAAATAACAGTAAAAAGTAAATAATATTTACTTACTTATTATTATATTTTAAAGCATCTATTTTGTCGAAAAGAATATCATTGTAATAAAAATACAACGCTAATCAATAAACAAAAGACTAATTTTGTAAAAAGAATGGTCATGCTTTTAAAACAAAACTAATTTGTTAGCCATCGGCCTCCATGATCGGGGGCCTGAGGACGGTGAGTTGGCTGCTCATCGTCCTTACAGAAGCAGGCCCATGACGGCAGCGTGACGTGACGGACTCACGCACGCCTCCTCCCTCCTATGAAGCGGGATGATACCCGAAAACCCCCCATAGACGCGGGATAGCACCCGAACCACCCCCTAGACGAGGCCGCATTAAAGCCGTGGGTCTGTTGGGACCCCTGGGACATCCTTCCAAAGGCTTACCCGGGGCTCCCAGCTATAGGCTGCTGGGCGATACCGTGGGGGTTTTAGTCGGTAGGAGTCCGGCATAACATCCATGAAGGATTTTCCCCAAGGTCAAAAAAAAAAAAACTAATTTATTAGAATTGACAGTCAATCAAACAGTCTTTTGTATCCAATACTGTACCAGTCAGTTTATAAAACATCATTAGTACCAGTACTGAAGAATGGCATTCATTGGACAATACAAGGTTAAAACCATTTTATCAATCCAATACCTCTGGCAATCATTTGAATGTAATATAACAAAACTAAACTGTTTTTAGCTCCCCTGAAAGTCTACTCCTGGTGAATTTGCTCAAATAACCAAAAATCCATCAATAATTTATACATCAAAATACTCGTAAAACTACACAATAAATTAGAGGATTCGTCTCCCGAACGGGCCCGACATGTTTAGTAAAATAAATGCGCCATCTGTAATATTATAACCTGTTTGGTTCTCGAGCACGCGCTGGATGGCACTGCTCGATTAAAATTCAAGCTATCGTTTGTCGCGAGACTTGATACAGGTCAGGTGTAGAATTTACGATAATCATCATAACTATAGTACTTATCTGAATTTTTGAATTGTTCCTCTCCTCATTAAAGAGGAGGAACAAAGAATTCATAGCTACCCTCGCTGTTTGCGTGTAAGTGCAGTGCTCTGCTCTGTGAAAATTGTGAATATGTGACTGTCGGAAGCTTACGCGTTAACTGCTATTATTGACAGCTATTTTAAATTCAGAATTTCTTTACAATAATATATATATTGTGGGTAGGTATTTATTTATTACAACCAATTAATTAAGCCTTTAGGAGTCTCACTACGCCCCCCCCTCCTCGCGGGCGTCAAACTCGCGGGCTCGATTTTATATTCATTTTGCTGTCGTCATCTCGCGGGCATATAAAAGTACAGTCAGATAAAAACGTCAATTTATCCATCCATAAACTCACGTCTGTAAATTCCCAAAGGGGCAGGCAGAGGTGTACTAGCAACCACGTTTTGCAAAAAAAAAAAGATTTTTAGTCCTCTGACATAATAGGGGGCAAGCCTTTTGCCGTCTAGCGGGCCCTTTGTCTTGGGCTGTATGTTTACTGTCAGGTGGAGAAGAGCCCTAGATAAAAATGTATCGGGACAAAAAAATTAAGAAAATCTAACATTTATACTCGCGCATTTACCCACCCGCATTGGTTAATGCGACTGTTTATTTCTTTTATATATAGGTGTGTAAACTGAATACGTCAATTTTGACAATCGCGCGACTTGACAACAAGGAATTAATCAAAAATTGAAAGTTGATGAATGACCCAAGGTATATATATATATATTTTTTTTATTTTTTTTTTATTTTTTTTATTTCTTAAACAACACAGATAACAATTATTATAAAAATAAAAAGAAATTGTCAGTGATAGGCTATAAGCCGTTACTTTGATAGATACTTAGAAATATGCTGTTATATGGGGCTGCAGACGTCAGATTTATCGCATTTTGATAACCCTATTTTTTATGAACCTGTTGGATAGATTTATTGATTCCATCAGTCCTAAGGCATACGATGGCCTGTCATTGTTACGACAGTAAATACTATTCTTTTATACTAACAGATATCCGATTATACATGTGATAGTTTCTCGAGGTTTTTAGTCGGTTAAAGCCCAGACATTGTATAAATTAGTGGACCTAGGCTTAGAGTAGATCTGTATCATTAAATATAAAAGTGATTTGTATAATAATTATTGGATTTCCTCACGGTTCGATATGCCCGAAAAGGGAACTTCAGTAAAAAAATAATAATTGTATAGTTTGGAATATCTAACTGTACATACAGCGAGAAGCGATTTTGTTTTACACAGTACCATACTGTGTGAAGATAGACAAAAAAAAAGGTTGTAAAGGAACAGAGATCATGGAAGCAATAACTATCAATCATGGAACGCGAGCCAGTGGTCGGCAGGCGGCGGAATTTCGACATTACGTCAATTTTTTCATTTCCTTTCATAAACGCACTGTGTACCCAATCGATACATGGACCCGATTAAGTAAGGATCACGTTTTCAAAACGCGTGATTTCAATTCGATTACAAAGAAAAGGTATGATATCTCATAACAGTACCTATGTACGGTTTCATAAATTTCAGAATCAAACATAGTTTGATTAGTTTTCAATTACAATTTCAAACTTTAAGTTTCAGATTTTTTGTAACTTGAATGAATTAATAGTCTGATGTAAGTGGCCACACCCGGACTAACTAAATAAAACATACTTTGTAATCAAAAATCAGCACAATAAAAATGAAAAAAAAAAAAAAAACAGCTAAGACTAGTTCAGTTATACAGAAAAAAAGATGTTGAAGGTGTCATGGCAGATGTTCTAGCTCTGATAAGGAGAATCACTGTGATGACAGCTCATTCACGAGAGGATACAGATGATAGATGTAGTCTTAGGGGGAAATGCGGGCGGCGTTAGCTCCATAACTATTTCCTGTTTTCCCCTTGGATTCTCGATGCGAAGGCAATTTCATCATACGATATTTACTACTATGTTCCAATCTAGAATCTCCTCATGTTATCATGCCTCTATAACACCAAAGAGGTACGCAGAATATTCGCAACTACTCCTCAGTCCCACGTAATTGGAGACGAGCCAATTGCTCTCCACCAAGTAATTTTCATAGGCTGTGTGTTTACTGTAGGAAGGATATTGGAGGTCATCGTAAGAAATCCTTCGTAAGTATAACATAAACGAAACATATTACCTACATAATATGACCTTTGTAACTGTAACTTGAGTATCGACATTTTTCGAAATTTTGCCGCAAAGAATTCACCCAATTATGGATCAAAATTTGGGTTATTCCCGTGCGCTCCAAATCTATTGTTCTCTAAAATTCATATTTTCATACATTGATTACCAGGAGCTCCACGGATGTTTTTATTAAAATAATAAACAAAGCCAAATTTACCAATTTCATTCCCTAGAGCTCCAAAATATTGTTTAGGTACTTTGACATATTATTCCCAGCAGCTCCAATACAAAAGTCAATTCTTCAATATAAAAATCGTTCCCACCAGCTCCAAAAAATTAAAAGTAACGTCGGCAAAACCCGAACGTAGTAAAGAACGAAATCTGTCAGTGCGGCGGTGCGCCCACGCAGCGTTGTCGCGTCACCCCCACCCCGCACCTTTCCTTACAATCTAACATTTCCTAATGATGTGCAAACAGTGGTCTCGAACCTACCGATTTTTCGGTATTTCTACCGATATGGGCTCTGTTCTACCTAAATATCGAAATATAAAGTTTTTCTACGATTTCAGACTATATTATGGAAATTCTCAATTGATACAGAGTGGCGCATTTTAAGAAATTGTGAATAAATCAAAACATTTCCTACTACTACTACTACTCTAGCAGGTATACTCTGCGCCGTATACGGATGGCCTCTTAGCCCTGCACGACTCCTGTGAACGAAAGGAGAGGGTGGGACTATTGGAAGAGCTCATCCGAACATTCACCATGGTAGAGACGGTAGAATACTGCCAAAAACGCAACATCTCTACGGCTCTGCAAAGGCTCGAGGGTATTCGTGACCTCAGGATTCCCAATAAAGGGGACCGCACGTCGCTGCAACCTATCGAGAGTATCTAGTAAGTACTTTGCGGAGCCATCCCAGAGATGTGTAGCAGTATTCCACGCAGGAACGAATTTGGGTCTTGTATAGAAGACACCGCTGCTCCAGCGTGAAAAAGGTCTCACTCTGTTCAGGACTCCAAGTTTACGCGAGGCTGATTTGATGATGAGTTATGATTTGATGAATATGTTTATTTGCGTTGGTCTGGATATTTTCATACCTCGGAGATCACGTTAAGCCGTGGGCCCCGGTTGTAATACGGACATCTATGGTAGCTATTGCAGGTATTTTGAGCCCTAAAAAGTTCAATAACTGCAATACTTCAATATTGCCAAGAGGTTTTGGAGGGCTCGTTTCGTGGAAAATATCAAAGTGCAAACACGCAGGGTGAAGTAGTACAAGGAACACTAAACAACATAATTCTGTAAATTCACTCAATATGCACGATAACTTTACAACAGATGGGCCTTGTGTTTGTCTGCCACTTAAAGTATAAAAAATTTACTACATACATATAATCACACCTTTATCCCCGGAGAGCAGGGGTGGTTAGGCAGAGGTGAATTAATTCTCACATTTCACCTATTATTGGCTTCGGTCCCACGTAATAGGGGGTGAGCCTATTGCCGCATTTCGGGCACTATTGTTGACTCAAGTCATGCATCTGAGGCTGAAAAAATTAAATCCTCATACATTTAACTATAGAGCGTATCATTGGTAGATCTTGTAATGTCAGTTGAGTGTTATTTCAATCTGGTACTACCGATAATACAATATGGCTGCAATCTTATCGATTGCGTAAGTATCTAATAGTAAGATCCCAGAAATGATAACAGTATGCCAGGAGAAGCCAACCTATTTATTATTAGGTATTAAAGATACCGCTGCTCCTTTTATATAAAAGAGACCAAATGTGGGCAGAGAAACACTCAGTTCCGGTAAATTTTATCAGACCAAATAAATGCGGCCGCGTGGATATCAACTCCAGTACCTATCAATTTGGAAGTATCTACATCATCTGCTGTTACACAAGCTTGCCTGTACAAGGAATACGAGTATATAGAAAAATGAGGCTATATGACCCCATCCCAGTCAATGCTGTATTTGCTCTCTTGCCCACTGCGCCTCTCTCCTCTACCTGTGTGTAAGGCAACGAACAACGATGTCACTGTGGTCGATGGAATATATCATAAAACTGGAACTAACCACCATTGGCTCGTCAAAGCAGAGGACCAAGGCTCCGGGTTTTCTTGAAACTATTTTGTGTGATGCTTGATGTATTATAATGTATAACCGATTTCAAAAATGGAGGAGGCTCTCAATTCTTTTCTCAATTCGTATTCATAATATTTTTTTTTATGTATGTTCACCGATATTTCCGCAAATTATAGACGGATTTCCAGTTTTTTTTCTTTGTTGGATAGAGTTCACTTCGGAGGTGGTCAGAGGTCAGGATCGGATGATGGGATCAAGGAGAAATCGAGGGTAACCACCGAAAATTGTATGCTCGTATGGTGCTTTTGTTACGTAATCATGTTTTGCTCAGGTATATGCTTTAGGGTGTCAACATTTGATGCTGTTGTGCTGATGATGAAGCTACCGAACTCCTTAACGGTTAGGAGTTGGGGGATAGTACTGAAATTGGTCGATGATAACATTTAGTATTATGTAGGCCTAATGTGTTGCTTGTGAGGTATGCTTGTATCAACATCTGATACTGCTGTGCTGATAATGAAGCTACAGAACTCCTTAACGGTTGCGTATGGTGTTTTTGTTACGTAATAATTTCTTACTCAGGTATATGCTTCAGGGTGTCAACATCTGATGCTGGTGTTCTGATGATGAAGCTACTGAACTTCTTAACGGTTAGGAGTTGGGAGACAGTACTGTCATTGGTCGATGGAAACTATTTAGTAGTATGTAGGGCTAACGTGTTGCTTGTGAGGTATGCTTGAATCAACATCTGATACTGCTGTGCTGATAGTGAAGCTAAGAACTCATTAACGATTAGGAGTTAGGGGACAGTACAGCAATTGGTCAATGGAAAATAGGTAGTAGTATGTAGGGCTAACGTGATATTTGTAAGGGTAGGTGCTACTTCTGAAAAAATCACGAAATTTCAGAGATATCGTAATAAAAATCTCAGTGAAACAGAGACAGTTCCTCAATTATTAAAAATAATAAGTATGCTTATAAATGGGGTTTATCTACTCCTGAGGTGGTCTTTTTTTATCGTGTTTATTTATCGTGCGCCGGAGCCGGAAGGAGAGGTTATGTTGAACTCGAACTGACTAAAACCATATGCCGACTGAGGGTCGTAGTGCTAGGCCGGAGGTGAGGTTGTTTTCGACATATCCCTTGCACGCTGGCTGGCCTAGGGCCATCCCTTACGGTCTGGCCCTCCACGGGAGAGGGGACAACGGTGTCAACGACTCGCCCCCGGAATGGCTCCCCATCCCGGGGGCGAGTTGTTGACACCGTTGTCCTACGCGCGTTGCCACCGTGGCCTGCTTCTGCTGAGGTGATAGGCGGCTCCACACGTCACCCCCAGGCCTGCACTCATGGGGGACTCTCTAAATCCTGTTATTTTAAACATTTTTTCCTATTTGGTTTTGGAGTCGGTTAATTTTTTTTTAAATTATTTATAATTTGTTCAGTTCGTAAGTTGTAGAAACATGATTTAAGAATTTAGGAAGAAGGAAGAAGAATATTTAAACCATTATAACTGATGAACATGTTTAGTCCACATGATATTTTCTGAAGTTTACGCGAATGTCACTCATTGAAATAAAACCATGTCAAGCAAGTACTGCAAGACAACAAGCTCAAACCACCGCGCCTGAGTCACAGATCCCGAGAAAAACCAGCCACGGTCGAACTCCAGCCTGCTGTACTACCGTATGTACGAGGGGTCACTGACAAGATTGGCTACATCTTGAAGCGAGCTTCAATCAACACATACTACAAGCCGCCAACGAAGATAAGTCACTTTTTACCATCTGTCAAGTGCCAACTACCTCTACAAGATGCAGGGGTCTACAAAATAGACTGTGACTGCGGGCTCTCATATATTGGTCAAACCAAGCAAAGCATTGGCACTCGGGTCAAAGAACACATAGCTGACATAAAACACCAATGCTCAACAAAGTCAGCTGTATGTGAACACGCGCAAAAAGGCACCAACCATTACCTAAGGTTTGATAAACCACAGATACTCGCCAAAGAGCACCGATATATTCCTAGAATGATCCGCGAGGCTATTGAAATTAAAAAAACACCCAAATTTTAATAGAGAGGATGGATGGACCGTACCACCAGCTTGGGACCCAGTCATCCACTTAATCAAACCCAGTAAGCAGCAAAATCCAGCAAGACTTAACAACACAGTGAGCTCATTCTGCGTAAATACGAACACCAATAATTCACCATGATTCGGATATTTTGAGATAACTTATACTTCAAACTAGGTGACAACTACCATCGTGAGTCACACCGCGAAAATGGCTGCTGCAAAGCAGCCGAAACTTCGGGTTTAAAAGTAATAATAACAAATATATCGCGATAGAATCCGTAAAATGTAGTTTTATTTCAATGTTTAGTCCACGTTTAGCAATGTTTATCCACATACTTGATAATGATTTTGTCAGCAAAATATTGAATTTTTCAAAATCCTTCCGCAGTATTTGCCAAGCCTATAGAAGAAGTCTGTCTATTTTCGTAGTTTTCAGTAGTTTAGTCCTGTATACATTAGTCAGTCACTCAAAAAAGACTGTCTTCATAATATGTAATTGAAAAATACAGTGTGGAAGATGTCAAGAAAAAAAATTGAAAACATCTTTGTTTCTTTTTTTAAATAAAGGAATGTTTTCTTTGTGTAAAATTCATTATTTCCAGTATTTCGACTACTTCCGTTCCAGTTGGGATGAAAATCTTCCACCATAAATAATGATGAGTTTGAGCTATTCGAAACTTAACGCGCACGAAGTCGCGGGCAACAGCTAGTGACAAAATCTAATAATAGTAAAATAGAAATAGAAGCATTAACACTCACATTTCATTAAACAATATAATACCTAGTCAGTCCCACGTAATAGGGGGTAAGCATATTGCCATATTCCATGCACACTCGAGTCATGAATCTGAGGCTGAGTTAGCTGTATATTATATAATCTGTCTGATGTTAAACAGCCCAGTGATGTTATTATAACTTCAGTGCAAACATGCTTTCTCTGTAAAACCGCTTGAATACCAAATTCATACCTAACCCAAGACTTGGCTAATAGACACTACTTCCTGTTAACCTATTGACGTCCTATTATCGTATTATAGTATTAAATGTTTTTAATTCTGCTAACCGTACACTTTGTTTTGGAGCTGTTGGGAACACAGTATTTTTTTACTTAAAATATTATAATTTGGAGCTCCTGGGAATTGATGTATAGAGATAAGAAGTTTCGAACGAAAAAGCTTACATACGTTTTTGGAGCTCTTGAGAACGATTTTATAAAATAATATTAATATTTAATTTTAGTCTTGGAGCGCTTGGGAGCAAAATCGTGGAGCGGATGGGAATAACCCCAAAAACTATTTAATGTTTACCCAATTACGGACAACAACTTTTAGCCGTGGTCGTATGCCACTTAATATAAACAAAACAATACATTGTAAGGAAAAGGTGGCATACGACCACGGCTATCCTTGATATTTCCTTGTTTGCTACTTTTTAAAGCGTGATTTTACAGTAGTCGGGTTTTGGTTTTATTTTAAATGTGTTATTTTTAAGAGGTATAATAAAATTCAAAACTTAGACTATAAACAAACTCTATACCTTGATCACATAATATATAATAGTACTCCTTGATGCAGTAAGTGTAACTTCAACGCAGCCTAAATATTGCTAAACATACCTACATCCCTACATGCATACATTGATTCAATCAACACAAAACGCGCTTTTCATCATTTTCGTCGTTTTTAGTTAGCAAGGCTGAGTCTGATTCAATATTATTATGTTTATTCACAATTGAACCCCACAGTGTCGCTGTAAGCGGGTTATTAGATTTTCTCACGAATTTATTAACATGTGAAGCCGGGGCCCTTACCACTTCAAATATAAAATACATTTTTTTCTTGATATAGTGGAAATTTAGAAGCGGTTAATCTATATGTTCTTAAGCCTCTCTTCGACCTAAATGAATAAGCACATTTGAAATGGAAATTGCTTTGGATTTACATTTTTTCGATGTTAAAACTCTACTCCTTAGCTATATGTTAGGTAGTTTACATTTATAATAATCGTAAGGTGTGACAGGTGATGTACTGACGAGGATTGATATAGGTATAGTCAGATGGTTTGGACATGTGGGAACACCGTATGAGAGGTTATGAGGATTAATAGTGCAAAATGTTAATGAAAGGGTCGGGAGACGACGGTTCTGAAAAAACGTATACGGATCTTAATGATGATAACCATATATTCTTAAGGAAGACTGTAGGTTCATGACATTATACCTTATAATGTTCCTGATGTTAATACGTTAGGAAGAGATATTCTAGGGCATTCTACATCACGCTATTTAGACCCAAAATAAGCGAAGCTTAACTAGCTTGAGTTTTGGTTTCTAGAATGCAGAAGATAATATTTAAACTCTTTAAATACTATACCTATACTATACCTGAACATAGAAACACAAACGACGGAAAATATAAACATTCACTGAGCGGCAATCAAACCCGTAAACTGTGACTCTGATTTACCAGTTGGAAGCTTCACCGCTACACTACTTACAAAGGTTTTAACTTCTATAATAGCAATATCAACTGCGCAAGCAATCATTATGGTTAGCCGACCACTACACATAGCGAATGAATGTGGCATCCCCTTGAAACCGGGTCGTGTACAAACCGTCTGTCTAGTGTGCACGGTCGGACGGTTTCTACCCGGCGCCGTCAAAAAACCGGGCCGTGTTAAAACCGTCTCGTGGGCATAATGAGGCCTTATGGTGAGCCGACCACTACACAGAAGACGTTTGAATACAATTTGCTCAGTGATATATCGTCATGTGTATATTTAGTCTGAAGGGTATATCCAAGTAATAGGTTAAATCATTATACCTTCGAATAAATAGACTTCGACTCCGTAATACAACTTAGACGTATTATTGTGTGAACAGTCGTGCTAATATACTGAACAAACACGAACACAAAGGAAAGGACCTTGTATTGTAGTAATTTGAATTAGTTTCATGTTATTCGGTGTACGTTACATCCGAGATTAGTTTATCGTATGTTGTTAGTAGGCTTACTATGTAACTGGAGATGCTGGGCCAGCTAGATGGTTTACAATGTATGTACAATGTATCTGCGGATAAAGATCAAGTATACAGAGCAAAAAATACGCCGCTGTACTGCCTCTGCCTAGATATGCAGAAGGCCTTCGACTCTGCTCCTCGCGGTGATCTGGTGGGCACTGCGGTCCAGGGGAATACTAGAGCCTTGCATTGACAGCATTCGAGACATACCTATGCCACGATTCCGGTTCCATATGTGTATGCTAAGCGTCAATATCCTTGGTATGGATGTACGCTGCAAACTAAATAACAAAAACTAAAAACTACACGGAGAACATCATCAAAACAGCTTTGCGTAAACTCAGAGTTATAAACAGAGTGAGACGTTCACGTCGGAGCAACCGTGTCTTCTATACAGGACCCAAAGTTGTTCCTGCGTGGAATACCTACTGCTCGCATCTCTGGCATAGCCCCGCAAAGTACTTACTAGATGCTTTCGACATGTTGTTGCAGCGACGTGCGGTCCGCGTTATTGGGAATCGACCCTCGAGCCTTTGCAGATGCGTTGAGCGTCTTTGGCAGTATTTTATTGTCAATACTGTCTCTACCATTGTGAATGTTCTGATGAGCTCTTTCAATTAGTCCCATCCTTTCCTTTCCTCCACAGGACAACACGTGCAGGGCTCAAATGTCCGGTTCGGTGAATCATTCCTATGCCGCACGATAAAGTCCTGGAACTCTCTGCCAGCTCACGTGTTTCCCTCTTCCTACAGTCCCGGGTCCTTTAAGCGGGCCGTGAAATGGCATTTGATAATTGAAATAGTAATAGTAAAAGAGTATGCGAATAAAAGTGTAAAATTTAAATAAAAACAATTTTTTTGTTTGGTGCAATTTCGACAAATCTATCAATCTCTCTATATAACTTGTCCTTAGATATATCGTATTCAGGATTGGATGTCGTTATAGAATACGGGCCTGGAATCTCTGACGTATACATGCAACAATTTCAAAGCCGACCTTTGTTCAGAAAATTTCATCTCTACCGCACATTTCGCCGTGTCGTTGTCAATGTCATGAGAACAAACGCGATAGTAGTTATGAAGTTTGTAATCCGTAGCCTACAAAAGGCAAAAGGCTTGTTTCAATAATGCAGTTTAGACAATGAAATACTGAAAATTGTATCGTGTTCTTACATGCAATGACTTAAGATAAGATAGTGATTGAATGTCGACGTCAATACTAATACTATAAATGCGGAAGTAACTCTGTCTGTCTGTATGTTACGCTTTCACGACTAAACCACTGAACCGATTTTGATGGGTATAAGGGTAGATTAGACCTTGAGAAAAGACACAGGTTATGTCTGGTCGCGATAAACTAGCATTTGCCCGTGGCTGGATGTGCTGTGTAGGTTCCCGGTGGAGTAGAATAGGACCACCCCAGCTCTGGGTGTCGTAAAAGACGACTAAAGGATAGGACTTGTTCTCCATCCGACAGTAAACATATAGCAATAACCTTGCCCCCTACGTCGTTTGGGACTGAAAATCATAATTGGCGAAACTTTACGTAAGACACAGGGATTTATAGACGTGAGTGTATCTATGTATGATTAAAATAAGATCACGCCTTTTTCCTGCTGAGTGGGATCAGCACAAACAGTTCAACATCTACAACTATCCTTTATGAGCTTTCTTTATTGTAATTAAACCCATGGCTTTATGAAATAGGTAGGTATATATTACATAAATAATATTAACCTATTTACTCCTGTTCACAAATATTATAGGTACACTGTGTACCTACGGCATGTACACATTGTAAACCTACATGTAAGTAAATACGAATCATGTTCGAGTTGCCCCTAATTCAATACAAACGGCCCAACCTTAGCACCAATACCAATTGGTAATGAAATTCGAAGAAGGTTGTGCTCAACAGGGAATTCTGACTAATAACCGTGCGTAATATACGAGGTACAAATATTCTTAAAGAGAGGTTATAACGCTATTGCCTATTAAATGTCAGGTCAAACCGCATTACAATGGTTACAATAGTAAACTGATTGATTTTCAATTTAATCCCTAGGTACTTACACTATTATTTTCCGAACAGGCGCCAGGGGTCTTACTTATCAAACTGTCTTCTATGCTTACTTATAGAATACTAACAGAAAAGTTGAACTAATTTCAAGAGAAAAAAGAGACAAATAGAAAAATAACTGAACTTCTAATAGGCTTGCTGATGCACAGTCGGTGCCTAGTGCGACAGACATCGCACTAGCTCAAGTTTTTTCTTCTTTTGATAGCTGACTTTATACATTGAGTTATTATTAGTAGTAATTTTATACGAGTTACGAGTACGAGGCGTAACTTATTATCAAAGAAGATGCTACTTTTATTATCAAAGAAGTACTTATTAGAGTTCCACGCTATAAAATAAAACTCTTATCCCATAAAACAACAAATCTTGTCAAAAAACCAAGTCTCACA
This sequence comes from Eilema sororculum, assembly GCA_914829495.1. NCBI lineage: Eukaryota > Metazoa > Arthropoda > Insecta > Lepidoptera > Erebidae > Eilema > Eilema sororculum. The sequence goes on from OU618532.1 coordinate 4,490,567, forward strand.
GGCACAACACAGTTGTTCTACCATAAAAACTTATTTAAACGATAAAGATTTTTAATATTGATATGGTCACTATAAGATGCTGTAAGATAATTACGTAACAACTTAAGACAGAAGGTCCCATAAGTAGAGACTGAATAAATCAATAACCGAATTGATATTTCATTTATCTCACAACTTTTTGGTAGAACAAAATTGTGTTGTGTTTGTACCATTGGGTTTTTTGACAACTGTGTTATTTTTATGGGATCTCATTTCATTTGTCGATAGTCCTACTTTTTTCCTTTCCGGTATCTTCCACCTCTTGTATAAATATATATCTTTAAAATAAATAAATAAATCTCCATTAAATTCAATCTATAAGTAAGTAATTATGAAATTTCGAGCAATTATTTCTACTTAATGCTCCCATTCTAGCTTTTATATTCCGGTGACCATTTTACAAATTACCTTTGATAGGTACACCTATTATTCCAATAAGTAATATACAGGTACACTGATTAATTAGCTGTAAATGTAACGGTAGCCTTTTTTTTTTCGTGCGGAAATCCCCTCGGATACCCTTCCGGAGTCGGAAGGGGAGGTTATGTCGGACTCGAACCGACTAAAACCGCACGCCGACGGTGGGTCGTGGTGCTAGGCCGGAGGTGAGGTTGTCATCGACATATCCCTCGCACCCCGGCTGACCCAGGGCCATCCCTTACGGTCTGGCCCTCCTCAGGAGGGGGGACAACGGTGTCCCCAACTCGCCCCCGGAATGGGGAGGTGCGCTCATGTAACGGTAGCCTAGTGGTATGGGTAATGGACTGCTGAGACGAGGCCTCGGGTTCGATCCCAGGTTTACCATGGCACACACCATTGACTTTTCGATGCTTTTCGAAGTTATGTGTGTATTTATCGCAGGTTTATAAGAGCCCAGTTAATGGCAACAGGCTCGCCACCTATTACATTGGGACCTAAACATAAACTGGCAAAATGTGGGTGAGTTTATGTTATGTTATGTAAATGTAATTTTATAATCGTATATATTTATATAGGATTACAAAATTACTTATGCAGTGAATGTATTTAGAAAACTAGACTGAAATTTAAAAATATATTAGTTTTTTCTTGATTCATACACTAAACAATAATTATATTCTTAAAGCTTAGAATTTTTATGATCGGTCAGTCAGTGAGTGAGTGACAAAATTAAGAAACTTTGACTCGTTACAATTCTTAAACTGCTGATTCAAATTGAATGAAATTTGAAACATTCTGTGTTTATGGAATGCCTGCTTGGTTATTGAAAATTTAGGCTTCTATTTTTATTCCCAACGAAATTATAGGGGGTCGAAAATGGCCTGAACTGCTTCTAGAAAAGGATGGTACGACGGCCGTGCCCCTTTTTTGCTTGCGCGTCTTGGGGAGATAACATCTCAGTTCACGCGCAAGTCTAGCAAGATTAACCAAATTAAAAACCCAATTCAGTAAAACAACGTTTTTAAAACACAAATTCCTAAATGTATTTCGAGGATATACTTAATTATAACTAAAACACTATAACTAAAACAAAGTGTAGTACCTAACAAAATTAAATATTTACATACTTGCGTCGTGAAATTCCTCCGCATCATCACCGACCGGTAATATTCCCAGAAGGCTGGCAGCATTACCACGTTGAATAGCAATGCTTGTACTCTGTGCAAGGTAATATCCAGCCTAATTTCAAAATATAACCGACAAGGTATCATACTGTTAATGATTCTGAACTCTTAATCAGAAATGACGCAACTGATACGGTGCATAGTATTCAAAATTTAATAGAAAATTTAAGTGCATGTTCTAATTAGAGAACGGAGCGACATGAGGGATTTATGTGTCCGTTTAATTAGAGATAAATGCGAGTGCACATGTCAGTGAACATGTCGTGCTGTCTGTCAGTAAAACCACGTTATTACTACGTCCAGGGAAAGGCATATAATCAAATGAGCGTTATGCTTTATTAGCTAAAGGTGGACACACTACGAGAAACCGCAGCGATTGCACTGTACGATTCAAGTTCCAACAAAAAGTCGATTCGTGTTTTTCGAGATGACCCCCTTCGGACCATAGTGTCCTCATCTAGCCCCAGGTACGGGGAGTCGCACTTTGCGCCGTCGCCGCGGCCTGCTTGTGAAGTCGATTCGTGGGTGGTAAAAACTTTTCAATTTTTGTAGTGAAATATTGTAAGCGCGTTCGGCATTTTTCGTAGAACTTTTTGTGAAATGGGAAATATTATTGAATTTGAAACACCGTTACCGACACCTGTGGTGACAGATTGTAAAAATTTACATTATGATTCCTCTGTAGTAGAGTACCTAAATTAATTTAGCCAAGATTTTTCACTTCTGTCGGGAGATTGGGGCTCCCTACATCTGTCATCGATGTAGTTTTAACAGTACAGTACGATCGCAATCATCACTCGTAGACTCGTAGTCGTATTATTAGATATCGATGTAAAGACATTTTTTTTAAATTTCAGCACAAAGTAAGATAGGCAGCACGATTGTAGAGCCCCTGGTGTTGCATAGGTCCATAGGCTGCAGTAACTACCTTCCATCCGCAGATCCGTGTGCTTGTCTGCCACCTAAATGGTATTTTTTTTTTTATCGTGCGAAAAATCCCCACGGATACCACCCCCACGGAGCCGGTGGAGGCGGTTATGTCGGACTCGAACCGACTAAAACGCACGCCGTCTTGGGTCCTTGGTTGCCGGAGGTGAGATTGCCAAAAGCATATCTCTCGCACCCCGGCAGACCCAGGACCATCTCTTCCGAGATGGCCCCCTTCGGGTTGTGGGGACCACAGTGTCCCCATCTAGCCCCGGTTACGGGGAGACGCATTTGGCGCCGCCGCCGCGGCCTGCTTCTGCTAGGGTGACAGGCGGCTCCACCGGTCACCCTCAGGCCAGCGCTCATGGAGGACGGAGGTCGTTCTGCGACCTCCGACGTCCGGTTCGCCTTCGCTCTGCGCGGGCTTCCCGGGCCCGAACTCTAGTCCGGATCCGACCGGCCGCCTCCTTCTCGAGCATTACTTGCTCGCAGAAGGAGACAGCCGCACCCCAAGCGTTCGCGCATCTTACCATCGCTGTGAGCAACGTGGCGAGTGTGAGGACTCCCACCCCCAGAGCCGCCACTAGGACCCGCCTCGGCGTGTCCCACGCCGGGCACTCGGTCAGCGTGTGCAGCTCTGTGTCCTCGCTCGCATCACAGTGATGGCACACCTAAATGGTATAAGAAAAACACTGCCACTGCTGTTGGCCATCACAGATTGTAAAAACAGATTTTAAAAAAAAATAGACAGTACCATTTTAGATAAATAAGTAGAAGTATGTTATAACTGTATTTTCATTCAATGTTATGAAAACAAACTAGGGTAGTGTATTTACGTAGTTGTAACCCAGCTGTAGCGTCAACTTTGCCTCTAGCAGTAGGTCCCCACTGCTCGAGGCAAAGTTGGCAGATGTTTTTTGTACCATTAAATATGTACCGTTCCTCGTAGCTCATGAGTGTCCCGGTGAAAGAGTTTTATGAGAGAAAGCTTTTATTGTATAACTAGCGGTATTTTATCCAGTTCCATTCCAAGGGTTGAGTGTGAAACATTATAAAATCTAGACAAATATATATGACAAACTCACTAACAAACAGGAAAATTAAAAAAAAAATAGTAGGATAATTTTTATGACAGCATACATAATGGTTTAATTAGGTCGATCTCTGATTGCGACACCGCCACCCATTGAATACTGTTACTGTAAGCCCTAAAAGCCTTATTGGACGATTCGCACGAATTGAACTCGCACGTTTCGTGCGGATCGACTCCTTTAAAAATATCTTACTTTTCTGTAGGCGATTCGCACGAAGCTAATTTATTGGCGTGCGAATCGCCACCTCTAAAATTATGTATTAGGCAATTGGCACACATTTGATTTTAATGAATAAACAATGAAATAAAGTACAGTCACTGAAATAAAACTAACAATAATCGAAGTTTAAATAACAGATTATTAATTATATACTTAAAAAAACATTGCCGCCTTTTTTTGCCGCCACCACTTTTTCCTGTGGTTTCTATATATATATATATATATAGCACACGGATCTGCGGATCGAAGGTAGTTACTGCAGCCTATGGACCTATGCAACACCAGGGGCTCTACACTCGTGCTGCCTATCTTACTTTGTGCTGAAATTTTAAAAAAAATGTCTTTACATCGATATCTAATAATACGACTACGAGTCTACGAGTGATGATTGCGATCGTACTAGTACAGTCGTAAAACTACATCGATATATACTATATACTTGTTGACATTTAGCTTTAAGAAAATAAATATTGTAAATTGACGTCCAAAAATGCCGCAGTGGAGTTTGTGGCGCCGTTTCTTCTGCACCAGCGCCTTGGAAGCGGTGATAAACTTAGATTAAGTAGAATTAAAATTGACGTCAATAAGAAACAATTTTATTGTTCTATATTGAAAAATAAATGACTATGACTATATCAACAAAATTTTACAACCACGTCCAATTTGTTATAGAAAAATATTTTTTATATCTTATACACGTAACTACTTTTCTTTTAGTATTCCATTGAAGAAAGAAAGAAAGAAAATATTTATATTTCGCTTGGCAGTAAATAGACATATCATGCAACATAATACAATACCTTCTTTAATTGTAACATATAAGTCTATATAGACTTAGAATACACTCAAGTCTAGGAATTGTGAATTGCCACATTTGCCAAGTAAAAATAAACGGCCGACTCTCAGCTTAATGCTGTCCGCGTTGTAGTGCAGGCGGACAGCGCTGGTTTCCAGACGTTATTTTGTCATACCAAGGGGCAAGTTCTTGCCCTTATTATTTTCATACTAAATATTTATGACCATAATCAGTTGGATGAGACCTCAATGAGCTTAAGGGCGTAGTGAAGCCGACGCTCAGTACCAACTTATTAAAGAAGTGCCTGTAGCCTTAATAACATTGTGTTTTAGTCACAATACCTCATTACTAAGGCGGGGGATCCTCGATAATGCGAGGGCGTGACCCTAGATTATACAATAAACTAGTGTAGAGAGAACTAGTTAGAGCGCGCCTTACTAAGTATGAACAGTAGGTACGAGTATAAACCTATTAACCTATTCTACTGACTAGTCAGTTACTTTTTACTAAACGTCAAAACGATGAGCTCTTAGGTAACTTGTTAGAAAAAAGACAGTAATGCCACAAAATTTAATAGTCAAATCAGTTACTATTATAGGTTGGGTGGTTGATTATAAATAAATAAAAATTATAAAATAAGAACCTACGCAATTTTTACCGCTCATTTACCATTCTTAATTTAATAAGCTCGGTTAGATAATTTACTTTAATTAAAGGATAGTACCCATTTAGTAGCAAAACAATACCCGTCAAAGTGACTAGGGAAATAATATTAAATTCGATATTTTTTGTATATTTGCAGTATTTATTGTTATCGTAATACGTAAAATGATACAAATAATAGAATAAAATTTGAAAGTAGGTAGGTAGTATGCTAACTATTCAATATGATACCGTTATTTTGCGTCTTGGTAAATGTTTTTTACAAATATGGTAAATCAAACGAAGAAAATTACATTATACTAAATTTATAACTCTAATCATTGATACTCGTAGTTTCCGTAATACATGAAACCTCACTATAAGTGTGTGGTATGGTATTCCATCGCTAAGTACGCTCGGTAAAACAACAGATAATATAATATAATCCTCATAGTACAACATATTTGTGTGATACGCGCTCTCTATATATAATGTATACTCTGAGGGCGTGACCGATTAACGTATTACGTACACAATCTTCAAAGGAATAGCTGTCAAATAATTATGTATAAACTTAATGTCGGTGAAAATTCAAGAGATGTAATCACCGAAATATCAAAGGTAAAATAACCAAAATAATTTCAATATTATTAAATTATCGCATTGAAAGTGATAAATTTGAAACGACACAGAAATAAATCTCTGGTGTCAAGGCGACCGATGATAATTTAAAGCCAGTGTAAATATAATATTTCAGTAATGTTTATTTATTAGTCGAATCAAATTGTATTTTATTTGTCGTAGTATTTTTAATATTGCATTGCAGTATTTATCTTTGTTATTCAAAGACTTCATGTCTTCCTCTTAGCGTTAATCCCAGTGCATCTGAAGCTTTCAGCTCTGAGTCTGGAGTCCGCGCTTTACTAGTCGAACTGCGGATTTGGTTGAACTTCGATGCAAATACACAAATTAATGATTGCAAATATTTGCACTGAGCCCGCGCTCCTGCGCGTATGTCACATTCACTACCGCTCGCAACAAAGGCTGTCGCAAAAATATCATGTAAACTAACGTAACTACAATTAGGTAAACACATCTATCTCAGTACGTATGTGATATAGAATAAATAAAATTTACAGTAGATGGAAAATCACCATAATAGAATATTTTTGAAATCGGACCAGTAGATTTTTAGTTTATTCTTAACTAACATACTTACCAATATCTGCTTTTCAAAATATTAGCTCATGACTAGAACATAGGTACTATATCCATTATATTATATTAGTATAGACAGCTGTTTGATCAAGTTGCAGCGACGTGCGGTCCGCATTATTGGGAATTCTGAGGTCACGAACACCCTCGAGCCTTTGCAGATGCGTTGAGATGTTGCGTCTTTGGCAGTATTCTACCGTCCCTACCATGGTGAATGTTCTGACGAGGTCTTCCAATTAGTCTCACCCTCTCCTTTCCTACACAGGACGACACGTGCAGGGCTAAGATGCCATCCTTATACGGTGCAGAGTATACCAGCTAGAACCAAGCGTTTCAGTGACTCATTCCTATGCCGCACCATAAAGACTTGGAACTCCCTGCCAGCTCACGTGTTTTCTTCTTCCTACAGTCCCGGGTCTTTTAAGCGGGGCGTGAAAAGGCATCTAATGAGGCCGTCAAGCTGAGGGCCACCACTGTTAACATGGTACATGTTTCCGATGGTGACCCTCTTTCCGAGACTTTGCCTTTGCTTAACATCAGGCGAGGTGAAGTAAAATTAACGTGTCTTATAAAAAAGTTCCATACAGTTTAGGTACGCAAATGCAAGTTAACACTGTAATTTGCTACAGAATTCAGGCAACGTTTCTTGGTCCACTATTACGAAGCATAAAAACACATGTATGTTTGTATGTATTCAGCTAAATAAGCAACATGCGAGAACATCGTTAAATAAATTGCCGTAATATGTAACATCATTCGGAATACCAAGACAACAGTTAGTTAAGTACACTGTAATTTATTGTCTACGACGAGAAACAAGTAAATACAAATATAAATTATACATGAAGGAAAATGATTACTAGACTTATCTTTGTGCCTATGGAAACATAATTTTCTTTCTTAATATTGCCGACGCAGTTAAAATACAGTGTACAATTTAGCGATTTATTATGTCTTGTACACTTAGGTGATATTTCTTATTCGAATTCACCAAACGTAACGCGCGCGTTCGTATCAGTTTATTTATGTTGGTTTTTAGTAACCTAAAATCTCAATAAAAAGGTTCCCGGTTGAAAAAGGTTCCCGGTTAGAAAAGGTACCCGGTTAAAAAGGTATCCTGGTGGAAAATTCACATGTGATATGCTGACGTTTATCACAACATGTGAATCGTTAATAAATACGAGTACATACCATAAACTCACGCCTATATTCCCCGAAGGGGTAGGCAGAGGTGCTAGCACCCACATTTCCCCAGTTTATGTTTAGGTCCCAATGTAATAGGTGGCGAGCCTATTGCCACTAACCGGGCACTTATAAACCTGCGATACATACACACATAACTTCGAATAGCATCGAAAAGTCATTGGTGTGTGCCATGGTAAACCTGGGATCGAACCCGAGACCTCGTCTCAGCAGTCGATTACCCATACCACTAGGCTACCGTTAATATCGGTGAATTATCACAATATGTCACAAAAGGTTTCGGTAACGGTATCGCAAGTTCAATTAAGTTATCCTAACTTCAAAAGTGTTCTCCGCAAAATGTTTAATGCGTCTAAAAAGTTATCACTTCAAAAACGATTAAACCTGTTCTTACAAATCACCCAAGTGCCAAAAGCTAATAACTTACATTTTTGTCTTTAAATCAACTGAATCAAAATGAAATAAACAAATAAAAATTCACCGATCACCGATTCACCTTCTTCACTAAGCCACACGAAGTTGTTGCTTAGTGAAGAAGACTTCACTAAGCCATACGAAGTTGTTGCTTAGTGAAGAAGATCACAAAATAATTACATAAGTACATTAAGTACTTGTGTGAAGACTCTCGCAATGGTTTTATCGAAGAAAGTATAATATTCTAGGTGAATGCACACCTCGGAGTTATGAAGTGGTTCGTTTGTCAGCGTTCTTGATAACTACTCGACGATAAAACAACTATCTCGGTACTTTATCGTTTTATTTTAGAACATAATATCTTTGTACCATAAAGAGTACGTTTAGCCGTCGGGTTTCCCGGTTGTTAAACAAACATCTGTGGCATTCGTTACGGGTAGTCGTAGCCCTAAAAAGTCCGACAACCTGGTCCTACTACAAAACTCCTAGGATAACCCCTAGCCGGATGGACTGACGATCTGAAAAAGGTGGCTGGGACAGACTGGATGCGGAAGGATGAGGATCGGATGAAATGGCGCACATTGGGAGAGACCTATGTCCAGCCGTGGACTGCGGGGGGCTCATTGTTTGATGATTGAAGTGTCTATGGGCAAGTAAGTTAATGGTTCTTATTATAGTCTGGTCTGCAAGAACAGAGGAGACAGATTGAAGACCTAGACATGAATCAGCCACTGATAGTATTAATTAATTATTATGAACAGTGAAGTTAACGGCCTTTAAAGCTCATTCTACTTCACAATAGTTAACGATGCGAGTAGTTTTATTACTCACGAGATCCATTTCTACAGTAGAGGGACTTTAGCTTTAAAAAAAAAAATTACTGCTGTTCATCCGGTGGCTTTAAAGAGCAGAGCCCCATTCTCAAAGTGTGAACTTCATAACGACGATAGATGAAAATATTAAAAAGGATATGATGTCGCCACAAGTCAATAATATAAGTTTGCCAACTGAGAATGTTTGTCTGCGGTCAGAGAGCGCGCGTTCTGAAACGTAATTATATCGCATTAGAAACCAGATGTTTACCCGACAATGGAAGATTAAAAGGACGGTTATAGGATTTCTGATATTACTTTCGCATTATTAAAAACTTTTTTACGTGCAAAATGGAATTACGTTGTAGTATTTTTGTTGACAGGGAAATGAAATTTATTAGAGATTCTCCCATTGTGTTCCTTATAAAAATGTTTATTTAATGTTCTTTATTAAAAAGAGGTAGCTAGGGAACTGGCAGGGTGTATTGGGCCCCAGTATGACAGTTGGGGTTCAACCCACTTCCACTATAATCCTGTGCACCGCTGCTGATGGACGGATGAAGCTCTGACTGAATCAGAGGTCCAACGGTATACGCAAAAGGAAAAAAAATACTCAAAAGTGAGAGAAGGAGTAATCGGACCCCGAGATCCGAAGTGAATATTTCGGATTCAATGGGGAACAATGTGAAGAAAACGATAATGATAATCCTTTTTACGAGACAAAGCTTATTGTTCGAAAGAGTATGTCTAAGTTATGAGTTATTCTGTAGAAGCCACATCTGTACGGTCCACACCTTGGGTTCTATAAATAGTTCAGTAAAAAACAGAAGTATATTTTAACTGACTAAATATATTGATAGTTAGGATGTGATACACGACAACTGTTGCTGTACGCGGGGTTCGTCGATATTTGTCGAACGCGAATTGAACTTAAAGTAAATGGCATGGATAATGAAATGTAAATAATGCTATGTTAACTAAATATAAAAGTGGAGCAATGTACTAGTCTCGTACAACATAGTTTTGCTCAATATGTAAAGCAGTAACGTATTTATAAAGATTAAAACAGTGGCACTATTAAAATATCATGATTTTAAAAAGTAATATTTAAAAATGCACTAAAAGCATTCATTTATGTACCTTAAAGTGGCGGGCTTACAAAACGAAAGTGTTTTTATTTACATAGCTTAGTTGAAGTCGCCTGTGACGCGGGACTTACTTCACAAATACGAAGCTTTATGAGAGAAGCATTAAGCTTAAAGGTAATCCAGTCAAGCAGCTCTAATAAGTACTTTGATGTATTGACGTCAAGTCATTTTGTAAAAAATTTAGCAAGAAAAATTTACGCAGATGAATCTAAACTCGTAATACCTACTTAGGGTGTCTCAACAAGAGTGCACTTTTTAATTTTAAAATAAAACCAAATATTTTATGACAGAGCTGTGATATTTTTATTGTATTTTAAAGAAGACATGTTCCGATTAAATATGGAATAAAATATCCGGCATTTTCCTGAAATTTTCCATGACTTTTGCACAGAGATGTAGTTGTATCTCACCGATGACGCGTTGGATTTTCGATTTGAGCGCAGGATTTTTTTCGGGTTTATTCGCACAAACCCGAGATTTTACAAAACCTCAAAGAAAAAAAATGCACGGCGTTAAATCGCACGATCTTGGTGGCCAGTTGACATCAGAATTTCGTGAGATAATGTGTTCTGGAAATCGTTACTGCAATAAATCGATTGTTTTTTAATGAGTTTTGTAATGAGTTTTTACAATTGTAACGCGTTGTTCTTTCGAAAAGCGCTCCATTTTTAATAATCGGAATAAACTGAAATGACAACTGTAAAATTTCAGAGTTGCCACCTCATGGAAAAAAAAATATTCCCGTTTTAAAAAGTGCACTCTTACTGAGACACCCTATAAATACTTGTACCATCCGTATACTCACGTCACTTCTGTAAATCCGCGAAGGGGTAGGCAGAGGTGTACTAGCTCCCACGTTTCGCCAATGATGATTTTCGGTCCCATGGCGTAATAGCTGACGAGTCTATTGCTGTCTAGGGGGGCCTTTGTTCAGGGCTGTATGTTTACTGTCGAATCAAGAACAACCCTATCCCTTAGTCGTCTTTAACGACACCAACAGGAAGAGCTGGGGTGGTCATATTCTACTCTACGGGGAACTAACACGGCAAATACCTACATACCTACTACCAATACTCTACTCTTATTGGAGATCTATAGGGGAGGCCTATGTCCAGAAGTTGAGTTCCTATGGCTGAAATGATGATGATGATGATGAATACTGTACTCTAAGTTCATACATTTCACTTCCAACAGTTCCAACAGAAAGTGTCCTTTTGTCTTAGTAAAGTATTAATGATAGCAAACATAAGGCCTTCTTCGTTGTATTAAAGTGTGTGACTCATTCCTATGTCGCACCATTAAGACCTGGAACTCCCTGCCAGCTCACGTGTTTCCCTCTTCCTACAGTCCCGGGTCCTTTAAGCGGGGCGTGAAAAGGCATCTAATGAGGCCGTCAAGCTGAGTGCCACCACTGTTAACATGGTACATGTTTCCGATGGTGACCCTCTTTCCGAGACTTCGCTTTTAGCTTAACATCAGGCGAGTTGAAGTCAAATTGACGTATCCTATATAAAAAAAAATTAAAAAAAATTAAATCTGAAACTAAATGAGATAGAAAAAATATCAGAATATTTGCCTTCTTTCCTTATACAGGCACTATACAATAATTCATTTTTGGAATAAATGTTACTACGTCCTTTTTACTATCGGCATCAGCATTCGTTCACCAAATATTCCCACCATCACCATCCCGGGGTCGAGTCGAGGACACTGTTGTCCCCCCTCCCGAGGAGAGCCAGACCGTAAGAGATGGCCTTAGGTCAGCCGGGGTGCGAGGGACATGTCGATGACAACCTCACCTCTAGCCTAGCACAACGACCCTCAGTCGGTGTGCAGTTTTAGTCGGTTCGAGTCCGACATAACCTCCCCTTCCGACTCCGGCGGGGGAAGTATCCGAGGGCATTCCCGTGTGAAAAAAAAGGCATACTTCCTGAAAAAAAAAAAGTTTCTTTCCCTCACCTTTGGATGGATAGGAGCACAAACAGACGATCATACACAAGAACACACAAGAAAGCAAGAAAACACAGCAGCATTTAGGTATCTATTGCACAGTAAAAGTTATGAGTGATAAATTCTATAGTTCCAACGCGAAACCGTGTAACCAGCTCGAAGCAGCAAATAACGCGGCCCGGTTTCTGTATATTTAAAATTGTTTCATTGGAAATTGCTTTGCCACAGTTTGTTTCTACAAATTATGAACGATAGAATTGCAGGAAAAGAACATTCTAGATAATAGAGACTGAATGATAAATGATTCTAAGAACATTACCTTGAGTTAGCGTACCCACTTTGAGTACAGTCGGCGTCAAAAGTTAATTAACTCAATTATGTATTTCCTACGTCCCAATTCAAAATTGGAAGTAAAGATTTATCCCCGCCTCATTCAGGACCCGTAAAAAATAAGAACAAACACACATTGTTTTTTATAAATCAAAAGATCACACCAAAAGTTGCCTTAAAACAGTAACTTAACTTAAATTAAAACAGTGTCTTAAAAAAATGTGATTTATTTACATGGCTCGAGGCGGAGTGGTCTTCGCCACGGGTTTACTCCAGCAATACCGAGCTTTACGAGTAGCCATAAAGCTTAAAAGTAATCCAGTCACGTAGCTCTTCAGAATAATTGTACTCTGGTGTGTTGACGCCAATTTGTTTTCTACTAAACATTCTTTTATTTATTTTGTACAGAACTGTACACACCAGTGGTAAAGAGTTCGTGTAACGAGATTCTCACAAGCTTCTTTCAGATTTATTTTGTAGCTTGCTTTGGCTTGGGTCAGTTGGGAGAATGTTATGAAAGAGCATAAAGTGTGTACAAGCAAACATTTACGTTATTTGATTGGATTCAACACTGTAAATCGAATTTTAAATGGGGAATTCTACTTTACTTAGTGTGGAATTTTCCGATTGCCTTCTCATGTCCATAAAAAACGATGCATATCCATCGCTTCAATCGTGGAGGGTTAATTCTGAAGTCTTCTTTTCAGTATCTAATTTAGTGATAAAAACTTTTCGGTTTTTATGTGTAAGCATCTAATTACATTGGTGTAATCTAAACTGTATAGTGCTATAGTAACGATTTCTCCTAACATGCCACCTATAAGACAAAAATCACTTATTTTGAACAGTTACTAAATAGCTATTACTGCTAAGACATACTGTAAAATCAAATACGATAAGTTGCTTTCGTAAGCAGATTTTAAGCTAAACGATTTCTCTCTTACGTAATCATGGGTGATATGATGAATTACGTATACCACGTGAGTAATTAGACATTTTGTGATTTTCTTGTGAATATAAATTGGAAAAGTAACATCTAGGACTTAAACCCAGTAAAATTACTTTCTAGGGAAAATACTCTACGAACTGTACGAGTAGGACAACGTTAGAGTAATCTACTAGGATTCATACGACTTGGGTAGGAATGAATGCGACTATGGGAAGGCGACAAGGTGCAAGTGAAATCAACTTTTCAAAGAAAAAAGGTTCCAAAATTCATTATAAATACTTTACAGCACATTGAATTTCTTCTCAACTGATGTTCTCACTTACAACCTTTTGTCTACTAAAATGTTGTAATATACAAACTTATTAGAACTTGTATAAAATGTTGTTCTGCAACTGTGAGTACAATAATCGCCACAATATTTGACGTTGTAGCAGGCAGTTAGGTAACCACTTAAAATAAGGACCTTGCGTGCATCTGTTAAATTTTTCGTAGTAGAAAAAGATTGGTATTCCGATAACATAACTCTTTTACGTTTTAGTGTAAGTGTTTAAAAACATGTTATAATAAATTCTCATATATAAACGTGTTAGGTGACGGTGGAGTACATAACTGAAATTTTTTCAAACTTAAAAGTAGAACTACCATCCACATAGGAATTATACGCCTATACGAGAATTTTGTATATCCTTTTTTTTTTTTTTTCGGCCAGCTGTACCGGCCGAATGTGTGATGATTTAGGTGTACAGGCAGGGCCATGGGACGGGGTGCGAACATATGTAAAGCCTCCAAGCATCTCTCAATCGAGCCGCTCCCACTTTTGCTGTATTTTGATGTATAAATAAATAAATAATTATAAATATTTCACATTATTCTACACAACGCCATCTAGACCCATGGTAAGCATAGCTATGGCAAGCTAGTTAGCTTGTGTTACGGAGTCTAGAATGCAGATAAACATACTTAGATACTTTTTTTTTGTAAATACATACATATACATAGAAACACCCAGACCAATGCAAATAGCCATATTCATGCATACAAATATTTGCACCAAGCGGGGATCGGACCCGTGCCTCCTGCGTAGCAGTCGTGTACGTAGCAGACTATCGACACGCCACAGAGGCTGTCAATGCAGGCGGCAGTGTATTCCCTGCGAGAAAGAGACGCTGCCCTCTTCAATGCTTAGGTTGCACCACGTGGAAGATCCGGGCCAACGTTTCAGGAAATTCAGGAAAGCGGGCCAAGGGCTCTATACAAGTATTAACCAAAATACAAAGGGCCAAAGTATAAAAGTTGTATGCTACCAAGATTGGTGTTTGGATGAAGAAAAACTTTTCTAATTGAACCATTACAATTCAGGTAAATAGGTCATATCTAAATCGGATGCCCATTGCGCTAAATCTATAATGCCTAATTCCTATTACCCTAAATCAATTTTCATCGTTTTGTTAACCAGAATATTTGGCTTTAAATAAAGCTGTGCTGGTAAAATGTGGCGAGCATCAATTAAGCTGGCCCAAAACCATTGAATTTGGTTAACATTTATTAATTTTATGAAACCGCTATTGAAAATGTTAATAACTTTCTGTTTTTCTCATGATTATATGTATTTTATACTTTAAAGTTATTTTATTTTACCTGTACTGTCTACTTAATACATATTGAAGCGTCGGTAGCTAGTGGTTAAGGAGTCAGCCTTACGATAGAGAGGTCCCGGGTTCGAATCCTGGCTATTACACTACCGACGTGAACCCACTCCTAGCAAAAGCAATTTAGGTTAGTTAGAGGGCATATTTATACTTCGGTTCTAATATTCTTTGCAAAAAATATCTCCGGTTCTACTCAACCAAATTGCGATTAAACTTATGTAAAAAAAAGAAGTCTGACCAAGACTTTTAAACAAATAACCGCATTAAAATACGTTCAGTCCATCGCGTTCAGTCCACCGCAGACAAATAGACAAGAATTGCAATAAAAATATTTTTGTCTTGCAATAAATCAAAACTCGACTATATAATAACGTAATCTAGTTGTATAATAGTATAAATTTTGCGAACTAAACTCCAAAGAACATTATCCCTTAGATTATACTAATAATAAATGGACGCAAGGTCGGCTAACTATGCCACCAACTAGTTAGCGACTTGCTGTCAACGTAATTAGATCATAATATAGCGTTTGATGTGGTGATTGCTTTTGGATATACATTTGTATCTATACATATAAATTATGCGTAGGAGTGCCTGTGTTATTACAAACATTTTATTAACTTACCTAAACTTGTTATTCATTTATTCTCATAACCTTAGACAACGTTATTCTAAGATTGTGGCAGAAATCGCTTTGAACAACATTTACGTAATTAATTTATGTATATACGAACTGTTGGCTGCGGCTACGCCCACGTGGATGTAGCTTTCTTGCGTAGTGTTGCGTATAGCGCTGAGAGTCGAGCGTTGAGCGCTGATTAGACACTCTACTCGCCTTCCTATTCGCCTCTCAACTCGCCTCTCTACTCGCCTCTCTATTCGTCTCTCAACTCGCCTCTATCTGGACTTTCTACTCGCCTCACTACTTGATCCTCTAATCAGCGCAGGCGACATGTTCGTCGTTTCAAACAATCGGCATATGTATGGAGACCCAAATATAAGAAAATATATATTGTTACTTAACATCGTAAAAAATCCTGGGATTATATTTTTTGTAAATATTTTTTTGTTACGTAATTGATCTACAATATCTCCCATATCTGGGCAGTATTTGGTCCAAGCCCTTTCATGAAGATTTCTAATGAGTTCTACCAATCAGTACTACCCTCTTATACATAACCATAAATGTAGATCTGAGGCCTCAGCCTCATAGATTTCGTCTAGAATCCAGCGGCTCAGCATATCTTTCCTTGAAATAACCACTTGGAATTATTTACCAACACATTGTGCTTTTTATTTATTTTCTAAGCTAACATATCTTCTTTTTACTATCCTAGGTCTTTTAAATTAATCTTAAAAAAAGTACCGTCAAAGTCAATTCGATTTAAAAAAAAATAGTTTCACCATTTCATGAAAGTCATCTCCATTGACAGCTGAACTTTAAATCCATTCAGCTAATCGCCTTTCAATCGTCTTTTCCACATGATTGGTTCACAGAGACATACCTTTCTTAGAATTCTGCAATGCATCTTTTGAACTGTGAACGACCTCGATTGAAAAGTTTGAATATGTGGTGGATAATCGCATTATGTGGTCTGAACTCTGAAGTGACGATGTCTGCGGTAACTGCAATAAACTTTTTAAGTTCATATAAGTCTTTAAGCGCCAATTACTGTGGTGTTCTTGGCAAGAAGTTGAGTAAGCGAGTTTTACAGTGTTCATTTGTGTTCGGGACACTTAGTTTGAAGACTAGCGCGTGTTGTTCTGAACAAGGTAAAATTTTAATTGATCTTGATGTTATAAATGTGACATTTTGTGGGGATGGATTTCTATTAGGTACTCTTTCACGCAAACATCCAAGCATCTTCTACAAATATCTTCAACATTTTTAATGATGGATACACAGTTTACTTACAGCATAATATCTTAAAAATGTTCAGAGAATGTAACAATAATATTTCCTTGGAAGTAGTGAAAATGCCAGGGATATTTTAAGTGAAGATATTTTCATGAATCCTCAGAGTCGAGAACCCTTCGTTCGCCTCAAAGTTATGACATTCGATGGTAGTAAACCATTAAAGTTATTTGAAATTATATAATACCCGTCCTTTGCGAGGTATGCCGGATCGTATCTTATCTTTATATTATTAGCTCTGAATGCGCTGCAGATATAATAATTCTAGAGCTTACTTTATGCTTTGGCTAGCGTAATATTTTAGCGCTTCCTTTTAAAAGTCAGTGTGGTGGTATGGGATATGTTGTTGCTTTATTACAAAGAAAGGGTATTTTTTGTTTCACGCATGCCGCGAGACGCAGTGATACATGCATTAAAAAACGACCTAGAAAATTTCTTAAAATTTTGTCTGTTGATCTGTCTGTAGCGATTAATCTCCAAAGTGGGTGGCCTGATTTGGACGGGATTTTCCCTGGCAACCGATATTGTAAATCGTAACATAGGGTACTTTCATTACGCTTACTTTTGAAGTTCGATGGCTCCGCCGTCGCCCTTAAAGACGGATATAAAAAGAAGGGAAATTTGAAGTGATTCAGATGTTGTTCAATAGCTCAGTTGGAAGAGCATTCCCCCTGGAAGGGAAATGTCGTGTGTTCAAGTCCCACTTGAGCGCTTCTTTTTCCCGATGTATTTCGAATACAAAAATAAGTTCCACCAGAGTGAAGTCACGAGTAGCAGCTCCTATTAGCGAACCAAGTCATTTGGACATATTATTAAGCGAACATAAGTCATCTATATTGTTTTGACAACCATATTGCTGAGGTCAAACTTTAGGTGATGGATGATAGCATATTAATCTGTGTGCTGATGGAGCACGTGTGAGGTTGTCGGTCTGGTTGTCAAAACGAGATATATAACCTGTTGAGTAATAACGAGAATATTTGGAAACCATTAATATTTCTGTAGCAGTTGACAGGGTTTGAATGTGTTGCGTGTCGTAATGTACCTACTATAACTGTGCCGCCATCGTATGTATATCGATGAAGACGCCTAAAACATCGCGAAGTGGATGACATATTTGTACATAAATGTAAATAAAATATATAGGTATTCACAGCGTCACTTCGTTCGTATAGAGGTTGACGAAGGCCATGATGCTTCCACTTGCTAAGACCCTGAAATATACCTTTCGCTTCTTTTCGCAAGATGTGGTACCTGACCTGATGTTGTCTCAAAATGTCCTTGATCAAATGACAACATGACTTAGCTTGATCTTACCAACCTGTAGATTCACTCTCGACACTTAAATCTATTCTTTCCATCTTTTCTCCATTCTCTCTGAATGTTTGAACCATCTAAGCATCCGTTTCACTACCTTGGACCCTACATCATCTATCATACGACTGAGCTTGGTTTTGGAAGGTTCTTACAAGTTCAACAGTAAGAGTGTGGCTCCCTTGGTAATGCACACGTTCATAGGCTACGGTAAATACTTTCCATCAGGTGAAAAAAAACAATAAACAATTATTACCTGCTAGAACCAAGCGTTTCAGTGACTCATTCCTATGCCGCACCACTAAGACCTGGAACTCCCTGCCAGCTCACGTGTTTCCTTCTTCCTACAGTCCCGAGTCCTTTAAGCAGGGTGTAAAAAGGCATCTAATGAGGCCGTCAAGCTGAGTGCCACCACTGTTAACATGGTACCTACATGTTTACGATGGTGACCCTCTTTCAGAGATTTTGCCTTTAGCTTAACATCTGGCGAGGTGACGGCAAATTGACGTGTCCTGTATAAAAAAAACCACCTTCCGAATTTTGTTCGTGTTGCTCATTACTGCTGTAAAAAGCACAACCGTAACATCTCGTTACACAAGTTGTGAAGGCAACTTTGAAGGTATTTGAAATGAAGATGTAGCTACAAAGAAATAGTTGTGATACAAGTTTTCTCTGCTTTAACCGTAAAGTAAGAAAGTTTAAAACGATCGGATTACAAAACTTGCGTGCCGTATCTTCGGCCGGTGTCGTCGAGTTCTTCATTGGATTGGGGCCAAGTTGTGGTCGTATACAACTTGGCGAAAGGTACGAATCTGTTTAAAGTTATCTTAACTAACTTTGAGTTGCTTTTGAAGTTTTAGCTTTCCTAAACGATATTTTATGTAGGAGTAAGGTGTCGATTCCTTCCCGGACGTAAATGGTTCATTCAGGAATTCTTTCTCTGTAGTACGATAAAATACGTGTCTCATCTGTTCAGTGTCAGACAAAAAAGCTAAGTAAACTAAATTATGGAGACGTACGAGTATGTCGGAGAGCGCACTCCAGGTTTCAAAGTGCTATTGGATGCACATGGTTCGCGATCGATTGATGGACAATCTTGTGTATATTATACCAGTACATATACTATTTCATACTTGTACGTGACTAGCAAGCTTCATTTTGAACTTATAAACTGATTAAGCGTCCAACTGCAGTGTGACGTTCTGTGAAATACAGTTATGGCAATAAGTTGTGCGGTGCTGCAGTGAAGTTGTGTCACAGTGACGTTGTATATTAAGTTGATGTTGAAACTTGAGTGGTAGAATCACAAATGGGGTTATTAGCTCTTCAACATTATCTCAGAGAGAGACCCCGTTGTATACAAGTCATCTCCTGAACATCACTTATTCATGTATGTAAATCCCCATGGGTTTCATCATACCGGGGTTAGCGATGTTGTGACTAGGTCAGAATCGAATCGACTAAATCCTTATGGTGTTCCGTTACGGTACATTTTATGCGGACACCCTGGGTACACCCTAGAATGCACTGCCATAGAAGCCACATCAGGCATTGGCTGTCTATCATGAACAAGCTATCTGGTCGTGAATTCGCCCCTCATTTGCGAACAACCGTGTGGGACTACTTCTGCTAGGATTGCCCTTCCATTTGCCCTCAAACCCGTACTTATGAAGGACAGAAAACGTTTAATGATACTGCTGCTAAGGACGGGATTCCCTGGCCAGTCATTTGTTACCCACGCAGTTTTGCTGTCGCGCAAAAATTGGGTACCTAGTTGACTGTGAAGTCAAATTAAGGTTTTTTCATTAGGTAAATGTCCAACAGAGATTTATATTGTGGATGAAATACCCTAGTGTGACGTCATACTGAGCTATTGTCAAATAATTTACTAGGTGGATGATTAAAATGAACGTAACAGACGTAATTTTTACCGCTTTTTTATTATTCTTGAGTTCAGTTGAACAATTTGTGTTAACTACTTGTAGGAAACTGCCCAATTACGACAGTTTTATGGTGAAGCTGACGTCATAGTTTTGAGAATGTTGTTCTTGGTATGTGAATCAATATTACTGTTCATTGTACAGTCACAACAACAGTCAGCTTTCCGTATTCCGTGTTTTTTATCTACTCTCATAATGAAATGTCAACATTATAAAATTTAAAATAATACTTTAATGACAGTCTTTACGCACAGAATATCAAAATAATTTAAAAAAATACATTAAAATACAGCTCTTCTATGGCCATATTCTATTATTCATGTATCCATATCATTCATGTAGGTACATATTCTAGTCTTCTATGGCTAAAACACTCGTGTGATAATATAAAAATATCGCCTATAGGTCGTTATTTAACACACATTGCTATGCCGTACCATTAGGACCTGGAACTCCCTGCTAGCTCATGTGTTTCCTTCTTCCTACAGTCCCGGGTCCTTTAAGCGGGGCGTGAAAAGGCATCTGATGAGTGCCACCACTCTTAACATGGTACGTGTAACCCTCTTACCGAAACTTAGCCTTTAACTTACCATCAGGCGAGGTGAAGTCAAATTGATGTGTACTTTATAAAAAAACACACATGTATTTTAAGAATCCTTATTATGTAGCAGTTTCATAAACTAGGGTAGGCCCCTGGTGTTGCATACGTCCATATGCCGCGGTAACCACTATCCATCAGGTGGGCCGTGTGCGTGTCTGCCACCTAAATGGTATAAAAAAAAGAAAATGAAAAAAAAACTACGATTTTTTCTTTTTGAGAACTTGGGTCATCAAATAACATTCCGCGTAAAATACTGACTATCGTGAATATTATTAACGTTTAGTTTTTGTCATGAATAACAATAAATAAGTAGTAAGAATTCAAGAATCGAAATAAATATTGCTGAAAATTTTAGGAATTCAATAAAAATAGATTGTGCCATAGTATTATTGAATTTAGATAAATGTTTAGATAAGAAATCACCATTGGCTAAATCTAAGGAATACACCTGTATTAATTTTCTTACTAATATTAAAAAAAAATCAGTTTGTGGTTTGCTACGGAATCATACCAAAACTGTTTTTAAAAATAGTTTATTTTTTGTGCAGAAGTAGACTATGACATAGAAAAATGCATATTTTTTTAACATCTATTCGCTTCTTTCGCAAGAGTTTTCCTCCTTGAAGGAAGCGGAGATTCCTTCGAGGAAATTCTCTCAAAGAAAATAAGTAACTTCAAATTTAAACTATACGCGAGAGAAGACACAGTTAACAGCTCTTTACGCTGTATCTCTATTTTCACTCGAAAACTCAGTAGAGCGCTAAGCGAGTTCACAGAAATGTGTTCAAAGACTGTTGAGTTAGAGCATAGAGCACACATACAGATATGTGTCAAAGATTAATTGCCGTAACAACTTTGCAGTTAGTCTTTTGACTCATTGAGTTATTCGAAATAATATCGTTATGTAGATAAGCCAAAAAATCTCTACTTCAAAAGGGGCACTATCAAGTAGGAAGAAGATATTTTAGGATTCAGGCGAATCGGGACTAAGTCACAATGAATTCAGACATCTTGGGAAACAGACGGTTTGATATTCGTTTATAGTGCAATCAGGCATTTTGGGAATAGGTTGCAGTCGACCGGACCCGTCTCTTCTAACTTTTAAACTCTCGCGTTCCATGATCGTGTTAGTTTTTTTTTTTTTTTATAATATAAGAATTTATTTCTCTTTCACAAAGATACTGTACAAAATTTGCATAATCTTGTTATTATTATTGTATATCAAGTCTCTTCTTTGACGACGCCTATTTAGTTTGTGTTTTATGAGTTTCCTATTCTAGATATTACTATATCTATGGTGCTACATGGTAGAAATAAAATCACTAACGTTTTATAGTTTATGGTGTGATTCAGCTTCAGTCAATTTTACGAGGGCAACATTGGCCCATAGAGGTTTTACGACACTCATGTTAGGAGGTCCGGCAATAACTTCTTTTGCTTTTACCCCTAGGTACTTCTTTTGTTATTTTTTTAGTTTGTTCCGGATGGTTATATATTTAATATGATGTATTAGAATAAAATCTCCTAGGGGGCTACCATGAATAATCCGTTTCTTTGGGCCTGCATGAAGCACGAACGAAAGATGTAGATTTATCCATGTGGGTACCATGTAGTTACTTCTGTTTTCTTGAGGATAAAATTTAACTCGAAGTATCATGAAGTGATAATGTGTTATACGGAACACATTGCCCGAAAATTAAATCAGCAACAGGTCCGTCGAGACAACCATAGCGGAATGACATCGACTTCTTTGTCCTAAATTAGTGGGACGTAGTAGTATAGGAGAGAAATATGTTTCAAGATTTGGGGGAGGCCTGCACAAAATTTACTAAATATTTTTTTTTTTATTGTAGAAATAAATGGCACTTATACAAAGTGAAATATTATGTACAAAGGAGAGCTCAAGGTTAAGTTCTCTTCCAGCAAACCCAAGAATGCCTAAAGGAATTGCAATCCAATGACAGGCAAAATGATTTGTTTTTATAACTATGGTACAGTACAGCACAATTTATTTTCATTTTATTCAAGTAACCACGTGCAATTTTCCATTGGTGTGGTAAAAGTACGTCAACCGGAAAACTGGTACGGTTGGCTGTAACATTACACATGACGGGTTTCCACCATAATGTTGTAGTGAAGTGAAGTCAAATTGATTTTGATTGTCCTAGATAAAAAAGAAAGTAGTACACCATTTAAGCGTGATTGATAACAAACACCCAAACATCGCCGCAAACTTATTCTTTTTTTAAATATTAGTAGGATAAGATTCCCCCGTGTGATCGAATTCACAAGGTACTTACTCTTTTATACGCTATAAACCACTTAAAAACTGTGTGTATTATATATTTGTGTAATAATAAATGTTATTTATATGAAGCATCATATATTATCTGATAAACGAACAGGAGACAGAATGTCAGCGCTTCGAATCCAATAAAGATTATTGCGTGTACCTAGCACATCGAGAGCGTTATTGAGTTTACGCTGCTTGAAATATTTGTACACATTTAGGATTTTTATCTTAAGTGGCATGAAAGAAGGGGAATATTCGTTTTTTTACACACAACGTGGCTGAAAAGGTATTTTCTTTCTTTAAAAAATAGAACGAAATATTATTAAATTTCTTTCTCCTCGAAGCTTCGTGCGACCTAGGGACTTCGGCTTCGTTAATTTAATTCACCTGGGTGCATTAAATACACTTTTAGTAAATTTTAAGCACCTGTACCGCCATTCATAAAACAAAAGAAATTATAGAAAGTCATTGAAACCATAAGTAACCTTTATTCACCCCAGATAAAAATGGTTCTATCGAATCGCGATCGTCAGGCAGACGTTCGTATATGATGGTGTTCCGAAAAATCCTACCAATTTTCAGCCGGGTGTGAATTATTGTAACCTCACGCTTAGATATAGCAATATTTTAAATTGGATCAGATCACGGATACTAAAATTGTTTTAAAAGAAAACATACTAGGTAAGTTTTAGTTTTAAACTACTTATTACAAATAAAAATAAATTAAACCAACTAAAATAAGACTAAAATTAAAACGCGTCGTAAAATTTCTCCGCATCGCATGCTTCTTGTGGCAGTGTTCCCAGAAGCAGCATTGCCACGTTGTATGGCAATGCTTATTCTCTGACCTAGAATGAGGCCAGCCCTCTGGTCACGAGAAGCGTCGACCATACGCTTCGCAATCTTCCTGAAGAGATTGCGAGCGCTCGGGCCCCATAGCCCCAACGTTTCGACTCCAAACGGAAAGAAAGCTAAATTATAGGTTAAAAATTAACAGCTTAAAATACCACAATGTCATAAAGCCTATCCTAAAACAAAATCAACGTAACAAGACGGATTACGATTATACTTCAATAGATCACACTGCCAACGGATGAAAATGTATTTCGTCCATTGGAAGTGTGATATATTGAAATTTTGTTTACTTTGAATGCAACAATAAACGGCTTGGGATTGGAGCCCGCCAGCGGCAAAAAAACTGTTTCGATACGGCTGATACCGGTTAACCAAAATGTTGGCCTTGTATAAATATTTGCGTTATTTTTTCTATGTTGAAAAACTGCGTGTAAAGATGTTCCGATTAGGGTTTTACAGATTGAGTGTGCTTTGCTAAATGTTTGTAAATGGATATGGCGAGACAGAAAATCTCTCTATGAACATAGCGGTTGGACAGCAACCGAAACGTTAGGATCGGGGGAAATAATAAGAACACCAACTAAACCGCTAGAATCCCGTAAAACATTTCACAAACAAAAACCATAATTGTATTTAGATTGCTAATTATTCAGATGAAACAACGATTTTGTATCGTCTTTTGTGAGGAAAAAGATTTTTCATCGACAGCTTCGGAACCCTGAAATTTTGTAAAGTTACTCAGCGATGCAGTATTGCTGGTTTGAATAGAGCTCAATTTATTTTCGATAAGTATTTATGTTATCACCAAAAGTTTAATGCGTACACACATCAAATTTATTAAAGGACCTTTTAGTTAAATTGGCCATAAAGGCGATGTGTTAACTGCTGTGTTTGAGTTTACACCTGTCTGTCCCCGCTTTATCTGACGTGGATCCGATTAGTATTTGTAACATACATAAAGCCGTGTGCACACGTACTCGTTTATTGAGGGACTACCGCTTGTGAAGTCGTAAAGTCAATTTGCATTTGAGTTGTGTACTTACCTTTACGGTTGCAAGGGATATGTGCTGTGATGCGAAATATTCTAAGCTTGATATTTTATTACATAGCATTGCTAAGTTTGACATGCTGTATATATTTTTGCATATTAATTACGTCACAGTACTTGATGTACATGTGTAGGAGATCACTAATCTACCCTACATCTTTCATTTGCCACGGCCCTTTTATGTTTTCAGAACGTCAGGAAATCTTGATGTTTAGATATATCTACATAAACATTTGCACAATCGAAGGCCATCTATCGTATTAATATAACATAAATTAGGTTAAGTTGTATAATTGCGTCCAACACTATTAACCGCAAGGTTTGTTGATGTCAAATTAAGAGCAGCCACAGAGAATAAATCAAGTGATTGAGAGGGTTGTGTCAATCTGTCTGCATAGCGCAGTCTGTTGCGACCGTGATGGATGACATACTGCCAATAATATATCACTGTGGTAGGTACAGATAAAAAATATTGTCAGCATATCATACGTTCAACTCAACAGACAACATAGTTTGAAAGATTTGTTATTTTATTCGATAACGTGGGTTATACAAGTGATATATCCATAGTTTGGGACAAAGAATACAGAGGTCTGCTTTTGAAACTGGGAGTACCTTTGAACGATTTATCAGTTATTGAAAACGGGTCCTGTTGTTATTGTTTTAACTGTAGTTCGGGAAGATAAGAGTAGTACCACAGAATAGATAATAGTACTAGCGTACAGAATGGAAGCTCCCACCCCCGCGCAGATTTCATTTCCTCACCCCGCACGTTCGAATCAGAGGTACGATTAAAGGCACATAATACAAGGGATGTGCCTTTCAAAGGTGCATAGTACGATACGTCGAGGAGAAGAGTGAGAAGATCGGCTTATTTCGACTTTGTAAAGCTTCCTCTCTATCGCACAACCCACAGTTTGATTTAACCCTGAAATGCATGATTTCTATTTAAATAATTACCGCAGCCCGTGTACCGGTTTAGTCCGGGATTAAATTCGTTAAAAGTCCTACAAAACTGATTGCAGTATGAGTCGTGAATTGAGAGATGATCAAGTCGGAGTGCATTACCAGTTACCCTTCGTTTACATCAAAAAATACAACAAGAAAGTCAAAAGACAATTTATTTTAACATACGCTGCATTTCGGACATTCACTGTAACATACTGACTGGATGCAGAAGGCGGAGGCTCGGGAGAAATACACACAATACGCACATTGGGAAACTACATGTTCATGAATCAGAAAATTAAAAAAAAATAGAAAATATTACCTATTTCTGTGTGTTTCTGGGTCTGTGTGTGTGTATTTCTGGGATAATATATCGTATGTGGAGATGTAGATTTTAATGAATTCTAAAATAGATAAATTATACCAAAATATCACAATTCAATCTTACTATTTGTTATTGAAATCACAAACATGTAGGCACAATAATGGGTTTTGCGAAAATATTTTGATGGGTGAGTGTTTAGTGAATTATTGTAGCTTCTGCCAGCGACTTCGCCCGCTTTGATTGTATTCAAAGTCAACGTCAAAGAACATTTATTATGTATATACCATTAAAACGGATTTTACAAAACGTTGAAAAGTTGTATATATAATGTATATTATCTTCAGAACCATTTTACGGATTTCAATTATTGATGTTTGAATGAATTTTTTATAGCATTTATTATGCTAACTTTTAAGTTCGAAAAACATCGGAAAAAATCCACCGTCGCCCTTAAAGACGGATATAAAAAGAAAGAAGGAAAATTTTAAATGATTCAGGTGTGGCTCAACAGCTCAGTTGGAAGAGCATTCCCCCTGTAAGGGAAAGGTCGTGAGTTCAAGTCTCACTTGAGCGTTTCATCTATTCCGATGTTTTTCGAATTATTGATGTCTCAAATTAAAGGTATTCAGCGCATAAGTTATTTTCATCCATGCAATAATAATAAAAAAAAATTACCTAAGAACGTACATAAAATGTGAAAATGTGGTAGCTAATAGGAATGTACATGTAAAGACCCTAATGAACTGAATGAAAAAAAATTACTACCGCCTGCTATCAAACTTGTTTCAATCGGCAGTTGTGTTTTTATTTTTTAATAATTAAAATTATATAAAACTTTTGAAATATGATTCTATAGCAGAAAACGTAATTGTTTTAAGTACCAGATGTCAAACTTTTCAGAAAAGCCGAAAATCTTTTGAAAAACTAAAAAAATCATTACTCATTAACTATTAATCGCAGGTAGATGATGGAATTATTCTTATCCTTCAAATGAAATAATCAAATAATTGCTAAAGTTGTTATAAACAGGATATTGGTCACATATAGCAATTCAGTTTTTATTTTCGGAACGTAAACATGTCATAAGCTGTGAACAGGTGTATGGCGAGGCCTAACATCGATGGTTTTACGTTATTAAATACAAGAAACAGAATATTAAATGCTATAAGTTTATGAGGTAGAAAAAGAAGTCCAAGACGAGATTATTGCACAGCAAATGGACATGGGTAATGGTCTTAACAGTGACAACGCAACGTAAGTATTTTTTTAAGATATCGAAATGAGACCCACATTATTTGACGCAGTATCTTTTTTCTGATTCTAATGGTAATTTAAACCCATTTTGGCTACTAACAGAAATTACGTTTTCTGCCATCAAATTACGACATATATTTTTTAGTGTATAGTGAATAGTGCCCCTGATATAACATAGCATAGGCTATATGTTATCCCAGAAATAGGATTCAGTCAGTCAGTCCGATGAAAATTTTATGCATCTGAAGTCGCGAGCAATAGTTAGTCTTTCATGGACACAATCGGTTTTAACTACTCTATAAAGATATCGTTGTAGTAGTGTTTTGTTATTGGTGCTGATTCTGTGGTTTGAGGGGGCTAAAATGTATCGCCATCAATTTTTTTTCGAATTGAAGACAAAGATGGAATACGTTTGTAACAACAGGATTGGCACCGTTGTCGGATGTGACGTAAGCCATGACATTAAGGGATAGAGCGAGAAAAATCATGCTAGCTCGCTCAAATATTGGTTACGATTTCAAATAATGCCAACCCTAACATTTTGAAGTCTCCCACACATCAACACTACCGTGCATGTGCACGATCTATGAATGTTGTAATTACAATTCAAATTTTTCATACATTTTGTCGAGAGCTTCCGACGTGTGGTAGTACATAAAGACAAGTGGATTAAAATAAATATTGTGTTGCGGATCTTGGCTGTGGTGGGACTAGGGGATGGGTACAGGACGCAGAGACTAGATAATGAGTTAATTGTTTTTGACATCCATCTTACCGGTTCAGGCAAGGATGACTTTTGGTATAGTCATTTGTATGAAAGCTAGAAAAAGGCACCTACTGCTCAAGTTTTTTTATAAAGGACACTTCAATTTGACTTCAACTCGCCTGATAAAAAGGCAAAGTCTCGGAAAGAGGGTCACCATCGTAAACATGTACCATGTTAACAGTGGTGGCACTCAGCTTGACGGCCTCATCAGATAAGGTATCTCACGCCCCTGTTGCATGCGCCGCAGCAGAGGATGGCCTCAAGGGCAATTAGGGGATACCGCACGATATCCTTTGAAGCGGCGAGTCTCCTGGCTGGATCGCCACCGTGGATCCTGGAAGCGAGATCCCTTGCAGCACTCTATCGGTTCCGTAAGGAGGCGCGGGAGCGGGGATACGATCCCGAGCCCGAAGACATTCGGGCCGAGAGATCCCGGCTCCACAGGATCATGGTGGCGGAGTGGGAGCGACGACTTGAGCAACCACGCGCAGGGCATGCCGTCATAGAGGCGGTAAGGCCCATCATGGGGGAATGGCTCGAGAGGCCACATGGCAGCCTCTCGTATCGACTGACGCAGATTATCACCGGGCACGGGTGCTTTGGGCGGTATGTGCGTCGGATCGAAAAGGAGCCAACGTCCGAGTGCCATCATTGCGACGCGAGCTAGGACTCAGAGCTGCACACGCTCGCCGAGTGTCCGGCATGGGCCGGACCGAGACGGGAGCTAGTGGCGGCCCTGGGAGTGAGAGTTCTTACCCTCGCCTTCCTGCTCACAGCAATGGTCCGCTGTGCGGACGCGTGGGCGGCCGGCGTCTCCTTCAGCGAGCAGGTAATGGTCGTGAAGGAGACGGCGGAACGGGAGAGGCAGCGCGAGCGAGCAAGACCCGCGAACCGCGCTGCTCGCGCGCGCAGGCAACTCGGGCGTCGGGGGTCACTGACTGACCTCCGTCCCCCATGAGCGCGGGCCTGGGGGTGACGAGTGAAGCCGCCTGTCACCCCAGC
Source organism: Eilema sororculum (assembly GCA_914829495.1). Lineage (NCBI taxonomy): Eukaryota > Metazoa > Arthropoda > Insecta > Lepidoptera > Erebidae > Eilema > Eilema sororculum. Next base: position 4,519,819 of record OU618532.1, read on the forward strand.
AGAAGCAGGCCACGGCGACGGCGCGCTGAGAAGCGTGCCTCCCCATTCCGGGGGCGAGTCGGGGACACCGTTGTCTCCCCTCCCGAGGAGGGCTAGACCGTAAGGGATGGCCCTGGGTCAGCCGGGGTGCGAGGGATATGTGGATGACAACCTCACCTCCGGCCTACCACCACGACCCACAGTCGGCGTGCGGTTTTAGTCGGTTCGAGTCCGACATAACCTCCTTTTCCGGCTCCGGCAGGGGGGTATCCGAGGGGATTTCCGCACGAAAAAAAAAGGATACCTTTTCACGCCCCGTTCAAAAGACTGTAGGAACACGTGAGCTGGCAGGTAGTTCCAGATCTTAAGGGTGTGGCATAGGAATGATTCCCTGAAACCTTGGTTCTAACAGGTAAATTCTGCACCGTATACGTAAGTAGTGGTCTTTCTCATTCGTACTCGTACATAGAAGTTATTGGTAGTCATAGAAATTGTATAACGAATTCTGTTTGTAAATGTTGCCCGCACAAATAAATAGCACACCTATTACGTGAGACTGAAAACAAAGGGATATTCAAGTGTGAATACATAAAAACCTCTCATACGTTTCGTGTTATGGAGTTCGTGTAACACGAAAATGTCATAAATTCCATTTGATACTCAAACACCTTTACTGCGCACACATCGTTACCCAATACAAATTTGCACAGCGAACAAAGATCGATTTCTTACAAGACAATGTTGCTTACTCCTATTACGCAGTCGTTCAGTGGTAGTATATTCGAACCTTAGGTAATATTAGGTAAATCTTTGCCAAATTTCCGACAATTTAGTTACAGAGGGTAACTAAATTGTCGGAAATTTGGCAAAGATTTTCAAAATATGATATTGACGCGATGCACGTAGCGACCGATTATCCGCACAGTGTAACCGTAGTCTAACCATACAATTTCTATAGATTGTGGACTGGTTTTATATTGCTATGACTCAGTAGGTATGTATCTATCACGTTCGTTTGACGAACAATTCTCTAGCGGATGCTTCCTTTTCTGGGCTATGGATTAAACATCTATAGAATTATTCCCGTAAGACCTATGATCAGCTCAAACAATGATAGTAGCCGCTACTGCGCGGAACCTCGACCTTGATACCGCCCGCTGAGTGCGGCCAAATTTTTATAATTGTGTAGGACGGTAGATCAGGTTTTGGCCTCCTAGGTCCAAGGTATCAAATAAGCAGACATCCCACCCTGATGGTTGGCGAACTGTCAAACAAATCTGTATATCACGTGACTTGAAACACGCATCCCCATTAACTGGTACTATTATGGCAAGCACACGAATCAAATGATACGTAATTTATCTGTCATCTGTCGTAAACTTTGTTACTTATGACTAATTTATGCTAAATTAAAGAATCAAATAATCAATTTCGTTTATTCCGTTTGGGCACATAAGGAGCACATATGAACCACAAAATTTAACAATAATATCACGAAGCAACTACAAGAATACTGAAGAAAGTAAATAAGTAAATAATTTCAAAATTATTCTTTCGCTGGTTCGGTTAGTTGGTTCTACTGAGAAGATACCTGTAAGAAACTCCGTGAACTAGATTATCCTTTTTTTTTAAATATGGTTTTATTTAGGCAAGAGATTAGTATGATCATACATTTTTGTCACTACGGGATAAGTACTTGTTGAAAGAAAAGCAAAAGAAAAAACGGTATTAAAATTCTAGCTGGGCCCCGTGATTTCACGTGCTGCTCAAATATAAAAAAAGATTATAACGACTTACGACGTAAAAACATTGTCCCAAGAAGCAATCTTCTCTTTTCTAAAAACATAAAATTGTAATTCTCAAGTGAGCAATGATAGGAGCGGCGACTGCGGCTATATCTATAATGAAGGGTGCGAAGAAATTTTCGTTGAATACCTTCAATCATGTCAATATACTTAGCATGATACGGGTTCCAAATCAGAGTAGCAAACTCGAGACAAGGAAGTCTGATGAGCGATATGTATAGGTATCTGTAAGTTAATGGGCGTATAAAGGCTCTGCTATTCTATTACGCATTATGAAACCGTATAGTCGATAAACTTAGTTAACAATACTATCTACATAGATGCTAAAATGAAGCTTGGAGTCTAGCTCACAATACACAATACAAGACAATACTAGTTTTAACACTTTGTTTCTTAAACTGAACCTATAATTATGAATTTGTCTGTTCTTAGTGAATGTGATTGAGGTACATTTCGGCAAGCTAAGTGACGATTTATTGATGATGTAGTAATTAGAAAGTTGATCTAAGTCACTTTGAAGAACACAGTCATTGATATTATTAATAATTCTGTAAATGTTTAAGTAGTCAGCGTAAAGTAAATAATTGTAGTGTAAAAATCAAGTATTTATTAATTTCATTGGTAAATATCGTGAATAATAATGGGTCGATAATAGAGCCTTGTGGAATTCCAGATGTTACTGCAATTTTGTCGGACTAAAAACCAATAACGACGACTTTTTGGGGAGAACATCCAAAAATTCGAATTTCGATACTCCGATTTACAAAATTCCGAATATTATAATTACTAAGTAATAAAGCTTCGACTATTCAAAAACACGGTACTTATAATCCGACAGTCATAAATACGAATGATCATTATTCGGAATTTCACTTGTACTAATAATAGAAATCCGTAATGTTGTTGGCCCGAAAAACGTTATACTGAATTTCAAATTTCCGAAAATTCATTGTTTAAATTCCAAAGGACAATGCCCATGACAGTCAGGACCACCGTACGATTTTGCTGAATATTGCTTCAGAAATTTGATAAAATAGCCAAATATCATTATCAGTTGCTTGTTGCTTGTTTTTTAATCAAAATCCGGGTTTCCAAGAGTTTTTAGAAAACGTGACATAACCTCAAAAAATATTAGGTACTTACCTACAATTTAGCCCTGAGATCCCCGTCTCCTTTGTGTAAGTGGACCTTCGTCGTACAAATCCACGTTGTAGGTCTATTTGCGCTAATTTGTTTGTTAAATTTGTTATTTTTGGTATGACCACTAAAAGTTACAGCAGAGTTGTAGAATTTACACAACAAAAATGTTTTTACTCATTTTCTGTGCGATGACTAGTAGGCTCCTTTTTACGAGATGGCGGTTACGGTACAAGGATTGTGACTCCAAAAAAATATATTTAAATATGCAATAACCGCTTCTTAACATTTAATATCTGATGTAATGCATTCCCAATTGTAATTATTCGACAGACTATCAGATCTTAACCATGATGATATATCATACAACTGAATAATAATGATTCATATCAAAAGAGTACATTCGCGCTGTGTATCAGCGCGAATGTACTCTTTTGATATGACTCTTTAATTTGATTAAATTTAATATAAATGACTTGTTAAAAATGTATTTCATTGTATTGTTTTTTTTTTCAGATCGAACTGAATTGCGAGCAGTAGACCACATTGCAAGTTCGTTTACTTTCTAAAAAGGTACGTGTAAACCTTGTCTTCCTCTGTTCTCTGTTCCTGGTATAAGTTTTTAAAATCAGTATAACCCTTGCATAAAGTTTAAAAAATATTTTGTTAATTGTTTCATTTTCCATTTTAGTAATATCATGTAGCATTTGCTTACCAAAACCAGCTTAACATTAATTGTAATTATTCGACAGACTATCAGATCTTAACCATGATGATATAAGAGCATATAACTGAATAATAATGATTCATATCAAAAGAGTACATTCGCGCTGTTACAGATTGGATTAAATTTAACATAAATAGCTTGTTAAAAATAATTTCATTGCATTGTTTTTTTTCCAGATCGAACTGAATTGCGAGCAGTAGACCACATCGCAAGCTTCGTTTACTTTCCAAAAAGGTACGTGTAAACCTTGTATCGCGCAAGTTCTTCCTCTGTTCTCTGCTCATGGTAGAAGCTTTTAAAATCAGTACTACCCTTGTATAATGTTATAATTATTGTTTTAGTATAATCGATATAAGATTTTTTTGTTAACTATTTTATTTTCCATATTAGCAATATCATGCAGCACTTGCTTACCAAAACCAGCTTAACACTTTAATATCTTCTGATGTTATGCATTGCCAATTGTAATTATTCGACAGACTATCAGATTTTAACCATGATGATTTAAAGAGCATACAATTGAATAATAATGATTCATATCAAACTGTCCATTCGCGCTGATACAGATTGGATTAAATTTAAAATAAATAGCTTGTTAAAATATATTTCATTGCATTGTTTTTTTTCAGATCGAACTGAATTGTGATCAGTAGACGACATCGCAAGCTTCGTTTACTTCACAAAAAGGTACGTGTAAACCTTGTATCGCGCAAGTTCTTCCTCTCTTCTCTGTTCCTGGTATAAGTTTTTAAAATCAGTATAACCCTTGCATAAAGTTTAAAAAATATTTTGTTAATTGTTTCATTTTCCATTTTAGTAATATCATGTAGTAATATCATATCACTTGCTTACCAAAACCAGCTTAACATTAATTGTAATTATTCGACAGATTATCAGATCTTAACCATGATGATATAAGAGCATGCAACTGAATAATAATGATTCATATCAAAACTGTCCATTCGCGCTGATACAGATTTGAATAAATTTAAAATAAATAGATTGTTAAAAATATATTTCATTGTATTATTTTTTTTTCAGATCGAACTGAATTGCGAGCAGTAGACCACATCGCAAGCTTCGTTTACTTCACTAAAAGGTACGTGTAAACCTTGTATCGCGCATGTTCTTCCTCTGTTCTCTGTTCCTGGTATAAGGTTTTAAAATCAGTATAACCCTTGCATAAAGTTTAAAAAATATTTTGTTAATCGTTTCATTTTCTATTTTAGTAATATCATGTAGCACTTGCTTACCAAAACCAGCTTAACATTTTAATATCTGATGTTATGTATTCCCAATTGTAATTATTCAATGGACTATCAGATCTTAACCATGATGATATAAGAGCATACAACTGAATAATAATGATTCATATCAAAAGAGTACATTCGCTCTGATACAGATTGGATTAAATGTAACATAAATAGCTTGTTAAAAATATATTTCATTGCATTGTTTTTTTTTTCAGATTGAACTGAATTGTGAGCAGTAGACCACATCGCAAGCTTTGTTTGCTTCAAAACAAGGTAAGTGGTTCACTAAATTTCATTTCATTTATAATAATATACCGTACCGTACTAATTAATTGAATTTCTGTCTAATTGAATTTGTGTTTAGGGATGAGCAATAAAATATTATATTTTATTGCCGATTATACACTCGAAACTTACCTTCTTTTTTGTGAGGAAGTCCCCTCGGAAAAGGCGGGGACGGTTATGTCGGACTTAAATCGACTGCACGATGCACGTCTCGGGTCTTCAGTAGCCTGGAATTGACAAATTATGGGCATGAAAGTTTGACAAAAGTAGAGTTAATTAGGTCTTGAGTTCTGTCAGTAAAATAAAGATTTGGCCGATAATAATATAACAATAGTCGTTTCTCACGAAATCATTGCTAAGTCAGATTTTTTTATTCCTAAAAATAATACTACTTTTAAAATCTGGACACTGAATTAAACTGTGGACATAAATTGAAACTGGTTTAGATAAATATTTCGTACACGTTACAATTTTATGAGCATTAGGCCAGTAGAGAGAATTCAAAGCGTTTTTTCTTCATACGCAGAAAATAATAAACATTGGGACAATTTGGACATTGAATTTTAACAATAATATCTACCAGTTATTGAAATCATTAGGTCGAATGGGATCGAAAATTTGAAATAGTTTTTATTGTCCTGGTTTAGGCCTTTATTATGGTATTCCTTACACTGAAATAAATGTTTTATGTCTTGAAACGCGTTCATGTATTTATCTGGTAAAAGTAAGTACTTCAATTTATTGTATTTCTTTTTATAATCCATTATATTGCCCGATGTAGGCTTATAAAGAAAGAGAGAAAAAAGAAAATAATGCAATAACAGTTATTTTTTTTAGTAAAAAAACACAATTTACAATACATGATTTCGTTGCCACTTCCAATAGAGTTTTTCCTTCTCTCCAACACACACAGATGTGTCAAGGGTAGTTGACATGCCAATAGTAAATTGGTTTGCATAGATTCTGAGGTAACATCGGACTATTGGATCAGCCCTACTTGGGGTGCTCGGCAAACATAAAATATTCATAGATACAAAAAACTTCTCGAGCAAACATCTAAGGATCATGTAAATATTTGCTCAGGAATCCGCATCGTATTATTCGCCACAAATTTTATTTAACTCTATCACAGTTACTAGACATTTTATTATAATATAATGTATGGTAGATGTTCGTTCTGTTTTCTTATTTTGTTTCCCTTTATGGACATAGGATTTTGTATGTTTTTAAATATTGTTTCCTTGGTCAGGTAAGCTCAATCTAAGTAATCGTTAGGTGCTATAAAATCATACAGTACCAGTAATAGACATTTTAGACCTAGACTCAAAAAAACACATGGCTTACATCTATAAAGGGATGGGGCAATTTTATTTCCAACAGTAAGTCGGTCTTAACCATGTAGGTGGCCAAGACCAGTTGGGGTTTCTGTGATATCTTGCTGATCTCCAGCATAACCATGCGGTTTCAGTCGGTTAGAGACGGACATATCACTAGAAGAAGATAACAAAAAAATTCTTCCACGTTTACGATAATACAAATATTTCGTCAATAAATCAGAAAATTTAAAATACCATAACTTTTGAACAGCTCAACCGATTTTCATCAAGCATGTCTAAGAAAACTCGCACATACACGTTTCATCCATTCGGGAGCTATGATGCCACAGACAGACAGGTCAAACTTATAACACCCTTCTCTCTCGGGGGTTAAAAATATATATTTCAGGTAAACCAAAACGAGAGTGAACTACAGTAAAATTAAAAACACTCTTGGCGTCAGTGGGACATTTTTTTGCTAAAATTATTTCTCGAGACGTCGATGTTGGGGTATTCGTTGCCGAAGGATACAATGGCTATAATAGGGACACGGTAACGAGCTTGGAACCGTCAATTTGGTGACAATGGTCTGTAAGTGTGTCTCTCCAGTATATTTCAGAGTCTTGTTAAATTTTGTGTGCATCGAGGTGGCGGGATCAGGTCTTAAAATATATGAAAGTATTTATACCTACTATTTGTATCCTATATAAGACTTAATGGTATCTCTAAAGATAAAGCAAGTATTTCTAGACTTCCTTGGTCGCGCCCAGAACCCTGGAGCTCAGCAGCATTGACTGAGCTAATATCATTATGGTAGATATTCCTAATGAGGAATATCTCCACCCGCTCATCTCCTCATAGTCAGAAGACTGATAGCACGATGCGCTCTTGAAAAAAAAAAAAAAATATATGCATATAGACTGATCTCTTCAGGTACTTTTTATTAGAAAGAAAAGTATTTTAAGTGCATACTTTTCTTTCTAAAAACAGGTACCTGTAAAGGTATCGCGCGAGTTGACGACAGGAAAATAATCAAAAATTGAAAGTTGCCAACTCGAGGTTTCCCGCAAGTTTATTGCCCGCGAGTTGATGAATGACTCGGTCTATCTATTAGCCTATTTTTATCCGTATCTGTTCAACTGTTGAATTATTAAGTAGTTATCAAACATCCAAATATTTAAGCGTCATTACAAAACTTCATATTCATAATATTAGTAGGTATCGAAAATCAATAATACCTACTCGGGTCCAAAATAGTATCAGTACCATAAGCCTTATGACCTCTTTGCCCATCAAGAGTAAAGCTCTCTAAACCGCCAGACGGGCCTAAGGACATACCCTCGTTAACTTGCCCAATTAAGCTCCAATTATGTGGATACAGTATGTTCATAAGTTTATCTTGTTAGCATTCAAACCGAATGGACTTATAGACATTTAGCACGTTTGATCCAACCTGAATGTATTACAATGTACAATTTTGTATCCAAAACTTCCCTTTTGAACTCGCTATTATTATTTATTCTGTGCTCCAGAAGTGAAAGACCATCAAACTGCGGTACCCATTGAATTTCTCAGCTTCCACCATCAGTTTGAGGTTTTCAGCATCTGGTGTTGATACTTAGCATCTGAACTATAGCGGACACCCGCTCTAGTTCAGACGGATACAATTAACCGGATTATATGCTGTGTATTATTGAACAGTTAAATTTTGGTTTATATATGATGCCTATGGACCCCTTTACAACGAAGCATCCTCCAGTCTTAACCACAACCACTATTGAGAACAGAACAAGCCTGCCTTAGCTTCAACCATTTGAAGCAGAAACTTCATAAAGCGTCTCATATAAAATTGAAAGAGGTCATTTGAACTGAAATGGGTTTATTACGAACTGTGAATGCCAGTAGTAACTGCTTAACGTTCTACTTTTAAATGACAATAGTCTGGAGTCTGCTGATATTTTATATCCCGAAGCAGGGTTTCTGAAAGTGGGGTGCCCATACTGTTATTGGATATCCCAGTTGCTACAAGTATATACACAACAAAAATTACGTAACAGTGAGAAAATAATAATCACTCAATAAAATCAGTCAATTAAATAACTTGTAGGGCTTCAGCCCATTTGGTTAGGTGGAGGGGAATCGTTACACATTCTCTTTACCAATTCACCTTAATTAATTAATTCCCTTTACGGACTCACTTGCTTCGCCCAGTGGTCTATGCAGCGAGCTCAGTATGCACACAACCCACTGCGCGACTTTGAATTCGTGTACTAGCCCCACCGTAAGTGTCTACGTTTCCACACTGTAAAGCATTACGGACAGGAAATACTGATCTTTCTTTGAGGCATTTCTGTAAGCATAAAGTGAAAACTCAATACGACGGGTTCACTATTGTCTTGAAAACATAAAAGGCGTCGTGGAGCTAAAAGTTTGAGACACCCTGTCTCATAAGAACGCTTTCCAAGTGTTTTTAATGTCTCTGAATACGTAGCCGTTTCTGCTAATAGTAAGATATCAAAACGTATCACGGAGGTAAGAGGGTACTGCGACGTGTGCAAACATCGTTACGTTGGAATAACACGGAACATCTGTCGAGGGAAACGAGACTTGTACGTATTTTTATCTTTGCATTGGTTTTCGACGCTCAACGAAGTACTGTCGTAAATTTGATTGACTCGTTGGTTTCTTGGCGTGAGTTTGTGCTTATGTGTGCCAGTGACTGTGTGAGATTCGCGATCTGGGCAAAGTACAATACAGTGTCTTTGTGATCAGAGACAATATGGTGAATTCCGAAACATAGTACGTTCAAAGAAACCCTCTGAAGAAGCACTGGCTTTGTAAAAATAATTTATGTTTTTGATCAAAACATTCTGCCGATTCAATTGCATTTAACTAAGGATCAAGAACAATTGGAATACCGCAAGTTAGTCTTATGTAAATGTGTTCGTATACAAGATGCAGGACATACTATCAGAACTGTCTTAGGAACCATGTGCTCTTTTTGTATCAACATCGATACTTTATTTTTTGATGATCCAAACGATCCAAGAAGAATCTAGGAGGCTTTAAATCTATAATATAAAAATGAATCTCTAAATGTGTTGGTTAGCGCACATAAAGCGCCAATTCTTTTGTTTTAAATATTCGTTGAAGTTCAAGGATGGTTTTGATTGCGAGAAAAATTCGAATAATTGCCGGGAACCGACATCCACGTGGGCGGAGCCACGGGCAAAAGCTAGTTTTTCAATAAAAATGTTTCCCTAATATAAAAAAGTTGGATATTTGTCACCAACAGTTTCGTATTTGTTTTGTTTTTCATTTGAAACTTAATAAGTATTGGGCCGGCCTCGCTTGTAAATAAAACAAATAAGATGTTGACTTGTCCCTTCACTTGTGACGCAACCCCAGCTTAAACTTAAGCTGCTTACGCCTCACGGGATCACGGAGGCTACCATGAAAATGTATGTTCAAAATTTCGGACTCGCAGAACAACGTTTGGCGGGTCAGCTATTAGGTATTATAAATATAAGAGATGGATGTATATATCTTACTCTTTCATGCAAAAATTACTGAATGAATCCGGACGAAACTCGATGTAAAGTAAGATTATAGTCTTGAACAGCACATGATGTGCCATTTTAGTCTCGGGAAGTTATGTAATTTATGTCATACGAAAATCAAAATGTATGGTGACGAGTTGGTCTGATGGAGTTGTACATTCCCGTATAATATGACGAAGCACGAACGAAACGACTACTCACGACGGATTTCTATCAGTAGAGTTTAGGGTGAAAATAAATTCACGTGCCGTCTTCGGTCGCTCATGGAGAGAAAAACGTGATTTCCCGTACCTATTGTCTAAAAATTCGGTTCGTAACTTCGAATGTAGGTTCCATAGTAGGTCTACAGGCTCTCTTCAGAAAATATTAATAAAATCTACAGCCAGTTGCCAAGTGTCGAGAAAAATGGGATTTCGTACGTTTAGAAGTTACAGTGTATTAGAATCACATATAGCTAGCTCACTTTGAAGCTATTATATTTGGCTTTAGCATTGGTGCCATGTGGCGCCTGCTCGCTTTTCACATTCACTTGTTTTCCGCTTTTCTGTGTAAGGTATTAGAATTTGGGAGCGACTATGAAAAACGTTCTCAGTTATTCAGTATATAGGTATATCGTTTCTTTTATGTATATTTTGTGATATTTCTTTTGCACGTTATTTGATTTCGATGAAATCTATAAGTGTTAAAAGCGGTGGACTTATTGCCGATTGCCTCGAGATTCAATAGAATATCTTTTTACCATGCACAAAGCTTCAAATGAGCTACGGAGTGGTTTGCGTTTCTATAGACGCCAACCTTCCATGTTTGTAAGATCTTATATCGTAGGGAGAAAGATGCATTTACAAGTATGATAATAAATTATATCTCATTTTTTATTTTACCTTTGTTTTTCTCATTCATGAGTAAATCAAAAGTACATAATATTATAGTTACGTTTCTTTTTCATTGGGCTAGGCAGATGTAGCAACAATTCATGTACTACGATTTAATTACAGTTCCTTTACCTACTTTCATAATTGCTTCCATACAAGCTCGTCAGATACTCTCCCTCCTTCAAAATTTTCTCGATCTGATTCTGATCATCAATTAAGTATGTCCCATCCTCTGCTAAAAAATCTTGGCCATTATTATTTTCACCATACACAACGTGTTCTGGTCTGCACCCTAAGTGGTATTAAATAGCATTCACTTTTCTTTTGTTTTTATTTATATTTTTACGTTTGTGTTACTTTGCTGAGCTCTTCATTTTATTTACAAGGTTTCATGTAGCTTTGCCGGTCCCGGTGTCTGTAGTAAAATCTAATTTGACCCACTTTCCAGTGTGCTACCGTAGAGAGTCACGTAGTTCGGGAGTGCAATCTTAGAGTTTAAGCCACCTGATTTCATTTTACGTATGTCTTTTTATTTTTCAACTTATTATGCTTTGTAAGTTTTTGAATATGGTAGAAGAAGTGGTGGTATATCACTTTATTGTACACCAAAGAATGAAATAATTTTAATAATATGGGTATAAACAAGACCTTCATTATGTACGTATAAGTAGTGGCAATCTCTCATAAACAACTAATCTAGACGAAAATTAAATTTTCTGATAATTGCAACTGGTCTGGCGATAAAAGTAGAAGATTTAGCCCGAAGATTTTGTGTCTTTAATTTGCTTTGAACCCACAACTTATGATTTACTAATCAAACGTACTACCGCTACGCCACGTAGGTTATTTTGCTGTACCAAGCTCGTTCTACTATGACAGTATTGATTTTGTTACAAATTGAAGTGGTTTACATAACCGAACCGTGCAATTTGGCATTCATCCTCATCAATCAATGTAACAAAAGACCTCTTACACCTACGCGGTTGACCTATTCGTTATGAAAATTAAATACTCTCGTCTCACTTCTCCCATAAGAGGGTAAGAGAGAGGGGATGACTTTGATATTTTAATTTTAATATGATGATAAATAACTATAGATACGATAGTATATAGATAGTTATGGTAGTAAAGTAACAGAAATGACTATAATATAGCCTATTTCATTAAAAAAGTAGGCGTTAATCCACCTCTCCCTACCCTCTGGGGGATTTACAAGTGAGTATACGTATGTGTGTGTGTAATTTTGTCTTTTTTCTGGGTGGTACCCCATCGTACGAATGACTACCCGATACTGTTTGTTAGAAGTTGTTATAAGAGATACATAGATAGATAGATAAATCTTTATTGTACACCAGTATTACAGTAAATGCATGGACAATCCATGACATTATGTACAAATGGCGGCCTTATATCGCTAAGAGCGATCGCTTACAGGCAACCAAAGAGATACGGCTGAATATTATCCAGGCTGTTAGTCAAATTTACTACTTACGGCAAGTCAAACTTACGGCTTGGTTAACGGCCTAGGCAGTTAATTGAACTGTTGATTAAGCAAGATGGCTGCGACAGCTACGTAATATTACTAGCGGCATATAACAGGATTAAAGAGGGAAATAAAATAAATATACCAACACCCGGGTACCGCCGTGGCACTGGAGTTTAAATCCTATAATCCTATTGCAACGTCATTTACCAATGTCAAAAAAATCCTATTTCGTGGGACTTGTTTTTTTTCTTTTCCGTGCGGAAATTCCCTCGGATACCCCCCTGCCGGAGCCGGAAGGGGAGGTTATGTCGGACTCGAACCGACTAAAACCGAAGAAAATGACTGGTGAAATGTGGGTGTCAAACCTAACCTAACCTAACCCCCCGGGGATAAAGGCGTGATTGTATGTAAAAAAATCCTGAAGCATGAGGCAAATTTAGACAAAATGTGTCGTGTCGTGTCAAAATTTTAACTCAAAGGATGCAACAACTTTTAAAGATTGTGAAGTGGGGGAAGATGAAAAAGGTAACTTTTTCTCTCGGTACATCGTGAAATATTATTGACAAGATTTATACGAACGAGACATCGAAAATGTTAATTTTTTTTCGCTTCGCAATTTATTTGGTGTCACTTCAGTTGCCAATTGCAAATTGCCCATGGTTCGATCAGTAGAACTCCGTGATCGGACCACGGGCAACAAAGGGTATTTACACTGAACTGTTAAAATAGTCTTCTTTTAATTTCCTTCTTGTTATAATCTATTTTCATTTTAATACGGTGACTATCTTCAGTATAGTAATAAACATGAACTACTCAAGACAGCAATGTACATCCATTCAGCAATATTGTCCCCACCTTATTGGGAGCTCCCAATTGGTCTATAAACTGTTGGTGGTTCAAGTTACGACCTCCTTTGGGCAGACTTACATTCAACAGTTGACTGTTATGGGCTGTTAATGTGACGTCACAAAATAATATCGCTTCGCTTTAATGCCAATGATGCCTATGGGAGCATTAATGCATTCACGAGCGCAATAACAACGTCATATATCTCGTAGTCATCGATATCGATATTATCTAGGTGCTTTATGACGTAATTAAGCAGATTTGAACGCATAACTTTTCCAATACAATATAGTTGGTGTAGTCCACTTAGTGCACCCAGCTGAATAGCACCTGTGCGAATAGCACCTAGCCATGTCCACGAAGAGCACCTATCAAGATTTTTGGCAGGTGCTATTCGTGGATTAACTGTACTTTAGAACGGTGACATTCTTTCCGAGACATTGCTTTTAGCATACCATTATCAGAAGTCAAATTTGAGTGCCCTTTCATAAAAAAGAAAAAAAAGAAAAAAAGAAAAAAGAAAAACAACGGTATAATGTTCTACTGCTGTAAGATATCGCGTGTAATGTTCCCATTGAAATACGCTCATCAACTTTTTCTTTTTTATGCTCTTTTTAGAAGCGGCTGCCGTCTAACCACACTTAGAGAGGAAAGTCTGGCTAGATTTTCCCACGTCAATGGTCGTTACGATTGCCAGTCAACGTTGTTTTGGACCCCACAAACCTATCTAATATTCCATGTTCAATCAATAGAGGTGCTCAAATGTTTAATGTGTGTGTATTCGCATTTTATGCTTTCACAGACTCGGCAATACTCTAGAGACGTCTCTGGGGTCGTAAGATTATGTAGACTAAACTGTTTATCGTTAAACTGTATGTTCGTAAAACACTTTACTGTGCTTCCTATTCCGTCCCAAGGGTTCGACGCTACAGGCTTTTTCTAAACCTCTGCCTAATTTGTTGTATGAATATACTGCGGGAGCAGATTTACATGTGATTTTCATATTAAATAGGATAAATAAGAATAAGGGCATTATACCCTACTCAAAATAACTAGGTATAATGTTTACAAATTAAAGTAGGTATCTAAAATGTAAGGGTATATATTGTGTTGATATGTCTAATTATTATCAAGCGAAATAAAAAATATTTTCTTTCTTTATTTTCCTTCATTTGCATGAAGTACCAGGCTCACAGAAATTTTAAGGAACATTATCTGGGTCGCGGTAGCGGTGTGTTTTAAACCTTTCTATTCCGAACTTAACGCGGACGAAGTCGCGGGCAAAAGCTAGTAATAAATAAATCTTAAAATTTACTTTCAAGGTGATTAACGAATCGAATGTGGGGTGGGAAAAGAATTATGTTTTTGAGGTGAAACCAACCCAATTAACTTTGACTTTGACAAGCCAAACCAAAAGTAGGTGGGCTAAGCAGACCCTGAGATTCAGGGTGAATTATTGAAACTACAACAACGTTTCTAATCAGTTTTCAAATGGGTCAAACTAACGGAACGGGATCGAAATTCCCCACAGGTTGAGGCGCTAGAACTGCCAGTAATTATCCGGTATCAATGTTCCGCCCTTGTTCCACCGTCTATATCGATTATACTTTTTAGTGAGGCGTAAACTAGTTGTAAAGTGAACGTCGATCAAAGTTATTACAGTTAATAGCTTTATTGAGTCCCCTTCGATAGTTTAGGAGCTAGCTGTTCTTGTTAGCGAGTTTGTAATCTGTTTGATTATATCAAACACAGATATAATTATTATAAAGACGGTTCGTTGAAATTTGATTTAAATTTGCGGAATTAAACGTCCGATATCTAACTATTCAATAAGAAATAGCCGTGATTTACGGACGAGTTTCTGTGAAACTTTCCTATCTCCTAAAGAGAGGAGAGTAAACCATAGTTTTTTAAGTTACCAAGAACTAAGCCTAAGCTCTTTGTTTATAAATAAAAATTCCATAACATTCTACACAACGCTATCTAGACCCATGGTAAGCTTAACTAGCTTGTGTTATGGAATCTAAAATGCGGATAAACATACTTAGATACTTTTTTTGTAAATACATACATATTATACACAGAAACACCCAGACCAATGCCCATCATCATCATCCACATAGAGACGTTAGTCCTGATTGCATCCGAGGCCACGGTGCCCTCGGAGCTCAGGGTCCGCCTTCCGGCTCTTCCTCCTCCACTTCGCACGATCTTGGGCGTCCAAGGTAGTGAGACCGTTTTCACGCATGTCACCCTCCACGACGCCAAGCCAGCACTTCTTGGGCCTACCCCTTCTACCTGGACCGGGTGGGGGCGCCATTGCCAGGCATTTGTTACCCACGTAGCTGGGCGGTTTCCGCAAGACGTGGCCGCACCAGCGGAGGCGGCTCTCTTGCATTTTATCTGCGATGTCACGGACATGAAGGCTGCCGCGGATGCGCGAGTTCCTCACGCGATCTTTACGCGTGACTCCACACATCCACCGCAGCATTTTCATCTCCGTGACACGCAGCATCTGCTTGTGTCGCTCCAACAGCGGCAACGCCTCACAGCCGTGTAAGAAGACAGGTCTAATGATTGTTTTATAGACCTGCCCCTTCAGCCTGACTGGCATTTTAGTGTCGCAAGTGACGCCAGTCATTTCCCGCCACTTAGCCCACGCGGCGGCAATACGTGCCTTGACGTCGTGGTCGATGTCACCAGTAACGTGAAGTACAGATCCCAGGTACTTAACCTGATCCGTGCGCTCGACCAAGTTCTCGCCTATGCGAACGGGTGTGGGATCTGTTGAGTTTAACGCCAAGTACTCTGTCTTCGCCACATTTAGCTTCAGACCGCCGTTCTCAAGCGCCTCCTTCCACACTTTCACACGTCGCACCAATCTGTTCCTGTCTGCGTCCATCAGCGCAATGTCATCAGCATACATAAGCAACCATGGAGGCTGCTCATGTGAGTCTCTGATACTGTCCGACAAAACGTCTAACACCAAGCTGAACAGGTAGGGACTAAGTACGGATCCTTGGTGTACCCCGACGGTGATGGGGAAGGTTTTCGTGTCGCCAACAGCGGTCCGAAACACCCAGACCAATGCAAATAGCCATATTCATGCACACAAATATGTATTTAAACTGAGCGGGGATCGAACCCGCGCTTCCCATACGGTCGAACCACGGAGCCAGGACGTTCCTGCGTAGCAGTCGCGTTCACTACCGCCACGCCACAGAGGCTTTAAAAGCATTTTTATTTCGGTCATAGAATCTCTCAGCTTTCCTATAGGCCACATTTGCCAAAAGAAACCATCTGAAATGTTGCAGTTAACACGATCGGACGTGATTGGTCGTCCAAGTTACGGTTGGTCAACGCGAATAAGGACGTTGATCAACGAAGGATGGCGGCCGACGACCTTCGATGAAATAGAACTTGGGCCGTGTTCAAATTTTTCTACTTCGGGTACAGTCACCATCGCTGCGTGTACAAGTATCATATATATTCTAAGTTACCAACAATATTAGCTCTAAAAACTTATTAAATTGTAGTGTCAGTACTAGCTTCCCAGCTAAGCCTATTTGCTTGTGTTAGGAGTGAGTTCACGTTGGTAGTGTAATGGCCAGGATCTAAACGACTTCTCTTCCATTAGGCTACCGATTTATTGATTTATTTCAATTTAAAGTTCATTTGCAGTGTTTAGCAACTTTTTTGATATCACTTAGGTGGTACACAAGCACACGACCCCCTGATCTTCTTCTTTTCGTGTCAACGATTAACTTTTATAAATAATTACACTATTTGGACATAGAATTCTGCCATCTTAATCGCGCTGTCAGTGGCTTTATTTAGATCGTCTTTAGTACAGGAATTAGGACATAAGTGGCAAGAGATCAAATGCGCCATGGACTGCACGGGGGCACCGTTAAGCCCGGGTCTCGCATTCCCCACCTACATAGATTTTGTCTGGACCGATCAACCAGTGTACGTAGACGATTAAGAGACTGCCATACGGGCCAAAGGAGGTTCTGTCCGGGAGGTAGTTTTTCCTGGGGGGTACCCACTTAATGAAAAGTGGTAATCGTGGCCTATTGACGTGTACAACAGGGAGTCAAAGTTGTACTACCGACCATATGAATAGGAAGATTCTGTATCGTTAGTGTAGAAGACAAAGCAGGACAAGTATTTACTTTCCCCACTGACAGTTCTAAACCTCTCCAGTGAGCTCTGGCTACCCTACTCACCGCCAGTTACACAACACGATGTTATTATAGCCGCGGTATTCTGTAGGGCGGAGGTACCACTAAAAAAAGGTTATTATAAATTAGACGAACATGAATTACAGTAGGTATTATAACTAAATGTACATTAAATACAAAAAAGAAACAAGGGTGGAAGAGACTGTAACTTTAGGCATCGTAGAATTCCTCCCCAACGACCTCTACCGGTACCGTGCCCAAAAGGTTGGCGGCATTACCCCGCTGAATGGCGATAGTAATTCTTTGAGCGAGGTAAATTAGACGAATACTTTCATGATAAAGATGCATGGTATCTTACTCGCACTATCGCTAGTATCTTCTCAGTAGAACCAACCTACCGAACCCAGCTAAAGAATCATTTTCCAATGATTTATTTTATTTATTATTCCCGTGATTCCTGACATTAATCTAAAATTCTGACTTTCATATGTGCTCTTTATGTGCCTAAACTGAATGAATGAAATTGATTCTTTGTTTCTACTTCTGTGGTCGACTGTACTTCTCTAGATATTCTGATAAAGATCTGTACCTCTTTCAAATAAATTAGTGGCACAAACTATCGGTATGTAGCTGTAGGTCCTAAATCCAATGTTATTGAGCTACAAAGCAGTAAAATGAGCGAGGAATAGCTTGCTGTACCGGTTTGGCGGATGGCCAACTTTGCTAGTTATTGTACTAGCTATCCGATTTATTACGAAGATAATATAAGAATGAGTCAGGAGTATGTCGTGGTTGAGACTTTTGTCCTGTCAGTTTCGAATGGGATCTTGGTGGTTAAGACAAAAGACTGGTGCTATATCTACTTTAGTGTGGCTTTTTGTCATCAATTACATAAAGAACAATTAATATTCTCGGGTGGGACTTGAACCCGCGATTTTCCCCCTATAGGGGGAATGCCTTGACCAACTAGGCTAACACGCCCGATGTGATACAAATTTCCCTTCAATTTTAATTTGTATTTAAGGCAACAAGTCATCCTCAAATGTTCTTACGAACTATTTGAGCCAATGAATTTACAATCATTTTTAAATTTTGATTTTTGATAACTCCGCCCTTTGTGCAATATTTTTCCCTATTGCCTGCCCAGTTGTCAAGACCTACATTGTAAAAACCTATGTAGTAAACAATCTACATCACATATTCTCTACTTCGCATTATGACTAAATCATTCTTAATGCTATAAAATTCATTTAAACATTTTTGTCATGGAGGACAATTTGTGAAAATCTTGACTACTATCTAATGATGACAGGAAATCTGTCGATGGAGTCTCGTCTCTTAATCATATTGCGGCCCTAAAACATCTTGGCGGGGTCCCTTGCATTCTTCTCTTTCGTGTTGATATTATGTTTGATAAAAACTACATTAAAATTTAGTAAAAAAGCAAGCAAAGAATGCCGGGCCAGATGGGGGTTCTCGGAGGGGGCGATGTGAATGTGGAGTTACTCCACAGACAATGGCCCACCTGTTGACATGTGCTAAATGCCCATACACATGTACACAGCAGGACCTTATGTGCGCCTCCGAGAACGCCATACAGGTGGCAGCACACTAGGAGAAGATAATTTGAGGGCCGAGGCGCCATCGCCACGATAGAAGAAGAAGAAGTAAAAAAATCATAGGCATGGTGATCTTCTTCTTCTTCTTGTATCAATGGTGGCAATTTAAGATGTCTAGATGCGACCAGCCTAAACCTCAACTGCTCAGGGCCTCGATTATACTAACGCAAAACTATTGTCAAACCACAGAGATTGCAAAAAGCGGGATTACCAACATTCTTTTTTTTTACCCACATCGGAGAGATGTTTATGTGTTTGTTTGTGCAAATTCATGTTGCATTTTCTCCGAAACTACCAATCCAATTTTGATGCAGTTTTCAGTTATGGGCTCGGCTTTAATTGGAGCATGTTCTTAGGTAGGTGTTACAATGACAACTCAACAGGGGGCGCTACAGCAAGCATTTTTAATGCAAATTAATGTTGCCAATTTTCTCCAAAAATACTAGTCCGATTTTGATGCAGTTTTCAATTATTGGTTTGTGTTTGATTGGTACATGTTCTTAGATAGGTGTTACGGTGACAACCCGCTAGGGGCGCTGCAGTAAACATTTTTTGAATTATTTTTTATACGTCTTTAATTTGGCTTTTTGGAATGAAAACTTTTATTTTTGCGTTGAGTTGATGTTTCATAGATTCTTTATGATTACTATTGCTAGTAGGGTTATTTGGCCCACATTCCTATGACCCGTACTCCAGCATCAACAACAAACACCGCGAGAAAGTTAAACTGTCGTAAATTGGTCAAGTTGGAATCGTATAAAAGCAAACGCTAACAACATAATACTGACTTTGTAAACATACCTATAAATAAACTCGACGGAAATTATTATCAAAGTAAACAAACCATTATGAAAATATTAGATGGTGAAACTTTCCGTGGTCCACCGGAAAAGGTAATTTATAAAAAAAAACCGACATTTAAAATTGTTTTCCCTTTAAAAGTTTTATTTTTAGTTGCTTTACTAGTGAATTAACAAAAGTTAATTAATATAGTTAAATGGCCATGATGAAAGTTAAGATAACGAATAGTCGTTATACCGACCTGATACTTAAGAAACCATTTAAGAACAGGTTGTAACTTAAATATGGCTTGGTACTAACTATTTACAATATTAAGATAAATAAATATCTAACCGCACATTGTAAGAATATTCGAAAAAGGTCAAGGTCATTGAATGAAATAAAAATACTGCTGACGTGGCGTGAGGTTGTTAGCCTCAGCTGAGTTAGCTTGAACAAAATAAGCACTATTAATCAAAATACGAACCTAGTGGCATTTGGCGGCTTGTACACGTCAAGCTGTCACCGCAAACCCGTCAACTTTTCCATCCCGAATAACCACGACCTCACGCAGTTGTGGTAACGGTTAATGAGCGTTCTAATATATGACATGAGAAATCCGTTCCTAATAGAATCAAGATCGTTTGGGTATTACCGTACCAACGACGATGCTGTTATGTTGTCCCCAACGTCATATCTATGGGAGAGTGGTTTGCTCGCGGAGTATAATGCTCACCAGCCCGCTAAGTTCTATAGCTGGTAGTCTTAATGTTTTTTTTGGGGAGCCAGGCCTCCTCCCCACTCGAGAGGGTGCGAAACACAACAGCGTTACTACATCTGGCCCATTAATGAACTGCTCAGGGCTTAGCCCGCCACCAGCACGCTTCTTTTTCAATCAAGCGTTCCTCCCAGTCGCATCCGAAGAATTTCACCCCAGAGTTTCTGTTCATCACAAGTTTGTAGGTTGTACAAGTTTTTAGCCCAGCTATTAGGGTATTTTAAAGGGATTTTATTTCTCGCAGTTCCAAAGAACCATCGTTGCCTATCAGGTTAAAACTGTATGATATGATCAGTAAGAAGCAATGATTTTTATTGAAGTTTTTACACTTGCAACCCCGGAGAGCTACAGTGCCTGACAATTGCTGGCCAGAATAACTACTTGATAAGACGATGGTCTCTATTAGATCAAACTAATACATAAATTCATACACATAATCACGCTTTTATCTCCGGAGGGTAAGGTAGAGGGTTATAGAGGGTAAGCCTGTGGCCGTATTCCGGGCACCAAGCTTAATTGCTTTGACTATAATGTTCTCATAAGCATGGGGTTGATTTGAGACCTATAAGCTAGCAATAATAACGCCAATGCCTTAGCCATACTGGCCATAACTTTTCGACGTCATATTACTTAAAATGTAATTTTCTTCGCCACAATCATTGGATCAACGAACAAATAGCTGAATTCAGTAACATTTTTTTCTTTCCGAAACAAAAGTCATTAAGCAGATATTATCTTAAATCGATCTACCCACTTATATTTGCTGTCAGATTTGGTCATTAAGATAAAGTGTGGACGTAATGTCGTGAGTTGTGAGCAGGAAATAAGTAAGTGATGTACGGAAGCAGGAGTGACGGTGGAAAGACATTAGGGATAAAGTAGGTCAAGATTTTGTGTTATAATGATTTCTGGGACATAACATCACATTGGTCTATCTAGACTAAGTAGTTAGTAGGAGTGTTACGGGATTGTTATATAACATTTGACGGGTCAAGGTTCAAATAGAAAATGGTATGCGAAACCGTTCTATTTTATATCGATTCTTGCTAAAGTTATCTCTTAGTAAAAAAGAGAATTAAACTTTTTTTCCTGAACCATTTTGTTCCTTATATTTCTTTGGCATATTCGAACTTAACCAAGATGAAACCAAGCTAAGTGACCTTAGCAATATGTAAAATATCCTTTAGTCTCAGTAGTCCGGTTGACCGGACTACTGCGACAATTCAGTTGCATGCGATTGTCAAACGGCATCGCACTTTAGTCCGGTGGGTAATTCGGTTAATCGGACTACTGCAACTGTTCAGTTGCATTAGTTCGGTTGTCAAACAGCATCGAACTATTGTTGTGTAGCTGTAGTCCGGTGGGTAGATGGTAAATTACTTTCTGTATTTCTAGCTAAAACAACTAAGCTGTACAAACACATGAAGTTAGACACCTAATTTAGTAGAATGTGGAAGTGACATAACCATTTCAGCCCCCTAAACATGTGGTTATTCGCTGGCCAGTGTATTGTAGAATAGTATGATGATATACATACATTAATCACACCTGTAAATCCCTAAAGGGGTAGGCAAAGGCATATTAACACCCACATTTCCCCAACTATGAGTTTCGGTCCTACTTATTAGGGGGCGAGCGCATTGCTATCAAACGGAAACTTAGTGATGGGTCGTTTGTTTACTGTCGGCCGACGACACCCACAGGTAGAATGATGAATGTTTGGTATTAACCCATATTTTGATGGTTTTGTCAGTCGTCAACATAATGTACCAATCCCATATTAATCAATCTATACTATTGTATTCTACAAACGTATTGCCTAAAGGCCTGCCCCTATAGACAAGATCTATAGGGGCAGGTCTTTTATCAAACATTAGATTGTACAGAAACATCGCTTCTCATCTAGTTAAAGTGTAGCTCAGTTGGCAACTAAATTTGTAGTTTGGCTTTGCAAACAGGTTGAACTCATCGTAACTTGTGAGCTTATTTCTGTAAATTATTATTTCTGTGAATTAGATTTCCAAGTAGTACGCGTGCCAACTTTTATTGTTTAAAACCCAGGTGTTTGCTCGATTTTCAATTAAATTGATTTATTATATATGAAATGATTTTTTATTATCTTGAACGAGTTCATTTTTGAAACTACTGGCACAGAAGAGATAATAGTACTCTACTGGTAAACCTGTTAATAGATGGGTAAGGTTCCAGTTTTAGCTTTCATCTCAAGATGTCGGGGGTCAGATTGAGGTTACCCATTCCATTAATGGGAGGCTAGTGGGAAGTGCAAGCCTTGAATGCAACCGAGATTGGCAAGACAATGGTTAATAAATTGAATGCAGCACAAAAGGTTCTCTTTCAGAATTGGATAGACAAAGACTTTCGCTTTTTTATTCCAATTGGTTTTGGAATAAAAATCAAAAAGAATATTACAACATGACGGTATATTCTCAGGTAATACTTGTTTAACCTTTAACATTTATACAGATTAATGATGTTTTATCCTATAGAAGACTGTCATAAAAAGAATAATGGTTCTGTAAGCCAAAAGCCAATAAACATCGCTTATCCTGCGGTTAATTTCACAAGAAAAAAGAACATTTTATAGCTCACAACAGGACAAATATCAAGTGGATATAATAGCCATTAATATGACTGTCACATCCTCGAGGATCCAACCGAAAAGTTCTGTGTAAAGACGGATCCATTCATTTCCGTTCCGCACTCTCGTCAACGCGATAACATCTTGATTCGTCGAGACAAAAACGTTTTGGAATTGAGCCTTGTTCTTAGAACTTCTGCGAGATTCGCGAATGAGTTATGTAATAAATTGCTATATTAGGGTGGTCTCCAAATTACAGGTTATTAGATTTTCTCTTTATCCTGAATACAGCGATATTAAATTTTCTCTTTACCCTCAAAACAGCGATTAAGAGTTGCGTCTTTAAGTTTATATTTGATAGAAAACCTATTATAAATGTGAAAATTGAAAGTGTTTGAAACTCAATCACGTTGAGGCGACTAAACATCATACCACAGGATGTAGGTTATTATCTGGAATAACACGTAGGTTACTTTTTATAACTGGAATGGATTTCTATGGGTGTAGCAGTCTATAGACAGCTCACTGTCACCGTCGTCACGTAAGGGTACCTACCCTCAATTTGGCTAGAATTTGCTTTCTTCATTTGAACTGAATATTTATTTGATTGCCTGACACTTTTATCGAATGTGACAGATGACAGTTCATCGTCATCAATATGAAACGTTAATTTAGCCGATTTGACATTTCAATTTGGATTGCCGACATTTGGAGCTCGGATTTATATAAAGGTGGGGATATATTGGAAGTAATTTTTTCACACTAATAATGAAAAATTATTTAAGCGTCATAGGTTAACCGTAGAATACATATTAATATATATACATATACTGACGCCTGTAAATCCCCGAAGGGGTAGGCAGAGGTGTATTAACACCCACATTTCACCAACTATGATTTTCGTTCCCACGTAATATATTCCAATATTCCACAATATTCCACAACATTCTACACAACGCTATCTAGACCCATGGTAAACTTTTATAGCTTGTGTTATGGAATCTAGAATGCGGATAAACGTACTTATATGCTTTTTTTTTGTTAATAAATACATATTATACATAGAAATACCCAGACCAATGCAAATAGCCATATTCATGCATACAAATATTTGCACTGAGCGGGAATCGAACCCGCGCCTCCTGCGTGGCAGTCGCGTGCACTACCACCACGCCACAGAGGCTGTCAAGTAATAGCGGCGATCTTATGGTCGTCAAGTGGGCACTTAGTCCTGGGCTGTATGTTTACTGTTGGATGGAGAAAACCCCTTTCTGTTTGTCGCCTAATACGACACCCACACTACGAGAACCAACACGGCACTGATTATACATTTGAAAGATTATGTAGATTATTGGATGTTGTGAAGATGTTTGCTCTGGCTGAAATTGGTACAGAGATTAGAGATTATAGCACAGAATAGATAAATTATAAACTGGAATAAGACGGAGACTTTTTATCCCATTAATAGGTAGCTTATATGAATAAACTACCTATTCTTTGGATAAAAACCCACGGGAGTTACGGGAGCGGGACTGGAATTTCATAGGGGGAGGGGGATGATCCATTGACGTTTGTTAAAATCTTAAATCAAACGTGAAACTTAAGTCTTGGATTCGCAAATCGTAAGAATGTTGGTAGATGGCACCACTGTCGCCCTTAAAGACGGATACAAAGAGAAGGAAAATTTGAAATGATTCAGGTGTGGCTCAATAGCTAAGTTGGAAGAGCATTCCCCCTGTGAGGGAAAGGTCGTGAGTTCAAGTCTCACTTGAGCGTTTCATTCTTTCCGATGTTTTTCGAACTTAAAAGTTAGCTTAATAAATGCTATAAAAAATTCATTCAAATTAAGTCTTGGATTTTAACTTAACTTAAACTGTAGAAGACTGTAATAATATAAATCAAAAGATACGTCCAACTATATCAAATCAAAACCTATTAGCTAATTTCCGTTGACCTGGTAATTCCGCAAGAAAATTTGGCAAGAAGCAAGCTCTGCAGGCTAAATAAAGGAAAATATCAAAGAGTGGAATAAACAAATACTGTTACATCACAAAAGATTTTAAAAACCTATATTTTAACAGTTAAAGCACTGACCGTAGTGTAGACAGTTTTATTAGTCAAACTTTTGACTGACAAAGTTATATAATGTTTTGTTTGAAAAGGTAGTTGAACGTACTCATTTTGACAGTTTTCTTCTTCTTTTCGTGTCAACGATTCACTTTTATATAATTACACTATTCGGGAATAAAATTCTGCCATCTTAATCGTGCTCAGTAAGGTTATAGGTGGGTATATGAGGCTACCAACATCTTCAGCTCCCAAACCAACCTCGCATTTTTTTTTTATAAAGGACACTTCAATTTGACTTCACCTCTCCTGATGTAAAGCTAAAAGCAAAGTCTCGGAAAGATGGTCACCATCGTAAATATGTACCATGTTAAGAGTGGTGGCTTGACGCCCTCATCAGATGCCTTTTCACACTTAAAGGACCCGGGACTGTAGGAAGAACACAAAAACACGTTAAGCTATTACTCCTTTTGACTGGCGGACGAGGCCTTGACACAGGCTTTCCACTCGCAGTTGGAAGGTTCGATGGTAGTCACTGCTGTAAAAACTAAGATATATCAATTCATAAGCAACTGAAAATAGAAGAGTAGGGCTTTGCTAGTTTTGGATACCATCAGGTTTGGCATTTGGATGTTATTGAACGTTTTGGTAGTAAATAATTTCATCACCATGAGGTTGGTAGGCTTTTTCCTACTGTTCCACACTGGCCAGACGGGTTGGAACAGGGTTTAATTTCGAGTTTTCCTTCTCTCCCAGTGATATCGTCTGCGTATTTTTCCGTTACTCGCCTCTTACGACACCCTTCGTATGAGATGGAGTGGGGACTTGTATTCTTTCTCGGCCACCACACGGATTAAATCCATACTAATATTATAAATGCGAAAGTAACTCTGTCTGTAGGTATGTTACGCTTTCAGGCCTAAACCACTGAACCGATTTTAATGAAATTTTGTGTAGAGGTAGATTAGATCATGAGAAAGGACATAGGCTATGTTTGGTCGCGATAACCGACATCCACACGGGTGGAGCCGCGGGCAAAAAATAGTAAATAAATTAGCATAGTTTTACTTGAAGATTTTTTCACTATAGGTACTTTCTTTATACAATACAGCAAGGTCATAGTTTATTGCTAACAAAAGTTTATACAATAGCCAAGCCTTTCTAAGTAGCTCAATTAGAAAACACCTTAAAGTAATACGGTCCCAAGTTCAAATCTCAGCTGGCAAATAACTTCGCCCATCAAGTTTATGACATAGATAATTAATGTAAGTGCTTCAGGTAAGTTTGGAGGGTTAACACATGAGGGGTATGACTGGAACTTGAGTAATAGCACATCCAGACTTGGCAACATAACCGAGAAATTTATGTACTCGGGACTCGGGAATTTATCAGCTAGTATATTCATCAAAGTAGTTGTGTAAGACGTGCCAAGAATCTGGTACGGTACGAGATCTATGACACTGACTTATGTCGATGTATCATTCAAGGTATTATGCTTTAACCCTCTACTGTATATGTAATAAAATGCATCACAGACGGCATGAATAAGCTAATGTCAATATTTTTTATTAAACTGTCAATGTGTACATGTATGGGATGTATGCTGGGTTGCACCATCTTACTTTAATATTAACAGTGCTGTTGAAGTACTGGTCAGGTACAGAATAGGTTGCAACATTGGACAACAGTTAATATGACGTCAATACTTGACGCTAATCGTAACCGGTCACGGTCGGCCAGTTATTGTCATTGTTAACATCGCGTCGGTCGACCTAAGAACTGAAAGTAAATGACAGCTAACGTGTAGGATTACCACAATCAAAAAAATACCCATAAGGAATTTGACGTAAATAATGTCTCATTTGACTTGCAACCCTGTTAACTTTAACCGAGCTACTAAATACACTGGTGCAACACATTTAGCAGAAATCGTTAGGTTCATTGTTACTGGTAAACCTCTTACTTTAGCAGGTAGTGTGGTGCAACTAGGCCTAAGTCAACTTGTACCAAAGAAATTACCTTATTTAAAGTAGCGTTGTAGTGTTTCTTACTGTGTCTACAGAGTTTGTTGTCTAAGGTGTTATTTATGTTATGATATGAAGACTGAATAACCGCAAACATGTAATATACTACTCTGTGAGTCACTATCTTCAACTTGACCTTAGTCATGGTCACATTCGAAACTCTCTTCTCAAAATACGGGTTTCACTTTCTGGCGTTTGCTTATCTACTTTGCTCGGTCGAGGCATCTATAGTAGCTAGTCTAGACTAGACTAGATAAAGGACTTGAAAAATCTAATAAATTGTACTTCTATAACATAAGAGGCAATTATTTGATTGTATTCGATTGTACTCGTATACGTGCCTACGTAAGATAAATCGGTCAATATTTTTTGATGAGGATTCTTTCTGTCTTCCATTTGTATTTGAACTAATTGGCAGTAAGTACAAGGCTTTATTGTGTCTTTGTTAAATGTTTTTGCAAATAAAAATAATATATATAAAATCTCCTCCTACCACTTTAAGCTTACTATACCTCTAAAACCTTTTATACAAATTATTAAAATTTTACAATAAAACTTTTTTAACTTTTTTATTTGAAAGAACAAAATAAAAATCTCCTTTGAAATGTTTACTATCACGTGACTACAATGATATACTTTAAGCTCTATGATGTCGGTTATCGCGACCAAACCTATGTGTTTATCCAGAGTGTAAGCTAACTTCATAGCAAAATTTATTAAAATCGGTCCAGTAGTTTAGACGTAAAAGAGTAACAAATATCCATCCATCCATCCATCCATAGGTTACAAACTTTAGCGTTCATAATATCAGTAGGATGATATAAAAGCTGAATACCAAAGAGTTTGTTAAGACAAAACGAATGAGCCTAAACTTGTCTGGTATATCAATAGGTTTATCTTGTTTAGTTTAGGAGTAGTTTCTTCAGACCCTGAATACCCTGAATCCATATTCAATGTATGTATGTTTTATGTAGAAGCCACATGTGCCCGCGGTAACGATAGCATACAGGCAGAACTCATACCTGTTAAGAGCATGCCGTACATACAACGCGGCGTGTCGGGATGTTGATATCGATGTATTTCACACTAGTATCAACAAGTTCAAACGAATAATGTGTGATGCTTTTTTCAGTGGGTGTTGATGTTGATGTTAACCTATTTTTTTTGTCGTTTGTCTTATTCTTTAGTTTTGTTTACCGACTTTCCCGTAATTTACCTATAATTAATTTGTTTACTGGTGAAAACTTTTAATTGGCCTTATGCATGCTATGTTCTCTTATTTATTTGTTCATGTAGCTGTAAGTTTTCAAGAGAAATAAAATAAAATAGCTACTTCTCATTTCTTTCTTTTATCTTATCGAAGTATTTAGTACTACCATTAGTACCAAAGACTTCCGAGGCGGGAGCTAGTGGCGGCCCTGGGAGTGAGAGTTCTCACCCTCGCCACCCTGCTCACAGCAATGGTCCGCTGCGCGGACGCGTGGGCGGCCGGCGTCTCCTTCAGCGAGCAGGTAATGGTCGTGAAGGAGACGGCGGAGCGGGAGAGGCGGCGCGAGCGAGAAAGACTCGCGGATCGCGCCGCCCGCGCGCGCAGGCAACTCGGGTGTCGGAGGGCACTGACTGACCTCCGTCCCCCATGAGCGCGGGCCTGGGGGTGACGGGTGGAGCCGCCTGTCACCCCAGCAGAAGCAGGCCACGGCGGCGGCGCGCTGAATAGCGCGCCTCCCCATTCCGGGGGCGAGTTGGGGACACCGTTGTCCCCCCTCCTGAGGAGGGCCAGACCGTAAGGGATGGCCCTGGGTCAGCCGGGGTGCGAGGGATATGTCTATAACAACCTCACCTCCGGCCTAGCACCAAGACCCACAGTCGGCGTGCGGTTTTAGTCGGTTCGAGTCCGACATAACCTCCCCTTCCAGTTCCGGCAGGGGGGGTATCCGAGGGGATTTCCGCACGAAAAAATAAAAAAAAAAAGTACCAAAGACTTTGATAAGGCAGAAGATAGAAATGGGCCCAAAACTTGATAGGTTTTTTAGGAGTTCCTATGGCCACCTTCCAGTTTGGCAGCTGGTCTGATGATGAAACACATCATCAGACCAGCTGCATTTACATAACATGTATGAGCTCAGTATTAAATATCGACCACCACTCTTTTCTTGTATAAAAAATTCATGCATACCTCACGTTTTTGTTAGTGGTTTGAAAAAAAGAAATGTTAGTCAGGAAATTGTGAAAATCGCTGTTACATAAAAACGTTTTATTTATAGGCTAGAACAAACTTGTACCGGATTCAAGTTTTCTACATCAGCATAAAATGCCTAACAATGTACGTTTTGTCTTAGAATGTTTATAGGGTCGTGATAAATAGGTCTTACTCGTTAGTAATCCATTTGTCTAGACTCTCAGTTATTTCGAGAATCAATGAAAACAATGTTATCAATGTCTTCACTTTACTTACAAAGTTTTTTGTGAATTGCGCCCCACTAGTCCTAATGTAACGTCACATGAAAAACAGTACATCTACCCGAACATAAGTGTGCTGTGTGCTTTTTGGAATCCTTTAAAATAATTCATGAGAATTTCGTATTGAAATACGGTCAGTTTTAAATAGATATTTTAGCATTATTTTGCTTCATAAAATTTGTAGATGAAATGACGTTCAGGGAAGGATGATGGACTGACGGCCGTTTCCAATAAAATATCTAGTGTCTGTTTCGGGATACTAAAGATAGAAAACGACCTCAATCTCTGATTTTAGTGTAACAATATTTCTAACATCGATATGTAATCCTACTGCCTATCTTGTAGCCTGTCCCATGAAAAACATAGAGATTTGTATAACTATATTAAACTAGCTTTTGCCCGCGGCTCCGCCCGCGTGGATGTCAGTTCCGGGCAATTATTCGAATTTTTCTCTACGTACAAACCTTCCCTGGACTTCCACGAATAATTCAAGACCAAAATTAGCCAAATCGGTTAAGGCGTTGTTGAGTTATAACATTACAACGAAAAGTGGCATTGATTTTTATATATATACATTTGTTACAAAGTTTTTGTAACTGACTATACACATATACGTAAATTATGACAATCGCGCGAGTTGACGATAAGAAAATAATCAAAAATTGAAAGGTGCCAACTCGCGGGCGACCGCGAGTTGATGAATGACCCATTATAATAATGGGACATCAGTCACAGATACTTCAAACTTGATTGTTTATCTGGAGGTGTGATCTATAGTTAATTGTAGGTTATGTTATTAGGAACGGCAATAAAGGAATGTTGTCATAAGGTGGCATATTTAGAAAGATAGAGAAAGGGATGCTTAGATGGTTCGGATACGTAGAGAGAATGCATAAAGACTATCTTATGCAACCTGGTAAAGATCAATCTTGTCTATCATATTAAGATCAAAATTTATGTACCGTAACCGGCGAATTTCATAAGTGGAAAAGCGGATACTAGGGTCTTAGTATATAATGTCCCTGCATGCATATACTCACGCCTATAAATCCCCGAAGGGATAGGCAGAGGTGTATTAACATCCACATTTTGCCAACTATGATCTGCATATTTTTGAACATGAAAATGCCGTATCATGCAGTCCTACGTAATAGGGGCGAGACTTTTTTTTATAAAGAATATTAGAACCGAAGTTACTAATATTCGCTCTAACCTCTCCAACTAATTGCTCTAGGACTGGGTTCACGTCGGTAGTGTAATGGCCAGGTGTCGAACCCGGGACCTCTCGATCCTAAGGCCGACTCCTTAACCACTAAGCTACCGACGCTTGTGCTATTGCCGTCAAACGGATACTTAGTCTTGGACTGTATGTTTACCGTCGTATGATGAACAGTCCTATGCCCCACGGGAAAGCTGGGGTGGCCCTATTCTACTCCACGCAGAAATCAACGGTACAGTAAAGTAGTGCAAAAAAATGTTGTCTCTACCTGCCACAAAAGGCAAAGAGGCGTGATGGTATGAATATAAATTAAAATTAACATTGTTGAACTACTTTAGCCTACAATGATGTTCCCAACCTCACTATAGAAGTGTTGTAAGATGTCTAAAATTTTGACGCGGCAGATTAGCTCGTAAAATATTGACGACGCACACTAACTTGAACCACTTCAAACGTCTCGTGTTGTAAAGTTGTTAATAAGAAACTTGAAGTTGTGAGGCCTGTGTTGAAAGTGTACCTGTGATTAAATGTGACAAGTTTCAGTCCAGGTATAATAAATGTTCTTGAATTAGACCAGCAGTTTCAACTTTTACAATAACAATTAAAAGTAAGGATTGACGATTTGACTATATGGTAAGATTTGGCCTAGTTTTGGAGATAGCAGACTTCGGTCTTTATGACTGCGGTGTAGTATTTCTTGTTCTTCTTCAAAGAAAGTTATAACTAAAAATTTCTACGTATCTAGCGAGTGAAAATTCTTATTTTTATGTCATTAAATTGCACAATAACACTTATAGGCAGATGAGATGTCTGTAGACTAATGTGATGCTAACAAATGAATGCAAACCAATATTTTCACTAAGCAGGTAATGGACCTGTTACAGTACGTGTACGACTCCCTACAACGTAGCAGTCGTACTCTACGACCTAGCAGTTGGACTCTACAGCGTAGCAGTTTGACTCTACGACGTAGCAGTCGGTCTCTCTACAACGTAGCAGTAGTACTCTACGACTGAGCAGTCGTACTCTACGACCTAGCAGTCGGACCTTCTCTTCTACCGTCATGTCAAAGAAGACGTATTTAACCATTACTTACTTATTTTAAAGTTATTTTTCATCATGATATATTAAGTGTATAATCCAAATCTAATGTATTACTAGCATCGTCAAATCCAACTTTTTAACCCTAATGCAACTCGTATACTTCAGCAAGTATAACAGAAAAATAAAATACTTCTCTTACATTTTCTACAACAGTTCGCTTCAACACTCGAGGGGCTATGTGGCCTTGAACTAGTTGCACTATTGTTGTTGAGTGCCTAACAATTACCTACCACTTTTGTGCCCCATTCAAGAGCTTTACATATAAAGCTTGTGGCGAAAAGCGACTGAATGTTTTAATACGTAAAGTATATTTTTGTCTAATTTACAGTCTAGTAATGGCTAAAAGTACTGCTGAGTATCAGATGGTACACTTTTCCTTACAAGAATCAAAGAATCAATTTCATTTATTCAGTTTAGGCACATAAAGAGCACATATGAACGTCAGAATTTTTACAAGTAATGTCAATCATAGAAAAAATAAATAAAATAAATCATTGGAAAATGATTCTTTCGCTGGTTCGGTAGGTGGTTTTACTGAGAAGAGACCAGAAAGAAACAAGTGTAAGGTATATTAATTAATAGCATAACATAACATAAACTCTCGCCTGTATTCCCCGAAGGGGTAGGCAGAGGTGCTAGCACCCACATTTCGCCAGTTTATGTTTAGGTCTCAACGTAATAGGTGGCGAGCCTATTGCCATTAACCGGGCACTTATAAACCTGCGATAAATACACACATAACTTCGAAAAGCATCGAAAGGTCATTGGTGTGTGCCATGGTAATTAATAGCAATGTAGGTATTTTTATAATTTAGCGTTCTTTCTTATCCAAAAAGATTTGTGTATAGCAATAAATAAAAGCCTATTTAAAATCAACTTTTATATACAATTCTACTAATATTATAAACGTGAAAGTTTGTGAGTATGGATACATCTGTATGGATGGATGTTTGTTACTCTTTCACGTAAAAACTACTGAATGGATTTTCATGAAACTTTACAATAATATAGCTTATACATCAGAATAACACATAGGCTATATCATCACGCTATTACTCAAGGGAACGGAGCAGTGATCATTAATGTCAACAAATTCGGCCGGCATCGGCATATACGCAGAAGTGATAGTGTGGTTATTTCTGTTGCTGTTTAGATAACTATATCACTGTATAAGAAGGTGCAGCGGGAACGGGATCGGACGCCACGCGGGTGGAAAATAGTTGGCGATACGAAGTTCCCCGGGTCAGCTAGTCGTCCATAATTTCAATGGAGGTATTAGAATTAATTACTGTAAAGCGTTAGAGTTGAACGTACTAACACTATACGATTAGCTACCAACATTCCTCACATCGAAGTGAACAGTGGAAGTAGTTAGCAAGCGGTAGTCTACAGTGATATAGCCGATATAACTGCTAACAGGTGTTGTGTGTGCAGGGTGACTACCGCACGTTTTGTTAACCAAATGTATTGGTGTCTTCACCTCTTTCATAGGGCATTCCGTTGTTTGCTGTTTGCTATTTCCATGAGTAATGAAATGAAAGTCCTTTACCATCGGTTACTGTAGCTACTTTTTGAACAGTATTTTCCATTGAACATGAAACTAATGAAATTGTGCTTCACATTTTTTTTAAATATTTGATATCAAAATAGTACCTATAGATTTCATTTAGTTCATGCATAGGGAACGGACATTCTTCTGATATTTACCCCACTTTTTTTTGAGATGAAAAAACTTAAGCATTCTATTATAATAGAAAATGGAGCATTTACCGTTTTAGAATTTGTCAAATTGAACAAGAAACAGAGTAAAGCATAGACCAAACATCGCTACGAATATTTTCATGACCTTTTTAGGGACTGGACTGTTCACAAGAAAGGTTTTTTCGCTAGAATGTCCCACAGAACGCTTGATACAATACTCGCTAAAATGTTCTCGTTATTTTTTTCTGTAATGTAAGATTCGCACACTACAAGTAAATATTTAAATTTTTCAGTACCATTCGCAGTAAAAACCTTCACTACAAGCCATAAAACACAATAAAAGAAATGTTAAGTTACATTGTACACAAAGACGTCATATATTTCTTTTTTTCTCACAGTCCGAGTCTAAGTGAAAGTTTCTTGTTAGTAAGTACCTAGTTTTAATAATTATTCGGTCCTTACGCCCCACTGACTCAGAATGAAATCGTACAGTGATTAAAATAGTTTCTGTATCTTATTCGTCTAAATGGCAGACACTTCATGCTTTGAAACTGTAGAATCTAGATCAAATTGGAGCAATTTCAGTGTTGTGGAACTTCATTAAGAGGTTCATAAAGGGGCACAAGTTTGCTGTTTCAGTTTGTTATGTCATAACGTCTATGTGACAATAGTTTGATTACAGAACTGAAGTCTTCACAAGGGTGTGTGTGTGTAGGTCTCCATCAAAATATTTGGAGTTGTAGTACATAATATGTGTTTACTAAGAAGCTGTTATTCTAAGAATTTTAGTAGATACTTTTCTTCAAAGCAATGATATTTGCCATCCAATTACTTAACATTAAAGGAGCCCATTTATTATCAAAAACGGTCAATTAAATAGTGTTCTTTGATTAAGTCCTGTATTTATTGCTGTCAAACTTTATTTAAACCAATCAAACGGAAGAGATGATAGCTGAACGCTCCATTAATCAATCATTTGTCAATTTTTCCAATTGATTAGTGATGTCTACGAATATTAATGGATGGAAAGGAAGGGATGACTAATGAAAAGATAAAAGTATTATTCAAAGACGATATGAATGAAAAGGGAGTGTTCTAGGTACTTGATGAAGGCTGCCTCCAAATTTTAGAGCACACAATTTAAGCCAGTTAAGCTATGCTGTGTAGAATGTCCCAGATATTAAAAATATAATGATATTTTACGAATGAAAGAATACCTACGAGTGCACTAAAATAGAAACCATATACATTATGCTAGGTATACAGAGTCCCACTAACATACTTGATCCCAAAGTTAATCCCACCTACAAATCTGCTAAATAACAGTCGAAGTTCTTCCTCATTCCCTGAAAAGCTCGAAAGCAAACTGGACGTAACTAGAAAATCATTATTTTAATTGCAGCCTCCAAATTATGCCGGTGTATGGTCACGTGGCACGCTATGGAACAATGAACGTCAACATACCTACTCTCGTAGGCATCCAACCACGTAAAGACACACGCGTTGTAGGGTCACCACACGAATACTACAAATACGTTCATACACCAGAGACACTATGGTATGTGCGCAACGCTTACCAGTCGGTATTCCATACATTCCAGCCCTGGGTCAGTTCACATTGACTTGAAGCATTTATTAAGCGATTTGGAAGACTAAGCTTCCTCAATTGATAAACAGTCAGCATCAGAACGATGTTGATGAACAAAGTGTTTAAAATTATCTTAATTCCTTGATTTCTAGCCTGTTGACTGTGCTGTGATATTTGATCAATTCTGACGCTGACTGTACTAGATTATTCACTGTACTAGGCTAGTAACTCGCTAGTTGGATCATTCTTAGCAGTTTTTTTCCGATTGCATGCAAGGTTTTCATATAGGAGCGTGGGGACTGCTCACTCGCCTTCCCCTTTTTTTGATGTGCCTTGAAATCCATATTGGTAAAACGCCCCGAAAAACACAATGCGAGTAAAACCGCAGGGCAAAACGAGTTGTCAATAAAAACAATCCCAGACGTGCAAGGTTGCCAACGATACAGATTTTCTCTAACTAAAGGCGAGGGGGCCGCGTCTCGGAATGTTTCATATTTTCGCTTTCAAATGGTATGCCGAAGGTATGTCGAGGTCGGAATCCATGGTTAAGGAAAGTATTGAGATTTTTGTGTAAGAGAAAATATTGTTACTGACTAAAATTAGAATTGTGATGCTTGAAATTTTGGGGAAGATTCTTTTCTATAACATATTACTTACTTTTCCGTAGGTAACTTTAATACACGTCTTGAATATAATTTATTGTTTTAATAAAACCTATAACCCTTTCTTTTTTTTCAAACTTTATGCACAGTTGTACAAAGGCGGACTTAATGCCAAAGGCATTATATTACTTAAATACTCATATATACTCGCATAATATATAATTCCATTTATGTCTGAAAATCGGTACTTATTGACAAAGTATCACTCACTCATTAACGCCACTGTAGAGCTGACGTACTTTGTACTTGAACGTAGCACGGGTGGTGGCCATCCTGATTTCAAGAGGAAGCGTATTCCAGGGTAGAATAACTTGCACGAGGAAAGAAGAATGTACTAGGCTAGAACTATGAGTAGCCTAGTACATTCTTCTTTCCTCGTGCCTTTTTTTTATTATCACTTTCAGTAAGTTTATTTTTTTAAAAGCTTGTATTAAAATCTCTTAATTTCGTACAGGCGACATCCAAGTTGATCACTGGAGATGATGTTCAGTAGATTTTCTTTTGGTCTTGCCAGATGCAACCTGTCTATAATTTTATCAGGGAGTTTATATGACTTGATCTAAACTTTTTGGAATAATTTTACATGAGAACAACGATTCTATATATGGGAATACCACTATCACGAATGTTACCGCCAAATATTCTCAAATTGCTTTGGAACTTTGGCATGTTATACGATTATGTCAAATATTTGTGTGGATGCGAGTTTAACATGGTTCCGTATAGTCGGAATTCGACCAAATTTAATTATCCCTCTCACACATTCGCCGTATTAAATTCTATTTAAATGTACATCATAATAACAACCCTGTTTATAAGGTGTTCCGGTATAAACCCCTGGTTAAGGGTATGCACCACAGAACTAATGTAATTATTATGATTTATGTACTCATACAACTTCCTATCTTATGATACATGTCATACACCAACATATCCATACTATCCATATCCATACTTCCATACTAATATTATAAATGCGAAAGTAACTCTGTCTGTCTGTCTGTATGTTACGCTTTCAAGCCTAAGCCACTGAACCGATTTTGATGAAATTTAGTATAGGGGTAGATTAGACCATGAGAAAGGACATAGGCTATGTTTGGTCGCGATAACCGACATCCACGCGGGCGGAGCCGCGGGCAAAAGCTAGTAATGTTATAAATGCGAAAGTAACTCTGTCTGTCTGTATGTTACGCATTCACGCCTAAACTACCGAACCGATTTTGATGAATTTTAGAATAGTGGTAGATTAGACCTTGAGAAAGGACATAGGCTATGTTTAGTCGCGATAACCGACTCAATAGCAATATTCCGCGGGCAAAAGCTAGTACAACAATAAATAGAACCTTTTTTATTTTTATTTTTTCGTGCGGAAATCCCCTCGGATACCCCCCCTGCCGGAGCCGGAAGGGGAGGTTATGTCGGACTCGAACTGACTAAAACCGCACGCCGACTGTGGGTCTTGGTGCTAGGCCGGAGGTGAGGTTGTCATAGACATATCCCTCGCACCCCGGCTGACCCAGGGCCATCTCTTACGGTCTGGCCCTCCTCAGGAGGGGGGACAACGGTGTCCCCAACTCGCCTCCGGAATGGGGAGGCGCGCTCCACCCGTCACCCCCAGGCCCGCGCTCATGGGGGACGGAGGTCAGTCAGTGCCCTCCGACGCCCGAGTTGCCTGTGCGCGCGAGCGGCGCGATCCGCGAGTCTTTCTCGCTCGCGCCGCTTCTCCCGCTCCGCCGTCTCCTTCACGACCATTACCTGCTCGCTGAAGGAGACGCCGCCGGCCGCCCACAAACAATAAATAGAAGCTAAGCTTTATATTCACAAATGTAGTATCAGTATGTGTATGTCTATGAAAAAATTTGATCCAATTGTTCTGTCCACTCGTTTGGAAGACGAGACGGAATTGACGTAAACTTTTTTCCTCTGTTCCTGTTAATAGTTGCGTTTGCTACTTAGTCCGACCGATATCGGAGGCGGAGTTTACCTACATAGCACTAAGACCTTTGGGGTCCAAACTACAAGCCGGTGTTATTACGGGTTAACAGTCGAGGCTCTGTCAGAAGCTTTTCTCTCAGGGATAAGCACCCGAGCACCCGGCAATCAGCAGATTTCTTGGATGCAACTGGCATTGGTACGCCGATGATGACGTCATGATCGGTGAATGTTTCCGCTACTACAGTTAGCTACACAGAAATAAACAAAAGCACTCTATAAACTTTTTTAATTTCTAAATTGATACGAAACACTTAAATCGATTGCATTTTTTTCTTTTTTTAATAGTCGTCACTTGTCTTTCTTGCCAGTCCATTATTTAGGGTGCCGTGGTGACAGTGACAAATGCATGTTTCGTCCTAAAATACAGCCGTCATACGCTCTTGCTTGAAGAACGACGCCGACGTAAACATGGTTTATTTGTGAGATAAAATCTCCTTTATCGAGGACAATTTTTAGGGCGTAGTTGATTCTGTGTATAAATTATATTAAAAGGACGTTGACACTGTATTTATTGTTCCTGTGAAAGAATATTTTACGATGTCGTGACGTGAAAACCGATAAATACGTTTATATAATTCTTTATACATGTATATTTGAATTTTATTCGTTGTTTTTTGGTATAATAAAAATGTTGGCATTGATTTTTTCCGACTTTTTTCATCGTGATCTATAATTTTTATGAATTCGTCTTACATCTAGCAACTTTTTGTTGCGCTCAAAAGTTTATACTTTAGGAGGTGTCTACTTTTCAGATCTGCACGTGTCTTTCCATGATTAGTACATTTTTGCCTGAAGCGATTGCCTCTGAGCTCCCTAACTCACGAGGAAAGCCTGCGTCAGAGCCTAATCCTTCAATTATCAGTATTGGAACTATTCTACTATTCTACTATATCCACAATTTCTTAGTTGCAAGTCTAACGCCCAACTCATCACACAACTTTACCTCCTATTTGACCACCCACCCACGCAACCTATTCAATAAAAAATAATCATTAATATTGGTTCACAATGGGCAAAAATATCGCGTGACATGACACAAAAAACGTTCGAACGAATTGAGAACCTCTTGGCGTTTTTCTTTCGTTGTGTAAGGCTGAAATCACATTTATAAGAATTGATACGCGTTTAGTGGGGCTATTGGGGATAGTTCTATGCATCACGGGGTGAGTTGTGTTTCTAACTTTTAGAGAAAACAAGCTTCTGCTATGACCTATTAACTTCACTTATTAGTACCTACATTTGATGGCGTCATCTAGCCAAATCAGGTTGAATCAACCAGTTTCAATTAGCCATGTGCCAGCGGGTAGGTGTCGTTTTTGTCCACTCTTATTTCTATCTCGTTAGCTAGTTTTTTGAGTAAACTGATATCATAATGCAATGCTACACTTATACATAATACACGTACAAACTGTTGTTGCCCGTGGCTCTACCTGAGTAGTGATCTGATCCCGATCCCACGACAACACTAATCCATCTCTGCGCGCAATTTCATCCAAATCCTTTCAGCTTTCATGATATCCTATTCTCTCACATATGCGTAATAGAATAACAAATATCTACACTCATAAACTTTCACACCTTTATGTTAATAGAATTAAAATACAAATATATTCACTACGACAAAACCACATATTTTATAATTCCATGGATAATATAAATCGATTGACATATGACATATCGGTGATGATAAATACGTTTTCACCCTAAAGGTATATTCGACCAAATGCGAGTAAATTTTATTCCTAGAATAAACAGGTAATATCACCCACATATTGACTGATTCTAGGAATAATCTTTCTCGCGTTTGGTTGAACCCACCCTAAATCGTATAAAGTTGTAAGTAAAAGTTGTTTGTTTGTTTGTGAATCTCCGCGGTAACGGAGAC
Source organism: Eilema sororculum (assembly GCA_914829495.1). Lineage (NCBI taxonomy): Eukaryota > Metazoa > Arthropoda > Insecta > Lepidoptera > Erebidae > Eilema > Eilema sororculum. Next base: position 4,559,750 of record OU618532.1, read on the forward strand.
TTTTCGATAATCTTTTAGAATATAGTTATCTGAATCTTAATTGATTGCGATGATAGTTAGTATTGTCCATAGTAATATACTGAATACTTTTAGAATAGTTACGTAAGTTTAGCGGGACGAATGGATGTTTGTCGCTCAATAACAACAGAAGAGCTGCATGGATCTGCAATCAGACTAATAATTTTATCCCGGAAATAGGTTTCTGAGGTTTGCGGGGACAGGACTAGCAATTCCCTTGTGGGTAACAGTAGCTATACCTACCTACACACACGTAGAAACGTTCGGGGTACGCTTACCGCAAGAAATTACGAGCGTACCAATAATTATATTTGTTACATAAAGCGGCTTCGTCCACTTTCGTAACTGATTGTTGATAACCAGCTACAAACCTGAATTTATTTCTTGCTTTGATGACCATCTTAAATCATAATAAATCGAACTGGTTCCTTCTTAACTTTTTTGAAGTAAAATTACTGATAAAACACATTACTATCGCCTAACAAAGACGATAAAATTAAATTTTATGCATCTTCCACAAAGAGCCTGAGTGAATTCAGTGCAGCCATCTCACATTCACCAACCTCATTGAATTCTTGTTGAGAACGGGAAAAAATGCATTTTGTCACAATGAGGCTCTATTGAAGAGAGCATCGATGTCTTTTATTCGATTCTAAGCTGTTCTCTATTCGAAACGAACGGTCTAGAATTTTCATTTGACATTTATAAAGGAGATTTTACACTTTCATTGTCAACGAAATTGATTTCGTTTGTTTTGTTCACTGCCTGGAAATGGCAATGTCCTCCCCTCCCATCCATGCACCATAGTATGCCCGGTTATCTTTTTTAGATCGCCATTTCATCTGATTTGAGGACAAAAATAACGGTGAATAAGTATAAACTAAATGTGTGTAGTAAGTGCAACAGTAAGCACCGTATCGTGTGTCGTGAATGTGATCAAATTTGAGAAACCAGTAAAAGCAGTGTCACGCGTAACAAACGATTACAAAAGAGAATGAAACGATATAGTTACCTAGTGTCAAAACGGTTTCCCCATTCGCTGTCACGGCACTTGTAACAGTGCCGAAATATCGGACAATTATAACAACATCATGGTAAATATCCGGATAACTGTAGTCATAACGATAACGCGAAGTACGTTAAAGCATAAGCTTGCTTCAATTATTTTTAATCAGTACAAATGGGGAAATCGACAATTTCGTGCTAAAATTTGCCTCTGTACATTTTAAGAAGGACAATGTTTGATTTATAATCACAAATAGGGCTCTGTCTGCGTGTCATCATTTAAAATGAAATGACGTCACAGCGTTTCCCCTTCCTCCATTACAATAGTAGTCGAATCCGAAACTCATTATTTTTGAATCGATAGTCGGTTACGAACGCTCAAGTCTAACATCTCCTTAAAGAACAAATTTATCGCGTACATCACGAACTTTTATGTCGCTTTAATAGGAGTTCTACTTAAATTGAGGTCGGAGAATAAAAAATAATTTTCTTTAATAACTTCAGAAGTAATCAGTCAAAGCATTTTGGGGGTTGTATGGGTGCTGGCTGGCATTACTTCGTGTAGATATCTTGACTTTAATATTCTTTTATACTTTTAAGTTCGGTATTGTCACTGCGTTGAGTTTTGTGGGATCGGTTGGAGTAGGGACGGTAAATTATTATGTAATTTACAGATAGTAACTGTACTGAGTAATCATCAAATGCTAGTTTGACATTTAGTACCTACAAGAAAAATAGCTCAATTGAGGGGCATACCTAAAAAATCCTAGTAGCAATTTTCTTACGGAATTCATTGAGGGTGGTCACTGGCAGTTTTAAACGTAGATTTGCGTGATATTCGGTTTGTTGCGTTCTCCGAATGAATTTATGGAATCGATACTTTTCGTTTTATATACGAAAAGGTAGTAAAACTTTGTTTGATTTTCTTGACAGAAAGAAAATTCCTAATACCTATATAAAATACACCTAATCTAAATTAGACTGTAAATGATCTCTCGACGAATTCCGTAAGAAAATAAATTGCTACTAGAAATTATTTCTTTGTCAAATCCTTTCTTAATTGACCTAGTTGTTTATGAATGAAATGCGCGGGGTGGCACAGGAAGCCGAAAACCATGCGAAGTTGAATAAAAGCTGAAAAATGAACCCAGTCTTTAAGTTTCCAAGGTCTTAGACATTACACTTAGATGATGATGAATCATTCAGAATATATAAGCTAATTTCCAAAAATCTGGCGGCTTTATTTCCTTTTTTATATGTGTTATACGAAGTTCTAATTACCAATTTAGGAGGGTTTTTAGACAGGTAAAAGACAAATTACTGTTCACTCAAGTGTAGCCTTATGTTAATAATCTTTGTTAACTCTTTATCCTTACCCGACTGCGGTGAAGCCAATTAAGGCGGGTTATGTGTGTTGACCTTTATTAGTAAGTTTGTTCGTTCCTATATCCCTTGTAATTAATTATATAATTTGCAGAAATTTACCTCAACGGGAGTAAATACGATCTTGGCGAAGGCTACCTTTGAATTATCAACGCTATAGAATTGGAACACTGCAAACATATGGCCAAAAAAAAATTCGCATGTGTCGGGATTTCTGAAAGAATAAAAAAATGTTGTAAATTTTCGATAGTAACATACGACACACTGCCTGCTACTTAACTACAGGACATCAGAGAATAATCATTCCCAACACATACACCAATGTGAAGACATAACATAAAATTATATAATAAGCCACATAATCAATGCCTCCGTAATTTTCTCGATGTTTGTTTAGGAGTAGATTAGTCAAAATTTACTGCTAAAATTACCAGCCCCTTTCAATTATAAAGTAAACAGATATGTTATTACGGTACCAATGTTTTTTAATTGTATGCTAATTATGTTTGTATGAACACAAAATTATTGACTTTCCGTTTCATCGTTAATTTTTATGGTTTGATCCACAGCGTCTAAATACGATACTCACAAGTAATATGCTTGTTGTGAATAAATATTTGCCGAGCTGGGGTTGGTTTATTCTCGCAAAGAAATGCAATTTCAATATTTGTCATCAGACCTCCAGAATATTCGAATGAATTTTTTAATAGCATTTATTATGCTAACTTTAAAAATCGACTACATCGGCATAAATGAAATGCTCAAGTGGGAATTTCAATATTTGTCATGAAGAGACTGCCAACAGACCTCCAGAATATTTGAATGAATTTTTTAATTGCATTTATTATGCTAACTTTAAAATTCGAATACATCGGCAAAAATGAAATGCTCAAGTGGGACTTGGACCCACGACCTTTCTCTTACTTCCCCCTGCTCTTCCGAATGAGCTATTGAACCACACCTGAATCACTTCAAATTTCCATTCCCTTTATATCCGTCTTTAAGGGCGATGGTGGAGCCATCTATCAACTTTCTTACGAATTGTTTTTTGATAATGATGAAACATTGATTTTTGATGACTCCGCCCAATTATTTGAAGTCCCGCTTGAGCATTTCATGTTTCCCGATGTATTCGAACCACCAGAATATATTAGCGATATCATACTTTTGTAATTAAACCAGATCAAAATTGTTTAGGGCTCCAACTACCATAGGTGTCGAATAGCAACCGGAACACATGGAGGGTTAACGTGCTCTCCAAGTTATGGGGCTTTTACTTTTCTGTCGAATTGAAAACAACCTTGTTGAAACCCTTTATTACATTGCCTATATGAAAGGGGTTGTCAAATGAAAAGGCCAGCGTAGAATTCCCACTACCTATGCGACATCATCTACTAAACACCTTTACACACTTTACATTTATAACATAAAGTATAATCGTAAAGTTCGGACGAACTGACGGAGTGATTTTTCACCTACGACGGAACGGAGACGGTATATGCGTTTGGGGTAAGAGGATGTTTGTGTGTTTGTTTGTTTGTGCAAATCCATGTTGACATTTTCTCCGAAACTACCGATCCAATTTTGATGCAGTTTTCTGTTATGGGTTCAGCTTTAATTGGAGCATGTTCTTAGATAGATGTTGCAATGACAACTCAACAGGGGGCGCTACAGCAACCAATGCAAATCAATGTTGCTAATTTTCTCCAAAACTACAAGTCTGATTTTGATGCAGTTTTCAATTATTGGTTTGGGTTTGATCGGTGAATGTTCTTAGATAGCTGTTACGGTGATAACCCACTAGGGAGCGCTGCAGTAAACATTTTTAGGGTAAAGTAGGAGGTTTTAAAAAAAAAAAAAACTTAATTTTTAACCAATAATTATTCTTTTCTATTTAAATGGTAACATCCATGTAGGTCTTACTTATTCTAAATTAACATTTATGATAGGCCCCAAACTCCCTATTATCTGAAACAACATTATGCCTAAATAAACATCGACCTTTCTAAAATGTTGTTGGCATAATAGTTTATTTTCATTCAACTCCCTCTAAGCTCAACCCGAAGATAAAAGCCATTGAAAGCACCACAAAAATGTGATTCAATCGAATTCCGAATATGGATTAAAAGGATTAAAAGCCAATTTCGGTCAGATGGATATTAATAGAATATCATTATTATAAAAGGGTTTCACTCTGAGGACTGAGATTTAGGAGTATTTGGATACTTTGAATAAATCTTAATTCAAAAACTCTGCAGACTCTCGGTTATGGACTGTGGGAAGGACGAAAGTCGTGTAAATGTGACTTCAGTGATCTTTTTAATCACTTATTATAATCTGAATGATATTCCGGTTGCATACTAGGCTTGCACTTCGGAGCCCAGGGTTCACTGCAGCATTTTTAATAGGTTAATTTTCCTAGCAAATTAGGTTGTATTTGCCTCCGGATAGATAGATAACGATCAATATACCCATAATAGGTACACGTATTACTAAGCTCTAAATCATTGTCAACTCACCGCCTTCCAGTGAAAGCAGTGAGTCGACTGTCCCATGCCACGCTTTTCGAGACTTCATCGCGTCGTGCAAAATATATGGATATTTTTGCACGGTTTTATCTATATAAGCGCTTGGAAGAGGCAACCGACAACGAAATATACAAAATAGCAAAGCAAAGACATACAAATAATAAAGATTTCATTGCTACAAAATACATAAAGAATAAGGAAGGTACGTCGTTAACAACTGATAAAGAAATATGTAAGAGGTGGTATGAATACTACAGCAGTCTACTGAATGAAGAATTTCCACGCCAACCGGAATCAGAACAACCGAAGACGCAAGGACCAGTGAATGAAGTTACCGTAGCAGAAGTCAGAAAAGCTATTTCCAAAATGAAGAACCGCAAAGCTACCGGACCAGACGACATCCCAGTAGAACTTTGGAAGCTCCTTAAACAGGACGGTGAAGTGTGGCTTACTAGTCTGTTCAACAACATCATTACAAGCGAAACCATGCCCGACTCTTGGCGAAAAAGCACACTAGTACCATTTTCCAAAAACAAAGGAGATGTACGGGAATGTGGAAACTTCAGAGGTATAAAACTCACCTCACATACTCTCAAAATATGGGAGAGGGTTTTAAGTGAGCGTCTTCAAAAGCATATCACTCTAACAGAAAATCAGTTTGGATTTGTGGCTGGTAAAGGAACTACTGATGCAATCCATGCGGTACGTACTATCATCGAAAAAGCCCAAGTTAATAAGCCAAACATATGGATAATCTTTATCGATCTCGAAAAAGCCTTCGACCGTGTACCAAGGTCCATAATATGGCAGGCACTGAGAGCAAAAAATGTACCAGAAATGTACATAAGACTAATTGCAGACATGTATAAAGATATTCAGACACATGTGCGAAGTACAGCTGGGCTATCAGACAGCTTCGATATTAGAGTGGGTGTTCATCAAGGAAGCGCCATGAGCCCTTTGTTATTCAACATCGTGATGGATTTTCTTACCGCAAAAATACAAAAACCCACTCCGTGGAACCTTTTATATGCCGACGACGTTGCACTAATATCCGATAACCTTCAAGATGTACAAGATAATTTAGAGCAATGGAGGGAGGCACTTGAGTCAAATGGGCTGCGCATCAGTAGAACTAAGACAGAATACATGGTCTTTAACTTCGATCCGGATAACTCAACGCACGCGGACGTCAGGCTAGATGGCGCAGCTCTACCTAAAGTAAACACCGTACTTGGGTTCCGTTATCTCGGCGGATGGATCCATTGAAGCGGATATAGCTCATCGGACAACCTGTGGGTGGAGTAAATGGCGTACTCGTACAGGAGTACTGTGTGATAGCAAAATGCCAATTAGAACAAAAGGAAAGGTCTATAAAACAGCTGTTAGACCAGCTCTCCTCTACGGCAGCGAGGTATGGGCTGCGAAGAAAAGCCATGTACAGAAGCTACACACGACCGAGATGCGAATGCTGCGCTGGGTGGGCGGAGTTACGCTTAAAGACAGGGTGCGCAACGAACATATAAGAGGTACCTTTAAAGTTGCACAAATTGCAGAAAAAATCACAGAGTCTAGGCTGAGATGGTACGGTCATATACAGCGAAGACCAGACGACCATGTCGTGAAAAAGTGCCTTTCCATGGCTACAAAGGAGAGAGGGAGGGGACGGCCCCCAACTACGTGGATGTCGAATGTTCGCTTCATGCCCTTACATGAAGCAGTTGGGGCTTTCAGATGACGACGCATACCAGCGGAATAAGTGGCGCCTTAGCACCAGGAAAGCCGACCCCGCGTAACGGGAAAAGGCGAGGCCAAAGAAGAAGAAGAAGGCTTTATGCAAATTATCTATCGAAATTACCTCAGCATTATTTGTACGACAGTCACACGGCCCAACTCAACCCAACCATATATTTTGGTTATCATTAATTCAATTTTCTCAACCTTTTTTTGTACTGAGTAGTTTGTAAACAAAGCTTTTGCTCAAATTAATGCACTATATAATCGAGGAAGGATACATACTGGGATCACAATAGCACAATGTGTTCAGAATTGATATTATTGCAACTGAACTCTGTTGCTGTAAGCTCGTATATCTCGTAACCAATGAGGATAGTATCTCAATATATCGAGGTATTTGATCCAAGTATAAAAGCAAAGTTATGGAGATAGAGAATTATAGCAGTCCCAAATAGCTATAATAAATTCGTTTGAGCTATATTCAATAGAGAATAGTCTTTGTTTCTTCTTTCATACTTGTTAAATGTATTATTTGCACCCATGTGAAATATGGAATTTTATTTCTGAAGTGTCCTATTTCAGAAATGAAAAGTTACCAATAGGCTATTTAGGAATAATAAATATCTACATTATTCCAACTATAATCTATCTCTAAACCAATTTTATACTCAAAAAAATGTTTATACTCAAAGTTTTTAATCTATCGCCAAAAATAGTAAGTCTGTCGCAAAATATATCGACTATTGTCCGCAGAACAGTATGATGCTGAGCTCCCAGATACGGATAGATATAGCTTAGAGCGGTTGGCGGAGGTCTCGCAGACATCTCCGCCAATCCGCCAAACATTTTGGTGATAGATAAAGCAAAACTTTCATTATATTTTTTATTAGCATGAAATGACAACGAATTCTCTACAAATATTGAACCTCCAATTTTAATCAAATGTAACTTTAAACGGAAAACACACATATATACTTATAATATCGCCTGTATATCCTTGAATGGGTAGGCAGAGGTGTATTGACATTTCAAAAACCATGATTTTTTCCGTTATTGTCGTTAAGTGGGCACTTAATCATGGGCTGTATGTTTATCGTCGGATGGAGAACTGCCCTATCCCTTAGTCATAATAAATGGAAGACAGTCTAAGTATTAAGGTTCATATTGAAAGAACTAGGTCGGCGCTCTCCACTAACTAAGAAATTCATGTTTCAGTATGACAGCACTCAAGTTCTTAGTACAAGGAAGTCACGCTTCTCATTAAAAAAAAAAAGCCTGAATATAATACCTGAATTAAAGACAATTTTATGCATGTCGGTTTTAGAAGCTTTATCTAAAAGATTTACTTAGGTTAGGTATGGTTGTGGGTAACAGGTATTGACGACGACGGTCAGATGATTCAGCCACTGCTGGTACTCGTCTATGACTCGGCTCGGCGAGAAGTAGACTGCCACGACCGCTATTCCCCCCACAAGTGCCGCTACACAGCCATTCCCCCTTGTCACGACAACAAGGGGGGGGCTGCCGGCAGCGGCGTTGTGCACCAGTGCCACCGACCCGTCCAGGTCGGTTTCCCAGGCAGGCCCGAGAAACCGGTGAATGTACGGCTCGGCGACAGCGGCGACATTAATGCCCCACTGTGCCATGCTCTGGAGCAGAAGTGCCTGAGCATCGACACAGTGGTTCGCATTCGCCTGCAGGACGCGGAGCTGAGGATCCATTATGGAACCCCCATCTCCGCGCCCTGCCGCGAATCAGAGACGGAGCGCCTGCCTCCCGGCTTCGGCTTCCCCGCGGTGCAGGCCTTGGCACCAACCCTATGGTCGGCCGGCTTGCCCTCCGCTGCACACCTGAAGCAGTGCAACGGAGCTTCGCAACTACCGGCCTTATGTCCGGCTTGGCCACAGCGGAAGCAACGGTCACCGACCGTTACCTCCGCCGTGCACTGCACCCCCACGTGGCCCACCGACAGGCACCGGAAGCACCGTGCCGGTCGGGCCTGCAGGAGCCGTACCTGCACCTTCTGGAAGCCCCCGATGAGGAGGCTCCGCCCATCGGCAACCTTTTGGGCTGCCGCGATGGGGCAGCCGACAACTGCTGCCCCCAGTCCACGACGGCCGAAGCGTATTGCTCCGACCCTCACTGTGTCCTGAGGACAGCCTCCGGCCTCCATCACTGCGAGCCTAAGCTCCTCGGCCGTGATGGAGTCGTCCAGACCCGATATGCGCACTTCTGCGCACTTGTTGGGCCTGGACACCCGGACGTCAGCTGCGTCCAGCGTGTCCCTTAGCCTAGCTGCTAGGGCGTCGGCTTTAGGGCCGCTGGTAGCGCCGGGGACCTCGAAGATCCGAGCTCCGGTGCGCGTGGGCTTGCACACCAGATCCGGGATCTCGAGGGCTCCCAGGTCGATGCAGGCCCTTGCCTGCCTCACCACCTGGGCGTACTCCACACCTCTCTCCGACGCCTCCGCCGTCAGTGTGATGACGACGGCCGTCGATCGAGGGACGCGGAGCCTCCTCGGCGCTGTTGCTATCGCAGCAGCCTTGGCCCTTCTGGCCAATTTGGCTGCTTTTTTGGCGGCGCTTCGTCTCTGTTTATTGGCTCCGGCTACCTCCCAGCCCCCTGACGGGTGGCTTGAGGATTTAGCCGGAGCCAAGGCCCGGGCCGGGACTGAAGCCCGGGCCGTGGGCGGGGCTGAGGCCAGGGCTGGGGACTTCTTCCCCTTGCCCTTGCCCCTCCCCTTACCCTTGCCCTGAGCGGGACCCGGAGGACCTGGAGGGGGGTGGTGAGCCAGCACTGCCACCGGGGAGGCAGGGCCCCCCCTCACTGCGGCGGCATACCCTGCCGGCGTCGCGAGAGGAGGACGCCGGGCGACGTCTAGGATCGCCTCCAGCCGCCGGTTGGTGCGCTCCTCCTGCGCCACCATCTCGGCGCGTATGGCCGCCTTACATGCGGCCAACGACGCCGGCTCTGCCGGTCGAGTCGGCGGCTGCGCAGCTTGCGCTGGCCGCGGTGGCTGCGCGGTTTGCGCTGGATGCGGCGGCTGCGCAGCTTGCGCCGGCCGCTCCGGCTGTACCGGCCGCCCCGCCAGTGCCGATTGCGCCGACCGCTCCAGATGCGCCTTCCGCATCGACCGAGTCACCACTCCCGGCAACTCGGTCAGGTGCTCCACCCTTTTCTTGAGGGCCTCCAGCTCCGCCGTGACTCTTTGGAGCTGGCGCCGGGACTCGGCCTCCCGCCGTTGGGCCTCAGCCTCCCTCCTCGCCTGTTCCTCAATCTGGGCGGCCAGACCCTCACCGGCGGCTGCGATCTGCTCTACAATCCCGAGCATTTCTGCCTGCTCGGGAGTCGCATACTCCGCTTGTCTCGCCATTATCTGGCCAAGGCGGTGAGTGAGGATCATTGTCCTCCTGTAGATGGGCGAGTCCAGCGCCACCTCCCTCTCCGGGCTGGATGCACCAACCCACGGAGAGGAGTCCCGAGGGGGGGGGGGCGGCCCTCCCACCGCTCCTCCTCGCCCTTTCACGGCCTGTAGCCTGCACCTTCGGCTTAGGGGGACACGGGCGCTCCTCTTCGCTGCTGCTGTTACTGCCGCTGGCGGCCGACCCAAGACCGGGAGGGATGAAATCCTCATCCCGCTCGTCCACCAGCGGTAGGGGAACCTTTTTATTCCCCTTCCCCTTGCGTTTTTTGGCTGCAGACCTCGTCTGCAACCCAGGCAGCGCCTGCCTGTCCTCCTTGGTGGTGACGCCATATTCCTCTGACGTCACCGCCGCCGCTGTTGGGGACGACGAATCGTCCAGGTGTAGCGCGACCTCCGCGCTACTGGTAGAGTTGGGGCCGGATCTAGAGCTCGGCGCCGGGCTCAAATGATGGTTGTCCCCCCCAGAATACGAGTGGGGACTGCCGTTGCCGACTGGCAACGGGAGGGACTCCCCAGCTAGGCTGGGACCCTCCTGGGTAGATTTCTCTGTGTGTTTAGCCATCATTAGGTTAAGGTTAGTGTCCTCCGACGTTGACGCCCTTGGGACTGGACTCCCTCCAGCCACTCATCCCGTCGCCAGGCGTCAGAGCTTGGGATTGGGGATTTTTTATAGAGGTTAACTCCTCGCGGATCCGAAGATCCACCGGTCCTGTCAGTTCAGGATTACGGCCGGGCCGAACGGGGTCTGCACCAGACCGAGTCCGTCCGCCCCTGGGGGTAATTTTTTATAGAGGTTGTCTTCCTCGCAGCCCACTAGAGGCCACCGTTCCTGACCTAAGTCAGGCTTACGGTTTGGCCGCACGGTGGTCTGCATCAGACCATGTCCCCCACCTCTGGACGAAGCCAAAGGTGGAGAACCCGTCCGCCCTAGAGCGCCCTCCACTACGTCCTCTGCAAACAGAGGGACATGTGGAGGGCCCACGAGCGGCCCCTGACAGGGCCACTCCCGCCTGGGTTGTCTAAGCGTCTCTCGCCTGTCCCCTCTGAAAGCAGAGGGATACTGGGAGAGACGCGGACGACCACGGGCCTTACAGGCCCGTCATCCCACGACCCCACCTCAGTGGGGTCCGCCGATGGGTTATTTGTCAACGGCCAACAGAACTCCCAAGGTGGGAGTCTGTTAGCCGTTGTCCAGGGTGCACCAGCCCTCCCGCTTCCGCTCCCCAGGACCGCGGTCCAAAGGGGGAAGAAACGGAAAGGCCAACGTGGAGGTTACCCAACCAGCACCCCTGTTCACTATGGTTCGTAGGTATGCAAAGGGGATCGGTATTATGGGTTCAGGTCCCATTGCAACCAGGTTAGGTTAGGTAATACGATTACCATCTTCTTGACATTGATTCTGATGCTCTCACCTAGAATTTCTGGACTGATCATTTTGAATTTTTTTATTAGGTTAGCAGTGACGAAGTGTTAAGCATTTTCAAAAGGCAAGCCAGTGAAAATGTTGTTGTATAAAATATAAATATCTCTATTGATTTTTTTGGAATAATATTGAATTATTGAAGTTTGGAATCGTGATTGGTGGATGGGTCTGACGACAGATTGTATAGACAGATCGATAGATTTGACATATTGCCTATAAAATCTTCTCTCAGATATATCGAGATTCAGGCTGAGTGTCATTCTAGAATACGGGCCTAAGTATTGGTTCCGAGGTGAAAATTTTAGATATTAATAACACTAAGATGAGGATGAAGGCTTGTAAATTAAACGATACTGTTAGTATTTCTAACTATCAGTGCATATCATTGACCATATTATTATATTATACACACAAGATTGCTAACAAAATACACACAAGATTTCTAACAAAATAAATCACAAAAATGAATTGGAATACGTCTTCATGTGTAAGCTATATTGTTCTTCAAACTGCCAATGTATGCATCGTTATAGTAACACCTACTGTGTCTACAGAGTTTGTAATATAATAACAGAAATATATTCACTACAACCCTAACGAACGTGTTAACATAACATATGACACAGCCACGAAATTGTGCCACAAATATTCCAAGTATCAACTCCTGCATACAAGAGGAACTTCATAAGTTTCAATCTTGAATGACACTGTTCTGTCGAACTAGTTCGCAGTGTGCGCACAATTGAACTGACCTATATTGTAATAGCGACTATAGTGATGCTTTGCTAGACTATACAACTCTCCAGGTGACCTGAAAAGCCCCATTCAGCACATAAAATGTAGATGCGCAATATATTCTGTGTAAGATAGTTGGTATTTTATTGAGGGAGTTATTTTCTGATTCAGAATCAATTCCTTGGTGCTCTGCCCGCTTTATATCTATAATGTTTCCATTACCATGATGTTGGTAGTTTAGTGGTTAAGGAGTCGGCCTTACGATCGGGAGGTCCCGGGTTCGATCCTTGCCATTACACTACTAATATTCTTTGAAAACTAAAAAAAAAAACAAAAACAAAACAAATCACAATAACCTATTCCTGGGATGCCTATGTTAATATCCCTAATTATGATCTAACTTAATTCCAATAATCTAGATCCGTCCAACGGTTTTGGCGTGATTGAGTTAAAATATCACTATAATACCATTTAGTTACTTTTACTTGTTCTAGTCATATCAATATTTAATTTTTATTTGTAAACTAGCTGTTACCCGCGACTTCGTCTGCGTTTATTTCGGAATAGCTCAAACTCATTATCAAACATGGTGGAAGCTTTTCATCCCAACTGGAACGGAAGTACTCGAAATACTGGAAATAGTGAATTTTACGCAAAGGAAACATTTCTTTATTTTAAAAAAGAAATAAAACTGTATTCAAATCATTTCGAAAACTCGCTTGACATCTTCCACCTTGTATTTTTAAATTAAATATTATGAAGACAGTCTTTTGAGTGACTGACTTATAAATACAGGGCTAAATTACTGAAAACTACGAAAATTGACAGACTTCTTCTATGGGCTTGGCAAATATTACGGAAGGATTTTGAAAAATTCAACATTTTGCTGACGAAATCATTATCAAGTATGTGATGAACATTGTTATATGTGGACTTGGTAATGTTCACCAGTTTTAATGGTTTAAATATTCTTCCTTCCTCCCAAATTCTTAAAACATGCTGTCACAACTTACGAACTGAACAAATTAAAATAAGTACATCAAGTATCACACAAAATAGTTTCAAGAAAACCCGGTGCCTTGCACGCCCTGAGCAGTGAGCATTGGTTCTCTTCTTTGCTGAGCCAATGGTGGGTAGTTCCAGTTTTATGATAAATTCCATCGACCACCACAGTCACATCGTTGTTCATTGCTTTACACACAGGTAGAGAAGAGGGGCGCAGTGGGTAAGCGAGCAAATACAGCATTGACTGGAATGGGGTCATATAGCCTAATTTTGCTATATATTCCTTGTATTGGTAAGCTTGTTTCCAGCAGATAATGTAGATACTTCCAAATTGATACTGGAGTTGATGTCCACGTGGCGGATTTTTTCGATCTGATGAAATTTACCGGAACGAAGTGTTTCTCTGCCCACATTCAGTCTCTTTTATATAATAGGAGCAGCGGTATCTTTTATATACCTAATACATAAGTTGGCTTCTCCTGTTATCATTTCTGGGATAGATTTACGTATTTACAATTAGATACCTACTTATTAGACGGAATCGATAATATCGCAGCGGCGTGCGTTGTCACGTCACTAACATTGTATAATGTCTGCAGCTGCATAATGACGTTGTCTCTCTGGCTGTATTTTACCATTTCTACCGCACCACGGCGAGTGAAAGAGCCTATCATGAGTCTTTCAACTAATCTCTCCTTCGTTCTGTCAGTAACATACGGTAGAAATAATGCCAAGCTGTTCGGAACTTCATTTCTTTATCAGGCGGTTAAGAACTGTATTGCTCAGCCCCCCTTTTCTTTTCTTCTTTTTAAGATCCGGAGTTTTTTTATATAGGACACGTCAATTTAACTCACCTCGACTGATGTTAAGCTAAAGGCAAAGACTCGGAAATAGGGTCACCATTATAAACATGTACCATCTTAACAATTATGGTGGCACTCATCTTTATGGGATCATCAGAAGTCTTTTCACACCCCCTTAAAGGACCCGGGACTGTAGGGAGAAGTAAATTGTGAGCTGGCAGAGATTTCAGGTCTTAATGGTGCGACATCTGAGCCTTGCATGCGTTGTCCTGTGTAGGAAAGGAAAGGGTGGAACTAATTGGAATAGCTCATCAGAACCTTCACCATGGTAGAGACGGTAATACGATAGGGACAACTATCTTCCAGAATACGTAATGTGCTTCAGAGAAGGTGCAACGATTTACTTCCTCCATGAGCGCTGCTTTGATGGTGATAGCTTAGGCTACCCATCACCCTAGCCGAAGCAATCCCTGCTCTTCGCGTTGAGACCGCCTATTTATGATAGGTAACCAAGGCAGGTATACTGGGGTAGCCAACCCCAGAATACCCCCAATGCCCCATTCCTCGGTAAAATTTTAATCGGTTTGATTCCAATATTGCGCTTACCCCGATGTGGTGGAATTGGTATCAATGGGGGATACCAGTTTCAGTTTTATGACTTCTCAGGCGGGTGGGACCACTGTTTTCATTCTCCGAAATGAAGAATTTTGTATAGATCTAAGAATATTAAATAATAAGTTCTACTATTACTGTCACACAGTCTAGTTTTATGTACTACCTATAGAATACTAAGCATAGAATTTATATTTTACTTCAAATAAAACTATAAATACAATAAAATACAACAAATAGACAATAAAATAAAAAAGTTAAAGAAAAGTAAATAAAAAACCATAAAAAAGGAAAATTACATTTCAGATGGATTCGAACGCGACTCAGCTAAGTTATAAGTCCACCGCAGACGTATTGAGCCACAGTTACCATGAATTTATAGTGTGAAATAGACGTTTACATATTAAGTCATAAAAACATTCTGTCCCATTCCTTATTATAATAGCGTGATGATATTAATTATGAAAGCCAGGAGTCTTTTTACCGAACCAGCTGCTTACTAATTTGTTGGATTCGAGAGAAAATCGTTCGAGAACAATGTGAATTCTATCGAGACACTTGCTGTGCCGAAGATTCTGCAGTAACCTGACCTGACTTGGCTGAGATGTAGAACTCTGGCCTCTCGGAGTTCTTCAGATTCCTATGACCGAAATAATATCTTCTGTTAGCATTGTTACTTCTTTATTGGTTCGATCTATTCACACAATCACAAATTGTTACCCGTGATATGCTATTATTGACATAACTTTTTTATTTATGAACCGATTTCAATAAAACAAACACTAAATGTTAAGTGAAGCCTACCACAATATATTAGTGAAAACCGCAACTAAATCCGTTCAGCCGATTCTGAGTTTAGCGTGCACAAACTCACAGACAAACAGAGAAGCAGAGAAACAGAGAAACAGAGAAACAGATAAACAGATAAACAGACAAACAGACAAAAATTCCAAAAAACGTTGATTTGGCTTCTATTACGTTTATAAAGTCCCCCTATAACAATTTTTCTCATTTCCTTTCCATGTACAGACATCGATCGTTTACAGATTTATTATATGTATAGATAATGCGTAATATACAAAGAAATACTCAGATCAAAGCAAATAGACAATTCTGTCTTATATGTTAAAGAATTTAAATTTAAATTCTTTATCTGACTACGACACAAATTTTACTAAAATTAAATAAAAAAATACCCCGAAGCCTTTATTGAAAGAAACAAAACAAAAATTAAATATATATGTACTTAACAAATTTATCTGCTTCTTTGGGTAAAACTATTATTCTAACAAAACTAAAATTTTACTTCTTGCAGCAAAATGTTTAGAGTATATAGCAAAATGTTTTTACAGGTCGTATAATATTGTTATGTTTTAACTCTTTACCAAAATTAAATACGTATTTTTTTACGCTTTACCGACCTTTGTTGTTGAAACTTATGTGGCATATGCCACCAAATGGGTAGATCTGATATTTTTATATTGACCATAACACTCTTAAAAAGGTAAAAAAAGGTTGGGCCATATATTTAAGCTTACTTTCTTAGAGGCCAACAATACAATATAGGCAGAAATTTATAGGTAACCCAATGCTTATAAGAATATAAAGGTCAACTCAATCCTGCGGCGCACGGCGGCTAGTTTTGAAATTGAAAGATTTTTTTTAGTAATGTATTTATGCCGTAGCATATCAATAGTTTACAGTATAAATCTTAATAAATCGCAGGTTTATAAGTGCCCGGTTAATGGCAATAGGCTCGCCACTTATTACATTGGGACCTAAACATAAACTGGCGAAATGTGGGTGCTAGCACCTCTGCCTACCCCTTCGGGGAATACATGCGTGAGTTTATGTTTTGTTATGTTATATGTTATGTCTTAATATTAGTGCAGCATTGAGGTATTTTTATTTTACACATACTTACTTTGCGACAACTGGGTAACTTTGTGACAGTAAAAAAATGGAATAAAACTCCTGTGACTTTCAAACATGTAACATGCGTGAACAGTGGCTAATGTCACCGAATCGCAGATTTTTTTTTATACCACTTAGGTGGCAAACAAGCACACAGCTCACCTGATGAAAAGTGGTTACCGCGGCCTATGGACCTATGCCACACCAGGCGCGTTACCCTCATGCTGCCTTTTAAAAGAAACCTTCTAATGCCCTTCTTGAAGAACCCCATATTGTAGTTGCTTGGGAAAACCACGGCAGGGAGTTCATTCCACAGCTTGATCGTGCATGGGATGAAGTTCCTTTCATACCGCACGGTGCGCACCGTTTTCGGATGCAATGTGTGGGGATGCATTCCCTGCCTATGGCGAGCGGTGCGATGATAGAATGTAGCTGTAGGCATCATGTCAAATAATTCATCTGAGCATAAACCATTGTATAGGTGGCAGAAAACACACAGCGAGGCAGCTATGTTTGGTACAGTCAGCGTCATAAATATGTTGACGACGAAGTCTCACAATGATTTTAAAACTCACGTATTAAGAGCAAATCAAGCTGTCTCGTATTATTGTCCGAAATAAAAGGTGCGTACCAAATATCAGAACAATCGGTCAACTGGAAGGGGGTAAGAAAACGAAATTAAGATCATTTCAGTAGTCTGTTCATCAACATCTTTCTGATGCTGACTGTACACGTCAGTGTTGAGTGTTATATTAAATCTAGATAGAAATTTTCCCAGTACTGTGCACATTCTCGGCAGAACATTATGGCCCAGGGAGGATAGAATATGATTAAGTAATTTCCTTCTCCATCTTATGGGTCAGTACCCACTGGTCCCCTGGAATTCGTCCCCTGTACCCATTTGTCCCATCATAATATTGAGGTGCCCACTCGACCCCTGGTTTATTTTATATAACGTGAAAGAAAATTATCCGAACAAAAGAAACTCATAATTCAGTCTCAAACTGTCAAAATCAAATTAAATGACAAAAACGTTATAACTTTTTTTAGAATTATATTACGGTATCCTCCGTAATATAATTCATAAGAAAGGACAAAATATATTATTTGCCAAATCCTTTTTTGCACAATCCATCCATAAGTTTTCTAAACACCAAACATTTGACACAAAATGTAATAACATGGCATTTTTAGAATCTTACATCAGTTAGAGCCTTAAAGACTCAGCCTTGAAAGAGTTACAACGCGTAATAAAGTTCGATTTTGGGCCTATAAAACCAAGATCAAACTGTGTTGACTGAGTTCATACAGTAGTGAACCCGGTTGATACAAAATTCATGTTCGTTTTAGGGCCAGTAAAAAAGTGCATTTATGTTTTAGACATTCTCCTATATAAATCGAATACATAGGGAAAAAGAATCTTCTCGGGCGGGACTCGAACCCGCAGTCTTTCCCTTACAGGGGGAATGCCTGACCAATTCGATTTGTATAGTTAGCATACTTAATGCTGTAAAAATTCCTTCAATTCTCCTATATATATTTTTTTGTTATTATTTACTTTCAAACTATATGACAACTTTTGTTTTATCTATTTATTAACATTCACAACATACAGTTTCAATAGGTAATTAGAAAGCAAACCATAAGCTACCTGAGCTTGTCTGGAATGCTGTACCTTTCTTATAGGTACCTATAATTAACTCAAAGATCTGTACAAATATACTAAAATAGAAGTGTCTGTTTGTATTATTATAATAACAGCTTTTTACATAAACTTATTATAACATAACTAAAGCAAATTTTTTAAATTTTGTCTGTTTATCCGTTTGGTCGGTTAATCTTCGAAACTGCTGGGTCGATTTTAACAGGATTTCTACCGCAGATAGATTAGTTACAATGTGTAATTAAGGCTAATTTTATTTCAGATCAGGTTTAGGATTATCCAAAAATCTAGGTGACTACAATCGCGGGCACAGCTAGGATTAAATAACTAAGTTCGGAAATATATCATAATATTACTATCATTAAATTATTTTGTGTACTTAATAAAATATATTTTTTCTATTTACAGGTATGTTCCTCGTATACTACAACAAAGTACTCTAAATACTTCGGTGAGTTTCTCATGATTATCAGTACATAGTATAAAGCAAAGTCACTTTCAGCGTCTGTCCGTCAACGAAAACTACGCTACGGATTTCTATGCGGTTTTTCAATAGATAGAGTAATTCAAGAGGAAGGTTTATATGTATAATACATGCTTAATATAGTAAAAGGTGCAGTGGGAACGGGATCTGACGCCACGCGGGCGGAAAAAATTGGCGGAACGAAGTTCGCCGGCTCAGCTAGTTTACTGTAAAGCAGAAACTAAGCATTATTGGAAATAAACTATCTTATTACGAACTAGCTTTTTCCCGCGGCTCCGCCCGGGTGGAAGTCAGTTATCGTGACCAAACATAGCCCATGTCCTTTCTCATGGTCTAATCTAACCCTATACCAAATTTCATCAAAATCGGTTCAGTGGTTTAGGCGTGAAAGCGTAACATACAGACAGATAGACAGACAGATAGACAGACAGAGTTACTTTCGCATTTATAATATTAGTATGGATGGATAATACAGTGCTTTCAGGATTTAAGTAGGCTGTAATGCAATGTACTTTGTAATTAATTAATGGAAGCAAAATGTACATGATAAGTAGGTATGATGTTCATTCCACCATGTAGGCTACAGGCATCGATCGGGTTAAATCCCAGCTTTTAACTCAAATATCACACAATGTAATATTTTAAACGTTATTAATTAACTCGTTGCAGGAAACAAGACTTTAAAATCAATGTCTTAAAGTTTGATTTCAAAAATCAAGAACATTCCGTGCTGTATTTTTCACTTTTAAATATCCCAGAACATTTTATACAATGCTATCTAGACCCATGGTAAGCTTAAGTAGCTTCAAGCTTGTGCTAAGGAATCTATAATGCGGATAAACATACTTAGATACTTTTTTTTGTAAATATTATACATTGAAACACCCAGACTAATGCAAATAAACATATTCATGCCTACAAATATTTGCACGGAGCGGGGATGGAACCCGCGCCTCCTGCGTAGCAGTCGCGTTCACTACCAGAGGCTGAGAGAGTTCGGATTCAGGGCAACCGATATTTGACTCTCCCACTTTTCTCAAACGCCATTGGCTAAAAACTGCACTCGTACGAATTTCCGAGACGCCATTAAGCTTGGTTCGATGTTTACATCACTAATACATCGACGAGTGGTTTCAGTAGCATTGGTTTCACGATCAAACTCGTATTCGTAAATTTAGTGGGGTCGTTAAACCAGGTGTTCGGTTGTCAGGTAGTTCAATAATATGTACCAACTTCTTCTTCTTATTCTATAATTCCTTTAAGGGAATAACTCAACAACGCCTGGACCAATTTAGCCAATTCTTTTTTTAAACGTTCGTTGAAGTTCAAGGATGGCTTTAACGGCGAGAAAAAATCGAATATTTGCCGGGAACTGACATACACGCGGGCGGAGCCGCTGGCAAAAGCTAATCATAATAATAATGAAGAAAAGAAGAAAAAAAAACGCCTAATTTCTTAAAAATACATACAAATTAGTCCGCAGTTCCTTTTATCAAACATTTATTTATTGTTCTGCTTAGATAAGAAAAATAATACGATTGTCAACATATTTTATTTCTTAAAATGTTCTTCGTCTTCAAAATATGCCTCGTTGCGTAATTTCCACAGCACCTCTTTGGAGTTACGGAAATTCTCTTGAACTGACTCAGATAAGAAAGTCTGCACAATTTTTTCTTCTACTTTATACGTAAAAAGATTACAACGTATCCTTTCTTTTAAATGCTTGGTTGACATTGCTGCTTTACTATCATCGTAATGTTTTTTACGATATGGCGGAATGGGGCGAGATGTTCTTTTGATACAAAAAGACGATCCTTCACCTTGGATAGGGAGGTTTTCGGGACCAGGATCGCGGTTCCAATTCCCCTTTTAAAACCATAATTTTTTTTGAGGAGTATTTTGAATCAATACGATATAAACATATATTCAACTGGCATCATTTTTTTCTTTGCCGCACCTGAAAAAACTTTATTTATTAAATGGGTTTCCTTATTTTTTCCGTTTTAAAAAGTATCTGGCTGTAAAACATCTATAAATATTCAATATTCAAATTCCGCAAATCTCAGTTGCATTTCATTTATTACAATTAGTACCAATAAAAATACTAGCAAAACTTCGAATTAAAAGGTCAGATAGCACACCTCTCCTGGAAAATTTAAAAAGAATATTGAAAGGCGAAAAAAGGCATATTGCTCTTAATTGTTATTGGGATTGGCAGAATATCGAGTTGAGAAAATTATCCCTCTCAAGAGAATAACAACCGTGAAAAGCGTTTCAAAAATATACCAAAAAAACTGATGCTACATTCGTGGAACATTGTTTCAATTTTATTACAATTTTGCCTTGTTATTTCTACCAAGTACCAATCGGCTTTGAGCCACGTATATTCGTTGTTATTGTTCGAAAAGACTGAAGTGCTGAACACAAGACGGATTGGAAACTAGACAAACGGTTTTTGTTATTGAAATTATATTATTCAAACTAAGGATGTTTACCAAATATCAAATTAATTAGTCAATGATGCAGATAAAATTACAATTACTAGATTTGACCAAACAGGTAGGCCGAATGAAATAATAACAGTTTAATACCAGTTAGTATTTAATTAATTAAATTCAAAATATTGTTTGGGACGATGGAGAATTAACCTGCAAACTGGTGAAGGAATGAAGCTTTAGCGCAGGTTTTTCTTCTTACGTCTGAGGTGAATCGCTGCCTAACGACATAACAGTCAATACAGGTCAAATCAGACTGCTAACTTCTTGCAATACGTCCGTCAAACTCCAAAGTGCAAGGTTTAGATGAGCCAAACACGAAACCGTAGTAGTTTTGACAGAGTATGCGGAATACCAAGGTTTCTTTCATGGTAGATTTATTAGATTAGATCGTTTCGTCAGTGAATCGGACTTTTATATATCTGAAACAGAACTCTTTATTCGATAAAATTTTATTAATTGTTAAAAAACGGTATTTGATATCTCTCATTGTTGAAGTTTGTTTGATGTCATATCGTTCAACGGGTCAGTCGAACGGTTAACTCTGACCCGACAGCGTAATGAATTTATCGCTAGCAATATTTAGTTTAGAACAAAAACGATGTGCAAAATCGCACAATGTTTTTTGAACAAACTTTGTGTATACAAGCTGAGTTCGACTCTATTGTGTGCTGTTAGGGTTGTTATTTACAAGTCTGTACCTAAACATTATATGCGCGAGTACCCACTGTGTTGTTATTGTATTGTGGTTCGGTCAGTTCAGTGTAAAAAGTAAATTTAGTTAGGGCGTTTTATTGGTACGTTAGTACTAAAACAGTTTTTTTTTAAGAGCGAAGGTGAACCGTACATCGGAGGTCGCAGAGCGACCTCCGTCCTCCATGAGCGCTGGCCTGAGGGTGACCGGTGGGGCCGCCTGTCACCCTAGCAGAAGCAGGCCGCGGCGGAGGCGCAAAGTGCGCCTCCCCGTACCCGGGGCTAGATGGGGACACTAGGGTCCCCACAACCCGAAGGAGGCCATCTCGAAAGAGATGGTACTGGGTCCGTCGGTCTGCCGGGGTGCGAGAGATATGCTTTTGGCAATCTCACCTCCGGTACCTTGGTTACCCAAGACGGCGAGCGTTTTGGTCGGTTCGAGTCTGACATAACCGCCTCGACCGGCTCCGTGGGGGGTTGTATCCCTGAGGATCTTTCGCACAATAAAAAAAAACAGCTTTTGTAACCTGTAAGTGAGATTATTTTATTTCCCGATTTTTGATGATCACTAGGTAACTTTATTAGATTAGTATAAGAGTTATATTTTTACTCTGTGACGCGACGGTAGTGAACGAGACTGCTAAGCGTGGGGTGTGGGTCGATTACTACTCAATGTAAATATTTGAATGCATAAATAGATCTATTTGCATTGAACGTAACGGTTACAACACGAACATCAATGACAGTCGTCGCCGTCGCTCGGTCGCATCGTTCGGTTAATCGGACTACTGCAACTCTTCAGTTGCGTTAGTTCGGTTTTCAAACAGCATCGAACTGTTGCTAGTATTGTGAAGCAGTAGGCCGTTTGACAACCGGACTACTGCTATTGAATAGTCGCAGTAGTCCAGTCAACCGGACTACTGCGACTAAAGAGACCTGGGTCAGATGGCAGACGCTTCCCGGAAAATATCCAAATCAACTTCAATACTAGTAAAGATATTCCATACAGAATTCAACATTAGGTATATTACACGACATGAATCGAACACAGGACGTAACGAACGTAAACGCAAATTCCCCCCAAACAACGAAGCAGTCTCTATATTAATATATAAAATTAGTTACATGACGTAATTACCATTGTAGTATAATTACTCTCTCTTGAGTAAGGTGAATGTAATTCAGTTAATTAAAATGAGGATTTTAATTAAGTTTCACTGAATTATAATGTTGATTATTATGACTTCGTACATGAGAGGGTTGAGAATTTTAGGTCTCGGAAGATCAATAATTAAAATTTATCACCAACCACGTTTTGCTTAAAGATAATGATATTATCTTCACACTGATACTGTTATACCATTGAAATGAATTTTTCTACACTTTATACGTTTTAGAGCTCTTTTCTATTTAAAAGTGCATAAAAGATTTTTCTATTGTTGAAGTTCGTTTATTGGTTGCTCTCAGCGGTGGGATCCGATTCTACTTTAGATGCTTGGGTTTTTAAAGAGTTATTGAATTTTTCTGTTAGGAATTGAGCATAGAGTCCGGCAAGATGATGAACGGTAGTAAGAACTAATATAGACGGCACTGTTTGAATAGCCAAGTCTCAACGGGATTGGCCTTTGTAATGTTGCCTTGCAATGTGCAGACCTACTCGGTTACCGCTCACGGGCTAGTTAAGTTCTGTATTCCTTCGATAACTCTTGTACTTTTCCACAAACTTGCAGAGACTGTGGAAAAAGTACAAGTGTCTTTTTAGTCAATATGTGAAGCAAATTCCACCAAGTGCCATTAATCGATAGTAAAACTTAGTTTAACAAAAAAATTTTTTTTTTTTTAAGTTATCAAAGAGGGATCATGATACATTTATATTACTTCTTTAGTAAACACAGCGTCTGGGAAAAGCGTTTGTATCTATTCAATATCAAATAAACTTATTTAAATTCAAATGAAATATATTAGCAGCCGATCATAAAAAAGAAAATCGAATTCACCCTGTATATATTTAGGGCTTAATAATATTAAATATGGGCACGTAGAATATAGATCCTTTGACGGCTGGCGGTATATAGGTATACCCACTTTTCTAGGTGATGTTTGTTTAGGATGTTTGAACTTTTTGATATTATCAGCGTAGAAACTCCTTGGGAGTTACAGAGGGTGTACGGCTCTCAGGCGCGGATTCAGGCGGCGGCGCCAGGTTGTAGGCATAGGTACATTTAGCATCAGAAAGATGTTGACGAAATAAGTGCTCAAAATTATCTTCTTTCGTTTTTTAATCCCTTTCCAGTTGACCCATTGTTCTGATATTTGGTAAACACCTTTAGTTCGGGCAATAATACGAGTACTATATAAATCAATAAAACAGTTTGAATTGCTCTTAATATAAGAATTTTAAGAACACTTTGAGACTTGGTCGTCAAGATTTTTACGACGCTGTCTGTATCCGAAAATCGGTAAACGCTGTGTTCCGAATCACCCGCGATTCTTGATTAATTTTTTTAAAGGGATATTAAGGTTGTTGGCATGCCCATCGCGCTCACAAAAGACACTACGGGGCTTAAACCAATCTGCTGGTTGACGGCGTCAGAAGGCAGTCTCTTTCAAGTCAAGATAAACGACATAATTCATAAAAAATGGGTTATCAAAATGAAAGAGGAATTTTTCAAATCGCAAAGGAGTTAAGAGATTAGTTTGTTGACAAAACAAAAACGTTGATACAAACAAACTGTTCAGCTTTATTATTCGTAGAGATTGGCACGTAGAATATAGATCCCTTCAAGGCTGGCTGTGTAAACACTCACTTTTCTAGGTGGTGTTTACTTAGGTTGGATGTAACTTTGTTTGAACTTCTTCCTATTATCCGCCCGCAGTTTCATAACTATACGGGGATTATTATTTTCTCTATTTTAGACACATTATGGATCAACATGCGGCACGTTTCATAGTTAAGAGAGACCGGGCATCATGTACCCGTAATCATTGTTAAAAACCTACCGGTTTACAACAATAATTACGAGAACTAACGTGATCATGGTATAGGTCAGACTGACTCGCGTTAGTTCCCTTCATCGTTTTTTGAATATCATGTAACGCGAGAGTTTAAAGGTTAGTCATGGGTAGGTTGTCACACGTTTTTCATTCGTCAAGTGTACTTGTTCTTCTTTGGCTAGGCAGATCTTTGGAGGCCAATCTCTCCTCTTGGATTAGTTTCCAAAAATCTTAGTGTCTCCTGCCTAGTACACCCTTTGTATGAATATAGCTACGGAATATGAAATAAATCATCAAAAAAGAAAATGATTCTGTCGAAAGTGTATGTTAATATCACTCAATAATATAAATAACTTTTTAACTGATTATGTAACGATATATTAGTATCTATTATTAAATTTTCGTTTTAACCCAACGTTTCGGCTGAAAGTAAATAGATATGTAAATACGGCTAAATATAAATAATACTAAAGAAATCGCGACAGAATCAGTTAAAAAGTGATTCTATTTCAATAACTAAGATAATATCCACAAAGAAATATGGACAATGGAAAATACAATAACTAGACACTATTGAAACCGTTCTGCAATGTACGAGAACCTTCCACCAGAATAAAAAAAATCAATAGATTTATTTTATTAGATACGTTACGTTTTATGTTAGGAAGAAAATGCGGGTCCGAAACATAAACATCTTAAAATATTGGCAATTTTCATACGTGTAGGTATGAAGTGGACATGACGGTAACACTTTCAGAGATGTCACGTATTATGTGGTATAATATGGCTATATAGATATCTAATTTACTGGCTTCATGTTAGAGACATTAGCTTAGTGGTTATAGATTAGAGCTTAAGATCGAGAGGTTCCGGGTTCGAAATCTGGTCATTATCCACTCACTAAAGCAACTAACTTGAACTGAACCTTCTTCATCCACGTGCCAATTTTTTGTATTCGGCTGAATACAAAAAAATTGTCATCTGGTTACACCCTATTGGATGGTAAAAAGCTTCACTTGTTGGTAAATCTAGCTACAGCTACTTTTTTAACTATTTTTTTTTATAAAAATAATATTAGAATCGAAGTTACTAATATTCCCTCTAACCCCAAAACTAAGCTAAATTGCTTGTGCTAGGAGTGGGTTCACGTCAGTAGTGTAATGGCCAGGATCGAACCCGGGACCTCTCGATCGTAAGGCCGACTCCTTAACCATTAAGCTACCGACGTTTCCTCTTGGGTGAAAGCTTCGGATGTAAAATTGTAAACTACATCAAAGTACTTATGACTACAGAAATATTTCATTGCATGTGATGTCATTTATTCCGTTTCACATTAAACTCTGATAACGCTACCCAAAATACCTACGCCTCGAATGTCAACTGCCAACACGTAACATTATTCCTGCCTTTGTAATATTAACATACGAATTGTTATGTGTTGCAAAGTTATAATTAGGTCATCCAAAATTTTAATCATTTTCACACAATTAAAGCCGGCAGATGAGTACAATGCGAATGATAATAGAGCCTTTTGTACGTATGATGAGAAATGATAATGGTACCTAAGAGTCCCGTTTTGTGATAACCTACACTAAAATATCTTGAACAGAGCTTACATGGAATGCACCATTTATTAACCCCCGACGCAAAAACGACGAGGTGTTATAAGTTTGACGTGTCTGTGTGTGTGTGTGTGTGTGTGTGTGTGTCTGTCTGTCTGTGGCATCGTAGCACCCAAACGGATGAACCGATTTGGATGTAGTTTTTTTTGTTTGAAAGGTATATTAGTCGGGTGTGTTCTTAGCTATGTTTGAAAAAAATCGGTCCAAGATGGCCGCCGCCATAACATGTCGGAATTCATTTTTCTTCATAACTCCCTCAATATGGGTATCAAATGAAAGAGCTTGACTAGTAGATCACTTTAAAAAGTATAAAATAAAAATTAAATTGAAAATTTAAAAAATCCCCGTCACAAAAAACACCTCCAAAAAGTAGAAAATAAACGGAGTTTGCCTTTTAACTTTAACGGTTGCCATGTCGGGGGACCTTGAATTATTCCGATAATATATTATTATTATTTTTGATTTGACCGTTAAAGTTAAAAGGCAAACTCCATTTATTTTCTACTTTTTCGAGGTGTTTTTTGTGACGGGGTTTTTAATTTTTCAATTTAATTTTTATATTGATAGCGAGTGTTTTAATTGTCCGAGTGAGCGAGAGTTTTCGTTTCTACAAAGTTTACGATTTTGCTTTCGTCCGTATATATGTGTGTTTGTCAGTTCAGATCTTATTTTAATAGGGGGTAAGGTAACATTAGGTTAGAGGAAAGGGGGGCAATATTTCTCTATCTCGGCTTCTTGAAGAACCACATATTGTAGTCGTCTGGAAAAACCACAGCAAGGAGCTCATTCCACAGCTTAAGCGTTTGTGGAATCAAGTTCCTTTCATATCTGACTGTGCGTATACCTACTGTTCGCAACTTGTGAGGATGAATTCCCTGCCTGTGGCGAGCGGTGCAAACATAGAATATAGCCATCGGCATCATGTCGAACAATTCATTTGTAAAACCATGTCTAAAATCAAGGAATACGAAATAATCATTAGTCTAATTTCACATTCTAAAACACATGTATAGGTCTAGAAGTCAGGACTTTCAGTCAAGTAAGTCAAATCAATATTATCAAAATGGAGAATTATAATGCAATAGGTATTGCTATTCATATCAAACGAATACCAATTCTGAAGCATGATTTCGTAATTATTACCGTTCCCTATATCGTACAGAGCAATACCAATGTGCTTTGTGGGATATAGAGAAAGGATAAGTACGAAATCATGTCCGTAAAGCTATTATTGCCCTTGTTTGGCTTGACCAACCGTAAGGTAACGCATGATAGTAACACATTTAAGTTGATTTACCTTTATGCCAGTTCTACCTTTTATGTGAACTAATTGCAATCCACCGTCTACTCACGTTACGACTGCGTTTGAAATTCATTGTCAAGTAGAATAATGCACCTGGTTATGAATAAAATTAGAACTGTATAATGAACATAGAATTTCAAATGAATTCATCAAAAATTCTGCGACGAAAAATTCAAATTTCGCTGCGTAGTGGGATTTCGCATTCGAATTTGGAATTACACAACTGGGATTTTATCCACCAAAAACCGCAGTTCACTCGGGCTGCTTTTGATCGGATTACACTAGTGAAAATAATTGAATTCAAATTCAACTAAACTGGTCTCCCGCGTTTGAAGTACTCAACGAAATTTATTAAATGAAACGTTGTAACATAGTAAAACTATATAATTTTAATTCCCGCGATTTATTTGTTGCCATGGTACAGATTTGACAGCGAATATAAAGAGAAGTAAACTTCATTTTGAGAAGGGGATTGAGCTCGCAACACTTACGATTTATCCTTAAACATTCAAATATCACTGTGAATATCGCGATTCACTTTAACTATAGTGAGAAAGTATTCCACATCGGTACACATAATTTATAATGGTTGCCACAGTGATACACGTTTTATTCCCAAAGTATTCTACATCGATACATATAATTTGGCATATTTACCACCCAAAAGTATTGAGTACCAATAATCTTAATCTCTTTCACAATTCATCACAAGTAGTTTTCAATGGCAGACCGTCGTAATAAAGAATGAGGAGCCTCTTTTTATTTTGCTTCTATTTTTATATTGCGTCGTATTTTCAGAGTCCTTTGACGCTCCAAATAAATTTGCCTTTAACCCCGGGGATGACAAGATATGAAGGAAATTTTGCAGCTACATGACAGTGAAAATTTGTGTTTGTAATTATAGAGGGAAACATTTTTTTTATTCGTGTACAAAGCTTGTGTTTTGGTGGTTTGATATTTAGACAAACGGAGTATGAATAAAAAGAATACTACAGAGAAGAATGTTGACATACCGTGTTAAAAGTAGGTGATAATTTTCATACATACACGTACGCTTTTTTGTCTTTGAACACTTCTTGAGCTCCCTCTATACTGCTGGCTTCAAGTCCTTGATGATTGTTTTCAAAATTATGCACCGAAATTTATAGTATACCGTGTTAGAACCTTGCCTCAGCGAGCCTCTCGCGGTCGTATAACCAGCTCGATTCTTGGAATAAGAAACTATTACCACACCTCGAAAGCTCTCAACAAAATGTATGAAACAATCGGATTCTAATTATAATGTACATAGATCGTGCACATGCACGGTAGTGTTGATGTGTGAGAAAATTCTAAATGTTAGGGTTCGAATTATTCAACATTCGCACACGCCTACCGAACTTACTTGTTCTCTGTGTTATAATGTTCATCATAGATTAATTATTCATTATTGACGATTGTAACATCTTCCTGTGAACATTAAAAAGGTTACCCTAAGACGTAATCGTGTTTATTCACAGATGAGAACCCGTACCCCATAAAATATTTTATTGGACTTACCTTATTTTATTTAAATCTTTGTAATCATCAATTTTTGACGCTGACTGTAGGCGTACCTGAAGAAATGTATATCATGCTAAGAAAAAATCTATTTTAAGAAGACCTTTTTGTCGTGGGTGTCAAAGGTCGCAGGTTTGAAGCTCATTCAGTGTAAATATTCATTGTGCAAGAATTGTCTATTTGTATTCGTTTGGGTCGTATTTTCGTATACCATAAGACTTTGAATTTTTTGCTATCAAACGTAATGCTTTCATCTTACCTATAATATTGGGTCCTTTTTGAGCGGGATTTAAAATAGCTAAGGATGTTAAAATAAAATTTTAACTGAAATAAACAATTTTCAACCTATAAAAGGCACTCCAATTGAATTGCAAAGCACAAAAAGGTCTCTTTGTATGTTATCTAGAAACCTGTCGAGTGTCGATAATATAATTTCTTGGCTAAAGGTCTGTGTAGTGTGTAAAAAGTCTGTTAACTTTTTGTAGCTACGAGTATCATAGCTACCGATGAATTAGGGTGCACTATGCCAGCACAAATAGGCATTAAACTGTAATATGTAACTAAAGATCGGTAATTTGCAATGTCAACTTGTGACGATTACAAAGTTATTGGTCAAGCTGTGCTTAAATGTATGTCGACTTTTTTTGTTCCAAACAACCAGTCTACTAGCAAACAGAAGTTAGTATAAGGCACTTTCACAAACCTAACAAATGGCCACTAAATGTAGATATTTTAAATTGAGAGGTTGGTACTTTCGTGGTCGATTAAGCAAGATTTAGTTCCTTCGGTCCCATTCGAGTTGGGAAACGTAAGGTTCTGCCACCTGCCTTGTTATTTATCGTTTATTTATTTAAGTATAATAGAGCTCAAGTGATTTCACGAATAAAAAAAGTCAAATAGTATTCTTGTCGGCCACTTCAGTTAAGCAACACGTTTTCACACTTTGAGAACTATTTTTTTAAACGAATCAAGCTACTGTTTTTGGTGGTTTGGTCACGAAAGGTTATATTTTAACAGACTGTGTACGATTCTCTCTTTTTATCTCCTTTTTTGCATCATTCAATCTCATACTTAACTTATACGTTTTGAAATCGTGATGGTAGAAATCGTACACCTGCGTAAGAAATATATCTTAACCTTGCAGGCATAATACATCATAATTAAATTCATTACCGTACAGAAAAAAACAATGGTCGCGTGTTGAGTGTAGATGAAAAAATAATTTGTAGTATTTGTACCGAATACTGTGCGGCAGTTGTAAGTATTATGTTGGCACAATGACTAACGACGTTTAAAATATATTTGTGTCCGTGTCAAGTTTTTGTGAGCGCCGACGTTAATCGTTGTGTCCGTGTCAAAGTGTGTGTGGACGGCGACATTAATCGTCCGCTTGATAGGTTCTTTTGAAGGTATAATCGGATAATAACCGACCTTTATTTTGTGGAACATTTTTATTCAAAGTGAAAGGCCTATTTGGAATTTTGTTTGCATATTTAAAACTAAGACTTACTTTATTGGTACAATGGTCCATATATTATTTACTTATTAATTATAAATATATGCTAACTAAATGTACAATATATATAAAAATGAGAAAAAAACAAGGAGAAGAGACTGGAACTTTAGGCATCGTAGAATTCCTCCCCATCGACCTCTATCGGCACCGTGCCCATAAGGCTGGCGGCATTACCCCGCTGAATAGCGATAGCAATTCTTTGAGTGAGGTAGAGGCCAGCCCTACGGTCACGGGAAGACTTGTATTTTATTATGCTAGTTTTACGGAAAATATGGCCTATGTTCTAGAGTGTCACTCAGCCTGAATCGCGATTTATCTGAGGACAATTGCATAGGCAGATTGATGTCTTCTTCTTCGCGATTGAGGTTGAGTGTTATTCTAGAATACGGGCATGAGATACAACCCAACTGAACTGAGGGTAAGGGTTTTTCTGACATAAAAAGAACTTCACCTCGTCACCATAGGAAAGTTTCTTGAGCCCTTCAATACTTCACATGGTCACTTTAGATTGTTTCTTATCTAGTAATATATATAAAACTGTAATTACTAATAATATATACTTAATGCGATAGTCTCATTTTGACCGTTCAATGCTGCCTTTTCTATCTGATAATGAAATAAACAGATGCAATTAGAAAATTTTAGAGAATTTTAAGTTTAGAGATGTAACAACAGAATTGGGAGCAATATATGACTGATATATCTATTGCGTGTCATAAACGTAATTTTCTTTTTGAATGAATTTTTTATAGCATTTATTATGCTACATCGGGAAAAAGAAGAACTCAAGTGGGACTTGAATTGTAACTTGGACTGTAAGGGAAAGGTCGTTCAAGTCCCATTTGAGTTCTTCTTTTTCCCGATGTATTTCGAACGTAAAATAATTTATGAGATTTTACAACCGTAGTGTAGTAGGAGCCATTGGAGCCGATACAACTGCTGACCAACGAGGCTCTAGCGGAGATAGTTCTCTTAAGTTTACTGTTACTCTCACAAAAACTAATAAGACGTAGCCAGGAAGTTGCTGCAAACGATATTAAAATTAAACTGAAATAAACTAAATATTTTGTTTTAGAGCATTCACTGCAACCGCGTAAACGCAGTGGAATGGCATGTAGAATATACACGCAAACATAATTCCAAATGCACGCTTTTATGTGAGGATACTGAAAAAATATTTAACTAGAATATACGATGTCATAAAATGCGACCGCAAATGCAGCCATTTATACTTATTCCATGATTTCACTGGGGTTTATTTGGGATTTGTTTTCTTTGTTAGGGTTCGGTAGCCAAATGGGAAAAAACCGAACCCTTATAGATTCGTCATGTCTGTCTATCTGTCTGTCCGTATATTACAGTCACTTTTCTCCGAAACTGTAAAGCCTATTCTGTTGAAACTTGGTAAGTAGACGTATTCTGTGAACCGCATTAAGAATTTCACACAAGAATTAAAACTTGAAATCCGTCTCTCATTGGCGGAGATATCGGTGAACATTAATAAAAAAAAACAAAAAAAAATGTATACCGACGAATTGAGAACCTCCTCCTTTTTCGAAGTCGGTTAAAAATAGAAAAAAAGCAATAAATTTTGGGGGTTCCCATACTTAGAACTGAAAGTCAAAAATTTCTTTATCATCAAACCAATACGTATGGGGTATCTATAGATAGGTCTTCAAAAATAAGAAAATGATAAATCTAAAAAAAAATTGATGTACATTGCCACGTAAACTTTCACTGAAAATTGGTTGGAACGTAGTTTTTTTTAAACGTCATAAAACGCAATTTTCGTCATTCATTTATTTTTTTATAATAAGTTACTTGCTGCTACGGAACCCTACATGGGTGAGACCGACTCCCACTTGGCCGGTTTTTTTAAAGAACTAACAACTTAAATTACTAGTATTTCTTTTAATACCTCCACGTAATACACCTAAGCAAAATTGCTTATGTTAGGAGTGAGCTCACGTGGGTATTGTAGTGGCCCGGATTCGAACCTAACACCTCTCGATCAGAAGACCGATTCTTTAATCATCTCTTAGATTAGAGCATACGAGTATCACATCAGAGGTCACGGGTTCGATGCCTGCCCAGCACAAATATGTATAGATGTATGGATGATGCATTCTCGGATTTCTACTACCAGCTATGCTTAGTTCTGGTTAAAGTTTTAGGCCCGTATTCAAAAACGATACTCAGCATTAGAATCTTGAATCTGAGCCATGTCTATAGATAATAATCACTACTTAATATAAAACAAAGTCGCTGTCGTTGTGTGTCCGTCCCTATGTATGCTTAAATCTTTAAACTTCGCAACGGATTTTGAAGCGGTTTTATTTAATAGATAGAGTGATACAAGAGGAAGGTTTATATGTATAATACACGCTTAATATAGCGGAGGGTGCAGCAGGAACGTACAGAAAAAAAATGGCGGTATGAACTTCGTACCGCCATTTTTCAGCTAATATTGGATAGCACAGTATAGCTACTCATCTGTCGAATCGATTAAACAAATATAATGAGTGTATAATTATCGACCCATTGATTCAGAAATAAGACGTCCATTAATCGACGTACTCACCACTATCTCTTTGTGTTATAATACTTGTATATTATTGTATACTACTAGATAATCCGACCTCTACAGGAGCGACTGACCTGCCAAAGTTAGAAGGCAGTTACTCCCAAAAAACAGGTATAAGTCAAAAATACAAGTTAATGGTCTCCCATCCAAAGAACAACCTTAACCCACTGGTCTTTTGGGGAATAATGAGAGCACAAGCGCTTCGTGTAGGTGCATATAAGTGTGCATTTTACCTTATTTTCGTAGGTATGTACAATGCACGCTGTCTCGGGTCTGATATGTATAACGTGGACCAATAAGGCATTGCGCTCGGGTAAATATCTCAAATAATATATCTCTCACGAGACGGGCCGCGTAATCTCAGTCTGTGATTGATAGTGATAGCACACCTACATTATTTCTAGATGTTTCAATTTGAGAGGATTTTTGTGCTCATCATGGAATTTATTTGACAGGCAATATTTTAGAAACTTTAGAGGATGAAAACATTTATTTTTTGCAGATGTAGACTCAGGTTGAATCTCGACTATCATCAGAGTATCAGAGTTGTAATAAAAACATTTTATTTTTTAATATTTGCACCGAAAAACCTATATCACGACGCAGTTGGCTCCATATACTGTACAACAAATATTTTATTGTAAATAAACTTAATTATTAAGAAAACAAAAAACCCGACTGCAAAGTAAAAATACAACTGAAAAGCAAAAAAACAAGCTCTACATTTCTTTTGTGACTTTATTTAGCTACTTACGGTTTTACTTTCTCTTCTTTAGCATTACATAAATATGTGAATAAACATGACTATGAATGTTTGAAAAGTATTGCAAGCGGGAACAAGCTGTTAATCTCACATTTTGCTACTTTGTAAACCACCACTGGCTTGGCACAGCTTGTTCCCGCCTGCAATACTTTTCCAACATCCATAGTCATGTTTATTCACATATTTATGTAATGCTAAAGAAGAGACCTCACATGTTCCAATCCGTCAAGCTGTTCAGGCTGTAGGCCGTGCCAAATAAATGGACATACATACATACATACATAGTCTCGAAAAACATTACCCTCCTTCCTTCGGCAGTCGGGTAAAAAAGCGTGTAGCAGAACTATTATCATGTTACGGTCTACAAATTTTAGCAATAGACATAGATTTTAACCGATTTCTTCTTTCTGGCGTGTCAAGTCAACCCAAACCCCGCGTACTGTAAGTTTAATAAGTAGGCAATCTCATAGGTAATTCAGTAAAATAAACACAAATAATTTTCACGTTTTAGTAACCAATTTAACGTTTAATGAGATGTATAACCCTTTTCAATTAACGTTAATACTAGATTAGTTAGGAACTTGGCGAGTAGCCAAGCTCTAATTACATAGGTACCGATATTAGTAGGTCAATGATGCTAATGTGATTAAGTCACAATTTTGTGGTCACGGTTAGTAGAATAATTATGTAGTTTAGTTTGTAGCATAGTATTAAAAAAGCCCACTCCTAGCACAAGCAATTTAGGTTAGTTGGAGGGGTTAGAGGGAATATTAGTAACTTCGGATCTTGGCAGCCTCTGTGGCGTAGTGGTAGCGAACGCGACTGCCACGCAGGAGGCGCGGGTTCGATTCCCGCTCAGTGCAAATATTTGTATTCATGAATATGGCTATTTGCACTGGTCTAGGTATTTCTATGTATAATATGTATGTATTTACAAAAAAAAATGTATTTATGTATGTTTATCCGCATTCTAGATTCCATAACACAAGCTAGTTAAGCTATGCTTACCATGGGTCTAGATAGCGTTGTGTAGAATGTTGGAAAATAAATATAAATAAATATAATATTCT
The DNA here is from genome assembly GCA_914829495.1 of Eilema sororculum. NCBI lineage: Eukaryota > Metazoa > Arthropoda > Insecta > Lepidoptera > Erebidae > Eilema > Eilema sororculum. Next base: position 4,595,063 of record OU618532.1, read on the forward strand.
TTTAAAAAAAACACTAAGTATAGGAACTTACAACGCACGTTAAAGCTGTGGTTTTAACAAGCTACTTTAATATGAGTTTCTTCAAAAAGTGCATTAGAAAGTTCTTACAGGATTGACAGTATAAATGTGACTTTCCTGGTGTTGCACACACCCATGAGCCACGGAAACAATTTTCCACCAGGCCCTCGATTCTACTAAAGATAAACTTTTATTTTAGTTTTTTTTTATTTTAAAAATTTAGGTTTTATTTGTATCTGCCTAAACTCCAAAATGAAATGAAAAAAATGTCATTACATTTTTTCATTCACTCTGCAAAAAGTCATTTAATTTTTAACTTTAACCCCATAGCTTTTAAGTCTATTATTTAATGCCGTTTTTGCAGTCGCTGTAGCACGACTGCGGTTTGGCTTTAGTAGAATTGAGGCACTGTGTTTCAACAATATCGATTCAGTGGTTTGGCCTTTAAAGCGTAACAGACAGACAGATTTACTTTGTCCTCTCCAAGGCACGAAAATACCCAGACCAATGAAAATTAGACATATTCATATGTAAATAAACTGTATAAACTGTATAACTGTATAAACATAAGTAAGTAAATAGCTGCGGTAGCCTAGTGGTATGGGTAATGGACTGCTGAGACGAGGTCTCGGGTACGATCCCAGGTTTACCATGGCACACACCAATGACTTTTCGAAGTTATGTTGTGTGTATTTATCGCAGGTTTATAAGTGCCCGGTTGATGGGACCTAAACATAAACTGGCGAAATGTGGGTGCTAGCACCTCTGCCTACCCCTTCGGGGAATACAGGTGTGAGTTTATGTTATGTTATGTTATGTTAAATAAATATTCCACAACATTCTACACAATGCGATGTAAACCCATGGTAAGCTTAACTAGCTTGTGTTATGGAATGAAGAATGCGGATAACCATACATAGATACTTTTTTTAATAAATATACATAGAAACATACAGACCAATGCAAATAGCCATATTCATGCCTACAAATAATTGCACTGAGCGAGGATCGAATCCGAGACTCCTGCGTAACAATCGCGTTCCCTACCACCACACTACAGAGGCTGTTCAACTTCGATGAATAACTCTTCTAATTACGGTTACTAGTAAATGAATCACTAACATTTGGAGCTCAGCCAAATACTAATTACGGAGGCTGCTCTATACTTATGCATGAGCCACTAAATGATGCCGATGTCATTATGATACGGTTTTGAGGTCATAGCCAATAGATAATAATATAATCGATTTTTTGGCTTTAAAAAATAAGGGAAACCTTTGGGTACTATTATCCATTTTATTCTTTGGGTAATTGATTTCTTCTTTAGAGGTCGTAATTTATAATTTATAAAGTTTATAATATGAGCGAAATCTGATTCACTTTTGTGCGCAATAGTCTTATAGCGAACAGCTTTGGCCCACCAGTCGAAAGTCTTACCTCGAGGCTGTAGAAGAACATTGCTATTTCGTAGAATTTAGTTACTTGCGATGCAAAGCAAAATATTTTTCAAGTGTTGAAACGTACACAACAAATAGAGAACGCGTAGGTTGAGTTGAGGATCAATCGTACGAGCCAAATTGCACTTTATTGTTAAGCGCGTATAGTGCGTTATTCTGTGCAATGATTTCTATTTATGTTATTAAACGATAATTTAGCTGTTTCATTCGAAAATTGTATCATTGTGTTCCTGGGTGCGTGGGTGTGACATCACGGTTTTGAACTTAGAGCATATACTATATAGACAGCTTTACTAACAAAATGCTTTAAAAAATTCGGCGTTTTAAACGCGTTTTGTGTCAATATTGTACATTAAACTGTCTATGGCGTGGCAGTCATGTTTTGGGATGTATATAGTGTACTTTTTTACGCTACATTATAGTGGCCATCTCTGTGTCTATACCTTTTTTTAGGTGCGGAAATCCCCGCAGAAGGAAGAGCTTATGTCAGACTCGAACCGACCAAAACGCACGTCATCTGTGGTTCAATGTGCAAAGTCGAAAGTGAGGTTGTTCGACATATTATCCCTCGCATTTCAGCAGACCCTATTAGTATGGCCCTCGGGAGGGGAGACCACGGAGTCCCCGACTCGTCCCCGGAAACGGGGAGGCGGAACGGGGAGAAAATAAGGCTGTTCTTCCTACAGTCCCGGGTCCTTTAAGCGGGGCGTGAAAAGGCATCTAATGAGGCCGTCAAGCTGAGTGCCACCACTGTTAACATGGTACATGTTTCCGATGGTGACCCTCTTTCCGAGACTTCGCCTTTAGCTTAACATCAGGCGAGGTGAAGTCAAATTGACGTGTTCTATATAAAAAAATAAAATAAAAAAAAACAACTGTAGGTATGGTATGAATAAAAATATACCTAATTATTTTCATAATATTTTTAGAACATTAATGTAAGTCACTTAAAAATATTACTAGGAAACTATGTCAATAAGAATATATAAGGGTAGCGGAGATGTCTGCGAGACCTCCGCCAATCTCTTCTAACGTAAATCCATTCGTATCGGCGCTCGCGGAGAGACAGTTTTTTAATTAGCTTATTATTGCTAAAATTATTCCTGCGAATGAAAACCTCCGAAAAATAATTAGCTAGTTGGTATTTAATATTTTCCGGGTCTCAGTACCAAAAACGTTATGTCTACGTCCTCTCGTCTGTTTTTAATTAAAAAGAAATCTTACGTGTAAATATTAATAAAGGTACGTTTACAAAACAATCAAGTCGAGCAATTTTGTTTACGCAATAATTATATCAGTTGTACTCAGAAGTTGGCAAAGGAAGGAAAAAAATATTTTAATTAAAATTACTAAGTACCTTACCATAACACTGACTGACTCCTTATTCTGAGTGACAAACCGTTTCGTAACTACACGCGTTCGTAATAGATAAAACGTTTAAGTTGGTTTAGTTTACCGCTAATTATATTTTTTATACTAACTAATTGAGATCTACTATTTTCTCACGTTACGTGTGCTTTTGAAACTCAATGTCATCCAAAATAATACACAGATTCTCTGGATCGTAATGTTCTGAGTTCACTTTCTCTTTCAAAATCTTCGCGATGTCATTTGACCTTCGAATGTTTTGATAGACCGCCATCTGATTTTCGCCACCCTGAGAAGAAAGCCTGCTCCAGAGCCTCATCAGGTATTTAGCAGATGCTAGAACTAGCAGGCGAGGTGAGATGGGGTACCAAAAGTGCTGGTGGGACTCTGTACACCCAAAGTAATGGATTCAAACTTCTTCATAATATCACGGGAGATAGAGTTAGTCAGAATTCTGGACAACATAGCCAGAGGTGGGAAATCAACGTGCTGTTTTATTCACTTCAAATTTGAGATACCCCTTAATATTGGCTCGTTTGAGGTGAAATCCTAAGGGGCTATTACAGGTAAAAATAAAAGGAGACAGCGCTGTCGTATGCAATGCGGTATATTATGCCGCATGAGTTCGTTTATTGCTGGTGCATTGCTGATACTACAAAAGAGTACAATACATTTTGTTAAGCTAATTTTATTAGTTGTTAGTTAGGTAACTTATGTGACATTGATATTAAGCAATTAATGGGAATGACAAATGAATTTTGGACATGACTGACGTCAAAATTATTTGGGTTGGTCGCCACTCCTACAGGTATTTGTACCTCACAATACCATGACGTAATATTATTTTAAATTCTACTGAAAAAGTTTCCGTTTGAATCGAGAATCGTTGGTGGGAATCTCGACTAATCCAATTATTCTTTTCTCTAGTTCTGACAGTTACGTAGTCGAAGTGTCCATTCGTTTGTAATTCCTAATGTTGAACACATACAAGCCAACCACATCGGCGACTTAATTTATTAAACTTTTAAACTACTTATCGCGTTCTATGATATACAATAATGTTAACGGGAATTAACGCGATCATGGTATACAGGCACATACATACCTTTGATTTGCCTGAAGTTTCGACCAGGTTACACCGGTCGTGATCACAGGCTGACTTACGGCCGTTCCCAATAACATACTGACAGTTAAAGATAGATCGCATCTACGGATAAAGTGCTCGGCTGTTTAAATTAAAATCATAGTAACTCCTTTTAAATTATACCGCGATGCGCTTTTTCACAAAAAAATTAGTTACCCTGTTTTCAATTTAAACAGCCGATGCGTCAAATTTGACTGTTGCGATCTATCTTCAACTGTAAGTATGTTATTGGGAACGGCCGTTAATATACCTTCTGAATAAACGGGAGGTATAGGAACAGTTACGTTCGTAATAACCAAAGAAACGATAAGATTCAGCAGGAGAACGGATTCTTGTCCAAAATATGATCTTAGATCGCAGTCGAAGACATCCAGAACATACGCTAAGTCTGATTTAAAAAAGTTCTTACTCCATTAATATTATTCTACTCATATTGCAAGTATATTCAAAGTTCAATTTCTATATTTGCGTTACCGTACTTAAGAGCACGAAGACAAAAATATTGAATACTGAAATTTTAAATTAACAGTAGACAAAGGCATTGAATTGGTTTTATGTTTCATACGTGTCAAACACGGTGAGAGCTTCGGCTTAGTCAAATACTTTTAAATAATTGCCTGCGAGATAAATTTATGTGAGCCGAGCATATATTAATAACAAATGTACCTACTATCAAAGATGTTAAAGTATGTATTCTAATAATTGAGGTATTTTCTTTTGCGATAATTTACTTAGCTGTATCTAAGTTACTTATATCAGACATTATAGGTGCATGCCTGTCGTGAGGTATGTTGGTATACATGCCTTATGATAGGACCTATAATGTCTTTGCACTTTTTCATTCACTCTGCAAAAACCTATTATGTCACTCCCTAAAATTATTCGGTACGCTCTTTCCATACATTGTTACTCTAATAATTCACCTACTGAGTCTTTCTCTGCACCACCTTTGGTTGACTGGTAGAGAATGCCTAAGGCTTAAGTCCGCCTATGTACTTGTGCATGAAGTTTTATATAAATAAAAAAAAAACATTTTGTACAATAAACAATATAATAAACAATGTAATAGCCAAGCTGCTATTGTCTCCAACTGCATGAAGAAGTAAAACCTATTCCCGGTCAAAAGCAGTCTTGTACTTTTCCAGACTATTACCTATCACTGTGCCAGTTGCATCTAAATTCAATAGGTATCTTTTTGTAAAATTATACCCAAAAAAACAGAGATCCGTTTCACGAATTTTCACAATAAATTTAATATTAGCAGAACAGAAAATTGAGTTAAGTATGTCTTTGTGATGCCAAAGCATTTTTTACTAAATTACATTTTAATTAGCAACATACAAAATTCAGAACTCAGAATCCGCTTCCCACATGTAATATAACACCTTCCTCACTTGCCGAGATTTGCAAACAACTCGTTACGTAAGACAGCCTATATGAATAAACCAGGTTTATAATTAAAGCCTCACTTTAGCAAGCTTTAAATTAACACAGGCCTGTGTAATCTTCAAGAATAACTTTGATGGAGATGACTTCTCTAACAATAAAATTTGTTAAACAAACACTTTCTGGGAATTGACGCATTGCTACAGACTGCGGTACACAGAAATTACTTTCTGTTTTCCATATTTAGAGGCTGTGTAAAGAAATTTATTCTAAAACATGAAGAATGAGGAAACAATTATAATTAGTAACAATTAAGTTTAGTAGAATCCTGATTCCGTTCACGCAACCTGTAGGAAACTATTCCAGAGATAAAACTATTTTATTTCGGTCTATAATCTCTACCTGAGTAGATGTGTATATATATATATATATGTAGATGTCAACCGCTTGAGCGTGATTGAATACAAACATTCCAAAAACTTCACAATATTTCACATTTCTTAGAATATCAATAGAATTAGTAGGATGTAGATAAATTGACGCACAGATGATAATGATGACGATAATGTACAACAATAGCACAAGTTGCAATTGAAAATTAAGTTGGAGATCTCAAATTTTCAATTTTCTTCTAGTAAGGATAAAACATAATTTTGTAAGTTTACTCAGACATAGGGAGTAGGACATTACAATAGGGTTTCACTGTCGAAGGAAAGTTAATTGTGTAAGTTTGTAAGGCCTAACAAGACTTGAAGAAATCTCGGAGGTACAACGTTTGCTAAGTAAAAGTTGCTATGAGTAAACCACACTAGGTCTGCGGATTGAACTTAACCTTAAAGTTCAGAACCATTCTGAACAAAGCGAATGTAAACTTGAGACGGAATATTTTCTTCACATATTATACCATCACCCAACAAACTAACCTCAACACGCTCAATGTCCCTAGTCGGCGTTTATAAATAAACCCAGAAAACAAACACCGAAAACTTTTTCCTATGTACCTACAAGTTACTAAACTAGAATTGCTAAGTGCGGGAACTTTTTGCTCCAACTGCGGTCTGTATTATATTTTCGCATTACATATAAGACAAAGTGAGTGTGTGAAACTGAATTAATTAGAGTACCAGTGGCGAATGAGACAAGTCTAATTACATCCTGCTCGGGAAATGAATGAAACCAACGTGATACAACTAAAATTTACGCGCTGCCGCAGATGGCAGACGAGCACCATTGTTAAGCTTCTCCTGTTTCATTTTGTTCTAACAGGAAAAATTAACGTATACATATGTCGCAAGTTGACGAAACACCATGGTGAATGACCTTATTTGTGCGCTTTATTAACTTTGTTCTGGGAATCCTAATCCTACTAATATTAAAAATGTGACAGTTTGTGAAGATATTTGGATATTTGGCAGTCAAGCACGCTTAAACGGCTTAACAGAATTTTTTGGGTACAGAGTTGGTTTATAGCCTGAAATTGTACCTAGGTATGGTCCTTTTTCGTCGGATACAGGTTGCGGTAATTGCAGTGACGGCATCAAAACAACAGCAACATTAAAAATATAAACCAATAAAACAAGAATTCAAAGGAAGAAGAAGAATCAGTATCAGGCCTGATAAATCAGACAGTCTTTGTACTGTCTATTTTCCAAATTTCAATCTCAGCCACGTAGATAATGGCCAAGTAATTTAAAAACACATTTAATTGAAGCATAAGAGTAATCTCGATCTATAGCTACATACCATAAATTACGATTGCTGATATAAAATTTGTCAAGAGTGGTTTACCTTTTCTTAGTGGTTTCAATGATTTTCTTAGAATTGCGTTGTAAAACTTTTGTGTTGTAACCAAATTAAATTATTTTTAAAAAAAATATATCTCACATCACATAATTGTAAGCACAATGTACGAGTAAAAATGAAAGCTTCTAGTTAAAACCCTCTGAGTGAAATAAAAAAACATCCAAATTAGAAGTGGCTCTGGCAGTTAACAACAATCATTATTCTCTGAATTTTGTATTTCCCAGTTCAGTTGGGATCAGCTTTCCAGTCTAATTTGAATGCGGATGAACTTTAATTTTCCGTAAAGTGGCTGTATCTGACCGTGGCAGTTTATTATATTATTATTTTTTATACCATTTAGGTGGCAGACAAGCACAAGGTCCACCGAATGAATAGTGACTACCGTGGCCTATGGACGTGAACTAATAGGGAAGTCACAAATTAAAAAAACATTACCCTCTTTTTCTTCGGCAGTTTGGGAACAAACATTTGTTCTTGAATTTAAATATAAAATAATAATATCACTATCACTACCCATGTAGTAAATAATTAAAAAAACATATTATGTACTCAATAAAATAATGATTTCTATTTACAGGTACGTATACTACAATAAAGAACCTACTTTAAATACTCCGGTAAGTTTTTCATGATCATCACTACATGCTTTTACACGCTTTCCGCGTCGGTTTGTCTCTATGTATGCTGAGATCTTTAAAACTGCGCAAAGCATTTTGATACGGTTTTTTAATACATACAGTAATTGATAGGAAGGTTTATATGTATATTACATGCTAAATATAGTAGTGGGTGCAGTGGGAACGGGATCTGACGTCACGCGGGTATAAAAAAATCGATGGTACGAATTTCACCGGGTCAGCTAGTATAGGCATATTTACTCCACTTACTCAGTACAGTCAGCATCATAAATATCTTGACGACGAAGTCTCAAAATGATAAAACTCTCATAACAAGAGCAAATCAAACTGTTTTATTGATTTGAATGGTATTATTGTCCAAACTAAAGGTGTGCACCAAATATCAGAACAATCAAGCAACTAGAAGGGGATAAAAAAAAGAAATTAAGATCATTTATCACACCAATGCAAAAGTTTGTATGTTTGCATAATGTGCACTCTTACCGCCATTCCCAATACCATACTGACAGTTAAAGATAGATCGCATCTACGGATAAAGTGCTCGGCTGTTTAAATTTAAAACATAGTAACTTCTATTACACACCAATTTCAGAAAATAAAATTATACCGCGATCCCGCAAAAAAATCAGTTACCTACCATGTTTTGAATTCAAACAGCCGATAAGTAAAATTTGACTGCTGCGATCTATCTTTAACTGTAAGTATGTTATTGGGAACGGCCGTAGTGAAGCTGCTTAACATGTGAACGGAGATGCTCCATTGATATTTCTCATAATAAAAACGCGCGCCGAATGCGGATGGGAAGAGAGACGCGCGGGGTGTCAAAAGTCGAAGGACTTCATAGGTATAACGTTCCTACCGAATGAGTCCATTTCACGCCGGGTACAAACTGACAACATGTTAAAATGTATAAAGTATCAGTGACGTTTGGATGGCACGCCACTCGATTGCCTTGCAACAACTCCGCTATCATTTCCTTCTCCATGAGGTAACTCTAAACCTATATTCGGGAAGACAACATACTATTTAGAACTAATTGAAGTTGAATATAATTAAGCCTCTAAGGAATTTCTAATACATGTTCGGATTGTTTGGGTAGTACTCGGTACAGAAGGTACACTTGTCTCTCTACCCTGAAACCATTCCATCTTAATGTAATTACCAAGTTACAGTTTCATGTTCTATCTATACTATTATAATTATAGTGTATAGTATCGTGTCTGTACACAGGAGATATTTGAAAAAGAACTTGGCAATCGCATTTAACATTCCAATTTATATAATTATGTAAGTACCTTAGTATTACTAATAAGATATATTATGTTTTCATGCTATGGCCGAGTCAATATATTTATTTAAAACTAGCTTTTGCCTGCGGCTCCACCCGCATGGATGTCGGTTATCGCGACCAAACATAGCCTATGTCCTTTTTCGAGGTCTAATCTACCCCTATTCCAAATTTCATCAAAATCGGTTCAGTCGTTTAGGCGTGAAAGCGTAACAAACGGACAGACAGACAGACAGAGTTACTAATATTAGTATGAATAGCTTTCCTCGATAAACGGTCTATTCAAATCAAAAATAGTGTTTGAGTCCAGACCAGTGGTTCCTGAGATTCTGGAGAAACGTAAGGTAGTGTCAAAAGCGACTGGGCTACAGAACATGACGTCACACGCAGCTATCGCGAGCCGATCGCCGAGCGACCCACTTTAAGAGTCCATATCTTAAAAAATAGTTGATATATCAAAATAATACTTTTATATGCATTTTTTATTGTCAACACAGAATATAATGAGTGAAGGTGACCATTCTCCATTGGTTCAATAGGATGGCAGATAATATATTAGCAAAATGGAGCGGATCCGCGTGCGGAAAGCTGATTCACACATAAAATGGTTTTCATTAAGTTATCGATTAGTGTACCACAATGAAGTGGGCCGATACAGGAGCTTACCGATGTGATCCCCTAATTGTTTTTACGATTCCCTCGGGATATATTTAAGTAATCTATTTCTCCAGAACAGGGCAAGCACTTAGAACAATATTATCTAAGATCGTTTCGGATAAATGAATCAAAGAAACAGTTCAATCTTTTATCTATACATACTAATGTTATAAATGATCTTCTTATTCTGGGGCCACACTATTTTACCGCCTACCGGGCTGTTACCGCAATAATTATGATACAGTGAAGTGTCAATATCACCTAGGCGTTGTTGAGATTATGGCGGTAATTATTAGCATATCACTGTGTTGTTGCTCCAGCATTATGAGGCATTTCCAATGTGTCATTACTACAGATATAAAAACCGGCCAAGTGCGAGTCGGACTCGCCCATGCAGGGTTCCGTAGCAGCAAGTAATATAATATAAAAGATCTTGTATTATTAACCTACGTACTAGATCTCGATCAAATCAATTTTCGGTGAAAGTTGGCATGGCAATGTACATCAGCTATTTTTTTTAGATTTATTTTCTCTTATTTTAGAAGTTAGAGTGGGGTTGACACATTTTTCCACTTTGGAAGTGTCTCTCGCGCAAACTATTCCGTTTAGAAAAAAATGGTATTAGAAACCTCAATTTTTGAAGACCTATCTATAGATAATCCTCATGATGAATAGGCTTTATAGTTTCTGAGAAAAGTGGCTGTGACATACGTACGGACAGATAGACGAATCTATAAAGGTTCAATTTTTTGCCATTTGGCTACGAAACCCTAAAAATTACATTGCAGTCATAAACGGCTATAAAATATTACCACGCAGCTCCTCTCCTATTTAACCTTTGTTAGCTAATCCTCCAATTAGCATTAACACTAAATCTACCGTTTACAAGCCTACTGCTAAATAGTTTGCAGTCTAGAGTGGAGTCTAGAGTTTTCTTACTAAGTTAGTTGTAGAATGTGTGAACCTTGTCGTATATTTAGATTAAACACTATGGTGAATATGGATTATTCAGGCGATTTATTTTCAAAAAAGTTCTTAGTCTTTATAGAAGCTTCATAATATTTTTGAATGATATTACTACTTTATCGTAGTAAAAACATGTCTCCTAAAATATGAGGTTTTATTTTTGATGAGTACTCGTAATATGATCGTGGTAAACTTTTAGATTAATGTCTGAGAGAAATAATGATTATTTCGCTGAAACTTTAGCAGTTAATAAATATGACTTTCAAAATGATATTGTATACTTCTTGAATATGGGGTCGGTAAAAGACGTTTTATATCAACGAAGTTTTCTTTATGTAGAATATTTACTGACATCATTATCATCAAAGCGTAATTTTCGGTTGCTGGTTAAGTCCACATATTGGAATTTACTTTTTACTTGTTCTATCCTTTTATGGGTTGCATTGTCTTAGCTTTAAAGGCAACGGCTTACCTCTCAACCCCGATATTAAATTCAGTACCAGAATTTGGGTTCGTAACTGTATATAACCTTTTAGAGACTTGCTCACTACCTCGATAGGGCGTGAGAGCTGGACTTGAGGGTGTATGAGTGGGACGCGTGGGCGGGACATATAATTTACTGGCAAAACCAATTTAATGTTCAAGAGTATTTAAAAACACAACAACTAATATCATCGGACTTGAGTTTACTGAGTTTATAACTTTAAACCATTCACAATGACTCATTTAATTCCATAATTTTTTATACTGTTGATGGAAGGCAACACACACACTCTCACTCTCTCTCACACACACATACACATACAAACAGGTTATAAATTAAATACTGTGGCAAAGTTCGCGAAGTATTTGGTGTTATTTAATTGCTGATCCCAAAGTTTTGGTTACCTTCCAGCCGCCATTGTCATGGAGAGAATAAAAATGGAGGGTGTTTCATGGCGTACAGTGTAAGTTGCCTCACAGTACCCACCTGAAGTATGTGGAATTATTGAGTTACTTTGTTTGCAGAATAAGACACAGCATCGTGAAGTCTTGTTATATTTTGGGGTGGGGGTTTTTTTGGGTTCGGAAAAGTGAGTTAGTGGCAATAGCTAGGTGTTGAAACCATTCGTATATGGTAGTATCATGAAATGAGTAATTAGACTAGAAATTACCTACAGTAGAATTTTAGTAGAAAGTTATTTTCGGACATCTCACTTAATGGATGGACAGAAAGTAAGATAATATTTTTATTTGTTCAATCACAATTTTTTTTATTATAGTTATTTACATTTCTATTTCATATCATTAATTTAATACAAACGATATATTGATTTTTGTATTACAATAACTAGGTTTGATGGATACTGATCCCCAAGAATTAATATTTGATAAATATTAAAAGAAAAGCCGAAAACGTCTCGAACAACATAAAAAGCGATACAAAGAACATGGACCATGCTCCCATGAGCTTGAGCGTGCCTTTTAATTCAAAGAAAAATTTAGATGAACATTTTCAAGACTTTTCACTTGCGTTTTGCAGATACATGGTTAAGGATCGTCACACATCTGGCGGAAAAATATAAATAACTATTAAACTTATATCAAATTTCATGCGCACTTTGAAGCGTCTGGTGAAAATAATTGCCGAAGGAAGTTATCTAGCAATACTGACTAATAATTCTTAGATTGTGTGTGCCTTAAATTCTGCTAATAATATTTAATTAGCCTCTGGTATTAGCTAGTGGCGGCCCTGGGAGTGAGAGTTCTCACCCTCGCCACCCTGCTCACAGCAATGGTCCGCTGTGCGGACGCATGGGCGGCCGGCGTCTCCTTCAGCGAGCAGGTAATGGTCGTGAAGGAGACGGTGGAACGGGAGAGGCGGCGCGAGCGAGCGAGACTCGAGGGTCGCGCCGCCCGCGCGCGCACGCATTTCGGGCGTCGGAGGGCACTGACTGACCTCCGTCCCACATGAGCGCGGGCCTGGGGGTAGCAGGCCACGGCGGCGACGGCGCGCTGAAAGAAGCGCGCCTCCCCATTCCGGGGGCGAGTCGGGGACACCGTTGTCCCCACTCCTGAGGAGGGACAGACCGTAAGGGATGGCCCTGGGTCAGCCGGGGTGCGAGGGATATGTCGATGACAACCTCACCTCCGGCCTAGCACCACGACCCACAGTCGGCGTGCGGTTTTAGTCGGTTTGAGTACCTCCCGTTCCAGCTCTGGCAAGAGGGGTATCCGAGGGGAATTCCGCACGAAAAAAAAAGGTATTAGCGGGGACCTTAGACTAATAATTTTAGCAGGTGTCCTGACTTTTTATGATACTTATATAGCCGATAAGCACTTGGCCCACTTGATGGAATTTTTTCACCGAGGTTTTAACCCAGGAGCCCGGAATCTGTGTACTCTTTCTCCTCTTTTGATTTCAATTTTTATAATTTTTGGGGAGTGGTTGCCGTCTGACCTTCCTGCACCAAAGCCTCGTCAGTTAATCAGCAAGGTAACCAACTTACAGGTACGGTTGGCTAGTGCTTCCATGATCTTTGGATCAAATCGATCATGTATTGTTATTATAGTGGAACGTATCTTCCGCCAAATCCGCGGCGAGCCTAAGCGTATGTGATTGTAAAACAAAACACGGCGGTCGCCATCGCGTCACGTTCTTACGCCCCTGTGCTTCCCGAGCGACAAATCACAGAACAGGCACCTTCCATGAATAATTTCGCAGTTACATAACAGCAGTTAAAGTCCACGCAAAAGTGCGATTTCTTTTTTTTATTTATGGCAACGTTTTTATTGAAATAGAACTCGTCCTAATTTTATCGTGCTAAGTTTTTCGTGTGGCTATAGAAATGAAATATTTGAAGATAAAACATTTTTGGCAATTTTGCAAGACTTTTACGTTTTAGATGTTGAATTTGTAATTGTGAATGGAAGTTTCACATTTGTTTTAGGTAGATACCTGATACCTGGGGAATTTATGGGGGTACATTGTTATTTCTGTCCAATCTCTTTGAAACTCAGGCTAATAAATAAATATCAAATTAAAGATCTATTTCAAAGTTATAAAAGCAATCTAAGAACGTAAGATTGAACTTGAAACTAAATTCATTCTGGTTGGTTTTAATTCATTTTGGTTTTGCAATTGTTTATCTATAGTTTAATTACAATTTTATTGGAAAATCTAAAGACAATCAATTCTAGCAATTGTACATTCTGCGAACTGGACGCTATGCGAGTGCTCGACGTTTTGCGATTTGAACGCTCTTCGCCTAAACGAATGCCTGTTGAATATTTCATTACACATTTAATAATAAATTATTACAAATCCATAAGTCACTCATATATGTATATGCTATGCCTTATTTTTTGTCTGATTACTGTAATAACGAACACAAAATGATAGTTAGCTAATTATTCATCATTTGTCCTCCTTGCGTAAATCCGCATCTGAGGCTTTCAACTCAGTGTTCGGGGTTCACATTTTCCAATCAAACTACTTGTTTTGACTGATCTTCGATATTTTAGAGTGACTGCCATCTGACGTAATGACTGCCATATACATATTCGGGATGAGATGAGACCGTAAGGAATACCCCTAGGTCAGCCAGGGTGCGAGGGATATGTCGAAGACATCCTCACCTCTGGCCTAGCAGGACGCACAGACGGCGTGTGGTTTTAGTCAGTTTGAGTCCGACATAACCTCCGGCTCCTGCGGGGGAGTTATCCGAGGGGAATTCGAATGATAACCTGGGCTCGCAGCTTAACGTGCACTCCAAGGCACGGAGGGGTATCATACATACATAGATCGTCATCATATCATCATATCAGCCACACGTAGTCCACTGCTGAACATAGGCCTCTCCCAAAGGCCTCCAGAATGACCGATCTAAAGCAGCCCGCATCCAGCGCTTCCCGGCGACCTTGATGAGGTCGTCCTTCCACCCGGCCGTTGGGCGTCCTACACTACGCTTGCCTGTACGCGGCCGATGGAGCAAAAAGTTCTGGAATCGTCATTCCAGAACTTTTTTGCTCCATTGGCCATCTGTTCTGCGCGCACATACATACATACATACAATCACACCTTTATCCCGGGAGGGTTAGGCAGAAATGAATTAACACCCTCATTTCACCAATCATGGATGGGTTTCAATGTATCGAGAATGGGTACCCATCAACAAAGGCTGATGACAAAGTGCAACAAGATTTCGATTTCTGACATACATACTCGTGTCGGAATTAGATTAACGTAGTGGCAAATTACAACGCCATAACCATTAGGTTTGACGAAATACATATTAATACCCATTACGCTAAATTCCCTTCTATTGTCATCAAGTCTTCATACGAAAATTGAATTTCAAGATTCCATTATAAAGTCACGAATTATGTGCATTTACCAACTAACTTTATTACTATATTGATTATTAACATAGAGATGTAAACGATATTTAGTATTATGTTATCTGTGACGATATCAACTAGTTGAAAGTCAGTATTAAAGTACAATAATTATTTTGTGACCTACGACTTTACCCGCATGGAAATCTGATCTGATTCCAGAATATATCTATTTTAGTGCAAAATTTCATCCAGATTCGTATAATGGAAACTATATTTAACCAATGTTTAGATAACTGCTATCCCTCGCTAGAGCTATGAAGGGTATTGTGTCTACCTGGCATTTTCTATTCAAATTGGAGACGCTAGAGTTGAGGTATAGATACCTAAACAGATGGGATTACAGATAATTTTTACCTTCTATAGATAAGCACAGTTGTTCTTAGTCAGTTTCTTGTTTTGCTAGTTTTGAGTTGCCAGGGCTATTCTTGGGATATTCGCCAATATAATATTACTCGTACTATACTGGACTTTGTACTCGTTTGTCACCTAAACTACTTATAGATAAAATGTGGGAGTGATAATCACATACATTGACTGCGTTCCACCGGCTCCGTGGGGGTGGTATCCGTGGGGATTTTTCGCACGATAAAAGAAAAATACATTGACTGCGTACAGGACAGGACTTACTCTTATATTTTCACAAGACTTTCAGCATTTCTTTTTTCTTTCAGCTTGTCCTGTATTTCACTAGCGTAAAAAATACAACAAAGTCTTTGCGAAAGAGTCTTACTTCTGGTTCCTTATCGTCTATTAGAAAATATTTAAAACTAGCTTAAAAACAAAACAACAAAAACAAAATGAGTAGGTACAGGGTTATCACATTAACAATATTACAGATCAGAGGAAATATTCTAAGTGAAACATTGGCACCTGTACTAATGTAATAAAACATTGTATCACAGGTACGCGCCCTGACTTCGTCCCATTGGACTTTTCATTTTCTTTTAAACTTGTTTGTTCGTTATTTTGATTTACTTTTGTGGGTGCTAGCACCTCTGCCTACCCCTTCGGGGAATACAGGCGTGAGTTTATGTTATGTTTATGTTACTTTTTCTTTCCAATCGAATCTGGTTTCGTGTTTCGATAACGTGGCATCACTAAATCGGGAACCTGTATCGGATCACAGACCTCGTACCAACTGCTGCGTCCACTAGCATAAGGTCATTGAGGCAGTCGCAAAGAAAGGTCCGAAATAATATAAAATTTTGTAAAAAAATACTGACCGCACTGTGGAGCTACCAAGTATAGTTACCATCAGTATTCATTTAACACATATTGAGAACAATTGTACTTTTTCCACTGTATTTATTGTATTACACCTGACCGGTTTCACCTTACGGCATGCTCAAAGGTTTATATTTACCGAAGGTTTTGGACGTACATCCAAACAGTGAATTCCACCAAGTGCCATCAATCAACAGTATAAATAGTATAATTTAACACATATTGAGAACAATTGTACTTTTTCCACTGTATTTATTGTATTACACCTGACCGGTTTCGCCTTACGGCATGCTCAAAGATTTATATTTACCGAAGGTTTTGGACGTACATCCAAACAGTGAATTCCACCAAGTGCCATCAATCAACAGTATAAATAGTATAATTTAACACATATTGAGAACAATTGTACTTTTTCCACTGTATTTATTGTATTACACCTGACCGGTTTCGCCTTACGGCATTCTCAAAGATTTATATTTACCGAAGGTTTTGGACGTACATCCAAACAGTGAATTCCACCAAGTGCCATCAATCAACAGTATAAATAGTATAACTTAACACATATCAAGGTACCTTATCCTTAAACCCTTAAATAATATTTCAAAAATAATTATTCATTACTTACTTATTCATTTCTTTCAATGTATGTACCTATCCAATCGTTTGTAAATTCGTTAGTGTTGAGCAGCTTCTGGGCGCGACTGTACATTCAGTCTAGGGATATGCAGAGTAATCTAATTTGTATTCCAGAAGCTCCTACGGCATTTGTGGAGCGAATGCCGCGCCTTCGTGAAAATTCTTTTGGGTTAAGAAATTTAAGAATGTTTTTGCATTTCTTTTTTTTACTTTACGCATACTACGGTAGTAGAATATTGTTTTAGAATGGTTGAAAAAATATTTCGGTAATATAATAGTTTGTTTTCACACTTATGGTAATATGAAATCACTGTTTTTAATTGGGCTGGACAATTGACTTCGCTTCTTCTACTTTCGTATTTTTATACATGCTCCCAATTTGGTAGTCCGTTTATTTCATCTCATAAATCTGTTACATCAATATTTTTTAGATGTTGGCAATACACGGTAGTACAAACAGAAAAGTCCCTACCTACACAGCTTTTCTACTAAATTTTATTTGCTAACATTTAAAAAATTCCAACTATTCGAGTGAAGGATTGTTGAAATATCTCGTTCATTCGACATTCAGCACGATAGTGTGAATAACGCATTGTTTCATAGAATTTATCAACAAAACCTTTTAATTCTTGAAAATGTATTCGTATCGATATCGTAAATCTCGGAAACTATTCTATGCTTATTTTTCTACGAATTTACGTACGCAATTTTATTTTATACGGTGTGGGGATCTTTTGTTACAGTTGGAATTTGGAAAGGTTTATTTTTATTAGAAGGACACGTCTATTTGACTTCACCTCGCCTGATCGTAAGCTAAAAGCAAAGTCTCGGCAAAAGGGTTACCATTCTAAACATGTACCTACCGTGTTAACAGTGGTGGCACTTAGCTTGACGGCCTCATCAGATGCCTTTTCACGCTCCGCTTAAAGGACCCGGGATTGTAGGAAGAAGGAAACACGTGAGCTGGCGGGGAGTTCCATGGTGCTGCGTAGAAATGAGTCACTGAAACGCTTATTTAGGTTTTCGTAGTAATAATGTTGGTACGAAATTCGTACAAATGTTGATAAAGGTGACATCCTATTTTTATCCTAGACGTATTTCCAATTAAAATTATAAAGCATCGTATCTACTACACAACACATTAGACGCTCAACAAGTTCGCAGCTTTTCGTTCGACTGTTGATCATGCGTGGCCAACCAACAAATTTTCACGTTGTTGCGCGTCTTTGTTTAGCAACGTTGTGCAACATGGTATGCGATATTATTGCCTGATGGATATTGCTTAGATTAAATGTTGAAACGAACCAAGCTGTTTACCATAGTGTTTTCTCTTCGTCTTATTAGTCCGGCAAGAGCGCCTCCAAATATACTACGCTTCTTACCTATATCATGCCTATATCGAATCGGCGGCCATGTCAGTGCGCTTTGTGTCCGGTGTCGTAATCTGCGTTCAATAATCTACATTACTGATCATATTTGGCGATAATACTACAATTTTGAGTACCAATATTTGATGACTAAAAAATAAATGATTAAAAAATAAATAACCCGACTGCCACTGGAAAGACCGAAATAAGTTTGATAGCAGGCGGTGCCCATTAATTTTCTTTCGGTTTATGATTGGCAAATGGGTACCGCCTGCTATCAAACTTATTTCGGTCTTTTCAGTGGCAGTCGGTTTTTTATTATTTAATCATTTATTTTATTTTATACTTTTTAGTTATGATATGACATAATTATATCTTTTTGTAATCTCCTTTTAATTTCCTTCATATCGTTTATACTTGAAATAAAAACTTATATCAGTAAGTAAGAAAATTGGCGAGCGATTTGATTGTTTTGTTAAATAATTTTAAATCTTTATATATTCTAAACTGTTATTTAAAATGAGAAATGGTAAAAGGAACCTAAAGATGATTTTAAAATACCTATTCAACCACACCCCACTTGACATAGTTCATTGACATATTTTTTTTTCATTTTGACAATATGGCGTCTGGTTGTCGCTCTGTGGTGAATTTTAATTACTGTCATGTCTTTAGTGACACTCGCATGGTTAAAACGAATCGATGGACGTAAGAATTATCAAAATATGCCCATGCATTTGGTCTCTAGAATGCCACATAGAAACAAACATACATACATAGGTACATACATAGACTGATAAACACATTACCCTTCTTTGCGTCGCGCAGTCGGGTAAAAAGAGCTTTACTGATCATAAATATATTTTTCCTAAAAAAAAAGGTTCAAGGACATTCATTTCATGAATTTAAACCATAAACTAATCACTACCCAATACCCTCATTATGTCATTATATTTAGCTCTGATTTTACGATAAGGAATAAGTAATTGCTGTGCGTATTTAACAAAAGAATTCAGGTTGTGAGTATTTGGAATCCCTGGACAATATATTAGTTTTAAGTAATTGCCGGTAATAGCCCGTATATAAATCATTATAATGATTTATTTACGGGCTGTTAGAAACTTATTAGGTTGAGGTACAGAATAAATACATACATATAGTAGGGGAGCCCAAGAAGGAAATACTGTAGTAACTCGAGCGCGTCAGATTAAGCTAGGGGAGGCTAGTTACATATTGACAAATTCCTCCAGCCAGTAGGCAACTTTCAATATCGGTGGGTGCTCAAAATAAAAAAAATTGTTCTACGAATTTACACCTATGCGTCAGATTAAGATCATGTAGGTTAGTTACTAGCTAACGAGTGACCATTTTGAAAATCTCGCGATTTAAGCTGAACCTTTGGGCGTGGGAAACTTGCAAAGATATGTCTTTATTTACTCGAACACGGTCTTTTTTATGTTTATTTTGGAGTTAAACAAACTATAATAACTGAAATACATTACACAAGACCAAAGTAATACAAAATTTTAATTAAGATGGATGATACATGTATTTATTTATTATTATGCTTTGTATATGCCTCTCTCACTACTAAAACTGTAAACTTTATACACCATTATTCTTTCTATCATATGACCTACCAATTTCAATAGGTTTCCGCGACGCTCGAGTAACTACATATTTAGCTGCGTGGCCTCCCCTACTAATATACTCACGCCTGTAAATCGCCGAAGGGGTAGGCAGAGGTGTATTAACACCCACATTTCGCCAACTATGAGTTTCGGTCCCACGTAATAGTGGGCGAGCCTATTACCGTCAAGCGGACACTTAGTCATGGACTGTATGCTTACTGTCGGATGGAGAACAGTCCTATCCCTGCCTTTTACGATACCCACGAGAAAAAATGGGGTGGCCCTATTCTAATCCACCGTATACCAAAACGGCCAATTACCATTGCATTATCATTGCGTAAGTCCTGGTCGCACCCAAATTACACCTAATAAATGGAGATAGGATCCGTTATCGATTATTTTATTTCAAATACGTTCTTTAATAAAAGGGTAGCAAAGGTACATTCACCTTTGAGTTCTGGCTCCACCGATGGCGATTAGCCGCGCAAACGCTTGTCACTAGTGGCCGAACGTGCTATAACTCAAACACTGGGCTTATTGAAATGCCTGATTATTGGGTCAGATTGTATAGAAATATCTCAGATATTAATCAGTTATTTGTTGGTGTTTCTTATTACACTGCGGGCCATATAAAATAATTTTCTATGTTGATTTATAAACTGAAAATGTCGGGAAAATGGGTTGGTGATTTGTTTTAGTTTCACTAAACTGTATTTAGTGGAGGCTTAACATTTATAATATCGTATAGGTCATTATAGATATAGGATACTGATAAAGGTATAGGATTTACAATGTAATATCACGGTCTAACGAACTTTTATACTGTGATAAATATGAATTTGTGAAAGTTTGAGAAGATATTTGGTGTTATTCAATCACGCTCTAATGTCTAAACGATTCTAACTGAAATTTACTCATAAGATACTTTATATCCTGGAAATAGGTTTTATGTGACGTATCGGAATGGGATAGTAACCGCTGAACCCAATCTTTCGCGTTAACATGAACCATCATCATTCACATAGAGACGTTAGTCCTGATTGCATCCGAGGCCACGGTGCTCTCGGAGCTCAGGGTCCGCCTTCCGGCTCTACCTCCTCCACTTCGCACGATCTTGTTCTTCCAAGGTAGTGAGACCGTTTGCACGCATGTCACCCTCCACGACGCCAAGCCAGCACTTCTTGGGCCTACCCCTTCTACCTGGGCCCAGTGGGGGCGCCATTGCGCGTTAACATGAACATTCCCTTCAAACATCACGATGTTTTATCAATCTCAGCCAATTTACATTATCTTACCGAACATACACATATATACCTACTACCCATGTTTCTCTGAACTCCTGTAGATGTAATTGTGTGAAGTAATTACTTTGCTGAGATGACAGTTAATAGCCTTGATAGCATCCAATGAGGGCGCTGTAGCTGAGTTGTTAACAAAATTCATGATTTTAGAACGAAAATGACTGATCTGCAAATTCCAAGGTGCTCGAAGTTAGTCATGAAAATTCCTCGCTAAAAGTTCTATAGTGTTTTCAGTGACAACCCAACCTCACCTAATTGGCATTTGACCCAAGATGGCGTGCGATTTTAGTAGGTTAGCACCGACAATGCCATCCCTGCTGGCCGGCGGAAGATACCCGTAAGGATTGCCGCACGAAAAAAAGAAAAGCAGAAAAGTACATACCTATAGTTGGCAAAATATTTTTTACTCCAAAAACAGTTATCACACTAATATTATAAAGGCAAAAGTTTGTGAGTGTGTATGTTTGTTACTTCTTCACGTCTAAACGGCTAGTTTGGTCGCGAAAACCGACATCTATGCCGGCAGAGCCACGGGCAAAAGCTAGTAATTAGATAAACTGTTTAGCCATCATACACAAACTTGTTTAATTGTTAAGGTAGATAGAGTACTTCGCCCAACAACTTTCTTAAAGTTATACCTGTTAGAGAACTTAAGAGAGCTTTTAATTACTTCAAAAGACTGATTAGAGGATATTGTAAAACAAGACAGTATCTCCGCAAAAGCTCGATAACATTAAGTGAAAAGTTTGCGCCATTTGACTTCTTAGAAAACATTCACAGCATTCCACAGTGAAAAACTACACCTTTTTAGGACGTAAGTGGCAAATGTGGAATGCAATACCATACACTAATAATGATACTAAAAAATATACTTGTGTAATATTATGATAGTTTAAAGAGCTAAGAAAGACTTGCATGTGTCTAGTCATGTCTATAGTCTGTAGTTTAATAAGTTTAATTTATAATCGGCTTTTGAAAGTCCGGCTGACATAGCAGTCCCGCATAGCATACACCAGAACCTCACTCTTTAATCAACAAGTGTAACGGGTCACTGGTGAAGTTGACATGGGGTCCAAAGTACTTGTAAGGACCTAATAAATATCCAAACGATAGTGCCTAAACTATCAACTAATTAAAAACCACTAGAGTATAATAGCACTTTGTACAGTCAGCGTTATAAAATCTTGTCGACGAAGTCTCAAAATGATCTTAAATCTCTAATATTAAGAGTAAATTCATAAATTTATATGTTACTAGCTTTTGCCCGCGGCTCCGCCCGCGTGGATGTCGGTTATCGCGACCAAACATAGCCTATGTCCTTTCTCATGGTCTAATCTACCCCTATACCAAATTTCAACAAAATCGGTTCAATGGTTTAGGCGTGAAAGCGTAACATACAGACAGACAGACAGACAGACAGACAGAGTTACTTTCGCATTTATAATATTAGTATGGATTATTGTCCGAACTAAAGGTGTGTACCAAATATGAGAACAATCGGTCAGCTCAATAAACGAAATTAAGATAATTTTAAATAATCTGTTCGTCAACATCTTTTTGATGCTGACTGTACTGTTAAATTAGTGTTACGCCCGCAGTCATGCAGCTTAAATAAGGAAAAAAGGTTTACCATCACTGCCATTATAATATTCCGTCGTGTCATCTTATATTCAAAAGAACGCGTTGAATTTGGCTTTTATTCCAATGGCCAGGGAATTGTGGTGCTCAGTGCCAATTATGAATGCATTAAATGTTTTACGCCGGGCCTGCCTCTGTGGTTCCCGTTAAATTCTGTACTAAAATGACTCAAAATGTGTTGAAAATAAATACTTATTTTTAACGCACACAGATTTCTTATTTGGGTGTAGTAGCAAGTTTGGGGAAGTTTGTAACTCGATCAAATTAGATGCGTTGAACAAATCTGAGTGAAATATTATGACACATAGGTAGACTATGATCTGGAATAACATATAGACACCGAGGACAGACATACCGCCGTTCCCAATAACATACTGGCAGTTAAAGATAGATCGCATCTACGGATAAAGTGCTCGGCTGTTTAAATTCAAAACATAGTAACTCCTATTTCTCACCAGTTTCGGTAAAAAAAATTATACCGCGATGCGCTTTCCCCAAAAAAAAATCAGTTGCCATGTTTTGAATTTAAACAGCCAATACGTCAAATTTGACTGTTGCGATCTATCTATAACTTTAAGTATGTTATTGGGAACGGCCGATAGACAATTGGGGTTCTTGAAATTTAAAATAACGGGGTAATTTAATAGTGAGTTAATATTCGCGTGAGCAGAACGGTAGTTATTAACTGTAGTATTACATGCTATTAGGTGCTGCATAGTGTATAGTGTATAGTGTTACTTTAAATTAATGAGACTCAAATGCATTTTCAAATTTACAGACTGACAGAGCAGCTTTCAGATTTCTTTTAGGATTGGTGTAGAAATGATAGAAGCTTGGTTAAGTAACTTTACTGCCTTGTTCAAAATACAAGAATTACAATTACAGACCTATTGGTCTGTAAGCTCTAGTATTTTGCACGAATTGAAAGTATTGAAGTAAATTGAAAAATATTGGTTGTAAGTTTCTATTTTGTCGTTTTCGACACATACAACCAATATTTTCCAATCATTAAATAGGCAACACTCGCATTTACAACGGTGTAAAAATCTAAACAGCGCTTAATAGAAGTGTCAGTAGCATTACCGCAAACGGAACCATTCATACGAGTATTACAGCAACTTCAGCGCGGTACGTTAAAATGTATGAATATTCCATTGTGTTACAGTAGTGTGACAAAAGTGTTTCTTTGCCCAAATTTGCTTCCAGTTCCTTACAGTTTAGACTGAATTCTGTTCAATTCATTTATTTATTTGCGTGTTATTTGGTACAAGTGATGATAATATGATCGAGTTAAATGTACTTCAAGCACTTTTCGCCATAAAGTTGGCAAGCCAACAATAGGCAATTATGTAATGGTAACAACCAAATGTACTGCAGGTACAATGAAGCGTCGTCTACAATGTAACTCTTCAGTGGTAAGAGCAGGTTATTCCCTCTAATCTCCCACATACTTTCCCACTAGGAATTCATCTTACAATTTCCACGGAGTGGTAACAGAACTGGGAGTCGATGTTTATAAGGACTTCCACTGTCGTGGTATGGACACCACTGACTTCTTATGTCACCCATCACGCAGCACAAAAATTATTAAAAAGCATTTCTTCAGTTGACTTTGGAATAGATTAATGAAGCCAATCACTTCTTCATCTTATCGTTAATCCCAGTCGCATGGGAAGCTTTAAGCTTGGAGCTTGAGGTGCGCTTCTTTAGGCTAACTGCGGATTTGGCTGAACTTCGATGTTTTCTGTGAAGCAACTGACCACCACAACCCAAAGGCGATATGTATAGCAGTTAGACCAGTTGTTGGAATTTTGAGGACTCCAACTTGCCATTGCTGTTGGCATGGCAACCGGGACCAACGGCTTAACGTGCTCTCCGAGGCACGACCAGACCAATGTTCTAGTACCCATATTCATGCATACAAATATTCGCACTGAGCGGTGATCGTACCTGCGCGTCCTGCGTAGCGGCGCGTTCGCTACCACCACGTCACGGAGGCTGTATTAATGAAGCCAATAAACATAAATATGTCTAAATATTACGACCGGACGTACCTACTATAAGTTGTAAGGAAACACCCGAAATATACGCCTGGAGCAATAATGTTCCTTATACATATTTTGGCTCAATTTACCAATTTCACAGATTAGCTAAGTGCAATTATGTCTTCATACTCAGACAACGTGTTGAACAAATTACAATTAACAAAGAAGGCAAAAGCGCTTACGTCTGGAGTTGACTCTATACTATAAAGCCGCATTTACTCTACACGTACTCTGCGGTAGAAAAAGGAAAATTGAATGAATGTGTGGAGTCGGATGATGTAAATGAGCAACCGAATGGACATTCATGGCGTATGACAATCAATAGTAATTTAGTAACCGCACACAGTTGTTGTGATACATTTTAGGACATTTGGTTAACTTTTCATAACTAATTTAAGCTATTATCACCACAGCGTTAGTCCCAGTTGTATCCGAAGCTTGCCCTTTGAACACGGGGGATTTCCGTTTGACTCCGTAACCCTGAGAGGGAAGTCTGGGCTGGAGTCTCGTCTGTTAGTTAGCAGATGTACCGACTAGCAGGTGAGATTGGCTCTAAAAATCTTGATGAGGCCCCAAATTTATTGTCACAATAAAGAGTTTATCTATTATTTTTATAATACTTTACCGTAGTCTATGGACCAAGGGCTTACCTGTTTTCGACCCTGTAAGAATCTCCTAATAAGGGTATTAAAGAAACTCATAAATTGCTGTCGTTTGGAAAACCACAGCAGGGAAATCTTTCCACAGCTCGAACTATTTTGTATTAAATCGGCATTTCGATCATGCGTCATATTGTGACACCATCTCGATACCGTGACCGGCGCCGGGACGCCAGCCCGTCTTCCGTTCTGACGTAACAGTGTGTACGTGCCTTTAAATCATCATTTTCATTGTGATTTACATATATTTAAAACAAGTAAGTATGCTTAAGTTACAAAGTCTACTTTCGATCCTGTTATTTACGTTTTAACTTCCGGTAATTTCATGTTCTAGAATATTTAATTAAAATAATGAAAAGTAAACGGTAAAAATATTCCAATGAATTAACCTTCAAATGTTGTCGGAGTTAGTTAAAAAGGGTTAAGAATCAAATTGAAGACTTCTAAATTGTATTTAATTGAAGTCATTCTAAGGTCTATTGTTTAAATTAATTTCTTCTTCACTTCTTGTGTTCAAGGTCCGTTTTACTTTGTGTTAAGTGAATTCTTTTTTCGGCATCCCGATGTGCTGAAAGATAATTAATTCCTGTGAGAATTCATTTGTACTTACAGGAATCTCTGCTTGAAGTAAAATATGCTTTTAACGAAAATGTAGGTCGTCTGAACGGGAATATTGTAGAAACGTCTCAAGTATTTTTATTTCTCGTGTAATGGATTTTTAGAAAGTCATTGTGGTATTTCAAACCATTTAATGTATTCAAGGTATCGCGTTGACCTTATTTTCGTGAAAGAACTGAATTACGACTTCTGACGCTTTGTTAATGCCTTGGTAGCGCAACAGAAATGCGATCGGTCTCGGGTTTGGTAGAACTATTACAAAAAAGGTCTTAGTTACGACACTGTAGACACTGATCTCTCCATAAATAAAACAACTGTTATGAATTTGCCGCTACAAATATGATTCACATACATACTTAAACTCACGTCTGTAAATTCCCGAAGGGATAGGCAGAGGTGTATTAACACCCAGGTTTCGCCAACTATGATTTTCGATCTCACTTAATAGGGGGCGAGCCTATTATCGTCTAGCGGGCACATCGTCTTGGGTTGTATGTTTACTGTTAGGTGGAGAACAGCCATTGTTTGTTTACTGTCAGATGGAGAAATGCAGTGATTTATAGTTACTATTTGCAAGACAACAATCCGAGGTTGCAAGCACAAGCATAGTTGCAGTAGTCAAGTATAAAATATTATTCATAAGGGGTAAAGCACACAAGCTAGTTTTATCCCGAGGAATTTAGGGTTGACTTTGAGGAATTATTATGACACTAATCATAACGTCCATGACCATCTTGATAGTGATTGTCCAATTGCGTCACATTATATAGCCTTGGTCCAGACCACTGACCCAGGTCAGTGCCCATTTTTTCACTGGTAAGTCAGGTAATAAAATTTTAAAAGTAAAGAACAGTTTGTGTACTGAAGAAATTCCCACGGATACTGTTAAGTAGGGATAGATTCCAAACCAAGCACCCAAGCAACAGGTACCAAGTAGTTGATATTTCAAACCTACTACCGTGAAATGCAATTCTTATTTTTATTCGCCACCAAAATATTCTTCTCATGCCTTGCTGCCTGTGAGTGTCGGTCCTTAGCCGCTATTCGGAAGCCATTTAGTCTCGTCGCACTGTGTGCAACTGGCACCGAATATGTGCTCAGTGTACCGTGTACACACTATATGGGCGAGTAAAAGTGATCGGAACGGCACGACTAGGCATTGTATGCTATTTTGTACCCTTATAATCTCTAGTCACGACGAATAAATCTTTGTATGAAATTTTTATAGCATTTATTATGCTAACTTTTAAATTACATACATCGGGAAAGCAGCGCTCAAGTGGGACTTGAACCCACGACCTTTCCCGTACAGAGGAAATGCTCTTCCAACTGAGCTATTAAGCTTTTTCCCGATGTATTTCAGAGGATTAAATCGTTTAAAAAGAGTCACAGTGAGCAAATAAAATTGTAATTTTATGATGTTCTTTCTACACAAGGCTATCTAGGCCCAAAGTATATAGAGCTTCAATCAATCAGTCAATTAGCTTAACGCAGTTCATTGCTTGACATAGACCTCACCCAATGTAGAGATTACTAGCAAATATAGGTATCATTTATGTACTCGTATGGACGGTGGAAGTCAGCACTTGAACGGGTCTCATTGTAAAATGTATTAAAAAAATGCATGCAACCAATGGTGTTAAAATATTACAAACATCAAACTATTACTTTCTGACAAAAAATATAAAACGGTTGAAAAATTTTATAATATGAACAGACTGAGTGTGGAAGGGGCAGGGTGGCAGTGGGTTAAAATATCAAGCGACAAAGCGACAATGCAATCAAGCGAGCAATGAATAATGCGTAAAATTAAGTATGTGTTTGAAAACCATGGGTGTTCGAATTTCGTCATCATTGTCTTTGCCGTTAGCATCCACGTCACACGCATATAGACATACCTACTTGGTGGTGAGCGCAATTACTTTGACTCGTTGTTTGTAATGTGTTGGTGCGAGTGATATACCGACATCCTTACTAATACTGCTTAACATCTTAGTTTTATTAAAATAAATATGCATAGTAAACTAAGATATTGCCTAACTAAACTGAAACTATGGCTTTTCATTTCCAAAATAGGTCAAAATAAACAATCAAAAGTAAACAAAATTTATAAAACTTTTTTAATGAATTGATATATTTAAGACGCTTTGTACTTTTCACTTAATTTTATTTTTCACCTGACCGGTTTCGCCTCACGGCATTCTCCAAAGGTATGATGTAAAGTAATTTTTTACTTACTTTACACTTACCTACTACGGTTACTTTACATCATACCTTTGAGAATGCCGTGAGGCGAAACCGGTCAGGTGAAAAATAAAATTAAGTGGAAAAGTACAAAGTGTCTTACTCAATATGTGTAGCAGATTCCACCAAGTGCCATCAATCAACAGTAGGTATAAACAATTAATATATAATTCTTTAGATTCCTTATTGAATTTCAATTTAATCTTATTTTGCAATATACACGCGTAAACGAAACGTGGACTGAGATAAATGCGATATTCTCTTGCAATTCATACATTTGCAGTACCCGCCAGTACACTGTAACGTCACCACGTGCCACGATTCTTGTATAGAGCGTTTTCGGACAGCTTGAGAAATTGAATTTTCAAAATCAAATATTTTCAAAACTATTTGTCACAAGAAAATTTTTTTTTTTTTAGCGTTTTCGGACAGCTTGAGAAATTGAATTTTCAAAATCAAATATTTTCAAAACTATTTGTTCCTTTAACAGATGAACTGTTATTATTGTCAAATGTCTAGTCGAATAAGTCACGGTATATATTGAGGAAATAAAGATCTATATATTTAGGATACCAAGGTGCTCAAGAGTGATTGTTAAATAAAACGCTTTTATCAAAACCCAAATCAATTTAGACGTTCTTATCAGTAGGCTTTTTTCAAATTCAACGTAAATAAAAATCACAGAACGTAATTCATTGAAAAAGTAAGTATCGAACCCGCAAATCAGTATTCTGCCCTTCTAAATGTAGATAAAAAATCAGTTTGCTAAATAATTTAATTTACTTGCCCGGGTCACCAATATTTTTAAATGAATGTTTAAAACCCGTGGACACAATCGCTAAAAGGAAATGTTGGCTGAATGAAATCTATTCTTTTTTTATTAAATTGTAGACTGAAACGTTAAAAACCGGCCAAGTGCGAACCGGACTCACCCCTGAAGGGTTCCGTATCTTTTACTTTTATATTATGTTATTTGCTAACATAATATAAACATAATATACCTAAAAGTTCTTGTAGTTCATGTTTTTTTATTATTATTTTTGTGTTAACTGAATGAAAGGCGTAAATTGCTGTTTATGACGTATTAAAAAAATTACTTACTAGATCTCGTTCAAACCAATTTTCGGTGGGAGTTTGCATGGCAATGTACATCATAATTTTTTTTTTAGATTTATCATTCTCTTATTTTAGAAGTTAGAGGAGGGGATGCGACTAATTTTTTCACGTTGGACGTATCATTCAGTAAATAAAAAAATTATGTTAGAAACGTCAAAAGCATTTTTGAAGACCTATAATAGGTATATAGATGTATGAGTTTAATACAAGAGTTTTTGACTTTCAGTTCTAAGCATGGGGACCCTCAAAATTTATTGCTTCTTTCTATTTTTGTATGAAATTCTTAATGCGGTTCACAGAATACATATCCTTACCAAGTTTCTACAGAATAGGTCTTATAGATCCCGAGAGAAGTGGCTGTGATGTACGGACGGACAGACGGGCAGGCAGACAGACAGACAGAAATAACGAATCTATTAGGGTTCCGTTTATTTGCCATTTGGTTATGGAACCCTACAAAGCAACTGCTAGTTAGGCTTTGTGCGAGTAAAATCGAAACAGCAATAGCGGATTCATTTTAAAATGAACGATTTTTGGTCCTGGTATTACCTATCTTTTCGTTTTTGTCCGTGTGGTAATTCCCTCGGATACCTCCCCCGCCGTAGCCGGAGAGGAAGGTTATGTTGCTCAAGTCACCTCTCCCACTGCGCCACCATGATCCTGTGGAGCCAGAATTTCTCGACCCGAATGTCTTCAGGTCCGGGATTGTATCCCCGCTTCCGCGCCTCCTTACGGAACCGGTACAGTGCTGCAAGGGTTCTCGCTTGCAGGATCCACGGTGGGGAGACTCGCCGCTTCGAAGGCTAGTAAAGACGCGAATTTTATAGATTGCCAAAAAACCTTTTTTTAGATATTGAAATCGGAATGTATTAATATCCAGGGCGGGACTTGAGCCCTCTATTTTTAGAAGGGATGTCTTACCAACTGAGCTACAGTCGAGTATTGATGTAAGGAAAATGCACTATCATAAACAATACGAGTGTACCATCGTCACCTCTCACTAAAATGTACCTAACATTCCCAAATCTTATCCTGAGTACCAACAATCTTATTGTTAATTTACGTCGAGGGTCACAGCTCGGCGCTGGGAACACAGAACGCTGAATTTATTAAAGAGTGGCGACCCTGCTAGCCGCAGTTTTGTGTGTGAACTATTTAAATATTTGTTTCTCAACATCACTAACATTACAGGGTTACCTAATACAACATAGTGGTTAGAGAGAGGCCGTTTTCCCATACCAAGGGTTATGCAAATAAATATCTGTCGTAGTCATGAAGCCTAAGCCCATATTTGTGGCAATATTGGTATCTTTATTGTTGAACTTCCAGTGACTTCACTTTTAACTTATTATCAGGCAAAAGATTACTCCCCGATACTCGGTGTGGCTCATAAATTGAAGAATGTAATACGATCTATAATATACCTACTTAGTCAAAATGAATAATGATTGCTATTAATCATTTTTCTAATTAGTATTATCACGTTCCAAATACGCTTTGGGTAAATAATTTCGTCCCGTACAGAAGACGACTAAGTTGAATGGAATTGAATAATGTTGTACCTGCCTAAGTGAAAAAAAAAATCGGTCTTTTCAAATTTAGTGTTTATATATAGAAACTTGTGGATATGACATGTGTCCTATTTTCGTACAATCAAGGACATTATTTCGAGATAATGCTGAATCATTTTCGTTCTGTCACTGGACACTAACCGAACTATCCGATACATTGTACTTTCTCATCGTTTTCACGATTGACAGTATTATATTCATGTCTGGAAGCTTTTCTTTTCTTAATGGCTCACGAATAGTTGAAAGGTATAAGGTCGGGTCTTCTAAAACCATCTATCCATATACTCATGTCTGTAAAGCCCCGAAGGTGTAAGCTGACTTGTATTAGTACCCACTTTTCGCCAATTATGATTTTCGATATCATTCTAATACTTACATTTTAATTTTATCTTTATATTTTATAGTTTAGATTTATGTGTGACATTTACTTAACACCGTGTTTGTATTTTAAAAATTGCTAAGATTATAAGAATGCAAAAGTACTAAATGCAGAGCTCAGATGAAACAAGCACTTAGCTTTAAAAATACTAAGCTTTCTAAATTCTACTATAATCCCACATGGCTTACAGTGCACTTACGTTTATTTTCATAAGTAATAAAGTCATATAATTTCATTTGTTACGTGCATTAGCCATATGGCTAATTTATTCTTGGAATAAAAGAGTTTTGGGGAATATGTCGCGAAAGCCGTACTTTGGATTTTGGGAGAAATTAAGGGTAAACCTGCAGCAAACCATGTGCGTAATGTATTCCATGCCTCTACGGAAACCAGGCATTGAATCGGTTTGATGTAGAATATTACACATGTTCTTAGAGGATGATATCTGATGCCTCTAGAATCCTTTCGATCAATGAGATCCGGTTCTCAGCATTCCATGGATTCACCGTGCGGTCGCCAGTGTAGATTTAGGGTGGCCACCTTGTGATGCATCAGCGCTCACCTCCACTGTCAGTCGTGTTCCCCCCTCTACCTATCCAAATTTGGTAAGATCCTATCAAGGCCGTTTTAGATATTCGTTTGAGTAAAGAGCTTACTGAAGCTCTTGGCAATCCGAGGTCTTTAAATAAGTTATACAGGGATTTAGCTGGAATTCCCCTTGCTCCTACTTCTACGGCGTAGAGTTTAACCACATAGCCATTTTTGGTTAACTCGTTGGTCAAGTCAAAGTATTTGTTTATTTTTATAGCGTGGTCTTTAGGTATGTTAGTTTCCCACGGTACTGTGAGTTCTACTAGTACTGCACGCTTTTGCTGTTTTGAGAATAGAAATATATCGGGTCTGGATGACGAGGCACAAACATCCTCCGGTATTTTATAGTGTTTCTCATATGAATCTGCGAGTAATGTCCAATCAGCGGCTGCTATCAAAATTGAGTACGGCTTTTGATTTGTCTTTTTTGAGCAGCCTTCCTTTACAAACGCGACGTCATTTCTTTGGTTTGTAGTTAAACCCTTTTTCGCTCTAGCTACCGCCAAACTTACCGCCTCACGTATGATTTCTAATACCTTATCATGTCGGCGCGAGTAATGACCCCGGTCTATAGCGTCCTACAACCCACCAGTAGGTGCTTAGCAGTACCAATTGCTTCACCACATGAGTTACATGTTTTATCTGTAGCTTTTCCCCATCTGACAAGATTGCTTTTGTCGGGGAGGGTCAACTGAAATGCATTGAGATAGAATTTAAGGAGAGCCGGTGACCAGTCGTATATTAAGGTACGCCATTTTAAGGCTATGGGAATACAAATTCACCTAGTGTTAACCATTCGTTTTGTATTTCTAGGTTCATTGCGTGCACTTTGTAGGTATTATTTTCATCTAATTGAAGAAAAGGTTTTGTTATGTCTACCCTACCAGTCTGCGAGCCTATCATGTTTTTTTATGTAATTGGAGGCGTGACTCTAGCTCTGAAGTACTTTGGTCTTTTGGAAGAGCTTGCACGATTTCGTCTTTTGATTTCGCTAAGACGTGCATTTTGGTTACTCTTAGATGTTTATAGAGTTCCGATGGTTTCTTGAACGTCATTCCAAAGTGATTTGAGGCTCTATATAATGTCGATAGGTCTGCCGACTGAGCTAGCCCTAGCCACGACTTCAATGTCTTCGTAACATTCGCATCTAGTTTTTTGAGGAGGCTCTGGCTTATATCATAAACAAGAAACAGCCAGTTAAGACGCGAGGTTAAATAGTTGTCGTAAATCCACGCTTTTTTAACATTGCTGAGTGGCTGTTGATCTACCTTTTTTATATCAATAATGAAGTTACTTCTTCTAAAGCTGGAGTGCAACCTTTGTTATCTATTTTTCTTCCGAGAAATTTAAAAGGCACGGTTTCGGATATTGTCGAAACGTTTTCCCCGCCTATACTAAGTCCTGGATCATATGAGGTATATCTGGTATTTCTATGTATAATATGTAGGAAATTTGGGTTCGATCCTGGCTATTACACTACCGACGTAAACCGACTCCTAGCACAAGCAATTTAGCTTAGTTGGAGGGGTTAGAGGGAATATTAGTAACTTCGGTTATAATATTCTTTTAGAAATATATTAAAAAAAAATTAATAATATACAATATACTAAACTATGGTAACTAATATATGAATAGTACAGTTTATATTCAAAAATGAACAAGTAAATTAAAAATGAAAAAGAAGGGGAAGGCATCGAAATACATATTTTTTATCGGCTTCCGAAATATTTTGTGATGAAATTGTATATGACCTTCCTGAGGGTAAGGAAATGTCACTGCTATATACCTAAGGTCCTCAACTTCAGAGTTACTCAAACCTCTTCAGGTTCTTAGGAAGGCAACCAGGTTTGGTAACCAGGTTAAAGATAACTTTTAAGTAGGAGTTGCGTATTGTTATCTATATCGTATAATATTATCTCCTCCGCACCATCGTATCAGTGCCTAAGCCAATCTGTGGCAATATGAAACCAAATTCAATAGAGAATATAATTTATCATTAAAATACTTTGACGGCTCAGCGTAAATAATTTATTACTTGAAATAACAAGGCGACAAGTACTAATATAATCGTATCAAGATTCAGCAATATCATCGGAAGGCTGATTTTTTATTTTATTAGGGAAATAAGGATGCGTATTTAAAGGACTTACTTTGCTGTTTACCTGTATGTATGTATGGTTGACTTTGATGGCCGTTTAGCTTTTACTCGTGATTTTATCTAACACTAGCCGACGAAGATGGTTTCAAGCGTGGCATACTTCGACATTCCGTATCACTTTTATGCAATATATACCCGTATATTTTCCAAACAATGTACCGCTCCATTGAGTAGTAGCACAATGATAATATAGCCTATAACCTTGCTCGATGAACGCCTCTGTGGCGTGGCGGTGGTGAACACTACTGCCACGCAGGAGGGGCGGGTTCGATCCCCGCTCAGTGCCATTATTTGTATGGATGAATATGGCTATTTGCATTGGTCTGGGGGTTTCTATATATAATATGTATGTATTTACAAAAAAAGTATCTAAGTATGTTTATTCGCGTTCTAGACTCCATAACACAAGCTAGTTAAGCTTACAATGGGTCTGGATAGCGTTGTGTAGAATTTTGTGGAATATTAAAAAAAAAAAACAAACTCTTCAGCTTTATATTAGTATTATTGATTGGAATAAAATTTCAATATTTTAATATGTTCAATACTTGGTCTTGAACCACCAAAAAACAAGGAATGTTGTATTTGAGTTTGTTATTGGAATAAATTTGGTAGATACGCGGTAAGTGAATACTGTACTGTAATAACTGTTTTGGTAAGTAAGCTCAGTAATAGAACATAATACATTCTACGAAATGTATATTCACCAATAGGATTCTATTACACAATTAATATTATGATACCACATCATTAACTAACTATAACAGGTATCCTTTCATATACCTATACAAGTCGAGATACCCTCATCATGTCAACATCCTTTAGATTTTTTAGGAGAGTTCTTAGTGTGAGAATGAAATTTGGAAAAATGTATAAGGTTTTAATCTACTCCTTGCGTGCCTTCAACGTGGGTGTATACCTATCACCTGCGCATCTTGGTAGGACCACCAAGTACATAGTTCCTTTAATTTTGCCATATGACCTGCCAAACCCGAGAGAAAAGCATACACCAGAGCTTCGTCCGTCAATCAACAGATATACCAGCCTGCAGGTGAGGATCTTAGATCTTAGATCCATGCCACTCACTAAGGATTTCGTAGATGTTTTATATTAAAAACACGATGAGCAAGTATTTAAGTTGCAATCAATGAACCAGCAGTACAGTGAATAAGAAGCTTGCTTTAATCTATAAGCTAGCAGAACTTCGTGTCCAATCTGGCCCCATTATTAATGTCTGTTGTTCAAAACAATTGATTGGCCTCAGTTGGCTCGTACTAACTCTGAATAACCATCTCTTTGTACTGTTATAAATTTTCTTGATAGACAGCTGACGGCTACAGAATACTAATGTTATTTGTCTCTATTTGTACTAATATCAAAAGATTTTGGCTAGCCTGTTAGAATATATGATATTCTCGGCGAAGTATAATAGAAAGGTCATGTCACGGTAGCGGCCAAGGTCGGTCGAGGTCACTGGAATAATATCCTTTCCTTACCTGCTTTCCGGATAGCACAGAGAGAGAACACTGTGCGATTTTAATTAGTTTTTTACGTAAGTTGCAGATAAGAACGCGGCCCATCTGATGGAAAGTGGTATTTTTTTATCGTGCGATAAATTCCCACGGATACCACCCCCACGGAGCCGGTGGAGGTGGTTATGTCGGAATAAAACGCACGCCGTCTTGGGTCCTTGGTTGCCGGAGGTGAGATGGCCAAAAGCATATCTCTCACAACTGTGGCCTATGGAAATATGCAACACCAGCTTCACACTCCCGCTACCGACCTTGTAGTACCTTCTAATGTTATTCTTGAAGTCTAACATACACTCGTCATCGTTAACTGTGGTAAAATGAAGACCCGTGATTTCGCTGGTGGAAACCCTTCCCCAAGCGAAGTAAATAAATTAAAATTAAATTTTTTAAGTTTAATGAGATGCACAGTAAAGCCCGCCCCAGTGTGTTAATATTTCGTGCAATTTCACTTTGAAATGCAACAGAAAATCTTTCCTAAAGTTTACCTTCACTGTTTAAATAGAAAACATGATAACAAAAAAGACTTGATACTGCACAAAGCCCTTGAGAAATATCAGGGTATGGGCAACATTGTCCGGTGTATACTTTCCCAACTTAACCTCTCTGGGGAGAAATCGGTGCAGTAGCGAGCTGTTATAGTCTCTTATTGTTTTTTTCTTAAAATGGAGCGAAAATGTGTGTTGCTGGTATTAACTGTCAGTTTTATGATATAAAACTAAAAGACGTATTGTCTTGTTATGGAGACAGCCAAGTGCATGTCGTATGTGATTACTGATTACCGTAACCTATGAATGACTAACGTCTTAACTGTATTAACATGTAAATATCAACAAACTCATAATGCTGACATAATAATGATGTGCCACCTATACGACGTCCTGCCACACCAGTTCAAATAATTATACAAAAAATAAAGTTTAAAACTAAAACCCGACTACCGAAAAATTTTGATTTTTCGGTAGTCGGCTTTTAGTTTAGAAAATATCAATAATAGCCGTGCTCGTATGCCCCTTTTCCCTGGAATATATTGTTTTGTTAGAGTAAGTGGCATACGACCACGGCTACCCTTGATATTGTTTGTTACTTTTTAGAGCGTGATTTTTTATTTATATTATTTTGTGGCAAGGGAAAGCTAAAAACTTATACATATTTGAAATTCGCTTAATAAGCCCTTTCATTTGATACCAAACACGGCATGTTCATCTCAAATTTATTTTTTAACACAGTACCTTATGAACGCTAGAGGGCGCCATACAAGATTGAGCGAGACGTCATATAGCCTATAACTATACCTCAATAGCTTGTAACGATACCTCATTTGTCCAGTTCTAATAAGTAGTTGAGGAGCTATGAGGAACAAATGAACATACACACATACATGATAGCCTGTCAAAATCATAACCTTTCTTTTGGCTTCGCCGTAGTGGGGTAAAAAAAGTAAAACACGACTGGCAACACTTGTAAAAGTAACAACCATGTGATGTTACAACATCCCTGAAGGGAAGAAATGGTCGCTCCTGTCCTCCGACAGACAACACGCGGCCACTAAAACAAAAACGAACAAATAAAATCGGACGCCTCCCTCAGGGGCTGTGGTACGTCAAACAGATATTGACTTACAGGACAGGACCGAAGTTTCATTTACTTTTAGAAACGTTGAATACTATAGCATTTAACTTGATAGTGATCTATTTCATACCGATAAACGGCAAGTAAATATACGATTCAATTTTAGTAAGCGTTTATTGTGAGATATTCCAATCCAAACGAGCAATGAACCTGAAGGGAAACAAGCAATGACTTCTAATATAACAAAAGAAGCTGTACACAGCAAGAAAATGGGATCACAAAAGATGGTCGTTGTGACCACGAACATTTTATAGCTGTCATAGAGATGGCCTTACTAAAAGGCGCGTACGCATTTAAAGACATGTATCAAACTAATTAACTTATTTCATTTTGAAGAATGCTAAATACATCATGGTCTATCTCTTGAGGAATATAACGGCGTGACTATAATATAAAAGGCACAAGGAAGGTGATTATATTCTAAACGACAGGACGTATAGCCCATCTGTCAACATAACGTGAAACAAAATTGGACACACGAAACTAGAACCCTTACCTTCGAGCAATCATGTCTGTCAGCGCGCAGGTTTAATCTGATAAACCCGAACCCTGCCGTACACCATTCACAGCAGATACTTAATCAAAAACAATGCGGCCCGAGTTAATTGTGCTGAAATTTACGGGAGAGCTGTACCCTGTTTGTTAGCTTAGGACAAGTTATTAGAACAATTCACTGACAAATGTTCGTAATTACTAAAAGGGATACCATTGTAGAGATTTTTAGAGGACCGAGCCGTTGTAGCTTGTGAAGCTGAAGGAAATATTTTGGTAGCTTGCAGCTTCTTTATTACTCGCATGAGATGTTTCGTGCCCTATCTTGATGTAATAAAGTGAGTTTTGGTTATAAAATGGCACAATATTTCTCAGGTGTACGTGCGGGACTTAATGAATGTACAGTCGGCAAAGAAGATACGGTTGCACCTTGACATACAACTATTTATGAAAAAATGCAAGCGCATCGCTTTTGTCGTATGTTTTGTAGTACTTAGTTGGGGTGTTAGGTTAGTGATTTTACTTTTTATGTTTGACTCGTTATTAAGATTGATGGAAATGAATATATGACTCAATTTGAGGTTTCTCTTTGCCTGTAAGAGATCGCTCTTAGCGATAAGGCCGCCATTTGTACATAATGTCATGCACTGTCCTTACGTTTACTGTAATACTGGTGTACAATAAAGATTTATCTATCTATCTATCTATCTAGCTCTTATAGGAAACTAGCGAACCCGGCGAACTTCGTACCGCCAATTTTTAACCGCCCGCATGGCGTTCGATTCCGTTCCAGCTGCACCCTCTACTATATTAAGCATGTATTATACATATAAACCTTCTTCTTGAATTACTCTATCTATAAAAGGAAACCGCATCAAAATCTGGAGCGTAGTTTTGAAGTTATACACACACATAGGGACACAGAAAGCGACTTCGCTTAATACCATGTAGTGATTCCTCCTAAAATAACGTTGAGTGCACAGACTGCCTTGCAGCCAAAGTAGCCAGATGAATCTGATTGATATTCTGTTTGGCGTCGTCTAGTTTCTAGCTCAAACTATAATTATGCTTATTATATATGCTCAAAGCTGGCTGCTGGTGCTATGACTATAAACAAATACATATACTCCTATCCTTACGGAGTAGGCAGAGACTGCAGTCCGCAATCTGTTTCTGTTCAAAATTTCACGAGCTTCCTTTTCTTTGTTTTACTGTCATTGAACTTTTTGTGCAATCTTGCTGATTTCGAAAGCTTTCGATCTGCCTGTTTTTCAACGAATTATTTTATATTCTGTAAGGTCAACACCAGCCTGCCTGCTTAATACTTATTAGTTCTGCGTGCACATACTTAATTTAATGGCAATCTCCCAAAGCTAGAACAAGAGCATTCTTTCTTAATCTTTAAGTGTAAAATAAACCTTGTTTTGTAACTGTTTACACTAATAGAATTTGACGAAGAGCGTGTAGAATGAGCTATCGCTCGTTTAATGTAAACCAACCTTTACAAGAATACCGTTTTGACATTTGTGACATTGAGATTAGATCGGGACTGAATTTTGAACAAATTTTCTTTACGATAACTGCCCTTCTAGGGGAAACGTAAGTGATGACTATTTATTGTCCACTTACAACATAATAGTTTAGCATTTAAATAAAAGTGATGTACGTCGTTAAACTATCTTTATTGCGTTACAGCCGTCTGGGGACATCTTGATCTCTTTAAGAAGAAATAAATATTCATTCTATTAAAGAACTTCCTGTAGAGAACCTTTCCTCGTGTTAATCTGAGGGGATTAACTAAAGTAAAGCCGGCGAAGTGAGAGAAAAAAGGTAAACAAAGTTTCAGCGGTTTCAAACATTTTTATTTGAAAATTATTACGTATTACTTCAAGCACATTCCAGACAGGAATGAAATTGCTCATAAGACGGCGGATCTGACAGTTGAGAACCGTTGTGCTGACAGCTTGCCTGTACTACGAAACACGCAAAGACTGCTGTCACTCGGCCATTGTTGCGTAGGTACTATACGTGTGACATGAGATAAAATAAATCGCTAGTTATCGCAACGTAACTCAGTAATGGTCGCTTTGTTTACCTTTTCTCTCTCATCTCGTTGGCTTTACTTTAGTTGAGGTCGATAGAAATTACTTTTTTGTATAGTGATGTTTGTCATTTTGAAGCGCTATTTAATCGGAGGAAGTTTCTCGCACGTATGCAAATAGATTAAAATAAATAGCGCTTACACTTATATATTCAAGATGCGTAAGAGTTAATAAATTCATTATCTACGCCTGTCATCTTTAAATCACATATTATTATATCTTCATCAAGCACACGCGTCAATTCACATGAGAAACGGGAATTTTAATGATAATTTGATGGTTTCACATCACTAAAAAACACATTACTTTAAAAAAAAAGTACTCACCTACTAATTATTGACAATGAAATACTACTACTAATGAAATAATTAGTCAGTGACGGTATGTCACTGACTAATACCACCACACACACCATGCAAATTGGCAGTATATATTTCATTGTCAATGTTATTGTGTGTGTGTGGTTAGCTAAGTTAAAGTATACATTATCACTGTCTGGTAACGTTTCAGTATTATTACAAGAGCTTTAAAAGTTATGGCCATATAAAAAAAGCTGTAAACGTCAATTTGTTTCTGGCACATTTTTCTTTTGTACTCCAAATTTAAATTTAGAGGAAAAGAATAATGAACGTCCTTGAAGTTATTTTAACATTATTACAATGACGGTTTTCTGTGCTTTTAAGTTGTTAACGTTTTTAAACCGACTAGAATCCAACATACTGACCATACTTTAAATATCTACATTTAAATAAAAAAAGGAATATTGTGAATTGTGTGCATAATAA
The DNA here is from genome assembly GCA_914829495.1 of Eilema sororculum. Taxonomy (NCBI): domain Eukaryota; kingdom Metazoa; phylum Arthropoda; class Insecta; order Lepidoptera; family Erebidae; genus Eilema; species Eilema sororculum. The sequence continues at coordinate 4,635,883 of OU618532.1, forward strand.
CTAAATGTATACATTGCAAGTATAGGCGGAATGAATTCATCGCACCCAAATATATACTGCGTAATGTATACTGATAGACGCAAAATTTTAGTGAACGAAAATCGTGTCACAGTTCGAAAGTAGGGAAGGGTAGTGACAGAGCAATAAATTTCCTATGAGTGTAATAAATTTGTCAAACGGAATAAAACACTTTTATCACTCGCTTTGTTTAAATTACGAGTAAATTTCGTAAAATACGCGAAAAAGCGAACGAACTGCAAAATTTAGTAGAACCAACTTAATTATCAGAAAATACATGAACTACTAACTTCAGATATTCATGAATTAAACTTTTAATAAGGAACCTAAAGTGTGAAGAAAACATGTTATGCTGTTTGATAAGAGAAGGATACAGTAGACAATTTATACCCAAGTGCAAGTATGACACTCGTACGTTTGCTAGTAAGGTGTAAGTTTGTTATATTTTTCACGCTGTGACTGCTCTAAATCTTGAATTTTATTTCGAAAAATAAACTATACACGAAGTTGTGATCACGTAACTGGCTAGTTTTTAGGGTTCTCTTATAGTTTTAGTTTGTTCGTTCCGTAGATACGTAACCCTACATTGCGCGTGATACGTATTTGATCGCATGATTTATAATTTCTTTAAAAAGTTTACTCAACATATTACAAATAATAAAAAGTAAGATGCAAGAATTATTTCACACACAAACGAATAACCCTTAATATATTCTGTATCTCAAGAGATACGCGCGTCCGTAATCTCAGCCTTTAGTTGTAAATAAATAAATATCAAAAGCAGGGTCCAATTGTTAAATATAATAATATGAGGACCAATAGTGTTTCGTGTTCAAGAGCATAAATGGACCGCGCCCTAGGGACAGATAACGAATAATATATTTTGGCGGGTTTTCCAAGCAAACGGTAGCTTCATACGCAATGCGGTATTACGCCAGCATCGTGTGAATGCTCCTTTTTGAATTTTAAAAGGCTTATTTACAGAATTTGAGTCCTTTTTTCTTCTGTTGTCATTACAATATTTGAGTTAGTTATGTTTTCACGACTGTATGAAACAGTCAAATGCTTTTATTGGTTTTTTATTTAGGTGAAATGAGAAGTTCTTTGAGCCTCGTTTGGATTTAAGTTATAATATTTTTATATTGCTACCACTAAATGAAGGAACATGATCCTGGAACATGCCATGCATAACTCTACGAGACCTACACTCATGTAGTACATCCATACCATAAGTGCATTCCCACATCTAAAAAAAGCCGTAGAAGGAACAATAACAAAAAGAGAAACAAAAAAGTGGAAGAAAAACTGAGTTGGAAAAAGAATAATGATGTATACCAGATTCTGCGAAAGTGAGAATTTATGACAGCTTAAGTGCTATGTTAGTAAAGTACGTGAGACAATATTCAAGAAATTACGCATTAATATTTCTGTTGTTCTTTTACAACACCGCTTACATCATTTCTGATCAAGACGTACTAAACAGTTAACAAGAAAAGAAATGTTTTGTGAAGAAAATCACAAAGTTAGTAGTTCTAATATACGATAATATAATTACACCAGCGAATTTATTTTGAACTTTTCTAATAAATGTTACGAAACTTAAAACCATTTGCTACATTTTAACATTTTTAAGTTGAAAAGTCGGAAACTTTACTATATAAACTTAAAGACATGTTCACACAAAAAAGTTTAAATTACATTTTACATATATTCCACTTTTGCCTCGTAACTTCGTCTTTGTGGAGTTTGGTGCAGTGACAAGTCAAGAATGCAATTAATGCAGGTTATAGACCTTTATAGGTTACCAAATTTTATCCAAGTTCATTAGTCGTTTTTATTATTGATTTTTTTTTACAGTATTTTACAGAAATGTTATTCAACTTCTTGACTCTGTTTATTAAGGTTATTTCATACTAGCTAGGTGCGGCTTGAATTGAATTCATACTTACCATTTTACACCAAAAGATGTACATCAACACTATTGACGCAATCGCTGTCTCACGCTGTCACTTGTCGTCCAAAAGGTCTTGCGAGGTCCCTACTATTTTGGTGACAGTGATTTACACAGCAGTTTACTTTACTCTTGGCTGTCATCTTGTACGGCACTTGACTGAGAGACAAGTGCAAAATCGTTTATCTGCTTTATAAAATAAATAAATGCTCTATTTTTAGAGGGTTAAATTCGATATATTGTGCTTTTAAATATTTAAATTTTCCCTCGCACATCCACACTCATCCTTTTAAACCAATTACGGGAGTGGCGTGAATGATTTTTTGCCATATCAAAAATCCAATCCACGCCACACCTCGCCGGTATAAAACTCTTCTGGTTCTCAGCGTCATTGTGAACGAGACCCAACTCATGTTCTTTTGTCCGTATAGATGTCGTGAAACTATCACTTTTTAGATGAAGCCAAAAGTTTTAGTATGCGCAGAGTAAAACGTGAAATTGCAAAAGTTTTGGGAACGTGTGGAGAAAATACAAAATACGCTTTCCTGTCGCGTACATGGTCTTTGCAACTATAAAATACAGTCTTTGTTGTCTCTAAACTGTTGCTAAACTGTTGAAATTATAAGTCTGGCTCAGAGAGAATACAACTGCTGCGTAGGTATTTCTGAATTTCATATAATAATATGCTCTACTAACTTTTAGTACAGAACAGAATCAGATTATAGTATGAGTACTCTTTTAGCGTGTACTACGGAGCTCCTTTAAGATGTTCGTAGACCGAGACAAACCAAGAGGGCTCATCTTATTCTGAGAAAGGACGCGAACGGGGCGGCAGAGTGCCTCTGGTTAGGTGGCTCCACCTGTTATGCGGCCTAAGTCTTTTTACTGAGTTACCGACACAAAGAATAGTTTTAAATATAAAGCAACAAACAGAAATTTTATTGAGAAATGTTATTGTCCTTTGAAGATCACAAAAATAAATACACGTCGATCATATTTATTGATTTACTAGCTTTTGCTCGTGGCTTCGCACGCGTGGATGTCGATTATCCCGACAAAACGTTTCTCAAAATACGTAGGTGTTCGAAGTTTCTTGTTTCTAACTTTGAAAATGACGAACTTTCCATACAAAGGTTTATCACCTATTTTACTTTTAATTTTGAAAAACGTTGATACACGTGTTCATTTATTTTTCAAAAGACGTAGGTGTACGAAGTTTCATGCTTCTAACTTTGAAAATCACGAACTTTCCATACAAAGGTTTATCACCTATTTTACCCCTCCTACCTCTTAGTAGTTACATTTTGAAAAAAGTTGATACACGTGTTCATTTATTTCTTAAAAGACACAGGTTTATGAAATTTTTTGCATCTAGCTGTGACAATGACGGACTTACATACAAACTTCCATCCCTTATTTCACCCTTTCAGTAGCAGAATTTCCAAAAATCCTTTCGTAGTGGATGGTTTCATCATAAAATGCATCTACAAACCTACTATAAAATTAATGAACAAAAACGTGGTCAAACAAAAGAAAATATTCTACCTATTGGAACAAATGAAAACCTACTGGGCCTACCTATACGCTATAGGTACGAAACAAAACATGTACCTACTTACCTACTTGAACTTGGAAGCCCACTCCTATTATTATTAAAGAAATAAATTCACTAAATAGTTGTGACTACCTATAAATTTACCTACGCTATATTTTAGTTATAAACCAACCTGTACCTACCTACTTGAACATGGAAGCCTACTACTCCCTATTCCTACCTACCTATGCTATGATTGTTTGGTACTGCTGGCATAAATATGTTTATGACCATATTTTTACTGATCAATTTAATCTTTTTTTTACCGTGGGGGAAAATCCTTCAAGGATGTTATGCCGGACTCCTACCGACTAAAAACCCCCACGGTAACGCCCAGCAGCCTATGGTTGGGAGCCCCGGGTAAGATGATGTCCCAGGACTCCCATCAGACCTACGGCTACAGTTGCGGCCTCGCCTAGGGGGTGGTCCAGGTGCTACCCCGCGTCTATGCGGGAGTTTTCGGGTGACATCCCGCGTCTTAGGGGGGGGGGGGGGCGTGACTACCTCACGTCACACTGATGTCATGGGCCTGCTTCTATAAAGACGGTGAGCAGCCAACTCACTGTCCTCAGGCCCCCGGTCATGGAGGCCGATGGTCTTCGACGAAGACACGTCGACGGCACCCAAGCCGCCGATTGCGGAACTCGGGTGGGAGAGTTCTCTTCCGCTCCCGCCCCGCCGCCTCTTTCACGAGCATGACCTGCTCACAGAAAGAGGCGGCGCAGTCCCACTTACTGGCGCTGGAGACCATGGCTCGCACCATGGTCTCATGAGAGTGCCCATGCCCAGAACCACCACGAAGACCTGGCGCTGTTGCGCCTACGCCGTGCACTCCACCAGCGTGTGGAGCGCTGTGATCAATTTAATCATACACATTTATCCATGTGGCGATTTTGATAATCTCTGTCTCTCACACATACGTTCACTCCTCATTACAACCCCTTCATACCATCGTCATAAACAAAACGTAGCTCCTCCTAAGTACCATATTTCATCAGGATATCTTCAAAAATGACGAAGTTTCGTCCCCTATCGCCCCTCCCCCCTTACCGTTTTTTAGCAATAAAAATAAGCCTATATCAGTTTCATACAAACTTTCAACCCCTATTTCCCCCCTTTAACCCCTCATTTTTGCGACCAAACATTGCCTATGTCCTTTCTCAAGGTCTAATCTACCCCTATACCCAATTTCATCAAAATCGGTTCAGTGGTTTAGGCGTGAAAGCGTAACATACAGACATACAGACAGACAGACAGAGTTACTTTCGCATTTATAATATTAGTATGGATATGGATTTGAATTTAAATGATCATTTATACAGGGTTACAGCTCAGCAAGTTCTGAAGGTTACTGTACCTACAATGTTAAGCAATAATCGAATAAAAAGTGTATTTTTCCCTGTAGCGCAAAATATCGTTATTCTTGTGCGGTAAAATTAAATAATTCCACTAATCCATTAAAGACAGAATACGCCTTTGATGGATTGGACACGATTTTCCTCATATAACGTAAATAACTAACTGCTTAGGGGCATTAGTAACATTGGTTACTTTTATTACAGAGAGAAATACCAAACATTAAGGACGTGTTTCCATTATGCCGTTACCGATAAATTTATCGTTGGACGGCTATCGTCTCTATTTCCATTGCAACGACCACTGTTTGACCACTATGTGCATGGACACAAAAGGAATGTATTTTTTTGAACTCCTATTGATTTGACATTTTGGTCGTCATAGAATAAATTCCTTGATCATGCTACCTCATGTGTCAATTCTCAAGCATTATTGATGCTTTAAGCTGCACGACTATCTGATGTCATGTCAAAGTGGGAACTGGAAACGCACCCTAAATGTGAGTTATAAGAAACTTCATTCTCTTATCTTCAAAACAAGTCGCTCATTTAACGGAACAATGACTTAGTTTTCGCTAGACTTAAGTCGAAATATTTCTTTTTGATTCTGTTTCGTTTTTTGTGAACGTACTATTCAAAAATTCTGTGACGGAATAGTTTGCGAATAAGATGATGATTTTTGCTAGAAAATAATGTCTGTTATGCCCGGGGGAGCCGAACAACAGACTCCCAAGTAAAAAAAAAGTTTGAGACGGTTCACACGTGTGTTAATTCCCTAATTCCAGCTTACCATTAAAAAAATAAAATAAAGTTTCTCCACATAATTATCGCTCGTTCCGATTACCTCAAAGGCTATACTAGAGATAGATAGACTCGATTTTTTTAAACAATTTTTTTTCAATTGCCACCTCATTTTAATATTTTATGCAGTTTGTTGGTTTGGTGTCAATAAAAAATCACTTCTATTCACTGAAACGAATCCGTTTCTATGAAATTCATATAAAACAGGACATTTACGACTCCTTGACAATAGCTGCCGTAGCTCATCATTTTTAGAATCTGTGATTTGTGATTCTTTTGAGTAAGTACGAGTATATTTCAATCTACTACTTAAATTTTATCATTTATGTCAGTTTCAATAAAAACAAACAAAAAGTATCAAAGCTGTTTTTCTCACAACGTATAACTTAAAAATAATTCCAATATAGATATTTATACCTTACATAAAAATCTATTAGTTAAGACTGCCCTGGCAAAGGAAAGTAGGTTACTTGAAATATAATATATTTTTTTAACATCATATTATCTTTTAACCGCTCGTACAATGTTTGGGTACTGTTGCCAAAAACAGCGTGTGAGAACCTATTAGGCTTCACTTGAGCTCCGAATTAAAGTTTTACAACTATAATCTTAGTATTATTTGAATATGATAGTGTACTGTTTATTTTATCACCTAAATATTATTGTTCTGCGTATGACTAACTTTATAGTCATTTTAAATTGGGGTTTCCTTGTCACATTAGCGAAATCATATTGTAGGCATTAAACAAAAACCTTTTATCCCTGTTTTTAATATTCTTATAGACCGCTACGTATCGACACTTACTACATTATAGTTTTGCATTTGATGAACTTAATCTTTTCCGGGGAAAGAAAATTGTACTTTTATCCTTTTTCAACAAATATGTGAATTAATGCTAAAACAACTGCGAAGAAATAAAAAAGAAAATTTTAAGACATTATACTTTTGTCCATTTGACGCGGCATATAATTCGTACCTATAGATAACATGTTATTTTATTATAACTCACATTTTTTCAGCAACATCGCTATTTAGTTATGCTGAGTTTGTCAAAAGGGGAGCAATAAATCTAATACAATGCTACTCCGTAGTCTGTTGCTACTAAGGGATATTTTCTGCTGACACAACTTCACTGACACCATTTTGCTGACGGTATTTTTGGGTTAAATGGGCAGAAATATCGGTAAGGTGACGAATTTTGCCAATTTTAACACATTAACAGCCCTTTTCGGTTCAGTGAAGAAGGGTTTCTCCCGGGTGTATTCTCTACCGTGTATACAGCTGCCGTGGGTTTGGTGTTGATGTTAATTAATAGTACCTAGGTACTCATGTTAGGTGTTTCGTTTTCATAAATATTTGTGTGGGGATGTCCGTTTTAAATAATAGCCGTTTTTATTAACTACATTAGGCCCACGTTTGACACCATCACCAGTTCAGTTTATAAAGATTGCTGAAGGTTAGCGAAATCATCTTTAATAGAGATCAGTTGGGTTGACAATTATAACAGCAATATGACTTCTTTCATAGAAGAGACTCATTATCCAGCAATAAAGCATTTTGTTAAACTGGGCTGATATTCTATTTAATTGAAACTCTGTATATATGAGTTTCTGTAATACCCGCGATAAAAAGATAACCTCTTAATCTGGGATTCGTTTGTTGCAAACACTCTGATTAAAGGTTGTGAAATGTTATTGTGAATATTTATGAGAATTTTAGAGATAAAGGCATACCAGCATATTTTAATTATATGCTGGCATGCCATTGCCAGCTTATTTTGATTATTATTAAAAAGAATTTATTTCTTTTTTAACGTTTCTTTCTTTATTATTCTGGTAGAATCATCATCATGCAAATCTACATTCCAGTTACTATGACAATATAAAATGTTATAAGGCGCCGTTCAACGAGAATATCAATATAGTCTTAAATGGCAATAAAATATTCTTACATAAATTTAACAAATTAAGTCTAAAAATTTAACCAAGAATAAGAAATCTGAAATATTTGGTTCGTTATGCATCAAAACAACGTTCACTCGTGACACAACCAATTACCGGCGCGCACGCCATGACACTGAGCCCTGAGCTCAGTGAGCTCCCGCGGGTACTCATTTGTAAGAAAAAAATCCGCCTACTGACGTTGTCACCATAAGCCCTTAGGTAAGCTTGTGTGTGGGTGTCACACGTAACTGCCCCGTGACGTTTGATATGAAATCTCTGAACGAATTAATTACATGCCCGGTTTAATTTGGCACATAGGATGAATATTGAGATTCCAGCGAAGTTCTGCCTCGTTCTGTTCCGCTTTCCCTAATGCCTAATTTACACGAGTGACTAAAACTATTCGATTTCAGATGAAAATTTACCGTCCAAATGGCAATTCTACTAGAATTTGGAAGTGACTAGTCACTCGGCGAAAATCAACCCTTGCAAACCCCTCACATCATACCGATAACCTTTTAACCGAAATTTTAATACATATAATTATGGGGTCCATATTGGGTTGCATAAAATTGAAAGTCCTAATTTCGAAATGCATAACTGGTTTTAGCATAATCATCTTTTCGCATAACGCTGTTTCGACATAAAATTTTCACGCATAATTTCTTTCGCATAATTACTTTAGTCATAATCATCTTTAACCATAAAATTATTGAGCATAATGGTTTATCGTATAACGATATTTAAACATAATTTAACTCCATATCCATTTATTTTGCTGATTGGAAAACAAATATATCTGAAGAAACAGGTAAATTTGTATAAAAATAATTAACTCGATGAGTGCGATTCGCTTCTGGCACTTCGCCGGCCGCTACCGCGGCACGCTCGCTTCGCTCGCTCGGCTCGAGCGTTGTTTGTCATGTTCTAACCTAACCTAACCTACCTAACTTTTATTTAACCTAAATTGCAAATATTCCTTATTATTAATCATTAATCAATCAATCAATAATGAATGACATTACATACTTTGTTTATCGTATTTGTTTCATTTATGCGTTAAGATTATTATGACTTTAAAATTTATAGATAACAAAGTTATGGTGAAGACAATTAGGGAAATTGATAATTATGCCAAAGAATACGTTATGCGTAAAGACCATTATGCCAAAAGACCATTATGCGAAGTGACTATTATGCTAAACATTTTATGCCATTCGACATTAGGATAGAAAATGTTATACGAAAAAAGGGGCACCCATAATTATGGTTTCAACAACTCCATAAAGGTACTATCATTCCGTTATACGATGGAGTGAATGCTCTACAAATCCGAAGCAAGTCAATAACCGGATCACAGCCGGATACTGTAGAACAGTGTGGCGCTAGTTACCACGCTTACTTATGGCGCTATGTAACTACTCTGGATGCTGACAGGCTATCAGTTTATTGGAATTCAAGATGGCCGTCTCTGGCCGTAATAAGCTAGTTGAAAATTACAATTGTTGCCGATTGCCGTTTCAACAGATTTAAATATTTGCTTGAGCTTACTTGAAGTCCGACTAGAATGGATTCAATATTAGTTTTTTCACGGACTGGCTGCAAATGAATTCCGTATCTCATGGGTACGAGTATTTGTTATTCTAATACCAGCCTGGTTTGTCTAAATATTTTCCGTATTGATTCTCCACTTTCTGGCTTTTGTGATGGATTACTTTATTTGCAATGTTTACTGGACTATCATCTGCTAAATACCTATAGATCTAATATTCACAACTAGTGATTTGACCCCACTACTAGCTGTCCACTTTGACTAGGATATTTCACTTGGTAGTTGGGGTCAGTTTTTTTCAGGGTATTTCATTTCAATGAAGACATAAAATACAAGATAATTTTATTGAATTTATGTAAAATATTGCAATAATAATTACTAAATAAACCGTATAAAGTCTGCAATAAAAAGTGTGGACGTTTTAAATTTTTAACACACCTTATCTATTGCTAAACAATTGTAATTTGTAATTGTAATATTCAAATAAAAGTTGCAATATTCAATATTCTTATTCTTTTAATATTACAATTTTTAAAACTTAATACAAGTCACAAGACGACATCAAAATGAACCTTTCGACACCATCTTTAAAAATAAATCGACTTGTGATCGTGCATCGCGATATTAAAGTTTTCTCACTGACCATCAATTTTACAACCTTCTATAAACTGTTGGGTCGCAAACTGCCAGGCGCGTTCGCCTAATATAGTCTAGAATCCTCCCTTAGCGTCGATCAACGTCATATCAATTTCTTTACAATTTATCAATATGATGTAAGGGTAGCAACACTTAGAAATTTATAAAATACATACATTAAAGGTGTTTTTTAATAAACTGGCTGTACTTGCCGTGAAATACCTATTACCGTGAACCATAGGGACTTAATTCCTCACATAAAGGTATATAGATAACTAGCTTTTGCCCGCGGCTCCGCCCGCGTGAATGTCGGTTATCGCGACCAAACATAGCCTATGTCCTTTCTCAAGGTTTAATCTACCCATGTACCAAATTTCATCAAAATCGGTTCTGTGGTTTAGGCGTGAAAGCGTAACATACAGACAGACAGACAGACAGAGTTACTTTCGCATTAAATTTATAATATTAGTATGGATTATAGGCTATTTGTATCAAAAGCGATTTGTCTCTAACTTTAGTAAGATTGCAATCAGTAGTCTTCTACATACTACAATTCATTCACTTATGTTTGTATTCTAATCTGCGGTAGCCTAGTGGTATGGGTAATGGACTGCTGAGACGAGGTCTCGGGTTCGATCCCAGGTTTACCATGGCACACACCAATGACTTTTCGATGCTTTTCGAAGTTATGTGTGTATTTATCACAGGTTTATAAGTGCCCAGTTAATGGAAATAGGCTCGCCACCTATTACATGGGACCTAAATATAAACTGGCGCAATGTGGGTGCTAGCACCTCTGCCTACCCCTTCGGGGAATACAGGCGTGAGTTTATGTTATGTTATGTTCTAATTAACTTTCTCTTGGACGGTTCGTTATGTCCCTCACCAGTCCACTACAATAAACGTATTTCGCAAAAGTCTTAAGCATAATTAATGCCAGTCTTGTTCCACACGAAATTCCTATCTACCAAACTCATATTTCGTTTGGACAGTTTCCAAGAGCCGCATCGGGATACTTAGCCACCGAAATGTTGTTGTCGTATCTATGATGCTGTTAATTTGAATTCATAATATGAGTTCTTGTTCTAGCGTTGTTTTCTTTCTGATTTGGTTAATGATTTGGAATATAACCAGTTCAAGATTTTATTTTATTGCTATTAGGTTGTTTTAATCATAAAAATATTAACAGCAAACAGCTAAATAAATAATAAATAAATATTCCACAACATTCGACACAACGCCATCTAGACCCACGGTAAGCATAGCCTAACTAGCTTGTGTTATGGAATCTAGAATGCGGATAAACATACTTAGATACTTTTTTTTGTAAATACTTCTATATTATACATAGAAACACCCAGACCAATGCAAATAGCCATATTTATGCATACAAATATTTGCACTGAGCGGGAATCGAACCCGCGCCTCCTGCGTAGCAGTCGCGTTCACTACCGCCACGCCACGGAGGCGTACTACCTGGGTTTCGCACTCATAGTTTTTTAATTTTTGATATTAATTTTATCAAGTACATATAAAAACTTCAAAGTGTTTTAGAGTATTTTATTTATATAGATTTCTAGATATAGATGCCAATTACATTAAAGCAACAAATTATATTTTTACTTTAATAAATTTTCATGAAAAATCATGCGCAATCAGAGCTCAGGTCTCTGTTAAATTGAAATCGAGATATACGCTAGCAAGCTGGGGTCCCAAGACACTTCCTTGAGGGATACCAATGTTTAGCCTATCAAAATCTATATTGATTATTTGATATACGCTTATTTAAATACAAAATATTGCTTATACCTATCTACCGAAGCGAGCTAATTATTTTTCAGGATATCTAAAGCAATAGAGAACATAGACTTGACCTCCTTTTGCAAATATTACCTCTTTTTAGTAAATGAGGTTCTGTGGAATGTATTCTATTACTGTTTATAATACTTTTTCAATTTATTTAATAACGTCCCAGCTTAGAAACACTAAGAATATTGGTACAAAGTGGTATAAAAATCGAATGATAAAAATAATAAAACTCCGAACGAACTTACAAAATTAAATTACATTTATACAAAGGAACTTAAACTAAATGAATAGAGTAACATTTTATTAAATAACATTCATGATCATTCGATTACACGTCATAGATTAGGAATAAACGTAATTAGAAAGTTGTTCGTTAACGAAGCTCCTTATCTTGTTAAGTCAGAAGGAAACTTTTAGTTAAATTCTGGGAAGTTTGCTCTGTGTATTATTACTTCATTGTTTCATGTAATAACACTGTAGGTAATATATTAAAGAACGACAGCAGTCATGAGGTAATAATGCTATTTTCACAAGAAGAATATTAATATTTGTTACAATATCGAACTGAATTACGAGTAGAAACATCAAAGGATCATGTCTAGTCTTTCTAAACAATTTGTTTCAACCATAACTTAGTACATACATACATAAACTCACGTTTGGAAATCCCCGAAGGCGTAGGCAGAGGTGCATTTTTCCACATTACCCACGTTCCGCCAATTATGATTTTCGGTCCCGCGACGTAATAGGGGGCGAGCCTTTTGCCGTCTAGTGGGCCTTGTGTCTTCTTGGGCTGTATGTTTACTGTCGGATGGAGAACAGCCCTATCCCTTATTCACCTTCTACAACACAGTTTTGGTTCCCGATGGAGTAGAATAGTAGGCCAACACGGCAACTTGGTAATGTGGAAATAATCAAATACTAGCACTGACCGCTGATCTTTCGTACCGCCAATTTTATCCGCCCGCGTGGCGTCCAATCGCATTCCCACTGCACCATCTACGATATTAAGCATCCATACTAATATTATAAATGCGAAAGTAACTCTGTCTATCTGTATGTTACGCTTTCACGCCTAAACTACTGAACGGATATTGATGAAATTTGGTATAGGGGTAGATTAGACCATGAGAAAGGACATAGGCTATGTTTGGTCGCGATGACCGAAATCCACGCGGGCGTAGCCGCGGGCAAAATCTAGTATATTATACATATGAACCTTCTTCTTGAATTACGCTATTTATTAAAAGAAACCACATCAAAATCGGTCACGTAGTTTTGAAGATAGCATACATAAGAAAAGACAGACGTTGGAAGCGACTTTGCTTTATACTATGTAATGATTGTAATCACACATTAGTGAATATATTGTAATTCTTGTTCTTGTTCTTTTTTGCATTTTCCCTATAGTAAAACCATCTCTTTAATATTGTCAAATCGTGCTTAATTTTATTTCATTTGCGATAAAACAGTGTATATATGATACTTTCGATCGTGATAACCGTCATTTAAACCACTTCATGGAATTGTTTCTTTTACTATATTCCGTTTCTCTATCTATGTTATAGATAGATATCACAGAAATAAAATAACTGAGGAAATATTATATTACGAAGTTAAAGTTTCACAAAAAGTCTTTAATCTTAACACAGAAAGTACAAAGAATGTTGATATAATACAAAAAATTACATCATTACTCATCCTGGATTTCTCACTAATAAGCTTCCTCGATCTTCTTTGTGCGTATCAAAAGATTAAGTATTCAGAATTTTTGGATGATTGCGTTGGATTATTGTTATATTATCTTTACTTCACATATTTATTTATAAGGAACAATGTAATTATTCATTATCTACAAGAATATTGTTTCTGATTTCGAATTTGCTTTGATTACAGACATATTGAAATACTGATTGAGTCCTTCCAATTTTTTCGAAGTGAATAGATACGAAATAACATAAAATATACCATAGGGCATAACACCATAGGGCTTGTAGTGGGTACTAGAAAATATGATTCTTATAACTTCATCGAAGTACCTCAGATTTTGGACACCTTTTCATTTATATATATTAATTTCTTTGTTAACAGATGCCAAGACGACTGGCTAGATGAACTCTATGGCTTCCTGGGGCTGACAAGATGACGTCGGCTGGTCTTTTGGTCTTCTGCTCCGTGCTCACAAGGACGCTGTGCGTTATTGCTCCACAAATTCCAGGTAGGATAGCTTTCAATAATACATTTATTTTGAGACAACTCAATCTTTAGCACTAAGACTGGATTACAATCATGTAAATAGACCAGTTAAATTAACTTTTAACAGCTCAAGTAGTTATTTTATTTCATCATTAACTTCAATAACTAAAACGAGGATACACAGTATAGTTATACAGATTTTCACTAGTAACTGAAGAAGCTCTAGCACGAGTGTGGAACCTAAGATAGAAATATGCTTGTACGATACGACTACATACGGTAAGCACAGCTAATAGAAATCTCTATTCCTAGACAACACTTTTCGCACGGGCTTTTCGGTTTGAGAAATCAGAGGATGATTTCTCTCGCTTAACGATAAATAAACCAATTCCCAAGAAAAGGTAATCGTAGGGAAGACTTATTTACCGTACCTAAGAACCGTAGATACCTAAGTATATATATTCTCGTAGATTTGCTTGACCTTCAACAAGCTCTAATATAAAACTGGATAAAACCGTCGTTGTTATGCTTGGTTAACTAGAAGAAATCGATCTATAATGGTTAGAAGATGAGGTTAGTCACGCTTCCCAGAAGCGTGAAACATAACATCTTTCATGATTTAGAAAATACTAAAAATAGGAAAGGTTCTGAAGTTTCTGGCACGGGTTCGATCCCCACTCAGTGCAAATATATGAGATATGAGTACGGATTTGCATTGGTCTGGGCTCTTCTATGTATAATATGTATGTCGGTACAAAAATGTATTTATGTATGTTTAGTGTAGTGAGAGAGTTATAGTCTAGATATCGTTGTGAGAATGTTCTTTTTTTTTTTTTTTTTTTTTATACAGGACACGTCAATTTGACTTCACCTCGCCTGATGTTAAGCTAAAGGCAAAGTCTCGGAAAGAGGGTCACCATCGTAAACATTTACCATGTTAACAGTGGTGGCACTCAGCTTGACGGCCTCATTAGATGCCTTTTCACGCCCCGCTTAAAGGACCCAGGACTGTAGGAAGAAGGAAACACGTGAACTGGCAGGGAATTCCAGGCCTTAGTGGTGCGGCATAGGAATGAATCACTGAAACGCTTGGTTCTAGCAGGTATACTCTGCACCGTAAATGGATGACATCTTAGCCCTGCACGTGTCGTCCTGTGAAGGAAAGGGGAGGGTGGGACTAATTGGAAGAGCTCGTCAGAACATTCACCATGGTAGAGACGGTAGAAAACTGCCAAAGACGCAACACCTCTACGCATCTGCAAAGGCTCGAGGGTGTTCGTGACCTCAGGATCCCCAATAATGCGGACCGCACGTCGCTGCTTATTATTAGATGCTCTCGACAGATTGTCGAGAGCATCTAATAAGTACTTTGCGGAGCCGTCCCAGAGATGTGAGCAGTATTCCACGCAGGAACGAATTTGGGTCTTATATAGAAGACACCGCTGCTCCGGCGTGAAAAAACGTCTCACTCTGTTCAGGACTCCGAGTTTACGCGAGGCTGATTTGATGATACTCTCGATATAGTTTTTGTTATTCAGTTTGCAGCGAACATCCATACCGAGGATAGTGAGGTGATCCTGCAGTGGCAGTGGTGTGCTCTGAAGAGTGGGAAGGGGAAGGAAAGGAGATACCTTTGCTGTAAACGCACATGCCTGGGTCTTCTTGGCATTGAACTCGACCAGGTTCCTAGCGCCCCATTGAGAAATGTGGTCCAGGATCCGGTCCAGGTCAGTGACAAGAAGCTGCCTTTTTTCCGCGATATCAAACTGCTTGGCCGCAGGATGTGCGTAATAACTCCCGTGTAAGGTGCTGTCGTCTGCATAGCAGTGAATGTTTCCGTTACAGAGCATGTCATTGATATGCAGAAGAAAGAGAGTGGGAGATAAGACGGAACCCTGCGGCACGCCAGCATTTACCTGCAAGAACTCCGAAGCTCGTCCATCACAAAGGACGCGAATACGGCGCCCCTGCAGGAAGCTTGCAACCCAGTTACACAGTCTAGGAGGCAGGCCGAAGGCTGGTAGCTTGGAAAGAAGCGATTTGTGCCATACCCTATCGAAAGCTTTGGCGATGTCAAGACTAATTGCCAGTGACTCACCGTGCTTCTCCATAGCCTCACCCCAAAGGTGGGTCATGTACGCCAGAAGATCACCCGTTGACCGTTTCGGTCTGAAACCGTATTGCCGGTCACTAAGCAAGGAGTGATCCTCTAGGTGGCGCATGAGCTGTGTGTTAATTATGAGCTCGAACACCTTGCACAGCACTGAGGTGACGGCTATGGGTCGATAGTTGGCTGGGTCCGAGCGATCCCCCTTCTTGGGGATCGGCTGGACATTCGCCTCCTTCCAAGCCGAAGGCACTGTACCCGAACTGTAGGACAGTCGGTACAGTCGCGTTAGCATAGGAGATAACTCCGCTGCACATTTTTTAAGTACGACCGCTGGAATACCATCAGGACCACTGGCTTTCCGGACATCGAGTGATTGCAGTACTGCACGGACATCGCGTTGCCTGATACGTATATCAGGCATTGCGTGGTCACCAGTGGGCATTGTCCGTGGTTGCATACCACAATCATCGACTCGGGAGTTGGCCGCGAAGAGATTGACCAGCAAATTTGCTTTCTCTTGCGGCTCATGGGCCAGAGATCCATCGGGATTGCTCAGCGGGGGCAGCGAGGGCTGGCAGAAGTTGGCTTGCACGGCTTTGGCCAGTTGCCAGTAGCCACGGCTACCCGTGGGATGCGCCACTAGCTCTTGGCCCAGCCGTGCTATGCGCTGGGCATCCGCTCTGACGCATGCCCTCTTGCAGACCTTTGTGGCTCTGTTGTACGCTGCCTTGAAGTGACCCACGTTGGGATCGCGCGTGGCGCGCGCCCGCACCCAGGCGCGGTACGCAAACTGTTTATGCTCAACAGCCTTTTTTTTTTTTTTTTTTTTTTTATACAGGACACGTCAATTTGACTTCACCTCGCCTGATGTTAAGCTAAAGGCAAAGTCTCGGAAAGAGGGTCACCATCGTAAACATTTACCATGTTAACAGTGGTGGCACTCAGCTTGACGGCCTCATTAGATGCCTTTTCACGCCCCGCTTAAAGGACCCAGGACTGTAGGAAGAAGGAAACACGTGAACTGGCAGGGAATTCCAGGCCTTAGTGGTGCGGCATAGGAATGAATCACTGAAACGCTTGGTTCTAGCAGGTATACTCTGCACCGTAAATGGATGACATCTTAGCCCTGCACGTGTCGTCCTGTGAAGGAAAGGGGAGGGTGGGACTAATTGGAAGAGCTCGTCAGAACATTCACCATGGTAGAGACGGTAGAAAACTGCCAAAGACGCAACACCTCTACGCATCTGCAAAGGCTCGAGGGTGTTCGTGACCTCAGGATCCCCAATAATGCGGACCGCACGTCGCTGCTTATTATTAGATGCTCTCGACAGATTGTCGAGAGCATCTAATAAGTACTTTGCGGAGCCGTCCCAGAGATGTGAGCAGTATTCCACGCAGGAACGAATTTGGGTCTTATATAGAAGACACCGCTGCTCCGGCGTGAAAAAACGTCTCACTCTGTTCAGGACTCCGAGTTTACGCGAGGCTGATTTGATGATACTCTCGATATAGTTTTTGTTATTCAGTTTGCAGCGAACATCCATACCGAGGATAGTGAGGTGATCCTGCAGTGGCAGTGGTGTGCTCTGAAGAGTGGGAAGGGGAAGGAAAGGAGATACCTTTGCTGTAAACGCACATGCCTGGGTCTTCTTGGCATTGAACTCGACCAGGTTCCTAGCGCCCCATTGAGAAATGTGGTCCAGGATCCGGTCCAGGTCAGTGACAAGAAGCTGCCTTTTTTCCGCGATATCAAACTGCTTGGCCGCAGGATGTGCGTAATAACTCCCGTGTAAGGTGCTGTCGTCTGCATAGCAGTGAATGTTTCCGTTACAGAGCATGTCATTGATATGCAGAAGAAAGAGAGTGGGAGATAAGACGGAACCCTGCGGCACGCCAGCATTTACCTGCAAGAACTCCGAAGCTCGTCCATCACAAAGGACGCGAATACGGCGCCCCTGCAGGAAGCTTGCAACCCAGTTACACAGTCTAGGAGGCAGGCCGAAGGCTGGTAGCTTGGAAAGAAGCGATTTGTGCCATACCCTATCGAAAGCTTTGGCGATGTCAAGACTAATTGCCAGTGACTCACCGTGCTTCTCCATAGCCTCACCCCAAAGGTGGGTCATGTACGCCAGAAGATCACCCGTTGACCGTTTCGGTCTGAAACCGTATTGCCGGTCACTAAGCAAGGAGTGATCCTCTAGGTGGCGCATGAGCTGTGTGTTAATTATGAGCTCGAACACCTTGCACAGCACTGAGGTGACGGCTATGGGTCGATAGTTGGCTGGGTCCGAGCGATCCCCCTTCTTGGGGATCGGCTGGACATTCGCCTCCTTCCAAGCCGAAGGCACTGTACCCGAACTGTAGGACAGTCGGTACAGTCGCGTTAGCATAGGAGATAACTCCGCTGCACATTTTTTAAGTACGACCGCTGGAATACCATCAGGACCACTGGCTTTCCGGACATCGAGTGATTGCAGTACTGCACGGACATCGCGTTGCCTGATACGTATATCAGGCATTGCGTGGTCACCAGTGGGCATTGTCCGTGGTTGCATACCACAATCATCGACTCGGGAGTTGGCCGCGAAGAGATTGACCAGCAAATTTGCTTTCTCTTGCGGCTCATGGGCCAGAGATCCATCGGGATTGCTCAGCGGGGGCAGCGAGGGCTGGCAGAAGTTGGCTTGCACGGCTTTGGCCAGTTGCCAGTAGCCACGGCTACCCGTGGGATGCGCCACTAGCTCTTGGCCCAGCCGTGCTATGCGCTGGGCATCCGCTCTGACGCATGCCCTCTTGCAGACCTTTGTGGCTCTGTTGTACGCTGCCTTGAAGTGACCCACGTTGGGATCGCGCGTGGCGCGCGCCCGCACCCAGGCGCGGTACGCAAACTGTTTATGCTCAACAGCCTCCGCGCACTCGCGCCCGAACCACGGACGCGCTCCGCGGACTCCGGTGACATCGGTGTATGGGATATAGTATTCCATACCTAGACCGATCTCACCGGCGACGGCAGTAGCGCTCTCAGATGGGTTCTTACCCTCAAAGCAGCGTTCAACCCACGGGATGGACGCATAATAGTCGCGCAATCCATCCCAGTCCGCTGACGAGTAGTGCCATAGACGCCTCTTCCCCTGCACGGGTCGTGGGGGCGCTACAATGGGCACGGTGGAGCGGACCAGACAGTGGTCGGAGTTACCTAAAGCAGCACTCACCGAGACACTGTACTGGTCCGGGCGACTCGTCAACAGAAGGTCTAGCAGAGAGGGCTCTAGGCCGGACTCTCTTGGTATCCTCGTGACCTTGTGCACCAATTGAGTCAAGTCATGCGCCAGGGCAAATGCGTGAGTGGCTCTTCCCGCATGGTTTGTTATGGCGGAGCCCAACCAGATCTTGTGGTGGGCGTTAAAGTCCCCCAAAAACACCAATTCGGCGTTCGGAAACCGCTCCTGCGCATCATCTGCCGCCTGACTCAGGTATTCAAAGAGTCGAGTTACCTCTGCATCTCCCGTATGGGAGCGGTAAAGGCACACATAGATCTGACTCGCGGAGCCATGGTCTACGTGTACCCACAGGATGGAGAAGGATGGGTCCTCTAGACAGCGCAAACGGCGACAGCAAATATCCGCCCTAACAAACACGCACACCCCGGCTTTTGCTCGGAAATTTTCCTCGATAACATAGCCGGGGTAAAGCAGGTAGGTTCAGGGCGGCGTATTTGTGTCTCCGTCAGAAACAGCATTGCTGGTTTCGCCGTCTCCAGGTGATGGTGGACGGCGTTGAGGTTTGTATGGAGCCCACAGATGTTCGTGGACTCCACCTCAAATAGTCGTGTTGTGGGAGACTCCTTAGCCGCTGTTCTGACTCTATCTTTTTGGTGCGCTGTCATGGTAAATGGAAAGGAATGGATGGGAAGGCGTGAAAAAGAGGTGATTGTCGCCGCAGCACCGTGTGACAATACATGGGACATTAGTTTTGTCTATGATTGTGACGGCATGACGAGAGCCGACGCGCCGAACGGAAGGGCCCCCGTACCCCCCCGAATATGGTCGCCGGGCTCCCATCTGGTCGCCAACCGGCACGACGAGCCATATCGGGATTATGCGCGACCTGGTGGGGCAGCCTTCCAGGGTGGTTAGTCCCAGTTGGGCCCCTGTACTATGCCGCGGGCGGCCAGCGGCACCACCGTTTCTACAGGTCTCCCTATTCGGCGCGGCGCCCCGCGTCACACCCCACTAGACTACGCCAAAACCCACCGGTCCCACTAGTGCTGCGACTACCATCACCTCGGCCCGGCTATGCACTTGCTGATCCCTGAACGCAATCCAACCGAAATTGGATTACTATGGAGGGTTTTTCGCACTTGTGCACGGTGGTACCAACCCGGTCGAAATTAGTGACAAATTTGTGCCATCAAATTTCTACCACCTACGAAAATGTTGTGGAATATTTATTTATTTATTTATTATTATTCTACTTTAACTTCTAAACATCAAACAACGAGTGATGACACAAGAGAAATCCCAGGGAAGGCTCCCACGTATCGAAATGAATCTAAATAGAGGATCTAGATGATGGGCATTATAATTTATAATAAACTAGCGTTTGACCGCGGCTCCGCCCGCGTGGATATCGGTCATCGCGACCAAACATAGCCTATGCCCTTTCTCATGGTCTAATCTACCATTATACCGAATTTCATCAAAATCGGTTCAGTGGTTTAGGCGTGAAAGCGTAACCTACAGACGGACAATCAGACAGAGTTACTTTCGCATTTATAATACTCGTATTAGTATGGATATGAATGGATTCTAACCTACTTCCGAACAAATCTCATTTTAATTTGGCTTCAATGAAGAGTACCGATAATGAGCATGAAAATTACAATATAAATTCAAAATTGTATGCTAGAAATATACCGTAATTAGAAAAATATCGAATACACTCATTAATGAGCTAATAAGGAGAAATAGACGCGAACAATGAAAGATGATTTTTACTTACGTTTTATAATTACTAGGTTTCCATTTTCTTCGACTATTTCCTTGTTTTAATATAGTGTCTGTTTGTGTTTTGTATCCTGGTTCGGATATGTTATGCGTGTGTATGAAATAAAATCGCAAGGAGAATATTAAGGCGCGAATGTGTAGGGTCTCCTCTAGTAACAGATTTAATACTAGACTTTTGGGTATTATTGTAGAAAGTTACAAAGGCATCGTACGAACTTCAATTTATCGCGGGATATTGGTTTGAGGTTGGGAGTAAGGTAGCAGTGATGCCCCTACAAATACTTACATTAGGAGGATAAAGCGTACGAGAGTGGATTCGAGTTTTTAGAGAGAAGTACAGGTTTTAAATTTAATGTAACCGGGTTTAAATCAAATGCCATCAAGGTCTATTACGAAACTAAAAAATACTATGCATTTTTAAATAACGAGAGATACATCTAACTAGTATGTAACTATCTGACCAGTGAGTAATTTTTCGTATACATACAATAATGTGCCAGACATATAAAATAAGTGGCTAGTTTAACCTATAATATACGAGTAGTTCGGTATATAATGTCGTGCGGCAAAGGTAACATAATCATTTTAGTTTATTTGATGTGGTGCTTCCATCAGCAATCTTTTCCCCTGCGCTAAAAAAATTACTGGCATGTTGAACTTTCTATCTCTTTCATCTCATCTCTCATGTATGTTCTTATAATAATATTTCAGAAAATATTCTCGCTGGAACGCAGAATATATTGCAGTCTCTATTAAATTGTGGGGTAACTCACGCTATGACTGATACAGCGTCAGATTTTGGATTGCTTTTTCTAGTCTATTGATTTTTAGACAATCCTATATGCTGTAGTGATTTCAAAATTCTTAAATGTGTTTTCACCAAAAGTTTTAAAGGTAAATCAATCTTATTGAAAACCAGTCCATAGAAACTTATTTACATTAAGAAAAGAAGCGATTCCTGGCTGTGTATTTACAGCAAATTCATTCAAATCTATTCATCTATGTGATATTTCATTATATCTTAAACATCTATTATTTGTCTTAACTACAAAGTAAAAGAATTTTAAGTTTTCGACAAATGCCAGTTCGCAGTTACAGATACTCGATACTGACTTACTCGAGTTTGTTACACTCGTAAATCATTCTGTAAACGTGAAATACTCTACTTTCCCGTAACTTCCAATATTCTCTCAATTTTCCAATCATTTAATCCCAGAGAGTGCAGAGAGCGAGGTTAAGCGAGGCTGACTAAAACAGAACAATTTTTTTAGTGCTGGAAAGTGTTTATGATTTTTAAGTCACAGAATAAATACTAACACTGATGGATTGGTGTAAAAGGTGCATATACAATAAACATATAAACTCACCTTCTCAATCACTATTTCATGTAAGGCATCTCACCTAACGTTGTAAGCTCATCGTTATAGATATCAACAATGGTCATTGCTTACCCAAACATCAATGAACGTAGTTGCGAAAATTTCAAGACTTCATAAATTGAAATGTGTTTAGCCACTTTTGTCACTAAGTGTATACATGACTCCAACAAGCTTTCGAATAGAGAACCAACAACAAAATAAGAAGAAATCGATACGGCTCAAGTTCAGTAAGGCGCTATTACTAACATACATTCAAGTCCAATTTTCTCGTCTGCCTAACATTGTCGCGTGAAAATCCAAACATTGATGCTTATGTAACGCAAACAAAATCTAAAATAACACAAATAAGGCAAGCGGTACCACCTAACCACGTTCACATAATAACGTGAAGAATGATACTCCTTGCACTGACGACACGAGACCGATTTATCGGAGATCATATCTTACCCTACTTACATAGGTACATATAATCACGCCTTTATTCTCAGAGGGTTGAGCAGAGTTGAACTTATACCCACTTTTCACCAATCATTGCATTCGGTCCTCACGGGCTCATTGTTGACTCGACTACTATTTTATTTCTTACCATTACTACAATAGTACCTGCCTGTTGCTTCTAAATTTGTTTGTCACTCAATGCCTGGATGGATTTTGCTTAAATTAGGCACGAGTAGGTCTGGACAATAGAAACTAAGGACATTTATTATTGGGTACTCTTATTCCAATAAATATAACCTATTTATTCGAATAAAAGTAAAGTAAGTAAGCGTGAAAAAAGAACAAGGCCCACTATGAATTATGGAATGGAAACCAATCCTAAAGGTTTAGATGAAAGCTATAACTGAATCGTAAACTTTTCCACAGTGTGGAATCGTTTCTATCAGTATAAATTTTATGAGTGTTTCTAGTTTAATAAAATTACTAAGCTTTTTTCAAAACATAAGTTTTACGATTGCAAAATATATTATAATTACATAAAAATATCTTTAGACTCTGGCCAACGAAAGATTCAATTCACATACAATACACCGAAATGACGGAGTCGATACTAGAATCTTTTTCCTATTAGGTTTGCATGAAAACTAGCCTATATTGTAGTGTTGCAGACTATTGGTTTTTCAAATATAGCACCAACTTTTTTCGCCATCTTTCGTTGGCCAGAGTCGATAGAGATCTGAGGATACGCAAATAATTTCTATAAAATAGTTCTACCTAGATATGATGACCTGATAGCCGTCGGCATTACCGTTGTATTCTTAATACTCACTGCACTTTTAAAATATATTTCAATAAAGCCAACGAGGTTATGTATAAACACATAAATAGGTTTTATATTATACCTGGTACGTTTCTATATACCCTGGTATAATATAAACCTATTTATGGACTGCAATCTGTTACGTAGGATGGAAACATTAACAAAACTAATATAGTTAGTAATATCTCATGTAAAATCTGTGTGAGATGAGATGCACGCGAGAAAAATACTGGAAACATGCTGTATTAAAATTAAAGAAGATCGTTTTTATTGTGTTGGCAATGGAATTCGGCCACATCCTTGAATAATGCAAAAATGACAGAATATCAATATTTTAGATAAAATTATCTTTAGATAATCAGATTTAGGTCTGGTAACTGAATTTATTACTGAATTATGAAAAAATAACCCGTTTCACAGTAATTTTATTGTTTCTGAAGTAGATGTCGGGTAATATAATCAATCTGCTGAATGTCTTATTCTAAACTTTAGTAGGTACGGGCCCTTTTTTCAAAATACAAAATACCGTTTTTTTAGTTGACAGACTATAAAGATCCCTTTCCACCATAATCTACATCGTATTGTTGTTTGGCTTTCTCACCAATAGAAGTAGGATGGTACCATAAACTTATAAGTTGAAGTTTAGAATAAAATTCAAATACTAGGGAACTATTTCAACTATTTGGCATTGCCACCATGCTATATTGTGAAAGATAGCTTCATAGGTTTAATTACATTACAAAAATGAATCAATGATTTATAGAATGGGCATCTTACCAACACAAAATTCTTGGTAATTTGGAGTTATGTCACATTTTCTAAAAAAACATGGAAACTCCGGTTTTTTTTTGAATGATTTTTTATAGCATTTATTATGCTAACTTTTTAGTGCGAAAAACATCGGAAAAAATGACATGCTCAAGTGAAGCCTAGTTTTGATAAAAAAAAGTGTAAATTATATTACGCTATTTTATGTACCTACTCGTATTTTTTGAAACAACTTTGGATTTGAAGCAATATTCAGCAAAAAAGTACGCCGGTCTTGTCTCTCATGGGCATTGTCCTTTTATCAGCTAATTCATAGATGAAATTAGTCAACATTCAGGATTGGATATATGACCCTGTCCGTTAAAATACTCAGACAAAGAATTTGAAATTCATTTAGGGATTCTTTTGCCTCGGCAAATCCCAGATCAATTTGTCAAAGCAAATACTATAAAATTTTATTAGACTTAAAATAGTCAGAAATCAGACTTCCATGGAACTTCGTATCGAAGTCGTCTCGTGTGACGACAATGGAGCAATTCCCCGAAATTCCCCTCGTGCTGTAAGATTCAAGTACATAATATGTTGAAGTGAACGTCACTGAAAGAATTTACTCCTACTTATCACGACATTCCAAAGCTTTTGATTCCATTCAAATGGAGATTATTTGCAACAGACACATTTTTTGGAATCATATTTTATCACGAACTTTGTAAGTTTGAAGCTAAATGGATGTTAAGCTAAGTACTATAAGACATGACATTTTATCATTTATATGGTTGCTTGGTTAAAATTGAAGCTGTTGTAATTTGGTTTATTTGTGTGACCAACCATTTTTATTTTCAAATCTAAATAGATTGTGAATTGTACAAAAAGGTATTAAGCATAATGGAAGTAAAATTTTATCCGTGCTACGCTCGTTTGTCACATTTTATATGTATTTACATCGTGGACTTAGCTCACCAATCAAGAACAAACACTACCATCATACTAGTTATGCATCTACGCTTATTTCAAATATTGGTTGCCTTGCGTGAGGTATCTCTAGGATTAAACCTCACATTCGGTCATTCTAATATTCTCAATTACATTATAAAGTTTGAAAAAATGTTCTGAAGGTGGCTGGATGGAAGGATCTATTAAAGACTATTGTATGCTATACCTATCTGTAAACTCAGAATAAATTAAAGTTTGAGATTAATCTTTTTAAGTATCTAAGTAAACATAAATGTAATAACAACATATAAAGAAAAAATAGAAACAAAACTATAATAACAAGGACAATATAACTTCAGTAATACACCACATTGGGGAAATCAGCGCGTCGTCCTCAGAGTACACGGTTCCGTAGTTAATACTTAGAGGGTGGAAAAGGGTCTCGGTGGCCAAATATAAACTCTGTGCTAAACTTTTCGGCCGTACACCAACCAAATTATATTATAACTAGATGAAAGAATCAGACAAATTTTGAAAAACTTTCTGTTTTTTAATATTTAGGACACTCCAAATTTATACATTGTTTTTCTTTCTCGTCATATGTTATAATCAGCTCTTTTGCATAAGTACTTGACTCCACTCACTATTTTTATTCTCCCTCACTTAATCACCCACACAAAATAAACGTATAAAAAAAAGGAAATGACGTCTCATGGACCTTATGGGCAAAAGAAAGGATTAGGTACAGTACAGCCCTTTTCAAAACTGTACTAGATGCATCATAGTTTTACTTATCTATAAGTCAGTTTTCCTTAGCTGTACTTAAGTGCTGTGAGAGATATGGATTAATATTGTTCTGCTAACCTTGAGCAACCTGTAATATCAATTTTACTGGAAAGGTCATTCTTCATTATACCGAAGGTATTTTTAGTACAATTATATATTATTACAAGAGCAAAAACTGGTTCTCTCACTGTGACCCGTCAGCATTTTTTCAAGCTTTTTATTGCATCGGTCTTGGTCAGGTAATTAAAAAATATGGTTCGTCATTGTCAACTCATTATCTTGATTTATTATGTCATCTGCATTATGAGGCACAAGTTTATACAAACTTTATGCTCTAAGTCTTTCAGAATCGACACTTTTTTGTCAATTTTGAACAATATTAAATTAAAAGAAGTTGGAATTGCCGCTATTAAAAGCCGCAATGACATCATTACCCTTTTCAAGTTCAACGCTGCTTAAATAGTTCTTCATTTAAAAGAGCATAGAATTAAGACGGTCTCTATTTTTTTAATTGATTCCCTAATTACTTGAATAATCGTTCACGGTCTGGGAAACATTGCGAACGTAGAAATCTTTCCAATAAATTAGTGAAACATAGAACAAGAGAGATACAGAGAGCGAGACTAAAGAAAGGTCGGACTTCGCAGTTTTAAGTTGTGAATAGTTGTTACTCAACCGTACTTATCAGTAAAGTTAAGTAATCCTTGGTTCAAATAAAATTCGAATGAAGTGTGCGCAAATTGAAAATCTTTTAGTTATGGACAAATATATTTGAAGTAGAATAATAATAATTAATCAGGTACAGTATTATATCTAAAGTATATATTTAGTTATTAAATGAAAAAAATGAGTAGTAACTATTTATAAATCTGTGACAATGATAATAGTTTGTAATTTAAGTTAAGTGTAATATTAAAGCATTGAATTGAAGCAATCTCTTCAAATAGGTTTTTTCAAGATTGGTCTTTAAAATATAATAATATTTAATAAGTATTTTTTTAGAATCCAGTACTATTTATGGTGATATTCTTCTATTCACATCAATAAGCAAATTAACTCACACTTACACCCATGTATGTTAGGAAAACATTTAGGATATACCTATTAGCTATCCAACCCAAATGCTCGTTATATCCACCACTAATAATAACGCAGTCAATGAATCACATGTCTATTTGAAGATGGCGATTTCATCATCACATAAAATAGGAGCATAGGGTATCCATACTATATGCTGTGTTTTGTGACAGTCATCGCTAGCCAGCACGTGTAGGTACTCTCTGAGTAGTAAAAACATCGGTTCGAAAATATCGGTAACTGTTTCACAAAGTTCTTTATTCTACAGCTAGTCGCCTTTCAGATTTATATCACTATCTTTATGTTGGATTCTTTACTTCCCAGTAACTAGAATGTTATTCAATCACTTACAGACTTTATCGTTTTCTAGATTGTAAATTTCGCCGATATAGCTGAGATTTTATCTTTTATATTGTGTGAAGTTTATACCTCTCTTTATTTGTTCACTAAATTGAATCATTATCTTGGTGTAGTTGTTAAAAGTATGCCATAAATAACGTACTGCGTCTTAGAAAGTCGATATCGATGTTCTTTGTGCTATTCAATATGTTGGCACACCCATATTCTTATGACTTGAAAATCAGATAGGTATACATTATTTCACATACAATGATTTACTTATGGCAATACCAATTTTACTCTCAGACTCGTGTTCTCACGTTAGACTCGTGGTTAAATTACTAATTTCTACTAACAGCAACAACTTCAATCTGATCCTGTAGTCCCAGCACGGGCCTCAATGTATGAAAATATGCCATTATTGAATTGAGTTTTCCCTTTTTATGTCCGTAATAATGCGGTAAATCTCACTAAACTTTTTCGTTCTACGGTGACTAGTTTTGAAATTTTATTTTAGTTTAGGATCACTATAGAATCTTGTTGCATTTTCGTCTATTCGTATTATATTTGACAGTGTTTTTTTTTAAACAAAATTAATATAAGCTAGTTCAGAATGGAATACTTAGTTGAGTAAAGAACATTGCGTTCATTAGCTTATCGCCGTGGGCGAAGTTGTATGCTCTCGTTGGCAATTGCTCCGTGGATAACTAATCCACCACGTAGTCTCTTTCCTGCCCAGCTTCGTGGTTGGAATGTATTAAAAGGATTCAAGCTCCATTCCTGCACTAATTCCTTTAAATAGGTTGTGAGTTTACAGTTTAATTATAGGCTACCCGCAGTTATAAGTATTTATTAACAACGTAGCCTAGTGGTATAGGTAATTGACTGCTGACACGAGGTCTCGGGTTCGATTCCAGGTTTACCATGGCACACACCAATGACTTTTCGATGCTTTTCGAAGTTATCTGTGTATTTATCGCAGGTTTATAAGGGACCGGTTAATGGCAATAGGCTCGCCACCTATTACATTGGGACCTAAACATAAACTGGCGAAATGTGGGTGCTAGCACCTCTAAATTCTACCCCTTCGGGGAATACAGGCGTGACTTTATGTCATGTTATTGTTATGTTATGTATTAACAACGTTACTATTTGTGTAACTGAATTTGTGTCAAAAATATTTTCAATTGAAAAAATTTTTCTTTATTTATTTAGATGGCAAATAAAAATTTGGTTCAAACATATTTTTTGGAATTTTCTAAAGCTAAAGCACATTACAAAGGGTCTTCGTACTTACCAAATGATATTATGGTTCTTCCTAATCTTTCTCAATGTGTTTCAGTCTGGCATTGTGGGAAAAGTCACCCTAATTACTAATTAACTGGATTTCTTTTAAAGGTTCATTTCAAACATTTTTTCTTTAATTTCTAACTGTTTTTGTGGAGAAATGTTCACTTTTTGTTTTCCTATAATATCTTTATATTAATCCAAGATGCGAGTACTTTGTGTCTCTTTTTAAGAAGATTACACGCATAACTGTATCAAATTTTTTTCAATAAACCTAGTAGAAATTTGCAAAAAAAGGTAGGTCAAAAAGATGAAAGTTTTTGCTACCAACAGCGCTTGTACAAAAGATTAAATGACAGTAGAGTAAGGACGTGTCGTACGAGTATTTATGGGAAGATAAAGCATAATAACGGACTGTAATATACTTGCTTATAGTGTCAAATAAAGAATTTAATAACAAGGACAAACGTAATGAGAAATATCTGGCTTTGCCTACTGTGCGTATTATTTACTAGTATTACCAATAAATTTATCACTATTCGGTCGTACAGATACTTAAAATATACGGTATTAAGTCACTTTTCACCAACTTATAGGCATTGTGCAAACAATGGTTTTTTTTTAGAGAGTATGGGATACTCAAGACGTGGCTCGGCAGCTCAATGGTCAAAACATGAATGGGTTCAGGTCCCGTCTGAGCATTCCTTTTTTCCAACCTTTATCGAATACTACGAACTTAAAACTAAACTTGTTCTTTCAGTTAACCAAGTCTGATGAAATTTGATGTTACTTTTCAATCTCTAATTTTAAATGACAAAAAATAACTAAAAATACAATATTTCTTCAACAGATTTCAAAACTGGCGACAGAAAGATAATCACCGGTCCTTTCTGGTCCGAGGTCTTCACAGAGACGTATGAAGATCACGAAGAGGATATCTCGACTACTACTTCTGAGCCCTTACCCTTCTTCGAAGACGATGCTTCTACCAATAATGTAACTGCCCAGTTGGGTAGCCGCGTTCACCTACATTGCAGAGTTCACGATCTAGGGGAAAAGACGGTGAGTTAAAGTAATACGATAGATTTATAAAAAATGGTATTAGATTCAAATTCAAATTCAAAAATTATTAATTCCATAAAATTATTCATTTGTTTGGAATTGTCGTTATTCCCCTACCGTCCACTGCGTGACATGGCAAATACTGAAAAACACTACACTACACTGAAAACTCAGAAGGAATCCTTTTTTTTAAATAAATGATCGTCTTGTAGGTACAATAATTTTCGTGTGTTGACTTAGAGCGACTTAATCCCAAGCATTTTTGTCATCCTGATAGTCTGCAATGTTATAATACGCCCTGCTACATAATTTGATATTAATAGTTGTTTTAAATTTATTTATGTACAATCATCTAATTTCACTGCGAAGTTTATTGTAGAATCTAATACATTGCGCCTTATAGGAGTTGCATATTTTTTGAAGACGAGTTGTATGTAATACAATATTATCTTTACGTCTAGTATTTATACTCGTACCATAATATCACTTTTTTTAGTAAAGGAGTCTTCGTTTACAGAACATAAGCTAACTTAATGTTGATGAAATCGTCAGTTGCGTCATCGACTTTATTCTATAGATAACCTTGTTTTGTAAAAGACACGTCAATTTTACTTCACCTCGCCTGATGTTAAGCTAAAGGCCAAGTCTCGGAAAGAGGGTCACCATCGTGTACATGTACCATGTTTACAGTGGTGGCACTCAGCTTGACGGCCTCATCTGATTCCTTTTCACGCCTCGCGTAAAGGACCCGGGACTGTAGGAAGAAGGATACACGTGAGCTGGCAGGGAGTTTCAGGTCTTAGTCTGAATATACAATGCCATGAATATACATAGAATTATTACAGGATTAGTATAATTATACTGATTGTTTGACGTTGCAGGAAAAGTCTTGCAGGAACTCGGATGTCTGTTTGTTCTTAATAAAGTTCTACAATATGTCCGCGGTTTGCATTATGATTCTCTAAAGAGGATTGCAAATATTTACACAGGATGCCTTTAGATATTTTTTGTTGTCATCAAATGAAGCCCGTTCTAAGCGAATTTTAAATGAAGTAGATGAACTGAATGAATTTCAGTTCGAATTCAAATTAATATTATTATTTATATATTGTCTTCTTCTGTATTCTGTTCTCATGCATAATTATTGATGTTTTTTTGAGGTGCCCTCTAAATCTCAACCTTCACCATATTATTATTCATAAATTTATCATTGAATAAAATTTTATGACTCTTGGCTCATACAATATTTTCTTTTGCTTTTCGCTTCTTAGTGGTTTTTTCTTGCGAAGATGAATAAAATATGATCCCATTCCATTCATGTAAATGATATTTTACCTCTTATTTGATGAGTATTAGTAGTAGCATTTTGTGCAAGGTTCAAGAACTCCAGAATTCAGTTTAGGACTTAAGTACTACCTATAATGCACTAGGTTTTTCGTATCGTCTTAAGCAACTCATATGTGATGGGCGTGGTGTTATAAACACCCGTATGGTTTGGCAACCAATATAATTAAATTCAACTACTACTTTAATTGCCACTATAATTTTGTTATTGTTATTACCAAATTACAATCCAAACTTTTAGTAACTGTCCCAACAGCAATTTCGTTGTTTACTACTATTGCTATGAATAGAAATTTAATTAACACTATCAAAGTCAAAGAGCACCGTCTCGTAGCTGATTGCCACATTGTGTAAATGTGGAATGCGTACAAATTTTATACAAAGGGATTTAAAGTTTAGACTAATTTGGCTATTTATTTTATTCAGGTCTATAACTGTTATATTTGGAGACCGAACATCACGTTGTGCTAATGTTTTCATCGTGGTAATATTTAAATTTTCATTATTATAAACTGAACAGATAAAAACAAACAAAATTGTATTAGAATATTTACAATGATTACAATAATTTTCATTAATGTCTTTCAGTATTTTTTCACATTTTACTTCCTTACACGCTATAATTGATTTCATTCTGTATGTGATAAGGTATCTTCACTTCTGAAGATTATACATACATACTCGTATCAAAGACCATCAGATCTAGATACAATAATTTGAAAAATAAGGCATTTAAAAATAAATGTAAGTAAAACAAATAATAATAATAATAACTGTTTACTGCCGCTTAGTTCCCAACAGAGTAGAATTTGGACCACTCCATCTCTTCCCATGCGGTGTCGCACAAGGCGACTAAGGGATAGGGCTGGTTAACATCAGACAGATTTTCAGCCCAGACTCAGCATCAATTGCATGGTTGCGGCAATAGGCTCACCCGTTATCACGTGGGACCGAATACAATTATTATTGATGAAATTTAGGTGTTAATTCACCTCTGCATAACTCTCCTGGGATAAAGGCGTGACTATATGTATGTATTTATCTAAGTAACTATTTATGATATACAAACGGTAATCAAAATTACTTAAGGCAACAAATTGGGAAATGAATACAAAATAATCTATTGAGTATATTACATCAGCTTTATATGTACATATATCAGGCTAATATTAGGTTACGAGCAATACGGAATTTCTAAGTATTTTGCTACAGAAAAAGTAACTTAATTTATACTCTTTGTAATCAGCTCTATGTCTTTTTTTATTTATTGCCACATCTTATTGTTGGATATACTTTTCCATGCGTATTTCTTGTTAAGTGTATATAGTTATATGCTCAATAAATGTCTAAGATTTATTATACCTAATGTTTTTCGTTGATGTAGGTTCACATTGTAACCAATTGGCAAAAATCCTTTTGCTACATTAATTAAATTTGATAAATTAAAGCCTTTTAAGACTTGGCAGGTTTAATATCGTCTGATATTGTTATAGATATCCTGGGTTCGCCGCCGCGGTGAAGAGTTGCATCTCCTGTCCTTCGGCCGCCATACCTACTCAGCAGACTCGCGTTACTCTTTAGCCTTCGAGCAGCCTAACGATTGGCGTCTCCTCATCCAGTACGTCAGTGAAAGAGATGAAGGGTTCTACGAGTGCCAGATCTCTACTCATCCTCCTTTAGTTAGGAGAATCCATTTAGCTGTTGTTGGTAAGTTCAGGATTATTATTCCAAATTTCCATTCCAATGGCTAGCTTTTACACTATTTTGCTAAGGTTTTTCTTCGCTTACGGGGTATCCGTCTTGGGCTCCATCTCAATGGATAAAATGATGAGATGGGTATGTCAGACTCAAAACTACTGAAATAACAATAATTTTCGTCAAACATCGGTGTCTGAGGGTTTCTGTTACCAGGGAATCATAAGATAACTTTTTGATAATTTATTATATCCCTTAGAAAGGATATATCCTTTCCTGGCCAGTGGGAGTAAATTGTTATTTACAACAATTAGTTAGAAACAACTGGTCTTGGGGACCATATTGGTATTTTGGGTACGAATATACTCGTACTGGTACCAGAAACCTCAACATAATTTTGATCAAAATCTACTTTTTTTTTTCTATAAAAGGGCACGCCACAATATATTCTTTTCCATATCCTCAAACTTACACAACTGAAACTATTATAATAAATAATAATGGTTGGCTCGTTAAAATAATTAACTATTGGTAATTTCTTAGAAATATTTCTTTTTACGTCTTCAATTAAGATAAATGCTTGCTACGTCGTTATTTTAATAATGGCTTCATTTGACTATGAGAGGTATTACAAGTGATATATTTTTATGAGGGGTCGACCTAAGTGTATGAATGTTGATAAGGTCGTAGACATTCTTAGAAAATTTTAAGTCAAGTGTCCCCGTAATCGGTGAGCAGTGATGCAGCGGGTCATTGTCGGGATATTTACCATGTTTTTTAATTTGTTCTAATATCTGATATACTGGATGCACATTCGTGATCATGGCGCCGAAATATTGGATAAATAAATAAATAAATATTCCACAACATTCTACACAACGCTATCTAAACCCATGGTAAGCTTTTATAGCTTGTGTTATGGAATCTAGTATGCGGATAAACATACTTATATACTTTTTTTTTGTAAATACATAAATATTGTTACGGGAGACGGGTAACGGGATTGGAAATAAACAACTTCGTATGTGAGACCGCTTTATTTTCACACCCCAACAGCCAAATCTTGAACACGACACTCACGACGCGACTGTACCACACGATGCACTACTGCACTTTAGTCTTATTCGCGACACTCACAGCGCGACTGTACCGCACGATCACTACGCTTACACGACACTCACAGCGCGACTACACTTTACTTGCACTTTTCACTGTTTCCCACTTTTCTTCCTTTTTCCTTCTTCTTCTTCTTGTTCTGTTCACTTTGAACTCCCAAACTTAACTGTCCCTTCACGGCTCTGACAGCTCCTTTTATACCCTTAATTTCGATCGTCTTTTCGATATTCATTTTATTATTTCTCTAGAATTTTCTATGATCTCCCAGAAGAGCTAAACTATATTTTAGATCTTCATTTCGTTTCTCATTTTCATTCTTCCAGAATGTTCTACTAATAACTAGAAGATTTTAAATATAGAATCTTCTGTTACCTTTACCAAATAAAGATTTACATAAATTAGAAAATCACAAAAACCACATATCGTGACACCGGGATTCGATCCGTCGACCATCGTTTTGGCAGGCGTTGTCTAAACCGCTCAGTCACAGCTGCTATTGACAATAAGTTCGAATTTATCGTTCCGATGCTGTGACATGTTACGTCACATTTGTAACAATATTATACATAGAAACACCCAGACCAATGCAAATAGCCATATTAATGTATACAAATATTTGCACTGAGCGGGAATCGAACCCGCGCCTCCTGCGTGGCAGTCGCGTGCACTACCGCCACGCCACAGAGACTGTCTTATCTCTCAGGATCACTAGAACATATTAAAAAAACATGGTAAATATCCCTGCGAGTGTTTTTCCTATTGATGTACATGACCATGTCAATCTCAAGTCATACATTTGTCGTATGTATTTTAGAATATTCCTTCCATATAATATCGCAATGCTAAATGATATATTGTTGAAGTTTTATTAAAATTCAAATTTCTCGAATATCTCTCTCTCTCTCTCTCTCCGACCGATCTCGGCCATGGCGACCACTTCGACTCCTAGTCGGCTCGGCGCTGATGCGCTCGAAGATGGCTAACATAGCCAATCTTCGCGGTGAACACTCGTGTGCACTGAGGGCACGTGAGAACACCACCCACATAATGGTACTGAATGGCAGCGGGTGGGCGAACTTTCAGCTCATCGCGTTTAGCGTCGAGGTCGGCCTTTCGCTGTTCCTCGAAATCGCTTACTCGTCTATGCACCACCCTGCGCCATTCTGAACGTTGTGCTGCCAAACCTTCCCATTGAGACGGCTCAATGTTGCATCTTTTCATATGACGCTTCTGAACATCCTTAAACCTGAGGAGTTGGCCGCCATGTTTCCGCTTGCCCTCCTCTAGTTCAGAGTAGAAGATGCGTTTCGCTACTCTCTCCTCCGCCATACGTGATACGTGACCGCACCACCGAAGCTGCCGACGCATTAAGTAGGCCTCAATGCCACTGACGTTTGCTCGCCGTAAAACTTCGGTGTTACGCACTCGGTCGGACCATCGGATCTTCATGATGGAGCGTAGGCACTTGAGGTGGAAACGATCCAGAGTGCGTATGTGGCGCCGATACACACACCACGTCTCGGAGGAATATAAGAGGTTTGGCAGCACAATTGCCATGTAAACTGATATTTTGGTGGCCAGCTTAAGGTCATGTGAATAGAAGACCTTGGAACGCAGCTTCCCAAATGCCGCAGCTGCGGCACAGATTCTGCTGCTGATCTCATCATCAAGGTCACACTTGGATGTTATAGTGCTCCCCAGATAGCGAAACTTGTCAACCTGCTTCAGCTTGTCCTGACCTAGCTGTATAGACAGTGTCTCGTGACCATGTGTGTCCAGGGACATCACCTCCGTCTTCTTGACACTGATTTTTAGGCCGAACTTGCAGCAAGCTTGGTGAAAATTGGACATAAGCTGTTGCAGGCCATCAGGGGATTCTGCCACAAAGCATAAGTCGTCGGCATACATGATTTCTGTGATCATTGTATGGGAGACTTTAGTGCGCGCCTTAAGTCTAGCCAAATTGAAAAGATTGCCATCTGTGCGGAAGCGGATGCGGACTCCCTCAGAAAGAGTTTGTAAAACATCCCTGACTACTACTGCAAAGTACATGGCGAACAGTGTGGGCGCTAGAACACACCCTTGTTTCACCCCACAGGTAACGGGGAAGAAATTTGACTGTTCGCCATCGACACCGACGCAACATTGCATGTCGTCATGCAGGAGTCTAAGAAGTCTCACAAACTTCTCCGTGCATCCTAGCTTCCCTAGCACGATCCAGAGGGCTTCACGAGGCACACTGTCGAATGCCTTCTCCAGGTCAACAAAGCAGAGATATAGCGGACGTCCCTGTTCTCTGCTTTTTTCCTGCAGTTGACGCACAGAAAAGATTAGTGTATCGCTGGTGAAAGTCATTACGGTGATCATACGATATTCATGTAGAGATATTGTGGTCTTGAAATTTACTCAAAAATTAAAAGAGATAAATGTATTCCAGCACCATAGCAAGGGAAAAAAAATATTCTGCTCTTTTAAAAGGAAAGATGTGTATATCTAAATATTGTGAGATATTTTTCGAAATAGTCTTCTTAGTAAATTGATCAAAAATAATGGTTTACTGGATACCATCGAAACTGACTGCGTTTCCACTTTGTAAAAAATTACAGCTCTATTTATTTATTTATTCATTATCACAAATTGCAATACAGGTACGTTGGATGTACATTGGATGTTAAGTTCATAAATTAAGTTACACTGTTTTTAGCCTTGCGGCGTGCAATATTTTATAATTGGTGCGACATATCCATGATAGGCATTCAGGACTGTGGACATGCTTGATGTTTTGGATAGCCTATAAAGAGCATATGAGTACTGGTTTATCTTCAGACACAGACTCTCAATATGACTCTTTCAATTCAAATTATCGTCAATATTTAAGCCTAAAAATTTAGCTGTTTACTAATATTGTTATACTTGGTATGTATCGCTTTGTTTTTTTTTGTAAACAAAATACTGGTAAAATATTACGAGTAATATTCAAATGTAAGTCGCATCCGGATTAAACAGGTCCAACGTAGTACATAAGAACTATCATTTATTTCGTCATCTTTTATAGCTTTTTTTTTTTTTTCGTGCGGAAATCCCCTCGGATACCCCTCCTGCCGGAGCCGGAAGGGGAGGTTATGTCGGACTCGAACCGACTAAAACCGCACGCCGACTGTGGGTCTTGGTGCTAGGCCGGAGGTGAGGTTGTTATAGACATATCCCTCGCACCCCGGCTGACCCAGGGCCATCCCTTACGGTCTGGCCCTCCTCAGGAGGGGGGACAACGGTGTCCCCAACTCGCCCCCGGAATGGGGAGGCGCGCTGTTCAGCGCGTTCAGCGCGGCGCCGCCGTCGTCATCTTTTATAGCAGTAGGTACATATTGTGTCATTGTCCTACAATACTAGCTTCATCGGCGACTGCACCCTCATTAAATATTATAACCTTTCAATAATATCTCAACCCCAGTAACTGGCACTGTGCCAGATTTTGTGGTTTTCTTCTAAGACACTAAACTAACATTGAGATAAAGATAAGATTGATAAATCCATACTAATATTATAAATGCGAAAGTAACTCTGTCTGTCTGTCTGTCTGTCTGTCTGTATGTTACGCTTTCACGCCTTAACCACTGAACCGATTTTAATGAAATTTAGTATAGGGGTAGATTAGACCATGAGGAAGGACATAGGCTATGTTTGGTCGCGATAACCGACATCCACGCGGGCGGAGCCGCGGGCAAAAGCTAGTATTCTATATTGCAGATATATACGGGAAACGTACAATGGCCTGTTTCACTGTTACAGCCTTCTCTTCTTTTTAAAATTTTATTACACGAGTTAGTTAACAATTAGTTACTTTTTGGTACTTTTTGGTAAATCTGCGGTAGCCTAGTGGTATGGGTAATGGACTGCTGAGACGAGGTCTCGGGTTCGATCCCAGGTTTACCATGGCACACACCAATGACTTTTCGATGCTTTTCGAAGTTATGTGTGTATTTATCGCAGGTTTATAAGTGCCCGGTTAATGGCAATAGGCTCGCCACCTATTACATTGGAACCTAAACATAAACTGGCGAAATGTGGGTGCTAGCACCTCTGCCTACCCCTTCGGGGAATACAGTGGTGAGTTTATGTTATGTTATGTTATGTTACTTTTTGGTAACATAAAGAAATTATTGAACGTAGCACACATTTTTAGGGTTCCTTC
Source organism: Eilema sororculum (assembly GCA_914829495.1). Taxonomy (NCBI): domain Eukaryota; kingdom Metazoa; phylum Arthropoda; class Insecta; order Lepidoptera; family Erebidae; genus Eilema; species Eilema sororculum. Next base: position 4,674,091 of record OU618532.1, read on the forward strand.
CTCAAAAGAAGAAAACGAAATCCGTATAGGATCACTTCGTTGTCCATCCGTCTATCTGTCCGTCTGTCTGTCAATACCTTTTCCTCAGGAATGCGTGGAGGTATAAGTTGAAATTCACACAAAATAAATACCTATTGAGACGCCTTGAAGGTGTGAAATAATGAAACTTCTAAGTCAACGCGATCCTTTTTTATTCCGTGCGGAAATCCCCAGAGCCGGAAGGGGAGGTTATGTCAGACTCGAACCAACCAAAACCGCACGCCGACTGAGGGTCGTGGTGCTAGGCCGGAGGTGAGGTTGTCTTCGACATATCCCTCGCACCCCGGCTGACCCAAGGCCATCCCTTACGGTCTGGCCCTCTTCGGGTAATCAACGCGATCAGAAGATAGTCATTTATGCAGCAAATTTTTGCAAATATACCTAAGGGTATCAAAACCGAGTGCAAGTTCAATCCAGTTTTATACAGAACCCTAGGCGCGCAAGCCCGCCTCTCACTTGACCGGTTTTCATTAATTAAGTTACAGAGAACTGACAATAAGAAAAATGAATGAACAATGATGTGCGGAAATGCAAATCATCAGTAAAATACTGGTTTTATTACCTACTAACCTATCCTTAAAATAAAAACCCTAGGTATTTTCTACTCCAGACTTTAATGAAAAGCCTACGTAATATTCTAAAGTGTATCACAGACTGACAGCTTGATACCTTTTTAAGGAATAAGGTAAATCTTTATTTCGTACAAAGCTCTTATAATGGTTCGTTAATATTAATTAAAACATAATTATGAACAAAATTACTTACGAGTAATAAGGTGGTGATGTTTAAAGATAAAAATTAACGTAAAAAGTCTAGGTATCAAAGAAGTCCTTGCTATAGATTACAACTGTTAACGTGACCATAAAGCTGACAGCATTGCTGCGGTGGCTGGAAATGCCAATTCTTTGTGCAAAATGAAACCAACCCTGTGGTCCCGCAAAGCCTCCCTGCGTCGACCAGTCGCTTTGCAATCTATATACAGGGTGTAATCGTTAAGTGTGTCCAGGCGATTATTCCGTAACTATTACAGATATCAAAAAACTGTAAACTGATATCGAAAGTACGTTACCTAATGAGTAAAATGACATCAATAACTTTTTAAAAATCAAACGAGAGGTATCTAAAATTTTGACATTAAACCCTCCCATACATTTAGTATTAGATTAGTAGAAAGGTTTTAGTTTCCTTATTTTAAGTGGTCTAGTACTCATTTTACCTTAATCATATTTAATGATTACGTATGATTATGACAATGATGATTTTCAAGTAGATACATGTGAAGTTTTTTTTATAAAGAGAATTAGAACCGAAGTTACTAATATTCCCTCTAACCCCTCCAACTAAGCTAAAATGCTTGTGCTAGGAATGGTTTCACGCCGGTAGTGTAATGGCCAGGATTGAACCCGGGAGCTCTCGATCGTTAGGCCGACTCCTTAACCACTAAGCTACCGACGTTTTTAAATTTAAAAGTTTTTTAATTATCTTACCACTTCAAATTAGTAATAAACCGTGTTTCAATAACGCATTAATTTGAGCAGACTGAAAAGCAACACACTACCAAAAAATTGTACTTACTAATAAATAAATATTATTATTTTTTATTTTATTACTCTGCTAGGTTAATAAACAATTTCCTTTATATCAGTACTAAGCTAAAATATTCTTTTAAAATAAGGACACTAAAACCTTTCTACTAATCTCATACTAAATGTATGGGAGGGTTTAATGTCAACATTTTAGATACCTCTCGTTTGATTTTTTAAAAGTTATTGATGTTATTTTACTCATTAGGTAACGTACTTCCGATATCACATTCCAGTTTTTTGATATCTGTACTAGTTACGGAATAATCGCCTGGACACACTTAACGATTACACCCTGTATATAAAAATGAACCCCTATTTCCCTTGGTCACGACATCACGCGTGAACGGCTGAACCGATTTCGTTAATTCTTTTTTTGTTGTGTTCGTTATTGTTAGGAGAAGGTTCTTATGAAAGAAAAATGAAGAAAATTGCGCGGAAAATTAGAAAATTTAAGAATACATAACCACCATATAAAATAGCTGATCCGACATACGCCATGTCTAAATTTTGAATTTGGAATACGAATTGGAAAAAACGTGTTTATTATTCTAATACTGCTGTATGATATTCTTCTATGTTATCTGACGTTTGATATAGAATTGCCATAATGCGTGCAAATATCGTCAGAGGGTGATTAGTAGACATTCTTCTGAATTAACAAAATGCCCGTTGCTTGGGCCGCGAAAATATTTTATGGTGGCTACTTTTTTATTTAAGTCGAAAAATTGATGATTTATGGTAGTATCAACGCCCTTGAGCGTAGAGGTATATGGTTGTATGGGTCCCATAGGTATATAGGCTCCGTAGGTGTAAGTATGGGCCCCGGTGACCTATTAGTATCGGGAGCTCCGTGGGCGTAAGGGGCCCGAATCGAAATGCTTTCCGTTCTCAAAATAATTAGGAGAATTTGATACAGCTAATTGATTCTAATTTCTAAGGCGAAATGAAGTTTGCCGGGACAGCTAGTTTCTTTATAAAGCGACAGCGCGCCTATAAACCTAATGTGATAAAAATAAAATGCTTAAAACTTCTTTGGTTTTTGCAATATTAGCTTAAAAACTTCGAATTTAAGTTCTGTAAAAATATATCAAACTATATAGCTGCTTTTTTTGCAATATTAGCTTAAAAACTTCGAATTTAACTTCTGTAAAAATATATCAAACTATATAGCTGCTTTTCCTTTTTTTTATTTCCTATTGCTATTTCCCAAATCGGGGAAGTTTTAGATAAGAGACAGGTCAGGAATACCCTAAACCGACGAGCATGCATGAAGAATGTAATGAGAGTGAATGAAGCTAGAGTAGTACCTATGTCAGGATTGTAGCAAATGGAGATCCGTGATCTCTGCCTACCCTTATGGGAAATAGGCGTGACTTTATGTATGTATGTTTGTATAGCTGCTTTGTGTGATAGAGAATATTACTTTTCAAATCCGTTGTTAACTGATCTGAACCGATGAAAAGCCAGCCCAGTGGCCCATGTTTATGAAGATGATATAAACGAATTTATAATAAGTTGATCTTGAGTGAAATTCACATGTGCAATTATAGGTATAATCGTGTTTTGACGGAGGGTTTTGTTCGAAACCTAGTTGACCATCGTCACAGAATAGATAATAGCATCGTGAACTTAATGTGTTGACAATGATATATATTATCTCTGTCTTGGGACTTACGAGTTTGGACTATTCGATAGTGGCGCGATTCTTTAATAATTGTACTAAGCTAACCCGGTGAACTTCGTGCTACCAATTTTTTTTCCACCCGCGTGGCGTCCTTTCCCCTTCCCACTTCACCCTCTACTATATTAAGCAAAGAAACTGCATCAAAATAGTTTTGAAGATATAAGCATACATAGGACACGAAAACTTTGCTTTATAATATGTAGTGATGTAGGAAAGGATCAATTTAAATTTTTGTATCAAATCTAGGATAATCAAAGATAGTACAAAGTTAACAAAGATTGTATATGAAAACTCCATAACTCCTTATTTCTTAGTTCAGTCTATCAAGTTTTAGTCCACGGTATTTCTCCGTGCGTCCTTCAGGAAGTACAGTAGAACTATACCATGATAGTACGATTAAGCGGGTGAAGTCAACTATAACAGTCTGTTGGCGGGTGGGCTCAACCGTAAAAGTGCTAATGTGTAGGAGAATAGTTTTGTAACAAACTTTGCACAATATACGGGATACGAATATAATTCATTATCGTATTTAGTGATGATAAACAGGACAGGCTTGCCTAGTGTGGGGCCACTGTGAAACGCACAATGCTGTAAAATGTTTTTGGCAATAAACTCATTTTCATTTTCATCAATATTTTTTTGTAAATACGGATTAAAATACGATTTTATCCAAAAAAATCATTATTAGCAACCTCATTACCTCAACAAGTAACTTTGTAGGACTGTAATCAGTTCTCCCCACCACTAAAAAAAGGTCTTGTTACCTTTTATATAAGGCCCGTATTCCAGAATAACTCCCAGTTGTGAATAAACTGTCACAATAATACTAGAATACAATCTGTCCTCAGATCTAGTTATAAATCGAAATTCAAGACTGAGTATCGTTCTACACGGGCTTAATATACTGAATCAACTCTTTAAAATTCCCAAACAACAATACTAGGAAACCTATTATTAAAATCACTTTTGATAAAACCTTTACGGATAGCGAAGAACAAACTTGTAAAGTTCAAAGTGCTGTGTTTATCATACAATTAAGTCCGTCTTACTTAACAAACTTTTGGAATCTAATGAAGACTGATGATTCGGCAAACTTTAAGTCAACGCTTTATAACAAAGAAAAATGTCGAAACGACATTTTAACATTTTAAATAAATCTAAAAAGTTATATTTTCTATCCTATAATGAAATTTTGTAAACTTCAAAACTCTTTCCATCAATGAAGTAAGTTAGAGTTAATTTGGAAGGAATATAAACTATTAGTCACGTGTATTACGTGTATTTATATAGGCAGCAAGGCTGGGGTCGACGTAATATTGTTTAAAAAAATGGCAGGTCAAAAGCACGCAAAGCGGTCAGTCGACATTAATAAGGATAATAGCAGATGAAGAGATAGCAGACCTGTATACTCTAGAGGGGATGACACTACCGGTTGTGCCATGAGGAAATATAATTACCCTTAACACTATCAGTAGTATAATTGACAATCGTTATACCGATTAAAGGAGGTGATATCTGCTTGGTGTGAAGATTCTCAAAGCTTCCAGGTCAATCGACGAGCGCTTATACTATTATGTTTATTTTAGCAGCTGAATAAACGTAGAAAGGTTTTTAAAGAACCTTTAATTAGACGAACGAAGTCTAAACAAGTTAACATTGTTAAGACAGGTGAAAGCTAAAGTTGGTACAGTTTAGTAACTGAATTAAGATCGTGATGGATACAACATTTTATAAACGTCATTCTAGATCAGAGATTTATGAAGAGAGTCGTGAAATATTATTATTGGAAAAACATGCCCTAAAATTTTGAGATACTAGCTGATTCCATGGTCCACGCTCGCGTTGAAGTTCCCGTAACTTATGGGAACGTATTCTCGAGGCAAAATTAAGCCGATCTGTTATCACGGACTATAATAACCTATCCCTGTACCATTCTGTCAGTTACTAGGATTGTGAAGAATATAGAGGGGAGATGTTCGCTTTTGGCAGGTAATGCAAAACAGTGCAGTCTTCAAAAACTTTGCAAATAAAGTGTGCTGTCAAAAATTTGGTTTAATTTAGAAGTTAATCTACCCCCTCCCGAGTATTGGGTAGTATTATGAATAGATACTGCAGAAAAAAAGAAGACATCAAAAGCCATTATACTTTCGATGTAAATCCACTCTAAACATAAGCAATATATTCAGGTGGCAGACACCAAACGAAAGGCAATTTTACGCTAAACTTGCGCAGGCATCTCTTAAACATACAAAAATTGTGATTGATAAACTTTTTAAAAATTGCTACATACTTGCTGACCTTATTTTGTTATTCATTATTAATTACTCCTAATATTCTTAGGTAGCACTAAATTGTTTGGTTTTTGCTGTGACATAATACTTAAGCTGTTTTGACACAATAGGGGGCAAACTCACACAGGCGCTTTGCGCGATAAAGGCAGGTCAAATCAAGCCACAGACAGTGCACAAAATTATGCCGTTGCACAGACCAAAGAGCACAGACTATGAATTCCGGTAAGTCTACGCGGCGCGTTTCGTTTCTTTTCTGTTTTTTATATCATCAGTTTGTTGTTTGTTTTAATTGATTATAATATTGTTTTACTGTCTTCGCTTTCTTTTTGTTGTTATGTAGTTCCTCGAGAAGCCAGTTGCAAACTAGCTTCGGTTTCTCTAGCCCGGTATTATGCTGGCTCCTTTTTTTCTTTGTGCAGCATTCCCGTGCGCTCCAAATCTATTGTTCTCTAAAATTCATATTTTCATACATTGATTACCAGGAGCTCCACGGATGTTTTTATTAAAATAATAAACAAAGCCAAATTTACCAATTTCATTCCCTAGAGCTCCAAAATATTGTTTAGGTACTTTGACATATTATTCCCAGCAGCTCCAATACAAAAGTCAATTCTTCAATATAAAAATCGTTCCCACCAGCTCCAAAAAATTAAAAGTAACGTCGGCAAAACCCGAACGTAGTAAAGAACGAAATCTGTCAGTGCGGCGGTGCGCCCACGCAGCGTTGTCGCGTCACCCCCACCCCGCACCTTTCCTTGCAATCTAACATTGCCTAATGATGTGCAAACAGTGGTCTCGAACCTACCGATTTTTCGGTATTTCTACCGATATGGGCTCTGTTCTACCTAAATATCGAAATATAAAGTTTTTCTACGATTTCAGAGTATATATGGAAATTCTCAATTGATACAGAGTGGCGCATTTTAAGAAATTGTGAATAAATCAAAACATTTCCTACTACTACTACTACTCTAGCAGGTATACTCTGCGCCGTATACGGATGGCCTCTTAGCCCTGCACGACTCCTGTGAACGAAAGGAGAGGGTGGGACTATTGGAAGAGCTCATCCGAACATTCACCATGGTAGAGACGGTAGAATACTGCCAAAGACGCAACATCTCTACGGCTCTGCAAAGGCTCGAGGGTATTCGTGACCTCATGATTCCCAATAAAGGGGACCGCACGTCGCTGCAACCTATCGAGAGTATCTAGTAAGTACTTTGCGGAGCCATCCCAGAGATGTGAGCAGTATTCCACGCAGGAACGAATTTGGGTCTTGTATAGAAGACACCGCTGCTCCAGCATGAAAAAGGTCTCACTCTGTTCAGGACTCCAAGTTTACGCGAGGCTGATTTGATGATGAGTTATGATTTGATGAATATGTTTATTTGCGTTGGTCTGGATATTTTCATACCTCGGAGATCACGTTAAGCCGTGGGCCCCGGTTGTAATACGGACATCTATGGTAGCTATTGCAGGTATTTTGAGCCCTAAAAAGTTCAATAACTGCAATACTTCAATATTGCCAAGAGGTTTTGGAGGGCTCGTTTCGTGGAAAATATCAAAGTGCAAACACGCAGGGTGAAGTAGTACAAGGAACACTAAACAACATAATTCTGTAAATTCACTCAATATGCACGATAACTTTACAACAGATGGGCCTTGTGTTTGTCTGCCACTTAAAGTATAAAAAATTTACTACATACATATAATCACACCTTTATCCCCGGAGAGCAGTGGTGGTTAGGCAGAGGTGAATTAATTCTCACATTTCACCTATTATTGGCTTCGGTCCCACGTAATAGGGGGTGAGCCTATTGCCGCATTTCGGGCACTATGGTTGACTCAAGTCATGCATCTGAGGCTGAAAAAATTAAATCCTCATACATTTAACTATAGAGCGTATCATTGGTAGATCTTGTAATGTCAGTTGGGTGTTATTTCAATCTGCTACTACCGATAATACAATATGGCTGCAATCTTATCGATTGCGTAAGTATCTAATAGTAAGATCCCAGAAATGATAACAGTGTGCCAGGAGAAGCCAACCTATTTATTATTAGGTATTAAAGATACCGCTGCTCCTTTTATATAAAAGAGACCAAATGTGGGCAGAGAAACACACAGTTCCGGTAAATTTTATCAGACCAAATAAATGCGGCCGCGTGGATATCAACTCCAGTACCTATCAATTTGGAAGTATCTACATCATCTGCTGTTACACAAGCTTGCCTATACAAGGAATACGAGTATATAGAAAAATGAGGTTATATGACCCCATCCCAGTCAATGCTGTATTTGCTCTCTTGCCCACTGCGCCTCTCTCCTCTACCTGTGTGTAAGGCAACGAACAACGATGTCACTGTGGTCGATGGAATATATCATAAAACTGGAACTAACCACCATTGGCTCGTCAAAGCAGAGGACCAAGGCTCCGGGTTTTCTTGAAACTATTTTGTATGATGCTTGATGTATTATAATGTATAACCGATTTCAAAAATGGAGGAGGTTCTCAATTCGTTTCTCAATTCGTATTCATAATTTTTTTTTATGTATGTTCACCGATATTTCCGCAAATTATAGACGGATTTCAAGTTTTTTTGTTGGATAGAGTTCACTTCGGAGGTGGTCCTATTTTCTCCAGGTCAGGATCGGATGATGGGATCAAGGAGAAATCGAGGGTAACCACCGAAAATTGTATGCTCGTATGGTGCTTTTGTTACGTAATCATGTTTTGCTCAGGTATATGCTTTAGGGTGTCAACATCTGATGCTGTTGTACTGATGATGAAGCTACCGAACTCCTTAACGGTTAGGAGTTGGGGGATAGTACTGAAATTGGTCGATGATAACATTTAGTATTATGTAGGCCTAATGTGGTGCTTGTGAGGTATGCTTGTATCAACATCTGATACTGCTGTGCTGATAATGAGGCTACAGAACTCCTTAACGGTTGCGTATGGTGTTTTTGTTACGTAATAATTTCTTACTCAGGTATATGCTTCAGGGTGTCAACATCTGATGCTGCTGTTCTGATGATGAAGCTACTGAACTTCTTAACGGTTAGGAGTTGGGAGACAGTACTGTCATTGGTCGATGGAAACTATTTAGTAGTATGTAGGGCTAACGTGTTGCTTGTGAGGTATGCTTGAATCAACATCTGATACTGCTGTGCTGATAGTGAAGCTACAGAACTCATTAACGATTAGAAGTTAGGGGACAGTACAGCAATTGGTCAATGGAAAATAAGTAGTAGTATGTAGGGCTAACGTGATACTTGTAAGGGTAGGTGCTACTTCTGAAAAAATCACGAAATTTCAGAGATATCGTAATAAAAATCTCAGTGAAACAGAGACAGTTCCTCAATTATTAAAAATAATAAGTATGCTTATAAATGGGGTTTATCTACTCCTGAGGTGGTCTTTTTTATCGTGTTTATTTATCGTGCGCCGGAGCCGGAAGAAGAGGTTATGTTGAACTCGAACTGACTAAAACCATATGCCGACTGAGGGTCGTAGTGCTAGGCCGGGGGTGAGGTTGTTTTCGACATATCCCTTGCACCCTGGCTGGCCTAGGGCCATCCCTTACGGTCTGGCCCTCCACGGGAGAGGGGACAACGATGTCAACGACTCGCCCCCGGAATGGCTCCCCATTCCGGGGGCGAGTTGTTGACACCGTTGTCCTACGCGCGTTGCCACCGTGGCCTGCTTCTGCTGAGGTGATAGGCGGCTCCACACGTCACCCCCAGGCCTGCACTCATGGGGGACTCTCTAAATCCTGTTATTTTAAACATTTTTTCCTATTTGGTTTTGGAGTCGGTTCATTTTTTTTTAAATTATTTATAATTTGTTCAGTTCGTAAGTTGTAGAAACATGATTTAAGAATTTAGGAAGAAGGAAGAAGAATATTTAAACCATTATAACTGATGAACATGTTTAGTCCACGTTTAGCAATGTTTATCCACATACTTGATAATGATTTTGTCAGCAAAATATTGAATTTTTCAAAATCCTTCCGCAGTATTTGCCAAGCCTATAGAAGAAGTCTGTCTATTTTCGTAGTTTTCAGTAGTTTAGCCCTGTATACATTAGTCAGTCACTCAAAAAAGACTGTCTTCATAATATGTAATTGAAAAATACAGTGTGGAAGATGTCAAGAAAAAATTTGAAAACATCTTTGTTTCTTTTTTTAAATAAAAGAATGTTTTCTTTGTGTAAAATTCATTATTTCCAGTATTTCGACTACTTCCGTTCCAGTTGGGATGAAAATCTTCCACCATAAATAATGATGAGTTTGAGCTATTCGAAACTTAACGCGCACGAAGTCGCGGGCAACAGCTAGTGACAAAATCTAATAATAGTAAAATAGAAATAAAAGCATTAACACTCACATTTCATTAAACAATATAATACCTAGTCAGTCCCACGTAATAGGGGGTAAGCATATTGCCATATTCCATGCACACTCGAGTCATGAATCTGAGGCTGAGTTAGCTGTATATTATATAATCTGTCTGATGTTAAACAGCCCAGTGATGTTATTATAACTTCAGTGCAAACATGCTTTCTCTGTAAAACCGCTTGAATACCAAATTCATACCTAACTCAAGACTTGGCTAATAGACACTACTTCCTGTTAACCTATTGACGTCCTATTATCGTATTATAGTATTAAATGTTTTTAATTCTGCTAACCGTACACTTTGTTTTGGAGCTGTTGGGAACACAGTATTTTTTTACTTAAAATATTATAATTTGGAGCTCCTGGGAATTGATGTATAGAGATAAGAAGTTTCGAACGAAAAAGCTTACATACGTTTTTGGAGCTCTTGAGAACGATTTTATAAAATAATATTAATATTTAATTTTAGTCTTGGAGCGCTTGGGAGCAAAATCGTGGAGCGGACGGGAATAACCCATGTGTACAACACGTAGTTAGTACTTATTTTAATTTTATTCTTGTGACTCAAGTATTTATATTTAAATGCATGTTTGTGCTGTAGAAAAATAATTGTGTGTTTTCTTTCTTTCTTTCACACCGCCACCTGATGGAAGGTGGTTACCGTAACTAATGGACGCGTGCAACAACAGGGGATATCACACTCGCACTGATGACCCTGTAAAAACGTTTTAATGCCCTTCTTGAAATATAGTTAAAGGTGAAATATATTTTTTTAACTATAGTTATCCGAATAATTTCGGTTACGAACATTCTTTTAATCATTATAACCAATAAAAATCAAGTGGGTCATATCTTTATTTGCTCACCTTACCTTAGTTGAATGCGTAAAGTATAATAACAAAGAAAAACGGCTCAGCGTCTAATGTTACAACCGAGTTAAACTGTCGTAATGGTCTCGTAATGACAATTTAATAGCTGGTTTAACCAGCAGAAAGCAGCAATTACGGTGTAATAAGATGTACTGGAATTAACTTTACTAAAAGATAACGTTTCACATTGGGTACGTTATCAACTATTTCTTTATTCACTTCTACAATGCGGTTCACAATAGTTATTTGTTATACAAGAGTGCAAAGTTGCCTTTTAACCGCGTGTTCAATTTTGATGACCGAGCAAGCGAAGGATTCTGAAATTGAATCACGAGCGCAGCGAGATTAGAATCCTGAGCGTTAGCGAGGGAATCAAAAGAGCACGAGGTGAAAAATCTTTGCACTCGAGTGCAACACGTAACTTTTCATTCCACCTCAGCGAGGAAATGAATAAATGCAAAAAAAAAAACGTTTACAATCACAAGATAGGTACACTTTTATTTCAGTTTAGGTATTAATTACTACATTATGACAGGTAAGTATTACAGAATAATCTTTGAATTATAACAAAATAATACTAAGGTATAATTAAGAAAATTTTAAAGTAACGTTGCTACAGTTACCTATTTAAATTGAGTGTAATATTTTTGTTTGGTACTGTAATATTGGTGTTAGTCACTTGTGTACTGTTTTTCGGTAAACTATCTGTCATACTTAATAGTTGTACCGATTAATCGGATTCCCTTGGCGTGAATGTTGGAGAGAGAGGGAGATGGTTAGGTGTTTCATAACGGCTTATTTTTGATGTAGAAGGGCCAGTCCAAGGATCCGATTGAGGCTCTTTCAGTGTAATGGCTCCTACGATGCCTTCACATATTTTAGACTTATTTTGGATGGAATCCTCTATGTATCCCTCTACAACTGCATTGGACTTCCAGCCTCCGTGGCGCTTAAGGGACAGGAGATCACCAAAATCGAATCAGCCAAAAGTGTGGCTGAAGTCGTCGGAAACAATGACCCGTGTACAACAGGGGTTCTGGAAGTTCAAGAAATGTTGCTATTTCTCGTGGGATACTGCCAATTTTATTAGTACCCATAGGCTGTCTAACACACTTTCCATTGCGATACTGTAGAAAAAATCGATTAATTGGAGTGTTAGGCGGGCGTAAGGCTTGATATTTCTCAAAAATCGTTACGTATTCCTTGCGAATGACGAAGTTGCGGTCTCTTTTTGTCTTTGTATTAGGTAAATTAATTAATAGTAAGTCATCTGAATGTTTCTCAATGTTTTTGACATTAAGTTGTGTTAGTTCATTAGTTCGACATGCTCCGTTTATTCCAATAATAAGAACAACCTGTAACGTAAAGAGTATTGTAGTAGATACATGAATAAAATTGATATGAACGCATAATTATGCCTATCAACATCTACTAAGTATACTATTTAATTGAGATTAATATACTTAAGTAGATACTGAATGTGCAACTGACTTACTTTTGCCGCCAAATATACGGAATCGGGTGCTTCGTTAAGAAACTTTTCAATATCAGATACTGTGAAAACCTTCGATTTTTTTGGTTGATGACCAGATGAGGCTCTGTTTAAAAATGCCTCTAATTTAGGATAGGTATCGATATGTATGTCTTTTTTCATCTTTATTGTTGCTTTTAGCATCGAATACGTTCTCCATAGAGTGCTTGCTTTCTTGTTCTCGGATAATTCTATAAAATATGCCAGCAAAACGTTTTCTGAGAAAGTTTTGGCTCCTTTTGCTAGCGCCACGTGTTGAACATATCGTACTGTTTTAAATACTTCTCGCGTGATTGTTGAGGGAAAAAGCTCATTTGCGCATTATTAACAGTTTCAGTCAATTCTGTTGGCGTCAAACAAACTTCCTCGTCGCTAGAATCACTCATTTTAGTTTTTTCACTTGTTTTCAAGTTTCTTGTTTTTAATATAAGGTTTAACAATGACGTGAAAAAATGCCGCGTAAAGAACCGCGTACAAAGCAAATTGAAAAAAGAACACCAAGAAGGTTCCGAGTCTGAGTTTTTAACAAATTAAAAAAAGTTGTATGATATATTCGGCACCATAGAGGTAGCAGTAAATAGGTTTAATGTTTTTTTTAATTCACAAACTTAGTACACACGATGTTCTAAATTCAATTTACTTTATCCTCTAGAGAATAAAAACGGCTTTTCCACTCAGATATTGAAGATTAAAAATACTCTTTCCGAGATGGTGGGATGAAAATAGTTATTTGTTATACAAGAGTGCAAAGTTGCTTTTTAACCGCGTGTTCAATTTTGATGACCGAGCAAGCGAAGGATTCTAAAATTGAATCACGAGCGCAGCGAGTGATTCAAAATTAGAATCCTGAGCTTTAGCGAGGGAATCAAAAGAGCACGAGGTGAAAAATCTTTGCACTCGAGTGCAACACGTAACTTTTCATTCCACCTCAGCGAGGAAATGAAAAGCTCATTTGCGCATTATTAACAGTTTCAGTCAATTCTGTTGGCGTCAAACAAACTTCCTCGTCGCTAGTATCACTCATTTTAGTTTTTTCATTTCTTGTTTTTAATATAAGGTTTAACAATGACGTGAAAAAATGCCGCGTAAAGAACCGCGTACAAAGCAAATTGAAAAAAGAACACCAAGAAGGTTCCGAGTCTGAGTTTTTAACAAATTAAAACAAAGTTGTATGATATATTCGGCACCATAGAGGTAGCAGTAAATAGGTTTAATGTTTTTTTTATTCACAAACTTAGTGCACACGATGTTCTAAATTCAATTTACTTTATCCTCTAGAGATTAAAAACGGCTTTTCCACTCAGATATTGAAGATTAAAAATACTCTTTCCGAGATGGTGGGATGAAAAAATATTTACACATCAATTTATTTAGTGATGTCATAGGATTGATAAAATGAGCATGCGAACCTGAACCGATAACCTAACTATGTAGCAGGTTGGGTTATTTATTGGGTTAGGTTAGGAATAAACCAGTTGAATTATCGGAAATGTATAAGAATTAATCTATTAATAAAAAATTAACTAATTAATTAAAGTTACGATCAGTATTTTCTTATGTATTTCGAGCGTAATACAACCGCAGATGAATGACGTGGTTTATTGCAATTTTTATTAAAATAGATAAGGTACATAGGATCTTGTTAGTAAATTCGTGAGGTACATTGAAAAATCAAACCACTGTCACTAGTTTTGTCGATTTAGCTCGAGTAACCCCGGTAAATCGATATACATTTACTTTAGCGGAACAGAAATATTGCAAATGACCGGCATATCAAACTCCACAGATGCCATCACCATAGGTCGCATCGCTTGCAACGTAAGTGCTGATTATTCAGATTTTGTTAATCATGCAGATTTCTTTCTTCTACAGCTTTCTAAAAGAACTCCTTACTATAGCTACTTGTAAAACAGAAAAGTCATTTCACACTTTGGGCCCTCTGGAGAAAGTTGGAAAATTTTCAAGTTTTTTAGTCTCCGGTGGGCAACTGAAAGTTGTATTAAGATTAAATTAGACAGCACGAATATTACCCAGTAGACTCTGTTCACTGGGTAATATTTATTTTGTTTTGATACTCAGGTCTATTATATTGTAAGGTTATATAGTGTATCTTTTTCAACTGGATCAGTATTGCAACATTATGAAACAGGAAATTATAGGAAATATTAAACTGGCTACAAAGCTGCAACGGAAATTAGTATCTGAATGTATGGAATTGAAAAAAAATCTTCCAAGGATAACATTTAAAACAAATCGTATGCACATCAAACAAACAAATAATAATATTAAGGTTCAGCTTAAATCGCGAGATTTTCAAAATGGACACTCGTTAGCTAGTAACTAACCTACATTATTCTAATCTGACGCATAAGTGTAAATTCGTAGAACAAATTTTTATTTTGCGCACCCACCGATATTGAAAGCTGCCTACTGGCTGGAGGAATTTGTCAATAATTGTAACTAGTCCCCCTACTTTAATATGACGCGCTCGAGTTACTACAGTATTTCCTTCTACGCCTCCTCTACTAATAGCTGTCAGTAGAAACACTCAATAGGACCCTTTGAGTGGTACACTCGAAACTGGTAGGTATGTTTCCAGAAAATGTCACGTTTTCACGAATTTGGCAAGATTTTCTAATTATGCTTGGCATAGATACTACATCGATTTTTGCAAGTTTGACACTTAATACTTCATTCGTTAAAAAAACCCAAACGTTACTATTGATTTGGTAACTGCCAAATGTTTGTCTGAATCTGAATACTGCTACTATTATTTTGAATCGGAAAGTTTGTGCAAATGTTCCGATGTTTGGATGCTCGTTACTCTATCCCACTCGGATGGCTGAAGGGATCTGGCACAGTTAGGAATAATGCATAAGTTACAACTTAATTACATATTTATGTTCCCTTTCCATGAGTAACAGGAACGCAATCAGAATTCTAGGTGGGCGAATTTAAAAGCAAAATATCTCGGCAACAATTATTATGTTCTTATCTCGAAAGATTTCATGAAAATTTTACTGAAACTATAAGAAAAATCTCCGAGCAAAGAAGCGGATAATATCGGCAACTAGTTTATATGCAAACTGTTACACCATCTTCGTTAGAGTTCAGACCTGATATTCGCGTGACAGGTGCAGTGTGATTATATCTAGATAGAATTCTTGGTAGCTTTGTGTCCTCTCTGATAATCTCGATACTATAATAAGGTGTATGGGATCGTATTTACTCTTTAACCCTCTGACGCCCAGCTTACCGCCGGTAGTAGCGCACCTACTACCATGTGTAGTGCTAGTATTATATTACCACCTATCGAGCAATGGTTGACGTGTTCACGCTTGGAGTTGGGAGATTAGGTGGTAATCGTTCCAGCCCAAACATAAATTTGAATAGTGAGATCCAGCTGGTTGATACATAATGATGATGATCAAATACTATACGTTTTCATGTAGGAAAATGGCCGTGTCATACACCTTTGTATCCTACTTTGCTAATCTTAAAACGTGTTTACAGTAGGTTATCTTCTTCCTTTCCTATTTGCTTTCAAAGTTTTGCTGATTGGAGCCCCGAGATCATATTGCTTCTGATTGGTTATCTACCCAACCCTGCTTTTTTGTCAAGTGAGTGGAAAACCTATGCCTCGTCTGTTATTCAACAGGAGCACCGAAATAATTAATATTACATCTTACCCCTCCAACTAAGCTAAATTGCTTGTGCTAGGAGTGGGTCGGTAGTGTAATGGCCAGGATTCGAACCAGGGACCTCTCGATTATAGGCCGACTCCTATTAAGCTACCGACGCCTCTATGTACGTATATGTATATTTGCCATATTTTTAAACAGAATTAATTTAGAATTACTGTAAACATATTATGTTTGGAACATGAACCTATATTATAATTTATTTATTAGGTGATACTTTTGTACTGAACTTCAATAAAGTTATTAAGTTACTTTGAAAGATCAAATTCCATTAAAATTTACGCCCACGCTCCATCTATGTAAACAAGAACAACAAAATATTAAACATCGCGAGATGAAACAAGAAAAATAGTATTTAATCTTTTTTTTATTAAAGTAGCAAGGAAGTTCCGAACAAAATGATTACTCGTAAAATGTTTCAGTAAACATAAAATTTCAGTGATCATAAAATGAAAAATTAGTGCTTTTTTATCAAATTTTATACGAGTTGATTGAATTGTGTTTATATAGTTTTAGTAATTTTTTCGGAGATGGCAAAATTGCCTGTGTAAATAAAAAAATCAAGAAACAAAATCTGAAATCATATCAAAATAGCTCTTACTTCTTGATCTCACTGTGACCTAATTCCTTTAAACCAATACGATTTCTTACATTTTAATTACTGGTTAAATGAACAAGGATCTCAAAATATTTATTTAGGATAATCTCCAAATAATTTTCAATTCTATTCAATTCACTGCGTAAGCAAATGATTCAAAATCATAATTCCATTTTAGTAGGAAGTAAACCAGATTTGCACAAGACAACAACTTTGGTCTAAATCATTCAATAAAATCAAGGACAGATCAATTTCTTGATCGAACATGGACCAAACTTATCCCAATTAAACCTATTCATCTAAATCCCAAATTGGTGATAATATTCATTTTACAAGGGTTATTGTAATGAGATTGATATTCCGATAAATCCTTATTGAAACTGAGAGCCGCTTGGAATATAACGCTGCGTATAAATAGTTGCAAATTGGTAATTTGTAGGACCGTATCATGCCATCGCTGTGAATGGATCATCTAATGAAATGAGGGTTATGGCTCATTGTATTCATTAATTGTTACAATGAGAGACCCTTTTAGCTTGATTTTGGATATATACCGTTGAAATTATTAAAATTGGAACAAAATATATTCCTGGCCATGGCCTATATTCTAGTCTGCTATAGGTACATAGATTGTGTGCATATTTATAAGCATCATCATCATCTCTTGTTGTCCTATCTATTAACGCTGCCAATCCTGGCAGATTAGTAATTTTACCAGTACTCTTTAAAAAAGGTGTTACCTTTTTCTCCAGGATTAGTTTCTGTATAACATATTTACTACCAGCTGTTATGTTATCCTGTAATGTAAACTTTTAAACTAAAACAAAGCAACAAACCATTCTTGAACAAACAGAAATTCAAATCCTGCAGGGTTTAACGCGAAAATATGTAATAGAAATTATTGTAAAAAGATCATACATATTTCGTTGAACGGTGGTTGGTAAATACATCAACGTTATATACGCGATACGTTCTCATGCATAGAAAATTTGAAAAACAATGAATATTTAATATATGCAGCAGTAACGTGGCCGTGCAATATTGATAAGATGGCTTTTGAGAGAGTGTTATGAAATATTTCTTAGAAGGGGAAGTTTAGGAAAATTTTCATTAAATTAGGACAGTTTTCAATAAGACGACTATTAATACCTGATTCTATCGCAATTATTTGCTGTTAGCTGTTATATTATAAGTATTATAACTAGCTGACCCGCCAAAAGTTGTTTTGCCATGTATATTATTTCTAGGAAAGATTTTTTTAGTTCAATAAAAAATCGTGATCGATAAATAGGGGTTGATCGTAGAGGGTTGAAAATTCAGTATTGTATGTATTTTCTAATGCTGTATCATAAATAATATCTAAAAATTAACAAAAAAATATAGGGGTTGACTACCCATACCATTTAGGGGGATGAAAAATAGATGTTGTCCGACGGACTTACCCAATGTGCACACAAAATTTCATGAGAATCGGTCAAGTCGTTTCGGAGGAGTTTGACCACAAAGAATTTTATATATTAGACTAGCCTTTGCCCGCGGCTCCGCCCGCGTGGATGTCGGTTATCGCGACCAAACATAGCCTATGTCCTTTCTCATGGTCTAATCTACCCCTATACCAAATTTCATCAAAATCGGTTCAGTAGTTCAGGCGTGAAAGCGTAACATACAGACAGACAGACAGACAGACAGACAGACAGACAGACAGACAGAAAGACAGACAGACAGACAGACAGAGTTACTTTCGCATTTATAATATTATAGTATGGATTTACACCGATATCTACTTTTCGATTCTTCCATTCGTGTAAACTGCCCATAATTATCATGTTGAATATTTAGTTGTTTGTTCGTTTGCTTGTTTAATTGTTCGTTCATACGAAAGAAACGAGCGTGATTGCAACCCAATATTCATGGTTGTTTATAAATTAATTGGTCATATCTTTGTTTACGCCTGTACCTGAAACTTATTTTTTTATCTGTCGAGATGCATGTGCTATTTTAAAAATTAGTTCTGTATTTGTAAATCCAGTTCCTGGTTTTCACCAATAGACTATGTCAGGTTGTAATCCTCAAAGTTTAGGAATTACTAAAATAGACGCAGGTGAGCAACGCCTTGAATAGATTTGAGGGCGGTAGCAGAAACCACAGTGAGTATAGTTCGTGATTTATATAAAGCCTGTGGCGACACCATATAAATTAAGTGTTCTTCACAATCAGAATTTCCCTACTGCTTCCACACATTTGTAGTCGGGATGATATATGGAAGTTCCAACACTGACTTTTACACACACGTTTTAAACGCTAATCTGGCAAGAAGTATTGAAATTGCGATCGATAGCATCCTAGGAATGTGATAGCATGTCAACCCAAGCTCGAGAAAAAGAACTGATTACCCAGTGGCCATATGTTATAATAACACATTAAAGGTGTGTATCAAATATCAGAACTATCTGTTAAGAAAAGGGAGGAAACCCAATGAACTAAGATAACTTTGAGCACTTTGTTCATTAAGATCGATATCTGAAGCTGACTGTACATGATGGAGTTTAGATGGCCTGGAAGAGAAAAAAATCCATAACTTATAGAATCTTGTAGTCTTCGAATCAGATACTATGTTTGTCCTTGTCAGTTACTTTTTTTTTGTGACACGCAGTCAGTATACCTACATAGTCATATAAAATAGTTATTGGACAAATCCAAGTAATCTAGTACCAATTTTTACGCTTCACTGCATGTAGGGGCAAATGGCTGACGCAATGAGGGGTTTTGCATCCGTACTTGATTTTACGGTTGGTTTGAAATTCGTATAACTGTTGGCCGCGTCCAGACCATACCTTCAATTTCACAAATTTAGGGAGCGTGCTTGAGTGACTAAATAAATATTCAATAATTTTCGCAAAACTTACACTTAAAATATTAAGAGCACGTAGAATTTTTTATCATCATCAAGTCCATATTTGCTGGCGATATAGGCTATACTTGAACCTGCTGCTTAAAAAATATTCTGTCTATTTTTAAAAGATATTACCTAATTCCAAAATCTAGTTAAGAAAGTCCAAAGTCATTCAAAGCAGGCTTGTTACAATAGAAGCATTAAAGGCCTTCTGTACGTCTGCAAAATCTTAAATAAAACTTAAACACAGCGTCATGCAATCTCACAAAGTACACCGGAATTGATACGGGAACGTTCAAGATAATCCCTCCTTTGCGTTCCATTACACGTTTCTCTGTCACCAAGACCCAGTATTGTTTGCCAAGAGGCACTTCGGGCAGTGATTTCGAGGATTTCTACCTAAAGTACGCAGGAATTTCCCTGCGTTGTACTGATATGGATGAAAAATTAAAGGTAAGACCTAAATCAACTTGAATTATAATGAATTTGAATTTCAAGGCGACTGTTAGGTTTGAGCTCTAGTCGTAAAAAGTGTAAAAAGAATTTTCGTTCAAGAAATCTTTATCGCCCAGGTTGACTCTTTACCATGCTCACGAAATGCTCGCATCGATCGAAGCGTTGGATCATCATTCTCTCTGAGCCATGTCCCAACTTAGTTTGAGTCGGCGTTTTCAGCCTGACTATGATGCGCCTGAAATTATTTTTTTCCGTATGACGACTGCCATCTCACCTCCACAGTCAATTTTATTGAAGTTCTAATAGTTAGACTAATCGGACTTTTGAGCTCTAACTACCCTTAAAGACAGCCATAGCTGTTAAAATCATGAAATTCAATTCTTTGTTTAATTAGTTAGTTATATTTAAGATAAAATGTTGACTTTTCAAATTATTTATAAATAAAGTTAGCGTACTAATTGCTTCAATTTTCATTCATTTTAATTTCGTATCCATTTCGGAAATGGCGAAAACTGTAAATGTACCTTTTCTTTTAACTGCCAATGACAATTGGCGTTCTAACGAGAAGAAGCGAGGTGTGCGTTCAGTTGATCAAAATGTGCTCAACGAAGCTTGGCCTGCGTCAGTACAAAAGAACGGATCGATAGAGGGAGATACGAACATAGATGTAATAGGTTGCGGAACCTGTAGAAACTTTCTGTAGTCAGATTATATAATATTATACTGATATCCTATGTGGCATGGCGGCAGAGTTACGTGACATCGGAAGTTCGATTACCGCTTACATTTTTATAGAGAAGCAGATGTGTTTATTTACACGAATTTGGATATCTTACTGTGAATAAGCTGGTGTACTGGCTTGCAGGATGAATGAGTTGGCTTTGTAAGTTCTCATGTATCCTACCGCTTCTTTGATAATAATATGTCCGGTAATATGTATAATAGCGTCGGTAGCTTAGTGGTTAAGGAGTCGGCCTTACGATCGAGAGGTCCCGGATTCGATCCTGGCGATTACACTACCGACGCAAACCCACTCCTAGCACAAGGAATTTAGCTTAGTTGGAGGGGTTAGAGGGAATATTAGTAACTTCGGTTCTAATATTCTTTTACAAAAAAAAATTGTGAAAGTTATCTTCGAGCCGACTCAAGTTAAATAAATATTAGAATATTAAGTTATTTACACATGACTATGAATTGCTCATATGAACAAGATTTCGTATTAGGATTCTGGAGATTCTCTCGAGAACTCCTTTACAAGCGCACTTGTCTGGCAATGATGATGTGAAATGTACGTTTGAGCTAGATAGGCTTGTACTGTTTAATGAAATTAGTGCGATAACTGACTGACCTGATGCGGTCCGTGAGAATAGTAGGTATAAAGAGGATTATTACCAAGGATAAAATGTAGTCTCACAAAATCTCGCCATACTTATTGACGAATGAATCTTTGGTGCCAACTTTCCTATACCCGCAGCCGCATCATGTACCCTGCACCTGCAATATACATCTGCAATCAGCAAAGGGCTTCAAAGTCTTTATACCACTTAGGTTGCCTACAAGCTCATAGCCCACCTGAAGGAACGTGGTTCCCGTGGCCTAAGGACGTGTGCAATAGCAGCTGACAACACAAACGAGGATTGGATGCAACGGGAATTTATGCTGGGATGTAGATATTTTATTAACTATTTCATCAATTTCATTTTTTATTTATTTAACCGAGGTATATAAATCTGCTTCAAAATTGAGTGGTAACATTGGCCAGGATTAACATAGTTACATAGAAACATTGCAAGTTCAATAAAAGCTTGCCAATACAGTAACTCGATCAATTTGTAGCTTTACATAACAGATACAGCGTGTTCACAGTTGCGAATATACTCTTGTGTTAAAAAACGCCAATAAAATACGGTCACTTAATATTCCAGCGTGGTGTGTGCTGATTACCATTCATGTGCCCCTCATGTGAGTCAATATCGTGAAACACATTTATAATGAGAACGTTGAAAATGTTTTTTCCGATACTCCACACTTTTTTTTAATAAGTTGGTGAGCAATAATGGGCTTAAATATATGAGTTAAAGGAAGAATTCGGTGTAGGAAATGTTGTGCTATTTTGTAATGCATAATCAACTATTTAGAGTATGTGTGACTGTTGAATAAGAATGTAGGACTCTCTAAGTCTCTTCATCTGTAAGTCGGTATACCTTTTGATTATTAAACGAAGGTTCTTTCGCTTATTTTGACCAATAAGAACTGCAACCTGATTTCCTAACCTCGGAAGAAATGCAATAGTCAGAACTTCGTTCATTAATAGACTAGTGTAGGTATAACTCACTGGTAGGGTTGGCTTAGCCTTAGACCATTGAATAGAGCACGATACAAATACATTGTTTAAATAATTACGGACCTGATATTTTGTAGTGCATTGTTTATTTCTATTGTGCATTGTTCTGGTCGAATAGCACAATTAAAATTTTCTAGTTCCGATATCCACTTAGAGATGAAACTGTTTTTAATTAAAACTATGCGATGTAGTTCACTGTTAATACTATAATTGCGATTTGTATTGCTCGCAAATGAACTGCTCAGTAAATAGTTAATTATCAGAACAGAATACAAGTTGAACGTTTTCTTGTAGTACAAACAAAAAATAAAATGCTCATATTTATGTATGCATGAGTATTATATTCTTACGCCTTTTTCTCTTTGGCTTAGGCAGTGATAATAGCCTGTTATCCTCTCTTTCTTCTTCTTCAGGTGCCATCTCCAACCCGAAGGTCGGCGACCATATGTCTGTATGTCTCCCTATCTTCAGTCATGTGAATTAAGTCGGCTGTGCTGTCCACCTGCAGCCAGTCCCTTATGTTCCGTGTCCACGATGTTCGTCGTCTGCCTCGGCCTCGTTTGCCTTCAATTTTGCCTTCAATAATTAATTTTAGTCGGTTATATTTATCGTTTTTGTAATCTGGGATTATTCATCTGTAATTTAGCCTGTTATCTGGCTTTACACAATTCAGGAACTTCCTTGTAAACTGGCTAGTTTACAGAGCTTATGACATGTATGGTTTACGTGGTCCGTCTTACATACTTGGTGGGCCATTCGCTCCATTTGTTCCCAATTCAACGAAAGATCCCCTTTTCAATTCTCGTTATAACAAAATGCAAGAAGTCGTAAAGTAGCTGTAAACTCGTGTATCTCTTGCACGTTTACGTACTAAAAGATATAATTAACATTCAGGATTAGTACTGGATAAAGGAACTCTTCGATAGTATAAAACGCAAAAATTTGTATACGCATACAAAAAGTTTGTTAAAAAATGTACTACCTATTACATGTTTACAACCGAATCAACAAAAACACACGGCTCGCCAGCTATTAAGTGCTTGACAATGCTTATAAACGGTCTGAACACATGCGGACTCACGTGTCGGACCCTATCGGCTCCCTAAGCGACCCTAATTATATTATCAGCGCGTTTTTCTGTCGGATAGAGGTATGTACGCCGGATTTCCTGTTCAGCCTCCTCTAATAGTGTCCTATCCTGTAACGTGTCTGCAGCTACTACATAACAAACACGTTCAACAGACTATTTGTCGATTCACAAAAGCACTCGCGTATCTGTTTGTATAATAGTATACTTCTGAGTGAGCTTTCGACAATTTTGCTACATTTAAAGGGAGTATGTGTTATTTATTTGTGTCATCCCACTAGTGGAATACTGATGTGTGGTAAATGAAGCTGTATGTATGTGAATAAAAGATTCGGATCTGCTTTTTTTCGGGTGGATACATAAAAAATTTGCGGTTGTTTTCTATGTGATAAAAAAGATATTGACGCTTAAAGAGATGGTAAACTTCTTATAATTCGATGAATGCTTGAGTATAAGAATTAAGATGACTGTTTTGAGTCCCAAGTGCGTACACTATTGTTCACTAATAAATAACACAAACATACAATCTTTGATTAGTTTCCAATAAAATAATATATTTTGTTTATACTTTATATCGTCTCGAAATGCTGCAACAAACTTCTAATTAGAAAGTTTCATTCACAAAATATGAGCGGATAATTAGTTCGAGTATGTTTCAATAACATGTGAAGCGGGTAAGATATAAAGCGGGATATTGGAATTTGATAAGATTACAAACAAATCTTTTGAACTTTATAATTAAATCTATTTCTGTACATACCAAAATAGAATTTACCATGATAACAACTTGCATTTTAGATCTAGATTTCTGCAGTTAATTTATTCATTTTTAACTGCATCCTGCAATGTAAACCTAACTTATACCACAGAAACCGCACAGACTCCGTTTTCATACTACTAAAATCCTAGATAAATTTCATCGGGTAAAATACTCTCTGTGAAATTCACCACTACTCGCATAGTTCTTGTTGAAACCTTCCATAAACGCTAACTTTAACCATCTCTCCCACAGTGCCAAAGGTGGAGATAGTGGATGAACGCGGCCGGCCTCTCCAGGACAAGTTCTACAAGGAAGGCTCCATCATAGAGCTGAGGTGCGTCGTGAGTGAGGTGCCGCAGCCGACGAGGCAGGTCAACTGGAAGCATGGTACACGACTGCTCAACTACGATACCAAGCGTGGCGGCGTGAGGTGAGTGCCCTCTAGGTCACTTTATTTCAAAAGCAAACCAGTGAAACCTGGTCGAAACGGCAGGCAATTGAAAGGTATGTACATTCTAGTGATGTAATGAATGTTGGATTTGCGAATGCGAATATTCATATCAAATATTCGTGAATGCGAATGCGAGTGCGAACATTAGTGCGAATGCGAATGCTGTTCTTGAAATAAAATGCGCGTAAAATATTCAACAGTTTTGACATTACGTATCGGCCATGTTTGAATTGAATTTGATTTTTTTAAGATGTTGTGATTTGTGATGTAGGATTTTTGAGATGTATTTAGAATCTTTTTTTATGAAAATGCAGCCGTAAGGTTTTTTAATTTAATTGTGATTTGTTAATATTTTCATTACAATTCATCATCATCCTATTAGCGATATGTCCAGATTGCATTCGGGGTCTTCACTTTGGAGCGCGGGCTTCCGGCTATCCCTTATCCACTTCACAACGGTTTTGGATCCGTGGTAGTGAGACCATTGACACAAAGTATGTCCCCTTTCATGATGTTAAGCCAGCACTTCTTGGTACTCGAGTACGGCCTAAAAGCTATTATTTTTATAAAATAAAGGTTATAATCATGATTACGGTGAATTAACTACAGACAAGCTTCAGACAGTATTTGACGTTTTTGTCTTAATTCTAAACGAGATAGACATTGTCTGCAGGCTAGAGTGTTTAAGGTCAAGCAAACTGGAACAGAGCAGGGCTGTATTGCCAGGGAATATAAATGAAGTATCCTTGCCAGCACAATGTTCATTTGCTTAAATAGCTCCCATAAATTTTCCGGTTCTAAACAAGCTAAGCGTTATGTAACTCAGTTTTTTATGTTGACTGTACATCATTAGTAACTGAACACTAATATATTATTAACGATTGTTAAATCTTACTAATATGTGAGTTTGTGAAGATGTTTGTTGCTAAATAAAACTCAAACGGGTTCAGCCAGATTTGGCTGAAAATTGGTACACAGATAGATTGTAATGTGGAATAGAGGCCACGTTTTGACCCTGTAATATATTATGTTGCCACGGGACGCGGAAATGGGGTTTGAAGTCTTATCATAATTTTACCACCTTTTCGGATATAAAACGAAAAGTATCGATCCTAGAAAAAAATGATGAAGGTCAATATTGTAGGAAATTTAATCCTAATTGACTAGGTAGTTACCATTTCTGTTTAAGGTTAAAAATAAACGAATTACTCAATAAAAAAAATATTACCCTTAGATTCAAAATGGCGGAGAACGCAACGAACTGAATACCACACAATACTAAATTAAGACTGCCAGTGAGATTCCTCAAAGAATTCTGAAAGAAAATTGCAAATGGGATATTTTTCTAGGTTTCTCCCATAATTGTGCTTATTTTCTTGTACTAAAAGGAAATAAGCGAAGCTAAAATTTAAAATAAAAGAACATAATAAACAGTTTTTACTTCATAACCGAAGAGTTTGTGTCAGTAATAAATACCAAAAATACCTACAGTACACTTACCCACGAAGTATACAGGGAGATCCTACCCCAGACAAACTGGAAACATTTGTGTTACAAGGAAGAGCTAGTTATAATAGAGAGAGAACCGGTTCTTAGCATTCCATGGATTCACCGTGCGGTCGCCGGGTCCATGGCGTGCTACAGAGAGGAACACTGTGACGTCGCCTGGGACTTGCGACCCAGGTGTAGGTTTAAGGTGGCCACCTTGTGATGCATCAGCACTCCACCGTCAGTCGTTTTCCCCCTCTACCTATCCAAATTTGATAAAGATCCTAACAAGGCCGTTTTAGATATTCGTTTGAGTAAAGAGCTTACTGAAGCTCTTGGCAATCCGAGGTCTTTAAATAAGTTATACAGGGATTTAGCTGGAATTCTCCTTGCTCCTACTCTACGGCGTAGAGTTTAACCACATAGCCATTTTTGGTTAACTCGTTGGTCAAGTCAAAGTTCTGTATTTACAGGTATGTACCTACCCAATAAAATGTCAATAGTAAGGTATAAAACTAAAATATAAGTATACGAAATAAAAATAAGCCAAATAATATCAATGATCCTTCATCCGTATTACCGTCCGAAGTTCGGAGAATCTCGTTATTAGACTGATGAAAGTTATTCCAAAAAGAGGCTGCACGTGATCTTATAATCGCCAAACAAACCATATAAACTAAACTAAGCTATATACTTATACTTAAAGCAATTAGTAAAGGAGAATTTGAATTGCTTAAGACGTGGCTCGGTATCTCAGTAATCAAATATTCCTCCTGAAGCTAAAGGACTAGTCGCAGGTTGAAGTCCCGTCTGACCATTTAACTTTTTCCCAACTAAACTGCAATAGGTATAACAAAATATTGGGTACCTCGCAGTTAAATTATTGTGAGAAAATGAAATAGCTCAAGGTTTTCAGTTTAATTTTGTACAGGAAATTTAAACCAACTAAAATAAAGTTGGGAATCGCAATTCGTTAAAAGTCAGTCAGGCACGACATTGCTTGCACTGTAATAAGCTCGGGTTAGTGGAGTTTTCTAATTTTGAAATTAGCGGCTGATAAACGGAAGTGGCCCCTTATTATGTAGGACCGATATGATAATGAAATAGTAGATTAAATTACAAGGGAGCGAAGTAGTATTTTTAAGGCGAGGGTGCTACTTTGATTCAAGAGCGAAGCGAAGGATTCTAACGTAGAATCCTGAGCGCAGCGACATCACCCGAGGGAAACATAATTTGCTCCCGAGTTAAATACTCTACTTTTCATCACCGTTCTATGAGAAAATATTTCTCCCGAGATTTCGTGGATAACAAGTTTTGTACGGCATTGTAATAATTGTTTCAGGAGTTAATGCATTTTCACTTTCATAACTCGACGTAGAACTCATATTAGCAAAATACAACTTAAATATGTAGGTATGTACTAATTACTAGAACAGAGAGGTAATTGGCATTCGTTGTTTATAGTTAGCACAGTCACCCCGCGCTATGCAACAAACACGCACCAGCCAGTAATCCGTGCAATTTGCGTTCGATATCTATGAATGTTAATCTTCCAAATTCGAATCACTTTGCCGGCCCGCTGATAAGCTTTTAACAGAAAAGAACTACTTTGGTGTCCGCTACCATTTTTTCATCACTTCTATTCGAAAATTGTCACTTTATGGTCACGGTAGCGGGCACCAAAATAGTTCTTTGTTGTGTGATGTTTGTAAAATTCCAAGCTTTAGTGGCAAAGAAAAGTTGCCATAACGTTTGAACCTGGGAGGAATTTTATTGGTTGTTCAGGATCACAGGAAACCATCATACTGCCCCAAAATAAACATCGACTCTTCTCTCCATTAAAGTGGTTGCCTGTAAGTGATTGTGCCCGTGTAATAGGCCGTGTGATAAGTGATGTAGTACTTATGTAGGTATATCTACTTAATGTAAAAAAATGGTTGCATTTTCCACATAATTTATTCTTCGCATAAACTAAAAACTCCCATATGATGGCATACATTCTACCTGTCAGTATTATTTTCTATTCCGTGCATCTGCTACTAGTACTACAAAGGGAAATGTTGTAAAGCGTTCATTTCTGTCACTCTGTCATCGATTGTGACCAGCCTACAATTTATACGATGATAAATGAGATAATTGTTTTGGAGACATTAACTAGCATGATTTATTGCAGCCATATTTAAATGTACAATCTAAATTGTCAACAGGTTCTAACAAATATTATGAATACGATTTCGAAAGCTGTAATCATTAAAACAATTCATCATACTAGTCCCGAAATATGAAATGAATATAACTGTTCGAAAACTTTCGTGGCTTCTGAGCATACTTAATAAGTACTCGTATATGAATTCCGGAATTTCTACGAGGAACCTATTAAAACGTCTCCGCCAAGACGAGGCAAAACTTATATGGCATGCGATGCTTCGAAAGGCAGGTAACTTGTCAAAGCATTGCATCGTAATTTCGAAGTCTTTTATGATAGTAGTAAACTAGCCCAAATAGGTACTCAAAATAAGGTTAGTGCGGAATTGAAATTGAGAACTTAGTCTTAGCGTTTTACGGCCTCATTCAAGGCTTTTACCTCGAAGTCTGGAGTTTGTTTAGAATTTTTCTTCCCTTTGCTTTGGCTTATACAGCTTCTATAGGAGTGCTGATATCTGGCTCCCAATCATGAGAGGAAATCCTGCGTCAGAGCCATCGATCAGCAGGTGTACCATCTTGCAAGTAAGTGTCGGTTCTTTCTTGAAGGGGTTGCGGCAGGGTTCTCTCTTTTGTCTACTCATTCCATTGATTTGTATGGCTACTTTACTTATTGAAGACCGCAATTTTCAGAGGTTATATTTATTTAATTAGAATTTTCTGGACAATGGCGGCGCTAAAACTAAGCTATACTAATGGATAATAGTATGAGGTTTTAGAAATTGAACTGAATTTCGATTTGATTTGATGAACTCTGCCAATTCCATTAATAATAATTAATATTCCGCAACAATCCACACAACGCTATCTAGACCGATGGTATGGCATAGCTTAACTAGCTTGTGTTATGGAATCTAGAATGCAGATAAACATACTTAGATACTTTTTTTTGTAAAAACGTACATTATTATAAATTGAAACACCCAGACTAATGCAAATATATATATTTATGCATAAAAATATTTGCACTGAGTGAGGATCGAACCTGCGTCTGTCTATGTCGTTAATGTCGGTTAGTCCATTTTCAATAATACGATTTAAGAGATAGGTATTGTGAGATGTTTATGCATCTTTTAATAAAGCTAGACGAGTCAACAAACCCAAATAGTGGATTGTTCGCTCATACACAATAACAACTCCTTCCCTGTGTCTGTGTTACTAACCAATCTATCAATAATAAAAAAGAAACTGACTCCTCTAAATTAAGGGTTAAAAATGTAAACTCATTATCATCCATTTACAATTTAAACTTGCCTGTTCTCATTATGCGGTGCTCTTGGAACACTAAAACCAGTATTCCTTTTTTTGCATCGATATTACTTCGTCGCTGAAATCCCTTTGAGATCAATTCGACCTTGGCTTCCCGCCTTTAACCAAGCGCTTTGCTTTACAGCACGGGTAATCTGAATAAATGTTTTGAATATAAGTTCATTAATGTTTCAATTGTCGTGGGCATATTGTGTGTCGCTATCTCGTATCAGTGTTACATTATTTTATTATCCTTCTTCTTCTTCACATCACTTTGTTGACCCGGATTATATCAGTCTGTTGAACACAATAGAATTCTTATAGTTACTCTTCACCTCAGAACTTCAAAATCTTAAATTCAAAATGAAACAGGTATCAATAGCCTGAACGCCCTGGCTTCTTCTTCAAGCAAGCTAAGTTACCTAGTTTGTCTTAGCCCTTTAAGTTTCTCTCTGTCTTAAAATAAACATTTAAATCTCATAAAGCAAACCCAAGAGCAGCAACAAACGTTGAGTTTCAAATTATGTAGATTGATTTACTTTGACTTAACGGCCTGGGATGTTTTCTTATTAATTGGTCGAATAGCACCAATAAATTTCGTAGGCAGATGAATTAACAAGGAATTTTGATTGTTCAAGAAAGGGTCGATCTCCCTTTTAATCCGTCTGATTAGGAAAATTTGGGTGAAATCGCAAACGTTGGTGTCATTTAAATTGGTGACGGCAGGGATGTCTTTTTGGGTATTTGTAATGAAAGGGACAGGTTGATGAGTAAGAGAATAAAGATGTTGGCGTTTATTTTAATTAGATTTTCTTGTAGTTAGATTTTCGCGACCCAGCATCATATTAGCATATTATTTACATATTTTGGAATGTTACCAGAAAAGTTGTATTTCTAGAAAGATAATGTTTAATAATAATTTTTTGAGGGAATGGAGCCTACAAAGAGCTCTGCAGATTCTAATGTTCACTTGTATACAACGCAAGATTTCCTGAAATTTCATTTATTCGCATTAGAATTCAACAGTCGTGTTTTCAGATACTAAGAAAAAGAATAAAATATAAATAATAGCACATAACATTACATGGCAAAAGCGCAATCTACCTCAAGTTTTGACACGCCCACTTTGGCAACTTGCCGCCAAGGATGTATCGCGGTGAGCTCTGACGTATGACGTGAATAAACTAAAATCCATCTAAAGTAGCTCTGTCTGTCTGTCTGTATGTTACGCTTTCGCGCCTAAACCACTGATCCGATTTTCATGAAATTTGGTATAGGGGATTAGATAATGGAGAAAGGACATAGGCTAAGTTTGGATTTTTTTTTTTTATCGTGCGATAAATCCCCACGGATACCACCCCCACGGAGCCGGTGGAGGTGGTTATGTCGGACTCGAACCGACTAAAACGCACGCCGTCTTGGGTCCTTGGTTGCCGGAGGTGAGATTGCCAAAAGCATATCTCTCGCACCCCGGCAGACCCAGGACCATCTCTTTCGAGATGGCCCCCTTCGGGTTGTGGGGACCACAGGGTCCCCATCTAGCCCCGGTTACGGGGAAGCGCACTTGGCGCCGCCGCCACGGCCTGCTTCTGCTAGGGTGACAGGCGGCTCCACCGGTCACCCCCAGGCCAGCGCTCATGGAGGACGGAGGTCGCTGCGACCTCCGACGTCCGGTTCGCCTTCGCTCTGCGCGGGCTTCCCGGGCCCGAAGTCTAGTCCGCCTCCTTCTCGAGCATTACTTGCTCGCAGAAGGAGGTGGCCGCACCCCAAGCGTTCGCGCATCGTACCATCGCTGTGAGCAATGTGGCGAGTGTGAGGACTCCCACCCCCAGAGCCGCCACTAGGACCCGCCTCGGCGTGTCCCACGCCTGGCACTCGGTCAGCGTGTGCAGCTCTGTGTCCTCGCTCGCATCACAGTGATGGCACTCGGACGTTGGATCCTTCCGGATCCGACACAGGTAACTCCCGAAACACCCGTGTCCGGTAATCACCTGCGTCAGCCGGTACGAGAGGCTGCCGTGTGGCCTCTCTAGCCACTCCTCCATGATGGGTCTTACCGCCGCTATTACGGCGTGCCCTAGGCTAAGTTTGGTTGCGATAACCGATGCGGGTTGAGCCGCGGGCAAAAGCTAGTAAAAATATTTTTAAAGACAGGCTTTTAAAAAACGTTCTTTACTTTTCACTTCTCACACACAATTCTTTCATCTGAAGTTTTTTTTTTTAATTTAGTTAGTTTTGAATATTGTTTTACGTCATGTTTACTATAAATGTAATATCACAATCAACATAAAAATATTGCAACTTATATATTTAAGTTGCAATATTTTTATGTTGATTGTTTTATGTGTACCAGTATAATTGGACTCGCACAAAACGTGCGAATCGACTCTTATATGTTTAAAGGAGTCGATTCGCACGTTTTGTGTGAGTCCAATTCGTGCCTAAAGCCTAAAAACGTGGTTTTGTCCGTGGAGGAGAGGAGTTAAATCTTTTAGTTGGAGTACCTACAATCCTTGAAAGATAGTAATCATAAGATAAAGATACTAGTCATAAACAAAATAAATGAGCAAATCAAGGTTAAGAACCAATTTTAAATTGTAATGCGGTCCGCTGAAGGCAAATATTTTCTTTGGGGAATTTTTCCACTATCCTCACATCTCTGATTACAAGATTGCTATCACGCTATATTATGAGTTTTGGACAATAACGAAAGCTTGGGAAAATAAGCTCCTTTGCCAAATTACATCAATAAAAGGGCGGCTTGGCATATGTCCGGAATAATATCGAGGGCTTGGAATTTTTCAACGGATATTTTTTGAATAATCTAACACTATTGACGTCTTACAAAATAATTTTTGCTATTATCGCGCACTAATGGTTTCGGACCATGTTTATTTTTCATCGAAATCAGATGAGTCAATTGCAAGACCTTCTCAAAGCTCAACATCTTCAAAGAGCTCTACAAATCCTGCCATTAAAGGATGGAAAATGTGAATTACCGCATTCCATTCCAAATCGAGTCAGTCACCATCAGAAAAATGTTTACGACTAAAGTACTCAAAGTAATCTGAAAATTTCTATATTATATTGACAATTAGAGTACTCAAAATGTTGTAAAACACCATCTTAACAATCGGTCTTCCTGTGTTAAGTAAATAAGTAGAGTATTCAATATACAATCACGCCAGTCGATGGTATCTTAGCAAGTAAGTATAGTTAAAAAAATCTAGACATTGTCATTTAATCGCATATTGCATCCCTTTTTTACTTATTTAGGCATCCTTTTCACATAATGGTGAGATGATAAGAGGTAGGTTTATGAGTTAGAAAAGGATTTAAAATGTGTCAAATGACAATGTCTTTTGTATTTTTTATATTTGGCAGTTGCTTAAACTATATTATTTTGAGTTCTTAGTCGTCAACTTTTTTTTGATGCTGACTGTACACTAGTACTATAAGAATGGATAAGGAAGAAACTCATTAAATCCAAAATTCAACTAAATATAGATTGCTTACATAAGGAAGGTTTGAATCCCGGGTATACATTGAAAGACAGTATATCTCATTTCTTCATCAGTAGTCACACGGTGCAAAGGACACGCTTGGACCTAGGTGTACCCTTACTAAGTGAAGAAAAAATAGTTTATAATAACAGTAGGGAGTAACAGTTAGTACATTGTCAGTCCTCAATAATTATGAGCGTACTTTTCGCTATTTTACGTTTAACACAAACCAACAATAAAATTAATACCCAAATTATACTGGAAATAACGGTCTGACGCGGTAATAAAGCAGTACATAAATTTATTAGTGAGAAAATATCATAATTACTGTGCAAAATATTGGCAGTAACAAAAAATGCGTACAGTCTACGAATTACAAACTTCTTTTATATTAAAATTCATGTAGCTATTATTTCTGTATAAGTATGTTTATAATATCCAAAGCACAAAATTTAAGGCTTTTTATTTCATGAAAGTCCTAAGGGCTAAGGAGATAAATAAAACAGAATTTGTAAAGCTGCTTTTGCAATTGACTGTACATAGAATGCGTCCCATAGCAGTGGCACTGCGTCAGATTGTCAGTCCTCCGTCCATCTGCTAGCACTCCAGTAATTTTCTCCAGACGTTTACGACTGTCGACGTCATTATGTCCAGCTGCCGCCACAGTTTTTCCTTTTGCTTTTATTCCGTGTGAAATGAAGTGTACACACTTTGGCCCGATTGTTACAGGGACTACTTCTTTATATTTTTTTTATTATACTCGCGCTTGGATATCCTCCGAAGGATAGTCAAAGATAAAACTACCACCCTATTACGTGTGGAACTAGGCGTAAAGTGTAGAAAAATTATAATGCCAAACTTCTATTATAAGCTCCAATTCAATTTTTTTATAAAAGCACTTTGCTGAAGTGGATACCTAGTTGCAAAAGTCGAAAATACCAGGAACAAGTCTAAGTTATAGAAACGAGGTCTTGCGTTCTTATAAACATAAACTCTTTTTGTGTTTTCTTTTTAAAATATTTCCACTTTTTGCTTCTTTTTGATAACTTTGAGATAGAGTTGACGATGGTTTAATCTCCTTTTCCCCCTTCACGGATTCCACTTCGAAAATATAATAATATATATACACACGCACACACACACACACACACACATACACACACACACACACACACACACACACACACACACACACACACACACACACACACACACACAAGCCCGCGCGATGGAGACGAATCCATAGCTATAGCTAAATAATGCCAAAAGCAGTTAACTCTGTAGAAACTAACGTGGCTGAATCCACTGTGCTCCAATATACAGGCTACTACAGCCTGGTTTGGAATTCAGTGTGTCAGTACCTCCCTGAGATATAAACACTGCTACTGTTTTGTATGGCACAAAAATTGTATCTCAACCTGTAAAAACTTATGTGACAAATATACGATTTTTATTTATTTATTTATTTAGTTAATCTCGCTTTCTTCCTGGGATTAAATACAGTTGGCACGTTGCAACCCTATTGCTTCAGGGATACACAGATAGACGAGACATATGTATTCATATGAATGCCATAATATTATTCAAGTATCCACTTGTTTCTAAAGGGACGCTACAACATAGTTGCAAGTTGGCTATTGTTATGGGTTCGCGCTATGGATTCAACAATCCGCTTGACTAAACATTTTAATTAAACTCGGCGGGGAACTTCCCTTTGAGAGTGTTTCTATTATTAACCGGATCGTGAATAAACTTACGCTATCTTATTTGAGAATTTAGAAAGTAATTTCGAATAGCAGATAGCAGTCTATATTAGTTAGAAATTCAAATAAGTCTTTTTGGCTTGTAACATTTACTGTGCCGTACCGTAACAAAATGTAAAATAAAAAGTGCACTTTAATCAGGATAATAGTATTCACTTGTAAATTTAGTTAACATAAAGAAAAGGAAAGAAAAAGAACTATCGCATTTCAAAGAAGATAGTTTCCTAAACTTTAATCGAATTATCATAAAGGAATGAAATGAGAACAGCATTAGAATTTACCACCATTTTTCATTGTTTTAGTATTTTGCTAATGCACATATATTTCTTGAGGTACCTACTAGATATAATAGATATTTCTAATCTAATTAATCAAACAAAATATCGACATGTTGATCGCAGAGCATACTCTACCAAAGCAATTCATTTAATACATTATTGGTAAGTGGTCTTGCAATCGCGTTATAGGCTTTTTACGGTATATTATTATTATTAATTGCCATTTTACAAATTGCCATCTAACACACACATTTGGCATTTCTGTTTCTGATGTCCACGAAGAGCACCTGTCAAGATTTTTGGCAGGTGCTATTCGTGGATACTAATTTATTTTCACAACATTGTCCATGAAGAGCACATAGGCTAGTACTGGGATGTATAGGGTGCATGATGACTCATAACACGTGTTGTTCTGACCCCAATTCACCTAATATCAGATAAGTTCTAAATTGGGGTCACAACAACACGTGTTGTGAGTTAGCATGCACCCTATACATTCCAGCACTAGTCTAGTCGTAATGTTGTAAAAATAAATAAGCATCCACGAAATGCACCTGCCGAAAATCTTGATAGGTGCTCTTCGTGGACATGGCTAGGTGCAATTCAGCTGGGTGCTCTAAGTGGACTACATGCCAGATAACATTTTTCTAACCTCGATATTAACTCGACTCCACAGACTGCCAAACTCAATACTATCCCATCACAAGGCAGTCAATTACTCGCATAAGTAACTGTTAACACACACATTGTTGGGTCGGGGAGCATTTATCAGTCCCTTTAAACAAGCCCTCTACAGCCTCCTGAGTTAATTATAATACAAATCAAAAGGTACTTATCCCTCCCTAAAACAACACAAAACACAACATAATTCTATGAAATAACACTCAGCATTCAAGACAATGAAAATACTTAGAAAACTATTGTTTGGGTAAAATTTCCTGTCGACCCTTTCTAAACATATTTTACTCTTGCAACCCTTTAGTGGCTTTGCGCCAAATCTGCCCCGGTTTATTGTGGGGTTGCAAATTAATTACTAAATATTTGCGTTTTATTTTCCTGCCGCACATTATAAACGAAAATCGAAGTTCATAATATTAATTAATCATTTTAAAATTAGTTTAAGTTAATAAACAATGTATCACATGTACAGCAGGCATCACAATCTTATAATGTAAAATACATAGTAAAATGTATATAGGTAGAAATGATAAAAACTAATATAAAAATTGGTATTAATCAAAAGGTTCTTATATAGGTACTAATTGAACTTAAGTTAATCCGATATACAATAAAACCCGCTTTAGAGACCGCTTCTTAGCTATATTTTTTTGTTTTGCGGTTGTAGGACTCTCTACAAATTTATTACTTGGCGAAGAAGGGACTCGGGCCGCTTTCTTATATTGTAAAATACCCGCTCAAATTTAGACATTTTATTATTTATTTTCTTCGTAAATACTGAAAGCGAGTACTTCAACCTATTTCAACATATTCAGACACATATCAAACACAGACATTTAATCAATTACTGAATAACTCTTCAAATTGACAGGGTACACAAATTGACAGATGTAAGTGGCAAGACAATATTCATTAAGAGGCAAGGCTGTCATTGTAGATCTGCGAAGCGGAGTAAATAATGTCTTAGCCAATATACTTACTTATTCAAAACGATTAAGATTTTTAGTATTGATATGGTCACTGTAAGATGTCGTTAGATTAGATAGTTACGTAATAACTTAAGACAGAAGGTCCCTTAATTAAGGACTGTATAAATTAATAACTGACTTGGTATTTCATGAATCTCATAACTTTTTACGGTAGAACAACTGTATTGTGCTTGTGACACATGGTTTTTTGACAAGTATTTTAGTTTTTATGGGATTACTAACTTTTTGTAACTGTCATACTGATGACAATTAAATGGTACGCTGAGCTAGTATAGTTAGGAGTCAAAATTCATGAACTATATAAAACCAGTTACTGCGTCCACTTCCAAATTCGAAATTCACAATCTATTCCTACCTTAGCCAAGAAGTGTTAAAGTTTGATTACGTAAAATTTATTATCGTATGTGTTTCTTCACACTCACAGGTTCAACGTAGGCAGCCAGCCAATTACAATGCTTCATTCTTTCATTACGCTTACTATACGATTACGATAGTTGGTCGTGCTAGGGATACGGTAGAGTAGTTGAAACCATAACCAACGTTACCAAAAACTGCACTAAACAAAATAATATTCATCTATCTTTCACATGGTTTGTACCGCTTACAACCGGTTATATCGTTTTTCTTAAAATGCCTGAACGTCCCACCCAGTCATCCACTTAAACTAAACCAGTAAGCAGCAAAGTCCAGCAAGACTTAACGACACAGTGAGCTCATTCTGCGTAAATAGGAACACCAATTCACCATGATTCTGATTTTGAGATACCTTATACTTCAAACTATGTGACAACCCATCATGAGTAACACCGCGATCATGACTGCTGAGAAGCAGCCGAAACGTCGTCGGTGTAAAAGTAAATAATAACAAATATATCGCGATAGAATCCGTACAAAGTGGTTTTATTTAAACAAAAAATAAAAACTGAAAAAAGAAAGAAAAACATTCAACTGTGTGACCTAAAAGATTTTTTACACCGCTCCGCTACGACAAAGCCTATTCCCTATAATTAGGTTTGCTATTTCACGATGAGATACTCCGCTACTCCGTGCCTACATACTCACAGGGATTTGGAGAACATATTATATTAAGCTTCAAATCTGTGATGTAATGCGAGGCTTGAGTACTGTGCGGTTGATGTAATAATCTGGTAGACAACGTTTATGGCTCTTATGAAGTGTAATCACGGCACGTATCGGTATTTAAGAAGAGTAGGTACAGAGTTGCCTCAGATAGTGTGTGAAATAATATCTAACTACTAATGCCAAAACTCAGGCTTCACAAAGTTGGCAATTCGTTTGTAGGCAATTGTATAAAAATGGTTACTAAAATTCTAATATATAAAAATTAAGATCTGATTGACATGCCACTTAATAAATTTAAAATTGAAGTGAAAAATTGTTTAATATTTTTTTTTATTAAAAATTAGACGAATACTTAAATGATAAAGATGCACGGTCATCGTAATCTCATCTGTTGCTCGCACTGTATAAATTTGTTACAAATAAAACCATATTAAAAAAAGAAGTATAATCGAGTTCTTGCAGGTATCTTCTCAATAGAACCAACCTACCGAACCAGCGAAAGAATCATTTTCTAATGATTTATTTTATTTATTATTTCTGTGATTCCTGACATTACTGTAAAATTCTGACGTTCATATGTGTTCTTGATGTGCCTAAACTGAGTAAATGAAATTGATTCTTTGATATTATAATGAGCTCTCAACTTGACAATGTATTACTCAAGAACTGCTTGTTGTACGAGTACTTATTTTTATAACATCAAAGGGAGCGTCATACTACCGTATGTCATTACAGCGTTACAGTTTGTTTTCCTTTAATGCGTGTTAATTAATGTACATGCACACATATAATCACGTTCTTATCCCTAGAGGGGGAGGCAGAGGTGAATTAACATCAACATTTCACCAATTGTATTCGGTCCCACGTATTAACGTAAGCCTACTGCCGTATTCCGTGCACTATTATTAACTCGAGTTTGCATCTGAAGCTGAGTATGGGCTGTATGTGTATGTATTAGGCTAACAAAACTAGTGAAATATATTTTTATTTTTTATTTTTACCACCATAAAAAATTATATGTATGTCGGAGAAGGGACTAGATCATCAGCCTTCTTCGCGACGATCATACGTTTTCTGGGCGATTAGGGTGAAGTGCCAACACAAAACCATTATTTGTTGGTTTACACATTTAATTTCGTTTCACAATTTTAGCAAACACTCGATTCTTCAACTTATTGGAACAAAGATGATGAAACTAAACATAACGTGTCTTGTGTATTCGTTTCTCCTTGAAAAAGGCCATATCCTCACATTGATCAATCCTTCTTCGATCTCTCCTTTTTCTCTGTAAATGCTTTTCCAGCGCGCAATCTCACATGGCGCACATGACCTCACTCCGGAGTTCTTCTCTCGGCTCAATATAATTACGTTTTGATTGTGATAAACAATTTTATGTGATGTTCAAACGTGATAAATGAATTTAAAGTGAATAATGATTTTACAATACCTTTTCATTATTAATTAGCTTAGTTATTAGATAATTTCATAAACAAAGTACTTTTATGAAAACGAGTGGTTAGATTCGTTTAGTTATACAAACGAATTGCTATTTTATGATAATAAGTAGGAACCTTGCATTTAGACTAGATAAATTTTAAGAAATCATATTAGATTAAATTATGATTAAAGGTCTTCAAGTCCGTAGTTTCGTCTCTTCTGTTATAAACTTGAGTGCGATGCACTCCCTCCGACATGTATAAACAGCAGGCAGGCAACTAATATTGTTTCTTATTCCGTTATAATCATCATTATTGTCATCGTTACCAAATTGGTTCATAACTGTTTTGAACAGTTTGTCTGTGACCTCAGTTGAGACTTAGTCTTCGGTTACTATTATTACTATAGGTTGATATATAAAAAAAATTCAATCATATATTATTAATTCACATATTTACTTACAAAAAAATCTTTCACAGTCTCTTAAATTTACAATTGTGTGTATCTTGTCTGTCTTCAGTTTTTGTAAACAAGTATACCATTTAATGAACAAATTCAATTTGCTAATGGCTAGGGCATTCTAAGAAAAAATAATTATACGAAGAGAATAATTTCTAAAATGTTTCATTTGTTTGGTTCTTTTTTAGTGATTGCTATTTTTTGAGTATTAAAATACATAGTCTGTTAGGTACAGAAGAATATTTTGTCAGCCTGTCCGCTGTCTGTCAACGTTAAAATATAAATAGCTGGGTAAATAATATTGAAAACGTTCTATATTGTACATAGCCTTAGCCTTCTATATCAGCATGTTGCTGCTCGTCCATTAAATAATAATAAGGCGTCCGTTAGTCTCCCCCCATAGCCCATTTACCAGTCTATCTACTCAACCAGCCCATAATCTTGTTCCATTATTAATAGTGCCCGCACCTAGCATAGACTATCCCCAGGTATCTCATATTGTGCGCTTGGGGATGGTATCCGCCATGTGTGTCTATCCCTATCATATTCAATTCTCTTAAAAGGGCCTCTACGTTTTGGCCCGATGGACGCCTTCCAAAGGTCCGGGTCTTCATAGCCCCGAGAGTCACGGAACAGAGAGACATAATAATATAATAATATTTTTTTTTTAATTGACTGATTAATTTTACAATACAGTAAGATTTTTGAAGATGAATAACTAAATTTCTGTTAAGATTGTTTAATATTAGGTTAGAGCATTACCCAGCAAAACTCTTCACAAAATTTCACATGCATAATATTAAAAGGATTTAAAGTATCGTTAAAAATTGTTTACAATTTCTCGAAACATAATGCAATTTAAAAGCTGTACTTCGGCGGTACCAAGGGATTCCAAACCCGTAACTTCAGAGGATCGTCAACGTTCCACAAACTCGTTTTCATAATGAGCTCTTCTAAAAGTGAAGCATTCACATTCAAAACTAGTAGGTACTTTCGATATTTTCTGAAGTTTACGCGAATGTCACTCATTGAAATAAAACCACTCTTTACGGATTCTATCGCGATATATTTGTTATTGTTACTTTTTAACCCGACGTTTCGGCTGCTTTGCAGCAGCCATTTTCGCGGTGTGACTCACGATGGTAGTTGTCACATAGTTTGAAGTATAAGTTATCTCAAAATACCCGAATCATGGTGAATTATTGGTGTTCGTATTTACGCAGAACGAGCTCACTGTGTTGTTAAGTCGCCGAAACGTCGGGTTAAAAAGTAACAATAACAAATATATCGCGATAGAATCCGTAAAGAGTGGTTTTGTTTCAATAGTACTTTCGAGTCAAATAGTTCCCATAACTCACGATTGTAACACTGAAGCTATCCCCAAAGCCAAATTTCAAAGTGTTTTCATAATTTGTCCGATGTCCATTGTGCTTCAAAACGGCTATGCAGGGCCCTATGTTGCCGAAAAAGCCAATATACAAATCAAAGAAGCGTCGGTAGCTTAGTGTTTAAGGAGTCGGCCTTACCATCGAAAGGTCCCGGTTTCGAATCCTGGCCATTACACTACCGACGTGAATCCAATCCTAACACAAACAATTTAGTTTAGCTGAAGAGTTGAAGGGGAATATTAGTTATCTCGGTCCTAATATTCTTAAAAAAATGGACTAAAGTGTAATAATTGAACGCAACTGGCATACATCTCTTACGGCCGTTCCCAATAACATACTGACAGTTAAAGATAGATCGCATCTACGGATAAAGTGCTCGGCTGCTTAAATTCAAAACATAGTAACTCCTATTTTACACCAATTTCGGAAAATAAAATTATACCGCGATGCGCTTTCCCGCAAATAATCAGTTACCATGTTTTCAATTTAAACAGCCGATACGTCAAATTTGACTGCTGCGATCTATCTTCAACTGTAAGTATGTTATTGGGAACGGCCGTTAGAGATAAGGATGATGATGACAAGACATAAATTTACTTTGAGTTGCATCAATTATGTGCGTCATCTATACCTTTAGATGATGTGGATGATTGAGGTGACAATTCTGAGAATGTTCTAACATAACCCATAAAAATACCGGTTCAGATTTCCAGGACAGGTAAAATCTTACGGAGAGCAGTCACATTGGCCACCACTCGTACAGCTCTATCAAGGCTTTCTATCTCAATTTATTCTCAACAAATATTCTTTTTGTCATCAGTGTCAAGACAGAAGCAACATCAAACGGTGCTCTATCACGGCTCTACATAGCGAACGCGAACCGAAAAGATTCTGGCAATTACACGTGCTCTCTCGCAGACGTCGCAGCCTCTGCGGTGTCTGTGCATGTGCTGAGAGGTAAGGAGCTTTTATATTAAGTTCGTCAATGGAGTGCACCTCTATGGATGGTAAGTAGCTAGGGTGGAGGCCCACCGTTTCAAAGGCTGTTGATCTTAAACTATTGGCCCATATCTAGACTGCCTCAACAGATGCTTTTTCAGACCCTGCTCCAGTCTAACCAGGCAGTTTTGCAGTACGGATCATTTGGATCTGGTACAGTAATATCACCCTCTAACTTAATACTGACATTGAGTATAAATCTGCTGGTAACCTCGCCTTACTTTACTTCTGTTTCTTTCTTTACCAAATACCGTCTTCCTTCGGTATTACTCCTTAATTTATAAACCAATCCATAGCATAAAGAGAAGTAGGAGTACTCATCCACAGCTCCAAAATGCAAACTTTTTTGCTGATAATGATACTTTTTCATGCTCTTACTACCCTTCTTGTCCCTCTTTCCATTTTTATAGAGCTGGTTATAAGTTAGTATGAAATTCGGTGTTGCAAGTTAATAACCCCTCTTTAGTTAACTCCCCTTCACAGCAAAAGAAATTTATAAGAGTAAAAAAAGATACAGTTACTACTAACTCAAGAATTCAAATAGAACGATAAAAAACTGATGATCGAATGACAGGGATCCTACTCAACCGTACCTTGAGCACACCCTTCTTATATAAGTAATGGAAGACAAACTTCGCTAAGAAAATTCATACCCTAGCTATTTTGAATTAAGGTAGAATTTCACTTATCACAGTCAAAGATAGGCTTCAAGTACTTTAGTAATTTTTAGGTTCAAATAGCTTCAAATGTATACCATAAACTTTATTGACTTGATAATATTTTAGTACAAGGAACTAACTACTTTAACGCTATAATAGGTGGGATTATCGCTGAAGCGATTAAGTAAAATAACTCAATGACTGGGTAAAGATAACGCAATAAATTATTCTGTATTTTAGCTCCCTTCACAATTTTGAAGGTATTACAAAAGATAACGAAGCAAAGTTAACTCTGTCGGTGAAGTATAACAGTTCATATGACACACAGTGATATCAAAGCTAATGGTGGAGTAGTTAATATTTATTTTCATTTACCTATAAACATAATTTTTATATAATTAAATTTACTATTGTAAAACTTATGAGACTGATGTTTGAGACTTCCTACTTCACACTTCCTACCAACAGGCGATCTAAAGCCTCCTTGCATAAAAAATCTACCTAATCCAAAGAAAAAGGTACATTATATTGTTCTTCTAAGCTTGGCGAAATTCATATCTCAATAGTTGTATCACAAAGTGGTAATATACCCTCAAGATCGAAAAAACTCTCAGATAATAAGGATATACTTCAAGTAAATAAATATATTTTTCTTCAAAAAAAAGGTGTTTGAAGCAATAACCGTATAATAAAAAAAGGTATTACCCACGTAATGTAAAGGCCAAAACAGTTTATCATACCAAACAGGCACTCTTTCTTTGTAGGAAATGAAATCTACTATGCTAAGATAGTGACGTTCTAGTTTTTAAATTTATTCTAAGGACCTTAGTGCAGGGACAAGATGAGAAGATTAAAATGTAAATGTGACTAAAACTATAAGCTGAGGTGCAGCTTAAAGTAATGGAAGTATTACTAG
The DNA here is from genome assembly GCA_914829495.1 of Eilema sororculum. Lineage (NCBI taxonomy): Eukaryota > Metazoa > Arthropoda > Insecta > Lepidoptera > Erebidae > Eilema > Eilema sororculum. The sequence continues at coordinate 4,717,871 of OU618532.1, forward strand.
AACCATTTAAGATTATGAGGTTCATTAGCATTACTAGGACAGTAGGATATTAAACGCTAATATTCACTATCTACTGGACAGATAGATGTGTAATGATGATCTGTACCGTTTGTTGTTACGTAGTGAAATGATCTCTAAAGAGCAGGAACTTCAGTTTTATACTGATTAATTAATATTGTTAGTGGCTGAGGCCCTTTATTCTTCCAAGGGCGTAATTATAGTAAATTCAGTCGAGTCTAAGAATTTGCATCAGTAAAAAATACTTATGTTAATACAATATGAGAAGACTATTACTATATGTATATGACAAAATGTTCCTAAAACCTGCATAGACTACTCATCAGAATATATACGACAGTGGTTTTTGTTGCAGTTCTCTGTGTGTTCTTACTGAATGCGCTCGTGATAATTTTACTCTTCCCCTGATGATTTGCCTGTGAAATGTATTTTACAATTCTTGCAGACAAAATACTTTGTAAATTTATTCAAACCAGATTCTTATAAAAAGTATTTCAATTTAATCTCATGAGATGTCGAATCAATCTTAGTAGAATACTCACAAAAAGAATCTCTAAAAGATGGATTGACGTTCATTTCTTTATATCTTTGGAATGATTTACGGGAACCTTGTAAATCTAAAGTACACGTTAAAATGTTCGTGATTTAGGTTTCTTAAAAATAAATTTTAACTGCTTTCTCCCGTTCGATAGGTATTTTTTTTTTGATGATGTCTTGAACTATTACGTAATTATGTTACCCCCTCTTTTCTTTATTATTGTACATATCTAATATGTTATCATCATCACCATCATTAGCATCTGGGCCCCAAACCTGGTTGCGTTGTAATTTGTACCATAGTCCGATATTCTACTTTTCCATAACCATTTCGTTTTCCTGGTTTTGGCGATTGACCCCCAAATCCTCTTAGTTCCTCTCACGTGCAACAAGTTGAATCAAACTTCAATGCGATTTTGTTGTTGAGTGAGTACATAATAATATGATACTTGCTTCCCGCTTCTCATGTTTTCTAAAAATTTTAAAACGACGTATAATGAATGAGTATTGTTAGTGCTAAGCTACTGCTAATATGGCGTTGTTGATTTATCATTATTATGAGACTCATTGTTGAAGTCAATATTTTTGGAAATAAAGTAAATAAATAGGTATTATTCTGAATAGATACAGATATATATCACTAGTAATTATGATAACTGTTTTAGTTTTATTTAGAACTGGTCTGAGTACCTACATAATGTGTTCACATGCAATTTTAATTCATACAAGATACACGTCATGCTGTCATCTGTGCATGAATGATAATATAATAATACTTCAAACAGTAATAATTATAATAATCACTCATTGGACACTTGGAAAAATTACTTTGGAATTCCTAATAAATTTAATAATAAGTAGCCTAATTAACCATTTTCACACTAGCTATTATAAAAAAATGGCAGTTTCATTGGTGAGGATCTTTAAGACTAAACTAATTTTTAAAATTAGAGTAGGGTTTTACCGTCTCTATCACAGTGAATGTTCTAATGAGCTCTTCCAATTAGTCCCAGCCTCTCTTTTACTACACAGGACAACACGTGTAGTGCTTAGATGTCACCCGCATACGGGGCAGAAAATTTTATCAAGAACCAAGCAGTTTGGTTACTCTTTCCTTTGCCGCACCATTAAGACCTGAAATTCCTTAACACATCACGTCTACCCTTCCTACAGTCTCAAGTCCTATAAGCGAGGCAGTAAAAGCATCTGATGAAGCTGTCAAACTGAGCGCTACTATTGCAACATGGTACGTGTTTGTAATGGTGACCCCCTTTTTTGAGACTTTGCCTTTAGCTTAACATAAGGTGAGATAAAGTCAAATTGACATGTCCTACTTAAAAAAGAGTTAAAAGCACAGGTCTACATATTAAAAAAGATACGTATAATAAGGGTGTATTTTTCAGGGCTACCTTAACCGTTGTAGTTACAGCAAGATGTTCTAAGAGAGACCTTCTCTAACTTTTTGAGAGGTCATTCACAGATTTTGGAAAAATCGACCAGTCGGCAAGAAAAATACGAATTATCCATAAAAAATATGGTGTTGATCGATCTTATTTCTAATAGTGATCAAAAGACTCTACGGGGCCACAATTTTCTAGGTAAAAACTGTTTTTATTTACTTTTCAGCCAATTTTACCTACTTCCTACCCAAAACAAGAAGTTTAATCATGGTTGAAATTTATTTTTATTGCTGAAATGTATGGGAAACGTTATTGGCGATTTCCGTCTTTCCTAGTTCTCAAAGCTAAAATGGCTTCATGGAGTATTTTAATCCCCACATGAAACAGGATCAAATGGCGCTAACAAAAATTCTCGGACCTTTAGTATTTTTCTTGCTAACTGTGCGATTTTCCAAAATCTGTGAAAGCAGTTCAAAATATCACAAAAATTAAGGGAAGGTCTCCTAAGAACATTTTGCTCGTTTCAAAAATACATCCTGTATACTGCCTTGTAAGAAAGACGAGACAATTAATATAAATGATTATGACATTTGTTCACAGGAGAAAACCCGCTAGCAATGCAACGTGGCGGCGCTGCAGAGAGCTCAATTTCATTTCTGCTCGTACTAGCTGTAACGATCAGCTGACAAATAGTCAGCGCGTATTGGACGCGTTGCACTACGTACTATTAGTCACAATTACTATGTTCGTACACGCTAGAATAATCTTTCCGATAGTCAGAATTTCCACGTGGATGCACTTCGAGATTTGCGGTGAAATTGTAATAGAAAAAAATAACGGATTCGGATTTTTTTTTATTTGAGAAACGTTCATTGATCAATACTATACTCTTGACTAGAATATTTCATGAAATTTATTACAAGTTGTAAGGTAATATACAGGAACTAGTTATATAATATTATTATACGTTATAAAATTCCTACAATTATTTGTCAACGTTTGCAAGGTTTACACTTTAATCATCTTATCATTTTTTACCTTCTAAATATTTAGAAGAGTGAGAGAGAGCTTTTAAGGTTGATTTAGACCCATAGGACATAGAGCTACAGCTATAACAAGATTTTTCTGACTTTTCTTTCATATTTTAGAGTAAACAAAACTTATAGTCCAATCGCTGGGAGTTTACCGTTTTGACAGGTCGTGATCAAACGGGCGATGTAACTTTGAGCTGGCGTAGAATTTACGACCAAATTCTAAATACCTTTCATTTACCTTAATAACGAGTGATTACTTTAAAAATTAATAATGATGTCAACGTACATACTGAAATTGAACATATTAATTTTGGACTAAAATTATACTGCCTATAATAAAAATGAAAGTTAAATTATATAATAGGGCTAAAAGGAAATTATATAATATCAATTAATGAATTTTTTTGACATAAAATTAAACACGCCCTGAAAAGTAAAAAAATAATTATTTATAAATATAGCTTATAAGATTATAAACACCCGTAGGAGGTTTGTTGAAGTCGATGTCAAGCCAATGTGGTATTACGCAGGAATATAGAGTATGTCCACATTCACTATTCTGTCATTTCATCAATGAAATGCGTTAGTATTTGTGGGTTTTTGTTGAAAACTGTTAGTAAACACAATAAAAATCGGCAGGCAGTATTGACGTCATTACCAAACACCTCGTTTGGCATTCTAACTATTTAACTAGGCATTGACTTCATCAAATTTTTACTCCCAACTTAATATTGATCATTATCATAACTTACATTTTCCAAAAAATAAAGCAATCTTTTTGTCGTTAAAATCAGAAATTTGTTCAATTCAATTCAATTAATTTATTAATTCACAAATTATTTATTTACATTAAACATGCAAAATTAACGGAACAAATAACGTTATTTATTGGAATCGCTAGTCATGACGAATTGACATCTGTCATAGACGCATTCATATAGCGGCCAAACTATAGTTTTCAAAAAAGGAACAACGAAAAAATGTTCTGTCACTGTTTAAACTAACTGAATTTGATGGAGAGCGTATAGAATCAACATTCACTTGTTTGATGTAAATCAACCTTCAAAGAATTTAGAAATTCGGTCGTAAATAATGTTTAAAGTCATACCAACATTTATTGAAATTCCTTACATTAGTTGTTCAAAATTAATTAATTTCACTACGAACCTAGTGGTTTATTAGTATTTCTGCAATTGTTATATGGGCATATTGTTTAAAAGCTCGTTGATACTTAACAAAGCCTCGTCTGGCCGCGTAAACTTGGAATATTTCATTTAGTCTTTATTTTAGGAATAGAAAGTGGTAGGTAACGATAAGCTACACATATTTTCGAAATAAAAAGATTGTATATCTTCATTCAAAAGTACCTATTCATATTTCTTATCCGCCGACCCGCCTTGACTTTACCCGGGGCATTCATTGGCATTGGGCATTTTATTTTTATTTTTCTCTACTTTTGATCAATCATAGTTCCTGCAAGGAACATTCAAAAAAAGAATTAGCGTAATCGGTCCAGGTGTTCTCGAGATGTACGCTTAGCAAAACATTTAGCGATTCATTTTTATATTTTAGACGATAGGTAATTTTCAAAAAGTTATATGCGTAAAACTCCCAGTTTGAGAATTTAAATTAAAATCTTATATATACTTACATATAAGTATGTATGTGGCCTTTAATATGAAACTTGTCTTCAGATAATTTCACGGCTCATTAAATTTCTACTCCCGCTGAAACCCTGTTTTCCGCTTCCGAGAAAAAATGTCATGGGAATATTGTTATGGCTCTTGCTCTTGTAGTTTTGTTATAACTTTGTATTTACTTCTAAAAGAATTCACAATATTTCCATTTTAATCCAATTCATAAGGAAACCAGTTCAGTGTCCAGGTATGATTGTAAAATGTTAATTTGTTATTCTCTTACTACCTAATTGGATAACAGATAGAGTCTAAATTTTTAGTACTCACTTCAACTGCTTTGATGGCATTTCCAAAGAATCTTACTACAAGCATTTGTGTACCATCCCTAGTCAACTTTATTATGACCATATTGACGCTCCGTCTAGTGAATCAAGTCCCATGGTTCAATACCACCAACAGAACAAGATTCCTTTGCCAATTTCATTTCATTTATTAACTTCGAACGAAGTTGAAACATTATCCGAATCACCGGATAAAAACAGACCAAATGTACAGTCTTCTTTATACCCTCACAAATACTTGACCAAACTGAAACAACAGTATAACCCTGACCTTTGAAGAGGCATAAAAAGAAGAAGTATTCAAAGTGAGTTGTCGTCGAGTTCAAGATTCATACACAGTTTATGACCGGAACCGGTTTCAGTGGGATCTTTACGACGTTTTTATGGCCCATATCTCACACGCACCCGTGTATCGTATATAAAAGATTTGTATCCAGTAGGCAATATTTGTAGCGCAACATTAGGTAAGGCCGAGCAATTTTATATCGTTAGTTACTGTGGCTGTCTTTCATAAATAAGTTGAAACTAATCAGCAAAGTTAAAGATCCAAAAGTTGTCTAGTGAAGATCATCGTTGTACGACGACATGATTTTTATGTAGAATTTTGTAGATTTTTTCTGATTATGTAAAATCTTGTTTCATAGAAATAAACCTCTGTTATATAGGACGAATTCTTTCACACCAATGTGAAAAACTGTTACATAAATATTGCGCAACCTACATTTCCAAGTGGTTCAAAACGTTTTCTACTAAATTTTGAAGTACATAATGACATGTCAAATTTTATTTATGTCTGCCCATAAATGGCCATATCAGATGATTTGCTGGATTATATTCAAAATATGTCATCTAAGTGGGAATTTACGGCAGCGTTTTTTATTTGGATCGCTTCCAAGATCTGTTTTGCATTTGGAGAAATGTGGTTATCACTTTTTATCTTGATCGGGTGCTTTGCTACCCCTGTCAGTGTTAAGACTCTCTAAATCGGCCTGTTTATTTATGCCTCTTCCATGACCGTTAGCTGTGGAGATTGGTTTTAGATATTGTCCAAAATGTTATCAAGGTTGCGGCGTGTAGTAAAATCCTTCTCTTAGATCCGTGTCTACCAAAAAATATTATTTTGTGGCATTTTCTTTTAATGTCTTAAATAAGTTTTTCATACCATTAATTTTGGATCGTTTCCTTTCATTTACGGTTATTTGGATTGGTCAATTAATTTAGAATCCTAAGTAATTTCAAGTATGCAGTAATAGAAAAAGGATGTCTCTTCTAAGAATTATAAGTTAAAAGCTTTTAAATTCATCACACATCTAATACATAAGCTCAGTTATAACGTTTTTTTTAAGTTTGCTATATTTCTAATCCTGTTTGTTCAAAAATCACTCCAAGAGATTTTTATCAGTATTTGTAGTGATGCTAAGAGCGGCTACCACTCACTAAACTGCGTTTTACATTTATTTAATTAATGAATTTAATTAAGTACAAGGTAACAACTCAGTTTATTTGAACGGAAGAGGCCTTCAATCAAACTGAGTTGGCACCTTTTGAAAACCAGCCAAAATCAATCTCTGACAACTTTTTGGCCCAAAAGCAAACATACAAACATTTATTAACTGCTAATGAAACAGAAAAACAATGTTTATTATCGAAGTGAACAGAAAAAACATTCTTCACGATTAAACTCCGTCCATTCGTGTATTTTCTTTTTGACAGTATGAGACAATTTGAAGTTTGTGACACCCGCGTACAGTACCGTTTCGATTCGAAATAATTATCGATTTTACTTAAGAACATTTTTTAATCGATTTAATGCATCGACGTATTTGTAATAATATATATATAATTATTAATTATCTGTTTATCAAGTTTTTTAAAATTATAAATAAAGGTGATGTGACACCTGAAAACTGGGCGACTGTCATGTCGTGTAGAGGACAAGAAAAATAAATATCTCTGATTGGGTTCGAGACCTTGTAATTTACAATATAATGGATCAATAATTGATTATTCAAGTAACAGAGGACTCAACTCATGAGTCTAGTGTAAATTATGAAGAAGAGTCTGATAAATCAATGTAATAAATACTATTAACAATATCGATTTGTAGACAATTGATCGAATTATCATATTTCAAGATCTGCTTTATAGTCTGTGTCTGTTTGTTATGCACAGGGCACTTCACTATGTGGGCATTACCCGTCAATAAAGTATGACATTACTGTAGTACATTATTCCATAAATAAAAACAGTAATTCATATGCGTAAACTGTCAAAAAGAAAATAAACGAATGGACAGAGTGTAGGTGTCTGAATTTTTTGACTTTTGTTAGGTTATACCATAAAAAGTATATAGACGTAGTACATAGATTTTATGCGTTTACTATAAATCATAACTTTAGCCAGAATACATTCATATAAGATTTTTTCTTTTCAGATTTGAAGCCATTAATTTTCTTTTTATCTAAAGTCCGAACAACTTTTTTCGTAAAAGAATAAAAATATATTCAAGCAAGTCATTAAAAGTACATCTGCGGGCAATTCTGACTGCGATCTCTTAAAGTATTATAAAATTTTAAATATTAAGAATGTTATTTTAAACTCTATTTCATAGCGCGTTAAGTTAATTGTCAGCTATAAGATCACTCACTTTCAGTTTTTGGCTGACATTTCAAGTTTTCCAAGCAAACTGGAAACAGAAGGTAGCTCTAGTTTAAACAATATTCTACTTAAGTTCTATCGTTGAAATAATATTTTTTTTACTATTACAGAACCTTTCTTTCAGGTTTTTATTTTAAAATCTTCATTTTTTCTTCTGTAAATAGCAAATAACTTACAATGAGAATCGTAACAAAAGAACAATTTGTTTCTGGTGGAAGATGCACAAGATAAACAACTTTTGTCAGTGACTGTCCCTACTACCTGTGACATATTAATATTTAATACGTTGTTGGGTGGAAAGACGAAAGGCGAAAACACATCTAGCGTACGTCACCAGCAGTTTGATTAATAACTTGGTATAGCTGAGAGATATTACGAAGTGTTTTCGGTGCAGAATAATATAAAACGTGTCGACTGAGTCATATTGGAGCTGCAACTCGGCAATAATCTATTCCACTATTATCAATTTAGTCTTTATGCTCACAAGAAGACAATTGTACTGTAATACACAATTTGGCCTACTCTAGCCCTACTTTACATGTGCCCATAAGGCAAGGAATGTACTTCCTACGTACCATATCGCATTGAAATTCCGTTTGGTTCGTGTACTAGCAAGCGCAAATCACAAACAGGTTGCATATAGACTCAGTATAATAAGCTGTACAAATTGTCCAACGAAGCAACATCTATCATGCGGAGTTAAAGGCTGACATATGACAGGTTTAGCTTCGTTGAGAGAGAAATTCAAAATTGCTTGTATGGGTTGGATTCATATGATGTCTTTGTTCCGGGTATAATCCGACTAATTTCTAGAGCGACAGACGTGTTAGGTAGGTGAGATTTGCTTTGTTATCCGTCTCGTACAACTGGCAAATCGGAGCACAGGGTAGCGTAACGTGATATTGTTTTAAAACTGTTGCTAGAAAACTTAATTGACATGTTCAGAAGTCCACAATTTTTGAAATAATAAGAATGACAGATAAGTTTGACACAGAGTATGTTTATCTTCTTAGAAATTACTGTAAATATCGAGTTAATATACATACGTGAAATGTAAACTGTAACAGGTAAATAGTGTAAAATATACTTTATTTATATTATTGGCATTATTTATATTTGCGTAAACATGTTGAATGTTTACGCAAATATAAATAATGCCAATTTTATTAATTCGCGCTGTATTTACATTATTCTCCCGTTTCAATAAATTTTCAGCAACTGTGTTCATGGAGAGATCAAAATGTTAGTGATCTTAAAGCATAAACTAATTATCTTAAAGCACCGAAACTAAGTTTAATTATTAGTGGTACTTATTACACAGACTGAGTTCATAGCGTCTTGAAGTCTTACCGTGTTTGTTCTAAAAGTCAAATCCAAAATTGCCAGTACGTGTTGTTTTCAGACTAAATCCTTGTTCCGTCTTTAATTCAAGTAATTCTAGAGCATTAAACTTAGTGAGATTGGTTTTGTTTTCTTTGTTAATTTATTTTAAATTGAAATATTTCTTTAGTTATTGGTTTAGATATTGACTATGGACATATACATTGTATTATAAGATTTTTCTATGCATTTACAGAGTATTCAGGATTAAACTCCTACGCTTGTCGTAGTAAGAACAGTGATGTACCCAAATTCTGTGTTCAGTATAATGTCCAATGTCGCACTAAGACTTTAACCGTTCACTTCGGTGGTGGACTTCGTTCACCAATATTGTTACTTTAGTGCAGTCTGAATGTTAAGCGTTCAATTTGTTGCTTCAATACCCCCAAACCACAATGTTCTTGTTTTGTATGACGCTTTGTGTTAATGGTAATACGACTCTGTTTAAACTTCTAAGGGGTAATTTGATATTTTATCATCAAAAGTTGTTATCTCCTTATGCGATAGGCGTTTCCAGGTATGCGGTACATTCGTTAAAAACATTTTGTTACATTATCCGTTATGTTACGTTTGTAACGTTATTCTGTTTTGTTATTCAGCCTTCAGAATAGTTAAACACTGTACAATTTTATCCTTATAGTTAAAAGTCCATTTCAAGACTTCAATTCTAAGCGATTTTATTCGGTACATGAACATCAATCGGAGTATTAAGCGATGATAAATCGAGATAAGATGAGCTTGATCGATCCCCTAGCGTATACCCTCATTTATTCTAGCTCCAGAAAATGTTTCAACAGTCAATAAGTTAGCTCCATACTGGATTTCAATATGTCAGACTAATAACTTACATATTTCGTTACTTCATATCATAATAATACATCAGACGTCAGGCTGATATGTAATAGATATTACTCTTCTTCAAGATAGGTATCAAGAATTTTTTATTTTACTTTCTCGTACTTTTTTTTTTAGATTGGGAAGATGCATAAAACTGGTCTGAGGAGGTTTATTGGATTGGTTATATAGTATAGGTAAGTAGGAAATGTCAAGAAGGCTATAATAAGACCGACAACACTATTTTCAGTCCGATACTTTTTATTCAAAAGAACGGAACATTAATAAATTTCAATATAACATTTGTATTTACATAGTTAATCATAATAGTTATATTTTGAATGAACCCATCGGAAAACTTTATTACTTGAATAGTTATCCATCATTGGCACGGTCGTAAAGATTTATATATCTTTCTTTTTACAAAGTCAAAATTAAAAATTACATAATAGTCAAATTATATCTAATCTATTAACCCGCCCATCACCGTACCCGGGGCAAAAGTGCCCATAACGCTGGCGGCATTGTCTCGCTGGGTAGCGATGGCCAACCTTTGCCTCAGGTACGAGATGGAGCGAGAGTCATTAGTTTTATCCCTCAGCCTGCGCCTCACCTCACTAACCAAATTTTTGGCGTCGGTTCCCCAACTACCCATCGTCTCAACCGCAAAGGGCGCGAATATGTACCACTCCGTTAAAGCCGCTTATTTTTTATCTTGATAGTTCTAGAAAAATATTATTATGATGAGATTTTTTTCTAAAACACTAGTCTCTTCGTACTAAAATTAAAAAGTATCTTATAAATCTTATAACGTATGTAGGCATTGATCCCATAGGGTAAAAACGGTTCTAGCAATAGAATCTTAATTCATTGCCATTGAAGGTAAATGGTGCGCAGTTATCTTACATTGCAGATGTTGCGAAACAAATTGCTCCAAGTGACCTTGTGAATTTACAATGGCTTTGTTTTTAATTACATTTTGTAAAATAAAACGTTGTTCATTTTATCATAACATCAATTCCCACGATGACGTAAGCAAATTGTGTTTTCGCTAGTATTCCGTTAATGTATTTGCTATTAACAGAATGAATAAAGGTTTTCATTTTACTGTTATTGTGAAAATTTATTTTTCAATGCGAATTAGAGTTTTAATAAAAATATTTTTCGTATATTATGTAAATGTATGTGTATTCATAATAAATGCTGCCGGTGCCGATATTTCGGTATTTAAGGAAATTTCAAATGATAATAGTTTTGAGATTAGTTTCATAAGAGGTTTTGACAAGAGTTATATTCTGAAATAATGTTAGTGTAAGTCCTGACGTCATAAGTAATCATTTAAGAATCTTCGTTGAATGTATTTTTTGACAAACCAGTTAATATTGAAAAGAACTGAATATTTTTAGACTTAACTTCATGTGTATGGTTGTAATTTAGAAAGATAGGCAACTATGACTAGACTGGTCTTTCTTTTTATAATGAGCATCCTTTACAATCTCCCTCGATGTTCAAGTTCAAGTCGTACTCCAAGCTATGCCTATTATAAGCCTAGGCAAATGACTCACCCATTTGTGAGATCCTTCAAGAATGAATCTACTGCTCATTACGTAATCAATTTCAGCAATGAAATTTCCCAATTTTGCATAAAAAGTGATAAAATGTTCAACGAGAGCTGTTCAAAGTAATGTAATAATCTAACAATATAGTGTTTGCCACATAGGAACGGGTACAGAATTTATTATACGAGGATAATATAATAAAAAGCCTCGGGCGCTCAAAAGTCGCTAGTTTCATGTCCCGAAATAATATTGTACCCGGAAAAACGTTTTGATATTTGGGCATCGCTCTCAATTGTAGTTAGTGGGGTCTTATTGTGAAGACGCTTTGTCCCGAAATTGCACAATATATATTAATAGTTACACATCATATTACTCTTCTTTATCGTGTACTAAGAAAATAATGGGAAAAGGAATTTATATGTTAGGGCGGTTTGTATTTACGTGTGATCGTGGATTCTTGGCTTCAATTTTTAGTTTAGAAGATTTGATACTGGGTTAGGCTTCCATGAATGGAGTATCATAAATATCGGAGAGCAATAGACCTGACTGAAATGGGGATTATTAATACAACATAAGGAAAGGAGTGACTTAGGAGATGATGTCTGATAGTGTATAGAAGAGAACGACGTCTCCACGTATTTGGTACAGAAATCCAAAGGTTTTGGTGACAAATCACACTAGTTATGTTATAATCGAAAATTTGTTTAAATATTTTATTTAATAGAAAGGCTTCACTTAAATATTTCGAGTGTTTAAGTTACAACCGTTCCTTATAATATTAAGGCTGTGGGCTAGTCTTATTATATATTCAACGAGGATAGAATCAAAGAACAGATAACACTGGACCATCACTAAATATTTCTCGCAATATACTTGCCTCAGGTACAATTTATGTAACATCGATAATAGCATCCCAGAATTGAATACAATTTTAATCGAGTTCAGCTCTGATAAATTTTACAATTTTACGATTATTACGTCATTCCGTAAATTATCGAGACATCGGTCGCAGGTCAACTAGAAACAAAGGTGGGGACACACTGCGTTGCTTTGATTTTAGTGTTTTTGATTTAATATAAGATATTATGATTCATTTACATTTAATTAGAAAAAAAAAGCGTTTTACAATTCATATCACTAACAATTACTAACAAATAATTATGAACTCGTACTTATTCATGTCCATTAATTTGCATATATTCTAGAACAAGTAAATACATTTATTATACATTTATAGTACATTTTCTCAAAATATTTGTATGTTTATACAACTTTAAGCGCAATCGTGAAGTCATTTGTATTTTAAAAATAAAAATTCTTGAAAGATTTCTTACTAGTCCGTACTTGTTTAACTTTACAAATAAATTGTCTGGCATTCCCTGAAATGTGATTCTAATTTTAAAGCATTTTGAAGTTATACTTGAAAGGAATGTCCGAACTTCAAAGTGAGTTAGCATAGAAGCGAATAGCAAAATTGGTGCAATACCTACTTGAGTTTTAGTCATGCTAGATAATTAGGGTAATAGAAGAAGACATTTGAGTCGTTTTTATTAATTCCTAAAGTTCAGAGTTTATTTTTACTTTAAATACTTAACTTGATCACAATTACCACCGTCTCATAATACTGGTAAGTTGGATGGGCTCTATAGGAGTTAGACAAATGATACCTTTACTTTTTATATTTGGTACGACGAATTGACTGCACCCCTTTCCTATTGCAATATCGACAAATTATGGTCCCCGGGAATTTTAGTGAGTTTATACACTTTATTTTAAAACACTGAACTTGGTGAAGCGCCAACTGTAATTAACAGTTTTTGAATTTTGTAATTTTATAATTTTTCAGGTAAAATATTTTTAAAATTTATAAACTTTACTTATTTCATGCTCTTAAAAGCTGCATGTTAGGTGGATCATTAACGATACGCTTCAACACTCAACTAGTGCAAAACATCATAAAATATGAAAACGTAAAACGCGTAATTTTTAGTCAACTAAAGAGACACGTCAATTTTGAGTTACTATTTAATGAAATGAGTAAATGTAAAATATCTGTGTAATTAAAGCGCACAGTGTAGCTCCACCTTAAGACTTAAATTACCAGGGTACCGTACCCTAATTCATAATGCTTATCACAAAGTTTTACTACATAAAAGTTTTTATTACTTACAGTTTTAGGGCTCTATATGTAACTTCAACATTAAAAGGTAAATAAGGTATGTTTACACTGTAAATAGATAAACGAATTGTAGGTAGTTATTGAAAGTTCTGGGAGATAGCGATGTTGAAAGGTTTTTGTTACTGATAACAACTAAACGCTTATTGAAAAAAAATCATCTACAGATTGTTATTGAGGATTCCTGGAACCAATTATAATATTATTTAATATTGTATAATTCGATATAGGCAGAGAGCTAATAAGCAAAATTATTATTTTGAAGTTTTGCAAAGCTGTTGTGTTTGTTATAATACGAGGAAAAAATTGTTTAAACCTTTTCTTTTAATTTTTTTCCTTAAATTTTCTTTTAAATATTCCATTATAGTTAAGTAAGTAGCTAAGTATTGCTCAAGGGCGATTATTAAGGTTGCATGTTTCACTCAGCTTTGTAAATCACGATTGTTTAGTAAAATAAGCTAATTTTCACCATATTACTGCGTTTAAAAATAGTAAGAGTTTTCCAAAATTATCAGTATTATGCTACACTTAAATATTTTTATAAATAAGCTAACTTAGTTTGGTTTTACTTATCAATATTTTTTTAGAATTTAAAATACACATCTCATCAGGGTTCGAATTGTTCTTGGGAATAAAATTGTATGTTATCATTTAAGCACAAGTTGAGTTAAAACGCCGCTATCTCCTAGACTATAATTGTAACATTATTATCAATGTACTAACTAAATATAATATATGGTGTCGTTAGTTTTATTACTGGTTCCTTGTAATATTCTACTGGTTGTGATGGCTGCCGCATAATATCAGTTTTTTTATCTTTTCTGTACAACATTATTATAGAATGATGTACCCATAAATAATATTCATCTATTGTATATAAAATTAATTCCTGAAATATATGTAAACGAATGAGGATAACTTTCGAACGACTGTGCGAAATTGTTTTTTTTTGCTTTCATTATTGTTAGGACTATGATTATTTGCTTCAATGCTACATTAATTTAAATTTATTATCATTCATGACAAGAATAATGCAAAAATCAAAATTAATTGTGACGTCATCGTATTAATTTAGGGTAGGTACGCCAAAGGGACGGTGCCTATTGTACCACAGATGTTTCGGTCAATTTGCACCAACTGACCGGTAACACAGTAATTGGTCACGAATTAACTCGGTTCGGTTACTGCGCTACCGAAATTAAGTCTCAACATGATTATACAGATTGTTTCATCGTATGTGTACAACAACACAAATCGTATGGAGAAACGATATAAAAAAGCCGTTATGAATGGTAACAAATTGGACTTGATGTGTACGATAATTTTCAACAATACTATTTGTAATATTACAACATGTTACCTTTTTAGTCAAATTTTGATTATAAAGTTTTAATTAGTTGTGAGTACTGTAACCAATTCGTAGCATTTAGCTACGAGGCTACAAAGTTCGTAGCAAAACGCTACGGTGAATCCGAAAATAGTTTTGCGTGGGAATTGTTCATGTAAGTTCCCGTATGTAGTTAGATGGTTAACAGATTTTGTATATGCATGAAATATTTGTTTATAAAGTTTTAATTAGTTGTGAGTACTGTAACCAATTCGTAGCGTTTAGCTACGAGGCTACAAAGTTCGTAGCAAAACGCTACGGTTAATCCGAAAATAGTTTTGCGTGGGAATTGTTCATGTAAGTTCCCGTATGTAGTTAGATGGTTAACAGATTTTGTATATGCATGAAATATTTGTTTACTAACAGATAATTCAAACATTGATTGCAGCGGCAGCCATTCAAATCGGTTTATTACAATACCAGCTATACATTATTGGATCAAAGTAAGTCAATGTGCATCACAGTAAACTTAATCTATTATCACAATATTAAACTACCGTCATTTGTGTAAACTTATCGTTGTAATATAGACATTCTGTGGACAAATTTTGGTGGATGTTAGGCCAATGTGCAAACAGTACTTAATTAATAAAGTCACGACTATTTAAAATATGTGTATTTTTATTTGTAATTTGATTTGAGGAGAATGGAGAAGTGATTAATTTTAAGCACATTATTTTGTAGAGTGATGCGTCTGTTTTTACTATTGGACTAGATTAGAAGGGCCAGCGGGCAGTTTTTATTTTACAGTCCAATTAAGTGGAAAAAAAACTAAGAATTTAAAATTTTCTCAACACAAAATAAAAACTTTCTGACTCTAAGTTAAAGGTTTTTCAGTTGCGCCATGGAAATATAGCTAAGTACAGTTAACACATTTTAATGAACCAACGTGAACTCACTTCTAACGCAAGCATTTTAGATTAGCTACAGAGATTTCCGGGATTGCTACTGTAACTTAAAAAAAACCATGGTTTGGAAAAAGTAGGTTGCTACTGTTTTTTATAAAGGACACGTCAATTTGACTTCATCTCGCCTGATGTTAAGCTAAAGGCAAAGTCTCGGAAAGAGGGTCACCATCGTAAACATGTAACAGTGGTGGCACTCAGCTTGGCGGCCTCACCAAATGCCTTTTCACGCCCCACTTAAAGGACCTGGGACTGTAGGAAGAAGGAAAGTGAGCAAGCAGGGAGTTCCAGGTCTTAGTGGTGCGGCATTGAAATGAGTCATTGGCACGCTTGGTTCTTAATTATTTATCTTATATGGCACAGGAAAGAATGATTTTGTTTAGTATCTTCGCAACAAGTTTTTCCAAACTTTTGTTACTAACTCAATCGGCTTAATGCTTTACAAATCTTTACAGTTACCTCTATTCAACTTGGCCTTTACCAGTTTTCTCTCTCCATTGTACTGATATTTTGTGCCAGAGTTGCCTGGGTTGACGGCTTTTTAAAACTATGTTAAACCCGAAGTAGAGTAAGTAATTTGGCTTAGACTATTGCTTAGTTTGCTGTGTTACCGTCAGTGTTGTGTTTTTGTGTGCATCATCTTGGCAGAGTAGAATTCGGGCCTCACCATCTTTCCCCATGCGGTGTCGTACAAGGCCACGAAAGGGTTGTTTAACATCAGACGGATACATACAGCCCAGGCTCAGCCTCAGATTCATGGCTCGAGTCAATAAGTAATAAGGCTCACCCCCTATTACGTGGGAGCGCATAAAATGATTAGTGAAATGTTGGTGTCAATTTACCACAGTCCTCCAGGGATAAAGGCATGATATATGTATGTATGTTGTTCAAAATATTTTAAACAATTGTACTACACTTACACAATAGAAACAAATAAATTGCTTTTGAACGGTTTCAGTAATAAAAGGCTGTTGTTTAATAATACTTTGTCATGTGATATTGGAATTGTTAACGTAATTGTCGTATCTGATTGAGTGTAACATTTTGTGGCCATTTACGAATATTAATATGAATGAAAACTGCACGTGCAATAATCGAATAAATTACAATATTTAACGGTGTGTATTGAAACGAATTACAATTCAATCGAAAACTTACTGATGAATGCTATTTTGCGTACCATTCTTTTTTCATATAAATATTAAATACGAATTGATAAATATTTCAAGAGTCATAGTCGCACCGCTTTCCCATTGGGTGAGGCAGACAATGTTAAAATGAAAAATTTAATCTGTTCATACTATTAAAACGCCACTTATAAAATATGTAATAAAAAGAAAATAAAACCTGAACCCCATGTTTGGCACATGAACCACTTGTTCAAACTGTGGTAGAATTCTAAGAAAACTGGCAACAAAGTTTCTGTTTTTAGGCTTTTTGTCTGTAATTACAATGCCTTGTTAAGTATAGCGCGATTCATATATCTCGCACCTAAATCGCGAAATATAAAAGGCTCTGGCGCACGCAGATGGTTTTTTTTTTTTATACAGTACCCGTCAATTTGACTTCACCTCGCCTGATGTTAACCTAAAGGCAAAGTCTCGGAAAGAGGGTCACCATCGTAAACATTTACCATGTTAACAGTGGTGGCACTCAGCTTGACGGCCTCATTAGATGCCTTTTCACGCCCCGCTTAAAGGACCCGGGACTGTAGGAAGAAGGAAACACGTGAGCTGGCAGGGAATTCCAGGTCTTAGTGGTGCGGCATAGGAATGAATCACTGAAACGTTTGGTTCTAGCAGGTATACTCTGCACCGTAAATTGATGGCATCTTAGCCCTGCACGTGTCATCCTGTGAAGGAAAGGGGAGGGTGGGACTAATTGGAAGAGCTCGTCAGAACATTCACCATGGTAGAGACGGTAGAAAACTGCCAAAGACGCAACATCTCTACGCATCTGCAAAGGCTCGAGGGTGTTCGCATCTGCAAAGGCTCGAGGGTTTTGCAATAATGTATATTGGTGAATTTGAGCTCGTCCACCGCAGTAGTAACCAGTGCTGCTGCAGCTGCTATCTTCAAAATATATCCAAGAAACGTGTACCTACTGCGCGTATGGGACATTATGAGCACATTTTGGGGCACATATGTGATGCGAGCAATATTACCCACAAACTTTAGGGTAGGTTAGGTAGGGTAGTTTAGGGTAGGCAGCGCGAGTGTAACGCCCCTGGTGTTGCATACGTCCATTGGCCACGGTAACCACTTTCCATCAGGTGGGCCGTGTGCTTGTCTGCCACCTAAGTGGTATAAAAAAAAAAAACTACGATTCTGTCATATACCTATCGCTTTTTCTACTTTGGTTTTCATACAACTTCCTCGTTCGTTACATAGTTACTTGTTCTTTTTATTAAAAAATCCTGAATCATGACTCTTACTTGATTTTTCAAACTAATTTCGTCATTAATCTTTTCGTCGATTCTCTACCTGTCCGAGCCGTCGAGACTATGTTCTCTTTTCTCCTCTCGATTTTGTAAACCCATATAATTACTTTGGATGTATATTTGATTTATTTAATCAGTTTTGTGCGATTTAAGGTTACGTAACTCTAAATCTGTATTTATTAACTTTTCGCTGATAAGTATTTATTATAGTTCATTTTTATATACCGCAATATAAAGTGTGTTGACTGTACATAATTGATTTCAAAAATTACACTGCGCTTATGGAACAGTGAGCAATATTTTCATAATGCCATGTTTTGTAGACCTTAACTGTTTGTTAAATAACGGGTTTGCAATAACGTTTTCAATATATCGGTTAATATTCCATTAATAATATAGTTGTCAAACAACATTGACGACATTATTGTGTGCTGTTAAAATGTAAATGATATTTGCAGTTGAACAACTGTCGCTTCCGTCATAATTATATTTATTTTGAGTTAAAACGCATCACTTTATTTACACTTAAATGTATTTAATGCTAATTATCATTAATAATGAGATAAGACAGTGGTGTTGTTTATAATATGGGAAAGAATAAACGTTTAACTGGATTTATGATTGTTTTATTTAACGCCTCAGGACTTCCTACTTCAAAGAGCTGCTTATAGAGTAAATCAAAATGGTGTTTATTCCTTAATAAACGTATTTATTTCTTCTTCATTTGGTGAAAGTAACCTTTTTAAATTTCCCGTAACAGATGTCCTACCAACTAATATTATCTAATAATATTATACAGTAAATATGAACATTCACGATGAAATGCGATTTAATCAATCTTGAACTGAAAATATGTAACTGTCTTGTAATGTATAAAATGACCTTATGCATTCTCATGCGTTCATAAATATGTTTCTTTCGCTCCAAGAATGGTGGTGCAAATGATGTAGTGCGATTCTCCTGTCATTCACTGCACCAGCACAGCCAGCTCTTAGCGCGTATATATTTACGTTCACAGCAGGTGCATAAAATACTCATATTATGCGAACCATTCGCGTAAAGCTACTAAAGAAGGCACCAAATGCTTGCTCAAATGCAAGTGTACGTGTCATGCATTTGTTAATTCATACCCTTGTTTTATCTGGCTCAAGTTTTTAGGTATAAATTGAGGATAACATTGGCATTGGTTTCATAGAAAATTGTAATAATATAAACTGTTTATACTGGAGATTGATGGCACTTGGTGGAATCTACTACACATATTGAATAACACACTTGTACTTTACCACTGAGTTTCATTTTATTTCTGAACCTGACTGGTTTCTCACCAAATTTGGGAATTGGAACATTTAAAACATCAATGTAAACCTTTGAGAATGCCGTAAGGCAAAACCGGTCAGGTTCAGCAATAAAATTAAACTCAGTGGAAAAGTACTAGTGTGTTATCCAATATGAATAATATAAACTGTTGTAACAAATATCACGAAGGTGTGCCAAGTTGTGTGAAGTCAATTGAGTGCAGTGACGTTCGTGCGAGTTGAAGAGAGACTACGTGTATTCAGGTTTCAAGCACACTCACGTCCGAGACTTCAAGTGGACAACATCTTCTCAGAATTGTCCCACATTTCGTTGCAGTTTATTATAGATTTGAAATATTTTCATTTCAAGTTCGGACATTTATTATTGTTATTCTTCTTGCTACGTCTAGAACAACGCACAAAGGTTTGCGATTAGGAATAGTATATTGCTTTTATTTTATTTTAGTAAATAAATAAACCTTTCATTTGTACACTACAGTTTACGTTTATAGTTCCCTAACTTACATTGCAAAGCAGATTGGTCTATTTACTCAACAATGTCAAAGCCTCCTCCTTGCCCATGTTCAAATTAAAGCTTTCTGGTCCTTTTAAAGACTTTAAAATTATTTAAGCAACAATTTCAAACACCGTAAGACGAAAATATGCTATTCTAGCATTGATATTAATTCCAGCCACGTTTTCAATAATCGCTCTTGGATATAAAAAAAGTCGGTAATAAACTCGGTTTTCATCAAAATATTCCTGTAATGCTCTCGCAAAAGAATTTAATCCTTTATTAATATGTTTGGCATCACTCCTGGGGCCGGGAAATTGATGAGACCTGTTGAACTAAACAATTTGAATTGGTAATTTCCCGAGCAAAAATGATTGAAGCTGTATTTTATATTCGTTATTGGTTATCGAATAAATAAGTTATCTGTTTAATCTGAGATTAGTTTTGTTTCTTGTCTTGTGTAACAAGAGATTGTTCTGAAACCCATTTATTGAGTAAAGAAAACTTTGTGTACGTACACTTCTATTCCCCAGTTAGCTATCAGATGACTAAGTTGGGTATTATTTATTTTTGTTTTGCTAACATTATTAATTCAATATTCATTGAAGTCGCTTACACTACGAGCTATACTAACATAAATTAAAAATTTACAAAACTAACTTTTAAACGGATCAACCGATTTTCATCAAACATGTCTGAGAACATTCGCATATAAGTCGACTTTAATAAAAAAAAATAAATAAAATCGCTTCATACGTTCGAGAGCTATGATGCCACAGACAGACAGACAGACAGACACGTCAAACTCCCCCTCTTTGCGTCAGGGGTTAACAAAAAGACATAGGAGACAAGGAGGGGTCAGCGGTAGATTACCGGCGTACCACGTTGGTAACACCCTCCAATTAACGCGATTAAAGGTCAACGTCACGGCAGATTGAAAATTAACTTTTTATTTTTCATGGTTTTCTGAGTTCTAAACGGTCGACGTTGGAGATAAATTACAGGAGAGGTGGTTTACAGGCTTCTACCACGTTTTGAAGCAACCGCTTGGTTACGTGGTTGACAATTGTCTGGCTATAGTGTACACTGATAGGCGAGACCCAAGAAATGTTAGCATAACACCAGAGGGATCTGGGATCATATTGTGAGTATAATGCTGCATGAACTGGAGAAGAAAAGTGGGTAAGTGTAACCTGGACTTTAAAGTGGATGCTTTAGATGCTGCTTGTTACGTGCGTTTTGTTAGAATTCCCTAGTAGTTTCCAACAATTACAGTACGACGTACTCGGGAGATGGGAGGGCGCATGGGTGTCGACGCAAATTGCGTCCTACACTATAGGCATGCCCATAAGCATCGGTAGCTTAGTGGTTAAGGAGTCAGCCTTGCGATCGAGAAGTCTCGGGTTCGACCTTGGCCATTTCACTACTGACGTGAACCCACTACTAGCACAAGCAATTTAGCTTAGTTGGAGGGGTTAGCGGGAATATTAGTACATAATTTGGATTCTAATATTCCTTAAAAAAAAAAGGAGATAACATACCGTCCGGTCTCTTGACAGCGTCGCGCACCAAACAAACAGGTTCAAGTGTGGCTGGGACGCTGACAGGTGTGCATGACGTGACATGCGTCCTGCGCTCCTGCCACATGATAGGCTGTGATGCCCGAGGCTGTCGACTGCTTCTCAACAGTGACAACGATGAGAAGAAACACAGGGAGTACCTAAACGAAGACAGGCTGCAATTCAGGGATAGATTTATAGTCTAGACTAATACATAGGCAAGTTTTTATCCCGCGAATAAACTCCTAAGGATTGCCAGAACAGATTAAACAGCAACAGTTTGTTTACAATATATGCTTGATAGTGATTGAATAGATAATATTGTTTAATTCACGCTTTTTTTTGCAAAATTTCATATCCATCCAAGTGAAGCAATTGTATGGTTAGAGGAATGTTAATAACATAACCACGTCGGAACACAGTAGGTACACATAGATATAATCGTCTACAAGTTATACCTACTACTTTTATGCCAACAATACGCTCCTAAGGATAGTAGAACTAGTAAGTAGTTACGTAATATAATAAAATTATAGCGCAGCAGGAAGAAGGAACAGTGTAATAAAAATTATACGCGGTACCGAGTTTTGTCAGAAGTTGGATATTAAACGGTTCCGTTTGAATGAGTATAAATTGCTGAGATATAATAACTCAGACATAACTTGGATACTTCAGAAGAATCTACCTTTTGATATTTTTTAAGCCCGGACTTTACACAAAAGCTATAATAATCTTTGAAGACATTTGAATTATATTTCTTTCTCTCTGTACTTACCACTATGAAAGAATTAAATCAAGGTGGAATACTTAGCAATGTCTTTTTCATCTCGCCAATTCTAGTTGTGTTTAGTCAAAGCCTTCTCCTTCAATCAACAGGCGTGTAGGTTTCAGGTGAGGTAGAATTGTGTCCTGAAATTTGACGACGGGGTCATATCTCTCAAGTGGCTCCTGAAAAGGGATGTACCACAGCCATGGAGTAATATATTGCCAAAAATAGAAGGTACAGACCCTGATTTTATAGTCGTTTCGAAAAAAAATATTTTGGATACAGTTTTGACAGCAGTATCGTTGGGAAGCATTAATTCGGAGAGTAAAATCTTTGAGGTGAAAGGAACAAAGTTAAAATTATTTTTTCTCCAAATTAACAGAAATGTACATAAACACATAGCAAAGTCTATAGAAACTTTGTCCTAAATATTTATATACGAAACGATTATAAAATCATCCGATACAGTCAGCACTTAGTAAAATAAATTAGGTGATTAACTTCACAAAATATGTAAAAGCTAATCCTGACTTGGATGAAGTAAGGAAACTATAAATAGTAACACAGTAATATAGTTAGAAATTTCTTTATAATCTTACATTCCTATTACTATATCCAGATGTTCAATTCCCAAAACGCCATAAACGGCACCATTTTTCAAAGAAAAATGACATCAAAAATAGCACACGAAATATCACAACACAACCATTTTCGTTTCAACTGTCGATGTTGCTGGAAATATTTTGCTATTCAACTGCCGATACATAACTTAATATAACCTGTAACGTAACAAATCTGTCGCATAAGGGATATGGTACAGATAAATAATAAAAGTAACCAACCTTCGTTATAGATGTAGGCACGCTGGCGCCGAGCGAAGATTTATATCTGTCTACCATAATCTAATCATGTTTCGAAAGAAAATTCTTAGATCGGAATATTTCAATGCTTAATACTGTATTATGTTACGTATACAGCATTGTACACCATTTTAAAGATTTTTTTTTTATAAAGGACACGTCAATTTGACTTCACTTCGCCTGATGGTAAGCTAAAGGCAACAAAAACAAAGGCCGTTTCACGCCCCGCTTATTGAACCCGGGACTGTAGGAAGAAGGAAACACGTGAGCTGGCAGGGAGGAGGACCTAATGGTGCGGCATAGGAATGAGTTACTGGAACGCTTCGTTCTAGAAGTTATATTCTACACTGTGTACGGATGGCATCTTAGCTCTGCACGTGTTATCCTGTGAAGCAAATGAGAGGGTGGGACTAATTGGAATAGCTCATCAGAACAATCACCATGGTAGATACGGTAGAACACTGCCAAAGACGCAACATATCTACGCATCTGCAAAGGCACGAGGGTGTTCGTTACCTCTTTATGATACTAACATCACGCCTACGTATTCCTGAAGGGTTATGCAGAAGGTAAATAAGTAGGAGTGATAGACATCGTCATCCACAAAGCAATTATCCCGCATCCAAAGTTTGCAATAAGACCCCGGGAGCGACTAATGTCTAACCTCCCAATCCCAACCCTAAGAGAAAAGCATGTAATAGGATGACCTCGACCGATGTTTAGCAGTTACACCGAGTATTTGCAAGTGATGTTGACTTGAGCCAAAAATACTTTCGAGAGCAATGAATGGTAAAAAAAGCAAATACGGGTCACTTTAGAATCTTAAGAATCACACAAACTAATAATGCTAGCCTAATGAAATGAATTGTGTTTTATAGAAAATTAAACACTTCTTAGGTGCTAGTTATAAAATGTTACGACCACAATTTCTTACGCCACGGACGTGAAGAAAGCACGGAATCGATTCGCTTTGGATTGGGTATTTATATTTATAATTGTATATATTTACAAAAAAGTATGCAAGTATGTTGGTCCACATTCCAGACCCTATAACACAAGCTAATTAAGGAATGCTTCCTTTAAGTCTAGATAGCGTTGTGTAAAATATCTTAGAATATTTTATTTTCCCCTCCTCGGTTACGACTTAGCCATAAGCCCCTCTGATGGCAAGTAAGGGATAAATATTAATGGGTAATGGAGTGCCACAAAATTAATATCAAATTATGTCCGCGCATTAACGAACGCGCTCAGTCAATAGATATAGTAGACCACATTCACCACAATCAGCTCATGTCATGACTTTTAAATACCTTAACCATAATTTTGTTGATTGTATTAATTATCCTCGGTAACATAATAAAATGCAGTGATCATTAAGTGATACAGTAATCTTCACGTTGGATATTTTATGATTATTTATAACTAGCTTTTGCCCGCGGCTCGGCCCGCGTGGATGTCGGTTATCGCGACCAAACATAGCCTACGTCCTTCCTCAAGGTCTAACCAATTCCTATACCAAATTTCATCAAAATCGGTTCAGTGGTTTAGGCGTGAAAGCGTAACATGCAGACAGACAGACAGACAGACATAGGTACATAGTTACCTTCGCATTTATAATATTAGTATGGATATGGATTGAGTAAAATGTTTATACTGTACATGGAATACCTGAAAATACTTCAATATTTATGAATGATGTATTGAGTAACAGATCAGAGTGCTGTTTTTAGGGTTCCATGTAAAAATCTAGTAGCAGAGGTTATGTGGATACAGTGGTGGTCTTATTTCCATAAAATCCACTTATGGTTTGGAAATGAAGTCATATTGACTTGCCATAAATAAATAAAAGGAACCATTAAATTTTTAATAGGCACATATTACCTTTTTAAAGCTAATAAAAACCTATTTATCCTACATTATTTTCTCATTTTAAGATCATATAACTTACCGAAAAACAAAATCACTGCTCCTATTACGTAGAACGTAAAAACGCCGTAAAAGTCTTACGTAACAATATCTTACCCCCGTGATAAGTGAATGTATCGCTGGGTGTTCATATCTTGCGCGCCAATAAAACTGCTGAGTGAATACATCATTTGTGACGTCACTGTAGGGTGATGGGGTGTCGTAAATTTTTATTTGGTTACAATTGATTTTCGGAGCTCTGTTGATGTGCATTTGTTGGATTTGGAGCGGATGTTTCGTAAGTAGCCTCTAAAATGTGAGTCGTTTTGCAAATATGTCGTTTTACCATCATATGGAACAATGACGCAATTTCGAAACATTCAATTTCTTTTATGTCATCGATTTGTTTTTGCTAAGCCAACCGAAAAAGTACCATCATTCTCATCAAATTAGGATGTTGTTGTTAGGTTGCGAGGCTTTCGCCATAGGTTCACTCACTCTTTTTCCTCCTTTTCGTTTGACTCAATCGACTATCTCTAACCTAGCCCCAAGAGGAAAGCTTACACTAGAACTTCATTCGTCATTCATCAGGTATACCACCTGACACCATACCTGTTTTTTTAAAACTGTTTCTATGAATGAACTAGTGACCTGAATGTGTTGGCATTCGCAACACGTTGCTTGGCTTGAAACATAAATTTTGGTTCCCGATGGATTAGAATAGGACCACTCCAGCTCTTTCCTTGGGTGTTTCCAAAGGCGATTAAGGCATATGGTTATTCTCCATCCGACAGTAAACAAACAGTCCAAAACAAAGTGGCTACTATTAAGCGGGACCGAAAATCATATTTGGCGACACGTGGGTCTGTGATTAGCACTGCCAACTCTTTCAGTGATTCACAGGCGTGAGTATAATGTGTGTATGTATGTAGATTTATATAGATATCATTATAATAAAAAGCTTTTGAATCACCAACTTGATTATTTTTCTTCCATGGACTTACTTCATTTTGTAATAGTGTGTTATTCATAAACATTTTAATTTAGTACTCTCAATTTGTCAAAGAGATTTTTCAAAGACGCCGTTGAACATGTTTATTTTGAAAATATTTATGCCATTCGGCATCATTGAAAATATACTCAATCAATTGACTTTTTCTTAAATAAAAAACATGTGTGCTTGCAAGCTTTAAAAAAAATGTGACACTGAAATATGCCGTTAGTCTTTAGAATATCCAATGTAAACTTACAGTCTTTGCAATCAGTCGTTCGAGTTTACGTCAGGGTATCTAGGTGGCATTCCAATTACGAACCAAATCGGACCAATTTAAATCGGCCAACACAGAAAGTGCTCGCTACTTGTAAACTTCATTCGAACGGAGCCAGCTTTGAAGTGATTACCAATTAAACACTGACTTGTTTGCTGTGACGTAACAAAGATAAGCTTCGTGAAAAATGGTTGCACTTAATGGAATTTCTTCGTTTTTGGTTGGTTTACTGTTTTGTCTTTTCAGGTTGTTGTTTTCTTGTGACTGATTAATTTGTAATGAGAAATCCGTGCGGAAATCCCCTGCCGGAGCCGGAAGGGGAGGTTATGTCGGATTCGAACGGACTGAAACCGCACGCCGACTGTGGGTCGTGGTGCTAGTCCACCAAGAGAACTTGCAAACAAAATACTTTTGATATTACCAGATTACAGAATTTTAGTATATCCTTGAAAAATTTCTATAAACTTGCTGTATGAGGTGTTAGCGTAAAGTTGAATAATAATTTATTTATTTATTTCCCTCACAATGGATATACAGTTGATAATGGTACATTGGTCTAAATTTAATGTATGTAAAACTGCATCGTAAGAGCTGGTGCTCGTTGAAGGTCTAAAAGACCTGTCTTACAAGTCACCAGGCGCCATGTAACGGTTCGATTAGTATCGCATTATTTTAATTATAGGTACAAATTGAAATATAGCTATAGGTTGGTACTTATTTATTTATGTACTTTTTTAGTTACATTATAGTACTCGCCAGTCCCGATAGGTAAGTATTTTCTTTACTAACAAACCTGGTCAATATTTTTGATGTTTGATATTTGGCACTAACTAGAATAATAATTTTGATTAATAAATCTAGGAAAGGAAGCCGGTAGAAAGCATCTTTGTATTTACTATCTGTTACTGGAAATAACTTTCATACAAATACTGCCAAACTCATCCGTGTTTTATAACCGATTGGTTCCTAAATATTATCGGTTGAAAAATCTAAGTAGGTATCTGTTAATCCAAGCTTAGTCCATTTATAAGCATTTTTAGCGTTTCAAGTATTTTTTTCTAGCATTTATTATTATTATTTCATTAAGCTGTGTATCCACTAGTGTTTACACATAATTTTCTTCCTTGAAATCTATAAATTACATTACAGTACAAAATGTAGGTAACAAATTCAGGTCTCATTTTAAGAAAATTTTACCACTCCCGTCGCCTTCAAAAATAAGGTGCTACACTTCAAAAGATGCATTCGTAAGTAGCTCAACTTGAAATTGGATTTACATTCAATAGAGTTGGCGACGGCCTTCTTTCAATTGGTGATTTCACTTTGAGGGCTGTCAAAATGCTTTGGCATGAAAGGACAATTTTGATGGCTTTTATCAAGGATTGAGTTCATAAAGAGGGGAATGTATAGGTTTATAAAAATGTTCATATGAAAGTGGAAACGACAAGACGATAAGGAAAATCGGTGAGATATTAAAATCTTGAAAGGAAAAGTAAACCGTGGGTGAATTCGTATGGGGTTTCTTTTTTGAATTGAATATGCCAATTTACTCGTTAAATACTATATTAGCCTGTTGAATTTGTGTTTAACAAAGTAGCATCAATAGATGAATTCAATGTTTTAAAAATTATTCCACTCACAATAATTGATGGAGCATTGTGCCCATTCAGTGTAACCGAGCCGACTAGCACCGTGCACCATGCAAGACTGGCCTGAGTAGTATAGCTTATATACGAGTCTGGTCAGTTTTAGGATAGATGAAATTCTCCACGTTTCGAAGAATACCTTACACCTTTGATCTTAGTAGATCTTCAATATCATATCAGTGATGGAGGTCAGACGGTAATCATTTCGCGGTCAATATCAAAGATCAGTCGTTTTGTAGTTGGTCTGGAAACCGTCATAAGGAGCATGTATCAGCTTGGAAAGAAAGAAAGAAAGAAAAATATTTTATTTTCGTTCCTCACAGTATTAGTGCTTGGCGGTTATGACTCTATTTTTTCGTAAAATGGCTCAACGTTATCGTAATTCAATATTTTATCAATAATACTGTGCAAAAAAACTGCAAGTTAATTTCTTGCTGCACTAAGAAGACGGGCTTAAACTTCATCCCACCACGTATAGCCGGACCAAGTTTGACCTAGTTTTTTAATTATAACTCATTGATTTAATATAAATAAGGAGTGGAACAGAAAGTTGAGCGTTGTCAATTAGTATGCTGAATATAAAGTCTTGTCTTGAGCTGAATGTTCAAGACTTGAAACTGCGAGTAGTCCCTTATAGGGGGAATGCAACTGAGCTGCGTGAACCATTTGAAATTTACCTATACTACTATCTTGAGATGATTATGGAGAATTTTCCCATAATTATTGTCCCATAATTGTTGTCGACTCCTTATACCATTCTCGATAGGAAAGGAAACAGAGAAGGGAAATGATTAGGTAGAGGTTTTTGTCCACTAGAGAAGGATGCCATCTAGCCACCGGCCAGTAACAACTTCAAGGAAATAGCTCAGTTTAACGAACTCTTTCAACAATCTAACGAACCAGGAAAAACTCGTTATGCTGTGAAAATAGTATCTTACCTAAAAACCAAATGTATTCAACAGATAGATATATCTAACATTGAACGTCTATAAATAGGTTTACTAATGTTTGCCATAATTTAAAATGCCACAATTTCATATACCATACTGGTATTTGCCATAATTTCATTAGAAATAACGCTTCAGTTGCCATAATCGTGAAATGACATAAAATGACTTGCACTAATTTCATTGATCATAATCGATCAAGTGTCATAATAATATAAATCCATAAATGTATTTGCTATAACTCTCGTTTTCAATAATGCCATTTTCCATAACTTTTATTCACTATAATAATATAAATAAAGATAATTTAGTACGAGTGCCTGCAATTTTTATGTTAATGAGTAAGTTAATATATTTTTTGCTATTAACATATTCACAATTAAAGTAATAGTATGAGGGTAAAATAAAATAAGCCTGACATAAATAGACAGTACTTAATAACATTAGTCGTCAATTCACTATTAGTCTTGTCGAGATGAGTGAAAGTTGTGAAGTGTTTAAAACTACAAAAGGTGGCATTAAATTAAATGTTTACGGACGGAAAAGCTCGACGGAGCCCCGCTTCGCGGGGCTCCTACTTCTGAGTGGTTTAAAAAAAAATAAGCACGAAGACTAAGGTGGGAGTATAGATGCTGGCGGGAAAAATTCCGAATCATTCCCTTCGAATACTTCGGAAGTATTCCGAAATATTCCGAAACTTTGGGAATATTTCAACTGTAAAAAATAACCGCGTTAGCCTAGTGGTATGGGTAATGGACTGCTGAGACGAGGTCTCGGGTTCGATCCCAGGTTTACCATGGCACACACCAATGACTTTTCGATGCTTTTCGAAGTAATGTCTGTATTTATCGCAGGTTTATAAGTGCCCGGTTAATGGCAATAGGCTCGCCACCTTTTACATTGGGACCTAAACATAAACTGGCGAAATGTGAGTGCTAGCACCTCTGCCTACCCCTTCGGGGAATACAGGCGTGAGTTTATGTTATGTTATGTTAAAAAATAAACGAGGAAAATCGACCTTCCAACCTATTTCACGCTTCTTCTTTAGTTGAAGCTTATGGTTGTGACTGCAAGCAAGCAAACAAACATATTTATTTCAACATTTATTTGACTACTAATACTGTTCTGGACACTGCATCAAAATCGATTCAGCCAAACGCGAGATGATCGTGGACAAACTGTGGTACATACATAGGGTTCAAACCTATAACCTCCTTTTTAAAGTCGATTAATAATACCAAATCTGCTCCTGACTGTAATAAATACTTTTCTGAAAACCGAATCAAAATAGGTTCAGCCATACGCGAGATAATCACAGACAAACATGCATACATTACATAGATACGGTTCCAACTCATAACCTCCTTTTTTGAAGTCGGTTAGCGTAGAAAAACAGGCCTAAGTATAGTAAATACCTTCCTGAAATACGCATGAAAATCAGTTCAGCCAAACACTAGATAATCGCAGGCATACACACATACGTACGTTTCAAACTCATAACCTACTTTTTTTGAAGTGGGTTAACATACCAAAACCTGCTCCTAAGTATAATAAATACTTTTCTGAAAACCGCATCAAAACATGTTCGCTTGCAAGGTTTGCCTTTACTTGTTTTTATTGACTCTGCTATATTATACGCGTTAAGTATTAATTACCTACCTATGCGATTAGCGAATACATACTAGTTACATACAAACTAACCTAAAAATAGGTAACCCTTTTTCAAAAAACAAATCCAATAAAACCTGGTTTTTTATTCCACAACTGACACTAATATAAAGATAGCATTCGATTTCGAAATAAGTAGGTACCTACCTAAAAACAGAAGAATAAAAATCCTGTTAATCTATAAAAATCCTATCAGAATATACTTAATCAATCCCATTTATAATAAAATAAACATTTATATTTTACCTAGGTATGTTCCACTGAACAATAATTAACTCACCCACCACACCACAAACAAACACGTTTATTTCCATTGAATTATTCTGGCGAAATATTCGGCGGAAACATTCAGCGGAAACATTCGAATGCGGGGGTACGAATCTTTCTCGCGGGGCGAGGGAAAGCTTCTCCAGGGAGCATCTCCCCTGTTACCGCACCCCGCAAAGCCATCGCCTGTACGCATTCGCGTGGCAGTCGGGCGCGTGCGGCACCATCGGCGGACGCACAGAGGGGCAGCGGCGGCGGCGATCGACGATCGATGCAAAATACGATATTTCAGCAAAAAAAAAAATCTTAATTTTTTTAAAGAATATTAGAATTAAATTCATTTTGAATAATTCTGAGTTAAAGAAACTTTCCCAGAAGTATTCGGGAATTATTCGGAATTTTTCAGAAGTTTTGCAACTATAGGTGGGAGCTCCGCTTCGCTTCGCTCCCACCTTAGTCTTCTAACCTAACCTATACGAGTCGGTTTGCACTGAGTCGGGGTGTTAACGATAAATTAATTTCGACCTAACAATATTAAATATTATTTTCATATTTATATCAAACTAGCTTTTGCCCGCGGCTCCACCCGCGTGGATGTCGGTTATCGCGACCAAACATAGCCTATGTCCTTTCTCATGGTCTAATCTACCCCTATACCAAATTTCATCGAAATCGGTTCAGTGGTTTAGGCGTGAAAGCGTAACATACAGACAGACAGACAGACAGACAGACAGACAGAGTTACTTTCGCATTTATAATATTATTATATTATTATATTATAATATGGATTTTGATTATGTCAAGGGTCGATTATGAGATGTGTTACCTATGGAAACTAATTATTATGATTTATGTTGTTATAGAAAGTCATTTTATGGCAAATAAAAGTTAAGACTGTTGAGGTGTTATGGTAAACGTTATTAGTTTAAATGATAATAGTGCAAGTAAATATTATGATCAGGGATGATTATGGCAAACAATATTAGTGCAAATGAATTTATGGAAAACAAGAGAATACCCTATATATAGGATGCGGCAACCCTATACATGCGTACAGCATATAAGGTAAAGCTACCCGTTTCTAAGCAAAAATTCTTTAATTTCCACGGGGACTCCAGTTACCTACCATATGGACGCACTATAAATCATGTTACATTGAGGGGCGCGTGAAAGTGTAACGTAGCTTTAGGATGTTTATTTGAGAGTATGACTTCAATTGAAGTGAAAATGTATTGTGAAGAAAAATTAGGACGGAATCTCTGGATATCGAAACAGAAAAACCAGACTTATTTCATTACTTCTTCTTATTCTTCCTAGCATTAATCACAGTCGTATACGAAGCTTTCAATTTTGGAATCTGGGGTCCACGTGACACGAGTCTTTAGCTGAACTTTTCTGTGAAGCGATTGCCATCTGACCTCCACAACCCAAAGGTGATATCGAAGCATTGCAGTTAGTTGTTGAACTTTTTAGGGCTACAACTACCCGTAACGACTGCCATAGATATTCATATGACAACCGGGACCGATGGCTTATCGTGCTCTCCGAGGCACGACTAGAGCAATACTAATACCCGTATTAATGCATACAAATATTTGGATAGAGCGGGGATCGAACTCGGTCACTACCGCTACGCCACAGAGACGCATTTCCACGGAGGACAGAATATGCATGCTCATTATATTATTTGAAAACTACATTCACTGTGGGCGGGTTAATTTGTTTGGAATCTGTCGAACACAGTATCAGCTACCGTCTGTGACAAAACAAACATTCATACAACTGACTGGAGCTGGCATACTAACTATACCTGCTTTGGTGCTATATAACTTCAAATAGTTTGTTGTATAATATTATTGTATTACGTATTTTTCTTGTGTTTTTTAAACACGAAACGAAACGTGGGTGCTAGCACCTCTGCCTACCCCTTCGGGGACTACGGGCGTGAGTTTATGTTATGTTTTTTATGTTAAACACACTAAAGAAATATTGTTATTAATGGCGTTCATATTAATCATTTTAGTGATTAAGTGTGCATTTTACAAACATACTTAAGATCATTTTAAGGATTATGTGCAGCCTCACCACCTTATTATATAGTAGAGAGATTTTGATAATGTATCACACTTTAGCCGGTAGCCGGCTACCTAAGCTCTGCACGAGCTTTTAACGCTTCAAAGTCTAACATGCAATATATTACTCATTTTACGAAATGTGAATAATGTTAATAAAATATGAAATTTTATGGAAACCATAAAAGGAATGTAATATTTACTCATAGCTCGTATTCGGTCAGGGTGACCACGGTATTGATTATTGTAGGACTTTTAAATAATGGTTTGCTTCATGCCTAATGCTCGCAGTGGATGTCACTTGGTAGGAGTTGATATCGAAATATAACATTTTAACGAATATAGAATGGAGACCGTGAATCAGCAAACGGAAGGTGGGACTTTTTCTAGCCTAAAAAGGACAAACGATAAAAAAAGTTGGCTTTGCTAGATTGGATTCGCAAGGAGGATGCCGAATATCGGATACTATAGTGCATATTGGGGGAGGCCTATATCTAGCAATGAACTGCAACCGACTAAGTAATAGATCGATACTATAATAATTTGATTCACAATTTAATTAATTACAACCCTTGCATTATTTTTACTCTTCATTAGCTGTTGCCTGTGGCTCGCTCCACGTGGGAATCTGTTCTGAAACAGGTTTAAATGAGTTGTGGAAACGCGATCAGGGATAAAAAGTAGCTGTTCATTACAGCATCGTCAAATACAACCTTACCTTACCTTCTAATTAATTTGAAAAAACTTGTTCCTAAGTTTCACAAAAACATAGCCATCCTACTTCCCCTATGTTTGTTTGTGTATTCAATCTCGATTACATTAGCCTTTTGCGCCTTTACCAGAATATTTTTATCTATTTTATCCTTGGAGAGGTTACATGTTTGGTTTGCGATAACATCTGTAGATATATATAAATATTTACTGATGAAAACGAAACAAAGAAAGAAACCGTACTGTGCGGGTCCAGATGTTGCTTCAGCACTCTGCAGACAGTGTGTCCCTCATAAACCAGAGGGCAACCAGAGAGTTACCATTGAACATCTAAAACTTCGGGTTTGCGGTAAACATGAACGGAAAACGTGCTATTAAGCCATGCAGGTTCAGAACGAACTACCAAATAATTTAACAATCTGTTCAACTAAATCATAAATAATAAATAATAAAAAAAAACTTCGTATTTAATAGAACACTTCAAAGTGATTTCGTACATTGAATCGAAGTTTTGTGAGCCTAAAATAATACTAGAAAACAGAAACAGAGTATAAAATTTCCTGAAGTAACTACAGTACGCTTTGAATTCCTATCTCATTCTAGGCATCTTTTTGCATTCTACCGTCAGAGGTGGAGTGCGTATATCAAAGAACTCATTATTGATGAGTGCACATGTGAAATAGAATGGAAGCACTTGAATTTTTCTAACTCACGAATTCTATTTTTAAATGGAAGCTAAACGTAGCTTGAACTGTTTCATTTTTTTATACCAACAAACTTTCTCTTTAAAATCCACCTGCTTCATAAAACACGTACGTGCCAGCGTATCCTAAGTATGCTTCAGCTTAAACTTGAGCCTAAGATATGAGTTTTTTTAACGAAGCCAAGGCGACAGACTCGGCAAAGGGCCGCTTTGCATACAATCCCTTTAGCAAGTTTTTGTTATGGAATGTCATTTCATATAGCTGATGAAAATTAAAAGGCTTGATGTTGTGAGAATATTCTGGAATACTATACAGCTTCAACTTGATACAAATAGATTATTCAATAAAAGGTGGTTAGACGTAGGCACAATTTCTTTTGAATAGTTCGTTCATACAAATGTTGACATTCAGCGCCAATCAACCATTAATGCACCCTATTTTTCATATGCACATTGGAGCCTGAGGTCCTGTCCTGCTCCGCTTAAGCTATTATTGGACTGCTTCGGCTGTAGTGGTAGCGTCTACTGTTCGAACTCCCAATCTTGGAAGCAGAGCGTCGTCGATAAATCAACAGGTCTACCGGATTGCTGATGAAGATATGCTTAAAAATGATGGTAGGACGCCATATTTGCCCATGACCTCTGCAGCAACAGCTTACCATTGATGGTAATGCCTTATTAGTTTAAAGATAAGTCATTATAAACCTCAAAAAAAGAATTGAAATAAAGACCTGCTGGGTAATTAAAAAGGATGGAAGTAATCAAGACAAGTGGTTACACTGTAATCACATTTACGATCTAACAGTTACGTGGATGAATCACACATATCATGAGACCTTGATTGTGCTAAGTCTTACAGAGTTTGGCTATTAGACAACCGTTCCAAAATGAACTATTTATTACGAGCGGCGTTCGCTTCCAATTTCACCTCACTATTTTCAACCTATACCACCTTCGTCTTTCTTCTTCACATGTCAGGAGATGAGCCAGTATTCCAGTTACAGGTTTGCAGCACTGTCCAAGACCATGGCTTCTGACTGAAAACCCAAGACGGCGTGCGTTTTAATCGGTTCGAGTGAAATTCAAAAATTTAAATTTCAAAAATATTTTATTTTGCATAGACCATTAAATCGGAACTTACAAAACGTCAACATAAAGTAAATATTAAATACTAACTAATACTACTAAATGGACCACCGGTTCGAAACGCGGCCCAGACCTGAGAAGACTAAAACTTATGGTCTAGATACAATGTTTTGCTTGAGTAGCAAAGCTGAGCGAACAGCTCATTTCCAAGCTTGTTTATCGTTCAAATATTCTTGGATTTTATAATAGCCTCTCTGGCACAGTTTGCTCTTTACTGTATTTTCCGACATAACCACCTCCAACGACTCCGTGGGGGTAGTTTCCGTGGGGATTTTTCGCACGATATTAAAAGAAAAGACCATGGTTTCTGAAATAAAACCATAACCATATTATAAAAATCAAGACATATCGGTTAGAATAATTCATCTTATTTTCCATTTCGATTAAAAAATGTATGTGCTCGGACAACTGTGCTACAAGGGATTGTTCACGGGTTCAAGTCCCGTCTTAAGCATTCATTTTATTCAATTTGAATAATTTGCATACGAATTGCTTGAAAAGTTCATTAAACACATTTTTGTTTAGGACATTAGTTTGTTGATATCCCACTATCTCAAACTCAGGGGATTACTATCCCTAAACTAATAACCATATTTTCACGTTACAGTTATTAACTCAAAGCACTTAAATTAATGAATCTTATAAATTATTCATATCCAGTAAATTTGGTTAAGTTTACGCTTTACACACACCTTAGTTAGCGGCAATCTTTGCGCTGAGAAACGTTTAATTAATTAAATCCATACTAATATTATAAATGTGAAAGTAACTCTGTCTGTCTGTATGTTACGCTTTCACACCTAAACTACAGAACCGATTTTGATGAAATTTCTTATAGGGGTAGATAAGACCATGAGAAAAGACATAGGTGCGATAACCGACATCCACGCGTTCGTTCTGTGAATTTACACCTACACGTCAGATTAAGATAAGTTATGTTAGTTACTAGCTAACAAGTGTCTATTTTGAAATTCTCGCTTTAAGCGTAGCCTAAGATATTAAACATGACCAAAGTTCATTAAGATGGTTGATATATGTATATATTTATTGATTATTTTGTTATTTATACGCTTCCCTCAACACTAAACGTGGAAATTTTATACACCATTATTTTTTCTATCATCTAATCTACCAATTCTAATAGGTTTCCGCGACCCACGAGTAACTACAAATTTTGCTACGTGGCCTCCCTACCAGCAGATAAATGATAAAACAGAAGTGTTGACTAATTTTTAAGACCGGGGATAATTGTAGTATTTTACGTTCAACGTTCATATCTGAACTTATAAATTTTAATGCATATTTTGAGTATATTCTCTACACCGATCGACGCCTAGTTGACTTATCCAGAAGATAAGTCTGCCCCACTAATAGACCTGTATATATAACACACACACACACACACACACACACACATATATATATAAATGGAAAGGGTAGATAAGAAAATTACTAATCGAAATTTTGTAAACTCTTGCAACGTTCCTTCCGTGGTATCATATAGATACTTATAATATTGGTAAAACACCATTGGGTTCAATTGTACCACGGGGACAAATGTAACGGTACAACTGTACCCGAAAAATTGCTACAAATATCCTCATAATGTCATCTAATGGACATTTCATACATTTTACTTCTTCCGATATCGGATACGGTAATGTAAAAAAAAATTACTTCTAGTTGCATTCAATGCTTACATATTTATGCCCGGAGTTCTAACCTATCCAATCCTATCTGCAAGGTCAAGACTGGCCTACCATACACATGTGACATACACACTTGGTATGTCATTCGCTCAGTACTCATTCTACATACCCAAACTACCGTTTCAATCCTCTTTACAGATATAAAACTTCCTTCAAAAATATTTAAAGAAAATTTATCAAGCAGTTTGGAACGATCTTGAAGGTATAGATTACCCGGTGAAGTTAAGGTAAGTAGATTAAAGATAGCGGAAATTTTCTTACAACAGGTTTTTTGGTAATGAATAATGATATTATCTTTTACTTTGAAGATTATTTTTACATATTTCGATCCTAAAATAATGTTAGCATTGAAATCGTGTTGGACTTAATAATAATGAAAGCTTAGGGATAAAATAGGTCAGCAATGTTTTGGAAAGTAGTTCGAAATTTATGTTCGAAATTCATGACAATAAGCAAGCATATTATATTGCATTGTTCGCACTCTATGCTGTAACGAATATATTGTAATTAACTAATTGAAAATTAATATTATTTTGTGTGCCAATAATGGCTGGTCAAGTGATTTGTAAAACACTAGACATAGATGTTGCTCGCGGCTGCGCTCGTGTGGAAGTCGGTTATGGCGACCAAACATAGCCTATGTCCTTTCCTAATGTCTAATCTACCTCTGTACCGAATTTAATCAAAATTGGTTTAGTGTTTTAGGCGTGAAAGCTTAACAGACAGATAGATAGATAGAGTTACTATATTGAAATTAAATCAAATCCATCCATCTAAAGTATAATATATTCAATCTCTCTTTATGATATTATAGACTGGTTATTGGTTAACTGGTTCGCTGAGCGGTGGGACTTGCCGATCCTGGGACGGTGGATACAATTGCACGCAATAAAGTCTAACACAGTCCCCGGTTCGGGGTGGTACACCCAAACTGTTTAAATTATTCATTGTTTTATTACCTATTAACTTTAGTTGTAAGTTATTTCCTAACAAATTTATGGAAGAAATTCTAATAAATGTTACATTACATTACATAATATCTAATTTGACGTCCTCTGTGACGTAGCGGAAGAACGTTTAACTACTGAGTCAGAGGTTACGGACTTGATTCGATTTCCTCAGTGCAAATATTTTTTATGGCGTTAGTTATAACGACGAGATAGTTGTTACTGGGCAGATTGACTCAAAATAGATTAAAAATAAGGTACACATCCCGATGACTTACACTATTAACTGAACATCACTTCGATTGAATCGTTAATAGGGCTTCACAGCTCACTAAAATGGGCATTTAATTCACTAAATTGAACGAAGCATCAGCTATTCAAAAACTGTTTGACTCAAAATATCTATTCATACATCATACAACTACTTGTTGAAGCTGGCTGCCTTTCTGCTGACTAATGAAGTACAATTCGGGCGTGGCGGTAGTGAACGCGACTGCTACGCAGGAGGCGGGGGTTCGATCCCCGCTCAGTGCAAATATTTGTATGCATGAATATGGCCATTTGCATTTTCCTGGGTGTTTTTATGTATAATATATATGTGTTTACAAAAAAAAGTATCTAAGTATGTTTATCCGCATTCTAGATTCCATAACACAAGCTAGTTAGGCTTACCATGGGTCTAGAAAGTGTTGTGTAGAATGTTGTGGAAAAAAAAAACAATTTAGCACTTTGAAAAGATGGGATGTGGGCTCGGTTGACCATGACCAATTGGGAATTAATTCACAGTACAATAACATTGAATTAAATGATTATCTTGTTTTTAAATCGTTTGATGTTATTAGTATAAATGATTATTGGGATGTGAGGACGACCCCTAAGGCTAACCAAGTATGTGGGTATATTAAAAGATCAAATACATATATATACAAGTCACACCTTTTATTTTGAGTTAAAAAATCTAAAAAAAAAAAAAAAAAATATAAGTTTTTTTATAATATACTTAATAATATATATAAATATAAAAAAATTGTTCAACTAAAGTGAGTTTTCACTTTAGTTAAACAATTTGATTTCTGGTAACGTCTAGCCTAAATCTCTTTCATAGAAACTAAATGTAGAAAGAAAGAAATCACTTTCTTTTTTTAATTTATTTTTTATTATTTAGTATTACATTACTTACTTATATTACTTACTTACAAATAAAAAGAAACCAATTAAAAACTCAGACTAAAATTGAAGATGAAAACTTCTGTCTACATCTATTTACACAGAGCCTTAATGCTATTTATTTCTATGACGGAAATGTAATATTGCCAAGACAGAAGACTTGGTTCCGCCGCATCTTCGGCTTTAAGCAAATTTCTCAAAGAAATGAGTTGACGTGTAATTACTGAGAGAAAACTAGGTCAATTGTAGAACGGTTTTAAATTTGTTTTACTTAGTTTGGATGCCATTTTTACAAGGATGGGGTAGAGTAAGAAATTAAATGTTCTTACAAACTTTAGAACGCACTTGTAGTGAAGTAAAATTAACAATTCTACTATGAAATATATACATAATTAGCGGCCGTCTGCAACTTCGTACACGCGGAGTGAGTTAGACTTTCGTACGAACTACCATCCCCTATTTTAACCCAAAGAGGGGTTTTATTTCTAAGGATACCCAACACATATTTTCAATTTCAAAAATATTAAACTTTCACACAAATTTCCAACCCCCGTTTGGTCCACTTAGGGGTGGAGATTCGTGAAATTCATTCTTCATCCAATCCAAATTTCAAGTGTGTAGGCATTTTAGTTTCTGAGTTTTCGTGATATTTTATACTCGTAGAATTTTTACATACTGATTGGGAGCTTAATGAAGTTTGCAGGCGGCCCTATCAACACTTATAAGGTGCTGATGCACTTCAGACAGTCCCATCTTTAAAAGCCTCGAGACTCAAAAGTACAAGTTTTGGATTCGAAAGCTGGACTAATGCTGTGAGGATTGAATGATGCAGCTTCGTTTTGGTAACTTCCATCAACATCAGTCATCATTCTTACAATTTAGGAGCCACCGTGTTCATTATCGACGTGACCCCATCTATTTAACTTAATGGTAACTAAATAAGTTCTTTTTTTTAAATTAGTTAGGTGACTTTTAGTTCGGAGTAATAATTCACACTATGCCTCAATAATACAGATTTATCGTAAAAAGGGTTAGTGAAAGGCATGAAATTGGTTGACCGTACTTGTCAGAAGCGAGCACAGCCACAGATAAAAGTTAGTGAGTTACAGCGGTTAGATGTCTTTGAGATGATTAATTTTATGTTGTGATCAGAAAGTTTATGGTTCACCGTCC
The DNA here is from genome assembly GCA_914829495.1 of Eilema sororculum. Classification (NCBI taxonomy): domain Eukaryota; kingdom Metazoa; phylum Arthropoda; class Insecta; order Lepidoptera; family Erebidae; genus Eilema; species Eilema sororculum. The sequence goes on from OU618532.1 coordinate 4,758,503, forward strand.
CTCAGTACTGTGATGATAACAGTTATTGCGATAAGGTTCTATCTACTTTGGCCTAGATATGATTCATTCATTTTATCACCGGTTTTTGTCATCGTAACGAGATAAAATTTATATTAGCCTACCACGAAACGTGCATTCTAAGATGCGGACTGAAGCTACAGTAGCATTTTGAAAAGAGGAAATTAAATTATTTCCATGACACGCATTTACTCCGTAGTGGTTAAGGGTGTAACGTGGGCTTACGAAACTATGTTAATTGGATAAGGAATTTTGTCTTCTAAGTATCTGTAATGTCATTACTGTGACAGCAACAAAAAGTTGCGCACTGCTTTTCGTGTTCCCGAATTTTTGTTGCATATTATACATCATAGTCGCTGGGTGTACTTTAAACATAGAAAAGTTTGTTACAAAAACTATGTGTTTCCTTAGCAGCACACGCCTGAACTATGATATATTGACTGCCGTTAAAAGCGTACTAAATCACTTCCATAACATATTAGCTCATATTACAAACTGCACGCGTAAGTTTTAATATTTTAGTACGTTATTACATCGCGTAAATTTTTTCTCTTCGATAAATAAATTCAATTTTATATATTGGCTGTCCCAAGTCAACGTACATTAGTAAGCTTTTTTTGAGATACCAAATATTTAAAATTAAATCACAAACACAGAGAGGCCCTCCAATAAAGGTCAGGCTCACTTAACCTTTATTGAAGGGTCTTCTGTGTCATTAGCTCCCAGCCTATGACACTACCTTAAGCAATCCTGGTTGCTAATATAGGTGAAATAAAAATGTCAGGAGTCACGATGAGAACATTCATTCCCATCCTTATAGTACAGTCAACGTCAGAAATTTCTTTAACAACAAAGTCTCAAAAATGAACTAAACTGTTTTATTAGTTTTAATTGTGTTATTGCCTGAACTAAATGTGTGTGAAAAATATCACAACAATTAGTCCATAGGAAGGGGGGAAACCAAGAAGTTAAAATCATTTTGAGCACTTTGTTCATCAACGTATTTCTGATGCTGACGTGTATACGTGTTAAGGCCTTCTATTGAAGTCAGGGGCTTTAATATTATCTTATTTATCAAGGTAGTATATACTATGACTACAATCGCTGTACCGTGCCTTAGGAAATCGTGGTGGGGACAATGTAAAGAAAGAAAAGGAAATAACAAGAGTTGAGCGTGAGCGAGATACCGCTGGGAGTGTTGGTGACTGACTGATCAAATTTGACGGTCGATGGGTTGCACTCCTACCGTCTTGCCACGCACATACCCAAAGTGTGGTACAGTGGTTGTGGGTAGTCTAAAGCAGATCACATTTCGAATCTACGTAACTTCTTCAGGTTAATTGATTACCTTCAACTGTACAAGCATTTCCTCTGGCAAGTTATACTCACAATAAACGTCATGAATGTCGAAAAATTTAACCGGTTGCCTGCTCTAAAGTGCACCGTGTGCTTTTGACAGAGGATAGTAAACGGTGACGACATTACTCACCGTAATGCCATAAAAGTTTCACTTCAATCCTAAATTATCCAATTTGGAAAGTGTAATAAATATTATATGAAAGTGTGATACTTGACGATGTCTACGGCACACGTTATTGAACCGGTCATTGAAATAATGAGATGTAGAGGTTAGATAGACGCATTGTTCGACCTCTCGAGTACAAAAGGCACATTGGTATATTTTGGGTGATATTTTTTATAATATAATATAATATATGATTGTGCGTTTCACCTTTCAGTTTACCAAATTCAATTTTATGAATAAATGAATTTGCAAAACTATTTTAGTGAGCATTGATTTTTAGCCTATGTATTTGGTTTGGCGAATCAAAATCCATTGTATAAGTTTTGCGACCATCGCGAAAAAATAGGTATACACGAGTTAAAAAATAATATTAAGTTCACAAATGCGCGTCAATATTTTAAAATAATCAAGTATTTTTTGTTTCTGCAATGTTAAGACAACTAATTTTACAATTTTATACTAGTACAGACACTCGGCATAGGCTGTAAATAATTTTATCTTACGAAATTATCGTACAACGCGTCATAATCATTACGTCATTATTATACAATTTATTAACACTGACAACTTGCCATAAAATCGATATAACAATAAAATCCCTCTTACTTAATGGATTCACTTTATTACTCGTAAAATTATTAATGTTTTGTTCCAAAAACTTCATAAATATGGAAAAGGCCGGTCAGAATCTTAGAGGCTTACTTGCCTTTTCTGTCTGATGTAGGATTATTATTTTAAAAGCTGATCGATACTCTACAAATATTACGAAAATAGGCTCTATTTTATTTTTAATGTTAGTCTCTATTTGTTTGTTTTTTTTTATAACACTGAATTAATTTTATTGAAATTTGGCAAAACTATAGCTTGTAGGTAACTTGATAACTTGCTAAGCAACCTTCTGTGGTCTTCTTCAGCCCATGGCTGCAATAAAGTAACCATAACGTCGGGATTGATGTTAATAAAATAATGTGTACCTCTATATGTAGAAAAAATATAATTTTTACCTAGTTTAATTTTGATGTAGATAATCTTTTAAATTTTGGACAGTATTGTAAAGTCTGTAACTGTACTATACCAGATTATTCTAATCAATAATTTAAAAAAGATACATGTATGTGACACTTGCTGTTGCCCGCGGCTACACTCGCGCGGAATTAGGATCCCATTTCTGCAATTATTGAGAGTCTATTCCCGGGGTAAAATGTGCTTAGCCTATGTTTTATTCCATACTGTAACCTGTACTAAATTTTAACCAGATATGTGCTGTTAGAGCGTAAACCACGAAAATCCAAATATCTTCCCACACTTTTGGATTAATAGAATTTATTAGAATAGAATACCTATCTCTTTATTGTATGATACACAAAGAAAGAAAAAAAAGAACACAATACAATATTTTCGTTGTATACATACAATTGGGTATTATCCTATTTAAAATAAATTATTTAACCGAGCTTAAGAATGGTAAAAATTGCGTCGGATCTTATTTTATAGTTTTTATTTATTTTTAATCATCCACCCAACCTAATACTCGTAGTAACTGATTTGACTATTAAATTGTATGACGTCACTAATTCTTTTTTCATAACTTGTCGTTTTGACGTTTAGTAAAAAGTACTTAATTAATTTGACTAGTCAGTAGAGTACCCAATTGGCGGTATTATCGCACAAGGCAATCTCTTCCAGGCAACCGTGCGATGGAGTGAGTCAAAGAGAAGAAAGAAAAAGTTTATTAAGATTAAAAAGTTTTTTTTTGGGTTATTCATACTGTCTACCATATCATATTATTATTATGTGCTGTTGATTAACGGCGCTTGATGAAACTTGCTACACATATTAAATGAGACACTTATTAATAATTTGAATTTATTGTAAACCTTTGAAACCGGTCAATCCAAAAATTAAAAAAAAAAACAGTGGAACGGTACAAATGGACAATATATTTTTGAATTTACGGCACTAAAATAATTCAGTCCCAGAAACAGTAACTGATTTAATGATTTATTGAACTCCTGTTTCCCATAAGCTACTTGAAACAAACATAGAAACTTTTGGCACGTGTCATCCCTTGTCACCGCGAGTAACGTTTGCTGGCTCAAATCGTATAGTTCGGTGGATACCCATAGTATTAATACGGGTATCCACCGAGCTTGACTCTGTATCCATTATTATTTTTCGTTTTATTAATAGGATGTACTTGAAATCATATAATATGTGTATATATAAGTGTAACCGGAATATAACGTGCTTTTTAAACTGTAATTTATACTTGTGTTTAGTGACAATATTATATATTATATTATAATAATTAAAATAATTAAATTATTGACATATTATAAAAAGTATAAATAACAGTTTTTCAATGAACTTGCTCATACATAAATACCTATGTAATGAGTCTCTGTTACTTGAAATACATTTATTTTGATTTGATATACTGTCTCTAATTTTACTGCAATTAGAAATTATAGTGACACCTGTTATCAAACTGTAGCTTGACATGGATTATAGAATCTATTTTTTTTTTTCATTTTATTGGTTGAGTTTGACCCTTAAAAAAGTTTCGATACAAAAAATTCAATAGCTATCATATTTTCAATAATTAACTTCTTATTTTCAACTATTGATAAACAAAACTATGCCATGAAACAGTTAATTATAATTTTACTAACTGCACATTTCTAAAAAATTGTTCCTCAGGATTCATTGATATATTTAACACTACTTAATTATCAATTTTATGCCACCAGTGCTAAAAATTAGAATATTTCAAATATGATGCGCCCATGGCTTTTAACCGACTTCAAACAGTTTCTTTACGTATGTTTGTTACGCGATATTAACGCCAGTTTTGAACGGAATTTTATTATTCTTGCGGCGTTGGATGCACCTACTAATTTGTCTTAGCAATCATTTGTAGGTATAATGTCGTCTCGATTTCGAAAACAAAAAATGTCCAGGCGCTAAGGGTGCGCATAGTTTTTTAATATTCTATGTTTGGTGAGTTTGACCTCATCCACCGCCGTAGTGCCCTGTGCCATCCTCACAGGACGTGCGACCGGAGAGAGGTGTCTTAATTTTTCTAAATTCTCGTGGGTCATACACGGGTATCGCAGAACCCCAGGGTTCCGCGAAATACACTTTGAGTATTGCTGCAATAATGCAACATCAAAAATATCTTTGTTTTATTTATATTAAACAAAAAGATCTTTTCACTTTACCGGGAATAGCATTCAAAAAGTTCGGTGGACGTATCGAGACGCGGCGTGGCTCGTACTGGATTCAAATTACAATTTGGCGTTGTACGAGTGCTTTGTACGGTGAAGCAATTTGTTAAAAATGTTGTTTGCAGCTCAGACTACTTACAAACATCAACAACAAAAACGATATGATTTTGTTTGTGGTGATGTTTGTAAGATGGAGGTCGCTGCATCCACCGTCATTCTAAAAACAGAAAAACCGACCAAGTGCGAGTCAGACTCGCCCCTGAAGGGTTCCGTAGCAGCAAGTAAAACAATATAAAAGTGCTTGTAGTTCATATGTTTTTTTATTATTATTTTTGAGTTAATTGAATGAAAGGCGAAAATATCGGTTTGAAAAAAACTACTCACTAGATCTCGTTCAAACCAATTTTCAGTGGAAGTTTGCATTGCAATGTACATCACATATTATTTTTAAATTTATCATTCTCTTACTTTAGAAGTTAGAGGGGGGGGGGGGGGGTTTGCTCATTTTCCTCTTTGGAAGTGCCTCTCACGCAAACTATTCAGTTTAGAAAAAAAATATGATAGCATTTTTGAAGGCCTATCTATAATAATACTCCACACGTATGGGTTTGATGAAAAAAAAATTGACTTTCAGTTCTAAGTATGGGGACATCACCACCCACGCGTCACGTAACGTCTCTGTAAACGAGGCCTTAAAAATCAATTTATTTCTACGTCGTGGATCGTATATCAAGAATGTTATAAGTGAAAATCATGCTATCTAAATGCTCCCATTTTAGATAAATTGAAATAAATATTGATGTCGGACTATTTGATAAAAGGCGACTGGAGATACCCGTGTGGACGCCCCGAGCCAGAGTGTTAGTTACAGCGGAGCTCATTAATTTTGTAACATAATATCTGCACAAGTTATTTTAATATATTTTGGTTAGTATAATTTACTAAGTGTAATAAAGAAATTAATTATTTGCTGTATAAAAATAAAATAGACCCGATGAGTATCTTTTGATTTTCGTCGATATACATTATTATTATGTTCTGTCAGGTGTCGTGGGAGCCCTCTAGTGGAAATCATCGTAAAAATTATTGAGCAAACATTATCTCAGCTTCAATCACAGAGGACAGAATATGATTTCCTCCTCCAAGACTTCAAGTGAGTCACGTGGAAGTGGCTCAATAGATTTGACAGATACTTTGCATATACTAGAATACAACAGATAGTAAGTTAATAGGCTTCTATTCAGCTATCCCGCGAGTGGAGCCGCAGCTTGCAGCTAGTAAATTTATAAAAATAGCTGTCCCGGCAAACTTCGTTTCCCCTTAGAAATTAGAATCAATTAGCTGTATCAAATTCTCCTAATTATTTTTAGGACGGAAAGCATTTCGATTCGGACCTGACATTAATAGGTCACCGTTACACCTACGGAGCCTATTATACCTATGGGACCCATACAACCATATACCTCTACGCTCAAGGGCGTTCATACTACCATAAACCATCAATTTTTCGAGCTAAATAAAAAAATAGAAATAAATATTTTCGCGGCCCAAGCAACGGGCATTTTGTTAATTCAGAAGAATGTCTACTAATCACCCTCTGACGATATTTGCACGCATTATGACAATTCTATATCAAACGTCAGATAATATAGAAGAATATCATACAGCAGTATTATAATTTTTTTACAATTCGTAATCCAAATTCAAAATTTAGACATGGCGTATGTCGGATCAGCTATTTTATATGGTGGTTAATGTAGGTACATTAATCTTAAATTTTCTAATTTACCGCGCAATTTTCTTCATTTTTTCTTTCATAAGAACCTTCTCCTAACAATAACGAACACAACAAAAAAAGAATTAGCGAAATCGGTTCAGCCGTTCAGGCGTGATGTCGTGACCAAGGGAAATAGCAGTTCATTTTTATATACAGGGTGTAATCGTTAAGTGTGTCCAGGCGATTATTCCGTAACTATTACTGATATCAAAAAACTGTAAACTGATGTCGAAAGTACGTTACCTAATGAGTAAAATGATATCAATAATTTTTTAAAAATCAAACGAGAGGTATCTAAAATTTTGACATTAAACACTCCCATACATTTAGTATTAGATTAGTAGAAAGGTTTTAGTTTCCTTATTTTAAGTGGTCTAGTACTCTTTTTACCTTAATCATGTTTTATGATTACGTATGATTATGACAATGATGATTTTCAAGTAGATACATGTGAAGATTTTTTTTAAAGAATATTAGAACCGAAGTTACTAATATTCCCTCTAACCCCTCCAACTAAGCTAAAATGCTTGTGCTAGGAGTGGGTTCACGCCGGTAGTGTAATGGCCAGGATCGAACCCGGGACCTCTCGATCGTAAGGCCGACCCCTTAACCACTAAGCTACAGACGCTTTTAAATTTAAAAGTTTTTTAATTATCTTACCACTTCAAATTAGTAATAAACCGTGTTTCAATATCGCATTAAATTGAGCAGACTGAGAAGCAACACACTACAAAAAAAAATTGTACCTACTTACTAATAAATAAATATTATTATTTTTAATATTATTACTCTGCTAAGTGAATAAACAGTTTCCTTTAAATCAGTACCTAATAAGCTAAAATATTCTTTTAAAATAAGGACACTTAAAACCTTTCTACTAATCTCATACTAAATGTATGGGAGGGTTTAATGTCAAAATTTTAGATACCTCTCGTTTGATTTTTAAAAAGTTATTGAAGTCATTTTACTCATTAGGTAACGTACTTTCGATATCAGTTTACAGTTTTTTGATATCTGTAATAGTTACGGAATAATCGCCTGGACACACTTAACGATTACACCCTGTATATAGATTAACTTCATACTGATTCCTTTTGTATGGAATAATTACGAACAATCATTTTAAATCCCTTAATCCCGGCATATTCGAATATTAAAAAGATTGATTAACAGATGTCAAATGTCGTAGAGTTTGTACCAGCGATAACTGAGACCACAACTTTAGGGATCGCGTATTACCACGGCTCCATAGAGCATGTTACTAGTATCAATGTCTGCTGATGTAACTTAAGTTATATCTACTTTGGGATGTGTACTTAATATAGTGAGTTTCCAAAAAGGGTAAAGTTTTTACACTTCGCAAGATTTTTAAACATAAGCACAAGTCAGTATACAACAATAGTATTTTTAGCTACCCAGTAGGGCGGTTATACGAACTCATATCCTGCCTAGTAACTGTTTTGGGTCTTATAACATCGGGTGTAAAGCGGCACAATAAGGCGTTCCCCTCGTATCCCGACTTTTCCTTCTTCTTCATTCTATACGTCTGGAGTCCGCTTTTACCAGTCTCACTGCGGATTTGGCTGAATTTCGATATTCCTACCCCGACGGACTTCGGGTCATCTCTGGTTTGGAGATGCAGTTAGTGTGGGAATCACACACCTTGGTCCGGAAACACCAGTAGCTAAGTGAGGTGATAGGCAAATGAAAGTCGTATCAATTCAATATGCTGAAAAACTTTCAACACGGAACACGATAAATGGTTCAAAATAGTATCGCTATATGAGAGGCATATTATGTCTATTGCCCACTTAAAAACCAATTCCCTTTTACCTTCATACCTTCGTTATATATTTATAGAAATAGAGCCGTAGGGTTTTGTTGCGTTTAAGGACCAATTTAAAAGGTTCATCTATGAAGCAGTTATGGTAAGAATATAAAAATTTAGCTTAAAAACCCTAGGAGAGAATTGGGGTTAAAACGATTAGGGATTAATTTGAAATAATAAGTATCTAAGCATCCCTTCGGAAAGTGACCGTTTTTGAAGATGTTTGCTAGTTTGTTACTCACTGTTTGATACAGATACAGATAAATAGTGTGAATCATAGAGAAATTTCGCAACTGCCCAACATTGCCGAAGTCGTAGAGCGAGAGTTCTGAGGATTGCCAGACTGTAAGTGGATGGCCCTAGGTCAGCCGGGGTGCGAGGCGTATGGCGAAAACAACCTCACCTCCGGCCTAGCACCACGACCCTCAGTTGGCGTGCGGTTTTAGTCGGTTCGAGTCCGACATAACCTCCCCTTCCGGCTCCGGTAGGGGAAGTACCCGTGAGGATATCCGCACATATAAAAAAGCGAGAGTTGTTACCTATCAGTACCCCTATCACGAAAAGCTATTGTAATCGTATCGTAAACGTATCGAGAGAACGGAGCATTGCGATTGGTCGGCTTCACACATACACATAAACACACACACGCACGCGCGCGCGCACACATACATAAGTTCACAGCAGGCACGCGGCTAATTAGTCACATAGGCCTAGGTCAGTACCGTACAGTACTGATCAGGCCTAGTGGATTATAGACTTCTAAAAATAAGATAAATATCAGACAAAACTACCAATCTATTCAGTCAATGGTGCTAATTCTGTTGTGTTTAAACTAACTAAATTACACTAAACATCTCTACAATTTATTATTCACCCAGGTTGCAGTCTTTTCGTAGAAAAAGATTATTATAGTGTGTGGCCGATTCCGGTTAGCGCAGATAGATTTTGGCCGGAGAACATGGCCGTTAGGCAAACGAATACTCAATTTGTCGGCGGCCTACTAGTACGAGCAAATTTCAACCTTATTGACATCACACAAAACTTTCGTATATTCGTGATCTGCGGCATCTATTTATGCGAAATTATATGTAATTAAGAAAATGTTATTAAGGTCGAAAATCGTTTTTCTTTTCTTAGTAGTCCTTGTAGTCGGTTCGAGTCCCACATAACATGCCCACCTAACGATTTTGCTATCGAAACTGTGTCTAAAATCTTTTCTTACGAAACGACTATACAATCTGGGTGTATAATACCATTTTAGAGATTTTTAGCATATTTTAGTTAGTTTTGACAACACAGAATTGGCAACAGTACCAATTTTGCCTGTTTTCTACAGTCAAAAGGACTTTTGAACGAGTTTGTAATATAACTGTAACATATATACTCACGTCTGTTTACACCCCATAAGGGTGAAGGTGAAGACAGTTAAACCCCCATTTCCCTACCCATGTCTTTAGTCCCACGTAATTACATCATAAGTTTTGTCATATGTACTTCAAGTTGAGTCTAAACTACCCATACAAGTTTAAGCCGTAAGGTATAAACATTGAATTTAGAAAATTTATTGTTGTTAATTTATTTAATTAAAATCTCTGAAGTGAGATAATCTCTTTACGTGTAAACTTTAAAGGCCTTTGTGTGTAGCAGAGATAGAACAATGTATTAATATTTTTATAAAAAAATGCTTTTATAAGCAAGCTTCTATTTAAATCTGTTGTTGTTAGCAGGCTATTGTCCCAGCTTACCCCGCCCCGTAAGCATCGCCGTGTTTCATTCCAGTTTTCTTCGGTAGGTATTGTTTTACAAAATTGGTTATTTTTTATCAAACCATTTTTTTTAGTAAATTTGCAAGTTCATATTACCTTCAAGTAGAATCTAAATTGCTTCAACTTCCAATAAAAAGTTTTTTTCTACAAAAGATCTAAAGATATTTTGAAAATTTATTGTTATCCAACGGTCTGTAAATCTCTTTGAAGGTGTCGCGTCTTTGTGCTTGTGTTGTTTACCTCTCCAAAGAAACACTGTACTGTAAACGGAGAAATTATCATGATTTTCTACATATTGGAAATTCTTTTGAGCCTATGGAGGAGCTTCGAGGGGAGCTGGTAAGGTAATGGTAGAAAATCATACACCCTGCTGCTCCAGAGGGAGCAAAATGGCTACGTATAAATAAGGAACTAACGAATTATTTACCATCAAGTATATTTATATTCATCAATGGCAATCTGTATTAATGTGTAATAATGTATGCCGTGTCAGTTCAATACAGGAAATATATCCAAATAAGGCTCTTTACATCTCTTTTTGCGGGTGTCGTTAAAGCGACTAAGAGATGGACTGTTCTGCATCCGACAGTAAACATACAGCCCATAAAAAAGTAAGTGTGACGTCAATACGTGAGACCGAAAATCATAGTTTGTCTCTGCCTACCCCTTCAGGCATTTAAATGCGTGAATATAATGTATGTATATGTATAGAAAAAATTCCAACTCTCAGATCCCCTAACCCCGAGAGTACGGCAACCAAGGAACCAAGACGGCGTGCGTTTTAGTCGGTTCGAGTCCGACATAACCGCCTCCACCAGCTCCGTGGGGGTACGATCCGCACGATGAAAAAAAACCCCGAGAGTAAAGCTTGAACCAGAACCTGACCTTGTCCTTCAGTTAGTACGAGTAGTGCAGGTATCGTTGACTTGAGCCCCAAGATGCATTGGGACCCCATAAACAATCAGAGTCCCCAAGATCTTGGCGGGGCCTCATAGACACAAGCATATGTTCTCTCGATATGCTGATAGGTCCATTTATAACCTATGTATGTCAATTGCCCCTAAGCTATCACAGGAAATCTAAATCTATATCAAGTCTAAGATCCCCAAAGACATTGGCTAGGGGCCAAAATTAGTCTACAAACATATTGACAATTATACACGCCACTGGTTACTTTTAGTAGGTCTTGAATGATTTATTAGACTCACTTGCTATTAAAGGATATAAGCGGATAATGTATATTTGGTTTCAGGGTCCAATACGGGGGGCACGCCGTAATATCGGCGATAAGACCCATCATGGAGGACTGACTAGAGAGGCCACACGGTAGCCTCTCGTACCGGCTGACACAGGTGATTACCGGACACGGGTGTTTCGGAAAGTACCTGTGTCAGATCCAGAAGGAGTCAACGTCCGAGTTCCATCACTGAGATGCGAGCGAGGACACAGAGCTGCACACGCTGACCGAGTGCCCGAGGCGGGTCTTAGTGGCGGCTCTGGGGGTGGGAGTCCTCACACTCGCCACTTTGCTCACAGCGATGGTACGATGCGCGAACGCTAGGGGTGCGGCCGCCTCCTTCAAGCAAGTAATGCTCGAGAAGGAAGAGGTCGGTCGGGTTCGGACTAGAATCCGGGCCCAGGAAGCCCGCGAAGAACGAATGCGAACCGGACGTCGGAGGTCGTAGAACGACCGTGCGATAAATCCCCACGGATACCACCCCCAAGGAGCCGGTGGAGGCGGTTATGTCGGACTCGAACCGACTAAAACGCACGCCGTCTTGGGTCCTCGGTTGCCGGAGGTGAGATTGCCAAAAGCATATCTCTCGCACCCCGGCAGACCCAGGACCATCTCTTTCGAGATGGCCCCCTTCGGATTGTGGGGACCACAGGGTCCCCATCTAGCCCCGGTTACGGGGAGGCACACTTTGCGCCGCCGCCGCGGCCTGCTTCTGCTAGGGTGACAGGCGGCTCCACCGGTCACCCCCAGGCCAGCGCTCATGGAGGACGGAGGTCGTTCTGCGACCTCCGACGTCCGGTTCGCCCGGACCCGACCGGCCGCCTCCTTCTCGAACATTACTTGCTCGCAGAAGGAGGCGGCCGCACCCCAAGCGTTCGCGCATCGTACCATCGCTGTGAGCAATGTGGCGAGTGTGAGGACTCCCACCCCCAGAACCGCCACTAGGACCCGCCTCGGCGTGTCCCACGCCGGGCACTCGGTCAGCGTGTGCAGCTCTGTGTCCTCGCTCGCATCACAGTGATGGCACTCGGACGTTGGCTCCTTCCGGATCCGACACAGGTAACTCCCGAAACACCCGTGTCCGGTAATCACCTGCGTCAGCCGGTACGAGAGGCTGCCGTAGAGAGGTAGAGAGGCCACTCTCTAGCCACTCCTCCATGATGGGTCTTACCGCCGCTATTACGGCGTGCCCTGCGCTTGGTCGTCCAAGTCGTAGCTCCCATTCCGCTACCATGTCCCTGTGGAGCTGAGACCTCACGGCCCGAATTTTTTCAGGCTCGGGTACCCGTCCCTGCTTCCGCGCCTCCTTTCGATACCGATATAGCATCAAAAGGGCTCTCGCATCCAGGTTCCACGGTAGGGATCCGGCAAGGAGACTCGCCGCCTCCAGAGATATCGTGCGGTACCCCCTAATGGCCCTGCTGGCCACTGCACGCTGCGGCCCACGCAGCAGACGCGCATTGTGGACCGTCAGGGTGTCCGCCCATATTGGGCACCCATATAGGGCCATGGACCGCACGACTCCCGCGTAGAGTCCCCTGCAGGAGTCATCCGGCCCCCTCATGTTGGGTAGCAGCCGCCCAAAAGCGGCAGCTGTGTCCTTCAATTTAGGGGCCAGTCTTCGGAGGTGCTCCCCGAAGTTCCACCGGCCGTCGAGCACGAGCCCCAGATATTTCATCTGGGGCTTGATGCCGATGAAAATGTCTCCCACTATGAGGCTGGAATCCTCCGGTGGCACGTGCCGAGGCCCATGAAAGAACATGGCCTCGGTTTTATACAGAGCCACCTCGAGACCCAGCCGCCGGATCCGCTCCACGACTTGGGCAACCGCGGTCGTGGCCTTCAGGGTCGCTTCGCGGTATGTAGCCCCGCACGCCGTCACCAGCGTGTCGTCCGCATAACACGTGACGGCGGCACCGTCCGCGAGCTCACCGCACCCAGTCGTAACCGGTGTTCCACAGTAGCGGTCCCAGGACCGATCCCTGCGGAACACCGCACGACATCTCTCGCCGACCGAGCCCGGTCGCACTTGGGTAGAAGACTGCTCTCTCCGACAGATACGCCCCGACTATGCGGCGAAGGTAGAGAGTCACTTTGTGATACACGAGCGCCTCCCTAATGCAGCTCCAGGGCAGGGTGTTAAACGCGTTGGCGATGTCCAGTGACACCGCCAACACCACCTCGCCCCGAGCGACGGCGTCCTTCGCCAGAGTCTTCACGCGCATGATGGCATCCCCGGTGGAGCGCCTCCAGCGGAAGCCATACTGGCCATCCGCCAGGTCAGGCCCCACCCTGGATAGGTGCTCGACGAGACGCTTTGCAATCACTCTTTCAAAGAGCCTGCACACCTCGTCGAGCAACACTATGGGCCTGTAGGCGGACGGTGAGTCCGCCGGGCGCCCCGCCTTTCGGATGAGGACCAGTTTTCCCGTCTTCCACATCTTCGGAAACTGGCCTCGCTCCAAACATGCGCTGAGAAACCCTCTCAGTCGGGGCTCGAGAGCGTCTTCTTCGCCTAGAGCTAGGACCCACGCTCGGCCTGGAATGCCGTCTGGTCCCGGGGCGGTGTTCTTGGCCTTAAGTCTTAACACCGCCAGCTCTAGCTCTACCCAAGTGACCTCGGGCACGTCGTCGTCATCCACGCTGGGTGCCATAGGCGACCTAGGTGGCGGGGTCATCTGCGGTGGAATATGTGCCACCGCCCGCACTGGGAACAGGGAGCCAACGACTCCTCCGAGCAGCTCCGGCTGGAGACACCGGGTCAATGGCGGGGCCCGGGGGCGCAGCTTGCCCCTTACCATAAGGTAAGGCCGCCCCCATGGGTCCCGATCCAGCGTCTCCAGCAGCTCTTTATGAGCTGCTGCCTTTGCCTGCCTTATGGCCACTCGGAGGGCCTTTCTGGCCTCCCTGTACCCCGCATGAAGCTCCGCCTCTCGGGGCTCCGTATCTGCGGGGCGGCTACTCCTCGTTCGGAGTCTGGTCCACCGGCGGAAAGCGATCACGGAGGCCTGTCGGAGCCTCGCGATGTCCGCTGACCACCAGTAGACCTGACGCCTCGGATTATAGGGCGGAGCCCTAGGCATAGCCGCGTCGCAGACACGCGTCATGGCCTCCCGGAACCACGCCGCCTCATCTTCTATGTCGACAGGCCTGTCCGGCGCAGAGGCCCAGGCCTGTACGATGGCGGCCTCCAGGAGGACCTCCCGATCCATTCGCTTAAGCACCCAACGTGGCTCGCGTGGAGCCGGTGTAACTGGCGCGGCGCCCGCGGGAGGGGAGACGTCGAACCGAATGTATCGGTGATCCGACGCTGTCCCCACCTCCTCAACACACGACACGCCAGCTCTGCACACAGCCTGAGAGCGGGGCGCTCGCGAACGAAAGGTCCACAGTTGAGTCGCCCCAGCTCTTCACGCATGTGGCGTTGTGCACCAGTGTCACCGATCCGTCCAGGTCGGATTCCCAGGCTGCCCGAGAAACCGGTAAATGTACGGCTCGGTGACAGCGGCTACATTAATGCCCCACTGTGCCATGCTCTGTAGCAGAAGTGCCTGAGCATCGACACAGTGGTCTGCATTTGCCTGCAGGACGCGGAGCTGAGGATCCATTATGGAAGCCCCATCTCCGCGCCCTGCCGGCTTCGGCCTCCCCGCGGTGCAGGCTGCAGGCCTTGGCACCAACCATATGGTCGGCCGGCTTGCCCTCCGTTGCACACCTGAAGCAGTGCAACGGAGCTTCGCAACTACCGGCCTTATGACCGGGTTGGCCACAGCGGATACAACGGTCACCGACTGTTACCTCCGCCGTGCACTGCACCCCTACGTGGCCCACCGACAGGCACCGGAAGCACCGTGCCGGTCGGGCCTGCAGGAGCCGCACCTGCACCTTCTGGAAGCCCCCGATGAGGAGGCTCCACTCATCGGCAACCTTTTGGGCAGCCGACAACTGCTGCCCCCAGTCTACGCCGGCCGAAGCGTATAGCTCCGACCTTTACTGTGTCCTGAGGACAGCCTCCGGCCTCCACCACGGCGAGCCTAAGCTCCTCGGCCGTGATGGAGTCGTCCAAACCCGATATGCGCACTTCTGCGCACTTGTTGGGCGTCTCCCTAAGCCTAGCCGCTAGGGCGTCGGCTTTAGCGCCGCTGGTAGCGTCGGGAACCTCGAAGATCCGAGATCCGGTGCGCGTGGGTTTGCACACCAGATCCGGGATCTCGAGGGCTCCCAGGTCAATGCAGGCCCTTGCCTGCCTCACCACCTGGGCGTACTCCACACCCCTCTCCATTGTTGCCATCGCAGCAGCCTTGGCCCTTCTGGCCAATTTGGCTGCCTTTTTGGCGGCATTCCGTCTCTGTTTACTGGCTCCCGCTACCTCCCAGCCCCCTGACGGGGGGCTCGAGGATTTTGCTGGAGCCAGAGCCCGGGCCGGGGCTGAAGTGGGCCGGGGGCGGGGCTGAGGCCAGGGCTGGGGACTTCTTCCCCTTGCCCTTCCCCTTACCCTTGCCCTTGCCCTGGGCGCCCTGAGCGGGACCCGGAGGTCCTGGAGGGGGGCGGCGAGCCGGCACCGCCGCCGGGGAGGCTGGGCCCCCCCTCACTGCGGCGGCGTACCCAGCCGGCGTCGCGAGAGGAGGACGGCGGGCGATGTCAAGGATCGCCTCGAGCCGCCGGTTGGTGCGCTCCTCCTGCGCAACCATCTCGGCGCGTATGGCCGCCATAAATTCGGCCAACGACGCCGGCTCTACCGGTCGAGTCGGCGGCTGCACCGGTTGCCGCGGCGGCTGCGCAGTTTGCGCTTGCCGCTCCGGCTGCATCGGTCGGCCCGTGAGCGCCGAGTGCGCCGACCGCTCCAGCTGCGCCTTCCGCATTGACCGAGTCACCACTCCCGGCAACTCGATCAGGTGCTCGACCCTCTTTTTGAGGGCCTCCAGCTCTGCTGTGACCCTCTCGAGCCGGCGCTGGGACTCGACCTCTTGTTGTTGGGCCTCGTCCGCCCTCCTCGCCTGTTCGGCCACCTGCTCGGCCAGGCCCTTGCTGGCGGCAATGATCTGCTGCACGACCCCGAGCATTGCAGCCTGCTCGGGAGTCGGAGACTCTACCTGCCCCGCCATCATCCGGCCGAGCCGATGGCCGAGGGTCATGGTCCTCCGGTAGTGGGCCGAGACCAATGGCACCTCGCTACCCGGGTTAGATCTAACCCACGGGGAGGAGTCCCAAAGAGGGGGAGCGGCCTCCCCACCGTTCCTCCTCGCCCTTTCGCGGCCGGTGGCCTGCACCTTGTGCTCCCTTTCCTCCTCACTGCTGCTGCTAGTGCCGCTGACCTCATCCAGCTCGGCCACCCGCGGCAGGGGAACCTTTTTCCTCCCCTTGCCACGCTTTTTGGCTGCAGACGCCTGTCTTCCTTGGTGGTGACACCAGATTCCTCTGACGTCACCGCCGCCGGTGATACGGACGCCACATCGTCCATGGGTAGCGCGTCCTCCGCGCTACTGTTTTTGTTGGGGCCGGATTTAGAGCTCGGCGCCGGGCTCAGGCAATGGGTGCCCCCCCCAGAATACGGATAGGGACTGCCGTTGCCCACTGGCAACAGGAGGGACTCCCCAGCTAGGCTGGGACCCTCCTGGGTAGATTTATTTGTATTGCTGTCCATTGCATATTTTTTGAGGTTTATGTCCTCCGACATTGACGCCCTTGGGACTGGACTCCCTCCAGCCACTCATCCCATCGCCAGGCGTCAGAGCTTAGGATTGGGGATTTTTTTTTATAGAGGTTAACTCCTCGCGGATCCGAAGATCCACCGGTCCTGTCTGTTCAGGGTTACGGCCGGGCCGAACGGGGTCTGCACCAGACCGAGTCCGTCCACCCCTGGGGGTAATTTTTTTATAGAGGTGGTCTTCCTCGCAGCCCACTAGGGGCCACCGTACCTGACCTAGGTCAGGCTTACATTTTGGCCGCACGGTGGTCTGCACCAGACCATGTCCCCCACCTCTGGACGAAGCCAAAGGTGGAGAACCCGTCCGCCCTAGAACGCCCTCCACTACGTCCTCTGCAAACAGAGGGACATGTGGAGGGCCCACGAGCGGCCCCTGACAGGGCCACTCCCGCCTGGGTTGTCTAAGCGTCTCTCACCTGTCCCCTCTGAAAGCAGAGGGATACTGGGAGAGACGCCGACGACCACGGACCTTACAGGCCCGTCATCCCACGACCCCACATCAGTGGGGTCCGCCGATGGGTTATTTGTCAACGGCCAACAGAACTCCCAAGGTGGGAGTCTGTTAGCCGTTGTCCAGGGTGCACCAGCCCTCCCGCTTCCACTCCCCAGGACCGCGGTCCAAAGGGGGAAGAAACGGAAAGGCCAACGTGGAGGTTACCCAACCCGCACCCCAGTCGTGGTAGTTACCGACACTAATATTGTGGTGAGGATGAATAACCCACAAGATCCATTTTGATTGAAAAAATGAAATTTGAATGTTAAGACGGGAATAGAATCTGCGACCTATTTTTTACATCTTGAGCAATCATATTTTCCAAACTAAATTAATTTGAACAGTTAGATTAGTAATTGCTTTATACATACACTATAGTCACGACTGTAAATCCCAAAATGAAGAGGTGGAGGTGTATTAATACCTACATTTCGCCAAATATGATTATCGGTTTCACGTATTAGGGCCGGCGCCCGGTGCCGGCATCGGCAAGCATGAGGATTTGTATTTGTCGAATAACAATAGATCTTATAGTTATAGATATAAGGTTGAACTTTAAATTGGTAACCATAACGCTGCAGAATGCCGATCGATGCCGACAATAGTCGACGATCGTCATTGAAATTTCAATTTTATGAAGATAGTGATAAGATCTATAATGCTTGGCCAAAAAAAATCCTGAAACTCGCCGATGCCGATAATGGACGCCGGCCCTTAGAGGACGAGTCGAGGACGAGTCATTAAGCGGGCTGTATGTTTTCTGTCGGATGGAGAATAGCCATATCCCTAAGCTGCATTCTACGACGCCCACAGGATGATATTTGATTTCTAATTTCATTAAATCAAGTATTTGCACATTTGTGGTGACAAACTATCCATACTAATATTAAAAATGCGAAAGTAACTCGGTTTGTCTGTCTGTATGTTACGCTTTCAAGCCTTAACCGCTGAACCAATTTTAGATTAGACCATGAGAAAGGACATAGGCTATGTTTGGTCGCGATAACCGACATCCATGCGGGCGGAGCTACGGAAAAAAGCTAGTACTTCACTTTCTCATAATAATAAGATAACAATAAAAATCTTCTCGTAATCAAACTCAACGATTACTTGAAACTTCCAACATAGACGACATAAAAGTTTCCGTATTTTTTTATAATTCGCTAGAAATCTAACGTATCCTTGGTGTCACGTTCAAGATTGATGGCGTGTAGTTATCGAACCATGGGGCAAGATAAATGATGATGAGTCTTGACCTTGTGTCTTCATGTCAACCAACACCCTCGGCCGAACATCCGGGTCTCGGATTAAGACGTCACGCCATTTTGAAACTTGGTGGTCAATAATAAAAGCAGGTTTTGTTATCTTCATTAGATATCTCACGTCTGGATTGCAGTAATATCGGACAGAATTCAGTCAATGTTACTTCTGAATAAAATAGCTTTATAATGGTGAAAGAATTATCAAAATTGGTTCACTATTTTCAGAGTTTATTGATTTCAAACAAATGAATTTGTCCTATTTTTAACGGACTGTTCAGTACAGAGATGTTTGTTACTCTGTCATGCAAAAACAGCTGAATGAATCTGGAAGGTATTTGGAACAGCGATATATTATGGTCAGGATATATTATGCTACTTATAAACCCAGGATAGGATTCTATAGGTCGTGCGAACGGGGTCAGAATTGCATGCGGGTGGAGCCGCAGACATCAGCTAGTATACCAATAAACCCAACAGTTCTAAATTCATAGACAGTGGCATAACAATAAATTTTGATCTTTTGAAAATACAAAGAACAAACTTTTTATACAAGTTAAAGCACTTTGGATTGTATCTTACAGGTAAAATAAACTTAAAATTTTGTTTCTGAAGTGCCTGCTTTCACAAAGTTGCTTAGATCTGCTAAAACAATATACCAACGTAATTTGGAAATTCTAATATTCCATTCTATTCGTTTTTCTTCGCCGAAGGATTATTATTAGCCTTCATCGATCAGCTTATCAGTAGTCGTACATTATCGGATCTCAGATTTCTTGCTCTTCACATACACAAGGATAACGGTTCGCAGAAGTACGTGTATAAATGTTATAATATAGAAAAAAAATAAAAAGTATTTTTATTCTGTACAACCTATATTATACTTTGTTTTCATATATTTCAACGTTTACATGGTTATTATTTATTTGTATATTCTTCTGAGTAGGTATAAGATAAACGTGAAATGTATATGTAATACTAGCTTTTGCCGGCGGCTCCCCCCGCGTGGATGTCAGTTATCGCGACCAAATATACCGTATGTCCTTTCTCAAAGACTAACCTATTTCTATACCAAATTTCATCTAAATCTGTTTAGTGGTTTAGGCGTGAAAGCGTAACATACAGACAGACAGAGTTACTTTGGCATTTATAATATTAAGTATGGAAGTATGGATGTCGTAACTAACTTGATTAATCAGCCGTTCAATTAACCGTCTAGGCGGTTAACTAAATGGCACCGTTCAATTAACGGGCTGAATGATAGTTGTATATTCGTACATACGTGTATAGAAATACAATACATCCACTGACACTTCTTTTCCATCTTAACAAGTGATAAAACCAAAATTAAAAATTTAGAAAAAATCCCACGACGGTTACAAAATAATTTCAAAAGCATTAAATAATTGAAAAAGTAAATTAAAAATTTAAAAAAGCCCCGACACAAAAATTTTCCCCAAAAGGTTAAAAATAAATCGTGTTGGTTAGCCCTTTAACTTTGGTATAGGTACCTAGTAATATTTTGATTCAAGCGTTGTTGTGTCGGGGGACCCTGGATCATTCTGATAATACGTGGGGGTGCTTTGCTGGTTAGGGGTCCCCCGACACAACATCGCTTGAATCAAAATATTACATATAGATATTATGCACATAACGCGCCGCACCAGGCGTTCAGCCGAATTACCCTATGGATGCTACCAACGCTTCTGCTACAGTAGTTTTATCTATATTAGATAATAATTTGCAAATAAACCTCTATTGAGGCTTTGCTGTAATTCAACTCGATAAATGGTATCGTAGAATAGTAAGTGAAATAATTTTCAATTTCATCTAAAGAAAGCTAGAATAACATCTCAAATTAGAAAAAATGCAGCTAGGTACTGATTTATTAATCTGCGATGAACCTGTGAATGATTTTTTAATTCAATAATAACATGAGCTGGGAGTACCTCCACATGGTGTAGGCGGAAACAATTTCTAATACTGACTGAAACTCCCCAAAACATTATAGGAAACTTTACTGACGGAGAAGCTGTACGAATATATCCCACCATGCAACTCGTAAATGCGTACAATCAGATGATGTTGTCTAAATTAACCACGAAATTGTACGAGATAAATGCACGAGATGAGTCTAGGGAACCCAAAAATTATGGCCAAAATCCTCCACCTGGTGCGGTTCCAGTGGACCCAAATAACACAGGAGCCCTAGTATCACATATAAAGTTGGGTGTAGGCACACGAGTGATGTTAAGAATGAATATTAAGGTCAGCGAAGGATTAGTAAATGGTAGCATGGGGGTAGTTCGGGGATTTGAGTGGGAAGGTCTAAGGAGAGATCAGGGCCTCGATTCTACTAAAGCAAAACTATTGTCAAACCACAGATATTGCAAAAAGCGGCAGTACATTATAGATTTTAAACCGATGCATTTAAAGTTCAATATTAAATAACTGTTAGCAGAGTGAATAAAAGATTGTAATGAAACTTTTGTCATTTAATTTTGGACCTTAATGTACAGAAATAAAGTCCAAACTTTAATGCTGCTTTTTGCAATCTCTGTGGTTTGACAATAATTTTGCTTTAGTAGAATCGAGGCCCAGTTAGAAAACGGAGAATTGCCTAAGAAAGTTCTTGTACAATTTGATGACCTTTCTATAGGCAGAAGTCGTCAGGATGCAAATGGTTGGGTGGATATACAGCGAGTGTATCTTTTTAAGGAAATAAATGTTATGGGAAAATATAAAGAGTAATGATTCCACTACTATACACATACTAAGTTGGGCCGTTACTGTACATAAACTGCAGGGCACTACCGTCGATAAGGCGGTTATATATCTTGGACCCAAAACATTCGCCAAAGGGCAAGTTTATGTCGCGCTCAGTAGAGTACGTTCTTTAGACGGTGTAGTTATATCTGATCTAGATCAAAGGAAAGTTTTCAACAACCCACATAATAGCATAGCGTTAGAAGAATTAGAGCGATTGAGAAGGGAATTTCTGTCTTCCGTGCGCTGCACGTATTTTTCGCATAAACTTGTCTATATCGCGGCAACCACCGCACGCGTGCTCCTTTGATATTTCCTTCTAACAAATCATATCTTAGGCTATTCGCGATGCCTGCGTATTACCTATACATATAATAAATTTGTAACCGACCGATGTCTGTACATGGAAAGAATTCGAGAAAAACTATTATAGGGGGCCTTTATAAAAGTAACAGAAGCCAAAACAACGTTAATTGAATTTTTTGTTTGTCTGATTATCTGTTTATAAAATAATAAAATCTTTATTAGATACAAGAGTGATAATAATATAGGATCATAGACAAAATTGGTTTGATGAAGACTGAAAAAGTATACACTGAGGCTTAATTCTAACTTCTTGAATAACATAATATATCTGGTAATGTACCTATGTTATCTAGCTAAAAAAGGCCAGTCAGTGACGGAAGAAAACCTTTTTTTTAAATTTTCTATTGAAATAGTTTAAGCGTTTACAATATTTATGTATCTCTTTTAGAATTTATACAAGATAATGCTCACGACTATGCATAAGTCGGTTATTCGTTTTCGTGATTAAAATCAAATAATTGCATCAGAAATGCATCCGATTTGATCTCTGATCTTGAGCTTTCGAAAAAGAAATCGCATCAAAATCCGTTCTTATTTCGAGATACAATCAAGAAACCCCAAAAAATATTATTGTGTTCAGAATAGTTAATTTGATATATATATAACATACTAGCTGTCCCGGCGAACTTCGTACCGCCAATTTTTTCCTACCCTCATGGCGTCAGATCCCGTTCCCGCTGCACCATTTAGGGGGATGAAAAATAGATGTTGGCCGATTCTCAGACCTACTCAATATGCTCACAAAATTTCATCAAAATCGGTCAAGCCGTTTCGGAGGAGTATGGCAACGAAAACTGTGACACGAGAATTTTATATATTAGGTAACATAAACTCACGCCTGTATTCGCCGAAGGGGTAGACAGAGGTGCTAGCACCTACATTTCGCCAGTTTTTGTTTAGGTCCCAATGTAATAGGTGGCGAGCCTGTTGCCATTAACCGGGCACTTATAAACCTGCGATAAATAGGTACACACATAACTTCGAAAAGCATCGAAAAGTCATTGGTGTATGCCATGGTAAAGCTGGAATCGAACCCGAGACCTCGTCTCAGCAGTCCATTACCTATACCACTAGGCTACCGCAGATTTTATATGTACATTGAAAATATAATAAAAAGTACCTACTTGGGTACTTACAATAGGAGTATAGATGCTCCTATTATGTAACAAATACACAGCCTGCTGGTCTGACGTTAAGCGGTTACCTACAATAAACGCTCGCAACACCGGTGGTCACTCAGGTGTTACCGACAGTACCCTTCTCAGAGAGCTCTGGTGACCCTTTTCACTTATGGAAACAGCGTTGTTTCATCGTGGTTTGTAGTAATTTACTATTCGAGTAATTTAAAGCTCAACATTCAAAAGCTAAAATCCTATAAGTAAGCATTTAATTTTTACACTAGGTAAATAACTTGCAAATATTTTGTAAAATACATTTATTTCACTTAGTAAAAAGCTAAAGAGCGCAAGTAGAATTGAATTTTTGTGTACGTGGCTTTAGGATCTGTTGCACATTTTGCTTGTAGTGCTCATTTTGCGCATTTTGCTTTTTGCACATTTTGAGTTTTGCACATTATGCTCCTAAGGGGAACTAATTTGGCAATCGGCTATAGTCAAGTAATTTAACGATAATTATGATCGTTTTACTCAAACATACTTAATTAAAAAAATATTAGTTTGAACTTTATTAAAGTTGTTATATAATCAGATTTTCTTTCAAAAAGAGCAGTATTTCAGTATGTAAGACTATAGACAAATAATAATTTTATATACACTATATTTATTTATGATTATTTACAACAAATAATGACAGCCTCTGTGGTGTGGCGGTAGTGCACGCGACTGCCACGCAGTAGGCGCGGGTTCGATTCCCGCTCAGTGCAAATATTTGTATGCATGAATATGGCTATTTGCATTGGTCTGGGTGTTTCTATGTATAATATGTATGTATTTACAAAAAAAAGTATATAAGTATGTTTATCCGCATTCTAGATTCCATAACACAAGCTATAAAAGCTTACCATGGGTCTAGATAGCGTTGTGTAGAATGTTGTGGAATATTTATTATTTATTATTTATATGTCTCAAGTTGCCCACAGACTAACAATACAGGTTTGGGAAATTTCGTGTCCTCCGTTCGAGCAATTTTTGTAAGAAGAGGTACAAAGTTATTGATACATTAAGTTAAAACCTCTTTTTCTAAAAAATTCAAATTCTCTTTTTAATACGCTCGATATAGATATCAAACTAATTCTGTTTATGAAAACATGCTCTGTAATCGGTATCATTAAAATCCATACTAATATTATAAATGCGAAAGTAACTCTGTCTGTCTGTCTGTCTGTCTGTTTGTTACGCTTTCATGCCTAAACCACTGAACCGATTTTGATGAAATTTGGTATAAGGGTAGATTAGACCTTGAGAAAGGACATAGGCTATGTTTGGTCGCGATAACCGACTTCCACGCGGGCGGAGCCGCGGGCAAAAGCTAGTCCACCATAAAACAAAGAAAAACAAAACACATCTCAAATTCAACACCCTTAGCTCAGTTCTATTCCATCTCCTTCTCATCCTTCAAATAAATCCCACCCATGCTGGTTATTTATTTCCACACAAAGAGGATTAAAATTATCATTTTATTTATTCATTGCTTCAATTACTAATTGGAATGTTACTTTACAACATTAGGGTGTATCTACACTAGACAAACAATTCGCAGTGATTCAAGTATGTTCAGTTGTAATGAATTGTTGTTTATTCGAAGTAATTGAAACAATATTTGTTGAACACTTGATTTATAATCAACAAATTGTGATTGAGATGAAATTATGATTATGGTATTCGTGTACGCTACGTACTTTATATCTATACATATAATAAATCTGTAAACGATCGATGTCTGTACATGGAAAGGAAATGAGAAAAATTGTTATAGGGGGACTTTATAAACGTAATAGAAGCCAAATCAACGTTTTTTGGAATTTTTGTCTGTTTGTCTGTTTATCTGTTTATCTGTTTATCTGTTTATCTGTTTCTCTGTTTCTCTGTTTCTCTGTTTCTCTGTTTGTCTGTGAGTTTGTGCACGCTAATCTCAGAATCGGCTGAACGGATTTGGTTGCGGTTTTCACTAATATATTGTGGTAGGCTTCACTTAACATTTAGTGTTTGTTTTATTGAAATCTGTTCATAAATAAAAAAGTTATGTCAATAATAGCATATCACGGCTAAAAAATTGTGATTATGTGAATAGATCGAACCAATAAAGAAGCAACAACAGCTTACAAGAAGATATTATTTCGGTCATAGGAATCTGAAGAACTTCGAGAGGCCAGAGTTCTACATCTCAGCCAAGTCAGGTCAGGTTACTGCAGAATCTTCAGCACAGCCGGTGTCTCGATAGAATTCACATTATTCTCGAACGATTTTCTCTCGAATCCAACCAATTAGTAAGCAGCTGGTTCGGTAAAAAGACTCCTGGCTTTCATAATTAATATCATCACGCTATTATAATAAGGAATGGGGCAGAATGTTTTTATGACATAATATGTAAATGTCTATTTCACACTACGATTTCATGGTAACTGTGGCTCAGTACGTCTGCGGTGGATTTATAACTTAGCTGAGTCGCGTTCGAATCCATTTAAGATAATTTTTCTTTTTTTATGGTTTTTTATTTACTTTTGTTTAACTTTTTTATTTTATTGTATATTTGTTGTATTTTTTTGCATTTATAGTTTTATTTGAAGTAAAATATAAATTCTATGCTTAGTATTCTATAGGTAGTACATAAAACTAGGCTGTGTGACAGTAATAGTAGAACTTATTATATAATATTCTTAGATCTACCTATACAAAATTCTTCATTTCGGAGATTCCATCACATCGGGGCAAGCGCAATATTGGAATCAAACCGATTAAAATTTAACAGAGGAATGGGGCATTGGGGGTATTCTGGGGTTAGGTACCCCAGTATACCTGCCTTGGTTACCTATCATAAATAGGCGGTCTCAACGTGAAGAGCAGGGATTGCTTCGGCTAGGGTGATGGGTAGCCTAAGCTATCACCATCAAAGCCGCGCTCATGGAGGAAGTAAATCGTTGCACCTTCTCTGAAGCACATTAAGTATTCTGGGAGATAGTTGTCCCTATCGTATTACCGTCTCTACCATGGTGAATGTTCTGATGAGCTATTCCAAATTGCCTTTAGCTTAACATCAGTCGAGGTGAAGTTAAATTGACGTGTCCTATGTAAAAAAAAATCGGATCTTAAAAAGAAGAAAACACATGTGTGTGCAGAGCAATACAGTTCTTAACCGCCTGATAAAGAAATGAAGTTCCGAACAGCTTGGTTCGAGGTGGCATTATTTCTACCGTATGTGACTGACGGAAGGATGGAGAGATTAGTTGAAAGACTCCTAATAGGCTCTTTCACTCGCCGTGGTGCGGTAGAAATGGTAAAATACAGCCAGAGAGACAACGTCTTTATGCAACTGCAGACATTATACAATGTTAGTGACCTGATGACTACCAACGCACGCCGCTGCGAGTTTTATCGATTCCGTCTAATAAGTAGGTATCTAATAGTAAATACGTAGATAAATCTATCCCAGAAATGATAACAGTACGCCAGGAGAAGCCAACCTATGTATTAGGTATATAAAAGATACCGCTGCTCCTATTATATAAAAGAGACTGAATGTGGGCAGAGAAACACTCAGTTCCGTTAAATTTCATCAGACCAAAAAAGTCCGACACGTGGACATCAACTCCAGTATCAATTTGGAAGTATCTACATCATCTGCTGGAAACAAGCTTACCAATA
Source organism: Eilema sororculum (assembly GCA_914829495.1). Classification (NCBI taxonomy): domain Eukaryota; kingdom Metazoa; phylum Arthropoda; class Insecta; order Lepidoptera; family Erebidae; genus Eilema; species Eilema sororculum. Next base: position 4,785,292 of record OU618532.1, read on the forward strand.
CAAGGAATATAATAGCAAAATGAGGCTATATGACCCCATCCAAGTCAATGCTGTATTTGCTCTCTTGCCCACTGCGCCCCTCTTCTCTACCTGTGTGTAAAGCAATGAACAACGATGTGACTGTGGTCGATGGAATTTATCATAAAACTGGAACTACCGACCATTGGCTCGGCAAAGAAGAGAACCACTGCTCACTGCTCAGGGCGTGCAAGGCACCGGGTTTTCTTGAAACTATTTTGTGTGATACTTGATGTACTTATTTTAATTTGTTCAGTTCGTAAGTGGTGGCAGCATGTTTTAAGAATTTGGGAGGAAGGAAGAATATTTAAACCATTAAAACTGGTGAACATTACCAAGTCCAAATATAACAATGTTCATCACATACTTGATAATGATTTCGTCAGCAAAATGTTGAATTTTTCAAAATCCTTCCGCAATATTTGCCAAGCCCATAGAAGAAGTCTGTCAATTTTCGTAGTTTTCAGTAGTTTAGCCCTGTATTTATAAGTCAGTCACTCAAAAGACTGTCTTCATAATATTTAATTTAAAAATACAAGGTGGATGATGTCAAGCGAGTTTTCGAAATGATTTGAATACAGTTTGTTTCTTTTTTTAAATAAACAAATGTTTCCTTTGCGTAAATTCATTTTATTATTTCCAGTACTTCCGTTCCAGTTGGGATGAAAATCTTCCACCATGTTTAATAATGAGTTTGAGCTATTCCGAACTAAACGCGAACGAAGTCGCGGGTAACAGCTAGTATGTGAATAGAATAAATGCAATGATTATTACTGAATTCTACTATTACAATTATAGGACGTAAAGCTGGAATCAGAGGATCTTACTCCTTCACTGGATTTTATTTATTATAGTTGACAGTGAATGTTGTCTCAAACGACACTGAGAAAAAATCTGCGTAAAGTAGCTCGTCCGACAATCCGCAAGTTCACTGACTAACAATTGGGTTAGCGTTGGTTTCAAAGGTATTAAGGTCCCATAGACCCCCAAAAGCCAACAGGTCTGTAACGGTACTTAATTGAAGCATTAAAATTGAGCATCCTATCGGGCATGTTCAACAAACTCGATGAGGTACCACGTTACAATTTTAAATTCCCCAACGTCACTTGTATTTGTTACGTGTAGAAAAGTCCGAAGCAAAATATAAAATGTATAATTTCCCAGTTCCCTTGGTGTTGTCAGCGGTACAACGTAATTTGGGCCCTAATTGGGAATCCCGAGGGATTGCAACAACTCAGCGCTACATGGTTATATAAGCTTGCCATGTGAGACTCTCGACAAAATTTTCTCAAGGATGAAGTTTCTAGCCAAAATGTCGGTTACACATAGAATATACCTGTAAAATATATTATACTCTTAAATGTGTTACAATATAAACTGTTATTTCACTCCGAACAACTAGTTTTTCCGATCACAACTCGGTGCGTGGTTTTGTGTCTATCGAACCAGCTACTTGGGTAAACCATAAAAAGGTAATTTAAGGATAATAGGCCAATTAAGTTATATGATTTTTTTACTTTACCAACTTATAAGATTAATAAATTTGAGGCGGTTGTGTGAAGTAGCGTAAAAATTACAGGTTCCATTTTTATATACCATTTTCATGGTAGACTATACGGCCTATTTATGGGAAGTCAATAATAATAATAAATAAAAATAAAATAAATTTATTGTGTCATTGGGTTACACAGGTTCATACAGTCTCTGTCTCCCGAACTAGATCGTTAACCTGTATCTCAGGAGACAGTTCCTTCCACCTTACAGGTTTCACAATGTGGAATCATTTATTTATGTGGTTCCATAATGTAGTAAAATAGAAAAAAATAAGTAAAAGTAAAATTATGGTAGGAATAAAAAAAAAGGTATACAAAATAAGTTTTCCCCAACAATGCTAGGTTACATTTTTTATATTAAATAAGCCTATTTTGTTCGATGTGTTTGTGCGTGCTTGAGGGGGTTGTGTTAGTGTGTGCATGTGGGTGAAGTGTGTATATGTGATGAGTGTAGGTGTGTATATCTGGCGAGTGTAAGTGTGTTTATCTGGCGAATGTAAGTGTTATGGAATGGTCGGGCGGTGTATGATTGTATTGATTGTTAGTAGTTAGATAAACTGGTTTAAAATGAGAGCTTCAATCTGATCATAGTTCATGTTATTGCCTGTTTGTTGTAATGTAATTGTAATGGCCTGATTATTCTGATAACGCGATGGGAAGATGGCACCCTAGGGAATGGTGCAACACCAGGTACGTCACACTCGTGTTGCAGACTATTGTATTGTGATGATAACTATCGTATTCTATTGTGATGTATAACCATTTATAAAATCTATAGTTCAGATTATTAGAAATTGTTGTCATTCTCATCTACGTCAATCGCAAGGAATAAACTACATGTTTTATTGTAGGTAATATGTGCATTTTATAAGCGTAATATGTGGCATCCATTGTTTCTGGTCACCAGCACGTCGAGTTATACAATAATTCTGAACGTTGTACAGTCATTTCTGATTTAAGGTCAGTCGTTTTTGTCTTTGGAAATGATACCTATTCAGGCAAGTTGTGTTTAAGCTAACTTAGAGCAATGAGTAAATTAATATTTGTTTTGTGTGGGTATTTGATTTCGGTGATAAAAAGTGTTTCATTCTTCAAAGTAACTTCATATGACTACACGTAAAGAACCCTGTTGGCTTCTAAGTTTATCTTCCGAAGTTTCGAGAAAAAAAGGATCCATCCAATCTGTACGCAATTTCTTTGTCCCTAGAGATTTGGAACAGTATTATTGAAAAAGTTCTACTAATGAATTTAATACTAGAGAATACAATATATTGTTCAGTTTATTTTATAACTACTTGCTTTGTATTTATATTGTCAAAGTCAAAGTCATATTTTATTCTCAATCTTGAACAATAAAATTGTTTCTTATTGACGTCAATTTTAATTCTACTTAATAAAGAAAAGAAAAGAAAAGAAAAAAGATTTATTCGCTGACGTTTAAGGTACACTGTATAAAATAATAGATAGGCACTTAATAGAGCATGCATTGCGTTATTTGTGCACCTCACACGCCAGCCGAAAAGGTTCAGGTTCAGCATGTGCTAGACAGCTGTCTAGCGCTGATTTTCAACCAGACCCAAATTGGTGAAGCACGGGTGCAAACCAGCCACACATAAAAAAAATAATTAAAATAATTAAAACCCATGCTTAAATTAAAAAACCTTAAACTCTAAAATGGCCTGTACCACGCCATCACCCACACAACAACCTTGCACAGGCATAAAATGTGATTGAGAGGTCCTGCCAACCCACCGCAGCCACAATATTATTGAATAAATATATTACATAATAAGATAGATAAAGTTGATAAAAAACGTGACTTACGAAACACAATTATACCATACCACTCAAAACAATATTTATATATGGGATACATTCGCATTTGTCATGGCAAACTCCCTTTGTGCATCGAGTAGGTACAGCCGTAACTTTTTCCTAAAAGTGTTCACATTCTTTAGTGACCTCATCGGCGGGGGGATGTTATTCCAGACTTTGCTTGCAGCGTAACGGAAACTACCCCTAAAAGCAGCCGTTTTGTGACGGGGGATAGACAGTAGCTGAGAGCACTGTCTTTTTCCACAATTGCGTTTGGTGGACACCCAGTTTATCTTTTTATAGAGGTAGATTGGTTCCTGGTGCTTAATAATCCCAAACATTAGGCATGCGAGATGAAGTTTCCGCCTTGTCTTCATTTTAAGCAAGGAGTGGCTGTTGAGAAACGGGGTCACGTGGCTCCTGGGGGTTAATCTAAGTTTACCACCTAAATGCTCATGATGTTATTATTATTATCAGCTAGAACATCTTCTCACTCTAACTCACTGTGACACTAGTTCAAGTCATCAGTGATCAGCCTTTAACTAGTGACGTGGGGGCCGCTCGGGTCTAGCGAAAGTAAAAATCTCGAGTTACTTCCCAACCCGGCAGGTGACATATACGCTGCTTCTAGTAGCTTTAAGTTTAGTGCCTTTTTAGTCCCAAGTTTAGGCCAATAAAATTGATATATGTGCCGGTACACGCTCTATTGGTGAGTAAATTCGTTTCAAATTTTTATGGGGGCCTCTGAAACTACACGTCAGCAAATACGTAATTTTTGAAAATTGACTTTATGTCATATTTATTCTTTTTCGTAGCAGTATATGTATATATAGCGAAGAAATGGAACCTAGTATTTCATATAGAATGAAACGGTCAACCGACATTTAAGTAAAAATATTGAAACAAAAACAACCATGTGAATTTGACGCAAGTACTCCAATTTGATGTTCTATACAGTTAATAATTTATTTATGACAGTTAACCCTACAAATTCAGAGAAAGATATAGTTCAACATATGGGCCTCTGCGGCTCCCACGTCAGTATTTACGTAACACTAAAAGCACGTCACTAGCTAAAGGTTAATCTAAAGGCCTAATTTTATTGTAGCTAATGTTATAAGGCATAACTGGTGCTACTTCAATATTGTTTTTATTATCCGCACAAATGCTAAAACCGATTTCAAAATTCATATGGATGAAATCGCGGGTACAGCATATTTTTTAATTTATAAAAAGAATATTAGAACCGATATTACTAATATTCCCTCTAACCACTCCAACTAAGCTAAATTGCTTGTGCTAGGAGTGGGTTCACGTCGGTAGTATAATTGCCATTGCCAGGATTCGAACCCGATACCTCTCGATTGTAAGGGCGACAACCAAACCACTAAGCTACAGATGCTTCCATCTGCTTAAATCGTGCAAACCAAATATTAATTTATAAAAATTATTCACTAGAATTAAGCATTCCTTTCAGATATTTTATGCTAGATTCTAGTAATGATTTGATTAAGCTTGCACGGCATTAACGGGAAAATATGTGGCACACGAGCCGTTAGAAAGTGCAAAGCTGGCTTAAAAATTATAAATACACATCTAAAATTACATGGAACAAGTAAAAAGCGATGGGCGGTAAAAAAAATTTACAACTATTTTCATATTTTTTTTACAGATTACTACTTGTAAAAGAAATTTACGCACAGCCTTATGGCTGCACCTATAGATAAAATGCCTAATGCCAATGGCCCCTATGGCCTAAGATGAGAAACCGTATGAAAATGTATCTAATAGAGGGGAGTGTTTACCAAGGTTTCAAGCGAGTTAGTTACAGTTGATCTCGATAGCTGACCTTGTCCTTGGTTCTAGGTACTGGGCATTAAATCAAACATACATTGATATAATAATATCACGCAAAGTTAACATTTCGATTTAGCGACAATGGTACATACTCTCCAAATATCAGAGGTGCTTAAGTAAATTATGATTGTTTTATGAATTCCGCGTAACGCTCATTTCCTGTCATTTACCCCATGCCCGCAAAGTAAAAGAGAGTACATTTTACAGTAATTAAGATATTAAAGAGGCGAGTGTTTTGAGCCGTTTGGAGCATTCATTTGGAAGCGTAAAAGCCTAGAATTTTCAGGTTAAGCCTCGTAATAGTAAAGGGTTTCTGATGTTTTCGACAAATGCGGCAAAATTTCACAGTGTGCAAAATTCTGCGATCCTGTTTACTGCAGAACGGCAACATGTAAAGACGTTTTGTTTTGAATAAAAAGAAGAATACAAGCCTATTTAGAAGCACTTTTTCAGTTGCTATTCTGTTCTTTTTGATCCTTTATGCAGCGGCCGGTGAAATTAACTGCGGTCTAGCTCAGACGTGCGTTATAGCACTTACCTATAGCGACCGTTGTTCCTATTTCAGGTACAGTAGTAGCAACAGAACAATTTTACGAACCATTTATACATAGAAATAAATCAATATCTTGATTTTTTTTGGTAATTTTAGGTAAGCAGTATGTACTATTGTTAGTGGGTTGTGGAAGTCGAATATCGTTCCGAACACATTTGAACCAACTTCAACTGAGTTGGAAAAAAACCCGGAGGAGGATAATGCTTGTGTTACACAATATTCCATTTCTATCAATAACGTTACATCGAACACAAACTTAATAATCTAATCACAACATCAAAACCGTTTACTGGAACGCTTCTGCCTTCGCTCCGACAAACAAACTCCGCTCAACTTTGAATCAACGGAGGTGCGTCAGTTTCTCACAACTTGTTTCGCACCCTCAGCAAAGGGAAGTCTTGTAACTCTCCCTGGGGCCCATTCACACAAACTTTCAGAACTTAGGTACCGACTAATCCAAGCATTCTTACTAACTTTACCCATTCACATTTCACTACAACCTAATGCAACAAAGTTATACTAATGAGTTCCGTGAATTACTACTGGCTTTCTACTCAGTACAATTTAAGTCTTATATCAAAGCTCTTAGAGTATATTTTAGATTACCTTCTGACACGTGCCCCTAAGCGTGTGGTCATAAGAGACGTATGAGGGATAAGCGGTTAGCTATAACTTATTACACTTACCTTATCAAAACAGTCACTATTGTGCTATTAACCCAGCAAGTTTGACAAAAAGGTACAATGTACAATGAAGATATCCATCCAAACAATAATTACCTTTTCTTCATAAGAATAAGCTGGTTCAATCGTTAAACTATCACATATTATCGAAAATTAAAATTGTTCGGTGAGAATGTCAAAGGGAATATCTGTTCTTCCTTTGATTTTTCCCATTCTTCTCGTAGGTACTCTTGGGACCCTTTCGTGTATAGATCTATGTCACAATGACAACCGAAAGTTAATGGTGTAGTGGTACACACGACCAAGGAAATAAGTATACACCTATCCATACATGTCCTCATATAATGTCGTATACATGTTGGTATTAATTGGAACCACCAAAAAAAATATATTTTTGTAGTGTACAGCTTGAAAATGATGCATTTTATTATGCAAGGTTTCAATGAATGCCTATAATATGCCTATAATAAAACCCTCTAAATATATAATAACAATAATAATCTGTAAACTATAAACCTAAATAAAGGTACATTAAAATATTGGCTCTGAAGGTACTGAATTTTTGAGTAAGAATAGAATGTGTTCTGTAATTATTTTAGATTCCGGCACTGAGGTCAGCATTATGGATGTCATTTGCGGAATGGCTCCACTCCCGATAAACATTAGCTGTCATTATCTGGTGACTTTGACTGTTATTTGGAGGGTTAAACCCATTATTTCGGTTACCAAAAACAGTACGCATAAACATTCGCATAATAAAGAAATACAACCTTATAGTAACCACAAACACGATTCATATTCGTAGAATTTAAGCCGAATTAAACTGTTGCACGAACTTATTCTTTATTAGTTAGTGTCTCACAACACTTATCTATGAATTATAACCCGAAAGAAGAACCACTATTGACCTCAAAGTTCATTTAAGCACTTTCACAGAATATTTAGAGATCCATCGAAGTTCCTAAACAAAAAATTGAGAAAACAAAAAAATCCTCTTACAGCCTTGTTTGTTGAACTTAATTATGAAGTTGCGAACATGATTGGATTTCGTTTAAGTAACAAATTTAGTAAAGGCGAAGAATAATAATTCTCTTTTGTGGTAAATAATGTGAGAAAATATTTGTTGGGCAATTTTGACGAAGTTTCGAAATTTAAGTCAAGAAGGACCGTTAACTCTTCAAATTTCTTGGATGATGAGCGTTAAAAACTACAGTACTATTGTCATCAGTTTTAGTCTTTGGATTATTGTTTGAGATAAATGCCACTATATCGCCATCACGGCTCACCTGAATCATAGTATCCTGGTCTGCACTCACAGAGGCTGAAAAGATCTTTAGTCACACTTTGCCTTTTGTCTATTATCTATTCTGTGCTTTCGCGACACGCCATTTGGATTTGGATTTGACATTTTAATTCAGTAAATAAAAATCAATTTCAAAACATCCAAATAACTTAGATTATTTGTACTATCGAAATTTGCATGCCACTTACTGCGGCTAAACATGTTGTGCTATAATACTTAAGTTACTTGCTAAGATCTTTGTTACCTACCATGTTTATGAGCAAATAAATTTCTATTTCTATTTCTATTACTGATTGATTTGATTAACACATTATTTCGTGCAAAACTGCAAATAAACGTGTTATTTAGGAAACAAAATCTTACACTAATTCAAAATGGTGGATGATGTCACATGGTGCGGATCCATGTCAAGTCCATTTTTAAACCCCGACGCAAAGAGTGGGTGTTATAAGTTTGACGTGTCTTTCTGTCTGTGGCATCATAGCTCCCACACAGATGAAGTGATTTCAATTTAGTTATTTTTAAAGGTGACTAATGTGCGGGTGTTCTTAGACATGTTTGATGAAAATCGGTAGAGCCGTTTAAAAGTTATGGGGGTACAAAGTGGGGATGGGGATTTAAAAAAAATTTAATCTGAGCAATTATAAGAAGCATCATATAGCGCTTCTCACCGAAACCACTTAAAAAGATAAATACTCTTAAGCGTGTGTAAATTGTAACATACAGAGACTCATAAAATTACAAGAAGCACTATAATCCTGCGATATTGTGACATCGCGATATAAAACGTTATAACAAAGATTTCATACCGCCATTGCACTTGCTATAATGCTCCATAATATTTTTCACAGCATATAATGCTAGAAGCGACATTTTATAGTGCAGAGATATTTACAGCGTTAGTGAAAGAACTTTTATTTCACGCTAGATTTACGCTGCGGCTTTGTTTGTGGTTTGTATAGAACTTTTCCATGGATAACTTTTTTCATCATAAAATTACGCGCGGTCTATTTTGTTGTTTGGGTGTACTGAATCACCGTGACTTATATTAATGAACTATACTGCGTTCCGATGTTGTATTTACGAATGGCAAAATATATTTCTCTTTCCAAAGCGAGGTAAACCTTATGGTAGTGTATGAATAAAAATAGTTGGTATTGTGTGATGGTGTGTTTTTTTTTGATGAAAATTGAGGTTAAAGTCGTTGGGAGGCCAGAAGTACATAAGTGAGCCGGTAGGATAAGTCCAATTTTTGGATCAATCTTGACATATCAACAAATTAGCCTAAGAATTTAATTAAACTTGTTAAAAATATATATAATAGTAGTATATGGGCCCATTTACCTCTTTGAAGCCCAGTTCAATCTTCAAGTCCAAGGCTTCATTTAATCTGTAATAAGTGCAAATCACCTGATCCTTGTATCTCAGTAAAATTATTTTCACTGTGTTCTCGTAACGAAATTCCATTGGATTTAAATTCTCTTTTAATTCAAATGGTTCACCTAAATCATGCTTGGGACGTCGAGGATAATTTGAATGGCTTTTTTGTTTAGTTTCTATCCGGAGTTAACTTTCACTGTAGATTTATCATGAACTAAAACAGTTATTATGACATTCATTATTATAAGCAATGTGAAAAAGCACAGAGGAAAAAAATATTTACATTTATTTATCTACTCCATTTGTCTCACTTAGCCACTTACGAAGGTAATGTGGCATTTTCTACTATTTTCTGTGCAAGCTTATTACTATTTTTGATCTATCGTTACTTATACTAACTCTAATATAATTAGGAACCAACCATTCGTGCCTGTGCCTGTGATGAAGTATATCAAAAATTATATTCATATAAATTATATATTTTATTTTGTCTCTTTTTGTGTTGGACATTTTTTGTTTGAACAGTTGAACACAGTTTTTTAAACGCAGCAAACATCAAAACCCGTTTCACGCTTTTACATAATATACGATTAACTAAGTAAGCTGTCAACTTCTATAACAAAAAATCGCCTGCATTCAGGGTTGGAAGCAGATCACATTTCTGTGTCCTCCTCTAGGGGAGGAGGGGTAGATGTGGATACCCAAAAAAGCAATAGGGTCACTCATGTTGGTGGCCAACGCCGGTCTCAGGCTTCTAGGGAGTATAGGCGATTCTTCTAGGCGATGCGGTTTTTATATTCGTGCTGAAATTCCCGCGGATACCTCCCCCGCCGGAGCCAGAGGTTATGTCGGACTCGAACCGACCAAAAAGGCACTCCGTCTGTGGGTCGTAGTGCTAGGCCGGAGTTGAGGTTGTCTTCAACAACACTTACGGTCTGGCCCTCCTCATAGAGGGGGAACAACAGTCACACTTCATCGAATGCTCTTATGAGGTGGAGTCCGAGGGTGTAGGCGCGCAGAAAATGAAAGACGTTCAGAAAGGAAGCGATATGGTAAGTATAGTTCGACAGTTATGTCAACGTGCACATAGAGCAATGCCATATCTTTGCAAATGAATATCATAAAGTTCGTAATGGAAAACTTAAGATATAAACAATTTTACGACACTAAGCGAATATATTTTAGGAACCGACTTTTATAGCACATTAAACTAAATTTTACATCATCTTTACTTTGACACAATTAAATTCCCTGATACTGATAAAGACGGTAAAACAAGAATAACAAATATTACAATAAAAATATTATTCCGATAAACTTGTTCACAATAAATCATCAATATTTTGGGAAGTTTTAGCTGTTCTTGATATCGTGCAATATAGGTGTTTCCAATTTTCAAATGAAATATGGTGTAAGATAAGAAAACTCTTGGGCGGCAATCTTTATATCACTACCAAGTGTGTTTCTGCTTACCAATAGATAAGTAAATGTAGAATAAATTACTTTTGCCTTTAGTTCGTATCCTATCATTCAATCTTATTTTTGTTAATAATGAACGTTTTAGGCCGTTGTTATTCAAGGGAACTCCGTGGTCCACATAGAGGGCCAACCTGAAAGAGATGGCCCTGGGTCGGTTGGGGTGCGAGAGATTATGTCTCTGTTCTGAACCTAGAGTTTGGAACCCAACATCCGTCAATTGTTTTTGATTATAGCAAAGCCAACGTGACGAGAGAAAAAAGGTAAACAAAGCGACCATTACTGAGTTACGTTGCGATAACTAGCGATTTAATTCTCAGTCCTTGTCGCACATATCACACGTACGCGACAATGGCCGAGCGACAGCTGTCGTTGCGTGTTTCGTAGTAAAGGAAAGCTGTCAGCACAGCAGTTCTAAATTGTCAGATCCGCCATCTTATGAGCAATTTCATTCCTATCTGGAATGCGCTTGAAGTTATATGTAATCATTTTCAAATAAAAATATTCGGAACCGCTGAAACATTGTTTACCTTTTTTTTCTCGCTACGTTGGCTTTACTTGAGTTTGTCGGCTTTTTGGAAATTACTATGAATTCCGCCTAATCCTTCAACTTGTAAGGAAGTCCAGCGCCGGAGCCTCGTTCGTTATTACCCGACTACGTCGAAGCCAAAAGGAGGGTTATGATTTTGACAGGCTATGTATGTATGTATGTATGTATGTATGTATGTTCATTTGTTCCCTCATAGCATCTCAACTACTGATTAGAACTGGACATATGAGGCATCGTTGCAAGCGGCTTGATCGTCCGATGGTTATAGGCTATATGACGTGTCACTCAATCTTGTGTGGTCTCTCTCTAGCGGTCATATAAGGTACTATGTTAAAAAATAACTTTGAGATAAATATGCCGTGTTTGGTATCAAATGAAAGGGCTTAATAAGCACATTTCAAATATGTATAAATTATTAGCTTTACCTTGCCCCAAAATAATATAAATAAAAAAAAAAGTTTAAAACTAAAACCCGACTACCGAAAAATCACGCTCTAAAAGTAACAAACAAGAAAATAGCCGTGGTCGTATGCCACTTACTCTGACAAAACAATATATTCTAGGGAGAAGTGGCATACGACCACGGCTATTTTCTTGTTTGTTACTTTTAGAGCGTGATTTTTCGGTAGTCGGGTTTTAGTTTTAAACTTTTTTTTTTTATTTAGCATTCACAATTAGCATCTTATCGATCTTGATGAACAAATTGCTCAAAATGATCCTAATGCCTTGGTTATCCCCCTTCATGTTGATAGATTGTTCTGATATGTGGTACACACTATTAGCTCGGACAATAATATCAATAAAAAGTTTGATTTTGCTCTTAATATATTGACCTTGGTATTATAATCATTTTGAAACTTTGCCGCGTGGTTCCCCGTAGAGTAGAATTTGGGCCACCCCATCTCTTCCCATACGGTTTCGTACAAGGCGACTAAGGGATAGGGCTGTTTAACATCAGGCAATATACAGCCCAAACTTAGCCTCAGATGCAAGGCTGAGTTTTGAGTCAACAATAGTGCCTGGAATGTGGCAATAGGCTCACCCCCTATTACGTGGGACCAAATACAATATTTGGTGAAATGTGAGTGTTAATTCACCTCTGCCTAACCCTCCGGGGATAAAGGTGTGATTATATGTATGTATGTATGTAACATTGTAGTCAAGATCGTTCTGATGCTGACAGTGCAATGACTTACAAGAGATTTACATGGGTCTTAAAGATATCTGTAGTAGGGTCCTGTTTGTATCACGTAAAACGAGTAATGCCAAAATTGTTTTCCTATTATACAAAATTCGTAGATAATTTTGCAAGGATCACTTTACCTTGAACCAAATTATTGAAGAACGGTGTTAATTTCCGCTACGCAAGGGAAGATGAAAGGTATTTAATTATATTATTAAAGCTTTTACTAAAATTGAAATTTAAGTCGGCCTGAATTTCTTATACAGCTTTATTTATAGAACTCTGAGGAAACTTACACACCTTGGTTTGATAGATTACACTTATAGCTTATAGCTATTGTCAATAATTCTAGCTGTGTGTGGTAGTCCTGAATCCAGTCCAATTAATTAATATAAATCAAATGCTTAGTTAGTCTCATAAAAAATCATTGACACGAAATCTTTACACCCATTTTTTCGCAATTTTATTTCAACCTGTAAGTATTATTTCTACTGAATTTGTCGGTCAACTTTGAATCCTATTCTATACTAGGTACTTCCTATCCAATTAATATAAACCTATGAAAATAATATTCTATGACGGATATCAACAATGCTACAAAAAGACAACAACGATTTTATGCATTGCGTAAAATGCACAAAAACATTTCATTAGCAAAATTTTAATCACTAAAATCGTTACTATATAATATGTAATTTAAAATGATTATAACTGAACATCCGCCGCATAATAGCTGTGGGTGTCACCAAGCTGACCAAAATTTATACTTGACAGTACCGCTTAAATTAATTATCAACATATTCGTATTATGTGCCCTATTGATATTAGAAGTGAAGTACTCATTTAGCACGATTTTTATTGATCACTTATGTGGGTAAGACAGAACTATGATCATGATACATTTCTTTTTCGTGTTGAAATCCCTACGGATACCTCCCTAGCTAGCTAGCTGGCAAAGCTGTCGGACTTGAACCGATAAAGATCACATGCCCACACCCTCTCACAAGGTGCAAAGTGACCCAAAAGGCATGTCTTTTGCACCCGGGTTGACCCATGACCATCAGTTCTAGTTTCAACTTCGGTTGTGACTCGGGCGTGGTGACAACGGTGTCCCCATTTTTCTTCTGTGAAAGTAAAATAATTATAATCCTTTCCTTCACAGGACGACACGTGCAGATGAAGATGCCAAGCGTTTCAGTGACTCATTCCTATGCCGCACCACTATAACCTGGAACTCCCTGCCAGCTCACGTGTTTCCTTCTTCCTACAGTCCCGGGTCTATTAAGCGGGGCGTGAAAAGGCATCTAATGAGGCCGTCAAGCTGAGTGCCACCACTGTTAACATGGTACATGTTTACGATGGTGACACGCTTTCCGAGACTTTGCCTTTAGCTTACGATCAAGCGATGTGAAGTCAAATTGACGTGTCCTGTATTAAAAAAAAGAGTTATCGAGCCATACTAATCAAATAACTAGATTCTGTTGTCATGAATCCTTGTGATATTCTCACTGAGTAGTAACAATAGTATCAATGGATATTGTACACTCTTGATACTGTTTCAGATAGAGTAATAAACATCTACTCACACTAACATATGCAGTGTCTTTGTCAATAAAAGGGTCGCTGACCCTTTAAGTATGCCTCTCTTGTCTTTGAGATATTAGACTACTTAGGTGGAGACTTCTGTCTTTAGGTCGACGACCTCATTACCGTCTCCCTACGTCGATGTTGCTTGTTTTTGAGAATACTCAATATTTTGTTCTTTATGATTATTGTCGAAAGTTATACGAATATTGTATAAAGAAATAGAACTTAGTTGTAATGAGATACATATTTTCTTGTAAGTTTTAAATCGGAAAATTCACGACCGTTCCCTTTCATAATAAATACTTTCGACAGCCTCCGTGGCGTGGTGGTAGTAAACGCGACTGCTACGCAGGAGGCGCGGGTTCGAACCCCGCTCATTCCAAATATTTGTATGCATTAATATGGCTATTTGCATTGGTCTGGTTGTTTCTATGTATTATGTATGTATTTACAACAATAATAAATATTTACGACAGCCTCTGTGGCGTGGTGGTAGAGAACGCGAGTGTTACGCAGGAGGCGCAGGTTCGATCCCCACTCATTGCAAATATTTGTATGCATAAATATGGCTTTTTGCATTGGTCTGGGTGTTTCTATGTATAATATGTATGTATTTACAAAAAAAAAGTATCTAAGTATGTTTATTCGCATTCTAGATTCCATAACACAAGCTAGTTAAGCTTACCATGGGTCTAGATAGCGTTGTGTAGAATGTTGTGGAATATTCATTTATGTATGTTTATTTGAGATTATTGATCTGAACGACACCTTAAAATTTGATAAGTATACGAGTGTGCAATCATTATATTGCCGAAACCCTGATTTATGTATTTATCAACATAGATACATACATATACTCACGTTTGTATATCCCCGAAGGGGTAGGCAGAGGTGTATTAACACCCACATTTCGTCAACTACGATTTTTGGTCCCACGTAATAGTAGGCGATCCTATTGTTGTCTAGCGGACACTTACTCATGTTTACTGTCGGATGGAGAACAGCCCTATTCCTTAGTCGCCTTCTAGACACCTGCAGGAAGAGATGGGGTGGTCCTCTTCCACTCTACCGGGAACCAACACGGTAATACAGTTTTCATAGTTGTTTTCCCGCGCAGAGCGAAGGCGAACCGGACGTCGGAGGTCGCAGGACGACCTCCATCCTCCATGAGCGCTGGCCTGGGGGTGACCGGTGGAGCCACCTGTCACCCTAGCAGAAGCAGGCAGCGGCGGCGGTGCAAAGTGCGCCTCCCCGCATACGGGGCTAGATGGGGACCCTGTGGTCTCCACAACCCGAAGATATGCTTTTGGCAATCTCACCTCCGGCAACCAAGGACCCAAGACAGCGTGCGTTTTAGTCGGTTTGAGTCCGACATAAACACCGCCACCGGCTCCGTGGGGGCGGTATCCGGGGGGATTTATCGCACGATAAAAAAAAATACAGTTTTCGTACCGAAATTTAAAAACTAAATAGTGTAAAAAAAAACTTGTGTGATAGTATTTACTCACAAGCAATCAAGATCACGGAACAGAAAAAACTAAGATAAATGAAAAAATATACACTTACTATCTTTTGCCCGCGGCTCCGCCCGCGTGGATGTCGGTTATCGCGATCAAACATAGCCTATATCCTTTCTCATGTTCTAATCTACCCCTATACCAAATTTCATCAAAATCGGTTCGGTGGTTGAGGCGTGAAAGCGTAACATACAGACAGACAGACAGACAGACAGACAGAGTTACTTTCGCATTTATAATATTAGTATGGATATACTTATCTATACTAATATTATAAATTTAATGCGAAATTATAAGTGCCCGGTTAATAGTGGCAATATGCTCGCCCCTATTACATTGGGACCTAAACATAAACTGGCGAAATGTGGGTGCTAGCACCTCTGCCTACCCCTTCGGGGAATACAGGCGTGAGTTTATGTTATGTTATGTTAATGCGAAAGTAACTCTGTCTGTCTGTTTGTATATCTATCTGTCTGTCTGTCTGTCTATCTGTCTGCCTGTCTGTATGATTTTAATAAAATTTGGTATAGGAGTAGATTAGACCTTGAGAAAGGGCATAGATTTGGTAGCGATAACCGACATCCACACAGGCAGAGCCGCGGGCGAAAGCTAGTAATTATTATAAATGCGATAAACCACTGAACCAATTTTTATGAAATTTGGTATAAGGGTAGATTAGAACTTGCGAAAGGACAAAGGCTATGTTTGGTCGCGATAACTGACATCCGCGCGGGCGGAGCCACGGGCAAAAGCTAGTTGATTATAAAATTAATAATATTTTATTCCAGTACGATATTGGACCAAGGAGGTTTCATATATAAGACTGTGGCCAGTGCCAATGGATTTTGGTCATTTTGGTGCTAAACTTTTACATATAAATGCAAGCACAGCGTTTTATTTTACGCAAATTATATTGACAGCTAATGAAATAAGAAATTATTAATAATATTTAATCATAGCTAAGTATGACGTCACACACGTTTATAGTCTCTTTGCCTTTTTGTCACCAGGCTGCATTAGCTAGACTGTTGAAATTTTCTCAGTTTCTTTTTTTAAATAAGTATATGAAACTACACATATTTTGGTTTTAGAACGCTAACTAGTGTGATATTAGAATAAACCTCAACTACAGCTTTATTACAGGGAACCACAATTGTTTTATTCACTAATATCTAAAAAATAGAAACAAATCAACTGTACCTACCGTATAATATTTTCAAAATGAGTGTCATTAGACTTTTGCTTAAATAAAACTCGGCAATTGTGAAGTTTAGATAATATTTTTATATACGGTAATTAAAAACATGTTTAAAATACAGTATAGAAGCAAAGACTTTAACACTTACCATTGTTGAACATAGTAAATTTTACTTCGAAAACACGTATTGCGTTAACTTCAGTGGAGGTAGCAAGATCGATTTTGCTCGAATAACTAAACTAGTAGCAAAATATAACAAATAAAAATTATATTAGTATTTACTACAAATTGTAGAATCTTATTCTAATTTACGACACGTTAACCGGTAAGCAACGACATCTCTCCCGTAACTTTATGAACCTTTTTGACTGATCTTTTGTCGATAGATGGCATAGTTCTATTAAAGTTCAAGCTATCGTTATTCGCGTAGACTGATTGACTTTCAGCCCGGTTCCAGACTATCGTTACATTGTAACAATTTCTAAACAATATCTCTACTAACAGAAGTAACAGATTAGAAAAATTTTTTGAATTGTTCCTTTCGTGTTGGAGAGGAACATAGAAAATTACCGTTGATGTACGTAGTACTTTATACTGTGGGGAATTCTTAAGCATGTATTTTGTTAATATTGTGTTATTGAACTATAACAATGTAGCTTCTACCTGTATTCAACACGATTAAAAGCTACGATTGCTTCAATAGTAGATATAAAAAGTAATGTATCCTAATGAATTTATATGATTTCATTAACATTAATAAATGTAACACTACCGGAATATTTATTTACCCAATTTTTTATTTGTTTCCATTGACTGATATTTTGGCATTGTTACAAGCGCCATGATCACGGTTGAAATTAAAAATATGGTAAATACCCCGGGGTCAGTCATTGAGTTTGTTTTTTTTTACATTCTGGAAACAAGCTTATTAAATCCTTCATCAGTTTCTGTTGTCATAAGTAGTAAACAAAGAAAGATTAGTTAGTAATGAGACAGATAGTTAAAAAAAAAAAAAATCGCGTTTTTCTCAAAACTGGTTTTTATGTTTTATGACACTTTTTTAGAGGATGTACTTTTTACATTTAAGTACTTATACTTTGACCCCTTTAAGGGACTAGATCGATCTAAAATTATAAGACAATGATATGTAGTGGATAAGGCAAGTGAAATATAACTGCAAACGCAAAATATCTGATCAATACTCCACGTAGGAACGTGAAGGGTGCCCCTTGCTAAAGGTTGGATTTTCTTTCCCATGAATTATTACATTAGTATATACAGTAGGTACTAATAATAAACAGATTATTACCATCATGATATATTATTCAACATACTCAATCGATTGCTGTTTATTAATGCTGCGTCACGCTTTAACGAAAGGGTTTGCATCGTTTGTCATATATATGCTTACTAATATTTTATTTCTTGTGTTATAGTACCGAAGGGAAAGGGATATATCAAAATATGTATTATGATGTGGTTTCGTAATACGTAATTTGATTGATGGAAGTAGAAACTGCGGTTAAATTTGACTGCATAAAATAATGAGGTAAACAGAAAATTATTGGTTTGCCGATGATAAAATCATAAAGTTGTATAATTCTGCCAAAAAAAAGTCTTTCATTAATATGCATAAAAATAAACAAGTAGGCTATGAAACCTGTAATTTTGTGTAAACTCTCATGAAAGGGTCAAAGCTCATAAAAAGGCTGAATTTGTTTTCTCTATAGAAGTGTCAACAGCACAAATATGATAAATAGGCCCGCATTATTATTCTAATCAGTATGCTCATATTATGTGACCTTTTTGGACGGTTCGTTTAATTTATTTTCATTAAATAATAAATAGTTTGAATTAATTTTTTATTGAATTTATTATGCTAACTTTTAAAGTTCGAAATACATCGGGAAAAAGAAGCGCTCAAGTGGGACTTGAACTCACGACCTTTCCCTTACAGGGGGAATGCTCTTCCAACTGAGCTATTGAAACACACCTGAATTACTTCAAATTTCCCTTCTTTTTATATCCGTCTTCAAGGGCGACAGTGGAGCCATCTACCAACTTTCTGACGAACTATTGGAACCAATTAATTATTTTTCAACTATTTTTAAACATTGATTTTTAATGACGCTGCCCAAATAGTTTTCATTAAACTTAAATTCCTAAACAAAAGACAAAACATACTAATTCATTAATTTTATGTCTTAATAGCTTTTACCCGGGGCCTCAGTCACGTGAAGTACAGAGCCCAGGTACTTAACCCGATCCCTGCGCTCGACCAAGTCATCGACCATATGCGGACAGGTGTGAGATCTGTTGAATTTAAAGCTAAGTATTCTGTCTTCATCTCATTTAGCTTCAGACCGCCGCGTTCTCAAGCGCCTCTACCCACACTTTCACTTCACTTTCATTCTCAAGATAGAAAGTCATGTTCGTTTCTGCTTTCAACTGGTCGCTTTGTAATTCTTTCATAGAAGTATCCTAAACTAGACGACCGTGGTTATTGGCGAAGACAATAACATTGAGTGGAAAGTAGTGCCTACCTACTCTATTACAATATATTCTAATTAAACATCAGTTCATGTTTATTAAAATCTTCAGCAAAAAACATTATATACGAATAGTTATTGTAATGAAACCTCTACTTTAGTAACAATATAATTATAATATCAATGTCTTTGCACTAGACCGTATCTATGCCACTAATGACGAAATTAATAGTCGGAAGCTTGAGGTTGAGAGTTAACCTAACGATAGAGGTGTTCCGATTTTGAATCATAGAAATTTGAAAGTAAGGTAATTTCGATGATGTATTGCAGCATCAGTCCATCATGAAAATAATGTTCAGATATCAAAATAAACAAAATGTGCAAAGTATAGTATCTCTATTCGCAGGGGTACTTTCAGAAGGTATAAAAAAAATTAAGCTTGTAGCGTCAAATTATTTATATTGTGTAAAGTATTCAATAAATGTTAGTCTAAGGGTTTAGAAAATAGACACAAATATTTAAAAATAATCATTCAGTAATTAGTATAACTTAAATCTATTTCATTAATCGTAGTTGTAATAATCTCAGAAGCTTAAACAGTTTTTCTTAAAACGTTATTCTTTCTTATCATCGCAATGCTGTCATCAAGCCATGACCTTAGAGCAGAAACTTTAGCATAAACACCAGGGTAGTCAGGTCTTGCGCAGCCCAGTCCCCAAGATACGACTCCAGCCAGCTTGTTGTTGTGAACCAAAGGTCCACCACTGTCACCCTAAAATAAAATATGTATTATTGTATTAGAACATTAAAAAAAAAACCTAGACAGAAAAATAATATTATAAAAAGTGTCGGTAGCTTAGTGGTTAAGAAGTCGGCCTAACGATCGGAAGGTCCCGAGATCGATCGATCCTAGCCATTACGCTACCGACGTGAACCCACTCCTAACACAAGCAATTTAGCTTAGCTGGAGGAGTTAGAGGGAATATTAGTAATTTAGATACTAATATTCATTGAGCAAAAAACATTTTTTTAATATTTGCATCGTAAAACATAAATATAATATTCTCGTATTCAAATTATCATAACGTCTCTCTCAGTTATTTTCTCTCTACAGTAGAAACATGAATCTCAGCTATATAAAATCAATTCAGTTTGTATTGTGCTCTTCACAATTTTATAGGTAGCTATTATTATCATCATCAGCTATATTGTGAATAAAATCAACCTAACTAAAAATTCACGCGGTAATATTTACCTGACAAGCGTCCTTTCCACCCTCAGGAGCACCAGCACAAAGCATTGTGGATGTGATCTTGTAGGATGGTGAATATGCTTCATTACAAACTTCTTCGTTCACTTTCGGCACTGAAACCATTTGAAGCATTGAAGGAAGACCACCGCTCTCCTAGAAGAAAATATTAGTTATCGTTCAGTTTATTTTCTGTAATATCAAAATTGTTTAGGATTTGTTTTATATGCTTGTGAGTCTTAGCTTGCATACTGTTGATAATTTTTACATCAAATATAGTATTTTTTTATGTTAATGTATTGAAAGTTTAATATCATAGTTTAATCATCATCCTAATAAATAATAAATAAAAAACTTGTTTATTTTTCTCACCACAATATCGTTTACATAATTACGAGTTGACTTAATATTATATATCATTTCATGTGGGAGACTGGTGCCCAAACTAGGAAGGATCCTGACATAGCTGTTTAGAGTTATTATGGATGATAGCTACGTTTAAATTGATGTTGCTTAATTTAGTATTCCAGAATAAAGTGCAAAAATCAATTTGACTTACAAAAATATTTCCCCATCCAGTTACAATCGTAATATCACCATCTTCAATTTCTTCACCTTCTTCTGCCAGTTCTATAGGAGTTACGCTATCACTGAATTGCATTGGTTTGGACAACCATAGTATGGCTATATCAGAGTCCATCTCATAATAGTCAAATCCAGGATGCCAAAGTAGGGCTCCAACAGGATATAATTGACCGCCTTTTCCACTGTATGATGAGCCAACACGGACTTGATACTCGCTTGGTTTTGTACTAAGGGAAAAATATTTTGAAAATGAGTGTACCTATTTGTATTTGCGATAGCCTAGTGGTAAGGGTAATGGACTGCTGAGACGAAGTCTCGGGTTCGATCCCAGGTTTACCATGGAACACACCAATGACTTTTCGATGCTTTTCGAAGTTATGTGTGTATTTATCGCAGGTTTATAAGTGCCCGGTTAATGGCAATAGGCTAGCCACCTATTACATTGGGACCTAAACATAAACTATAATAATAATAAAATAAAATAATTTATTTCATAAAAGCGTAATACAATGTGTCCATCTCTAAATAAAAATTAAAACACGAATTTATCATAAAGCATGACATATTTATCAGAGACAGAGTGAACGTCAGTGTCTGTGCTAGTATTAAACTATGTTACAGACACTGGCGCAAACTAGCGAAATGTGGGTGCTAGCACTTCTGCCCACCCCTTCGGGGAATACAGGCGTGAGTTTATGTTATGTTATGCTATTTGTATTTTAGAATTCACTAGACACAATTATTTTTAAGTGCAGTTAGTACTAGTATTATGAGAGGGAGACAGGCGACTGAATTTTTTTTTTCCACAACATTCTACACAACGCTATCTAGACCCATGGTAAGCTTCTATAGCTTGTGTTATGGAATCTAGAATGCGGATAAACATACTAATATACTTTTTTTTTTGTAAATACATACATATTAACATAGAAACACCTAGACCAATGCAAATAGCCATATTCATGGATACAAATATTTGCACTGAGCGGGAATCGAACCCGCGCCTCCAGTGTGGCAGTCGCGTGCACTACCGCTACGCCACGGAGGCTGTCAATCATCCTAAACATCAAAATAAAAAATGTTTAACTATGTAAAATGAATTGTGACTACACTACGCCTGAAGGTAATGTAATCCATAAATTAACTAAAGATCAAAATTTCTGAAGCTAATATTTCTAAAATTATGGCTGTTAGATTGCCGGCTTATATTGTGTTTTCACACTTAAAGAACTTCGAAAGGTAAGAAGTAGGATTATATTAGAAGTTGTCCAGATTTATAAACACACATTCAAGAATACTCACCCACTAACACAATGAGCAGCTGTTACGACAATATCATGCGCAATAATGGCCCCACCACACGAATGCCTTCCTCTGTTGACCAGTGAAACTTGATATGGAGCATCTGTGATTTCAACATCTTCCCCTCCGACTATTCTTATTTCATCTAAAGATTTTTTAGTTGGTGATGTTACTGTAACAAAACATATAGCTGTACATTCAATCACATTTCAGAGCTTATGTTAAGAAAAAGAAATAGTCTCGTTGAAGGTTATTGAGAGTTCATGTTTGTATATTTATTTATTCGATGAATGTAGCAGATATTGTAAAAACAAAATTAATGGATCAAGGCTATAATAATGAATTCTAATTACAATTTATAAAAAAATGGAATACATACTAGATTACCTATGTTAAATCGCAATAGCATAAACAAGAAAGAATAGTTATTTCAAATGGAAATTAAGTGACATTGTAATTTTAATTTATAAAGTTAATTAGTCAATTAGATAGCAGTCGCTTCACAGAAAATATCAGAGTTCAGCCGCATCACAGTTAGACTGAAAAACCGACTCCATGTCTACGAGTATTGGAAAAAGATTCAGAGAATGAATGATTGCAGTTTGACTGACAGTTCACTATAATAATAATGAGCTTAAGATCCATGTTCAGTGTCTATTTAATTTAAAAAACATTGACCACTTCACTTAATGTGTTCAAAAAATGGAGTGTAAAACTACAGTAAAAAAAATCAAAAACGATTTTCAATTGTTATAATACAACACATATTTTAAAACCTATGAAATTTTAATGGATAGTATGGGACACAAAATATTCTCGCCTTTGGAAAAAATATTATTCACTATTACACTACTTATATTAATCGCTGCTGTTATTTTAAATGATTGTAAATATCTTACCCACAAAACCGATGAAGGCAAAGTAGAAAACCCAGGACAGCATGATGAAGTTTTACAATTAACGGCCACTCTAAGAAATTGAACATTTATACCTGTAAAATTACAAAAGATTATTAGGGTCAATATAATTTAACTGATAAGGAGGACCTTCAGCCGCTCTCAACTGATAACTGAACCTCAGTTTATTTAATCTTGTGTTTAGGGAATGTACTTCATTGGCAAATGTTTAGTGAGATTCATTATTTATTGAATGATGTCCTTTGGGTTCCGCAGGCAAAATACACTTTTTTTAGGATAAACAAATGAAATTCTAATTTTGAGTTTAGAATTTCTCCATATCACTGTATAGGCCAAACAGCCAGCTATATAATCACGTGATTTTGTGTTAGATTAGGACAGATCATAAAACTATAGTGTATCGATTTTTCTGATGAGAAGTGTAGATCTATACTAATATTATAAAGCTGAAGACTTTGTTTATTTTTGGTTGGTTAATTGAACGCGCTAATGTTAGGAACACGAATCGGCTCGAATTGAAAAATTCTTGTTTTTGTTGAATACTCCATTTATTGAGGAAGGTTGTGGGCTGTATCATGCTTCAACCCAAGGAAGCGGTGTTAGCAAATCCTGCCAATGCCATACGTTATTTGAACATTAATTAACTGCAAGCATGTTACGTGGTTTCGATTTTGCCACGGGCAAAGCCGGAGTGGCTCGGTCAGTATTGTTGTATAAAAATTGTATATACTAAAATACAGAATTTATTATTAAATGATTTGCACCGAATATATGTGTTTGACAGTTGTTTTAAAATTGCAGCACCTAAATTTTTAAAAATGCGAGTACATTTTATTTTCAACTTTTTAAAACTAGTTTATCTGTTGCAGGTTGCATATTAATTTACTTGCCTATATGAGATCCTGTAAATTATGTGTTACTAGCTTTTGTCGGTGGCTTCACCGGCGTGGATGTCGGTTATCGCGACCAAACACAGCCCATGTCCTTTCTAAAGTACTAAAGGCGTGAAAGCGTCACATATAGACAGACAGACAGAGTTATTTTCGCGATTACAATAGGTGGCAGACCTAGCACAAGTCCCTATCTGGTAGAGAGTGGTTATAGAGGCCTGTAGATGTGTAACAACAGTTGTGACGTCACTGTCTTCAAACGTCTATCCAAAACTCACACAGAGACGGACTTACGAACATACATCATTGGTAGGTATTTACTTTAAAAATTTAATCAGCCAATCCACCTGGCTTCAAAATATGCCACGGGTGACATGGCATATTTTGAAACTCCGTTCACCCCTTTCAGTTCTAAAGGGAAGATTTTCAAATATAGTATGGAAATCTGCTGGACACTTATAATAGTACTCCGCTCCCAGTAGCGGGATGAAATTGAACCTTCCTCGACAACTGGACTATTCAACACTAAAAGGTTTTCTCAATTCGAACCAGTAGTTTCTGGGATTAACGTGTTAAACGAAACAAATTCGTCAGCTTTATAATATTAGTGTAAAGAGTATATGTAATATTAGTAGGTATATATATAGATTTTGAGACCATCCATTGTACTCGTATTGCTGTATGCAGCTCAGATTGGCTGATTAATTCCTGGAAACTCATTATACGTTCCCGCAACCTATGGTAACCTATTTCTTGGCATAAATAACTTATGTAGAATTCAAGACTTAAATCTATAAAATACAGCGTATTTATTATGTAATTATAGCGTAATTAAGTAACATATATCCAAGCATCTTTACAAACCTTCACATTAATATTATAAGTAGAATTTAAAAAAATCTACGAATCCCTAAATTCAAATCTTGGACTTGACCGAGTTTTGCTTAGAAGTATTACACTTCTAATGATAATAATCTAATCACGCGATGCGGTCCTCATTAAACGTGCTTCTAATGAGATATCATTATATGTTAAGGTTACTGGGACAAAAATTTTCGTTTACACAATCATAACAAACATACATATAAACATACTCATTCTATTTTCCCTTCAGAATGGGCAGAGACTATCGTAAATCGTAAAACTACCGAATCGAGGGAAAGTATTAAATATATCGAAATTCAAATATTAAAAAAAAAAAATCTTATCGCAATAGTAATTAAAGCTTAGCTAAAATATACTCAAGAGTAATCACTTGAAATTTTACGTTTACACAATCGTATTAAGATAATAGTTTATTTCAGTTTTAAGTGGGTGATAGGTATTGTGCGTTGTAATTATTATCACGTACTTGATTTCAAGTAGTATATACTACGCAGTTAGAAAATACAAGTAGATATGCTGCAGCAAATATGCTGAAATGGTAATTTTGATAAATTGCCAGGATTTTCATGTGTAATTCATGTCCATTTTAATTTAAAGTTAGTTGTCTGTTCTATTATAACCTGGGAATCTTTGAAGTATGGTGAGGTTACTTTTACGCAAGGTTGCTCTTTGCGGCGATTCGCTGCAGGACCCATTAAGAAAAAGAAGAAGAAAGGTTGTTCTGCCAACATCACTTAGGTACCAATAGCGTGAGATAGAAGTAAAAAGCAAGCCCACATTTCAATAAAAAAGATATATTTCTTTGATTAACTTATTATCGAATTTCACAATATAAATAGCATCTTAAATATTCAAATGTTATGCTGTCATGTCAGAATAATTTCAAGATTTCTAGTAGGTACTTCTTGAATTCAAATTCGTGATTTGGAATTTCATATCGAAGCTTTAAAATTGCAAACTTTTGCAGATCTGATCTCAATATTGATATTTAAATAGAGATATTGCAATAGAAAACTTACAGAACCACTCAAAGTTGGATACTTGTATTTAATAATGTAAGTCTGTGGTAAAATTATATTGATATCACAATTTGATCCTAGGTTGTCTTTGATTCAAATTCTGATTTGTAACTCACTTATTGTCTCATGAGTGATGGTGAGGAAACGACCAACTATCGACTATGAAACTTGTTTAAACATACACTCGTCCTTCCAACCTATTGGAACTAGTAGTATGTACTAGGTTCTAAGGTTCAATATTCAAGACCAGACTTAAACCCACGTCCAGTTGCATTCTAGGAAAAACACTTTGAACAACTGCAGGTTCAGTCAAAACAACAAACAAAAGAAATCCAAATAGGACCAAATTACTCCTTGTCTTATTATTTTATTGCTAATAATTTTCTTCTAGTACAAAATCAGATTTTATGAGAATAAAACGCCTGACAAGAAACAAAGAGCATAACTAACGCAATAACGCAAGACTCACTTTATATTTTTTAATAAAACTGATTCCTAAGCTACCTGAGCTGAGCTAATAACATTTTTGCTGTCTTAATTACTTTATAAGAGAATTTTCATTCCTGATTGTAATATAAGAGCTCTGGGACTTTTTACCGTCATAAGAGTTATTTTTTAAGATGCGATATTGTTTTCGATTTCATAAAAACAAAATGAGACATTGTTTAATTAGCATACTTAATGCTGTAAAATTAATTAAAAAAAGAGACATTCTTCAGATTACCGTGATGGTTTAAGTAGATGCGGACTCTGTATTGTGAACGTTTTAAAAACATCATGAACATGACGGTCAAATATTTATTAGAGCTAGAGCTCCTGCTCCACTAAAATCTTTGGAGTCCAAGCTGGAACAGTGTTATACATTACATTTTTTTTTGTTAAAAGAATATTAGAACCGAAGTTACTAATATTTCCTCTAAACCCTCCAACTAAGCTAAAATGCTTGTGCTAGGAGTGGGTTCACGCCGTTAGTGTAATGGCCAGGATCGAACCCGGGACCTCTCGATCGTAAGACCGACTCCTTAACCACTAAACTACCGACGCTGTTTGCTTAGGAAATAAATCTAGGACACCAACACACCTTGTGATTAATTTATTTTGTTATTAACCGACTGCCGAAGGAAGCAGGGTAATGTATTTTACCTCATATTTCGATATGATAGTTTTACCTAAAACTGATACACATCCAACCTGGTTTAGGATAGGATATACCATCTGGCTATGGGGTATATCAAAGCAGTACCTACCTGACTAAAGAGATATAACAATAGATAAGCTTAGAAAGCAAACATAATTATGCTTTTCTCACCTAATATTATTCAAAGAAAAATAGCTACTGTGTATTCCTTACTTAAACTGTCAACAAATTAAAGTGCCACCAACAAAACATCGTAAACAGAATCCCCACGTAACTTCGAGGTGAAGTGGAATTCCCAAGATATTCATATAACTTTAAAGCAGACAGCGCTTTATATGTCTCGACTCGCTAAAAGGAAGGAATTTGTCCACTCTACGTGTCGTCATGATTTATGCAGCGAGTTTCCGCTGCAACCGCAAAGTTTTTATAGTCTGTCCAGATGTACGCGGTAAGTTTCGAGACTTGAATGCTAAATTCGAGGTGTGAGATTATTTTGTTATGAATTTATGCTTTCAGAAATTATAAATTAAGAAGAAGAATTTTATTTCGTTAGGCGTAAGGCCAAGGCATTTCCGTTTTACAGTGGGTACTAAAAGCACCTATCTAATATTTGTTGTACTCTAACATATAACAAATCTTGTTCCCTAAAAGTCAAATACCTGCTTTAAGGAACCATTTTCATTTTGTTAGCTCGCTGCCAGAAATCTTTTCATCTTTCCTTTATACTCCTTTCATTCCACACTCTTTGCTACTTTTTATCCTTCGAAAGTAAAACAACGTGCAAGAAGGCACCCTTTTTTTTCCAAAGATGAGAATGCATGAATATTGACATACTATACATATGTACTACCTGCAACCGCACCTTTAGCAACAAACTGGGATACACCAGCCATATCCGAGCGCATGAACTAAGAAATTCACCAGTCCAGCGTCAGTCACCGTAGCCGAAATCGGCTGGGAATCATCATCATCATCACTTGTTTGAAATAAGGATACTGCAGTCACTCTGACCAATAATCTGTGAATAGTAAACCTGGTCTATAGACGATCTGAGAATAGGAGGCGTTAGCACGTACATCATTCGAAATTGAGGTATCCTAGAGCGAGCGACTATAATCTGTGCAAATCCGTCCCTACTACTCGAGCAGCCACTTAACAATACACAACATTGCTTCCAGTAATTCATATGCAATTTCATTTTGAATATCATAACGGAGGAAATTTAGCGTCGGCGAAACCAAAATCGTTCTTCGGAATGAAGGAATGCAAAATTTACCAATTGCTTCACATGTTGAAAAGTAACTTTGGTGGGTACATAATTTATCGTTAATATTTAATGAAATAGGTATTTGAAACCAAAATGTTCTTAAATAGATAAAAGATGGCAAGGAAAACCAAAACTTGAACGAAAGATTATCATGTGATTCTTTATTGTCATTATTTAGGCTTTATGAAATTTACACCTGAACTTAACTTTTTTCAACCTCTTTATATTCTTTTAAATATTTTAGTTTATTAAGTTGGTTTTAGTTTCATATTTAAAAAATACCTATAGTATACCTAGTCAATTAGCCCACTGCAGTCCACTACTGCACATAGGCCTCACTCAATGTGTGTCATTTCATCTAATCCTCCGCCCTCCGCACCCAGTCTGTCCCAACTACCTGCTTAGGTCTCAGTCCACCTGGCTAGGAGTGTCCTACCTTCCGTTTGCCTTCTCGTGGTCTCCACTCTAGGAGTCGTCTGCTCCAACAACTATCGGTCCGTCGACAGACATGACCAGCCCATTGCCTCTTCAGCTTGCTTATTCTGCGAGCTACGTTGGTAACTTCTATTCCGATTCAGTACCAAATTTCTAATACCAAGTAGTATTTTTTTTCTCATTAATATTCTGTGGATCAAAATAGATATAGTATACTTCTTATTTAACTTCTTATTTCGTACAGTGGATTGATTGGTTCGTTGAACATTTGTAGGCATTATTTCAATAAAACATACCTACTGTATTCACTTCTATCTATCTAGACAATAGCCCCACCACCTGTTTCCGTTTTAATCTTTTCTACAGTACTGTCACTAAACCACGATATTTAAGAAGGTAGATAAAAGTGCTTTCTCATTTCGAAGACCTTGGCAAGTTTAAAACTGTCCCGTAGATTACCTCTACAACCAGCATGATCTAAATATTTAAAGACCTTTTAAAAAGACTCAACAGTGGCTTAAAAATCTTGAGTCTCCATTTTGGAACGATCTATCAAGCTTAATCAAATGCTATGATTGATGGGGTTTCTGAGATTTTGACGACTGTAAGCGTCGAGCCTCTCTTTGAAGAATCATCATTATTAATTGCTTCTACATTGAATATGATATATACCTTTTTCCCTCACGCCTTTTACCCTGCAGGTTAGTCAGAGACATTAGTTTGCACTCTGCTTCTAACCTTCTTGGGAAGCGACTGCTATTTTACCAGTTGTTCCACCTTGAAAGTTATCGACAAAAAACCTAAAAACATAATAAACACATCTTATATTATTGTCAACACCCATATAAATGCCTTTTGTAAATCTGATGGAACCAAAAAATACCCTTAATGGACAACAGAAAGCGCAAATGTAATTAAAATGCCTCTCGCCAGAGATTTTTGTCAGAGCCGTTTTCATTAAAAGTTGGGCCACATTAAATTCGTCACGGCCTCGGCTCACATATCTACACAGCTATATAATATACGTAAGTACGTGCCATCTCGTTAAATTCCTCGAGTTAAGCGTTCCGATTCAGTTCATTAGCTTTTTGTCAGGATCGTCTGGAAATGTTTTAGTGTTTAGCCTACTTTGCTTTACATGCTCAGTGTAAAGTGCGTCTACAGATGAACTGACGATTGTCGTTGAACTACGGTTGTTCAGTAATCAGTCGTCTTAGATTTGCAATAAAACTGTGTGCATTTAGCAGTTCAACCGATTTGATAATATCGAAAGGACGGTGGCGGTATTCTTTAGTTCACGGAATTGTTGGTTTGAAGGAAATACTTTGTGTTGTAAAAGAAATAAATCAAACATTTTAGAATGTAATAACTAAGTACAATACCGGAAACCGGAAAGGACCGTTTTTAAAAGCCTAAGCCAACTTCACCTGCTTGATCCATCTTTATTTAAAAGGTTTATAATTATTCTGGATACTTTCCATCTCTTTCTTTCGTTATTCTCATACATCATGCTATTTGAAACGTTCTTTGGTCACACTGGTCGTTTTACTTCAACAATTCATTGTTCTCATATTCAAAAAATATGTCATAATGTTTATTTTAGATAGGTTTTATCCTTCCAAAAATAATTCCTTAAAAATACCATTACATTAGATTAATCCGGACCGTCCGTAGCTTTGCGGACAAGGATAGTATCTCAACGTATAAATTCGCTGAACACCACATGCCATCAATTTAATGCCGGGCCATATTACATCAACTTTGATAAGGGTCATGGGTATCTAATTATGAGAACGTTACAAAATTCAAATAGAATAATTTTGTTGAAATATAAACAATTTTAACGGTTTGATTTATGTTAACATTTTCTCCTTAATTTCTTTTGCAAGGAAATATAGAATTAGTTTCCATAGCACCGTTCCCCAAGTTCAACAAGAACTAATATTTAATCTGTTGTCCATATTTGAAAGAAAATTAAAATCAAAGAGAAAACATTGAAAAGACTGAGCCCCATAACTGAACCGAAATAAAACGATATTTTTTTGCGTCCCGCTTCAGTTTGTTTGCATGGAATACTCGTACATACTTCACATTTTGTCCGAAGTACGGTTGGCAAGCGCCATTGCCTTTTTGTTCAAGTTTTTTTTTTAAGTTTTGAGTAGTAGTAAAATATTTGTTATTTGTTATGTCGTCTACTTATATCACTCCTTTAAATTGCCGAAAGAGTAGGTAGAAGTTTATATTTACACCAACAGTTAATCAATAATAAGTCTACTAATCTTATAAACATGGATAGATAGATGGATGTTTGTTACTCTTTCACGTCTAAACGGCTAGAGCGGTTTTAATAAAATTTGGTATGAAGTTAGCTGACACCCTGGATTAACACATAGGCTATGTTTAATCGCGATATCCGACATCCACGCGGGTGGAGCTGCGGGTATACCACCTACTCTGGAAATCATCACTCGCCTTGAACTAATATTAGTAATTGCACCTAATTTACGAGTTATATTACACGTAAGATTTAACAACCATTTGAAGAGGTATCACATTGGAATTATCACAATTTGTCAAATAGGTATGTTAATAAGTTATTGGGGTAACAGCTCGGTAGACGGTAACGGTATTGTAGCCGCAACATAGCGTATTGGCGTTTACTATACATACAATAATATCTAATCTTGCACTCGAGATGACAGTGTAGACCACTTAGAGCACCAGCTGAATAGCGCCTGTCCGAATAGCACCTAGCCATGTCCACGAAGAGCACATATCAAGATTTTTGGCAGGTACCATTCGTGGTTATTAATTTATTTTTACAACATTGTACTTGTATACAAAAATTAGATTTAGTGCAACTACGAGTATGTGTGGAAAGTGTTTTTATTAACACGATAAATTTGCACAATTTCTATAAACAATTTGTATGTACAAAAATAAATGTATCTAAATATGTATATCATATTTAGATACATTTACATTTTAGGACCTCTAACACAAAGCTAGTTATACAATGCTTACTTTAATGCTAGATAGCGCTGTGTAGAATACAAGAATATTAATTTATGATTATATAGGTACAATCAGCTTCAGAAAGATGTTGACGAACAAAGTACTCAAAATGGTCTTAATTTCGTTTTTTACCCCTTCCAGGTTACCAATTGTTCTGATATTTGGTATATAGTAGACATTATGGTACGGTGGGCATTTTGATACAGTGGACGACTTGATGCAGTGGACATTCTGATAGAGTGGATGAGATGGCCCTAAATGTTCGATAATACCATATAAATTAAAAACAACAGTTTGATTTCGTCGTCAAGATATCTACAACGATGACTGTACTATGAAAATCATTTTTTTAAAAGACGTCGTTACTAATTTCTCAATTAAATCAACATGTATGTTTCAGCAACAGAAGTACAAACAAAAATATGTTATTATCCATCAATACAATCTTTATACAGAACATTACTAATCAGCGTGGATGTCGGTTAACACGACCAAACATTGCCTACCCAAATTTCATCAGAGTTGTTCAGTGTGCAGGCATAACAGACAGAGTTACTTTAGCATTTAATATTAGTATGAAATTACAATATTGGACTCAGATATCTGAAGGTGAAAGTACAGAATATTATTCCAAGTAATTACGTTCCACTTTGTCAACACAGTATCCTTAATGCATACCTACTTCTGAAATGAAGCTCTAGAGCCTACTTCCATTCACATTCATGGATTTCAGGCAACGAAACTTGGAATTCAATTTTAACTTTGTCAAACTTGTAATGTACTCGTCTCCGGTAGTATGCCTTAGGGAGCTACCTGCGGGATAAAAGGGCTAAACTGTTTTGTTTTCCGTGACGGATCCGGGATAAACTTTCATTGTCATTGTCCTTGGGGATTTGATTGAGCACAGCCCTGTCTCTTAGGTATTAGTGTCGTGGATACTGATCGGTTCTCATTATAATATGCTCAGAACTTTGATGGGTCAAAATCCATACTAATATTATAAATGCGAAAGTAACTCTGTCTGTCTGTCTGTCTGTCTGTATGTTACGCTTTCACGCCTAAACCACTGAACTGATTTTGATGAAATTTGGTATAGGGGTAGATTAGACCTTGAGAAAGGACATAGGCTATGTTTTGTCGCGATAAACGACATCCACGCGGGCGGAGCCGCGGGTAAAAGCTAGTGTTTTATATAATCAAGATTTGCAAATATTGTAAACTATTATTTAAATGTAGAACACACCCCTAGCCAGATGGACTGACGATCTTAAAAAGGTGACTGGGACAGACTGGATGTGGAAGGCGGAGGATCGGTCGAAATGGTGGACATTGGAGGAGGCCTTTGTCCAGCAGTGGAATGCGGTGGACTAATTATTGATTGATTGATTATATAATTGTAAATTGTGTCTGTATTGGAGAAATTGAAAAAAGAAGCTTGAATAATGTTACATTAACAACTGTGAACTATTTTCTTTTAGATTTCTTATCAGTTTAGTTTGTTTGCCTTTGATAAATGCAAAATCTAAATCCACGGTAACCACTTTCCATCAGTTGAGCCGTGTGCTTATTTGCCACCTAAATGATATAAAAAAGTATATTGATCCGCATTCTAGAAACAATGTTACAGCTTTGCTAACACATTTGGATAAAGATAAATGTCCTAAGATATTTGAATTATTCTGTAAGTATATTCAAATAACAACACCCCTACTTTTTATTGACTTGTGTGTTTAATTTCCTGTAATATGTTTTTCTCATAAATCAAATGTCAAAAACATAATAAACTATTGCAAATTACAGTGGAGATCTTTTAGCTCAATTAAAAACAACAAAAGTATATTGAAACGTCAGAAATTACTCTGTAACCGATACACACATGTTGTTAAAGCTCATATCTACTGCTACAGCTGTAATTACTGTGTGATTGGAAGCTAAATCGCATGGTATAGACGTCCTCTTATTACTTGCTTTCTAACAAGCATGTTTTCTTTTCGTTATAAGAAGATTTGTGCGGTATTAATAATATTGCTCATTACGCAGCATGTAAAGGAAAGGTCTGAAACTGACAGATCTTTATGAGTGTATATAAAATTACAGGCTAGTACTATTATCTATTCTGTGGTACAGGATTGAATATGGAAGTAATATAGGTAATCCATACAGATTGTAGATATGCATAGTTTTGGAAATCCATACTAATATTATAAATGCGGAAGTAACCCTGTCTGTCTGTCTGTCTGTATGTTATTTTCATGCCTAAACCACTGAACCGATTTTGATGAAATTTGGTATAGGTTTAGATTAGATCATGAGAAAGTACATAAGCTATCTTTGGTTGCGATAACCGACATCCACGCGGGCGGAGCCGCAGGCAAGAGCTAGTATTTTATATGCAGTTGTATGTATTTTTAAATACTTCAGTACCAGGAGTGGTATAATCATAAATGTATAAAAAGAGAATGAAGGAAAGTTGTGAAGGAATGTAGAAAGATAAAGGAAACAAGCTTGGATTTTTACAAAGAAACCAATTCTTCTTTTTCTTTCAATTTATTAACCAGTGCATCTTTTTTACTTCAATTATCTTTATTTACATAATACGATAGAAAATACCCTAACATAAGTATAAGTGTCTGACTGCATATAAACAGTATTTATATGCAGTCAGACACTTATAAGCACATGCACCTTTTTTTTTCCATGATTATGCTTATGTTACACAATATTATTAGATAAGTAAGTAGGCATGACACAATTCTTGACGTTCAACATTGTACCAACTATAGACGTTTTGTATTTTATGCATTCAGAATTAAATTAGTTATAAAACTCGACTATTCGGACATTAAGAAATATATTAATAACTAGCTTTTGCCCGCGGCTCCGCCCGCGTGGATGTCGGTTATCGCGACCAAACATAGCTTATGTCCTTTCTTATGGTCTAATCTACCCCTATACCAAATTTCATCAAAATCGGTTTAGTGGTTTAGGCGTGAAAGCGTAACATACAGACAGACAGAAAGACAGACAGACAGACAGAAAGACAGACAGACAGACAGAAAGACAGACAGACAGACAGAAAGACAGACAGACAGACAGACAGAGTTACTTTCGCATTTATAATATTAGTATGGATATGGATATATTTAATAATTTGTCGATTATTGACAAATTATTAAACTAATAAACCACTGCAATAGAAATGATTGAATAATGGTGACGCCAAAGTCAAGTTTTTCAATAAATTCTACCAAAGTCACGTTAG
Source organism: Eilema sororculum (assembly GCA_914829495.1). NCBI lineage: Eukaryota > Metazoa > Arthropoda > Insecta > Lepidoptera > Erebidae > Eilema > Eilema sororculum. Next base: position 4,820,418 of record OU618532.1, read on the forward strand.
TGGCGCCAGATAAAGGTGCCGTGTGTCTGCTCCATGATCAAAATGTGTAGTTGAATTTTAAGGTGGCAAGAAATTATTCAACTGGTTTTTTTTTCAGATTGCTTCAGCCAAGTATTTTCAAGTCATTAGTGTTAAAACTGATGTATATATCAACATATAGGTATACTAGCTTTCGGTTTCGGTTTCGGTAATCGCGACCTATGTCCTTTCTCATGGTCTAATCTACCCCTATACCAAATTTCATCAAAATCGTAGCATACAGACAGACAGACGGAGTTACTTTCGTGTTTGTAATATTGGTATGGATTGGTTGGTCTAACCTACTTTGCCTAAAAATGTCAGAAGAATGTTAAATTCTGATAATTATACAGTAACGTAAATTCAACACAATGCATTATTAAGTATCTACTCACAATGGCATATTTAGTGCAAAACAAATATATCACTTACTAATTTTGCTCCACACACACTGTTTTATTCTAACAATTCAAGTGAAGAGGAAATATTAAAATTATAACACATTGTGTTCATTGGATTCGCAATAAAATATATTTCGACGTATTCTAAATATAAAACTGGGTGCTCAAGCAGTGCTTGGACTTCACTTAGTGGCCCTCTCTAGAGACAAAGATACTTTGTTTCTGGAATCGGCTTAAAGTTTGTTTTTATAGGTCTTAATTTCTCATTTTAAAAAAAGAGCTTCGCAATCAGATTAAAGTAAGAAGCTGAAGGCTGCCAGCTGGTACACATACTGTTTGATAGATAAGGTCTGGTGCACGCTATCCTCTCGGTGGTGAGAGGTTACACGGCAGTCGTTCTCATAAGCCACACCCAAAAGGAGATGGAGTAAGCGGAACCGGAAGCATCTACTTCCTTGTAATCATGAATGAAATTGGAGGGAACTTACTTCTGACCTAAATAATCTGATGAAATGAAAATACTTTAGTTAGAACAGTTACCGTACTTTTTATGAGAAATCAACTATACAGGTAGTTTATGATGTTCTTACGGCAGCCAGGACCAACGGTTTGACAAGCTTTCCGAGTCACTGAAGGATCTCAATGAGATAAGCATTTTCATTCATACCAAGACTGATCTGGTTAGTATTGTTCTTTGCCACGAGCCTCTGAATTCTATCTATTCCAGTAATTTCTGTATGTTCGTGGACATAGCACGAGGGCCACTTCCCCGCCCTATTGTTTCCGACAGACTGCCACTAGTCGGCTGTCGGTTTCAAAAATAGACTTTATTGCTGTAATTATATTTTTATACCGAACAAACGTAAGGCCCACCGCAATACAGACGCTTATTGTTAATTAAAATGAAGTAGTCAGCAGTAGTTTGATGTTCCCTGGTTGAAAGTTTATAATTGAATGAAATATTTTTTGGTTAATGTTTTTTATAAACCAATATGGTAGTTTGTGGAGTATATTACTGAGTGGGGCTCAGTTCTTTAACATTCTAATCAACCTCATCTGCAAGACTGATCGACTAAATGATGATCCAGTGCAGACTTCCCTCTCTGTGTTTTGTAAGACGGCTTCGTCTTGTAAAACCACCATAAACCATATCAAGATAATAAATAGCAGAGCTGATAGTCCTAACGCTGTGATGATGATGATAGAAGGTAGTTTCTGTAATGATGTTAACAAATCGTGGAGCCCTGAAGTAAGCCGATTCACCAATGATGTTTGTTGAAGAAATCGTCTGAAATATCTTTAGAATCATTGCAAGTGTTCGCAGCAAAAAAATCCTGTCAAACCAAGTAGTAGGTACCTACATACACGTAACTATTTTGCTTTTGAGTTCTGGAGCTTCACCTAGATTGAATCTGCTAATGGTAGCTAACCTTGTGACGATAGATTGTAATTTATAACATCATTCGAAATAATTCTCAACAATAAAAGCTATTTTAGAGCAGAGACCGTATAGAAAAATAGAAACTCTCCAGAGGTCAGAAATTGTATTGATACTTCTAGCCTTAGGAGAGATTTATGTGACTTGTGAGTTTAGGATTGTCAGTGATCCTCAAGGCCCGTCTTTGTACTGAGCCAAAAAGCTCTAACTTGTATAAGGGCTTACCTGTCTATAAGTAACAGTGTGGTGTGTACTACATAAGTTTTGCCATGTCAATTCTCTTGACTCAATCTGACCAATATGTTTTTATAAATGTACGTATGTGTTTCTTTCTTCCTCTTTTTTTCTTTTCTTGAAACCTGCCATGATCTTTGTTACCTAAGCCAACCTTACCTACAAACTGGTATACCTACTGATTAATCGTACTAAGTTTTCGCTTGAAATCGAAAATTTTCTCCTTATTCTATGGAAAACTCCTTGTGTAATATTGCTTAGTTTTAACACCTGAGTGACGAAAGTTGTAAAATTTAAATCTATATCATAGTGCGACAGAAACTTACTCTTAATACAAGCAATGGGTAATAATGGTTTGCAAAAAACACAGTGTGTGGCCACAAAGTACTAGATACTTGTTCGAATGATATAGTACAACTTCAGACGTATAAATAGTGAAGATAATTTGATGGAAAGAAAGTCCGAGGAGATAATAAAAGGAGACAGCTAGAACATGGTTTACAGAAAAAAGAACGCTTTTTTTAAGTTTATAGAATGCTTTATTGGGTAGAAAGGAAGTACTTGTAAAACTAGAAAAAATAAAACACAAAACTGAGAGAGATTATTCTTTATTCACCATAGGGGTACTAAAAACACAATATAATTCAATATGTCAGCCAGAAAGTTGGGCTGTAAATATTGAGTTTTAAAATGGGTGTGGTTTTGTACATCGAACAGCAAGACAAAATAAAGCTACCTATTAAACAGATTGTGATCTTATACCAGAATGTGAATGGACTCCGTACAATATTAGATCAATTCTACGCAGGGTCAGCCAGAAAGTTGGGCTGTAAATATTGAATTTTAAAATGGGTGTGGTTTCGTACATCGAACAGTAAGCCAAAATAAAGCTACCTATTAAACAGATTGTGATCTTTTACCAGAATCTGAATGGACTTCGTACAAAATTACATCAATTCTACGCAGGGGTAGCAGCTTCATCAGCAGATTTGATTGCCGTTACGGAAACGGGATGTAACGAATCTATACAGGACGCTGAAATGATCCCGCCGGGATACATCATTGTACGCTGCGACCGAGCGGATGGCCTTAAGATGGGCGGCGCGGTTCTAGTGGCCACACCGTTCTCAACAGTTGAAATTCGTCCTCTAGGACAAAACTACGTAAATATACACTAACTTGCTGAAGGAGGCGCCGCTGACGTGGGCCCTCCGAACACCCAACATTGTGTCGAGAAACATTGATCTGTTTTGTTGCTCCCTGAGGGATTGACAGATACCACATTATATACCATACGTTACACATAATTTTAAGGTTGTGTGTCTAGATTGCCTACTCTATGTATTAGGGTAACCTGTAAGAATAGATGTAGATGAGATAAGTAAATAAATAAAGAAGCAATTTTATTTTACTCATACTATTTAAAATCTTCACAAGGAGAATCTAAATCATATTCCAAAAATGGCTATTTGCTTCATAAAATAGATAAATAGACTATTCCCATCCCTAATACATTCCTTAATTCACCTTTTACAATACTCGGGGGAGCGATGGAGTAATCTATTTGCAATTAAGCCCATACAACTAACAAAGCGGTTACCCTTTTCAAAGCTTCATTCTTTGAATGAGGGGCATGTAGTTTTCCCTTTATCTATATTAGTTGTTTGTTCCTAATTTCCGATGATGAACGTATTGTCTTGATTCTCTCATCATAATAGATGATAGTTTGAGTTTTTAGCTATCGTTTTATTGGTCAAAAGATATCTATCTATACTATTATATAATTGTAAAGTGGTCGTGTCTGTACATTGGAGATATTTAAAAAAAAAATACTTGCATTATGTTATATGAACGATACTGAACACGAAAATATATTTTTTTCATTTCCTGTCTGTTTGTCTGTTTGTTCGCGATGGACGCAAAAACCACTGAACGGATTTCGATGCGGTTTTCTTTGTTAGAAAGGGCTTGCTCAGACTTAAAATCTTACATTTGTTTGATTGCAATCGGTTCAGTAGAACTAGAGATGTGAGCAATAATATATAATAATCTTAATTTTGCTAAGATTATAGATGTCGCTTTTTGTTTGAGATTATTCTTATGGATGAATTTTACTTCCAAACAACTATGTAAATAAATATACTTAATTTTTACATGCACAATCATGTAAAAAATAAGTATTTAATCATGTAATTAAAATTTTAAATTCTATAATTTATTTACAAAATAACAACTAGATGGCGATAACGCGGTTTTGAACAAAGTATGGTTTCGTTCACAGCTGACGTGTAATAGTCCTACGGTAAAGGCGATTTTTGTCTGGCAAATTATGAAATTACCTAAGTTGATGTCGGTGCAGTACCGTACCTATCTGTATATTTCGATTCGTAAAAAAGCTTTTGACTTACATACTTTTATCGAACATCCTGGATAATTAGTAAAAATGTTAGCCTGTAATTTTGTTGCTCACTGCAACACACATGCCCATACACACTCATGCTGCCGACCATCATGAGGAAACCTTCTAATCTAATGTCCTTCTTCAAAAACCCCATATTGTTGTTGCTTGGGAAAACCAGAGCAGGGAATTTATTCCACAGCTTGAGCGTGTGTTGGAGTTCCTTTCTAACCACTTACCGCACAATGTTCACCGTTTCCTGTCGAACTGTGAACATTGTGCGGTAGTAGAACAAGTGGGAACATACCAATTTCTTGCCTATGGCGAGCGATGTGATGATGTTTGAGATGATCCCAATGCATCTGAGCAAAAACGGTTGCAGAGTAGACAATTCGTTAGACTGTGCTAATATATGAATACGAAAGGAACCCTGTCTGTCTGTTGCCTTTCACGCCTAAACAAATAAACTGAACAGATCTTGATAAAATTTGTTACAGAGTTGCATAAGAGCTTGGGAACGTACATGGGCTACCTTTAATATAGATTGCCATTTTTGAAGAACTCTTGATGAAAGGGTATTATAAGAAAGGATTTCGACCAAATGCTGCCTAAACATGGGAGATTTTAACCTAACCTAACGTTTTTAACTTGGAGCCTGGGGTCCGCTTTTACCAGTTTAACTGCGGATTTGGCTAATCTTCGATATTTACTGTGAAGCGACTGCCATCTGACCTACACAACCCAAAGGCAATATCGAAGCATTCCAGCTAGACCAGTTGTTAGACTTTTTAGGGCCCCAACTACCCGTAACGACTGCCATAGATGTTTGTATGGCAACCGGGACTGACGGCTTATCGTGCTCTCCGGACATACGAAGGAATTTTATTATTCTTGCGTATGACAGAGTGGTCCTATATCCCCATAAGTCCGGATCTGATGCTGAGAACCTGGAGAAATCAAGGGAAAACTTAAAAATAACAGGAAAATGTGCCTAGCTACGCGCCTACTTAGTTACGTTAGCAATCATTTGTATAATGTCGTTTCGTTTCCAAAAAAAAAACAAATGCCCAGGCGCTATCTATAAAAATTTCAGTATAGTAAAATTTTATAAAATACAGCCCAGTAATTATATTTTACAGCACAAACATATGAATCAATATATGTTGTGTTGTTATGAAAGCCGTTGCTTCGTACAACGGCTTTCATAAGAACACAATGACTTTTATTAGTCTTACTGAACTACGTGTTTTAAATGGCTCTGGTAGGGAGTATATTCCCCAGTAGAGCCATACTGTGGAATATATTTCCACCTACCACCTACCAGCTACTTCTAACAGAACAGTAAATCTGTAAGTTCCGTTATTTTCCTCTTTTCAGGGTCTCTCTTTATTCTTGAAGTAGGTTGATTTTCGACTCCCTGGATTATTCCCTTTCCAACAAAATAAAGATCATAAAAATCGGCTTTGCAAATTGCGACATTAATACAACGGTTAGTCACCTATTTTGCCCCCTCAGTAGTGAAATTTAGAATACCATATTTTCTGTCTGACCGAGGGGTAGGATCGCCTTACCTCTCCCGCCCCGGTGACGTTGAATTTCTTCTTCGTTGTCGTCATGGCTGCGGACTCAACCTCCGCGTCGGGTAGCGCGACCTATATAAATCCACCGTTCCTGTCCGTTCAGGATTACGGCTGGGACGGACGGGGTCAACACTAGATTGTGTTCGTCCGCCCCTGGGTATTTTTTATAGAGGTTTTCTTTCTTAGGAGCCACCGTTCCTGTCCTGGGTTAGGCTCACCGCTTGGCCGAACGTTGGTCTATATCAGATCGTAGTTCCTACTTCTGGACGAAGCCAAAGGCGAATAACTCATACACCCAGTATGCCCCACCACTACACCCTCTGCAATTAGAGGGGGACATGTGAAGGATCTACGAGTGATTAATACCAGGGCTGCTTGGGCTGTCAGACAGGATCTCTAGAGTCTATTAACCGTTGTGCATGGTGCACCAGCCCCTCGCTTCTACTCTTCAGGATTGAGGTTCAAAGGGGAAAGAAACGGGGAAGCCAACGTAGAGGCTATTCGACGTCGCATTTGAGATGCGAGGCTGGAGAACCTCTACGTTGGCTTCAATACGTGGGCCTGCCACCAATTACTTATAAGACGTCTTGCGTTTTTCCTTGAATGTTAAGTAGAAAGGCGAGTAGACTGTAAAGTAGAGCGTCCAGCACAGAATTTAGTAAAATGTCGAGAAGAGAGTGGAACACAGAGATGATTAGAGGATCGAGTATAGAGTGGAATACGGAGTCAAGTAGAGAGTTGAATAGAGAGGCGAGTAGAGATACGAATAGAAAGGTGAGTAGACAGACGAATAGAGAGGCGAGTAGAGATACGAATAGAAAGTTGAGTAGACAGATGAATAGAGAGGCGAGTAGAGTGTCTACTCAGCGCTCAACACTCGACTCTCAGCGCTAAACTTTACAGCACTACGCAATAAGCGACATCCACGCGGGCGGAGCCGCGGGCAACAGCTAGTAAGTTATAAAATTAATAGGTTCCTTTCCTAGGAATTCAGGTTTACCAAAGTTTGTACTTAATTTAATTTTAAACAGTCAAATATTTAAATTATTAAAATAAAACCAAATCTAAATAAACTAATACTAAAATACATATTTACAAATTATACTAAATATTACTAAAAAGCGTCATGAAATTCCTCCGCATCGCATGCCTCTTGCGGTAGGTAGGTAGTCTCTTACGTTGTATGGCAATGCTTAATCTGTGACCTAAAAAGAAGCCAGCCTTCTGGTCACGAGAAGCGTCAACCATACGCTTCGCAATCTCCCTGAAGAGATTGCGGGCGCTTGTACCCCATGACCCCAACGTTTCGACTCCAAACGGCACAAATTCATAACCTCCGATAAGATTAGAGTATTTGCGCCGCTTGAGAGCCTCTGCAGAAGCTGCGGCAGCACCAGCACAGCCAGCCATGCCAGGTATATGGGTAGGGGCAATGGTGTCGACGCATGTTGCGTCCCACACCAGAGCCCTACCCATCTTCCAAGGCATTAATGACATGCCGTCCGGTCTCTTGCCATCGTCGCGCGCGTTAGGTTCTAGCACAGCTGGCACACCGGCGGTGACAAGATCACGGCGGATTATGTCATTAAGGCTGGCATGCCGTGGAATTCGCCCTGCACTCCTGCAGCACGACAGGCCATGGTGTCCGAGTCGGTCAACAGCCTCTCCACAACGGAATCGATGCGGAGAAACACATGGCGCACCCAACCGTAAGCATGTTGCAATACGGAAGGTAGTGTCGTCTAACATAGTTCCTACGTTAGACGATGGAAGAGCTTGTAACCAAAGATCCGATTCCCACACTCCAACCGCCAGCAAACAGGCACGCTCAACAGCATTAGAACATTTATTTAGTAAATTTTGTCTTACTAAGCTGCAGAGTGGCCCGTCCCACTGGCGCTGTGAGAAAAGGTTCCTTGGGAGATCGGTGTTTGGACATGCAATTTTCCAAGCTTTTACTGCATCAGCCTTACAGAATACTTCAGAATTAACTAGTGTAGGTGCAAGAATTTTCCTAGTTAATTCTTCCGTACTGTGGACTGAGGACAGAATTAAATTATTGTTCAACGTGAAAGTACCTACTTTAGTTAATAATTCTGATACGTCGATCTATAAAAATAATAAAGTTATAATTATGTTCAGCAGATTTATAATCATGGTAATTTTTTTAAATCAGATAATTAGACTAGGGCGTTTTATATATTCATAATATAATATACTCATACTACAGTATATTATAATGCTCATAATACTTCATAATACTACTATATTTCTATTGTACCATTCGGCTAAATGCCAGTGACAACGGATTCGAGTAAAATAGGACTAAATTCCGATAACAACTCCCAAGTTAACATGTCTAATATCACCACCAACATATTGTCACCCTCGATATCACCCAAGTGTCATCAACAGTAGCAATATTGTTACCGCTATCGGTGATGATATCGATATCAAAATCGCACTTATCTGCTTCAATATAAGTGTCATCTTCAGTATTCTTGTCACTATCAGAGTTGATACTGTAATCAATAATGTTATCGGTGTCTTGTCGTTACGGTCGATGTGGTACTTCGGCAGTCTGTGAACGCCTTACTTTAATATTGTACTATAGATGTTTGACCTACTCAGGAATTTATTTGAAAGTATAAACCATTATGAAGGGTGTATATTTTTACAGTTAGAAATGAAAAAGAAGAAACGTTGTCGGAAAGAAAACCCACTTACCAAAAAACCTCACATAAACAACAAACGTCGCAAATAAATACAAAGTATAGTTACTGAAGCCAATTAATTATTACGTCTTCAGAGATTTAGTTATTTCCATTCAGCTGTTTGATCGTGATTAAGGGACAGATATGTAAAAATCTTCACAAAGTTTCATATTTTATGGTATTAGAAGAATTAAAAAACAAATGATTAAAAATAAAAAACCTGACAGCCACTGAAAAGATCGAAATAAGCTTTATAGCAGGCGAATCAAATGACATCTCACATATCCAAATCCGTCAAGCAGTTCAGGCTGTAGGGCATGCCAAATAAATTGGACATACATACATAGTCTCGAAAAACATTACCCAAGTGATGCAAGAACTCAAGTCTTTTAAGTCTTTTAAAAGAAACTCGACTCGTTATAACGACTTATGACGCTTCACAACTTGATCGAGTCCTTAAACCTTGAGTCCTGAGTCTTTTAAGAGTCTTCGACTACGACTCGAGTTTTATTTTAAACTGAGTCTTTTAAAAAGACTCGAGTTTTTTTAAACGATTCAGTCGTGACGAAAAGACTCCTACATTTTAAAAGGACTCGACTCGTTGGACTCGTGAGTCGTGCTCATATACCTACTATACATGTAATCGTTAAGTGTGCACAGGCGATTATTCCGTAACTATTACAGATATCAAAAAACTTTAAACTGATATCTATAGTGCGTCACCTAACGAATAAAATAACATCAATAATTAAAACCTTTATCACAAGTTGTCGTTCCCGCCACTAAACTTGCAAATTATTGTGTTCTTTTTAATTTGTATTTTGTTATATTGTATCGCTAAGTGGATAAACCCAATATTTTAGGGAAGTAGGTACTGTAATAGATGCTAAACGCTATAGGTAATGAGATATTAAATAAATGTGGATATAATATAAGTACTGTTTTTATGTATTAGGTACACACTCCATAATTAATGCAGGGTATAGGGACCAATGATATATTATAAACTATAGATACGTCATTCAGGAACATTGCGGCTGTCAAAAATGCCACAAAACTAAGGATAAAACGATATTGCTACTTACTAATAATACGTCAATATTATTTATTTATACGCATATAGCCGCGTGGTTCTCGTCAGAGTAGAATTTGGGCCACCCCATCTCTTCCCGTGCGGTGTCGTACGAGGCGAATAAGGGATAGGGCTGTTCATCATCAGTATACAGCCCAGGCATACATGGCTCGAGTCAACAATAGTGCCCGGAATGCGGCAATAGGCTCACGCCCTATTACGTGGGACCGAATAAAATGATTGGTGAAATGTGGGTGTTAATTCAGCTCTACCTAACCCTCCAGGGATAAAGACGTGATTATATGTATGTATGTATACGCATTATATTATTAGTTATATAATACAAAAAAATAAAAATAATATTGAATATTAAACATGGAAAATTGATGAAACTAATAAAGCTTTGACATGAATTAAAAATTTAGAATTACAATACAATTTTTTATTTATTTATTACACTTTATTATTTTTATAATTCTAAACAGCTCATCGTATGCTAAACGAGTCGAGTCCTTTAATAAAAGACTCGCGACTAAGTTGTGAGTCTTATAATAAAAGACTCGAGTCGTTATATATCCGAGTCGTATTATAACAACTGGAGTCCCTCAGATTAATAAAAAGACTTGAGTTGTATTTTTGGAGTCGAGTCTTCAAAATCGAGCCTAGTCCTGACTAAGTGACTTAAACGACTTGAGTTCTTGCATCACTCCTACCTTCGGCAGTCGGGTAAAAATAAATGTTTATTGATGGCATTAAAGATTGTGGGCTTCATTCGTCACTTACTGCTTCTTACTATCTGGCGATTAAAGTCAATTTTGAAGTGTCCTGTCTATAGTAAACAGTGATTAATCACATGGTAACAATAATATCATACATAACTAGTTCAATCAAACCAGAAACGTATCAGTACCTTGTTATGTTAGTTCTGATAAGGTCATCTATACACAATTATTTGTACACCATTTTATTCCGTCCACGTTTTCCGTATTCGCTCAACTAATGTGTACAAGGCTTATGGGCGCTACCCTATTTTTCCTACATTTTGGACAACATGGCTCTCAAATAAACAGACTCATTGCAATTTTTTTGGCATATTTATCGTTCCTTATTTAGCGTAAACGTCTAAACGACCCCTAAACTTACTAGTGTAATGATAACAATAGAAAGGGACTGTTTGAATGCGGTTGGGGCTAGTTCACCAGCGGATTGTAGACATTTTAGTCCTAAGAGTTAAAGCAAAAAGAAGTTCGGAATAAAAATTGACTGGTAACTGAAATGTATGATGTGCGAGTGAAAAATGTGTTAAGCCCATATAAATAGACATTTAGATAACTTTCTGAAAGAAGATAAATGATGTGTATACGTTCATCATCACCTTAGTGTGGTTTCCGATTACATTCTGCGATGCACCTTGGGACCTAGGGTCTGCTTGCTTATTACTTTTTCACCGTTGTGCTTATGTTGTGATTCATACATTGAAACGAAATAATTTCGATCTATTGTAATCTTAATATCTTAATTCTAAAATAACACCTAGCTCTGCTCCAATTTTTAAAGTTCTAGTAACCGAAACATTTAGTCCTTTTTATAAGATTGGTCCTGTCAATGTGACAATATTTAATTAAATTATGTGAACCAACTTGTTCACTTCACAAGTTTCGAAGAAAATCAACATTTACTTGATGTTTTCATATTTTAGAAAACAGGTTAATTTCACAAAGCACACATTGTCTGTACCAAACATTAAACACATGTTTACAAAGTGTAACCTCTGTGGCGTAACGGTAGAACATTCAAATACTGAGTCAGAGGTCGCGAATTTGATTCCCACTCGTTACGTTAAATAGTAGAAATATTAACTTGAGCCTTGGTGTTTCCATGTTTCTATTTACTTACAGAAGTATCAAAGTAGGTACCTTTATTCACATTCAGGAATCTATGATTAGTTGTAATGTTTCCCAGTGGATATTCGAGAAAATGGGACAGATTTCCAGTTAACAGTCAGTTCATCATTTTCTCAGATTTTCTTCTGAACTCATTTGGGGCCAACTTTCCAGTCTGCAATGTGGCATGAACTTCGATATTTTCCGTGAGGCGACTGCTATTTGACCTCCACATCGAATTAGCGATATCGAAGTTCTGTAGTTGTCTCACCATTAAGACCTGGAACTCCCTACCAGCTCACGTGTTTCATTCTTCCTACAGTCCCGGGTCCTTTAAGTGGGGCGTGAAAAGGCATCTAATGAGGCCTTCAAGCTGAGTGCCACCACTGTTAAGATGGTACGTGTTTACGATGGTGACCCTCTTTCCGAGACTTTGCCTTTAGTTCACCATGGGGCGAGGTGAAGTCAGATTAGAGTGTCCTTTATAAAAAAAAGTTAGACTAGTTGAACTTTACTTTACTGTGGCCGATATAAGTTCGATTATCGAACTACTAGTAGAATAGAATGGAATAAGCCATATTTATTGTTCATAACGATCTTGCTTAATTAGCTCGCGTATTTCATGGCCCCACGTTTACGGTCATTTCAGTGGCAACACGCCACTGTAATCTTTATTTATTGTTTTGCGCCCCAAATTTGCTTTGTTTAGCTTTGTCGTTCGGCACTGTACCAATTTGGTGCATTGCTCGATTCGTACCATAACAGCCATGTTAATGGTTATTAGGGTGCCTTGAGATATTTGTTTATTACGGTCCTAAGACTAAGATCATTAAGCTTTGTGACGTGTTAAAGTTTTAAGCCCTATATCCATCACCATCTTGTCCAAGAATGTGTTAATAATACGAAAAATGTAATAAGGCAACTCAGGGAAATTCTTAGACCATTATTACAGTATATATACAACTTTGCTAAGAAAATTAGGGGCAAAAAATGGCGTGAAAAATCAATTTTGTGTGAGTATGCTTATGTCAATATTGTACTTCTAACTGTCAATGTGTGCACGTTATGCACGTTATATATTATGTCAAATTACACCGACAGAGTACAGAGTACACATTTTTGCGCCTCTTTTGAAATGACACAGATAATATAGAGGCGTTTATAGAGTTTGTTTGTAGTCTAAGGTGAAATTATACATATTCACTAAACCTTCACATAATAATGTCTTGCTGTGTTAGTTCCCGGTGGAGAAAAATAGGGCCACCCATCTCCTCCCGTGGATGTCGTAGAAGATAGTAAGGGATAGGGCTGTTTTCGATCCGATAGCCAACATACAGCACAGGACAAAGTGCCCGCTTGACATAAAGCACTTCTGCATAGCCCCTTCGGAGATTATAGGCGTGGGTATAATATAATTTCTTAACCTGACTAGATGTATGAGGCTCCAAGAAGACCCTCAGGTTCAAGCTAACCTCACATGCAGGCTGGTACCCCTGATTGGCGGACAAAGTTCTGGCGCAAGCTTCACTCTTGGGTTAAGAACTCACGTAGCGATTATCAAACGCGCCCGCCACGGTTGCGATCGAATCTCCGATTTTCTACGCCGCGGGCACGCGACAATCGCGTCTGGTGGTGGAGAAAATCGGAGAATGGCTCGCAACCGCGGCAGACGCGAGTAAAAATGCTCCATAAGTTCTTAGTGTTGATGTTCAAAGATCAGACCACATACACCCCCATAAAACAAAAACACCAAAAATGTGCAGGCCGTCCAATCAATTTGCATTAAAGGATATTAAATTAATCTTTGCTCAGGGCAAAAGGGATATTTTTGCACATGTTAACGGGAATTATCGTAAACAATATTGCATAACAGGGCACGCGATGATTTAAAAGTTAATAACATACACATTCATTAAGTTAATTGTAACTCCATTATACAGGGTGGAATATTTTCATGCCCCGTGGGGGGAAGTACTCGAAATACTGAAGATAGAGAATTTCTCTCAAAGGAAACATTCCTTTATTTTCAAAAAGAAACAAAACTGCATTCAAAGATTTTCGAAAATTTGGTTGACCCACCCTGTAATAAAACCCGGTAAAATAATCACTTCTACTGATTGCCACTATCGATTGAAGTCATAAAAATACAGGACGGGATTTCTTCGGATTTTGGTCGCTTCGATTACCGGGTGCGTCAAGCGTGTTTCCGAAAATCTTTGAATGCAGTTTTGTTTCTTTTGTAAAATAAAGGAATGTTTCCTTTCAGTGAACTTCTTTATCTCCAGCATTTCAAGTACTTCCCATCCATAGGGCTAGAACATCTTCCATCTGAATATTTCCACCTGAACTTCCTGCCTGAATATACAAAGTACATACACAACCACGCACACAATTACTCTATACTCAACCTGATATTCCAAACTACGCCAAGAGTACTCTCGTACTGATGCGCTAAATGAACAGTTTGCAGCTAACACCTCACACTGCATATAACTTGCTTCTATATAACTCACAAATACCTCAATCTCAAGCCTGACGTTATTATAAACTATAGTTAACATATTGCAACATTACCTGAGTGAAATTAATTATGAAAAGTAATACCTACCTAAAGTTTTTTACGGTCGTGCGCGTAGTGGCTGATCCGTCAGGGGGCGCATGTTCGATACCTGTTCAGTTTTATATGCATGAATAGTATATAAGTATAAAATGTTACGTATGTACACACATTTAAATTCTGAAACCATAACAGAAGGTTAGTGAAACTATATTTATTAGTTTTCTCCCCTCGGGCTTCATCTCATCGAAGCTATATATTGCACAACACAAACTACACCTACACAACAACAAAGTATTTTCAACTCATATCCTAACTACCACAAAAGTAACATGAGACCATACTGAAATATAATATTACAACACTTTGCAATCGAGGAGTGAGCTAAAAGGGCTAAAGCGGCTCCCTCACAACAAAAACGCTAGTGAGATCGCTGGGGCGGTTAAGGAAAACCTTCAGAAACGACTTACAAATTACGGAGCATATACACGAAATTGCGCCTTACTTTGTATTATTACACTACAATGGTACTGAACAATATCGTATTTAGTTGCAGCATCTTATTTATGGTCTTCCGGGCTGAAGCAAACCAGCATATGCAGGTATTCTTGCTGATTAATGGATGAGGCTCTGATGCTGACGCCAGGATTTGTCGTTAAGACGAGAGTCTCTAGTGTATATATAAAAAAAGAAGCAAGAGAACCGACCATGGACTTCAAAATTCAAGCTCTAGATACAACCTATAGGAATGGATTCAAACATACGACATCTTGATCGCACGGCCATCTTCTTAACCACCAAAAGTATCTAAAGGGTAGTCAATGTATCAAGTATAAGTGGAACCTGGCTTCATGAAAGCTCTCCTCACACGTACTTGCTGCGTGATTGCACACTTGAACATTGCTTAATTAACACAGGTTGTTAGTACTGTCACATCAGATTACAGTATGAAATGTTTTGATTGGAACATAACTAGAAGTAGGTACACATTGCACTAGTATCATACTTAGTAAAGCACAGTATTACTTTAATCGGTGTAAAATATATTTAGGGCTCAAGGCCTTCAGGGTTTAAATCAGCTGCAGTTTTCCTCTCGAAAGTGGGTGGTCAGGTTGCGACGCAGTGGATCAAAACTGAGTTCGACGAACCGTGGGGAACGGCTAATTCATAAATATATACGAGAATGAGGTTCTAACGCCCACCATCTAAATAAATAAAACAATTCTGACGCACTAAATATATGTATTACTTTCCTTTACGGCGTTCGCACACAACCTCAAAGAACCTTGATTAGGGTACATCATTCAAAGCTGAAAAAATCCGCTCCGCTGGCGCCACAATACAGGGAATAAATAACGAAGAGATTTGGATTATCAGACAAAACACACAATTTACCGTTTGCTCTAAGATTCAGGATCGCATAAGCTGATGATAAATGCCGCTATTTGTGTTCGTAATGGTAGTTTGGTATGTAATTCTGAAGGTAATCTTGGTTCCGGAAAGAGTTTGATTAGGCTATTACCAATGAATGAAGATTAAGTATATAAAATAATAGCTGGGTCCGCTATTTTATGCGCGTAAATATTGGCTTTAGAATATTGTACAGAAATGCGAGTTAGGTGAATGAGAAGCGAACTCAAGGCGTAATGCGAGGAGGCGGTGCAATGTGCCATTAGACCAGTGATAGCATATTTTGCCTCTTGCTCATCTCCAGCACACTAATGGCTCGCCTTTAGCCCCTTGCACATCGCTCCAGTATCGTCTGCTGACGAGGCGGAAGGTAACCAAAAGGCATGCTTCCACTGTCCTGTGTTATTTATGAAGTGTCGCTTTCGTACATTTTGTATGATAATGTTTCGAAACGCGCCGGCATCCGCGTTCGTACCTCACCTTATGCGTCTTTTTTTTTCTGTATAATTAATACGATATTAAGCAGGTGCGTATTTACGTCAGCTAATGTAGCAAAATGTAAATTCCTTTAGTCATAAATTACCACTACGTTTTAATTGTAACATAATCCTTACCACTGCACCAATGAATACTTATTTGTAGGCAATTTCAAATAATAATAAAACTGGGTGCTCAGCTCGTCCCCAATGTGAGCAATTTGCAAAACAATTTCGGTTCAACCTCCAGCCTTCCTGCTAAGTAAAATGAGGCAGATTTACAATTTACGTTTGATATGCAGCTTTGAAATCAGCGGTTTTGGATTAGCGCAAAAATACTATTTTATTTACTTACTATTTCTTTGTCCGGAGATCCCGGGCTAGTGCGTATTCTAAGTGCAAATTATTATTATTAAATTATTAAATTATACCTACTGTAGCTATCTACAATCTTAGTTTTCGCTATACCAAGGCACACGAAGGACCTGCCAAGTCTACCTTAGCCTGCACTTGCTATTTAATAGACAAGACTCAGGCGCAAGATTTTGTCTCGATGTTATATGATGAAACGGCAGCTTTTCTCACAAAAGCCAAATCAAGAGAATGGATATAAGAAAGGATACTGGACTTTGGATGTAATCCAAACTAACGCTGTCATATTGTGATGTTTATAAAAAATTAAATAACAGCTAAATATTTAAAATTCGCGGTTTTGGCAGCCCCACACAATGTTTAACATTCCCTAGTAGCGTTGACAGAAATTGGTCTCTACAAAATGAGAGTGATAATTCCACGGGACCGTGACTTGAGTGACAACAGAGCAGATTTAATATTTCGGAATCCCGGTCCACATTTACTAAATTAGCTTTGGTGTAAATGAGTATGGTCTAAACATAAACAAGGGCATCTAAGTTTTTGGGCTGTGTTTTCAACGTAATCCCTCCTTGAGTCATTTATCAGGCGAGTTTCGCAAGACTGGATTGCTGTTAAGAATTTCTGTAATTACGACAGTCATTATCAGTTGGTAGATAGCTGGAGCAATGTGCCACTGAATGTTGTTACGAAAAAATACTGAATATTGATATTAATAAATCAGCTTGGACAAAAATCGACTGTTTTTTTTTAAATATCAGATATTATATAACAGTAAACGTTATGAAGTAGGTTGATCTGTATGATAATTTTTTCAAAATTTTCATTAAAGTTGACGCGTAATTTGTAAACCCGGAATCAAAATTGGAATATTGTACCGATAAAGTATTTTCAAAAAAAAAACTCCACAAGTAGTTGCCGCTCAAATTGGATTGAATATTTTTTGAGCGTTGGCAGCATGTAATTTCTTATAACTTAATCAATTATGCATCAATTTTACACAAAATTAGCTAATATATATATATATAATAATATATCAAAGTAGTTGGAATTATATAAAATAACACCAAATAAATCGCTATACGATGTGCTAAAACGTTTTATTACAATCACAAAGTAAAGTTTTAAAATGCCATGGTACGTTTCATACCGCAAGCGTTTGGGACCGAGGCCGCGGTAGGTATTACCCCGAAAGTTTTTTGAATGCATCGTTATACCCCGCGTGGCTGGAGTGGTGTGTATGGTACGATTTATTTTTGATATGGGTTGTTTCGGATCGCATAGTATGCAGAATTATACTGGTATACTGCACTAAAAAAACATGAAATGAATAGTTCCAAAAATAATCTTAAAACTATCGTATGGAATTATCTTCCACTTATCTTCGCCCTTTTTTCCAAAGTCAGGAATGTCTTGTCCTGTGAAGGTCACGGTCGACGCCAGTCAGTTATAAGTCACAACTGTCACAAAGGGTCTGAGAGCTTTGAAAGTTCGAAGAATATATCGCCAGTAACTTCTTTTAGTAGGACATTCGTTTTGCTGGATTCTTTGGATAATTTTTTGTTATCGTAGTTTATAGTGACCAATAAATTAAAATAACTGCGCCTGATATAGTTTATTCAAATGGAAATAAATATAGAATGGAACCGTACATGTCTCAACAGCCATACTTTGGGGAAAAGGACAAAAAATACAAAAATACAAATACAAACTAAAAAATACTACGAGACACGCGGTGGAATGGCTGACTGCTGCTTTTTACCTCTTTTGGGACATAGTTATAATCGAACCACAGGTAGGTATACGAAATTGTATATTAACATTAATTACGCAATATAGTAATATAAATTAACGTTTATAAGAAATGTCTGTATCCTAAATTACAAAATTAATGCGGGAATCAAGATATAATATAATATATAGGGTTATAGGGTTATATGTTCAATATAATTATGTAGACAGTTCCAACCAAGTGCCTCCAGTCAACAGTATAATAATAGACTTATATAACGAATGTCACTCATTGAAATAAAACCACTTTTTACGGATTCTATCGCGATATATTTGTTATTATTACTTTTTAACCCGACGTTTCGGCTGCTTTGCAGCAGCCATGTTCGCGGTGTGACAAAAAACACCTGAACGCTGAGCTTCAACATGTCAAGCAAGTACTGCAAGACAACAAGCTCAAACCACCGCGCCTGAGTCACAGATCCCGAGAAAAACCAGCCACGGTCGAACGCCAGCCTGCTGTACTACCATATGTACGAGGGGTCACTGACAAGATAGGCTACATCTTGAAGCGAGCTTCAATCAACACATACTACAAGCCACCAACGAAGATAAGTCAATTTTTACCATCTGTCAAGTGCCAACTACCTCTACAAGATGCAGGGGTCTACAAAATAGACTGTGACTGTGGGCTCTCATATATTGGTCAAACCAAGCGAAGCATTGGCACTCGGGTCAAAGAACACATAGCTGACATAAAACACCAACGCTCAACAAAGTCAGCTGTATGTGAACACGCGCAAAAAGGCACCAACCATTACCTAAGTTTTGATAAACCACAGATACTCGCCAAAGAACATCGATATATTCCTAGAATGATCCGCGAGGCTATTGAAATTAAAAAACACCCAAATTTTAATAGAGAGGATGGATGGAATGTACCACCAGCTTGGGACCCAGTCATCCACTTAATCAACCCCAGTAAGCAGCAAAATCCAGCAAGACTTAACAACACAGTGAGCTCATTCTGCGTAAATACGAACACCAATAATTCACCATGATTCGGGTATTTTGAGATAACTTCTACTTCAAACTATGTGACAACTACCATCGTGAGTCACACCGCGAACATGGCTGCTGCAAAGCAGCCGAAACGTCGGGTTAAAAAGTAATAATAACAAAGATATCGCGATAGAATCCGTAAAAAGTGGTTTTATTTCAATAACGGAGACAATTTTTTTCTTGCTGGTGAATTTTAGATTTCAAAACTCGGTTTCTGTGTGGCAAAGTTTTAATCTATATTTATATTTTGTTTGTTTAGTTTATATTTACACACTACAATATTCGCAATTAAAAAAATTTCAAATGGTACAACAGAACACACACTGAATTTTTTGATTCCCCGATATTTCAAAACTCGATACAGAAAACATCGTATGCTCGAGATAAAACCTTGGAAAGGGTGCCCACTATCAACAAAAATGAAAATATATTATGTAGATGTCGAACTGGGGTATGCAAATTCTTTACAGTCGATCAAGGTCCCTTGTCAAACGCTCCATCGACCGGCCTTTTGAATTAACATTGAACTGGAAAAGGCTTGAGGAGAGGGTCTGATTTCTACCAGGCTTGACTATGTCAAATACTTTATATAATATCATATGGAGAGGCGGGAAGTGAAAATTTCAAATGATGTGACACTCGGAGGAACCTTTTAGTATGCTATATTCTGTTGCATGCAATGTTTACAATTGCATTCTGAGTCTAAAATTCAAAATTCAAAATAATTTATTCTACATAGACCAATAAATCGGAACTTACAAAACGTCAGTATAAAAATAAATATTAAATACTAGATTAAGCAAATGAACCACCACCCGGTACGAAACGCGGCCCGGCCTGAGAAGACTCCGGCAAGAAACTCAGCGGGCATTTTTTTTTGGTCTATTTACAACCATTCACTGAGTCTAATACTTGTAGTCTAGATTTGCTTGAGTAGCTTAGCTGAGCGGACAGCTCATTTCCCAGCTTGCTTAGATTTTACAATTGCCGTTAACAGTTTATTCTTAACTGCATTTAAAAAAATGTATAGAGTTCAAAGTCTACATATTGTCGTTACCTGTACCAACTACTAATAATATTGATAATAAATAAAACAAATGAAAAATTCTCGACATTCCCCATCCCTACTTTAACCTCCATAACTTTTAAACGGCTCGACCAATTTTCATCAAACATGTCTAAGAACACTCGCACAAAAGCACCTTTAAAACAAAAAAAAATGTAAATCGCTTCATCCGTTCGGGAGCTATGATGAAACAGACAGACAGACACGTATAACTTATAACAACCCTCTCTTTTAAACAAGTGAACATAACTGTTATCAAGAAACAGACAAAGAAAAGCCGGCCAAGTGCGAGTCGGACTCTCGCACTGAGGGTTCCATAACTTAGGCACGGTAGGTAGTACTTTACCCTAAAAACAATATACATTAGGTAGGTACACTTCGATGCCTATAGTTTTTATTTTATTTGCTACACTTATTTTTTAATCCTACAACAATTTTAGGAATAAAGCACGTTGAGCTGCGTTTTGGAATCCGCAATTAATTCAGTGGAAGTTATTTAGAAGGGTAAGAAATACAATAAATTTACCTAACAGTAAATTGACTTTGGTATCTGGTCTACATTCAAGGGCTTTTTTAAAGGATACCTTAGTCATTGGATGTCGTATAAAAAAGATAAAAGCTGGATTTAATGGAATTTGTTTTAGGAATAATTTCATAATGTTACCATCAATGTCCTGGCTGTTTAATTCAGGCTTTCCTTTTGAGTTAAGAGGATTAGATGGAAGGTGCCTTCGTAACCGTACCATTTGTTTCAACCTGACCTAACACTTTAATGATGTTTAAACCTTTGTTCTCTAGTTACTCACAGATTTAGATTGACCTAAGTTACTCGCATATGAAAAAAATAAAAATCTAATTGAAAAATTAAGAGATTATACTTAAAAACTTAAATAGCAAAAAAAAACACTTAAGAAATTCTTGTTGACAATCTCATCGTATTTTCAGTCTGTTCATAAATCAAAAGTTAGCCATTTCACAAATTCAAGTGAGGCAAGTTGTAGATGCTCCCAACGAAAGCGTGTTCAGAATAAATCAACCACTTTCGTTCAATTACGGTATATGATTTGGCGCCACGACATTCATTAGTCACCTCAGTATTAATTCCAGTACATAAATCAAGTCGACGCGTGAAGGTTGAGTTTCTAGAATTATCTAGATGCTTTATTAACTTGACTTGCTTGTGCAGTACTAGTGAGATAGTAATGAAATTCTTCAGTATACTTTACTTGTCACCTTTAGACCACCAAATTATTGCAAAGTTAGGAAAATCGTCATCAGTAATAGCATACATTTCAAATTACAGACTAGCTATAAAGTATAAAATAAATGCCAATCAATCAATTCATCCACTCCTCATTTCAATCATACAATCCTCTGCAGGATCTGATCTGATCCCAATGTGCGCCATCACGCCCGCTCCACCGCCCTCCGTACCATCTGTCTCTGTAAAATATAAATTGAAAATGTTAAATTTTCTAAAAATTGACTGACAACAATAATTGTATATCTATATAATTCATGATTAATTTCACTATTAATATCGTTTGTAATTTTCTTTGTTGCTAAGCAATTTCTGAGAGCGACTGTATCTTGATAAGACACAATAATTGTCGTAAACTCTATTAAATATGTGAAAGATTAGTGCTACTACCATTTTCATAATATCGCACTTTAAAGTCTCTAATTTTTATGTGATCTTTTAAGTGTACCGTGGCAGTATTTTATCTATTCTCTCCCATTGCTTTTTTTAGGTACGTGCATGAATTTTATGTTCATAAAACAACAAAATTGAATGTCTTAATTTTTGAAACAATAATTAAGAACCCCGAAAGGCAAACTTCCAAAACTTCCTCACACGAAAATACTTTTGATAATATTACATACTGTGGAATATAATATATCAAATTTCAACCCTTACTTACAAGGGTGGGTCTGATTTATTGGCTGTTGGTACAATTAAATATTGGTCGGGTTAATTCGAGTTGTTCAGGAGGGATCATATTCTATTAGCCGGTTTATTTAATCAACATTTATGTTCTAAGAAATTGGATATGCTAGATCTCGTTTGTTTGGCAAGTGTTGTGGCTAATTGGGTAATGTCACATTACCATATTTGTGACAATGTGGAATCTACTGTAAGTCAAACTGTGTAGTTAAATTACATTTCAAATTTATCTACATGTGTGATTTGTATTAACCTTGAAATATGGTTTTACGGTTATGAGGTGTAGGTATAGTCAGTATCAGATCGTCTGTAGTCAAGATCATATTAACACTGAATGTACCTACATGGTATGAAGGGAAGGAGATGATAGTAAAGGTTTGTAGAAGGTTTGTCAAAGCATTCAAAAATGATTATCATGAGTGAAACCCGAGCTTAAAACCAAAATTATATATTTTTGAGAAATCCCTTCAAAAATGATGACATTATTATTGGACACAAATGTATGTTTTAGACCTGAATTTGTTTCAGTTATAGCATAAAAGAGTAAGCTACTTGTACGGTTCGGAGTAGCGGGAGCGAGAAATAATAGATACACGTGCTATTAATGATAGGATGACTGACTTAAATCTAAACAGTACATATATTTAAATAGGCTTAATACGTGTCTACACACAAGTTACACACCGCACACAGTTTACAAGACACTGCACATAAAAAATACAATATTATACTTACGTTTTTCTTCCTTCCAAGTAAGCAGGGACAACAGCCAGCCATCCGACTCATGGGCAATACATCAAAGATTTTTAGTTCGACCAGTTGTGTTGGACTTGGACAACATCTATGGCAAGATATTGTCACAGTTTTACATATTGATCTGATTGTTATTGTCCTTACACACTTGACGAGTTTCCCTTTCATTCAAGCCTACCAGTTTAAACTCCATAATATACTCGTAGTTAACCTAGTAAATCTTCTTCAGTATGGTCAGTGCATCTAGGTTGACAGATGTCTGCCAGAATTCTATTTTTTTACACATCAACACAAAACATGGGTTCAGTTACTTGGTCATGCAAAGCGTTAAGAGGTTTTCTTTTACAAAATGTCCGTTTGACCCTTTCACTTATAACTGAAAACATTTACTATCGAAATGTTAATATTTTTCTGCTACAAACTTCTAGGACAAACAATTGCTAATATCTTAAAAGTGTTGTATTTTTGATCAGTTGTTGTGTTATAAACGTTTAACCATGAATTTACGGTTCATAGTACCGACATTTGAAAGCCACTGAGCCTAAATTATTTATTTTACAAATCGAAAACAGCCAATCTCGTGTACAAAATTCTTTTACCCATTTGAAGACGGATTTCATTGAACCTAATCGTTTTCACTAATAGTTTTCCTGTTTCGGCAGCTTTCAGTGTTGGTTTTGTTAGCTGGAGTGTTCAGATTGAATAGTTTTGAGTAGTTCTATTAGTTCGTATATCGAATGTTTTGAGTTTAGTTCCATACAAATTTTAACCATTAGAATAGAGAGGTGGGTAAAATTAATACGAGTAAAATATTTTTCTATTTGAATTACAATATAACAATTTTAAAAAGCTGTCTAAAAGCTAGGATTCGATGAATGAATATTAATTATCTATTTATCAAATTAACGTTTACGCCACGCAAAAGGGATCTACATATAAAACGAGTGTAACAGATTTTTCTGAAAATATAAAATTAAATTAATAGCCAACATTAATATTCCCTCAAACTGTAATTAAGTTTATTTGGAGGAGCGTCTATGCTTAATTACTTGTGTTAGAAGTTGGCTTACGTGGAGGATCGAACCCTGTGACGCTGAATTCAACGAATGTCGAATGAAATAATATAAAGTTTAAAATGTATGATATTATGAATTTGTTTAAAGAAAGTTAAAGTCATGGTGTTAAGTCATGTTATTAAGAAGTAATTCATAACATAATAATGAACGTGGGAATCAAAAATCCCTTTTTTACGTTACTGTAAACTGTAAATTGACTCTGATTGAGTATGACCACCACATAGAGAATGGTACAAGTATGCCATTTTAAAAAATTGTTATACAACATATGCTATAACCGGCACTACTTGAAGGTGGATCGTTTACTTCGCAACAAAAAACAATTTATTTAGTAATCGTTGTAATCAAACATGCAGATCCGAAACGAAATCAATTTCGTTATCAAAACTCTAAAAATGTAAACAGGATTTTGGCAGTTCTAGGGTTCCCTATTTAAATAAAAGGTTCCTTTAATCTAATGTCAAAGAAGCTTGCTAACCATCATCGTTTTGGTTCTCGGTTACATTTGAGACATTTACATCAGGATTTACTTACTGCCACATTTTCCAAGTCACATAAGTGACATATCGTTTCTGTGTACTTTACGCTTTTTCACATTATCCGATCCGATGTCGATATCGGACGACGATAGCCGACAGCCGATAGCTGACAACACAACGGTGTCGGCACCAATATTTGATTTTCACACTATGAAAGACAGATACATATTCCATATATTTTACTTCCTGCGATATCGGATTGGATAATATGATAGCGCTTTTATTATTACCCTTCCTTACCCTATAAATTCGTCAAGGTACAGATAGTAAAAATAACGAGAAAGAAATATTTTTGAATGAAAGCCGTTACACTTAAGTTTATTACAAAGTTTACTCATTGGGCTGCAAAGTATCTATATCATTATCTATATATTATTGTTATTACCAAGTCAACCCCGAAGTCAATTCTGTTTCTGGCAATTAAGTGGCGCTATCGAAGTGGATATCAAATTCTCAGAGAGGTGCTACCCGTTTGACGTAACCTGCTCAATTTCGAATCCTATTCAAAGGGTCAAATCAATATAGCCCCCACTTAATCTCGGTGCTTCGAATTACACGTAATTTGAGTTTAGCAGTTCCATCTATTTCTGAACGAAAACGTTTGGCAGTTTCATTTGGCGGTTCGTGTTGCTAAATTCTATACTATTAAGTTATACAGCGTGGAAGATTTTCATGCCCCCAGGATGGGAAGTACTGGAAATATTGGAGATACAGAATTTCACTTAAAGGAAACATGCCTTTATTTTTTTTAAAGAAACAAAACTGCATTGGTGAAAAAGGAAACAAATAATTTAAATAATATGAAATTTTATTGTTAATAGTAATACGATATCTTTGAATTAAAATGCTTTATTTTATAAGTTTGGATTTCAGAGCATAACATAACATAAACTCACGCCTATATTCCCCGAAGGGGTAGGCAGAGGTGCTAGCACCCACATTTCGCCAGTTTATGTTTAGGTCCCAATGTAATAAGGTGGTGAGCCTATTGCCATTAACCGGGCACTTATAAACCTGCGATAAATACACACATAACTTCGAAAAGCATCGAAAAGTCATTGGTGTGTGCCATGGTAAACCTGGGATCGAACCTGAGACCTCGTCTCAGCAGTCCATTACCCATACCACTAGGCTATTTATCATTTACCATGTTTGTTAGACAGATTTGATCCTTATGATTGCTACTATCGATTGAAGCCATAAAAATATTTATTGTGATTTCGGGTTTAAGTCGGTTCGATTACCGGGTGTGTCAAGCAAGTTTTTGAAAATCATTGAATTCTGCTTTGTTCCTTTAAAAAAGAAAGGCATGTTTCCATTGAGTGAAATTCTCTATCTGCAGTATTTCAAGTACTTCCCCTCCAGGGGACATGAAAACCTTCCACCCTATATACTTGTAAAGTAGTCAAAACATTGGAGATATTAAAAAAGAAACTTGGGTTATAAAGTTTAAGAAAAATTGATAATAACCACTTAAATCACCGTGGGAAACCACTAACAACAACTTATGTTCTATCTATTTTGGTAAGCCGATTTTGTCTGCTATAAATAATATTAATTTTGAAAGTTTCACCGATAAGCAAGCGCTTATGCATAAAACACAGCTTTTATAGCTTATCGTGGTGTAATAATAATTAAATTGGCGATGTTTATGCTAGCCTTTGCCGGTTCTGCCCATATGGAGCTTGGTTTTCGTGTTTTCAAACCGATCCTCGTGTTATCCCTACAAAATGTGTTAGATTGTAAATGAACAAAACCTGTCTATTAAAAAAACATATCAAAATCCATTCAGTAGCTTAGTGCCCATCGCTGACAAACAAGAATCCCAAAAGTATATAGTGATTTCACTATAAATAAAATGCTTGGATTATGCAATCAAAGCATTTTTTTTATTATTTCCAATGTAGGTATTAAACGACAACTTTAGAATTATGTAATAGTCCATCAGCATTTTACGGGTCCTATATAATAATGGCTATAGAATGCTGATGGGGCTGCCTCGCTTCTGCAGTACGTCAGATTTTGTGCAAAGTAATACAAATGCTTTCGCTGCAATATGGCGCAAAAAACAGGCTCCTCGCTCTGCAGAGTTCGTGCCAGCTCCAACAGTATTTTGCGAATGATTGCTAAAAGGTACGACTCGCCTATCTTGGACCCTTGTAGGCGTAGATGTATGTCTACCGTACAATTGGTCTCTAAATAGTATTAGTTCTAAATGTCGTTTTACTAACAGAGTCCTAAGTATATTGTTACTAACGAAATATGAAACAATGTGTTCGAAATAAAAGATATTTTATTATATTTATTTTAATAGTTTGGATTTATACTTAATAATAAATGTGTCGATGTATGTATATTCGCATCCTCGAACCCATATAACAAGCTATGCTTCGTTGGCTATACCTCGTTAGTACGGTCAGAGTCAGAACGATTTTGAGTACCAAGTCACAAAACAGGATCTCAATGCCAAGGTATTAAGAGCAAAAATCTAACTGTTTTATTGATTCAAATTCTCCGAACTTAAGGCGTGTACTAAATATTAGATCAATCCAAAAACAGGATGGAGGGATTTTGAATATTTTGTTCGTCGCTTTGATGCTGACTGTACCGGCATTTTATATAGGCGCGGTAATTGTAACCGTCTCACTGCAGACGCCGTTCTTAATTTTAATCCTTGCTTTTTCCTCCCTGTTACGGCCACCAAGTCATTTTACCAGCTCAATGGGTCGACTTTCAGACTAAATACGAAAATACTGAATTTCAATATTTTGAGTGAAGCGACAGCCATCTGAACTGATTTCAAAGTTCTGGATTACAGGAACTGGAAGATTACTGCACCACTCCCTTGAGTAGAAGTGTAATGTTATATAGCCTACAATCTTTCTTCTACTTCATACCAGTAGTTCCTGAGATAACGACCCTCAACCAACCAAAACAACGAAGCTCTTCAGCTTTATAATATTAATTTAATTCCTCAATTTGTAGAACAATGTACCTCATTAGTGGATTCGGAGCCTAATGACTGGAGTGCACTCGCGTTCAAAAGTTATTCTGAATGTTATAGCTAAAGTTTGCAGAGAGGAACTTGGCCAACAAGCTGGCACATTCTTTTTGTTTCGTTCTGATATATTGCACCTCAACGTCAATTTATATTTAGCTGATATTGAAAATTTACTTTCAGACATTATTACTGTAAATAATTTATGAGCTTTTCTTAGACTATATAACCAACTTTATGGACACAGTGGAACTAAATATGGCGTAAAAAAGATAACTGCAATGCTTTGATATCGCCTTTGGATTGTAGAGGTTAAGTCGCAGTCGCTTCACGAAAAAATATCGAAGTTCAGCCAAATCGGACCGATATTACGCACGATGAAAAAAAAATCCGTGGCAGGCAGAGATGAATGCCTTGAATGTGACTGGATGAAGAAGTGATAATAAACCGTGGCTACTTCTGATAATATTATATTACTTAAAATAACTACATTTTTGTTTACAGATTATTACAAACCGTATAAAAATATTTTAACGATTTAAAATTTTATCAATTCCAGACACAGTAACGAAAATTCAAATAATGATCGCTTTATAACAGTTAAATGTTCAGTGTTTAACTGATAGGGAATAATCGGCAGTCATTGAAAATTGGTGCAAATGTTAATGGTGGGGCGAATCACCCGATTCCAATATTTCAAAATATACGTTATTGCCATTATATAAAACTGCAGTTTAATGATAACAGTATTAAGTGATTATAGGATCGGTTGCTGATACCTATTTTAATTTTAAGTTCACAGAAACTTAAAATAATTTAAATTTCACTGTGGGGTAGTTTATCTATAAGTAGTAGGTATGTTTTTTGTATTATTTGCTTGTACAAAATTATGTTCAATCCGTATTAATAAAAATTTATTGGACCGGCGTTCCTAAGTTTTGCACTTAGCAGCAAAACTAGAGAACGGCTTGACCATCAACCGAATTGGCTGATTATTTTTTCCTTCAGACATACCATAAAAACGCAATACTAGTTTGAATTTTTACAAATAGCACTCCAATAAGTTACTAGTAATTTGCAACGGCTTTGGAAATCATGTTAAAGCATTAAAACGCTCAAAGTACTGTAAAAATGAATTCTCTTTTAGTTCGTTAACTGCTATACAGCAAATTAATGGATTTAAAATTGCCAGTCTGCAAAGTAAGTTACGTCGAGAGGTTTAGATGATTTTTTTGCAAATATTTTTGTATTATAGCGAGGTGCTATGTGGATTTGAAACCGCTAACTAAACCAATCATAGAGCCGTTTTCATAAAACAGTCACTAATGTCATAAAGAAATTGAGCCGTTATGTACAGGTAATACAGTATTTATATCGTAGACACTTTGATAATGACCCATCTGATGAGTCAGTACCCACTGGACCCCTGGAAATCGTCCCCTGTGCCCATTCGTCCCTTCACAATTTGGTGTGCCCACTCGTCCCCTGATCTATTTTATAATTAAACTATTATTTATTTTTATTACTCTGGTCCCTGTGGTTGTGGTACAATCGCGTAGTAAAGGATAAATACAAGCACTTACTTTCTTACGCTAAGTTGTTTTGCTACAACGTAACAAGTCCAACAAATATCTACTTTGAACCAAATTTGCTACAAAAAGTAGTTTGGCTACAATTCGCAGCCCAATCACGGACAGGAAGTTGAATTTCACTTTTACCAAACAATTTTCGTCCATGGAACGGTGAAAGTTTTCTGTACTTTTATTTTTTTATTAGTTTTACGAGTGATTTAGTATGAAATACTGGTATCTCTTTTCATGCATTTAGTCCGTCAGTTGACTACCCGTAGCTGGGTGATAAGACTGATAAGAAGCTAGGCTGAAGTTCAGAAGACACTAGCATCTATTTCCGATACTAGATTCCAACATCTCCCATGTTGGTGGTCCATGCCATGACAGCTTCAACAGATACTTTTGAGGCTGTGAGCCTGTCATGGCATGGATTACCAAATAAGTAGTATCGGAAATAAGGGCTAGTGTCTTCTGTACTTCAGCCTAGCTATGCTCAACCACCGTTTAAAGAACTCGGGATAGCAAAGTCTCGTATACAGTAGGCAACATTCAGCGCAAAACACGTGTTTCCTTACCAGTTCAGCAACATATTGTACGGCATTATCACCTGAGTGGAGCTACATACTAAAGCAGCATGACGTGCTTTGTTTATTTGTTCCATGATTGATCATGCCTGGAGACGCAGCATTGTTCACTGCACAGGAGAACAACAATGCATGTTGTGCAACGTAGCGCAACATGCGTGACACGGAACAATTATTACCTATTGAACACTAGGTTTAAAAATAAGGTTACAGTCATGAATTACATTTGTGCGAGTGCAGAAAACTTCAATTTATTATAACACTCACGCATGTAACTTTAATGCGATATGATGAGGAGCCAACTAGTGTAGCATCTATTGTTATGGTGTCAGAGTAAAAACGACTCAGTTATGAGGACCGAGTTGCATCACTTAACTTTGGGTTCACTTGCAGCAGCTTATGACAAAGTTATTAAAGCACATATTCGTTAAATCAATTTTATAAGATAGAACCTTAATTTTCCGTTACTTTTCGACGAAGAATATAGGTTAGGTTACGGAAATCACTATCTGTGGCTTCAATTTGGTATAATTTTTAAGGGACCAAATGAAAACTATTCCACATCAAACTAAAAAAGAATCATAAATCTCAGAGTTATTAGTAAACATACACAAGTAAAACAAAATTGAAAATTTTGGAAAAACCCACGACAGGTAAAAAAAATATTGAAAACCGGGCAAGTGCGAGACGGACTCGCCCATGAAGGGTTCCGTAGCAGCAAGTAACATAATATAAAAGTTCTTGACTTGCACTAAAGATGTTTGTTGCCGTGAACCCTGGTAATAGTCACCCTAACACCTATCTAAGAACAGGTACCAATGAAACCCAAACCCATAACTGACAACATGGATTTGCTCTAAAATGTTTACTGCAGCGCCCCCTAGTGGTTTGTCACTGTAGCACCTATCTAAAAACATGCACCAAATTAAACCCAAACCAATAATTGAAAACTGCATCAAAATCGCATCGCCTAGTAGTTTTGGAGAAAATTGGCAACATTGTTGAGTTGTCATTGTAACACCTATCGAAGAACATATTCCAATGAAAGCCGAACCCATAACTGAAAACTGCATCAAATTGGATTACTTAGTAGTTTCGGAGAAAATGGCAATGAGGATTTGCACTAACAAACACACATCCTCTCACCCAAACCTCAAACCATCTCCATTCCGTCGTGGGTAAAAAAAGACAATTTGCATCAATTTTTTATAGTTAATATTTTGATATGCAAATAAGTAGTCGTAGCAGTTTTATCATCATAATAAAAATATGAAAGTCATTAATAAATTAATGAGTTTATAGTTTAAGAAAAGCAAATATTGTTACTAATGAATATTTTTTATCAAGGCCATTTTAGAACCAGGCTTAATCTTGTTTGTATGGTACTGGTTTCGATCGAGGCATTTAATCAATTCTTAACTATGAAGTAAATACTAATATAATCAACCCCACCTAACCTGTAAGCAAGTACACCCATTGGTGGATAAACGAGAGGCGGCCTAGTTAATTTTCAATAGCATTTAGTATCATCGACCCTATTGACATATTGTTAAATACAGGCGTAGCCATATACAGGATTTCGACATTCAATTTATATCGTAGAAGAAAATAATTTTAATCACAAATTATTATTTTACTCTTTATTGTACACATAAATTATATTTATACAGAATAGGGATATGTAATGTACAAAGGCGAGCTTAACTCAGAGTTGAGTTCTCTTCCAGCAAACCCGGGAATGCACAGAGGAATTGCAATACGGCTAAGTCTAGTGTACATGAAATATACACACAAAAATACAAACATACATACACATATACAACTTCAAACACTGATACCTATTGAGTCTGCTCTTGTTTGGAGAAAAAGTAGTATTTTATTCGTTTTTTTTTAAGTATTTATAGATGGATTATCGCGTATGGAGTGAGGAAGAGAGTTCCACAGCCGTACTGCATAAACTGTGAAAGAATTGTCGTAGCAAGAAGAACTATGAGAAGGAGTTCGAAGTAAAAGAGAGGAGGAAGTGCGACAGGGTTTACTCCTGGGGACAATCAACTCAAAGCGCTCACGAAGATATGAAGGAGAATGAGGATTATGAAGAATAGAGAAGAGAAGGGAAGGAATGTCAATATCTCGACGCCGCTGAACTGGCAACCATTTCAGTTGCATCCGGTACTCGAAAACATGGTCGTACTTGCGTAGACCGCAAATGAAACGGATGCATAAAAAAATTCTTCTTCATATTTTTTTTATCGTACGAAAAATCCCCACGGAGCTGGTGGAGGTGGTTATGTCGGACTCGAACCGACCAAAACGCACGCCGTCTTGGGTCCTTCGTTGCCGGAGGTGAGATTGCCGAGAGCATATCCCTCGCACCCGAGCAGACCCAGGACCTTCGAGTTGTGGGGACCTCGGTGTCCCCATGTAGCCCCGGGCCCTTTGCGCCGCTGCCGCAACCTGCTTCTGCTAGGGTTAGGGTGACAGGCGGCTCCACCGGTCACCCCCAGGACAGCGCTCATGGAGGACGGAGGTCGTTCTGCGACCGTCTCTTTCGTCTTTACTAATTTTGTTCAAAAGTGATATTACAAAATTTAATAAGAACCTCAGAAAGAAAAAGAAAAGAAAGAACCTCAAATTACTAAAACAAAACAGACAATTTAATTAAACTTATTAAGCACGTTTGATTTTGGCACTAAGAAAAAACTTTAACACAAAATTGAAAATCGATCTTAAAACTATAGTAACTAATACAATCACTGCAAGTAACACTGTTAATATTATTAAAATTAGTTCAAGTTCCAGGTACTCTGCCCAGGAAATATTAGCTGCAGGCGAACGCAAATGCTTAGCTCCACCATGTCTGATGACGTACTCCGTCCACCACACAGCGCGGTCAAGCGGGCTCATGGGCTCATCACGCATATATTTTCGCAGTTGAATGATGTTGCGTCGATAACTGAAAAACACATATTCAATTTCATTTAAATTAAAAATAGAATAATAGGCAATACTACGAAAAAGTTTCGTTTAAGTCTTTCCTGAGATTCGATTTTGAGTGAGTCACTTGCTTTTGACGATAAATTGTTTTATACTATAGTTACTGTTAATAATTCAGTAATAACTTTGTTGTCTTTAACTTTAATATTGATTTATAGGTACCTTATTATCATATTTGAGTGACATTTCAGTTATTTAAACTGTGTGCTATTGGATTACTAATGCTAATTCTGTATTGTCGAAACTAACTAAAATACACTAATAATCTCTAAAATTCGACCTTATGGACATCACATAGAACAGAGTATTTTTTCGTATATTTGTGATCAGCAGCATCTATTTATGCGAAATGATATGAGTAATTAAAAACTGTTATTAAGGTCGAAAATGGTTTTTCTGTACTTAGTAGTCCTTGTAGACGGTTCGAGTCCCACAAAACATGCCCCTTATCTATCAATTTTGCTATCAAACTATATTTTAGTAAGTTTAACAAAACAGAATTAGCATCACTGTCTAGACTTAATATGGTAATACTTGTCTTCAAATCTTTTCTGTCACGCAATGGTAACAATCTGTAAAGTACCTTTCAGAAAAAAGGAATATCTTGAAGAACCTTGTTACCTATGGAGATAAAATAAAATATAAATATTTCTAACCTATCATCTCTTATGACTATGTTAATTGCTTTTATCAACTGCTCCGAATTTAGTGTTTCCATGTCAAGTCTAATCCCAATTTTATGGTATATATATTTTTCTACATTGTACCACTGATCTCCCAACATAGGCATGCCAATTAGTGGCACACCCGCTGTTATGGCTTCATCTGTCGATTGAAGACCTCCTTGTGTTATGAACAATTTAATTTTAGGGTGTTCTGTAAAATATAATAAATTTTTATTATTATTTAAAAGTAAATCACAATTAATTTTAAGGATTAATGACATGAAATTTACTCAGTAAATCAGATTGTGGTAACCACTTGGATATCCTGATGTTGCTGGTGCGTCCGGGTAACTCATCTTTATTCCATTTCCATAACACATCGTAAGGTAGTTTTGAAAAGGCATTTACTAAAACTTGGATTCTTTCAGGTGGTAACAGAGAAGGGTCCACGTTTGTACCAAAACTTATGTAGATTACACCATTTTTAGATGAATTTAAATATGTTTCAAGATCCTGAAAGCAGTATTATTATATAGTTTTTATAAATATATTTAAAAAATCATATACTAGAGTCTCTAAATGAGATCGTAATATTGTGTCTGGCAATGGCAACCCGCTGGGACTTGGTAGGACAACAAAGAAGGTTGTACGAAGAGGGGGAAAGCCGGAAGGTGGAACCCTTCCAGCTTCCTTTCCTCCACTTCATCACGTGCCACAGCGATATTATTACGATGATGATTTATTTAACTTAAAGAAATCTAGTGGTACATATTTTCACCATAGATTCTTTCTTCTTTCTTCTATTCGATTTACCACTAATGCTAGCTTCTTCTTAATAAAAATATTGAGCTTTGTACTATCTAGTTTTTTTGCCGGCGGTTGTTAAAACCTGATTGATTTTGTTTTATATTTTAATATAATAATATAATATTGGACATAAAATTTAAATAGGTACTTACTAATGGCAGCTTCTTCTCAGGTTTTTGATGTAGGCCACCCATGTAGACGACCGTTAGTGGAACGGGTCGAATACCATCAAATATGGGGTGTACATTCAAAAATAACATATCTACTTTGTCATTTAATTCATCTATAGATGGAACACCATTTCCAAAATGTTTTATGAGCATCTTATGTTCTAATGCTTTATTATTTTCATACAATTTTTCCAATTTATAGTTATTATAAAGCTCGGTGACTTTCTCCCAGATGGTTAAATTGACAAGTCTTTGGCGAGTCACAGCTGGATATAGTAGTTGATGCACTGGAGCACCGATAGTTGCGTAATTATCAAATGATGCACCAAAGGAGCTAACTTGAATCACAGGCGCTTTATAGATATGAGAAAATACTAGAGCAGGTCTCATGCACGCTTCTGTAAAAATCAAATCAAATTTTTGACTTGGATCCTGAATTAGTTCTTTCACTTGTTTGTCATTAAGCTGGGCATCAAGTATTTGAATAAGAATATTCGTGATTGCTTCCATTTGCCCCTTCAAATCATCTTTGTTTCCTTTGGATGTTGTCATAAATGTTTCTCTCCATATGTTATAAGATAAATCATGAACATCAATCTCTATCAAATTTAAATGTGACTGTTGTTTCTTGAAAACTGGGTCTGGTGTGATAATTACAACCTCGTGTCCTCTTTTAGCCAACTCTTGAGTTAAGGGTCGAAACACTACTTGGTGGCTAATAGACGGTACTGGAAACACAGCTAAAATTCTTGCAGCTTCACTAGAACTTAAAAGTATAAAATTCCACAAAAATGTGTATAGTAAAACTTTCATTTTGATCTTGATCTTCCTTCAATGTTAAATGAATGCAACAAGTGGTTGTTTTAGTATTTATACGCGATATTTATTATAATACGTCATTGAAGGGTCCCGACATCTTGAATGCACATGTTCAGTTTATCAATACAACTTATCATAATTGATAAGTATAGCGACTGGAGCAATTCAAAGTATGTAATTAATTATCATAAACGAGCTGTGACTCGTAGCTTCACTTGCGATGCATACTGATCCTGTGCTCTTTCTTAATTTTCATACATTTTCATACATTCATTTAGTTTGTCCAGAAAACAATGAACACAAAAGAGATTAAGTACCACGTACGCAATATTTGTTTAGCTTGTAAAACAATCCAGGAGTAAGCAAGGATTAAACTGCAGCAGTCTGGTATATTATCATTACATAAATTAGCCAAGTCTTAAAATTAGAACTCCAAAATGTTAGTATCGGATCAAAGCTAAAATGACCCTAAGTACATTTTAAAGAAGTTAACGTTATTGCATTCGATTATGATGGGCCGCGCGTTACTTTTTTGTTTCTAGCGAAGAAAAATAAAACCATGATCTATTTAAAGAAAAAATAACTAAGACAACTGTGAAATGAAACAGAATAACTTCAAGAAAGTAACTAAGTTCAGGAAGGGAAGTTTTTTTTAAATAATTGCTTATACATTTCTTCTTCAATTAACTGCATTTAAACAAACTTTATGTACTTACTTATAGTATTATCCATTTCGCTTGATAATGATTTTTTAAGGCTTTGAGTCGAAAATAATACCGCATTTACAGCTGTGAATGCTTCGTTATATTTAAATATTTATAAAAGAAGTAATTGTGTTTCTAGCACAAAATGGAGTGTGCATTGTGCACTCCACACAATCCATACATTGTTAGTTTTATCGAACTCCAAGCAATTTGCTTATCAACTGTACTATTTACATATTTTATGTTATCATTGAACGTATAATAGATCTGACAGTATTTAAATATAATTATTATTGCGCACTAATTAGTTGGTAATATTAGTTTCTTTGTTGGTTTTAGCATTGTTACATACTAGGTAATACTTCTAGCTATACCTGGGCCAGGTTATCCAGCTCGGTTAAAACAACTTGGAGAAAGAATTACCCAGAAGGACAGAATGGGTTGGGCTGCATTTCGCAAACTACGTGCAGTCTTCCCTTCTCCCCTAACACAATGCCTGAAAATAAAGGACTTTGACCAGTGCGTCCTACCTGTTATAAATTACGGTGCCGAAACGTGGACACTGACGGTAGCACTAGTCTATGACTTAAAAGTCACGCAGCGGTCTATGGAGCGAGCTATGCTTGGAGTTGCTCTGAAAGATAGAATTGGAAATGAGGTCATCCGACACAGTACCAAAGCTACCGACATAGCTCGCAGAATAAGCAAGCTCATATGGCAATGGGCTGGCCACGTCTGTCAATGGACCAAGGACCGTTGGTGCAGAAGTATAGCTAGAGTGGAGACCGCAAGAAGGAAGGAAGGTAGGACAGCCCTAGCCAGATGGACTGACGACCTGAGAAAGGTGGCTGGAACAGACTGTATGAGGAAGACGGAGGATCGGGTGAAATGGCGCACATTGGGAGAGGCCTATGTCCAGCAGTGGAGTTTTTAAATCACACGTCAAGTCTCAGGAAGAGGGCCACCATCGTAAACATGTATGATGTTAACAATGGCGGCACTCAACTTGACGGCCTCATCAGATGCCTTTTACACCCTACCTAAAGGACCCGGGATTGTAGGAAGAACATGGTAACACGTGAGCTGGCAGGGAGTTCCCGGTCTTACTGGTGCGGCATAGGAATGTTTCACCGAACCGCTTGGTTCTAGAAGGTATATTCTTCACCGTATGTGGATGACTTCTAAGCCCAGCACGTGTTGTCCTGTGGAGGAAAGGAGAGGGTGGGACTAATTGGAAGAGCTCATCAGAACATTCGCCCTGACCGATAGCCAGAGAGCCCTGGGTTAAATAAACCAAACTTCAACTTTTTATTTATCTTATTTTATTTTTATTTATTTATTTAACTTATTAAAAAAAACATATAAAAAAAAACATTGCATTAAGCACGTGCATCAAAAAACCACTGAGGTTTGTGAGAAATACAACACATTCTAGTATTGCCTACAGATTTTATATATTTACAACATTATAGCTTGATAGTCATTCATTAGGCATTAATACTGATACTATATTATTATATTGTGATTGATACATAGCATAAGACATAATTATATATTATTAAAATTATCAAATAAAAAAATTAAAAATTAAACATAAAATATCCATATTAAATTATTTAAATTGTAAACGTAAATACACGCACACACATATATATCGCACATACATACACATACATATATATACATATATATACATATATACCCCTTCAGCCACTTTGGTAAATGGTTCATAACCAGCTACGAAAAAGTAATTTGTTTCACTGTTTTGTAACTTAGTTACTAATAAACACTTATATTTTCTTTTTCGTAATATTTCATAACCAGTTATGAAAATATGTATGCATTATATTCAAATATAGCTCGATCTATACATCCTGGACCCAAGTTGTGCTCAAAATGTACTCTTTACGTGCCTTTACCCTTTACCTTTTTTGGTTATATTTTGAAGATAGCACGGAGTGCTACTGTGGTGGACGAGATCAAATTCACCAAACATAGGTTCGCGATTTAGATCCAAGATACACGGTCCGACCCACACTTATATTCAAACACACAGTTTATTATAATTCAACATTGTGTAGGTAGTTGAACACAGTATTCTAGGTGTACGGGCGCAGAGCAGCGAAAAGGAAAAACAAGCACAGGCCGAGGGGAGGGATTACTTAAATAACATTCACGAAAACCTATCCTGCCATGCCTGCCAAAAAGAATCCTTTCAAAATATGTTTAATATTTTTGTCATGTACTCTTTCCTTAATATCGGGGGGTAATTTATTAATTAGTCGCGGTAAATTGTATCGCGTTGTCCTCTCACCGAATATGTTAGCAGCGCGTACCGTTAGTAACCGGTTCTGTGAGACGGCTCGTGTTGCGGGATGCTTTACTTTATCTCCCAGATTATTTTTAAAATCGGGGTGCGGGTTGGGTAACCTCCGAGTTGGCCTTTTCGTTTCCCCCCCTCCCCATCCCCCTTTGGACCGCGGTCCTGGGGAGTGGAAGCGGAGGGGATGGTGCACCCTTAACAACGGCTAACAGACTACCGCCTTAGGAGTTCTGTTGGCCGTTGACGAATAACCTAACGGCCGAACGGCCGCCATGGAGAAGCGGCAGGCGGCGCATGAGGAGCGGACAAAGTGTAGTTTGGAGGCCATTATGGACTCTATCCGCGGGCCGCCCTTGGCGCCGCTTGTAGGGTATGCCGGAGCTGTCAACAGGGGTCGTCCAGCAGCGGCGGGGACCTCGCAGGAGTCGGCCAGCAGCCTATCCGCTGTGCCTGCAGCTCCGGCCGCTGTCGCCGTGGGAGCCGGGGGCCCTCGGGTCACACAGGGCGCCCAGCCAGATTTTTAACCGACTTAAAAAAAAGGAGGAGATTCTTACAGTAGTCGTCTTAATCTTTCCATTTCCCTTAATGCCTTTCCATCATGTGGTCTGGTAAGCAATATGCTTGGTTCTAGATCGCAAAGTGCAAAACCGTGTAAAGTCTTCACTCGACTTAAAGCAACATACACTTGACCTTTAGCAAAATTTTTATTTAATAAGTCAATTACCGCTTTATTTAACGTGGTACACTGAAGCTTATAAACTGTTACAGCCCAGCTCAAAATTAACGGCAGCATTCTTCTTTCCACATCCCCGTACCCTTTTGTTGCTTGAAATGTTGCTGATACTGGTGCAATTGCAACCAAGCCGTCACTATCTTTCAATCTAGTACCAATTGTATGATCGTCGAATTTAATAAAAACTGCATCAGGTAACTCGCCGGATTCTAACTGATCGCGACGCAGAGCAGGCCACCAAAAATTACAAATAATTCCCATTGCACCGTTGACAAGACCCTCAGTAACTGAGATGTTACGCCTTAACATTACTCTGGAACCTATGTCCAGTTTTAGCATGTGCAACAATCCACCGCAATTATTGACATCAGCAGGAATTACGTTACACGGAGGCCGTTTTCCATAGGTTGCGGCCTCTCGCGACTCGTCGATAGCATGCGAGATGTAGACACGACTCGACTGAAATAGTTGAGCTGTCATCTTAGAGTTGTACTCATCCACCAATTAGATCGTTGGTAAATTTCCAACTGCAGCCCCATCTGCAAAATCATCAACCTGTTCAACTCGCCGTCTTTCACATAAAAGTTCTAATTGTGAGATTGTAAGTTCCCCAAACCGCAAATTATTTAACAAATCAACAAATTCCTCATCGCTACTTTGTCGCATATTGATGGTGAGTTCACAGAAGTTCGTAGGATACCATCGATATCTCGTCAATTTTTAACCATTTAATATAACGCCACTTACGCCGTTCTCGTTCCAACGGCTGTCCATTCATTTTTCGGTAAGTCATCGTTGTGCCTTTTTCAAATGGGCAGTGTAAAAACAGAGTGAAGAGTTCTACCCGAAATTTACCGAGCCGCAACACCTGTCAAAGACGCCACTTCTACAAAATTTGGTCTTAACAAACTATCCACCGTTGGAGCATAACAGCGGTTATATGCTCAACAATTAATTTCAACAGAAAAGATTTACCGCTACCAGTTCCACCCGTAATAAAAAAGAGCAAAGGCTCTTGATTGTCATCTGCCCTTATGTCTCTCTCAATAGAATGCGACACCCGTTTTAATAACTAATTTTTGTTGGACATTCAGGCTTCTGATTCCACCTGTGAAAACGTCATCAGGCATAGCAGTGGGGTTATTTTTTACAAAATCATCGTTATGGACATCGACTTGGTCCTCGTCATATATATTCATATTATGAGATGTTTCTCTGGGGTCTTTTTCATTTACAACATTGAGGGCTACTGCTTGTACAAGAGCTTGCTGTATAATTTGTTCAGCATGGGCAAACTGCTCTACAGATAAATTATGTAGCGGGGGCCTTAGCTCTGATTGTCGGCGTAAGAAACATGCTTCAGCTGTTTCGCCCTCTTGCATAAGCTCACTCTCAATGCGAAACGAGATATGGCACACAATTAAATTGTAAAAGAACGCTTCTCGATCACTATTTATAGTATAATATCGTGTGCGTAAAACTGCTGCTTGGTTTCTGATACGCATCCTCGAATTATCTTGCAAACGTATATACCTCGGAATCTCGTTTTCCTGGTCTCTTAGCTCAATGTCACCGTCATCTTCTGTCCAAAATGCCCTTGAAACTGTTTCTAACGAACTGCAAATTCAGCTAAGCTTATCTCTTCTAATTCATTCGGTCTTTGTTGGTACCGATCAAATATATTGTTGAAAACCGATGTTTCGTCGTCACAAAATCGCAAAAGTCTATAACGTTGCTCCGGATGACAGCTATTCACGAAAACTGTTTTCCTTGAAATCATTTTCAGGGGCAAATGACAGAGACGGTATGCCGCTTCTGGAGCACTAACTAAGCGTTGTCCAAGGATGGCCATTGACACAGAAAACAACTGTTTCCATACGTCATTACTGTGACGTTTTGCTTTTTGAACCGCTTCTCTCACAACATCGCCACAATCATTGGGTTCATACTTGCTCGCATACTTGGCAATATAATAAGCAACAGCTGTTACATTTCCACAAGGCTGTATGTCCATGTTTGCTCCCCAAATTTTAAGCAGAACTGAGTTATAGTTATTAATCATAACTTCTTCTGTATTTCGTTGTAGTACACAAAAACGGTCATTATTGCGAAGGGCGTCATCGGGTTCTAAGCAGACCGTTACGTTACTTATATGCCTTGGAAATCCAAAACGACACGAACCAGTATTACGGTCTTTATAGCAGGTTGTAGAATGTTTATGAATTTGTAACCTTTTTACCAGCTCAGCATTATCATTATCACCATTAAGTGAGCAGGACACAACCTGATCAATTACTTGAAGCCCCTCAGGACTATCAAAATTAGGTACAGTGTTGCACCACAAAAGCATATGTAAATGAGGACTTCCCCTATTTTGGAATTCTATGCGGTACCAAAAATCTGTGATCTTATCAAAGCGTTTACCCTAAGCGTGAACTGTCTAGCCACTACAACCGGGTATTTTTGTACTAACTCGAGTCTTACATCAAATGGCATGTTTTCAACATTGTCAGGCATTGCGTCGGGACGTCCTTCAGCTATGAGTAACGCTTTGATCATGTCGGGCCAGTTGAGATCGTTACATGAAAATGTAACGAACCAAGTTGGAGGACCGAGGGTCCGCACCATGGCTATCAATTCCGCGCAACATTTTTTCCAGTATGCAGCCGATCCTCTTATGTTTCTCATTGTCAAGTGCATGTTATCAACTAGACCTTGAGGCGTATGTTCACCTTGCTTCATTCGACACGAGACCGAAACGCTTGCTTTGGCTCAGAAAATATTCCACAACAGACAATGCTAAGAATAAATAATCATTTCTTTGAAATCGATTATCATTTCCCATAATTCGTGCTTGGAAATAATCAAGTGCAGTTATGGATATATCTCGATCTTCATCAAAACTGTTTCTACCATCAGGGTAAAGAAAATACCAACAAAGTTCTTCAATTCTTTTCTCCCCTTCAATATTGAGAGGTGGTGCTGTTCCTTTGGATATCAGCAACTCTGACTTGATGATCTAATCCACTTTCATTATTAGCGTTAATAACA
Source organism: Eilema sororculum (assembly GCA_914829495.1). Classification (NCBI taxonomy): domain Eukaryota; kingdom Metazoa; phylum Arthropoda; class Insecta; order Lepidoptera; family Erebidae; genus Eilema; species Eilema sororculum. The sequence continues at coordinate 4,862,565 of OU618532.1, forward strand.
GTATCCAAATTAGGTACGTCGTCATCAATGGAGTACAGTAAACTAGTAGAAAAAATTACTCGTCTTTCTAATTTATTTGTATTTGAACCTAGAGGCGGGCACGTGGAATTAGGTGACATACTACGAATGTGATTTAGGTGACCAAAGTACTGAGGAAGTATCTGCGTATTGGGAAATAATTGGGTTATCATTAGCTGTGTATGTAGAGGATATATTGGCCACACTTTGACGAGAACACGTGAAGGTAGGTGATTCTTGCAGACCTGCGTGTTCTATTACGGTAGGGATATGTGAACTATTACTTAACAGTCCATTAGGTACGTCGTCATCAATGGAGTACAGTAAACTAGTATAAAAATTACTCGTCTTTCTAAATTATTTGTATTTGAACCTAGAGGCGGGCACGTGGAATTAGGTGACATACTACGAATGTGATTTGTAGGTGACCAAAGTACTGAGGAAGTATCTGCGTATTGGGAAATAATTGGGTTATCATTAGCTGTGTATGTAGAGGATATATTGGCCGCACTTTGACGAGAACACGTGAAGGTAGGTGATTCTTGCAGGCCTGCGTATTCTACTACGGTAGGGATATGTGAATTATTACTTAGCAGATCATGTAATAATTCGGGGCGTGCTACTTGAGGAGCAACATCTTGCAATATTTCTCTCTCTTCTGTAAGAATAGAAATAGGCGTAATGCAATATGTATTAAGAATATTTTCATTACCTTTATTCATCTTGAAATTACTACGAAGCATTACGAATAAATCATTTATGTTTACAAAGCGCATACAGCATCCAGTACCACCGGATGTAGCTTTACAACCTTTTGCCCCTCTAGCATGAGAATCGAATAACCAATATATATTATTGCCAGATATGTTTCGGCATGCAATAGCAACGGAAAAAGAATTACACGTGAAAATTCCATAATGGTAATCCCTAAAGAAAATGAATGGAGCATTTTTTTAATTCGGGAACCCTTCATCAGACTGATCTCTATCTATATGTCCATCAACCGAACTATTACTCTGCACATTTATATTTACCCAGCTCCTGTGGAACAATAAGCGTGGCACAAGTTCTCTCGTAGCTAAATATTCAGTATTTTGTTCTCTAGGATCGAAATATTGTCGTGCTAAAATACATTGACGATAGTATGCATCTCCAACTATCATTACGTAGTCGACATTACTCACTGTCCATGTAATCGGGTCTGATACTTCAAATGCGACACAAGCCACTGCTGCGACGCCAGTGCACTGCTTACCACGAGAGTCCATACCAAATAGGTCATTGCCCTGGTGAATCGAACCACGTAAAATTGAGATGTTATCGTTTGTGTTTACAAAACTGTTGGGTGGATTTTGTGGAAATTGTTGTTCCATTTGCTGGCCCTCATCAAACTGTACTTGGACATTACCACGATCTTCATGATTTTCAGCAACCTGTACTATCTCTGACATATTATATTCTAATATATTAGTAAAGTTTGGTATAACGTCGCGGTACAGGTTGTTATGCAATAATAGCCATTGTAAAGCCGTCTTTACTCTTTCCATGTCTATATTGAATGCTCTGTGTTGTTGCAAGTTCTCTCGTGTTTCTACCACGACTACCAATCCTGCTCTACAGAGTGGACGTGGTAATTGCTCAGCAATTTCCACTATGTCTTGTGCAAATAAAACCACTGGACCCTTGCACCAGGTTTGGCTGAACCTATTTGGTACTTTAATAATTTTTAGAAATGGAATTATTTTAGTAAGTAGGTGTTGTTCTACATCTGACAAACTACCAATTTCAGGTGGTATTGGCGCAACATCCATTCTATTCCAATACGCTTGGGAAGGCACTTTACGTTTCCTCAGGTGAGTAGAGCATCGCGAACATACCACAATCTTGCTCATTTGTACCAATTCACCAGGCAATAAGTCTTGTCGACATGAGGTTTCTAGCTGGCATCTCTGCTTCGAATATAATAGTTTTCTACATACACCACATGGAACATCAGCAAATTCATTAATAGTACATAGGAAATAATCTTCTCCGATATAACGATTTCTGCGGGCACTTTCCCACATATTCTCCAAGCGTTCGCTTCGTTGCTGCTCATTTTCTGCTCGCCTTACTGCAAGATCTCGCTGTCTCATTAAATTTAATCTTTGCGACCGTTGATAAGGAAGTTCGTTCCTAGTACGCTCACGCTTGGGACTCGTTGACTCGTTGTTCGCGTTGTTGCGGGGATTCATTACTCAGCCTTTCATGAATAACAGCGAAACGATTTTCGCGTTGCTCCGGAGTTTCATTGCGCAGCCTTTCATGAATAACAGCATGACGATGTTCGCATTGCTCCGGAGTTTCATTGCGCAGCCTTTCATGAATAACAGCATGACGATGTTCGCGTTGCTCCGGAGTTTCATTGCGCAGCCTTTCATGAATAACAGCGAGACGATGTTCGCGCTGTATTGGAGTTTCCTTACTAAATCGTTTTTTAATAACATTTAAACGTTGCTGGTGTTGTTCTGTCGACTCTTGCGATAATTGAGAACGCATATAACTTCTTATCTGAGATAATCTCACTTGACGAGCCAGAGGTGACTTTTGGGAACGCGATATAGCATTTTGCTTGCAATTCTTTGAAAGACGTTTCTTACTTTCTGCAATACTTTCCAGGCTACGATTTGCCCTCATTCGGGCAGCAGCCTTCGTGGGTCTACCCATGGTAATAAAAATATAAATACTTAATAAATATTATCAAACTCTTTCAACTATCCATTGATAACAATTAAATAGCTTCCCTAAAAATTTGAAAAATTATGATAAAGTCTACCAGGTAATCCTTAAAGACCTCAAAGAGGATAATCGCTACGAATATTTTTCCTGTGAGAGTTTGACTTGTGCCAAACTATTTTGTAACAATAGTTTTTTATTAACATTATTTTCAAAGGAGGCCAATAACTTGAATGAGACATGCAACACCTCCATTCATGTTCCTTCAACTTATTGGTAGTGATATAGTCCCAAAAGACGAAAACTGTGACTTATTATGTGTACTGGACTAATTAAACTTGGACTATGAATGCAAACCTTGGCCCATTAAAAAGGGAAAAAATAAATAATTTTAAAAAATTTAACCTACTTCAAAACCAAATAAGAAAGAAATGTTTAAAATAACAGAATTTTGAGAGTACTTTGTTTGCTGTGCCTGACCTGCTATAATGCCATTAATCTAGGTATAATGACTTACTGAGGTAGGGGTGGCCTATCATACTTAGCGATATCTTTATCTGTTTGACTTGATACCGACTTTTGTATTGAAATGATCGGTATTTCATTTCAATGCATCATAGTTGGTAATTCAGCTACAGGAAACCAACAGCAAACAATGTTGGCACCGACTTCTAACAGATCGAAAATATCGAAATTCACTCTCTAAATTCTGTTATTTTTAATAAAAAATTCTTATTTGGTTTGAAGTCGGTTAAATTTTTTTAAATTATATTATTTCAAACATTTGATTATATATTTGTAGCTATTATATAACTCGGTAATTTTCTCCCACATACTTAAATTATTATAAAGTCTCTTTCGTGTCTCAGTTGGATATGGATGATTAGGAGCACCGATGATAGCAAAGTTATCAAATGTTGCACCAAAAGAGCTAATCTGGATTAAAGATGCTTTAAATATATAAGAAAATACTAGAGTAGGTCTCACACACGCTTCTGCTAGAATCAAGTCGAATTTTTGGCTTTTGTTTTCAATAATATTTCTTACATGGCTATCTTTCAGCTGGACGTCAAGTAATACAATAAGAAAATCTAATGTAATTTTCATTTGTGCTTCGAGATCATCTTTCTTTCCTCTAGATGTGGTCATGAATATTTCTTCCCGTAATTTATATGACACATCGTGAAGATCGATCTCTGTCAAATTTGATGGAGCATTTTGTTTCTCAAAAGCTGGATCTGGCGTAATGACGACGACCTCGTGTCCTCTCTTAGCTAATTCTTGAGTCAAGGGTCGAAATGCTATTTGATGGCTTATAGACGGAACTGGAAACACAGCTAAAATTCGTGCTGCTTCACTAACACTCGCAACCAAAAGAAATCACAAAAATGTACAGGCGAATAGCGTCATTGTACTACGTTGAAGATGAAATGAATAGAGAAATTAATTGTTTGCCTTTATAATAGCTAAGGCGATATGATATGCGTCCTTAACCCGCCATCATTCGCGTGGGGTCCTATCAGCACCCCACGTATTTTTAAACGTAAAAATGACTAATAATTTCTCTAGTTACGCATTCGCTCGTCTCAGTACCTTCAAGTGATCTTTGAACGCGTCGACATGGGGTGTGACGGACTCTGTGGCGTTAGCGTTCGCAGCATGAGGACGTATCAAAGTTTATTTGGCGCTCGTGTTATACTTTCGTGGTGGTTACTTTATCAGCAAGGTACGTGATTTCTATTATTTTATGAAAGTAAACTATTTTATTGTACATTTACTATTTATAAGCATATTATATTATATTTCATAGTTTTTATTTTCACAAACTTTTATTTACCTTTTTGTGTTTGTATGTAACATCTTTTTCTCATTTTTGTTTTCAAATGAGCTGGGAAGAAGAGCAAGCGAGATTGGCAGCTTTGTTAGAAGTTATATCTGATAATGAAGACGATGTTGCAATGGAAAGTGAAGCCAGCTTGGATGAAGATTTTTAGTGGACTCGGCCGTCCAAATGTGTGGCAACTACAGTACCTACTTGTTTCAATGATATGTTTACGTTGGTCATTGTAATTTTTCTTTCATATGCTGGATACTCCTGGTATCAATGGCAATGTTATCTACAATTGGAATATGGCGCAATCGCAACGTAACATGAAAAGGCCTTTAGAATCATTGAGTTTGAGCATGCTTCAAGGTCACCTTGAAAAAAGATATTCACAACCAGGGTTACCGTAAGCACTCTAGAGGATATTCAATGCTCCTGGACCAAGCAGGAAAGGAATGTCACCAACAAAAAGCAGCGCTGTATAGTTTGTCCCCGCTCTGAAGGCAATAAAACGTTGAGTCCCTGCAATTTTTGCAAACAAACTATGTGTCAAAAACACATAAACTTAATTTATAGTAATTGTTGCGAGACACAAGAAATTTTTATTTAATTTTGTTACATAATCCTTGTATTTATATTTTTAGTGAGAAAGTTTATGTTAAAAAAGAAGAAGCTTTTGTTTTTTTTGGTTTTTCGAGGAAAAATGACAATATTATGAATAAAAAGCCTGATTATTATAATCTTTTGTAGATCAGTAAATAAAGTTGATCATAAAATTTAGGTTTTTTATTTAGATACGTTATACAACACATAATAATAAAATGCTGGTGTAATTCCTTTAACTTTTTTTTTTTTTTTTATACAGGACACGTCAATTTGACATCACCTCGCCTGCTACTATAGTATGTGGGGTGGCCGGCAACACCCCGCGAGTGCTCACGAGGCTAAAAACCGCGCGAGTGATCGAGGGTTAAATAGTTCTCGAAACATCTTAAGTGCATGTATGTCTATTGTATTCATATACAATCATTAGATTGCAGCGGTTCAATGTTCTTAGTTGACCTATTTAACTGGAGCATCTGAGTCCTTAGGTTTATTAGTAAGGAAATACATATACATAAACTGCCAAAACAATATATACCGATATTTTGTATATACGGCCTGCGTGGCGTAGCGGTAGTGAACGCGGCCGCTATGCAGGAGGCGTGGGTTCGATCCCGCTCAATGCAAATATATGTTTACATGAATATGGGTATTTGCATTTGGTTGTGCTTTGGAGAGCACGTTAAGCCGTCGGTCCTGGTTACCATACTATGCCAGTCTTTACGGGTAGTTGCAGTCCTAAACTACTTCACAGAAAACATCAAAGTTCAGACAAATCCGCTTTCTGATAAAAGTGGACCCCAGACCCAAAGTAGAAATCTTCCGATGTGATTGACTTTATCGCTAGGATGGAGAAGATTTGAGTCGAAGATTGACAAAAAGGAGGCGAAGTGGAAGAGTTCCGGGGGTAAGGGATTAACATGGGAATGATCATGACTAAACGCTTAAATACTTGCCTGTGTTAACAGATGAACCGATAAAAGTATAGACTTTGAGAGGAAGGACCTAGTGCTATAAACATTATAATAATAAAAAAAATTGAAGTACATTATTGAATTGCATTTTAAATCAATATCTCTAAACAAACTATCATTTAGTCGGGAATGTTCGCCGACGCCCGTGTCGACTGTTTCTGCACGACAATGCGGAAGCGGTGCACATCTCTGGGGCGCAGGCTGAGAACCACCTCCAACAGCGTTCTCAGCGTATTTGTACGGACAAACAAACAAATGACTTAGAAGCAGGCATTTTATTTAATAACAAGTAAAACAAAATTACAAATTTCGGAAAACCCCACGACAGTTGACATTCATAAATTTTCTCTTAAAATGGCAACATTGATTTGCACTAACGTTGTTTGTTGCAGTGCCCCCTGGTGAATTGTCACCCTAACACCTACTTATCTATGATTGATGAAATTGATTCTTTGATTCTTTGACAGGCAACAATCAAACCCGAACCCATAACTGACAACATGGATTTGCCCTAAAAATGTTTACTGCAGCGCCCCCTAGTGGATTGTAACCGTAACATTTATCTAAAACACCAATCAAACCAAACCAATAACTGAAAACTGCATCAAAATTGGATTGATCGTTTCGGAGAAAATGGCAATAAGGATTTGCACAAACAAACACACAAACATCCTCTCACTCCAAACGCATATACCGTCTCCGTTCCGTCGTGGGTAATAAAAATAAAAATCGAATTGGGAACCTCCGATGGCTTTTTTTAGGTCGGTTAAAAAAACTCACTTTTTTACAAACACAATACATCTTATTTCACTTTATTTGCTTTGCTAAAAAAATAAAAATTAATAAAAATCTCATAAAACAAGTTTCTCAGATACAAAATGATCTCAGTGTACACAAGGTGTACACAGTCATAAATAACAAATGCTAAACAAAATTAAACGTTCTGAAATACCGCTACAAACATTTTGAATAATTCAGTGTTTTAAATAGCACGTTGGTTATTTGCAAACGAAATTAGGTGTTACTGTTTCCATGAATATTCAAGTTAAATTTATTATGCTAGTTCACTATTGGTTTTTAACAGATTCTAAGATGTAAAATGTAGGTTTTCATTTGCATTTTCTCGTAAAATACTACCAGCAGACATGGGTTTGGTGTCATGTGCTTGTAACTAATCAACCTGAACCATGCAAATATACACATCATGCTTTGCAGCAACAGCTCCGTAATAAATACCAATCAAAATATATCTTCACACATAATACATCACAGGTAGTACTTAAGTTATAGTAACCGGAGCATGTGATGACATCCTTACAAGACATAATTGATAGGAATTTATTAGATACTAGCTTTTGCCGACGGCTCCGCCAGCACGGATGTCGGATATCGCGACCAAACATAGACTATGTCCTTACTCATGGTCTAATCTACCCCTATACCAAATATTGCCAAAGGCGTGAAAGCGTAACAGACAGACAGATAGACACTCATAGCTACTTTCGCATTTACAATATTATTATGGATGATGGGTGGACCCATTCTACCATACCGCTGGGGTCTAACCCAACCCACCTGCTAGCTGGTAGACCGGCTGAGAGGAGGTCAGATGGTATTTTGTTTCGTGCGGAAATCCCCTCGGATACAGAATACGGATACGGTTTTGTCGGACTCGAACACGCCGACTGTGGGTCGTGGTACTAGGCCGGAGGTGAGGTTGTCTTCGACATATCCCTCGCACCCCGGCTGACCTAGGGCTATTCCTTGCAGTCAGGCCCTCCTCGGGAGGGGGGACAACGGTATCCTCGCTCGCATCGCAATGATGGCACTTGGACGTTGGCTCCTTTTCGATCTGACGCTGATACACCCGTGCCCGGTGATAATCTGCGTCAGTCGAGACGAGAGGCTGCCATGTGCCCTCTCTAGCCATTCCCCCATGATGGGCCTTACCGCCTCTATGACGGCATGCCCTGCGCGTGGTTGCTCAATTCGTCGCTCCCCCTCTGCCATCATGATCCTGTGGAGCCGGGATTTTTCGGCCCGAATGTCTTCGGGCTCGGGATCGTATCCCCGCTCCCGCGCCTCCTTACGGAACCGATACAGTGCCGCAAGGGATCTCGCTTTCAGGATCCACGGTGTCGATCCGGCTAGGAGACTCGCCGCTTCAAAGGGTATCGTGCAGTACCCCCTAATGGAGGTCAAATGGCAACCACTTCTGGAAAAAGCCAAGCTTAGCTAAATCTATAGTGAGACCAGGAGACGTCAAGTTACGAAATACAAGGTTTGGATGCAACCAGGACTAAAGCAGTGATGATCAAGATGTCTTATCATTTTGCTTCTGGGGCAGGCAGATACGTCAGCCGAACATCTGCTTCTATTGTTACACTTTTCAAAAGCTTACCTTACAAAAAAGTGTAAGTATGTCCATTTTATTGTCTAACTCAACTGCAAAATATATGACCATCATAAAACTTACCAAAATAAGATTACAGATGCGGTTTATCTTAACCTTGTAAATAGAACCTCATGCCATGTAAATACAGGTACTTTTTGTATAAACGTTAAGCAGATTAAGGATCTACTTTGAGTCCACCCAGTCACTCGTGATATAGAAACCCCTACTTTATTTGCATAACTCTGTATTTGTGATACCTTAAGCTTTAATATACATAGTACTTGTATATATAAACGTACTTTATCTGTCTAAAGACCGTATTCCAGAAATACGTTCTTTGTCTCGATTCCTCATTTACCCTCCCCTTTTTTGCAGATGGTAAATCAAAGATTGGAATGCATTTGAGTCTAGTTAAACTTGTTCAATAGGAGTATTTCACAATAGATAGGGGTATTTTATTCGACAGTAAGCTTTCATTTCGAGCACATTATGAATATGTAACAAAGAAAGCCTATCAACTCCTTGGTTTTGTATTTAGATCGAAGAAAGCCTTCAAAAAACCAGAAACACTACTGTTTTTATTTTACGCACTTGTTAGGAGCATACTGGAATTTGGCAGCCCACTATGGTCACCATACTACAGGGTGCACATAGATGCAATCGAAGGCGTTCAAAGAAAATGCTTTACGAATATTATGCTACCGCCAACAGTTAGGTCATACAAATCTTAATTACGAAAGTAGGCTCATGAAATATAACGTTCAAAAGTTGGAAACCCGTCGAATATATTTTGATTCAATTCATCTTTATAAAATAATTCACGCGCAACTGGATACCCCTTACTTGCTCTCTCAAATTACCTTCAACACCAGACATAGCGCACGCAGATCCAATCATACAAATCTCTTTGCCTTACACGTTTATAGAAACAACATATCGTACTATAACCCCCTGGTCAGGATGGCCCGCCAGTATAACGATTTGGCTTTAAATAACTCTGGACTTGATATATTCGCTAAATTCACAACGTATATTGGTTCACTCAAGGGTGTCCTTTATTCCACACGTCCACACCCAACTGTGAAATTTACCTAATGTAATGTAATCATCTATGTATTGGTATTTCTTTCAATAGTTATTACTTATTACTTAGGGTTAACTAATCTTTCTTGGTCTTTTTGTTTACACAAGTTTTTTGGATTGCAATTCAGACTTTGATTGTATAATTTTATTTTTATTATTATCATAATTGTAATCTGTGTTGTGTAAGAAAAAAAAAAAAAAAAAAAAATACCTAGCACACAAAAGTAGGTTCGTTATACATATTTCTGTACATCGTATGAACTTTTATAGGTAGTTCCTATGGGTTGTAAAGAAGTAAAATGAATGTATTAATATCTAGCTAGATATCACGTCTGGTTCTTTTATTTATTATCACTTTTATGTGTGGGTAGCTTTTTATTAACTTAGTGTTATACCGACACATGGGTGCTCTATCCAGTTCTCAATTTTGCTAACATAATAATATACAATAGTATTTTTTGTATGTTTCTTGTGTTATTAATTTCATTCGTAGTAGCTTCTCATCAAAACTTTGAGCTGAACGGTACGGACCCATCCAATGACTTCTGCTCACTTTTACTATATTATTACTCACTTTTACTTTTACTATATTACCAACTATACTCCATCCATTATAATAATGTATTTTAGACAGCTCACTGTGGTCGATATAACTTTGTTATAGCGTCAATACCTCAAAATCCGGACAAAACTTAGGCGCCAATGCGTTATTTTTCATTGACAACGTCACATCAGCCAGAAATCAATTTTAGTAATGTACTTAGTCGATCGATTGTGTTTTTTATTATGATAACTTGAAAATAGGTTTTTAACTTAGTCTATATTTTTAATTTTTATTACTTTCAGATGGAAGTAGTGATTGAAATGTAAAAATATTTTTTTTTATTGAAATGTATACCTATTTTATACGTATATCGGTCCTTTTTGTTATGAAATCTGTTTGACAGCCACCGAAATTGGCACATTATTTTCTGCAATATTAATTTCTTTGTTCCATATAGCCAGTGAGTGCAAATCATATAATATTAAAATCACTGTTTCTCTTGAATTGTACACCTACGTATTATATTTATATAGCTAAATTTATTCTTGTGAACAAGAAACGACAATATCCCTAAAGCGAACAATTGAATGGACCAAATTGAAAGACTTGCCGCAAAGAAGTATTTTACTTTCTGAAAGTAAAACTAATGAATTTATCACCGACTTGTACAAGTTCATTTCTCAAAAAAATCTCTGTTTAGCTACGCGTCTAAAAGCTCATTACTTTAACAGACTCTCGTTATTATCCCCCAAACTAAGAGCCTTTCTGTAAAAGAAAAAAATCTCAAAGTTGGAGAGGTGTCGACTACTTTTACACCACGTAATCAAAGACAGGGAGAAGTTAGGGGAGTTACACACGAAAAATATTCTAGAAGTGTTTTGGACAGGTCACAGATTTAGACTTTAATTGTTTTGTCACAGGGATTGTATTTGCTATCTTCAAATTAAACGTAGTAGCTAGTAGTAGTATTATTAATATAACTTTGTATTTTAGGTTGGTTTCATTTTTCATTATCTAATGAAATACTAAAAACTGGAATCAAAATAGAATTTTCTTTGTTGGCCATCTTTCTTTTTTACATTATAGATATCTAGCAATAATAGTAAGTGATAACCGTAGTAAGACGTAAAATTTTAAAAAAAATGTGTAAGTTAAGTATAACTAGCTTTTGCCGAGTGGATGTCAGTTATCGCGACCAAATAGCCTATGTGAATCCAGGGCGTCAGTTTTAACTCCATGCTAATCGCTCCAGCAGTTTCGGCGTGCAAGTATAAAATCCATCCATCCATACTTACAAACTTTCGCGTTTATAATATTAGTAGGATTCATGTCTCTAAAATATATTGTGTGGGTGCGTGACATTACGCATGATAATTTTAAATAAAACTTCTTAAATTAGCTTACTTCACGAGGCGCCTTAACATAACTGTAGCTTTTATTATATAGAAACAATATCAATCCATACTTAATATTATAAATGCGAAAGTAACTCTGTGTGTCTGTCTGTCTGTATGTTACACTTAACTCACGCCTAAACCACTGAACCGATTTTGATGAAATGATGGTAGAGGGGTAGATTAGACCATGGGAAAGGACATAGACTATGTTTGGTCACGATAACCGACATCCACGCGGGTAGAGCCGCGAGCAAAAGCTAGTATCTTATAACAAGTAAGTAGCTTATACTGCTTAAACATCATGTCTAAAAGATAAAATAATATACGATTATACATTTACAATATAGAGTACCTACGTTAGATCACATGGATGACTAACTAGTGGTTATAACTCCTATCGAACCTTTTTTCCCGAAAACTCTATAAATTCCCCTGAAAAATATTTTATCTTTTGGATCCTGGAAAATAGTGAGAACAATAACGTACGCTGAGTGATGCGATGTTATCAAAATGTCAACGGAATCTGTTTGTGCCAGGTTTACTAAATCGAATTACAGTTCATCCTATCCATAGATCTGTCAATCATTTGCTTTATCATGTGTTCAGATATTTGTTCTCAATATGTTTGGGTATTTAATGCCACTGGTATTACTTTTTTAAAGTGAGTTACCACTATCTAAGTTCATCATTATGACTCATCAGTGAATCAAATTCAAATTCGGCATTAACCTCGAAATCCAAAGTACGCTCATTTTTATTACTGGAATAAAAATTATTCATTTATATAGACTTCTCTAGAAGTCTTTCACAGTAAATAGTTTGGCATCAGCAATTTTTAACCGCAATTTACTTACTTTAAACAATGAAGCAGAATATACAAAATAAAAAAAAGTAAATTCAGACAATTACCTACTAAAACGAAGGCCGAATGTATCGGAAGTTGATACAGTAAAGTAGAATCGAATCAATCACTTAGAAGCTTTTCGGTGAATTCAATATTGTTTTAATTTACGAACTGTCTTTTTGTTATAAATTCTTTGTTATTTTCTTGCAAATTACATTTGACAGCTAACGATTTCAAATTAGACATACCATCAGAATAAATATAGATGCCACTTTTAAAGTAATTCTTGTTTGGACCGACCAGTTGCCGCAACAATAATGGTCAAACAAAATGGCTATTGGTGTATCCTTAAAAGTAGATGTAGACCGTAACGAAATAATTTATTCGAAGAAGCCATCGAACTTGGGTAGATACTTTTTCCTCTTTTTGTATTCACTGTAAGAAAATGTCTTCAAAATGAGCATAACGAAGCAGCCCATCAATCCTTAACATACTTTGGTTACAACTATAACTGGTGGCCTCACCTTTTCTTAGTAGAGCAGGAAGTGATCCACTCGGATGCAAGTGTGTACAATCTTTTCACCACTCAGTGCGTCGCCATCAGATCATCAGGGTAAATTTCGTAAAAGTTTTCTTCCTCATAACTCTTAGGAAAAACCGTTCCATTTCATTGCCAACTAAGGTTGCGACTTGGCTAGGTGATTATCTGTATCATACTTGTAATTTAGTTTGTTTTCTTTCTGACATTTTCATACCAGTTATGTCAGGAGTGTAGTCGACTGAAGATCTGTGCTAAATCATATCTACCACTTTGTAGTAGGTTTAAGGACTGTGGATCCACCCGCTTGCTGTCTATCTACGGTGTCCTCTGTTAATCAAAGAGACACACGGTGAAATTGTATGTATAACATTGAAGTGTACATTTAGGTTATTTTAAAATCAAATAACACGTATTAAGTAAGGAACATTAAATTATGTAGTATTTTTCCTTTGTTTACCCTACTCAATCTTGAAATGGACATGCAATTGGAAACAAAAGGACGTATTGACAATCTATTATTATTACAAATTTTTGATTGAAATCCATAGTACTTTTGTAGGCAAAAATAAAATGGAAAAGTAATTTATTTCAGTGCCAACAAGAAAAAAGCTGAAAAATAACGGTTATTTAGAATAAATATGGCCGTCACGTCCATAACGATTCAAAAACAACCAAATCCATTTCAAAGGTATACTATACATATTTGGAATAATGACGGTGTGACGTGCGGCGAGCCAAATCACATCATTAGGTGTACGTTGACAGCTTTTTGTCGCACGCCCCTAAAGTAAGGGCTGAACAAAATAGGAGCCCAGTGTAAAAGGGAGAAACCGCAAAATTGCGGCCAGATGGACAATTTACTACTGAAATAATAAATTCAGGACGCGAACCGTCCGGATAATGAGGAAACGATTTTCAGCCATTGTTTTTCTGTATTTTTGGTAGCTTTTCTGCTAAATGAGCGAAATTACAGACTTTCCTTCTGGTGTGCTGGGTCAGCGGGGTTTTTTAGGGAGGGAATCTGGCGTGTTTATAGACAGTACACTAATTGTATACAGAATATGCGTATTCGTTGTACTTCAAACTTAAATGACAGTGAATTCCCAAAAGACCTTTAGAGCGCGAGATAAACCTCTTCTAGCCGGTGTACATGATCTAGGTTTGTGGAAGGGTCCTCTTACACTTTAGTGCGAACTTTGAATGCGACTGGGATTGATAATTTTGACGGTACGCAAGCAGATAGTGTTGACCCTAGCCTTCCGACTACTACATTAAGAGAGAAGTTTACTGCAAATTTATGTAAACCGAATATATTTGTGTAGTCAGGTAGCTCAAAATCAAACTTGAAATGTAGTTAATCTCCACCTGGTCTAATAATCAATACGGATTTCAGAAATCCTTCGGGCTATGTAAACAATACTTACCTTCGATATTTAAACAAACAATTCTGTGAACCAGGGTACAATATTAGCACTCCCAAATAAGTTATTTAGTTACACGAGACTTCGTTAAAACAACAAACACTAAAGGCTAAATACTCTGTTATTATTCAGCTGAAAATGTAGTTAAAATAATTATTATTTCTATTGTTTAATCGTCTGCCATCCGTTTTATATTTGAATGAAGATATTTGTGATTCTTTAGTATCTGCCTAATTTCAATAAAATTATAGTCTAAATTTTGAAATACTTATATTACTACCTTTTTTTTATGAGAGTTATAAAAATTGAATTTCTATACGAAGATTTGCTATTGATCCTTTCGTTTCTGAGTAGACAGTTTCAAAAAGAAACCCGCGTATGCGGGTTTATTTCTGAATTCGATGTCCAGTACCTGTTTTTGGTTTCCGCAACTATTACCTACATTGAGACAAGATCCCTAGGTGGCCTCGACTCCTCGAACGATAGATACCACAGTCAGGTAAAATTAAAGAAACACCACGTACAAAATAAAAATAGCTGTAGCTATATTCAAATAACGTGGCCGCTCGAAATCAAAAAAATAAAAAATATAAAAGTGAATTTGGGACTCCTCGCGAGTTCGCAATTCTGTGATAAGCGTGTGATATACGTACAGTAAAAAACTTGAAAGTTCCTCAGTAATGCTCTTGAAGTTTCATGATGTCTATCGATTCATCCCCTTTCCTTCCCTCGTTTAAAGATGAATCTTCGATCAAGTAATGAGACTGTTTGCGATTTATTCTGCGTTATGTTTTTTTTTAATTAAATATTTTAATATTTTAATAATAAATATTTCCCAACATTCTACAACGCTATCTAGACCTATGGTGAGCATAGCTTAACTAGCTTGTGTTATGGAATCTAGAGCGCGGATAAACATACTTAAATACATTGTTTTTTGTAAATACATACATATTATACATAGAAACACCCAGATCAATGCAAATAGCCATATTCATGTAAACAAATATTTGCACTGAGCGGGAATCGAACCCGCGCCTCCTGCGTGGCAGTCACGCCACGGAGGCTGTCTAATCATAGGCATATCTAATCTAATCTAATTATATGCAAATTCAAGGATGATACCCTAGAAGTGGACGTGAATGTTTTCAATAAACTAGCAAACAAAAATACTTAAAGGGCGAGTAGTAAAAAAGCTTTCGAAAAGTAGACGAAATTCGTGACATTTCTAAACATAGCAGTTTGTAGTGGACTATTGTCTTTACGTATCCCAGAGGGAAAAAGTGTTATGATGTAAAAATAACAAAATTAAGGTTAATCGCGCAGATCTGAAAGGAACTCCTTAAACCGACTGTTCAAGACATTCCAGTTCCTAATTACTCTTGGTGAAGTTAATAAAAGTTTGAAAGATAAGACATTGAGCTCTTAAAGTTGTTACGACCAGGATAGTGATCTTAATACCAGATCAGTTTGCGCTTGAATTGATGCTGTCTGGAAAAATAGACTTGAGATTTAGGTTTATTAAATCTAGAAGGCTTTCGAATGCGAAAGAAACATCAGTTTCTAGGCATTTAATAAATTTCTTTACGTAATAGTTTTCCAACAGTTGAGATTTTGAAATTTATCAAGGTTCGGCAAGTATAATGTGCAAAATAGAAATCATCTGGCCCAGGAGAGGGGAACTTTTTTTGTGCAGAAATCACCTTAGAATTCATCTCACTGGAACTGACAGTGAGTGGTTATGTCGGACTTGCACCAGCTAAAACCACTTGTGTCCCTCGCCCCAGCCATGCTGTACGGGAAATTATTCAATTATATAGACTTCTCTAGAAGTCTTCCAAACTAAATAGTTTTAGACTTTCCTACAATCGTTAATTACTTACGACATAATATTTCTAAAATATAATAGTTGTATATCATCATCATCATCTTGATTACATCGTTGGTCCCGTTTGCATCCAATGGTTTTACCCAGGAGTCTAGGTAGGTATTTTAAGATTTGGGTAATTTTGGTCAATGATAATAATAACTACATTGTGTAAGGGACTGTCTTGTGATCGGGAGGTAAAGCGTAAAGAGGTAAAGGTAAAGAGTAAAACCCTGTAAAGGCCACTTTCGCCAAAGTTATGTCTGTTCCTCAGAGGGTGCACCAGCTTGCAGATGAGGTTGGCTTCGGTACCGAAAATCTTGGTGGAGTTCCTTGAAAACTCTTTATAGAAAATGATAAATATTAATATTATTTTTACTGTTGATTGATGGCACTTGGTGAAATCCATTGTTACACATATTGAGAACACTTACACAGTAGCAAATAGAAAATCCAAAACCTTTGCTCAATGTAAACCTTTGAGAATGCCGTAAGGCGAAACCGGTCATGTTCAATATAATAAATACTGTGGAAAAAGTAAAAGTGTTCTCAATATGTGGATAAATATTAACTCTGAAAATTAAGCCAAGAAATCATTTTGTAATCGGAAATTAGACCAAGGGTACTTAACCTTTTATAATTAGATAGAACATTCAAGAATGAACAACATTCTATTATACGTTAAGAGGGGGTATAAAGGAAAATTGCCGATCTTTGATTTGATTTTTATACCCGAAAGTGTGCCTCAAATGAGCTTGTTTTTTTTAAATAGAAAATACGTTATATCTGAGAGGTACTCAATTTGGTGAAAACATAAAATAATGATATTTTGTCGATAAAATAAGATCACAAAGTTAGGCCTAATTTTTGATTATAATTAATTTATTGTCAAGATTATTCCATATAACTGAGTCAATTTTTATGTACAAAGTATAAAATTATAAAACCTAGTGACTCAATTTTTCACTTTGTTAAAATTATCTGGAATTTACGAGTAATTAAAAAAAAACTAATTCGGCGCTTACGACGTTCTTATTCCGCGCATAACGGTCTCTTGCTATCGCACCTGACGCGAGGTGCCGGCCATCTGTTGTTTCACCAATTAGTCGGGGTCGCCCCGTTGAGACAAGAGGACTGTTTTTCTGTTTTCCGTCGAAAAAGTTCGTCGAAATTATGGGAAATAAAAAAAATCAAAAGATAAACTCTTAAAGAGAATCTAAAAGACTAAGAATTCCACTCTTGGCTAATTGTCGAAAGTAATATTTCTTTATTTTCTTTACTTAGTTACTAAGTACAGTTTTTGTATCAACCGTTGCCAGGGAGCCCGGGTATAGTATATGAAAATCAAATAGATGTCTTAGACCACATCACGTTTGAAGTATGTAACTAATGTTATTTTTTATAGCAGTAATATAATTATATTTTGCGAATGTACTTATACATTGTATTATCAATTTTAATGCTTTTCGGAGTTGCTTCAGCTCGTAATAATAATAATAAAGATTTATTTCAGGCAAGCCCATATTTTTGTTAGTTACATTGCTCTTATGATCTAGTGTTAAAAATAAAAATAAAATAATCAAAAATCTTAAAATCTGCACTTGTAATATAACATAAGCTGATGAATCCGATCCAGTCGCATCGCTTAGTAAAAACTGTAACTTGTAAGCTTATTGCAATTTTTTTTCTCACATTCAGTAAACATTTAAGATTCTATTCACTAAATAGAATAAAAAAATAATATCTTGAACCAATTTCAGTATGAAATATACATTTATTTACCTTATTCTTATCTTCTCATAACAAAATTACAAGTATATTACATGTAAGCATTTTGTAATTATTATTGAAATAAATATTTCTATAACTTACTTTTTCGTATTATTTATGCACTACCTGTAAAATTATTCAGCGAATCGTCAGAGTTCTTAGGGTGATTTTATCTAAAACACAACAAATTATAGTAATACAGTGAAAATTTATTAAAATTTATATCGTGATAAAACTGTCTTAGTATAAATATTTGACGATTTCAAAAAATATGCATTCATTTTTTGACCACTATATTTTAAGCTGTTTATTAAAGCTAAGCTGCTTATGTTTATTTTACAAATCGCACTCATTTTATCTATCACCAAAATAAATTTATATATTAATATTAATTCAAATTCCAATTCAAATATATTTTATTGCGATATACGGGTATACAAAGATACAAAGATATTTATTAATATATCCTAGAATGATCCACGAGGCTATTGAAATTAAAAAACACCCAAATTTTATTAGAGAGGATGGATGGAACGTACCACCAGCTTGGGACCCAGTCATCCACTTAATCAAACCCAGTAAGCAGCAAAATCCAGCAAGACTTAACAACACAGTGAGCTCATTCTGCGTAAATTTGCAGCAGCCGAAACGTCGGTTTAAAAAGTAAATAATAACAAATATACGCGATAGAATCCGTAAAAAGTGGTTTTATTTCAATGCTTATGTTTATTTTACAAATCCCACTAATTTTATCTATCACCAAAAATAAAATTATTGTGTGTTCAAAGTATACCTTATATAGATAATGATCCAGCTCGTACTTTGCCAAATTTTATCTGATTATTTTGGGTATACTGTGCGCCTGCGTACTAAACACAGCGGTTAGCTGCCACACAAAATACTGCGGGGCGACAGACGTGTGGACAGACGAGAGCGGGACGTATGAAGTGTGCGGGTGAAATCTGACTTTTTTCTAGCTTTATGCGCGCTCTTAAGGCTTGTTGTGTATGAACTCAAGTACTAAAATTAACTGACTACACCAAAAAGGTATCTCGTCTCCTTATCTTTTTGGGATAACGAAATTGCCTTGCAAAAATATATTTCTCAACATACTGTCTTCTAACTCAAAGAACTCGGAAAAAATCTAGTATTTTGGGGTAAAACATGTTGATATTTATATCGTTACTATATTTTTATGTCTGCACGGGGTATGTTTTTATTTATGATCCATTTTCCTACACAAAGTGTTCCGATATTGAATACATGCTTTCTTTATTAGAGTGTTTTATAGGTGTGGGGAATATTTCGAACCCAAAGGAGGTAAGAAATAAGGGAAATTCGTATGTTTTGGTATAAAAGTTGCTTCATCATTTTATTTTACTATCAGTTCAACGACGTTATAGAATAAACTAATAGTGAGATCTTGCCATAGCATAAAATCAACTACCATTACAGTGTTGGAATACCTTACGCGGATTGTACATTGAGCGGAAATTCATTTTTTTTTAAATAATATTAGCAACAGAAATTACTAATATTCCCGTTAACCCCTACAACTAAGCCAAATTGCTTATGCTAGGAGTGGCTTCACGTCAGTAGTGTAATGGCCAGGATCAAGGATCGAACCCAGGACCTCTCGATCGTGATATCGACTCCTTTACCTCTAAGCTACCGACGCTTTATTGAACCAACGATTTACAATTTAATAACCAAACTTATTTCTACTGGTTTGTTATGCGAAATAAAGAAAAAAAAAGTTCAATACTTGAAATTTTCTTTAACTTAACAGAGAGTCTACACTTTATTTGATCACTTCAGTGCACATTAAAAGGTAGGAGGTTTATGAAATAAAGGTACACAAAGAAAAAATATAAGGCTAACATTCTCAGGTTTTCTTCAGAGTAAACAAATAAAAAACCGGTTAAGTACGAGTTGTTCTCACGTACAGAGACGTTAATAAACTTGAGCCCGTGGTCTGATAAACTATTTCTCTTGATATGGCTTGACTTTTACAGGAGTGACGGCCGGGCCGCCTGACCTTTTCAACTCAATGACGAAAACCTGTGCCAGAGCCCCGTTCTTTAACCAGTAGGTATCCCAGCTACCTGGTGTTGTTGTAATAGGTGCTAAAGATCTTATTGCAAAACCGCAAATGTTAATTAATTTAAATTCTGAAATAGATAGCTGTAATAATATGCATCATGGCTCGTGAAGGGTCAGTTACTATTAGAACTATGTTTTGTAAGATCTAATTACCAAATTATGGGTTTCGGACTTTCCCCTACATTCTCTTAAGATTTCTCGTCGTGACAAATTTCATGAGGAAATAATATTTGTGTTTCCGTGTACAACCTACTTTTTCATCTTATAATAAATTCAGCCACGTTTTTTTAGGAATTTTTAGGAACCGATATTACTAACACTCCTTCTAACCTAACCCCTCCAGGTAAGCTAATTGTGTTAGAAGTGGCTTTACGTCGGTAGTGTAATTTTAATATATAATTCAGTAATTTCAATTCCTAACTGTCATTATTTCCCAAGAAAACAATAACCACTTTACGTTTCAAACTTGACACATTTTATATAATAGTTGCAAGAATTGCAAGTCATATCAAACTTTTATTATTGTCATTCAAAATGCTTTGCAAATTATAAGTTCTAAGTAGAAAAACGTTAATGCGATGCCTGTGTTACCGAGTGTGCTATCAATCTTGGCTGTGGATATTCCGGACCATTAAATAAATTTTCTTTAAAAGCGTTTGTACAATCTATTTAGCGCGTTTACGTCGTATCGGCTACTTGCCTATAGAAATTAATAAAACAAAATATCACACACTTTATTTATTATATTATTATACAGATACAGATAATATAGTATAGTTCTATACAGATACATACACAATCAGGAACAAAAAACGGATACACTCATAACTTCCAAAAGCAGGCAGGCAGCCTTTATTTCCAAGCGTTATTACTAGATGGTGACAATGTTTTGGCAATCTTTTTAATTTTTTACAAAAGCGAACTAATCAAAAAATAACATAATACATAACGCATTTGTGGAATTCTGGTCCCGTTTTCGTAAAAAGTACTTTTGTGTTCAGCAGCGGGGCAGCTTATGGGACGTTTCGTTCCAGTCTTATACTAGAGTCAGGGACCAGATTGACCTTTTATAAATTGTTAATGGCAAACTGGACCCACTTTGATTCAGGTTTTGGGACGATTATACCATTGATTATTTTCTAGGGATTTATTGGGCCCTTTTTTATGCTGCCTCGAACCATTGGAAATAAAACACAAATCTAGATAGAAAAAACTTTTTTGTGGAGGTAATAACGGCTTATTATTATATTCATAAACAAAAAATATATTTGTACCTTTAAGTAATGCAACGTGTCTCTCGCAAATGATGGGTCGCATCGGAAATGGTGGTTCGTATCTTCTGGACTGCACCTGAGCTTTTTACCATCTAGTGGGGTGCAGTCAATTTACAGACCAAATAATAAATAAAATCATGGTTAAAATAACATTAATATACAGACCCAATACACAGAATCCAATATGCAGACACATTATAATAATTATAAAATAGTACATATAAAGAAAATTAATAGGATAAGTAAGTTGAGGATTTCGTTGATTGGTATGATTACTCAACCGTCTGTGAGTAATAGATTTAAAAGTATTGTTCAGAAAGAAACAATGGCATGGACCGTTCGTGTACATGCTAATGACCGCACATTTCTCTCCATCTTCATTTTCGGTTAGCAAATGAACTCACTGCGGCTTTGGAACAAATTGAATTCAGTTCAATTTATACATCGTGTATTCTTCTAAATATATTTTGTAATACGCAAAGTCTCAAACACAAAACAAATCAAAAGCTACTAGTATTGCCTCTGAATAATGTTACTTACAAATATTTTGAATGTGAAACTATTTCAATGTTTGTTACTAAATCACGGTGAAACGGCTAAAAGGATCAGGTTGAAATCGCGCGCGCCTCCCTATACCGCAGGTGAGTTGGGGACATCGTTGTCCCCCCTCCCGAGGAGGGCCAGATCGTAAGCTCAGCCAGGTCAGCTGGGGTGCAAGGGATATGTCAAAGACAACGTCACATTCAGCCTAGCACGACGACCCACAGACGGTGTAAGGTTTTAGTCGATCCAACATGAACAGAGTGAGACGTTTTTTCACGCCGGAGCAGCGGTGTCTTCTATACAAGACCCAAATTCGTTCCTGCGTGGAATACTGCTCACATCTCTGGGACGGCTCCGTAAAGTACTTACTAGATGCTCTCGACAGGTTGCAGCGACGTGCGGTCCGCATTATTGGGAATACTGAGGTCACGAACACCCTCGAGCCTTTGCAGATGCGTAGAGATGTTGCGTCTTTGGCAGTTTTCTACCGTCTCTACCATGGTGAATGTTCTGACGAGCTCTTCCAAATAGTCCCACCCTCCCCTTTCCTTCACAGGACGACACGTGCAGGATGCCATCCATTTACGGTGCAGAGTATACCTGCTAGAACCAAGCGTTTCAGTGACTCATTCCTATGCCGCACCACTAAGACCTGGAACTCCCTGCTAGCTCACGTGTTTCCTTCTTCCTACAGTCCCGGGTCCTTTAAGCGGGGCGTGAAAAGGCATCTAATGAGGCCGTCAAGCTGAGTGCCACCACTGTTAACATGGTAAATGTTTACGATGGTGACCCTCTTTCCGAGACTTTGCCTTTAGCTAAACATCAGGCGAGGTGAAGTCAAATTGACGTGCCCTGTATAAAAAAAAACATAACTTCCCCTCCAGCTCCGGCGGGGGAGGTATCCGAGGGGATTTCCGTACAAAAAGAGGTAAAAAATGCTTTTTGAGGTAAAATTGCTGCCTTTTTTTAATGCGGACGTCGGATAACTTGTCATCGGAGCCAGCGGGGGTAGTTATGTCGGACTCGAACCAACAAAACCGCACGAAGTCTTGGGTAGCCAATTGCCAAAAGTGTGTATACTCTGGCATGTAGATTGTATTCTGGAATAATATTATAAATCACTTTTACTCCTGAGTAAAAGTGATCTATAATATTATTCCAGAATACAATCTACTGGCCAGGGCATGCTTATGTTGTTATAATTATACGATCGGAATCCAAATCTTCGTGGGTTGAGCTGCAACAGCTGCTATTAATAAAATGTAGTAAGGAACAAAGCGATTTTGAAACCATGATGACCTTTTAAATTCTTTCGGATTGAGAGGTAGTTTCGGACGAACAAAAAAACCTTTTTCACGTTCTTTTGAAGTATAGTTTTAATATTAAAACATTAACTTGCACCAGTAACTAGAACGTTTATTTTGTACTGTCCTAGGATCAAACGAGGCTTGTTCCGCCGCTGTGTCGCGCATAATATGATCGATGACTAGCTTTATAATTGATTGGCTCGTTTTGTCTATACCAATAAAAATGATCACGATAACATTCGTAAAGACATTTTATTTGTCTCATTCTCACACACGATCATTTATCTCTTTCCCGATGCTTTAAACAGTAGTGGGTATTCAAATTTTAATTTATAGCTCTCTTGTCTCAAATCTCAAAGTATCTCAAATGATATATTGGTTTTCTTCTAGTTGAAATGGACAATGTACACGTTCGTAGTTTAATACATAAGAATTCTTACATAAATAAGAATTATATATTAAAACTACAATGGCTCATTGGGTTAGTGACAGTACTTAGGTAAGGTACTTAGGATAGGTAATTAAAATTTGCAATGAAAATTTAGGTCAAATTTAAAGTCAGACTGTAATAGGTATGTATATTATGTCCAAATTATTAAAATAGAATAATAATTATTATGCTAATTTAAATATGGGTACTCTTACATTTAAATATCAATCAATTTCATTATAGAATTAAAAATTAAAAAAATAATATCTAACAAATAATCTAATCTAATCAATCATTGCCTACTAAACTCATTAACTCATTTTAATAGAGGTGAAGGCCGTTTTTCGGCATGCCTAAATATTTGACCTATAATTTAACCGGGATTAGGAATAAAAATTGGCAAATTGTTAAGAACAAGTGCCTGAATGTTTATATATGGGTGAATTTCTCAAACGTAAAATTTTCGCGGCGTGACTGAAAATCATACCTTAAAGTTAACATATAGTAATGATTATTTTTTGTAAGAAAGATATCGTTTTTCTCTATATGCACGTATAAATTATATAATTGAAACTATTTTTGTGAGTGTGTAAAAAATGTCTTTTCACCTAAATTCTAAGCTTGGTGGCGCGTCCACAACCTGTTTTCTTGGGAATGATCACAGTTTAATCAAAACTTCATTAGTTTACTGAGTATACTTAATAATAATCGATTCGGCATTATGTTAGCTATCTTCGCTACTGTCATTCGTAGTATTTAGTACTATACTTTATCTTAAAAATAATTTATAAGATGCGTCCGCGGCAAATGTAAAATTTTGGTGGGATTTATAAAATCATCGAAGGAGTCGTATTGAAAGTACCTATAAGGACGACACTATCATCATTGGAAACGTTCAGCTGGGTGTTAATGAGCACCAGTGCCAGTTGTCCCCAGTCCCGTTTCGTTTTTCTGCCAAACACGTAAGTAGGTCGTTTCATAAGCATCGGACAAAAATATTGTAATTTTTGTGTTGATTATTTAAAACGGTTTATCCTCATTGTATGTTTTAATATTTAAGTATAGTGTACAGGTTCAGTATGTGTATTAAATTTTGGTAATGTAACCACTATATTCTAAATAGTATTTTTATAAATATTTTTTTTAGACGTGAAACTAATTTTGGTGGAGCAATTTTGGTGAATTTGGTGGGGTTTTACTAATCATCAAAATTGTATATTTACACCAAAATTTGTTTTCATAGTTATTTGATTAAGCTCCTACGTAGTCCGACGGGGTACTAGATCAGGTGACCTCTACGTAGTATACCCTGGGCAATGGAGAAAGCACCGCCTCTCTCCCTAGGTGGGAAAGAGGTTGTTGGCTGTTGAGGGTTTTTCGGAAGCTTTCCTAATTTTCTCTCAGATTAACCATTAGCATATGAACTACCCATACAAAAGACGGGCGAGTAGTTGGGTGGTTGTCAGCTGATGCCGCAGTAGGGACAGGCCGGTGTGGTGGAGCATCGTGCGCTCTTTCCGTCACCTGCTTCTACTGGCGTGAAAGGCGGTCTCACTCTTTACTACTAAGCCTACGCCGTTAAAACCTGCCCACCCTTCTTCCCTCCTCTCCACTGTCAACATCATTTGGCCTTTTTTCCTCTGCTTTCTCACTTACATGAAAGCTACAGTGGATGCAAGAGTGCCTCATGCAATCTTTTGCACGTGACTCCACGCAACAAAGCGATGAAGTCGAAGATGTAGGTGACACGCAACTCCTGCTTATGTTGCTCTAGCACTTTGCTATCGTGTAAAAGGTACTCAATCTTCTCCACAGAAGGCTTCTGACCTCTACCGTCCTCAAGCTCCTACATCGACATCCTCACATGTTGCACCAATCTATCTGCGTCCACCACCGATATTAACAGCATACATGGGCAGTTATGGAGTGATTGTCTGATGCTATCCGACCAAAATACCACGCTGATTGGGAATGGACTAAGGACAGATCACAGAAACAGTGATAAGGAAGATTCTCATATTGCCAACAGCGGTTCAAACAACGGAATCAGAATCGTGGTACATGTCTCGGATGGTGTAAACCTCTGGAACCCTTTTGAACCGCAATGCCCATCAGCTCACTGCGTGAGAAACTTAGTTGAAGGACTCCTGTAAGTTCAGAAATAGACATCACACTACCAACTTGTCTTGCCACTACCAAGTGTCCATGGCATATCTTCCGTCCACCCTTAGGCATACCGAGTACCACCTCTCCCACTTTGAGAATAACTGCCTAAATCTTTTCCCAGCAATCTTGAATAAGTTCGTCGATAATATTGGCGCCATTAGAGTAAAATATAATCCTTGCTAGAAGCAAGGATAGATAGAACAATCAAATGTTTTGCTTTTATACTGATACTACTAACAACTTAAGTGGTTTTGCCATATAAAAATGAAGTTGGTGATAAAAGGGTAAAAATTAAGGGTTATATGTAACTATTAAGTGCCAAATTCTAGAAAAAAAAACAAAGAAATAGTATAAGTAATAATAAATAAAAAATAAAAGTAAGTTGATATGCAATTTTGGTGTTAGACACCAATTTCGGTGTATTGAAAATTCAGGTGTATAAAATAAACAAGTAATTCCCAGGGCTAATTAGACTATTCAAACATAATAGGCATAAAATATGTATTTCTAGCTAAATATTGAAAGAGATTACCTAAATACCTAGAAATAAAAAAAATCACCAAAATTAGCTAAAAATTCATAGATGTTGAAATTCACCCATATAGCAACCTTGCGATGCACAGGGTGCAATTATTATTAGTGCGGCACTTCCGCATCGTCGCCGTCGGTAGATTACCTATTTAATTTTCGTTTTGTAATCGGTTTCACTTGCCTTCGATCTTAGCTGAAGAACGGATTATACAAGTACAGTTCCAATTGCTGCAGTTTTATTTTATTTAAATTCGGAGTCTAATCCTAAACACAAATTTTCAATCACCAATATAATAACACTTTTTTTTCAATTCTTTTTTCATTTCAGTGTATCATCGTGTAAGCCTGGATTTGATCAGTGAAAATCTACTCAAATAAAATAGATTCTCATATTCTTAGGATCTCATGGGTTCGCCCAGTGAAGTTGTACCGTGAGCCTTTACAGTTCTCATTTCTAATACAATTAGGTTTTCAGTAAACACTAGGTTGAGAGTAAATGCCACTGAATATAATAGTTGTTGTCGTTTTTTCCATAACAAAGTATAAGAATGGTCTGTTCATGTTAAAGTAAGGTGTTGGTATTTCTTTGGTAGAAGTTTCCATTGAAGCATTAGCTCTTGCAGACACTTCGATATAAGCTATATGTACAATTGATGACACAAATATGTCGTGATCTTTAGTAGCTCGTCCAAAGCTGATCAGTTCTTTATAAAAAAGATCATAAACACCCATATCATTCAAAGGTTTATTCAAAATGATGTTTGTTTTTATTAAGAATCTGGGTAGCTTGATATGAACATCTTCCAATCCAAAAACGTTGACATCGTCTTGCAATTTTTTGAAAATGTCTTGTACTTTCACATTCACGAAATTCCGGTACATATAACTGATTTTCACGAGGGGATATGGCAGTATAATAAGCAAGGAGTATTTACCACTCGTACCGTAAGGTAATTCCACAGCGAATGACTCAATAGTTTTCATATTAGAGAAAGCAAACTGCCCTTTTGTAAACATCATGTTGACCATACCAATTTTTTCGTTTTCTTCGTTGTAGAATGGTTCTTGCATCAACTCCACTGTATCAAACAGTAATCCTTCAAAATACACTACGTTTCCTAATATCATGCTTGGTATTTCAAAGTCACTTTCTTTAAACACATTCAAAATAGGTCTGCCTGAACCTTCTATGTAAACGTTCGCTATTTTTGCAGTGTTTGGGTCTTCAAAATCTAAAACTTTTATTGAAAACATAAAATCGTTTAGTAAATTCTTCCTAAATTCAGGAAATATAGTTAAATTATTGTGTAAAAATATGTAGTTTCTATTCAGTAAACTGATATCATTTGAGCCTAGCAATACAGTGCTGGTCAAATTTTTAAATTCTGGTAGCAGAATGGGTTTTTTTCTCTTTAAGCACATATTTATTTGATTGTTGGTATCTCCAGTAGTTCCAGTATTTATTCCTGCCAGAAGTGTAAATATTCCAAATGGTGATAATACGACGTGTCCATTGAGTTGCAACTGCGTGAAATGTAAAAGTTCTATACCGAAATCATTCAGTCTTAAACCATAACAAACACTAGCAATCACAATCACAAAAAATGTAAATAATTTCATTGTGACTATGGCCATGTCTGGCCACATACTAAAAATGTGAGACAATAAACCAGTTACGTTTATGTTTACCAGATTTAAAGCAAACACGACGTTATTCATACATATTAAGGTTCATTTAAGTGCAAATAAAACACATGGTTCCTTTGAAACAAGTAAAACTGGTTGGTAATTATGACGTCGTGTGCCTCCATTTTTGCTCACGTATTCTTGTTTGTTGATATATACAGGTAACTTACTTTGTTTTTATATTTAACAAACAGTATCATCTTCTTCGCGTTGGTCCCCGTTATAGTCGAAACCCTCGGAGTCCATCGTTCACATTCTTAATTTTGCATCAATTTTTTGGATAAAAAACAGAGAATTTTCCAACAAATTAGGGAACCTTAGACGATCATTGACAGGCCCTGGTAAACACTATAGATCAGGATCTATGTTTGGTTACGACCATTAGCAATTAGCAATTAGAGTTTCTTACGGAATTTCTTTGTGTTTATTTTTACCGAAACTATTCCCTAAAGCCTATTCGAATACATTTAACTGTTATAGCAATACCATGAGCTATTCCTTAGTCATGTACCAGCAAATCTACTCTTATTTTTCCCTAAAACGTAATTTTAAGTTAGAATTTGCCTATTTATTTGTTGGGTACACCCCTAAGGCAATTTACATTAAATAAGCTTCCCTGTGCCCTCTCACTTCTTGTTTATGCCGTCAAATTAAAATGGCTACCTGAATAGGTATTTTAAATTTAGTATCTTAGTAGGGTAGGGTAAAATTCCATTCATAGCATTATGTTCAATAAAATTCTTATTTTTAACATTGTTGTTTTTTTTTAAATGAAGGATACATACTTAAACTAGCTGATGCCCATGGCTTCGCCTGCGCGTAATTCCAATCCCGTTCCTGTTTACAGGTTTTATATAAAAATAGCCTTTCGTGGATCTTTAAGGAAATACATAAAAAAATGGAATTGTTCTTATTTGCTGAATAAACTTAGAAGATTTTATAAGGTAAGGTCCTAATAAATAAGATAGGTTGTAGTTTTATATAAATACATACGCACTATACATAGAAAAACTCACTCTGAAGCAAATGGACATGCTTCTGCATACGTATATTAAATTGTAAGGTGTGGGAATCGAACCCAAGTTCTGAGGTAAGTCCAACAATCTACCATAACACCATACAACTTGTATTGGAAATTCGTATGAAAATTAAAACAGTGTCATCATTATTATTAATTTAGCCAAAGGACCGTAGTTCTAATGAGTGAAGCTTACGGTCACCCACAGCGATCGATCTCGAATGCTACTTCATAATCCATATTAATATTATAAATGCGAAAGTAACTCTGTCTGTCTGTCTGTATGTTACGCTTTCACGTCTAAACCACTGAACCGATTTTGATGAAATTTGGTATAGGGATAGATTTGACCATGAGAAAGGACATAGGCTATGTTTGGTCGCGATAACCGACATTCACGCGGCCGGAGCCGTGGGCAAAAGCTAGTTTCCAATTATTAAGTCATCGAGATAAAGCAATATTTTTCACGTCATCAACGCGCAAACATTTACATCAATGTTAAAATTAACGACACGCTTTATTTTCGATTTTAAATATTCATATTTTATATTGACGTGTAATGGTGAGTCAATTAATTAACCAAATAAACTAAGAAGGTAAATTAATTGCGTGACTTGTTAGATCCAGAATGGTTTTGTTGTGCAGTTAACATTTAATGAAAAGATAGAAGTAAAAGAGAGGGAGAGAAGTTACACAAAACAAGGGTGTCCACTGAAATATGAACTGCCCGAAAGGGAAATATCAAACGAAAACAGACTTAATCAACTTCGTTTCTGACTTGGTTACGAGACAAGATCACTATATCTTCTTAGGCTTAAATTATATACAAACTCTTTATCTAGACGCAGCAAGCGACTTTTCAACGCAGCCTACAAAATGGCTACTATAGTTGACATCCATATCCATACTAATTCCATGCGAAAGTAACTCTGTCTGTCTGTCTGTATGTTACGCTTTCACGCCAAAACCACTGAACCGATTTTGATGAAATTTGGAATAGGAGTAGATTATATCTTGAGAAAGGACATAGGCTATGTTTAGTCGCGATAACCGACATCCACGCGGGCAGAGCCGTGGGCAATAGCTAGCATTAATATGTACATACATCTCATGAAATGCACATATTGACAGTTTTTTGCAGTCTGATGCATTTTGTTAGCAAAACTGGGTTTATACAGTGTAGTCTTGTAAAAAACTGGTAAAAAAATTGTAGGTAACTGGTAAAAAAAAAGGTTACAGTCCGACAGTACTGACCACATTAATATAATAAGTAAGTAAATCATAGAAAGTACCTTCATCAATCTTAATAGCAATTGACAATGGACAGTGCATATTGCGATTGAGGTCATCTTCATCCGGAGCACGCCCGATTGTCCGCGCTTCAGCTAGCTTGCTATTGTTTTTCCTTCCATTTCAAGACTAATTTTATGCCATAGAGAGCCAATAAAATATTTGACAGTGGTAGGTAATTTATTATAACAAGAGAGACAAATTGTTAGGACAATTTGCAATGATGCCCAGAGACTTAATAGTCTAAAATCTTTCTCCATGAAGCTACTGTGGTACCAGATTTTTTGAATATACCATTAGTAAATGATGCCACCACTCAAGTTACTAAGAGCGAAGGCAAACCGGATGTTGGAAGTCGCAGAATGACCTCCGTCCTCAATGAGCGCTGGACTGGGGGTGACCGGTGGAGCCGCCTGTCACCCTAGCAAAAGCAGGCCGTGGCGGTGGCGCACAGTGCGCCTCCCCGTACCTGGGGTTAGATGGGGACACTAAGGTTCCCACAATCCAAAGGAGGCCATCTCGAAAGAGATGGTCCTGGGTCTGCCGGGGTGCAAGATTATGCTTTCGGCATTCTCACCTCCGGCAACCAAAGACCTACGATGGCGTGCGTTTTAATCGAGGTGTCGGGTTCGGGTTTCGAGTCCGGGGGATTTTTCGCAAGATGAAAAAAAAGTATTTGATGGTCTCGCTGCTTTTTAGGAGATTGTACGGTATTCTGTGGAGGATGGAGGTCACTATTTGCATCCGTTTTAATCTATTGAAGTTAAGATCGTAAACGAACGAGCAGGTAAATCCACAAAATGTCACCAAATGTTGTTTAAATCGACAACATCTAGCAAACTTATAAACAAATATATATAAACGCTTTTAAGTACTGTTCAAAGGAAATCGTTTGAACCACAGCAATAATACGCGGCAAGATTAACCTTTACACCATTTTGATGGTGACTTAAGCGGCATTATGGACCTCTAAAATGATTTAACAGCCAAAGTTAAAGGTGAAAGATTCATTTGATATTCCGATAGTAGAGTGGTTGATGTTAGATTTAAAATAAAATGTTAGAAATTTAAAACATTTTGCTAAATTCTGTTTTGAATGTATGTATGTTTTAAATTAAACAGTCTGATATAAAATATGCATCTCAAGAAGAATGATAAATTATGTAGATTATGACTATAAACTGTACAAATATAGTTAAACTGATAAAATCGGTTAAAAGTCAATATTTCGGTTATTTTTTTATGTGAAATATGTTTCTCTCAACCGCTAAATAAAAAAAATACAAATCCTAACCTTTTTTTTACTTTTATGATGCAAACAAGCATATTTTTATCTTGAACTTTAATTTCGAGTACCAAAATATTCATATTTTTTATAATATATGATCACAAGGTTATATAATATTAATTACATTATATAACAACTTAGCACTATATAAAAAAATACATTCTTAATCACATTTAATGAGTACCAATTTTAGTGCACCATTATCACAAAATAAATTACCTAAGTGTGAGGTTACATCAGTAGTCCGTCAGCTTAATACGTATAAGGCCCCAGTAATCCAAAGCCACTCATTATTGGGTGCCGTCCTACGAATCAAACCCTTGTTTTTTGTGTAAGGAACTTTGCCAAATAAGTAATGAGAAACAATTCCTTTGAGCTCTCCGGCTGAGGTTAGGTCGAGTCAAAGGTTTATGTGACTCGAGTTTGGAAGCAAGTTTTTCGTCGATACATACTAATATTATAAATGCGAAGGTATTTCTGTCTGTCTGTATGTTACGCTTTCACGCCTAAACCACTGAACCGATTTTGATGAAATTTGGTATAGGGGTAGATTGAACCATGTAAAAGGACATAGGCTATGTCTGGTCGCGATAACCTACATCCACGCGGGCGGAGCCGCGGGCAAAATCTAATATTATATACTACTAACTGATAATCATATATTAATGATGTTATTCAATTCAATTAACCGCCTATACTCTTTACTAAACGGCGCTGTTCAATTAACGGGCTGAATGATGTTCAGCCATTTGATTAAACAGCCAGCTAGGCAAATGGCTTGGGTCAAGGACATTTAATTTCTTGCCTAAACATTTACTCAAACAGCTACCAGGTACGCAAATACCAAATATATCAAACAGGTACGCAAATGACTTATATCTGCATGGTTATAAAAAAATAACCACGAAGGCTAATGTGGGAGCGCAGTGGAGCCCCGCATTAGACTTCAAACCTAACCTATTCAATTTTTGCATTCTAAATCATTGATGGTTCACTCGCGAATAACGGTGCAACAGGGCCGAGTGAACACAAGATACGTCGGTGTTTGCAAATGCATGAAGATTTGTTGGCATTTCGCCAAATGCGTGCAATGTGTACACGGTATTTTAACACAGCGCAGTTGGAAAACCACTCTCAGATCATTCTATCGCGGTAAGATTTTTTATAAGTACTGATACTTGATACCCACACCACTATGATTCAACATAAAATATAAACGATCAGTTGGTGTTATATTATTATGTAAACATAATGAAGTATTTGAAATTATTGAATTGCTCTTAGGTCTCGAAAACTTCATCCATTCTTCTTACGGTGAGATCAAAGATTTTCGAATACATAGGGAAAAATAAGAATCATCTCGGGCGGGACTTGTTTAAAATGTTTAAAAATGATTGTAACATCATTCATTGATTCCGATAGTTCGTAAGAAAATCGGTAGATGACTCCACCGTCGCCTTAAAGACGTATAAGATGGGAAATTTGAATCACATCGGGCGTCTCTCGGTAGCCAAATTGGTCAAGGCATTCCCCCTGTAAGGGAAAGACTGCGGGTTCGAGTCCCACCGGAGATGATTCTTCTTTTACCTCCCTCTTAGCATTCTGTACAATAATTGCTTCGAACAGGGCGTATTCCCAGATCAGTTTAAGATTGCTAAAGTCATTCCCATATATAAAAAAGGAGCAAGGACGGATCCAGCTATGTACAGACCTATTTCACTCCTGCCAACCCTGTCTAAGATTTTTGAAAAATTGATTAAGGTTAGACTCGTGCGGCATCTCAATTTGAATAAGGTATTGAACAGTAGGCAGTACGGATACCAAAAGAATGTTAGTACACAAGATGCAATAGGGGCGCTACTTGAAGATGTAGTGAGTCAATTGAATAAAAAAAAGAAAGTTGCTGGGCTCTTCCTAGACTTAAGCGCCGCATTTGACACGATAAACCATGAGTTGCTATTGTTAAAACTTAATCACTACGGTATAAGAGGCAAAGCAGGGAATCTTTTGCAATCGTACTTGCAAAATCGAAAAATGTATGTTGAGATCCAAGCAACCACTAGAGAAACTAAAATACATGGAAAAGGTATGTGTGAAGAATCTCATACGTCCAAAATGACACAAATAAGAACTGGTGTTCCGCAAGGCTCAACTCTAGGTCCAATACTATTTATAATTTTTGTAAATGACTTAATTAATTATGTAACTCAAATGACGCCAGTGGAAACACAGTTAGTAATGTTCGCCGATGACACCAATGCAGTGATATCTGCAGATGACGTAAACGCTCTCAGTCTAAAGGCCAATGAAATTTTAAATCTTTTCTTAACTTGGTTCTCAGTAAATAGTCTTAAATTGAATCCGAATAAAACCAAGGCCATATTATTTAAAACAACGGCCAATAACAATAGTACTCTTGACTGTGTTCTAGATAACAGACGTGTTGAAAATGTTGATGTAGTTAGGTTTCTGGGGGTGAATGTGGATGAACATCTGAACTGGAAACATGAACTCTCATATTTGGAAGGGAGTATAAGCTCGGCTTGCTATGTCTTGCGTAGTCTTCGAAATGAAGTAAACCTGGAGCACTTAAAAATGGTTTATTATACTTTAGTGGAATCAAGGCTTAGGTATGGTATTCTTTTTTGGGGAGGTAGCTATGAGTATAACATTCAGCGAGCTTTTATTTTGCAGAAAAGAGCCATAAGAATCATAGTACGCATACGACAGGACGAGTCGTGCAGGACCCATTTCCAGAATTTGGGTATACTAACTGTCCCCAGCCTGTATATATTGGTTTTGTTATGCTATTTTGCTAAGCACATACATGAATTTGAATCGGACGATGAGAGAAAGGAAAGAGAGAGCACACGTCGAAAAGACTTTCAGAGCAAATTTGTGCCTCATCTCAACATTGTTAAGCATAGTACGGTTTATAGCTCTGTCAGAATATTCAACAAACTGCCTCTAGACTTAAAAATGATGATCTACAAAAGAGAGTTCCAAGCCAAATTGAAGGAATTTTTATTGAAAGGGTGCTACTATTCCGTCGACGAGATGACAAATAATATAACCTAATAGAGTTATCTATCATAATGACATTGACTAAATAAACTAATGATACACTTAGATTATTAAACTATTATCTTCTTTTTTTGACATTTCTATTTCATTGGACATTATTTTATTTTTTTGGATTATATTATGGATCATCTAATTTTATTTTATATTATTATGTCGTTTCTTTTTTTGACATTGATTATTGTAATTTGTTTAATTTATTATATTGTAGTGCCAGATTTCAGACATACATGTAAACGGACCACATTTATTTTACGTAATCTGGTAAATTTTGGTCACTGAATGCTAATGTACTGTGTTGCGCGTTTCATGCTTGCTTTTGTTTTGTTTTATTTTGTTTAGATCTTTAAGTTCAAACACAATGTAAAAATTGTTTATGAATAAATGAATAATAATAATAATAATTTTTCCCTATGTATTCGATTTGTATAGTTAGCAAATTCATTCAATCAAAGATTTTGTTTTTTGTTCATAAAATATTAATTTTATTAGCCTACTAACTTTTGTCCGCGACTTCGTCCGCGTTATGTTCGGAATAGACAGGTATAGAACACACAGCTCCTGTTTCCACGACCCAGATAAGGTTCCTTAAAGTGTCTGTGAGCCTTTTACTTCATGCAAATCACAGAAAAACTGATCACTGTGACCGCGACCCACAGGAACCTATACCCGGGATAAAATAAAGGTCGAACTCAAATAAAGGTTGAAAAGTATCCTATGTCCTTCTCCTGGTTCTAAGCTACATCCTCACGAATTTTCAGCCAAATCGGTACAGTCGTTCTTAAGTTATAAGTAGTGTAACTAACACGACTTTCTTTTATCTAATATATAAAATTCTCGTGTCACAGTTTTTGTTGCCATACTCCTCAGAAACGGCTTGACCGATTCTCATGAAATTTTGTGAGCATATTGAGTAGGTCTGAGAATCGGCCAACATCTATTTTTCAGCCCCCTAAATGGTGCAGCGGGAACGGGATCTAAAAAATTGGCGGTACGAAGTTCGCCGGGACAGCTAGTATAATATAGATTGCAATTCAGTTATTCGTAACTCAGAGGAGTTAAAGAGTGGACGCCGGCCTCTAGAGTGTAAGCTTTGATTTATTAACGCTTGGATTATGAAGGTTGCTGCGGTTCATTCCATCCTGTCCCACTACATAGTAACTGTTTGAACAAAAAAATCCAAACTGTTTTCTACCAGAGTGGCGAGACGAGACGAGGCGAGAAGAGAATTGAAATCGCACTGACCCTTTTCCACTAAAAATAGCCATCGCGAACTCGCGCGTAACCGCCACGCCGCCGCCGCCCGTAGGCTTCATTAGATAAAGATATAGGTACAGTGCTGTCCAAGTTCGTCTTGCAATACACACGCAACTTCTGTATTATGTCCCGGAAATTAGTATTATTAAATATGTTAATGGAAGAGGATCAGATGAAGATACTTCAACAAAACAAGCAGGTGTGCTAAGGATAGTTGCTAGTGTGTACTTCGTGATAACAGTGATCTGTAGTACAAAAGGCTTGTACTATCATGATGGTATTCTCAGGTAATAACACGGTAATAAATGGCAATGAACAACAATGAGCCTCTTCCGAGAAGCGTGTTTCTGTTGCAAAGTTAATTTGTACGCTATATCGGAAGCAATACGGTTCATTTTTACACAAAGAAATATTAAAATTCACGCTTCGCATATTCTTGTCAATCCACGCTGTTTCCACCAAAGATGCGCTGGGAGAGGATTGAAAATTTGCCATACAAATTTCAATTCTCTCCTCGCCTCGCCTCGCCCCGCCACTCTGGTGGAAAATCACCTTTGACTGTTTGGGATAGGGTTATCAAAACTCCTGTTTAGAAGAAAAAAAATGTGACTATTATTATAAAGAGTTAAAGTTTGTATGTTCGTGACGTTGTAGGATAGTTTGAATCTACTGAACCAATTTTGAAAAAAAATTATCAATAAAACGCCACATTATTTGTGAGTTAACCCTCTCCATTAGCGTGAGGGTATATTGGGCGGAGATGGGTTGGCGGCAGGAACGGGATGAGAAGTCCACGAGGGTGAAGCCGTGAGCAACAACTAGTCTTTTAATAAAATATGCTTAATATGGATATATACTTTATATATGAATATGAAGCTCAGTTGCACTAACGACACAAGAAAAAAGTAGATTTTCTCGTTAATAATATAGTAGCTTATTCAAGAAAATTCTGATACCCTACTCATTCCCACATCAACCACGTAATAATGTTTGATGACAAGAAAAATGTAATCCCTAAAAAAGGCCTTGACGAAAATATATCGAACAAGTATTGTAAGACCTGCGTGGCGTGGCGGTGGAGTATTTCACTATTACGTTAAATGCCACGGATTTAATTCTCACTCAGTACAAATTTTAGGATGCAGCAAAAAATATGTTGGAGGGTCCGCCCGAGGGGGGTCAGCCGGGGTGCGAAGACAACCTCACCTCCGGCCTAGCACCACGACCCACCGTCGGCGTGCGGTTTAAGTCGGTTCGAGTCCGACATAACCTCCCCTTCCGGCTCCTTCCGGCTCGGATTTCCACACGAAAAAAAAAAGGAATACCTACCTACAAAACTCGATTGCAAATCTTGCATCCTTACATCTACTTTCTCCCCGATTTGGCTTATTTTGACTTTGTCAGAGCAACTGCCGTCTTCCAATGAAAGTTAACCCATCACGATCCACTGCAGGACATAAGCCTCTCCCAATGCTGAGAGGCTTTGGCCTACTGTTTGCACGCTGGCCAGACGGGTTGGCACGTGATTTTGTTTCGAGTGATATCGTCTACATATTTTTTCGTTAACCGGTCAGATTCTGGTCCACTTTGTCTCCTTCGTTAATAGCTCTACTAAGGGACATTGACAGAATTGATGAATTCAATAAGAATTGTATTATTTTTTCGTTAGTCATATCTAACGACATCCTTTGGATGGGATGAGATGGGGTGGTGATACTACGAGTGTGAGGGTATCTTATAGAGTGAGGGTGTCGTCTATCAATCAGCAAGTGAGCTTCGCTTGAGTCCTTATGAACGTGGTGGAACCCATACACGCTCTTGACCATTTATTTATATATGTTAATATTTCTGTGCAAACTGCTCTGGGTGTCTTAATGTATAAAAATATATATGATGTTTATCCGTATTCTAAAACCCAAAATTACAAGCTCTTCTTAGTCATTCATAATCATAACAACAATTTTATAACAGTAGATAAAGCGAGAGCTGTGCGCCAGAACCTTAATGAGTGGAAATATCCTACCTGAAAGAAAAAGTAGCTTGATAGAGTGTATACATATATATCACAACAAACAGAATGCCAACCACACCTTTATGTTTGTCAACCCCACATTCCGACTGACACCATAACACTAATAAAATATAGAGGATGATTGTCGGGGAGTGTTCACGGTGGATGTAAAATAAATCGAACCGATCAAGTTCGTACGTATTGAGGCTGTAGCGACCCTGTTGGTTGACACCGCTGTTGTATGGTGAAGGTCGATGCGATAAGCTGTAGCGTGTAGGCTAAAATCTCACTGAAATAAAATCTTACCCGTCAGAAGAGAAAATCGGAGAATTGCCCGCAACCGCAGCGAGCGCGAGTAAAAACCGATCCGTGAGTTCTTAGCCTCATTGTAAAATTTCAAGTGTATCTTTATGTAAAACGCATATTTGGGTAAATTTTTAAACGTCGCGTCGTAGATTTGTTATTCTGATATGCACAGGAAAAGCCCTGTATGTATACTGTACTTTGTGTCCCTAGCCAACTATACCTGCAAGTTTGTGCACCTGCCATACAATGGACGAGGCTCTGGTGTAGGCTGTCTTTTAGGGGTTGGAAGGTCAGTGGAAGTCAAAGTTATAAAATTCGATATTTCAATCAAAACAATGACTCCCACACATCTAAAAAATCTTTGGATGCAATATCAAAATTACTGTGAGGAATATGGTGATGTAAGGAAGAGTATGTAACAACGTTTTGATTTGATATAAAAATGTTACATGTTAAAAGTACCCAATATTTAACATACAATATACTTAGCATTTAGTGCAGTGAATAAAATTAAAAATTCAATGATTTCACAGAATCACCAAATACATAGATTTAATGGACGCGGATACCGGATGATATAGCTTATATCTATCAATAAGCTGCAATACGCCATTAAACAGATTATCACCTTTGCTCATCACTCGGACCAAACACCAACCCATATCCGCCTTAAGCATTGGCCAGAAAATAGCCACCCACATAATGTTGGAGGTCGAATGACCGTTATATCCAAATTATAACGCTCACGACACGAGGGCGTTTCGTACATCTGCGTCTGATTGCAGAGCCGCCTGTAGCTGCCACGGTACATTACGAGAGTCGTTTTGGACGTGTCATTTTACATTCTTGATGATGGGAATATGTTTCTCTTAGATACTAATGTTTAATTTTTTGCGTAATTTGTGCAAAGAAAATTGAGGAAATAAGTTTAAGGTATGATTTTGAAGCCGATTGCGAACGACAACTGCAGACGCATACCTTTCGTCGCATAATGTCCAACACGCAAAACGTCCAATCTAGATTAGCAGATTTCGCGCATACATTACTTTTCAAACTTTGATACGGTATCCGGGGATCGCAAGGACGTTTACGAAGGTTGAACTTATATTCATTATTTACAGGTTTTATTACGTAGTCATTTTATGTCTCCAGAAATTAAAATAAGTAATTATAAGAAGAATTTATCAAATTAATTATGGTACTGCGATGCTGAAGCTTCATAATTACCTAATCCTTTGCCGCACAATTAAGACCTGGACTTCGCTTTCAGCTCACATGTTTCCTTCTTCTACAGTCCCGGGTCCTTTAATCGTGAAAAGACATCTGATGAGGCCGTCAAGCTGAGTGCCACTATTGTAACATGGTACGTGTTTGTAATAGTGAACTTGTGACTTTGCCTTCAGCTTACCATCAGGCGCTAGGAAAGAATACCCTCAACACAATACCCTCGTCACAGACAGCGTTTTGGATACTCAGCAACTAAAGGTTCAAACTAAAGTTTCCCATAGGTATATACAAAAAGTCACCCCTCTATGTTTGCAATGTATTTTGTGTAAGAAAGAAGAATTTTGATAAACCAAAACCAAGGTTAAAACAAGGGTTTCTCTTGCTTATTTAACACTCAAATTATTTCATTATATTTTAAAACTGGCTGTAAACTTTTACATTGTCTATATCTTTTACACAAATAATTTTCTCTGTACAATACCTGCTTCATAATACAACACAAAAAAGGAAGTAAAAATAGCTTCCCCTCGCTCCCAAAGAAAGAGTTGACGAGAATAACGCCTAATGAACCATGGGACATAAAATCGTATGATTTGCTATTCAGTGATTGCATTCACGCAAATATTGGGGGTGGCTACGGTGTTTATTCGTTCGGGAACCTTCTACGGGAAAATGCTGAAGCAAAATACACAAAGGAAAAGAGAATTTGATACATTTTATTAGCTGCGTTATTGGGAGCTATGTTTGTAATTGGATCAGTAAAATCAATAAACAAATTATTCGAGTGTTCTGATTGGTTGCCGTTTAGGCACCAGATAGGTTTCATTTAATTGTTTGGCCTGAGTTATCAAAAATCAATGTTTAAAAATGATTGTAGCATCATTCATTGATTCCGATAGTTCGTAAGAAAATCGGTAGGTGACGCCTTAAAGACGTATAAGATGGGAAATTTGAATCACATCGGGCGTGTCTCAGTAGCCGAATTGGTCAAAGCGTTCCCCCTGTAAGGGAAAGACTGCGGGTTCCAGTCCCGCCCGAGACGATTCTTCTTTTTCCCTATGTATTAGATTTAGATAGGGTTGTATTGCAAATATTTTCGCATTGGAATTTGAACTCTGCCAAAGTAAATTGGTGAAATATAAAATCATTTTTCTAAGACTACTATCGGGATGAAATCCAGGGCATCCCTGACTGTTAAATTAACAGATTCGTTCAGCTGCTCTGACGTGATTGAGTCACAAATACTCATAAGTAATATTTTCGAAACCCCTTATAACCCCTTTCTAAACCAAATATGCCCGCAATTTATTAATTTTCAAATAACCTGTGGGTATCTGCTAGTTTTTACCCGACTACGGCGAAGCCAAAAGGAGGGTTATGATTTTTGACAGGCTATGTATGTATGTATGTATGTATGTATGTATGTATGTATGTATGTATGTATGTATGTTCATTTGTTCCCTCATAGCACCTCAACTACTGATTAGAACTGGACATATGAGGTATCGTTACAAGCGGCTTGATCGTCCGATGGTTATAGGCTATATGACGTGTCACTCAATCTTGTGTGGCGCCCTCTAGCGCTCATAAGGTACTATGTTAAAAACTAAATTTGAGATAAATATGCCGTGTTTGGCATCAAATGAAAGGGCTTAATAAGCACATTTCAAATATGTATTAATTATTAGCTTTACCTTGCCTCAAAATAATATAAATTAAAAAATAAAGTTTAAAACTAAAACCCGACTACCGAAAAATCACGCTCTAAAAGTAACAAACAAGAAAATAGCCGTGGTCGTATGCCACTTACTCTGACAAAACAATATGTTCTAGGGAAAAGTGGCATACGACCACGGCTATTTTCTTGTTTGTTACTTTTAGAGCGTGATTTTTCGGTAGTCGGGTTTTAGTTTTATACTGTCTGTGTTTAGAAAGCCTGCAATTTTCCTCGATCAATGGATTATTCAACACAAACAAAATTTTCATTACTTCATGAAATTTTCACCTTCATCAAACAAACAAACACTCTTCAGATTTATAATATTAAGTATTATATTTGTAAATAAAAAAAAACACACTGGCAAAGCCTAAATTTAATTTTAAAAGAGTATTCTTAACAGCGTCTTTCTCAAAGAGAACAGAATTTGTAAATTAAACTTTTTGCCCATTTTCCTCATTGGAATGCGAAGGTACCCATATAATTTTCTCTGGAACGGCCAATACAAACGGACGTAATGTCATTTAAATTTTAATAAGAGAATAAAATAAAAACATGGTGTTTTGTTTCCCATAAACACTGTTCATTTTTGGATATTTTTAGATGTTAATTGTGCAAAAATATCCTTGCTTATAGAGTCAATATCAATGAAAGGAAATCATAGTTGTTAGAATCGGTAGATGTCTTATTACTTTTATTTACAGTAAATTAAAAAAAATGGATTTAAGCCGTTTTGGTTCCCGGCGGAGTAAAATAGGACCACCCCAGCCTTTCTTGCGTGTGTCGTAAAAGGCGACTAAGGTATAGGTCTGTTCTCCATCCGACAGTAAATATACAGCCCAAGATAAAGGGCCCGCTAAACTGCAATAGGCTCGCTCCCTATTACGTCATGGGACCGAAAATCATAATTGGCGAAACGTAGTTACGAATACACCTCTGTTACCCCTTTGGAGACTTACAGACATGAGTCAATGGATAGATAGAAGTTTAGGATAAGATCACTCTTTTCCCATTTTAAAAGCTAACTGCAAACTATGATACTTATTTACTGGTGAAACACCAGCCAACCGACCTTGGCCATTGACGTTGGTAATCACTCCATCGGTGTCGTGTAAACAATCTTAAAAAAAAATAAGAAATAATAAACAAAATGACAAATCAAGTACGGTTCTACTAACAAATACACTCTTTTATAATAAGAAACAGAAAATAAAACCGAAGATATATCGTGAAAGTTTTCATAGCCCTCATAGTGAAAGAAGTTTGTGGAAAATGTGAAAAAATGTTTTCATCTCCATATGGTGCCAAAGTTTGTGTTTGGGTGAATCTAGCAATTGTGAAACTTGGTGAAAAGTTCCAGAAAATGGTGTGAGCGATAGTGAAATTGTATGTAATATGTTTCTATATATTGTTACAGGTCTAGTCCGTGCCACATATCTTGGACCTCATCTATGGAATCTCAAATTGGTCGATTTGAGCTCGTCCATCACAGTAGCATACCAAAATACGCATACTGTGCATTATAATGCACATTTTGGGTTCAAGATATAGGAGGTACATATACATCTAAAATATAGTAAAAATGGCTGAAGCCCGTAGTTTCACCCTTGTGAAATTTTGTTCCTATTCCCGCAATCCATAAGATCCGAGTAGCAATAGTTCGAGGCCGTTTGACAACCGGACTCATCATCCACATAGAGACGTTAGTCCTGATTGCATCCGAGGCCACGGTGCCCTCGGAGCTCAGGGTCCGCCTTCCGGCTCTTCCTCCGCCACTTCGCACGATCTTGGGCGTCCAAGGTAGTGAGACCGTTTTCACGCATGTCACCCTCCACGACGCCAAGCCACCACTTCTTGGGCCTACCCCTTCTACTTGGACCCGGTGCGGGCGCCATTGCCAGGCATTTCACAACCGGACTACTGCTACTAAATAGTCGCAGTAGTCCGGTCAACCGGACTAGCAACCGGACTACTGAGACTCAAGGATCCGAACCTATTCCTGAGATAAAAGATTAAGTTTTGTTAAAAACATTACATAAATTAATAACAACAGTCTAATTATTAAAAAAGTAACATTAACTCGCTTTTCTATTCATTCTTATAACTAAGTTGAAGCTAAGCTCTTAAATTACTCTCAGCACTTTATTCTGAAGCAAATAAATTACTAATTAATTTCGCTTAAGAATATAACCTTCATTTATTTAAAGATTATGGTTTAATACTAATTAATTGAAAATTTTTGTAACATCATCGACGTTCAACAAGAATTAAGTGATACGACTCGTCTTTTCTTTAAAGTACCATAGAGATTTGGTATCCTGTACGGTGTAAAAAAGCATTTTATGTTTCCACCAAGCTTAGGGCAACCATTGTAAAATAATTGGTATGTGTAATGGTGACCCTACAGTATATATATACATATATTTTTTTTTTAAAGAATATTAGAACTGAAGTTACTAATATTCCCTCTAACCCCTCCAACTAAGCTGAATTGCTTGTGCTAGGAGTGGGTTCACGTCGGTAGTGTAATGGCCAGGATCGAACCCGGGACTTCTCGATCGTAAGGCCGAGTCCTTAACC
The DNA here is from genome assembly GCA_914829495.1 of Eilema sororculum. Lineage (NCBI taxonomy): Eukaryota > Metazoa > Arthropoda > Insecta > Lepidoptera > Erebidae > Eilema > Eilema sororculum. The sequence goes on from OU618532.1 coordinate 4,906,377, forward strand.
ACTAAGCTATCGACGCTTTAATATAAATAATAATACAGTATATATATATAATAATACAGTATATATAATAGATAAGTACTAATATAAATTATGTTCACTTCGACTCCTAAGTAAAATGTACTAATATTGTTAGGACTTACCATCCCTGCATGTATCCGCATCCAGTGGTACGAAGAGGTAGAAAGGACCATACTACCCAAACATGGATTCTATCTCTTTTCTCCTTCCAAAAGTTGCCTGTAAGAGACTGCCACTGTGCGATAAGGCCGCCTATTGATATCTGCGATGTTCCTACTAACAATACGTTTTGTCCTTGGTATACATAATAAAGAGATACTTTCTTACTTACTTTTTAAGTTTCTAAATATGAGGTGGCCACGTTTTTAGTCTCCCCATGACCATGGTTACTGAAAAGCAACCGAAAAGTGTAATCCGTGTAATCTCACTTGTAACCCGTAATACAATCAGTCAAAATTAATTTCATCTTAAAAGTATACAACAGTTCAATGCGTTATTGATTATCACAAATTAAATTCTTATTATTATTTTGTAACACACATACCGGTTCAATTAACAGTAAATAATTAAACCGTAAGATCAAATTCGCTCCATAACATATAATTTACAACAAATTTCTAAAATTAGCTTTAATGGGCTATAATTAAGGTCAGAAATAAACACCGCCATGAGTTTCCTTAGTAAAAAACGATACCGCACAAATTCAATTATTGACGATGAAATTCACATTGTCGATAATATTGTGTGTGTATGCAGTGATACACGAACATTTAACCTACTTTAGCCTCTGTACAACTGTATCCACCAATGTACCTGTGTGTTTTTTTCAATTCAATTCAAAATTCTTTATTCGGTAACAAAATACAACAATAACATTGGTTTGTGATTGGAGCCTCCTTTTAAGCAAGAAATGCTTGTAGTAGGACACTCCGCTCTTCCATATCTTGAATATTTTTATATTAGATACAACATACATACAATATGTTTTTTATTTTGTCCCATATGTGTGTGTGTGTGTGTGTGTGTGTGTGTGTGTGTGTGTGTGTGTGTGTGTATGTGTGTGTGTGTGTATGTGTGTGTGTATGTGTGTGTGTATGTGTGTGTGTATGTGTGTGTGTGTGTATGTGTGTGTGTATGTGTGTGTTTTAATTAATGATTACTGACTGCATGACTTATTTTATAAGTGCCTCGGTGTCGTCATAGCTCAATGTTTTTAACCATACTATAAGTAGCATTTTTACTTCGTGAGTTTGTTTGTTAAATATACGAATTCTTATATTTATTTTGTTGTATAATTTAGCAGCACGAACAGTATATTGATTGTCAGCAAACCTAGTTCTTGTCACTGGTATATCTGCAACAACATCCTTACGCCTCTTTAGATTTATGCTAGTATTGTATGGAAGTGATTTGTGTTTTTTCATAATAATTTGCGCAATATATAATTTTCTGACAGATAGCAGGTTACTTATTTGATAGAGATTTTCAGTAGGGAATCTAATTGGCTTAAAATACATTATTTTGATTAGCGATCGTTGTCCTCGTTCGAGCTCGATAAACCTTGTTTTTATAGCACCACCCCATACTGTTATACAATACACAAGAACTGATTGTACAAGTGCAATGTAGATTTCATTGAGGATATTCCTAGAATGCCTTGATGTATTGATTAAATTAGTTGGTACCACGTGTCTGAGGGTTTTGAATATCCAGCCTAATTTTCTAATTCGCTTGGTTACATGTTCAAGATGTGGGAACCATGACAAATTTTGGTCTATTATTACGCCTAAGTATTTCGTCTCTAGAACATGATTTATTTTTGGACAGGTGCAGTTTACCCGTTCACCACAGGAATGAATCCGAAGAGAAAGGTCTTCCTTGGGTTGTGTACGTTCAGTGATGGTGAAACAAATATAATTTGTTTTAGCGGTGTTTAATGTCAACAAGTTATCGTTAAGCCAGTGACTTATCTGAGCCAAGCCCTTCTCAGCACTACTCTTAACGTTGGACCAGTTGTTGCCATGAAACACAACAGCAGTGTCGTCGGCGTAAGAAAATATCTTCGCGTTGTTAACTTTTAAGTTACAGAGATCGTTAATATACACAAGAAACAATGTAGGGCCTAAAACGCTTCCTTGAGGCACGCCATACGACACTACTACTTCATCACTGATGTAATTTCCTATTTTGATCCTCTGCTTCCTGTTAGTTAGGTAATCCTTAAAGAAATCCAAAGGAATTCCTCTTATTCCGTTTTTTTCTAATTTATTCACAAGGGTTGGAACAGAGACAGTGTCAAACGCTTTTTTGAAGTCTAGGAATGCTGTTATACATTTCCTTCCTCTATCAAGATGTTCAGTAACTAAAGCTGTCAGGGCAGTGTGTGTGTGTATGTTCTTGTCTGTATTAAATAATTAAATAAATAAGATCTGACATTTTTATAAACAACAGCAATCGTTATAGTTATCCAATAATAAAGTAATAGTTGAATAAAGCAAAGAAAGTTTAATACTTGTTCATAATGTTATTTTGTTCCTATAAATACATATTTGGATTTTGCATAGAACTTGGCACTCATTTAGATCTGCATTATTTTCCAAGTCCACAGCCAAGCATAATTTATGTATTGAACTTGGCTCTCCTTTTTTTAAATTTATGTTTTTGGTTGTGGTGGTGATGACGTGATTCTTTATTTCTCAACATCTCGTAGGACAGCTACGTTTTATGGTATTTGATTTTTTATTTTATTATAGTGTTGTGGCTGTATTGTTACATTTCAAGAGATAGAGAATATCTATACTCGTTACTTTTCTTTGTTTGATCTTTTGGCCTATCGCATACTAGAGATTACGATTTCTTTGGATTTTGTTAATAAAATCGAATGTAGGTCACAAAGTGAAAAAATAAAACGCTAGTGTATCAAACCAAGACAATGAGCACGTTGCTCTTCACTCTCGTTTGATAAACACTCGTGTATCAAACCAAGACGGTGAGCACGTTGCTCTTCGCTCTCGTTTGATAAACGCTCGTGTATCAAACCAAGACGGTGAGCACGTTGCTCTTCACTCTCGTTTGATAAACGCTCGTGTATCAAACCAAGACGGTGAGCACGTTGCTCTTCACTCTCGTTTGATAAACGCTCGTGTATTTAACCAAGACGGTGAGCACGTTGCTCTTCAGTATCGTTAGATAGACGTTCGTGATTCAAACTGAGTGGTTGAGTATGACTTTTTGAATTTTGTTACATCTAGAAATGTACGTGTATCTTTTGACAATGTCTGTTAACCCGCTGCTCGTTACTTTCATTTGAAATGTTATTTAATTTCTCGGTAACCTATCAATTGCTTCCCTGCTAAGGTACGTCTCTAAATTTTTGAAGAAATTTTTTATAGCATGTTTTTTTTCTAACTGTCTTAATTCTGTTGTTATAAAAAATCCTATTCGGTTTGGAAGTTGGTTTATTTTTTTTAAAGTTATTTATAATATTGTCAGCATTATTGAATGCGAGCGGTTGCCCTTAAAAATCTCCCTTGTATAAAATCAAGGGGTGATTTCATGGAGATAGCAAATTACAAGACGGAAGTAAGCAAATGAAGCAGGAATGCGATTATTTCACTCTGAGACTCGCGAGAATTTATGCGAACAGTAGGACTTTCGTGGAATTCAGGAGTCAGATACTTTAAAGCTTATTTTCGCGTGCGCGTCACATAAATTTAACGATATTTTGTCATAACGTCATATGTAGGTTAAATACATACGATTTTAATCTTTGTTATAAGTACCTAATGGAACTTATATGTATTATTAAATTTTAAAAGGATTTTAAGAGGCTTATGATGTAAATGACGTAGTGAGATTCATAGTAATGATAGTATCGTAATCGTAAAACTACCGACAATATCATGAAAATATTAAGTCTCAGATTCGCCTTTTATTGTAGGTAGTGTTTGCCAAGGAACTCAATAACTAGTGATAATAGTAAGCAGAAACAACAATGTTTAATATTCAAACGCCGCTCATCTCAAAAGCACTAACGTTAGATATCTTCAGATGACTGGAATTAGCATATCTGTGATGGAGGTTCATCAGCATTTATAGACAGGATGGATCCTTAAATCGTACCCGAAGAGAAGTACTATAAGTACTGAACAGAATTTTGAGTACTAATTGTTTTTTTTTTAATAAAACGTAATAATTATGTTTCTTTTAATCAATTTTTTTTTTAAATCAATGTCCATTTGTTCAAGATTTTGTACTTTTATAACAACTATGGTTATGGATGACTAATTTCAATGTGAAGAGCTATAGTACTTTTACTGTACGGTTAGTAGCGACAAGGGTTTCTCCTTAAATTCCCTTCCCACAAAACTGACTTCTACTCCTGTTCCTTCACTGTGCAAGCGGTTAGACTTTGGAACTCGCTACCATCCGATATCAGAGCTAGCAACACATTGTCTGTATTTAGAAACAAAGTTCGAAGTCATTATCTATCTTCCACTCTGTGACCCTAAGTCGCGGAGTGGAAGAGGGATGGTGTTTCTCCTATATGCATAAATATTTGCTAATAAAATATACATAAACATACATAATACAATACATAATTGTATTATGTATGTTAATGTATATTTTGATATAATTATGTAGGTTTATGTAGTATATTGAATATTTTGTGATGTTAAGTTTGTGTGTGTACTATTTTTCTCTTCCCTTACCATATACACATTCACACCTCTTTCTTTTCTTCACGATCTCCTCTCGCCGGTCTGCTGGAATAAATTTCTTGTAGAAATAAGCAGTACCAATGTACCTACCAACTTACTCATCGAATTTATATTATGTTTGTTTTGTGTGTGCATAAATCTTAAATAAAATAAATAAAAATAAGGGTCTTCAAAAAAGGAAGAAAATTGTTAAAGCCATTTAGGCAGAAAATAAGTACGAACACACACACGCAAACACACACACCGTATTTTTTATAAACAACGGCTTACGCTTCCTTGTGTCTGTAATTCCATTATGCCTTGTTAGTTACAAGCTACATCTGATGTTAAACTTCCATGTTGTGCGTTAACGGCTTCACGCTACAAGAGAGCTACGTGAATTCTACGACGTTGCTACGAATATACTTGCTACGTATTTTCTCATGCAACCTCATTGTAATAAGCTCGCAGCGTGTTGATGTCTGTGACGTAGGCAGTATATGCTACTGTTTATAGACTTGTATGGCATTAAGTAAATATACCCCGAGAATAGACCGCATCTATTAAAGATATATTTTAAAAATTCTTGGTTAATTTCTCTCGATTCATATCCCGAGCATATTTATCCGCGAGTGAAACTGGAAGTCATAATTAGTATTCAATTTGAACTTAATTTTTTTAATTATTATATAAACTACTAGCTGTTACCCGCGACTTCGTCCGCGTTTAGTTCGGAATAGCTCAAACTCATTATTAAACATGGTGGAAGATTTTCATTCCAACTGGAACGGAAGTACTGGAGATAGTGAATTTTACGCAAAGGAAACATTTGTTTATTTAAAAAAAGAAACAAACTGTATTTCAATCATTTCGAAAACTCGCTTGACATCATCTACCTTGTATTTTTAAATTAAATATTATGAAGACAGTCTTTTGAGTGACTGACTTATAAATACAGGGCTCAACTACTGAAAACTACGAAAATTGTCAGACTTCTTCTATGGGCTTGGCAAATATTGCGGAAGGATTTTGAAAAATTCAACATTTTGCTGACGAAATCATTATCAAGTATGTGATGAACATTGTTATATGTGGACTTGGTAATGTTCACCATTTTTAATGGTTTGAATATTCTTCCTTCCTCCCAAATTCTTAAAACATGCTGCCACCACTTACGAACTGAACAAATTAAAATAAGTACATCAAGTATCACACAAAATAGTTTCAAGAAAACCCGGTGCCTTGCACGCCCTGAGCAGTGAGCAGTCGTTCTCTTTTTTGCCGAGCCAATGGTGGGTAGTTCCAGTTTTATGATAAATTCTATGGACCACAGTCACATCGTTGTTCATTGCTTTACACACAGGTAGAGAAGAGGGGCGCAGTGGGCAAGAGAGCAAATACAGCATTGACTGGGATGGTGTCATATAGCCTCATTTTGCTATATATTACTTGTATTGGTAAGCTTGTTTCCAGCAGATGATGTAGATACTTCCAAATTGATACTGGAGTTGATGTCCACGTGGCGGATTTTTTGGTCTGATGAAATTTACCGGAACTGTGTGTTTCTCTGCCCACATTCAGTCTCTTTTATATAATAGGAGCAGCGGTATCTTTTATATACCTAACACATAGGTTGGCTTCTCCTGGCGTACTGTTATCATTTCTGGGATAGATTTACGTATTTACTATTAGATACCTACTTATTAGACGGAATAGATAATATCGCAGCGGCGTGCGTTGGTAGTCATCAGGTCACTAACATTGTATAATGTCTGCAGTTGCATAAAGACGTTGTCTCTCAGGCTGTATTTTACCATTTCTACCGCACCACGGCGAGTGAGCCTTTCAACTAATCTCTCCTTCCTTCCGTCAGTCACATACGGTAGAAATAATGCCACCTCGAACCAAGCTGTTCGGAACTTAATTTCTTTATCTTGCGGTTAAGAAATGTATTGCTCTACCCACACATGTGTTTTCTTCTTTTTAAGATCCGGAGTTTTTTTATATAGGACACGTCAATTTAACTTCACCTCGACTGATGTTAAGCTACAGGCAAAGACTCGGAAATAGGCTCACCATTATAAACGTGTACCATCTTAACAATGGTGGCACTCATCTTTATGGGATCATCAGAAGCCTTTTCACGCCCCCCTTTAAGGACCCGGGGCTGTAGGAAGAAGTAAACCGTGAGCTGGCAGGGATTTCAGGTCTTAATGGGGCGACATAGGAACCGCTTGGTTCTTGATGGAATATTCTGATCCGTATGTGGATGACATCTGAGCCTTGCATGCGTTGTTCTGTGTAGGAAAGGAGAGGGTGGAACTAATTGCAATAGCTCATCAGAACATTCACCATGGTAGAGACGGTAATACGATAGGGACAACTATCTCCCAGAATACTTAATTTGCTTCATAGAAGATGCAACGATTTACTTCCTGCATGAGCGCGGCTTTGATGGTGATAGCTTAGGCTAGCCGAAGCAATCCCTGCTCTTCACGTTGAGACCGCCTATTTATGATAGGTAACCAAGGCAGGTATACTGGAGTACCTAACCCCAGAATACCCCCAATGCCCCATTCCTCTGTTAAATTTTAATCGGTTTGATTCCAATATTGCGCTTGTCCCGATGTGGTGGCATCGGTATCGATGGGGGATACCAGTTTCAGTTTTATGACTTCTCAGGCGGGTGGGGACCACATTTTCATTCTCCGAATTGAAGAATTTTGTATAGAGCTAAGAATATTATATAATAAGTTCTACTATTACTGTCACACAGCCTAATTTTATGTATTACCTATAGAATACTAAGCATAGATTTTATTTTTTACTTCAAATAAAACTATAAATACAATAAAATACAACAAATACACAATAAAATAAAAAATTTAAACAAAAGTAAATAAAAAACCATAAAAAAGAAAAATTACATTTTAGATGGATTCGAACGCGACTCAGCTAAGTTATAAGTCCACCGCAGACGTATTGAGCCACAGTTACCATGAAACCATAGTGTGAAATAGACGTTTACATATTATGTCATAAAAACATTCTGCCCCATTCCTTATTATAATAGCGTGATGATGTGTGATGTGTGATTATGAAAGCCAGGAGTATTTTTACCGAACCAGCTGCTTACTAATTTGTTGGATTCGACAGAAAATCGTTCGAGAACAATATGAATTCTATCGAGACACCTGGTGTGCCAAAGATTCTGCAGTAACCTGACCTGACTTGGCTGAGATGTAGAACTCTGGCCTCTCGAAGTTCTTCAGATTCCTATGACCGAAATAATATCTTCTTGTAAGCATTGTTGCTTCTATAATGGTTCGATCTATTCACACACTCACAAATTGTTAGCCGTGATATGCTATTATTGACATAACTTTTTTATTTATGAACCGATTTCAATAAAGCAAACACTAAATGTTAAGTGAAGCCTGCCACAATATATTAGTGAAAACCGCAACCAAATCCGTTCAGCCGATTCTGAGATTAGCGTGCACAAACTCACAGACAAACAGAGAAACAGATAAACAGATAAACAGACAAACAGACAAAAATTTCAAAAAACGTTGATTTGGCTTCTATTGCGCTTATAAAGTCCCCCTATAACAAATTTTTTCATTTCCTTTCCATGTACAGACATCGATCGTTTACAGATTTATTATATGTATAGATAAGCGTCGGTACTTTAATGGTTAAATAGTGGAAAAAAAACCTTTGTGGTTAAGGAGTCGGCCTTACGATCGAGAGGTCCCGGATTGGAATCCTGGAAATTACACTACCGACGTGAACCCTAGCACACGCATTTTAGCTTAATTAAGTTAGTTAAGTAAAAAAAACTACTTGTATAATTGTAAAGTTACTCCTAACACTTGCAAAATTAAAAAAAAAAAGATTGCAAGTAGACTGTATTCTGCACTGGTTTACAACGCAATCCTTTCCTGAGAAAACTCCTGCAAAAAACTCAGTGATTCTTCATGATCTAACATATTAGTCCTACGTGTATTTTTCTCGAACTGTTAAACAAGATAACTTCATATTTCTTAGTTAACGATGCTATTTACACTGTTTGTGATGTTCGCCAATGTTGGCCTTTTTCCGCCACATTTTGTGATCTAATGATGTCGTTTCATTTATTTTTATTATGACTGAGATTTTATACAATGAGGTCCGCTGAGTGTATTGGAGTGCTAATGTTAACGGCTGAGGTTGTATACATTTGGGTTGCAAAAAGATATTTGATATTTACATATTCGCGCTCAATGATAATTATCATTGAGCGTGTATCAATTATAATTGATACGATGATCATGTTATGCGCTGGTATAACGCTATGACAACTGATATTATAATGAAATACTAATAGCACAGAATAACTATTAATATTAAATCTATACTTATAATATTATAAATGCCAAAGTAATTCGGTGTAGGGATACATTAGAACATGAGAAGGTTTCTTCAGGGTAGGCAGCGCGAGTGTAACGCCCCTGGTGTTGCATACGTCCATAGGCCACGGTAACCACTTTCCATCAGGTGGGCCGTGTGCTTGTCTGCCACCTAAGTGGTATAAAAAAATAAAAAAAATAATAATGAGAAAGGACATAGGCTATGTTTGGTCGCGATAACCGACATCTACGCGGGCGGAGCCGCGGGAAAAATCTAGTACGTTATACTTTGGTAAAGCTAAGTCTCCATGTTAGTGACTAATTATTTAGCTGTCAGTGATCCACTCTTCCTTTCCTGTACAATCTATATTTCTTTGGAACCAGCTGCCTCTTGGGATCAGGAGGGCCACTAGCCGCTGCACGTTCAAACTGGGGGTTCGGAAACTCATGCTCGAAAAGTTGGGGAAACTTGATAGTCATCTCATTTAAATAGGAATGGTTATTTATATGTGTGTATGTACATGTTATTTGCTTATATTTATTTATACATTTATGTATATATATTTATATTTATGTATGGGTAGTTGAGTGTATCTCTTATATTTATTTATGCTTTTATGTATATATATTTATATTTATGTATGGTTAGTTGAGTGTATCTATGTATTACTATATTTGGCTATAATATGTACGCGTATATTAGTACCTATTTAGGTACTATCCATCTTATTTATGTAAATTAAGTATTTATCTAGTTTACCTTTCCATAATGCACCTACTCTGTTGTTCTCTGCACCACCTATTAGGTTGACTAGTAGAGAATGCCTACGGCATTAAGTCCGCCTTTGTACATTTGTGCATGAAGTTGAAATAAATTAAAAATAAATTAAGGTGGCAAAACGCACACAGCCATCAGGAAGATGGAAAGTGGCTACCGTGGCCTAAAGACTTGTGCAACACCAGAAGAGTCACACTCGTGCTGCCGACCCTGTAAGCTCAGATAGTTTCTGTGCCGCCCATTATAATTAATGAAACACTTTTATTAATAATCCACATTTAGCAATGATCATCAGTCCAATATCCACATACTTGATAGTGATGTCGTCAGAAAAATTTTGAATTTTATTTTTTTTTTATCTAGGACACGTTAATTTGACTTCACCTCGCCTGATGTTAAACTAAAGGCAAAGTCTCGGAGAGAGGGTCACCATCGCAAACATGACACTCAGCTTGACGGCCTCATTTGATGCCTTTTCACGCCCCGCTTAAAGGACCCGGGACTGTAGGAAGAAGGAAACACGTGAGCTGGCAGGGAGTTCCAAGTCTTAGTCGAGCGGCAAAGGAATGAGTCACTGAATTCAAATCCTTCCGCAATATTTGCCAAGCCCATAGAAGAAGCCTGTCTATTCTTAGTTTTCAGTAGTTTAGCCCTGTATTTATTAGTCAGTCACTCAAAAAGGACTGTCTTCAAATGTAATTGAAAAATACATGGTGGAAGATGTCAAGCAAGTTTTCGAAATACTTTGAATACAGTTTTGTTTCTTTTTAAAAATAAAGGAATGTTTCCTTTGTGTAAAATTCACTATTTCCAGTATTTCGAGTACTTCAGTGATGAGTTTGAGGTATTCCGAACTTAAAGCGGATGAAGTCGGGGGCAACAGCTAGTTCTTCAATAAAAGTGATTATCGAAATTTGTCAGTGGTTTCATTATGCTTAAATACGGACATAATTATATGTTTACTAAAGTATCACTCTATTAAAATTAAAACATAATTATTATCCTCGCAATTAATTAATATTCAAAGTGTATATGATTTTTTTGTGGGTTTGTTAACATTTATGGTAACTGCTCCGTTCCTTTGAATAGTAGGGTAATGATTTTTAACCTATAACCATCCTCGGTAAACAGGCTATTCAATAAAAACAATATTTTCAGTTCGAATCAGTAGTTCCGGAGATTACTGCGTTGAACCAAATAAACAAACCCTTTAGCTTTATAATATTAGTACAGATTTAGTTTCATAATGTATTTTATATGTTTGTATCTTGCCAATATATGTATTATATTCTAAATATACAATATAATGGCGCTGTCCTTAAATTGCATGGACATATAAAACTTAACGAAGGCAAGGAATAACTACCGAAAATAAAAAGGCCCTTTTTACTGTTATTACGTTTAACATTTTACTGAACCTTAAAATACGGTAATGGACTTGTGTCTACGGAACCAGAAGTGGCTCGAATACAAATAAGAGTAATTATGTAGCGCAAATTGATGTTCGAATTTGTGAAGAGTTTGTATCTTAAACGGTGGTGACTTAGTGGTTAAGTAATCGGCCTTTCGACCAAGCGATTTTGGGTTCGAAACACGGCCTTTACACTACTGACTTGAACCCACGAAGCAATCAATCAATTAGCCCAGAAAATGGATGAAATGGCGCATATTGGGCACGTCCACATCTTGCAATGGACTGCTTTGGGCTAATAAAGACAAGGACTTTAGTTAAGCTGGAAATGTAACTTCTTCTTCTTCATCGTCAATTCCAGTCGCATCTGAAGCTTTCAGCTTGGAGTCTGGGGTCCGCTTTACCAGTCTAACTGCTGATTTGGCTAAACTTCGATATTTTCTGTGAAGCGATTGCCATGTGACCTCCATAACACAAAGGCGATATCGAAGCATTGCAGCTAAACCAGTTGTTGGACTTTTGAGGGCTCCAACTACCCGCAACGATGTTCGTATGGCAACCGGGACCGACGGCTTAACGCGCTCTCCGAGGCACGACCAGACCAATGCAAATACCCATATTCATGCATACAAATATTTGCATTGAGCGGGGATCGAAGCTGCGCCTCCTGCGTAGCGACCGCATTCATTACCGCTACGCCACGGAGGCTGCTGGAAAGGTAACTACTATATTCATTTTTTTTTTCTATTAACTAGTAAGTTTTTTTTTCTAATTAAATCATGCCATGTTATTTATATGAGTATTCTGGGTACTGGGGGAATCATATCAGTCCCGTGAAAGCCAAAACCTGACTTTAAAGTAAGTTCTTTAGTTGACACAGGAATTAGTGTTCCCTCTTATAAAAAGTTTCACTTATTTGGAAAATGTATCGAGAATACTCTCGTGACCCAGTTCACTTGTAATCTAAACGTAAAATCCCTTAAACATGCATACTAATGTGTCTTAATCAATCGCCTATCGATCACAGTCATCCCTCGTAACTGCGCCCCGCAAGCGTACACCGGGTCTCAGTAAACGACAGCCGCCGTCACTCCGAATCCCGGTTCACGACAGTACAATCAATCAAGCGAAATGGGAATGACAATCATATGAATACATTAACACAGGTGGATCGACACACAATAGGCGGGGCGACATTATCGAGAAAACCGTGTCTAAAATTCTAGCAGAAAATGTTATTACATATTCATTCATTTTGGTTACAATGAGATACTAATTGAGAATTAACAATTACGTTGAATACTTGGTTTGAATTCCAACAGGTGTAGTGAAAAGAGCTTGATAATAAGGTTTTATGACTACTTATTCCAAATATTCGATTTAAATGTGGAACATTGAAATAATAATCTAAATAGAATTTTCCGTTAAATAGTACGTGGTATCTAATTTTGATTGATTTTGTTTTTTTTATTTGTGAAATCTAAGGAATTTATATTAATAAGGTGTATACTTTAAAATACGCGAAAAATACGAAGTGCGGACAATAGGCGAACTTATTATTTTAATTCATTCATCTATTGCCCGTAGTACGGTTAAGTTGTCCGGTCAATCGGACTACGGAAAATGATTCACTGACAAAAAGATGAATACAGCTGTGCCATAATAGAAGTGTCTCTCCAGTTTTAGCCTACAAACATCGAAATTTAAATTGAAAAAACTAAATAATAATATCATCGGCATAAGAATAAACATAACTACTACAACTAGAAAAAAACCATACAGCGAACATTTTCGAGAATTTTTTGATCAAATTTATTTCATCGCCTGTCTAATTTTGTTAAAAGCTTTGAACGATATTTTATCATAATAATATTCTACAATATATTTATTTCGAATATTGTATTTGCTTTTCGTAATGCTTGTTACTTTAAAAAATAAATAAGAATTTTCATTTTAATTCAATATCAAAAGAGCGCTTTTCCTCAGCTCTTTTGATATTTTCATAGTTACTAAAAAAGTGTAATGTAAGGGAATTATAAAGTACTTAATGTTTATGATCCACCCGACCTCTCTAATTATTACGACATGCCCAAGGGACGAATGAAGTAATAAAAAACGAATTTATATAGGTGGGAGCTAAGTGTATAATTTTAACTTTTATTAGTCTGATTATGGTAATATATCAGAATTGGCGTAGATAATAAGTAAAATTAATTACAGTGAGTACTCTGGCGGCGAGTCACCTGGGCCGCGCGGCTCTTTCCCAGGCGAAGTACGCAGCCTTCGAGCCTCAATTTACCGTGGTGCCGGTCGCGGTCAAGACCATGGGAAGTAGAGGTATAGGAACAAAGAAACTGGTCGCTGATGTACGTCGACTTATAAAGGCCCCTTTGCCCCAGACTCGACCCGAGGTCGGTTATTTACATGACAAAAGCTTGGCTGGCTGACCTGACCTGACCTTTATGTATCAGTTCATAAAAATTTACTTAATTATTACATAATATGTATTTTTTAATACCTATCAGTATTTTAACCCTATGACATAATACATTTATTTTATTTTATTTATTTATTTTCATTTATTAATATGCCGCATTAACTGAACTACAAAAAAGCCGACTCAACGACCGAACAAGAAGCTCAAATAATGATGATGTTTAGCACATTATTATCATAGAACTTAAATAAATCGAAATAGTGAAATGTATCGAATCTATAAGAAATTATTTCACCTTTTATTTTACTGTCCATTCTATGGTACATATTTTCGTACCTAACAAAGCTTAGCCCACAAAAGCCAAACAAAGTTTAGTACATCCCATAATTTTTCCCGGTGCAAAGGGGTTTAGATTTTAACTAAATAACTTTGCTCTCTCTAGTGTTGTTCTCACTACATTATGTGCCCGCGATTGTTATTTGTTGGGTTCTTAGTGAAGGTGTTGACGCCTACACATTGTTGTGGTAATCAGTTGCCGGAGTTTAATTCTTTTTAAGGCGTTAAAGAACTGACTTTAATGTACTTGGGTTATTACGTGGTTCGTATATGAAAATTATCTTACATAATAACTTAAACGTAAACAATGTTTAGCCTGGTTTTGTTTGGGTTACTAAAGTACCTAACTGGGGAATAAAGATGAATATGTTAGAAATATTGATAGGGTGATAGGAATACCCGATGTGGTTTTTTTGCCAGCCACTCTTGGTTTTCATAGTACGGGTATGTCGGATTTTCTAGGAGCCACTACCGTTTGCCCTCCCAAAACGACGAGACTAAAACTTACGACAAAATATCGTCTTCTGTTTAGCAGATGCACCAGTTTACTTGGGCCCAAGAGGTGTTGAGTGGTAGTACAATGGGGCCCACAAATGAAGTCCTATAATAATATTTTTTAAGTTTTCAAGGCTCAAAAGCGACTCTTATTAGAAGAGGAATGACTAAGCTACTAGGCATAACATAAAAACATTGAACCATAAAATAGCTTCATTTGATTTTACGAGGACTTTACAGAGATTTTAGCGATTTAAGCGTAGTTTATGTAACATTATTTTGTTAACAAAGGCCCATAACTACAAAATATAATTATATTCTGCAGTTCATCATAATACCCACCTACATTATGGGGAAATAATTATTTAGTCATTGTAATAATGCAATGACGTGCATAATTAAATTCAGAATTCAATATAAATTTCTGAAATTCTAATAGTAATTTAAAGTACAATACTCATTATCCTCTTTATTCATTTAAATAAAACTTATAAATTATATTTTTAAATACATATAAAAAAATATCTATTTAAAAATATTACCCCACCTGCATTGGGTACAGGGACCAAGCTACTGGTTAGGGCTCCAAGGAGAGGAACCTCCTCACAATGCGTGCCGTGTCGAAGAGTACCACCTTCTGCATCAGGCCCTTGACCTAACTGTCTAACGCGAGCCTCTTGAGGTGTTTTTCGAGGCTCTTGGCAATCAGTCCGTGAACCGACACGACTATCGGAACAATAATCGCCGAATCCACATTCCACATGTCGACAACCTCGTGAGCCAGGTCCAAATATTTTATTTGCTTATCTTTTTCGGCTTTCTTTTTCAATACTCATTATTATTACGTGTTGGTTCCTGGTGGAGTATAATAGGACCACCCCAGCTCCTAATGTGGGCGTCGTAAAAGGCGACTATGGGACAGGGCTGTTCTCCATCCGACAGTAAATACACAGCCCAAGACAAATGGCCTGCTAGACGGTAATAGCCTTGCCCCCTATTACGTCATGGTACCGAAATCATAATTGGCAAAACATGGGTGCTAGTACACCTCTACCTACCCCTTATGGGATTTACAGACGTGAGTTTATGGATATGAACTCATTAGTTATACAGGCACAGACCAGCTGAGCATACCCTTTTCAATTCTCTTTCAACTTTAGTAAAAATATACATCAATATTATCATTCTCGCATATCTGTATAGCTCTTTCAATCAACCAGCCGTTCTTAACACATACTCT
Source organism: Eilema sororculum (assembly GCA_914829495.1). Lineage (NCBI taxonomy): Eukaryota > Metazoa > Arthropoda > Insecta > Lepidoptera > Erebidae > Eilema > Eilema sororculum. The sequence goes on from OU618532.1 coordinate 4,922,183, forward strand.
GCCAATATCCACTTCTCAACTGCATTCATTCGTGAAGTCAATTTTACGTTTTTTTTGTCCGTGGGAGAGCCATGCTTCGGTACGAATGGGCCGGCTCGACCGGAGTGATACCACGGCCTCACAGAAAACCGGCGTGAAACAACACTAGTGTTGTGTTCCGACGAGTGAGTGAGGGCACCGGAGGCCCAATCCCCCCTTCCCCCCTCCTATAATGGCGCAGTCAGAAAACTTTATTGTACCCCAGGAGGGTACCAACTGCGTTGGAGAATCCCTCTCTGGACGTCCACGCTCAGGGCACAACGCACCTGGGCGTGGACGCCCAGGCTGCCTCTCGTATTCTGGGGGGGGGCAAAACTGCGCGAAGGAATGCTCGAGGCAAGAGCAAAAACTTTAAGGCACCCCCTGCCACGCTGACCGTGGACTTTTGCAACATCAGGGGATTACACACTAACCTAAATGCCGTCCACCACCACCTTGAGACAGCACAGCCAGCCTTGTTCTTCCTGACCGAGACGAAGATATCGTCTCCGGCGGACACATCCTACCTCACCTATCCTGGGTACGGACTACAACACTCCTTCCTGTCTAATGCCGGAGTGGGTGTGTACGTCAGAGACGATATCAGTACTCGTCGCCTCAGCAATCTTGAAGGTAGGGACCTCTCCATTCTATGGCTCCGTGTAGACAGCGACGACCATCCCCGCGTCTACGCGTGCCTCTATAGGTCCCACAGCGGTGATGCCGAAACAGACCGACTCATAGAGCATATCCAAATGGCCTCAGACCTCGTGCAGCAGCAGATCCCATCCGCAGAGATAGTCATACTTGATGATTTTAATGCCCACCACATCGAGTGGCTCAATTCCAAGAAGACCAATCATGCGGGAAGATCTGTTCACGACTTCGCCCTGGCTTATGGCCTGACACAACTGGTTACCACGCATACGCGAATCCCAGATGTGGAGAGCCATAGTCATTCACTGTTGGACCTTCTGCTGACTTCACATCCGGATGGCTACCAAGTGTCTGTTGGGGCCACACTAGGTACTTCAGACCATTGCCTTATCCGGAGTACAGTGCCTCTTGCATGCCCGCTGCGTTCGCGAGTCGCACGCAGCCGCCGTGTGTGGCACTACAAGTCGGCAGATTGGGATGGGATGCGGTCCTTTTTTGCATCCTACCCATGGGGTCAAGTATGCTTCTCGCCGAATAGTCCCAACACCGCCGCCAGCTCTGTCGCTGATGTGGTGCTACAGGGCATGGAGCTTTTCATCCCATTCTCTGTGGTTCCCATTGGTAGCAGATTTCGGCCTTGGTTTGGTCAATCTTCCAATACGGCTTCTCGCAGGAAGCACGAAGCTTACCAAGCCTGGGTCAATGCGGTGACGGCACGGGACCAAAATACCAGCGCACTAAGAAAGGACTATAACTTTGCCTCCAGGTCCTTAAAAAGAGACATAGCAAGGGCGAAGTCGGAGCACATCCGTAGAATTGGCGAGAGGCTCGAGCGTCTACCTTCGGGAACTCGTGCATTCTGGTCTCTCGCCAAAGCTATCGAAGAGAATTTCTGCAAGCCATCCTTCCCACCTCTGCACATGATTCGTTGGCAGGAAATGATTCGTTGGCCCACAACGCAAAGGAGAAAGCCGATCTTCTGGGCAAACTCTTCGCGTCTAACTTAACCTTGGATGACGAGGGACAGGAACCGCCCAGTATACCGCGTTGCTGTATGCCGGATATCCGGTTTCACCAACGCTCAGTGCGTTTAGCACTTACGTCCCTCGATATCCATAAGTCGAATGGGCCTGATGGAATCTCTCCCATAGTGTTTAAGATGTGCGCTACAGAGTTGGCACCGGTCTTAACGCGTCTTTTCCGGCTCTCCTACTCTTCTGGCGTAGTCCCGACATTATGGAAGACAGCTCTGGTCCACCCGATCCCTAAAAAAGGCGACCACTCAAATCCATCCAGCTACAGACCAATAGCCATTACCTACCTTTTCTCGAAGATAATAGAGTCCATTATCAACTGCCAGCTCCTTCGGTATCTGGAGGGTCATCAGCTACTCAGTGACCAGCAGTACGGTTTCCGTAAGGGTCGGTCGGCTGGTGATCTTCTAGTATACCTGACGCATCGTTGGGCACAGGCGATCGAGACCAAGGGAGAAGCCATGGCGGTTAGTTTGGATATAGCGAAGGCCTTTGATCGGGTCTGGCACAAAGCGCTTTTATCAAAGCTTCCTTCTTATGGGCTTCCCGAGAAATTGTGCAAATGGATTGCTAGCTTTTTAACAGACAGAAGCATAAAAGTCGTAGTCGACGGTGAATGTTCTGACTCTATGTCTGTGAATGCTGGTGTCCCTCAAGGTTGTGTGCTATCGCCCACTCTGTTTCTCCTCCATGTCAATGACATGCTGCAAATTAGCAGCATTCATTGTTATGCGGACGACAGTACCAGCGATGCCCTCTATACCGGCTGCGCGAACATTTCTCGGGAAAACGTCAACGAGAGTCGAAACAAACTTGTGTCTGAAATTGAAACCTCTTTAGATAAAGTTTCAATTTGGGGTAGACTTAATTTGGTCAGTTTCAACCCCACAAAGACACAAGTTTGTGCGTTCACCGCAAAAAAACAGCCGTTGGTCGTATTCCCTCGTTTTGAGAGCACCCCCTTAACTGTCTCAGTCGATATTGGAATACTTGGTGTTGACATATCGAGCGAAGTCCAGTTTCGCGGTCATTTAGAGGGTAAAGCTAAATTGGCCTCGAAGAAGCTGGGTGTACTCAATAGATCGAGACAGTATTTCACTCCGGCTCACCGCCAACAACTTTATAAGGCGCAAGTACGGCCACATATGGAATACTGTTCTAATCTCTGGGCAGGAGCACCTCAGTGCCAACTTCTCCCTCTGGACCGCATCCAACGGAGAGCGACTCGAATCGTCAACTGCCGGGATGTTTCAAATCGGCTAGACTCTTTGGCACTGCGTAGAGATGTGGCTTCGCTCTGCATCTTCTATCGCCTATACTATGGGGAGTGCTCCGAGGAATTGTTCGGATTGATCCCCGCCGCCTCTTTCCGCCATCGTTCCACGCGACAGCAGTTCCACACTCACCATCTGGACAGCTGGCGGTCCACAACTGTGCGTTTCTCGAGAAACTTTCTGCCTCGCTCAACTAAATTGTGGAATGAACTGCCACCAGCGGTATTTCCGAACCATTACGACCTTCAAACCTTCAAGAAAAGAGCGTACTCTCTTTTAAAAGGAAGGCAACGCACTTGTGACTCCTCTGGTGTTGCGGGTGTCCATGGGTGGCGGTGATCGCTTACCATCAGGTGATCCGTCTGCTCGTTTGCCTCCCTAATCCATAAAAAAAAATAAAAAACGATAGGCATTGGAAAAAAGGGCTGTTCAACAGCACTTGAAATCTGCGGGTTTTTTTTAATAAAAGGACACGTCAATTTGACTTTACCTCGCCTGATGGTAGGCAAATTCTCGGAAAGAGGATCACCATTATAAACATGTAACATGTTAACAATGGTGGCACTTAGCTTGACGGCCTCAACAGATTTTGCTGTTTTTTCACGGCCCGCTTAAAGGATCCGGGATTGTAGGAAGAAAGAAACATGTGAGTTGGCAGGGAGTTCCAGGTCTTAATGGTGCAGCATAGGAATGACTCATCGAACCGCTGGTTCTTGATGGAATATTCTGCACCATATGCGGGTGATATCTGAGTCATGCACGTGTTGTCATTCTGAGTCTTGCATGAAAAGCTTGATAATACTAGGAAGGAAAAGGGCACAAGACTATATTTATTACAAAAACAATGGCACTCCATGAGTGCTGACAGGCACTATGACTGCTGACAGAAAAGAAAACTTGGCCAAATTTGATACAGAGATATCAGATATGAACTGCCACAATTGTTAAATGAAAGGTTTCGGTATCAGTACCACGAGTTCATTAGTTTCCCCTTAAAAAAATATCTAAAGGCCACTATACACGCTGGCCGACCGTAGGCCAACGCGAGCGAGCAAATAGGTGCAACGCAAAAGCTACATATCCACATGCTCCACAAGTTCACCGAACGCCAATGCAAGCGGCCAACTCAGACGAGTGACTGTGGAGCTGCTCATACGTTGGCCGAGCGCAGACAAACGCATTTGATTTGTGTACAAAAACCAACAACAATCCGAAATGAGGCAAGTGATCACACGCGGCAGTGAGTGAAGACAAGTTACGCCAAATGAGCTCTACACACGTTGGCGCTCGGCTTCAGTCAGCTAACTAGGCGAGCGACACCAGGCGATAACCAGGCTGGCAAATATGCTGTCTGCACGTTGGCGCTGACCTAGACTCGGCCAACGTGTATAACCCCTATAACAAAAATAGCCAACGCGTCTAAAGAAGTTTTCACTTCGAAAACATCATCGAAGCCTTATTGAATTTCATTGCAAAACAAAGCACTTCTGTCTGTATTTTTATACGCAGATCATGGTAAATTTTCATGGTTCTAAAATAAAGGAGATTAAGAGCTAAGTTTCCATCGGTCGGGGGCAATTTAGCCCCCGCTAGTCGCTTCTACGATACGTTCAAGTGGCCATTCTGTTGCGACCCATCAATTTTTATGTTTATCATCGTGATAAAAATATATTCAGGGTTTCCCATCCTATAAGTGAAAAAATTCTTTAGTGAAAATAGTTTGTATTTGAGTTGTGTTTATTGAAAGGGATTTAATGAATATAGCAATAAGAAGTTATGTCTTTTCCATATTATAAATAAGGCTAGGAATTTTCTTTGCGATAATAACATAATAACATGTCAAATGATGCGGTGAGGTAATCTCGCGTGCAGTTAATGAAAACTAAAAACAGAACTGATTTTTATTTAAAGTTACTGAGGTTAAGCAATTATTTCTTGTGTACCACCAGTCTAATGGTACAGAGCAGTAAACTTGATATAGCGGCAAATAATACCATAATGACGTCACATTTTGTTTCTAGTTTATAGGTCAATGTAAGTAGTTCAATTAATATCATTTCCACATTCGAAATTCAAAATAAAATAATAATTCTCGCGCTTTATCGTGAACGTATTCCTGATTTAAAATTGATATGAATAGTGACGTACACTCGTATATCTAGCGTGTAACTGAAATATGAAAACGTAAAAAAGCGTGCTTTATTTGGTAGGCTCACTTGCCACTGGCCGGCCCGGGGAACGAACGAACGCCTCTCAAGCCTCACTCTTTCACTCACATTTTTATTCCTGTTTTTAGCTGTATCAATATTTTTATTACTTCATATTTTTATTGCACTAATTAGATATTTTTTCTCGTTATTTATTTACGCGTTATTTATGTCGCGTAAATAAATTTCGCGGCTAAATAGAATTTGGGCTACCCCATCTCTTCTCATGCGGTGTCGTACAAGGCGACTATGTGATAGGGCTGTCTAACATTATACAGCCCAGACTCAGCCTCAGATGCATGGCTCGAGTAAACAATAGTGCCCGGAATACGGCAATAGTCACCCCCTATAACATAGGACAAAATACAATAATTGGTGAAATGTGGGTGTTAAGTCACCACTGCCTAACCCTCCAGAAATAAAGGTATGATTTATGTATGTATTTATTTAAAGGTACCGGGCCCTAACAACGACAAGCCCACCACACCTGCTATTTGTTGCACCTGCTAAACAATAAACGGGAATCTGTGCTTTCCTTTTGGGGTGGGAACGTCAGATACTCACTCCTGAAAACTTCGGACGCAACTAAGAATACACTATGGGAGTGATGAGCAGTTAGCTTCATCATACCTTAATTAATACTTGTGTTATAGAAGTGGGACATAGTCATTGGTATGAAACTAACCCAACCAGGTTGTTATGTCGGACTCGAACCGACTAAAACGCACGCCGTCTTAGGGTCTTTGGTTGCCGGAGGTGAGATTGCCGAAACACTACGATCCCCATCTAGCCCGGGATACGGGGAGGTGCACTTTGCGCCGCCGCCGCCGCGTCGCCTCCTTCAACTAAATACCATGCAAAATAAGAGTCTTTTTTTGAAAATGTATGGGAAATATGTTCAGGTGAAAGGAAAAATGTAAGGGGGTTGTAATTTTTTTTTTATTTCACCAATTAATACTTCCAGATGATTTTGCTATCGAAACTGGGCAGAAATTCTTTTGTTCCGAAACTACTATAAAATCACCTTGTATATGAATCCTGAATACAGTATACTCTTTTGTGGAAATTCGTGTATGACAACAGATACAAATTGTGGAATGAAATGGAATATGTCACAGCGGATCTCGTGAACCAATTACTTTCGCAATTTTCGGGTAATGTGCCTATCACAGACTTAACTTTAACACCATTTGACCGATCACGTAGAAAAGTAGGAACATCTGAACATTTTTTCTTGAAGGTTGTTTTTTTTATTTTTATTACCGGGGATAATACACCGCAGGTTTTGCAGTTTATAATACTCTACTAATGCTTATTTGTGTTTGTATAGGACGTGCTGAGTTCAACACATCTCTGCGAGTATTTTATTAGGACATTATTATAGTCCATTCGGTAAGTTAGTGACCATAATGTGTCACATACGAATACTTATGGACTTTAAGGAAGAATTTATTTAGAGCATCTGAAAATTTCTTTTATATACCTTTTGAAGGTACTTATTAAGTTCCTGGAGTCCGATTTAGTATTGCCACGAAAATCGATTAACAATATAGAAATGCCGTATATTCTGTCAAAACAGAATCTACATCGTATTTTGGAAACCTTCAGAATCACTCATGAATTAAATTAATTTTCACACGTTTTAGAAAAGTGTGTTTCTGTATTTGGGCACATAGCCTGACCAGCATTTAAACCTGCATTGGTAAATTAAAATTTCAATAATGTTACCTTACCATAATTACCACCTTTAATTAAACCTTGTGCATACTTCGTTGTATTTATTTAAAATCTCTGAGTAAACTCCTCAGGGACCCTCTGCAATTAATCACGGTACCAGTACGGAAGCCATTACATACGCCGTCACGCTTGTCTACCATAAATCAGTACCCAATTCCTAGCCATGTTCTATGTGCCTATTTGTTGTCAAGGCTATTCATTATTTTTTGCATGACGTCATAAGTAATACAGATATGACAGCGATGAAAGGTCCTGTATCTGTAGTTATGCTCACTTGACTTTTTACTACGTCAGTATTAAAAGAAGGAGAAGAAGATTTCGATTTAAATTAATTATGTACTGTATTTGCTGCGTGTCACGGAGATGAAAATGCTGCGGTCGATGTGTGGAGTCACACGTAAAGATCGCGTGAGGAACTCTCGCATCCGCGGCAGCCTTCATGTTCGTGACATCGCAGATAAAATGCAAGAGAGCAGCCTCCGCTGGTGCGGCCTCGTCTTGCGGCAACCGCCCAGCTACGAGGGTAACAAATGCCTGGCAATGGAACCCCCACCGGGTCCAGGTAGAAGGGGTAGACCCAAGAAGTGCTGGCTTGGCGTCGTGGAGGGTGACATGCGTGCAAACGGTCTCACTACCTTGGACGCCCAAGATCGTGCGAAGTGGAGGAGGAAGAGCCGGAAGGCGGACCCTGAGCTCCTAGGACACCGCGGCCTCGGATGCAATCAGGACTAACGTCTTTATGTGGATGATGATGATTTGCAACCGTTGAGATTATAGAAGAGCATATTTCACCTTTGTCTCCTGGCTGGTAAGCAGTCACGAAGTGGATTTGTTTGCCCCTTTACTAGTACACAATGCTTTAATCGATCGATCTCAAAGGTGATTCTTTTGTCCCCAATAATCAGATCCCAGATACAAGTTAAGCAGTTGAGCCATATAACTTCATTCAACACAAAATAAAACAGTAAATCTTCTTCTTCATCTTTGCGTTAATCCCAGTCGCATCCGTAGCTTTTAGCTTGGAGGCTGGGGTCCGCTTTACCAGTCTAATTGCGGATTAGACTAAACTCGGTTCGGCCCCACATGGAGTACTGTTGTCATCTTTTTGCCGAAGCACCTGCATGCCAGCGTAACCCCTTCGACTCAGTACAAAGACGGGCCCTGAGGCTTGTTGACAATCCCATACTCACAGGCGATGTGGAACCCCTCAGCCTTAGGAGGAACTTTGCCTCGCTGTGTGTGTTCTACCGCCCATACAATGGATTGTGCTCAGAAGAATTGTTCGACATTTAAACCAGTGTTGGACTTTTGAGGGCTGCAACAACCTGTAACGACTGCCATAGATGTTCGTATGGTAACCGGGACCGATGGTTTTTAACATGCTTTCCGGGGCATGACCAGACCAATGCAAGTACCCATATTCATGCATACAAATATTTGCACAGAGCGTGGATCGAATCCTGCGTAGCGGCCGCGTTCACAACCGCTACGCCACGGAGGCTGTCGAAAAGAAAACAGTAAATACTGGTGCATTAACCTACTCTGCCGTATTACGGAGAAAAGGCTTATTCAAATTCAAATTCAAATAATTTTAATTCAGATAACACAAGATCCATATCTGGGTTGATACAAATTGATAAATTAGAATTATCTCAATCACTTTTAGTACCTTCTCTTCGGCCTCGGAACAGCGACATGTCTGTCACAACAGTGTCGAAGGAAGGGACACGCGAGCAGACGGTCTGCCACCATTGTTAGAACGGCGTTCGAGCTAGCCCGCACCCTGCGCACCAGGGACGTGCATCGTTTGCGTATAGTCGTATGAAAACAGTCCACGTATGCGTCCGCAAACATGCCTGACGCGCTGCAGAAGCGGGGCAGCCCCAACAGCATTCTAAACGCATTATTGTACAGGACGCGGAGGGCGCTGTAGCTCTTTTTACTGTAGTCAGCCCACAGGCAGCACGTGTATAGGGATGTACAGTACGCTCTAAAGAGCGTAATCTTGACCTCAGCTGAGCAACGTGCGAACCTGCGAGACAGCATGTTCGCTCGTATCGACAGAGCCCTTCGCTCCCGCTCAATGTCCGCATCATCTCTAAGGTCGGCAGTGACAACATGTCCCAGGTACTTGAACTGTTCTACAGTTTCTAAAACCTCGCCATATAGCCGAACCGGTGGTACATTCTGTGGACATTTGGTGCCGGCCCTAAAAACCATACATTGACTCTTTTTTACATTGTATTTTAGACCGAGACCACACGCGTATTCCTCGCAGGTCTTAATCAGTTGCCTTATGCCACAGATTGACGCGCTCAGCAGCACCATGTCGTCTGCGTAACTCAAATTGTTGACACAGACTCCGTCAACATAACAGCCCACATGCTGACTACTGAGCGCGACAATCAGCTCATTTATATATAAGTTGAAAAGAGTTGGGGACGTCAATCCACCCTGTCTCACACCACATTCAAGCTTGTACGGATCTGACATTACCCCAGCCCATCTTACACTATTACATTGATTTGTATACCAATACTGAAATATATGCACCAGTTCACTTGGTAGGTTTATACTTCTTAGTTTCCCCCACAAAACATCGTATGACACCAGATCAAAGGCCTTGGATAAGTCGAGGAAGCAGGCATATACCAGAATTGCGCTCTCAGTGGATAGTCGAGGGCGGAACCCGAACTGATTGTCATGAAGTGTTACGTACTTATTTAACTGTGTATTAAGAAGACAGTCAAACACCTTTGCAAGTATGGTAGCAAGCGAAATAGGCCTGTAGTTACTTTTATCTGACAGGTTACCAGTTTTATTTTTTTACGACAGGCACTACCACCGTTCTCATGAAATCGCCTGGTAAGTAGGAATGACCCACGCACAGCGAGTAGAACATGGCTAAAACCCTACATGTATGTGGGCCCGCATGACGGAGGTGTTCGACACTGAGCCCATCGTGACCTGGTGACTTGCCACCAGATATTTGCTTAATGGCCTCAACTACGTCCTTGGCCTCAAACGAGGTTCCTACCGCTTCACTGTTACTCTCAGTTTCCAACACCCCCGACGCCGGCCCCAATGGGGACTTCACTAAGAAACTACTCATAAACAAATCAGCAATTCCCTTCGGATCGCTGACGTCATCGACGCTCACAGGATGACCAGGGCGCAGATTTAATTTGTTGGTTTCCTTCCAGAATCCACTGAAGTTACCATTAGAGTGTTTTTCTACTAGAGCATCCATTTTTAATTGTTCTTGGTGGTCTTGACACCATTTTAAACGGGATTTGAACACTCTTCTTGTCTCACACATTTCTAGGTAATCAGAACCAGACTTCGGCCTCCCACACTTTACCCACTCCCTGAATGCATCCCTAGCCCTCCGGTGAGCCTCACCGACGTGCTTGTTCCACCCTACCACACGCGGGCCACTCCCTCTCACCTGCACACTTCCTCGACTCACCACGGCCGCCTCCCGTAGGGCAGTCACAATGTCGTCATACAAACCATCTAGAACACGCCTGTGGTCACGGTCATTACAGAAATGATTAGCACAATTTACACATTCGGCAGGGAAATGAATTAATCTTAGCCTCTGATGACACTCGTTGGCATAACACGCTATCTGATGTTCATTACGTACGCCCCACACAACGTCCTTATTTACGTCAACGCTTTGAGGTGTTACCTTTGGGGTTAGCAATTTCAGGTTGCATTCTACCATAAGGGGATAGTGATCAGACCACCGAGCGCCATGCGTCACCTTCACCCCCGTGACTATCCGCCTCGCCGAGTCAGTTGTGATACAATGATCCAGCCAAATAGTCGTACCGTGCACATCACTAGTAAAAGTAAAGGTGCCAGACTCCCGTCCTAGTATTTCAACATCAATACATGACCATTGTTGTTCTATACATATACTTGTAAGTTCATTGTAAAACAACTCACCCGGATCAGCGTTGAAATCGCCAAGAATAAACACAGATTCAATTCCCTGCTCGTCAATAATAGTGCTCACTGCACTCAAACAGTCAATAAATTCGAACAGATTATCGACCGAATTAGTTGGAAGATAAACACTAAATATGATCATCGGCCCGTCACACATCTCCACTTTGATAGCACAAATCCGATCGTTATTACACTCCACCACTGACACACGCTGGAACGCATCGTACCGCCACAATAACGCCACCCCACCATAGGGTCGGCCCCGACGGATTCCCATACTCGTATCAATGGCACTTGTCGCCGTATACCCAAAACCGCTGTCGACTGTGCCGACATATGATATATCGTGCGGCATCAACCAGGTCTCCTGCAGACATACCACCTCACACTCACGGCACAACCACCTGACCTCCTCTACCGAGCGTTTTATATTTTTACAGTTGTAGGTTGCAAATTTATAATTATTTATTGTTCGCCTGGTTTGAGCCGTTATCGTCGTTGTTTACACTATCCACTTTTTTATGTTTATAATGTACAAATCTACGGAATATGACACCCGACGGCCACAGCGTTTCATCCATATATTTGTGTAAATTGGCTTCGGATACGAAGAATTTAAACGCCTTGTGCCCTCTGTCTACTTTCATTTTAATTTTCTCTAAAATTACTTTTTCCTGCGTCTTACTGTGAATATGCTTTGTTATGTCACATTCAGAGGCCGACATATGCACGTTTGTTATAAACATTGGGATTTTACGGTCTGCAGCCCGAAAGGTTGATTCCAAATCACGTGCCATGCCCGATTTCCCCATAAATCTGTATTTCTTTGGCTTCCTACGGTTCACTGTTAGCCATTTTTCCTCATTATTATTTTCTTCTAATCTCGTACTAGTAGTATGCATATCTTTAATCATCGGCGCTTTGTCCGTAGAACCGGTCTGCATAGTTTCCGCATGACTCACCGTAGCCTCTCCGCTACTGACCCCCTCTCCGCTCTGGGCCATGTCGTTACACTGTAGATGCTCCGTGGACCCGTTATCAGATTTGTTTTCGTCTACCCTCATTTGTCTATATTGTGATAACGGTATTTCATTCTGTAATGAGTCACTACTGTTCTTTATATTTGCGTCTTTTATTGTGGAATCATGCGAAAGACCCATAGGGCCACTATCTATCCATCCACCTCGCTTTAAATTTATTTTGAATGCCGAGGACGGCGGCAAAGAGTCATGCCCCATTCGCACTATATCGTTTCTGACTTCGTTAAGTCCATCCAGGGTAGCATATGTGGACTTAATATTTGCGATCTCGTTTTTTAGGATTAGAATATCCTTCAACAACTTCGAGCAGTCTAGGTGGTCAAACAGTATTGGCATTGGCAGTATTGACATTTTTTTCAAAGTTGAGTTATATACATATTCGGAATCAGGAGAAAAAGGCGCATCTACCCAATTTTTTGTGTAATTTTATCTCTAGAATCTACGGAAATACATTAAGCCCGAAAGGCACATCTAACAGCTAAATTGTTATTGAATAAATTGAAAAGACTTATTTGACACCGATTAAGAAGAAACAACATAAATACGTACTTATGACTTGAAAGTGTTATAAAGAGAAGTCACAAGTGACCAGTTGTGCCTTTTCTTTAAGACGCCAGTAAGGTAGGTAAGGAATGTGGGGGTGTCCTTGCGCTCATCATTGCGCCAATGTTTTCAATTCAAGGTAAACGCAAGCTGATTTATTGGTAAGCAATGTTGTTTCTTTCATTGTAAAATCTTAAATTAAGTTATGATTATGTAATCAGATGTTTTTGCTTAGATAAATCATAACTTTTCAAATTCATTCTGATAACTCAAATAGGTAAACATGTAACAGTAGTATGAACAGAGGGTGGGCTGAAAATAATAACTTGACCAAAAAAATGTTAATATTTTAAAATATGTCATCCAATTTTTGGAAAATTTAGTAATATTTTGAACCTACCCTCTACGCACGCGCTAGTTAGGTACCTATCCGCGCGCGCTTGCGACTTATATTATAAGTAAATAGTACTTAACAGTCACTAAAGTCTCTAGCTTTTGTGCCGGATATCTGAAGCTGTGTTTCTAAATCTATTTGAACGCAATGGACGAAAAGTCTTATTATATTATAAAATTGTAACTCAAAGAAATAAACAATTGTTGACAATGGAGTTGTTTAGCATTTTAATTAGTTTATTTTTAAATTGTTGTTTGCTTTGAATTATTAAGATGCCGTACCTAATGGGTAAAAATGGGACTATATTACTAAGATTTGCTATCTGTCTTTCACCAGGTTTTGCTATTATTTCATGAACCGTTATAGCTAGATCATTGAACTGAAACACTTCGTGCGTGAGTCCGGCCCTGTAGAATTAGATTTTGTTCCAAAATCAGAGGTAATACGGTGGTTTAAAAAGTGTAACGTCATATTTATCATTTTATTTGAAATAAAGAGTTTTGATTACCAATTTTTTGTTATTTGTTCAATGTTTATTATTAAAAAGTAAGTGAAAAAGCCAATCATTTTAAAAGTAACAATTTTATGTAAAATTTATACTCTTTTAAACTCGCAATGAACCTTTATGATTACGTTACAAAGACATAATTACATAAATTATGTGTCCTTTCATTTTAATACTGAATTGTTTTTAAAAAGAAAAGACTTATCTGGTTAGTTGTGCCTTTAAAACGATAAAAAGATATTTTATTTGTAATTATTTTGTTAAGATGAAAGGGAAAATTGGGATTATCTGTATAAAAAATAAATAAATAAATATATTACTATACATGGTTGGATAGGTATTTCAATTGTGTACTTTAATTAATAACTTGTTTCTCCCAATAATACACAAAGGATTTTTTCTGCTAAAAAAACCTTGAAAAATTTCAAACTCGATTATCTTACATTTTTGTTTTTGTTAGTTATGCCTTTTTACAATAAGACGGCAGTACTTAACAACGTATTTCAAACGCACTCGTAACGTGAACAGGCGGTGGTTTTTGATTTCAATTGGTTAACGAAACTTAAATGTTTCGGCTAACTCGAACGCGTGTACTTACGTTACGTTGCGGTTAGTCAAGCCTAATAAGGCCCCAGTGCGTTTATAACTTTCAGTGAAGGTATGTTATTAAGATGTTTTTTCGCAATTTCCTTGACGAAAAAGCGAACGCAACACCGACCCTTTATCGCTGGTGAGATCTTGTTTTCCTTTTGTTACGTGACTCTAATGTGTTTAGTGACGTGTATCGTTAAAATCAAGTTACAAAACTATTTTTTGTTTATTGTGACTAATGTTTTTGATGATGAATTTCAGCTGTGTTTTTTTCATTCTCGTAATATTTTGATATACGAGTATGTAGTAAATTTAATGCCAGATTTTTCAGCTCAAACTACGTAATCTGTTTATTCCTTCGAGCGACTCCAGTGACTCAAGCCATTCCCCTTTTTGGTTCAATTATTCGCAGATTTCCCTCAAAAGATTTTGTATAAGGATTGTAAAGAACAAAGAGGTAGATAACAGAGTGTTGAAGTTTGTTGGTCATCCGTCAACTTTTTTACTCTTACACCATCTACATGATACAATATTTTGGCCGCGGTGATGTAAGTGAACGATTTTATTACGATAATAAGTCCTTCTCTTACGTCCTTCCGTCATCTTCTTCTTGTCATGATTTCCAGGTTCCCAGTTGTATTTGAATTTTTAACTCGGAGCCTGGTGTGCGCTTACTATTTCTCCTGCTTTTGGTTTGGGTTTCAAGAGTTATTGCTATCTGATGTCCTCGAGAGAAGCACCAAAACATTATCCATTGTTCAACAAGTGTACTGGCTGCACGATAAGGTGAGGATTCCTCTAAAATATATCTGACTCACACTGCCGTAACTTTTTTGGTTATTTCATCATGTACCAATTATTATGATCGAAGTATTTCTTTTATTTCTCACAAATATTTTATCACTTATTCTCATAAGTACTGTAATTCGTAGCTTTGCTCACGTATTTCGTACTTTTATATCCCTTGCAACGTAAGCAGAGATCGTAAAATAATGGTGAATAGCTGGCTCGTGTAATGCTGTTAAAGAAATTGTACAGAGAGCCGAGATTCGATGCGAAACCCGCTTACAAAACGTAAATTTTTTGCTATATAGTTAGTTAAGATAAGGTGAACATCTAGAGCGGGACTTGAACCCACGACCAGAGACAGACTCAGGGGGGATACAAAACAACTGGACACGTCCTGGACATTCGACATTTTCTCCTATTCATTCAACATAGGCTATATTTCACAAACTTACAGGCTAGCGGAGCCACTGGCACCAGCCAGTTATTTAATTCAGCTACAATGTCAGCGATCTCTCTTCATTAAAAAATAATTCTGATAATTTGATCGTGTAACCACACAATGCTTCAAATAGTTGGGAAGTTTCCCAACTCAAGCCACATAATATCCTCGCTAGTGTATCGCGACCTTTGTTGTTTATGCATAACGTGACGGCTACCCTCAGGGTGCTACTAGCACGTCTGGGGTTTATTAACTGGGCGTACGTCTACAAATTCTTCTTTGTAGGTTTATTTATAAGAAGTTCGTGTTCACTGGAGCTTTGCTACAGTCTTTTGCTCCTTTCAATATTACAAATGTGCCTACCTATAATGGATAAATATTTTTTCTACTTAAATCATTGTCATTCTTATAGAGATTTCCTAGCCTGAGGTCCACTGAGTGGTTTTGATTTGGATGTCGGATTTGCTGGAATTGACTGTCGTCTTTCTTCCGACCCTGAGAGAAAGTCTTAGCCAGATCGTTCACCATCTTGCAAGTGAAGGACCACTGAATTTTTTTGTTTTATAAATAAAAATTTTTATTTTTATTAATTATCTATACATTCTTTATTTTATTACACATTCCGCTAAGAAGTCCTTGCCTGAGCCTATATTTTGAAAAGCTATAACATGATAGTGACCACGCGATAACCCGGCAGAGTAGAATTGGGCCACCCCATCTATTCCCATGCATCCCAGACTCAGTCCCAAATGCATGCCTGGAGTAAATAATAGTGATCGGAATACGGTAATATGCTCAACCCCTATTATGTGGAACCGAATACAATGATTGGTGAAATGTGCGTGTTAATTCATCTCTGCCTAACCCTCCAGGGATAAAGGCGTGATTTTATGTATGTAACATGATACAAGTGTAAATGGAGAGCAATCCATTTACTTACTTAGCTTACTTAGCAAATCTCACACAATAGAACCTCTGGACAAGTGACGATTCGTTTGCAGTCATATCTTCTATATACATATAATAAATCTGTAAACGATCGATGTCTGTACATGGAAGGGAAATGAGAAAAATTGTTATAGGGGGACTTTATAAACGTAATAGAAGCCAAATCAACGTACTTTGGAATTTTTGTCTGTTTGTCTGTTTATCTGTTTATCTGTTTCTCTGTTTGTCTGTGAGTTTGTGCACGGTAATCTCAGAATCGGCTGAACGGATTTGGTTGCGGTTTTCACTAATATATTGTGGTAGGCTTCACTTAACATTTAGTGTTTGTTTTATTGAAATCAGTTCATAAATAAAAAAGTTATGTCAATAATAGCATATCACGGCTAACAATTTGTGATAGTGTGAATAGATCGAACCAATAAAGAAGCAACAATGCTTACAAGAAGATATTATTTCGGTCATAGGAATCTGAAGAACTTCGAGAGGCCAGAGTTCTACATCTCAGCCAAGTCAGGTCAGGTTACTGCAGAATCTACGGCACAACAAGTGTCTCGATAGATTTCACATTGTTTTCGAACGATTTTCTCTCGAATCCAACAAATTAGTAAGCAGCTGGTTCGGTAAAAAGACTCCTGGCTTTCATAATTAATATCATCACGCTATTATAATAAGGAATGGGACAGAATGTTTTTATGACATAATTATGTAAACGTCTATTTCACACTTTGATTTCATGGTAACTGTGGCTCAATACGTCTGCGGTGGACTTATAACTTAGCTGAGTCGCGTTCGAATCCATCTAAAATGTAATTTTCCTTTTTTATGGTTTTTTATTTACTTTTGTTGAACTTTTTTACTTTCTTGTGTATTTGTTGTATTTTATTGTATTTATAGTTTTATTTAAAATATAAATTCTATGCTTAGTATTCTATAGGTAGTACATAAAACTAGGCTGTGTGACAGTAATAGTAGAACTCATTATATAATATTCTTAGATCTATACAAAATACTTCATTTCGGAGAATGAAAAAGTGGTCCCACCCGCCTGAGAAGTCATAAAACTGAAAGTGGTATCCCCCATTGATACCGATTCCACCACATCGGGGCTAGCGCAATATTGGAATCAAACCGATTAAAATTTAACATAGGAATGGGGCATTGGGGGTATTCTGGGCTTAGGTACCCCAGTATACCTGCTTTGGTTACCTATCATAAATAGGCGGTCTCAACGTGAAGAGCAGGGATTGCTTCGGCTAGGGTGATGGGTAGCCTAAGCTATCACCATCAAAGCCGCGCTCATGGAGGAAGTAAATCGTTGCACCTTCCCTGAAGCACATTCGTATTCTGGGAGATAGTTGTCCCTATGAATGTTCTAATGAGCTATTTCAATTAATTCCACGCTCTCCTTTCCTGCACAGGACAACTCATGCAAGGCTCAGATGTCATCCACATACGGATCAGAATATTCCATCAAGAACCAAGCGGTTTGGTGACCCATTCCTATGTCGCACCATTAAGATCTGAAATCCCTACCAGCTCACGGTTTACTTCTTTCTACTGTCCCGGGTCCTTTAAGGGGGGCGTGAAAAGGCTTCTGATGATCCCATAAACATGAGTGCCACCATTGTTAAGATGGTACACGTTTATAATGATGACCCTATTTCCGAGTCTTTGCTTTTAGCTTAACATCAGTCGAGGTGAAGTTAAATTGACGTGTCCTATATAAAAAAACTCCTTATCTTAAAAATAAGAAAACACATGTGTGGGCAGAGCAATACAGTTCATAAAGAAATGAAGTTCCAAACAGCTTGGTTCGAGGTGGCATTATTTCTACCGTATGTAACTGACGGAAGGAAGGAGAGATTAGTTGAAAGACTCCTAATAGGCTCTTTCACTCGCCGTGGTGCGGTAGAAATTGTAATTATACAATGTTAGTGACCTGGTGACTAACATTTTTTTTTTTTACCAACGCACGCCGCTGCGATATTATCGATTCCGTCTAATAAGTAGGTATCTAATAGTAAATACGTAAATCTATCCCAGAAATGATAACAGTACACCAGGAGAAGCCAACCTATGTATTAGGTATATATTTAAAAGATACCGCTGCTCCTATTATATAAGAGAGACTGAATGTGGGCAGAGACACACTCAGTTCCAGTAAATTTCATCAGACCAAAAAAATCCGCCACGTGGACATCAACTCCAGTACCAATTTGGAAGTATCTACATCATCTGCTGGAGACAAGCTTACCAATACAAGGAATATATAGCAAAATGAGGCTATATGACCCCATCCCAGTCAATGCTGTATTTGCTCTCTTGCCCACTGCGCCCCTCTTCTCTACCTGTGTGTAAAGCAATGAACAACGATGTGACTGTGGTCGATGGAATTTATCATAAAACTGGAACTACCCACCATTGGCTCTACAAAGAAGAGAACCACTGCTCACTGCTCAGGGCGTGCAAGGCACCGGGTTTTCTTGAAAGTATTTTGTGTGATACTTGATGTACTTATTTTAATTTGTTCAGTTCGTAAATGGTGGCAGCATGTTTTATGAATTTGGGAGGAAGGAAGAATATTTAAACCATTTAAACTGGTGAACATTACCAAGTCCACATATAACAATGTTCATCACATACTTGATAATGATTTCGTCAGCAAAATGTTGAATTTTTCAAAATCCTTCCGCAATATTTGCCAAGCCCATAGAAGAAGTCTGTCAATTTTCGTAGTTTTCAGTAGTTTAGCCCTGTATTTACAAGTCAGTCACTCAAAAGACTATCTTCATAATATTTAATTTAAAAATACGAGGTGGAAGATGTCAAGCGAGTTTTCGAAATGATTTGAATACAGTTTTGTTTCTTTTTTTAAATAAAGAAATGTTTCCTTTGCGTAAAATTCACTATTTCCAGTATTTCGAGTACTTCCGTTCCAGTTGGGATGAAAATCTTCTACCATGTTTAATAATGAGTTTGAGCTATTCCGAACTAAACGCGGACGAAGTCGCGGGTAACAGCTAGTATTACATATTTTTGTATTCTAGATCGAGAAAACAAGGATTAAAAGTCCAAGTTAAAACTGAACTTATGGGGTAAACAAAATTCATTACCCCGATTGAGACTCAATTGCGACTCAAGCGACTTTACGAAAATAACCCGAGTTGTATTCGAAGAGTTTCTTTTTAATAATGGACACGTCATTTGACTTCTTCTCGCCTGATGTTAAGCTAAAGGCGAAGTACCCGATTTTGAGTGATTTTTTTAATATATTTTTATGGTAGTTCAAATTTAAACAGAAGTTATACTTTTAATCCTGCTTACTCCTAATCTAAACTATCATAAAATAGTAATCTAGTTGTGTAACTAATGATATCTGGACGGGCGGTGTCGCGGACAGAGGCTAGTCCATACTTATATTTTAAATGCGAAAGTAACTCTGTCTGTCTGTCTGTCTGTATGTTACGCTTTCACGCCTAAACCACTGAACCGATTTTGATGAAATTTGGTATAGGGGTAGATTAGACCTTGAGAAAGGACATAGGCTATGTTTGGTCGCGATAACCGATATCCACGCGGGCGGAGCCGCGGGCAAAAGCTAGTTGTAGAATATAATGAATGCATGGGATTGATGGGTATTTGAAGTTTTTATCAGTCATCAGATGTCACTCCCATACATTACGCAATCTATTATTATTTATAGCCTAGCCAATTGAGTGGACGTTAATCTAAAAAAATATCTGTGACGGTCAGAGATAACTTTTTGGCGGCAAACATTTTGGTGTCAGACTATGAAACCAAAATATATATTTTATATACATTACCAAGTCCACATATAACAATGTTCATCACATACTTGATAATGATTTCGTCAGCAAAATGTTGAATTTTTCAAAATCCTTCCGCAATATTTGCCAAGCCCATAGAAGAAGTCTGTCAATTTTCGTAGTTTTCAGTAGTTTAGCCCTGTATTTACAAGTCAGTCACTCAAAAGACTATCTTCATAATATTTAATTTAAAAATACGAGGTGGAAGATGTCAAGCGAGTTTTCGAAATGATTTGAATACAGTTTTGTTTCTTTTTTTAAATAAAGAAATGTTTCCTTTGCGTAAAATTCACTATTTCCAGTATTTCGAGTACTTCCGTTCCAGTTGGGATGAAAATCTTCTACCATGTTTAATAATGAGTTTGAGCTATTCCGAACTAAACGCGGACGAAGTCGCGGGTAACAGCTAGTATTACATATTTTTGTATTCTAGATCGAGAAAACAAGGATTAAAAGTCCAAGTTAAAACTGAACTTATGGGGTAAACAAAATTCATTACCCCGATTGAGACTCAATTGCGACTCAAGCGACTTTACGAAAATAACCCGAGTTGTATTCGAAGAGTTTCTTTTTAATAATGGACACGTCATTTGACTTCTTCTCGCCTGATGTTAAGCTAAAGGCGAAGTACCCGATTTTGAGTGATTTTTTTAATATATTTTTATGGTAGTTCAAATTTAAACAGAAGTTATACTTTTAATCCTGCTTACTCCTAATCTAAACTATCATAAAATAGTAATCTAGTTGTGTAACTAATGATATCTGGACGGGCGGTGTCGCGGACAGAGGCTAGTCCATACTTATATTTTAAATGCGAAAGTAACTCTGTCTGTCTGTCTGTCTGTATGTTACGCTTTCACGCCTAAACCACTGAACCGATTTTGATGAAATTTGGTATAGGGGTAGATTAGACCTTGAGAAAGGACATAGGCTATGTTTGGTCGCGATAACCGATATCCACGCGGGCGGAGCCGCGGGCAAAAGCTAGTTGTAGAATATAATGAATGCATGGGATTGATGGGTATTTGAAGTTTTTATCAGTCATCAGATGTCACTCCCATACATTACGCAATCTATTATTATTTATAGCCTAGCCAATTGAGTGGACGTTAATCTAAAAAAATATCTGTGACGGTCAGAGATAACTTTTTGGCGGCAAACATTTTGGTGTCAGACTATGAAACCAAAATATATGAAAAATATAAAGTTATTAAGACAATAATATATAGTCATAGTGTAATAGTTTGTATTTTTACCGCCAGCACGTATTTTTGGTGTATACCCCACCAATTTATCGATGTGCACAATATGAGTTCATTCAAATCACGTTGCGGAGCGTGATCGGCTACTCACGCCTCCTATAAGTGAAAAATATTTTTCGGTGTAATGTATGAAACGTAGTCAATGCAATAAGTCCGTTGATTGAGTAGGCCCCTGTAGAAAGTTCATATTATTAATAATAATTATTGCACAAACTTTTTTGTACCAACTCTATAGCATATTCTGAGTGACATCGAGTTTAGCAGTTATAAAGTGAGAAGACGGTGCATCACAATTGGTCAACATAGAAGAGAGAACTGGCGTAAAACAAGACCAACTTAAATGTGTCGGCTTCTACAAACATTGGTAGTCAAGAAACGACTACTTCTGCCTGCTGACTACCACTGAGAATCCTCCAGATACAGAAAGTTGAATTCCGAAAATATTTAGATCCCAAAATGATTACTTTCCCAAAATGATGATTATTCTTAGTCTCGCAAAATTTTAAGTTGTTGTAGTGTTGAAATATTCAAAAGTAGAATTCTCAAAATGTAAAATTTCCCCCTAGAAAATTAAGGGCCTGGTTTTGTGGTTAGAAGACGGTCTTTACCATTTATGTTTCATCGTGAAACACGTCAATATATAACAATGGTAAGATGATGGTTAAACCAGTCTATAATAATAACGATTAAGTAGATATTAATCAACAGCGTCCCTTATAGAAAGACGTTGTCACGAAAATATTTCTTGGGTGCCTTTGTGTTTGCCTCCGTAATTTGTCGTAAAAGGTTACAATCGTTTATATGGAAATCTGTACGTGGAAATCATATTGGATCTAAATCAGTTCGGATCTGCTAGCGATCCAGATACCCGCTCGTAAATCAAGATTGTTCCAACATTACAAGAATATACTTACTTTCATAAATTTAAGAGCTTTTGGCGTCCAGAGCGCCCGTTAATAGTCTCTGGGGTTATGCCAAACGGAAATTTGTCAGAAATCTACTTAATAAAAATGAATGTTGCTACGCGTATACCACGACGACGGTTCAACCGAGTCGGCTAATTGTAGTTGGTGTGTTCCAAAAGTTAAAAAATAATTATGTCACGGGACCGGAAATGAAAAAAATTCCACTCGGAGAAACCGCAAGCATCAGCTAGTGTATAAATATAGACATTCTTCTTTTGTTCAATATTAAAAATGTTATTGAACCCTGCCCAAAGCTTTTGTGTATGCATTTTCAAAATCGTGTGGTAACTTAAACTTTAGCACCGCAATTTTTATGCGTGTATTATAGGGGTAAACTCGCCTCAACGAAGATTTACCACAATCAAATCTTAATTAACTCGACTCAGTCGTTTTAAAATTATTATTATTTTGAAAAGACTGAGATAGTCTGACAGATTCGTTTAGGAAGAATATTAAAAATGTGAAAGTAGTTAATAGTTATTCAATCACGCCAACATAGCCACATAAATCGGGATAAATTTGGCGAAGACATAGATCATAGGTTAGCGACTTCTTAGCCCGAGAATTGGTTCCTTTTACCGTTGAAAATTTTCACACGGGTAAAACTACAGGCGTTAGCTAGTGTAATATAAACCTTTTCTAAATCGTTATTCCTCATAAAACCATATGATGTAATACTGAAGGTTCCATTAGGGCCGCTCGACGGTAATGTTGATCTAACGGGCTATTCAGGCCACTCGCGTTATATGAGGATCAATTTTATTTTTAGCTATCATTATATTTACTTACTCGCCCCCCGTGACCGTGCGATCAGCTTGAAGTATTGTAGTCGATTGATAAACGAAACCTGAACCTGACGTGGTCTGGCAATGGAGTGGTCCCAACTGTCATAAGCATGCCTGCTAAGAAAATTGCAGAAGCTGTAAACATAATGAAAATTTGTAAAAAGTTTTAAAAAAGTGTAAAAAACACTTTTTTATGCATTTAAACTCTATAGTTTAATTGCATAAAAAAGTGTGATGTGAGTATTATGGCAATGTATACAACCATTTTATGAAAATTTAATGGAAGCAAATGGAATCTTATCCTTTTTCGAATCGGTTGAGGTGGCCAGAGTAATGTATGTCTGCGTATTTCTGATCTTCAAACGCGACGCTTTTAAAGTAAATATTTTTAGGGGCTTCCGAGAAATTTAGCGTACATTTATTGGTAGGCCTTAAACTACAAAAGGTTTCGTGTCTACACGATACACGGATTTAAGATTTGGCGTTACGGTATAACCAAGTCAGGTAAGCTACAATTGTAACAGTTAGATCCATGATAGAGTATTATTTCGGAGACACGGTGGTGTCTTCTACCGGCTGACCCTCGTACTTTCTGGAAACCATTGTTTCGGCGAGTATCTGTAGCAGCATCCCAAACTCAGGACAGCCATAGGTGTGAGTAGGCTCAAACTATGCTTCAACTATAGTCTGAAGCAAGAATGTGTGAGATTCAGTCACCTTGTAATGCGAGGAAGTGATATAGGAATAAGAAGATAACCCGTCTACCCGTCGTCTGGTAAATGTTGATGCTCAGCTCCATGCCTGAGGACGAATGTGGGTGCTGCCCTTAACCTACAAAATTTTCACATTATCTTTGGACCCATTAGCGGAATATAATATAATAATACGTATTTACCTTTCATTCAACCGATTACATGAAACTTCACTCGGCTACCTTGAGTGTACATTTCATAGCAGGGTTACTGGGGGCTTTGATAGCCTACAAAACTGTTACTAGCAGTTTTATGCACTACAAAATTACCTTTGTATTTTGATGAAATATATTAAAAACGTTCATTCTTAATACACTCTTACTATTTTGGTTGTGAACTTGTTATAATAGGTACATTATGGATCTAGTGTAAAATCATTTTTCATAATTCTGTCTTTGTTCCCTTCTAACCTATATTCCAAAATTTCAGCATTTTCCTTAATTTCTGTCTTGACTTGTATTGTTTCCTTGTCTTTACTTCACACAAAGCCCTCGACTACTTTCCTTGTATAAAATACAAAAGACAATTTTCTTTAGAGTCTTCTTATTTCTGTCACCTTAAATTACTTCTTTGTTACGAGGCAAAACCGCTTCGGATTTTGATAATATTCGAGTTGAAATGATTGATATTGCCTTGTAAGATTTTATTGGGATATTGGGGGATACTGAATACATTGTTTGGCTCGCAATAATTTCAAGTGTGGAATTACCGAAGACAGTATATTCCGAACTTTGTAAATGATAAAATTAGGGCCGATATTAAATTTAATTGTTAATATGAGAGACGTGTCGGCTGTTTTATACCTGTTAGTCTTGAAGAAAAGCTTAAAGTTGTAATAGTACTAGCGTAAAAATTCAAATCGTTTGGTTTTCTTAAAACAACTAAGCCGTTCAGTTTACTTTTAGTTTATCTTTCAAATAAGGTCAGCTGTTCCGCATGAAAACAGGCCGCGTGAAAAAAGTCTACAGTGAGGGCGCCTGGGTAACAGGTGCGAGCCAAAAATTGAATGAGTTACTGGTGTGAAATATGGACAGTCTGTTTGGTTGATATAATTTATATAGTGCTATTAATATCTTGTAAGTAGCACCGTCTCAGAGAAGTTAAGAGCATATTACTGATTCTGGTCTGGCCTTTTGTTAAAGAAAAAATGATACTAATGTCGTCAGGATAATGATTTATGTCTGTTTAGAAGAATTACGGACACTAACAATATTCAATTGCTAGGTGATTCTCGACAGGCGTGGATGATTGCTTCTCTGGATAGTTTGTCTAAACGTTGCATCGTCTGATGCAACGCTTTTTCTCAACTTTCCTGAATCGTACATTTGAGGCAATAAACTTGCCCCGTCTAAATTACAAAATAATGTAGTTGCTTCTAAGATAAGAAATAATAAGTGTAGGAGAGAAAGGGAGAGAAGAGATGAAGAAGATTACCTGATATGTGAATGTAATTTTTGAAGCGGTTACATTTAAAGATACTTTTCTATAACATACAAAACGCTTTACTGGTTTCAGATTCTGTTTTAGTTGATACCTAGAACTAGAACAGTGAATCTCGTTTGAAAAAAGCAAGTGACTCAGCGAGATACTTTTAATATGTATTTTGTTATAGAGTTGCCTCTTTTAGTTGTGATTCATTTTCAGTCGACTTCAGAAGGAGAAGGTTCTCCTTAAGATTGCTCTTGAGTAATCCAGGTATTCTTTTTCAGGTAAGGTCTTTACTTAAATAGCGTGATATTGCTCGATTATGAAGGGATAAGGTAAAATTGAAGGTACCTTCTGTAACTTTCCTTATAGTTTTTTTTAACGGAGACGAAATGGGGGTTGCACATTTATTAACTTTAATAAAACTATGAGTTTTAGCTGAAACATCAAGGACTTTGGTCTACAGTTCACAGAACTACTAGTAATTATAATGAACTCTCTTTTATTATTACACATTTTGAGAACACTGTACTTTTTCCTCAGTAGGTATTTATTTTATTAAACCTTTTTTTTTTTTTTTTATACAGGACACGTCAATTTGACTTCACCTCGCCTGATGTTAAGCTAAAGGCAAAGTCTCGGAAAGAGGGTCACCATCGTAAGATTTACCATGTTAACAGTGGTGGCACTCAGCTTGACGGCCTCATTAGATGCCTTTTCACGCCCCGCTTAAAGGACCCGGGACTGTAGGAAGAAGGAAACACGTGAGCTGGCAGGGAGTTCCAGGTCTTAGTGGTGCGGCATAGGAATGAATCACTGAAACGCTTGGTTCTAGCAGGTATACTCTGCACCGTAAATGGATGACATCTTAGCCCTGCACGTGTCGTCCTGTGAAGGAAAGGGGAGGGTGGGACTAATTGGAAGAGCTCGTCAGAACATTCACCATGGTAGAGACGGTAGAAAACTGCCAAAGACGCAACATCTCTACGCATCTGCAAAGGCTCGAGGGTGTTCGTGACCTCAGGATCCCCAATAATGCGGACCGCACGTCGCTGCAACCTGTCTGGTAGTATACCATGAACAATTTTTTCCCCGAAATGTGGGGATTGCTTCCCCGAAATTCAAATTTTAATAGTCCGATGAACACGTTCACCGTGTGTATCCTCGGCCTTAACCCATCTCATTGAGAATTTACCGGCTCGTTATTTTCCAGTGGTCTCTTACTTGAGCGAGATTTATTGGAAGTTACATTGCTATGGCCGTCCTTTTCTGACGAATACATTTGACAATATGCTTGAAAGAGACGACATGGTTATTATATCGGATCGTAGATGCAATTTTGAATTTTATTTTATTAGATGTTTGAAGACGTTTTATTATGTTCAGATTAAATATTAATTTTGATTTAATAGGGCTATATTTTTTTGGATTTAAAGCTTTAGGCTTTCAATTACTTATATCACATTTTTTTATAAAAAACAAAGTCAGCTTATAGGCAGCTTATATTCACACTTAATATTTATTATACTTCAACAGGAGAGGCTTTTCTCGATATAAATAAGGATACGGGGGTGACTAATCAGCATCACACCACAATGTACAACCTATATGCGGTAATAACGTTCACCAAAAGAGTACTATATTTTTAATTTGAGCTTTAAATAAAAGCATTGGTAGACAAACAGACAGACGGGCAATGAAGTCTTGTTAAAGGGGTCCATTTTTATCCCTTATATACGGAACTCATTAACCAAACAATATAAAATGACTTGAAGAACCGTAATCATTTCTTCACATACCTAAATTCACACGCTTAACATTTTTTTTCACAGAATTGTTTGGTGTATTAGAATTACTTAACCTCATAAGTTGATCAAACAAACTTGTGAAAACTAAGACGTTTAAATCTAAACTAATTATAATCTAACGTACCCTGGCACAATTTCCAAGTGTTTTTTTAAGGACACGTTAATTTGACTTCACCTCTCATGATGTTAAGCTAAAGGCAAAGTTTCGGAAAGAGGGTATACTATGTTAACAGTGGTGGCACTCAGCTTGACGGCTTTTCACGCCCCGCTTAAAGGACCCGGGACTGTAGGAAGAAGGAAGCTGAGCTGGCAGGGACTTCCAGGTCTTAGTGGTGCGGCATAAGAATGAGTCACTGAAACGCTTGGTTCTGGATTCAATAAGATATAGAACAGTGTTTAGATTAGACCCCTGTCCAAAAGTCAACGCAATCTATAAAAAGTTATGTTGCTAAGTCTAATTGCGCAGGCGCTCTTAATATATACACTTGGTGTTAATCACTTTAGTAATACCTACTTAATAGCTAACAAATTGAAACCTTTGATGTTCCTTACATTGGTAATTCTCATCACGGAAACAGCATTTGTAATTTAATCCCGAAGACACAAATGTTCACTTTTCTAAAAACAGAGATGAAGGAATTTCGATATCAACAGGCATTAGTTGGCATCCATTCTGTGATGTAGCTTCAATATTTACCGTGAAGTTATTACTACTGAGCTCCACAATCAATTGTACAGTCAGCATCAGAAAGATGTTGACGTACAAAATACTCAAAATTATCTTAATTTAATTTTCCCCCCTTTCTAGATGACTGATTGTTTTGATATTTGGTGCACACCTTTATTTTGGACAATAATACCATATTAATCAATAAAACAGATTGATTTGCTCTTAATACGATAGTTTTAAGAACATTTCGAGACTTCGTCGTCCAGATATTTGTGACGCTGACTGTATAAGGAGTGGTTAGTAATTACCAGGACATAAATACGAGAAATACGAGCTTAATGGTTGAATCCAGCTATCTTCAACCTTTAAGCTACTAGTATAACACAAAAAAACAGAAACAGTTCGAAAACTGAATTCTCACTCCGTGTGCTTCTCCCAGGAAATGTTTGTACATTAGCTGCAAATGACATCAATCAATTTGTCTTAGTCAAAATCTAGAGACACAGTAAGTGCAGCGCAAAAAAGATCTACTACAAATTACCAAATAAATACACATTCCATAACATGTACACATTGACAGTTTATAAAATAACTAGCTGTTGCCCGCGGCTCCACCCGCATGGATATTGGTTATCGCGACCAAACTTAGCCTCCTTCCTCAAAGTCTAAGCAGCCCCTTTAACAAATTTCATCAAAATAGGTTCAGTGGTTGAGGCGTGAAAGCGTAACAGACAGACAGACAGACAGACAGACAGAGCTACTTTCGCATATATAATATTAGTATGGAAGTATGGACTAGCTGTTGCCCGCGGCTCCACCCGCGTGGATATTGGTTATCGCGACCAAACATAGCCTATGTTCTTCCTCATAGTCTAATCTACCCCTATACCAAATTTCATCAAAATAGGTTCAGTGGTTAGGTCGTGAAAGCGTAACATACAGACAGAGTTACTTTCGCATTTATAATATTAGTACCGATATTGACATTAGCTTCCCTGCACATAACGCGTATTTCATGCTGCGTTTTGCCATGCATTATGTAAGCGTACTATGTCTGTACAGTATATATGGTCAAATAAATTTCTAATTATGGCCCGGCAAATTGCAAACTGCCGTAAGCTAGATTGGAAGCTGGTCTAAAGGACTCCCGGGAGATTTATGTGCGGTGAAGTCTCAATGGACAAAAACGCTTTGTCTCTTTGTCTCAAGAGGTATATTACTTTGAACAATGGTTTGCACTTGGCATATGTGCTAAAACTTCCACTAAAATAAATTAACAACAAAATGTGTGCACCACTTGGTCAGAAATAGCGCGAAGCATTCAAATATTGGTCAACAATCTTGACAATATGACAACTAGTATTTGCTAACTTTTAATTCCCGTTCTAATAACTAGTTAACTATTATAGCTAAAGTCATCCATACTTAATATTATAAATGCGAAAGTAACTCTGTCTGTCTGACTGTCTGTAAGCCACTGAACCGATTTTGATGAAATTTGGTATAAGGGAAGATTAGACCTTAAGAAAGGACATGGGCTATGTTTGGTCGCGATAACCGACATCCACGCGGGCGGAGTCGCCGGCAAAAGCTAGTAATACATAATCAAATAACATGGTGAAAAGATAACGGACTCCGGACTCCCAAGATGAAAGCCTCGGATGCGACCGTGACTAACGCCTAAATGATGATGATGATGATGATGATGATGATAGTGAGTATCATATTTTTTCCTCCGTGGGTTGCTCTTATTAATCTCACTCTGCACTCAATTATATCGGGTCATCTATGTAAATAGGTACTACGTCACCGAACTTAATAGTATTCCCGTTCTCTCCAGCTAAGCTAAATTGTTTATGTAATGGCCACTATTTGCACGGACACTTACCCGTAGCTGGGGCTAGATGGTCAGCCCACAACTCGAAGGGGGCCATCTCGAAAGAGATGGTCCTGTGTCTGCCGGGGTGCGAGAGATATGCGTTTTAGTCGGTTCGAGTCCGACATAACCACCTCCACCGACTCGGTGGGGGTGGTATCCGTGGGGATTTATCGCACGATAAAAAAAAACACGGACACTCTAGCCCTAAAAAGTCCGATAACTGATCTAACTACAACATTGATATCACGATAGGGTTCAATATCAAGTAATAAACTATAACAAGGTATAACACAAATAAGCTTGTAATATTATACATAAACTCATATAAACTCACGCCTGTATTCCCCGAAGGGGTAGGCAGAGGTGCTAGCACCCACATTTCGCCAGTTTATGTTTAGGTCCCAATGTAATAGGTGGCGAGCCTATTGCCATTAACCGGGCACTTAGAAACCTGCGATAAATACACACATAACTTCGAAAAGCATCGAAAAGTCATTGGTGTGTGCCATGGTGAACCTGGGATCGAACCCGAGATCTCGTCTTAGCAGTCCATTACCCATACCACTAGGCTGCCGCAGATTTAATATTATGGAGGATAATAAATTAACATTTGCATAAAACATGAAGTAAATCATGTGTTAAGATTAATAAATAGTTTATAACATCATCCTTACACATATAACACATCTGCGACATCATAAAATAGACATTTGAAAGTAACCCAAACACTCATTGATACCCAAAAAGCAAGCAAAATAACGACCTACGAAAACAGCTGTCCTTATCCCTTACTGTCCCTTATTTGTCTATGGACCATCGTTTCGGCAATTCTCACGTACCTACTTACTTATTAAGGGCTCTTAGGGTGGATTTAAAAAACTGCTTTAAATTCCACTCTCGTAACGGCAAAACTTTGGTTTGATGTGGTCAAATTGACGAAATCTAAATATCTTTGACCCAATTTCTGTTAAAAAATTAAGATTATGCTAATGGTTCATCTACTTATAATCAACTAGCTTTTGCCCACGGCTCCGCCGGCCGGCGTGGATGTCGGTTATCGCGACCAAACATAGCCTATGCCCTTTCTCATTGTCTAATCTACCCTTATACCAAATTTCATGAAAATCAGTTCAGTGTTTTAAGCGTGAAAGCGTAACATACAGGCAGACAGCCAGACAGAGTTACTTTCGCATTTATAATATTAGCATGGATTATAGGCGTCAAGGAAAGTAAGGACGAATATGTCTGAAGCATATCCGTTGACGGGAACGCGATTATTTCTACCAGTTTAATCTGGAGGTCTTTCAACCAAAATGCCCTGGTCTTTACGCTTGTTTATATTTAGTTTCTGTACTGGTACTGTTCTGTTAGCTTAGCCTACTTAAAACAAACGTCAGATATATTTTACGCCAACTGGGATTAGAGGTGAGCGAGGCAGGAGAATGCGAGACGCTAGTTTGTTCACATTAGCGTAAACGGCTTGAGTCGCCGTTTCAGCAGGTAACGAGCAATTGTTGTCCTGAACTGTAATTTTGTTACATTATCTTATTTTGTGTTGTCGTCTTTTTGGTTTATGTTTTAATTTTAACAGATAAACACATGATCATTTCCAAGAATATAATCTATATTAATGACAGCTTGGCGGTAGAGAACGCGACTGCCACGCAGGAGGCGCGGGTTCGATTGCTCAGTGCAAATATTTGTATGCATGAACATGGCTATTTGCATTCGTGTGGGTGTTTCTATATAATAGGTATGTATTTATTTCCAAAAAAAAACGTATATAAGTATGTTTTTCCGCATTCTAGATTCCATAACACAAGCTGTAAAAGCTTACCATGGGTCGAGATAGCGTTGTGTACAATGTTGTGGAATATAATATATTTTTTATTTATTTTATTAATATTATCTATACTTTTTAACAAGTCGCAAGAGGTCGCACACTATATGGAAAACGGCCTCCTATAATTCCTGCTGATGTCATTAATCGCGGTAGATTGTTGCACTTGTTAAAACTGGGCATAGGTTCCAGAGTAATGTTAAGCGTAATATCTCAGTTACTGAGGGTCTTATCAACGGTGCAATGGGAATTGTTTGTAAGTTTGGATGGCCTGCTCTGCGTCGCGATCAGTAAGAATCCAACGAGTTACCTGATGCAGTTTTTATTAAATTCGCCGATGATACTATTGGCAATAGATTGAAAGATAGTGACGGCTTAGTTGCAATTGCACCAGTATCAGCTACATTTCAACCAACAAAAAGCTACGGGAATGTGGTAAGAAGAATGCTGCCGTTCATCTTGAGCTGGGCTGTAACGGTTAATAAGCTTCAGGGCACCACATTAAATAAAGCGGTGATGACACAGTGGCAGTAAATAGTAGACTTCAAACAGATTTCTTGCTTCTTATGAAGTGGTCTCACGATGCAGGACTTGTACTGAATGCACAAAAAAATGTATCATCGGCATATAATACTCGTAGAAGCGGCAGAAATAGTAACATTAATCTGGTTGCCCACGACCACGACGCTTGCATGGTATTGGAACTAAATGTCGTTGCAAAAGCATTGAAATCGTGTCTCAGATTACATACCTAGGCGTTACAATAGATGAAAGATTCAATTGGTCAGATCATGTCGACTCTGTGCGTGATATACTTCGCGTCATTCTGGCAAAATTTTGAAACCAGAAGTAAAAAATATATCCTCTCAACCTAATACGAGTGCTTAAACACATATACCTACCTAAATAGCAACCTAACAGAAACCCATACAAAAATATAACATAATAAATAAATAAATATTCTACAACATTTTACACAACCCTATCTAGACCCATGGTAAGCCTAATTAGTTTGTGTTATGGAATCTAGAATGCGGATAAACATACTTTGATACTTTTTTTTCGTAAATACATACATATTATACATAGAAACACCCAGACCAAAGCAAATAGCCATATTCACGCACACAAATATTTGCAATGAGCGGGGATTGAACCCGCGCCTCCTTAGTGGCAGTCGCGTGCACTCCCGCCACGCCACAGAGCTTTTCATTTTTATCTACTATATAAAAATAAGTCGGGTTTTCCTTCCTGACGCTATAACTCCAGAACGCACAAACCGATTTGGTTAATTTTGGTCTTGAATTATAAGGTATTGAGTCAGATCGCGTTTCACGTGTAAACAGTTATTCACAATAAAGCGTTATATTGTGAACACCAATACCGTATTTAAGGTATTTTGCTGATAACTAGTTATTGAAACTATTTATGGTTTGTAACGCCCACCGCTAGTTTGTACGTTGAGAAAAATTCGAATACTTGCCGGGAACCGACATCCACGCGAGCGGAGCCGCGGGCAAAAGCTAGTTTATTCATATTAATTATAATGAATATAATCAATATAAATAAATATAAAAATGGAGTTATTTGAATAAATAATTGATAAAATTAAATTATAATTATAATTAATATAAGTAATCCATACTAATATTATAAATGCGAAAGTAACTCTCTGTCTTTCTGTCTGTCTGTCTGTCTGTCTGTCTGTCTGTATGTTACGCTTTCAGGCTTAAACCACTGAATGATTTTGCTGAAATTTTGTATAAGGGTAGATTAGAGCTTGAGAAAGGACATAGGCTAAATTTGGTCGTGATAACTGACATCTACGCGGGCGGAGCCGCGGGCAGAAGCTAGTTATTAATAATTTCGCAATTTAGGATAATATTGCTATAAAAAGTTGTGCTGGGTGCAGTCACCCTGTATCTATGTCATCAGGCAATATGTATACACGGCAGGGCTCTAGGAACAAGTAACCAGGGTTAACTTCAAATTTTTGTTTACAAAATATATAGCAAAATTATGTAAACTCTTAATATTTCATAAAAATGTAACCATTACACGCCTCATAAAATGTATCAACTAATGCTTGCAAAAATATATCCACAACTAACGGGTCAAATGAATGGAAACATGCTATAGTTCATATATATGTAAACACGTACTTTCAAAATAATATAACATACTAGCTTTTGCCCGCGGCTCCGCCCGCGTGGATGTCGGTTATCGCGACCAAACATAGCCTATGTCCTTTCTCATGGTCTAATCTACCCCTATACCAAATTTCATCAAAATCGGTTCAGTGTTTTAGGCGTGAAAGCGTAACATACAGACAGACAGACAGACAGACAGACAGACAGAGTTACTTTCGCATTTATAATATTAGTATGGATATACTTTCGTTTTCTATAAAACCGAAACTTCAAACTCAATTCTAACTTAGATTCAGACGCGACTCTGACTCTCAGACTCAGATTCTCAGACTCAGCCTCTCAGACTCAGACTCCCAGACTCAAACTCTCACACTCAGACCCTCAGACTCAGACTCTCACACTCAGACTCTCAGAATCATACTCTCAGACTCTGACTCAGACTCAAATTCAAAAGTCACACCTAAAATATTACGATTGATCGTAATTGGTTAAGAGTAGAAACGGAGATATGATTGAAAGTCACAATGGCCGACATCCATGCGAGCGGAGCCGCGGACATCAGTTAGTTACTTATATTAGCGTGATTTGATTTGCCTTGAGAGAATAAAGAGACTAATTTCACTGAAAGTATATATTTTATATTATTTTGAAAGTACGTGTTTACATATATATG
Organism: Eilema sororculum; assembly: GCA_914829495.1. NCBI lineage: Eukaryota > Metazoa > Arthropoda > Insecta > Lepidoptera > Erebidae > Eilema > Eilema sororculum. The sequence goes on from OU618532.1 coordinate 4,956,352, forward strand.
AACTATAGCATGTTTCCATTCAATTGACCCGTAAGTTGTGGATATATTTTTGCAAGCATTAGTTGATACATTTTATGAGGCGTGTAATGGTTACATATTTATGAAATATTAAGAGTTTACATCATTTGGCTATATATTTTGTAAACAAAAATTTGAAGCTAACCATGGTTACTTGTTTCTGGAACCCTACCGTGTATACATATTTATAGAGGTGACTGTACAACAAACCGGTTTAGAGCAATATGGTAGAACTGTGCCTGCCTACTCTGCGTAATGATGACTATATTAGGAATGTACAGACAGTCACTCCAGTTTAATAGGTGCTTGTAAATCCATATTTATAATGTTTTAGTTATGTATAAAAAACTTAGGAAAGAAAATGTTTGCTAAAAGCTTAAGACTTTTACGGTATTGCACTTTGCGATCTAGAAACAAGCAAGTTAGTTACCAGAACACAATATGATGAAAAGGCATTAGGGTAAATTAAAAGATTAAGACTATTTTAAGAACCTCCTCCTTTTTTAAGTCGGTTAAAAATATGTGTATACCTGACCACCTCAAGAGTATACACTTTTATAACCATACCTATTTATTATATTAATTAATTGAGGAATTGTCTCGGCATCACTGAGATTGTTATTACGATATCTCTGATATTTTTTGATTACATCGTAACTATCCCAGGAGTAGCACCTACCCTTACAAGTATCGCGTTAACCCTACATACTACTACCTAGTTTCCATCGACCAATTGCAGTACTGTCTCCTAACTGTTAAGGAGTTCTGTACCTTCACTATCAGCACAGCAGCATCAGATGTTGACACCCTGAAGCATATACCTGACTTAGACATGATTTTGTAGCAAAAGCACCATATGAGTATACAATTTTCGATGTGAGCCCTCGATTTTTCCTGGATCCCATCGTCAGATCCTGACCTGATACTACCTCAGAAGTGAACTCAATAAAAAAAAAACTGAAATCCGTCAATAATTGACGGAAATATTGGTGAACATACATAAAAAAAGTTATACATACAATTGAATGAATTTTTACAGCATTAAGTATGCTAACTTTTCCCAATGTTTTCGATTTATACATACAGACAAATTGAGAACCTCCTCCTTTTTAGAAATCGGTAAAAAAGGGCTACGGTAGAGGCGGTTTATATCTGGCAAATTATGAAATGTTAAAATGTTTTTTGTGAGTAGGGATTTTTTTTCTTTTTTTTTTAATATTTCACAACATTCTACACAACGCTATCCGGACCCATGGTAAGCTTAACTAGCTTGTGTTATGGAATCTAGAATGCGGATAAACATACTTGGATACTTTTTTTTTGTAATTACATGTTATACATAGAAACACCCAGACCAAGGCAAATAGCCATATTCATGCATACAAATATTTGCACTGGGCGGGGATCAAACCCGCGCCCCTTGCATAGCAGTCGCGTTCACTACCACCACGCCACAGAGGCTGTCAAATTCATTTCATAGCTTGAGCGTCGGATGAAGTTCCTTTCTAACCGCTTAGCGCAGTGTTCACCGTTTCCGTGTAAGGATGAATTTCCTGCTTATGGCAAGCTGTGCGATGATGTTTGACATATTCCCAATGCATCTAACGGCCGTTCCCAATAACTAATGACAGTTAAAGATAGATCGCATCTACGGATAAAGTGCTCGGCTGTTTAAATTCAAAACATAGTAACTCCTATTAAATTATACCGCGATGCGCTTTTTCGCAAAAAAATCAGTTACCATGTTTTCAATTTAAACAGCCGATGCGTCAAATTTGACTGTTGCGATCTATCTTTAACTGTAAGTATGTTATTGGGAACGGCCGTAAGCAGAAATCGTGGCAGGGTATAAAAATTCGATAGACTGTGCTAAGATTATGAATACGAAAGGAACCCTGTTTGTCTGTCTGTTGGGCTTCACGCCTAAACAACTGAACAGATCTTGATGAAATTTGGTACAAAGTTGAATTAGAACTTGGGAACGTTCATGGGCTACCTCTAATAGAGATCGCCATTTTCAAAGGAGTCTTGATGAAAGGGCATTGAAAGAAAGGATTTGGACCAAATGCTGCCTAGACCTGGGAGATTTTCTAGATCAGTTTTCTTTTCCATCCCAGCGTTAATACCGCTCACATTCGAAGCTTTTCAACTAAGAGTCTGCTTTTAGCAGTCTAATTACGGATTTGGCTAAACTTCGATATTTACTGTGAAGCGACTGCCACCTGACCTCCACAATCCAAGGCGATATCGAAGCATTGCAGTTAGACCAGTTTTTAGACTTTTTAGGGCTCCAAGTACTCGCAGCGACGACGAAATCGAGGGAAAACCTCAAATTTACAGGAAACGCGGCTAACTAAGCGTTACTACTTAGTTATGTTAGCAATCATTAGTACAATGTTTTCATTTTCAAAAAAAAACAAATGCCCAGGCGCTATCTATTAAAATGTCAGTATAGTGAACATTTCTAAAACAGACCAATAATGATATTTTACAGCACAAACTTATTAATCAATTTACGTTTTGTTGTTATGAAAGCCACTTTTATTAGTCTCACTCAACTATGTGCTTTAAGTGGCCCTGGTATATAAGCCAAATTTTCCAGAAAATATTTTATTTTACAAGAATGTACATAATAGCAAAGTACATGACAACAAGAGAGAGATATCCATGTGAGCTCTGAGATAGGTGGTGCCGCTTTCCGGGTTGAATCCATCTATGCTCATGTGTTTGGGCATCGATTTACCTGAAGGACGCGGGTCGCCACCCGGGCAGTTTGAGTACATCATGTTGTGATCACAATCCTGTGAAAGAGATGAGCAAGCATCGAAATAAAACAAATTATCGGATATAAATGTGTAAAAATGTCTCTAAATTTTGCAGACATGAGGATAACCTGGTAATTCAAAAGTATTTACATTTCAAACTTTATTCTTATAATTATACTCTCTTAATACAAATTTAGATGGGATGAAGGCCCGTACCAGATTCTAGTGGAAATACAATAGAGACAAGAATCGTGAAATGTCCAAAACACGTAATTAATAAACTCAATAACAAAATTTGTATGATAAAATTAAGCTTTTAACACGTTTATCGTTTAGCCACATACGGAGTATCACAATACGATGTTCTTCAATATGTGCGTGACAGAGGTAACTTAGCGAACAGCCTAAAATGGCACAGAGTCATATATTTCCTATAAATGTAATAGGAAATTTGAATCAACGGCTACAGCCGTAGTGCCATATTATGAGGGTAATAAATATTTCGACGAACTGTCCGTGAACGTGTTAAAAAACATACCGAGTGTAAAAACATGAGTGCCAGAAATTGTTTTAACTACGCTTCCAACGTACTGTTAGCCTCTTTTACAGCGAAATTCGCGAGAAATTGTTGTGGAATACAGACAAGCTCCTGGATGGACGGACGGCTGCAAAACAAATGAAATTGTGTGTGCACTCGGCGAGGCCACTTAAATGGTTAAAAATGGGTATATTTTTAAAGGTCCGAATGGAGTTTTTGGTTGTGCCGAATGTAAATTAACTTTTGCTGGGAATCATTTCAGTCAATGATTACTATTTTTGGCTGTTTCACAAACTTATTCTTCTTCTTCATTTTACCATTAATCCCAGACGTAGGTATCTGAAGCTCTCAGCTTGGATTCTGTTGTCCAAACTTCAATATTTTCTGTGAGGCGACTGCCAACTGAACTCCACAACCCAAAGACAATATCTAAGCATTGCAGCTAGACGACTGCCATCGTTCGTATGGCAACCGGAACCGATGTCTTAACGTGCTCTCCGAGGCACGGCCAGACCATATTCATGCTATTCATGCATACAAATATTTGCACTGAGCGAGGATCGAACCCGCGCCTCCTGCGTCCTGACCGCGTTCACTACCACACACACTATGCCACAGAAGCTGATATGCACGTGAAAACACAACAATATTATTTACAATAAATGTATTTTTTATTTATCAAGCACATCGTCGGCCAAAAAAACTCTTATTATATAATTGTTATTAAATATAAATCCTCTATCACTAAGCCCAAATGAATTATCCTTGGTGTTCGTGAAACTTTGGATTATCGTTATCACCAATCGTTACATTTTGTAATTCCATGATTTTTTATTTTATTATAAAACTAGCTGTCCCGGCGAACTTCGTACCACCAATTTTTTCCTGCCCTCGTGGCGTCAGATCCCGTTCCCGCTGCACCATTTAGGGGGATGAAAAATATATGTTGTCCGATTCTCAGACCTACCCAATATGCACACAAAATTTCATGAGAATCGGTCAAGCCGTTTCGCAGGAGTACGGTAACTAACATTGTGACATGGAAATTTCATATATTAGATACTATATACAAAACTACAAGTTATGCTTTTCGAGCAGTTTCAGCGAATTTATATCCAAATATTCGGATGAGTTGGAATTTAGTCACAAAACTAGTAATTGTGAAACTTTACTTTTTAAAGTTTTTACAGGTCCCTACTCCGAAACAGTTCAAAAATTCTGAACACGATTGCAGCCCGTTTGAAATTGTACATTCAAAATGGAGCCGGCAAAAGTGGCAATATTCACCTGGAAAACGTCTCCTTCAGATACAATAACTGAAAATTTTTGCAACGTGACCGCTTGCTCGTATGGGCAGATTGTTGGCATGTCAAAAAGCGCATCCAACGTACATCGCCTAAATTGGGCTCGGGCGCTGCAAAAAAAAAAGGAAAGTGGTATATTTTTGTTCGAAACGTCACAGCACTATGCCTACATTTGAATTCTTTTTTATATATGTCCATAATACTGCGCTCAAAGCACCATTGTCGTATTTTATCGCTAGGTTGACGGGGTCGGAGCGTGTAGTCGTGTGACTGGTCGATGTTTTGCGTGAACATAGGGCTGGCGTCTTTTTTGGACAAAGGATTGGCATTGCCATCCAACGTAGCAATGCCGCCTGTCTGGGGAGGAATTTTTTTATGCTTGATTCTTTCTAAACTCTACTCGTTATCTATCTTTCTTATAAATATTTTAGCATAATATGTTATTAATATAATATGTAACACTGTAATTAAAGGGGAATGGGCGTTTCATCCCATGTGCTGTAACTGAAAATACTAATATCCCATCTTATCCCTCCAGCTAAGCTAATTAGCTTGAGTGGTTTCACGTCGGTAGTGTAATGAACAGGATTCGAACCCGGGATCTCTCGATCGTAAGGCCCTTTTCTACCAATATCAAATGAAAGATCTCAATTTTGCGGTAGCCTAGTGGTATGGGTAATGGACTGCTGACACGAGGTCACGGGTTCGATCCCAGGTTTACCATGGCACACACCAATGACTTTTTGATGCTTTTCGAAGTTATGTGTGTATTTATCGCAGGTTTATAAGTGTCCGGTTGATGGCAATAGGCTCACCACCTATTACATTGGGACCTAAACTTAAACTGGCAAAATGTGGGCGCTAGCACCTTTTTTTTATTTTTTTTATTTATTCACTACAATATAATACAATTAATCTTACAATGTGTACACACCGTAAACCACTGTGAGTTTGTCTGGTGCGTCATTAAACATGCTGATCAATATTGTGCTGCTGCTTGAGGTTATTACAAAAATATATAACACTCTGCCTACCCCTTCGGGGAATACAGGCATGAGTTTATGTTATGTTATGTAAGATCTCAATAAGTGTATTACTCTTTTGTATGGACATAAATCTGTATCTCGTGCTGTGTAAAAGTTCTGGTGCTTTTAGTTATTATTATAGTGCACTTTAAATAACTTAAGTAATCAAATATCATCATTAGAAAAAAATTATATTTGAATTACTTGTCCCTTTTCTATGTCAACACTGTCGTTGGCCAGGTGGGGTATAATATGGGACTCTAACCAGTTATACCGAGGAGTGGCGGTAAAGATTCTAGACCAAGGACTTCAAATGATTTGTACACGTAGTTACCTAATAAAGTTACATTCCAAACTGGCAACAAAGTTGATTCAATTAGTAGCTAGTCATTTTAAGTAATTTCAATAAATAAATGGCGATAAAGATAAATTTATTGTTGACTAGATTTTGTCCGCGGCTCCGCCCGCGTGGATGTCGGTTCCCGGCAATTATTCGAATTTGTCTCACCTTTTAAACCTTCCCTAGACCTCCACGAACATTTCAAGACCAAGATAAGATAAATCCGTTCAGCCGTTCTCGAGTTTTAGCGAGACTAACGAACAGCAATTGATTTTATATATTTTATATATATATTCTCCTTTGGGGTAATTCCGCAGATTTAATACACATACAGAATATTTGTCTTGCAAAAGCGGGCTGTGCGAGCTATTTATAATTTGGGCCCAAGAGTCTCCTTCCGAGATAAGTTTAAAGAGATAAATGTTCTAACCGTTGTGTCACAATACATTTTCGAAAACTTAATGTAAGTCAGGAAAAATATTGCAAAATTTCCAAGACTTTGTGACAGGCACAATATAAATACTATAATCAGCTCGGCGAACCTTGATCCCTATGACAGTTCATACTAGTGACGGGTCGTGTCGATATATCGCAACTTTTTATAGGCAAAGGCGTGACTTGCATTCAGCCACATCGATAAACATGTTTTTAAAATATAATCTACATTACTATAATTATAATGCTTGTTATATTTACAAGTATCCGTGTATTTGTATATGGGGTTGCCAATATTCCGATGCAGAGGTAACATGGTCGGACTGTATAATTTTAATGTGAATTAAAATTTTAGTTATAGCAACACTATCTGATCTGTCACTACGCTAGTACTGTCAGTTCGCTACGCCAGTACGAGTGCTAACGCCTTGTATGCGCCACGTGTTTTGTTGTGTCAACGGAATCCTTTGTTTATTACTATTGTTGTTTTCTGTTTTTGTTATTGTTGCTGTTTTGTTTTTGTTGGTGTTTCAAAATGCCGAAAAGACTGAGAAAAACTGTACTCAACAGTGAAACGTGGGAGTTTGTTGTACGCTTGCGTGACTATTTTGCTCGCGAACTACAAAATGGCGGACCTTTGTTGCCACTTGACAACGTACGCGACCGTGTTGCTGATGCTTTGGGAATTGGCAAAGCTACCGTTTCCCGAATTACAAAGGAGAAGTTCGGCGAATCGTCGATGGAGGAGAACAAATTATCAACTCCAAAGAAGAAAAAACATAATAGGGCACGACCCGTAACTAACCCCGATGATTTCGACATGGCAGCGATACGAAACCATATTTACGGCTATTATTTTCGAGGTGAACTGCCGACTTGCACAAAATTATTAGCGTCGCTGAAATCGGCTGATTTATTTAAAGGTGGATTCACTTCTCTCAGACAGGTTATAAAAAAATGTGGATTTCGTTATGGGAAGTGTGACAAAAGAAAAGTGATAATGGAGCGGAAGGACATTGGATTGATGAGGTGTGATTTTCTACGACAAATAAAAAACATCGAGAACTGGGACAAGGTGGTTTATCTGGACGAAACGTGGCTCAACGCCAATCACTCAGTCTCCAAAACATGGACAGACGACACAGAGAAATCCTGTACCAAAGCACCAGAAGGCAAGGGCCAGCGTTTGATTATCTGCCACGCTGGCACAGCCAAAGGTTTTGTACCTAACTGCTTGTGGGCCTTCAAATCCGTGAAAACAAGTGATTATCACAAGGAGATGAATTTTGAGAATTTCAAGAAATGGTTCACAAAACTATTAGACAATTTAAACGAGCCCCACTACATTTTAATGGACAACGCCCCATACCACTCTGTGCAAATTAATAAAGCGCCTACCGCGAACAACAATAAAGGCGAAATAATAGAGTGGCTGCAAAACAATGGTGTGGCAGCTAATACTCAAATGCTGAAAAAGGAATTAGTTAGATTGTTGAACCTTCATAAACAGCAAACAAAGAAGAAATATTTCTTGGATGAGATGGCAAAATCAAAAGGGCACACCGTGATTCGGCTACCGCCCTACCACTGCCAATATAATGCAATCGAAATGATATGGGCGCAGATCAAAGGTGGGTTGATTTGTATTTATTTTAACATGTTTTTATTTAGGTCACTGGTGACTGTCTAGTCGGCTAGTACTATTTAAAGCTATTTTATTTCACTAGCAAATTGCATTTTTATTTTTATCCATGTGCTTATATCAATTACACACTTTTAACGTACAAAATTATGTACTTATAATGTACTTACCCCGATCTCGCTCTTTGACTTTGCATCATTTTCAATCTAAACCATTATTGTTTCAGGTTGTGCAGCCAGGCTTAACACCACTCCACCATTCACAGCTAATAAAATGCTTACGTTGCTACAAGAGGCATGTAGTCAAGTGACTCCGGACAATTGGAGGAAAGTGGTTGAAAAGACGAAAAAACTATGCTTAGATAATTTGAATCGAGACGTGCGATACGACAATATAGTAGACCAGCCGTTTTTAATAAACATAGGAGAAAGCAGCTGCAGTTCGGATTCCGAGTCTGAGACGCAATCGGTGACACCATTGTCAGATTCAGATTAATGTATATTAAAAAATCATAAATAAACCGCTTTTGTTTTATTTGAGTAGGTATATACAATAAATTTGTTAAATCTCCTTTATTTTATTATCGCAAACAACTTAAATGATTATAAATCTGACACTAAGAGCGTAGGTGCTCTATTGATGTATTTTGTACACTCGTTTCCATTTTCGATATTTGTTTATCGATACTTTTCCGCACTAGTCGATATCTTCCAAACGGAGTAACTTTTGCAGGACGTCAACGTAAAGTCTGATTGAGATAATTTCTTGTAAGTGTTAATAATTATTATAATTCCAACGGGATATTATTGTAATTGCATATATCTGCCTAAAATTAATAAATATCATTTTTAGACACCGCCAATTCGATTATAATATAACGGTGACGCTACTACAAGGTTGTGTCGTGGGAATAACTGTCAGTGTCATAGGGATCAAGGTTCGCCGAGCTGATTATAGAAATAAAAGCAATCTTGTAGTTTGTCATAGCAGACTCCATAAAATAAGTAATTCTTTCCAGGGCAACTGTATACGCTTTTTTAACAAGCTTCCTAATGAAATCAGAGATTTACCTGTCAATAAATTTAAAAATACAGTAAAGAGCAAATTGTGCCAGAAAGGCTATTATAAAATCCAAGAATATTTAAACGATAAACAAGCTTGGAAATGAGCTGTTCACTCAGCTATGATACTCAAGCAAAACATTGTATCTAGACCATAAGTTTTTAGGCTAAGTAAATGTTTGTAAATAGACCAAAAAAAAAAAGCTCGCTGAGTTTCTTCCCGGAGTCTTCTCAGGTCTGGGCCGCGTTTCGAACAGGTGGTCCATTTACTAGTATTAGTTAGTATTTAATATTTACTTTATGTTGACGTTTTGTAAGTTCCGATTTAATGGTCTATGCAAAATAAAATATTTTTGAATTTTGAATTTTGAATAGATGAGGTATCTGATGGCTCCTTGAGTAGGTACAAGTACAGTGTCTGTTAGTGTTGAATTTATAAGTTAAGATTTTATGAACTTCCTTTCATTTAATTTATAGTTTTTTACAGAGATTTGATCCTTATGATTTACACTATCAATTGTTGCTATAAAAGTATAGGTTGTTATTTTTTCGGATTTTAATTGGTTCGATGAGCGGGTGTAGTAACTAGTAAGCGATTCTCGAAAATAATTATTAATGCCGTTTTGTTTCTTTTTAAAATAAGGCAATGTTTACTTTCAGTGATATTCGCCAGAATTTAAAGTACTTTTACTTACTAATAATATTTTTTTACTTACACCCTATAAAAAGCTTTTTTCTGGAGCTCCAAAAGTTTTTTTTGGAGGTCCAAAGTTCTTTTACTTACACCCTGTAAGTAAAAAAACTTTGGACCTCCAAAAAACTTTCATTTTTACTTTAATATCAACCGAAATTACTAATATTCCCGCTAACCCCTCCAACTAAGCTAAATCGCTTGTGCTAGGAGTGGGTTCACGTCAGTAGTGTAATGGCCAGGATCGAAGCCGCGACCTCTCGATCGTGAGGCCGACTCCTTAACCACTAAGCTACCGACGCTTCATGTAAAATAGACTAAATGAACATGTTTAAACTAGTCACAACTATTGGGATGCCACTCATACAAAATACAAAGTTCCCATTCTTCTTTATCACTTCTAAAGTTTAATATGTTAAATTTAATTTAGCTTACCGTGGGACCATTCCCACTATCGAGGATACAGATTATGGATGTAAAATTGAGAAAAAGCCAGAAAGCGGAATCTGGGCTTCGAGGTAAACTAGGTAAATGATAACTTACCAACACATATGGAAGTGGGTGTCAAAGTGTGTCCACTCATGCGTCGTATTTTTCTGTTCATCTACTAATGTTTTAAAAATTGAGTAGCAGTTTTCCCAAACATCCTTGGCACCATCTATGCATGTTGGTAATAAATCGTATTCTAAAACAATTTAGAAATATATCAATTACACCAGTTGACCCTTTTTTTATCATGAGATACCACCTCCACGGAGCCGTTGAAGGTGGTTGTGTCGGACTCGAACCGACTAAAACGCACGCCGTCTTGGGTCTTTAGTTGCCGGAGGTGAGATTGCCGAAAGTATATCTCTTGCACCCCAGCAAGACACACCGGCTGACCCTGGGCGCTTTCACACGTACCTACTCCAAACCCGTAATTTATTAATTTTCAAATAACGCGTGGAAATCTGCTGGATTTATGATTACTGCTCCTCTTCCCTGAGTATATTGCATGTTGATATATTATTATACAACGATATTATATAAACGGACATACAAAAAGAAAAGATTTTTAAAATTCCTACCAATTATTTCTGATATTAGTATGACCATACAAGTGGTAACAGTACGCCAGTAGGACCACGAAGGATTTGCGTATCTATCCGCAAGAAAATTCTTAAGAACTTACTAGCCAAGAACCATTCGTCGTCACATACGTTCGAGACGACGTGCATGTGGCCGCGGATGCTTTCTTCGTTAAAGTGACTGTCCGTGACATCCTTGCAGTCTGTATTCCAGTCGATTGCGCAGTTTGTGAGGTGTCTTATGGCTCTGTTAACACATAAACAACTTTTGTTTAAAAAATTGTTTTAGAAACTGAGAAATGGATTTAGCTTCGCCCCTGTTGTATTCGACTGCTACACAGAGGCTTTCATTTTAATGAGACCTATACTACACTTAGGCTTTAGTTCTAAATGATACTTAGTTCTGAAACTCAATTTTTCTTCGGATAGATTGTATAGCCAACTGTCAAATCTGTCAATCTGTTCTAAGATATATCGAGATTCAGGACAGTAGAGACGATGTGATATAAAACATTGTGTTATTTTTAAGTTTTTCATACTACATACATAACGACAATTAGGGCTGCAGTTCGTCAAGCTGTCATCACAATACATGTTTAAATAATATACGTTAAATTTCGAGAAGGATTATTTCAATAGAGAATTCAGACACATGAATTTTTGCTGTCGAAAAATATTCATCTCTTTTTCGTTGAATATGGCAATAAATTGTGATAAAAATTATCATCAATTCATACAATACATTTAGAAGTGAAGCCAAATGTAAAAAGATATATTATTTGCTTTTTCTGTGAATGAAACACTAATAGTTAATCTTTTTTTGTGAATACGGGTAATATTTTATATTTCACTACAAGTAATGCATGTTTTTTTTTATTCATATAAAAAGGAGAATCCATCAATGTAGTATTGTATTTTAGATAGCATGTGTAATGTTAATACGTGACATTGTTACCCTCTTCTTCTCAATCTTAAATAAAACTTCAATTATGAATATTTGAAGAATTTTGTATCCAAGCCAACGATTTGTATATTATATTGAAGTCTTAAAAAATAATCGCAAATCAAGAAACGTAAAAAAAACAATCTTCTAAATAATTGTAGCGTCATTCATTGTTCAAACAGATCACTGAAAACTTTGTACAAAATTTCGGTGGTTGGCTCCTACAGGACTGTATTAAGGTTTCAGCTATCCTGGTAGCTATTTAATATTATTTATAGTATACCTGCACCAATCATAAATTTTCGTCGGCATTGGGGGAGCTTTTCTGCTAGAATTGTACATAAACGCAGCTTCTACTGTACAGTTCAGTGCATATTTAGAGAAATCTTCGCAGTCGATATTCTTCATAACAGTTTGTTTCTCTTTGTTTTTATTCATGGGTACTACCGGTTCGAATTCAAGGTCATCTGAAGATTGTTTAGTTTTAATTTTGCGTTCTTCATAATCGTGTAAGTCTGTAAATAACAATATTCTTATTTTATGTACGTAACTGAAAGTATAAATTAAGTTGTGTAATATAGATGTAATAATGGTATGTATAATGTTATGTCAAATATAATGTAATGCCCATATTAGCAGTAAGCCAGTACATCTACTACTTAAGAAGGCACAGGTTTCTCTGGGACGAGGAGTCATACAGGCGACTCTCCGAAATTCAAAGTTTCGAACTGCAATGTACAAGCTTAGGATGGTACTGGAACTTAAACTGTGATGATGTCGAATTATTTGGCTATATCAATTTATGTATAATATAAAAATGAATAGCTAAATTGTGTTGGTAAGCGCATAACTCAACAACGCCTGGACCAATTTGGCCAATTCTTCATTCTGTTCGTTGAAGTTCAAGGATGGTTTTACGGCGAGAAAAAATGAAATAATTACCGGGAACCGACATCCACGCTGGCGAAGCTGCGGGCAAAAGCTGGTTTAACATGTGTTTCTGGTTCAAGTGAATGTATGCACGATTGAACAACGAAGGCTTAGGTACAAAAAGCCTCAAACCATGGACTCAAAAGTTACTAATTACAACTCTTAAATATTATATTCAAAAGTAGTGGCCAGGTCATCCAAATAGACCGTGTTTGATACGCACGTAAATGGAATGTCATGAGAAGCTTTGCTTTTGATGACAGATTTTTTTTTAATACCACTTAGCAGACAAGCGCACGGCCCACCAGATGGAAAGTGGTTACCGTGGCCTATGGAAGTATGGAACTCCAGGGGCGTTACACGTACTGCCTGCCTTGAAGAAACCTATTGCCCGTCTTGAAGAACCCCACCAACCACCCACCAAAAACCCACCAAAAAATGTCTGGCTTAAGCATAGTGTAGGCCCATCGTAAAATGCTATAATTACAGCGTGGTACCCCTGCATTAGGTACGTGACTTTTTTACCATATTATACTTTAAATTCTTTTATTAAATCTTTTTTTATATACCTGTCTATTCTTTTGCAGACACGAAACGATATACATTCGTTTTTTCTCCACCAGTGCCTTGGAAGCGGCGGTAAACTTAGCTGAATAGAATTTTATTTAATTATTGGCGTCAAGAAGAAACAACCGTGTAGTTCTATATTGAATAAAATAGTTGACTTTAACTTTGACCATATAAATCTGACTAGCGTACTGTATTTCTGTGATGAGCCACTATACATATCGTTCAAAGATTACAGCATTTGCAGCTGATTACCTGTGAAAATTCTCTAGAGAAAATCTGTGGCAAGATCTGCTTCTTTTAGTTAAACAATAAATATATTTTAATACTTACGAACAATTTGTAAACACTGTAATAAGATTATTATTGTGCAGAAAGCATTCATTTCTTTTATACATTACTGTACATTTTATCTTTATTGTTCAAAAATTGTTGAAATATTAAAAAAATAATTATCTGATTACTGTTTGTGTAAATAATCTATCAAATGTGACACCTTCATGTCACCGTTGTGACTTGTGACCAAAGAAAACTTAGAGTTTTCTCTTTGGTCTCTCCCTCAGAATCTTATAATTCATCCTTTTTATCTTTTCTTGGATCACCCTCTAGCCAGATGGCCTAACGACCTAAAAAAGGTGGCTAGGATTTGCCTTCCTGCCGTGGACTGCGCGCTTGGACATTCGATTCGAACACAGTGCCGCAAGAAATTGTACCCGATATGTCCATAACGTAATCATGAATTTAATTGAGAATTTGCATGCTTACCTAATTATTATCGTGGTAGTACATACATAAATATAATTTGTTAATTTATTTGTCCAACAAGATCTTATATTTAATTGGCTACCTATATTATATAAAGTGTATACATTCTCTACTACTTATTTAAATTAAACACATCACGTAAACGCATTCGTTCGTTATAGTGGTTGTGTATACAAATATAATGCAACATACCTACGTATAGTTTACATTGTGGTACGAACACGGCGAAGTATGTTGGTCGTAAAAGAGGATTTTCTGCTTATGTAAATGGGATTCTTGTGTCAGTCACTAGCATTATAACCACAATTCACGTTATTCCATTTGTAATTACGTGGGTCTTTGTATTTTTTTTTTCTTAAATTTTGAACGAAGTATCAATTGTACGAGTATAAAAGTTAGAGTATACTGCTAATATTATTAATGTGTAAATCTTCTTCAATAATCTCATAGAGTGTATAACATAAAGTGTATATTTTTTTACACTTTAATAGGCGTCGGTATGTGAATGTCTGTCCCTGGTCACTCACCTGGGACGAATAAAGGCATATTGATAGGAGCCATGGCTCTCCTGGACGAGGGCCTGATTATCATCTACTTAGCTTTCATCTCAATTTGTATCCAAGGCTCAGTTTGGAGCCCTACTTTAAAATACGTTACCATACAGATACAATTCACTTCTCTGTTTTTTTCGTGCGGAAATCCCGTCGGATGCCTCCCCCGCCAGAGCTGGAAGGGGGAGGTTATGTCGGACTCAAACCGACTGTAACCGCCCACCGACTGAGGGTCGTCGTGCTAGGCCGGAGGGGAGTTTCTTCGACATATCCCGGCTGACCCAGGGTCATCTCTTACGGTCTGGCCCTCCTCGGGAGAGGTACAACGGTGTCCCCGACTCGCCCCTGGAATGGGGAGGCGCACTGAGAAGCACGGCACCCCAGCAGAAGCAGGCCACACCGCTCCGCCGTGGCTTGCTTCTGATGGGGTGATAAGTGGCTCCACCTCTCACCCCCTGGACAATTCACTTCTTAGACTTGTACAAGTACTTGAAATAAATCCACTTGAAATGAATCATGGCTGATGAAAAGTAGCCAAAATTTCGGGCTAAATGTAGAAAATACCTATACTCCGTCCATTATATTATTGTATTTTAGACAGCTCACTGACAGTGGCCGGTATACTTTGTTCTAGCGTCAACGTCTGAAAATCCTAACAAAAATTAGGCGCCAATACGTCATTTTTCGGTGACAACGTCACGTCAGCCAGAAAGCAATTTTAGGGATGTAGTTAGTCCATCGACTGTGTTTTTATTATAATAACTTGAAATGTCACAATCGATATCGACTACAGAAAATAATTCTTCTAAAAATATTACATAACTGGCGGTTTTTAACCGATTTCTAAACAACAATTCTGATGTTTATAATTTTTTATGTTTGTATGATTTTACGGAAAAAATGATTTTTGTAACTACGTCATATGTAGACGGATTGTCAAAATTCTTTTTTATTTAAAAGAGGTTTATTCCAAAATGGTCCCATTTAAATTGCATAATGATCTGATGATGGGTTTCAGAGACGGACCACGGAACTTTTCAATAGATAACAGGAAATCAGCATGTTGGAATATTCTTCTAGAAGTCAGTTGTTTTATTTTGGAGATTAGCGTGTACGTTGTGGCCCACAATCGTTTTATAATACATATTTTGTAAATTGTAGGTATAGATACGAAATATCTACTGCTTTATTATTATGTAGAGAAAGGTAATAGATTATAATTCCACATGAAATCATATATTTATCATAATATTTCCATTTATCGATTAATACATTTTTTTATCGAGGTTTTTAACTTTGTCGATATTTTAAATTTTCATGCAATCACTACTTCCATCTGTCTAAAATACAATAATATGATGGACGGGGTATAATGAATAGCAATAGAATTACTTAGTTAACAAGTAGTTTCTTTTTATTCACGTTTTCAGACAGTATCTTGTACAAGTAACACAAGTTTGAAATATGTTGTGAGGCAGCGGGTTAAAAATATACCGAGATTCTACACTCAACGTGTTAGAGGGAAAAATTCGTTTCCTCAATCAGAATTGTAGTCACGTTTGTAGAGAATGTCAACCGGAACGGGTGACAGAATTTTCATTTCTCCTCACCATGGCACATCTGCTACTCAATGTAACTAAATATATGGCACTACATTATTAAATAATTGCAATGAATAAAACTAGGATTTGTAATAGTTTATATACCTACATAATAGGTATATACGATAAATATTCTCGTGTTATAGTTTCTGTCTACGAATTTACACATTTCCCCAATTTCCTATGGTGGGATGTGGGATGTCCGGCAATCACGGCGTTTCGTCGAACCCCCCTGTTTCCTTGCAGAAACTTATGATCTGTTCCACCTTCAGATTTCCAATGTCTTCTAGGTCTAGTCTGTCTGTTCCCGTGATTTCCCATCTTTTCAGTGAGTACATAGGGCACCTGCTAGCCGAATGCCCTATGTACCACCTGGATACTGGTTTCCTTGGCACCCATGCACTCTGGGCATCTGGGATCAGTCTTCACTCCTATTAGTGTTAGGTGGCTGTTCAGTCGGCAGTATCCTATTGTAACGTTATTAATTCCGTTTTCGGAACAAGTAGCGACACCTATCCATTTTTATAGGGAAGTGGAAGCGATTTTCTTGTCCTTCCGACACTAGATGGCGGTGTTTAATCTGTTTATCGACTGCATAGACTTTTCTAGGACATTTGTTATGACTTCCTGTCAAAAATTCATTCTATAGGAACAAAAATCATAGGCGAGTGTGGTTTAATAGAATTTTCTAGCACCTTCCATTCCAGTGTCGACTAATACGAATTGCTAGATTATGAAGAGGATTTCCGTTTGGGTGTTTGCTGGAATATTCCATAATAGATATTATAAATACGGGTGTTTCGGCTGTCAAGCAAAACTTTTGAAGAAATTCTTGACGCTTGTTTTTTTTATTTTTATTTTTTTTATTTAAATGCACAAAACACATCACAATCATATACATATTATATCCTAAATACAATTTTTAGATCTGGATCGTAACGTAAATAATATGTGCACACATAGAGAAACAAAAAGTTTACACAATATAAATCTCTGATTTAAAAATACTAACTTATAATTTTAGATTTGGATGCCTCCACCGGAGACAGAACCATCCAAACCCAGCACACTATGAAGGATATCTTTTACAATTTTGATATATCTGTTATAGTTGCAATCAAAAACATCAAGTGATTTATAGATTTTCGCCAAACCATTATATTGACGGGCCATTCTTGTTAATGGATTATAATAAGATATATTGTTTTTATATATCAAAAGGGCAAATATGTTCGTATCATTAGCCCTACGGGCACTAAATTTAATATTGAAGCTAATTTGAGAAAGTAACTCAGGTGAGTCAATAATATAGTGTATTATTTTGTAAAGGTAAACTAAGTCAAAATATATTCGTCGGCTTTCTAGTGGCTGCACCTTGTATTTGATTAGTCTACTTTCATAATTTAAATTTGAACGGCCTGGGTTTACACGGTAGTTGAGAATTTTAAGGAATTTTCTTTGAATGGGCTTGTGTGTGTATTGGAAGACTGTCGCTCTGTGATATTAAATTATTATACGAAACTCTGAGCAAATCGTTGTGAAATTCGCCCAGTAATTCTGGTAAGAAAAATAATTCAACTCCTGTAGGTAAAATCTATGCTGTTAGGTCTGGTAGTGAATTTAGTGTTTCGTATTGTAATACAGGGTCCAATTGTAGAGTCGCTGAGAGCTTTTGCGAACCCTGTGTGGAGATTTCCACCATTAGCGTAGGAGGCGGAGTGGCGATATTGGCTTTGTTGCACCCGGCGTGAGCAGCCTGCGGTTCACCACGCAGCCCGACCCTGCACTGCCTCAGGCGGGAGACCAGGTCATGTGCAATATTCCTTAATATTTTTAGACTCTTATTTGCCAAAGAACAAAGCTAGTGATCGTTGAGAGTGAGATCAGAAGAGCCGTACAAGCGGTGTATTTTATGTGGAACTTTTGTTGACTTTTTTTTTTTGCTTGTGAGATTATATTAAATTAACTGTGACTGATAACTCTGTGTAATTAATAGTGTACTTAATCTTAGCCAAATATATGTATAGATTTAGGTTGTGGTGTTTCATTGAAGGCGTTCCCACAACTGCACACACCTCTGCTTGAGAAAGGCGCCCTGGGAAAAGAGTATCGTGAGTCTCGCCGCTGGGTGAGCCGGTGAGGTGACCTTTCCACCCAAAAAGGTTACACTATTATCACTTCTATGACAAGCCTCATGTTTTTCCTGGATAGTTTCGTCAGGATGCTTGTTCTTTTTGTGTCTATGGTTTTCATGAAAATTTTCGATTGTCTCATGACAGGCGATGATTTCCATCTTCTATTGGTATCCGGCTAATGACTCCCTTGGTGATTTTGTGGGCTATTGGCAGCCTGGGTTCAGGGCCCACCTGGTTTTCATCAGCTCCTTTCCTGGCCAGTTCATGGGCTGCCTCATTACCCGTGTTGCCTTCATGGCCGGGTACCCACGCCAGCGTCACCTCGGCTGTTCTGGCCAACTTACCCAACGCTTTTTTACACTCCTTGACCACTGCCGAGGAGGTTTCTGTCTTACCTAGAGCCTTCAGCGGTTCTAGGCTGTCGCTGTAGATAGTGACCTTCCCTGTGTTTAGGTGTGTTGTCATATCTGCGCACTCCATGATGGCAAAGATCTCTGCTTGAAAATACACTTGCGTACCTTCCCCAGTGGTATTGAACTGTTTATCTCCGTCCCGTCTTCACATTTGATGTGCACTCCGGAGCCGGAGAGGTTTGTTCATTCCTTTCTAGAGCCGTCTGTGTAGCTGATCACTATCAGGATGGCACTACCATCTGTGTTTGTTTTCCAGTCGTCGTTCTGTCCTATGTGTATTCTGTACTTTTTGTCATAGGTTCTCTCCTTCTTGATTAGGTCGTTGTTTGAGAGAATCATTGACAGTTTATCGTCGTAGCCCTGACTGATCTTGGCATGGCCTTCGTCGAATGTGTTTGCCATCCAGAGGCCAGTGCTTCTTAGTTTGAACCATTGTTCAACTGCTTTCTTTTTGCCGCTAAATCTAGGGGGTTATATTATTTCTAACGCGGCGGTGGGTGTTGTTCTCATTGCACCCGTGGTCATTAGTGCCGCCATTCTTTAGACCTTGTCTAGTTCTTTCTTGTTTCTCCCTATGTTGGCTCTATGCCACCTTGATAGGGTACCGAGTAGAATTGGCATTATTATTGCCTTGTAGATCCACAGTACCATGGCGGATTTTTTTCCCCCAAGTTCTTCCTATGGCTCTTTTGCACTTCATCATGGCCATTTTGGCTTTTGAACATGCATTACTTATATGAGAGTTGAACGTCAGTTTTCTGTCCAGTTTTTACCCCTAGATATTTGACCTCATTCACCGTTTCGAGGTTACTAAGTGACATTGCTAAGTTGAAGGATTTTTTTTTTTACAGCAAGTATGCTAACTATACAAATCGAATACATAGGGAAAAAGAATCTTCTCGGGCGGGACTCGAACCCGCAGTCTTTCCCTTACAGGGGGAATGCCTGACCAATTCGGCTACCGAGACACGTCGCCTTAAAGACGTATAAGATGGGAAATTTGAATCATATCGGGCGTGTCTCGGTAGCCGAATTGGTCAGGCATTCCCCCTGTAAGGGAAAGACTGCGGGTTCGAGTCCCGCCCGAGAAGATTATTTTTCCCTATGTATTCGACATTGCTAAGTGTAATTCAACTTCGAAGCATCACTAGATGATTTATTGTTAAGAGCCAATATCTCTATCATTATTTCAATTGCAATAAGTAAAAGTATAGTAGGGATGATACAATGAAGTGATTGCATCGTTGTTGAAAAGTATGCATACATAATTGAAACATTTGATTATACGTCAATCGATTAATTGTTTTGAGTGCTTTCCTTGATAAAAACTAAATTAAAACTTGGTGTAATAATACATCCTGTTGTATGTCTAACTGATGTCAGTCAGTATTGAAGTAAGCCCTTTTTCAGTCAATACTTAAGTTGGACTTTTGTCAGTCAGGTTTTTTAAACATTCAATGCCTGTGATTTCTTGAAGGAATAGGCAGAGTGTATTGACACCCATAGTGTACCAACTAAGATGTTCGGTCTTACATAATAGTGGTCGAGCCTGTAACCGTCAAGCAACATTTTTTAAATAATACATACCAGTTATAATATTAACCAATACACTAAGATGGTTGAGCGTATTGTTTACAATATAAATCCTATGGTCATCATCCGATTCACCTTAGGCGTTGGTGAAATTCCTAATGGAAAGCACAGATTGCGATTATTTTCGAGGGTTTATACACTATGCGTCACTTTACTCATCATATGTTGTGCACAATTATACAATATTGACGGAGATATTGCAAAATATGCTCGCTGTTTTGAGTATCTGGTTTATACATTAATCTCCGTTCAAACTGGAGAGCAATATCTATACAAATATTATAAATATATAGATGGTATTGACAATTTACCGGATGCAAGCAATATGATCCACAACGTAGACTTAGTATTGGAGTTCGTGATTATTTTAACAATAATAATAAAAATATTGTGCACAGTTAAGTTCTGCTATGACTTTGCAAATATATGTTCAGGAGACATGGCAATTGGTTTTTATGCAACTGTAGTTCAGTCTTTTGCTACAGATTTGTGTAAATTTAACAGCGTATACATTTTTACTTTACTTTATTGCCGAGTAAAAATAGTAAAAACGTCTTTGGTAGCCGCTATGAATATCTCACAAAATAGATTTTGTATAAATATTTATATACAGAAGTATGAAATACTTATCAAAACTTTAAAAGATACTGACTATCCTATAAAATTTCAGGTAAGTCAAAACCAATCATTTAACTTTACTCGGATTTCACCATTGGAAATAATTAAGTTCAAGTTTTATAAAACTGAGTATAATGTTTTACAAAATAGAATTCATTAAAATACTGGTGATTACAACTTAATCACAGATAGATAATTGAAAAGATAGACACTATCAGAATAGAAGTATCGTATTCTTAATCTAATATAATCAAATTTCCATGTTACAATGTTAGTTACCGTACTCCTCCGAAACTGATTGACCGATTCTCATGAAATTTTGTGTGCATATTGGGTAGGTCTGAGAATCGGACAACATCTATCTTTCATCCCCCTAAATGGTGCAGCGGGATCTGACGCCACGAGGGCAGGAAAAAATTGGCGGTATGAAGTTCGCCGGGACAGCTAGTATTATGTAAAAAATATGCTAAATGAAACTTAAGTAGATCTGAAATTAATAAAGGGAATATTTTTTTATTTGCACGCAAGCAGTACAGAAATCATAATAATATAAAAAACTTACAAGGAACATGTGCAAGCTTAACTCAATATGAGTCCTCTCCCAGCAAACATTTGAGTAGCAGATGTATGATGAATGTCACTATTCGTCATTGTCATTGATAGTCTTTTAATAGCTGAAATTAAGTTATTTACCTATTTACTATCAGACATTGTAGGCGGATTAAATAGCAATAATATATCTACAAAGTAAATTTAGTTACAATTAATATCAATGCGTAAAAATCACAAAAGTTTATAACCTTAATTCATTTGACCTTTCTTTATTACAGCTGCTCATTTATTTGCTTGGTTTGGCATATGTCCTCTCTTTTGACATTTACCAAACACTTGTGGAACTAAAAGTAAATGTAAGTATATTTTGTGTATTGAAACAAGTGCTAATGGTACATTCGACGAAACACGAGTAAAGTTTATTCATAAAATAAACAGGCAATATCACCCACATATCGGCTGTCTATTCTAGGAATAAACTTTACTCGCGTTTGGTCGAACCGGCCCTTAGTGGATAAAAGAAACTGTAAATACAGGTTAAGAATAGTTCGAATAATTCGAATCGAAGAATAATTCGATTTGTATAATTAGCATAAATTCATTCAATTGTTTGGGCGGAGACCTTAAAGACGTATAAGATGGGAAATTTGAATCACATCGGGCGTGTCTCAGTAGCCGAATTGGTCAAGGCATTCCCCCTGTAAGGGAAAGACTGCGGGTTCGAGTCCCGCCCGAGAAGATTCTTTTTCACTATGTATTCGATTTGTATAGTTAGCATACTCAATGCTGTAAAAAAAATACCTGCATTGTATACGTTTCGTAATATTGATAACATATTACACAGTAACGAATACATGTACCTAATGTAAAATATATTTAAGATAACCATCTTATATATGAATATATTGGAAGTATTGGAAATCTATACAAATAAATAAAATTGGAGTGTCTGTTTGTAATATTAAAATAACCGCTAATAAATAAAATTGGAGTGTCTGTTTGTAATATTAAAATAACCGCTTTCTACTACATGCATATGAATGTATATACGGTACACATACCAAAATATATATTTTTAAATTTTTTGTCTGTCTGTCTGTCTGTCTGTCTGTTTGTTTTGGCTAATCTCTGGAACGGCTGGACCGATTTGGACGGGACTTTCACTGGCAGATAGCTTATGTAATAAGGAGTAACTTAGGCTAAAAAAAAAAACTGATTTTTTTTATTAAGTACATTCCACGCGGACGAAGTCGCGGGCACAGCTAGTACAAAATAAAATCTAAAGACTACATAGTTAAACTATTTATAATGTTGATCGATGGCACTTGGTGGAATTTATTGTTACACACATTTAGAACACTTGCTGTCTTTCCACAGTATTTTGAACCTAATCGGTTTCGCCTCACGGCATTCTCAAAGGTTTACATTTAGCTACTAAATTAATATAATAACATTCTCAATATGTGTAACATAGTTAAACCTTTAAGACATGAGGACTTACAAACAGTTCTATCATAACATAACATAACATAACATAACATAACATAACATAACATAACATAACATAACATAACATAACATAACATAACATAACATAACATAACATAACATAACATAACATAACATAACATAACATAACATAACATAACATAACATAACATAACATAACATAACATAACATAACATAACATAACATAACATAACATAACATAACATAACATAACATAACATAACATAACATAACATAACATAACATAACATAACATAACATAACATAACATAACATAACATAACATAACATAACATAACATAACATAACATAACATAACATAACATAACATAACATAACATAACATAACATAACATAACATAACATAACATAACATAACATAACATAACATAACATAACATAACATAACATAACATAACATAACATAACAAACATAACATAACATAACATAACATAACATAACATAACATAACATAACATAACATAACATAACATAACATAACATAACATAACATAACATAACATAACATAACATAACATAACATAACATAACATAACATAACATAACATAACATAACATAACATAACATAACATAACATAACATAACATAACATAACATAACATAACATAACATAACATAACATAACATAACATAACATAACATAACATAACATAACATAACATAACATAACATAACATAACATAACATAACATAACATAACATAACATAACATAACATAACATAACATAACATAACATAACATAACATAACATAACATAAACTCACGCCTGTATTCCCCGAAGGGGTAGGCAGAGGTGCTAGCACCCACATTTCGCCAGTTTATGTTTTCATGTCCCAATGTAATAGGTGGCGAGCCTATTGCCATTAGTCGGGCACTTATAAACCTGCGATAAATACACACATAACTTCGAAAAGCATCGAAAGTCATTGGTGTGTGCCATGGTAAACCTGGGATCGAACCCGAGACCTCGTCTCAGCAGTCCATTACCCATACCACTAGGCTACCACAGTTCTATCATGTTTATTGTTTCAGACTTTGAACATAACGACATCTGCAATTATTATATACAGATACCTAGTGTTCTTACCACTGATAATGATTACTCTAGCACTTAATATTACTGCAGATAATATGAAGGAAATTAAAATTATACTGATGGAGAAAAGTGCGTTGGCTCTTCGTAAGTAGTAGTTCTGCTTTTATCTTTGCAATCTTCTACTATATAAAAATAAGTCGGGTTTTCCTTCCTGACGATATAACTCCAGAACGCCTTTACCGATTTGGCTAATTTTGGTCTTGAATTATTCGTGGAAGTCCAGGGAAGGTTTTTACGGCGAGAAAAATTCGAATAATTGCCGGGAACCGACATCCACGCGGGCGGAGCCGCGGGCAAAAGCTAGTTTTGTAATAAAATTGTGTAGCTCAAAAATATGATAATCTAAATATGATAATCCTATATATTAATACCTGAAGCGAAGATGTTGGATCCCTTTTACGAAAATAGCGGGCATGTAGGACGAAGGGCACGTTGGCATATTGATAGTTTATACCGAAGAGAAGTGCATGCCTAATATTTTTTTATAATAGTGCAATAAAATATGTACATTATTTTTGTTACGTTTGTACGCACACGTACGCATGTTACTTTGTTATGAGAATACGAAATTTCCCACATCTGTATTGTTAGTCTGTGGGCAACTTGAGACAAACTTAATATACTCGTATATTGTCTATCTATAGTCTTCAATACTGAAATCACATGAGCTGAAATACCGCTCTTTTTGAAAGAAGAGCTCAATATATAACAGCTTTGATAATGTTCGAACTTATAATTTTTTAATTAATGAGCAGTTTTCTAGTGGGTATTTATAGCTTTCCTAAAGACGCGCTAGATGGCGCAGCCGGTACTTTTGGTAAGAAGAGTATATGCCCTAATCCATTGATTTCGTAGTGTAATATCTTGTCGGATCAAAGATTTCCTAGGTCTCCTGATGATTTTAAAAACCAACTGATTATACCTACTGGAAAACTGCTCACTACAGTCGAATTTCGACCACCGTGTGACCACTAGTATAGATAAGAGGACGAAAAAGGCTGAATCACGAGCTCTGATTTTTTTTTAAGGAATAACTATTAGAACCGAAGATACTAATATTCCCTCTAATCCCTCCAATTAAGCTAAAATGCTTGTGCTAGGAGTGGGTTCACGCCGGTAGTGTAATGGCCAGGATCGAACCCGGGACCTCTCGATCGTAAGGCCGACTGCTTAACCACTAAGCTACCGACGCTTCTTTTACTTACTAATACTTACAAACTTTGGATGTAACATGGATAAGTGCCAGGATATTGATAATTATGTTTATCTGCAGTCTGCAACTCATCACATCATTTGTGCTGAATTTAGGCTGAAATAATACTGTGCAATATCCTTTATCTGATTTTCTAGAAGATGTATTTAAGTAATTAGGAGTGTTAAAAATTATTTAAGTAGATAAAAGAGGTTTTATTCTCTATTTGCAGATGAGCGAAAAAAGGCTGATGTACAACAAATGCTTCGAGTCTTACATAGTCGTCCTCTTCACTACACACTATATCGAGCCATTCCATTCACGTTTCGTCTAGTACTTAGCACCATTTCGTTTGCCTTTATTAACGCAATAGCTGTAATTCAGATTAATCGAGGATTATCCAATTATTTCAAAACGACTTCCAAATCGAATATTTAATGAAGGTTAAGGCTTTTTTCCTTTTGGTCTCTATCTAGAATAGAAAAAATATTATCAACTGCGCCGCTAGTACTATTAGGTATCTATTCTGTGACTGCCTCTAATTTTTTTTCAATTTAATCTTTGTTTCGTTTTGTTGCACATTATGTTGATTCATTTTAAAAAGTTGAACAAGTTACAGCCTCTGTGGCGTGGTGGTAGTGAACGTGACTGCTACGCAGGAGGCATGGGTTCGATCCCCGCTTAGTTCAAATATTTAAATGCATGAATATGGAAAGTTGCATCGGTCTGGGTGTTTCTATGTATGTATTTACAAAAAAAAATAGTATCTAAGTATGTTTATCCGCATTGTAGATTCCACAACACAAGCTATTTAAGCTTACCGTTGGTCAAGATAGCATTGTGTGGAATGTTGTGGAAAATTAATTTGATTATTATTCTAAATAATATAAAGAGATTGTAATGCAATAAATTCAAAGGTTCATTGGCCTATGGAAACTGCAACGCAGTATAATATCTTGATTTAGAATGCATGACGCACGCGCGTCCTTATTACTAAAAGTTCGCTTCATAGCAATACGTGCGCTTCATAGCAAAACAAGAGATTGGACACCCAACCATCTATATCTGCACTTAGTAACATACTTCGGTCACTGACACAAAACTATTAGATGCATTCAAAGGTTCACTGGCCTATGCAAACTGCAACGCAGTATAAAATCATGATTTAGAATGCGTGACGCACGCGCGTCCTGATTACTTAATGTAATTTCGCTTTAACTTCGTGACAACAAGAGAGCCACTGAATCATTCAAAACGTTTATTTTTGTTCTGAATATGTAACATGCAACTCATTAGAAATAAATCTGGTTAAGTAGGAGTTATACTTGTTGCTGTTGGACATTTGTTGTAAGTAACGTATTCGGTCAATGATTGGTTATAAAACTGTTGGTATTTATATCAGGAGACATCACCACCAGCATTAAACAGAGTTCACTTGATATTGCGTATCAATTGAACTCTGTTTAATGTCGGTGTTGATGTCCTGTGTAGGTACCTAATTGAGGACGATTGTGAACACGTGACCGTATCAGTTGGACTCTGTATAGTGTCGCATCTGGTAGGTCATTTGCACTTAAACGAGGGCGTTTAGGTAGGTACTTGTGACATTTCGTATCAGTTGAGCTTTGTTTAATGTTGTAGCAGAGTTATTCTGATTATATCAGAATTATTAAAAAGTAATAATAGGTACTAAGAATTTACTCTATATGTCAATAAATAATTATTTTTCTATTTGAAGTCTGTCTTTATGCCTCGTTCGATTTTCAGAATCTCCTAACAATTTAGGATGTTTCCTCACAAAACTACAAATCCCAAACAGTTATAAGCATGGTAAAGGGAGAATTTTATGACAGCTATCAATGAGGCCCAGTCTACATATTGCTCGGATGCATTTCTTTTGAGCTTTGAGTACTTTAACGACTTCTGTAGAGTTACCCCATACTACGACGTATAATCAGTATACTTGAACTTACAATTTTAATAAAGAACACCTCTATATATCGTAACACAGGCATAGTGAAGCTGTTCTTATTTAAAAATAAACTGATAGTGATTGTCTTCGATTAACAAAAATTATTTGATAAAATTAACTATGTTACCCATTGACCTACAATAACAGAATGGCGATGTTAAGGGTCACTTTTTTGTGGCCTTACAATAAATATTTAGTGTCATATTAAAAATATCCAGTGCTAGTTGAAATATTATTACTGATTTAAAAAAAACAGTTATCAACCATAATCTTTTTCTAATGTTGTAGTAGCCAATCATCTAATCATATCTAATTTTATGGCAAAAAGTTTAAAAATATTTAGTAGTGTGCATTATACCTAATTATAGTTTTTTACTCGAATGAATCTCTTATAGCATTTATTATGCTAACTTTAAAGTTTTTTTTTAGTTATTTATTAGGTCCTTACATATGAAATTGGCGTTTTTCGTACTGGCCACTTTAATCACGATTTTCTCCTCTTTGGTAAGGAATTCCAAATTCAAATTTGTACAGCTATTTACTCATGTATTTGTGCTTCGATGACCGTCATTCATTTGTTTCTTTTCTTCTGTTTTTTTTCTGTTTGTGTCACTCATTTTACAAAATGGAAAACTTAAAATATCGCATTATTTACGAATACGAGTTCCGCCGTGGCACTAGTGCTGCAGAAACGACTCGAAGGGTGAATGATGTTTATGGCGGTCATGTTGCAAAAGAAAACACAGTTCATTTTTGGTTCCAACGTTTTCGTTCTGGAAATTTCGACCTGCAGAACAAGCCCCGTGGATGGCCTGAGACCCAAGTTGATAATGAAGTATTGAAGGCTATTGTGGAAGCGGATCCATCGCAAACCACGTCCGAGTTAGCTGCAGGCTGCGGTGTTAGTGATAAAACTGTTTTAATTCACTTGAACTAAATTGGGAAGATTAAAAAGCTTGAAAGGTGGGTACCTCACGAATTGACTGAAGCAAACCGGCAAACGCGCGTCGACTGCTGAGTTACATTACTGAACCGGCACAATAATGAAGGTATTTTAAACCGAATCATTACCTGTGATGAAAAATGGATTCTTTACGATAATCGGAAGTGCTCAGCGCAATGGTTGGATCCTGGCCAGCCAGCCAAATCCTGCCCCAAGCGAAAATTAACCTCAAAAAAGTTACTTGTGAGCGTTTGGTGGACTAGTGCCGGTATTGTTCATTACAGTTTTCTCAAATCTGGCCAGACTATTACGGCTGATGTCTATTGTCAGCAATTGCAAACAATGATGGAAAAGCTAGCGGCTAAACAACCTAGGCTGGTCAATCGCTCCACGCCACTGCTGCTTCACGACAACGCTAGACCACACACCGCACAACAGACGGCTACCAAATTAGAAGAGCTTCAATTGGAATGTCTAAGACATCCTCCGTACTTCCCGGACCTTGCTCCAACAGATTATCATTTTTTTCGAAATTTGGACAACTTCTTGCAAGGGAAAAAATTCAACTCTGATGGGGCAGTCCAAATCGCCTTCACAGATTTTATTGATTCCCGTCCGACTGGTTTTTTTAGTAAAGGGATCAATGAACTACCTATGAGATGGCAAAAGTGCATAGAAAACAATGGTTCATACTTGTGATTAATTAAATATATTATATTTAAAAATATTCGACATTTTGTTCCTCCCATACAAAACGCCAATTTCATATGTAAGGACCTAATACTTAAATTTGAGAACATTAAATTATATAATCACAATCACGGTATCTTTTTGCGAACCAGTATAATTACATGTGTGTACGTTAGTCCAAGTATTATCTTTCAAATGTTGCGAACTCATCCATCAATTCAGCAATTTATTATTTACATAATTATATTTCGCTGCGTAAACATCTACATTGTAATAATCAACAACACGTGATTTATCTTCAACATTTGACCCTGTATAATGAAAAAATATTATTAATTGGGTAGGTACTTTATTTAAAATAGAACAAGAGAGTTTTGCTAGACGAGACGTAAACATTGCTGATAAGTTTCAGTTCTTACGTGATGCATTCTAGTTTTATCCAGAATATGAATGCATATACTTATAAGTGGTTACACAGTCTGATTTACTCAGTATTTTTTAGGTCCGATGGGTAGGTATTTAAATGAGTGTTATTGAAGTACACTGCCTTTTTTTTATAGTGCGCCAAAGCCCCACGGATACCACCCCCACGGAGCCGGTGGAGGCGGTTATGTCGGACTCGAACGGACTAAAACGCACGCCGTCTTGGGTCCTTGGTTGCCGGAGGTGAGATCGCCGAAAGCATATCTCTCGCACCCTGGCAGATCCAGGACCATCTCTTTCGAGATGGTCCCCTTCGGGCTGTGGGGGCCTCGGTGTTCCCAAGTACGCTGCTGGACATAGGCCTTTACTAATGTTGGGAGGCTTAGACCTCTACGGTTGCCTCGCTGCTGCGTTTGATTGGGTTGGTACAGGGTATAAATTCCAGTATTTCTTATCTCGCTGTGATATTGCCTGCGTATTTTTCCGTTAGTTGCCTCTTACAATACTGAGGAAATAGTATTTTCAAATTCAAGAAATAAATTTAGAGCTTTCTGGTCTGAAATTAAACAATCGATTAAATTCAGAATTAACTTATTTTGGTAACAACAATCAATTAAGAGAATAACCTTTAAAATAAATACAAAAGCATTAAATACAACAGACCACTCTCACAGTTCATGATCATCAAGAATCTATTAAAAGGCTATCAAGCGTTTTCAATAGATCGTTTTCAATGGGAAAGTAGCCGAGAGCCATTGTGGGCTGTGTTTGCCGAATGCAATAATAGGCAGCCATAGAGGGCTAAACCCCACAAGGCTTCTTAGGCCATATAATATCTGCCTTTAAGTCCCAGGAAAAGGCTGCAAAGATGTTACATTATCGATGTAATATAAAAGATTTATTTGCCTGAAGGCGTGCTTAGGAGAGTTAAACCGTTGCTTCCAATTGCCATACAAATATTTAGCATTAGTTTCAAGTAGCTAGAGCCCTTCTACAGTTTGACAATGATTATGAATAATGTGGAGGTTAAATGGTAGCTGCGGAAAATATTGAAGTTTAACTTTATTTCGTGGTTAGATTAAAAGCCGAAACTGAAAAGAGAAAAAGACTCGAACTATGATTGATTTAATGGACTGCGGAGGGCTAATTGTGATTGATTGATTTGCCTGAGGGAACAGACATGATGAGCAGAATAAAGCTGTTCGGTAAATCTCAAAGACAGTACATAATTTTAAGATTTTCGACTCCGACATTAATGCTTCGTCATCCGTTTGGCTAGCCAGTACTGGTTTCTATAAGAAAAAAGAGTGTAATGGTATGATTTCATAAGGTCAAAACATACAAAAACATTAAGTATAATTAGATTTTTTGTATGCAGTTATGTTTAAGTAATGATTAAAAATATGCGATTATTAATAGCTACTATATTGCATTGGAAACTATTAGCATAATTTTCTATCATATATCTTGTATCATCATCCGAGAGCCAAGTCCAGTTGTATCGAAATCTTGTAAGTACTATGGAAACTAATTTACTTTGAGTATGCAATGCGTCTCAAATTATTTGGTAGAAGGAATACAAAACAATTGCTCGTATACAACGGGAAAAGTGAAATGCTCAAGTGGGACTTGAACCCACGACCTATCCCTGCTCAAATGCTCTTGATAGGCTTAACGTGTTCTTCTGAGGCATGGATTAGCCTTGAGACCCTCATTTATTATGATAGCTTCGTGTTACAACAATGATATTGAAGTGCACATAGGTAAGTGCAAATAGGTAAGTGCAAATCTCTACAGTGCAAGTGCGACTGTCGTATATGAGGGCGAGCAAACTTTATTGGGTTTCCTGTTAGGAATTTCTCAGTTGCAACACGGTGGTTGGAAAACATTGTGGATGAATTTCAATTGAAAACATAGCCATATGCCTGACATAATATTACCTATGATGCTGAATCAGATATAGTACAACATGCTGTAGTGTAGAATCGTGTGAATGTGTGTTGTGTTATGTCTGCATTACACAACACACTACACAATTATAGTATGTAATTATAAATACGAGTATTATATAATAATCTATATATATATAAATCAATTGTTGTTCGTTAGTCTTGCTAAAACTCGAGAATGGCTGAACGGATTTATCTTATGTTAGTCTTGGAAAGTTCGTGGAGGTCTAGGGAAGGTTTAAAAGGTGAGAAAAATTCGAATAATTTCCCGGAAAACCCTAAAACTGTCCTTTTCTTTTTCCCTTTCTAAGGCGAAACGAACTTTGCCGAGTCAGCTAGTCATAAAATTAAAATTTTAAGAAACCCCTACATATCCCACTTTAACCCTCATAACTTTTAAACGGCTCAACCGATTTTCATCAAACATGTCTAAGAATACTCGCACATCACACACCTTTAATACAAAAAAAAAACTAAATTGAAATCGCTTCATCCGTTCGGGATGAAGTGATTTGCGTCGGGGATTAAAAATATGGTTTGGTCTGGCATCTCAGCCGAGTGAATAAGACGTAATTTTGTTCTCGAAGAACACCCGTAAAAAATTTGATAGGTGCTATGAGTACAGTCAGCGTCATAAATATCTTGACGACAAAGTCTCAAAATGATCTTAAAACTCTCGTATTAACAGCAAATCAAACTGTTTTATTGATTTTTACGGTATTATTTTCCGAACAGAAGGTGTGTACCAAATATCAGAACAATCCATCAACTGGAAAGGAGACAAAAAACTAAATTAAGATCATTTTGAGTACTCTATTTATCAAAATCTTTCTAATGGTACCTGTACATACCAATTTATTTTATTGAAAACTAGCTGTCCCGGCGAACTTCGTACCGCCAATTTTTTCCTACCCTCGTGGCGTCAGATCCCGTTCCCGCTGCACCATTTAGGGGGATGAAAAATAGATGTTGGCCGATTCTCATAGATACCGGATAAGCACAAAAAATTTCATCAAAATCAGTCAAGCCGTTTCGGAGGAGTATGGCAACAAAAACTGTGACACGAGAATTTTATATATTAGATTTATGTGTTTATTTGGTAGGTTTAGAATTTTATTTTTAGTATTTACTAGCTGTGCCCGCGACTTCGTCCGCGTGGAATGTACTTAATAAAAAAAATCCGTTTTTTTTTTAGCCTAAGTTACTCCTTATTACATAAGCTATCTGCCAGTGAAAGTCCCGTCCAAATCGGTCCAGTCGTTCCAGAGATTAGCCAAAACAAACAGACAGACAGACAGACAAAAAAATTAAAAATATATATTTTGGTATGTGTACCGTATATACATTCATATGCATGTAGTAGAAAGCGGTTATTTTAATATTACAAACAGACACTCCAATTTTATTTATTTGTATGTATTACAAACAGACACTCCAATTTTATTTATTTGTATGTATAGACTAGCTGTCCCGGCGAACTTCGTACCGCCAATTTTTTCCTACCCTCGTGGCGTCAGATCCCGTTCCCGCTGCACCATTTAGGGGGATGAAAAATAGATGTTGGCCGATTCTCATAGATACCGGATAAGCACAAAAAATTTCATCAAAATCAGTCAAGCCGTTTCGGAGGAGTATGGCAACAAAAACTGTGACACGAGAATTTTATATATTAGATTTATGTGTTTATTTGGTAGGTTTAGAATTTTATTTTTAGTATTTACTAGCTGTGCCCGCGACTTCGTCCGCGTGGAATGTACTTAATAAAAAAAATCCGTTTTTTTTAGCCTAAGTTACTCCTTATTACATAAGCTATCTGCCAGTGAAAGTCCCGTCCAAATCGGTCCAGTCGTTCCAGAGATTAGCCAAAACAAACAGACAGACAGACAGACAGACAGACAGACAGACAGACAGACAAAAAATTTAAAAATATATATTTTGGTATGTGTACCGTATATACATTCATATGCATGTAGTAGAAAGCGGTTATTTTAATATTACAAACAGACACTCCAATTTTATTTACTTGTATTGTATGTATTGTATGTATTGTATATTGTATGTATAGATGTTCTCTAGTTCAAAATATATTTATGTAGAACAATGTGATATCCACAACCTGCAATAGAATTTGTTACAACCCCCATATTTTACGCATAACGGGACCCAGTACAGCTTATCCCTGGCCCTCTTGACCTTTTATAAGTTACTAGCTTTTGCCCGCGGCTCCGCCCGCGTGGATGTCGGTTATCGCGACCAAACATAGCCTATGTCCTTTCTCATGGTCTAATCTACTCCTATACCAAATTTTATCAAAATCGGTTCAGTGGTTTAGGCGTGAAAGCGTAACATACAGACAGACAGACAGACAGACAGACAGAGCTAATTTCGCATTTATAATATTAGTATGGATATGAAGAAGAAATCTGTTTAAAATAGCCGCCATTTTCTTCTCTATACTCTGGGCAATCGTTTAACAACGTCCTTATTCATTTCTTAAAAGTTATATCCGCGTAGTTTAAAAAGAAAATACCTTGAAAATGCTGCAGATTTTCTATTTAAAAGTTAAATTGTGACTTAGGATTTTTTATATTTTATGATTATTGGGATTTAATCTATTATATGAACTTTAATCTGCAGCCGTAGTAACATAAATGAAGTACGTCACATCTACCTCAGTATTAATAAAGTTGGTATAGGTCTACCAGAATATCATGGCACGATTTTAAAAAAAGAATTACGATTTTCATATTATGGCAATGTTGATGTCATCACGTTAAATTCGGCGACCTCACAGAGATGAAACTCCATACGACTATTTATTTAAAAAGACATAAGACGCACATGCGCACAAGTCTGACCTGCATACAAAGTTCACAAAGTTTGACATTGATATACACCGAAATGTCAAATATTTTATTGTTTCAAAGTTTCTGGTCTTTGTAGCGGTTTGACCAATCATTTGGCTTGTACCATTTTGATACTTTCACATAGATTTTTATTCTTTGCCACTTGTATTATAACTTCTTTGTGGCGATGATCATGAAATAATACCTAGTTGTAGTTATTCAATTTTTTATTGATATTATTGTATATTTAGTTCAGCTATGACGCATTTTTGGTTTAATTTAATTTTGTTCCTACAGTTGTTTTAGTTGGTTTTTAATAAATTTTTCCTATGTAAGCTCAACATAGACCGAGATAAATGCGAAATTCACTTGCGATCCATACATTTGCACTATGGACGAAATTATTATGACGAATAACTATCGAAAAT
The DNA here is from genome assembly GCA_914829495.1 of Eilema sororculum. Lineage (NCBI taxonomy): Eukaryota > Metazoa > Arthropoda > Insecta > Lepidoptera > Erebidae > Eilema > Eilema sororculum. Next base: position 4,990,979 of record OU618532.1, read on the forward strand.
ATATTCTGAAGGACGGTACTGTGGACATTTGTTGGACATACCACCGCTCTCGAGAATTATTTAGACACATTGTGTCCTTTTGTTTTCATCCTAGAGTATTTGCAAAGGCCCAAGTCACAACTAAGACCAATTGTACATCAGTAATTTTCCTTGAAATACGATCCTGTGATTTCGAGGGTGTCATACTACAGGGTATGTGCCTGAACCAGTCCTCGAAAATGGCCATATTACGTTATATGTATTTTACAGGATTGATTGTATTGTCACCAATAAGCCGCATATAATGGTAATAAAATGAGTGAAGTAAGTACTCCTTGACACAGCACGCAATCTCATAGCATTAAAAAAGTAAATAAAATGATGATTTGGAAATGGGTACGTTTAATGTCGTTGGTCAAATAAAAGTACAAGGTTTGCTAACACCTGCAAGATTTGTATCTATCACCATAAAAAACCTACCTCATGAATTCGATGGATTGGGAATGGGAATGGCGAGAGGGTTCCCCGTCTTGCTGGATTATTCCAGCAGGGTTGAGCAAATAGGGCACGAGTGTGGTGATACTTCCAAAAAAGTGATAAGGCCCTTGTTGAAAACGTGTCGTGTCAACTGATGAGCTTATTATGACATTGCCAACGTCAACGGGTGCCAACAGGAATAAAATAACTTTAATAGGTATAACTCAAAAGTTTATTGATGGCACTAGGAATCTCATTATAAGAATATTTCACTTTAGCAGTTCAGTATGTTGTTGATCATTTTTCAAAAATAACAATAAAAATCTCTAAATCATACCTAAATATGTCTACTGCTATGTATAAAACACAACTACAAAATTTGTTTTATTTTAATTGTTTATTTGGTATTTATAGTCCCTATGTATTATTTAAAAATAAATATATTTTCCCCACAACTTAAAAGTATCAAGATAGTTTAATCCAATTTCCCCAGTATTGCACTTTACAATTTTCAAATTTACTATTTGCGATGAGATTCTGGTACACCTATATATTATTTAGTTTTATTAAATAATATGTTCAATCATCCATACTTATATTATAAATGCGAAAGTAACTCTGTCTGTCTGTCTGTCACGCTTTCACGCATAAACCACTGAGCCGATTTTGATGAAATTTGGTATAAGGGTATATTAGACCATGAAGAAGGATATAGGGTATGCTTGGTCGCGATAACCGAAATCCACGCGGGCGGAGCCGCAGGAAAAAGCTAGTAGAGATCCGGTTCTCAGCATTCCATGAATTCACCGTGCGGGGGCCGGGTCCATGGCGTGGTACAGAGAGAACACTGTGACGGCGCCTGACACTTGCGACCCAGGTGTTGGTTTAGGGCGGCCACCTTGTGATGCATCAGCGCTCATTTCCACCGTCAGTCGTGTTCCCCCCTCTACCTATCCAAATTTGGTAATATCCTATCAACGCCGTTTTAGATATTCGTTTGAGTAAAGATCTTACTGAAGCTCTTGGCAATACGAGGTCTTTAAATATAAATTATACAGGGATTTAGCTGAAATTCTCCTTGCTACTACTTTTACGGCGTAGAGTTTAACCACATAGCCATTTTTGGTTAACTCGTTGGTCAAGTCAAAGTATTTGTTTATTTTTATAGCGTGGTCTTTGGGTATGTTAGTTTCCCACGGTACTGTGAGTTCAACTAGTACTGCACGCTTTTGCTGTTTCGGAAATATAAATATATCGGGTCTGGATGACAAGGCACAAACATCCTCCGGTATTTTATACTGTTTCTCATACGAATCTGCGAGTAATGACCAATCAGCGGCTGCTATCAAAATTGAGTACGGCTTTTGGTTTGTCTTTTTTGAGCAGCCTTCCTTTACAAACGCGACGTCATTTCTTTGGTTTGTGGGGTTAAACCCTTTTTCGCTCTAGCTACCGCCAAACTTACCGATCCATTTCATTTAACAGTAATAGGAACCAACCTTAAATAATATTCCAAGAAGAATAGATTTTAATTTTAATTTGATTTAACAAAACTTTCTCAATCATACTTTACAGCTAAACCATCTTTCCGATTTAATAATCGAAGTTTAAATGAAAACTCTCCTAAATTAAGCCTTTTGCAATGTATTTGTACACACAATCATTTCGTGAAAGTAAATTATGTAGCAATGTTAAAGAATCTCTTTGAAATCTCAAGCTCATCATTATTCTACTAAATGATTTTAGAAAAATTTAACCGACCTCAAACCCAAATAGGAAAAAAATGTTTAAAACAGAATTTAGAGAGAGAATTTAGAGATTTTCGATCTGTTAGAAGTCGGTGCCAACTTTGATTGCTGTGCCTGACCTGCTATAATGCCATTAATCTAGGTATAATGACTTGTTGAGGTAGGGGTGGCCTTTCCTACTTAAATGATCAATATTTCATTTAAATGCATCATGGCAGGTAATTCAGGTACAGCAAAGCACCAGCAAACAAAGTGGGCCAAGGTTTGCGTTCGTAATCCAAGTTTAATCCAGTCCAGCATGCCATTAACCACAGTTTAAGTGGACAAGACAAGTGGAGCCACTTGTCACCCTAGCAGAAGCAGACCACGGCAGCAGCACGCGTAGGCACGCCTCCCCATTCCGGGAGTGCCAGACCGTAATGGATGGCCCTGGGCCCTAGGCCGGGTTGCAAGGGATATGTCGAAGACAACCTCACCTTGGGCTTAGCACTACGACCCTCAGTCGGAGTATGGTTTTAGTCGGTTCGAGTCCGACATAAACCGTTCCCTTTCGGCTCCGGTGGGGGAATCCGAGGGGATTTCCGCACGATAAAAAAGACCACCTCAGGAGTAGATATACCCTTTTGCAAACATACTTATTATTATAGCTAATTGAGGAATTGTCTCGGTTTCACTCTGAAATTTCATGATTATCTCAGGAGTAGCACCAACCCTTACGAGTCTCACGTTAGCTCTACATACTACTACCTAGTTTCCATCGATCAATTGCAGTACTGTCCCTTAACTCCTAACCGTTAAGGAGTTCTATAGCTTCACTATCAACACAGGAGCATCAGAAGTTGATTTAAGCCTATCTCACAAGCAACACGTTAGCCCTACATACTATTAAATATTTATTATCCACCATTGGTAGTACTGTCTCCCAACTCCTAACCGTTAAGGAGTTCAGTAGCTTCATCATCAGCACAGCAGCATCAGATGTTGACACCCTGAAGCATATACCTGAGTAAGACATTATTACGTAACAAAAGCACCATACGCAACCGTTAAGGAGTTCTGTAGCTTCACTATTAACACAGCAGCATCAGAAGTTGATTCAAGCATATCTCACAAGCAACACGTTAGCCCTACATACTATTAAATATTTATTATCCACCATTGGTAGTACTGTCTCCCAACTCCTAACCGTTAAGGAGTTCAGTAGCTTCATCATCAGCACAGCAGCATCAGATGTTGACACCCTGAAGCATATACCTGAGTAAGACATGATTACGTAACAAAAGTACCATACGACCATACAATTTTCGATGGTTGCCATCGAAAATTTCTCCTGGATCCCATCATCAGATCCTGACTTGGAGAAAATGGGACAACGTCAGAAGTGAACCCTATCCAACAAAAAAAATAAAACTTGAAATCCGTCCATAATTGGCGGAGATATCAGTGAACATACATAAAAAAAAATAAAAAAAATATTATGCATACAGACGAATTGAGAACCTCCTCCTTTTTCGAAGTCAGTTAAAAAGATACCAAGTCTTGAATCTCGATTTATTACTAGTACTGAGAACAGATTTGTCATGTAAAATCTGTTATATCTGTCAATGATATTAATCAATTATCGTTCTGGAATATGGGCCTCAGAGTTCCTTCAACTCAAGGAACTGCCTATCACTCACGTGTTAGTAATCACAAGCAGAAGTACTCATCGACTTTGTATACTTACCTAAGTCCACACAAGCCCAAGGACTACGGCGATAAGTACATGTAAAATCAGGTCACAATAATTATCTTGACTACAATCTATCAAAATGATCTAACAAATAAGGTACCTATTAAGAGCTTACTCATATTGAGAACACAGCCTTTGGCCTGCCTCCCAGACTGTGCAACTGGGTTGCAAGTTTCCTGCGGGGGCGCCGTATTCGCGTCCTTTGTGATGGACGAGCTTCGGAGTTCTTGCAGGTAAATGCTGGCGTGCCGCAGGGTTCCGTCTTATCTCCCACTCTCTTTCTTCTGCATATCAATGATATGCTCTCTAACGGTAGCATTCATTGCTATGCAGATGACAGCACCTTACACGGGAGTTATTACGCAAATCCTGCGGCCAAGCAGTCTGATATCGCGGAAAAAAGGCAGCTTCTTGTCACTGAGCTGGACCGGATCCTGGACCACATTTCTCAATGGGGCGCTAGGAACCTGGTCGAGTTCAATGCCAAGAAGACCCAGGCATGTGCGTTTACAGCAAAAGTATCTCCTTTCCTACCCCTTCCCACTCTTCAGAGCACACCACTGCCACTGCAGGATCACCTCACTATCCTCGGTATGGATGTTCGCTCCAAACTGAATAACAAAAACTATATCGAGAGTATCATCAAATCAGCCTCGCGTAAACTCGGAGTTCTGAACAGAGTAAGACGTTTTTTCACGCCGGAGCAGCGGTGTCTTCTATACAAGACCCAAATTCGTTCCTGCGTGGAATACTGCTCACATCTCTGGGACGGCTCCGCAAAGCACTTACTAGATGCTCTCGACAGGTTGCAGCGACGTGCGGTCCGCATTATTGGGAATCCTGAGGTCACGAACACCCTCGAGCCTTTGCAGATGCGTAGAGATGTTGCGTCTTTGGCAGTTTTCTACCGTCTCTACCATGGTGAATGTTCTGACGAGCTCTTCCAATTAGTCCCACCCTCTCCTTTCCTACACAGGACGACACGTGCAGGGCTAAGATGCCATCCATATACCGTGCAGAGTATACCAGCAAGAACCAAGCGTTTCAGCGACTCATTCCTATGCCGCACCATTAAGACCTGGAACTCCCTGCCAGCTCACGTGTTTCCTTCTTCCTACAGTCCCGGGTCCTTTAAGCGGGGCGTGAAAAGGCATCTAATCTAACGAGGCCGTCAAGCTGAGTGCCACCACTGTTAACATGGTACATGTTTCCGATGGTGACCCTCTTTCCGAGACTTTACCTTTAGCTTAACATCAGGCGAGGTGAAGTCAAATTGACGTGTCCTATATAAAAAAAAAAACACTTGTAATTTTCCACAGTATTTATTACGAGTATAGCAAACCTGATCGGTTTCACTTTACAGCGTTCTCAAAGGCTTATATTTAGGTAATTGGATGTTCCATCTCTTAAACACTATGATCAAAGTATTTTGTTGATCAAATCAAACTGTTTTATGGATTTAAATTGTATTGTCCGAACTAAAAGTGTGTACCAAATATTACAACAATCCATCAACAGGACGGGGGAAAACAAAGGAATTAAGACCATTTTGATCACTTTTTTCATCGACTTCTTTTGATGCTGACTGTTAGTACACCTTTACATGTAATTGAATATTATATTAATTCTAATCAATAGTATATTTAATGTATGTATTTCTTTAATTAATCAGCATCAAGGTCTTGATACTGAAGACTACTACTATTCTTAGCAATGTTGTTCTCAAATCAAATATTATATTTCCCAAGCCAAGGGTAGAATTTAATTACAAATTTATTTATTACAAAAAAAATTACTTAAATTCCCTCTAACTAAGCTAAATTGCTTGTGCTAGGAGTGGGTTCACGTCTGTAGTGTAATGACCAGGATTTGAACCTCTCGATCGTAATGCCGACTCCTTAACCATGGTGAATGTTCTGACGAGCTCTTCCAATTAGTCCCACCCTCCCCTTTCCTTCACAGGACGACACGTGCAGGGCTAAGATGTCATCCATTTACGGTGCAGAAACGCTTGGTTCTAGCAGGTATACTGCTAGAACCAAGCGTTTCAGTGATTCATTCCTATGCCGCACCACTAAGACCTGGAATTCCCTGCCAGCTCACGTGTTTCCTTCGTCCTACAGTCCCGGGTCCTTTAAGCGGGGCGTGAAAAGGCATCTAATGAGGCCGTCAAGCTGAGTGCCACCACTGTTAACATGGTAAATGTTTACGATGGTGACCCTCTTTCCGAGACTTTGCCTTTAGCTTAACATCAGGCGAGGTGAAGTCAAATTGACGTGTCCTGTGTAAAAAAAAATAAAATAAATAAATAAGCTACCGACGTTTTTATTGTTCATGTAACGTGACTGCCATCTGACATACGCAACTGGCGAAGTGGTCTATCTGTAGTTACCGGATACTAAATGTGTTGGTAAGCGCATAACTCAACAACGCTTGGACCAATTTGGCCAATTCTTTTTTTAATATTCGTTTAAGTTTAAGGATGGTTTTTACGGCGAGAAAAATTCGAATAATTTCCGGGAACCGACATCCACGCGGGCGGGGCCGCGGACAAAAGCTAGTAAATATTAAATAAATATTCCACAAAATTCTACACACTGCTATCTAGACCCGTGGTAAGCTTAACTGGCTTGTATTATGGAATCTAGAATGCGGATTAACATACTTAGATACTTTTTTGTAAATACCTATAAATTATACATAGAAAAACCCGTAACGAATGCAACAGATGTCAGTATCGAAGTATGTAAACCGGAATAGACGGCTTAACGTGCTCAACAATTCGAGGAGGAGTTACAATGGTCACTTAACTGAAAATTGATTTGGCTAATCTAGACTTAATGTAAAAAATAAGCCATTTGTCTTTAAACTTTAAAATCAATTGTTAAGATACATTATTATTAGATATGATATCTATTCCTCCGTTATAATGGTGCTAGAATTAGCTCCAAAATATCGGACACTTGAAACAATTTTCACAAATATTTTTATAAATATAACTATTACATGCGTTTTTTAAGGTGCTATGTGTATGATGCATGTATTAATATCATTTCGATCATCAAAATACCCCAATGCTGTCTACTGCTACCCAACAAATCTCTCACAAAGTGCATCCTTCACCCTACATATTCAAAATAAAAAGTGTAATTCGTAACTAGAAATATTTACTTACTGTTGTAAAAATTTCTAAATATTCATCTTTTATTCACGTTTGATCAGCTATGAACCACGGCCGAGTGTCAGCACTGCGAGGACCGCAGCGATGACACAGCGCTCCACACGCTGGTGGAGTGCACGGCGTGGGTGCAACAGCGCCAGGTCCTCGTGGTGGGTCTGGGCGTGGGCACTCTCTCGCTCGAGACCATTGGTGCGAGCCATGGTCTCCAGCGGGAGCAAGTGGGACTGCACCGCCTCTTTCTGTGAGCAGGTCATGCTCGTGAAAGAGGCGGCGGGGCGAGAGCGGGAGAAAACTCTCCCACCCGAGTTCCGCAGTCGGCGGCTTGGGCGCCGCCGACGTGTCTTCGCCGAAGACCATCGGCCTCCATGACCGGGGGCCTGAGGACGGTGAGCTGGCTGCTCACCGCCTCTACATAAGCAGGCCCATGACGGCAGCGTGATGTGAGGGATTGACGCACGCCCCCCCCCCCCCTAAGAAGCGGGATAACACCCGAAAACCCCCCCAAAGACGCGGGATAGCACCCCAACCACCCCCAAGGCGAGGCCGCAATTGTAGCCGTAGGTCTGATGGGAGTCCTGGGACATCCTTACGAGGGCTTACCCGGGGCTCCCATCCATAGGCTTCTGGGCGTTACCGTGGGGGTTTTTAGTCGGTAGGAGTCCGGCATAACATCCATGAAGGATTTTCCCCCACGGTTAAAAAAAAAAAAGGTCGTGAGTTCAAATCTCACTTGAGTATTTCATTTTTTCCGATGTTTTTCGAACCTTTGATCATGTCAAATCTGGGGCTCAGGAACTTGAGCAAACATTGTTAATTGAATAAAAAATCTCAACTTCTTCGCCTACTTTCCGTGAAACATTGACAGAGAATTTATGGGAAGATATAAAGGTGTTTGAGCGGAAACTGTTTGCAGTTTGAATGATTCAGACCTTTTCTGTGAGCAATTAACCCAACACGAAGTTTTAACGATATAAATAAATTGGTTACTCTTAAAAAGACATCAAATAGACATAAAATAAATTTGAGCATGTTGTGGAAAATTCAGCGAAAAGTTCCAATTTGACGGTTTTGTTTTCGATGAAATATCGTTCTTTGATACTTGGATTATAAAAGCACTTACTGTACCCTACCGTGAACACAGAAGCATTCACACAAATAAATTTTGTTTCTATTTTGTACCCCAGAGAAAAATAGGCGTGAGCATATAATTTACGCATGTACGTTTGTATGTTTGTAAGTATGTAATACACTGTGTTTAAGGTTAAACTTCCTAGTTCAAAATTTATGTTCAACTTCCTAGATCACAAGTTCATGACACGCAATTATGTAATTAAGATAAAAAATAGTTATGTTTACACAAGCCGTACCATTTGATATTATGTGTCAAGGGTTAATGAATTTAGCAAAATAAAAACAGAGACAAATCATAACTAGCTACTTACAAATGGGCAATTAACAAATATCTATTTATTCTCTCCTGTCAATAACAAGTGCTTCCTGATTCGGTCAGTTTTCTTTGACAAGGGTTGACATTAGTACAATGGATGGATTAATTTACTTGCTTCTTGTGCAAGCAGCTTATAAGAGAGGCTATAACTAAGATTGTGAACAGACCTCTCTGTATGTGAATGGTATTGGGAAGTTCTTGTTCAATTCTGATGCTAATTAAATTCTGTAGCTATCGTAGAGTTTAGCCCCTAACTATAGTCTCTACAATTTGTTCAAACTTCGAGAATATACTGTAGCATCAAACTTCATCGACATGATGTTAAACGTGAAATTCGTAATCATTTAATATTGTTTGCCTATTTGTGAAAGTTCCAACGTAGAATCTGGGTAACTTATTAAGAAGTCCTATAAACAATTGAGCACTTGGAAAGTTTCCAGGGGAAACATAGTAACATAGGGCTTCGACCTCCGACACATGCAGCGAATGCGCACTGCATGGCGGCAGGGCGCGGGGGTGGCGGGAGCAGGAGCTCTCTCTCCATTGGTCGACGCGCGCGCGGGTGATCGTTTCGTATTGAGGACGAGGACAGAGCGACGCATAGCGAATAATAAGTACTTTAAAAAGGAGCGACGACAATAAGGATGTCCTAAAACAGTGTCGCGTTACAAGATTAATTTTCATTTTCAAATTCTATATAACAAGTCAAATTAACCTAGAAGGTATGTACAGATTGTAAAGCTGTACGATCCGGAGGGATACGTTAAAGTCATAAAAATTCTATGTCAAATGACCAAATAGTAAATTGTAAAAATTTCAAATCTGAAAGACGACTTTCGTCAGATAATCCTACGGTACACTTTCATTAAGAGACAATTATCCAAGTAAAAAAAAGTTATGCTTAAACACGTAACACGAAGGCAGACGAATCAGGATAATATATTCTGTATACACGCTACCACTACATTCACTACAAGAGATGAGACAAAATATTTGCATTCCAAGCTACTACAAAATATATGGTTCTTCAAGAAAGGCTAAAAGGCTGGCAGCGCGAGTATGACACCCTTGGTAAGTATTGCACACGTTCCTAGGCCTCTGTAACCACTTTCCATAACGTGATCGGTGTGGTAGTTGTCTAGAAATACTGAGAAATACCTAATGGAATATTTCTGATGGCCGCAATCACTTAAGTACTGCCACGCACGCATTTCAACATATTCCAGAATATTTTAAGTATTCAGTACTCGTATTACCTATGCATAAACCTCCTCGTGATTTCCTTTATGCAGATGATTTGGCAGAGGTACGGCAAATACCAACACACAATTATAATAATGCATACAATTCCAACGCAAACCACCACCTTATAAAGTTAGAAGTATACATTAAAGATTAGAGTGAATGATATGAATTTTGAGGGCTTGTTTCTGGAATTTTTGAAAATCGGAATATATAGACAAATAAGGACTTAAAGAATAGGAAGTCATTTTTTATACAAAAACAAAGTATTAACTCGCACAATAAAGTAAAGTTATTCTTCTTCGTTTGAGCACCAGTTGACCCTCTTTCCTGAAAGTTTACCTTCTGCTTACCATCAAGCGAAGTAAAGCCTTATTGACGTGTCCTTTAATAACAACGTTTGGTTTTTAACCTCTAACTAGTGACTTGAAGCCTGACAGGCGTCGCGTGTTTTGCTAAATCTTAGATTTGTCCACTTCTACCCGCTTGCCGCGATCCTGCGTCTTAGTACCTTTTGGTTTTAGTGCTTAAGCGACCACCAAAGAAGGCAGACTTGTTATTGGTTGTCGAGCAGCCATAGAATAGAATAGAATATAATAGAATAGAATACTCTTTATTGCACACCAAACATAAAGTATATACAGAGGATACATGCATGATAGAAAGTTGTAAAATGGGCGGCCTCATCACGATATGTCCCTTATAGTGTTATAAAGTCATATTAGTCGTAATTTAAGACAAAAAAAAAAACAAAAATGTTACCATTAATTTCAAACCAATTAATGGAACCCAAACCCAAACCTGAGCTCGCATAAACTTAATTGATAGTAAACAGTAAATTACTAATTTAAAGCAAACAAGTTGTTTACTAACCCCGGCACGTATAGGTATATCAAAGTCGTGAACTTTCTTAGTGACAAATAAACTAAAGTTAATTCATTATCGTTTGCGTAAAGTGCACCAGAGGGTACGGCAGTTTCCCAGTTCCTGCAGATTCCAAGAGGAAATAATGGGGAAAAACAATGAGAGAGAGAGCAATCGAAATCTAACGATGTCTAAAGTTACGGGGCGAGCGAGAGAGACTCGCGGATCGCGCCGCCCGCGCGCGCATGCAACTCGGGCGTCAGAGGGCACTGACTGACCTCCGTCCCCCATGAGCGCGGGCCTGGGGGTGACGGTTGGAGCCGCCTGTCACCCCAGCAGAAGCAGGCCACGGCGGCGGCGCGCTGAATAGCTAGACTCCGGGGGCGAGTCGGGGACACCGTTGTCCCCCCTCCTGAGGAGGGCCAGACCGTAAGGGATGGCCCTGGGTCAGCCGGGGTGCGAGGGATATGTCGATGACAACCTCACCTCTGGCCTAGCACCACGACCCACAGTCGGCGTGCGGTCTTTGTCGATTGAGTCCGACATAACCTCCCCTTCCGGCTCCGGTAGGGGAGGTATCCGAGGGGATTTACGCACGAAAAAAAAGGGGGTAAATATTAGTAATAGCCTAAAGTACACACAATTGACAAATATTAGTATCCACGAATAGCACCTGCCAAAAATCTTGATAAGTGCTCTTCGTGGGCTATTCGCTCAGGTGCTATTAAGCTGGGTGCTCTAAGTGGACTACACCAAAATATGGTGGGGTGTCACCCAGAAATCCGAGGCTAAGCTAACCTCACCTGCAAGAAACCCTGTTGATTGTCAGACGTGGCTCTGGCGCAGGGTTTCCTCTCAGGGTTAAAAGGCCAGGCGACAGTAGCTCCTGGAAAAGACAATCAAATGTCCAAAATGAAAAGTTTAAACGATGTTCATTTTAATCACCTAAATACTTACGGGGATATAATAATTTCTATTTTTTATTTTTTTTACTTTTAGAAATTATTAACAACAGAAATTTTAATGTTATTTATTTGGATATATATCGACTCAACGCAAGTCTAATTCCAAAGCGACCACAATAATACGATTTCTTTTATCGTGTGACACATTAAAACATTTTTTAATGTATTAGCTCATTAAAACTTCTACTTTTTGAAGCCAATATTCTCTAGAGAAACGTCGAACATTTCTAATTAACTGTAGATACGAAATTTTCAGTATAATGTCATTAATTACCAAAATGTTCGTTACTTGCCAGATGGGTAGAGCTAACCGTATTCCGTCACAATTACCAAAGCAATTTCAGTTGGAAATTTTTAACGCTTTACTGATTAATACTGTTATATTTGGCCGTTCTTGTTGTTTGGCCATATTTGACACGAACTAGATTTATTGATAATGACATTTCAAACAATGCAAGGCAATGTAAGAAGACTACTGAAAGAAGACTATTGAAAATGGAATCCCCTTGGACCGGAGTAATTTGAACAGCTATACTTTCGGCACATGTTCGATCCCCGATTAGTGTACAATATTTGTATGTATTAATATGGCTATTGGCATTCATAGGTCTGGTCGTGGCACCATCGGTTCCAGTTGCCATAAGCCCTTTAAAGTCCAACAACTGATTTAACTACAATTCTTTTATTATAGCCTTTGGGTTATGGAGGTCAGGTTGCTTCATGCAAAATATCAAAGTTCAGCCAATCCAAGTCAAACTGGTAAAGCGGTCCCCAAACTCCAAGGTGAAAGCTTCGGATGCAACTGGGCTTAACGCGACGATGAAGAAGATACTTTAGAGTAATGTAGAAGAAGAAGTTGAAGATGTTACATACTATTTCTTTAGGAAAACTATCATTTAGACTAACCCTTTAGGTCTTATTTCGCTTGGCATAAATTTATATAAAAGTGGAAGCCATAATCAAACTTTCTTTTACAGCAACAGAGGTTTTTCTTTTAAGAAGCTGTATAGTTAAACTCCGCAGTAGACTTTTATCTGGTGTACGAAGGTACTGTGGGTACGAAGTGACCGCCGCCTAAGTTTTATAACTGAGCCGGTGATGTTACTTTTACATTAACTTTTGCGACTCGTGTTTTTATTTTTTTTTATTTAGGAAACTTGGTGTTCTGCCTTAGTAAACAAGACAACAGTAAGACAATAGAGAAAACAAAATAAACCTTTATACTGTTGATTGATGGCACTTGGAGGAATCTGCTACACATATTGTGTAAGACACTTTGTACTTTTCCACTATATTTTATTTTTTCCTTGCCTGGTTTTGCCTCACGGCATTCTCAAAGGTATGATGAGCGACTGTTTTTAAGATGACAATATTATTCAACAATAATCCACATGTAAAATATTGTTGAAAAATATTGTAATCTTTCCAATATTAATATTATACAATAATAATCAACAATATTCTACATGGGGAATATTGTTGAAAATTATTGTAATCTTAGAAACAGTCGCTCATCATATCTTTGAGAATGCCGTGAGGCGAAACCGGTCAGGAAAAAATAAAATATAGTGGAAAAGTACAAAGTGTCTTACTCAATATGCAAAACAAAATAAGTTTTTGTAACAAATATAATATACAAAAATCGACGTAAGGGAAAGAAATATATTTAAACAATTTCACTTACGTATTTCTTGATATATATTATTATATTATTCAAATTCATGCATGCGTCAGAGGACAGTAACTACCCCAAATATTGTAACGCAGTGATATTATTTCTGTCAGCATTTTTTTTTACCAAATAAATGATAACAGCATCATTGAAATAGATACATGAAATAGTATTAAGTATTTCGCGAGTAATGTCGAGGACATTATAAATTGCCATTCCCGAAAAATTTGATGGAACAAAGATTGGAATTTAGGAGGAATACTGCAGAACCCGTCTGGATATTCCACCGCGTTCCTTAATTAACTGAAACTAGACAGATTCCCAAAACTAAGTCCATAACTATTTACCTTTTTTTTATCGTGCGCAAAATTCCCATGGATACCACCTCCACGGAGCCGGTGGAGGCGGTTATGTCGGACTAGAACCGACTAAAACGTACGCCGTCTTGAGTCCTTGGTTACCGGGGGTGAGATTGCCGAAAGCATATCTCTCGCACCCCGGGTTGTGGGGACCTCAGTGTCCCCGTATAGCCCCGGATACGGGGAGGCGCACTTTGCACCGCCGCCGCGGCCTGCTTCTGCTAAGGTGACAGGCGGCTCCACCGGTCACCCCCAGGCCAGCGCTCATGGAGGACGGAGGTCTTTCTCAGTGTGTAAGCATTATAACTATTTACCATAATGCTTACACACTGAGAAAGACAGTGTTCACAATATAGATTTAGCAATTCGGACAAATGAATACTACGCCAAAATCTCTCTATGCTGTTCTCAGGAGCGTAAGTGTGAAAAATAAATTTTGTCAATCAAAATTCTGGTCACGTTTGTGGAGAATGTCAACCGGGGCGGGTGACGTGGGAACGGTGGGAATTTCATTTCTACCCACCGTTGAACATCTGCGACTCGATGAAACAAATGTATGCTACATTTCGATACAATCGCAGTGTTAAAATATTAAGCTTTCTTTACATTTTTAATATCAGTTCGCAAAATAAAGTTCGTAATACTTTTTTGATTTATCAGAAAAGTGTACAGTCAGCCACAGATCTGACTATAAGGTAACTCAAAATTATCTTAGGATTAAGGTCATTTGAGTATTTGCTAGTCAAGATCCATCAGGTGCTGATTGTTTAAACATTCACCATCAGAAAGATGTTGACGTACAAAGTACTCAAAATGATCTTAATTTCGTTTTATATCCCCTTCCAGATGACTGATTATTCTGATATTTGGTACACACCTTTAGTTTGGACAACGATACCATTTTCATCAATAGAACAACCGTAGATAGCAATTAACATTAAAAAAAACATAATATAAGTCACGATCATAAATTTAATATAGAATAGGTACATCGTTAAAACTAGTTACATTTTTTTACTGAATTTCACAGACAATTAAAACAAAGAGTTATGTTAACTTTTCCCTTGTTTCTTAAGGAGACATTTCTTTTGTATTGTCTCGTTGAAACTCTGATAACGACTGAAGTTTTAAAGGAAAGGCTTATAAAGTTTAACAGGCGGAAGGGAGTTAGGAAACACGATGGGCTGTATATGTAGGCTGTAGATACTCCTTGATCACGGTTGGAACACGACTTTGAAGTACCTCAAAATGATCAGTGTTGAATTTTGCTCACTTATCAAGGGCCAATCAGAATGTAAGATTTCTTTTGTAGGTTAACGTATAACTACATATTATACCTAGCAAATAATGAAAAAGTAACAAAAATATAAATAATGGTTTAAATGTTAGAAGTGCTAACCTGCCGTTGAGTTTCTTTTTGGCTCGAAAATCTTATTTCAAATTCAAATTCGCCAAGTATAGATCATTACAAAACAATCTGCGTGCGCCAGGGCCTTTTATATTTCGCGATTTTGGTCCAAGATAATATTATAAATCGAGCTATATTCATAATGCGTAAACAAACTTAAACTTTAAATTTTTTAAACAAATGATATACGTCAATATAAAATTATTTATATTGACCTACGCATAATATAGATTGGGCGTTACAGGTAAGTGAGTATGCAAAAGCTCTAGCGGTATGGCACATTGTTTTATGAAAAAAAGTAAAATGTGAGAAAAGCATTTTTGTTCGTGATTAAATTCTAAAGCTTCCGGATGTCGTTTTCGGAGAAACAGGATATGTCAGCTCCTTGTCAAGGAAGACAATCGAGGTATTCGCGGATTGGTAGTTTATTTCCACTGAGTGTCTTTGAGTAGGGTCGGTTAGACTCCAGACATATAAGATACAAATAATATTTGAACCCCAAGAGAAAATGGATCAAGGGACACAGCAACTCACTCGGCAACGACGGGAGGATCAGGGGCGATAGTATATGGACCGGAACCAATACTACCCATACCTCAAGCACAGGTCAAAACTTGGCTGCGTAAAATTACGGAAGAAGCCCATCAAAAAGAATGGGCAAACACTGAAGCAGGCAGGCAACCAAACAATACAGTTCCGGTAGCATCAAAAATGTTTAGCCCAAACCTCATCAGGTTAAAAAGGCAACAGATCCGCAAGGTCACATTTATCTTGACCGGTCACTGTCTCCTAAACAATCATCTATTTACAATATGGATGTGCCGGATAGCCCCCTGTACAGAGGCTACATGGGCGCAGAAGAAACGCCACATCATGTATTGTGCTTACAGAGTGCATGAGCGTGGCTGAACTACGGGCGAAATTCCTTCAGTCACCAGGGCTGCTCCAGGAAGTATGTGGAAAGGCTGCTGGTGGAGAAATGTTTTGTCGCAATAACCGACATCAACGCGGGCAAACTAATTCTCCCATATAATTGGAATCCGAACGTCTTAATAACGAGCTTCTGTTGTCGCTCCAGAACTGTCTTCCAACAACTTCTAAAGTAAAAGTGCTATTGATAGATTGCCTTAGCCTAGAAGTGCTATTTTATGTTCCAGTTGTAGTTTCTGAGATCCGTGCTCTTAGATGATGAATGATTTATATCAAAACGTATCTAATAATAAAGATTTCATTTGATTCATTGCAACTGCACCATTTGAGTTATTTCATGTCACCAAATAAAATAACAATCGATCAATCTACTAGCCTATCGCAGTCCATTGCTGGACGTATGCATCTCCCAATGTGTGCCATTTCTAATGGTCCTCCGCTTTCCGCATCCAGTCTGTCCCAGCCGCCTTTTTCAGGTCGTCAGCCCATCTGACTAGGGGGCCTACCTTCCGTTTACCTATGTATGTATGTACTAATATGCAAATAAAATAACCAACAATAATATAGTGCGCGTGAAATTGTAAGATCCATTTTATAGCAGTTATAAGGTATCGGTATCTATTAGATATAAATAAAAAAATATTGAGTGTGGCAAATGTTAACAATTTAAATCATTAATATTGATATCATTTTGGCGATTACAATAAAACATTTCTAATGATTCCCAAACTAATCTGCTAGTATTTTGGGAGAAAGAGTTGCCCTGACGTTGTTGCGTTCCATATTGAGAAAAAAGAAACATTTCGCCGTAGGTATGTATACAAGAACTGTATATTATGGAAAAATTATTTACTAAATTCAATATCTTCTGACTTTACCCTAACTTCTTAGCATTCACCAGGGTTTATCAATTGAGTCCGAATTTCTTAAAACATATTTTTGTTTCAAACTAATTTTATTGTAATCAAACCATTTCAGTGTGCCATGAGTAAATTTTGTCACTTCTGATAGTATCTGTAGAGTTAAAGTACTTACTGTCTTTTCTATAAATCCTTGTTTTCATGTCCTAAATTCAATAAAACCCGAGCAAGGCAGGCGCTTCTTATTTCTTTTGTAACGTCAGTCAGTATGTACTCTAATAAGTGAGGGAGTAATATTGGTGTCAGACAATAAACGAAATCCAGACGAAAGTTAGGAGGACGTAGAAGCTGAATGTATGTCAAGATTCCATCTATTTATACAACTTTCTAAACTCTCTGTTCCATCTGTCAACCAAATCATTATATACATTAATCTTCCAAAATTTAAATGAAATTGAAGAAGAAATAAGTCCTATCTATCAGTATTCGTTTTATCAATGTTAAAAACGTTAAGAGTCTTCCTGATCCTAACGGGGAAATGAGAAAGGGGATAAGAAGAAAGAAGATGGGAAAGACAGCCATGAGCATTAAGATCATTAAATTGTAATATTTCAATAGAATTGACCAAATATAACCCCATCACGCTGTATAACACTAGCTGTTCCAGTAAACGAAGTCAACTCACTGAAAAGACAGAACGTACAATCCATAAATCAAGAGTATCAAAGTACCGTTTACTCAGCTCTAGTACCCTCTTAGGTATTTATTTCACGTCTTCTTTTAACAACTCACGCCTGTGTGCAGTCACGGTAATGCACTTCCCATGTCTCGCACTGAGCTGAAGTTATTTTACTTTTTATAACCACCAGTTTAAACGTGGACCACCATCCTTATCTACAAGTATGTACTGAAGGAAGTGTGTCTAAGGACATTTATTCTCAATCTATAACCAATGGTATAAGTGCTTTGGCTCAAGATAACGCTGTGTATTGTGTTTTGTCTCGTAGAATTTAATTATTTTCTTTTTATTTTCTTTAGGTCTTCATTAAATCAGACCGGCCATCGCTCGAGTTTTTTTTTTAATAAAAAGGACAGTCAAACAAGACCGGTGGGATTGCACGAAAGTTTAATAAGTCAGTAGAGCGAGCAGCAGCAGGCATGTTGTTTTCTCTGCCTACCTAGGAGTGAAGAAGGGGGGGGGTGGATGAGTGAATAAATGTATCTGCGAAATTCAAATGTCAAGGAAATATAATGTACATATTTATTCCGCTACTGCAAATATGAACATCAATTCCGAGATAACCATAATGTAACAATAATCAAATAAACCTCTTTTTTATTCTACAAATAAGGAAAAAATTTAAATCTGTTACGTGTTATTCCTAGCCAAGCATAAAACTAAAGGCACCAACAGTATTACAGCTATTCTTCTATTTTATGAGTGCTATAAATCTACTTTAAAGATGTTTACTATTGTGGTGTTATCTGGTAAGAATAAGTGCGAGCGATTGAGGGTAAGCGGCGGTTTGCACCTAAAGAGTTCCTATTTTATGAGATCGTTTTAGGTGTTTCTTTATTTAAATAGTAACTACAATTGTAGTACTACTAAGAATTATTGTTTTAGCCTTTAGGTCCGTATTACAGAACGATACTGACTGACATAGACATGTTGTCTAGTCTTTTTTTTAACACTGTCCTTGATCCATGACAATTGAGATTCAGAATAAATACTACTAATACTACGGAACCAGAATAATAATTCAACAGGGCAATTTGTTTGTCTACCTACCATAAACACCTACATAACAAATATGGAAACAATGTAGAAGTTATCTATAAACTAAATTAGATTGTGTACTCACCATAAAATAAAAAAGTGAATAGAAATAAACTATTTAATATTTTAACAAATGTACAGTAAGTAGGTACAAGAGAACAAAAGTAAGCAGGGCTGGAAAGCCTCTTTTTGTTCCCAAAATTCCTGGGTGCAAAGGTTAATCACAAAGGCAATGGGGTTGCGAAGCTTAAGACGAAGATATAGTCAAAGTACCTGCATTACGCAACATATGAATTTAATGGGATTTGTGTTTGTTTCTAAATCACGAATGAATGAAATAAGATACGAGCATGGGCTAATGAGAGAGTATAAAAATAA
Source organism: Eilema sororculum (assembly GCA_914829495.1). Lineage (NCBI taxonomy): Eukaryota > Metazoa > Arthropoda > Insecta > Lepidoptera > Erebidae > Eilema > Eilema sororculum. Next base: position 5,009,998 of record OU618532.1, read on the forward strand.
GCACAGAAAGAAGCCATCCAAATGATGTGATTCTGGTGTGTGTGCATATTTCAGTTGTAATGTCAAATCGTGTTAAATTGTCATTGATTTGCAATGTATTTGTGACAACCATAGTTCCTATTCTGCTACCAGTCGACTTTTTCATGATGTTCGTGCATACAATGCACTGCGATTAAGATTAATTGTTGTAATTAATAATTTTTAATCTTGACATGAATGCATCTCAATCACTTCAGCAATAATTGTTTGTTTACTGCTTATTAATTTAATTTTTCATAAAGACTTTTTTCTTTCTACACGTTGTGCTCATATACCTTACTAATTGTTCGTTCTGAAGTACATACGTTTTAAGGATTTTTGGATCAACAAAATGGGTTTATTTCACTCTGACTACATCTTGTTGATTTCTCACAAAAAGAAAAAGTTAATCTCTATCACCGTATTCAAATACGACCCTAAAAACATATTTATATCAATTGAAATTATAAGAGGCGATTTGAACTACAGCCATCGTATTTATAACACAGAACGATGCAAAAGTTAAGGTAACTTTATAACTAAAAGGCAACAAGTGCCATAACTTGAATTGCAGAGGACGATGGTTCATCAAATCTAGGAACAGCCGCAACTCATATCGCGCGGGCTCATCTGCACAAAAATAAAAATGGTAATTAATTTTACTAATAACCTAGACACTATCAACTCTACTGGGTTAAGCCAGCCTTTGGAGCCCGCTTTCAGGCATCGAGATTGGCCTTGAAAGGCCTTGGAAGTAGTAACCATGGACAACGCTATCTCAATTTTCGATCGGCATGTGATTTTGGTGAACGCAAAATTGGTCGTTGACGGTTTGATTACTTAGGAAAAAAAAAATTCAAACTGTTAGACTAGCTTCGATGATCGAACCATTTGAAGTTTTTTTGTCCTAACTGTTAGGATCCGTAGCGTAGATTTATTATTCAAAAGATGTTTATTCTCTTTTGCCAACTGTGTTGCCGGTTTCCTGTAATAGTAAGCTAATCTGATACTTTTTTACCAGCCATCACTACCTTTTTTATGGAATAGAGACCTCCCCTCCTTATATCCTATGATTTCATGCACATACAGTTCACACAACGGGCAAAACAAAATAAAATCTAGGCACCAAAGTTGGTCAGTTTCTACCTGATGCTTCAACGGACAATTAATATCCAGACACAGTTTTAGAATGTTAACGGTAATACATAAAAAACATAACATAACATATACTCACGCCTGTATTCCGAAGGGGTAGGCAGAGGTGCTAGCACCCACATTTCGCCAGTTTATGTTTAGGTCCCAATGTAATAGGTAGCGTTAATACTTACTCATACAGTAAATCAATTTTTCATTTATATGAGCTTTGATTGCAATAAGTTTATCGTTAATTAGGTCCCAAATGATCATACCACCTATCAAACTTGCAAAACTTGGAAACAGAGAGAAGATTAATGTTAAGACCAAATCTATATCCAGGCCCTGCAAATAAAGTCAATATAGAAATAAATGTGCATTTATAAATAAATTGCTTTTATTTGAGTATCGAAACTCATCAAAGCATAATAAATACTCAGTGTCTCAGACAGGAATAATTGTATTAAGGTTTAAAACTTACATAAGTCTTAAATACGGAAACTGCAACAAAATACTCAAATATCGCCCTTGGCACTGACATCACCAATGAGGTCAAAATCTGCAAGAATGAATTGTATCTCACTCAATTATGTGTTTACGTACGAAATGATAGAAGTATTGATTGAAAATATAAGTAAGAACTAAATTACCATGAACTTCAATGGCAAGCCCACATCGGATACCGTATCAAACAAAATCTCATACATTTCAATGTATTGTCTTGCTGAACATTTTTGGGACTCAATGTTGTACACTCCTTTAATTTCCATTATCTTCCGTATAACGGTCAATCGTAGATATATTACGGAAAAAATCATTACTATGCTAAATAGTCCAACATCTCTCATTAAACATAATGTGTTAAAAACATGAAAATCTAAGTATTTTATGGACATACAATCTTTATCTAAACATAATAAACCATAATTAACAATTCGAAGGCAAATAGTAATAAAGAAAATGCTATGAATAATCTTTAGGAACTTTCTATATATTCCTATTGCATATTGTAAACTATCTATAATCGGTATGGGTTGGTAGAATAGTAATATATACTCATCTTTAGTATACCAGGATATCACAAAATATATCAAATACTCTGTAATATAACTAAAATGAAAATATGGTCTACGTATTTCAAGTGTTGCACTTAAATATATTATGAGTGCCACTAGGCACAGTCTATAAAATTTAGATAGAAAATGGATTTTTGATGAGAATATACTGATGTGGTAACCAGAAATAAAACGTACGAATAGGATTAACTTCAAATCACAAACTTGTATCATTTTTAAATGCTTTCCGCAAAAGAGCTATTACCTTACTTAACACACAATAATTGTGATAAGTGTATTTTTTAAAAGTAACCTTTAAAATCCAGTTTAGGACAATATCAGTTAATAACTTGTTAAGCTGTGATTATTTCGTCTAGACAGCACTGTGTGAACTCAGTTCTCAATTTATGAGAGATTTTTATAAGTTGAGACGATTAATAATAAACTAATACTACTAATTTGATGCGATGATGGAATTTGTTAAAGAATGGTGCACATTTCGAGAGAGCCTTCAGAAAAAAAAAACTTGACCAAAATTGTAGATATAGTAAAACCAATAACTTCATGAAATAAAGGAAGCCACCACCATACGATCGATTTTATCAAATCGTGACAAATCGTCTTCCAATCCATTATAATAGATGGTATCATCAGAAACTGATGTTTGTGTATGTTCGCGGTTTTTAATGCTAACACCTACCTCAGATTTAAATATCAGAACTATTTTGTGATGTTTGTCGCTTTGACTCTACCAGAACTACTCGGACTTCTTCATGCCCTTGGTTTGTTGATATTTCAAAATTTAGTACAGATATCTTGTAGATATCCGAATCCTTAAAATATGTAGAATTTAATAATCGGGACTTTGAACTGTATCCACTAGTCACTATATACTAATTACCTTTATTATTTATTCTATAATCAATTAGCTTTCTTATCGTTTAAGTAATTGGATTGTTCTATTTTATTAACCGACTTCGAAAAAGGAGGAGGTTCTCAATTCGTCTGTATACATAATATTTTTGTTTTTATGTATGTACACCGATATCTACGCCAATTATAGACGGATTTAAAGTTTTATTTTTTTGTTGGATAGGGTTCACTTCTGAGGTGGTCCCATTTTCACCAGGTCAGGATCTGATGATGGAATCCAGGAGAAATCGAAGGCAACCATCGAAAATTTTATGGTCGTATGGTACTTTTATTACGTAATCATGTTTTACTCAGGTATATGCTTCAGGGTGTCAACATCTAATGCTGCTGTGCTGATGATGAAGCTACTGAACTCCTTAACAGTTGGGAGTTGGGAGACAGTACTGCCATTGGTGGATGATAAATATTTAGTAGTATGTAGGCCTAACGTGTTGCTTGTGGGATATGCTTGAATCAACTTCTGATGCTGCTGTGTTGATAGTGAAGCTACAGAACTCGTTAACGTTTGCGTATGGAGCTTTTGTTACGTACTAATGTCATACTTAGGTATATGCTTCAGGGTGTCAACATCTGATGCTGCTGTGGTGATGATGAAGCTACTGAACTCCTTAACGGTTAGAAGTTGGGAGACAGTACTGCCATTGGTGGATGATAAATATTTAGTAGTATGTAGGGCTAACGTGTTGCTTGTGAGATATGCTTGAATCAACTTCTGATACTGCTGTGTTGATAGTGAAGCTACAGAACTCCTTAACGGTTAGAAGTTAGGGGACAGTACTGCAATTGATCGATGGAAACTACTACTCGTGCGAGTTAACATGGCACCTGGCTCGTGGCTTTGCGCGGGGGAGCGGGAGGGGTGTGTGCTGACGCTACTAGCCTCGCACGGCGAGAGCGGGGTCGCGCGCGGGGAAGCGGGAGGAGGGTGTTTTCGAGGTAGGTGCCATGTTAATGCGCACGAGCTATAGGTAGTATTATGCAGGGCGAACGTGATACTCGTAAGGGTTGGTGCTACTCCTGAAATAATCACGAAATTTCAGAGTGAAACCAAGACAATTCCCCAATTAATAATAATAATAAGTATGTTTATAAAAGGGTATATCTACTCCTGAGGTGGTCTTTTTTATCGTGCGGAAATCCCCTCGCATTCCCCCGCTTAAGCCGGAAGGGAACGTTTTATGTCGGACTCGAACCGACTAAAACCGTACGCCGACTGAGGGTCGTAGTGCTAAGCCGGAGGTGAGGTTGTCTTTGACATATCCTTTCCACCCCGGCTGGCCCAGGGCCATCCCTTACGGTCTGGCACTCCTCGGCAGGGGCTTGCCCCCGGAATGAGGAGGCGTGCCTATGCGCGCTGCAGCCCTGCTTCTGCTGGGGTGACAGGTGGCTTCACTTGTCTTGTCCACTTAAAGCAACATACACTTGACCTTCAGCAGAAAAAATATTTTCTAAGTCAATTACCGCTTTGTTTAATGTGGTGCCCTGAAGCTTATGAACCGTTACAGCCCAGCTCAAGATTAACGGATTTTTGTTTCCATAATCATGGGGATTATGGAAACAAAAATCCGTTAATCTCCGTTAGCCTTTTGTTGCAATTGCAACTAAGCTGTCACTACCTTTCAATCTAGTGCCAATAGTATCATCGTCGAATTTAATAAAAACTGCATCAGGTAGGTAACTCGTCGAATTCTGACCGATCGCAATGCAGAGTAGACCACCTAAACGTACACACAATCCGCATTGCACCGTTGACAAGACCCTCAGTAAAATAGTTGAGCTATCATCTTAGAGTTGTTGTCATTCAACAATTTGATCGTTGGTAAAATTCTCACTGCAGCCCCATCTGCGAAAGCACCAACCTGTTCAACTCGCCGTCTTTCATATAAAAGTTCCAGTTGCCTTAACTTATTGGGAGTATAATGCTCCCAAAAGACGAAAACTGTGGTTAATGTCATGCTGGACTGGATTTAACTTGGATTACGAACGCAAACCTTGGCCCACTAAAAAGGGAAAAATAAATTATTAAAAAAAAATGAACCGACTTCAAAACCAAATAGGATAAAAATGTTTAAAATAACAGAATTTAGAGAGAGAATTTAGAGATTTTCGATCTGTTAGAAGTCGGTGCCAACTTTGTTTGCTAGTGCCTTGCTGTACCTGAATTACCTGCCATGATGCATTTAAATGAAATATCTATCATTTCAGTACAAAAGTCGGTATCAAGTGAAACAGGTAAAATAATATTGCTAAGTATGATAGGCCACCCCTACCTCAACAAGTCATTATACCTACATTAATGGCATTATAGCTGGTCAGGCACAACAAACAAAGTTGGCACCGACTTCTAACAGATCGAAAATCTCTAAATTCTCTCTCTAAATTCTGTTATTTTAAATTTTTTTATCCTATTTGGTTTTGAAGTCAGTTCAATTTTTTTTAAATAATTTATGAATATTAAATTGTTATTGATGAATAGCATGTTAGGTTTTTGGTTGGGTCAGACTTTGTGTAGTTGATGTTATTAGCATAATTTCCTTAAGACTGCACCTGGTGGATGGATGATTCTTTCTAGAGAGAATTGTCAGGGATTGACACAGGTCGAATCTCTTTATCATTTATTATTAGTATAAGTAACATAAGTATATTTATCAAAATATTTTTTTAGTTAAGGATATGTCTCAAAATCGATGAATATCTACCAAAGAATGTGAATTTGAATGGCATTATTTTCAAGTGTGATCCCTTATCCAAAATGTTTTAATATTCATAGATAGTATGTCAAAGACCTCAATAGTGTATCCAAACAGGTGGCCTTTAAGATGAATATGGACAAGACAAAGGTTATGTCAAATGTCCATGTTATGCCTCTACCGGTGCATGTTGGGGACACAGTCTTAGAGGCTGTTGACGAGCACGTCTACTTGGGTCAACTGATCCGGGTAGGCCATTCCAGCTTCGAAGACGAGGTACATCGACGAATCCAACTCGGCTGGGCAGCGTTCGGGAAGCTACGATATGTCTTCTCGTCCGACATACCTCAGTGTCTGAAGACGAAAGTCTTTAACCAATGTGTGTTACAGTGATGACATACGGATCTGAAACGTGGTCCCTCACTATAGGTATCCTAAAAAGCTCAAAGTCGTTCAACGAGCTATGGAGAGGGCTATGGTCGGTATTTCCTACGTGATTGCGTCAGAAATGATGATATCCGTAGGAGAACAGAAGTAACCGACGTAGCCCAGCGGGTTAGCTCGTTGAAGTGGCAGAGGCCGATGGAGCAAGAAAGTTCCGGAATGGCGACAGCGTACAGGCAAGCGTAGTGTAGGACGCCCAACGGCCAGGTGGAAGGACGACCTCATCAAGGTCGCTGGGAAGCGCTGGTTGCGGGCTGCTTTAGATCGGTCATTCTGGAAGTCTATGGGAAAGGCCTATGTTCAGCAGTGGACTATGTGTGGCTGGTATGATGATGAGATAGTTTATCACGAAACAGATAAATGATCAGCAAACTATACACTAGACCACTTTATATTGCTGAAGAAGACACAAATCGGGTAATTCATGTAACTAACCGCCCTTGATCGCAAGTGGGTAAAGAAGACTATATTAGTTCTGTGAAAAAAACAAAACAAAACGTTATCTTAACAACAACTCATGCTCAATTAAGCTAATTGAGTTTAAGTTATACACTATGTATGATTGTGTTTCCTATACATTAATTATCCTCGAGTATAAGCATAAACAATATTTAGCTATCGGTGTAATATTATTGTAGCACGTGTACTGAAGTAGGGTTTAGAAGACCGATGACAAAAATTGGTTATTTTTATTTATAGTTGAATTCATTGAAAATATTTGAATATCTTTCGTAACTAGTAACGTAGGGTTCGTAAGACCCCATCATAAAGTGAATTAATATAAGATGTGTAACCCGGCAGTAGTAGGAGGCGCTGCCGGGTAAAAATGCACAGACACCTAAAATTACGGCAAAACGTATTTGCTAATCACTAAACAAGACTTTCTTTCTCAGTACCTTCTTATTAAATATCACGGAGTACCGTTCCCACATTGCATTACAGCTAGCGTCCGGCATTTGGATGTTACAGACGTATAAAGTGAGATATTGTTATTTTTGACCAATTAGATTTTTATTTCAATTTTTTTTTTTTTATTTGTTATAAAGAATATTAGAACCGAAGTTACTAATATTCCCTCTAACCCCTAATTGGTTAATTATTATGTAATTTATTCATTTTGATATTAAAAATGACATATTGTGTGTTATTTTATGATTGTCCACAGTTTAAGAGTATTATAAAGTTAAAAGATATGTTTGATTCATCATAAAAAAATATAAACATTATAGGGGCCTATATTCATACATACAAATTTATTTAAAGTCTTACCATTTCAAATGATTTATATTTATAGTATTTTAATTCATATTGATACCCCTATTGTTTATTAATGATTCATTTAGTGTATTAAATTTTACACAGTTGCAACAGTTTGTGTTACATATAGGGGTGCGCCTCCTGCCGCGTTCAAGAAACGTTCTTCATCGTCTTCATCATCGTGTCAGTGGCCACCTTCTGGTCTAGTGGCAACAAACAGTAGGAACAGTGAAAGGGATTAAAATAACAGTCTAACATTTTATAGTGGTCTCACAGGCCACACGATCGTACCTTAAGGTTAATAAGTGATTGATTAGGTGACTACGAGTATATGGAAGTCTTTGACACATCATAATATTTATTTTGAATTGTATAAATTTCATTTTACTAATCACTTTAGATAAGGGAACAACTGCTTATAATATTCATTTTAAACTTTCTTAGATCAGTAGTAAAATAAAAATTTAAGTTTAAACTAAAACCCGACTACCGAAAAATCACGCTTTAAAAAGTGACAAACAAGAAAATATCAAGGATAGCCGTGGTCTTATGCCACTTTTCCCTAGAATATATTGTTTTGTTAGAGTAAGTGGCATACGACCAATATTTTCTTGTTTGTCACTTTTTAAAGCGTGATTTTTCGGTAGTCGGGTTTTAGTTTAAACTTTAATTTTTATTTAAATTATTTTGAGGCAAGGTAAAGCTAATAATTTATACATATTTGGAATGTGCTCATTAAGCACTTTCATTTCATACCAAATACGGCATATTTATCTCAAATTTATTTTTTAATACAGTACCTTACGAGCGCTAGAGGGCGCCACACAAGATTGGGTGACACGTCATATAGCCTATAACCATCGGACAATCAAGCCGCTTGTAACGATACCTCATTTGTCCAGTTCTAATAAGTATTTGAGGAGCTATGAGGGAACAAATGAACATACATACATACATACATACATACATACATACATACATACATACATAGCCTGTCAAAATCATAACCCTCCTTTTGGCTTCGGCGTAGTCGGGTAATTACAATATTATTCAATAATAGTGTTGTGGTATCATTTAGTCGTGAGTGTTAGTGGAGCTGCACGAATTCTTGATGTGTTTCTATTTCCATTTTTAGGCTACCAGGAGCTATTTGACCATTTTCCCAAGAGTTAGAGGACATGAGGTGGCCATTATAACACCAGATCGAATTTATCAGGAAGAAAAAGTGCCTTCAAATTGGACAGAGATAGACCTTCATGGTATATCAAAAAAGACATGGCGGGAAACATTCTTGACAACGTCCAAAGGAAATAGAAGAGATCTAGGATACGACCTTGGATAGTTAAGATTCAAAATGGATCAATTTTACATTTACTTATTTACAATTTTCTTGTGTGAAGCTGTGGTGGCGTGGGCCTCCACATACGTTATAATCTTTGCGTTGGTATCGATCACATCTTAGGCTTTCAACTCAGAGTTTAGAATTGTATAGTTGCTATATTTTACCTAAAAAAACATGAACAGCAGGCTGTGATCTCCGTTGTATATGGAATGGATTAAATTAGCAGTCTGACATTTCATTACGGTCTCACAGGCCACATGCTCATGCTGAAGGTTAATAAGTGGCTGATTAGATGACTAGAGAGAAGTTTTTGCTACATCATATTTTATGCCGTATAAAATATCATTTTGCCAGTCAGTATAAATAAGTGAACAACTGCTTGTAATATTCATTTCAAACATTGCTGAGATCAGTGGTAAAATGACAATATTACTTCATTTAGTTTTGTGGTATCATTTAGTCGCGAGTATTACTCAAGCTGCTAGAATTCTAGCTGTTTTTCCGGTTCCATCTATTAGCCATCAAGTCGTGTTCCGACCCTTGACTCAAGAGTTGGCTAAAAGAGGACATGAAGTTATTATTTTAACACCAGATCCAGTGTTTCAGAAAGAAAAAGCGCCGTCAAATTTGACCGAGATTGGCCTTCACGATATCTCATACAAGATATGGACGGAAACATTCATGAAAACGTCCAAAGGAAACAAAGGAGACCTAGGAGAGCAAATACAAGTAATATTAGATGGTTTTCTTATGGTATTGGATGCCCAGCTAAATGATAAACAAGTAAGGAAACTACTGCAAGACAAAAATCAAAACTTTGATCTGATTCTAACAGAAGCATGTGTCAGACCTGCTACAGTATTCTCCCATATTTATAAAGCACCACTTATTCAGGTTAGCTCCTTTGGTGCGTCATTCGATAATTACGAGAATATTGGTGCTCCAGTACATCCACTACTGTATCCAACTGTTACTCACCAAAAAATTTACAACTTAACCATCTGGGAGAAAATAACCGAGTTATATAATCACTACAAGTTAGAAAGCATTTACGAAAAGAATAAAGTATTAGAACACAAAATGTTGCAAAAGAATTTTGGTAATGATGTTCCATCAATAGACGAATTAAACAAAAATGTAAATATGTTGTTTCTAAATGTTCATCCTATATTTGATGGCAATCGGCCCATTCCGCCAAACGTCATATTTGTGGGCGGACTACATAAAAAACCTGAACAGGAACTTCCATTGGTAAGAACTGTTTAAATTTTATGAAAATCACCTTGAATCAAAACGTCCCATGTAGGATGGATACTGGAAGTCCAGTTTACTTTAACGTGACTCTTGAAAGTCGGTAAAGGCTAATTGTGAACAAATGTACGCTTGACTTGTTTCTGAATAAACAATACGCTTATAAAAAAGGTATATAAACGAATAAAACTAAATTTAAATACACTAAACAGAAGTGACGTACCTAATACAGTACCATGCCATAATTATAGCATTTTACGAAGGGCCCCCATCTGTTATCTCATATCTGTCCTATAGTATGTTTTTTGTAAGTGGTCTTTACAAAGGTTTTAAATTAATTGTCAGGTATAGGGAACGAGGGGCCGAAACCTGAACCTCAGTAGGCTCAATAGCAGGTTTACTTATCAAAGTTGTTGGTTGCTTCCTACGTCATTACATTATACTTTATATTTTCTGCTTTCAGGATCTTAAGTCATACTTAGATTCTTCGAAAAACGGTGTAATTTACTTAAGTTTTGGTACAAATGTAGACCCTTCTCTATTGCCACCAGAAAAAATAGAAATTTTAGTTCAAACATTCTCAAAATTAACTTACGACGTGTTGTGGAAATGGAATAAAGACGAGCTTCCTGGAAGAACCAGCAATATTAAGATATCTAAATGGCTACCACAGTCTGATTTACTAAGTAATGTTATTTATGTTGTCTTTATTTGTTTAACACTCGTAACCAAATATAATTATTTATTTATATATTTCGTTTCACAGGACATCCTAAAATTAAATTATTCATTACTCAAGGAGGTCTTCAATCGACAGACGAAGCTATCACAGCGGGTGTGCCACTTATTGGTATACCCATGTTAGGAGATCAATGGTATAACGTTGAAAAGTATGTTTATCACAAAATTGGCATTAGACTGGATATGGAGATGCTTAGTGAAGAAAAGTTGACGAAAGCTATATATACTATCATAGAAGATGAAAGGTTGGTAAAATTTGGATATTAATAAATGATTAATACTTCTTGGATATTCAACATAACACTATTTACACAAGCTTTCAGTCAGGCCATTTGCACGCAATCCTCTGGCGTACCTTCGCACATCCATTGCAGTATATTTGTCTCCATGATACATAGTTTCTGCTTATGTCACACTAGCAGCGTCCATGTTTCGCTGCAGTAAAAGTTCTAAAAATTTCGTTACTTTTTTAAATTCCAATATTAGATCACAAGAGACCCGGCAGTCACTTCACGGAATATATCCAAGTTCAGCCGCTAGACTGGAAAATCGACCCCGTTGGGAAAAGTCTATAAGAATTAATAAAAGACATATTTGTTTGAGACCAATGTAGATCATTAGCTTCTCTCTTTAATACATATTCTCATTTTACATGTTTTTTGAAAATCAATCTATTTTAATATAAAAATTATCTATTATGTGTCTAAGATTTGTATCTGATTTGCAGTTACAAGCGTAACGTTATTCATCTTCGAAAATATATGAACGATGAGCCCATGAGCCCGCTTGACCGCGCTGTGTGGTGGACAGAGTACGTCATCAGACACGGAGGAACGGCACATTTACGTGCACCGGCAGCATTCAGCATGTCTTGGGCTGAGTACTTAGAATTCGAACTAGTTTTTACACTATTAACAATACTTTTATTAATAGTCTTATTATTTATCTTAGTTCTTAGATTTATTTATAAAATCGTATTAAGAAACAGTATCTATGTGAAAGTAAAACGTGCTTAGTACAAATGATATGTATATAAAGGATTATTTGTATTTTCCTTGCAATGCCACACCTACGTAGTAGGTAATCTTGTTTTTCTTTCCGTTAGGAAATCCATGCTTCCTTCCTGTGTATTGTCTAACAGGATGGCAGGTACGGAACACAGGAAGAAATGTTACCTCCATCAATGCGGAAATTAAAAAGAAAAGCCGTGTAAAATAGAATCTTAATGCAGTCTAGATGTTTTTTGAAGAAAGACTTATCAATATACCTAACTTCACCCTACGTATCATTAAGGCAATAAAGTTAAAAAACCGGCCAAGTGCAAGTCGGACCCGCCCATAAAGGGTTCCGTAGCAGCTATTTTTTTCGTGCGGAAATCCCCACTTGTACCTCTCCCGCTGGAGCCGGAAGGGTAGGTTATGTCGGACTCGAACCAACTAAAATCGTACGCCGACTGAGAGTCGTGGTGCTAGGCCGGAGGTGAGGTTGTCTTCGACATAACCCTTGCCCCCCGGCTGACCCAGGGCCATCCCTTACGGTCTGGCCCTCCTCGGGAGGGGGACAACGGTATCCCCGAATCGCCCCCGGAATGGAGAGGCACGCTTCTCAAGGCGCCGCCGCCGTGGCCTGCTTCTGCTGGGGTGACAGGCGGCTTCACCCGTCATCCCCAGGCCCGCGCTCATGGGAGACGGAGGTCAGTCGGTGCCCTCCGACGCCCAAGTTGCCTGTGCGCGCGTGTGGCGCGATCTGAGAGTCTCTCTCGCTCGCGTCGCCGCTCCCGTTCCGCCGTATCCTTCACGGCCATTACCTGCTCGCTGAAGGACGAGAGAAAGACGCCGGCCGCCCACGCGTACGCACAGCCGATTATCGCGGTGAGCAGGGTGGCGAGGGTGAGAACTCTCACTCCCAGGGTCGCCACCACCTCCCGCCTCGGTCCGGCCCATGCCGGACACTCGGTGAGCGTGTGCAGCCCCATGTACTCACTCGTGCCCAATGATGGCACTCGCACGTTGGCTCCTCATCGATCAGACGCAGATACCGCCCGAAGCACCCGTGCCCGATGATAATCTGCGTCAGTCGATGCGAGAGGCTACCACGTGGCCTTTCTAGCCATTCCCCCATGATAGGCCTTAACGCCACTTCTTCTTCTTCTATTCGTGTCAACAATTCACTTTTATAAATAACTAGCTGTCCCGGCGAACTTCGTACCGCCAATTTTTTCCCGCCCCGCGATCCGCGTCAGATCCCGTTCCCGCTGCACCTTTTAGGGGGATGAAAAATAGATGTTGGCCGATTCTCATAGATACCGGATAAGCACAAAAAATTTCATCAAAATCGGTCAAGCCGTTTCGGAGGAGTATGGCAACGAAAACTGTGACACGAGAATTTTATATATTAGACTAGCTCTTGCCTGCGGCTCCGCCCGCGTGGATGTCGGTTATCGCGACTGAACATAGCCAATTTATGTCCTTTCTCAAGGTCTAATTTACCCCTTTTCCAAATTTCATCAAAATCGGTTCAGTGGTTTAGGCGTGAAAGCGTAACATACAAACAGACAGACAGACAGAGTTACTTTCGCATAATATTAGTATGGATGGATTATACTATTGGGGAATAGAATTGTACCATCTTAATCGCGCTGTCAGTGACTTTATTTAGATCGCCTTTAGTACAGAAAGTAGGACATAAGGGACACAAGACCAAATGCGCCATGGACTGCAAGGGGGTACCGCAGTCACATGCAATTAAGCCTGGGTCTCGCATTCCCCACCTACATCGATTTTGTCCAGATCGACCAACCAGTGTATGTAGACAATTAAGACTTACATAGGTGCCAAAGAAAAATTCTATCTGGGTGGTAGTTTTTCTTGGGGAGGTAGGAAGTTCGAAGGTGGTGGGAAAACAAGGGTTAATCACTAAGCTATTGAAATGATACATGAAGGACAGATTCAACTAAGCCCGCGTCTTCCACGTATAGGCGGTTATTTATAGCCTGGATAGGTGGTTGATTTTTTTATTGAATGTTCTATATGTTGCCATCATTATTTTTAGCAAAAAAAAAAATATCACGTTTGCTATAATTTTGCTGACCTATTTTATTCTAGTACTATTGCAACGGTTCCCCATTCCGGGGACGAGTCGGGGACACCGTTGTCTCCTGAGGAGGGCCAGGCCGTAAGGGATGGCCCTGGGTCAGCCGGGGTGCGACGGATGTCGGTGACAACCTCACCTCCGGCCTAGCACCACGACCCACAGTCGGCGTGCGGATTTAGTCGGTTCGAGTACGACATAACCTCCCCTTCCGGCTCCGGTAGGGGAGGTATCCGAGGGGATTTCCGCACGAAAAAAAATAAAAAGAAGTATTATTGTAACAGTAACAATAATCCCTATAAATTACAGTGAAAATTTCAACTGTCTAGTGATAACAGTTCATCTGATACAACCTGGTGACAATAACTGAGTTGTATAATCATTATAAAGTGGACAAGATGACGGAAGATAACAAAGTAGATGGACAATAGACTCTTAGTAATAAGACCACCCTATTACTAAAATTCCACCGTTCGTCTGTCTCTCATCCTGTTCCCAAGTTCAAAGTCACATTAAGGCAGCTGTCATATGTTAATAAGTATATTATGCCAAAATATAGTAATGTATACGGAACCAGAAATTGTCAATATATACTATCCGAAATTTTGAATAGCTTACCAGAACAAATTGTGCAAAAATATGTAACAAAGCAACCCTTTATAAAAAGTTTAAAAACCCATTTTTTGAACCACATAGATACAATTATCTTCTAATCTATCTACAATCAATACAATTATTGATTGAATGTAACTATTGATTCTTTAACTCACTTAAAATGTTGTAGTATACTTTAGGTACTTATATTATGTATTCACATACTTGCTAATGTCAATAGGCGAACTCCCGCTCGCATAAAAACCCTCGTGGTTTAAGCGGGCGGTTCAAAATGTTTTATTCCATATTTTGTTATATTTTGCACAATAAAAAAAATACGTTACCTAATACTTAAAGACTTTTGGTGGCTATAACGATAACGATATCCACGAAGGCGGAGCTGCGGGCGAATAGCTAGTTGAAAATATAACAACGAATTTCAACCTAATACACAGGATCGAGCTATTCGCAGACGAAGTTGCGGGCAACAGCTAATAGATACATAAATTCAGGACGACAGATTCAGATTCAGGAGACAGATATCTACTGCATTATTATGGACTATAGGTAGATAATCTTATATAAAATATAAGATAAATAATGATTATGATTGATTTTAACTTAAAAAAATAAATAAACATTGTTCATTAATTTTTTATCAAATACATAATAACTACTAATTATGAAAACCTCTCTCAAACACTTTGAAGTTCAAATTGGGACAATTTTTTTGACATAATAAACAGGAAGAACACTGATTCCCAAGTTACAGGCGTTTGCCTAGTTTGGGAACCAGGAAACCGAAAAAATAAATAAATAACAGATTGTCGCAAACTTCAATTACTATGTAAACTGTATATTATACCTACTGTGTGAAATCTTTTGTATGTACAATGTTGTAATTCTCTTTGTTGCTGAAATAAATTATTATTATTATATTATATTAATAAATTATAATTTCACATGAAAACATAAATTTATCATATAGGTATTTTCATTGATAATTTTTTCAATCAAAGTTTTTAACTTAGTCGATATTTTAAATTTTCATTGATGATGATGATGATGATAATATTTTAAATTTTCATGCAATTACTACTTCAATTACTAACCAGTCTGACACGGTTTCTATAATGGATGAAGCATCAGTTCAATTACGTTCGTTGATCTATGACAACATGCAATACATTTTCTACAAATTAACATATGTAGATGCCTATATTAGACCCACCTACACACTTGGCCTCGTATTATTTTATCGCTTGGTATCTCTATACGGAAATCTTTAAAAATTTTGGATTCATGAAATAGCTAGGGTATAATAAGTTCCGCTGGCGAGTCAGGGAGGTTGTCCCCCCTCTCGGGGAGGGCCAGACCGTAAGGGATGGCCCTGGGTCAGCCGGGGTGCGAGGGATATGTCGATGACAACCTCACCTCCGGCCTAGCACCGCGACCCACAGTCGGCGTGCGGTTTTAGTCGGTTCGAGTCCGACATAACCTCCCCATCTGGCGCCGGCAGAGGGTATCCGAGCGGATTTCCGCACGGAAAAAAGGGTATAATAAGTTGGTTGGTACACAATATAGCGATCTGCCTTTATTTGCCTAACTTTAATGCCTTCATTTATTTGCGGGGAAATTTCATGACACATTTTAATAATATTTTAATAATATTTCACTATAATTTTTCAATAGGTTGTTTTATTTTAATTCTGATTTAATAACTTACAAAAGGTTAACTGAGTTACATTGAAGATTTTCTAGGCAGTGAGCCAACTATGCCAACTATAAAGTGATCAGTGCCCTAATACTGTTTATCTTTGGCCATACTACAATGTACAGACCAACGTCAGTTCAGATACCTAGAAACTAATATGTATTATGTATGATGCATTTCGCTATTATATAAATAGAATTATTTACTTCTTCTAATCACTCTGCATTCAGCTAAGTTAGAGGCACCATGTCGGCACTTAAGCAAATGACATTGTTGTTTATTTTATTCGCAAGTGAAGCTCGTGAAGCTACACGAATATTAGCAGTGTTTCCCGTCCCTTCTATAAGTCATCAAGTAGTTTTTCGTCCGTTAACCCAAGCGCTAGCCAAAAGAGGACATGACGTCATCGTTATCACACCAGATCCAGTCTTCCTAGAAACAAAAGCAGATTTCCCATTAACCGAAATTGATGTACATGACATATCATATAACATGTTAAGAACAAGGGATATGCCACCCAGAGGACAAAGAGACGGTATGGTGGTACAAATGGAAAAAACATTAGATTTATTCACTCAACTTGTTGATGCCCAGCTTGGAGATGTGCAAGTGAAAAAATTGATAGACGATAAAAATCTAAAATTTGACTTGCTTTTAATAGAAGCATGCACGAGAGCTGCTTTAGGATATTCGTACATCTTTAAAGCGCCAGTTATTCAAGTGAGTTCCTTAGGTGCAAGCTTTGATAACTACGCAACTGTTGGAGCTCCTGTGCATGCACTACTATTTCCAGCCAAGACTCGTCAAAGACTTCACAATTTGACATACTGGGAAACAATAACTGAGTTGTATAATCAGTATAAAGTGGACAAGATGACGGAAGGTAACAAAGCGAAAGAACATGAAATGCTGCAAAAGCATTTAGGAAGTGATGTGCCATCCATAGATGAATTGTTAGACGATGTGCAAATGTTGTTCCTAAATGTACACCCGATAATGGAAGGTATTCGACCTGTACCACCTGCTGTCATATACATGGGTGGTTTACATGAAAAGCCACAGGAGGATCTACCGTCGGTAAGTGGCTATTTAAAGTTAACAATATTGATTAATACCTGTTAATACTAATGATAATGTGACGCTAAACTCGAGCAAGATAAAATCGTACCTCATCTGTGACTTGGCTTACAGATAATTATCTTTGTTCCTTGCCCTTTAATACCATATTTGGAATATTCTCGAAATAAACTGCACAATAAACAATATAGTGTCAGAGCCACATCATAATATTTTAGGATATGTGGTAGGTACATATGTGTAATGTATAAGCAGTATTTTCATAAGAATAAAAATAAATAAAACTAAATTTTGTGGTACGAGGAAGGATAACCCCAGTATACTAATACTACAATTTATATTGTTTACTTTTTATATCTTTAAATCTTAACAGCCTCGGTGGCGTGGCGATAGTGCACGCGATTGCCACGCAGGAGGCGCGGGTTCGATCCCCGCTCAGTGCAAATATTTGTTCTTTTTATATAGGACACGTCAATATTTGAATTCACCTCGCCTGATGTTAAGCAAAGGCAAAGTCTCGGAAAGAGGGTCACCATCGTAAACATGTACCATGTTAACAGTGGTGGCACTCAGCTTGACGGCCTCATTAGATGCCTTTTCACGCCCCGCTTAAAGGACCCGGGACTGTAGGAAGAAGGAAACACGTGAGCTGGCAGGGAGTTCCAGGTCTTAGTATGTATGAATGTGGCTATTTGCATTGGTCGGGGTGTTTCTATGTATAATATGTATTTACGATGTTATTTTAGATGTATGCTTATCCTCATTCTAGATTCCATAACACAAGCTAACTAAGTTCAACATAGGGCCAGATAGCGTTGTGTAAAGAGAAAAAAAAGTAAACAAATATTCTGTGTGTGTGTGTGTTTCTATGTATTTCAATGTATAGTATGTATGTATTTACAAAAAAAGTATCTAAGTATGTTTATCCGCATTCTAAATTCCATAACACAAGCTAGTTAAGCTATGGTTACCATGAGTCTAGATAGCGTGGTGTGGAATGTTGTGGAATATTTATTTATTTATTATTTATTATTATTTTACAACATTCCACACAAAGCTATCTAGACCCATGCTGAACTTAAATAGCTTGTGTTATGTAAACGAGAATGCGGAAAAACATACTTAGATACTTTTTTTTTGTAAATACATACATATTATAAATAGAAACACCCAGACCAATGCTAATAGCCATATTCATGCATACAAATATTTGCACTGAGCGGGGATCGAACCCGCTCCTACGTTGCAGTCGCATTCACTACCGCAACGCCACAGAGGCTATCTCCAAACGGCAAACTCCAAGTACTCGATGCCGAGTCGCGAGTCGCGATATAGCTTGTGGACTAGACCTGCCATCGGTGTTCACGTCTCAGGACATCCATTAATAGCTGGTAGGATACACTCGTGGCAGAAACCTATTTAATTTGCAATTCATAAACTAACATTTTCACTGCCAATTATGCAACAGAATGATGTCCAATACCATCGCTATTTATGTCTCTGATTCTTGTTTTGCCAATGTAACCACATTGTGTGAGTTCGTCTTCTTCTTATATTCATTTAGTTAAAATGAGTTACATGTTTCTGCTTTCAGGACCTTCAGTCATATTTGGATTCCTCCAAAAATGGTGTTATTTACATAAGTTTTGGTACAAACGTGATCCCTTGGATGTTCGAACCTGAAAAAATACAAATTATGATACAAGCTTTTTCAAAACTCCCCTACGATGTTTTGTGGAAATGGAATGATGATGAGCTACCAGGACGCACCAGCAACATCAGAATATCTAAGTGGCTGCCGCAATCGGATTTACTAAGTACTTACTTTTATTTCATATTAAAATAATTTAAACATTACGTTAACATAATTAACATTCGACTTATAAAATTAATAATTACTTATTTTCTTTTCAGTGCATAAAAAAATTAAGTTATTTATTACACAAGGAGGTTTGCAATCGACAGACGAAGCTATAACAGCAGGTGTGCCACTTATTGGAATACCTATGTTAGGAGATCAATGGTTCAATGTTGAAATGTATGTATATCAAAACATTGGAATCAGACTCGATTTGGAAAAGTTAAATGAAGAAAATTTGATAACAGCAATCAACACAATAATATCAGACGACAGGTGGATATCCTTTTCATTATATTTTTATTAAAAATATAACGGAATACCAATGCGTGACAATACTAATACGTAATGTACTTTTCAGCTACAGCAAAAACATTAAAGATCTTCGTGACATCATGCGAGACGAGCTCGTGCGTCCGATTGACCGCGCCGTGTATTGGGCAGAGTATGTAATACGACACAGGGGGGCCAAAAGACTGCGGTCACCGTCAGCCAACATGTCCTGGGGCGTCTACATACAACAACATGACTTTTTACTATGGACAGTAGCAATACTCCTTCTAGTACTCATTCTAGCAGATTATTTAGCTGTATTAGCGCTGCGTAAATTATGGAAGTTCGCTGTAAGAATATACCGTATAATGAAACCAGCTTGATAAGTTACTAGTCGTTGAATCTTGTTCAACGTTTTACTCACTCGAAAAAGTGGATCCGTAGTATGTCGTAGCCAACAGCTTGGTCAGCCGTTCAATTATTCGCCGGCTTGACGGCTTGAATGTATTGTTAAACAAAGAACCGCTTGATTTAAAGCTAGTGAACGATATGTTATCAATTGTCGAACAACATAGTGTAAGAGAATCCAGAACGCCAGTGCAAGCACCGACAACATGTGAGCGTGAAAAATCAGTAGTGAAAACTAATTGCTTAGTACAATTTTTTATTAATGTTAACGCAGATTTAGTTAGGACAAACGTAAACTTCAAGGCTGCGGGTCACTATACCAGAACAAGAATGTAAGTATGACTTATGACGTGCAGTGACGAATGAAAGAAGTTGCAGGCGCTGTCGTGATGGACGCTGAGGGTCCTAAGGGATGTCATTAAATATAGCAAAGCGGGTCATCACGGCAGCTACCATTAATTCAGGTATGAAAGGAATAGTATAAGTTAATTTTAAGTCACTGCCAGACGGCGAGCGTGATGTTAGATAGAAACCTTGTAACAAGGCACGGAAACCGGACGCGTACAGTGGTGTGGCGTCCAGCGCGCTCGAGTCAGCAGTTTTGCTCTAAGAACCACGGCTATGCATGTTAGTATAAGTTTATAAGACCAGTATAATGTAATGATGTACCAATTTCGATGTAACTTTTTATAATGTATAAGCAATTTTTATTTTTTTGGGGGATTGATCTGTCCTTTTAAAATGAACTGTTCCCGCCCATCAGCATTCTGTCCCCACAGTAATCCCTCCCCCCGGATTACTGTGGGAACAGAATGCTTACGGGCCTTATGTAGACGCCAATCGTGCGCGCCCGCTGCGCCGGCCGTTGCGTACGATACGGGCAGTAGGTAGGATACGTACAGCTAGAGTCATAAGTTCTAATCAGTAAAGTGTCTCAATATAACTCCCAAGTGTTTTGACTGGCTTCGGCTACACAACCCGACGAACCCTAACATCCAAGTGGAAACGATACCCAACAAAGATGATGATGCATTAAATCTATAAGAAATAATAACATATTTTCGTTACTAACAGGAAGAATCCAACTATACATATAGACGCTGCGTTGTATCTAACTGCTACGTTTGACTGAAATTTTAAAACATTTATCATGCTAACTTTTAAATTAGAAATACTGCTACGTTTTTAGACCATTAGTAGGTTATCTTAGTGTCTATCAAGATTTTCAAGGTCAACCTCAATGGCAAGCATGCAGACTAATAGTCGTTGCAAAGGCATTTCTCTGTGGATTATGGAATCAGATGGTATAAGTCACTTTCACTAAGGCCTGGTTTAGTTCATGAGCACAGTATGAGAAATAAGACACTGAACCGTGGACCCCAAAAGTACAAACTGAATACAACCGGGAATGGCACTTGGATGTTGATGGAGTTATAAAGTTTGTTATACCTTAAAGCTTAGTGGTTTGTATCAGGGTCACATCATTAGTACACTGAGTGGGGTTCAAAACCATAGCGACTGTCGCAAACCTTAAGCATTCGTTTCAACCACTAGGTATAGCACTGTATTATTATATACATACACACAGTCTATAGTCACAGTCTTAGCATGTACTTACTCATACACTGCCCGTGCTTATGGGGCCCTCCGATGCCCGAGTTGCCTGCACACGTAGTCACTCTCACTCGCGCCACAGCTCCCGTTCCGCCGTCGCTTTCACGACCATAACCTGCTCGCAGAAGGAGACGTTGGCCGCCCACGCATCCGCACAGCGGACCATCGCCGTGAGCAAGGTGGCGAGGGTGAGGACTCTCACTCCCAGGGCCGCCACCAGCTTCCACCACCGCTAGACCGCTCGGCCCACGCCGGACACTAGGTGAGCATGTGCAGCCTCGTGTCCTCGCGCGCGTCACAATGATGGCACTCTGACATTAACTCCTTGTCGATCAGATGCAGATACCGCCCAAAACACCTGTGCCTGGTGATAATAATCCCTCTCCGCCACCATAATCTTGTGGAGCCGGGATTTCTCAGCCCGAATGTCTTCAGGCTTGGGATCGGATCGCCACCTCCTTACGGAACTGATACATTGCCACAAGGGTTCTCGCTGACAGGATCAATAGTATCGGTATCGTGTAATACCAGCTAAGTGCCCTGGAGGTCATCCTCTGCTGCGGCGCATGCAGCAGGTGATGAATCTGGCCTACAGGGTGTCCACACACGCGGAGCACCCGTATAGGTCCATGGACCGCACGATACCCACGTAGAGTCTCTTGCAGGAGTCCGGGCCCCTCAAGCTGGGCAGGAGCCGCACAAGCGCGTTGGCTGTCACCAACAATTTAGGGCACAGACTTCGGAAATGCTCCCCGAAGTCCGACCGACCGTCGAACAAGAGCCCCAGGTATTTCAACCGGGGTATGATGTCGATGGTCGTACCTCCTACTGTCAGGCTTGACGCAGCCTCACGATCTCCGCAGTCCACCATTAGACTGTGGCGGTAAGACCCGTCACGGACGAATGGCTGGAGAGGCGCCACGGTAGCCTCTTCTACCAGCTGGTCTACACTGGACATGGCTGTTTCAGTAAGTATCTGCATCGTATAAGGCGATAGCCGATACCCGAATGCCACTACCACCGCTACTCTGCAGACACGTCGCTTCACAAGCTGGTAGAACGTCCAGAGAGGATAGAGCTGTGCCGCGTCCTCCAAGCTGCCGTTAGAGCAAAAAGCTACACGCTGCAATCCCTGGTACTGCCCATGGTCAGCAGCGTGATGGTGAGGAATGAGCCACACCAGCGGAATAACATGCGGTTATAGTTTTTCTCTTGAAGACTATTGTGGTACAGTCAGCATCACATCGATCTTAATTAACAAAGTACTCAAAATGATCTTATTGCCTTGATTTCCCCCTCTTCCTGTTGACCGATTGTCAATAAAACAGTTTGATTAGCTTTTAACTAACACTGTACATATCGAATACATGGGGAAAAATTAAGCTTCTTGAGTGGGGTTCGAACCCGCGATCTTTCCCATACAGGGGGAATGCATTGACCAACTCGACTACCAAGACACGCTCGATGTGATTCAAATTTCCCTTCTATTTTGATCTGTCTTTAAGGCATTTCCCCTGTCAGGGAAAGATCGCGGGTTCGAGTCCCGCCCGAACAGATTCATTTTCTCCATATCGAATACATAGGAAAAAGAATCTTCTCGGGTGGGACTCGAACCTGCGGTCTTTCCCTTACAAGGGGAATGCCTTGACCAACTCGGCTACCGAGATACGCCCGATATGATTCAAATTTGCCTTCTAATCCGTCTTTAAGGTGACGGTGGAGTCATCTACCGATATTCTTACAAATTATCGGAACCAATGAATGATGTTACAATCATTTTTAAACATTTTTAGCATGCTTATTGCGGTAAAATTCATTCAATTTTCTCCATGTATTCGACTTTAATAGTTAGCATAGTTATTGCTATAAAATTTATTTGAACTCACTGTACATGTGTTCAGTAAAATCATCGAATCATCACAATAGTTCTCTTGAATGAAAGAAAATTATTTCCCGAAAAATTTCAAAGTAAGAGGTAATTAATGGGTTGCTACTAAATATACCATCGTCGTCCATCGGCCGTTCTATCTCACCATGAAACCACAGGTGCATCTATGGGCCGGAGGAGGCCAGACCGTAAGGGATGGCCCTGGGTCAGCCGGTGTGCGAGGGATATATCGAAAACCTCCTCATCTCACCTCCGACCTAGCAGTACGATCCTCAGTCAGCGTGCGGTTTTAGTCGGTTCGAGTCCGACATAGCCTCCCCTTCCAGCTCCGGTGGGGGAGGTATCCGAGGGGATAGCAGCAGGAAAAAAAAGGTGCATACATGGGGTTCACACACCTTGCAGCTCAAGACTAAGCGCAGGGCACTCCGTAATAGCGGCGGTATGACCCATCATGGAGGAGTGGCTAGAGAGGCCACACGGCAGCATCTCGTACCGGCTGATGCAGGTGATTACCGGACACGGGTGTTTCGGGAGTTACCTGTGTCGGATCCGGAAGGAGCCAATGTCCGAGTGCCAACACTGTGATGCGAGCGAGATGCGAGAGCGAGTGCGTCTAGCACGCACTCTTTCCGTTGGAAAATTCGCCATTGCCAATCGGAATGGATTGTTTTAGGGACTCCCAAATTATCATGGCGTTTAGGGCAAGCTGTTCTCTCTAAAACTGGCCATAAAGCACAATCCAGTGGATTAAGATCGGGACTAGACGACTATTGTTACCGATAATTATTATTAATTTTATTAGGTGCACTCATTGTTATATACAAACACTTTAATTAATCACTGGATACACGACGACACATTTAAATACTTAATAATAACGTGTTTAATTTGTCAACTACTAGGTATACTCGTAGACCTATCCGATATAATATACGTTATTATACATTAAAGTATTTATAGCACTAGGTCCTTTCCCTGAAAGTTTATACTTTTTTCGATAACACAGGCAAGTATTTAAGCGTATAGTCATCCTCATCCTCATGTCCCTTAATCAATCAATTCATCAATCAATTCATCACCAAATCAATCAATTCACCTCTTTTTTTAACAATAATTAGTCTCAAAACCTATGAATACACAAAATCATCTTCTCCATCCTAGCGTTAACGTCAGTGGCATCTGAAGCTTTCTACTTGGAGTATAGGGTCCGCTTTTATCAGTCTAACTGCGGATTTGGCTAAAATTTGATGTTTTCTGTGAAGTAACTGCCATCTAACCTCCACAAATCAAAGCGATATCACAGCATTGCAGGTAGACCAATTTTTGGACTTTTTAGGATTCCAACTACGCGTAACGGCTGCCATAGATATTCGTATGGCAACCGGGACTGACGCGACGGCTTTACGTGCTCTCCAAAGCACGACTTATGCAAATACCCATATTCATGCAAACAAATATTGCATTGAGCGGGGATCGAACCTGCGCCTCCTGCAAAACGGCCGCGTTCACTACCACTACGCCACAAAGGCTGCCAGATACAAAATACCGATATTATATTGTTTTTACAGTTTATCTATATGTGTTTCCTTCCTAATAAAACTAAGGACTCACAAACTCGAACGCAGCTCCAGATAAATAGGTGACCAAGAACATTGAATCGCTGTATACAGATGCAGTATTTCTACATACATGCATTTAAGACGTTTCGAGAACTATTTATAGACGCATATCTTATCGGTTTCTATATAAAGGCAAACAAGTAATTTCTCTATTCATTTCATCTTCAATACAGTAAAATGACGCTATTATAAATCATTATTTTTTTATATAAATTAATAGAATAGAATTACATCTGTAAGTATTTATTTATCAGTATTTTCCATAAAGTATTATAAAGTGCGCGATTCTAACAATGTTGATATGTTGCCTTTACTACGCAATACCCATAAGACGACGGAGGGGCGAAGTAGGGAGAGGATTCCACTGCGCCGGCACCGGCCCAAGTTACTCGCCCGAACCGACGCCATTCGGACATTGCCGAACGCGGCCATATTGTTTTCATTAATAAAATTATTGAATCACTTCCAACAGACAAGCTGTTCAAAATGTACACTCTTCAAGTAAAACTCTTACCATCAACAACCGGCACATAATGGTGAGCCTGACGTGATGCATTATACAAATATTCAAGATATACAAGAACACGGCGACACCTACCTGTATTTAAAATCTGGATATTGGAAAACGGGATCTGGAAAGGCTTGGAGGACAATGGTGCCGACCGAATGGGAAGTAGCCAGGTAAAAATGATTAAATTTTTTCTCGTGTTAGATTAAATATTGCCTCGTTGATAAGTGTTCCAGTATTCCTAAGTGTCTATACCTACTTGTATCATAATAATTTTCATTTAATTTTCCAATTGGTTAGGTGATCACAGTGATAGTTTGCATTCCATAGACATGCGAATGCAATAATTATGCCTTCTTTCAATTTTAAACTTTTTATCCACGACGGAACGGAGACGGTATATTTGCGTTTGGGGTGAGAGGATGTTTGTGTGTGTTTTTGTTTGTTCGTTTTTTTGTTTGTTTATACAAATCCATGTTGCCATTTTCTCCGAAACTACCAATCCAATTTTGATGCAGTTTTCTGTTTTGGGTTTGGCTTTAATTGGAGCATGTTCTTAGATACTGCGCCGTCCCCGGGGAATAAAATGATAACTGCAAAAACACAACTTTTCAGGAAAAATAAAAAACATGTTTTCAACGATTACTCCGGAACTACTGGGAATAGGTGCGTGATAGTTAGGTTTTCTAAAACGTAATTTTTTCTTCATTTGAATCGTTTTAGTCGAATTTGCCTAACACCTGTCAAAATTAAGATAATTAAAGAATAAAAAGTTAGTGTAAATGAATCATCATTAAAGTTGTATAATGTCAATTAGCATTTTATTCTCCGTTCAGCGTGATCAGAAAGAAATATGATACTCGTTACATAACATTTTCTTCTACGAGTTTTTGGGATGGGAGTGATGATGATAATACTTTAATATCATTTTATTCTCATAAATGCTGCATCGAACGTCATAAGTCGTCGATCCAAACTTCTTAAGTCGTTAGACAAACGTCTTTATACGAAACGAGTGGATGGTTTTCAACGAGAATAAAAAGATAACATGCATTTATCATATTAAGATTTATGTTTTTTTACGAGAATATAATTCTATTACTATTTGTCAATATAGCAAGTGAGGATACGTTTATGGTAATATTATATTATTCTTTTATTCCCGTTCTTTTAGGCCTGTCATAATTCTTCGAATACTATTGTAATTTTTTGCAACTTTGTAAATAATGGTAAAAAAATTACGAAAAAATTTAAGTAGATGTATTAACACTCAAAGATCTCAAAAATGACATAACATTAAAATCAAGATAATGGTAGTTATCATTTTATTCCCCGGGGACGGCCATAGGTGTTACAATGACAACTCAACAGGGGACGCTACAGCAAGCATTTTTAATGAAAATCAATGTTGCCAATTTTCTCCAAAAATACTAGTCCGATTTTGATGCAGTTTTCAATTATTGGTTTGGATTTGATTGGTGAATGTTCTTAGATAGGTGTTACGGTGACAACCCATTAGAGAGCACTGCAGTGAAAAAATCTTTCAATTATTTTTTATACGTCGTGAGTTTTTTCAAAATATTAAATTTTATTACTTGTATACATAGGTACACCCCGTTATAGATGTGGCTGCGTTGCGCGTCGTTTTTTAAAAGTAATTTAATTTGCCCATATAACATACTTACTTTCCTTTGTAATTCAATTATTTATAACAAAGATGACCTCAGCTATGCGCATGCTATGCTATACCTACTTGCAATTTCCTTTGTTCAATTTATGTATTTTGTATGTTGCTCGCGACTTCGCCCGCGTGGATGTCGGTTATCGTGACAAAACATTTCTAAAAAGACGAAGTAGCTTTGAAAATGACAAACTTTCCATACAAAAGTTTATCACCTATTTTACCCTCTTAGTAGTAAAATTTTGAGAAACGGTGACAAACGTGTTCATTTATTTCTTAAGACACAGGCTTATGAAATTTAGTGCATCTAGCTCTGAAAATGACGACCTTTCATACTAACTTCCATCCCTTATTTTACCCCTTTAGTAGCAGAATTTCCAAAAATCCTTTCTTAGCGGATGCCTACGTCATAACATCTACCTGCATGCCAAATTTCAGCACGATCCGTCCAGTGGTTTGCGCTGTGCGTTGATAGATAGATCACTATGTCAGTTAGTCAGTCACCTTTGAGTTATATATATATATAGATATATATTTTTGCCTAACCAGCGATTTGACCCTTGTAAGATTTGCCTAAGTGGCCGTTAATGCTTATGCATGACGCGATGTAGTTGTGCTGCGCATTGGACATACCCAGCGTAAACGTTTCAATTAAGTAGGTACTAAGATTTGATTGATACATCCTACTAATATTATAAACGCGCAAGTTTGTGTGTATCGATGGATGTATGTATGGATGGATGTTTGTTACTCTTTCACGTATAAACCACTGTATTTTCATGAAACTACAATAATATAATAAAATAGCAGCAGTAGTAGTAATGTCAACAAATTCGGCTAGCATCGGCATATACGCAGAAGTGACAGTGTTGTTATTTCTGTTGCTGTTTAGATAACTATATCATTGTATAAGAGGGTGCAGCAGGAACGGACACCACGCAAGTGAAAAATAATTGGCAGTACGAAGTTCACGGGATCAGCTAGTTTATAAACAAAATACTAAACACGGCATAAAGTTCAATTCTAATATATTCAATGCTTATTTTGTTCTAAGACACTTTGCAACAAAACTGAAGACAATTTTGTTTCAAAGTGTCTCAGAACAAAATAAAATAAAATTAATGTTACAATTATTTAACACCTTGCCTTCTACAATTCCAGCCTCCCTGATTCTGGTGATTTTCTAAGGCCACGCTGTGGGTCTTTTGCTGCTCAGTCGCTGCCTACTACGAGTATTCTGCACAGACGAGCGATATCTACCTGCAGCAGGCGGTGGACGTTCAAGTAATAGAACTCCGCACTCTTGAAACAGTCAGGTATGCCTACATTTAAACCATTTTATTATTTAAAATATTGTTATTTTGTGCTACTCGCTGTTTGCCTCTTCGCATTTAAGTATTTAACAATGGGGGATGACCCTAAAAACGTGAACTGTCTCGTAGTAATAAAAGGCAGGATTACAAAATTTTGAAAATGCTTAGATATTTTGAAGGACATTAAGCCCTCAAATGACTCCAGTTCAAACTAAGGAATTACAATTATAGTTGGAAAAGTTTTCAAGTTTTGTTTGATGACTTTGACAGTATACAAACTAGATAGAGCTCAATGAAAGAGAAAAGATTAAAGATAGCTTTTAATTTAACTTCAATTGCTCAGGTTACTCTTGATTGTATATTTCAAGTTCCTAACAAAATAAATAATGCTGTTTACTGCTGAGAGTTACCATATGGTAAGCAGTGGCCTGGGAACTTTTATGTAAATGATATGATAATTAAAGATTTATTTAATTTTGGAGCCTATAACGAAGGAATCATGTAAATAATAATAACATATCATTGGGTTTTATGGTTGATTATTTCACAAAAATCTACGTGCATTAAATTTATTGGAGGAACCTACGGATAAGTGGGATACAATTATTATTTACTAACTTTTGCCCACAGATTCGCCCCCGTGGTTATCGGTTATCTCGACAAAACATTTCTCAAAAGACGTAAGTGCTTCTAACTTTGAAAATAACGAACTTGCCATACAATTGCTTATCACCTATTTTACCCTCCGGTCTTACTAATAAAAACTTACGCAGGGTCAATGATATTACATATAAAAAAGAGGCAGATATGTTATAAGAGTGTGCCGGTTGAAGACGCGAAAACGTCCCAATTGGGACGTATCGCATTTAGTATATGTCTGGCAAATGCCAAGGTATCACGTATGTCAGCGCATAATAAAATTGCAACAAAAATGCCATCGTGTGTTTTTAAAAGTGTACAAATTACGACATTAAATTAATAAAACACGAGGGATTTCCTATCACATGTAAGTACATACAATATCACCGATTTATCAGTGTATTTCATTAAAATTGGTTTAATAATATTTTTAAAATAATGGCGGCAGAGAAAAAAGACAGAAACACTTTTTGATATGAGTACGACAAGGACACAACAACACTGCTTGCATAGATTATATTATCAGTACAGATGCGACATAGGGTAATTTTCACTTTACTGCCTACTAAAGTAATATTTGACAATATGTTGTTAGTTTTATTTGTTATTTTAAATTCAGTGACAAAATTTTTGTTTTATTTATTTGTTATCCTTTAAATAATTGTAATAACCTAACTTTTTTTTCAAGGTTTCCGACTAATGAAGTTCGACTTCAAGAGTGGATTGCAATTGTTAGGGAACAACGAAATGAGTTCGACTGAACCCTTCAAAAAGCAGCAGAATTTGTAGCAATCACTTTGAAGCCACTGAGAGATATACTTCGAAATAAGGTCAAACATTGCTCAGGAAGAATATAAGTAATTGACAATATACCACTGATCGGCTTCATTCTGCTCATAAAAATAATCCCGATTTATAAAACTTTCTAAGAGGCAGAAAAGAAATAATTTAAATTCAGTCATTTGAAGGCGTTTAATTTTTTAATATAACTTTATTGCGTCACTATGGTTTTATTTTCGAGAAGTTTCTTTATTATCTTTTTTTAATTGTTATCATTTTCCGAAGTCAATAATGACGTATTATTTTTTCATCGAATTTCATTTCTTGCCTACCAAAGAAATACCCCTTCTGTTCAACAAAATCATAATCTATGCTTAGAAGTGCAATCGTCCGAATCATTCCGAATTATAGCTATCTTTTTTACTCACGTGCTTATCGCATCTTTCGTACTACCTTAACGCTAATTGTCAACTATTGTGCACTGACAGTCTGCTGGATCAGATTTGAGGAGTCAGTTACTATGAACGTAACATATCTTGTATAAAATATCATTGCGCAGGGTATATAACGCTGTTATAGCAAGATGTCTACTAATAAAAACCATTTTGACATTAGCCTTGTATACGCTCCTTATACACAGAACGAATCTACTATGAAAAGATAAACAATGTTAAACAGGCCAGAATCATTGTTTAAGGATTGTGTAAGAAAGAAAATGGAAAAAAGTGCGAGTCAGACTTGCATCTGAAAGGCTCCGTGCCATTATCTATACAAGATTAGATACTATATTATAATTTTTCTTTTAGTTTCACCTGTCTTCTATGAATATCGAGCAAAAAACGGCAAATATATCACCTTAGATGCATGGGTGCCAACGTTATTTTATTATGTTTTTAGTATTTGTTGTTATGGCGACAACAGGAATATTTCATTTCCGTGCCTCGGAGAGCACGTTAAGCCGTCGGTCCCGGTTGTGCATAGCATAGCAACATCTATTTTAGTCATTACGGGTAGTTGGAGTCCTAAAAGCCAACAATTGGTCTGAATGCAATACTTCGATATCGCCCATGGGTTCTGGAGGTCATATAGCAGTCGCTATAAGGAAAATATTGAAGTACTGTCAATCCTGCAATTATTATTACTATAGGTACTATTAAGAAAAGTGGATCCCAGACAGGGGTTAACGCTATTTTTCTTTTTTTGTTACGGTGATTTTAGATAGTGAAATGAACAAGAGGTCATGAAATATATATATGAAAAACAGGAAGAATAATGATACAGTTTATTTTCCCTAAGGATACAATAATAATATTTAATTGTGCTTCGAGTTTGTTATATCATCTTGAGGTCCTGCAGATGTCTGTATTGTTCAAAACTAATAGGTAAATCTTGTATAAAGCGGGGTCCTGGTAGCATTAACTCATTATTCTGGACTCTTGTTACTCTCTTATTTCTCCCATCTAAAAAAAATCCTCTTATGGACTATTATATAACAATATGCAGTCCGAAATGCAATTTGATTTTTTGCTTCCTTGTTTTTTAATTCCGTAATAAACATCATTGATCTGGGCTTACTCCAGGACATCCCAATGGGAAGCGCGTTTCCTTTTCTTTATTTCAACACCTTTTACCTCTATTTTCAACAAAAAATGAGTTCAAAATAATAAAAACGGTATCATTTTGACAACTACCTATGACTGCTTGACGTATTGTTTTTTATATTTGTTATTATTTACTTTTTAAACCGACGTTTCGGCTGCTTTGCAGCTGCCATGATCGCGGTGTGACTCATGATGGTAGTTGTCACATAGTTTGAAGTATATGTTATCTCAAAAAACCCGAATCATGGTGAATTATTGGTGTTCCTATTTACGCAGAATGAGCTCACTGTGTTGTTAAGTCTTGCTGGATTTTGCTGCTTACTGTGTTTGATTAAGTGGATGACTGAATCCCAAGCTGCAGGTACGTTCCATCCAGCCTCTAATTAAAAACCGTGTTTATGTACTGAGTAACTTTTCAGTTATTCAACACTGATTATTAGTCAAGCAGTAGCGTAGCGGCTGTGTAACGTTAATCACGGCTTATACACTGTTTTACTATACAACTGTTAAACAGCCCTCGTGGTTCTAACTTTGAAAATGACAAAATTTTCCATACAAACGTTTATCACTTATTTTACCCTCTTACTGTTGTCGCCTTAAAATTAAGATGGCCGTTTGACCAATTCCCGGTGGCACCATTTAGAATCTATCGAAAACAAAATATCGAGAATATGCGGGTAGATGAAAAACCTACTACCTCACGGACTCGAAGACGGCAGGCGTGCACTACTGAGCCAGCCAGCTTGTGTAACCTGGTCGAAACGTCGGACAAATCAAAGGTACCTATGTACCTATAACATGATCGCGATTAAATATCTAGCCTACTATAACGTGTAGTAGTTAAACTTTGTCCACTCAGTAGGTGCATTATTAGAGTAACATTGTATGGAGAGAGTGTACCGAATAATTTATCACCTATTTTACCCTCTTAACAATAGAATTTTGAAAAACGCTTATACACTTATTTCTTAAAAGACACAGGTTTATGAAATTTAGTGCATCTAGCTCTGAACTTTCATATAAAATTCCATCCCTTATTTTACCCCTTTAGTAGCAGAATTTCCAAAAATCCTTTCTTTACGGATGCTAACATCAATACGTCTACTGTCAACAAGTTTTTAGGTCCCGCAGTTTTGGCTCTGCGTGCATTGATATACAAAAAACCGTTTGATATTCAGCCGTTCCAATAAACATCTGGCCAAATTACTTGGATCAATTACGTTTCAATACTATAACACTTCTCTTAATCTTGCACAGGATCGACAATGGTGAGAATAAAATCATTTAGCATACTGTGTAGCAGATTCAACCAAGTGCCATGAATCTCCAGTATAAACAGTCATCTAGTATACATAATATTAATCTATGCTAAAGTCTAACAGGTGAAAATATCCTTTCCGGGTAGTTGATAAAATTCCTAATGTGTGCAATATTTTTTTTTCCTAATCCGTTAAATGCCTATACAAATAGCTTAAATGTATTTGCATAAATCGGTTCATTAAAATCTCTTTAGTGATTTAAAACTGATATCATTGATTTTTAATTGAAGCATCGTATTTGGTTTTGAAGTCGGTTTATTTTTAATTATTTATCTTTTATCAAGTCAAAATGTGGTGTCACGTTTAAGTGGGTACTGCCGTGTCTCTTAGAGATTAAGCTAGAGTGCTAGCTTAAACTTTAAAGGTCACCATTTTAGACTTCATAACATCCGAACTTTCAATTTAGAATTACATGGAAGTGTTCAAAGGTAGAGTGTAATAAAATACACGAATGACTTAAAGAAGTGATACTTAATTGTGCGATGTCATATACAAGGGAAACATTTAGATAAAACATCTATGCTATTCTACAATTGTGAAGTAGTTATTTGTGTCAACATATATAACCACTCTGGTGGAGCCTCTTTAGTATTAGCTTCTACTGGTGGGAGAAATTTGATGGCACAAATTTGTCACTAATTTCGACCGGGTTGGTACCACCGTGCACAATTGCGAAAAACCCTGCATAGTAATCCAATCTCTGTTGGATTGCGTTCAGGGATCAGCAGGTGCATAGCCGGGCTGAGGTGATGGTAGTCGCAGCACGTTTTTATTTATTTATTTATTCATTCACAAACAATTTTTATTGGTCCGTTTACATGTCATACATTATCATTATCATGTCATACAATAAATATAATACATTAAAACAAATTACATACAAACATATAATACAAATATAATGAATTAAATTAAATTAATGTCAGAGCAGAAACAACATAATATATAAAATTTGATGATTCATAATATAATCCATAATAAAGTGGGACCGGTGGGTCTTGGCGTAGTCTAGTGAGGTGTGGCATAGTACAGGGGCCCGACTGGGGCCAATTACCCTGGGAGGCTGCCCTACCAGGTCGTGCATAATCTCGATATGGCTTGTTGTGCCGGTAGGTGACCGGACGGGAGCCCGGTGACCATATTCGGGGGGGAACGGGGGCCCTTTAGTTCGGCGCGTCGGCTCTCGTCATGCCTCACATTCATAGACAAAACTAATCTCCCATGCTTTATCACATCAGTTACATTTAAATTATCGATTACTTTTTTACAAATAAGTTCTCCGAAGTATATAAATCAGAGATATCAGTGTCCTATCCTTAGCCATTAGTCCAAAGAGAAAATACTTGATAATAACTTATTTTTCTTGGTATGCGCCGTGGCCACTACTATGGTGCACAGGATTAAGCAATCCCAGCTGGATGAAGACGTAAAGCATGTCCAAAATTGCGCAGAAACCACACCCTGCGGCTGGTCTATTTACAAGCCAAAAGTGTATATTATAGAAATGAACATAACAAATAATTACTGTATCTATGAAAAGCCCAAAATCAGCCTGATGTAGGAAAACGATACCACGGGGAGCGTTTGGGTGTATCGCAGTTTGTTAAAGAGCTAGCATTATCGCTATTTATTCACCGAGCGATATCGTATCATCTCCGGACCAACCATAATCACATCATGACTTATCACATCAAACTTGACTTCGCGTTTATTTAGGAAATATAATCCCTAACAACATGCTTTGTCACGCGGTGCTGCGACGACAATCACCTCTTTTTCACGCTTTCCCGTACCTTCACCTTATTTATGGCAGCGCACAATTTTTATTTGTCAGAACAGCGACTATGCACTCTCCCACAACAACACTATATGAGGTGGAATCCACGAACATGGAACAGGGCCAGCGAGCCTTGAAGTAGTTAACCAATACAACTTAAATAATACAATAGGCAGGTTTTGAGGCTTGACGCTGATTCAACTCGCTTGCAGTTATGTAGAATATCATACTAGAAAATTCTGTAACTAAGTACTTATCATACAATCATTAAATATAATGCTGCACTAATAAGCAACTTGATAACACTTGAAGATACTATATTTATATAAATACTCGAAATTTGCTTATTTTCAATAATGTCCTCAAATAGAACACAGATTGCAATTAAGAATTTCCGTAAGAACCTGTGTCATGATTTTCATTATTCTTAGAATGTACCTACAAGAAAGAGTTAGGTAACACTCAGCCCTGTAAATTGACTAATGATCATTATTTTTAAGAATATCTGGAAAAGGTCATTTTTAGGCCGTCCGCAGCTTCATGTGGGGATCTGAAGGCCAATTCTCGTAATAAAATGTGATCAAAATTATTACTTAACTGGTAAGGCACTTTTCACGTGTTAACGAAACGATCAAAGGTTCTCCGACAAAACAACGCTTGAATCAAAATATTACCAAAAACCTATATTGAAGCGAAAGGGCTAACGAACACGGTTTATTTTTAACATTTTGGTATTTTCGTCGGGTTTGATGAGATTGAAATTAGACCGAGACTGAATTTTGAACAGCTTTTTGTTACAAAAATTGGCATTCTGTTTCGTGCGAAAAATGCATATGATTTGCACAAAACAGTATACAGTGCTGATGGCGTCAGCGGACGCTGTTAGGAATGAAAATTTCCTAAATAAACGCGAAGTCAAGTTTGATGTGTTCTGTCATGATGTGATTATGGTTGGTGTGGAGACGATACGACATCGCTCGGTGAATAAATAGCGATGGTGCTAGCTCTCTAGCAAACAGCGATACACCCAAATGCTCCCCGCGGTATCGTCTTCCACATCAGGCTGATTTTGGGCTTTTCGCAGATACAGTAATTGTTTGTCATGTTCATTTCTGTAATATACCCTTTTGGCTTGAAAAAAGACCAGCCGCAGGGTGTGGTTTCTGCGCAGTATTGGACATGCTGTACGTCTTCATCCAGTTGTGATCGCTTAATCTTGCGCACCATAGTAGTGGCCACGGTGCACACCAAGAAAAATAAGCTATTATTCAAGTATTTTCTCTTTGGATTCATGGCTATGGATAGGACACTGATATCTCTGATTTATATACTTCAGAGAACTTATTTGTAAAAAAGTAATCGATAATTTAAATGTAACTGATGTGATAAAGCATGGGAGATTGGTTTTGTCTATGAATGTGAGGCATGACGAGAGCCGACGCGCCGAACTAAAGGGCCCCCGTTCCCCCCCGAATATGGTCACCGGGCTCCCGTCCGGTCACCAACCAGCATGACGAGCCATATTGGGATTATGCACGACCTGGTGGGGCAACCTCCCAGGGTGGTCCGCCCTAGTTGGGCCCCTGTACTATGCCGCAGGTGGCCAGTGGCACCACTGTTTCTACAGGTCTCCCTGCCCAGCGCCCCGCCATGCGCCACAAATTTTTCGTTCCCTGGTCCCCGCGCCGTATCATGGTAACAAGCTCCTTTACGAATAACGTTAAAAACTAATACTTGTGAAAAAACCTCAGCTGTGTAACGGAACGTGGATCGTGATGGAGTCAATACACACTCCATTTTGTGAAAGAAACACATTGACATGTCCCCCTTGTTTTTTAATTATTTCAATATAACGAAAATGCGGTATTAATCGAACTATTTAAAATGCCTTAAAAATTCATTATCAACTGAAATGGATAATACTATAAGTAGATACATAAAGTTTGTTTAAATTCAGTTAATTGAAGAAGAAATGTATAGGCAATTATTTAAAAAACGTCTTTTTCTGAATTCAGTTACTTTCTTGAAGTTATTCTGTTTCATTTCACAGTTGTTTAGTTTTTTTTTTTTTATATAAATCATTGTTTTATTTTTCTTCGCTAGATTCAAAAAAGTATCACGAGGCTCATCATAATCGAATAATAATATATAAGTTATAAAACTTTGGATCATTTTAGCTTCGATCCGATGCTAACAGTTTGGAGTACTAATTTGAAGACTTGGCTAATTTATTCAATGATAACCTTTTCTTATACCTGGAATGTTTTACAACCTTAATGAATATGTGTACGTGTTACTTTGTCTTTTGTGTTCATTGTTTTCTGGACCAACTAAACGTATGTATAATATGTATGTATGAAAAATATATGTAAAATTAAGAACCAAAAATAAAAAAAAACAAAAAAAAAACAAGAAAGAGCACAGGATCAGTATCCAACACAAGTGAAGCTACGAGTTACAGCTAGTTTATGATAATTAATTACATACTTTAAAGTTCTACTCGTACTATACTTATCATTGTGCTGTTTTTTAATTATAAGTTCTAGTGAAGCTGCACGAATTTTAATTGTGTTTCCAGTCACATCTATAAGCCACCAAGTAGTGTTTCAACCTTTAACTCAAGTGTTAGCTAAAAGAGCTTACATTTTAATTGCAAGTAAAGCTAGTGAAGCTACACGAATAATAGCACTGTGTCCCGTCCCATCTATAAGCCAACAAGTGGTTTTTCGTCCATTAACCCAAGCGCTAGCCAAAACAGGATATGAAGTTATCGTTATCATACCAGATCCAGTCTTGCTGGAAACATAAGCATATACTCACGTCTGTATTCCCCGAAGGGGTAGTTTGTAATAGGTGGCGAGCCTATTGCCATTAACCGGGCACTTATAAACCTGCGATAAATACACACATAACTTTGAAAAGTATCGAAACATCATTGGTGTGTGCCATGGTAAACCTGGGATCGAACCCGAGACCTCGTCTCAGCAGTCCATTACCCATACCACTAGGCTACCGAAATTATTGATAGGGTGATCTGGTTTAGCAGTGGCTAAGCGTGCACGAGAGCTGCTTTAGGATATTCCTACATCTTTAAAGCGCCAATTATTCCAGTGAGTTCCTTAGGTGCAAGTTTTGATAACTATGCATCTTTTGGAACTTATGTGCATGCACTGCTATATCCAGCCAAGACTCGTCAAAGACTTCACAATTTAACATACTGGGAGTTAGTTTGTCATTGGTTTGTGTTATTCACATTGTTGGTAGGGTGATCTGGTTAAGCAGCGGCTAAGTTATTCCTTCACTTCTAACACGTGCTGTTGCTTTCATCTGAACAACTCCCTGCTGAGTAGACGCCGATGCATTTTTTATTGTTTTAAATTTTATTCTAGCTTTTTTTACCGTAACTAATGCATCCTCTGTAGTTATCTGGATATGCTTCATCATAGTGCACACATTTTGGCTTCTCTTCTGCAGGTTTATTGCAGTTCTGAGTGAGGTATTTTCCTGTGCATTTCACGCATCTCAGGTCTTTCACAATATTTATGCGTGTGGCCATACGCCTGACACCGTTTACATTGAGGTACGAGTTAAGGTGTTTTGATAGTCTGAACTTCAACTTTGCATCCTAATATGGACTTTATGCCGTAGACTTTACTAATATCCTCGTCACTGTTAAAAGTTAAGGGGCTCTTTCTTCTTCCAGCTGATTTAGTCAGCTGCGTTTAATATTTTTAAAGACTTGTTTTGAAGGTCTTCAGTTAGTCTTTCTGGCTTACATGTGTAATGCAGATTTTTAACCATTACTCTTAAAGGCCTTTATTGTTTGTTTTCATAAGAGTGCCATAAATGGCCACTCTGGATTATTATGTTTTTTAGCGATTTGTATGAGTCCTCATTCTGGACATTGATTTTGACACATTTCCCATTCATGATTTTAGTGGTAAATGCGTCACAATTAGGATTACCTGCTATGATATAAAAAATTGATAGTCTTCAATACAGCCCAGTCAATTACTCATACCACTAGACTACCGAAATTGATGTACATGATATTATCATATAATATGGTGAGAACAAGGGATTTGCTACCCAGAGGACAAAGAGATGGTATGGTGGTTAGAATGGAAAAAACTTTTCATTTATTCAATAAACTAGTTGATGCCCAGCTTGGAGTTGTACATGTGAGAAAATTGATACAAGACAAAAATCAAAAATTTGCCTTGATTTTAATAGAAGCGTGCACGAGAGCTGCTTTAGGATATTCCTACATCTTTAAAGCCCCAATTATTCAAGTGAGTTCCTTAGGTGCAAGTTTTGATAACTACGCAACTTTTGGAACTTTTGTGCATGCACTGCTATCCACCCAAGACTCGTCAAAGACTTCACAATTTAACATACTGGGAGTTATTTTGTGATTGGTTTGTGTTATTCACATTGTTGATAGGGTGATCTGGTTTAGCACCGGCTTAGTTATTCCTTCACTTCTAACACATGCTGTTGCTTTCTTTGGAACAACTCCCTGCTGAGTAGACGCAGATGCATTTTTTATTGTTTTAATTTTAAATCTCGCTTTTTTTACCGTAACTAATGCATCCTCTGTAGTTATCTGGATATGCTTCATCATAGTGCACACATTTTGGCTTCTCTTCTGCTGGTTTATTGCGGTTCTGAGTGAGGTATTTTCATGTGCATTTCACGCATCTCAGGTCTTTCACAATATTTATGCGTGTGGCCATACGCCTGACACCGTTTACATTGAGGTACGAGTTAAGGTGTTTTGATAGGCTGAAATTCAACTTTGCATCCTAATATGGACTTTATGCCGTGGACTTTACTAATATCCTCGTCACTGTTAAAAGTAAAGAGGCTCTTTCTTCTTCCAGCTGATTTAGTCAGCTGCGTTTAGTATTTTTGAAGACTTGTTTTGAAGGTCTTCAATTAGTCTTTCTGGCTTACATGTGTAATGTAGATTTTTAAGCATTACTCTTAAAGGCCTTTA
This sequence comes from Eilema sororculum, assembly GCA_914829495.1. NCBI lineage: Eukaryota > Metazoa > Arthropoda > Insecta > Lepidoptera > Erebidae > Eilema > Eilema sororculum. Next base: position 5,049,615 of record OU618532.1, read on the forward strand.
TTGTATGTTTTCATAAGAGTGCCACAAATGGCCACTCTGGATTATTATGTTTTTTAGCGATTTGAATGAGTCCTCATTCTGGACATTGATTTTGACACATTTCCCATTCAAGATTTTAGTGGTAAATGCGTCACCATTAGGATTACCTGCTATGATATAAAAAAAAATTGATAGTCTTCAATACAGTCCAGTCCATTACCCATACCACTAGACTACCGAAATTGATGCACACGATATTATGATATATCGTGTACATCAATTCACAATTCAACATATTATATGTAATATGTTGAGAACAAGGGATTTGCCACCCAGAGGACAAAGAGATGGTATGGTGGTTAGAATGGAAAAAAAAAATCATTTCTTCAATAAACTAGTTGATGCCCAGCTTGGAGTTGTACAAGTGAGACAATTGATACAAGACAAAAATCAAAAATTTGCCTTGATTTTAATAGAAGCGTGCTCGAGAGCTGTTTAAGGATATTCCTACATCTTTAAAGTGCCAATTATTCAAGTGAGTTCCTTAGATGCAAGTTTTCTTTTTTCTTTTTAATTTAAATTCTTGTTTTTTTTACCGTAACGAATGCATCCTCTGTACTTCATCATAGTGCACACATTTTGGCTTCTTTTCTGCAGGTTTATTGCAGTTCTGAGTGAAGTATTTTCCTGTGCATTTCACGCATCACAGGTCTTTCACAATATTTATGCGAGTGGCCATACGCCTGACACCGTTTACATTGAGGTACGAGTTAAGTTGTTTTGATAGGCTGAAATTCAACTTTGCATCCTAATATGGACTTTATGCCGTAGACTTTACTAATGTCCTCGTCACTGTTAAAAATTAAGGGGCTCTTTCTTTTTCCAGCTGATTTAGTCAGCTGCGTTTTATATTTTTAAAGACTTGTTTTGAAGGTCTTCAATTAGTCTTTCTGGCTTACATGTGTAATGCAGATTTTTAACCATTACTCTTAAAGGCCTTTATTGTTTGTTTCCATAAGAGTGCCACAAAGGGCCACTCTGGATTATTATGTTTTTTAGCGATTTGTATGAGTCGTCATTCCGAACATTGATTTTGACACATTTCCCATACATGATTTTAGTGGTAAATGCAACTTCATTAGGATTACCTGCTGTGATATAAAAAAATTAATAGTCTTCAATACAGTCCAGTCCTTTACCCATACCACTAGACTACCGAAATTGATGTACACGATATATCATATAATATGTTGAGAACAAGGGATTTGCCACCCAGACGAAAAAGGGATCGTATGGTGGTTAGAATGGAAAAATCTTTTCATTTCTTCAATAAACTAGTTGATGCCCAGCTTGGAGTTGTACAAGTGAGAAAATTGATACAAGATAAAAAACAAAAATTTGCCTTGATTTTAATAGAAGCGTGCACGAGAGCTGTTTTAGGATATTCCTACACCTTTAAAGTGCCAATTATTCAAGTGAGTTCCTTAGATGCAAGTTTTCTTTTTCTTTTTAATTTAAATTCTTGCTTTTTTTACCGTAACTAATGCATCCTCTGTAGTGTTATCTGGATGTGCTTCATCATAGTGCACACATTTTGGCTTCTCTTCTGCAGGTTTATTGCAGTTCTGAGTGAGGTATTTTCCTGTGCATTACACACATTTCAGGTCTTTCACAATATTTATGCGTGTGGCCATACGCCTGACACCGTTTACATTGAGGTACGAGTTAAGGTGTTTTGATAGGCTGAAATTCAACTTTGCATACTAGTATGGACTTTATGCCGTAGACTTTACTAATGTCCTCGTCATTGTTAAAAATTAAGGGGCTCTTTCTTTTTCCAGCTGATTTAGTCAGCTGCGTTTAATATTTTTAAAGACTTGTTATGAAGGTCTTCACTTAGTATTTCTGGCTTACATGTGTAATGCAGATTTTTAACCATTACTCTTAAAAGCGCTTATTGTTTGTTTTCATAAGAGTGCCACAAATGGCCACTCTGGATTATTAGCAGTAGTGAGTTATTGGGCATTCTACCCCACCTTAGTTCCTTCGGTTATCTTCGATAACCTCAGTCACGGTGGGATAGAATGCCCAACAACTCTTTGTAAAATCATTTACCTAAGCCAACGTTCCACATTTTAATGCCGTTCATTACACTACCGTTCCGTCGGCTCTCTGCGATCCCCTGGGTCGCAATTGCGTTGAATTGATTTTCGCATGCTACAACGTCAAAAATAATCACTGAATTAGGTTTTGCATCTGACACTTTCATAACGTCATCATTTGCCTGATATTTCTGAAAAGTGATTCCTGGTACTCCTCGTTAAACCTTTTCTAAAAAAATGTACTTTGGTTGATATAGAGTTTTAGAATATACATAAACATTTTGAAATGTCAATCCATTTTCGTGCAAAAGGAGACCAATTAACAAATTGGTTTTTCCACAATTTGATGGTCTGCAAATGATGCAACGTACTGTATTCGGCAATAATTCAACATAAATTGATTGACAGTTTTTATTTAAATCAAACATATAGCAAAATACCATACATACACATATACCATTTCCATTTAAAAAACTAACGAAAACAGAGAAAAAGCAAGTTAGTTGGATTGAACGTAACAGAAAGATACATTGGGATGAAGGATTTGTGCCATATTCCGAATACCAAACTTTGGTTTCAGATATATTAAGAGACAAATATATTTACGTTAAAGGTTCAGAAAAAGTTGTATGGTTGAAGTACATTTTAGAAAATAGTAATATATTTAATTTAGAAGATAAAGGTTTGATAAGTCTATGTGATTATTATAAATATTCTCAAGATTTTTATCATTGTATTTATCATAGCTCTGTATGTGCTTTAAAAATGTATTATGTTTAAATAATTGGTGTCTTTATAATAAAATTATTCTGACATAAAAATTAAAAAAAAAACTTATTTTACTGTCCCCTCCCAACCCTAATGTATGAAAAGTGCCGTTCTTTATATTTGCTAGAGAACTTGAAGCTGTAGCACTATTTAAGTTATCATGGTGTTGAATATTGGAGACCGAGTGCAGATAATGATAGTAGAGAACCGATTATGTGGACTACATATTGCGAAAATATTAAACTATGAACAGTATAATGCTATATTAATACCTTTCCAGAGAGAGAAAGGTAGATGGCCTAAAATCTATTTCAAAGATCTAAAGTTATGGGCTCGAATAATTAGAATACATAATAATCTTGTTGACCTCATCGAAGAAAATGATTAGGTATTACTGAGTAAATGCAAAACTGTATATTAATGAATGATATAATGAATTGAATGAATAGTGAAAACTGGGGTTGCCTCTTAATAAATGCAACGAAATGTGCTATAATTTTAGGTCATTCCTGTCCCATTACTATTCGGACCACCTCATCCTTTTAAATTAAGAACATCAGATACAAAGTGTCATTATTCTTTTACACAATCACATATCGACACCTGCTTAAGAATGATTCAAAATTATTTAAGCCCCCGATATGAAATATATAATGACCATAAAATTCGATTATGTTCATTTCGACATTATTGGGCTACAGCAGATTCAAAACGAAGATTGGTGATGAAAATGGCTGATGCAGGTTTTTTTTACTGTGGAAGTGGTTTTACCGATAAAGTTATGTGCTTTTCATGCGGAGGTGGCATCGAAGATTGGGAGGATTACGATGATCCTTGGATGCAGCATGCTATATTTTTTCCTGATTGCTTTTATTTAAATGCTGTAAAAGGAACAGACTATGTTGATAAATCAAAACGTCTGTGTTTAAAAGAAACACAAGTATAAGTGGATGAGTCAAATCTACCATTTGCATCGAGCTACAAACCACGCAGTGCACTACGTCCTTCAGAGGATTAAAAGGAAGACCCAAAATAAAAGCAATGTCATGTAAGTAATTACTTATATGTTAATTATTTGATATATAATTCCTTGTTAGTTTACCTACTAAATATCTAATTTATTAGGCGACGTAGTTTTCTATGGAAGTCCTTTAAATTTAATTTTATACGATTATCCTTAATTTTCGTACTTATAAAATTTAAGTTCTGTACAAAATTCAAAAAGTTGTAAACAAAATAATGAACGCTGAAATATTTAATCTCTTGCTAGCACTTAATTGTACATAAAGTAGAATATTTTATCAAATTTGAATAGGCTCTGGTGTCTCAATTAGAGTAGCTCCCGAAGAAGTTGTAGGTTCAACATATTCGAACTACATTTACTAATTTTCAATAATTAGACTTAAACCTATATTTAATTTTATTTTCAGATATTTTATCATCACGGAAGAAATTGACGGGGAATCCTCATGGGCTGAGCGGTGAACCACGTAATCAATTTGTAAGTAGATACCTATATATTTTAGTCATTCCTTAGTGTAAAATTAAAGTAGCACGTAATTGTACATAACGTAAAATATTTTACCAAATTTGAATAGGCTTTGGTGACTCAATTAGAGTAGCTCCCAAAGAAGTTGTAGAATATAATATCATCAGTAAGGAATAATGTAGGTATTCTATAGAATAGCTGGAGAGTTTAGACAATACAAAATATGAAATATTAGGAATACTTATTGTAGTTCATTTCGTATGATACTAACTGTTAAGGTGCCTATAGGTATTTACTGGTTACCCGATTCTGTATTAGTATGTCGAATAAATTAAAATAAGCAATTACTAATTATTGTGTTTATATTATATTCGTTACCTGATATTGATAACGAAATACGTCATCATTCACGTTACAACACGTTTGAAATTCATAAGAATTTCACAACTAAGTATTAAGTAGGTACATAACAATAACATTATGCACCATACGAAATATTGAATGGTTGAATTTCAAGTTCTAACTTGATCATCATACCAATAAATACTTTATGTTAGCATTATTTGATATATCAACTGCGTTAGAAAAAATATTATTACCTAGTTCATTATTTATTAAACAGTCAAGACGAGCATATCTAACAACATGGTAGATATTTTATAACTTTCAATCTATTGGAAATTTCAATCTATTTACAAAATTCTTAGTATAATTTATTACTAATGTTTTAAATAATTTTCAGAATACCAACTTAAACAAATTTTCAAACGGAACAGAAGAGAGCTCTCCTGAATATCTTCCAAACCTGCAAGATCAGTTCGACTTGGACAACGCAATGAATAGACCTTGGATAATAACACCCAATGAAGAAGTAAAAACAAACAAAAAGAAAACTAATCGAAGAAGACCAATTACAAACAAACGCAGTGCATTGAATTCCTATATTATTAACAGTGAAAGAAGAAAAGGACGACGTTTAATAAAAATTACGATCAAGGAACTCAGTGAGTCAAGAGACAACGAAGATGAAGTTAAGGAGATAATCACTGCACAGTATGTTGTACAAGATACGGTAGATGAGATATCGGATCAAGCTGAAAAATTAGTTCACAATATTTCCAAAAAATTGTGTGGCTACTCATATCATATTTTTTAATTAGGTAATAATTCATTAGTATAACTAGTAGATAAAGTGATGACATATTTAGATTTTATTTACTGTGAAAATATGTGTTAAAAAAAATTAATATTAAAAATGTGTGTTAAAAAATAAAAAACCATAGGTAATAATTGTATGGCTACTCATATCATGTTTTTTAATTAGTTAATAATTCATTAATGTAACTAGTAGATAAAGTGATGACATATTTAGATTTTATTATAATTTTATTTACTGTGAAAATGTGTTAAAAATTATATATATTAAAAAAGTGTATTAAAAAATAAAAACCATAGGTAATAATTGTGGGGCTACTCAGATCATGTTTTTTAATTAGGTAATAATTCATTAATGTAACTAGTAGATAAAGTGATGACATATTTAGATTTTATTTACTGTGAAAATGTGTTAAAATATTATAAATATTAAAAATGTGGGTTAAAAAATAAAAAACCATTTACTTTAAAAAAATGTTTTATTTATTAAAACTGCGTATAGGTTGACTTTCTTGCTCTATTAAATTATTCTTTATACATAAAACATTTTTAAGTGCACATTGTTTAGTATGATTAATACAATTAAAACTGGTTTCATTATTTGAATATTTGTTATGCAACAGTGATAAATTTGGACATTTGTCTTCACCAAGATCTATACAAATACAATTCATACATAGATCTTGAATCCACTTAACTTTTTCTAAGCCCTTAACAATAATCAATTAAAAATGTGGGTTAAAAAATAAAAAACCATTTACTTTAAAAAAATGTTTTATTTATTAAAACTGCGTATAGGTTGACTTTCTTGCTCTATTAAATTATTCTTTATACATAAAACATTTTTAAGTGCACATTGTTTAGTATGATTAATACAATTAAAACTGGTTTCATTATTTGAATATTTGTTATGCAACAGTGATAAATTTGGACATTTGTCTTCACCAAGATCTATACAAATACAATTCATACATAGATCTTGAATCCACTTAACTTTTTCTAAGCCCTTCACAATAATTTCTTTATTTTCTAAATAAGGAACAATTATACGTCGAAATTCTCTATAGTCGATATAACCTTCATTCCAGTAAATCCCCCTGTTTCTCTCCAACCACGTAACTTGTTTTTTTTCATTCGTAGTTAAGTATTTAAATAAGTATGGGGGCTTTATTAAGAACGTTTGGGTATAAACACGGGTGGCCAGAGCTAATTCCTTGACTATAAAGTTATTACAAGTGTCTTTAAACCCCTGGACATCCACTATAATTGTATTCGGATTCATGATAATTTTCTCACAGTGCTGCTTAATGGTTTATACTCAATTATACAGTCGTTCAATATAAGACAATATGCCGAAGTTTGATCTGGGATATCAATATCACTTTCAATTTCCACTCTTACGTCCACAACAGGACCTGACTTAAGATTATCTGGCTGTCTAGAACAGTCTATGACGAATAACGGAGCAACGTTTATAAATTGTTCCTCACTTAATAAAGGCTCAGCGCGACGCCCATAATAAGACTGTTGAAATTTAGCATATTGTTCATATATTAAAGCAATTCGATTATTCGAGAAACTTGTATTTATATTTTCATATGGGAAGTAGGTGGAGTTAAGGTATACCTTAACATCACGAATCTCACAATGATCAAACTGAGACATATCAAGTCTAGCATTATTTTTTCTATTTGTCTGTAAACCAATAACGACAAATCTTGGTTTCTCTATTTGTGAAGATGTTTTTATTGACCAAGTATGTTTGGTGGTTTTAGGCAACATTGGATATTCATACAAATCCCAATTCCTGAATATCATCTGAAGTGGTCGATCTTTTTCTAACAATTTTAGAATGTTTATTTTTTCTTTATCAGATACTTTAACATGCGGTACACGCCATATTATTTTGTTTATGATAATATCTTCTACAATTTCACCAGAGTTGAGTTTTAATGCGTTCAGATTGGTATTACTTCGTAATAAGATTAGTTCATGTTTACTGTTTATTACTACTTTCTTAAAATCTTCTGCGAAACCAAGAATGTTGCGAAGTGGTATAGAAGCAGAAAAGCTACCTCCATTAGTACTTTTTATTCCGCCGATATTCCAACCCCAAGCATTAGATGTTTTAGCTTCGCTCTCATTCATTGATATAAATGATTTCATCGTGCTAGTTATACCAGCATTTTTTATTTTGTCTATCTCCACTCCATTTATCTCATACCTTATATCTTGAAACAAGTAAAGTAAACTATTGTTTGTGAAATGAACGCTACTGACTCTCTCTTTCGAATTGTCAGTCTTGTTTACAATAACAGTTCCTTCCAAAAATAAACTGCTTTCTGATGGTAATATATACAAGTCTTGCTGATTAATAGGTATCCTGATTTCATCGCTTCTATTAAAACTTGTTACGTAAGGCTTGTAAGAGTGAATTTCAATTCCTTCCACAGAGTTGTCGTAGGCTGGAGCGGATAAAACATCTAGGATATTCATTTTAACAAACCAATCGCCTTAAGAAATGCTTTATTGTTTTTATTCAACTTTATTCTCCTTTTACGTCGAGCTCTTACTTGATTGAGAGTTTGAGCAGAACTGCTATTTTGAATTGGAAGAAACATATTATATTTATTATAGTCAATCATTTTTTCTTTTGAGGTGTAGATACAACTGTACTTCTTCACCTCGCAAATTTATTAAGTTATTATTTATATCCAAAAGTCTGATTTGTATGCAGCTGATGTTGGTTTGGTTGATTGGAAAGTAAATTGCGTTTTTTGGTATTTCTATAATTCTGTATCCAGGTGGGACATTAAGTGCGAATTCATGTAGAATGTGACTGGATTGTCCGTTTATATAGGAACCGCTAACTATATCACATTCAACTCTTATCACGGTTGTAGGCAAAATGTTGACTGGAAACTCTGATACATGATATTTATTGGCTTCCAAGACTTGTTTTTTAAACCCCAACAAACCTCCGAACGAACAACCTTTAGTAAAATCTATAGTTGATGTACAAAATAACATAGTTTTTAAGGTGTTGTTATTGCAATGGAGTTTTATGGATGCATCCTTTACTTCAGATTTTAAATAATCACTGATATCTTGCAACTCATAAGTACCTTCAGGTATTTCAATAACATTATTTGAACCATAGTATAACTTATTATTTGTTTTATCAATATTTGGAATAGAATTATATGTGGATAAATGTAATAATGCACATTCATACTCTCCGATTAATTGTAACGTATTTGGATAGAAGGTAGTTAATACCGATGAGTTTCCAGTTATAGATAAGGTGAGTGTCATCTTGCAAATGACTAAAATTAAAGAACAGAATAAAATTTATAGTATTTATTCCAAAAAGATTGTAGATATTCTAAACACAAATGTCCACAAATTAGTGTGTCAAATTTTTGATATCTTGTATAGTTATAATTAATATTGCAGTTCTTAAAATATCGCATCAATTCGATTGGTGGTCTTAAATCACCAAAACTATCAAAATATTCACAATAATTATTTACCTTAACATAAGCTACCCAATGCGTTCCATCGTTTTCTGAATTATCTAGGTTAACTATACCACATTCAATTCCTTTAGGGATTTTTGGTAACTGATCCTTCATGTAAACTCCTCGAAAATAAGGAATACCATATGCGTAATTTTGAATATCAATATTAGTTAAGGCACGATTAGGTAGCTTATTACTTAGTTTTTTGACGATTTAATAAACAATCCTTTGCCTTTTTTGTGTGGTTTAATGTATAAACCGTTACCTAATGCTATAGCTTCCATAGTCTTATTATGACGTTCAGATTCTTGTAATTTTTTTTGACCTTCTCTATAATCATTCACTGTTTTTGCAATACCCGCTGCACCACCAGCCAAAGCTCCTAAAGCTGATAAACCAGCAAAAATCGGGATTAAAGGTAGAATGCCTCCTGTTTTGGGTAAAGGTATGACGCGTGGTACTCGAAGTTTTGGAGCGCACGGAACAATTTTTTTAGCAGCCCTATAAGCTGCATGTATTAAAGATTTACCATCTTTGGGTAAGCGTTTCTTGATTTTTCTTTTAATTTTTGTAACGAAATTATGAAATGTCTTAACACCAGCACCAGATTTGAGTTTAGTTTTCATAACTTTACTCACTACCCACGAACTAAGCTTTTCTCCTTTACTAGCATCTTTTGCTTTCATTCTTTGTTTGGCCATATTTAAAAGTTGTAAATCGGCTTTGTGACGATTAGACAAGTCTGTATAGTTTTCGTATGCAATGTCGTGATACATACAAGCTTCGTCTAGCTTATTTACACCTTTGTCACCACGCAGTAAACGTTTTGAAAGTTTTGTTCCAGGTCCGCAATAATTATAGCCAGGTAAGTGCAGTTCAAATGGCAAATGATTAATAACACTATTGAGTAGTCCACCACCTTGCATAGCTCAAAGTATAATGAACAAAATGTTGTAATTAATAACTATTATGTATACTTATTCTACTATTGCAGTCTTATCAATCCAACTATTCTCTTTATTACTTAAGCCCAACCATTTTACGAACAGTTTATTTCCTTTACTTCGTAAAACTTTTTCTATCAAATAAACACCTGGACAAGATGACTTTTGAAGTTCGTGTTTGTAAAAGGTTCCTAATATAACTTGTTTGTGTTGATCTTCGATGTGATATGTTTCTGGTACAGTGTTATTGATATTTTTTATAGTAAATAGTTCCGTTGACCAATTAGGTGTATAACCTTTCTCAAATAGTTGTTTGTATTTACTAATTCTAACTCTATCACCAATCATAAACTTGGGCTTATGTTTATAGGATACCGTTTTCATTGAGTTCTTAATATTATTTTTAACATCTACTTCATTCAATTTATTGACATCAACGGGTGCTAATTTAGTAGTGCTATGTTTTGTGTTGTTATATGTCTTTACAACACTCTCCAAACCAAAATCTATCCATTTATAGTGCCCGCTGAGACTAAAGTACTTATACAATTTATTTTTAATAGTTTTGATAACGCGTTCTACAATTGAAGCCTTTTTCGTTGAAAACGTTGAGTAGTGATTAATGTTATAGTTCTTTATAAGTTTTTGAAATGATGAATTATAGAACTCGGTACCCAAATCAGTTTGGAGATGAGCTGGTATCCGATGGTTAGTCGACATCAATTTCTCGAATGCGTTACAAACATCATGCTTATTTTTAGTTTTTAGTGATTCTATCCACACGTACTTTGAGAAGCAATCAATAACTATTAAAATATAGTTATAACCTTTATTAAATCTTTTCAAGTTTTGCATGTCGATTAAATCAGCTTGCCACAAATCATCAATGCCTTTTAAAATTACAGATCGACGAGGATAATTTTTTCGTGCAGCTTTATGTATTTCATTAACAACTTGTTGTTTTGTCATTTTGAGGAACTTTCAAGCTTATACTTTTGATCTAATACAAATTTAACTGCGTTTTCAACTATCTCATCAACTGCTTTTCGACTATAAAAATTGCTTTCCAAGTGAACCACTGCCTCAGATACTATTGTTTTTAAAGCTTTCTCCAGATCGTTCTGAACATCGTACACCAAAGTATTTTGCAATTTTTGTAAGTCGGTTATTAGTTTGGTTCTCAATTCATCTACATATGCTTTGTTTACTGCATCATCCGCATCTTGAGGAGGTTTGACCCCTGTTAGCTTCGATGTCTTCAAATCGTAATCACCATTTTCAGATTTTAGCAATGCATTATCATAAAATTCAAGCAATTCTGATATACGTAATCGCTTATGAATATAATGACCAAATTTGTCCACATTCATATTTAAGATGTATTGTGTTGAACGGTGTACAATAAAATGATACACATTTCTTATTAGTAAATCTATTTAATGATTTTGCTTTCACGTAGTTCTTCAACGATAGATATTATTTCATTATCTAGTCCTGTGTTGCCAGCATCTCGAGAAGCAATTAATAACTTTAATCTATCAACCAATTCATTTGGATCATCCCAATATACAAAATCTGTGTTTTTTTTCCACATTTTTGTTAAAGGTAATCCTTTTCCTACTTTCGGTTCAAAGCTTGGACTTTTACTTTGTTGATCGAAAAGAGGTTTAATAACTTGCATATATTTTTGTCCTTTATTACTTTTAATTGGTTTTCTTGAATCAAAATCTCGACGATGTGCATTTGTTACAAGTAACATCGACTTATAATTTTGCATGTCATAGTCTGTAACAAAGCTCAGATCAACGTCTTTTTTTAAGAGCAACTGTCGCAAGCCAGGTGTGCATTTGTATTTGTGTCCGGCTACAGTAATAACATCATCACCAATCGTTATACTAGAGGAACCTAACATTAACTTTCCACGTTCATTTCTTACACCAAATGGCACATCCGCTAATATTTCTGAAGATAATGACCAAGATGATACATCATGAACTGGATTAGTATCGACTAATGACTGAAATGAAGAGTCAGCTTCTGATTCATCACTGGTATCAATTGTTTCTTCTATATCTTGATCTTTCTGTAAGTCGTGGTTGGAAATTTGATCATGAAATTCTCCTTTTTCTTCATCTTTTGTTAGAGCTAGTTGGTTATTGGTGTTGGCTATTAAATTAAGAGATTCTGTAACAGGCTTAAAAACTGTATCAAGCACTTGTCTGTTATTATCTTCAAAATCCTTCATGTTACGTATTTTTTTCCTTACAGCTTGTGTTGCATCTACAATTTGTTTTTTCAATGATTTTTCCATTTTGTAAAATAGATGGTAATCCAATAAGAGCTGATTAAAGAATAACAAAAAACTGAAAGCAGTCTATTTAAATATTCAAATTTTATCTAATTCTACAAAAGTGTCAAACTTTTTTCTATAGCACCCATTGTTTTTAGGAGAGTCTTTATTAATCACAACATAGTCATAAGGCTCTTTCCATATTTGAGAACACATGTTACGAAATTCCAACCAGGTCATGTCAGTGTTAACATGTTCTTCATAAACATGTTTCAAATTAATTTCGTCTTGCTTAAAAAGCACAATTAAGTTAGCGTTATCTCTTATTAGTTGTTTAGGTATTTTGCTATATGTTTGATTTAAATAAAAACTGTCAATCAATTTATGTCTTCCCATGGCAAAATAATCACGCATATTACTTTGATTTTCACATGCTACATCGTCAAAAATAATCACTGAATTATGTTTTGCATCTGAAACTTTCATAACGTCATCATTTGCCTGATATTTCTGAAAACTGATTCCTGGTACTCCTCGTAAAACCTTTTCTAAAAAAATATACTTTGGTTGATATAGAGTTTTAGAATATACATAAACATTTTGAAATGTCAATCCATTTTCGTGCAAAAGGAGACCAATTAACAAATTGGTTTTTCCACAATTTGATGGTCCGCAAATGATGCAACGTACTGTATTCGGCAATAATTCTCCATGGCGTAACTTGATTTTTGGTAAATCATTACAGATTAAACTAATCTGTAACGACTTTGCTTGTTTAATGAATTTCATGTTTGATGCAATGCTGACGGACTGGTTATGAACAGATGTAATTATGACATTATGTATTTATAACCGTAAATAGTTAAACCAAACTGCTTATAGACAACGCAATAGGCAAACGTAAGACTGTACTGTTTATGAAATAACTCTATCGCTAACTAACAGAGCATCTTTCAGCGCAATTACGACGCAGGGGATCGCAGAGAGCCGACGGAACGGTAGTGTAATGAACGGCATTAAAATGTGGAACGTTGGCTTAGGTAAATGATTTTACAAAGAGTTGTTGGGCATTCTATCCCACCGTGACTGAGGTTATCGAAGATAACCGAAGGAACTAAGGTGGGGTAGAATGCCCAATAACTCACTACTATTAGCATTTTCTTCTTTTTCATCAGCGTAACCTTTGAACAATAAATGTTCATTCTCCGTTGGTGGTTGGTGCGGAGATGATGCGACGTCGCTCAGTGAATAAACAGCAATGTTGCTAACTCTATGGTAAATAGTGATACACCCAAACGCTCGCTGTAGGTTGGGCTTTTCGCAGATAAAATAATTATTAGTGATGTTCATCTCTATAATATTCACTTTTGGCTTGTAAATAGACCAGCCGCAGGGTGTGGTTTCTGCGCAATAATATACATGCTCTACCGAAGACTTGTTTTGAAGGTCTTCAATTAGTCTTTCTGGCTTCAATTAGTATTTCTGGCTTACATGTGTAATGCAGATTTTTAACCATTACTCTTAAAGGCCTTTACTGTTTGTTTTCATAAGAGTGCCACAAATGGCCACTCTGGATTATTATGTTTTTTAGCGATTTGTATGAGTCCTCATTCTGGACATTGATTTTGACACATTTCCCATTCATGATTTTAGTGGTAAATGCGTCACAATTAGGATTACCTGCTATGATATAAAAAATTGATAGTCTTCAATACAGCCCAGTCAATTACTCATACCACTAGACTACCGAAATTGATGTACATGATATTATCATATAATATGGTGAGAACAAGGGATTTGCTACCCAGAGGACAAAGAGATGGTATGGTGGTTAGAATGGAAAAAACTTTTCATTTATTCAATAAACTAGTTGATGCCCAGCTTGGAGTTGTACATGTGAGAAAATTGATACAAGACAAAAATCAAAAATTTGCCTTGATTTTAATAGAAGCGTGCACGAGAGCTGCTTTAGGATATTCCTACATCTTTAAAGCCCCAATTATTCAAGTGAGTTCCTTAGGTGCAAGTTTTGATAACTACGCAACTTTTGGAACTTTTGTGCATGCACTGCTATCCACCCAAGACTCGTCAAAGACTTCACAATTTAACATACTGGGAGTTATTTTGTGATTGGTTTGTGTTATTCACATTGTTGATAGGGTGATCTGGTTTAGCACCGGCTTAGTTATTCCTTCACTTCTAACACATGCTGTTGCTTTCTTTGGAACAACTCCCTGCTGAGTAGACGCAGATGCATTTTTTATTGTTTTAATTTTAAATCTCGCTTTTTTTACCGTAACTAATGCATCCTCTGTAGTTATCTGGATATGCTTCATCATAGTGCACACATTTTGGCTTCTCTTCTGCTGGTTTATTGCGGTTCTGAGTGAGGTATTTTCATGTGCATTTCACGCATCTCAGGTCTTTCACAATATTTATGCGTGTGGCCATACGCCTGACACCGTTTACATTGAGGTACGAGTTAAGGTGTTTTGATAGGCTGAAATTCAACTTTGCATCCTAATATGGACTTTATGCCGTGGACTTTACTAATATCCTCGTCACTGTTAAAAGTAAAGAGGCTCTTTCTTCTTCCAGCTGATTTAGTCAGCTGCGTTTAGTATTTTTGAAGACTTGTTTTGAAGGTCTTCAATTAGTCTTTCTGGCTTACATGTGTAATGTAGATTTTTAAGCATTACTCTTAAAGGCCTTTATTGTATGTTTTCATAAGAGTGCCACAAATGGCCACTCTGGATTATTATGTTTTTTAGCGATTTGAATGAGTCCTCATTCTGGACATTGATTTTGACACATTTCCCATTCAAGATTTTAGTGGTAAATGCGTCACCATTAGGATTACCTGCTATGATATAAAAAAAAATTGATAGTCTTCAATACAGTCCAGTCCATTACCCATACCACTAGACTACCGAAATTGATGCACACGATATTATGATATATCGTGTACATCAATTCACAATTCAACATATTATATGTAATATGTTGAGAACAAGGGATTTGCCACCCAGAGGACAAAGAGATGGTATGGTGGTTAGAATGGAAAAAAAAAATCATTTCTTCAATAAACTAGTTGATGCCCAGCTTGGAGTTGTACAAGTGAGACAATTGATACAAGACAAAAATCAAAAATTTGCCTTGATTTTAATAGAAGCGTGCTCGAGAGCTGTTTAAGGATATTCCTACATCTTTAAAGTGCCAATTATTCAAGTGAGTTCCTTAGATGCAAGTTTTCTTTTTTCTTTTTAATTTAAATTCTTGTTTTTTTTTACCGTAACGAATGCATCCTCTGTACTTCATCATAGTGCACACATTTTGGCTTCTTTTCTGCAGGTTTATTGCAGTTCTGAGTGAAGTATTTTCCTGTGCATTTCACGCATCACAGGTCTTTCACAATATTTATGCGAGTGGCCATACGCCTGACACCGTTTACATTGAGGTACGAGTTAAGTTGTTTTGATAGGCTGAAATTCAACTTTGCATCCTAATATGGACTTTATGCCGTAGACTTTACTAATGTCCTCGTCACTGTTAAAAATTAAGGGGCTCTTTCTTTTTCCAGCTGATTTAGTCAGCTGCGTTTTATATTTTTAAAGACTTGTTTTGAAGGTCTTCAATTAGTCTTTCTGGCTTACATGTGTAATGCAGATTTTTAACCATTACTCTTAAAGGCCTTTATTGTTTGTTTTCATAAGAGTGCCACAAAGGGCCACTCTGGATTATTATGTTTTTTAGCGATTTGTATGAGTCGTCATTCCGAACATTGATTTTGACACATTTCCCATACATGATTTTAGTGGTAAATGCAACTTCATTAGGATTACCTGCTGTGATATAAAAAAATTAATAGTCTTCAATACAGTCCAGTCCTTTACCCATACCACTAGACTACCGAAATTGATGTACACGATATATCATATAATATGTTGAGAACAAGGGATTTGCCACCCAGACGAAAAAGGGATCGTATGGTGGTTAGAATGGAAAAATCTTTTCATTTCTTCAATAAACTAGTTGATGCCCAGCTTGGAGTTGTACAAGTGAGAAAATTGATACAAGATAAAAAACAAAAATTTGCCTTGATTTTAATAGAAGCGTGCACGAGAGCTGTTTTAGGATATTCCTACACCTTTAAAGTGCCAATTATTCAAGTGAGTTCCTTAGATGCAAGTTTTCTTTTTCTTTTTAATTTAAATTCTTGCTTTTTTTACCGTAACTAATGCATCCTCTGTAGTGTTATCTGGATGTGCTTCATCATAGTGCACACATTTTGGCTTCTCTTCTGCAGGTTTATTGCAGTTCTGAGTGAGGTATTTTCCTGTGCATTACACACATTTCAGGTCTTTCACAATATTTATGCGTGTGGCCATACGCCTGACACCGTTTACATTGAGGTACGAGTTAAGGTGTTTTGATAGGCTGAAATTCAACTTTGCATCCTAATATGGACTTTATGCCGTAGACTTTACTAATGTCCTCGTCATTGTTAAAAATTAAGGGGCTCTTTCTTTTTCCAGCTGATTTAGTCAGCTGCGTTTAATATTTTTAAAGACTTGTTATGAAGGTCTTCACTTAGTATTTCTGGCTTACATGTGTAATGCAGATTTTTAACCATTACTCTTAAAAGCGCTTATTGTTTGTTTTCATAAGAGTGCCACAAATGGCCACTCTGGATTATTAGCATTTTCTTCTTTTTCATCAGCGTAACCTTTGAACAATAAATGTTCATTCTCCGTTGGTGGTTGGTGCGGAGATGATGCGACGTCGCTCAGTGAATAAACAGCAATGTTGCTAACTCTATGGTAAATAGTGATACACCCAAACGCTCGCTGTAGGTTGGGCTTTTCGCAGATAAAATAATTATTAGTGATGTTCATCTCTATAATATTCACTTTTGGCTTGTAAATAGACCAGCCGCAGTGTGTGGTTTCTGCGCAATAATATACATGCTCTACCGAAGACTTGTTTTGAAGGTCTTCAATTAGTCTTTCTGGCTTCAATTAGTATTTCTGGCTTACATGTGTAATGCAGATTTTTAACCATTACTCTTAAAGGCCTTTATTGTTTGTTTTCATAAGAGTGCCACAAATGGCCACTCTGGATTATTATGTTTTTAAGCAATTTGTATGAGTCCTCATCCTGGACATTGATTTTGACACATTTTCCATTCATGATTTTAGTGGTAAATGCGTCACCATTAGGATTATCTGCTATGACTTAAAAAAATTATAGTCTTCAATACCATCTATTACTATAAGTGGAGGTTTTTGGTGGGTATTGATTCGGTTTTTTGAGCTTGTTCCGCTTTAGTAGCTGACAAGCCCATTTTCCTTTTTTTTTCTACTCTGGCCCGTTTACACTCGATTTCTTTTGCCAAATCTTCTTCGTCTGTGCAGTATTTTGAGCAATGGGTCGAACTTTCGTTCTCGTTTGGAGTAGCTTGGATTTTACCTCATGAAGCTTCTCTTTCTTGAGTGACACTCATAATTTATTTTGCAGTTCATGAATTTGAGCCTGCCTTTTTTGAATTATTTGGCGAAGATCAGCATTTTCTTCTTTTTCATCAGCGTAACCTTTGAACAATAAATGTTCATTCTCCGTTGGTGGTTGGTGCGGAGATGATGCGACGTCGCTCAGTGAATAAACAGCAATGTTGCTAACTCTATGGTAAATAGTGATACACCCAAACGCTCGCTGTAGTGTCATCTTCATACATTAGGCAGGTTTTGGGCTTTTCGCAGATCCAATAATTATTAGTGATGTTCATCTCTATAATATTCACTTTTGGCTCGTAAATAGACCAGCCGCAGGGTGTGGTTTCTGCGCAATAATATACATGCTCTACCGAAGACTTGTTTTGAAGTTCTTCAATTAGTCTTTCTGGCTTACATGTGTAATGCAGATTTTTAACCATTACTCTTAAAGGCCTTTACTGTTTGTTTTCATAAGAGTGCCACAAATGGCCACTCTGGATTATTATGTTTTTTAGCGATTTGTATGAGTCCTCATCCTGGACATTGATTTTGACACATTTTCCATTCATGATTTTAGTGGTCAATGCGTCACCATTAGGATTATACGCTATGATTTAAAAAAAAATATAGTCTTCAATACCATCTATTACTATAAGTGGAGGTTTTTGGTAGGTATTGATTCGGTTTTTTGGGCTTTTTCCGCTTGAGTAGGTGACGAGCTCATTTCCCTTTTTTTCTACTTTGACCCGTTTCCACTCGATTTCTTTTGCCAAATCTTCTTCGTCTGTGCAGTATTTCGAGCAATGGGTCGAACTCTCGTTCTCGTTTGGAGTAGCTTGGATTTTACCTGATGAAGCTTCTCTTTCTTGAGTGACACTCATAATTTGTTTTTGCAGTTCATCAATTTGAGCCTGCCTTTTTTGAATTATTTGGCGAAGATTAGCATTTTCTTCTTTTTCATCAGCGTAACCTTTGAACAATAAATGTTCATTCTCCGTTGGTGGTTGGTGCGGAGATGATGCGACGTTGCTCAGTGAATAAACAGCAATGTTGCTAACTCTATGGTAAATAGTGATACACCCAAACACTCGCTGTAGTGTCAACTTCATACATTAGGCAGGTTTTGGGCTTTTCGCAGATACAATAATTATTAGTGATGTTCATCTCTATAATATTCACTTTTGGCTCGTAAATAGACCAGCCGCAGGGTGTGGTTTCTGCGCAATAATATACATGCTCTACCGAAGACTTGTTTTGAAGGTCTTCAATTAGTCTTTCTGGCTTACATGTGTAATGCAGATTTTTAACCATTACTCTTAAAGGTCTTTATTGTTGGTTTTCATAAGAGTGCCACAAATGGCCACCCTGGATTAATATGTTTTTTAGCGATTGGTAAGAGTCCTCATAGAATGAGGCATTGATTTTGACACATTAACCATTCATCATTTTAGTGGTAAATGCGTCACCATAAGGATTAACTGTTATGGTGTCAAAATTTTTTTGATAGTCTTCAATATCATCTACTATTATAGGTGGAGGGGGTGGGACCTTCTTAGTTCTAACGTTTTTGGTAGGTATTGAGTCGGCTATTTGGGGTTCTTCCCCTTGAGTAGGTGACGAGCTCATTTTCCTTTTCTTTCTACTTTGACCCGTATCCACTCGATTTCTTTTTCCAAATCTTCTTCGTTTTTGCGGTATTCAAAACAATGGTTTCAGGAACTCTCTTTTTTTTTGGATTAGCTTGGATTTTTGAATAATTTGGCGATTATTAGCATTTCCTTCTTTTTCATCAGCGTAACCTTTGAACAACAAATGTTCATTCTCCGTTGGTCGTTGGTACATAGATGACGCGACGTCGTTCGTTGAATAAACAGCGATGATGCTAGCTCTCTAGCAAACAGCGATACACCCAAACGCTCCCCGCGGTATCATCTTCGTATATCAGGCAGCTTTTGGGTTTTTGCAGATAAAATTATTATTGAGCATTATTAGGGAAGTGAAGCTAGAGAAGCTACACGAATATTAGCGCCCTACCAAGTAGTTTTATCTCCATTAACCCAAGAGCTGGCCAAAAAAGGACATGAAGTAACTGTTATCACACCAGATCCAGTCTTCCTGGAAACAAAAGCAGATTTTAAATTAACCTAAATTGATGTACACGATATATCGTATAATATGTTGAGAACAATGAGTCACCCAGAGGATAAAGAGACGGTATGGTGGTTCAAATGGAAAAAAACTTTTGATTTATTCACTAAACTAGTTGATGCCCGGCTTGGAGATGTACGAGTGAGAAAATTGATGCACGACAAGACTCAAAAATTTTATTTTAATTTAATAGAACGTACACGAGAGCTGCTTTAAGATATTCCTACATCTTTAAAGCACCAGTTATTCAAGTGAGTTCCTTAGGTACAAGTTTTGATAACTACGCAATTATAGGAGCTCCTGTGCATGCACTGCTTTATCCAGCCAAGACTCGTCACAGACTTCACAATTTAACAGTCTGGGAGAAAATCTCAGAGTTATATAATCATTATGAAGTGAAGAAGATGACGGAAGATAATATAGGAATAGAAAACAAAATGCTGACAAAGCATTTGGGAAGTAATTTGCCAAATATAGACGAATTGAATAACAATGTACATATGTTGTTTCTAAACGTACACCCGATATTTGAAGGTATTCGGCCTGTACTACCTG
This sequence comes from Eilema sororculum, assembly GCA_914829495.1. Taxonomy (NCBI): domain Eukaryota; kingdom Metazoa; phylum Arthropoda; class Insecta; order Lepidoptera; family Erebidae; genus Eilema; species Eilema sororculum. The sequence goes on from OU618532.1 coordinate 5,070,058, forward strand.
TTGTTTTATTCATGGGTAGTTTAAATCAAAAACCACAGAAGGATCTACCGTTGGTAAGTGGCTATTTAAAGTTAACAATATTGCATTAATACCTGTTAATAGTATGAGAATTTAACGCTGAACTCAAGTAAGATAAAATAGTACTTCATCTGAAACCTGGCTTACAGATAATGTATCTTTGTTCCTTTTCCTTTAATACCACCATACTAAAATTGGAATATTCTCGCAATAAACTGCACACTAAACACTCAAGCGCATCATTTGTTGTTTGTTTTCATAAGAGTGCCACAAATAGCCACTCTGGATTATTATGTTTTAAGCGATTTGTATGAGTCCTCATTCTGGACATCGATTTTGACACATTTCCCATTCATGATTTTAGTGGTAAATGCAACTTCATTAGGATAACCTGCTGTGATATAAAAAAATTGATAGTCTTCAATACAGTCCAGTCCATTACTCATACCACTAGATCACCGAAATTGATGTAACAAGGGATTTGCCACCCAGAGGACAAAAAGATGGTATGGTGGTTAGAATGGAAAAAACTTTTCATTTATTCAATAAACTAGTTGATCCCCAGCTTGGAGTTCTGTGTGAGGAAATTGATACAAGACAAAAATCAAAAATTTGCCTTGATTTTAATAGAAACGTGCGCGAGAGCTGCTTTAGGATATTCCTACATCTTTAAAGCGCCAATTATTGAAGTGAGTTCCTTAGGTGCAAGTTTTGATAACTGCGCAACTTTTGGAACTTTTGTGCATGCACTGCTATATCCAGCCAAGACTCGTCAAAGACTTCACAATTTAACATACTGGTAGTTATTTTGTGATTGGTTTGTGTTATTCACATTGTTGATAGGGTGATCTGGTTTAGCAGCGGCTATGTTATTCCTTCACTTCTAACACGTGCTGTTGCTGTCTTTGGAACAACTCCTTGCTGAGTAGACGCAGATGCATTTTTTATTATTATAATTTTAATTCCCGCTTTTTTTACCGTAACTAATGCATCCTCTGTAGTTATCCGGCTATGCTTCATCATAGTGCACACATTTTGACTTCTCTTCTGCAGGTTTATTGCAGTTCTGAGTGAGGTATTTTCCTGTGCATTTCACGCATCTCAGGTCTTTCACAATATTTATGCGTGTGGCCATACGCCTGACACCGTTTACATTGAGGTACGAGTTAAGGTGTTTTGATAGGCTGAACTTCAACTTTGCATCCTAATAATATGGACTTTATGCCGTAGACTTAACTAATATCCTCGTCACTGTTCAAAATTAAGAGGCTCTGTCTTCTTCCAGCTGATTTAGTCAGCTGCGTTTAATATTTTTAAAGACTTGTTTGAAGGTCTTCAATTAGTCTTTCTGGTTTACATGTGTAATGCAGATTTTTAACCATTACTCATAAAGGCCTTTATTGTTTGTTTTCATAAGAGTGCCACAAATGGCCACTCTGGATTATTATGTTTTTTAGCGATTTGTATGAGTCCTCATCCTGGACATTGATTTTGACACATTTTCCATTCATGATTTTAGTGGTAAATGCGTCACCATTAGGATTATCTGCTATGATATAAAAAATTGATAGTCTTCAATACCATCTATTACTATAAGTGGAGGTTTTTGGTAGGTATTGATTCGGTTTTTTGGGCTTTTTCCGCTTGAGTAGGTGACGAGCTCATTTTCCATTTTTTTCTACTTTGACCCGTTTCCACTCGATTTCTTTTGCCAAATCTTCTTCGTCTGTGCAGTATTTCGAGCAATGGGTCGAACTCTCTTTCGCGTTTGGAGTAGCTTGGATTTTACCTGATGAAGCTTCTCTTTCTTGAGTGACAATCATAATTTGTTTTTGCAGTTCATCAATTTGAGCCTGCCTTTTTTTAATTATTTGGTGAAGATTAGCATTTTCTTCTGTTTCATCAGCGTAACCTTTGAACAATAAATGTTCATTCTCCGTTGGGGGTTGGTGCGGAGATGATGCGATGTCACTCAGTGAATAAACAGCAATGTTGCTAACTCTATGGTAAATAGTGATACACCCAAACGCTCGCTGTAGTGTCATCTTCATACATTAGGCAGGTTTTGGGCTTTTCGCTGATACAATAATTATTAGTGATGTTCATCTCTATAATATTCACTTTTGGCTCGTAAATAGACCAGCCGCAGGGTGTGGTTTCTGCGCAATAATATACATGCTCCACTGAAGACTTGTTTTGAAGGTCTTCAATTAGTATTTCTGGCTTACAAGATTAATGCACATTTTTAACCATTACTCATAAAGGCCTTTCTTGTTCGTTTTCATAAGAGTGCCACAAATGGCCACTCTGGGATTATGTCTCTTAGCGATTTGTAGGAGTCCTCATTCTAGGCATTGATTTTGACACATTAACCATTCATCATTTTAGTGGTAAATGCTTCACCATAAGGATTAACTGTTATGGTGTCAATTTTTTTTTATATTCCTCAATATCATCTACTATTATAGGTGGGACCTTCTTGGTTCTAACGTTTTTGGTAGGTATTGAGTCGGCTTTTTGGGGTTCTTCCCCTTGAGTGGGTGACGAGCTCATTTTCCTTTTCTTTCTACGTTGACCCGTACCCACTCGATTTCTTTTGCCAAATCTCCTTCATTTTTGCAGTATTCAAAACAATGGGACGAACTCTCTTTCTCTTTAGGATTAGCTTGGATTTTTTGAATAATTTGGCGATGATTAGCATTTTCTTCTTTTTCATCAGCGTAAACTTTGAAGAACAAATGTTCATTTTCCGTTGGTCGTTGGTGCAGAGATGATGCGACGTCGTTCGTTGAATAAACAGCGATGATGCTAGCTCTCTAGCAAACAGCGATACACCCAAATGCTCCCCTCGGTATCGTCTTCGTATATCAGGCAGATTTTGGGTTTTTCGCAGATAACATCATTATTAAGCATTATTAGGCAAGTGAAGCTAGAGAAGCTACACGAATATTAGCGTCCCACCAAGTAGTTTTATGTCCATTAACCCAAGCGCTGGCCAAAAAAGGACATGAAGTTACTGTTATCACACCAGATCCAGTCTTCCTGGAAACAAAAGCAGATTTTAAATTAACCGAAATTGATGTACACGATATATCGTATTATATGTTAAGAACAAGGGATATGCCACCCAGAGGACAAAGAGATACCGTCTCTTTGTCCTCTGGTTCAAATGAAAAAAAAAACTTTTGATTTATTCTCTAATCTAGTTGATGCACTGCTTGGAGATAGAAATGCTGCTTGGATAAAAATTGCCTTGATTTTAATAGAAGCATGCACGAGAGCTGCTTTAGGATATTCCTACATCTTTAAAGCACCAGTTATTCCAGTGAGTTCCTTAGGTGCAAGTTTTGATAACTACGCAATTATTGGAACTCCTGTGTGTACTGCTATATCCAGCCAAGACTAGTTAAAGACTTCACAATTTAACATACTGGGAGAGAATAACTGAGTTGTATATTCATTATAAAGTGGAAAAGATGACGGAAGATAACAAAACAATAGAACACGAAACGCTGAAAAAGCATTTAGGAAGTGATGTGCCGTATATAGACGAATTGTTGAACAATGTACAAATGTTGTTTCTAAATGTACACCCGATATTTGAAGGTATTCGACCTGTTCCACCTGCATTTGTTTTCATGGCTGGCTTACATCAAAAACCACAGGAGGATCTACCGTCGGTAAGTGGCTATATAAAGTTAACAATATTGATTAATACCTGTTAGTACTAATGATAATGTAACACTGAACTCGAGCAAGATAAAATAGCACCTCATCTGTAACCTGGCTTACAGATAATTATCTTTATTCCTTGCCCTTTAATATTGGAATATTCTTGAAATAAACTGCACAATAAACACTACATCAAGAGCATCTTCATAATATTTTTGGATGTGTGGTACATACGTGTAATGTATAAGCAGTATTTTCATAAGAATAAAAATAAATAAACAATGTAAATCAGTATGAGTTAGTAAATTTTGTGATACGAGGAAATTTTATACTACTATATACTATATTTTATATACTATATACTTTTATACTACAATTTTATACTATAGGCATATTAATACTACACTTTATATTGTTTACTTTTTATATCTTGAAAGCTTAACAGCCTCAGTGGCGTGGCGGTAGTGCACGCGACTGCCACGCAAGAGGCGCGGGTTCGATCCCCGCTCAGTGTAAATATCTGTATGTGCGAATATTGCTATTTGCATTGAAATGGAATGATGATGAGCTACCTGGACGTACCAGCAACATCAGAATATCTAAGTGGCTGCCGCAATCGGATTTACTGAGTACTTCTATTTAATATTAAATAATTTATGTATATTACCTACGTTAACATAATAAATATTCGACTTAAAACATTACTAATTATTTATTTTCTTTTCAGTGCAAGAAAAAAATTAGTTATGTATAATACAGGGAGGTTTGCAATCGACAGACGAAGCTATAACAACTGGGTGTGTAACTAATTGGAATACCTCTGTTAGGAGATCAATGGTTTAATGTAGAAATGTATGTACCTATATCATAGCATTGGGATCAAACTCGATATGGAAAAGTTAAATGAAGAAAATTTGATAACAGCAATCAATACTATAATATCAGACGACAGGTGATTGTCCTTTATAATTGCTTCGTACAAATTTTTACTAACGTTAACGCAGTTTTAGTTAAGACAAATGTAAATTTCAAGGCTGCGAGTCACTATACCAGAACAAGTATGTAAGTATGACGTATGACGAGCAGTGACGAATGAAAGAAGTTGCAGGCGCTGTCGTGATGGACGCTGAGGGTCCTAAGGGATGTCATTAAATATAGCAGAGCGGGTCATCACGGCAGCTACCATTAGTTCAGGCATGAAAGGAATAGAATAAGTGATATTAGACAGAAACATTGTAACAAGGCACGATAACCAGACGCGTACAATGGTGTGGCGTCCTGCGCTCGGGTCAGCAGTTTTGCTCTAAGAACCACTATTATTTCAGTAACAAGTTATTGTTTAGTGAAGCTGCACGAATTATAGCTGTGTTTTCAGTCACATCTATAAACCACCAAGTAATGTTTCGACCCTTAACTCAAGAGTTAGCTAAAAGAGTTTACATTATATTCACAAGTGAAGCTAGTGAAGCTACACGAATACTAGCAGTGTTTTCAGTCCCATCTATAAGCCATCAAGTGGGATTTCGGCAATTAGGTCAAGAGTTAGCCAAGAGAGGACATGAAGTTATCGTTTTCACTCCAGATCCAGTCTTCCTGCAAATAAAAGCAGACTTTAAATTTACCGATTTATGTACACGATATATCATAAATAATATGGTAAGAACAAGGGATTTGCCACCCAAAGGACAAAGAGACGGTATGGTGGTTCAAATGGAAAAAACTTTTGATTTATTCACTAAACTAGTTGATGCCCAGCTTGGAGATGGACAAGTGAGAAAATTGATACACGACAAAAATAAAAAAATGACTTGATTTTAATGTCATAGCAATGAAGCAAGATTCAATTCACTAGAAAATCTGTATAGGCAAGGATTTGAAGACTGTGACAAATCCTTGCCATGCTTCATCCCCCCTGTCGATGACATCATACCGGCTACCTCAGGCTGTACCAGTACTCTGGACTCTGTTTATGATTCTCCTGTCAACACTGAGCCGCCTAGTAATATAATGGTGTTTTCTGACAGTGTGGGTCGTAACATGGGCTCAATGTTTAATCATCATTTAAATAACTGTTTTCATTACTGCCTGCCCAATGCAACTTACATTCAAATAATAGATAAAATTGTACTTTCCAAGTTAAATAGTAGTTCCACTATTGTATTGCTGGTGGGTGAAAGTAGCAGAGTAGGCAAGAAAGAATTAATGTACTGTATAGACAGTCTAAGTAAATTAAATGTCTTTAAAATAATATTATGTGCATTCCCATATGTGTCTAGCCAGTCCTCATGTCATTTAAACAGAAACATACATTACATGAATAATTTTATTCATACCATGACATGTCGTCATAGTGACAAATTTATATTTTTTGACACTAATAATTTTATTAGTAATTATTGTTTTAAGACGAAAGATAGTATCTATCTTACAAAGTTTGACAAATATAAAATTGCTACATTAATAGCAAATAATATTAAGTTTTGGAGAAGTTTACATTGTAAACAAACAAAAAACCCAATATCTACAGTTTTACCAGGTACTTGCTCTGGTAATCTTATATGTCTAACTACTAATTCGACTGATTTAAACTAAATGTTCAGACAACAGGAATGCCTGAGCTTAAGATAGCTCATCAAAACATACAAGGCCTTCCCGGCAAGGAATTAATAGTAGAACTATTCCTAGAGGAATTAAATGTGGATGTTTTGTGTTTGACTGAACATTGGCTCAAGGAGAGTGAGATGATGTTTAGTATAAACAATTACAATATTGTAAGTTGCTTAAACAGAAAGTCTGCTATTAGAGGTGGCTCCATGGTCCTTATAAAAAATGGTCTCCGCAGTAAAGAGCGGGTTGACATTGTTAGACTTTCTGTTGAGCGCTGCGCTGAGGTGGCCTGTGCCGAGCTTGATAGTTGTATAGTAGTCTGCGTATACAGTCCACCCAACAGTGATTTTCGAGCTTTTATTAGGGTCATGGATCAAGTTCTGGGGATTGCATCAAGTAGTAGGAAAAATCTTATTGTGTGCGGTGACTTTAATGTAAACATCTTACAACAGTCTAGGGAAAGTACTCAATTTCTAAACATGTTCAGAAGTTACAATCTTGAGAATATTTTCTGTGAGCCGACTAGAAACACTGCTACGAGTGCCAAATGCTTGGATAATTTTTTTAGTGATAGTGGATACTTAAGGAAGTCTCTAATTAGTAAGTTGCCCTCAGATCACCAGGGTCAAATAGTATCCTTTTCCAAGGGTATTAATAATCAACCTAAGGAGAAAATTATGTGTAGGCCCATAACCTCAAGTAAAATTAAAAAGTTCAAAGATGTGTTAGAGGATAAACTTGATTCTTTAGCTTATTTGGGTAATAATCCTGAGGCTCATTATAATAGTCTATTTACTACATTATCTGATGCTTTTTCCAACACATTCAAACAAAAATGTAAAAAGCATAATACTAAATCTAGATTCTGTGAATGGGCTACTGTAGGCATATATAAAAGTAGACGAACACTATTTGATCTATACGCCCAAAAACAGTACAGATTTGATAATGATTTCATTGAATATGTTAAGAATTACTCCAAAATTTTCAAAAAAGTGTGTAGACAAGCGAAGGCCATTCATATTAAAAGGAAAATAATTGAGGCCCCTAATAAAATGAAGGAAACTTGGAAAGTCATTCACAAAGAGTCGGGTAAATGTAAAATGAGGGATAGTATTACTAAAATTAAATTGGAAAATAAGGATTTAACCTCTCCGAAAGATATTGTAAATGCGTTTGAAGACTTTTTTACCAACATTCCATTTAAAATCACTTCTTCAATCAATTCTTGCGCCCGCAGTGCTGTGGCTCTTCTTGAGAGTAATATTAGTTCTTCTTCTAAATTTAACTTCAAACATATTGATCCCAGTGACATCTTAAAAGTTTTCAAGCAACTTAAAATGAAAAAGTCTGAAGATTACTGGGGCATGTCAGTCAGTTTAATTAGTCATGTAATTGATATCATGGCACCTGATTTGGCACTCATATTTAATGAATGTGTTGATAACGGTACATTTCCTAATTTAATGAAACATGGTAAACTAATACCATTATTTAAGAAGGGATCCAAGTCAGAACTTGGAAACTATCGCCCCATTTCTATTTTGCCAGTTCTGAGTAAGGTGTTTGAGAGAGTGGTGCTCAATCAGATGCAACTGTACTTCAAGACCAACAATCTTTTCCACAGCCAACAATATGGCTTTACTGGCGGGAAATCTACCACCGATGCGGGAGTGGCCCTAGTTAGCCTAATTTACGACGCCTGGGAGGGATCGCAGGATGCCATTGGAGTATTCTGTGATCTTTCCAAAGCATTTGATTGTGTTGACCATCAAACACTCTTACTCAAGCTACGTCGATATGGTTTTGATAGGAAATCAATAGCACTATTAGAGTCGTACTTAACGGATAGGCTTCAGACTGTTACTGTTAATAACGTAAAGTCAAATGGGTCAAATGTCAAAATAGGTGTACCCCAAGGATCAATCCTAGGACCCTTTCTGTTCCTGGTATATGTCAATGACTTGCCTTATATGGTCGAGGCACAAGCTGGCATAGTACTGTTTGCAGATGATACATCGTTAATATTCAAAGCAAATAGGTATAGTACAGATGCAAATAATGTTAATAATATTCTGAATGCCATGTCAAATTGGTTTTCTGCAAACAACCTATTGTTGAATGCAGAAAAGACCAAATGTATGAAGTTTACACTACCCAATGTGAGGCAAATAGACGTTGATGTTGTGCTGGGGGGGAAGGGGTTAGAATTCGTAAACACCACTACCTTTCTAGGAATTACAATAGATTCTAAATTACAATGGGGTGACCATATCACTATTCTGGCCAATAAACTTAGTTCTGCTGCTTATGCTGTGAGACGGATTAGGCAGTTGACTGATGTAGCTACTGCTAGGCTCGTATACTTTAGTTACTTCCATAGCTTGATGTCCTATGGAATACTACTTTGGGGAAATGCAGCAGATTTAGAAACTATATTTATATTGCAAAAGAGGGCAGTTCGTGCCATTTATTGCTTAGGCAAGAGAGACTCCCTCAGGGAAAGATTTAAGGATATTGACATTTTAACTGTAGCTTCCCAATATGTATTTGAAAACATAATGTATGTCAGGAAAAATATATCTCATTACACAAAAGTAAGTGACATTACAGACAGAAATCTGCGTAACAAACATAGACTTTTACTTCCATGTTATCGGCTTAGCAGGGTTAGTGATTCTTTTAAGGGGGATGGTATACGTTTTTATAACAAACTGCCAGAATCGATCCTTGGTATGCCTGACGATAAATTCAAAACCTTTGTAAAAACCACCTTATCCAAAAAGGCATACTATAGGATAGATGATTACTTGAAAGATAAAAATGTCTGGCTTGAGCATGGTGCAGGCCCCTCGTAAATTGCTATAATTACAGCATGGTACTGTATTAGTTACGTGACTTATTTGTTACATTATGTAACTTTGTTTTAATTCTTAATTATAAAGAGTTTTATATACTTGTTGACATTTAGATTTAAGAAAATAAATATGTAAATTGACGTCCAAAAAATGCCGCAGTGGAGTTTGTTGCGCCGTTTCTTCTCCACCAGCGCCTTGGAAGCGGTGGTAAACTTAGATTAAGTAGAATTAAAATTGACGTCAATAAGAAACAATTTTATTGTTCTATATTGAAAAATAAATGACTATGACTATGACTAATAGAATCATGCACGAGAGCTGCTTCAGGATATTCCTACATCTTTAACGCACCAGTTATTCAAGTGAGTTCCTTAGGTGCAAATTTTGATAACTACGCAACCATTGGAGCTCCTGTGCATGCACTACTTTATTAAGCCAAGACTCGTCACAGACTTCACAATTTAGCAGTCTGGGTGAAAATCTCAGAGTTAATATAATACCATAATAAAGTGCAGAAGAGGACGGAAGATAATAGCAACAGAACACGAAATGCTGAAAAAGCATTTGGGAAGTGATTTGCCATATATAGACGAATTAAATAACAATGTACATAATTATGTTGTTTCTAAATGTACAACCGATATTTGAAGGTTCGACCTGTACTACCTGTTTTTCGTATTCATGGGTGGTTTACATCAAAAACCGCAGAAGGAACTACCGTTGGTAAGTGGTTATTTAAAGTTAACAATATTGCATTAATACCTGTTAATACTAATGATAATTTAACACTGCACTCAAGCAAGATAAAATAGTGTCTCATCTGTAACCTGGCTTACAGATGATGTATCTTTGTTCCTCTTCCTTCAATACCATCATACTAAAATTGGAATATTCTCGCAATAAACTGCACTTTAAACACCTATATCAAGAGCATCATCATAATATTTTTGGCCCCATTCCGGGGGCGAGTCAGGGACACCGTTGTCCCCCTCCTGAGGAGGGCCAGACCGTAAAGGATGGCCCTGGGTCAGCCGGGGTGCGAGGGATATGTCGATGACAACCTCACCTCCGGCCTAGCACCACGACCTGAAGTCGGCGTGCGGTTTTAGTCGGTTTGAGTCCGACATAACCTCCTCTTCCGGCTCGGGGCAGGGGGAGTTTTATTTACTCCCAGTAATTCCTTTGACGGGACTACTGAGAATGTTTTGTACCTATAGTACCTTCAAATAAACTAAAGGAACAACTGATACTATAAAGTTTCTTTAGTTCCATTGGCAGTTCGTTTGAAGGGACTGTTGAAATATTTTTGTCTATATAGTTCCTTCAAAGAAACTACTGAGGCTACAAAGTTCTACTTCTTTTTCAATTATTCACCTGTCCTTCTTATGGGTAGGATCCCTTTCGTTTACCAAATTGAGGTCGCCATACTAATACTCAACTGCGATCATCGGTAATTTTCAAATATGATCAGACCATTATAACTACAGCATGCTAATAATACAATTTATATTGATAACTTTTTTAAATCTTTAGACAAACTCCAAGTACACGCTCGCGATATAGCTTGTTAACTAGACCTACCATCAGTGTTCACGTTTACACTCGTAGCAGAAACATAATTAATTTGCAATTCATAAGCTGACATTTTCACAATTTCTATACTGCCGCTTGTGCAACAGAATGATGTCCAATACAATCGCTATTTTTGTCCCTGATTCCAGTTTTGCTAATGTATCCACATTGTGTTAGTTCGCCTTCTTCTTATATTCATTTAGTTAAAATGAGTTGCATGTTTCTGCTTTCAGGAACTCAAGTAACATTTGGATTCCTCCAAAAATGGTGTTATCTACATAAGCTTTGGTTCTAACGTGGTTCCTTCGATGTTCGCACCTGAAAAAATACAAATGATGATACAATCTTATTCAAGATTCCCGTACGATGTTTTGTGGAAATGGAGTGAAAATGAGCTACCTGGACACACCAGCAACATCAGAATATGTAAGTGGCTGCCGCAATCGGATTTACTGAGTATTTTCATTTTATATACATAAAAATAATTAAATAATTTTATATTACGTTAACGTAATAAGCATTCGATTTATAAAATTATTGATTGTTTATTTTTCTTTTCGGGGAATAAAAAATTAAGCTATTTATAACACAAGGTTTGCAGTCGACAGACGAAGCTATAATAAGCTATAAGTGTGCCACTAATTGGAATACCTGAGAGAGAGAGAAATGTATGTATATCATAACATTGAAGAAAATTTGATAACAATGCTTTAGGTATAATAGCGCAGTATAGTGTATACAATTTCGCTATAAAAAATTACATTACAGTTAAAATGAAACCTGCTTGACAAGTTACTATACCCCGTCCATTATATTATTGTATTTTAGACCGATGAAAGTAGTAATTGCATGAAAATTTTAAATGTCGACTAAGTTAAAATTATTAATTAATTATCTTTCTATAGATAATAATAAAGCACTAAATATTTCGTGTCAGTACAATTTACAATTGTATTATATAACGATTGTGGGCCATTCCGCACAAGCCAATCTCCAAAATAAAACAACTGACTTCTAGAAGAATATTCCAACATGCTGATTTCCTGGTATTTATTGAAGAGTTCCGTGGTCTGTCTCTAAAACCCATTATCAGAACTTTATGCAATTTAAATGGGATCATTTAGAAATAGCCCTCTTTCAAACAAAAAAAGAATTTTGACAATCCGTCTACATATTAGACTAAAGTGAGTTACAAAAATCACTTTTACGTAAAAGTCATACAAAAAATATACAGAATTATAAACATCCGAACTGTTGTTTAGAAATCGGTTAAAAACCGCCAGTTATGTAATATGTATAAAAAACATTTTCTGTAGTCGATATCGATTGTGACATTTTCAAGTTATTATAATAAAAACACAGTCCATTACGAGGTATTCCTCGAAGCGCCACAGTTTTGAGGCGCACCAAATGAGGCGCACCATTTTTATTCTTCGGAGCGCACCATTTAGCTACTAAATGGTGCGCTCCGAAGAACAATTAAAAATATTAACTTTTTATTCTTCGAAGCGCACCAATGATTATTAACTTTCGAATAGAGATAGGATAGGTACTAACTGAAACTATCGATATAAGTAAAATACGTTATGAGGTATTGAGTTATCAGGGCGTAATTTTCGAGAACAATATCGTTGCATGGATGGCAACCATGGAACTAAAAGTGAATTTGTCAATATGTGTTTTCAAATATCTATTCTTAAAGTCATGTCAAAGTGCTATCCTTATTTAATACAAACTGGGGTTAAAAATTCAGGATTATTAGGTAATTCATAATCTGGAGCTGGAATTCAGCCAATATTTAAAGCATTTTGTAAAGCTTCTAATAATATTCAATTATCACGACCGTGACAAATGGCCATGTGTAGGTATGTTATGTTGTTTATGTTGTGCAGTGATCTAGTGTTTATAAAAAATACTTTTAATTTAGTGATAGGCAATAACTATGTAGGCAAACAAGCATCGAACACGCCACAATTGTGGCGGTAGGATCCGTCACAGACGAATGGCTGGAGAGGAGCCACGGTAGCCTCTTCTACCAGCTGCCGCAGGTCCACACTGGACATGGCTGCTTCAGTATTTTTTTTTATCGTGCGGTAAAAAAAAAGTGGATGATTTCTGTACATGGATAGCATTTGCTAGGTTTTGTTTTCATTCCATCTGAATGAAAACAAAACCTAGCAAATGCTACTGTCTATGTCTGGGTAGGCGGGGTACCAGATATACCTCATATGATCCAGGGCTTAGTATAGGCGGGGAAAACGTTTCGACTATATCCGAAACCGTGCCTTTTAAATTTCTCGGAAGAAAAATAGATAACAGAGGTTGCACTCCAGCTTTAGAAGAAGTAATTAATAACTTCATTATCGATATACAAAAGGTAGATCAACAGCCACTAAGTAATGTTAAAAAAGCGTGGATTTACGACAACTATTTAACCTCGCGTCTTAACTGGCCGTTTCTTGTTTATGATATAAGCCAGAGCCTTCTCAAAAAACTAGATGCGAATGTTACGAAGACATTGAAGTCGTGGCTGGGGCTAGCCCAGTCGGCAGACCCATCGACATTATATAGAGCCTCAAATAACTTTGGAATGACGTTCAAGAAACCATCGGAACTCTATAAACATCTAAGAGTAACCAAAATGCACGTCCTAGCGAAATCAAAAGACGAAATCGTGCAAGCTCTTCCAAAAGATCAAAGTACTAAAGAGCTCGAGTCACGTCTCCAATTCCATAAAAAAATCATGATAGGCTCGCAGACTGGTAGGGTAGGTTTGGGTAATACTAGGAAGCAGTCAGACAAAGACATAACAAAATCTTTTCTTCAAGTAGATGAAAATAATACCTACAAAGTGCACGCAATGAACCTAGAAATACAAAAGGAATGGTTAACACTAGGTGAATTTTGTATTCCCATAGCCTTAAAATGGCGTACCTTAATATACGACTGGTCACCGGCTCTCCTTAAATTCTATCTCAATGCATTCCAGTTGACCCTCCCCGACCAAAGCAATCTTGTCAGATGGGGAAAAGCAACAGATAAAACATGTAACTCATGTGGTGAAGCAATTGGTACTGCTAGGCACCTACTGGTGGGTTGTAGGACGCTATTAGACCGGGGTCATTACTCGCGCCGACATGATAAGGTATTAGAAATCGTACGTGAGGCGGTAAGTTTGGCGGTAGCTAGAGCGAAAAAGGGTTTAACTACAAACCAAAGAAATGACGTCGCGGTTGTAAAGAAAGGCTGCTCAAAAAAGGCAAATCAAAAGCCGTACTCAATTTTGATAGCAGCCGCTGATTGGACATTACTCACAGATTCTTATGAGAAACACTATAAAATACCGGAGGATGTTTGTGCCTCGTCATCCAGACCCGATATATTCTTATTTTCAAAACAGCAAAAGCGTGAAGTACTAGTAGAACTCACAGTACCGTGGGCAACTAACATACCTAAAGACCACGCTATAAAAATAAACAAATACTTTGACCTGACCAACGAGTTAACCAAGATTGGCTATAGTATGTGGTTAAACTCTACGCCGTGGAAGTAGGAGCAAGGGGAATTCCAGCTAAATCCCTGTATAACTTAATTAAAGACCTCGGATTGCCAAGAGCTTCAGTAAGCTCTTTACTCAAACGAATATCTAAAACGGCGTTGATAGGATCTTACCAAATTTGGATAGGTAGAGGGGGGAACACGACTGACGGTGGAGGTGAGCGCTGATGCATCACAAGGTAGCCACCCTAAACCTACACCTGGGTCGCAAGTCCCAGGCGCCGTTACAGTGTTCCTCTCTGTACCACGCCATGGACCCGGCGACCGCACGGTGAATCCATGGAATGCTAAGAACCAGATCTCTGCTATAAAAATTTCATATAAATATTTGGGCGGAGTCCTCAAAAATCAATGTTTAAAAATGGTTGAAAAATCATTCATTAGTTCCAACAGTTCCTAAGAAAGTTGGTAGATGGCTCCACCATCTCCCCCTTATAGACGGATATAAAGAGAAGGGAAATTTGAAGGGATTCAGGTGTAGCTCAATAGCTCAGTTGGAAGAGCATTCCCCCTGATGGGCAAGGTCGTGGGTTCAAGTCCCCCTTGAGCGCTTCATTTTTCCCCGTTTTATTTCGTTTTTTTTTATCTAGGACACGTCAATTTGATTTCACCTCGCCTGATGTTTAGCTAAAGGCAAAGTCTCGGAGATATAAAAGTGAGCATAATAAATGCTATAAGCTTTTCATTCAAGGCAGTAAGATCATTTTGAGTACCTACTTATTTCATCAAGATCGATGTGATGCTGACTGTACCACAATAGTCTTCAAGAGAAATATTTTTTGTGAACGGAACCCGCGGAATCGTATCAGTTAGGTGGATATGTCAGACTCACACCGACTATAACCGCATGTTGTTCCGTCGGTGTGGCTGGAGTATCTGATACGTTCTGTTAAGGATATTCCAGAGAACCTGGCCGACCTTGGCCACTAATAATGGCGGCCTCGAGGTGTTCTTGGGGATGAAAATCACATCTTCTATAGAGAGGCGCGTATGAATATACGAAGCGATTCAATCATGGGCCTGCTTCTTTTACGGTGACGGCTAGCCCCAACTATAACTCTCAGGACCTAGCTCATCGAGGATGCAGATAGTTTTGTATATGTTACCGGAAATGTGTATAATCCGGTATTCTATCCAATGCCTAGGCATTGTATACAATGCCGAGTGCGCAGCAGGCAATGTATGAAATGGTATCAAGCAACATTGACGGTGGTTGTAAAAAAGCAACCACTTAGGCTAATGCTGGAGCCTCGCTTTCGCTTCAGTCTTTTAACCTATAATATATCCAGGTCGGGGCGCAGTGTCCACACTACGCAATTTAACTTGGATAGATTAGGTTAGAAGATTAATACGGGAGCGGAGCGGAGCGAAGCTCCCGCATTAATCTTCGTGGTTATTTTTTTTTTATTCGTACAAAAATATAAATTTTCCACAAAATCATCCGCAAATATAGACAACCCATTTATTTCACACATTGCCGGTGAAACTGCAGGCATTCTATGTATTAACACACATTTCCTAGGATTTGTATACAATTCCTTGATTTCATACATTTCCGGTAACATTATAACATGAGAGTGCTAGATCACCCCCATTCCATTTTCGCTGCTTCTCTTATACTAGACTAATGACTGCCACACAAAAGAAGGCGGCAGCATTCCTCACACTCACGCTGCCGACCATGACCAGTACCAGGGTTTGCAGCGTGTAGCTTTCCGCTCTAACGGCTGCTTGGAGGCCGCGGCACAGCTCTATCCTCTCTGAACGTTCTACCAGCTGGTGAAGCGACGTGTCTGCGGAGCAGCCCCGCCATTGGTGGCATTCGGGTATCGGCTATCGGCTTATACGATGCAGATACTTACTGAAACAGCCATGTCCAGTGTGGACCTGCGGCAGCTGGTAGAAGAGGCTACCGTGGCGCCTCTCCAGCCATTCGTCTGTGACGGATCCTACCGCCACAATCGTGGCGTGTTCGGTGCTTGGTTGCCTACATAGTAATTGCCTATCACTTAATTAAAAGTATTTTTTATAAACACCAGATCACTGCACAACATAAACAACATAACATACCTACACATGGCCATTTGTCACGGTCGTGATAATTGAATATTATTAGAAGCTTTACAAAATGCTTTAAATATTGGCTGAATTCCAGCTCCAGATTATGAATTACCTAATAATCCTGAATTATTAACCCCAGTTTGTATTAAATAAGGATAGCACTTTGACATGACTTTAAGAATAGATATTTGAAAACACATATTGACAAATTCACTTTTAGTTCCATGGTTGCCATCCATGCAACGATATTGTTCTCGAAAATTACGCCCTGATAACTCAATACCTCATAACGTATTTTACTTATATCGATAGTTTCAGTTAGTATCCTATCTCTATTCGAAATTTAATAATCATTGGTGCGCTTCGAAGAATAAAAAGTTAATATTTTTAATTGTTCTTCGGAGCGCACCATTTAGTAGCTAAATGGTGCGCTCCGAAGAATAAAAATGGTGCGCCTCATTTGGTGCGCCTCAAAACTGTGGCGCTTCGAGGAATACCTCGATTGACTAACTACATCCCTAAAATTGCTTTCTGGCGACGTGACGTTGTCAATGAAAAATGACATATTGGCGCCTAATTTTTGTTAGGATTTTCAGGTGTTGACGCCAGAAAGAAGTTATACTGACTACTGTCAGTGCGTTGTCTAAAATACAATTATATGTATAATGGACGGAGTATAGTCGTTTAATCTTGTTCAACTTTGTGTACAGTCGAAAAAATAGATACGTATTATGCCGCAGCCAACTAGTTTAGTCAGCCGTTCAAGTAATAACTACTATAACTTATCACTATAACTCTTCTCTTAATCTCGAATAGGATCGACAATGGTGAGAATAACGTCATCTAGTATACATAATATTAATCTATGCTAAAGTCTAACAGGTAAAAATATCCTTTCCGGGTAGTTGGTAAAATTCCTAATTTGTACAACGATTTCTGAAGTATTAATTTGTGCAATATTATTTTTTTCCTAATTTGTTCAATGCCTATACAATTCGCTTAATATTTGCATAAATCATTTAAATAAGATCTCTTTAGTGATTGACAACTGATAATATTAATTTGTAATTGAAAAATCATATTTGTTTTGAAGTAGGTTTATTTTTGATTATTTATTATGTATCAAGTCAAAATGTGGTGTCACGTTTGAGTGGATACTGGCGTGTCTCTTAGTGATTGGGCTAGAGTGCTATCTTAAACTTTAAAGGTCACCATTTTAGACTTGTTAACATCCGAACTTTCAATTTAGAATTTCATGGAAGTTTTCAAAGGTAGAGTGTAATAAAATACACGAATCACTTAAAGAAGTGATAATTAATTGTGTGATGTCATATACAACGAAATAATTAGGTAAAACATCTATGATGTTCTAAAATTTTATTGTGAAGTAGTTCTTTGTATCAACATATATAACCACTCTGGTGGAGCCTCTTTAGTATTAGCTTCTACTGGTGGGAGAAATTTGATGGCACAAATTTGTCACTAATTTCGATCGGGTTGGTTCCACCGTGCACAATTGCGATAAACCCTGCATAGTAATCTAATCTCTGTTGGATTGCGTTCAGGGATCAGCAAGTGCATAGCCGGGCTGAGGTGATGGTAGTCGCAGCACTTATTTATTTATTTATATATAAACATTTTTTATATTGTGACAAAACGATAGCAAGCATGAAACACACAACACTGTAAATTAACATTCAGTGACCAATACCCTTTCGTTCGGCGCGTCGGCTCTCGTCATGCCTCACATTAATAGACGAAACCATTCCCCCACCCTTTATCACAGCAGTTACATTTTAATTACAGCTTACTTTTTTATAAATGTTAACGAAACGATCCAAGGTTCCCCTACAAAACAACGCTTGAATTCAAATATTACCAAAATCCTATATCGAAGCTAAATGGCTAACCAACACGATTTATTTTTAACATTTTGGTATTTTTGTCGGGTTTTTTTTATTAGAATGAAATTAGACTGAGACTGAATTTTGAACAGCTTTTTGTTACAAAAATTGGCACGAAACAGTCCGCAGTGCTGATGGCTTCAGCGGACGCTGTTAGTTATGTCATGATTGTGATTATGGTTGGTGCGGAGATGATGCGACGTCGTCGCTCGGTGAATAAACAGCGATGGTGCTAGCTCTCTAGCAAACGGCGATACACCCAAACGCTCCTCGTGGTATCCTCTTTGTACATAAAGCTGATTTTGTGCTTTTCGCAGGTACAATAATTATATAATAATTATTATTCGTGATATTCATTTGATAGAAACAGGTGGTAGAAATTTGATGGCACAAATTTGTCACTAATTTCGACCGGGTTGGTACCACCGTGCACAAGTGCGAAAATCCCTCCATAGTAATCCAATCTCGGTTGGATTGCGTTCAGGGATCAGCAAGTGCATAGCCGGGCCGAGGTGATGGTAGTCGCAGCACTAGTGGGACCAGTGGGTTTTGGCGTAGTCTAGTGGGGTGTGACGCGGGGCGCCGCGCCGGGCAGGGAGACCTGTAGAAACGGTGGTGCCAATGGTTGCCCGCGGCATAGTACAGGGGCCCAACTGGGACTAACCACCCTGAGAGGCTGCCCCACCAGGTCGCGCATAATCCCGATATGGGTCGACGTGCCGGTTGGCGACCGAACGGATGCCCGGCGACCATATTCGGGGGGTACGGGGGCCCTTCCGTTCGGCGCGTCGGCTCACGTCACGCCTCACATACATAGATAAAACCAATCTCCCATGTTTTGTCACGCGGTGCTGCGGCAACAATCACCTCTTTTTCACGCCTTCCCTTACCCTTTACCTTATGGCAGCGCACCAGACAGTATCTGTTAGAACAGGAGCTAGGGACTCTCCCACAAAAACTCCAGAGTCCACAAACATCTGTAGGCTCCATTCAAACCTCAACGCCGTCCACCAACACCTGGAGACGGCCAAACCAGCAATGCTGTTTCTATCGGAGACACAAATACGCCGCCCTGACGACACGAACTACCTGTTTTACCCCGGCTAAGTTATCGAGGAAAATTTCCGAGCAAAAGCCGGGGTGTGCGTGTTTGTTAGGGCGGATATTTGGTGTCGCCGTTTGCGCTGTCTTGAGGACCCATCCTTCTCCATCCTTTGGGTACACGTAGACCAAGGCTCCACGAGTCAGATATATGTGTGCCTTTACTGCTCCCATACAGGAGATGCAGAGATAACTCGACTCTTTGAATACCTGAGTCAGGCGGCAGATGATGTGCAGGAGCGGAGAGCAGGAGCTTCGGAGTTCTTGCAGGTAAATGCTGGCGTGCCGCAGGGTTCCGTCTTATCTCCCACTCTCTTTCTTCTGCATATCAATGATATGCTCTCTAACGGTAGCATTTATTGCTATGCAGACGACAGCACCTTACACGGGAGTTATTACGCACATCCTGCGGCCAAGCAGTCTGATATTGCGGAAAAAGGCAGCTTCTTATCACAGCTGGACCGGATCCTGGACCACATTTCTCATAGGGGCGCTAGGAACCTGGTCGAATTCAATGCCAAGAAGATCCAGGCATGTGCGTTTACAGCAAAGGTATCTCCTTTCCTTCCCCTTCCCATTCTTCAGAGCAAGCCACTGCCACTGCAGGATCACCTCAATATCCTCGGTATTGATGTTCGCTGCAAACTGCAATAAAAAAAACTATGTCGAGAGTATCATCAAATCAGCCTCGCGTAAACTCGGGAGTCCTGAACAGAGTGAGACGTTTTTTCACGCCGGAGCAGCGGTGTCTACTATACAAGACCCAAAATCGTTCCTGCGTGGAATACTGCTCACATTTCTGGGACGGCTCCGCAAAGTACTTACTAGATGCTCTCGAAAGGTTGCAGCGACGTGCGGTCCGCATTATTGGGAATCCTGAGGTCACGAACACCCTCGAGCATTTGCAGATGCGCAGAGATGTTGCGTCATTGGCAGTATTCTACCGTCTCTACCATGGTGAATGTTCTGACGAGCTCTTCCAATTAGTCCCACCCTCTCCTTTCCTTCACAGGACGACACGTGCAGGGCTAAAATGCCATCCATATGCGTTGCAGAGTATACCTGCTAGAACCAAGCGTTTCAGTGACTCATTCCTATGCCGCACGACTAAGACCTGGAACTCCCTGCCAGCTCACGTGTTTCCTTCTTCCTACAGTCCCGGGTCCTTTAAGCGGGGCGTGAAAAGGCATCTAATGAGGCCGTCAAGCTGAGTGCCACCACTGTTAACATGGTACATGTTTGCGATGGTGACCCTCTCTCCGAGACTTTGCCTTTAGCTTAACATCAGGCGAGGTGAAGTCAAATTGACGTGTACTAGATAAAAAAAAAACGCGGGCTTGGGGGTGACGGGTGGAGCCGCCTGTCACCCCAGCAGAAGCAGGCCACGGCGGCGGCGCGCTGAATAGCGCGCCTCCCCATTCCGGGGGCGAGTTAGGGACACCGTTGTCCCCCCTCCTGAGGAGGGCCAGACCGTAAGGGATGGCCCTGGGTCAGCCGGGGTGCGAGGGATATGTCGATGACAACCTCACCTCCGGCCTAGCACCAAGACCCACAGTCGGCGTGTAGTTTTAGTCGGTTCGAGTCCGACATAACCTCCCCTTCCGGCTCCGGCAGGGGGGGTATCCGAGGGGATTTCCGCACGGAAAAAAATAAAAAATAAAAACAACTATGAAATGAAACAGAATAACTCCAAGAAAGTATTTGAATGAATATTTTTTTAGCATTTTGTTATGCTAACTTTTAAAATTCGAAATACATCTGGAAAAAGAAGCGCTCAAGTGGGACCTTTCCCTTACCTTATTTTTCTCAATGTATTTCGAATTCAAAAAGTAACTAAGTTCAGGAAAAGCGTTTTTTTTTTAAATAATTGCTTATAAATAAATTTCTTCTTCAATTAACTGCATTAATCAAACTTTTTGAACTTATAGTATTATCCGTTTTACTTGTTAATGGATTTTGAAGGCGTTTTAAATAGTTCGAATAATACCACATTTTCGTTATATTTAAATAATTATAAAATAAGGGGGACATGTAAATGTGTTTCGTTCACAAAGTTGGAGTGTGCATTAACTCGATCACGATCCACGTTATGTTATACAGCTAAGCTTTTTTTTACAAGTATTAGTACTTATGGTTAACCGTAAAGGAGCTTGTGACCATGAAACGACGCGGGGACTAGGGGAGCAGGAAACGAAAAATGTGTGGCGCGGGGCGGCTCGCCGGGTAGGGAGACCTGTAGAAACGGTAGTGCCGCTGGCTGCCCGCGGCATAGTACGGGGGCCCGACTGGGCCTGATCACCCTGGGAGACGGCCCCGTCAGGTCGTACATAATCCCGATATGGCTCATCGTAGCGGTTCGTGACTGGACGGGAGCCCGGTGACCATATTCGAGGAGGTATGGGGCCCTTTCGTTCGCCGTGTCGGCTCTCGTCATGCCTCACATTCATAGACAAAACCAATCTCCCATACTTTGTCACATCAGTTACATTTTAATTACCGATTACTTTTTTACAAATAAGTTCTCCGAAGTATATAAATCAGAGATGTCAGTATCCTCTCCATAGCCTTGAATCCAAAGAGAAAATACTTGAAACTGGCTTATTTTTCTTGGTGAGTGCCGTGGCCACTACTATGGTGCACAGGATTAAGCGATCACAGCTGGATGAAGACGTAAAGCATGTCCAATATTCCGCAAAAACGACATTTTGCGGCTGGTCTATTTACAAGCCAAGAGGGTATATTATAGAAATAAATATCACGAATAATTATTGTACCTGCGGAAAGCACAAAATAAGCCTGATGCATGAAGACGATGACGCGGGGAGCGTTTGGGTGTATCGCTGTTTGCTAGAGAGCTAGAACCATCGCTGTTAATTCACCGAGCGATGACGTCGCATCATCTCCGCACCAACCATAATCATAACATGACATAACACATGAAACTTGACTTCGAACATGCTTTGTCACGAGTTGCTGCGACGACAATCAACTCTTTTTCACGCCTTCCCTTACCTTCATATTATTTAAGGCAGCGCACAAAAAATAGTCAGAACAGCGTCTAGGTAATCTCCCACAACAACACTATATGAGGTGGAATCAACGAACATGGAACAGGGCCAGCGAGCCTTGAAGTAGTTAACCAATACACCTTAAATAATACAATAGGCAGGGGTTGAGGCTTGACGCTGATTCAACTCACTTGCAGTTATGTAAAATATCATACTAAAAATTTCTGTAACTAGGTACTTATCATACAATCTTTAAATGTAAGCTGCACCATGCAACTTGATGACTTTTGAAAATACTATATTTCATTATTTAATTTTTATTAATTAAGAACTTCCGTCAGAGACTTAACTAAGAACCTGTGTCATGATTTTCATTATGATTACAATGCACCTACATGAAATAGTTTTAATGATCACTATATTCAAGAATATCTTCAAAAGTTCATTTTCAAGCCATCCGCTGCTTCATGTGGGGACATGAAGGCCAATTCTTGTAATAAAATGTGTCCAAAATTATTACTTAACTAGTAAAGCACTTTTCACATGTTAACGAAACGATCCAAGGTTCCCCCATAAAACAACGTTTGAATCAAAATATTACCAAAATCCTATATCGAAGCTGACCTAACCTAACCAACACGATTTATTTTTAACATTTTGGTATTTTTTTATTAAATTGAAATTAGACCGAGACTGAATTTTGAACGGCTTTTTGTAACAAAAATTGGTATTCTGTTTCGTGCAAAAAATGCATACGATTTGCACGAAACAGGACGAAGTGCTAATGGCGTCAGCGGAAGCTGTTAGGGATGATAATTACCTTAATAATCGCGAAGTCAAGTTTGATGTGTTATGTCATGATGTGATTATGGTTGGTGCGGAGATGATGCAACGTCATCGCTCGGTGAATAAACAGTGATGGTCCTAGCTCTCTAGCAAACAGCGATACACCTAAACGCTCCTCGCGTCATCGTCTTCATACATCAGGCTGATTTTGTGCTTTTCGCAGGTACAATAATTATTCGTAATATTCATTTCTATAATATACCCTCTTGGCTTGTAAATAGACCAGCCGCAAGATGTCGTTTCTGCGGAATATTGGACATGCTTTACGTCTTCATCCAGCTGTGATCGCATAATCCTGTGCACCATAATAGTGGCCACGTCGCACTCCAAGAAAAATAAGCTAGTTTCAAGTATTTTCTGTTTGTATTCATGGCTATGGATAGGACATTGACATCTTTGATTTATATACTTCGGAGAACTTATTTGTAAAAAAGTAATTGATAATTAAAATATAACTGATGTGATAAAGCATGGGAGATTGGTTTTGTCTATGAATGTGAAGCGTGACGAGAGCCGACACGCCGAACGAAAGGGCCCCATACCTCCTCGAATATGGTCACCGGGCTCCCGTCGTGTCACCAGCCGGCACGACGAGCCATATCGGGATTATGCGCGACCTGATGGGGCAGCCTCCCAGGGTGGTAAGCCGCAGTCGGGCCCCTGTACTATGCTGTGGGCGGCCAGCGGCACCATCGTTTCTACAGGTCTCCCTGCCCGGCGCGCCGCCTCGCGCTACGCATTTTTTGTTTCCTGCTCCCCTGGTCCCCGCGTCGTTTCATGGTCACAAGCTCCTTTACGGTTAACCAAAAGTACTAATACTTGTAAAAAAAGCTTAGCTGTGTAACAGAACGTGGATCGCGATGGAGTTAATGCACACTCCATTTTGTGAAAGAAACACATTTATCTGACCCCTTATTTTATAATTATTTGAATATAACGAAAATGCGCTATTATTCGAATTATTTAAAACGTCTTCAAAATCCATTATCAAGTGAAATGGATAATTCTATAAGTACATAAAGTTTGTTTAAATGCAGTTAATTGAGGAAGAAATGTATTTATAAGCAATTATTAAAAAAAAACCTCTTTCCCTGAACTCAATTACTGTCTTGAATTCGAAATAAATCGGGAAAAAGAAGGTAAGGGCAAGGTCCTACTTGAGCGCTTCTTTTTCCAGATGTATGTCGAATTTTAAAAGTTGGCATAATAAAATGGCAAAAAAAAAATCATTCAAATACTTTCTTGAAGTTAGTCTGTTTCATTTCCTAGTAATTTTAGTTATTTTTCTATATATAAATCATGGTTGTATTTTTCTTCGCTAGATACTAAAAAGTATCGCGAGTCCCATCATAATCGAATGGTAATATTTAATAATACTTAGGGTCATGTTAGCTTTGATCCGATGCTAACACTTTGGAGTTCTTATTTGAAGACTTGGCTAATTTATTCAATGATAATGTAACAGAGACTGCTGCAGTTTTAACCTGTCATACTCTATAATGAATATTGTGTAAGTATTACTCTATCTCTTTTGTATTTATTGTTTTCTGGATAAACTAAATTAATGTATAAAAATGTATGTATGCAAAATATATGTAAAATTAAGAATCAAAAAGAAAAAAAGGAAAAAAAAAGAAAAAAAATGAAATAAAAGAAAAAAAGAAAAAAATGAAATAAAAGAAAAAAAGAAAAAAAGAAAGAGCACAGGATCAGTATCCAAAACAAATGAAGCTACGAGTAACAGCTAGTTAATGGTAATTAACTACATAATTTGAAGTTCTACTCGTATTGTACACATCTTTGTGCTATTTTTAGTTATAAGTTATTGATTCACTTGAGCTATTCATTTTTTCCGATGTTTTTCGAACTTAAAAGTTAGCATAATAAATGCTATAAAAATTCATTCATATAAGTTATTGTTTAGTGAAGCTACAAGAATTCTAGCAGTGTTTCCAGTCCCATCTATACGTCACCAAGTAGTTTTCTGTCCATTTACCCAAGCTCTAGCCAAAAGAGGACATGAAGTTATCGTTATCACGCCAGATCCCGTCTTCCTGGAAACAAAAGCAGATTTTAAATTAACCGAAACTGATTTACACGATATATCATATAATATGGTGAGGAAGAGATTTGCCAACTTTTGATTTATTCACTAAACTAGTTGATGCCCAGCTTGGAGATGTGCAAGTGAGAAAATTGATGTACGACAAAAATCAAAAATGTGCAAAAATCATGCACGAGAGCTGCCTTAGGATATTCCTACATCTTTAAAGCACCAGTTATTCAAGTGAGTTCCTTAGGTGCAAGTTTTGATAACTACGCAAGTATTGGAGCTCCTGTGTGCACCGCTATATCCTGCCAAGACACGTCAAAGACTTTACAATTTAACATACTGGGATAAAATAACTGAGTTGTATAATCATTATAAAGTGGACAAGATGACGGAAGACAACAAAGCAATAGAACACGAAATACTGAAAAGGCATTTAGGAAATGATGAATTGTTGAACGATGTACAAATGTTGATTCTAAATGTACACCCGATAAAGGAAGGTATTCGACCTGTACCACCTGCAGTCGTATTCATGGCTGGTTTACAGCAAAAACTACAGGAGGATCTACCATCGGTAAGTGGCTATTTAAAGTTAACAATATTGATTAATACCTATTAATACTAATGATAATGTAACGCTGAACTCGAGCAAGATAAAATAATACCTCATCTGTGACTTGGCTTACAGATAAGTATCTTTGTTCCTCGCTCTTTAATACTACCATATTTGGAATATTCTCGAAATAAACTGCACAATAAACACTACATCAACAGCATCATAATAATATTTTTGGATATGTATAGCAGTATTTTCGTAAGAGTAAAAATAAATAAAACTCAGTATGAGTTGGTAAATTTTGTGGTACGAGGAAGGATAACCCCAGTATACCAATACTACACTTTATGTTGTTTACTTTTATATATCTTTAAAGCTTAACAGCCTCGGTTGCGTGTCGTAGCGCACACGACTGCCACGCAGGAGGCGCGGGTTCGATCCCCGCTCAGTGTAATTATTTCTATGTGTGAATATGGCATGATGATGAGCTACCTGGACGCACCAGCAACATCAGAATATCCAAGTGGCTGCCGCAATCGGATTTACTGAGTACTTTTCTTTAATATAAAAATAGTTTATATGTTATAGTAACGTAATTAACATTCGACTTATAAAATTATTAATTACTTATTTTCTTTTCAGTGCATGAAAAAATTAAGTTATTTATAATACAAGGAGGTTTGCAATCGACAGACGAAGCTATAACAGCGGGTGTGCCACTAATTGGAATACCTATGTTAGGAGATCAATGGTTCAATGTAGAAATGTATGTATATCATAACATTGGGATCAGACTCGATATGGAAAAGTTAAATGAAGAAAATTTGATAATAGCAATCAATACTATTATATCAGACGACAGGTGAATATCCTTTATAATTGCTTCGTACAAATTTTTATAAATGTAAACGCAGCTTTAGTCAGGACAAATGTAAACTTCAAGGCTGCGGGTCATTATACCAGAACAAGAATGTAAGTATGGCGTATGATGTGCAGTGACGAATGAAAGAAGTTGCAGGCGCTGTCGTGATGGACGCTGAGGGTCCTAAGGGATGTCATTAAATATAGCAGAGCGGGTCATCACGGCAGCTACCATTAGTTCAGGCATGAAAGGAATAGAATAAGTCAATTTTAAGTCACTACCAGACAATGCGAGCGTGATGTTAGATAGAAACATTGTAACAAGGCACGGTAACCAGACGCGTGCAATGGTGTGGCGTCCAGTGCGCTCGAGTGTTATATAATGATGTACCAATTTCAATGTATTATTTTGTAATGTATAAGCAGTTTTCCTTTTTTTATGATTATTTTTTATAGCATTTATTATGCTAACTTTTTAGTTCGAAAAACATCGGAAAAAATGAAATGCTCAATTGTTCAATTCTTTTTTTGGGTGAGTCAGCTCTGCTTTAAAAAACAGGGTGCAGTTTTACACTATCTTACTCTTTAATGAATATTGTGTACGTGTTACTTTATCTCTTTTGTATTCATTGTTTTCTATATAAACTAAATTAATGTATAAAAATGTATGTATGCCAAATATAAAATTAAGAATCAAAAAGAAAAAAGAAAGGATAAGAAAGAAATGACATAAAAGAAAAATAGAAAGAGCACAGGATCAGTATCCAACACAAGTGAAGCTACGAGTAACAGCTAGATTATGATAATGAACTACATACTTTGAAGTTTCACTCGTATTGTCACATTTTTGTGCTATTATTTATTTATAAGTTATTGTCAAGTGAAGCTGCACAAATTCTAGCTGTGTTTTCAGTCACATCTATAAAT
This sequence comes from Eilema sororculum, assembly GCA_914829495.1. Taxonomy (NCBI): domain Eukaryota; kingdom Metazoa; phylum Arthropoda; class Insecta; order Lepidoptera; family Erebidae; genus Eilema; species Eilema sororculum. The sequence continues at coordinate 5,097,660 of OU618532.1, forward strand.
CACCAAGTAATGTAAGACCAGCGCAGTTTAATGTAATGATCTACCAATTTCGATGTAACTTTTTGTAATGTATAAGCATATTTAAATTTTTTGGGGGATTCAGCTCTCCTTTAAAAAAAGGGGGAGTACTGTGGGGACAGAATGCTGACGGGCATTATGTAGACCCCGCTGCGCCGGTAGTCGCGTACTATACGGGCAGTAGGTAGGACACATACACCTTGAGTCACTACACTCAAGGTGTAGTATTATCAACTCAAGTAGATCACAGACTCAAGTAGTAGTATTATCTCCCTCTCTCTCTCTCACACACACACACACACACACACACACACACACTTTAATGGCTCGGGAGGACACTCATTCCTGTAATACAGGTTTTAAACTTAGCTCAGGAGTCAGGGCTTTTATGTAGGTATGTACATAAATTGAAAGATAATGGATGGTATTTAAACGTACTTCAATTTATTCGCATTTCATTTAACTTATTCTGCCTTTGTTCCACCAAATACACTAAATGTGCACACAAATATATTCACTAAAATATTTTGTAATGAGCACTTATTTAAGAATTTTTGTAAATTTGTAAAAATAGTAATACACCTAATTTTAAAAATAACTAACCTAACCTAACCCAACCTACATATTTGGTGCACTATGAGTATTTTTAGTGGAAGAATAAAAGAATTATTGTCAAAATAGAATATATTTGCAGCGCACTAGAACAATTAAGTATATGTATAAGTATAAGTAATTCGGTAATACTTTGGAATTTATTTGGTGTAAAACAATATGGTGGTCGAATAGTTTAATTATAGCAAAATAATTAAACTGGCTTAAGAATAGTATTTTAGAAGTGCGTACTCAGGTGTAATAGTTGTTTTAGTTATTTTTCTATATCCTGGTTGTATTTTTCTTCGCTAGCTACTAAAAAGTATCGCAAGTTCCATTATAATCGAATGGAAATATTTAATAATACTTAGGTCATTTAAGCTTCGATCCGATGCTAACACTTGGGAGTTCTAATTTGAAGACTTGGCTAATTTATTCAATGATAATATAACACAGACTGCTGCAGTTTTAACCTATCTTACTCTATAATGAATATTGTGTACGTGTTACTTTATCTCTTTTGTATTCATTGTTTTCTGGATAAACTAAATGAATGTATAAAAATGTGTGTAAAATTAAGAATCGAAAAGAAAAAAAGAAAGAAAAAGAAAGAAATGAAATAAAAAAAATAAAAAAAGAAAGGAAAAGAAATAAATGAAATAAAAAAAATAAAAAAAGAAAGAGCACAGAATCAGTGTCCAACACAAATGAAGCTAAAAGTAACAGCTAGTTTAGGATAATTAACTGCATAATTTGAAGTTTTACTCGTATTGTACACATTTTCGTGCTATTTTTTAGTTATAAGTTATTGTTTAGTGAAGCTGCACGAATTCTAGCTGTGTTTCCAGTCTCATCTATATACCACCAAGTAGTGTTTCGACCCTTAACTCAAGTGTTAGCTAAAAGATCTAACATTATATTTACAAGTGAAGCTAGTGAAGCTACACGAATTCTAGCAGTGTTTCCAGTCTCATCTATAAGCCACCAAGTGGTTTTTCGTCCATTAAGTCAAGAGTTACCCAAGAGAGGACATGATGTTATCGTTATCACACCAGATCCAGTCTTCCTGGAAACAAAAGCAGATTTTAAATTAACCGAAATTGATGTACACTATATATCATATAACATGTTAAGAACAAGGGATATGCCACCAAGAGGACAAAGAGACGGTATGGTGGTTCAAATGGAAAAAACTTTTGATTTATTCACTAAACTAGTTAATGCCCAGCTTGGATATGGACAAGTGAGAAAATTGATACACGACAAAAATAAAAATTTTGACTTGATTTTAATAGAAGTATGCACGAGAGCTGCTTTAGGATATTCCTACATCTTTAAAGCACCAGTTGTTCAAGTGAGTTCCTTAGGTGCAAGTTTTGATAACTACGCAATTATTGGAACTCCTGTGTGCACTGCTATATCCAGCCAAGACTCGTCAAAGACTTCACAAGTTAACATACTAGGAGAAAATAACTGAGTTGTATAATCATTATAAAGTGGACAAGATGACGGAAGATAATAATGCAATAGAACACGAAATGCTGAAAAAGCATTTAGGAAGTGATGTGCTATATATAGCCGAAATGTTGAACAATGTACAAATGTTGTTTCTAAAAGTACATCCGATATTTGAAGGTATTCGACCTGTATCAACAGATATCGTATACCTTCATGGGTGGTTCACATCAAAAACCACAGAAGGATCTACCGTCGGTAAGTTACTATTTAAAGTTAACAATATTGATTAATACCTGTTAATACTAATGATAATGGAACACTGAACTCAAGCAAGATCAAATAGTACCTCATTTGTGACCTGGCTTACAGATTATTATCTTTCTTCCTCGCTCTTTAATACTACCATATTTGGAATATTCTCGAAATAAACTGCACAATAAACACTGCATCAAGAGCATCATCATAATATTTTTGGATGTGTGGTACATACGTGTAATGTATAAGCAGTATTTTCATAAGAATAAATATAAATAAATCTCAGTATGAGTTAGTAAATTTTGTGGTACGAGGAAGAATAACCCCAGCATACTAATACTACAATTTATATTGTTTACTTTTTTATATCTTCAAAGCCTATCAGCCTCGGTGGCGTGACGGTAGTGCACGCGACTGCCACGCAGGTGGAGCGGGTTCGATCCCCGCTCAGTGCAAATATTTTTATGTGTGAATATGGCTATTTGCATTGGTCTGGGTGTTTCTATGTATAATATATATGTATTCAAAAAAGAAGTATCTATGTATGCTTATCCGCATTCTAGATTCCATAAAACAAGCTAATTAAGTTTACTATGGGTACAGATAGCGTTGTGTGGAATGTTGTAGATAATTAACATTTGACTTATAAAAATATTAACTGCCTATTTTCTTTTCAGTGTATGAAAAAATTAAGTTATTTATAACACAAGGAGGTTTGCAATCGACAGACGAAGCTATAACAGCGGGTGTGCCACTAATTGGAATACCTATGTTAGGAGATCAATGGTTCAATGTCGAAATGCATGTATATCATAACATTGGGATCAGACTCGATATGGAAAAGTTTAATGAAGAAAATTTGATAACAGCAATCAACACAATAATATCAGATGACAGGTGGATATCCTTTTCATTGTATTATATTTTTATTAAAAATAAAACGTAATACTTATACGTAACTATACCAATACGTAATGTACTTTTCAGCTACAGCAAAAACATTATTGAACTTCGTGAGATCGTGCGAGCACATGCGTCCGATTGGCCACGCCGTGTATTGGGCAGAGTATGTAATACGACACAGAGGGGCCAAAAGACTGCGGTCACCGGCAGCCGACATATCCTGGCGCGTCTACATACAACTTAACTTTTTGCTATCGACATTAGCAATACTCCTTCTAACAGTCGTTGTAGTTTTATAAGCTCTGTATAAATTATGCAAGTTCGCTGTAAGAAAATACCGTACAATGACACCTGCTTGATAAGTTACTAGTCGTTGAATCTTGTTCAACTTTGTGCTCAATCGAAAAAGTGGATACGTAGTATTTCGCAGTCAACAGCTTGGTCAGCCGTTCAATTATACCAGAACAAGTATGTAAGTATGACGTATGATGTGCAGTGACGAATAAAAGTAGTTGCAGGCGCCGTCGTGATGGACGCTGAGGGTCCTAAGGGATGTCATTAAATATAGCAGAGCGGGTCGTCACGGCAGCTACCATTAGTTCAGGCATGTAAGGAATAGAATAAGTTAATTTTAAGTCACTGCCAAACAGTGCGAGCGTGATGTTAGATAGAAACATTGTAACTTGTAACAAGGCACGGAAACCGGACGCGTACAGTGGTGTGGCGTCCAGTGCGCTCGAGTCAGCAGTTTTGCTCTAAGAACCACGGCTATTCATGTTAGTATAAGTTTATAAGACCAGTGTAATGTAATGATGTACCAATTTCGATGTAAGCAGATTTTCATCACACACACACACACACACACACACACACACACACACACACACACACACACACACACACACACACACACACACACGCACACGCACACACACCCAACAAACCCCTACCACACGAACGATATGGCCCGATGTAATGGATAACGATAAAAATTTGTTTATTTAAAAATGAAAATTGCACTAAACAGTATAATTGTAATTTATAATGGCTTGGGAGGACACTGATTCCTGTAATACAGATTTTAAACTTAGCTCAGGAGTCAGGGTTTCCATGCATGTACATATATTGAAAAACAATGGATGGTATCTAAACGTACTTCAATTTATTCCCATTTCATTTAACTAATTTTACCTTTGTTCCACCAAACATACTGAATGTGCACTAAAATATATTCACTAAAATATTTCATAATGAACACCTATTTAAGAATTGTCGTCAATGTGTAAAATAATAATACACCTAATTTTAAAAATAAGTAACCTAACCTAACCCAACCTACATATTTGGTGCACGATGAGTATTTTTGGTGGGAGAATAAAAGAATTATTGTACAATAGAATATTTGGAGCACAGTAGAATCAAAAAATAACCTAACCTAACGTAAATATTTGGTGCACGATCAGTATTTTTGGTGGAAGAATGAAATATTTATTGTTACAATAGAATATATGCAGCGCACTAGAATAAAGAAGTATTATTATCTTGGTGATAATTTGGAATTTGTTTGGTGTAACACGATATGGTGGTCGAATAGTTTAATTATAGCAAAACAATGAAATTAAACGGGTTTAAGAATAGTATTTTAGAAGTGCGTACATAGGTGTACCTTTAGATCTTTGGTGAACGCAAAATTATATTTCAAGACTGATTTACATTTACTTTTTATTATTATACTTTTTATTATTTATAACTCCCAAGTGTTTAACTGGCTTCGGCTACACAACCTGACGAACCCTAACTTCCAAGTGGATATGATACCCAACAAGGATGATGATGCATTAAATCGCTAAGAAATAATAACATATTTTAGTTACTAACAGGAAGAAACCAACTATACATATAGACGCTGCGTTGTATCTGACTGCTGCGTTTGAATGAAATTTTAAAGAATTTATCATGCTAACTGTTAAATTCGAAATACTGCTAAGTTTTTAGGCCATTAATAGATTATCTTAGTGTCTATCAAGACTTTCAAGGTCAACCTCAATTGTAAGCCTGCAGACTAGTGGTTGGCGTAGGCATTTCTCTGTGGATTATGGAATCAGATGGTATAAGTCACTTTCACCAAGGCCTGGTTTAGTTCATGAGCACAGTATGAGGAGTAAGAAACTGAACCGTGGACCCCAAAAGTAGTCTAAAATAGTCACAATCTTAGTATGTACTGTACATACTCATACACTGCCCGCGCTCGTGGCGGACAAAGATCAGTCTGTGCCCTCCGACGCCCAAGTTGCCTTTGCATGCAGTCTCTCTCGCTCGCACCACCGCTCCCGTTCCGCCATCTCCTTCACAACACTTGGAGAGCGTGTGCAGCCCCGTGTCCTCATTCACGTCGCAGTGATGGCACTCGGACGTTGGCTCCTTATCGATCAGATGCAGATACCGGTCGAAGCACCCGTGCCTGGTGATAATCTGCGTCAGTCGATACGAGAGGCTGCCGTGAGGCTAATCCTCCCACAACGCCGCAAGCGAACCGGGGCTCGGAAGAGGTGGTGCCACCAACTCCTCCCCCCTTAACCGGTCCGGGCAGTAGACGCGGGGACGTCTGCTAGTTCTGCTACCTTTACATAGGCCTCGAGGTTGAAGGTGAACGTCGTGTCGCGTGTGCCTTGTATAGGCGGGTGGCAGAAGGACTCTTCTTCTGCCGCACCAGAGACGGGCCTGCCGCCGATCGGTGGCGGGCGACCCACACGACGATGGCGGAAGATGTTGTTCCCGCCGTAACAAATAAAAAGGAAACTGCAGGACGTATCTTTTCACTCGTAAGTATAACTCGTTTTTAAAGTTCGTAGCCGTTTCTAACCCATGTTGCATTGTATTATTGCAAGTATTATTTCGTGTGAAGTTTAAAGGTATTGATAAAATAGTTCAAAACATCAAATATAATACTAATCATAACTTACGGAATAAATTTTGTTCGATGTTGCCATGTTTTGAATATTTATTTACCCATAATTGTGGGTACATATATCATGTTGCACTTCTTATTATTAATCCAGTCTCTAAATCCCCGAAGGGGTATTCAGAGGTGTACTAGTACCCACGTTTTGCCAATTATGATTTTCGTTCCTATGGCGTAATAGGAGGCAAGCCTTCTAGCGGGCCCTATGTCCTAGGCTATAATTATGTTTTCTGTTGGATAGAGAACAGCCCTATCCATTAGTCTCCGTTTACTACACCCACAGGCAGAGCTCGGGTGGTCCTATTCTACTCCACCGGGAACCAAATAAAACGGCAAATATTTTTATGTATTTATTTAGTACCTAATATCATAATTATATTATAGTTTTCTGTAAAAGACAAATTTACGGCAGAAGTGGATTGAAGCTACAGGACGAACAAATTCGATACGAAAAAGACAACAAGATATGATAGAATTGTAATGTCGTCAACGAGCCATTAAGAGTATATATTATTATGGAGTTTGACTTGGATGAATCTTTTCCAACATCGGTATCCGTCAACGATATCAACCCTTCGTACCATTCACCGCTTCTACAAGTTTTTCTACCAATCAATTTACTAAGCCAGATGCTACTACCTAATCAGATAATATGATGCCGTCAGTGAATGTTCAAAAACATGCAGATATTTGAGTAAATATAAGAACAAGGCTGAAAATTACGTTTAATAACACTCTCTTAAAGAACACTCGTTTAATTTCAGAAAACTGTTGTATTTAAAATTTGAATATCGTCGGAGATAGAGCAGGTCCGCGTATAAACCATACGTAAAGGGTGCGTATCTGCAGTAGATCCAATTTTACTGGCAAAGGTAAAATTTAATAACTTTGTTATTTCAAGGTTGTCAGCGCATCAATTTTTTGCGTGAATTGTCCGCAAAAACTCAAATTAGCTACATTTGTCAGATATGCTGAATTAGCCAATGCTAGTTACACGGACTTGTAATATCCCCGACGATATGAAGTTTATAACTAGTTAAGGACTTTGGTGAATAGCAACAAAAAGATCCCTATATCCAACAATGAGTAGCTGTAGCTTTATAAACCGATTAGACAAAGGTGTACAAAGTTTTACACAAATTAAATAATGCTATTTTTGGCATATACGCGAATAAATATTCTTTTCAGTAAATATCTTTTTTATCTCGTAAGACATGCCATACTGATTGAAGATGCAATGCAAAAGATAAAAAATGGAAAGCAGATTTGTGACCGAATTAATCCAAAAACTAGGGTTATTTATCTTTCAAAGTTATCACACTTGTGTTGTGTTACATTGCGCCATAGATAATAATTACTACTTTAAGCATAGACTTACATAATGAGTTTAAGCATTAAATGACATGCTCTGCCTGACGTCGTGTGGACACGCTAGGCCGGCTGATGTCTATAAACGTAGTGTATTATATATCTATGGAAGATAATTTGTATCTAACCAAAGATGTACGAGTGTACTGATATAGACATGGCATATTGATCTATTAATTCTGTTTGTTACATTATGTATGTGCAATGAACAGACAATCTTTACCTCTCACAAGCCCGCGCAAGTACGGTTTTCATTAAGACATTCGTCTCGTTCTCGCTTAGGAGGTACAATTATTACCCGACTGCCGAAGGAAGGAGGGTAATGCTTTTTTAAAGCCTATTGGATGAAATCCGGCTTTGTAAAAACTGGTGTGTCTTTGGTGAACAACACCGAACAAATAATTATATTGAGGGTTGGCACCTTTCGTTAAATGACCGCTTTCGACGAAACATCAAAATTTACTACAGGTACTAAATACATTCAAAAGAGATGCAAATATGATACGCACTCGTAGAAAAAGCCGGCAGACTAGTCAGAATAACGATGAAATCATCCAAGAGGCTCAGTTAAGTTTATTTGACGAACGCATTTCAGTAGAACATTTTTCAGAGATGTTGCGTTAAAGAAATCCTTTAATTACCAGTGTTATTGGAAATAGGTAATTTATATTAAATTACGTATATTTTATCCGACTATATTATTTCGTTAGGTCATCAAAGCAGCAGTCTCAATTTGTAGAAAAGATGCTAAAAACGAATAAGTGTACTTAATTCACCTTGGTGAATAAGCTTACACTATTTGGTTGTGTAAATGCAGCTAGGTGAATAAGGCACATTATTTGGTTATGTTAATGCACCTGGGTCAATAAGGTATACTATTTGGTTGTGTTAATGCACCTGGGTGAATAAGGTACATTATTTGGTTGACTTAATGCACCTGGGTGAATTATGCAAGTGAATTAAGTCTACGAAGCCGAAAATGTCACAATCGATATCAACTACGGAAAATAACAATTTTAAAAATATATTACATAACTGGCGGCGGAAAAAAGACGCGTCATATGTAGACGGATTTATTAAATTCTTGTTCGTTTTTGTTCTATTTGCAAGAGGTTTATTCCGAAATTTTCCCATTTAAATTTCATAAAAATCTGATGATTGGTTTTAAAGACAGACCACGGAGCTCTTCAATAAATACCAGGAAATCAGCTGTTCTTCTAGAAATCAGTTGTTTTGTTTTAGAGATTAGCGTGTACGTTATAGCCCACAATCGTCTTATAATACATTTATAAATTGTATAGACAGGAAATATCTACTGCTTTATTATTTTGTATAGATAGATAACAAATTATAATTCCCCAGGAAATCATTTATTTTCATTTATCGATTAATGATTTTTTAACGAGGTTTTTAACTGTGTCGATATTTTAAATATTCATACAATCACTGCTTCCATCTGTCTAAAATACAATAATATAACGGACGGGGTTATAGTATTTTGTCTTTACTAGGTAAATACTACATGTAAAGTGATTGTAAGGTACCTATTGTTGATTTAGATATGTTTTGTTCCTTTCTAGTTTAGTGTTTGAGTAGTATAGTCGGCATCACGGTATTGATGTTTGTTCAATAGTGGATATTGTTTCCTGTGGTTCGAACAATTTTTGCGGTTTGCTTTTCAACGGTTGTCGTAGTTTTGTTGCAGGCGTTGAGCGTAAACATATCTGTTTTCATTGCTATCTCTCACCAGGTCTAGTAGTGTTGTATTTTCTGTTATACACATCAATTGCATTGAATTGCAAATATCTGATTGTAGTTGTCAAGTTGTTTATATACTCGATGTCTTGATGTGTTTGTCTCAAATTAATTAAGAGCTACGCGATCTTCTTCAGACTCTAGACGTACACTTCTATTAACACTTCTGATCGAAAAAATCTGAACACTTTGGTTTTCATGATTACTATCCTAATTCATTTCGGACATTCTATTTCATTTAATGGCCGTATCACATAATGTCTGATATGATTGTCAGTTCAACATGTAGCAAAAAATTTCTTTATCCGCCAGTTCCTTGTAGACTCGCGGAATTTTATGTTTTCTATGTTATGTATTATCAGTTACTGTTCATTCAACTGCGAAAATACATGCAACACGAGCCCATGCGTCCGCTTGACCGCGAGCAGAACTTGAACTAGTCAAGTAGCATTATTGACAATGCTACTTGTGGCTGTTGTATTATTTGTTACAATTTTACGAATCCATACTAATATTATAAATGCGAAAGTAACTCTGTCTGCCTGTCTGTCTATCTGTATGTTACGCTTTCACGCCTAAACCTCTGAACCGATTTTGATGAAATTTGGTATAGGGGTAGATTAGACTATGAGAAAGGACATAGGCTATGTTTGGTCGCGATAACCGACATCCATAAGGGCGGAAACGCGGGCAAAAGCTAGTTATTTATAATTTGTCATTTCGATACCATATGCGTGTCAAAACCAAACGTGATTGAGATAATATTACCACTATTAATCTATTTATATAGTTCATATGTACTCTATGTAATTATTTGGAGTAGGATGGATAGGGGTAACTAGCATAACTTATACCTTAGTTGAAAAAGTTTGGGAGTGTTTAATAATAGATTTAGGTGGCATTTTTGTATTGTTGTTGTGGGAAGTTTTCGAAGTTTGTAACATAATCACACTCAATCGGCTGAACGGATCTGACTGAAATTTCTAATGGGGACAGTTTAGAATAACATTACAAGCCACGTTCCAATGGGATGCAAAAACCATTACTAAGTTTCCATTTAGTAGTATAGGTCTACCAGAATCTCATGGCACGATTTTAAAAGAAGAATTACGATTTTCATACGGCAATGTTGATGTCAACACGTCAAATTCGGCGACCTCACAGAGATGAAACTACTATACGACAATTTATTTAAGAAGACTTAAGACGCACATGCGCAAAAGTCTGACCTGCATACAAAGTTCACAGGGTTTGACACGGAAATGTCAAATATTTTATTGTTTCAAAGTTTCTGGTCTTTGTAGCGGTTTGACCAATCATTTGGCTTGTTCCATTTTGATACTTTCACATAGAATTTTATTCTTTGCCACTTCTTTGTGATGATGATCATGAAATAATACCTAGTTGTAGTTATTTTTTAACGATATTATTGTATATTTCGTTCAGCTATGACGCATTTTTGGTTTAATTTAATTTGGTTTCTACAGTTGTTTTAGTTGGTTTTTAAGAAATTGTTCCTATGTAAGCTCAAAATAGACCGAGATAAATGCGAAATTCTTTTGCGATCCACACATTTGCACTTTGCACAAAATTATTATGACGAATAACTATCGAAAATATATTCTGAAGGACTGTACTGTGGACATTTGTTGGGCATACCACTGCTCTGGACAATCATTTAGTCACATTATGTCCTGTTGTATTCGTCCTAGAGTCTTTGGAAAGACCGAAGTCACAACCAAGACCATTGTACATCAGTACTTATCCTTGAAATACGATCTTGTGATTTCGAGGGTGTCATACTACAGGTATGTGCCCGACCCAGTTCTCGAAAATGACCTTGTTACATTTTATTGGGATAGATCTATCATCACAGACAGGATTGATTGTATTGTCACCAATAAGCCTCATATAATGGTAATAAAATGAGTGAAGCTCCTTGCAGTAGGTACTCCTTGACACAGCACGCAATCTCATAGCATTAAAGAAAAAAATATAATGATGATTTTGAAATGGAAACGCTTAATGTCATTGGTCAAATAAAAGTACAAGGTTTGTCAACTCCTGCAAGATTTGTATCTATCACCATAAAAAATCTTTGATGTATTGTGAATAGGTCAAAAAAGCCACTTCAGTCCCAATCGCGAATTATTGTTTTCCATGTATCATAAAATACGAACAATCGTAACAACAGGAATACTTCGCAGGAAGGATGGTAATCTCTCTCAGTTCTTTCAGGTCGTGAATCCTTTTCGCTAGCTCTTGGGACCCTGCCTCATTAATTCTATGGGATGGGGAGGAGGAAATTGGAATGGCGAGAGGGTTCCCCGTCTTGCTGGATTATTCCAGTAGGGTTGAAGAAATAGGGCAGGAGTGTGGTGATACTGCCAAAAAATTGATAAGGCCCTTGTTGATAACGTGTCGTGTCGGCTGGTGAGCTTATATTATGACATTGCCAACGTCAACGGGTGCCAACAGGAATAAAATAACTTTAATAGGTATAACTCAAAAGTTAATTGATGGCACTAGGAATCTCATTATAAGAATATTTCACTTAAGCAGTTCAGTATGTGTTGATAATTTTTCAAGAATAACAATAAAAATCTCAAAATAATACCTAAATATGTCTACTGCTATGTATGATACACAAATACAAAATCTGTTTTATTTTAATTGTTTATTATGGTATTTATAGTCCCGGTGTATTGTATAAAAATAAATATATTTTCCCCACAATTTAAAAGTATCAAAATAGTTTAATCCAATTTCCCCAGTATTGCACTTTACAATTTTCTAATTTACAATTTGCCATGAGATTCTGGTACACCTATACCTACACACATACACGTAGCACAATAATATTAAACAAACATTTCTATAACATGACATCATAAATCAAATCAAAATGAGAAATATATGGCAATATCAAGTAAATTTTTATCTGGTCGATCATCGTCAAGGTTCAATGATCATATCGAATGCGTAAATAACATGAGGGCGATAAGATTACTGTTTAATTTATTAGTATAGGGTTCGTGTGTAATACACATACATTTAACAAACCTTTTTAAATATCTTTCTTTATTAAAAACGAAGGTATATTTTTGAGCTATCTGTCTGGTGAAGTACCATATTACCCAGAGACAAAACCAGTCTTACTTGTTTATTGTGAATGATCGGCAAAGCGTGAATCATATTTACTGTTGGTTGGTGTGTCTTTAAAGTTTCTGATCATTTTTCCATCGTATCTATGGGTTATATTATTAATTGCCACTTTTCATAATTTTGAAAATATTATTTTGAATTGTGATGTCATACAAATAGATAAGGTAAGACTCCTCTAAATAGATAATTATGATTAACTTAGGAAATATACGAAACTGATCATTTATAGGTTCAATTTTAAAGCAGAAATACGGAACTCTAGAATGTTAAAAACGTATGTCTAAAAATAGACCAAATTGTATGTACTCTCGACTGTTGTCGGTGACGATAAACATGATAATACTGAACTAGTGATATTCTAACCAGTCATATTAACACGTGCAATAATTTAGTTCCAATAGTTCTTACAAAATAATGTACGTATATTTTATATTGGTGTGTTTATTAGTAAGTCAAAATGAAGCAGCGCGTATTCTCGCAGTGTTCCCTATGCCTTCTATTAGCCATCAAGTGGTGTTCCGTTCTTTGGTTCATGAACTTGTAAAACGTGGCCACGAAGTTGTAGTTATAACAACAGATCCTGCATTTCCTAAAGGAGAAGGCCTTACTAACCTAACCGAAATAGATGTTCATGATATATCGTACAAACTGTGGAGAGAATATTTCATGGAAACATCCAAAGGCAATAAAAGTGACTTTGAATCACAAATGGAAGCAATGGCACAAGCATTGACTCGAATATTTGATGCACAATTAGAAAATGTAGAAGTTCAAAAACTTATTCATGATGACACTAAAAACTTTGATTTGTTGTTAGTAGAGGCGTGTATGAGACCAACATTAATATTCTCGGCATTTTATAAAGTACCAGTAATCCAAGTTAGTTCGTTTGGTGCAATTAGAGAGAATTATGAAGTTATGGGAGCTCCAATTCATTTATTTCTTTACCCCACAACAATGCATCAGAGAACTTATAATCTGACTATATATGAAAAACTTACAGAAATCTATAATGCTTATCTTATAGAGAAAATTTGGGGAGAAGATCTCAAACATGAAAATGATTTGCTTCGAAAGTATCTCGGTGATGATGCACCAAAAATGAGAGAACTGAAGAACAATGTAGATATGTTATTTTTGAATATTAACCCGATATTTGAAGGTATAAGACCAGTTCCTCCAACGGTAGTATACATAGGTGGAATGCACGAGAAACCGGAAAAAGAATTACCAGCCGTGAGTTGCCCGTTTTTTTTATTTCTTACAGAATTAAATCATGCTTGTGTTTACTGATCAACTTATACAAAAAATCTGAGATGGAGGAACTAATAAGTGATCAATTTTATTTAATTTAAAGTGATGATTAAAATAATTTTGAAAATTAAGAACAAAGTATAATTTAGATCGAAAAATACTAATTCCTTTAGTATTTCATTAAAAAGATATTAGTTAGTACTTACGTTAGACGACATATAGGTAACTACGGTTAGCTAATTGGAGAGGTTGTAGTCAGCTCTCAAATATATTTTAGCAACGAACGAAGTGGAATGCTAATCACATAATAATTGTCGAGATGATATGTACCAACTAACACGACAAAAACGCATGAGCATGATGGAGGTCTCTACAAGAGCGCTTGTTTTGCCCATTAAATACAAAAACCAAGATTTCGTTGCTATTCGCGTACTGCTAGTGGCTTTTTTACAACCAACCAAAACATGTATAGTAGTAATTATACTGTCAAAATAACTTCCTAGCAATTTTTTAACCAACGATGTCCTACACTTCTATGGAATTTAAGTAGGTACCTACTTGTGAGGTTTCTAAAGGATACCTAAACTGTGTCTAGAGACTCCACGCACATTTGAAAGTTTCTATGTATTTTTATCATTTTCAGGATTTAAAAACGTATTTAGATTCCTCCAAAAAAGGTGTTATTTACGTAAGTTTTGGTACAAATGTGGATCCTTCTCTATTGCCAGTGGAAAAACTTCAAATCCTTGTGAAAGTGTTATCTCAGCTACCATACGATGTTCTGTTCAAATGGGGCACTAACGAATTGCCAGGACGCACTGAAAATATTAAAATATTTGAGTGGTTACCGCAGTCTGACCTATTAAGTAAGTTCTTATCTTCTTCTGTTGAGTCGACGTCGTGTCATATCATATTCTGTTTGACCAGTGTGTAGCCACCCCGAGAGCGTTCTCAGAAACACTCACGTGTTCCTCCTATGTTACTTTGTAAGTAGAGCACGAACACATTTTGATAGTTGTTTTTAATGTCAATATGACTTTACTCGGCCAAATGTTATAAAGCTGTGAATGACTGAATACTAAAATCATAAAAAAACTAAACGGTAGTCATCAGTTTGATGGTCTTAATAGTTAAATTTTCACTCCTCACTTTAAAGGACTTGAAATTGCAGGAATACGTAAAATATTTTTTGTGTTATACTGTTAGTAATTATTTTGCAAAACATTTAAAAGCGTATAAGGTTTATTGAAACGAAATCGTACATGTATTCTATAGAATAAATGTACGATTTTGTTTTAATAAACCGGTTGCAGGTAGGTCTTGCAGTATACACTATGACTAATGAAACGCAGAATTCTGAAACAAAATACTCATAAATTTCTAAAACTTGTGATTCATTACAATTTAAACAATGATCACCATTATTGTTTCAGAACATCCAAATATCAAGCTTTTTATAACTCAAGGCGGCCTGCAATCAACAGATGAGGCTATTGCAGCGGGAGTACCACTGGTTGGTATACCGATGTTCGGCGATCAGTGGTTTAATGTTGAAAAATATGTTTATCACAAGATTGGAGTTGGTCTGAATTTAGAGACGCTCACTGAAGAGGATTTCCGGAATGCAATAAACACTGTCATTGATGATAGCAGGTTTGTATAATTTATTTAGTCTTATCAGACTTTCGCCTGAAACGCAACGAAACGAAACTTTCATAAATGACCTAAGCCATTTGATGTGGTAGTGAGATGCTGATGGTGACTTTTTTAAGCTGAATACATTTTATTGTTCAAAAATCTATTATCTATTAGTAACCGAAGTCCCAGCAAAGCTAAATTGCTTTTGTAAGGAGGCCGAGCCCTCAACTACGTATTTCCTGACGTTGCCTGTCTTGGTAGTACAGCCGATAATATTAATTGAGAAAATTTTATTTCAGCTATCAAAAAAATGTTGCGCGACTTCGCGAACTGATGCGTGATGAGCCAATGAAGCCCTTGGAGCGTGCCATGTGGTGGGTAGACTACGTGTTGCGGCATGGGGGAGCCAAACATTTACGAGCACCTGGAGCCAACATTACCTGGAGCCAATACCTCGAGCTCGATCTAGTTTTAACGTTATTAGCAATGACTTTGTCAGTCAAATTTGCATTGTTAGTATCTGTTTGGGTGATATACAAATGTGTTATAAAAAGATATTCAATTAAAGCAAAAACTAAACGAGCTTGAGAAGTTAACCTATTACGCATTGTGTTGCAATGCAATGCAATGCAATTTACCGTTGGGTGTGCCATGTGTTTCTCCGCATCGATGCTGTTGTTGAGAGGCTGTTGACCGACTCGCAAACCATGGCCTGTTGTTCTGCAGGAGTGCGGGGCGATTTCCGACATAATCCGCCGTGCTCTTGTCACCGCGCTGGAGCGCCAGCTGTGCTAGAACCTAACGGTTTGGCACGCGACGATGGCAAGAGACCGGACGGCATGTCATTAAGGCCATGGAAGATGGGTAGGGCTTTGGTGTGGGACGCAACATGCGTCGACACCATTGCTCCAACCCATATACCTGGCACGGCTGGTTGTGCTCTGCAGCAGCTTCTGCAGAGGCTCTCAAGCAGCGCAAATACTCTAATCTTATAGCAAATTATGAATTTGTGCCGTTTAGAGTCGAAACGTTGAGATCATGGGGCTGAGCGCCCTCAATCTCTTCAGAGAGATTGCGAAGCGTATGGTCGAAGCTTCTCGTGACCAGAAGGCGGGCCTCTTTTTAGGTCAGAGATTGCAAGATGTAACGTGGGAATGCTGCCAGTCTTCTGGGAACGCTACCTCAAGAGGCATGCGACGCGGAGGAATTTCATGACGCATTTTAATAATATTTTAGTAAAATTTGTAATTAGGTATTTTAGTTTCAGTTTTATTTAAATTCTGCTAGAAGCATTATGTGTTACATGAAATTTAAAATGTGTATGTTAGTTTTATTCAAATTGTATTGTTATTCCTAAAAAATAATATTACCTATAAGTCATTTTTTTATCATCTTTAGACGATCATATTTTCTTATTTTATTGACTGCCGACAAAAATAAAATAACAGAGACATGCTTACAGAAGATATTGATTTTATGAAAACAAAAATATTGTTATAAAAAAGGGGAGAAACAGATGCTAGGAAGTCCTCTTAATGTTTATTTATGGGTGGAGGGTGGTGGTCTAACTCCCCACGAGCTCCAGTCCGCTTGGGGAATGTTTTGTTTTTAAAATTATTTGAATGTGTACTATGTGTTGTTTTGTTCCGGTGGCTGATGGTTGTATCCAATGCTTTACGCTCCGGAGGAGGGTTTGCAATGGGCAGGGAGTTGCTCCCATCATGACATCAAATGCGTTTAGCCTATTTGATTTTGTGACTATTTGTTGTTTTCGAGGCTGCTCTGGTGCGTAGGGCGAAGTCAGTTGATCAGTTTTGCGCTTCTCGTTTCCTGGTCTCCCTTCCTTGATTATCAATTTATCATAATTAATAACTACATAATTTCCCATCCCCCTTTCTTCTTCAAGTTTTGATTGTAGTTCCTTCCTTTTGTCAAGAACCTCCTTCGGATAGTCTTCAGACGCGTATGCATTTTTAAATTTCTTTTTATTTCGCATGATCTCAGTTTTTTTCCAGTTGTTAACAAATGGTACAAGTATTGGTCTTTGTTTACCAGATTAACTGGTGCTTTTGCCAATTCTAGAAATCATATTTACGTCCCTGCTTAGAAATATTTAAAAATCTTTTAGTTTAGCCGTTACAGTTTCTAGATAATAGAGGAATTTTCGTTTTCTTCTAATATCCCGTGCAGAATTATATTTTAATCCTTCTATTTTTTTCTAAATGGCTTATTTTTCGTTCAATGCCTGGTTTTCTAACTGTAGTGCTTCAATGTCCTTATTTGATTTGACATCTCGATTTTCATTTGTTCGAATAGTGTTAGTAGGTTTTCCATTTCGAAGTTAATATTTTATAGTGGAACGGAACGTAGGGGTTGGCATTAGAATCGTGCCAATCGAATTTGGGATTGTTAGGGGTTGTGTTAGATAGGGGTTGGTCTCCCCTTCTCAAAAATACCCCTCCCCCCCTGCGGAGATGCGTGGTTTTTTTTAAGGGCTGTTTAAAGTTTCGTGTAACGGAACGGAGTAATGTGTGATAAAACGCTATATTATTATTTTTATACGTTCTAAATATAGTTTATGTTAATAATTTTACCATTTGAATATATATTAACGCTTTTATTATTCAATATTACAATAATTAATAAAAAACTTTTTTTTTTTTTGGTGAAACGGAACGCACGCGTCCTCCATTTTGTGAAGTGTCGTAGTATTTACTCTGTGGTAGGATTGCATTCCGTTTCGATTTCCCGACTCTGAACGTTTTGTTTTGTTTGATAATGAATTGGTTGATAATGGTTGGGGAGTAGGATACATGGGGGTAGGGAGTTTAGTCGCGTATGGTCCAATTGTCAATAAACGACTTGGATAGATTAGGTTAGAAGGCTAATGCGGGAGCGGAGCGGAGCGGAGCTCCCGCATTAGGCCTTCGTGGTTATTTTTTTTTATAACCACCCAGAAAGACCGCCCAGAAAAACAGGAAAACATTGTTTCCTGTTTTTGACAATTGGGCCAAACGCGACTAAAGGGGGTTAGGAGTAGGGAAATGGGGGACTAGGGAGTAGGTATATAGGGATTGGAGTTCTCTACACATCAGAAACTTACTTAATCCTAGTTAGTTACATCAAAAATAAACTTTTAGGTTAGGTTATGAAAATGTTCATAACTTAAAAACTACGCGTTTCCGCAGCGTGGGAGTTTATGGGGAGATTCCCATCATCCCCCCCTCCCCACTCTCCCACTCTCCCCCCTTAATTCGATTGGCACGATTCTAAAGCAATCCCGAACGTAGTTGCGTTAGCGCAGATTTATTGCCGCCGTTAGGTTGGTACAGGGTTTTTACTGTGATATTAAAATGGTTACACTACACTTCTGCCATAGATCGTTGTCTTGTCAATGGTTTTGACAACATATAACCTCAAAGTTCTTTTCTTAGTTTGAGTCCACTTGTAACAATGTAATAAGCACAATTTACACTAAGTTTTATTGTTTGTTATACACAATGGTCGAGTTTACACAAGATCTGCACTGATTGCAATGATTTGCAGAAGATAGTGTATTATTTTCGCAGTTTTTGTGACGAAAAGCTGAGAACATTATTATTGCGTCTTTACGTAAAAGAAGCCGGAACCGGAAAAAAATCAGTTCTAATTTTTCAGTTCAAATATTCTTTAAAAAACAGATTATAACAATATTCACAATATGGTAAAAATATAAATAAAGATAATAAAGTCAAAAATTAAAATATCAATGAAATTGAAATTACTGAAGTAAAAATGGAATTAAAAACCAAATAATGACAATTTCATAAAAAAATACATTAACATTAAATTAAATGATATAAGTACAGTCAACATCAATAGTAACGTAGTATCTGAATTGTCCAAAAGAAATGCAAGATATATATCACAATAGTCTGACAAATCGCTTCACAAAAGTGTTTGGTACATTAATATTTTCATAATGTAAAAAAAAATATCTATCAAAAGTAAAGCTGTATCAGAAATTTTCAAAGGTACCTGAAATAAAAATAAAACTTTCGGCGAACCTAAACATTTTCAGAATATTTTGATTTAAATATTATGTTCTGCCTTTTATTTTATGGCTTGTCAAGAATTGTCATGTTTACGGAATGTACCTATATGTAGGAACATGGTCATGTCCATGCGGGAACGTCTTCAGTATAATATAGAATGATATACTGAAGACTAGAACTAGCGTTTGCCCGCGGCGCCGCCCACGATCACGGCCGTATCGCGTATCGCTACCAAGCATAGCCTAGGTCCTTTCTCGTGGTCTAAACTACTCTTATACCAAATTTCATCAAAACCCGTTCAGTGGTTTAGGCGTGAAAGCGTAAAATACAGACTAACAGACAGACTGTGTTACTTTCGCATTTCCATACCCGATTCTAAAGATGCCATTCAAACTGATAACTTTAAATATGTGATTCGTTAATTTTTAACCTTTCCGGTATCTATGCAAATGGAAAAAATAACCGAGGCAGATAGACATGTGCAACACCAGGGGCGTCACACTCGTGCTACCGACCCTGCTGCTCGCACTGCTGCTAATAATTGAATAAGGACCGGGTATATCACTTCCCTTCTCCTCTGACTATTTTGATATATTTAAATATCAGTCACTTTAAAAACACAATTTAGTTATGAGTGTTGAAAAAAATACGAATCAGCTTATTTTGGAATTAGTTCTTTGATTATTTTGAAACCTTAACGCGAGTGATTAATATTGGAACGAACTGAGTCAGGTTATTGAAAAAAAATATAGAGTCAATACTTTTGGAACTCAGTTTTTGATCAGCTACTATTGACGCTGACTATACATACCAAAATTATTTATTAATAAATAAAATGCCTGCCGGACAAACAAAGAAATGACTTAGAGTCATTTGTTTGGTTCTCCGTACCATACAAATACGCTGAGAACGCTGTTGGAGGTGGTCCTCAGCTTGCGCCCCAGAGATGTGCACCGCTTCCGCATTGCCGTGCAGAAATAGTCGACACAGGCGACGGCAAACATTCCCGACTTATTTAAGGACGCATATCATATCGCCTTAACTATTATATTAGGTCCTTACATATGAAATTGGCGTTTTGTATGGGAGGAACAAAAAGTCAAATATTTTTAAATATTATATATTTAATTAATCAAAGTATGAACCATTGTTTTCTATGCACTTTTGCCATCTCATAGGTAGTTCATTGATCCCTTTACTAAAAAAACCAGTCGGACTGGAATCAATAAAATCTGTGAAGGTGATTTGGACTGCCCGATGGGACTCAGATGAGAGTTGAATTTTTTCTCTTGCAAGAAGTTGTCCAAATTTCGAAAAAAATGGTAATCTGTTGGAGCAAGGTCCGGGGAGTACGGAGGATGTCTTATACATTCCAATTGAAGCTCTTCTAATTTGGTAGCCGTCTATTGTGCGGTGTGTGGTCTAGCGTTGTCGTGAAGCAGCAGTGGCGTGGAGCGATTGACCAGCCTAGGTTGTTTAGCCGCTAGCTTTTCCATCATTGTTTGCAATTGCTGACAATAGACATCAGCCGTAATAGTCTGGCCAGATTTGAGAAAATTGTAATGAACAATACCGGCACTAGTCCACCAAAGGCTCACAAGTAACTTTTTTAGGGTTAATTTTCGCTTGGGGCAGGATTTGGCTGGCTGGCCAGGATCCAACCATTGCGCTGAGCGCTTCCGATTATCGTAAAGAATCCATTTTTCATCACAGGTAATGATTCGGTTTAAAATACCTTCATTATTGTGCCGGTTCAGTAATGTAACGCAGCAGTCGACGCGCGTTTGCCGGTTTGCTTCAGTCAATTCGTGAGGTACCCACCTTTCAAACTTTTTAATCTTCCCAATTTGCTTCAAGTGAATTAAAACAGTTTTATCACTAACACCGCAGCCTGCAGCTAACTCGGACGTGGTTTGCGATGGATCCGCTTCCACAATAGCCTTCAATACTTCATTATCAACTTGGGTCTCAGGCCGTCCACGGGGCTTGTTCTGCAGGTCGAAATTTCCAGAACGAAAACGTTGGAACCAAAAACGAACTGTGTTTTCTTTTGCAACATGACCGCCATAAACATCATTCACCCTTCGAGTCGTTTCCGCAGCACTAGTGCCACGGCGGAACTCGTATTCGTAAATAATGCGATATTTTAAGTTTTCCATTTTGTAAAATGAGTGACGCAAACAGAAAAAAAACAGAAGAAAAAAAACAAATGAATGACGGACATCGAAGCACAAATACATGAGTAAATAGCTGTACAAATTTGAATTTGGAATTCCTTACCAAAGAGGAGAAAATCGTGATTAAAGTGGCCAGTACGAAAAACGCCAATTTCATATGTAAGGACCTAATATAAAGGCAAACAATTAAATTCTTCATGTATTTGATCTTCAACGTAGTACAATGACGCTATTCGCCTGTACAGTTTTGTGGTTTCTTTTGGTTGCGAGTGTTAGTGAAGCAGCACGAATTTTAGCTGTGTTTCCAGTTCCGTCTATAAGCCATCAAATAGTATTTCGACCCTTAACTCAAGAATTAGCAAAGAGAGGACACGAGGTCGTCGTCATTACGCCAGATCCAGCTTTTGAGAAACAAAATGCCCCTTTAAATTTGACAGAGATCGATCTTCACGATGTATCATATAAATTATTGCAAGAAATATTCATGACCACATCTAGGGGAAACAAAGATGATCTCAAGGCACAAATGAAAATTATTTTACATTTTGTTATTGTATTACTTGACGTCCAGCTGAAAGATGGCCAAGTAAGAAATATTATTGAAGACAAAAGTCAAAAATTCGACTTGATTCTAGCAGGAGCGTGTGTGAGACCTACTCTAGTATTTCTTATATATTTGAACCACCTTTAATCCAGGTTAGCTCTTTTGGTGCAACATTTGATAACTTTGCTATCATCGGTGCTCCTAATCATCCATTACTATATCCACACGACAGAGACTTTAGACTTTACAATTTAAGTACGTGGGAGAAAATAACCGAGTTATATAATAGCTACAAATATAATCAAATGTTTGAAAATAATAAAATATTGGAACACAAGATGCTCATGACACATTTCGGAAATAAAGTTCCAACTATTGATGAATTAGGTAACAATGTAGACATGTTGTTCCTGAATGTGAACCCTATTTTCGATGGCATTCGGCCCGTTCCGCCAACGGTCGTATACATGGGTGGCTTACATCAAAAACTTTAAGAGGAACTGCCATTAGTAAGTACCAATTTAAATTATAATAAATAGTCCTAACAGTCATATTTTACCAACTGCGCTTTTTAGTCACATGTAAATGCCATCAAGGGGGAATTATTTATCATAGACTGTATGTTTACTATTGGATAGAGACCAGCTTTTAGCCACCTTCTATACCAACCAATATGCGTTTATCGATAATTCTCTACTTACTTACATACTTAGATCGGCGACTCATCAACAAACACACCATATGGGCCTCGATGACCTTCACATTATAATAAATTCATCAAAGGGGTTAGAGATGCACTATAGGTTCGTAATTTTTGACTGTAATATTATTATAGATTGCATATTTTTCTATTTTCAGGATCTCAAGTCAGATCTAGATTCTTCAGTAAATGGTGTATGACAGGTTGATGATGACAGGTTCGTACAATGGTTTTTGTTATGGCCTGTTTGCACAGACGACAGACTGTAGTCCACAAAGCACATCAATTGCAAAAAAGCAACTTGAATACAATGTTCTATACAATAAGATTAATATGTATTTTGCAGTTACCGTAGCAATATCATTGAACTAAGAAATAATATGCGTGATGAACCCGAGCCTCCGCTTGACCGCGCTGTCTGGTAGAATGAGTACGTCATCAGACATGGTGCTAAGCATTTGCGTTCGCCTGCAGCTAATATTTCCTGGGCAGAGTACTTGGAAACTGAACTACTTTCAATATTATTGACAGTGTTTCTTGCAGTGATTGTATTAGTTACTATAGGTTTTAAGATCGATTTACAACATAAGCCTGCGGTAGCCTAGTGGTATGGGTAATAGACTGCTGAGACGAGGTCTCGGGTTCGACCCCAGGTTTACCATGGCACACACCAATGACTTTTCGATGCTTTTCGAAGTTACGTGTGTATTTATCGCAGGTTTATAAGTGCCCGGTTAATGGCAATAGGCTCGCCACCTATTACATTGGGACCTAAACATAAACTGGCGAAATGTGGGTGCTAGCACCTCTGCCTACCCCTTCGGGGAATACAGGCGTGAGTTTATGTTATGTTATATTATTTTACAATTTTGTGTTTCATAATTTTGTTATTGCCAAAATCAAACGTGCTTAATAAAGTTTAATTAAATTTTCTGTTTTGTTTTAGTAATTTGAGTTTTTTTTTAAATTAAATTCTGTATTATCAATTTCTTAACAAAATTAGTATATAGTCAGAGACAGCCTCCGTGGCGTAGCAGTAGTGAACGCAGCCGCTACGCATGAGCGCAATGCAAATATTTGTATGCCTCAATATGGGTATTTGCATTGGTCTGGCCGCGCTTCGATTCCGGTTGCCATACGAACATCTATGGCAGTCGTTATGGGTTTTTGGAGCCCTCATAAGTCGTGTGGGTTGTGGAGGTCAGATGGCAATCGCTTCACAGAAAATATCGGTTTAGCCAAATCCGCAGTTAGACTGGTAAAGCGGACTCCAGATTTGACGATGCAAATAATACCCTTTCTGAAATATTGCATTGGTTTACGAGTCACATCTTGCTGCTCAATGCTAAGAAAACGAAATGTGCAAAGTTTACTAGGCCTAATATGAGACAGGTTGATGCTCGTATTAAGCTGTATACACACCGCACCCAGCGACCTGCCGGCACGAACCCGGCGGGCAAGCCAGCGGCCTTGTTTTATTGGATTTTGCCGGCAGAGTTGTTAAAATAAGTCTGACTGACTTGCCCGCCGGGTTCGTGCCGGCAGGCCGCCGGCTGCGGTGAGTAGACAGCTTTACAATGAACGATGAATCTGTTCAAATAGTCGATACCACAGTTTTTCTTGGATAGATAGTAAACAGCAATGGGGTTCTCATATCACAGCCTTTGGCAGGAAGACTTAGTTCAGCTGTCTATGTGGTTAGAAAAATAAGGTCACTAACTGATGAGGAAACGGCACGATTGGTTTATTTTAGCTACTTCCGCGTACGTCGTATGGTCTGATGCAGTGGGGCTCAGCTGCTGATATTGAGACTATTTTCATATTACAGAAACGCGCGGTACGAGCTATTTATAGCCTCAGACCCCGTGACTCACTGAGAGAAGTTTTAAAAGAAATTAATATTTTAACAGTTGCTTCTCAATATATTTATTATAATATTTTATATGTACGCACCTTTAAAAAATCTCTGACCAACACAGTTATAATACAAGAAATAAAAATAAACTTGCATTGCCAAAACTCAGGTTTCATAAGGTTGGTAATTCGTTTGTAGGTAATTGGATAAAAATGATTGAAAATTGAAGTGAAAAAATTATTAATGAAAAAAGGTTATCATAAATTAGACGAATACTTAAATGATAAAGATGCATGGTCATCCCAATCTCATCACTTGCTCGCACTGTATAAATTTGCTATAAATAAAAACATATTTACAAAAAAAGAAGGATAATCGAGTTCACTTTGTTTCTTGCTGGTATCTTCTCAGTATTCAGTCATTTTCCAATGATTTATTTTATTTATTGTTCCTGTGATTCCAGACATTATTGTAATATTCTGACGTTCATATATGAGATCTTTATATGCCTAAACTGAATAAATGAAATTGATTGATTGAATGAATTGAGCTTCGGAAGCGACTGGGATTAACGCTTAGATGAAGAAGAAATTTGTGATTAAAATTATTTTCTTCTATGTTATTAATCTACTATATAAAAATAAGTCGGGTTTTCCTTCCTGACGCTATAACTCCAGAACGCACGAACCGATTTGGCTAATTTTGGTCTTGAATTATTTGTGGAAATCCAGGGAAGGTTTGTACGTTGAGAAAAATTCGAATAATTGCCGGGAACCGACATCCACGCGAGCGGAGCCGCGGGCAAATGCTAGTATAATATAGAAATCCTAAATATGGGTACGCCTGCATTTAACAATGTGTCAATAGTATCGATGATACTAAATGCTCATAAAAATTAGCTAGGCGGTCTCTCGTTTATGCATCAACGGCTGTACTCGCTTATGGGTTAGGTTTGGTTATGGTCCAAAGACCTCAGTGGCTATAAAAACATTTCATAATTTATTTTATTATAATAATATTTACTTTATAATTAAGAATTTATTAAATGCCTCGATCGAAACCAGTAGGTACCATACATACAAGTTCAGAACCAGATTAAGTCTGGTTCTAAAAATGACCTTGATAAAAATTATCATTAGTAGCAATATTTGCTTTTCTTAAACTATAAACTCATTAATTTATTAATGACTTTTATATTTTTGTTTTGATGATAAAACTACTACGACTACTTATTTGCACACCACAAAAAAAAAGAAAAAAAAATGGATGATTATAAATGTTTGACCGTGTTATCTATTAACTTGTATTTTTTTTATACACATGTTTTAGTATAGGATACTATTTAGCCAGTAGGTATTATTTTTTATTGTTAACTATGCTAAACACGAAATGATTAATGACCGCACACAAAAATAAAGCCAGCAGAATTTGTAAAATCATGTTCACTTTTATAAAACTCGTGTGACTCACTAAAGCCATACAACATCTGACAAGTTGTATCACATTTATAAATATTCGTGCTCAACAAATTTACAACAGTTAATACATATCGGTGCTCGGATCAACATGTTGATATCCTTGATTTTACCTGTGATTACTTATTTTACTACTTCAGTTCATACAGCAAATATATTGGCAGTATTTCCAGTTCCATCAATTAGTCATCAAGTAGTGTTTCGGCCAATAACGCAGGAATTAGCCAAAAGGGGCCACGATGTTGTGGTTATCACTCCAAATCCAGCCTTTCCAAAAGGACAAACACCACCGAGATTGACAGAAGTCGACGTTCATGATATATCCTACAAGATATTTATTGAAAAATTTATGACTACATCAAAAGGCAACAAAGATGACGTATTCACACAGGCAAAAATATTACTTGAAGCATTTGCCCTTGTGGTTGATGCTGTTTTACAAACTGAAGAAGTACAAAAAATATTGAACGATAAAAACAAGAAAATTGATATGTTGCTATTAGAGGCTTGTGTGAGGCCTGCGCTTGGTTTTTCTCATGTTTTTAAAGCTCCTGTTGTCCTAATTAGTTCACTTGGAGCAACTCCTGGGAACTTTGAACTTATGGGTGCGTCTGAGCATCCTATATTTTATCCTAACCTATTTCATCAAAAGCTTTACAACCTGACTATGTGGGAAAAAATTGTTAAACTCTACGGCCATTATCAAATTATGAAAGTTTATGAAAATAATGCAATATTTGATAACGAGGTTGTTAGAAAACATTTTGGACCTAATGTGCCAACAGTTGAAGAATTGGGAAATAATGTAGATTTGTTGCTAATTAATATCAATACAGTATTTGATGGAAGTCATCCAGTGCCTCCAAATGTAATTTACATGGGGGGTTTGCACCAGAAACCTGAAAAACCGTTGCCAGAAGTAAGTAATATTTTTTTAGAATAAAGAGTTTTAATGATATAGGAAGTATTTATGCCGGGACCGGGAACTATTTTAACAAGCCGTGTTGGTTTCCGGTGGAGTAGAATAGGACCACCCCAGTTCTTTCTGTGGGTGTCGCAAAAGGCGACTAAGGGATAGGGCTGTTTTCCATCCGTCAGTAAACGTACAGCCCAAGACAAAGGGCCCGGCTACACGGCGATAGGCTCGCCCCCTATTACATGGAATCGAAAATCATAAATTCCTACCCTTTCAGGGATTTACAGACGTAAGTATATGGATGGATGGAAGTAATTCTTAAAACAATGATGCAATTGAAACCGAGACTTCTTATTTTGCATCATGGTTGCATCTAATATTAGCACGTTGTTGTCCTTCTTCTCTCTGGTTTGGTTCGTATTTACGAGAGCAAATGCCAATATAGTCAATAGGATAGTAAACGCCAGAGCATGAGCTTGAGGCCCAAGATACTCGTAACCCTTCTGCAAGTCAGTGTACCTGCTAAACAATAGGGGAGGTTCTGGTGAAGGCTTCCCTCTGTCAAGGTTAGAGTAGATGGTAGTCATTTCTGGAAAAATCGTCCGTTATGTCGAGGTCCGGAATCAAAACAAAACGCAAACCTCACGCAGGATCCAAAGTCCAAATTATATAAAAACACCCAAACCGTAATTATTCGTATATATTTTTTTATACACTGAGCGTCAATCGAACTTTTGCCCTCTGACCTAGGTAGCAATCGAACGTAATATCCAGAAAGATCTTCGAGCTAAGATCTTGATACCTTTTCTGTATTAATTTGTTAAAATATAATGGCACAAAGTAATCCGTAATAAAACGGCTAAAATAATTCAATGTGCTATTATTCGAGTAAACTTCCTACTGAACAATCCCACAAGGTAGTTATGAAACTTCGGTAGGTATTTTTGACCATTTCCTGGCTAATATTTCAAACCAAGATCAAAACGTTTTTACACACGGTTACGTTTCTTTATATCGACTACAAATAAAAAGATAATGATCTAATCAGTTCTTAGTTACGTAATTACTACCGAATAATGTAGAGTAAAACTTTAATCATATATTATCTAGTATTTTATCGTTGTAGGAAGTATTCTTATGTGAATAGTAATCATATAGACACTGTATTTTTTTTTTATGTTGCTATAACATTGGAGATTAAAACCAAAACAAACATGGCGCTTAGACGGGAGAAAACAATTGAACTCGCGACACTGTGACCATTACCAACACCTATGGCTAAGTTTTCACTGTTGTGTGTACGCCCAGAGCCTCCATGGTGGCGTAGCGGTAGTGAATGCGGCCGCTACTCAATCCCCGCTCAGTGCAAATATTTGTATGCATGAATATGGGTATTTGCATTGGTCTGGTCTTGCCTCGGAGAGCACGTTAACCCGTCGGTCCCGGTTGCCATTGTAACATCTATGGCAGTCGTTACGGGTAGTTGGATCCCTCAAAAATCGAAAAACTAGTTTTGCTGCAATACTTGGATATCGCCTTTGGGTTATGGAGGTAAGATGGCAGTGGCTTCACAGGAAATATCGAAGTTCAGCCAAATCCGCAGTTTGACTGGTAAAGTGGGCCCCAAACTCTAAACTGGAAGCGTCGGATGCGAGTAGGATTAACGCTAAGATGAAGAGAACAGTACGCCCTGAGAGTGCTGTTATTTTTTAATGGTTTATTTATAAGCTCATTCATATACATTAATTAAAAAGCTATTATTTAAATATCACAAATAGACAATTCATTTTTATTAATTTGTATAATTTAGAATAATTGTATGTAGTTGTTGTAGAGTAAAGTTAAACGAAATAATAATGATAAAATTATTTATTACGCATAAATTATTCAGGTTGAGACTGCATGCACAACGACGTAGAGGCTAGCTTCAAATGATGTTAATTATATTATTTTAGAATTTCTTAGCAAACCGAAAATTTCATATAATTAAAGTGATACAATAAAGATTTGCTAAGGCATTTAGTTAAGTACGGTATCTACGTATTTTACTACATACACTACTTAGATCAGAAAAAGAAAGCACCTGAAATTCTAGATCTAGTTTTTGATTAAATAATATCAATTTTCCAGGATATCAAGAAATATTTGGATTCATCCAAAAACGGCGTGATTTACGTTAGTTTTGGTACAAACGTGGATCCAACTTTGCTGCCTGCGGAGAGAGTTCAAATTTTAGTGAAGGTGTTCTCGAAACTGCCGTGCGACGTATTATTTAAATGGGACAATGAAGAACTGCCGGGCCGTACTGACAATATCAAGATTATGAAGTGGCTGCCACAGTCAGATTTGCTAAGTACGTTCAATTTAAGTACAAGCTAACTTACTACCACCATCATCATCATTATTCCCAGTTGCGTCTTACTCCTAGTTTTTTGATTTGGCTAATACATCTTCTACGAGGGTGACTGTCGGCTGATCTCCTGGAGGAGTATGCAGTTCTCTCCTGTTAATTCTGTTAATTAAAGAAAGACGCTCATACATGGCCTTTCTTATTCGGGTAGGCAGGACAGATGGCTGTCACTCCCATAAAAACCATACAAGTCAAATTAAAAAAGTGAGAAGGAGTAAGCAAACCCAAGCTTAATCGTACAAGTTTCAGATACACGCTGATTAGTCCTAAGGTTGTAAATAAAAGATATATAGAATACTTTAATAATAATGAAAATAAATAATTTTTCAGGACATCCAAAAATAAAACTGTTCATCACTCAAGGTGGCTTACAATCAACAGATGAGGCTATTACTGCAGGCGTACCATTATTAGCTATGCCAATGTTAGCTGATCAATGGTACAATGCCCAAAAATACGTCCATCATGGGATCGGTATAGAACTTGATTTGGGAACACTTACCGAAGAACAATTAACAAACTCGATAAATACTATTATCAATGATCCAAGGTTAGTTAGTCACCTACAAAATTACTACAAGTAATGGTGCAGTCGCCATCAATGTCAGCTTAACAAATCCCTAGTTACCGATCGATCACTAGCTTAAAACAAAAATAGACTAATTGATAAATCTTATTTGTGAATATCTTAGTATATTAATTTTTTGTAATAAAAAGATCATTTATAAAGTTGATGACGACTGTACAAGAGATTGTAGAACAATCGAAAGGAATGTCAGTCGAACGTATTTTTTTTTTTATATAGGACACCTCAATTTGACTTCATCTCGCCTGATGTTAAGCTAAAGGCAAAGTCTCGGAAAGAGGGTCACCATCGGAAACATGTACCATGTTAACAGTGGTGGCACTCAGCTTGACGGCCTCGTTAGATGCCTTTTCACGCCCCGCTTAAAGGACCCGGGACTGTAGGAAGAAGGAAACACGTGAGCTGGCAGGGAGTTCCAGGTCTTAATGGTGTGGCATAGGAATGAGTCGCTGAAACGCTTGGTTCTTGCTGGTATACTCTGCACCGTATATGGATGGCATCTTAGCCCTGCACGTGTCGTCCTGTGTAGGAAAGGAGAGGGTGGGACTAATTGGAAGAGCTCGTCAGAACATTTACCATGGTAGAGACAGTAGAAAACTGCCAAAGACGCAACACCTCTACGCATCTGCAAAGGCTCGAGGGTGTTCGTGACCTCAGGATTCCCAATAATACGGACCGCACGTCGCTGCAACCTGTCGAGAGCATCTAGTAAGTGCTTTGCGGAGCCGTCCCAGAGATGTGAGCAGTATTCCACGCAGGAACGAATTTGGGTCTTGTATAGAAGACACCGCTGCTCCGGCGTGAAAAAACGTCTTACTCTGTTCAGGACTCCGAGTTTACGCGAGGCTGATTTGATGATACTCTCGATATAGTTTTTGTTATTCAGTTTGCAGCGAACATCCATACCGAGGATATTGAGGTGATCCTGCAGTGGCAGTGGTGTGCTCTGAAGAGTGGGAAGGGGTAGGAAAGGAGATACTTTTGCTGTAAACGCACATGCCTGGGTCTTCTTGGCATTGAACTCGACCAGGTTCCTAGCACCCCATTGAGAAATGTGGTCCAGGATCCAGTCCAGCTCAGTGACAAGAAGCTGCCTTTTTTCCGCGATATCAGACTGCTTGGCCGCAGGATTTGCGTAATAACTCCCGTATAAGGTGCTGTCGTCTGCATAGCAATGAATGCTACCGTTAGAGAGCATATCATTGATATGCAGAAGAAAGAGAGTGGGAGATAAGACGGAACCCTGCGGCACGCCAGCATTTACCTGCAAGAACTCCGAAGCTCGTCCATCACAAAGGACGCGAATACGGCGCCCCCGCAGGAAGCTTGCAACCCAGTTGCACAGTCTGGGAGGCAGGCCAAAGGCTGGAAGCTTGGAAAGAAGCGATTTGTGCCATACCCTATCGAAAGCCTTGGCAATGTCAAGACTAATTGCCAGTGACTCGCCGTGCTTTTCCATAGCCTCACCCCAAAGGTGGGTCACGTACGCCAGAAGATCACCCGTTGACCGTTTCGGTCTAAAACCGTATTGCCGGTCACTAAGCAAGGAGTGATCCTTTATGTGGCGCATGAACTGAGTGTTAATAATGTGCTCGAACACCTTGCACAGCACTGAGGTGACGGCTATGGGTCGATAGTTGGCTGGGTCCGAGCGATCCCCCTTCTTGGGCATCGGCTGGACATTCGCCTCCTTCCAAGCCAAGTCAAGTCAGGAGATGGTATTGTATACCCCTACTGAAAAGAGCTGTAACTGTGTGCACATAATATTATCATGTAAGTAATAAATTATCTTTTCTTTTCCAGTTATCGCCAAAATATAATCCGACTGCGAAATCTCATGCAGGACGAGCCAATGAAACCATTGGAAAAAGCCATGTGGTGGATGGAACATGTGTTACGTCATGGAGGTGCAAAGCATCTACGGGCACCTACAGCCAATATCTCCTGGTCTGAGTATCTGGAATTAGAACTAGTTTTTACCATAGTTACAGCGTTATTATTCCTACTAACTATAGTTGTTGCAGGACTATTTTTACTTTATAAATATGTTTTGAGTAGTCCCGGCAATGTAAAAGTAAAACGACAATAAATTCTGGGAAATGATTTGTTTTTAGTTATTTAGGGTTTGTGATAACGTCCTATTTTAGGATATACCTGGGGTCTCCCCACAATCGGTAAAGTGACGAAAATAAATAGCAGCAAGAAGAAGTGTACGGACATAAGTAGAAGGCGAGCGGCTGTGTCTGCCTACCTCGAAGGGAAACAGGCATAAATGAGTATGGAAACAATAAATCAAGATTTTTTTATGTTTGTTATTTTCAAATTTGTTATTATCTATTTATACTATTATCATTTCCGTTAGTCACGGTCGCGCTTGATGCATTCACTTCATAGTACATGGTGCGCTTTCCAACTTTTACTTCTCACTTTGCACGATCCTAGGTATTCATGGTAATGAAAACACTGATATTCAAGTCATTTTCTCGTCTCTCGACAATTTCTTTTCTAATAAATTAATTTTTGACTTTTCAAGGTTTTTAGCTTGCATGTTTTGAATGTGTATTATGAATGACGTGTACACTATAATATTATGCAACATAATATGCTGATAACGACGTTATTTAGATTTGCACAATAAGCACAAGTCGAGCTTAGGATATAAGACTAGTTTATACCTAAGTTACTCTTTGTTTTTGTGTTGTGTGTTTTTTGCATTACTTGTAATAAAATTACTGGTTGAAGAACACACTACCAAACACACAAATAATATGTCGCTAATTGGCAGCAAAAGTTTTAAAGCAAGACAAATCGCCAGCAAAAGCATCTGCGACTACAATAACAGGCAAGCATCAAGGAACAGGGTTCGTTTAATTTTCGCGTTATCAAGTAAATGCCTCCAATTTTGTTCGCTTATCTTAATAATGGGCAGCGGAAACTTCGCTCATGAGGGGATACGGTAAGGTCTTAATGTAAGCGGATAGAATAATGACGATGATAAATTTGATGTACGTTAATGAGATGCTAACTCGAAATTTTCTACAGTTATTGTTGGAAGTTTATGCGAATGTTATTATAAAATAAAATTATTTTGAAGGTACTATTGCGATTTGCTTTATATTATTTTCCTCTGCCCCACTAAACCACCCCACCAGTGTGCCCCACAAGTCCACAGTAGAATCCATACTAATGTTATAAATGCAAAATTAAGTCTGTCTGTCTGTATGTTACACTTTCACGCCTAAACCGATTTTGATGAAATTTGGAATAGGGGTAGATTAGACCATAAGAAAGGACATAGGCTATGTTTGGTTGCGATAACCGACATCCACGCGGGCGGCGCCGCGCGCAAAAGCTAGTCTGCTATAAATACATTTTAGTGAGGCAGTTTCTATTGTATTGTTTATTTCATTATAATGCTAACCCCGTAAGTTTCTATTGTGTTCATTTATTATTTACACTATTTTCTGCGTTCACCGATGTAAAATTTATGAGCCTAACCCGTTTTCAGCAAGTGTACGAGCTCAGAGATGAGACCCCAAGGATCTAGGTAGCCCCGAACACACTAATGATTATTTTCTTTGTCAAAATAACTCAATAATCTGTGAATCCTTTTACGTGATAAAAGCTGTAGCGATTAATATACAACCGCAATCTACTGCGACTGGTACCATATCAGCTGAGCTGAGCACAGCAAACAGCAATGATTATGTAATAAGCAGAATGCAAATAAAAGGTTGAGGCACTATTAATATTATTGGTTTAGCTTTTAGTTCTTCGTCAACTCAGCTTGTCGTGTCATTATACGATTTTAAAATTAGTTCTTTTTTCATAGATTTAAGATCATTTAAGAAATTTCTCGTCTATATAGTGTTAATGCCTTTTGTGTATTTGAATACTAATTCTACGATTTATGATGATTATCTGTAGAAATCTTTTGCGAGAAGCCTATAATTCAACTGATGTGGTACCAAACCTAAACTAATTATACCATTATTAAAACTAGTCACAATTTTTTGTAGCCCATTAATTCAAAGTTCTCCAGTAACTTTAAAATGTAATTCATAACTGAAGTTTTTTAAAATAGTCTCCTTTGTCTGGCAAAAGTTTTTTACATCGCCTTAGTTATGAATTTCAGGGTAAGAAGATTGTTCTCGTAATTTTAAAATCAAAGTAAATAATAATTATACATTTTAGCTTGTGTTTTTTTGTTATCATACGAAATAACACAAACTTTAAACGTTTATCCCCGGAGGGCAGAGGTAAATTGACTCGAACCATGCATATGAAGCTGAGTCTGGGCTGTATATATCTGTCTGATGTCCATATCCATCAGATATATGAATGAAAATTACTTTCCCAGAACACAGCACAGCTTTATTAAACATTCAAATTCCTACTTTGATATATCAACAGGATATTTGCAATGTTTATTTTGTTCTTTTGAACAGCGCTATGATTTCGGATGCGCTTGTGACCGCTGAGTTTGCTTTTCGGTTCGGGTACTCAAAAGAATAAATAAGTAGATGTCAGTGTCCCGTTGGTTGTTAGAACGAGGTATTCCACGAAGCGCACCCAAACGAAGCGCACCCAGACGAAGCGCACCTAAAGTATTCCACGAAGCGTACCCATAGGTTTAATTTATAGCAGATAATTTAATTGAAAGTTTTGCTTGCATACCATGTTTATTCCCGTATTGAGTATAATATGGATATTACCCGACGGAGTAGAAAGAGATGTATAAAAACCCACGTTTAGCAACTATTATTTTCGATCCCACATAATAGTGATCGAGCTAATTAGCAATTGGGCACTTTAGCTGGCATGGACTGTATGTTTATTGTCCAATGGAGAACAGCCCTGTCTATTAGTCTATATCCACCGAAAGGAATGGAGTGGCATATTCTACTAAATCCACAGTGTTGTTTCCCAAACCGGTGGTAAATATTACACCTAAAACTATATTCTGTTTTCGTATCGGTTCACGGACTGATTGCTAAGAGCCTCTATCACCATCTCAAGACGATTACTATAGACAGTTGGCTCAAGAGCCTAATGCAGAAGGTGGTACTCGTCGATACGGCACGCGTTCTAAGGAGGTTTCTCTCTCTGGAGCCCTAACCACAGCTAGCTTGGTCCCTGTACCCAGCGTCGGTGGAGCTAAAGTATATTTAAAAATATAATTTAAATATCTATGATATATGAAGAATATTAACAGAGCAAATCTCGGTGAAAATCATTGAAGAACCAATAATAAAAGGATTGTACGAAAGCCACTTGCAATTCTATTACAAAACTTCTGCTCAGCACAAACCACTCAGTATCTTTGGAATTGGAAATTACTTGGAGTAGATGAAATTCCTTCGATATCCTTTAAAAACGTAGGTTGGAAATGAACTGGATCTTAGAGAGTGTAGATATTCGAGATTAAAATAATGTGACATACATACATAATACTCTCGGCTAAAACCCCCAAAGGGGTAATAGGTAAACTGGTGTACTAAACACTCAGGTTTCACCAACAATGTCATTTTTTTTTTTAAAGAATATTAGAACCGAAGTTACTAATATTCCCTCTAACCCCTCCAACTAAGCTAAATTGCTTGTGCTAGGAGTGGGTTCACATCGGTAGTGTAATGGCTAGGATCGAACCCGGGACCTCTCGATCGTAAGGCCGACTCCTTAACCACTAAGCCACCGACGCTCATATAATAGGGGGCGAGCCAACTGCCGCCAAGCAGGTAGGCTTACGTATATTTACTGACAAACATACTCGTAAGTAACTAACGTACATAAATAAAGATATTTAAATGTTTAACTTTTAGCCTTCCCCATTTTCAAGTCGCAAGTAAATAACAAATTGGTGCAAAAATAGCACTATCATAGAGAGGAATATCCTGGCGAATGGACCTACTACTGTTAGTACAGTCAGCATCATAAAGATGTTGCTCAAAATGATCTTTTGTTCGTTTTTTTACCCCCTTACAGTTGACCGATTGTTCTGATATTTGGTACACACCTTTAATTTGGACAATAATAAAATATAAATCAATAAAACAGTTTAATTTGCTCTTAATACGAGAGCTTTAGTATCATTTAGAGATTTCGTCGTCAAGATATTTATGACGCTGACTGTACAAAACGAGCACCTGTTCTCTCTTCAGAGCTGCTGAGTCAAAGGTGCCAAATGATTTGATGATCGCCGACCTTCATTTGGAAGATGACACCCAAAGAAGAAAAATAGCACTATTCCACCGTTAAAATGTTCAAATAAACTATTTTCATAAGGAATAAGACACTTGTACCTTTCCACATTATCAATACAAGTAGCACGACTGTGGAAAAGTCACAAGAGTGCCATCGATCGAACAGTATTACACAGTGTAAATGGTTTTCATTTCACTGCAATCGTATACAAAACCGAAACTTCTGCAACGATAAAAACAAAAAGATCGCAATAATCAATAGGAATACTTAAAATCGAAACCACTATCGTATCAGTTGAAACGTATCTGAAACGCCTCGCAATCTGTATCCACATCAATGACGTCAATAAAAAAAATCCCATTACTCTGATATATACTGACAAATCCGTACAAGTATGTACGACTGAGGAATTTAATACAGGCTGAACATTTCAACGGAATCACACGACAGAATAGTCAGAAGATTAATAGCTATATTTCTGGAGTGTACTCGTTATTACACTAACACATACACAAAACTATCAACAAACCAGATTTCTTTTCTGTCCTCATAAATCTAAAGCTCTCCTACTTTTTCTTTTAATTAGGGTTATCTTGACTTTTTTGGATACGACTATCGTATGACCTGCCAAGCTCGAGAAGGTAAGTAATTGTCATTACTATCAACAAGCATAACTTATGAAAATACTTTTCGTTCGAAAAAACTTTATTATTTCACTCGGCTTCTCTAACCCTCGTCTAGGGCATCGTATGGAACAATGTTAAAATTACAATTAATTACACAATATAAGTACAAACCTACAGTTTTAGGCGTCAAAGAATTTCTTCCCATCGATGTCAACCGGCACAAATTTTATCACAAAAAAAAAATAGTAATAGTAGAGAATCGTATTGTTGCACAAAGTTATACTACTACAGAAATTATTTTGTAGCATACCAAAACGTCATGCAATCCTACCACGCGTGAGATTATTGTTCGTAGATAAAAAGAACGAGGGAGGCAGCGCCAATTGTCGGCTGATTGGAAACAATTTCAATATTGATTATTAAAATTGGTAACAAAGGAATGGATAAGGAGATATTCCTTAGAAGATTTTGAATAGGGTGTAGTCAATTTTATTGTTTTATTCCACAACTTTTTTTAGATCTTAATATTATGTTTTCCATACAAGATGCGCACATACCGCAATTGAGTTAAAGATTTTTTTTAACTTATTTACTGGCTGTACCTGGACTGCCAGTATATGATAAGAAAATGTTATCATGATATAGTATTTTCGGAATCTTACATAAGATCCAAGTGACATAATTATTATTTACCCATGGACGTCAACCACGTTTCTCACCCTACTGTTCTAATTACACGTCGTGCATCCCTGTCCGTGTCGATTCAGGTCAGCCTAATGAGATTCAGACCTTGTTATATGAACCCTGAAAAAATGCTCTGGATTGTAATATTTACATCGAGATTAGTAAGTAGAAATATCTTACCGTACTTTGAGAAGAGGAACTATGTGAGACAGATTACAATAACATCTTAATGAGATATGAGGATATTGAAGAATTTTAGCATTCAAACATAAACATACATAACATAAACTCACGCCTGTATTCCCCGAAGGGGTAGGCAGAGGTGCTAGCACCCACATTTTGCCAGTTTATGTTTAGGTCCCAATGTGGTGGCAAGCCTATTGCCATTACCCGGGCACTTATAAACCTGCGATAAATACACATATAACTTCGAAAAGCATCGTAAAGTCATTGGTGTGTGCCATGGTAAACCTGGGATCGAACCCGAGACCTCGTCTAAGCAGTCCATTACCCATACCACTCCAAGACCCACAGTCGGCGTGCGGTTTTAGTCGGTTCGAGTCCGACATAACCTCCCCTTCCGGCTCCGGCAGGGGGGGTATCCGTGGGGATTTCCGCACGAAAAAAAAAAAAAAAAAAAAAAGGCTACAGCAGCTTTTATCGTCATCTAATATACTACAATATAAATGTTTAGCCGCGGATATGTTTTCTTTCCCCCTTATTTGATAAGTTCCCGCAGGCGCGTCATCTGTGCTGTCTAATGAATCTAACTTTTAATTTACCACAGCAAAACTTTGATTGTGAGGTTTAAAAATATGCACGGAAGTTTACGCGATGCGATAGGGGGTAAAATATGGTGTAAACGACGAAATATTTTAATAAACTTGATTTTTTTTACTTTAGAGCATTGTTACTGCTTCTTGCTAGCTTTATCCTTTGGCCTGAGTAACCTCTGAAAAAAATTAAAGAGAGAAGTAACGGTGAACTGGGGAAGAAGTTTTCTATCTCTATAAACATCAGAGAACTGTATTTATTGTACTAACCTCCATTTGGTCAAACCGTAAACAGCAGTAGAAAAGTATAAAAATTCGATGGAGTAATTCGAAAGAAAGTATAAAAATTGTTAATATAGGTATTATTTAAATTTTTGTACTTGGTTAATGATAATACTTGAACATTAATACAGATCTGAAAGCCTGAAATATTCGATGATAAATACTCAATACTCAATCGCAAAGTATTTCATAACATCGCAATTTTGCTGGTTTGAAAAATAAAAGAATAAACTTTCCTGTTGTACGTCTGCTGCAAAAGACATGAAGGCCTTTAACAAACAAGTAAGTTAACGTGAAACGAAATTGTACAAAATCAAAGAGGAAATTACAAATACCTACTCGTAACTTTTGAATAAAGAGAATCCTGGAACGAACAGTGCAGCTAAACAGACGCCCATTAAAGATGCCACGCCTTTGAGTTGGGGAACGACCTATAAGTGGTGGGCGAAGTATTATCTCACTGTTCCCTGAAAATATTCTTATAAACCACAGAAATTCTTTTAACTACAGACCCAAAAACTCCACCAGAAACTATAAGCTTTGAACATCATGAGTGGGCGAACTCAATCGGTGAAATACCAGTATTGAAGGTTTTTTTTTTTTTACAGCATTAAGTATGCTAACTATACAAATCAAATACATAGGGAAAAAGAATCTTCTCGGGCGGGACTCGAACCCGCAGTCTTTCCCTTACAGGGGGAATGCCTGACCAATTCGGCTACCGAGACACGCCCAATATGATTCAAATTTCCCATCTTATACGTCTTTAAGGCGACGTGGCGTATCATCTACCGATTTTCTTACGAACTATCGGAATCAATGAATGATGTTACAATCATTTTTAAACATTGATTTTTGATAACTGCACCCAAACAATTGAAGGATTTTTTCACAGCATTAAGTATGCTAACTATACAAATCAAATACATAGGGAAAAAGAATTTTCTCGGGCGGGACTCGAACCCGCAGTCTTTCCCTTACAGTATTGTTAACTAGCTTATGCCCGCGGCTCCGCCCGCGTGATGTCGGTTATCGCGACCAAATATAGCCTATGTCCTTTCTCATGGTCTAATCTACCCCTATACCAAATTTCATCAAAATCGGTTCGGTAGTTTAGGCGTGAAAGCGTAACTTTCAGACAAACAGATAGACAGACAGAGTTACTTTCGCATTTATAATATTAGTATGGATGTAGACGTGAAGTAGTATTATGATTTATACGGATTATGAGCGCTGATTATTATTGTTACCTGAAGTAATGGACAAGAATAATCGCGGGTATAATAACGAGGGTAGAAAACGAAAATTCTAACTTTTAAACTCAGAACTAACACAATCGTGGTACCTACCTATTATAGTATTCTACCTTACGGAGTCGAAGACGGTGCACGTGAACCACTGAGCTAGTCAGCCTGTGCTTGTGACTATGGCCGGTGTAACCTGAACGAAACGTCAGGTAAATCAAAGGTATGTAGGTATGTAAACGGAAATTGCCAAGAATAAATTGGGATTCCGCACGCACTTCATTTTTCTTGTTCACTTTTTAATTTGGTCTTCTTCTTAACCGTAACAAATAAAATCATAGTTATATAATCAAACTAGCTGTGCCCGCGACTTCGTCCGCGTGGAATGTACTTAATAAAAAAAATCTTTTCTAAAATAAAAGTAGCCTAAGTTACTCCTTATTACATAAGCTATCTGCCAGTGAAAGTCCCGTCCAAATCGGTCCAGCCGTTCCAGAGATTAGCCAAAACAAACAGACAGACAGACAGACAGACAAAAAATTTAAAAATATATATTTTGGTATGTGTACCGTATATACATTCATATGCATGTAGTAGAAAGCGGTTATTTTAATATTACAAACAGACACTCCAATTTTATTTATTTGTATAGATTGGCATTGAAAACTCAATCATACTTCATAAATTAATTGGCATTGTGGCATCCCAAAAATGCTGGCTGGTGTGAAAATAGCCTCTCCTAAACAGATGAAAATATTTATTCCAAAAAGTGCTTAATGCGCCTAAAAATGTTTTTACTTTAAATATAAACTAAAACTGTAAATTAATTATCAAGATTGGTATTATACTGTTATGCTCCGACTACAAATGAGAACGTTACGTTACTACGTTGTAACGTGGGCTTAATAGCAAGTGCGATAAACATGTTAATTACTGTATTCCTTGGTAAGAGGCTTTCGTGTTCGCGAACGCGATGATAGTCGTGTCTTATCATTCGTGATTTTATTGGCTATATTATCTAAGTTCCCTGTGGTTACAAGACTCGAAATTTCATCCATATTAGCAACATGATGGTGATGAATTCAATCTTGAAAATTTAATGCCTTTAATCTATCTACTATTAAGCAGAAAGTGGAGGATCGAAGTGCAGAAATGGCGCACATTGGGAGAGGCCTATGACCAGCCTGCAGTGGACTGCAATAGGCTAATTGATTGATTGAATCTATCTATCCATACTAATATTATAAATGCTAAAGTAACTCTGTCTGTCTGTCTGTCTGTATGTTACGCCTTCACGCCTAAACCACTGAACCGATTTTGATGAAATTTGGTATAGGGGTAGATTACACCACGAGAACGGACATAGGCTATGTTTGGTTGCGTTAACCGACATCCACGCAGGCGAAGCTAGTATAAAATAAATATTTGTTTGTTTATATACCAATCACTCTATCCTCCTGCCTACCAGCGATACTTTTTGTTTAGTATGCTGCTTAAATTTTAGTATTGTATTCCTTACACGTTTACATATATCGGAAAAATAGTGAAAAAAATCTCACGTCACGGAAAATGGTTTTTCACTATGTCCTTTATAAAGGACAAAGTGGCGATATGACTACGTCCTTTATGAAGGACATAGAATTTTTTTTGAACATAAATTTATCTAAGCATAGGATATATAATTAAAAGCATTAAATATTCTTTCATTTTATGATTATTTATTATTAAATACAAAAAAATAAATAGAAACTCAAAATTGTTCATACATATGTGCCAAAATTAGACATTTATCTTCAAAAATAATCAAAAAGTTCATATTATCAACGTTAATTCCTAATTTATCATCCTATCCTAGTTAATTCATAATTATTGTTTATATACCAATCACTCTATCCTCCTGCCTACCAGCGATACTTTTTGTTTAGTATGCTGCTTAAATTTTAGTATTGTATTCCTTACACGTTTACATATATCGGAAAAATAGTGAAAAAAATCTCACGTCACGGAAAATGGTTTTTCACTATGTCCTTTATAAAGGACAAAGTGGCGATATGACTACGTCCTTTATGAAGGACATAGAATTTTTTTTGAACATAAATTTATCTAAGCATAGGATATATAATTAAAAGCATTAAATATTCTTTCATTTTATGATTATTTATTATTAAATACAAAAAAATAAATAGAAACTCAAAATTGTTCATACATATGTGCCAAAATTAGACATTTATCTTCAAAAATAATCAAAAAGTTCATATTATCAACGTTAATTCCTAATTTATCTTGAATTTATCGTAAATAAACATCAAAAGGTAGGAATCACGTCTTTATACTAAAACAACTTATGTAAATTGGAATAAAATAGTCACATATGCCAGGTAAAATAGTCACATAATATCCAATTCATTTCACAAAAAACCTGTTCTTATTCATCAAACCTACTTGTCCTACAACGCTATTACTTCAGACCATTTTCGGGTACGTGTAAGGCTACATTTGTATGGCATTCCTTGCAGGGTATCGGTTTTATTAGAACCTTGCGCTTCGTGATGTTTTGCTTCAAGCATACTCTTCTCCTCCGAAACTACAGTTCTTCTTCTTTGTCTGTTCCAAATTTTGTGCTCGCTGTGTCTTAGCTGCACAATATTTTTCTTTACTTTAGAGTAAACTTAGAGAAGTTAATAAACATAAAAGTACTTAGGTACTTTTTTGTTGATTAACATCTCTGCATTGTAGCCAAGCAATAACTACAGCTAGGTTCAAAAAGTGTGAGATAATTGGTCCACTGCACTAATATTCTGGTTAAATACTTTGATCACATCAGGCTTTCATACTTTTCCATGCTGCTTGGTCATGACCATGGCTCATTCCTGACGTGGTTTTACCGTAGTGACAAGTATACATCATGAAAATAGGCTTGTGGCAATAAGAGCAGAGACGTCTTCGTGTGAGCTGCAGAACTTACGAATCTCGAGGTAACTTAATTTTGAGTAAATTTTGAAGGCAGAAACTCTGAGTGGACGTCGCAATAATCCTTGAATAAATGTAATTTAATTGTTCACCTGTTACACCTATCCATACTAATATTATAAATGCGAAAGTAACTCTGCCTGTCTTTCTGTCTATCTGTCTGTATGTTAGGCTTTCACGCCTAAACTACTGAACCAATGTGGCATAGATTAGACCTTAATAAAGGATATAGACTATGT
This sequence comes from Eilema sororculum, assembly GCA_914829495.1. Lineage (NCBI taxonomy): Eukaryota > Metazoa > Arthropoda > Insecta > Lepidoptera > Erebidae > Eilema > Eilema sororculum. The sequence goes on from OU618532.1 coordinate 5,140,746, forward strand.
TTGGTCCCGATAACTGACATCCACGCGGGTGGAGCCGTGGTAAAAAGCTAGTTTGTTATATTTTAAACCTGAAAAAGACATGATAAATTCATAATATCTTTCAATGTACTACACAAAGTACAATAGAAGTACAAGTATCAAAACTTTAACTGCCTACATTTGTTCTTTATATAGGACATTGAAAAGTGCTTCAAGGTTACTTGAACATTATTTATTTGTACATGGGAATAACTTTGTATATCTGCGTCACGGAGTATAAACTAATTACTAATTATTCAAAATCTAGATTTTTTTAAGAGTTTAACAAAATGGCAATTAAGTGTGAGCACACCACTGCACAATCGCCCTCTGACATCATTTTGAAAAAAATTGTCTGTTGTGAAGTATCCTTGAATTTAGTTTCATATACCTAAATGTGTAATAGACGTTACTGTTAAATCAAATTAGTCATTTCATTCAATAATATGGCGCCAGTTTTTTTTCATTCTTATGTACTATGAGTAGTACAGATGTAGGTACGAGGCTATAGGAGTACTAGGCATGGTAAAATTATTAATATCCATCCAGATTGGCACTGTAATCGAATTGTAAATGTTCATGTGGAAAGTCTGGTTTAATTTTAAGAAAACATTTTATGCTATCATTTATTTTCAAACCTACACGACTCAGTGGAAATAAAATCAAGTTTACGCAAATATTATTACGGACTTTTACCATAAACAAGCTTCACACACTTATGACTTTGAAAACGATACGTGTATCAACATTTTGAATAATTTCATTACTAGGCGATGAATGGTTATATGAAAAGTCCATATTTACAAAGTAATTTCAAATAACTGCTTTTTCACACCACCTGCTCGACAATGCCTCATTATATATCATGCAAACCTTACTCAAAGTAAATCATTATAGCCCTTGTCTTTTGCCGGGGTGTAATGTTGTACTGAATTTCATTATAACCCGCCGGGCAGTAATGTGATTCTCACTTCTCTTATCATAATCATAAATCATAAATCATAATCACATTATGCATTTAAAGTCTAATTTCGTCAAAATCGCGCGGCGCGCGGCTGCTGCAGCTGCTGGTGGCCGACGGCGAGGAGGTGGAAGGTTTATTTGAAAATCGAACTTATTCGAAAATCGAGCTGGCCACTCCACGGCAAGCCGAACGAAAAAAAATCGATACTTAAAACAAGAGCCGCGAGTATTTCAATACGGTGCAATCAGTATCAGACAAAACTGCAAAAGAAGATAGAATAAAACATTAAGAAAATGTCGAGTGACGAAATAGTATTTTAATAATTAAAATACTTTTTCTAGTAGCCCTGGCTTTTATTGTCTCGCAAAAGGTGAGAAAAGTAGAGTATACTCCTCAGGGATAAAACTGATTTCGCCTTGGGCGCGCTTAAATCCTTCACTGCTCTCAGGACTCCATTTTAATGCCCTCACTTCGCTCGGGAATCAACTCAAAACCCCTCGCTACGCTCGGGAGTTAAATCTGGAGTCCTTCGTTACGCTCAGGATTCAATATCGCGCCCGTGACATAATACAGTGCTTTATCCCCTTGGTGTACAAGCTACTATAAATAAATGTACACGTGTTTCTTATATTAAAATTATTAAACACTGAGAGAACTAATAAGTGATGAGTGATTGTATGGAAAGCCGTTCCTTGTATGGGAATGGCACTTCTGAAGTATTTAAGAAGTATGAAATTCAATATTCTAGCTTTGCAATTAAACTCATTGAGATGAAGTGTCATGGGATTTGTTTACAAATTTATTTCTGGACGAAACCGGTAGACAATCCGCTGGTCTCTTATAAATTAATACACACGTCAATAAGTAATAATTCAACGTCAGCTCCAAAGATATTTCACCAATTTCAAGTTCTTAGATTTGAATATTCTTGTAATAATTCTTTTGTCTTCTGTTTACTCTTGTGCATTTATTTGATTACGGGACGCTGTGATGCAGATGATATCTTTTTATTTATACAGTTGGTGGCTTTAGTATTATTAAAACCAAGTGCGATAAGACTCATCCGGAGAATTAGTGGTAACTATAGAATCGTTGAATGTGAGTACTCTTATGTCATTAACTTTTGATTACTATGAGAATATTTATCTCTTAATTGGTTCCAGCGTTTTATCTCTGAGACTTTCACCTTTGTTTCATAGTTTTCCATAGTAAATGAAGGTTTATATGACCTAACTTATGCTCTTAGATACTATAACCCGGTTGAACAAAGTAGAATTTAAAATATCTCTTATTGACCTAGGATCCATTTAAAGCCTAATTGGCTTGTATAGGGTCTTTCATTAAGATATTATCGAAATTATTTATTTATTTGAAAGATGTAGTGATGCCATTATGTGTGGAATATGACACAAGGGGTTAAGTCACAAGATCTCGGTGGCCAGCTCACATCAGCTCCACGTGAGATGACCATGCCCTCAAATCTCTCATGCAGAATATTCAATGTGGCATGAGCTGTGTGGCACGTAGCGCCATCTTGTTGAAACCACATGTCGTTGTTGTTCAGATGATCCAGTTCATGCCAAAAAAGTTAGTAATCATCGACCAATAGCGCTCGCTGTTGACAATGATGGCCTGACGCGAAATCGACTGCCTCGGATTCTCCTGCACTCTCTCAAGGACAGCGGCGATTTTATGGGCAGACCTTGTGTTTCTTTGACATACGGATGTTGGTCGATCATTTACCGAACCAGTGGACTCAAATTTATTCACCACACGACGAATAGTTCTCTCGGTAGGACGATTATGGCGACCGTAAAATGGGCGAAGCGCGCGGTGCGTTGCCCGAACAGAACACTCATTTTGATAAAACTATTTTATCATTTGCACTTGTTGTTGAATGCTATAGCTATCCATGATGATTTGGCAAAACAGAATGAATAAATGACAACCAATTTGACAGATGTAGCTTCAACAAGATGGCCGCTAGCAACTGTTAAAGTTCGGACATGCCTATTGGAAGACCCGTTAGTTGTGTTAGAGAATTTTTATACAGAGTGGAAGATTGTCATGGCCCCTGGACGGGTAGTACTCGAAATAGAGAATTTCACTCAAAGGAAACATTTCTTTAGTTTAAAAAAGAAACAAAACTGTATTCTGCATAATATATAAATTAATAGGTGACTTCCTTTTTACGAATATGACTTGAACTATTTTAGATATACAAAAATAAAACAGTAAGGAGGTTTTAACTTAATATTATTGATTAATTAATAGGTTAAGCGAAAACTTACAAAAATTGCGCGGATGATAAGTTACAGGTTCATACACCTGTATTATTATTCTGTGATCAACTTGAAAATAAGTCATATTATTTATCTATAGTGTTACAAGCTACAACCAAAATGTCGCTCTTTTTAAAATAAAATCTCAAAATCTAAAAAGACTTTAATAATTTTTATACTTATATTTTTTAATTAAATGGTCGAATTTTGACCACCGGGTCTCATTATTTATGGATAATTCACCTTGGGTAAGTAGGTATACTTATGGTAATAAAATGATGAAAATGTAAGGACTTTACTACTATTCTAATTTTGCTAATGTTTGTTGTTGCCTTCAGCCAGACAACACGTTTCATTCTCATTCACACTTTGTGTTTAGATATACCTATTTTATTAATCTGAATTTATGTTACAAGCTCTCTGTCTATGTCTAAAATATTGACATATTTATCTATATATATATATCACAATTTACTATCGCTATTAAATATATAACACTATACGCCATGACAGTAAATCTTCATGGACACCTATTGAAGTGGAGCTGGAACCAAGGTACGTAAAGCAAACCTTGATTCATCGTACATGTAACAAATATTGTAACCCAAAATAGGGCTTGCGTCATGTTGTTTAAAGGATCACACTTGTCTATTTTTGATCATGACTAATATTAGTTTGTACTTGTGACGCCACTTCGACTCTAAAATAATAAAAAGTAATATTAATAGCAAAAAAACTGGATAAATATAATACTAAAATACTAAAGATTTCTTAATATATTATAATACCTTTCATTGTTGGTATGTTGTTGGTTGATGTAACCTAATCTATATCAAAACCCTGTGACGTATACTTCAGTCCATGTATTTGGTTTCGTGCTTATTTAATTATTATAAGCTTTTATTACCTAAACAAAAATGAACAAAGGCATTTTTGTTAATTTAAATAGTTTGATTCTCTTACTATTAATCTAGACTTTCACTTATACTGTAATAAATTTAGAAAACGAATCAAAGTTTAAAATTTATTTCTTCTACGTGTAGACATAAAACATTCTAGTCAAAGAGTTATTTTCTTTAATTTCAATTTCATTTTACAATTACGTTTATAGCTCTTTTGTTTTTTTAATGTACTGACTGTGGCATTTACTCCTTTATTTTATTACTTTTTACAGTTACGAGTTCACCAGCATATGATTACATTTAAATGGATGGAAATAGTTTATTATTTTAAAATAAACCCGGAATATTGCCAAGTAGAGCCGTATTAACCTGAGGCAGAGGTTTCCAGGAAGTCTAATGGTCGTCAGCTGCTTAAACTTATAGTAATTGATATTGACCGAATGCATAAACTTTGATACATTTGGTTTTTGAATGTCTGAAACGCTTGTTAAACCTTCTTAAGTTCGCACTACTCTAGCCAATTTCGTTCTTAGATCTCGTTATTTCGTCAGAAACACGGTTGATTGCTTGTCCAATCTTTTTCCCTCATCATTTAAACCCATTCACGATAGAATTGAGGCATTCTGTCGTGAATGGGCTTACTAGGGTACTCTCGCTTAGAATCATTTTCTCATCGAATATTTGCATCCGGCTTTTCTGTTCTCACATTTAGCTCGCTGATTCAACCCTACTTGTACATCTGGATCAACAGTAGTGACTCACGAATGCTCTATGTAATTACGTTTCAGAGGTCCCAGGGAAATTTTTTTTTTTTTTTTACTACTTACATATAATCACGCCTTTATGCCTGGAGGGTTAGGCAGAGGTGAATTAACGTCCACGTTTCACAAATCATTTTATTCGGTCGCACATAGGGTTTGAGCCTATTGCCGAATCCCGGCACTATTAACTCAAGCCATGCATCTGAGGCTGAGCCTGGGCTGTATTATATCTGCCTGATGTTAAACAGCCCTATCCCTTAGTCACATGGGAAGAGGAGGGGTAGCCCATATTCTACTCTGCAGGGAACCATGCATCATAAATTAAATTATAAATTAATCATAAGTAAATTAAAATAGTAGACATAGATTGAATAACTACTGACTAGCTAGTAGTTTGTCAAAACGAGTCCTCTGGTCAATGTTATTTGAAGTAGAACCACAAAGTTAACAAAAGTTCAAAGTAAATAACCAAAATTGGAAAATCATCAATAATTTTATTATAGGATTGCAATGTCTACGAAAATGGCGTACAACTGAAACATATTACCAATATATTGAAATTTATCTCCCAATGAATACACGGTTTTATTGTTTCACATGAAACGGAAAGAAATGGAGACATTATTTAAAGGGTTAAGCTTCATTAGGTTTGTCGTTTTTTATGGAAATGGATGAATGGAGTAATGTAAAACTGGATTGAATTCGAATACAGATCAACTAAATAATGTAAAGTTAACCTCTTTACGAATTATATAGTAAAAAAGGTTTATTATTATGGAAATAGACAATGGCTAAAAAAATTACAATTTATATCCTACTAGCTTTTGCCTGCGGCTCCGCCCGCGTGGATGTCGGTTATCGCGACCTAGCATAGCCTATGTCCTTTCTCATTTACCCCTATACCAATTATATTCCATTTTTTAAGGCTTATTCAAGAGCTTACACTAAACATAAGTTGGGTGAGATAGTGTTTGCCTAGCTAGGTTGCAGAGCAACCTGTGATAAGGATGGACAGTGCCTGCGCCCCAGGTCGATATCTTAATGTTCCTTAATGTAATTAATTTAATATTTATATTCTAATTATATGTGTGTGAGTGTGTGTATGTGAGAGAGAGAGATAAGTAAATTTACTGCAGGACCTCTAGGAATTTTTCAGTTTCTTTATATGACCTAACCACCACTAAGACCTGGAATTCCCTGCCAGCTCACGTGTTTCCTTCTTCCTACAGTCCCGGGTCCTTTAAGCGGGGCGTGAAAAGGCATCTAATGAGGCCGTCAAGCTGAGTGCCACCACTGTTAACATGGTAAATGTTTACGATGGTGACCCTCTTTCCGAGACTTTGCCTTTAGCTTAACATCAGGCGAGGTGAAGTCAAATTGACGTGTCCGGTATAAAAAAAAAAAAAAATAACCTACCCACAAGAAATTCCTCACTGACACCTGGAACCATACCAGTCGATTAGAACACCTTACTAATTCTTTGAACACTGGCGTGTCGTACAAGTTTGTTTGGATCATTGGAAATTTCAATCCACTCGAGGAATTAGCAAAATGAAGTGCCCAAGATTATAAACTGGTGGATAGGTGAACTGGAACAGATAGGTTACTATAACAAACTAAGTACATACATAATATAATCACGCCTTTATCCCCGGAGGGTTAGGCAGGGGTGAATTAACACCCACATTTCACCAACCATTGTAGTCGATCCCACGTAACAGGGGGTGTGCCTATTGCCGTATTTCGGGCACTATTGTTGACTCGAGACTATGTCTGAGGCTGAGTCTGGGCTATTATATCTGTCTGATGTTAAACAGCCCTATCCCTTAGTCGCCTTGTACGACACCGCATGGGAAGAGATGAGGTGGCCCTAATTCATCTCTGACGGTGGTTCCCGCGGCTAGTAAATATAATGAAGTAAGTAGACACGTCTTGCGGGCCTTGTGCCACATAGCCCTGTCACACGTCGGAAGCTCTATACAAAATGTATGAAAAATTCAAATTGTAATTACAACATTCATAGATCGTGCACATGCACGGTAGTGTTGATGTGTGAGAGACTTCAAAATGATAGGGTTGGCATTATTTGAAATTGTAAGCATTATTTGAGCGAGATAGTATTATTTTTCTCGCTCTATCCCTTAATGTCATGACTTCCGTCACATCCGACAACGGTGCCAATCCTGATGTTACAAACGTATTCCATCTTTGTCTTCAATTCTGAAAAAAAATTGATGGGCATACATTTTAGTCCCCTCAAACCACAGAATCAGCACCAATAACAAAACACTTCTACAACATCCGACTTTGATATCTTCATAGAGTAGTTAAAACCGATCGTTTGTGAAAGACTAATTATTTCTCCCGACTTCAGCTGCACAAAATTCTGATCGAAATGAGATCGAATACATAGGGAAAAAGAATCTTCTCGGGCGGGACTCGAACCCGCAGTCTCGAACCAGGCGGATTAGCTATCTTTCGCGTTGTTCTTCGTGTGACCTTCACTGTCTCCAAAGCCATCGGTGTCTTATTCTAATTTTGGTATTACATATCACATTGAGTGAAACTGGCATAATGGTGCTTACGAATGTTACGTAACCATAGCTTAGCACCTATATTTTTTATCAGCAATTGATGCCAATTCTGTGTTGTCAAAACGAACTAAAATACGCTAAAAATCTCTAAAATGGTATTATACACCCAGACGTTTCGTAAAAAAAGATTTTAGACACACAGTTTCGATAGTAAAATCGTTAGGTAGGCATGTTACGTAGGACGCGAACCGACTACAAGGACTACTAAGAACAGAAAAACGATTTTCAACCTTAATTACATATCATTTCGCATAAATAGATGCCGCAGATCACGAATATACGAATAAATACTCAGTTTTATGTGATATCAATAAGGTCGAAAATTGCTTGCACTAGTCGGCCGGCCGACTAATTGAGTATTCGTTTGCCTCACGGCCATGTACAGTCACGAGCAATAATATATATACATTGTCACATTTCCTAAAATATGTAAACTTGTGCCGATCCAGAAAGAAGTAAACGACAATTTGTTCTAAAGGAACTAACCATTAAACGATGTCAAAACAAAGTATACGTTTATTCCACATTAATATAACCGAAACAAATTCATAAATAAATTCACACGTCGAATATCATATAAAACTATTCGTGACAATTTCTATAAAATGTAAACAAATGTACACATAGGCATTGTCACTGATACATATAAATGATATTGGAAATGTATACTTACTTTTGCCGTTTTTGTAACTTTACTCGTTATTTAGTTGAATTCAGTGATCATGACGAATATTTATTTCGTAACTAACGGAGTGGGAGCTACGACTTGGGCAACCAAGCACAGAGTACGAGGTAATAGCGGTGGTAAAACCCACTATAGGGAAGTGGGACCCTGACGGCCACCAATGCTCCGATGCTGCGTGCTCCGCAGCGTGCAATGGCCAGCAGGGCCATTAGGGGGTACCGCACGATATCTTTTGAGGCGGCGAGTCTCCTTGCCGGAACCCTGCCGTGGAACCTGGATGCGAGAGTATATCGATACCGAAAGGAGGCACGGGAACAGGGATGGGAACCCGAGCCTGAAGAGATTCGGGCCGTGAAGTCCCGGCTCCATCGGGACATGGTAGCGGAGGGGGAGCTACGACTTGGGCGACTACGCGCAGGGCACGCCGTAATAGCGGCGGTAAGACCCATCATGAGGGACTGACTAAACAAGCAACACGGTAACCTCTCGTACCGGCTGACGCAAGTAATCACCGGACACGGGTGTTTCGGAAAGTACCTGCGGCAGATCCAGAAGAAGCCAACGTCCGAGTGCCATCACATGAGGACATGGAACTGCACACGCTTACCGAGTGAGTGACTGGCGTGGGACACGCCGAGGTGGGTCCTAGTGGTGGCCTTCGGGGTGGGAGTCCTCACACTCGCCACTTTTCTCACAGCGATGGCACGATGCGCGAATGCTTGGGGTGCCACCGCCTCCTTCTGCGAGCAAGTAATGCTCGAAAGAAGGCGGCCAATTGGGTCCGGATTAGACTCCAGGCCCGCGGGGCCCACGAAGAGCGAAGGCTGGACCCGCGAAGAGTAAAGGCCAATCGGGCGTCGGAGGTCGCAAAACGACCTCCGTCCTCCATGAGCGCGGGCCTGGGGTGATCGGTGCAGAAGCAGGCCGCGATGGCGGAGCAAAGTGCACCTCTCCATACCCGGGGTTAGATGGGGAAGGGGGCCGTCTCGAAAGAGATATTCTTGGGTCTGCCGGGGTGCGAGAGATATGTTTCCTGCATTCTCACCTCCGGCAACCAAAGACCCAAATACCCCAAGCGTTCGCGCATCGTGCCATCGCTGTGAGCAAAGTGGCGAATGTGAGGACTCCCACCCCGAAGGCCACCACTAGGACCCGCCTCGGCGTGTCCCACGCCGGTCACTCGGTAAGCGTGTGCAGTTCCGTGTCCTCGCTCCAATCACAGTGATGGCACTCAGACGTTGGCTCCTTCTGGATCTGCCGCAGGTACTTCCCGAAAAACCCGTGTCCGGTGATTACCTGTGTCAGCCGGTACGAGAGGCTACCGTGTTGCTTCTCTAGTCAGTCCCCCATGATGGGTCTTACCGCCGCTATTACGGCGTGCCCTGCGCGTAGTCGCCCAAGTCGTAGCTCCCACTCCGCTACCACGTCCTGGTGGAGCCGGGACTTCACGGCCCGAATCTCTTCAGGCTCGGGTTCCCATCCCTGTTCCCGTGCCTCCTTTCGGTACCAATATACTCTCGCATCCAGGTTCCACGGTGGGGTTCCGGCAAGGAGACTCGCCGTCTCAAAGGATATCGTGCGGTACCCCCTAATGGCCCTGCTGGCCATTGCACGCTGCGGAGCACGCAGCATTGGTGGCCGTCAGGGTCCCACTTCCCCATAGTGGGTTTTACCACCGCTATTACCTCGTACTCTGTGCGTGGTTGCCCAAGTCGTAGCTCCCACTCCGTTAGTTAGGTAATAAATATTCGTCATGATCACTGAATTCTACTAAATAACGAGTAAAGTTACAAAAACGACAAAAGTAAGTATACATTTCCAATATCATTTATATGTATCAGTGACAATGTCTATTACATGTGTACATTTGTTTACATTTTATAGAAATTGTCACGAATAGTTTTATATGATATTCGACGTGTGAATTTATTTATGAATTTGTTTCGGTTATATTAATGTGGAATAAACGTATACTTTGTTTTGACATCGTTTAATGGTTAGTTCGTTTAGAACAAATTGTCGTTCACTTCTTTCTGAATCGGGACAAGTTTACATATTTTAGAAGATGTGACAATGTATATATATTATTGCTCGTGACTGTACTGTCCGGCCAAAATTTGTCTGTGCTGACCGGAATCGGCCACACACTATAATAATCTTTCTCTACGAAAAGACTATGCAATCTGGGTGTATAATAAATTTAGAGATTTTGTGTATTTTAGTTAGTTTAAACACGACAGAATTAGCATCAGTATACGACTAAATTAAGCGTTTAATTTTACCAGATTTTAGACAATATTTCATTTTACGCGGCTTATAACGGCCATGACATGTGAAATGAGAGGCAAAGTTTATAAGGGGTCAAATTTCATTCTTCTTTCAATATTGTGAAACTAAACAGTCGAATCAAATGGCGACATTTTTGTTTTCCTGCAATGAGATAAGAATTTGCGTGTAGGTAAGAATAAGTGTAGAAAAAAATGATATTATAAATACAAGTATACATTCAACTTACGCGCGAAATACTAAATCCTTTAATTTAATTTAAAAAAAAAACAGTATTATTATGTGTTGAAAACGCAAAAATACACCTAAAAGAATTATATCGATATACCAATTGGTTTCCAAGATATGGACTTTTACAATGGCTTCGCGGCGACCGGCTCGCGCTTAACGTATATAACGTATTTTTATGTAGGCCAGTCAACTTTGGTTGGCGCTGCCTTACGTTTCATCAGAAATCTTAGGAAGTACTGGTTTGATTTCAAAAATTCTTCTTGTTTTGAATATCCTGTTTATAGAGGAAGGTTATAGGCCAATAACGTGAAAATGAGAGATATAGCCTACAGCCTTCCACGAAAACTGTCAAGCCTACATAAAAATACGTCACACGCATCTAGTGCGAGCCGGTCTGGGACTTTGAATGCCTGCAAAATCATAACCACTTGGTATTTTTAAATGAAAAAAAAAAACAAGTGTATAAATATAAAATATAAATATATATATAAAGGCTTTAATGTTACAAATTTTCAAGTGATTTTGTACACCTAGTAACATTCTCCAATCTATTTAATTGATACAAATGGATTTAACTACTCTATACCTCGCAAAACTCACGTCCATGAAGTATCGTATTTCATTTGGCACAAATGTACTAAAGATAAAGTCATACTTTATTGACGGGTAATATAACCCTTGAATACCGATTTACTGATGTATAATTATTGCAGTAGGTATTTATTTATAGATGTTAACGAAACGAAACTATATACTATTACATATATTATTCTTTATATTTTAAAATAAATTTTCATTGTTGGCGCACCATTTGAATAACATTTTCTTCCAATGTGGGTTTAATAAAGTGCAAACTATTTGACTCACAGTATAGACAAATAGAACTGACGTAAAAAAAGCAACTCATCAATGCGACGTCTGTTACCTCAACTGTCCGGACGATCAGAGATTTTCTTAATACACCTTATACCAATATATTTTGGGAAATAATCTAGACGTAGATTCAGTACCTAATCGAGATGGTGTATTATTGTTCTGTGTTTGGATGTATCTCTTCATCAAAAAATAATAAAAATAGGCGCTTTTTTCATTTTCCTAAGGACGAAATACGGTTATTTTATTTTTAATTATTTTACACGAAAAATGATTACCCATTTACTAGCTTATATTATATTATTACCTAGGCTACACTTATGATATATATTATGGAAAACATGAGTAGTATGTTCATACACGTAATACCTCGTGCTACGTGGGACCTACGCCCGTTGGCAAAACGTGGTTTTAAGGCGAACTCCATTTATTTTTAACCTTTTGGACGTGTTTTTTGTGACGGGGGTTTTTTACATTTTTAATTTTCTTTATAGCACATACGATATGTATTATCCCAGAAATAGATTTACAATAATATTTAATAATATTCGTATTTTCTATTTTGTATATTTTCATCAACAGTACGTGTATGTGCACGACGTATGTATGTCGTAATTACAATCCCATTGTTTCATAAATTTTTCCGAGAGCTTCCAATTTGTGAAACAGGCCTCTCCCAATGTGCGTTATTTCTCCCAATCCTCTGCCTTCCGCATCCAGTCAGTATGTTACAGTGAATGTTCGAAATGAACTTATATTTAAGACAAATAATTGTCTTTTGACTAGTTGTGTCTTCAACAAGTCTACAATTTGTAATGCGCTGGTAATGCGCTTCGACATGTTCATCTCTCAATTAAGTATTGTACGACTCGCACTTGACTTGCACTGCAATCACTTTTGTATTTTTATTACCGAATTTAATCCGCCGGAACACGAAGTGCTGTTACTTATTTATATAAAAATCATACATTTCAGGGTTAAATCAAACTGTGGGTTGTGCGATAGAGAGGAAGCTTTACAAAATCGAAGTAAGCCGATCTTCTCACTCTCCTCCGCGACGTATCTTACTAGGCACCTTTGAAAGGCACATCCCTTGTATTATGTGCCTTTAATCGTACCTCTGATTCGAACGTGCGGGGTGAGGAACTGAAATCTGCGCGGGGGTGGGAGCTTCCATTCTGTACGCTAGTACTATTATCTATTCTGTGGCCCTGTCAAGTTCAAAACTAGTTTTATGATGTACTAGCTGTGCCCGCGACTTCGTCCGCGTGGAATGTACTTAATAAAAAAATCAGTTTTTTTTTTAGCCTAAGTTACTCCTTATTACATAAGCTATCTGCCAGTGAAAGTCCCGTCCAAATCGGTCCAGCCGTTCCAGAGATTAGCCAAAACAAACAGACAGACAGACAGACAGACAAAAAATTTAAAAACATATATTTTGGTATGTGTACCGTATATACATTCATATGCATGTAGTAGAAAGCGGTTATTTTAATATTACAAACAGACACTCCAATTTTATTTATTTGTATAGATGACAGTTTTTGATTCTTTGCAAATTTTGTCAGAATTACAGCCGGAACATCTTCAAACAAATAATATAATAGCCATTTGAATAAAGTGATTAGCAGGGACACACGAATATTTTTCTAGTATGTTATTGCCAAGCGCCTTACATTATTAGGTTTTAGTGCAATTTATAAAGTTGCTATGTGATATTTGTATTGTTTCTAAAATGTTGTCTGAGTTTGTTCTGAATATCAGTAAATAAATAATTTACGGTAATATAATTTGTGATGTGTGAGCTTCGAGATTATCCCTCCCAATCACACTTTTTTGTTTGGCTTATTTTAAGTATAACTAATCTTCTCAAGAAATTATCTTAATAATTTTAGTGCCTTATAAGCCTTAGATATGAGATATAAAATATAGATATGAGGATGAGTCCTTACTAAATACTATGTATTACTTATTGCATTACAAATTGACACACACTCACTTATCCTCACACGCTCCTATATTAACCTTCACACATTAATCATTAAGAACAATGAAAGAATATTTATGATACGATCAATACCACTAATATCACAACTTTAAATAAATAAATAAAGACTGCTCATCTAGATAGTAACACTATCAATTCTATGCTCAACTCCAACCACATGACAAGTCTACAAATAGTGATCCTCCATTCAAACTTATTCCAACTAAACTACAAGTTCGAACACAAGATGGGACTAATCGAACCAGTATTGGAACTACCACCACGAGGAGATCGATTGCAAATATTTGTACTAGTCTTCCTATTCCGCGACTTTTGAACAAAGATTTAGTAGACGTTACTTTTTTAATTTATTTTGTATTTCACTCACTGGTGGTAGCTGGATTAATTGAGTCGTGGTCGTGACTAAATACCTAATTAAACGTTAATAGAGCGTAAACGTTGAGGTTAAATACATTAATTTGTCTCCGCTCTCGTGTATACGTCGTTCGTTTCAGTGTTATAGAGTAAGAGCCCGCGATAATGTTACCTTCATTATTGTATAGAAACAAAAGAAACTTGAAATAACTTGTTGTTAAAGTAGACAACTGGCAGACAGCTAAGATAAATGCTGTAGGCGCTTTCAGAATTACTAGTTCGAAAATATATGATATAAGGTTACAACCAAACTAATTGACTGATATTAGACAATGTTATTAATTATAATACCTATTGTTCTACATAAAATCAATAGAAACAAAGTTGTATACCGTAGCGAGATTAAGATACTCTGGGATTGTTATTACCTGCTTTCTTCCAATTTTTGTAAAATAATTAATGACTGATCATCGCGGGCTCTTGGTCTATTCGAGACGAATGTTTTTTTTAAATAAACTACCACTAAAACTGAGCGATCTGTAATCTCCTGTATGGCGGACTATATTTATATGCATTAATTATATCTTTAATAAACACATATAAGCATCTCGTATTTGATCCTAAGATAGCAATATCATCGCAATCTAAAATAGGATTTGATGTTCCAGATTGGCATTGTGAAGGCAAAGAAAAGTGTAGAATTCACCAAAAACTAAAGCAAAAATCTTTGCTGATCAGTAAAAAGACGATTATATCAAGCCAAAATTGATATGAAATTCTATTACTATAATTATCATGACCATTCCATAGTCTTTATATCCGAAACATTATACCATATTCAGTTCACTGAGGTCAAACTGTCTGACGCTGTTTGAAAGCTGTTCAGCATATAAATCCAATCAACCGTAGAGATAAACTTAGCTTCATTATTTTATCTTCGCTAAATGCAAACTTCGAAACATTTTGTACCAACTTTTAGTACCATAATAATTTGATTAACATTTTCATCAATTAAAATATCATTAGCAATTAGCATGATGAATTATGAGAATTTAAACGTGAAATTCAACCAAATTAGCATGATTGCTATTAAGCTGTTACTGTGTCTCGTCTACGCTTCATGTAATGTAATGTAATGACAAAAAAGGAAAATAATGATAGAGAAAATTTTTATGACCTGTTGGGGCTTCGTGATGGATATATCTAATAAATGCCCAGTTATTTTTTTTTATCTTGTTTCTTCTTCACTTGTGATTTAATGTCCAAAAATTTTGATACACATATTGTAAGTTACCGGTGAAGTGATATTATTTTTAGTGGCGAATAATAACAATAAGACATAGTAACGCCTAATAGAATTCCAAGAGCAGCATATTACGGCTCCTCAAAGTCCTTGCAGCAGCAGGCGTAAACAATACCTAATAACAATATTTTTTTTTATAAAGAACACGTCGATTTGACTTCACCTCGCCGTTAAGCTAAAGGCAAAGTTTCAGAAAGAGGGTCACCGTCGTAAACATGAACCTGTTAACAGTGGTGGCACTCGGCTTGACGGCCTCATCAGATGCCTTTGCACGCCCCGCTTAAAGGACCCGGGACTGTAGGAAGAAGGAAACACGTGAGCTGGCAGAAAGTTCCAGGTATGGTGCGGCATCTATACCTATTCAAACCAAGCATACAAATATCAGACTAATATCAAGCTGTGTTTGGTTCCCTGTGGAGTAGAATAGGAGCCTCCCCATCGTGTCATAGAAAGCGACTACAGGCTAGGGCTGTTGTCCATCTGGCTATTTCCCAGCTGTACCATTGATTAGTACCATTCATGGTAGGTACTACTGGGAATTCCGACAGTAAACATACATCCCTTATCTAAGCGCTTGAAGGCAATACGATCGCCCCTTATTACGTGGGACCGACAATAATAGTTGGTGAAGTAGGTGTTAGTACACGCTCACGCTTGTAATGTATTTAAAAACACTTTGCTTTTTTTTTAAATTTAATATTGTGTATATTTCGCGTGGGTCATTCATCAACTCGCGGGCAATAAACTTGCGGGAAACCGCGGGTTGGCATTTTTGAATTTTATTTTATTTTGCTGTCGTCAACTCGCGTGAATATTAAAGTACAGTCAGAAAAATGGATTGAAACCAAAAATTTAATATTAAACCAACTTTTACACTCGCGCATTTATACACCAGCATTGGTTAAAGTAACTGTTTACTTTTTTATATTCATTTATCTTAGATTTCGATATAGAGGTGCAAAATGAGGTGAGGGGGAGGGGGCCAATGATGCATAAAACATGCTATTTGTTATGGTTATGACAACGATGTCATATGAATGAAACGTCGTAGGAATATCGTCTTTTTCTTGTGGTGATTAAATTTTATTGTAGGATAAGACAAAGTACATTTTAAGCTAATGAAAAATAAGCTTAAATATTGATAAGAACAAAATAGGATAAAACTAGGGGTAAAAAGTAATAGTGCAGTTAATTTTTTGTACATTTAAGATTTCGTCTAGTAAAAATGTGGATTTTTTTTTTGTGTTTTTATGTATTGTGGAGATAAGTTTATATTATACACAGTGGCAGACAAGCGCAGGGCCTTTTTTATCGTGTGAAAAATCCCCACAGCGCCGGTGGAGGCGGTTATGTCGGACTCAAACCGACCAAAACGCACGCCGTCTTGGATCCTTGGTTGCCGGAGGTGAAATTGCCGCAAGCATATCTCTCGCACCCCGGCAGACCCAAGACCATCTCATTCGAGGACACTAGGTCACCCCCAGGCCAGCGCTCATGGAGGACGGAAATCGTTATGCGACCTCTGACGTCCGGTTCGCCTTCGCTCTTCGCGGGCTTCACGGGCCCGGAGTCTAGTCCGGACCCGACCGACCGCCTCCTTCTCGAGCATTACTTGCTCGCAAAAGGAGGCGGCCGCACCCAAGCGTTCGTACCATCGCTGTGAGCAATGTGGCGAGTGTGAGGACTCCCACCCCCAGAGCTGCCACTACGACCCGCCTCGGCGTGTCCCACGCCGGGCACTCGGTCAGCGTGTGCAGCATTGTATCCTCGCTCGCATCACTGTGATGGCACTCGGACGTTGGCTCCTTCCGAATCCAACACAGGTAACTCCGTTAATCACCTGCGTCAGCCGGTACGAGAAGCTGCCGTGTGGCCTATCTAGCCATTCCTCTATGATGGGTCTTATCGCCGATATTACGGCATGCCCTGCGCTTGGTCGCCCAAGTCGCAGCTCCTTCTCAGCTACCATATCCCAGTGAAGCTGGGACCTCATGGCCTGAATTTCTTCAAGCTCGGGTTCCCGTCCCTGCTCCCGCGCCTCCTTTCGATACCGATGTAGCATCGAAAGGGCTCTCGCATCCAGGTTCCACGGTAGGGATCCGGCAAGGTGACTCGCCGCCTCCCAGGATATCGTGCGGTCCCCCTAATGGCCCTGCTGGCCATTGCACGCTGCGGCCCACCCAGCAGACGCGCATTGTAGACTGTCAGGGTCTCTGCCCATATCGGGCACCCATATAGGGCCACGGACCGCACGACTCCCGCATAGAATCTCCTGTAGGAGTCATCCGGCCCCCTCATGTTGGGCAGCAGCCGCCCCAAAGCGGCAGCTGTGTTCTTCAATTTGGGGGCCAGTCGTCGGAAATGCTCCCCGAAGTTCCACCGGCCGTCGAGCACGAGCCCCAGGTATTTCATCTGGGGCTTGATGCCGATGGAAATGTCTCCCACTATGAGGCTGGAATCCTCCGGTGGCATGCTCCGAAGCCCATGAAAGAACATGACCTCGGTTTTATGCAGAGCCACCTCGAGACCCAGCTGCCGGATCCGCTCCACGACTTGGGCAACCACTGTCGTGGCCTTCAGCGTCACTTCGCGGTATGAAGCCCCGCACGCCGTCACCAGCGTGTCGTCCGCATAACACGTGACGGCGGCACCGTCCGCGAGCCTACCTGATAGAACATGTTAATAATTATTTTACATTTTGCTTAGTTATAATACCTATACTAATAAATAAAATTGGAGTGTCTGCTTATAACGTTAAAATAATTGCTTTTTAACTGGAAGTGTAGTCGACAGACGGATAGACAGAGTTACTTAACTGATCTATTAATTATTCTAATCGATTACATAATAATTAAAGATGGATTTTTCTGATTCGACCGTGCGGGTGTGAACTTCCATTCTGTACGCTAGTACTATTACCTTTTCTGTAATATTACTTTGATCCTTTTTCGTAGTATGTCCATACCACTACAGTCACTCGCTTTCCTTTTTTCATTCCTTGATACCACTTACAAACTTCTTCTATTATACTATATTCTATAACATAGCCTAAAATATCTTATAAAGTACCTACATTTTAAATAGGTACCAAGCTATATTAAATTTATTACAAAGTTTTCGTAACTGACTGTACACAAATACGTCACTTTTGACAATCGCGCGAGTTGACGACACGAAAATAATCAAAAATTGAAAGTTGCCAACTCGCGGTTTCCCGCAAGTTTATTTACCATGATGGTTTTATAATTTGCGTTTTAGACAAAATGTTTAGATCGTCATTTCTGTGAAAAGTTTTGATCAATCTCTGTCAAATTTTAAAAGTAACTAAATTAGTTTGTTAAATTTGTGTACATATTGAACCCAAATTTAATTAATTTAGGCGCTTCGAAAGTGTTAAACTAATATTTTATTAAATTATATTCTATTCCAATCATTTTGCTAAACTTCATCAATGGATATAAAGTAAACCAAATATTTGTTTTTGATTATAGAGCTATTTAAACTTAAAAAGTTTTATAATTTTGCGAAGTTATTTTTATTTTTAGTTTTTTTATTTCTAAAACACAAACAATGATACATTAGGTTCGAAAAACATCGGAAAAAATGAAATGCTCAAGTGAGACTCGAACTCACGACCTTTCCCTTACAGGAGGAATGCTCTTCCAACTGAGCTATTGAGCCACACCTGATTCATTTCAAATTTTACTTCTCTTTATATCCGTCGGGGGGCCACGGTATAAAGAGAAGTAAAATTTAAAATGATTCATTTTAAATTTTACTTCTCTCTATGTTGTTGTGATTGTTTTTCGAACCTAAAAGTTAGCATAATATATGCTATAAAAATTCATTCAAATGATACATTAAGTTATATTCTACATACCGCACAAACCATCTGGGGTTAAACAGCGGTATTTTGACTTGACACTCATCTCGCTACAAAATAATTAAAAGAAGGCAATGACTATGTAAGCAGATAATATTTCTTTAACACACGTTTACATTTTTTATATTTAGTACGTCACGGGACGTCACGGGTTTCGGTCGGTAGACCGTTTAATATACATGGCAACATGTATTCCCACGTCCTCGTTCCGTAGACATTGATATGTTACAAAGAGGTTGGTTTATGTTTTACAAAGTCAATCAGAGTCTTTCTCTATTTCACTTTGCTACTTGATTTCACGTGAGGCAGGTTTTAGACCTCACTTCAGCACCTTGCGTTTCTGATGCAGTAGGATTCTGTAAAAAATCTTAGTAGTCTTTGATATCTTACTATAATTTATGAGTTCACTAAATTCATAAAGTGGTTTTGGCGCGGCGCAGTAATTAAATAGCGAACCCATAATTTAGTGATTAATAAAAATATGCTAATTCCATCTCCCGACTCTTGAGAGTCAGATAATAGCCACGCCTTTTGAGTGGTGAAGTGTGATTTAAATCGCCTGCGAATGTTTGACCCTTTTTAGAAGTGTCTTAAATCGTCTTCTACACTCTATCGTAATGGTTTCCTTCACATACATAAACGGCTCAGCGCGTCAAGGAGGGGTAATTTGTCAAACAGATCGCTCCCGCCCAGTAGATAACGACTCACAGCTTTCTGTCCTATGTGGAAAATCGTCATATTTTTTTTCACTTTCATATAATCTTGGTAAACTGAATTTGACATAACATAACATAAACTCACGCCTATATTTCCCGAAGGGGTAGGCAGAGGTGCTAGCACCCACATTTCACCAGTTTATATTTAGGTCCCAATGTAATAGGTAGCGAGCCTATTGCCATTAACCTGCGATAAAGACACACATAACTTCGAAAAGCATCGAAAAGTCATTGGTGTGTGCCATGGTAAACCTGGGATCGAACCCGAGACCTCGTCTCAGCAGTCCGTTACCCGTACCACTAGGCTACCGCAGATTATTATTTTAATAAGAGAATTTGATTTATTAAATAATATTGTAAAGTATGAAATACGAGCATGGTGACGCAAGTCTTGCAAAGAACGTACGCTCGGTGCAAGGAGCACACCATAATTTTCAGCCATTAGTTTAGGGAGAACATTCGAATTGTTGCTTAAGATGTTTACATATTCAGCTAAAATTCTGTTATTATATTATAGATTTTCAGTTGCTTACACACCGTTTAATATACATGGCAACATGTATTCCCACGTCCTCGTTCCGTAGACATTGATATGTTACAAAGAGGTTGGTTTATGTTTTACAAAGTCAATCAGAGTCTTTCTCTATTTCACTTTGCTACTTGATTTCACGTGAGGCAGGTTTTAGACCTCACTTCAGCACCTTGCGTTTCTGATGCAGTAGGATTCTGTAAAAAATCTTAGTAGTCTTTGATATCTTACTATAATTTATGAGTTCACTAAATTCATAAAGTGGTTTTGGCGCGGCGCAGTAATTAAATAGCGAACCCATAATTTAGTGATTAATAAAAATATGCTAATTCCATCTCCCGACTCTTGAGAGTCAGATAATAGCCACGCCTTTTGAGTGGTGAAGTGTGATTTAAATCGCCTGCGAATGTTTGACCCTTTTTAGAAGTGTCTTAAATCGTCTTCTACACTCTATCGTAATGGTTTCCTTCACATACATAAACGGCTCAGCGCGTCAAGGAGGGGTAATTTGTCAAACAGATCGCTCCCGCCCAGTAGATAACGACTCACAGCTTTCTGTCCTATGTGGAAAATCGTCATATTTTTTTTCACTTTCATATAATCTTGGTAAACTGAATTTGACATAACATAACATAAACTCACGCCTATATTTCCCGAAGGGGTAGGCAGAGGTGCTAGCACCCACATTTCACCAGTTTATATTTAGGTCCCAATGTAATAGGTAGCGAGCCTATTGCCATTAACCTGCGATAAAGACACACATAACTTCGAAAAGCATCGAAAAGTCATTGGTGTGTGCCATGGTAAACCTGGGATCGAACCCGAGACCTCGTCTCAGCAGTCCGTTACCCGTACCACTAGGCTACCGCAGATTATTATTTTAATAAGAGAATTTGATTTATTAAATAATATTGTAAAGTATGAAATACGAGCATGGTGACGCAAGTCTTGCAAAGAACGTACGCTCGGTGCAAGGAGCACACCATAATTTTCAGCCATTAGTTTAGGGAGAACATTCGAATTGTTGCTTAAGATGTTTACATATTCAGCTAAAATTCTGTTATTATATTATAGATTTTCAGTTGCTTACACACGTATCTTGTATGAAATATTACTCGCATGATAGTTAAGTTTTAATAAATTTCATGCACTAGGTGCACCAAGAAGATACTTACCTATTTACATGTACCTTCACATATAAAGGTTATATGTGAAGGTACATATAAAAAGGTAAATCAATGTTTTATGCAGCGTCTACGTGTACCTACATAAAATACAAATTTTTGTTACCATGTTTAAGTATCAGACTACAATTTTATGGATCCATTAGGAGGCAATGACGTTGCAATTGGATGAAATAGGATTACTTTTACTTTTCCTCGTAAAGCTCGAGGCAGGTTAGCTAACTAGAGAATATCAAATTTTATCCATTGTTATTATTACAAACAGCCGATCGTTATTGATGGATTTATTTTAAGGTGCAAACAATACAGGACTTGAATAATACGGGCGTTTATTGGGTGCGGTTTCTTTGTATGCATTCTTATTTTGGCAAACGTTTCTATCTTGTCATGGTTAAAAAAAGATGACATAAAAGAGAATTATGAGGCAAGTTGTGTAACTGGAACCTGGAACTGGTTTGAATAAAAGCTCTGTGGGTGTGTAATTGAATTACTAGATGGTAAATACTGCCTGATGTGATCAGTTTGTGTATTAGTCTCCATTTTTGATCATTTGTATCAGCCGATATGCGTTTGCACAACTTTCAACATATTTACCATACTTATAGTTGACCTAAAAATAAGGTATTAGGTATTATTGACAAGTAGGTACCTAATAAAATTATAAATGCAAATGACGTGATTTATACAGTATAATGCAAACTCATATTGTACAAATCATATCATTGCGCAAAATTCTTCTCCATATATTCCAAAAATGTTCAAATAATAAATCTGATAAAGGTCGACGGCTGCTCATTTCAGAATCTCTGAAGACAATAAAGTTACACAAATTACGTCACGAGTCGTTAATTAATTTACCCGAAAACGGTTCATTTGTTCAGCGTTGAGTCATGAGAAGGGTTAAATAATTCATTTATTTATTTAAATTATACATTATACAAATATTTTGTTAACAACCTACTTTGCAGCGAGCAAATTATCTGAACTCTGCATTCATGGGAATGCCGGGTATTTACTTTAATTATTAATTGAGAATGTTTATTTATGATACGGTGACAACTGATGATAAATGACACACAGATTAAAGATGACAGTTAGATTGGTTTTATTTTACTTAATTGTGATATAATCTTACTTGTGAGCATTCCTTTTTTTTTCCTGCGGAAATCCCTTAATGTGAAAATTTATATTTCTTATCGCAACAATGAATTCATTCGAATATTTTATAGAAATCATACTCGGTCAACTCAGTGTTTTGTTGTAACGTGAGCTTTATCTGGTATAAGTTAATGTGTAAAAAATCATTACATAATAGAAAACATAGCCGTGACTTGCGAATATCAAGTATTTTTTTTCCTCTAAAGTACGAAATAGAAACAATATTGCCACACACAATAATACGACGTCCTGCAGGCAGTCCATTACTGTTCCTTTATGTAGTGTAGATGTGAATTGGATTGAGTTTGAATTAGATTGAATAAATTCTACAAGAATCTCTGTGTTCTGGACCCAAGTAAATCACTTTAAATAAGAGAGGAATATATTTCTTACTAAGGAGAGTGCACCTAAACCAATAAACAATAACCGAACACAATAATGAAGCCTGAAAATTACTCGCAATAAAAAGTCTGCCGAATTTCACCAATATCAGTGCAGCCATTTAGAATTTTACTAGGTATATTGTTTAATTATTCAGAGATTACTAGTTTTTTTTTAAAATATGAACCAAAACTAACTTAATAAACTAAAATATTTACAGGAATCTAAAAGATGTCGAAAAGGGATGAGGATTTCAGGCGTCGAAAAATTCCGGTATTGTCTCGTTTTCCATAAATTCATTTGCACTAATATTGTTTGCCATAATCATCCCCGATCATAATATTTACTTGCACTATTATCATTTATACTAATAACGTTTACCATGAAGTAGGAGCCCCGCTTCGCGGGGCGCCGTCGAGCTCTTCCGTCTGTAAACATTTAATTTAATGCCACCTTTGGTAGTTTTAAACACTTCACAACTTTCACTCATCTCGACAAGACTAATAGGGAATTGACGACTAATGTTAATACAAGGTTAATATGGACTGTCTATTTATGTCAGACCTCATAATATTACTTTAAGTGTGAATATGTTAATAGCAAAAAATATTTTAATTTACTCATTAACATAAAAATTGCAGGCGCTTATACCTACTAAATAATCTTTATTTCATGGTGAATAAAAGTATTGGAAAATGGCATTATTGAAAACGATAATTATAGCAAAATACATTTATGGATTTAAATTATTATGACACTTGATCGATTATGACCAATGAAATTAGTGAAAGTAATTTTATGTCATTTCACGATTATGGCAACTGAAGCGTTATTTCTAATGAAATTATGGCAAATACCAGTATAGCATATGAACTTATGGCATTTTAAAATATGGCAAACATTAGTAAACAAAAAATTCCTCCCCATCAATGTCGACTGGCAACGTGCCCAAGAGGGCAATTTCTTAGGACAGCGACCATGGGCTCGGACCCCACAACCCTAGCGTCAGGACCCCAAACGGCTCAAATATATAATTTTTTGTTGTAATAACATGTTTTCGCCGTTTTAGGAGCTCCGCAGACTAGGTACAATGACGAAGTAGATTATAGTGAGTAAGCTTTTCTAGTGTTCTTGTAGAGCCCGGGGTCCCCTGAATCTTTCTCCATCTTTTGGTTAGACTTACATGGATTTTATGCGAAGCTTGTCCGGCAATCAGTAGGTGCAAATGGCTTGTCGGTAATGTTAGCTTGGCCCCTAAGGTCTCAGTGGCTCCATATATCCCGATTCCTTCCACTAAACGATAAATTTAGAAAAGTTTATATTAGCACAGAAATAGGATTTGAGCTCTGCGTGGTAAGTATATCACTTCGCCTGCAAAATATCCAGGACGATATTACATACGTTTATTTTGCGGAATGTTACGATTTCAGACAGACTGTGCATCTGTATTGGTAACAAGGGAATTGAATATATCAGTATAGCAATCTGGCAAATAGGTTGTGAATAGTTTTAACAATTTTAATGTAAATTCTAGAATTATTATGAGCTTCAAGTATTTGAGTACTTATGACTGAATTTGAAATTTAGAGTTCCTATTTTTTATTTACTTTTTCTGTTTTTTTTTTATTTTATTTTATTTGTTTTTTTTAAACCTGTGTTATTTCCACATACTTCATTTTCATTCATTTTGAACTCGATGGCTGCGGGGAATAAAGCCACAATCGACAAATTTTAATTTTACAGGAAAAAAGATTTAGTGAAAATCTTGAATAAATTCTAAACTACGAGATGTATCAAAACGCTTTATATGTCAAACGATGCGTTATATTTTTCTGGAGTGACATAAATGTACGTAAAAATGAAAGGTGCACAGGAAATAACTCAAAAATGAAAAAAGCAGAATGCCGTTTCATACATTGAAAGTTTTTGACGTATGAGTCCATTGTCGTTTTATTCCGGTAAAAAGTTCAAAAACAATCAAACAGCAATAGTCTATTGCGACGTTGTCCGCTGACCTTAAGGATGTGGGCACATACAGTAATAGCATTTTGCAGTGTTATTACGTTATTTTAATGTTCGGTTTGAAAAACGTATTCTGTATTGCTGTGTAGGAACATTGTACGAATATGGTTGTATTATAATGAATACAGAGTCTATTTAGATTATTACGTAAATATCTCTAAATAATTGGAGCTTATTTATTTTAGAAAGTCATAATAATATCATTTATTGTACCTCTTTAATAATACCTACCATTATGTGCAATCAACAAGAAAATGACTATTAAATTTGTAATATACTGAGAAGAAAATGTAATTAGGTATTACACGTAATTTTATTTTGACTAGTGGTGGTATTAACAGTTTGAACTCCATTCAGGGTCGAATCTGTATTTTGTACCACCTATGAAGTTTTGTTTTTTTTTCCGCCGAGTCTTGGGTCTAATTTTGGCCCTGGAGAAGTAATTTTATATCAAAAAAGTCAGATTGTTCCATCTCGTTGACATTGTATTTCTCGCCACTAATTTTGGCGTTCATAGCTACTGCATAAAACACATGTATTCCGATGGAACTGATGATTCTTTTGTTTCCGCCAATAATTCTACCATCTCTCCTAGCGACGATAGTTTCTGTTCGGTTACTAATACAGCAGCTGAGCTTGGCGAGTTTATGCGTCGGACTTTTAGCTTTCAGACAAGACACCTCCTAAACGTTTGTCATATTAACGCACAGAGTTTGCCCTACCACTATGATGAGTTTCTTGAGAGCTTCAGGGATTGTAATGTTCATGCCATCCTGATTTCAGAGAGCTGGTTTAAACCTCACCATCGTTCCACCACCTATCCTCTCCCTGGCTTCATTCTCATACGTAACGATCGAGCTGACGAGAGTGAAACCAGGGGAGGCGGTGTCGCTATATACCTTCGTGCTGATTTTCCTTTCAAAATTCTAGCTTCCACCCCTTCCAACTCAACCACTACCGCTGAGTATGTTTTTCTGGAAGTTACGGTCAAGGGTGTGAGAACCGCGCTAGGTGTTGTCTATTGTCCACCTGGAGTTAATTACTTCGCCAGTCTCGAACCGATATTGGAAAGCATAGGGTCGGAGTACGAACATCATATAATCATGGGCGATCTCAACACGGACCTCCTGCCACCCCAAACACCGCGCTGCCTTAGGCTGCTTGATACGATCCAGTCAGCCAACTTACACAGCCTGCCTCTTCAAGCAACCCATCATAATGTGGATACGGATGATACGTGGCTGGACGTAATTCTGACGTCTAACCTGTCTTTCGTCTCGTCCCACGGTCAACACCCAGCGCCAGGATTCTCTCGACACGACCTCCTGTTTATCTCATATATCCTCAAACCACCGAAACTCCGACCTCGCATGTTGCTTTTACGCAATTTTGGGCGCATGGACGTTAAGCAGCTATGCAGTGATGCTTCAGCACTTAGTTGGGACTGTCTTTGCGATACAAAGTCAGTTGATGAAAAAGTCCGAATCTTCAACAATGTGGTCATCAGCCTATACGACACCCACGCTCCGTTCAGGAGAGTCAAAGTGAAACGCCCCCCTGCGCCTTGGATAACGCCGGAGGTTCGTAGGGCTATGCGATACAGGGATCGTACGTTTTCCAAGTACCGTCGGGACAAGCGTGATGAGACGTGGGTGCTCTTCAAAGCTGCAAGGAATCGGTGTAACCAAATGATACGCAACGCCAAACGCCGTTATATCCTCAATAACATTGCTTCTTCATCCTCTGCTAATATTTGGAAGTTCCTGGGGACGTTGGGTATTGGTAAACAGCGATGCTCTGAATTCCAGTCTGCTATTGGTTTGGATGAGATAAATCAACATTTCACCACTTTTACCCCTTTGAGTCACCAAACCAAGAGCTGCACTATAGACTACCTAGAAAGCTTACCACGTCCCAACATTGAGCCTCTCGAGTTTTCTCCGGTTGCACCGAGTGAGGTGAAAAAGGTCATACTATCCATCAAATCTAGTGCTGTGGGCCCTGACAACATTAGTCGCCGGATGATCACTACCATCCTAGACCAGCTCCTGCCGGCAATCACCCATATTATCAATTATTCCCTGGACTCCGGACAGTTCCCATCCTTATGGCGTAAAGCCTTTGTCATACCCCTTCCCAAGATTTCAAATCCATTCCTTCCCAATCATTTTCGTCCTATCAGTATTCTGCCCTTCCTTTCTAAGGTGCTTGAGGCCTGCGTGCACAAACAGCTGTCAACGTTCATTTACAGCAATAAGTTGTTGAATCCCCTACAATCAGGTTTCAGGCCCGGACACAGCACTGTTACAGCCCTGTTAAAAGTGACTGAGGATATTAGGGTGGGCATGGAAAATACCAAACTCACAGTACTAGCACTGGTTGATTTCTCCAATGCTTTTAATACTGTCAACCACGACCTTCTTTTAAACACCTTATCAAACTTGATGATCTCACCGGATGCACTGGAATGGTTCTCTAATTATCTTCAGGGGCGCCATCAAGCTGTTCGTCAAGGTGAAACTTTATCGCACTGGCGTAACACTGACGCTGGCGTTCCTCAAGGCGGTATCTTATCTCCTTTATTGTTTTCTATCTTCATAAATCTCGTAACTCATAATCTTCAATGTGCGTATCATTTGTACGCCGATGACCTACAACTGTACGCCCAAGCGGGTGTGGATGATTTGAGCTCGGCAATAACTAAAGTCAACCAGGACCTAGAGCATATTAACAGCTGGTCGAGCCGTTTTGGACTGACCGTTAATCCTAGTAAGTGCCAGGCCATTATTGTTGGGAGCCAACATTTTCGAAGACAGGTGGATGAGGCATCTCTCCCGCCAATCACTCTCAACGGTACAGTCATACCCGTCAGCCCGTCAGTGAAAGACCTTGGCTTGTTCATTGACTCCACTCTGAACTGGAGAGACCAAGTATCTCGCGTATGTCAAAGTATTACTGGCTCGCTTCGCGCATTTTATCGGCTACGGACCCTTCTACCTATTAACACCAAGGCAATGCTCGTGCAGGCATTACTGTTCCCTGTACTCGATTATGGGGATGTTTGTTACTTCGACCTGAATGCTGAACATCTCAACAAACTTGACCGTCTTCTGAATAACTGCATCAGATTCGTCTTCAATCTGCGCAAGTACGATCATGTGTCTGTGTGTCGTTCTCAATTAAATTGGTTGCCGATTCGTCAGCGTCGAAACCAACGCGCACTTACCACTCTCTATACTATTCTAACTTCTCCTAATTCTCCCTCCTACCTCTCCCCCTATTTTCAATATCTAGGCGCAAATCACAATAGGAACCTACGTTCAACAAATAACCTCGTCTTACGCTGTCCTACTCATCGCACTGATTTCGTCCACTCTTCCTTTCCTGTACAATCTATATTTCTTTGGAACCAGCTGCCTCTTGGGATCAGGAGGGCCACTAGCCGTTGCACGTTCAAACTGGGGGTTCGGAAACTCATGCTCGAAAAGTTGGGGGAAACTTGATAGTCATCTCATGTAAATATGAATGGTTATTTATATGTGTGTATGTACATGTTATTTGCTTATATTTATTTATATATTTATGTATATATATTTATTTTATATTTATGTATGGGTGGTTGAGTGTATCTATGTATTACTATATTTGGCTATAATATGTATGCGTATATTAGTACCTATTTAGGTACTATCTATCTTATTTATGTAAATTAAGTATTTAACTAGTTTACCTTTCGATAATGCACCTACTCTGTTGTTCTCTGCACCACCTATTAGGTTGACTGGTAGAGAATGCCTATGGCATTAAGTCCGCCTTTGTACATTTGTGCATGAAGTTGAAATAAATAAATAAATAAATAAATAAATAAATTTGTTCTGGTGTGTATAAAGATGTATGTCTTTTTAACTCACGCTCGATGCAGGCGTGCTGGCGTGTATCGAGTCTCCCTCGTCCTTTCCATGGCCGGTTTCAATAATTCGTTGCGTTATTGTCATTCCAAACTTTGAGGCCGCATATACCTACCTAAATGCAAAGCGAATATTAACCTATTCTGATTTTGTCCGGGACATCCGTCCAAGTACAATGAAATTTTGGAAACATCGCGTTTATGTTAATTTTCCAAAAACTTCAGTAAGCAACTACCAACTTCGATAGCCCCTCTGTTTTATTTTATAAACGAAATTAACAAAAACTTCAATAATACCAAAAAAGTGTATGGAATTATTAACCAAATACTCGGACGAGTGACGTTGTCAATTGATGCAGTGATTTGCAAAGCGTTTGATGCTCAGGGGTTTACTACTGTTATGATTGCCAATAACTTTGCGCGAGGTTTTGATAATGCTGTCAGAACCATAATCCCAAATTGTACCCAAAAACTCTCAGACGGGCCCAATTGTGAACCGCTGAACACATCCATGTACTTTAATAAAGCCACGGGTAAAAAAATAGATAAAATCATAAGCAAATTAAATACAAACAAAGCTCCTGGAATAGATAAAATAAAGGTTTCTGATATCAAGATGGCAGGTAACATATCAGAAGCAATAGCTAACCTGATTAATAGCAGTGTAACGTGCGGCGTGTACCCCAATGAACTGAAACTGGGATGTGTGAGACCAGTCTTTAAAAAAGGTAAAAGAGACGATTATGAAAATTATCGTCCTATTACATTACTTTCTTCCGTTGACAAAATAATAGAAAAATATATTTGCCAACAAATGCACGAGTTCTTCAGTAAACATAACGTGATCTCCTGCAACCAATACGGGTTTCAAACTGGGAAAAGTTCTTCGGGGTTACTATCAAAATTTTCCGATCAAGTAAATGAGTACCTTAACCAAAAAATGACGGTATTTTCAGTATTTATTGATTTTTCGCGTGCGTTTGATACATTAGACCATAAGCAAATAATCCACAACCTAAACCTTTGTGGAATACGTGGGTCGTTATTAGAGTGGTGCACAAGCTATCTTCATAGCAGAAAATTTACCGTAAAGGTTGGCAATTCACAAAGCGAACCTATCGAAGTTACAAAGGGCACGGCACAGGGATCAGTCCTGGGACCTCTGTACTTCCTAGCATATGTAAATGACATGAGCAATAGTATCAAATACTGCTCTTGTTACCAGTTTGCAGATGATACATGTCTCGTAATAGCTGATAGGGACCCACAAAAAGCACGTGACCTGTTGCAGACTGATTTCAACTCTTTGCTAAAATGGTGCCATGATGCGGGCCTTGTACTCAATGCGGATAAAACCAAACTACTAATAATTAAATCACCATACAATAAAAGCATCCCCCCTGCGAGTATAACCGCTCATAACCATAGTTGCCTGCATGATTCAAATAGCGCATGCAACTGTCCCCTCATAGATTTAGTAAATTCACACAAGTATCTGGGATTAGAAATTGATGACAAGTTTAATTGGGGTAAGCATATTGAACACGTGTGTAATAAGTTGAGACAGTTCCTGGCTAATCTAATAATTATCAAAAACCGTATACCGTATAAAACAAAAATTATGCTATACAACTCTCTGGCTGAATCATATATACAATACGGACTCAGTAGCTACGGTCGCACATTCGAAACTTACCTCAATCAAATTTATAAAATCCAAGTGAAAATACTAAAAAATATCGTGTCAAAAAATACCAAAAACCAATGCCATAATGACGAACACAAATTATTTAAACACTGCAATGTACTACCTGTACAAACTCAATTCCAATTTATGCTACTAAAGGAACAATTTTTTAATCATCAGTTACAAAATAAAATCCAACATCCTATATACACGAGGGCCGTCGCTCGAAACCAACTATGCACGGTACGCGCTAACAATATGTACGGTGAACGCACATCTGCATATCTACTCCCTCGCCTTATAAATCAACTAGATTTAAGAAATAAAATATCACCAACCAATATTAAGTATAAACTAAAATCACACTTTCTGCAGACCATGTAAAAATATTGTTATTGTGTTCGCTCATATTTCGTATTTATCTGTGTACTACCTACCTTGTCAATTATATTATATAAGTATCTGGTAGTATTAGCACAAACCTCAGTGGTTTATAAATACTACTATACCTTTATTTATACCTGCACTATGTAAATTGATAAATAAATAAAAAAAAAAAAAAAAAACAGTATCCCAGTTTACGGCCCACATCTATTACAGTGAAATTAGATACGGAATATTTCCTTTTATAATAGAAAAGATCTACTTCTGACCTTGGAACGTAAGGAACCTTCTCAAGATCGAAAACTGCTATAGTCTCAGAGTCGGTAGAATTCTCTTTTCCAGTATTTTTATTTCACACACTCTGTCTTTGTGTTTAATGTGTTTTGTGTAACTTTTGTATCCTCGTCTACTTATTCACAACGTGTACATATTGCGCATAAGTCTTTCTTTGGTTTGAAGAAAGAGTAATTAAACATTGTATTAATTTTTTTCGGTATTGTCGTGCGCTTGATACTCCCAAGGTTCATCGTTAAACCATTGTAGGCGGTACATTTTTGAAATATTAAGACCCTCCTCTAAGTAAAGCTTCTACTGTTGGGAATAACGTAATATATTTGAGTGCGTTTTCTTCAGTTAATGAACTCGTTTTATGAGGTCTATTTCTGTGATGACCACGGTGATCGACCAGGTTTTTGGCTTCACGCTGCACCTTTTCCAAAGCAATAAATATAATGGAATCGGATCTATATAAAGTATTTCGAAAAATCCCTTACTTAATTGATTTATTTCA
This sequence comes from Eilema sororculum, assembly GCA_914829495.1. Lineage (NCBI taxonomy): Eukaryota > Metazoa > Arthropoda > Insecta > Lepidoptera > Erebidae > Eilema > Eilema sororculum. The sequence continues at coordinate 5,172,648 of OU618532.1, forward strand.
TTTTCAACTCGAAAGTAGTACTTCAGTGTTTATGTTCTATTACATGTCCTGTTTATTGTCGTTCTCTTTATTTCTATATGTTAATTCAAGCCTTTAAACTATATTCCATTTCATACCACACAAGTATTAGGTATACAATACTGTAACTTGTAATACTAAGTATTCTGCTATAAAAATTGTTTAAACAAAAACCTTCATCTAAGGTTTTTGCTATGTACTTTTTAATAATTTATTAATAGATTTAATTCACTGTTTAAAAAATGTACCTACCCTACATGCTTAAATAATTAAAATATCAGAATTTTCTTCTATTCAAAAACAGTTATTTCTTGATTAATTTGCTATTAACCAAATTGTGTGAAATAAAATACTAAGTTTTCTGGTATAAAAGGTAGGTTACAATTTACATCATTGTATATTGAACATTAATCGATTTCCTGGTAGAAAACAAGTATGACTTATTAATAGTGACAGTTTAAATTATTTATATAGCAATGTTTATTGTGAATCGGTTATCAAAGTTTATTTCGGGAAACAAAGCCACAATGGCCGCTACTTGTGCAAAGTAGATTTTTTTATTTTACTATTGCACATAGCACGATTATATTCAGTGATTATATTCGAGGAATAACGGGGTTTTACCCAATGCGTCTTTGCTAACTTGGTCAGTTTTCAAGATAAAATTATGAAAAAAATTCACAAGGTGTAATAGGGTCCGTAGATAACGAAAATGGCTTAATCGGAAAACTGCTGCTATGGCTATTGCAGCAATATTCCCCGCAGCCATCGAACTATGTATGCTAAGTACAGTCGACAAAGGAGATACGTTTACACCTTTACGTATAACTTTATACACAATCGATCAGCTTCTATTCAACCATTTCTAATTGACACAATGACAAGTTTCATAAAGACCTTTCTAATAGTCTTGTTAATAGTGATATAGATAGGTGGCGACGTAGAATGAAAAAATCAGCGCTGCTAGCCGTATAGGCCAATATTTGGTTTATCATTTCAGCTGAATATTAAATTTCATGTCAAGCGATCCTTCCGTCAGGCTGTCATTGTGACATGAAACATGAATAGCAGTTGACATGTGTGTCCCGTATTGGCTGTTAGCTGCTCATGGCAGCCGGAACCAAGAGGCCGACAAGCTTTAAGAGGGGACCTACTATCGTCTCATAACGTAGATAATATAGTTTCAATCTTGCTCTAACTTTCATAGTGTGAATCAGACGCGAACTATCGAAATTATCGTCCGTCAGTATGTTAATATTTTTTTATGGAATAGGGAAGAAAACGAGCAGACGGATCGCCTAATGGTAAGCGATCACTGCCGCCCATGGACACCCGCAACACCAGAGGAGTCACAAGTGCGTTGCCTTCCTTTTAAAAGAGAGTACGCTCTTTTCTTGAAGGTTTGAAGGTCGTATTGGTTCGGAAATACCGCAGTTTAGTCAATCAATTATTCAATAAATTAGCCAATGGCCTATTGAGATAGACTGGATGTGGAAAACGGAGGATTAGCAGAAAAGGCGCACATTAGGAGAGGCATAATGTCCAGCAATGGACTGCAAATGGAGCAATCTATGTAAATCTAATTGATCTGTTTAACAAAATTAAACGAAATGAATTTATTCAACTGATTATAATTTAATGAAAATACTGTTTGATCACATACGGATGCAGCTAGAGGCTGAGGACACGTATATTTAATTCACGTTATGAAAATCACAAAGTAAGATTGAAATAATAATACTGGAAATGGTAGTAGACCCCCAGGATTTATAAAAACATCATCTTATATTTTGGAAGCTTTCAAGATCACTTCGTCTGATACATTATGAGGAGGAAGTTAAGAATGATTTGATTTGCGACATATATTTAATACTTCAAATAGAGAGTAACATCTCAATAATATATATTGAAGGGAAAAAAATGAAATAATGGTTTATTCCATTCTTTTTCTTTTAATGTCTAATTACATAAGATTTTTTTTCTTTTCTAGATTCTTTAATAAGTAAGAATTCTTGAACAAAAACCTGAATTCATTACAAAAAGTAGTTAATATGAAGACAATTTATAAAAGTAGAAATAACGGAAGGTGGAAACATGAGTCTATGCCTACCCCATTGGGAAAAAGGTGTACCTATATGTATGTTTAAATTATTACACCAAGATACCAAAGCGATCTGATATAACTTATTTTCGCATAGAAGCAACCTTAGGTTCATAGTGGCTATCCCACAAATCTTAATGACCAAATATAACCTAATAATAAAATCCAGAAACTCATATCATTGGAATCTAATTCACTCCTGAATACTACTGTCAGATATGGAATCCCGCTCTCGAGGTGCTTATTTTTCGGTTAAAAAGAGTCCAAAAGAAGTTTTGTGTCGTTTATCTTACGTCATCGTTATTATATTCCTTTTCCTTTATAGTTAATATACATAAATCTATACTTTTATATACAAATAGTTCGCCACCTAAGAACTTCATGTTCTTAACCACTGTACATCATACTTCAAGAACAATCTCAGTACTGTGAAGCGACCTGGATAGGTATTACAAATTCCAAACTTAATTTTAATTCTTATTCAATAATAACTACCTCTTTTACTTGCAAATAAAGTTGAAATTTGATTGATTATCGGTTAAAGTACTGCAGATTTAAGTTGGTAATAGTGACATGTCACCCCGTTGAGAAGTTTTAACTAAGTTCTTAGTTTCCCAGTAGATAATAGAGAATACTTGAGTGAACTAGACTCGATATGATGGCTTAGTGTCTTAGGATTAATTAATTATAATTTATAATATACCTAATGCTTGTGTATTATAACACTATTTTAGTTATTTGCAATTCATTCTGTGTATGTTGTGTTCACATCTAGTAGGTCGTACAAACATGTACCAACATAATAGTGTAAGATAAATTTTAAGTTACTAAATTGTATTGACCAGTTTTGGGAACCTTTCATAAAAAAAATTTAATTAAAAGAAAAGCTTGAAGTATAAGTTGGTTAAATAAATAAATAAATGATTTTTACAGCATTTATTATGCTAACTTTAAAGTTCGAAAAACATCGGAAATAATTAATCCGTCGCCCTTAAAGACTATCCGTCTTTAAGGGCGACGGCGACGGTTTAATTTGAAAGAGAAGGAAAATTTGAAGTGATTCAGGTGTGGCTCAATAGCTCAGTGTGGAAGAGTATTCCCCCTGTAAGAGAAAGGTCGTGAGTTCAAGTCTCACTTGAGCATTTAATTTTTTCCGATGTTTTTCGATACCTAATGCTATTTTAGTGAAATATCTTTTGCTGTTTGCCTTCACAAAAAGTTGTTATGACATACAATCCATTGTTTTAAAGTTATTTATCACAGGTACTTATGTACATTATTTTAACCTTACCTCGGTATTTCAGCAAAATAATTTAATTTTTCTTTCTTTATAAAAGAACAAATTAGAATTATTTCATTATTACGCTTTTAATTGTGGCTCCAATTAGCGGCCAACAAAAGTAGAAACCAGGAATTACTTTAATAGAGAAAAAATAACTTTTACCTGGCATCGGTCCTTCAGAAGACGTGACCAGTCCATTGTCAGTTGACTGTACGACTATTGGTAACTTTAAGGTATGTTTTCGTGGCTGATCGCGAACTATTGGTAACTCCAGTTGCCCAAAAGCAACGGTTAATTTGGTCCTCAATCAAGTTATATACAGAATCGTCAGTGCGCAAGTCTGATATTTACCCACGGAGGACAGAATATGATTAAGTAACGGAGATGCCCAATTGATATTTCTTCTAATAAAAACGCGTCGCTGAATGCGGGTGGGAAGTGAGACGCGCGGGGTGTCAAAAGTGGAAGGACGTCATAGGTATAACGTTCCTACCGATTGAGTCCATTTGACGTTTGGATGGCACGCGACTCGATTGCCTTGCAACAACTCCGCTATCATTTCCTTCTCCATGTATTTACCTTATTCGGTTTTTAAAATTATTCTAAGGTTCTAAAAGATTAGCCTAAAGAATCTATTCTTTTTACAAATACACGAGATGTACTTTAGAATTTCAAGTGACGAATGTACAGTCAGGGTCATAAATATCTTGACTCAAAGCCTCAAAATGACCTTAAAATACCTAAAATACTCAAATATACTTAAAATAACTAAAGATAGTGTGAAGTGTAACAAATATCAAAAATATTAGGCAACAGGAAGGGAAAAAGAGATTATTTTGAGTACTCTTTTGATGCTGAATGTAAGTGCAAGTAGAGTAATCGTGTCCTGCGAGAAATACGTCATACGAACGAAGTTTTTTATTACCAGTACTTATAACCACTAATAGTCATACAAAAAATACATACACAACAACTTTTTGTTTTACTCTTCAAGAACATATATATTGTTTTTGTTTTTGCTTATATTATTCCACCTTCTTTTATAAAGCTTTATAAACTTACACAACTATTAACTCAGTCTATTTTTGGTACGTTATCACATTATAGTATTTGTGAGTGAAAAAGAATTCACGTGTTTTGCAGTACTTCTCATTGAGTTCAGATCATTAATATTTTCGTATGACTTCACCTGAATAACAGTTGAATCAATTTTAATATCTACGTTTATTTGTTTCGCAATGCCAACTACATTTATTTAAAATAATAAGTAAATAATATAAGGATTAAAGAAACCTTCAAATGATTTCAATAGTAAGGAATATGTATATAAAATCCATACTAATATTATAAATGCGAAAGTAACTCTGTCTGTCTGTCTGTCTGTATGTTACGCTTTCACGCCTAAACCACAAAACCGATTTTGATGAAATTTGGTACAGGAGTAGATTAGACCTTGAAAAAGGACATAGGATATGTTTTGTCGCGATAACCGACATCCACGCGGGCGGATCCGCGGGCAAAGGCTAGTATAAAATATAAAAATAAAGGAACAATTTGAAAATTAAAATTAGAACGCGTCGTATAATTTTTTATGCATACCTCTTGCGGTAACTGATCATAAAAGGAATGCACTACCGGCAGAAAATAAAATTATTAATAAAAATTAACTTGCTAGAAGAATGAGACATGAAAACCGGTTGAAAGCGGTAAAAATATTCATCGATTTAAAAATTACCGGTTGAAAGCGGAAGGGTCTCGAATATAGTTTTCTAATAGAGAGTAATGCTCGGTACTATTGAAGTTTGAATAAAAAAACTGACACTAACAGTTATACAATAGAAGGTGCTTATTACCTTATGGTTTACGTAATCGTAGTAAGTAACCGACCTATGTCGTTAGTCATCGTAACCGGTACTTTAGTCAAGATGACATTTGACTACAAAAAAGATGAACTGAAATCTGTTAAGTTTTTTAATGGATTGTTGAATGTTTTAATGATTTTTCTTTATAAGTATATGAAATGACATTTTAACATAATGACGCATTCTGTTATTACGTGATTCCAAATAAATACGAGTAGGTACTCTTCGTGGACATGACTAGGTGCAATTCGCTCAGCTGCTATTCAGTTGGGTGCTCTAAGTGGACTACACCTTTTTTCTGCCCTTGTTCGGCTTGTTCCAATTATATCATATGGGGTAGGGTCCAAATATTTCATGGGGTCTATAACTAGAGGCTATTTCACCCTCAACAACAGCGTCTTATTGTAAAAAGGCATAACCAACAAAAACAAAAATGTATGATAATGTTTGAAATTTTACAAGGCATTTTTAGCAGAAAAATCCTTTGTGTATTATTGGGAGAAACAAGTTATTAATTAAGGTACACAATCGAAATACCTATCCAACCATGTATAGGAATATATATTTTTTTTTATACAGATAATCCCAATTTTCCCTTTCATCTTAACAAAATAATTACAAATAAAATATCTTTTTATCGTTTTAAAGGCTCAACACTAACCAGATAAATCTTTTGCAGTTGCATAGTAGTGTTGTAAAAACGCTCGAGTCGGAGCTTTAACGCTCGAGTCGGCGCTCGAACAGTTTGTAAACGCTTGAGTCGGAACTCTAGTCGGGTCTAAAGCGCTCGAGCAATGGCTTGAGCGTTTTAGTAAAAAAGCTCATTCGGAGCTTCGAACTCGACGCTTCCACGCTCGATTCGAGCTTGAGCGTGAAACGAGAAATAATTTTAAGAGAGATTTATTCCTATTTATGTTATATTTAATGATATAAATTTACCACCACCCGCAGACATTTGCCATTCAGTAAAGTGCCCAAGTGAGGTGCAGGCAGCGCGTGCAGTCATGCTCCTGATACCGGCTGTAAAACTGCCCGGAGTATGGCCAAATCTGCGCCCGTTGTACCCTTCACCTACTTTTTTTTTCGTGCGGAAATCCCCTTGGAAACCCCCCCTGCCGGAGCCGGAAGGGGAGGTTATGTCGGCCTTGAACCGACTAAAACCGCACGCCGACTGTGGGTCTTGGTGCTAGGCCGGAGGTGAGGTTGTCGTCGACATATTCCTCGCACCCCGGCTGACCCAGGGTCATCCCTTACGGCCTGGCCCTCCTCGGGAGGGGGGACAACGGTGTTCCAAACCCCCGTAATGGGGAGGCGTGCTTTTCAGCGCGCAGCCGCCCTGATCTTCTCGCTTCTGCTGGGGTGATAGGCGGCTCCACCCGTCACCCCCCGGCCCGCGTTCATGGGGGACGGAGGTCAGTCAGTGCCCTTCGGCGCCCGAGTTGCCTGTCCGCGCGGGCGGCGCGTTCCTCGAGTTTCTCTCGCTCGCGCCGCCTCTGCCGTTCCTTCATCTCCTTCACGACCATTACCTGCTCACTGAAGGAGACGCCGGCCGCCCACCCGTCCGCACAGCGGACCATTGCTGTGAGCAGGGTGGCGAGGGTGAGAACTCTCACTCCCAGGGCCGCCACTAGCTCCCGCCTTGGTTCAGCCCATGCTGGACACTCGGTGAGCGTGTGCAGCCCTGTATCCTCGCTCGCGTCGCAATGATGGCACTCAGACGTTGCTTCACCTACTAATCTCTAAGGCTGTCAGCAATGCTTTCATGAGATACAACCTGGTGACAGACGAACAGACAGATGGACAGTGGAGTCTTAGTAATAAGGCCGACTTGTTACTAAGACTCCAGTCTGTCTTCCTGTTCCCAGGTTCAGGGCCCATCGTATCGGTACGTTACCTAATAAAGACTTTTGGTGGCGATAACCGATATCCACGCAGGCGGAGCTGCGAGCGAAAAGCTAATATTATAGTAAATATATTGCGTATTAAAAATTATAACGAACGCGTCGTCGCTTGAGCTGGTAGCTCGAGCGTTTAAGTTGTGAGTCTTAACGCTCGCAAACGTTCAACGCTTGAGCGTTTAACGCTCAAGTCGTTAACGCTCAAAAGCGTCGACTCAACGCTCAACGCTCGACTCTCAGCGCTTATATTTACAACACTAGCATAGATGCGTTGTCTCTCTGGCTGTATTTCTACCGCACCACGGCAAGAGAAAGAGCCTATTTGGAGTCTTTCAACTAATCTCTCCTTCCTTCCGTTACTCACATACCGTAGAAATAATGCCTCCTCGAACCAAGCGGTTTGGAACTTCATTTCTTTTTTATCATGCGGTTAAGAACTGCATTCCTCTACCCCCACTTGTGTTTTTTTTCTTTTAACGATCCCGAATTGTTTTACATATAGGACACGTCAATTTCACTTCATCTCGCCTGTTGGTAAGCTAAAGGTAAAGGGAAATAGGGTCACCATTATAAACATGTACCATCTTAACAATGGTGGCACTCAGCTTGACGGCATTATCACACCTCGCTATAGGACTTTTTCACGCCTTTTCATGCCTTTTCACACCCTGTTATAAGGACCGGGGACTGTAGAAAGTAGGAAACATATGAGCTGGCAGGGATTTTCAGGTCTTAATGGTGCGGCATAGGAATGAGTCATCGAACCGCTTATTTCTTGATGGAATATTCTGAACCGTATGCGGGATACATCTAAGCCCTGCACGCGTTGTCCTGTGGAGGAAAGGAGAGGTTGCAACTAATTGGAAGAGCTTATCAGAACATTCACCATGGTAGAGACGTTAAACAATAGGGACAACTATCTCCCAGATTATGTAATGTGCTTCAGAGAAGGTGCAACGCTCTACTTCCTTCATGACTCTGACTTTGATGGTGATGGCTTGGGCTACCCATCACCCTAGCCGAAGCAGACCCTGCTCTTCACGTTGGTGCCGTCTAATTATGATAGGTAACCAATGCCTCAGCCCAGAATACCCACCAATGCCCCATCTCCTCTGTTTTATTTTAATCGGTTTGATTCCAATATAGCCAAAACTTGCGCTTGCCCCGATGTGGTGGAATTGGTATCAATGGGGGATACCAGTTTAAGTTTTATGACTTCTCAGGTTGGTGGGACCACCCTTTCATTCTGAAGAATTGTGTAAAGATCTAAGAATATTTTGTAATAACTTCTACTATTACTGTCACACAGCCTAGTTTTATGTACTATCTATGGAATTATGTGTAAGGAATTTATATTAAACTTCAACTAAAACTATAAATACACTAAAATACAACAAATCTATACATATAATAAATCTGTAAACGATCGATGTCTGTACATGGAAAGGAAATGAGAAAAATTGTTATAGGGGGACTTTATAAACGTAATAGAAGCCAAATCAACGTTTTTTGGAATTTTTGTCTGTTTGTCTGTTTATCTGTTTATCTGTTTATCTGTTTATCTGTTTATCTGTTTATCTGTTTATCTGTTTATCTGTTTATCTGTTTATCTGTTTATCTGTTTATCTGTTTATCTGTTTATCTGTTTATCTGTTTATCTGTTTATCTGTTTATCTGTTTATCTGTTTATCTGTTTATCTGTTTATCTGTTTATCTGTTTATCTGTTTATCTGTTTATCTGTTTATCTGTTTATCTGTTTATCTGTTTATCTGTTTATCTGTTTATCTGTTTATCTGTTTATCTGTTTATCTGTTTATCTGTTTATCTGTTTATCTGTTTATCTGTTTATCTGTTTATCTGTTTATCTGTTTATCTGTTTATCTGTTTATCTGTTTATCTGTTTATCTGTTTATCTGTTTATCTGTTTATCTGTTTATCTGTTTATCTGTTTATCTGTTTATCTGTTTATCTGTTTATCTGTTTATCTGTTTATCTGTTTATCTGTTTATCTGTTTATCTGTTTATCTGTTTATCTGTTTATCTGTTTATCTGTTTATCTGTTTATCTGTTTATCTGTTTATCTGTTTATCTGTTTATCTGTTTATCTGTTTATCTGTTTATCTGTTTATCTGTTTATCTGTTTATCTGTTTATCTGTTTATCTGTTTATCTGTTTATCTGTTTATCTGTTTATCTGTTTATCTGTTTATCTGTTTATCTGTTTATCTGTTTATCTGTTTATCTGTTTATCTGTTTATCTGTTTATCTGTTTATCTGTTTATCTGTTTATCTGTTTATCTGTTTATCTGTTTATCTGTTTATCTGTTTATCTGTTTATCTGTTTATCTGTTTATCTGTTTATCTGTTTATCTGTTTATCTGTTTATCTGTTTATCTGTTTATCTGTTTATCTGTTTATCTGTTTATCTGTTTATCTGTTTATCTGTTTATCTGTTTATCTGTTTATCTGTTTATCTGTTTATCTGTTTATCTGTTTATCTGTTTATCTGTTTATCTGTTTATCTGTTTATCTGTTTATCTGTTTATCTGTTTATCTGTTTATCTGTTTATCTGTTTATCTGTTTATCTGTTTATCTGTTTATCTGTTTATCTGTTTATCTGTTTATCTGTTTATCTGTTTATCTGTTTATCTGTTTATCTGTTTATCTGTTTATCTGTTTATCTGTTTATCTGTTTATCTGTTTATCTGTTTATCTGTTTATCTGTTTATCTGTTTATCTGTTTATCTGTTTATCTGTTTATCTGTTTATCTGTTTATCTGTTTATCTGTTTATCTGTTTATCTGTTTATCTGTTTATCTGTTTATCTGTTTATCTGTTTATCTGTTTATCTGTTTATCTGTTTATCTGTTTATCTGTTTATCTGTTTATCTGTTTATCTGTTTATCTGTTTATCTGTTTATCTGTTTATCTGTTTATCTGTTTATCTGTTTATCTGTTTATCTGTTTATCTGTTTATCTGTTTATCTGTTTATCTGTTTATCTGTTTATCTGTTTATCTGTTTATCTGTTTATCTGTTTATCTGTTTATCTGTTTATCTGTTTATCTGTTTATCTGTTTATCTGTTTATCTGTTTATCTGTTTATCTGTTTATCTGTTTATCTGTTTATCTGTTTATCTGTTTATCTGTTTATCTGTTTATCTGTTTATCTGTTTATCTGTTTATCTGTTTATCTGTTTATCTGTTTATCTGTTTATCTGTTTATCTGTTTATCTGTTTATCTGTTTATCTGTTTATCTGTTTATCTGTTTATCTGTTTATCTGTTTATCTGTTTATCTGTTTATCTGTTTATCTGTTTATCTGTTTATCTGTTTATCTGTTTATCTGTTTATCTGTTTATCTGTTTATCTGTTTATCTGTTTATCTGTTTATCTGTTTATCTGTTTATCTGTTTATCTGTTTATCTGTTTATCTGTTTATCTGTTTATCTGTTTATCTGTTTATCTGTTTATCTGTTTATCTGTTTATCTGTTTATCTGTTTATCTGTTTATCTGTTTATCTGTTTATCTGTTTATCTGTTTATCTGTTTATCTGTTTATCTGTTTATCTGTTTATCTGTTTATCTGTTTATCTGTTTATCTGTTTATCTGTTTATCTGTTTATCTGTTTATCTGTTTATCTGTTTATCTGTTTATCTGTTTATCTGTTTATCTGTTTATCTGTTTATCTGTTTATCTGTTTATCTGTTTATCTGTTTATCTGTTTATCTGTTTATCTATTTATCTGTTTATCTGTTTATCTGTTTATCTGTTTATCTGTTTATCTGTTTATCTGTTTATCTGTTTATCTGTTTATCTGTTTATCTGTTTATCTGTTTATCTGTTTATCTGTTTCTCTGTTTCTCTGTTTGTCTGTGAGTTTCTGCACGCTAATCTCAGAATCGGCTGAACGGATTTGGTTGCGGTTTTCACTAATATAGTGTGGTAGGCTTCACTTAACATTTAGTGTTTGTTTTATTGAAATCGGTTAAAAAATAAAAAAGTTATGTCAATAATAGCATATCACGGCTAACAATTTGTGATTGTGTGAATAGATCGAACCAATAAAGAAGCAACAATGCTTACAAGAAGATATTATTTCGGTCATAGGAATCTGAAGAACTTCGAGAGGCCAGAGTTCTACATCTCAGCCAAGTCAGGTCAGGTTACTGCAGAATCTTCGGCACAGCCAGGAGTCTCGATAGAATTCACATTGTTCTCGAACGATTTTCTCTCGAATCCAACAAATTAGTAAGCAGATGGTTCGGTAAAAAGACTCCTGGCTTTCATAATTAATATCATCACGCTATTATAATAACGAATGGGACAGAATGTTTTTATGACATAATATGTAAACGTCTATTTCACACTATGATTTCATGGTAACTGTGGCTCAATACGACTGCGGTGGACCTATAACGTAATCCGAATCCATCTAAAACGTAATTTTCGTTTTTTATGGTTTTTTATTTACTTTTGTTTAACTTTTTTATTTTATTGTGTATTTGTTATGTTTTATTGTATTTATAGTTTTATTTGAAGTAAAATATAAATTCTATGCTTAGTATTCTATAGGTAGTACATAAAACTAGGCTGTGTGATAGTAATAGTAGAACTTATTACATAATATTCTTAGATCTACACAAAATTCTTCATTTCGGAGAATGAAAAGTGGTCCCACCCGCCTGAGAAGTCATAAAACTGAAACTTGTATCCCCCATTGATACAGATTCCACCAAATCGGGGCAAGCGCAATATTGGAATCAAACCGATGAAAATTTTACAGAGGAATGGGGCATTGGGGGTATTCTGGGGTTAGGTACCCCAGCACACCTGTCTTGGTTACCTATTATAAAATAGGCGGTCTCAACGTGAAGAGCAGGGATTGCTTCGGCTAGGGTGATGGATAGCCTAAGCTATCACCAACAAAGCCGCGCTCATGGAGGAAGTAAATCGTTGCACCTTCTCTGAAGCACATTACTTATACACATACATATACTTATTAAATCGGTTTACTTCTTCCTACAGTCCCGGGTCCTTTAAAGGGGGCGTGAAAAGGCTTCTGATGATCCCATAAAGATGAGTGCCACCATTGTTAAGATAGTACACGTTTATAATGGTGACCCTATTTCCGAGTCTTTGCCTTTAGCTTAACATCAGTCGAGGTGAAGTTAAATTGACGTGTCCTATATAAAAAAACCCCGGATCTTAAAAAGAAGAAAACAAATGTGTGGGCAGAGCAATACAGCTCTTAACCGCCTGATAAAGAAATGAACTTCCGAACAGCTGGGTACGAGGTGGCATTATTTCTACCGTATGTGACTGACGGAAGGAAGGAGAGATTAGTTGAAAGACTCCTAATAGGCTCTTTCACTCGCCGTGGTGCGGTAGAAATGGTAAAATATAGCCAGAGAGACAACGTCTTTATGCAACTGCAGACATTATACAATGTTAGTGACCTGATGACTACCAACGCACGCCGCTGCGATATTATCGATTCTGTCTAATAAGTAGGTATCTAATAGTAAATACGTAAATCTATCCCAGAAATGATAACAGTACGCCAGGAGAAGCCAACCTATGTATTAGGTATATAAAAGATACCGCTGCTCCTATTATATAAAAGAGACTGAATGTGGGCAGAGAAACACTCAGTTCCGATAAATTTCATCAGACCAAAAAAATCCGCCACGTGGACATAAACTCCAGTATCAATTTGGAAGTACATCATCTGCTGGAAACAAGCTTGCCAATACAAGGAATATATAGCAAAATGAGGCTATATGACCCCATCCCAGTCAATGCTGTATTTGCTCTCTTGCCCACTGCGCTCTCTTCTCTACCTGTGTGTAAAGCAATGAACAACGATGTGACTGTGGTCGATGGAATTTATCATAAAACTGGAACTACCCACCATTAGCTCGGCAAAGAAGAACCACTGCTCACTGCTCAGGGCGTGCAAGGCACCGGGTTTTCTTGAAACTATTTTGTGTGATACTTGATGAACTTATTTTAATTTGTTCAGTTCGTAAGTGGTGGCAGCATGTTTTAAGAATTTGGGAGGAAGGAAGAATATTTAAACCATTAAAACTGGTGAACATTACCAAGTCCACATATAACAATGTTCATAACATACTTGATAATGATTTCGTCAGCAAAATGTTGAATTTTTCAAAATCCTTCTGCAATATTTGCCAAGCCCAAAGAAGAAGTCTGTCAATTTTCGTAGTTTTCAGTAGTTTAGCCCTGTATTTATAAGTCAGTCACTCAAAAGACTGTCTTCATAACATTTAATTTAAAAATACAAGGTGGAAGATGTCAAGCGAGTTTTCGAATACAGTTTTGTTTTTTTTTTTAAATAAAGAAATGTTTCCTTTGCGTAAAATTCACTATTTCCAGTACTTCCGTTCCAGTTGGGATGAAAATCTTCCACCATGTTTAATAATGAGTTTGAGCTATTCCGAACTAAACGCGGACGAAGTTGCGGGTAACAGCTAGTACACAATAAAATGAAAAAGTTAAACAAAAGTAAATAGAAAAACCATAAAAAAGGAAAATTACATTTTTGATGGGTTCGAACGCGACCCAGATAAGATGTGAGTCCACCGCAGACGTATTGAGCCTCAGTTACCATGGAATCATGGTGTGAAATAGACGCTTATATATGTCATTAAAACATTCTACCCCATTCTGTATTATAATAGCGTGATATTAATTATGAAAGAGTTGGGAGTCTTTTTACCGAACCAGCTACTCACTAATCTCTCGTATTCGAGAGAACATCGTTCGAGAACAATGTGAATTCTGTCAAAACTCTTACTGTGCTGAAGATTCTGCAGTTATCTGACCTGACTTGGCTGAGATGTAGTAATTCTGGCTTCTCGAAGTTCTTCAGATTCTTATGACCGAAATAATCTCTTCTTTTAAGCGTTGTTGCTGCTTTATTGGTTCGATCTATTCACAAAATCACAAAATTGTTAGCCGTAATTTGCTATTATTGACATAACTTTTTTATTTATGAACCGATTTCAAGAAAACAAACACTTATATGTTAAGTGAAGCCTACCACAATCTATTAATGAAAACCGCAAACAAATCCGTTCAACGGACTATGAGATCAGAGTGCACAAATTCACAGACAAACAGATAAACAGACAAAATTTCAACAATATTCTTTTGGCCATGTACAGACATCGATCGGTTACAAATTAATTGTAATATGTATAGATTTTTTCTAAATTACTAATTTCATCGAATACATAGGGAAAAAGAATCTTCTCGGGCGGGACTCGAACCCGCAGTCTTTCCCTTACAGGGGGAATGCCTGACCAATTCGGCTACCGAGACACGCCCGATATGATTCAAATTTCCCATCTTATACGTCTTTAAGGCGACGTGGCGTCATCTACCGATTTTCTTACGAACTATCGGAATCAATGAATGATGTTACAATCATTTTTAAACATTGATTGTTGATAACTGCGCCCAAACAATTAAAGGAATTTTTACAGCATTAAGTATGCTAACTATACAAATCGAATACATAGGGAAAAAGAATCTTCTCGGGCGGGACTCGAACCCGCAGTCTTTCCCTTACAGGGGGAATGCCTGACCAATTCGGCTACCGAGACACGCCCGATATGATTCAAATTTCCCATCTTATACGTCTTTAAGGCGACGTGGCGTCATCTACCGATTTTCTTACGAACTATCGGAATCAATGAATGATGTTACAATCATTTTTAAACATTGATTGTTGATAACTGCGCCCAAACAATTAAAGGAATTTTTACAGCATTAAGTATGCTAACTATACAAATCGAATACATAGGGAAAAAGAATCTTCTCGGGCGGGACTCGAACCCGCAGTCTTTCCCTTACAGGGGGAATGCCTGACCAATTCGGCTACCGAGACACGCCCGATATGATTCAAATTTCCCATCTTATACGTCTTTAAGGCGACGTGGCGTCATCTACCGATTTTCTTACGAACTATCGGAATCAATGAATGATGTTACAATCATTTTTAAACATTGATTGTTGATAACTGCGCCCAAACAATTAAAGGAATTTTTACAGCATTAAGTATGCTAACTATACAAATCGAATACATAGGGAAAAAGAATCTTCTCGGGCGGGACTCGAACCCGCAGTCTTTCCCTTACAGGGGGAATGCCTGACCAATTCGGCTACCGAGACACGCCCGATATGATTCAAATTTCCCATCTTATACGTCTTTAAGGCGACGTGGCGTCATCTACCGATTTTCTTACGAACTATCGGAATCAATGAATGAATGACCTTTAATTGTTTGGGCGCAGTTATCAACAATCAATGTTTAAAAATGATTGTAACATCATTCATTGATTCCGATAGTTCGTAAGAAAATCGGTAGATGACGCCACGTCGCCTTAAAGACGTATAAGATGGGAAATTTGAATCATATCGGGCGTGTCTCGGTAGCCGAATTGGTCAGGCATTCCCCCTGTAAGGGAAAGACTGCGGGTTCGAGTCCCGCCCGAGAAGATTCTTTTTCCCTATGTATTCGATTTGTATAGTTAGCATACTTAATGCTGTAAAAATTCCTTTAATTACTAATTTCAGTTAAGTAGGTAGTAGTAGTAAGTTAGCCTAGTGGTAGCCCTAGTGGTATGGGTAATGGACTGCTGAGACGAGGTCTCGGGCTCGATCCCAGGTTTACCATGGCACACACCAATGACTTTTCGATGCTTTTCGAAGTTATGTGTGTATTTATCGCAGGTTTATAAGTGCCCAGTAAATGGCAATAGGCTCACCACCTATTACATTGGGACCTAAACGTAAACTGGCGAAATGTGGGTGCTAGCACTTCTGCCTACCCCTTCGGGGAATACAGGCGTGAGTTTATGTTATGTTATGTTAGGTAGTAGGTACAGTCAGCGTCAGACCGCTCTTGACGAACAAAGTAGTCGAAAAGATCTTAATACCCTGTTTTTCTACCCTTCCTGGTGCTTGATAGTTCTGATATTTGATGCATTCGGGTAGTAATACAATTTAAACCAATAAATAAATAAAATAAAACAAAAATCATTTATTACGTACAACAAATAAATTTTTATTTTGCTAATTTTGTTAGTAACAGCGTAACTTAAAAATATATATTAGTAAAAATTGGTATTGAGTCTGTGTTTGTAATAATATATTATTATGAAATATTACGATAATAAAACAGTATAGTTTGCTCTTACTTTCTTGATATTAATAGACTTCATAGTCAATATCGTTCCGAAACTGACTGTACACATTCACGCCATGGACAGTTCATTATAATATTGTTTTAAAAAAAACTTAATGATGTGTTATGTTTGTATGAGTATCATTTAGATGTAAAAAATATTGAAGAATGATCAAGATAATACACTTATAGTATAATGTTATATTAATTACATTAGTCTGTTTGTTCATAAATACATTCATATATTCATACTTGTATACGTTCGGAGGGGTATTCAGATGTGTATCCACAACGTACACAAAATTTACAATTTGCTTTATAGACCAGGCGGTGCAGGTAAGTGAGTATGCATAATGTGAGTACCGAATTTAACGCCAATGGATTTAAGTGAAAAAATGTAATAAGTCTACTGGCATGGGCTGTATGTTTCTTTTCGAAAAGAGAACAACCCTATCTTTCTATCGCCTTCTACAGGAAGAGAGGGGGTGAAAATTATGTCCATATTTTCTTTTGTGATAATACTACATATTTTTAAGCAGGCCGGCCCAAATAAAGGGCAAATTACATTTTCGCCACGGCGCTGCAGATCAATTATTCAAGTTTTTTTTTTTGGGGTCAAAATATTATTAAGAAGTTTTGTATCAAAGTTGAAGGGGAATAAAAAAATGTGTTTAACAACTAGGTACCTTCCTTGTTGATATAACTGCCAATTCTTATGTTTTTGAAGTAAGTACTTTTTATGTTTTAATAAAGTACGATACTCATGCGAATACCACGCTACTTTAAAATTAAATAATATTTTATTTTAGTCATAAAACATGAATTACGGAACTAGCTATGCCTGCGGCTCCACTTCAATGGATATTGAAAATGATAATTTTATTTTTGGTCTTATATCCGGTTCTATTCAACCAATTATAATAAAATAACCGGCAGTGTTAAGCACGAAAAGTCTAAAAAAGCCGAAGCCCGGTTCAGTACTTTTGGCATATAGGTACTGCGAACAAACAAATAAATAGACCAAGAGGCGTAAATAAAAAAAAACCTTTAATATTAAATAAAATGTGCAGATAATTAATTTAAAATTTTATAATATTGGTAATCAAATCTAATTTTTATATTGTAAATAGCTACTAATAAGTGAAGATTTTATAAGCAAACCCTTAGTAAAATGCTAGTACGTGTTTTCTATTGTCGGTACACATTTTCTACCTAAACTATGTTTTTATTGGTATAGTCATAATATGAAATTATAATCCGGCAGTCATATTTGTTAACTCGTACACTTTGCCGGCGATAAAATGACGAGCGCGAAAATGGGATTGCGTGAATTCGAAAAGTTTTTGGGGTTTAAAAATAAAATTAAATGGGTATCGTCTATAAAAGTCATTTCTTACCATTTGCTTGGGGTTTGGTGGTTCTACCATTATGCGTTTCCGACAAAATTACTGACCGTTGCTTTCGGTAAGCAAGTATTTGTTTTTTTTTTGTATATATTGATACTTTTATTGGACAAACGGCTTACGGGGCATTATTTTGCATTCTCGTATGGGCTTTCCTTGAACAATCATTGAAAAAAAAATGGAAAAAGATCGAATTAATTTATTTTCATAATTGGACGAATATTGTTCCAAACTCTAATTGATTCAAGGTAACGTTAATAAGGAGTGTTATTTCCTTAACTGTATTTTGTTGATAATTTCATTTTTATTCTGATTCATAATATTTCTTGATGTTAGAATGTTGCCTGAACATCTTCCGGGTTTGTGGCGGGGTCGCGACAGTATTTGTAGCGTAGCGTATAGTAAATATTTGTATGCATGAAAATAGGTATTTGCATTGGTCTGGGTGTTTCTATGTATAATATGTATGTATTTATAAAAAGAAAAATGTACTTAAATATGTTTATCGACATTCTAGATTTAAGTTTTGCTTACCATGCCTTAGCATGAATGATAGCATGCATGATAGGGTTGTGTAGAATATTGTGGAATATTTATTTATTTACTTATAGTTATTTACAATAAATTTAACTCGATTAAGTATTCGATATTGATATTATTATATTTTACAATATTTATATTTCATAACATGACATTACCGAAATTTTTTCAGTCATTTTATTACATTAGGTACGTTTATCATCCATACTAATATTATAAATACGAAAGTAACTCTGTCTGTCTGTATGTTACGCTTTCACGCCTAAACCACTGAACCAATTTTGATGAAATCTGGTATGGTGATAGGTTAGACCTAGAGAAAGGACATTTATGCTATGTTTGGTCGCGATAACCGACTTCCACGCGGGTGGAGCCGCGGGCAAAAAGTTAGTATTATTATATTTAGAAGTGACAATTCATCGATTTAATACTAACCAACCGTTTCTCTTTTGTTGGCACTCCCGGGGTGTCACGGTTATTTTTTTCAAACAGTACTACTGGATAACCTCTATTCTTATTAGCTGGAGGGCCAAGTTTAATTGTATGTATTTGTTTCACGGATAACAAGTTATTTAGATTTTTTATGATTATGACAATTATTAGTCACTGAAATTTCTAGAAAAGTGATTTCTGATATGGTTAGGATTCGAACTCGGGACCTCTTTCGTAAGCTCATAATTGTAAGCCTTACCCACTAAGCTATCGATGCTTTAAGTACTATTGATACTCTTTTAAAATAAACTAATATATATAACATTTTATTTTAGCGGTACTCATGGCTGTTCTGAATGGCATAGGCATTACCTGCGGTGTTCATCGCCTATTTACACACAAATCCTATAAAGTGAAAACGCCACTTAAAATATTTCTGCTTTGTTGCTTCACTTCAGCTGGTCAGGTAAGTTTTGTTGAGTTCAAATAGATTTCAACAATTTATTACTATGCTAAATAAAAATAAACTATACGTATCGATTTAGGACTCTTTCACTCTGCAGCGTTTGCGAAACCTTTGCGGAAAACGCGACCGGTCACACGCCAACATGTTACCTACCATAATCCCACCCTCCCTTCATTCCCAGTCTTTCCCAGACATTACGACACATACGTGTAGACCTAGTGCCAATTGTTAATAGACACTTTTTACTTTTCCACTTAATTTTATTTTTCACCTGACCGGTTTCGCCTCCCGGCATCCTCAAAGGTTAATAGACTATTCGAAAATTCGTGGACCAAGCGACGACCACTCATTGAATACGTGGCGTTCATTCGTTGACCGCACGGGATCCACTAGTTCCGACCTCCGTCCCCCATAAGTAAGGGCCTGAGGGTGACGGGTGGAGCTGCCTGTCACCCCAGCAGTAGCAGGCCACAGCAGCGCGTACGCGCCTCCCCATACCAAGGGCATGTTGGGGTCAACGTCGGTCGTTCCCCCCCGAAGGGTATCCGAGGGGATATCCGCGTGAAAAAATCCGCAAAAGTCCACTAGTTTACGACGCGAGGTCCACTGGTTGACCGCGTGACGTTTATTGGTTGTAACTGCGGCATCCACCCGTAGACCACTTGTCGACAACGAATGCGCGCGACCGGCTATACACTGCAGAGTGAAATGGACTGAAATGCCTTAGGACTTCCTGGATCCATATATCCAAGAAGTCCAATTTTGGACGTTCAATTCTATTAATCTAAACATTCTATTAATCAAACAGCACGTTGTGCTAAAATATATCAGGTGGATTCAACCTCATTCGATGGTAAAGAGTCGGGACTTGTATTGGCGGTACTATAGGCACAGAATACTATAGGGTGTGAGAGACCTCACAAAGATTTTCAAGGACTAAATAATCTCAGGATTGAAGATCGAGAACGAGGAACTGGTGAAGGTTTTCCAATCTGATTTTGGGGTCTTTGGAGGTCTAGAGGGCAGACGCTCTTAAACCGAAATATCAATCAAAAGTATAAACCATGAGCAAAGGTTTTAGACGCTACTGGAACTACTATGTACCCATGAACCGACTATACTTTTGCAATATGATTTCACTACTCGTATCTACCTATTTAGTAAAAAACAATGTTGCTAAGCGCATAACTCAATTTTATTACTGGGGCCCGATTCACTATCGCCACGTATCACGTATTTGTGAGTTTGTGAGATTCGTTTCGATAACCTGGTATTCTGTACGATCTGTCAAAGCATAAGTTTACAAATACTTAGGTTTTTATAATTTTGACAACTGACGTCACCCATACAAATGGCTCAAACGTCATAATATACTAACAACACGTATCGCATACTTGTGATTTACATTTCGATAACTTAATAACCTGGTATTCAGTAACATCTGTCAAAGTCGAAATTATGGCTTAGGCGTTAAATCATGGTTTTGAACTCGATGACAATGTTCTGCTCGATTTGTGTACGTAGATACGTTCACAAAAATTATAAAAGTTTAAATGTTTTTAATCATAGGAAAATCATTCGGTAAGTAGTTATTTACATTTGAATTACAATGATTGCTAAAATTGGTCGTTGAATAAATCCATACTAATATTATAGATGCGAAAGTAACTCTGTCTGTATGTCTGTCTGTATGTTACGCTTTCACGCCTAAACCACTAAACCGATTTTTTTTTTTATACGGGACACGTCACTTTGACTTCACCTCGCCTTTTTTTTTTTTTTTTGAAATTTGGTATTAGGGTAGATTAAACCTTGAGAAAGGACATAGGCTATGTTTGGTCGCGATAACCGACATCCACGCGGGCGGAGCCGCGGGCAAACGCTAGTTCACGATAAATATTATACGTCAGTCTTCATTGCGCTATCAAGACCTAAAGAAAACATGGATTAAATAACTTGTGTTTCGTGATTTAGAAGGCGGATAAACATAGTATTTAACTTTTTTCATAAATCAATACCACCTTTTTTTTATCCTGCGAAAACCTCGGATACCTCCCCGCCGAAGCCGGAAGGTGGGGTTATTGGGGACCCGAACCGACTAAAACCGCACGCCGACTGAGGGAGGTGAGGTTGTCATCGATATCCCTCGCACCACGGCTGACCCAGGGCCATCCCTTACGGTCTGGCCTTCCTCGGGAGGGGGGACAACGGTGTCCCAAACTCACACCATGTATGTACAGTGAGCATGCAAGGTGCACACAATGGTCATAATATCAAGGTATAGCTCGGGCCATATATCTTAAATCAATTTGTTTTATAAAGGACATGTCAATTTCACTTCACCTCGCCTGATGGTAAGCTAAAAGCAAAGTCTCGGAAAGAGGGCACCATCGTAAACATGTACCATGTAAACAGTAGTGGCAGATGCCTTTTCAAGCCCCGCTTAAAGTGAAGGAAAGGAGAGGGTGGGACTAATTAGAAGAGCTCATCAGAATATTCAACGTGGTAGAGATGGTAGAATACTGCCAAAGACGCAACATCTCTACGCATCTGCAAAAGCTCGAGGAAGTTCGTGACCTCAGGATTCCCAATGACGCGGACTGCACGTTGCAGCGACCTGTCGAGAGCATCTATCAGAGATGCGAGCAGTATTTCACGTAGGAATGAATTTGAGTCTTGTATGAAGACGCCGCTGCTCCGAGCTCCGAGCTTACGTTAGGCTGTTTTGATGATGCTCTCGATATAGTTTTTGTTATTCAGTTTGCAGTAAACATTTATACCGAGGAAATTGAGGTTATCCTGCAGTGGCAGTGGTGTACTCTGAGTCCAGCTCAGTGACAAGAAGCTGCCTTTTTCCGCGATTTCACACTGCTTGGCCGCAGGATGTGCGTGATAACTCCCGTGTAAGGTGCTGTCGTTTGCATAGCAATTAATGCTACCGTTAGAAAGCATGTCATTGATGTGCAGAAGAAAGAGAGTGGGAGATAAGACGGAACCCTGCGGCGCGCCAGCATTCACCTGCAAGAACTCCGAAGCTCGTCCATCACAAAAGACGCGAATATGGTGCCCCTGAAGGTCGCTTGCAACCCAATTGCACGATCTGGGAGGCAGGCCAAAGGTCGGTAGCTTGGAAAGAAGCGATGTGTGCCATACCCTATCGAACCCCAAGCTGTGGCGATGTCAATACTAATTGCCAGTGACTCAAATCGTGAGATATAAAAGGCCCTGGGGCGTGCGGATTATTTTGTAATAATATATACTTGTCTTAGTGAACTGAAACTCGTCTACCGCAGCAGCACCCCGTGCTATCGTCAAAATTCATCCAAGAAACGTGTACTGCATGTATAGAGCACATTTTAGGTTCCAGATATATGCCTCAAGCAATAATGAGATCATTTTGAGTACTTTGCTACTCAAGGTCGATCTGTGCGCTTCGCATTGGCATCCCTGGCCCGCTTTTCTACTATGGTGACAGCCGGATACCATTGTCACCCACCAAGCCTACGGTCCTGCAGGATAGCGGTCATTGAGCTACCTCCTATGTTACGCCGTGCGCCGCCTGAGTCCTCGATCGCATCACAGTGATAGCACTAAGTCGGCTCCTTCTGTACCAGAACCAGGTGATCCCCAAACGTCGTTTTGCGGAGATCACCGGTGTCATCAGTACGTCAAACATAATCTTTTCACATGGAGTGCTCGCATGATAAGTCTGCGCGTGAATGTTTATAGTGAAATGAGAACAATTTTCAAATTTTAAGGACAGGTGTTTTTTGGGTATATTAATAGTTAGAGATGTTTAAAAAAAAGCCAAAAACAAACAATATTTAAAGTAAAAGTTTTCTATTCCCGTCTTTTTTCATTAAAAAGTATCAAGTAAAGAACTTTTAAATTTTTTTTTCAACGAAATTTGAGCTTCGCCATTCGATATTTAAAATTGATGACTATTATACTCACACGACGACAAGGCTGAATAGCAAAGCGACCTCTTTGGTCTTTGGGCTGAATGCATGATGTCTATTGCCAGTATGAAGGTTAGATGTACGCGAACTTTTTTAAAGAAAGAAGTGTTTTTTTGTAATTACTTACAGCCCTAGGGCTTTTCTAGCTACATTATTACCCTAAAGCGCTAATAAATCACCTACAAGCCCCATTTGGAGGTAATAAGAACCTACTTATCGAACATGAGAGATGTCAAAATATTATAAACTTAACCATATTTAAAAAACCCTACTTATGCTGAAAATATCGAAACAACTTTGATAGCAGGTCGTACCCATTTGCAATCCATAAACTGGAAACCTAGAGGACAGTTTCATGCCCCTACTGCGTACGCCGCAGCAGACGATGGCTACCAGGGCCATTAGGTAGGTACTGCCCGATAACCTTCGTCGTGGCGAATCTTCTGGCCGGATCGCCACCGTGGATCCTACAATCTAGGGCCCTTTCAGTGCTATATCGGTTCCGAAAGGAGGCGCGGACGCGGGGATACGATCCCGAGCCTGAATATATTCGGGCCGAGAAATCCCGGCCTCACATGGATATGGTGGCGGAGTGGGAGCGACGACTTAAGTAATCACTTGCAGAGCACGCTGTCGTAGCGGCCATACTAATCATGGGGGGAGAGACTAGAGAGGCCACATGGCAGCCCCTCGTATCGACTGACGCAAATTATCACTGGGCACGGGTGCTTCGGGTGGGATCTGCGTCTGATCGTTAAGGAGCCATCGTCCGGGTGCTATCACTGCGACACAAGCGAGGACTCAGGGCTGCACACGCTCCCCGAGTATCCGGCGTGGGAGACGCCGAGACGGGAGCTGGTGGCGGCCTTGGGAGTGAGAGTTTTCACGCTCGCCACCTTACTCGCGGCGATGTTCCGCTGCACGGATGCATGAAAGGCCGGCGCCTCCTGGGAGCAAGTAATGCTCGAGAAGGAGATAGACTCGCAAACCGCGCTACCCGCGCTTATGGGGGGGTGACAGGTGGAGCTGCTTGTCACCCTAACAGAAGCAGGCCAAGGCGGCGGGGCGCTAAGAAGCGTGGCTCTCCATACCGGGAACGAGTTAGGGACACCGTCGTCCCTCCTTCTTGAGAAGACCCTGGGTCAGCCGAGGTGCAAGGGCTATCGATGACAACCTCACCTTCGGCCTAGCACTGTGACCCACAGACGGCGTGCGATTTTAGTCAGTTTGAATCCGACATAACCTCCCCCTCCGGCTCTGGCGGGTTTTCGTGGAGATTTCCGCACGAAAAAAAAAGAAGAAAAAAAGACATTCAAATGTGCTCTGTAAGTGCCTGAACTGAATAAAGGAAATTCATTCTTTGGGTCTTCTTTTTTTATTATGTTCCATGACGGGCCTAACCCGCGCCATCTGCGTAACTGTCGAACGATATACCCAGAGAGCGCTATGCCGCACAGACCGCCAAGCATACAATACTCTTTGATAATATTGTAGGTACAGTTAAAAACTTGGTTAAAAATAATTTAGATTTTAAATTTAGACCCACGTTCCGCCAGATGTGCACCGAACCCAAGGAGTATTTTATTGAGAAGGAAAAATAGATTCATTGTTTCATTTTGTTTAAAACCTTTGGACCTCCATTCATTTATTGAAATTATACCGCTTTGTATTAGAACCAAAATTTCAAGATTATTCAGTTGAAATATTACAGGGATACCAGATCAATCGTAGCCATAGAGTATATTGAATAAATAAAGAGAATCGTAGCAGCGCCACCCTCAATCAACACGAGTTTCTTGACTGAATTACATATTACATATATATATATATATAATATATATATTGTAGAAAAAGCCGAACAAATAGTACAACCAAAATTTGTTTCGAGGATTACTAATATGTACAACAATAGGAATATTTTAAAATTGATTATATAGGTACCATAGACCACAAAACAACTTCGTTTTTTTAGGTTTTTTAAGGTTTTCTTATTTCTTCTTGGATATATCACTATTCGATCAGTTAGTATTATAATGTTGCCATTTTAGCAGCCTGCTGTGTATAGCTGTATAACTTATTTCTTAGGTCAAATAAAAATACAAATGACTTATGCATTACAATAATTGTATTTTATTAAACTGTAGTGCAATGATGATAAAAAATATATCCCATATTCATCTTAACATAAATAGATTTTTTTGAAGCAGATAAATAATAATGATAGTTAGTATAAGTACTAATATTATGACCGCGCGATTAAGAGGCATAATTCTATTCCCGAATAGTGTAATTATTCATAAAAGTGAATCATTGACACGAGTTCTTACACGACTCTTCGCGCTCTCATTCTCCGCTGGACGAGTTCCGGCTTCGTGGAAGACCGCATATGTGCATCCTGTGCCTAAGAAAGGCGACAGGACAGACCCGTCCAACTACAGGCCCATCGCTATCACCTCCCTTCTCTCGAAGGTTATGGAGCGTGTTATTAATACACAGCTCCTGGGATACCTTGAAGGTAACGATCTACTGAGCGACCGACAGTACGGCTTCCGCCAGCGTCGCTCGACCGGTGACCTTCTTGTGTATCTCACAAACCGTTGGGCGCAAGCCATCGAGAGCCAAGGTGAGGCACTAGCGGTCAGCCTAGATATAGCGAAGGCCTTCGATCGGGTATGGCACAGAGGTCTTCTTGCGAAGTTACCATCTTATGGACTCCCTGAGGGGCTGTGTAATTGGATTTCCAGCTTTTTGTCCAACAGAAGCATCCAAGCCGTCGTGGACGGCAGTCGCTCGGACCGCATGGACATAAACGCAGGTGTCCCACAAGGTTCCGTGTTGTCGCCAACCCTGTTTCTGCTGCATATCAATGACATGCTGTCGGACGACTCCATTCATTGCTATGCGGACGACAGTACTGGAGACGCATGTTACACGGGCCGTGCAAACATCCCCCAGTCCGAGGTGGAGGGGAGTCGCGAACAACTTGTGTCAGAAATCGAGACTACTCTCTCGGGAGTATCCGATTGGGGTCGACTAAACCTGGTCCAGTTCAACCCCACCAAGACACAAGTATGTGTATTCACCGCTAAGAAAACCCCATTTATTGTAGCGCCGCAATTCCTGGGCACACGGCTTACCATTGCCCCGAGTATCGGGATCCTAGGCGTCGACATTTCAAGTGACGTCCAGTACCGCAGTCATTTAGAGGACAAGGTTAGGCTGGCATCAAAGAAACTTGGAGTTCTTAACAGGGCGAAGCAGTACTTCACTGCGGGGCAGCGACTCGTTCTTTATAAGGCACAGGTTCGACCCCACATGGAGTACTGCTGTCATCTTTTTGCCGGGGCGCCCGCACGCCAGCTTAACCCTTTCGACTCGGTGCAAAGACGTGCGTTGAGGCTCGTCGACAGTCCCATACTCGCAGGCGATGTGGAACCTCTCAGCCTCAGGAGGGACTTTGCCTCACTGTGTGTTTTCTACCGCCTATATAATGGTTTGTGCTCAGATGAATTATTTGACATGATGCCCACAGCTACATTCTATCATCGCACCGCTCGCCATAGACAGGGAATTCATCCCCACACATTGCATCCGAATACGGTACGCACCGTGCGGTATGAAAGGAACTTCATCCCACGTACGCTCAAGCTGTGGAATGAACTCCCTGCCACGGTTTTCCCAAGCGACTACAATATGGGGTTCTTCAAGAGGGGCATTAGAAGGTTTCTTCAGGGTAGGCAGCGCGAGTGTAACGCCCCTGGTGTTGCATACGTCCATAGGCCACGGTAACCACTTTCCATCAGGTGGGCCGTGTGCTTGTCTGCCACCTAAGTGGTATAAAAAAAAAAAAAAAAAAAAAAGAAGACTAATATTAATTAAATTATAGTTCATAACAATTCCACACATAAGAGTTTATGTATGAGATTGAAAAAATTAATAATAAGAATTTTAGAAATAACTTGAATTTATTGAAAAAACTAGCGACCCGCCCCGGCTTCGCACGGGTGCAATACTGATACTAAATATACTTACCAACTACAAAATGCCCTTATAAACAACGTTTACAGCTTTTTTATCATTAGATACAATTTCTAATATTATTATTTTATTTATCGTAACGTACTTATAAGTACGGATTAAGTTGTCGCGTCGAAAGGCACGTTTTTTTATTAATTTTATTATTTTCCTTGCTACAGAGCTCCGACCGAGAAACACGTCCGTTCGCTGCTAATCATAAAATGCTATAGGCGGGAGCGCGGCCTGCGACGCGCTATTTTTTTTTTTTTTTTTTTTTTATCTTGCGATCAATCCCCACGGATACCACCCCCACGGAGCCGGTGGAGGTGGTTATGTCGGACTCGAACCGGCCAAAACGCACGCCGTCTTGGGTCCTTGGTTGCCGGAGGTGAGATTGCCAAAAGCATATCTCTCGCACCCCGGCAGACCCAGGACCATCTCTTTCGAGATGGCCCCCTTCGGGTTATGGGGACCACAGGGTCCCCATCTAGCCCCGGTTATGGGGAGGCGCACTTGGCGCCGCCGCCGCGGCCTGCTTCTGCTAGGGTGACAGGCGGCTCCACCGGTTACCCCCAGGCCAGCGCTCATGGAGGACGGAGGTCGTTCTGCGACCTCCAACGTCCGGTTCGCCTTCGCTCTGCGCGGGCTTCCCGGGCCCGAAGTCTAGTCCGGACCCGACCGGCCGCCTCCTTCTCGAGCATTACTTGCTCGCAGAAGGAGACGGCCGCACCCCAAGCGTTCGCGCATCGTACCATCGCTGTGAGCAACGTGGCGAGTGTGAGGACTCCCACCCCTAGAGCCGCCACTAGGACCCGCCTCGCTAGGGCACTCGGTCAGCGTGTGCAGCTCTGTGTCCTCGCTCGCATCACTGTGATGGCACTCGAACGTTGGCTCCTTCCACATCCGACACAGGTAACTCCCGAAACACCCGTGTCCGGTATATAATCACCTGCGTCAGCCGGTACGAGAGGCTGCCGTGTGGCCTCTCTAGCCACTCCTCCATGATGGGTCTTACCGCCGCTATTACGGCGTGCCCTGCGCTTGGTCGCCCAAGTCGTAGCTCCCACCCATTCTGCTACCATGTCCGCGACGCGCTATTTATAGGCACGCGCTGCCGGCCGGCCGGTAGGTAGAGGTACCGCTGCCGCGCCACTCCACATTGTCCCTGCATTATAAATCTGTAATATCTTCGGAAATATTCTTTTAAATTACATGTTATAAAGGGCCATATTGATCTATATACTAAATGGACAACGTATTTAAGGTACCTACCTACTTAATTGGATAAGGATTAATGCTGTATTGCTTAAAATCACTTCGTAAATAAGCCATTTTTTTTCTGTAAAATGTAAAGGATAAAAATGGTTATTATGGGTTATCCGTAAGTGATAGACATATACCATTGCGGACTTTTATATTGACCTTTTTAAGTTGCATACTACTGTAGTACATTATTTTTATTTATCTCGTAAGGTGTAGCCAGCGTTTGCAATGTAAGCGCAAGAAAAGCGCAAAAAATGTGCTTATTTACGACATGACATTTGAAACCTTTAAATTTAGCAGTGTTTCTCTACAATATTATGCATGTATTATACATATAAACTTTCTTCTTAAATCAGTCTATCTATTAAAAAAAACCGCTTCAAAATCCGTTGCGTACTTTTGATGATTTAAGCATACATAGGGACGAACAGACAGCGAGCCTATTGCAGACCACTGCTGGATCACTTCATCATAAGTCGCTGTCGCTGTCTGTCTGTCCCTATGTATGCTGAAATCTTCAAAAGTACGCAACGGATTTAGAAGCGGTTTTTTTAATAGATAGAGTGATTCAAGAGGAAGGTTTATATGTATAATACATGCATAATATTGTAGAGAAACACTGCTAAATTTAGAGGTTTCTAATGTCAATCGGGATTTCTGCTTGAATTTATTTTGCCGTGCGTTAATTGTATATTGCGATAGCTTCCAAATTATGCATTATAATTATAAAGTGTAAATGGCAATTTTGATCTACATTAAATGTAAAACGTATCTAAAGTATTTAATTGGATAAGGAATAACAATATATTGTTAAAAATAGCTTCCAAAATGACACATAAAAAAATTATAATTTGTAAAAGATAAAAATGGTTACTGTGGGCTACCCATAATAGATAGACATATGCTATTGCGGACTTTTATGTAGGCCTTTTTGAGGTGTACAATACTATAGTACATCATTTAGATTTATCTCTTGGGGTTCAGCCAGCGTTTGCAATGTAAGCGCAAAAAAATGTGCTTTTTTACGACATGACATTAGAAACGTCTAAATTTAGCAGTGTTGCCCTAAATATTATGCATGTATTATACATATAAACCTTCCTCTTGAATCACTCTATCTATTAAAAAAACCGCATCAAAATCCGTTGCGTACTTTTGAAGATTTAAGCATACATAGGGACAGACAGACAGCGACAGTGACTTTGTTTTATAATATGTAGTGAAATTGGCAATTCAAGTTATATTTTTAGTCTGGCATTATTTTCATAAATATGTCATATGTCATATGACATAATATGTCACGTATATTTACTTGGTATTCTTTACCGGAAACTCACATAGGTTACTCACCGAAATTGCACGTTGCGTATATTTACGTCAGTAAAATCATAAGTAAATTTACGCAACTAAGTACGTAAGTTAGTGAATCGAGCCCCCGTTCGGCTGTTTCGGCTACTTTTCACTATGATCCAAAAATTCCACGGAATGTTTTTAACAAAAAATATTAACGGAAATAGGTACAGAGTAACACGTGGGCGCGGTCGCAGGCATCAGCTAGTTGTTATAATAGATTCATATTATTTCCAGAATTCAGTATATCAATGGATTCGTGATCACCGTCTTCACCATAAATTCAGTGACACAGAAGCGGACCCACATAATGCAAATCGTGGACTATTTTTTTCACATATCGGCTGGCTCATGACGACAAAGAATGACGAGGTGATAAAACATGGGAAGAAAATTGATATGAGCGATATTGAGAGCGATAAGCATATTATGTTTTTTGCAAAGTAAGTGTTTTGAATTTCTTGTTCTTAAGGAGATTTTTCTATGAAATTTCAGAAGCCTATAAGATCTGTTTATTAGTTATGTTATGAGATAAATATTATGGTCATTATAAGTGTGTGTTTAGATCTCTGCCTGCAAATATGCCTGTTTGCGAAAGGCTGTGTGAGCTGTGCGTATACAGTCAGCATCAGAAACATGTTGACGAGCAAAGTGCTAAAAATGATCTAAGTTTAGTTTTTTTACCCTCTTCCAGGTGACTGATGGTTCTGATATTTGGTATACCCCTTTATTTCAGATAATATTACCATATAAATCAATAAAACAGCTCGACCACCATCGCCCCTAAAGACGGATATAAAGAGAAGGGAAATTTTTGTTGGAAAGTTGGAAGAGCATTCCCCCTGTAAGGCAAAGGAGGTGGGTTCAAGTCCCACTTGAGCGCTTCATTTTTCCCGATGTATTTCGAAAACAGTTTGATTTGCTCTTAATACGACCGATTTAAGATTATTTTAAGACTTCGTCGTCAAGATGTTTATGAAGCTGCCTGTGCAATTTGACACAAGCCGCGTACGCTTTTCAGACGATGCTATAGCGTTGCCCGTGAACCGAGCCAGTACTGCCTGCGTGCTGCTCGCGTACTAAATAACTTTTAGTCCCAAGTAAGAGGGGGTACCCTATTAGAGTCATACAGGCATTTTGCCAGTTGCCTAAAGTTGCAATAAAAGTTGGTTTTGTATTAAAGTTTTGGTTTCGATCCATTTTTCTGACTGTAATTTAATATTCACGCGAGTTGACGACAGCAAAATAAAATAAAATTCAAAAATGCCAACCCGCGGACGTCCGCGAGTTTGACGCCCGCGAGTTGATGATTGACCCAAAAGAGATGACGTAACTGTTACTGATGACGATTTAACAGCCTCAATATTTCTGTGATGCAGGTATTCATTGCTGTTCAATGGATTACTTTGCTTCGTACTACCGACACTGATTAGCGTACTCTTATGGGGAGAGGACTGGAAATGCGCTGTCGCCTGGCAATGCTTCCTTCGATTCCTATTTGTGTTCCATGCTGAGCTGTCAGTGAACAGTTTTGCTCACATTTATGGATACACACCATATAACAAGTAAGTAAAGAGAACATTTTAGATGCTGTAATATAATGTTTTAAACTCCAATATCAATCAATCTATTAGCCCACTGCAGTCCACTGCTGGACATAGGCCTCTCCCAATGTGCGCCATTTCATCTGATATAAATAGTATAAAAATAAAATGTAGAACAGAAATTTCTTAATTGAATTAAAGGTACATATAGCAAAAGAAATAGTAGTCACGATTTTCTTAAAAATTAAACAATCATATCTATCTCCTTTGCCCTTTAAATTTAACATAATTATTATGTTCAGTAGTTGTATTTTTTTATAATATTCACTAATACCGATACCGAATATATATATAAAAATAAATTGCTGTTCGTTAGTCTCGGTAAAACTCGAAAACGGCTGAACGGATTTATCTTATCTTGGTCTTGAAATGTTCGTGGAGGTCTAGGGAAGGTTTAAAAGGTGAGAAAAATTTGAATAATTGCCGGGAACCGACATCCACGCGGGCAGAGCCGCGGTCAAAAGCTAGTTAGTTATATAATTAAAAAATATATATTTATTTTCAGGAAAATTTTGCCGAAACAAAACCAGTTCGTAGCCGCTGTTGCTTTAGGAGAAGGTTGGCATAACTATCATCACGTGTTCCCCTACGACTACAAAGCGGCTGAGTTTTGTGACTATTTCAACAGTTCGGCGTTATTGATCAATTGGTGGGCGAAAAATGGATGGGCTTATGATCTCAAGCAAGCCAGCCCTGACATGGTGGATGCGGTTATCACGAGATTAGGTGATGGTCCTGAGGGTATTTCGAGGTCGGGAAATTGATTCCTAAGGATTAACGAATAAAGTAAACTTTCGAATACAGTTCACATAGTATTCCCCAGTCAATGCAAATATTTATATGGCTGAATATTTACATTGATCTGGGTGTTTCTATGTTTGTTAGTTATGTACAGTGAAGTCTGTTTAGTACGACTTCATATTTAACAACCAACCGTTTTTAGCGACGTAAGTATAGGCATATGTTTGGTTTCAATATTAGCCACCATAGCACGTCCGTTTATTGCGACTCTGCTTACAACGAATTTTTCGGTGTTGGTTAGGTTGTAAGTACGTAGATTATACAGACTGGTACATTATGTTACATAGGTAGTATGTCGAACATTGATATTAAATTTCTTCTCATTCTGAGTTAACAGAATGTGGAATAAATAAATTGCTTTTTTTATTTGCTAGTCACCAAAATATGAATAAATGCATTAATATGTGATTATTAACAAACATAAATGTCTGTTTGTTCAGTGCGGCGTCCGGTTAGTACGACGTAATATCACCGGTCCCTTGGCCGTCGCTATAACCGGATTCTACTGTATTTACAAAAAAAAAGTATCTAGGTATGTTTATCCGCATTCTAGGGTCCATAACACAGGCTAGTTAAGCTTACCATGGGTCTAGATAGCGTTGTGTAGAATGTTGTGAAATATTTACATAAAAAAAAGATAAATTATACGTATGTTGTAGGTTTTAATGTTTTATTTTATTGTTTTATTTAATAAAGTTGGTAATGATCATCATATCTGCACTCGAGGACTTCAACATCATGTACCTACATAACATAATATGACTAGTATTACATTACACATTCAACGTTTTTTATATTTTACCCTTTTCAACTTTAACCTCTACAGCATCACAATGACAAAAAAAATGTGTAAACCAGACAAAAAAACCAAACACGACTTGCCACAATTTCAATGTTTTTTAACTGCTCATAAAAATACGTGCGTACTTTACGACAGACACAATAATAGGTATATCAACTTTTTCATTCCTTTTTTGCGCAACTAATGATGCCGTAAGTAAAAATAATAGTATGTATTTTTGTTTTGCAATATATTCTCGGCTTGAATCATAGGATAAAACCCACATTACTCGACACAAGAGGTATTTATCCGTGTAGCTTAAACGATACAGTGCAATCGTAATGATTTCTCGTAGTTCGAAACCCTGTGGAACCATCAGTGAATTGTAATGGTGCCACCACGGGTATATCCATAGTATAACAAGAGTGCGGTGACTTTGTGCAGACATAAGGGCAACCTCTCTACTGGGAGTAGTTAAGATGGACTCGAACCGACTAAAACTGTTCGCCGTTTCGGAGCCTCAATTACAGAGATGCAGAGTTATCCCAATAAGGCATTTCCCTCGTTTAGGTCGAAATCGATCCTAAGTGCAGCGTCTCCCTTGCTTTTGAGGACCTGCCGTCTCCGCTACCCAGAGTACCACTTGGAGATCCGCCCCAACTAGGAGTCTACTTAGACTCCTAGTTGGGTTAGTACTGTCCATAATCCACTAATATTATAAATGCGAAAGCAACTCTGTCTGTCTGTCTGTATGTTACGCTTTCACGCCTAAACTACTGAACCGATTTTTATGACATTTGGTATAGTGGTAGAATAAACTTCGAGGAAGGACATAGGCAGGAGAAAGAGGAGGAAGGCCTATTTGGCCCCGATAACCGACATCCACGCGGGCAGAGCCGCGGGCAAAACCAAGTAATTAATATTTAGGAACGTGATCAAAGTCCACAGGACAAACAGGGTTGATAATTAAATCAATCAAACGAGAACATTTTGTCCTACAATATTAAAATGGAAGTTCCATCTTGTTAGTTCTGAGTTTAACAAAGCCTGCACCGTAAATACATTTCTAGCAAATATATCAAACACAATGTTCCTATGCTGGTCTATTTTGCATATTTCCGTACCTACTATCAGTTCTAAACAGCACAATCTGCATCACTGCTACGTTTTAATCCTGCAGACTTATCAACATATTA
The DNA here is from genome assembly GCA_914829495.1 of Eilema sororculum. NCBI lineage: Eukaryota > Metazoa > Arthropoda > Insecta > Lepidoptera > Erebidae > Eilema > Eilema sororculum. The sequence goes on from OU618532.1 coordinate 5,206,836, forward strand.
TTCAATATGTATAATGAAACGGGTTTCTATAGAGGAGTCTTTCGAGTATTTCGTCAACACCATACGAAGGTTGTAATATCTTCGAATCAGATCGGGATGTTGATCGGGTGTGGCTCAATAGTTGGAAGAGCATTCCTCCTGTAAGTGAAAGGTCGTGGGTTCAAGTCCCACTTGAGCGCTTTATTCTTCCCGATGTATTTCGAATTTAAAAGTTAAATCTAATATATAAAATTCTCGTGTCACAGTTTTCGTTGCCATACTCCTCCGAAACGGCTTGACCGATTTTGATGAAATTTTTTGTGCTTATCCGGTATCTATGAGAATCGGCCAACATCTATTTTTCATCCCCCTAAATGGTGCAGCGGGAACGGGATCTGACGCCACGGGTGCAGGGAAAAATTGGCGGTACGAAGTTCGCCGGGACAGCTAGTCATTCATAAAAAAAGAAATGTTGTAATATCTATTAACAAAAGGTACAGTTTACAAAATACAAATGAGACTTCTGCTAATTCCAAAATTGATAGTAACATGTTTCCAAAGAAAAAGCTCATTATCCTCCTCATATTGAAGAGTGTTGAGTGTGAATTGTTTAAGGATTGTGTATAATATATGATTACAGTACCTTTAAACCTCGATTGAAATGATCAGTAGCCATAATGTAACTATTTAGTGTGATGACTCAAAAGATCGAGTGATTGTTGTAAAAGTTTCCAGATCGCTTCATCGATCGATGTATGATCTAAATTGATCGATATCTACCGAAGGAAAAATATCTAGAACATGAACTTGCTATTATAATGGCATAAAAAATGTCTATCGTTTCCTCGGATCCATACAGCCACTTCACATTTATGTACCCACATTTTTCATTTTCCTTTCATATGCTTAGACTTTTACAAAATAGGTAAATTCAGAAACCCCATCCAAGGGCGGTAGGTGTTCTCTACACGCGTGTCATTATCAGCTATTTTCAAAATATTTTATTGAAAATTTATAAATTTTGTTTTGCAAGTTTTTTATTTCAGAACTAGCTGACCCGACAGACGTTGTCCTGCCATAACTATGAATATGGAAATCTATATCCCGAGTTCTGAGTTCCCGGTCTCGTGTTGCCGGTCCCTGGGCTTAATTACTTAATTGCCCAGTTTGTCTTTCTGTTGACGAACTGAGAAAACGACGGATTAGGAAACCAGGTACGGGAACATGGGCCCGGGAACATGGGACCGGGAGCTCAGAATCCGGTTCCCATTTTGGTGCTTCGAGTTCCAAGACCCGATCCGAAATCGCAATAGTAACAATTTTTTTGAACAGTTCGAACCAGTTACAGTTATTACAAATTTTCTAATTTTCCACGCAACTTTCTTAATTTTTTCTTCCATTAGAACTAACTAACACAACCAAAAAAGAATTAGCGAAATCGGTCCAGCCGTTCACGCGTGATGGCGTGACCAAGGGAAATAGGAACTCATTTTTATATATATAGATTATTTGAATCAGTATCAATGAATAAGTAAACACCAAAGGGTCCTAAATCTTTCGACGCTGTAACTTACTCGGATAACATGTTATAAAAAAAATTGCAATTTTTTTTATAACAGGTGAAGTAGAATCATCATCAGCGGTATTTCCGAACCAATACGACATTCAAACCGTCAAGAAAAGAGCGTACTCTCGTTTCAATGGAAGGCAACTCACTTGTGACACCTCTCGTGATGCGGGTGTTCATGGGGGGCAGTGATCGCTTACCATCAGGCGATTCGTCTGCTCGTTTGCCTCCCTAGTACATAAAAAAATATAGAACCAACCTATCTTCTCTTGTGGGTGTCTTAAAAGGCGACTAAGGTATAGGGCTGTTCTCTATTTGACAGTAAACATACAGGCCAAGACAATGTACCTGCTAGACGGCAATAGGCCTACCCCCTATGTGGGACCGAAAATCATAGATAGTGAAACGTGGGTGTAAATACACCTCTACCTACCCTTTCGGGGAATTGCAGACGTGAGTATATATGTATGTATGTAAAAATAATGGTACATTATTGCAAAGTAACACAAATTATAACCTGGACAGGCTACTCTAGAGTTAGCCACAATATACTGACTCTAGACAAGCTTGTCCTGTGTATGCTAGATCCATTTCCAACTTAACGATACTGTACATTGTTTTCTGGCACACTTCAAACATTAAAAACTTTGGTATTCATAGCGAGTAAACATTGGTATTCACAGTCAGGAAAATGAACAATTAATTTGCGTTCTAAAGCAAACAGTTAATTATTGTTCCTTTTTTTTTTCAAATATCATTAAGTTCTACACTAATGAGACCGATCTACAATAGGCATTCGGTAAGTACCTTACGGAATCCATACTTCTGTGAATCCATACTAATATTGTAAATGTGAAAATAACTCTGTCTGTCTGTATGTTACGCTTTCATGCCTAAACCACTGAACCGATTTTGATGAAATTTCATATAGAGAGATTAGACCTTGAGAAAGGACATAAGCTATGTTTTGTCGCGTTAACCGACATCCACGCGGGCGGAGCCGCGGGCAAAAGCTAGTATATTATAAATGCGAAAGTAACTCTATCTGTTACGTTTTCACGCCTAAAGCACTGAACCGATTGTGATGAAATTCATATAGGTGTACATTAGACCTTGAGGAAGGAAAAATACCGACCTCCTTAAATAGCTACACTTGACTTAGATGGTATTATTCATCCGAAAATAATTTATACAACTCTAGGCAATAACATGTAACTGCTACTATTCACGGTGGCCATTGTAGTTCAACCATCTGTATTTACGATGATGGGACGACTCATAAAATTCTTGAAGGTTTTTTTATTTACGTTTTACTGGCGGAATGTATACAATGTTTTACGTTATTAAGCTCAGAGATAATATATTAGTAGTGTCTATCGACTCTATCACTTATAATATGGTTTCATTCGTGTCCAATATAAAAGCAAAACATAGCTTTCTCATTATTCTGAAACCTACTGCTCAAATTCAAAAGTAGCTGACAGGATGATTATTTCCATATCGGTTCCAGCTTCCAGCATCAAAAAAATCCGTAAATCATTTTGATTCCATCTTTCCAGTCATACATCGGCAAAAACTGCTAAAAATATATTTGCTCAAGTCTCGGTAGGTTCACAAATGGTCTTATTATAAGATGCGTATGTGATTTACCATCAAGCTATTTATAAAATAAGATTTTTCTCATGAAAAAAATCTTTTCCTCATATTTGACTATTGGTAATTTATTTGTGCTGATTCGGGGATGATGGACGAGCATTCATCCTAAGGCGTTTGGCGATGATATAGTATATTTCTGAATCCCCGCATAACGTATTGGAATATAGCCTGAGAAGTTATGCAAATTTATAACCATGATAATAAATTCTCGATAATATATCCTAACGCAGTTATTATGAATGAATTTTCAAGAATTCATATTATAAAATCTACAGAATTACCTCCAGGTTAAACTCAAAAGTTATTAGTCAAAAGCACTTTCAATGATTTTGAAACAATATCACTTTTCTAACCAGTGAGTGACCTAGTTAGTTGAGTTGTAAAAAATATTACCCTCGATGGGCGCAGTCAAAAATATTCATATATCGCTACTTATGGTACAAAGTTGTGTATCAGAAGGTTTAGTCAGCGTGATAATATCCTACTTAGTTGAAACGCATAAGATGTATATTTTATGAGCCAGTTTAAAATTTTATGTCACCCTTCATGAAGGTTTTGAAGTTTAATAGCTTTTTTACAGGTACATCGTTAAGGCGCTTAATGGTGTACAAAATTACATAAAGTTTAACGTATAAAGTATGCCAGCTTTTTCTTGAGGGTTTAAATTGGAAAAGTCTAATCGCTCTCACACAAAAAATAGACAAAAATTGATAAATACGTGATGAAATTTGGAAACTGGAAAATAAAGTGTTTTAGTGTTGCTTGTGTACATGAACTTGTGTGTTGCTTGTGATTTATTAGACAGCCTTTGTGCAAGCCTGATCCTTTGTCTTAATACCGCTTCGAAAGGTAAAAGCTATGCACCACATAGTAGCTCCACTTAATTTCATACCCGATAGTTCAGAAATAAGCGGTTCGTTGGTCCAGCTCAATGCCTTTTGAGTCCACCCCTATTTACAAACTCATTGTTATGAAGGCAACAATCAACTGAACTACAATGTGAACTGTTGTAATTTCGGTCCAACAGGAATTCATAAACACATACTTTGTGTATGAAAAGGAATCAGTTATAGCGCCATTAGTATAGAAAGGTGAAAAGAAAAAGCTGTAAGGGAACAATATACAGATATTAAAATTTGTCACAAATTTTATTTGAATAAACATTTTGTGGTAAATTAATAATTTGGTTAATGAATTGAAAATTTTATTTGTAAATTGAAATATTTAGGTCTGTAGGGTGTGTGTGTGTGTGTGTGAAGCCCCAACACACACACATACACACACACACCATAAGTAAGCCATTTAAAGTCAACCTCTTCTGCAAGCCGGTACATATGTGGCTTGACGCCAGGCGCGGATCCAGGGGGGGGGGGTCATGGGGGTCATGACCCCCCCCCTGGGCAGATCGTCTTCTGATTATTTTCTTACTCCCATATAGGTAAGTCATGCACATACCTACCTACTTATGACTATCTCACTCCCACACATCCAGCCCGCGCCACTCGCGCGAACTGGCCGCTCACTCTGTTCAAAAAATGAACGAAATACCTACCCGCGAAACGCACCCGAACGACCAACCCCGGCGGCCCCGGCCGGCCTTCGAGCCGATCATTGCATTGCTCCTCATTATGGAATAGGGAGGCAAACGAGCAGACGGATCGCCTGATGGTAAGTGATCACCCCCACCCATGGACACTCGCAACTCCAGAGGAGTCACAAGTGCGTTGCCTTCCTTTCAAAAGAGAGTGCGCTCTTTTCTTGAAGGTTTGAGGGTTGAATGGGTTCGGAAATACCGTTGGCGACAGTTCACTCCACAGTTTAGTTGTGCAAGTCAGAAAATTTCTCGAGAAACGCACAGATGTGGAATGTACTGCTGTCGCGTGGAACAATGGTGGAAAGAGGCCGCGAGGATCAATCTGAACTATTCCTCGGAGCACTTCCCATAGTATAGGCGATAGAAGATGCAGAGCGAAGCCACATCTCTACGCAGTGCCAAAGAGTCTAGCCGATTTGAAAAATCCTGGCAGCTGACGATTCGAGTCACTCTCCGTTGGTCGTCCGATGTGCGCCAGAACAGGAAGCCATGGTAGTGGAGTAGATTTAATTATCCCTGTTATGGTGCGCATGGCTTCATGTAATTGGGTGTCAATTTTGTGGGTGTGCACGCTTCGGTACCACACTGGCGCGCAGCATAATGCCACAGAGTACATGAGAGCTATTGCTGATGTTCGAAGGACGGAAACTTTGGCCCCCCAACGCGTGCAGAGCAAGCTCGTATACAGGGCTTTGCTCGTACTGTCATCCGCATAACCATGAATGCTTCTAATTTGCAGCATGTCATTGACATGCAGGAGAAACAGAGTAGGCGATAGCACACAACCTTGCAGGAAATCCCCTCGGATACATCCCCTACCGGAGCCGGAAGGGGAGGTTATGTCGGACTCGAACCGACTAAAACCGCACGCCGACTGTGGGTCGTGGTGCTAGACCGGAGGTGAGGTTGTCATCGACATATCCCTCGCACCCCGGCTGACCCAGGGCCATCCCTTACGGTCTGGCCCTCCGCAGGAGGGGGGGACAACGATGTCCCCGACTCGCCTCCGGAATGAGGAGGCGCGCTAACAGATATAGAGCCAGAGCATTCACCGTCGACTACGACTTTTATGCTTCTGTCTGTTAAAAAGCTAGCAATCCATTCGCACAACTTCTGGGGAAGCCCATAGCCCAAAGGAAGGAAGCTTTTATAAAAGCTTCTCCCTTGGTCTCAATCGCCTGTGCCCAATGATGTGTCAGGTATACTAGAAGATCACCAGCTGACCGAACCCTACGGAAACCGTACTGCTGGTCACTGAGCAGCTGATAACCCTCAAAATACCGAAGGAGCTGGCAGGTGATAATGGACTCCATTATTTTCGAGAAAAGGGAGGTAATGGCTATTATAGTCGTTTTTTTTATTAGAAAGACCTTAAAATCTGCCGCATGTTTGATGGTGTTTAATTGAGCCCAAATCTTGAAACAACCTAGTTAAGAGGTGAGATGTGGTTCTTAGCTCAGGTTCAGCGTCGGTGGTTCAGGTTTCAGAATTTTAATTATAGAACTTTACCTATTTATTATTTTTTTTTTTAATTTAAGTAGGTACCTACATATTGTGTCTAAATGAATTCGAGTTTTGACCTCGACTATGACCCTGGCTGGAAAGCTGGATCCGCCCCTGCTTGACGCATGATGCTCTGGAACTGGCTCCATAAAAATAATTTAAACCAAATCAAAAGGGGAAAAAGCATGCAATTCAGTAATTACTTTATATTTATGTAAATAAGAATTGCATACCAAAGGCCAGACTGAAAAGTAGGAAACTGGACCCCAGGCTATAGAGTGAAAGTATTGAATACAGCCGATAATCGTCGACACTCGCTTTGAATGTGAAAATTGGAACAAAAATACCACGCTCCCATTTCAAAAGAAATAAAATCTCCACAATTGAGCCATTCAATTTCCGACGTTGAATACCAAATACACCAATAAGCCCAAGTATTTAATTCATTAACATTATTTCTTCGAACTTTGTTTATTAGCATAAAATATTTCTAACATTTTGGTTGCTTGGCGAATATTATGGTTTAATTTTTGTTCCCCAAACTTGTTCAGTCGGTTTAAAGTTTGAAAGTAATTAGACACCCTTTGGTCTCTAGAATATTCCCGTTTTCATTTTAAAATCCTTGAAGTGACTTCAATCTCGGGTTTTATAAGCAAACAGTATAAGAAGTTACTTTGTGTAGAACATTAGCCGTGGCCACACCTTTTGATTTGCTAACTACAAATTCTTATATGGGCCAATTTATCTAAACACGAAAATACCTGTCTGATAATCTCTTCCTTGGTAATGTATGTCTTCAATGTCTGTATGGATTGTCCAATTGTGGTGAAGGCAAATATGTGGCATTTTCTGGGGGTACGTTAGTGTTTTGTTCCTGATTGTGCATCTGCATAGAAGTATATCATATTATCTGTATTCGTATATGTATACAAGAAGTAGAAGATTCTGGAAAGAAAAAAGTAGGAGTATCAACCAAAAGAAATGAGATATATCCTAACAACATCTTGTAGTGACCATTATCAATAAAAATCTTTAACGTTTTCAATAAGCATATTGACTTGATAATCCCACTAGATAATGAAGTAACAACTTAGGACAGAAGTTTCCTTAAGTAGGTACTGTATAAATCAATAACCAAGTTGGTATTTTATTTATCTCACAACTTTTTAAGGTAGAACAACTGTGTTGTGCTTGTGAGACTTGGTTTTTTGACAATTATTGTTGTTTATATAGGATGTGTTTTAACTTTTACCAGTACGAATGCTTGATCCCCTGAATGATGTCCCCATGTATGTAATTAATAAAAGGCAATGATGCCATGCAAGGAAACTGAGGGGATTCACTTCATAAAAACATCAACATCATGCTAACGGAAAACATCAAAAATCTTAGTATGGTTATCCGCATTCTAGATTCCATAACACAAGCTAGTTAAGCTTACCATGAATCTAGATAGCGTTTTGTGGCATGTTGTAGAATATTTTTTATATTTATTTATTTAAACGAAAATTCTCTTAAAATATACATATACAACCTACATAATTAATATTTTCTACAGCGTATCGTCTCAATTATATCAATGTCAGGCAAAGTAAGCAAACACCTAAAATATTCGGAACACACTTTATCATTCTGATAACGTCATGTAAGACCAAACAGAGTACAATTTTTTTTTCTATGGCCTTTAAATGTCACAATAACAAATCACAACATTGTAATACTATCTCTGTTCCTGCGCTAAATGAAAATAGGACATCTTAATTTCATAGCTTCGTACCCGCCTCGGTGGCGCAGTAGGCAGCGCGTAAGTCTCATAATCTTAAGGTCGTGAGTTCGATCCTCACCCGGGGCAAATATTTTTGCTTAATTTTTCGAAAGAACTTCAATAAAGTACACTAAAGAAATTTATAAATAATACGATCTTACACTAAATTTATAGATGTGGCTTCTTTCCATTAACATTTTGTGGCAATAAATACCTACTGCTCGCATCTAGGCTCTATGCTGATTACCACTTTATTGTACGTGTACGTAAACCTTTCAACACATGAATAACCATAATAAATTGATACAAAAGTATTTTTCTTTTCGATATTGGGGTAAGTTGCTATTACCAGTGTTTATTGTGGTGAAAATGTTATAGTGATTGCCGGTAAACGCATATGTGACGCCATTTTTATGCGCTAAGTAAGAACACTTAACGCTAAAGAACTTGAACAACATAAAATTTTAGATATAAAACAACTTGTAGACCCTGTTCATTGGAGGCGGGATAAAGATGGCATTACAATTCGCTGGTCGGATATTATGGAGGTGAAAACGACACACTTACATATTTCTATTACACAATTACATATAATATATCTTTTCATCCCACCATCTCGGAAAGAGTATTTTGAATCTTCAATATCTGAGTGGAAAAGCCGTTTTTATTCTCTAGAGGATAAAGTAAATTGAATTTAGAACATCGTGTGCACTAAGTTTGTGAATTAAAAAAAAACATTAAACCTATTTACTGCTACCTCTATGGTGCCGAATAGATCATACAACTTTTTTTTAATTTGTTAAAAACTCAGACTCGGAACCTTCTTGGTGTTCTTTTTTCAATTTGCTTTGTACGCGGTTCTTTACGCGGCATTTTTTCACGTCATTGTTAAACCTTATATTAAAAACAAGAAACTTGAAAACAAGTGAAAAAACAAAAATGAGTGATTCTAGCGACGAGGAAGTTTGTTTGACGCCAACAGAATTGACTGAAACTGTTAATAATGCGCAAATGAACTTTCTCCCTCAACAATCACACCAGAAGTATTTAAAACAGTACGATATGTACTACTATAATGTCGTACTTACCAGTCATAATGTAGTAATTAATACCTAAACTGAAATAAAAGTGTACCTCTCTTCTGAATGACTAAATGCAAAAAAAAACGTTTACAATCTTGTGATTGTAAACGTTTTTTTTTTTTTGCATTTAGTCATTTCCTCGCTGAGGTGGAATGAAAAGTTACGTGTTGCACTCGAGTGCAAAGATTTTTCACCTCGTGCTCTTTTGATTCCCTCGCTAACGCTCAGGATTCTAATTTTGAAATCCTTCGCTTGCTCGGTCATCAAAATTGAACACGCGGTTAAAAAGCAACTTTGCACTCTTGTATAACAAATAACTATTAAATGTTACATACGAAAAGTTAGTACTAATAAATCCAATAATAGAAGGTGAAAATATATACAGGTACAACACATAACCCCTCCAATTTGGCTGTGCTGCAATCGGGTTGAAAGAATTAAGGGACACGCTCTGCAAAACACTTCTCCACACAATACAGCGTACGTTTGTAATTTGTCCTGTGGTTTCAGGCGCACACTGTCTAATTTTCAGCACGAATGAAGGACATTCTGGACTTTACCCATTTTGACCCACTTTGCACTATGCTTGCCACGGACGAAATTATATTTGCACGTTCATGATAAAGGTAATAAGTGGTTGGTTTTGAAGGAATTTTTACAGCATTAAGTATGCTAACTATACAAATCAAATACATAGGGAAAAAGAATCTTCTCGGGCGGGACTCGAACCCGCAGTCTTTCCCTTACAGGGGGAATGCCTGACCAATTCGGCTACCGAGACACGCCCGATATGATTCAAATTTCCCATCTTATACGTCTTTAAGGCGACGTGGCGTCATCTACCGATTTTCTTACGAACTATCGGAATCAATGAATGATGTTACAATCATTTTTAAACATTGATTATTGATAACTGCGCCCAAACAATTGAAGGAATTTTTACAGCATTAAGTATGCTAACTATACAAATCAAATACATAGGGAAAAAGAATCTTCTCGGGCGGGACTCGAACCCGCAGTCTTTCCCTTACAGGGGGAATGCCTGACCAATTCGGCTACCGAGACACGCCCGATATGATTCAAATTTCCCATCTTATACGTCTTTAAGGCGACGTGGCGTCATCTACCGATTTTCTTACGAACTATCGGAATCAATGAATGATGTTACAATCATTTTTAAACATTGATTATTGATAACTGCGCCCAAACAATTGAAGGAATTTTTACAGCATTAAGTATGCTAACTATACAAATCAAATACATAGGGAAAAAGAATCTTCTCGGGCGGGACTCGAACCCGCAGTCTTTCCCTTACAGGGGGAATGCCTGACCAATTCGGCTACCGAGACACGCCCGATATGATTCAAATTTCCCATCTTATACGTCTTTAAGGCGACGTGGCGTCATCTACCGATTTTCTTACGAACTTTGTATTTGTATTTGTATTTGTATAGTTAGCATACTTAATGCTGTAAAAAAAAATTCCTTCAATTGTTTGGGCGCAGTTATCAATAATCAATGTTTAAAAATGATTGTAACATCATTCATTGATTCCGATAGTTCGTAAGAAAATCGGTAGATGACGCCACGTCGCCTTAAAGACGTATAAGATGGGAAATTTGAATCATATCGGGCGTGTCTCGGTAGCCGAATTGGTCAGGCATTCCCCCTGTAAGGGAAAGACTGCGGGTTCGAGTCCCGCCCGAGAAGATTCTTTTTCCCTATGTATTTGATTTGTATAGTTAGCATACTTAATGCTGTAAAAATTCCTTCAATTGTTTGGGCGCAGTTATCAATAATCAATGTTTAAAAATGATTGTAACATCATTCATTGATTCCGATAGTTCGTAAGAAAATCGGTAGATGACGCCACGTCGCCTTAAAGACGTATAAGATGGGAAATTTGAATCATATCGGGCGTGTCTCGGTAGCCGAATTGGTCAGGCATTCCCCCTGTAAGGGAAAGACTGCGGGTTCGAGTCCCGCCCGAGAAGATTCTTTTTCCCTATGTATTTGGTTGGTTTTGGTCCCAATTTAGCATTAGTTGGTTTAAGATATATTTATTCTGTTATTATTATTGTGTATCTTTGGTATTCCAAAGTTATACAATAATAATTACGGGAATTGACACGATCATGGTATAGGTACAGTCAGCATCAGAAAGATGTTGACATACAAAGTACTCAAAATTATCTTAATTTCATTTTTTACACCTTTTTCAGTTAATTGATTGATCTGTTATTTGATATACACCTTTAGTTTGGACAATGATACCATTTCAAATAATAAAACAGTTTGATTTGCTCTTAATACGAGTTTTTAAGATCATTTTGAGACTTGGTCGATATCATATCGTATTTATGACGCTGACTGTGTACATACGTCCCTTTGATTTGCCTGACTATTCGACCAGGTTACACCGGCCGTGATACACCAAAGATATTCTAGGTCTTGGATCATCATCATCATCTTAGCTTTGATCCTCATCCTCAATCTCCTAATCATCGCCCTTCACCTCGGAGTCCTGGCTCCGACTGGTTGGTACAGGGGTCCAGCTGGTTTTTTTTTATCTTGCGAAAAATCCGTACGGATACCAGCCCCACCGGAGCCGGTGGTTATGTCGAACTCGAACCGACTAAAACGCACGCCATCTTTGGGTCTTTGGTTGCCGGAGGTGAGAATGCAGGAAACATAACTCTCGCGGACCCCGGCCGACCCATGACCATCTCTTTCGAGACGGCCCCCTGTGGGTTGTAGGGACATGTCATGGAGGATGGAGGTCGTTTTGCAACCTCCGCGACTACACTCTAGTCCGAACCCGGGCCGGCCGCCTCCTTCTCAAGCATTACTTGTTCTGCGAGCGGCGGCAGCACCCCAAGCGTTCGCGCATCGTACCATCGCTGTGAGCAGAGTGGCGAGTGTGAGGACTCCCACCCCCAAGGCCGGCACTAGGATCCGCCTCTACTGCATATAAATAATATGTTATTAATATTCAGTAAAACGAGCATATTTTTATTTGATCCCTCTACGTATCAATATGATATATTATATACCTATGTATTTATTTTCGTTTTACAATGCACATTTGTCAAAGGAATATTTCATCGCAATACGTGCAGTGGAACTTAAGTAACAGTCGTTAGAGAGTAAAGGTGAAAATGAATAGATATCATGGTCAAATTGACACCACGTAGCGCTTCTAATTTTTTTATTGCAGTGTACCTACATACATACGTCACATCTCTTTTCAACAATGAAAAACAAGTAAATAATTAAAAAAAATTTAATACCCCACGTCGTATAAAAAATAATTCAAAAAATGTTTACTGCAGCGCCCTCTAGTGGGTTGTCATCGTAACACCTATCTAAGAACATGCACCAATCAAACCCAAACCAATAATTGCAAACTGCATCAAAATCGGACCAGTTTTTTTTGGAGAAAAGGAGGACGGCCAGAATGGGCTTTCTGCTGTGCAGCTGTTTCGTAGCAAAATGAAAAGGGTTATAGTCTTCTTTTATTGTGAAATAATATTAGGTACAATATTGTAGTATCACGCGAACCCATATTGAAAAAGTATTTGGAAGTATTTAATATGATTAAGCACAATAAATGGATACATTCATTATGAAAAAGGCAGTTAATGTGGCACACATAAAAAATCTGTGGAAAAATAAAATAAAACCACTGACTAATAAATAAAAATATAATTATCAAGATATTGTCAAAGACTGTAACACTCATAAGTTATGATTATTTTTCATTTACTATCAAAATATTTTTTATTTGAGACCAAAATGTATGCCTAAAAATAAATTAAATTGAAAAATTATAAAGCGCATGGGTATTTTATTTTCTTACTCTATTAACACTCAACTACTGTTACGTCATTCGTTTGACGTGTACGGCTGCTATCATTTCTTGTTGATATTTGAATAATTCTGATACAAAATGGATTGCGATAACTCTTACGACGACCCTGGCTTGCTTTTGGACCCTGTATCTTCGTTAAACGTTGACCCTGGCAATTCTTTGGATACTGCACCCGCTCACACAAAGACTTACGCTTGAACATGGATAACCCGATTCTTCTGATAAGTGGAATTTAAATTAAAATAAGTTGGTACTAAACTATTTATATTATTGGTATATGCATAGTTTCAGCTACCAAATAGTAGTATTTTCATTTAAATAAAAAAATGTACACGCCTAAGCCGAGGCTCCATAGAACGCGGCCGTCCTCCTTTGCAACATTGATTTGCTTTAAAAATGCTTGCTGTAGCACCCCTTGTTGAGTTGTCATTATAACACCTATCTAAGTACATGCTCTAATTAAAGCCGATGTACCATAACTAGCCCATAATTGAAAACTGCATAAAAATTGGATTGGTAGTTTTGGAGAAAATGGCAACATGGATTTGCACATACAAAGAAACACACAAACATCCTCTCACCCCAAACGCATATACCATCTCCGTTCCGTCGTGGGTGAAAAATAGGGAATATTGTCCCCATTCGCTACGATCCTGATACCTTCTGCTTCTTAATAATAACATTTCCGTACATACTCGTTTGTTGCAGATACTTTCGACCTGGCCTTTCTTATTAAAGGCAGAATAGCATAAATGGAATTACGCTTAAGTCAATCATTATCGAATTGTTCATTCAATCTTCCTTCGTAAATCCATCCAATCATATACTCACGCCTGTAAATCCCCTAAACGGTAGGCAGAGGTGCATTAACACCCACGTGTCGCCAGCTATGATTTTTGGTCCCACGTCCTCCTAGGTGAGCCTATTGCCGTCAAGCGGGCACTTTGTCTTGGGCTGTATGTTTACTGTCGGATATAGAACAGCCATATCCCCTTGGTCGCCGGGAACCAATACGGCACACACAACATGTTGTATGTATGTTTCGCTTATCTTCTTTCGCCCACTTCAATAGGAAGGTTTCTGTAAAATCATAAAAATACAAAACTCACATTCTGTTTTCCAACTACAAATAAATCACTATGCCCTGTAACACATATTCATGATACGATCCTCTAATCACGACACAGTGCTATACCATAAAACCGAACACGTTGGCAACTCTTCAACGGTGTGAATATAAATTCGTTCACGAAGCACATAAATTGTTTGTGTCATTCATCAATTAGATGTAGCTAAGTACGCATTATATTGGCATATGTAGATCAAGGAAAGTGTCAGAACCAACTAACAATAATAATTCCGGTTGTTCCAATTAAAAATATAGGATCTGCAAATCAGTATTGTTATTAGGAGAGCCCATGAAAATTTCAAATTGCTTCCATTTTCTTTATACACGAATTAGGTTCACAACAATTCATTGGGATCCATCCAGACAGATATACTCGTACAATACACAAGCAAACAGGTCAAACTTATACTTTACAGTGACTTCAAGCACATAACCCACCTTTTTGATTTTACCACAGCCGATTCAATACAAACTAGACTCATGCTCGTCCTGTATTTTATAACCGTAAAGCAAGTTTCCCACAAATCATCCATATCTCGTTCATCCTGTCTCCACAACTATAAAGTTCGTAAACCTTTCTACACCCTCTGAATCCACTCAACTCCTTAAAGTTTAGAACGATAAAGTTTCAAAGAGGTGCATATCAGGATCTTATTTTACACATAACATTCTACGAAGCTGTTTCTTTGAACTTTGGTTAATACTGAATTACTCATGAATGAGAAACATCTTTTAAGCATTGTTTAGTTTGATTAAATGTGTTGATGGATTGAGTAGTTGTATATTTGAATTATATAAATTAGTGTTATGAGTCGATTGGTATTTAACTGAAAATGGTTTTTCACAGATGATTTTCAGCACTAAATCCAATCACTAAAGTCTGTAAAAAAGATCAATTTCCTAAGCTGACATCATCTAAATATATAGACACCTAACTTCGATTTGTATAGGTACTTCAAAGAATGACGAAACCTATAATTTTTACTATATCTGCATCTCGCCAAATTCATCACCAATACGTATCAAATAATCAATCAGATATAAACGTACTCTTACAATTTTTTTGGAAAGTTCGCAACCCATCCGAAATATAACCAAAAAGGAATTTATCTCCCGTGATCCCGTGATCTGTAATTTGTGAATAAGCATGCCTTCACCGTCACACTCCGCACTTCCTATTAAATCAACCAAAAACGTACTTTGCTTAGATAGAGTACATCGTCATCTAGTTTGTCGATCACTATTGTCACATGGCATGCAAGTGGATATTTTGTGATATTGTTAAAAACCACAGGGAAGTCCACTCATAAATTAAGTTTCATCTATTTTTTCTGTTGTTGTTTTTGTGAGCTATATTAGTTCTAACCATACGCATCAATGTTTATTCATTCGTATTGTATGCGCTGCCGCAATTTTTAATTAATTGCATTTAAACAAAGGCTGGCTTTCGTTTGAAACTGATTAAAGAATTCTTTTCACTAATTTTCCGCACTAATAAGTAATGGGGCTACTAGTTTAAGCTTATACCCTATCATAAAATTAATATGTATACTCTCTATACCACAATTATCATCGATCTTCTACTAATTGCGTCACAGCGCAGTGACACAGAAGGGTCTATCGTATAAGCATTGACTTGTGACATAAATCTCAAACAACTTAGACATTATCTATCATGTAATTGGCTATCAGTAGCGTTCCATATTAGTGAGCCTGTTAGCCCAAAACTTGGCCTGTCTATCGGTTCTGAACCCACAAAATGTAGTGGCGATGATATAAATTGTCCTGTTATCGCTTTCCGGCTCACTTGATGTCGTGTACGATCGTTACGCGAACAATTGCGGTCGGGCCGAAACGTTAGTGGCCATTTTATTGTAGCATCACTATAGTCTATTTATTTAAAGGAGTGACGTTTTAATAGAAATGTGTTTATAAGACTTTTGAAGCACTTTACAGTCCATCAAATCTAAGAGGTACCGTTTGACGTTTCATATTTTTCAAACCGAAACAACTTTGTTCATACGTACATTATTCAGTTTCGATAACCTTTTTCATAAAACCATGAATTTAGAAAGATTTCATTATTGTATCTAAAAATGTACAATTCTTAATATCTAAATGTAATTGAAAACTTTCAAACAAAGCAAAATAACACATATTTACACAGTAAATAATTTCTAATAGTTATATTCTTGACCTCATTACAAAGTTACGTAGTTAGGTCACTGCACGTAGTGTTGCGACTCTTCGGATACACTTGTATGCAAAAAAATCGTTTACATATACGAAAAATCGAATGTATTATTTACAAATTACACTTGACAACCAAACAAATATTTTTTCATGTGAATGGGATTTATCTCACATATTACGATTACATAACTAAATAGTTATGTAATCGTAAAATATGAGATAAAACCCATTCACCAAAAATACGTATTTATAAATCAAATATATTTGCTTCTTTAAAAAGTTGTCGAAAGCGATTTGTCGATTTTTGATTTTCGCGCCCAAATAAGTCGGGGTTTCTCGCGCTAACGCTGTCGAAATAGTAAATGGAGTCAGGGATAGTGTTTTTTACATTTATTTTTGTGTATGATAGTATGGGTTTGCATATTACAGAGAAATAAACAAATTTTTAACAAGCACATCCATTGATTTTACAATTACGATTTTTTCTTCTAAGTCTTATTTCTACGTCTAAAACTAATAAAAATAAGGTATGTAGAACCCATTCACAAAAATGTTGTTGCCTGATGTTATAAATTAACGACGTTACTGCGCGACCGCATAATGCACCGAATACACAGATACCCTAAAATAAATTAATTTAATTATTTTTAGGTCAATAGGCAAAATCGCAGGTGTCCAAGTCTCTACAATTTTTTTTTTCTGGCAACACTGTCAACTACAAGCGCACGCGGTCCGCTCGGTCGGTTCGGCGTCAGCAGTCTCTCGCCATCTTGGAAGCTGACTGTGCGCGTACTTGCTTTCTCGTTTGTGTTTTACAATTTGTGACTTGGCTATTACTTTTCTGGACTGATCATTCTTTATCCGTTTACCTTGGCAATATTTATACTGGACTCCGAACTAAGCAAGTGTTTATTAATAATGTCGAAAAGAGGACGTACTTTGAACAGCCAGGCTCGTGAATTGGTGGTGAAATTACACGAGTATTTTGAGCGTGAATCTCAAAATGGTGGACTTCTACTGCCAGTTACACAAGTTCGGGATCGCGTCGGTGAAGCTCTCGGTATTGGTAGCCGCACCGTTGGCAAAATATTAAGTGAAAAATATGGGCCTTCGGGGAGTGACAGTAACGTACTTCACACACCGAAAAAACGAAAAAGAAATAAACCTGTGACAGGCATCGATGAATTCGATAGTCATGCTATTAGAAACCATATATACGGGTATTTTACAACAGGCGAATTTCCAACATTGGCAAAGTTATGTGCAACTTTAAAAGATGCCGGGCTGTATAAGGGAAGCATAGAGTCGTTGAGAACGGTAATAACAGGAATTGGCTTCAGATACAAAAAAGTTGACAAACGAAAAATTGTTATGGAGCGACATGACATAATTATGCAGCGACTAACATTCCTGCGCGAAGTTAAACAAATTATAAACTGGGATAATGTAATATTTTTGGACGAAACTTGGCTAAATTCCAACCATTCTGTGCCGAAAACATGGACTGATGATTCTGAAGCTTCGTGCTCGAAGGTGCCGATAGGAAAAGGTGGACGCCTCATAATATGCCATGCTGGGTCAGCGTCTACAGGCTTCGTGGAAAACTCTTTATTAGCTTTCCAATCCAAAAGCACTAAAGAGTATCATGAAGAAATGGACGCAGTAAGGTTCCGAGAGTGGTTCTTAAATTTATTACAGAATATCCCTCCTAACAGCACAATTATAATGGATAATGCCCCATACCACTCTGTGCAAATTGATAAAGCACCTACGTCAGCCAATAAGAAAGCAGATTTGGTGGCATGGCTGCAAAGAAAAGGAGTGGATGCCGACATGTCACTATTAAAAGCTGAATTATTACAGTTAGTGAAATTGCATAAACCACCAAAACCGACATATGTAATTGACCAATTGGCCGAAGAGCACGGGCACAAAGTCATACGACTTCCTCCGTACCATTGCCAATATAATGCCATTGAACTGATTTGGGCCCAAGTTAAAGGTAATATTTTATAATATTATAATAATAACACGAGTACTTCTAACATTTATAATTTAAACAATGGTTTTCGTCTGCTATCAAATAGTTACATTATTGTTTTACAGGTTATGCAGCAAGACACAACACAAAACCACCCTTCAGTGTCAAGAAAATGGAAGGTTTATTAAAGGAAGCATGTGCCCAAGTTACACAGGAAGATTGGAGTAAAGTAGTACAAAAAACAAAGAAAATAATAATGGACGACTTCGAAAGAGACGTACACTTTGATAATGTAATGGACAATCAACTGGTCATTAATTTAAATGACGATGATGACGAAGACGACGATACTAGTACTAGTAGTGAATAAAAAAATATCCTAAACATTTCTTTTATTTAATTATAACAATTGATTTCTTAAAATTCGGATATTATAGTAATCGATCTCTTAAAGTTCGGATATTATAGTAATCGATTTTTTCATCCCATCCCTATCATTCAATTGTCAGAACTGTCAAACGGTACTTCTTAGATTTGACGGACTGTAAGCACTTCCACTTATGTACTCATCAAGTAAATCCATTAACTTACGAGTCTTGTAGGATTGTTTAGTTAGGAGACAAAAATAATAATATAAATAAGTTGATAAAAAGCAATAAGACTATCTATTTATAATCTATATTTATAAAAATGAATTGCTGTTCGTTAGTCTCGCTAAAACTCGAGAACGGCTGAACGGATTTATCTTATCCTGGTCTTGAAATGTTCGTGGAGGTCTAGGAAAGGTTTAAAAGGTGAGAAAAATTCGAATAATTGACCGGATCCGACATCCTCGCGGGCGGAGCCGCGGGCAAAAGTTAGTCGTATTTAAAAAGCAATAGCTGTTCGTTAGTCTCGGTAAAATTCGAGAATGGCTGAACGAATTTATCTTATCTTGGTCTTGAAATGTGCGTGGAGGTTTAGGGAAGGTTTAAGAGGTGATTTTGATTTTTTTTAATGATCGATTAATTGCCGGGAACCAACATCCACGCGGGCGGAGCGGAGAGCAAAAACTAGTTTTACTATAGAAATCTGGTAATTCCATTTTTCATAATTATTTAAAATTGGACAAGACCATGTAGTTACATTATCTATTGGGGTCAAGTTTTTCAGGATCTAAGGCAATCGCACCTAACGAACAAGGTTCTGGTGCATAATACTCTAAGGAGGTCATACGGAAATGGCCCCCGCAAAGGAACCTGGACTCTAAATTACAATTTTTGAACTGAAACTAACTCACTAACTAACGATCATGAATGTATATCGGTCAGTTTATACAAAAAAAGGTAATGTAGACGCTATAACTCCGAATTAAAGACTAATATTATTCCAAAAAAATAATGAAAGGGGACGGCGGCGACCGAATATTTACATTTCATCCGGTGATTATGTAAATATGAGTTGTAAGAGTTAGTTGGAATCTTATTTGCATACACGAAGTCATAGGTCAGCAGCCACTGAGACGAAATTTTAATATATAGGAAATACTGATCGAATGGGATCCTCCCCTTTTTTGAAGTCGATTTAAAATAGACTTGATAAAAAATGTTTTAAAGACAAGAATTAGTTCCATCTCATCCGAAGGGCGTCATAAGAAGCTACTAATGGAAAATAGGAAGACGATATCACTGAGAGAGAAGTAAAACTTAAAATGGAATCTTGTACCAAGCCGGCTAGCCAGCGTAAAAACCGTAGGCCAAAGCCTCCCGACGTTGGAAGAGGTTTATGTCCAGCAGTGGACAGCGATAGGCTAGTAAATCTAATGGAAAACGGGAACCATATAAGATGCATGCCCAATAGAGCACGCGTGGGATGCTCTTAAACGAGCTGTATGGAACCGTGAGCCACATCCCCAGACAGTTCCAGAGCTCAGGGAAGCCGCTATTGAAGAATGGGATAGGTTACCCCAGGAAATGCTGGATAACATGATCCTCAGCATGCCCAGGAAGATCTCCGCATGTGTTCGAGCCAGGGGAGGAGTTATTTTATATTGAATTTACACCTTTTAATAATAAATTGTAGTTTAAGTTTATTTAAACAGTCTTTTTCTTTCTATGAAATTTCTATCACAATGGCATTATGATTAATGGCTCATTTTTTTAAAATAAATAATAAAAAATAGTTTTATATTTTAATTTCAAACAGGGTATTCCTATTTAAAGAAAGCATGCAACATAGATTTTTTTTTGATAAAGTTAAATTTAAAGAATTCTAGGAGCTTATGCCATTGATCGCAAACTTTTTTTGATGTGTGTATGTACCAAATTGAGCCTGCCTGAATTTTTTTTGTAATAATTTCATTTAAATTTTCGGTTTTCTATCACTAATAGGCTTAGTTAGCGAAAACTACTAACGAAGTGCAAACTCGAACAGAAAACAGCAATTTTCATTTTATTTCTAACAATCAATTTGAACTAATCATGCTTTATAACAATTATAACGATTGAGGCAATTATTCTTCCCACGCGTTGCAATTCAACATATATGAGATACTAGCTTTTGCCCGCGGCTCCGCCCAAGTGGATGTCGGTTATCGCGACCAAACATAGCCTATATCCTTTCTCAAGGTCTAATCTACCCTTATACCAAATTTCATCATAAACGGTTCAGTGGTTTAGGCGAGAAAGTGTAACATACAGACAGACAGAGTTACTTTCGCATTTATAATATTAGTATGGATTTATAAAAATATTGTAGTCTTGCTCAAAAACTCCACATTCAGGACGGGGAAGTTATAAGGATACGGGATGGGCTATTTAACGAGACAGAATCAAGTTATTTTTATTAAAACTATCATGGTCACTAACATTATTATCAGAAGTTACACTGGCGCCAAACGTGGATTAATCTGATTGATTCCTTTAGTAAGTGGTTGTGGTTGTACGTTGTGTGTGTTTTTGTAAACGTGACTTGTGGTTTGTAGTAACTGGAGTGATGTCATAATTACATAGTTCGGGGTACGTAATATGTTATTGTTAATTCATTTTGGAAACGTGCACCCATATTGTTAATTTTTTTTTAATTACCTTATAAATATATAATTGTACAGTATTTTCATCACACCAGTTGCATTTATCGTATCAAATTTTGCTGATTTTTGCATTGTCGTGTGTTGGCTTTGCAACCTTATTATTTAGCTACCATCCATACCAAACCAGAACGTTCTGTTAGTGTTGATTGTAACAGAACGGAGTAGTTCCTTTCATAAAGTACATTGTGTGTTATTCAAATAAAACCCGGGACTAAAACTTAAAATAATAATGGCCTACCCGATAAAAATTTTATCACTTAAGAAAAACGAATTAGAATATGAAGTCGCGGTAAGAGGTGACATTCCCGCTAATACTGTGGCCGATCTTCGAAAACAGATTAGTAAATTGTGGCAACTGTACCCGGTGGAGGATATTGCATGTTCCCACTTGGATCCCGCTGAGGACTTACAGGGTGTTCTCGAATCGATAACTAAAATCGACGACTGCCTTCAATCTAACCCAACCGATAAAAACATATTGGCTCGTATCGAAAATGTGTGTCACCACTTGTATCATAGAATAAATAGAATTTGTGTTGAAGACGATATGCGGGAGCAGCACTCTGAATGTAGCAAGCTATATAAGAAGGCTTACGAACAGCTACTTTATCTTAAACAACAGAGTGCTCCTCTGCTAGTTGAGCTCGCCAACCTAAGCCCTCCAGGCTCGGGCGACCCAGTGCCTTTAAAGATCTCGGTTACGTGTGAACGAACTAACGCAATTGCCGAACTAGGTAGGCTAAAGTTCGACGGTAGGACTTGTGTTCACTCTTTCATACAGAGAATCACGGAGTTTAGTGAAGCCCGTAACAGACAGCGTTCTATTTCCCTATGTATTCGATTTAGCCATGTAGTTAATAGAATAGAAAATAATTTTGCTTGTTGTACATAGTACAAGGTACTGCCGACTTACCCCCCATACCCGTTTGTCAACGTTTGATGATTTTACTACGTACTAGTCGTGCTTACCCGTTTTCCATAATGTAACTCCGTTCTGATTGAGTGCCACTTTGTCAACACCACTACGCAGTACTTTCCTATAGGTAGTATGGGTAGTTATGTGGTACCCCCCAGGAAGAAAAATAATAAGTGGCGGTTATTCATAGTGGGTATTTGTCGTTCCAGGGTTTACCTTTGTGCCTTGAGTACAGGCCGCTTAACCTACGCTGCTGACTGAACCAAGACACGGAACCCCACAACCATCCCGAAGCCGACGGATTAAGAGGGCGGGAGCCACGCACCAACTACGTGTTCCTACCACCAGGGAAGTACGGGCGCTTCGAAGGAATCAGTCAGAGGGGCTTTTAATAATTTTGTGTCCACTACCTGGGGCAAAGGGAGAAAATAAACGCGACATCTTGGCGATTCAGTTTTTTTTTTCTCCTACCGGCATCATAAATTACCCCAGATAAGTGTTACACAGAACTATACAACATGGTAAATATCACGATACTTACCTCTAATAAAGCATGTTGATTTAATTCAAAATTTGTCAAAATGGTTCTCAAAATTCTTATAATAATTTTATTAATTTAACGTATACGAATACAATATGTCTATTGTTTTCGTATACGTTAAATTAATTATTATAAGAATTCTAATGATCGTAACAACTGTAGCAATACTAATTTTCTACAGATTCGAAAAGGTCACATTAAAAAAATAACACTCTTTAAAAACAAGCATTTAAAAAATCTGAGGTATTAATTTTGCAGTTGTACACAAGTTATAATAATTTCAATATCTTATAATTATTATATTATATTATTAAATAATTTCAATAAGTTGTTTTCTCCGTTTTCTGTTTACGCTACAAGCTTTTGAAATCAGCACAACCCATGCACAACATTATTACTTCTGATTTCTTCAAAGTTTGTTTTTGAAAAGGTAAATTTATCCACTTTTTTGACATAAAGTACTCGTCAAGACGTATTAAACGAGCTGAGTGAGATTCGATGGGTTTGCGTAATTTCTTTTTTGAGTTCCTATGACCAGCTTATCGTCAAATCAGACCCTGGTAACCATTTAAAAATAAAGAACTTGCCAAAATGTATCATACGAGCTGAAACTTGATGGAGTTGCGTTGAATCTGACCACGTTCCAGACCCTGGTTACCATTGAAAGACAAATTACTCGTCAAGACGATTCTATTGAGCCCAATCTCGGCGAGGTTATGTCGTTTATTTGTGAAGTTCCCTAGGCCATATACCAGCTCTATCATCAGATCAGCACCATGTCACGTCACTATATTGCACTTTAACGCAATTTTGAGATATATGCAAAATTTCAGCTCAATCGGTAACCAGGAAGTGAGTCCAATTTAATTTACAGGATTTGATGACAAACATCGAGGTGAAAGTAAATAAAAGCTTGCAAATGATGAAAACGTTTTCTTTTCTAATTTAATGTACAACTATGCAGTAAAGTAGTGAGAAGTATTCTCGTTTAATACTTTCGTGACATTCATTCTCGTCCCAACACGAGCTGTCTCTTCAACCTGTCGCCTTTATTTTCAAATCTTTTATTTCTTCTTTTTAACAGTTCAGCACACTTAGTTCAAAATAATGGCTCTACAAAATATATGTGCCACTTTCACCCCAGAACGTGGTGCGAAGATGATTTACAGCCAAAAATACGATTTAACAGCATTTTTTCGGGTTTTTTCTGTGAAAATTACCAATACGAGGTCTAATAAAATTCGGATGACAGATATTATTTCGGGTTCAAATTGAAATATATTTGCTCTCGTTTATGGAATTTAAAAGGGGGATTGTTGGATCCTTTTAAAAATTAAGTAACTTTTTATGTACAGCTGTTTTAATTTACTATAATAATTTAGTTACTTAGAAATTAGATAGAATGATTCAGACTATCTTAGTTTGAATATAGGTTCTACACGCCTAAAGAGCAAAATATAATTTCACCCAGCGATATAGACATCAATTGGCGTGATAGGAAATGTAGTTACTTAGTAAAGGATACACTATTTTACAGTTAATATACTACTTTTGAACAACGTACAGATTTTATCAAGATACTATTTCGGACTAAACATACAATCACATTACTTTCAACTTGCAAAAAACCCCCTTGAAAAAAATTGATTTCTTAACAAGTAGAATTTTTGTAAAATTGTACAGCAGAAGCCAATTTAGCAACCCTCCTGCCTGATGACAAATATATTAAGGTGTAATCATAATAAAATAAATGCCACGTCAGGAGGGGTACGGCCGTTGGGTCAGGGTACAAAACAGGGTCTATTTATTTTAAAAAACATAGGAAATTTCTATCACTGAATACCTATGTGTGATTTTGTGAAAAAAAAATGGGAGAAAAAGATTAGATTAAATGGTTTGCATTTAAAATTTAATTTATTTATTTGAAATGAACTTATGGGGTATGTTATTTTACTTGACTATGAGTTTTACTCTCAATCATAATGAAAGTATTTGGTGGATTCGAATTGGTTAACATAAAAGATATAAAACTGGTGGAAAACTATACCAACTGAAATGTATCGGTTAAAACAAACGCGTGGAGCTGCATTTTAAGGTTGGGCAAGCCGAATTATGCCAGTTTATTTCTGACAGGTTGGTAGCAACGTTTCAAACAGATCATAAATCATTGAAAGGTTTGTCGATTTTGTATGGAGCGATGTTTTAAAGTGTCGGAGAGTTAAGCGGATGCCGAGATGGATTTCATCTGAACCGTAAAATAACAGTGTATTGTTTACAAATAAAAATTTAAAAAAAAACAATGAAATAATAAATGGTACCTTTGGGAATTCTTAAGCACTTAATACGACTAAATCTTAACCTGGCTTATTTACATAACCAAAGTCTAAGCTTTTACAAAAGCTCTGCCATCTGATATAGTATTCAGCGCCAGAAATATGCCTGCCAATCAGCAGGTGTACTGCTCCGTAAGCAAGGTTGACAAGACCCCGAAGAGTTGTCGCCATGTGAATTTTCTCTTTTCTTTCTCAATTTCTAGGTAAAAAGTCCCAGGAGCCTAGAGATATTTTTCAAAAAGCAAGTAAGACTACTAGCGACGAACCAGTTAAGTAAAATATCTAGTGGATGGTGGAGTATACTCGTATGAGGAATGAGATTATTCTTCAAGAACAATTTAATTAAGCACCTAGTTGGATTAAATGGAATTGTTCTCTATGAATAAATTTAAACTTTTTAATTCAAGCTAACTCTGGTTGAACTAGACGTTGTAAACACAATGTTTTTCCTACTTTCTTTAATCTTACGACATCCTTTGTCTTAATAATTCAATATCATCTTTGCTTATTAAAATAAGTAATAACACAAGATAGTAAAAGTTACTGCGGTAATACTGGTAAAACACACGCTACGAGAAATCGTTGTGATGGCTTTGTAGGTAACGATTAACCTACACCGATTAATAGATACGTGTCTATTTGAAAAAATCTAAATGCTGCACTGATTTACATCTGCTGCATGTGTCGGCTGATCGTCGGAAAACGTACCTTCGTGACATACAAAGCCATCGCAACGATTTCTCGTAACGAATGTATTACTTACTAATAACTCAGTAAAGTAATAAATACGCTTACGATAACGGAAATGTCCAAAAGATCTCGAATATCACTTTTACTACAGTTTGACTAAAACTCGGTCATTTTAGTGAAAAGTAAACTTTGAAATCCCAATATTAGTGTTCGATAGATGACACTCTATCGTGAAATAAATTTGATCCCACTTATTGAACTCCATCACTCGAATTCGTTCTGTTAGTAAGTGCCCCTCGGAAATATAAGTTAGTAAACCCACGTTCCGATCTCGTAGAATTTTTAAATTGAAAGCAGAGATTCGAGGGCTGTTCAATAAAATGATACATTTGGTATTTTAAATCATTTGTTGTCATACAAATATTATAAAAATTTCACGGAAATAATACGTACTTTTATGACTTTGAATTGATATCAAATTATATATAAAAGATTCTATCGTAAACGAATCTTCATAATTCATTATCATATAGGTATAAGAAATGAAAGATTAGAATTAAATGGTGGTGACTTGTAATGTAAGTTCTTCTCCTACGCAGTCCCTTTGGTTCTATGTATCCTGTCTTGAGCAACACGGCCTAACCAATCAATCATCATCTTCATCAGATAAAGATCGTAGAGGTTCATTTGAGGAACAATGAATATCAGTAGTTTCCACAATACACAAAGATTACAATTTTATAAATTCACTAACGAACTTAGAGAACACAGACAAATTCGATTGCAAAAGGTTCATTGACATATTACTTCTATAATGGGTAGGTCACATGTGTACAGAAATACAACGATTTCACAAACTTTTGATTAATATATCAGGTCATCCACTTCAGTTATAGTTAGTACTTGGTCTGACCTGCTCTGACCTTTGATTGCTCATATAATCCAAGATTCACTTCAACAACTTCAATTTTATTTCAAAATAGTTTTGCTATAAATTGAGCTTTTCCCACTGAAAGCTGGATAAATCCTCTGGAATAGGTAGTTTTATTTCACCGAAATAACAAGTTTAAAATCTGTTGTTAGCTGTTGAAGGATTTTAGGAAATATGTATTAGAGTTACTCGAAAAATATTTGAACCCCAGATATTACTCGACACCGATGGAGAAATTTCAAACGCATACGGTGCGGAATATTTCATCAAGAACTCCGCATTTTTGAACTCTTTAGTCTTTACCAGCACACGCGTTTCCTTCTTCTTACAGTCCCGGGTTCCTTTAAGCTTGGCGTGAAAAATTGTAACACTGTTGATATTTATTACAGACAATTTTAAATAAATATAATAAGGACAAATTAGTCTCTATTTTATTGAAAATTTTATATTATTTATATTTCCCACCTCTTATAATAAACACAATACTGTTTCAATTGCCGACGTTTCTCTTCCGTTAGTGCTTTTCGGTAATAATTTTCTAAGAAAGCTTTTCACTTTGTGCTCGGATTTGTGCTTAGAATACGCTAGTACTATTATCTATTCTGTGCTTAGAATTTCTCAACTAACTTTAATATTATTTAGCTTAGATGCTTATACTAAACTACATTAGCAAGCATACTAGTTATTAGACGTTATGACAGTAGTAATATTACTTATTCTGTGGTTATGAGTTTATCAAGAAAATATATTGCCATCCTCGCCATAGTAGTGAATGTTAATATGCATTTTTATAACTCTACTGGGTATACCACGGTTGGTTTAAACTATTTCTGTAATATGTTCTATCTATGTTCTTTATTGTATGTATTTTTAATGAAAATAATTATAATTTTAGGTATATCCTATTCTACTACTAAGTAAGTGTGTATTATCTATACATATAATAAATCTGTAAACGATCGATGTCTGTACATGGAAAGGAAATGAGAAAAATTGTTATAGGGGGACTATATAAA
The DNA here is from genome assembly GCA_914829495.1 of Eilema sororculum. NCBI lineage: Eukaryota > Metazoa > Arthropoda > Insecta > Lepidoptera > Erebidae > Eilema > Eilema sororculum. The sequence goes on from OU618532.1 coordinate 5,234,653, forward strand.
CGTAATAGAAGCCAAATCAACGATTTTTGGAATTTTTGTATGTTTATCTGTTTATCTGTTTCTCTGTTTGTCTGTGAGTTTGTGCACGCTAATCTCATAATCGGCTGAACGGATTTGGTTCCGGTTTTCACTAATATATTGTGGTAGGCTTCACTTAACATTTAGTGTTTGTTTTATTGAAATCGGTTCATAAATAAAAAAGTTATGTCAATAATAGCATAATCACGGCTAACAATTTGTGATTGTGTGAATAGATCGAACCAATAAAGAAGCAACAATGCTTACAAGAAGATATTATTTCGGTCATAGGAATCTGAAGAACTTCGAGAGGCCAGAGTTCTACATCTCAGCCAAGTCAGGTCAGGTTACTGCAGAATCTTCGGCACAGCAAGTGTCTCGATATAATTCACATTTTTCTCGAACGATTTTCTCTCGAATCCAACAAATTAGTAAGCAGCTGGTTCAGTAAAAAGATTTAATATCATCACGCTATAATAATAAGGAATGGGACAGAATGTTTTATGACATAATTGTAAACGTCTATTTCACACTACGATTTCATGGTAACTGTGGCACAATACGTCTGCGCTGGACGTATAACTTAGCAGAGTCGCGTTCGAATCCATCTAAAATGTAATTTTCCTTTTTTATGGTTTTTATTTACTTTTGTTTAACTTTTTTATTTTATTGTGTATTTGTTGTATTTTATTGTATTTATGGTTTTATTATATTTTTAGATTTATTGAAGTAAAATATAAATTCTATGCTTAGTATTATATAGGTGGTACATAAAACTAGGCTGTGTGACAGTAATAGTAGAACTGATTATATAATATTCTTAGATCTATACAAAATTATTCATTTCGGAGAATGAAATAGTGGTCCCACCCGCCTGAGAAGTCAAAAAACTGAAACTGGTATTGATATCGATTCCACCACATCGGGGCAAGCGCAATATTGGAATCAAACCGATTAAAATTTAACAGAGGAATGGGGCATTGGGGGTATTCTTGGGTAAGGTACCCCAGTATACCTGCCTTGGTTACCTATCATAAATAGGCGGTCTCAACGTGAAGAGCAGGGATTGCTTCGGGCAGGGTGACGGGTAGCCTAAGCTGTCACCATCAAAGCCGCGCTCATGGAGGAAGTAAATCGTTGCACCTTCTCTGAAGCACATTACGTTTTCTGGGAGATAGTTGTCCCTATCGTATTACCGTCTCTACCATGGTGAATGTTCTGATGAGCTATTCCAATTAGTTCCACCCTCTCTTTTCCTAGGGACGGGAACCCGAGCCCGAAGAAATTCGGGCCGTGAGGTCTCAGCTCCACAGGGACATGGTAGCAGAATGGGAGCTACGACTTGGGCGACCAAGCGCAGGGCACGCCGTAATAGCTGCGGTAAGACCCATCATGGAGGAGTGGCTAGAGAGGCCACACGGCAGCCTCTCGTACCGGCTGACGCAGGTGATTACCGGACACGGGTGTTTTGGGAGTTACCTGTGTCGGATCCGGAAGGAGCCAACGTCCGAGTGCCATCACTGTGATGCGAGCGAGGACACAGAGCTACACACTGTCTGCCGGAGAGCGAGAGATATGCTTTTGGCAATCTCACCTCCGGCAACCAAGGACCCAAGACGGCGTGCGTTTTAGTCGGTTCGAGTCCGACATAACCACCTCCACTGGCTCCGTGGATGTGGTATCCGTGGGGATTTATCGCACGATAAAAAAAATCCTCTCCTTTCCTACACAGGACAACGCATGCAAGGCTCAGATGTCATCCACATACGCATCAGAATATTCCATCAAGAACCAAGCGGTTTGGTGACCCATTACTATGTCGCACCATTAAGACCTGAAATCCCTGCCAGCTCACGGTTTACTTCTTCCTACAGTCCCGGGTCCTTTAAGGGGGGCGTGAAAAGGCCTCTGATGATACCATCAAGCTGAGTGCCACCATTGTTAAGATGGTACATGTTAATAATAGAGACCCTATTTCCGTGTCTTTGCCTTTAGCTTCCCATCAGGCGAGGTGAAGTTAAATTGACGTGTCCTATATAAAAACGCGGGATCTTAAAAAGAAGTAAACACATGTGTGGGTAGAGCAATACAGTTCTTAACCTCCTGATAAAGAAATGAAGTCCCCAACCGCTTGGTCCGAGGTGGCATTATTTCTACCGTACGTGAGTGCCGGAAGGAAGGAGAGATTAGTTGAAAGACTCCTAATAGGCTCTTTCAGTCGCCGTGGTGCGGTAGAAATGGTAAGACTGCAGACATTATACATATTGCGCCGCTGCGATCTTATCGATTTCGTCTAATAAGTATCTAATAGTAAATACGTACAAAAAAAAAATTAAATGATGACAGTATGCCAGAAGAAGCCAACATATGTATTAGGTATATAAAAGATTGCATGCTCCTATTATATAAAAGAGACCGAATGTGGGCAGAGAAACACGCAGTTCCGGTAAATTTAATCAGACCAAAAAATTTCGCCGCGTAGACATCAACTCCAGTATCAGTTTGGAAGTATCTACATCATCTGTTGAACACAAGCTTGCCAATACAAGGAATGTATAGCAAAATGAGGCTATATGACCCCATCCCAGTCAATGCTGTATTTGCTCTCTTGCCCACTGCGCCCCTCTTCTCTACCTGTGTGTAAGGCAACGAACAACGATGTGACTGTGGTCGATGGAATTTATCATAAAACTGAAACTACCCACCATTGGCTCGGCAAAGAAGAGGACCACTGCTCACTGCTCAGGTCGTGCAAGGCTTCGGGTTTTTTTTGAAACTATTTTCTGTGATACTTGATGTATTTTTTAATTTATTCAGTTCGTAAGTGGTGGCAGGATATTTTAAGAATGGGAGGAAGGAAGAATATTTAAACCATTAAAACTGATGAACATTGCTTAGTCCACATTTAGCAATGTTCATCCACATACTTGATAATGATTTCGTCAGCAAAATATTGAATTTTACAAAATCCTTCCGCAATATTTGCCAAGCCTATAGAAGAAGCCTGTCTATTTTCGTAGTTTTCAGTAGTTTAGCCACTAAAAAAAAGACTGTTTTCATAATATGTATTTGAAAAATACAGGGTGGAAGATGTCAAGCAAGTTTTCGAAATGATTTGAATACAATGTTGTTTCTTTTTTAAAATAAAGGAATGTTTCCTTTGTGTAAAATTCACTAATTCCAGTATTCATAGTACTTCCGTTCCAGTTGGGATGAAAATCTTTCACCATGTATAATAATGAGTTTGAGCTATTCCGAACTTAACGCGGACGAAGTCGCGGGCAACAGCTAGTATATAAATATGAATGTTTATGAAATAGTTTTTATTTAATAATTAAATAGTTTATTATAGAATATACATATAACATAATACTACATCCTATAGGCACACACAACATTGAACAATTAAAATAAAACCAAAACTAAAATACCTGTTATACAAATTATAATTAAATTGCGTCATGAAATTCCTCCGCATCGCATGCCTCTTGCGGTAACGTTCCCAGAAAGCTGGCAGCATTGCCACGTTGTATGGCAATACTTAATCTCTAAAGAGGCCAGCTAAATCTTAAAAGAGGCCAGCCTTCTGGTCACGAGAAGCGTCGACCATACGCTTCGCAATCTCCCTGAAGAGATTACGGGCACTCGGACCCCATGACCCCGTTTCGACTCCAAACAGCACAAAGTATTTGCGCAGCTGATTGTTTAGTTTTTTGTTAATCTTACGCTTGTACAGTTGCACAGATCTCGCTGTAATTTAGTACCTATAGGTAGGGATAGTTTATATTATTACAACGACGTGGACAAATGCATTGAATAATTTTCATTCCTGTAATAGTTTCATACTGGTATTTGTTAACGGTAACAATAAGTCATCAATATACATATTGAAAGGATCGTGGTATGCTATTTCCATCTCAAGCCCGTATTCTAGATTATTTGATGACAGATTGATAGATCTGACAATGGCCTATACAATCTGTCCTCAGACAAATCGAGATTCAGGCTGAGTGTCATTCCAGAATACGGGCCTCAATGCACCAACGTTTTTCAATTTATATTGTCTTTCTTATAGGATTCTTAGAACTGTATTTTCATTGAAGAAGAAACAAATGATTTCGTACGTATAATTGATCCGTGACTGCATCAAATGGCACGAAATACAAACGTGTCAGCTATCTCCCACAACGCTGACGTCACGCGAGCGATTTCATGATATACTCATCATAAAAACAATCGTCTGTCAGCACAGCAATTCAGCATTTTTATATTGACTATCGATCGGTGAAATTAAGCGCACTGCTGCTCTGCATTTGCATAACCCAGCATTTTTATATCGACTATCGACCAGTCGTTCTGAACATATAGCTGCAATGCATCTATCACACTAAATTAATAATACTCTGAGCGTGGGCCTAGGGCTAACCATCGTCTTAGTAGAAGCTAGGCTCAGGATGGCGACGCGTTGTGTTTCCGCGCAAGCCTTTCTATAGAATTGTTCTATACATTGTGGTCGAAAATATATTGGTGGCCAAGTCTGGTTGCGGTTTTGGGTATGTCATTTCTAGGTCACGCCTGATCCCTAGGCCTTAATAGATGAATACTCCCGCCGACATAATGTCAAAAAACGGGCTACTCATAACATCTAAAAAGTTCTAAAGTCTTCTAAACAATGTTGGTTGTTCTCCAACGTGTTCCATATTTTAATTGTGTTTGTTCCTCCGCCGAGTCTTGGACTGTCTCCAGTTGTAACGAGTTAAGTTTTTAGTTGGCTAATTAATTCCAAAGCACGCTGTTATCTTCGCCAATGGTGGGATGGTTTTATGCATTATTCAGGAATAACTTTTTATTGGTTGAGCAAATTTAAAATAGCAATACATTATTATAAGTATTGCTATTTGAAATTATATATCCAGACTATAAATGGTAAAATCTTTGTATGGAAGCAAAATCTCTCATTTACAGAAAGCTACATTGTACAATGTAGTACCAGTAGGTACCACGAGCAGGTACGCAGTTGAAACTGCTCGCAATGGGTCCGAGATATTTTGTTTGAGCCTCAAAATACTATGTCATTTTATTCCTTTTCTATAATAACTCAGCCGTTTATATTTGTTAAGTTTACTTTAGGACGACAAATTCTACGCGATTTGATTGATTGTATCAAACCATTATATTGCATGACAAGCAATTTTTTACTAAGAAATGCTTAAGGTTACAGGACAAATTTACTTCCCCAGGGCATTGTTACCAAGAATCGTACTAGGCATTTTATTAATCATTCTTAGGAGTAAAACAGTTATTCACGAGTATCAGATTAATAATCGGAAATGATTCTATTGTGGTTTATTCAGTGACTATTTTATTATATTTGTACTGAGGTCGACGTTACCCTTACTTTTCAGCAACCAAAGTTACGGGATACAACAAAACCTAATTCATTTAGCTTTACTTTGACTATGTCAATACGTCTCTCATGCAAGCCTGTGCAAGCCCGTCATCCGCCATTGTTTATGTTTTGTGTGGTTGACACCGGCCTGCCTGCCCACTTTTACTCTAACATATTCGACGTGCTATTTGCTCGATACCAACGCCAATCGATTATACGCCGGCTATGATTCCTTTTACCGATTCCCCCGAAAATGATTTTTTGGCTCACCACCTAACGTGACTGCCTCATTTAAATATAAGATCAATAAATCGTGATACTCAGTAAAAATTGGTATCCCTCAGCCAGTCAATCAATATTCATTTTAGATTCTTAGAATTAGTATAGTTAATAATTATTTAGTAGATTTTGATAATCTACTATTATAAAAGTTTATATTTTTACAGACTAGCTCTTTTCCATGGCTCCGCCCGCGTGGTTGTCGGTTATCACGACCAAACATAGCCTATGTCCTTTCTCAAGGTCTAATCTACTAATAAACAAAATTTGATCAAAATGGTTTCAGTGGTTCAAGCGTGTAAGCGTAACATATAGACAGACAGAGTTACTGCTGACTGCATTTATAATATTAGTATGGATTATACCATTTACAGTAAGTCATTTATTCAATGGAGCTGATAGTGGAAAATTAATATAATCTAGGCATCAGCGTGTCCCCTGTATGAGAGTGGTGCTACCCTCTTCATGACCCAGGGTGTATGAACCTACAGTTTAAGTTGTTGCCAGTTAAATGGAAATTGCTTATTATAAATGGCTGGTTCTCTCTCCCATTGCCCAGCCCTTACAAAGTATGTAGATATAAATATCTACATTGTGAAGACGGAGTTAGGTGCGATGCGCCATGCGCGTGCTTTATCGCGAAATAGTAATTAGCGATGCATGCATGCTTGTGTTTAAGTTACTCCACATCGATATACGTTGACGAAGGTAAGTGATCTTTGTTTTAGGCACGCATTCTTCTACATCAATAATTTGATTCGATTTTTGATTTGCAATGGGTTTCTTTTGCTATGTTGCTTGTTTCAGTTTTGAAGCATTGGCACAGAATATAATATTATAATAGTACTAGGGCATTGGTTAAAAAGAAAACTGCATTCAAAGATTGTTGAAAGCTGGCTTGACCCACCCGGTAATCGAACCGACTAAAACCCAAAAAAAAATTACATCCTGTATTTTTGAGTTCAATCGATAGTGGCATTAATTATAATTATTGTGATAATTTTCAGTAGATATGTTATATATATTGGGTACGTACTCTTCTAAGACACATAGATTCATTAAACAATAATTTAATAACCTAACATGTACGTACCACCTCTGCCCAGGACCCACACCACCTATTATTTTTTCATCAATCAGCCCTAATCCCCACCCTCGAAGCGTAAACTTTAAAAAGAGGCGCAAACAATGACCTTGTTAACATAATTCACTTGTGAAGTAACTTGTGTCTTAATCTTGTAACTGAGAGTTTCGTGTAGGCACGCGTAAAACGTGAATGTGAGAAAAATTGGAGGAGTCATAATTTTCGTTTTTGTACTACTGAGCAAGCAAACAAGTACAAGGCCGCTTAAGGACGGTGACAAATAACATTTTAGTACCTCCACATCATCATATTAACGTTGTTACCAGTTGCATCTGAGGCTAGTACCTTGAAGTCTGGGATCTGTTTACTCCTTGTAATCCTTGTGGTTTGACTTACTTGGCTTTTTTAAGAGCGCTTGCCGTATGACTCAACAGTCTCAATACCAGTGGTAGTATCACCCTCTAACTTAAAATGAACTACAGTACCTAGTTTTTTTTAATCTGCGTTTTTTAACTTGGTAGGTTTTTAGGAAAAGCTGAACTTGTACCTAGAAAAAGACACACACCTAGAATATACAATAACGTAGAAGTTTTTTCATCAAATATTCTATTAACCCGCCCCTCATCGTACCGAAGCAAGTGTGCCCATCATGCTGGCGGCATTACCCTACAGGTCAGTGATGGCCAACCTTTGCCCCAGGTACAAGGCGGAGCGAGAGTCATATAAAGTAAAATATTATATTTTTTCAAATGTTTAAAATTCAAGCACATCCACGAACCATATCTTCGGCGCACCGCGTGTATTACAGCGCTGGACCGCAAACAATCTGTGTATTAAGTAACAAAGTTACCGGAGATCCGCAACTCGAGACGAACTCAGTAAACCATTTGGCAAGTTCTGCGCCCCGGGACCGACGCGATACTGTGTTAATATTTTATTTTTTACCGCTGTTTTTGGGACTACAGTAAAAATGTTTCAGATGTAACTTTTTTATAATACAACACATGTTTGTCGGGACAGGACGGGTGTTTTTAGGGTCACTTCAAGATCTTCGGGGCATAAGACCTAATCCATAACAACGCTCACTTGTGAACTTAACTTAGCTTTTATGGGAGCGTCTGCCTGTAATCAGTAAGTGTACTAACAATACCCAAGATTTTGGTGAGCCGCTATACAACATGTTAACTTTATTTTATTCAGGTTACTCTTTGACATATCAAACTGTTTCGATATTCACATAAACGCGCATTCGTTAAAAAACTAGCATTGCAAGTTTCATCCGATTGTTCCGGTAAACCCATAGCCGCGTGAGCTTGCATTAAACTGTCACCTTTTTGTGTCTGTTCTGTTTTGAAAATCATTTTTATTTTTTTATTTCGTTCCCGTTCTCGGTTTTTTTTATTTCACCTTCCGTGACACTTTTGGAACACACGGAAAAAAATAACCGAATTGGTACTCACCGGTTGAAAACGAATACTCAAAAAAATCTGACCTCTATTAAATTGTGAGTCTGATTAAAAAAAAGATTTTGTACGATGTTTAAAACAAAATGGGCTCTACTGGCTCTATTCAATGTATTATTTGTTTAGCTAGGGTACAGTTTTGTGCGTACAGATTGGAAGCACTCTAAATATCAGATTACAATTTTTTAAATCTATACACCATTGTTATGTCTAGCAGATAGATTGATATATCACATAGATTCTGGGGTCTAAGTTTTTCTATGCTGAAATACAGGTGTCAAACCTAGTTCAGCAAGAGATATTTCAATACTCCAATAATTTAATTTTATATGAGCGAATTGTTTTTAATATTTTTTTACACATTAATTGAAACATTCTAATATTTGAATTGTATTTTTGGGCTACTAAATTATTTGCATTTGCATCCAATCATCATCTTAATACTTTAGACTCGTTAAACCGGGCCTTGATAATGACTAAAACTCGTCTATTTATCCATCACGCACGGTGGATAAAGAGTTTCAACTTTTCACCTCACTCTAAGAACTCACACCTGCGTTCCACTGCATGTATCGCGATGAAATATACATTTGACAAATCCGCTTATCTGCATTCTAACATGTAAATTTCGATATAGTTTATATTGTAGCGGCGATGCTTCTAGGAGACATTATACGTACGAGACGACGACCCACATCCTTTAAATTATTGAATAACCATATCACAAAATGAAGGCAAACTAAAAACCGAATGTTGTTTATTAATCCCTTAATTTACATTCAGGAAGGAGATGCTTACAACTTTTGAAGCGTTGGGAATCAGTTGATCAACTAAACAATAGTGTTAATTACGTAAATTAAAAAAGTATGGAGAAACTAATCTGCAGTTCGGGAGTATTTAAATATATTTCAGGAAGCTGGTTCCAAATTTAAATTGGCCAGTGCATTTGCATAGACGCAGCTGTCGCACATTTACATTTTCGACGTTTCGGGGTTATCTGTGAACGGCCGGCGCGGCACTTGGCAGTTGATAATTCTCTATTCGATGGCGAGCTGGTTAGAATACTTTTATTTCCGCATTTCTTTTATATCCAATGGAATTGACTTCTGTGTATTTTCTAGCGAATGACTGGAATTCAGTATGAATGAATTCTGTCTTTATATATAGGTTAAAGTCAATCGTGGAAATGTAATAATTTCAAGCTTATTTGCCGAGAGACTGCACTCAATTGAAACTGAACTCTTTTTTAGAAAGCACCCAGATTTTTTTAAGAGCATTGGTGACTGGGGCACATAGCCAAAGAGAAACTTGTGTCATAAAAATGTCAAACTGCACTTCACCACTAAAATTGTGTATTTAAAAGTACAAACGTTCCAAAAAAATACCACAAGTGAACTTCCTATTAGAACTTTTGGGTCCAAGCACAAAGCGTGGTTGCACGAAAAATGCTTGATTATTTAAAAATGCTTATTTTCACCCGACTACGGCGAAGCCAAAAGGAGGGTTATGATTTTGACAGGCTTTGTATGTATGTTCATTTGTCCTTCATAGCTCCTGAACTACTTATTAGAACTAGACAAATGAGGTATCGTTACTAGCGGCTTGATTGTCCGATGGTTATAGGCTATATGACGTGACGACTCAATCTTGTGTGGCGCCCTCTAGCGCTCATAAGTTACTGTGTTAAAAAATAAATTTGAGATAAATATGGCCGCCGTGGTATCAAATGAAAGTGCTTAATGAGCACATTTCAAATATGTATAAATTATTAGATATACCTTGCCTAAAATAATTGAAAAAAAAAAACAGTTTTAAACGGCGTTGATGAGACTCTACTAGTTTTATTTCTTAAATGAGCTATTTACTTTTTTCCGGTTATTAACCTTTTGTAAGTACTCCGTTGCCATTACGAATGGTAATAAAATTAATTTGCACAATGTAATACTATTATAAATGATAAACATACAGTAGGTACAATAACCTACTTAGCCTATTTTTGAAGCTATTCATAATAAATACATATTATTATTTAAAAGTCAAAGGAACATATTTCTGCTCACAATCAATAAAAAAATAAAAAACTAAAACCCGACTACCGAAAAATCACGTTCTAAAAAGTGACAAACAAGAAAATATCGAGGTTAGCCGTGGTCGTATGCCACTTTTCCCTAGAACGCAATACAAAGCAATAAGGATAGCCGTGGGGCTATCCTCGATATTTTCTTGTTTGTCACTTTTTAGAACGTGATTTTTCGGTAATCGGGTTTTAGTTTTTTATTTGTTTATTGATTGTGAGCAGAAATATGTTCCTTTGACTTTTAAATAATAATATGTATTTATTATGAATAGCTTCAAAAATAGGCTAAGTAGGTTATTGTACCTACTGTATGTTTATCATTTATAATAGTATTACATTGTGCAAATTAATTTTATTACCATTCGTAATGGCAACGGAGTACTTACAAAAGGTTAATAACCGGAAAAAAGTAAATAGCTCATTTAAGAAATAAAACTAGTAGAGTCTCATCAACGCCGACTCGTGAATAATTTTCAACAAATAATTTACTTGAATGAAATTTTAAAATATTTAGTATCCACTGTCGGTCGCCACGAATACGGATATATAAAGAGAGGAAAGATTTGGATTAGGCCTGGTAGCTTAGTGGTCAAAGCTTTCTTTCGGGATCAAATCCTGCCTGGATTGATCATAAAATATTTCCTTTCTAAATAGATAAATAATCAAAGCGTCGGTAGTGGTTAAAGAGGCCTTACGATCGAGAGGTCCCGGGTTGGAATCCAGGCCATTACACTACCAACGTGAACCCACTCCTAGCACAAGCAATTTAGCTTAGTTAGAGGGAATATTAGTAACTTCGGTTCTAATAGGTATTCTTTAAAAAAACTTGTTTATAGAAACATTAGAGATGTAACAAAATACGCAAATGATTGAAAGAGGCGGCCCTATGCGCCCTACACCCTAGCGCAGACGCGCTCTTAATGAATGTTAAACTAGTATTCGATACAGAAACGAGCATGTGCGACACACTTCTGTTCGAACACCATTAGTAGAAACCACAAACGTGCTTTCAATTCCCTATGGATCGATAGATGGCCTATCTAGGCTGGTAGGGTTACCATGATTTACTCAGATTGTACTACAAACCCTTCTTTGAACGATTGAAAATTGCACTACGATAGGAATTACGAGTCCCGCACACTAAAGCCGCCTAAAACCAATTGCCCACACCCGTCCGCATTGGCGATGACTTGGTCTAGCGCACGGATCAGGTTCAGTACCTGGGATCTGTACTTCACGGTTCTGGTGACATCGACTACGACGTCAAGGCACGTATTGCCACCGCGTGGGCTAAGTGGCGGGAAACCGTGACCTCGGATGCAATCAGGACTAACTTCTTTATGCGGATGATGATGATGATATCCAATTGCCAAGAAAAATCTTTCTTGACAACAGATGTCAAGATGCATTTGCTGCGTAAATGTAGGTAAATTATCTGCTTTGGTACACTCCTTAGTTCCCTGGGGTGACACGTGTATGCTGCGATCGCAACTAATCTAGCTGAGGATTATGTGCGTCACGTACGATAAACAGATATTGAGTTAGACTCACATGGGTTATTATAGACGTAGCAGTGGTGCAAAGCGATAGAAGATAGTGTGCCGCTAGTAGAAGCTGTATTTTATTGAATGGTCAGCGTTTGACGAATGTTAAATGTTGATTCGAGAACTTTAAGAGGTCAATTACACTTGGTCTGGTTAGAAATGTCGTTATTTATTGAATTGTCTGTGTTATTATCACATTCAATTTCTGCTAGAGATGCTATCACTTATTCTGCGATTTATGTTTACTGCTGGTGATGGAATTTCTTAGATATTGTCGAATTATGTATCTATTATTATTGGTGTTATGATAAATAAGGTTTTTTTTAATTACAAAGTTACTTGAATTAGTATCGGACATGCGAGAGGAGAATAAACCATAGACTGAGATATATTAAATTGATCAAGGACACAAGTAGACAGTCTACTTGATTGGTAGTCCAAAGTTGATGCCTGAAATAGATTGATTCCAACGGTGTTCAATAAACCGTGTATTTAACTATCTTAAAGAAAGGACATGTATGATGTAAAGGCGAACATGTTTGAAAATAATTACGAAGAAGCGAAAGATTTATGACAGGATCGTAGTAAGTGGAAAACTGTAGTCTCTGTCTACCCCACTAGGAAATGGCGTGATTGTATATATGTTAACTATCTTGCCTCTCGTACTTTATGAGAAAATATCATAACAACATTTGTATTAAACTGCCAAGCCATGAAGTTTGGTAACCCTATCCATTATGGTATCGATACACGTAATTTTGTGCCACTGGGAACACAGACGAAGATTGCAAACCGCACAGGTTCACCTTAGCAGTTTAGTCTTGTAGTTTGTATCTCGTTACATTGTGAAATTGTACCAACTTGAAGTTCTGTATTATGATGAAAGGGTAAAATGCTATTGAGTACATTTTATAGATACAATAATTTGTTCGGCAGTGACATGAATGTTTCATTTATAATTAATGAACCTACTATTTGTATAGTAGTTCTTTTCACCGGACAGATTTTAAATTTCCAAAAAAAAATTATCTAAATTGTTTGTCGTTAACCTTACCTGCAATGGAATCACGTACCTAATAATGTCAAGTAAACTAAACTTACAAAACAGCCCAAACACCATATAAATGCATCCAGTATTCAAAACAAGTCATAAACAAAATAATAACGCTCATAAACAAAACAAAAGTACAACATATGAAGCTCTCGTTTCTATTTCTCTTTTATTCCAGATGCTTGTCATTTATAGGTACGTAGAAATGCTCGCTGCACTAGAGCCTTCACTTCCTTTCTCGATACAACAGACAATGGCAAAGCGAGGACAATGAATATCGTCATTTCACTCTGATTATCCAATATCCTGTTACACACACGTAGCACTAATTAATTATTTATACGACGGTCTGGTTTTATTTAATGCATTTGATACACTTTATATTCACTAGAGTGTGGAAAAAGTTTATAAATATGAAATGTAATATTTTGGTTTAGTGTTAGTTACACATAGCATTTGAACTTTGTTTAGCTTAGCACTTTTAACTGTCCTATTTATGTTATATTGTTTTTTTTTTATGTGTAATCGGGCTAAAATTTGTTGTATCCAGAATGTTTTAGCTTCTTATTTTATTTCTTTTGAAGCGTAGAATGGAAAAAAAACCTATATCAGTATCTGTCGTAGATATTAATCTATACTTAGCTTGTTTTACTGAGAAAAACAATACCAAAACAACAAGAAATCAATAATGGACAGTTCTCATGGTATCTCCAAAACAGCATAGGTTGCGAAAACTGCTTATCTTTTGACAAAGTTAAACAGCTTTCTATGTCAGTCGATGGCGACTTAATAAGAGTGAATAAAGCTAAAAATCTAATTTCAGAAACTTTCGAAGCGGCCCAGCATTTTTATTGCAAATTGGACCAACAAACACCTTTGCGGGGCCAGTTAGGCAAACTTATCCCATTTGAGGTGAAATGCCCGATTTCTTAAGTTTAAATTTGATAATAATCACTTGGAAGGTTAACTGAAGTTTGCTGCTGGTTATCTTGAAACATTGAATTTAATACATTATTTTGGAGAATTGCCTCGTTGAATAGCACTCAATGGTGTTTCGCTGAGCTCAGATAAATTTCAAAGTTAGCAGTGACCTTTAGTGAAGTACGAGAAGAAACTCTTTAGATTTTTTCTATTAAATAAAGTTTTCATACCTGCATGCAATTACTTGACTCGATCCATGCATTTGAGGCTGAATCTAGGCTCTATTTATATCTGTCTGATGTTAAACAGCCCTATCCCTTAGTCGCCTTGTACGACAACGGCACCGCATGGGAAGAATGGGTTGCCCAATTTCTACTCCGCCGGAAACCACGGGAAAAGTCTATTTCTCACAAAATCCTTGGGTATACTTGGCTTTAGGTAGTAATCAAACGTTGTTGCCTCTTAGGACCTATAAAAGGTACTTTTATCATACTAATGAATGTGATGCTCTTCCAACTGAGCTATTGAGCAGTTGGAAGAGCATTCTGTAATGTATGTTAGGGAAAGGTCGTAAGTTCAAATCTCACTTGAGCGTTTCAGTTTTTCCGATGTTTTTCGAACTTTAAAGTTATAAATGCTATAAAAAAATTCAGTCGAATCTATACGAAATTTTATTATAATCGCTCCAGCCTCGTTTAGACGTAAAAGATTTACAAACATCCATCCATACATACTCACAAACTTTCATGTTTATAATATTAGTGCAGTAACATTCCGTAGCTCAAAGTTTTCAATGACGGTTCTGACAGATGTACCAACGAAATTCGGTAGATTTAATATATTAGACATCGATTTTTTTAGGTTTTTCAATATTGGTTTTTGATATCACGAACAGGTGTTAAGGCTTGCAGCTTAGCCATTTCGTGTTCTCCAATTAAAGACGCGCCTAATGGTACACATCCCAATCAGATAAGGGACGAGACTGGAGTTAATGTCATCATGTCTCGAACTACCACTGTTTAGGGAGCATTCAGGTGATTACCTATTCATTGATAGTTTTACTCAGTAACATTATCACGTCATCACCTGGCGATAAATGATTTTATGATTAACATTTAATTTTGTCTTATGTGAAGAGTTTATAGAATAAAACACTTCGATGAATGTACAACCTCACAGTCTGCGGTCGCAAAAGCAAGATAGACTAAATCAAATAAACGAGTAGCAGAACGTATCCGGGCTCCAAAGTACAAACAGAATGATACTGGGACTGACGTCTATCACATACTACGTCTATTCCCATTGATTTTAGGGTATTAACGTCATCGTAGGCTACGGCCTACGGGTCAAAGGCAGTTGTACAAATACTGGCCATTAGAGGGATTTGAACAACCTTTGACATAGCACTCAAAAGTATTAAAAATAAATCATCCAGTGTAATCCCGAGAACTCATTCCAATTATTTATTCACGAGATATCGGAATATCGCAATAACGATTCATATTCGAACAACTGGAATTTGTCGTTGCTTTCGGACATAAACGCCACTGTAATGTCTAGTACCTACTATTATTCATTTTGTTGTAATGTTTTTAAATAAAGTATTATCTGTAATGTAGTATGTTGGTTGAAGCAGCTTACATTAAATATTTGCCATATTTATTAATTATTTTAATTTTGTATGTTACGCGGTTTCACCTGCTGTTTGCTGCACGCCTGTGTCTTTCTGACCTGCCATGTGCCTCT
Organism: Eilema sororculum; assembly: GCA_914829495.1. Classification (NCBI taxonomy): domain Eukaryota; kingdom Metazoa; phylum Arthropoda; class Insecta; order Lepidoptera; family Erebidae; genus Eilema; species Eilema sororculum. The sequence continues at coordinate 5,250,225 of OU618532.1, forward strand.
TTTGGATCGGCTCTCAAAAGTGACTAATGAAATTTAATTATCAAGAAAATTTATATACTTGTATTAATAAAGTCCTGTAATACTTTCCAACTTCGAATTAATAAATATCATTCAACGTTAACAATTGAATTACTTTCCTATAGATATCAACTCATATCCTTGAAATGATATACCTAAGACATTAAGAATAAACTGTATGAATTTCACAAAGTTTAAAGTATATTATCAAAAGAAATTCAACCTTATTGTATTGAAACTGAACTCGTTACCGAATGCCGAATACTCTTGTGCGACACTTGTGATTTATACTCTCGGCCGCAGTGCGGAAAATGAGGATAAAAATGTTTGTTTATCGCTCAACTTGATACTGATATTTCGAGTGATTCTTTGAAATGCGATGTCTGTATGAAAAGAGGATTTGGGTAAAAGTACTGTCCTTAAGAAAAAACCTTTCTCTTAAGGACGATTGCGAAATGATTATACAGTAAGTGGATGTCCAATGAGGGGATCAAAAGATTTCTTTTTTATTAAAATGCCACCCATCTAATTTCTTCTTCTTCTTCGAATCAATGGCAATATCCATCTGTTAGTACTAAATGATAGCCGCGTCAGTTACCTTGTTCAGGTTTTAAAACTGTACAAGAGATTGAAATTGTTAAGAGGGGGTATAAAGGAAAATTGCCGATCTTTGATTTGATTTTTATACCCGAAATGCCACAAATGAGCTGTTTTTTTTGAAATAGAAAATACATTAAAGTATATCTGAAAGGTACTCAATTTGGTGAAAACATAAAATAATAATATTTTCTCGATAAAATAAGATCACAAAGTTATGCCTAATTTGATAAAAATTAATTTATTTTGAAGATTAGGTATTCATTTAGCTGAGTCTATTTTTATGTACAAAGTATAAAATTATAAAATCAAGGGACTCAATTTTTCACTTTGTAAAAATTATCTGGAATTTACGAGTAATCAAAAAAAATTTTTTTTTTGTATTTTACGTTACATTATGAACTTTTTATTGTGTCATTATTAACTGTATTTACAAAGTTTTTTTTGATTCCTATATTACAAAGCTTTCAAGTTCGAGATCCCCAACTACAATAGCAAAAAAATCAGTCAATAAGTTTCGTCACGTCTTACACGGTTAATAAAATTTCGTGTACCAATTTTTTCCAACCAATCAATAATTCGACCCTCAAAAGTTACGTCCCGAAGCACATTTCGGTCGTGCCCGTGCATTCTGAATTCTTATCAATCGACTGGAGTTGCAAAATTGCGAACTTACTCTGATTAAAATCAAACTGGATTACATTCTGAATTTCAAATGCTGTTCGTGACATTATTGTGAAAATTAAATCTTACTAATGTGAAAGGTTGTGAATATGATTGGTTAGATAAATAAATAAATATGCCACATTATTCTACAAAAGCTTACCATGGGTCTAGATAGTCTGGATAGATAACTAGCTTGTGTTTTCACACCATTTCCAATGACTATGTACGCCGACGATAGTACCGTTGTATTCAATAGTGATAATATTGTGACTAATGACTCAGTAATTAACAAAAATGGCTAAATCTCAAAATCAATCTTGACAAAACAAAAATAATGGACTTTAATCAAAGAACAAATGGAACAAATTTGGGCAAACAGAAAGTGATAGTGATGATGATGATGGTTGCATGGAAATAGGAGGTATATTTCCTCACAGCCTGGATGAAGTTGGGCGTGCAGGTTGTTCAAAAGACCATAATTATTGTAAACCTGGTTTCAATAAATGAATTATTCTAAAACTCATGTTTTATTATATCCAATTGCTAGGTCAGCTCCTGTATCTATCCTGTAGATATGAAACTAGCCGATCGCCAGCGTCCTCGTCCACTGACAACTTTGTCTGCCCTATCCCGTCGCTCCTATTGGTCGCAGCGTGATGTTATATAGCCTAAAGCCTTCCTCTAAAAATGGACTGTCCAACAGCAGCTAACATGAATTTTAGGTTACAGTTACAGGTTATCTACCCCTAATCAATTCATCTTTGCCATTTTTTCGAATATTTTTTACACACTTAATGAATGTATTAATGTATAGACATAGATAATAAAGTACTAATTATATAGATTACCTTAATGACGTATCTAATTTATTACTACGCTAAATACTAGGCAAATATGCCCAATTCTGGGAAATCTATATTAACTTGCAACACTATGTCGATGGTGTCGCCGCCACTCAGTTCACAGATAAGTTGGTGGGACTGTATATTGTTCTATTGACATCAATTTGTGACATAACTATTTTACTGACATTTGGCATACATCTATAACTATAATACCTAACTATAATATTTGTACATCACTCAATGTGATAGGGCATAGAGCACACTATAACATAACAATAAGACCTGTATGCAATGATATTACATACAAAAAAGAGGCAGATATGTTATTAGACTGCGCCTGGTGAAGACGCGAAAACGTCCCAATTGGGACGTATCGCATTTAGTATATGTCTGGCAAACGCCGAGTTGTCACGTATGTAAGCGCATAATAAAATGGCAATAAAAATGCCACCGTGTATTTTTAAAAATGTACAAATTACGACACTAAAATCAATAAAACACGAAGGACCTTCTATCACATGTAAGTACATACAATATTACCGATTTTTTAGTGTATTTCATTAAAATTAGTTTAATAATATTTTTAAAATAATGGCGGCAAAGAAAAAGGACAGAAAAACTTTTTGATATGAGCACGACAAGGACACAACAACACTGCTTGCATAGATTATTAGTACAGATGCGACATAGGGTAATTTTCAGTTTACTGCCTACTAAAGTAATAATTTTGACCTGCTGTTCAGTTTTACTTGTTATTTAAAATTGAGCAACATAATTTTTGTTTTATTTATTTGTTGTCCTTTAAATAATTGTAATAACCTAATTTTTTTTTCAAGGTTTCCGACTAATGAAGTTCGACTTCAAGAGTGGATTGCAATTGTTAAAGAACAACGAAATGAGTTTAACTGGACACCTTCAAAAAGCAGCAGAATTTGTAGCAATAATTTTGAAGCCACTGAGAGATATACTTCGAAAAAAGGAACATCGCTCAGGAAGAATATAAATAACTGACAAATATACCACTGTTCGGCTTCATTCTGCTCATAAAAATAATCCCAAAATAAAATACTTTCTAAGAGGCAGAAAAGAAATAAATTAAATTTATTTGAAGGAGTTTAATTTTTGATTATAACGTCAGTACGGCACTATGGTTTTATTTTCGAGAAGTTTCCTAATTATCTTTTTGAATTATTATCATTTGAATGATTTTTTTATAGCATTTATTATGCTAACTGTTAAGTTCGAAAAACATTGAAAATTGGTCTCACTTGAGCTCATTTTTTCCAATGTTTTTCGAACTTAACAGTTAGCATAATAAATGCTATAAAAAAAATTAATTCAAATATTTGGGCGCAGTCATCAAAATTCAATGTTTAAAAATGGTTGAAAAATCATTCATTGTTTCCAACAGTTCGTAAGAATTTTTGTAGACGGATATATAAATATAAATATTCTTCAACAATGTGGTCATCAGCCTATACGACACCCACGCTCCGTTCAGGAGAGTCAAAGTGAAACGCCCCCCTGCGCCTTGGATAACGCCGGAGGTTCGTAGGGCAATGCGATACAGGGATCGTACGTTTTCCAAGTACCGTCGGGACAAGCGTGATGAGACGTGGGTGCTCTTCAAAGCTGCAAGGAATCGGTGTAACCAAATGATACGCAACGCCAAACGCCGTTATATCCTCAATAACATTGCTTCTTCATCCTCTGCTAATATTTGGAAGTTCCTGGGGACGTTGGGTATTGGTAAACAGCGATGCTCTGAATTCCAGTCTGCTATTGGTTTGGATGAGATAAATCAACATTTCACCACTTTTACCCCTTTGAGTCACCAAACCAAGAGCTGCACTATAGACTACCTAGAAAGCTTACCACGTCCCAACATTGAGCCTCTCGAGTTTTCTCCGGTTGCACCGAGTGAGGTGAAAAAGGTCATACTATCCATCAAATCTAGTGCTGTGGGCCCTGACAACATTAGTCGCCGGATGATCACTACCATCCTAGACCAGCTCCTGCCGGCAATCACCCATATTATCAATTATTCCCTGGACTCCGGACAGTTCCCATCCTTATGGCGTAAAGCCTTTGTCATACCCCTTCCCAAGATTTCAAATCCATCCCTTCCCAATCATTTTCGTCCTATCAGTATTCTGCCCTTCCTTTCTAAGGTGCTTGAGGCCTGCGTGCACAAACAGCTGTCAACGTTAATTTACAGCAATAAGTTGTTGAATCCCCTACAATCAGGTTTCAGGCCCGGACACAGCACTGTTACAGCCCTGTTAAAAGTGACTGAGGATATTAGGGTGGGCATGGAAAATACCAAGCTCACAGTACTAGCACTGGTTGATTTCTCCAATGCCTTTAATACTGTCAACCACGACCTTCTTTTAAACACCTTATCACACTTGATGATCTCACCGGATGCACTGGAATGGTTCTCTAATTATCTTCAGGGGCGCCATCAAGCTGTTCGTCAAGGTGAAACTTTATCGCACTGGCGTAACACTGACGCTGGCGTTCCTCAAGGCGGTATCTTATCTCCTTTATTGTTTTCTATCTTCATAAATCTCGTAACTCATAATCTTCAATGTGCGTATCATTTGTACGCCGATGACCTACAACTGTACGCCCAAGCGGGTGTGGATGATTTGAGCTCGGCAATAACTAAAGTCAACCAGGACCTAGAGCATATTAACAGCTGGTCGAGCCGTTTTGGACTGACCGTTAATCCTAGTAAGTGCCAGGCCATTATTGTTGGGAGCCAACATTTTCGAAGACAGGTGGATGAGGCATCTCTCCCGCCAATCACTCTCAACGGTACAGTCATACCCGTCAGCCCGTCAGTGAAAGACCTTGGCTTGTTCATTGACTCCACTCTGAACTGGAGAGACCAAGTATCTCGCGTATGTCAAAATATTACTGGCTCGCTTCGCGCATTTTATCGGCTACAGACCCTTCTACCTATTAACACTAAGGCAATGCTCGTGCAGGCATTACTGTTCCCTGTACTCGATTATGGGGATGTTTGTTACTTCGACCTGAATGCTGAACATCTCAACAAACTTGACCGTCTTCTGAATAACTGCATCAGATTCGTCTTCAATCTGCGCAAGTATGATCATGTGTCTGTGTGTCGTTCTCAATTAAATTGGTTGCCGATTCGTCAGCGTCGAAACCAACGCGCACTTACCACTCTCTATACTATCCTAACTTCTCCTAATTCTCCCTCCTACCTCTCCCCCTATTTTCAATATCTAGGCGAAAATCACAATAGGAACCTACGTTCAACAAATAACCTCGTCTTACGCTGTCCTACTCATCGCACTGATTTCGTCCACTCTTCCTTTCCTGTACAATCTATATTTCTTTGGAACCAGCTGCCTCTTGGGATCAGGAGGGCCACTAGCCGTTGCACGTTCAAACTGGGGGTTCGGAAACTCATGCTCGAAAAGTTGGGGGAAACTTGATAGTCATCTCATGTAAATATGAATGGTTATTTATATGTGTGTATGTACATGTTATTTGCTTATATTTATTTATATATTTATGTATATATATTTATTTTATATTTATGTATGGGTAGTTGAGTGTATCTATGTATTACTATATTTGGCTATAATATGTATGCGTATATTAGTACCTATTTAGGTACTATCTATCTTATTTATGTAAATTAAGTATTTAACTAGTTTACCTTTCGATAATGCACCTACTCTGTTGTTCTCTGCACCACCTATTAGGTTGACTGGTAGAGAATGCCTATGCCATTAAGTCCGCCTTTGTACATTTGTGCATGAAGTTGAAATAAATAAATAAATAAATATAAAGAGAAGGAAAATTTGGAATGATTCAGGTGGTGCTCAATAGCTCAGTTGGCAGAGCAGTCGCCCTGTAAGCAAAGGTCGTGAGTTCGAGTCTCACTTGAGCATTTCATTATTATCATTTTCCGAAATAAATAATGACGTATTATTTTTTCATCGAATTTCATTTCTTGCCTACCAACGAAATACCCCTTCTGTTCAACAAAATCATAATCTATGCTTCAAAGCGATCCTACAAGTGCAATCGTCCGAATAATTCCGAATTATAGCTATCTTTTTTACTCACGTGCTTATCCCATCTTTCGTACTACTTTAACGCTAATTGTCAACTATTGTGCACTGACAGACTGCTGGATCAGATTTGAGAAGTCAGTTACTATGAACGTAACATATCTTGTATAAAATATCATTGCCTGTATGTAACTAACCTATGTTCCACAAATAAATAATAATAATAATTATTATTATTTCTCTTTATTTACTTTACTTACTTATTAATTACATTTTTAAATACATATATAAAAAATAAAACATATATTTAAAAATATAAAAAATAGTACCCCACCGGCATCGGGTACAGGGACCAAGCTACCGGTGGTTAGGGCTCCTGAGAAAGGAACTTCCTCACGATGCGCGCCGTATCAAGGAGCACTGCCTTCTGCATCTGGCCATTATTATTATTATTATCCTCTTAATTCATTTAACAAATCTTATAAATTATATTTTTAAATACATATAAAAAAAACATCTATTTAAAAATATAAAAAATAGGACCCCACCGGCATCGGGTACAAGGACCAAGCTACCGGTGGTTAGGGCTCTATGGAGAGGAACCTCCTCACAATTATTATTATTATTATGGAATCTAAAATGCGGATGTTGGCAAATGTGATAATGCGAATGTGGACAAAAAAAAGTATTTAAGTATGTTTATACTTAAATACTTTTTTTATAAATACATACGTAATAATATTATACATAGAAAGACCCAGACCAATGCAAATAGTTATTTTTATGCGGGGATGGAACCCGCCGCCTCCTGCGTGGCTGTCGCGTTCTCTCCCGCTACGCCACAGAGGCAGTCTGATGATTAGATGTTTGAATATTTATAACTCAAATCGCTCAAACGGCTGAACGGATCTGGTTGAAAATTAGTAAAGGGATAAATTTAGATATAGTCTGAATTATGGATGAATTCCTATGGATTACGGGAACTGGCTCAGAATTGCACTATAATAGGGTGTACCCAGTCGCGGGCAGCAGGAGCTAGAATTGCTATAAGAATATCAAAAATTAAACTTATGGGACTTTCCTCTTAGGCCCGTATTCCAGAATGACACTTAAGTCTGAATCTTAGGCCCGTATTCTATAACGACGCTTGGTTCTGAATCTCGATTCACAATTTAGCTGAGGACAGTTAGTATACGATCGTCGATCACCTGAATCGCGTCATTCCTGAACAACGCTAATTGTGAATCGACCCTCAAACTGACATAATAACTGTCACCAGCTGAATGACGTCTAGACGTCAGACTTGAATAGAGATTATTTTCATTTATGTTATCATGGATATTTTTGATGAAATTTATTACTATCAGGCAGTTTTTCCATATAATAGAAATAGGTTAATTCCAAGGCGACAGTTACGCGATGCGCAAGACCGTACGCAATAGATGGAAATCAGTTCAAAATAAAGTATCGGTTTTCAATCAAAATTGTGAAAAATAATTATAATATTGCTCCTGGTTAGGAGTGAGCCAGTTGAGCCTGACCAACGGGGATTCTCGTTATCCCCAGAGTTAGAAATTTTTGTGTGTCTAGGATTTAGGATTCTACGCCACAGGATCGTATCAAGTAAGTAAGCAGTGAGCACTGGACATAGTTTTATGTTATTTACTGCACTATGCAGGTTATGCAGGAAGGTTCTACAGTAATTTGCCGCCTAAGTGACAAACCCCTTTGTCTGATTATTGATAGTTCACCACAGATATGCAATGAGTCTGGCAGACAAGGCAAGGCAGAGTAAACAGTCCAGGGTAACGGTAGAGGGCAAAAGAAACCGACGCCAGACAACATCAGATTCTACCTCTAGTCGTAGCGGATATCTACTCCACTACACTCCACACAAATCCATACTTCCATACTAATATTATAAATGCGAAAGTAACTCTGTCTGTCTGTATGTTACGCTTTCACGCCTAAACCATTGAACCGATTTTGATGAAATTTGGTATAAGGGTAGATTAGGACATGAGAAAGGACATAGGCTATGTTTGGTCACGATAACCGACATCCACGCGGGCGGAGCCGTGGGGCAAAAGTTAGTAGTTTGATATTTTTGCTCTAACTAGTTAACTCTATATTTTATTTGAAGTCAATATATTTTATCTTCACAGTTACTCTGTAGAAAATTACTGCACGTGTGCCAGCCAGCAGTGCCGAGGACTGTGGCTAAACTGTCATACAAACTAGCGACACAAAATAGAAGATATTTAAAATATCCCACGAACATGTCTGCACATAGTCATCAACAAAACCGGCGAGTGTAGAAGGGAAAGATTTATACCAGGATCGTGAACTGTAGTCTCTGCCTACCCCGTTGGGAAAAAGGCGTGACTGTATGTATGTATCGCCATCAATTTTGTAGAATTGGCCAAACGAGAGGTCTTCCTGGCTTGCAACGTGTAGATTTGTATATGGTACTATAGACTCCGCCTATATAAAATTGTTGTCACCATCAGGGGTTCAACACCATGAGGCTTACAGAAAGAGAAAACCTTATCCATACTTCCAACCCTACTTCATACTAATATTATAAATGCGAAAATAACTCTGTCTGCATGTCTGCATAGCTTTCAAGCCTAAACCACTAAGCCGATTTTGATGAAATTTGGTATAGGGGTAGTTCGATAACCGTCATCTACGTGGGTGGAGCCTCGGGCAAAAGCTAGTTTTTCCATAAACGTACAAGTAAGGAACGATTTGCAGATCTGTTATATAGCTGTAATGCGTTGATGAAGCTGATGGCGATAATTATGAAGTTATTGACGACGGAGATGATACTGGATGATGATGATTAAGAACAAGATGATGATGTTTATGGTGACGTTGATAAAGCTGATGATGAAGAAGATAACAAAAAAAAATATTTTGACGATGACGATGGTAAAGCTAATGATGATGATGATGACGGCAGCATACAGAAATATAAAATCTTATTTTCCTATTAATTTCCAAGTAAGTGACATTTTGCTGACTTATTGTGTAGCGATAATGCGTTGATGGAGCTGCTGATGATGATGATGATGAAGATGACGAAGATTATAATGATGATGAAGATGTTGATGATGGTGATGATAGTTAAGACGAAGATGATGAGGATGACCTTGATCAAGCTGATGTTGAAGAAAGCGATGAGGATGATCTTTATGATGATGATGATTATCAATATGAAGAAGATGAGGATGATGCTTAAGTTGACGTTGATGATGAAAAAGCCGATAACATTTTGATGATGCTAATGATGATGCTTATGATGAAGCTAATGATGATGATGATGTGATCAAGATGATACTGATGCTGATGATGGTGGTGGTTGCAGTGATGAAAATGAATTATAGAGATATCATGACCTTACACGTAAAGATCAGCTTTTGACATGAAAAAGAAGGCATGGTCTACGTAAAATGAAGCACATTATATTATCTGAACAAGACAGAGCACTTTTGGTATTAGAAAAATAAGATTTCCTATTATTTCCCATCCCCTAGATTTTCAATACAGCAGGCAATCATACTCGTAAAATATAGATTGAACAACATTTTGGTCTGTTAAGATTAGCAAATAGTAATTAGAAATAAAATATAAATTTATTAGAAGTACAAATTAGTTTTATTCATTCTTATTTTCTATAATTTCCAATTTTCTTATAATTTTATTATGTTCATATTGTGTCTGCATCTCTTTTATCTCCTTTACCCTCACGCCTACGGTGGTGTTCGAACTTCTTTTTCTCATCCTCTAAATTATGTTCTGAGACGGTTGCGTTGTAGTAGTGTAGTTCAACCAACTAAATTTTTCTGCAACTGTTTGCTTTGTAGGTGTTTCTAGCTCCAGCTTTCCAGTTTTTATAAACCTGTTACAGACTTCTGAGCGTCCTGGTACAGCCACTCGTACTTGAACTAAACATTTTCACTACCTGGAGCCAAGCTCGTGTTTTTCCTGAAGCTTGGCTCCATCGGTTTTTGTAAACAAAATACGTTTGTGAATTTGTTTGCTAGGTACTTATTATATACTAAATAGCAGTAAATTTTCAGCTGCCATGAAATTAGACGCTTGTAATCACCAAAGCACCGATTTCAATAAATACCAACTTTTATATCAACAATCAGACATGTCAGTTATCAGTCAACAGGACAGCGAGGAAAATGCAGTATAAATAAAACGTCCTCAACTTTCATCCAATTGTTAGCACATAAATAGCATGCTTAATGGTCGGCTTATAATAAACACCCATAGATATTTTCATGTTCCCAGATAATAAAACATTAGGTTACGTGTGAGTTTGGTAGCCTTTTTATGTGGTGGTGCAAGAGATAGGAATAAGACAAGTTATAACATCTTAAATATCTGACCCAGAGTTTACAACATTTATTTATTTAACACGAGCATTTTAAAAGATGTTAACCCTTGGTGAAGGCGCCGGATAGAATGCAATGACTATGAAACATACTCGATCATCCTTTATTTTAATTATGAGATGGCTACATCCATGAAAACACGGTTCCTCTACTACCGTGTTCAGCACCTCTAGCCAAGTGGCAATTACGTTTGTATTAGATTCTTCAATGTATGGGATTGACAGGTATCGTCACTTCAATCCCATACATTCATCATTCTATTGCACAGTACGCAGGCCAACAAATTGCCACTTGTCTAGGGGAGCAGGTTATTCGATATAGAAGTGTGCAATACCAGGGGACCCATAAAGTTAATATATAACTGGGGGCACCAGACTCGTGCATTCGTGCTGCTGACCCTGTAAAATCTTATATATTATTGTAGGTACATCATATTGTAGATGTTTGGAAAAAAGAATGGATAAAAAATCTTCTTTCGTATCAATTTTTTCGTAGATAGTTATCAAACAAGATAAATTCTTTGTACGTAGCTGTCTGTCAAATATCTTTAAAACAGTGGATGAACCTGTAGGTACGTAGGTAGGTTTTACCCCTAAGAACCTGCTCCCGGATGCATTGCAACCGTTGCACGCCAGACAAGCCAGCCCTGCTAATATACGCGTAAGTAAAGCCAACAATTTCGTGAACTAAAGTGTAGGTCGCCTCTATATTCAATTTTGTCATATTTCATTGATTTGCAATGAACATGAATAAAACCTTCCATAGTAGAACCTATTTTCGCCATTTATTTCACGCAATGGTTGTTTCCTATTTCACAATAAAAGTCGGAACAAACAAGGCAGACTCCGTCTTGATTGGACAAATAAGTTTAGACGTTCCGTTTAATATATATCACTTTACCACTTATTTGCCGTAAAATGCATTCAGTAAATTCTATTATTTTAAAACACAAGTTATAAGGCAAGTTTTGGGGGCTTCTCCCCAAAACTTTTCTTATCAAGTAGTTTCTGCCTAAATGATTCAAAATATTCCTCATTATTGATTATTTTCCAATTTCTATATTTTTTAAATTATGCGTAAAGCGGAACAAAATTGCCCATAAAATAAAGAATGTAAACGAGAACGGCTGATTTAAAATGTTGATTCTATTATCTATGCTCTATCTGAGACTCGATTCAGGCGAATTGTGTTTTAGTGCAGATTGTGAACTGCGTAAATAAAGATTCCCACTCAAGTAATGACTAGGCGATCTATGTTTAAATCCAGTTTGAGTGTCATTTTAGAATACGGGCCTTAATATAGCTGAGAACAGATTTGACAGATTTTATATACGATCTGTCAATTAATACGGGCCTTAGATACTTCCGGTAAAATCAGGAAAACTTATTTTAGTTGTATTGATTTTGGTACTCACTACACACAGGAAAAAAACGCAATTGCACTTTCTTCTTCAAGAGTTTTGCAGTTCCGTTGTTTGGAAGTAGTTAAACAGCTCATTCAGCTCTCGAATTGTTATTCAATATGTAAATAAATGGAACTCCAACGTGCAAGCTTTTCAAGAACGGTTCTATGGCCGAAGTTTTGTAGAAATGCAGATAGATGCACTGTAAAGGGAAAATTACGATTGTGCATATTGATGCATAATCGTAATTTTTCCTTTACTGAGCTTATTGATACTAGAATTGCTGCTAGATAACGCCAAAATTTATTTTTAAAGATATCTGACACCCTAACTGTTATACAAGGAATAGTTCTCGTCTTTATCCTAGCGTAAATCTCAGACGCATCCAAAGCTTTTCAACTTGGAGTCTGAGGTCCGCTTTATCAGTCTAACTGCGGACTGGCTGAACTTCGATATTTTCTGTGAAACTGTGACTAACATCTGACCTTCACAATCCAAAAACGATATCGAAGTACTGCAGTTAGACCTACTGTTAGATTTTTTAGGGCTCCAACTACCATAGTAATAAAGTAGTATATATAGTAGTACCATAGTAATACCACAGTGGTAAAGACTGCCATAGATGTTCATATGGCAACCGGGACCGACGGCTTAACGTGCTCCCCGAGCCACGACCAGACCAATTCAAATACCTATATTCATGCATACAAATATTTGCATCGAGCAGGAATTGAACCCGCTCCTCATGCGTAGCAGCCGCGTTTACTACATCCATCAAATAGCTGAATTATTTAAAGTAGGTGTAGTAACAGTACCTATATAGTGATGAGCAAAGAGATAATATCTGATGAGTTTAACTATGCCAAAATGGTACGTTGATTCATATGTCCTTTAGTGGTTTGATATCTGCTTAATTGAACAGCAGAGCTAAATTTCAACGGGATTCTCTCTAGGTTTACTAGTAAGTATATGTAATTAGATACTATTTGATTAAAATGTCTTAAGCACATCAAGAGATATTGAAGTACAAATACCTATTACAAGAAGGGTAATTAATTAAAACAGTGACAAATTGATGGAAGACAGATAAGAAGACAATGGATCTAGATTGGCAAAATAGACAGGAAAAATGACCTCAAGATGTATTGGAGCACGTAAGAAGCAATGACTTTAGTGATCCTAAATATCAAACCAAGAAAATTTGTAACAAAGGCAGCAAAACTTGAGTACAGCCTACGAAAACCATAAGCATCGTGACGATAGTTTACGTTTTCAAAACGAGAGGATGTTATTAGGTATGAATGGCACCTCAATAAGTTCTTTCAGGCTATGTCAACATCGGTATATTTATCTACAAGTATTAAGCTACTTGTACCTACATAGTACCCAAGCCTAAATAGAGGTAGGTAGAGATCTTATAACACTTATATTAACGAACTATCGAAGACTCGCATGAAGTAATGGACAAGCACATCGTTATCAAAGAGTTTTTTTGTAACAAGTGCTGAGAAAACAACTTAATGACTGTACCGAGCGCAAAATAAAATGCGTTCGCCCGACAGTTTCCAGTCGTCCATTGTCTGCACTTAGTAGAACTGAAATAAAGCAGGATCGAGGCTCCACTATAGAAATCAGTGCTAAAAATGGTAAAAGAAATATTCAGCATTGGGTTTAACGTTTATGTTATGTGTGGAATACAAAGTTATATTTTACTTGTTGTTGCTTACGGCTCCGCCCACGTGGAATTTTGTTCACACAACACTTTCGATTCAGCTAACCCTTCCTACTAGTAATACTTTCAAACAGCGCGCAGCAAAAATATTAACAAAAACTTAGCTCTAATAAAAACATCAGGGGCTTTAATTTTTCAGGATAATTTAAAGCAATTTTAATGTGTTCCGATGACTATAATATATATTATTGTTGTTATTAAATGCTGCATAGTAATTATGTGCTAAATTATTAAAATAAACATGCACGGACTATTAAATCCCACCCATCCTATTACCTTCCGGGGTAGGCAGAGACAACAGCCTGCAATTTGCCTCTATTCTAGGACCCAGCGTAAATGCTGAGAGGCGACCGTTTATTCTGCACAGCTGTAATGTGATATTTTATTATTTTTTTATCTTTTTCTATGACATTTATAGGTTTGTTACTTCATGTAATGTGCTGAATAAAAATATTTTCTTTCTTTCTTTTTTTTATCCTTACATACTTTACGAGCTTCCTTCACTGTCATTAATCCTTTCATGCAAGCCCGCCGATTATGAGTACTTCTGCCTTGAATTCTTTCAAAATTTTATTAATTTGGCCACTGTGTGTATAAAATCCGGTGTTGGGAATTTAAAATTCCATCTTGTGAAAATTCATAAATGTTTTATCTTCACAAAGTTAACCCACAACAGATACGTGCCACTTTGTGGAAAGAAGAAGACTGGCATAACTCAATACACAGGCGGTAACACGCACCGAACGTGTCTTACACGCTACATCGCGACCCTGTTTCGTGATACTGAATAATAATAGCATGGGGTCGTTAAACGTGTACGCCATAAAGTGGTCTATACTTACTATATTGTATGAACCTGGGGTGAGTTTGAATCTGTCCAATCTGGTCAAAATTTCCTCGGGTAGGTCGTCGTTAAATCCAAATTTTACATTCAAACCTCAACATGTGCTACCATTAAAGCTATGCTGTTAACCTGGAACACTTTAAAATTATGCCCGACTCCATACTATTGTTTAATCTAGCCTAAAATTTATTGCTCAAGTTTTGTAAGGATTTATTTCAACGTCTTGAAGTGTAACCACGACTAAGAACTTTATTTGAAAAGCTAAAATTTATGCGGAAACCGCATCAAAATTGGGAGCTTCGTGAAAAGCCGTGTTTTAACTTCTAAAGAAGATTGTATTTTTAATAATTGAGAATAGTTTTTAAAATACATTGGTAAGTTTATATCATACCAATTTCAGATTACCAGAACCTTTAGAGCTCTTACAGCAGGTTAGGGCAGTGAAGAAGGACAAACTTATATTTTTATTATACAGTTATTGTGAATTAAATCGAATGGTTGGTGTGCAATCGAATCAAGCCGATGATTGATTTGCTGATCTAGTCCTTAGTATATTTTCTGTAATTTGATGTTTTGTAAGTCCCGTTTTAATGGTCTATACAAAATAAATTATTTTGACTTTGACTTTGCAGTGAGCTAGGTATTTGCTCTTCTTGAGTAAGAAATTCTGCACGAAAACAGATCACAGGCTTCTTTTGTAACTATTAAAAAACATCCATCCAGAAAATTGACAATACATAAAAAAAAAACAAAATGTTTTACGATACTAAAATATTTGTGAAATACTGATGAAAATAACAAAATTATGAGAATACTACTAATAACTCAACCGTTAATATACCAATAATATCCTTATGCAGTGCAGGCAAAAGGTTTGCAATTATTAGCATCCAGAATGTCAAAACAATTCAATATCGCAAATCAACCTTGGTCTATTGAACGGCAAGAAACACAACAAAAGTTACAATAAATCGTCTACAAAGATTTATCCCAACTCAAAGGGTATGTTGGGGTGGTTATCTGATACAAAAGCAAATTATATTTACGTACGTGCCCCTGTAATTCTAATGTGTTCCCCAATCCCGATTATTTGGGGATGAAATTAAAGGATAATATTGTATGAAAGTTACATCTTGCTTGTTTAGGTGGCCCGGAAACCTTTCAGAAGCTATGGCAAGTTATCTGATGAAAACTATTTGCGCGGCTTACCCTTGTCTTCTTTAACGAAATGGGCTAGACTGCGAATATTGATGTGTTTTCATACGAGACGAAATATATCATTAATTTTTGATATTCTGATGAGAAAAATTTATAGTGAGCCTATTTTTCACAACATTTTACACAATGCTATCTAGACCCATGGTAAGCATAGCTTAACTAGCTTGTGTTACGGAATCTAGAATGCGGATAAAAATACTTAGATATTTTTTTGCTGTAAATACATACATATTATTCATAGAAACACCCAGACCAATGCAAATAGCCATATGTTCATGCATACAAATATTTGCACTGAGCGGAGATCGAACCCGCGCCTCCTGCGTGGCAGTCGCGTTCACACCGCCACGCCACAGAGGCTATTAGAGGCTAATAGAACATATTGCACTGCTAATTGTTATTTCTTTAATTTTTTTTTTTTAATTCTTATTTCTTCTTCTTATCATTTATTCCAGAAATAAAGAGTATAATGTGTTATTCCAGAAATTCGAAGTCGTTAAATAAAATAAAATAAATATTCCACAACATTCTGCACAGCGCTGAGCGAGATTGTAAACAAACACCATTAAGACCTGGAACTCCCTGACAGCTCACGTGTTTCCTTCTTCCTACAGTCCCGAGTCCTTGAAACTGGGTGTGAAAAAGCATCGGATTAGGCCGTCTAACTGAGTGCTACCATTGTTAACATGGTACGTGTTTGTCACGGTGACCTCTTTCCCTCTTTCCGAGACTTTGCCTTTAGCTTACTATCAGGCGAGGTGAACTCAAAATGGCGTATCCTGTACCTATATAAATATTATGAAAACATCTGCACATTGTATAAAATGTATGTAGAATAAAAAAAAATGAGTAAATTAACGCTAAACTTTTGTTTCTCTATGCTCGTACAGTGTGAAGATTAACAAGAAAAATTACCAGAAAGGAAACAAAACCCCACCGTTGCTAATAAATGTGTGTAATGCCCTGAACACGGCGATAAGTGACGGCATTTATCATGTTGAACAACCAAAAGATGTATAGATACGTATAGAAGTGAGTAGGTACAATGAATTATGTGTTAGAAGAACATATTACATGCTAACAACAGCAGGCTATTATTGGTGTACGCTTCTTCGGCTGTAAATATTCATGGATACAAATTTGAACGCAAACTTCTGTATAACACCAAACGTCTAGAGAAGAAAAAAATAATGTTTCTGTAGCTAGTAGTAGTAGCTATACCATTGTAGCTGTATCATTAGTACCATAAACGGTACCACTAGCGATATTTTTGTCCTATTAGTACCATTAATGACACCAATCAGTGGTACAACTGGGTAAGAGGGGTAGTAGTAGGTAGAAATACTTTTTTTAAATGAGCTAAAAAGAGAAAAGGTACGAATGAAAGATTATATTAAACAGCGAAAAGTACGAGGACCTATTTTAATACTAGCAGCCCTAATCTCGATTTTACTCGGCAATAAATTTAGTATGAGAGATGACGACATTAACTTCAGTCTCATCCCTTAACTGGCGAAATATGGGTGCTCCCCTCTACATCCTCGTACAAACGAAATTCAGTAGAATTAATATATTAGACATCGATTTTTTTAGCTTTTTCAAAATTAGTATTTAGTATCACGACTAGGTTTTCAGCCTTGCAGCATAGCCATTTCGTGTTCTCCAATTAAAGACGCGTCTAAAGATATACATCTCATTCAGATAAGGGCAGAGACTGGAGTTAATGTCATCATCTCTCATATTCGATAGAAAAGGCTCAATCGATGTAAAACTTTTTGGACCGAAGCGTACCAACTTAACATTTTTATGCAAATAATATTTTATTTGTACTTTAAGTTATCGTTATACGTTGTAAAAACAGGAACTTATATTCGCATTATCTCCAAGCCGACTGTCGCAAGATAAACACCAAGAATAATTTATGTTAATGACGTTTTTACTGCTTTACTCTAACTTACATAACTAATCCAACAATAGCTATTAAATCTATGCATAATTACATCCCGTTACCATGGATTAACTAACATGTAATTGCCATAGTTGAACTTTGCTACCATGGGTTATCTATTCTGTGCCATGGGCTTTACCTGTATCAGTTGGCGTTAGCTAACTTTTAATTGAGTTTCAATTTTTATTGTTGCACTTTGGAGATTGGGATCCGCTCTCGTATTCCTCCTTTCCATAATTTTATTTGATTTTACTATGACAAGCGCTGGCCACACATGTGGTTAGTACGAGAGCTGATGACATTAACTCGAGTCTTATCTCTTATCTGATCAATATGAGTATAATCATACGTGTCTTTGATTGGAGAACACGATATGGCCATGCTGCAAGCCTGGAACCCTGGTTGTGATACAAAAAACCAATCTATATTATTATTAAAACATAAATCTATATTGATCAAAAAGCATGGGAAAAATAAATCAAAACTTCGGATAAATGCAAAGAAAAAACCATGTTGGGTGAGCTAGTCAAAAATAAATCAAATCTAATACCAACACATGTCATGTCGTATAAAACGCATGAAATTCAACACCATAATAAAGAATCAAATATTCAGGGAAAAATGCCGCTTTGCGCCACATGTGGTGAATGTGGTGATGTCAGAGTTAAATTTCGATAGAAATACAATCTGCGATCGGACCAGAGGTGTATACTATACAGGATACTAACTAAGGATGAGGCTTCACTTGTGCGTTACGTTGAGCAGGGTCATTCTTTTTTAAAAAATTAAAGAAATTTCTCTCATTTCTATAATTTTATTTGATTACTAGCTTTTGCCCGCGGCTCCGCCCGCGTGGATGTCGGTTCCCGGCAATTATTCGAAGTTTCCTCGCTGTAAAAACCTTCCCTGGACTTCCACGAATAATTCAAGACCAAAATTTGCCAAATCGGTAAAGGCGTTCTGGAGTTATATCGTCAGGAAGGAAAACCCGACTTATTTTTATATAGTAGATAGCAGTTGCCCGCGGCTCCGCCCGCGTGGACGTCGATTATCGACCGGATCTATTGAAATTTATGAATATTACTCCGCTCCCTTGGATGGTAGCGTGATGATACATAGCCTATGTTCACCGGGAATAGTTTAGCTTTTTAACGGTGAAAGAATTATTGAAATCGGTTCAGTAGTTTTGGAGCCTATTCGTTACAAACAAACAAACAAACAAACAAATCTTTCCTCTTTATAATATCAGTGTAGATGTAGATATCTCCACTTAAAAAAAACATCAATTCGTCACTCCGTTTTGCCGCGAAAGATGGACAAACGACATCATCATTATCCACAGGCTGCATAGATTGTCTCTATGAGGATGTTAAAGTTATTAATGATGAAAATATTTAAATGTAATTAATACTAAGTTTTCACTTCTGCCGGGAGTCCCGAAGTGTACCCCGGTTGTTTTAGGATATAGATAAATAAAGCGATTATTGTAGAGCTTCTCTATAAACAACATTTGACGTTAAATTATTTTCTGGTAACAAAATATACTGATGGTCGGGAGCCCCGACCCGTGATAGGGCAACGTAAAGTTGCCCATGCGTAAAACATTCTTTTCGTAAATCAATTCCTACTAATTTGAATGTTTGGCCCTTTTGCGTAGGTGTAGTTTTAAGAATGAAGTCTAATAAAAATCGAACGAAAATGATTAGACTTCGCGCACGACCGCTGCGTAGGGAGCCGACCGCGCGATTGAGCCGCGCGGGTACCTTACTCATAGACCTAAACTCCCCTCACGCACGCGCACCCCCGCCTTGGTGACGCTCACTTCGCAACGCAGAAATAGTAATATTTTAATTTCGCCATAACTTCAAAACCAAACGTCCAATTTTAATCTTTTAAATACCAAATATTATCTACATAAACTGTACTTAGTGATGAAATAATTTATTTTGATAAGGATTAATAGCATGAGTAAAATAAATGCGTTTAAATATAGTCCAAAAAAAATTAAGATTTTTAAATAAAAAAATCGTTGTTGTGCCTCACTCGACATAGATAGGTATAGTGTGTCGCGGACTTTTATGTATATATTTATAAGATCTCCAATTAATTAGAACATTTTATGGTTCTATCTTTTATAGTTTAGGCAGCGTACGCAAAATAAGTAACTTTTCTGGTTGATTTTTTACACCTTGTGTCCGAAAAACCCAAATATTTT
The DNA here is from genome assembly GCA_914829495.1 of Eilema sororculum. Classification (NCBI taxonomy): domain Eukaryota; kingdom Metazoa; phylum Arthropoda; class Insecta; order Lepidoptera; family Erebidae; genus Eilema; species Eilema sororculum. Next base: position 5,270,174 of record OU618532.1, read on the forward strand.
ACGGATCCCTATTTTTTTCCAAAATAAAATTTAGCCTATGTTACTCGTGGATAATGTAGCTTTCGAATGGTGAAAGAATTTTTAAAAACGGTCCAGTAGTTTTTGAGCCTATTCATTACAACCAAACAGACAAACAAACAAAGTTTTCCTCTTTATAATATTAGTGTAGACATATCTTTAAGAATGACCTTGATAGATGCAACGCAACACAACGCAGCGCAACGTACAAGTGGGGCCTCTACCTAACATCTTTCAGACCCACGCTTACTTCACCTCCAAGTCAGTCAACTCCAGATAAGATTATAGGCAGGCTTTCCCCTCAGGATTGGAAGGTCAAACGCTCTTGGAAACTTCAATATAATAAGCGGACTCTGGGTTCCAAAGTATAAAACTGAGACGTATCCGAAAAAATGCCCAATCTCCAATTCAATCAAACCAAACCAAGATCGATCCCTTGTATGTGTAATTTCATATTTTTGCTTAAATTAATTAATAAATTCTTGAATAATATAATTTTACGTGGCTATAAAACTTCCAAAAACATATTGTAATATGTAAATTAGTTTAGAATAGTTGGAAAACATTTTAATTAACTAAACTTTTATCACTTACTAACATTCTTCTAACTTTATAAGTTAATTAATTAAATGAAAAGTTTTCAAATATTATATTGATGATTACAATGGCTGACTTTATGTTACTTCAGAATCAATTAATTGTGACGATCTATTAATCATCATGTTGAAATACTAAAAATATTAATTACTAGCTGTTACCCGCGACTTCGTCCGCGTTTAGTTCGGAATAGCTCAAACTCATTATTAAACATGGTGGAAGATTTTCATCCCAACTGGAACGGAAGTACCTACTAGAGATAGTGAATTTTACGCAAAGGAAACATTTGTTTATTTAAAAAAAGAAACAAACTGTATTCAAATTATTTCGAAAACCCGCTTGACATCATCCACCTTGTATTTTTAAATTAAATATTATGAAGACAGTCTTTTGAGTGACTGACTTATAAATACAGGGCTCAACTACTGAAAACAACGAAAATTGACAGACTTCTTCTATGGGCTTGGCAAATATTGCGGAAGGATTTTGAAAAATTCAACATTTTGCTGACGAAATCATTATCAAGTATCTGATGAACATTGTTATATGTGGACTTGGTAATGTTCACCATTTTTAATGGTTTGAATATTCTTCCTTCCTCCCAAATTCTTAAAACATGCTGCCACCACTTACGAACTGAACAAATTAAAATAAGCACATCAAGTATCACACAAAATAGTTTCAAGAAAACCCGGTGCCTTGCACGCCCTGTGCAGTGAGCAGTCGTTCTCTTTTTTGCCGAGCCAATGGTGGGTAGTTCCAGTTTTATGATAAATTCCATCGACCACAGTCACATCGTTGTTCATTGCTTTACACAGAGGTAGAGAAGAGGGGCGCAGTGGGCAAGAGAGCAAATACAGCATTGACTGAGATGGTGTCATATAGCCTCATTTTGCTATATATTACTCGTATTGGTAAGCTTGTTTCCAGCAGATGATGTAGATACTTCCAAATTGATACTGGAGTTGATGTCCACGTGGCGGATTTTTTGGTCTGATGAAATTTACCGGAACTGTGTGTTTCTCTGCCCACATTTAGTCTCTTTTATATAATAGGAGCAGCGGTATCTTTTATATACCTAACACATAGGTTGGCTTCTCCTGGCGTACTGTTATCATTTCTGGGATAGATTTACGTACCTACTAGAGATAGTGAATTTTACGCAAAGGAAACATTTGTTTATTTAAAAAAAGAAACAAACTGTATTCAAATTATTTCGAAAACCCGCTTGACATCATCCACCTTGTATTTTTAAATTAAATATTATGAAGACAGTCTTTTGAGTGACTGACTTATAAATACAGGGCTCAACTACTGAAAACAACGAAAATTGACAGACTTCTTCTATGGGCTTGGCAAATATTGCGGAAGGATTTTGAAAAATTCAACATTTTGCTGACGAAATCATTATCAAGTATCTGATGAACATTGTTATATGTGGACTTGGTAATGTTCACCATTTTTAATGGTTTGAATATTCTTCCTTCCTCCCAAATTCTTAAAACATGCTGCCACCACTTACGAACTGAACAAATTAAAATAAGCACATCAAGTATCACACAAAATAGTTTCAAGAAAACCCGGTGCCTTGCACGCCCTGTGCAGTGAGCAGTCGTTCTCTTTTTTGCCGAGCCAATGGTGGGTAGTTCCAGTTTTATGATAAATTCCATCGACCACAGTCACATCGTTGTTCATTGCTTTACACAGAGGTAGAGAAGAGGGGCGCAGTGGGCATGAGAGCAAATACAGCATTGACTGAGATGGTGTCATATAGCCTCATTTTGCTATATATTACTCGTATTGGTAAGCTTGTTTCCAGCAGATGATGTAGATACTTCCAAATTGATACTGGAGTTGATGTCCACGTGGCGGATTTTTTGGTCTGATGAAATTTACCGGAACTGTGTGTTTCTCTGCCCACATTTAGTCTCTTTTATATAATAGGAGCAGCGGTATCTTTTATATACCTAACACATAGGTTGGCTTCTCCTGGCGTACTGTTATCATTTCTGGGATAGATTTACGTATTTACTATTAGATACCTACTTATTAGACGGAATAGATAATATCGCAGCGGCGTGCGTTGGTAGTCATCAGGTCACTAACATTGTATAATGTCTGCAGTTGCATAAAGACGTTGTCTCTCAGGCTGTATTTTACCATTTCTACCGCACCACGGCGAGTGAAAGAGCCTATTAAGAGCCTTTCAACTAATCTCTCCTTCCTTCCGTCAGTCACATACGGTAGAAATAATGCCACCTCGAACCAAGCTGTTCGGAACTTCATTTCTTTATCTTGCGGTTAAGAAATGTATTGCTCTGCCCACACATGTGTTTTCTTCTTTTTAAGATCCGGAGTTTTTTTATATAGGACACGTCAATTTAACTTCACCTCGACTGATGTTAAGCTAAGGCAAAGACTCGGAAATAGGCTCACCATTATAAATGTGTACCATCGTAACAATGGTGGCACTCATCTTTATGGGATCATCAGAAGCCTTTTCACGCCCCCTTTAAGGACCCGGGACTGTAGGAAGATGTAAACCGTGAGCTGGCAGGGATTTCAGGTCTTAATGGGGCGACATAGGAATGGGTCACCAAACCGCTTGGTTCTTGATGGAATATTCTGATCCGTATGTGGATGACATCTGATCCTTGCATGCGTTGTCCTGTGTAGGAAAGGAGAGGGTGAAACTAATTGCAATAGCTCATCAGAACATTCACCATGGTAGAGACGGTAATACGATAGGGACAACTATCTCCCAGAATACTTAATGTGCTTCATAGAAGATGCAACGATTTACTTTCTCCATGAGCGCGGCTTTGATGGTGACAGCTTAGGCTAGCCGAAGCAATCCCTGCTCTTCACGTTGAGACCGCCTATTTATGATAGGTAACCAAGGCAGGTACTGGAGTACCTAACCCCAGAATACCCCCAATGCCCCATTCCTCTGTTAAATTTTAATCGGTTTGATTCCAATATTCCGCTTGCCCCGATGTGGTGGCATCGGTATCGATGGGGGATACCAGTTTCAGTTTTATGACTTCTCAGGCGGGTGGGGACCACATTTTCATTCTCCGAATTGAAGAATTTTGTATAGAGCTAAGAATTTTATATAATAAGTTCTACTATTACTGTCACACAGCCTAATTTATGTATTACCTATAGAATACTAAGCATAGAATTTATATTTTACTTCAAATAAAACTATAAATACAATAAATACAACAAATACACAATAAAATAAAAAATTTAAACAAAAGTAAATAAAAAACCATAAAAAAGAAAAATTACATTTTACATGGATTCGAACGCGACTCAGCTAAGTTATAAGTCCACCGCAGACGTATTGAGCCACAGTTACCATGATATCATAGTGTGAAATAGACGTTTACATATTATGTCATAAAAACATTCTGCCCCATTCCTTATTATAATAGCGTGATGATATAATAATTATGAAAGCCAGGAGTATTTTTACCGAACCAGCTGCTTACTAATTTGTTGGATTCGAGAGAAAATCGTTCGAGAACAATATGAATTCTATCGAGACACCTGGTGTGCCAAAGATTCTGCAGTAACCTGACCTGACTTGGCTGAGATGTAGAACTTTGGCCTCTCGAAGTTCTTCAGATTCCTATGACCGAAATAATATCTTTTTGTAAGCATTGTGCTTCTACAATGGTTCGATCTATTCACACAATCACAAATTGTTAGCCGTGATATGCTATTATTGACATAACTTTTTTATTTATGAACCGATTTCAATAAAACAAACACTAAATGTTAAGTGAAGCCTGCCACAATATATTAGTGAAAACCGCAACCAAATCCGTTCAGCCGATTCTGAGATTAGCGTGCACAAACTCACAGACAAACAGAGAAACAGATAAACAGATAAACAGACAAACAGACAAAAATTCCAAAAAACGTTGATTTGGCTTCTATTACGTTTATAAAGTCCCCCTATAACAATTTTTTTCAAATCCTTTCCATGTACAGACATCGATCGTTTACAGATTTATTATATGTATAGATAGATGATGGGTATTGTAATAGCCACGTCATGGTAGGCCCAGTAGATCACCGGGACTGATTGTGTATACCTACCTCCTACCGAGGAGGTTTAGACCACAATGAAACATAGAAATGCTTTTCAATGGTTTTACTAAATGCGACGCTAAGGGCCTTGACGAAGTTCAGGAGAAAGGGTATGAAAATGAATCCTAAACTAAATAGAGAAAGCATTGGATGTAATCAGGATAAAATATTGATGAAAACACATATAACAACGTCTATAAAAATTGAATAGATGATATTATATTTCGAAGTGGATTAATTGGAGGGTTCCAAGGAACTAAGTTCATTACAAAATTATAACAGTAAGTAATAGCTGATTACATTAAAATTAATGAAAATTAATGAAAAAAAAAATTAAAGTAAAAAAAGTAAACTATTAGGTCCTTACATATGAAATTGGCGTTTTTCGTACTGGCCACTTTAATCACGATTTTCTCCTCTTTGGTAAGGAATTCCAAATTCAAATTTGTACAGCATGTATTTGTGCTTCGATGACCGTCATTCATTTGTTTTTTTTCTTCTGTTTTTTCTGTTTGCGTCACTCATTTTACAAAATGGAAAACTTAAAATATCGCATTATTTACGAATACGAGTTCCGCCGTGGCACTAGTGCTGCGGAAACGACTCGAAGGGTGAATGATGTTTATGGCGGTCATGTTGCAAAAGAAAACACAGTTCGTTTTTGGTTCCAACGTTTTCGTTCTGGAAATTTCGACCTGCAGAACAAGCCCCGTGGACGGTCTGAGACCCAAGTTGATAATGAAGTATTGAAGGCTATTGTGGAAGCGGATCCATCGCAAACCACGTCCGAGTTAGCTGCAGGCTGCGGTGTTAGTGATAAAACTGTTTTAATTCACTTGAAGCAAATTGGGAAGATTAAAAAGCTTGAAAGGTGGGTACCTCACGAATTGACTGAAGCAAACCGGCAAACGCGCGTCGACTGCTGCGTTACATTACTGAACCGGCACAATAATGAAGGTATTTGAAACCAAATCATTATCTGTGATGAAAAATGGATTCTTCACGATAATCGGAAGCGCTCAGCGCAATGGTTGGATCCTGGCCAGCCAGCCAAATCCTGCCCCAAGCGAAAATTAACCCCAAAAAAGTAACTTGTGAGCGTTTAGTGGACTAGTGCCGGTATTGTTCATTACAGTTTTCTCAAATCTGGCCAGACTATTACGGCTGATGTCTATTGTCAGCAATTGCAAACAATGAATGAAAAGCTAAACAACCTAGGCTGGTCAATCGCTCCACGCCACTGCTGCTTCACGACAATGCTAGACCACACACCGCACAACAGATGGCTACCAAATTAGAAGAGCTTCAATTGGAATGTCTAAGACATCCTCCATACTCCCCGGACCTTGCTCCAACAGATTACCATTTTTTTCGATATTTGGACAACTTCTTGCAAGGGAAAAATTCAACTCTGATGGGGCAGTCCAAATCGCCTTCACAGATTTTATTGATTCTTTTTGATTGATTGGAATTGGAAATAATATTGAGTTAAAATACCGTAGTAAAGAACAAAGTGGTTTATTCCATATATGTTAGTAAGTTTCCTCATGTACCATTTTCCAGTCAATGATGGAACCCTAGTGGGGACGATTGCACCAGGAATTATAAATGGGTATAAATTTCCCCACCAGTGGGGAAAACTGGACATACATTTTTTTCACATTCCACTTTGCCCACCAGTGGGGCGCTTGGTGGGGCAAAGTGGAAATACCCGAAAAATATTTTTTTTTAAGTGTCAGCATGCGGTACCATGTGCAACACAACAGCACCAATACAAGTACATATTATCGATACAATGAGGCATACTATTTAACACAATCTAAACGTAGGCCTTATTCAAATTCGATGTAGAGAGAGAACGCGATGTACCGAGTGGACTCGACTGGGGAAGTTTTTACAAGTTGCCCACTACTGCGGGGAAGTTTCATCAAATGCAAATGCAGTAAGAACGGATGCCCCTTTTTAAGGAAGGACTAACCTCCAGCAATTGATAGTCATCGCCAATATAGCAGATGAATCGTAAATTTTTGAATACATGTCAGTACCTATGTGCCATTCCAAATAAAGCTGCCAATAAATTATAGAAAATCTAATATCCTCATGTCAGTTTAACTTAAGAGGAACGCAATAAAACGGGCAAGGATGAAACATTCTACTTCTATATCTTTTCAGCCGTTTCGGCAACTTTTCAGCAACCATCCGGGGTGAAAAAGTAACCGAAAAGTATGGCTGAATGTAAATAATGCCAAATAAATCGTGACAGAATCCATAACGGCATTAACTACAGACAGTATTACATCAATGTTTCAAAGTGATATTTTAATCATTATTTTCCTCCTATAAACATTTCAGCATCTTGAATAGAGCATGGTAATTTAATTCAATATATTATATTATACAATTATTTCTACATGATTTCACTAAATATTAAATTAAAACTAAAATAACGATTAAATTAAAACCAACATAATAATAATAATAAAGTACAATATTGACAAGAAAGAAAAAAAAATAAAAAAAAGTCGAAGAAGGGAGAGGGAGGGCAGTTCAGGCGTCGAAAAATTCCTTCCCATCGATGTCGGCTGGTAACGTGCCCAAAAGACTGGCGGCATTGCCCCGTTGGATGGCAATGCCAATCCGTTGTGCAAAAAAGAAGCCAGCCCTTTGGTCACGCGAAGCATCGACCAGTCGCTTCGCTATTTCTTTGTAGAGCGACCGTGCGCTCGGACCCCACGAACCCAGCGTCTCGACCCCAAACGGCTCAAATATATAATTGCTGGACAAATTATCATATTTTCGCCGTTTGAGGGTCTCCGCAGATGCCGCAGCAGCACAAGCGCAGTACGACGTACTTGGAAGATGGGAAGGCGCAAGGGTATCGACGCAAGTTGCGTCCCACACCAAAGGCCTGCCCAAAACAAAAAAAAACTAAGAATTCAATATATATTACAGATACGTAAATTCTATATCTTCGCTTTGCAATCTCATCACTTCCCGATGGACGCCCATCCGATTGAACAATTCAAATACCTCCAGAATTCATTCTTCTATTCAAATCGTCCACGACTCAGCCTTTTAATTAATTTCCATATGTAAATGTCTGAGCGTACTTTGTCAAATTAAGGACAGAGTGTGATTTTGGTGCTGTCGTTGGATTATTGAAATACCTGTTGAAAATAAAAGGCGAATTCTTTGTAAATGACTTATTTATACGCATTTTTTTCCTGTATGAGAATTGAATCAGACTTTAGGAATCTATTTATTTCCTCTTACTGTATGATTTTATTCATGCAAAGATAAAAGTAACTAGTATTTTTGTACAAATTACTTTTAGGTCCTATCTTGTTGAACTAGTAAAAATTTGCATCCAAAATGCATACCGTAAAGTGCCCTGAAACATTATACACTTTTAAATCGAAAGACCTAAAAAATTAAGTGTTGTACGTAAATACTTTCTTCAGTAAACTATTCATTAATACTACCAATAAAACCAAATCTACTGGGGCTTAGTCAATAGACATTTATTTTAATTGTATATAGCTAATATGAACATACAATTCGTTCAACTTACCAAAATATAATTACCATAATGATAAAAACTCCACGAAGTCACCAGTTTTAAGGTAAAACCGTTCTCGTAAAATTAATTTTATCAAGCCCTACTTTGCGTACTTTGAAAATATAAAACCAAAGTTTTTTATGACGTGATGTCGTGAATATTATGGTTCAGAGTTGGAATTGTAGGAGTATTTGCCTCTGCGGTTTAAACTAGGCAGATAATTTGTGTACAAAACACACAGTGACAACTAGAACTTGGCTGCCTTTAATATTGTACCTGTAGGGGTGGGGTATAATAAAAATGCGAGAAACGGGCCCTTATGTATATTAGGTCAGAGGCGCTCTCATACTGAATAAGTTAATCAAAAGCAGGAGGAGTAAGCGGACTCCGGTTTTCATGAGACTTAGGTGGCATATAAGACACGGCCCACCTGATGGAAAGTAGCTACCGTGGCCTATGGAAATGTTCGACCCCAAGGGCATCATGCTCGTGCTTCTAACCCTATTATCTACACACATAGGCTAGACATTGTTATATATTTCCGTGATCCGACTGGATAGTTTCGGCTGCATGAATGTACAAGGATATGAGATAAAATCTGTAAAATCTCCTATAATTAGAGTTAAATCCATATAGAAGAAATAATCCCACCCAGTGTCAGTAAATCTCAACCCATCCAAAAATAAATGAACGCAGATTGATTAATTTATCTCCATTAATTATATCTTTATTGTTCTACGAGTGACTCGAAGTGGCCTTTGAATACAGAGCTTACTAATCCATGCTAGACGATCCCTTTTATATCTTAAAAGAACTTGACAAAGGTAAATTAGATTTAGTACTAATTCTCTTCATGATTGCCTTCGAGTCGAGATTAGATTTTGTGTCACAACTTTTTTTTGTTGCAAATGTACGTTCGCCTAACTAAATTTATTAAATACGCTGGTACTTTATCTATTCTGTGCCTAGACTAAGCATACGTACTATTAATTACATTAGTTTCCTATTAGTAGTAATTGGTAACATCTTGTCACCATTGACTTTATAGTAGCCTTTTAAACTTAACATTTTAAAAATTATGTGATCTTGTATTTAACATAACAGCATATAGTTTCAATCTTGGCAATTAAGAAACAAGCTTCACCATAACTGTCGGTATTGTCATACAAGAAAACTCTAAATTATTTTTCTCTAACAAGGAAAACCTCCGATTTCCTTACAGTATTTTCCTTTGCGTTATTTTCCTAAATTAACTTGTTTTTTAGCAGAACCGTGGCTCCGTGAACGCTATTAATTATGGATAAAATTCTTTGTACGAAACTTTGCGAAATATGGGCCGATTGACAAGGAAGATGTGTTTTGTAATTTCTGAGAGGAAGACATTAAATAGCTCAGCCAATGGAATAATGACGTCATTGTAAATAGTCGAAAATGTTAAATATAACTTGCAAATGGGTAACTTTTGGTAATGAAACTTATTAGTTGCTAGCTTGAGGATTGACTAGCTTTTGAATGACTAAGTTACGGTAAACAGAACTTGCTTATTCAATCCAACAGAAGAAAAATAATCTTATCTTGAAGTAAAATCGACTATGCGTTGACCTGTATTAAAAACTATACGTAAAAATAATCAACACAAGAACTTTTTTAAAGTTCAAATATAATAAAATATTTCAGCCTTGTTTATTCTTCTCATGATAATCAAATTAGTCAGGCAGTACACTGTTATTTTGTATTGCAAAAGTTACCACATAACTTTTTGTTCACAAAATGTGAAAACCAACACCTCTTAATAAGTTGCGGCCTACAAAAGACCTTTTTATTTTGCTTTTGCGTAGTAAAATCGCCTTGAGTAGCTTCTGGTACTTCTGTAATGTACTGTTTCCGGTCCGGATATTATATACCTACTATGAACTTCGGCACTTAAGGATGATATGGCTGTATTTAAGTCATTACTACCTAGGGCATTCTGGCTCTCCTATATAACATTTTCACTCCAAGCACATACTTTGCAGAAGTTACGAATCGTGGTGTTTTATGTGAAAGTATATTAGATCATTTTATGATTTGGACATAGGGCTCATTGATTGCCCACTATTATCATCATTACACCAGCGCCAAACTTGGTTGTAACCAAGGGTTTGCTCTCCTACTTTATATATCAAAAAGAATATATCGAAATCAGCAGTTAGACTGGTAAAGTGCACCCCAGACTCCAAACTGAAGGCTTCTGATGCGACTGGGATTGACGCAAAGATGAAGAAGATCGAGTGTTACCATAGTAAATTGTGTCTGACCATCAAACTTGATAAAAGCCGACTGAGTTGGTATGAATTTAGACCCCTAAGATCTCAATGGTACTCATTAATTGCTATCAGACGGGATCTGACGCTGATCGCGGGGCGGGAAAAATTGGCGGTACGAAGTTCGCCGGGACAGCTAGTAAACTATATAGTAATAAAAATATTCTAGCCTCTGATCATAGTTCACCGCAACAAAACATTTTCGGTTCGAATCAGTTCGATTCTGCGATCCGAAAAGTTACTTTTACTTTATATCCGTAATTTGTCGGATAAACCCTTTTGTGGTCTCATCACTATTAGTTACAAGCGAGAATTGAGTTACCAACAACCCAGAGACCCAGTACCCGACTTCGGGTTCCTGCAAAGAATTTCCTGTAATCTTATGTTCAAGTTTTGGAAGTATTCCGATTGAACCCATGGACGTTGGTTTTATTGTAAAAATAACATATTCTTATTAAATTCCATTTTCGTGACAATTTGATTTTGATTGGAATGGAAACGGCAATTGTCATTCCTGGGAATGTAATAACGAAATCGTTTCATAGTCTTCTTTCATTCGAAACACAGATTCATTTTAATACCGAGTGTCATATTAGGTCATGGTAGGTACTTAACTAGTTCAAAAGACTATTTTTTCACTCAGGAAAATTAAAACGGATATACCTTCAGATTGACAGGTTCATCTTGTAAAAAATGTAGTTAGTTTTATTTTATTATAGTTGTTCCTCATTTTCCTATAGTCCTAATTTTGTCTTTCTGAAGATACACGATATATTTGAGAATAAAAAAGTTACGCAAACTTCGATTGTCATATATAACTACTAGCTTTTGCCCGCGGCTCCGCCCGCGTGGAAGTCGGTTATCGCGACCAAACATAGCATATGTCCTTTCTCATGGTCTAATCTACCCCTATACCAAATTTCATCAAAATCGGTTCAGTGGTTTAGGCGTGAAAGCGTAACATACAGACAGACAGACAGAAAGACAGACAGGCAGACAGACAGACAGAGTTACTTTCGCATTTATAATATTAGTATGGATGTTCTAAGCAATTTTAGTTATTTTTTCTATTCTATATTTAGTTTTATTTATTCACAACAGAAACTTCAGTAGCTTCATAAATTTCTTTTTGTTTGAATCTTGTCTGATGTTTACAGACAAACTATTTAGTGAATACCATTGATGCATTAGGTATTCGTTAACTTAACGTCATCGCCTTATAAGTCACTATAGGGAAAACATAATTTTACTATATAGTACATATGTACTTTCATAACATATTTATCACAATTGCCATACTAATTTATCGCTGAAGCTGGCACTACACTTACATACATCTGCGGACGTTATCGGCGTCCGCCGACGTGTAGAGGGGGTAATTTGCTAATCTGTTGTAGGTATTTAATGCATCCGGCACTCATCCTTAGTCGTTGGTTTTTGTGGTACAGATCAAAGGGTTTCAACGCGAGTGAGTGAAGTGTCCACACGTCTGACGACGCATCAGTGTTCATCGGGAAGACGTCGTCAGATGCATCCGTCTCGGTGTAGTACCAGCATTATAAATATTTCCACGATACGATCTGGTTCGAAATATATTGCTAATTGATCAGTTTTATAATTATCTTTTAACAACTATTTGTGATTTTCACAACAGTATTTTAGTTAACGGCTCACCATCTTAGGTCTTCCGATGGCAACGAGTGAGATTGCCTAAAAATACTCCATATCTTACGGGATTAATATTTCATTCTCAAAAGGCTTCTGCAGTTAAGACTACTTATAAACATTGTTCAAACAAAATATAGCCCACCATTAAAGGCCTTTATTTGGCCTATTCCATTTATTCTACCAGTAAATTAAACTAGATATATTCACATTATGTGGGGGGAAAAGGGAGTATCTTGCCTTAATAAGTATATGTGTCGTATATTTTTTTTTTACCTCCGCAAGGTAATTTAATATGTTTTTTGTGTTAAGGCCTTCCTTTCCTTTTACTATTGTTTCATTATTTTTAAAGTTGTTTTTAACGGTACAGTTTATTGATGTTTGTGAAGCAAACTCTAAAATAGTTTTAAAACACAAACACATTTATGTTACTGTGAACCTTTGAGAATGCCGTAAGGCGAAACCGGTCAGGTCTAGAAATAAAGTCAGTGGAAAAGTACAAGTGTGTTATTCAATATGTGTAGCAGATTCCACCAAGCGCCATCAATCTACAGTATAAACACATTTATGTTAGTTTTGACATCTTTATCAGTACCAATAGAAGTCTCTAGTCCCTAAAAAATCTCAAAAAAATTGTTTCAATCACTCCACGCAATCACAAACGCGCAACAAATCAAACACAAATGAATAATATTTATTAAAAAAATTGGCTTAGTTAGTTTTAAAAATAACAATGTATACGCAGAATTTTTTGATACTTAATATTGTATTCGTATTTAAGTCAAAAACAAACTAGTTTTCGCATGTTGGTACACAAGCACTAAATATTAAAGCATGTCTTTGACTTATTTATATCACCTCCGCCAACCTTCACTATAAACGTCAGCAGTTTAGATCTCTATACTCCGTCCATTATATTATTGTATTTTAGACAGCTCACTGACAGTCTTCGGTATAACTTTGTTCTAGCGTCAACACCTGAAAATCCTAACAAAAATTAGGCACTAATACGTCATATTCATTGACAACGTCACGTCAGCCAGAAAGCAATTTTAGGGATGTAGTTCTTGAAAATGTCCCAATCGATATCGACTACAGAAAATAAGTCTTCTAAAAAATATTACATAACTGGCGGTTTTCAACCGATTTCTAAACAACAATTCAGATGTTTGTAATTTTTTATATTTGTATGATTTTTACGGAAAAATGATTTTTTGTAACTCCGTCATATGTAGACGGATTGTCAAAATTCTTTTTTATTTGAAAGAGGTTTATTCCAAAATGGTCCCATTTAAATTGCATAAAAATCTGATGATGATCTAGAAGTCAGTTGTTTTGATTTGGCTATGTTTATTCGCGTGTGTGTTATGGTCTACAATCGTTTTATAATACACTAGCTTTTGCCCGCGGCTCCGCCCGCATGGGTGTCGGTTATCGCGGCCAAACATAGCCTATGTCCTTTCTCATGGTCTAATCTACCCCTATACCAAATTTCATAAAATTCGGTTCAGTGGTTTAGGCCTAAACCACTGAAATTACAAAAAGCATTTTTCCGTAAAAATCATACAAATATAAAAAATTACAAACATCTGAATTGTTGTTTATAAATCGGTTGAAAACCGCCAGTTATGTAATATTTTTTAGAAGACTTATTTTCTGTAGTCGATATCGATTGGGACATTGTCAGACAGAGTTATTTTCGCATTTATAATATTTGTATGGATTTGTAAATTGTAGATATAGACACGAAATATCTACTGCTTTATTATTATGTACAGAAAGATAACAGATTATAATTCCACATGAAATCATATATTTATCATAATAATTTCATTTATCGATTAATTATTTTTTTAATCGAGGTTTTTAAGTTTGTCGATATTTTAAATTTTCATGCAATCACTACTTCCATCTGTCTAAAATACAATAATATGATGGACGGAGTATAGTTAATATTTTGTTATGCCCTATTCTACTTTCTATTAATATAATAAATGTGATAGTTTGTAATGATGTTCAAAAGCTTATTATCCAAACAGGCGCAAACAATAGATTTTAGTCTGAATTAATACAGGCTACTTTATCGCTGTAAGGAAGTTCCATGGGTTACGGGTACGGAATCAGAATAGCACGTATGCGGAGCTGTGGGCAACAGTTAAAAAATTCTAAATATCATTCACAGATTCGAAAAAAGATGTAATAGCTGGTCATAATCATTGGCTGGACCAGACCAGTCATCATACTAACAGGGTCCGTATCCAGCATTATAAGATACTTACAGATAATTTCAACTATAGTAGATAATGTAAAACTCATAGTACATAGTTAGTTGGAGATCAGACAGGGATTATTGTACTTCAGGTGGTCGATCTCAGAATAGAAATGATAATGGTGATGTGGATTAATATCAGCATGTTTCACTTGGCGCCTTTATGGTAATGGAATATTTACGACGTATTTTTTTTTTAAGAATTTTAGAACTGATGTTACTAATATTCCCTCTAACCCCTCCAACTAAGCTAAAATGCTTGTGCTAGGAGTGGGTTCACGCCAGTAGTGTAATGGCCAGAATCGAACCCGGGACCACTCAATCGTAAGACCGACTCCTTAACCACTAAGCTACGGACGCTTTTGGGGTCCACTTATTGTTTTTGACAGGTTGGTTGACTTTTATGAGGGCGGCTGTCATCCTACTCAGCCCCAAGAGGAAAGACTGCGTCCCGAAAATGCCGAACATGCCTGTGATAGATATATTAATTATAATGTATAGATTATGTGACCAATTTATAGATAATATATTACGATGAAATGTTATTCAATAATTTTAGAACCATTTTATGAACTATTTTTGAACTTCGAGAGCGAAGTTCTTATCAGTATGGTCGTGATAGATATATTAATTATAATGTATAGATTATGTGACCAATTTATAGATAATATATTACGATGAAATGTTATTGAATAATTTTAGAACCATTTTATAAACTATTTTTATAAGTGGGTAGGTGAAAATCATTCGATGCAATGTGACGTATCAAATGATATAAAAAGGAGAGACAGAATGAAATCGGCACAGTTTATCCCGAGGCGTCGAAGTGTAAGGTACGATATAATTCTGATATGTTTATACTGTTTACTGTGTAATATTATTATGCTGTGCTGTAACTATTTGACCATATCGTGTTGGCTATGTAAGATGTACTTACTTGATCTATAATTGTTGTTATAATTTGGTAAATGGTAATATCTGCAGATAGATATATTATCTGTCTAGTAGATGCAAATATGGATTACTGGATTATACCCTTCACGGGTATGATGTAATTATGCAAGGTATGTTATATTGTGCCTCACGATATCGATATGGTTAGATATAGTCCCTGTAATGATATTACTTGATGAGATCTATTGTGTATTAACTGGCTACAAGCCTGATAACCTTTGATACAAGAGTCTAATATTGTTATATTGTGTAACTATTATAGTAATGTTTGGTTATAAGCCTAGATTGTAATTATGAATTGTTATAGAAAGACTATATCATGGTTGGAAGGCAGACAGGTTTTCTTGTTAGTTCTTTCCTGTCTATAAAAGCCTTTTGGGAACTAACGTAGTGTAAAAGAATAAAAGAGAACGATAGTCATG
Source organism: Eilema sororculum (assembly GCA_914829495.1). Taxonomy (NCBI): domain Eukaryota; kingdom Metazoa; phylum Arthropoda; class Insecta; order Lepidoptera; family Erebidae; genus Eilema; species Eilema sororculum. The sequence continues at coordinate 5,286,062 of OU618532.1, forward strand.
ATTGTTGTTTTATTAATCGTATGACACAACTAAGTATTCCCCTTTGTATAATATTTGTATTTCCCTAGTGCAGATCAATAGTTAAACTTGGTTTCTAGGATATACAACTGGACCATAGTGAACCTCTAGCACTATAAAGTATTTCGGGTTGCTACGCAAGATCCTGACATATTCTAATGGTTATATATCTATATTCTAATATATACATAGTTAGATTGACAAATTGAGAAACACGGTTAGATTTACTTTTCAGTTAATCTAACACCTGCGACGAAAAAGATATTTCACTTCAGTAAACTTTGAATGCTATGAAAATTTAAATTTTCGTATGAATCACAATATTATTATACTCCTTGTTACAATGATTATCAAGTATTTATGGCCGTTCTTAACAATTAATTCCATTTACTGATGTTCTAATGCCATGGTGAAAAAAATAATCGGTACAGCATACTACAATATTTAGCAGATTATTTCTATCTTCGTATTTATCATTCTACTCATTTTTACCCACGACGGCACGGAGACGGCATATGCATTTGGGGTGAGAGGATGTTTGTGTATTTGTTTGTGCAAATCCATGTTGCCATTTTCTCCGAAACTACCAATCCAATTTTGATGCAATTTTCAGTTATGGGTTTTTAGGACAAAGTCGGGGGTTATTTAAATTTTTTGAGTTTACTTTTCTTGTATGTATTATCTTGTCCCACATTTTTCAGTACGTATTCATATGTAGTATCATATCATGAGTATTTTATATGTAGTACAGTCGTATCCTTGTAACAAATGGTAGTGGTTTAACTCAAACATGATAAGGTACAAGAAAATTCGACACGTTTTCAATTTCGATATATTATATCACGGTGTTACTATCGATATTCGCGACAACAATGCGTGAAATCGAAACGGTATCACAACGTAATATCAAAAAAAAATGTTATTATTATCAAAAAATATACATTAGAATGTTACAGTCAACAATATTATGTCTATATTCAGAAGTTTTTGCGTCTTTATGTTCGTGATCAAATAACCGTTAGAATTTATAAATTCGTGATCATTGGGAAGTGTCGATTTTTTGTAACGATACTGGTTATGCAATAAAATCAATGATTGCTATAAAATAATTTGAGAGATCAGTCGCATATCTCTTCAAAGATGAAACGGATTGTTCCTCTTGTTTTCACAAGAGTTAATATAGTAACAAGCTTGATATTTTTTTAAATTTACGCAAATGTCACTCATTGAAATAAACGTAGGATTTAAAGTAAATAACAACTTATAAACTGAGATAGAATCCATTAAATAGTAGTTTTATATCAAATACACTAAATAACAAGCTCTTGTGGGATACAAGCAAAACTGCATATTGCCGAATGTCGCTCTAGCACAGCCTTTAATCTTGGCTCTTGGAGTTTTAGGGTCACATGATAGTCCCTCACCTAAAAATCACGTTTACCAAATTATGAATGATTAGGACAAGCTCTCGAGTCCAGACCCCGAAATATTAGTTTGGCAGTTATACTGACGGCATGTAATTAATACTTAAACAATTTTTTTTAATAACCTTTTTTTTTTGAAAAATACGTCTTTAGTTAGTAAAACTGTGCTTGTAGATTTCCTTAAATCCCAGTATACTCGAACCTTGGAATTCGTGATTAATTCTCTTATTTTTCTCCGACTTTTTTCGAGACATGTTCGACAACTCTGTGTTTCAAGTAAGTATATTAAATAGTACTTACGTAGAATCCTTAACACAAATACAACAGAGCTAATAACAGTCTTCCATGAAACATTGGTATGAGCATTTCCTACAGTGACACGTGTTTACGAAGGAGTACAAAGATGTAAGACAAATAGAATCGACTAAACATGAACCTCACAATGAGAACAATTTTATACCTTCAATGAAAATCCTATCCTATCCTAATAAAAATGTTTTGAAACGTTTCAAAAACGGCGCCATTCCTTTAGACCTTAAAGGGGCTCAAATACACCCAATTCAGAAGAGTGGTGGAAAACAAATGGTAGGTCTATATCAATTCTACCAACTCTCTCAAAGATTCTTGAAAAAATCATGAATAACAGTTTAGTTAATTAAAAAAGCAAAATCGTTCTATCAAGAAATCAATTTGGTTTTCGTAAAGGAAAATCCACCGACGATGTGGTTAGTAACCTCACCGACTTTAAAACATCCAATCTACTCTACAAAAGTAAAAAATGTCTTTCTATTTTTACAGATTTATCTGAAGCATGTTATACTGTCTCTGTTCCCGGCCTGGTGCATAGGCTAGAGGAGGTCGGAGTAAGGGGAATTCAAGTTTTTTAAAGATTACTTATCGAATAGGATTCAATAAGGTGGATAATAAGATGGATCCAAAAAGAAAACAAAAAAATTCAAATTCATTTATGAACTCAAATAGATGTAAAAAGTACAGTGTCCAACTATCTGAGCAAACTATCATACGATGAAACTGAACTGAGAATGATGGTCCCTAACTTGACGGCCTTGATATCCATCAAGTAATGCTTGCATCTGCTTTTACATGCCCCGCTTGAAGAACCCGAGACTGTAAGAAGAAGGAAGCACGTATGCGGGCAGAGCATTCCAGCTCTTTATCGTGCGGCAGAGGAAGGCAACACAAAGGAGATTGATAAGCTCTCTTACATGCTTGGGCTAACAAGTAAAAAGATGAGAGTGGTCTCAATTCTTAATTGAGATTTATTAAAGTTTTGACTTCGCCTCGCCTGATGTTAAGCTAAAGGCAAAGTCTCTGAAAGAGGGTCACCATCGTAAACATTTACCATGTTAACAGTGGTGGCACTCAGCTTGACGGCCTCATTAGATGCCTTTTCACGCCCCGCTTAAAGGACCCGGGACTCTAGGAAGAAGGAAACACGTGAGCTGGCAGGGAGTTCCAGGTCTTAGTGGTGCGGCATAGGAATGAGTCACCGAAACGCGATTCCTATGTTGTTTTAATAGAAAGTAGATGTTGTTTTTATTCTTAATGTATTTTATTATGTTGAATAAATACATTAGTTATAAAATAAATCTCGATTACTGTAAATTATACTTGGTTTAGGTTTTATGTTACACTAGATTTTGCCCGTGGCTCCGCCCACGTGGATGTCGGTTATCGCGACCAAATATAGCCTATGTCCTTTCTCAAGGTCTAATCTACCATCATACCAAATTTCATCAAAATCGATTCAGTGGTTTAGGCGTGAAAGCGTAACATACAGAAAGACAGACAGACAGACAGAGTTACTTTCGCATTTATAATATTAGTATGGATGTAAACAATCTTCATTTATTTGAATGAATTTTTTATAGCATTTATTATGCTGACTTTTAAGTTCGAAAAACATTGGAAAAAATGAAATGCTTTTTCGAACTTAAAAGTTAGCATAATAAATGCTATAAAAAATTCATTCAATGGCGGTTGCCGTGAATCTTGATTTAATTTTATGAATGAATATCGTAGTAGCTTCATGTCCTTTACTATTACTATGTCTATGGTCACAGCACAGATCAAAAATACAGTTAGTAATTAATACGAGAAATAATTAATTAATTATGGAAAATCCATCAGAATTTATTTTAATGAAATAGTTATTCTGCTTTATTATGATCATTATTATATTTATTATGATGATTATGTTCACTTTGACTGAAATAATATAGCAATGCAAGTGTTTTATAGACGATATTGTTGAAATCATTCACAGTAATCGATATTTTTTTATTTATCTGTGGAATAAACTTAATTTTAAGATTTCTCATCTTTCAGATGTTCAATAAGTTGAAAAATATACCGCTTTTTCAAAGGTAATATGTCAACATAGTAAAATTTGGCCCAGAGATCCCTGTCTCATTTATCAAAGCTTACTGTAAAATTATCAAACACAGACTGTGTTAACATAATTATATAATATTTATGAGTAAATATATGAATTATGAATTAATGTGAAAATCGAATACATAGGGAAAAAGAATCTTCTCGGGCGGGACTCGAACCCGCAGTCTTTCCCTTACAGTGGGAATGCCTGACCAATTCGGCTGCCGAGACACGCCCGATATGATTCAAATTTCCCATCTTATACGTCTTTAAGGCGACGTGGCGTCATCTACCGATTTTATTATTTTATTAGATGTTATTATTTGCTAGCTTTTGCCCGCGGCTCCGCCCACGTGGATGTCGGTCATCACGACCAAACAAAGCCTATGTGTCAATCCAGGGTGTCAGCTAACTCCTCACTAAATATTATTAAAATCGCTCCAGCCGTTTAGACGTGAAAGAGTAACAAACATTCATCCATCCATATTTACAAACTTTCGAGTTTATAATATTAGTAGGATGATAGTGAAGATATTGCCCTAATGACTCAACAGATCTGATTAGAGTCTAGAATAAAACTTAGATTTATTTATTGCGGGAATGAGTTTCCATAGGTTGCGGGAACGGAACAGTTATAAATACTTCACACGTCTTCCTTTTTTTTATTTACAACTAGCATTTGCCCGCAGCTCCGCCCGCTTGGATGTCGGTTATCGCGACAAACATAGCCTATGTCCTTTCTCGTGGTCTCCCTAATTTCACCAAAATCGGTTCAGTGGTTTAGGCGTGAAAGCGTAACATACAGACAGACAGACAAAGCTACTTTCGCATTTATAATATTAGTATGGATTTTGATTTTTTCTAGTATCGGCTTGTTATGTAAGGACCACTATATTTTAGGATTGACATCATCTGGAATTTTGCTCCTATTTTTTAAACTTCAATTTGGACATTCAGCAGGAGCTCCAGCATTTGTAATCTACTAACATGTTGAATTAAACAAAGAAAAACACTACTGTCACTTCCACTCTCTAACCTTCTATTTTCTGTCTTCAGAGATGTAATAATAAAATGCTCACTGCTCTACGTCAAGGAAATTAATTCCCTCTGTCTGTTGTGCATTCAGTTGTGGTGTATCCGCGTCTGCTTTAACTTGTAATTAGCTTTTCGGGCAACACAATATCGTGGACGTCTTCAGCATAGTTATATAATCAAGCTTATTTGAAAGGGTTGTCTACTTGAAGTTTGGATGTAAAGGTTGCAGAGTAACTATTTCCTTACCTATTGTGTATACCACGGAGGACAGAATATGATTAAGTAACGGAGATGCCCCATTGATATTTCTCCTAATAAAAACGCGTCGCCGAATGCGGGTGGGAAGAGAGACGCGCGGGGTATCAAAAGTCGAAGAACGTCATAGGTACCTATAACGTTCCTACCGAATGAGTCCATTTGACGTTTCGATGGCACGCCACTCGATTGCCTTGCAACAACTCCGCTATCATTTCCTTCTCCATGGTGTATACAATATAACCCTATATCTATTTAATTGCGCAGCAGTACGTGAGTAGGTGCCATGCTTATCACAAAAAACACGTGTCAACTTGGGATGTAAGCCAACTTTTTCAGCAAAACCTGCAAGCCTCTGTCGGAAGTTTTCCCTCTGAGTGGAGTGTTCAGACGGCAGTTGTTAAAATCACCAAAATTCGCACCTTCTCCTCCTCCTCCCTTTTCTAATGCATTGTTTCCGTTAGTTTCTCAGAATTTTCGCTAGATGGCTCTTTTCTTGAGTTACCTATACTTTTATAATAATTTAAAAGTCATAAATAATAACAACATAACTTATGCGTGACAGTGAACTCAATGGAAACCAACACGGCAACAAAAAATATCTTATTTAAAAAATATATTGCAGATAATTTTTCAAAATATGTAGGCTATTTTTTTCATGAATGATTTTTCATGGTCTGATTATTTGAGATGCTCAAATGTAGGTAGATATACTTCAATAAATACCTATTAAGACGACATTGTTCCTCAAAAGGACAAGTTCAGAGTTTCGTCCTATAAGGGTTCGGCCCAATAAGACGAATCACAGAAATTAAAAATAAGGACTAAAGTTACTTAAAACAACATATTAAAACAACTGTATTACTATTGTATGATTAAATTTTATTACAAAACTTATATAACCACTTAAATATGTCTTTCAAATAACAAACAACCTTAGCCTCTCTCATGATCAGTGAACTGAAATTCTTAAATGCCAACACTAGGACACAAAATATAACATCCTTACCCACCCATTATTTATGTTCCACACAGAAACGTAAACAAATTTTGGATCGTCTTTACGTAAACGGAACTTTCTCCTAAACAATAATATGACATTAAACTCTGCTCTGATGAAATAAAATTGTTTATCCTGAAAACATGTTTGCTCTTTCGACTATGTGAGAGTAAATACAAATATACCTTGAAGGCTTGTTTACACGGAACCAGTTTCAGTGGAAAAAGATGATTCTCGAGTAATATACTTTATGATGCACCGATAGCTGCGTGTCGAAGCACAATAAATAATAGTAACAGGAATTGTAGAAACTAACTAAGAGTAAATTTCAAATATGAAACATTCATTGGCGCGCCTTTGAAATCAAAGCAATTCGTATACCGCAGTAAAAGTTGCGTGTCAAAGTGAAGTAAATAATAGTAGAGTGGTAACAGGAATAGTAGTAACAAACTAACACTGAACTTTTAGTGTTAAACATTCATTGGTATGCCTAATAAATCAATCTTTTCGTTTCTAAAGGCAAACTACACAATAGTCGTACCGTTTAGGTACCGTAAAATGGGGTGACTTTAGAACGATGGGGTGACTTTGATGATAACATAAAAAAATTACTTTTACCTAAATTTCTCATGAAATATCCGAACGCGTCCTAATATTTTTTTGGTGTTGGTAGAACTGATATTTCAGCCATATTGTCATTCATTCCCAAAGCGCAGACGCATCAGACAACGTGACAAATAATTCTCGAAGTTACATCCAATTAATGTAAGTAAATCATGGTCATAATAACTTATAATATACCCAAATAACTACTTTTATTTTCTTTTTGAGCTTTATGTCTATACATTTCATGGTTTATGGTGATTATGTTCCGAATTTCACATAATTTATTTTTGCAAAATTTTTGAAGTTATTATTGTTAAAGTTATTGGGGTTACTTTGATAATTTTAAGGGGGCGATATTGATAGAAATCAAAGTCGCCCCGTTGCATGCCGCTTTCGATTTGTACAGGTTTTATTTCTTATCAAAGTCACCCCTTTACAGGAATAAACATGGTGCGCAATTACAAAAAAAAGCCGGGCTCAAGAAATTATAAAAATTACACGCCAGAACAGCTAGAGGAAGCTGTCGAAAAAATTACCAATCTGGAGATGTCAATTAATTTGGCTTCAATAACGTACAAAATACCATTTGGCACTTTATATAATAAATATAAAGGGTTGCATATACATTCAGCCGGTGGTCAGCCTTTATTCACACATTCAGAAGAAAAGGCGTTACTGAAAGCAGCCGCCACATGTGCAGACTGGGGTTTTCCATTGACGTCTTTAGATTTGAGAATGATAGCAAAGGCCTACTTAGACAAACAGGGTAAAACGATAAATAAGCTTCCAGACAATTTACCTGGACCTGATTGGGCTCAGGGACTATTAAAAAGGCATAATGATGAATTTAGTCAGAGACTGGCAGCAAATATTAAACGTGTAAGAGCTCAAGTGACCCGTGAAACTTTGACAAAATATTTTGATCGTCTGAAAATAGAGCTAGAGGGAGTCCCACCCTCTAATATATTTAATTATGATGAAAGTAATGTGTCTGACGATCCTGGCAAAAAACGCAGTATTTATAGAAGAGGCGTGAAATACCCTGAACGAGTTATGAATTTTACAAAAAGTTGTACAACAGTGATGATGTGCGGTAGTGCTGATGGTGTACTACTACCTCCATACATAATATACAAAAGTATTCATTTGTACAATACATGGAAGGAAAATGGTATAGTAGGTAAGCCGTGTTGTTCTCAGCCATGTTGCAGTAGAGGTTCGAGGTATAATAGGACACTGTCTGGGTGGATTGACGGTCCCACTTTTCGAGACTGGTTTTCAACTGCCTTTCTTCCACATGCAAACCGACTGGAAGGCCGCAAAATATTGATCGGAGACAATCTATCCACTCATTTAGATGAGGACATACTGAAAATGTGCGTAGAAAATAACATAAGTTTCATATGTTTCGTTCCTAACTCCACACACATTTGTCAACCTCTCGACGTGGGTTTCTTTAGACCGTTTAAAATGGCATGGCGTAAAACATTAGAGGTGTGGAAAATGCAAAACCAAAAAGTGACCACTGTACCGAAAGATTGTTTCCCAAAAATTTTGAAGCAAGCCATTTTATGCATGGACAAAACTCAAGACAACTCAGAAAATCCTGAAATGTCGGCAATTCAACGAAACCTCTGCAGCAGTTTTGAAGCAACAGGAATTTATCCATATAACATGGCACGAGTACTAGATAAAATACCCAGCGATTCGGCTACTGTCGAAGCACCAATTCGGGACGTGCTGACTGAATATTTGAAGAAACAAAGATACGGGGATAATTCCGATACAACAAGAAGGAAGAAACGAAGGCTAAATTTGGAACCAGGGCAAAGTATAGCCACACTTGATCTTGAAGAAACAGATAATAATAGAGAACCTGAACCATCTGTTCCTTCACAAGATGCGATCCACACCTCTGGCCCATTCAATTTAGAGTTGGAGAATGAGTCAGGTGCCGGACCTTCTACTACTCAAGACACACAAAATGATGCAGATGACAGCGATGCTACAAGATACGATGGCCCAGAGGTGGGAAAATTTGTACTTGCAAATTTTGCCTCCACAAAAGGTAAAAAAACTTACCGCTATGTCTGTGTTATTGAGGACATTGTAGGTCAAAAAATCGTCGTTAAGGGTCTTAAGTCTGTTGAAAAGGGCAATACCAAATTTCGTCTAGTGGACGACGACATTTCTATTATAGAAGAAAATGAAATTGTGATGTATCTTTTGGATCCTATTCTAAAAAATGATTTCTATATCTTTCCTAATAAAGTCCATGTTAAAGAAATGTAATTTCTTTAAAACATTTCTTTAAAATAAACTTATTTTTTTAAATTAATATAAAGTACAGTTCCTGAATTTCAAGTCTGATTAGTTAAGATTACAAAAGTATAATTTGTTAAAATTATAAAAAAGTGTGATTTGTTAAGATTATAAAAAGTCTGATTTATTAAGATTATAAAAAAGTCTGATTTGTTAACATTATGAAAAAGTCTGTTATGTTATGATTATAAAAAGTCTGATTTGTTAAGATTATAAATAAGTGTAATTTGTTAAAATTATATAAAAGTCCGATTTGTTAAGATTATAATTAAGTGTGATTAGTTAAAATTATATAAAAGTCTGATTTGTTAAGATTATAAAAAAGTCTGATATAATAAGATTAAAGTGTCACTTGTTAACATTATATATAATTTGAAGATTGTGATAATATTTTAGTATTTTGGTTACATTTTAAATATTTTATAAAACTATAAAGGTACAAACTACTTTAATAAATATTTCTTTAATATTAAACTTGTTATTTGAATGTTGATTTAACCTATAATACGCTCCTCCTAACTGTCCTCCTCACTAATCAAATTAGCCCCTGTAATCAATGTCACCCCAAATTAATTGAACTATTAATAAATCTTAAAGTATTGACAGAAAAATAAAATGTTTTTCTATGATTTGCTCCTTTTACGGGTTACTTTCAAATACGATTGAAAAAACAGGTGGTATCAAAGTGACCCCACTGACCGTTTGAAGTTGATAAGCGACATTTAATTTTTTTTCTGCAAAAGGGTTAGACTTTAATTTTTTTTTTCAGTTTGTATGTACTCAACTCAAAATACCGATTATTCAGTTTTTTTTCCTAAGCTGTTGTCTCAAATTAAAAATAAATAGAGAACGATTTATTCCTAAACTTAATCAAAGCCACCCCATTTTACGGTACCGCTCGCACGTTAAAACAACTTTACTAAATGAAAAAGTTACCTAAAAACTATTTTTAACCGAAAGCAGGTATATCAAATTCAGTATTTCAATTATAGCCAAACAAGCACTACGAGATTTAATGCGAGATGGTAAAGTAGAAATGCGAAAAGTATGTCTGTTGGAAACATTAAATTATCAATTTTGACAGCTTTGACTTTGACAACATATAATTTGTCAGTGGAAGCTGTTCTTTATGCAAAAAGTGTATTGTATATACTAGTCATTGATATAAAACTGTTACTAAATACTAGTAATGCTAGCGGTTAAAGACAATCACACTCTAATTTATCATTATTGACGTTAAGCACAATGAAATTTTCCATTTGATCCTGGACCTGTAGAATTACTTCTGCTCAACAATTCAACTTAATTAGTGCTGTTACTGTTTTTTTTTTCAATATTTTGTCCAAAAACTATGGTTGTTAGTTCCCAGCAGAGTGTCGAGAAATACTCCCAAAATAAAGTCTTTCGTATCTGGCTATTACTACGTATATATATCCGTTAGTCGCAAAAAATATATGTTACTTCGTTTTTTACATTGTGTGAACCATAAAGTCAGAGATGAAGGTAATTGCTATAAAATGAGCGTAAAAATGTTTTGCAGATGCCGAATTGAATGAAAATATGGCTTTCAATGTTTATGTTTGTGTTACGAGCTGTTCAACCGTTACGACCTTTTATGATCAGGGGAGTGAATAGAAGAGATATGGTTGAAATGTGAAAGTATGGGTACGGAAGAGTTGTCGTTGTTTTATGATCTAGATGTTTTTCAAACAGAAAATAATGTTTGTGTGTGAACCAATTTATTGTTGGTTTCCTTTCGAAGCCATTACAACGATGTATACCTACAGCAATATAATTATGTCTGAAACCATTTATCGATATTCAATTATATTATTTTGGAAGCTCTTGAGACATTAGAATCTAACATGTTGGAGTTATCAATTTTTGTTGTCTTTTATTTTTATAATAATTAGAATCAATGATGTTAGGTTGCGTTTACCTCAATTAGCTGTATCAAATTAACTAATTATTTTGAGAACGGAAAGCATTTCGACAGTGGCTCTATACGCCCATAGAGCTCCCAACACCTATGGGTCACCGGGGCCCACACACCTACGGAGCCCATAGGTGGCACAGGTCAATAAGGCCCATATACCCTTGGGGCCCAAATACTGATGGGGCTCTTACGTCACTGGATTGTATACACCTATAGGGCCTATACGGCATAGAGCCCATAGGTCAACGGGGTCCATAAAGATTTTCGCGGCCCAGCTAGTCTGCAAATCACTTCCATCATTTGCTTTACGCGAACAAATGGTATTTTGTTGCAAAAAATCAGAGGAACGCTTATTAATCATCTTCTAGCGATATTTACAGCACACATTCTGAAAATTCTATGTCAAACGTCAGATAACATACATAGCCTATGTCCTTTCTGATGGTCTAATCTACCTCTATACCAAATTTCATCAAAATCGATTCAGTGGTTTAGACGTGAAAGCGTAACATACAGACAGACAGACAGACAGACAGACAGACAGACAGACAGACAGAGTTACTTTCGCATTTATAATATTAAGGATAATATTAGGAGGATTAGACAGACAGAGTTACTTTTGCATTTATAATATTACTAGCTTTTGCCCGCGGCTCCGCCCACGTAGACGTAGCTTATCGCGACAAAACATAGCCTATGACCTTTCTCAACGTCTAATCCACCCCTACACCAAATTTCATTAAAATCGGTTCAGTGGTTTAGGCTTGAAAGCGTAACATACAGACAGACAGACAGACAGACAGACAGAGTTACTTTCGCATTTATAATATTAAGGATAATATTAGGAGGATTATGATTTTTAATTTTCCAACTTGCTTGTGAACTCGCTACTTCGTTAAAGATACAATCAGATACTTATGACAGAGTTTTATATTATCAACTTTTGCCAACAGTACAATCAGCCAATTCATCGGCCAACAGTTCAGTCACGTACTCCCCACCACAAATATCATTCTGTCATTCAGGAGTTTAACCATTCTGTTTTCACTTAGCTACTTTTTTATAATATATAATATAAACTTTAGAAAATATCAAATATATAATAAGTCAAAGCAAAACAGCCCCACTTTTCTTCTCAAGATTTTTTAGAAGGTTTTCAATCGAATTAGAAAGAAAATCTCACGAATAACAATCGTTTTTGTATATTTAACGTCAACAACAATAACAACAATTATAAAAACACAACAACATACAATAAATAAATCAACTACAACATGAATTCAGTTGAAAATGACTTAAAATTACGTTACAAATATTTACAAGGTACTTAGCAGGAAGGTATTAATGATGTTTATGATGGTGGATGGTTTTGTAGATTGGGATTTTAACAGGATAAGGCTGTGGCACGTGCACTGTGACAGTCTTCTCAACTTTAATGGGCACGTGCTTCTCAACAGGGTAGGGCACATGCTTGACGACCGGGTAAGGTACGACCTTTTCAATTGGGATAGTGATTTCAGTCTCCACTGGTACAGCTACTGGCTTGTTAACGGGAACTTTGACAGGGTAAGGCTGGGGTACACCAACAAGAATAGGTTTGGGTACGTTTATGTGAAGAGTTTTAGGGATTGGGTAAGTTACATGTTTGTAGAGAGGTACTTCGACTGGGTGTTCTTCATCTACGTGTTCACCTACAGGAATAGCTTCTGCATGGAAACCGTTGCCTCCGTGACCGTACTCGTGACCACCATCTTCGAGAGTGAAGGCTTGAGCACCAAATCCGTGACCACCATCGCCGTGACCGCCAGATTCATCATGACCTTGATGACCAAATTCTTGAGCGGCTTGCAGATAAGAATCTCCGTTAAAATCATGGCCTCCTTGTCCACCGTGACCTCCAAATTGACCATTTCCTCCAGAAAAATCATGACCACCTTGACCTCCAAAGTTGTGGCCTCCTAGTCCTTGACCACCAAAGTTGTGTCCTCCATGATTTTGTGATCCTTGGAGCAGTGCCAAAGTGTGTTGTTGCCCACCAGAAAAGTCATGCCCGCCATTGCCAAGACTGTGTCCGCCTGAGAAGTCATGACCACCATTACCGTGATTTTGACCACCAGAGAAATCGTGACCACCATTATTGCCAAGATCGTGTCCACCAAGACCAGCTAGCTCGTGACCCTGGCCGCCAAGAAAGTGTCCTCCTCCATTTAGTTGAGCATTGTAATCATATCCTGCGTTTCCAGCTCCATGTCCACCGTCTCCACCTTCAAGCCCTGCATCTCCGGTTATTTCGTTTGAATAGCTTTCTTCAAATCCGGCCTTGCAAGAGGCAACTGCCAGTAACAAGTACACCTGGAAAGAAGAAAATGAAAAATTATCAATTGAAATTGAATGAAGTTTTTACATAATAGATAAGTTATTTTTCAATTATCAATCGAATACATTATACTTTTACAAATAACCATTGACAAATTATCAAATCTAGTAATAGGTAGTTTATGTTTGACATCGTATGATATTCGTGAGTTCGAGTCTCACTTGAGCATTTCATATTTTCCAATGTTTTTCGAACTTAAAAGTTAGCATAATAAATGCTATAAAAAAATCATTCAAATCGTGTGATATTTCAAAAATTATATTGATTATGATGTTATATTATTTCGAATTCATGTTTATACCAGCAACTCATCGCTGTTGAAATTCAGGCATTATTTGCCTTTAATTTTTAACACTTCAGATAATGTTCTACTTTTCTGAAATAAATCAAATTTTGTCAGCAGAAAAGAAACCAATCAACTCGAAGCTGTTTTAATGGCCAATTTGCACTGAGCGACCTCTTTAATTACAAAATCGTAATAAAAATACTGTCAACAACTTTCACAATTGCTGTCGAAACCTTTTTCAGAATTCGTGAAAGGATTTCAAAGCGTAATCATGTAAAATTCTTCTATCAATACACAATCAATTGTAAAGATAATGAAATATTATCTTAGTAGTTTAGAAAGTCTACCCCTACATGGTATATATAAAAAGTACCTAGGTGTGATTATTTCTAGAGTAGGAATACTTACGATAACCTAATAACGTTTGACCCGACTCAAAAGTTTAACCACGTACATGGTAACACTTGCTACTACTGCTCAGTGACACAAGCTTACATTTTTTCCTTTTAAAATACTGCAATCTCTACTGTGCATAGGATTCTCCAAGTATATTTTTTCTAAAGATATGTCGGCACTACAACTTCATGTCTACGTTCTGATTAGTTAAGTCCCTGACATATTATAATTATATATACAAGCTGTAGGTGAAGAAACGGTTATTCACTCAACAAGCTTAATTTGTTAGTAAAAATCACACAGTCATGCTGATACAAAACGAAGAGGAAAACATTATTGCTCGCCACCTTTCACCATGCACTCACTTCGTCTGTCTTTCTAATTGTCAACCTTATTCTAATCGAAAAAAAACCTCTGTGACGTGTAAAATTGAATCAAAGCAAGTGAACACAAAATTTAAGGTTTTATCAAAATACTCTACAAGCCAAATTGAAATGGTAATGAAATAAAAAATAGAGATAAATGTGTTTCAAAAATACTTATTTGATTAATTCGCATCGCATATCTTTTTGCTATAGATACGTTAAAAGTACCTGGCTTTTTCTATGAAAAACGATCCCAAAGCCTTTAAATTAAAATCGAATAATGCCACATAGATTATATTCCTTACTTTTTAACTACCTAAGTCATACATAGTTCTGTACATAATGTACATGACAATGAACCGCCGGCATATCAACAAAAATATCCACTCCTAAGCATAAACATTACCTAGACTTCATAATGAGTGATTTTACGCTAGCAACCCGCCATAATCATATCAATAAAAAGAAGAGTGTGTACTGATCCTTCTTGCATAATAATAATTGTGTTCAGCAGTGCATGAACTAATAAAACAAAATTATTACAACAGAATTGGCTATTACTTCTTGTAATGAGTATTTACATCACGTTACATAAAATAAATGGAAGTGATTTTGCATTCACCAAAATTCGTATGGTACATAAAAATATTTCTTTGGCTGCTCATTTTAAGGGATTATCTGATTAATTAAAATCAAGCCTGTAAAAACGAAATGCATTTCAAGATTAAATATTGAATTACCTCTTATGTTGCAGAAGATAACAATGAGGTATTATTTTGTTTTATGTTTATCAGACTATATAAATAGTACCTTCACTTTCAATAAACTCAAATTAAAATTTACCCAAGTCGTGTAAGCATACGGAAACACTAATAATTTCATAAACTAATTCACTATTTCGTATTTAATTATTCACGAAATATTATTAGATATTTTAAAAAACCTTATTATAAGGGCAAAATATTAACATAATTACTACAAGAAAGAAACAAAGTAATAATTTCGTAATAACCACAATAGATTAACGATTCTATAGCAATAGTTTTAATAAAAATAAACTAATCGACCATTGAAAACAAAGATTTTTCATATAACAAAACGTGCATTTGTGTTATAGCGATTACATGTTCATGGTCATTGAACCTTCTGACTTAACACAATGTCACATTTATTTAAGAGAACGTAATAAATAATATAATATCTATTATATCTAAATGTAATAATAAAATTGTGTCAGAATAAGTTTGGCGATTTTCACTTTGGAAAAAGAAATCTAAAATATAGGGTTTGTACTAGATGGAATTTCTCAATCACTTAGCTCTAGAGTAAGCTATAAAATACGTAGTTTATCGTCTTAATTCCGCGGCAGTTGTAAATCTGGTGAAAGATCGCATATCTTTTTCAGTGAGACGTTTAGTATTGTCCTCGGGATACGGAATGGAGCATTCACGCTGCTCGCGAACACTTATCAATAATTGCTTCATTAAACAAAATTAAATGATGTTTATAGCATCAATTCAAGGCATTTGATTTGTTGAAGAATGTTATTTATCCGTGCCTACAGTAAAATATTTGAAATAAGCAATTTATTTAGAATTAACAAACCTTGTGTTTAGCATAGCATGCGGTGCTTTGATTTTGGCTATAAAAAAGCTACCTACAAAAAGAAATAGAAATTTCGACAATATTATGGATATTGTCAAAATAACTTTAATATTAACACCTAATGGTTCATATAGATTGGAAAGAGATGCAATCTCCAAAGAAGTTATACCAAATTAATTATCAAATTTACTTTTTTGGACCAACACCAAATGGAATGAATGTTTATGAGGTAGATTGTGAGCACTGGGACTACGATAAACTAAGTGTTTTTATACTCCAAATGCAAGCCAAGACCAAAGTGTAGTTGATGAGGTAAACATTTTTCATTTTAGCGCTTTTCCATTCTAGAACTTTTATTATAACTTGCAAAATATTCGCGTAGATTTTCCAGTCAGTTAACTTATTTATCATTATTAGAAAAATCTATGAATGACCAGTGTGGAAATGATTAAAAATTCATAGCTGCAAAGCTTAAATTTAAACAAGTAAGTAGATGTATAATAGCGAATAATCTAAATACAGAAAGATCTCATGCACAAATGTTACTTCATGTACCAATTTTTAGGGAAATAGTAGAAATAGTGCGCGTGCTATAAAGTGAAAGGTGGTTTATGTCACACAACTAGTCGGCGTAAGTGAAGGTGTTATCCCTTTTACTTGAACCGGTTTGGAATAGCTTTGGAAAGACGAAGGTTTAACCGTTCATCAGTTTGTTGTTGCGAAAAATAATCTTCACGATTTGAGTAACAGAAAAATAATAGACAATAGTCCAAATTACTTAATTACTATTCAGCTAATTTACTATGAGTTCTTAGGTTTATTTTGATGAGATGCGAAAGATTTTCGAGTTATCGAAAACTATAATCTAACAACAAAAATAGATATTTAATAACAAATCAAAAATATTTAGTAGATAGAACATGTTATTTAATGTAAAATGACAGCAGACAGAATTAACCTGACATTTACACAATACCTAGTATTTGGTAATATCGAAAAACAAAATATTTTGAAAATTAAACCCTAACATCTAAGCAATAAGGCGAGACTAGAAAATTTTAGCGGGCTTTATATATTGTATAAAGTACCTTGTAGTATCTATCGATAGTCATACATTAGAACTTGTCTATGTAGTCTGTTAAATTAATTGATAACATAACATTGTTAATGAAATCCAGCTCGAAACTTTCTAGAACCATAATTGATTTACAAATTCTAACGGTGATAGATTAACACTTTGCACCTATCACTTCTTGGTTTTCATAAAATATATCATTCATATTTTTATTATTGCAATTTAATCTTAGCCAAAACGCCGAGTATCTATGTTCATTTATATTTTGAGCTGCCGCTACATATGATCCGTACAGTCACTAAATAAATCAGCGATATACCTGATAAGACTCTAATTTTAATAGTAAACTAAATATTTTGTCTGTGTCTGAATCTGAGTCTGCGTGTGTGAATGTCAGAAAGACATTCAAATAATAAATCTTAATCAGATTTATCTGACATACTTAGATCACGTGACTCTGACTCGTGACGATCCATAATAATACGTAACAAGAACTTATTGTTTCGAAGTCTACCATCTCAACTAAAATATCATTTTTATGATTACAATCAAAGTAAATGTCCTTTGTAATGTAAAATATCTTTCTACAGTATAAAACAAATAAGAACATCAAGATTGAACCAAAGCACCGGTCTAATGATAAGATCGTGACGTAAGTTTTATTTGATACTGCAAAAGTACTGCAAAAGTGCAAAAGCTGAAATTTTTAGACATCTACTTATCTTTATTCTTCAGAGACGTTAGTGATTTGAACATTAACTATACCAAGGGCGTATCCTAAAATTTTGGGCAGAGAACAATACATATATTTTTTTTGCTAAGAATTACCATACTTGTGTCTCAATGGGATTAAAATGAACTAAGTTGCCTGTCCAAGCGGGACACCTCTGAAAGGGTAGGTAGTTTCGATTTCAGATTCAAGTGTTAATCGCAACTTTCTTCCATTTTTGTGCAAGGAATGTTTATAAGACCCGTGTAGTAAGTATCTCCTACCACCCATATCTAACAAATGAATTGTAGATAGCGTATTATTAAAATATCGAAAGAATAGTAAGAGAAATCTACATTATCTAGCTTTAAATCCAAATCCAAAAGTTTGGGAAACTGGAGTTAATTCTACATCACGATTTCATTTGGTTTGGCTTACTTGTTGGATCAAATTTAGGTATTGATTTGAGATACACTTAATTTGGACTGTAATATAATTTCAATCATTAAATCATTATTTGACGTTAGACATTTCGAAGTATTACTTGTTTTATAGGTTTTTATTTGTATCTAATGCACTATACCCCATTTAATAAAATTACTTTGCAACAAAAGGTATTTTTACTATCTACCATCGCAACTATCTGTTGTAATGTAACGTTTATAAGTTGTGTTTAGATAAAGGAATTAAATTAATGCGGTGGGTTAACCGTGTTATGTCTAATGGATACAATGGATTTTGTCGCGTGCCTTTTGTAAAACTCTGTAAAACTTTTAGTGTTTGATCACTTTAGATAAGGTCTATTATTAGATTAGTAAATTGTTATATATGAAAACCACGCTGAAATAAATGTGATTGTAACCTTCTAAAGTTCAATACACTGAGCTTAAATAAATGGACATTTAGGTATGCTTGCAGCAAAGAGGTTATATGTATTTAGAATTTATAGTGTGACTTTTTTGGAAGATATTGTTTTTTGTAGAACTTTTTTAGTTGTAGTATGAAACTAATTTGCCGTATTGTATGTAGGTGCATTGTCAGGACAAGGTTTTTATGATAGATTTTTTTGTCAATTTTTTGGCATAGCCTATGCGCACAGCGAATTCTTATTAAATACATATGAATGAAACTGTTTGAAATAAAAAGCTCCGATATAGAAATATCAACTGACTCTGAATAAGTACAATTTCTATTGGTGCAAGTTAATCGACTATCCTTGTTTGCCACGTTTATATTATAAAATCCTGTCATTGAGCAAGCTAGAGTGAAAAAAAGTTAAAATCAAAATGATACCGAAAATGGAATTCAAATATGGAATCCTTATGAACAAGTACACTGAAGCCTTTTCTTATCACACATCACACACTATCACTTATTAAATAATAATCGATAGCACTTACAAAAGTCTTCATGCTGCTATTGCTTAGTATGGCGTATCTGCCGTCCTGGGTTGCAATGATAGTTTTCAACAAATGCACAAACATTTTTATAGTAACCGGAAGAGACTGGCTCAGAGAGGAGCGAGGTAGAAAGGTATAGTGGAGCGACGAGAGCTGTTGTAACCACTTTTTTTATTCGTTTAGATTTTTAATTATTTTCAAGAATAATGTGTAATTTGATAGTTGTATACTTTTTGTAATTGTGTGTGATCTGAATAAAAAATTATCGGTTGGATTGAATAAAATTTAAAGCATGTCAACAGTGACGTCAGAACTATTGAGGCTTTTTAAATTGAGTGATCTAAATAAATATGAGAAGATCTCATATTTATTCAAAATGAAATTTAATATGAAAATTTTATGAATGTATAATTTCACACATAAACAAATAATAGTTACTTTATACCCACGTCAAGTTGACAAATTGATATCAATTTCATGATTTTCTAATAATAGTCATCATTATTTAATTACGTTATAGGATATTAAGACAATTACTTTTACTAGTTTATGATAGTTCGCGTGAAAGTATCCCAAACATCCATTAAATAAATAATTATTTTGTTTAATTTGGGCACATAGGTGCGTAGGTTGAGTGTTTACAAAAATTCTTATCATGTCTTGATACAAATTGTTATTATAAAATTATATTTAGCAGCTAGTATTTGCCCACGGCTCCGTTCGCGTGTATGTCAGTTATCGTGACCAAACATAGCCTATGTGCTTTCTCATGGTCTTATCTTCCCTTATACCAAATGCCATCAAAATCGATTCAGTGGTTCAGGCGTGAAAGCGTAACATACAAACAGAAAAACAGACAGACAGAGTTACTTTTGCATGTATAATATTAGTATGGATTTAGCAGAATATCAGTTTGCTTTAAAAATGTAGGTATTTATTTAGTTCTCAGTTGCTCAGCAATCGAAATTAGTTCATAAAAACATTATATTACTATCGTTCATGTTACTACGATAAATTCAGTTTGATCCACAAAGGATGTAAATTACAAAATTTAGGCAAGAGATCAGTTATATTCTCTGTGAAATGGTTTCAAGCTAATGGAGTGTATTTGGCTGAAAGCATTTCACAGAAAATATAAACTTGAAATTGAATAATTATTATGCTATCTAGAAATACACAAACCAAAATATTCAAAGCCCCTCGTAATCAAAGTTACATTATCTGAATAAACTAATGAATATAAATAAGATGGTCAAATACAGAAGGCCTTGATAATTTCACCCGGTCAAGTGAATTTGCAATTTGGATCATTTGAATAAATTCAAAGTTTCGTTCCTTGTCCCTTACCAAATTATTGGGTTAGCGGAATTTCGGAATCATCATTTGCTCTTGCTGTAAACACTTGTTTTTGTTTAAACAGGTGTTTTTTTTTATTACAGCAATGATTGCATATGTTTTTTTTTTTTTTTTATCGTGCGAAAAATCCCCACGGATACCACCCCCACGGAGCCGGTGGAGGCGGTTATGTCGGACTCGAACCGACTAAAACGCACGCCGTCTTGGGTCCTTGGTTGCCAGAGGTGAGATTGCCAAAAGCATATCTCTCGCAATTGCATATGCTTATTGGAGTAATCCCATAAAAACAACAATACTTGTCAAAAACCAAGTCTCACAAGCACAAGACAGTTCACAAATTCACAAATCAATAACAGACCAAGTCGGTTATTGATTTATTCAGTCCCTACTTAAGGGCCCTCCATCTTAAGGTTATTAGACTGAAATTTGTTACAGGAATGGGTTGTGGAAACGAGATCAAAATTCTTCATGGGTGGTGCTGCACTTGTTTATCTATTACAAGCACTTGTTACTGCTTCGAATAGATAATCAAGTGAATATTGTAAAACGTCTACTTTGATCAAAAGTGGTATTAGCAACTCTAGAATTATCTCGGGCCGTACCTTCTTTCATACCAATTACCTTTATTTCTTTTTCGTTTTTTGACTGAGCACTATTTACTATGTGCCGACTATCGTCCAGGAACTAGTTCTTAATAACTTGTTTAGAATCAGAGTATTCTATTCGCAACATTTCTTTGAAACCATTTATTAATTATCGACAAATCTAACTTCATACTCTTACTATCGATACTACTTTTACTAAATCTGTTATACAACGTTCAATAAATATTAGATCTGGCGACATTTCTATTTCATAAGGGATATGCATTGTCAACTTTACTGCACCTCACCTAATGGTAAGCTAGGGTGCGAACCAAAGAATAGTGGACGTCATATCAGAAGCTGTCTTTGGAAAAGCGGTCCCTAACTTGACGGCCTTAAAAGATCCCTAACTTCCCGGCAGAGAAGAATTAAGGCTACCCCATCTCTTCCCATGCGGTGTCGTACAAGGCAACTAAGGAATAAGGCGGTTTAACATCAGACAGATATATACAGCCCAAACTCAGCCTCAGATATAGGCTCGAGTCAACAATAGTGCCCGGGATACAGCAATAGGCTCACCTCCTATTACGTGGGACCAACTACAATGATTGGTGAAATGTGGGTGTTAATTCACCTCTGCCTAACCCTCCGGGGATAAAGGCGTGATTATATGTATGTATTTCACATTACCCTTGAAGAACTTGGGATTCATATAAAGGGGAATACATTCAAAAGATATACAACTTCAAAACTATGCTATACGGATTTAAATGGTTAATTCACACCTTCTGTAGCTGAATGATTTTTTTGCATTAAGTACATTGACTAAAAATGAATGTCTCAGGTGGGTCTCGAACCCGCGATCTTTCCCTTACAAGACTTACAAGGCCTTAACCAACTAGGCCACCGAGATCGTAGTTTCAAGTCCCACCCGAGAGATTCACTTTTTCTGATGTTTTCGACCTTTCTTAGTTTAATCATTGATCGATAAAGTGTAAAGAGACTGTCAATACATTATTTATTGATTATATTGCTACTAACATATTCTTCCAGATAGCATAAGTTCCCGGCTTTTAGCTTGGCATATTGGGAAGAAGAGTGAAAGCTCTGCCAATATCAACTTCGCTTCTATAGAGCTTTCTCTCTCTCGCAAATCACACTGAAAGTTTGATATAAAGGTATTAAACTGAAGGCAAACTGCCAGTTCGAAATACAACACAGAGAACGCTCTACGAAAACCAACCAAGGCAATCTTAGCTAGTTAGCTCTCACTTGCGTAGCGTTAAGTATTTTAATAAACCAATTTGGATTATTGTGCTGGATAGTCTTCTCCCAATATGCGTCATATCAATCATTCGTACGCCTTGCGCAAGCAATTCCAGCTATAGTTTGCGATTCAATCAAGTAGCCTGTTGCAGTCCACTGCTGGGCCTCTCTCTCTCTTTTGCGAATAAATGCGATCAATTATACAAAATTCTGCCGTCAGTTATGCGCTAGTGACTCCTGCTATTGCGATTTTAGTATAGGTGTGTGATGTTTATCATTAAATTAGAACTATAAAAACCGTACTGCTAGAAACTAATTTAAACTTGTATGGGCTCTCCATAAATAAAAAAATAAATATGATAATGATTGATGAATTGACTCAGGCTTGATGTAAGGTGATCCTTACATGAAGCCTGAAAAATAAAATACTTTGTGCGCATTATTTTATAAAAAATCTGATATTATGGAAGTTGGAATACTAAATTCTTCTTTTAGTTGCATAGCGAAAGAAATTGGTTTGCACAAGCAATCTTCCTCTTCGAGTATTCCTGTTTCACCACTAAGAATTCTTCTTATTTCAATCATAAGATTTAAAAAGTTGTGATCACTTATTATGCTATTAATTTTAGTGACTTCGTAAGAATGCTTATTGTAAGATATCAGTAGTGAGACGGCAACAGTTGCTTCACTTTCATAAAGTTCTAGTCTACTACTTACAGTAATCTATACGGTTTATTAGTAGGTAGTTACATAGATACACTTTCCTCAAAGATGCACTTTTAAAAATCTCCGCTTTCGTACCGTTCCAAATAGTGTATCATAACTTTTTAGAAACTCAATTGATACACTTTTTCTTATACATACAATGTTCTATTTTTGAAAAATTTGGATTTTATATTAAGAAATTGAAGTTTTTTAGTGTTTCATACTCAACACGGTACCTTTACTTATAGTTTCGGTAATCAGTTAAAAGTGTATCTGTAAGGAATAAAGCAACTATGAATATACCCAAATAAATAATTACCATGAAGTGTCTAAGGCTACAAATACACCTGGCCATTTAATTCCTGACGTGAAACCAATAGGTAATACAAGGAATTGAGCTGGTGGGGTTAACAGAAAAATAATAAAAATAAAGAAAACAAGAAAGGCAATGGAATAAGGTTAGACATGGGTATAAAATAAAGTACACAATGATTATGAACTGTGTTACTTTTTGAATTTTTGTTGTTAATATGACTCATCCAATTTTGATGTAAAAGAACACTTCTTCTAGTTTTCTGTAAGATCCAAGATCCAAGAACCAAGTCCAGTGGCTTCTCTTTTCTCATAACTCTTTGCCAGTACGGTGTGTTTCCTTCTTCCTGCAGTCCAGTAAAGTACCCAGCCGCTAGTAGATAATTCTGTCGAGAAAAATAATCTGTTCAAGCCTCGATTATAACATTGTTAAAATCTGTAATGGTGACTCTCTTTCTTCAGCTTATTCAGGCCAGGTGACGTCATTTTGACGAATAAATGGGTGAATTTCTCAAACGTAAAATTTTCGCGGCGTGACTGAAAATCATACCTTAAAGTTAACATTTAGTAATGATTATTTTTTGTAAGAAAGATATCGTTTTGCTCTATATGCACGTATAAATTATATTATTGAAACTATTTTTGTGAGTGTGTAAAAAATGTATTTTCACTTAACTTCTAAGCTTGGTGGCGCGTCCACAACCTGTTTTTTTGGGAATGATCACAGTTTAATCAAAACTTCATTAGTTTACTGAGTATACTTAATAATAATTCGATTCGGCATTATTTTAGCTACCTTCGATAATGTCATTCGTAGTATTTAGTACCATACTTTATCTTAAAAATAATTTATAAGATGCGTCCGCGGCAAATGTAAAATTTTGGTGGGATTTATAAAAACATCGAAGGAGTCGTATTGAAAGTACCTATAAGGACGACACTATCATCATTGGAAACGTTCAGTTAGGTGTTAATGAGCACCAGTGCCAGTTGTCCCCAGTCCCGTTTCGTTTTTCTGCCAAACACGTAAGTAGGTCGTTTCATAAGCCTCTGACAAAAATATTGTAATTTTTGTGTTGATTATTTAAACCGTTTTATTCTCATTGTATATGTATAAGTATAGTGTACAGGATCAGTATGTGTATTAAATTTTGGTAATGTAACCACTATATTCTAAATAGTATTTTTATAAATAATTTTTTTAGACGTGAAACTAATTTTGGTGGAGCAATTTTGGTGAATTTGGTGGGGTTTTACTAATCATCAAAATTGTATATTTACACCAAAATTTGTTTTCATAGTTATTTGATTAAGCTCCTACGTAGTCCGACGGGCTACTAGGTCAGGTGGCCTCTACGTGGTTTACCCTGGGCAATGGAGAAAGCACCGCCTCTCTCCCTAGGTGGGAAAGAGGTTGTTGGCTGTTGAGGGTTGTTCGGAAGCTTTCCTAATTTTCTCTCAGATTAACCATTACCATATGAACTACCCATATAGCAGACAGGCGAGTAGTTGGGTGAAGTCAGCTGATGCCGCAGTAGGGACAGGCCGGTGTGGTGGAGCATCGTGCGCTCTTTCCGTCACCTGCTTCTACTGGCGTGAAGGCGGCCTCACTCTTTACTACCAAGCCTACACCGTTAAAACCTGCCCACCCTTCTTCCCTCCTCTCCACTGTCAACATCATTTGGCTTTTCTTCCTCTGCTTTCTCACTTACATGAAAGCTACCGTGGATGCAAGAGTGCCTCATGCAATCTTTTGTACGTGACTCCACGCAACAAAGCGACGACGTCGAAGATGTAGGGGACACTCAACTCCTGCTTATGTTGCTCCAGCAGCTAGCACTTTGCTATCGTGTAAAAGGTACTCAATCTTCTCCACAGAAGGCTTCTGACCTCTACCGTCCTCAAGCTCCTCACATGTTGCTCCAATCTATCGGCGTCCACCACCGATATTAACAGCATACATGGGCAGTTATGGAGTGATTGTCTGATGCTATCCGACCAAAATACCACGCTGATTGGGAATGGACTAAGGACCGATCCTAGATGTACCCCGACAGTGTTAAGGAAGATTCTGATATTGCCAACAGCGAACAACGGAATCAGAATCGTGGTACAGGTCCCGGATGGTGTAAACCTCTGGAACCCTTTTAAACCGCAATGCCCATCAGCTCACCGTGTGAGAAACTTAGTTGAAGGACTCTTGTGAGTTCAGAAATAGACATCACACTACCAACTTGTCTTGTCACTACCAAGTGTCCATGGCCGATGCCTAACCGGTTGCCTAACAGGTTGCATACCGAGTACCACCTCTCCCACTTTGAGAATAACTGCCTAAATCTTTTCCCAGCAATCTTGAATAAGTTCGTCGATAATATTGGCGCCATTAGAGTAAAATATAATCCTTGCTTCTATACAATCAAATGTTTTGCTTTTATACTGATACTACTAAGAACTAAAATGGTTTTGCCATATAAAAATGAAGTTGGTGATAAAAGGGTGAAAATTAAGGGTTATATGTACTTATTCAATGCCAAATTCTAAAAAACAAAGAAATAGTATAAGTAACAATAAATAAAAAATAAAAATAAGTTGATTTGCAATTTTGGTGTTAGACACCAATTTCGGTGTATTGGCAATTCAGGTGTATAAAATAAACAAGAAATATATTAAATAATATAAATAATTCCCAGGGCTAATTGACTATTCAAGTAAAATAGGCATCTAAATAGGTATTTCTAGCTAAATATTGAAAGAGATTACCTAAATACCTAGAAATAAAAAAAATCACCAAAATTAGCTAAAAATTCATAGATGTTGAAATTCACCCAAATAGGGATTTGAAAAAAATCCTAAATTGCAAACTTGTAAAACACTGTTTTGCAGAAGTGTTATTATTCGATGAATAGGTACAATTATAACAATATGGTGTGCCAGAATATATTTTCAAGATCAACAAACTGATCCAATTTTGAGTGGCTTCCAATGGTTCTTTATCTCAAAGTTTTCCGCGGAATTCCAGTGGCACACATTTCATGTGGAAATCTCCCTATACCCTCGTCTCATAGCCCCGTTAATAATAATCCCTGCTCTCTGCACATCAACCCCTAATGACGGTGTTAATCTGCCAAATGCTCTATTAGCTTTCGTGTAATTTTATCAGCAGTTTACACTCTTGAGAGTTCTAGCGATTGCGCTTAGTATAGCAATATTATAAATTAATTACACTGAGTTTGTGAAGATTTTCGATGTTTGAAAGTTTATTATTTTATCACGTTCCTACATAGGAGATGAATAATTATTTATTATTATTATTTTAAACTACTAATTACAAGTATAAATGAAAGAAAACCAATTAAAAACTAAAACTTAGACTAAAATTAGAGAGAGGTCACTATAACCCGATTTCCGCCGGCTTCCCAATGGGTTGCATGTTGCATGTTGCATGACAAACTAGATCAAGCTAAGAATATTTCCACCGGCTTCCCTTCTGCGAATTTTCACCTTTTACTCTCCACGCTGAGCAGATCTGGCTCAAATTTGGTACAAGGATAGATTATAGTTTAGAATATCATTCAAGCGCAGAAAAGAGATCAGAATCTCGCGAGAGTGGATCCGTAGGCTGTGAAATCAATCCCCTCAAATATGTATTCCATAAACTGCCTAAAATGTTTACAACTACTGTGACCCCATTACCCTAACGTCCCAACACACAAAGATAAAATACAATACTACAAAATGTACTATGTTATACATAACAGACGTTTCGGCGCGATTATAATTCACTTAAAAGTAATTGCATCACACATTCATTTAAAACCACAGATATGCCATAAAAATCGTTTTATTCTTCTAATTCCTTTATAACTTGCATAAAAAAGTAATCACCTCCGTTGTATAGCCATTATCTAGTTTTAAGATGCTGTTCATTTCTAACTCACTTTTGAGAAAAAGAAACAAATAAAAATAGTGTTATACAATCTTTTCGTAATTTTCGCTCCGACATACACTTAAGGCACCTGCATACTAAACGTTGGATATGAAAGCAGTGTGGTATATCTAGTAAAAGCAACAAAATACGTTTTTTTTTTTTTTTTTTTTTTGACCGTGGGGGAAATCCTTCATGGATGTTATGCCGGACTCCTACCGACTAAAACCCCCACGGTATCGCCCAGCAGCCTATAGTTGGGAGCCCCGGGTAAGCCCTCGGAAGGATGTCCCAGGGCTCTCAACAGACCCACGGCTTTAATGCGGCCTCGTCTAGGGGGTGGTTCGGGTGCTATCCCGCGTCTATGGGGGGTTTTCGGGTATCATCCCGCTTCATAGGAGGGGGGAGGCGTGCGTGAGTCCGTCACGTCACGCTGCCGTCATGGGCCTGCTTCTGTAAGGACGATGAGCAGCCAACTGATCGTCGTCCAAAATACGTTAACTGAAGGAGACCGTTACTTTCCCTTCAATAATGTGTAAAATTGTCTTTGATTTGTAATAAAACAGTATGCATTTGACAGTGGGGTCCGTAGTTACTATTTTCGTCATTTCACTGAATCGAGAGTTTTACTACTAAACTTAGAGTATGGATTTTATACTTACCTATACCTAGAGTGCATAATTTTTGTCGATACCTACGAGTCCGTGAATAAATCAAAGGATATTAAAAGGAAATACTTCCATTTTTGCCTCACTAGTGGACCAAAGAAGAACATAAAAAGACCACTTTTATCCAACAAACTCATTTTAGTGGTCCAAATTATAGTAGTTGAATTTAGAGAGGTTAAAAATCGCAGGTTTAGTTTACGTTCAATGTGAAGAGGCCTTTTCAAAAGATCACGCTTCAGTTGTCTAATGAGGGTGTTTAGATAAATTAAGTCAATGGAGTGGACTTATGTATGCTTCTTATGACGATAAGCCAACCTGAGTTATGTCATTAATGGAACGGAAAAACGATATGTGAATGAAAGTTTTGTAGTTTAACTATTGATGTCACTACTCTACTACACTACAGTGTTTCCTTCAAATCTGGAGAAAATTCTACATCTAAAAGACTTAAGGGAGACTGATTAAATGTGAGAACTAAGAAAAAGTCATGTGATGCTCAAAGCTGAGAAGATGATGAAAGCGAAAAGAGACCAAAAATGGTTGATAATAATCAATATAAAATTGTTTTCAGATTAGTCTGGGTTATTCACAGAGGTCTACGATTCTATCGTTTCCATAAAAATGTCAGTTCGTTTCCATAAAAACGATTAATTTGTTTTGATTTCCATCGAATCTATAAAATTTTATTTATTTAAAGTAAAACTTGATCTTGATTGAAATTTGTATAAAAAAACATAGGTACATAATTCGAGTGTTTCATTGGTTCTTAATGAATTAATCTGTATAATTACTTACTGTGTCAAGTATAAACTATCACATAACTAATTTGCCAATATAATAATTGGTCGTAAAATCGTAGGCAGTAAATTAGTAACATGTATAATTGTAATCAAATGATCGGGCTTCAAACAAGTTGTAACGGTGTCACAGATTTCTAGTATAACTAGACCAGTAATTGAGGACCTTGCTATTAAAAATAAAAAAGAACCGCGGGATAATGATGATTAACATCTAACATTAATCCGCAAACAAGACAAAAAATTCAAATTGACACAAATTGGCACAAAATATTTGACTGTCGGACTAGTTATTCCTAAAGTGATAATTTGGCGCCTGTTATAATGGCAGCAAAGCCACCAGCCACAAGTCTGAGTCATCTGTACAGAAAGTTACATAAGCTTACACTATTACATCCGCAAAAGCATTCAACTGTCCGAATGCAGTACAACTACCAGACTTTGGTATGTTCGAATTTTAGTCTCCTAATGAGTTAGGTACGTCAACTGTACTAGGAAATTGGACTAAAATTTGCTTGTGATTATTGAAAGTTTTTTTTTTTGCATTCAGTTTGACTTCATTTTGCTTGATGATAAGTTAAAGTCTGAGGAGCCGTTATAGATGCTTATAATTCTACAATGATGGTCAATGCCTCGAAGAATAGACGTGTTGGTAAAAAATATCTAGACTTTTTGATGGGGAAAAGTGGTTATGACAAAATAATGGGGTATGCCACTTTTAGTTAGCAATCTTCAGAGGATCTGTTGGGGTACTCCAAAATCTTCAGGGCCCGATTTAATCTTAAATACTAACTTGTACACCTGCTGATTAACGAACAGGATTTGGGGAGGCTTCTCTAGGAGTTGAAAAGTCTACAGGTAGTCACTCCTCTAAAAGCTAATAAGACATAAGACCTCATTTTCCAAAATACAAGTGGAATGAAGAAGAGAAGGTTTTCAACTTCAATGTTAATCTCAGACTACAACTAGATAGTCTTACTAATTAAGTTTGTTACGTACATAAGTCTATCTGCGCATCCGTTGTTTAAGAAATAAAACAACTTTAGTTTTTTACTCTCACTTTTTGTGAGACCTAATGCGTCGTCACGTAGTGAATGATAGGGCCATTGTTATTTATCATGATGGTTTTTATTATTATTCTAAATAACTGGTTGTTTGTATCCAAACATTATTTTATCTTCTGCTAATTAATTATATATACTTCTTTTACTGTTGTTTTACCTTACAGAAACTGCTGATTGTGACCGGTCATATTCTGAAAAGGCCATTTAAAAATCACAAAGTAGATAGCTCAGTATGCAATTTGAAATGAGATAAAACCAAAAGTGAACTGTTTTCTTTGCTTACCTTGCAGAAAGAAACACAGCATTAAAACATTCGTATGTATATGGTACGCTCAGCTCTTAGAACGGACAACGCTCACATAGTTGTTCAAAGGTTGATACTCTCTGGTGAATGTTAACTTTTCCAAATCAAATTTAAAAGTAATTACCTAATAACTAAGTTTATGGCCTATTTCCCTAACTTAACTGAATTTGTCAAATAAAATTACCAAATTAAGTTTCGCCAAATCTCAAATTATACTAATCAAGAATTTGACGAAATTATTTTGTAAACATCGTTTTCTGTTCGGCTCTACTTCTCGCCTTATCGCATTGTGGTCTTTGCGGTAAATACTTCGAAATGTATAAGCTTAAATAAGTTAGAAATTAGTTATTAATGCATTATTGTAATTATACGTACTTATAACCTTACGACTTCAGTAGAATTGGTTAAAATTGGACTTAAATTGAACTTTACCCAGTGACAGCCAAAAAAATAATGTTCTATGTTCGTTGTGAAGAAAAAGTTTAACACTGTAACTTTTTGCAATTATTTTTTGTACCACTGCTAATATTAGTGTGACTGATGCAGAATTAAAAGATTTCTGCCTTTGCGGGAACAAAAACTATCAAACTATAGCGAAAAATAAAAGAAACAAGAGTTCAGTTCTTATAAGAAAGTAATGTCTGTAGATTCGAACATTTTGTAGGTCAGTAGTGGTACTGAATGGTTTTTGTATAATTTCTAGGCAAAAGTAGACTGTTCATTATACGCTGAATAAAATTGTATTTTAGTTCTTTGTGAAAAAACTGGGTTCATAGCATGTGAAAGTTTAGAAACATGTCTTAAAATATTTAACCGAACACAATCTTTCTCAATTATACTCTTATTGATAAATAAATAATAATTGTAATAGCTTTCGTGCAGTTCATCTGCGATTTAACGAGCACAAAGCCTGCTGCTGATCTAAGATAAAGTCCATCAGGAGTGGAGGAGTAAAATTATTGTCATCTATAGGTCTAAACTTATTGTAGTTCGAATTGATACGATAATTTAAACGCCAAGATTTTTCCAATACGAAAAACATGATGGCTATTTAAATGAAAACTAGTACAAATTACTGTTAAACAATACGAATTACTGTTTCCTTAATTATTTGACAATTAGCTATCATTTGAGGAGAGGCGATGCGTGACGTCTACTTCAGTAGTTGCCGCACGAGACAATTTGAGATTGATGATACTTAACCAGTTGAAGGAAATAACGGATTCCATTCTTTTTGGATCCATTCATTGGCTAAAATACCGAGTGAAAATACTGTCGATCCTCTACATCAATAACTATCTTAACATTTTCATCATCATCACAAGATGTCCAACATATTCATTTTGGACCTACTTCTGCTTCGTTATCAAAGGTGGTTTCTTCTCTGTCTGATGGATAACAGTCCTATCCCTTAATCGTCTTCTACGATACCCACAGAACAGGCCATATTATTCCACTGCACTGGGAACCGTCACGGCAACTACTGTACTACTATTATCATCGACTACGGAACCCATGTAACTCACGCACGAAGTTCTTACACATCGTTACTCATGTCTGAGGTTGGTCAGTCAACCGGGCCACCCACTCGCTAGATCATTGTGGTGACAGTGTAATTGAATACCTATTTTTATTTGTATCTCAAAAACTTACGTTCTCACTCTCTTTCTCTCCTTTTAAATTTCTCTCTCTCTTTCTATCTCCCTCTTTCTCTCTTTCCTCAATTTCTCTCTATCTATCTTTCTCCATATCTATCTCTCTCTTTTTCTCTCTCTGCCTCTCTCTATCAATGTCTCCCTCTCTTATTTTCTCTTCCCCCTCTCTCTCTTAATCTTTCCCTGTCTCTTACTCATTTTCTCTTCCCTCTTCTCTCTATCTATTTATTATTAGATGAATAATGTGTCGTTTATGTGTCTTATTTGGAACTCCATCATTATCATCAATACTGCGTTAGTCCCAGTTAATTTCTAAGCTTGAGCTTTGCAGACAATGATTCTTTCTCATGCTCTATTTCTCTTCTGCTCTATTTTAATACCAAGAACGAAGCCTGCACCTATGTCAGATTTTATGATTCTAGGTCATGGGACAGAATCCTTATTATTGTCTAAATATGCTGTAATCGTTGCTGTACCTTTTGATTGTGTTCACATAAAAAAATTACAGTGAAAATTAAACACCGCGAATTCAAATTTCATTTCAGATTAATATTTCCAAATATTTTCTGAGAAACGGGTCTTGAGTGTGATCAGACCAAGATAGAACAACAAAGAGAAGTCTCCATTTGCTTAGTTCTAGTCATGAAGATTCCATACCTTCCCTTTGAGATACAGAAGCCTAGAAAATGTAGTAGTAGAAAGTAGTAAAATAAATCTTTCTTTATTGGAGTACATACTTAACGAAAAACTGTAATCTCTACCCACTCCACTGGGAAAGAGGAGTAACTGTATGTTCCTATGTATAATTCAATACTACCAACATAGGTTATTTTAATCAGTCGCCTCTTGTCGTGCCCACTGTGCCCCTACACCTGCACGATGGCCGACCTAAATGGAGCTACGGAAAGTGCGGTTAAAGTAGCCGAGCTGAGCTGGGCGTATCTAAATATATAAATTGTTGCCACTGACACGAAGAAGAAGAAGAAAATCAGTTAATCCTGAAATCATATTATCTATTTACAAAAAATCAATCAAACCAAGTCTATCTAAAATTTACTGATAACAAATTGAAAGATTTCGTTACACTCTCTGAGATAGTACATTAAAACATAATTCGACAGCTCCACCGCGACACCGCAGACTAATTCATTAAGAACCAAATAACCTGTCACTTTGATTCAATCAGGTAATTTTGGAGCAATCACCACTAGATTATCTAATTTAAATTTGCGTAAGTGATATTGTGAGTAGTACCTTTTACCTCGAATGTCTAATGAAAGGCACAGGTGGAGTGTGTCATTAGATTGTTTTTATTTGTGCTTGCCACTGCAATAACTGTTGATTGCACCGGGTTAAACTATAGTTAAAGATATGCACTTGAATTATTTTATGTCTTTATTCACGTTGTTCATGTTTGTTAAAATAATAATAAGAATTTTTTATTTAAGCTACTTACTAGCTATTTACTTAAGAAATTTTTACTAAGGGTTAGTGACAATTTTTTACTTGGCTATGTTAGTAACAAATGAAATTAAGATGTCAAAATAAAATAGGAAATGGTATTAACACTAGGTACATAAGATAGATAATTAAAATTTGCAATGAAAATAAATGAACAAATTATATCCAAATTATTAAAATAGAATAATCAAAATAATATGCTAATTCAAATATGGGTACTTTAAAATTTAAATATAAATCAATTTCATTATAGAATTTAAAATTAAATAATAATATCTAATACATATTCTAATCTAATCATTAAGATTCTCAATTCTCACCCACATCCAATCCATATGATCAGATATATATATAGATTACTCTCCGTGTAATTTCAGCAGCTATTTTACTCCCCTTCTTATAAAATTCATACACTCGTCTGACCTCCCAATCTCGAGAGGAAAGACTGTGTTAGCACACACGTCATTAATCAGAGGTTTGCCGACTTGGTTTGGTGCTGAAAATCGTTGCGGGGTCGCAAGTATATGTAAAAAAAACACGGTAATAAATAAAAATGTAATTGGTAAATTGTTTATATGTAAAGTTATAACTGATGAGTTAGAACAGGTGTGTGCAAATAAGTGGCAACAGTGAAATTTCAATCTATAAGCATTAGTGTCAGTTCTAGTATGATGATAAATTTATCTATTTTGTTTGGTATAAAGTTCACACGTATTAAGTGAAAGTTAAGTAGGTGCTTAGGTAAAGTACAGAAAAAAACATACACCATAGACCATTCCTTAACGAAGTTATTTTAAAAAAAGATTAAGATGAACAGTTTGTGCCTATCTATTTTTATACATTTTGATGAATATTTTGGTGGCGATGTTTAATAAATTTCTACGACTTTATTCACTAATAAGTAAATAAACATTAATAAGTTTATGCAGCATTGTATCAAGTAAAACCCGACTAACGAAAAATCACGCTCTAAAACGTAATAAACAAGAAAATATCAAGGATAGCCGTAGTCGTATGCCAATTTTCCCTAGAATATATTGTTTTTTAAGAGTAAGGGCATACGACCACGGCTATCCTTGATATTTTCTTGTTTATTACGTTTTAGAGCGTGATTTTTCGTTAGTCGGGTTTTAGTTTTAAACTTTATTTTTTATTTATATTATTTTGGGGCAAGGTAAAGATAATAATTTATACATATTTGAAATGTGCTTATTAAGCTCTTTCATTTGATACCAAACACGGCAAATTTATCTCAAATTGATTTTTTAACACCGTACCTTATGAGCGCTAGAGGGCGCCACACAAGATTGAGTGATACCTCATATAGCCTATAACCATCCGACGATCAAGCTGCTTGTAACGATACCTCATTTGTCCAGTTCTAATAAGTAGTTGAGGAGCTATGAGGGAACAAATGAACATACATACATACATACATACATACATACATACATACATACATACATACATACATACATACATACATACATACATACATAGCCTGTCA
Source organism: Eilema sororculum (assembly GCA_914829495.1). Taxonomy (NCBI): domain Eukaryota; kingdom Metazoa; phylum Arthropoda; class Insecta; order Lepidoptera; family Erebidae; genus Eilema; species Eilema sororculum. The sequence goes on from OU618532.1 coordinate 5,320,872, forward strand.
AAATCATAACCCTCCTTTTGGCTTCGCCGTAGTCGGGTAAAAACACTGAGTAGACTCTAACTAGTAACAGTACTAAACTAAATGAGAGCTTACATTTTAACTCTATTACCTAACTGTGCAGGTCGCAATATACATGGTGCGATCAACCGTTCACTAGTAGGCAATATATCAATTTACGTAACTTATTGTAGATGGTGTATACGAGCCTTTTCCAATTTATTTTCAATGCAGAGTTTAAATTAAATGCACAGCAAAAAGTAAACGCTATGTAATACATTTGAGTACGATTTGTTACAAAATATCCACTATTTTAATGTTGACGGAAGTTTTACACATTTTCAAGATCATCGAACTTTTTTTTTTATTTGTTTTATTTGCAATGCACACTTGGTTCTAATCATTATAAAAATGTTACGCTTTTAGGGTCATTTTCCCATATTTACTATTTATTATTTAACTGAGCTCATTAATAGTAAAAAAAACATAACTCTCCTTTTTTGGCAGTTGGATACAAAGTACGATAATTGTAGGTACTTCTACCGCACAATTTGACGTCATATTTTCTATAATGTTCACGTCAATATGACTTCACACGTAACTTAAAGGCAAAGTTCCACACAGTTCAACATCACAAAAACACAAATATCTTGTTACTTCTCGTTTTACAAAACAAGTAGTTTGATGTTTAAGAAACAAAAATAACTGACAGTCAATTACCCTATTAAACGCCTTAGCAAATTGTTTTTCTATGGTGTACAATAATTGTTTTTTAATGGAAGATTACCACTCACACAGACATTCACACATACAAGTCAAGAAAACTCATACCATTATTATTAGGAAGGAAGTAATCAGTTACTACTATGTAACCATGTAATCATAATAAACTACTTCTACGCTGTCTAAGGTAGACCGATGATTAACACAGTGCAGGCTAGCTGTAATAACAAAGATTGTCTTCGAACAACGTCATTAGTTAACGGAAGATTAACTTTAGCTTTCAATGGTGCGACTGGACTCTGAATTCATTACTTTTTTTGTCGGCTCGACTCAGTACGATATCAGAGAATAACTTGGAAAAAAAGTCATACAACACAATTTGCAACGCCACAAATTAAATAAGGTCAACTTGGGTAATTGCGTCTACGGGGCTAATGCGTCTTTTTTAAATTATTCGATAACTGTTCAATCTACATTGATTTCTGCCATCTAGTTACATTTGCTTAAACTAAATACTTTACATGATGTTCGTACAGATGGCATTTTAGCTCTCTTATTGAAGTATGTAGCTATTTTGTAAATTGCACGTTTCTGGACAACTTGTCGCTGCGAGAGGTAAGTAACCAAATCCATGTTAATCTTCTGTTTTCTTTATTTGACTGATTTTATTCAATAACCATTGTAAAGAATAGTCAATGGGTTGCTTACACAGACAGTTATTTTTAGTGTAATAGCTTTATTTAAAGAAATAATTATATCTCCATTTTTAAGGTTAGGATTAATGTCTGGGGGTAAATGCGTCTGCCTTTACGGGGTAATTGCGACTGTGGGACGCATTTACCCCGAAAACAGAAATCGACAACCTTTTTATGTCCGCACATTTTAATACGAAAGTGAAATTTTATTTTAATGATGTGGAATGCCAAGAAACATAATACCCAATATCCCTTATCATTTATTATAGGTAGTATAATAATTCAAAATGCACAAGTGATGTTGGAAAGTTCATTTTTATAATGGAAGAGTACAATTTATTCCCTAACTTACTTATAAATTTGACTGTCAGGTCGTTTTCTAGATTCATTTGATCTCGTAATTTTCTTATTGATACCGTAGTAGACTGAGTAGTGCCTCATTTAATAATTTAAATAAATTTTTGTATGTGTTTTCCCAATTTATTTTGTCACAACTGACACAACTATAAGTACTTGCAGTTTTGGCAAAAATTCAATTTATTTTCACCGGTAACATCACCTTTTTCATCATATGAAAGAAGACAAGTGTTGCCATAGTAAAATCGTTTTGGCATAGAAAGTGGCGCCACTATTTTTTCACGACTTTTATGCTAAGCTGTACCTGCCTACTTTTCCTGTGCTTACTTTTCCTGAAGTAGTAAGCGCAAACCACCGAGGTAAAATGTTGACAACGTCTGCATTTAGTATGAGGCTAATGCGTCCATCAAAAACTAGACGCATTTCCCCAATTTTTACTAAATTGTCTCTGAATTCCTCAATTATTCTTTTTTTTTTAGTTTAATTGTCATTCTTTTGCACAGAAATTTGATCCGAAAAGAACTACTTTGATTTTCTCACGAATAGCTTACCAATTAAGTATTTACTCAAGAAAGACGCATTTGCCCCAGACGGGGAAAATGCGTCTCAAATTCCAATTTTTAAAAACAATCAATATGACACAGTTGTAAAACTCTGGCGAAGAAATCAATAATAGGATTTTGTACAGAAATAGCCATATTATGAGACTAGAGTTTCAAAAAGTGCATAATGCCATAAATTCACTCACAATAAGGCGATAACTTGGAGTGATCGAGAAATATGACGCAATTGCCCCGGTTGACCTTACGCCTATTCATGTACATTTCTAACCAGTAACTCAGTGAGTGAGCATGAAATATCGGGTGGTTCCGCCTTCATACCACGACAACTCAAACCGTTCTTAAATCATACCAAATGCGTATTCTTAACTCATACCATTCTTAATACTTAAGTCATACCAACGTTAAAAGTACAAAAAACTACGGATAACAAGATATTGCAACTAATTTTATTATTTTAATGATACCTAATGATAACGTCTACTGCGTCCACATAATATCGAGATGAAGAAACTAGTATTATTACAATCTATAATATAAAAATGTATCGCTAAAGCGCATAACTCAACAACGCCTGGACCAATTTGGTCAATTCTTTTTTTTTAATGTTCGTTGAAGTTCAAGGATGGTTTTTACGTCGAGAAAAAATCTAATAATTGCCGGGAACCGACATACGACGGAGCCGCAGGCAAAAGCTAGTACATAATAAATTGATCCTATCAAAGGATTAATGTACGGGCAATTAACACTTGTTCACTGCTTGGAAAATGTGACCCCCTTTGTTTCCTTCAAATATTTAAATAATTATCTGTGATTTTTTGTCTTTCGTACCGACTTCTAAGTGAAGTACTTAGAATTTTCCGTAAAGGATATGGTAGCATGGTAGCGCCCTAAACTCTCGATAGGGCAAACTCCCTATTTATCCTTGACAACAAATATATTAAGGCACACTTCCGCTCATGTTCGAAGAAACATTCATTTTCATGTTATTACCGAAAGAGAGAAATATTTATTTATTAGAGCGCGTAATATATAACACCTAGCTACAACATAATTACAACAGTATTATGTAGATTATTTCAATTTAGCCTCCCAGCCCAGCTCGAATTGGCTGAACTTTCATAATTTTCAATGAAGCGTAGTCCATCGAACCTCCACAGTCCACATGCCGATATAGATGCGTTTTTCGTTTTCCTATATTTGTTTTAATCCCACTCAGTACGACTTTTAAGGTAAGTATAGCCAGACCACCAAATACGTCTGACACTTACCACCTGCCATATCCATACTACTCGTAATACCTATTATAAATACGATAGTAACTCTATCTGTCTGTCGGTATGTTACGCCTTCTCGCCTAAACCACTGAACCGATTTTGATGAAATTTGGTATAAGGATAGATAAGACCTTGAGAAAGGACAAAGGCTATGTTTAGTCGCGATAACCGATATCCACGCGGGCGGAGCCGCGGGCAAAAGCTAGTGACATGAATAAATAGTAATAAAAAGAACACTGGTCATAGTCATAGTAGTCATCAGTGGTCTGATAGGCGCCGCTCTCGTTGCTCAAACATTCACTTTCTAAAACATTATGTGTAAAATAGATCCCACCAGAAACATTTCATGTAATGTGGGCCGAGAATCGCAAGCTTAGAACACTTTCACAGATCTTAGATCTTATGTAGAACTAAGCATTTAGCTCTGTAAGGCCTAGTTATAAGCAGGCTGCATACTAAAACAGCGAGCTAATGCGAGCCACGTTTCAAAGCGGCATTTAGTACGCACATCCTATATTTGTAAACAAGTTGTACTTAGTTGTCAAAGAGCGTTTTTCTTGGCAGTAAATGCGCAAATAGTATTTGCTTTCCTGTAAGCTTTTTTGCTACTCAATATTTATTATGAAGAACTTGTGAACAGCAAAAATGCTTCTCGTGTGTGTACAATGTATAGTCAGCGATATAAATATCTTGACGACGAAGTCTCAAACTGATCTTAAAACTCTTAGATTGTGAGTAAATCAAACGTTTTTATTGATTGATATGGTATTATTGTCCAAATTAAAGGCGTGTACGAAATATCAGAGCAATCGATCAACTGGAAAGGGGTAAAAAATCGAAATTAAGATCATTTTGAGCAGTTTGTTCGTCAACATCTTTCTGATGCTGACTGTACCTACATATTGTACATATAGGCGAAGAGTAGTACAGAGACCTTATATCGTGATAAAATAGTAATAGATGTGGCCGTTTGCCAAAGGTAACTTCATTTCTAAGCACAGACTGCTTGTGACCTGTGCAATAGCTATGAAACAGTACAGCTGTATGATTATACTGTAGGCACCATATTCTGTTAAGTTAATTGCTATTTTAGAGTGCCAACCTACGTTTCGATGCGCACCATGAGCAAGTAATCTAAGTCTCATTTCGTATTTTGTATTTCATCTCTTCAGTCTGTAGGTACCGGTCTACTTTATTTCTCTGTCTCACGATAATGAACTGAAACTCTTTATCACACACCTGTTTTTTTTTTTTCAGTAGGTATTCTACGGGACGTGAAAAACCTCTGCGGTAGCCTAGTGGTATGGGTAATGGACTGCTGAGACGAGGTCTCGGGCTCGATCCCAGGTTTACCATGGCACACACCAATGACTTTTCGATGCTTTTCGAAGTTATGTGTGTATTTATCGCAGGTTTATAAGTGCCCGGTTAATGGGAATAGGCTCGCCACCTATTACATTGGGACCTAAACATAAACTGGCGAAATGTGGGTGCTAGCACCTCTGCCTACCCCTTCGGGGAATACAGGCGTGAGTTTATGTTATATATGTTATGTGAAAAACCTCTACCTATTGAAGCCATTATTGTAGAGACAAATATTTTAGCATTTTTGTACTTCACCTAGTTTCTTACTATCCAGCGGCATGCACGTCAGTGAACTCCTGAATGCAACCTTAAACATGCACCATTTTTAACCCCCGACGTAAAAACGACGTGTTATAAGTTTAACGTGTCTGTGTGTGTGTGTGTGTGTGCGTGTGTGTGTGCGTGTGTGTCTGTCTGTGGCATCGTAGCACCCAAACGGGTGAACCGATTTGGATGTAGTTTTTTTTTGTTTGAAAGGTATATTAGTCGGGAGTGTTCTTAGCTATGTTTGAAAAAAATCGGTCCAAGATGGCCGCCACCACAACATATCGGAATACATATTTCTTCATAACTCCCTCAATGTGGGTATCAAATGAAAGAGCTTGACTAGTAGATCACTTTAAAAAGTATAAAATGAAAATTAAATTAAAAATTTAAAAGACCCCCGTCACAAAAAACACCTCCAAAAAGTTGAAAATAAATGGAGTTTGTCTTTTAACTTTAACGGTTGCCATGTCGGGGGACCTTGAATTGTTCCGATAATATAACGGAGTGCTTAACTAGTTAGGGTCCCCCGACATGGCAACCGTTAAAGTTAAAAGGCAAACTCCATTTATTTGCAACTTTTTGGAGGTGTTTTTTGTGACGGGGGTTTTTTAAATTTTAAGTTTTTCGTTTAATAATGAACAATTCAAGTAATTTTGTGTAGGTACTTATAAATATTATTTAACAAACAAAATCACAAGTATATGATTTTTTCTAATGTCTCGTCATAAATGAGACATCTTGTGTCAAGATTTTATTAAAAGTGTGAAAAATAAAAAATAAAGTTTAAAACTAAAACCCGACTACCGAAAAAGTGACAAACAAGAAATTATCAAGGATAGCCGTGGTCGTATGCCACTTACTCTAACAAAACAATATATTCTAGGGAAAAGTAAATTTCTTGTTTGTCACTTTTTCGGTAGTCGGGTTTTAGTTTTAAACTTTATTTTTTATTTAAATTATTTTGAGGCAAGATAAAGCTAATAATTTATACATATTTGAAACGTGCTCATTAAGCACTTTCATTTGATACCAAACACGGCATATTTATCTCAAATTTATTTTTTAACACGGTACGTTATGAGCGCTAGAGGGCGCCACACAAGATTGAGTGACAAGTTATATAGTCTATAACCATCGGACGATCAAGCCACTTGTAACGATACCTCATTTGTCCAGTTCTTATAAGTAGTTGAGGAGCTATGAGGGAACAAATGAACATACATACATACATACATACATACATACATAGCCTGTCAAAATCATAACCCTCCTTTTGGCTTCGCCGTAGTCGGGTAATAATAAACTAATGATGTCAAAACTAAAATAAACATTTGAATGTATTTTTTTCTAGTATTTACTTCATTTACAAAAAATAGGTACCTGTAATAATTATCTAAATAAAAATATAAAAGAAAACATAATAAATATGCAAACCCGCAGCGTCAAAGAATTCCTCCCCATCGACGTCAGCCGGGAGGGTGGCCAGGAGGCTGGCGGTATTGCCACGCAAGGAATAAACCAGCCCTCTGGTTATGGGCAGCGTCTACGTTTAGATATTTCTTTGAATAATAGTCGAGTTGGTCCCCATGATCTCAGTGTCTCTGCCTCTCGAGCCCAAACGGCTCCAATAATAAATGTAATTACTTCTACTTACAATAAATTTAAATATTACTGAGTAAAGCGCCACCTAATAAAAACTTTCGGAAACACATCACTACGTTTTATACTTTCATTGCAAGTGGAGCGAACAGTTACATAAAAGTTACATAGATGGCGCTAAAATAAGGATTATACAGAGTTAAATTATTATTTGAATACCAATTGTTTGCAGTTAGGCGATTGGCACACTGCGACGCGCGACGCGGCGTCGAGCGTTGTTGCGTCGACGCGGCGTCGCGCTCGTCCCCTCTACGGAGCTCAATTTGTATAGAAAAACGCGGGGTCCCACACACTGACAACGCAATCACGCGCGTTGCCGCAGAATACGCGCGTACAAGCAGAAAACGCGAGGTATGGCACACTGAAATCTGCATTCACGCGCGTGTTTTTCGAGGGATTTTTAGTCCGAGAGCTGTTAGAAATTTCTGTGTAGGTAATTGAGACGAATTTTAAATTAATATTATTGCAATGCAACATGACTATTTAACGGCAAATTTAGAGCGCTTTCACATCCACTGACGTCCGATATCCAATATCCGATATCCGAGATCGGAGGAAGTCAAATATCGATGCCCAATATCGGGTATTGGAGCCGACACCACTGTTTTGGCTCGTTATCGGAACACGCAGAGACTGCAAGCGACGTTCAACCTAAATGGCATTTTCTTAGTTAAGTCTCTTTTTGCGTTAATAGATGACGCTGATCACGAATATAAGAAAAAAAATTAGTTACTATGCCATGTCAATAAGTCGAAAATAGCTTGCACTTCTAATCATTTTCTTTTCATCTCTAGCGTTCTTAATATAGTCTGGGCTATCGAGCTAATGGCCGGATGGCTTTACTTTACTTTTCTCAAAATTTTAGATTACTTCACACACCTACCTACCAAAAAAAATCTAATATCGGGCGTTGCAGTGTGCCAATCGCCATTCGTTTGGATTTTTTGAAATAAATTGGTTCTTATTAAAATTTTAATAATAAAACAATTATCTTTTTCTCAAGCACAGATTCTTGACGAAAAATTCGTGAAACTTTTGCACACTCCACCATACTACCTTATTGTGATAGTTTTTATTATCATCAATAGATGGCATGATTCTAAACATAAGTCTTGAGGAGCATGGGAGGTGCAGAGTTCACGGCTAAAACAACTAAGGAAGGGGGAAGACCTAGGCGCATATACCTAGACCAAATCGGGGAAGTTTTAGAAAAGGGGCAGGTCAGGAGTACCCTAAACCGGCGAGCATGCATGAAGAATGTAATGAGAGTGAATGAAGCGAGAGTAGTATGTCAGGATCGTAGCAAATGGAGATCCGTGATCTCTGCCTACCCCTATGGGAAACAGGCGTGATTTTATGTATGTATGTATAAACAACTAACACACCTACCTTCTTACGTAAATAAAAAAAAATACCTAGCCAAGGAACAGACTAACGTATCTACATAACTAGTAGAATCTCCTCCTTTTTTATGTCGGTTAAATAAAATTCATTAATTCTCATATTAATCATATTTTAATCATTCTACTAATAAATGAACTTGAAACTACAATATCATTCCCATTAATACTTAGGTAGGTACGTACTTAATGCTCTATTACTAAAACTTTTTGAATGATTGCATATAACCGTTCATAAAGCCAGTACTACGGCCATCGTCAAACAATTTGTGCACAAGGAATGCGTGTAATTATCAAAGTTTGTATTTAACCGAGGCACCCAGAGCAGTATGATTAAATAACTTTACAATGAAGATGGATAGTGTAAATACATTATTGTGGAAGATACAGCTCTTAAGACAGGCTATTACTATTATATTAACTAGAAGAACTGTGTGAAGTACAATGTAATGCCTTTTTTGTAGAGAATATTATTATCTACATATCCATGAGGTGACGGAGAAAGAATGCCAGTATTACTGGATCATCACCCCAACTCATCCGAAGGGTGTCTCAAGAGGCGGCTTACGGAAAAATACGCTGACGATATCACTGTGAGAGAAGGAAAACTTAAAATAAACCTAGCCAACGCGGAAACATTAGACAAAGGCCGGCTAACATTGGGAGAGGTCTATGACATGTCTAGTAGTGTACTGCGATGAGCTAGGGTCTAGTCAAGTCTTTTAAGCCTTCTAAGACTAGTCTCTTTGCCCGGCACAGTTGAAGTCGGCTTTGACTCTCTATAAAATTGCCGAAGTTGAATGCCACAACCCACTGGCCAGTGGCCATAGCAAAGGTGTATAAAGACTAAGTTATAGAATTCGTTTTTATACGAATGGTAGAGGTCTGTAGTTACTTAGTTCTTGATTTTTTAGGGCTTCAACTGCCCCTAACAAATGCCACAGATGTTTGTACGGCAAGTTGTGTTTTCATTGCGTGTTTCTGTAAAATTATTTAGTATGTAATGGAAGTCCTTGGAACTTCTGCGTTCTGCGTTTAAATCAAACAATCCGTGAAAATGATGTGTTTGATAACTATACCTATTTATGACCTGTTGTAATGTATATTTATGACGAATAAAAAATATTAATTTTCTAATGTAATATTTATTTACAATTATACTTTCTGTTTAATGACATAGACTTTCCACATGCACAAGAATTAACCTGCGCAGTATACAGTCAGAATCAGATTGATTTTGACGAACAAAGTACACAAAATGATCTTAATTCTTTGTTTTCGCCCCTTTCCTGTTGACTGATTTGTCTGATATTTGGTACACACCTTCAAGTTCGGACGATAATAGAATTTAAATCAATAAAACGGTTGGATTGCTCTTAATACTTTGATTTTAAGATCATTCTGACGGTGACTGTACACGGAACACCGCGTATACTCGTAGGTGTATATCAGTTTTACCAACTACACTCGGTGATGCTTGTGAGTAGGGTACGTCCAGGTACATTCACAATGAAAATAGTTGGTTAGAAGTCGTGTACGATGCTAGCCTCCACGCCGACGTCAGGTCGGCTATGTCCGAATGTCTTCTGCAAGTTGCCGCCAGCCTCAAGCCTGGTGTTCTTGTCTAATTTCCACTTGCCTTCACCGGTTACTGTCAGCTGTGAAATAAATATAAATGATGTTTTCAATAAGTATTACAATAATTAATACAAGACTTCAGTTTTTTAATTGTTTACAAAGACTGCACGAAGTCAAAAAGATTGCAGACTGCGGATACGGAGGAAGTCTGCGTAGTTGTAGTCTCTGCATCATCGGATAATGCTACTGAACTATTAATTTGGAGATGCAGAATTAAATCAGGAAGAACTAATAGAAATAGTCTTGTCCTCAATTTTGGGCAAAAGTATAGATAGATAGTTATTATATGTTGCACAGGTACAACTTATAAACAAATCTGACAATGTTCTTAGTCAAAACCGCTTCTATTTCTTCTCTCATTACTTATAACAACTATAGAAATGATATAAAGTAAGGCCAACGAAGCGAGAGAAAAAAGGTAAACAAAGTTTTAGCGGTTCCAAACATTTATCACTTCAAGTGCATTCCAGACAGCATTGAAATTGCTCATAAGATGGCGAATCTGACAGTTTAGAACCGCTGTGCTGACAGCTTTCCTGTACTACGCAACGACAGCTGTCGCTCGGTCATTGTCGCGTACCTGTGACGTGTACGACAAGGACAGAGAAAATAATCGTTAGTTATCGCAAGGTAACTCAGTAATGGTCGCTTTGTTTACCTTTTTTCTCTAGTCTCGTTGGCTTTAGTAGAGTAGACTTGTGAGTCTTGTGATACTTACACCAGTACGTCCACCAATCTCTCTATTCACATCAGCACTCAACTTTGCATTATCATTAGACCATCCCAGCTTGGCACCTAGTGAGCTACTGTCTCCATTAGGACCGAGCACTCTGGAGCCGTAGGCAGAACCTTGTAAGTGACCACGTTGATCGTTGAAGATGTCCTGTTTGTAGCCACCTCTCCCCTGTTGAAACACAGATTGATATTAAGTAGTTCTTAGAAATCTTCCATCATCAGCAAATAAATTACACAACGCTATCTAGAACTAGCTAGTGTTATGGAATTTAGAATGCGGATAAATTACTAAGATACTTTTTTTTGTAAATACATAACACAGAGAAACACTAGACCAATGCAAATACTTAGCCATATTCATACATACAAATATTTGCACTGAGCGGGAATCGAACCCGCTACCACTGTGTAGCAGTCGCGTTCACTAACGCCACGCCCCAAAGGCTGTCGTACCACAGAAGTATTTAATAAGAAATTCATTCACAAAATAAACAGAAAATGATAGCCTGGGTAACGTAAGTGCCTAGAACAAACTTGTATGGAGTATACTTACAAATAATGAGCCATCAGTGCTTCCTAGAGTACCAAACACCTTCCCAGGGCCTGCGTTAGTGTGCCAGCTGTATTTGAAGTTATCAGGATACCTGTGATATTCCAACTTGTTAGAACAATGACATAGGTACTTAGGTGCTTTTGTTTAAAAACAAACATACTATACTCCGTCCATTATATTATTGTATTTTAGACAGCTCACTGACAGTAATCGGTATAACTTTGTTCTAGCGTCAACACCTGAAAATCCGAACAAAAATAAGGCGCCAATACGTCATTTTACATTGACAACGTCACGTCAGCCAGAAAGCAATTTTAGGGACGTAGTTAGTCCATCGACTGTGTTTTTACTATAAATAACTTGAAAATGTCACAATCGATATCAACTAAAGAAAATATATATTTTAGAATAATACATAACTGGCGGTTTTTAACCGATTTCTAAATAAGAAGGAGGTTCTCAATGCGGAAGTTTAAATTTTTTTAAATTTGTATGATTTGTACGGAAAAATGATTTTTGTAACTCCGTCATATATAGACGGATTGACAAACATGTTTTTTAATTAGAAAGAGGTTTATTCCAAAATGGTTTCATTTAAGTTAAATTGCATAAAGATCTGATGATGGGTTTCATATATAGACCACGGAACTCCTCAATAAATACCAGGAAATCAGCATGTTGGAATATTCTTCTAGAAGTCAGTTGTTTTATTTTGGAGATTAGCGTGTGCGATAAAGTCCACAATCCTTTTATAATACATTTATAAACTGAGGCACAAAATATCTACTACTTTATTATTATGTATAGATAGATAATAAATTATAATTCCACATGAAATCATATATATTTTAAATAATATTTTCGTTTATCGATAAACGATTTTTTTATCGAGGTTTTTAGCGTAGTCGATATTTTAAATTTTCATGCAATCACTACTTACATCTGTCTAAAATACAATAATATAATGGACGGGGTATAGCTGATAACCAGTAATTTTACCGCCGTTCCCATCTACGGATAAAGTGCTCGGCTGTTTAAATTCAAAACATAGTAACTCCTATTTCATACCAATTTCGGAAAATAAAATTATACCGCGATGCGTTTTCCCGCAAAAAATCAGTTACCATGTTTTCAATTTAAACAGCCGATACGTCAAATTCTATTGTTGCGATCTATCTTCAACTGTATGTATGTTATTGGGAACGGCCGTAGTGTATTGACCCTTTCATTGTCAGTAAAGTAAAAAAATTGAAAAAAAAACTAGAATTTATTATAGCTTTACTAGCTCGGAGAGAGTTAGACAAAAAAATGGTGTAACGTATTGTACATACCTATCTGTTTGTGACGGTAGTCTGTAGACTTGTGCGTAAGCGCACGCCAAAACTACGGCCAAAAAGAACGTTGTTAACTGCATATTGATCTGAAACCAAACAAGAGAACATATTACCAAAAATTGTCTATCGAAAGTGAAGGTTCAGAAGAGCCTTGGCGCACAGTAGGAGATGCCCATGTCCATAGTCTGCAATAGGCTAATTGATTGACTAAAATAAAAATTGAGAAATTAACATAACATAACATAAACTCACGCCTGTATTCCCCGAAGGGGTAGGCAGAGGTGCTAGCACCCACATTTCGCCAGTTTATGTTTAGGTCCCAATGTAATAGGTGGCGAGCCTATTGCCATTAACCGGGCACTTATAAACCTGCGATAAATACACACATAACTTCGAAAAGCATAGAAGTCATTGGTGCGTGCCATGGTAAACCTGGGATCGAACCCGAGACCTCGTCTCAGAAGTCCATTACCCATACCACTAGGCTACCGCAGATCTTTTAGATTTAGATTAACTTCATGATCTCATAATCATTAATCGTATGAATCAAACATAATTAAATACAATTTTAACGTAAGATAATTAGATATATTCGTAGTCTAAGTCAAACATTTTTTTTTCTTACCTTATGAGTGTTGGTTGCTCTCTCTCAAGGAACTGTTAAGACTATACCTCTTAACAAATCACATGAGCTATTTATACAAACTATTTGCATCGAGGTGAATTCCCTGTCGTTGAGAAAAGGGAATTCATTTTACTCGTGACTCACAGTTATTTGAACTAAAGACCTCTGTTGCTGCTACAATCTTCTTGTTGATGTATATTCCTATCTTATTAGTTATTACGTTCATTTAGTTTTTATTGTGGTACCTATTACCGTTGCGTGTGTGCGAAGATTAGTGTAAATATTTTTTTAAGTAAATAATAAAAAAAACAAATGTTTGAAAATAAAAAACCCGACTGCCACTGAAAAGATCGAAATAAGTTTGATGGCAGGCGGTACCCATTGGCTAATCATAAACCAAAGAAAATTAATAGGTACCGCCGGCTATCAAACTTATATCGATCTTTTCAGTGGCAGTCGGGTTTTTTTTTATTTTTACCCGACTGCCGAAGTAAGGAGGGTAATTTAATCATTTGTTTTATTTTTTACTTTTTAGTTATTATATGACATGTATATATTTTTGTAATCTCCTTCAAATATTCTACATTTTGATACCCTACTCGATAAGTTTGAGTCAAAAATATTTTTGACAACATACGTTTTGGCGCCAAAATTAACCACTTTGATTTTTTTGGATTTTTTTATGTATATGGTGTCACTCACACAATCACGACGAATCAAATGACACCTCACATGTCCAAATCCATCTAGCCGTTCAGGCTGTAGGCCGTGCCAAATAAATGGACATACAGACATACATAGTCTCGAAAAACATTACCCTCCTAGCAGTCGGGTAAAAACAGCTTGAGAAGCGAAAATATACAGCGCAAACAATAAATACAATAATTAAAAAAATAATATTGTGTCAATGAAACGTGATGAATGAAAAGTGGTTGAGATAAGGCATTTTTAAGGGTGAAATTATGTTTTCTCGTGATTTCTAGTAAAACTATGGAAACCAATTTTTTTTGTTGTAACAAAATAAATTCATACATTATTGAAAAATTCTATAACTTTTCAAATATTTATTTTTAACTTAACCGACATTAAGTACTTACCATAAAAAAATACGGTGAGTACCGTATAGATTTTTGCCTGTTCGACAAGTTTTGACAATTCACTTTTTGTGAAGTTATTATTTTTGTTACATACTGTTTGTACGAGTACATTTGTTGGCATTCCCACATCTATCAAAATTGAAGTGAAGATTACCTGTTTTGAACCCTCTTCAAATAAAATTTGGGCTCTCTCTTGTCGCAATTCTGTGACATTTGCATATCTGAAATCTATAAATCCTATTCCTACTGAACAATTATAGTTGTATATGCGTGAATGTGCTCCAACGATATTCCATCCACGTCCTTCATAATATACTCTCTCATTACCACCGTTTAGGAAATTGTAAGGAATGCCATCTTATAAGAAAGAGGGACTGCATAATTTGATGCCTGAGCTGCACTGAGGCTAAAACGTTTGAAAAATATTTCAGTTGTTACCAACTTAATAAAAAATATTTTTGTTTTTGTTATAAAAAATATATAATATTTTCAATGATCTTTGATTTATTTTCTTTATCAGTGTACCAGTCCTTTTGCCTATCATCTCATTTTCCATTTCAGACGTTCTACTGGTATGACTATTTTAGATTTCAGACATCCACGCGGGCGGAGCCGCGGGCAATAGCTAGTAATATTATAAATGCGAAAGTAACTCTGTCTGTTTGTCTGTATGTTACGCTTTCACGAACCGATTTTGATGAAATTTGGTATAGAGGTAGATTAGACCATGAGAAAGGACATAGGCTATGTTTGGTTGCGATAACCGACATCCACGCCGGCGGAGCCGCGGGCAAAAGCTAGTGGTCATATATGAGGTACAATAACTAGTCTCAAATGATCTTTAGTACTAGTTGTTTTATTGTTTCCTCAGTCATATCTATTGCAGTGTAGTAAACTAAGTACAATGCAAAAAATAAGTACAATGCAGGTAATAATAACCAACATCGCAGTAAGGAAGATTTTTTTTTCACTTCAATCATATTCTGCCCTCCTTACTCTTCACAGGAGAGAACGACCATGTGAGCGGGAAACATGTGCCAACTTTTTAGACAATTCCCATCTTAAAAACAGGACAGGACATTACTTTTAAGATTAGCTTTTTAACGATGTTATTACACGGTCTCTTGACCGTGAACATGCCATTTTACGCTATTTCCAACTCTAGAATAAAAATGGAGAAGTTAATTTTACAAATAGAGGCATTTCTCGTCTCTCGTGATTATTTATTTACAGTAAACAAATGGCACGCGTGACGTGCAGCTTAACATAGGTTATGGCCGTCCTATTCTAATATATTTCTGTGCTCACCATCCTTTTTTTTATAACCGTGGGGGAAAATCCTTCATGGATGTTATGCCGGACTCCTACCGACTAAAAACCCCTACGGTAACGCCCAGAAGCCTATGGATGGGAGCCCCGGGTAAGCCCTCGGAAGGATGTCCCAGGACTCCCATCAGACCTACGGCTACAATTGCGGCCTCGCCTTGGGGGTGGTTCAGGTGCTATCCCGCGTCTATGGGGGGCTTTTCGGGTGTTATCCCGCTTCTTAGGGGAGGGGGGTTGTTGCGTGAATCCCTCACGTCACGCTGCCGTCATGGGCCTGCTTCTGTAAAGACGGTGAGCAGCCAACTCACCGTCCTCAGGCCCCCGGTCATGGAGGCCGATGGTCTTCGGCGAAGAAACGTCGTCGGCGCCCAAGCCGCCGACTGCGGAACTCAGGTGGGAGAGTTTTCTCCCGCTCTCGCCCCGCCGCCTCTTTCACGAGCATGACCTGCTCACAGAAAGAGGCAGCGCAGTCCCACTTACTCCCGCTGGAGACCATGGCTCGCATGGTATCGAGCGAGAGAGTGCCCACGCCCAGACCCACCACGAGGACCTGGCGCTGTTGCGCCCACGCCGTGCACTCCACCAGCGTGTGGAGCGCCCCCCTCAGTTTTGGGACCAAACTTCGGAAGTGATGTCCGAAGTTCCACCGGCCATCGAGTACGAGCCCCAGATACTTCATCGAGGGCTCGATGCCGATGCTGACGCCCCCTACCTGTAGACTAGATCCCGCAGGTGGCCCCATCTGAGGTCCGTGGAAGCACAGAGCCTCGGACTTGTGAAGGGCGACCTCGAGACCCAGCCGCCGTATCCGACCCACGACTTGAGCAACCCCTGCCGTGGCCTTTAGTGCTGCGTCTCGGTGTGTTGCTCCCCGCGCCGTAACGAGGGTGTCATCGGCGTAACACGTTACGGTGACCCCTCTGAGCAACGGACCACGCAACACCCAATCGTAGCCGATGTTCCACAGGAGTGGCCCTAATACCGATCCCTGTGGAACACCGCACGACACATCCCGCCGACCCGGCCCTAGCCAACTCGGGTAAGTAATGGCCCTCTCTGAGAGATAGGCCCGACAATTCGACGGCGGTAGGGAGGCACTCCATGGTAGATAAGCGCCTCCCTAATGCAACTCCAGGGCAGGGTGTTGAAGGCGTTGGCGATGTCAAGAGACACCGCCACCACTACCTCACCCTGTGAGACTGCTTCCTCCGTCAGGCCTCTAATGCGCATGATCGCGTCTACGGTGGAGCGCCCCTGACGGAAGCCAAACTGACTATCCGACAGATCAGGCCCCACGCGTATGAGATGCTTGACGAGGCGTTGTGCAAAAATGCGCTCAAAAAGCTTGCACACCTCGTCGGTGCTCACCACCCTTATCGTGTTTTTTGCTACATCTCAAATGAAGCGATGGAATAGCAAGTCTATGCCTACCTTGATATTCTGCGTGACGATGAGCTATTCGGGCTCAATGTGCACTTCGGAACATTAGGTCAGGTTGACATTTCCTGCAATTTTGCTCTAATCGAGTATCTGGCTGTGACACTCGTTCACGTATCATGATGACTTCAGAACCAAAACTTGATCGCGGCGATTCTTCAGCCACTTAACCTCTAAATGTACTCAGAGTCATAGTTCGTTTGACCCTTTACTATTTTGTATACGTAACCGCCAGCCATTTTTGTAACGTAACCGATATATACTTTTTTATTTTTGTCTTAACGGACAGAATATAAAAAAGTGTGAAGAAAGGACGAATCGAGCCTTTTCTCTCAATCCAATATTTTGATTCAACAGTTGTCATGTCGGGAGGACCTTGAAACGTTCCGATAATATAACGGAGTGCTAAAACAACGGTTGAATCAAAATACATATTAAAAGGTATATTAAAAGATAGAAAGCAAACACAATTTATTTTCAACTTTTTGGAGGTGTGTTTTGTGACGGGGGTTTTTCAAAAAATTCAATTTAATTTTTTAATTAGGTACTCGTCCTATCATTGACTCGATTAAATTAGAGTTCAACGTACTTTGAACTTTTACAATGCTGCAAATAAGTGACCCGGTTTTTGAGTTTATCATAAAATTATCTGATGATTATATTCAATTGTAGGATAATATGTAATTGACATAATTCGGTAATCGTGTTTAAATCCAATCGAACCTACTATCATGTAAACTGATTGCTATAGTTTATCTATATTGCCAATAATAACAGCTGTAGTTCTGTAAAATGAATTTTAGTTTATTGATCATTGTGAATTGGTGCAAGTCGCGATTTTATAACCATGATCATAACATCATGGGAATGCCATTTCATTGCTCCACGATCCGTTTTATTTATATTTTCTTTTTACAAAGGGCTTATGAGGGCCTTATTAAGATTTTGGCAACAAAAGTTAATCTCGTATGCTAAGTAGGTGTCTGTTGATTGCTAGCGTAGGATTTTCTCTTGGGGTTGCTTGGAAATCTCTGAGGTGCTATCATCTTGGACTACGATATATACGTTCCATATTTTTTAGCCTTTATGGGACTTATGTCTGATCCCTAGCAGGTGAGGCTGACTTGATCCCCAAAAATTTGCAATAAGTTGATAGCATCCTAGTTCGTTAAATAATAAATACCTAAATTAATTATTATATGCAAACTACCATAATTATTTTACTTTGTCTTTAAAGCAATGTTTATTATGAAGTTCGAGGAAGTAAAATGAATTGTATTATTTGATATGTACAAATTTTATTAATAGCTTTACAGATTCGATAATTATTTTCATTATTATACATTGTATATCTTAATTTTTTTTTGTATACATGGCACGTCAATTTGACTTCACCTCACCTGATGTTAAGCTAAAGGCAAAGTCTCGGAAAGAGGGTCACCATCGTAAACATTTACCATGTTGACAGTGGTGGCACTCAGCTTGACGGCCTCATTAGATGCCTTTTCACGCCCCGCTTAAAGGACCCGGGACTGTAGAAAGAAGGAAACACGTGAGCTGGCAGGGAATTCCAGGTCTTAGTGGTGCGGCATAGGAATGAATCACTGAAACGCTTGGTTCTAGCAGGTATACTCTGCACCGTAAATGGATGGCATCTTAGCCCTGCACGTGTCGTCCTGTGAAGGAAAGGGGAGGGTGGGACTAATTGGAAGAGCTCGTCAGCACATTCACCATGGTAGAGACGGTAGAAAACTGCCTGTATGAATGAGAGATGAAATAATATACAGTAAAATGTAGTTATCACAAAAATAAATAAAATTAAAATTTATATATTAAAACCATCATTCGATGAAAACATCAGGTAATTGGTAATAATGAAATGAAATATACTACTATGCATGGAGAAGGAATATATATTCTGTCCTCAGTGGTACTATTAGTAAATCACGGTCTCACTACCATGGATGCCAAAGACCGTAAGACGTGGAGAGGTAAAAGGACGTTATTGAGCGAAGATTGATGATTCTATCCAATATTAGTCTCTAGCTTAAAAGTCATGTTCAACCCTAGCCTCCAATGCTACATCGGGACGCTCATGTCCGAAGGTCTTCTGCACGTGGCCTCCAGCCATAATCCTTGTATTCTTTCCAGGGTTCCACTGGCCTTCACCGGTGACAGTCAACTGAAAGGATGGTTAAAATGTGACGATTAGTAACTCGTAATTATAATCAACAATAATATTGTTTTGGTTTTATTGACATTAGATTTTAGATTAAAGTAAGAATTAGTTTCATTTAATATTTATAGGACTGGGACAGACTGGATGCGAAAGATGGAGGATTGACAAAAATTGCCATTTTTTACGTATGTTTTACTTTCCTTAAAATCCCGACTAAACTAAGAATGAGAAAGTCTTTATAAATAGGCAAACGACATAAGGCATATTTAAAGCGAAATCATTCGTATCGCAGGACAAAATCTTGTTGATTAATACGAAATTGCTTTGATTATGCTTTATGCCTCTAGTCTTTTCTGCATGACTTACGCCTGAAAGATAGCTAGTTTACAAAAGTATTTATGACTACTCACTCCACTGCGTCCTCCAATCTCCTTGTTAAGATCAGCAGCTAATCTTGCATTGTCATTAGACCAATCTAGTTTACCACCCATCGAAGTACTATCACCATACGGGCCAAGCGCTCTGGAGCCATAAGCTTGGCCTTGCAAGTGACCTCGGTCGTCATTGAAGATGTCTTTTTTGTAGCCACCTCTGCCCTGTCGAAAGAAAGGATATAGATTTCATTATTTAATATTATTCTAGTATGATTTCCAAATAATATTGTAAAAGTATGGTGATATTTTTTATCGTGTGCAAAATCCCTACGGGTGCCACCCCCACGGAGCCCGTGGAGGTGGTTATGTCGGACTCGAACCTACTAAAACGCACGCCGTCTTGAGTCCTTGGTTGCCGGAGGTGAGATTGCCGAAAGAATATCTCTCGCACCCCGGCAGACCCAGAACCATCTCTTTCGAGATGGTCCCCTTCGGGTTATGGGGACCTCGGTGTCCCCAACTAGCCCCGGGTACGGAGAGGCGCACTTTGCTAGGGTGACAGGCGACTCCACCGGTCACCCCCAGGCCAGCGCTCATGGAGGACGGAGGTCGTTCTGCGACCTCCGACGTCCGGTTCGCCTTCGCTCTTCGCGGGCTTCTCGGGCCCGGAGTCTAGTCCGGACCCGACCGGCCGAAAAGTCTGGTGATAGAGATTCTTAAGGATTGAAAGAAGGCATCAGAATTCCACGCGGGTGGAAATGCCTTTAATAGCTAATATGTAATAATAATACAAACATAAAAATATTTAAATTGAGTTGAGATCTTTGAGAGATTATCTTATTCGGTACTCTGTGGTTTTTTGGAGTTCGATGATTGCTGACAAAAAAGGTATAGTACTTATTATAGATTTTCGTATTAAAATTAGGAATAATGTGCTTGTAGCTGGGAAAGGACTATCATAATGTAGGAATCTGCAGCCAGTGAAGCAGATGAGTACCAGTACCAACTCATCAGTAACATTAAAAAATAAAAGTGTTTTCTTCCTTTTTTCATTATTTCTTTCTACAACTACATTGCAACATAAGCTCATTCCAACATAAAACAAACATCTTACATATAATGAGTCATCAGTGCTTCCAAGAGTTCCGAAGACCTTTCCTCCAAAAGCACCTCTCTCCCACGTCAGGTCCCTTGGGTGACGAGCGATTTTCGAGAATTTGTAATACTGAGGATACCTGCAATATTTTGACCATCTAAATTAGAATTTTGTATGTTGATGTGTATTTAATGTAATAGTTTATTAATACGAAATGAGAATGAAAAAATTTAATGTTCAATCCCTAAAATCACGAAGAATTTATTTCGACTTCGTCTACTTATATAAAATAATTAATTCCGTTGTGGATTCTCCAGATCTGATGTCAAATATATCGTTAAATACAAAATACAGTGTACGGCGAGCTAATATCACAAATCTATTTACATTACAAATTTTTAAAAACAACACCTCATATTTTAATCCGATTGTTAAAAAATAATAATACTCGTAATTTCAAAATAGACATTTTTGATCCAAGTTTCAACAGTTACATCAAAACCATAAAAGGTATCCTCCAATCTGAACAGGGTGACTAGGGCGCAGCCGACACGCTGTGTCCGGGTGAACCGTTTCACTATTACTCGTACTCGTATGTTAAAATAATAAATATATTGTAATTCTACGCAGTCAACTCGGTACACCATATTATTGTTTTATATGTGTGTCATGAGTTACAGTCCAGTTCAAAATATTTGAAAGTTGTTTATGTCTTGCTAATGATTTTTGATTGTAACTTGTTGTGTATCAATAAATAAAAAATAAAAAAAAATAAAAAAATAATATGTATTTTGTTGTAATAATCATTCGTTGTTATTCTCTTCATTTAGTAATCTATTAATCAACAGTCTCATCTGAAGCTTGCGCCTCAAGTCTGAGGTCCGCTTTACAAGGCTAATTGCGGATTTGATTGAACTGAAGATGAAGAACAAGATTCTTTTTTATAAGATCGGGTTAAAAGTATCTATAAAATTACACTACCAGAGACAAAGTGTGCCTTTTTGATTTTAATAGATCTAACTGGTATTTATGGCTACTGATATAATTATTATCTACTAGCTTTTGTCCGCGGCTCCGCCCGCGTGGATGTCGGTTATCGCGGTCAAACATAGCCCATGGTCCTTTCTCAAGGTCTAATCTACCCCTATACCAAATTTCATTAAATTCGGTTCAGTGGTTTAGGCGTGAAAGCGTAAATTACTGACTGACAGGCAGACAGACAGACAGAGTTACTTTCGCATTTATAATATTAGTATGGATTTCTATCGCTTGGTATGATCACTGCCTATAGAGCGAGACCCAGTAATCGTAGAAAAAAAACCTTGGAATTGGAATTTAGAAAATAGAAATCTGCACTAAAAATTGTAATCATGATGTTGTACCTTTCTTCATATCCTGGCGGTATTGATACTTGAGCGTACACGCATGCCAATATAGCAGCAAATATTATTGTGATAGACTGCATGTTGAACTGTAATCGAAAAGGAGATAGTATTAAATATTTTATCAGTAATTAAAGATAATAAAAATATGTAAGTCTAATACAGCGTTTTTTCCGCATCACTACTGAGCCCGTTACGTTGGGCTTTTTAAATTTTTCATTTCCCAACATTCTAAACAACGCTATCTAGACCCATGGTAAGCATAGCTTAACTAGCTTGTGTTATGGAATCTAGAACGCGGATAAACTTACTTAGATATCATAGGCGATATCGTAAGTACGGTAATCCCCGTGACTACGACACATTCAGTATGCTTCGTACCCGCTGTAAAAAATTAATGTCGGAGGACTATAACATATTCATTTCTTCAGTTGAGTCGTCCCTCGATGATGGCATTAAAGGTTTTTGGCGTTTTGTGAATAGTAAGAGGGATTGCAATGCCATACCTCAAACAATGAAATACGGTAATCTTATCTCCTCCGACCATCAAGGAATTTGTGAACTTTTCTCGCAACACTTTGGTTCCGTTTTTGAACAGGGCGGAGGGGCAAATGAAGAAAATTCCATACCTTTCATTGGGGTGTCGGCCCTTTGTTCAGTTTATGTGAGTAGTCAGGAGGTTCTGAATAAAATAAACAAATTAGACGCTTCTAAGGGATCAGGACCGGACGGAATTCCGCCTTTTTTCATTAAGAAATGTGGTAAGGAATTATGTGTGCCACTATCAATACTTTTTAATAAATCAATCCAGTCAGGGATCTTTCCCAGTAAATGGAAAGTGGCACACATAGTACCAATTCACAAAGCAGGCGATAAAACCTCTTGCGGAAACTATAGACCTATCAGTATTTTGTCCTGTATGGCGAAAATTTTCGAATCAGTAGTATATGGCTCATTGTACCACCACATCAGTTCAATGCTTTCATCTCGACAACATGGTTTTATTAAAAATCGTTCAACCTTATCAAACCTACTGGTGTATAGAAATTACTTGTGCTCAGCTTTTGGGAAAAGGTCGCAGGTTGACTCCATATACACAGATTTTTCTAAGGCTTTCGATAAAGTAAACCATCGCATTCTTTGTGCAAAATTGTCTGGTTATGGAACAGTGGCGAAGGGTGGATTTTTTTAAAAGGGAAGCCGAATGTAAGAAAAAACCTTACCATGGCCGATTGTAATGTGTAGGTACTCCTTTCAAAAGCTGTGACTGAATGGGTCGAGGCTTAGGTCCAAATGGTTGAGGAAATTTCAACCCACATTTACTATACGTGTAAGCACTGATGATTATTATAACAGTGTCTTTCAAGTGTAATGAAAGTGGCTTTAAAAAAATAAGACTTAAGGACCGGGTCCGCGGAGCGCACGACTCAAAATCTGTCAAAATACAGACGCAGCCGTGCACGCACACATCACCGAGATGCACAGTGGGCTGCAAGACGCTCTTTACCAGTCAAAATAATGGTGAAAATTGTCTTACCAATGATGAAAAAACTATTTTAAGCCTTGTGGTTAGAGTGCATTTTTGAGTAATATGATTTATTGTGACGTATTACGTCTGTCAATTACATTTCGTATCTCTTTTCTTCTTATACATTCATCCCTGTCATATTATGTTACGTGACGTCATTGGCATGTCTTTTGTTTCAGTGTCATACATAGCATGTTCAACTTTTCACAGAGATTATGAGATTTCGAACAAAATAAGGCTGGGGACATACCTACACCTAATTGTTGATATCTGAGGATACTGAAAATACTCATAAAATTAAAATGCCCACCGCGTAGACAGACCATACCTACCAGTTACGATTTACCATACCTACCAGTTACGTTTAAATATCGTTTCTTTTGTACGTAACTGGTAGGTATGGTCTATACCTACCAGTTACGTACAAAAGAAACGATATTTAAAAGCCCAAATTACAAAATTCCGAAGTTCAAACCTGTACGAAATATCAAACTACGAGATACCGAAGATCACATTAGTTTATATTTTATGTATAGAGCGCGCATATTAATCTAAATGTATAGGAGCCCAGCACGACAATTTGACTTCTCGTCGCCTGACGGTAAGATAAAGGCAAAGTGTTAAGAAAGGGCCACCATTACAAACACGTACTTAGTTAACAATGGTGGCACTCAGCTTGACGACCTTACTAGATGCCGATCCGATTGTCGTTTAGTGTTAGTGGCGTGCTCTGAAGAGTGGAATGGTGTAAGAAAAGAAAATAGCTTTTTTTTTATACAGGACACGTCAATTTGACTTCAACTCGCCTGATGTTAAGCTAAAGGCAAAGTCTCGGAAAGAGGGTCACCATCGTAAACATTTACCATGTTAACAGTGGTGGCACTCAGCTTGACGGCCTCATTAGATGCCTTTTTACGCCCCGCTTAAAGGACCCGGGACTGTAGGAAGAAGGAAACACGTGAGCTGGCAGGGAATTCCAGGTCTTAGTGGTGCGGCAGAGGAATGAATCACTGAAACGCTTGGTTCTAGCAGGTATACTCTGCACCGTAAATGGATAGCATCTTAGCCCTGCACGTGTCGTCCTGTGAAGGAAAGGGGAGGGTGGGACTAATTGGAAGAGCTCGTCAGAACATGGTAGAGACGGTAGAAAACTGCCAAAGACGCAACATCTCTACGCATCTGCAAAGGCTCGAGGGTGTTCGTGACCTCAGGATTCCCAATAATGCGGACCGCACGTCGCTGCAACCTGTCGAGAGCATCTAATAAGTACTTTGCGGAGCCGTCCCAGAGATGTGAGCAGTATTCCACGCAGGAACGAATTTGGGTCTTGTATAGAAGACACCGCTGCTCCGGCGTGAAAAAACGTCTCACTCTGTTCAGGACTCCGAGTTTATGATACTCTCGATATAGTTTTTGTTATTCAGTTTGCAGCGAACATCCATACCGAGGATAGTGAGGTGATCCTGCAGTGGCAGTGGTGTGCTCTGAAGAGTGGGAAGGGAAAGGAAAGGAGATACCTTTGCTGTAAACGCACATGCCTGGGTCTTCTTGGCATTGAACTCGACCAGGTTCCTAGCGCCCCATTGAGAAAAGTGGTCCAGGATCCGGTCCAGCTCAGTGACAAGAAGCTGCCTTTTTTCCGCGATATCAGACTGCTTGGCCGCAGGATGTGCGTAATAACTCCCGTGTAAGGTGCTGTCGTCTGCATAGCAGTGAATGTTTCCGTTACAGAGCATGTCATTGATATGCAGAAGAAAGAGAGTGGGAGATAAGACGGAACCCTGCGGCACGCCAGCATTTACCTTTGCTGTGCCCGCGTCTTCTTAGCATTGAACTCCACCAAGTTCTCAGAGCGCCATTGCAAAATGTGATCCACGATCCGGACAATCTCAGTGACAAGAAGCTACCCTTTTTCATCGATATCAGACTGTGTAGCCGCAGGATTTCCGTGATAACTCTCGTGTAAGGTGCTATCATCTGCATAGCAATGAAAGCTGAAGAAAGAGAGTGATGGGGAGAGAGGACACGAATACGGCGCTCCTGCAGGCACCCAATTGCACAGTTTCAGGGTCCGTCTTGCAGCTCTTCTTCCTACATTTCCTCCCCGGCTGGAGCCGGGTGGGGAGGTTATGTCGGACTTGAACCGACTAAAACCGCACGCCGACTGAGGGTCGTGGTGTTAGGCCGGAGGTGAGGTTGTCTTTGGCATATCCCTCGCACCCCGGCTAACCATCAGGGCCATCCCTTGCGGTCTGGCCCTCTTCGGGAGGAGGAAAACCAGGACTCGCCCTAGAGTGGGGAGGCGCGCTTCTTAGCACGCCGCCGCCGTGGCCTGCTTCTGCTAGGGTGACAGGCGGCTCTATCCGTCAGCCCCAGGCCCGTGCTCATGAGGGACGGAGGTCAGTCTGTGCCCTCCGACGCCCGAGTTGCCTACGCACGTGGGTGGTGTGATCTGTAAGTCTCTCTCTCTCACGCCGCCACTCCCGTTCCGCCGTCTCCTTCACGACCATTAAAAAGAAAAAAAAGGAGGACGCAGAAGGAGACGCTGGCCACCCAAGCGTCCGCACAGCGGACCATCGCCGTGAGCAAGGTGGCGAGGATGAGAACTCTCACTCCCAGGGCCGCCACGAGCTCCCACCTTGCCGGCCACTCGGTGAGCGTGTGCAGTCCCGTGACGTCGCTCGCGTCGCAATGATGGCACTCGGACGTTCGCTCTTTATCGATCAGACGCAGATTGACGTGATCGTACCAACAAAGGCGGCTCTCTTGCGTATCTGCGACATTGCGATACATAAGGCTTCTAATCCAGTGCACCAGGTCTACTGGTGTTCGCACTAACTGATACCCGCGTCTCCTGCGACTCTAGTGATGC
The DNA here is from genome assembly GCA_914829495.1 of Eilema sororculum. Taxonomy (NCBI): domain Eukaryota; kingdom Metazoa; phylum Arthropoda; class Insecta; order Lepidoptera; family Erebidae; genus Eilema; species Eilema sororculum. The sequence continues at coordinate 5,347,348 of OU618532.1, forward strand.
TGCTAAATATGAATCAGTATCTTTAATATAACATAAGCCAACGAAACTTTTTTTATTACTAATATGTACGGAAACAGCTACTTTACAATATACATATATACCTACTTACCTATACAATCATATAAAATAGACCATAAAGTTAGTATCTAATTATAATTTCATTACAACAGAACCTAAAAATATTGTTTCTACAAAAAATATTTTAACTAGGTATATCCCCAACTTTACAGTTCAAACCTTAAAGCAAGTATGTCAAAATCTGAAACATTATGCTATAAATGTACCAACGAAAGTGTGAAATGGCTAAAATCGGAACTATGGTTGTCACTGTAAAATGCATACTATTTTATTGCCGTCCAAATGATTATGAAGACGGTGGCGCCATTTTTCATTTCATATATTTCTTGGTAGGCCTATTTGTGTATGCATGAACTGTCATCACGCGCCAAAGAGACGTGCTCCTGCTTCGAAGGCCCGTGGGCGACTGACGGGCGATGAGAAAAAATATGACAGAAAAAAGACACTATTTTACGCGTTTTTCAGTAACTTTGAATTGATTTTTTAGATTGATTACTAAATGTATCATTAAATAAGTTTTGTCTTCCCCATCAAGAAGTCTTTGACTTTCAAATGTATACCGGTTCATTGCTAAAATCACTCATTTTCAATATGAATTTACTCAAAAACTGGAGCCTATTTCACTTAGCCTGTATGGAGAATTTACGTAAAACATATCTAGATTTTAGGGCTTTAAAAGAGGAAGTCCTTGCTTGTAAAGGTACAAAAAACGTACACGCTATATTTTATTGGTTTCTTCAGTGTTCAAAAAGTGTTTCTTTTTATCAATTTGTGTTGATTTATTGGGTTAAATCTGAAAAATACGAAGGCATGTTTTTGCATTTTTTCTCAATTTTGTGCGTTTGTTGACGTTTATTATATAACAACTATTAGGTTTTAAGAGTTTAATATAAGCATACCATAATTTTTGGTCTTTGATTGTAATATATACAAAGTATCATTGATATCAATCATATCTAAATAGGTTAAATATGAAAAATTGTAACACTCTTTTCGGTGATTTTCACGATCTGGCCCCTTAAGCAGTTCGACTACCACTAACGTCGTAAAATCCTAGAAATCGTTCTTCAATGCCAGTTTCAGTTAAATATATAAATATTACAGTTAGTTGCTCCCTATGGCTTACGTCAGGTGTTTCGTCAATCATAACCGATACAAATTGAGCTTTATCTATCTCTAATCTAATACGATCTCTTAAAACGGATGCAACGCTATGTATTAAATCGTTTTGAATGTCGCTAGAAAGACCAGAAAATACGGGATTTTGCATTGAAGAACATTGTTCTAATTGTGAGTCCATTACTGAATCGTATTTACTTAAATATAATAAGGTTTCGATATAATTCCCGCGGTTATCAGAACCTGAACTTTCATCGTGACCGCGAAAAGCTAACTCTTGTTTACCTAAAAAAATTACTGTAGATATCTATAAACCGTTTCATTAGATTTCTATTACGATCTACTTTTCGATTATGTACTTCATAGGTATTCGTGAAAAATGTTTCGATTCTAGTTGTCCCGAACTCATGTAAAACTATACAACTACGGATGTTTCTCAGTTTGAACATGTTTTTTTGATGAATTCGATAAATTGTTTATGTCTAATCTGAGAATAAAACAATACATTCTATTTAATTTACAACTGCCTGTGAGCCACTTATATTTATCGTAATGAGATATATGAAAATGTTTCGTAAATCCATCGCGCCGTTTATATTCTATATTCATGACCGGGGGCGGGCTCGGCCTAACTGAACTACATGTTTCTTATTTTCATAATTTAATTTCGAGAAAGATGTTTTCTCACACAACAAATAATCAGTCAGACAACAATCTAATGCTATTAACGCAGCCATTATAACAGCAAAATACACTACAAATGCATATAATACAACGACTACTTACCAAAATATTACGTAGATACTACGACAGTATAATGTCAATCAATGCACAACAGTCAATACACTACACAACACAAGCACAAATTATACTTAGTAATAACTACTTTACACAAAAAAGCGAATTCTAACTTATTTATAACATAATAATTATTGATGAAATCAAAAATGAATGTCAAAATTGTGGTGAGCATTTGAATACATCGCTCATTCGCCTAAACTTCAGTGTATGTAAACAAAACACACTTCACATTACTGCTCTCTCGCTCTCGCAAATTCTTATCGTATATTCTCTCTCTGTCATAACTCGTTAAGCAGCGGCTTATGTCGATTGTATATTTCTACGAGCACTACTAAGAAAAATTGCGCATGTGTGCGTGCGACTGCGTATTAAAGAAGAGTTAACAATTCCTATTTTTGCGGCCAGCTTAACATTCGCGCGCGTTCAGACAGAATCATACAAGAGGTTTCCTTCCTTAATTGAGAACTAGATGGCGTTATGAGAAATATGTGTAATATGTAATGTATGTAAATAATTATTATAATTGCGATTTACGTAACAAAATACTTTTTGTTTTATATTTTTGTGTAGTGAATAGTGTGGTTTCATTGATTTATAATTTATTAATAAACAATGCTTAGGGGTTTTTGCAAAGGTAAGCCGGTAGGAATCGGGTTATATGGACACTTCGCCACTGTTATGGAATACATGGGAATTTGCTTCGTTGGGTTCAGTCGTATCTGGATAGAAGAAGCCAACTTGTGACTATCAAGGGCGCTTTATCTTCTCCCACTCCCTGTACTTCAGGTGTTCCCCAGGGATCTCATTTGGGACCTCTTTTGTTTGTTGTTTTTATCAACGACCTTATAGATAGATTGGAGAGCTCTTGTTTGCTTTATGCTCACGATCTGAAAATCTACTCTGTAGTCAACAATCTCCAAGACTGTTTAAAACTTCAGTCAGATCTGGAAAAGGTTCTAAGTTGGTGTCAGGAAAACTGCATGTGTTTAAATGCTCAGAAATGCTGTGTGATATCTTTTACAAGCAAACGTCAAAGGATATTGTATAATTATAACGTTGATGGACACTGCCTAGAAAGAAAAAATGCTGTTAAGGACTTGGGAATTTTGTTTTTTTTTTTTTTTTTTTTTATACAGGACACGTCAATTTGACTTCACCTCGCCTGATGTTAAGCTAAAGGCAAAGTCTCGGAAAGAGGGTCACCATCGTAAACATTTACCATGTTAACAGTGGTGGCACTCAGCTTGACGGCCTCATTAGATGCCTTTTCACGCCCCGCTTAAAGGACCCAGGACTGTAGGAAGAAGGAAACACGTGAACTGGCAGGGAATTCCAGGCCTTAGTGGTGCGGCATAGGAATGAATCACTGAAACGCTTGGTTCTAGCAGGTATACTCTGCACCGTAAATGGATGACGATAAAATGACATTTCAGGCACACATTGACCATGTTGTTGGTAGGAGTACGCGGCTACTTGGTTTTATATCTAGACTAACTAAAGACTTCAAAAATCCATGTAGTCTGATATATCTCTATCAGATGTTAATTCGCAGTATCTTGGAATATAACTCCATCATCTGGTCACCTTTTTATAAGGTTCATATTGAGTATCTGGAGCGAATCCAGAAGAAGTGTCTTTATTTTGCTTGCTACAGATTGGGGACACACAGACAGCTGAAGTCATATGCAGAGAAACTCGACTATTTTAATTTGCAATCGCTTGAAGATCGCCGTAAGTGTTGTGATCTTATATGCCTTTATAAGATTGTTCATTCCTTAATCGACTCTCCGGAAGTGTTAGCCTTATTAGACTTTAATATTAAATTTCGACATCGTCAACCCCACCTCAAAAGCTTCTTACTAAATGTACACATCAACAACACATCTTTTTACAACCCGATAGTTAGAATGCGACGTCTTTATAATGAGCTGTTACATGAGCATAGCCACGAGATAGATATATTCAGCCGGGGTTTCTCAACATACAAGAACACTGTTAAGCAGGTTATAGACAAGCTATAAATTTGCTGTCACTTTGTTGCAGAGATACATCACTTTGTCTAAATTAAACCATCTAAATTAACGTCTCGTCAAGATGAAACCATAATATCTTTTAATTAGTTTATTATTTTTAGTTTATAATTATTATTTTATTGTATAACTTAATGCACGCTTTTTAATTGTGTCATGCTGAGTACACATGTTTTGGAACTCAATCGGGAACCGAACCTTGAAATAATATCTTGTAAACATTTTTGATTGTTTTCTGTTTTGTGTGCCAAATAAATAAATAAATAAATAAATAGATACTTTTTTTTGTAAATACACACATATTTTACATAGGAACACCCAGACCAGTGCAAATAGCTATATTCATTCATAAAAATATTTGCACTGAGCGGGGATCGAACTTCTCCTGCCTAGCTGTCGCGTTCCCAACCGCTACGCCACAGAGGAGTAAAGTAAAATAGGAATGTTGTTTAAGAATAAAATATCTTTTACGAAGAAAAGAATATCGCTATGTGATTTCTTCTCATTGAAGTAAAATACTGAAGTATGTATTTTATTTCATGGGAAATGTAATGTAAGTAAAATAAATATCAGTCAATATTAAATCCTATTCTCCAATTAAACTTAACTAAAGACATTCACTTACCCAGAGAGTGTTGGTTGATCTTCTCACGGGAAACAGTTTAGAATGTGCCTCCTAGCATTTCAGATGGACCATTTATACTAAGTATCTGTATCTAGGTGATTTTCCTGGGTACTGAGAAAAGGGGATTAATTTTACTTGTGACTCACTCTCCTTAAGTTTAGACATTAACAAAGCAGGATAATATTATGTAATTATATCGGTAGATGGAAGATGTATGTTCAGTATGTGAGGAAGTTTTGTTTTTAAATATGAGTTGTGTGGGGTATCATAAACTTTTGCGTCCAAATACAATCCTACACACAAGTTGGTAGACTTACTAACTGCATAACTTACTGCATTCGCCCACCGAGTTAGGACCCACGACCGCGTACGACCCGCTATTAAACATCGTGTTTCGTACGACCCGATTTATTAATCTTAATATGGAAAGCTATAAATTTTGTTGGGAGGACAAATATCTGTCAATCAATAAAATCTGTGTCAACCAAATCAAAAGGATTCTGGTAGTGGAAACTCTTAACTGCATACCTGTTGAAAGCCAACTTTTTTCCTAACGGCGGAGAAAACACCTAATATGACATGTGATAATTGGTTACCCGTCCCTGTCAAACTCACAATGCTTGTGACCTGATATTCCTTGTGCCATGCAAGTAAATGCCGGTTTGATCAAACGCGAGTAAAGTCCTAAGTCCTAGAATAAACAGCCAATATGTGGGTGATATTGTGTTTATTCCAGGAATAAACTTTACTCGCTTTTGTTCGAATGTACCTTATATCGATTAAGAAGGGAAAAAGTGAAGGGCCAAGCACTCTGGAGCCATAAACCTGGCCTTGCAAGTGACCTCGGTGGTTATAGAAGATGTCTTTTTTGTGGCCACCTCTGCCCTGTACCATCGGCCTCCATGACCGGGGGCCAGCTCACCGTCTTTACAGAAGCAGGCCCTTGACGGCAGCGTGACGTGAGGGATTCATGCACGCCCCCCCCCCCCCCCCCCCAAGAAGCGGGATGACACCCGAAAACCCCCCATAGACGCGGGATAGCACTCGAACCACCCCCTAGGCGAGGCCGCAATTGTAGCCGTAGGTCTGATGGGAGTTCTGGGACATCCTTCCGAGGGCCTACCCGGAGCTCCCAACCATAGGCTGCTGGGTGTTTTAGTCGGTAGGAGTCCGGCATAACATCCATGAAGGATTTTCCCCCGGTAAAAAAAAAAACCTCTGCCCTGTTGAAAGAAAGGATATAGATTTCATTATTTAATATTATTCTAATATAGTTTCCAACTAATATTGTAAAAGTGAGATGACTGGGATTTTTAAGGAAGTAAATATAATGCATTTAAGGGCCGGTTCGACCAAACGCGAGTAAAGTATATTCCTAGAATAAACAGCCAATATCACCCATATTGCCTGTGTATTCTAGGAATAAACTTTAGTCACGTTTGGTGGAATGTGTTAAGAAAGGAAAAAGCGAAGGGTTTCGATATTTCGTACGAATATCGGTACGTGGCTCCCACCGTTGCCCCAAGACGGAATATAGGAAAAAATTGGACAGCTTCAGGTATGGATCGGGGTTCAGTGGTTGGAGTATTCCTCCTGTAAGGGAACAATCGTTGTTGAGTCCCGTCTGAGCTTACTGAGACTGACGGCTTAACGTGCTATCCGCGGTACGACGAGACCAATGCAAAGACCAATATTCATATATTTAAGTGAAATTCCATAGCATTTCCCACCCTCTCCTTTCCTTCACAGGACAACACGTGCAAGGTTAAGATGCCATCCGTATACGGTGCAGAATATATCTGCTAGAACCAAGCGTTTCAGTGACTCATTCCTGGAACTCCCTGTCAGCTCACGTGTTTCCTTCTTCCTACAGTCCCGGGCCCTTTAAGCGGGGCTTGAAAAGGCATCTGATGAGGCCGTCAAGCTGAGTGCCATCACTGTTAACATGGTACCCTCTTTCCGAGACTTTGCCTTTAACTTATTATCAGGCGAGGTGAAGTCAAATTGACGTGTACTTTATAAAAAAATAACCATACAATTCGATTACATTAGAAAAAAATAATTACTGAAGTGGGGCTTGAACCCACGATGTCATGCATACACATATTTTCAATGAGTGGGAATCGAACTCGCGCCTCCTGCGTAGCGGCCGCGTTCAATACTTCTACGTCACAGAGGCTGTCATGATTTATCCCGCCTGATGATTCGCTTTTTCTTATCAATTTAGCATATGCTTTAAAATATCATTCAAATGTAATGTAATAATGTAAAGAGTTTATGTTTGCACAAGTAGTACTACCGCCTAATTCGTACCACGATGGTGAAGAAGAGATGTTCGGGTAGGCAGCACGAGTGTAACGCCCCTGGTGTTGTATACGTCCATAGGCCGCGGTAAACACTTTCCATCAGGTGGGCCGTGTGCTTGTCTACCACCTAAGTGGTATAAGAAAGGTACCTATAAAGTAAAGTAAAAGTAAAAGGTAAAGCTATACAAGGATTCGGTGTAAACTGCGAAACCATAAAAATGACTCAAAGTAATGTCTTCAGAAAATCTATAAACAAAACATTTCTTTTATGTGATTATCATGATACAAATATGCGTCTAATGCACCACTTTCCTCTTCCTTTGTCGTTATATGATAATGTATCCGCATATGTTTTTATTCATGAATAAAAAATACGTTATATTTAAGCCTAACTACACATCTTGCTCATATCTTTCTTTTTTCAATTTATCAATGTAATAATTTATTTCCTAGGTAAACCGATTGCCTTGAAAAGGTTATGCAGAAGGCGGAGGATCAGGAGTAACAGCGCACGAAAGACCTTTTACAAATTTAAATTGGCTAAGCGGCGCAGATTGGGAGAGGCCTATATCCAGCTGTGAACTTCTTCTTCTTCGTCTTAATGAGCTAAAACAATCTATAATATAAAATGAATCGCTAAATGTGTTGGTAAGCGCATAACTCAACCACACCTGGATCAATTTGGCCAATTCTTTTTTTTAATGTTCCTTGAAGTTCTAGGATGGTTTTTACGGCGAGAAAAATTCGAATAATTGCCGGGAACCGACATCCAAGCGGGCGGAGCCGGTAGCAAAAGCTAGTCTATAATATAAAAATGTAATTAAATTGTAACAGTTTGTAAATAAACGTTAAGATAGCGGTACATAGTACACACAATGAAGACCGAGGTCATCAGTCAATGCCGTTTCCTGATAACGGGGATTCACTTCAGTACTGCGGTGACGAACCACCGAAATGTACGTATGTATAATAAAATTTACACGCATAATAATCACCGAATGACTAAGAATTGCCAACTGCGATTTTCGGCCCGACGGGGGCAAGCTTACTGCCGACAAGTGGGCACTTTGTCAGTGGGCTGTATGTTTATTATTAGATGGATGAACAGCCTATATAATAAGATATACAATAAGGTATATAAGTTATAAGGTAGCATTCCACTCCATAGCACTCTAAGGCACCCACGAGAATAGATGGTTGGTCCCTATTGTGCTCCACCTTCTTTATTTCATGCGGAAATCCCTTCGGATAAAACCGCACGCCGCCTGAGGGTCGTGGTGCTAGGTTGGAGGTGAGGTTGTCTTCGACATGTCCCTCGCACCCCGGCTGACCCAGGGCTATCCTAACGGTCGGGCCCTCCTCGGGCCTATTGTACTCCACCAGGAACCAATAAGGCGTACAAATTTATTTATTTTATTCTTTTTTATTTATCAGATACGGTTGCATCTTTGCATACAACTTTATATGCAAAAGTGCAGCCGTACCTTCTTTGTCGACTGTACGGACATCACATCACACCAGAGGCGTCACATTCACGCTGCTGACCTTTTATGAACCAATTTTCCTTCTCTTTATATCCGTCTTCGAAATGAATCAGGTGTGGCTTAATAGCTCAGTTGGTAGTGCATTCCCCCTGTAAGGGAAAGGTCGTGAGTTCAAGCCTCACTTGAGCGTTTCATTTTTTCCGATGTTTTTCGAATTTTAAAGTTAGCATTAAAAATGCTATAAAAAATTCAGTCAAACTTCTAATATCCTTCTTGAAGAACCCTATATTTTTGTTGCCTGGAGAAAATCACGATAGGGACATTCCGTAGCTAGAGTGTGCACGTAATGAAGTCCCTTTTATACCCCACTGTACCCTATTAACCAAATGCTCTTACAAACAAAACACAACTAAATTATTGGTACTGCTTTCAGTAACAAATGGAAGCTATAATTAAATGGTTTGAATGGTATTATCAGTTTCGCATATCCGCGTCTGTTTATCAACGATAAAACATGTCCAACCTACGGCAATTTATTCATAATCTGCTCTATAATTTCGCATAAATTCTGATCCCACTGTATCTCATTTGCAATACTGATATATTTCTACAGGAAACCTCATCATCATCCTTGCTTTATCCTGGTCTCATGTCGCATCTGCGGCCTTCACCTTGGGATCCAAGATTTAAAAACCTTTTAAATGATGTGGCTTGGTTTTAGGCTCTCGTCTTATCATCTGGACTTCACCCTAGCTTTATAACATACAGAGGGGTGGAGTCAATTGACGGACTGTATTATAAATAAATATATTCGCAACTGCTGTCTGACCTGAGTAATGGTTAGTAAGCAACCACTGTAAGAGTAGTTCAGGTTGCCTTGACACTAAGGGCAACCTGAAGATAGAAAGAAAGAATTTTTTTTTTGCAACTACTTTCCATTTCTAACTACGGACCTCTGATGCTTTAGAGGCGTTGGCTGGACCATAGAGACTATTGGCAGCCGGGACTGACTTTTAACGTGTATGAGGACTCAGATTAATTATTCCCATCCAAATAACAAACGTATTTATGCAGCTTAACCCACTAATCGTTTACTGAACAGTGACCATTACACTGATCGGCGATTCTCTCTCGCTCGCGCCACCGCCGCTCCCGTTCCGCCGTCTCCTTCACGACCAATTTCTTGCTCACAGAAGGAAACGCCGGCCGACCACGCGTCCGCACAGAACACTCACTCCCAGCGCCACGACCAGCTCCCGCTGGCCTAAGCCGAAACAGTGACGCCACAGGAATTAATTTTCAGTATACAAAGTTTTTTCAATCACTTAGGTGACAGACAAGCATACTGCCTACCTGATGGGAAGTGGTTACCGTGGTCTATAGACGTGTGTGACACCAAGAGCTAATCTATTCTGTGCCAGAGGCGTCGCACTTGTGTTGTTGACCTTACATTGTTCAAAAGCAATCTGTTTCGAACATGACAAAATATAGGCTGAATACTGTATACACAGTCGGCATCGAAACAAGCAATACGGAACATTAGACAGGTACATAATATACTAGGCGAACATACAGTATCTAGCAGTAAATTTGGGCGTTCGCCAAATGCAATGCTCATCCATTATGTTGACTCGACGCTGCACGGGAAGTGGTTTGTTTTCACTGTCGTACGGCATTCGATTTTGTAATGAAATCTACACCACATAATGGTTATATTTCTCGTGACATACTATTCATCATCGTTATCTTATGATTGATCCCATTTTATCAACTAAGGATGGCAGTATTATATTAAGAATACACTCTCAACAATAAGGATGCAAAAGAATATCATAGGTATTCTTAATTTCTGGTTGCCAAGTTTCCACGCTGAGAACACAGCTACAACAAAAGCAGCAGCCTTCGCATGGCGGCGCAGACATAAATTTTCGCTTGTCTTTGACCCATGAAGTTAATAATCATGTCATTTTGGTTATGTGAAACCTTTTTCCAACCAATTCATTGGTCGAAGATACATCACGATTTTGTCGATGTCTACCATGTGAGGCTGCTGCAACATTCTAATTTTTCGGAGATTGTCTTTAAAAATGTCAATGATGTATCTGGTGTCAAACAATGGAACCACACTATTTTATATACAGAGTAAATACAGCTCTCCGGAGTGTGCTCTGTGATTGAAGCATGTTACACGTCCGGCTGAGGTCCATTTCCCAAAATGCATGGATTTAGGTTACATGGCACCACTGGTATTGATCCACCGACATTTTGTTGTAATGATAACTTACTTTTTGTAATGTTACATATTGATTACAGTTTGAACTTTGCTGTCAATATGTATTTACTGCAAGATATGTATTGTGGGAATTGCCCCATTGAGCGTATCTGCTAAGGGCCGGTTCAACCAAAGGCGAGTAAAGTTTATTCCTAGAATAAACTGCCAATATGTGGGTGATATCGCCTGTTTAGTCTAGGCATAAACTTTACTCGCGTTTGGCCGAATGTACCATGAAATGAATAACTCCTCAATAAATTCCTAAATAAAATGGGTAAAATGGTCACTTAGATGAGCAGAATCACAACAATTGATTTACTAATCAGATTCTAATTTTGTGTAAATATCGCGTAAAAGACAAAATATTATCCACACGATTCCAATAAAGTGGCCTTTTTAACCGACTTAAAAAAAGGAGGAGGTTCTCAATACGTCTGTATGTTTTTTAGACCTGCAGATGACAATCGGTTCACGAAAAATATCAAAGTTCAGTCGTATCACAGTTAAATTAAAGTAAAGCCTACGAGACGAGAGAAAAAAGGTAAACAAAGCTACCATTACTGAGTTACGTTGCGATAACTAGCGATTATTTTCTGTCCTTGTCGCACATGCCACACGTACGTACGTACCGGAAAGCTGTCAGCTCAGCGGATCTAAACTATTAGATCCGCCATCTTACGAGCAATTTAATTCCTGTCTGGAATGCGCTTGATGTGATAAATGTTTGGAACTGCTGAAACTTTGTTTACCTTTTTTCTCTCGCTTCGTTGGCTTTACTTTAGAAAGTCGACCTCAACTGTGTCGAGAAAAGGCAGAGAGAGAGAGAGAGAGAAAAGACAGACTCAAACTTTAATCAGTCATGATTAAAGTTTGAACTTTATCGATATGTATTGCTGCTAGAGTTGTATTGAGGGATTTTCGCTTTCTTATGTGCTTTCCTCGAATTAGTTAAATTGGTTCACGTTTTCACTCCCCCCTTTATCGATTGGGTAATTTATAGCTGTTGCTGTCCTCTATTTCCAAACTATAGCCTATCACTATACTTATTGGTTCTGTGGTTTAGGCGTGAATGCGTAACCTAACAGACAGTGTTACTATTGCATTTATAATATTGGTATGTTTATTCTTACTTGTATTACATCATACATTGTAGGTAAAATAATTAAGGTTGGTTAGGCAAGCCGTTAAGTAATCAGGAAAGTATCCCTTTTATCTTAGCCCTCCTTCCAATATGTTGTGTGTGTTGATATTACGAGGGCAACTGCCGTTCGGGGTAGGGTGGCCAGTATTCCGGCCTGATATTGTAGTAGGGTAATTCTAATAGTATCGACCAGTGAAATCTTATGCCCATATTCCAGAAAAACGCTCAGTTACAGCTCACAATAATATTAGAACTGTCTATGACAGTTCAGACTACAATCGGTCCTTATCCTAATTTCCCCTTTAACAGATTCCCCCGAAAATGATTTGTTCTCGATTCCCTTTGAAATTTAAATGTAAAAGTTTTTAAATTTCGAAGGGAACTGTTAGAAATCGAGATTTACCTTTTTATAAATGAGTTTAATGACTGGGTATCGTTTTGGAATACCGACCTTCATTTGTTATAATGATGCAAGAAATTCATTGCTCGAAATGTTCTCTCAATTTCGCTAAAACCATCGCTTATAAGTGGAGAAATAATATTTGCAGTTAGTACATAGCATCAGCTTTTGTCGCTCCACAAACACTGACATATGCGGAGCGGCAACTAGGGCGCAGACCCGTGTTTGCATTGCTCGAAACACAGGTCTGTGTGACAATCTAGATATTTGGTCCGTGCGGTACCAACGTGCAGGTACAAATTTACATATTATGTAAAGCGTTTGTATTAATTATTATCTTACTGATAAAAGTTTGTGATGATATTTTATTTGATACTCAATCAGCCAATACTGATGAATGGATCTGGTTGGATACATAGAATACCAGTACAATACCGACCTATGCGGGTGGAGCAGCGGGCACCAACATCATGTACCGTTATTATAAATGCATAAGTTCGACTGATTTGATTTTGATTACCTACTTAATTTCGCAGTGATGCCTTACCAGATCCGGATGAATCGGCTTGGACTTGAGGTTCCCTAGGGCGCTAAAGAACTTAGTGGGACATCATACAAATATTTTAAAAATATGTACATTAATATATATTAATGTACATAATTGAGACGTCCTCTTGAGAAAGGGAATACTTTTTATTTGATATATTAGCAATAAAAGAACTCTTACGATTAAGCATTTTTATTTGTACATAATATATTAAAGAAAATATAATAATACAGAACACTATTACCAACGCCTCTATAATACATGACAAAAAATAGCAACGATGAGAAAAATGTACATAGAATATTTAAAAAAAAAGTTACTTTTAGAATTATCGTCATTTTGGTTTTTACTAATAGCAACACTTGAAGACTACTAAATATTTCTGAGTTACTTAATAAACTTTTTCCAAAAGGCTGATTGTAAGCTTCGCTATCATTACGCTATGTTACGTGTGTTGGATATAGAATGATTAGCTCTACTGCTTTGTTAACGCAGCAGATTGTCACAATATTTTGCAGCTCACATAATCAACTTTAAAACTGAAGATCATCAGACTGTTCTTAAAATACAATAGTAGTAAAGCATAAAATTTTCGGACCCACATTTCTTATTAAATCTTATTATACTGTCATCATTTTCAAGATAATAATAGTTTATTATATTATTATCTTCAAAATAACGTTAAATTTGGTTCCTTTTTTGATAATTCGGCTCTCCGTAACAATATACGAAGGAAAAGTCTGTTACTTGTTTAAATGAATAGGTACCTATATACCTATAATGACTGAATCATTTTACTACCGATCAACTTAGCTCTAAAACCTTAAAAAACACGAAATATATATATTGAACTGGTCTTCTGAAACCTACAAAAATACCTTTCTACATACATACATAATTAATAAATTGTTGATCGTTAGAAAATTTGTCAGTGTTCGGGCACTTCTGAGTGTGGCTGTACCTTTAAAATTATAGTACTAACAACTAAACCATTCTGTTTGATTTGTTATACAATATGAATATAATAATTATTAATCTAGAGCTACATAAATAAGTACTAACTTATATTTTATTTAACTCACAGTTGTATTCATAAATTAAACGGAAACATACCAACTTTTGAGATGATAGTTTTTTTTTTATATTTCATGCCTGACCATGTCATGCAATTTAATTTTTATGGACTTTTATTTATGAAAATAACTATATTCCCGAAATTTCGGGCCCGAAAGAAATACAAACGTATGAAGTTACTTCGTATCTCTTTCGAAAGGGTTCAGACATGATTCAGGCCACATAGCAAATATAGAGAGGAGCTGTAATAAAATTCCTAAGAAATAATACGTGACATTTTACGGCGGTCAACATTGGCTATAGTTGCCAAAAGAAATACTCAATTTAATATCAGGCTAACGGAGCTGTGCACAGAAAACTAGTTTTGCCATCAAGTTGGTATACGAGTCCCTCTCTAATGAACACCGGCAGAAAACTGATTAAGGTATATTTATTTATTTATTTATTTATTCAGGAAACATACAGTCATGTACTTAAATAGCAGAGAACATATTTTTCTTAAAGACTTAGAGTTCCATATGACACTATAGTAAAACAATAATAAATCAGCGACACTGCCGCACAAATGTTACAAAGAAGAAAAGAAAGGAAAAGATTATTTTACTCTATGTCCGTGAGGAACATAGCTCTTAGTGCTTTTTTATACACAAACAAACTGCTGTTGAACATGTCCTCCTTTCATTTTTGGGAATAGGAGTAACAAGTGTTTGCTTCCATAAACTAGGGAATTCACCCAATTCTAAAGATGCTTTAAAGATAAGTGATAGGGGAATACATAATTGGTTGGCACAATTTCGAATAAATAAAGGGTGTACGCCGTCATAACCGCCCCCTTTATTTATATCTACCTTTTTTAGTTCCTTTCGAATTGATTCCGTCGTAATTTCTAGAGAGCCAAAATCAACGGGGGAGTCCAGAGGTGGGCAACTAAAATCCACAGTTAACTGACAGGGTGGTGTTTGTACAAATACAGTTTTGAAATAGTCATTAAATAAGTTACAGGTATGTTCACCACAATTCGAAACACGCTCGTTATACTGCCTACTGTCGTGAAGTCAGGACCTAGTTGAGAATCACAGCACACATTACTGAAGCCTCCTCCTCTCTATCTTTGCTCTGTTATTGAGGCAAAGCGAAATTTACCGTTCAAGGCACCGATTGAGGGAGTAAATGGCTCTCATGGTACCGATTTGCATTTTCGGATATATGTTTCGTGAAACTGGCACTTAATGTGTACCACTATCATACCACTTTGTATTATAAAGTGGCGTGCAAGTAATCTTATGTTTTCTTAATTCACAACATCATTAGTAGAAGTTTATTTTTATTTTGGCGATAGAAGATAATGTCTTCACGTTGATTATATCGATCAATATAATCCGGAGTAACATTTAATGTTAAAACCAATGATATTATATTAAAATGAGGTATGAAGTAACATTCCACCACTCTCGAGGTATGAGGTAGCATTTCAAACCTTTCGAAGTATGTAGTAACATCTCAATACTATCACAATGTCAAAAATAAATACTTGAAATGTATGTAAATATTTACATGGTATTATATCCTAAGTAAGAAGTCTCAAATAAAATTTACATTTTAAATTCTTATTAATGTTTTTAGTTCAAAAATAATTTTGATACTAGTACCTTGTTTTATTACTTTTATTAGCCATTTAATTTATTTTGCGTATATTTTGAGTAGGTACCGAATTTCAAGGTGTATTAAATATTGAACCAGAATTCGCAATACTCAAACAATAGACGTCGATTAAAACGGCGCTATGGTTCCTGAAACAATAGTAGTTTATGGTTAGTAGCTGAAATATAAAATCTCGTGTATTTTTAATGTATCTATTAATTAACTATTTATTACTACTTCATGTATATTTAACCACCCAATGTACCATGCATGTTAACACTGGTGTTACAAACGTCCTTGGTCTACGGTACAACTGATTATTAACTGATAAACCTTGGACCTGTTTGTTAAAAGTAGTAGTACTAGCATTATTACTATACATAGTTTTAAAATTACATAATATCTTTAATAATATTGTTTTATAATCTATGTTGTGTGTGAAATATTCTATATCTATGATCAAAAAAATTACCTCATAAACTGAAACTGCAGTCTTTTTAATAACGTCTGTCTTGTCCTTAGGCTGCCAATAACTTTTGCTCCTTTCATTTCGTTCAATACTTATCCACTAAATACGCCTTCATTTATCTGGCGGCAACCTATAAGTTTAAATTTAATCATTTACTGATAGCTAAACTTTAAAAAAGAATGCCTCACACCACATTCGTCATATGACATTAGATTCAAAATTGTACAAAATAATATACTGTACTGATACAAACAAAGTTTAATTTAATAAATTAGGTATAATACGATGTCACAAGTCGTCCAAAATCACGTCTCCAATTTAAATCTATGATATTAGTCTCGTTCTCATTGGCACTCACTTTTTCACTCATTTCTTATTGCATTCGATCTTATATTAATATTCATACAAATAAGATTTACAAAATGTTATGTAGGTACTTACGTATGTGTTGACAGGATAGCATAGTACCGGATCCACAGATTAGATAATAGTTACCAGGAACACACAGAAAGGCATATTGTATTGTAATAACTGACAGAAAATGTATGTGACCGAGCGGTACTTCTACACATTCGTACGAGTTTCCATTGCAAGTGGTGAACTCGTTATAGTGCACAACTTTATACAAAGTGACGTATCTACCTCTTTGAAATATAAGATCATTGGTTTACCTAACGCCAGTTGTTATAATCCTTAAACATATTGTGAGGTTGTTATGATACTTTCTGATTTAATTGCTGCTTTTATACTGATTATTTTTGATTGAATAAAAATTAAAAATACAGCTTAAATTACTTATAAATTCAAATCAGAAAATGTCAACATCCTAGATGGAACTGGGACCACCAGCTCCTTTCAAGGGAGATTTTATGACCAACTGAGCCATTCGACATGTACCTACAGATAGCTCAGTTGGTCTGTTCTTGGTTAGTTAAAATCTCGAGGTTTCAGGCGACTGGGACCACTACATAACTGGGACCGCGGTGTCACTTGCCTGATTAGTTTTATTTATTTTATTTCGTCAGGCAGGTCGGACCACTCGTAATTTTAACTACAAATCCATTGTTTAAATATCAAATTTAGTGTAGTTAGCAGAAAAAGTGTTACAAATAAAACAAAGTTAATCATTAGTTAAAAAAATTAATTTACTTTTTTGTACTAAGTACTAAAAAGTATAACACTTTTAGCAGGCTCTGCTTTACTAAAATTATTATTTACTTTACCATGAGGGTACCGCAACACTGAAATTCTTATTTGCAATTCAGATAGCCATTGCCGACCTATCAATGACGTCACACCCTTACTAATTATGAATAGACTGAGTTCTTTCACCACATCCTTGTAACGTACTTTGACCCTTATACTAACTAACGGCTTAATTTTAGATTTGCTATCATAGAAAAGAAACATACTTAGACTTCTCCAGAATGTTCCTAAAATAACGTTCATACGTAGCTTCACTTATGCAGGAACACGGAGTCCCAGTATCTATTTCCATTTTCAATTTGTGTCCGTTAATATCTACGTACACACTCACCGGCTTATAGTCTCCTAAAACCATCTGAAGCAATGGTTCTACTTCTTCCTCTGATGAAAAGCTGCCTTCCCGTTGCAACAACTTCCTCTTTCGGTTGCACAAAGTGCGCCTTGTACATGCGTGGATCACCTCCATATCTTGAATCTGGTCTTGGCTGGCTAGCCCTACTAGCAGCACCTCTGTACGACCAAACTCTCTTTAAATGTCCATTGTTCCTGCAAGAGTTGCAGACAAAATTGGTGTACCTACAGCCCTCTGTCTGATGCTACGCACCACAAGCTTCACACCTTATGTGCACACTTTTAGGCGCCCCTGGACCTCCATCCCCGCGGCGTGTATACTCCCGGGGCCTGCCCGACGCTGCAACGCGGAGTACAAGCACCGCATTCGTGGGACCCGCCGATTCATCCACGGCAGCCGCGTCCCTTTCTGCCGCCTCTAGAGCCCTTGCCAACGATATTGCCTCCGTACATGTGAGTTTGGTCTCGGAAAATAGTCGCTGTCGAATTATATCACTTGCTATACCACATACAAATTGGTATCGCAAATTTTCATAAAGCGTACCCCTAAACTCACAGTCTTTTCACATTTTCTTCAACGCCGCGACAAACTGGACAATTCCCTCACCGTTCTGCTGCCGCCTCTGCCGAAACCTGTATCGCTCCGCCATCGGTTTTGACTGGAGGTGAGCGCGAAGCAATTCGATGATGTCTGCGTATTTCATCTCACTTGGTTTTTTCGGACTTGCTAGGTTTACCATTACTTCATACATTTCGTCACCAACCAACGAAATAAGTGTCGGCAATTTCAGCTCCTCTTTTATGTCATTTGCAATGAAGTACATCGAGATACGTTCGCAATATAGGGTCCAATCGCCCGTAATAGTATTAAATTCTCTTACCTTTCCCAAGGACATTACAGCAATCTTTTAACACTGAACAGTGAACACGCGTTTATTATAATAGTCAAGGTTTATCCTCGTCGCCAATGTGCTGTTCCTACGTATTATTTAGGACAATTCATTTCATTTTTCTGCTATCTGTACATTAAAGCATATTATATAATGGTCCCAGTCGACCGATTCCAAAATGTTATCAGGCAACTGACACCGCGGTTCCAGTTGTGTAGTGGTCCCAGTCGCCTGAAACCTCAAAATCTCTGTCTGCATACGTATTACAGTCACGATTAAAACTTAATTTAAATGTATAAATAGTTATAAAACGTTACTTCTGTAAATGTATATACACAATCAATAATATATATAGTGATATCGTTGCTATTCTACGTTTGAAACCGTAAACTCACATCGGCAATTACTCTGAGTTGCATTTCCTTGACACATCACGCCATGATACATGTCACGTCACGACCCGATGTTGTCATGTCACGTCTCACGACGTAAGCCGTGACGTCAGTTACTGCAGTATAAGTCTGTCTTCCAATTAGACGATAGAAGTAGCGCGTTTTTCAGTCCTAAATTTTCATACAAATTTTAGAAGCGCCACACAGCGCCACTGTAGTATTTAGGAGTAGTGCGAAAACGCGTCACGTCGCGCTTCTAATTTGAAGGTGCCTTTAAACCGTTCAGACTCCCCTAGACAAGTGATAATTCGTCGGTAGGCCTGCATATCCATACTTCCATACTTCCATACTAATATTATAAATGCGAAAGTAACTCTGTCTGTCTGTCTGTCTGTATGTTACGCTTTCACGCCTCAACTACTGAACCGATTTTGATGAAATTTGAGTTAGGGGTAGATTAGACCATGAGAAAGGACATAGGCTATGTTTGGTCGCGATAACCGACATTCTCGCGGGCGGAACCGCGAGCAAAAGCTAGTCCATACTAATATTATAAATGCGAAAGTAACTCTGTCTGTATGTCTGTCGGTCTGTCTGTCTGTATGTTACGCTTTCACGCCTAAACCGCTGAACCGATTTTGATGGAAATTGGTACATGGGTAGATTAGACCTCGAGAAAGGACATAGGCTATGTTTGGTCGCGATAACCGACATCCACGCGGGCGGAGCCGCGGGCAAAAGCTAGTATATTATAAATGCGAAAGTAACTCGGGCTGTCTGTCTGTCTGTCTGTATGTTACGCTTTCACACCTAAAATACTAAACCAATTTTGATGAAATTTGATATAGGGATAGATTAGCCCATGAGAAAGGACATAGGCTATTTTTGGTCGCGATAACCGACGTCCACGCGAGCGGAGCCGCGGGCAAAAGCTAGTTGTAGAATATGATGATGAATGTATGGGATTGACGCGTATTTTAACGTTTATGATAGTTTATTCTATTCTGTTTTATATTACAAACGTATTACCACTGGTCTAAAGAGGCTGGTTGTGACGTAACCGAGTCATAAGTGGGTCATACGTTACGACATGTTTATGTACTAAGACGGGATAAAAGTGTTCAAAAAGCGCGTTAGAAACTTAAAAATAAGTGTGAAAAAGCTTTGTGAAAACTAAGCGTAAATATGACGTCATACTCCCTAAAAATTCTACAGTGACTAAATTTTAATAAATTATAATACCTATTCATAACTTTGGTATAATAATAATCGGTTATCTAACTTGTGATAAATAATTGCATAATTCAATGACTTCTATTTATATTACTAGACTATAATATGGACAAAACATTGATCATTAAGTTTTTGTAATCATCACACAGGTGACAAAACAACCAAAGAGTCACGCAAAGGTATACTGTACAGACACAATATTAGTATCATCAATACACTATATTATGTACCAATAATATTGTGTGTGTTTGTGTGACTTGTGTTATTGAGTGTACACTATTTACAGTACAATATTTACAAAAGTATATACCTATTACACTTCATGTATGTCGTGTGAGCGGTTTGCCAAAGCCCTATAAGGCATCAAAATCACTAATTTATTCAGCACATTGTTCCGTATCTCTCACCTTTTAAACAGCTAGTCTAGTATTATACATAGAAAGTCATTGTTATTAAATCTTAAATAAATTTTTCAACTTGAAACTACGAAAAGCTTCATACTAAGAATTGAAATTATAGACAAGGTTATTAACGATGGAGTCGCCATTTGTAAAGATGCACCTCCAATCGGTGCAATAAAGCTGAGCTCCTTTATTTGATCACAGGTGAGGTTCTTGTACCGGTTCTTATGGTCATATCTAGGCCACTTCTGTATAGCTTTATACAGGTTTTCACCAGGACTTAATGTTGGTCGAATGTCACTTGCTCCTACGATCTGGAAGTAGGGGTGAAGATAGCCCATTTTGACACCTTCGTGTAGGAGCAGGTGTGCCCTGCTTTCTTGCAATGCTGTTACTTTTGAGTAAGTAGGCTTTCCTTCTCTGTAATCACCTGTAACAGAAAATATTTATTGTGGTATTAAAATAGTCTTTTAAGGGAGCACTTTTAAGGGAGCTAACTTCCCGTAATAACTGCCATAGACGTTCGTATAGCAACCGAGAATTACGGCTCAACGTAGGTAATCCTCCGAGTTAAACTTTTGATCACCTATTTATTAGGACAGACTTGGCTAGTGTTGTGTAACCTCGTAATATTTTAATCTACTCGGTTACTACTTTAGGCATGAGTCCATCCTTTAGGTACTTTACCATGTATGTCCATAAGTGCTGTAGGTATAGTAAGTATGCGGTATTTTCCCCAGTCCTGCTGTTTAAAACTGACCTATATTATATCGTTCCATTAGTCAACACACAACAACATGATAATAATTATATGTATTTCAGAAATCCCCCTAACGGTCTGACCCTCCTCAAGAGAGGGGGGGGGGGAGCGTTGAGTTTTTACGTGAAAGAGTAACAAACATCCATCCATTTCTATCGCGTTTATAATATTAGTAGTATGTACCGGTTCGAATTTTCATTACCAATTACATGGTGTGAATTCTGAGTACTTGGAGGTGTCATATCTTGATGATAAATTGTGCATTACTGATCAAAGTTTTGCTTACCCACGAATGCCAAGCCCAAAGAACAGGGATTGTAGCTGTGAGTGTGTGCTCCAACTATGTTCCATCCACGGCCTTCGTACACCCTTCCATCGTTACCGATAACAAAGTTGTACCTGAGGTTCAAAGAAAATAACACGTACATACTTAAATACTGTTATTTAGTCGTATTCAAATCCCAATAAATAGTTAAGTAAGTTAAAGGGCATTTCTAAGTAAGTAGCCACTAAAAACTTTCAGTTACGCGAACTTAACCTCACTTCAATAACTTAGATTCACTTATAAAGTTTATATTCTAAGGTTTAAGTGCATACCATGAACATTTACAGTACATTCACACTATATAAAGCACTTGTACCAACACGAACGCCTGTCCAATAATTTATATTCCTCAATTGACAATTTAGCAATTCACTACTGCAAACCTAATTGCGGCCATTTCTTGCGCATCCGTCGGTATGTCATTTCCACGGAGACGGAAACATTTTGTCTTCTGTGGTCATGTCACAGCCTGTTCGTATATTTTCTACATTCATGATGTATGCTTAATTATAATAATTCTATTGTTGCAATTAGGAATATGTAGTGACGTCATAATATACATTAAGTGATTCAACAAGTCGGTAGTAGGTAAAATAATGGTAAAATAACAATAACACCACAAACTTGTGGTTTATCAGCTTGGTGTTATTAAACTAATTATTATAATGCACATAATAAACTAATTATTATAATATACAGAAATGATGCTCATCTGCAATGTCTGTTATAACCTATAGCCGCATTGTAGCCTCCTCATAGACCAGTCCAGTTGCATCTAAAGTTTGCGCTTTAGAATCGAAGTTTTCTAGGAACGACTGTCATATGACTCGGCAAGCACGAAGGAAGGCACCCTCGTCCATTCATATTCAAGTGCACCAGACTATTAGAAGAGGTTGGCTAGTAGGTTCTCATACATCCAACATACAATACATACAGGTCCAACAAATATAACTGGACAGCGCAATCTGGCAATGAACTAGGCAGAACTAAAATCATATCGAAATTGATGAAACGGGCAAGATAGATGAGTAGCGGAGAAGTGCGATCGCCTTACCTGGTCTGAGGACCATCCCTTTATGTCAAAAGAACATCTTGTGCAGTTCCTCTACAGTGAAGGCCCCGACGTAATATAAATATTATTACGTCGGGGTACAATACACTATGCGGTGTTATAATATGTACGCACAAAACTTTTGAACAACTAGACCAAATTGGATAGTTCTTTTGAAGTGAAAACTTCATGAGACGCATTGAGTAGTGAAACTTTCTTTGTTGGGCACTTATTAAGAAGAAAACATCCATTGACCTCTCGACACTGTTACTGTTACTGAAACCTCTGTAGTTCTCAAACCCTTTACTTGGTAGCGCTACACTAAATTTAGCAGAATGTTTGAGATCTACTACCGTATATAGAAGGGTATCTGGTAGATGGCGGTTTTACCAGCTTTTTGATCTTTCTTTTATTATATTTCATGACAAGGTTTGTATGGAAGAACTTTATTACACTGAGGCGAAGCGAAAACGCGCAGCTAGTCAATATAATATACAAAAATACATCGCTGAAATTGATGTACACGCATAACTTTTAAACTTCTTATTGCAAGAGAATAAAATACCACGGGTGCTATTATTGCACGGGTGCTATTATTGCACCGGGTAATTAGGGCGCGCAGCTATATATAAGAATATTTTAAATATCTGAAATACTTACGGGATATCATAATTATAGGAGTCCATATAATGTGACTGCATTAATCTCATTTCAGAGGCACAAGTTGAGACCGTGCACTCTGGGGTGGCGGTGTGAGACACTATGACGAGACGCAGGGGTTTGTAAGCATCAGTCCTGTCTGTGAGGTTTCTTGCCTGCCACATTTGTCTTGACGTGAACCCTGTGGACAAAAATACACTTGTATTTTGTAGAAGTTTTGACTACAATACCTCTATAAATTGCTTCATTCCATATTCCATCTCTACTATACTATTACAAGTAAAATTTAAAAAACCCACGACAGTTAAAAAGTAATTGAATTAAAAAGCTGGGGAATAGTCACCCTATCTAAGAATATGCACCAATCAAACCCAAACTAATAATTGAAAACTGCATCAAAATCGTACTAGTAGTTTTGGAGTAAATTGGCAACATTGATTTGCATTAAAAATGCTTACTGTAGCGCCCCCTGTTGAGTTGTCATTGTAACACCTAACTAAGAACATGCTCCAATTAAAGCCGAACCGATAACTGAAAAGTGCGTCAAAATTGGATTGGTAGTTTCGGAGAAAATGGCAACAAACACACAAACATCCTCTCACCCCAAACGCATAGGTATACCGTCTCCGTTCCGTTGTGGGTAAAAAACAGAAAATGTTCTTGGAGTAAAACTAGAGATATGAAACATGGGTTAGTTATTAAAATAATTTTATAGTGACATTTAAGATTTAGGGAAAGAGCTAGATCTTTCCTGCTTCCTTTCTGCTTTATTGCTGATCATTACAGACTTGTAAAAATAGCAACGGCATTCCAGGCATTCTCGTTGGCTACCAGGTTAGCACCACTGTCAACAGTGTGAGGTTTCTCACACACATAAACACATCTTCAAAAAAAGCGGGATGAAAATTACGGGTGAGCGTAAAAAAGTGGTGTTGCTCGAGCTAGAGTATAATTATTATATTAGAGTACTTACAATCATCAGATGCCATACTTCTAGGCATCTCATTGAAGTATATTATAAGCAATATGAATATCGTTTGAACCGACATTGTATCGGTTCAAAGTATTTCTACTTATATAGGACGTCAGTAGGTATGACCTGAAAAAAAAAACAAGGTGAGTACAATCTTCATCGGACTTCGATCTCTTCCTCATCATCATCAACATCATCACAGGACCCATTTCTCAGGATAATTGCATCCTTGAAGCTTGCACTTTGGAGCCCAAGTTCTTTCTGATAAAACTATCTCTTAGTAGCTGAACTGAAAAAGCCAACGAAATAAGTTACGGTCACAATTAAAATTATCACTTTCAGATGGGCGTGGGCAAACACACACTAGTTTAACATTTGCTTGGAAGCTTATTACAATATGAAAAACATTTCATACATACGTGTGGATTAGCTAATCTTCTGTTAATAAAGTCGGTTAATACAGTTGAAGGTTTTAGCAGCAGTATCAAGAATAAAAACCAACCAAAACTACAACCGGCAAGAATGTTTATAAAACCAATTGTGAAAGTTATTACGTAAGTAATCTCGCATTCCATTTTCAGTTATATTTAAATTATTTTAGCGTAATAGCAATTTGAGATAACATTTTTAGATATAATTGTTAATTAGCCTAGTGGTATGACGAGACGAGGTCTCGGGTTCGATCCCAGGTTTACCATAGCACACACCAATGACTTTTCGATGCTTTTCGAAGTTATGTGTGTATTTTATCGCAGGTTTATAAGTGCCCGGTTAATGGCAATAGGCTCGCCACCTATTACATTGGGACCTAAACATAAACCGGCGAAATGTGGGTGCTAGCACCTCTGCCTACCCCTTCGGGGAATACAGGCGTGAGTTTATGTTATGTTATGTTAATTAGATAAGTCACGGTATTTATTCCAGAAACGTCAGGCAATGGTGAATAAACGCAACGTACAATACAATTGTATAATGTGGACCTACCATAACGTGCTAGAAGTTTGTATTCTAGGAGAGAAAAAGGAATGAAGTCTAATTCACATCACTAAGACCACCTCCTTCGAGCCTTTTCACAACTTAGTTGTAGTCGGCCTTTAGTCTACGAAACGGCTGAACTGCTACGTTAAGCAACTGCCATAATTTTATCGCCTCAATCCACCGGTGATATTGAAATTCTCTAGTTTGACCAGATCAGATTTTAAGGAATCCAACAATATTTAAGAATGCCCAATTTTCTTATAGGACCTAGGACCGGTAACTTAACATATTCTCCAAGGCACGGAGGGATACCAATGTAAGTGTAATGAATGGACACTCATTTAGAATGGCCTGGATACGTACTATCCTACGAGTACTTGGTTACCACATAACCACGAGCCCCACAGAGTCGAAGATGTATAATAGTATTAATATGCCATCAAATGTAGAACGCGGTCACGCGTATATACAATCGGTGTATATAATCACACCTACCAACTGTTACCTATAAGAGAGTTTAGTGTAGATTTTCTTCTAGTCGCCTAATTCTAATCATCATTATTTATTATTATCGTGATGATGGGGATTAGATGGCAGTTCGTAATGTAGAAGGGTAGGCCCCGGGTTCTAAAATGCAAGATGACCGAATATAAATATAAAATTCAGGATAATTCATCCACTTTCAATTCAAGGATGAATAACAAACATTATTATTGTGACTAATAATGTAAAAGTAACAAATAAACATGTCAATTTATAAACATGATAATTGTACGAATTCGCTTTATTGAAATTTTATTTAAAATAGGCACAAAAATAATTTTATACTTAAATATGTATTTTCTAATTAAAATATTTAAAAAAATCAAATTAACATTAATTAAATAAATTAAATACTAATAAGTATATTACATACTAGGATAATGTAGAACACTCACCTTTTATATTTTCGATTTTGTCAAGAAACTATATCTTATGCATGCACTCTAAGCACTGTGCAGACTGTTCAGCATTACATGTTATGGTCAGAGAATGGTCAGAGACGACTGGCTTCACTGTCTCGACACTTGCAAGTTTTACATATGACGGCGGTAATAAGCCTTTTGTAAACGTTTTGTATTTCGTATCCTCTGTTACTCATCCATAAGCAGGTTAGTTATATTAAATTCTATTAGTTAGACATACGACTTACTTTTAAATGTTACTAATATTTAACTTTATTCAGTTTATCAGGGCTGTATGTCCGGTGATAATACTTTATTATTGTATAAATATTGGCGAGAAAAAGCTGTTTCAGTAATAATGCAAATAATGAGAAACATGAATTTTCGATTATAATAATTACAATTGCCTTGGGTTAAGCACGTTTTGTTAATCTAATTTACATGTATGTTCACTAGTTTGGTATAGTGTTGAATAATGCTTCTGTCACATATGTACCGAGAAGCGAGAGCGAAAGCTATGCATCCTTTAGTAAATTATTATAGGTAGATACAGAATAACATACATAACATAAACTCACGCCTGTATTCCCCGAAGGGGTAGGCAGAGGTGCTAGCACCCACATTTCACCAGTTTATGTTTAGATCCCAATGTAATAGGTGGTGAGCGTATTGTCATTAACCGGGCACTTAGAAACCTGCGATAAATACACACTTAACTTCGAAAAGCATCGAAAAGTCATTGGTGTGTGCCATGGTAAACCTGGGATCGAACCCGAGACCTCGTCTAAGCAGTCCATTACCCATACCACTAGGCTGCCGCAGATACAGAATAGATAACAAAAAATACACATACATACAGACATTTACTCAAGTCTGTAAAGCTCCGAAGGGGTAGGCAGAGGGGTAACAACAGCCACATTTCGCCAACTAGGATCTTCGGTCCCACGTAATGGGGGGCGAGGCTATTACCGTCAAGCGGACGCTTATTCATGGACTGTATGTTTACTGTCGGATGAAGTACAGTCCTATCACTTAGGGGACTTTTAACTTTACGACACCCAGGGGAAGAGATGGGGTGGCCCTATTCTTCTCCACCGGAAACCAACACGCTAGCAAAAAATATCTTATTTAAAAAAATATAATGCAAATAATTTTTCAAAATATGTAGGCTATTTTTTTCTGTATGATTTTTCATGGTCTGATTCTTTGAAATACTTAAAAGTTGGTAAACTTCAATAAATACCTATTAAGACGACATTGTTCCTCAAAAGGACAAGTTCAGTGTTTCGTCCTATAAGGGTTCGGCCCAATAAGACGAATCACAAAAATTAAAAATAAGGACTAAAGTAACTTAAAACAACATATTAAAACAACTGTATTACTATTGTATGATTAAATTTTATTACAACACTTATATAACCACTTAAATATGTCTTTTAAATAACAAAAATGAAACCACCTTAGCTTCCCATAACTATTTATTTTATTCTATTTTTAGTAGCTATTTTTTGTTGTAATGGAACAGAAACACAACATCTGTGATAATATCAACTATCTGGTATCCAGCCAGCCTGATAGCAGGCAGACAGCCAAAAGGGCTATGGAGTGTTAAATACCCAATAGGGTTCCGTTTTTACCGCTAGGTATTTTAGAAGCCGTATAAAAATGGATGTCTACTTCTTGAATAGCTCTTGTATCTGGTCACAAGTCCGATTTTTATATCGATTTTCAAGGTCATAATTGGACCATCTTCGGATTGCATTGTAAAGGTCAGAACCTGGTGTATATATGTTTGGCCGCAGATCCTTGGCTCCAAGTACTTGGAAGTTGGGATGGAGGTACCCCAGTTTGACGCCTTCTTCAAAAAGCTTGCGAGCTCTCTGTTGTTGCAGTTCCGTTACTTGTGTGGTGGTGAAAAGTCTTCCAAAATCATTGTAGTCACCTGTAGGACAAAATAATCAAGTTAAACTATATTTAATTTTCTTTAAGAACTTCAAATAATCACTGCAACTATAAATGATCCATAATTTAAAATGCGGAGGGCAGATGATCGGCAGAAATGGCGCGCATTGGGAGAGGCATATATTCAGAAGTGGACTGCAATTAGGTATTGCACCCGGGATTTCATAGTTGTCGTATTCCCGGGATTTCACACAATTTTTTACCTTCTAATCCATCCTTTTCTGACAACAACTTCCACGTATTTTTCTGACTACAAGGCTATTTTTTTATTTAGGGTTAAATTCAAAGATTCGCGCTATTATGACATTATCAGGTCTGAAACTGGTGAATTTGTATCTTCCTCAATCCCGGGAATTGCCAACTCTAACTGCATAGACTAGATTGATGATTGAGAAATAAACGATTTTGTAAAATGACGAAAATGGGAACTACGCTTGTCACTGTCAAAATGCACATAGCACTATTTGACAATATTGAGAAGAAAGTGGCGGCTTTCTTCAGTTCACGAAATTACTGGTCTTATATATAATAGGGCTCGATTTATTACTTCTGCGCTTACAGTCACATTGACCTGACAGGTAATGTAAATCTGTTAGAAAAAAATATTGCAATAAAAATCATAGCTGCTCTTTTCTAATAATAATAGTTTTATCTCGATTCAGGCTGAGTGTCATTCTAAAATACGGGCCTTAGATTGATAACTTTTGTAGGCATGGTGTAGCGTGCGACGGGATTCCTCTGGGGAAGTCCCTTTATCGTGGCAAACCACAGTAGAATAGTATTATACATATACTTGCGTTACAGATTGAACAATAGAAACCTCTATTTGTTTATACTTAATGCTAAAAGCAAATTTTGTAGGTACCTAAACTCTAACTCAAGGAGCGGCGATGATGGGGCATCCTGTCCCATGCCCGCTGGTTTCAATTTTTGAACAGCTGGTGCAGGCGCATCCGTGACATATCAATTGACAGCGGTAGCGCCGTGGGTGTCAACACTACCGGTCTGGACGCGCCTGGGACCTCACGTACATCCTCCTGTGCCGGTGTTGGAGTAACCTTTTGGACCCTGGGTACCGGTTCAAGGAATACCACGTAGATATTACCCATTAAGTAGTACAGCCTGCGCTCGTGGGCCAACACTAGTCGTGCTGCCACCTCTGGGATGCGGAAGTGTAGGCTGGTATTTGTGCCGTCTGGATTCTCCATTGTCGCAATGCGGTCCCACGTGTTGATTCTGAAGTGCCGGTTCTGCCTCGCTAAGAGCCTCTGCAGATTTTCAGGGTTCTCTACGCGGCCCGGCACGCTGACCAAACAGGATATTTTCCTGGGTATGTGAGATTGCGCCCGAACCACTAGGTTGGTGTTGGGGTGTGGTGACTTTATGGCGCTTACGGCCGCAACAAGCCACGCCAGCGTGAAGTTGTTCTCGCACCATATTTTGAGGACGCCGTCTGAGTGGTGGGGTTGACCACGAATTCGTACGTCGTACGGAGTGGTGGAGAGACTAGCATCCAGGTCCGCTAGAAGCTCGTCCCTGAGCTTGCTCTCAAGGTTGTCACGTATAGCCTCTGCTTGCGTCTGTGACAGGTCCTGGAAAGGTTCTGTCATGACTGCTACACAGAGACTATTGCCTAGGAAGGTGGCGGCCGCCTTAACGTACGACCCAGAAGACCTGCCGGAGTTTCTGGGCTTTTTGCCCTCTCCGATTGGAGTCACGGTGTCTTCTGGCCGTGAGTGTTTTGTCAGCATCGTAGCGAACCTTGCGGCGGAAGCAGCTGACGAGCTACTCGTGGGCCAGCCGGGGTTGGCGGGGCGCCTTACGGCATCTGCTGCATCCACTCGAGCCCCCGCTCGGGCCTGGAGTAGGCTTCTTTTGGTCGAGTGTATCTTTTTTTGTGCCATCAACGAGGTAGGGTTGGTGGTTGCGGACGATTTTATGGCTTCTCTAAGAGAGGTCATGTCCATCGGCTCAGACGATACCGGTAGTTGGCCAGAGGTCACAGTCACCTGTTTACAAGAGTCCTGGTTGGCCGGCTTACTCCTGATTTTTGGGGGACCGAACAGGCTGCGTCGAAGGGCGTGACCTTTCGTCGCAGCCTGTTTGGTTGGGTGTGGCGGTGTGGCGTCTTGCGGCGCAGATTCTGCTTGTGCAGCAGAGATCGTGCCTGTTGGGTGTTTCGAATGTACTGCTTCTGCAGCAGCGATCATTCTGGTGTCATTTTTTCGAATGGCCTCGGAATCCATGTGTTATAAATGAGAAAGGGTTCACCTCAGGAGCTCCCCACCCGCCACGGAGCCCTCACGTCGGGGACGTTGCTTGCTTAGCAAACAATCGCCAGAGCTACTCCCTTGGTATAGGTCCCCTGAGTTGGGAGAAGGACGCGTCCGCACATAACGAGATAAGCAGGGCTTTCCACAGCATGAGACAGTGCTGCTTCCGTCCAAGCCACCGCGCCATGCCGACTGCGCTCTCCCAACCCCAGAGACCTCGCTAGGCAGCCCGCTTATGGGATGCCACAGCCGATTGATCACAGGTAACTACTCTGTGACCTCCCGTGTAAGAAGAAATCCGGACCGAAGCAGCGTGTTGCTTACGGTGTGCAACAACTCCGGCACACCGCTCGCTCAACTACCAGGACTCCTTCATCCCCCCGTACGGGTCCCCGCGCACGGCACAAACACGCGGGAGATCATTGCTATCCACCACCTGCTTTTGTTTGGTGATGAACACGCAGAGACATGATCTCTACATCTCTGCGTTTGTTCGCCTGGAGGTTTCTGTTACGTCTATTTCTTGTGAAATAGACAAAGAACAGGACACGACAACCTCGAGAAGGATAGTCCACCAGACTTGCTTTGAGGATCTACACGACTTGCGCTCTCCCTCAAAACCACGTCTCCCTACCCCTCAGAAGGAGGGGGAGGGTAGGTCCATGCTAAGGTTTCGGGTAGTAGTACCATGACAGAAAGATTAGCATGTCCCCGTCCCCTAACTCCCTACTAATTAATACATAATACTACTAATTTTACAACTTACCCATAAACGCTAGTCCTAAAGAACAGTCATTATATCCAGTTGTATGTGCTCCGGCTACATTCCATCCACGTCCTTCGTATACTCTTCCATCGTTACCAATGAGAAAGTTATAACTGAAATATAGAAGAGATAGCTCTGGCATCAAAAAAGTTAGGATAGACACGACAGCTCAAAAACCACATATGGTAACAGAGCAGGCGTCTTCTCGAATGACCTAAACATCATTTAACAACCACCCTGGACAAGCTAAGTACAGTATTTCAAGCAGAATGTATCGGCATAACGACAGCGGTGGAGATGATTGCCGCCAGAAACGTCAGTCATCTAGATGTAAAGATCATCTCAGGCAGTGCATCCGAACTCCAAGCTCTAAAAAGCAACACCATAACCTCTATCCCCATACTGGAATGTCGCAACACACTCCAATCCATGGTAAACACAAACAATAATGTTGCAATAGATCAAGGGACAGCAACTCCCTCGGCAACGACCCAGGCGATGAAATGGCCAAGAGAGGATCAGGGGCGATAGTATATGAACCGGAAGCAATATTACTCATACCTCAAGCACAGGTCAAAACTTGACTGCATAAAATACGGAAGAAACCCATCAAAAAGAATGAACAAACACTAAACGATGCAGGCAAACAAAGATTGCAGTTCCAGTAGCATCAAAAACGTTTAGCCGAAACCTCGTCAGGTTAAAAAGGGAACAGATCCGCATGGTCACAGGCATCTTGACCGGTCACTGTCCCCTAAACAAACATCTATTTACCATAGGTATGACGGATAGCCCCCTGTGTAGAGGCTGCATGGGGGCAAATGAAACGCCACATCATGTGCTTACAGAGTGCACGAGCGTGGCCGAACAACGGGTAAAATTCCTTCACCAGCGTCGCTCCAGGAAGCTAGTGGAAAACTGAAAAGGCTGCTGGCTTTTTTGGAAGAGCTGGGTTGGTTGGAATGAGAGGTAAGACGGTACGCACAATGGCCTAATCAAGAAACTAAGTGCAGAACATCCCAGACAAACTAACTTACTAACCTGAAACACAATAACGTACCTTTGTAAATGGTGAGCTGATGAAATCGGTTGCCGTTCCAGCGATCTAAGGGAAATTTTATACAAAAACATTCCGTAGAATAGGCGAAATAAAATACCCAATTGGAGGAGAGCCCATGGCATATATTATTATCCTCCGTGGTCGAGTCGTACTCGAGTTTTGCACACTTAGCAACATCGGTTGTTATTTTTAAAAAGCTTGCAACTGACTTCAGTTCGTACTCGAGTTTTGCACACTTAGCAACATCGGTTGTTATTTTTAAAAAGCTTGCAACTGACTTCAGTTGAAATAATTGTCTATATATATTTATCAGAGTACAGTCGACTCGTATGTAAAGGTGTAACCATATCTCCTTTGTCGATTGTAAAAAGAGGAGAATGAGAGAAATAAAGTCGCATTCTCATGTTTATAAAAGTACTAGCTTTTGCCCGCGGCTCCGCCCGCGTGGATGTCGGTTATCGCGACCAAACATAGCCTATGTCCTTTCTCGTGGTCTAATCTACCCCTATACCAAATTTCATCAAAATCGGTTCAGTGGTTTAGGCGTGAAAGCGTAACATACAGACAGACAGACAGACAGACAGACAGATAGACAGAGTTACTTTCGCATTTATAATAGTATGGATAGATATCAAACGCTTACCGGATATCATAATCAAAAATGCTAATATAATAGTCCTGTAACAGTCTTATTTCAGAGGCACAAGTCAAAATCCTATTGCAATAAGGAGTGGACGTATCGTAAATGATCACGAGGTGTAAAGGTTTGTAAGCATCTATTCTCTGCGTGTTGTTGTACTTTCTCGCCTGCCATGTTTCCCTGGTTACAAACCCTGTGTACAAAAAAAACATGTTTAGTTTTATATAAGAATAATGAGGTTATCACTAACGTAATTAAACGATCTTGTATATAATAATAGGTACGATTATTTTATCACTTCCATTGTATGATGTCAAGTCAATACTTGGGTGCCTAGTGGGTAGGGAGGCCACGTAGCTAAATTATTTTGTACTTACTCGAGCGTTGTGGAAACCTATTAGAATTGGTAGATTAGATGATAGAAAGAATAATGGTATTTATAGTTTCCACTTTTAGTTGGGGGGCAAGCGTTTACATAACATAATAATATATAAATAGATACCTATATCATCTATCTTAATTCATGTTTTCTATTCTTTGGTTTCATTAATGTTTAACAATTATTCTGGATCGTTTATTTCTACATAACATAACATAACATAAACTCACGCCTGTATTCCCCATTGGGGTAGGCGAAGGTGCTAGCACCCGCATTTCGCCAGTTTATGTTTAGGTCCCAATGTAATAGGTGGCGAGCCTATTGCCATTAACCGGGCGCTTATAAACCTGCGATAAATACACACATAACTTCGAAAAGCATCGAAAAGTAATTGGTGTGTGCCATGGTAAACCTGGGATCGAACTCGAGACCTCGTCTCAGCAGTCCATTATCCATACCGCTAGGCTACCGTTTATTTCCGTTTAGTTTTTTTCTAAAATAAAAATAAAGAAAGACCGCGTTCGAGTAACTAAAGATATTTCTTTTGCAAGCTACCTATGCCCTTAGGCTACGCTTAAATCGCATTTTTTTCAAAATGGACACGTGTTAGCTAGTAGCTCACCTACCTTATACTAATCTGACGCGTAGGTGAAAATTCGTTGAACAATTTTTTTTTGCGTACCTACTGATATTGAAGACTATCTACAGGCTCTGGGGGAATTTGTTAATATGTAATTAGCCTCCCCTAGCTTAATCTGACACGCTCGCATTACTACCGAATTTGCCTCTACGCGTGCCCTACTATAGGTTGAGATATAAAAGATGAGTTAAAGGATGTATAAAATGGCATCTAAGCCATGGATACAATCAGGATAACGTTTACATGTAGATGATGAAAATGATGATGCCACTCGAGGTGAAATAAATCGATTAAAATATAGGTTTAATTGCACGCAGTAAGAAAACTATGTGTCCAGATGATTATTTCGTCATTCTAAAAATATTCCAATACTTTAAACAGTCTACCATGCCATATATCTGTCCTCCCAACCCCGAGATCCAAGAGCACAGCCTGCACCAGATCGATTATTTTCCGAATACCTACTCCTAGAAAGTTAGATAATTGAGGCAGTCTAGGTTAGATTATAATTATACTACTCACAATCATCTTCCTGCTTCGTTATGTCAGACTGCGTTGCATCAGCGATATCAGCTTCCACTTTTATCAGTAAGTTAGTGGATATAACGATAAGCATAATAAATAATGTAAGGACCGACATCTTACCGGTACCATATAATTATCTGCTGACAACTGGCAAATCTGGAAAAAGAAAACTTATAACATATTAAGTTAAACTATATACGTATATGCCAACGTAGCAAAATCTTACAAATCAAAAAATGTAGCACTATATCTATCAGACAATTATTATGGCAATAGTATGATGGTTTGTTTAATACGCACTCATATTGAAACAGAAACTTCTTTCATCACGTTAAGTAAATTTTAGGGTAAACGAAAATTATGGACCTTGCGTCATCGTCACCGAACGCTTGTGACGTCACCGAACCAAATGCGTTGCAAATGTATTTGTATTTTTTTTTATACCACTTAGGTGGCAGACAAGCACACGGCCCACCTGATGGAAAGTGGTTACCGCGGCCTATGGACGTATGCAACACCAGGGGCGTTACACTCGCGCTGCCTACCCTGAAGGAACCTTCTAATGCCCCTCTTGAAGAACCCCATATTGTAGTCGCTTGGGAAATCCACGGCAGGGAGTTCATTCCACAGCTTGAGCGTACGTGGGATGAAGTTCCTTTCATACCGCACGGTACGCACCGTATTAGGATGCAATGTGTGGGAATGAATTCCCTGTCTATGGCGAGCGGTGCGATGATAGAATGTAGCTGTGGGCATCATGTCCAATAATTCATCTGAGCACAAACCATTATATATATGTATCTTTTAAGATACAAATACATCTGTAACGAGTTCATGTATGCATGGTTATAACTATGCATATCATGAACTCGTTATAGATCTTCGTAACGTATGTTTGGCATAAGTGCCACTTTCAAATATCTACACTTTAATACGAGAATATAAAACAACCCATCATCTCAAATAAGCTCACCTTTGAGTACTTCAATATTAACAAAACGCCCGAAAATTAAATGACTTCTTCGAATTGGATGTGAAAATTCTGACTACAGACGACTGGTCTAGTCATCTATCCCACAGCTAACTATATAATGTGTAACTATTTTGTACTGTATTGTTTAAATAAAGTCATCACTATCAAAAAGTTTATCCGTAGGTCGTGTGTCTTATAATATTGTTGAAAATACCGACCGTGAACTTTAAGATCACGGTCGGTATAACCTTCATAATTGTTATATACCTACTCAATAATTTTAATAATGATACAATGTTGTCATAATAGGTTAAATCAGTTATATCACTTAGGTGGCAAACAAGCACAAGGTCCTCAGCACATAAATATATTAAGATAGAACAGCAATAAGCAGTGTTCATCTACATGTCATGCGTGCCGACTTTTTCACTATGAATAATAATCGTGAGATATAAGAAATGCCTCTATTTTTCAAATTTACTCCTCCATTTTTATTCTAGAGTTGGAAATAGCACAAATTGGCATATTGATGTTATTTTTAACGATTTTATTACACGCTATTCTTAAAAGTACTGAGTAAGCGTTCGCTCAAAGCTCAAAGTCGCTCAACGAACTATGGAGAGGGCTATTCTTGGTATTTCACTACGTGATCGCGTCAGATGGATATCACGCAGGAGAACAAAAGTAACTGACGTAGCCCAGCGGATTAGCTCGTTGCAGTGGCAGTGGGCGGGACACATAGCGCGCAGAACAGTTGGCCGATGGAGTAAAAACGTTCTGGAATGGCGACCGCGTACGGGCAAGCGCAGTGTAGGACGCCCAACGGCCAGGTGGAAGGACGACCGCATCAAGGTCGCCGGGAAGCGCTGGATGCGGGCTGCATTAGACCGGTTATTCTTGAAATCTATGGGAGAGGCCAATGTTCAGCAGTGGACTAGTTGATGAAGCGTTTGGAAGTTCCTGTCTCATAGGACAGAAATTGTGTTTTGTGGTCCTCAGATGTGAAGTTGTTACCGTGCCCTATGAACATGTCCAACACCAGAGGTGTTCATTCGTGCTACCGACGACCCTGCAAGAATCTTTTACACACATCATCATCATCACATCATCATAGAAGCGTCGGTAGCTTAGTGGTTAAGGAGTCGGCCTTACGGTCGAGAGGTCCCGAGTTCGAAACCTGGCCATTACACTATCGACGTCAAGTCACTCCTAGTACAAGCAATTTAGCTTTTTTGGAGGGGTTAGAGCGAATATTAGTAACTTCGGTTCTAATATTCTTTATTAAAAAAAAAGCACCATATAGTATAAAACAAAGTCGCTGTCTGTTCGTCTCCCTATGTACACTTAAATCTTTACAACTACGCAACGGATTTTGAAGTGGGTTTTTATTAAATATAGTGATTCAAGAGGAATATTTATATTTATAATACACGCTTAATATAGTAGAGGGTGCAGCGGGAACGCGATCAGACGTCACGCTGGCGGAAAATAATTGGCGGTATGAAGTTCATTGGAATCGTTGAATTACTCTATCTATTAAAAGAAATCGCATCGAGTCCATAGCGTAATTTTAAAGATATTAATTTACACGGGGACAGACAGACAAAAGCGACTTTGTTTTATACATACTATGTAAAAATAATGATAATGATATACCATTTTGTGCCACATTGTAATTTTAGCACTATGAATCATTACGTCTATACTGTTACAAAGTAATAATTATTTAATTAAATAGTCAGTAATAAACAATTATGTGTATAAGTTAGCATAAATTTCACGCACCGTACGCTCAAAACTGTACTGAGGCATTATTCCAAATGATATTGAATTTCAAACGCTCTCGTAACGTGAGGAAACAGTAGACATCAAATGGTTAAATAAAATATAGAACTGGTGCAAACCTAGACCAACATAATAATGACATGATGTGTCGATGTCAACTGTTTGTCACTCAGAATAAGCGTTCAGGAATCTGTAATTTTAGTAACGCTATAAGCGTAAGTGTTTTCACGCGTAGTTAATTTAATTTGGTCGGTACGGTGTACTAGTTTTTTAGTATACATTAGTAATAGTATTGATTTTGAAAGCAAAGAATGGGGCCTAGCCCAAATTTGCGGGGTCTAAACGAGAAAATCCGATGCCAGAGCCGCCGCCTAATTTTAGGATGTGCAACTTGTAAATCAGGTTAGCTTGGGCCTCAAGAATGTTAGTAGTGCCTATATACCTACTGATATTTTACTCTTTGCTAGTTTACGCTCTCTACTTCTGCTTCTAGAATAAATTACTTTGACTTTCAGGTAGGTACATAACACTTTGGCATAAAAATACTCTCCATCGCATTAGTAAAGCCAAATGAAACGGTAATTTCATAAAAAACACAATGACAAAAAAGCATGCGCTTGGCGCTAGTTGTTTTTTTGTAGTGATGGTCTTTTTATGAAATTACCGTCACATTTACCAACCAAGCGTTTCAGTGATTCATTCCTATGCCGCACCACTAAGGCCTGGAATTCCCTGCCAGTTCACGTGTTTCCTTCTTCCTACAGTCCTGGGTCCTTTAAGCGGGGCGTGAAAAGGCATCTAATGAGGCCGTCAAGCTGAGTGCCACCACTGTTAACATGGTAAATGTTTACGATGGTGACCCTCTTTCCGAGACTTTGCCTTTAGCTTAACATCAGGCGAGGTGAAGGCAAATTGACGAGTCCTGTATAAAAAAAAAAAAAAAAAAAAATGTGTTATGTACCTGGAGTACTACTAGGGGTTATCGGCTTCGGGAGCGTTCTCCTCACACCCGGTATATATTCTCATGTATTAAAGTCAAAGTCAATTATTCTTATGCTTGAACAATACAGTCGTTTCTTATTGACGTCAAAAATAAGATGTTAGTGGCGAAGAAACGGCATCATAGCAAAGTCCACTGCAGCATTTTTTTTTCTATTTATTACTATTTATCGAAGTTGGTGAATATAGGAGTGTTATCTTACCGCATTTTTTATCAATCAAATATAATAACACTAATAAAGTAAGTACTTCAAATATCTAAGAAACCAGGGGTGGAATGAATGTTCAAGTCTTCTAAAAAGGGTTAAAATAAAAACTAGATATTAATATAAAATATTGTATATTTATGTACTTGCAAAAATTATAACTATAATTGTAATAATCACATTTTTTTTCTTACAGATACTTATAATATAATGTACTTATAACTTGTTACAATTGGTTACTACTTTAATCATTCACTTCTTGGATAGTCCGTGTATCTGGCTGCAGGTGCGATCCTTGTACCTGTTTTCGTGATCGTACCTGGGCCACTTCCGTATGACGTCATAAAGATTGGTACCTGGGCTTTCAGTTGGACGGACATCACTATGTCCGACCACGTGGAAGCCGTTGTGAAGGTGGCCAAGCCTAACTCCTTGTGCAAAGAGCAGTTGAGCTCTCAATTGTTGGAGTGCTGTCACTTTATCTGTTCTGTAGTCACCTATAGTAAAAAATTACACTATTAATATTTTGATAGTACTTTTATTCATAGGAAGAATAAAAGTACTATCAAAATATTAATAGTGTAACATCACCGGGATCGTGATCAAGGCGCTTGAAACGGCACCGAAATATCGGTTACCAAATAAAAACAATATAAATATCCCGGTGAGTGTTACACTATTAATGTTAATGACCATGTCAATCTCAAATCATACTATCAAAAAAACCCCCGTCACAAAAAACACCAAAAAGTTGAAAATAAATGAATAATTTTTAATTCAACGGTTGCCATGTCGGGGGACCGTAACTGGTTAAGTACTCCTTTATATCATAAGGTCCCCCGACATGGCAACCGTTGAATTAAAATTTATTCATTTATTTTCAACTTTTTGGTGTTTTTTGTGACGGGGGTTTTTTAAATTTTTAATTTAATTTTTATTTTATACTTTTTAAATTGATCTAATAGTCAAGCTCTTTCATTTGATACCCATATTGAGGGAATTATAAAGAAATATGTATTCCAACATGTTGTGGCGGCGGCCATCTTGGACCGATTTTTTTCAAACATAGCTAAGAACACTCCCGACTAATATACCTTTCAAACAAAAAAAAACTAAATCCAAATCGGTTCATCCGTTTGGGTGCTACGATGCCACAGACAGACACACACACACACACACACACACACACACACACACACACACACACACACACACAGACACGTCAAACTTATAACACCCCGTCGTTTTTGCGTCGGGGGTTAAAAATATATTTAGTCGAGTGTAATGGTCAATCGCTTTTTGGCATAGATTTAATTCTATGCTTTTTGGAATATCAGGCCTAGGTACCTGATATAAGTAGTATTTGGTGCAAGTTATCCTCTCGGAGTTGTGAAGTCAGGTAGCAATCGCTCTCAGAAAAGCTAAATGAGCAGGAAAAGTAGCAAGGGGACCTACAGACATAACTGCCTAGATGTGTTCAAGTTTATTGTTCATCATAAATAAACATTATCTGAAGTTACAATTTACAACTTACCAGTAAATGCCAAGCCTAATGAACAGATGTTATAACCACGTGAATGTGCACCGACTGTGTTCCAACCACGTCCTTCGTATACCCTTCCGTCGTTGCCGATTACAAAGTTGTACCTATTATCATATACAAAACATTATTATCAGGTAATATTCTTTTCCAACACTACATATTATTACCTACTATTTCTCTGTAGTCAATTAGTCAGTTAGACCTGCGGTTTCACTCACTTGTTTGAGCGTTTGTTTTCTTTGTTTTTGTTATTATTTATTGTTTGGATTTCTTTATATTTAGATATGTGCATGTGTTTTAATCCGCAATAAAAACCAATTTTCTTTCTTTCTTTCTTTCTCCCTCATCCCTCAGTTCCTTTTAGTCGTACTTAACACATATTCACACTCATAAACATACTTCCATCCACCCTCATAAACTTTCATATTATTATCAGGATTAGTTGGACCACTGGATATTCAAGGCAGAGCATATGGCGCACAATAGGAGAGGTCTATGTCCAGCACTGGGCTGTAATATGCTACTTGATTGATAGATGAATAGACCTAGGCTACGTGGGTTGCAAATGTCTGGCCATTCCAGTTTTACGCGTTCCACTATTAGAAGGGACCTAAAAAGAGTTAGTTAAACAATGTACTACTAACACTAATCTCACTACAAATGGATATCCAAGATCGTCTTAAGTGGAGAACGAAAAGCAAGAAAGTGGACTACTGCCTCATAGGTGATCTCCGAGGCTTTGGATTCGAATGGAATCGGGACATAGGCCTTAGTTAGATAATGGTGATCATAAGATTGAGGAAACATTTATTATCATATAATATATTTAAAACAGTGTTGAAACACTTACGGAAAACCATACTCCGATTGTAGACTTCTCATTTCAGCAGAACATTCTGTGAGCGAGTTGCATTTTGGCCTGACTGTATGAGCAATGATAACAAGTTTTGTAGGAAGGTAATCATTCTCCATCTTTGTGCCATTGTATTTGTTCGCTTGCCACTTTTCCCTGGTTATAAACCCTGTGTCATTTCAGTAATAAATCAATTATTCTCATAATATTATGTGCACTGTGCCGCTCATAGCTAGTTAATACACTAGGTGGAAATATGGCACCTCACCAAAATCATCGTAGTCCGTGTCAATGGCAAATCACCCACCATACATTGATCGCATCCTCCGTCACCTCATTCAGATCGGCAATAAATAAGGTGGTCCATCGACTGCAAGGACGCATCACTGTCA
Organism: Eilema sororculum; assembly: GCA_914829495.1. Taxonomy (NCBI): domain Eukaryota; kingdom Metazoa; phylum Arthropoda; class Insecta; order Lepidoptera; family Erebidae; genus Eilema; species Eilema sororculum. The sequence goes on from OU618532.1 coordinate 5,388,495, forward strand.
CAGCCACAGCCACCACCCTTCGCGTCTAGGTAACCCCATTTTACCAGGTTGGTCTTACAACAGCCGACTCGAGAGTTTAACCTGTTTCTGGACTTCCAGGTGACCGAAAATCAACCATACCAAAACGAATGTGGCAAAGTGGACCCCAAAGTGCAAGCTTTGAATGCAATTGAGATTTGTGTCTTGATCGGTCAATCACTAAGCCACATAAGTTTTCCAAAAGAATGTTCGAAAGTAGCAGAAGCACTTATGCTTACATACTTATGTATGCGTAGATCACAATAAATGTAAAAATCCTAATTGAAAAGAGGCACGATGGAATGTATATGTGAAAACATGAGTTTTAAGTACTTACAATTAAGCTCATTTTTAGGATAAAACTGTTCTCTATTCATAATATAAGCTTCCACTTCATTGGGCATCACGTTGAACCAAACGGCGAGCAGAATAAAGGTCGTGAGTACAGACATTGTTTTGGCAAAAAGTCTACCCGAAAGTCGACAAGAGAAATCCTGAAAATTGTTGTAATGTATTGTTTACATTCAGACATATCTAAATCACCAATGGTCTAGAAGACAAACATGGGTATCGTCTATAGTGTAGGTACAGTCAGCATCAGAAAGATGTTGACGTACAGTTCTTATTGATCGTTTTTAAGTTGACTGATTGTTCTGATATTTGGTACACACCTTTAGTTTGGACAATAATACCATTTAAATCATTATAACAGTTTGATTTGCTCTTAATATGAGAGTTTTAAGACTTCTCTAGACTACCTCTCTTGAATATCATTTTGAGACTTCGTCGTCAAGATATTTATAACGCTGACTGTACAGTGGGTGTTTATGGGGTCAAGAGCTTCAGTGCCAGAACTATCGTCACCTGTAATCCGATGTACCGAGGGACTGACGGCCTTGGTCTGGTGCAGGCCGTCGTCGTTTCCTTTTCGGCAAATCTAATCTAAAATAATAAATGGATCTCGAGCTCTAATGTAACTATGGATGTATCTTTAAAACCGCTATGGTAATGATGATAACAGTATACAAGATTGTTGTTATGGTACTTACCTGGGATCACTACTGTTTTATCAGCAGTTTAATGAATACCAATACTATATTATCCCGATTCTTTGATTCTGAATTAAATATTGCGTTTTGGTCAGAGGCGGCTGGTTTCTTCAACTACTGTCATTCTACCGTTAACAATTTGTATACGAAGGTGGTTAATAAATGTTTCTTTTATCTTCTGACCGATTTATTTTCTATCACGATAATACCCATTTCAAAAAATGTAGGTATTGAGTTTAATTAAAGTACTTGCTATTTTGTTCTTCTGATTGAGCTTATCAGTCATTTTGTTTATTTTGGTATTGTGCGATAAGTATAGAGGTGTGATTGTACAATTGTGTTCATTTACTCTTTACTTTACCTATGTATAATAGGTTTTCATCAAATGGGTAATGTATTTGCTAGCTGTTACCTGCGGCTCTACCCGAATAGACGTCAGTTCTCGCTACAAAACGTAGCCTATGTCGCTTTCCAAAATTTCATCAAAATCTGATCAGTGGGTTAGATATGAAGGCAAAACAAACAGTCCAACAGAGTTACTTTTCCATTTATGATATTGGTAAGTATTGTAGTTTTATCGACGTATGTGTAGACCTTATCCTAACCTATTTATTTCTCTATCTTGCACATATGTTTGTATAGTCCGGTAGTCCCCCTCGGTCCAGCAGTTTTTGAGTGGATCGATTACAAACAAACAAATATTTCCACTTTATAATATTAGTAGGTATCGACTTCCTGAATAATATAATCTAAGGTGAGTCATATTACGGTTATGAATATTTGTCAATGAATTGATCTAAATACCTTTTTAAATTGCAATGAAAGTGATTGTGTTATCTGCTAGCTTTATTTGTGTTATTAGAAGATCTAGATAATGCTATGTTGATATCTATTTTTTCGTCCAAATCTGTCCTACTATTTCAATGTAACAGACTGTAACTGTCAACACTAAAAAAAACTGAAATGAAACACTAAGAAAGTACCATTAGAGAGATAGAATACGAGTAGGTATCACCACGCCATCTGAAGAGAGTCGTGAGAGGCGACTAACGGCAAAACTTACACAGATGATATCACTGCGAGAGAAGGCAAAGTCGAAATAACACCCTGTACCAACCCATCCGGCAAGTGTGAATACAGTAGTCTAGAGTCTCCCAACAATGGAAAAGGCCTAGATCATGCAGTGGACTGCGATGGTACACATCCCCTTTCAGGTGGAATACTCTGGCCACCTCAGCTACTTGGAAATATCCTAAATTTAAATACGTTTTGTTTTTTTTTTTTGTTTTGTCATTGCTAACTATATGGACAGTGTCCATTGGACACGTCTTGGATATTCGAAATTCTTCTATTAGTTCCAACATCTTGGGGCGGTGGTGGAGACACCTATCGATATTCTTACGAACATCGGAATCCATAGGAATAGATAGCATACTAATTGCTTTCAAAATTCAGTACCTAGTTTCTTTTTCCAAATGTTCAAACTCTACTGTACGATTTATAAATACTTTATATGAATTTATCAATCAAAACACACAATGCCGCGATGTACTTGCTACAAGGGAATTCTGAAGCAATTTGTTAGGTAAAACACTTTACTTCGGTAAGTGAGGATTCGTTCAATACCTACTTAATAGACTTTCACTTCTCACTGTTTACATAATATGTATAAAAAAAATCACAATGTACATTACTTACTTTATGTGTCTATAAAGACACTTTGAAAAATGATCCTGTGAGGGCCGCATTCCACGATCAGTGATTTTACAGAGGCGTGCGCGATTTTACGTGTCTTGGAAAGAGGCATGTCCGTGATACCGCAAAGCCGTTTTTCGTAGTAAATGTGTCCTGAATTCTCACACTATCGAAATGTGCTGCGTCCAGTACTAGTACTTTTTTTCTTTTTTGGGTCCGTCAAATGCCTGTAAACCCCTGGATATAAAGAAGCTGGGGTAAAGTTCAGAAGGTGCGAGCCCCCAATCCAGATGCTAACGATCCTAAGCTATTGGTTCCTACCTTGATAGCTTCGATTAGGAATTGTAAAAATAACAAACACGTTCAGATATCCCAGTTTTTAGCGTGTGACCTAGAGAAGAAGTGCCGGATCGCTTGGTTCGAGACGGTATTGTCTGTACCGTATATTGGTGACACCAACGGCCCACAATTTTGTTCTGGATAAGAAGTGAGATGGTGGGATTAGTTGAAAGACCTCATCAGAACAGACGTAATGGTAGATGCTATAAAGTATAACCAGAGGGGCAACATCTCTACAGAGCTACAAATGACTCCTAATGGGTGTCTATTTCTGCACAGATGTTCACAAAGAATGTGCTTGTCCTCTTCAAAGATTTCAGCCTCATTTGTACAAATTTGTTTCACTAGTTCTTTTAGCATAAACGTTATTATATCAAAATTTTCAGTTCTTTACGAAAAATCATTGTTTAGCTATTGTGATGGGTTTTATCCTCGTCTAAGTGATTACTAACATTTTATGATTTTCCGTTTTCTCCATCGCAGTATAAGACTCAAAGAATAACAGAGAAACGTTTAAACATTCTAATGAACGGTTTTTATCATAACCGTTCACCATTAGAGCTTATTTCGCTGGCAAAATATTAAAACTGAATAACACTCATAAAGCAGACTTTGCTTAGAGGTGGGTCTTGACACGGCGGCTTAGCAAATGAAAATATTTAAGTTCAATAAGACAGTATATGCACTTAGATCAGAAATGTTTTTTTTTACCTTTAAGTGGAATGAGCTCACAGTGTCGTTAAGTCTAATTGTATTTTGCTGTTTCTAAGGTTCAATTAAGTAAATGATTAGATTCCAAGCTGGTGAAACATTCAAACCGTCTTCTCTATTAAAATGAGACTGTTTTTTTATTTCAATAACTTCGTTGATCATCCTAGGTAGTATAGATATATAGATAGTTCTATGTTCTTTACCGAGTATTGTTATGGGCACTAAATCAAAACTATAAAATCGTTAAAATACTTTGTTTTAAAAGCATTCAGATTCAATATATTTTGAATAACGCAGATACAAGGTCTTATCTATTTGATGGACATTTCAAAACCTACGGTACATTTACTTACTGTATGCATTCTTTTAATATTATAAATGCGAAAGTAACTCTGCCTATCTGTCTGTTACGCTTTCAAGCCTAAACTACTGAACCGATTTTGATGAAATTTGGGCTAAGGGTAGATTAGACCTTGATATAGGACATAGGCTATGTTTGTTGGCGATAACCGACATCCACGCGGACGGAGCTGTGGGCAAAAGATAGTGTTATCATAAACGTCGTAATTTTGAATAATTAGTCAAACTCAGATTCATTTTCACCATTAATCTTTATTAACCGTAAAAAGTGCCTCTTAACAGGACCGTACCTTAAGCAATTTCAATTTCCAAGCTACGCGACTGCCTCTCTACGGATACATTAAGCACTTAACTATCACTGTCTGCTTACTCTCAACTTGGCCCGTTTTTTATTATAAAATCCAGCATTCTGTATAGACACGGATCGTTTTTATGGTTTTTTATTGAATAGTGTTATGAAATAGCCTAATAGACTTTCTGTGGATTTCGATATAATGTAATTTTTTCTATTTTCAGGTTATCATCATCATAATCACACATTAATTACATAAAGTTCGTATTCTGAAACTTCGGGTCTGGTTTCTTAGGATGCCTTCAATTTAGACGAGTGAAATGGCGCGATGTCGTGCCACTCCTAATTTTAGGCCTTTTTTACCGTGAGGGAAAATCCTTCTTGGATATTATGCCGGACTCCTATCGACTAAAAACCCCCACGGTATCGCCTAACAGCCTATGGATGGGAGTCCCAGGTAAGCCCTCGGAAGGATGTCCCAGGACTTCCATCAGACCTACGTCTACAATTGCGGCCTCGTCTAGGGGCTGGTTCGGGTGCTATCCCACGTCTATTGGGGGGTTTTCGGATGTCGAGGGTGCGTGCGTGAATCCCTCACGTCACGCTGCCGTCATGGGCCTGCTTTTGTATGGACAGTGGATAACCAACTCACCGTCCGTCAATTTTAGGCTTAACATAAACTAGTAGTGACGCTTCTAAAATTTGAATGAAAATTTTGGAGTGACGTCAAAGCGTCTAATTTTAAGGTACCCTCACACTTTCTTCTTGATTAGACTTATCTTGGCTTTTGCGGGGGCGATCTTCAACTGATGTTCAATTTTGTTTTCTTCCTGGGATTATTACTATGTACCTACGGCATATCCAGCTAAAGGAGGTTAGTCGGACACCACTTATATTATGCTATTTAGTACTCTGCACCTTACAGAAGATACCTTTTTTATATAATTAGCTCAGAACCATGTTATGTTATGTTCTAAACTCTAAAGTTCTTTATTTTGTGATAGCACTATTCATAGTGGATTCTGTTTTCCATTATTAAAAGTTGCAAACTTGTTCAATATCCTATTCGTTCAACTTTCCAATAAATTTATATGAAATATTGAAGATTTATGTCGATGGTGCTCTAAACATAACATAATACTCGTATCTGTTCTGTGATATAACATATTTGAATGCTGTGTTCGCATCAAGTAGAATACAATCATGCACTTATAATACAATTGCAAACTTCGATTCGCCTTAGAAGTAAGAATCAATGATGTTACGAGTATGTTGTGTTTAGCTTAATTAGCTGAAAAAAATCGCTATGGAAAAATAAGGGTTGATCGTAGAGGGTTTTTATTATTTATTATTTTCTAATGCTGTATTATAAAAAAATATATCTAAAAATTAAAAAGTAAATTTTGGGGTGGCCTACAGTTAACATTTAGGGGGATGAAAAATAGATGTTGTCCGATTCCAATATGCATACAAAATTTCATGAGAATCGGTCAAGCCGTTTCGGAGGAATTTAACTACAAACACCGCGACACGAGAATTTTATATATTTGATATACACACATATGTACTATATTGATGCATTTTGCCTTTGGGGTAGAAAAAGACAAAAATCTGTTTCTGTCCTTATACACTTCTCAAGCTTCCTCTACTGTCGACCTTTCAAGCAAGCACGCCAGTCTGAGTGTTTTCGTCGCTGAAAAAAGTAAGGTAGTTCATTTAATAATCCATTTGGTTTCATTTTATATTTAGGCTTTTCTGTAGTCCATTTGCGTATGCATTATCTTACTAATTACGGTAATATTATAAACGCGAGAGGTTTTTTGGATAACTTTACTTGTTTATTTAAAACTAGCTGGCGAGCCGCGGGCAGGGGCTCCGCCCGCGTGGATGTCGGTTATCGCGACCAAACATAGCCCATGTCCTTTCTCATGGTCTAATCTACCCCTATACCAAATTTCATCAAAATCGATTCAGTGGTTTAGGCGTCAAATCGTAACATACAGACAGACAGACAGAGAGACAGACAGACAGAGTTATTTTCGCATTTATAATATTAGTATGGATGCCAGAACTTTTGATATAATTTACCTATATCCCTTGGTAGACTTAAAAAAGATTAAAACCGTACTCGAAAGAATCACGTATGCTAAGTCGTAAGTTAATCTGTTGGTTTAAACGGTTGGGGCGATCGAACGGTGATTTATGCCATATAGTAGGCAAGTATTGCAACTTTGAGAGCTACTTTTTTATTTTAAGTACACCTTCTAAATCCTACCAATATTATAAACGCGAAAGTTTGTAAGGATGGATGGTTGGATGTTTGTTACTCTTTCACGTTTAACGGCTGGAGCAATTTTAATAAAATTTGGTATGGAATTAGCTGACACCCTGGATTATTACATAGGCTATGTTTGGTCGCGATAACCGACATCCTCGTGGGTGGAGCTGCGGGCAAAAATTAGTCACTAATACGACGATTACAGTTTCATGCTTCCTCACTTACCTTTTTTGTTCCATCTCTGTTCGGAGTTAAAACAACCTGCTACCTCAACACTTTCTTTTAAAAAACACTTTTTTGAACCCCCGGCCCCGGCGCAAAGAGAGGGTGATATAAGTTTGAGGTGTCTGTCGCGATGACTCTCTGTCGGTCTGTGGAAAGGTTTACTAATGTTTGCCATAATTTAAAATGCCATAATTTCATATGCCATACTGGTATTTGCCATAATTTCATTAGAAATAACGCTTCAGTTGCCATAATCGAGAAATGACATAAAATGACTTTCACTAATTCCATTGGTCATAATCGATCAAGTGTCATAATAATTTAAATCCATGAATGTATTTGCTATAATTTTCTATTTCAATAATGCCATTTTCCATAACTTATATGCACCATAATATAAATAAAGATAATTTAGTACAAGCGCCTGCAATTTTTATGTTAATGAGTAAGTTAATATATTTTTGCTATTAACATATTCACACTTATAGTAATAGTATGAGGTTAAAATAAAATAAGCCTGACATAAATAGACAGCCCTTATTAACATTAGTCGTCAATTCACTATTAGTCCTGTCGAGGTCGAGATGAGTGAAAGTTGTGAAGTGTTCAAAACTACAAAAGGTGGCATTAAATTAAATGTTTACGTAGGGAAAAGCTCGCGGGGCTCCTACTTCTGGGTGGTTTAAAAAAAAAGAACCACGAAGACTAAGGCGGGAGCTCCGCTTCGCTAACCTAACCTATCCGAGTCGGATTGCACTGAGTCGGGGTGTTAACGATTATTAATTTCGACCTAATTTTCATATTTATATCAAATTTTGATTATGTCAAGAGTCGATTATGAGATGTGTTACTTATGGAAACTAATTATTATGACATATGTTGTGTAGAAAGTCATTTTATGGCAAATAAAAGTTATGACTATTGAGTTGTTATGGTAAACGTTATTAGTATAAATGATAATAGTGCAAGTAAATATTATAGTCGGGGCTGATTATGACAAACAATATTAGTGAAAAGAATTTATGGAAAACGAGAGAATACCATAATCCCGAACGGGTGAATTTAGTATTTTTTTGCATTAAGGGGTACTTATGTGCTAGTGTTCTTAGCCAAGTTTGATGAAAATCGATTCAGCCGTTCAAAAGTTCCCCCATAACTTTTGAACGGCTCAACTGATTTTCCGATTTTAAAGTGGGCATTCCCCATGCCCACTTTAAAATCGTGTCGGGGATTTTTTAATTTATTAACTATTAAATAAGATCAGCTAGTTAATCCTCGTGTCCTCTTTTAAGGACAATACCAATCTGATCGATATATTTGAATCGAGATCAACCCCGAACGATGTGTCTTTTGAAATTACATACATACATAAAATCACGCCTTTATCCCCGGAGGTTTAGGCAGAGGTGAACTAACACCCACATTTCACCAATAATTGTATTCGGTCCCATGTAATAGGGGTGAGCCTATTGCCATAATATTCTGGGTACAGTTATTGACTCGAGCCCATATATTAGCTATCTCGATCTTAATGAGGACCAACTTGATAAACTTGAGCGACTCCAAAACTTCTGTATACAATTCATTTTTGGCTTGCGCAAATATGATCATGTTTCCGAATTTCGTAAAAAACTCAAGTGGTTACCCATCCGCCTTCGCCGGAATACTCATATACTCTCTCTTCTTTTTATTATTTTGTTTAACCCAACTACTCCTCTTTATCTAAAAAAGCGTTTTCGATTTCTGCACGAGAAAAATACAAGACATTTAAGATCCACGGAAAACTTAACCCTGGCAATGGTGACGCATTCTACCAGCTTCTACGACAAGTCCGTCACAGTACAAGCTGCACGACTTTGGAACACGTTGCCTGTAAAGATAAGACGAGCACAGTCGCAGTCTACATTTCAAAGACAGGTACTACCTAACGTTATAAGTTTTATGACAACAGAACTCTGTATTGTTTCTGGGACCAATATTATATGCAATTTTAATTGCGCGTAGTATGTATATAATTATTAGGTATAATCTACTATATAAAAATAAGTCAGGTTTTCCTTCCTGACGATATAACTCCAGAACGCCTTTACCGATTTGGCTAACTTTGGTCTTGAATTATTCGTGGAAGTCCAGGGAAGGTTTTTACGGCGAAAAATTCGAATAATTGCCGGGAACCGACATCCACGCGGGCGGAGCCGCGGGCAAAAGCTAGTCGTACATAGATATTAGTTATTGATATATAGTTATGTAGTATATCTATACTAATGTTAAGGTTTATGTATGTATGTATGTATGTATGTATGTATGTTTGTATGTATATATGTATGTATGTATGTATGCATGTATGTATGGCTGTATGTATGTATTTGTATGTAGGAAATTATATAATAAAATAAATACTTTCTTCCTTCTTTCTGTTATTCAAATACCTACGTATCTATTCAGTCAACAAAGTATCGGGAATGAACGTTTTGTTTATGGTTGCGAATTCAAATTTTTGTTTTTTTTTGTTTTTGTTTGATTGGCACAACTGCTTTCCATTTTGGCGCGGAGTTTGAGTTGCATCTGTCATTTATGTTAAAAACAGTGCTGTTTTTAGTTTTATAATATCTAGTGTGTATTGCGAATTTCTTAATGGACAAAAACATCGAACAAAGAGTTTGTCTTAAATTTTGCATCGCCAATGGAATTTCATGTTCGGAGACACTGAAAATGTTACAGAAGGCTTACGGTGAATCGACTTTATCAAAAACACGTGCTTATGTGTGGTACAAAGCGTTCAAAAGCGGTCGAGATGTGATGGAAGATTTGCCTCGTTCTGGTAGGCCTTCAACGTCTGCAACTGAAGTTAACATCGCAAAAGTGAAGGAAATAGTGACTGAAAATCCTCATTCAAGTTTGAGAGAGATGGCCACCGAACTTTCTGTATCTCACGAGTCGATCCGTATCATTTTTACTAATAATTTGGGTATGAAACGTGTTGCTGCCCGGCTAGTCCCAAAAGACCTGAAATTTTTTCAAAAACTAAATCGCATGAGAGTCGCTGAGGACATGCTAGAACGGGTCAATACCGATTCATGAAACGCGTTGTTACTGGTGACGAGACGTGGGTTTACAAGTTTGACATGCATACTAGTCAACAAGCTTCGGAATGGCGCCTTCCAACTGAACCAAAACCGAAAAAACCACGTCAAAGTCGATCAAAAGTCATGTTGACTGTTTTCTTTGACTATCGTGGTGTTGTGCACTCGGAATTTTTGCCAGAAGGTCAAACGGTAAATAAAGAATATTATTTGAGCGTTATGCGACATTTAAGAGAACAAATTCGACGAAAAAGGCCAGATTTGTGGAAAGAAAATTCTTGGATTTTGCACCACGATAATGCGCCTTCACACAAGGCCATCATTGTGAACGAATTTTTGTCCAAACACTCAACAAATACCATCGAGCAACCACCATATTCACCAGATATGGCTCCAGCCGACTTCTTTCTTTTTCCTACACTCAAATTACCACTTCGTGGCACCCGTTTTCAATCAGTAGAAGACATAAAGGAGAATTCGCGGCGAGAACTGAACTCAATTCCGGACACAGAGTTTAAAAAATGTTTTGATGATTGGATTATTCGTTGGCGTAAGTGTATCGTTTCTGAAGGAGCATACTTAGAAGGTGATAAAATAAATTTGGATGAATAACAATTTTTTTGTGTATTATTGATTTTTTCCCGGTACTTTCTTGACAGAGTAGTATATAAATTAGTAATAATTTTAGTGTACACCACAAACTACCTGTTCTTGCAGTTCAGTCCATCCAAACTGGTTGTCTATAAATAATTTCAAAAGAATTAAATAATTGGAAAAGTAAATTAAAAATTTAAAAAACCCCCGACACAAAAATTTTCCCCAAAAAGTTAAAAATAAAATAAAATAAATAAATATTCTACAACATAAAATAAATAAAAATAAAAATAAATCGTGTTGGTTAGCCCTTTAACTTTGGTATAGGTACCTAGTAATATTTTGATTCAAGCGTTGTTGTGTCGGGGGACCCTGGATCATTCTGATAATACGTGGGGGTGCTTTGCTGGTTACCAACACGATTTATTTTTAACTTTTTGGGGAAATGTTTTGTGTCGGGGGTTTTTTAAATTTTTAATTTACTTTTTCAATTATTTAATGCTTTTGAAATTATTTTGTAACCGTCGTGGGATTTTTTCAAAATTTTTAATTTTGGTTTTATTTTAAACTTTTTAGAGTAGATATTACGCACATAACGCGCCGCACCAGGTGTTCAGCCGAATTGCCCTATGGATGCTACCAACGCTTCTGCTACAGTAGTTTTATCTATATTAGATAATAATTTGCAAATAAACTTCTATAAATATATAATATAATAGAAATCGCAGATCGCGATAAGGCCGCCCATTGTACAACTTTCTATCACGCATGTATCCTCTGTATATGTTCTATGTTTGGTGTGCAATAAAGAGTATTCTATTCTATTCCATTCTATTCTATTCTGAGGCTGAGTCTGGGCTGTATAAATCTGTCTGATGTTAAACAGCCCTATTCCTTAGTCGTCTTGTACGACACCACATGGGAAGAGATGGGGTGGAAATACTAAATCCTTCCCTACTATCAGAAGTAAACAAAATATCAGTGATCAATTGTAACATTTCAAATAATAGCTCACCCTCCGCTATATTAAGCATGTATTATACATATAAACCTTCCTCTTGGATCACTCTATATATAAAAACCGCTTCAAAATCCGTTGCGTAGTTTTAAAGATTTAAGCATACATAAGGAAGGACAGGCAGCGACAGCAACTTTGTTTTGTATGTACTATGTAAATAAAAATATAAAATAATATATCTTTATAACATAAAATAACATTAACTCACGCCTGTATTCCCCGAAGGGGTAGGCAGAGTTGCTAGCACCCACATTTCGCCAGTTTATGTTTAGGTCCCAATGTAATAGGTGGCGAGCCTATTGCCATTAACCGGGCACTTATAAACCTGCGATAAATACACACATAACTTCGAAAAGCATCGAAAAGTCATTGGTGTGTGCCATGGTAAACCTGGGATCGAACCCGAGACCTCGTCTCAGCAGTCCATTATCCATACCACTAGGCTACCGCACATCTCAATCTCAATCAAACAACAATAAAAATGGATTTGGTGACAAAAAGGTAAGACCTCACATAAAATAGATATTTTGTATTTTATAGCAGTTTTACGATTGTCCTTTGATGACCACGAATGTTAGTAAATCCCTACTGATACTAAGCAAGATCAAAACTTTAAAAAACCGAACACGACCTCGGAAATGCGAAATATAGTCAAGCTTTCCACCGAGAGATGGCACTAGTAGTATTTAAAGTGTATAGAACATCCAAGAACAGCTAACAGGAATGTCTAATAAACGTATGAGTCTAATACGTAATAAATATTATCACGCATGTAAATCCCTTAAGGGGTAGGCAGAGCTGTATTCACACCCAAAGGAGACTGAAACGATTACATACAATCTTGGGCCTAGTTGTAAGAAGGTGAAAGTGGTGTCAATTAATAGCTTATATATTATCAACCTTTCACTGAAAATTCTGCGGATTTTGTCAATCTGAGAACAGAGATATAAGAGATTATGTAAAAGTGAGGTTATGTTACAATCTTTATCTAACAGCTGATTCCTGAAGTGCAAAATGTGTTCTTTTGCACTAATAGTTATTATATTTACTAGAAAATGTTTGAAAAATCATATGAATGAACGTCAACGACTTCAAGCGATAGGTAGGTAACAGGTAACGAGATAGGGAAAGGATGTCTAAAATAAAATAAAAAATCATTGAACATAGTGTTTTATTCACCTTCTATTAAACACATTTTACATTTTAAACCTGCCAGGATGGTACCTAGCTGATTAGATGAGGTTACAGGTATTTACTTACAGACTGAGGTGCAAGCCATTGCCGAATCACTGACAGAATTGTTTCATCGTGTAAGGGCCGTCGGCCCAGTGTATTGCAGTGACCAGTGGATATACCACAATTCACACAGCGATCCATAGTTTCAATAATATCCAGTCCACAAGCTGGCGGTAAAATGCAAAATAACAATTCCAAGTCAAACGTGTGAGCGATCTTCGGTGTCCAAGGTGAAAGCAAGGGTCGTACAAGGTAGGCAGGGTCAGAATCCGTAAAATACAAAGCAGTTGTCGTAAAAAATAACGAATAATCGGGAAAGCACTCAAAACGCATCGGAAAACACGAAACGGTGAGCAAACAAAAACAGTCAGCAACTGTCTGGTGTCAAGTTAGTCAGCTGCCATGTCAGTGACATAGACTACAAATATAAGAGAGATTTGAATCGATATGAAATCGATAATCATTAATATTGGTTTTTCAGTAATTAATTGATATTTGATTTAATAATATGACTGTTATTATATGCATTATAATGCATGTAAGTATATATAGTGCATTTAATTACTTTGAGCTAATTATTTACAGCAAATATTTTAGTGTAATCGATTACTCAATTGATAATCTCACGAAAACTATTTTCTCATATTTCTCCGCATCCAGATTGAGAATTAAGGTGATTTTTCATATTATAAGATAGAAAAATATGACTAATTTTTTAGATCATATCTCAACTTATTACATTTGGGCCCACCATTTTCCATCTCCTTTCAGCAACTATGATTGTCGATCTCATAAACTTAAACACTCTTGTAATAAGTAATAGTATTTTGGTATTATGTTTTTAGCCTACAGCATTTTTAGCCTTAAACAAAGTTTTGACATGACATGACATTAAATGACAGCCTCTGTGGCGTGGCGGTAGTGCACGCGACTGCCACACAGGAGGCGCGGGTTCGATTCCCGCTCAGTGCAAATATTTGTATGCACGAATATGACTATTTGCATTGGTCTGGGTGTTTCTATGTATAATATGTATGTATTTACAAAAAAAAAGTATATAAGTATGTTTATTCGCATTCTAGATTCCATAACACAAGCTATAAAAGCTTACCATGGATCTAGATAGCGTTGTGTAGAATGTTGTGGAATATTTATTTATGTGGAATATTTATGATTGTGTTCTAAAATATGGTTAATATCAATACAAAGAAATGTAAATAAAAATATACATGTACTGAATTCGCACTGTATGGGAATCAAACCACGACCTCGTCATGTATCTACCCGGTCATTACTTTTATTAACCAAAATAACAAGCACTATAAATAAATGAACGTATAAATGGATCAGTACAATAATGCTTTGTTTTATATCTTCGCGAAATCTGCTTAGCAAGCAATTTCGAGATTAAATTCTTGGAATCCGGGTCGCTCGAAGCTGAGATATAAAAACTTTGCCGTGACAGCGCACCGCTACTATTAGCTCAACTCATTTTTATATCACTTATGTACGCGGCTTTATTGAGAATTCGATATTTAAATACAGGCGATTTTAAGGTGATTTTGAAATCCAGTCGTATTCGACAGAAGGCTTTACCTGTCATTTTGGCAGCGAGCATAAGAGAATTTTCCAGTCGCTAATATTTTAGGCACTTTAACTTATTAATACTGTATTTTGGTGCTAAATTTTCTTCTAATTTTTTTTTGACCTCCGGCGAAAAACTGGCTTGTTAGGTTAGGTTATTTTTGGTTTGGATTAACTGTCTCTGGCATCATAGCTTCCAAACGAATAGAACTTTATTTTAATGAAGGTTTTCGTATGAAAGCTTACGTGTAATATTTTGAAATCGAAATATATGATACAATATTTTTTAAGATTTCAGTATGCCTCTCTTATATTAGAGTCTATCACCTAAAAAACGGTTCAAGTGACTTAAGTACAATACTCGTAGTTTACTACCTTACTCACTGCGACACAAGCATTTTTTCTACCTCTTAATAGTTTCACTCTGCTTATAATTTTGGTTCCTACAATGAACCGAGCGTTATAAGTTTGTTTAAAATGAGTCATTCATCAACTCGCGGGAAACCATGAGTTGACAACTTTCAATTTCAAATTATTTTTTAAAATCGCAGCCTTTGCAATAAATAATAAAAAAGAGACGACATAGAGTAGTTAGAAATGTCAGAGATATTCGTGAATGCACAGTAGGGGCTCCGCCAGTATGTCACAGAGTAATTGATGTTCTATCGAAGCTTCCTGTATTCAGTCACCGAGACGAAAACCTACTGTGATAAGCACTTTAACATAAATAATACGATTTAATAAATTTAAGTATAATGTTTATTAGATTGATTTGAGTTCATTAATTGAGCCTGTTTATTAAGTGCGAATAAATTATGATGATTTTATGTATGTTTATTGGCAAAATTATTAACTTACTCAATTTCTTTTCACTGTGTGGTTCAAAAGGTATGTATGTACGAGTAATAGTACAAACTTTCCAACGTGCTCATTATATCTTTTCTAAATGAATACAGAATTTCAAAATGAAGTTAACACAATCTAGCAACCAAATGCAGTACAGTAAAGTAAAAAATTGCAAAGAAAAAAGACACACACAAATTAAATAAGCGAAAAACGAACATTAATCCGTTGATGGTGTTATAATTAAGCAAATTGTGCCCTGTCTCATAACTTGTAATCTAGTTAACTCGGTGTTCGCGGTCGTTCCGTCGGCAATTTCTGCGAATTAGTCATACTAGGGTCTTTCCGTGACTTTGCTTGTGTTTTTTATTGTTATTTATACGTTCTGCACCCAAGGGGGAAAAATGAAACCCTATTACTAAGACCTCGCTGTCCGTCTGTCTGTCTGTCTGTCTGTCACCAGGCTGTATCTCATGAACCGTGATAGCTAGAAAGCTGGAATTTTCACAGATGATATATTTCTATTACCGCTATAATAACAAATACAAAAAAAATTTAAGGGGGGCTCTAACTTTATTTTGCTACTATCCGTAAGATTTTTACCAGGCTGTAATGAACCCCGTCGTGTTAGCAGCTAAGATTTTCACAGATGATGTTGTTCCGTTTCCTTTATAGAAGCAAAATACTAAAAATTTAATAACATATTTTTGAGGGGGGGGGGGGGCTGTCTTAGAACAAACGTGATTGTTATTGTTATCAGTTTGTCTTTCTCGGGGCTGTACCTAATGAACCATGTTAGATAGAAAGCTGATATTTTCACAGATGATATATATTTTTTACCACTAAACACTAAAAAGATAAACAAACTAATAAACATACAAACATCCTCTCACCCCAAACGCATATACCGTCTCCATTTCCGTCGTGGGTAAAAAAAGAAGTAAGCATAATACAAGAAACGTGGTATTCTGCAATTTATTTTGCTCGATATGAATAGCGGCAAAAATAGGCATTTGAAATAAGGTGGGTGTACCACTTAAGGCCAGTCTCCTTCTAAGGCCAACTCTGATAAATATATAGCTATTGTTACGTGAGGTCATACTCGTATTCCTGCCACTCACACTTAGATACATCAAAGTCGAAGACACAGACACGACGTCGTGTCTTCGACTGAGGCCTGATATTAATAGTGAAGATTACTGCTTTAATGATACTTGGAAACTGTCTCTGTTTTAGTTCCGTCCTTACACCTGATGTACATTGGAGCATAGTTTTGTTGTTTCTTTTCTAAAGCCGTATATGTAGGTAACTGTTAGTGGTATTTGTCCATCTACCAGTCGTCTTTTTGTCGTCCTATCTGCTTTATTATTCCTAATTAAGGTGGCTTTGGCTTGGGTTTTGAAATTCTAAGTTTGAACACAAAATTGCAAATATTCATCCTAGATTAAGTTTGAACACAAATTGTAAAAAAAAACAGTATATTTTTGAGTAATTTGTTGAATAACAGATGAACGAAAGATTAATTAAAACGCCATTGAATAAAAACAAATACTTAATAAACTTTCGGTGAAATATAATAATATCTATAGCTCCTTTCATACACGAACTCAATTATTCTCAAAATTTTGTGTAAGCTTTTTGAAATAATTCGTAACGTGATTGGTAATGCAATTGTGTAAAATTATACGTCGTATATGGCTCTGGAATTTAATTTTCACTTTTTAATGTTATAACAGCCATTCTGCGAGGCCAACGTTGTTAACGAAACATTTGTTAGGTAATACATACCTTAAGTGTACAACAGTACATCCCTAAAAATTTATTTGTTAAAATATTTTAAGAGGACGACGGCTGGTCAGAGCCATAATCCTGATCACAATGTTTGAATGTCAAAACCACCACAACAGGCGAGGAAAGGACGCCCGGTAGTTAGGACAGGACTCCGAGAAATCAAGGACCAAAAGTGCCAGCTCCGCCAGGCCATCATGGAGGACTGGCTAGAGATACAACGGGTTGATAGGGTTGACTGAGGTGATCGCTGTGAATAACCTGTGTCCGATCGGAAAGGAGTTAACTTTTGAGTGCCACCAAACCAATCATCCCTTTTGTCCGAACAGCCCTGAGACCATACGTCCTTGGGTCATGGGATTGGCTTTCCAGTTTATTTGTAATGCAGCTGAATTTCGATATTTTCCATGAACCGACTGCCATCTAACCTCCACAACCAACCAAGTCTAAGTAAAAACGTCCATTGGTTGTGGAGGTCACATGGCAGTCGCTTCACGGCAGATATTGAAATTTAGCTGGATTACAGTAAGACTGAAAAGCCGTTCCCAACTGAGTTGTGTAAAGGCTCAGGGGATGAATCAATGGTTGGTAAGAAAAATTAGAACATATTCGGGCTTTCGTTGAAATGAATTTCAAAGTTATGCGAAAAAGCGGACTCTACACTGGAGTATCGATATTACCCTAGACCGCGTTGATTCGGAATGGAATAGAATAATATCAACCCATCTCCCGTCGTGGTCGTTGTTTACGGCAAGTACTGGTAAGGGTTGTTCTTCTTCTATCAGTAAGCAATAGACTCACTCCTCGAGACCGGCTAAATGAGATCGAAAACATAGTTGGCAAAATATCATCTGATGGTCCTCCAAACACGCTAGTAAGAATTAATCATTTTTTATCGTCTTTGGACGATCATATTTTCTTTTTTTTAACTCTTGACGTAAAAACGACGGAGTGTTATAAGTTTGACGTGTCTGTGTGTGTGTGTGTGTGTCTGTCTGTGGCATCGTAGCTCTTAAACGGATGAACCGATTTGGATTTAGTTTTTTTGTTTGAAAGATATATTAGTCGGGAGTGTTCTTATATTGATTGCCGACAGAAATAAAATAACAGGGTCCTGCGTACAGAAAATCTTGATTCTTTTAAAACAAATAGATTATTCTAGAAGCAATATTCAGGAAGGAAATAGGGTAAAACGATACTATGGAGAAACAGGTGGTAGTGTATCCTCTTAATTTTCTCCAGTACTTGTGTTTGTCATTCTCATAAATGACTCCTTTTAAATGGCTGAACTGTTTTTTTTTTTTGCGTATGTATATTTCATTCGCTTTCTTGATGGTTTTAAACAAAATTGTTGCAAATTGTTGCAAAACATGCCAACAGCAGCACGCTGTCGGCATGTTTTCAGATTTTCCGGACAAGACGACATCATCCACCTTTACTAAGAATGTTTTGTAATTAAATTGTATAATATTAATAAGAGTGTAAATTTTAATAGCAAAGTACATTGTTGCGATTTGCGTTACTGCGAAAATTTGCTATCAGGAGGTTAGTAGTTGCAAAAGTACTAAGAATGTTTTGTAATTAAATTGTATAATATTATTAAGAGTGTAAATTTTAATAGCAAAGTACATTGTTGCGATTTGCGTTATTGCGAAAATTTGCTATCAGGAGGTTCGTTGTTGCAAAAGTTCTTGATTACTGCGAATGTTTATTATAGCAATGCACATTATCGCGTGAAGACTAGAATACGATTTCGATAGTCTGTTAACAATCTCATGTCAGTGCAGTTAAGTAAAGTTACTGATATTCCCTCTAACCCCTCCAACTAAGCTGTATTGCTTGTGCTAGGAGTGGGTTCACATCGGAAGTGTAATGGCCAGGATTCGAACCCGGGACCGCTCGATCGTAAAGCCAACTCCTAAACCACTAAGCTACCGACACGCTTCCATTTGAACCACAATAATCATTAATAATAAGTAAACTAAATTAATAACATGAACGCAAAATATTGCCTTATTTTATTGACAGGCGTAACTAATTCATGAATGTTTACAGTACTTACCTCTGTATTTTCCTTATCATAAAGTACCTAACTACCTAATAAGAATTAATTCTAAGTTATTTTTAACTCAACTTCGCGTAGCTTACAGCAGTTGACATAACCAATAAAACAAAGTTTCTGAACTGAATTTGAAAAAGAATAAAACGTTGAAAGAATTCATGAAATAATAAAGCAACACAAATTGTGAGGAAAGTGTTAGAGTTGGAGCTAAAATGCAAAAAAAGCTGAACAACAAATTATTTCAATAAATTAAAAGTAACTTATTATGAAAGAACGACATAAATAAAGAAGCCTTTCTCTTTTGAAAATATTTGGATGTCACTTTTTGCTACACAAATACTTTTGTTCATTAATAAAATCACATACATCAGTATTATATCATTGACGTATATCGCAATTAACAATTTATTAATCTGTGGCAATAGCGTGTTATCAAGACTGCAATCATCGTGACAACATTCATCGCAATAGCAAACTTTTTCAGTAAACATCGCAGCGGTAAAGTGTCGTCTACGTCGCAGTAAAGAACTTTGGTACCAATGACGTCACAATACTAAAATTTCGCAACAACTAAAAGTATTTCTGAACCATAATTATTACACTCGTTTGTGTGTCTTATTTTACAAGAGGATTTATAGGGCTCCAAGAAGATCTTCCGGATTAACAAGCCGCTATATCTGCTGATAGATAGTTGAAGCTCTGGTGTAAAGCTAGCGGGTAGCGGTCAGTTGGTATTTGCTTCCGTAAAAGCCATATAAATGAAATTATGAATAATAAAGTGCTGTCCCGAATCGATACTGCCCCGTTGCATGCCAATGCCAATTCTTTGGATAATAAAAAGCCATGTATAGTCACGCAAAGCATCAACCAGTCGCTTTGCAATCAAAGTATCATAATAATAAAGTAAAACTAACATTATTCATGAAAATCGTTTCTATTTCGGAATTTTACAATATAACATAATTCGTATAAAATAATAAAACTAAGGAACAATGAAATTAGGCAAATACTAAATGAAATTTAAAACTAAAAACTCTAAAATAAACTAAAATATTTACATACATAATGCGTCGTGGAATTCCTTCGCATCGTCACCGACCGGTAATGTTCCCAGAAGGCTGGTTGCGTTGCCACGTTGAATGGTTTAAAGATTTCCGCAGATGCAGCAGCAGCGCCAGCACAGCCTGCTGTGTTTGGAAGATGTAAAGATGCAAGGGTGTCGACGCATGTTGCTTCCCACACCCAAGGCCTACCATCTTCCAAGGTAGCAACGACATACCATCCGGTCTCTTGCTATCGTCATATACCAGCCTATTAGGTTCACAAATGGCTGGCACACCAGCGGTGATAAGAGCACGGTGGATAAAGTCCTTGATGAAGGCGTGTCGCGATATACGCCCAGCGCTTCTGCTGCATGAAAGACCGTGGTGCTCAAGGCTGTCAATAGCTTCACAACCGTGGCAACGATGGGGATAAACACACGGCGCTTCTAAGTGAAGGTAACAATAATATAATCATATTCTGTCCTCTGTGGTACCAATGGTAGCCCTAATCCAAGAAATATACGCATATACGTTGGTGTACACTGTGGGCACACCCGTTAGTCCGCAAGGTGTAGCGCCATGTAGAATACCAATATATTCGTATCTCCTAGCCTTTTTATACATCAGGATACTATCGCTTTGGCAAGTATCTGTGCCATTCTGTGCTTCAGCGCAAAGATGGCCGGCATTAAGTGTGATATTCCGTCTTGCCTGACGATACTGCGACTGACATTGCTGTAAATGTAAGTTGCTATTAATTCACTACTTAATTTAACTTTTTCGAACTATTAAATATTGTTTTATATCGGCAAAAGTTAATATCTGGTAAGGAGTTCCCATCCTTAATGTTTCCTTCTTCTTCATCATCTTAGCATTAACCCTAGTCACATCCCAAGCTTTCTGCTTGGAATCTGGGGTCCGTTTTACCAAATTTACCTCAATTTATCCAAAAGTTATTTCGAAGATTGCAGTTAGACCAGTTGTTGAACTTTTTAGGGCTCCAACTACCCGTAACGACTGACATAGATGTTCGTATGGCAAATGGGACCGACAGCTTAATATGCTCTCCATGGCGCAACCAGACTAATGCATCCATATTTATTGCACTGAGCGGATATCGAACCCGCACCTCCTGCCTAGCGGCCATGTTCACTACGCTACAGAAGCAGTCGATGTTGCCTATTTTCCAATTTAACTAAATATTTAAGAAAAGTTTGCATGCTCTAAACAAATTCAATTTTGTATTATAGACTAGCTGGTGCCCGCGACTTCCTCTGCGCAGGATTAGTATTTCGAGTAGCTTATACGAGTATTAGAGTGGCGTAGAAAAACACAACAATTATTTATTTTTATAACAGTCGCTCTATAATAGCGTAACAATATTGTCAACATAAGAAAGGTAATTTCACTTCGTGTGCGCAGGACGGTTATATATAGCCTATGTGTTATTCTGATGTATAAGCTATATTATTGTAAAGTTTCATGAAAATCCATTGTGTAGTTTTACGTGAAAGAGTAACAAACATTCATACATACATACATCCATACTCACAAAATTTCACGTTTATAATATTAATAGTATAGGCACATTTTTACTATTAATTAGTTGTATATCTTTAATGGATTAAGGGGTTATCGAGAATACTTATAATTACATGTATAGGTCCTCTTTAAAATCTAATTCTACACTTTGAAATAACAAATTACTTACATTCAAATTAATGTAAGTAAGGGTTCCTTGCAATTTTACATCACTTTGCTGATTTGCTTCACTAGCTCTCCAACCGGCAGTGTTGAAATAAACAGAACCAGTCATTTGCGTCACATCTGCAGTTGGTAGGCAGATAGGTTTGATAAACTCTGAAAATAACGTACTTTTTTAATCAAAATCTATGCATAATAAAAGTGATAAGTTGGTTGGGACTACTACTTAGCTTCCCATATATCCTTGACCATATACTGTTTAGACATAGTGCTTGACAGACGCGTTATTTACGCGTCGCGTCAACATTCTTCAAACTTATTAATTTGTACCAAAGTAGTAGATATATATTGGGTACGCCACGTTTTAAGTGTCTATGGAGTCTGTATATAGTCTATATATAGTATATATATATATATTACCTGGTATAAAGATGGTTCTTTATTCGCGTCGTTAGATGTCGCTGCTATCAATTTATATTATTTTTTACAAATATATGGCTGGATCCTGACCCGAAAGTATGCTACTCTGAATCAATGTTCACCATTTTTATACACTTCTTTTAACAACTTTTCCGTAATTATAAAATTAAATAAAAATTAAATGTATTACCTATTTCATATCAAGAAAACAATTTTCCAACAAACCTGTAAAAGGTGCTGCTTTGCTCATCCTAACCAACGCAATGTCGTTAATCCTATCACGTGAATCGTACATCGGGTGTGTTATTATCCTCTCAATAGGTATGCTGATGGCACCATCCGTGCAGTCCTGACGACCATCGATTTGCACACAGTCAGGACCCTCGTGACTCGTATCGTATTCTCCAAGACGAATGTTTACACTGAAGGCAAGAAAACATAACATAAACATAACATAAACTCACGCCCGTATTCCCCGACTGAGGTAAGGAGGTGCTAGCACCCACATTTCGCCAGTTTATGTTTAGGTCCCAATGTAATAGGTGGCGAGCATATTGCCATTAATCGGGCACTTATAAACCTGCGATAAATACACACATAACTTCGAAAATCATCGAAAAGTCATTGGTGTGTGCCATGGTAAACCTGGGATCGAACCCGAGACCTCGTCTCAGCAGTCCATTACCCATACCACTAGGCTACCGCATATTTTGTTAATTTTAGTTTTCTAAACATTTCAGTCAATCAATTATCCTATTGCAGTCCACGGTTGGGCATAGGCCTCTCACAAGGTATGCCATTGCTCCCAATCCTTCACCCTCCACAACCAGCTAATGAAACTATAAACTTGAAATATACTTACGGAATGCCAACTAATTCTACGTCAACTGATACTGCACTAGTAAGAACATATTTTCCACTGATAAGGGCTCCATTACCTATCAATGACATCGTTCCATTTTTATTATATTCTATCATCGCCAACCACGGGAAGTCGTCTATCTGCACCTGGCTGCCACCTGAAGTGGAAGCATTTGTTTAAAAATATCAGCAGTTTCGTTTAGCTATTTCATTGATTAGATGTGTTTGTACAAGTCTGAATGTGAATTCGGATCGGATCGGATCCAATAGTAGCATTGGATAATAGTTCATAAGTGGCACAGGCAAAGTGGAACCGCTCATCCTCAGTAGAGACTTTGCCGTGCGTGTGTTACCACCTGAGGTACAATGCTCAGAAGAATATGTTCGACATAATGCCCATGGCTACATTCTATCATCGCACTGCTCGCCACAGGCAAGGAATCCAAGCTCGTATATTGCGACTGGTAACGGTGCCCCACAGTCAGATAAGATGGAACTTCATTCCGCCCGCGCACGCGTTACAACTGTAGATTGAACTCCCTCTTGCGTTTTTTCGAAGTGACTACAACATGGGATTCTACAAGAAGGGCCTTAGAATGTCTAATAGCACGTGCCACTTCTGTTATTGCACACGCTTGTCTGCCACTAGCGGTATAAAAATAGTGATTTTGAAATTGTTTCAATATATTTTTGTTCGATGTACATTTTATCACAAAATAAATCTCAAAGACTTTTGTTTTACCAACCATAAATGAGATTGTAGATAGAACCATCTACCCCACAGCATCCACTCATAATTTCTTGTAGATCAGAAGTACGATCACATTCTCCCATTCTTATTTGACGGCGAAAATCAGGAATAGGGCCGCAGCACACGCTTTGTTGGTTTGAACCGGCGCATCTGAATTAATACCGTAATTTAAAACTTCATTGGGCTTTTCTCCTTAATTGCCTGCATTTAGGATGTATTTTTTTTTTAAATATACAGTGAAAGATTTTCAAGACCTCTGGAGGGGAAGTACTCGAAATACTGAATATTACCAATATTCAATTATCCTGATTATTTGTGCCTATTTTTGATGAAAATAAAAGCTCAGGTTGATAAGAGATAGATATTTTCAATAGGGAAGTGACAAGAGAGTATAAAAACTAATAGAACATGAAAAAGAAGGAATAAAGTATCTAAAAATAAAATATAAAAAGGTAGAAAGACATCTAAAAATTAGTTGGGAAGACTGAAGATAGAAAATTTAACTCAAAAGAAACATTCCAGGGCAAAAAACAAAACTGCTTTCAAAGATTTTTGAAAACTTGCTTGACACACCTGGTAATCGACGGTACTATTAGAAAATAAAGGTAAGTTTCCTTTGAGTGAAATTCTCTATCTCCAGTATTTCAAGTACTTCAGGTGACATAAAAATCTTCCACCCTATATACTCACCTTGAATCTTGCACAAATTTCAATACCTCCGACGCAGCGGGTCTTGGAGTAAGCAGCTTAATCATTTCAGGACAAGAATACACGCTGATGCATAGGCCTGGCTTGCCAAATGGCGTGTAGCATGGTAGTGGATTACTTTGTATTGGACAGCACACCTGAAATACAATAAACATGTATTTTACAAAAGGAAGCTATTACATCATGATATTAATTAATTTAAGGCTCGAATCGTAGGCTGTCTGTTTTATTTTCTATTTTTTTAGAAATAAAGCGACAACGGTGAAAGTAGGTACGTTTTGTGTATTCGTTACTTTACTTGTGACTGTCATACTGAATTTAGAAATTCAAAATAGCGATGAACTGTAGCCCTAAAGTACCGAAACGCAAATCACGGTAGTGCGAAAGTGCGCCTCATCGATAATCTTATTTTCGAATGTTTTCCACCGCCAAGCACGGTAGTGCGAAAGTATTCTACATCGATTCACACATAGTCGAATGTATTCCGGCGCGATGCACGTTAGTGCGAAAGTCTAGTAAATGCAAAGGCATGCCATCTTGCTAAATATCAATAAGATGAGATTAATTTGAATTCTAATGTTTTCATCAGTCTTCAAAAGGAATTTAAATAAAAATTACGAGATAGTACACAATGAAGTCCTGTAACGATGGAGACTTTTTTAAGAACTCGTCAAATTTAGTGCGATTATTACATTAACATATACATAAACTCACGCCTGTATTCCCCGAAGGGGTAGGCAGAGGTGCTAGCGCCCACATTTCTCATTAAATAGCATTATAATTATATCATATCTTGATTTTTGATTGTTATTATAGCTTTTAATGGCTGTGTTTTATTTGATTTCATACTGCATAAATAGAATGTATAAATACTCACCGCGGGTGCATAGTTATCAATACCACAATGTGATTTCTGTAGACTAACATACTCTTCTATCGTCTTGTTTACTTTATTGGCTAATGACAGCACCGGTTTGCAGTTGAAAATCGACTTGCATTGTCCGTAGCCACCGATACCACCCTCGATTGCTATTTGGCAAGTTCTCTTTTCTATAAGACATTAAACTCAAATAAATAACACCGATGATTAATATTCGTATTAACTTTCGGTGCCTAGTTTAAAAAGAAGATTATTATCAAATGTCAAACAGGTTTTCCTTTTACCTATGGTCAAAAATTTAATTAATGAAGTTCATAAAGAAAGAAAGAAAGAAAGAATACCTATTTGTTTTTATTGCGGACTAATCACAGACATTACAAAATCCAAATAAAAAAAACAATAAAGATAACAAAACAAACACATGTTCTACTATATATATATATATATATACATGTTTTCATTAATGAAATGAAATTAATGAAAACATGTACTTTACATTTCTCAACAAATTATATTTAATAACGACGTAATTTTCTTTTCTTATTCATTGTGCTAACAAAAACAAACAGGAAAATGTTGATAAATGTATAAAACGTCAGTACTATACTAATAATAAATTTTTCAAATACTTACGTCCATATACAATACAGAAAAGAACTGAATTTAAGAAAAGTGTAATTGTATAACCCATTTTTACTAATATCATCGATTGAAATATTAAATCTTAACCTAAAATATGTCTTAACACTGCAATGTCAAACTAAAGTGGACGCCATGTTGTAACGGCACCTTGATTAACAAAACCGCAATAAATTTGAACGTTATTCGCTTGGCAATAAAATATCATATCTACTGGTTGGCTTATACGAAGTACAAGTACAACTGGTCTTACAAGTTTGTGACGCTCTTGTTTACATTCCATACTGTATTACGAATTTTATATATATATTTTTGTTCTGAAGTTTCATCTGTTGAATTTGGCTTAAGGTAAGAATGTTCCAATAAAATGTTGTGTATTGTTTCATTGTAATAGGTATTATGATTTGGTACAGATATTATAGTAGATACTTACTTACTGCCAGCAGTGGACGCGCTGCGTACCCGGACGGGTGATCCGCCCTCTTGCGTAGGGCCATTTCACGAATTTCCCCTATTTCCTGTAATGAGATGTGGGATGTCCGGCAATCACGGCATCACGTCGAACCTACCTGTTTCCGCGCCTGTTCCGCGAAGTGGTCGCCACGGCCGAGATCGGTCGGAGGCATATCAGGGCATTCGGCTAGCAGGTGGAGGCTGGTTTCCTCGGCATCCATGCATTCCAGGCATCTGGGATCAGTCTTCAGATACTTAGTTGCTCCTACTTTCCTGAACCACCTGGAAGTCCTTAAATAGACTCCGGACAGAGTTCGGCCAATGCAACTAAATTCTGTGAAAAGATGGAATGCGTAGCTACACTGCTACTTGTCCAAACAAACAACAAACGCTGCACACTGGGCAAACTGAATATGACATGCCATTGACTAGATAGAAGGAGAAGTAGATACTTACATTCCGTAACCTGTTATTGATTTGTTAAGTTGGGAAGATGTGTGATGGAGTTCGGTTCAGATCCGATTGTTTACTTACACTTTACACTTAGAGATATCGGGATTTTTACCATGTATTGTTTCGAGTGTCGGATGGAAAAGAACTGCCCAGTACCTCCGTGATGAAGGTGCTTGCAACAGCGCCGAAATATCGGACACTCGAACTATACATGTTAAAAATCCCGATATCTCTAATAGTAATTCCTACTAATATTATACATGTGAAAGTAACTCTGTCTGTCTGTATGTTCGCTTTCACACCTAAATCATTGAACCGATTTTGATATAATGATAGATTAGACCTTGAGAAAGGATTTAGGCTATGTTTCGGCGCGATAAACGACATCGACGCGAGCGAAACCGCGGCCAAAAGCTAGTTATGAATATTAATTAAAATGACTAAAATTCTCCCCTTATTTGCAGTGTAGTTTTCAAAGAAAAGTTTGTTAGTATAACATTTTGGGCGAGCAAAAATCCTGGAACTCGTATCGTCACTAAATCGCCAGTAGTACCTGACAACAGCCTAACGAGTCGATCAAAATGAGCACTGTTGAGCACTAAACACTAAACGTGACTTAAATAACGATGCGGTGACGGCATATAGTCAAGATCACATAGCCGCTACTATAAGCATCTAGCCGGACCACTAACAGCGTTACGGTTCGACAGCGGAGACGGGTTCGATTCCCGCTCAGTGTAAATATTTGTATGCATGAATATGAATATTTGCATTGGTGTGGGTGTTATTGAGTATGATATAATGTATGTATTTACTTTGAGTCTAGATAGCGCTGTTTAGAATGCACTACAATATTTATTTATGAATTTCGAACACCTCATATTAGATGCTTTAATAATTGTTAAGTTGAGACAATTATTACGTTGCCACTTAGTACAATTCTGACATATACCTTTCGTAACATTGATTTCACACGGGCTTTTCCCGAAACCGAAGGTTTGTCCAGTCCGGGCCTTTCTTTAAAATGTCCTCGATCTAATTGCCTACGTTGACCCTTGCGTGTTGTCCATTCATTCTCGCTCCATAAATCTATTTGATCAATATTTCATTCATTCATAAAATTCAATACATGCAAAATATTATCACAATTTCAGACTGTAGTGCAAAAAGATGGTATCGTTAACCCCTTTTTGAAGATACGATCATCAAAAATTGAGTAAGTACGTTTCCACTGGCCGCATTTCCGATTTGTTTGATATTACAACTAGCTGTCCCGGCAAACTTCGTTTCGCCTTAGAAATTAGAATCAATTAGCTGTATCAAATTCTTGTAACTATTTTGAGAACGGAAAGCATTTCGATTCGGGTCCCATACGCCCACGGAGCTCCCGACACTAATAGGTCACCGAGGCCCATACTTACACCTACGGAGCCTATATACCTATAGCCTATATACTCTACGCTCAAGGGCGGGCATACTACCATAAACCATCAATTTTTCGACCATAATAAAAAAATAGCCTCCATAAATATTTTCGCGGCCCAAGCAACGGGGATTTGGTTTATTCAGAAGTATGTCTACTAATCACCCCCTGACGATATTTGCACACATTATGTTAATTCTATATCAAACGTCAGTTATCATAGTAAAATATCATACAGCAGTATTAGAATAATAAACAATTTTTTTTCCAATTCACAATTCGAAAAGTAATCCAAATTCAAAATTTAAACATGGTGTATGTCGGATCAACTATTTTATATGGTGGTTATGTATTCTTAAATTTTCTTATTATCCGCGCAATTTTCTTCATTTTTTCTTTCATAAGAACCTTCTCCTAACAATGACGAACACAACAAAAAAAGAATTAGCGAAATCGGTTCAGCCGTTCAGGCGTGATGTCGTGACCAAGGGAAATAGGGGTTCATTTTTATATATATAATATATATATATGTCGGCGCGAAGATTGTACTCACTCGGATAAGTAGTTAATTACTAGTTAATAGGTACTTAATATTCGTTCATTACTATAAGTAAAAGTAATAAGAATAATCCTAATACGAATTCTCATAAGTGTCTAATGATTATTAGATGTATTCTTCTATGAAATAAGTATCTATTTTGGTTTCGATCCTGCTAAGCCGGATATGTAGTAGGTATCAATGTAAATGTTATAATTATCAAAGTTACTACTTATAGATTACATATAGTGTAATAAAACATGTAATTGAATGTTGAATTTATAATTAAAATGATGTCTTTAATAACGACTAATTTAGTATAGTTCCTACTTTGTGGTTTTAACTTAGCTATGTAATATTTATCACATTGTTATAACAAATTAGCTTTGTAATGTAAGGCTGTTTGAAATAATTATTATAATTCAATTAAAGAATAATGGCATAGTAACAAATTCAAGTATTTGTAATTCTAATAAATAAGTCATCACGGATAAAAGTTTGATATTTGTCATAACTTTGGTAAACAGACAATAACTAAGAAATCTATACTATTATATAATTGTAAAGTGGTCGTGTCTGTACATTGGAGATATTTAAAAAAAAATACTTGCATTATGTTATATGAACGATACTGAACACGAAAATATTTTTTTTTCATTTCCTGTCTGTTTGTCTGTTTGTCTGTTTGTCTGTTTGTTCGCGATGGACGCAAAAACCACTGAACGGATTTTGATGCGGTTTTGTTTGTTAGAAAGTGCTTGCTCAGACTTAAAATCTTACATTTGTTTGATTGCAATCGGTTCAGTAGAACCAGAGATGTGAGCAATAATATATAATAATCTTAATTTTGCTAAGATTATAGATGTCTCTTTTTGCTTGAGATTATTATTATGGATGAATTTTACTTCCAAACAACTATGTAAATAAATATACTTAATTTTTACATGCACAATCATGTAAAAAAATACGTATTTAATCATATAATTAAAATTTTAAATTCTATAATTTAGTTACAAAATAACAACTAGATGGCGATAACGCGGTTTTGAACAAAGTATGTTTTCGTTCACAGCTGACGTATAATAGTCCTACGGTAAAGGCGGTGTTTGTCTGGCAAATTATGAAATTACTTAAGTTGATGTCGGTGCAGTACTGCATCTGTATATTTCGATTCCTAAAAAAGCTTTTGACTTACATACTTTCATCGAACATCCTGGATAATTGGTAAAAATGTTAGCCTGTAATTTTGTTGCTCACTGCAACACACATGCACATACACACTCATGCTACCGACCCTGAGAAAACCTTCTAATCTAATGCCCTTCTTCAAAAACCCCATATTGTTGTTGCTTGGGAAAACCAGAGCAGGGAATTTATTCCACAGCTTGAGCGTGTGTTGGAGTTCCTTTCTAACCGCTTACCACACAATGTTCACCGTTTCCAGTAGAACTGTGTGAGGATGAATTTCTTGCCTATGGCGAGCGGTGTGATGATGTTTGAGATGATCCCAATGAATCTGAGCAAAAACGGTTGCAGAGTAGACAATTCTTTAGACTGTGCTAATATTATGAATACGAAAAGAACCCTGTCTGTCTGTTGCCTTTCACGCCTAAACGAATGAACTGAACAGATCTTTATGAAATTTGTTACAGAGTTGCATAAGAGCTTGGGAACGTACTTTACTATAGATTGCCATTTTCCTTGATAAAAGGGTATAAGAAAGGATTTCCACCAAATGCTGCCTAAACATGGGAGATTTTCTAGATCAATTCTCTTCTTCATCCTAACGTTTTTAACTTGGAGCCTGGGGTCCGCTTTTACCAGTTTAACTGCGGATTTGGCTAATCTTCGATATTTACTGTGAAGCGACTGCCATCTGACCTACACAACCCAAATGCAATATCGAAGTATTCCAGCTAGACCAGTTGTTAGACTTTTGAGGCCCCAACTACCCGTAACGACTGCCATGAATGTTTGTATGGCAACCGGGACTGACGGCTTATCGTGCTCTCCGGACATACTAAAGAATTTTATTATTCTTGCGTATGACAGAGTGGTCCTATATCCCCAAAAGTCCGGATCTGATGCTGAGAACATGGAGAAATCAAGGGAAAACTTAAAAATAACAGGAAAACGTGCCCAGCTACGCGCCTACTTAGTTATGTTAGCAATCATTTGTATAATGTCGTTTCGTTTCCAAAAAAAAAAAACAAATGCCCAGGCGCTATCTATTAAAATTTCAGTATAGTAAAATTTTATAAAATACAGCCCAGTAATTATATTTTACAGCACAAACAAATGAATCAATATATGTTGTGTTGTTATGAAAGCCGATGCTTCGTACAACGGCTT
Organism: Eilema sororculum; assembly: GCA_914829495.1. Classification (NCBI taxonomy): domain Eukaryota; kingdom Metazoa; phylum Arthropoda; class Insecta; order Lepidoptera; family Erebidae; genus Eilema; species Eilema sororculum. Next base: position 5,419,895 of record OU618532.1, read on the forward strand.
TCATAAGAACACAATGGCCTCTATTAGTCTTACTCAACTACATGTTTTAAGTAGCTCTGATTTTTTTTTATCGTGCGATAAATCCCCACGGAAACCACCCCCACAGAGCCGGTGGAGGTGGTTATGTCGGACTCGAACCGACTAAAACGCACGCCATCTTGGGTCCTTGGTTGCCGGAGGTGAGATTGCCAAAAGCATATCTCTCGCATAAGTGACTCTGATAGGGATTATATTCCCCAGTAGAGCCATACTGTGGAATATATTTCCACCTACCACCTACCAGCTACTTCTAACAGATCAGTAAATCTGTAAGTTCCGTTATTTTTCTCTTTTCAGAGTCTCTATTCTTGAAGTAGGTTTTTTTTTATTCCTTTTAGTATAAGTTTATAACAGATTCATCGTTCATCATTTGACTAGGTTTTTATCATCAGTTTAACAATCTGATTTTCACAATCAAAAATTCACATTAAATTATGTAAAAGCAACAGAAACATTTTGAGGATGTCCATAGAATCCCGTCATTTGAATCTGATTTCGAATCTCTGGATTATTCCCTTTCCAACAAATTAAAGATCATAAAAATCGGCTTCGCAAATTGCGACAGTAAATACAACGGTTAGTCACCTATTTTGCCCCCTCAGTAGTGAAATTTAGAATACCATATTTTCTATCTGACCAAGGGGTAGGATCGCCTTACCTCTCCCACCCCGGTGACGTTGAATTTCTTCTTCGTTGTCGTCATGGCTGCGGACTCAACCTTCGCGTCGGGTAGCGCGACCTATATAAATCCACCGTTCCTATCCGTTCAGGATTACGGCTGGGACGGACGGGGTCAACACTAGATTGTGTTCGTCTGTGTGTTTATAGAGGTTTTCTTCCTTAGGAGCCACCGTTCCTGTCCTGGGTTAGGCTTGCCGCTTGGCCGAACGTTGGTCTATATCAGATCGTAGTTCCTACTTCTGGACGAAGCCAAAGGCGAAGAATTCATACACCCAGTATGCCCCACCACTACACCCTCTGCAATTAGAGGGACATGTGAAGGATCTACGAGTGATTACTAGGGCTGCTTGGGCTGTCAGACAGGATCTCTAGAGTCTATTAACCATTGTGCATGGTGCACCAGCCCCTCGCTTCTACTCTTCAGGATTGAGGTTCAAAGGGCAAAGAAACGGGGAAGCCAACGTAGAGGTTACTCGACGTCGCATTTGAGATGCGAGACTGAAGAACCTCTACGTTGGCTTCAATACGTGGGCCTGCCACAAATAACTTATAAGACGTCTTGCGTTTTTCCTTGAATGTTAAGTAGAAAAGCGAGTAGACTGTAAAGTAGAGCGTCCAGCACGGAATTGAGTAAAATGTCGAGAAAAGAGTGGAACACAGAGATGATTAGAAGATCAAGTATAGAGTGGAATACGGAGTCAAGTAGAGAGTTGAATAGAGAGGCGAGTAGAGATACAAATAGAAAGGTGAGTGGACAGACGAATAGAGAAGCGAGTAGAGTGTCCACTCAGCGCTCAACACTCGACTCTCAGCGCTAAAATTTACAGAACTACGCAATAAGCGACATCCACGCGGGCGGAGCCGCGGGCAACAGCTAGTAACTTATAAAATGTTTGTTATATTGTAATATTAACTTATTAATTATATAAAGATTTGTCACATCATTATATGTGGCAAATATAATGGTTTTCATATTAGCTATTAATAAGTCCTTAAAGTTTGTGTACTGAAGTTGGTGATGACCAACTTCAGTACCTATTCAAACTTCTTTAAAACACAAAATTACTAAAAGATAACTTAAGAAATAGTTGCAATATTGTAATATTCTCAGTTAATTATTTAAATAATTATAAGATCATAATATTTGTAAAAGTATTAAGCTTTTCATAATAAGTCAATTAAGATTAGGTTTGTTATTATTCGTGAATATTCACTTTTAATGAGAATAACTTGTAAAATGTGTGTAGTATGATAATAATTCTCATTAATTAATTAAATATTAATAATGTCGTGTACTGAATCTAATTATTCTGTAAAGCTTCTACAAAACCAACAACTTTTGAATAAATAGTATTGAAAGTTTACACGCGCTTGACGACGACTTCCGTTGGTTTTGTAAGCGCTAAAAACAATGCAATTTGGTGGCACTTTTTGCTCGAGCGCGGGACGAGGAGGAAGCTGCTCCACCATATACAGCTAAGTGCTTAGGTGTAATTTAATTTAATAGTTTTAAATTCATTACTTTGTTACGTAACAAGAGTTATTGTAAATAATACTAGTTACACCATATCCTTTGTGGCATTTCATTATCTCATGAATCCCATCATAAAAGATGCAAGTCATGGCGTCAGTGAAGCTGACGCCGTGGCTCCGCCCAGTACTTTGGCAATTACCTCTCCGTTATATATATAGAGAGTTAACAGATAATTGTGACTGTCAAATAATAACAGACAAATAATTAGCAATAAATTAAAATTGCGACTATAATTTGAGATTTAAACTATCCTATCTCTCAAGTTGGATCGAACTGCACATGGTGTGCGAATTTTATTATAATCGGTTAAGTGGTTTAGGAGTCCATTGAGGACAAACATTGTGACACGAGGTTAATATATATTAAGATTGAATACTAGCCTTAGGAAACAAAATGTTTGGAGTGTTTGGAATGTTTGACGGAAACGTGGAAATTTATGCTAACTTTCTCGGTGATATAGAGGATTGTATCTATGTAAACGAGACGAGAGAAAAAAGGTTAACAAAGCGACCATTATTGAGTTTGCGATAACTAGCGATTGTTGTCTCTGTCCTTGTCGCACGCGTCACACGTACGCGACAATGGCCGAGCGATAGCTGTCGTTACGTGTTTCGTAGTACAGAAAAGCTGTCACATCCACCAACTTATGAGCAATTTCATTTCTTTCTGGAATGTGCTTGAAGTGATACGTAATCATTTTTAAGTAGAAATGTTTGGAACCGCTGAAACTTTGCTTACCTTTTTTCTCTCGCTTCGTTGGCTTTACTTTAGGGTACAAGAATGTATAATAATGTAACAGCGGCGATGGGTTACATTATTTAAAAGGCAAGCCGATGGAAATGTTCTGAGTTTAAATGTAAACACCACGGCTTTCTTTTGCAAGCAAGGCAGGAATCGTGTTGTAGGAACCCCTCGTCTGTGTATTGTAACCCTCTCTTCTCTGTGACGAGGGTTTGATTCTCGTTCAGTGCAAATATTTTGTATGCATACGTCCACAGGCCCCGGTAACCATTTTCTATCAGGTGGGCCGTGTGCTTGTTTGCCACCTAAGTAGAATAAACAAACGAACTTTTATGGCAGTCCTTACGGGAAGTTGGAGTCCTCAAAAGTCTATTGCGGAGTAAGTAAAAGATGTTTTACCAGTTGGAACAAGATTAATTTATTTACTATTTACACACTCTTATATACTAATTATTCTACATGATTTTACTGAGATTTAGAGTGGGGTTTTACTCATATAAGTTTAGTGCTGACATTATTGTTTATTGATACGTGTTGTTTATATAATATTATTTCCTAGTTATAGTGTACTTTGCCTATGACGCATAGCACGTCATAGTACTCCCCCCTTTATAAAAATTCTAGCTATTATTTGCTGTGGTGCGTCGACCTTGTCCGTGAACGCTGTTGCTGAGTTGTACTTTTTCTGCAGTTGGTTACACTTGTTGCATTTCCTTGATTATTTTGTTTATCTTTTTGTCCATGACTTTGTTAGTTTTTCGTACGAGTCTGGTGATTGTTATTATTATTGCTGCTAGTATAATTATAGCGATGAGTACTCCGATCCAGATTTTTATTTTTTCAATTTCTGCTGCCATGTGTGTGTTCTTTTCTGCCTTTGCTGCCAGGTTATTGTTCTGCACCATGTTTATTTGTTCCTTTTCGTGGGTTTGACTGCTTCCCATCTTGTGTGTTGTCTCTTGTGGCTTGCTGTGGAGTGACTTTTATTTTCATTTTGCCCTTTGTAACATTAGATTTTATCTACTGTAATTTGATTACTACTAGCGCCACCTATGGCAGTCTCAGTGGTACTCACATCAGTTAGTCGGTGCCTCGGTGTAGGAACTTTTGTACTAGCTAAGCACTAGATGGCGTTCGATTTCTTTTATGTTTTAATTATATGAAATTAGAAATACTCATAGCACCTAAATGGGAAAATTAATTGTTTAATTATAGGCTATCTCATTTAGGTTAAAATTAAATTTCCTCAGTTAAATTAAACAGGTTCAAATTCTGCGTGCTCAGAACCGTTGTATTCAAGGAAAGAATGTGAGTATGATCCAACCAAGTCAAAAGGTTGCTGTACTTTGTTTGATTCCTACTTAGCTGGGTGATATTAAAGTTGTTAGGATTTCGACCGTGATTTGGTGTTTTTGATCATCGTTCGCACTAATTTAACTTAAAAAAAAGTGTGTTCGAGAACCTTCCAATGATAGGGGTATAAAACTGCGGCCCCGGCTAAATATAAATCCTTTTTACTCTCTGAATTGTGACTGGAACGTTTGTATTGCTGTGTCTTGGAAAATACTTTATACTTAACTAAATTCTTTGTTGCCCAGTTTTTGGTAAGTGTTTTTACTTGTATTTATCGACATCCTTCTGCAATCTAGACGATTCTTAGTGTTATTTCGTTCTTAGGGTTCCTAGTACGGGATTAGAGGACACCTTGGTCCTCAAACCCCTTCTCAGCGTGTTCTGTGGTCGAGTTCCCAACCGCTGTCGGCGCAAGCCTGTAACCTCGACGTGAAGCACCTTGGCTGGTCGAGAGTGCGGCAAGAGACGTGCGCAGACGCCGAGCAGGCCGACAACCGGGGTCACGTATTCCCTTTTTCTCTATTAAATTTATGTAACTTTCCTATATATCTATATCACTTCACCCTGCAAGAAATAACTGTGTCAACGGTGGGTTGACCGAGGTGTACTACAACTACTAGCCATAACACTCTGGCTACCTACTGCAAGCAGGTCACCGTGGTGCAGCTGGTGAAGACATACTCATTTTTGTATTTCTATATGTAACTCTATTGTCTGTAATCCTCTTTTGTATAATTTTATCTCTCAGTAATATATGTATGTACAACAGAGGTAATAGTGGTTTCCTCTGAAGTCTCCCTGGTCTCCCACACGCACGCACACTTTTCTGCTCTGTCAAAAGGCGCCCTGGGATCCCATAGAGCTCGTGCATCTCTCTGCTGGGTCAGCCGGTGAGTAGTCCGTCTGACACGTTCAGCGGTTACAAATTGGCGCCCAACGTGGGGCTAACTCTCTTCTCTGTGGGTGCGCTGTGTGTGGGTGTCTGGAGAGTTCGCTTTGGAGGAAACACTACCCTCCGTCTGACACTACCCAAGACGCTAATTGGTTGTGCGGCTGCAGTTACGCATGTGTTAGATTTAGGGGGGTAAAATTAGAGGTGACCATATATATATAAGCCTATAACTTACTATATATACCCATAAACAGGATGCCATTTGTAATTATGTATTTGAACCAAGGAAATTAAACAATAAATACAATTCTGTTTTATCACTCTTTTATTCTGTTATACTACGTCAGTTCCAAAAGCTGTTGTAGACAGGAAAGAACTGACAAGAAAACCTGTCTGCCTTCTAACCACAAAATAATTAATATTTTACTTCATGTTACACCAGGCTCGTAGCCAAATATTACAATATAAGACAACCCTGGTTGCAGACCAGTTACAACAGTATAATAGCTAAAACTATAACACAGATACTTATCACATAGGAACCACATTGGAGTCGAACCACTTCTCATAATTATAGCCAAATATTACAATATAAGGCAACCCTGGTTGCAGACCAGTTACAACAGTATAATAGCTAAAACTATAACACAGATACTTATCACATAGGAACCACATTGGAGTCGAACCACTTCTCATAATTATCAGTATGACAATACTTGCACAGTCACTAATATGGTATAATGATATTCAATCATCTGGTATATCAGTTAAACAGACTAATAGCCGACACTACGATACATAGGTAGTACATAAAACTTAGATACCACACTGGTATCGAACCAGCCCTTATAATCATTGGTATAGCCATACTTTTACAGACATTATGATAGTTTATTATCCCCAAGGATTATCGCAAATACATCAAGTAATACTTTGATTCGGTTACTTTACAAGTATATTTTAGTTACACAATATTTAGAACACCCAAAGAGGGTATTTAATTATAATTGCTAATTCAATTACTTATTAAATACCAATCCACTATTATATTATTCACTATAACAGTAGTTATTACTACATTCACTTTTATAACCCTGTAAGTACATATTATTATAACATTATAAATATAACAGAGGTATATCGTACCTCACACTTCGACGGCTCGGGATAGACTGTCCGAATGACATCTGACATCGTCTTTTTATAACATTTGATACGTCGCATTGCATCGAATGATTTTCATCTACCTACTTATAAAAATATTGTATAAAGTAGTTTCTTATTTACAAATCCTTTAAAATATTCTTTATAGTACTATAAATACACTATAATACATCAAGCTAAACCTCACCTGATCGCTGGCCACTCCATATTTTAACATGATTCTAACACGGCCATACTGACAATTACTTCGCTCTCGAAGTATATACAACGAATTTTATTGCAAATTGCGATCACATATTACATACTTAAACTTAGGCATTATAATTATATTTCTTTTACATCACTTTTTGCAAAACAGAATTTATACATTAAAGAAAAAACACTTCCTTAGTATCAAAATTATATTCAACAACATTTTGGTACTTTGTCTCAAACTTAAGATTTAAACATTATTTAGTCTTCGATCTTTATGAAATCTTAGCATAGTAGAAGGGCAAAAAACATTTTATAAAATGTGTGTAAAATATATATATATATTATCTTCTGTTATTATTCAGTTATCTAAGAACATTAATTACCTCCGAATCCAACGGACTAATGTGAACTTTTATAAAATGTCTTTTGTTATTGTTTGGTTATCCAAGAATATTGATTACCTCCGAATCCAACGGAATAATCTGAACTTTTATAAAATGTCTTGTTATTGTTCAGTTATCTACGAATTTTGATTACCTCCGAATCTAACGGAATAATCTAAACTTTATCATTTCAAACACCATCTATAAATTTACCATTAAATTAATTATGTATCACGGCATTTGATTATAACAGTTGTATACCCGAGATAAAGTCTCTTATTTTACACGAGGTATAAGTCTTGTTTTTTAACCGAGATATAACAGCCTCGCCTTTTTTTCCCATGAGACAAAACCGTCTCGCCTTTTACCCGAGATATCATAGTCTCACCTTTTACCCGAGACATCATAGTCTCTCCTTTTACCCGAGACATCATAGTCTCACCTTTTACCCGAGACATCATAGTCTCACCTTTTACCCGAGACATCATAGTCTCGTCCCTTTTGTTTTTTACTTAAAACCACCACTAATGCCAAAAGCCAATAACACTATATATATAGTAACACAAATAGCAATGTTTTTAATCCATCACGGCCATTCTGAACTACACTTTGATCTCAAAGTGTTTAGTAAATCCATAATAAAATAATATGTATTGTAGTCCTTAAGGTACATTGTACATACGTAGTGTAAATGCTATTGACTTTCTTTTTTATTCGAATTTTGTTCGTTTTAACTGTACTTGACTTTACTTTGATTGTAATTTACTTTATTATTGTAGCTTAATTTGAATAAACTTTACTATTGCATCCACTGTACTCCACGTTTCAAACCAGTGGTCCATTTGCTAAATAGTATTTAACATTTATTTTTTATATTGGCGTTTTACAAGCAGAATAAACGATTTTGTTAGAATTTGAATTTAATATTAAATCGACGGTAGGTACTTTTGAATTGAATCGACTGTACTTTTACTCTAATATTAAACCGACTGTACATTTACCTAAATATTGAACCGACTGTACATTTACTTTAATATTGAATCGTCTGTACATTTACTTTAATATTGAACCGACTGTACTTTAACTTTATTATTGAATGGACTGTACTTTTACTTTAATAATAAATCGACTGTACTTTTACTTTATTATTGAATGGACTGTACTTTTACTTTAATAATAAATCGACTGTACTTTTACTTTAATAATAAATCGACTGTACTTTTACTTTAATAATAAATCGACTGTACTTTTACTTTAATAATAAATCTACAGTACTTTTATTTTAATAATAAATCGACTGTACTTTTACTTTAATAATAAATCGACTGTATATTTACTTTAATATTGAACTGACTGTACATTTACTTTAATATTAAATCGACCTTACTTTTATTTTCTTATTGAATCGACGGCACTTTTATCTTTAATATTGAATCGACGGCACTTTTATCTTTAATATTGAATCGACGGCACTTTTATCTTTAATATTGAATCGACGGCACTTTTATCTTTAATATTGAATCGACGGCACTTTTATCTTTAATATTGAATCTACGGTACTTTTATATGAATCTATTGTACTTTTAACTTTAATATTGAACCGACTGTACTTTTAACCTTACTACCTTTACACGACTTTTGACTTTATTGGCTTTACACGACTTTTGACTTTATTGGCTTTACACGACTTTTGACTTTATTGGCTTTACACGACTTTTGACTTTATTGGCTTTACATGACTTTTGACTTTATTGGCTTTACACGACTTTTGACTTTATTGGCTTTACACGACTTTTGACTTTATTGGCTTCACACGACTTTTGACTTTATTCGCTTTACATGACTTAAATTTATTGGCTTTACATGACTTTTAACTTTATTGGCTTTACATGACTTTTAACTTTATGGGCTTTACATGACTTTTAACTTTATTGGCTTTACATGACTTTTAACTTTATTGGCTTTACATGACTTTTAACTTTATTGGCTTTACATGACTTAACTTTATTGGCTTTACATGACTTAACTTTATTGGCTTTACATGACTTTTAACTTTATTGGCTTTACATGACTTTTAACTTTATTGGCTTTACATGACTTTTAACTTTATTGGCTTTACATGACTTTTAACTTTATTGGCTTTACATGACTTTTAACTTTATTGGCTTTACATGACTTTTAACTTTATTAGCTTTACATGACTTTTAACTTTATTGGCTTTACATGACTTTTAACTTTATTGGCTTTACATGACTTTTAACTTTATTGGCTTTACATGACTTTTAACTTTATTAGCATTACATGACTTTTAACTATTGGCTTTACATGACTTTTAACTTTATTGGCTTTACATGACTTTTAACTTTATTGGCTTTACATGACTTTTAACTTTATTGGCTTTACATGACTTTGAACTTTCTTGTGTCCAACTAAATAAAAAAAAATGGGTCGTATTTCAAAGTCCTGGTAACCATCACACATTAATGAGTATCAGTATCAATAACTTAAATTGTAAAGAGATGAATCCAAATAAATTAAGAATGTCTTTCAATCTTTTTATCACGGTGTATGTGTATACATACCCTTTTAGTAATTCTCATAACAAATAAAATCTACTTTACACAGTAATCATAAATAAGTAACGGTTCGGCCAACCTGATATATCTTAATAGGTTACTTGTCAGATACCGAAAATAACTATTTTAGAATACAAAATATTAACACCACTTAATCTGATCAAACCATTTCAGATCACCAAAAAGATTAACTTTGCTTTAAGTATTAGTCAAGCCTCATATTTTGTTCAAGAAAATAAAACGTTTGACCATTACTTTTTTTTTCATTAAATATGAAATCCAGTATTACATCAATGATAATAGCCAGAAATTTTAAAATAATTCGTTAGTGATCAGCCCGGGTGGTTTGCAATTAGAACTATCAAGAAGTTACACTATCCAACTTGAACCTTATAAATCACAAAAGCTACAATACCGTTTTTGTGCACTTTTTTTGTTGATGGTTTGGAAATACACTGCTTCGCAGTACCGCTGCAAATTGATGCTGGATTTCACTGCCTTGCAGATAGCTGAGCCGTCAGTCATTGCTCCAGTGGGTAGCAAATATTACAGAAGGCTTTTGGCAAGCCTCCCGATACAGATACAATCTGAAACTTGTACAATATGTATTAGAAAATGGTTTTTGCGTATCCCACTTCTGATGTTAGATTTAGGGGGGTAAAATTAGAGGTGACCATATATATATAAGCCTATAACTTACTATATATACCCATAAACAGGATGCCATTTGTAATTATGTATTTGAACCAAGGAAATTAAACAATAAATACAATTCTGTTTTATCACTCTTTTATTCTGTTATACTACGTCAGTTCCAAAAGCTGTTGTAGACAGGAAAGAACTGACAAGAAAACCTGTCTGCCTTCTAACCACAAAATAATTAATATTTTACTTCATGTTACACCAGGCTCGTAGCCAAATATTACAATATAAGACAACCCTGGTTGCAGACCAGTTACAACAGTATAATAGCTAAAACTATAACACAGATACTTATCACATAGGAACCACATTGGAGTCGAACCACTTCTCATAATTATAGCCAAATATTACAATATAAGGCAACCCTGGTTGCAGACCAGTTACAACAGTATAATAGCTAAAACTATAACACAGATACTTATCACATAGGAACCACATTGGAGTCGAACCACTTCTCATAATTATCAGTATGACAATACTTGCACAGTCACTAATATGGTATAATGATATTCAATCATCTGGTATATCAGTTAAACAGACTAATAGCCGACACTACGATACATAGGTAGTACATAAAACTTAGATACCACACTGGTATCGAACCAGCCCTTATAATCATTGGTATAGCCATACTTTTACAGACATTATGATAGTTTATTATCCCCAAGGATTATCGCAAATACATCAAGTAATACTTTGATTCGGTTACTTTACAAGTATATTTTAGTTACACAATATTTAGAACACCCAAAGAGGGTATTTAATTATAATTGCTAATTCAATTACTTATTAAATACCAATCCACTATTATATTATTCACTATAACAGTAGTTATTACTACATTCACTTTTATAACCCTGTAAGTACATATTATTATAACATTATAAATATAACAGAGGTATATCGTACCTCACACTTCGACGGCTCGGGATAGACTGTCCGAATGACATCTGACATCGTCTTTTTATAACATTTGATACGTCGCATTGCATCGAATGATTTTCATCTACCTACTTATAAAAATATTGTATAAAGTAGTTTCTTATTTACAAATCCTTTAAAATATTCTTTATAGTACTATAAATACACTATAATACATCAAGCTAAACCTCACCTGATCGCTGGCCACTCCATATTTTAACATGATTCTAACACATGTAATACTTACCCTCTTTGTGTTTTTTCAGCCAATCGTACCATCATCCCAGTGGCAAGAAAAAACCATTGAGACCCCAAAATTCCAAATTCCAATTTTAAAAACTGCACATCTTTCGGTAAGTTTGGAAACATATTTTTGGCAAACTAGTTTTTTTTCTTTTTTCTTTTTTTCTTTTTTTTTTCCTCTTATTTAGTTGCTTCTGTGTTGTACAAACATATATATTTATTGTGGTCTGTTCACATAGTAATTGTACTGTGTCAAACTTTTAGTCTAGAAATTTCTGTGTCTAGCATTCATGGTTTTGGGTTTATACCTGTGTATTATTAAGTAGTTAGTAAAAATACATAGCTGCTTTGTACTGTATAGACTTGAGTAGATTTGTAGTTAACTTTTTAACATTTTGCTGAATACCTACATCACTTGTAATTTATATAAAGAAAATTTCTATAACTTCAACTATAATTTGAACATCTGGTATTCACTTCATTGGGTTGCTGAGCCAGTATTCTGAAGATATTTATCTGGGTGATTCTATAATATCTACCCAAAATCAAGTAACATAATATAAAATAGTAGTAAACTTTTTGTAACTACCTCCTAATTTATTAATCTAAAGAAAGTATACCTGGTGTCATATTTCTTGGACAAAGCTATTCTTAAATTTAGTTAATATAGTTTCTCTATTCTAAATTATTAGATTTTTGTAGCTACCGCACAAATTGTGACCTAGAGGAAGCATATTTATTGTATTATCTGTTAATATTAGTTGATTTTGTCTCTGTGGAAACTTCATTTAACCTACATTTATAATTTATAAACCTGTTGTGAGTTGAATCTCCATTACTGTTAATTGTTTTGACAAAAACTGAATCTTGGACCACTATGGCCCAATTACAGAAGTATATTAACTACCTTAAGAAAGATGAACTTTTTAATGAACTCTCTGCCATGGGGGTTACAGCGGATCCGGATGCGACGGTTGTTGGCCTGCGGAGTGAGCTGCGCACTGCATTGCGGCTTGTCCGGCGTGGCAGCATTAAGGCCATCGCCACGGTACCTGCTGTTGCCGCCTCTGAGTTGGCTGTCTGTGAGCCTAAAGTTCTCGAGCTGGAAGGGACACTCTCTTCAGGTGAAGTCGTTTCAAATAGTAATTGTCGGACTAAGGTTGCAGTGAGGGCGAACTACCTTCTCACTAGGTTAGCTAGGTGTGGTATAGACTGTCCAGATCTTTTAGATATCCGTGGCCGCTTGGTTAAAATTCTGTCTGTGGCTGAATCAGATACTGACTCTGACTCTGAGGGTTCGGATAGAGAGACTGAACCTATTCATCGTGACCGCGTAGGTTACACCTCGCCTGTGGTGGGAGGGGACCGTTCGAGGCGACGTGACGCGCCTAGTTCTGACACAATTAGTGGTAATTTAGTAATAAGGGATAGACCCGTAAATTTAAACTCTTTTAATATAAAATTTGATGGCTCTGCGTGTGTACGTGTATTCATTGAGAGACTGGAAGAGCTTAGGTGTGCTCGGGAAGTCACCAAGGATAAAATCCTCTCAGCTTTCTCTGACCTATTGGACGGTCCGGCTTTATCTTGGTTCCGCACCAACAAGAATAACTTTACCTCGTATGAGGGCATGTTGGATGAGCTGAGGGAGACTTTCGACCTTCCCGACTACGATTACCGTCTCAGAAATGAAATTAGGCAGCGTACACAGGCCCGATCTGAAACATTAGGCATCTACATCTCTACGATGCAGGCCATGTTCTCGAGATTAACGTGCAAAATGCCCAGTGAGGAACAACTGGACATTCTGATGCATAATATTAGGCCCGATTATATGAAGGAATTGGCTCTTCACGAGGTAAACTCGATAATCGACCTGAAGCGATTGGGGAAGCGCCTAGAACTTGCGCGTGCTAGGGCAGAGGCATTCCAGGAACCAGCGTTAGATAAGTTTGGGATCACCTCGGACTTACACCATTTTAAGAATAAAACTGTTCATAAAACTTCCCAGCAGGTCTCTGCCGTGGCCGGTCCTACGACCTCAAACGAACGAGGATGCTTCCGCTGTGGTGAAGTCGGCCACACTGCATACGGCTGTACACAGTCAAGGGAATTGGTGTGCTTCCGGTGTGGACAGAAGGGAGTCAAATCGCCTGAGTGTCCGAAGTGTAATGCCAAGCCAAAAAACGAGTAAGTCAGGGCCTTATTAAAAGATCACCATTCGGTTCGGAGCGAGCTTCTCTGTCTGATGCATTCTCTGATAGGGTCCTGTTTACCAAACGGGATAATGATATAAGACCGTATTTAGTTGTTAAGATCCTGAACTTAAATGTTCTAGGTTTACTTGATTCGGGTGCAGCTTGCTCAGTACTGGGTAAGGGAGCGCACCACACTTTCTTGGAATTAGGGTTTGAGCTTGGAAGCATCAGCCCTAACTTTAGTTTAACTACAGCAGACGGCTCTCATTTGCCATGTCTGGGCTGTATCTCTCTGCCTATTGAATATAATTCTGCTGTCAGAGTTATTAAGTTCTATGTTGTTCCAGAAATCACTACTGCTATGATATTTGGAGTAGACTTCTGGCAACAATTTCAATTAGGGGATAGATTGATCTCTCAGAATATCAATCTTTCCAACTTTAGTGACTGTAATCCGGTAGAATCTCTGTCTCTTAACAGTGGTCTAGAGGATTACAACAATTTAACCGCTGATCAGAAGCGGGTAATTAACAGCATTATTGAGAAATTTGATACCATCAACACGGACAAGGTGGGTCTAGGTCGAACATCTCTGGCGCATCACACTATAGATACGGGCGATAGTAAGCCAATCAAGCAACGGTATTACCCGCTCTCTCCCCTGAAGCAGAAAGCCCTGGAAGAGGAACTAGATCGGATGCTGGAGATGGGAGTAGTGACCCCGTCTCAGTCCGCATGGAACTCACCAGTGGTGATGGTGGAGAAAGCGAACGGAGACCTGAGATTGTGCCTTGATTCTCGGAAGCTCAATTCTGTTTCTAAAAGCGATGCGTATCCGTTACCTTACATCAACCAAATTGTAGACCATCTCAATAATGCAAAATATTTGTCTTCTATTGATTTAAGTGCGGCGTATTGGCAGATTCCGTTTGATTCGCCCCAATCCGCCGAGAAGACCGCCTTCACTGTCCCCAGGCGAGGCCTTTTTCACTACAACGTGATGTGCTTCGGACTTGTAGGTGCTTCCGCCTCGATGCAACGCCTCATGGACCGTCTATTTGGCCCAGAGTTCGATAACCGAGTGTTCTCCTTTCAAGACGACATAATCGTTGTGGCCAGCACCTTTGAGGAGCATGTGGACCTCTTAAATAGAGTCTATCAGCGCCTTAAGGATGCGGGTCTCACGATCAACATGCGAAAATCGCAGTTCTGTCGTAGCGAATTGAAGTACCTCGGGTATTTTGTCGACAAGCATGGCCTGCGGACAGACCCAGGTAAAGTTGATGTCATTCTCAACTATCCTACACCTTCCAACGCTAAGGAGGTGAAAAGATTCCTGGGTATGGCTGGGTGGTATCGGCGTTTCGTGAATAATTTTTCTAAGATTAGTAAACCCTTATGTAAATTAACTTCTAAGAATATAAATTTTGAGTGGTCGCGTGAAGCTGAAGAGTCTTTCAATCTGCTGAAAGCCGCTTTGGTCACCGCTCCTATTTTGAAAATGCCTGATTACTCACTACCTTTTAGGATTCTCAGCGACGCGTCATCCTTCTCTGTGGCTGCTGTACTGACGCAGACACATGAGGGAGTGGAGCACCCTGTCGCATATTGTAGTCGTTCACTCAACAAGAACGAAGTCAACTACAGTACCACTGAGCGAGAACTCCTGGCAGTGATCTTTGCTTTGGAACAGTTCAGGCAGTACGTGGAAGGACAGAAATGCACTGTGGTTACTGACCACGCCTCACTCCTGTGGTTCCACAAACTGAAGAATCCGACAGGCCGCCTTGCGCGCTGGAGCATGAGGTTGAGTCAGTTTGACTTCGATATAGAACATCGAAAGGGTAAGGACCATGTGGTACCTGATGCTCTTTCACGAATTCAGATTGACACAATCGACACCAGCGTTACTAAGGACTCTTGGTATCTCCACACTCTGAACAGTGTGAAAAAGAACCCTAGGCATTTTCCCAACTTTGATATACGTGATAACCGTCTTTTCAGATTATCAAAAAATAAATACTCTCTGACCTCTGATTTTGATTGGAAGCTGGTGGTACCGTTGGAGGACAGGTTGCCCCTGCTCACCAAGTACCATGACGACATACTCAGTGCCCATGGTGGCGTATGGAAAACCCATAAACGCCTCGCTCTCAACTATTATTGGCCTAAGATGTACGAGAGCGTTAAGGAATATGTAGGCAAATGCGAGACATGTAAGCAGTACAAACCTGTGAACACATCTCGCCCTGGCCTCATGGGTAATCCAAAGCGGGTGTCTAGACCGTTTGAGGCCATCTCTGTTGACTTACTGGGTCCATTTCCTACTTCCAGCAAGGGAAATGTTCACTTGATTGTGGTCTCGGACTACTTTAGCAAATTTGTCATGTTGAGTCCTATACGGATGGCTACAGGCGTTGCAGTCGCGAGATTCATAGAAAAGAATGTTTTCCTAGTCCACGGGGTATGCAAAACCATTTATATGGATAATGGCCCACAATTTGTGAGTAAACAATTTAAGGACTTACTACTTAAGTACAATGTGCCTAACATTTATTATAACCCCAGATACCACGCGCAGACCAACCAGGCAGAACGAGCTATTCGCAACGTGGTTCAGGGAATTTCTTGCTACGTGAAGTCGCACCACAAGAAATGGGACGAGAACCTCGTAGAACTCCAGTGTGCTCTAAACACTGCTGTGAGCGAAGCCACTCATTTCAGTCCGTATTTTCTTGTTCACGGTAGGGAATTCATTGGGGATGGAGTTCTTTATAGGCAGGAAGAGATTCCTTGCCATCCTAACACTGTCTCCATTGATAGTCCAGTGTCCTTTGGTGAGAGGTTGAAGGAATTACATCGTATCTACGACCAGGTGAGAAAACACTTAGATGTTGCTCACCGGCGTAACGAAAAATACTACAACCTCAGAAAAAGACATGTGGAACTGAAAGTGGGACAGATTGTGTACAAAAGAACCTTCTATTTGTCTAACAAGGCCAAGAACTTTACTGCGAAGCTGGCGCCTAAATTTATGAAATGCATTGTAACCGCCAAACGCTCGCCTTTAGTATATGAACTGTCGGATTTGGATGGTAAGGATCTGGGAGTTTATCACATTAAGGATATTTTGAAGTACAGTGAGGAGGAACAGCCTTCTGATCCTTCTCCTTCTTCTGTCGGTGCCGTCTCTCTGTCACTCGGCTGATCGTGGGAGTGCCACTGTGCTTCGTTCGGTATCTTTCCACCCTAAGCCTACTCACTAACCTATATGAAGGGCATACAGTGATCCGGGCAGTTAATAGGGTGACACTTCTAGAGTGCTTGGCTTAGTAATGTGATTTTGTTTGGTTTCTTTAGTTAGCTGTTAGGTTCGTGGTTGTTTGTTTGGAGTTCGTGGTCTTCACAACTAGTGTGGTCATCGCGAGTTTTGGAATTTATTTTGATATCTCTCAGTTGAGATCCTGTCGCTGATATTCCCTGCGCATACTACGCAGGGAATACTGTGAGGGAAGGGGTGGTGTAACATTAGATTTTATCTACTGTAATTTGATTACTACTAGCGCCACCTATGGCAGTCTCAGTGGTACTCACATCAGTTAGTCGGTGCCTCGGTGTAGGAACTTTTGTACTAGCTAAGCACTAGATGGCGTTCGATTTCTTTTATGTTTTAATTATATGAAATTAGAAATACTCATAGCACCTAAATGGGAAAATTAATTGTTTAATTATAGGCTATCTCATTTAGGTTAAAATTAAATTTCCTCAGTTAAATTAAACAGGTTCAAATTCTGCGTGCTCAGAACCGTTGTATTCAAGGAAAGAATGTGAGTATGATCCAACCAAGTCAAAAGGTTGCTGTACTTTGTTTGATTCCTACTTAGCTGGGTGATATTAAAGTTGTTAGGATTTCGACCGTGATTTGGTGTTTTTGATCATCGTTCGCACTAATTTAACTTAAAAAAAAGTGTGTTCGAGAACCTTCCAATGATAGGGGTATAAAACTGCGGCCCCGGCTAAATATAAATCCTTTTTACTCTCTGAATTGTGACTGGAACGTTTGTATTGCTGTGTCTTGGAAAATACTTTATACTTAACTAAATTCTTTGTTGCCCAGTTTTTGGTAAGTGTTTTTACTTGTATTTATCGACATCCTTCTGCAATCTAGACGATTCTTAGTGTTATTTCGTTCTTAGGGTTCCTAGTACGGGATTAGAGGACACCTTGGTCCTCAAACCCCTTCTCAGCGTGTTCTGTGGTCGAGTTCCCAACCGCTGTCGGCGCAAGCCTGTAACCTCGACGTGAAGCACCTTGGCTGGTCGAGAGTGCGGCAAGAGACGTGCGCAGACGCCGAGCAGGCCGACAACCGGGGTCACGTATTCCCTTTTTCTCTATTAAATTTATGTAACTTTCCTATATATCTATATCACTTCACCCTGCAAGAAATAACTGTGTCAACGGTGGGTTGACCGAGGTGTACTACAACTACTAGCCATAACACTCTGGCTACCTACTGCAAGCAGGTCACCGTGGTGCAGCTGGTGAAGACATACTCATTTTTGTATTTCTATATGTAACTCTATTGTCTGTAATCCTCTTTTGTATAATTTTATCTCTCAGTAATATATGTATGTACAACAGAGGTAATAGTGGTTTCCTCTGAAGTCTCCCTGGTCTCCCACACGCACGCACACTTTTCTGCTCTGTCAAAAGGCGCCCTGGGATCCCATAGAGCTCGTGCATCTCTCTGCTGGGTCAGCCGGTGAGTAGTCCGTCTGACACGTTCAGCGGTTACACCTTTTTATATCATTGTTTGAAACGGACGGTGGGTCGTGATATTCTTCCCGAACGTGTTCTTTTTATGTTTTGAATTGGCTCTGCCTTATCTTGCTCTTGATTTTGAGCTTCTTTCTTGTCCTCGCTCGTCGTGAATGCTGGCTTTAGCCTGTCAATCGACACGTTCACGGCAGGGAATGCCGTTTCGCTTGATCGTGACTATTTTGTTGTCACGTTTGACTACGAGAAACGGTCCGTCGTAAGGTGGTGTGAGCGTAGGACGTAGCTTATCGCATCGTAGAAATACGTGTGTACAGTCGGCTAAGCGTGGGTGTACGAATATGTTTTTGTTTGAGCTTTGTCGTTGTGGAATTGACGTCATGTGCGTTATGTTCTCTTTAATTTTTTCCACAAACTCTGCATACGTTGTGTTTTTAGAACAGTCGCCAAAATATGCTGCTGGTAATTTTATTGTTGTTCCGTAGACCAATTCGGCTGCTGAGTATCCAGTGTCTTGTCGAATGCTGGTACGTATCCCGAATAATACCGATGGTAATTCTTTCGTCCAATTTTCGGTATTTCCTCTTGCCATCAAAGCTGCTTTCATGGTTCTGTGCAGTCTTTCTACTTTGGAGTTTGATTGAGGGTGATATGGTGTAGTACGGATTTTTTGTATACCCAGGAATTTGGTTAGGCTTCTGAATAGCTCAGACTCGAATTGTCGTCCTTGATCCGTTGTTATATAATTGGGGCATCCAAAACGTGTGATCCAGCCATCGTATAGGGTTCGAACTCCTGGTCATAGTTCATCCTGCTATGACAATTCTTTTACAGTTTCTGCAGTACGTCTTTGGAACTCTCTTCCTCACTCCATACGTGATCTTCGAATATTTTTAAAAAACGAGTAAGAGACTACTTTCTCTCACAACTTTAGCAGACATATGTATGTATATGTATGTATGTATGTATATATGTATGTATGTGTGTATGTATGTATGTAGGTATGTATGTTAGTATGTATGTTAGTATGTAGGTGGTTATGTATGTATGTATGTGTATGTTATATGTATGTATATTTATGCCTATTACCTAGGGTATACGTCTCGTATACCTCTTACATCAACACCGCTACTTTCTTGTACAGTGTACACTAGACTTTACCACTCATATTGCAATTCCTCTGTGCACTCCTGGGTTTGCTGGTAGAAAACTCAACTTTGAGTTAAGCTCGCCTTTGTACATTTCATCTCACTATTGCATTTATTGTAATTTATGTGTACATAAAGAATAAAATAAATAAATAAAAATAGGATATGCTTCTGGCCATGACGTACAACGATCGATCATAGTGACGATGTATCTTTTGTTTTGTGATGTCGTTAGGGGGCCCACAATGTCTATGTGTATGTGGCTAAATCGTTCTGCTGGCATAAATTTGCCCAGGGGTGATACTGTGTGCCTTTGATTGCTGGCATTGTAAACATGTTTTGCACATTTCGTAAATGTCTTTGTGCATGCTAGTCCAGACGTATTTTGCGGTTATCAACTTTTTTGTTGTGTTTTTCCCTGGGTGGCTCATGTTGTGAAAACTATCAAAAATTGTTTTTCTGAACTTTTGTGGTAGGTATGGCCTTGTTGTACCGGTGGATATATCACAATAAATTTTGATATTATTGTTTTGTATTGGTACCCGTGCCATTTTTAGTGACCTATTTTGTTTTAGTTTTGTTAACTCCGGGTCACTGTCTTGGTATTTTTTTACCTCTTGCCAGTTGAGAATTTGGGGTAGTTCTATTGTTTCTATTACCCGTGATAGTGCGTCGGCTACCACGTTTTCGCTGCCCGTGACGATTTAGTTTTTTTTTTTGTATTAAAATTTGTATCAAATTCATCATTCCCAAAAATCGACGTAGCTCCTTTACCACCTTTGGTTTTGGGTATTCGTTTATTGCTCGTACTTTCTCAGACGTGGGGGTGATTCCTTGGCTCGTTATATGATAACCTAAGAAATCTATCTCTGTCTTTTCGAATTCGCATTTGCTCGTATTGATTGAGATGCCGTTTTTACTTAGGCGAGTGAATACTTCCTCTAATTGAACGTAATGTTGTTCGGTATTTTGACTTGCTATGAGTATGTCGTCCACGAAGACATATATATAGTCCAGGTCTCTGAACAGGGAGTCCATAAACCTCTGGAACGTTTGAGCTGAATTTCTGAGGCCAAATGGCATGAAATTCCAGTGAAATAAACCCATTTGCGTGATTATTGCGGTCTTCTCTGGTTCCGCAACAGGGATTTGGTGGAACGCCTTCTTTATATCAATTTTGCTGAATATTGTTTTTCCACTTGCGATGTATGTAAAGTCTAACAGTCTTGGCAAGGGATATCTGTCGGGAACTGTTATTTTATTTAACGCGCGGTAGTCTCCGCACGGTCTCCATTCCCCATTCTTTTTCTTTACCATGTGGAGAGGCGATGCCCAAGGACTACTGGAAGGTTCTAATATTCCTAGGTTTATTAGCTCTTGGAATTCCTTTTTTGCTGCCTTATATTTGTCGGGTGGTAGTGGGCGCGCGCGGGCATAAACTGGAGGACCTTTTGTTATGATGTGATGCTGTATTCCATGCTCTGTGGGTTTTTTAAATGGTCTTGGTCTAGTGACGTTTACGTATTTCTCTAACAGGCGCTTTATATGTTCGGTTAATTTCGCGTCGATGGATCTAATTGAAGGCATGTGTGTTTCTCTTGCAATTTTCGCAGGCGTCGTTAATTTTGTTTCTTGGTCGATCAGCCTTTTGCCGTATAGATCCACTAATAATCTGTGGTGCTCTAGGAAATCAGCTCCTAAGATAGGCATTTTTACATCGGCGATTACGAACGTCCAAGTAAAAGGTCTGCGTAACCCCAGATTTAGCGTTAATGTGCTTTCGCCATAAGTTCCAATAATTGACCCGTTTGCGGCATACAGTTTGTAGTTGCTCGCGTTTTCCTTACCCTGTGCGTTTTGTAATACAGAAATATTTGCTCCCGTGTCTACTAAAAACCTATAACCACTGTTTGAGTCGGTTATAGTTAGACGGTTGGCGGGTTGTATGGCACAGAGTCCCGTCGTGTTCTGCGCTAGTTCTCGTTTCCCGAATTTTTATCGGTTTTATTTATCCACGAGCACGGCTGATCGCATTTATATGCTTTTGTTTTGAATCGTCTGTGATAATAACATAGCCGTGTACGTGACCGTGAGCGTGATTGCGACCTTGCTCGGAATTTGCTGCGTTGCATCGGTCGGCGATTACTCATACCGCGGAGCTCGTTTATTTCAACTCGCATAGCTGCAATTTGTGACGTCAGCATTGTTATTAAGTCAGCGGATTCCTGTGACGAGTAGTTTGTTTTGGTTTTATAGCGCATATTTTCATAGATTCGGTCAGCCATTTCGCTTAATTTTGTGAGGTCGAGGTCTTCGGAGACTGCCAATATGGAGGTGATTGATACCGGAAGCTGTCTGAACCATAATAATCTGATGGTATCTTCGGTCATTTTGTCGCAGCTGGCTTCTTTCATTTTTCTCAACAGCTGTGATGGTGTTGAGTCACCTAGGTCCATCTCCGATAGCAATTTGTGGAAGCGTCGTTGTTCGCTTTCCTCATAGCACGCAATTAATCTTTCCTTGATTTTAAGGTACTTGTCTGCGTTTGGCGGTGACGTCAGGATGTCGCTAACCTGATGTATGACCTCTTTTGGTAATTTTGCGATGACGCTATTATATTTATATTCGTCACCTTGCTTTTGGGAGGCTACGATGGCCTCGAATTGCGCGAACCATAAGCGCGGTGAATCTGTCCAAAACGATGGTATTTTCTCCGTAATGCTAATTGCAGCCACCACCTGGCTGTCGCTGATTGATTCAGCTGATGTGCCGGAGTTTTTTGACGGTGTTCCGGCTGGAATTATCGGTGCTATGATTGCGTTTAGCCTCTTGAAATTTCAGCTGGTTAGACCCGCTTGTGGGAAGCCAACTGAAATGTGCTATTTCGCTGATGGTGGTGGTCGGTAAGCTGGTGGGCTGTTGGGTGAATTTTCCCAAATATAGCTCCACAGTGATCTGTGATAGTTCCTAGGTTTGCTGCTGAAAACCTTTTCAGGGCTGCAGTTGGCCTGCAATTATATCAGCACTAGGAGATCACGTCGGGTTTACCAATGTTGCGGAGTAAGTAAAAGATGTTTTACCAGTTGGAACAAGATTAATTTATTTACTATTTACACACTCTTATATACTAATTATTCTACATGATTTTACTGAGATTTAGAGTGGGGTTTTACTCATATAAGTTTAGTGCTGACATTATTGTTTATTGATACGTGTTGTTTATATAATATTATTTCCTAGTTATAGTGTACTTTGCCTATGACGCATAGCACGTCATAAGTCCAACTAGTCGAACTACAGAACTTGGATGTCACCAATTGTGTATTCTCCTGTAGTTAAAACTAATTATCTACCCGAGCTTATTAACTTAAGAATTGTAAAAGAGTGGTAAAAGTTGCGTCGGTTCTTTTTTTATCGTTTTGAATTATTTTTAATCATCCACCCAACCTATGATAGTAAATGATTTGAGTATTAAATTTTATGACGTCACAATTTTTTTTTTCATATAAGTTACTAGCTTTTGCCCGCGGCTCCGTCCGCGCGGATGTCGGTTATCGCAATCAAACATAGCCTATATCCTTTCTCATGGTCTGATCTACCCCTATACCAAATTTCATCAAAATCGGTTCCATGGTTTACGCGTGAAAGCGTAACATACATACAGACAGACAGACAGACAGAGTTACTTTCGCATTTATAATATTAGTATGGATACATATAACTTACCGTTTTGACGTTTGGCAAAACGTAACTAATTTGACCAGTCAATAGAATACCCAATTAGTTTAACAGGTCAGGTGGTAGTCGCTCCACGCAAAATATCGAAGTTCAGCCACATCACAGACTAGAAGGCCGATCCCAACTTAGTGGAAAAAAGGAATGATCATGATTTCCATATTAGGTTTGTCCGAGATATTCCAGCAGAATGCTTACCTGCAAGGACCAAGCGTTTCCGCCGCACCACTAAGACCTGGAACTCCCTGCCAGCTCACGTGTTTCCGTCTTCCTACAGTCCCGGGTCCTTTAAATGGGCCGTCAAAAGGCATCTAATGAGGCCGTCAGGCTGAGTACCACCACCGTTAACATGGTACATGTTTACGATGGGGACCCTCTTTCCGAGACTTTGTCTTTAGCTTAACATCAGGCCAGGTGAAGTCAAATTGATGTGACCGGTATAAAAAAAATTACGCCATTTGCAAATATCTCCACTCCATTGTACATCCTTTCCAGCACAACTTCGTTTCTTTTTCATCTCTTCATGTTATCCCTAACATTTTTCTTTGCGCTTCAACTTTCTTGCATATTGTGGCATCTTATGATATTTGTTAAGTTTCCACACTTCAACGCCTAGCCGAGCCTACTCAAATTGTTGTGGAAAAAAAAAATGTTCTAGTGAAAGTAACATGATTGTCAAGCTCAAAATATTTCACTAAGACGGTCTGTAGAACATACCATGGCCTGTGTGACTTAGTATGAAAGAGTTACACATATAATAATACTAGCTTTCGCCCACGGCTCCGCCCGCGTGGATGTCGGTTATCGCGACCAAACATAGCCTATGTCCTTTCTGAAGGTCTAATCTACCCATAAACCAAATTTCACCAAAATTGGCTCAGTGGTTTAAGCGTGAAAGCGTAACATACAGACAGACAGACAGAGTTACTTTCGCATTTATAATATTAGTAGGTATGGATTATGATACAAGAAAGTTGAAATCAATATAAACGGTACCCTTACAGTTTAAATAGATGAATTTTGTCATAGGTACTCACTCAACCAATAAAGGGTACTTCATATTATATACCCATAGCAATTAACCCATGGCAAAGTCATTGGCCCGTAAACAATTTTGTCGTTCCGTTTAAGATTTTATTCCAGAAATGTTTGTTTTAGTACCCCATAAGCCTAATCAGCCGTGAACTTCAAAATGTTAATTCATGTGAAACTTTAATCGACAATTTGGAAATTATAAACCTGGCGTTCCGTAAAAGATCTTGGCTTTAACAGGAGTGATTGCCGCCTGACTTTCATAAGCACATGAGCTGTAAAATACGAAGAAGAAAGTGCAAAAAATCACCAAATAAATATTTCATAATCTGCTGTTCATTCCAAAAGGTAATACATTCAGGAATGGGACAATCAACTTTGGTTTTCCTTTCCTAAATAATAATCAGATAATAAGGGTCAATTCTCACTGAAAGAGCAGCGGTAGGCAAGTATTGCTAAGCATTTTTATATAATTATTATACCTACTAAATAAAAAGTTCATAGTCATTTGAAGGCAAATGAGGGCCAGCGCCGCCACCTTATCGATCTCGGCTCTTCATCAGATCTCATTTCTCATATAGTAACCAATTCAAGGCGCTGCTTGCTAATGCCGGCTTATACTCTGTTAATGTCATTGTCAATTTGAATTTTGCTATACACGCATACACAATCGAACATGGATTGACTTCCATCTATAACACCCCGTCGGTTTTGCTACGGGGGTTAAAAATGAACTATTGTAATTCGGTTCGTCGACTTGACAGTTCCGTCTTCATATACAGGCATTGCAATAATATTACTTTGACGGAAGACAGTGGAAACCAGCCAGTAGATTAACCCGTCGCTTGCCATCGACAGGTCATCTATTACGGCAAGACGATGCGGTGAGTGACTGAGACGTTTATTGAACGGTTTTACGACAAGTTTTACCTAAGGGTTAGATACGAGTATATTTATTTTATTTATAAAAATGTGTGAATGATTTTTTAAGCATTCTCCCTGTAAAAGAAGGATCGAGGGTTCGGTCCCGCCTGGACTGATCACAAAATTAGCACACTAAGGCCCGTATTCTATAATGACTTCAGCCTGAATCGCGATTTATCTGATGACAGATCGTATAGACTGATTGATATGTTTGTTATATCGCCTATACAATCTATCCTCAGACGAATCGAGATTCAGGCTGTGTCATTCTAGAATACGGATTCTAGAATACTTTTCTTTCCTTCTTTCTTCTTTCTTTTTTGTTTTTCGACACGGTGACGATTTTGCGTTTTGCGTTCCGTATCTATATATGTTTGTCAGTTCCGGTATAGAGGGCGCATTTCTTAACCGATTTCCACCAAACTTGGCGCACACGTTTTTGGATTTAATATTCAACTTTTGTCGATAGTTTCTTTTGATAGGAGGGTAAATAGGGGGGAAAAAGGGGAACGTTCGAAAACGCCTAGGACTTCAAACGAAACGACGTCCATATGATTGCTTACACAAACTCAGTAGGCGCTTTTTTTCCTGTAATTTTAAGAGATTCCCGTATTTTCTTCAGGTGCATCAGATCCGGACTTCTTGGATATGGGACCACTCCAAAAATATACCCTATCCAACATGTAACGAACATACAGAAAAAATCATAAGCATCGAATTGAAAACCTCCCCTTTTTGGAGTCGGTTAAAAGTGATAAGGTTAATAATTAACAAAACGTAAGATCAAATTTAATTCAAGCAATTTCAATGTAACATCATTGAAATTTTCCACCCTCTATGCCCAATCATCTATACTTATAACTAATTTCTCTACCATTTCTATTTTAATTATACTTCCAGACACAAATAAACAACCGGCGCCTTTTCATGTCAAATAATTTATTTCCCATGAAATTCATTTAAAAAACGTATTTCCTCATTGTGCAGAGGCGTCTACGTAATCTGATAAGTCCACGGTTAGACCGAACCGGTCGTACAGTGCTAGCTAAAGTATATCAAGCTATGCTCTAAGTTTCATGCACAAGAATTGTAAGATTTCAGACGTTTACTAGTATGCCATTTTACTTTCATGTCGTTAATACCTCATGGTCATATTACTAATTTCACATTCTAAATAAATAAATATCTGAATAATAAATATCTGAAATTCTAAATATTTTTTGGTGTTTGTCACAAGCCGTGAATGAATTGAATCTGGACAGACAAAGATGTGCATATAACTATAGTATAGCTTAAGGCTATTAATTTCAAGAACACGTTTCGTGGGGTTAGGAAATAGGATAAGTGGTGAACTCTCGTTATAGGATACCTTTAAATTAGAAAACAAATATTCTACTTAGACAAAATATTATACATGAATGTAGATTGGCGTGTGTCCAGGGGTTGGACTTCAATAGGCTAATTCATTGATTGATACACCACTTAAGTAGACGACCCTTAACTTCACTTTATGATGACAAATAAAATAAATAAAAATAGATATTTTACTTCTAATTTATTTAAGTTGAAATTATATTTCTAATAACCGGAAAATAATGTACACCAAAAAGTATAGCAAACCATTCGCTTAGCTTTTGCTGGAAAAGTTACTACTACACAGGATAAAAATTACAAAAATATATTCCAACATAAACTTGTTTCCGTTACGTAAGTTGAGTTTTTTTGCCAGAATAATCAAATCATGTTCCGCGTAAATTAGCTCTATACTATTTACGAAATTCTCACATACAAATAATCACATCTTTATCCCCGGAGGGGTTAGGCTGAGCTGAATCATTACCACCCACATTTCACCAATCAATGCATTCGGTCCCACGTGAGGGAACCTTTTGCTATATTCTGGGCACTATTGTTGATCCTAGCCATGAATCTGAGGCTACGTATGGGCTCTATATATCTGTCTGGTGTACTATATGTATAACACTATACCATAAATTTAATTAATAAAAAAAAAAATAACTTTGGCGCCAAAAAATTAAATTTTAATATACCTGGTGTCGCTCGCACAATCGCGACAAATCAAATGACACCTCACATTTCAAAATCCGTCAAGCCGTTCAGGCTGTAGGGCGTGCTAGAGAAATGGACTTACATGCATACATAGTCTTCAAAAACATTACCCTTCTTTCTTTGGCAGTCTGGTAAAAATAATTAAAAATGGTAGAGTAATTTCGCATGAGTACGATCCGCGGACGCGACGCTCGAAAGCGACTGGGCTTGCATGAAAAAGGATAGAGAGGCGAGCGGTTGCCTCTGCTTCTCCCGCAGGGAAATAGGCATAAGCATTATGTATGTATATCTATTTATAATTAGTTAGTATACTTAAACCTGCTGAACATAGGCATCTTCCATAGACTTCCAGAATGACCGATCTAAAGCAGCCCGCATACAGCACTTCCCGGGGACCTTGATGAGGGCATCCTACACTGCGCTTGCCCGTACGCGGTCGCCCTTGACTATGTGTGGCTGATAATGATGATGATACTTAAACCTAAAGCAGTTCGTAAGCATGATGTATAAAGCGTTATACTCATTAATTTTAGAATGATAGAAACCAGTCTAATAATCTAGTTTTATGCTGAGCGTCTGCTTCATGAATATGCAATGTGTGTCCGCTCAAAGATATTAATTATGTACGGTTTTCGTCCTCGGTATTAAGAGGAAGTTTTTAACATTTTTCCTTGTTCATTTGAAACTATCCATTTTAAAACTGCGCTGATGACATTAAGTTAGACAGGTTTTGATCTCAGAGCCCAGGATCTGCCTACAGGACGAGTTTTGTTCTGTTAGTTTGACTTATACGGGTTTTTGAGAGGAAATCCTACACGAGCGCCACTTTTTGTAGGCAAATGTTGGTTTTGGTCCTCTCTCTCTCCTCTCTGCTTTTTTTCGTGCAGAAATCTCCTCGGATACCTCTCCCGCTGGAGCCGAAAAGGGAGGTTATGTCGGACACGAACTGACTAAAACCCCACGCTGGCTGTGGATCGTAGTGCTAGGCCGGAAGATAGGTTGTCTTTGACATATCCCTCTCACCGCGGCTGACCCAGGGCCATCCCTTACGGTCTAGCCCTCCTCGGGAAAGTGTTTAGACTGCAATGTACATTGATGATAATGTAGTATTTTACTAATGCCTGGCGGCTCCGCTGGCGTGATTGTCAGTTAACAGAACTTTTGTTCATATATCAAAAGCCGTTATAGTTTTTTCGTCAATCGAATACCAAATACTCCTGTTCGTGCGGAAAACGTATTGACAGACTGTCTGAAAGATGAACAAAGAAGTCATACTTAAGGGCACTGTTTTATTCCGTTTGATGTACGAAACCAACTCAAAATAAATAGCTTCAAAACCCCTTAAAATCTGTTTTACTTTGATAAAGTTTACATTAGGTATATTTTAAGGAAAAGTCTCTGTATCATAGAAAAAGATAAGAACTTTATATACGACAAAGCTCCTTGTAAATTATCTGACTAGATTCTAGGAATTCAAATCACTTCACATAACTTTTTTATTTGAGAATGTATCTCCTGTCTCGTAAATCAACACTTAAAGCGTTACCTAAACAAAAATTCTCAGAAACCGGCGCAAAAATTCTTTCTCAAACAATTTTCTGTGAAACTAAACTACGTGGAAATATGCTAAGCATTTTAGACTTCCCCTTAAGTTCGTATAACGTTTTAAAGCACAGATTTTAAGCGTTGCGACGCGGCGGAAAGTGCTGAGTGTACAAAAAAATGGTACTACAAAATTTCTGTCCGACTAAAATATTTTAGTGCATATTCTACTCGACGGTGTTTTAAAACTATTTTAAAAGCAACTCATGTACTTTTTAGAATCTAATCCATTGAAGAGATATTGGGTTAGCTTTCATAAATTAATTTCCACATTTGAAATTTAACTGGCAATTGGGTTGGTTAGGAATAATATTATCCATATTCTATCTAATATAATTTATAAATGAGAAAGCAATGATAACAATCAATTATACCTACAAATGTGCGAAAGTAACTTTATCTGTTTGTCCGTCTGTTACGCTGTCATACCGAAACCACTGAACCAATTTTGATGAAATTTGGTATACCTACCCTTATGCCAAATTTCATCAAAATTGGTTTTTATTTTTATATTGTTATATTCATAAGTTGTAATACCTACACGGGTTTTTTTGTATATTTGGTCGCGATACCCGGGTGGTGCCGCGGGCAACAGCTAGTATTATCTTATAGTAATCGAGATATATTATTTTAGACATGACACGTTTTCATCAGTACACTTTATAAATTAATGCTCCAGTCGTTATCAGGTATCCAACAGTTTCCAAGTTTTCCTCAGCCCTTCAAATTTAACTCAAAATATTCAAAGTCCCGCCGGAAGACTTATTTCACCAATTCATTAAACAAATTGTCGTCCTCGAAGAAGCAATTTACGATAATATTTTTGTCCCAAACAATTATTAAAATTATCTACGGGGGCTTTAATAAGGCTAGATTAAATTTTCAGCAGCGTAAGGCTCATCTTTTATTTTTATTACTCCTTAGTTTTTAGTTAAAATTGGGGGGTGGGGTGTTTTATTATCACAACATTTAGGATTTACGCCTTTTTTGTATTTTTAACCCCTGACGCAAAACTAAGGATATTACCTATAAGTTTGATGCATCTATGTGAGGATGTGTGTAGCTTTGGCATCGTAGCTCCTGAACGACCGAACCTATTTTATCAAAAAATCGTTAATATGACTTGACTTTGCCTGGTGATAAGCTAAAATAATATTCTTAGGGATAATGGTCAACATTATGGCTACCAATAATTGCCACTTCAATTACACAACCCACTTTTCTATTCGAGATTGTAAGAAGATGGAAATACAATATATTTAGAAGTCAGACATTCTGTGAGCATCAAGATGGCGGGATCAATCCCCAAATTTAAAATTTAGCACATTGAAGTGTTTGTACTACACATGTACTATTTGTACCACAAACAAGACATTTGTACCTTTAAAGGTAAAGGAAGTATATTAAGACGTCCCTGGTCCCGCCACTTTGATATCAAAGGGTTCTTCTGGAAGCGGTTCTCAGAGGCAGGCAATTCACACCCCAATTGATCCCGCCATCTTGATGCTCACGACATTCTGTGTTTTATCTAAAACAAGTATGTACCTCTTTTGAATGAGAGTCATCGTTGTAGATAATAAAGAACTGCTAAATAAATATTGATATCGATGGCGAGTCACAATAACTCGACTGGAGTTAGGCGAATGCTGTCTAGGCCAGCGCTAGGGTTGGCACCTTAGATATTATTTGTACAGTATCCTTAAAATCTATTTTGCCATTAAACAAACGTTTTCCTTAGAAACTAAATAACAACCTCAGAAATTTCAAGATGGCCGCGAACGGGCCAACAGGATGAAACAACACAACTCCAAAATTATTTATGGCGACACGGAGACATAATAACGCAAGTTTTGGTGCTCCAATAACTTTATATTGTACTGTGGCGGACTTGCAAGACTCGCAAGGCATTTCCTTGTTATGTTAATTAGTTGGAGTCTTGGGAGCATGGGGTATTTGCTTTATGGTATACAATTCTCTGAAGGCATATTGTTAACACTATTTGCACATTTAGCTCAAGTGATTATCCAATAATATATCAAATTAACCCTGTAGATCTACGCTGACCAGGGGGTGATCGGTGGAGCCGCCTGTCACCCTAGCAGAAGCAGGCTGCGGTGGCGGCGCAAAGTGCGTATCCCCGTACCCATGGCTAGATGGGGACACTAGGGTCCCCACAAACCGAAGGGGGCCGTCTCGAAAGAGATGGTCATGGGTCTGCTGGGGTGCGGAGATATGCTTTCGGCAATCTCACCTCCGGCAACCAAAGACCCAAGACGGCGTGCGTTTTAGTCGGTTCGAGTCCGATATAACCACCTCTACCGGCTCCGTGGGTGGTATCCGTGGGGATTTAGGTGGGACATGGGACGAGGTAAAGAAAGAGCATGGATCAAGAGCAAGCGAGATACTGCCGTGAGAGCTGGTGGTTATCTGACCAAATCTGTCGGTCAATTGGTCACATTCCCCTGGCACAGTATAGTGGTTCCAGTGGGCCTAAATAGGCCTATGTGGAAAATTATACTATTTTAAAATTTAAATTGAAAATTCAGCACTGTGGATGTGTCTTGACACTTTGAACAATAACATAGTTCCGTCTTGTATTCGTAATTCGTTGTAGTCGAGCAGTGCACATTAACCTACGCTCAGAAATTGTCCTATAAATTCTTGTTCCGTATTTCTCAACGATTTGGTAGATGGTTAAGATGTATGTAGACGGAATTCCAACAGCCTGGGAACTCAGGTGATTTAATAGTTCTGTCCTATTACATAGTACACATTCTATAGTGAGACGAAAAGGCTTGACTTTCTGACCAACCTGATTCGTATATGCAGTTTAGTTAGAGCTATTAAGTCATCTACCAACCCCAAAAGGAAAATCAGCTCTAGAACCTCATCCATTATTTAGCAGGTGTAACATTAGCAGGTGAGATGGATGTTATCATTGCATTAAAATAATCTTATGACAATATAATATCCGTGTTGTAACGGTGTACGGGTGTAAGGGTGTCGTAAGTAAGAGACGACTAAAAATAAGCAGACCATCACTGTGAAAGAAGAAAATCTCGAAATAAACCCAGTACTCACCCCTTCTTCCTCGTTGTTCCACCAACTTGTTGCACCAGTGGCACGAGAAGGAATTGTCATTCCTCGTTGTACCACTGAACACCTGTCTGAACAGGATGGAAACAGCAGGCCAAAGTCTCCCACAATTGGGAGTCCGTCCGGGGTCAGTCGGTTTTATCACAAAAATATTATATTTTTAAATTCGAATCAGTAGTTCCTGAACTCAGAACACTCAACCCAACAAACAAACTGTTCAGCCTTATAATATTGCTTTTGTTTTTTATTTATTATATTAATACTTTGACTTGACCAACGAGATAACCAAAAATGGCTATGTGGTTAAACTCTACACCGTAGAAGTAGGAGCAAGGGGGATTCCAACTGATTCCCTGTATAACTTGCTTAAAGACCTCGGATTGCCAAGAACAGCTTCAGTAAGCTCTTTACTCATACGAATATATAAAACGGCGTTGCATCACCAGGTGGCCACCCTAAACCTACATATGGGTCGCAAATCCCAGGCACCGTAACAGTGTTCCTCTCTGTACCACACCATGGACCCGACGACCGCACGGTGAATCCATGCAAAGAACCGAATCTCTCTATCTAATATTTTGGTTTATTACTGTTTTCTTTGGCTCTCATAATCCTAAAGCGCAATTTCCGCAATGTATTTGAAGTAATATGAGAACATAATTCAGCCCCTATTCAATATCTCTGATATTCTATATTGTGGATCTGAATCTTGTGTGCCTACAAGGCTCTAAGCCGAGTGTTTTGTTATCTTGTGAATACAAACAAATATAGTACGTATTCGTTGTAATCGTGTATTCTATCCTCGAGTTGAATAAGCAAATATATGATGCCTATATTT
Organism: Eilema sororculum; assembly: GCA_914829495.1. Taxonomy (NCBI): domain Eukaryota; kingdom Metazoa; phylum Arthropoda; class Insecta; order Lepidoptera; family Erebidae; genus Eilema; species Eilema sororculum. The sequence goes on from OU618532.1 coordinate 5,452,738, forward strand.
CGACTCACTCACAAAAGGAGTAATCCATATACTACATGTTATTGAACATTTTTAGCCAGGGACACTAGTCAATAGAATTTGTGAAACTTAAGAAAAAAAAATGGATCGAACTATGAGCGATTCTGAAAGGATATAATAGCTCTCATACATGCCTGGGCTAAAAAGTAAAAAGATGAGAGCAATGATATTACATATAAAAAAGAGGCAGATATGTTATTAAAGTGCGCCTGGTGAAGACGCGAAAACGTCCCAATTGAGACGTATCGCATTTAGTATATGTCTGGCAAACGCCGAGTTGTCACGCATGTAAACGCATAATAAAATTGCAACAAAAATGCCATCGTGTGTTTTAAAAAGTGTACAAATTACGACATTAAATTAATAAAACACAAGGGATCTCGTATCACATGTAAGTACATACAATATTACCGATTTATCAGTGTATTTCATTAAAATTGGTTAAATAATATTTTTAAAATAATGGCGGCAGAGAAAAAAGACAGAAACACTTTTTGATATGAGTACGACAAGGACACAACAACACTGCTTGCATAGATTTATCAGTACAGATGCGACATAGGGTAATTTTCACTTTACTGCCTACTAAAGTAATAATTGACATGTTGTTCAGTTTTATTTTTTATTTTAAATTCAGTGACAAAATTTTTGTTTTATTTATTTGTTATCCTTTAAATAATTGTAAAAACCTAACTTTTTTTTCAAGGTTTCCGACTAATGAAGTTCGACTTCAAGAGTGGATTGCAATTGTTAGGGAACAACGAAATGAGTCTGACTGGACACCTGCAAAAAGCAGCAGAATTTGTAGCAATCACTTTGAAGCCACTGAGAGATATACTTCGAAATAAGGTCGAACATTGCTGAGGAAGAATATAAATAATTGACAAATATACCACTGTTCGGCTTGATTCTGCTCATAAAAATAATCCCGATATAAAAAACTTTCTAAGAGGCAGAAAAGAAATAAATTAAATTCATTTGGAGGCGTTTAATTTTTATTATAACGTCATTGCGTCACTATGGTTTTATTTTCGAGAAGTTTCTTTATTATCTTTTTTAATTGTTATCATTTTCCGAAGTAAATAATGACGTATTATTTTTTCATCGAATTTCATTTCTTGCCTACCAAAGAAATACCTCTTCTGTTCAACAAAATCATAATCTATGATAAAAAGCCATCCTAGAACGAACGAGACGATTGCAGTCCGAATCATTCCGAATTATAGTTATCTTTTTTACTCACGTGCTTATCCCATCTTTCGTACTACTTTAACGCTAATTGTCAACTATTGTGCACTGACTAGTATACAGATTCATGGCACTGACACACTGCTGGATCAGATTTGAGGAGTCAGTTACTATGAACGTAACATATCTTGTATAAAATATCATTGGATGAGAGCCTGAAAATTCTGCAGATTTTGGCAATCTTAGAGCAGACTAAAAGAGATTTAGTAAGTGAGTATACATAATTATACAAGAAATTAACATTTTGGAACTGCGATTTCTATGTTGTTTTGATAGAAAGCACTTGTTGTTTTTATTCTAAACGTATTTTCTTATATTGCATAATTACATTAGGTTTTGTTACATGTAAACTAGTTTTTTCTGTTCTGTGCATGTAAACAATCTTTATACCAATAAACTGATTGACTGAAAGTTAGGGATCTGTCAGCTGTCACAGCCATAGAGTTTGAAAGAGATGAAATCTTAAGTATAGGCGAAAAAAATTGAAAATAACTGTATCCCTAAACTTGGATTTCATGAATGAAAAGAAAGGATGATGGCGGCTTTATAGAGAATCCAGTAATCTGATTGGTCAAGTGACCTTGATTTGACCAATCAAGTGCTACTACATGGCTACTACGATAGAACGAATCATGGCGGTTGGTGTGAATCTTGATATTATGAATGGCTTTCGTAGTAGCTTCAAATCTATTACCGGTAACCGGAGTTTTATAGATGTATGATCTATTCATCAATAATACCAATAAGTTCTGTTAAACAATAGAACAACAAAAAAACCAATAACAGGTTTTTGAATTTCTGGAAAGTTGTCATTGTTCTTTAAATTGGAAAAAATATCGATAATCGAAATTCCATCACCGCAACACAAGCGATTTGATGCTACTACTATTTATCTATTCTGTGATACTACGAGATATTACATCATGGCGGCTGCCGTGAATCTTGATTTGATTATAGGTACTATATGAATGAAAATCGTAGCACTTACCGTCATGTCTGTTACTATTAAAATACTGGGTGATTTTATAAGTCGTTTCGGATATAATACAAGTATACGAGAAACAATTATTGAGCGATTACCTGAACGGCTTGACGGATTTGGACATGCAAGGTGTCATTTGATTCGCCGTGATTGTGTGAGTGACACCAGGTATATTAAAATTTCGAGAAAATAAAATGGCGGTTTTTTGGCGCCAAAACGTATGTTGTCAAAAATATTTTTGACTCAAACTTATCGAGTAGGGTATCAAAATGAAGGAAATTAGAAGGAGATTACAAAAAGATATACATGTCGTATTATAACTAGAAAGTATAAATAAAACAAATGATTAAAAATAAAAAAACCCGACTGCCACTTTATAGATACTATTGTTATTAGTGGAATAAACCTAGTTTTAAAATTTCACGTCTTCCAGATGTTGAATTGAGCTAGTTTATTAAATATTTTGCAAAAAAAAATTAACGCCTTTTTACAATTTGGCCTAGAGATCCCCGTCCCCTTTGATAACCTCTCGGAAAAGTTGATATATACGTATACATAATATGTACTCAACGTATCTTTGAAATATTTAGAATCGGAATAACGAAAAGTCAAATTTAGCAACTTTGAAGCGAAATGGTACCAATAAAAATTTTGGTACTATTTTGACAAATCATACAACAGTTAAACTTTCGTGTACAATAAAATTTGAAAACAACGTTACTAATAAGAGACAAACACAAATAAACTTCAAAATACTTGGCCATTAAAAAAATATCTTCTTCTGTTCACACCCGAAATATTAAGTTGACGATATTTTATACACATCGGCCTTAATAGTTTGCACTTGCAGTAAGTACATGATACGGGCATAATATGGGGACGTTATCTACAAAGCTCTGTGCTATACATACGTCAACGTAGGTATACGTACGCACATGCCAAAGTAGTAGATAGATGGTAGACCTCTGAAAATAAAAAAAAACTGTTCTATCAATAAATTTAAATAAAAATCAATATAGATTTTTGAAAGTGACACAGTTGTGTAGAATGTCCTACAGTTTTCAATTATGATTAGGTATTTGAAAAAAAGAACGAGTTTGTTTGAACTGTGCGTCCTGCCCGTTATGAGTTACTTTGCTGAAACGTGGACATCGAAGCTGGATAAACCAATAAATTAAAAGTCGCTCAGTGGAATACCACAAGATGCGAGCTATGTTAGGAGTTCCATGTTTCGAGTTTCTTTGAATTAGAAAACGATTCGAAAAAGAAGTAGTTACCAACATAGCTTGCAGATTATGCCAGTTGTTTGGGGTGTTCCTCTCAAGATTGGATTATTGGACTAGATTCACTGAAAAAACAAAGTCAACCCAACAGCAATGGAGGAGTAACGAGCTCCAATGCGGATGATAAAATGAAGGCGGTCCGTTTATAAAAATAAGTTGTATAAGTAATTATTATAACGAGACAATTTAACTAGAAATTTTACCAAGTGTTCTATTTAGCAACACTCTACAACACAGAAATCGTCTCGGCTCACAAACGTTTATGGGGCGCGCCAGTGATGTGTAAAATATACCCGTAGCACCCTTCACTAATGCATCGCACAACAGACACCTGTACTACAACACAGTACCTACTATAATATATTTTGTGCCTGTATTCTCGTGATTCTCCTCTCCTCCCTCTATTCTAGTGATTAAACACACTAATTATCCCTAGTAATAGCGTTCGTGTATTAAAATGAATTCAATCATTTCAATGAACGATGTAAATTTAAATCACAACTTATATTACTTGCAAGACTTGTCTAAGCTTGTGCGATGTTGAATATTTGAAACGCATATTGCAAAAGTCTTCGAGGAAAACTATCGAAGTAGACAAGACATCAATCCTATTAAACGGAAACGCCTACAGTCAGACTATTTAATTTTCTCAACTCTAATATTTGAGTAGTTCGCTATCGTGAAAGTTGACACCTGCGCTTTCGGGCGAAGTGATGGAAGAAAAAGTAAGTCTGAAAGCACCGGATGCGACCGGGACTAGACTAAGGAAATGATTTTCAGGCATTGATATAATTTAGTAAAATATTTGCATTAAAACTTTAGCATTTACAATAATAACAAATAACGACATTATATTCAACCAACACACGGAAATATCGCATTTCTCACGATAGTTGTTACAAAATCCGTCTACCTTTACAGCAATAATATTTCGTACAAAGCCTAGCATTACTTAAAGTGTGTTCTTACGTCTCAGAAACGTGACGAGATAAACCAGATTTATATAGTAGTTCTGTTTTTGTACGAGAAAGGAAAAGAATAATGACACTTTTGTGTAGAAACATTTTTGTGGCGGAAAAATATGCTTGATACTTTTTTATGATAACATGTTCCAGCAATTGAATGACTGCGGCAACTCAGCTGATATCAAGAATCACGGCAATCTTATTTCTATGAAGTAAAGGTATCTAATAAAAGACACTGATTTGATTGAAAAGTACTGCAACTTATACATTGACAAAGATGTTTACATAAAATATGTTGTATGTTTTATTTTGTATGTTTTAATAAAATTCACTCATACATTATAAAATAACTTAAATAAGTCTTTAGGGTAAGTCGTACCAAAACTAGAGATGAGAGGTGCCACCACCTCTCCATCTAGCTTGTGTTATGGAATCTAGAATGCAGATAAACACACTTAGATACACTTTATCATTTTATTTATCATCATGTCGTCCAAACCGTATCCGGTGACGGCGACTCCTAAATATTTAGTTGGTCCTTATGATGGGCTCTAATATGGCTTGCAAAGCCGAACTTCGACTTTAAGACACGTTCGCAAGGCGTACAGTATAGCTGGCCAGATGAATTATATGTAGGAGGGTTTTGGACGAGTCTTCCGTGCTTGACGTTTCCCGTCAAGGTCTTCTAGACGTTTTTCCTCAAAAGAGTCGATACCAGTGCGGAAGGTATGACGCCATTCCGGTCTAAGATGGGCAATCTCCTCCCAACCATCAGAAGAGATGTTGCAGGAAACAAGATTGCGTTTTAACACATCTTTGTAGCGCAGGTACTGACCTCCTTGCTTGCGCTTTCCGCATGACAGCTCTGAGTAGAATACAGCCTTCGGCAATCTTCCATCATTCATGCGTACGAGGTGTCCATTTCATCTAAGCTGATGTTTCATTATGAGTGCTTTGACTCCGGGCAAGCCGGTTCGACGTAGGACTTCAGTATTTGGAACATGATCCTGCCACCTGATCCGCAGTATACACCTTAAACATTTGAGATGAAAGGTGTCCAGCTGCTTAATGTCTGCTCTGTAGCAGCACCAGGTCTCCGCAGCATAAAGTAAGGTAGGCAGGACGATTGCTTTGTACACTAATATTTTAGTTTGCAGTTTGATGTCATGCGAGTTCCAAACACGCGCCCTAAGTATGCCAAAGGCTGCCGCAGCACCTGTTATTCGGGTTGGTATACCTGATGCCAGAGTGTAATCACCTCTTAGACGACTTCCCAAGTATTTGAAGTTTGGGACTTCTACCAAATCAGTGCCATCCAACTTGACCTTTGAATGATCCTGATCGAAACCTCTCGGGGGCTGTTTTAATACTTGGGTCTTACTAGTGCTTATAACTAAACCAAATCTACGGCATGACAAGTGTAAAGAGTCTATATAGGCTTGAAGGGACTCAAGAGAATCAGCCATTAGGCAAACATCGTCGGCGTATAAGCGTCCATCACTGAGAGTCGGGTAACTTGTCGTTTCGCTCTAAAGCGAGAGAGATCGAAAATGCTCTTGTCAGTTCTGGAGCCAATTTCAATAAAGTTATTGCAATTCTCAACCGCATCTTGCATCACAGTAGCAAAGTATAGAGAAAACAAAGTGGGAGCCAAAACACAGCCTTGCTTCACTCCACTCGTCACTGGGAATTGGTCTGAAAAGTCATTTTCGTGTCGAACTCTCGCCATCATTGACTGAGCAGAAGGACGTACTGGCTCGATGGGCAGAACATTTTCACGATGTTCTAAATCCCACAATACAGACGACCGATCTGTTGTACATAGAATGTCTAAAAGATCTACCCACCGCTGAAGATCTAGCGGAACCCCCATCATCTGACGAGTTTGCTGCTGCACTGCGGAGAATGAAGAATGCTAAAGCACCTGGGATAGGTGGTCTACCGTCCGAAATATACAAATACGGCGGCCCACTCATTAATAACAAATTATATGAACTTATACTAAAAATATGGGAGTGTGAAGTCGTGCCGCAGAATTGGAGGGATGCTTCCATTTGTAAATTGTACAAGGGCAAAGGCGATATAGCCGATTGCGGTTCGTACAGAGGCATCTCTCTACTCTCGACAGCCGGAAAGATTTTAGCTCATATTATCAACACCCGTCTATCCCGACACGCGGAAACAATACTCCCCGAAACCCAATACGGTTTCTGTCCAGGCAGAGGTACTGTAGACGCTATATTTGTCGTAAGAAAAATCCAAGAAAAGAGCTTGAAACAGTACCGGCCTCTTTACATGTATTTTGTCGATTTAGAAAAAGCTTTTGACGGAGTACCGCGTGAAGCCTTGTGGATAGTGCTAAGGAAAGCTGGTTGTCCTGAAAAGTTATTAAACTTGATTTTATTTAAATAATATTGTTAAACATGTTACCGGCAATGTATATAATCCAGTATTCTATACAATGCCTAGGCATTCTATACAATGCCGAGTGCACAGCAGGTAATACATGTATGAAATGTTATCAAATAATATTGATGGTGGTTATAAAAAATGCAACCACTTAGGCTTATGCTGGAGCTTCGCTTTCGCTTCAGTCTTCTAACCTATAAGCCCTATATAACCTATAAACCTAAAAACCGATAGCCCCACTTTCTCTCATGTGTGGTAATAGATAGTATTACCGCACATGAGAGAAAGTGGGGCTATCGGTTTAAACTAAACGGTAAATACACGGAATCCATCCTCGCATTTGCAGATGATCTCGCAATACTTACTCGCAGCCCAAAGCAGTGTCAAGACCTGTTGCATAAAGTGGATGAATTCTGTACATGGACAGATGGAATGAAAACAAAACCTAGCAAATGCTACTGTCTATGTCTGGGTAGGCGGGGTACCAGATATACCTCATATGATCCAGGGCTTAGCATAGGCGGGGAAAACGTTTCGACTATATCCGAAACCGTGCCTTTTAAATTTCTCGGAAGAAAAATAGATAACAGAGGTTGCACTCCAGCTTTAGAAGAAGTAAATAATAACTTCATTAGCGATATAAAAAAGGTAGATCAACAGCCACTAAGTAATGTTAAAAAAGCGTGGATTTACGACAACTATTTAACCTCGCGTCTTAACTGGCCGTTTCTTGTTTATGATATAAGCCAGAATAAAGAATAAATAGAATAAATATTCCACAACATTCTACACAACGCTATCTAGACCCATGGTAAGCTTTTATAGCTTGTGTTATGGAATCTAGAATGCGGATAAACATACTTATATACTTTTTTTTTTGTAAATACATACATATTATACATAGAAACGCCCAGACCAATGCAAATAGCCATATTCATGCATACAAATATTTGCACTGAGCGGGAATCGAACCCGCGCCTCCTTGCGTGGCAGTCGCGTGCACTACCACCACACCACAAAGCCTCCTCAAAAAACTAGATGCGAATGTTACGAAGACATTGAAGTCGTGGCTGGGGCTAGCTCAGTCGGCAGACCCATCGACATTATATAGAGCCTCAAATAACTTTGGAATGACGTTCAAGAAACCATCGGAACTCTATAAACATTTAAGAGTAACCAAAATGCACGTCCTAGCGAAATCAAAAGACGAAATCGTGCAAGCTCTTCCAAAAGACCAAAGTACTAAAGAGCTCGAGTCGCGCCTCCAATTCCATAAAAAAATCATGATAGGCTCGCAGACTGGTAGGGTAGGTTTGGGTAATACTAGGGGGCAGTCAGACAAAGACATAACAAAATCTTTTCTTCAAGTAGATGAAAATCATACCTACAAAGTGCACGCAATGAACCTAGAAATACAAAACGAATGGTTAACACTAGGTGAATGTTGTATTCCCATAGCCTTAAAATGGCGTACCTTAATATACGACTGGTCACCGGCTCTCCTTAAATTCTATCTCAATGCATTCCAGTTGACCCTCCCCGATCAAAGCAATCTTGTCAGATGGGGAAAAGCCACAGATAAAACATGTAACTCATGTGGTGAAGCAATTGGTACTGCTAGGCACCTACTGGTGGGTTGTAGGACGCTATTAGACCGGGGTCATTACTCGCGCCGACATGATAAGGTATTAGAAATCGTACGTGAGGCGGTAAGTTTGGCGGTAGCTAGAGCGAAAAAGGGTTTAACCACAAACCAAAGAAATGACGTCGCGTTTGTAAAGGAAGGCTGCTCAAAAAAGACAAATCAAAAACCGTACTCAATTTTGATAGCAGCCGCTGACTGGACATTACTCGCAGATTCGTATGAGAAACACTATAAAATACCGGAGGATGTTTGTGCCTCGTCATCCAGACCCGATATATTCCTATTTTCAAAACAGCAAAAGCGTGCAGTACTAGTAGAACTCACAGTACCGTGGGAAACTAACATACCTAAAGACCACGCTATAAAAATAAACAAATACTTTGACCTGACCAACGAGTTAACCAAAAATGGCTATGTGGTTAAACTCTACGCCGTGGAAGTAGGAGCAAGGGAAATTCCAGCTAAATCCCTGTATAACTTATTTAAAGACCTCGGATTGCCAAGAGCTTCAGTAAGCTCTTTACTCAAACGAATATCTAAAACGGCGTTGATAGGATCTTATCAAATTTGGATAGGTAGAGGGGGGAACACGACTGACGGTGGAGGTGAGCGCTGATGCATCACAAGGTGGCCACCCTAAACCTGCACCTGGGTCGCAAGTCCGAGGCGCCGTCACAGTGTTCCTCTCTGTACCACGCCATGGACCCGGCGACCGCACGGTGAATCCATGGAATGCTAAGAACCGGATCTCTCTATCCAGGTCGGGGCGCAGTGTCCACACCACGCAATTTAACTTGGATAGACTAGGTTAGAACATCGTGGTTATTTTTTTATTCATTCAAAAAAATAAAATTTCCACAAAATCATCCGCAAATATAGACAATAACCCATTTATTTCACACATTGCCGGTGTATCTGCAGGCATTCTATGTATTAACACATATTGCCTAGGAATGCCTGCATTATACACATTGCCGGTAACATACATACAATCACCCAGACCAATGCAAAAATGTACATATTCATGCATATAAATATTTGCCCTGACCAGAATCAAACCCGTGCCCCCTGTGTAGCAGTTGTTTTACCGCTACGCCACATAAGCCGTTAAACAAAATATAGGCAATAGAGACGAATAAGCCCTCTCCACACTTTGTCGAATGTGGCAGAATAAGGCGAACTACAAATAATAAGAATATGCTGACAATGTAATTACGTTAAAAGGTGCATAAAACCAGTCTGGCGTAACTTAACTGTCTCTCTTAAAATTGCCTAAGTTTTGTGATGACGACCACTTTTTGGCTATAATTTGTAACGACTCTTCACTACGGCTTTTTGAACTTTGAAGTTTTGTACAAAGTGATAATTCAAGTCAAGGAAAGGTTTGAAAAGGGAAACTGTGAATCAGTTTTATTGAGAATTTAGCTATCTTAATTATTATAAAAGTTGAGAAGCGGTCGAGTTCAATCACTTCCTTGAAATAGGGTGTGACGCAAGGATCTATACTGGGTCCATTTCTTTTAAATATTATTCAGCTGATATTATTGTTCACATAACTGAGTGTCCTAAACGATTCGAATGAAGATCTGAACAAGATAGCTTCCGTGTTTTGGAGGCAACGTTAAAAGTCTGTCGGTAACTGTCAATAGACGTTAGCATTTATTAAAAATTGTACCTTTAGTAACCTTAACTTATGTAAAAAACATAAAAATGATAATTTTATTACATAACCAGCTATAAAAGAAAAAGGATAATATGAAAATTGATTGCTATGAAAGTAGTTTTACTTTGAAAAAATTAAAATAAAGCAAGTCAAAGATCAGGGTACTGCTTTAATGTTACTTAAAAATAATTAAAGTAATTGTTATTTTATACTTCACGCGATAAAAACTTCCACTTACTTTCTGCCGACGTTTCGGGTGCGATGCTGCACCCGTGGTCACGACTTGACTGGCCGGCGAGGGTCGCGCGGTATGCGCGGAACATTTTTTGTGCGTCTACCCTCCGTTACTTTCAGAATGAAAGTAAGGCTGGCGACACACTACACTCACTACGTCAGTTTTGGACAGCACAGTGTTGTTGGGTTTTAGTGTTTTTATCACTGGATTCCACGTCCCGGATAGTTTGAATCCATCTTCCCTATTGAAATTTTTATACTTTTTAATTTCAATGGCTTCACGCACAATCCTAGAATAGTAGTGGCGATCAGTGGAGAGGACTTTGGGTTGATGAAGCTCAATCCAGTGATTGGTACCCGACTCAAGGTGTTCTGCAACTGCCGATTTATTAAACTGGCGATTTTTCACAGCTGCGATATGTTCTCTAACCCTCTCCGCAATAGTTCGCTTGGTTTGGCCTATGTAGGAACTACCGCAGCTGCAATCCACTTTGTAGACACCCGGTGTTTGCAGAGGTATGACGTCTTTCGACGTTCGCACGTACTTCGCTACTTTGGCGAACGGTTTGAATACTGTCTTGATGGAAAACTTCCGTAAACAAGATCCGATTTTGTCCGTTATTCCTTTCACATACGGCATGAACGCCGGTTGGCGGTCAACTCCCGGCAACCTCATCCTCGGTGCACGTCGCGACTTTCTAGAACTCGTAACATACCCATTCATTTTAAGAACCTCCTGAACATGATCTAACTAATTAGGATGAGGTTGCCGGGAGTTGACTGCCAACCGGCGTTCATGCCGTATGTGAAAGGAATAACGGACAAAATCGGATCTTGTTTACGGAAGTTTTCCATCAAGACAGTATTCAAACCGTTCGCCAAAGTAGCGAAGTACGTGCGAACGTCGAAAGACGTCATACCTCTGCAAACACCGGGTGTCTACAAAGTGGATTGCAGCTGCGGTAGTTCCTACATAGGCCAAACCAAGCGAACTATTGCGGAGAGGGTTAGAGAACATATCGCAGCTGTGAAAAATCGCCAGTTTAATAAATCGGCAGTTGCAGAACACCTTGAGTCGGGTACCAATCACTGGATTGAGCTTCATCAACCCAAAGTCCTCTCCACTGATCGCCACTACTATTCTAGGATTGTGCGTGAAGCCATTGAAATTAAAAAGTATAAAAATTTCAATAGGGAAGATGGATTCAAACTATCCGGGACGTGGAATCCAGTGATAAAAACACTAAAACCCAACAACACTGTGCTGTCCAAAACTGACGTAGTGAGTGTAGTGTGTCGCCAGCCTTACTTTCATTCTGAAAGTAACGGAGGGTAGACGCACAAAAAAATGTTCCGCGCATACCGCGCGACCCTCGCCGGCCAGTCAAGTCGTGACCACGGGTGCAGCATCGCACCCGAAACGTCGGCAGAAAGTAAGTGGAAGTTTTTATCGCGTGAAGTCCCGAACTTGCATAAAATAACAATGAATTAAAGTAATTGTATATCGTTTTTACTAACCAATATAAATTCGTTTTCACTGTGCTTTATGTGTTTAGTTGAATTTATACAAGGTAAGTAATTAAAAATTTAGCTTTATCTAACGAGCGAGTAAGCTTTAATTTTCCAAAAAAGAATTCAACTTGATTTTATTTACATGATGTAGAATATACTGGTGTAATTTTCTTAAAGAATTAAATAAAGGTAGTATAACAACCCGCCGTTTTTGCGTCGGGGTTTAAAAATGAATGAGATGAATAAAACTTAATTTCTAAGCAATTTCTGGAGCAAGTGATTTTTGTTCTTATAATGCTTTTGCTATGTGCTCTTTATCATTAATATAAACGTCTTTTAATGTGTACAATAATATCTACGCAACATACGACCTAATGCCATCCATAATATATTAGAAATTCGCGGGGAAAGTTACTAATTTAACTAACAATTCAGAGTAAATTCGTATTTCAACCATCGGCTCCTGTTGTTCAAAAAATATACCCAATTATCTATAAAAATAGAGAAGCAGTAAAGAAAATTGGATTCGTATAAACAGCATAGATGGCAATATCGTTTGGATCGTTTGATTCTGTTCCAATTCTTCGAATCATGGCGATTACTGTGACTGGATGGAAAAAATAATTGATGTTAGCATTATAAGCGGTTATCTTTTTGGTAGGTTGAAGATTTGGTTGACCGTTGTTTGATTTCTTAGATTTTATTGCAAGAGATAAAGTGTCAGCTTTATTGGAAGTATCAATGAAACCTAAAAACAATATGTTATTATTTTAACCTTCTAACACATTATATAAGAAAAAATGTGGGTATCATGAACTAACATTTCAAGCTATCAAAAGTTACCGTATTGTACACTCCTCCGTAACTCGGCAAGCACAGCCGTCAGTCTAACGATGAAATATTGTTATCCTTATAAATTAAGGGGATGAGACAGGACCGCCAGCACTTTGAAACAAAAAATAGAAGAGCAGCTAAATCCAGTTAAAAACGGCTATCTTAAGATTCAGCTTTGTTTGCAATCGCCAATATATTTTGAAGACTCTTCAACTTCAACTAATCTTGTAAAGTGTAGCCCACTTTTTACGCGAATTTGACAAGACATACCATCATTATGGATGCTCATTGTACTAATTTAGATTGAGGACCTGGATATAAGAAAATGCGTGTGCTGTTAAAGATTTCGCAGTCAATGATGGTGCGATAGAGGTATGTTGAGTCTGTGTTGGACTTATTCGTCAGCTACTCATTGTCCAGTTAGTATACGAGTATGCAGTAGTAATAAATAAAGGTAACAGCGTGTTAAAATTTGCGGCTTGCAAAAATATGTTTTCCTATCCTAATGATACATTATAGCAACATTAACAATACAAATTAAAAAAGCTGAAGAATTGGTTTATTTGTCTAGAACTACCTATAGGATTTGTAAAAGTAGTTGAGAATGTAATAACCCTATTTTTAATGAATTGTATAAACATAGTCATTGTATAATACAGAACACAGTTATTGTTAAATAGAGCATAACCCAAATCCAGTTCTGGTGTAAACCCCTTTAATTCAAACCCCGTGACTTTAACAGCCTCTCGAAAATCACGTACAAGACAATAAGAGGTTATAATCGCGTGGAACAAATCAGGCCGTCCCTTTACGTGCCCCCTGTTGAACTACCCGTTTACATCGTGTTTGTACGTTTACGTCTCCACTGTGTATTACAGACGTGAGTATAGCACGACACAGGTACGAAGGTACTGAAGAATATACGTTAAACTAGCTCTTATTATTATTATTTATACTGGTGGAATTAACTGTTACACATATTGAGAACACTTGTACTTTTTCCACTGTAGTTATTGTATTGCACCTGTCCGGTTTCGCCTTACGGCATTCGCAAAAGTTTACATTTACCAAACGTTTTGGATGCTCTAATTCCTAAAAACTACGTAGTTTTTAGGACCGGTCAGGTGTAATACAATAAATACAGTGGAAAAAGTACAAGTGTTCTCAATATGTGACAGGTCTTATTGGTGAGTTGGCCTTTCAATGGAGTTTGGGAATGGTTGGGATTTCCGGCCATTACACTACCGACATCATAAAATAAGATCAATGTGAAAGGAAAAATAAAAATACTATATTATACGTGGTGGCTGATGGTACGACAATGATGGATGGTAAAGTTCAAAAATTTCAGGCCACTCCTGCAGATGCGGTCTAACAGTAAAATCGTGGCCGCCACAGATGTACTTAATCCGTTTTTTCATGCTCCTTTTAATTATGAACACGACAGAAAAATTAGAATATATTCACTGTGTGCATAAGAAGCGGAAGTACCGTACTGTTTGGTTCGAGATGGTTATGTTTCTAGGCGATAGCATATACAGTGTAAACAATACCTTTCTGCATTCATGCAATGATATTGCTAGTTCCGAAAGTACCAGTAACAATAAAATATCTGTAACATCTGACCTGTATCCAACTCGGAATAAGTACGTTACGTTTCAACGTGATCCCCTGGGTGTCCGAAGAAAATTTATTGTTATTAGTGTTTGTACTCATTTTTACCGACACTAAACTTTGTGTGGTGTCCCAGGGGCGTGTGCTATACATATAAGTATACATATTGTTTATAGTGTGGTGTTGTTGGATTATTACATTTTGTTGTGACCTTATTATATTAAATTCAGAACTTATTTCTTGGACGGAAATCACCTGGGATGAAGCAATGTGATTTCATTTTCCTAAAAAGTCTATCCTGTTAGGCTAAAAATAATGTAGGAGTAGTTAATATATCGTAAGTGACAATATTAGTTCCATCTTTAGTTTAATGTTTGAGTCGTACTTCATCGAAGTAGTAATAAATTCACCTTAAACTCAACAATGTAACGGTCAATAAAACGTGTAACACCAAAAAATACGCAAGAATTCACGCACATTCTACTGGATACAAGTGACTGGTGGAAGGATCAGTGATTGGTGGGTTTCGTTTTAGTGCTTCGACGCTAGCATGAATTAATCCTTAGTAGTAGATGCACATCGTGATAGTATGTTTTGGGTGAGATCCAAATAACCCATAAGCGCAAGATTGCGTGGACGACAACTAGTCATTGAAATAATGCTGCATCTAAATTTTGCTGTTATTACTGTTAGTTATCCAGTGTGATAAAAACACAAAAAATGGACAAAGCTATTGTCATTGAACAGTTTAAGAACTATAAGACCTATGAATTTCAAACCTTATTCAAAAAATCTTATAAAATTACTAGCGATGTTTTACCGTTATATAAATTATCTCTAGGGAGGAGTAGCCACCGTTATCACTAAAGGCTGATCTACCAAACCAACTACATATACAAAAAAAAAACAAGCAATTCGGCAAGCCGTTTTGGAGGAGTTTGGTATCAATCACAGTGATACGAGGATTAATAATAAGATATATTACTGAAGTATTTAATTAATGAAGCAATAATAAGTTATGTTTCTGGTATTATATAAAGTACAACAAACTTGAACGATCCTGTAAACTGAAGCCCCTCGGATATTGTGCGGATCTTGTTTAATAGTCTTGCTGAACAAACTTTGATATCGTGATTAAGGCCGAGTCGTTAATGTCCGTCTTACATAAGCTTTCTAACCGTTGGCCATACTCTCCTATATAAGTAGCTAGTGTCATCAATTTGATAATGTTACAATGAATAAATTAAAATTTTGGACACATTTCTGCGTTGAAAGCGTACAGGGCATTCTTGGCCTTGCAGAGGTGAGATTAAGCCCCGCTATGTTATAAAATTGAACTTATAACTCGAGCATTTAGCACAGATATGAGGGCTATGTATGAAATTTACATGTAAGTGAACTTTTAAACTCTGTGGAGGAACGAGGTGTGATGTTCCTCCAACACAAAGGGAGGATCCTCCGACCAGGCAAGGTGATCACGCCTGGCGGGCCGCGGCCCAACGATTGTCGTTGGGATGTTGTATATGAATTGTACCAGCGCGCGAACTTCACTTTCGCGATGCAGGATTCGTAGTGACGTAGTAGTGGCGTAGTAGTACGGCTTGCTGTCGCTAGATGGCGCTGGGTACATGTGGTATCGCCACATCACTCCCCTCCAAGACCGGAGGTTGATTGCGATGAGTCAGCTGTCTTAGCTCTCTTGAGGAGCGTGCCAATGCCAGTCTTGAGTAGTTCCGTTTCGTCGGAGCTGGACGCCGCGTATTCCATTTGGCGGAACAGTCGTCCTCGCTAGTCCCAGTGAGTCGGGATTACCGCTGGTCCCGAAGAAGCGGGGCAAGTGCGGTGCTGCGGTGCTTGCGGTCCTGCGTTGAAACGCCCAGTGAGTTGGGGCTTGAAGCGTCGAGATGAATGCTCGGCGAGCCGCCAGTGAGGCGAGGCAAATCCTCGGTGAGTTGAGGTGAGTAGTCCTCGGTGAGTTGAGGTAAGTCCCCCGTGTAGTGGGGCGAATGATGCGTAATGGCGAAGCGACTACGTAGACGGGAGAGATGTCCTCTTCTTACATGACCGTATATACGTGTACTGTATGCCTTAGATGCAGGTGTGGCCGAAGGGAAACCAGGCTGCGGTCGCTGCATGTAATGGTATCCATATAAGGGCCGAAGGTGCTGGATGGCGAAGACTTGATTACCGCTCATGCGGAAGAAGTGAATGGGATGTGACGATGAGAATGCTGCTGATATGCACAGCGAAGGTTACGTGATCAGATCACGTCGGGGTCACCACTGTGGAGGAACGAGGTGTGATGTTCCTCCAACACAAAGGGAGGATCCTCCGACCAGGCAAGGTGATCACGCCTGGCGGGCCGCGGCCCAACGATTGTCGTTGGGATGTTGTATATGAATTGTACCAGCGCGCGAACTTCACTTTCGCGATGCAGGATTCGTAGTGACGTAGTAGTGGCGTAGTAGTACGGCTTGCTGTCGCTAGATGTCGCTGGGTACATGTGGTATCGCCACAACTCTATATATATATATATATATATATATATATATATATATATATATATATATATATATATATACATTATATAAAAGAAAGTCGTGTTAGTTATTACACTATTTATAACTCAAGAACGGCTGCATCGATTTGGTTGAAAATTAATAGCGATGTAGATTAGAACCAGGAGATGGACATAGGATACTTTCATGCCATTCAATCTTTTTTATCCCGAGTATAAGTTCCTGTGGGTCCCAAAAGGAACAGGGGTTTAATTGTAAGCGGTTGAGCATAATCTGAGATAAAAGATCCACGCGGGTGGAGCCGCGGGTTGAAAGCTAGTACAAAAATAATAATAATAACGGAAATAAGCGCGATCATGGTATAGCTACAAACGCCATTTGCCTGACGTTTCGACCAGATTACACTATTACTAATCTAGTGAAGACAACAAAACTGCGTCTCGTTTAGATGCCATTCGTAAAACCCATGGGAGCCTATTCAAGGGATAAAATTGCTTATGTGTAATTCCAGATTATAATCAAGATATATCCACTTTTTGACAATCAGTATGACTAAGAAACATTCAAGTCTTTCCTTGCGATTTATTATATTTATATTTCCTTGAGATTATTTATTTCCATTAAACCATATGGTTTAATGGAAATAAATAATCACTTATACTGAAGTGGTAAACGATTATATCACTTCAGTGCTTCAAGCGATAAGTAAACCGACAAAGCTCCTTCAACTCGTGTGCTATTAACACTACAAAGCGGTTACAATCCATTCGTAATGGCCTGTGCAGACGAGACACGACTTTTGTCCGCAAAAGACAAAATCCCTGTATCTTTAATACAATGTCCCCAAATTTGTCACATAGGGCCGCATACCGGCCATTTAACAGTAAATGCTTATGAAAGCAATTAATGACTTACCTTTATTTACGTATCAAAATTCTTGCAGTTCTAACTGTATAATATGTATCCGGTTACATTTTGCATATCTGTAGCAGGTAGGTACAACAGTATAAAGCAATTCATGGTCAGCACTGCAATATTGCCTATTATAATTAGAAGAAATTCTCACTGAATCGTTTCGCCACAATGCAAGAATACTAATATTAAATTGGTCTAGATTAAATTCCTTGAAAGATGAACCAGGTCCGATAAAAGTCTCTCGTCTGCACAGTCCGTAATGATTACCATTTCACCGTAAAGTACTCTTCAATGAGTATTGATTTTTCAAACGGGTATTAAATACAATTCAATGGGTTCCAACTGTTTTGTAGAGTGAACTCAAATTCTCATTGTTTTCAACACATAGGCGGTTTCGTCAAGTGCTCAATAGTGCTGAAACTACAAATCAGTCATTGTTGAGTGAAAAAGGTGGGTATATAGCGATGTCTCGCTTTTACTCAACACAAAAGCAGAACGCTTAGTGAACTTCGAAATTGTGTGTTTTAAGTGTGTTAAAGCCTGGGTGGTTTTAATAGCTAAGGATTTGAACAGTGCTTGAACATATTTTGTGCCGTTCTGCGAGCCATTGAATCAATTTGTCTTCACCTCGCCTGATGGTAAGTTTAGCTTACCATCAGGCAAAGTCTCGGAAAGAGGGTCACCATGGTAAACATATACCATGTTAGCTGTAGTGGCACTCAGCTTGACGGGCTCATCAGATGCCTTTTCACGCCACGTTTAAAGAACCCGGTACTGTAGGAAGAAGAATGAATTTGAACAAAAATGATGAAAGACTTATCTCTAAGGCTTTGAGGTGAGATCTGATGGTAGTCACTTTAATTACAAAAGAAACTGGATGTTCGGGTGTATAAATAACCATGTCTTTAACGAAGACGTGTCTTTATTGTCGGCGTTAAAAGACCAAATAAACAAAGTAAATACTACTTGCATAGGTGAGTGAACGCAGGGTTCAAAGTGCTTTATACGTAATCGTAAGAGAGGACGATGTATAAAGTACAATGTGTGTAAGACTCGAGGAGATTACAGTTGATAGGATAGTACTTATGGAAGCGAGTGACATGTTCAAAGCACTCCGAATACCCAATTGAGACCAGGGCAGGAAGATGGCGACGTTTCGCTAAAATAAAATCAACAATATCTCTTTACTGTTTAGTAAAACCACTCATTGAATAAAAATAGTGATTTAAAAAGATATCATTAAAATTATGGAACACAATAAACAATAATTTGGCCAATTCTCATTTTAGCTTTTTTACGTCTCAGCTATGTCTCGTGTTTAATTTAATAAACTGACGCGCTCTGAAAATTTATTACGGCACAAACAAGGCGGGGATGAGAACTGGTGCTGCCACCCTACACCCAATTTCGGAAAAAATACAGTGACACTCCGGGAGTACCTCCACTTTCTATTTACAAGAATATTAAAATTACTCATTATTACCACTCCATCAGATGACACAGTGGACAAGGTCAGAGCCCTGGATCTATTTACTCTCCTTCCTCCTTTTGGTTTGACTTACATGGTTTTTGTAGTAGCGACTGTCGGGCGAGCAAAAGCGGGCAAAGTACCTGCATGCAAGTGAGGTTGGCTTACACCCATACACCTAGATGGGTCAAAACCATGATGAATATTAAAATTACTAGTATCGGATATAGGTACTACAAT
Source organism: Eilema sororculum (assembly GCA_914829495.1). NCBI lineage: Eukaryota > Metazoa > Arthropoda > Insecta > Lepidoptera > Erebidae > Eilema > Eilema sororculum. Next base: position 5,472,287 of record OU618532.1, read on the forward strand.
ATTACAATAGAAAACCCTGTATTATTTCATTCTATTTCAAACCCGTTCGTCTCGGAGTTAAAAACTGGTAAAACCAACATTTGCTTTTTATCTACCTCTAGTGCAACAGATAACATTTTGTACTTTTTCTAGCACCAGTGCTGTTAATCAATTCAGTTCAACTTTTTTAATTTGAATTCCGCCTCGAAATTGAAGAAAAATAGTGTTTGAATGAATATTATTGCAAACTAGCTGTGCCCGCGACGTCGTCCGCGTGGAATGTACTTAATAAAAAAAATCAGTTTTTTTTTTTTGTTTTTGGCATTTTTTTTTTAGCCTAAGTTACTCCTTATTACATAAGCTATCTGCCAGTGAAAGTCCCGTCCAAATCGGTCCAGCCGTTCCAGAGATTAGCCAAAACAAACAGACAGACAGACAGACAGACAGACAGACAGACAAAAAATTTAAAAATATATATTTTGGTATGTGTACCGTATATACATTCATATGAATGTAGTAGAAAGCGGTTATTTTAATATTACAAACAGACACTCCAATTTTATTTATTTGTATGTATAGATGGTTTTTTATATCATTCAGAGTTATAGCTTTATAATTACTGTAACCTACATGTACCGATGAATTCATACTTGTTTTTTTTTAGGTTAGGCATATTATTATGACTTATCTAGTCTATTCCAGTTACCTTTTCAGGTCATTAGGCCACCTGGCAACATTCCCACATTCCGTTTGCCGTCTTGCAGTTTCTACGGGTTCTCAACAGATGTAGCCAGCCCATTGCCGCTTCAGTTCGCTTATTCTGCAAGCTACGTCAGTAAACGACTTGATGCCAATAATGATCAATGGTCTGTTATTGATCAATTATTATAATCTGCGGTAGCCTAGTGGTATGGGTAATGGACTGCTGAGACGAGGTCTCGGGTTCGATCCCAGGTTTACCATGGCACACACCAATGACTTTTCGATGCTTTTCGAAGTTATGTGTGTATTTATCGCAGGTTTATAAGTGCCCGGTTAATGGCAATAGGCTCGCCACCTATTACATTGGGACCTAAACTGGCGAAATGTGGGTGCTAGCACCTCTGCCTACCCCTTCGGGGAAAATGGGCGTGAGTTTATGTTATGTTGTTATTATAATCCATTAACAAGAATGGCCCGACAATATAATTGTTTGGCGAAAATCTATGAATCACTTGATGTTTTTGATTGCAATATCAAAATTGTAAAAGACATCCTTCATAGTGTGCTGGGTTTGGATGGTTCTGTTTCCGGTGGAGGCATCCAAATCTAAAATTATATTTTAGTATTTATAAATCAGAGATTTATTTTGTGTAAACTTTTTGTTTCTCTATGTGTGCACATATTATTTACGTTACGATCCAGATCTAAACATTATATTTATGATATAATACGTATATGATTGTAATGTGTCTTGTGTATTTAAATAAATAAAAAAATGGTAAAGTGTTAATCATAATACTAAGCATCCTTGGGCGTATATAGGGATGCACTAAAATCTTTGGAGCCCAAGACAACTTCATTTATTGCAATATTATTCTCTCGTAATTTAAACGAGTCTACATAAATTAACTTTATTCTTATTTCAGAAGAGGAATAATACGTTTCATTTCGATATTTTTCTTTTATATATAAACATCTACAAGTGACATTTTGACGTTAATTTAATATCAAACAGCTCGGGAGTTCTTGTAAACAAGTTGACAAACTCAATTTTATTTGTTTTGTGTTTTTGGTTTCCAAATGCTTACCACTGGCATATTTTGCAACAGCCATAGCCACTTATAAAAAAGTAAAGGAGATGAATATTTGTTGCGGTAAATATGTGGAGTCACACGTAAGGATGGAAGTGATGTAAAATACAGCGGTCACCTTCAATAATGGTTGACCGTACTTTTGCAGCTATCGCCATGGCTGCAAAGGTACTTAATGTCTGAATACTTATATCGGAGAGTTGTTCGTCTAGATTATCTGCTTTGTTTAGCTGGATTAAGGCAAGGGTTCAAAATCCGTCAGAAACTTAGATCTTAGACAAAGAAACTGACATTTTCTGGTTCATGATGAAATATTTATTTTTATTCGCCAATTGACACCATCTCGTGAATGACTTCTTATGAAATGCCAATATGGCTTGTTGTTGCATTTGAACGCAATGTTGTTTTTACTAAAAAAAATATAAGACAAATATAAATAAACTAAGGGATGGAACAATTTAAATTCTATTAGACAGTGTCGTGTTGGTCTGTTTTTGGAGACGCTCTCTTTCCTCCTACAACAGCGAATTTTAGACATCGCATCGCTTTGATATACGCTAGATATGTATGGATATGCCCAAAAAAAGGAATGATGGGCAAGACCGTGAGATACGGAGAAGTAAAAGCCAGAAAGTGGATACTGGAGTACCGGGCACCGAAAAAAAAGAAAGAAAGAAAATATTTATTTATTCAAACATGAACCTACGAAGTGAAAGCTTTTGATGCAAACAGAAATAATGCAAATATGATGACTATCATACAAGTCCACGTATTTAAATTAATTACACAATAATAAACTTAGGGCCAAAAAATATCCTATAAGAGCGCTACCTACTGATTCAAGTTGTGTGATCAACACCGTTTATATAGCACTTATCATAGATTTTCATTTATGTATAGGGTTTTTTTTATAATGATTTCTAACATATATGGCCGCCTCGGCTGGCTCGGACGTAGTCTAATCTATCGTGGTCGTTTAGCAGCAATAACGTGGCGAATGTTGTCACCCAAGTGGTCAATCCTATCGGGCTTATCGGCGTAGACTAGCGACTTAACATATCCGCACAGACAATAGTTAAGCGGCGTTAAATCACACAATCTTGCAAGTCAATCCACGGTTCCGAAATGTGAAACTATGCGGTTACCAAACATTTCTGATGAACATCGGTTTTAAAGAAGTACGGACCAATTATTTCACCAGCCCATAAAGCACACTAAGTAGTTAGTTTTTCTGGATGTAACGGAATCTCAGCATAGACGTGAGGATCATCATTACTCCAAATATGGTGGTTCGTTTATTGACGTATCCATCTCAAATCCAATCAAAAGTGAGCTTCATCGCTGCACAAAATTCGCTTATGAAATGGACGTCGCGCACTATACGGACTTAGTATGGAACCGTGATTAAATTTCCTCAATTTGTGAGCATTGCTCAGGCGTCAGTCTATGTTCATATTGAATTGCGAAACCAACATAAACATTAATCACTTGATAGCTGACCAAATAGCCGCCAGTTAAAAAAGTATTGCCAACTTAAAGTTTCATACTTCTAAAAAAACACCCGCTAGTTAAGTTTCTGCAGCATGGAAGAAAATTTTCTGTATTACCTACTATGTAATTTTGAAGCATACACAATCCATCTTGACATTTTTTCATAACAGATATCTTATGTTCATAAAAGGCAATCTTATCGCAAAAACGAAGGCTTATCCACATTAACTTCATTGCAACCTCCACTTCCGCACTTGTTTCGCGTGGCCCCAGACTAGAGACAGTTTGAAATTGAAAAGAAAACTCCAACAGAATTCTCTTCGAGGAGAAATAGCAGGGAATATTGTTACACAGCACTGTTGGAAAACGCTATGAATATATTGATGCAGATAGCTATTAGAGGATCAAGTGATTTCTTCCTGAACTTCAATATTGAGATTGCTTTAAAAGTAAACATCATTCGTCCACTAGAATAAATTGTGCACACAGTTTTAACAAATAATATTCAATTTTATTTGTAACTAACTGTTGCCTTTGACTTCTTGCGTTTTTTGTTCACTTGCCTATCTATTATTAAAACATAACTTTGGTACGAAATAAATAAAAATGGTGCTTTTGAAAAAAATCGCCATTTTATCCTTTGAAAAAAAGTGAGGCGAAACCAGGTTAGTAAATTAAAAGTGCCTTATTCAATGTGTAGCATGTTCCACTAAGTGCCATCTGTCAACAGTATAAATAGCTTCAATATTTCTTGTAATAAATATTACATACATTATTGTAGTACAAATGTACTACAACATATTTATTGCAAGTCACGTTGTTAAATAGTACGACAAGGGTCACAAGTAATTGAACTTCAAAATTAGGCTCTAGGCTCTACTTGTGTTCGTACAAGTGGCCATTCTAACTTCACTGGGCTTTGAGTTATATGTACGGAACACGGCCACAGAAGTACCACTTACTTTTGAACACAACTACATTTTATAATGGTGCTACTTTTTCTTTAAACTCATTCCAAAATAGAGGAAGCTTGTAATTTCGTTTTTATTACAGGATAATTTTATATAAAGTTCTATAGTTAGAACAGTTGTTAGACTCTTTTGGAGCTTTACCCGTAACAACTGCCATAGATGTTCGTATGGTAACTGGGACAAACGGCTTTACGTCCTCTTCGACGCATGGATCTCATCCCAGAGTCTTAGGTCCAAGTCCCAGTGTCTTAGGACTTTGGATGGCTCCCAGAGAGGTAACCCATCCTAAATCCTAAACCTAATGTCTGCCGAAGACTCCTTAAAATTAATGTAACTAAAAATAAAACAATTTCAATATACTTTTCAAATGCAAGAGCTTTAATAAATAACGATCGGAGGGTAATAAAATGGAAACAAAAATGTTTTCCAGCGGTGTTGAATCTGGTCGTGACATCTATTGTACGGACGTGCACTGCATGCCGAGTTAAGGTACACCCTCAATAAAAACGAGGATATCTGTTTGGAAATGTTCTACGCCACAGTATTGAGACACAAATATTTTACAACAGAATTGTAAAATTTTCTAATAACTTTTTTTTTAAATTTAGTACTACAAGCTAAGACACTATAAAGGGTGTATTTTTGAAACGGGCAGTAAGGGCAAGTACCTTAACCGTTGCAGTTACAGCAAAACGTTCTTACAAGACCTTCCCTAACTTTTTGGGACATTTTGAACTGCATTCACAGATTTTGTAAAAAACTTGCAGTTACCAAAAAAATGCAAACAGTTCAAATATTTTTTTTATGCCAATCGATTCTACTTCATGTGGGGATCAAAAAACTCCATGGGACCATTTTAGCTTTCAGTACTAGAAAAGACAGAAATCGCCAAAAACGTTTCCCATACATTTCGTACGAAAATATGATAAATCAACTCGAAACTCATAGGTTAGGTAAAATTTTGAACTTTTTTAAATAAAAAAAATCATTTACTTAAACATTTAAGAAATTGGTTTATGAAATAAATTGCTCAAAATGATTTCCATTTTCACGAATACATAAGTCTATCCTTTTTTTAACGAATGGCGGCTAATAATGTTCTGGGATGAATATTACGTAAAATGGTCATTAATGCATCCTTGAGCTCTTGAACACTGGCGTACGTCGTCTTATACACCTCGTTTTTCACGAAGCCCCATAAAAAAAAATCAAGTGGTGTTAGATCGGGGCTACGAGGTGGCCACTGTGTTGGACCATGTATACCTATCCACTGTGTACCGAATAGGCGGCTCAAGTTGGCACATGCCGCAACGGATACTTATTGCGGTACCACACTAATGCAGCTCCCGCATTTCGATTATTGACAAAATACGCTTCACGATTAGAAGACATTTTAGCGAAAATCCTTAATTAATAACTCATACGAAGTTTCTCAGCTGAAACTAAGTATAACACACAGATTTAGAGGGTAAAAATTCTTTTTATTTACTTTACAGTCAATTCTACCCACTTGCTGGCCATAACAAAAAGTTAGACCATCGTAGAAATTTGTTTCTGTTGCCGAAATGTATGGGAAACGTTTCTGTCTTTTCTGGTACAGAAAGCTAAAATGGTCTCATAGAGTTTTTTGATCCCCGCATGAAATAGAATCGACTGGCATAAAAAAAAAATTTTGGACTTTTTGCATTTTTTTTTGCCAACTGTAAGTTTTTTACAAAATCTGTGAATGCAGTTCAAAATATGTCAAAAAGTTAGGGAAGGTCGTCTAAGAACGTTTTGCTATAACTGCAACGGTTAAGGTACTTGCCCTTACTGCCCCGTTTCAAAAATACACCCTGTATACCTACTCGTATACCAAAATTTAAAAACCAAATGGGACCATTTCAAGGAAGTTTTAAGACCAATTTTTTCAGTCTACTCGACGGCTTACGTCAGTAGACTGAAAAAATTGGTATGAATAAAATGGTCTTGTAATGTACTCTGGTATACTTTAGTAAGCGAAAGTAAAAATGTATATAATTAGACACTAGACAGCCCATGCCATCGTTGTCTACATGTGCCGATACATTTTTTATTAGCGTCGGGACATCCCCACGGATACCACCCGCACCGAAGCCGGTGGAGGTGGTTATATTGGGGGCGAGTCGGGGACACCGTTGTCACCCCTCCCGAGGAGGGCCAGACTGTAAGGGATGGCCCTGGGTCAGCCGGGGTGCGAGGGATATGTCGATGACAACCTCACCTCCGGCCTAGCACCACGACCCTCAGTCGGCCTTCCGGATCCGGCGGGGTAGGTACCCGAGGGGATTTCCGCACGAAAAAAAAGGTGGTGGTTATGTTGCACTCGAAACAGCATGTGCCAATATTGAAAATTTTACAAATCGTAGGTAGGTAAAACAAACCGTTTATTTTTAAAAGTGACAAATACCATGAACAATTTTCAACTATATCGATGCGATTAGCCGGGAATTGATGGATGAGGTGGTGATTGAATGGAGAGAGGTCAGATGGTAGACACTTCCATAAACTCAAAAAACCAGCCAAGTGCGAGTCGGAGTCGCCCATGAAGGGTTCCGTAGTAGCAAGTAACATACATAATATAAAAGTTTTTTATTATTTTTGGGTTAATTGAATGATAGACGAAAATTGCGGTTTATGACGTATTAAAAAAACTACTTATTAGATCTCGTACAAACCAATTTTCGTTGGAAGTTTACATGGCAATGTACATCATATATTTTTTTTAGATTTATCATTCTATTATTTTAGAAGTTGGAGGGGAGGGGGGGCACACATTTTTCCACTTTGGAAGTGTCTCACGCGCAAACTATTCAGTTTAGAAAAAAATGATGTTAGAAACCTCAATAGCATTTTGAAGACCTATCTAAAGATACACCCCACAAGTATGGGTTTGATTTTCAATTCGAAGTATGGGGACCCCCCAAAATTTATTGCTATTTTTCTATTTTTGTGTAAAATTCTTAATGCGGTTCACAGAATACATCTACTGACCAAGTTTTAACAGAATAGGCCTTATAGTTTTGGAGAAAAGTGGCTGTGACATACGGACGGACAGACAGACAGACAGACAGACAGACATGACGAATCTATAAGGGTTCCGTTTTTGCCATTTGGCTACGGAACCCTAAAAAGACCAAGAAGAGCCCGGACCATTTGAAGTATTGCTACAAAGTAACTTGTAACCATCACGAGGATAATTTGGCAAATTGGGATTCAGCAAGAGAATGATGATGATACACCATCATCATTATCATCATCATCATCATCATCCTCCTAGCCTAATCCAAATTATATTTGGGATCAGCACAAAAAGTGCCGACACGATCACTAGTTGCAGTTAACTTTATGTCTTATAACACTTTAGTGTGAAAATCCTATAAAAACATTAATAGGAAAAATAATGTTTAGCAACAATTCACACGACGTAAAGCCACTTACAAAACAAATTTGTGTAAAAGATATCGCGTCAGTTCACACGGTGTTATGCATGATGGCATTGTATCAGCATTCATTAACTTTTCATCTTCTTACAAAGACTGCGATGATATTCAATTTGCTGAATTTCCGGATACATATTTGTGTGGGGCCATTAAATGAGCGTTTTTCAGCGGCAGTTGCGCCCAAGGTTTGCACTTTGGAGCAAGGATTCGCGTATTATTTTCAATTGATATCTCCTTTTTCAGGGCGAAAGGCTTATATAAAGATAGTATTTTTTTATGCAATAATTTAATTATAATAAACAGATGTGCAAAAAAAAATAAGTTTAAATGTCTCTAAAAACATATCAAAATAACCTTGTCAAATATACTCGTGAGTCATCCCTCTAACGGGAATCGAACCTACGTACGACTTCTGACGTACGAAACGCTTCACTCTCACACCACACACGTAATATAGTCACATAAGTACATCCGCATAATTTTATCACTTAATCTTTTCATTACACGCAGTATATTTTTTTATTTTAATTTTATAAAATGAATTATTTTAAATTAAACCCATGGCACAGAATAGATAACACAGGCCTACAACCATTTTGGTGCCGGGGCTTTTAGACCTGATTTCAAGTATGCCTTACATGGCAATATTAAAAATGTTACCGGTTTTTTTCTATCAGCTCTAGTTTCCAAGACATAAAAAAATACACTATTCCCAAAAAAGAACAAAAAATTGGCATTAAACATCAAGAAAGTGCCATTTGAGTGATTTTCTAAAATGAAACTGATTTGGGCAATCTCGTATGATTCCCCAGCAATAGTCAGCCATCATTATGAGTGTCCCCACCTTCCTTGGTATCTATTTTCCATAGTTTTTAGGTCTTGGTGGAATTATTCTCTTTGTTCTTCGCTTAGATCTCCTATATTGTGTTGGAATTGATCTAGATGACTATTGAAGTGTAATTTTATACTCATATTACAGCCTAAATCTTTGAAATGAACCAGCATTTCCTCTACTAATTCTACATAGTTATCAGCCTTATGATTTCCGAAGAAATTTTGTGCAACTGCCACTGCCAGATTTCCACGCAAGCCTTTCCAGATCATTTATAGAAGTCTCAAAATTAGTGGTGTCTTTCATTAATTGACGTATTTAAGATCCATCAAAGATACCTGCTTTCAGTTTTTCAGTACTTAAACCAGGAAATTTCTGTTAAATAAACGGATCTTTCGAGAGCCTTAACAAATTGCTTCATTAGCCCTAATTTTATATGCAATATGAAACTTTTACATTTAACGCTATTCATTGGGCTGATAGGTCTTCAAACCCATGAAAGTCAGCATACCACTCAGACACTCACACATTACAGCAATACACAAAATTTTCATCAGATGAAAAAACTGTAATAAGCTTCGTTCTCTCGTGCGATATGTAGTGACTCAAACGTCTGAGGAAAGGCAATTTTTTTCTTTAAATCTCGACGCTAGTAACTCAGCATGTTCCTTAAAAAGATCTAAGGCTCTGATGAGGTCAGTAAGCTCATCATGGCTTAGGATTTGATGTTTTTCCGCAGTATTCAATATCAACTTAGTTTTGAGAAGAATGCTGCATTAGCTGGTGAAAAACTGTTATTGGAACTTTTCTGAATGAGGAATGGGTCTTTGTGCTGAAGAAATACTAGGGTATTTCCATTTTCGGCGATTGTTTTTGTTGATGCCCACATACAAAAGTAACAGTCGTCATTATGATTTTTTTGTTTTCGCCATATCATAGGTACCTACTCCAAATTTCAAAGACGGACAGGTCTCTTTCTCCCATTGTCGCAAATGTTCAACGCATAATTTACACACACTATGAGGAGGCACCCACACTTTATCTTGGTGTCTAATTTCAATACCGAAGTAGGCACACTACAAGTGACTAACAGTATTTGTAATCGATTTAAGCTAATCTTTTAGTATGTATTCACTACAAATATAACAAAATCTATCAGGACTGTTAACACAATATCTGGAGGTACTAGCCATAATGAATTAGTAACATAAACTTTATCAGTGTTATTGTTTTAGTGACTATTTACGAGTAAGACCGGCAAAATTTTAAAATGAAGGTAGTAGAAAAATTAGAGCTGATGAGCAATAGTTACGTATGCCAATATACTGTATATTACGTATTTTATCGACTATAGACACAAACAGAATTGCACCAAAAAAATTTTTTTTTGTAGGCCTGTGTTATAGTACTAGCGTATTTTGTCGAGAGCTTCCGACGTTTGCCCATGAGTACGCTTCGTGGAATACTTTAGGTGCGCTTCGTGGAATAGGAAATTAATTATTTTCAATTAAGACTATGGGTGCGCTTCGTGGAATACTTTAGGTGCGCTTCGTCTGGGTGCGCTTCGTTCGGTCGCTTCGTATTTTTATCATCCGTTTAATTTATGGCTTCAATATTTGTCCCACATTTTGACATTCATCATGAAATTATATTCAAAAGGGGCTTATGTTTTCCATATTTTATTACCTATGTATTATCATAATGACCAATTTGTGGTTAAAGATTGCCTGAGCTACACAAACACGTGAGCTGGCAGGGAATTCCAGGTCTTAGTGGTGCGGCATAGGAATGAATCACTGAAACGCTTGGTTCTAGCAGGTATACTCTGCACCGTAAATTGATGGCATCTTAGCCCTGCACGTGTCGTCCTGTGAAGGAAAGGGGAGGGTGGGACTAATTGGAAGAGCTCGTCAGAACATTCACCATGGTAGAGACGGTAGAAAACTGCCAAAGACGCAACATCTCTAGCATGCACGTGCACGTGTCGTCCTGTGAAGGAAAGGGGAGGGTGGGACTAATTGGAAGAGCTCGTCAGAACATTCACCATGGTAGAGACGGTAGAAAACTGCCAAAGACGCAACATCTCTAGCATGCACGTGCACGTGTCGTCCTGTGAAGGAAAGGGGAGGGTGGGACTAATTGGAAGAGCTCGTCAGAACATTCACCATGGTAGAGATGGTAGAAAACTGCCAAAGACGCAACATCTCTACGCTCTCCAAAGGCTCGAGGGTGTTCGTGACCTCAGGATTCCCAATAATGCGGACCGCTAAGAACAAAGAAAAAAATAATTAGACCTGAGGCTCTGGGGGAAAGCCTTGGATGCAACTGGAAACCATGCTAAGATGGCGGTGAAGTATATTTGTTCATATTCTAGAAACCATAGGTACTATAAATCATGCTAATATCGAATCTAGATGACGCTGTGTACTTCTCTCAAAAAGTGGAACTTTTCCGTACTATAGCAATTTGAATACTGAATTGGTAGAGGTTTGAAGTCCAACATACATACATATAATCACGCCTTTAACCCTGGAGGATTAGGCAGAGATGACTTGACACCCACATTTCACCAATCATTTTATTTGGTCGCACGTAATAGGGAGTGAGCCTATTGCCGTATTCCGGGCACTAATATTTACTCGAGCCATGATACTGAGCCTGAGCTGTATGTATCTGTCTGATGTTAAACAGCCCAATCCTTTAGTCGCCTTGTACGACACCGCATGGGAACAGATGGGGTGTCTTAAATTCTATTCTGCCGGGAACAACACCGCAAGTTCAACATAAGCAGTCACTTTTCACAATTTAACTTGATTTGGCCACTTCAGTTTGCAATTGTACCGTTTTAATTCCGATAACTGTGCAAAGACATCAATTTATATCTTGATTGTCAAGTACTTACCAGGTACTTCTAAATCTTTTGTTCTCCTATCATTTTACAGAGTATCCTTTGAAGTACAGGCGTTTTCTAGCTGGTGAATAAAATACAGTATAATAAAGTGTCCAGCTTGTAGATAATCTATTGTCAATGAAGAGGGTAGACGGGGCGACGTATCGGGTGTGGACTTAGTAGAGGCAGAACAGCGGGTCAGGGGTCATTACCTCATCAGGTGTAACAACTATGAGCGCAACTCAGGGTATGGCATGCTAAATTGCTACGCGTCGCTACTCACTTCACGTTGCTCTCTGCGTTTGCACAAAACTAACTTGCCACTCAGATGTCTGCGCAAGCAAAGGGTATTTGTTTGAAGTACAGGACGTTACTTTTTTATCCTGGAGTTGATTGCCATTGTATTGGTTCAGAAGTAATTACTTTTTAGCTGTTCCAGCTTCAGGTAAATCGCTATCGCTCATACACTCTGCAACCTCCTTCCACGTTCAGCGACCAGTGAAACAAGAGGCCCTATTGTCAAGTCTACTATCTACAGATACGGAAAAAGCCAGCATAGCACCTCACTCTCACTCCAACAAAATCGATCTTATGCCCCTACAAATAAGACTTTCTCAACCAGACAGAAATCATTGTAGGTAAGTATCATGATACCACCTCGACTAACACACCTTGATGAAGTAAAATAAGTGCTACTACCTTGTAATAAGGTAGATGGAGAACGTGACAAAAGTTTTGTAGTATTCAGGCACGATGGTTAAGCACTCAATGTACCCTTTATCTTAGATTAAAAATGGGGGAGGGTGGGAGAGATAGGTAGTAGGTGTTGATAGTTATCGAAAATCGACGCTGCTGTTTTCCATAGAATAATGTCTGTAGGCTTTTACCTTTGATGATACATCTGTTGAATATTATGTTAACTTCAGTGAACAGTGTTTACTGATGTCTATGTTGTCTTGCTCAGTTCTCTTAAGTGTATTGAACAGCTCAGTATGGTGATTGCTGTCTGGTATCTCAATATTGCAGTGAGTAATTTTTTCTCTTTTGTAAATGAGAATTTATTAAAGGCTCGATTGATTTGCCAGCCTGACTGATATAGGAACCGACGCCTAGGTATTGAAGTACGTTCATAATAAACTAAAATTGATGTAAACATATTTACGTAATTGTATTTCAAAAAGTCATGTTTAGCGTATTTCATGTTCTAATGCACTGCGGCCAGAAATTTTTGTCTAAAAAATTGACAAATTTAACAAAATAAATAGTATACATTAATGTTGCCGGAAATTAAAGTGATCATGGTACAGGTACATGCATACCTTTGATTGTAACCTGGTCGAGCCGTCCGTCGGCTACGTACCCACTCGACCTCCAAGATTCGACCCTCTCACAAAAGTGCCCACTGGACCCTCACTTTTAGGTCCCACTGGACCTCCTTCAAAATATAATAATTCATGTGGCCACTCGACCTCTTTTTAAGTGCCCACTGGACCTTCAAATTTAAATCAAATAAAAATACTCCACTGGACCTCCTTTGTTAGTGGCTATTAGACCTCGGAAAAATATGTGTTCATTTATTATTTGTTTGGTATTATTTTAACAAGAAAAGGTACAGTTACGTAGAAAATTGTTAATCGGAAGTCCAATAATTATAAAACTTACTAGGTAAACCTTGTTTAGCCTATTTCATATTCCTGTAAATATTAGTTTATAACTTTTTTTTTATTTGTTTATAGCATTTATTATGCTAACTTTTAAGTTCGAAAAACATTGGAAAAAATGAAATGCTCAAGTGAGACTCGAACTTTATAATTTAATTACCATTTTTCAATAATAGAATATAAATCCATAGTTATAATAAATCATTGCACATAAAAAATAGCAAATAAATCACACGTAAGTTCTTATATATACATTATATTTTGGAAACCATGCAAGCATAAATACAAACATAAATAAATTCCGATATTTTTTACGTAGAAAGACAGTCTAACTTTATCAAAAAATACAAGGCGTTTGCCTTCGCGTCTAAGCTCAACTCTGCCCGGGCTCTAGGGCAGCGGCAGCGCAGTGATTGGTGTATAGTAGAGAGATGCGGGGTGCGGGGTGAGACCTAGAGGCATCTCAGGTAAGCAGCGAAACAAAAGAGTGACCATTTGCATTATTACGAGTAGCTTACAATTAGATGAAGCGCTAAGTTGTTGGCATAATAAAATTATTGTGTGCCGTGTGTGGTTTATTTGTAATCAAAAAGCATACAGAAATAAGGAGAAGTTTGATATAGCTGGTAAGTATTAAATAACTTTATTTTTACATGTTTATTTTATCTTTTTCTTTTCTTTACCCTAAAAACGTCATACTTGCTGCTTGGGATGGCTGGTCAATCGTGACTTTTCGAACCAAAAGAAATTATGCTAAATCTGATAGCTTCTCACTGTGTGACATGGTCGCTGAATAATTTCACTCATTTGTTTATAACAAGTGAGGATGTCACATCATGACATCGTTTGGGTTAAAGAAACTATTATTTTTTATATTATTTTATTACATACTTACTACATAATGTATTTTAATTGATTTTTGATACCGTATTTGCCCTTCTTATCCGTGGTACCAAGGGGATTTCTTTTTACTCGTAGTACTACTATCCTATCTTATAGTACCACAGGTGGTCTTGCATTACCCCTGGTACTACTTATCAATTTAACGTAATAAGTTACCATTACAAACGTATTCGAAGTATGCTTGCACTGCTTGAAATTGAAATCAAACAACTAAATTCACTGAAATAATATTAATAAATAATGTCAACGTAGTTTTTCAAGTGCAAGCATACTTTGAATACGTTTGTAACGGTAACTTATAATGTTAAATTGATAAGTAGTACCAGGGGTAATGCACGATCTCCCTTGGTACTACCACACAGGATTACTATCCTACTACTGTACTACCTACCTACTACTACCACTAGTACCTACCTACCTACTACCTACCTACTACTAGTAGTACTACTGTACTACAAAATCCCCTCGGTACTACTAGTAGTGCCATCGGTAGTACCACGGGTAAGAAGGGCGTATCTGATCTTGCTTTATAACTTTGTAACTCATACTAAGCATGTGATTTTATTCATTCAGCGATTTAAAAAAGGGGCCTAAATTTCTTGCTAGTTCTATCTTCTTTTGTTATCGAATTGGCTGTAAGCGAGTTACGCACGTTCATAAGTGTCATGTACATGATCTAAATGAATAAATAAGTTTGACTTGACTTTGACTTTGACAAATCGTTTTATTTTAACTAGACTCATCTATATTTCAATAATGATACATTTTGGTCTTTAATTGGGCCTCTTAATTCAAGTTCTGTTATAGATAATTTCAGTTTTTTTTTCTGTTCGCTTGGTTTATACCACTTAGGTGGCAGACAAGCACACGGCCCACCTGATAGGAATTTGTTACCGTGGCCTTTGGACGTATGCAACACCAGGGGCGTTACACTCGCGCTGCCGACCATTTACTCAATTTACCGCCTTTTACCAGATAATAGAGTTACTAACTACTTATTTCTTATAAAAATGATAATAAGCTTATTGGCCTATTTCAGATTAAATAAAAATAATTGTTAATTAACAATGTCTCAAGTAGAACCAGTCCCTTCAACAAGTCAACATAATAACGTAGATAGAACACAAGAACTTTGTTTTGTGACATCTGAAAGAGGTGGTGAGATTCTGCTAAATGATGGTTATCAGTACTACAAAAAAAGAAATAATAAAAATGGGTCCTCCCGGTGGAACTGCAAACATAAATCGAAGTGTCGCGGCACTATAACAATTAAAGGCAATATAATTGTGAACAAAGTCAATCATAGTAACAATTGTGAACCCGATCATGCTGGCAATGAATTAAAGAAAGAAACCAACAAGTGGAAAGTTGACTCCGAAGACGGGGTTCTGCCTCTACAAACCATATACAATGAAGGCGTAAACCGATTGAAGGATAGAGGTATTAACTTATTGACCCGGATCCCCGATTTCAATAACGTCAAGCATGGACTGTATAATAGTCGCAAAAAAGAATTTGGCATCTGTAACATAAGACCAAAAACAGTTAATGATTTCGAAGTTCCTATAAAATACAGTGACTTTATAATGGCTGACTATCAGCAAGGTGCCCGAAGAATTGTAATATTTTCATCAAAGGAAGCAAGAGAAAAATTGAAAACAGTGAAACATTTTTTCGCAGATGGGACTTTTAAATGTGTAGTACCACCGTTTGTACAAATGTACAGTATCCATGGAGATCTCGGTAGCACCGAAAAATGTACCCATATTTTGCCTTTAATATATGCTTTGGTTAGTGACAAAAAAGAAGAAACATATCAAATTATGTTTCAATTAATATTATCGCAAAATCCATTTTGGAAGCCAGAAAAATTTACAACAGATTTTGAAATTGCACCAATGAACACGATTAAGGCTGTTTACCCCGAAGTGGAAATTAAGGGATGTTTTTTTCATTTTACCCAAGCTATTTGTAAGAAAGCAAAGAGTCTCCACATCTTACAAAATCGTGTAAGTAAGCGACATGTTGCTTTATGTGCCGCTTTAGCATTACTACCAAATCAAGCCATAGACGAAGGTTGGTTTTATATAATGGAGGACTGGACAGAAGAAAATGATAATTTGGTTAAATTTAACGATTATTTTACAAGCCAATGGCTGCAAAAAGAAGATTTACGAAGCACTTGGTGTTTCAACAATGAAAGGCATCGTACAACCAATAGCGTCGAAGCATGGCACTCGAATTTGAATAAAAAATTGTGTGGTGTTTCGAAACCAAATATTGTAAAATTTTTGAGTATAATCCAAATGGATGCTTCAGTGACCAGTGCAACTATAGCGAAACTAGACAATGGATATGAACTAAATAATAAGCGTAAACAGTATATTGAAAAAGATGAAAAAATTACATATATTCTGAAGCAACTAGAAGACAATCACATTAATGTAGGTCATTGCTTAGAAAAACTGCTTACGTATGTTTTTTAGATTTGCAACCTTAGCATTCTTCCATTTAATTTAAGATTTGGTCATTTGAGCTTTATTTGATGTTTATGATGTTTATTTGATATCTATTATAATATATGAGGTGTAAGGGAAACGCTCCCTAAGCCGGAAACCCCTAGTAGTACTCCAGATACATAATACATTGCCATAAAAAAAACCGATTTGGACAAAAAACGTTTCGATTTTTATTTAATCATTTTTATTTTTTATTTTGCATTATATACACTCCATCGCGTTAGTAAAGCTAAATGAAACGGTAATTTAATAAAAAGAACATCATTTAGAAAACAACCAGCGCCAAGCGCGTGCTTTTTTGTAATAGTGTTTTTTTTTATAAAATTACCGTTTCATTTAGCTTTACTAACACGATGGAGAGTAAATAATTGAAAATGAAAAAAAAAATTCAAACTCAAATTTGATTTTTTTTGTCCAAATCTATTTTATTTTTATGCCAATGTGTTAAGTACCTGGAGTACTATTAGGGATTTTCGGCTTCGGGAGTGGTCCCCTTACACCCGGTATATATTAGGTTGGATGTTTTATGTTTTAGATCCAAATTTTAAGATGATACTGTGATTTTAATAACTGATCTGTGATTTATAGCCTATATATATATACTTGTTTTTTTTTCAATGCTCACCTTAGGGTAATATCGTTATTTTATTGTAATTACTAACGGAATATTTGACTTTAAATCATAATAAATATTATTTTGTTACCTTAAGAAAGTTCACTATGGATAAGACTGATTTTAATAATTGATCTGTGATAAATCACCTAGATGTATGTGTAAATAAAAAAATACTTATTTTCGTTTAAAAACGCTTACTCTAAAGCAATATTGTTATTTTATGGTAATTACTTACGGAATATATGATTTAAGACCATGTTTAACATAGTATTGATTATTTTACTACCTTAAGACAGATTTTAATATTAGATCGGTGATTTTTATACTTAATAGCTGAACCGTTTTTGACGAGTTTTATATTGATTAGATTAGAGATTTTAATTATACTCATAACATATTATATATATTTATAAACATGATCAACGAAAATATATGAACAGTAATTTTAAAATATGTAAATGAAAAGGATTATTAATATATATATATTCGATTACAAAAATTAACCAGTTTGTAAACACTCTGTTTTAAACGGTGTTTTAAGCATTATATGCGTATATCACCGTATCTTTTATCATCACCGCTTAAATGCTTATATCTATTATATTAATATTTTTATTTGTAATAAAACATTGTTGTGTTTACACTTTTGATTAAAATATTGATTATTACATTTTAGTGTTTTATTTTTGAAAGTGTGTCACTTTTGTGCGTATCACTTTTGTGCGTGATTGTATTTAAACTTTTTCAAATGAAGATGTACAAATAAGGTCGAATGGAACTCGTTGTTTGACGGAGGGTCCAGTGGACACTAAAGTAAAAATTAAATCCAAAATTGAGGGTCCAGTTCTAACATGGAGGTCCAGTGGATCATATTTATTCATGAGGTCGAATTTTGAGGGTCCAGTGGGTACGTAGCCGAGCCGTCAGGCAATGAACCCCATACCAATGATGTTTTATAAACTGTAGATACGTCATGCAGGAACATCGACGCCTTCAAAGACGGCGCAAAAACTACATATAAAAATATAACTTCTCTAAATTAATGCGTCAATGTTATTAATTTATTCATTACATTACTATTTATTTTAATAATATTTTATTTGTTACTAATTAATGGAATAAATGGTAACCATTTGGTCGTAATTTTTTTGTTGACATTTTAGAGTGTGAACAGCATATCCATAGTTTATAATATATCATTGACCTATACCATGATTGCGTTAATTGCCGTTAACATTATTGTATATAACGGCACGCGATAGTTTACAAGTTATAACAAATGGTAGTTTGAAAACCAACAACCGGATCCGCAGGTTTTCAGGGAGCCGAGATTGGTTACATCTTACATCCTAATACCGACCTAACTTTTTTTTATCTCATCTTATTGTATTATTTATTCGAATTGCATAAAATCTTTTTAAAGTGTTAACCTACTCGGTTACCACACGAACCCCTACGTATATAAAGTACCTACATAAGACCGAACACAAACCACCAAAATCAACAACTAACATAGAATACGCAAGCGAAGTTCTCTTTAAGTAAAACCGCGACTACGAGGTCAATAACTGTGAACTGAGTTCCTATTGACTTACGGAAGCAGTGTTGGTTTTATTCCTTAACTGTTTCTAGGAATTAATCCTTAGCTGAAGCTGGTGTTCCTAGAATCCAATTTGATTACAAGCAATGTTTGTTTGTCCGTGTCACCACACGGACAGTTACTTCTCCGCATCCGGATGACCGGACGCTGTCCGTCGGGGATGAATTCGTAGTGGATTGGTACAAACATGGATAAACTATCGTCCGCAACCGGATAGCTTTCCGTGACACGGACTTTACATAAAACACAATAAAGCACTTTAGAATTTGGAATCTTCTTTGACTTATATAGCATACTATCTTTTGTCCGCGGCTCCGCACGCGTAGACGACGGTTATCTTCACCTCGCCAAACATAGCCTATGTCCTTTTCTGAAGGTCTAATCTACCCCTATACCAAAGTTCATCAAAATCGGTCCAGTGGTTTAGTCGTGAAAGCGTAACATACAGACAGACTGACAGAGTTTCTTTCGCATTTATAATATTAGTATGGATACAGAGACAAGATCATAATATATCTCCTATCTGTATAATTACTAGAACATTAACATCAATCGTAACATCAACTGTATAATTACTAGAACACTAACAACTCCCATCTGTATAATTACTAGAACAAAACCTAATTAAAATAATAATAAAATATGATAATAACTGGATATCCAAAATACCTTTTAGGTTTTTAGCATTATACCTAATATATTTTAGTTGCTAATACTTAAGTACATAAATTTTGGAATTCATTATGGAAATATATATCAGAAAGATACAATACAATATTAAGGTGGAACTGGAATCTCTTATACACATTATCTTCGAGGTATGAAGCGTAATAGCCAAAAAAAAAAAGCCTCTGAACAAACTGGCAACGAATACTATTTTACATAGGTAATAACATAACAGACAGTGTGAACTAGACACATCACACTCTTGGCAGACAACTATCCACCCGGCAAGCCGAAAGACAAAAGCTGTTCAACACTAGTATAGCACAAGAGTAAACAGTCGCATGTGTAATTCATACCCCAGCACTAGAGGCAGTGGAAAGGGTTGGGCCCAGCAATTAAGCTTTGTAAACGCACGAGAAGGGACAAAACAATAGAGTTACAGGAACAATAAATTTAGGGCCTTTGTAGTGAGATTATATCAGTATAGAGATGTTATGTACAATATTGACTTAGCCGAAATGGTGAGTAAAATATTATACAACAGAATAAGACCCAAAAGATGATTAGTGCGCTTAATACGTTTGTTATGCCTACATACTTTATTAACTAATTCATTTAGGTTATAAAGTGTTGTTGGTTTAGAGTTATATTTGTAGATACTATCATAATTTAAGTGGGTGTTTCATTTCATACGTTTATTCATACTACAGTTTCAATAGCTCAAATACACTTTTGGCGTTCAGTGTACGGTTATTGGAATTTATTCATTGAAAAATGTACAACATATAAATAATATTAAAAAAATTTAAAACTAGAAAACGTACGGTATGTATCGCCCAATAAGACATGCCATAGTTGATTGAAACCACGAGCAAACATTTTTTAATTTAGTGTGAATCTTGTAAAACACTATAATTATTTATAGTAGGTACCTACTAGCTAACTCATCTTAGCCTCACAAATGAAGAACATGTAACCCAAAATATGCATAACACGCACGTGCAAGCTATCTGATTATAAAGTTTTATCGTAATCGAATGAACGATACCACCGAGAAACTAATAAAATACCCCTTTTACCCGTAGTCCCAGCGCTACGCCCCACTCAGATGGGTCTACGAGATGTTTTGTCAGAGGTAACCTATTATACGGGTAAAAAAAAAACATGGTTTAAGTAGGTATTACGTACTGAAATCATAAGCTTAAAATACTGTCGAAGTCTTCATAATTTAATCAATTGTTATGTTGACCGTTTACAAACAATTTTAATAACCTTCTATTAACAATATTATAGCTGTATACTTCAGTCTTTTTTTAACCCCCGACGCAAAAACGACGGGATGTTATAAGTTGACGTGTCTGTGTGTGTGTGTGTGTGTGTGTGTGTGTGTGTGTGTGTGTGTGTGTGTGTGTGTGTGTGTGTGTGTGTGTGTGTGTGTGTGTGTGTGTGTGTGTGTGTGTGTGTGTGGCTATGTTTGAAAAATATCGGTCCAAGATCGGCGCCGCCACAATATGTCGGAATACAATATTTCTTCATAACCCCCTCAATATGGGTATCAAATGAAAGAGCTTGACTCGTAGATCAATTTAAAAAGTATAAAATAAAAATTTAATAAAAATTTAAAAAACCCCCGTCACAAATGATTCGAAGGTTGCCATGTCGAGGGATCCTAATTGGTTAAGCTCTCCTGTAAACTATCGGAGCAATTCAAGGTCCCCCGACATGGCTACCGTTGAATCAAAATATTATTAGGTATATAAAAGTTAAATGGCAAACATCATTAGTACCAGTACAGAAGAATGGCATTTTCATTGGACAATACAAGGTTAAACCAAGGTTATCAATCCTATACCTCTGGCAATCTAAACTAAACTATTTTATAGCTTCCCTGATAGTCTACTCCTGGTGAATTTGCTCAAATAACCAAAAATCCATCAATTTATATGTACATCAAAATGCTCGTAACTACACAAGAGAGGATTCGTCTCCCGAACGGGCCCGGAATGTTTAGTAAAATAAATGCGCCATCTGTAATACATATACCTGTTTGGTTCTCGACCACGCGCTAGATGGCACTGCTCGATTTAAATTCAAGCTATCGTTTGTCGCAAGACTTGATACAGGTCAGGTGTAGAATTTAAGATAATCATCATAACTATAGTACTTATCTTATTTTTTGGATTGTTCCTTCTTGTTAAAGAGGAGGAACAAAGAATTCATAGCTACCCTCGCTGTTTGCATGTAAGTGCAGTGCTCTGCTCTGTGAAAATTGTGTGTATGTGACTGTCGGAAGCTTACGCATTAACTGCTATTGAAAGCTATTTTACAGTGGGTGTAAATAATAAAATAATACTAAATTAATCATGATAGAAGTGTTAAAAATTGTTTTATTTCAATTGTGAATCAATGAAATTAACAAAATATTAGTAAACTAGATTCTGGGAGGAGGCGGCAAATTCAGAATTTCCTCACAATAATATAATTATATTGTAGGTAGGTATTTATTTATTACAATCAATTAATTAAGCCTTTAGGAGTCTCACTCCGACTCCTGGCAGGTGTCAAAGTCCCGGGCTCGATTTTATATTCATTTTGCTGTAGTTATCACGCGGACATATAAAAGTACAGTCAGATAAAAACGTCAAATTATCCATCCATAAACTCACGTCTATAAATTCCCAAAGGGGCAGGCAGAGGTGTACTAGCACCCACGTTTTGCAAAATGATTTTTAGTCCTCTGCATAATAGGGGGCAAGCCTTTGCCGTCTAGCGGGCCGTCATCATATTAAACGTCGTACAAATATCATCATTTACTTATGGTGATTATAATGTAAGATAGGACAAAGTACATATTATAGTTTAAATATTTACAAGACTAAATAAGGGATGAAAGTAGGGGTAAATATGAATAGTGCAGTTAATTTTTTATGCAGATAAGACATATATACCAAAACCATATAGATGCCAAAATTCTGTCGCGCACGTTTTCAAATCCTGGGTGCATATTAAAGATTTTTTCCTTTTTTTTTGAAATATAATCATAAATAATGATCTCTTCCACGTCCATTTGCTTAGCTGACAAACTCCCAAGTCACGCGTTAGCGCTTGCCTCTAACTACTTACTGATGACTAGTCTATCATCATCATCATCATTATAATCTACATTCCATTTTCCAAATTATTTGGGGTCGGGGCATCATATAATTTTCCTCCATACATTCCTATCAGATGATATTTTTTTAAGACACTCCCCTATCTCCCTCTTCTTTGCCATATTTTACGTATTCCTACAATCTTACCTTGGGCCTGCCTCAGCTCGTATAGTCCTCTCTACATTCATACTTTGAACCTTTTCTACAACATCACTTTCAGTCCTTGTCGTAGTATGTTCACACCACTATAGTCACTCGCTTCTCAATTTTTCATACCCTGGGACCACTTTCAAACTTCCTCTATATACTAAAATATCATAATATATAAAGTACCTACATTTAAGGACTATACTAAATTTATTACAAAGTTTTTGCAACTGACTGTACGCAAATACGTCAAAATCGCACGAGTTGATGACAAGAAAATAATCAAAAATTAAAAGGAACTCGCGAACGCCCGCGAGTTAGATGGCCGTGAGTTGATGAATGACCCAAGGTATCATGTCTATCCCATATATTTTTTTAATTATCATGTTTGTGCCGTTACTTTGATAGATACTTAGAAATATGCTGTTATATGGGGCTGCAGACGTCAGATTTATCGCATTTTGATACCCTTATTTTTTATGAACCTGTTGGATAGATTTATTGATTCCGTCAGTCCTATGGCTTATGATGGCCTGTCATTGTAACGGCAGTAAGGCGATTGGCACACTGCGACGCGCGACGCGGCGTCGAGCGTTGTTGCGTCGACGCGGCGTCGCCCTCGTCGCCTCTACGGAGCTCATTTTGTATAGAAAAACGCGGGGTCCCACACACTGACAACGCAATCACGCGCGTTGCTGCAGAATACGCGCGTACAAGCAGAAAACGCGAGGTATGGCACACTGAAATCTGCAATCACGCGCGTGATTTTCGAGGGAGTTTTAGTCCGAGAGCTGTTACAAATTTCTGTGTAGGTATTTGAGACGAATTTGAAATTAATATTTTTGCAATGCAACATGACTATATACGTCAAATTTAGAGCACTTTCACATCAACTGACGTCCGATATCCAATATCCGACATCCGAGATCGGAGGAAGTCAAATATCGATGCCCAATATCGGGTATTGGAGCCGACACCACTGTTTTGGCTCGCTATCGGAACACGCAGAGACTGCAAGCGACTTTCAACCTAAATGGCATTTTCTTAGTTACGTCTCTTTTCGCGTTAAAAGATGACGCTGATCACGAATATAAGAAAAAAAATTAGTTACTATGTCATGTCAATAACTCGAAAATAGCTTGCACTTCTAATCATTTTCTCTTCATCTCTAGCGTTCCTAATATAGTCTGGGCTATCGAGCTAATGGTCGGATGGCTTTAGTTTACTTTTCTCAAAATTTTAGATTATTTCACACACCTACCTACCAAAAAAATTCTAATATCTCTCGGACTATACTAGCTCCCCGCGTCGACGCGCGTCGATGAACGACGCCGCGTCGAGCGTTGCAGTGTGCCAACCGCCTAAATAACCCTTCTATCCTATTAATGTTGTACACACATATATCCGATTATACATGTGAAAGTTTCTAGAGATGTTTAGTGGGTTAAAACCCAGACAATTTATAAATTAGTGGATCTAGGTTTAGAGTAGATCTGTATCATTACATAAAAAAGTGATTTGTATAATAATAAGGATTGGATTTCCTCACGGGGCGATATGTCCGAAAAGGAAAACTTCAGTAAAAAATAATAATAGTTGCGTAGTTTAAAACATCTGACCGTACATAGAAGGAGAAGCGGTCAATGATATTTTATACTGTAATATCATTGAAGCGGTATTATTTTTCACAGTACTGTGTGAAGATAGGCAAAAAAAGGTTGTATAGGAACAGAGATCACGGAAGCAATAACTATCAATCATGGAACGCGAGCCAGTGGTCGGCAGGGGGCGGTATTGCGACATTACGTCAATTATTTCATTTCCTTTCTTATACGCACTGTGTACCCAATCGATACATGGACCCGATTAAGTAAGGATCACGTTTTCAAAACGCGTGATTTCAATTCGATTACAAAGAAAAGGTATGATATCTCATAACCTATGTACCGATTCATAAATTCCAGAATCAATCATGGTTTGATTAGTTTTCAATTACAATTTCAAACTTTAAGTTTGAGATTTTTTGTAACTTGAATGAATTAAATAGTTGATGTAAGTGGCCACACCCGGACTAACCAAATAAAACATACTTTGTAATCAATAATCAGCATAATAAAAATGAAAAAAAAAAGCTAAGAATAGATCAGTTATACGGAACAAAAGTTGTTGAAGGTGTCATGGCAGATGTTCTAGGTATGATTAGGGGAATCACTAAAAGACAGCAGATTCACGAGAGGATACAGATGATAGATGTAGTCTTAGGGGGAAATGCAGGCGGTGTTAGCTCCATAACTATTTCCTGTTTTTCCCTTGGATTCTCGATGCAAAGGCAATTTCATCATACGATATTTACTACTATGTTCCAATCTAGAATATCCTTATGTAACCATGCCTCTATAACACCAAAGAGGTAGGCAGAATATTCGCAAGCTACTCCTCAGTCCCACGTAATGGGAGACGAGCCAATTGCTCTCCACCAAGTAATTTTCATAGGCTGTGTGTTTACTGTAGAAAGGATATTGGAAGTAGAATCAAAATTTCTTTAATTTTTACCCGACTACGGACATCAACTTTTATTATCGCTATTGTCATAACAAGATTTGTATTAAAATTATAATTATTTTGGAAGGTTTCAGGGTAAACTACTCTAATTACGCCACCCGCCGCGGCGGGGCAAATAGACATGTAGATTGAGAGAGAGATTAGAAGGAGAATGAACTTTGTACAGATTTTAATTGCAGGAATTATAAAAAAGCAAACAGTTATCATTATTATAAAAATATCCTACAAAATCTCACAGAACTACCGATATTTTACAGTGAAACCTTCGAGCCATCCATAAACAAGATTACATTGGTTCATCACAAATTCCAAGGGCTCGGCAATACAAAAATATACATCAGAAACATCGTTAAGTCTGATCCTTACAGAATATCGTATAAAATCAAAGGTCCCAATCAACGAAAACAATCCAAGCCACGATTTTATTCTTCTCATTCCTCATACATATTTTACCTGGAGTCATATTCACAGTAATCACTTTGGATTCGAGCCAATTGCATGAAAAACTGCGATTTGACGACGTCGTTTTCTAGGCTTTAGTAGAACCAGGTAGGGAAAGTATTTTTGCATTGCTTGTCTTGATTTAAAACATTTTCCGGGGTGTTATCTCATCTGCACTTCCTGTCTGAAATCTGGTTCTAGTTTGCAAACAGATGAGTCAGTTTTATGCGTTCATAGTTTTTGATGCACTATGGGTGCATAGAATTGACTCATCCAATGCCTCAACTGGCTTCATCTACTAATGATTAAACGGGGTTTTTAGGTTTTCACACTAAACTTAAGTACTAATGTGAAATAAAGGCAATTCTTTATATTTACAAGTTTGCTTTTATCTCCGGATTTATTTTGCAGTAATGGCGTGGAAATACAAGTTTTAGAATCTACATTGCTTCTTAGTCAGTCGTGAAAATGCTATTTTATTTGATTGTAATCATAAATTCAATCCGATATTCAAATAATTAACACAGTATATGAAGCAGGAAAGCAGACCCCTCACTCCTATAAAACGCTGGTATGGTAATGATGATGATCTCAGACTTATGTAATCATATCAATCTTCAACATCATGAAAGATATCTGATTCGCAGAATAATGCATGGACATTTCGTTCCTCTCAAATCATTGACCCAGAAAGGCAATAGCCCGTAAAGATAGGTACAACACAGAAAACATTGAAACAATGGTGAATGTATTGACATTATCAGGAGTGCGCCTGAAGCAAAAGTGAAAACAAAAAAGTAGAAAATAAAAGGAAACAAGGTAAACACCGAGTTGTATTTTATATCGGATTTATTGGACCGCCGAACATTCATTCGTACTGTGTTACCACATATAAAAATATTGCACGATTTCAAGGGGGGGATTTTAATTAGAGCGCTGAAATTGATGCCTACGTAATTTGCAGAAATTCGTTCGAAAAATAAGCTTGTAATTCGTACATTTATTTCTTTAATTCAATTAAATACTACTTTTTGCGTGTGGGATGTTTAGATGGGGTCCATATTGGCTCACATAAATTTTTAATCCTATTCTTTTTCTTACTACCGATTTGTGTTCATAATCATCTCATATCATCTCTTCATAATTTTATTTTTCATACTAATTTTTATTCATACATTTTTATTACTATCATCGGAACTCATAACATTTATTGATTATGATTTTTGATTAATTACTGTTACTACCAAGAACCAGTTTAAATCCATAACTTTTCTCTTTCCTACAGTCCCGGGTCCTTTAAGCGGGGCGTGAAAAGGCATCTAATGAGGCCGTCAAGCTGAGTGCCACTGTTAACATGGTAAATGTTTACGATGGTGACCCTCTTTCCGAGACTTTGCCTTTAGCTTAACATCAGGCGAGGTGAAGTCAAATTGAAGTGTCATGTATAAAAAAAAAAAAAACGTTTTTTTTTCAGATCTTTTTTCTTCATAACATTATATTATCATATTGCTTTACTTAATAATGTTATTACCACGAACATACTTCAACAAAAATTCGTTTTGCATAAATTCTGTCTTTTTTATATATATTTTGTCCGTCAATCGACTGTACCCCGCTAGATGGCAATAAAGCTGACGTGCATCCAGAAGATTTGCCCACCATTACTTAGTAATTACATTACTTTTCTAACAAAAAAATAGTTTCTGGTGCTTCGCCGGCCGCTACCATGGTACGCTCGTTTCGTGTTTTCCACATTTCTCAATTTTACACGTTCTAGTGGATTTAATATCAGGTGAAGTTTTTAAAAAGTTATCTTTCGGGCAAAAGAGAACATTGTCGAGAAAGTTCCACAGTGAAATTAATTTAAAACTTTAACTGCTTTTATATGGTAGCAGGCAAATGCAAAACGGTGAGATAAAACTGCACAGGTAGTATTATATTCAAGAGATGAGGTAAATAATTATCTCATATGTCAATTTGTGCCAGATTCAAGGAGGACAGACTATGGATCGGATTGGCCTTTATATGGATTGCATGGTGGCAGGTATACTCACCCGCATTCAAGCCTCTCTGGTAGCATTCATGCTTGTAATGACAGTGACTTGTTTGTTGTGTTAAAGTGCAAATGCCGAATTGACTTATTTTTTAATTTAGTATAACTACCTAATACAGCAAATATGTGTACTATTTCGTGTTGCATCCTTAAAAATCGATCATCTTTTTTAGGATGACCCTAAGCATATTCCAAATCATGCTTGTTAGGAAAATTTTAAAACCAAGCAAGCTTACTAAATTTTCGACAGATTCTGGCAACTTAACGCACTAGGGAAAAGTTGGGGATGAATAAAAGATGAGAGTAAGAGGCGACTTGAGACGGCGACCACTTGCGGCGTGGAACTTGATATTGTTGTAAATTGATTGTTTTCCGTGTAAAGCGTTGCGGCGGCCTATCATCATTTCTGAATTTTGTGAATAAGTTTTAGATGACAAAGATATTATGCATCAGTATTGAAATGTTTTAAAAATATACAAAGTAATCTTTGAGTTTCTGTGAGGTTTATACCAAGTCCATGCTAATATCATAAATGCGAAAGTAGCCATCTCTTTCTGCAAGTCAGTCTACCACGCTTTCACGCCCAAACCACTGAACAGATTCTGATGAAATTTGGTATAAAATCAGATTATACCTTCAGAAAGGACATTGGACATGTTTGGCCCCGATAACCGATGCGGAAATGCGGCTGGAACGCGGAGTCTATAAGATTATTTAGCGTAGATAGTCTACGACTACTAAGAGTTTTGGCACAGAACAGATAATAATATAGGTAGGTAATAGCGCTTTCGGGGTCAAGCCAACTTCACCTTCAAGTTAGTATCTAATGCTGATAGATGAGGCTCTGCCCGGTATTTCTTATCGGGCTTAAGAGGTCAGACAACAGTCACCTACATTAAAGAGAAGCCGCCGAGGTCCCCTTGAGCACGGCAGGTTAAAGCCTCAGATACTACCGGCTGTTTCGTAGTTTCACTGAAAGCCAACCCTAACTCAGTAAAAAAGGCTCGGCAAATGATGATGACATTTCCCCTTTGATTGTCCAACTCTCTTGAATTAAACAAACACTCTACTCTTATAAGTAAACAATATTTTTAACACACGCTGACCTATATGTGCTGACTATAATCTGGATATAAAACAGTATTGGGATTTTGCTTACAGCAAAACCACCATATCTGCTAAAATGAAATGTATATTTTATTATGAAAAAAATCATTTTTAACAACGATGCTGAGCAAGCACGGCGTTGTCGAAACTTTTATGTTGTCAACTTTTATTTTGTATGGCACATTTTTTACATTAGTGGATTAATTTTTCTGTGTTAGCATAAAAACCTTTTGCTGTATTACATTTTACAATACACTGCAGAGATTTACGAGTATGCACGAACGTGTCTGATTTGATTATTTTCGGAGTATTATTTTAACGTAATCCTGTTTATCATCGAACTGTTTTCGAATTGAAAAAAATTAAGTCATTAACACTTGAAACGGTGGATGTAAAAGATTCAATGTTATAGAAGAAACTCATGGTTATACTCGTAAATGTATGTGTAGTTCTATATTCATTTCTGTTCTGTCCACTTCTAGACATCGGTCTTTTGCAATGTGTGCCATTGCTCCCGAGTTGCCTGCATGCATTTTGTCCCAGCTACTTATTACCATCAATCCTATAACAAATATTATCTTATTGATTATAAGCGTAACGAACCCCTTGGACTGAGATAAGATAGTAAATAGAGCACAATTCACATTTTTAATCATAAATAATAATCTTATTAATTTGGTAAAAGAGCTTCACTCTTTTTATTTTCCAGCGGAAAGCCGACTGAGGGTCGTGGTGCTAGGCCGGAGGTGAGGTTGTTTTCGACATATCCCCGCACCTCGGCTGACCCAGGGAAGAGCTTCACTCACTAAATGGACAATAAGGTGACAATTAGACTTAACGGGTTTTATGTTTTATAGCTTCTAATGATTCTCATGCAAGCGGCATTCATGCCATCTATCATGAAGTACGGATAAAAAAAATACTCTATTCAACCGTCAGTCACCGCATTAGACGATAGACTATTTTTTGTCAATCACGACCGTGACTGTGGTAATACTGACAGCAAGACCTACCGTGTAATGGACACTTATATATTTATTATTAATAGTTCATCAATTAAACATAATTAGTTCGTACACTTTGATATGTTTTTTATCTGACTTAACGGGTTTTATGTTTTATAGCTTCTAATGATTCTCATGCAAGCGGCATTCATGCCTTTTTTTTTTTTTTTTTTTTCCGTGCGGAAATCCCCTCGGATACCCCCCCTGCCGGAGCCGGAAGGGGAGGTTATGTCGGACTCGAACCGACTAAAACCGCACGCCGACTGTGGGTCTTGGTGCTAGGCCGGAGGTGAGGTTGTCAAAGACACATCCCTCGCACCCCGGCTGACCCAGGGCCATCCCTTACGGTCTGGCCCTCCTCAGGAGGGGGGACAACGGTGTCCCCAACTCGCCCCCGGAATGGGGAGGCGCGCTGTTCAGCGCGCCGCCGCCGTGGCCTGCTTCTGCTGGGGTGACAGGCGGCTCCACCCGTCACCCCCAGACCCGCGCTCATGGGGGACGGAGGTCAGTCAGTGCCCTCCGACGCCCGAGTTGCCTGCGCGCGCGGGCGGCGCGATCCGCGAGTCTTTCTCGCTCGCGCCGCCTCTCCCGCTCCGCCGTCTCCTTCACGACCATTACCTGCTCGCTGAAGGAGACGCCGGCCGCCCACGCGTCCGCGCAGCGGACCATTGCTGTGAGCAGGGTGGCGAGGGTGAGAACTCTCACTCCCAGGGCCGCCACTAGCTCCCGCCTCGGTTCAGCCCATGCCGGGCACTCGGTGAGCGTGTGCAGCCCCG
Organism: Eilema sororculum; assembly: GCA_914829495.1. Taxonomy (NCBI): domain Eukaryota; kingdom Metazoa; phylum Arthropoda; class Insecta; order Lepidoptera; family Erebidae; genus Eilema; species Eilema sororculum. The sequence goes on from OU618532.1 coordinate 5,502,911, forward strand.
TGTCCTCGCTCGCGTCGCAGTGATGGCACTCAGACGTTGGCTCCTTTTCGATCCGACACAGATATCTCCCGAAGCACCCGTGCCCGGTGATAATCTGCGTCAGTCGATACGAGAGGCTGCCATGTGGCCTCTCGAGCCATTCCCCCATGATGGGCCTTACCGCCTCTATGACGGCATGCCCTGCGCGTCGTTGCTCAAGTCGTCGCTCCCACTCCGCCACCATGATCCCGTGGAGCCGGGACCTCTCGGCCCGAATGTCTTCGGGCTCGGGATCGCATCCCCGCTCCCGCGCCTCCTTACGGAACCGATACAGTGCCGCAAGGGATCTCGCTTCCAGGATCCACGGTGGCGATCCGGCTAGGAGACTCGCCGCTTCAAAGGATATCGTGCGGTACCCCCTAATGGCCCTGCAGGCCATCGTCTGCTGCGGCGCATGCAGCAGTTGCACGAACCTGGCCCGCAGGGCGTCCGCCCACACGGGGCACCCGTACAGGGCCATGGACCGCACGACACCCGCGTAGAGTCTCCTGCAGGAGTCCTCTGGGCCCCTCAAGTTGGGCAGCAGCCGCATCAGCGCGTTAGCTGACACCAACAGTTTGGGGCGCAGACTTCGGAAATGCTCTCCGAAGTCCCACCGACCATCGAGTACGAGCCCCAGGTATTTCAACCGGGGCTTGATGTCGATGGGAGTACCTCCTACTGTCAAGCTGGATCCCGGGGGTGGCCTGCGCCGAGGACCATGAAAGAACAAGGCCTCGGATTTGTGCAGAGCCACCTCGAGACCCAGCCGCCGGATCCGATCCACGACTTGAGCAACAGCGGTCGTGGCCCTCTGGGTCGCCTCGCGGTGTGTAGCGCCACTCACCGTCACTAGCGTGTCGTCCGCGTAGCACGTGACGGTGGCCCCGAACGCGAGCTCACCGCGAAGCACCCAGTCGTATCCGATGTTCCACAGGAGCGGCCCGCGGCATTCATGCCATCTATCATGAAGTACGGTTAAAAAAAATACTTTATTCAACCGTCAGTCACCGCATTAGACGATAGACTATATTTTTTTTTGTCAATCACGGTCAATCACGACCGTGACTGTGGTAATACTGACAGCAAGACCTACCGTGTAATGGACATTTATATATTTATCATTATTATTTCATAAATTAAACATAATTAGTTCGTACACTTTGATATGCTTTTTATCTAAGTGTTTCTTTTCTTTCCTCCTACCGAGGTTTTTGATTTGATGAAGTTTTTGAAGCCCCACCTGAATTTCGAACTGGTATATTATGTGGAATTGAATACTGCTAAAACCCAATTCCACCAAATTGCATGGCCTAGAAAACCCCATTTCTAATTTAGCTGTCTAACCAAGACCCTCGATTTCACTCAAAATATTAAGTGTTATTCACAAACAGCCGAATCGCAAAATCCTTTTAAAGATATTGAAATTTTCAACCGCTTCAAACTTCCACCCATTCGCTTATGATGCTCTCGAAGTCTCTCTCGACTCAAACTCAAAACTTGAGATTATAGTAATAACTTTGCGCGGGTAGTCGGAAATTTCAGAACATACTTGGAAGACGTAAAGTTTTAAATTAGGGAATGAAATAATGTTTTCTCTTTGCTGTTGTATGGAGTGCGTTGGGAAAATTTTCTTAGGATTCTTTTACGAGTGATGCAAAAATGTCAATTAAGTTTATACTTGTTTAAAGAGATGCATGTAAATTATTGTGAGTTTTTATTTCGGGAGAGGAATAAGAACTTGGACTTGAAAATAATATATAAATTTCTTCTGTTGGAACTAATGAGTGCCTCTGAGTACGCTCTTGAAGTGGCTGCACACTGGGAAAACAAGATATGACATGACATGCCATCGACTTTACAGAAGAAAAATATAAAACTATACATCAGATATAAACTAAAGCAGGTAGAAACTAGAACATCTGTGAGCAACACTAGTATAAAATATGTTCACAAGCGTTACTTTGTGACCTAAATGAATTAAGACATTAGAGTTGAAGTTGTATAATAGCACGCGCCACGCTGCGACCTTAAATTCAGTAATTAAATTACTACTAACTGAAATAACAAGGGTTGCCTAATAAAATTAACTATAATCCAGAAACAATTAATTCACATCTTTATAATCGGCCCCCTTTGTGAATGTTAATTATATAATAATTCAATAATCAAAAGCTTAACTACATCAGAATCCGCCAGTTCTTTTATTCATGGTTCAAATTATAAGCGACAGCGTTTTGATATCGTTGATTAGTCGTAAAAGAAGTAAGGTGTTTCTTTTTTAAATTAAATTTAGGAACTGTTAGTGCAATTCAACTGTACTTCCATAATTTTGTATAAATAGTGCAGCCGCGGTAGCGAAAATCTTTGAAATGGTAGCGAAATTTGAACTCTGATCGATGCAAATTTTTAGTTTTTGAATAGTACTAAAACCAACTTGACAGTAACCAACAATGACTAGCTTTATTATGACTAGAAAGACCGCCACGCAGGAGGCGCGGGTTCGATCCCCGCTCAGTGCAAATATTTGTATGCATGAATACGGGGTCGTGCCTCGGAGAGCACGTTAAGCCGTCGGTCCCGGTTGCTATACGAATATGTATGACAGTCGTTATAGGGGAAATGGGTAAAATGGCCCCATATAGAAGGGCTGATCACCCGTCCGGTCAAACGGCGTCCTCACTGGCAGTAATAGTAGTAGTATGACTAGAAAGACAGAAAAAGCAAAAAAGAAATTTTAATTTCGGTCCATCATAAATCTATCAGGTTTATGAAGAAAGAAACCTGGCGGTCAATAATATGATATTTTTTGACAAATAAACACGTCTATTAGATACTTTTGTAAGACTACATACGCTAGGTGCTATTGCTTTATTTTTTATTCGGCTGCGCTCTTTCTGCACAACTTTCCAGAAATGTACGTCGGTTAAAATATTGTCATAATAATTTTCCTCGCAGGCCTTTATCTTGCACCATACATGCCTATCTGCTTAAAATAGTCCGCTATGATCCAGATTTATTCTACTTTTAAAAGGAAGCCAAAACTCTTTGTTAACACGATCAAATAAATTAATGTTTCTTTTACACTTTCATTGGATAATGTGAAAAGCCTTCTTCCGATATATGTTACTATGGTTACTAACTTCTTTATATTGAGTTTTAGGATATGCAGACTTAAAATTGTATATGCAGCTATCATATCACATCCATCCTCTTATATTAACAACCACCCCCCCCCCCCGCCTCTCCTGCCGCGCTGAAGCCAGCGGGGTGGTTATCAAAGTCGAACCGACTAAATCCGCATTTCCATCCTTCATTCGCATTCTCCATATTGCCGTCTTGGGTCATTTGTTGCCGGAGTTGAGATTGCCACTGGCATATTTCCTGAACACCCCGGAGGACCCAGAATGTCTCGCCTATAATTTATTATTTCTTTGATGTCCAGATTTCTATACCAAGTTAAACACTGTGAAAGATTCGATGTAATCTTTTACACAATATAAAATAATTATTCTCGTGAAGCGGCCAGAATTATAATGAAAATTGAGACGCCGGCTAATAGGAATGAATGGCCAGAGTAAACAAATTGGCCCGACCTCAAGTAACTTACGACGGCGCTGGAGAATGATGGCGTATTTAATAACTGGGATATAAATATTTATCTCTATCATCGTCTGAACTATCGCGACAAGACCTTTGTAGCCGTTGTCCAAATACTTACTAAAACTAAAAGCTATATTGCAATAACGTCTCCGGTATTATCGACAGGCACTCAAATTAAATTATTGTAATTAAATTATTGTATTTACTAAATTATCTATCCTACAGTCAATCGTATCTAAAACTTTTTTCACCTTTTGACCGGGATCTACATATTTAAAGTTTTGGCAAATTTTTTCAATAAATAAATAAATATTCCACAACATTTTACACAACGCTATCTAGATCCATGGTGTTGTCCAACTAGCTTGTGTTATGGAATCTAGAATGAATCTAGAATAAACATACTTAGATACTTTTTTTTGTAAATACATACATATGATTCATAGAAACACCCAGACCCATGCAAATATCCATATTTGCACTCGCGGAGAGCGAACCCGCGCCTCCTGCGTGGCAGTCGCCTTCATTACCGCCACATCACAGAGGTTGTCAATCGGACCTATATGGGGTGACCAACCTCCAAAGTCGAAAAGGGTACTTTAACAGAATTTCATCCACCGGTACAAGTACATCAACAAACAGCCGAGGTCTGCACTGGCCCCAAAGATCTTTGTTGATTCTATCGCGATATCCGTTTTATTTCTATTTATACAATTTTATCGACGTTCTTACTCTTCAAGAAGATGTCCAAAACAGGAACATTGACAAACTTTTAGTCTGTAGAATATTAAAACAAAGTGCCAACGACAAAGGTAGTGCTGTACTTGCTACTAACGTACTACCAACTAATGGTCGTAAGCGCAACAGTAACCAGTAAAAACTTCCAGTACACCTGCACCACTTAAGTTCAGCACTTAGCTGCTTCACTTGCTTGCCAACCTTATCTTATGACCTAAATAATAGGGTTCATAATCGTGCGGTCTAATTAAGATATCATGTAGCATATGTACCGATTCTATTATAAAGACAACCGCGTATTACTCGTGTGCTGGTAGCAGATGGTACGGTGGCCATTACTGTATGTCATCTCGGTAAGTGTAGGGAGGGGAAACCACGGTTTATTTTTCTCGACAGAATTACAACAGGAATGAAGCTATATTTTTCAATCTGGAGATTATTTTCATCTAATGAGTATTTTCAATAATTTTTTACTAAGGTATGTCCATCTAATAGCTAGCCTATTTTAGTTCACTGCTGAACGTAAGCCTCTCCCAATGTGCGCCATAGCAGCATAAGATACATTATAATTTAAACTGACGTATTGAAGGATCACGAAGTTCAAAGATTCCAATAAATATAAAGAAATCCACCTGATCTCAAGGTCCCCAATCTGGTTGGAATACGACCTTGGAGAGCAGTGGCGGGCGTCGTGGGAGGCGTTTCAGCACCATCCCTGGAAGGATCTGGTACCTGACCCCACCACTAAGCCGCCCGGTTTTGAAAGTTGTCGCCACACCCTTGACCACACCGTGCGACAACTTATCGCACGGCGTGGTCAAGGGTAAACCGGTTCAGAACTGGACACGGAAGATGCAACTACCATCTTCACAAGTGGGGACTTAAAGATGCGCCGGAATGTGATTGTGGGCTCCAAAGCAGACAACGATGCATATAGCAGAGGAGTGTACACTCCGTCGTTTCCCTGGAGGAATGCGTGAGCTTCATGACCTCACACCGGCAGCAATAGACTGGCTCCGCCAACTGGACGTCGATATTTGAGTACTCGAGCAGTAACACCATGGGCTAATAGAATAATGTGTTTTTTAAACCTCACTACGTTGGGTATTTTTGGATTTATTGCAAGTTGAATATTGAAGCTCGTACCTATGCAAACATAAAAGTACACTTATTTTATTTATTCAATTCAATTCAAATAATTTATTGCAGACGTTTGTCCATAGAGTTCTTTACAAGAAAACATAAATACTAGTGTCAGTAATTTATATTAGTTTACACATCTTTTAAATGTTGTGTGGAGATTCACCCAACGACCCAGCAAGGCCGAGTCCCGCCATTAAATACGTTCAGGAGACCATTGGTGCTATGGCAAAGTCTCGCCAGCATGGAAGCGGTGCACTTTCTTACTATGGCGTATAAATCAGCTGTGTGCGCCTCCGCGAACATGCTAGATGCGCTACAACACCGGGACAGCCTCAATAGTATCCTAAACGCATTATTATATTAAACGCGCACGTCACTATATTCTCGCTGCCTAAAATTTAATAAAAGGCTGCACGAGTAAAAAGATTTACAAAATGCTTTGTACATCGTGCAAACCGTCGGTTCAGCATATTGCAGCAAACAGACAGCGATCTGCGCTCTCTCTCAATACTTTCATTGTCTTTCAGATCACTAGTGCCCCAGTGACACAAGTATTTAAATTTGGTAACCCAACTGAGAGATGTACCACTGAGAACGACCCCAAGTACATTATAGTAGTTCATGCAACTTTCCATGTTTAATTTATGCACGCACGGTTGAATATTCCGATATTTGCAGATACATGATCATTTCTGTGAAGTGCAGTGGAGAGTTTTCAACGAATGCATTCAATTGATTAGCAATATCATAGACATCAATTTAGTAGTCTGATATGCTATCATATAATAAATATATCAGGTACGCAGTAATGTTAAATGATCCATTTGAATTCCAACAACATTGCTTTGCTTTTGATTGCGCACTTAATTGTGTGTAAAATAATGCAATACACTTTATGTGTACAATCTACACAATTTTTCAGAATGTTACACATGCTACTTTTTATATGTTCCCGCAGGATTTTAACATACGTGGGTGAAACCACAGGTGATATAGTAAAAATATATATGGCAAAAAAACATTATTGTTCGAAGGCGCACAGCTATACAATAAATTACCTAACCATATTAAAAACTGCGGAAGTGTGAATGCATTCAAAGGTAAACTTAAGGCGTATGTACATGCCCTTTAGGTTTGCTTTTGAATGCAAGCGTGTGAGTACCTACATACTGTGCAATAGATATATGTTTTCTGTTGACATCCCAGCTCGCCAGATGCAAACGTTAATACTATTTTTAAGTAATTTCACTGTATCTCATTTTAAGCGAACTATGTTCTTATGAGAAATAAAGTTCTTTAAACCGAAAAAATAAAAATGTTATTCAAATTTATTGTAATATAACACATTTTCGCAAGCTGTATTCTATCGACTGTTCCCATCCCTACACGAGGCTTGCTGTCTAAAAGCTATTAGCAGTTGGCGACGGAGCCACCTGCGTCTGTCATTTCCTAGCGAGAGATTACGTACAAGGCATTAAGTCGCGTCGTATAGACGTATTTTAGCCAATTACCTGCATGGAAGAACTCAAAAGAGTTTCCTTCTAAATTTTTTTTTTTTCGTTTTTGGTCGGTATAGTAAGAATCCGGACGATCTGGACTACCAAAGTACTCAAAATGATAATACTACCTGGGTATTGAAATCATTTTGGGTAAGTGTATGAGTATATACTTGGTGGTGTTGGTGTGTGAGAATAAAATATATTCGAAATCGAGATCTATATATTAGGCATGCTCGCGACTTCGTCCACGTGGAACTAGATTTATTTATCTTAGAAACATCAAACTTATTCTAAAATAAAAGTAGCTTGTTGCCCACCGGTGAAAATTTAAAAATCAGCTCTGCCTTTTCAGAGATTACCCGGAGCTTTTTTTCGTTCAGAAATCCCCTTTCCTATAGCTACCTTTCCCGCCGGAGCTGAAAGGGGAGGTTATGTCGGACTCGAACCGACTAAAACTAACTCCACAAAACGTCATCTGGGGCCGTGGTGCTAAGCTGGAGGTGAGGTTGTCTTCGACATAATCCTTCGCACCCCGGCTGATCCAGGGCCATCCCTTACGGTGTGACCTTCCTTTGAATTAGCCGTAGCAAAAACAAAAAAAAATTAATCATCTGGTTTAAATTTCCCGTTTATAATGCATTCATTAAACAGTGGTTATTTTAACATTAAAAACAGTAACATTGCAGCTTTTATTTTGTTTACTTGTATCGATCTTTCGTGAGTAGGTATTATGGATAAGTACTAACCCAAGCATTCCTAGCCCATTCCTAACGCAAGCTATTAGTAGTCTAGCTATCTTTGCTGAAGAAGATAGCAGGAATACCAATAAATTCCCTAACTATTATATAATATACATATTTTTGTTTTAATCGTAATAACAATATCATAGCAAAAATTTTACCTTTCAAAACGAATAAATATTCTTCTCCGACTTAATCAAAAGGAAACCAAACGAAAAGAAAATATGACTACGTAGGTACCAAAAGCAGGCGCTATCACGGAAAGTATTTGATACGACCATTGAAAAAATGTGTGTATTTTATCTGTAAATGAAATATCACACACCCGGTATGTTATTCACAATGGCTACCATTGTTATGGCAATAATAAAGTATAAATAAATGAAATTTATTCGTCTATCAAGTAGCTGTTGCCAGTGACTTTGTCCGCGTTAAGTTCAGGATCGCTCAAACTCATCGTAATATTTTTAATTATATATTATGAAGAAAGTCTTTATCGAGTGACTAATAAATACAATGCTAAACTACTGAATACTATGAAAATAGACAGGTTTATTATAGCGGCTTGGCAAATAATAATAATAATAACATAACATAAGAAAAACTCACGCCTGTATTCCCACACATCTCGCCAGTTTATTTTTAAGTCCCAATGTAATAGGTGGCGAGCCTATTGCCATTAACCGGGCACTATAAACCTGCGATAAATACACACATAACTTCGAAAAGCATCGAAAAGTCATTGGTGTGTGCCTTGGTAAACCTGGGATCGAACCCGAGACCGCGTCTCAACAGTCCATTACCAATACCACTATGCAGATAATAATAATAAATTTAAATTGATAAAGTTGTAACACGTACGTTCCCTGATAGAAACTAATACATTAGCACCAATATGATCGAGTTCCTTGTCACACATTCTTTTTTAAAAATCATTTTACCTGCCATTACCTTATTGACTTTCACGCGAAACATATCAAGGCATTCGTTTGACCTGCACTTTGGTTAATAAAAATGTTACCTACTTTTCCAATTTCGACAGCTAACCGTTAACAGAAAAGCCCGTGAGAAAAGCTATATAGGTAGCCTGTATTTGGAATGACAGCCTTATATTTTTGGAACTCATCCAGTAGTATAAAAATTATATAAATAAATAAAATAAAGAAAATCTTTATCGTTCACCAAAGACAGACAATAAATCAGAGGTTCAGTTTATATGGTACACAATTGCCGCACGGAGGCAATCTTTCACGGTTTCCTAATGGACTATAAAAATACATTAATTTTTAGAATTCTAATTAATTGCTTACGCCTCAATAACGTCAGATTTCAAATAAGAATAATAACTCATTTAAAGTAATTGTTAAATTACTCAGATTTTCTCTCGAGGTTTAAAGTCCAGATACGGCAATTGCATAATATGCCACATAAACTAAATAAATCGAAAAGAAGAGGAAGAATAAGTAAGCCCTGAACTCCGAGGTGGAAACCTCCAATGCAACAGTAATTAACGTTAAAAATATGATCTGGCGATTAGTTTACAATTTTTTCACACTGAAATTGAGCTTTCAATGATCAAAAAGCCCGCATTTCATATAAAAAGTACTACTCGAATAACACCCCTATCAGTATCCAACATCTCTCCTTTACCATTCAATTTGCTCCCTACATTAAACGCAGTCACATACTCGAGCACTATCACTTCATTAGACAGAATATTCCATAACATATCGTACACCCTTACTAGTTTCCCGACTTTCCCGCCCGCCCTCAGTTTCCTACTAGACACGATCCGAGTCAGACGCGCGCCACAAATACAGCTAAAGCCCGCGAACTTAACCACGCGACTTCGGATTTCGAACGGAACTATTTTGAAATGACTTTTGTTTTTAAAAGTGGATTTTTTGTGATGTTTTTGTTTGGACCCATTTTGTGAATTTTGAAAATGGATCTGTTCACCTGGCGTACATTTTTATTTATTTTTATGGGTGAGTATTGTGTTATTTGTTCTTTTTTATTTTTATTTTATACATAATTTCAAAATAGATGCTTTGTTAAATGTATCGTACATGCATTTATTAATTTAGTACTCCAAACTTTAACTTTATTTATTTGTATGTATTTTGTTACTTTTTTAAACATTTGCTTGCATTAAAATTTTAGGTTATTACAATAAATAAGTTAAGATTATTGTAAAGTCAATTAAACGGATATTATTATTAATCGACGACAAGTATCCTGCTATGCGATAATACGCGTCATCATCATCACCCTTATATCAATTCGCGGTTGCTTCTGAAGTTTGTACTTTGGATCCTGAGTTCCTGGGATCGCTTATTGTTTTTTATTTGTATGTTGTTCTTTTTTGGGAACGATTTCCAACTCTAAAAACTAAGTCCGCAGCATAATAGCTTGGTCTTTAAAGATGTAGGTAGAGTCCTGTAGGTCCATTAAGTGTTGATAGGTGCGCTTATATTTGAGTCTAATCGAATACTGTTATTCTTCAATTTGGCGCAATAGGATAAGTGCTAATAATCATAATTTTCATTGGTGCATCACAATTTATCCTATTGTTAATAGAATAACAGGTATACTTTAACGTGTGGCTGAATATACATGGGTAGATTTCAGTCCCGAATAACACATATGCTTTTTTTATCCCGAGAGTAGGTTTCCATTGGTTGTGCAAACGGTATCACATTTGGCGAAGCATGTTTCTAATATTTTCAGTATTACCAAAAAGCAAGCGAGTCCCGGACTCTCAATAGCGAACTAAATTTCTCAACATAGTCTATACCAATTTTTTAACAATTATTTGCTCTGGGAGTTCAAAAGGACAAAACAATAATGAGATTATTGTTCAAATAAATAACAAAAACTGATGGGTATCTAAAAATCAGAATACTACCATCGAACATTTAGCAAAAATGCCGAGAAACTTTACCTTTCTGTCGTTCGTCTTCCGTTCGCATCTTTTCCCTTTCTTTCCCTCTTTGTAAAGCATTATGTAAATTAGAACACTAATTATAGTACGCTATAACAATACTTCCTCATAAGCCACAGGAATGGCATTGGAGATGTGAAATGCTTTCCATTAACCAAAGCAACTGATACAGTGAAGTACTACCAGAGGGAATTGCAAATATTATTCGTAGTGCACACTACTTAATTCATGATGATCTACCATTCTGTCCGTACAGTACAATATACAGTAGTAGGTACAGTACTATAATAAAGATTAATTTTATCTTATTCAAATCGACGTACAAATACGTAACGATTCATAAAAGAACAAAATTGGTGTCTATTTAAAATAAAGCATAGGTTCTGGGTATAAAAACAAATTTCATTTCACGAACAACAAAGTGCAACTAACTAACGATGACTAACTATTATGTTATCGACTACAAAATACGTAACAAGTACGAAATGCTTAAAAAAGAACACAGTAATTGCGTTACACAAAAAAATAGTGTTTATTTAAAAGAAACCATATTAGGCATAAAAAACAAAACCCATTTCACGAACCACAAAGTTCAACAACACATTGTCTCACTATTATTTTACGAAACCATTTGAAAACATTCGAAAGCCGTTTACCAAAAAAGAAACAAAAGAAGAAAACTTATTTGAGCCTATCAAAAACGTGCAAAAAAAACTATAAACATTTATGGTTATTGTGAACGCAATTCTCTCTGGCTATTGTGAGTTCTGCAAATGATATTCATAGCCCCTCGGGGTCGATTCAGCTAAACATCGGCTAAACGTCTGTGGAGCCGTAAAATCTTGGTTGGATTTAAAGATTGTATGAATAAAAGTATTTGCGTAATGATATTGTAATCTTTTTGAATAATATGATAAAAGGATTGGCGTATAAAAGTTTATTTCAAAGGATATTTCGATACACACACGAAAAAGTGTCTCAAAGTGAACCCTAACAATATTTCTACAAAGGTTTTTTGAATTCGATTATATTTTTAGGTTCTTTCAGCGTCACTAAGCAATAATCTTTTGCTAGTTTCGCACTATTGGGTGTCAGCAGGTCTTTTTCAGCGAAACATGACGGCTGCCTGCAATTTCTTAATGTACACGTTTAGACTGTCAAGGCTTCTTTAAAAAAAAATTGTAATTTAATTTTTTGGACGCTCGAGGCAAATATCCAATACCATTAAGATTCCATTTTCGGCTGGCTAACACAGCCTCTGTGGCGTGGCTGTTATGACCGCGGCCGCTACGCAGGAGGTGCGGGTTCGTTCCCCGCTCAATGCAAATATTTGTATGCATGAATATGAGTATCTGCATTGGTCTGGTCGTGCCTCGGAGAGCACATTAAACCGTCGGTCCCGGTTGCCATACGAACATCTATAGCAGTCGTTATGGGTAGTTGGAGCCCTCAAAAGTCCAACAACTGGTCTAGCGGCAATGCTTCAATCACCTTTGGGTTGCGGAGGTCAGGTGGCAATCGCTTCACAGAAAATATCGAAGTTTAGCTGAATCCGCAGTTTACCAATAAACTAAAAGCTTCGAATACTACTGAGATTAACGCTAAGATGAAGAGGAAGATTAAGGTTCCATTTTTCCAATATAACTACTATTGATAAAAATTTCAACGTAGGATTACGTACGTACAATCCCATCCACATTTTCAGGAATTCTCAATCTCTCAAGAAGTTTTATTTGGCATCAAACGGTGAAGGCTTTTAAGGTTCCTAAGAGCACTTTTCAATGAGGTACGGGGAGATGTAACCTAGATAACGGCATTCAGAAAGCCCTTTGAGACGTCTAGTGGGGCGACGTCAGTTTTGGTACAAAGAGAGTGCTTCCTAGTGACGTACCTTGCTATCTACATGGTTTGGTGCATAAAGCGCCTATGTACACTATCTTAATAATGGATAACATTATTACCCATCTTCTTCTTCATCTTAGCAATTAGCTTTCAGCTCGAAGTTTGTGGTCCGCTTCTCCAGTCTAGCTGCAGATCTGACAGAACTTCGATATTTTCTGTGAAGTGACTGCCATCTGATCACCACAACCCAAATGTGATATTAAAGGCGCACGTTAGGCTGTCTGCCCCAGTTGCTTAATGAACATCTATGGCAGTCATTTTGGGTATTTGAAGTCCAACTACTGTTCTAACTGCAGAGCTTCGACATCACCAATGAGTTCTGGATGTCAATGAATAGAAAAGCAAACCCCAGACTCTGAGTTTAAGGCTTCGAATTCGGCCAAGACAAATCTTTGCATTTGTGATGATGATCATCAGCCGAGCACTATAGTTCCGTCTGCATCCAAAGCTTGCACTTTGACATCTGAGGTATGCTCTTACAAACACTCTTAGAAGGCGTAGACAAATCTTGTATTACTTACATAACATTTTGTTATTATAATAGCTTATTTTAATAAAACTAAAATCCGACTACCGAAAAATCACGCTCTAAAAAGTGACAAACAAGAACATATCAAGGATAGCCGTGGTCGTATGCCACTTTTCCTTAGAATATATTGTTTTGTTGCAGTGAGTCGCATACGACCACGGCTATCCTTGATATTTTCTTGTTTGTCACTTTTTAGAGCGTGATTTTTCGGTAGTCGGGTTTTAGTTTTAAACTTTATTTTTTATTTAAATCATTTTGGGGCAAGGTAAAGCTAATAATTTATACATATTCGAAATGCGCTCATTAAGCACTTTCATTTGATACCAAACTTGGCATATTTATCTCAAATTTAATTTTTAACACAGTACCTTATGAGCGCTAGAGGGCGCCACACAAGATTGAGTGACACGTCATATAGCCTATAACCATCGGACGATCAAGCCGCTTGTAACGATACCTCATTTGTCCAGTTCTATTAAGTAGCTGAGGAGCTATGAGGGAACAAATGAACATACATACATACATACATTCATACATACATACATCCATAGCCTGTCAAAATCATAACCCTCCTTTTGGCTTCGCCGTAGTTGGGTAAAAATAACTAGAGAAGCATTCATAAATTGTGTGAAATTAATTACAGCACTCAGACGTGTCTCATAATTCAGTTTCGAGGAATACATTATAGAGGCGGAATGGTCAGCAAAGTTTTAATATGCAATGTATGCAGCATGTGTATGGCATTCCTCAGCTGTAATTGTGGGCATTGAACGAGTTTGGTATAAAATATTTCTTTTTCTCCTATTATAGCGGGAAAATAATCTAGTTTATACGTTGGATTTGCGTAAGTAGATTTTGTGTTAGGTTAGGTTTAGAACACTACGTTTTTCACAATAACAGTAACACCGCAATAATTGTTGATAACACTAACTCTTTATCTTTATTTAATCTTCATGTTGTAGGAAAGGAAAACCTGTTTATTCACTTTACTGACTATAATCTACATATTTACTTACTGTATCGCTGTTACTGAATAATAAATAATCTATCTATTCTATACATATAATAAATCTGTAAACGATCGATGTCTGTACATGGAAAGGAAATGAAAAAAAATGTTATAGGGGGACTTTATAAACGTAATAGAAGCCAAATCAACGTTTTTTGGAATTTTTGTCTGTTTGTCTGTTTATCTGTTTCTCTGTTTGTCTGTGAGTTTGTGCACGCTAATCTCAGAATCGGCTGAACGGATTTGGTTGCGGTTTTCACTAATATATTGTGGCAGGCTTCACTTAACATTTAGTGTTTGTTTTATTGAAATCGGTTAATAAATAAAAAAGTTATGTCAATAATAGCATATCACGGCTAACAATTTGTGATTGTGTGAATAGATCGAACCATTATAGAAGCAACAATGCTTACAAGAAGATATTATTTCGGTCATAGGAATCTGAAGAACTTCGAGAGGCCAGAGTTCTACATCTCAGCCAAGTCAGGTCAGGTTACTGCAGAATCTTTGGCACACCAGGTGTCTCGATAGAATTCATATTGTTCTCGAATGATTTTCTCTCGAATCCAACAAATTAGTAAGCAGCTGGTTCGGTAAAAATACTCCTGGCTTTCATAATTATTATATCATCACGCTATTATAATAAGGAATGGGGCAGAATGTTTTTATGACATAATATGTAAACGTCTATTTCACACTATGATTTCATGGTAACTGTGGCTCAATACGTCTGCGGTGGACTTAAACCTAGCTGAGTTGCGTTCGAATCCATCTAAAATGTAATTTTTCTTTTTTATGGTTTTTTATTTACCTTTGTTTAAATTTTTTATTTTATTGTGTATTTGTTGTATTTTATTGTATTTATAGTTTTATTTGAAGTAAAATATAAATTCTATGCTTAGTATTCTATAGGTAATACATAAAATTAGGCTGTGTGACAGTAATAGTAGAACTTATTATATAATATTCTTAGCTCTATACAAAATTCTTCAATTCGGAGAATGAAAATGTGGTCCCCACCCGCCTGAGAAGTCATAAAACTGAAACTGGTATCCCCCATCGATACCGATGCCACCACATCGGGGCAAGCGCAATATTGGAATCAAACCGATTAAAATTTAACAGAGGAATGGGGCATTGGGGGTATTCTGGGGTTAGGTACTCCAGTATACCTGCCTTGGTTACCTATCATAAATAGGCGGTCTCAACTTGAAGAGCAGGGATTGCTTCGGCTAGGGTGATGGGTAGCCTAAGCTATCACCATCAAAGCCGCGCTCATGGAGGAAGTAAATCGTTGCAGCTTCTATGAAGCACATTAAGTATTCTGGGAGATAGTTGTCCCTATCGTATTACCGTCTCTACCATCGTGAATGTTCTGATGAGCTATTGCAATTAGTTCCACCCTCTCCTTTCCTACACAGGACAACGCATGCAAGGCTCAGATGTCATCCACATACGGATCAGAATATTCCATCAAGAACCAAGTGGTTTGGTGACCCATTCCTATGTCGCCCCATTAAGACCTGAAATCCCTGCCAGCTCACGGTTTACTTCTTCCTACAGTCCCGGGTCCTTAAAAGGGGGCGTGAAAAGGCTTCTGATGATCCCATAAAGATGAGTGCCACCATTGTTAAGATGGTACACGTTTATAATGGTAACCCTATTTCCGAGTCTTTGCCTGTAGCTTAACATCAGTCGAGGTGAAGATAAATTGACGTGTCCTATATAAAAAAAAACTCCGGATCTTAAAAAGAAGAAAACACATATGTGGGCAGAGCAATACATTTCTTAACCGCAAGATAAAGAAATGAAGTTCCGAACAGCTTGGTTCGAGGTGGCATTATTTCTACCGTATGTGACTGACGGAAGGAAGGAGAGATTAGTTGAAAGGCTCGTAATAGGCTCTTTCACTCGCCGTGGTGCGGTAGAAATGGTAAAATACAGCCTGAGAGACAACGTCTTTATGCAACTGCAGACATTATACAATGTTAGTGACCTGATGACTACCAACGCACGCCGCTGCGATATTATCTATTCCGTCTAATAAGTAGGTATCTAATAGTAAATACGTAAATCTATCCCAGAAATGATAACAGTACGCCAGGAGAAGCCAACCTATGTGTTAGGTATATAAAAGATACCGCTGCTCCTATTATATAAAAGAGACTGAATGTGGGCAGAGAAACACACAGTTCCGGTAAATTTCATCAGACCAAAAAATCCGCCACGTAGACATCAACTCCAGTATCAATTTGGAAGTATCTACATCATCTGCTGGAAACAAGCTTACCAATACAAGTAATATAATAGCAAAATGAGGCTATATGACACCATCCCAGTCAATGCTGTATTTGCTCTCTGGCCCACTGCGCCCCTCTTCTCTGCCTGTGTGTAAAGCAATGAACAACGATGTGACTGTGGTCGATGGAATTTATCATAAAACTGGAACTACCCACCATTGCTCGGCAAAAAAGAGAACGACTGCTCACTGCTCAGGGCGTGCAAGGCACCGGGTTTTCTTGAAACTATTTTGTGTGATACTTGATGTACTTATTTTCATTTGTTCAGTTCGTAAGTTCTTAAAATATGCTGCCACAGCATGTTTTAAGAATTTGGGAGGGAGGAAGAATATTCAAACCATTAAAAATGGTGAACATTACCAAGTCCACATATAACAATGTTCATCACATACTTGATAATGATTTCGTCAGAAAAATGTTGAATTTTTTAAAATCCTTCCGCAATATTTGCCAAGCCCATAGAAGAAGTCTGTCAATTTTCGTAGTTTTCAGGGGTTCGGTCGAGTACAACCTATTCCCAAAATGCCTGAGACGTCAATATGCCTGAAATTCAAATCGTCTTCATACCAAAACGTCTGAAGCCCAAATCGTCAGAGAACCAAATTGCCTGATTTTCGAATAAACCTAATCCCAAAATGATCAAAACCCAAATGGACTGAATCCCAAAATAACCGAATAGCAACATGACTGAATTTGACAGCCGCTGACATTTCTAATTTATAGTCTGTTCAAGCATTAAGTTTAATTTGAACACAGACTTTGATAATCTACTACATTTTTGAAGGATAAATAAACGTGAAATAGTTATAAACCAGCACATAATTCGCATGCGGGAGCTCAGCAGTGGGATCCACGGGTTCCATTGGTCTTCAGCCTACCAGCGCTACGCCACAGAGGCTGTCAAAATATCTTTTTATTAAATATATAAAAAATGTTTTCAGTCATTTTATGAATAAGGCATTAGGAATTTCAGGCATAGTGGGAAGAAGACATTTTAGGATTCAGCCGAATCGGGCCTAAGTCATGTTGAATTCAGACATCTTGGGAAACAGACGGTTTGACATTCGTTTATAGTGCGATCAGGCATTTTGGGAATAGGTTGTACTCGACCGGACCCGTTTTCAGTAGTTGAGCCCTGTATTTATAAGTCAGTCACTCAAAAGACTGTCTTCATGATATTTAATTTAAAAATACAAGGTGGAAGATGTCAAGCGAGTTTTCTAAATGATTTGAATACAGTTTTGTTTCTTTTTTAAAATAAAGAAATGTTTCCTTTGCGTAAAATTCACTATTTCCAGTATTTCGAGTACTTCCGTTCCAGTTGGGATGAAAATCTTCCACCATGTTTAATAATGAGTTTGAGCTATTCCGAACTAAACGCGGACGAAGTCGCGGGTAACAGCTAGTAAAATAATAAATCTTTATTAGGAACAAAAGTAATAATGGAAACATAGACAAAATTGGTTCGATGATGACTGCAAAAGTATACACTGAGGCGCAGTCATCAACGCCACCACCCTTATAAGATGATGCATTGTTCCGTCCGAGTTACTAAACAATAAGCAATTACAAAATTCAATAATGAAATAAATTAATATTCAATAATAAAAATTATGAAAATTCGAGTACATGCAATTCATTGTGAGTCATACACTCACAATCAATTCCATATACTCGAATTTTCATAATTTTTTGTGTGTGTTAAGTGTGTATGTGTGTGTGTGTGTGTGTGTGTGTGTGTGTGTGTGTGTGTGTGTGTGTGTGTGTGTGTATGTGTGTGTGTGTGTGTGTCTGTGTGTGAGGGTGCATAGTTGAACCAAGACAGGATCAAGTTATCAAACCTCAACAAATTCTTCGGTTGCGTCGTACGTAAGGCATTAAAAAAGTGTCAAGATTCTTTTTTAGCTCATTACTTGTCATCTGATAAATATTCATTATTTTATTTATTGTATTGTATTGTCAGATATGACGACTTGCTGCAACCGTCCTTCTGAATTTTATTTCGCATATTCTATCCGAGCGACACGCTTGGAAATGTATATGGCTGGATTGTATAGAACTTGTGAATGTTTGCGGAGAATGGTCTGCGAGACAAATAACTGTCTGACTGTTAACACTTGGCATAGGGTGTAAAGTGACGACGTCGGGAATCGTATAGGCCTCTGAAAAAGATAAACAAATGATATATTTGGATTTAACTTGAAGGTTGAGTAGGTAATGTGGAGAGATGGAATCAGCGACCATTGTTACAAGAGTCGTATATATTATAACTTCACGGACTGATTTCAAGAGCCTCAACATCCTAAAAGGCGCGCGTTAGGCAGTGAGGTCAAGTACTTGATTGATGAAAAAGAGGGCATTCCTCGACATGGCACGTATTGTGAGATTTCTCTCTCTGGAACCCTAACCGTAACTTGATCCTTATCCCCAATACCAGTTGAGTACTATTCTGTATATTTTCAATAAGTAATCTATACGATGATGAATTAAGGATCACTTCAAATACAATACAGAGCACACAACAAAAATCCTGCGACAAATTTATTTCTTTAAATCTCGGTAGACAGATAAGTTCATAACACAAATCGTGACGTTACAAATACAGTGTCTGAATATGACGTCGTGATATGAGTCGTTAAAACTTTGACAATTGTCATAAAGTTCCCGGGACTCCAAAGAGTTGGTAACGCTCCCGCTGGCAACCACCACCCGGTGACTTGGGATGAGACATTACTACCAAAGTTTATTTTACAGACTGTTTTGTGTCCTCAAAGTTTTAATCTTGAGAACAACATAAGACAATTGTACAGGTTCTGTAATTTAATTTGTTAGCCATATTATTATGTATTTCGAACCGACTACAACCACACGCCGTCTGTAGGTCGTCGTGCTAGGTCGGAGGTGAGATTGTCTTCTACATATCCCTCTCATCCCGGCTGACCCAGGGCCATTCCTTATGGCCCTCCTCGGGACGGGGAGCACCGATGTCCCCAACTCGCCACCGGAATAAAGAGGCGCGCCCCTGCCGTGGCTTGCTTCTCCTGGAGTGAAAGGCGATGGAGTCGCCCGTCACCCCCAGGCCCGCATATTATTATATCTATATGTATTTATAGTGTGTTTGTATAAAACACGTCAGTAAAGCTTCAGCCTTGTGGAAAGTTAAAGGTCTCCGGAAAGGGGGTCAGCAAATAGAGAATATTATTATATCAGCCCTCAGGTAAACGGCGTCATGAGAGACTGTAAAAAAAAGAAACATATGTGCTGGTAAAAAAAACAAGTCATGGTAAGGAGAAAAGAGTCACTGAGTATAAAAGCCGTATAAGATAAATCAAAAGGAAGAGGAGCAAACCCATCGGAACCTAATCCAGGAAGAAAAAGTAGCATTATACATTACTAAATAAATATTTCAGACAATATAAATTAAAAATTTAAAAAACCCCCGTCACAAAAAACACTTACAAAAAGTTGAAAATAAAATGTAGTTTGCCTGTTAACTATTAATATACCTAGTAATAATTTGATCCGACGGTTGCCATATCGGGGGACCCTAACTGGTTAAGCACTCCGTTATATTATCGGAACAATTCAAGCTACCTATATTTACCTTTCAAACAAAAAAAAAATTAATCCAATTCGGTTCATCCGTTTGGGTGCAACGATGCCTACGATACCTAGACACACACACACACACACACACACACACACACACACACACACACACACACACACACACACACGCACAGACACACACACACATACACACACACACACACACACACACCCCGTCGTTTTTGCGTCGGGGGTTAAAAATAATATCCCTGTAAATTAGAGATCCATTAATTCTGTTTGAGTGTGATTATGTAACAATTATCTAAATATCTTCGAATATTTTCACGTCACTGAACTCATATGAACTAAAGGAGATTTTTACTATCGTTATTCATCCCTACAAATAGAAAAAAAAGTCGGAAAAACCTGCTGTAGTTTTTGGGTTCATGTTAGTAGTTTTTCGAGTGCGGTTCGCTCAAACTACCCCACTATCTAATGACTTATGCTATTGGCACTTTGTCTTTGGAGCAAACAATATGTAAATAAAGGGTGACCTGCTTTTGTCTGAGGTTTCACTTGTTATTTTCTCTGCATCATGTTCAGTCATTCATCTATGCACCTGCAGTTGTTTTTAACGTGATGGATGTCACATTTATAACATTAGTAAAAAAAATATTATGTATACAGACGAATTGAGAACCTCCTCCTTTTTCGAAGTCGGTTAAAAAGTTGCATAATTTATCCTAATTCATAATTCTGTCATCCATCCAGGCAAAAATAATTCTAAGCTATTACATCTCATCATTTCACGAAGATGTCGGAAACTGGAGATTTAATAATATAATAGGTAGAGGGGGGAACACGACTGACGGTGGAGGTGAGCGCTGATGCATCACAAGGTGGCCACCCTAAACCTACACCTGGGTCGCAAGTCCCAGGCGCCGTCACAGTGTTCCTCTCTGTACCACGCCATAGACCCGGCGACCGCACGGTGAATCCATGGAATGCTAAGAACCGGATCTCCACTAAACAGAGTGAAACTGTAAAAAAAAACATATTTACAAGCCGTGTTGGTTACCGACCGGTGGAGTAGTATAGAACCACCCCAGCTCTTCTTGTGGGTATCGTACAAGGCACCTAAGGGATAGGGCTGTTCTCCATCTGACAGTAAACATAAAGCCCAAGATAATGTGCCCGCTAGACGGTAATAGGCTCGCCACCTATTGCGTGGGACCGAAAATCATAGTTTGTAAAACGTGGATGTTAATGCACCTCTGCCTACCCCGTCGAGGATTTAAAGACCTGAGTATATAATATACGTTTAGATAGAATCAGTAATATGAATGTAACCATTGAATTTTATTATTATTGTAATCATTTCCAGTTCTCAACAATGTTGATTTTTGCTATAACTTTTAGTAAGTCATTCCACCGTTATCGTACCAACCAGACAGTGATAATAACTCTATAAACTTTTCACTTCTATTAAACTTTTCATTGGGTGCGATTTCAGGTTCTAGAAAGAAAATATTATGAAAGAACTAGATAAATACTAATCCCGTTTTATGGCCTAAGTACATGAACCTATTCCTAAGGTAAAAAGTAACCTACGAGCTATTTTATGCTATAAAATACCTGTTTTTTCGTGTGAAAATCCCACAGAAACCCCACCACCGGCATCAGCGGTGGTTGGGTGGTAATGCCGGAATTGGGGTGCATACTACAAATAATTTATGTACAAAATTTCATGCAGGTCCATTCTGCTGTTTTGGCTTTTAGATAATATACTTTTACTTTTATGATAATAGATATTCATAGTTGCATATTTGGGCAATAATTTTATGAAATATACTTAAAATATGTACTAAATCGTTTTTTTAATTTTGAAGTGTAGTACGTCCACCAAATAAACCGACTTTTGAAAGTATTAAGAAATAAATCTTTTACTTTTTAGATCGATATATCATTTCAGATAGCTTATTGAATTTCCTAATACTCTGTATCTACGATAGTCAAGGTCAAATATCTCACTTTAATCTACTTATCGACATTAAACTTGATTACCATGATAAACCCAAAACTGTTACGAAGCTGAGCCTAGATTAAATACAACTTGCTAAAACAAGTGGGAACTTAAAGGAGTTCTAAGGAGGATGAACAGATGTCATTGCTACTTCAGCCGTAATCGTCCAAGTTGTACGACTTTATGCGTAGTTTGCAATGTTTGGATCTTGTTGAATGAAGTAATGTTAGTATATCTTCATACAGCAGGATTGAAATACAAACATTGTTACATGAAAACTTACAATATGGAATAGATAATAGGAACGAATGATACCGGGTAACTTGAATGGACAATAAAGGCCAATAATCTTCGGAAAGGGAGTAATGGCTGAAGCCATCTGAGAATTTTAATTTGCAATAAACATTATTTATAAAATTACTAGCTTTCGTCCGCGGTACCGCCCGCGTGGATGTCGGTTCCCAGCAATTATTCGAATTTTTATCGTTGTAAAAACCATCCTTGAACAACGAACATTTAAAAAAAAGAATCGGCCAAATTGGTCCAGGCGTTGTTGAGTTGTGCGCTTACCAACACATTTAGCGATTCATTTTTATATTATAGATACATGCAAAGTTTGAAAACTATACGGGTTATCATTTTCATCACAATGTAACCATCCAAATGAACTCGAACATCATGTTATTGAATATTTACAAACAACCCGTTGTACACGTATTCCACGTCAATATTGACAGATACATCTACACTATATTTCAGCCCAATCCATTCAAAATCATACTTCGAAAATCCTTTACGTAACAGGAATCACTCTAATTCAGTAATTTCCTTGTTTCAGTTGCGTTCCGAGCATCGTACGGTGTTCGATTTCCTACAGACAGGCAATCTTATCAAAGGTAAGTAACAATTTTAAGTCACAAATTGACTGTTGTGTTTCAATGCTAAAGTTTATTTAAGGTTTGAATTGGGTACTTCCAGTTTGCTCCACCAAGCGGCCCTACTGGTGGGGCAAAGTGTCACTTATTATTTTAAACCCAGAAATTTTTGAATCAAATCAAATCAAATTTATTTCATAATTGTTGTACAGTATTTCACATGGTTACTTAATCTATCGTAATCGGCGTAGAAGTAGGAGCAAGGGGAATTCCAGCTAAATCCCTGTATAACTTGTTTAAAGACCTCGGATTGCCAAGAGCTTCAGTAAGCTCTTTCTCAAACGAATATCTAAAACGGCGTTGATAGGATCTTACCAAATTTGGATAGGTAGAGGGGGGAACACTTGTGACGGTGGAGGTGAGCGCTGATGCATCACAAGGTGGCCACCCTAAACCTACACCTGGGTCGCAAGTCCCAGGCGCCGTCACAGTGCTCCTCTCTGTACCACGCCATGGACCCGGCGACCGCACGGTGAATCCATGGAACGCTGAGAACTGGATCTCTGTTGTTACATAGTGCATAAGTAGGTAGTTATCTTAAGTATGTATAATATATATTTGTGCGGTTTAAGTGTCTTACATAAGTATTTACTTAGGGATATTAATAAGTTATGCCTGAACTAGGTAGTCCTGTGCTTCAGTGCAGACTAATAATAGTACTAAAATATAATGCAACCATTTACTATGAATGGTTAAAAATAGTTTGAAATTTAGGTATATAATTTAAATCTGAATGCAACTGCATTCTAAAATAAATTCACGCTAGTGATCAAGCTCAAAAATTGCACAAGCTTTAAATATTCGTGAGAGTATATTAATATAATCTTTTGGTGATTGTCCGATGAAAGAAGGTTTGGCCTGAATTGTGAAGTTATTAATCCAGGGGCTCGATTCACTATCGCCACGTATCACGTATTTGTGAGTTTGTGAGTTTCGTTTCGATAACCTGGTATTCTGTACGAGCTGTCAAAGCATAAGTTTACAGATACTTAGGTTTTTATCATTTTGACAACTTACGTCACCCATACAAATGGCTCAAACGTCATAATATACTAACACCACGTATCGCATACTTGTGATTATGGAAATCGATAACTTAATAACCTGGTATTCAGTAACATCTGTCAAAGTCAAAATTATGGTTTAGGCGTTAAATCATGGTTCTGAACTCGATGACAATGTTCTGCTCGATTTGTATACGTAGATACGTTCACAAAAATTATAAAAGTTTAAATGTTTTTTATCATAGGAAAATCATTCGGTAAGTAGTTATTTACATTTGAATTACAATGATTGCTAAAACTGCGTAACTGTCGAGCGCACCGCAGCGCCACCCTCAATCAACACGAGTTTCTTGACTGAATTACATATTACATATTATATAATATATGTAATATTGTAGAAAAAGCCGAACAAATAGTACAACCAAAATTTGTTTCGAGTATTACTAATATGTACAACAATAGGAATATTTGGTATCCTTTAAATAGATGCTATGTTGGTAGAAATGCAATACCGCTCCGCTATATAAAGTTTTTAATGAATGTTAAGAACATAAGAAAATTGTTTATCATAGGTACCATAGACCACAAAACAACTTCGTTTTTTTAAGGTTTTCTTATTTCTTCTTGGATATATCACTATTCGATCAGTTAGTATTATAATGTTGCCATTCTAGCAGCCTGCTGTGTATAATTGTATAGCTTATTTCTTATGTCAAATAAAAATACAAATGACTTATGCATTACAATAATTGTATCTTATTAAACTGTAGTGCAATGATGATAAAAAATATATCCTATATTCATCGAAACATAAATAGATTTTTTTGAAGCACATAAATAATAATAATAGTGTTATAAGTACCTACTAATATTATGACAGCGGCAGCGCGATTAAGATAGCATAATTCTATTCCCGAATAGTGTAATTATTCATAAAAGTGAATCGTTGACACGAAAAGAAGAAGACTAATATTAATTAAATCATAGTTCAAAACAATTCCATACATAAGATTTATGTATGAGATTGAAAAAATTAATAATAAGAATTTATTGAAAAAAAATTCGCAATTCAAGTTATATTTTAGTCTGGCATTATTTTCATAAATGTCATATGTCATATGACATAATATGTCGCGTATATTTACGTGGTAGTCTGTACCGGAAACTGACATAGATAGGTTACTCACCGAAATTGCACGTTGCGTATATTTACGTCAGTAAAATCATAAGTAAATTTACGCAACTAAGTACGTAAGTTAGTGAATTGAGCCCCAGGCGTTCATTAATTGATTATCTATAAAGCAGTATATCAGATTAAGCGTACTTACGCACATTGCAAGCGGTTACCGTTATTAATGATCGAATGCTGAAACGAAAGTCGAGCAGAGGCAATATCCTGTAAATAATATCAAAGTTAATCTATTTTTTTACTAACCAGAATCCTTTTATTATTAAATAATAAATATACCACAACATTCCACATAACGCTATCTAGACCCATGATAAGCATAGCTTAACTGGCTTGTGATCTGGAATCTAGAATGCTGATAAACATACCTACTTATATACTTTTTTTGTAAATACATACATACTATACATAGAAACACCCAGACCAATGCAAATAGCCATATTCATGCATACAAATATTTGCACTGAGCGGGAATCGAACACGCGCGCCTCCTGCGTAGCAGACGAGTTCACTACCGTCACGCCACGCCACGCCACGATATCTATTTATTAGTTAACCATGCAGGAATATATTTTAAAAGAAAAGTATAATTATATCACAATAAAACATGTGGCAGCAACGAACGGGGACCAACAAAGTGACCACTGTGGTCATCTGTCCCCTCAAACACGTCTCCAGGGAAAAGCTAACACATGTCAAGGGACATGTCCCATCTCATTCATAAATTACTTGAAATATTAAAACGTACGTTCATATTTTTAGCTGGATTAATGGGAACCGGTACATTACTTTAACGTATCGTAATAAAATTGTACCTTATTTTGTAGGTTTTTCAAAGGACGCCAACAGTTTGTCGTCGTATCTACATTTAGGATGCAGGAGTTTCTCCCAGAGGTTTACTGCGATAGCAATTGACTTCTAAAGCTAGATAGCTTTTCGTAGACGTCCAGAAGCTGATTGTCGCTTTTATTAGTCACAATTTCGAATCTTATGTATCGAACTAGGAGTATTTTAGTGCCTATCTATGGGTTCTGGGCAACATTCAGGCAACTATAGTTGCCATTTTAAAATAACACAAACAGTAAGTATCTCAATATTCTTTCATTCTCCGTCACATTGATCAGAGATGTCAACTTGTGAACGTTTCCTGCAAGGGCGAGACTGTCGAACGAATATTAATCAACCAAGAATGTAAATAAAATATGATCATGTTTTATTAGCTAAGCACTCATTCTTTTTTTTTATCTAGGACACGTCAATTTGACTTCACCTCGCCTGATGTTAAGCTAAAGGCAAAGTCTCGGAGAGAGGGTCGCAATCATGTACCATGTTAACAGTGGTGGCACTCAGCTTGACGGCCTCATTAGATGCCTTTTCACGCCCCGCTTAAAGGACCCGGGATTGCAGGAGTCGAGTCCATTGCTGGAATATAAAATTAACTGAACAATTGAATGATCTGAATGTTGTAAATTTTCACTAAGGAGGGATAACATACTGATTTTGCGCGAACAACTACACTTACGATTTACTAGTGAGCTATATTCAGAAGATTACGGTAAAATATTAAAATAAATATTTGCCGCAAAACACAAAGGTACCAAAAAGGTTTAACGTGCTATATACCTATACAATACATTAAACATGACGCATTTACGACTAAATTTGGAGCTTAGAAAGGATTACTGATGAACACACGTCTTTGATGAATTCGCTAACCAAATGGAAAGTACACAAGAACACACTCTGAAAATTATTGGTATAGAGGAAACCGTGTGGCATGCGTGGCCACTAACACGGACTCGCTCTCATAGATAAATTTGCCGTTGTTTCGTTACGCACATTTTGATAGAAATAGCACTGACGACAGAAGTTAAACTAAGTTCAGGAAGATATCCATGAGTGTGTGTGTAATATGGTCAGCGTCACAAATATCGACGAAGTCTAAAAATGATCTTAAAAGTCTGTTTTTAACCCCCGACGCAAAAACGACGGGGTTTTTTTTTTGTGTTTAACGTGTCTGTGCACCCAAATGGATGAACCTATTTGGGTGTAGTTTTTTTTGTTTGAAAGGTATATTAGTCGGGAGTGTTCTTAGCTATGGTTGAAAAAAATCGGTCCAAAATGGCCGCCGCCACATGTCGGAATACATATTTCTTCATAACTCCCTCAATATGGGTATCAAATGAAAGAGCTTGACTAGTAGATCACTTTAAAAAGCATAAAATAAGAATTAAATTAAAAATTTAAAAAACCCCCGTCACAAAAAACACCTCCAAAAAGTTAAAAATAAATGGAGTTTATCTTTTAACTTTAACGGTTGCCATGTCGGGGGACCTTGAATTGATCCGATAATATAACGGAGTGCTTAACCAGTTAGGGTCCCCCGACATGGCAACCGTTAAAGTTAAAAGACAAACTCCATTTATTTTTTACTTTTTGGAGGTGTTTTTTGTGACGGGGGTTTTTATTGTTTTATATGGTATTATTGTCCAAAATAAAGGTGTGTACCAAGTACCAGAACAATCTATCCACTGGAAGGGGGTAAAAAACTACATTAATATCATTTTGAGTACTTAATTCGTCAAATTTTTTCCGATGCTGAATAGTGACCCTCTTTCAAAGACTTTGCCTTTAGCTTACCATCAGGCGAGGTGAAGTCAAATTGACGTGCCCTTTCACGAAAAAATACTTTACCTGTTTATAATTCATACTAATATTATAAATGCGAAAGTAACTCTGTCTGTCTGCCTGTATGTTACCTGTTATGAACCGATTTTGATAATATTTGGCATAGGGGTAGGTTAGACCTAGAGAAAGGACATAGGCTATGTTTGGTCGCGATAACCAACATCCACGCTGGCGGAGCCACGGGCAAAATCTAGTTTTCTTATAAAAATCTTCTTTAAATGCCACATCGTCTGAATCTGAACCTTTAAATCAGATGGATAAAAATAATTACTTTTTCTAAAGCTAAAATCTTTGATTATTGATATGTCTAGATAGACAGTCAAAGCGTTGAAAGCGGCCAAAAAAATAGAGACCAACTGTTGGACTCTAATCGACTTTCCTGCTTTCAGTGTCAGACGCACTGTCAGTGGGCACGGACAATAATTTGTCATTTTGAAAATGACGATTTGTGTGATAAAAGTGTGCAAAAATTATAAAGGACGGTCTAAATCAATAAAAAAAATTGCCTTTCATCGGTAAGTACCATTGTATTGTACCAATTTTAGCAATATAAGCCATTAGCTATTTTCTAAAATAATTTAAAATTGTCGTCACCATTTTGTACTTAACTGGTATGTTGCTAGTTACTCAAGTCAAAACTCCCATAAAAAACGTGGCCTAGCAAAAAAATTATATAATGTATAATACATTAGGAGTATCGTATGAAGGGTCTTTCGGCATGCTGGGTACGAATTTGATGTCATTTTTTGTAAGACAGAATATGGCCACCACGTCGTAGTTATGAAATTTCAGAATGGACTTAGTATCATGGATTTTTGGTTATATTTTGCAGAATACCAAGCGATCCAATATTAAGAAACCGATGGATCCAGATTATACGAAAAAGTCGTAACGAGTAATTGTGGCAACCGATGAAAAACTCAGTTATTTGCTCTGACCATTGTAATGAAAAAGATAAATATTTTGTCAATGAGCAGGGACGCCTGAGATTAAAGAAGGGAACGGTGCCGCGTAAGGCAAGTTTATTGAATAATTAAAAAAATATTCCACAAAAACGGATATAATTATTAACGCTTTTACAGTCTCCTAATACATACAGAGTTTAAATGTAAAATTTAAACGGGATTTTGCGATAAATATGAATACTTTTATGTTGCCCGACGTAGCACGTAATATCCTAATGACGCAATGTAATCTTCTAAAAGTTAATATTACAAATAAAGTTGGTAATGATTTGACTTTTTCAGGCTTTGTTTTTATCATCATTGCAATCTGATGAAAGTGCTATCTCGGATGAGGAAGTAAATGCAAACAAAAAATTTTCAAACATAAAATTTTCCCTATTTTTGAGGCAGTTTTCAGCAACTGGTATCAATTCACACTCGCACACTAAAAAGCAAACTGACATAACGCGGGTGTAAGACGAAGCTGTCACGCACACTATTATGGAAAATTCGTCCCATTTGTTTTTGTTCTTTTGCAGCGCGATGCTCTATCTAGACATATCAATAATCAAAGGCTAAAATATTTGACTGACAATGAATTATCTAGAGTACCTACTCCATAAAATATTATATAAACTTCAATATTAAACATTCCTGTGCCAGAAAAGTTAGTAATAACGTATAATTTATTAACAAAATCCATTTCATACTTCACGTTATTTATTTTTTAGTATATACCTATAATTTGCTTGTTATAATCCATTAGTGGTGAAAGTTAATTAGGATGCGTCTAATATTCAAAGATTCGTATTAGAGAGTTTGAAAAGAAAACGTATTCTCATACACCTCTAAGGAATTGAGAATTCTATGAGAATACGTAACGATTATACTTACATTCTAGTTAATCGGGAAATGGACTCAAAGCAATATTAAAGAAAAACTTGAAAATAAAATCGCCCTTAACGTCAATTCACAGGGGTAATAAAGTGAACTCCTATATAAAACGGTACAGGACGCATTATAGCAAGTGGTGGAGAAAGTGGAAGCACTCTAAACATCACACCGCGAGTCGCCCCTACTAAGAGCTTTTAAATACTTCGGGTCGAGTCGCGTTATTCACGTTATTTTTCTTTAGTAAATACAAAGTGAAGTAGAAAGATTTTTCAACCATGAAGGAAAATATTTCATCTTTCCTTTGTTTATGTTAACTAACCGAGTCTCGTGGCTTTGCCTGTAATATACGTTACAAATAGGTGAAATGATGCTTACTTACTTAGTATGAAAAGAGTGAGCAGAGAGCAGATTGCCGCTTACCTACTGAAAATATCTTCTAGAAAAATGTGTGCCCCACGAGGCGTTCGGCGTATTTGCTGAACGTGTGGACATGCAGCATTTGCATTACGCGTATAGCACTCGTTACATTCGTTTAAATTGCCATTAGTCTAGAGAGGCAGAAAATTTTATTCCTATTTCTGTGCAGACCTTGCTACTCTCATATCAATACAAATAAATAATGAGACAGAGCGATCATAATTCATTACACAAATAAATAATGAGACTGAGTGGAAACAGACCCTCGAAAATAGCAGCTGCACTACCACTACCCCAGACAGGTCGCTAACTATTTCTATCTACTATCCCCTCGTTAATTTATACCGGGTGGCCATAAAATTACCTATTTATTGCACTGTTTTATGTTCCTAAATAGGGTCATTGTGCCCGATAGAGACCGATTAACGTGGGGTGTTCTACAAAGCAATTATGGGATAGGGTAGTTCTCCATCCTCTTAAGGGTCAATTCGCATTGAAAGAGCAACGGCCAACAGTGGCTGGAATTTGTAGCTAGGAATATTAGGGAGTACGGTTATACAGTGGTGCGGGGAATTCTTTACCTACATAATGACTATGACCTTTTTCTCTTCTAAATAAGTTTCATAATGGGTTGTAATATTTAACCTCAGGCCGGTTTCTCTCCGAAGACTGGCCCCCAAATTGAAGGACACAGCTGCCGCTTTGGGGCGGCTGCTGTGTCCTTCAATTTGGGGGCCACACACCCTGACGGTCCACAATGCGCGTCTGCTGCGTGGACCGCAGCGTGCAATGGCCAGCAGGGCCATTAGGGGGTACCGCACGATATCCTTCGAAGCGGCGAGTCTCCTTGCCGGATCCCTACCGTGGAACTTGGATGCGAGAGCCCTTTCGATGCTATATCGGTATCGAAAGGAGGCGCGGGAGCAGGGACGGGAACCCGAGCACGAAGAAATTCGGGCCGTGAGGTTTCAGCTCCACAGGGACAGGGTAGCGGAATGGAAGCTACGACTTGGGCGACCAAGCGCAGGGCACGCCGTAATAGCGGCGGTAAGACCCATCATGGAGGAGTGGCTAGAGAGGCCACATGGCAGCCTCTCGTACCGGCTGACGCAGGTGATTACCGGACACGGGTGTTTCGGGAGTTACCTGTGTCGGATCCGGAAGGAGCCAACGTCCGAGTGCCATCACTGTGATGCGAGCGAGGACACAGAGCTGCACACGCTGACCAAGTGCCGGCGGCGGGTCCTAGTGCCGGCTCTGGGGGTGGGAGTCCTCACACTCGTCACATTGCTCACAGCGATGGTACGATGCGCAAACGCTTGGGGTGGGGAGCAAGAAATGCTCGAGAAGGAGGCGGCCGGTCGGGTCCGGACCAGACTCCGCGCAGAGCGAAGGCGAACCGGACGTCGGAGGTCGCAGAACGACCTCCGTCCTCCATGAGCGCTGGCCTGGGGGTGACCGGTGAAGCCGCCTGTCACCCTAGCAGAAGCAGGCCGCGGCGGCGGCGCAAAGTGCGCCTCCCCGTAACCGGGGCTAGATGAGGACATTGTGGTCCCCACAACCCGAAGGGGCCATCTCGTAAGAGATGGTCCTGGGTCTGTCGGGGTGCGAGAGATATGCTTTTGGTGATCTCACCTCCGGCAACCAAGGACCCAAGACGGCGTGCGTTTTCGTCGGTTCGAATCCGACATAACCACCTCTACCGGCTCCGTGGGGGTGGTGTCCGTGGGGATTTATCGCAAGATAAAAAAAAACCTCAGGCCGGTTAGTCCTTTTTCGGTGGGATGACTTATTAAACACGCTTCAAATAGTACCTAACCAATTCTGGGTGTTGCGCGATTTTGTGAAGTATTTACTGAACATATAATAAAGAAATATGAAGTTCCTCTAGATTTATTGGATAGTTTAGTTTTTATTTTTAATATATGTAGGAAATTTTACAGCATTAAGTATGCTAACTATACAAATCGAATAAATAGGGAAAAAGAATCTTCTCGGGCGGGAGGTATTAGGAGAGTAAATCAAACAATGAAGTCATGATAGAGACTAACTATTTATTGGAAGAATACATGATTAAATACTCTATAAAATGAGGTTACACGTGTCACATATATATACTACACCACATCTCCCCTCTCTTAGAAAAAAAAATTATATACTAGTGTAGTACATTTTTTTTATAGGTAAGTTTACATATAAGTAAAATATAGTAGTATACATGTACATAATGTATAGATGTATACATTTTACACTTTCTTCTTAAGAGTGATACAATTTAGTCCGATTCTTATGAACTATGTCAAGCTTTTCATTCTTTAAAATCTCTACGTTTGGGGATATGTCCCTAACAACTTTGTAAGGACCTGAATACAAATCGCCAAGTTTATTACCTACTTCGTTTTTTAACAATACTAAGTCATTAACTTTATATTTAACAGGATTGATATACTTATCATATTTAGATTTTCTTACAGATTTACTCTTAAGTAAATTGTCTCTTGCCTCTCTTTGTGAAAGTTGTATGCAATATTTTAACTGACTTGGATAACTTTCGTAGTTGTAAATAGGCTCTACAATGTTTTTATTACTTAAATTACTTGGAGTAAACTGTGTTTCTGAATGTACTGACGTATTATATGCGAAACACCAAAAGGGAAGCCATTGGCTCCATGTCTCTGGGTGTTTGTCAGTATGTATTCTTAGGAAAGAATTTAAGTGTTTATGTGAAACCTCTAATGCACCTATACTTTGATGGTGATATGCAGTTGAATTTAATTGTTTAATTTGTAGTAACTTACAAACTTCTTGAAATGTATTTGACATAAATTCCTTACCTTTATCAGTAGCTATTTCCTTTGGAACTCCATATCTAAGAATGAAATTATGAACTAAAGTTTTTGCTACTTCATCACTTTTCTTGGAAACTAAGGGATAAGCTTCGACGTATTTGCTAAGTTCACATTGTAAAGTAAGTATGTAAGAATAATTATCGTTATCAGTTTCTAAGGGACCTACAAGATCTAGGAATATTTTTTCAAATGCCGAGTTGGCAGTACTAGTTATAACCATTGGTTCTTTAGTTGGAGTAGAATATTTGTGTCGTTGACATTTATCACAGCGTTTCACAAATTCATTTACATCCTTATCAATACCAGGCCAATAATAATATTTCCTGATATTGTTCGACATTCTTCTAATACCAGCATGGCCACTACTGGGTAGAAGATGAAAGTCGTTTAAAATAACTCGTCTGTCATCTTTATCTTCTATTCGTTCTACATCTTTAACAATACATATTCGTGGTCCGGACCTATTTTTTTTTCTATTCACTTCTTCTAATAACATTCTGATAAAAACTTCATTATCTTTATTGTTAACTATACAAATTTCTTCAACATTAATATTTTTACACAAATCATCTAGTTCTCTCATGAATTCACTTCGTGTAATCCGCGATCGAGATTCTACATATTTGATGTAAATAGTTCTTTTACTCTCTACGTAACATAATATTTCACTTTCTTTAGTTATAGATCCTTCGTATTTCATTGTATTATACCTATTAAGGTCTATAAATGATAACTCTACAGATTCTTTCGGTTTGATATGTGTGCCTACGATTTTTGGTTGATCAGACCAATCCTCGGTGGGGACCATATGAACCGGAGCCTTTTGTAAGGCGTATTGTGCACGTGTCATAACGTTTACTACACACGCATTCATTTCTTTTAACTCATTTATCGATATTCGAGATAAAGCGTCTGCTGCAGAATTATTACAGCCTTTTACGTACTCTACATCGAAATTATATTCTTCTAAAGCTAATCTGAATTTTATTAATCTACTTGACGGATCTTTCATATTAAATAAATATATCAAGGGCTTGTGGTCAGTACGGATTTTAAAATATCTCCCATATAAATATGGACGAAAATGTTTTACCGCCCACACTATCGCCAGTAGCTCTTTTTCTATGATAGGATAGTTTTTTTCTGCTTTATTCAAATTTCGACTAGCAAAAGCTATAGGACGTCTATCTTTGTTCGTTAGAATTGCGCCTAAGGCATAATTAGATGCATCAGTTTCTAATATAAAATCATTTCGTTCCGAAAAATCTGGATATTGCAAAATAGGAGGAGAAATAATTTTTTCTTTCAGCATATCAAACGAATTTTGACATGTCTTATCCCAAATGAAAGGAACATGTTTTCGACAAAGAGCATTTAATGGATATGCTATTTCTGCAAAATTTCTTATGAATTTTCTGTAATAGTTTACGAAAGCTACGAATCTCTTAACCTCGTCACAATTTTCTGGACGTGGATAATTTTTTACAGCTCTAATTTTTTCAGGGTCGGGTTGAATACCTTCACTCGATATTACATGCCCTAGATACAAGATTTCTTTTCTTAAGAAATCGCATTTTGAAGGATTTAATTTCAAGTTAACTTTTCGTAATCTTTCAAAAATATCCTGTAAATTTTTGTTATGCATATTTAAATTATTTCCCATGCAAATTAGATCATCTAAATATATTAAGCATTTGTCGTAATTTAAGCCAGCTAAAGCTATATTCATCATACGAGAGAATGAACTGGGACTTGTTTTTAATCCCATTGGCATCCGTGTCATTTGGAACTGACCTGAACAAATCGCTGTCATTTTTCGACTATTTTCATCCAAGTTGACATTATAATAACCTTGGTGGAGATCTAAATGACTAAAGTAGAGACTACCTGATACGGATTCCAAAATTTCAGTAATATCCGGTAATGGGTATTTATCATCAACTATACAATTATTTAACTTACGGTAATCAATAACTAACCTCCATTTTTTATTACCTGTAGCGTCTACTTTTTTCGGTACTAATAAGACAGGACTGGACCAGTCACTTGTACTAGGCTCTATAATACCTTCATCTAACATTTTTTCTATTTGTTGCTTAACTTCAGATTTTTGAGAATGAGGTAATCTGTAAGGTTTTGAAAAAATTGGGGTAGTACCCGGTTTTAATGTTATTGAATGTGTATAAATGTTCGTAGTACTTAATTTATCTCCTTGTAAATAAAAAATGTCGGAATATTTAGCACATAGATTTGCAATCGAAGTCTGTTCTTCGTCATTCATATGTGAAAATTGTATTTGAGAAAATAATTGATTAACTCGGCTAGCATTATTCTCGGTTTTGTCGAACGCGCAAATATTATAGTCACTCAATTTGTGAATAGCAATATCAAATTTAGACAATGTTAATCTATTTTCAGTGGTATTCAATATTCTGACCGGTATTACACCTTTTACAGGAGTAGCGACCGAACTAGCTAAAAAAACACCGTCCTGTATTTCACTTGAACAAATTACGCAGTCTTCTTGAAACCCCGTTTGAATATAGTGAATAGACTCGCACCTTGCGGATATATCTAAAAAATTATCACATTTATGTGAAATAGGTAAATTAACTATTCTATGATGATCGCGCAATGTCAAAATATTTTTATCGAAATTTAAGACTGATCTGTATCTCCTTAAAAAATCTCTACCAATAATACCGTTTGTCATAATTGGCAATGAATTAAAAACATAAAACTTATGACTAATAATTAGATCATCGGCGCTCAATTGTAAATATACGTATCCTATTGCACGAACTTTGCCTCCTAAACCGTTAATGATAAGATTTTCGTTCTGTATGGGAAGATTTTGTTCTAATACATATTTATACCTAATTGCGCATAAAGTAGCACCCGAGTCAATTAGAAAAGAAAATGGTTTATCGTTTACTGAAAAATTTGTAAAACAGTCACTGTCACAAGATAAAATCGTATGCTCGTCTTTAGGCACGAAAAAACTCGTGTGTTATGTTCGAAGACGTCGGTTCAGAACCTTGAGGTGAACTAGCAGATCGCGTTTCATTAATAACGTGAACATTGTGGTTTTGCCGACTCCCTTGGTTTCCTCTACTATTTCCTCTATTCTTACCTCTGAACTGCTGACCTCGAGTAGGAGCACCCCGAAATGTAGTTTGTTGATGCGCTCCTCGCTGCTGATGTCCTCGAAAACTGGTACGGCCTGGTACTCTATATGAGTGAGATCTGTTGCTAAATCCGCCTCGGTATCCTCTACCATTATTAAATTTAGAATTATAGTACGTATTTTTAGACATACCCATTATCTCCCCAGAAGCTGACGTGGTGGAGACCTCTTCATCCTGGGCTGCTTGGATCGCGTCCTTCAGGGAACTAAAATTCCTGGCAGCAATAATTGTACTAATCCTACGATTTCGCAAGCCGTCAGCGAATTTTTTAATAACAATATTTTAATTTAATGGCTTCAACACTTTATAATTTTCTGAATTTCCGTTCGCTTGTGATATCGTAAGATCAACCAATAATTCCGATAATTCTTTGCCAAACTCAGAAATAGACAAGTTATTTTGTTTAGTTTTTTCCAATTTTGTTGAAATCGCAGTAGCCGATTTAAAGGGCAAAAATTCTATTTTCATATCCGTAATTAAATCTTTCACACTTGAATAATTTGAATTTAATCTTAATTTTGCAGCTTGAGACAATCTACTTTTAAGTACAAAATTAATTAATTTCTTTTTACAGTCATCCTTGTCCAATAAAGACTCATAGTATTCAATATTATCAATTAATTGTTTTGTGTTGACCTCTGTATCGTTCATACAGGGCAATAGGTGCAACGCCGTTTTTAAATCGAAAGTACTCATTGTAACAATAGTATCAGAACTAGATTGCTCACTTTGGCATAAATTTAAAATTTCTCTATACAACTCTAAAAATGTTATACAAAATTTCTGCACTATTGGATCCTCATCACTTTCTTTACGAAATTCCAAATTATACTCATTTGACCAGCATAAATATCGTTCATATATTACGCTACACTCTTTTAATTTATTACAATATTTCCTTGCCTTCTTTTAGGGCCTATTTTTATCAAATACGTTCTAATTTCCTTTAATTCACTATATAAATTTTTTAAAGCATTTGCCATAACTTACCATCAGGCGGAGCTGATAATATACAAAATGAATAAATACCTGTGGTTCATCTCAAGGATAAACACATTATTTTATAACACTATCATCTGATTACAGTCCACTATATAGTTCATCTAAGCACGGAGTAAGTATCGTATTACATAAGTAAGCAAGCCGTAAACGCATACCGCACTATATTGACACGTTACGCACTGTTATTATGGGATCGCGCACTTTTCACCATACAACTCATGGATACAGTTTCTGTGAACCTTGGGCCTCACGCTCGCGATTTGTATTATTGGGACTTGTCGCTGTACGCCGGAAACTACTAAACACTCTTCTATTTATCTCCCGCGATATCATTCGAATATGACATCTTTTATACAAACTATATGCAAAATATAGCGAACCGCACAGAATGATTACGAGGATTATCAGTAGAAGCAAGCTAGACATGGACATGTGATGCTTTATGTCCTCTGCTATGGCCTCGTTTGTGCCTCCTGCTGCATTTTGGGTGATCACCACTTGATCTTTGGTTGATTTTGCGCCCATGATAAAAGTTGGAGAAAATAGTTCGTAACAACCGAATATACAACAATCACACGTAACGGATTTCTTTGTTCTAGTCCCATAATTGCACTTTGTATCACTACACTCAGATTCATTTGCTAGAAAATTCCATCCCCTATATGGAGAGCGCGTCGGATTGCTGAGATGCGCGAATGTTAGGCAGGGTCGCCATGTACGGGAGGTATTAGGAGAGTAAATCAAACAATGAAGTCATGATAGAGACTAACTATTTATTGGAAGAATACATGATTAAATACTCTATAAAATGAGGTTACACGTGTCACATATATATATTACACCACAACTCGAACCCGCAGTCTTTCCCTTACAGGGGGAATGCCTGACCAATTCGGCTACCGAGACACGCCCGAAATGATTCAAATTTCCCATCTCATACGTCTTTAAGGCGACGTGGCGTCATCTACCGATTTTCTTACGAACTATCGGAATCAATGAATGATGTTACAATCATTTTTAAACATTGATTTTTGATAACTGCGCCCAAACAATTGAAGGAAATTTTGCAGCATTAAGTATGCTAACTATACAAATCCCGCCCGAGAAGATTCTTTTTCCCTATTTATTCGATTTCATTGACAAAAATCAATGTTTAAAAATGATTGTAACATCATTCATTGATTCCGATAGTTCGTAAGAAAATCGGTAGATGACGCCACGTCGCCTTAAAGACGTATGAGATGGGAAATTTGAATCATTTCGGGCGTGTCTCGGTAGCCGAATTGGTCAGGCATTCCCCCTGTAAGGGAAAGACTGCGGGTTCGAGTCCCGCCCGAGAAGATTCTTTTTCCCTATTTATTCGATTTAATATATGTAGCTCTTAGTACAGGTTGCTTCTTAGAATTTTGTTGATATCAATACGATTATTAGATATCTATTATATATTTTGCTATCTGTATCTACTTTAAGGAAATCAAAACACGATAGAGGAAAATGACACATGTAATATGAAACCTATACGATCCAATTAAGAAAATGTTATTGTTAGTGTAGGAAGAATAATATAGGTACTGTTTATGCGTGATATGATGACGTATCATCATCGTTATAATATTACGGAAATGGCTACCGTCGGACCTCACGACCTACTCCTCTAGACAAGTGGCAATTTGCTAGCTGGCGTATCGTGGAATAGAAAAATGTATGGGATTAATAAATAATTAATATATAATTTATTTCACAAAAGCGTAATACAATGTCAAAGAAACTTGGAGTTCTTAACAGGGCGAAGCAGTACTTCACTGCGGGGCAGCGACTCCTTCTATAAAAGGCACGGGTTCGGCCCCACATGGAGTACTGCTATCATCTTTTTGCCGGAGCGCCCGCACGCCAGCTTAACCCTTTCGACTCGGTGCAAAGACGTCCGTTGAGGCTCGTCGACAGTCCCATACTCGCAGGCGATGTGGAACCTCTCAGCCTCAGGAGGGATTTTGCCTCACTGTGTGTTTTCTACCGCCTATATAATGGTTTGTGCTCAGATGAATTATTTGACATGATGCCCACAGCTACATTCTATCATCGCACCGCTCGCCATAGACAGGGAGTTCATCCCCACACATTGCATCCGAATACGGTGCGCACCGTGAGGTATGAAAGGAACTTCATCCCACGTACGCTCAAGCTGTGGAATGAACTCCATGGTTTTCCCAAGCGACTACAATATGTGGTTCTTCAAGAGGGGCATTAGAAGGTTTCTTCAGGGTAGGCAGCGCGAGTGTAACGCCCCTGGTGTTGCATACGTCCATAGGCCGCGGTAACCACTTTCCATCAGGT
This sequence comes from Eilema sororculum, assembly GCA_914829495.1. Classification (NCBI taxonomy): domain Eukaryota; kingdom Metazoa; phylum Arthropoda; class Insecta; order Lepidoptera; family Erebidae; genus Eilema; species Eilema sororculum. The sequence continues at coordinate 5,542,352 of OU618532.1, forward strand.
GGGCCGTGTGCTTGTCTGCCACCTAAGTGGTATAAAAAAAAACAAAAAAAAAGTGTCCATCTCTAAGTAAAAAGCACTAATTTATCATAAACCATACATATTATCAGAGACAGAGTGAACGTCAGTGTCTGTGCTAGTATTAAACTGTGTTACAGACACTGGCGCCATCCCCTTACAGATTAGAGCTAATTAGCTAAATTCAAATTAGGGTAAGTACTGCTTTCTATATTAAAACAGTTCATTTAGGCAAGATAAATCATTTTTGGCAGATATTTAAAATGTACATTGTATAAAAACAAGGAAATATAATGTAGTATGACAGGGTGATCAAAGTAGGTACTTTATAATAAATTATTATAAAGTATTATTTTATTAATAATACATTTGATGCTAAAATAAGTTGTATCCGTGTTTTTGGACGTGTAAGCGCGCGCATACGTGTGTGTGTGTGTGTGTGTGTAAAAATTAGACGTATATGACAGTCGTCAACGAATGTTATGTACGTTGCGAAATAAAATGATAACTGCAAAAACAACTTTTCAGGAAAAATTAAAACATGTTTTCAACGATTACTCCGGAATTACTGGGAATAGATGCGTGATAGTTAGGTTTTCTAAAACGTAATATTTTCTACATTTGAATCGTTTTAGTCAAATTTGCCTGACACCTGTCAAAATTAAGATATTTATAGAATAAAAAGTTAGTGTAAATGAATCCTCATCAAAGTTTTATAATGTCAATTATCATTTTATTTTCCGTTCAGCGTGATCAGAAAAAAATATGATACTCGTTACTTATCATTTTCTTCTACGAGTTTTTGGGATGGAAGTGACGATGATAATACTTTAATATAATTTTTTCTCATAAATGCTGCATCGAACGTCATAAGTCGTCGATCCGAACTTCTTAAGTCGTTAGAATAACGTCTTTACACGAAACGAGTGGGCGGTTTTGAACGAGAATAAAATGATAACATGCATTTATCATATTAAGTTTTATGTTTTTTTAATATAATTCTATTACTATTTGTCAATATAGCAAGTGAGGATACGTTTATGGTAATATTATATTATCCTTTTAATCCCGTTCTTTTAGGCCTGTCATAAATCTTTGAATACTATTGTAATTTGTTGCAACTCTGTAAATAACGGTAAAAAAATTACGAAAAAAATTAAGTAGATGTATTAACACTCAAAGATCTCGAAAATGACATAACATTAAAATCAAGATAATGGTAGTTATCATTTTATTCCCCGGGGGCGGCGACTTGTCTAGAGGGGCTCGAGAGAAGAAGCTTGCAGTGCTACCTTGTTGGTTGGTCAGTAGGTGCAGGTGTAGGTAAGACTGGCTAGGGCCTCGAATATGTCAAAAGTGTTGGTGGAAAATGCTGTTAAATCTTCTACTAAACTATCGTGTACTGCGTTAAGCCTTCACTCTTTACTAAATAAGGTAGTCTCTGTTTCCCTTGCAATATAGTATATCAGTCAAATATATGTATATTAAATTAAGCCTTCACTCTTTACTAAATAAGGTAGTCTCTGTTTCCCTTGCAATATAGTATATCAGTCAAATATATATTAAATGTAGATTTATGTACTGTTTATACTCGTACGAGTTTAATAAGAAAGCCATTTTTACAATCGGTCTAAATATCTATTTAAATTAACCGTCTAAAACCATACATATCACTCATCAATATGCCACTAGCTCTCCACCATCCTATGGTAGACTGGCAAATAATCCCTACGGCTTTAAGTCCGCCTATGTACTTCGTGCATAAAGTATAAATAAATAAATAAATAATCGTGAAATTTTTAAATTATTTTGGTGTTCAGAATATAAAAAGCAATACGAATACACCTGTACGCAATGTTCACCACAACCCAGTAGCAGAGGTAGAAAGAAACTGGCAAAGTTTTAAAACAACTATAAAAGAAGGTGACGTGGGTACAATCGCGCTATTCTGTTTACATACAGATAAAACTTTAGCACTCTTAGCACACTTTACAAAGTAAAACAGATGTGGTGTCATTGTTGCTACCCTAGAATGTGGACGGTTAGGGTTGATATGCGTTTTATGGAATTCCTGTAGTGTTTAGTAGTAAACATATTGCTTGAGAATTCTTGTAATAAAGCGAGTATCTTCGAGGGGTTATCATACGAGATGTTTTTATTTTTTAACAAGCGATATATCACAATTTAATCCAAGCGAAAAACAGCTTATAGTAGATCCTGAATTAAGAAACATGGGTTACATTCAATGTCTTCATGATGACATTGTTGTATATCATCACAGATAATATAATGTACTTCGATAATATCATGGAACGCGATAGTCTAAAAGTTATAAGTACTGTATGTTAGACGGATATAAAGGGAAGGAAAATTTGAAATGATTCAGGTGTGGCTCAATAGCTCAGTTGGAAGCGCATTCCCACTGTTAGGGTAAGGTCGTGAGATCAAGTCTCACTTGAGCGTTTCATTTTGTCCGATGTTTTTCGAACTTAAAAGTTAGCATAATAAATGCATTAAAAAATTTATTCAAGCACTGTATATTATTTAAATCCACATCATCATAAGCCCAACTCGAATATAACCGCGGTTGCCTAGACAAACCTTAAGGGTTTTTGTCAACCATGTACGTCATATGCCTTATATGTTTGTGAATACTATAAAAAAATGACTCACACAATGCTTTTTTTTATCACAATTTGATATATGAAACCAATAAAAATATAAATAGGGTGATGTTAACGTTCATAAATGTATTTTATTGTAATTTGATATTAACTTTTTTGGCAGATATACAATCTGAACGAAACAAAATTACGACTATCTGTAGGTTATGCTAGGGGTTTCAGAAGCCAAATAACTGGCAGGTAACTATCCTATAGTCTTTCACTTAGATGTCAAACGCTCTGAACACCACATGGAGTTGAAGAATGAGTTACTTGAACGTATCCCCTTCCTTGTGCATGATATGGTATGTAAATGTTGGAGGTGGCTGGAGCAAGAATACCAACTAATGATTGTAGAAATGAGAAGTCTGAATGAGGCTGGAGAGACGATGATGATATGATGATAAAGAAGTTGTTGGACCAAGTGATGAACAATTTGATGCAAGAACGTTGTGAAGTGGGGATAGCGTGAATCAATATTTTTACTCACTTCAATATACGATAAAAGGCTCATTATTCTAAGATCTTTTGTAAGGTAAAGGTCATTTTCCTTATTGACTAGCCTCAACAAGCTCTACATCTTTTAAATGAAGTATACAATTGAATGAAAAAAATAGGTGCCTTTAATCTATAGTAAAAAGATGAAAGTTTACAACGAATAAAGCGTCGGTCGGTAGCTTAGTGGTTATGGAGTCGGCCTTACGATCGAGAGGTCCCGGGTTACACTACCGACGTGGACTCACTTCTAAAACAAGCAATTTGGCTTAGCTGGAGGGGTTAGAGTGAATATTAGTAATTTAAACAGTCCTTAAACAGTACCCTACTTGATTCTACCAGTATAAAAAGGTATTGCTCTCACATCTACTATCTGGGTGGCTAACACAACAACAGGTGTGCAGTTAATTTGACGACATAAATATAAAAAAATAGATTCATGTATTCCAAACGCGTGATCAAATTCTACAATTTATAGCTCATGTTCTCTTTTAACTGTTACATATGTAGTGAGGTTCAAAAACAGCACAAACAACTAAGGCTTTGACACACTCCAAAATAGTGAAGAGAGTGTATTTTTCTATGTTACCTTTTTTGCATTTTATTGTATGGTTCAAACATATTTACTCAACGCGGTCGTGTTAGTAAAAATGTACTGACGAGTTCACGAGTGGATTGAATTACGAAAGAAAAAATTGAGTGTGAACTTATATAACGACAATGATTTCATTCGACACTGTGACGATACTTTTCATTGTCAAGTTTCTTACGCCTGTTTGTTGTTCTTTTAATTTACTGTATTTATTATTTTAATTAAGATCTATAAAATTATACTGCAAATCATAATATTAAAGCATCACGTTGTTAAATTTTGGATGTTACACGAGTCTTTCAATAAGCTATTTTGCCGCTTTGTCCACTATCCTCTTCAATTAACTCCGTGGAATCTCCAACTTGTAAAACAATGTATAGTGCTTATTAATCAAGTTTTTCGACTCAGTGAGTTTCCAACCAGTTATTTGCTAACCCTCGAAGTGGTGTTATCCATATCTACAGATTTGAATATTTCTTAGTTTGAAAGCCTCGAGGGTCTGATAGGTTTGTTATTACAGTTGAAATTTTGAATTTAGATTAGACTGTTTAATATAGCAATAGAATAATACTGCCTTTGTGTAAACAAACCGTGTTTATAACCATAGAAATCCATGTATGTAGTACAAATTAGTAAGGATCTATCTGATAGACTCATTGGTCTGAATCTCGTAGTTTGCTTTGTATTGTATGCACTTAAATACAACACATATACTGTAAATATTATACCGTATCAACCGACTATAGTAGAACACTGAAAAACAACCACCACTAGTAATGAATATACTACATAAGTTCACAAAAGAAATTAGTATCGGGAACACACTCGGCGTCAAAGATAAATAATTAGATTGCATGGCAAACATTGGACTGTGATAGGCTGATTGATTGCAAAACAAAGGTTGAGCGTCAGATTCATCACAAATATCACTGGTAATGGATCTGGGGCTGAATCATATAGGTATAAGAGTGATAAAAGTTGTTATGAGAACAAAATATAGTTAATAGCTAAAGCATGGTAAATCTAAATGATGTGCTTAGGTACATTTTAGCAGTAATCTTCCAATAATATAAAAGATAGTGATAGGCTTCTATTTGAATAAATATTTCTGTAAACCTCGGTTTTATCTATTAACTAAAAGCATTACATCAATCAACTATTTCTTCGACAAAATGAACAAAGAATTTTCAGCTTCAGCAAAGTCGGTTAAAATGAACTAAAGTATAAAGAACAAAGGCTAAAGAAATAATAAATATTGTGAATCAAATTTTGGTTCATTAAAGCTAAAATTTTAAGTTACAAATCATTAAAAATAATTGGATGGAAATGCTGACGTGTTGTTTTTTTACAGATCGGGTTCCAACATCGAAGAGAATATATTTGGAGGAAGACTGGAAGATCTGCTGAATAATGTGTACGAAGGTGAGTTATAAGGATACGATAAATTTTATTTTCCTATTGTTTCTTTATGCGTTTTCAGAGCTGTCAGATGGAACATGTTAAAGGCACCCCAAAGTTGAATTCAATATTAAAATTTTCTCTTGTAGAGGTAATATTTTAAAGCACAAGTGATCCCTGAAACCTATATTTATAATTTCATCCTATTTTGAATAACACTTTCTACCCCTTTTTATTTGCTATAAAATTCACGCCTGTATTCCCCGAAAGGGTAGGCAGAGGTGCTAGCACCCACATTAAAACAATTTGTATTAATTAACTTTCATGCATTTTTTTAAATTAATTTAGATTTTGATAGTCAAATAAGAATAGTATTTGAATATAATATGAAGTTTGTAACCTAGGTGATGATAAATCAGTTGGAACAATTATGGAAAATGGAAAATTATATAAGCTCATTATATATAAGGATGATATATAAAATAAAGACCAGCCAAGAAAGAAAACAAATTCATAAAATACAGTGTTCCGTTACTTTAACTTCCTATGTTGAAGTTAAACTAACCCAGACTAGCGTAAAGTGCATTGGAAGCAAAAAGTTTGACAGAGACAAGGACTTAGGTATCATCCAGATATCTTGAAATTATATATCGTACGACCTTACGTAGATAATCATCAAGATATTTATTGAGTAATTTGTATATATTTACTTGTATTTCAGCAGTGTAAAATTGGATGCACCTTTTTAAAAAATGACTGATTTTCTTGTGATCTTTTAGATTCTTATTCCATCCAGTTTCGCAACAAAAGAAGCTTACAAATGATCATATCCCAGCATTTTGGTGAAACTACAGTTATGCCCGGCGTTGATGTAAGTAGACGTGTCTAACATTTTACGAGATTTCAGAAGTCATAGAGCAATTTTAGGAAATATTTTGTTTGATTTAAATTTTTATTCTAATAAAAGTAACATTTTGTGAGTTTTCAATCGCAAATACATATTTGTTTCAAATTTAAGCTATTTTAATAAACATTCAATTTAGAGATTCGTTAACTTGTTATATTATTAAGTAATTCAACAGAATTAGAATTTCAATAAGAGACTTGTAGAGTTCTTTTTTTTAAATTACGTACACTTTTGATAATGAAACAAAAAAAACATTGAAAAGTCAAAATGTGAGCTTTAAATACTAAATTCGGATTTGGATTGTGGATGGATTTGATTTCGGAGGCGATGAAATCTTATCTCACATCAAAATTATTAGAAAGAAACTGACGCTATCAGGAGGAGAGGGGGCGAGTGCAATTTGTTTTGTAATGAAGAGTTCCGTTTTTACAATATAACGGTTAGATGATATAGAAGCGAACAACACAGAACAATAAAGAACATGCTATAAAGATAAACCTTGAATATAAAGTGAAATTATACAAACTAAAGCAAACAATTTAAGCTTACGTCTTCAATTTCAAGTGGTATTTTAAATTCAACATTGTATTATATTCCGAGGCTTTGTTTCCCGATTTCAATTTTATACTATTCATTTTAACATACAAAGTTAGACTGTATTCTCCAGATTTCAAAGTTGCTTTTTATTTGCAGGTGAGTTTACAATGTACCTTGAATGGACCACATCCAGGCAGATTTGTTTGGGAAAGGGACGGCATTGTTATATCATCTAATACGGATTCCAGGTGAGGTATTATGAAATGTTTCGTTTAGTTGCATTTCATGTAGCAGCAGCTATTGTTATATCTTTAAAACAAATAGAAATCAGGTCTAACGCAAAGAATTTTACAGGGGTTAACAAGAAATGTAATTACATCACTAGTAGCGTTTTATTGGAAAAGCATCCACATTTTTGTTTCCTCCTTGAGACTAATTTAACGAAATAATATTCTAATATATTTAGTTTTACACATACATACATATATATAATCACGCCTTTATCCCCGGAGGGTTAGGCAAAGGTGAGTTAACACCCACATTTCACCAATAATTGTAGTTGGTTTCACGTAATAGGGGTGAGACTATTGCCATAATTTTCCGGGCAATATTATTGACTCGGGCCTATATTTGAGGCTGAGTCTAGTCGTAATATATATCTCTGGTACTAAACAGCCCTATCCCTTAGTTGCATATAAGAGATGGAGTGGCCCAGAGTCTTCTCTGCCGGGAACCTCGCGGCTATTAACTTCTAAGTTCTACAATTTTGATAGAAATACCGCAAAATATTTAACCTATACGCTAGCACTAAGCGCAACACAATAGCCACGTTCCGTCTCACCACCGAAATGGACAACATATTCAATGCCAACGAAGATATTTGGGACGTGAATCGTGCACCGAATTCCCACTTTGTGATTTCACACTTGTTGACCAGTTGCACTTTAAAAAGGCAGATAATAAATAAATGGTAACTTTTTAGGTGAATGAAATTTTATAGCATTTATTATGCTAACTTTTTAAGTTTCAAGTCCCACTAGAGCGCTTCTTTTTCCCGATGTATTTCGAACGGTGACTTTTTATTTAGACATTCATTACATAAATAAATAAAATGTCCTATTTTATTAAATAAATTAATCATAGAAATTGGTTTCTGGTACAAAATTTCCGATTATTTTAATATAATATGATCTTCCAGATACATAATAGGACAGTCCATGGCTCCAGATGGCGGAGTGATAACACAGCTAAATATATCACATCTGAGAGTTGATGACGCAGGTCTATTCTCTTGTGTTGCTCATCACGGAGATAACGTTGTGGCACATCACGATAGGCTGAATGTTTACGGTAAGTGAGAAAATTTTTGATAACGTTTTCCAAAGTTCAAAAGTTAAATTGGTTTCATAAAATTTTATGTTAGTACCCACCTGCCCTTCTTACGTAAAAAATTTAGACCTTCGAATTTGGAATATATTAACAAAGGTAGAATCCAAAAATATTACATTAAACGATATAACGTTTATCTATATCACGTGTCTACGATATTTGTAATTTCTGTCGTTACAATCTTTTTGTCTGTAACTAACTTTTAATAATTCCATGAAAAATTTGTATTTTTGAGAAAATGTCAAACCAAATTAAAACCGAAATTTTGTAGAAATATAACAATATCAAGAACAATGATAAAATAACGTAATGAATTATAGTATTAAACAACCATAAACCTAATAAAAAAATTCTATACATAACATAACATACATAAACTCACGCCTGTATTCCCCGAAGGGGTAGGCAGAGGTGCTAGCATCCACATTTTGCCAGTTTATGTTTAGGTCCCAATGTAATAGGTGGCGAGCCTATTGCCATTAACCGGGCACTTATAAACGTACAATAAATACACACATAACTTCGAAAAGCATCGGAATGTCATTGGCGTGTGCCATGGTAAACCTGGGATCGAACCCGAGACCTCGTCTCAGCAGTCCATTACCCATACCACTAGGCTACCGCAGATACGATATATATGTTGTTGGCCCGAAAAACGTTACCTATTCCAAATTCAAGATATTTTTTTTGACAGCCTCTGTGGTGTGGCGGTAGTGCACGCGACTGCCACGCAGGAGGCGCGGGTTCGATTCCCGCTCAGTGCAAATATTTGTATGCATGAATATGGCTATTTGCATTGGTCTGGGTGTTTCTATGTATATATGTATGTATTTACAAAAAAAAAAGTATATAAGTATGTTTATCCGCATTCTAGATTCCATAACACAAGCTATAAAAAAAAGCTTACCATGGGTCTCATAGCGTTGTGTAGCATGTTGGGAATTTAAAAAAAAAAAAAAAAAAGATATCGAAATCCTGAGTTTAAATTTCAATTTTGTATAAAAATAGATAAAAATTTAAAATTGATTTGCGATGTAACGCATGAAGAGTTTTATAAGTATGAATGAAAATAAAATAATTAATTTCTCTCCAATTATTTTAAATAAATATTAAGTTTATTATTATTATTTTAAATCAATATTAAGTCGTCTGCGCTGGTATGGACATGTGATGAGGCGGGACGAAGAGCACGTAGTGTGGAAAGCCCTAGCTATCCCTGAAAATAAGAGAGGCAGAGGACGCCCTCAGGACACGTGGTGGACAACCGTCTCCAAGGACTTGGAACGGGCTCAAATTGACAACCAGACAACTCAAGATAGACAGTCTTGGCGACTTACAACGAGGAGGGCCGACCCCAAATGAAATGGGAAAAGGCACGACAGAAGAAGAAGATTAAGCTAAACCCCACTAGCCGTGGTCCTACCGTGGTACTAATCTGCATAGGGCAGATTGGAGTGTTATTTACAAAACGGAGGCGAGAAGTGAGGTTGGTTGCCCGAACTACGTTACGCAAGGGCGGAATGACTGCACTTCCTGTAGCGCCGGAGAAGAGCAAAACTTATGCATGCCTGCATGCAGGTGAGCATGCAGGCAAGCAAGCATTTTCTACTTACCTCATGCAGGTTTACAGGGCGTTTGACTGTTGGGCTTATGTTCTTTTGGACTTATCATAGTCAGTATACGTGTTTATGAATTTCGGATTAATATTTATTCGGAATGAAAATGGTTTCGTATATTGAAATTCGGAATTCTGACATTCGTAGTTTTAAAATATTGGGAATTTTGAAATTTGGGATTTCAATAAATAGGATTCATGATTCATCGAATTTCTGACTTTCAGAATTTCAAATCATTCATATTAAGACATTCGGAATTTTGTGATTTGTGATTGTCAACTTTCAGAATAAAGATTTTCGCATTTATGCAGTGTACCCAAAAATAATACATGCCTCATGTACTACAATATTTAATATAGTATTCAATTTTAAATATAAAATACTGGTGCATATAAAACGGATTTAAAAAAATATCAGGGGTTTATTTCTCTCGCAAATTGTAAGGGTTTCAAGTCTCATTACTATGATGTCGGGTCTAACGACTCTTGGCTAATTGGCGAGGAATTCGTACCAAATGAACAGTTACACGAAATCTGTGTTTTGTGTTACTTCTAGGGGAATGAATTTATTTTTGAAATGAACATTCTGAGTTATATTTCGAGATGAGCTTCTTTTGAAGCTATTTTCAGGGAGCAAAGATTTTGCTTAAGCTTGTAAGGAATTATTAAAATATTTTTTTAAATTACTGTTAAATTTCTTGTTTTAAATATAAATGAATTCTCAGAAAATGGGTCGTGACGTGCCTTTGTATATATATTCTATAATTCTATATGGGAAAGTTATGCGGGAAATTTCGATTAGTAGTAAGAAGTTCTGTAATATCAAAAGCATACACAGATTACAGTGCTTGGAAGATGAGATGTCATACGATGTCAAAGCTCTAATAAACCTCTCCTATCAAAGGTTTATCGTCTTTACCCGTTACTAAAGATTATGGCGTTTGATCTTTCACCGTCTTCGCTTGATGTTCAAGCATGTCAGAGCGCTAATGTTGACACAAAGAGCAGACTGCTATTTGAATGTTTTTTTTATAGCATTTATTATGCTAACTTTTAAGTTCGAAAAACATTGGAAAAAATGAAATGCTCAAGTGAGACTCGAACTCACGACCTTTCCCTTACAGGGGGACTGCTCTGCCAACTGAGCTATTGAGCACCACTTGAATCATTCCAAATTTTCCTTCTCTTTATATCCGTCTATAAGGGCGACGGTGCAGCCATCTACCAACATTCTTACGAACGACTGCTATATTGCAAAATGTTCATAGATTAGATATTGATTGATTTTCTACAATACATATTCATGAAGATATTCTCATTTAATCACATCTTTGATGTGCTTTGACCTTTAGAATTTGAATTGATAATTTTTCTCTTACTATTACTAATATGTAGGTTGAATGCCACTACACTATTCGTAAACCTACATTTTCAATATATATGTTTTTATTCTTGTCCATTTTTGTTAGTTCAGAATCTATTGGGCAGATTTATTTCAAGAACCATTAGAGTGTACCATCCCATATTAAATAGAAATTCTTCAAGGCTCTTTGTAGTTTTGATTAGCAATTATGATTTCGAATCTTTTTTGCTCCTACATAGTGACTTTTGTATATTGTGTTGCAATACGACTTCAGAACATCTGTAGCACAGTGTAATAGGATTATCTTTTAACAAAGTATAAATTGAAGACATCTTTAAAGTTTCATGATCTAATCCTAAAACATTGTTAGATCTTTCTCTACTCCAATAAAACTAAAACCAATTTTCTTAGCGCATAAAACTGTTATATAAAATGTATTTATTACTGCAGGACCGCCGTACATCCGGACGCTGCCACCGTTTAAAGTGCAGAGCGGACAAAGTATTACGTTGAAGTGCCCATACTATGGATATCCTGTGAGGTAATACTTTTAATTTTGAGTACTTACTTTTTTTATTATTGAATATTTTATACTACTAATTACAAATAAAATAAAATAAACCATTTAAAAACTATAACTAAGACTTAAATTAAAACGCGTCGTAGAATTCCTCCGCATCGCATGCCTCTTGTGGCAGCGTCCCCAGAAGACTGGCAGCATTGCCACGTTGTATGGCAATGCTTATTCTCTGACCTAAAAAGAGGCCAGCCCTCTGGTCACGAGAAGCGTCGACCATACTTTTCGCAATCTCCCTGAAGAGAATGCGAGCGCTCGGGCCCCATGGCCCCAACGTATATTATGTAGAACAAGCTTCACATTACTGATCTCGGAATGGTAAATCAAATTCTTGGTTATAGGTTATCTCCAATGTTAAAGGTAGTGTCATAAAATATGAGATAAATCGGGTAAAGATGGTTGAATATTGATAAGGATTGGATTGTTTAGTATCATTAGTAACGAAAAACTTATTATTACTAAGTAAGTAATTAGGTTTTTAATGAAAATGGAAATAGTAAAAGTGTTAAAATAATATCAGAAACTCAGCCTATCTCAGCTAAAAACTCATATATAGCAAATTTGCCTTCCGAAAGTTTCCGATTAAAAATTATTTCATAAAACATTATGAAATAATTATACCATAACGTACTGTATACATGTATGAGTATGCGTCGCATTCTATTATTTTTATGTAAAGGATGTTTTTGTGGGTCATGCATAATTACTTGACATAGTAGGTGAATAGCATAGAACCACAGTAACATATATTATACAGATGCAATAATAAATGCTTCACTACTTACTGAAGTTCTAGCCATTTACTACATCATTAATTTTATTAAGGCCGATGTCAAAGATTTCTTGTACTTTTGTCTCTATTAAATAATAGGCATCTCTAGTACTGGAAACCCAAAGTATATTTACGCAGATATAAGTTTATCTTTCGACGTCACTTTTATGATCTCTTCGGAGACTCCATCAAAATATTTTATAGCAAATAAAGATCAGATGTGTACAATTTCCTGTATTTTTGGAACAAAGATGTTTTATTTGAAATGAAATCTTTATAAAACCTTAAAAATAATACTAGTTACCACACATCTGAAGGTAGTATTAACTCTTTGATATACAGTACGTTGATAAATGCAAACCCTAACTATTCAATAAGATAATAATATATAGAGAATTCGAAATGTGTAATTAAATCGAATATTTTAAAAAAAAACTAATCTCATATTCTGAATTCATTCTTTTCACAGGGACATAACGTGGGAATACAAAGGGAGAGAAATAAGTTCAGATATAACAACACAAGGTAATCGGTACAAGCGATCTGTGAATAACGCGGCTAGTAAGGAAATATTTGGACGCAAACCAAAGTTACGATCCAAGAGAGACTTGCCAACAGCCTCCAGTGATGGTCTTCTGAGTATACCTAAAGTCTCAAAAAGCGACAACGGGGCTTCTTATTCTTGTATAGTAAGAAGTCCGTCAGGAGAAATGGCTAAAAGGTCATTCGAATTACACGTAGTAGAAGCACCCCAATTGGAAGAAATTCTCCTACCAGCGGGTTTACAAGAAGGTCAAATTGTCCAAATTCATTGCAACTTGAAGAGTGGTGATTCACCTGTTTACTATTCTTGGCTGAAAGATGGGAAAAAGATTGCTACACATCTGAAGGTATACTTCATTTTTAATTACGAAATTATATCTGATTACGGTAACGGGTAATGTAGCGTAAAGGGTTTGTATTTGGTGAAATTTTTCTTTTGTTTTTTTTTTTTTTAAATAGAAAAGAATATATTTTTATTTTGTGATTTGAATCTTAAACTTGTATTTTATTAATATTCAACTTTGAGATATCTCAGATTGTTAATTATTTCCAGATTGTAGAAAAGAGTTTAGAGGTCTTCAGTGTGCTTATAATAAAGAACGTATCTTTGGACCATTGCGGCACTTATACCTGTGTAGCTGCAAACCATGTGGCCAAGGTGAATCGAACAGTGAATCTGTACATAAAAGGTAACTTTCTGTGATTGAATTAATCGTATCTAATTTGGTTGATCAACCTCGAAAAATAATGCAATGAGTTTTTGGTAACTAAACTTGTGGGCTCAAACCTATAAGTGCCATTTTTTGTGTAATAATCGAACACTTCTTGATCTAATAATAATAGTCTTAATTTGAATTCAGTCATTTCGAGAATTTAAAATCTCCTTACATATATGTGAACCCATTGAATCATTAAAAGTTAGTACAGAAGTTATTATTTACAATCCAATAGCCAAATCCTTTGTTCATGCTATATATTTTCATTCTACATTATTTTTATCTAAATTAATAATTATCAGTTTAGAGTTAAGACTATAATATTAATAACTTCAAAAAGCTCTCTATACTTAATCTAGTCACTTCATAGAAAATATTGCGGCTTTATAAATTCTCTTCTTCTTATGAAATATAATATAAATATGATGAATAATGATTAACTAGATAATGATTCTTCAAAGTAAATTATACGTCACATTTTATCAAGAGTCTGAAAATAATCGTAGTGTTGAAAGAAATAAGATTTTTCCCTTCGTGCTAGAGAGACTTATTTTCATCTTTTAAAGTAGTAATTTTGTATCCATAGTATGAGCACTTAGAGTAAATTATACAGAGCTTTAGAACTAGGTACTCGTTACGTTTTAGTAACATGATTAGGTAAACACTAAAATATGTCTGAGACTGCGACATTTATTATTAGATTGAAAAATACTTCAAAACTTATTCCTAAGGGATAAAAACATGAGTGATTGTAATATTTATGGTTAATATTTGTCCAGCAGTGGACTGCGATAGGCCAATTGATTGAAGTATTGAATAGGCAATGCTGTAATGGATGAAATATGCAAAAAATCATTATAACAATGGATCTGCAAAGCCGCTTTAAATTAAAATTTTAACGAAACTCGTATTTAAATTTGCTTTACATTTTGATATCTACTGAATTTCATTATTTTGTGAAGCTAATTAAAATCTGCTGCCTTTCATAACGAACGTGTTGTATTTTTTATGTTTATTTTTCACTCCGGATTTCGTTTTGAAGGCAAGATCTAATTCCATATTTGAAACAAGAATATAACCAAGAAGATTTTTTCTTGTAATATCTTCATTTTATAGGGTGACAAGGTTCCAGGTAACAATCTCTTACAAAGTCCGAGTTAGATTTTTACGAGACTAAAAATACAAGGGTAATATTTATTTTAGGGGTTTATTTGTTTCAGGGGAACAATTATTATTCTTGCAGTCAGGCCATTTAATCAACAAGGACTCGACCCATGTTTACGAAAGATAGTTTATTTTTAAATAACTCTTAAACTTAAATACGTGTGTACTTACTATAGCATTTTAATACACAGTGGCCCCCAAATGGAGTGAAGAACCTCAAAACTCATCATTGCTTCTTGGCCGAGGTGGACACATATCGTGCAGTGCCAACGGATACCCACAACCCCAAACACACTGGTTAAAGAAAGATAGTAAGTATATAAGAAATTAAATAGGTTAGAACTCTCGAAAACCAATAAAACAAAGTAGTCAGGATATTACAAATATCCGTACCGAGATACGGATATTTGAAAAGCACTCAAGATTTCCTCCTTAGACTGAACCAATAATGAAATTATTTTCAGCAAGTAGGATTCGCAATATTGAGATTAAAAGTTTATGACTTAATCTGGCCGTTTCCGTTTTCAACCAACGATTTTCTACCCACGACTGTTAAATTACCCGTCTGACTTTTAAGTGCTATTTGTTATTTTTATCATCATTGTTTACTCTCATCGTCATATAGATATTATCCTGATTGCATCCGAGCCCGAGATGCCTCGAAGTGCAGAGTCCACCCTCCGACTCTTCCTCCTCCACTTCGCACGATCTTGGGCGTCCATTTGCACGCATGTCACCCTCCACGATGTCAAACTAGGACTTCTTGGGACTACCCCTTCTTCCTGGACGTGGTGGGGGCCGCTATTGCCAGGCATTTGTTACCCACAAAACCTGACTGTTGCCGCAAGACGTTGCCTCACCAAGGAAGACGACTCTCTTGCATTTAACCTGCGATGTCACGGACATGATTGTTCACTCTAAAGATCATAGTTTGTTATTATATAGTAATATCATATCTATCATAGTTAATAAAATAACCCTACTGATTAAAAACAATGAAAGTTTTAAAAGCAAATTTGATAATGATATATAATTATTATTTTATTTATTCATATTGCGGTAAAGACATTTTGGATACACCAACCGCAGACATGTCGCATAATATGAATGCAACAAATGGTTTATCAGAAAATGAAAAAGTTAAAGCTATTTTTGGAAGCGATAAAGCACGTATAGGTACTAAAAATACTAGTGTACATTCATTTCAACGATCCATTAACAGAAAAATGAAAACGTCACATTGGTTGCCTCAACTAATGCTTTTTTATGGGTATTTTCCTGTTTTAAAACCAATTCACCATACTTCCTCGAATTAGTGGAGTCCAAAACTTTTTATCTTTGCTTCCAATTTCCACGCAGGGTTGCAAGTTGAGCTTATTAGATAACCATTTACAGACTTTATGACAAACCTGAATCTATTTCAGTTTGTCTATTACACCCGAAACGTGGTTGGCTAATAAAAAATTTAGCAGGACACTCCAAGTTGAGCTGTGAAAGAGTCGTGATTTTATCCAAATTTAACTTTTCAGTTGTATCAGACACATGGAGACCGGTACTAGAAGTTGCTGGTGGTGGAGTCCTTAGTCTTTCCAATGGATCATTGATATTTGATTCCGTAGCACTTTCTGATGCCGGAACGTACACTTGCCATGTTGAGAATGGAGTTGGAGAACCCCTCAGTAAAACTGTATGGATCTCTGTCAATAGTAAGTGATGTTCTTTCTTTGTTCTATACCAAATATGTCTTGAAAATTTTATGGACTACCATTGTAGTGTGTATTGAAAGAGACTAAATTGCTATATTAATAATAATAAAAAATAGTATGCTGTACTTGCTTGGTTATCGCTAAAAGAGGCATCTCATGTAACTTCGAGAACAATAGAAATGAAAGTAAGTGCAACGACCAGTACAGTCACGTGATGCTACTTAAAGAAAGATAGGTAAACTTGTGTGTAAAAGGATGTGTGTTAAATTAAAGTAAATAATTACGATAGTGCTTGAAAAAAATGTTAAATATTTTAATACTAACAGTTCTCAATAAGTTCTCAAATTTATCAGTTTTTTTTTTCATGATTTACATATCCTAATATTTTATACGATGGATAGTTTTCACTACCCAAATACCTCTTTTTCCCAATGACCTTCTGTCTACCAGCTGAGATTTCAATTTGCTAACAGCTAACGTTATTTTGTATTTACCTATGGAAACATAAATGAAGAACAATACTGTCTATCAGTGAATGATTAACTACTCAGTAGTTTCTTCAATATCGGTGATATGATAAATCTGTGATTTAATAATAACATAATGATTAGATCCAAGCTTAGATCTATGAAATACTTGTATAGTAATTTAGCTTAGATGTCAAATAATACCCACTAGCATAATTTCCTTCTGACATAAATCTTGAGACACCAGAATTTAATAGTTGCTATGTCGTAAAGTTTAGGTACATAAATGATCTTTGAACGTCAAGTATGAATATATTACAGTTTCTGGGTACATCAAAATAATTACATAAGATGTCGTATATTAATCAAAAGGAGACGTTGTGCTCTCTACGTTTAAATTATGTCTAGTGTATTGTCATCACAAAATAAAGGGTCCGTTATGACATGACATCTGCCTTCTTGACGTAACTAGTGATTTATCCATACGACTCGGTACTCGGTACTCACAAAAAAACGATTCAAGTATACTAGAGAATTAAATCGTAAGTCCTTGAAAAATATATATTGATCGATACGTTTTTTCCAAAACCGATTATTATTAATCTTTAGAAAATATGAAATAATCGTTATGCACAGCACTGTGGTATCAGATCTGTCGTTGAAAAATGTTATCAACTTCAGTAAATTTATATTCTATCATCACTAAATCGCTAAGATCGCTCTAAAATAGAGAACTTCATGGGCGATACCCATAGAGTAGAGAAAAACATCTACCTAACCTTTTAGATTGTGATGAGTGCAAATATAGAGGTTTCAAAATATTTCTACTTTTATCATTATTATCCAGAAGTAATAGTTTTTGGCACTTTCCGTTTCCGTCCAATTTTGTTTAAGCTCACTTTACTTTGTCAAATGTTACATAGCAGATAAAAAGGCTCGCACTTTGCGTTATACATATGAAATTAAATGAGAAAAGAAAAGGAAAGATGCGAGCGTCTTTGTGACGTCTCAAATCCCACAAACTGTAGTGCAATTCCTACTTAAATTTGAAGCTAAATAAATGAATTACATACGTCCCGATTTAATTTCAGCCAATCAAGCTGGGTAAAGCATGAATAATAATTATGAAATTTAGAATTAACGATGAAATAATTTCAATTCGGGCTGTAACTTCAATATCGGACGTTAAAAATAATGAATGAATAATTAAGTTAAATACTCCTACAAATATAATAAAAGAAATTGGGGTACCAAACGTTAGAGTTAATTGATTTCGCGTAATTGGAACTAATAAGTCTCATGAGATTTGATTAGAACTCATTACTAATATGTTATCAAATATCCTTCGATTTCAATCAAATATTAATTACCAGGATTGGAATCTTGGTTATATTACAATCACGAATGATTTTAACTTTAACAATTTCTAATTAAGATAATATCACAGCATTTGTCAATGCATATTTTTATTTAGCCTCTATACACTTCGAACATCAGAGAATCAGCTTTAAATTCCATAATAACCAAAATAAAGTACATAATTAGTAACATTTTAGTAACTAATAAAATAATCATAATTTTTAAATTAAAATTTCAGCCAGTTACAAAAAGTTCAACTGATCGCAGGTTTCATAGTATTATTAATTTGATTCTACTGACTAATAGCGATACCTCTTTTCTAACTTTGTTTTTCTTCCATTACGCCTCTCAAAGTATGCAAAATTATGCGTTGAAGATATCAAAGCAAACGTGGTTAGGTAAACATTTAGTTAAGTGCCTCAGTTTAAACAAATAAAGAGTGTATTTCCTTGAGGAACATTCGATATAATAAGCGAACTTGTTTAAAATTTATAAAAGACATTTTTGTTTAAGTTTAATCAAAAAGTTTAGAATTTTTTGAATCAGTCTTTTGTGGTTTTTCATCGAAAACGTTCTTATAATGTTGTAGATGCACTTGACCTGCAAGTACAGCCCAATTTTATATAAGTAATTGTCTCTTCAATATTACTACAACCTTGCCCAATGTTTAGTTAATGGTAAGGTCTCATAAATGAGGGTCTCAGGCTATCCTCAACGAAAAGAGACGATACTATTAAGTTTGTAGCTAGAATCGATCACTCTCTAAGGAAGTTTTTATACTGTGAAATGCAATTTGAATAATCTTTTTCAGAACCAGTAACATTTGATATCATCACAAAGAATATGACTGCAAAGCTTGGTCAGCATGTTGCCATTGAATGTCAAGCTAAAGGTGATGATCCTATAAGGATAATGTGGACAAGGAACGGAAAACCTATTAATCCGTTAACACAAAGGTAAGGTAAACAGTAAAAGAGATATTTAGTTTAGGTAAAGTACGTCTAGATGTACATTTCATTACCGATGTTAATTAATGTGTCACAAGCTCGACCGCTTGGTTTTATGTAAAGAAATGTCTTACAATATTTTTTTAAATATATAGTGCGACAATCAGACTCTGTAAATATTAATATTTCTTTAACTTTTGTTGCTACTTATGTTATAATTAAAATATATCAAATAGTTGTGAATAACACTTGAAAAGATAAATTAATTAAACCTATTAATACTATTTATAATATGTTTAATAAAGTTACTTTTTCTCCTAGAGTTAAAATATCTGAAGCTAAAACTGATGATGGGGTGACAAGCATATTAGAATTACTGCAAACTGAGACAAGTGATGGTGCCTTGTATCAGTGCAGAGCTGGCAACCCGTTTGGAGCTGACGTATTCAGTGTATACCTTACTATATTGGGTATGATTGATTACGTACTTCTACATATATTTCGGCTTTGACATTTCATATTCATCAAACAACAATTAGCATAATGCAGTCCACTGCCGGACTTCAGCCTCCTCAGTGATGACATACCGCGTGGACTCTGGTCCCGTTCCCGCTGCAGACCCTCCCCGATAGAGTGATGCCGATGATATTAAGACTATGATGACACTCACAAATAATGTGGTTTAACATCGATAAAACATTTTTGAAATAGATTCAGTTGATCCGGATTACCTCTCTTTTAAGTTACTTTAAAGTACAATTCAATGTAATTAGTTTTAGTCACACGAAAGGCTTTTGCAACTATTTCTGTAATATTAACGTTAACAATAGAAACTATATATAAAACACACGATATTAACACGATGTTATTGGCCCTTACAAATTTTTTTTTTATGTAAAATGATTTGGCACTAGTGGCATTATCTTATTATGGTTTTCTATTGTAAATTTGATTGCATGACAGATTACACTGTCAGAACACCGGTAACAGTGATTGGTAAAATTAAGATTTACTAAGATATCCGTATCCGTTCTCTTACTAAATGTGGTAATTACACATCATAGAGTATGCTGATATCGTCTCAGAAATACATTCGGTAACGGCAATCACCAAGAAATTTATTATATGACTATATTATGCATGCTCGTAGATCTTGAGTAGGTACAATCGAATTTTAAATAGCGTTCGAAGTACTACATTATATGATCTATATTCTTATCTGTAGAATATATTTCATGATATAAAGTTATATAATTTGCCAAACTACTTCGGTACCAAATTATTGCAGTTATTACAAATAGGTATTTGAATGAATTTTTTATAGCATTTATTATGCTAACTAATTCAAATATTTGGGCGGAGTAATTAAAAATCAATGTTTGAAAATGTTTAGGAAAAAATTCATTGGTTTTAATTGATTCAGGTGTGCCTCAGTAGCTCAGTTGGAAGAGCATTCCTCCTGCGAGGAAAAGGTCGTGGGTTCAAGCCCTACCTGAGTAATTAATTTTTCCTGACGTAATCGTAAACAATACCCACGCCTATAAATTCCTGAAATTAAATAAATTCAATATTACACGCAATAAATATGTGTAATTATAGCTTTGTTTTTTTTTAAATTTGTGTTTTAAACTTTAAATTATTATAAAACATATACTGGGAATCCCTATTATATGATAGGGGTCTTCTAGTTATTTTTTATCTTTCAGAACCACCTATGCCACCAACTGATCTATCAGTAGACTCAATAAAGAGCAGGTCAGTGAAGTTATCTTGGAGGGACATAACCAGGACTCTCGCTCAGTACTACAGTCTGCAGATCATCAGTAGCCAAAGATTATCTTGGAACAGTGCCAGAGTTATCAACATAACCAGGTAAGTTATTTGAATTTCGAAGAAATATAATTTTATAAATTTCGTGTATTAACTTCAGACTGAGTAGGCACACTAAGGGCCGGTTCGACCAAACGCGAGTAAAGGTTATTCCTAGAATAAACAGCCACTATGTGGGTGATATTGCCTGTTTATTCTAGGAATAAACTTTACTCGCGCTTGGCCCAATGTACCATAAGTTTGTTGCTGGTTCGGCTATTGAGGAAATAGTTCAGGAATGCGTACCTATTATCTTGAGTTAGTGATAGTAAAATGATAATAACAACAAGCATTTATAAGATTACGGAACAAAAAAACCATACTTGACAAATAAAGCTATAGTTTCGCCCTACAGTATAAAGACAAAGCAATTTGTTCTCGTAGTTCTAGTGCAGTGATATTACCTACTAGAGTTAGAGACACGAGATCGATTTTCCTAGTCTTTGTCAACAGCCGCTGCTTGATTGGACATATAGCCGCATTCAAGATTCTGTTATTTTTATCTTATATTCTCATAAATATTCGTTATATTTCGAAAATCTGAGTGATTACCCTATTACTTTTTTGGATATACTATTGCCTTTAATGCCAACTTTACTTGGTGCCTCTTATGCCCTACCTCCTGCACGCTTCGGGACCCATAGACGAATTAGACTAGTTCCCATCCCTCGATGGTGCTCTAAAGATGATCTAAATAAACCCACTGACAACGCGGTCGAGTTGACACAATTTTATTCAGGAATCATTTGAACAGTTAATCATTGACATGAGTAGAAGAAGATGGCATTAGTATAGTTATTCCTTATTACCATATAAACGTATTTAAATGGTAGTTCTACAGTCTCTTATTTCTTTATCATTCGGAACTTGCTTACCCATTATATTTTCATGAATATGCAAATCGCGAACAAGGAGCTGCAAAATAATCACGGCAGTTTTAGTTCCGAGTGTAATATTAAAATAAGTTTTTGTACAAAGTATTCTATACAAGCAATTGTTTTACTTTCGTATGTTTTTTACTCGACTGTTTTATTTTGTCTCAAGATTTTGTGATGTGCCGACCCTAATACATTCGTGCCTGATTGGGTGGAAACCCGGCGTTAGTTGTATCAAAAGATAAAATAATAAAGTTATAAGATTGTGTGTAAAATGTTAGCGTTATAAGTAGCACGATTACCATCAAAATTTCCATAAATACTGTATTCCATTTTATTTATTTATATTTGTTATGGTTTTGTGGAACCACTCTTACGTGTTAACACACGCCCAAAATGAAAAAAAACCATCTGTGTTCACAGCAGGATTATCACATTATTAGCACTGTTTAAAATTTTGTGATTATAATACAGATTAGATGAAATACGTCACATCATGGAAGTAGAAGAGTTATTGCCGGCAACCAGCTATACTGCAAGAGTAGCTGGCGGTAACCAAGCTGATCTGAGCCATTACTCAACTCCAGTCAGATTCACTACTACTGAAGAAGGTAAGGAAACAAATTCTACCAATGTATGTCTTAATATATCTAACTTAGTATCAATAATTTTAGTAAATTTTTCAGTTTTATTAACATAACATTTTCATTGTTTTGATTGCTTTGTGAATTATCTCAGGTTAATTCCATATCTAATAAATCCCTATCAGTCAATTCAAATATACTTACAGACTATGGAATTAAAAGTGGTTAGAACAAAAACTTCTCTAAAACACTCGATGTCTCGACCTAAATAAAGGGGGTCCCAGTAAGAGTGCACTTTTTAAAATTGGAATATTTTTTTTGTCATGCAAGTGGTAACTCTGAAATTTTACAGTTGTCACCTCAGTTTATTCCGATTATTAAAAATGGAGCGCTTTTCGAAAAAACAACCCGTTACAATTGTAAAAACTCATTACAAAACAATCGATTTATTGCAGCAACGATTTCCAGAACACATTATCTCACGAAATTCTGATGTCAACTGGCCACCAAGATCGTGCGATTTAACGCCGTGCAATTTTTTTCTTTGGGGTTTTGTGGAATCTCGGGTTTGTGCGAATAAACCCGAAATAATTCCTGAGCGCAACTCGAAAATCCAACGCGTCATCGGTGAGATATAGCCACACATTTCCATGATGGAAAATTTCATGAAAATGCCGGATATTTTATTCCATACATAATCGGAACATGTCTTCTTTAAAATACAATAAAAATATCACAACTCTGTCATAAAATACTTGCTTTAATTATAAAATTAAAAAGTGCACTCTTATTGAGACACCCTATACATATAAGTACGTACTCGCCCGCATTTAACAAGGGTTTCATAAACTGCTGTAGCGAATAATACACGACGAATATCGACATAATTGCCAAAGTTGGCAGCCAAATTATTGACCGCATAATCGTTATTAGTGTTATGGATGGGTACAGTTGGCAATATCGTCAGTGATTATGTTTAATGATTGCTGTGTTTCATGTTACATTTGGGTATATTAATGTTGTATTTCATGAATAATGTTCTGTTTAATATTTGCTGGAAGATGTTGTTGCTAAATGTTTTACTGTCTGTGTGTTGATTTTTGTATTCTATTAGTTTAAAGTGCAAGGAGAGGATATTTGATTTCGGGGGTCTATGTGATTTTCAAAACTATTTTTCATTTACGTGTTCTGCGACTGCGGGGTCCAGTCCATCCAGTCTCCTTGCTCTCTTGCCCACTGTGCCCTTCCATCTATACCATAGCGGACTTGTGTAGGTCAACAGACAATGCTGTCGCCATAGCTAGATATTGAGCCGACATAATTTAATAGATTTGATGAGCCATTGACACGAAGAAGAAGAAGACTACTGATAGAAGTTTTTTCAATGCTCTAGTTCAGACAGCTGTTGTTTTTATTATTTTTATATACTATCAATCTAATCTATCAATCTTATATTCATTTCCAAAGTTTTTTTAGTTCCACTAGTATCGAAAGCGGTCATAGTTCAGGGCACCGTATACGATGCATTTTGTGATTCTATTCTCCATTCCTTATCTACTCCTTATTTATTCTGTGCTAAGGTGCTCTGTCGTAGGTATATTAATTGTATTGTAAGGAAAGTGACTTGGCGTGTACGAAATGATAGATCACTTTAAGTACGAAAAGTGAATTTACAAACGAGTTCTTATGGGCTTTGCTCTTCTAAAATTCTTCACTCTTCATTTGAAAGAACCATTGTGTTTTATTAATACTTACTTCGTTTATGGCAGAAGCTCTTTCAAGTGCAATTATTTTTTCACTAGCCCCGTCATCTCCACCACTTGGAATACAAATAGAACCAACAGAGTCACCAGGAGAACTCAAAGTGAGATGGTTACCACCGCCCACTGACAGTCATAATGGGCTTATATTGGGTTACCGGGTGAAAGCTGTCCCGCAGATGACAGGAGTAAAAGGTAAATAAAAATATTAAGGGTTCACAGCATATAGTATTATTATAGCAAGTACTATGATTATAGTTATATATTTGTATAAAGTAGGTATATTGCTAACTGCAATTAAGATTAAATCTTAATTTTTATTCGAATTAATTCGAATACCAAAGAACTTACCGATATTGGTCAATCATTGGAGTAACTCAAATAAAAGTTCTTGATAAATATACTCATTAATTGCTATCACCACTAGTTATATTAACTGAAAAAAAATGTTATAGAAACAGATGAAAGTGACAAGACAATAAAAACTGCATCTCTATACGCCAAGCAAGAAACCATTATTACTGGACTACTTAAAGGAGTCAGGTTGGTAAATTAATATTATTTTGGACTACCACAATATAAAGGCAAAATGAACTTAAAAAATTATGTAGTTTGAAATGATATTGCATATTGCTTGCGAAATAGTTAACAAGCTAGCGAAGTCATAGTATACAAATTAAAAACCAGATATATATATCTATCTTATTTGACATTGGTTAACTTGATGTAGGATAATCTTTAAAGTGAGATTTTATCAATAGATTCACGGGGATTGCTTAGGCTGATAACGTTAAAATTAATTATAGTAATCTAAAAAACTCGGCAAAATACGAATAAAAACTTGTCTGGTATATGATTTTAGATATAATGAATTATTGTTTATGATTGAAAGAGTGAATGATGAAGAAGAAAGAGAAATTATATATTTCGTTATTGCTATAACAGTAAAAGAATGTGTTTTTAGTTCATGCCAAACTGTTCATCCATAGTTTGTAAAATTAGTCATGGTAGACACAGCTAATAATAAACTGATGTTACCTAGGTATGCTGTGTCGGTAGCAGCATTTAATAGTGCTGGTTCAGGACCATATTCAGTTCCCTTGTTTCAAGATACGAGAGAAGGAGGTGAGCAAAAAATTATATTATTTAAATGTTCTTTTATTTCTTGTTTTTACAATAAGTTTACTGATTTTTTTTTATTACAAACGTCAAACACGGTCTTAACAAAACAAACTTTTTATGTTCATTCTGAAATACCTACCAATGCCAAAGATATTCCTCGAATAGCAGCTAAATAAAAAAAATGGTCCATTTTGCATTTTCTTAACGATTAATTACTCTCTGATTATAGGTACTTCTTTATATAAATCCCACGATCTAAACATCCAATTAGCCAACACAGATAAGCTAATGCCCTTCGTGAACATTATCACGCCGTTCATAGCCGGGTTCTGCAGAATTTTATCTTACATCAACTATGTAAATTGTGGAAACTTTGCCAGAACAAACTTATTCTCGTAAAGCTTTATCGCGTACATTAGCATTTGAAACTTTTATGTTGTTATTATAATTACTCTTAACCTTTACACCTTTTGAGAACCTTTTTTAAAGAAAAAGTATTATGACTGAGTTTCTTTTAGCATATTTTTCTTAGTACTTATTTTGTTTAAGGAATTTACATTGCATACAATACATACTACGCATGGAATACATACTCCATGGAACATTTTTATTGAATGTTTATATTGTGACTTTAATTGATTAATTTTAGATAATAAAATTCAAGATGTTTACTCATAAACTCAAAAAAAATTACACAATATTAGTGTATTATTGGGCCCAAAATCACCTAAACTATACATAATTTATCTTAACTTATGACAACAACAAACAAAATTAATGAATCATTGCCGATTCAATCAAAGAAAATTACAAGGACAGTTGTTAACGTATTTCACGTTACTATATACAGTGAAGTTTAAAAAATATAAAATTATTCAATTTCTTGTTTTAATCACAATACGTTATTTACGAGTATATACGCAAAAGCTCTTCAGTAATTTTGTGAAGCCCGTTAAAAATTCTGGAGTACTGAAATTTCTTACTGTCGCATAATTTTAGCCACTTGACGCTTTGTTTAGCTCTGTTGAAAAGGTTGTTAAATGTCAACAACATTAACAGGAAAGAAATCTTTTTTATTATTGGTTACATTATACATAATAGGCAAAAATAGTAGAGTGGCAGGTGGGTCTTTATTTGACATTGATTCTTAGTAAGTAGCAGCACAGTTAAAGAGAATACTGAAGCCATACCGCCTTTGATGTCCATTTTTCATATTCTCCTATAAAGAATATTCCATAAATAAAATTTATTATAGGCTTGATTGATATAATTATCATTATTTATATATTAAAATATACTTTAAATAGAATTGATGTTTATTCATCAAAAAAATGTTATACCTTTGTTGAATGTTTTGTTTTTAAATAAGGCCTGATTCCGCTTAAAAAATACTAATTTTGTTTACGTGAATATTTTGAAGAGTGACATACAATTTATCGATCACTGCAAAATTACTATTCTATTAATTCTTAATTATCATTTATCTGCAGATGTGCTTTTACACACAATTAAAATACAAATCTTGAATTAATAATTTATTTATATGCAAATAACTCATCAAGTTATTACGTTTGCGACTTAATTAGTAGCTCAAAAACTTCTTGTACCTAGATGGTATATACCACAGAACAGAAAAAACAAGGTATATACGATAATATTGAACCATAATTTGAATTAGACCGTTTTAAATGTAATGGCGGTATCAGTATCATTATTCAGTGTCAATGTGTGATGTGACCATGATTCGGTTCGAGCGCAAGATTTGAACGCATTATATTAGCCAATTACTTATTTTATTGTATCTATTTTGCTTGTTAACAATGAACACTGTCTGGAGTGAGACCTCGAGAGCTATGAGGTCAAGCCAGCCTCTCATAAAAGCTGGTAAAACTGCTAATTGACAGACAGATGGCACAGGCACAATCATGATGATGAATAACCATTAGAACTCACAATATACTTCAGCAAATCCTTAAAACAAACAAATTTAATGCGAATTTAATTCAAGTGCCAGACTTCTCAAAATTTAAAAAGAAAACGTTCAATCTCTTATTCATCATTCATTATTATTAGGAGACAATAAATAGGTCATTATGTCCGCAGCGACTTGACAGTTTTCTTTATGACTTGAGATTTTTTGCCGACGTTTCATCTCGTTCGTTCATCCTACTTTGTTAAGGAGAAAACTTTGAAAATGTTTAACCTACGCCCATCATTTTGCCGCCTTAAGTCTTTTTGCTTTGTTTCTCGTAAAATTTCGGTCAATTTGCTTGCGAGGGTTCCCATTATTTAGGCTGGTTAGATTTTACTCTCAAGAAGATGTTACCAGCCTTCAAATTACGTAATCATACTATTCTAAAATATTTACCGTCTATCAGTTTCACTTTAGGTATTATATTATAAGTACTAATTGAAAAGAATAAATTAGTAAACTGGTCATAAATGTCTTACACAGGCATTGGCGAATTCGTTGTTAATAGATTATGTTAAAATGTTGATGTATGTATTTGTATCATTCTATATTAAATCAGGCATAAATATAATTTCCTCTCACTTTAATATTACCAGATTAAACTTTTTTTCATCCTTACGGTCTCTTATTGCTAATTAACTGGGAGAAATTTCTTCAAGAAATAAGCAGCATCCTTTTTATACTTCTATCATCAATAAAGATATATTCAAAGATACATTTACTAACATTTAAGTTTAACTATGCTACTGTGTTTCACTATTTGAAAACCAGGTAACATTCTGATCTGCGGGAATCTATTCGAAACATTGTGTCGTGAATGTTAACTATTTGAAATTTAAAATTCAAAATTATTCACAACTTGATTTAGTACCCCTATATTATTATGAGCAAAGCCATAAATTCCAAGATGTTGCTCTTGAAAGTTTGTCTTATACCCGAAGTTTAAACTAATTATCATTGCTCTGTTATTTTAAGCACTCCTAACTTTACTGTCCTGCATAATTATGACTTTGAGTATCCAAAGAGTTTAAATTTACTTCAAATTTTCTGATTTCTATAGAGTTCACAGACAAGTAGCAATGTTTCTAATTATGTTATTATAAATAACCTTCCAAATAATTGAAGTGTTTATTCATAACCATGGTAAGACCATATTGGACCTAGTCATGACTGGTTTTTTTTAGTCAGTCAGTTGCCAGGTAGTCAGAGGCTCAAACAATTGAACGACAACTTCCATACTTCACTAATAGTCACGTATCAGTCATTAGTCATATCTCTCATTATAATTCATTCTATTTTAAAATTTCAATTCTATTTTCTATTTTATCTTCATCTCATTCATATCTATTCCAAAGTAGCATTTCCAGTACTACTTTGAACAAAAATCCGACAAGTAGTACTTCCAGTACTACTTTGAACAAAAATCCGACAAGTAGTACTACTTGTCGGTAAATTAAACTTGACATAAAATCACTAAATTCTGCCTATTATCCTAGCAGCTATTTGATTATATTACTGCTCTGCGACGTAGATTATGTGTTTAATTTAGAGTGAAGAGAATACTTTTACTACTTGTCGAGAGTGAATCTAATCTCACTTCCCTCTTACGATGTATTTCTAATCATACTGTAATCATATATACTATGATTTTGTCTCATAGCTCCTGAAGAAGGGCCGTCATCGGTGGAATGTGGAGGCGTGTCATCGACAGCTCTGCGCGTGAGTTGGCAGCCAATACCACCGCATAAACAAGCTGGTGCTCTCATCGGGTATACAGTACTTTACGCTGCTCAAGGTTAGTCAGACATCATTTTTTACAAAACTATGCAATATTACAGTTATGAAACTTGATTTTATTTATTTAATTGATGGCCACAGACCATCTTTTGAGAGCGTATTGTGAATCGATGAAAGTTCATGACTCATAATAGGCTACAGGTATAAACTAAATAGTTTGCTAGGAAAATCATGTGATTATTATTTATTACCTAATATGTAAAACAAAATCTTCGCCTAGAAAAAAAATAACGGAAGACGTATTTACGCGACATTTCTTCATTTCTTATTTTTCATTATTTGTCTTCTAAAAATGTCATATAAATTTCGTATGAATTATTTATAGCATTTATTATGCCAAATTTAAAACCCGAATATATCGCGAAAAATGAAATGCTCAAGTGGGACTTGTACCCCACGACCTTTCCCGTTTAAGTCCCACTTGAGCATTTCATTTTTCCCGATCTATTCAAATGTCATATCAAGTATACGTATAGTATTACAAACGTCTAGTACTCTAGCTAATTTACATCAGACTTTTGCTGCTGAATTAGATAAAAGTACCTACACAGTAACAACGAAAATTTATTACAAGATAACCGTCACGGTTTACTGTTTTATGTAACAAGCAACGTTCCCAACTTCAATATGATTTCGTTATCCTTAATAGAGTTACAAACAATATAACAACTTAATTTAACATCCCTATTTACGATGTCTCATCACAAACTGGAAAACAACAACTCTGAATTATTAGCATTATTTCAATTTCGACGGTCATATTGCCAAACAAACTTGTACCTTCAAAGTAATATCTGCGTCTCTATCATTATTCAAATTCTGCAGGTCGCCACTGGCTGAATGCTACATCACTTGTGACAGAGTTACGACTTCAGGGACTACAGAAATTCGCTAACTACACTGTCAAAGTGGCTGGCTTCTCCAACTATGGATTTGGACCTTTCTCATTTCCTATTGTCTGCTCTACGCTGCAAGATGGTAAGAGTTACGAGTACATGATATTGAACTTTATCTGCGTCTGCATTCATTTTTGTTCTTATGAAACGGGTAGCTTCACAAAAGATTCTGTTGTTAACAAGCACTTTGCGGTTAAATCACCAGATGTATGACTAGTAACTGACATCTGTCGAGGTTTCTGACGCTCCTACTACTAGGCTTTCGTGACAAAAACCACATGATTTTAGTGTTTGTATAATATTAAATAGAGTTTCCTCATGTCAAAAAGAAAGGAGGCGTTTCCTTTTTCACAGTTTTCCTTCACCTATTATGCTATGGTCATAAAATTATATGTCGACCCCATTATACATTATGAGTCTCACTGCCATCATATAGCAATCAACTTGAGTGAGTTTGCACTTGCCTATTTAGAGTTGTATTAAAAGTGCTATTATAACAGAAGCCATTGCCAATAAGTGTTCGAGTTTATGAGCTGCTGTTAACGATGATACTCGTATAAAAATAAACATTTTTATGACATTTGACCGCCGTAAAATTTTAATAGCATATCTATGTACCGCTGCCGCCGCCAAACGTTATTATCATTATCGCTTTATACGTTCAATAAAATTATTAATATTTTGCTTTTGAGCAAAATTATAACGACAAAATTTTGTTTATATAATATTTATTAAAGTACGTGATATATTTCTTCACGCTTAACTGCTCTCGTGTTTCCATTTTCACAACCATTTTAATTTGTTACTGTGATTATACTGATTATACTAAATTTTACGAGAATGTTGAATTGTATTCCGTAGTTTAATGATTAATTAAAACAGGTCAGTTTAATTTTAGAGTTAAATTTTTCAACGTGCTCGCATAATGTCAATTGATTGAAATGACTAAACTTGAAGAGATTAATATGAAAGAGAGACACAACCCTAGTGGCTTTCTGATAGAATTCAATCTTGGTGGAAATTTAGATAAACTTTTTTATCTTTTTATCCTGGAAATAACGTCCAATGAATCATAACAATAGCTAATATGGTAAAAGAATCAGTTGGAACAAAAAATACTTGAATATTTTTGTAAGCATTAAGTATGCTAACTATACAAATCGAATATATCAGGATGCTTTAGAAATAAATATTGCTCTCTAACGTACTTCAATATTAATGTGGTATTCGTTTAAGGACGGTGATTTTACAATGGATGTAGAACATGTTATTAAAAGTATTCTATTAGCACAATATTAAACATCGATAATACTCCATATTTATCTACTCTAGTGGTAAATATATTACATCCCGCAATGAACCATAATGTATTAGAGGTAAAGGTCATAAATATTGAATATATCTCTTAATAATACCTCCTTTTGATAGTTACACTCTCTGGAGTAAATATTTTAAGTTACTATAAACACGTTTATTAAGTCACAAGTATTATGTGACTGAGTATATTCCTATTGATATCTATGCTCAAAATTACCTTTACAAGCTAAAATTCTTTACAACAGATTATATTAAAGTTAATCTGAAATTTCTAGATCTTCATCATCCTAGTGCTAATCCTGGTAGCATTAATTGTGAAGCTGTCTATCTATTGTATACATACATAATTATTTTATTATCTCTGTGTTTCTTTATTGCATGTAGTACAAATTATAAATTTAAATCTCTAGTACCTGAAGCACCGGCAGAAATAAAGCTCCTGTCGCAATCTTCAACCACGTTGCTCGTGAGCTGGAAAAAACCACGGCAGGCAAATGGGAGACTGCTGCATTACACCGTTTATTATAAACCTACAGACAGGTTTGTAATATTATTCTAAAAAAGTGAACTTTCAAAGCTAGAACAAAAACATCAACTTATATTGTAATTTTCAATCTAAATTTAAAATGCCGTTTATTTTATTATTTTTTTATTTAGCAGCGATCATTTTAGGTATTGTATTTTAGGTGACATTGAGACGTCAATCCTGATTGCATCCGAGGCCACGGTGCCCTCGGAGCTCAGGGTCCGCCTTCCGGTTCTTCTTCATTTCACACGACCTTGGGCATAAAAGAAGTAGAATAAATAATACATCTTTTCTACAGCAGAATATAATATTTTTGTATCCAATGCTCCCAAATTTTAAATGAATTTTAAGCAACATTATTTGCTATCGAATTTAGATTTATTGAAATATTGGCGGTAGTCATTACGTTCCATATTGAATTATCAATTGACTGATTTTTTGGAACTACCTAATAAGAGATTAACTCGTAGAAGATGGATTAAAAGTACTACAAATATAAAAAAATATTCACAGTAACGACGGTCCTCAAGCTATAAGGGTGAATGTCCAAAGTACAGCAGAATCTTACGAAAGATTTCAAACATTAGAACTAAAAGGCCTCAATGAAGGTCGACAGCACGATGTGTGGGTGACTGCAAGCACAGCTGTCGGTGAAGGGCCTGAGAGTAGGCGAGTTACAAATACCAATTCACTTAGAGGTAGGTAACAAACAAATTTATTCCTAAAATTCTAAAAATCTTTAATATTAAATAGTAAATAAAAGTCCATACAAAAGCCAAGGATAAAATTGTTGCTCATGAGTGACGTTACATAAATATTTACATATGAATAGCACTTACATGAGAATATTGTTATGTGGGTTAACAAAATAGCCAGTAGCTTAGTGAAACGTGTATACGTTTTTTAATGATTTTGTATTGGTAATTATATTATAGTATTAATGGTAGTTGATTTGCTAAATAAATATAATTTTCAACGATTGAAATTTCACACGATATACTTCTCCTTTAGTGGTAGCAGGGGTGGCTTCCCTTGGTGGAGAGATCACAGTAGCAGTTCGCAACTCTCTGCTACTGGAGTGCCGAAGTGTGGGCATACCGCCACCGAGGACTGTATGGTATCACAATCAAAACATTATCACGCATCATCCTAGATTCACTAGAAATAGAGATGATAGCTTGCTGATCAAAAGTGAGTATTTTTTATAAACTTCCACATTCTGAGGATAAATTCCATAAACATACTGTTCATTTACGCTCCGAAATATTTTAATGTTCTCTACAGGCATACATTTATTATTTTTCTAGGTATTGACCAGTCTCTAAGTGGAAATTATACTTGCCTAGCTAAAAATCTATACGGATCCGATTCAGTTATCTACTCTGTCAAAGTTTTGCCATTACCTGATTCACCTGCCCTGAGAACTACTCCATACAAAAATTACATCGTGGTTGAGTGGGATGAAATCAGGTCATATGTGAACGACTCGATGGGACTTGGAATCAGTAAGCATTTTACTCCGTATTTTAAGTACAGTTGACACCTCAACTACTAGGGTTTCATTCAAATGCTTTGATTAAACTATCCGACTAAAAAAATAGTACCTAGACATTTTTCACGTAGAAGTACTTTCAAAAGTCCATAGCTGTCAGTGCATGAAATTGAACAAACTAAAAGTGTAATATAAAAGTTCTATAATCCGATGCTAAAGCATCGAACATATTCAAATTAGAAAAACTTTATCGTAGTTTTTGATATATGTAACTTTCAGCAAGCTTAATTTTAATACAATTTTTAATCTAAAAACTACTCTTTATTGTAGTTTTTAATCTAGTTTTCTGTGCACTATAGGTTATAATCTCACTTGGAGGGAAAACGATGGCCTTTGGCAAGAGGCTTGGCCAGTTGCTAGAGAGAATCGTCTACCCGGGATTCAACAACATACGCTGTCTGGCCTAAAGTGCGGCACTAAGTACTCTATCAGAGTAACGGCTACGGACAGTGTTGGAACATCAGCACCTGCTCATGTCGATGTTACTACGTTGGGTGGACGTAAGATTAATAAGAAGTATCTACTTAATAATTATATTCGGCAATTATGAGAACTACTAATTTTATTCTTGCATATAATTAGAAATTACGTCTATATTTTACAATGTCAGTGTGAAAATTACATGTTCCACAAAATTCTCAAATTGTATCTTATTTTTACTCAATGTGATCTCGTGTAAGATTATGTAGATATACATATCTACTTGTTTACCATCGATATAATACATATAATTTTAGATAAAATATCGCAATTAGGGTCCTAACAGACTAATCTAAACATTCTGTCGATTGAAAAACAAAACTAACACAATAAAGTATTCTGAAAAATTAACAAAAAGTGGTCATTGGACTTTCTATCTTAAGTGTTTTATCAAAATACTGTCTCACAGATCCATTCACTATTATAATATTGATGTAGGATCATATATATAGCGTGTGGCCTAATTTCTCTGTCCGGCCGATAAGCACGTACGAAAATAACTCACATTTAATGCTAGAGTTCGCTGTTTATGAGCATAAATGTGAATTCTAATTGAGATTATTGGGTAAGGATATATGGAATATCATTTATGATTATTTTAGTCTTTGTATGCCTCATTTCGTATCCCTTAGGTTATTCAAAGAAGTACCAAAGTAAGACCAATTTTCAGAGTAGGTACCATTCACAATTTTAAGGGGTTATTTAATTTTTGTTCCTACATTCATGAACAGAATATGTCATGGTTTTTTAGAACCTGACACCGATTGTTCAATTTCTTACATAGACATATTGTTTTCGTATATGCAGCACCCGTGTCTCCCCTATCAACGGACTGGCTCTGGAGTAACGCAACCCACATTTACATCCAACTCAGTGGCTGGGATGACAACGGTTGCGACGTCACTAGGTGGGACGTGGATTATAGGGAGCTAGGTTCAAATTTGTGGCAACGAGCTGAAAATAAAGCGGTAAGTTTTAGATTGAATTCAGTAGTAATTACAGCCTGTCTGATAGTCACCGATGACCGCAGTCAAAGAATGCTCAAAATAAAAAAAGCAACTTTATATTACAGAACTGTGTACCAAGCCGTTTCTTTTTTTTCAAATTTCGTAAATCTGGAGAGATTCACGAAATTTGAAAAAAAAAAGAACCTCCTTACACTCATAAATTATAGTAGATATACTGTTAATTATACAATGATATTGATCTTGAAATTTTAGGAGAACTGTACCACGAACTCGTCTTATTAAACTGTTCTGTTATTTTCTTAGCCTATGGATCTGAATATCGGCTGGAGTTACATCGAAGGCCATTACCAAGCACCACCGTTACGATCCATACCTACATCCTACGCGGTTGGATCTCTTGCTCCTGCTAATTGGTATCAGCTCAGGGTTACTGCGATAAATGATGCTGGATCTGCCTCTACTATTTATTCCTACGCAACTAAGACTTTGGATGGAGGTAAGATTTGAATTTTTTTACATGAAAACCATCTAAAACTCAGAAGTGCACATTGTGAACGTATGTATTTATGCTGAGATCTTATGTAGATTTGTAACTCATTACAAACTGTGAAGGTTACTTTTTAGATCATTGTAATGTTAATTGTATTTAAATTCCTTATTTATTGACAACTAGCTTATGCCTGCGGCCCCGCCCGCGTGGATGTCGGTTATCGCGACCAAACATAGCCTATGTCCTTTCTCAAGGTCTAATTTCCCCTATACCAAATTTCATTAAAATCGGTTCAGTGGTTTATGCGAGAAAGCGAACATACATACAGATAGAGTTACTTTCCCACTAATAATATTATGTATGGAAGTATGGATTACAATATTGGTGAAACTGGACTTTAAATTCATCCGAGATGAATATATAATTTTACGAACGATGGCAAAATTGCATATTTCATAAAATTATTTGAAAGTGTTAAACAATATTGGTATAGCGTCCACGATTACATTAATTTCATAGATACCTTATATTTTTTGCTACGGGAACTATAAACGTGTGGTACGATTAATGGATATTAGTGGGCAAAGAATTCTGTACCAGAATAATTTATTACTCACTACGGGCCCATAAGTCTGTAATAAATTGGGATCGTAATTAATTGTTGCTGTCTTGTCTGGGATCAAGTTTTCTTACTTTTATGAAGACCAATAAATAAACGCAATCTAAAGCCCGTATTCCAGAAAAATACTCAGTCCTAAAACCCGATTTTCATTGACAGATTATGACAATCGATCTGTCTTCAGTTATAGTTATAACTTGAGATTCAACACTGAGTAGTGTGGCTATAACTACAAAAGAAGGATTACAAATAATTTAATACTATTCGAAAAATCAACCATGAATAATATTTCAAAATATTGCATAGTATTTTTTGTTACTATTCGTTAGGCAAATGACAAAATCGCAAAACTTAACTCCCTACACAACCAGTTTCTTGTCTTATTCAGCCTATTCCGAACGCAAATAGTTTCAAACAAATGATCGATGACTCCATAGCAAAATGATCTTGTAGTTTGACAGTTTTGCAGACATAACTATTAACAAATGAGTTAAGTTTGATAGAAACTCGATCAAAGTTTGAATATCAAGTATCGGATGCCTGAAGCTAAAATTATCTAATTCAGACTACGCTCTCCAAACGTTTTGATTTGCTCAACAATGACACAGTCAATAGTGGCTTATAAATATATAAAAATACCATTAAGTACAAGATATTCTTTGGGAATTTGCCTGAAAAGATTGAATAGTAGGCTGATTTTTTGTTCTTTGTTGCTATATAGGTACCCAAAGTTGATGCAAAATCTACGATCAAAACCCGATTATTAAAAGAATAGCATTGTAGGAAGTTATATAATATGGTGTATAACCTACGTACGTAAAATTATAGATGTATCGTTTTCCAAATAAATTGTTACTCGAAACTCGAAATTAGCAAAACTTAAACATTTTGGAGGTGCCTACATTTTGATGGTTGACACCCACTGCTCTGGACAATTCTAGTTTGTTCAAGAGCATAGGCATTCGTTGCATGTATGTTGTTCGATACAAATGTATGATTTATGATACTGGGCCGTTTCCTTCACTGGGATCTTCGTGATCTATCTGAAAAAGCAAATTATTTACGATATCTTTCTCGGACCTTCAAACTTGCTGTTGGATAGTTACTAATAGTTATCTTCTACGATAATCAATACCTTATCTGTACATGATCAGAAAAAAGTTATTTCATATGAAATTCTTACGTTCATATGTGCTTTTTATGTGCCTAAACTGAATAGATGAAATTTATTCTTTGATTCTTTAATGCTTTGATTATAATAATGTAGTTCTCCTTCAGCTATGCTCTTGTTATCAAAAAATATCTGACCAGATACAATATCGCATGCAAAAATATCGTTGAAAAATTCACATGAAATTCGCATCACTTATTGGGTCCTGTAACAATAAAAGTACTGTGCCCGTTATAGCGAAAGACTAATCAATAAAACCGAAATTACGTGAAGTTAATATTAATGTTCTATTTTAGAAGATTTCCATCTGACACATGATTATAATATTAATAAATCTCCTCTATTCAAAGTGGAACTAGAAGTTGGAAATTTTGATAGCAACTTGCCACAAGTTGAAATTTCAACTGACGTAATGACAGTTTCGGAAAACATTGGAGTTGAACCTTTAGGAAATTGTGTCATTGAGTTCACGAAGTTACTTAGAATGTTTTGACGCGACAAACATGAATTATATCGTCAAAATTCTGTTCTGTTGTAAAGCTGATTACATTTCCCCCACTTTAAGATCGACGTCAATGTTATTTGAATGTTTGCCCGAATTTTCGTTGTTTTTTCTTGCTTTTGTTATGGTTTCATTGTTTTCTTTTGCGTGGTTTTGTAAGCTACTTTGGTTTTTAGGCCGATTTCATAATACGAAGATAGGTACATATTGTTTTCATGAGAGTTTTGTGACTAAAAATAGCCTCAAAATTTTATTTTTTGGAAAATCTCTTTAGATTTTCGTGATATTATGTATACATATATATTTATATATTCCTGGTTTAATGCAACCTGATAATAATAAAACCAATTTAAGGAACCAAGTTTTAGGAAAAAAATATTCTGAAGGTACAATTTGAAGGTTTGTAACGAAAAATAATCTTTATGCTTGTTCATTTAAGAAGTTTAATTAATTGATCTGGTTGAGCTATGAGATGAGAGAATGTAAATAATGAATATAATTGAGATGTGATGATATTAAAATGTAATATGTCTATACCGGCTAGGGTATGAGCAGAGACATGTGATTAAATAAAAAGATTGGATTAGACAATGGAAATCACAATATTATATTCGAAGTTAATGCGTTACATAAATTTAATTGAGGTATTTTCGAAATGAATCTCAGGGATGGGATTCGTATAAATATTCTGCCGAGGCGTTGTTTGGATCCGCAGTGCAAAGATGGTAGTACCTATGCACTTATCTCGTTGACATCGGAGCTGGTGATGTACTGGTGATGATGCCGGCGTCTCAGGGTCTGATGATGGCGTGATGGCGTGAAGCACGGTGCGAAGACCCTGGAAAAAGAAAAAGTGCGGGTCAGTTTGTCACTAGGTTGTTCTTCTTCTTCTTTGCATGTCAACGATTCACTTATATATGCCTACACTATTCGGGAATAAAATTCTGCCATCTTAATCGCGCTGTCAGTGGCTTTAT
Source organism: Eilema sororculum (assembly GCA_914829495.1). NCBI lineage: Eukaryota > Metazoa > Arthropoda > Insecta > Lepidoptera > Erebidae > Eilema > Eilema sororculum. The sequence goes on from OU618532.1 coordinate 5,581,054, forward strand.
TTAGGTCGTCTTTATTGCATGAAGTGGGATATAAGGGCCACGAGACCAAATGCGCCATGGACTGCACAGGGGCACCGCATTCACATGCAATCAAGCCCGGGTCTCGCATTCCCCATCTACAAAGATTTTGTCTAGACCGACCAACCTGTGTACGTAGACGATTAAGGGACTTCCATACGGGCCAAAAGAGGTCCTGTCCGGGAGGTAGTTTTTCCTGGGGAGGTAGGAAGTCCGAAGGTGGTGGTTGTTTTTCTTTCCATAGCGAAGTTCTCATCGTGCCAGGATGTTCGAGTGCGGTTGCGGCTTTTACGTTTTGCATGAAACTCTTACGACTCTTTAAGCGGGCTCTAGGTGGTTGATATCCATATAGGCAGTGTCGGGAGTCAGTAATTACGTCCAAGTGACTCGCTAAAAATATAGCAGGTGAAGATAATCTCCCCAGCGACAACGCAGCATAGCTAGAAGCTATAAAATAATAAAATTATGTTGTGCAGCACAAGCTGATGACGTGACCGTTGACCGTAGTAGAGGTTATCGGTCCCGTGGAACTAAGAGGGTAGGCTGAAATAGCACATACACAAATGAAATAAAATATAATAAGCCATGCACGTAGAAGGCATTACGCTGGACCGCTGGGAAGGCTTCACCTGTAGAAAGAAGTGGAAATGTTGATCTCAAAAACTCACCCGGTGCCGACAACAGAAGTTGGCCGCCGAGGTCAATGCGACCTCCTTCGACAAGGTTTGTCGAAGAAAGGGACCGTTTCAATTCAAAAATTTAAACCAATTTGTACGTTCTGTAACTTCAATCCATTTTTGTTGTAAATTTGTATTTTCCGGGAAACTGTAATACAATTATGATATTACTACATACATAAGAATATTTTCATCATATTTATAAGAAGTATTTATAAGAAGCTCGTGCGAGTTAACATGGCACCTGGCCTTGCAAACAGCCCTCCTCCCACTTCTCCGCGCGATGCCCCGCTCTCGTCCTGCAGTAGCGTCCGCATCACAGTGACTGTTGTACATTTTAATATCAGATTTTGTAGAGTTTTGTTATTTGGAACATTTATATTGATTTATTTTATTGAGTTTTCGTCATAATACTTTATAACATACAGATTTACTATGTTCTGCATTTATAGTCTCAGTATGGATTTCTTGGATTTTTCGAATTGAATTGATTGGATTATGAAGTATTCCTTTCTTTTTAAATTCTCTATCTCTGCCAAATTTCATCCAGATTCGTTCTACCGCTGTGTGGTTTGATTAAATACCTAACAAACATGCATCCACACTTTCAATAAATCTCATTATCAATATAGAATCTTATTACAACGGCGGTAATCATCACCGTAGTAAAAACTAAACTAATCCATCAATATAATATTATAAAAATAATGAATAGGATTTTTTCCCTCTTAGTATGCACGTGTACTGTCATAATTTAGGCAGTAAACTACCACTGAAGGAACTGACGCTAATAAAATTATTATGACCTTTTATAATTTGGCATTTTTAGTCACTGCTGTGATCTCTGGTATCCTTTCCGATAAAAATAGCTTTAACCTGGTTTAATAATAAGGGGTGTGATACAAGGATGTGAAAATTGTACAGATAAACAATCACAATATTTTATTGGGATAACATTTCATCAATATATTTATATTAATAATTTCATTTCTAGAAATAAAAAATGTCTAGTAGTTTCACCAACAATGATTTTATTGAATAAACCTGTAATACGTTATACTTTCAGCTTTACAACAATGTAAGTATAACACAAGCTTATTATAAGAAAAACATGCCATGAATATTGTTTATTTTTTAATATTACGATCAGAAATCTATTAATTATTTTAATCAATATTAAAGATTTTAAGAAATTTATCTAATAAAATATGGCGCTCTCGAAAATTCAAAATTTCTTTTGCAGTCAGTACTTTAAACGTCACTTGATTGAGCCAGGTGCCATGTTAACTCGCACGAGTTGTACAACATGTATATTAGTACCCATAATATTGGACAAATAAACATTCAAAACCTGGCAACATCGAATAAAAATTATTTCGTAGGTTATGATAATTATTATTTGCTGTTTTAGACCATTTTATCCATAGAATTATATTATGTACTTCACATGAAATAATACACTGTGGCATGTGAAGGGCCCTTAATTTTAAAAACGTATTTACTTACGAGTGAAGAGATACGCCTGGTAATTTCCTTTCACTATCGCTTTTACAATTCAAAACACTGAACCGTCCCATGTTTCCTTCAGTTGTGTTTACTATATAATTATGCTGAATAACTATTACAAAACCAAATCGCGAATATTTTAGCACGTCTAAGAACAATCATTGCGTTAGAAATACACGAATAAAAGTAAACTGAAAATCTGTCAAGTTTGTTTACTTTCGTACATATTTTTCTTTATGGTTTGTTTCGCGAACCATAAAGAAAAAGTTGCGAAGTTTGCTGGCCGTAGCAAAAACGGACACGTCAGAGGAGACAGAAAATCTAGTCACTCTATCTCATTTCTTCACACGACATTGGCGTAAGTTTGTCTTTTTCTTGTGTGAATGCGATGGAAGCTATCAAGTCTTCTATGTTCTTCTCTGTCTACGTGCTGGCCAATCTCGCTCGCGCAACCATAGACAATTAGTGATAAATATAGAAACTTACTAAATTATCGGTTTATTTGTAAGAGTTTATTTAAAATACGTTTAGAAAAAATCCACAACGTTACAGGTTGTCAGTTTACAGTACGAGAGTGCAAAGTTTACAGTTATTTATGAAATATATTGCAATTTGTATGAACACAAAATCAAACTTATAAAATGTTAAAAACCAAAACATTGTCGGAAGTTGGATCTCGCATTCTGGGTTTTGTGTATTGAAGAAATTTATCTTGTTTCAGATGAAATCGGTCCGCCATCAGAATTTTTCGACTTAAATATGATGGTGATCGTGTGCAGTTCTGTACTCCTAGTGATGTGCATCATGGCATTCTTCTGTATACTGTTCCGAAGACATAGGTAAGTTTTACGTGTAATGAAGAATCTATTAGAAATAATATTAGGGCAGAGTATCAGAAGAAAGAGGGGAACAATGAGAACTAATACTAAGGGAGATGCAGATGACAGAGGGACAGTAAGAGAAGAAAAAGAGAAGAAGGACAATATTATTGTGTGTAACTTGAATACTACACTAATATTAAGTCTCGGGTCCTTTAAGCGGGGCGTGAATAGGCATCTGATGAGGCCGTTAAGCTGAGTGCCACCACTGTTAACATGGTACATGTTTACGATGGTGACCCTCTTTCCGAGACTTTACCTTTAGCTTAACATCAGGCAAGGTGAAGTCAAATTGACGTGTCCTTTATAAAAAAAATGCAGTTTTACGATACATAATGTACTTACCTCATAGCACAGGCACGTTTTTAATTACTTTTTGTCGTTGTATACAGGCAAACTTATTCATCTCAATACCGCCATTCCATTGCTGATGAAGTAAAGTCACGGAACGAAAGTGTAGCCTCCCAATCTGATCAAAAAGAGAGATATGCGCATATGCCCAGGATCTACACGTCTCCGGTCCATAACAGGAAGAGCAGCAAAAATGGTGAGGAATTTATTCTATTATACTTTTACATCTAGATATACGTGATGAAGAAATTCTTGGTAAAAAAATATAAGTAATTATAGGAGCATCAATCATTGTTAATATTCAGGTATTAGATTAGGTAGATGACTTTTGCGTCACCCTAAGATGTGTGCAGAAGGGAATTTCACTTGATAGATTATTCTCCATGGAATCACAAGCAGACGTATTTACGCAGCTATTGTGTTTTGGTACCTTATGTAAGAATCAATATATTACAAAACTTTTTATTTTCATAGAAATGTTCGAGATTAGTCCATACGCGGAGTTTGCGCTCGGCTTCAGAACGTTCGACCATGTGGAGAACCAAGACCTGCCTAGTCGTCTGCCAAGTAGGCCGAGATTCGATACTGGTAAGTCAATTCTGATACAACTGTTTTTTTTTGGAATCGCATCCAAATTCTGACGTATGAGGTTCCTGTTGATTTACGGGTGGGGCTTTGATGTAGGTTTTTTTCTAAGGGTTTATAGGTCGGACGGCACTCACTCCTGTATAATACGTGTAAGCCAAATAAAAATGAGGAGAAAAAAATAAGCGAAACTCAAAATTTGCGCTATTTTGTTCAATAACCAGAGATATTACAAAAAAAAACGATAACCAGCTACCATGCGTCCAGAGCCACGGACATTAGCTATACACTATTACGCAAAACTCCAGATCAAATATTTAAATTGTTCAAATCGTTTGACGATTGGGTTCGACACATTAAGCCAAGCATTGGGGTTAAAATAATCAAATTAGGTATGGAATCTGTCATTAAGTCTATTTGAATAATTACTTAATTTATCGACAGGCAGCTGAAATTTTCGATTATACCCTATTTCACTTCCACACGAAACCAGAAATTGATAATAATTCAAGGAGTCAGCATCATCAGCCTCATAAATAGCCCAACATACCAATTATGAACAATAAGGGAACCCTGGGCTAAGTAGTACAAATTTTGGATGCAACTATTTCCCAGTCGCGTTCAAAGTCAGCACTGGAGCTATGTGGATGATGATAAAACAGGTTGTAACTAAATTCGTAGATCCTAATCCACAAAGTTCTCAGTAATTTCATTCGCTGGGTCGTTAAGTTACATAAACCTGAATGACGTGAAGCCGTCAACTGCCAGCGAATAGATTGATCCCACCCATGAATAGATTACGTAACTTTAACGAGATTCTCTTTCAATTTGATTGGTATACTGTTGGGCTGAAATATAAATGAAGTGAAATAAAAATGCAAAGTAGTATTAGCAGTATGGGAGGATTTACTTACGTTCGTGTGGAGCGGTGAGGGAGGTACATTTCTATACATAACGGTTAGGAAATAGTAGGCACACATATATATTAAGTTCGTTAAAGAGTAAAATCACATGCAAATTCACGTGGCATGTACCTATTTACATACCTGCTTATAAGCATTAAAAATTTGTTACGATAGTAAGAGAAGAGAAGAGAATTAGGTACATACAGTTTATTAATAGGCTTTTAGAGAAGAGTGAGCACCGTCAAGATCTTCAAGGCCCAAGCCAACCTTATCTGCTGACTGGCCATTCTTACCCATTAAGAAATTAGGATTCTTCTTATGGTTGGGAAATCAGACATTAAAATATTAATCAAAGCAAACTCCGGGCTCTAAGTACATTATTTGAATGCAACTGGAACTAACCGGCATGTAATCACAATGATGGTGAAAACTTTCAAATCCAAGCAAACTAAATCACACTCATTTTTTGCAATCTGTGGAAATTGAATCGTCGACGTCTGATGTTGCAAACGAACGCTTGAGCGTTGCGCAAATACACTCAAGAGCAATGAATATGGGTCACTTAAGAATCCCTAAAATCTCGCAAGATAAAAACTGAACACAAAGTTTCTTATACGATTTTTGCGAATGTATTATTAGATGTATCAGGATATTACCATGTTGCACCATGAGTTTGTAGTGAGAGTGAAACTAATGATAGTGTTGATACGTGTAGTAAAAGAACTCGAAAGAGGGTAGATCGATATATTTACTCCTAAAATCTTGAAACGAATGGTAGTGTTGATATGTGTAGTAAAACAACTCGAAAGAGGGTAGATCGATATATTTACTCCGAAAATCTTGAAACGAATGGTAGTGTTGATACGTGTAGTAAAACAACTCGAAAGAGGTTAGATCGATATATTTACTCCGAAAACCTTACACCGTTAACCCCCAATACTTCAGTTCGTCCGTGATCATGACGTGACGCTTGCAATAGCGCTAAAATATCAGCAACTCGAAACAATACAATATGGTAAATATTCCGATACCTCAATATTGTGAATGACCATGATTGTTTAAATACTTATATTTTTGCAAATATTCTACCAATACTCTGTGAGAGCAATTTTGAGCTTACACTAATTTCTTCATCATTACATCATTGCTACATTCGCTTGCTTGAATCTTTCTTCTGGTCTACTATACACTGTGTTTTCCTACGTTTTTTTTTTAATATACATATGACACAATTTATCTCATTAGGCTTGGATTCTTAGTTTGCAAGATTTTTAGTTACCCGTATTCATTGCTTTCGAGTTTATTTCGTGTGGCCATCACAGTGGTAACCATCACAGTGGTTCATAAAAGGTAGAGGGGATCAGGCAAGGAATATTGCCATAAAATTATTAGATTGCCTTAGTGTTCCTCTTTCACTATGTATACCTAGAATAGATGTAGTTACCACGTTTCCTTTGAATTATGAGACAGTCTCAGACTCATATATTTCGGGCTGACAGCTCAAATGAACGGAGACTATCCGAATTCTAGAGGTTATTGCTATTAATTGAATTCCTCACAAAGGCGCTGTAAATTATTTAATTACACGATTGAAGGTTTTGTGGCTGTTTATGTTGTGGATTTGATTGTAGAATTGAATTTGCATATTACGATAGTATAGATACTCAAAGCAAACTCTCTGGTATTCTGCGCAGTCTAGACACTGCTGTAATATAAAATGATTAAACGTTTGTTATTTATAATTCTTAGGGTATGTAATATTTAATTAAGTAATGTAAATTGTACTCGAATTAAGATGAAAATTAATGTAATTTTTTTGAAACTGGACGAATTATATTTATGCTTCCCGACTCTAATTAAACTGAAGATTAATGTCTTACTTAAATCAATCAATACTACACAGTCAAGTCGTAGAGACGCATGCAACACTTAGGCAGAACTATAATGATGAACAGGCGAGGTACCTATTATTCTTCATAATAATATAGTGCCTGAAAGTGTTCGTTAGACCGTAATAATGGCTAGTAAGCGACTGTACGCTGTATGTACAGAATATCATTGTAGAAAAGTGACTCCTAAGTATATTACTCGTACTTTAGAAAACTGTAAAATTTAAAAGCACCAATTATTTAAAACAGTTTTTGACTTTTATGTTAATCAAGCTCCATTATTCAAGTTCGTTGAATCTTTTTAATTACACCAGCGAACAAAGTTAGATTGCTTTCTAAAATTATTAATCAAAGTTCGTCAAGTATTGTCTTCTTTTTAAATACTCGGTGTGTAACGAATTAGGTGTCCTCCAAAGTAGATGGAGTCAAACAGTATTTTGAGTAATTTTGAATACTCTGTTCTAGGCTTTGAGTTTTCGTAAATTTTATATCTATGTCGGTTAGTTATTCTCTCTCGTTATCATACACACATATACCTATGCCTTCTACACGAATTTACCTTTTCTTTATAGTCAATACACAATACACATAATTTATTACTGTGCTAATCGACATCTCTACAAAAACGTGGTGGCTTACACATTTTCTTCAATGATAATATTATAGTAGGTAAATGACACATAAGCGCACAAAAGTAGTGCATAATATTGTAATTAGAACAAGAGAAATGCGTAATCATTTTAATAATACATTAGTAACAATTTTTATTAGCTTTTAATCGTCCTAAATCTATACGGAAATAAGTGTGCTGCGCTATTGAACATCAAAATATAACAAAATTTGAAAGACATAAATAAGACATCTCAAAAAGAGAAATATTGTATATGATGATCTAATGAGGTTCTACGCCAGGTGTTAAACTCCAAGATCTAGAATTCCCAGTTTTTTCAGTAGGTATTATTATATTAAAACTGTGAGAAACACACACGTATTGATTTTATTCAAGCAACACGCTCACACACAACATGTTCCTACGATAGTGTTGTTATAAAATCAGTTTATCTCCGCAACGTTTTGTGCAAAGCCTAGCATTACTTAAAGTGTGTTCGTACGCCTCAGAAACGTGACGAGATAAAGAAGTTCCGTTCTATTAGAATTTCTTTTGTAATATTCAATTTGATGTTCATGAACTTTATACGATAACGTGTTCAAAAATAGAATGACTATAATAGTGGTAATCAAAGTTCGCATTTTTGAAGCTGAATATACAACACTTATCAGTAACTATTTGATAAGGTAGCATAGCTCGTAAGAGCGTCGGAAAATTGCTCCACCGTCACCTTAAAGACGGATATATAAAGAGAGAAAAGATTTGGATTAGTTGGGACATAGGTCTGGTAGCTTAGTAGTCATCACGGGTTCAAAGCCCGCCTGGACCGATCATTTTGTTTCCTATCTAAATCGATATTCTGTTCGTTTTGGCTAATCTCTGGAACGGCTGGACCGATTTGGACGGGACTTTCACTGGCAGATAGCTTATGTAATAAGGAGTAACTTAGGCTAAAAAAAAAATGCCAAAAACAAAAAAAAATAAACTGATTTTTTTTATTAAGTACATTCCACGCGGACGAAGTCGCGGGCACAGCTAGTATTTAATAAGGATCTAGGGTACAATTGGTCAAGTGTCAATTCGTCAAGCGTTTTTCCCCCTCCGATTATCGTTCATTGGTCAAGCAGTGAAATAGTGTCGATTCGCCAAGTCGTATAAATATCAAGTCTAAGTTATTCAAAATTTATTTCTTTACTCTGTCTAATGCTAGATGAATGAAAGACAAACTCAGTAAATAGTGTTCTCCGAAAAAGATCCCTAATAATAACATTTGCAACCAAAAATAGAATGGTTCTCTTACAAATATTTATAAAATTATATTGCAGATACACTGAAGAAACAAAACGAAAGCAGTAGATTGGTTGAGATCATATCAGTTGCTTGTATTAAACCAGCATTTCCCTAGTGTATTTTGAGTAACGTAATATACAAAATTAGAGCAGTTTGAGCTAGCTAGCTTTGAACATTCCTTCTGGCACAATCTTTGTAGACTGGATATAAACTTTTTTAGAACCATTACAGTGTTTTTGGATGATGTCTCATTATAAAGCTGAGTTTATACGTTATTGGATTTCTATTAGTTCTTTATCAGAACACGAAACCCCGGTTGCATCTAAGCTTGCTGTGATTTGCAGGTGATGTTGGCATATGATGCTGTGAAGATCCTTGTATATCATAAACCTTCAATTACCCAAAATAAATTTAATCGGCTTCTAGCTTTAGTATACCTATAAGTATAGATATCTATTGATATACATAGCAACACAGCCAAATAAATCGATATCAAATCGATTGCGAGCTAACAGAATTCCCTTTTTCGACGTCATTCGTTCATTTCCTGACCCGAACAGCCTTCTTGTCACCATTAATCTTGATCTAATTTAATAAAATTGATGACTCCTTTCTTTCCTTTTAGTTTCATTGACAGGCTACAGTAGGGCCTTCTAGCTATTTAATTGATCTGTCTCGGAGTTGTAAATGTTCCGAAAATAGCTCCTTTATCTCGTTTTGTGATTGTTTAAATTTGCCTTTATTGGGTCTTTAGGCGAGTTTTGGGTGCTAAAATTGGTACTTATTTGACAATGTAATGGCCTTGCTATGGGAACCAGAGGAGAAAATAAATGAAGTTATCTTTTTGAAAATGCTTTTAATAGGATCATCATCAATTTATCATCTGATAATGTTCAGCGAGAAAGTTTGACTTCGGACAAGGAAAATGGTTTCAAATTGAACAATTATTTTAACTCTGCGATCCTTTTTCATATTCATCGTGCTCATTGCTTGGAAGTCAATGATGGTACAATTATTTTAATAGTATTTATGTACATGTACAGTTAACAACAAAATAACTTAAAATATTCTATTACTGAAACAAGAACCGTTGGTCAGAAAATACTATCAGACAGTGCAGTGATGGGTAATAGCAATATAGTAATAATAGTAGTTAAAATTTTAGAATAAAACGAAAAAAGTTCATTTTAATATTAGTTATTCCATCCGCACTTCTACTTATTGTGCAATAGGATTCATTACATATTACGTACTAATACTATTCTTTGACACATGTGCAATAGGGTTCATTACATATTACGTACTAATACGAGTACTAAGCATCCAAAATGGCGAGTGAGTTACCGAGCCAGAAAAGTTAAACTATCTGAAGCTCCAGAAGTTTATCGAAATAAATTGGATTCAGAGATCCCTCTTTAACGAAGTATGAAACATAAGAGTAATAGTCCGGGTATCGCAAAGTAACAATATGGGAGAAATAACCGGAACCGAGGGCATAACGTACTCTCTGAGACATTGCATAACATACTCTCTGAGACATTGAAAGTACTCAATGTCCTAAGACCGACGGCTAAAGTCGTATTAATGACTTAACCTAGTGCACTCTGTTAATCTACCTACTTAGTTTCCACTTTATTATGAGTTTCTCTATAAATATTCTGTATGAAGACTTAGAATAGACTTAGGAACATCCTTCGAGAATACCTGTTACTCTCGTAAGTGTTGAAAATACCAGTTATTTGGGTAAGCACTGACGCTAAGATACAACTCACGAATATCCAATAAGTAACATCGAACATTGAATAGTTAGAGTACTATAATACAAATAATACATGCGAGGAGGTAAATGAATCGTAAGCTAGGTGATATAAGGTTGAGATTCCATTGTCTAAAATTTTCTTTGTTTATCTGGGTCTTGTACAACCAAAATAGCTTGATTTAATTTTGAAGGTGTTACTATGCTAATTCTACTTAGTATTTTATGGAACAAGTGAGAACTTACGATTTAAGCTCGAGGTTTGAAACCTTAAAGTTAGGACGTGCATAGAAATTCTAACAACAACAACGCTGAATCTGTATCTAGGCTATTCGAAAATAACATGTACTTATGTAGTACATACATATAACAACACCTGTATCTCCGGCGGTGAATAAAAGACCCACCTTACACCAACCATTGTGTTCATTCCCACGTAATAGGGGGTAAGCCTATTGCCGTATTCCGGGTGCTATTGTTGACTCGAACCATGCATCTGAGGCTGAGTCTAGGCTCAATCCCTTAGCCGTCTTGTACAGCTCCGCATGGGAAAAGATGGGATGGCCCAAATTCTACTATCATAAGTTTAAAAGTAGGTCCCTAGTTGAATGGGGGCTCCAACAATATCGAACCGGTACAAACCGGTATCACCGGACGTGGCTCTGGTACAGGTTATCCTCTGGGGTTGAGAAGGTCAGACGGCAGTTGTTCCTATGAAAGCCATGTGCTAAGTCCATGGCCCAGCTACATGGTGGAAGCCTTGGAGGCAGCCGAGCGTAACAGTAAAATGTATTTCGAATTTAAAAGTTAGCATAATAAATATAATAAAAATTTCATTCCAAATATTTGGACGGAGTTATCAAAAATCAGTGTTTAAAAATGGTTGAAAAATAAATTAATTGGTTCCAACAGTTCGTAAGAAAGTTGATAGATGGCTCCACGGTCGCCCTTAAAGTCGGATATATAGAGATGGGAAATTTGAAATGATTCAGGTGTTGCTCAATAGCTCAGTTGAAAGAGCATTCCCCCTGTAAGGGGAAGGTCGTGGGTTCAAGTCCCACTTGAGGACTTAATTTTTCCCGATGTATTTCCAATTTAAAAGTCACCATAATAAATGCTATAAAAATTTCATTCAAGTTAAATAATGACCCCTGTCGTTACATCTTTGGAAAATAAATCCATGTAAATGTTATTGTGATTAGGCACATAACTTTTTTTTATTTGTTCACAGAGACAAGTTTCCAAACCCGCTCGGAGTCAGATGACAGTGACAGCACTTCAAAAGCCACAGTCTCTGCTATGCCAAGGCGTAAGTATCAAATGTTTTTTGACACAAATAGTAGTAGGTATAGGTACTTTGAACCAAACTTAATGGCGGCTCAGAGGTTTGTAAGAGTGCGGGTTCTGGCCAGTGGCGTTTGAGAAAAAAGAGAGTGTCAAATGCCGCGCTGATTGGCCTGAACCCGCACACGTATAAACTCCCGAGCGGCTACGTATTGTGGGTTAACCAGGCCAACAAATCTGTTCCAAATATCTGTTAAACCCGTCCACTGAAAGAAAATACGATCGCATTTATAACATAAAAAATACATATGAACTGACTCAGACTAATAAAGCATAGAACTCGCGTGTGAAGCCGCGTATAGTAATATTAGAGTAGTACCATTTTGCTCGTATTCCTTGTGTGCATGCACGAGTTTGAGTTAAATGATACTACTCTATTAATGCTTTAAACGGCTTCACATATTAATTCTCGTCTATATTATTATTTTAGTCTGATGAATGGATATAAGGGCACAACTAACCCATTTTGTGCAGGGTAACACAAAGTTCGATCCCCGCACAGTACAAATATTTGTATGCATGAATATTGCTATTGGTCTGGGTGTTTCTATGTATTGTATGTATGTATTTACAAAAAAAAAGTATCTAAGTATGTTTATCCGCATTCTAGATTCCATAACACAAGCTAGTTGAGCTATGCTTACCATGGGTCTAGATAGCGTTGTGTAGAATGTTGTGGAATTTTACTAACTATGAATTTCTATCGTATTTTATTTTTGTCAACGTTTTCAAAACTTTTAAAATATCTGCAAGCTATCCATCTAATCATCTTCTAGCAAGAGACAGTAATAAACTGTCTACAATGAACTAAAATGATGGTATAGATGTACCACATCAATATTATAAAGTGGTTCAGAAGTGCGAGGAAAAAAGACAGAGCTATGCTTTTTCCCGCGTAAATCACCCGGCTCAATCGGAGAAGTACCTCCCTCTCACTTAACAACGACTTTGTAATGGTATTACTGCATTTGTACGGTTGGTGGAGTGTGTTAAAAGGATTTACCGCCATCCTGATATTTTTATATATTTTTCTTTGTAAGGATTTGTGATTAATAGCACTGCTTCAAATGTATCTGCCTAGACAATGGTAACTACTTATTTTACAACGTACTGGTATAAAAGAGCAGTAGCTGTAGAAGTAGGATCTTCCAAATTCTTCATTGTTCTATCTATCTTCTACCACTGTTCACTGTTAAATTTAATAATAACAAGAAATTATTCGCCAGAATACTACTTAAATTGAGAACTAAAACTAAAGTTACATATAACATACGATATATGTAACAGAAGTGAACAAAAAAGGAACATTTATATTTCACGAACTCGAAATGATATGACGTGAGGGAGAAAGAAGATGATTAATAGTGTGCGGACGTGCTCGTAGCTGGACTAAAATATGTAATCTGACCATAACGTCGGGAAAACAAAAAAATATCGTTAATTATATAAATTACCGTAATTAATTTCAGATTTATCTTTAACTTGAATCAGCTAAACTACAAGAACTAACAAATTTTGATGCAAGTCGTATGTGATCTAGTAATTGGGTTAGGCTGGTTATTTTCTATTATTTAAGCAATGTAATATAATTATAAAAATGAATAATAAAACACTGGCGATTTGGGGAGATGATTAATTATAATTTTTTCCAAATTTCACCATAAGACGGAGGCAAAGATAAACTCATTATCTTTGAGGGTAATTCAATCAAAATCTTCCATTTGTAATCAGTTGCGTCAACATCGCCCCGTTGTGTTAATGAATAATAATTTTATGTTTTTACTTTTCAATGAACTGAGAGAACACGCTCACACAATTTTGTTGTTCTAATACACTTAAGTATAAGAAGTGTTGAGAAGTTATGTTGATGTTTGAATATCGTTAATTGAAATAATATGCGCGCGTGTGTGTGTGTGTCTGTCTGTGTGTGTGTGTGTGTGTGTGTGTGTGTGTGTGTGTGTGTGTGTGTGTGTGTGTGTGTGTGTGTGTGTGTGTGTGTGTGTGTGTGTGTGTGTGTGTAAACATTTTCAAAAGGAAAGCTGGTGGAAAAATTACTTACTTCATACTAGTTTGTTCTGCACCATGTGGCACTTTAGGAAGTCAGCAGGAATCAGGTTATAGGGACCCCAAACCACAGGTGTGTATGTGAAATATATGGTGAAGGGGTTCTTAAATTTTTTCCATAATTTACTTAAAATTCCTACTCATATTTCATATAAAATTTCCATAATTCAGTTAATCCATGGGTGATGGGTAAATGGAAATCTATTTCATCGATAATAGACATTTGCAATATACTGGTTTATCTCCGTTGAAATCGTAAATTAGATATCCATTATTGACAGAATATGCAGAATACAATTCTAATGTCAATTTGTACACAATACTACCTATTTATTTTATGTTATTTTGTACTGTTCTTAATTCTTACTGTTTCTTAATTCTACCACCACATCCAGTTTGTAAAAGTTCATTAAAAACTTCTTTATATATTTCTTATAATATCTTCTATATGTTCATAAACTACTGTACCGATTCTATACGTACCACGGTATTAAATATATATTTAAATACACTTTACTAGTGAAAATCAATCTGATGCTGACGACTGTACTTGTAGTCATTGCAACATTCATCGTCGGTCTCACAATCGAGAAATACTGAACTTAGCTGGAGGAGTTAAAGGGGTTTAGAATATCCTTTTAGAACGAATAAACCCTTATACTACACTCACATCACTCTCCTAACCAGATATACATTTCCTCGTAATTTCATTGTGATTGGCGCACGCTACTTCTGAGTTTTCCCAGAAATATCGGCTGCATTCAGCAGGCTTTTATGTCAGCTTAAGGAGCAAATGTGAATTGAAATTCTGAGAAAAAAATATCAGTCACAACAATGAACAAACAACACAAATACAGTTATTCACATAGAGTTGTTCTAGAGAAAACAAAACATCGCCGGACTGAGTTAATAATTTTTTTAATGGTTATGAGAACAGGAATGGTATGAAAAAATGATCTCCCCATGATAGTGGCTACTACAAACGAAAGACCCCCAAAAAAATTTAGAGAAGATCACTTAAAACAGTTTAAAAATTACTAATGTTCACATTTATATCTGTACCTAGAGACAGTCAAGAACCTCGCTGTCAAAACGAAGAGCTACATTTATATATTATGTATTATATTTTTGCTCAGCTGAAAAAAGAGAAACTCGGACGTATTTGTGGGTGACTGTACACTCTGTGCACCAAGTAATTATCAAGTAATCTCATTAGGTAATTGGCAATGGCTTTATAATACGCAACGTATTGGGATTGAATTATTTGTTATTACGGCGATAATTTGAATTCAGCTTTGTCGTTCAACCAATTATTATCCTGCAGTTGGTAACGTGTACAATTAATTGCAAAGTGAATTATTGGTTTAAATGTCATGCCGATTACCAATGTTTATGCTTTAATATTGGACTCGGTGGGTATTTCATAACATAAACGAACAGAATATGTACGTACGCAATCACGCCTTTATCCCCGGAAGGTTCGGTAGAGGTGCCTTAACACCCACATTTCACCAGTCATTTTATTCAGTCCCACGTAATAGGGGGTAGGTCTATTGCCGTATTCCGGGCACTATAGATAACTCGAGCCATGCATTTGAGGCTGAGTCTGAGCTGTATATATCTATCTGATGTTGAACAGCCCTATCCCTTATTCGCCTTCTACGACTCCGCTTGGGAAGAGATGGGGAGGCCGAAATTCTATTCTACCGGAAACCACGCGGCTAAACATCTAACGAACAAGTTTATTTCTTCAATTGAAAATTAGGATTCTGCAGTCTCGACATGACGAGCATGGCTGGTGTCTCTCGAGTCACTTCGACCAGCAATAACAACAATATGTTACGTGACTAAAGCGACTCATTTCATTTGTCAAAGAGACTCAAGTCGCGAGTTGAAGATCTACTAGGACATGGGCTACTATTGCTCTCCCAATATTGGGATGTTTTGGGCTACTCTTTTCAAGGTGACCGGACATTGGTTTGGTACCGAGTCTGCGTATTTTTGTGTTAGTCGGATGAGAAGGGGTTGTGACACTTGTATTCTTTCTATGTCAACATAGCATGAAGGGGTCCTGGGTCTGCCGGGGTGCGAGAGATATGCCCTCGGCAATCTTACCTCCGGCAACCAAGGACCCAAGACGGCGTGCGTTTTAGTCGGTTCGAGTCCAACATAACCGCCTCCATCCGTGGGGGTGGTATCCGTGGGGATTTTGCGCACGATAAAAAAAAATGTCAACACACGGATTATGTGCACTTCTTATGCCACGTAAATTTGTTGAAGAAATTTGTAAACCTATTCTTTTTTTACAGGTCACTGTCGAACACCGCATCACCGGTAACAATGGAAATGTTCATATTAAAAAATAATGTATGTATATCAAAATATTAATTTTAGTTTAAAATGTTAAGCATATCAATAAAATGTATCCGTATTAAAGAAGATTTGTGAAAATAATCATTAATATTCATCTTAGCTACATAGCATTTTAACTGTTTAATAAGCTATAGCTGTTTAAAAAAAAAGAAGTTTAAATTCTTGTCCAGTTTAAGTAGATTGTTACTATTGTGGTCTCGGTTGCATTTGAGGATTTCCACCTTGGAAAACGCAATCCACTTTCTAATTTTATAACTTTGACTAAGAATAAAATATATAAAGCAACCTAATAAAGGCCAAAAGCAGTAACGCAGTTATGTAAGTGGTATTTCAGAACCCTTTGTTCTATTTTTAATTTCTACATGTGCTTATTTATACGCTTTTACTGAACTATTAATAAATGTTAGCTGTTTATCGTGGCAGGCCCCATATCCTTGTACATCAGTCATTCCTGGAAGTATGTATCTTAAAAACTCTTAACAATTAGGAGTCAACTGATCTTATTCTTTCAAATGGGTAGACTTCATTGCATATTATTCATTATACATAATCAAAATTACCTGCACATAATATCACAGTTTGGAAGAATCAGGACCTCCTTAATACATAATGTTTCTTCATTTATTATGCTAAACACCTGTTCTTAAAAAGAACATTATTGTAGTTTAAAGGCAAAAATATATTCTTAGTAAATGTCAAATTTTGTTTTACATTAGAAATTCTTTCTACGAAGGAATTAGTTAGATTATTTATGTGTAATTTCATCTCAATGTGTATTTATTAAAAGACTGATGTTTTAATGTAGATATAAGTTACCATTCGTGTCAAAACTATGTAGGTATATAAAGCGACACATTTTGGTGACAATTTAGTAGTTTGATAAATATGAAATATTTAGGCAATACATCAAGTCCTGGCAAAGTTACGGGCCAAGGTCATATATTAGGGGTATTTTGAGGCCAACGTTAAAAGCGATTCAAGGCCAGAAAAAAAAAATTGTTAATGATTACATGTAATAGTGGCCTCTGTCCACCTTTATAATATTTTAATAAAATACCGGACTTATTTTATCAGTGGGAAAAAATAATCCAGTGATGTTGCCACTATCTTGGTCCATTTCCTGACAAGTCGTACAGGTTAAAGAGATTCGTCTCTTTGACCTGTACGAATTGCCAGGAAATGGACCAAAAATATTTCAGTAATGTTGCCACTATCTTGGTCCATTTCCTGGCAATTCGTACAGGTCAAAGAGACGAATCTCTTTAACCTGTACATATACATACATAAAATTATTGAAATATTTTTCTCCCACTGATAAAATAAGCTGGTATTTTATTACAACATTAATTTCAAAAATTGCAACAAAAAAATAAACAGCTTTTGTCGTAAACTAAGATACCCGCCACCCGTATCGATCATCGGAACTAGTGAAAATTAGTTTATTCGCACCAAATTTTACTTGCCCCATACTATTGTTGACAACCGGGAGATGAGTGATGGGTTTCCTTGCTCTTGATTATGACGTAGCTCTAAAGTTTCAGAACACGGAGCCCGTAGTTACCAAAATATGTCGCAACTAATTAGGAGTAACTGCCAAATTAATTTTGATAGGAGTTCTAGTCGTGCAACTATCTCTCAACTTGCGAACGAAATTGTTGTCAAACTATTGAAACTTGAGTTCGTCAGTGTGTAATGTCTTTTGTTAAAATAGTCATTAAATGTGGAATAAATGTTTAAAGTATCTAATGATGTTTTATTTCTCTGACAGTTCGAAGTCCTGTTCCTAATACCTTAAATTTTCATATAAAAAGGAGGCTATATAATCTACGGATCACTACGTAAACAGTCACGTGACTAATGGTTCTTTTTTTTTTAAATATTAAGTTACCAACCATGTTGAACGGTCGCCCTAGAGGCATAGCAGAAGCCGGCTCCAGATGACGAAGCAACGTCTCTTAGAGAGAAGATTTTCGTCCTAACAACACGTTGAAGCCTTCAATTTTGATAGGTAAGGTCGGTGTCCCTTTCTGGTTCCATGAATACAAAAACAGAATTGTGGTGAAACACGCTGCGATTTAAGTCAGTTCGAATCCGATATACCTACCATCCTTAACTCCAGTGAGTTGAAGCCTGATGAGGTATCTGCATGAGAAAGAGAACGGTAGCAAGGAAGTACTTTAGCCGCCTAATAATCAGGTGAAAATAATAAGGAAAAACAGAGAAATAACTTCTCTTACAAACAGTACGAAATATGGCGTGTCACAAGTGAGAGAGGCGTTACATAGAGTGTATTCTAGTAGGTATCAGCCGCCTAATAAGCAGGTGAAAATAATAAGGAAAAACAGAGAGATAACTTCTCTATCAAACCGTGCAAAATATGGCGTGTTACAAGCGAGAGAGGCGTTACATAGAGTGTATTCTCTATAGTAGGTATCAGCACATATCAGCCGCCTAATAAGGAGGTGAAAATAATAAGGAAAAACTGAGAGATAACTTCTCTTTCAAACAGTACGAAATATGGCGTATTACAAGTGAGAGAGGCGTTACATAGAGTGTATTCTCTGTGGTATCCGCACATATCAGCCCCCTAATGAGCAGGTGAACATAATAAGAAAAACCGAGAGATAACTTCTTTAACAATCAGTGCGAAATATGGCGTGTTACAAATCAGAGAGGCATTACATAGAGTGTATTCTCCATAGTATCACTTTCCCTGTAGTATATAAATAAATACATACGCTGTTTCTATAAATCCTGTATTGAAATGTAAATTCAGACCATGATACAATCATGTTGTGTACAATTCGTTATGTTCACGGATATTAACACAATTATGTTATGGGACACTGGTTGAAGCAGCGTGTACAATTTGTGCATACGTATACCATGATGGCGTCCATTCTCGTGAACATAATGGCGGTTCACAGAAAGCGTAATTTTATAAGTTGATAAATAAATTTGATTTCTACCCGTTTCATTGTAATTCTTGCCATGTTCTTCTGAAACCAACATGGCAAGAATTAAAGTTTTAGGAAACTTCCTGGGGAAGTCTTAAAAGGTGACTAAGTGATAGGGCTGTATCCGTCCGACAGTAAACATACAGCCCAAGACAAAGTGCCCGCAAGACGGCAATACGCTCGCCCCTATTACGTGGGTCCAAAAATCATAGTTGGCGAAACGTGGGTTTTATTACACCTCTGCCTACCCCTTCTGAAATTTACAGGCGTGAGTTATGTAATTTTAATTAACATTATTTTATGGTATTGCTCAAACGAATTATATTTCCTCGGGTTGAAATGAATGCTATTTGATACTGGTTTCCTTCGGCGGGGACTTGTGCGGTATCCACTGTTGCCTATACAGACAAATCAAACTAAAATAGGTATATTTATGAAATTTTACTTTATTGCCCTGCAGACGATATAGTACAGTATATAGTAATAGAATAGTAAAGTTTATTTTAATAATGTGAGTAGCACCAGATGTTACCTATTGAAGCAACGAAGTATCCAGAGTAGATACAACGAGCCGGTAAGTTTAATGTAGGACGTCCCCCGGTCGGTTCGATGACCTGAAGAAGGTAGTTGAGATGAATGGATGCGGCAGAGGAGTGGGTAAAGCCGTAAACACTACACAATTAACTACCCAGCTGTAAGGCTTTTGAGAAAATACGATGCATGTATAAAGTGCTAACGGTTGAAATAGCTGCCTGATTGTTAAATATTTTCCCGAAAGTATAGGCAGATGTTTCTTATATATGTATGTCTACTTCATCACCTATATTTTATGAATGAATGAATGAATTCTAGGAACCGTAATGCTAGTGAGAATATAAAAAAAGTATGATTCGTTCCTGAAATCAAGTGTACATACAAAATACACAGTTTAAACTTGTAATAATCGCTCTTGGGTGTTAAAAATATAAATAACAATCAATTTAAGCTTAATACATAAAAACAAATGATTAAAAAATAAAAAAACCCGACTGCCACTGAAAAGACCAAAATAAGTTTGATAGCAGGCGGTACCCATTAATTTTCTTTCGGTTTATGATTGGCAAATGGGTACCGCCTGCTATCAAACTTATTTTGGTCTTTTCAGTGGCAGTCGGGTTTTTTTATTTTTTAATCATTTGTTTTATTTTATACTTTTTAGTTATTTTATGACATGTATATCTTTTTGTAATATCCTTCATATCGTTTATACTTGAAATAAAAACTTAAATCAATAAGTAAGAAAATTAGCGAGAATGATTATTTTGTTAAACAACTTTAAATCGTTATATATCCTAAACTATTATTTAAAATGAAAAATGATAAAAGAAACCTAAAGATGATTTTAAAATACCTATTCAACGACACCCCACTTGACATAGTTCATCGACTTTAATTTTTTTTATTTTGACAATATGGCGTCTGGTTGTCGCTGTGGTGAATTTTGATTACTGTAATGTCTTTAGTGACACTCGCAAGGTTAAGACGAATCGATTGACGTAAGAATTATCAAAATCGGCCTACGCATTTGGTCTCTAGAACGCCACATAGAAACAAACATACATACATACATACATACATAGACTGATAAACACATTACCCTCCTTTGCGTCGCGCAGTCGGGTAAAAAATAGGAATAATTTATTTGACTCAACTGTAGATTAGACATAATCATGTAAGCCTTTTTTGTAAACGATACGTCAATTTGACTTCACCTCGCCTGATGGTAAGCTAAAGGCAAAGTCTCGGAAAGAGGGTCACTATCGTAAACATGTACCATGTTAACAGTGGTGGCACTCAGCTTGACGGCCTCATCAGAAGCCTTTTCACGCCCCGCTTAAAGGACCCGGGACTGTAGGAAGAAGGAAACACGTGAGCTGGCAGGGAGTTAGTTCCAGGTCTTAATGGTGCGGCATAGGAATGAGTCACTGAAACAGGTAAAGGTGGATGTAAGTATACAAAATAAGATATACAATTTATCATTATGGGGTAACACAAAATTTAGAACAGTTTCAAAACTGTGCCACGTTTTATTTCAGTACCGCCTTCCAATGAAAACAAACATAACAAATAAAATTTCGAAACTAATTTCGGTTCCAAATGAATTATCATTATATACTGTAACAGAGTGGAATATTTTTTATATTGCAAAGTTGGAGTCGGAAGGCCAGGATCGTAACTCAAGTGGAGAGAGTAGGCTCGGCTAAGCGTAAACTTCTAAAGGCAGGAATGATTCATATCTGCCAGCACGATATATATTATTATTTTGATTGCGTGTTTTATACTATTTTAAAGTAGGTACCTATTACTATTGTATAATAATCGTCTTGGCAATTTCACTATACGCTGCCTAATTATTGCACCTAAGCATGGGTTAATTATTGTAAAATCGGCACTTTGGAGTTCGAAGTTGGTCGACGAATGCCTGCGCTAGAGTGCTGTCCGGTTTTTTTTTTTTCATTATATTCACCAGTATCACACTTATAACGGTAGGCATTGGCGATGTCTAAAATTGCGAACCCACAAATATGGACACGACAGACAGACATACAAAAAGATTTAAACAGATGAACAGAGATAGACAGAAACAAAAGAGTGCACATCAAACAAAGGATAAACAAAAATAGTTAGCAAAATGTAAATAATGTGTGTACACAAAGTCCAGTTATATTCTTCCTTTATTTTTATTTTTTTTTTTCAAAAAACTCAACACAACCAGTAAAGTGGTTGTGTTGAGTTTTTAAGCATGCATACGCATACACTGTACTTTACAATTAATCGAGATTACTGCTAGTGGATTCGAACACAGCATATAATGTGAAGTTAATTTATAGGAAAATTTCGAAAGCCTGTGTGGCCCAGTCGGTCAGAATTTTCGCCTTTAAGGGACCCGTCACGAGTTCAAGTCCTGCTTTGGACGTTCATTTTATGTAACTTTCACCCAAGAGAGTAAGCAAAGACAAGATCTTTCCACTTTTCGCGTCTTCTTTTTTTTTTGAGAATTTCGTGAAGGGAAACCGATCAGGGTTAAAAAATAAAATACTATGAAAAAGTACAAGGAAACAATACGAAATATAACATGTGAATAATACTTTATGACGTATAATTAGCAGTGATTCGCATCAAGTTCCAAGTCAAATATGAACCGACCTTTTGGAGCCTTGGAAGTTTAGTGAATTAATAAATTAAGTTGTTAACAATTTATGTTTACAGTCTTACCCAAACTGCTGGACGCAGACGTGAGTTTACAATTTTAAGTAGTATCTCTAGGATTCAACCTCTCAGGTATTCCCAGGTTACAAAACACATACTGAAATTTACCCGCCTTTTTGTAATAAGCTCACTTTTTTCGTGTTTATTTTCTTTTAGGGCTCCATGGAGGTTGTATTTGTGTAGGTAATAGTGCTGGCAGTTCATTCTTTGGGTTCAAGGACAAGTTTCTGTTAAAAAAATAACCTTCTAGAGATAAATATTCAACTATGTAAAGTCATAGTTGATACGGTTGATCACTAAATAAAACGTCAACAGCGTCTTATGCGAAAAGTTTGGAATAACATCCAAACAACTTCGCCTCAAACTTAATGCAGGCTGATACTGGATTCGTGAGACGACAAAAGATCAAATCAGTTAAGAAGAAACGGGCGCCAGTCAATGGATTGATGACCTCACAAGATTCCCCCTATATTTTTGACCATATACGAGACAATATTGCATCGAAGAGGAAAGAAAAAAGAAAAAAATGTAAACTTGATCAAAAACAAGGCTATGAAATAGTAGGTATCATAATAGGTATGACTGGAACTTCGTTGGAGCTAAACCATACTTGTGGTTTCCACAATGCGGGCAGAAGGCTCCGGCTGCATAGGTATCTATATTTATTTTTATATGAAAACGGGCCTCATACGGCTATCCATTCCAGCCTTCTATTCGCTTAGACCAATCGTCACAATTTTTAGGACTTCAACAACTGGTAATCCAGGACTGACAGCTTTGAAGTGTGGTCCGAGGTATGGAGAGTCACCTATTCTAAGATTGAACTAACAAATACTAATTATATATCTTAGAGTTAATTTCAGTCGCATCCGAAGTTTACATCTCGGAGTCTGAGATCCAGACCAACTGCGGATTTGGTTTAACTTCGAATTAGTTAATACTGTTGTGAAGTTACGATATAGTGGTAACCTGGGCGATTATATTTACGAGCCAAACAAAATAGCCATTTATCTAAATACTCTTCTAAATGACACGTTTATTTCTTTCAACTACCAAGTATCCCTATCAAACCTCTCAAACTACCTACGTACTTTTTACTCGTCGACTGAAATCTATAGTACTATTATTCTGTTCTGTGTCTATAGTTCCGCACTAACTTGGTTTAATCACATTAAATTTTAGCCCGCAACGTTGAAGAGCTCTCTAATTTCGAGATCATTTTCTATGCACTGTTGAAACAACTCTCGACTGCAGTCAGGAATGCTTTGCTAGTTTCCACAGCGCCAAAACTACTTTAATATGGGTAATGAGAATATATTGGTATAAAAACTGACATTTTTAAATGAGCAAATTAAAAGTTAAGGTCCTTACTAGAGACGATGCCTTAGAGCGAATGGGTGGAGTCTACGAATGTAATAATCGCAGCCCCGCACCACCCCGCACTCATGTCACTAAAGTGATTATAATATAAAAATATGGGAAAAGATGTCGATAAAAAGGGTACAGAGTGGACACATGGTTTTGGTTTTTTGACATCGATGTTGATTGATTCTTGATTCTTTATTATAGCTAAGGTCGGCGGCTCCACCCGCGTGGATGTCTATTATCGTGACTTTGGTTTTATCTCTGTTACCATTCTACCAAAACCTTTTAAATAAAAATACCATATCAAAATCCGTGTACTAAGTAGCGTTTGTGTCCAAAGTGAACAAACAGACAAATTCAATTTTAAAAGGTTCAAATTCTATGGCGTAGCGGTAGAGCATTCAGAGATTGTAGGTTTGATGCCCACTCAGCACTTATATTCATATTACATGAATCTTAGATTATTAATAATATAAGTCATGAATATATATTTCCATTAGTTAGGGTGTTTATTGCATAGATACATTGAGGTAGGTGAATATGAAAGCTATAAGTATGCTATAGGCATAACAATTCACACACATTACACATTCTCACAATGCCATCGTTTGCTAAGTAAGCCCAAAAAATGTGTTTATCTAAATGACATCACATTCAAACCTCTTATATTATGCACTAAATGACCCGGCAAACTTCATTTCACCTTAAAAATTAGAATTTACCTCAATTGGCTGTATTAAGTTGTCCTAATTATTTTGAGAACAGAAAGCATTACGACAGGGACTCCATACGCCCACGGAGATCCTGACACCAATAGGACATAACAACGTCTTTCGGGTCAGATATTTCATATAATGGTTAAGTATTCTTAAATGTTTCTATTTTCCGCGCATATTTTTTACTTTTTCTTTCATAAAAACCTTCACTAGACAATAACTAACCCAACAAAAAAGAAAAAAGCGAAATTGGTCCAGCCTCAGCCGGTCCAGCCAAAAATGAATCCCTATTGGGAAATAGGGATTCATTTTTATATTATATAGATTGTATTGTACATATAAACCTACTTCTTGAATGATACTTCTATTATAGAAAAGCGCTTCAAAATCCGTCGCGTAATTTTAAAAATCCAAGCATACATAGAGACAGACAGCGGGAAGTGAATTATTTTATACTAGAGATTATATGTAGTGATCATGGTTTTATAATATTATATATTTAAATATGTAGCTATAGGTATGTATAGTATTCTAATATACATGTATTATTATACAGACGTAGTTTGTGACGTTATATAGGTTAATCTCTGGATCTACAGAACCAATTCTAAGAATTATTTCACCAATAGAAACCCACACTATTTATCAGTGTCATAGGTTTTATATCATTACACTACGAGTGAGGATCACCATCCGGAACGGCATCCAAAATCTACGTGGCTGGAGCCGTGAGCAACAGCGGATAACAAATAACGTGTGTGAATAAAATAATCAACACAACATTTTCATGTATTTCTTGAGAGTTTAAAGCTTTAGCTTTTTTACCGAATTTACTTTCGGCGTCTCATAGAAGTGTCTTATCTGTCCACTTATGCATTAGTCTTGAATTGTGTTGCTGTCAAAGCTGCGAAAACGTGAAGCACAACCTCCCCGTCCAACAGCCATCACGGCACTGCCGCCCGGCCCCCGCATAGGCACCCGCTAAGCCAAACTCTCGAGAACGTAACAAAATCGTGGCCTGTGACTTCAAAAGTCAATGTATTGAACGGAAAAATGTACCACTTATACTCCAGATCTTTGTCTTTCTTTTAGTTAAAAAATTACGTAAAAATTCTTTTCCGTTTAGAAGTAGTTGCCAGTTTTCTTTTGAGGGACCTTTTTGCTTTGGGAATGATTTTCATATAGTAATTATAAAGTGAGAATAACTAAAAATGTACCAAATGTAGACAAGAAACCAACAAATAAAACAGTGTAAACAGTTTTCAAATACGTCCACAAATAAAAAAGGAGTTGGTCTCTAAACATACGCCTGAAAACCAGATTTATCATTTTTATTCCTCTTAATATGTGTTTTCCATGTATTCTACTATGTGCATTGATAGATTATGACTTAGGTATTTTCCATTGTTAAATCTATACAAATGTTTTAATGATGGAATACTGATTATGCGAACACATCATTCTGTCGTTTTTTCTAGCTACTTAATCTACGAAATGGTAGGGCCGTTTTCATCTTTACTTTCACTTGTAGATTACGATTAAGATTTCAATACGCACAAAAACAGCGCTAAATCCACGCTGTAAAAGTCGTAGGCACAATAAGTATTAAATATAAGTATTTAATATCTATTTTTTCTTTTTGTCAATTTTTTCACCGTGTTGCCTAAAAGGACTTACCACAATGCGATAAGGCCGCCAATTCTATAAGCCATTGAATGTTGTAATTATGTATTTTATTGCGTCCTTGGTGGACAATAGAGTAATTCTGTACGTTGGCGGAGAAGCCCTCTCTACCAAGAAATCTTCACAATCGAGAAAATAAAGATAAGTTTGAAGCTATTTTGAAACTTTCGAGGGAATATCCTCACTGTATAGACGATTATCAGATTTGATTTAACAAAACGTTGGATATAGGGTGCTGAGGACCTACCAAGACCCTTGAGGCTATGCCAACCTCATCTGAAACCTCACTAGCTTACGTGTGACGTGCGACACATACTTTCCTATCACAACTGGAAGTTCATATGGCAGTCGATCCCATAAAAGGCATTTAAGAGAAGGTGAAGGAATAAAACCTCCGTGGCGTAGCGGTAGTGAACTCGGCCGCTACGCAGGAGGTGCAGGTTCGATCCCCACTCAATGCAAATATTTGTATGCATGAATATGGTCTATTCGTGCCTCGGACAGCACGTTAAGCCCTCGGTCCCGATTGCGACTGGGATTAATGCTAAGATGAAGAAGAAGAAGGAATAAGTGGTTCCCAGGCTACAAAGTCGTCATCATAATAATAAGTAAAAGTAACGAGAACCCCCAACTTTTGAAAGAAAAGCCCATATTTGAACTAGAATTCACAGCTCCATGTTACATACACAATACTTTTATCACGATCAAATAGCAACACAAATATTCTCATATCAATAAAAGGGAACTCAAATAATAAGGAAAAAGGCAAGAAAGATAAGTTTACATAGCATCGCTAACACATCCAAACGAGTAACTAACACCCTCAACAAATAAAATATACCGAAAAAGGAATCTAATAAAACTGCCAGATATACGAAGGCAAGCGTTATCTCGAAGAGGCCTTTTCAATCTCGAATAATATTAATTTATCCTACAAAGTAGCCTCTTTATCGGGCAATGAAATGACTTAGCACTGATTACGTTGCGTGCCTCTGCTCCCCACTCCTGTAGACATTCTCCCATATCTTTTAATTACTGGAAAAATGTTGAGAATAAGTTTTTATACGATTACATTGCTCTATGAAAACGAATGCTTCAAATTGTTCTCAAAAGTAACGGTCAATGGATGGGTGCTCACATTTACTGCTTGCTATGTATTAAGTTTTTTGGTAAAAGGATAAGCGGATTAACTTAATAGCTTCTCACAGGTTCTTTCTATTGAATGGTGAAACAAATCGGCCTTTCTCGTGCCAACATTAAGGGTATCAGGGTTTCTTCTTGCCGTTTAGTTTTTATTGGGATACAGAATCAATTAGGGCCCATTTTCGTTGTGGGGTCATAATATGTTTAGCTAAGAGTTCTGTCGATGAAATAACAACTAGGCAAGGATTACATATATTGGGTACGACCTTTGACTATGACCTTTGAATATTGAAGCATGGATTTTTTATTTATTTCACAGTACTTAAAGCGTAACTACTTCATTAAACATGTTTTAGTCAGGCAAGTAAGGGTTAATTAATCTCACAGGTCTTATAGCACTGATAAAATTTGCATATATATGAAAAAAAAAATGCTCTCCAATCTGAAGGGTTTAGTAGGTTGAACCCAGTAAAAACAATTACATCGCCGCAAATTGCTACAAGAGTCCATGAAATATTGCTACAAGAAACCATTTTGGGAAAACATGCCCTAATCAACACGCTTACGTAGCAGATTGTAGGGACGTTGCTGTAATTCTCCTGATTAAGCACCGTTAAATTTTTAATCCTTTCTGCCTTTTATCCCTTCATTAATAACGGTGCATCCCTTTTCTCTTTACGGCCCTCTTTAAAAAGATGAGTGTAATCTTTTGCCTGGCAATTTTGATTCTTATTTTACTTTTATTTTGTTTTGTTGACTTTTGTGTGTGATTGTTGAAAACATTTTTTTTTAATTGTTTGGCTAATATGCGACAATTATTTTCACAAAGTAATGTTTTTTAAATTATTGTCCTGAAAATTTTGCACAGCGTCTTAATATTAAGTGATTGCATTGACAAGCAATGAGTGCAAATAATATCGCAGTATACGGAGTAATCTTATCAAGTATGAGTAATTTAGACTGTGTAAAATAATATTGTTTTTTTGTTTTAACTTTTCGATGCTTTTCGAAGTTATGTTTGTATTTATCGCAGGTTTATAAGTGGCCGGTTAATGGCAATAGGCTCGCCACCTACTGGGACCTAAACATAAACTGGCAAAATGTGGATGCTAGCACGTCTGCCTACCCCTTCGGGGAATACGGGCGTGAGTTTATGTTATGTATGTTATGTAAATAATATTGTATAGAACACAAAATAATTTACTTGTATCTTAGAATATAAAAAAAATTGTGGATGGATGTATAAAATAATTTATAGAAATATAGACACATTCAGATAGGTAATAGTTAGTCAGGAATTGCACATTAGCTACATTTATCCCAGGAATATGTTCCTGTGAATTCCAGACTCGGGATCAGAATTCCTCGCGAGTATGAATTGAGGGCGGCTAATAAATTAAAATGCTTATCTCATTCCATAAACGCCTTCGGAAGTACCCGTAGTCGGAAATTTTAATCGTTTATATCATAGAGTAGTTTTGAAAGGAGATAAAAATAATTCAAGCTACCAGGTTTTAAATTAAGTAAGTAAGACACTGACGGTATACTCCGAGTCATCTCCTCCGGGGTAGCCAGGGACAACAACTTGTCTACTCGCTTTATTTTTTTTTATTTTTTTTTGAAATGAAATAAATTTTTATTTACATACATTAACACTGTTGTTTACATTTAACTTCTGCCAAACTGTAAAACAGTTTGTTGGCAGAATGAAGCTCCCTTTTTCTATCCTTATTATTTAGGTAGGTGGCATAAATAAGTTTTTGGAGCTCTTGAGAACGATTTTATAAAATAATAATAATATTTAATTTTAGTCTTGGAGCGCTTGGGAACAAAATCGTGGAGCGGACGGGAATAACCCGTATTTCATTCTGTTTTAATTATTGATTAAATATACATTATAAGCATTATACATTTTAAAATGATCATTATAAATTTAGAAAAGAATAACATGCACATCTAAATACAGGTACCCCATGTATATACTTTATATATACATAGGTCCCCGAAATTCCCATATATTATTAATTACTAAATTAAATTATATAGGTACTAATATAAATTCGGTAATAAGTAATCATAGTGTAGGTAATCAAGACTAAGAAGGTAATACCATTGTTCTTATTGTTATTACTTTTGATCCACATAACGTTGACAACTTTAAATATATTGCTAAACACTAGACATCACAAATATTACGAGTATTATATGCGGTATCAACTGATGGCCACAGTCTGTTACGTTACGATGTTATTACAAAATGCTTGCAATAGGAATTTATTGACTTTGTTTTTAAACATTCTTTTAGTATTGTTACTATTTGACAATGATGGAGGAAGGTTATTCATTATTTTTGGCACCAAGTACTGTCTATGTCGTTCGCCGTAATAATTATTACTAATGTATAATACTCTATTGTAATAATAGTGATTATGGTTACCTTTCATTTGTGTTTTGACATAAATTCTTTTTTTTTTGACTGTCTTTTTTTAATTCGGGCGGAGTCATCAAAATTCAATGTTTAAAAATGGTTGAAAAATCATTCATTGTTTCCAACAATTCGTAAGGATGATAGATGGCACCACCGTCGCCCTTAAAGACGGATATAAAGAGAAGGAAAATTTGAAATGAATCAGGTGTGGCTCAATAGCTCAGTTGGAAGAGCATTCCCCCTGTAAGGGAAAGGTCGTGAGTTCAAGTCTCACTTGAGCGTTTTCGAAATACTTTTTTTTACCGCCAGGGAAACTAGGCGGTGGTTTGGGTGCTATCCCGCGTCAATGGGGGGTTTTCGGGTCTTAGGCGTGGGTATGTGCGTGAATCCTTCACATCACGCTGTCGTCATTGGCCTGCTTCTGTAAGGACGGTGAGCAGCCAACTCACCGTCCTCAGGAAATAAATACTAATACATACAGAAATAATTTTTAACTTGGGTGAAAAATTTTCTAATTTGTTGAAGGTGTTTATTTACATTTTCATCTATGTGGCACCTTAAACTGAATCTGAAAAGTGCTTGTTGCAATGACCATACAACTGTTATATGGACGTTGGCTTGTTAGGATCGTAGCTAGTGCATTTTTTTGCTTACTTCAACGGGATAGATGCATGGAACATAATATTTAAATCAACAATAGGTTCCGGTAAATGGCATTGTTATTAAGTTTTCAGATTATATTATTAATATTATTATACCTCTTCACTCATTTCAATAAAACTTATAAATTATATTTTTGAGTACATAAAAAACATCTATACAAAAAGCATGCATCACAAGGTGGCCACCCTAAACCTACACCTGGGTCGCAAGTCCCAGGCGCCGTCGCAGTGTTCCTCTCTGTACCACGCCATGGACCCGGCGACCGCACGGTGAATCCATGGAATGCTAAGAACCGGATCTCTTCAAAATCTGACAGCCCGGAGAGACGGGATGACTACTGGAAAGACAGTTGACTCTGGAAAGACAGATGACAATTGGAAAGACAATTGACTGCTGGAAAGACAGCCGGGGGCAGGGCCTAGCAAGCCAGGCCCCAGTTTTTTAAATCTTGCTAAAAGTCCCATAAAGAAAAATACCCCTAGGACAATCCGAGAGGGGGGGCGGAAGAATTGTCCATCGAGGATAAAACCAAACGACCACGGCGAGAACTCGGACTTAACGTGCAAAACATGCGGGAAAATTTACAAGAAGAGAGCCTGGTTTCTAAAGCATCTAAAGTTACACGATGGTGTTGGAGCAAGACAGTCGTCTGTAAGTTCTTCAACTATTACCACGGATAGAGTTGACCCTCACATATCCCAAGGTAAGCCGGACTGTAAATCAAACCAGGAGCCCATTAACATCCGGGCCCGTCTTAGCATTCCCTCTTTAAAATCATCCACCTGGAAAGCATACGATCAGAACTTGGCCATCCTGTTAGAACATCCCGGAACAAAACAAGATTTAAACGACCAGGTAGAATCTTTCCAGGTTAGCATCTACTCATATCTACATGAGTATTATCCACCACCACCAAATCACGCGCGAAAAAACCGAGAAAACGCGTTCAAAATTAAAATGAGAAAAAGAAAGCGGGACCTAATCAAACGGCTACGCATTGCTAAAGCTATGGGCGACAACCAACTTAGTCATCAACTGGCCAGAGCTTTACGGGCTATACTAAAATTAATCCAAGGAATCTCAGCCCAAATAATAAATGAAAATAATAACCTCAATAGAGCAAAACATGAAGTCGAATTTGATAAGGACCCTTTCAAATACTCAAGGAATATTTTCAGTGACAAAAAGCAAGATAGGCTGCTACTAAATAACGACCAGATCTATAGCTACTACAAAAATAATTATGAGGTGCCTAAACACGAAAAACCATACGGTGAACCTAAAGCGCAAAAACCATCAAACCCTCATTTCACATTTAACTGTAATCCACCAAGCTTAGAAGAAATTGAACATCAAATTAAGAAAAAACCAACAAAAACCGCCCCAGGGCCTGATGGCATACCGTACATTATTTATAAAAAATGCCCATCGGTACGTAAACATGTTCTAAGCATATTCAATAGGATCTGGTCGAGTAAAGAAATTCCAGCAGCCTTCGGCAGGGCTAACTTTGTGCTCATTCCAAAGAAAGAAATAGTAACTAGTCCTAAAGACGCTAGACCGATAGCATTAACTAACACAATCTCAAAAATCTTCTTCTCATGGCTCCAATTAAAAATGACTAATTTCATGATCAATAACAACTATTTCAGGCCAAATCACCAGAAAGGGTTCCTACCCGGAATTTCTGGATGCCTGTAACACAATTCACTACTGGCGGAAAGCCTCAAAGATGCCAGATTAAATGAAAGGCAAATAACAGTTTGTTGGATAGATTTAGAAAACGCTTTTGGCTCAGTACACCACCAGCTTATGTTGTTTGCATTAAAATGGTATAACTTTCCGTCGATCATCCGGGAAATAATAGCCTCTTATTACGATAAATTAAAATTTGTTATAAACACCAAGGATGGCCACACGCAACCTTTAAATTATAATGTAGGTCTGTTCCAAGGTTGCTGTCTGTCACCTATAGTTTTCAATATAGTAATAAATATTTTAATAGATAGTATTACCACACATGAGAGAAAGTGGGGCTATCGGTTTAAACTAAACGGTAAATACACGGAATCCATCCTCGCATTTGCAGATGATCTCGCAATACTTACTCGCAGCCCAAAGCAGTGCCAAGACCTGTTGCGTAAAGTGGATGAATTCTGTACATGGACAGAAGGAATGAAAACAAAACCTAGCAAATGCTATTGTCTATGTCTGGGTAGGCGGGGTACCAGATATACCTCATATGATCCAGGGCTTAGTATAGGCGGGGAAAACGTTTCGACTATATCCGAAACCGTGCCTTTTAAATTTCTCGGAAGACAAATAGATAACAGAGGTTGCACTCCAGCTTTAGAAGAAGTAATTAATAACTTCATTATCGATATACAAAAGGTAGACCAGCAGCCACTAAGTAATGTCAAAAAAGCGTGGATTTACGACAACTATTTAACCTCGCGTCTTAACTGGCCGTTTCTTGTTTATGATATAAGCCAGAGCCTTCTCAAAAAACTAGATGCGAATGTTACGAAGACATTGAAGTCGTGGCTGGGGCTAGCTCAGTCGGCAGACCCATCGACATTATATAGAGCCTCAAATAACTTTGGAATGACGTTCAAGAAACCATCGGAACTATATAAACATCTAAGAGTAACCAAAATGCACGTCCTAGCGAAATCAAAAGACGAAATCGTGCAAGCTCTTCCAAAAGACCAAAGTACTAAAGAGCTCGAGTCGCGCCTCCAATTCCATAAAAAATTCATGATAGGCTCGCAGACTGGTAGGGTAGGTTTGGGTAATACTAGGAGGCAGTCAGACAAAGACATAACAAAATCTTTTCTTCAAGTAGATGAAAATAATACCTACAAAGTGCACGCAATGAACCTAGAAATACAAAACGAATGGTTAACACTAGGTGAATTTTGTATTCCCATAGCCTTAAAATGGCGTACCTTAATATACGACTGGTCACCGGCTCTCCTTAAATTCTATCTCAATGCATTCCAGTTGACCCTCCCCGACCAAAGCAATCTTGTCAGATGGGGAAAAGCCACAGATAAAACATGTAACTCATGTGGTGAAGCAATTGGTACTGCTAGGCACCTACTGGTGGGTTGTAGGACGCTATTAGACCGGGGTCATTACTCGCGCCGACATGATAAGGTATTAGAAATCGTACGTGAGGCGGTAAGTTTGGCGGTAGCTAGAGCGAAAAAGGGTTTAACCACAAACCAAAGAAATGACGTCGCGTTTGTAAAGGAAGGCTGCTCAAAAAAGACAAATCAAAAGCCGTACTCAATTTTGATAGCAGCCGCTGATTGGACATTACTCGCAGATTCGTATGAGAAACACTATAAAATACCGGAGGATGTTTGTGCCTCGTCATCCAGACCCGATATATTCCTATTTTCAAAACAGCAAAAGCGTGCAGTACTAGTAGAACTCACAGTACCGTGGGAAACTAACATACCTAAAGACCACGCTATAAAAATAAACAAATACTTTGACTTGACCAACGAGTTAACCAAAAATGGCTATGTGGTTAAACTCTACGCCGTGGAAGTGGGAGCAAGGGGAATTCCAGCTAAATCCCTGTATAACTTATTTAAAGACCTCGGATTGCCAAGAGCTTCAGTAAGCTCTTTACTCAAACGAATATCTAAAACGGCGTTGATAGGATCTTACCAAATTTGGATAGGTAGAGGGGGGAACACGACTGACGGTGGAGGTGAGCGCTGATGCATCACAAGGTGGCCACCCTAAACCTACACCTGGGTCGCAAGTCCCAGGCGCCGTCGCAGTGTTCCTCTCTGTACCACGCCATGGACCCGGCGACCGCACGGTGAATCCATGGAATGCTAAGAACCGGATCTCGATCTCAAAAATAGTACCCCAGCGACATCGGGTACAGGGACCAAGCTACCCGCGGTTAGGGCTCCATGGAGAGGAACCTTCTCACTATGCGTGCCGTGTCGAGGAGTATTACTAATATTATAATTACGAAATCATTACCCCATATGGGAATATTTTTCCCACCTGTAGGGCTCTTCATATCAAAATGAAATAAGTAGGCATTCGTAAACGAAGATCAGATTCATTGACATAATGCGGTAGAATTATATTAGGTACGAATTAGGACATACCCTCGGGAATCATGGTTTCGATATCAACAGTACCGAGAATTCCCAATAGACGAGGAAAATTTCCGGCGCTTCATCATATCGTATCCGTACTACAGATATTATTTTATAAGCCACATTAGCATCAGTATATTATTGTCTTCACCTTTATACTAGATATACAAAATATTGTAATGTTTTTCTCAGAATATTAAAATGAATGACTTTTCTGTTGAAGTCGGTCCTTCGGTTGATATTGCGTCTTTTTTCTTAAGGATTTAGGAGACGATTTAAAATTTTGTTACCCGTTGTGTAGTCAAAGTCAAGTTTAAAATACAAGTATCCACCACAATCAAAGGTATCAACCTAGTTTAGGAATCGGTAAACGGCTGTTAACATTTTAGACCATGGCAAACGCCTTGGCTTCCAAAGGAGTAATTGGCCTGTTTCAAAATATTCTTACTTAGAATTATACCTCATACGCCCAAATACCTAATTCAATTATTTTATTTACTTCAAATCACAAGATTCATATCTGGTCAGTAACAATGTAACCTAGAACTAGTGTTAGGATTCAATAAAATTAGCGTCAGAATCTAAAATAACAGTAAAAAAAGTAAATAATATTTACCTATTATTATATTTTAAAGCATCTATTTTGTCGAAAAGAATATCATAGTAACAATGATATTACATATAAAAAAGAGGCAGATATGTTATTAAAGTGCGCCTGGTGAAGACGCGAAAACGTCCCAATTGGGACGTATCGCATTTAGTATATGTCTGGCAAACGCCGAGTTGTCACGTATGTAAAAGCGCATAATAAAATTGCAACAAAAATGCCATCGTGTGTCTTAAAAAGTGTACAAATTATGATATTAAATTAATAAAACACGAGGGATCTCCTATCACATGTAAGTACATACAATATTACCGATTTATCAGTGTATTTCATTAAAATTGGTTTAATAATATTTTTAAAATAATTGCGGCAGAGAAAAAAGACAGAAACACTTTTTGATATAAGTACGACAAGGACACAACAACACTGCTTGCATAGATTATCAGTATAGATGCGACATAGGGTAATTTTCACTTTACTGCCTAGGTACTAAAGTAATAATTGACATGTTGTTCAGTTTTATTTGTTATTTTAAATTCAGTGACAAAAATTTTGTTTTATTTATTTGTTATCCTTTAAATAATTGTAATAACCTAACTTTTTTTTTTCAAGGTTTCCGACTAATGAAGTTCGACTTCAAGAGTGGATTGCAATTGTTAGGGAACAACGAAATGAGTTTGACTGGACACCTTCAAAAAGCAGCAGAATTTGTAGCAATCACTTTGAATGCACTGAGAGATATACTTCGACATAAGGTCGAACATTGCTGAGGAAGAATATAAATAATTGACAAATATACCACTGTTCGGCTTCATTCTGCTCATAAAAATAATCCCGATATAAAAAACTTTCTAAGAGGCAGAAAAGAAATAAATTAAATTCATTTGAAGGCGTTTAATTTTTTATTATAACGTCATTGCGTCACTATGGTTTTATTTTCGAGAAGTTTCTTTATTATCTTTTTTAATTGTTATTATTTTCCGAAGTAAATAATGACGTATTATTTTTTCATCGAATTTCATTTCTTGCCTACCAAAGAAATACCCCTTCTGTTCAACAAAATCATAATCTATGCTAAAAGGCATACTAGAACGAACGAGACGATTGCAGTCCGAATCATTCCGAATTATAGCTATCTTTTTTACTCACGTGCTTATCCCATCTTTCATACTACTTTAACGCTAATTGTCAACTATTGTGCACTGACTGGCACTGACACATTGCTGGATCAGATTTGAGGAGTCAGTTACTATGAACGTAACATATCTTGTATAAAATATCATTGCATAGTAATCAAAATACAACGCTAATCAATAAACAAAAGACTAATTTTGTAAAAAGAATGGTCATGCTTTTAAAACAAAACTAATTTGTTAGAATTGACAGTCAACCAAACAGTCTTTTGTTTCCAATACTGTACCAGTCAGTTGATAAAACATCATAAGTACCAGTACAGTAGAATGGCATTTTCATTGGACAATACAAGGTTAAAACTATTTTGTCAATCTAATACCTCTGGCAATCTTTAGAATGTAATGTAACAAAACTAAACTGTTTTTTAGCTTCCCTGATAGTCTACTCCTGGTGAATTTGCTCAAATAACCAAAAATCCATCAATTTATACATCAAAATAACGATAACTACACAAAAAAATAGAGGATTCGTCTCACGAATGGGCCCGACATGTTTAGTAAAATCTGTAATATTATAATCTGTTTGGTTCTCGACCACGCGCCAGATGGCACTGCTCGATTTAAATTCAAGCTATCATTTGTCGCGAGACTTGATACAGGTCAGGTGTATAATTTACGATAATCATCTTAACTATAGTACTTATTTTAATTTTTGGATTGTTCCTTCTTGTTAAAGAGGAGGAACAAAGAATTCATAGCTACCCTCGCTGTTTGCGTGTAAGTGCATTGCTCTGCTCTGTGCACGTCAATTTATCCATCCATAAACTCACGTCTGTGAATTCCCAAAGGGGCAGGCAGAGGTGTACTAGCACCCACGTTTTGCAAAAAAAAATATTTTTAGTCCTCTGACACAATAGGGGGCAAGCCTTTTGCCGTCTAGCGGGCCCTTTGTCGTGGGCTGTATGTTTACTGTCAGGTGGAGAAGAACCCTAGATAAAAATGTATCGGGACAAAAAAATTAAGAAAATCTAACTTTTATACTCGCGCATTTACCCACCCGCATTGGTTAATGCGACTGTTTATTTTTTTTTATATATAGGTGTGTATCTATTCCATTCTAATACCAAAAACTAATCCCAATGGTATTTGTTTACACTCGTAATAAATTTTATATTCCGAACGAATACCACTCACAAACGAATCCCAAAACAAGTTAAATGATATCAGGATACAGTCAGTAATAAAAATGCTTACAGTGTGGTTTTAAGTAATATTTAATAAAGCAAAATCAGTCTTATCAACAAATAAAAGTGTAGTGGGAAAACGTTTGGTTCATTATTATAATTCCTACGTTAGGTATAATTATAAAGCTTTATTTTAGGTATGTACCTCAAAATAAAGGTTTACTTTCAGCAAATCACAATGATAAAAGTCTTCAAAATACAACAATTGAAGAATATCACAAACAATAATTGGACCGTGGGGAACAATTATAAAAGCGTTTAGTCGACGTCTCGCATGATCGGAGGGCTGGCATAGCGAATACGTGGAATCGTGGCAATGCTTTCTGGGGACATATCCAGGAGACAGTGATGCGGAGGCTGTTTATTTTTAGCTTTAATTTTTTTACTTTAATTTAAGATTTTTTAATTGTAAATATTATATATATTCTAACAAATAAACGTATTCTAACTCGCAAAAAATCATCGAATCATCATGGTATGTTGTAATTAGCAAAATTTTGGAAAATCCTAATAAATAGGGAAACGATTATAAAAATATTAAACAGTCAACTTTTAGTATACAAACGTTCTTAGTAAAAATAATAAAATGTTTGCAGGTTATTAATAAATATTAACTTTGAGTCCAACTTTTATATAATATCAAAAATCAACATCAATAAAAAAATATACCTAATAAACTTAGTAAAAATAATAAAATTTTTGCATGGTAACAATAAATATCAAATATGTGACCAACTTTTATAAATCATTAGAAAATCAACTTTCAATACAAAAAAATATAGGCAATAAAAAGTATGGCATTTTTTGCATGTCAATAATAAATATTACTTTAGTCTAACTCTTGTATAATATTAATTGTACATAATCACTTAAAAATTCACCCATTTTTAGTATGACAATGATAATCTTAAACTAATAAGTTTTTAATTTTTCTAAGCAGTGACCAACGGTAATTTTTTGATCAACCAGTTGGTCAGTTACATATTTGATCCACTGATTTTTTATTATTGTTTTTCCTGCACATCGTTTTGTGGGTGGTGTCTTTGTCTGGACTTGATTAGAAACCACTGTTTGTAAGTCTGCGTCTTCTTTTAGCGCTATCAGAAGCTGATATATGTTGGCATTTTTTGGCACAGTCGTGTTTAATTTCATATGCCAAGATTCTACAGCATTTGTGGTTCGATGACGTTCGCCATGAACACACCAAGTGTCAACAAAACTCTCGTCTTCTAGCCATTGTGACACCATGTAGTTATTAAACTCTTGAATTGCTTCAGTATTAGGGGTATCTTCCATAATATAGCACCAGCCCTCAGAAATATACTGTCGTGGAAGTAATGGCAGTAAAGATGATAGTCCTACATGTCTCCGGGTGATTGCATTTTTTGTCAAATTTAAATCTTTCGCCTTTTTCCATACATTTTTAGAGTAATGAAAATAGCATCCCTTAAGTACAACTGAAGGAAAAACAGTACAAATGGCGTTCATTGCGGCTTGTTCAAAATCTGTTATAAACTTTAAGGGGTCCCATTCAGGAATTTTTTGTTTCAAAATTTCGAATAAAGTTTTATATATTTCTTCTTTTTTATTGTTTAATAACACATAAATCAGAGGAATTACACGTGTGTGGTCTTCGTCACTTCCAAGATCTCCATGCATAGTATAGAGCTGCACAAATGGCGCAGGGCAGCAATCGAATGTTCCATCACATTCAACTAATTTAAGTTTTGGAATTTGTGCTAGTCGACTAGATAAAATTACTATTCGTGTGCTAGAAGACTCATCGTTATGATCATAAAATACAAAGTCTCGAAATCGTGAAGGAATTTGTACTTCATTAGCTGACTTGTACTGTATTGTTTATACTTCCTTGTTTCTAGCTTTATATAAATTCGACTTCAGGTTTCCAAACGATGGAATATTTTCCACCAAACTAATTTCACTATCACAGAACTGCGATTTAAATTTATTGTAAATTCTTGGTATTGGTGTGAAATTGTTTACGACTGTTTCTCTTAAGTCATTTAGCTTCTTTAGCATTAAGTTTTTGTCATCATCGGGTTCGCAGGTATGCCTTTTTTCCTTGGAAATATTGCCTTCCTGCGGGGACCAAAATAACATATGAAATTCTAAATTCTAAAATATTCTACACAACGCTATCTAGACCCGAAGTAAGCATACTTACCTAAGTAGCTTGTGTTTTGGGTTCTAGAATGCGGATATACATACTTAAATACATTTTCTTGTGTAAATACATAGAAAACACCCAGACCAATGCAAATAGCCATATTCATGCATACAAATATTTGCACTGAGCGGGAATCGAGCCCGCGCCTTCTGCGTAGCAGCCACGTTCATTTCAGGCAGTCAGTAATATATACATAAATAATAATATTTTTTTGTCCAAATCGATTTTATTTTTATGCCAATGTGCTATGTACCTGGAGTACTACTAGGGGTTTTCGGCTTCGGGAGCGTTCCCCTTACACCCAGTATACGATTAGTTTGGTGTAAATATGGCTTCATTTGTACGTGTCATAATTTTTTTTTTTCGCCAAGAACTTAAATAATAATTGGCATCTTTTATCAATGTTTTTAATAATAATGCAATATTCGGTTTCATTACACAAAAATACTCGTATATAATAGAAAAAGCTATTCAAGAGTGTTGATGGTCGGTGAAATTACAATAGGACACACCTTATTGAAAAGTTAAAATAATATTAGTTAGTTTTTATTAAACTTTGCATATTTTGTTAAAAAACGCTATTTTTCTATTTTGTTAGATGAGATTTTGTTAATTCAGTGCTATTTTGTTTAATAGTATCAAATACTGAAGCAATACATCTGTTTTTCATGTTGGTTTTGTTTATTTACTAGCATAACTAACAGTTTATTAAATAAAAAAAAAACGATTAGGCATGTCTTTTTTAATAGCTAGAAGATACACTGGAAAATATAAGCACAAAAATACTTGTAAACAGTTGTAAACCTGTAAATTTGGACGTAGTGAACTCACCCATACAGTGTGTCAATAAACCACTAACGATTTCAAAAAGTGGCAACTCAGCTATAGCTGAGATTTTTTTAGGGTGAGCCTTCACCTAAACCCAGGACGCGAACGGGGCTGGAGAGATCGGGGCATAACCAACAGTGAAAGTGATTTTTTTTATTTAAAAATTAAACTACTTGTAGTTATGTGGTTGATAACATACCTTTAATTGCAAAGATCCACTGCACTCTTTATCTTCACACATCTCCA
Organism: Eilema sororculum; assembly: GCA_914829495.1. Lineage (NCBI taxonomy): Eukaryota > Metazoa > Arthropoda > Insecta > Lepidoptera > Erebidae > Eilema > Eilema sororculum. The sequence goes on from OU618532.1 coordinate 5,621,880, forward strand.
ATGGCTTCATCCGTTTTTATTTTCCCTTTTTTTTGTATATTGGTAACCAGCTCTCAACAGCACCAAGCCACCATTTTTCTTTATAAAAGTCAATCCTCCAGTATTTCCCGAAGATGTGGAAGTCAGGTTATGATCTTCATCACACATTTCTAAGAAAAAAAAAGTACCTTTACCCGGGTCTAATACTTGGGCTATACAAGTTAGTTGCCTGTAATTTTTCTCTTTTAAAATTGGACTATACATATACATATTAAATTAATTAAACAAACAAACATTTTACTAACATGAGAAAATTTTAATAATGACACTATCCCAATAATATTGCAAGTAAATAAGTACTCACTTAATAAATACCACGTTCACTGCGATTTATGTTACTGCGCACGCCAGAAAAGTACTGAGGAATAGATAAAATATTCCTCAGGATCAGACCAGTAAATAGAAAAAGTTATTATTTATGCAAGGACTAAAATTATTGTAAGTAAAACATACCTTATTTCATGGAATTAGTGTTTATTTCACCAAAACCCTTAATGCGCTTCGCTAGACCGGCGCCGGCGCTTGACTTTGATTGGTTGTTTCGGATTTTTAAACAATAGCGAGCCAACTCACCCTTTTCGCAGGTAAAAAAAATTGTCATGTGATTAACACATTTACATTTTGGTATTTTTACTTATGAGTAGCCTAGACTCTTAGTAAAAATGCTGAAATTAAGTGAATTTGTATTTTATTATGATCATACCGTCTTAGGTAACATTAAAATATTAGAAAACATTGTAAATTGTTTGTGACTGTACCAAAATTTATGTTTTGGTATTCGTTGGGAATAGAATTGGTATTTCATTAAAACATTTAAGATTTGGTACTCGTTAGGAATATAAAATTTATTACGAGTGTAAACAAATACCATTGGTATTAGTTTTTGGTATTAGAATGGAATAGATCGTAAAATGAGGCAGAGGGTGGCGACCGATGATGCATAATATAGGTCTGCTATTTGTTATGATATGACATCATATCAAACGTCGCACAAATATCATTATTTACTTATGGTGATTATATGTAAGATAGGACAAAGTACATTATTATAGTTTAAATATTTACAAGACTAAATATGAAGTCGGTACTCATCTAAATAATTAGTCCACTGCCACAGTTCACCACAAATATAATGTGATCGTTAGGTTACTGAACAATCCTACATCCCAACTACTAACATCTACTACTTGTCCGTACATTACAATTGTATGTATGTGTATAAGCGTATCTGAGAACACGATGACTCTGGCAGCATACTCAGCAAATGGAATTATAAATGAATTCGATAGAAAAAAATTACAAAACCGATCTATATCTATTTAATTTTCATGAAACGAAAATACACAGAGAATAAACCTCTAATCTATCATAAGCATATCAAAACCGGTCCCCTACTAAAGTACTTTACCCGTGAATAAAAAAGCCCGAATGAATAAATGCTATCCTTCGATTTATTGTCCGCAGTAGCTGGGGAGTAATGAAACTGAATAATGCATGTCAGTGAATATTGCGAGCTGATACAGGGCTGGCGAACGGAATTAGATAGAGGATCTTACATTTTAAAATGTTTTCGTTAAGTTTCTAAGTTTGAGGTCTTACTCCATGTTACAAGGTTTGGGTTCGTTTAGAACGGTTCTTTGTTACTTTTTGTTTAAGAGTTCGGATTAAACAATTTGTACATGTCTAACTAAGTTCTACTGTAAGACCTAAGGCAGTTGGACTTCTTTAAATAAGATTAACTGCATGGTTTAACTGATTGTTTAAGGCCTCAGCCTGAATCTCCATTTATCTGAGGACAGATAGGAAAACATAATAAAAGTTTGACATATTGCCTAAACAATCTGTACTCAGATAAATCACGATTCAGGCTGAGTGTCATTCTAGAATACGGGCCTAAATTTTCAAAATAATAGACTAAATACATAAATATATTGACATCACCTCACTATCCTCGGTATGGATGTTCGCTGCAAACTGAATAACAAAAACTATATCGAGAGTATCATCAAATCAGCCTCGCGTAAACTCGGAGTACTGAACAGAGTGAGACGTTTTTTCACGCCGATGCAGTGGTGTCTTCTATACAAGACCCAAATTCGTTCCTGCGTGGAATACTGCTCACATCTCTGGAACGGCTCCGCAAAGTACTTATTAGATGCTCTCGACAGGTTGCAGCGACGTGCGGTCCGCATTATTGGGGATCCTGAGGTCACGAACACCCTCGAGCCTTTGCAGATGCGTAGAGATGTTGCGTCTTTGGCAGTTTTCTACCGTCTCTACCATGGTGAATGTTCTGACGAGCTCTTCCAATTAGTCCCACCCTCCCCTTTCCTTCACAGGACGACACGTGCAGGGCTAAGATGTCATCCATTTACGGTGCGGAGTATACCTGCTAGAACCAAGCGTTTCAGTGATTCATTCCTATGCCGCACCACTAAGACCTGGAATTCCCTGCCAGCTCACGTGTTTCCTTCTTCCTACAGTCCCGGGTCCTTTAAGCGGGGCGTGAAAAGGCATCTAATGAGGCCGTCAAGCTGAGTGCCACCACTGTTAACATGGTAAATGTTTACGATGGTGACCCTCTTTCCGAGACTTTGCCTTTAGCTTAACATCAGGTGAGGTGAAGTCAAATTGACGTGTCCTGTATAAAAAAAAAAAAAAAACATTCTGTAAATCGCCGAAGAGGTTGGAAAAGGTGTATTAGCACATACGTTTCACCAATTATGATTGTCGGTCCCACGTATTAAGGAACAAATTAATATACTGCGTGTTAATATTCTACGCTCAAATGCGCATAAACATATCGGAATTAAAATATCCAGGTCAATGTAAATACATACACATAATTGTGAATATCATGGGGGTTTATAAAAAAAAAAATTTGTTCAAGACTTGGAATTCTATGTCGACAGATGTTTTCTCTTTCCTATGATTCTGGTCACGTTGACATTCTCTAAAAAACTAAGTTGCAAACGTGTAAATAATATGAGGCATTGTGTTATTTTTAAATTATGCGTCGGGGAAAAAATAATCTTGGTCCTCAAAATAATTTTTAAAAATGTTGCACAAAGCAGGATAATACGGTGCCTCCTTAAGAAACTAAAGACTGTACTTATCAAAGTATACAACACGGTGTTATTTTATGAGACAAGTTTGAGCTGCTCTAAGGTTAAGCCGGGAGCTCGCTGTACCCTACCACCCTCGATTTAATATTGAAATTATCCATATTTTACTAACTTAGAACTACAACTTTATCCATTAGAAACTTTGTCATCATCAAACTATGTACGCAGTTTCGTTAAAAACATTCCTAAGACGAGAAATTTTCGTTTCATAGTGTTTTTTCTTGTATATTACAGTTGGATGTAAACTATTTTAGTCAAAAACTTTCATATTTAGTTCATGTGTATATGGAAGTATGGAAGTAGGTATTTATATGAGTGAGTGTATGGTACTCCACTAAGATATTTGAAGACCATTATTTATTTGAGTTCGATAAGCAGAGCGGTTTTGATGTTGTTTTATGAGTTCCCGACTTTGAGATATTAATATGAAACCATTATGATTTGTCTTACTAGAAGGTTCTGTGACCCCTAGATAGGTGCAGAAAGTGTCAGGTAGAAAATTAAGAATAACATATTAATTGCGGAATTCGTGTTACTATGTGTCGCAATTCGTGTCGATCTTGCGCATCGAATTTCATTTTACTTCAGGATTTCCACTTATGCAATGATTATCTGTGTCCAAGTTTATTTGAGACGGACACTTTTACACGCTCTTTAGGGTTCAAATCTAAAGCTTGCTTAGTATAATACAAAGGTAATGATGGTCCCTTAGGAACGTCAACACCATGTTAAAGCAAATTGATGTATCTGTAACGTTCGTAGAATAATGATAGATCAGTCTATCTATCTACTTTTAGAACTGTTACAGAATAACTGCCAGCCCTATGAATACCATTGGAGATCCGTGATCACACAACGATTAGATTTTCATGAGGCTACGGCCTCGTAGATGCGCTTTTTGAACGATCGATAAGTAATACAAATAGATCGGTTCTGTTTTAAAATAGTTTTCCAATGAATCAAAGTAGATAATTTGAATAATAACGTAATACATCTTGAGTTGCAAAAGTATAGTATATATTTTGTACCCGAAACGGTGTTATTTCTCAAAATATGCTTCTGGTTACACAGCTTGGAATGTTCACAAATATTATAATTGAATCTGTTATTTGATACATACGGTGCAGTGCAAGTGATATCATTCTATAAATTGATATATAAAGAATACATTTATTTCTAAGAATACGAATACCTTGCTTAAAATAATAAGCAAAATTGGAAACAAGCCATATTTCTTATAACACTTCTTTCCCAATAGCAGATACACACCCAATTAGCAAATAATCAACAAAAAAATTTAAAGGTCAAATGAGTATGGTGAATACATTCTTCAATTAATTCTAAATATACATCTTATTGCTCTAAAATATTATGTTTTTACTGAACATTAATATCAAGAACCTCAACCAACTGTATAATATAATAATAATAAATATTTTCTGCTAAAAGGAAGCTGGATAAATTTTTCGTGACTCGATTTCTTAAAAGATCAATTTCTCGTAAAAATCTGTTGAGGGCAGTAAAGCGGACATGAAAGTGCACAAAAATCCATCATGGCTCTTTTCAATGGATTTAGGTGCACATAAGGAATTTATTATTTAACTGCTTCTGGTAAAATAGCAAATTCCCGAATGTAATTCTGTGACGTTCTGAATTGACTTTTTAATGATTCGATACCAAAATAATAAGCAATGGGATAACTCCAGCATATTTTTTATTTATTTTCGGAGCCCTGTATTAATAATAATTAAAAAATACATACTCATATTAATAAAATCACGAAAACTAATTGAATTTTATATAACAAATACACGAACATACAAAACTATTTTTAATTAAGTGTTCGTTATTACTGGGAGTTCTCAAAATTTAATAGAATACGTGTTCTATTACATTCTGGCAATCGCTATTTCATTATGGAATAATTAATTACTTGCCTTTGAAATATTCTACATAATATATTTAAAAGTATGTCAGTTAAGCAACCAGATTAAACTTTACATGAAATATTTCGTTTTTATTTTTGCACCCAGCTGCATAGCTTGAATTTTCCATTTCAAGTTTGTCTATGAATTTTTATAACTTTTCAGCACTCTGAATACGAAAGGGTGCGTTGACCTTGTCCGTCTTGTTACGCTAGCCTATGCCCGCGGCTCCACCCGCGTGGATGTATGTTATCTCGACCAAACATAGCGTGTGTATGTGTGAGTCCAGGGTGTCAGCTAACTCTATACCAATTTTCATTTAAATTACTTCTGACGTTTAGACGTGAAAGAATAACAAACATACGGAAATTGGTAAGTATGGATGGATGTATGTATGGCCATCCATCCATCCATCTATTCTTATAAACTTTCACGTTAATAATAATAGTAGAATTTGTCGGTTTGTTTTAATTGACCGAACGAGCGAAAGGAAATGATCATTTTTGGATGAAACATAAAAGACATTTTCATCGCAGGTTGATGTGAAAAAAAAAGGTGCTGACGAGAACTACTGTTCATAAAACTACTAGTCTTATGAGTGTCAATAAAGACATAACTCCATTACTAAAACTAGTGGGCCTAAATGTTCAATGATTTCCTTCCTATTAAGGTATTTGCGATCCGCTTTAAGATTAGATTCAGTCATGGTTTTTCTTTACTGTGTTCAACTCACCATCAGCAGAGCCCACTATTGACTTTCATCATGACAGCAATCTGAACCCTGACCACGAATGAAGAACTTACACCAGAACCACGTCTCATAAATCAGCAGGGTGTTAATATGGATCTCAAAGATCGCGTCGGAGTCACATAATACGCCATTCTCCACTTAAAACCAATACAAGAGTTAGTTCACAGGCCGTATTCACAGGCTTCTGTGGCGTGGCTCAGTGCAAATATTTGAATGCATGAATATAGCTATATGCATTGGTCTGAGTGTTTCTATGTATGATATATTATGTATGTACAAAAAAAGTATCTATGCATGTTTATCCGCAATCTAGATTCCATAACATAAGCTAGTTAAGCTTATCATCACATGGGTCTAGATAGCGTTGTGTAGAAACTTTTGGAATATTATTATTATAATTTGCTGACTATACCATCAAACAACATTTTCTTTATAAACATAACATCACGGTTCTAGTTACTCTGGCAGAGTAAAGTCGGCAAATTGATTTTCTGCAGTTGACTGGCCGACTGCTGATTGATGATAAGAGAATGAATGAGGTGTTACGTTTTTATCGTAATTAATATCTTTTAATGCTGCGATCTCATTCCATTGATTTCAGCAAGTTTATGAAAAAGGTTGGTGATCTTAGTAATTTATAAGTATCTATCGTAGCCATTATCATCAATTACTTCTGATTTTTCTGACAAATATATTTCTGATTTTTTTTCTATATTTGACACGTCAATTTGACTTCACCTCGCCTGATGTTAAGCTAAAGGCAAAGTCTCGGAAAGAGGGTCCCCATCGTAAACATGTACCATGTTAAAACAGTGGTGGCATTCAGCTTGAAGGCCTCATCAGAAGCTTTTTCACTACCCGCTTAAAAGACCCGAGAGAGACTCTAGGAAGAAGGGAACACGTGAGCTGGCAGGGAGTTCCAGGTCTTAGTGGTGCGGCATAAGAATGAGTCACTGAAACACTTGGTTCTAGCAGGTATACTTCTGCCTCTGTGCTATTTTAGAACTTAGGCTAGCTAATATCTGTACCAAATTTAATCCAAATCCCTTGTGCTGTTCAAATATCAGGATAAACATTCATCCAAACTTTCTGGTTCATAATATTATTAAGATAAATAGCAGTAAATAATTTGACAAAATTAACGTATAAAGTAAACGGCTTTTCATATAGTTAGATACAAATGTTTAAATCATTTTCATTGTGCTCACAAAAAGGTTCTCAGAACTCAAATACAACTCGTTATGCTCTAGGGCTTTTACTAATATTAATAACCTCTTAAAAATATATATGAAAAGTTAGGTATTGAAAATTATATTCCATTAAAATCAGACATTGAATATATTGCCTGCTGTAGTGAGATTGATGATGCGTATAAGTTAATTTATTTGGTATCATTGCAAATTAGGTACGTAGGATACGCTAAAAAAGTACTCACATAGTAGGTCTTCTTCTTCATCTTAGCGTCGCATCCGAAGCTTTTCAGCTTTGAGTCTGGGGTTCGCTTTACCAGTGATTTGGCTAGACTTACACAGTATAATCACATAGTAGGTATCTCATAAGTAAAAGAATAACCCTAAAAGTGTAACCAATTCACGAGCATTTTTGCTCATATCTCCAATTCTACTCAATCGATTGCAATCAAACAAACATAAGGTTTTAAGTCTGATCAAGACCTCCTAAACAATTAAAACCACATCGAAATCCGTTTGGTAGTTTTTTCGTCCATTGCGGTCAAATAATGTTAGAGCCAAAAATCCGCCATTTTGATTTTCTAGAACTTGGTTTCACTCACACAATCATGACTAATCAAATGACACCTCGCATGTCAGAATCCGTCAAGCTTTTCAGGCTTTAGACGAGCTAAAGTAATGGACATATATACGTAATCTCGAAAAACATTAACCTCCTTTCTTCAGTAGTCGGGTAAAAAGATTTCCATATACCAAGAATAAAGAAAACGCAAAAATAATGTATTCATTTCTACAAAAGAACAATCTGATATTAAAAATGAAAACCTTTAGGTGAATTTTTTGGTTTATTTAATGTTTTATCTAGAATATTGGTTTTATGAAGTAGTTTTAAAATAAAAATCTAACACGTTTTTAGACCAGTGAGGCAGTTTCTACAGAAATGCTACTTTAGATCCATTGTAAGGCATGAACAAAGACGGTAAAATTATGTTTTAAATTCTGTGAAATTGTATAAGTTGAAAATTCTAAACTTTGTGTGATGAAAGCCCCAACAAGGTTGTTACAAGTTATATTTAAAATTTAATGCTTAACATAAAATTTCAAGCTCCATTTCTTTACATTTTTTCTTTTAGATTTCCGTTAAAAACATTTACAATAACAGTTACGCTAGTGGGCCACGAAGGACTAGGTTTTTTATGCTATTTGGCCGCCAGCGTGAGTGTGACATACGTCCATAGACCATGGTAGATAAACACTTGCCATCAGGGGGGCCGTGTGCTTGTCAGCCATCTAAGTGCAATAACAAATGTGTAAGTATATCTCTCCTGGACCATAATGATCATTTTTATAGCCAGTATTATTTTTTAGTGTTTACTATCTTTTACCGGCGGCTCCGCCCGCGTGGATGTTGGTTATCGCTACCAAACTTTGCCTATGTCCTTTCTCATGGTCTAATCTATCCCTATACCAAATTTCATTAAAATCGGTTTAGTGGTTTAAACGTGAAAGCGTAATATACAGATAGGAGATAATTTCGCATTTATAATGTTAATGTGGCTTTGGTCTTTAATTAGCAGAAATAGTAGAAATCCCAGCGTTATAATATTCTGACCTCAACCAATTGCATTGTAATTACAATAACCTTTGACACACGTTTAAAATTAAATAGCTTTGTTAATTCGCAAACCGAATTTGCTGCTATAGCAATTAGTTATCATGAGTGCACTAACAGAATACAAAATTTTAGTTCATCCATTTATACATAACCGCTGATGCATGAAAACTCTATTGAAAGTTACAAACATTTTGTTTTTTTTTAATGAATTGTACAGCATTAACCCTCTGACACCCAGCTTGCCGCCAGTAGTAGCGCACCTACTACCATGTGTAGTGCCTGGTGTGTGAGGGATTAAGTATGCTAACTATACAAAACGAATACATAGAGAAAAAGAATCTTCTGTGGTGGGACTCGAACACCGTCGCCTTAAAGACGGATAAGAAGGAAAAATTTGAATCACATCGGGCGTGTCCCGGTAGCCGAGTTGGTCAAGGCATTCCCCCTGTAAGTTAAAGATCGCGGGTTCGAGTCGCACCCGAGATGATTCTTTTTCTCTATGTATTCAATTTTTTTTTATAAAGGACACGTCAATTTGACTTCACCTCGCCTAAACTAGACAAAGTCTCGGAAAGAGGGTCACCATCGTGAACATGTACATGTTAACAGTGGTGGCACTCAGCTTGACGGCCTCATCAGATGCCTTTTCACGCTCAGCTTAAAGGACCCGGGACTGTAGGAAAAAGGAAACACATGAGCTGGCAGGGAGATCCATGTCTGAATAGTGTGGCATACCAATGATTCACCGAACCGATTGGTTCTAGAAGGTATATTCTACACCGTATGCGGGTAACATCTAAGCCTTATTAAAATATAAAAAGCAAAGAAAAGGAATAAACCTTTCATATGAGAATACCACAGTAACCCCTCTCCTTCCATGGATGTTATATAAGACAACTAAGGTGCTCAACCAGTATAAAGTGCTTGATTGATGGTAAAAAAGTTCAGGTAATCACTACAATTCAAATAAATAGGGAAAAAGAATCTTCTCGGGCGGGACTCGAACCCGTAGTCTTTCCCTTACAGGGGGAATGCCTGACCAATTCGGCTACCGAGACACGCCCGATATGATTCAAATTTCCCATCTCATACGTCTTTAAGGCGACGTGGCGTCATCTACCGATTTTCCCACGAACCATCGGAATCAATGAATGATGTTACAATCATTTTTAAACATTGATTTTTGATAACTGCGCCCAAACATGGGAAATTTAAATCATTTCGGGCGTGTCTCGGTAGCCGAATTGGTCAGGCATTCCCCCTGTAAGGGAAAGACTGCGGGTTCGAGTCCCGCCCGAGAAGATTCTTTTTCCCTATTTATTCGATTTGTATAGTTAGCATACTTAATGCTGTAAAATTTCCTTCAATCACTACAATACACAAGAATTGTGATCTATCTAATATATAAAATTCTCGTGTCACAGTTTTCGTTGCCATACTCCTCCGAAACGGCTTGACCGATTCTCATGAAATTTTGTGAGCATATTGAGTAGGCCTGAGGATCGGCCAACATCTATTTTTCATCCCCCTAAATAATGCAGCGGGAACGGGATCTGACGCCAAGAGGGAAGGAAAAAATTGACGGTACGGAGTTCGCCGGGACAGCTAGTAACTTATAAAAGTAGCTGGCTGTAAGTATACGTTGGTAAAACCATCGTAAATATGTACCATCGTTTAAAGGACCCGGGACTGTAGGAAAAAGGAAACATGTGAGCTGGCAGGGAGTTCCAGGTCTTAATGGTGCGGCATAGGAAAGAGTCACTGAAACGCTTGGTTCTAGCAGATATATTCTGCATCGTATACGGATGGCATCTTAGCCCTGCACGTATTATCCTGTGAAGTGTACTATTTTTATTCTAAAATGCTATTCTAATACAGTCAGTGCAGTACGTTTTGGTCTATTTTTAAATAGACCAAACCTAGACCACTGAGTTATTGCCGGAGTCTTCTCAGGACAAAGCTGCGTTTTACATTAGCGTGGTAAATAGACTTGCTACTAAACAATAGTCTAGATTTTATCTTTGCTGTTATGTAAATTTTATCTTCTATGCGATAATACAGAATAAAATATTTATTCTTGTGTTTTCCCTACATCCATACTAATATTATAAATGCGAAAGTAACTCTGTCTGTCTGTCTGTATGTTACGGTTTCACGCTTAAACCACAGAACCGATTTTGATGAAATTTGGCATAAGGGTAGACTAGGCCTTTGTGATGTATGTGATAATCATGTCAATAGTGGGTAGTTACATTGTAAGTACGCGCCTCTGTACGGTACAGGGAGCGGTGCGCAGTCGAGGATTATACGCGTTACAAATAAGCTGTGGTTTTATTATATACTCCAAAATACTTCAGTGGCGACGAGATAAAACGGACCTGAAAAAAGTGATCGTGTATAAAAAGGTCGATCGGAAAAATCGCGGAGTTCAAAGTTCACAGTGATGATTGGCCGCTATATATAGAACGTCTAGAACAATATTTTCTAGTGAACAAAATTAGTAGTGAACTACATGTACCGACATTAATAACGGTTATGGGGGCGGAATGTTACGAGTTGTTGGTTAACCTGTGTACGCCAACTAAACCTACAACTAAGACGTTTGCACAAATAACGGACATTATGCAAAAACATTTGCAGCCTAAACCGAGTGAATTAGCGGAGCGATATAAGTTTAGACACCGTAAACAAAAGGAGGGTGAAACAATATCGGAGTATACGGCGGTATTAAAAAAAATGGCGAAGACCTGCGAGTTCCGTTCGTGGCTAGAAGAAAGTTTGAGAGACCAACTGGTTTGCGGTATTACTAATGAAACCATTAGACAGCGGTTGTTCGCCGAAAGTGATCTCGATTTCGGCAAGGCGTATAAGTTAGCTGTGAGCATGGAAGCGGCAGAGAAAGACGCGGCTGCGGTAGAAGGACACGGAAGGACATCGGGTGAGGCAACCTCGACGACGTCGGTGTCGTGTCAAGCGGTGAGGACGGCAGACCACGGCCCTGGCCGTAGCGGTGGCGCGCGTAAGGAACGCACCGGCGGCGGCGGTGCGAGCAGCGGAGCGGCGCGGGAGGCCGCTGCGACCACGTACAGCTCGCGGTGGCGCGGGGTGCGGCCGGCCGCGGAGCGGGCTCGGTTGGAGGAGCGGGCTCGGTTGGAGGAGCGTGCCCAGCAGCAGCAGTGTCGGGCGTGCGGGGCGCGTCATGACACTAGTACGTGCAAGTTCGCACATTACGTCTGCCGAGTATGCAATCGGCGGGGACATTTGCAGCGTATGTGCCCGAATCTAGTGGAGCATCACAATGTGAACATGGGACAAGCAGAAGACAATTTAAGTAGTAACGCAGATAGCGAGGAGGTAATATTTGTTAACAGTAATAAATGTAATAGATTATCCGCTACCCACTGTACACCATTATTTATAACATTAAATGTCAACGGTTATAATTTGAAAATGGAGTGCGACACGGGCAGTGCAGTGTCATGTATTAGTTGGGAATGTTATAATAAACATTTTAAAAGATTAAATCTTGAGCCCTGCAATTTAAATCTTAGATATTATACGGGCGAGTCAGTAAAACCAGTTGGATTAATTAGGCCTATTGTAAAATATAAAAGTACATCTAAGAAATTAGAGTTATTCGTCATTAAAAATGGAAAAACGATTCTGTTAGGCCGACAATGGATGGCAGAGTTAAAAATACAATTACCGGTATTGAATTATGACTGCCATAATGTAACGATGTATAAAAATAATATAATATTCGATATGTCTGCTTTCAGTACCAAATATTGTGAAGTGTTTGCGGAGGGCCTGGGGCGGTTCACCGGCGGCACGGTGAGCATCCATGTGCGCGAAGGCGCGCGGCCGGTGTTCCTGCGCGCGCGCCCGCTGGCGTACGCGCTGCGCGAGCCGGTGGAGCGCGCGCTCGCCCAGCTGCAGCGGGACGGCATACTCTCTCCGGTGGAGCGTTCTGACTGGGCCACGCCCATCGTACCGGTGGTTAAGAAAGACGGTAACATCAGAATTTGTGCTGACTACAAACTAACCTTAAACAAAGTCGTAGAGATTGACCGCTATCCCTTGCCTAGGATGGAGGAACTGCTGCTTCGGTTGAAGGGTGGGGTGCGTTATAGTAAAATTGACCTCTCACAAGCGTACGCACAATTTGAGCTCGATGATACGAAACGGTATACGGTGATAAATACGCATAAAGGGTTGTTTAGGTATAACCGCTTGGTTTATGGGTTATCATCAAGTCCGGGTATTTTTCAACGCCACCTGGAGCACTTGTTTGCCGATTTGCCCCACGTGGGGGTATTTCTCGACGATATTATTATAACGGGACCAACCGATAGTGCCCAAATGGATAATCTGTGTAAAGTATTCGATCGATTAAAAGAGTACGGTTTAAAAGTAAAAAAAGAAAAGTGTGTGTTTTTCGCCGAGTCAGTAAATTACCTAGGTCACACTATTAGTAAAGATGGAGTGCAAACTTGCCCGGATAAGGTCAAGGCCATTGTCAAAACACAAAAACCTACCAATGTTTCAGAGCTGCGTGCGTTTATTGGTATGGTTATGTACTATGGTAAATTCGTTAGGAACATTAGTACTATCCTGGCCCCGCTCTATTTCTTGCTCAAATCAGGCGTCCCTTACGATTGGACCGTTCAATGTCAAGAAGCGTTCGAAACTGTTAAGCGTATTTTAATAAGTAGCGAAGTGTTGACACATTATACACCCGAATTACCAATCGTACTAACGACGGATGCTAGTAGCGTGGGTGTCGGCGCAGTCATTTCGCACCTAACGGCGGACGGCGAGCGGCCAGTAGCATACGCGTCGCGTTCGCTCACACAAACTGAGCGCGATTATTCACAGATAGACCGGGAAGCGCTGGCTATTGTGTTCGGTGTACGTAAATTTCATCAATACCTTTACGGTCGCAAATTTATTTTAAGGACCGATCACAAGCCGTTGACTTATATCCTAGGTAATAAAACAGGCATCCCGATAATGGCAGCGTCCAGACTTCAGCGTTGGGCAGTGTTATTATCCGGGTATACCTACGATATAGAATACGTTGCCTCCAGTAATAACTGTGCGGATGCACTATCGCGCCTGCCGTATAAAGAAAGCACCGAAAGGTTAGCGAAGGAAAGCACGTACGTTAACTTCGTTGAAGATTTTCTACCTATCACCAGTAGTGATGTTAAGAAAGCAACGGCGAGTGATAGGATACTCAGTAGAATTATAACTTACATTCAATCAGGCTGGCCGCTTACTTGTGCAGATGACCAAATCCAACCATTTTTTGTACGACGGAATGAATTATACATTGAAGGGGGGTGTGTAATGTGGGGTTATCGCATGGTTATACCAACGGGGTTACAAAGTACCATCTTGAGACAATTACACAGTAGTCACATGGGAATAGTGAAGACCAAGGGTCTAGCGCGTAGCTACGTGTGGTGGCCTAATATAGATGCAGCCGTGGAAACTTTATGTAAACAGTGTGAAACATGTGCTGCGGAAGCGGGGGCGCCGCAACGAGTGCCTATTCAACCGTGGCCTTACCACGAGCGCCCCTGGACCAGGTTACACATCGATTTCCTGGGGCCATACAAGGGCTCAACGTTTCTAGTACTAATAGACTCATCATCGAAGTGGTTGGAAATTTTTGAAATGACTCGAACTAACGCGGTGAACGTGATAAAGGTATTAAGGGCTACTTTTGCAAGGTTCGGACTGCCCCAAGAGATAGTCTCGGATCAGGGCCCCCCGTTTACTAGTTCGGAGTTTAAATTTTTTTTGAAGTCCAATGGCATCAAACAAATGTTTGCACCGATTTATCACCCATCTTCGAACGGAGCAGCAGAGAACGCGGTTAAGTTGTGTAAACGGGCCATAAAAAAGGCATATAGGGATCGAGTAGATGTAGATACAGCTTTACAAACGTTCCTGTTGGCATACCGGAATACGGTGCATAGTACTACTGGGGAGACACCGGCGATGCTATTACAGAGACGGGCATTACGCACGAGACTAGTTTTGTTGCGCACAGACGGGGTTGTCGTAGATAAGGTTCGCGAAGTACAACAACGACAAATCGAGCACTCACGTGGGGTTCCGCGAACATTTCGAGAAGGCGACTCAGTATGGGCTCGCGAATATGGCGTTCGAGACAAGTGGACAAAGGGGACTGTTGAAGGGGTAGATGGTATGCGTAGGTATTCCATAGTAAGGGATGACGGTCAATTACTAAAAAGGCATATTAACCAAATTCGGGGCAGATCTCGACTATCTGATGTTACCTGTCCAGACAGTGGTCTTGAAAAGTCCACTAGTGAGAGTTGTAGTTCTAAAGATAATTCTGAACATAATATGGAAGAGAGTGTTGTCGTTCCGGCAGAGGGGCGGGCGCCCGCGCCACTTCAGGCAACACCCGTGGTAACCCAAGTACAAGAGGTTTCAGACCTAAGGCAGGATAGCCCTGAGATCCGTGTATCTTCACCACCAAGGCCGCCGGTGAACCGTTATTCCCAGCGTATACGAAAGCCGGTAGACAGATATAAGGATGTATATTAGGATTAAATTAGATTAAGATTTTTTTTAGTATTTAAGTTCTTGCTTATAGCATTGTATAGTGGTGGAGGTGTGATGTATGTGATAATCATGTCAATAGTGGGTAGTTACATTGTAAGTACGCGCCTCTGTACGGTACAGGGAGCGGTGCGCAGTCGAGGATTATACGCGTTACAAATAAGCTGTGGTTTTATTATATACTCCAAAATACTTCAGTGGCGACGAGATAAAACGGACCTGAAAAAAGTGATCGTGTATAAAAAGGTCGATCGGAAAAATCGCGGAGTTCAAAGTTCACAGTGATGATTGGCCGCTATATATAGAACGTCTAGAACAATATTTTCTAGTGAACAAAATTAGTAGTGAACTACATGTACCGACATTAATAACGGTTATGGGGGCGGAATGTTACGAGTTGTTGGTTAACCTGTGTACGCCAACTAAACCTACAACTAAGACGTTTGCACAAATAACGGACATTATGCAAAAACATTTGCAGCCTAAACCGAGTGAATTAGCGGAGCGATATAAGTTTAGACACCGTAAACAAAAGGAGGGTGAAACAATATCGGAGTATACGGCGGTATTAAAAAAAATGGCGAAGACCTGCGAGTTCCGTTCGTGGCTAGAAGAAAGTTTGAGAGACCAACTGGTTTGCGGTATTACTAATGAAACCATTAGACAGCGGTTGTTCGCCGAAAGTGATCTCGATTTCGGCAAGGCGTATAAGTTAGCTGTGAGCATGGAAGCGGCAGAGAAAGACGCGGCTGCGGTAGAAGGACACGGAAGGACATCGGGTGAGGCAACCTCGACGACGTCGGTGTCGTGTCAAGCGGTGAGGACGGCAGACCACGGCCCTGGCCGTAGCGGTGGCGCGCGTAAGGAACGCACCGGCGGCGGCGGTGCGAGCAGCGGAGCGGCGCGGGAGGCCGCTGCGACCACGTACAGCTCGCGGTGGCGCGGGGTGCGGCCGGCCGCGGAGCGGGCTCGGTTGGAGGAGCGGGCTCGGTTGGAGGAGCGTGCCCAGCAGCAGCAGTGTCGGGCGTGCGGGGCGCGTCATGACACTAGTACGTGCAAGTTCGCACATTACGTCTGCCGAGTATGCAATCGGCGGGGACATTTGCAGCGTATGTGCCCGAATCTAGTGGAGCATCACAATGTGAACATGGGACAAGCAGAAGACAATTTAAGTAGTAACGCAGATAGCGAGGAGGTAATATTTTTTAACAGTAATAAATGTAATAGATTATCCGCTACCCACTGTACACCATTATTTATAACATTAAATGTCAACGGTTATAATTTGAAAATGGAGTGCGACACGGGCAGTGCAGTGTCATGTATTAGTTGGGAATGTTATAATAAACATTTTAAAAGATTAAATCTTGAGCCCTGCAATTTAAATCTTAGATATTATACGGGCGAGTCAGTAAAACCAGTTGGATTAATTAGGCCTATTGTAAAATATAAAAGTACATCTAAGAAATTAGAGTTATTCGTCATTAAAAATGGAAAAACGATTCTGTTAGGCCGACAATGGATGGCAGAGTTAAAAATACAATTACCGGTATTGAATTATGACTGCCATAATGTAACGATGTATAAAAATAATATAATATTCGATATGTCTGCTTTCAGTACCAAATATTGTGAAGTGTTTGCGGAGGGCCTGGGGCGGTTCACCGGCGGCACGGTGAGCATCCATGTGCGCGAAGGCGCGCGGCCGGTGTTCCTGCGCGCGCGCCCGCTGGCGTACGCGCTGCGCGAGCCGGTGGAGCGCGCGCTCGCCCAGCTGCAGCGGGACGGCATACTCTCTCCGGTGGAGCGTTCTGACTGGGCCACGCCCATCGTACCGGTGGTTAAGAAAGACGGTAACATCAGAATTTGTGCTGACTACAAACTAACCTTAAACAAAGTCGTAGAGATTGACCGCTATCCCTTGCCTAGGATGGAGGAACTGCTGCTTCGGTTGAAGGGTGGGGTGCGTTATAGTAAAATTGACCTCTCACAAGCGTACGCACAATTTGAGCTCGATGATACGAAACGGTATACGGTGATAAATACGCATAAAGGGTTGTTTAGGTATAACCGCTTGGTTTATGGGTTATCATCAAGTCCGGGTATTTTTCAACGCCACCTGGAGCACTTGTTTGCCGATTTGCCCCACGTGGGGGTATTTCTCGACGATATTATTATAACGGGACCAACCGATAGTGCCCATATGGATAATCTGTGTAAAGTATTCGATCGATTAAAAGAGTACGGTTTAAAAGTAAAAAAAGAAAAGTGTGTGTTTTTCGCCGAGTCAGTAAATTACCTAGGTCACACTATTAGTAAAGATGGAGTGCAAACTTGCCCGGATAAGGTCAAGGCCATTGTCAAAACACAAAAACCTACCAATGTTTCAGAGCTGCGTGCGTTTATTGGTATGGTTATGTACTATGGTAAATTCGTTAGGAACATTAGTACTATCCTGGCCCCGCTCTATTTCTTGCTCAAATCAGGCGTCCCTTACGATTGGACCGTTCAATGTCAAGAAGCGTTCGAAACTGTTAAGCGTATTTTAATAAGTAGCGAAGTGTTGACACATTATACACCCGAATTACCAATCGTACTAACGACGGATGCTAGTAGCGTGGGTGTCGGCGCAGTCATTTCGCACCTAACGGCGGACGGCGAGCGGCCAGTAGCATACGCGTCGCGTTCGCTCACACAAACTGAGCGCGATTATTCACAGATAGACCGGGAAGCGCTGGCTATTGTGTTCGGTGTACGTAAATTTCATCAATACCTTTACGGTCGCAAATTTATTTTAAGGACCGATCACAAGCCGTTGACTTATATCCTAGGTAATAAAACAGGCATCCCGATAATGGCAGCGTCCAGACTTCAGCGTTGGGCAGTGTTATTATCCGGGTATACCTACGATATAGAATACGTTGCCTCCAGTAATAACTGTGCGGATGCACTATCGCGCCTGCCGTATAAAGAAAGCACCGAAAGGTTAGCGAAGGAAAGCACGTACGTTAACTTCGTTGAAGATTTTCTACCTATCACCAGTAGTGATGTTAAGAAAGCAACGGCGAGTGATAGGATACTCAGTAGAATTATAACTTACATTCAATCAGGCTGGCCGCTTACTTGTGCAGATGACCAAATCCAACCATTTTTTGTACGACGGAATGAATTATACATTGAAGGGGGGTGTGTAATGTGGGGTTATCGCATGGTTATACCAACGGGGTTACAAAGTACCATCTTGAGACAATTACACAGTAGTCACATGGGAATAGTGAAGACCAAGGGTCTAGCGCGTAGCTACGTGTGGTGGCCTAATATAGATGCAGCCGTGGAAACTTTATGTAAACAGTGTGAAACATGTGCCGCGGAAGCGGGGGCGCCGCAACGAGTGCCTATTCAACCGTGGCCTTACCACGAGCGCCCCTGGACCAGGTTACACATCGATTTCCTGGGGCCATACAAGGGCTCAACGTTTCTAGTACTAATAGACTCATCATCGAAGTGGTTGGAAATTTTTGAAATGACTCGAACTAACGCGGTGAACGTGATAAAGGTATTAAGGGCTACTTTTGCAAGGTTCGGACTGCCCCAAGAGATAGTCTCGGATCAGGGCCCCCCGTTTACTAGTTCGGAGTTTAAATTTTTTTTGAAGTCCAATGGCATCAAACAAATGTTTGCACCGATTTATCACCCATCTTCGAACGGAGCAGCAGAGAACGCGGTTAAGTTGTGTAAACGGGCCATAAAAAAGGCATATAGGGATCGAGTAGATGTAGATACAGCTTTACAAACGTTCCTGTTGGCATACCGGAATACGGTGCATAGTACTACTGGGGAGACACCGGCGATGCTATTACAGAGACGGGCATTACACACGAGACTAGATTTGTTGCGCACAGACGGGGTTGTCGTAGATAAGGTTCGCGAAGTACAACAACGACAAATCGAGCACTCACGTGGGGTTCCGCGAACATTTCGAGAAGGCGACTCAGTATGGGCTCGCGAATATGGCGTTCGAGACAAGTGGACAAAGGGGACTGTTGAAGGGGTAGATGGTATGCGTAGGTATTCCATAGTAAGGGATGACGGTCAATTACTAAAAAGGCATATTAACCAAATTCGGGGCAGATCTCGACTATCTGATGTTACCTGTCCAGACAGTGGTCTTGAAAAGTCCACTAGTGAGAGTTGTAGTTCTAAAGATAATTCTGAACATAATACGGAAGAGAGTGTTGTCGTTCCGGCAGAGGGGCGGGCGCCCGCGCCACTTCAGGCAACACCCGTGGTAACCCAAGTACAAGAGGTTTCAGACCTAAGGCAGGATAGCCCTGAGATCCGTGTATCTTCACCACCAAGGCCGCCGGTGAACCGTTATTCCCAGCGTATACGAAAGCCGGTAGACAGATATAAGGATGTATATTAGGATTAAATTAGATTAAGATTTTTTTTAGTATTTAAGTTCTTGCTTATAGCATTGTATAGTGGTGGAGGTGTGATGTATGTGATAATCATGTCAATAGTGGGTAGTTACATTGTAAGTACGCGCCTCTGTACGGTACAGGGAGCGGTGCGCAGTCGAGGATTATACGCGTTACAAATAAGCTGTGGTTTTATTATATACTCCAAAATACTTCAGCCTTGAGAAAGGACATAGGCTATGTTTGGTCGCGATAACCGACTTCCACGCGGGCGGAGCTACTACTATAATTTATTAGTGTACAGTCATCATCAGAAAGATGTTAACGAACAAAGTGCTCAAATTTATCTTAATTTAGTTTTTTACACTCTTCCAGTTGACCGATTGTTATTTGGTACACACCTTTAGTTCGCACAATAATCCATACTAATATAATAAATGCGAAAGTAACTCTGTCTGTCTGTCTGTCTGTCTGTATGTTACGCTTTCACGCCTAAACCACTGAACTGATTTTGATGAAATCCATACTAATATTATAAATGCGAAAGTAACTCTGTCTGTCTGTCTGTCTGTATGTTACGCTTTCACGCCTAAACCACTGAACTGATTTTGATGAAATCCATACTAATATTATAAATGCGAAAGTAACTCTGTCTGTCTGTATGTTACGCTTTCACGCCTAAACCACTGAACCGATTTTGATGAAATTTGGTATAGAGGTAGATTAGACCTTGAGAAAGGACATAGGCTATGTTTGGTCGCGATAACCGACATCCGTACGGGCGGAGCCACGAGCTAAAGCTAGTACCATATAAATAAATAAAACAGATTGATTTGCTCTTAATACGAGAGTTTTAAGATCATTTTGAGACTTCATCGTCAAAATATTTATGACGCTGATTGTACAATAATGATCTTAGTAATCTAATCTAAACAAGTCGATTTTTTCATGAAAATCAAGTTCGTTATATCGATGATCAATGTTAAAAACTTTATTCAGTATACCACATTTTTCAGAATTCGAGAGCTGCGTAGCTAGATAGCTACGCTGCTACGACGTAGACAAATCAATCTACGTAGCCTGAAATCATCAATCTTACTCGAGTCTGTAAACAGATAACTTGTAACAAAATATAGCTTTTGTTTTCCTTTAGGCATCGTTAGTGGACGTTAGTAAAATATAAGACCTGTAATGCTGGTTAACTTTATAGAAGTTATATTACTTTTATTTTTTTATATTATCTACTAGCTTTTGCCCGTGTGGATGTCGGTTATCGCGACCTAACATAGCCTTTCTCATGGTCTAATCTACCCCTATACCAAATTTCATCAAAATCGGTTCAGTGGTTTAGGCATGAAAGCGTAACATACAGACAGACATACTGACAGACAGAGTTACTTTGGCATTTATAATATTAGTATGGATATAGCATGGATTAGTAAGGATTAGTATGGATTTTTTTTTATTTCTTTCGTTATTAATAGTACATCTACACACATACACCGCTGCAAGTCCTCGGCAATTGTTATATATTCCGTCTTTTCATTATTCTGTGAGGTATGGACCTTAGGTATCGGGTCCCTATACCCTGGGGCGTCAGGGCTAGAAAAAAAATCACAAGAGAGTTACAAGAAAAGGTGTGTGAATAATATTTTTCGAGACGGTTTTCACGAGATACTTCTACAACTTTAAGAATATTTAATACTTAAAGTTGTGCTTCTGAAACATTTTCACATAAATTCTTCGTCCTTTTTAACTTTTGTTAATGTTACTTTATAACCTAGATAAACGAATATTTTTTTAATTTTCTTTTGAAACTGTTCTTTTGATAAAACAGTAGTTGTTTCACATAACCAAATTGCTGTAGTTTGTTATGGTGTTATTTAAGAAAAATATGTGTCATCTAAGCAACGTGAAAGAAGTCCCATTGTTTTTATTGGATTTAAGGTCGTAGCACACATATCAACTCGTAAAGGGATCGTCACCGAATCGCCTCGCCGTCAACCAAGCGTCAACCTAACGAAAGTGCGTTACCAACCGACCAGCAGCTCCGAGCTGACTCGGCTACGGCTAGGCAACGTCGGCTCACCCGCCACCGCTCTGTTTGACGCTGAATGACTGCAGTTCGGCAACGCAGCGGTAGCCGCGGCGCGAGGCGTTCACGAGGAAACGGAAAGTCGAAGGATAGCGTACGGTGAGACGTAAGCGCGGGTACGGCAAGTCGTCCACGCACCGTACCGCGGTTCATCAGCTTGTCTCGAGGCGAGGCGATTACGTTACGGTTCCGATAAGTGTGATTTACAGTAGGGAGTCTCATACAAAGAATACTGAAATGCAAGAGTTGATACGTTTACGTTCCGTTTACGAGTTGATATGTACGACTATTATAAGGGAAAATATCCCGATTTCCCATCATTAGGACCTCAAGATGAAACACGGAAATCTTCTGGACAATTACTTTCAGTTCATTACCATCATTGGCAGTGTCCATATCAATATCATAAATGCGCCAGTAGCTTCTTCCTTATCTTAACGTTAATTCCAGTCACATCCGAAGCTTTCAACTTGCAGTCTGGGGTTCATGAGGGGTTAGAGGGAATATTAGTAACTACGGTTCTAATATTCTGTAAAAAAAAAAAAAAAAAAAAACAAAAAAAAATTACCGGTCTAACTGCGGATTTGGCTAAACCACGATATTTTCCGTGAAACGACTGCCATCTGACCTCTAAAACCCTAAGGCGATATCGAAGCATTGCAGTTAAACCAGTTGTTGAACTTTTAAAGGCTCCAACTACCCGTAACGACTGCCACAGAAGTTCGTATGGCAACCGGGACCGACGACTTAACGTGCTACCCATATTCAGACATACAAATTTGCATTGAGCGGAGCCACTAAGGCTGTCAAGGCACCAGTAACTCTGCCTGCCTATTACCCTACAATAGATAATAGCTATATATATATATATATATATATAGCCTAGTGGTATGGGTAATGGACTGCTGAGACGAGGTCTCGGGTTCGATCCCAGGTTTACCATGGCACACACCAATGACTTTTCGATGCTTTTCGAAGTTATGTGTGTATTTATCGCAGGTTTATAAGTGCCCGGTTAATGGCAATAGGCTCGCCACCTATTACATTGGGACCTAAACATAAACTGGCGAAATGTGGGTGCTAGCACCTCTGCCTACCCCTTCGGGGAATACAGGCGTGAGTTTATGATATGTTATGTTATGTTAGATAATAGCTATTACACTGTTGCCTAAGCCACTGTACTGATTTTGATGAAATTTGGTACAGGAATCGATTAGATATTTATACAGGACATAGTCTATGTTTGGTCACGATAACCGACATCCAAGCGGGGTGAAGCTAGTGTGTTAAATTACATATTATTTCATACTTTCCTATCAGACGTCATTGCCTCGCTTACTTTTTTTTATAAAAGGACACCTCAATTGATTTCACCTCGCCTGATGGTAAGGTAAAGGCAAAGTCTCGGAAATAGGGTCGCACTCAGCTTGACGGCCTCATCAGATGCCTTTTCCTGCCCCTGGAGGAGTAGTTTATACCTTTCCACTCGTTTTTTTAGGACCCATATCTGCTTCTAATGCTTTTTTCGTCCATTAAACCTTAAATTCCTTTTTAAAGTTTAAACCTTTTGGGTCACATTACTCTCTGGCTTTTAGTCTGTACAATGATAAGTAGTCGCTCTCTTCTCACTTTTCATACACAGGCCTTACTCCAAAACGTAATTAAAAAGTTAGAATTAAAAATCAAGTTTCATTCATCGAGATATTCTCACATTTCAGATCCAATGACAATCAATTTATTAAAGTTGTTACAAAAGCCGATAGCTTTCCAAGTCGTAAAATATGGCACTGATAGACACACCGATAGATACTTATATCTGTTATTTGATAAGACGAATTCAATTATTTTTCTCGTCATCTGTTAGAATAAGATAAAACTTATCATTTTCCTTTTCCGAATAATTTATTGCGATAGCTATGACTTTGGCATCCTTATCTTATAATACGACAACCGCATAAAACATAATTTCTTATGTCTTTTTACGGGCAAGGAACTGCGGTAGTTAGATAAGTTTTGTATCACCTACGTTTCACAAAAAAAGACATTGTTTTTGTATAACACTACATAATAAAAAGACATTGTTTTTGTATAACACTACATAATAAAAAGACATTGTTTTTGTATAACACTACATAATAAAAAGACATTGTTTTTGTATAACACTACATAATAAAAAGACATTGTTTTTGTATAACACTACATAATAAAAAGACATTGTTTTTGTATAACACTACATAATAAAAAGACATTGTTTTTGTATAACACTACATAATAAAAAGCAAAGTCGCTTTCCGCGTCCCTATGTATACTTATATCTTCAAAACTACGTTACAGATTTTGATGCGGTTCCTTTTGATAGATAGAGTAATTCAAGAAAAAGGTTTATATGTATAATACATGCATAATATAGTAGAGGGTGCAGCAGGAACGGAATCGGACGCCACGCGAGCGGTAAAAAATTGGCGGTACGAAGTTCGCCTGGTCCTCTAGTTATATAGATTTTATAGCTGATAGGTTTGCATTGGCCATGGTGGTCAACCTATTGGTAAGGGACGACTCTATTCTAATCTATTCTATAAAGTAACGCAAAATTATGTTAACGACAAGAGTTTACGAACAGCGATCCCTTTTTTTTTTCGTGCGGAAATCCCCTCGGACACCTCCCCTACCGGAGCCGGAAGGGGAGGTTATGTCGGACTCGAACCGACTAAAACCGCACGCCGACTGTGGGTATTGGTGCTAGGCCGGAGGTGAGGTTGTCATCGACATATCCCTCGCACCCCGGCTGACCCAAACAGCGACCTCAAAAGACTTATGTTAATAGTGGTTTCACGTCGAATTCAAACCCGCGATCTCTCAACCGTATAATAGACTTCTCACCCACTAAGTTACGCGTAGATTAATAATACGAACATTTTCTAAAGACGAAGCCCAACACGTTTCAATTTCCTTGAGGAAATATTACCGGTACAAGAAACGATACAGTAGGTACTTTATTATTTATAAACACAATATATGTAGAAGAAGAATGTATAAGGACTCCTTAGCTACATTATCGGCTTAAGGAAATTACATCTTCAGTGCTTATAATTCGCGGCTTCCAAAGTTCAAAATCAATAAACGTTTTATGTCAAAAATAAACATAATAAAACACAAAATGTTATCTATCTATCCATATACTCACCCAATGCCAATTATGATTTCCGACCCCATGACGTAATAGTGGGCAAGCCTATTGCCGTCTAGCGGGCCCTTGGTCTTGGGCTGTATGTTTACTGTCGGATGGAGAACCGCCCTATTTAATATCCCTTATGCGCCTTTTATGACACCCAGAGGAGGAGCTGGGGTGGTCCATTCTACTCGACCGGGAACCGACACTGCAAAATGTTACTCTTATCATATTTTTAACCCCCGAAGCAAAAAAGACCGGTTGTCATAAGTTTGGCGTGTCTATCAGTACGTTTGTGTGTGCGTGTGTGTGGCATTGTAGCACCCAAACGGATGAACCGATTTGGATTTAGTTTTTTTTTTTAGGTATATTAGTCGGGACTATTGTAATTTCTCAACAGTTGTTGTGTCAACGTCCTTGACTCAACGGTTGCCATGTCGGGGGACCTTGAATTGTTCCGATAATGTAACGAAGTGTTTAACCAGTTAGAGTCCCCAACATGTCAACTGTTGAATCAAAATATTACTAGATATATCAAAACTTAATAGACAAACTCCATTTATTTTCAACTTTTTGTAGGTTTTATTTTGTGACGGGGGTTTTTATATTTTTAATTTGATTTTTGTCGGTCTTATAAATCAAAATACCGCGAAATAGCATAGTTCATAATTTCAGCCATCGGTCTCATGTAGGTACTTCGCGATTTCAATATGTCACCTTTGTTTTATATGCCATCATAATAATATTCATTATTATTGAACGTGATTTTTTTTGTACTTAGCATGCTTGTCTTCTAGACTATATGTTAATGATATTGTTTAGTCCCCAACGGGACAAGAACCAAACAGAAACATCCAGTCCATGGGGAAGAGAATGGTAAACGCCCGGTACTTTTGGAATACAGAACACGCCAACACTACATCATTAAGAGCCAGCATCGACGACATTATAAGCAACATGATATACTCGCATGCAGCAAATGTAACCTACATTATGTGGCAGTACCACAGAACTGGATAATGGAGGTAAGTACCGTACTTTTAGTTCGAAGTGAGTGCAATTAATCGATCTAAGAATGGACCGGCTCGACGAGGTAATTGCCATCCTCTCACGTCCTCTCGGACCTTAATGCGGTCACTCTAGATTCTTCAATATAATCTCTAGATACTAGAAATATTATTATTTTTGTATGTACAGTTAGTATTTTAGTTAGCATAGTATAGTATATTGTATATTTGTTGTGGAACATAATAAAATATCACTATAAATGTCCTAATTTTCACTCTAGGTGCTATAATTTGGTCATTGTCACGACATTACAGCATCAGCAGCTTTATACAAAGTTATATTTTACTTAATAACATTTTCAGGCTTTTGGATTCATTTCTATAGGCACTTCAATCAAATGTTTAACATCAAGATGTTTTAACGTAATCCTTACAAAAGTTTAATTTTAACGATTCAAATTCCATTTAAATTAACATTCAGCATTAACAGGTTTTCTCGCTTTATCAAACTGTTTACACCCTCCTAAGATATTTAAACTCTGTTTATAATTAACGCAGAGCTGAAGCGCACAATAAACTCAATCAAAATATATTTTACTAATGAATTCAAATTGAAATTTGCTAACAGTATCAAAGGGAATACCTCTGTAAACTGAGTTTAGAAAACTTTTAACAGACTCGACAGCTTAACGAGCTAAATAAAGCTTAAATATAACACTCGTAGAGTCTAGTTTAGTTTGCGTAGGTCTTAAAAAAATATGGAAGAAGGAATTCAATAACGTGTACAAAGTGTAGAGGAATTTGATCGTGAAAGGTCGACTGAAACAAAAATATTGGATGGGCCTGTTTTATTTTTAAATGCATGAGCTGTGTGGCTCAATGGCAGGTATCTTGTTTAATTTATAAAGAGCTATCGCAAATACAAAAGACAATCTGCTGGCTGCAAATAAGTACATGAATGAAAACGGACTATTTTCAATAATACCAAGCAGATTTTTATGTATTTTTTATTTCTTTTTAATACTTACGACGAGTCCAACATATATTTCTTTCCGATAGCTTCAATGAGGTTACCCCTGGGGATTTCCGTACCCAAAAAAGGTCTACTGGTCAAACATCAGCCAATTGAAACCCTCTATATGGTTGTAAATCGCCGAACACGAAGCTTTGAAAGTTGACAGCAAACCTGTTCATAAACTGTCCCAATGCCAGGTATGAACGTTATCTCAGTATGAAAGGGATTAGGCCACAGTGCATATCGCTGGCTTCAAACGAGTTGGCAGACTCACATAACTTCAAGAGCATTATGAGAAACCATCAAGTACGTAGTTTTACCTCAACTTCGCAATGCTTCAAAATCCCTTGTAGAAGATTCTTATTAACGTTAAATGAATATTTGACATAACCACTTCTGTATGAAAAGCAAATCTATAAAAATACATGTACAATAAATAACATAAATGTTTCGTTGTATTTGAAGTTTTTTCGGAAACTTAAAAAAAAATTAGATTTTGATATTCTATCTTAACCTCAATTGAACGAAATTACAGGTCTCTTCCTCTACAAGTATGGTAACCATCAAATTATTAATTTAATTTTAGTAAAAAATGTGTATTATCAAAGGTATATCAAGTCAAATGCAGACAATTATAGATGCAACAGATGGACTGATTTCACCACTAATTAACTCAGATTTGATGAACTCCTGTTGCGGTTACACGTTTTGATATTATTTTGAGCTATATTCTCAAAAAAACCCCCGTCACAAAAAACACCAAAAAGTTGAAAATAAATGAATAAATTTTAATACAACCGTTGCCATGTCGGGGGACCGTAACTGTACTCCTTTACATCGTTAGGTCCCCTGACATGGCAACCGTTGAATACCCATATTGAGGGAAAGAAATTTGTATTCCAACATGTTGTGGCGGCGGCCATTAAAAATAGGTCAAGGGTAGCCGCAACAGGGTTCGAGGTGGTGTATTATTACCCACATTTCACTATGATTTTTGGTCTCACGTAATTGTGGGAGTCTATCGCGGTCAATTAATAAAAGTTATATTAGTAGGAGTGCATAGCCTAGTCCATAATCTAAAAGTCACGCAGCGGGCTATGGAGCGAGCTATGCTTGCAGTTCCTTTAAAGGATAGAATTCGAAATGAGGTCTGACAGAACAAAAGTTACCGACATAACTCGCATAATAAGCAAGCTCAAGTGGCAATGGGCTGGCCAAGTCTGTCGAAGGACCAATAGCCGTTGGAGCAGACGAGTCCTAGAGTGGACACCGAGAGAAGGCAAACGCCCCCTAGCCAGATGGACTGACAACCTGAAAAGGGTGGCTGGGATGGACGGGATGCGAAAGGCGGAGGATCAAATGAAATGGCGCACATTGGGAGAGGCCATGTCCAGCCGTGGACTGCAGTGGGCTAATTGATTGATGGATAGTAGAAGTGAAAGGTATCTGCTAGCTTGTAGAGAGTGGAAATATTTATAGTCTTTGCCTACCCAGCAGGAAACATGTAATTTAATAGTACAGAAAAATTTATCATAGTACAGTAAGTAAAAGATATGGGATAATTTTTATTACAACGATATAGTATTGAAATAAGTTCATAAAACACGTAAATGTTTCCGATTTTGATCATTAGAAAGTTACTTTATCTGGAACTAACGGATGTTTATTTGGGTCATGCTGACTAGTAAAATGCATTGTCAACTAAATTAAACCAACTTGCAAAATTCTGCAAGATAAGTTCTAAGTGGTTCTAATTCAGCATGCAAGATTTGACTCCACAAACTGGCACCTAAACGTTCCAAGTTCAATAAAAACGATTTTATTTTACATCATTCATTCATTAATTCCCTAAAAAAAGTACTATACTTTCTCTGAATAAAAGTTCTTTCCTGTTTCGGTCATTTTAGAGCAATTACCTGAGGGTTTCACAAAAAAAAAAAGTGTAAATATACTTCTACGGAAAGTCCCATAAGCAAAGCACTTTAGAAATATTCGCGTTACACTTAAACTGTTAAATCCTGATTTAAAATATAATAAAAATGTAGAAATAAAAAAAAATTGTACCTTACGTAATTCTATAATTATTTACTTTACCAACTTATACTTAAAACCAGCTACTTTTTTAAGTTTTAGATAAAAATTCTTGTGTATGGAATCAATTACTACAACTTTCTTACTATTCAAGCACTTTTTACTGGTTTAGCACCTTAGTTGTCTAATATAACATACATGGAAGGAGAGAGGTTACTATGGTATTCTTATATGAAAGGTTTATTCCTTTTCTTTGCTTATTCATATTATAATCAAACATGAGTCGAACTAAAAACTTCTACTACTCTGCGACGACTTTTGTGTAAACTTTCTTCTCGGGTTTCAATTGCGTCCGGGCACATAAAGGTCTTATAAACCAAATCAAAAATATTAGATGCCCTAAGCAGATCCTGGGCTCCAAGAGGTGAAAGTTTTGTATCAACGCTAAGATTATGATCGTGTATGGTTCAAAAGTTTTTTTTAATAACAGAATTATATAGCATCCAATTCATTGACATTAACAAGAGCGCTGTAGCGTTTCCATATTCATGCGGTCTCCATGACCAGAGCGTAATTGATAGCGTGGGATAGCCGTGATACCGGTGCAGGGGCGAAATTGTGGCTAATTATACTGAAAATGCACAAGCTTTTCAGTTGTCCTAAAGCGATGGTACGTAACGTTTAGAAATAATCACAGCTCGTGAACAATATTTGCATTGCAGCAAGAATAATAATAGAATGAGACAGACTTTTCCTTCTATTTGGAAATCCGCCTAGATAAAGAAAAGTATGTATTTGGTTATGTACAGGCAGCATCAAAAAGATGTTGATGAACAAAGTACTCAAAATTATCTTCATTTCTTTATTTTACCCCCCTCCCTCCCCTTTCAGTTGACTGATTGTTCTGATATTTGGTACACATCTTTAGTTCGGAAAATAATACTATTTAAATCGATAAAACATTTTGATTTGCTCTTATTACGAGAGTTTTAAGATATTTTGAGACTTCTTCGTCTAAATATTTGTGACACTGACTGTACCTACATGGATTTTCGGTACACGGTGTGACGTCATGCTCATTTTGAATGTTCCATTCGGTAACAACGATTAGTAGCCAGCTCTTGTGAGTTTAGTAGTACCATTATAGCAATACTTACTAAACTGTTTCATTAAGGGTTGAGGAAATGTACAATGTTATACTTATATCTCCTTTACCTTCAAAATTATTTACAAATCACCATCAAATATAATTTAATTAGCTATTGAAAACATTTTCTAAAGCCCTAATTAAGAATAAAACAAACAAAAATACTACGCTTCTCAGCGTTTTAACTTTTGTTTTATAAGTCAAGGATGCCGTTGAATGGAAGCCCCTATTCAAAAATACGCCTGGGGTGCAACAGCTAGCAATTATTATTGCAGCAATTTAAACAATGAAAGTATTGTGAAGAAGCTTTAGACTACATTTTGTTATCGAGTATAAGAGGTTGTTATAGAATGGAGAAGGATGCGATTTCTTTTATGCTGCTTTTTAATATGTATTGAGAATTATTCTATTACACATTTTAAAGTTATTTTAAACTAGAAACTATAGCTAAGTTGGCATTGCCTAAAAATGTTTACTGCAGCGCCCCCTAGTGGGTTGTCACCGTAACACCTATCTAAGAACATGCACCAATCAAACCCAAACCAATAATTGAAAACTGCATCAAAATCGGATTTGTAGTTTTGGAGAAAAATGGCGCCCTTGATTTGCATTAAAAATGCTGGCTGTAGCGCCCCCCTGTTGTCATTGTAACACCTATCTAAGAATATGCTCCAATTACCAGCTCCAATTAGCCGAACCCATAGCTGAAAACTGCATCACAATTAGATTGGTAGTTTCGGCGAAAATGGCAACATGGATTTGCACAAAAAAACACACAAACATCCTCTCACCCCAAACCCATATAACGTCTCCGTTCCGTCGTCGTGGGTAAAAACACTAAAGAAAACGCTGAGAAGCGTAGTATTTTATTATTGTTAACACAGGTGATGATACTGCTGATAAGCCGCGTAGAAGGGGTAGACCTAAGAAGTGCTGACAAGACGTGGCCTTGGAAAAAAATGACACCTGGTGATGGTGGTTGATAACTCGGTGAAATGGAGCACGAACTCTGAAAGCGTCGAATACAACTCGGATCACCGTGATATTTGTGATTATCATGTTTTTTTTTAAAGAATATTAGAACCGAAGTTACTAATATTCCCTCTAACCCCTCCAACTAAGCTAAATTGCTTGTGCTAGGAGTGGGTTCACGTCGGTAGTGTAATGGCCAGGATCGAACCCGGGACCTCTCGATCGTAAGCCGAGTCCGCTACCGATTGCGATTTAAACAGTTACCTTGCCATACTGACTGTTTTGTTGCGTTTATATTACGGCTGAATGCATAAAAGATTATTTGAGAATAGCACAGACTAAATAAAGAATACTGAAACCAGTCCATACAGCTGTAAAATGTTTTAGACCCTCCATTATTGGCAGGATTATTCGTCTTCGTTGTGTGATCGCGTAAATCAAACTTCTGCTTTAAAATCGTCTTAACCTTAACAGAATCCAAATTGGAAAAGTTTGAAAAGCTTTTGATTCTGAAAATAATTAGCAAGATTATGAATCCCCGAGCTTTAGCTGAAATTCTTAGAAATGATGAATGGAAATTTCTTATAATAATTTTAATGAATTCGTGAGTTTACCAGTGCAAGAAAGTTTATTAAATAATGTTTGATTCTATTGTATACTGTTGTAATCGTTCGGATTGATTTATAGACTGATTGGAACTTTCAATGTTGTAAAATTAATTACTTATACTTAAATTACCTTGTATTGAAAACTTAGCTGAAGAGATGATATTAAATGGATAAAAAGGGAGAAAGAAGAGCGACAGGAATAATTCGCGGCTTGTTGGTGTGTTCATTAAGAAGTCTTTTTTATATGATTGTATAAAAAATTGAGGTACAAACTACATTCATTGAGTTTCCGTATATACGGTCTTCTTAGAGTATTCGTATCAGCACTATGTTGACTCAAATTCTTTGCAAGTTTCCTTAATTTAAATTAAAAGTAAAATGAAGCACGATTACCGAAACGATGTCAGTAATTCATTAAATTCAAAGCATTTAACAAGAAGTGCCCAAAACTAGAGGAGTTAAATGAATGTTTTAATGACGGTAGAGGACGCTGCTGGTGTGATGTGAAAGGTTAGGAGCCATTGGCGGACTATTTCCTATGCGGTCTAACTTGGAAGGGAAAGTTCTCAAAACGTATTCGTTAGTAGCAGCTGTATCACCGTTAGAATATCAATTCAATTATGAAGGGTGATTGCAATTAAACACTTGAATGATTAACCACTTTTTAATACAAAAACATTAGGTAGGCTGACTATACTGCATTTGTTTGTTTTTTTTTGGTTTATAAATGGATCCATCCATATCATAAAGTTTTTGAAACTTAGCAATTTTATTGAGTTTGGAAAAGGCTCGGACGAATGGTTAAACACTAGTAATAATTGAACAAATAGCTATTTTCATCTCAAAGTAATGAGCCGTTCTATAAAAGATAGGAACATCAAAAGTGTATAGATTAAAGGGCAACCAGAACGCCGACTAATTAATCAGAATAATTATTTACTTGTAACACTACTGGAACTCGAAGATCTCGATCTTTAAATAATATTAGTTGATATACACATTTTTGCATTTATACTTAGTAAAATCGGTCGAATCCGTGCTATGGCTTAGGGCTGTCTACGCACCAAAGCCAGCGGCTTGTCATCGGCAAAATGACATATCATTGCTTTAAAATTCTGTTTAGGCGGACAATCAATATTCACTTGCGAGGCAATTCTCGCCAAGCGTGGTCGAACGAGCGGCAATTGTTTCTGCGAACGTTTATGCGCGGCAATTTTTACTGTACTTTCGAGGCGATAAACCCGCCTCCTCTAAATGACGCTAAGGCGGCTGAGGAGCAGGAAGCAGCTGGTTTTTTTTTACAGCCACCCACCCATTATACATGAACCTGAGTCTGGTTATTTAATCTCTCATATTTATCGTACTATAGACATGCCCAATTTATCAATTGGTCTATAACACATACCTACATGTTTCATTGCAAATCAAAGAGTTTAACAAAATTGACGGCCAATGGTGGCCAAAACCAACAATTCCGTGATATGGATTCTCAGAATTGTTGGTTTTACTATAATTTACAGTTATATGCACACACGATACCGATCCAACTGAATCAATAAGTCGATACATGTCTGTTTGTAAAAATCTTAAAACAATACAGTTTTTATCACACATAGATTGAGTTTGAACGGACTAGTCAGACCGTATGGTTGAAGCGTGTCCCGAGGAGGGCCAGACCGTAACAAGAGGAGTGCCAGACCGTAAGGGATGGAATTGGGTCAGCCGGGGCGCGAGGGATATGTCGAAGACAACCTCACCTCCGGCCTAGCACCACGAGCCACAATTGGCGTGCGGTTTTAGTCGGTTCGAGTCCGACATAACCTCCCCTTCCGGCTCCGGCGGGGGAGGTATCCGAGGGGAATTCCCCAAAAAAAAAAGGTTGAAGCGTGTAGGAC
Source organism: Eilema sororculum (assembly GCA_914829495.1). Taxonomy (NCBI): domain Eukaryota; kingdom Metazoa; phylum Arthropoda; class Insecta; order Lepidoptera; family Erebidae; genus Eilema; species Eilema sororculum. Next base: position 5,655,485 of record OU618532.1, read on the forward strand.
CCATAAGTGACTATAACCATCAACAATTAAACCTGTGTAGGTAATTAAATAAAATACTCTCTTAGAATATCCGATAGTCGACATAATATAAAAATACTTTTAATTTGTCGAACAGAAATAGTATTCTGTCGAAGAAACCTGATATTCAAGCGAAACTGGTTAGGTTAGAAGCTGACCCCGATACCGGAAAATAATAAGACTAAAAGGATGAGTGCTAAATGTGAGTTTAAAATACTCGAATCGATATCGCTTACCGTTCCTTAGTAGTGGCAGAGTTCATTCAATTTAGTAAAGCAAAATATTCAGTGGGTATTCACTTAGCAATACGATGGGTTTATACTAACGGAGTCTCGAGAAAATGAACTTATAGATGTATATATAAACTCGGCTTAATTGTTTATCATTTTAAAGGACTAGGTACGTTTATTAAGTTAACGTACCATGAATGGTAATTCGTGGGGAATCTTATGAAGGGATTTTTTTGTTTATATTGTTGATTGATGGAACTTGGTGGAATCTGCTACACATATTGAGTAAGACATTTTGTACTTTTCCACTTAATTTTATTTTTCACGTGACCGGTTTCGTCTCACGACATTCTCAAAGGTATGATGTAAAGTAACTTTTTCTAAGATTATTATAGACGAAACCGGTCACGTGAAAAATAAAATTAAGTGGAAAAATACAATACAAGTGTAGCCGTGTTGGTTGCTAAAAAAATGCTATAAAAATTTCATTCAAACAGTTATTTTAAGTTTAGAAGTTATATTTATTTTAGTGGGTAGCAGGAACGTAATCAGTATTTTGCGTAGGTGGAGCTGTGGGCAACAGTTATTTTCAGTTTAGACTAATTTATAATTTCATTTTTGTTTTCTTAATTTACTATTTGATGTTTAACTAAGTTGACAGCCTCTGTGGCGTGGCGGTAGTGCGCGCGACTGCCACGGAGGAGGCGCGCGGGTTCGATTCCCGCTCAGAGCAAATATTCGTGTGCATGAATATGGCTATTTGCATTGGTCTGGGTCTTTCCATCTATAATATGTATATATTTACAAAAAAAAGGATCTAAGTATGTTTATCCGCATTCTAGATTCCATAACACAAGCTAATTAAGCTTACCATGGGTCTAGATAGCGTTGGAATATTTATTTATATATTTATATGTAGCTAAGTCTTTACTTTCATTTAATCCATACTTAATATTATAAATGCGAAAGTAACTCTGTCTGTCTGTCTGTCTGTCTGTCTGTATGTTACGCTTTCACGCCTAAACCACTGAACCGATTTTGATGAAATTTGGTATAGGGGTAGATTAGACCATGAGGAAGGACATAGGCTATGTTTGGTCGCGATAACCGACATCCACGCGGGCGGAGCCGCGGGCAAAAGCTAGTTTTGTATAAACTACGATTTTCAGACCCCCGGACATGTTACGTACCCCTAATGGCGTCAACTTTATATCGTTTAGCTAAATTTAATTGTTCGTGTTATACTGTACAGAGTGTACAGTGTAGTTAATGTCCAATCAGCAACAAAAGTTGATTAACACTTAATTATTATTTTATTTTTTAATTTTAATATATATTATTAATAGCTTTTGCCCGCGGCTCCGCCCGCGTGGTTGTCGGTTATCGCGATCAAACATAGCCTATGTCCTTTCTCATAATGTAATCTATCCCTATACCAAATTTCATCAAAATCGGTTCAGTGGTTTAGGCGTGAAAGCGTAACATACAGACAGACAGACCGAGTGACTTTCGCATTTATAATATTAGTATGGAAGTATGGATATTGTATTCATAACAAGTACATGTAGCTGTTTAATTCTTATTGGATATAATACTTGATTTCAAACTTTGCTCATTATTAACTGGTAATACGTTATTTGTTTAGTTATTTATGTCGTTTAGGTTATTATGAAAGTATTGTTTTAAAATGGGTCCAAAGGGACATAAAATGTCGTCGTACAGGTATTTTGTGCTTCAAAATCTATTTTAGGAGGTTTAATTATTACGTAGCCAAAACAACATATATACACGTTTCCATGTAGGTACCATTAATCCGATTACCGATGAAACATTCGTTTAGTTTCATTTTTTAAATTAAAAAAAAAAGACTAATCCAGCTAATCCAGCTGGGTACTGAAATTCGTTAGTGTTTTATTACTTTTTCCGTTTTACATGGAACCAATAGTTGAACCTACTTTGATATTATCCAGTATTTTTCAAACTCTTTAATAAATACAATTTATCTATATTGAAAAATTGTTACATTGAAGAATTCTGAGAATGTTTTTATTGGAAAAATTCCGTCTTATTGACTGAGAGTGGGTGTACGATATCCAGTTAAAAGAAAACGCGGATGAAACCGTTTATAGAGTTTAACTTTACAGTCATTCAACCACAGATATTCGATTTCCGTTCATTCAACTGATTAAGCATTACTTTAAAAATCACTAGGTTACGTAAAGGGGTAAGAATACTTACGGTCATAATACTTTGACTGAGTAATATAGTCATGCCTTAGTAATATTTCTCTTATAAGTTCAAGTGGCAATGGGCTGGCCACATCTGTCGAAGGACCGATGGTCGTTGGAGCAGACGAGTCCTAGAGTGGAGACCGAGAGAAGGCAAACGCGGGGTATGACGCCCCCTTGCTAGATGGACTGACGACCTGAAAAGGGTGGCTGGGATGGACTGGATACGGAAGGCGAAGGATCGGATGAAGTGGCGCAAATTGGGAGAGGCCATGTCCAGCAGTGGACTGCGATGGGCTAATTGATTGATTGATTAGTAATATTTATGAATCATCATCATCCCATGAGCCGGGGTTATTGTTAGTCCGAGCTATCGGCAGGTTATATCAGCAGAACGTTATTTTTTGTTGTGTGTGTGTATTTTCTTTTGTTTCTGTATCCCGTAGGTTCATGTTTGAATTCATACTAATATTATAAATGAGAAAGTAACTCTGAACTAATTTGGACGAAATTTGGAAATTTAGACCATAAGAAATATAAGCTATGTTTGGTCGCGATAACCAACATCCATGCGGGCCGAGCCGCGCGCAAAAGCTAGAATATAAATATTTTCTTCTTTTTTCTTCATCCTGGTATTAATGTCTTTACCTTCAGCTTGAAGTTGATGGTCCATTCATAGATGATGTGGCTCTCTGCCTGAGTTGTGAGTGGCCAACTGCTGACAACTTTGTTCAGGTAGCCCATATAGGCTTCCGTCTTTTGACAGCCAGGATCAAATTAACGCGTCGTTTGCAGCATGGAAGTGCTCAAATGAAATATCACTAAGCAGTCACCCATTCAAATGACAACCCCACATAAGTAGCTTAACCTACTAATCGGCTACCGAACTGTGGGCGTACCTGGCCATGAGTACCTCTCATTATTAGTAAATAATCATTTTCCGTTCATCCATATACTCACGTCTGTAGATCTCCGAAGGGGCAGGCAGAGGTGTACTAGCACCCACGTTTCGCCTATTATGATGTTCGGTCCCATGACGTAATGGTGGCGAGCCTATTGCCGTCTAGCGGGGCCTATTTCTATGTTTACTGTCGCATTGAGAATAGCTTAGTCCCACAGAAAGAGGGTTAGGGTGGTCCTATTCTACTTCACCGAGAACCAACACGGCTACACTTGTATTGTATTTTTCCACTTAATTTTATTTTTCACGTGACCGGTTTCGTCTATAATAATCTTAGAAAAAGTTACTTTACATCATACCTTTGAGAATGTCGTGAGACGAAACCGTGACCGCGGTCACGTGAAAAATAAAATTAAGTGGAAAAATACAATACAAGTATAGCCGTGTTGGTTCTCGGTGAAGTAGAATAGGACCACCCTAACCCTCTTTCTGTGGGACTAAGCTATTCTCAATGCGACAGTAAACATAGAAATAGGCCCCGCTAGACGGCAATAGGCTCGCCACCATTACGTCATGGGACCGAACATCATAATAGGCGAAACGTGGGTGCTAGTACACCTCTGCCTGCCCCTTCGGAGATCTACAGACGTGAGTATATGGATGAACGGAAAATGATTATTTACTAATAATGAGAGGTACTCATGGCCAGGTACGCCCACAGTTCGGTAGCCGATTAGTAGGTTAAGCTACTTATGTGGGGTTGTCATTTGAATGGGTGACTGCTTAGTGATATTTCATTTGAGCACTTCCATGCTGCAAACGACGCGTTAATTTGATCCTGGCTGTCAAAAGACAGAAGCCTTAAAGGGCTGCCTGAACAAAGTTGTCAGCAGTTGGCCACTCACAACTCAGGCAGAGAGCCACATCATCTATGAATGGACCATCAACTTCAAGCTGAAGGTAAAGACATTAATACCAGGATGAAGAAAAAAGAAGAAAATATTTATATACTAGCTTTGGCGCGCGGCTCGGCCCGCATGGATGTTGGTTATCGCGACCAAACATAGCTTATATTTCTTATGGTCTAAATTTCCAAATTTCATCAAAATTACTGCAGAGTTACTTTCTCATTTATAATATTAGTATGGATTCAAACATGAACCTACGGGATACAAAAACAAAAGAAAAAACACACACACACAACAAAAAGTAATGTTCTGCTGATATAACCTGCCGATAGCTCGGACTAACAATAACCCCGGCTCATGGGATGATGATGATTCATAAATATTACTAATCAATCAATCGATTAGCCCACCGCAGTCCACTGCTGGACATAGGCCTCTCCCAATGTGCGCCATTTCATCCGATCCTCCGCCTTCCGCATCCAGTCCATCCCAGCCACCCTTTTCAGGTCGTCAGTCCATCTAGCTAGGGGGCGTCATACCCCGCGTTTGCCTTCTCTCGGTCTCCACTCTAGGACTCGTCTGCTCCAACGGCCATCGGTGCTTTGACAAATGTGGCCAGCCCATTGCCACTTCAGCTTATAAGACAAATATTCAAAGTCAAAGTATCATCACCGTAAGTATTCTTACCCCTTTACGTAACCTAGTGATTTTTAAAGTAACGCTTAATCAGTTGAATGAACGGAAATCGAATATCTGTGGTTGAATGACTGTAAAGTTAAACTCTATAAACGGTTTCATCCGCGTTTTCTTTTAACTGGATATCGTACACCCACTCTCAGTCAATAAGACGGAATTTTTCCAATAAAAACATTCTCAGAATTCTTCAATGTAACAATTTTTCAATATAGATAAATTGTATTTATTAAAGAGTTTGAAAAATACTGGATAATATCAAAGTAGGTTCAACTATTGGTTCCATGTAAAACGGAAAAGTAATAAAACACTAACGAATTTCAGTACCCAGCTGGATTAGTCTTTTTTTTTTAATTTAAAAAATGAAACTAAACCAATGTTTCATCGGTAATCGGATTAATAGTACCTACATGGAAACGTGTATATGTTGTTTTGGCTACGTAATAATTGAACCTCCTAAAATAGATTTTGAAGCACAAAATACCTGTACGACGACATTTTATGTCCCTTTGGACCCATTTTAAAACAATACTTTCATAATAACCTAAACGACATAAATAACTAAACAAATAACGTATTACCAGTTAATAATGAGCAAAGTTTGAAATCAAGTATTATATCCAATAAGAATTAAACAGCTACATGTACTTGTTATGAATACAATATCCATACTTCCATACTAATATTATAAATGCGAAAGTCACTCGGTCTGTCTGTCTGTATGTTACGCTTTCACGCCTAAACCACTGAACCGATTTTGATGAAATTTGGTATAGGGATAGATTACATTATGAGAAAGGACATAGGCTATGTTTGATCGCGATAACCGACAACCACGCGGGCGGAGCCGCGGGCAAAAGCTATTAATAATATATATTAAAATTAAAAAATAAAATAATAATTAAGTGTTAATCAACTTTTGTTGCTGATTGGACATTAACTACACTGTACACTCTGTACAGTATAACACGAACAATTAAATTTAGCTAAACGATATAAAGTTGACGCCATTAGGGGTACGTAACATGTCCGGGGGTCTGAAAATCGTAGTTTATACAAAACTAGCTTTTGCCCGCGGCTCCGCCCGCGTGGATGTCGGTTATCGCGACCAAACATAGCCTATGTCCTTCCTCATGGTCTAATCTACCCCTATACCAAATTTCATCAAAATCGGTTCAGTGGTTTAGGCGTGAAAGCGTAACATACAGACAGACAGACAGACAGACAGACAGAGTTACTTTCGCATTTATAATATTAAGTATGGATTAAATGAAAGTAAAGACTTAGCTACATATAAATATATAAATAAATATTCCAACGCTATCTAGACCCATGGTAAGCTTAATTAGCTTGTGTTATGGAATCTAGAATGCGGATAAACATACTTAGATCCTTTTTTTTGTAAATATATACATATTATAGATGGAAAGACCCAGACCAATGCAAATAGCCATATTCATGCACACGAATATTTGCTCTGAGCGGGAATCGAACCCGCGCGCCTCCTCCGTGGCAGTCGCGCGCACTACCGCCACGCCACAGAGGCTGTCAACTTAGTTAAACATCAAATAGTAAATTAAGAAAACAAAAATGAAATTATAAATTAGTCTAAACTGAAAATAACTGTTGCCCACAGCTCCACCTACGCAAAATACTGATTACGTTCCTGCTACCCACTAAAATAAATATAACTTCTAAACTTAAAATAACTGTTTGAATGAAATTTTTATAGCATTTTATTATGCTAACTTTTTAAGTTCGAAATATGTCAGGAAAAAGAAGCAAGACTTATTGAACCCACGACCTTACAGGGGCAATGCTCTTCCAACTGAGCTATTAAGCCACACCTGAATCACTTCAAATTTCCCTTGTCTTTATATCCGTCTTTAAGGGCGACGGTGGACCTAACTGTGCTAAACTTCATTCAATTTTTTACATTGATTTTTCGTTTGAATGGATAGTATTTAATAAATATTCCATAACATTCTACACAACGCTATCTAGACCCATAGTAAACATAGCTTAACTAGTTTGTGTTATGGAATCTAGAATGCGGATAAACATAATTATATTGGTATGAACACGGGTAATAAACGGTACATTTATTGTACAAAAACCTCGACTTCATATTTCAATTGCATCAAGTGAACGATAATTTCATACGTTATCAGCAAGTCTTCGGTAGTATAGTGGTAAGTATCCCCGCCTGTCACGCGGGAGACCGGGGTTCGATTCCCCGCCGGAGAGACAACTTTTGGAACTTGCTCGTATGGACTTTTTATGATTTTAGAATATTTATTCAATTTTATTTAGTGTTCTTACAAAAAAAGTTTTTTCTATAAAATAAATTTAAAAAAAAACAATTTTTTTTTCGTAAATATCAACAAATTATACATAGAAACACCTGGGTGTTTCTATGTATAGGTAATTTGTTGGTCTGGACCAATGCAAATGTATCTACATAATAATATTTACACTGTGCGGGGATCGAACCCGCGCCTCTTGTCCACGGAGGCTGTCTAATGTATGAATAGATGGATAGTGATAATTAATATTAGTTGGATTGTTGATTGAAACTTATATAGTAGTTGAATTAATTTTTTATAGCATTTATTATGCTAACTTTTAAGTTCGAAAAACCCCCTGTAAGGTAAAGGTCGTGAGTTCGAGTCTCACTTGAGCATTTAATTTTTTCCAATGTTTTTCGAACTTATATAGTACTTTAGAATCAACAAATCTTATCTAACATAACATTAATAAAATATTAGGTAGCTAATCAAAGTAGCTATTAAAGAGTTTCATATTTTAAGAGGAATACTCCGTCTGCAAACTTTTTAATCCTGGCAGTCTGCGTTTTCCTCGCCGTTGAAATCGTTTTGAGTTTTAATTATAACGACTTTCAAACGATCCAAGAACGTCAATCTTCATTGAAAAAGTTAAATATATTTCCTGAAACCACTTTCTAAATGGATCGGCATATATAAATACCTAATATTCCTAAATAAAATGTATTTCAAACTATTATCTTGCCACTCCAAACCTTTCACGTCTAACATTCTTATTCAATAATCTTATTTGCACAAAAATCTCTGATCTTTACTTTACGAATCGAAAATAAGCTTTCCACAATCGTATGAAAAGAAAGTATGTAAGTTTTGTCTTAAAAGATTACTTTCTTGAATTTCTACTTCTATTAAGTTTCTTACAACTTAGTCTACAACTTTCTCTTAAAGGTATGATTCCGAAGTCGACCTCAAAGGACACAAACAGCATATACATTACTTGTTAAGCTTCGGTACGAATAATGGGGACCTTTGAGAAGCCGCAATGAATTAATAGTATTACGTATCTGCTGCATGCGTCTGTAGTAGTCGTATGCGGTCGCCTTTGGAATCATACCTTAAGTTTAAATTAAAAACGTCAACTAAGTCCCATATCGTGGGTTTCCATTTAAGTCCTGAATGTCGACTCATTTAATGTCTCAAATTTATTTTTATGATTTTGCCATTCTATACTAGTGTTATTAATACCAAAGTGAGTTTATTTATTAGGTTGTTAGTCGATTCCGCAAAAAAGGTCAATAAACCACTTGGTAGAAATAATTCACAATACGACATTGGTTCAATGGTGATCTTATCACAATCCAAAGGTAGCTGTTATTGCTCATGTTATCACTAATATTATAAGCAGCATGGTTAGGTTAGGTATTTTTAGAAGGAATTTTTTTTTAGTCGGTCCATTCTATAATTTCATTAAACTAACCTAGACTCAGGCGGACGTGAGTTCGAGCAAACTCGAGTCAAAGAAACTTATTACGGTATTCACTTCAAAATTTATTCTAGAACTTCTCTCATCCCTAAAAGCTTATCCGCGTCCGAAATATATTTTAGGTAACCCGATCACTACGACTGAACAGTCGCATCGCAAAGATACTCAAATAGAATCACACGTGGCAATCAGCTTTGTGGATGGGCCACTTTATAGAACGGCTTTACACAAATCTCTGAATGTAGGTCAGACAGAGAAGCCTGCAATTTTTACTACTCCATGAATGTAGATAGTCTGCCGTCTGCGAGTCAAACAGCACTACTGCAATGATTTATTTATGTTGCACTAACTATAGAACACATTCAGTTCAGATTCAACAGGACTCTAGGCTAAATAATAAAATAGCAACAAATATATCGCGATAGAAATATAGTCTGTTAAAATAGTTTAATTTCAATGTGTAACATTTCAAATCCCGCTTAAAGACCCAGAGTTGTTGGAAGAGGGAATGAAGGACATATTGTAATTTTTACTGTAATAAGATTGAACACAATTATGTCGCGAAATTGTGGGTCTCAATAATTTAATAATAGGGGCATAGTTATTAGAGCAGCGCTGCGCCATAAATTCTCTAAACTTATTCAGAGCAATTAAGCCCTTATTACGCTACAGCATATCGTGGCGGTAAGTTATGCGCTATTACAGCTCATTAATTAAATATAAACTAAGGTAGCTTGCAGTTTATTATATAAATAGGAACTAAGTACTCTGTAGCGTTGGCATATTTGCGTGTAAGCCATAAAACCTCCATAGTGACTCATCGAATTTGAAGAATCTGAACCACATATACAATTATGATAACGAGAATTTACTGCAATCATGTCCTTAGGTTAGGCACCTTTGATTTGCCACTTTTGCCAGACATACTTATACCATACCACATACCTTTCTGTAATGTAATCCTAGTAGAGAACGACTTTCCTTTGCTTTTTCTACCCAACTCATTTGTCGTTATGAAGCTATCATAGAATTTGAAGGTTTAAAAGTTAGTAAAATCCCGACAGTACGGATCTCCATTCCAGATGCTGACGAAATTAAAATGGAGGTTCCTTCATGCACCACTTAAAATAGAACACGAGATTGTAGAAGGAAGGCAGTAATTGTACCTCTGGATAATGCATTTTCGTGGTACAAAGGGAGTCCCGAACTAAACACGTAGGAGAGTGGACCTCAGGCTTCAAAATGTACGCTTTCGGTATCACTAGAACATCGATGTGCTGATGGTAATCTTCTATAAGGTTGGATATTTGAAACAACATATTTTTTTTCTTATGATCTTAATTTTCATGCTGCCTTGGAAACGGCTTAAAGATAATTTTAAAATCGCATGAGGTTAGAGTTAGGTAGAACATTAATTTTATGCTGAATCAAGCGAATGTACGAGAATATTTGGATCGGCGCGAGATGCACAAGGATGAAGACAAATAGTGCTGCAGTCAGAACTTTGGTATGCAAATACAAACATCAGCATGTTTCATACAATCGCACCGGTAGTTCTATACAGAACTGTGTAACAATAGTCTTATTTGAATATGAAAATACAACATGCTTTGTTTATTTTGTGGTTTATGTAGCCCCACCTGACTTGCAGGCCAAAACATTGGTAGACTAACGGACAAGAATAAGGCCCATATTCTAGAATGACACTCAGCCTGAATCTCAATTTATCTGATGACAGATTGTACAGGCAATATGTCAAATCTATCAATCTGTCCTCAGATAAATTGTGATTCAGGATGAGTGTCATTCTAGAATACAGGCCTAAGACTCGGCGAAGGTTTTATCTCAAATTGGGAGACTGACGGCAGTACTCCCGTAAAGACGATGATAAACCAAAATAAGAGGAAAATTAAGAAACCAGTCAGAAAAAAAGCTGCTTTTTTTGCTTGTTTACGTCGCTAGTTTCGGGCGTGCAGCTATGCAAAAATATTATTAGAATCTTACAAAATTATATCAACGAAAAGTACCTAAACAACGTTCAACTGATTCAATTTATTAATTTTTAAATATGTATTAGTAAATTATTTTCTACTTCTTAGTCCATAGAATTGTGACATTAATTTTATTTCCATAAACTTTGACAGAAACTAAAAATATTATGATAAGTAGGTACTAATACAAAATTAATGGTTGAAGTAGTTTGGAAAGCTACAGCGGCAAACGAGCTTAAGACAAACTATAGTGTAAACTGCGACAAAGGAAGATAAGTACTTTTTAATAGTAATACAAAATCATTTGCTTTGATCGCTACAAGTTCGCTAATAACCTTTAAACCCTGAAAAATTCAACCAAAAAGGAAAGAATAAATCATCCGGATTCACAAACAAGGTAAAACCCATACTAATAAAGTAACTTTTAACAAGGCTTCTCTCACCCACCTCCATCCACTACTGAATTCATAACATGACTGGTTACAGAAACAGCTACGAACATTGTCAATTTTTTCTTAATATACCAGGCACTCACTGGTGCCAAAATTCGTAGCTGGCTCTAACACTTGGTTATGAAAACAAATATTTATTTCCTGTTTCATACCTGATATATCAAACCATTAAAACTTCCTTATTTGTAGCTGGTTATCAAAAAATAGTTATAGAAGTGGATGAAACTGAGTTTTAGGGCTCCGACTAATAACTGCCGTAGATGTGCGTATGCCCACCAAGCTTTTGGGGGCAGAGAGTCACCCATGCCAAGACTAACCTGGTCAGTATTGCTTTAGCTCATAAAATTGTAACCTACTCGATTACCAGTTAGCCTTCAGCCTCTCAAAATGTACTACTGATACCTATATTGCATTTATTCATCAACACTCTTGCAGTACCTGGCAAGAGCGTATCCAATAGATAAAATAAATTGACTTCGTCTCATACATAAATACGCAAATAAAATTATTCATTGGTCAGGTCTTCTCATGTTTTATTCTCGAACGTCTTGTTACTGCGAGCCGCGAATAAGGTTCGCGATAAATCGGATGCTGGAGTAATGCTTTATGGACTGCGAGATTTTACACCGAAGTGTACCTTTTATTGCGACTATCATTCCGGTGCATTAATATTGTGATATTATTACCCTGCAGGGCAGTGTCCTGGCACCCCTACTGTTCAACATATATACCAACGACCAACCCAGGAGCCCACGCACGAACCGCTTCCTTTATGCCGATGATTTGGCCCTCACGTCACAGGGATCTTTTGAGGAGGTGGAGGCAAACTTGAACGGCGCACTCGAAGAGCTAAGCTCCTACTACGAGAGTAACGCACTGAAGCCTAACCCCTCAAAAACACAGTCGTGCGCATTCCATCTCAGCAACGGGCAGGCAAAATGGAAGCTGAACATACACTGGCGTGCAGCATTGACCACTGCATGTACCCCAAATACCTGGGAGTAACTCTGGACAGGTCCCTCACGTTTAAGCAAAACTGCGTAAACGTCAAGCAGAAGGTCTCAGCACGCAATAACCTTCTTAGGAAGCTGACGACCACAAACTGGGGGGCCACACCGCGGGTACTGCGAACAACGGGCTTGGCACTGTGTTATTCTGCGGGAGAATACGCTTGCCCCGTATGGTGCCGATCCAGCCATGCTGGGCTAGTAGATGTAGCTCTAAATGAAACCTGCCAGATAATAACTGGCTGCCCCAAGCCGACCCCGGTGGGGCTGCTATATCCACTGGCTGGCATCGCACCCCCCAATATCCGAAGATGCGTGGCGTCGTCCGTGGAGAGGGGCAAGCTGGAGTCGGACCGGCGACACCCCCTTAGCGGTCACCCTCAAGTGCCACTAAGGCTGAAAAGCCGCAGGAGTTTCTGGGCGTGGGTTGGCCCAATTGTCGGTGACCCCTCTCAAGCCAGAACTGAACACTGGAGAGCACAGGGTCCACTACCAGCCCCTTTCGTCCCACTTTCAGAGGAACTCCCGCCTGGATATGATCTGCCCTGGAATAGATGGAAGACTTTAAACAGACTCTGGACTCGGGTTGGCCGAAGCAAGGAATGCCGGGCCAGTTGGAGGTTCTTGGAGGGGGCGGACCTGCGATGTGAATTTGGAGTTACTCCACAGACAATGGCCCATCTGTTGACATGTGCTAAATGCCCATACACATGTACACCGCAGGACCTTATGTGCGCCTCCGAGAACGCCATACAGGTGGCAGCACACTGTGAGAAGATAATTTGAGGGCCGAGGCGCCATCGCCACGATAGAAGAAGAAGAAGATTACCCTGCTCTGTCACGTTTCCCCCAAAGTTTGGGAAAAGAAATCTATCCGATGAGGACATTCTGCCGGAGCGATTTCAATGTGGCGGTTGGCAGACGAACCGCCGGACTATTCGGTCACTGTCGAACAAAACAGCTTTCTTCATTGTGGTCACTAATGACTTCCCATTAATCTCTAGTCTTTCAAAATGAATAGATTCGCTACTTGGGATCAAACCTTTAAATCAGTCAAAGGTTTGATCCCAAGGAGCAAAATCACAACTGGGACATATTACATATTATTATCATTATACTATAATCATCTCTAGCAGGCGTTCTTAACGTGAAATATTTAAACATGTGATATTCATTAATTAATATAATATTGATCCCTGTGAATACTGTAATTGGTGCAACTTTCCATGACTATATTCATTAACTTGTATAGACGTCAATAATATAATTTATAAATAGTATCAGTTGGTAGCTCTTCTTGAACGACAACAATTATGTACCTAAAACTAATTACCTACGTTCGACTGTGCGTGTCTTCAAAGCACTTTGTTTCTCCAAAGAGATTGCACTTCGGTGTAACCGTCGAACTGTTTGACTCGTGAGAAATCTCTCGACTGGAAATCTCTAGTTCTCGAGGGTTGGGACGTCGATCAGGGAATAGACCCTATTCCAAATTTAATTACATTAGACACGCGTCCCAAACTATTTTATGTCCAAAACAGACAGCAATCTACGATCCAAACTGTTTTAAATGAACATGCTTTGAAAAATGTTGCTTGTTCGAGATTTAATTAAATTCTATCCGCTTTAAACGTTAAAGGGTGTAAGTATTGGATCCTGTTAAGATCATTAGGCCCCAGCGATGCTCAGCTGCAAGTTTCGACGCACAATGCAATTTCAAATGCAATATGTCGAATGTCGATTCAATTTGAGTAGCTGGTTGAGAGACGAAATTGCATCAAGTGGGATTGATTCACGTTAACAGCATGGTCCGTCTTATACACACATTGATTTGACAGATCGATTTCACAGAATGTTACAATCAAAGACTTTGAATACCTACACTACGTTTACAATCAAAGACTTTGAATGCACTACGTATACTTCTCTGTCTACCCGTTTACAATGGATTGATTTGACAGATTGATTGCACAGACTGAATATTAAATTTGATGTTCGGGTCTAGACAAAGTGACATTCTATTTATAATGTCAATCACCATCTAATGCAACCTTAAATGTAATTTTTCGATGTTTATATATTATATTATTGGTTTAACTCTATTATTAATAAACTAGCTGATCCAGTAAACTTCGTTTCGCCTTAGAAATTAAAATTAATGATGTTATGTTGTGTTTACCTCAACTAGCTGGATCCAATTCTTCTAATTATTTTGAGAACGGAAAGCATTTAGATAATGGCCCCATACGCCCTTTGGAGCTACCGACACCGTGGCATAGGTCAATGAGGCCCATATACCCATGGGGCCCGTATTCCTACAGGGCTCATAAGTCACTGGGTTCCATACACCTATGGGGCCTATACGGCACAGAGCCGATAGGTCAACGTGGTCTATAAACCCACAGAGCCCATATATCTATGAGACCCATACAACCATATACCTACCACTACGCTCATGGGCGTTCATACTACAATGAACCATATTTTTTTTTACCTTTATCAAAATTGCCCTTACGTCGACAGAGCTCCCAATACCCACCATAAAGATTTTCGTGGCCCAAGCAAGTCTGCAAATCCATTCCATCGTTTGCTTTACGTGAACAAATGGTATTTTCTTACGAAAATTCAGAAGAACGTCTACTAATCATCCTCTAGAGATATTTGCAGCACGCATTTTGACTATTCTATGACACACATTAAGTATTAAACACATATTTTTTTGAATTCGAATTCCAAAATACGAGTACCAAATTTGACTCATTGACGTTAGGAACACACCTACATTGCTTAGACAACAGTGAGTGCTTGTAATAATATGAACTTTATTCAATAGCAATAAAGCTCAAATTAACTCTACGTTCTAGTTAGAAAACGTTTGTATGGGAAAAAGAAAAGGGCTGTTCTTAGGGCTTTTTCGGCAATTATTCGAATTTTTCTCGCCGTAAAAACCTTTCTTGAATTTCAACGAACATTTAAAAAAAGAATTGACCAAATTGGTCTAGGCGTTGTTGAGTTATGCGCTTACCAACACATTTAGCGATTCATTTCATATTACAGATAACTAAAGTTGCAGTTAGGGTTGCATTTAACCGATAGAGCCGTGGGACAAAGACTGCAAATGTTGTGTTGACCCCTTGTTTATCAGTATCACCATACTACATAACCATATTGATCAGATAGAATGGGAACTCGTATTTTAATAACTTCATTAATACCACTCTTATAATGACAACCCATCGCTACTGCTGAGTAGGCACTCTCTCGACAGGTTGCAGCGACGTGCGGTCCGCATTATTGGGGATCCTGAGGTCACGAACACCCTCGAGCCTTTGCAGATGCGTAGAGATGTTGCGTCTTTGGCAGTTTTCTACCGTCTCTACCATGGGGAATGTTCTGACGAGCTCTTCCAATTAGTCCCACCCTCCCCTTTCCTTCACAGGACGACACGAGCAGGGCTAAGATGCCATCCATTTACGGTGCAGAGTATACCTGCTAGAACCAAGCGTTTCAGTGATTCATTCCTATGCCGCACCACTAAGACCTGGAATTCCCTGCCAGCTCACGTGTTTCATTCTTCCTACAGTCCCGGGTCCTTTAAGCGGGGCGTGAAAAGGCATCTAATGAGGCCGTCAAGCTGAGTGCCGCTACTGTTAACATAGTAAATGTTTACGATGGTGACCCTCTTTCCGACACTTTGCCTTTAGCTTAGCATCATGCGAGTTGAAGTCAAATTGACGTGTCCTGTATAAAAAAAAATACCACTCTTTAGTACATAAAGTTCATACGTAACGTTTTTAGTGTCTGATATTTATACTTACTGTGTTTAAAACTCTAAAGCACTGCAGTACGGCTAGTGTACTGGCCGTACGCCGGACAGGTCTAAATGGACCGTTGTCGAGCACTATAAATCTTACACGCCCTGATTCCGACCATACATGGAGAGTGGTAATAAACACTGGTCAGACATATTTAGGGTGGGCGGAAACTGGGTGATATGGGAATATATTGTGTGTTACCCTTATGATAAACGTCTGTTACTATAGTGTGGCTATTATACTTGTTATTTTGTGGGTAAAAATACGAAAAATATTCTAGCAAGACTGCTAACCTAATATGATTAAATAATTACTTTTATTTATACTAACTGAATGGCTATAAGGAACACATGTATCGGGAATAACAACGACGGCAACAACCAATAAGATAACACAAAAACACATGATTCACTACAAAATCCATGCTAATATTATAAATGCAAAAGTAACTCTGTCTGTATGTTACGCTTTCACGCCTAAACCACTGAACGGATTTTGATGAAATATGGTATAGGGGTAGATTAGATTCCTTTTTACCCTCCTACCTTCGGCAGTCGGGTAAAAAGGACATAGGCTATGTTTGGTCGCGATAACTGAAATCCACGCGGGTGGAGCCGTGGGCAAAAACTAGTATTAAATGAAAACACTTAAATAAAATTGAATAAATGTTTTAAAATCATAAAAAGTCCTTGTCCCAAAAATTATCTCTCCGGCGGGGAATCGAACCCCGGTCTCCCGCGTGACAGGCGGGGATACTTACCACTATACTACCGAAGACTTAATTTTAATTGACAAAATTATCGTACAGTTGATGTAATTGAAATCTTACATTGAGGTTTTTCACTGCAAAATATTAAATAAAAACACTTAAATAAAATTGAATATGTTCTAAAATCATAAAAAGTCCATACGAGCATGTTCCAAAAATAGTCTCTCCGGCGGGGAATCGAACCCCGGTCTCCCGCGTGACAGGCGGGGATACTTACCACTATACTACCGAAGACTTGCTTTTATTTGACGAAATTATCGTTCAGTTGTTGTCATTGAAATCTTACATTGAGGTTTATTTGTACATTAAATGAAATACTATTTGATGTAATAATAATTATTGGCTATGCGGCTCTGCCCGCGTGTATATGTTATGATATGTTACCGCCGTTCCCAATCCTTTATTCCCAGTAGTTCCTTTGGCAGTTCCTCTGAAGGGACTACTGAGACTTTTTGTCCCAGTAGTTCCTTCAAATAAATTAAAGGAACTACTGAGACTATAAAGTCCCTTTAGTTTCTTTGGCAGTTCCTTTGAAGGGACTTCTGAGACTTTTTTGTCCCTGTAGTTCCTTCAAATAAACTAAAGGAACTACTGAGACTATAATGTTTCTTCAGTTCCTTTGTAAGTTCCTTTAATGGGACTACTGAGACTTTTTTGACCCAGTAGTTCCTTCAAGTAAACTAAAGGAACTACTGAGACTGTAAAGTTTCTTCAGTTCCTTTGGCAGTTCTTTTGAGACATTTTTGTCCATATATTTCCTTCAATGAAACTAAAGGAACTACTGAGACTATAAAGTTTCTTCAGTTCCTTCGGCAGTTACTTTGAACACACTATTGAGACTTTTTTGTCCATATAAGTCCTTCAATAAAATTTTGGAACTTCTGGAACTACAAAGTTCCTTTATTTCTATGTGTATATTTGTGTCCTTCATATACACACATCAAAAAAAGATTGCGATCAATAGCATAAGCTCCTAGAATTCTTTAAATTTAACTTTATCAAGAAATCGGTTAATATTACGATTTTCTATAATTCATATTTTATCTATATCAGTACAGGGGTACCTAGTACCTACAATATTCGTACATTGTAAATAATTTGTGTGTGTGTAAATAAATATAAATTTAGTTTTAGTTTAGGATAGAATAATTTTAATATTTAGGTAGGTTAGTTTAATTATTGGCCTTTTTTTATCGTGCGCAAAATCCTCGTGGATACCACCCCCACGGAGCCGGTGGAGGCGGTTATGTCGGACTCAAACCGACTAAAACGCACGCCGTCTTGGGTCCTTGGTTGCCAGAGGTGAGATTGCCGAAAGCATATCTCTCGCACCCCAGCAGACCCAGGAGAATTACTGGCCTTGGGTCAGCTGGGGTGCGAGGGATATGTCGATGACAACCTCACCTCAGGCCTAGCACCACGACCCACAGTCGGCGTGCCCACAGTCGGACTCGAACCGACTAAAAAGTCGGTTCGAGTCCGACATAACCTCCCCTTCCGGCTCCGGCAGGGGAGGTATTCGAGGGGATTTCCGCACGAAAAAAAGAAGGTACAGTGTAAATTTATATAAATACTTCATAAAAACTAGCACCACGACCCACAGTCGGCGTGCCCACAGTCGGACTCGAACCGACTAAAAGTCGGTTCGAGTCTGACATAACCTCCCCTTCCGGCTCCGGCAGGGGGGTATCCGAGGGGATTCCCGCACGAAAAAAGTTGTTAATCTCGTTAACTTTAGGTATTTAACTGCCCTGTCGACGACGAACGGTGCGATTATACAGTATGGATACGACATATAGGCATTTACGAAAACCGCTAACCATCCTGGTCCGTAGAAATGTAACCAAACAAAATTTAAACTTAAATTCCCTAATTTAAAAAAAACGAAATTTTCTAACAAAATAATTATCAAAGTAAATGTTGAAAATGAAACTATCCGTATAATGTCATTGATAGTTACTAAGTCATTAATAAATACGCACACGCCTTTACACACATACACATACACACGGTTTACGACAATAGGGAGGTAGTGTAGTAGGTAGGTAACTTACTCGGAATAGCGGAGCGGCAACAAAGCACGGCGCCGCGCCGGCGCCGCCGGGCCGTGCCGCCGGCTGGTGCGCTCACGTACCTACGTACGTAAGTAGGTACCACCAGATTCCGTAGAATCACAGGTTAAGACGTATAGTACGCAGAACTTTTAATAACACTGTAGATTGTAAATTTAAATCTTTGAAATTTTCAAAATGTCCGCCACTTGCTTGAATACACAAATTACATCGCCGAACAATATTGTCCCGATTTCGATTCGGATCCAAAGCCATAGCTTTCAATTTGTTAAATGCCTCAATAATTCGGCTGCGCAGTGCTTCTTGACTTTCAGACACACGTGGATGGCACAATAACAAATACAATACTTAGGTAATAATAGTTTTAAATAACACACAATTTCAAAATACACAATAGTTATGAAGAAAACACTCACACTGGATGGCACAACACGAAATAAATACTTACTATTATAATAGTTGAAAATAACACTATTTAAAAATACATAAAAGTTAATTAGTGTCAATTTCACTCTAAAAAAAAACACCAAAAAGTTGAAAATTAATGAATATATTTTAATTCAACGGTTGCCATGTCGGGGGACCGTAACTGGTTAAGTACTCCTTTATATCGTAAGGTCCCCCGACATGGCAACCGTTGAATTAAAATATATTGATTTATTTTCAACTTTTTGGTGTTTTTTGTGACGGGGGTTTTTTAAATTTTTAATTTAATTTTTATTTTATACTTTTTAAATTGATCTACTAGATGCCACAGACAGACACACACACACACACACACACACACACACACACACACACACACACGCACACACAGACACGTCAAACTTATAACACCCCGTCGTTTTTGCGTCGGGGGTTAAAAACGATGTCGAATAAAATCTCGATGCGAACATGCGCGCGTGCTCGCGGTCACTGGCGAGCTCACGCACGTCACGGGGGAATCCCCGAATAGCGAGTGAATATTTGAATGAATACACAGTGCGGCAACGTCGCATTTTACAATTTCTATAGTAATTAGGTTTTCCATATCTTGAATCAAATCAGGACAAGAAGTTTTTTTGTACTACTAAGGTGGCAAACAAGCACACGGCCCACCCGTTAGAAAGTTATTACCGTGGCATGGATGTATGCAAGATAAATATCCTTTTTGAAGAACCTCATGTTCTAGTCCCTTGGGAGACTCATAGCAGGGAGTTCATTCCACCGCCTGAGTGTGCGTGGGATAAAGTTTCTTTCATACCTTACAGTGTACACCGTTTCTGGGAAACAGTTTCAACGGTCCAACACCAAGCTATGCCGCACCATTAAGACCTGGAACTCTCTGCCAGCTCACGTGTTTCCTTCTTCCTACACGCCCGGGTCCTTTAAGCGGGGCGTGAAAAGGCATCTGATGAGGCCGTCAAGCTGAGTGCCACCACTGTTAACATGGTACATGTTTATGATGGTGACCCTCTTTCCGAGACTTTGCCTTTAGCTTACCATCAGGCGAGGTGAAGTCAAATTGACGTGTCTGTTATTAAAAAAAACTCATTGGCGACAGCTACTACCTGATGGACTCACATGGACAAGTAGGAGTGGTCATAGTGTTCTCCGAAACTCCGTGACAGCATTTTGGAGATGAAAGACTACAGCGCCCAACTTAGGGTCGTGACTCTTGAGGACTGCGTCGAAACTAGGACAAATCCGGGGAAGCCCGGACGGATGGTAACCCTAATAGTATATAAAAATTTTACGACTATCGTTTCTAATGCCGATTACACAATCGCTTACATTTTGTTCTGAATTAAATCTGAATCGTGAATGTAGAAATAAATTTATCTTAAAATTTGTAACAATTTCGAGTCGGTCTTTTCCTGTATGTAAAGTTCAAAGTATTCATGATCAATAAACATAAACACTACTGGTGAAATTATTAACCATAGGCGGTTAACGGCGGTACATCATCGACCGCGAGGTCGAAAAATCCTGTCTCTGCCTGCCCCTTGACGCGGCCATGCCGTCCGCGCGGAAGTGCGGTGCCTCACACGCGCATACGCATAACCACTCTATGATCGAACCAGTCAATTCCGCGTTAAATACATAGGCGCGCGCTACGCGCTTCTATCGCCGTACCGCGTGGATGTCGAGTGTGAAAGAGTCCTTATACGTAGGCATACAATTGAATGAGAATTTAAAGTTCATTGAAAACTGCTATTCTACAGAGTGTTCACAGCTGATCAAAATTCACTAAAATTAAAACTCTTGTTTTTGACCTTAATACTTGACCGATTTTGTTCAAACTTTGCCCGTTTCATGCTAACAGGGTACCAAGTATGTGGCTTCAATTAATGCCTAGATGTCGTATCCATACTGTATAAAGTAACCGTTAGCATCAATTCAAACAAATGTTTGTAAAATTACAAGCATTATTATTATTATAATGTAAGTTTTTTTCGCCCAAGCAACTAAACACATAGAACAAACAGTTCTCAAACTCATACAGTTTTTTTAATTTCGTATTTATTTATATATATATGTATATATATTTATATATATAATCATATAACTAAATAAAGTTAAAAAAACTACATTTAATTTTCTAAGTCAAATCAAGTTTTCCTACTGCATATTTCTATACTGTGACGCTGGCGGGTTCATCGCCGAGTTCACCGTCACTGCGTTCGCGCGTAATATTTTACGAGCGGCCGGGATCGCTATAAATGCCTACTTTTGCAGGAATAGAGGGCCTTAAGTTATCAACAATTACCTGTAACGACCCCCATAGATGTACGTATGGCAACCGGGACCAACAGCTTAACATGCTCTCCGAGGCACGACCTGTCTATCTAAATCTTTGCACTGAGCGGGGATCGAACCCGCACCTCCTGCACTGCGGCCGCGTTCATTACCGCTACGCCACGGAGTCTGTCTAGTAATAATATAATTTTATTAATTTAACTTTTTTATTTCAATTTCCTCTGGCATTCTAGACTTTTTCTTTTCTATCTTCTAAATAATACACTCATAAAGCGCTTGGGTCTCACCAACCCTACGTCCTTACACATACACATATAGAAGTAAAGGCGTTTATTCCCAATAGTTCCTTTAGTTTCATTGAAGGAACTATATCTATATGAACAAAAATTTCAAAGTCCCTTCAAAGGAACTGCCAAAGGAACTATAGAAACTTTACAGTGTCAGTAGTTCCTTTAGTTTACTTGAAGGAACTACAGGGAAAAAAAAGTCTCAGTAGTCCCATTAAAGGAACTTACAAAGGAACTGAAGAAACTTTATAGTCTCAGTAGTTCCTTTAGTTTATTTGAAGGAACTACAGGGACAAAAAAGTCTCAGAAGTCCCTTCAAAGGAACTGCCAAAGGAACTAAAGGGACTTTATAGTCTCAGTAGTTCCTTTAATTTATTTGAAGGAACTACTGGGACAAAAAAGTCTCAGTAGTCCCTTCAGAGGAACTGCCAAAGGAACTACTGGGAATAAACGTTCCCAATAACGTACTTTCAGTTAAAGATAGATCGCATCTATGGATAAAGTGCTCGGCTGTTTAAATTCAAAACATAGTAACTCCTATTTCACACCAATTTCGGAGAATAAAATTATACAGCGATGCGATTTCCCGCAAAAACTCTGTTACCATTTTTGAATTCAAACAGCCGATACGTCAAATTTGAGTTGCAATCTATCTTTAACTGTAAGTATGTTATTGGGAACGGCCGATAGGCTATGGCCTATGTGTTAATCCAGGGTGTTAACTCCATGCCAAATTTTATTAAAAATTACTCCATCTATACATACATACAAACTTTCGCCTTTAAAATATTAGTAGGATTCTAGGCATGACGTCTACACCAGGGTAGGCAGACAGCACGTGTAACGCCCCGGTGTAGCTTACGGCCATAGGCCACGGTAACCACTTTCCATCAGGTGGACCGTGTGCTTGTCTGCCACCTAAGTGGTATAAAAAAAGAGTTTCTTTTTACTGATAAGTGACTCTTCCTCTGTTCTTCGTGGCTGAGTCTATTTAATATATGAATATATGTATGAAGATTTATGAATAACAAAACGGTAATTTGTTGAATTAACCAATTAAATTAATGACTTAATTACCATTGACATACTTGCATCATTTTCAATTCACCCATTAAACTTAACACATTTTTACAGCAGTTTTTAGTGTTAGTGGGAGCTTTCCAAGTCCTTTATAAAATCCCATTATGGAACCAACTGCCATAATACCTGCAGTATATCCAGTGAGGTTGCCTTGGTCCCGAAGGACTTAGGGGAAAATACACCCCCACTATACTACTAAATGAACTGGACTTTGATAATTTATCAAACTAAAAATACTAAGATATAACACACGAGAAGTCCTTATACTAACTGTCATCATTATAACTTGAAACGTCGGCCATTAGGGTACAAACAAAGTTCGAGCTCTATTTAAAAGTTCCGATGCCGTCCCGACTAGTGGGAACACACGGTAGGACTTTAACAGGACAAATTATATAAAACAATGTTACTGTCACCTGTAACAGGTGAACTATGTGAAAGTTATTAAATTGTTATTAATAAAACTGGCCTACAGTTTAATTAAATTTTGAATAAAATAACAAAACGATTATATTATCAAAATATTATCATTGGAACAGAATAAATGTTTCTGTTTTTTAACCCCCGACGCAAAAACGACGGGGTGTTATAAGTTTGACGTGTCTGTGTGTGTGTGTGTATGTGTGTGTGTGTGTGTCTGTCTGTGGCATCGTAGCGCCCAAACGGATGAACCGATTTGGAATTAGTTTTTTTTGTTTGAAAGGTATATTAGTCGGGAGTGTTCTTAGCTATGTTTGAAAAAAATCGGTCAAAGATGGCCGCCACCACAACATGTCGGAATACATATTTCTTCATAACTCCCTCAATATGGGTATCAAATGAAAGAGCTTGACTAGTAGATCAATTTAAAAAGTATAAAATAAAAATTAAATTAAAAATTTAAAAAACCCCCGTCACAAAAAACACTTCCAAAAAGTTGAAAATAAATTAATAAATTTTGATTCAACGGTTGCCATGTCGGGGGACCTTGAATTGTTCCAATAATATAACGGAAAGCTTAACCAGTTAGGGTCCCCCGACATGGCAACCGTTGAATCAAAATTTATTAATTTATTTTCAACTTTTTGGAAGTGTTTTTTGTGACGGGGGTTTTTTAAATTTTTAATTTAATTTTTTTATTGTTCACATAAATTACAGTTATACAATACAACGAGATGTCATTTCTTAGTTACTGCCTAGTTGTGACACTTGAAATAGCATATTGAATAACACACTTGTACTTTTCCACTGACTTTATTTCTAGACCTGACCGGTCAGGTCTAGAAATAAAGTCAGTGGAAAAGTACAAGTGTGTTATTCAATATGTGTAGCAGATTCCACCAAGCGCCATCAATCTACAGTATAAACTTGAAATAGCAGTTTTAATTTAATTTAGTTTTGATTTTAACTATAGTTTTGGATGAATTGTATGGATGTATTATATACAGGCATCGCCTGATAGTTCCAGGAAACCCCAATGTTATGCGAACTATATTAAAACATTTTATAAACACAACACCCATTTTTAAGCTCCCTGCAAACCCTACACCAAAACACAGAATATGTGGCTTGGCAATTTCATTACACAAAAAGTTATTGACATAAAATTAATGACTTTTATATTACCTTCTGTCCATAACTATAACGTTTGTATTGTTAAATACACATAATAGCTGACTTATATTTATCTATCTATAATTCATAAAATTTAAACAGCTTGATATGGTGCAGAACAAACAAAACTAACAAAAAAAAAAGGAAGGAATGAAAGCAGTGATCATGAAATAATTTATGTTTCTTATGACTAAGATTTAGGCCATCTTCTGTCTAAACACCAAAAGCATTGGTTATGAAACTGGGATAAAATTATAATGATTTTTAAGATCGCTATATAAATAAATAAATTAACTGCAGATGTGTACTGTGAAGAACTAAACACGATAATGAAGAAATACCTCATGAAACAGTTGAGATGGAGCAACATCTACGGACAAAATAATTGTAATACCTATTTAACTAAACTATAATGATAACTACTAACACGTATGTGGAAGAAAAAAACGAAATTTGCTAAGTAATAAAGTAAAAATATTATTTATTATGAATTACAATAAATTTGAATTAATTACTGTATGCCAATTACTCTAGGAGGAGATATAGACACAGTGCTTCAAGATTTGGCTTTTCTGAAAGACAAATTTAAAACTATTAGTTTAGAACTGAATCCTTCAAAATATGAAATATTTCTTAACAGAAATATTGACAGATCTTTGGCAATTTTGAAATTTAACGTTTTGGCCCCAAATTTAAAAGTTTTAGATGAAAGTTCACTCCGGCTCCTAGGGTTAATTCTTGAAGAAGCATATGATGCATTTATTGAGGAAAAGATACAAAATTTCAATGAAGTTTCGGACCGACTCCTCCAAATTAATATACATTCCGCTTTTACAATTGTCAGATATTGCCTTTTCGTCCCCAAATTCACCCATGCTCTACGATCATCACAATTTTTTAAACATTTGGAACTTTTAGGCAATATGGACAAAATTATTCAAAATACCCTATGCAAAATTTTGAATGCAGATTTGAACGACCGAGCCTGACTCCAAGGATCTCTCCCGGTTCGCTGGGGTGGGCTCGGTGTTTGTAAAATTTCTAATGTTAGTTTGCCAGCATTTTTAGCTTCGACTCATGGCACAGAGGAATTAACTAGGAAAATTTTAATACCTACAGTCCGTCAAATCTAAGAAGTACCGTTTGACAGTTCTGACAATTGAATGATAGGGATGGGATGAAAAAATCGATTACTATAATATCCGAACTTTAAGAGATCGATTACTATAATATCCGAATTGTTATAATTAAATAAAAGAAATGTTTAGGATATTTTTTTATTCACTACTAGTACTAGTATCGTCGTCTTCGTCATCATCGTCATTTAAATTAATGACCAGTTGATTGTCCATTACATTATCAAAGTGTACGTCTCTTTCGAAGTCGTCCATTATTATTTTCTTTGTTTTTTGTACTACTTTACTCCAATCTTCCTGTGTAACTTGGGCACATGCTTCCTTTAATAAACCTTCCATTTTCTTGACACTGAAGGGTGGTTTTGTGTTGTGTCTTGCTGCATAACCTGTAAAACAATAATGTAACTATTTGATAGCAGACGAAAACCATTGTTTAAATTATAAATGTTAGAAGTACTCGTGTTATTATTATAATATTATAAAATATTACCTTTAACTTGGGCCCAAATCAGTTCAATGGCATTATATTGGCAATGGTACGGAGGAAGTCGTATGACTTTGTGCCCGTGCTCTTCGGCCAATTGGTCAATTACATATGTCGGTTTTGGTGGTTTATGCAATTTCACTAACTGTAATAATTCAGCTTTTAATAGTGACATGTCGGCATCCACTCCTTTTCTTTGCAGCCATGCCACCAAATCTGCTTTCTTATTGGCTGACGTAGGTGCTTTATCAATTTGCACAGAGTGGTATGGGGCATTATCCATAATAATTGTGCTGTTAGGAGGGATATTCTGTAATAAATTTAAGAACCACTCTCGGAACCTTACTGCGTCCATTTCTTCATGATACTCTTTAGTGCTTTTGGATTGGAAAGCTAATAAAGAGTTTTCCACGAAGCCTGTAGACGCTGACCCAGCATGGCATATTATGAGGCGTCCACCTTTTCCTATCGACACCTTCGAGCACGAAGCTTCAGAATCATCAGTCCATGTTTTCGGCACAGAATGGTTGGAATTTAGCCAAGTTTCGTCCAAAAATATTACATTATCCCAGTTTATAATTTGTTTAACTTCGCGCAGGAATGTTAGTCGCTGCATAATTATGTCATGTCGCTCCATAACAATTTTTCGTTTGTCAACTTTTTTGTATCTGAAGCCAATTCCTGTTATTACCGTTCTCAACGACTCTATGCTTCCCTTATACAGCCCGGCATCTTTTAAAGTTGCACATAACTTTGCCAATGTTGGAAATTCGCCTCTTGTAAAATACCCGTATATATGGTTTCTAATAGCATGACTATCGAATTCATCGATGCCTGTCACAGGTTTATTTCTTTTTCGTTTTTTCGGTGTGTGAAGTACGTTACTGTCACTCCCCGAAGGCCCATATTTTTCACTTAATATTTTGCCAACGGTGCGGCTACCAATACCGAGAGCTTCACCGACGCGATCCCGAACTTGTGTAACTGGCAGTAGAAGTCCACCATTTTGAGATTCACGCTCAAAATACTCGTGTAATTTCACCACCAATTCACGAGCCTGGCTGTTCAAAGTACGTCCTCTTTTCGACATTATTAATAAACACTTGCTTAGTTCGGAGTCCAGTATAAATATTGCCAAGGTAAACGGATAAAGAATGATCAGTCCAGAAAAGTAATAGCCAAGTCACAAATTGTAAAACACAAACGAGAAAGCAAGTACGCGCACAGTCAGCTTCCAAGATGGCGAGAGACTGCTGACGCCGAAAAAAAAAATTGTAGAGACTTGGACACCTGCGATTTTGCCTATTGACCTAAAAATAATTAAATTAATTTATTTTAGGGTATCTGTGTATTCAGTGCATTATGCGGTCGCGCAGTAACGTCGTTAATTTATAACATCAGGCAACAACATTTTTGTGAATGGGTTCTACATACCTTATTTTTATTAGTTTTAGACGTAGAAATAAGACTTAGAAGAAAAAATTGTAATTGTAAAATCAATGGATGTGCTTGTTAAAAATTTGTTTATTTCTCTGTAATATGCAAACCCATACTATCATACACAAAAATAAATGTAAAAAACACTATCCCTGACTCCATTTACTATTTCGACAGCGTTAGCGCGAGAAACCCCGACTTATTTGGGCGCGAAAATCAAAATCGACAAATCGCTTTCGACAACTTTTTAAAGAAGCAAATATATTTGATTTATAAATACGTATTTTTGGTGAATGGGTTTTATCTCATATTTTACGATTACATAACTATTTAGTTATGTAATCGTAATATGTGAGATAAATCCCATTCACATGAAAAAATATTTGTTTGGTTGTCAAGTGTAATTTGTAAATAATACATTCGATTTTTCGTATATGTAAACGATTTTTTTGCATACAAGTGTATCCGAAGAGTCGCAACACTACGTGCAGTGACCTAACTACGTAACTTTGTAATGAGGTCAAGAATATAACTATTAGAAATTATTTACTGTGTAAATATGTGTTATTTTGCTTTGTTTGAAAGTTTTCAATTACATTTAGATATTAAGAATTGTACATTTTTAGATACAATAATGAAATCTTTCTAAATTCATGGTTTTATGAAAAAGGTTATCGAAACTGAATAATGTACGTATGAACAAAGTTGTTTCGGTTTGAAAAATATGAAACGTCAAACGGTACCTCTTAGATTTGATGGACTGTACACTGGTTAATTCCGAAGTGCCAGGTAAAGCCGAAGCTATAAATGCTTGGAAAATGTTTTGCCCAAATACTGTTTTGCCCACCAACCTATACTCCCAGAGACAGTGGGATGAGCCGCTTTGCAGCATTTTAAGGCAACAATTGTTAAATAGTTCTCCCAGTGTTGCAGAGCGTGCTCGCCTCCTGGCTGTGGGAGAGTGGGAGTCTGGTGTATGGCTTCAGACTCTTCCGTCATCCAATATTGGCACCATGTTGGATGACACGTCTTTCAGGATTGCAGCCTGCCTTCGTTTGGGTGCTCCCTGTGTTTCTCCTCATCGTTGCCACTGTGGAGAAGCAGTCGACAGCCTCGGGCATCACGGCCTATCATGTGGCAGGAGCGCAGGACGTTTGTCACGTCATGCACATTTAAATGACATTATCCGCCGGGCTCTTGTCACCGCCGGCGTCCCAGCCACACTTGAACCAGTTGGTTTGGTGCGCGACGATGGCAAGAGACCGGACGGTATGTCTTTGGTGCCTTGGAAGATGGGCAGGCCTTTGGTGTGGGACGCAACTTGCGCCGATACCCTTGCGCCTTCCCATCTTCCAAGTACGTCGTACTGCGCTTGTGCTGCTGCGGCATCTGCGGAGACCCTCAAACGGCGAAAATATGATAATTTGTCCAGCAATTATATATTTGAGCCGTTTGGGGTCGAGACGCTGGGTTCATGGGGTCCGAGCGCACGGTCGCTCTACAAAGAAATAGCGAAGCGACTGGTCGATGCTTCGCGTGACCAAAGGGCTGGCTTCTTTTTTGCACAACGGATTGGCATTGCCATCCAACGCCAGTTTTTTGGGCACGTTACCAGTCGACATCGATGAAGAGGCATTTTTCGACGCCTGAACTGCCTTCGCCCCCCCCCCCCCCCTTCTTCGACTTTTTTTTATTTATTTTTTCATTCTTGTAAATATTGTATTTTATTATTATTATTATTATGTTAGTTTTAATTTAATCGTTATTTTAGTTTTAATTTAATATTTAGTGAAATCATGTAGAAATAATTGTATAATATAAAATAAACTATAAGTTAAATAATCTATTCATACTGTTTCTAATAAAAGTTTAAAAAGAAATAATTAATCAATCAATCAACCTTTTATCCTAAACTATATTTTTTTCTTCTTACAGAAAGTCTCTTAGTTCAGTGTGCCACTTGGCATGTGTGGCACTTGGTAACATTTTCCATTGCTTTCTGTCCTTTGGAACTCTCCTCCAGTTGGGTCCAGCTGTTAGCTTTATTTCGTCTTCCCATCTTTTTTGCTTGCCTTCCTTCCTCCGCATAATATATGTACCTATATATTTTAAATTTCAAATGGTATTAATATTAGTTATTTTTAACAATGTTTCGTAAATGGGATTGGGTAACTGTGTATGAACTAGTGGCGTCGTTTATTTTTTCAGTGGGCATCAATAATTATGATACCACTTCATTGGACTGTGTCAAACACACGTATAATTATTTTTACTGTAAGTTATATCGGAGCTGAGAAATACAGGGTGGAAGATTTCTACATAACATGGAGGGAAGTACTCTAAAAACTGGAGACAGCGAATTTCACTCAAAGGAAACATTTAAGGAGGAAACAAAACCCTGTATAGCTTCGTCCCGATATATTTAAGAGAAGCTTGTCCATAGTAACTTTTAATCATTTATACTGTAATTTCATATTGTATGATTTTCATTGATGGCCTTTATCTGCCAGTCTAAATTTAAAACCGTGTTTATTTACTGAGTAACTATTTAGTTGTTCGACAATGATCTATTGGTCAAGTCGTGTAGCAGCTGTGTAACGTTAATTGTTGCATAATCACTGCTTTATTATACAACTGTTAAAAAGCATTTTAATGTATTTTATTAGTAAGACTATTAAATTGTAAATTTTTAAAATATCTTCCATATAATATGGTGACACTACTAATAGAGATACTTCATACATCAAGTCTGAACTTCTCAAGTCCGTACTTTCATAACTAACGACGCCCTGGTATTTAATTGCTCAGAATTTTGTTTTTGATATTTATTATAACAACAAGAAAGTATCTCCGATCATCGTTGTATTATATTACTAAGGCCCGTATTCTATAACGACGCTTGGTTCTGAATCTCGATTCATAATTTAGCTGAGGACAGTTAGTATACGATCGTCAATCACCTGAATCGCGTCATTCCTGAACAACGCTTATGTGAATCGACCCTCAAACTGACATAATAACTGTAACCTGCTAAATGACGTCTAAACGTCACACTTGAATAGAGATTATTTTTCATTTTGTTGTAATTGTTATGAATATCTTCAAGGAAATTAATTACCTACTACCAGGTTTCTTTTTCTATATTATACAAGTACCCAGGTCAATTCCAAGGCGTCAGTTATGTGATTTACAAGACCCGTACGCAATAGACGGAAATCAGTTCAAAATAAAATATCGGTTTTCAATCAACATTGTGAAAAATAATTATAATATTGCCCCTGGTTAGGAGTGAGCCAGTTGAGCCTGACCAACGGGGATTCTCGGTATCCCCAGAGTTAGAAATTTTTGTGTGTTTAGGATTTAGGATTCTACGCCACAGGATCGTATCAAGTAAGTAAGCAGTGATCACTGGACATAGTTTTATGTTATTTACTTTTATGCACTATGCAGGTTATGCAGGAAGGTTCTACAGTAATTGGCCGCCTAAGTGACCAGCCCCCTTGTCTGATTATTGATAGTTCACCACAGATATGCAATGAGTCTGGCGGAGACAGCAAGGCAAAGTAAACAGTCCAGGGTAACGGTAGAGGACAAAAAAACCGTCGCCAGACAACATCAGATTCTACCTCCAGTCGTAGCGGATATCTACTCTACCACACTCCACACAAATCCATACTAATATTATAAATGCGAAAGTAACTCTGTCTGTCTGTATGTTACGATTTCATGCCTAAACCACTGAACCGATTTAGATGAAATTTGGTATAGAGGTAGATTATACCTTCAGAAAGGACATAGGCTATGTTTTGTCGCGATAACCGACATCCACGCGGATGCAACCGCGGGCAATAGCTAGTAAATAAATAAAAACAATGCGCATCTGACAACTTCCATAATGTATCTGGACAGGCAGTCCTGGCGCGGTGAGATAAGGTAGAAAGTTTCATTTCAACTTGATATAAACTGGATTTGGTCTGAATATTGCATATGGCTGGCCTCGGGGGTTCACACTATCTACTACAAGAATTAATATTAAAAAAAAATAGCTGTGAGACGTCATCATAGTTTGATATTTTTGCTCTAACTAGTTAACTCTGTATTTTGTTTGAAGACAATATATTTTACCTTCACAGTGACTCTGTAGAAAATTACTGCACGTGTGCCAGCCAGCAGTGCCGAGGACTGTGGCTAAACTGTCATACAAACTAGCGACACAAAATAAAAGATATTTAAAATATCCCACGAATATGTCTGCACATAGTCATCAACAAAACCGGCGAGCGTAGAAGGGAAAGATTTATACCAGAATCGTGAACTGTAGTCTCTGCCTACCTCGGTGGGAAAAAGGCGTGACTGTATGTATGTATGGCCATCAATTTTGTAGAAAAGGCCAAACGAGAGGTCTTCCTGGCTTGCAACGTGTAGATTTGTATATGGTACTATAGACTCCGCCTATATAAAATTGTTGTCACCACCAGGGGTTCAAAACCATGAGGCTTAAAGAATAGAAAATCTTATCCATACTTCCATCCCTACTTCCATACTAATATTATAAATGCAAAAATAACTAGCCTAAACCACTGAACCGATTTTGATGTAATTTGGTATAGGGGTAGATTAGAAATTGTAATATGATGTTCGGTTTCGATAACCGTAATACCGTCTGTAATGCGTTGATGAAGCTGATGGCGATAATGATGAAGTTATTGACGACGGAGATGATACTGGTGATGATTATTATAAAGGTGATGAAGACTTTGATGATGATGATTAAGAACAAGATGATGATGATTAAGAACAAGATGATGATGCTTATGGTGACGTTGATAAAGCTGGTGATGAAGAAGATAACAAAAAAATATATTTTGACGATGACGATGGTAAAGCTAATGATGATGATGATGACGGCAGCATACAGAAATATAAAATCTTATTTTCCTATTAATTTCCAAGTAAGTGACATTTTGCTGACTTATTGTGTAGCGGTAATGCGTTGATGGAGCTGCTGATGAATGACGATGATGAAGATGACGAAGATTATAATGATGATGAAGATGTTGTTGATGATGGTGATGATAGTTAAGACGAAGATGATGAGGATGACGTTGATCAAGCTGATGTTGAAGAAAACGATGAGGATGATCCTTATGATGATGATGATGATGACGGCAGCATCATCAATATGATGAAGATGAGGATGATGCTTAAGTTGACGTTGATGATGAAAAAGACGAAAACATTGATGATGCTAATGATGATGCTTATGATGAAGCTAATGATGATGATGATATGATCAAGATGATAGTGATGGTGATGATGGTGGTGGTGGCAGTGATGAAAATGAATTATACAAGTATCATGATCTCACACGCAAAGATCAGCTTTTGACAGGAAAAAGAAGGCATGGTCTACGTATAATGAAGCACATATTATCTAAACAAGAAAGAGCAGCTTTGGTATTAGAAAAATAAGATTTCCTATTATTTCCCATCTCCTAGATTTGCAATACAGCAGGCAATCATACTCGTCAAATATGGACAACATTTTGGTCTGTTAAGGTTAGCAAATAGTAATTAGAAATAAAATATAAATTTATTAGAAGAACAAATTAGTTTTATTCATTCTTATTTTCTATAATTTCCAATTTTCTTATAATTTTATTATGTTCATATTGTTTCTGCATCTCTTTTATCTCCTTTACCCTCAGCCTACGGTGGTGTTCCAACTTCTCTTTCTCATCTTCTAATTATGTTCTGAGACGCTTGCGTTGTAGTAATGTAGTTCAACCAACTAAATTTTTCTGTAACTGCTTTGTAGGTGTTTCTACCTCCAGCTTTCCAGTTTTTATAAACCTGTTACAGACTTCTGAGAGTCCTGGTACAGCCACTCGTACTTGATCTAAACATTTTCACTACCTGGAGCCAAGCTCGTGTTTTTCGTGAAGCTTGGCTCCATCGGTTTTTTTAAACGATATACGTTTGTGAATTTGTATGCTAGGTACTTATTATATACTAAATAGCAGTAAATTCTCAGCCGCCGTGAAATTAGACGCTTGTAATCACCAAAGCACCGATTTCAATAAATACCAACTTTTATATCAACAATCAGACATGTCAGTCATCAGTCAACATGACAGCGAGGAAAATGTAGTATAAATAAAACGTCCTCAACTTTCATCCAATTTTTAGCACATAAATAGCATGCTTAATGGTCGGGTTATAATAAACACCCATAGATATTTTCATGTTCCCAGATAATAAAACATCAGGTTACGTGTGAGTTTGGTAGCCTTTTTATTTGGTGGTGCAAGAGATAGGAATAAGACAAGTTATAACATCTTAAATATCTGACCCAGAGTTTACAACATTTATTTATTTAACACGAGCATTTTAAAAGATGTTAACCCTTGGTGAAGGGGCCGGATAGATTGCAATGACTATGAAACATACTCGATCATCCTTTATTTTAATTATGAGACGGCTACATCCATGAAAACACGGTTCCTCTACTACCGTGTTCAGCGCCTCTAGCCAAGTGGCAATTACGTTTGTATTAGATTCTTCAATGTATGGGATTGACAGGTATCGTCACTTCAATCCCATACATTCATCATTCTATTGCACAGTACGCAGGCCAACAAATTGCCACTTGTCTAGGGGAGCAGGTTATTCGATATAGAAGTGTGCAATACCAGGGGACCCATAAAGTTAATATATAAACTGGGGGCACCAGACTCGTGCATTCGTGCTGCTGACCCTGTAAAATCTTATATATTATTGTAGGTACATCATATTGTAGATGTTTGGAAAAAAGAGTGGATAAAAAATCTTCTTTCGTATCAATTTTTTCGTAGATAGTTAACAAACAAGATAAATTCTTTGTACGTAGCTGTCTATCAAATATCTTTAAAACAGTGGATGAACCTGAAATTTTAGGTACGTAGGTAGGTTTTACCCCCTAAGAACCTGCTCCCGGATGCATTGCAACCCATGCACGCCAGACGAGCCAACCCTGCTAATATACGCGTAAGTAAAGCCAACAATTTCGTGAACTAAAGTAGGTCGCCTCTCTCTATTCAATTTTGTCATATTGTCTTTGATTTGCAATGAACTATGAATAAAACCTTCCATAGTAGAACCTATTTTCGCCATTTCTTTCACGCAATGGTTGTTTCCTATTTCACAATAAAAGTCAAAACAAACAAGGTAGACTCCGTCTTGATTGGACAAATACGTTTAGACGTTCCGTTTTATTTATATCACTTTACCACTTATTTGCCGTAAAATGCATTCAGTAAATTCTAAACATAACATAACATAAACTCACGCCTGTATTCTCCGATGGGGTAGGCAGAGGTGCTAGCACCCACAGTTCGCCAGTTTATGTTTGGGTCCCAATGTAATAGGTGGCGAGCCTATTGCCATTAACCGGGCACTTATAAATCTGCGATAAATACACACATAACTTCGAAAAGCATCGAAAAGTCATTGGTGTGTGCCATGGTAAACCTGGGATCGAACCCGAAACCTCGTCTCAGCAGTCCATTACCCATACCACTAGGCTATTATTTTAAAACACCAGGTATAAGGCAAGTAGTTGTCAAGTAGTTTCTGCCTAAATGATTCAAAATATTCCTCATTATTGATTATTTTCCAATTTCTATATTTTTTAAATTATGCGTAAAGCGGAACAAAATTGCCCAATAAATAAAGAATGTAAACGAGAACGGCTGATTAAAAATGTTGATTCCATTATCTATGCTCTATCTGAGACTCGATTCAGGCGAATTGTGTTTTAGTGCAGATTGTGAACTGCGTAAATAAAGATTCCCACTCAAGTAATGACTAGGCGATCTGTGTTTAAATCCAGTTTGAGTGTCATTTTAGAATACGGGCCTAAGTGTTGATCACAGTCTCCGTGACATAATGTTAGTAAAGTTTCGCAGGAGGCGCGGGTTACTGTAACGTCGCGTTTGTGAATCTCGTTACATCGGTAGTCTTTAACGGTTTTTAGTCGAAATTTCGCTAATTTCCGAACGTTTGAGGCGATTGTCAATTTTGTCTTTTGACAGCACGTCACCTTTCTTCCTTACGACCGAGCAAGATGGTCGATATTATATTATAAAAATTTATTAATCGTAATCCATTGTAATGGATTGAAGTTATTCTTGTCAGGATGATATTATAAAATGTCCCCGCTATGACGTTAGAGTAGGATTGTTCCATATTTCTGGTGAGTTGACATTTTCTCAAAAGATTCATTTCGACGTATTTTTTTTTCTGATTGAAAAATAATATTTTAAATTCTGTTGTTTCAGTATTTGTTTCAAAAATACCATGATTTATCGTGTGTTTGGCATTTAACCAACTAATTATGGCGGTAAGTCACACGTTTTTCTCAAAAATTAGGACTTAGTGTATTCTGATAGGAATTGTTCTAATAACCTAAAATTTTATTTCAGGTCTCTATTGGAGCCGCCTTTTCTTTTTCCTTTTTCTCTGTTTAACTTTGGCTTTTCTTGGAACTTGCCTCTGATGGTTTGAACGATTTCTCAACCATACGAACGAGCATGTGCAATATCTTGGAATAATGGCTTGTTGAGCGGAATATTATGCTTCGCTGGTTGAGGGGAACCTTCACACACTCGTCGAGGGATGCCGTGAGCTTTCGTTTAATTTTAATTAAAATTTAACTTTAAAAACCTTAAAAAATTGCATTGGTGACAAGAGTAATATGTCATGTAGTTCTTAAATTTAATCTACTAGCATAAAATCCTTACTATAATAAGCACACTGGAGCGCTAGAGAATAAAACCTTAAACCTCAGAGCGGTGGTTTTATTTAGCTTACCTCCGGCAGATTAAAAGTCTTCAACCTACTTGATTGACTATCTTAGGCATGTGCTTCTCCAAGGCGCCCGAATCTTTAAGGTAATGTACCTATCTATTTTGTTAATTTACAGGAGAACACACTTGTTAACTTTATCTCAAACAACAAAACACACATGTGCATATATATTTTTTATTATTACAATTGTCGCTCGCGAACAGGGACTTGACAGTGTGCAAATATATATATATCCTTGTCACCTTTGCATTATTAATTTAATTTAACATGTTTAGAACAATGTTTCTTTCATGTATATTACTGCATAACTCTGTGTTTCAGTAAATATTATTGTTTGTTTACTTTACAAAACTAATCTTACTACAGGTTGGTACGCTTTTGTTTATATCTCTTAATTACAGGTGAATATTTCAATTTGTATAACATTCACAGTTATTGTTACATTGTTTTATCTTGTATAACCTTAATTTATAACAAGTTACATTATCTACATAGTAATATATAATGAAAAGTTTATAAACTTCAAACTAATATGTGAAAGTATAGTAATATTTGAATCTTTGATGTTTACCTCAAGTAAACAGAAATACTTTATTTTGTGAATCACTGATGCACTTTTTTATCATTACTTAAAGGCATTTGACCTAAATAACTTAACAATAACATTCCTTTCTTTTGTTTGACCTACTTTTGAGGTTAGCATTTTTCAACAATAACAATTAAGTTGCATTCATAACTTATTTACTTTTCTAACTTTTATGGCTGCATTCATTGCATTCATTGGAAGTTCTTAGTGCATTTTATAAAACTATTTTTAGATTTCACATTGTTTTCAAACATGGATAAGGGAACTCAGGCCCCGCCATTGTGTGCAGTTATTGATAATACTGTCCCGGTTGGTACATCTACTCACGAGATGCCCCATGTCATGGCTGATCTGACTGAAGTTGTTGATCCGTTTTCACATAGTCGGGGAGCTGGTGATTATAGTCCGAGAGCTGCATCTTCGTTTAATATGATGAATGTTTTATTGAATGAAGACTTGAAGAAAAACTTGCCTTCTGTTACAAATTTACCCGATTTGAAACGTTGTAAGCTTTTGTATGATGGTAAATCGTGTGTTAGGGAATTTATTACTGAAGTGGAAGAATATTTCTTGTTTAAAAATTTTAATGAACATTTTTTAGTTAGTTCTTTTGCCGATCTTTTGTCAGGCACAGCGCTTAAATGGTTTCGTAGTGTGCGTATTCGTATTGCTTCTTGGCAGGAATTAAAGGCTGCGTTGTTGAAACGTTTTGATAGGATTGAATTTGACTATCATTTAGAACATGAACTCCGCACTCGTAAACAAAAGATAACTGAGTCCTTACCAGACTTTATTACAGATATAATGGATATGGCAAGCCGTTTGTCTATGCCTATTTGTGATGCTACCCTCATAACTATTATTAAACATAATATGTTAAATATTTACACACCTTTTGTGTTTGGTAAAACTATTTCTACTATTGAAGAGTTCATTAACCTCAGCAGAGAATTAGAAAATTTTGTGTCTAGAAAGAACTTAAGTGAGAATAGAAGTATTAAAAAAGAAAAACCTTCTGCTCACGTTAATGCTGTTAAAGCAGATGAATTAATATGTTTAAAATGTAAGTCCTCTGGACATTCTTATAAAAATTGCCCTAAGTTTCCTGGCATAATTTGTTTTAAGTGTCACAAAGCTGGTGTCACTACGAAGACTTGCGAAGTTTGTAATACTGAACAGTCAAAAAACGTATCAGGCCCCATCGAGCCCTAGTTTTTGATAAAACCTCAGGTGACTCGATGTTGAAAAAATTTAGCAATGCACCGGATGATGCCACTTGTAAAAAAGAATTTAGTGACTGGTTAGATTATTTGAAAGTTTTCTTTAGTAATATCAGGGCTGCCCCTGTTTTGTTTGTTAAAAATAAAGACACTAGACCCTATTTAAAATTTAAAATTAATAATAAACTTTATTCTGGTTTGTTAGATAGCGGAGCTTGTAGTTGTGTGCTCGGTTCTAATATTCATCAAACATTTTTACAATTAGGATTTAAACTTAAACCTCACCAAGGTAATGCTGTTACTGCTGATGGTTCTCCACATAAGGTTATTGGAACTATGGTTTTACCTATCACTTGTGATAATATAACTAAAAATGTAGATTTTTTGATAATACCTTCTTTTAAACCTTCCATTATTTTGGGATTCGACTTTTGGTTGAAATTTAACCTTGCTAAAGACTTATTAAATAAAATTACTTTTGAAAATGAATCCACAACTTGTGTTAATGCGGTTACTTCGGTTTCTGAACTTTCTCCGTCTGAGAAACAGGAACTTAATAAAATTATTTCACTTTTTGAAGATATTTCTTATGAAAAGAGAGGCTTGGGTCTCACTCATTTAGTTAAACATAAAATTAATGTTACTGGTGAACCTTTTAAACAACGTTATTGGCCACTTAGTCCTGCTAAACAAAAAGAACTTTATGATGAAGTAGAAGTTTTATTAAAGGAAAATATTATTGAACCTTCCAAATCTCCTTGGTGTTCTCCAGTGTTAGCCGTTGAAAAACGCGATGGTGGAACAAGATTATGTTTGGATTCTAGAAAATTAAATTCAGTAACAATTAAAGATTCTTACCCTTTGCCTTATCCTTCTAGAATTTTAGATAACCTTCGAGGTGCTAATTATATAACTACTATTGATTTGTCTAAGGCATTTTTGCAAATCGCTTTAGAAGAATCTTCTAGAGAGAAGACTGCTTTCGTTGTTCCTGGGAAAGGTTTGTTTCATTTTACCCGTATGGTGTATGGTTTGACCAATGCTCCAGCTGAGTTGCAAAGGCTTGTAGATAAGTTGTTTGGGCCTGAATTTGATAATGTAGCATTCTGTTACTTAGATGATCTTATATTGGTAAATTCTAGTTTCTCTGATCACCTATATTATTTAAATAAAATTTATAAAATTCTTAAAGATGCTGGGTTAACTATTAATTTAAAAAAGTGTAATTTTTGTAAAGATAAACTTCGTTACCTCGGTTATATTGTTGATAGTATTGGTTTACATACAGACCCTGCTAAATTAGAGTCAATTGAAAGTTTCCCACGCCCAGAAAGCGTTAGACAATTAAGAAGTTTTCTTGGGTTATGTTCTTATTACCGTAGATTCATTGATAAATTTGCTGATATTGCTTCGCCATTAACAAAATTAACGGCTGGAAGCAAGAATTCTAAAAAATCTCTTTCCTGGAATGAAGAAGCTGAAGTCGCTTTTAATAATTTAAAACTTGCATTGATTTCTGCACCTGTTTTACATTGCCCAAATTTTGAGAAACCATTCTTTTTACATTGCGATGCTAGTTCCGTTGGAATTGGTAGTGTCCTGAGCCAAGATGATGATAATGGAGATCAACATCCTGTAGCTTATTATTCTAGATCGCTTAATAAATGTGAACGTAATTATAGCACAACTGAAAGAGAGTTGTTGTCAATATTAGATTCTATTGAACATTTCAGACCTTATATTGAAGGAATGAAATTTACAGTTATCACTGATCATGCTAGTTTAACTTGGCTTCTAAAACTTAGTAATCCTAGTGGTCGTCTTGCACGTTGGGCTGCTAGAATTTCTCAATTTACTTTTGATGTTAAATATAAAAAAGGTTCTTTACATTTAGTTCCAGATTGTCTATCTAGAATAGAAATTTCTGC
This sequence comes from Eilema sororculum, assembly GCA_914829495.1. NCBI lineage: Eukaryota > Metazoa > Arthropoda > Insecta > Lepidoptera > Erebidae > Eilema > Eilema sororculum. Next base: position 5,695,673 of record OU618532.1, read on the forward strand.
TATTAATGTTCCTTTAAATAATAATATTGTTTTGCCAGACGAGGATATCGTTGATCCTTGGTATAGAAAAATATTTATAAATTGTCAAAAGTTTCCTAGAAAATATAAAAATTTCAAAGTTGAAAGTGATACTTTGTATAGATTTTGTAAAGACAAACATAATCCTAATAATCTTTTAAATTGGAAAATTGTCATACCTAAAGAACACATCTTAGACACAATTAGATCTAATCATGATGATGTTAATTCAGGACATTTAGGAATTCATAAAACTTTAAATAAATTAAAAGTACATTATTTTTGGAAAGGTATGTTTATTGATGTTCAAAAATACATTTCTTCTTGTGATACTTGTAAAGCTTATAAATCTTCTACTAATCCACCTCATGGAATTATGGTTAATCCTAAAAAAGTTGATAAACCAATGTTAATGCTTTCTATTGATATTATTGGAATTCTTCCAAAAGCTTATTCTGGACACAAGTATATACTTTCAATTGTAGATGTTTTTACAAAATATTGTTGGATATTTCCTATGATTAGTGCTACTACTAAAGTAATTTGTAAGATTCTTGAAAAAGAGATATTTCTTAGGTTTGGAACGCCTAAAATTTTAGTTTGTGATAATGGAAGCCAGTTCACAGCGAAGCAGTTCGTTGATTTTCTGAAAATTTATAATATTAATAAAATATTTTATAATACTTTATATACCCCTCAAAATAACCCTGTAGAGAGATATAACAAAACGGTCGAAACATGTATTTCTTGTTTTGTTAAAGATGATCATAGAACTTGGTCAAAATATTTGCCTCATGTTCAATTAGCTTTGAATAATAGTGTGAATCTAGCCACAGATTTCACTCCTAATTTTCTCATGTTCGGTAGAGAACTTATTTTTGATGCTTCATTGCACCGTTTTAGTAATTCTTTTGATAACCTTGATCAACTTGATGTTGTTGAAAGGTCTTCTTTTGCTTTTTCACTCAAATTTCTTAGTGAAATTTTTGTTAAAGTTCAAGCTTCATTGCTTAAAGCTTATAAGCGTAATGCGCGTTATTATAATATAGGGAGAAAGGTCATTTCTTTTGAAGTGGGAGATATAGTATGGAGGAGAAGTTTTGTGCAGTCTAATGCTCCTGCATTCTTTTCGGCTAAGTTAGCACCTAAGTTTATTAAATGTGAAATATTAGATAAAGTTTCCCCTAATGTTTATGTCTTGAAAGACCTTAACAAAAACTATACAGGTCGTTATCACATTAAAGACATAATTAAATATTAAATTGTTTACTGGTTTTGCCAATATCTATCTTTGTTTTTGGTACTTTGTTTGAAGTATGATCTCAATAAATGGCGATGTATGAAAGGCTTTGAGATCTTGAAAGGAGATGTATGCTAGGAACTTCACATCAATTTATTAATTTCAATTTTAGATACATACTTAGGTCATTTTAGGTCTTGTTTCTTATACTCACTTCTCCATATTAACAAATTGTTCCACGTCAAAAGATCTTATATTTTTATTTGTTTTTGTATAATAGGATTATTGTCCTGTATATATATTTGTTTACATTTTTGTAAAATTGTATATTTTGTACAAATTTGGGAATTTAGTTTCTGCTCTAGTTTAGGAGTGAAATCTAATATTCATTTTCTGTGTTAAATTCACTTGACTTATTTCCACTCACTTTTGGAATGGAAATTTAAGTTTCTTGAACTTAGTTTTTTGTACAGTTCTGAGTTATTGTCTTAATATTAGGATTCTCGGATTGGACGCATTTTATATGCACTTACCTTATACCTTGTTATACCATTTTTGGGAAACCTGGGATTTTCTGGACTTTACATTTTTGTGCTATTGTGTTTCATACACATAGTCACGCCTTTTTACGCATTGCGCACGGAAAGCCAGTGGTGATGTACCGGTCGCAATTGTCGTTTTTCTTTTTTGTACTATTGTGTTTCTATACACATAGTAACATTTTTTATGCTTTGCGCACGGAATGTCGGTGGTGTTGAGCCGGTCGCAAATGTCATATTTTTTTTATGCGGTTGTGCTCAGAAAGTCAGTGGTGTTGTACTGGTCACAATTGTCATATTTTCTTTATATTTTGCTTGTGCTCGGAAAGTTGGTGGTGTTATGCCGATCACAATGCTTATAAATATATTAACCTCACACTTTTGTTGTGATTTTGTTTTGACGTTTGGATTTTGGAGTTTGGATTTGAATTGAAGTCGGCGGTTTTACACCTAACCGATAATGGGAAAACTTCTTTGTTTTTGCCAATTTTGTTTCAGATTCGGCAGCGTTGGTGCTTAACCGATATCTTCTTCGTTTGATATTTATTTAGGAATTGCTGGTATAGAGTCGGTGGCGTAGGAGCTCAACCGCACTTTTGTATTGATGCTGGAAGGCTGGTTAAGATCTAGGATTAGATTCGATGGCGTTGGTTGCCTAATCGATATCTGGAATTGGAATTGAATTGGGATTTGTTTCATTTTCTCTGAATACTTTATTTTTCAGATTACTTTTCACTCTTTTCGGAGTATTTGTTTTGGTTTATTCCATTGAGTTGGATAATATCTTTGATTTCCTTTGTATTTGGAAGTTGGTTTCCGAACTTAAATTTTATTTTTGAATGTTTTCACATTCTTTTACTTTTTTTGTGGATTGTTTTTGCAATATGCTTGCATGAAGCTTTTGCATTTTATTTTTTTTTGTAGAATGTTGCAAGACATTTTATTTTCTTTTGAGGTTTTTGGATTTTGGTCTTTGAATCTCGTTGTTTTCTTTAAAAATAAAAAGGAATACCTTTTTCTTTTTTTGGGGAGGGATGTAATGTAACGTCGCGTTTGTGAATCTCGTTACATCGGTAGTCTTTAACGGTTTTTAGTCGAAATTTCGCTAATTTCCGAACGTTTGAGGCGATTGTCAATTTTGTCTTTTGACAGCACGTCACCTTTCTTCCTTACGACCGAGCAAGATGGTCGATATTATATTATAAAAATTTATTAATCGTAATCCATTGTAATGGATTGAAGTTATTCTTGTCAGGATGATATTATAAAATGTCCCCGCTATGACGTTAGAGTAGGATTGTTCCATATTTCTGGTGAGTTGACATTTTCTCAAAAGATTCATTTCGACGTATTTTTTTTTCTGATTGAAAAATAATATTTTAAATTCTGTTGTTTCAGTATTTGTTTCAAAAATACCATGATTTATCGTGTGTTTGGCATTTAACCAACTAATTATGGCGGTAAGTCACACGTTTTTCTCAAAAATTAGGACTTAGTGTATTCTGATAGGAATTGTTCTAATAACCTAAAATTTTATTTCAGGTCTCTATTGGAGCCGCCTTTTCTTTTTCCTTTTTCTCTGTTTAACTTTGGCTTTTCTTGGAACTTGCCTCTGATGGTTTGAACGATTTCTCAACCATACGAACGAGCATGTGCAATATCTTGGAATAATGGCTTGTTGAGCGGAATATTATGCTTCGCTGGTTGAGGGGAACCTTCACACACTCGTCGAGGGATGCCGTGAGCTTTCGTTTAATTTTAATTAAAATTTAACTTTAAAAACCTTAAAAAATTGCATTGGTGACAAGAGTAATATGTCATGTAGTTCTTAAATTTAATCTACTAGCATAAAATCCTTACTATAATAAGCACACTGGAGCGCTAGAGAATAAAACCTTAAACCTCAGAGCGGTGGTTTTATTTAGCTTACCTCCGGCAGATTAAAAGTCTTCAACCTACTTGATTGACTATCTTAGGCATGTGCTTCTCCAAGGCGCCCGAATCTTTAAGGTAATGTACCTATCTATTTTGTTAATTTACAGGAGAACACACTTGTTAACTTTATCTCAAACAACAAAACACACATGTGCATATATATTTTTTATTATTACATTACATGAATTCGATCCCCGCTCAATGCAATATATATTGCATTGAGCGTGGGGGTGGTATCCGTGGGGATTTTTCGCACGATAAAAAAAACCAATATATATTTGAATATTTGCATTGGTCTGATCATGCCTCGGAGAGCACGTTAAGCCGTCAGTCCCAGTTGCCATACGAACATCTATGGCAGTCGTTACGGGTAATTTGAGCCGTCTCGGCTCTCAAAGTTTCCAAGAAGAAGATAAAGTGTTGATCACCTATGTTGAAAATACTGCGCTTGATAATACGATGCTTTTTGAAAGAGCAATAACATTCTCAAGAGCTGGTAGCCTTTTTAATGTCATTAAATGTATTTGTGTAATATTGTACACCTTCTCATGATTTGAATTATCCAGGAAAGAAAAAAAAATTGTAAGGGGTTTGTAAAAATTTGTAGGGGGTAATTGTACTGGCTAGTGGCAGCTAAGTGAAGTGGCTGAAAAGAGAGAGAGAGAGAGAGAGGAAAGGAGAGAGAGAGAGAGAGGAAAGGAGAGAGAGAGAGAGATGTCTTAGTGGAATAACAGAATAAATAATAGTACTAGCGGTGGAATCCTGATAGACCTACCTATTTTGTCACGACTTCTACAAAGGAATGTAGTTAACAGTATGTTTGATAAATATTCTGACACCTACCAGAGCGTCATTCTCATTGGTTAATACTGCTTACTTCTACAGAAGTTCACTTTGTAAAGTTCATAAAGTACATCTACTAAATAATTCACCAAAATGTACATTCATTATTGAATAATAAAAGTAGATTGGATTACATTTTTATAAAATCGTATTTCGATTCGGAAACGAACTCATATTTCATACGGTAAACCATTTCGATGAAATCAGTTTTCAATATAGAATCACGTTAAAATTTACAGCTTGGCAATACGTTCAGGCAACAATTAATAGATGGGTTTTTTCTTCAGTGTTTGGATTAATACTCTTTTTATGTGTTTATCCTTTCTATACCAGCGTCATATATCCATTTCTTAACGTGGATAGTATAGTAGAAGGCGAGTAGCTGTTCTTCATCAGACAGAGAACATACACCCCATGACAAACAGCCCGCTAGAGGGCTCACTCACGATTTTAGCGTTTCTTTTTTTACGGAACGGAGGTTCTGTCGGGGGACCCTGAATCGTTCTGATAACATGTGGGTGTGCTTCGGCAGAGGGTCCCCCGACACAACATCGCTTGAATGAAAATTTGTATTACTAGGTACTGTTAGCTAGGTAAAGTTAAAGGCTAACCAACACGATTTATTTTTAACTTTTTGGTAGAAATTTTTCTGTCAGGGGTCTTTTTTAATTGTTAGGTAACTCACTTTTTCAATTCAATGCCTTTTCAATTATTCTTAAATCGACGTGGGTTTAGTCAACATTTTTAATTTTACTTTTTCATTAGAAGAAAAATAAGTGAAACCTAGATGACCACGCTATCTTTTCTCACCATCAATTTAAAATAATTGAATCTCCTAAGGATGATCGAACACCATCTCAATGTCTCATTTTACTCATCTCCAACGCCATGTTTCATTTTTATAGTGTGCACTAGACGTTAAAAGGGTTCCACGTGATGGACGACCCTATAGCAGTTATTCCAAATTAGCAATCTCAAATGCAATCCAAAGTATATCTTATTTTTAACGCAATAAGGTGTATCTATCCCGCAAATTTGATTTGGTTCGATCTTGATATAAAACGATAACGGATTGGTTGTCATTGTCACTCATTGAAGATATTCGGTTTTGTTGGCATATTGGAGCCAATTTGGGTCAAACTGTCCGTTGCAAGCATTTTTTCCTAGTTCTGTGATGACGTAATAGGGTTCTTTTCTATAACAAAACTATACAATGAAGCATGCCAATATCACAAGTTCCTTTTAGCGGAAGAGCAAATAAGTAGCACCTTTTTATATTTTCATAGTACAAAGTGGCTCTCTCAGTAGTTCCCTAGGAGCTAAAGGATCTACTATGACTTCACACTGCCTTTCCACACAAGAACAACGATAATCAAAGTTGACGAGTGGAAATTGGGTCAAAAGCGTGTCTACTGAACACAAAACCTTCAGATTTTATACATCCCTTATTAATTATACGCACAAAATCATGTAAAAAGGTAATTTAATAAATTGCCTCCATACCTCCTTTGAACAGAAAAGACCATTGATACATAAAGGAGCTTCTAAAGCTATTACTAATAAAATATTCCCACATATACTAGTGTATGAACCTCCACCTCGTAATAACTGACAACTTAATTAATAATCTAGCTCGCATGATAATCGATTAGAGAATAATTGTAAGCCGCGTGCAGTCCATTATGTGCCGTTTTACATCCTGGCATGATCGTCTTTTGCTTTGCATGTGTTATTAACAACTAAAATGTACAGTATGAAATGGAGGAACCTGCGAATGAAACAATTTATATTAAGCTCACAGTCTCTAGTCTATGTCAATTAATTAAAGGTGAAACCTTTAATTAATTGACATAAATATTATTGTCCCTTATTAATTGAATACACTAAGACTTAAATTAAAACGCGTCGTAAAATTCCTCCGCATCGCATGCATCTTGTGGCAGCGTTCTCAAAAGACTGGCAACATTGCCGCGTTGTATGGCATTGCTTGTTCTCTGACTTAAAAACAGGTCAGTCCTCTGTTCACGAGAAGCGTCGATCACACGCTCGCGTATCAGCATATCTCTTCAGAGAGATAGCGAGTGCTCGGGCCCCATGGCGCCAATGTTTTGACTCCAAACGGCACAAATTCATAGTCTTCAATGAGATTGAAGTATTTGCGCCGTTTGAGAGCCTCTGCAGAAGCAGCGGCAGCACCGGCACAGCCAGCCGTGCCACCTATGTGGGCAATGGTATCGACGCATGTTGCGCCTCACAACAGAGCCCTACCAATTTTCCATGGCATTAACGACATAACCGTTTGTAGAAAGTTAAATTTTGAATGTGCGCAGTTGTTGATTTTCTGATAAATTATAACATACTGGTATGATCTAATGCATAAAACAAAATAATAAATACCTGTTTGAATACACTAAATAAATATGAAATCGTTTTTTTTTTGTACATCAATTATTTGAAAAGGGTTAATATTTACAGCCTATATTGCAATGTGTGCAGAATTAAATAAATATTTATTAAACCATAACAAATAAAACAGAATAATACGTGACGTTATGACCATTATGTACATCAAATAATTGCATAGGGCTTTCACCGTGAATATTCTGAACTTACCGTACGGTAAGCCCGTGATATTGATAAAGTAAACGATTGGCGATTGCAAACGCATACAATAACTCATTCATATAAAACCTATTAATCCTTAACCTGATTTAATTAAATATTATAGTTTCCTACTAATATAACATACTTTTATGCCTGGAATATGTGTGCATGGGTCAATTTTATCCTGTTCTCACTAGAACAGGATTAAAATTCTCAGCAGGCGTGACCGCGGCCAACATCTACTATAACCATAAGTTTCAAACAAATATAAATTGTGAATTTATCTGCTTTATAAAGCACTAGCTTTTGCCCGCGGCTCCGCCCGCGTGGATGTCGGTTATCGCGACAAAACATAGCCTATGTCCTTTCTCAAGGTCTCATCTACCCCTATACCAAATTACATCAAAATCGGTTCAGTGGTTTAAACGTGAAAGCGTAACATACAGACAGACAGACAGACAGACAGACAGAGTTACTTTCGCATTTATAATATTAGTATGGATATAAAGCAATCAATGTCGCATTCGAGGCATTCACCTCGGACAATGGGATCTATCAATTAGCCTTATGCAGTTCATTGCTCCAGGACAGGTTGCAGCGACGTGCGGTCCACAATATTGGGAATCCTGAGGTCACGAAAACCCTCGAGCCTTTGCAGATGCGTAGAGATGTTGCGTCTTTGGCAGTATTCTACCGTCGCTACCATGGTGAATGTTCTGACGAGCCCTTCCAATTAGTCCCACCCTCTCCTTTCCTACACGGGACGACACGTGCAGGGCTAAGATGCCATCCATATACGGTGCAGAGTATACCAGCTAGAACCAAGCGTTTCAGTGACTCATTCCTATGCCGCACCATTAAGACCTGGAACTCCCTGCCAGCTCACATGTTTCCTTCTTCCTACAGTCCCGGGTCCTTTAAGCGGGGCGTGAAAAGGCATCTAATGAGGCCGTCAAGCTGAGTACCGCCACTGTAAACATAGTACATGTTTCCTATGGTGACCCTCTTTCCAAGACTTTGCCTTTGCTTAACATCAGGAGAGGTGAAGTCAAATTGAGGAGTCCTATATAAAAAAAATCCCACAATATTCACCGTAGTACCCAATCTTCTGTCTCCCGTATCTAGTCTATCGACCCAAAAAATGGCAAGTTTTTTAGGTCGACAAACCATCTCGCTGCACACCTCACGACGAGTTGAAATGCGGTGATGTTGCGGTCTCATGTTACTTATTCCAAAGAAGCTGTTTTAAGCCAGCAGATGATTCTTAGTCATGTCGACTTATCTCATTTTCTACCATCACTGAGCAAACTTTTGAGCGTCTTATAACATAATCTTCCGTCGCCGTATAACTCCCGGTTTCTGTCAGGTTAAGTTTAACAAAAATCAATTTGGCATTACCGTGGGTAAGTTTCATATTAAGTTAGGCTACATCCGTTAGACAAACTGTTCCTTCATCGGATTTTCAGTTGATCCTAGCTATTTTTTAGGGTTCCGTAACCAAAATATGGCAAGAACGGAACCCTTATAGATTCGTCATGTCTGTCTGTCTGTCCGTCCGTGTGTAACACCCACTTTTCTCCGAAACTATAAGGCCTATTCTGTTGAAACTTGGTCAGTAGATGTATTCTGTGAACCGCATTAACAATTGCACACAAAAATAGAAGAAAAGCAATAAATTTTGAGGGTTCTCATACGTAGAACTGAAAGTCAATTTTTTTACATTTCTATGTAAACTACCAACGAAAATTGGTTTGAACGAGATCTAGTTAGTAAATTTTTTAACCCGTCTTAAGCCGCAATTTTCGCGTTGTGTAGAATGTTCTGGAATATTTATTTATTTATTAGCACTTTCACTGTTTGTAGTACCAGTTTTAACTAAGCAGTCAACGTTATGATCGAGAGGAAACAGGTTTGTATCCTGCTCTTTACACTACACACTTTTAATACTTTTTTTTTTGTTTTTTTTTTTCGTGCGGAAATCCCCTCGGATACCCCCCCTGCCGGAGCCGGAAGGGGAGGTTATGTCGGACTCGAACCGACTAAAACCGCACGCCGACTGTGGGTCTTGGTGCTAGGCCGGAGGTGAGGTTGTTATAGACATATCCCTCGCACCCCGGCTGACCCAGGGCCATCCCTTACGGTCTGGCCCTCCTCAGGAGGGGGGACAACGGTGTCCCCAACTCGCCCCCGGAATGGGGGGGCGCGCTATTTAGCGCGCCGCCGCCGTGGACACACTTTTAATACTAGCAATTAAGTTGAACTGGAATAGTTAATGGGGCTGCTATAATAAAATTGCGGTTAGGTACTGGTATTTTTTTAAAAAAACTTTAAATTGACCGAAGACGTAGACGGAGATCTATTACATGAACAAATAAAGTCCTAAAGTGGCACTTGAGGGCCAAGCAGATAGAAATGTAAGCTTAATTTCACAATGAGGCAAAAAAAAAGATTATTGCTCAACTGACTGCCTTTATACTTAAGCTTTTGGGCTCTATAGGTTTTGTGTGATGCCTTTTTTTAACCAAAAAAACAAAGTTTTACTTTTTCATCCATACTAATATTATAAATGCGAAAGTAACGCTGTCTGTCTGTCTGTCTGTCTGCTTTCACGCCTAAACCACTGAACCGATTTTCATGAAATTTGGTATGAGGGTAGATTAGAACTTTAGAAAGGACATAGGCTATGTTTGGTCGCGATAACCGACCTTCACGCGGGTGGAGTCGCGGGCAAAAGCTAGTATGTTAAAATTACTTCCATAATGAATCCCAATATATTTTGGAAAGAACCGCTCAGAATATCAATATTTTCAAGTTGTAAAGAAACGCTGAGAGTATCCCCTCTATCCACCAAAATCCATTGTAAAGATCCACTGATGGATCTTTTTGCTTTTGATCTTTTGATCCCCTTAATTGTCATATGGTAAAGGTAAAATATTTCCTTAAAAGCACATTTGAATTTTAACTAACAAAAAGATCTAGTACCAATATAATTTCATAATTTTAGAGCACTTTTATAATAACAATAATAATATTTTGGTACGTTTCGTAATAATTAACACCCACAAATTTCTGAAAAATAAAGATCAATGTGTAACCCAAAAAAAGTGCTGCCGGTATCTTTGACAAAATCCCATATTTTGCTATCTAATACTTCTAAAGGGTATTGCAGACGTAAATTGCCGTGAGCATTGCGCACAGATGTATTGAATGGGTCGCACCGAGGTCGTTTTTACGATTTCAATTGAGTTTTAAGATTAAAACGCCAGCATTTTGCGAATCATATGTGGTGATATAAAGTTTTATAGGGAGATACGGCTCGTGATATTATTGGCTCAATAAAATACCCTACTTTAGTGGTGATGTTGAATGAGGTGCTCGTGCGTAAATGGCGACAGAATAGGTTAACAATGATGCTAATTCTGTGTTGGCAAACTAACTAAAATACATTAAAATTCTCTAAAACTTTTTATACACCCAGATTGTATAGTCGTTTCGTAGAAAAAGATTATTATAGTGTGTGGTCGATTCCGGTCAACACCGACAGATTTTGCCAGACAGTCTGCAATGGAAGTGAGGCAAATGAACACACAACTAGCAGGCAGCCGCCGACCGGGCGACTAGTGCAAGCAATTTTCGACCTTATTGTCATTACATAGAACAGACCATTTTTTCGTATATTCCCGATGCGAAATGACATTTAATTAAGAAAATATTGTTAAGGTCGAAAATCGTTTTTCTGTTCTTAGTAGTCATTGTAGTCGGTTCGAGTTCCAGATAACATGTCCACCTAACGTTTTTGCTATGCAAAATCTGTTTTTACGGAACTACTATACGATCTAGGTGTATAATAGCATTTTAGAGATTTTTAGCTTATTTTATTAGTTTTAACAAAACAGGATTAGCATCAATAATTGTAAAGTTTAGTGGTATCTACACGTAAAGTTAAGTGGTGTATGAAAATTATTATACTTTACAATAAAGTGTCTCAATTTCTAGCTCTTATACTACCGACGTGAACCCACTCCTAACACAAGCAATTTACTTTATCTGACAGTGTTAGTTTTCGTTTATTTTACAAAGAAAAATAAATGTTTTATTTTCTTAATAACCTCGTTCATGTGAGCGCTAGTCCAGTTTTGTTTTGTTCAATTGTGAGTTAATAGAAGTCGAGATCCTTCTCAAGGTGCGAAGCTACCTTCATCAGGTAATAGTTTTCACTTTATTGGTACAAGAAAAAGGTTTTACTGATTGTTACGTAACACTGACCTTTCCGGCTAGCTTTTATTTGTACATACTCAGTTTAACGTCTCGTAAATAACTCAGACTAAGATGAGTCGCTCGTAAAGCGGAATTGCAAGTAGGCTCACCCGACAATGTCTTTCACAAATTGAAACTTCTTGTAAAACCCTCTTCTTAAAGATCGCCGCACACATATCACTCAGGGACAATACGAGGTAGAGATGTAGTTTTCCCCATGTAAATGAACAGAGTCCAATAGAAAAATCTAATACTATTAGTATCTAACTTATGCCCACTATTTTAAATAATGATTGTGGCAAGTAAGAGGTGATAACTAAAACTGCAACTAGATAGATTTAGTGTGACTATTCGCACACATCCGTTCCAGACTATAGTTTCCGTACTAAATATCAGCCAGTTCCGCTCACTCGTTTGTGTACGATAGGTATACTTCAAGTAGAATGCATCGGAAAAATTAAACGCTCAAGTGGGACTTGAACCCACGACCTTTCCCTTACAGGGGGAATGCTCTTCCTCCTGAGCTATTGAGCCACTCGTGAATCACTTTAAATATCCCTTCTCCTTCTATCCGTTGTGGAGCCATTTACCAACTTTCTTACGAACTGTTGAAACGAATGAATGGTTATTCAACCATTTTTAAACATTGATTTTTGATTACTCCGCCCGAATATTTGAATGAGTCTTATAACTTTAAATTGGAATACACCGGGAAAATGCTATAAAAAACATTCGAACACTAAAAGACGGTTTGGTCTATTTATAATATACATAGATTATAGAATTATTATTTTACGAGTTTATTAAGCCTATATATTATGATAAAAATTTTAATTAAAATCAATCATTGACTCATACTAAGGCGTTACCTATGCGATTCCCTTAACCCGTTAATCCCAGCTGTAATTACTTAAATACCTCATATAATTTTGCCTTACATGATGATACATCCGTTCCTTAGGGCTTGTACTAACCGCCTACTCTTCCTATTCCTGTCATGTATTGGGTATTGTATACGGAATTATTTTGTTATCTTTCTGGTTTTTTATTTGGATTTTGTAATGTGTGCGATTAGTCCGCAATAAAAACAATTTTTCTTTCTTTCTTTCTTTCAAATAAGGAATAGAAATTGAAAATCATTGGGCACTCAGCTGTTATAATAATTCCTATAATAGGTATAGAAACATCGGATGTGTCATAAATACTTACGTTCAAGGTAATTTTCCACCTTCTTATCATGCTGTTAGGTCGTCATTTGTCACGTTAGATCACAAAAATATAGCTATCGTTTGGGTATTTAACCACACCTCCAGAGATTAATACTTGAGAGCCTGCAGCAGTGGCAAATGCGAGCCCTTTACTGCTACTAATCCTACTAATCCTGATTTGCACAAGTGACACGTGTCGTTACTAGCTGTTACAAAATATCGACTGGAACGAATGCGTGAGCGCATGCACTTGGGGGTGACCGGTGGAGCCGCCTGTCACCCTAGCAGAAGCAGGCCGCAAAGTGCGCCTTCCCGTAACCGGGGCTAGATGGGGACATTTTGGTCCCCACAACCCGAAGGGGGCCATCTCGAAAGAGATGGACCTGGGTCTGTCGGGGTGCGAGAGATATGCTTTTGGCAATCTCACCTCCGGCAACCAAGGACCCAAGATGGCGTGCGTTTTAGTCGGTTCGAGTCCGACATAACCACCTCCACCGGCTCTGTGGGGGTGGTATCCGTGGGGATTTATCGCACGACTTATTATTATAAGCTTTAAATTGACTGTTGTTGGGCCCGTTCATAATTATTATCATCATCATCGAAAAGCCTCTGTGTCCCGATTAGCAGGCGAGGCTTTCACCTCTTAGACCAAGTTTAACCATTCGTCTTGGTCATCCTTGGTAGTGAGACTACAATGTCATCTACGATGACAAGCCAGCACTTTTCCATCCTCTCCTACCGGGACCCAGTGTGGATGCCATTGTCAGAAATTTTTACTCATGAAGCATGGCAGTTGCTGCTCAACTTAGCCTCAATAATATCTGATTTGAGATTGACGTGGTCATTAACATTAGTAGTTTAACACTCACCAGGATATTTACCATGTTTATTATTTTCATTGAGGAACCTAAATTTCGGCGCTGTTTCAAGCGTCATGATCACGGTGCAGCGCCGAAATATCGGTTCCTCAATGAAAATAATAAACATGGTAAATATCCCGGTGAGTGTTGTACTCGTACTACTAAACTCAATAATATCGTTCATACTACAAGACTAAATAAGAAGTCGAAGGTTGATACACAGCCTTAATCTTAAACAAAATAAATGATTAAAACGATTACACAATTTACTGTTGAATTCTCATACGAAAACACTAATACTCCACTCCAGCTGGAATTTTAATTACATTTTGAAAATAGGAGATTACATCACAAGGAATTCTGTTGGTGTGTTTTAATCTGATGTTGTAGCGAGAACTGGGGTGCGGGGAAGTTACCATAACTTAGGTTAACTACTTAAAAGATGATTTTGAATATTCATTTTCATTTACTTTGGAGACTAGGGTTCGCCTTCCGGCTTATCCTCTCCAATCGCCACGGTCTTAAGTATCTCTGGCAAAGAGATGTTTGGCATGCATCTCCTCTGCACTTTGAGATTCCAGTTTCGTACAATTACGCAAGTAACCAATTTTTTTTTCGTGCGGAAATCCCCTAAGAAATCTTTATTTAGGGGTCGAGGGGTCGAGAGTGGACTAAACGTCGGATACCTCCCCCGCCGAAGCCGGAAGGGGAGGTTATGTCGGACTCGAACCGACTTAAACCACACGCTGACTGAAGGTCGTGGTGCTAGACCGGAGGTGAGGTTGACATCGACATATTCCTCGCACCCCGGTTTACCCAGGGCCATCCCTTACGGACTGGCCCTCCTCGGGAGGGGGGACAACGGTGTACCCGACTTGCCCCCAGAATGGGGAGGCGCACTTTTTAGCGCGCCGCCGCCCGCCATGGCCTGCTTCTGCTGGGGTGACAGGCTGCTCCACCCGTCACCTCCAGGCCCGCGCTTGTCGGGGACGGAGGTCAGTGAGCGCCCTCCGACGCCCGAGTTGCCTGCGCGCGCGGGCGGCTACGCAAGTAACCTATCGAGAAGGGTAAGTATGTGGAAGTCACTTCGAATAATTCTAACTCAAAAAAAGAAAAGAATGACTGACAAAGAGAAAACAGTTCTGCAGAATCCAACTATCTGTAACCACTGCCCCAGATTATGGCCGCTACCTACTTACCGTTGCCATGAGCTTTCTAAGACACGCATAAGTTTCAATGTGTTAATATTGGTCAGTCATCTTTATACTGAGTTAGTGTAGTCCAACTTTGCAATGTTACCAAGTCGGTTACCACTTAGCTATGAGTTTAGATTTAAGTTCCTTGAGTGTATACCATGATTTAGTTTGCTTTAATCTCAATCACTTTGTAGCACTCCAATCGTATCGATTCAGAGAAAGTCTTTGAACCAATCTCACTTCGACTAGTTCTAGTTACTGCATGAGCATAATTCTACTGTCTTGGCATAAAGTAGAACATAGTAGAATTATACGGCTCCGGTCCCAAATGGGAGCTATTAATCTACTTATACGTTGCGCTGGTTTAATTCATCAGCGGACCAATCTGGTGAGTGATGCGGCCAAAGATGTAGGGCAAAGTAATTAGAACTGTTCACTTGGATTCTGGTAAAGTAAAAATACCCATATCAGTAATTTATTCAGTCATTGCTAGTAAATATAATGAGGATCAAACTAATTGTTCTCGATTTTTTTTAAAAAGAGTAGCTACCAATAATCGAAATTACTAGCTTTTTTATGAATTTTTATAGCAGTTGTTATGCTACCGTCGCCCTTAAAGACGGATATAAAGAGAAGGGAAATTGGAAGTGATTCAGGTGTGGTTCAATAGCTAGTAAGGGAAAGGTCGTGGGTCCAAATCCTACTTGAGCGCTTCTATTTCCCGATGTATTTTGAAGTTACTAGCTTTCCCTTGAACGCTACCTAAGCTAATTTATTTTTGTTAGAAGTGGGTACACAGGCATTGAACCTTCGAGCATAAGACCAACTCGTTAACCAGTAAGCTACCGAACCGCACTATAAATCAATATCATTTACAGTGTATAACTCGCTGCTCTTCCAAAGTCAAAGTCAAAGTATTTATTCAACATTATGTAGCACTACTACAGCTTTTTGACGACAATTTCTGTTTAAAACTAAGTTTACCACCGCTTCCTAGGCACCAGTGGAGAAGAAACGGCGCACCAAACACCATGGAAGCATTTTACAGACGTAAATAGTGATGATTTCTTAAGACTAAATATCGACGAATGTACATTTGTCTTGTGTCAAGATAATTAAAGTATATAATTTTTTTTTATAATATAATAATTAACCTAAGTTAACATAAAAATAAAGACTAAGAAGTTCTTTATAAAGTTGCTGAGGAAAGGAACCCTATTACTAAGCTGACGACATTAATTCGACTGTTAGTAACATAGCTGTATCTGAAATGCTCAAGTGAGACTTGAACTCACGACCTTTCCCTTACAGGGGGAACGCTCTTCCAACTGAGCTATTGAGCCACACCTGAATCATTTCAAATTTCCCTTCTCTTTATATCCGTCTTCGTAAGAATGTTACCACCGTCGCCCTTAAAGACGTATATAAAGAGAAGGAAAATTTGAAATGATTCAGGAGTGGCTCAATAGCTCAGTTGGAAGAGCATTCCCCCTGTAACGTGAGTTCAAGTCTCACTTGAGCATTTCATTTTTTCCGATGTTTTTCGAACTTAAAAGTTAGCATAGTAAATGCTATAAAAATTCATTCAAATAGCCGTATCTACCAAAACATAATAACTAGCTGTTGGAAATATTCGCTGAATACGTGCCCATATCATATATGAGATAATAATACAAGAGAAAATCCAAACCCTAGGGATGTCGCCATAAATTAAACCTCAAAAAATGCTGCGACTGCTGTCCGTCTATCTGTCACAGCGTTGTGTATCTTTAGAACTGTTATAGCTAGACATTTGACATTGAGATTAGATAGAAAAGGGCATTTTATAAACGTAAAATATCTACATTACGTACTGGTTATCTTACTAATATATGAGAGTTTGTAAAAATGGTTGAATATTTTATATGAATTGTTAGAAAGGTATATTGTATAGGGCCCTCCTCCTTCTACGTCATGTTCTAGTCTGTACAACCACAGATAATATAATATACTTCTATACTTCTATACAACTGTTAAACTACAGACGAGACTCAAATGCGTCAGACAAAATATTGTAATTCATTTGTTTTTTGGAAGATTTATACTCTAGTGTCATTTTTACATTAGAACAGAACTTCTTCTTCTTCTATTGTGACGATGGCGCCTCGGCCCGCCAATTATCTTCTCCCAGTGTGCTGCCATGTGCTAAATGCCCATACATATCTACACCGCAGGACCTTATGTGCACCTCCGAGAACGCCATACAGATGGCAGCGCACTGGGAGAACAGAACTATTATTCGGCCAAAAAACCGACACTTTAAAATTTAAATGCATATGTCTATGGAGGTCGATTTTCAGCCGACCGTGCGGCGGTAGACAACTACGGTACATAAGTGGAAGTAGTTTTTTTTAATTACTTATTATAATAACTATCTTGTGCATTTGAAATTTTGACTTCCAAGATTTGACTAGTAAAATACATACATACATAATTAATATATTTGCCAATTATTATTTTTGGGTCCATGTAATAGGGAGCGAGACTATTACCTATTTACCTAGCCTATTACCACTATATCATGTCGCTTGTTTATGCTATAAGTTTTCTGATTCATGGGTAACAGCTCTATCTCTCAGTTGCCTTTTACCCACATTAAGAAATGGAGTGAACCTATTCTACCCCACCGGGAACTTACGCGGAAAAAAGAACTAATAACAGTTCGGTTTCAAAGTTGTCACAATACGGAGCCACTATCGAATCATTGTGACAACGTACAATCTTCTCGCCTTTTATTCTTTTATGTCACTTCTTGTAAGGCTTTACATCAACGCTCTAACATCAAACCGTAATGCGGTAATGTAATTTATAGGCTTTCAATGGAATCACAGCCTGCATCTGTAGTAACTGTAGTTCACCTTACTCTGCGTCATTGTAATTCACTTTAGTATTTAGTGCAACTGTGTTATATGCAAATGTGTTAAATAATTAAACGTTTTATTATTAGGTACACGTATCTTAGACTTAATTTAGTAACCTAATAGCTATATTTTGCAGGTAGTAGGACCTTGACATGACTAACGGTGACGTGGCTAAATCAGAATAAAATAGACTATCACGGGAGCCTATTGCGGGTCCAACGGTTATGCCCTGTGTAGATAATGTCCAGAAACCCTAACGGGTGTTAATTACCTGCTGTATATTGTCTAAATGAAGCAGATGGCCTCACCGCAAAATGCAAACTTTGGCTCTTTCCATAGAACAAGACGCACCTGGAACACCACTCGATTATGTCTCGAGTCCACTTTAACAGAGAGTAGGGTAGCCATCTTTTCCCTCGAACCTTCCTTCGCCATGAGATCCTAACGATGTTTCAATAAAAGACTATAATTCAAAGTAACTAAAACTGATCTGCAATTCAACCTAACTAATTAGAGAAAAATCCAATGAAATTCGAACGCGGAGGAGTTCGAAGGAAACTAATAATCGTAGTAAGTTTTCCTTAACGCAATATATCCCTCCGCGGTCGATCACAGGATCATTTAAACTACATTACGGATTGACTCCGTAGCCTAATTGAAGCGAGGATTAGGTTGCATTAGTGTCAGATGCCATGCCTAAACTATCGCCATTTGATCTTGATAGTAGTTTAATTTCGGTTGAATGGATGAAGTAAGCAAATGTTGGTTTAAAGTTATATGTTTTTTTTATCCGCCTTTTAAGCGTTTTCATTTACTGCTAAAACCAAATGTATATAAAACTAATTGAAAGTATGTCTTATATATCTGAATCTCCACGAAAGAGGACTTAGTCAAGAAAGGAGTAACTGAGATTATTTAGATCATAACATCTTCACCCGAGCGCCAATTACTAGTGGCATCAAAAGAGCCTGAGGTTTGTTCCCTATTCCTCCTTTAAGTGGTTTGTTTCGACCTTAATAAGAACGTCTGCCATCTGACCTTCCAACACCTGCCTAGAGCATCGTCTTTCAATTAGCAGGTTGCAATTAGAGAAGACCACCGTGCCTCCTCTCACCGCATCGACGGTCAACTCATCTTGAATACTTACCGACCAACCGTTTGAAAATTAATAAAAGTGAATAAAACACTTAGTAACAGATGGAAATTCATTATAGTATTCGAGATGCCGTAGAAACAAATCGATATCATTGGAAATCGGATAATCCATTAATTCCAACTCCAAATTTCCTTTATGGCCCGCTAGGGACTACTCCGGTGATGAATCGGGACAAATTCGGTTCGAAAAGCAATTTCTAGAGTGGAAACGATCGGTTTATATAATATAGATGAGTTTTACTTATAGTAGTGGGTGTGCGTGTGAGCCGTTGTTATGATACTTCCGATGAAGAATATCCTCGGATATTGAATTGATATCATCATTTTTATTTAATTGACATTCAGGCTCAGAACGAATTTCATAGCACGAATGTAGTACCATTCATCCTTGCCGGGTTTTTTTTAATAAATACACGTCAATTTGACTTCACCTCGCCTGATGGTAAGCTAAAGGCAAAGTCTTGGAAATGGGGTCACCATCGTAAACATGTAACCTGTTATCAGTGGTGGCACTCAGCTTGACGGGCTCATCAAGATGCCTTTTCACGCACCGCTTAAAGACTTACTTCTTACTATAATTTGATTTATTTGGCTTTTACGTAAGCAACTGCCATCAAACCCCCAATACCGAATGCAAAACATGTGTTCAAGCATCAACAGGTGAAGTTGATTTGGACTTCAAAGATCAAGGTCACATACACTGCGGCAAATTGGGTAATTAATCAAAATGGTATGAAGCGAATTAACCTCACAATCCTTGTAAATGTAATTCTTCAACTCAAAACGTGTATGTAGGCTGCCGAAATAGAACTATTCTGTTTCCACAATTATATATTTCCAACATCGTACCGTCATAAATAATGTATGTGAACCTTTCACATGCCCGGTCGATTAAATATTTATACGGGTGCATTAAGTTACTCACATTCTGACAGTAGCAGGAAAAATGGATTATAAATTATATAGGTACCTACCAAACCTTAAGGTGTGAATGATTTAAAAAAGGCGAGATTAAGGCGTGCGATAAGGGCGTGCAAGGCACATGCTTTCTCAATAAAGTCAGCCTGTTTATTTGCGCGTTATCGTACAGTAAGCATCAACAAGGTCTTGACGAACAAAGTTCTCAAAATGATCTTAATTTCGTTTTTGACCCCTTTCCAGTTGACAGATTGTTCTGACAGTTAGTACACACCTTTAGTTGAGACAATAATCCATACTATCCGTACTAATATTATAAATGCGAAAGTAACTCTGTCTGTATGTTACGCTTTCACGCCTAAACCACAGAACCGATTTTGATGAAATTTAGTACAGGGGTATATTAGACCATGAGAAAGGACATAGGCTATGTTTGGCCGCGATAACCGACATCCATGCGAGCGGAGCCGCGGGCAAAAGCTAGTAATATTATAAATGCGAAAGTAACTCTGTCTGTCTGTCTGTCTGTATGTTACGCTTTCACGCCTAAACCACTGAACCGATTTTGATGAAATTTGGTATAGGCGTAGATTAGACCTTGAGAAAGGACATAGGCTATGTTTGGTCGCGATTACCGACATCCACGCGGGCGGAGCCGCGAGCAAAAGCTAGTACCATATAAATCAATAAAACAGTTTGATTTGGTCTGAATACGAGAGTTTCAAGATCATTTTGAGCCTTCGTTGTCAAGATATTTATGATGCTGACTAATCGATCGAAAATCGATCTTGATTAGTGTAGGCTAGCAAGTACTCTAGCGTAGGCTTGAGTACTTACTAGGTAAGATCGATCCGGTGCTGATTGTGCCGTCTGTGCCTTGCCTTACTCTCCTTGGGCTTACCTTAATATCGCCTTTCTGTGTATTTCCCACCGTAGAGGAAACGAGTTTTCTTGGTAGAACGCGAAGGCTCGATAACTACATTTCCAAATATTATTACTGTCAGTAGGTACTCTTGGGATATGTCCGGTCACTTCGTCCTACATAAAAGACACCGTGAAAGGACGTAATATTATACATACATAATACTCACATCTTTTTCTCTGCGGGGCAGCATGTACTAGCTGTTGCCCGCGGCTCCGCCCACTTGGTTGTCACTTATTGCTAAATTAGGATGTAAGCTATCCTATCTTTCAAGTTGGATCACGATGTGCAATTCTGATTAAATAGTTTAGGATTTGAGATTGACATGGTCATTAACATTAATAGTATAACACTCACCGGGATATTTACCATGTTTATAATTTGTATTTGGTAACCGATATTTCGGCGCTGTTTCAAGCGCCATGATCACGGTGTACTGACGACCGCCGAGCTAGTTGTTATTGGGCAGACCGTATCTGTCTACCCTCTTCCGCACTCGTTTATGACGCGCGTCGTCGCTACCACTGACCGCGTTCTCGCACTGTACTCGATCGCGTTTTTGACATACAACACTCACTGAATCGACTCGCACGGGTTTTGAAATTGTAGGTCTTGTGAACATTCGAATCACTGGATGCCAGACACTCGACAGTTGAAACCCATCTTCCCGGTTGAAGTTCTTGTATTTTTTAATTTCAATTGCTTCTTTCACCATTCTGGGTATGTAGTGGCGTTCTGTCGAGAGAATCTGAGGGCTGTGTAGCTCAATCCAGTGATTCGACCCTTCCTGCAGCAGGTGCTGAGCGATAGCCGATTTCTGTGGCTCGTTGTTTTTGACCGCCCTGATGTGCTCCTTGATTCGGCATGAGACAGTGCGTTTGGTCTGGCCTATGTAGGAGCTCCCACAGCTGCAGTCAACTTTATAGACACCTGGACGTTCTAAAGGAAAACTGTCTTTAGGTGTGCGTAGGTATTGTGACAGCTTTTTGAAAGGAGTAAAGATAGTTTTTATTGAGTACTACTTTAAAATGTTGGCGACCTTATCTGTCACTCCTTTCATGTATGGTAAGTACGCAGGTTGTCGTTCGACCTTATAGTCCAGGTGCTTAGGTGTCAGCGAACGTCTAGGTGGCATGATCCGCTCCTTATAACCGTTTCTCCGTAGAACGCCACGTAAGTGCACTATTTCAGCTTCCAAATGTTCCTGGTCGCATAGGTTGTATGCGCGGTCAGTAAGTGACGTCACTACGGAGTTCAGCTGACGCGGATGATGATACGATTCGGCGTGCAGGTATCGGTCAGTGTGAGTTGGCTTCCTGTAAACTGTGTGACCAAGGGATCCATCCTCCCGGACCATGACCCTAACGTCTAGAAACGCTATACTTCTTTCCCTTTCCATCTCGTAGGTGAAGTGGATTTTCCTGTGGATGCTGTTTAAATGAGCCAGGTACTCTTTCACAACACTCTCGTCACCTTCCAGTATACAAAAGATATCATCTACATACCTCTTCCACACTTTGACATTCTGAGGGGCAGTGACAATAGCTCTGTTCTCAAAATGTTCCATCCAGAGGTTTGCAACCACTGGTGCCACGGGACTGCCCATTGCCACGCCGTCAATCTGCAGGTAGTAGTCACCCTGGTATACGAAATAATTCGTGACTGTTGGCTGTTCTAGAGAGAGGGTTGAATTTCGCTCCAACATCTAGTCGTATTCCATACGATAAAGTGATCGGAACTGTGGAGGAAGTGGTACGACGGAATAAAATACCCGCCGCCGAAGCGGAGATTTTGAGGCAGGATGTCGCGATCACTTTACGTCACTCGATGCCCCCACAGCGGAACATCGCGGTCACCGAACTTGCCGCATTACGCGATCTTCGCGAGGACAAGAACGTTTTGGTTCTGAAGGCAGACAAGGGAAATGCGACGGTTGTCATAAACGTCACTGAATACGACAGTAAAATTCGTGATTTACTGAGTGACGTCAACACCTACAAGAAAGTGACTTACAACCCGACAGCTAGAACAAACCGAAGCACGCTGAACCTTGTCAAGAGATGCAGAGATGCAATCGGCGAGGACATGACGGTACACCTACTGAGACCCCGAACCTGTCTACCGCCGAGGCTGTATGGTTTGCCTAAGGTCCACAAGACAAACGTCCCCCTACGACCAATCGTGAGTCAAATTGACTCACCTACATACGAACTGGCAAAACATGTAGCAGGTGTACTGCAGCCATTGCTCGGAAGATCAACATCTTTTGTAAAAGACACCCGCCATTTCGTAGAAATTTTGCATCTCAACAATGTGAGCGACGACGAAGTGATGGTCAGTTTTGACATGGAGTCACTTTTCACGAATGTGCCTATAGTTGAATGTATGGATGTCATCAGAAGCATTATCAGGGATCACAACATACCGGTGGAATATGCCGACCTGGTGCAGCACTGCATAGTCACGAATTATTTCGTATACCAGGGTGACTACTACCTGCAGATTGACGGCGTGGCAATGGGCAGTCCCGTGGCACCAGTGGTTGCAAACTTCTGGATGGAACATTTTGAGAACAGAGCTATTGTCACTGCCCCTCAGAATGTCAAAGTGTGGAAGAGGTATGTAGATGACATCTTTTGTATACTGGAAGGTGACGAGAGTGTTGTGAAAGAGTACCTGGCTCATTTAAACAGCATCCACAGGAAAATCTAGTTCACCTACGAGATGGAAAGGGAAAGAAGTATAGCGTTTCTTGACGTTAGGGTCATGGTCCGGGAGGATGGATCCCTTGGTCACACAGTTTACAGGAAGCCAACTCACACTGACCGATACCTGCACGCCGAATCGTATCATCATCCGCGTCAGCTGAACTCCGTAGTGACGTCACTTATTGACCGCGCATACAACCTATGCGACCAGGAACATTTGGAAGCTGAAATAGTGCACTTACGTGGCGTTCTACGGAGAAACGGTTATAAGGAGCGGATCATGCCACCTAGAAGTTCGCTGACACCTAAGCACCTGGACTATAAGGTCGAACGACAACCTGCGTACTTACCATACATGAAAGGAGTGACAGATAAGGTCGCCAACATTTTAAAGAAGTACTCAATAAAAACTATCTTCACTCCTTTCAAAAAGCTGTCACAATACCTACGCACACCTAAAGACAGTTTTCCTTTAGAACGTCCAGGTGTCTACAAAGTTGACTGCAGCTGTGGGAGCTCCTACATAGGCCAGACCAAACGCACTGTCTCATGCCGGATCAAGGAGCACATCAGGGCGGTCAAAAACAACGAGCCACAGAAATCGGCTATCGCTCAGCACCTGCTGGAGGAAGGGTCGAATCACTGGATTGAGCTACACAGCCCTCAGATTCTCTCGACAGAACGCCACTACATACCCAGAATGGTGAAAGAAGCAATTGAAATTAAAAAATACAAGAACTTCAACCGGGAAGATGGGTTTCAACTGTCGAGTGTCTGGCATCCAGTGATTCGAATGTTCACAAGACCTACAATTTCAAAACCCGTGCGATTCGATTCAGTGAGTGTTGTATGTCAAAAACGCGATCGAGTACAGTGCGAGAACGCGGTCAGTGGTAGGGACGACGCGCGTCATAAACGAGTGCGGAAGAGGGTAGACAGATACGGTCTGCCCAATAACAACTAGCTCGGCGGTCGTCAGTACACCGTGATCATGGCGCTTGAAACAGCGCCGAAATATCGGTTACCAAATACAAATTATAAACATGGTAAATATCCCGGTGAGTGTTATACTATTAAAATAGTTTAGGAGTTCATCCCGGACAAACAAGGTGACATGTAATTATATAAATAAGATGTATTCGATAAGATATGGTTCCAACAGTTCGTAAGAAAGTTGGTGGATGGCTCCACCGTCACCCTTAAAGACGGATATAAAGAGAAGTGAAATTAGGAGTAATTCAGGTGTGACTCAATAGCTCAGTTGGAAGAGCATTCCCCCTGTAAGGGAAAGGCCGTGGGTTCAAGTCCCACTTGAGTTCTTCTTTTTCCCGATGTATTCGAATCGAATATATTCACACAAGCCAGGTCGATCTCAAGGCATTTCGACCCTAGTTTAAAATTTTATAAACGTAGCCTAATTACTGAAATTGACGGTTAAACGTCAACTTAGCAGTAAATATGACAAACATTATGACAGAAGTCGATCAGAAAGCTAACTTTCAGCTATCAATTACGATGCTGAAAACCCGACCAAAAGATGAAATCTTACAACAAAATAAATGGAATCCCATTTACATAGTATACGCTCCGAGTTTATCGTTCTGCAATCAATCGTGCGTCGTCTTCAGCGCGGTGACAAGATTGTAGTTACTCATGCTGATAAATAGGTCATTTACCTCGCTCCCCCTTCAAATGGAAGGCGAAAACATCGAGTTACAACGCCTATGTATTTGCAAGACACTTATTTTGTTCTGTAAGGTAACAAATGACGGCCATAACGTAAAGGAATAGTCAAGCGTACTGTATTCGACTGATATTGTTTCTAACCCTTTTTAGCTTGACCTGTGCGTACATTCAATAAGAAAAGTATTTTAACAATGATGTATATATAGGGTGTCTCAATAAGAGTGCACCTTTTAATTTTAAAATAAAAGCAAGTATTTTATAACAGAGTTGTGATATTTATATTGTATTTTAAAGAAAACATGTTCCGATTAAGTATGGAATAAAATATCCGGCATTTTCATGAAATTTTCCATGACTTTTGCACAGAGATGTGGCTGCATCTCACCGTTGAATTTTCGATTTGAACTCAGGAATTATTTCGGGTTTATTTGCACAAACCCGAGATTTCACAAAACCACAAAGAAAAAAATTGCACGGCGTTAAATCGCACGATCTTGGTGGCCAGTTGACATCAGAATTTCGTGAGATAATGTGTTCTGGAAATCGTTGCTGCAATAAATCGATTGTTTTGTAATGAGTTTTGTCATGAGTTTTTACAATTGTAACGAGTTGTTCTTTCGAAAAGCGCTCCATTTTTAATAATCGGAATTAACTGAGGTGACAACTGTAAAATTTCAGAGTTACCTCTTGCATGAAAAAAAAAATCCAATTTTAAAAAGTGCACTCTTACTGAGACACCCTTTATAATACTGGTGCCACACTACCTTACCGGAATGGTACTGCATTAATTATGGCATTGTGAAGTGTCAATGTCATACAATCAATATGTCAATAAATTAGGCAGTAAATCGTGTCATATCATGGTTGTGGCCCCAACATAAACCTTTTTTACAGTTTAAAATACAATTATAAAATTGTCATGGTTAGGGTCACCTACTAAGGCAAGGGATATTCACCATAACCACAGAATAGATAATAGTATGCCATAACGTTCTTTTAAGTGTCCTATATTCATGCATCAATAATAATTGTCAAGCTACTTTTGACGTTAACTGCAAATATTTATGTGATCAAATACTCGTTCATAGCATGTAAGTGTGTATATTTATTTTTCAACTTTAGTATATTTTTTGTGATATTTCACTGTATGACTAACTAAGTAATTATTTAATTGAAACACACTGCCAACAACGGCATTAAGTCCGCCTTTGTACACATATTTTATATTAGTGCATAAAAAATAAATATATAAATGGGAATCCGTTCTATGATTTATGATTAGGTTAGGTTAGATTAGTAGTAATTTTAGTGTATGATATTCGCGTCTGTATCGTGTAGAAAAGTAAGACCTGTTGCTTCAGTCTAATCCAACGTCTTTACTAAAAATTATTATTATATTACATGTATATCTTACACATCCAAAGCACATTTCTACGTAAATATCCATGTATTATTCAATTAATACGTGTTTTCGCCTTCTTCTGAGGTATTTGACTCCATGAATAAACGATGAGGCCCTTCGTAGGGACGTCTATCAAATGGAAACAAGGGCGCTTGGTACTCGTGCAGTATTCATTTTCTATTGTGTACAGATCACGGAGAAAATATTTTGGGGTAAATATATTTCATTTAGTTGGCACATTTTTCGTATGTCTTGGGACAGTGCGTGTCCACTTTTATACTTGTCATCCTGTGTCCTGGGGCCATGGTCTTCCAGTAGTAGGAATGTGATATCGTTTTTGCTTCGCCTATAAAACTTACAACCCGTAGAACGACTACTGGGCTAGTGGCGAGCATTTCGTGCAACAACTTAATTATGCGGTGTTGATTTTCGAACTACCTTCCAAGTCTGATTTGATCTATTTACCCTTCTCTTTCCGAAAGAGGTAACAATAAACCAGATTTGCCTTATTAAAAGCCTCCCTGTGGCCACGGCCAACTTTTTCACCAACATTTAATTGTGTTGGCCCAAGTTTTTGTTGTGAGAGCTGAAAGTTTCCCTTCAATCTATCTTGTAAGTCCTCGACAAACCTCTTTAGGGCGCTTCGATCCGGTAAATCAATAAGCGGAACCCACTTTGAAAGTTCGTAAACTCTTCCACGCTGTATCGCGAAACTACGAAAATTGGGGATCGAGTTGATATTTCTGCGTTCTTCTTATTCTCTAGGGTATTAATAAGAAGCAACTTTATTACAATATCTGCTTAAGTCAAACGACTTAGGTACAAAAAGTTAGCACTCATTATTATATGATTACTTATTTCATATTATAACTGATATATTAGGTATTACGTGACGTGAAAACGTTTCATCCATTGTTATAGTTTACGTAAAGTAGAAGTGTAAGTATAAATAAATGGAAATCACAATTGAATTGATCAAATTTTTTTTTTTTTACAAATAGGCGTTCCGCCCCAGAGCGAGGTAACGCCGTATGATGTCACGTTCCATCGAATTATAAGACGTTGTCACGTCAAAATCTAAGTTTAATATTTTTAAAATTCATGACAATACTATTGATGTTCTTTTTAAACTATCGCGGCGTATACTCATAGTTTATAAAAGTTCTTGAATTCACTCGATACATTTTGGAAAACACGACTTGGCTCATCTTTTCTCCAATACTAATTGCCACTTTTCTTAGGAAGCAGAGCAGTTAATTTTTATTATACCTAAACTATTCAAATAATTCCCAAATCAAAAACTACTGCCGAAATGTGTCAAGTCTATAGTGTTGACAGTCACCCCGTTCACTAAATGAAGTCGTCCGCCGTCACGTAGATACACAAACTCAGCAAATCGCGACTCACAATAATCAAGTTTGAGCTGTGGATTTGATTTGACGTCTGCAGGCCCTTGAATAAACACGTCACTGTTCGCCGAATAGCTACAGCCAGCTGAGATGGAAATAGAACATTTAATTTAAATCCTTGGTTATGTTTGTTTAACTAATATTCAAGAGCCCGAACGATTTTGAACCTTTTTATTGTTTGTATGGCTAATGCTGTGGTGTACATATTTGGTGAGGTCTACCATTGTGACTATTCAGATGAGCTCTTCCAATTAGTCCCACCCTCTCCTTCACAGGATAACACGTGCAGGGTGCCACCCGTATACGGTGCAGAGTATACCTGCTAGAATCAAGCCTTTTAGTGACTCATTTCTATGCCGCACCACTAAGAACTGGAGCTCCCTGCCAGCTCACGTGTTTTCTTCTTCCTACAGTCCCGGGTCCTTTATTCGAGGCGTGAAAGGGCATCTGATGAGGCCGTCAAGCTGAGTGCCACCACTGATAACATGGTACATGTTTCCGATGGTGACCCTCTTTCCGAGACTTTGCCTTTAACTTAACATCAGGCGAGGTGAAGTCAAATTGACGTAGGATAGGGGACTCTTTTTTCCGCACTTAGCCTCTCTTTTTGGGCCATTGTACGTGAGTCAACTTGACGTGTCCTTTACAAGAAAAAAAACGTATCAGGGAGTCTGGGGCACACCGGGATAAGGATTCCCAGCAAGACCTATTCTGCTTCAACAGTACACCTGCTCATTGACTAAAGAGTCTCTTGGCTCTGTCGGAGATTTTCTTCTTGGGGTTATAAGGTTTGACGCTGGTTCAAAGAAAATAATGGACTATTAATAATTTGTAACAGGACTTAACGCGATTATAGTACATATACATATAAATGTACCTTTTGCAGTTTTGACCAGGGTACCAGTTCTGCTATTTGTCAATCATTGTTATACCACACTGCAAAATATGCCATTGAATTGGACTTTATTAATATAACCTTAAGGTCTAAAATGAAATGAAACCAAGTTCATTACGTTTTTAAATTCACTAGGCAGGATGCCATTCAATATTAGACTTTAAAGCATAGCAGTAAACTCTTAATTAGCTGACTAATTAGATCAGACCGACCATTGTCACGAGTTTGCTGGCTGAAAACATTGCACCCTTTTGATTTCAAAGAGTAACGCAGTCAGATTATTAGGTTTCAAGCTTTTACCCGCGTGGATGTCGGTTATCACGATTAAACATAGCCTATGGGTTTTTTTTATTTTTATTTATTTAACTTATTAAAAAAATACATATAAATACATGGCATTAAGCGCGTGCATCAAAAAACCACTGAGGTTTGTGAAAAATGCAACACATTCTAGTGCATATACGTATGCATTACATTCAAAAATAGCTCGATCCGTACATCCTGGACCCAGCTTGTGCTCAAAAGTACTCTTTACGTGCAGTACACGTTTCTTTCCCCGTGCTATCTTCAAAGTATAACTACTTTGAAGATAGCACGGGGTGCTACACTGTGATGGACGAGATCAAATTCACCAAACAGAGGTTCGCGATTTAGGTCCAAGATACACGGCCCGACCCATACTTACATTCAATCATACGTTTTACTAGAATTTATCATTGTGTAGGTAGTTGAACACAGTAATCTAGGTGTACGGGCGCAGAGCGGCAAAAAGAACAAGCACAGGCGGTGGGGAGGGATTACATAGATAACATTCACGAAAACCTATCCCGCCATGCCTGCCAAAAAGAATCCAGAGTGTCAGCTAACTCCATAACAAATTTTATTAAAATCGCTCCAGCCGTATAGACGTGAAAAAGTAACAAACATCCATCCATCCATCCATACTTACAAACATTCGCGTTTATAATATTACTAGCTTTTGCCTACGGCACCACCCGCGTGGATGTCGGTTATTGCGACTAAACATAGCCTATGTGCTTTCTCAAGGTCTAATCTACCCCTATTCCAAATTGCATCAAAATCGGTTCAGTGGTTTAGGCGTGAAAGCGTAACATACAGACAGTCAGGCAGACAGAGTTACTTTCACATTTATAATATTACTTAGTATGGATTAGGATTTTGTAATTGACTATAATGTTACTGTACTTAATCCTTTTAAACTATTTTTGTTGACGACATTCGATACACCCTCATCGAGCTACGATCCTTTCTAAAAGCTTCTAAATCGTCTTTCGTGACATTTTCGGTAAGTGATTGGATGTCCCATTTGTATCCGATTTCGGCCAGCTAAATAAAATGCCCAATCTAAATCCTTTTAATCGTGCTTTTTCGATTCGTATATAACAGAGAGAATAATAGAAGACATAAATTTAGACGACGAATAATATAGAATATCTCTATCTCTCTCTACCCCTCTAAACGAAACTTTCTATGGATGAAAAAGAAAATTAAAATTGCGCTGCCCAATTCCGTTGCCGTTCGTATAGCATACCATGTAGAGGTATTTATGGCAACACCAAGACCTTTGGGATCATCCCAACCTCCCTTGCAAATCAGAACACTTAATATTTATTTTTAATACCGCTTAGGTGGCAGACAAGCACACGGCCCACTTGATGAAAAGTGGTTACCGTGGCCTATTGACGTATGCAACACCAGGGACGACGGCGTATGAACATCGCCAAAATGAAAAAAAATGCGAATAATGATTACATATGGATGGTTGTGATATATGTATGTATGTTAAAACGAATAGAAGGCTGTTCCGGCAAAGGAAAAGATAAAGAGAAACAGACGCTATGTCTTTCGGTGTAAAAAAAGTGTTCCTTATAATTTATGCGAGAAAAAGCTGTCCCTATATAAATATATTATCAACATAATACGGTATATAACAAAACAAGTTTATATATTATAACAACAAATATAACAGACATAATATATAACCAACCAAAAGGTATATTAATTCTTTCAAAGGTAGATGTAGCGGATTTTTTAAAGTATTTATTACTCTGAGATCTCCGGGCTGATTTGCGTAATTATTTTTGTAATCGATTCAGAATGCCTTCGAAAAGGTCCCATATAAATTTTGTGCCCAGGAATGGGCTCATGAATGATTAATATATGAAAATTTGATGGGCCGGATGTATTTATAAGGAAAGTAGCTATATAAATACTTCCAGCCGAACCTTTGTAATGTATTACTATCTACTTGGCTTTGCCTATCTCAATAAAGTGTGTGAATGTATTAAGTTACGCTTTGCGAAGAAAACAATAGACTAAGTATGTATTTTTAATATTTATTTTAAGTATTAAGTATGTATTTTTTTTAATACAGGACACGTCAATTTAACTTCACCTCGCCTGATGTTAAGCTAAAGACAGGGTCTCGGAAAGAGGGTCACCATCGTAAGCATTTACCATGTTAACAGTGGTGGCACTCAGCTTGACGGCCTCATTAGATGCGTTTTCACGCCCCGCTTAAAGGACCCGGGACTGTAGGAAGAAGGAAACACGTGAGCTGGTAGGTCTTAGTGGTGCAGCATAGGAATGAGTCACTGAAACGCTTGGTTCTAGCAGGTATACTCTGCACCGTATGTGGCCAAGATGTAGGTATCTACTAGAAAAACTAAATGTATAACCGTATAATAATGTATACCGGGGTATAATAATGTATATCACTTAAAAAAAGAACTAGTGCCACGTAGCGTAACGTTTTTTGTAAGGGTGTTTTTTTATGAAATTACCGTTCCATTTAGCTTTACTAACACTACGGAGATTAAATGGGTCCGGCCGTTATGCTCCCATTCCGGGTTGCCCCCGGCCGGTGATTAAAGGGTCAAATAAAGTAAAATAAAAAAATAAAATTATTTTTTTTTGTCAAATCGATTTTTTATGCCAATATGATATTAAGTACCTTCTTTTTTTTTTTCGTGCGGAAATCCCCACGGATACCCCCCCTGCCGGAGCCGGAAGGGGAGGTTATGTCGGACTCGAACCGACTAAAACCGCACGCCGACTGTGGGTCTTGGTGCTAGGCCGGAGGTGAGGTTGTCAAAGACATATCCCTCGCACCCCGGCTGACCCAGGGCCATCCCTTACGGTCTGGCCCTCCTCAGGAGGGGGGACAACGGTGTCCCCAACTCGCCCCCGGAATGGGGAGGCGCGCTATTCAGCGCGCCGCCGCCGCCGTGGCCTGCTTCTGCTGGGGTGACAGGCGGCTCCACCCGTCACCCCCAGGCCCGCGCTCATGGGGGACGGAGGTCAGTGAGTGCCCTCCGACGCCCGAGTTGCCTGCGCGCGCGGGCGTGGAGTACTACTAGCGGCTTTCGACTTCGGGAGCGTTCCGCTTACACCAGGTATAACTATTTTTACCTTCAGAATCAAGTTTAGTAACTATCTCACTTGTCCGCTCACCGTGGATAGGCAGACATATTTAATAATAGAAACAGTGGTCGTGTTCAGTCAATGCTTATTCTTATAATGTGCTAAATACTCTGAGAGTTTTGAGATGCTAGTCCAATGCCAGTAGTACCCGCTTATTGTAACTCTGTAGATCTGGTTGGGTACAGGATTATATTACAGTCTGGAATAAAACAGACTAGGCATCGGCTATTTAAACTATCACTATTCTTAGGTCTTAAGGTCACCGATATTTCGGCGCTGTTGCAAGCACCAAGATCATAGAGGAACTGAATTGGTGCTTACAGCGCTGAAATACCAGAACCTCGTAACATATCCCTATACCTCTAATAATTATAGGCATAGGCAAAAAGCCTGGGAATAAGTTCGCGTGGGCTTAAAATTCCACTCGGGCGAAGCCGTGGGCAACAGTTAGAAATTTAATAAGATTATTTGCAATATTGATGAACGAACTGAGATATTCCTCAAACACAAAGAGAAAATGTGTTGTTGAATCTCAAATTTAGAGTCAAACAGAACTATAAATTACGTATATCGTCGACACTGTTATGGCTTTACTGTGATGTTACTATACCACCGCAGGCCAGAGTCTAACGGAAATTCGATCTTATAAACTGTGGGAGGCGATGGTAAACGCAATTAATGTGTTCGACGTAAACTACAGTACCTAGTAGACATTATGAAAATCAACTCAGTCCTATAGATCCCTACTCAAATCCTATATAGACATGGAAGTTTGTGAAGATCTTTAATACTCAAACACGCTCACTTGGCTTATAGAAGCCTTGGTTTTTTTTTTTAAGTTATATATCAATAAATAGTTCAATTAATTATTGTTGAGTTGTTTCAAAGCCTTAAAGCGAATCTGTCCAAACGCGAATCTGTCTAAAAGCGAATCTGTCATAAAGCGAATCCGTCCTAAAACGAATAAAGGAACAGAACTACCCCCTAGACAAGGTGGCAATTCGTTGACCGGATAGAATGACGGTTTTGTAGGATAGAATGACGAATGTATGGAATTTGACGTATATGACATTCGTAGATGTCTGTCATATACGTCAAATTCTATACATGTGTCATTCTATTCCACGATACACCGGCCAGCGAATTGATGCTATCCACAAAAGACACCCAAGAAACGTGCGCTGTGCGTATAGTGCACTTTTAAGTAGATTATAATACTTACTAGCTTTTGCCCGCGGCTTCGCCCGCGTGGATGTCGGTGATCGCGATCAAATAGCCTGTGTCCTTTCTCAAGGTTTAATCTGCCCTTATACCAAATTTCATGGAAATCGGTTTAGGCGTGAAAGCGTAACAAACCTACAGACAGACAGACAGAGTTAGATACTTTCGCATTTATAATATTACTCGTAGTATGGATTTATTTATTTACATTTTAAATACAAAATAATACTTATATCCCGAGCAATGCATATAGTCTAGAATGTCAAATATGCCACTTTTAACCCTGCTGCCATGGGTTGTGGCAACGACAACAGAAATCTAGAACAAAAAAGTAACCATCTGATATGAATTCTGATCATTAACACTAGAAAGACCAAGGCGGTCAATTTGACCGCACGGCGATTTCATTCTTAAATACACTGACCTCCTTCCTATACCGGTACAAACAGGTCGCTTTATACAGGCTGGTAATGATCGAAGCTAAGCGGCTGAAAAAACAGTCGCGCCCTGCCGCTACTGAGCTGTAAAACACACAAACTGAACGCCTAGTTAGCGGAAGGGTGAATGGAATTTCTCCTAAAAGGGTCCCGTATACTTCGCGCCTCGGTTAAAAAACCAGAGGGTATAAAAGAATGTCGTCACAATATCATTACAGATACAAATAGTTTGTAGTTCTTACACTCAATCACTTTTTGTGGAAAATGTCTGTACCACACAATGTCGGCATTTTTTAACATTGTTAGTGCTGATATAAAAGCAGTACCATTATACAAATTTTAGCCTAGGATCTGCTTATTCTGACGCGTGATTGTGACAATGACGTGGGTTCCAATAAAATACAAATTCGTCAATTTTGTTTGATTTGGTGTTTTAAATTTTACGGTAGTAACATGGGTAATTTCTTTTTACTGTTCTAACAACTTTAGTAAGAACGGTAACTCAAAGTAGTAAGATTGGTAGTAACACGGGTAATAAACGAATTCACTCAAAATGTCTTATAAGAACTGTCTAAAGAAGTTTTCACTATCATAGATAAATACTTTAACCACGAACCTTTTATGCCGAATAAATTATAATTAGGATGAGAATAAGAATCCTTGTGATGTAATCAGATTCTTCGTGGGGATGACATTATAAGTGCATAGAAATTCTTATATTATAAGGATCTTGATGTGATGCTATCAAAATATCTGTCTGACTGTTATGTAGACTGTTAAAATAACAGTTTATGAGCAGTCGTATCTTTTGGTTATCCCGACAACCCATATACGGTACTCATGTAAACTGAACACGTACAACTGACCGCTCTCGAACTATTTTTCGTGTCAACGCATGTGATTTGTTACTTACTGCATGGAAGAGCTAAAAGGTTGCAGAAATCCATTTTCATTACACCAAAAATACCTATCTACAAATAGGAATGAACTGGAGGACTTTTCAAATACAATTAAAAAAAATAACTCATACTCATTCAGAAGATGAATAAAATTCAATAGGTATAGTTCAGGAAATATGACATAAATTACGCTTAAATTTTTTAATAACCGTAATACTTCATCTTTCCGTGAGCATTGCTGCAAAAAACCAACCGAAACGTCAGTGTAAATACCGTAATAACACCACATAAATAGCGAAAGATAGGTTTAAAAGGAATATAAATAATAAATCTGGTTTTAAGCATATGTTTGGAGGTAAGTAAACTCCTTTTTTATTTATAGACTTATTTAAAAACTGTTAATACTGTGTTATTCTTTGGTTTCTTGACTAAAATTTGAATGTGTTTCGTTATTCTCACTTTATAATTACTATATAAAACTCTTAAACATTTTCCTTTTATCAATTATTATTTTATGTGAAGTTCTAGACCTAAGTTGCTTGTCTCTGTTGTTTTTCACGATATATTTTTTCCTTAGTTAACACACAGACCCCTAAACGCCTCAGTTTATTTGCTCTTATCCTTTGAGAACGTCCCGAGCAGAAAATTGTCCTACGTTTACTAAACGAACATATTAAAATATATATTTTTTAATCTTGGTATTAAAATCTAGAACGAGTTGAAATGATTTTTTATCACTTTTCAGTTTAAAAACGCGGAATAAACT
Organism: Eilema sororculum; assembly: GCA_914829495.1. Taxonomy (NCBI): domain Eukaryota; kingdom Metazoa; phylum Arthropoda; class Insecta; order Lepidoptera; family Erebidae; genus Eilema; species Eilema sororculum. The sequence goes on from OU618532.1 coordinate 5,731,135, forward strand.
AAAGTGGAAAGCTTGTGGTACATTTGACCCAACGCAAGTAAAGTTTATTTCTAGAATAAACAGCCAATATCAGTCACATTTTGGCTGTTTATTCTAGGAATAAACATTACTCGCGTTTGGTCGAACCGGCCCTTAGTTTGGTACTTATCTAGTTTATTTTTGCCGATTGGAACAATCTGTAAACAACATCGTAGGGAACTGGGCTTCTGGCCAGCAAATTTTTAAAATGGTATGGGTTTTTGTGGTACGAAGAAGGAATAACCCACATCCTGTGGGCAAGTCCCACAGAAGTCTGTATCTACTTTCTCTAAATAGATTAGAAGACTGAACCAACCCAGCCTGGGTTAGTAAATTTCCTAAAAGATAATTTTCCTCGTAGCCTTCTGGGTCCTGTTCTGATTCTTTGCCATTTCTGTCTATTCGTGTTTGTACGAAAACTGTTCGTATAAACGAACATAGAAATATCGACTAAAATGTTTCTCATTCATTATTATTTTCATTGTTTTGATTGCAATTGGTTGAGTATAACCATCATATATAGACACATTAGCTAGTTAATTAATAACTAACTGACCCAACGAACTTCATACCCTATTTTTTTTCCGCCTGCGTGCCGTCAGACCCCATTCCCGCTGCACCCTCTACTATAAGAATGTATCCTACTAATAAAAACGAAAATTTATGAGTATGGATGGATGTATGTATGATGTTTGTTACTCTTTCATGTAAAAACTACTGAATGGATTTTCATGTAACGGGGTCCAGCGGGAACGGGATCGGACGCCACGCAGGTGGAAAATAATTGGCGGTGCTACAAAGTTCGCCGGATCAGCTAGTTATACATATAAACCTTCCTTTTGAATTACTCTATCTTTGAAAAGATCCTTCTTTCCATTTGATCCTTCTTCTTTGAAAAAGCAAGACACCGTTGTATACATGAAGAACATTTTACACTAGCAAATTTCAACCGTATTCTGTAATACTAGTACTCAAATTTGTTTAATCATTATTGTACACTTACGTCATACGTCCTTATTCTACTAGAACCTAATAGAGCCTTGTAAGTCCGGTCATAACAATACGTATAACTTCTAAACAAGATAGCTCCTTATCCGTCTAATCTCCAAAACGTCCGCCATTAGAATAAGACTTTAAACAAGTCCTTAATTCACGCCTCAGAGACTGTTCGCAATTCCCCAAGACTCTTAATTAAATAAATGAATTTCCTAGTGTTGGCGTGAGTTCATTATTTTACTCACTGAACTCTTGAGTGAACTCGGTTTTAGGATAACTATTTTATCTTTCGAACATAGAAAGAGGGGAACTACTAAACAAATGTGTAGCTTGTGTGGTCATCTAACATATAGAATGAATATGAAACCCTTTGCTTAAGGTCCTGATGCATTTCACCCTCACCTTTTTATCGGTACTGATTAATAGAACGCCTGTTCTCTGGCGCAAAATTTCATCTCGAAGTTGAAAGATCCGATGACAGTCACTACCATTAAAACCATTAAAGGTGGCAATCGGGAGCTATACAAAGATGATGATTTGTAAACAGCTCCAAAATCAAGTATTATTTTAATTTCAAATTTTTAATTTGCTTTTATGAGAAATATTCAAACCAAAGTGAGCTGTCTTCAGCTACTTTTGCTACGCTGACTGTACTGCCTGTGCAAACTATAGCAGCTGCCATAAAGCACTACAATCAAGATATTTCGATTCAGGTATTCGGGTACGGTATCATAATAATCATTTATTCACATAACTTTCACAGAATTCACAACACATAAACAGTTTATTTCATCTACTGCAAGAAAGTGGAAGCGGCGGCGACTGTAGTAGTATGAACTGTGTCACAGTCGCCAGCGCAGCGTCCCCAACCGGGGCTGGGATGTGCAGACATTTAGATTTACACTTTGCACTGACTATTTGTAGATATAGGTAGTTATTATAAATTAATTATACAATATAATAAACAAGAATAAGATTTTTTTTTTACAAAACTCATCTCATTACTCAACTCAATGTGTGTGTGCGCGCGTGTGTATGTATATGTAGAGGTACTAAATCACCTAACACTTCGACTTATATATTTTCCGATTTCATCTCGATTTTCTCTCCCTGCCTCCTGTAGGTACCTTTAGTTAATGATGCTGACTGTACAGTCAGCGTCATAAATATCTTGACGACGAAGTCTCCACATGATCTTAAAATTCACGTATTAAGAGCAAATCAAACTGTTTTATTGATTTAAATGGTATTATTTTCCGGACTAAAAGTGTGTACCAAATATCTGAACAATGAGTAAACTGAAAGGGGGCCATCCGACAGCAAAAGGTACAATCCATGATAGGCAATATAATTTTACTGGATTTAAAACGACATCAATCAGTAGGTGACTTATGATTTATCAGTAAACAAGCTTTTGCCCGCGGTTCCGCCCGCATGGATGTCGGTTATCACGACCAAACATAGCCTATATCCTTCTCATGGTATAAGCTACCCCTATACCAAATTTCATAAAAATCGGTTCAGTGGTTTAGGCGTGAAAGTGTAACATACAGACAGATAGACAGAGTTACTTTCGTATTTATAATATTAGTATGGATGTCTTAGGCCTCGTTAATGGTTGAGTTTTTAATTAAATTTTTCTGCAAGGATAATGATCATAAAGCCATGTACTTAATTACTTGTGTCTACATTATTTGGAGCTAAATTAGATTAATAAAATCAAGGTAATCGCAATACATTAACTGTTTATACACGGCCCATGTTTACTATGTAATCCATATACAAACCACCAAACATAATCGTACATAAAAAGTGAAAATTAATAGGTTCAAGAGTCAAAAGTAACTACTGGTCTATAGCAAACTTATTAACGGTTTATTTATAGCAATGATTTTCCATTTCCAGTATAAAAGCGGCTTGATATCGCAACGTTATTTAGATGAAACAATATTATAATTTGGTACATAATTCTCGACTGTTTCAATTTAATATGTATCGATTATTGTTACGTAACTTCGTTCAAGCAAGGTTCAAGATTTAATTATAACGAATTTCATTCGTTAGCAACATATCGCTGCTATTGAAGACCTCTAGGCGCAGCGGTAGGTAGAGCTACCGGTCGGTACACCGGGTTCGATACCCGCTCAGGGTAAATATTTGTATGCATGATTATATTTTTTTATACCTCTTAGGTGGTAGATAAGTGCAAACCAGAGGAGTCACACACGTGCGGCTGACCCTGCTAAATTCTTACCTGTTAAAAACCCCCATTTTGCAGTCGCTTGGAAAAAACCACAGCTGTTCATTACACATCTTGAGCGTACGTAGGATGAAGCTTTCTTCATATCGCTTAGTGCGCACCGTTCCCGCTCGTAATGTTGGATTTTGTTGGATTTGGATTTGTCTAGGAGTTTATATGTATAAAATGTATGAATATAAGTATGATCATCAGCATTCTAACCAACAAGCTATACCTATTATGTTTTGATCTAGATAACACTACGCTGTTATCCCTTTTTTTTTTTTTTTTTTTTTTTTTTCGTGCGGAAATCCCCTCGGATACCCCCCCTGCCGGAGCCGGAAGGGGAGGTTATGTCGGACTCGAACCGACTAAAACCGCACGCCGACTGTGGGTCTTGGTGCTAGGCCGGAGGTGAGGTTGTCAAAGACATATCCCTCGCACCCCGGCTGACCCAGGGCCATCCCTTACGGTCTGGCCCTCCTCAGGAGGGGGGACAACGGTGTCCCCAACTCGCTCCCGGAATGGGGAGGCGCACTATTCAGCGCGCCGCCGCCGACGCTGTTATCCCGAAGTATCCTTCTAAGATTTATAAACGCGAAAGTTTGTGAGTATGGATGGATGTTTATTACCCTTTCACGTAAAAACTACTGAATGGATTTTCATGAAACTTCACAATAATATAGCTTATATATCAGAATAACACATAGGCTATATTTCATCACACTACTACTCAAGGGAACGGAGCAGTGATCATTAATGTCAACAAATTCGGCTGGCACCGGCATATACGCAGAAGTGACAGTGTGGTTATTTCGTAAAAAAGTAAAACCAAGTTTTGTTATTTTAGGAGTGGGTTCAAGTCGATGATGTAAATAGTAGACTACCGTTATGTAGGTATGTATGACGTAGACATAGGAGACAACCCAATTGGGGAAAAGATTAAAGGCATCGAGTTACCTTTGCTAATTTCATCGATTTGACCGTCATTAGAAATCGTGTGTCGGCTTAATAGTTACTGAGTCACGTGGCAGAATGAAACTAAATGAATTTACTACTTTAAACAACTCCACGTGCAGTGCAAGGCACGGAAGAGTTTCAAGGCGTGGTGGTAGTGAACGCGACTGCCACGCAGGAGGCGCGGGTTCGATTCCCGCTCAGTACAAATATTTGTATGCATGAATATGGCTATTTGCATTGGTCTGGGTGTTTCTATGTATATTATGTATGTATTTACAAAAAAAATGTATTTAAGTATGTTTATCCGCATTCTAGATTCCATAACACAAGCTAGTTAAGCTATGCTTACCATGGGTCTAGATAGCGTTGTGTAGAATGTTGGGAAATATTTATTTATTTATTATATTTATAAGTATACTCATCTCAAACATCTCGAAAGAGATGGTCCTGGGTCTGCCGGGGTGCGAGAGATATGTTTCCTGCAGTCTCACCTCCGGCAAAGACGGCGTGCATTTTTATCAGTTCGAGTCCGACACCACCACTTCCACCGGCTGGTATCCGTAGGGATTTTTCGCACGATAAAAAAAAAGGTCTTAAGTATGGTCACCCATCCTGAGACCGACTTTGCTATCGTAACTTAACTTTGCAATATCTTAATCTTCTCGGTTACCACTAAGCTATAAGCTTTTGAATTGTGAATAATTAAGTTTAATTGATTTGATTTTGATTTTTCAAAGTCTTTATTGCATGAAATATACATAACAAGTAACAACTCCAGTGTAAATTAAATCCTAGAGGTTTACAAAATAATTACGTAACATTACACAAAGCTATTGCGCTTTTTGAGAATTTATATACATATATTAAGTAGGTTATTAAATACAGAAAATACTTATAATGGGCTAAATTGAAAGTTAAGTTTAATTAAACTACACTGCATAGGTGCTATTAATATAGTATGATCATTAATTAGCTTTTTACATACAATTAGGTACATATGGGACCCGCTAAGATTTCCTCAGAAACCAGCTTGCCTAAAAGCTGTCTTTGGCAGTATTTTACCGCCTCTACCATGGTGAATGTTCTGATGAGCTCTTCCAATTAGTCTCTCCCTCTCCTTTACTCCACAGGACAACACTTGCACGGTTTAGATGTCCCCACATACTATGCAGAATATACCTTCTAGAACCAAGCGGTTCAGTGAATCATTCATTAAGAAATGCACCGCACCATTAAGAACTGGAAATCCCTGCCAGCTCAAGTGTTTCCTTCTTCCTACAGTCCCGGGTTCTTTAAACGGGGCGTGACAAACTATCTGATGAGGCCGTCAAAGGGGGCCATCTCGAAAGAGATGGTCCTGGGTCTGTCGGGGTGCGAGAGATATGCTTTTGGCAATCTCACCTCCGGCAACCAAGGACCCAAGACGGCGTGCGTTTTAGTCGGTTCGAGTGCGACATAACCACCTCCACCGGCTCCGTGGGGGTGGTATCCGTGGGGATTTTTCGCACGATAAAAAAAACCTGATGAGGCCGTCAAGCTGAGTGCCACTATTGTTAACATGGCACATATTTACGATGATGACCCTCTTTCCGAGACTTTGCCTTTAGCTTACCATCAGGCGAGGTAATTTACGAATATTTTTTTAATTTAACCACGAGATACAGTAAAATGTATTAAAAAAAACAGCTATATATATTGACCGTCAACATGAAACTAGTCCCACTATCGGTATTCATGAGGAGCGGGACGTATCCGGCCCCCATCATTAATTCAGGACCAAAACATTTTATGTCCGTAGGAATCACAAAGAGATTTTCAAAAGGCACCCTTTTGCACTATTCGACGGCGAACAGACCGCAATAAAGTTATTACTTCACAACTACGTATGTGAATATTTCGGGCACAATTCTGGAAGGTGTTGTATACAGGCTGGAGAAAATATTATCCATATTTAGTATTCTAAATGCGAAAGTACCTAACACTGTCTGTCTGTTATGTATTCATGCGTAAACCACTAAACCGATTTTAATGAAATTTAGTCTTCTTATTCTTCTGAATTAATTTGTACCCAGCCCAAAATTCGGCGACATTGTTAGCCTCTGCAGTCGCCTTGATAAGGACCTTCATTGTATAAGTATTAGAGCGCAACGGGCACGATAGACGGTGGGCCATCATTGGTAGAGGTGTGCACAGTCACAGCCTCCACCTTCTGCATCCAGGTAGCCCTATTTCACCCGATTTGTCCTGCACCAGCTAACCTGAGACCTCAGTCTATTAAGGGACTTCCAGGTCCGGAGTGTATAGAGCTGCTACCTAACTAACTCCCTTGAGGTCGAAATCAAGCTCTCGTGCAATTCTGTCCTACAGATTGCTTTGCAAGTTAACTCGCAATATTTAAACTAATTGGGTCACCATTTTGTACAGAACGCTATGCAAATAGTTAACTGGTGACATCTGGAATAGTACATACCTATGTATATCCTATATTGTTTGCCGTTGCGTATTGTCATTTGTTTTGACATTTCAACTGTGCAACTCAAGATACGTGATTTTGTGGTACTTTGATGTTCATTAGCTGAAGCTGAAGAAGAGGGAATTCACCTTTAACTTTTTCAAGCACCAATATAAATTAAATTGAAAAGAAGCGCCGGACTGTGATTGTGGAGCTCCAAAGCAGACAACGATGCATATAGCAGAGGAGTGTCCACTCCCTCGTTTCCCTGGAGGAATGTGTGAGCTTTATGACCTCACACCGGCGGCAATAGACCGGCTTCGTCAACTGGACGTCGACATATGAGGACTCGAGCAGGGGCTATACGAAATGATGATTAATGTAAATTCATCATCCTTTTCCTAAGTTTATTCTCTTTAACTTCTTTCTTTCTCGTAAAATAACGTCACAACAAATCTACCCAAACAAATAGCTGCATTAGAATTCTCTACAGAGCGTGTCCGTTGTCGCTGCAGTCGCTGGCCATTCTATGCTATTAAATTCTATATTTTTTGTGAAACCACACGCGGTGTTTGGCTGCAAAAACTATCAAATGGATACGTGCTCTACGACTTTAAACCCAACACTAATAATAAAACATAGTGTAGAAAACATTTTTTTTTATTATGAGACTCGTGGTTTAATTGTGGACCAATTTATTCAACACTAGCTTTTGCCCGTGTCTCCGCCCGCGTGGATGTCGGTTATCGTGACCAAACATAGCCTTTGTCCTTTCTCATGGTCAAATCTACCCCTGTACCAAATTTCATCAAAAATGAGTGTTTTATGCGTGGAAGCGTAACATACAGACATGACAGACAGACAGGCAGAGTTACTTTCGCATTTTTAATATTAGTATGGATTTGCTGTTCCCGGGTTTGGTCTGCATCAAAACCCTTCCTTTTTCGAAATAAAAAGTACTCGTATACTTACTTCTTCAAGCATCCGGTGCAGCTGAACTTCTACAGCAAAATTCTAACAAAGTCAGTCCAATGGTCTAAGTTGTAAGGGTCAGACAGGTAGAATTCTACTTTCGCATTGAAAATGTGGGCAATATTATTTTGTTTTATTCATAAATCTAAATAAGTACATATTCGATTTTACTCATTAACTAATATAAATACTCGTAATAGATGTAAAAATACATATGCAAGGGGCCGTGCGATAAATCCCCACGGATACCATCCCCACGGAGCCAGTGGAGGTGGTCATGTCGGACTCGAACCAACTAAAACGCACGCCGTCATGGGTCCTTGGTTGCCGGAGGTGAGATTGCCAAAAGCATATCTCTCGCACCCCGGCAGACCCAGGACCATCTCTTTCGAGATGGCCCCCTTCGGGTTGTGGGGACCACAGGGTCCCCTTCTAGCCCCGTTTACGGGGAGGCGCACTTTGCGCCGCCGCCGCGCCCTGCTTCTGCTAGGGTGACAGGCGGCTCCACCGGTCACCCCCAGGCCAGCGCTCATGGAGGACGGAAGTCGTTCTGAGACCTCGCTCGCCTTCGCTCTGCGCGGGCTTCCCGGGCCCGGAGTCTAGTCCGGACCCGACCGGCCGCCTCCTTCTCGAGCATTACTTGCTCGCAGAAGGAGGCGGCCGCACCCCAAGCGTTCGCCCATCGTACCATCGCTGTGAGCAATGTGGCGAGTGTGAGGACTCCCACCCCCAGAGATCCAAGGGGCCTGGTTTTTGCAATAAGCATGACAAAAAAGGGTCACTTTCGCTTATTGATATATTTGTTTCTTGTTGTGCCTTCGCGTGGATTTTCTCAGACCAAGTTGCAAATTAAAATAATTGTTGGCCCTTGAATAACTCGGTCAGATGCCAAACATTAATATTATTTAATAATAGACAAAATGTATAAAATTTCAATCATTATTTCTATGGTTCTAAAAACGTAAAATGTTCACGAAAAAATCTGCTCTATCGTCTATCCGTACTGGTGATGCAAATCCAATAGTGATAAAAAGTAATGCCTAAACACACAGGGCAGGGGCAATACGTACGGTACAAAAAGACAAAAATCGAGTACAAAAAACATATACAAGCTAAGCAAATACAAATACTTCCTGGTAGCCGATCGTGAGCGGCTTTGACGTTTTGTATGTTCCGTTTTGATGGTTTGCATGGAATAAATGATTTTTGACTTTATTTAGCATTTCATGTAGAAGGGTATTTTCAGCTTTTTTACCCGACTTTCGAAAGAAGGAGGGTAATATTTTTGTTTGTTTTATACGGCGTTCACGGGAGTGCCGCCTGACTCCCCAAGAATAAGCCTCCAATCAGTGGGTTTATCAGCTTGCTGGTGAGGTTAGTTCGATCTCGAAGATCTTGGTAATTAAAATATTCCACAAAGTGGTGATTTAACTGAAATTGGCTACGAAGAATAACACATATGATACTTTTTTCCCCCAGAACCATTGCACCGTTCGTTTTTTTTCCTCAAATGAACCGGTGACGAGTAAACGTACGAGAAGACATTGGATTAGCGCCACCTACCGGAAAAATTGTGAAACATTTTTTGCGCAAACAAAATCATTGCTTACTCGTCACGGGTCACGGATGAATGTGAGAAAACCATGGAGGACAGAACGGAAGAGGGAACAGACAGAACTCGCACAAGGCACTCAGCTTCCTGTAAATGAACGAGAATATGAAAACTAAAGCTGCGCGCTTCACCTCGTAAAGTTATAGTCTGTTACAACATGCCAATTCATGTCCACCCTGTGAAGTGCCCCACCCGTTAAATGTACGTATGCGGTCTCATGAATATTCCGCATCCGCGATGAGATTTATTACCGCCCGGTTTTCCGTCTTGCTCTAGATTTATGCCGGGACCGACGAATGGACGGACGGACCCGACAAATTAGATTCGTGAGTCGTGACGTTCTGGGGGTTGCTACACTTAATAATTTATAGGCATAGTTTATAATGTGTGGATGGAATTTCATAAGTAGTGGGTAGATGTATAAGAACTGCTCTACATCCGGAGGTCTTTGAAACATTACAGTGGAGAATTTTCAAATTTATACTAACGTGTAAAAAAAACGTAGGTATATTGTAAATCATACGCGTAGTCTTGTAATGTTGTTCTGGTTGCAATTACAGCTTACACTTTGAACACTGTACACCCTTGTGCTTTTTCTATTTTGGCCTCTTTTGGTTTATATTGGCTTTCACGAGAGGAACTGCCATCGAAAAGCCCAACCCCAGGGCCAATGTCTTCATCAGGGCCCCGTCCATTAATGAGAAAATGTACTGGCTTACTGGTGAGATTGGCTAAGGCCCCAAATATCTTTAACGGGGTCTTATACACCCAAACTGACACCTAGAAATTCAATAGTTTGAAATCCGTTCAATCAAACTAGGTTCTGTTCATTTCATTATCTGATCAAACTTAATAACTTCAATTTAGTTAATTTCCTATCATTAGAAAAAGTCACTCAAAGATATATCATCACGATAATTCTATATTATGGTTCCCGGCAATGCTGCGTGGTTCCCGGCAGAGACGAATTCGGGCCACCCCAACTCTTCTAGCATAGGACTTATATACAGCTCAGACTTAGCCTCAGATGCATGGCTGGAGTCAACAATAGTACCCGGAATGCGGCAACAGGCTCACCCTATTATCATACCCTATTAATGATTAGTGAAATGAGGGTGTTAAAGTCGGGGATAAAGGTATATGTGTTTATGTAATTCTATACTTAAGCATCTATTATTACTTGCCATTAAAATAAATATTACCACACGTCCCTCTTTATTCCCGCCATTTGTCAAACCCGTTATTGATAAAATTACGTACAAAGCCTCATACATCAACCTTAGTGAATAAAATCATTCCGTCAAAATGAAATTTCCTCCAACAAATCTTTTAACGCATTTCGCAGTCCATCGAACTCCAAACCTCCACGTTGGGAGTTCATTCGACTATGAAAACATGAATCGCACGAATCCACTTACGCGCACGGGGAGTTTATAACCCGCAACCGAAGACGGATCGAGGCGGTGCTAGTGGGTACTTAAGCACTTCTAAAGATATCATAGCCTCTAGAAGTGTTACTGAGATAAGATAAGTTTTGCCGACGCTTTTTCCCGCTTCGTTTAATACCGATATAGTCTCACTGAATGGCCTGTTAAAGTTTCGTATGTGTATTTGGGAGCTTATCCTTGGAACTTTTTCATACCAGTTACTCATATCTGTGGTTTGCCAAGGTGTTTGCTAGTCGAGGCTCTGCGGGTATTTTTTTTTCTCAGAGTTGGGAAGAAGGGTGAAAACGCAAGCTTCGGGGGCAGCTAGCTAAGCTAGGATGATGATGATATTGATAGTGCAACTGCAATCAGGTTCTAGACTTCTCTAGAATATATTTTTGTATGCGGATATCCTTAGGGATACAATTTTAACCCATCATTTACGACTGTAAATCAATTATGGAAATCTAGAAATTTCGATACTACGTTCCGTACGAACACGTATTTTGGTTATCCATCCATCCATATGCCCTTCCAGTGTGTTACGCCCCAAAACCGCCGATACCCTGACAGCATTGATGACGTCACCTGCACGGGCACACGTCATGGTTGCGATAACGATAGGGCGTTGATACACGGTAAGTAGTTTGTTGTTGCATTGGATTTGATAAGATTTTTTTTAATTTTCTCCAAAAATAAAAAAGAGAATGTACAGGATTAAATTCTTAGCATTTAAACGCGTATTCTTGAACAACGCTCAAGTCATTGAGCAGGTTTAAAAAAGCCACTTTATTGGAATTGTATTAGTATAATATTTCGTGTTTTATACAAAGCGGGGCGTGAAAAGGCATGATGAGGCCGTCAAGCTGAATGCCACCACTGTTAACATGGCACATGTTTACGATGGTGACCCTCTTTTCGAGACTTTGCCTTTAGCTTACCATCAGATGAGGTGAAGTCAAATTGACGTGCCCGTTGTAAAAAAAAATCTACTTAGTAAGAAAATTGTTGTGATTCTGCTCGGATAAGTGACCATTGTACGTATTTTATAGGAATCTATAGACATTTACTGGAAATTCAAAAGTTACTCGTTTTTATCAGAATCGCTCAACGTGGCGTTTTCCCCGCAGTTCTAAAGTACCTACAAATTGTATTATTATAAATGTATCATGTTGTATTGTTTCGAGGTGCCGATATTTCGGCGCTGTTGCAAGCAGCATAATCAGGGAAGAATATCCCGATACCTCGAATAATAATGTTAGTAACCATGCTAGTTCCAATACAAATTGTATCGTTGTGAACGGTCAGATATTCACGTTTTAGCATACAATCGGTACAAATATAATTGCTTCTGCATAAATAGACTCAACTCCAGTGCCGTGGCCTTCATTAAAAATAAAATCAGACAATTGTAAACACAATAAAAACATTCGATTGCATCTTTTTAAACAGCAACGTGGACAGTGTGTCAGTGTTGTGACCATAACTATTAGTTCTTTTTGTAATTATAAATAAATAATAAATAAATAAATATTTCCCAACATTCTACACAACGCTATCTAGACCCATGGTAAGCATAGCTTAACTAGCTTGTGTTATGGAATCTAGAACGCGGATAAACATACTTAAATACTTTTTTTTGTAAATACATACCTACATATTATTATACATAGAAACACCCAGCCCAATGCAAATAGCCATATTCATGCATACAAATATTTGCATTGAGCGGGAATCGAACCCGCGCCTCCTGCGTGGCAGTCACGTTCACTACCGCCACGCCACGGAGCCTGTCAATTAGTGTGTACTTACTAACAATAGGATAAGATTTCTGTTACTAACACTTTAAGAATCATTGGCCTGCAATAAAGATCATTTATTATTATTATAACCCTCTTTCTGGCGCACTCGGGTAATAAATTATTGAAAACTAGCTTTTGCCTGCGGCTCCGCCCGCGTGAATATCGGTTATCGCGATCAAACATAGCCTATATCCTTTCTCATGGTCTAATCTACCCCTACACCATGTTTCATCAAAATATACAGACAGACAGACAGACAGACAGACAGAGTTACTTTCTCATTTATAATATTAGTATGGATAGTCAAGTAGTTCTCGAGTTCTGCGCTAAGCAACAATTTAATCGATACATTTTTTTTCATAAAGCCATCGTGTTTAGCAGTGTGCTCCCGTCCTAACACAGGAAGCTGGTAACCGATCGGCATATCAGAAGATGGGCTTTAGTGATTGCGGCGAGGGAAATGAGCCGTGATCTTTTACCCGATTACGTACAAAAAGAGCGATAACGTTAGAGGAAACGTCATCTTTTGTGTGGAAAAGTCTCTTTTGTAATTATCGTAAAAAAAAGTTACGAGGCTTCTGAGCCGAGCTCAATATTTTATGGTTGGATTTGTTTATCTTTGAAGTATTCTAGTTAGTTTCATATTTTTTTGGATATATTTTTCTGATATTTTTTCTTGGGTATTTCAAATAGATAACATATTTATTATTCATATATACAAAAGTTGGACGGATCAATGGACTTTTGTTACTCAATTATGTAAAGATAGTTGTATTGTTAGTAGATGATAGTGACCTTACAGACTCACTCTATCAGTCGATCCACACTAATAAATTGCCATTAAAGCGCCGTAAATAATTTTATTTTCGCTAAGCCTCGATGAAGTACAGAATAAATGGTGTAGTCCACTTAGAGCACCTATCAAGATTTTTGGCAGGTGCTATTCGTGGATACTAATTGAAATAACTGCTAAACAATACGTCACACTTCAGACACTGAACATTAACAAGGACGACAAAGATCCTATATTACAGAACTACTACGTTTGTATGAATGAATTTTTATAGCATTTATTATGCTAACTTTTAAGTTCGAAAAACATCGGAAAAAATTAAACGCTCAAGTGAGACTTGAACTCACGACCTTTCCCTTACAGGGGGAATGCTCTTTCAACTGAGCTATTGAACCACACCTGACTCATTTCAAATTTTCCTTCTCTTTATATCTATTCTTCTTCTTTCTTCTTTCTTGTCTTTATGGGCGACTACGTTTGTAACTAAACTAACAGTACCTATATACCTACTCACGAGAAAGACATTAGTACCGTAGCGTAAATCAACATGCACTAATGGACGGTTTCAAAGCGCAGCCATTGCGCTAAAAGCACGTGCGTAGCTCTGTATCGTGTCTGTGAATTTAGGATGTAACACCCATGTACATGTACAGTAAGTGCAAATATCTTGACGACGAAGCCTCAAAATGTTCTTAAATCTCTCGTGTAAAGAGCAAATCAAACTGTTTTATTGATTTAATTAGTAGTATTGCCCAAAATAAAGGAGTGCACCAAATATCAGAATAATCAGGATATTCCAGTTGAATAGGGCAAATTGACAAAATTAAGATCATTTTCAATACTTTTTACTACATTTTGAATCTTTCTGATGCTGATTATACATCTTTCTGATGCTGTATAGGTACTTATATCCTTTGTCGACTTTACATTTTCGTCTTCTTCTTTCGAATCGATGACACGTTTACTTCCAGATTTTATACTGTTTTATGTCATATTATATTTTCTGTTATATCCATACTATTGTTATCAATGTGAAAGTAATTCTGTCTCTGTCTGTTAAGCTTACACGCCAAAACCACTGAATCGTTTTTGATTAAGTTTGATATAGGGGTCGATTAAAACTTTAGAAAGAACATAGGCTATGTTTGGTCGCGATAATAGACACCCACGCTAGCAAAGCCGCGGGCAACAGCTACTCATCTCTTATATGTATCCAAGGGGATTTCCGTAGGTAAAAAAGAAAACGTGCCACCGTGAATTTCTTTCGATTCCAATTAACTTTTCTTTATTTATTAAATATGTTAATGTCTGTTAATTTTCCAGGTGAGTGCAAACACATTGCAAAGTTGGCCCTCCATAAGCGTCTTGGTAAACGTAAAAGCTTAATATCAAAAAGCAAAGTGGAAGTCAACCAGATCCGCTCAAAACACTTCGAGCGTAAAATAATCCGCCAGACGACAGACAAGACGCATTAAAAATTTATTGTTTCACAGAGCTCAAGTTATATTGGTCAGCAATAAACTTGGAGGAGTTATAAACTGAATTAGAATTACATCTTTATAAAGACTTTCACATTTTGATACTTCATTATGGATAGAATTTTCTTTGGCATTTTCAAATCGTGTTCATGCTTATCGCGGTGCCGCAGTGGAAGCACCAAATATGGCATTCCGGCTGCCGGCAAGATCGTTCGATCTTTTGGGGCTACATAAAGATCTTCGAGGTCCGAGTCAAGCTGGGAGCCTTTGTTTTCCGTGCGGAAATCCCCTCGGATACCCCCCTGCCGGAACCGGAAGGGGAGGTTATGTCGGACACGAACCGACTAAAACCGCACGCCGACTGTCGGTCGTGGTGCTAGGCCGGAGGTGGGGTTGTCATCGACAAATCCCTCGCACCCCGGCTGACCCAGGGCCATCCCTTACGGTCTGGCCTTCCTCGGGAGTGCACCGGGTGACTAGCAAACAAGACTCTGACGCATGACGCAGACTTACTTCTTGGAGTTTATTTATTTTTTATGTATTTATTTATTTATACAGACCTTACACTATCATTACAGGTTGTAGTCACCTAATGCGATAGCGTAGCTAAACTATGTCTAATATATAAAATTAACATATAATACAACAACAAACATAACAGATACATAAAAAAATGGTAAGTTACAACCAAAAGTTATTGACCTTTAACCTTTGTAGGCAATTATAAATAAAAGAACCTTTGCGAATTCACTCCGATTGCACGAGAAGATATCAATCTGCTGGTGAACCTCATTTATGACCCGGAAACTACGCATAAGAGGTGCTTTCGCCAGTAGATCGGTCCTGGCCACAGGTACGGCGAGCAGCTGCGGGCGTCGCCGCCTCCAAACGTACCGATCGGGCACGGCGAGGCTCATGTGACACAGAACTCCCGGGTTGTGGGCAACTCCACGCAGAACCTTCACTAAATATTCAGCGAGCATAAAGTCCCGCCGCACCCTGAGCTGATTGTACCCTACCATACCCAGTACAAAGAGTGTGGGGTACATTAGCGGGTAGAATGGGTAAACCCCGTACAGCTTACAGTACAAGTGACGTGTGAATTTATTTTGGACACGCTCCAACATCACTTTGTATTTCTCTTCATGCGGGGACCATATGGCTGAGTTGAAGGTTCAGATGGCAGTCGTTGTTAAGCGGACATCGGACTCCCGGATGGCCGCTTAGAACAATAAAGAACCATATATATGTATATGCATATGACAGCCTCAGTGGCATGGCGGTAGTGTACGCGACTGCTACGCAGGAGGCACGGGTTCGATCCCCGCTCAGTGCAAATGTTTGTATGCATGAATATGGCTATTTTCATTGGTCTTGGTGTTTCTATGTATAATATGTATGTATTTGCAAACTATGTTTATCCGCATTCTAGATTCTGTAACACACAAGCTAGTTAAGCTTATCATGAGTCTAGATAGCGTTGTGTAGAATATTGTGGAATATTTACGAGTATCTATATCTATCTATATCTATCTATATCTATCTATATCTATCTATATCTATCTATATCTATCTATATCTATCTATATCTATCTATATCTATCTATATCTATCTATATCTATCTATATCTATCTATATCTATCTATATCTATCTATATCTATCTATATCTATCTATATCTATCTATATCTATCTATATCTATCTATATCTATCTATATCTATCTATATCTATCTATATCTATCTATATCTATCTATATCTATCTATATCTATCTATATCTATCTATATCTATCTATATCTATCTATATCTATCTATATCTATCTATATCTATCTATATCTATCTATATCTATCTATATCTATCTATATCTATCTATATCTATCTATATCTATCTATATCTATCTATATCTATCTATATCTATCTATATCTATCTATATCTATCTATATCTATCTATATCTATCTATATCTATCTATATCTATCTATATCTATCTATATCTATCTATATCTATCTATATCTATCTATATCTATCTATATCTATCTATATCTATCTATATCTATCTATATCTATCTATATCTATCTATATCTATCTATATCTATCTATATCTATCTATATCTATATAATTGTAAATTGAAAATTACTAACAAAGGCAAAAACTACTGAACGGATTTTGATGTGGATTTTTTTATTAGAAAGCTCTTGATCAGACGTAAAATCTTACGTTTTATTTATAAAACATATACTCACGTCTGTAAATGCCCGAAGGGGTAGGGAGAGATGTATTTGCACTTATGTTTCGCCAATTATGATTTTCGGTCCCACGACATAATAGGGGGAGAGCCTATTGCCGTCCAGCGGACCCTTTGTCTTGGGCTGTATGTTTACTGTCGGATGGAGAACAGATCCCTTAGGCGCCTTTTACGACACCCACAGGAAGAGCTGGGGTGGTCCTATTCTTCTTCACCGGGCACCAGCACCAATACGGTATATTTTGTACGATAAACAAGCTTGGAAATGAGCTGTTCGCTCAGCTATGCTACACAAGCAAAACATTGTATCTAGACCATAAGTTTTAGGCTAAGTAAATGTTTTGTAAATAGACCAAAAAAAAAGCCCGCTGAGTTTCTTGCCGGAGTCTTCTCAGGTCTGGGCCGCGTTTCGAACCGGTGGTCCATTTACTAGTATTAGTTAGTATTTAATATTTACTTTATGTTGACGTTTTGTAAGTACCGATTTAATGGTCTATGCAAAATAAAATATTTTTGAATTTTGAACGGTAAAAAATACTACTTCGTTAACTGATCTGAAATTTATGGTAGGTGCTTTCCTATCCTCGTCTTCTGGCTACAAGGGTAGTGTGACACCCATGGTGTTGCACACGTCGACGAACACGGTAACCACTTTTCATCAGGTGGGCAGTGTACTTACGACCTAGGTGATAAAAAAAGAACATTGAAGTTAAATGACTACTCGCCCAAGATTATTATATACAAAGTTCGAAAAACTTCGGAAAAAATGAGAAGACGGATATAAAGAGAAGGAAAATTTGAAGTGATTCAGGTGTGGCTCAATAGCTCAGTTGGAAGAGCAGTCCCCCTGTAAGGGAAAGGTCGTGAGTTCAAGTCTCACTTGAGCATTTCATTATTTCCGATGTTTTTCGAACTTTTAAATTTAGCATAATAAATGCTATAAAAATTCATTCAACTATACAAAGTTCTTTAATTTATTAACGTAACTAAAGCTAGACTAACTACGAATTATTAATGAACAGAACTGACTTAAAACCTTCCGATCGGTTCCATTTATATACAGGCACATTTCAGATGTACCTGTTCTGGAGTCCTCGTTCATTAAGCTAAAAACTTAGTCGCGATGTCCTTGAGATGGTCACCATTCATTGTGGAGAGTTGAGACTGTCCTAAAAATTTTATGAATGGATTTTTGTTCGTCAATAACGCCCGTACAGTTAACCAGACCTGAAAGTAGTTTGGCACAGAGGTACAAATGTAACTTTTAAACTATATATTAAAAGTAAGTTTTTCAAAAATATATCGCGTGAAGTCCCGAACATTATAAACTAAAGATACAAAAATGTCATATTTTTCATAAAGTATTTTGGGGATCCCATCAGATTCCAGGCCTAAGCAAGTCTCTCTCGCAACCGGTAAACCTGCTGAAAAACTAGACTGTGACCTCCTTTTGACTACGGTTGGGTATATAGGGACGCAAGTTTTCCTCTTATGGCAGGAACATCAGACAGACGATTCTATAAAAGCCTAATTGAACTAAATTATAGTAACAATAAAGCAAAAGCCAAGCCAAGAAGCAAGGAATCCCAATAATTGCTAAAGTGCCGAGATATCACACTAACAATATTAAAACAAGATATTAATCCTTTACATCAAAGCAGAGTTAAGTGTTAATGAAAACCTCATTCATGTAAATGAGAGCAAAGGTTGATAAAAAATCTCGCATTTACATTTATTTACGAAGAGTGCTCTTAATTAAAATTAAATCTCCTTTCCTTTTCCCTGGATGAAATAAAAGTCGACTAATGGATTACATAATCCGAGTGTCTGCAACATCAAACGCGTGTCTATCTAAAAGATAAAACACAGCTGAATCACACTTTACATATTTGTTCTTTGAAATTTATCAGTATTTGACATGATTTTTAAATGAATATTGAAATAAAGTCTATAAGTAACGTAAATAATTCCAAATTAATCGCAATTAGAATCAGTTGAAACTGTTTTTTTTTAAATACACCAGTCGGTTTGCCTCTGTCTTTTTCTTCATCCTAGAGTTAATCCCAGTAACATCCGAAGCTTTCAACCTAAACTCTGGGGTCTGCTTTTAAAGGTCCAACTGCAGATTTGGCTGAGCTTCGATATTTGTGTAGAGACTGCCGCCTGACCTCCGTATTGCAGTTAGACGGGTTGTTGAACTTTTTAGCGCTCCTACTACCCGTAACGACTGCCATAGATATTCGTATGGCAACTGGGACCGACGGCTTAACGTGCTCTCCGAGGCACGATCAGATCAATGCAAATACCCAATGAATTTAATATTTGCATTGAGCGGGGATCGAACCCGCGCCACCTGCATAGCGGCTGCGTTCACTACCGCTACGCCATAGAGGCTGACGAAGCTGTTTACCTCGTCTACCTGGCCTTAATACAGCTTGATATCTGTTATATTCTGAACCTTGCTAGCACTGAATAGGTGAACCTTACAAAAATAATACTATTACCACTTATTATGGTACCTACTTAAAACTTCATAGTAAATTTTTTTTTTCTGTAAAAAGAGTCCTACAATTTCGCATAATTCTGGTATCCCGAACTGAAATGGAACACTCGAAAAAATCCAACTCGGATCCTGTGGAAGGCGCTTCAATTAAGTTTCCAGCGCTGTGCACCATTGTACCGACGTCGGTTAAAGTTAAGACTTGCGTTCGCGAGTGTACTCTAGCATTCCACTGATGCTCCTAGGCAAAGTTTTTACGATTTTTTTATATTTCATTCTCTATGCTGAGAGCAATAAATGCGGAACCAGAAAGTTATATTTGCAGAGAGATTTATACACCTCACTGGATACCACACGAAAGTACCGCAATGTTTATTAAAACGTATTTTATTTCATACATCACGCCGATTTCATATTTTTTATGCTATGTGTTACGAACTGGCACATCATACTATGCGTAATTTATACGGTGAAAACCAAACATTTTATTTTTTGGGATTTTTTTACACGATGAAAAATTGAAAAAAGAATTCGTGAGAAAACGACGGGCTCTCAGAAAAGGTTCCATGATAATAGAGGAAGCTTGTGAAGGGGGGTACTATCAACGTCTATTTTTTTTTGTCTTTTTTTTATTAATTCTGTCTTCTCCTTCACAAGGGATTCTCGAATGTATCATACAATGACTCTCAATGTAGGTACACTCGTGAAATTATGCATGTTTAGCAGTTTGACTTCGTACTGAAATTGGCCAGGTTACACTTACATGAAATAAATTCTCAGATATAAAATGTTATGACGGAGTTTGATATTATAATACAAATTAATTACGATTTTTTTTCCTCGATGGTATACAGATGCATGATATTTATTTCATTACTTATTAGAATTCAGTAATATCTATTTTAGCGCAAATTTTCATTCAAGTATTATAACAGTTACTTGAACAAAATTAATACTTACATCTTGGGTGGTAGGATTTGTCAGCAATTGACTGTACTAACATTAATACGTAATTTAAAAAGGTTTTTCGTCCAGCAATCCAATCCCATGGCAAGTACGGGGACATAATGTTATGGATTCTTGTTTTCCCAGCCTCAATCTGTTTAATGGCAGTGGGAATGAAATGCGTTAGGGTCCCTATTCTGAGAACCAAACTTTAATTTTATATTTTCGTCGAGAGGTGATATCACACATATAATATTTCTAAATCTAGAAATGCGTTGACTTAAACTGAGTATTTAATCGCGAGTTCCATTTTTTTAAATTCATTGTGGATAAATGTAGGTTGGCTAATTTTGTAGTAGGTAGAGTCAGCATCAATAAGATGTTGACGAACAAAGTGCTCAAAATGATCTTAATTTCCTTTTTTTCCCCCCTTTAGTTTGAACAATAATACCATGTAAATCAATAAAACGGTCTTATTTGCTCTTGATACGAAAGTTTTAAGATCATTTTGAGACTTGACAGTGCCTACATAATACACTCATCTATGTCCGTGTGGTGACGAAAAAAGATTACAAGTATCCACCTCATCCAAAGGATGTCGTAAGAGGCTACTAACGGAGAAATCCGCAAAGATATCAATGCTAAAGAAAGAAAACCAACTCAAAAAAACTCTGTACCAACTCGTCTAGCCAGCATCGAAACAGTAGGCTAAAACTTCCCAACTTTAAATGAGGCCTTTAAACAGTGTACTGCGATAGATAATTGATTGGTTATATGCATAACGTTACAAACATATACTTCACTTTAATTTACTTATGCAGAAGGTGTCGGTTCAAGGTTAATCTGGCCGTTTGTTCCATCAAAATGAATGAGTACCCGACATCATCCCAACAAAAACGTATCTGTGTGTCATGCAGCCTAACTTCTTAATATTTCACAAAACTAAAATAGCACCATTCCCTTGCGTACTTGGCTCTAGGATAGTCGTAATTTTTTACGTGTCAAGCATCAACCATCTTTCTTTTATGATGTCACTTCATCGTTGACAAGGGACCTTAAATGTAATTACATCTTTATGTAATACTAAATTTCGACCGCGAGTTCATCATAACATGTAAAATTGTTTTATATCCAGCTTCCGGTATCATAACAGAATAACATAAATCGGCTTTTAAGTCTAATCATAAGCTTTTGAATACGGGGTTCATAAAATTGGAGTGTCAGATGTTTGTGTCAGATGTTTCTGTCCGATGTTTGTGTAAGATGTTTGTGTCAGATATTTGTGTCAGATGTTTCTGTCAGATGTTTCTGTCAGATGTTTCTGTCAGATGCTTCTGTCAGATGTTTCAGTCAGATTGTTGAAATCAGAACTATGTATTTAAGAATTCTATTTCACTTGGATAGAAATTTCTCCTCAGGAATTAACTGATTACGGGTTGAAATTCTTTCAGGTATGTACTCGTTCTTCATTCTAGCGTTAATCCCAGTAGCATCTAATACTTTTACGTTGGTGTCTGGTCTGGACAGGACAGATGTAGTAGTCACTTTCGGAAAAGTCAAGGCGAAAGATAAAAATACTCAGAAGATCAAAGGGCTTCTAAAGAAACTTTAGTTGTTACCGGTATAAGAAAAATTGAGCTAAATCGAAGTTATTTAGGACTTCTTAAAGAGAACACCCAGGGACTTATATCCTTATACCGACTGGAATCTATTTCTAGAGGGTTAGAGCTAACTGAACACGATCTTAATATTCCAAATTATCATATACAAAAGCTAGCGTTACCAATTACATAAATATTTCAATAAAAAAATAGAATTAGAAAATAGAATTATAGAAGATAGTAGAATATAAATAATAGAATTTAGGAATTTCGAGGAAAAATATCGCCATAATTTGTCGTATGATTCAGAGAATACGCGGCAGTGTTTTCCGTTTCGTAGCACTAAGTCGGGCGGTACGCTTAATGTATCGGTTGGAATAATATTCGCACTACAATTTTCATGAGCCCCGACATTTCAACGCTGACGTTTTTTGATGTTTGTGGCACACCGTGGGTTTCCATCTCGTTGACTACGATTTCAATTTGACGGAATGCTACGAAAATTATTTATGATTTTTGCTGTATAAAATATGGCCTTGGTTTTAATTAATATTTAGTAACTACGTGGAGTGGACGCGCCCGGCATTAACGCAAAGCGGATGACGAACTACGTGGAATGATCAGATTGAACATACTTAATGTTTTTATTGTTTTGGGCACTTCAATCGGAAAATTAATCATCCAAGACTAACCAAGATTAGTCTCTGCGGCGTGGCGGTAATAAACGCAGCCGCTAGGCAGGAGGCGCGGGTTTGAACCCCGCTCAGTGCAAATATGTATCTGCATGAATATGTATATTTGCATTGGACTGGGTGAATCTATGTATAGTACGTATGCATTTACAAAAAAAAGATAAAAAGTATCTATGTATTTTCTTCATTTGCGTTCAAGATTCCATAACATAAGCTAGTTTAGTTGTGCTTACTATGGATACGCTAGTACTATTATCTATTCTGTGCCATGGATCTAGATGACGTTGTGTGGAATGTTGGGGAATATTTAATTTTTGTGGATTATTTTATTAAGACTTTTTGGAATACTCTGTGCAACTTCTCTTTTACAACTCATCTAACGTTGGTCAGAGTCCACCTAGAAAGGTACTGGTCACGAGTTCAAGTCTCTTCCTGGACGTTGATTTTGCCATTTGCAATTTGCAATGCTCCATAGATTTACACTTGCTATAATTCTGTCATACACATGTCGCATTTTTAATACATTAATTGTTATCTGAAACACATTTTAAAAAAAGATAAATCCTTTTGGAAAATAAAGTTTGAAGTTGTTGAAAATGATGTTACCTCCTATCCCCTGCAATAATTCCTACCGTTTCTCAACTACCGTGATTCACAGTTCAGCCGCGCTAACAGTGCCCGGGAGACTTTAAACAAAGAAACTTCTCCACCTATTTACTACTTACTGCTAAAGCCGGTGAGCAAATTGTTCCTAGGAATAAAAACATACTTAAGAGTATAACATAGAATTTATTTCAAGTACATTCGTGTGTACACTATCGAGACGGCATGCGGTTTTAGTTGGTTCGAGTCCAACATAAACGCCCCGCAGGCCCGCTGAAGGGAAGCCTTTTTTTTGTTCGTGCGGAAATCCCCTCGGGTACCTCCCCCGCCGGAGCCAGAAGGGGAGGTTTTGTCGGACTCGAACCGACTAAGACCGCACGCCGAAAGAGGGCTGTGATGCTAGGCCGGAGGTAAGGTTGTCTTCGACATACCTATCTCTCGCACCCCGGCTAACGGGGACGGAGGTCAGTGTGTGCCCTCCAAGCTGAAGGGAAGGTAATGATTAGGCTCTGAAGTAAGGAACCCAATAAAAAGTGTACAAGGTGAAAAAGGAGGAAATCTTCTTAGATCCGGATCCAAGAAGAATTCCTCCTTTTTAGGACCCGGTTCCACTTTTACCCTGATTTAAGGCAAGGAGCCGAAGTAGCATAACTGGTAAAATAACTGAATGCTTACAAAAACACATAAAATTGTGGCCAAGAAATACAAAACGAAAATGTAATTAGCTGACGGCTCTGAATATTTAATTTCATGTTTGTTTATATTGTTGTATAAGTTTTTATCGTTAAAGGCAGTGGTGGCGTTGCGACCGGCTGGCGTAACATGTAGGTATATTTGTACCTACTTACATTGCGAATTCTGCATTCTGGTGTCTTTCTTTGTTGTGGTTTAACACTTTAATTATTATAATTTTAATTGCTTATTTATATCTTTAATAACAATACTTCCTTATCGTAACCACACATTGAACCTATTTTAAAGGATTCCCCTATAACTATCTACTGACAATATGTGACCTAATTGACCGCAGATATAGCCAACCAAACCGCGCGGTACTCTCCCTGTAATCAAATTAAAAACAACGTTTTTGCGTACTTACACGAAATTTTGTGTTGATGCTATTGACCGCTGAGGAGTTCCTTTATCTGAAGCTAATGGAGTTGTATATTGCTAATTATCATCGGCTTACTGGTTTAGGAGTCGGCCTTACGATCGAGAGGTCCCGGGTTCGAATCCTGGCCATTACACTACCGACGTGAACCCACTCATAGCACAAGCAATTTAGCTTAGTTTTGAGGGGTAGTTAGGAGGGGTTAGAGGGAATATTAGTAACTTCGGTTCTAATATTCTTTTTTTTTTAAATTTCATTGAAAAAGAGGAGTTGAAACGACTCGTAATTCATACATATACTCACACATTTTTCCCCGTGAGGTAGACAGAGATAACCCACCGTCTAATTCAGCCCTTACACACCTTCAGCCGTTCACAAGCTTCGTTTACTGTCATTAAATGTACGTTATTCAAAAACTCGTATGTACAAGGACACGATTATAGCAGTATTTTACCCAACTGCCGAAGGAAGGACGGTAATGTTTTTCGAGACTATGTATGTAGGTATGTATGTCCATTTATATGGCACGGCCTACAGCCTGAACGGCTTGACGGATTTGAACATGTGAAGTGTCATTTGATTCGCTGTGATTGTGTGAGTGACACCAGGTATATTACAATTTGTAGAAAATCAAAATGGTGGATTTTTGGCGCCAAAACGTCAAAAATATTTTTGACTCAAACTTATCAAGTAGGGTATCAAAATTAAGGAAATTAGAAGGAGATTACGAAAAGATATACATGTGTTATCATAACTAAAAAGTATAAAATAAAACAAATGATCAATTTAAAATAAAAAACCCGACTGCCACTGAAAAGATCGAAATAAGTTTAATTGCAGGCGGTATTCATTAATTTTCTTTCTGTATATGATTGGGAAATGGATACCGCCTGCTATCAAACTTATTTCGATTTTTACAGCTGCAGACGGGTTATTTTATTTTTAATCATTTAGTTAATTCGGGTTTTGCTCCGCTGTACCCCTGGTTTATACCACTGGTGGTAGGACGGGTAAAATTGGTATGCTCCACTGTACCCCTGAGGGGAACCATGGAGCTTACTAATTTTACCCGTTCTACCACCGGTGGCATAAACCAGGGGTACAGCGGAGCATTACCCGTTAATTCATCTCTTGAATTATATAAACAAATATAGATAATTCCACAAGCTTTGAAACGGCAAAAATAGCACTGTACGTGGTTTAAAGGTCTAGTAGTCAATAAACTTTGAAATTACGGTACTAAAAAGTTACGATCGAGAACAGTTTAAATACTCACCCTACGAGTACTGTGGTACGAGTATCTCGCATTTTTTTTTTTTTTTTTTTTATATAGGACACGTCAATTTGACTTCACCTCGCCTGATGTTAAGCTAAAGGCAAAGTCTCGGAAAGAGGGTCACCATCGTAAACATTTACCATGTTAACAGTGGTGGCACTCAGCTTGACGGCCTCATTAGATGCCTTTTCACGCCCCGCTTAAAGGACCCGGGACTGTACCCCACAAGCCATCACCGTATGTTCTAAATATAATTATTATCCTCTTAGAATGCAATGGCGCCCCCACCGGGTCCAGGTAGAAGGGGTAGGCCCAAGAAGTGTTGACCTGGCATCGTGGAGAGTGACATGCGTACAAACGGTCTCACTACCCTGTACGCCCAAGATCGCCCGAAGTGGAGGAGGAAGAGTCGGAAGGCGGACCCTGAGCTCCGAGGGCACCGTGGCCTCGGATGCAATCAGGACTAACGTCTTTATGTAGATGATGATTCTGATGATACGATATAAATCCTTGACAACTCCTTTATTATAATATTGCATTGTAAATAAATTATGCAAAACTTGACATGTTCAGCTTTTAACCCTTCCCGAAAAAATTTTACGTCTTTGTTTATGTATTTGTATATCTACTAATTAAGGGCCTAACACGTCTCATTTCATATTTTAAAATTTTTTTAATCATCATCCTGTTTATTAGACATGTGGTATACAGCATACATATGTACCTACCCACTTGCACGCATACATGCATATCCATATGCATGCATACACGCCCACATGCTTATCACCACTGATTAGCACGTAGGTACACGCGCAACGTGCTTTAGAGGCAATAAATACCATATTGCTACAAAATAAATAGAATTTTCCTTGTACCTAATACAGTGTGTATTAGATACAACTAACCTACCCTAACCGCAATCAATACAGTGATATTATGTAACTTACATAAATAATTAACTATTTCTTTTAATTACCCGTATTTATCCCACTAAAGTTGCAAAGAAGCGCCAACTTCATTCATTGATAATCAATGAGATACTGTACTCTAAAATTCCTCAAAATACATCTTGACTTAAAAGTGGACTGAAACAGGTAGCACAAATTACGCAGACTTCCAATGTTGCAAATGTAAATGAGCATTTTTGAATAATGCTTATATAATAACATCATCAACATACCTTCTAATATCATCAACATACCTTCTAATATCATCAACATACCTTCTAGAACCAAGCGATTCAGTGACTCATTCCTATACTGCACCCTTAAGACCTGAAACACTCTGCAAGCTCACGTGTTTCCTTCTTCCGACAGTCCGGGTTCCGGGTCCTTTAAGCGGGGCGTGTAAAGACATCTGATGAGGCTGTCAAACTGAGTGCCACCACAGCTGTTAACATGGTAAATGTCTACGATGGTGACCCTCTTTCCGGGACTTTGCCTTTAGCTTATCATCAGGCGAGGTAAAGTCAAATTGACGTGTTCATTCAGAAATCAATCCTTAATACTCAGTGCACCAATTGTAATTACTATCTGCGTAGCCAATGTGGTTTCTTAAGAGATATCCAAATGGAACTGATCTCTATCGCAGATTTTACAGTTGATAACCTTAGGAGTAGAACTGAAATAAACATTGTGCTTTTGCCATGAATAATAACATAACAAGTATTAATAATGTATAAGTTGTTACATAACAATTAAAATGGCACGCTCCTTATCATACAAGAGGTAATAAAGTCCGTAGTCGGGGAACTACAGTCAAGTTATCTCAAATATATTCTCCGTATATAAAAGAGCGAATAAATCAAGTAACATCATTCAAGAACCGCTTCTAGACGAAGGCAGTCATGTATTTCATACTCTTCTCAACCCTTCTTGTCGCTACCGCTTCTGCGGCAAGCTTGCCCGAAGAAACGAGATATGGGTTCGATAACTACCATGAAGCCCAAGATATGTATGACGAACCAGATTTCGTAGACTTGGACCACCATAGAGCACGCCGTCAGCTCGGCAGTGTATTCTTTAAATCAGATCACACTTCAGGGGCAGATATTAAGATTCCATTGGCTGGTAACAACAAGAATATGCTCAGTGCTCTTGGAGGCGTTAATTTCGATGCGAACAGACACCTTTCAGCGGCTTCTGCCGGGATAGCTCTTGATAATGTGTAAGTTAAATAAATTGCCATCCCAGTTCTAAAGCCGGTTGCATTAAAAGCTGTTTCAAGTTTGTTTTCCAACTATTTTTGCTAATTCTTAAGTTTTCCAGAAATTTCTTGGTTGAGCCTAAACCAACCTTTGAAATTACTATTTTGATGATTTATATACAGATACTAATTTACTGTTCTGTTTCTTGCAGACGCGGACATGGTCTGTCTCTAACTGGGACGCACATCCCTAATTTCGGCAACCAGCTGACAGGAGCGGGACGTCTGAATCTCTTCCATAATAAGAACAACGACCTGAATGCCAATGCTTTCTTAACCAGGAACATGCCCAGTATTCCTCAGGTTCCCAACTTCAACACTTTTGGTGGGAGCCTTGACTATATGTACAAGTAAGTATTACCTATAGTTATTACTTCTTACTAATATTCATATACTAGCTTTTGCCCGCGGCTCCGACCGCGTGGATGTCGGTGGATATAGTAGTAGATCATAAAAGTATGTTGGAACTGCGGAAGTGGGCTAAGGTCACAATGTCTGCTTATTATTAGGCCTATATACTTCAGTCTGTATATTGTTGATTCGTATTCCTCATGAGCAGAAACATTATAAGTACATCAAAGAAATCATTACTATTTTCTTCATTTTCTTACTACACCTTTCATTTTTACAGAAACAAAATAGGAGCATCATTGGGAGCCTCCCGCACACCGTTTCTTCAACGAACTGATTACTCGGCGACCGGGAACTTGAATCTCTTCAGGAATCCAACGACTTCCTTAGATTTGAACGCAGGTGTGAGCAAGTCTATTTCTCCGTTTACATCAAACTCTTGGCAACCTGTCGCCGGCCTCACGCTGAGGAAATTCTTTTTGTAAGAAGTAACTCTAATCATTTGAATTTGACGATGTAGCCTTCTAAGGTTTTCCAAAACTGAATTTACAATAAACAATGACCAAATAAGTAAAATCAAGCATCGTTTTCTCTACATATAGGTACTTTACTTTTTTGACAAAATGTCTTCTAATTGCATTCGATCCTGAGATTTAAATGTGGCATTCAGGTATTATAACAACTTTTTCATTCATACCTTATTGTAAAAAAGCTTAAGATCGTCACATTTGTCAGGTTCAAAGCTAGGTTTCTCCTTTATTTACTGGATTAGCCATGTATTTTGTTATACACTATATAAACGTGCCATAATATTGTAGAAACCAAAAGGGTTTGTACTTAGTATTAATAGTTATATATGTACTGCGTTTAAAATGTGTCATTTTTAATGTACTATAATATATAAAGAAAAATACTAAACTTTTTTATTATACCATTTGGAGAACTCGGCTACTACTCATTCATGATATAATTTAAGTCATACTTCCTGTGATGCAGTCAGCGAACAAACTAAAAACTTTTCAGGCTCAGTACTTTTCAACTTTGAAAAAAGAAATCCTTTTCTCTCTAGTGCCATTTCTTTAAGTCCTCCCACAACCTTCCTCGACAATAAAATGTTATACGTAGTTTATCACTAATTACTACAAATTACATGAAATACACAAACTACGCGAGAGGAAATATACAACTACTATCAATATTAATTGAGATTGACTCCGAAGCTATCGAACTATCTTAGCCAAACTCTCAGTCGTAAGAAGTTCTAAATCTAATCAAACAAGTTCGATACCTGTGGTACTGCACTAAACAATAGTTTGTCTATCTTTCGTCGCACTAATAAGACTTCAGACTATCGCGCACGAATACTTTGGCAGACAGGGAGAAACTTGAAATGATCACGCTACATAACTAAAAGGGAGCTACTATGGTTCATCTGAAACTTAGCCCCGCACGGAACACGAACGGACGCTTTGGTTTTCTTTAGGTAGGATTTAGGTTAAACAAATGATCACGCATGGTCTGCAAAACTGGTTATGGGAAAATGCGATTCATGATACCAATTCCATAAAGTTCGGCCACAACTACAGATCAAGGTACATTCAATTGCAGTCGTATCGCACTCCTCTGTGTGATATACCACTATCTATATCAGGCCATGCCGCCTCCACCGGGTCACTCAGATCAAATCCCTAATTCCGTATCGAAAACAGCGCGTAAAAACATTTTTCCCCAATCTGGTCCTGTTTCTGCAAGGGTGACAGCTGGCCCTAGCCGTAATTCTCAGACCACGCCCCGTTTTCACCATGACAGATAGCGTAGTGTGTAACAGAAAGGTTTGCTTTTGCTGTTACACACTTCAATAAAAATCCAATTGTAATATAAAAGATGTAAGAATACATGAAGCCACACAAGTGTAAATGGAGCAAATACTCATAACAATAGCTCTGCAAATAAACTCAGCTGCAAACACCTTTTCTTATTTATCTACCTACTAACCATATTTTTCCACTATACAGTTATGTGAGCAAATCTTTTGTGGCTTTGATTCAATGCCACTAGCAATTTTAGATACAAAGCGTAAGTGATATGTTCTCTTTTATATAAAAGAGAACATATCACTTGCGCTTTGTATCTAAAATTCAAATATTTCATATAAACTGAAATATTTCAGTTACATATTAGACATCTTGAATCTCTTTGTCTGTTGCCACATTTTCGTGCCTGCATAGCAAAACTAGTACTGACTAGTATTTGTCAGATAGATACCTCAGAGATTTCTTGCCTATATGGTCTTGTTGTCATGTAACCTAATATTTAGGAAAGAAAAACTTTCCGAAGTGACTACCACCACAGAACAGAATTAAAAGACAATGAAGCGTAAAAAGTAAAATATTAACAAACCAATTTATATATCTGTATATACCAACAAAAAGACAACGGAAAGCATTGCACTTTAACACAGGAACAAGAGATCTTAATCTCAACAAATGCGGCACACATTAGAGAGTGATTTATTTCAATCAAAACAATTAGCCCACTGTAGTCCACTGCTGGACATAGGCCTCTCCCAAAGTGCACCTTCACACGAACCTCCGCCTTCCGCATCCAGTCCGTCCCAGCCATCTTTTTATATATTACTTATCTTTATTTAACTCGAAAACAACCTTGAAAGCAACTTCAAAAAAAACTGTATCGTACAAAAAAGGTATTCCTAAAAAAGCTTTCACGGCCGTCAACGTAGGTTGGTACCTAATAAGATCTTGTATCGAACAAACATCGCCTTTATATCAAAACCAACCGTCTGTAATGATGGCGGCCTTTATATCCAACTTTCAATAGCGTCAAACTCCATTTTGCAACAAATTAATGCCCACGTCCCTCCATCAACGCCATCTCTGTACATTATCAGAAAAGGAAACATCTAAGCCTTTTTCTTTGACTAAAAGGTCGTATAAAAATATCGCTACAACGCACCACCGTAGCTTCACACTTCTAATAACTCGATATTTGCACCTCTTCTAAGAAATACATTCTAGTTTCACTTGATGTGTCGAAGGAGATAGGTCTATATAAACTGGACGATTCGATATCACACTAAATAAAAAAACCTTTAACGTCACGATAAAAATCCGCAACAAAGCCAAAAAGGTCCACGATTTTCCAAACATTTACACCACGAATGTGACCCCTATTACGCAGATATAAGGATCCCCTAAAATGTTACGTAATCCCGAATAAGAAAGTAGCTCAAGAGACGACTGAAGTAATTTTGTAAGAATTTAAAAATGGAAGATATTTTTTTAATAACTCCTATTATATTATGGCTGTCGTTTTTTTAATACAATTCGTATTTCAATTTTTTATTTCAAATTTAGTATTTTTTTCTGTTAGGTAAATAGAAATTAACAACGATTTAAGTTGTTGTATAAAGTCTATATTTATTTTGAATCGGCGGCGATTTCATAATATAATAGTACCTAGTAGGTACTTAACTATAATTTAGAACTTTCTACAACTTTATCAAGAGCTAACTGTTCTAGGTAACGTAAAAGATGATTAAATTTAAGTGTCTTCAAACTTTGCAGACTTTGTAAAATACTAATTTAGAGGGTTACAGTGTTCTGTGACTTAAAAGAATATATTGCTCATTTGCCTGGTTAAAAATATTACCAATGTTACCTCCGATGAAAGGGTATAAGCTACGAAGGAATTGCCTGGTAGATCTCTAAATCCGGTGGTAGGCAATTGATCACACATCAGAATGCCGCTTACATTTATATAGAATGCCATCTAGCAATAACTGCAATAACTGTTTATTTTTATGCTAAAAAAAGAAATATAAGATAAATGTTCAATTAGACGATATTCAAATTATGTCTTTGTAAGTACTTTAACTTCATATGAGTTCTCTTTCAGTAAACCTTCGAATAATAAAGTATGAAAATGTAAATAAAGCAAAATGAAGGATAACTATAATGGAAGCTAATCTATGAAACCAGCTCCTAGACTATGTAAATTTAAGCAGCTACAGCGATCATAAGGTTGCAAGTATACATCCCAGCACCAATCCTATAAGGGCATGTACATAAAACGGTCCCCTATTGAAATCGGGCAGAGGGCTTAAAGGTTCTAAAGTACAGGCCTATTTATTTTGATCTCAAGTGACATTCTCTAAATCGTTCGTGAAATGTGAAATTTTTAGACCTTTTCTTTGAGATAAATCGTCCCAGAGGGTTGGCTTTGAAACAATTCGGGTTGACGCCTCTGTATATAGATTTATTAATTTTGTTGAGTAATGTTGTGGGACATCTGGTTCGTTTGATGAATGAAGCGTTGGTTTGAGTGGTCAACTCAGGAACTGATGACGCGTCCAGTGTTGTGGTTTCACTCGTTATGGTCCCTAGGAGAGCTATTAATGGGACTGTGAGTGTCAGCTGCATGTAACTTTCGTAATAAAAATAACAAATAAAAATATTTCTAGTACGTAATTAATTTTATTATGTAACTAACTTTTACCCACGACTGCGCTGCTTGGAATTTTGATCCCGTTCTTACATTTTAAGGAAACCTCCAGGAATAAAGTGCCAAACTAGGTAGTTTGGCACTTTATTCCGCCATTTCAGCGTTTTCGAATAAAAACAACTCTCATCTATTAAAAACCTCTGACCTTGATATTCTCAACATCTCATCTCTCATTTATATTACGATTTATATAACACATCGGCACAGTTTTACTATATTATGCCTACTTGGACAACTTAATAAATATCTAAGTAATTAATGCGGTTTCGAGTACGGAACCTCTAAAAGACGAAGTCGCTGCTAACAGCCAGTTTATAAATCCTCCATTTTCAAGAGCAGTTAATTATAATAACAAAACATCAACGGAGCAACTGAACTTCCAAAATGGGTAAAGTTTTAAACAAACGTTTCAAACAAATCCATCTGTGAGTTTTATTGAGGGAAACAATTGGAAATGAAACGTAAATTGCCTAACGCTTTCGTTCCAAATGACCTTTTAGACGATCAACTGGGCGATAGGGGTGTCCCCGGTGTTATATAACCTTCATTTGAATAATTATTTTGGGGATGACAGCTGTATCATGTCATATCAGCGTGATTAATATTCAACATTACTATATTAATTACGTATATGGGCACTCAGTACGAATGAGTACTGAGCTACCAAATATGGAAGTGGATTGATGTGAACCCCCGTCTCACACAAGCAATTCCTTTAGTGGTAACGGACATTTCGGTTACCAATACTCTTTAAGAAATCTCACACACTATCTCTATCAATCTTTGCCTTAATAGGAATAGGACTGGTATGATGGCGTGTTGTATTTTCTGATTCGTGACTCCATATAAAAGGGTAGATTTGATTTCCAAAAAAATATCAGGCCCGCCCCGATGTTGGCGGTAAAGGTCAGTTAGGGCTCCAGGACCTGATTCCCTGCCAACACAGCTATAGGTATAAAAGCACCCTCTAGTCTTATTTATTTCGAGTCCGCTATACCGATTTCATCTTTAGCGGAATTGAAATCCAAGACAAAAAAGTAGATTTTATCAGTTCCATTTGGAAACATCTTTTTCCCTACAATGGATTGTTTATTGAGGAAGGATGTATGCAATAAAACTTTTTGAAACCCATAAGTGTGAAGCAGCTACCATAAAATGTCATTGTCAATGTCATTTCTTGTAGGAAGATTTAGAATCATTACATTGTTGTTCCCGATTACATACGAGGTTTTTAGCTCAGAGTCCGCTTACCTGGTTCTTCTCTTTTCGGTTTGTCTTATTTGGCATTTGAATGTGACTACTGCCGGACATTTCGGCATTTTGAGAAAAGTCACAGTTAGAGCATCGTCCGTTAATCATTAATGTCGCAAAAAGTACATAATGAATTCAAAAAATATTCACCATTTTCGAAATTATTCGTCGAAGGCCCTACGCAAATATGGCTATAAGATTAGTGAAAACCTTTACTTCAGTAATGGACTCGTTTAAAAAGCATCGCCATTACTTTGCGAGTAAGAATTAATGGGAAGTGGCAGCCGAATGGAAATTGAGGAAACTGTTTGAAGAAACCTCGCTAAGTTTGTTTAAAGGCTAGCCTCCGCCGATGGCGACGCACGCGTAAATTTTAAATGATGCGGAATTGGTAATAGGGGTTTTTGGTTTTTACGCAGGAACACTGAATATTTCCTAAATTTTCTCTAAACTCATTAAAAATAATTTCGTTTCGTACATAACTCTGGTGATACCAGAAATTTAAGTCTTGTTTTGGTTTTGGTATCATATTAACTTAAACTTAACTCAGCTCTTCAACCCATTTTTTAGAAAACTTCATCATTATAATTTACAAATATTTCATTCAAAGAAAAAAAATCAAATCTCTTACAATAGAATGGCCTGATATGCCTCATCACAATACTGAAAATATTTCATTAAAATTTATTTCAATCACACCATGAAAGTTTAAGATTATTTATTACAAACTAACATAATGAATTCTAAAAAGATCTGCCAAACGACAATCCAAAGTTAGGTTTCCAGCCACTGT
This sequence comes from Eilema sororculum, assembly GCA_914829495.1. Taxonomy (NCBI): domain Eukaryota; kingdom Metazoa; phylum Arthropoda; class Insecta; order Lepidoptera; family Erebidae; genus Eilema; species Eilema sororculum. The sequence goes on from OU618532.1 coordinate 5,765,986, forward strand.
TCATGAAGGGAGATTCGAACTTCTTGAAGCCGGCGCTAAAGTCCACGCTACTGGTGGGGCTGCGGAACACGTTGAGGTTGCCCATCGCCGAGTAGTCCTTGCGCTTAAGGAACGGAGTGTGCGCCATGCCCAGGGAAGCACCGATCTTATTACTGTAATTGAAAGTCCAATTAGTTTATCGACTACTGAAAGCATAAATGCAACAAAAAAATTAAAAAGCATATATAACGCATATAACTACACCGAAATGTATTCATTAATCTTAATTTACAGTCCCTTCCAAAAGTTGCTGAACAATAATAAATCTACAAACAATCTTTTCATTGATATAACATTTTCATTTACCATTTTAAACATTATATATATAAACATTTACCAAATTTGTTAACTATTTCATAAGAGCTAGGGTGATCTGTAGCTTGGAATATGTTAAGTTGATACCGATGATGACCGTAAACTAAGTAAAAATTTAGTTAGCTCTAAGGCATAGAAAAAGTAAATTATGTAAAAGCAGTTATACTAACTTGTAAGTGTAGTCAAGTCCTCCACCAACAGTATTGAAGTTCGGAACATTGGGAATGCTGGGCATATTCTTGGAGACGAAGGCATTTGCACCCACATTATGCATGCCATTGTTGAATAGTGTAGCGTGTCCTGCACCTGTCAGCTTAGAACCAAACCCGGGTATCGACTCCTTCATCACTGAGACACCATGACCGTTGCTGGAAAACAAAACATCATTAGATTGAACACAGAACTAATCAATTGTTGAAAAATCCTGGAAAAAGTAAATTTCAACTTACGCATTATCATAAGCCAATCCAAAGCCTTTTGAAGCCAAGTTCATTTGGTCATTAACATTCACACTTCCGAGTGCGCTGAGGGCATGCTGATCGTTACCGACAAGTGGGATCTTGGCACCGAGTCCAGCGCTTCCATCTCCATTGAGCGTGAGGCTGCCTTGTGCTTGACGACGAGCTCTAGTTCTTGCCAAGTCACCTGGATGTTGAAACTCTTGGTCTTCGTTATATGCCGGGTATGCAAACTCTACAACTGCTTCAACTGGTTCATCTTCCCATTTAATGTGTCTGGCATTAATTCCCGCTAACAAAACCGTGGCTAAGAAAATCTTAGAGAAAAACATTTTTGTGTTTTCGAAAACTGAGATTGGCTCTTCAGAGAGGTTTGAGTGTTGAATGATATGCTCTCAAGTTTAAAAGCTTTTTATACGGGATGTTATCGCAGAAGTGGAATCCCCTGTTACAATGTAATTATATTATCATGTGAAGTACCTTTTAGAAGTTATCAATTAATAAGGTTATCAAACCGAGTGTCACGGGTCATGATGGTCATTACACGCTTCCTATCCGTTTCTATTAATGACATTTATAAACTTTTCTTCACTATCTATTTATACCTTTATATTCTGAAAGGGGTAGGCAGGGGTGTATTCATATTCTGTTAGCTACCATTTTGTTACCACATACCTAATATCATTATATTAGCATTGCAGGAGTTTAAATAAATTACATAAGGCGAAGCGTCGGTATTGTTTTTAAATGACTTATTACAACTTTATTGGCCTCTTGCATAAATTCACTGATATGCTTTTATTTGGTAGCAAAAGTTTCTCGTAAAGAGGAGGGAAATTTAGACTTTCTTCCTCTCTTCTCTTTCCGTAGTCTATGAGTTTTTCTATATTTATTTAATAGCAAATGACGAAAAGCTATTGCAATATTGCTTATAGAAAAATACCAACATGACACAATTTGAGTAGATATTATATTGACAACACTACTGAAAAATATGTTCCTTATTCAACTAGCGTGCACTATGTAAAATACGCTCAAAAAGCCTTTCATCCATTTAAGAACTGAGTAGGCACGTACTGAAGTGTGTCAACGTGCGAATGGCACCACACAGGGTGTGAGTACGGCGTAACGTGTGTTTGTGCACCGGGCATTTAGAATTTGCTACCTTTGTGATTTAAAAATAAAAATCCAATGTCATGTTGCCTTGTGAGTTTATAGTTCAAAAATGCTACCGAAAAATATCAAAATTTCAGACTGCCTTGTATTTCTTCCTATAAGCAATGTTTATGTACTCGTAGTTGTATTTTTGTCGGGATTTTGATAACAATGAAATTCAAAGTGATGCTGGTATTTTGTATCAAAATAAACTAACTTTTAGCTTTATTAACTTACACAAAATGTTATTTATTAATAAGATTACATGCTTTACGGCCTGGAGCACCAAAAAAGATAGGTTGTTTATAGATGCTTCCTTATACAATACAATAGATACTTGAGCTAAGTAAATGAAATCAAGGTAATAAATAAGAAGTATAAAAGGACTTTTCGTTGGAACAGGTTCTAGGTATTTCCGAAAATGGGGTGCTCTGATTTGAGACGGCGTTGCTAGACATATCTAAGACATTCCATATGAATAGTGATATTGGGAAGAACCGATAAGATCAAAGATCGTTATGAAATAATATGAGGAAAATATGAACTAAAAAACAACAAACAAAAAACACCTCCAAAAAGTTGAAAATAAATGGAGTTTGTCTTTTAACTTTTAATATACCTAGTGATATTTTGATTCAACGGTTGCCATGTCGGGGGACCCTAACTGATTAAGCACTCCGTTATATTAACGGAACAGTTAAAGGTCCCCCGACATGGCAACCGTTGAACCAAATTATCACTAGGTATATTAAAAGTTAAAAGACAAACTCCATTTCTTTTCAACTTTTTGGAGGTGTTTTTGTGACGGGGGTTTTTTTAATTTTTAATTTAATTTTTATTTTATACTTTTTAAATTGATCTGCTAGTCAAGCTCTTTCATTTGATACCCATATTGTGGGAATTATGAAGAAATATGTATTCCGACATGTGGCGGCGGCCGTCTTGGGCCGATTTTTTTCAAACATAGCTAAGAAAGAAAGAAAGAAAGAAAGAAAACTCATTTATTGAGAATCAGCGCAAAATGGCACACAAAATACACAAATAAAACTATTATCGACAGAAAAAAAAACGACTAAAAAGACTAAGTGACGTATGCTGACGAGAAGTCTGACAGTTCTCTGAATGTCAGTGTCACTCGGCTGTCAGCTACGTCACGGGTCACGCCACTATATGTATGCGACACGACGTGGCATACTTACGTGGCAGATATTTGAACGTCGTTTTTCTTCTCCGCCTTCATGCACAAGTGCACTGTGTTCCCAAAGGATGAACACTCAGCATACACTGCGATGGGTATCAGCCACCACAGCACTGATTTTCAGTGCCACCCTTACATTACAAGTTACAAGAACACTCCTGACTAATATACCTTTCAAACAAAAAAAAACTAAATCCAAATCTGTTCAGCCGTTTGGGTGCTACGATGCCACAGACAGAAAAGTTTATAAATGTTTGTTTCTTTTCATTAAAATAATATATTTTACGGAAGACTACATAGGGCTCCATTTCTATTTTTATTCATATTTTATTTATTGGCTACACAAATTCTAGCTACATATGACACGACTACTACACTGGTACGAATCCAGGTCTAAATCAATTTTGCTTAGCAAGAGGAGTTAGGGGGAATACTAGAAATTTCAGTTCTATAAAAATGCATTAATTACATATTAAGAGGTAATCTTCCATGGCAATGCAAATTGTATTTTCAGATAACCTATTGCTCTTTTACAGCCGTACGGTACGCTACGAGACAGTATGATAAGAGTACTTTACTTATTAATATTATTGCTCAGGGATCGGGGATTCTTTTCCATTGCTACTACTATAAATATGTGAACTTGTCTTCTGATCATATCATTCCACACTTCAGTTTACCAAGTACAACTTGCCAGGAACCAAATATTCCAAACAAAATGTACGCAACAAAGATGTTCGTAGCTATGGTTGTGTTAGTGGGTGCAAGTGCAAGACATATTCTATTGGAAGAAGTTCCATATGGATTCCATGGAGAACACATATATCCTGAATATTTGGAACGGGATATCGAGTACCATCATCCAGGACCTTTAGCAAGTGCTAGAGTGCGTCGTCAAGCACAAGGCAGTCTTACACTCAACAGCGATGGAACTACTGGACTCGGCGTCAAAGTGCCTATTGTTGGCAATGACAGGAATAGTCTGAGCGCGCTCGGAAGTGTGGGCCTAGACAACCACATGAATAGCGCATCGAGAGGCTTCGGATTGGCTTTAGATAATGTGTAAGAATTCTTTTAAATTCTAATTAGGTTTGATTTACCGTGTTTTAATTCTTTCATTGTTTATCATTGAATATTCATTGATTCTCTAATAAAGCTTGTTGTTCTCCAGCAATGGCCACGGTCTGTCCGTGATGAAGGAGACGGTCCCCGGCTTCGGCTCCAAGTTGACTGGCGCCGGCCACGCGACGCTCTTCAACAACGACGTCCACAGAGTGGGCGCCAACGCCTTCGTCTCCAGGAACATGCCCACCAACTTCCCCAACGTGCCCAACTTCAACACTGTTGGCGGAGGCGTCGACTATACGTTCAAGTTAGTATAAACATTGATAAATATTACATTTTAAATTAATTAAATTACTTCTTACAACAGTCGCTGGATTTCAGTTACACAACATTCAGATATCTATTTATTTTTTAATTTTCTTCAGGAACACGGTCGGTGCTTCCCTGGGCATGGCGCACACTCCGTTCCTGGAGCGCAAGGACTACTCGGCGATGGGCAACCTCAACCTGTTCCGCAACCCCACTACCTCTGTGGACTTCAGCGCCGGCTACAAGAAGTTCGAGACTCCCTTCATGAACAGCGGCTGGAAACCCAACTTTGGACTTTCATTTGGCAGATCTTTTTAGAAAATTAACTTTTTTAATATATTATTTTCATTTTCACTTATTTCAGTATTGTGCTAATAATATTTTCATTGAATTGTAAATAATATCGAATAAAATATAAATACTTTTAAATTAAGTCAGTCTCTTAATTCAATCTAAATTTTCTTCCCAGACATTACTAAATTTTTGAATACGATAACGCGACAAAATACCTATAGTTTTGTGAATATTTCGAGTATATTACAAGAGTATATTAGAAAAATTACAAGGAAATGAAAAATGGAAACGAAAAGCGCTTTAAAAAAACGTCCACGTGCGAGTCGGACTCACCCATGAAGGGTTCCGTAGTAGCAAGTAACATAATATAAAAGTTTATTTTAACACGTTCGCTGTGGCAGTGATTTACTTATGCACCAACCTGTAGAAAATAATGGTTCACGGTTTATGCATTTTTATTTTTTGAGTTTGAGTTTGCGTTGCAATGTTTTTATATTATTTTTGAGTTAATTGGATGGTATGCGAAAATGGCGGTATATGACATTTAAAAAAATCCGTCCTAATGGTGTTAAACGTCTGATCAGTCAGTCAGGTACAGGGGAAATGCTCTGACCACAGAGCCACACAGTCTCGCCTGACGCGTTCCGAATTCTGCTATAGATAGATATGGCTGTCTTTGGCTGACGGAGGGAGTCATCCACCTATATTCGTACGAACTAGACGGTAGTTTAGAAGAATTGTAAATCATTAGTCAGTCTTTTTTTTATCGTGCAAAAAATTCCACGGATGCCACCCCCACGGAGCCGGTGGAGGCGGTTATGTCGGACTCGAACCGACTAAAACGCACCCCCTCTTGGGTCTTTGGTTGCCGGAGGTGAGATCGCCGAAAGCATATCTAAGACCCAGGACCAATCATTAGTCAGTCTTAGTAATCCTGCTACGAACATTGCTTTCCTTACAAAAATAGTCAATTTTCCTACAGCATGACAGTCATTTGGTTACGTGAGTAAACTGAATCACAATATTCTGCAATCGAACCAGTATAAAAGATATTTCATTACATTGATTCCCTACATCAAGTGTCACACTCCGAGCACAAAGGGTTAGGAGGTTTTTGAATACGGTAACCAATGATTACCGCCATTGTTGTGGAGTCCAAGCTTTGTGGATTTGTTCGAAGAGTTCAGCCCTTCTAGACAAGTGGCAATTCTGTAGCCGGCGTATCGTGGAATAGAATGACAAAATGTATGGAATTTGACATATATGACAGTCGTCAACGAATGTCATATACTTATGTCAAGAATGTATGGGACATTCGTCATTCTATTGGGAGGGGTAGATAACGTTCTTACCATAACAATTTCCTACGATCTGCCTAGGAACTCGCAGGTTACAAATGTGGTGTGGTGAGGTGCCGTATTGTACAGGGCAAAGAGTACTACAGTAAATATACTCGTATTTTCTGGGTTCAAGGTTCAAAGGAACATAGATCATAGATCACATCCATACTCATATTATAAATGCGAAAGTAACTCTGTCTGTCTGTCTGTATGTTACGTTTTCACGCTTAAACCACTGAACCGATTTTGATGAAATTTAATATAGGGGTAGATTAGACTATGAGAAAGGATATAGGCATGTTTGGTCGCGATAACCAACATCCGGGCGGAGCCGCGGGCAAAAGCTAGTAAATAATAAATTTGTTTCCCAAGGTCAATTTGATACCTACAGGCGATATTGCAATAGACATGTGACCCTGCATAACATTAATATACATACATATTTTTATTTAAAATTTTACACATCGTACGTCTAAAGAAAGGTCTGAGAGTAATTTTGTGAATGTTACCACAAGCCGGTCCCGTCGTTCCCAACTGTCACGAACGTCTGTGACAGTCGACATTGGATTTAGTGCCCCAAATATTCTAATATATTAGAATGTCGTTATCCCTTTGTATGTGTGTTAGTACTGAATTCTTATAAAATCGATAGCTAATGCGGACTTTTTTATGTCTATTCGATAGAAACAACCCCACCTGGGTTTTGACGTCATCTGCAGTGTAGCGGTTGAGCGTTTGACTGAGTCAGAAGTTGCGAGTTCGATTTCCGCCCAGTGCAAATATATTCGCCGCAGCTTTACTTTAATTTATACTGGATATGGAAGAATTGGGTACTGTAGGCTTCAGTTTTATATATCACGATAATGATTATTATTAGGGCCGTATACTTGAAGCTCCTATATATCATGTTGGGAATAAAGTTGTTCTTAAGGAAATACTGTAATTTTAACGTCAATGACATTTTATTCGAATTTATTTACAATGGAACCGAAATAATATTATCACAATACTGAAATTAATGAAAATGATGACGGTCGAATGGTGAAAATAAACTATCTTAAAAAGATCTGCCAAAAGAAAGTCCAAAGTTGGGTTTCCAGCCGCTGTTCATGAAGGGAGTCTCGAACTTCTTGTAGCCGGCGCTGAAGTCCACAGAGGTAGTGGGGTTGCGGAACAGGTTAAGGTTGCCCATCGCCGAGTAGTCCTTGCGCTCCAGGAACGGAGTGTGCGCCATGCCCAGGGAAGCACCGATCTTGTTCCTGAAGAAAATTAAAAACTAAATAAATATCTGAATGCTGTGTGTTACTGAAGTGCATCAATTATATAATATTACTGTAGAATTTACTTCAATAAATAAAGAATTTAAACTACAACACATTGTTTCAAAGTTCATATACTAACTTGAACGTATAGTCGACGCCTCCGCCAACAGTGTTGAAGTTGGGCACGTTGGGGAAGTTGGTGGGCATGTTCCTGGAGACGAAGGCGTTGGCGCCCACTCTGTGGACGTCGTTGTTGAAGAGCGTCGCGTGGCCGGCGCCAGTCAACTTGGAGCCGAAGCCGGGGACCGTCTCCTTCATCACGGACAGACCGTGACCATTGCTGGAGAACAACACGCTTTATTAGATACTCAATTGTAATCAATTAACATTAGCATGAACAACATGTACTAGACATGAACTAAGAAATAAAGTTAGATTCTTATAAATATTACTTACACATTATCTAAAGCCAATCCGAAGCCTCTGGATGCCGTGTTCATGTGGTTGTCTAGGCCCACACTTCCGAGCGCGCTCAGACTATTCCTGTCGTTGCCAACAATAGGCACTTTGACGCCGAGTCCAGAAGTTCCATCGCTGTTGAGTGTGAGACTGCCTTGTGCTTGACGACGTACTCTAGAACTTGCTGAGTATCCTGGTAGGTCGAACTCCTGGTCTAAATGCTCTGGGTAAATATATTCTTCATTGAATCCGTATGGAGCATCTTCCCACTGAACATGTCTTGCGCTTGCGCCTACTAACAAAACAGTTGCCAAAAATAACTTAGTTGCGTACATCTTTGGTTGAGCTTTTAGATGATGAAAAGAACAAGTTGTTCTTAGTGAATTCAATTGAAGAATGATGCGAAGATGAAATAATCTGAGTTATATATGAGAGATGGTGCATTGAAAAGGATTCCCCGACCCGTAAGCGATAGTCAGCAAATGTAAAGTACCTACTATCGCGGGTATCAAAAGGTTATCTGATAGATTTTCGCTGTGACATTTTAAATTAATGAATCTTAAATTTATAGCATCATTATCTGTGATGCTATTAATTTCAGTAGTAAACAATGTAATAACATTTTTTTTTCAAAGGGCATCTACGTCTTCTTCAGCCCGACACACGCCTTCCAAATGCCCGGGAATGGAGTCCCGAGAGTTATGGATTAAAGAAACGTAATAATTATAATAGGAAATTTGTGTATTTATTAACAACCACTTAGATCATAGACAGAGCAGAAAAAAATCTCAGTCACCTGAAATTAAAACGCTACGTCACCTATAAATTTTCCTCATATTATTTAATTTTTTATGCGTTTTTCACCAATTTGCAATTCCTTGTGTCTTTGATACGGAGAAAATACAAGTTTGTTTTAATGTATTTTCTTTGAAAATTCGCCTATGTCAATAAAAATGTACATTTTTTTGTTTTTTTTTTTTTAAAAGAATATTAGAACCGTAGTTACTAATATTCCCTCTAACCCCTCCAACTATGCTAAAATGCTTAATGTATTTTCTTTGAAAATTCGCCTATGTCAATAAAAATGTACTTTTTTGTTTTTTTTATTAAAAGAATATTAGAACCGAAGTTACTAATATTCCCTCTAACCCCTCCAACTATGCTAAATTGCTTGTACTAGGAGTGGGTTCACGTCGGTAGTGTAATGGCCAGGATCGAACCCGGGACCTCTCGATCGTAGAGTGTGTGACATTTTCTATTGTTGAAACTTGAGGTGATGCATAGATTACTCGAATGATAGCAACCTATTTTTCTTTGTCCGAATGCTAATTATTCCATTAAAAGCTTGAATGTACTATATAGTTCGGGGTCGGCTCTACTAGCCTTTATATGCACAATTAGCTTGCCTTGCCCTTTACAGGAGCGACTGTCATCTGACCTGCTTTTTTTTTCGTGCGGAAATCCCACGGAGGACAGAATATGATTAAGTAACGGAGATGCCCCATTGATATTTCTCCTAATAAAAACGCGCGCCGAATGCGGGTGGGAAGAAAGACGCGCGGGGTGTCAAAAGTCGAAGGACTTCATAGGTATAACGTTCCTACCGAATGAGTCCATTTGACGTTTGGATGGCACGTGACTCGATTGCCTTGCAACAACTCCGCTATCATTTCCTTTTCCATGGGAAATCCCCTCGGATACCCCCCTGCCGGAGCCGGAAGGGGTGGTTATGTCGGACTCGAACCGACTAAAACCGCACGCCGACTGTGGGTCGTGGTGCTAGGCCGGAGGTGAGGTTGTCATCGACATATCCCTCGCACCCCGGCTGACCCATTTTTTTTAATTGCTAATGTCGGGCACCCCTGAACCATCTGAGCGCTGGCGACTTGAAGAAGTGCGCTTATTAACACCCGTGGAGGGGATGGCGAAGTGAATATAGAAAAAGGCGGGAAGTGAACTAACACTTTCAAAAACATAATAGTGTTGCAACTATCAGAAGTCGAACATATTATGAAACTAACCCACCAACTGATTTAAACTTTAGCTTGCTTATTTTTTTGTTGTATTTAATAATCCAAAACCTTAAAAATCTTATTTTGTGATATCTTACAGAAGTTGTATACTTGATAACCTATTGCACTTTAACAAACGTGCGGTAAAAAGTTCTACACATTACTCATATAGCTCGGGGGAATACTTTTATGATGCTTCAGTCCTTATAAATAAGAGATTTTGTTAGATATCACATCATACCACAACTGAACTTAGTAAGAACATCTTGTTCTTTACGTTTAAAACTCCAACAAAATGTACGCAGTTAAGTTATTCATAGCTACAGTTTTGTTAGTAGCTGTAAGCGCAAGACACGTACCATGGGAAGAAACCACATACAAATTCGATGAGGAATATGGATACCCGGAAAATTTAGACAAGGACTTTGAATACCAACATCCAGGACACCTATTGAATGCTAGAGTACGTCGTCAAGCACAAGGCAGTCTCACACTCAACAGCGATGGAACTACTGGACTTGGCGTCAAAGTGCCTATTGTTGGCAACGACAGGAATAGTCTGAGCGCGCTGGGAAGTGTGGGCCTAGACAACCACATGAACACGGCATCGAGAGGTTTCGGATTGGCTTTAGATAATGTGTAAGTGATATTTATAAACCTCCAACTTTATTTTAAAGTACACTTTTAATATATGATATTCATATTTATGTTAAGTGATTACAATTGATTGTCTAATAAAACGTGTTGTTCTACAGCAATGGCCACGGTCTGTCCGTGATGAAGGAGACGGTCCCCGGCTTCGGCTCCAAGTTGACTGGCGCCGGCCACGCGACGCTCTTCAACAACGACGTCCACAGAGTGGGCGCCAACGCCTTCGTCTCCAGGAACATGCCCACCAACTTCCCCAACGTGCCCAACTTCAACACTGTTGGCGGAGGCGTCGACTATACGTTCAAGTTAGTAGAAACATTGCAAAAATATAATTTTAAATAAAAAAATAATTCTTACAACAGCTGGATTTCAGTTACACAACATTCAGATATCTATTTATTTTTTAATTTTCTTCAGGAACACGGTCGGTGCTTCCCTGGGCATGGCGCACACTCCGTTCCTGGAGCGCAAGGACTACTCGGCGATGGGCAACCTCAACCTGTTCCGCAACCCCACTACCTCTGTGGACTTCAGCGCCGGCTACAAGAAGTTCGAGACTCCCTTCATGAACAGCGGCTGGAAACCCAACTTTGGACTTTCATTCGGCAGATCTTTTTAAAATCATTTCACTGTTCAGAAGTATTTTTAAAAGAACGGAGAAATATTCCTTTAATTTAATGTAATTTAATTTGTGTATGATGTATTCGATAATCTAAGTATGTTCATTATGTTTGTAAATAAATTGTTTCTAAGTAACTAAAATTACTTTATTTCATTTACGCCCAAAAATTTGGGAGAAAGTTGGGAGATCTCACTATCAGCAACTTACGGCCGTTCCCAATAACATACTGACAGTTAAAGATGGATCGCATCTACGGACAAAGTGCTCGGCTGTTTAAATTCCACACATAGTAACTCCTATTTCACACCAATATCGGAAAATAAAATTATATAGTGATTCGCTTTCCCGCAAAAAAATTAGTTACCATGTTTTGAATTTAAACAACTGATACGTCAAACTTGTCTGTTGTGATCTATCTTTAGCTATAAGTATGTTATTGGGAACGGCCGTTAGTCAAAGGCTGAACCGTTTGGTTAAGCTGCTAGAAGATCGCAGCACCTCTAATAATTGTCTTTTTTCAATTATTCCCACGATACTTAATCGCAAACTTCGTGATCATCTCGTATATCTCAGAATATTTGTAAATTTTTAAAGAAAGTAATTTTTTGATATAATGAACTTAACGAGACTTTATAAAGTTAGTATGTACTCTATACAGATGCAGCCTGTAATCAGGTCGAAACGTTTGAAAGTCAGTCAAAAGATTGATTCATACTAATACCATGCTTTACAATCGAAAGGTACCAAGTACGATTCCACGTGATTCTTTTCTATACATACATACATACAAATAAATAAAATTGGAGTGTCTGTTTGTAATATTAAAATAACCGCTTTCTACTACATGCATATGAATGTATATACGGTACACATACCAAAATATATATTTTTAAATTTTTTGTCTGTCTGTCTGTCTGTCTGTCTGTCTGTCTGTCTGTCTGTCTGTTTGTTTTGGCTAATCTCTGGAACGGCTGGACCGATTTGGACGGGACTTTCACTGGCAGATAGCTTATGTAATAAGGAGTAACTTAGGCTACTTTTATTTTAGAAAAGATTTTTTTTATTAAGTACATTCCACGCGGACGAAGTCGCGGGCACAGCTAGTATGAAATAAAAATAAACATCAAAGATTTATAAAGTGGGAGAGGGAGGAAAATCAAAACCAAATAATTTGCAGTCAAATTAGTAATTTGATACATATGATTTTTAATTACAAACTAGAAGGTTGCACCGGCAATTGTAAAACTACAGCTTATGAATATTTATTTGTAAAGGTTCTTGATTTGTGTACAAAGAATTATTTGTGAGTGGTTAAAATTTCTATTCAATACTTTACAATTTAGTCGAAATAAAAAGAAATTGTGGGGTCAACCACCTTTTAGAATGCGATAGTTAAGGTAAAGTATTATATTGCCAGCACAAATGGACCGCCTGGAGCGGGGGAATACCACCATCTTACTTAGTATCGACTGTGTAGGTCACAGTTATATCATTTAGGATACCCTCTGTGTCCGTATCATACACTCATGTATGTGTTTAAAAGCTGTTAACATTACAATTAGCTGTTTTCATGTTTTTTTTTCTGAATACCTAGGTGTTTTTATTAATTGGCATACTATAGATACAATTGCTTATTACAAATAAAAATAAAAGAAACCAATTAAAAACTAAAACTTAGACAAAAATTAAAACGCGTTGAATTCCTCCGCATCCGCCCGCCTTTATTTATTTGTATAGAGTATAATTTTGGCTTTTCCCAATTGGCCCTTTTACCAAAAAAATCGTCAGGATTATAGGCTTATGATTAATTAAATTTCTTCGTCATTTTTCTCCCTGAATCTGGATTGTTAGTAGAAACGCTTTTGACTTATACACAACTAATCTTAAAAGGAGTTTTAAAACTATAAGATTTTTTTTTTATAGTCTTGATATTGTTCATTTTTATTCAATCATACAAGGTGCTAGAGACAAAATCAACTAAAGAAAATAAAGATAACAATAAAATATTTACATAGGTACATAATGCGTCGTGGAATTCCTCCGCATCATCACCGACCGGTAACGTACCCAGAAGGCTGGCTACGTAGAAACTATAAGTTATCTACATTATCTTTCTAACGTAGTGCGAATGGATCTGGTATGTAACTGAAAACTCTCAGAAATGCAGACTTACACCCTATGCTTTTTGGCCTTTTAACCCAGTTATAATTAACTAACTTAAGACCGCAGCTCCACTCGCGTGGATGTCGGTTATTGCAACCAAACATAGCCTATGTCCTTTCTCAAGGTCTTATCTACCCCTATACCAAATTACATCAAATTACATCATTTAGGCACTGAGTACATAATATGATTAAGGTTTAGGCGTGAAAGTGTTACAGACAAACAGACAGAGTTCATTTCGCATTTATATGATATTAGTATGGATTTGTTCTAAAACAAATCTTCAGAAAGTCCTAAGTTTGAGGTCAAATTTGAATCACTGGCGTGAGATACCAACATTAAAAGATGATTTGGGTTGTTACACTCAAAATAATTTATTTACAAATTCATAATCCAAATATCTTATACAATTACATTAAATAAATGAATACTATCAGGAAAACATCTCCAAGATGCGAAATTAACATTCTTCTTAAAAGTAACCCTATGAAAGCTCATTTTCTAAAAAGATCTGCCAAATGAAAGTCCAAAGTTGGGTTTCCAGCCGCTGTTCATGAAGGGAGTCTCGAACTTCTTGTAGCCGGCGCTGAAGTCCACAGAGGTAGTGGGGTTGCGGAACAGGTTGAGGTTGCCCATCGCCGAGTAGTCCTTGCGCTCCAGGAACGGAGTGTGCGCCATGCCCAGGGAAGCACCTATCTTGTTTCTGAAGCAAATTTCAAAGTAAATAAATATCTGAAACCTGTGTATTACTGAAGTGCATCAATCATATAGTACTACTGTAGAATTTACTACAGTAAATCGAAAATTTAAACTACAACACATTAATTCAATGTTTATACTAACTTGAACGTATAGTCGACGCCTCCGCCAACAGTGTTGAAGTTGGGCACGTTGGGGAAGTTGGTGGGCATGTTCCTGGAGACGAAGGCGTTGGCGCCCACTCTGTGGACGTCGTTGTTGAAGAGCGTCGCGTGGCCGGCGCCAGTCAACTTGGAGCCGAAGCCGGGGACCGTCTCCTTCATCACGGACAGACCGTGGCCATTGCTGGAGAACAACAAGCTTTATTAGAGAATCAATGAATATTCAATGATAAACAATGAAAGAATTAAAACACGGTAAATCAAACCTAATTAGAATTTAAAAGGATTCTTACACATTATCTAAAGCCAATCCGAAGCCTCTGGATGCCGTGTTCATGTGGTTGTCTAGGCCCACACTTCCGAGCGCGCTCAGACTATTCCTGTCGTTGCCAACAATAGGCACTTTGACGCCGAGTCCAGAAGTTCCATCACTGTTGAGTGTGAGACTGCCTTGTGCTTGACGACGTACTCTAGCACTTGCTAAGTGTCCCGGATGTTGGTATTCAAAATCTTGGTCTAAATTTTCCAGGTTTCCGTAACCGAAACTTGGTAAGGGCTCTGGATGTTCAAAGTCCTGTTCTAAGTGTTCTAAATCTTGCCCATCGAATCCGTATGAAACCTCTTCCCAAGGAACATGTCTTGCGCTTGCACCCACTAGTAAAACTGTAGCGAGAATTAACTTTGTTGCGTACATCTTGGGTGAACTTTTAGATGTAAAGGACAAGTGATTCTTCGTAAACTCAGTTGTGGTATGATGTGTCGATGAAATAAACCCACTTTTATATGAACGGTTGCATCGAGAAGGATTCCCCGACCCCTGAGCGATAGGCGGCAAATGTAATGCACCTATTATCGCGCGTGTATCAAAAGGTTATCGACAGCAGCTTATTACAGTGATGTGCGAAAGTTGATGATTCTATTTTCATACTTAGACTAGCTGATGCCCTCGGTTCCGCACGCGTAATAGTCACGACTTTTTGTATTATCCTCTGTTTTACTCTATCAAACGCCTAAAACATAATAATTATTTCTATCCATCTTCCAAAAAAAATTGTGTCATAAATTTAAAAAAAAAAGTATCTTTATATAAAACTAGCTGTCCCGGCAAACTTCGTTTCGCCTTAGAAATTAGAATCAATTAGCTGTATCAAATTCTCCTAATTATATTGAGAACGGAAAGCATTTCGATTCGGGCCCCATACGCCCACGGAGCTCCCGACACTAATAGGTCACCGGGGCCCATACTTACACCTACGGAGCCTATATACCTATGGGACCCATTCAACCTCTACGCTCAAGGGCGTTCATACTACCATAAACCATCAATTTTTCAACCTAAATAAAAAAATAGTCACCATAAATATTTTCGCGGCCCAAGCAACGGGCATTTTGTTAATTCAGAAGAATGTCTACTAATCACCCTCTGAAGATATTTGCACGCATTATGTCAATTCTATATCAAACGTCAGATAACATAGAAGAATATCATACAGCAGTATTAGAATAATAAACACATTTTTTTCAATTCGTATTCCAAATTCAAAATTTAGACATGGCGTATGTCGGATCAGCTATTTTATGTGGGTTTTCTAATTTTCCGCGCAATTTTCTTCATTTTTTCTTTCATAAGAACCTTCTCCTAACAATAACGAACACAACAAAAAAAGAATTAGTGAAATCGGTCTAGCCGTTCACGCGTGATGTCGTGACCAAGGGAAATAGGGATTCATTTTTATATATATAGATAAATGATGATAATGTTTTTTTTTTCAATTCTCTAATGTAAATAGTTACCTTACATTTTAGATAAGTTACGCTTCCGTACGTGCGGGCAAATGGTCTCACTGCCATGGACGCCCAAGATTGTGCGGAAGAGTCGAAAGGCGGACACTGAGCTCCAAGGGAGTCTTAGCCTCGGATGCAATCAGGATAACGTCTAAATTTAAATCATGTAAAAATTTAAAAGATGATGATATGTCACACATCAATGGCGCCCATAGGATATTAGCCTTGATATTCCCGATTACATCCCAGGCATTCCCACATATTCTCATACCAATAGGTACCTACATTATTTGAACTCTTCAATCGTGACGCAACTTGGGGTAGTTCATTCGTCGCTATATATTTGAATCTCTGCGGATTGAACCAGTAACAACTGGTCAACTAAAATTCAAAACACTTTGAACACAAAAAATGGCCTTGACACGTCATCACTTTTGAGGAAACATTATCCTTATAACATAAAAAAGGTTATTCTCAGCGGTCTTTACAAAATACTTTGAAATTCATTATGTTATATATTTCACAATGTAGAAAAACCACTCACACATTAAGACTACCGCTCAGCCTACCTACTCGAAGTCAGAAGTGGACTAATGAATACATTATAATTGATAAATGTCAAATATGTACAAATATAACAACGCATATCACAGCTCTGATGGATGAGCAGCCTAACAACTATATAGCTACTATGTAGTGAGTACCCTTAAGCTGAAGGGGCCAGTTAAGCTAAATCGCTTGTGATAGCAGCGGGTTCAAGTCAGGTAGGTATAATGTACAGGATTTGAACCCAGACTCTATAACCACCAAACTACGTTTAGTGAAAGTTTGTTTCTTCATACTATATGTGCCGATGTACATATAATTGAATTGCGGTTGATCTTTGTCAACTCATAACTCGCAGTTGCGCTAAAGTTATCGGCATAGTTCCGCTTTGGTCACTGAGATACCAAGCAACATACATAGGTAATTGTAAAATTAAGTACTTACTTTGAATTATTCATCAAAGATCATGATGATGAATTCTTCAAAAGTAACACAAAAACATACGTACATACATACATAAAATCACGCCTGTTTCCCATAGGGGAAGGCAGAGATCACGAATCTCAAGAAACAAAAACAAAAAATTGGCAGTAATTAATAACATGCATTGTTAATATCTAATAAAAAATTATGAGACGCGTGCGGAATTCATCTCACCGAACATGACCCTCGACACAGTAAGGTTGATAACCTTATTCAATTACATTTAGTCGTGATAAGAGGTACTTCACATGATAATTCTATCGCTTTGGAACTGGGGAATCCTTTCCAGCGATAATTTCTCATATAAAAAGCTTTCACACTGGAAGGAATATCATTCAACTTTTGAACTTCAATAAAGAACTATCAAAACCTTACAAAACACGAAAATGTTCTCTGCAAAGGTGTTCTTGGCTACTGTTTTGTTGGTAGGAGCCAATGCCAGACACATTACATGGGAAGATGAACCAATTGAAGAGTTTGCATACCCGGCATATAACGAAGACCATGAGTTTCAACATCCAGGTGACTTAGCAAGAACTAGAGCTCGTCGTCAAGCACAAGGCAGCCTCACGCTCAATGGCGATGGAAGCGCTGGACTCGGTGCCAAGATCCCACTTGTCGGTAACGATCAGCATGCTCTCAGCGCACTCGGAAGCGTGAATGTTAATGACCAGATGAACTTGGCTTCAAAAGGCTTTGGATTAGCTTATGATAATGCGTAAGTAGAAATTTACAGTTTCCAGGATTTTAAAAATTGTCTAGTTCTGTGTTCAATCTAATGATGTTTTGTTTTCCAGCAACGGTCATGGTGTCTCAGTGATGAAGGAATCGATACCCGGGTTTGGTTCTAAGCTGACAGGTGCAGGACACGCTACACTATTCAACAATGGCATGCATAATGTCGGTGCAAATGCCTTCGTCTCTAAGAATATGCCCAGTATTCCCAATGTTCCAAACTTCAATACTGTTGGTGGAGGACTTGACTACACTTACAAGTTAGTATAAGTACTTTTACATATTTTTTTTTATACCTGAGAGCTGACTAAATTTTAAGTTTAGTTTTTTGGTACGGTCACCATCGGTATCCACTTAACATATTTCAAGTTACTAACCACCGTAACTCTATAAAAACTTTATAGTAAACAAAATTCGTAAATACTAAAATCCTTACATTTTTTTATCTCAATGTACCTACAGATTCTAAGATTTACTTGATTTTTAACACTTCTGAGAGCGACTGTAAACTATGATTTACGTATGAATACAACTCTGTTTACTATACCTATCTTTCTTTACCTTTAGAAATCAATAAACCAATTGTATTTTCATTTTCAGTAATAAGATCGGTGCTTCCCTGGGCATGGCGCACACTCCGTTCCTTGAGCGCAAGGACTACTCGGCGATGGGCAACCTCAACGTGTTCCGCAGCCCCACCAGTAGCGTGGACTTTAGCGCCGGCTTCAAGAAGTTCGAATCTCCCTTCATGAACAGCGGCTGGAAACCTAACTTTGGATTGTCATTTGGCAGATCTTTCTAGAATAGTAGAATCTAGAAATATTTTCAAAACCTTTTCTTATAATGTAATTAAGATAGATAAATATTTTAAATGTTGGCTGTAACTGTGATATTTGATAATAATTTTCAGTAAATTTATTTGAATAAAATGTTAATGCTTTAATATGACGTTGTTGTATTTATTTGACTACTACTCCATTTGTTGCGATTGACTTATTCTTAAAGTGATATCAATATTCTACGACATTATACAGCCCAAAGTATAGTGTAAGTGATTTGTAATATGTGTTTTATGATGCTGATTCACATTTCTAATTTAGATACACTTTCTTACTCATAATGTAGACGTTATTTATTATGCATACATATTCTGTTTGCACTGGCTAATGCATCCGTGACCTCCAATGCTATACATACACTATTAAGGTAATCTTTGGCTCTAGAATGGACTATTAAGTGATAAATAGTCAGGTACCCACTACATATTGACTTACTAACGATTTGTATACTACAATTAGTTCTTCAGTTTCTGTGTCAGTTCAGTTCCGGTCCTCTTTTATGAAAATTCTAACATTCTACACAACGCTATCTAGACCCATGGTAAGCATAGCCTAATTAGCTTGTGTTATGGAATCTAGAATGCTAATAAATGTACTTAGCTACATTATCTTGGAAAGTCACACATATGCCTCGAGTAGTGTAGTCGCGGCGTATGTATAGTCGAGTCCTCCGTCAGAAAGTAGCGTTGGATAAGTATCCTAGGTATGTTATTGGGAAAAGCCTCGTAGAACACGACGTGGCTGTCATTGTTTAGGACAAGTATATAAGAATAGCGTAATTACTTGTCAAAATAAAACAAACTTATTTATTAACAAAAAGCAACAGTTTAAGAAATACTAACGAAGAAGTGATTTACTTATATCACAAAAGTATTTAGGTTATTATTTTTAAATTATTGCGTAGGTCCACAAAAGTTACATGACGTGATAGTATAGGGAGTCAGACAGTAATCGACCAGAAATTATACTGGGACCTACTGACTTAAATCAACTAGTTATTCATTGAGTTTCTTTGAGTGTGGGTATCATAGCAGGTACAATCAGCATCAGAAAGATGTTGAAAAAGTGCTCAAAATGATCTTAATTTTGACCCCCTTCCAGTTGACCGATTGTTCTGATATTTGGTACTCACCTTTAATTCAGACAATATTACCACATAAATCAATAAAACAGTTTGATTTGGTCTTAATACTAGAGTTTTAAGATCATTTTGAATCATTTTATCAAGATATTTATGACACTGATTGTACATCGGAACTTAATTTGAATGTGCGTAAAGAAGTATTCAAATTACAAGTATTCTGCAAAAGGACTACCTAACTGTATGTAATTAAAGCGTTTGATGTACATTTTAGGTACAGCACAAATATGAGGCAGCTCCCTCTGTTTACAGTCGAGTATTTGTAAAGCATACAACGTCTCTGGAGACTGAACTATGTTCTAGTGTACCTACTAACTACTGTTTAGTTAGTAGGTACACTAGCCACAAAGCAAATTCTCTAAACAAAAATCTTGCTGCGGAGCGCCTATTAAAAATGTTGGAGCACCGCGCGTTCAAGTAACGGATTGCTACTTTCGTCCTGCATAAGCTCTTGGTTTATATCCTTTCATTCACTCACCCATTAGCTTTGTCATTCTTCTTATTGTAAAGGTCATTACAAGTTCCTTTAAGCTAACACTGGATATTTTAATTCAAATATATTACCTGATTTCCTGTACAAATCTAATTCTCTATATATTCTAATCTCAAATATCAAAAATAGAATGGTATGAGCTGGGTGCTCTAAGTGGACTACACCGATTTTTTGTGGTACGAAAGAAGAATAATATTAAACACAGTTTTCGAAATCAAATTCGTCACAAGACAAAATCGTAATCATTTCTGACATTTCGTCCCATAACTAACAACACCGCACAAGTCATTTTTACCAACACTACAGGAGTCGAAAAAAACTGTCGTGAACACACACGACACTTTTTTTAAAGTGTAAAGTCGAAGGTGAGGTTGTTGGATATATCCCTCGCTGTATAAAAAGGGGTAGGCATAGGTGCATTAACTATTAAGGTTAACATTAATAAAATAAAAAAATTCGGTCTGATGTAATAAGAGGCGAGCCTATTGCCGTTTAGCGGGCACTTTGTTTTGGGCTGTATGTTTACTGTAGGATAAACACGCCGTGGCCATTTCTACTCCCCCGAGAACCAACACCGGGAATCAAAATGTGAAAACCGTAAATTATCGACTTGAGCTGGCTGTAACTAAGTGGAGAGCCTGGGGGTGACGGGTGGAGCCACCTGTCACCCCAGCAGAAGCAGGCCACGGTGATGGCGCCCCATTCCGGGGGCGAGTCAGGGACACCGTTGTCCACTCTCCCGAAGAGGGCCAGATCGTAAGGGATGGCCCTGAGTCAGCCGGGCTGCGAGGGATATGTCGAAGACAACCTCACCTCCGACCTAGCATCAAGACCCATAGTCAGCGTGCGGTTTTAGTCTGTTCGAGTCCGACATAACCTCCCCTTCCGTGTCTGGCTGGGGGGGGGGGGGGTATCCGAGGGTATTTCCGCACGAAAAAAAGCTGTAACTAAGGGACGATTTGGGAAATCCGACGAGACTATAAGGAACAAACTGTATTTTACACATTGAATCAACCATTACGGCAGTCATATGATCGACCCACTGGTGCAAACTTTTCTTTTGAGGTCGGGAGGTCATACGGCTTCCGTAAGAGTCAATATTTTTGTTTATTATTTAACTAGCTATTGCCGGCGGCTCCGCCCGCGTTTATCGGTCATCGCGACCAAACATAGCCTATGTCCTTTCTTAAGGTCTAATCTACCGTTCTACCAAATTTCATCAAAATCGGTTCAGTGGTTTAGGCGTGAAAGCGTAACATACAGATAGACAGACAGGGTTACTTTCGCATTTATAATATTAAAGTATAGATTTGATATTATTTACCTATGTTCCTTTTAAATATAGGCAAAAAGGGTTTTATTGCTTATGGTATAGAAGAAAACTAAGTTAAGGATAATTGCCTAACTAGATTAGTGGAATGACTCTGCACTAAGTAGGTACGTTCTTAATATCATCGTTCAGAAAGCAAGTAATAGCTTATCAAAGACGGAAAACGTTGCAGGTGTTTAATATTTATTCGTAAAGTTTTTAATGAAATAGTCGGTTGAGCAACTCTGCGCCTTGAGACTTCGTTATAGACAGAGATAGCCAAGTTTATGAAAATAACTGGAAACAAACTGGTGGCACACCGGGAGGATTTGTCAAATTTAAACAAACTATGTTCACACAACTTGTGTGTGCAGAATGTATCTTTTTTTAACCCTTAACACCACACATGTGTCTCGCCGACATAATAATAACCTTACAAAAGCGTACTGTATAGTTTAAAGTTAATCCGAATGACAATCGGTAAGGGGAGGGGATGTCAACTTGGCCTGAAAAGTTTTAGTAGGTAGTAGTTGTAGTAATGGGAATTATACCCCATGGTTCCGGAGATTTAGTACGTACTAGCTGACCCGGTGAACATGGTACCGCCAATTTTTTTCCGCCCGTGTGGCGTCCGATTCCATTCCCGCTGCACCCTCTACCATATTAAGCATGTTTCATCTATTTAAAGAAACCGCATCAAAATCTGTAGCGTATTTTTGAAGATATAAGCATACATAGGGACGGACGGACGAGCAAAGCGACTTTGCTTTAAACTAAGTAGTGAGGTATAGCATACATAAAGTTTACCATGGTGCGAGCCATGGTCTCCAACGGGAGTAAGTTTTGTCTGCAAGCAGGTCATGCTTTTGAAAGAGGCGGCGGGGCGGGAGCGGGAGAGAACTCTCCCACCCGAGTTCCACAGTCGGCGGCTTGGGCGCCACCAACATGTCTTCGCCGTGCGAGAGATACCTATGCTTTTGGCAATCTCACCTCCGACAACCAAGGACCCAAGACGGCGTGCGTTTTAGTCGGTTCGAGTCCGACATAACCGCCTTCACCGGCTCCGTGGGGGTGGTATCCGTGGGGATTTTTCGAACGATAAAAAAAAAAAAACATGTCTTCGCCGAAGACCATCGGCCTCCATTTATTCCCGAATAGTGTAGTCATAAAAGTGAATCGTTGACACGAAAAGAAGAAGAAGATCGGCCTCCATGACCGGGGGCCTGAGGACGGTGAGTTGGCTGCTCACTCCCTTACAGAAGCAGGCCCATGATGACGGCAGCGCGACGTGAGGGATTCACGCTCGCCCCAACACACAACATTCAACGTATTTCAAGCATAATAAGGAAAAATATATGATTATAATATTTGTACAACAGATATAACTCACTGTACCTCCTTCCTTAGTCCTCTCCGCGCTGCGTTTCGGTGAAGCGCGAAATGGGACGAGCAAGTTGTTAGCACTCAGTCTTATAACAAAAAATAGGTACTCACTTTAGCTTTGACATTGCTTTTGTACTATTTACTACCGCTCCATAAAATTGTTGAGAGATTTCAATCTAAGCGGCTTATTTTTTATACTATTATGTAAATAGCAAATGGGCACTGGACAAAAGTAATCCTGACTTGCTACACGTTATATAAAGTTAATCCGTTCGTAAGTAATTCCGTGGCGTGGCGGTAGTGAACGCGACTGCTGCGCAGGAGGCGCGGGTTCGATTCCCGCTCAGTGCAAATATTTGTATGCATGAATATGGCTATTTGCATTGGTCTGGGTGTTTCTAGGTATAATATGTATGTATTTACAACAAAAAAAAGTATTTAAGTATGTTTATCCGCATTCTAGATTCCATAACAAAAGCTAATTAAGCTATGCTTACCATGGGTCTAGATAGCGTTATATGGAATGTTGTGGAATATTGTGTAGTTGTGGAACTAAGGAGAAGGAAATATTCTGTCCTCCGTGAATTTATGTAATGCATTGTGTTGTGAGTAAATTGTTGCGTGTGGTTTGAATTTATAAAATTGTGTTCCATCATAGCGATTGCCCACGCTAGTGCAAATTTAGGGAGCCCGGGATCCGCTTATTGTTTTTATCCCGGGCTTTTACAGAAGCGAATACCGTCTGATCTCCTAATTAGAAGGGCAAGACTGCGCCAAGCCTGGTTCGTTGTAGCGACGACGGGTGGATTAGATACAAGCCACTATTGTATTGGCGATAATCCTAAAAGGGCAATGGCTACCCTGACGACCTCGACAGATGTTATTTCACACCCTGCTTAAAGAACACTTATTAGAAGAAGGAAACATGTGGTGGCAGCATTGGCGCGGGGTCACGATTCCTACCAGCTTGCTGTGCAAAGGTAAGAAGCAACGCGGTAGAGATGTTTACATTTATACTCCAATTAGCTTTTGCCCGCAACTTCATCCGCGTTAAGCTCGGAATAGAAAGTTTTAGAACAAACTGCTCCCGCAACCCAAATAAAATTCCCTAAAATTTCTGTTAACCTGGTACTTCATGCAAATGTACCAGTACAGAAATACTGATTCAGTAACCGTAGCCCACAGCAACCTATACGGTTCACGGTTCTACTCAACCAATTGCAATCAAACAAATGTAAGATTTTAAGTCTGATCAAGACCTTTCTAATAAAAAAAATCAAATCAAAATCCGTTCAATAGCTTTTTGCATCCATCGCGAACAAATATTTACAATTAGGTAAGTATTAGATAACTCCACCGGGTGGCCTTTAGAAAATGTCCACCCTTCATCACTGACGGGTAAAGTACGTCAGTATTGTCTTCTTCTTGTTCTTACCATGCGACAAAGAAATATAGCCCCGAACCGCTGCGCTCGATTCTATGGTTACTGCCCATCGGATATAAGTGACATAAACTGTACCTAATATAAAGTTTATTGTTGAAAGACGGCGGGCATAAAATATACTTACGTGTTTCAACATTGTCTGCTTATCGAGCTATCCTATTCAGGATTATAGACCATTAAGCTGTACCTAAACTGTATCGGCTAACATAATGTTCACCCTTCACCAGTGAGAGGCTGTCTATATTTACGGATTACGTAACACCTTGAGTACCAATGATAAAATGAGGTAAGTAGTTATGTTTTCACCAATTTTTTTAACTTGGTGATAGTATTGAAGTAGGTACTATAAGTATTGAGCCTCAGTTGCGTAGCGGTAGTGAACGCGTCCGCTGCGCAGGAGGCGCGGGTTCAATCCCCGCTCAATGCTAATGTGTGTATGCATGAATATAGATATTTGTATTAGTCTGGTCGTTCCACCAAGAACACGTTAAGCCGTCGTCGGTCCCGGTTGCCATACGAACATCTATGGCACTGGCCTCTATGGCCTTACGGCATTCTCAAAGGCATTGATCAATGTAAACCTTTTAGAATGCTGTAAGGCCGGTCAGGTCTAGAAATAAAATAAACTCAGTGGAAAAGTACAAGTGTGTTATTCAATATGTGTAGCAGATTCCACCAAGCGCCATCAATCTCCAGTATAAACATATATGGCAGTCGTTACTCGTTGCGGGAAGTTGGAGCCCTCAAGAGTCCAACAACTGGTCTAGCTGCAATGCTTCGATATCGCCTTTGGGTTGTGGAGGTCAGATGGCAATCGCTTCACAGAAAATATCGAAGTTTAGCCAAAAGGAGTTAGGCTGGTAAAGCGGACCCCAGACTCCAAGCTGGAAGCTTCAGATGCGACTGGGATTAACACCAAGATGCAGAAGAGAGGAGAGTATAAAGGTACGGGCTCACGTACGTACGTAAGGCGTTCATACCGCGTTTTAGGACAGAAGACTTACTGTCTTCTACAACTCACTGATTAGTGCATTTTTTATTCGCTAACAGGCACGCGATTGACAACTATCTAACCCTATAGAAAGCGAAGGCGTGGCCGAAGGTAGCAACCTCGCCTAGAAGTGAAGAAAAAGAAGAACGGAAGAACTGTACCTACCATCTAGACTTGAAGACTCCTAGATTCCTACAGCTTTTCGGAAACAGAGTCAGTGAAGGCGTTCCACTCTTCGGTAGTAGGTACGCATAATGAAGGTATCGCTGAACCGCTTTGTGCGTATGAGTGGAATATTCTCCATGTTTTTTTTTTTTTTTTTGTGTTCCCTTCAGAATCTTGCAATCAGTCAGGTTGACTATGAACAGATGTTGTGAAGTATTAAGGGTTTGTAGAGGGCTACTCCCAGCGAAGTCACACCTCTTGATATGGTTTAGCCAGCTTTTGGCGACTATTACATTAAGTCAAAGATATCTCTTCTCTTCTTTAGTCGGCGAATCGATTCCGGGATAGTCAGTTGTCCTGCAAGCTGATTAGGGTGTTTTTGTAATCGTGACCTGTATCTATCAGTGTGGCACATGATCACGTCTTTTATAATTGGTATGTCGAGATTTTCATGGACCTCTTCAGTTTTGATGAACCATGGCGCATTCGAGATCTGTTTGAGTATATAATTCTGCACCCTCTGTACTATCATTATATTAGAGCTACAGGCGGAGCCCCACAGTTCAATGCCGTATGTCCAAATAGGTTTAAGTATTGTTTTATATACCAGGATTTTATTGTCGATGGCCAGTTTAGAGTTCCTACCCAGCAGCCAATGAAGGCTTCTATATTTGATATTTATCTCATCTCTTTTTGTTTGAACATGTTTTTTCCAGGTTAGTCTGCGGTCCAGGTGCATTCCTAGGTATTTAACTGTGCTTTGGTGTGGGAGTTGGGTACCATGTATGGTCACTGGGTTACAGTCCTCTTTGCGTAAGGTAAATGTTACGTGCACGGATTTAGATTCACTTGCCATAATTCGCCATTTGGCAAGCCATTTTTCTACTTTATGTAAACCACTTTGCAGAAGCTCGGAGGCTTGGGATGGACTTGGGTTTGAACTGAGTAGGGCAGTGTCGTCTGCAAAAGTGGCAACCGTGACTCCTTCACTTTGTGGTAGGTCAGATGTAAACAGAGTATACAAAACGGGTCCGAGGACAGACCCTTGAGGCACCCCTGCCGAGATCCTGTGCAGGTCTGAGGTACAATTGCCTTCCTTTACCTGGAATACTCTATTAGATAGGTACGATTTGAGGATTCCATAATATGTATGAGGTAGTAGCTTCTTTACCTTACATAGCAGGCCCTCATGCCACACTCTGTCGAAAGCCTGTTGAATGTCCAAAAATGCCGCTGAGCAATACTCTTTTTTTTCGTATGTCTTCCGAATAACTCTACAGACTCTGTGGACCTGCTCTATGGTGGCATGTTCTCCTCTAAAGCCGAATTGGTGATCAGGGATGATGGACTTTTCTTTCAGGACATTATTAAGTCTATGTAGCAGGATCTTCTCAAACAATTTAGACAAGATTGGTAGGAGGCTAATGGGTCTGTACGATGTAACCTCATGAATAGGTTTCCCAGGTTTGGGAACCATTATAATTTGTGAGACTTTCCACAGTTCAGGAAAGCAGCCCACGCTCAGAATGGCATTATACAAGGTAGTTAAGTATACCTACTATTGCTTTGCGCGGTAACTCCTCTAGGACTTTTTTATCAATGAGATCAAACCCTGGCGCTTTGTTATTGTCAAAGGATTTTATAGTCCTAAAGATTTCTCCAGGTGTCACGTTTCTCAGCGGTAGGTCAAGTTGTAGATCCTGCTCAAGTATGGCTTGTATTTCCGCCTCATCAGTTTCCGGTCCGGCACCATTTGGTTTGAAGACTTGGCCGAGATGGACAGCAAATGCGTTAGCTTTATCTTGTGCAGTTTTAGCCCATTCCCCGTTGCATTTTCGAAGTGGAGGTTTGTGGTGCAGTGGTCGATTAAAGTTTTTCTGATATTCTCCATGTAGATATCTATTATGTGTCACATCGCTGTATGTCTGGTTGTTCTATAACAAGGATGGGGGCTAACTACGGCCCGCATATAATTCGGCCCGCCGACGGTCCTTCTACATGTATGTTATTATACAACCCGTGGGTTATTCGTGATAATTCTGGCCCTCCTCTGATATTTCTTAAACTTTTTGGCCCCCACTAAGAAACTTTGCCTACCACTGTTCTATAGGGTGTTTCAACAAGAGTGCACTTTTTAATTTTAAAATAAAACCAAGTATTTTATGACAGAGCTGTGATATTTTTATTGTATTTTAAAGAAGACATGTTCCGATTAGGTAAATATGTTCTGTTGCATTCTGTTGCGCTCGTGCTTATCAAGCTTCAAGATTGTCTCTAATCTTTTTTAAAATACGACTATTGCCTAACACCTTTAGAACGTTAAACAGCTCACTCAAATAATAATAACATCACTAACCAAACATGAACCCGGTTTAATTACAGAATATTAACGGCATTTCTCCGCCAGCGCCGCCACCCTCGCCTAGAAGGATGCGTATTAATTGGCTTGTAATGTGTGGCAACACTGAGCGGATATTGCAGTCTCAATCATAAGCACAACATACTGTTTATTAACTTCTACATAGGCACGTATAAAGGCATGGTTATGTGTTGGCAACGTGTCGGGAAATTTTGGAGTATTATGGAATGAGAGCTCACCTCTTAACCGTAAATGAATTTAAACTGTAGGTATTAATGCTGTTTAGGTCTTAGTATGCTTTAATATGAAGTCTATAATATAGAGAATAAACCAATTTATATTGTCTTGTTATATAATATTTATTATCAACGTTCATAGTCGCCGTCCAAACCTCGCAATTTAACGCTAGTAGGTAGGTACTGCGATCTGTTCTGTGCCCATGAGCCGCTTTCCTGCTCCTACTTGTATAAGTTTATTTTGGCTTAATATCGAAGTGAATAAATAAATATTTCACAACATTTTACACAATGCTATCTAGACCCAAGGTCAGCTTAATTAGCTTGTGTTATGGAATCTAGAATGCACATAAACATACTTAGATACTTTTTTTGTTGTAAATACGTAGGTACATTATTATACATAGAAACACCCAGTCCAATGCAAATACATACAAATATTTGCACTAAGCGTGGATCGAACCCGTGTCTCTGCGTGGCAGTCGCGTGCACTACCACCACGCCACAGAGGCTGTCGAAATGCCGTTTGACCTTCCAACCCCGACAGCAAGGCCTGCACTAGAGTGTCGTACGAAGATCAGCAGGTGTATCAGCTTCCAAGTGTCTATACAGCGTACCTAGACAAGTAGCATATCATTGACCAGCGAATTGTAAAATAGAATAATTAATTAGCGGTATTGATAGGTTAATCGTACCCATTCCATTCATCATTCTATAATGTGAAAAATATAACAAATCAGTTAGTAGTCTAGAGGGTCAATATTCGCTAAGATTCTACTTTTTTAAAAGAGTAATAAAAAGAATCATTAAGAGTTCAAGCTTAGAATGTAGTTTACAATAAAACTGAATCTATAAGTTATCACAATCTCCGAGCCGCAGAAAATACCCACATGACTTAGAAACTATTCCCATCTCCCACTGTGGGAGACTTAAGAATATTATAGTTACGAAAGTTTAGGGTTAAACTTCTCAAAGAGCAGCGCTTACTTATGAAACTTTTTATATTCTTAAGTGTTGTGTTCGTGACAATAGTTATATTTTATTTTTTTCGAATACCTACCGTGAATAAAGTTATTATTTATTATGCTAACTTTTAAATTAGAAATACATAAGGAAAAAGTAGCGCTCAAGTCGGACTTGCACCCACGACCTTTCCCTTACAGGGGGAATGCTCTTCTAGCTGAGCTATTGAGCCACATCTGAATCACTTCAAATTTCCCTTCTCTTTATATCCGTCTTTAAAGGCGACGGTGGAGCCATCTGCCAACTTTCTTACTAACTGTTGGAACCAATGAATGGTTGAAAAATCATTACTTAAAGACGGATATAAAGAGAAGGGAAATTTGAAGTGATTCAGGTGTGGCTCAATAGCTCAGTTGAAAGAGCATTCCCCCTGTTAGGGAATGGTCGTGGGTTCAAGTCCCACAAATAAGACAGATAACCATGACACAGACCACCTATAAATTGTTGCAGGACTTTAACTAAATTTCAACCAATGACATGCAATCTTAATTGCTTTGGGCAATGTTACTCCAATTTACAACCGTTCGACTGAGCTTGGAGGCATGCCAAAATAATTAAGACCTTAATGAATGGTATACACTGTTCAATTTAGCTTGAAGAAGGTTTAAAAGTTAAGGGTGAGAGTACTGTGGTAATGAAGCGATGATTATTTTTGCTGGGATTTGATTGCAAAAAGCTTAGTCAGTATTATGGTACTGTATAAGGGCATGTTTTTAGAATGATTATCATCAATGAGCACAGAATCTAGAAAAATCGAAATCCAGGTCCCGGTTTGTAGTGAGATAGTATACCTAATACAACTGCACCACATCGCAATTTCTGTCATGATCATCATCCCAGGTTTCATTAGGTTTCTTCTAATAGTTTATAAAGCTTGCACTTAAGACTAGGGACTTGTCATATCTCTTAAGATTTCTCGTAATCAGATCTTAGTGGGTACACACAATCACATCACCTTAGATAGGTACCTATATACTTTAGCTAAGTATTCCGTTAGGTCACAAAAGTACAATTTAAATCCTAACCTTATTAAAGATTAAGAGCACAGAACACAAAAGCTACTTTTAATTCCATATTATGAACATTACACTCCACTCTCTAAGCACCATTTTCATAATTAAGCAGCTATATATACCAACTCGCTTCCGCTCGCACCAAACCTCAGCTCGTCCCGCCAATTTAATTCCACCTCATGCTAATAGGTCCGGGTCTCGAGCCAGAAGGCAATTTCGCAAGACGTTTCAGTTACTGATGGTATTACGAGACGGTATCATGACACTGCTGTCTTAGGTTCACTGGTCCAGGAGTTTATTTACATACCCTAAGTAACGGGCACTATATTAGACGATAAGGCTACATAAACTGTAGTACGGGTTATTTGGAACTTTGTCACATATATTTACGGTAAGATAGAGGATCTATATAGCAGTACCAAGCAATTTCTTGTCTAGAATACCTACTAATAAATGGTTGAGTTCTGCTAATAATGTGACACCCTCAATACTTTTTCCTTTTCGATGCCTTACAATACTTGTGGTGTGGTTGTACTGCACGCGACTGCCACGCAGGAGGCGCGGGATCGATCCCCGCTCAGTGCAAATTTTTGTATGCATGAATATGGCTGATTGCATTGGTCTGAGTGTTTCTATGTTTATTATTTATGTATGAACAATAATATCAAATCCATACTTTAATATTATAAATGCGAAAGTAACTCTGTCTGTCTATCTGTATGTTACGCTTTCAGGCCTAAACCACTGATTCGATTTTGATGAAATTTGGTATAGGGGTAGATTAGACCTTGAGAAAGGACAAAGACTATGTTTGGTCGCGATAACCAACATCCACGCGGGCGGAGCTGTGGGCAATAGCTAGTTAAATAATAAACAAAGATATTGACTCTAACGGAAGCCGTATGACCTCCCAACCAAAAGAAAAGTTTGCACCAGAGGGTCGTTCATATGACTACCATAACGGTTGATTCAATGTGTACAAGTAAAACAAAATTTAAAAAAATTAAAAGTCCACGACAGTTTAAAAATACTTTAAAAAGTATTAAATTATTGAAAATAGTAATTTTTCCTCCAAAAATGGCAACATTGATTTGCATTAACGATATTTGTTGCAGCGCCCCCTGGTGAATAGTCACCCTAACAACTATCTAAGAACAGGCACCAACCAAACCCGAACCCATAACTGACAACATGGATTTGCGCTAAAAATGTTTACTGCAGCGCCCCCTAGTGGGATGTCACCATAACACCTATTTAAGAACTAGCACTAATCAAACCCAAACCAATAAATTGAAAACTGCATCAAAATCGGTCTAGTAGTTTTGGAGAAAATTGGCAACATTGATTTGCATTAAAAATGCTAACTGATGCGTCCCCTGTTGAGCTGTCATTGTAACACCTATCTAATATGCTCCTTTATAAAATGCTCCAATTAAAGCCGAACCCGTAACTTAAAACTGCATCAATATTGGATTGGTAGTTTCGGAGAAATATGGAATTGCATAAACAAACACACAAACATCCTCTCACCCCAAACGCATTATATAGCGTCTCCGTTCCGTAGTGGGTAAAAAACGAGTCAGTTCATGAATTACTAGCAGATCTCAATGGATTCCTATAAAATTCGTAAAATCGTCACTTGATGTCAGCAGAAACCTAGGATGAAGAATTAACTGGATCAGTTAAGCGCGTACACCCGAAAGGGACAAACACATAGTACTTATGATACCAGTTGTTAGTACCTACCAAATTTTACCCAACAACTTTTATAAAATCCGTTAGGTATATGAATTAATGTTTTCTGGATTATATCCTTTAAAAAACTCAAATACAAAACAATTTAGGCATAAATAATACTGACAACTATATTAAGTTAAAAAAAAATAAAAAAAAATTACGTTATCATACAAACATGAAAGGTGGCATGAGTATAGATGTTTTGAAGATTATCAGCTTACTTACATTGCCCTAAACGAGGGACGAGTGTTTTACAGTGTCCTACCTACGCGTAGGTTATAAGTTTTAAGAATATATACAAAGTAAATAACTATATAGTATAATAATAATAACTATATTACTTATATTATAGTTTTAAAATAACTTAATGAAATGTATTGCGCAAAGAAGGTATGAATTAAATTGTATTCATATTAATAGAATAAAGAGGAAATATCCCCTCATTATGGATAATTTACCGGTACCGGGTACCTCAACTGGTATCCCTAAAAAATCTTTAACCTGGACAAATTAAAAAGTAGATAAATATGGCGGACAAGTCTGACTTTTGTTTCGAATTCGATCATTTTAACTTACCACTTTATTTGGTTGGTTAATACACTTATAATCGTGAATCAATATTTTGAGCCTTTATTTCTACTTTAAAGAACTTGTTAATATGCTAAGACTCATAATCTGTCAATATCTTTACAGAGAAAGGGATATTTTATCTAAAAATCGTACTTACGTATGATACCTTACGTCTTGTAATTTCCGCTCACTACGGCTTTTGCAGCCTAATATTCTACATGCCACCATGTTCAATATGTCAGATAAAAGCAATAATTTATCAGTCTCTTATTTTCACCACTTAGATTACTCTCAATTTGAAGAATCCTCAGAACAATTCACGCTCACAACAGACTTGTTGTTCACAACCTCCACTTGTGAACAACAAAAAAACAGAAACTCTGACAAGGACAAAGAATATAGTTTTTGTCCTTTTCATTCCTTACAGTTTTTGTATGTTGTGTCTCGTTCATTCGCGGTATTATTATTTGCCTAGCGAATCCAGTTATACTTGATCCTAGGCAGAATCACAACAATTCATTTTCTTAGCCGATTCTAATTTCGTTTTAATGTTGCCGTATGATAAAAATAAAGATCACGTTTTTCTTCTGTACAATTATTACAAAGTAGGTTAATCTGTAGAATATGTGTTATCAAAAAATAAAACGACGAAATATCAATTACTGGCCAAAGAATTATGGGAAATAAAATTATAAGAACGATATTAAAGTATAAGTGTTACCAATATTTGTTAGCTATATCAGCTTGGCTTTATTTTTATGTTATCTGTGACAATACTCTCATGCGCATGAACCTTTCATATCTAGATGGTGCTGTACGCTAGCTCAATAATTTAAAGGTATCCCTACATATTATTATGTAATTGGCGTTTTGTACGGGAGGAATATTATAGTTTTTTTTTTGTAAATTATACCCCGTTGTTATCTATGCACTTTCGCCATCTCATATGTAGTTTATTGATCACTTTACTAAAAAAACATGGGGTGAGAATCAATAAACTCTTCGAAGGCGGTTTTGGACTGATAGGTATGTCGTGTTTGGTGGTTAACAACGGTAATAATATTATGTTGTATGGTTGGTTAATGAATATATTAGTACTGTAACAAACCGTATGTATTCGGTACTGAGTAACGGGATCGCCTTCAAGTACTCAGTAACGAAACGTTACATACGAATCCAATTCGTTACTCGCATGTTTCGTATCGTATGGGTAATATGTATCTTATGTATCTATGGGTAATCAAGTACCGAACGTTGGTGCGTGCGAATGACAGAAGAGATACGTGTCGTCTTGGAAAACGCACACAAGTGTAGGAAAGTGGCACATTACAGTGAATTGTGACTTTTCGTGATTGGCGACAACTCTCTCTAGGGAGCTTCTAGTAAAGTCCCCACTACTTTACTTAGGCAACAATCACCTCATTCATCGTCATCATCATCATCAATCAGCTCATTTATCGTCATCATCGTCGTCGTCGTCATTATCATCAATAATCTCATTCATCGTCATCATCACCAATCATCTCATTCATCGTCATCATCATCATCATCATTATCGTCATCATCATCATCATCATCATCATCGGCATCATCATCATCATTGTCATCATCATCATCAATCATCTCATTTATCGTCATCATCAATCATCTCATTCATCGTCATCATCGTCATTATCATCAATCATCTCATTCATTGCCATCATCATCAACATCATGAACTCATTATCATCATCAACAACCATTTCAACAATAGCAAAAAAAAATTAAACAATATAATACAAAATAAGACGACTAAATGTCCTAGTAACCATGTCATATGCTTTTTCATTAAATCGAAGCATAACACGGCATACGATACACGCATACGAAATACGACTTGATTCGTTATCAGTAGTAACGTTGAGGCATCAGAGTAACGAGTAACGTAACGATACGAAAGTAACGAGTACTCATTTATACAGTAACGAATACATAATACATGCGGGTACCCATTCTTTCGTTACTTTTACAGCTTTAGAATATATCAACTTTTAGACTCTCTAAAAGAGAGTTTTCAAAAATTCTTTATAAATAATAAGACTAAGACGAAGTGGTAAAGACATAGCCCACGTAAAGTAAAATACAACGGAATTCGGAATACAAATCCTTTTAAAGCTACATGTGAAACTAACGATAGCTTGCATTTAAATCGATAAGCGCCATCTAGTTGTGCCGTGTGAACTAACGTCGAATTAACGCTTCATAAAGACGAAGCATATTCCGCAATATTTTGTGTATTTCTATTGTTTTTGGCATCCTATACTACTATATAGATCTTATTTTATTATTAAACTAGCTGTTACCCGCGACTTCGTCCGCGTGTAGTTCGGAATAGCTTAAACTCATTATTAAACATGGTGGAAGATTTTCATCCCAACTGGAACGGAAGTACTCGAAATACTGGAAATAGTGAATTTTACGCAAAGGAAACAATTCTTTATTTTAAAAAAGAAACAAAACTGTATTCAAATCATTTCGAAAATTCGCTTGACATCTTCCACCTTGTATTTTTAAATTAAATATTGTGGAGACAGTCTTTTTAGTGACTGACTTATAAATACAGGGCTAAACTATGTACTGAAACTACGAAAATTGACGGACTTCTTCTATGAGATTGGCAAAAATTGCGGAAGAATTATAAAAAATGCAACATTTTGCTGACGAAATCATTATCAAGTATGTGATGAACATTGTTATATGTGGACTTGCTAATGTTCACCAGTTTTAATGGTTTAAATATTCTTCCTTCCTCCCAAATTCTTAAAACATGCTGCCACCACTTACGAACTGAACAAAAATAAGTACATCAAGTATTACACAAAATAGTTTCAAGGAAACCCGGTGCCTTGCACGCCCTGAGCAGTGAGCAGTCGTTCTCTTCTTTGCCGAGCCAGTGGTGGGTAGTTCCAGTTTTATGATAAATTCCATCGACCACAGTCACATCGTTGTTCATTGCTTTACACAGAGGTAGAGAAGAGGGGCACAGTGGGCAAGCGAGCAAATACAGCATTGACTGCGATGGGGTCATATAGCCTCATTTTGCTATAATATTCCTTGTATTGGTAAGCTTGTTTCCAGCAGATAATGTAGATACTTCCAAATTGATACTGGAGTTGATGTCCACGTGGCGGATTTTTTTGGTCTGATGAAATTTACCGGAACTGAGTGTTTCTCTGCCCACATCTCTTTTATATAATACTAGCTGTGCCCGCGACTTCGTCCGCGTGGAATGTACTTAATAAAAATGTTTTTTTCTAAAATAAAAGTAGCCTAAGTTACTCCTTATTACATAAGCTATCTGCCAGTGAAAGTCCCGTCCAAATCGGTCCAGCCGTTCCAGAGATTAGCCAAAACAAACAGACAGACAGACAGACAGACAGACAGACAGACAGACAGACAAAAAATTTAAAAATATATATTTTGGTATGTGTACCGTATATACATTCATATGCATGTAGTAGAAAGCGGTTATTTTAATATTACAAACAGACACTCCAATTTTATTTATTTGTATAGATGTGAAAGTTTGTAAAGATCACTCATGCTCTAACAGCTGAACGGATCTGGCTGATTTGACACAGGGAAAGAATTAAGTTATATATCTACTTAGTCTGGAATAAAAAACCATAACCTACTTTTTAGGGTTCCGTAGCTAAATGGCAAAAAACTGAACCCTTATAGATTCGTCTTGTCTGTCTGTCTGTCAGTCCGTCCGTATGTCACAGCCACTTTTCTCCGAAACTATAAGGCCTATTCTGTTAAACTTGGTAAGTAGATGACTGTATTCTGTGAACAGCATTAACTCAGACTCGCACTTGGCCGGTTTTGTTCCTGGAATAGGTTCCCATAGATTGTGGGAACGGGATTGAACATCCATGCGATTATGTAGTAGCTAATATAAATTCCGACTCGTAGTTTTTGGGAAATATGGCATGGAAATATGAAAACTGCATCAAAATGGGACTAGTAGTTTTAGAGAAAAAATTCGCTAAAAGGCTGATGATTTATGTACAGTCCTATAGCGAATCTACGGCAATACGCTATCGGTTATACAGGTTATACTTTGTAAGCTATGTGCTCATTGACAGCCTCTGTGGCGTGGCGGTAGTGAACGCGACTGCTACGCGGGTTCGATCCCCGCTCAGTGCTTAATTTGTACGCATGAATATAGATATTTGCATTGGTCTGGTTGTTTTTTTTTTTAAAGAATATTAGAACCGAAGTCACTAATATTCTCTCTAACTCCTCCAACTAAGCTAAATTGCTTGTGCTAGGAGTGGGTTCACGTCGGTAGTGTAATGGCCAGGATCGAACCCGGGACCTCTCGATCGTAAGGCCGACACCTTAACCACTAAGCTACCGACGCTTTCTTTCTTTCTATCTATAATGTGTATGTATTTACAAAAAAAAAGTATATAAGTATGTTTATCCGCATTCTAGATTACGTAACACAAGATAGCCTTGTGTAGAATGTTGTGGAATATTATTATTACATATTATATTTTTTACGTTCATGAAAATGCACACGATCTTAACTTAATCACTTCATATAATATTTATTTATTAAATTATTTCGTTTATCTGTTTATAACAACGGGAGCAAGGTCGGAGTTGAGGGCCATTGATACGAAGAACGATTTATAACTGATTTTTATGTGTCATCATCACTGATTTGGCATAAATGGATCCGAAGTTTTTACCCTGGAGCCGGAGGCCCAATTTCCTTCTCTTTCTTTTGATTTAACGTAGCTTTTGAGACTGCGACTACTCTCTAAGTTATTACCAAATTTTAACAGGTATGTCCGGACTAGAGCTTCGTCCGTCAGGTGTTGGTACCGTTTTGCTGGTGAGGTTGAGGTTTTTTTTATCGTGCGAAAAATCCCCACGGATACCACCCCCACGAAGCCGATGGAGGTGGTTATGTCGGACTCGAACCGAATAAAACAGACGCCGTCTTAGGTCTTTGGTTGCCGGAGGTGAGAATGCCGAAAGCATATCTCTCGCACACCGGCAGACCCAGGACCATGCGTTTCGAGATGAGGGCCTTCATACACCAGAATATTATTTGACTTTCTCATTTAAACTTTAGTTCTTCAAATGATTAAATCAGTTCAATATAATGGTATATTTCACTAATTCTCACGTCACGCGTCTCCCAAGTAAGGCTTTATGCAGGATTCTTCAATGTTGTGTAACTTATCGATTTTGGTGGCGGCGGTTCCAACAGTTCGATGACGTAAGCAATTTCGTCTTTAGAATTCAGTTGGCTGAGGATTTATAACAGATCCGATATAGGAAAGTTCATTTTTTAGGGTTGCGAACCATTGATTTGCATTAAAAATGCTTGCTGTAGCGCCCCCTGTTGTCATTGTAACACCTATTTAAGAACAAGCACCAATCAAACCCGAACCCATAACGGACAATGTGGATTTGCCTTAAAAAAAATTACTACAGCGCCCTCTAATGGGTTGTCACCGTAACGCCCAACCAAGAACATGCCGCAATCAAA
Organism: Eilema sororculum; assembly: GCA_914829495.1. NCBI lineage: Eukaryota > Metazoa > Arthropoda > Insecta > Lepidoptera > Erebidae > Eilema > Eilema sororculum. The sequence continues at coordinate 5,803,988 of OU618532.1, forward strand.
CCCGAGCCCATAACGGAAAAGTGCATCAAAATTTAACTAGTAGTTTTGGAGAAAAATGGCAACATGGATTTGCACTAACGATGTTTGTTGCAGCGGCGCCTTGTGAAGTTTTGCAATGCGCCCTCTAGACCGGAACTGACAGACAGATTCGGACAAGCGCAAAATCGGCCACCTCGTCGAAACAGAGACTCTCGCTCAGTCTATTATGAACATTACCTACACTCGACTCTCTAGGCACCATTTTATAATTATTCTTCTTCGCAAAATCGGCCACCTCGTCGAAACAGAGACTCTCGCTCGGTCTATTATGAACATTACCTACACTCGACTCTCTAGGCACCATTTTATAATTATTCTTCTTCGCAAAATCGGCCACCTCGTCGAAACAGAGACTCTCGCTCGGTCTATTATGAACATTACCTACACTCGACTCTCTAGGCACCATTTTATAATTATTCTTCTTCGCAAAATCGGCCACCTCGTCGAAACAGAGACTCTCGCTCGGTCTATTATGAACATTACCTACACTCGACTCTCTAGGCACCATTTTATAATTATTCTTCTTCCTCATAGCGTTAATCCCAGTCGCAGCACCTTGGAGTTTGGGTCCGCTTGACCAGTCTGACTGCAGATTTAACTAGGCTTCGACATTTTATGTGGAGCGACTGCCATATGACTTCCACAACCTAAAGCCAATATCGAAGCATTGCAGTTAGATCAGTTGTTGGACTTTTGAGGGCTACAACTACCCGTAACGATTGCCATAGACGTTCGTATGGCAACCGAGAACGACGGCTTAACGTGCTCCAATGCAAATACCCATATTCATGCATACAATTATTTGTACTGAGCGGGGTTAGTACCCGCGCTTCCTGCGTAGCGGTCGCGTTCACTACCGCTACACCACGGAGGCTGTCCATTTTATAATTAAGCTATATTTTGACAGCCTAATTTGATTAGCTATCTGTCGTCAGCGCCGCAAAGGTATAATAAGTAACAATACCACCACAAAATTTCTATGGAACCATTTATTTTCTCATGTATAAACCTACTTAAACTATATTTACAAACTAGAATAAATTTTAAACAAGTCGTTGTGTAAAATAAACCATGGCATTGCTAACACTACAGACTACTTCTTAACACACAATTTAAAATTAATATTACACCTTACGTTTTAACTATAAAGGCCCTGCTACACCATGGTTGCGAACGGCACGAAATTCGCGTACTTTTTATTTTTGAACGAGCATGGCAAAATACTGAGAGCTGTTTTCGCCAATAGATAGAGACAGCGACGAACTAAACTGTGTTATCGTTTAAATCAAGAGTAAACGTTAGTATTAACAATATATTTTATAAAAGGTCTTAGGGAAAGTAAAAATTGCTCTAAGTTTAAATTTAATTTTAGGTTGAACCTTAGGCATAGACTAAAATGAAGAATTTTATCTCAATACAAAATGGAAAAAAAATGGCCCGTACTTTTTAGAAAATTCAAATACTCTCACGAAACGATCATGAATGAAATTATGAAAACCTTTAAGCGTTATACCAATGGGTGCACTATCAAGTATTTTTTATAAATTTAATTTTTTAAATATTCTTACGTTACTCTACATGGTTTTTTGCCAGCCAGCCACAACCATGCGACGTTTATACTAATATATATATAAACGTCCATACAAATACGTTCTCTTACACGTATACACAACAAATTATTATATTTTCACTGCGGTTATTTCTATCTGACTATTGGAACTTGCTTGTTCGAGCAACATCCAAACTGACACCAAGTTGAACAACAGTGTTTAAGGGCCCTAAATCTTAGCATTTTATAAAAGTTGCAGTTTGAAAAATTATAGCTTTACAAAAATGGTAGATATAAGTCATCACAATAAAAACATAAAAAAATAATATTTAAAACATAATTCGTCTAAATATTGCCTCTTAACATTTAAATAAAAACAAACTTACTTTAACTCTAAATGCAAAATTCTGTGATATTATTATAAACTTGTTACAATGAAATATTTTAATGGAATCCAATTCAATGACGTCACAATGAATATAAAATCATGATTAAAACGCATTATTGTATCTAATAAAATCTGTACAGGACGTGAATACGGTGATAAGTCGAAATAGGGTTACTTTTCAGGATTCCTTACATTCAATTATTAGTAGTAAATATATTTTTTCAAGTTGACTTTTCAAAGTATTCATGTCTTGTATACATAATAAAAAATTCTAAAATACTATATTACCGCCCGCGGTTACTAATCTAGACTAATATTTACCGTTATTAGAATCATTAATGTCAGTTTATAAAATATATTTACAGTTGAAATAACGAGTTTAAAATAAATACAAATAAGAGAGGAAAATACTATAGCTGAATTACAATGCCAAAATTTCAGAGTACGTATTGAACATTGATATTATCGTAATATTATTTAAAAATCAAATCTCATGACAATCTTAAGTCATTTGATTTGATGTTTATATACAATGCAAGTAGGTATGTAGTAAAATGCACTATTTTGTTTTATACCACTGAGTTGATAGACAGCCACACGACCCGACCTGATGCGAACTGGTTATCATGACCTATGGACACATGCACCCCATTATGTATTTATGTATTTAGGATTAATTTCATTGAGGGAAAATATACTATATCAAAATAATTTACATCAGTTTTCGGAATTGTTATATTATTGTTATATTATTACAAAACTAGTTCATTAATTTTGATATGACCGGGTATTGTCGTTTTCATTTTATTACCTAAAATATAATTTAACTTTTTTATATTTACATTACGCACAATGAATTGGGTGACGTACGGTGAAAACGTCTGATGACGAGCGATGATAATCTCGACAACATGGTTACAATTCATATAAACTGACAGTAATCTAGTAACATTTATGATTACCTTTGCGAATGCAATAATGTTACCCATTACATTAGCTTAATACTACTTTGTACTCTTTAGATTACTTATTATACTTACAATATTACAAAAATGTTTCAAACTACGTCTTCATCCACTTACATTTTAGTTGTCGACTAATTATTGCTTACGATTTCATCCGCGTTGACTTCGGAATAGATATGTTTCATTTGCAATCACGATCCCAAGGCACATTATGTATGTTTAGTTATAATTTCAATTACCCAGAACGTGTTGTTCTGGGTAATAAAGGAGACAGCGGGATCGATTGAACATGTGAAATACAAAAAACATAAACAAAGATAAGACAGACCGGCAAAAATTCAAAAAGAAATATTTTCGATATTGGTATCGCTCCTAAAACATAGCAATTATTTTAATGTACAGTTTTCATCTCGTTACGAATTTAATATTTGTATAGATTTGTAAAAATGGGTACCGCCAGCAAATAAAGTCACACTTAACACTAAGATACTTGACATAATAAGAATATTGAATTTATCATTTTACGATAAGTTTTAGTACTAACTATTCCGCAATGGTTTAAGCGACTTTGTTACTGACGATACAAACAATTTTAATGGAATTATAGAATGCATGTATTTTCTCGATATTAAAAAGATACTGAATTTATATTTAACTTAACACACTAATACCAACATAGAGACTTCTAATCACATTATATTTTCGTCAAAAAAAGTCTAGACATAAAAATTTCACACAAAAAACGTTACTTAAAATATAATCTAAAAACTAACATTCACATATGTATATGTTTTTTCATCAAAATAATAAGAATTTATAATTAGCAAAAGACTCCATCATTTATAAAATTTTACCACTGCAAAACTATTATTCATACTCTCTTCTCATTCTTCTTATATTATGTTCTTATATACTAAATCACACTGCTTGTTTTTATTTACATAACTTACGTTTTCTATCTAGGTTAATTAAGAGTTATATTAAGCTAGAACATACTACTGTAATAAGCGTAAATGAAACTTTATTGAAGTTTTCTGACAAGTGACCAATGACCAATGACGTCAGCAGTGACATAAGAAGGCACTAAGTTCACTGTGTTATAAAACCACATGATTTAGAATTTAAAAAAATGGGTAAAAAAATTCTAACCTACTGAAAAAAATTCAAAAGTATTGCTTCAAATTCTACATCCTCTTTTGTCAGTTCACATTACTACAGAGAGTTACTTAATTAATTTATTTTTTTAAAAATAGATTCTACACCCAAAATGTAATTTATTTTTTATAGATAAATCAAAAGATCAATTATCTAGAAACTATTCCATTTCCACGGTTTTTTTTAAATTATCGAAAAGTATGTTCAAAAAGTCTTACCCATTCCAAAAAAAGAACATGATATACCTATCTAATGTATATGTGCTCACAAAAAGTAGCATGAAAAAATCTGCGAAGCGGCCGCCTATCGTACCATCAACGTATATTACAAGAAATACAAGACATTCGGTGAGGACGAACGGATCAAAGTCTATAAACTCCGTTTACTGAAATAAGTATATCAAAATTAAGACGCACTATTAAAAAAAATATCGAATAGCACTATCAACAAAGGATATAAGTGTACACCTTTTATGGATTATACCTTCATTACAAAAGTGTATCAACTCCGTCAAAGTTAATACACTTTGATCTGTTACTTCTCATTGTAATGTCTAGTAAACCCAACAGTGGGCATAGGGAAAGCACATTTTTTTTAGAAATTCAGTGATCGAGGCTTCAAAGCTGTTTTTCTCAAGTATTGATGAGCTAACAAAGTAAGATCCAGTTGGTCTTGAGTTTTGCCACAAGCAAAAGTTTGCCATTTGCAATCGCCCTGTGAAATAAGAAAAGGATTTATGTTAAAAACGTTCACCTAGTATTATATTATAATATGTTTGTTTAACTATAAATATGACACAAAACCAACACTGCGATTTTCACCTCTATCTATGAAGACTCAGAAATTTTTATAAAATAAAAGAAGCAGATGATTGCATAGGTACTAAGTGAACTAACCAATAAGAGGGAAGTAGATCTCTCCTCTCTCATCTCTTCGAGTTCAGGATCCTGGTCAAACTTGATAGAACGCACAGCTGATTTCTTGACAAGAATCGGTTCGCCGTTAACTCGAGATATCTATAAAAAATCATAAATGTAGTACAGAATTCTGAAATATTTGAATCTGCCCCTAATGTTTCCTTGGCTTGTTACATTACGGCAATTACGTTGTATGGATCCCTATTATGATCTTCGGGATTCAAGGCAAGCCAGATCACCTGCTGATTGATGAACGAAACACTGAAGCAGATCTCTCGGGGTTAGATCAGGCAGCAGGTGCTGTGGGTGCTACCTATCCATTACATTAACTAGTCTTTAGAACGAGTCATTCAGAACGTGTTACTTTTTTCATGGCCACAATGCATTGATGTTGTACTGTACTATGTGTATTATAGATATGACTGTCGCGACACGAATGAAGGTATTTATGGTTTTCACGGTGATTTCCACAACGTGTCGCGAGTTTTATTTATGAACCACAAAACTAATTTCACGACAAGATGCAAATTGTACAGTTAACACAACGCGCTGTAAGCTGTTTTTCAGTCAATGAGCGTATTCGGTGTTTGTGCGTAACATTTTACACTGTTATTACAAGGTGTGAATAAGATGATAAGTCAAAAGAGTACACTTTTCAGAGCGAACATTTAAGTTTTAATTTACATTGCGATAAGTTGAATTTATGTATTGTTGTGTTAAAATAAAATAATTTGATTAATTCATCTATAAATGGTTACTTGTTATGCAGGTTTTACATAACTCAAAATTCAAACAAGTTGATATATCAACTTATTCGTGCCTTGGTCAACAGTCTTCCTTGTAATAAAAGTTGTAGTTAATTTAGTTGCCTTACAGTAGTCTGTTTATCAGATTCATTCGTAATAACTGTATTTGGTTGTCTGCGGTTGTAGACTTGCTGCCCCGCCCGCGTGGACCCGTTCCTGCACACCGAAGGAACCTATTCCCTGGATGAGTAGTATGTTTTGCCACAATATTGTCATTGACCATAATTTTTGTGACCAATAACTGTTTGTAATGTAAGAGAGTTTGGCGACACTAGAAATTCACAAAAATGACACAAAATTCTACTGATCTAACTAGTTTATACCGGCGCCTTCATTCACGTGGGCCATTGTTGATAATCGGATCACAGTAACAAATGAAGACGCTTTTATCAAACCATACCGTGCACTATACTACACAATACTTACATATTTACTTACATATTTAGTAGGTACTCAAAATCCATACAACTGTAAACTACTACTACATAGATGTAAAGATGCAGGGCGTTTTCATAGTAAAAAACTCGCCGGGATATTTACCAATAAATTAGAAAAATATAAGAAACATGGTAAATATTCCGGCGAATGTTTTAATATGAATATAAATGACCATGTCAATCTAAAATCATACATAGGTCACTTATGAGATGGCACGTCAGGTGTAGTGTGATAGTCTGGCTGATCGGCTCGCTATCGCCACAGAAAAACTATGGTCTATTGCCATTGCAAATCGGACCGACACAGTCCGGTTCCTTTATAAAATAGTTAGAAGCGTTGTCAAACCTATGTTTAAAAAAATCATCATTTCAATTTCATCTATCGCAAAAATATATATCAAGTTGTGCAATCTATAGTAAGTTTTACAAAACCTTAGCGAGCCAATCTTAGCCAAACTTTCAGGTTTCTTCCCGACCTGATAAGCCAAAAATTGGATACTAAAGTCGGTTAAAGTTATCTCACTACGCTTATATACTTATTATATACTGATAGCATAGAAACTAGGAAAGTGTATAGAGATAAATGCTGCGTATAGGTAAGATGGAATCTAAAATGTTTGCGAAAGGTGAATAAGTGAATAATATCGTTAACTAAGGGAAAATGGGGTTAGATAATAATCACCCATCGAAAATGTAATTTTGAGAAATCACGGTAAATTAGAAACAGATTCCAAGACAATTGGAAATTCTGGAGTTAGAAAAATGTTCTAGGGGTTAGGATAGTTCGATAATCACATCGGTATGATAAGATTTACACTAACCTATTCAATTGGCATTGCTTAGATTAGCTGTCATGAGTTATTTATGCTAAAATATATCTAAACAAAGTGTCAATAAGGATAACAAGGAAAAAACAAACAAAAAATCATTATTGACAATACATTTATTGAAACAAAAAATGACATCGGATGTCTTTTGGATTGGATTGGAATACAAACAATATTGACAGAAACACTAAACTACTCAAAAAAAGAAAAACACATCGTTAATTACAAAAAAAATGTGCCATAATACAAACTACCACTACAGAATAAATTAAAACATTTTTTATAAAACATAAATAGTAACAAAAAACAATTGCTATAACAAGATATAAATAAATAAGTATTTTTAGAAGATTCAACACTGGCCTGTCAATATTGTGATAGGAATGGGTGAGGCGGGAAAGCAAAACAGGGGAGAATGGGGTAAAGGGTAATGTCATTAATTTATTTCAAATAAAATACTCTTAAGTAGCTGCCGATATTAAACTTGTTACAAATTTAACAAATAAAAGTGACTGTAATAAATACAAAATTCCACAACCTATGCGACAGCATTTAAGTCGTTATACGCGAAGTTAATTCATAAAAAATGTTAATATTTTAAGGCGAAAATACAAAGCAAAAATATCATTACTAAGATAGAATTTCTAAATAAATAAATACAAGGAAAGGACAGGTCACCTACGAGGCAAAGTTAATCAGCCCTGACTTCCCTAATAGAATCGAAATGCTACTAAAAAATGTAACATTTACCTTGCCCTGTCATTTAAACATTTTCTTTCGATTCTCCGTATTTTTCTCGGATTCCGTACTCGAAGAAATATCGAATAAAATGATTATTCTTACGTTTGATCATCAATACGTACAGCACGAAGCTGTCCCTAAATACTGACAAATCAATTATTTTGTACTTATTTGCTTTTTGTTACTAAAAACAAACTTTAACCTACAAAGTAATACTTGAAATTATTATAACTAGTAACACTTAAATAATTTGGTGCATGGTAATCTTGAGGTATACTTTTGAATTACAACTACTCTAACTAGAGAATTAAGAATATATTAAATTAATAAAAGAAAAACGAATAGTTCATTTGATGAAAACCTCATCTTTGGTACCTATGTTCTAATCTCGTTAAACGTTATAAATAGTTTGGTGCAAAGCCTAAGCCTACCTAGAAATAAAAGAGTAAAAACAAATCAACTGCAAATGCCAATCTTTTCACAATACACTAGGGGCGAATCCTCACCTTCCTACAAACCCTTCTCTACCCTCCACTCTTTTTCCATTTTTTTGGAACCCTAATTTGTTTTCTTGCAATACTGGCTTAATAATGCGCCTAATCACTATAAGGTAATAACTCAAAAATTAAGACGTTCCATTTCCAACGTTATATGAAATTCATTCATTATTATGTCTATGGTCTAAGTAGTGATTGCTACCTGACGCGTGTCTTTAGATTTATCTGGCCCCAATCCTACGTGAGTGAATACGTTCGATCTATTAAAAAATAAAGGGACAAGTTTGTTAAGATTTTGTTTCACACGATTAGTTATTTACAAGATGCAAAATTTGTTAATTAACTATTTATTTTATATATTGTAAAGTTAGTCACGATTTGAGAAATTGATAATAGTAAATTCATGCAAACACAAATTATGTTTAGTTTTGACTAATAGCCATCACGTATCATGCTAATCGCGTGGATTATTTGGACGATTATGTGCACATTACCGACAAGAAATTAACTCGCTATTGTCTGTACGAAAAAACTACAGCATGCGGTTGCACTGCTTATTTTAATCACGCCTTGATATCTCCGAATTATTAGTATAGAGGTCAGAGGTGTACCGAACACATTCCATCTACCTCTTTCGGTCCTCACGTAATAGGAGAAAAGCCTATTTCCAGCTCTCTTACATTTTATATACTAACGCGCGCTATATATTTATAGTACAACGAACAGTCCTGTGAACTGAAGAAGGAGACCGCAACTATACCTTCCCTACCAATAATGTTAAATCGTACTAAACGGTTTTTTATTTACAACAAAATATTTGACAATGATTCACGGAATGACTGGTTTTGTTATGTTTACTGTTGCCGATGGTTTATCCTCAGTCAAATTGTCAACAGCCGTCTAGAGAAGCTTGTAACGATTACTAGTATGCAAAGAGTACGTTACTACAAAACAATGTACTAATAAGCGTACGTTCTAATCCAGATGCTTAGTGTAGTATTCATATAAAATTATCGTCTTTTATACAATACTCATTGCACTATACAGAAAATCTAACGTCCTACAGTAATTGGTTATAAGCGAATGCATAAGGCTCAATTTACGTTGCCACGGAATAGATGTAAACGAAATTGTATATAGTAAAGTGAACGAACTTGTAGATAGTATAATGCACTTTATGTCAATTGTATAATATAAAAATTGAATACGAGTCACAGAAGAGGTTCTTCTGGCGCATTAAATCAGATCATAGTGTAATAGACATAAAGTTCATTATGCTATGTACAATTTTGTTTGTAATTCATTCCTAGTAAAGAATTTAAAGAGGCCTATGTTCAATAATGATTTGGAATAGGCTAAATAGGAACCTTCACGGGAAGACAATAGAGAGAATACGTAGAGGACAGACATAAAAAGACACAGGTGTATAGTATAGTAAAAAAGTGACGTGATCCTTAATCAGCCTGCATCATCAAAAAAAAGTATAACTGGGATTATATAGATGTATCCGGGATTACTTTTTTCGAGGAACCCTAAATTTTCTCCTAAAATAACAGTACTGTAGTTTATTTGAATGATTTTTAAAGCATTTATTATGCTAACTTTAAATTACAAATAGCTCAGTTGGACGAGCATTCCCCCTGTAAGGGAAAGGTCGTGGATTCAAGTCCTACTTGAGCATTTAATTTTTCCCGATGTAGTTTATGTTACGCCTCATAATATCAGCTATGTTCCAGTGAACCGTTTCAATGATTTTCTAATTCAAACTGACAGAAACACCGACAGGATGAACAAAAACAAAAGTTTTTTGTTGTAAGTACCGAGTACACATTAATACGTATAAATTGAAAAGCTGTTATTTTAACGTTACGAATAGACTTGTTAATTTCAGACTCTTTATAGAAGAAATCTAAATTTATTACAAACGAATTATTTTACAACTCTCAGTTTATATAAGCGTATCCTTCACATATTAGTGAACATATAATAATCACTATTGAACATCTCCTCTGACTGCCCCGTATCTTTTTCGATATTCCACCACTGATTCTCTTTCTGTGTAAAATCACTCTTATGCATAATCTTATTGGTCAATATCTCATCTATACGTGATGTAGACGGTTTCTGATTGGTCACTTTATAAATGTGATCGGCTAACGCGTTAGCGAGCACTTCTTTTGGCGCTATTAACGTATCGCAAGCGAGTTCGTTACTAGAGTTTATCGTTCGAAGCCTATCCGCGTTGAGTCTAGCGAAACTTCTAGGCGATTCTAGATTAGTTAGGTCTCTAAAGGGCATGATTTCGTTGTTATGTTCGGGGTAGATGTCAGGGTTAGGTATAGGATTAGTAGGGACTATAGACCTGTGTTGTACCTTAGTTTTTTCTGTGATGATGGCTTCGATATCGATGTCATCGTATTTGCTTGTGTTCGGGGTGTTGTCCGCGCTCATTAGGCTGTGTAGGCTCGTCGACTCTTCTAGTAAGGAGTTCTTGACGATTGATGGTGGTGAGAACAGTACGGAGCTGTCGCCTGCTAAGGTTTTACTCTGTAACAATTTGAGGTTAACTTTAGATATTGTCAAAGGACTATAGGCCCTATAAAGAGCTTCCAACTTCACCTGTGAGCTGACCAACGGTCTATAGAACTTGAATATCGTTAGTGGGTTGTGAAATTTTGAATGTCAGAAGGTAGTTACTTTACGGCACATACGGAAGAGCATGAGTGTATCGCACCTGATAATGCATACGTCACGGTAGGCCATGGTAACCACTATTAGGTGGGCCGTGTGTTTCTCTACTACCTAAGTGATATAAAACATGTCGAAGTTCAACTGTACCATAGCAGAAAGACCTGCCGTTGATGGTGATTGACGAATGAGAGTCCGGTGTAGGTTTTTCTCCCAAGATTGGGAGGTCAGATATACCGTTGCTCCTAAAAAAGCTGTATAAACCAAATCCAGAACGAGGGGAACTGTGAATAAGTATCTTGGATCTAAATTGTGATATATAAAAGGCCCTGTCGCTCGAATTGTTTCCTAATAATCTATGCTTAGTAAATTTGAGCTCGTCAACCGCATAGCACCCCATGCTATCTTCGAAATACATGCAAGAAACGTGTACTGCTCCTATAGAGCACATACAGTTCATGAGCTGATACAGGCTCATAACAGATAAACAAACAGTAGTCTTAGAAATAGAGCAGTCTTACTAATACTCCACTATCCGTGTCAGTATTTTTCTGTTCCCAGGTTCAGAATCCCGTCGACCTGAAATAGGGCGGCCCTATTACTAAGATTTCACTATCCGTCTGTCTGTTTGTGTCTTCCTGTTCCCAGGTTCAGAGTCCCCCCGCATGTTACCTAAAATAAAGACTGCGGAGCTGCGGGCGAAAGGCAGGAAAGGCTGTTCCGTCGCGTGTTACCTAAAATAAAGACTTCGGAGCTGCGGGCGAAAGGCAGGAAAGGCCGTTCCGTCGCGTGTTACCTAAAATAAAGACTTCGGAGCTGCGGGCGAAAGGCAGGAAAGGCTGTTCCGTCGCGTGTTACCTAAAATAAAGACTTCGGAGCTGCGGGCGAAAGGCAGAAAAGGCTGTTCCGTCGCGTGTTACCTAAAATAAAGACTTCGGATCTGCGGACGACAGGCAGGAAAGGCTGTTCCGTCGCGTGTTACCTAAAATAAAGACTTCGGAGCTGCGGGCGAAAGGCAGGAAAGTCTGTTCCGTCGCGTGTTACCTAAAATAAAGACTTCGGAGCTGCGGGCGAAAGGCAGGAAAGGCTGTTCCGTCGCGTGTTACCTAAAATAAAGACTTCGGAGCTGCGGGCGAAAGGCAGGAAAGGCTGTTCCGTCGCGTGTTACCTAAAATAAAGACTTCGGAGCTGCGGGCGAAAGGCAGGAAAGGCTGTTCCGTCGCGTGTTACCTAAAATAAAGACTTCGGAGCTGCGGGCGAAAGGCAGGAAAGGCTGTTCCGTCGCGTGTTACCTAAAATAAAGACTTCGGAGCTGCGGGCGAAAGGCAGGAAAGGCTGTTCCGTCGCATGTTACCTAAAATAAAGACTTCGAAGCTGTGGGCGAAAGGCAGGAAAGGCTCGTAATGTGTACTCACCGGTGTCTCAATAATGTAGGATACATCAGGCACATCGGGTACGTGTGCTGTAGTATGTGCGGCGTGGGGGGTGCTCGTGGCCGCGGCCCAGTGTGGGGCGAGGGCCTTGCGCGCTCGTCTGTGGGCCCCACCGGACCCACTCGCCCCACTCGCCCCACCGCCCGGCATGTTCTCCTTGCCCTGTTCAGAATTGCGACGGGCGCCGCTGCCGATACCTGAGTCGTTTATTTGCTGTAATAAGAAAGATATGAGTTAGATATATTATTCATCATCATCATCATCATCATATCAGCCACACATAGTCCACTGCTGAACATAGGCCTCTCCCATAGACCACCAGAATGACCGATCTAAAGCAGCCCGCATCCAGCGCTTCCCGGCGACCTTGATGAGGTCGTCCTTCCACCTGGCCGTTGGGCGTCCCACACTACGTTTGCCCGTACACGGTCGCCATTCCAGAACTTTTTTGCTCCATCGGCCATTTGTTCTGTGTGTCCCGCCCACTGCCACTTCAACGAGCTAATCCGCTGGGCTACGTCGGTTACTTTTGTTCTCCTACGGATATCATAATTTCTGACGCGATCACGTAGGGAAATACCGAGCATAGCCCTCTCCATAGCTCGTTGAGCGACTCTGAGCTTTTGTAGGAGACCTATAGTGAGGGACCACGTTTCAGATCCGTAAGTCAGATATATTATTAGCACAGTCTAAAGATTCATACTACGTACAGTCTGTCAACGAAGCCGTCTAGACAGAGCAATCGTGCGGGGGCAGGGGACTGGTGTGGGACGGGGTATTACTCGGTACGCCCATACATTTTACTCGGTACTAAGGATTCAGGGCTGTCTCATTTGTAATCACTAATCACACTAATCACGTTTTACATCGATAATTTCTTTTAGGGCTCGTTTTGTTTGTGAAAATTGTTTAGTTTTTTCGTTTTATATGTTTAGCGATCCAAGATGGCGGCACGAAATTTTCACAAAAATCGATATGGGTATCGTTTTCAAGGTTTTTGGGGTCGCTGATTACGAATATATCATCCATTTAGCGATCCAAGATGGCGGACTCGAAATTTTCACTAAAATCGATATGGGTATCGCTTTCTGGGTTTTTGGGGTCGCTGATTGCGAATATATAATTCATTTAGCGATCCAAGATGACTGGATTGATGATATATTCGTAATGAGCAACCCCGAAAACCTCCAAAACGATACCCATATTGACGTTGCTGGAAATTTCAAGACTTTCATCTTTGATCGTCGAACGTAGAATGGTAGTCAAAACCGATATTAGACAATTGCCGGCAGGCAATCGTACGATGGGAAACTGTCGACTCCCAACTGATCGTGTGTGGTTGCAAAACTGACAGCAGGAAATGACCAGCAGGCCAAAATCGCTTTTAGGCCAAAATTTAATGCTTAGATATTACTGAATGAGTACATGAAAACTCTCAGTCAAGACTACATGGAGAATTTTCTCAGAAACTCATGAAATAGTCCACCGCAGTCTACACCTGGACAGTGTCCCAGTACACTCTAGGCCTATATCTCCCAATATGCGTCATTTCACCCGATCCTCTTCATTTTAACGTCAACTTTCATCTTTATCGTCAGCTAATAATTCAGTAATAATCATCTTTATCTTTGCGTTAATCCCAGTCGTATCCGAAACTTTAGCTTAGAATCTGGGGTCCACTTTACCAGACTAACTGTGGATTTGGCTTAACTTCGATATTTTCTGTGAAGCGATTGTCATCTGACCTCCAAAACCCAAAGCCGATATCGAAGCATTGCAGCTAGACCAGTTATTGAACTTTTGAGGGCTCCAACTACCCGTAACGACTGCCATAGATGTTCGTATGGCAACCGGGACCGACGGCTTAACGTGCTCTTCGAGGCGCGACCAGACCAATGCAAATACCCATAATCATACATAAAAATATTTTGCATTGAGCGGGGATCGAACCCGCGCCTCCTGCGTAGCGGCCGCGTTCACTTCCGCTACTATATCGGCATAAAAGTTTGCTTCCGTCATTCTCTGATAATGTAGCTTACTATAGACGAAAGAAGTTTATGATCACATTGAATAAACAGACGTACATACACATTTCACATCTTAAAACAATCTCAATAGTTACCTGCAGGGTACCATTCTCCTGTTCAGCAGTAGACGACAGTATAGAATCGTTCAGTTGCACAGTACTGTCGGAGTTCTCTCGCTTCATCATAATAGTGATATCTTCGACGAGCAGCCCCGGACTGGACGGCTCGTACTTCAGACCGGACTTCTTGCCTATCTCCGCCATCGCTATCTTGAACGGGGTAGGGGTCCTGTGAACAAAATATTGACCAAATTGTAGTTTTGGTAGATTTGGGAACCTTTGGAAACATCTTGAACAAGTATAGGAAAGTTCGCTTATATCAATAAAAGGACTGATCAATCAATGGAGGATATGCGAGCCAGTGATTTTATGATTTCAGTGGATTTAGTATAATCTGATTGGTTAATTCGCACGCGTCAGCCAATTCGCACCAATGTGACATCAATGTGATTTTCGCACAGCTAGATTACAGTATCGAATTTGCCAGTTACTATATAAAATATATATAAATACCTATTTATATATATTATATAGTTTACTACTGATGTACCTACATCAGAAGACTAGATGCATTGGTGGAACAATACTCAAAGAAGGCCTAATGAGATATTATATATTCGGCTTATAGACAACAGTATTCAAAGAAGTGCTCAAGTGGGATTTGAACCCACGACCTTTCCCTTACAGGGGAATGCTCTTCCAACTGAGCTATTGAGCCATACCAGAATCACTTCAAATTTCCCTTCTCTTTATATCCGACTTTAAGGGCGACGGTCGTGGGTTCAAGTCCCATTTGAGCACTTTTTTCCTGATGTATTGCGAATTTAAAAGATAGCATAATAAATTACATTCAAACAGTGGTCAAGTTAGTATATTATGTTACTACACTGTTACTACACTGAACACTGACTAAGTACGTAAAATATTTATTTGGTGTTGGAAGCGTTTATTGGTCAGTGAAAGAGTAGACGTATTGGTCAGGATACTATTGTCTGAAAATAATGCCAATTTCAGGAAATTTTCATTTAACACAGATCAGAAATAAGCAATACTATACAGAAATTCGCTAACAAGCTATTAGTTTGAGACAATCTCGCTAATTTAGTCAAATCGTGTCAACTCAGCGCAGCCTAGGATTTCGCATTTATACTATAATCTCTAGAGATTGTTATATTCTAGAATGTTCCACCTCACCACGCGAAGCTCGACTTAATACAAATTAGTCTATTTTAAAGTGTCACACATATGTAGGTATCAATCGCAGAAAGAGTGATCAGTTACCATGCGAGTATATCACACTATTGTAGAATGTTCTAGATGGAGTAAAATATAGATATAACCGCCATCTTTTGTGGGATGGGAACAAAACCCAGTTGTGGTTCTTCGATTGTTCGTAACTTTATAATGCATACATACATACAGTCTACTTTCCCAGATGTTGATGTCAATTTTTATCGAGTAGTTTTTGTTTTATTATATACCTTTAAAAAAAAAAAAATACGTGCGCAGCTTTTTTTATTCTTTACTATAATTTTACCATCTTTCTGTACTTATAACTTCGAACGACTACACCAAAGTGGATAATTCTTTTTCATATTGTTTTATAGTCCGGACAAGGTTTCTATGATAGAGAATAAAATTGTAGAGTAGGATTTTTTGGCGAAGCCAGGACGCGCAGCTAGTACTTATTCAAACATAATTGTAGTACATTCAGACAGTTATGGAACAAACTATAATCAAATCTAATTGTGTTGTTGGTGTGGTACTTACTTGGGTGTATTGCTCTTGGCGGCGTGGGGTCCGCCGGGGGTCACGTGACTGACCGGCGTCGGAGTTTGCAGCAACGGACTGGCGCTCCATTCCTGAACACAACGTTGAATTTCACTTAATAATTATTATAAATAAAAATATAAAACAAGGTATGTGCAAAACTGTAGGTTCAGGCGTCATAGAAATCTTACCCATCGACGTCAACTGGGAGGGCGGCCAGAAGGCTGGCGGCATTGCCACGTTGAATGGCGATGCCTATCTTTTGTGCAAGGAATAAACCAGCCCTCTGGTCACAGGTAGTCAGGTCACACAGGTCTATTCCCGAGGAGTGCTAGACCGTAAGGGATGGCCCTGGGTCAGCCGGGGAGCGAGGGATATGTCGATAACAACCTCACCTCCGGCCTAGCACCACGACCCACAGTCGGCGTGCGGTTTTAATCGGTTCGAGTCCGACATAACCTCCCCTTCCGGCTCCGGCAGGGGGATATCCGAGGGGATTTCCGCACGGAAAAAAAATGAAAAGGTCACACAGGTCTATTAAACGTTTATATATTTCTTTGTATAATAGATGTGCACTTGGACCCCATGATCCCAGCGTCTCAAATATGTAATTATCAACTTAATTAATTAAGTTGTTAACTTTTTTAATTTATAGTATGAGAGAGAGGAATTTAATTACTGTTTCTCATAAGTTCTTTCAAACTTTTTTGATAAAAACGGATCAATACCAGCTTCAACTTAGATGAGTTTTGACTACAAATAATTCTTAATTATTACTTTATCTAGGACAAACATGAAAATAAGCTTATAAAATGTGTACACTGGACAAAATATATAGGCATATATACACCTTTTCATAAGTTGTATGAAAAGGTATAAATTTATTTATACTATTTATCAACTGTATAGTTGTTATAAAATCCAACTAAACTGAATTATCGCTCTCAATCAAATTCTCGAGATGTACAACCCAATTTAGTGGTAACTATGCAGTATACATCACATACCTTATGCGTATGGCGTAGGGGAGTGGAGTCGAGTGACAGAGCTAGTGCGGCTGGCGAGTTGAGGAACTGCGACGGACTGAAGGGCAGAGCCTTAATGGGAGTCGCTCCACAGTCGCTCCATGCCTAAGAACAGCCATAATCTTAATATTAACCTCTGTATAATAGATCTCCCCCTCCTACATAATACAGCCAAAAATGTTAATGTTAGATAATAACATTCTCTATCACCAATACCTGTTAATCTACTACTTGAACACCCTGTATATAACGTTCCTGATAAACCTATAACCCAAAATTACCATAACCTCAAAAATACTATGTTATAATCCAACCCAATTAGAGTCCTAATACTGAAACGTGACAAATTGGTGCAGGGATAAATTATAATTCGAAATAATACTATCATATCCCATCCCTATTTACCCTATCCGGGAACAGGTTCCTATAGGTGCCGAGTACAGGATCAAAATTCCACGCGGGTGCAGGGTAGGCAACAGCTAGTTTTATTTTTTTAAATCTAACTGAATCAAACTTTTCAAAATAAGTTAGCAAAAATATAAGAAATCATTCATCAAACTGTCATATAATTTTTTCTCGCTCTGTACATAATTTTTTGTGAGTCCATACTAATAATCCATACTAATTAATATTATAAATGCGAAAGTAACTCTGTCTGTCTGTATCTTTGTATGTTACGCTTTCATTCCTAAACCACAGTTTTGATGAAATTTGGCATAGACCATCGACTTCGAGAAAGGACATAGGCTATGTTTGGTCGCGACATCCACGCGGACGGAGCGGCGGGCAAAAGCTAGTAGGTATATAAACAGAAGATTAAATAATAATTATTATTACTGAATAGTTCCACAAAATAATACAAAAAGTACATGAAAGTCCTGATACAATACTCATGACTCACATTAGGGTTGGGCGTGAGGACTTGTGCCTTCTTCGGCTTCCGCCTCAGGATGGGCGGCGGACTACTCGTCTCCAACAACCTCTTCTTAGGTGAAGCGTATACAGAAGGAACCTCCACCTCCTTCGCAGAATCCGTCTGGATTGAGTACGTCACTGGAATTGGAAACACATTGGAATCATTTGGAATTGGAATCAAATAGCAGTTAGCATGAGTAGTTATGACTGAAACGTTTTGTGTAACCTCGTCAACAAAATACTAGGCTTACCTGTAGACTGGTTATCTTCGTTCGGAGTAGACGCTTGACTCAAATAGTTTCTGAGAGGCGAGTCAGCCGGTAAAGTTTCTAAGTTCACGAATCTGAAGCAAATATGAGTATAAATTAATATTATTTTAGAAGGAACTTGCTATTCTTTATTGTCAATACTGATAGTTTAGGGGAAAGATCGCTGTCGTAGATTTTGAAGACTTGGATTTCGTTAGATGCAGATCTAAAAAGCAACGATTTAAGAACGCCGATAGGAAGGCCCTCGTGTACACGCCAGACTTCCACTCACAGTAGAAGTTAATTTTAAAGGCGTAATCTAGGCAAATGAAAAATGGACAACCTCTCCGCAAGATGGAGACTAATGTCTAGCAGTGGTCTGCAATAAATGTATTCTACTCTAGTCAAGCCACTGCTTGACTAGACTAGAACAGAAGACTAGACGATTTTTACGAGAATTTATTTACAGTAAGTAAATTCTCGTAGAAAATAGGCCTGAAAGCAATGATATTTTATAAACTTTTTTTTTTTATATACTGGACACGTCAATTTGACTTCACCTCGCCTGATGTTAAGCTAAAGGCAAAGTCTCGGAAAGAGGGTCACCCTCGTAAACATTTACCATGTTAACAGTGGTGGCACTCAGCTTGACGGCCTCATTAGATGCCTTTTCACGCCCCGCTTAAAGGACCCGGGACTGTAGGAAGAAGGAAACACGTGAGCTGGCAGGGAATTCCTGGTCTTAGTGGTGCGGCATAGGAATGAATAACTGAAACGCTTGGTTCTAGCAGGTATACTCTGCACCGTAAATGGATGGCATCTTAGCCCTGCACGTGTCGTCCTGTGAAGGAAAGGGGAGGGTGGGACTAATTGGAAGAGCTCGTCAGAACATTCGCCATGGTAGAGACGGTAGAAAACTGCCAAAGACGCAACATCTCTACGCATCTGCAAAGGCTCGAGGGTGTTCATGTGAAACTATAGATATTATATTGTTCAGGCTCTAAAATGTCAACGAAAAATTGATGACCAAATGGCCACCATTTCTTCCACCAATCACAGACGCGCTACCCAAAAAAAAAGTCTTCAATAAATTAATTAGTAACAATAATAATATAATTAAAAAAATATTAAATAACATTGAAGTATTGTTATTATTAAGAAGCTATAATTTTTATACATGAAGTGTTTGTGCCATTTTTGAAATCGGCCATGTTCCTGCATGACGTACTACAGTCATTGCCTGAAAGTGCTAAGATCAATGTACTCACTTAAAAGGCGCATCGACGATTTCCACATCGGCGGGTACCAGCCCGCCCCTGTCGGGACTCTTGCTTCTAGAAGGTTGTTGTTGCTGCACGTTGCTCAGTTGCTCCTTGAGCAATTGCCTGAAGTGGAGAACGTGCTTCGACGGCTGGCTGGCGTTGGACGAATTGCTCTGAGTGGAGTCGTTGAACGACCAGTTTTGCTGGAGACAAAATGGAATGTGTAGACAAAATGGCGGATATATTCAAATTATTTACAGATTAATGTAATTATATACATACACTCTTGTCTATATATCAAAGGGCTCATGACTAAGTTGCTTAACCTTGAAATCTGTCAATCTATCGGCCAGGGCAGTCTAATCGTTAAATGGATGACCATTCTTCACCCACTGAGGGACACATCAGAAAGCAATCCTTTCAAATATTTTGATGGAAAATTTTTATTATAATAATGCCCTCCATTATCCTTAGAAATCAATTGGTAGATCGCTTAGGTGGTGGATCGGTTAGTGGTTTGTACACCATAGCATAGCATTAATTTTAAAATAGTGGCTGTCAGTTTAAGCGGCCTCTACAAACAAATACTCTTTCAATTTAAATAACTAAAAGCACCCAAGATTATAAAAATAAAGAATCTCCAGTGTGGGTAAAGCATTCTACTTATTCACGTTACGACAAGGGAAGTCTGTTTTAGTCTTGCTGAGTTACTTGAGACATTAATGGTGCTAAAAATTCATGATTGTGAGACTTAAACCATCTACCGTAACATATTATATACACGTGACAAGCAACTTTATAACAGAATGAAGCGTTTAAGCACACAAAGTAAATTAAAATGGGTATGGTATGATAACTAAAAAATACATTGCAAATTAATATACAATTTAACAATCCGGTTGGTGTTAATAAAAAACTATTTATAAGTTTATTTTATTATATAATTCACTGTTCCCGACATTTCAATTGCTTTTAAGCAGTTATGTCACGGAGAGACTAAAGTCTATTTATTCTCCCCGTGATCAAAGCTACTGAAATGTAACTAAGACTACGGTCTAGAGTAATCATGTTCATGGCTACTGTAAAGAAACTACGACTGAAGTCTAGTCTAATCATGAACATCACTACTGTAATGTAACTACGACTAAGGTTCAGTCAAATCGTGATTATGGCTACTGAAAGTAATTGATACGACGAGTACAGTGTAATCCAGGTATAAAACCGTTAAACGTAGTTTTATTCTGATGTGTAATGTGATGCCCGCCTAAACATTCCACATGACATTTTGAAATTTAATTAAATTCGTTTGTATTCGTTTCTTTTTGTTTTCAAAATTTAAGTTTGGAACACAATATTTTGTTTTTTTTTATAGAACACCGTTAAGATTTTATTTCATAGTGTTAATAAACCTTGTTGCAAAGATCTATAATATAAAAATGAATCACTAAATGTGTTGGTAAGCACATAACTCAACAACGACGCCTGGACCCCAATTCTTTTTTTTTATGTTCGTTAAAGTTCAAGGATGGTTTTTACGGCGAGAAAAGTTCGAATAATTGCCGGGAACCGACATCCACGCGGGCGGAGCCGCGGGCACAAGCTAGTTTATTGTAAATTTGGATACAGCAACACAAAAATTACAGTTCTGAATGAATTTTTGTGCTTCTTCAAGGTCACGTAAGCTAATTTTACTTTTTTTTAAACATCCCAACCAGATTGTTAGAAACAAAACACAAAAAGCGGACTAACATCGTTGTAATGTACAATGACTTTATCGTGTGTGTCGTGCGGTACAGTGAGCGGCTCTGTGTACAGATCGCGCTTTACCCGCTGCGGTTTGCGCCGGAGGGACTCGAACGTGTCCAACATATCCGGCTCGTACTTCCTTCGCATCGTCGAGTTCCAATGGTTCTTGATGGCGTTGTCAGTCCTAGAGGATAGAGAAATAGATGTTATAGTCTCTAGATACCTATTAATAATTCTACCAATATAAAAAAGTCAAGTGTCTGTTTGAGGGTGTGTGTATTTGTGTGTGTATGGTTGTATTGTGAGGTTGTGTGTGTGCATCTGTGTTTGTTTAATCGTGTGCTTGTGTGTGTGATTCAGGATAAGTTTAGGTTGGTGGTTCAATAACAAAGGACAATGATATCAGGCCTGCCAACAGTATCAATAATAGTGAGGTCTCCGAACCTAGCCTGAAGTCACAGAAGCAACATTTAATCTAACAGAATATACAAATAATAAATAGGTATGATGCTATAGGTGTGCATGCTTACCTGCCCGGTAGCAACTTGGCTATTTTGGCCCATTGGTTGCCGAGTTGTTTGTGCGCTTGGTATATCACTCTGTCTTCGTGTTCCGTCCACGCAGTCTTTTTGATAGACGGGTTTAGATGGTTGTGCCATCTCTCTCTGCAAACATGAAAAACTTAATGTGAAAACCCTTATGATCGAGAGGTCCCGGGTTCGAATCTTGGCTATTACAATACTGACGTGAATCCACTCCTAACACAAGCAATTTAGCTTAGTCGAAGTGGTTAATGGTACATACTATACATATAATCACGGTTTTATCACCGGAGGGTTAGGCAGAGGTGAATTAACACCCACATTTCACCAATCATTGTATTCGGTACCACGTAATAGGGGGTGAGCCTATTGCCGTATTCCGGGCACTGTTGCTGAGGGTGAGTCTAGGCTGTAAATTATTATATCTGTCTAATGTTAAACAACCGTATCTCTCAGTCGCCTTATATGACACCACATAAGAGATGGGATGGCCCAAATTCTACTCTGCTGGGTACCTCCGGTTAATGGTAATACTAGTAATTTTGACTATTGACGTGCTTTATGACAATTCGAAGCCAGGTTTCCATTGCATACGAAGAAGACTACGTACTGATTCAGTTGACACGCCAATTTATCATATTGATTAAAGCGACCTTCTCATTCTTAGTTGTACGTACTGTCTTGACGGTATGTTCGTATTCAATGAATCGTCTGGTTGGTCAAAAGGTTAGCTTTTGCGAGATTTCTCTCTGTCCCTGTAGGTATTTGTGGCCCTGAGTGTACAATCAGCCTCAGAAAGTGCTCAAAATGATCTTAATTCCATGCTTTCCCACTCCTGTTGACGGATAGCTCTGATATTTGATACACAATCTATACAGAGTCCTCTCCAGTGCAGTGGGAACCAAGATCAACAGATATTTGGTTAAGTGTATGATTTGTTTACCTGCACTGTTTCCCTATCCTCCCTTTCAGGTGTCGCGCTATGAGCGTCCATTTCTTCGGCCCGTATTTTGCAACCAACTCCATAACCTTCTCATCTTCCTACAAACAAAAGAGAATAATGGTGTTTAGATAAGTTTGTTTCATATTTAACATTCACAACATAGTTTCATGTAGCATGGCCGTTAGAAGTAATTGTTTTTTTTTAAATTAGTAGTACTTCGACTGCACGAAAAGGTTTAAGTTAACTCATAAATTGCAACTGGATTTAATGGGGACAATTCTATTTCTACATGGATGGCAATACAAAAGTTGCTCGTTCAGTAAATAAATTAGTATCCACGAATAGCATCTGTCAAAAATCTTGATAGGTGCTCTTCGTGGACATGGCTAGGTGCTATTCAGCTGGGTGCTCTAAATGGACTACACCTATTTTGGTTTGGTTTTTCATACTTTTTTTAATAAAAGACACGTCAATTTGACTTAACCTCGCCTGCTATCTACTAGTTTTAGTAAAAATTATATTGTATCAATGATAGCTAAGGGGATAGCCATATATTACGTCATTTGAATTTGATCCCCTCGCTCATTTTAGTCACAGGTTGTCATATTTCTTCATAACATTAGGTGTTATCTTTCCTATTATACCATCAACCCTAACTACTTCATTAACCCAGCGAACTACAATCGTAAAGAAAATTTGATTACACCGCCATTTCAATTATAATCATTTATATAACAATCGTATAAAAACATTTCGACAAAAACACCGAACAATTACCGAATCGCCACACTACAAGCTTATAAAGAACATCATAAAGAGATAATACCTATATCGATATCTCACAAAAAGTCAATAGGTATAACAAAAAAAACTACAAAGAAATCATCTGATCGTGGCGTGCGAAAATATATACGTTACATCGCAAGGTGAACTAGTACGTAGGAGGTATAAAAAATTCAAACGGATCAGCTGTTATAATGTTAATACTTGTTTTAGACTGGGGTTAGGCTTCTGATCTAACCTGTTCTTGTGGTTTTGACGACATAGGTAATAAGTAAACAAATATTAGCTGATCGCTCTTGAAATAGACTGCTAACCTAGACAAGTGACAATTCGATGTCCCGTGAATTGGGTATTCTACTGACTAGTCAAATTGTTTACTTTTTACTAAACGTCAAAATGATAAGTTGTAAGGTAATAACTTGTATGAAAAAAGTTTTAGTGACATCATACAATTTAATAGTCAAATCAGTTACTATTATAGGTGATTAAAAATAAATAAAAACTATAAAATAAGAACCGACGCAATTTTTACCGCTCTTTCACCATTCTTAATTTAATAAGCTCGGTCAGATAATTTATTTTAACTATAGGATAATACCCAATAGTAGAATGAATGAGATTTGACCTTTGACATTATACATTGATCAATCTATTCTATTTTACAAACGAATTGCTACTTATTTAGATAGGTTGTTCTGTTTTAACACCTTTCCGTCATAGTACTCACGCCTCTCGTGATGACCACAGTATTCATAAAGGTACCTAGTTACATAAGTACTTAGTTTTATTACTTTGTATAACAAATTCTATATCACGAGCGAGCCAAATAGACGCCCTTTAATGTCCAAGAGCAATTGAACTTTTTGTCGGGTGTTATTAATTTGGCGCGCTATGATTTTGATAGGCTACCACAAAAAAAACACCGCGAGCTTTACCATGTACGTACTTGAGTTTTAAGCAAATTATTTTTAAAAACTTCCAAGATGGTAAACAAGCCCAAGGCTCTTTTTTGTTAGTAGATACGGAGCTATAAATACTACAAAACTAGGTTTTACATGACAAATCTTATGATTGGGAGATTTTTCTCCCTCATGTCGATTCATACCATTTGCCCTTGTGCTTTTACAATTTAAAGAAACTTATTTATAATAAACATTGTGTATTTTCACGATCTCAGAAATGGTATTTTTTAATTACAATTAAATTTTGATAGCTTTAGACTCGATTTCACTAATGAAATTACGATCAAATCAAACTAAACTAAGTAGCATACCTATAAGTTTCATAATGTTTTACTAAATAAAATTCAGCTGAGTAAACATATCACAATTTAAGTATTTCGATTTCATTGTATTACTTTTATTGGGAACTCCGGTCCATAATGTGTTTTACGTATGAACCTATAAGTTGATGTATAAAACACATTCATTAAACAAACAAGCAGTATCTCTAAGTATTTAGTGGCATGTGGGGCGCTTTCGGTGTCCCAATTAGGTATGACATCATCCATTATCAACATGTCTCGCTAATAATATAAGCTGAATAATATCTTGTACGAAAAAATACACAAAAAGTGGAGTCAAGGGCAGGGATCGAGCGCGAGGATATTTTGATAAGGATAAAAATCCGGTCTGTACTGGAATTTTTTTCTTTAGTAGGAAATTCTAGTTCGAAATTTGTATGCAGCGGTAGGTAAGATCTGTTATTAATAATTAGATGTCATATCTATATTATTAATTCGATATACCTACGAGGAGCATTCAATTTTAAATTCTTAATATAAAATTATAGGTAGGTATAATTGGTTTAGTCCACGTTCAACCTTACAATCTCTACTCCCGGCCATGTTCAACCCCTAAATGTTGTTTTATAATTTTACTATAATATTTTATAGAGGAAATATTTGTTTTTTTATAACGAACAAACTGAAAAGTCAATTTGATTAATTTCTAAAATTCTTTCACCATTGGAATGCTACATTATTAATGAGTGAACTAGTCCATTTTTATCCTGATAGTCCTAAGGAATAAGAAACACGGGTGAAACCATAGTGCGATTGTAAAATTCATGAAATTAAAGCCATAATTAAGTATGTAAAAAAAATAATTAAAGTTAAAAACCATGCTTGTTACTAAACGAATAGGAATTGTTAAAACCAATCAAATGAGCTTTACTAGTAGCCGTTGTTCCTGGGTTCGTATCAAATCAGCTAAATGACGATGGTTTCAAATTAATGTAATGAGATGTATTGTAATATATTCATCATCCGGGTGTCACGACCACGACACGACTGCGACTATCATAAGTAGATCTTAATATCAGCTTCCAGGATTCGATAAACTTAATATAAAAACTTGTTTCTTAGAAAAGATACCTTCTTGAAAATAATAAACATCTAGAACTACGGATTATTTATTTTAGTACGAGGCCCATCCATATAATACGCCAGGCGTCTTGGACCATTTTAGCAATCTCTCAATTTGAGCAACCTATACCTTTCAACTATCAATGTCATTATATAAGTATGTAACTTGAAATATTTAGCACCTTCAAAAATTCCTACTAGCGAACTCTAACTTACAGTTCTACTGCCTTATTGTGCGGATAAATGCTGTGTGCTCAGTACAGAAATGTACAGTGTACAACGGTTGCACTTTTTCATATGAGGTTGTATGTAAAGGTGCAACGGTGCCTATCTCCTTTGTCGACAGTAAGGTTCTGTGGCGACTATAATACAAATTTCAAATAAACACCGCTAGGGGACATCCGCCAACCGTTTGGTACTATATTTAAAAACATGTCTGATTTAATCATTTATTATTTATATTCTCGAAGAGGAGACAATTATTTCTCAGACACGCCTCAAAACAAGATATATTACCATATACGGAACATTTTTATTATATGGATGTGTCATAATGGCACGCGGTAATAAAGGAATAATGTCTCTATGTGGCTTATGTGACGTGACATGCTGTTATATCTTAATTACAATTTTCGGACTGCGTATCTCAAGGTCTAGAATGGACAATAAGAGAGGCCTGTTGACTTTGTGACGTCTGGTAAGTAAATAGTATTGTTCTGAATTTTACTGGTCCTGAGTATATTTACAAAACAGTATCATTACTTTGATACTCACTTAAACCTATAAAAGATAATTAAAAAGCGTCAGTAATTTAACTGTAAGTAAATAAGTTCGATTCATAACCTAATTATACAATTTCGACTGATGTACCTACCTTCGCCGAATTTACAATAATAGATGTAGTCACAAAGCAAACGTGGGTGTCTGAATAATAAAAAGTGTTAAAACGTTTGTGAGTTGTTCACTTCTTAGAAAGGACTAAACTTTATGGGATACTTTTTTCAATAGTTATGAACATCTGTAATAATAATAGTAAGACAGTAAAGTCATAATAAATTACTACTAAGCATGATCTCATGAATATGTTACGCATAATAATTTCAAGATATTTTACCCATATGTTCATTTTCTAATCTCTGATTTGACGATGTGGA
Organism: Eilema sororculum; assembly: GCA_914829495.1. NCBI lineage: Eukaryota > Metazoa > Arthropoda > Insecta > Lepidoptera > Erebidae > Eilema > Eilema sororculum. The sequence goes on from OU618532.1 coordinate 5,831,269, forward strand.
AATTTTGAGGAAGACGGACGATTCTTTTCAAAATTCATATCAACTAGGTTACAACCAGTGCCTATAAAATAAATACTCGCTAAACAGAGTTCCGATATACCTAATCACTAACAGGAAAACCACGTTATGTAAACAGTGTTGTTTAACTGCAGTTTTTCGCAGGATGAAGGGACTTCCCCGATCAAAGTCCCAACGATATTTTTTTATGTGACAGGGAATTATTGTAACTGCAACGTTTTGAAATACAACAGAGTAGGTAGTTTTTAGGCACTCTTTATAACTTTTTTTTTTATAAATGAAATTAAAAATAATCTTAGTAAGTAAATAGCGATCAATGCCCTTCAAAACAATCATAGAAAAGCAATAAAAATAAGTTTTAACAACGACAGATAAGACATTAGTATGCCAAACTTGTGCAAACAATGGATTCATTCATAAAATCTAAGAATTCGTGCCGTCATGGACTTCGGATATTTCTGGACGCTGTTAGGGCAGAAACTGTATCGTATAGGGAACATGGTTTTTATTGTTAAATATGTTTACACACGCACGTCACCCGATAAAATGGTTAAGTACCTATTTAATATTCCTTTCTGATGTGGATATTAAATATTCCATGTAGGAACGCTACCAGAAAGTAGCTTTGCTTTCCTTATAGAAATTAAAATTGAAACTTGTATTAAAAAATGTATATTATAAGGAACTTGTTTTGCCAGTGAATTAATATATATCTCGAAGAACCCATTATATTTGGAAATATTTCCACAATGTTGTGAAAAATGTTTTGAAGAAAAGAAAGAAAAGAAATCCACAAAAACGAGAGAGGAGGGTTATCTATAACCCTTCACATACTAGCCGGGGTGCGAGAGATATGCTTTCGGCAATCTCACCTCCGGCAACCAAGGACCCAAGACGGCGTGCGTTTTAGTCGGTTCGAGTCCGACATAACCACCGGCTCCGTAGGGGACCACCCCTACGGAGCCTGTGGATCCGTGGGGATATTGCACACGATAAAAAAAACCCTTCACATACTAAGTGCAGACCTCTGTACAGTAGTGGTCGGTACGTATAAATACAGTAATCTTCGGTTAACATACTCGTATCGTACATGATAATCATAACATATTGAATGAAATATTTACAATTCGCTGTATATTTACCTACATTTCAACCCTACACCAGCAATAAGTAACTCTTGAATACATTACATAGGTACAATACGTGAGATAGCTTGAAGGAAAAATTACCACAAAGCCCTGTAGATACAAGTAAGGTCTAACCGGGCGACCTTCTTACAATGCTTCATATTATGAGCATCATAATGTTAACATCAGTTGCACCCAAAGCCTCCAGAGGAGCCCAAGGTACACTCTTCTAAGCTTTCTTTTTTTATTGTGGTGTATTATCTTGAATATTAGGGGGGACTGTCGTTTGACCCAAAATCTCGAGCGGAAGCCTGCGCCGGAGCCACGTCCATGTCATCTTGGAATATTGCACGTACCCCGGACATACCAAAGAGTGAACACAATATTTGCGGACACATATAATATATTCACATTTCTAAGCGCTCGCATGCAGTAACAACGACCTGTGAGTCACGGCTGCTTCCTTGCATTCATAGACTGATTGGTGAGAACTGGACGTTATTGTTGAATATATTACACTATAAAGACTTATTTATACACGTTGAACCACAGCGGTCAACAACACGAAGAGAATTATGCACAAGAAATATGAAGCCAAGTATTTGATTGATTAAGAAAGAATTTTTCTAACGATTCTTAATTTTAGAGCCCGGGTCCGCCTTCCATTTTATGTTTAAATTATTATAGCACAACGGGCCCCCTACCCTCGAAGTCATTGGTCGTCGGTGTCCTAATACCAAGAGAAAAGCGCCAGTGTCTCGTCTGTTGATCGGCAGCTGTTCCAGCTACAGTGTGACTCCATCATAAAACTAAATGATAAGAGGTATAGAAACGTTATCACGTGAGTTTTCTACTAGACCTGATGTAGAATACATAGAATTCATATAGAAACTAGCTGTCCCGGCGAACTTCGTACCGCCAATTTTTTCCTGTCCTGGTGGCGTTAGATCCCGTTCCCGCTGCACCATTTAGGAGGATGAAAAATAGATGTTGTCCGATTCTCAGACCTACCCAATATGCACACAAAATTTCATAAGAATCGGTCAAGCCGTTTCGGAGGAGTACGGTAACTAACATTGTGACATGGAAATTTTATATATTAGACTAGCTGTCCCGGCGAACTACAAAATAGCGAATCTTCCCCATAATGCCCTAATGATAGCACAAGCCCATTACATACACTTTCCTTGAACATAAGTTGACCATCAACGGGTAATTTCGTTACTGCGGTGGTCAACAAGCGATTCGAACACAATAACGATGTAATTTATTTTTATAGTAATGTTACCGAAGGTCTGACGACCAGGTTAATATGAAAACAGAGCGTAGGATAATGGCAGATCAAATTTTCGAAGACTTGACGAATTGACACAAAAGAAAGACTTGACTAATAGATACATATGAACGACTTGACGAATCGACACTATTTCACTGCTTGACCAATGAACGATAATATATAATTGGAGGAAAAAAAACGCTTGAAGAATTGACACTTGACCAATTGTACCCTAGATCGTTAAATAATTCATGTAGATTTTAGCAGACGTTTGAAAGAAAACCTTAAAATTATACAATGAGTTTATTCATTATATAATTTTAAGGTTTGGGTTAACGCAGAAAAAGTGAAACTTCTCCATCCTATGATCCAAAACAATTGCTGTATAAATACAGCTGTAAGGTATACTATAGGTACAGACTCTGCTACTACAAGGAGTCGCCCATCGAAACCGCATTCTTATAATTTCGGACATAAATAGGACACCGAAAGGTCCTTTGTCGAAACTGGACTTGCTGACAAATAAAATATAGGTATACATTAATTTATTTTAGGTACTTGCAATAAATATAGTAACTTCATTGCTTTGATTTGACCTTGGCAACGCATGATTGACTAATCGATACTTTGAGTTTGATGTTATGAAACAGATACAAATTCTTGATTTTACTTACTCTTCTAGACTGGGACAGCTACTTCCATTCAAATTTAGTACAAAAATGACCTTACTTTTTACTTATTGGCGGTTAATTTTCAAACACGTGTAAGAGAATAAATAATCACTTAGAGTGCCAATAAAGCATGACGTAACCTAATCGTTCAATCAACTCCAAAAAGCCTGGGAACCGTGCAAAAAATCTATATGAATGAACATAATAGGTCCGTCATAAATTAAAAACTTTGCGATGTCAATAAAAGGCTCTATACGTGGGTGGAAACAATACCTTCATTACACTTTTCATTTTAAACAGTAGAACTACTAGCTGAGCTCGCCAGTTTCACCTGCCTTTTAGTTTATATGAAAATGTTAAATAGCTCAAAGTCATAACCCTCCCCAAGTTGTGATATTCAAATCTTAGACAGATGCTGAAATAAGATTCTACAATTAGGAGTAGGCGACTTTAGCGCTGTTGTTTTTGTAGACACTCAATAATTATCATTATAAATCGAGATTCCATATCGTGGTATCTCAAAAACAGCGGGCTTTCTAAATTAATTCGCGGGGCAGAGAAAGAAGGGATTTAAATAACTAACCTCCTTGGTCCACGGGCCTTTGACTAGTTCGGGGTTGACAACCTTGGTCCAGCGCTGCTGGCACTGGACGTCGGATCTGTCGGAGAACTCGCCAGCAATAAGCTCCCAGTTCTCGTTGTACATCTTGACGTACGTCTTCAGCTTTCTATCCTGAAATCATAAAGCACATTATGTCAGTCACGCTTTTATTGCTGCATTCTATCGATATCTCGTAAGTATAATTTTTTTTAATAGGTAAGTATTCTTCGATGACACTTTTGTATGATATTAATAGAATGATTTAAGAGTATCTACATATTGGATGCATAGGGCCACAACAAAGCTTTTGGTTGTCCCCAACCTCACTTGCTGATTGACTCTCGGGGTTAGGCAGTCGGCAGTCGCCTTAGCAGAAATACTTGGTGAATCTCCATTCTAATACCCAAGCAACTGCCATCGGCTTCGTAAACAATTTGAAGAATTACCTCGTCCTTCGTCCACCGGCCCCTGTTGATATTCTTCCGCGACCCAGCACCTTTGGTTGCAACCGGCACATCGTCGTACACCGCCGAGTCTCTTGAGCATTCGCTCGTCTCTGACTCATAGCTACGTCTGTCAACAAGGAAATACGACTGTGAGTGGAGAAAAACTACAACATATAACTGAGTCGCGATTACGCCAAGCAATATGAGGAAACACGTATGAAATGGGATAAAGGCAGGCAGATGATGATAATAACGTTTTATCATGACTAATCCCTGCATGGGACTCATTGTTAAGTGGTAACCTAGGTGGGTGATCGTTCCTAACACATTCGAGATCCTTTTACGCTACGAAGAGCAGTTAAGCTATCGCTCCAGGTTGATCGTACCGGCATATTTATGTGGCATTCCTAGAAACTACAGCACAACGATATCGTCACTGGCCCTAGGTTCGGCTGTTTCGAAGTGAGAGTAAAAGCCGACCCCGATTGAGTTGGTAAAATGCTGGTAGGATGATGAAATATCTTCCTTCTTCGTAATTATTTTCTATGCGTTGTAACGTTAAATATGTTTACCAAGTTTCTCAGGAACCATCTAAGCTCCAAGAAATGCCTCAAGTGGATGAATAATTATCTAACCAACATAATTCATAATGCCTGTTAAGAGCTTAAACGAGATATTTTTTCTTTAAATTCTCGGGTCTTGAGTTTGTTGAAGGATGGCTCTGTTTACTTTCAACCTTACTTGTGTACACAGAGTCCCGTTTTGTGGTTACACTGTGATGGATACAATAATTACTTTGCATTGCTTGTTCTTGAAGTTTTAAATTATATTTTTTTTTTAAGAATATTAGTACCGAAGTTACTAATATTCCCTCTAACCCCTCCAACTAAGCTAAATTGCTTGTGCTAGGAGTGGATTCACGTCGGTAGTGTAATGGCCAGGATCGAACCCGGGACCTCTCGATCGTAAGGCCGACTCCTTAACCACTAGGCTACCGACGCTTGAATGGTGCAAAGCCAAATGAAATATGGTGCAAAGCCAAATGAAATGATTGCAGTCAAATGAAATTAAGGCAAAATTCACTTTTATACCTCTAAGTAGGACGGGTTAGCCGGGGTATGAGGGAAGTGCCTTATTGGTCACTCTAGTTCTTGAGACCCTAGACGTATGAAATTTATCCCGTGCGAAGCATGGACGGAATAATAGTATTGTATACTATGTACACCTAGTGGTGATTCATGGTGTACCTACATAATTTTTTATAAGTTCAAGATTGAGTAGTATAGAACTGACAGACAAATTAATGGTAAGTGCCTTCTATAGTGCCCATAAGGATCCAATGAAAAAATCTCACTCATCGTAAGTGAATCCAAGTGACGAGATGGCTGCTGCCACAAAATGGCGGATTAGATATTGTTTTACAACTGCATCAATGAATTAAACCGTTTAACTTAAAAACCATTTTCAAGTTACTTGTTGCGTGTCTATTTGACGAATTCAAAACAAGATTTACCTACTCTCAAAAAACGTTCATTCCAAACAAGCCTTATATAATTTGGCTCTCGTCAAACATACTTATCAAAATTATCATCACACAAATCCTGTTTTTACCCCGGGCCTCTGATAATAATATCAGCATTACGTAATCACTTGGCTGTCCAGAGAGGCCTTGTTAGAGCTGCACGTGGCAAGAATGTATTATGATGGATAGAATAACTTTGATTATGTTCGGATTCATATATAACATGGTGGAACAAATTTATTGGATGACTAGCTTATGCCGGCGGCTTCACCTGTATGCAATTCTGTCAGGTACCGTTCCTGTTCGCCCGAGTGGCATTCCCGTTCCCGTGACAAATGGGAATGTTTTTATTATATAAACAACTCTTGAAACTTAAGGAACATACGAAAAATGTTAGCCGAATCGCATCGTGTGTTCTCAAGTTGTGCGCTTATATATATTTATATATTTTATTTACTTCAAAAACGATCCCTCACAAAGTTCACCTGTTACTAAAGTTACAACAGCCTGCTGTGTGGGAAAAGAAAACAAGAAAAATGGGAGGGAAAAGAGGATATTAAAAAAGAAAGGTCAAAACTAAATGATGGGAGGGACTTCCCCGAACGATTCAGTCCATTTCTGCAGAAAAATGTGACTCTGCCACCTACAACATTCCTAAAGTGACAGTGTAGGTTAAACTGTAGATAATTCAAGTCTGCGTGGGTCTAATGTTAGTTCCACTTTCATTTATTTAAATGTTTTTGTGAGGTTTCCTTATTCTATTTCTAAATGTTACCTAAGTTAGGTACTTCAGAGATCAGACGGAACAAACAAACAGACAGACAGATAGACAAATATGAATTAGACATTCTAATTGATCCATTAAAAAGCTGTTATTTTAACATTACATTAAGTAGATATGATCATTTATTTTTAATACTTATGCATAAGTATAATGTGTTTCCAATGTTCCCATACTTATAAATAAAATGCAGAATTAAGATTATGTACTAGGTAGGTACCTACCTACCTAACCAGTTAACGATACTGGAACAAAAATAGCAATGACGATAAACGTACGTGACGCTAAGATATTTAATTTAAATGTTATCAAGCGCTTTGTGCCAAATATGTTAGCAGATATCAATTGGTTCATTTTGTAGGTAAATAATACTAATATGAGATGAAAATATCGAGAGAATAAGTTCGAAAGTTTTGAAAGAAACGTCTTATACTTAAAACTTTTAGCATTATACCTAGGTATGAATTATTCGTTGCACTCACTTGTAACGAATATTCGCATTCACGAATGTTCGCATTTCATTGTCATTCGCATTCGTATTCGCAAGAAACGCATTCGCACGATATTTGGTATGAATATTTGCATTGGCTAAAAATCCAAAATGTATTATATCACTAGCTCTAAAGTACCAGGATAATTTTGGTACCTAGTTACCTACTTTCGGGATAATTATTTTGTAAGAGCGAATTTAACTAGTTGAAATAGATTGAATAAAACGGACCTGGGTCGATATTCGGATATATTTTCTAGCCAAAGGGAACAAGAGAATGCAGTGGAACCACTTTAATACTTTTTTCCTCCTAATAGGACTTTATCACCTAATCTCATTGGCTTTATCTGAAGAACATTATCTACATAGAATATCAATTACCAGGCTCCGAAGAATTTTAATCCAGTCCCTATTAAATGTATCAAAATTCATTATAACTTAAATGGGCACTCGGCCCGTAAACCGTCCCGGTACATCCCAATAGGGGACAAAAAACGCGTATTGGCGCCAATCTCTCGGGAACAGACAATACGATTCAGAGAAATAAACAGTCCTTATGAATAGTCCATAGTTAGAATGATCTTTGTGAGTACAAGAAAAAGGTTTAAAATTGAATGCTTTGTGTACTGCATTTCTTTAAAGAACGGGTTTCGCGTTGCTATAGAGATAAGCTATGTAAAGACTAATAATTCTCGCATTGGTATGTTTCTGGAGATGTAAAAACCACGAGGTAATGTATGCATACCACAGCGAAGCCATCAGCTGATATGGGAACCAGTTTAATTTCGTACTCATTCATTGCAAATTTATCGGCGTGGAATAAGGAAACTTGACGCTTTAAAAATTTATGATATACTTAGGACGTATGGACGGCACTAGCTGTTTTTATTCTTATCCCGTTTCCACAACTTTTTATCCATAGAATATGTTCCCATTGCCAGGGATAAAAAATGGCCAATGTGTTTTTCCAAGACTATAGTAATATTTTCCAGTACCAAATTTAAGCTACATCTGTTTAACCATCTGAGCGCGACTGAGTAATAAACTTAAAACATCTTCACCAACATTCACATCTATAGTATTAGTCTGATATCTTACTACAGACATACTTAGGCAATCAAGAAAAGTTTGCGTGTATGGATGTTAGTGGTTCAATAAGGCAAACTGGTTGAACGAAACTGGATAAATTGGGGCACAGAGATTGATTACTGTCTGAAACATTTGGAGAAAGTTTAAAAATATGAAAAATGGTATTGGAAGGTACGTTATCCTACGTGTACTAAAAGAATCTATGTATAATACGACAAACAAAAAGTCCAAAGCAAAGCTTAAATGGGTGGACACACTACTCTAATACGAGAGGTTAAATAAAATGTAGAACACAACATTCGCAAGAAAAAACGATGTGAATATCAGAACATTCGCATTAGAAATTATGATGTTTATAACACAACATTCGCAGTTTATATTTTATACATTAAGTACCAATTTTGATATTAAATCTATAAAAAAATAAATGTCGTTTAGTTTACTCACCCATATCTCACATTCATTACGACGAATTAACAAAACCAATATTTATCAATAACCCCATTATTCGCTTGAAAACATCATTAAACATTTCATACACTAACACACATTTAAAAATATTTGTTTTAAGTTATATACGTATAGTATATCCCGTATACTAATAGTATTCCCGCCAAAACAACTCCGAAATATACATTTCTGTAGACCCGACACACACGCACCGAAAACCACAACAATACTGGGTAAGGAAAAAATTATACGTACACATTCCCACACTCACACATAAATATTCACTAACACACCCACACGGCGCGCATACGCAGCTCGTAATAAGGGTGTGGGGAACAACAAAAACTCTGTAAGGGACGCAGCAATCCCAACGAAAAGGACAAAGCATGCTTAGTATCCTGCGAGCGACAAGGATAGAAAATCAGGTATAGAAATCATTATCCTGCAGTGGGAATGTGACGCAACACAGGCAAAGGTAAGCAGGTGTAAGCTAGTAATAGAAAGGTACAAAGAGAAGATTTTTTTATATTATTGCATAGGTCAGCGTTGTAACTATAAAGAAAAATAATGTCATGGTATTAAAATTATCAATGCAAAGAAATTGGAATGACGTTCTAAATTTACGATTTCTTTCCATAATAATTATATGTCTTATATTACTACGTTAGTGGGTACGCCGACACACGAACTCTTGTGTTTGGTAAGTAAATTATAATAAAACCTTACTACTTTAAAATATACTACTTACTCCTACCTCCCTCTAGCCTACAGGACAGTCAAGATTTGTTTAATAGGTTTAAAAAAAAACAAAGAGCAGATGAATGTTCCAAAGTTACTCAAGAAATGCGTAATATTTCAGGATTTAAAACCAAACACATGTTTTGGATGAACGGTACTTTCGATTGCAGCAAAAACTCAGCAAAAACCAGAGGGTAGGTTTTCGCCGGATGCTGAACTAATTTTGGATAACGGAGTCTCAATTTTGGCTACACATTGACACTTTTGCGAATAACATTATTTAAAGGAGAAAGAAGGAAATAGCAGACACACCAAGTAATAATCAGTATCATACAAAGGCTACTGGACTTAGTAATCTAATAATCATTGTTTTTATTCTTACTATTAGTACACTTCTTGATAAATGTGCTTGTCTGTTCAAGCATCACCTAAATATTACTGAGCCGATTTTGAAGGTCATGAAAGTTCATAAACAAACGACTAAAGAATTACAGAATTCCAAGTAATTAGGACGACTAGTTGTACCATTACTGCATATTAGACCAGATAAAGATTACTTTGTCTGAAGAAATTCTTCGACAGGAAAAATATGAAAGCAGACGACGACGGTTTGATAGTATTATGGATGGTCTATCAAAAGTTACTTCATCAATCGACTATATCATATACCGTGTCCCTTTAAGAAGTCTGTAAGTCCAGGTATGCCTTGGTGATAGTGACATGTCAAAATTCAGTAAACTAATGATCCAGTTTCAGTCTCAAGATAGTACTGCCAGACATTATTTAAAAGACAAACATTTTCGACAAGCATCTTCAATTAGAATCTATTTGTTCAGCCAGACTGCTTACCAAATATTGGTTCAAATTTATTATGATATATCAGTGGTATCACACATTACTTCCTGCAGCCAGACAATGATAAGAATACTGTGAATATGCTCTGTCATCACAAGGGCAATGTCAGATACCGCCTGGTAATCAGATACGCTTGATAAGCAAAACTTTTTCACATTGATGGAGTAAGTTTCTTTGGTGTAAGCAGTGTTCGCGGTTTCGTTTTCAATATCCATTCCTTATCCATTCATAAAGGTGTCACGTGTCAACAAAACCTCTTTAATGAAATACTAGCTGATGTCCGTGGATCCACCTGCGTCGATGTCAGTTAAGATTGCCATTGTGAAAGCGTTGTGCGACCTTATTGGCAAAAGGTTTGGACACCAGAAAAAGGGGTATATTTTCGGCTACTTCATATAAATGCAGCACATGCTGGCATAGAAGTAACTGACCTGCACCTACAAACGCCTAACTCCTGCAAGACTGTATCAAATACATCTCAAAAATTCCCAAAAAACTTTCTCTTGGCAATTTGTTGCCCAGTAAGGTTAAAAATCGTCTTTTACAAAAGATTACCAAACTTAGTTACATAACATAACATAAACTCACGCCTGTATTCCCCGAAGGGGTAGGCAGAGGTGCTAGCACCCCCATTTCGCCAGTTATGTTTAGGTCCCAATGTAATAGGTGGCGAGCCTATTGCCATTAACCGGGCACTTATAAACCTGCGATAAATACACACATAACTTCGAAAAGCATCGAAAAGTCATTGTTGTGTGCCATGGTAAACCTGGGATCGAACCCGAGACCTCGTCTCAGCAGTCCATTACCCATACCACTAGGCTACCGCAGACTTAGTTACAATTGCGGCAAAATGAGCTGACCACTATGAAGTGTGTCATTACGTCACGGTTGACAAACAGCGAACAAGGGACGTTCAAGGTGCAAGGGCTTTGCAAAACAATCGATGCGTAAAACCATAGTATAACATTATTTAAATTATAGTACTAGTTTGTAATGCATCTTTACTATTGCGTAATATTTTGAAATGTTTCCAGAGCTACTTGAAAATATCCTTACTGACTTACACGTAACGCTTGAAGAATAAACTTAATCACAGGATACAAAAACGGAAGTCTTAGGAAATGAAATTGCTGTTCAGTCACGGCAAACGATGTCAAACCACAACATGGACACTTGATAATTATAAATTATTTAATAGCTGCAATCTTAGATCATGTTTTAACGACATACGAGGCATTACTAATTAAAATAAGGAACGGGGTCCATTTTGTATCGTCATTTCACCTGTTCACTACACCCCTTGATTTCACAACTGATTATAAGTATTATTGTTTGGGGAAATGGTATAAAAAATTGAGGACACCAAACTCTATTAAAATTTATATTTACATAAAATACGCTACACTATAAGTGACTGAAGCGCTGTTTATTTGTTTGGGCTTATTTAGTAGGAATTATAGTTTATGCCTTGGCTAGTTATGAGATTGTAAGAATAGGTGAGTTAACATTTTGACATTAATGTGGCACATTACATATATCAGGAGAGGTCTGTATGCTGGACATGGACTGCAAAAAGCTAATTGGTTAGTAATGGTTGTCGAGCTACGTGTCAATACTGTCAATCATAAGTCATCCAGACTCGACATAATAAATTCATCTAAAGAGCCTATAGCAGCTGGCAAGTTGCACTGCATAAGAGTAACCAACACGACTCCATGTAGTCCCTTTCAAGAATAAGTTTATGGATATATTTTATCTACTGCATTTAGATCTTTTAAAAATAACGAGTCATTATGATATGTCAATATGCGTAGATGGTACTACTTTCAATTTACTATTAATAACAGTTACAAAGTATACCTACTGCTGCACCATCATCTACGGTATAGAAAGAAGAAGGCAACATGAACCTCAATAACAATTGCGTCACATTGTCACAATGAAGCTAATTTATCAATTTTGATTCCTTGACCCCACTTTTGCATAGCTATCATTAATAGCTTTATCAGCCCGCCCACTTCATTCAAATCCGGATATGTACTTACAATCTGACCACAACACAGAGTCATTAAACCGAACAAGTCCATTTCCTTTGTCATTTAAAACAAAAGTACCAATCGCCAATTTCCTACGAGGACCGAAATAAAAAAATTGTCAAGGGGTTCCCTAAGGAAGCGTCCTGTTAACTCACGCATCGCCCGTGTTTCCTGTCTTGTGTCCCCTCGTACGACCTGCTTATTAGCACTTTGAGTTTACTCAAAACATTCTTGGTTTCTTCCCGTTAGAAATTTACATCTATATTCTGGTCGGCGACTTATTTGTTTAGAATGGTAAGTATTACGTAATCCTGTAAATATGAGGATATGGAATAATACGAGTAGGCAAAACTATTTTGCTTAAGAAAGAAATTAAAACGTTGTATTAGTCTATAGGTACTATTTCGATGCGATCACATGACGAATGTATGGGATTTGACGTATTTGACATTCGTTGACGACTGTCAAAGAATTTGCCGGCCAGCGAATTGCCACTTGAATTGCCTGCGAATTGCCACTTGAATTGCCAGCGAATTGGCAGATATGTTATAACCCTAAATCACTGATGCTGCTCTGATTATACCGGTTAAAATTATTTGCCATAAATTGAGAGACATTCTCCTACCCTCATTTTCTTATTGATATTCATTTAGAAAACACCTAAGCAGGTACGTCAGTGTCAGAAATACCTTGATGACGAAGTCTCAAAATGATCTTAAAACTCTTGTTTTAAGAGCAAATCAAACTGTTTTATTGATTATCTGAACAATCAGTCAGCTGGAAGGGGGTAAAAAATATAAGTTCATTTTGAGCACTTTGTTCGTAAACATCTTTCTGATGCTGACTGTACTGTATGGAGTGTGTGGACGTACATACATAGCCATACTTCGATATATTTTGTTCGACTTCCAGCCTCTTTGTCTCCGTTTACGATAGTTACTGGAAGTGATGGGGGGTCTATACTTAGCCCAGACCACACAAGTCAAGGTTACTACAAATCAAAACATACAACAAAATAACGAAGCTAGGAAGGAGTACCTACACAAGACTTCATTGCTTCATACAAATTACTTTTTTTATAGGTAAATTTTATTTCACACTGGCATCGCTCTGTGGATACACCAAGTGATTTCAGATTCCGTTAAATTATCGAGATAAATCCATATCCATACTAATATTATTAATGCGAAAGTAACTCTGTCTGCCTGTCTGTCTGTATGTTACGCTTTCACACCTAAACCACTGAACCGATTTTGATGAAATTTGGTATAAGGGCAGATGAGACCTTGAGAAAGGACATAGGCTATGTTTGGTCGCAATAACCGACATCCACGCGGGCGGAGCCGCGGGCAAAAGCTAGGGTACCATAATGTTTCCTTTGAATAAAATTGCTTTCTAATCATAGTAATCATTGATATAATATATTGTTACTAATAGTGAAAGTATTATTAAAATCGGTTCATTAATTTCGCAGTTCGATTACTAAATATAAACATTATTACAATATGCATAAATATGCACATATGCCTATGTGCATTCATGGTATAATGTTAGATGTAGATAACAGTATCGGTGTTGTATCCGAATCTACAATTTTTATAATCATGTAGGTATAAAATATTACACGATCCCGAGCCCGAAGACATTCGGGCCGAGAGATCCCGGCTCCACGGGATCATGGTGGCAGAGTGAGAGTGACGACTTGAGCAACCACGCGCAGGGCATTCCGTCATAGAGGCGGTAAGGCCCATCATGGGGGAATGGCTCGAGAGGCCACATGGCAGCCTCTCGTATCGACTGACGCAGATTATCACCGGGCACGGGTGCTTCGGGCGGTATCTGTGTCGGATCGAAAAGGAGCCAACGTCCGAGTGCCATCATTGCGACGCGAGCGAGGACACAGGGCTGCACAAGCTCACCGAGTGCCCGGCATGGGCCGGTCCGAGGCGGGAGCTAGTGGCGGACCTGGGAGTGAGAGTTCTCACCCTCGCCACCCTGCTCACAGCAATGGTCCGCTGCGCGGACGCGCGGGCGGCCGGCGTCTCCTTCAGCGAGCAGGTAATGGTCGTGAAGGAGACGGCGGAACGGGAGAGGCGGCGCGAGCGAGAAAGTCTCGCGGATCGCGCCGCCCGCGCGCGCTGGCAACTCGGGCGTCGTCGGAGGGCACTGACTGACCTCCGTCCCCCATGAGCGCGGGCCTGGGGGTGACGGGTGGAGCCGCCTGTCACCCCAGCAGGAGCAGGCCACGGCGGCGGCGCGCTGAATAGCGCGCCTCCCCATTCCGGGGGCGAGTTGGGTACACCGTTGTCCCCCCTCCTGAGGAGGGCCAGACCGTAAGGGATGGCCCTGGGTCAGCCGGGGTGCGAGGGATATGTCGATGACAACCTCACCTCCGGCCTAGCACCAAGACCCATAGTCGGCGTGCGGTTTTAGTCGGTTCGAGTCCGACATAACCTCCCCTTCCGGCTCCGGCAGGGGGGTATCCGAGGGGATATCCGCACGAAAAAAAAAAGGTATAAAACATTACAAGCTGCAATAAAAGAAAGTACCTATCTCACTAACAAATACTACTGACTATTTCCATAAAAAATGTAGGCAATAAGCATTATCCACCTTGAGAAATATATTTCACCAGCTAATGTCCCCGGTAGCGGGCGCTTGAATATACCCGTATCGCAAGTTTTGTCCATCTTTGGTTCTACTCAACCAATTGCAAATAAAACGTATTTTAAGTCTGCTCAAGACATTTCTTATAATGAAAACCGCTTCCAAATTTTTTCAGCAGTTTTTGCGTCCATTGGGTACGAACAGATAAAAAGACAAGTATTCCAGAAATTTCAAACTAAAAGAATCCATACTTAATATTATAAATTACGCTTTCACGCCTAAACCACTGAACCGATTTTGATGAAATATGGTATAGGGGTAGATTAGACCTTGAGAAAGGACATAGGCTATGTTTTGTGTGTGATAACAGACATCCACGCGGGCGAAGCCGCGGGCAAAAGCTAGTAACATATCAAACTAGCAAGTGAAGCCACAAAAAGGAATACTAAAGTAGTGCTATCTTGATCGCACTATTTGTGAGCACGCACGAGTGCGAGCGAGTTAGCACTACTTTAGTATTTCTTTTTGTGGTTTCACTTGCCACACGTTCCGTTTACGTTATTCTTAAGTCTGAGTCCAGAATCATTAATCTAACACAAGTTTTTTTTTAATATACTAGTACCTATCCAATGTACAGAAACGACTAACAATTGTATTTATTCTCGTATTATATTCCTGTTGTATTCGAATTGTATACTAGTCTAGATAGAAGACAGTTCTTTTATTTATAGCAACAGCTATTGAATTGAATTTTAAAGTGACACCATTCAAAAATTAGTAAACAATGAAATAATATGCAAATCCGTAACTCATGTCATTAGCATTCATTAATTTGGGCAAATGCGATTCAAATCAACCATGCTATTCTGTAAGAACTTTATTATATTTCGATAATTGAATTCACAGTGAATTCAATAGATCAAATTCCTTGCGGTGAATGTGATTCGCAACTCGGATTCAGAGTTGCCGTGGAGCTTTGGAGATTTATGAAGTCTTACAGAATACCATGGCAGATAGATAAAATCAAAGTAAACACGAAAATATTCACCTGATATTTTTTCTGTTCCTAAATATCACTATGTATATTACCATTACTATTCATCTAAGATGATTGACTGATTGCAAAAATTATAATGATGTTGGCGGTACTCTGAGAAAAAGGAACATTACCGCCCGCGCTAGTCGAGACTGTTACGGCAAGGTGAAATTCAGGTTACGCGAATACAAATTGTAACCAATTGAGTTAAAAACGCTTATTATGCTACAGCAATTGCTTTTTTGACGTTTAAAAAATGGTGGTTTGAGGTAAAAGATGCCAAAGCATACTAAAACATTGTGCAAAAACAAATATTTTTTGAGGTGGGCCACCCTTTTCATTTAGAAGAAATATAAAAGTAACCTACAAATCCTACAACCGATTCTCAGACCTACAAAATCAAGCCGCTTGGGAATAGTTTAGTTACAAGCCCTGTGACACGGAATTAAGAAGCTACGTTATATAAAAACCGGTAAGTGATATTGGTATATACCTAGTATAAGTTACAGATATATAAACACTTATGTACTATTCGAATCGATTTGGAAAGGAAAATTTCTTTGATAGGTCCAGGCGGGTTTTGATATGCACTATACAAAATGGGCATCGCGAAAGATTACTTTACCAGCAAAAATACGTGACGTATAATTTCTAATTTACTCAAAAGCTAATGGGCCGATTTTAAAATTCTTCTACCAGTAGCACGATTCAGTTTATTAATTATTAGAAAAATTACAAATCACAAAAAATATGTAAGAAGCATCGGATATACAATAAAAATTAAAACTTTATTTTGGGCTTTTGTGCCAGGACTAGACATAAGTCAATATTCCAGGCATCAGCACTTTTCATACGAAATTATAGAACATTATTACATAGATTTACACTTCATAATCGTTATTATATTATGGCACAGTAGAATGAGCTACAATTTAATATATTATGCAATTTCTGACAAAAACAATTAATATAAAGCTATAAAAAAGCATGCTATACTTAGAATGCTTTTTCTTTCTTGCTTCTATACTAAGCATTTTATCTAGATATTCCCACTGGATTACGATTAACATAGATGAAACCGCGGGGAGATGTTATTACGTAACCACAAAAAAAAATCAGAATCTCTTCCTTTTTGAAGTTGGTTAAAAAGAAGTACTCTTTGCACGGTAGGAATAAAAAATAGCTTTTTACGCAACCGGTTACGAAATCCAAATTGCGATCGTCGCCGAAAGGAATCCAATTACAGTCAAAACCAGATTTAACTAAAAATGTATACCGACCTGTAGGTATGTGCAATAGTACAGGCGTTGGTAGATGCTTTTTGGGGTTCCGTACCCGAGAGTTGAGGTAATCTGTGCTAATCATCATCACTTCATTACATAGTTTATAGCAGAGTCGCTTTCCCCTTGTCTGTCCGTCTCTATATATACTTATATGTTCGGTTTCTTTTAATAGCTAGAGTAATTCAAGAAGAAGGCTTATATGTATAATACATGCTTAACATGGTAGATGGTACAGCGGGAACGGAATAGGACGCCACGCGGGCGGAAAAAATTTGGCGGTACGATGTTCGCCGGGTCAGCTAGTTTAATATGATGAATAACGTATTGACTATTATTTATCCCTGGAAGTGAGTTCTCGTTACGGTAACGGTATCAGAATTCCACACGAGCGTAACCGCGGATATCAGCTAGTATGAAACAAACTCCCATTCCGGGGGCTAGTCAGGGACACCGTTGTCCCCCCTCCCAAGCAGGACCAGACCGTAAGAGATGGCGCTGGGTCAGCCGGGGTGCGAGGTAATGTCGATGACAACCTCACCTCCGGCCTAGCACCACAACCCTCAGTCGGCGTGCGGTTTTAGTCGGTTCGAGACCGACATAACCTTCTCTCCCGGCTCCGGCAGGGGAGACATCCGTGGGAATATCCACACGAAAAAAAAAGTATGAAACAAACTACACAGGAAATATCACCAATACATTTGATTCAATTAAAACTTATCACAAAGGCCCGTGTTTCATAACATACGTTCATATAGGTCACACGATAAGTTGATTATACCAGTAATAATGAAAATGTAACCTAATCTATGTTGATCTCGAACCGAGTATAACGAAATGCTTAATATTTTAATGGGGGCGTTATACAACGAACTCCAATAACATGTAGGTAATATTAGAACTGTTTCGTGTAGCCATAGACTTATGTTGCTTATGTGTTACTGCTTACGCATATTGCGTGTAGCATTCAGTAAACTGCTGTTGTGGCGTGGCTTGTTCGATAGTTCAGAGATCTTATAGTAATATTAATATAGGCTATTACAGTCCACTGCTGGGTATAAACCAGTCCCAATGCACCCAATGAATAAATGCCAAATTTAGCACATACATAAACTCCGAATTCATCACACTAACACTGAAGTGACATTCTATTTGAGAATTTCAAACTGCTCAAATAACCACAGTATTCTCTTCTCATGGTATAAAATTAAAACCAGTATAAATTTTCCATATCATATTCATTCCCTAGTTCATTTCTACGAAGTCTATAAGACTTACTTTTCCAGTAATAACAAGTATCTGACCATAGGTCTTAAGGAGTCACGTTAGCAACAGAAATAATTAAGATAAACATCGTTTGGCTTTAGTAATCTGTGGTTTGGCATCTTATTACTAGTGAATAGGACACTTTATTGACATTTTGCAGTATTGCACGTACGACGACGCTTTGTTGAATGAGTGAGTCATGCACGGATCGATTTGTCGATAAAAGTGAAATGTTTCATGAAGACAATGTTCTCATGCGTATACACATGAGTTAAGTAAAATTCTGAAACAAATGATACCTATATAGAATCAATTTAAATAATATTAAGGACTTGCAACTTTGTGTCAAAAGCATCCATTTAGATTTTATCTTTTAAACACTTGGTATTTTAAAGACGACCCAAACGATATCTTAACTGTCGCTACCCATACAGCGGTTTGGAAGATATGAGGTTTTTTTTTTTTTTTTATATAGGACACGTCAATTTGACTTCACCTCGCCTGATGTTAAGCTAAAGGCGAAGTCTCGGAAAGAGGGTCACCATCGGAAACATGTACCATGTTAACAGTGGTGGCACTCAGCTTGACGGCTTCATGTTAATAGCCCCCAAGTAGGTTTTATTTTGACCGATCATTCAGATTACTTTAGTACCTACTGTTTTGTAATTTTCCTTCTCGCGTGTTGAATCGAATCGGAGCCCTGGTACCTACAAAATGTCTCACAGAATTACTGTTGGATACTAATAAAGTTCTTCGCCTTCTCAAATGGTGTGGTCATTTGATACATGTTTTTACCTCGCAATACGACACCGGAATCTGTGCCGATGGGAACCAAGAAAGTTGATTCAATGTGGTGGGCAAAGTAATTCAAGACAGTGCAATCGAGTAGAATTAATTTTGTCGTCCTTTGGCAACATTAAGCAAAAAAAAATGGGCATTACAAGTGTTTTAATCGGTTCAAATAAGAACAAACAATTTTTTTGACTGCTCGCTTTTTGCTTGTATACCTACACTACATTGTGTAATGATTTCATAGTTTGTATGTATGCATGAGATTTTTTATTCCAACGTTACTTATAAGTGTCTGCAGTTTTCGATGTACGAGTACGAAGTATCGACAGATTCCTAACACACCAAGTTACACTGACTAACATGGTTATATCCCCTGTTCAACTGAGCGTCAATAGAAAGAAAGAAAGAAAAGCCATTTTATTTTAGTACAACACAAACATTACCTACATAGCTTACCCGTTTATTCTGCAATAGCGATTGCATCTAAACCTTATATTTGACTACCTCCCCCCTCCCTGAGAGGAAATCCAGTGCCAGAACCTCATACATCATCAGCACGTATACCAGCTTGCGAATGAGTTTAATAGGGGAAACAAAATCAAAAGCATGTTGTATATTCGTAACTCCTTTGTTCTTTTCAACTATCCTGAACACATTGAAGGCGTGTTTTCAAAGACCCTGACGTCATACGTCATCAAAACAATTCAACTAACAGCTCATAAAATTTAATAGGACAAACACGAGTGCCATACACCAAAACGAAACCAGAGAGAATATTTACTTAAGTGTTGTGAGTTCATTCGCTAGTCATCGTCAGAATCTGAACAAAGGAGATGACCCAAATGAATGATTGGCTATTCAGCCGCTATTTTTCTATTTAAAGTCATAAGAGATAAATGGGACTTCTATTATTTAAACACCCCTTGCGAAATTAATGTTCGTTCTCACACTGTCTTCGCATCAAATTGGTTGTCGGTAGTTTGTGTCACTCTGAATTGCAAGAGGGTTTATTAGTAATTCATTTTAGTATGCGCACATAGGTGAATTTAAAATTTTACTACAGCTAGAATGCTTCGACGATACATGATCAAAGTCTTCTAAATGAATAAGTAATGCAAGCACTTGACTAGTGACAATTTAGGTTGAGTATTGGACCTCATATTGGAGAAAGAAGAGGAAGTAGAAATGAGACTGGGAAACAGAAAATTAAGCCGTTTAAACTGCTTTTTAAAATGGATACCAGGTGAAAGAGTACTTTCGAGTACTTTTCAGGTTGAACTGTCCGTCTATTCTAGGATAAGCATGAACCTAACACTTACTACTAATTCTAGTTATAACATCCTCTATAAATATCCACTACTCAGTTCTCTTTCCGTCATATCCACCTCCCCTCTTACCATCAATAAGCTCACACTCATTATCACTCTCCATACATCTGCAATTATTTTGTTAATGTTTAGAACACCTGAACGATTTCTAAGATAGTTTCCCAAACTAATCTTTGAGCAAGGGTTAAAACAGGTTCTAGCCTTTCAAAATAGAAAAATACACATTAGAAGAAAGGATGGGTCTATGAATCACAATGTGCGGACAATGAACATAGACCAAGGGGACATTAGCCCTTTTATAAGATGCGAATACCCTTGTCTATTCAATTAATAGTGAATACACTTTCTCACGCAACTATTGAAGGCCTTACGTGGACATGTGCAATTCATTAGGTACCATAGTATAATATGTCAGGCACGTAATTAATGTACGTAGGGTTTTTTTAATCAATAAGCTGAACTTGGTCTAATTAGCTGATTGTACATTTTTAAAGATAATTTCATGATTAGTTAGTAAATAAAATAGGACATTATTAGGTTGTATAGGGCAACGAAACCAACCTGGCAAGGTTGCAGGGGTAAATGAGCTGATTGGTGAACGAGCTCTAGGGCAGACAACAGACTGTCCTCTCGGGGTTGATGTATCAGCAACACCTTTTCATCAATTCATCTTACCATTTATCTTGACTCTTATCAGAATGACTCCCAATCCTAATCGTCTCAGGCTTGGGAGGCCAGTTCGCAGTTTTGCAGGTGCACCTTAATGTATACTCTAAGACTTAAGATGAACGTACCGTGAAGAAGAAGAAGAGATGTACCGACCCACAGGGCTTGATTGCTTGAAGGATGTTGGTATGGCCCTGTATTTACCCTACAGTCCAAATCGTACATACAAAATATTAGTCAATGATATTGTGGAATAAATTATCGTGTACCTGTTTTCCCTACATGTACTATCGTCCAAAATCACTACCGTTTGTCGGTGTTTCCACCGGCTATTTCGTGTCATGTGTGATAGCCGTTACATTTCCGGCATCCAACAGCGAATAGTAATTAAAATATAGGTCACATTTTGCATAGTTATAATTTTATGAACAAAGATTCATTAACACGGCTTTAAGTTAGTTCGATACCTTGAACAAAGGAACAGGCAGTTTAACTTCATATTTCTGAAATATTCTACTTGTTTTTTTGAATATCTTATTTCTTGCTTTGTGAGTAAGCCTCATTCCCACATATCCCACTTTCATGGGGAACTATAATGCGATATGTATAAGTGGTTATCATTTCAGAGTATTAAAAAAAACTTAGGTATGATTTGCTCTCAATAAACAAAAGCTAGAGTAGCAAAAAGCAATTTCCGAACAGAAATCTGGAAGCGACTTCCGACTTGCTTGTCAAACAGGGGGATATTTTTTTTTAAACGTGACGTGTCAAAGGCAACAGCAGCCGTACAGCCATATGCCGATGACACATTTAAAGCACATGTGAACTTTTTGCTGAACTACACTACACCATTTAGCGTCTGTTTGTCGATTGTCTTAATTTTATCATCAATTTGATAAGAATTAATTGCGTCAAACGCACGAGAACAGTGGGGTCACTTAATAGTTTTTTTTTCTTTATGGTCTTCTAGACAGATGTTGACGTTTAAAAAATGACTTGTTTTATTTTTAAACATCTTTGGCGCCTCGCGCAAATTAAAATTAATTGATTAATCAATATTGATATTAAATTATATTGGATCCACAAAGAGAGATCGATGGACTGTGAGTATTATTATTATGGCACAAATGTAGGTATGTAAGTCTATGGTATGGTTTTAAGGTATGCCTGTACTGTAAGAGATTGCTAGTAGCACACGCTAATAAGCAACTTCTATCATTAGGTACTTACTTACTCCGAGCGTGTTAATTTTCCTTTGAGCGTACAATAAATTGCTTATCTATCCATCTAATGTTCATTAGCAGAATCTAAGACATAAAATTTAAAAGAAAATGAATTGAATGGAAAAATGAATGTTATGCTATCATAAGAAACTAAAAAAAGAACTAAGTAAAGTAACATAATCATATTCAGTTGAGTACATAGATGACATTAGGACGGGCGAGGGGTGGAAATACAAAGGGTCGGCAGCTGCTCCCCTTAGAATAACGATTAGCATCAATACATGTTGCAACTGGAATAAAATTACATCGTCTTCTGCAAGGCCTTAAGGTGAAAACGTTAGTACTCGGTATTCCTCGTACAACGCGAATGAAGCACCGTGAAAATACTTGTAATTATTATAAACCATTAGCCTATTGCAGTCCACAATATGTCTCTCTCTCTCTCTCTCCTCACCCAATCATCCACCTTGTGCATCCAGGAGACCTAAGCCTCAACTCAAGTATATTATACCTATAATGTCATATTGCAAAGTATTACCTTTATTCCTACTAAATAAGGAACGCTTCCTAACATTCTGTCAGAGAGGTAGAAAAGATTCAAAATTCAAAAATAATTTATTTTGCATAGACCATTAAATCGGCACTTACAAAACGTCAACATAAAGTAAATATTAAATACTAACTAATACTAGTAAATGGACCACCGGTTCGAAACGCGGCCCAGACCTGAGAAGACTCCGGCAAGAAACTCAGCGGGCTTTTTTTTTTTTGGTCTATTTACAAAACATTTACTTAGCCTAAAACTTATGGTCTAGATACAATGTTTTGCTTGAGTAGCACAGCCGAGCGAACAGCTCATTTCCAAGCTTGTTTATCATTTAAATATTCTTGGATTTTATAATAGCCTTTCTGGCACAGTTTGCTCTTTACTGTATTTTTAAATTTATTAACAGGTAAATCTCTGATTTCATTAGGAAGCTTGTTAAAAAAGCGAATACAACGACTGCTTAGAATAAATAGCAAATAATAAATTAATAACTTCTAGTGGTATAAAAGTACACAGTACTAATAATAAATGAGCTGTTTACATCAAAAATACTGTCACGGTTCCTAGGTACGGTGGAAATGGAGAAAGGCTGCGGATCGCAAAGAAGAGTATACTAGATTACACTAGAGTAGACTTTTTTTTCGTGCGAAAATCCCCTCGGATACCTCCCCCGCCGGAGCCGGGAGAGGAGGTTATATCGGACTCGAACCAACTAAAACGGCACACCGACTGTGGGTCGTGGTTGCTAGGCCGGAGGTGAGGTGAGGTTGTCTTCGACATATCCCTCGCACCCCGGCTGACCCAGGGCCATCCCTTACGGTCTGGCCCTCTTTGGGAGGGGAGGACAACGGTGTACCCGACTCCTCTCCGGAAAGGGGAGGCGCGCCTACACGCGTCTGGGGTTGACAAAAATATACTTACATGAGTTAACCTATGTATATCGATCAAAAATTTGTAGTTGATGAATAGTTGGTCTGTACTGAGTTAATATCATTTATTTTTCTTTCGCCAGTCAAGTAGTAGGTATAATATATATAGAAATGATAGAAGTTACTGTAAAATAATAATAACAAAATATGTTTTTAACGCAAAATGCAAATGGAAGGCAATAGATAAGTACATTTAATTGCGAAATTATAAAATGTGTAGCTGAACCTGCCATATGCCGACGATAGGTATAAAAAGTTAAAACGACACCTGTTCCACGTTTCCTGTATGTAAAGTGTGGTTAACATAGCTAAAATAATATAATTACTGAAAGGAATTAGAAACGGCAAACAGCACACTTATGTAAACAAGACTTGAAATATAAATTTCAAATAACATGAAGCAAAACATTTATATAAGCACGGTATTTATAACACAAATGCAATGTTAAAGCTTTAGTATGTAATTTTAACAAGCCGTCTAATGTATGTCTTTTGTGTGTTTGCTCCGACTAAAATCCAAAGTGGCTGGGCCTATTATGACGGCATTTTCACTGGCAGATAAGAAAAGTAAAAAGTGTAGTTGTATGGAATTATTAGAGGGTTGGAAATATGATCCAACTCTGTTGAAGGTTTGGGAATTGTAGGATATATATCTTCGTCTCGCCAGGATAAAAGAGTAAATTGGTCACTTGCATCAATTTTTTTCTTTAACAGCATATTATCTATTATTTGGGTCGCCTGTAGTTACGGGTCTCCAAGAAACCGCTGGCGAAATGTGAATGTTTAATACTCTGTCTACTCCATAAGACATGACATGCGCCTTCCCTTCCCAAGTCCTATGACTACTTAACTGTGACACAAATCCAAAGTATAAAATTATGACTTCCAGGGATAATAAAATTCAAACAAAGCGGTCAATATTTTCAACGTAAGACGGCTTATTGTTGAAAATACAAAGGTCTAAGGGTATTCACCTGGCCAGGCTACCCCTAAGATTAATGTCTTAAGGTGGCACAATAGCTCGCCCCCGCGCACATGCTCTGACATTTCTACCCCAACATGGTATATTTTTTTCACTTCCTCCCTTATTATATACACTCCTACAATTACGTAGCACGCGCCCGAAAGGTGTTTAGAGAAAGCGTTAATGAACTATTATTAAAAAAGGAAAAAGAATTCTTTTTTAATAATATTGACCTTTTTATGAATACTTGGATGTCAACCTTTTCAAAGTCATAAGAATTGCTGATAAATGATAATAAAAATGTCATGATATTTTATACTAGCTTTTGCCCTCGTCTTCGCTCGCGTGGATGTTGGTGAACGCGACCAAACATAGCCTATGTTTTAGGGTGTCTCCATACCAACTTTATTAAAATCGCTCCAGCCGTTTCGACGTGAAATAGTAACAAACATCCATCCATACTTACACACTTTCGCGTTTATAATATTCGTAGGATTACTTAGGTATAAGATTAAATTAGACCTTACGATCAAGAGGTCGGTCGTAGTCAATATTGGCCAATACATTACTGATGTGGGCACATAACAAACAGTTAGTTTTAGGACTGGGTTCACATCCAGCTTAGCTGCAAAGGCTACGAAAAATTCTTACTACTAACCACACGATTCTTAAAACAAATATTTTAACATGTTACATTGCATGAAGCAATCTGGTCTCAATAACACCATCTAGGTCGACGCTCCAGAAACTATCTGATGATCAAAACATCGTGACAACGCACGGGAAGCAGATTTCCCCCGGCCTCTGTGTAAGGAAGAGTGTTATTGTATGAGGTCATTGTTCCTAACGCCAGCGACTAAATTGCTACACTTCATTACATTATTGCAACCAGTTGTAGACTATGGGTGAACGAATTGAACTGTTTCATATTTTCTATAGCCGGTGAAGTATGTGGTCGCTCTTTGTTTTGCATATTTCGATCAAAAACGATTCTATCGTACAACTTACTGTATCTTCTCTAGAGATGTGCTGATTATATCCGTATTCTGTTTTCCAATTCTATGTAGTTGCTGTGATGTCAGACAATAGCTATATGACCATAAATAAGCTAAAATTCTCGTAACACAAAAAGGTTAGGAACTCAATTTAGTTATAGTGATTCTTGGCTTCACAAACTAAGAATAATTTCGTTGTCTTAAGAGACTCCTAGTCAATACTTCAAATCTACTTGTAGCGGTCGGCCACTGCGATGTCTTGAACAGAGGAATTTGGTTAGCCACAAAATTTTGAAGTCCAAAAGAAAGTGAATTTACCGCATACCAGAGCGGGTCTAATAAGCCATAGTCATCAAATGTGTTGTTATTGGTATTGAGATATGTCGTTGTAATCAAAACTATGCCACCCTGGAATGCTGACAGACTAGCAACTCCACATCAATCGACTTTTTAGAGCTTACTTCGCGTATCTGTAATGATGTTGACGTCTTCTAGTAGGTATTCGTAGTTCATTAGTTATTTTGTTCGATATCTAACTCGGTTTTATAGTGACTTAGGCCACATAGGGGCTAAAAAGAAACAGAAATGGAATTACTAATTACACAGTCGTGTCAACGAACTTGTAGTAATGGGAATTCTTTTTTTTATCAAAGAATGCGGTCCCGTTTCTGTTCCGCAAACTTATTCAGCTTATGCGGGACAGCGCACCTCCTTAGTCAATCGGCAGGTGATACGCCAGCTGGTTCTCCACGGCCACGTGTCAACGAACGACGAATATCGATTCATTCGATTCGCGAAGAATGGTAACCCCAAGTCTCCCACCCGTAAGAACCCGGAACGGTAGTTTCTAATATTTTTTTGGTGCTAAATCGATAATTGTGTTATCGATTTTGGAATAGTGATCGATTTATTGCATTCCTCGCAGTTGTTAATTTTATTATAAAGCTGTTTATCAACATTTGTTCGAGTAAGACAGGACCTCCTCGGAGTCGCTTGTTTGGCACTCAAAATAGAATTTGAAGTTTCGTTGTGTGAGTAATGTATGAGTAAACCGTGGCTAGCTGACCCGGCGAACTTCGTACCGCCAGTTTTTATCCGCCCGCGTGGCGTCCAATCCCGTTCCCGCTGCACCCTCTAATATATTAAGCATGTATTATACATATAAACCTTCTTCTTGAATTACTCTATCTATCAAAACCGCATCAAAATCTGTAGCGTAATTTTGAAGATATAAACATACTTAAGGACGGACAGACCCGAAAAGCGACTGCTTTATACTATGTAGTCATAGTGGTGATGATGGTGATAGTGATGCTGATAGTGAAGTGATGATATGTAGAACATAGAACAATCCTACATTGAATGTGTTTTTAGAACATAACTAGCTGTCCCGGCGAACTTCGTACCGCCAATTTTTTCCCGCCCCGCGATCCGCGTCAGATCCCGTTCCCGCTGCACCATTTAGGGGGATGAAAAATAGATGTTGGCCGATTCTCATAGATACCGGATAAGCACAAAAAATTTCATCAAAATCGGTCAAGCCGTTTCGGAGGAGTATGGCAACGAAAACTGTGACACGAGAATTTTATATATTAGATATACCTGTTTAGATAAAAGCATAACACCATCCAATATTACTCTGGTAATCTTATAGAAAAAAGAAATAACGTTGTACAAATTTGTAGTCTTACTCTAATTTAAACATAAACATAAACAACATAACATAAACTCACGCCTGTATTCCCCGAAGGGGTAGGCAGAGGTGCTAGCACCCACATTTAATTTAAACGCCGTGTATGCATAAACTTGAAATTAATAAAAAATTAATTGATATCGTGAATTTACTCTAGATATTCAATAATGTTATTGTCTTGTATAAGTCGTGACCACGGGTGCTGTCATGCACCGGAAACGTCCGCAAAAAGTAAGTTTTCCGAAATTTTATTGCATCCGAAGTATTATTAAAACACTATGATATTCAATAAGTCGACAAAAGAAGTGAAGAATCGAATTCTTAAAATATGTATTTGAAGAAGACTTCCTTCAAAAGTTCCCATGGCATACCTAGGTCTACTAGATGTTCCACGAATAATACCCTAAAGTTAAAGAAAAGTAAAAAAAAAGTTGAAAATCTACTAAACCACCCACACTACATGTGGTTTTCAAAATTCTGCATTACATCAAAGTTGAATTTAATTTACTCCATAACGTGACCTAACTAAAACTACATTGAACTCCAAAAAATTACATTCATACAAATATCGATTTATCGCGTGTACAACGCCATCTGCGCGTGCGCCACTGCGCCCCCCACGCACAACGTTGATTGCCGGCATTGCGGCAAGCGCAGCTGCGCAGGAGGGATGCGCATGTTAGACGTACCTTTCGGAATTGGAACCATGTGAATACGATGATTAAAGTAGGGTGAATGTTTATTTTATTATGTTATCATTTCCTATTGTTGTTCTAAATTATAAACAACTATGTAGCAAGTTGTTTACCTACTCGACTTAAAGCCATGCCACGGATTATCTAATAGTACCTAATACGTCGTTATACCTATATTTTATTTTTAATGAAATCGTCAATGATTTGAAATCAGTTAACTTTCACCTTTTCATTATTGTAAATTTTGTAGGGAGTCATAGCACTTATAGCTTGCTTTCTCTATGGCACCGGATCTAATTGAGATAGGTACGTAGTTCGTAGTGGTAAGACGTTGTACTTATATAGCACTAGCTTTTGCCAGCGGATATCCAAAGAAGAAGAAAGATCAGTATCCGTATTTTAGCGGATCTATTACGGATATGTACTAGTAATAATTATTAACATGCCCGCGAGGATCCTGTTGCCGCTGCACCTTTTTTTTCTTTTATTGGGGCACTTATACACCTTGTTCTGTAAGTTATCTCTCTGTTACGGTTTCACGCCTAAACCAATAAACTACTTTGAATGAAATGTTGTACAGAAGACATAATATACCTCATTTATTCGTCAGCCTTTGGGACACAAATATAATATATAAAATAGATTAGAACTTGGGAAAGGACATGTTTGGTCGCGATAACCGACAACCACACGGGCGGAGCCACGGGCAACTAATGCCTTTATATAATGACTAGCTTTTGCCCGCGGCTCCGCCCGCGTGGATGTCGGTTATCGCGACCAAACATAGCCTATGTCCTTTCTCATGGTCTACTCTACCCCTATACCAAATTTCATCAAAATCAGTTCAGTGGTTTAAGCGTGAAAGCGTAACATATAGACAGACAGACAGAGTTACTTTCGCATTTATAATATTAAGTATGGGTATAAGTATAAATATTATCCTTCCCATAGCTATTAGTATTAAAAACCTTAAAGTATTCTAGACATACTACGCTTGGAGCATGCTAAAGGCTAAGTTGTAATATAAACTTCCTGTACGTAATTTTAAACCATAGTAACATGTAAGTTCCAAGAAGCATATTGTTAAGAGTAAGACCTTTTTTAAACATATTTTATAACTGTACATTTATTTTGGAGTGTTAAACAATAAATATAGATTACAAAGCAATCAACACGTCACAATTTTGCATTTCAACCCCAAAAATATAAGCATAAAAAGGTCTGAATCACTGGTTCTACCTTCTGAACAATAGGCTTAAATGAATTAAAAAATACTTTGGAATAATGACCCATTTGGAGTTCAATGCACTTACAAATCTTTACAATAGACTCCCTTTACACTTAAAGGGGTGCCTCAAAAATCTTTTTCGTGGACCAAAACAGGTTTCGGAACAACATTTGCCATGGGTAATCTTGTAAAGAAGTGTGGGTCTTCACTAATGGATATAATGTAGGAGTTTTGTATTACAGAATGTGAGGTTTAAGAAAAATAAAGTAGGATTGTTATTTCCGAACGAAAAATAAAACATCGGGGGAGTTTTTAATTCTAAAAAAATTAAGAAGAAATCGTCCTGTAAATGGACTTCAAGTACCTACTTAGCTCTTTCATGCAGCTTGAACCGCGTGGCGGCGTGAATATGAATCATGTTTCGGCGACCACCAGAAACCTGTTCCAGAGATAGGCCTATATTATGCTTCCCCAATACATACTAATATTATAAATGCGAAAGTAACTCTGTCTGTATGTTAAACTTTCACGCCTAAACTAGTGAAAAAAAAATTGGTATAGAGCTAAATTAGACCTTGAGAAAGGATATAGGCTATGTTTGGTCGCGATAACCGACATCCACGCGGGCGGAGCCGCGGGAACAAGCTAGTTATAAATATATATTTGTACCAAACTTCATCCAGATTTGTACAGCCACTGCGGCGTGATTCAGTAACGAACCATACATCCAAACATTTCGTATTTATCTGTTATGTAGTAGAATGATAAAAGTAGGATTTCCCACTCTATGGTTTGCCCGATAAAACAACAAGGTAGCCCCAACTGTGGTCACAAAATAACACATAAAACAAATCATGGTATACATAGATGTATCCTCCAAAATGGGACAACATTTAAAATATCGATAACCCACATCCAAAATCGAATGAATATCTAAACAATATTCTTTACCCTACTCAAATTTCCTACATAAAGTTCAAATCTAATTCTCAAGCATGGGAACACGTAAAATGATAAACATTACCATCTGCTGGTGAATCGTTCACTTTAGAGATAAAAAGAGCAGAAGGACATGCACCAATAACTTTGCCCCTTGTCCGATGCAAGCCCCGGAGCCTAAAGCCCCCTGTTTTTTCGAGTCGTGGGAATGAAGTTACCTGTAAAATAGGGTGTAACTACCCTTACATTTAATTATAAGTGCAATAAATTACAATCAGTATTTTGATTCCATTCACGCGTGATTAGATAATTCGATGCAGGTATTATAAGTACTTGAATGAAATAAATATTTTAGATTTGAATTATTGATTTAAAGAAAATTATATTTGTCATTCTGGGATTGAATTTCTGAATAATGAATAGTTTATATCGAGCAAAGACGTACGACGTTAGTAGGTATAAATCGGTAGTTTTCCTACATATATCAAAGCAGGAAAACTATTAGGTAAAGTAATTATAGATGTACCTACCTATTTTCAAGTCACATGCTAGACAAGTTAATAGGACAAAAATCGTGCTGGTTCACGGGTGAGCCGAGAATGAAGTTTGGATTTGCAGAGTAACAAAACTTTTTTTCCAAATAGCTTGTCTAGTAGCATATTGCTAGTAGACTGTTATCTGTAGTAGTGTGATGTCGAGTGACTATTGAATTAAAACTATTAAAGAAATAAAAGGTCAAGAAAACCATTAAAAATGTTGAAGTACTAAGAATAGACTTCCAAGATATAAAAAAACTAGTAGAAACCAGAATTAGTTCAAGTCTGTCAATATATTCAGGTTCCCACACATGAGCACATCTTCACTAATCACCAGAGCATGTCATGAGCATGACTCATGAACAATATGGCGTTCACGCTTGTTGATAACTAAACGATAATATAATTATTGAGGGTTGTATTAGCGAATGAGCAACTGTTTACACGGTCAAGTGAGCAGATCTTTATTAATTGTTTCACCAAATCCAAGACCTACATGTGAGGTCTTCATTTTGATATAGTTTATAACTGTTTTACACGTGAGAGACACTGCTGTAACAAATGAAATTATACAAATTTTCTTTCCGTAAGAATCTTCTACAAAATATTAGAAGACTTAAAAAAAAGTAAAGTCATTCACAAGTCATAGGAGTGACCAAGAAAAACAAGAGTGAAGGCCAAAGTATGCGTTGAAATTTAAAAAGAGGTAGGTATTTAAAAAATGATGAAGAATAAAAAGATTATCACTATAGCATTTGTTTCCACTGAACCGGTATTTGTGGAGCCGACTCAACGTGGTTTTATACAATACAGATAAACATGACCGTGTACTTTTGGCCTCTATTTACTCCGATCAAGAGGCCCGAAAGCCTAACTAAAATCCACAAAAAAAGATGTTCAAAGATATAGAAACAAAAACTAAACAGTCGTGCCTTTACGTTTTGGATCTTACCGATGAACCAGTTCTCGGGTTTTGCAAATCATTTAGAAAAACATCTAAATTGGTTCACGTGTTTTAAAGAAGATACTAACACATTTAAGTCGTATTTAATATGGTAACACCATTCCCGCGTGAAGTAAAAATGTTTGAGAAACTACTAAAGAAATGCCGTCTAAGGAAACCGGTCTGATATCATCAACTTCAATAAATGATATCTGTTCAAACTTAACACAGATGACCCATAAAATCGATTCTGATCGCCAGATGGTAGACGGAAACAAAATAATTGATAACTATTTAAAAACCCTCATGGATGATAATGGGAACTTTAAATACTTTCCATAAAACAGTAAAATTATCTAAAACATAGGGGCCCCTTAAGAATCTATTTTCCTTTGAACTTATAACCCGCATTTTGCAGTACAATGTTTTAATGCTATACTTTACAACGTGGTTTTAACAAACAAAATGTTTACTACAGAGGGGACACACATGCCTCTTTCCCATTGGGGTAGGCAGAGACGACTTGTGTCCGTTTACACCTTTCGCTTCTTCTACTTTCGTGACTTTTCATACATGCTCACCGGTTGTGGGTAGACTGACTTTACTAGACTTGGCCTTCCTTTAGAAGGGCGCTATAGTTTAAAACAAAGAAGGAAGCAAGTTATACTTTCGCTAGGTGCCTCCGCGAAAAGTCATTATTGAAATAATTAGGAACCATAGGTATATATTTTGTGGTATGGTATCAAGTCAAAGCGTCTTGATACCATACCACAAAATATATACCTATGGTTAGAGATAAAGTACTTGCAGTTCTGGTTAGCACACTCGCTGCAGTATTTCCAAGAATAGTGATAAAATTAAATGTAGCTATACCTAACTTCAATGACTTACATCCTGAAGTCCATCGCAATAACCGGGATGGCATACAAAATGGCTTATAATTTCTATCATTTGCTTTAAGCTAACAAACAATTGAAACAATACAATATTATTGTTATAAGATTCAATCAATTAATTTGCCGGTCTCCTGGACATATCCTCTCCCAATGTGCTTTTTTAAATTTCTTGGTCATTTGGTTATATAGTGGTCGTCACAGACTACAAGTCAAGGAAGCTGCTTTGAAAAACGACATGGAATATATCAACACGGCTGCAAAAAACGATAACCCCTTTATAACCTAGTAGGTAAAGGATACCATGAGGTAGTAAATGAAGATAGTTATCGCCAACGACCGCTGATTGGTATATAGCTACAACAAAATGTATGAGGCACCAAGGGAAGCAAAAACCTCATTTGAATAAACTCACGATGTAAAACATCTTCGATGCATAAGTAATTTGGAACGCACCCGGCTTAAAGCATAGCACGTGCCGGCGTCGCTCGGCGCAGCTTATCGGAACACCTACTTGTAAGTAATGGCACAAATCGATTAACTTATCCGCTATTCCATCGGTGTAGCAGCTCTTTTGTGATTTTTTTCAACCATTCATTTATTTAGCCTCTCGCATTCCTCTGCTGGATATGGATATAAGGCCTGTTCCAATTTGCACAATCCCGATCTTACTCGCCTTCCGCAGCACAAAAATTTAATTGACTATCTGTCTGTTAAGCTGCCTACCAATTTAGAGGAAATTTGGTGCAGAGATTGACTAGATCTTTGGAAAAGATAGGCTAGGCTATGTTTGGTCGCCATAACCGACATCCACGTGGTGATTCGTGGAGTCACGAGCAACAGCTAGATCTAAATAATTTGATAGGTACATAATTGAGAAGTTCTGGTGGTCATATGTGGTCATCTTCATCAGTTCCACTTCATTATCAGTAAATACGCAATATCTATCATATGAATTGTTCTGGTTATATTTCGTAGAGGCCAAAATGCTAATTCTAAAGTAACCTACTTGCCTCAGCATGGGGCTCTCCAAAAATCATAAAATACTCTCGGATCGATTTCCAGTGGGCAGTTTACCCTGGAGCGTAGCTAACTTCAGTAACTAATTTTTAGCACTTTGCCGTCTAATGAAAGTTGTAACTTGTAATCTAAGACCCGTATACTAAAATGACACTCAGTCTGAATCTTGATATAGCTGAGGACAGATTGTATAGACAGATTTGTTATACAATCTGTCCTCAGCTAAATCAAGATTCAGACTTAGTGTCATTCTAGAATGCAGGCCCTAGTGACACGGTGAACAGTAAGTCGATTTTGTTAAAAGTCATGGCAGATGCATATAGGATACAACCTATAATATACAGTTGGCTATTTGTGTACATTATGCTAAAAAAAAAAAGACGACTGTTCAATTCGTACTTTGAAATAGGGCAAACGTTGCAAAAAATTAGGGGTCTCGCGGTAGTTTAAATTTTTGGTTTCGAAGGCATACGCGAACTTTTAAAAAAGACCCTGATGAACTTTGACACAAATACAAGACCGACCCATGTTATATACATGATTAAAAAATGGTACCTACTCAATCAGCCATTGCGAATCTGTCTCGTCCCTAACAAAGGAGGCTCGTACGGACTTTTGTTGGCATCGTCCCAAAAAATAATAGGAGCTCCCTCAAGTTTCTTGAGCTCCCCTTTTAAAAATAAATGTATACAATATTTCTTCTGACATGAAACCAGCTGGTCTATTGAATGTCAAAAAAACGAGCACGTCTCCACGTGGTCGGAAATCGACTGGTTTCGTCATAGGTATTATTATTAAAACGCTTGAATGGTGACCCAACACATTTTGTCATGACTACTGTAATAAATTATTCATTATATGAGTTATCCTTATAGCAATTTATTGGTAATTTATTGCTAGAAAAACTATATACATCTTATAAGTCTTGGAAAATATCGATAAAAAAACTCACTGTCATTTTAATTAAACTCGTGAAGAATCTAGTATTGTTAGCTAGTGCAATAGGTGCAGTTGCAATCGTGTGAAAGTCAAGTCCCACACTCACCCCCATTACTATGGTATTCACAGAATGGATAAGGTTGAACACCCTCCACTTATCGATATCGACTAAAGGCTATCTTAGTTCATACTGCTATAACTAACAAAGCGCGAGTGTAATAAATATTTTGTAGATAAGTGCGTATGCCACCGCATAAATAAGCCAATATCATGATAATTAATTTTACTGTATTAATTAGCATCTATCATTAAATGGTACGGGTTATTCTTAAAATAGATACGCATTCAATTAGAGGTTTGCTAGAAGTGATCCATTTAATAATAGTATGAACTGCAACTTGATCAAAAATATATTTTTTTATGATTTATCATCTGTTTCAGAGCAATTGTATTTTTATGTATTATTTTCTTAAATTTGTTAAGGTAATTAAAAATATCATTTGTGTTACTTCTAATAGTTCCATTATGGTAATGGCTGAAATAAAAAGGATTTGTATTATGCTATGTAATCACAATATGCTAATGATGACTTAATACAGCTATTTTCTAAAGTAAGGGCATTCATAAAATTTTAACTTTACATTAAATACTCAGAATGTAAAAAAATACTACACAAGCAACTCTAGCTTCATCGCACATTTTATCGATAACTAGGCAGGCACATCACTTATTCGCACCTTGCCTGCCATCTGCCGCGATGCACGTGAGGCAATTAAGGCCATCGGTTCACTTCGGGGGTGGCACCCTCTATGTAGTGGTCGTTTACCTCAGTACAGAGGGGTGGAAAATGGTCAATGCATCATATATACTGTTCGAAGACTCCCACGGCATTAAAATAATGCTCGTCATCAATTTTGATGCGGATGTTACAAAATGTAGATATTTGAAGTGGTGGACTCAAATACTTTTGATTTTAGCAAGTAACAACTCCTTGTTACTTGCTAAAATGAAAAGTATTTGAGTAAATGTAAGCAATAATCTTGACCTTTCTAATTCCTCCGAATTAGAAAGGTCAAGATTATTGCTTCCATTTACAGCTAGATTCGTCCTAACGATATATTTGTCGATACGATATTAAATATTTAATAAATGGATAGGTACTATATCAGAGTGGAATATTTTAACCTTACCTTTGACACATTTCACTCAAAGGAAACATTCCTTTATATTTAAAAAAACCAAAACTGCATTCAAATATTTTCGAAAACTCGCTTGACACATCCGGTAATAGAACTAAACGAGTGAATCGCTATCGCTATCGCTATCACCAGTATTTAGAATACTTCCCCTCCTAGGTAAGGTCAAAATCTTTCACTCTGTATGTGATCAATAGATAAAGCCTATGATAAAAGATTCTGGTAATAACACTTATGACCACCGCTTTCTAATTACTAGTAATATACCTACTAGCGACTAGCGATTACAAATTAATTATGTTTTCATACAACAAATCAATATTCATAAAATATAGGCATTTTTTTTTCAATAACAGTGAAACATAATCCATCAAGATTTGATAATTTAATGTAGGTATTTGAATAAGATTAATCTATATTAAAAGAAATACAGTCTGGTATGGAAATATCTTTCTGGCAACCCATATAAATGGTAAATTAACTGAGCAAAGTTACAGTGCTTATAAAAAAGTGTTTACAATTCAGGTAAACGACCCAATCCACATAATGATCAGTAAGCCACTCCTATAACAAGCTTCTCATTATAATAGGCATTTTACAAAAATGTTAAGCATTCTAATGTTTTATAAAACCTTTGGGTGAAATAATAGCCGACTACACCGTTAGTTATCGAAGTACACTAAAGTATTTTCAATATTTGATTCCATCAAATATGAAATTATATTTGCGAATCCTTGACTCATAAGGCCTGCGTGAATTCTCATGGTCATTAAGAGGCCCTCAAGCGGATGGAGTACTCAAAATCCACCGGAATAAAACATTCGAATACGATCCTTACGCGAGTAATGCCGATAATAAATAACAAGTTCAACTGGCACCTTATACTTAGTCATTATAACACACTTCCCAACTAAAAAGTGTTACAAAAACATCAAATAAAAATTCATCATAAATCTTCCGCCAAGGTCACTTGGGTGCTTGAATGAAACTGCCTATGACTTCATTCAGGACTTACATTGACTAGTTATACTTGCCCGCCCACGTTAAGCCGTAGGCATCTTGGCATAAAGTACGTGAGACCTTGTCCCGAGCTCAAGGTCTCCAAAAGCACGCAGGATAATCCCGGCGATTTGTTACTCAAGTCGTACGGAATTTAAATTATTCAAATGTGCGATGTAAATGATTATTTCCTTCTATATTGTTACTGTCATCTGGAGCCTGCTAATATTTATATTCCGATCAATTCAAACAAAAAATGCCATAATCAATGATTTTTGGAATTTCCGTGCTAAAAATATAATTCCATCATCAACACTAAATCGTTTTTGTATTGAGACCTTTGGCATTTTTATCTTTTTTAAAACATAATCGCAAGGATACGTACAGTGAAATAGAGTGGAACACACCCTTTTAATAATTTTGCTTTCTATTTAACTTTATTTTTATGCTCAAACTTTTCGACTATTTCCGATTGCAGTCCACTGTCATAGGCTTTTCCCAAAGTGCGCCATAGCACCTAGTCTATTCCAGTTATCCTTTTCAGATCGTCTGCATTCTACGCATCTGAATTAGTAAGTACTTTAGAGGTTTCACAAACCTCTTTTGTCAGGTCTGAACTTAACTTAACAATAAAATATATTTATTTTAATTGTTATGAAGTTGTCAAGGAAAACGAGACGTCAATACTAATACTGCTTTTTAATTGATTGAAAGTTGAGGGTTGTCACCGTTATCACAGTAGGCAGTGGAAGTCCCAGCAGGCTCGAGGTTTTCGTGAGGTCAAACAGTTCAAGGAAACAATATAAATAATCAAGCTAATCGCTTCCTCTTGGCAACCAGCTTACAGCAAATAATCGCAGCTCGCTTTAATCCTTTGTAATCAACGTATTTTACGTAGTACGTAAATACCCGATATTGTATAATCCTCACTTCCCAAAGATGTAACTTCAACCTATTCGACTTTCGTCTTTTGAGAGCTGTAAAAAGTAAGTGAAATAATTGACGTTGATGGACCAACTATCAATGTGATGAGAGAACGCTATGGTATAGTAAAAGAGTAAGTAAGATGCTTTAAGCAAGAAAAGAGGCTGGATGAACGAAGATCCAGCCGAAATAGATTCCCGTGGCGAGGATAAATGGGCAAGCGCACGTAAGTCAATCAGATCGAGAACATTTCAAGAAAAGGCCAAATCAAGAGGGTTCTCTTTTATGTTTTTTAACAACGAAGGGAGCCAATAGAGAAAGATATACCTTCTCCAGTCTCTTCAGACACGGAACCCAAATAACA
Source organism: Eilema sororculum (assembly GCA_914829495.1). Lineage (NCBI taxonomy): Eukaryota > Metazoa > Arthropoda > Insecta > Lepidoptera > Erebidae > Eilema > Eilema sororculum. Next base: position 5,869,374 of record OU618532.1, read on the forward strand.
AGCGTGGAGCTGTAGTTGCTTTAAGTTGTAACAAGTACAAATTCAGGATTTACTGGTTTTATTTAACCACGTCCGGTAGACGGCATGTCCTTCACACGAACTATAATAAAATTTATATTCGCAACGGATATGTTGGTAAGAAATATTAAGAAAACAAGTTACCAATTTTCATTGCCTTTCGATGGGTAATTGGAGAGAACTGAATAGTTGGATTGCGTAATAGGAAATGATGAATGGATATTTAGGTAAACACTTGATTATTATCATAAATATGTATCACCAAAAACGAAGCGAACTATTCTCTTTTCCATTTGGGTAGGTAGAGAAATTATCTATGCATCTCTTGTGCACCACCGTTGACCTTTACCGGGTTGCCCATTCATCCTTGTATCGTTAAAGGTGGTTCTTCCACCTCCTTACGTGTCTATACCATCTAGGCATAACATTCTCCATCTTTTTTTTCGCGCGGAAAACCCCTCGGATACGTCCCCCGCCGGAGCCGGAACGGAAGGTTATGTCGGACTCGAGCCGACTAAAACAGCACGCCAACTGAGGGTCGTAGTGCTAGGCCGGAGATGAGGTTGTCTACGACATATCCCTCGCACCCCGGCTGATCCAGGGAACATTCTACATCTTTGTCTCCATCTTTTACCACGTTCTCTTACCACGCTAAATAAAATAAACTTCCACAGCCCTTTTATTCCCAGAGAATTAGAATTGGAATACAAGAAACACCTCACCCCTGAAGAGATAAGACTGTTCTACACCAGAAAATGTTTATAGAGCTTATACAGACGATGAGCATCGGGGGCTGTATCAGCTCAGCTGAGCAATGAGGAAACATACAGTGTCCTTTCAGATGGTCACTTCCCCGGCAATATCGCTCCCTATTACGCGGAAATATACAGCGAGATGTGAATACCTCTCTCTGTTTACCCCTTAGGGGAGACACCACCGTCAGTATACGGAGGTCGTCGTGTGTACACATACATTAGTTGTGGCTGTATAAAATTGTACCCTGTTCTTTATATCCATGTAGGTCAAAAATGTTAAGCTGGTCTAACGTGCAACTTGACATTTGGGAGGCAACCCGTTTGACAGCCAATGGAAAGTTTGCAACGGATAGATACAAGAACCATTTAGGGTTAATAAAAATGCTGTTGTTCTCACAATGTCAATAAATTCTTACAACATTTTAAAAGGTCACTTCGTGCCTTTCCGCGTATTGATAGACGTTTATTAGTTGAACTGTAAATTTAAGCATATTTTTTCTTTTCAATTTACGAAAAGGTTTTTAATATTATTAAAAAGCCTATTCATTAATTGAAAAGAATTATATAGGTTAAATATTTATTATAGGTATAAAAAATTCGCATAAAAACTCACATAGCAGAGATTCATATAAAAATATAAATAGATAGATAATTCATAAAAATAATACCTACATATAAGTGTATGTTCTTAATAAAATATTCAAATATAATTTACTTATCATTGTTTATTTTTAACAGTGCGAGCTAATCTTATAGAATGTCACAAAATGTCAAAGTATAAGTACGCAAATATTTGCTTTTTTACCCTTTGATATTATGGCATTTAGCACTTTATCAATTATTAATTCTACTTAAATATTATCTATTTAGATAGATACTTATTCTGTCCGATACATGTCATACATAAAAATAAAAATGTAAGATATCAATAAAAGACTCACTTTCTACGCCGGCCGGCAATGGTTTTATTCTCGATCGGGAAATTGAAGGATTCGCCAAAAATCCGATATTGCAGATCCTCATCGTTATTTTGATATTGCATTTCTTACACACAAATCGTGACTTTTCTAATAATTAATACACCCCTATCACTAAATTTTAATTTTAAAATCATCGTTGCAAAACATTTTACTTGTAAACTTGTTTTAACGCGTTCATAATGTTGATTACGATATTGGTTAATTATGATACTAAAAGATTATCAAAGAGAACTTTTGTTTTCTTTTTTTTTTTATTAGAGAACGCGATGAATCTCGGCTGTTACGCGCGCGAAGCCGGACTGACTGAAGGCGGGCCGCGAGCGAGCGAACGCGTTTCGCTCTCGCGTGCTATGCTATCCCTTTGGGCCCCGTGTGTTGCCATAACAGGAATTCTCCACCGCTAAATGCGTGATTGTATGTCAGCTAATTAGGAAATAAAATGTTATCATTAGGATTTTAATAACTGTATCAAATAATATAACGTAAACGTAGGTTCCGTTCCGCCAGACAAATTGGCTGTATTAAAACAGTCATAATCTATTGTTGACTGGGTTTCTATAAATCCAGTTGGTAAGGCTCTATAGCCTTACCAACTTTTGCGGCCCTTGGACGATGATGATCTACTTTATAGATGAAGGATGGAGATCTATAATTTTCTCGCGTGCTGTAAATAATAATATAAATAAATAATAAATATTCCACACCATTCTACACAACGCTATCTAGACCCATGGTAAGCTTTTATAGCTTGTGTTATGGAATCTAGAATGCGGATAAACCTACTTATATACTTTTTTTTATAAATACATACATATTATACATAGAAATACCCAGACCAATGCAAATAGCCATATTCATGCATACAAATATTTGCACTGAGCGGGAATCGAACCCGCGCCTCCTGCGTGGCAGTCGCGTGCACTACCGCCACGCCACAGAGGCTGTCAAGTGTGTAGTCTTGTTTGAAGATTTATAAAAATATGTGTCTACAAGGTACATTGCACATATAGACACAACATACGGGCACCACGCGGTATACGTCAAAGTAAAAATCCAAGCTACATGCTACTAGAAATGTAATTAACATTTAATTTCAAATATATTCTGGTGACCTTACAACTTCTAAACATTTCACTCATGAGTCATTAATTCTTGTTTTAATTTTTCTTAAAAATATAATACATTTATATACTCCTGTATCGCATAATATTCCTAAGAATGGATAGCACATTTCCTCACCTAATGCAGCTAATTAAATATTTAATAGTAGAGCATTATTGGAATCAAGGCCTATGTCCAGCAGTGGATTACGATGGGCTAATTGATTGATTGGAATAAAGTTACTTACCACATTTTACAACACGATATATTTATTAAAGAAAAAAGTGGTAAGTGGTAACCTTTACGCTGACAACACCGCTCTCCTGTCTCCTACACTACAATCCTCGGGCCCGTCTATAATGGCATTAATGGCTATGGAATTCCATATGTAATAGTTCAATTTATTGAAGGGAAACATACAGGGTTAAGAATAGTAACTCAAGTCTCTTAAGTTTAATTAGTACTTAAATATATATAGTTTATTGTATAGCTCTATATATAAACGATCAATGTAATTTAATATAGGTATATACCAAACTTTACGAAAGTAGAGAAAACGATTGAATAATCCATTTTTAATGGCATAAGCAAAGGCAAATTAATTTTCAAATCTTATTCAGAATTATCTTGTATTATCTCGATCACAATTAGACTTCTTACTCAATAGAGTCCGTAATTTATTAAGTTTCAAATTACGTACGGAATGCTCCGCTCCCATGATATCGTGATTATATTAAACTAAATATACTTTCAATAGATCTTTTCAATTCGAATCAGTAGATCCTAAGATTAGCGTGTTCAACCGAACAAACAAACAAACTCTTCAGCTTTATAATATTGTAGTATAGATGGTCATTCTTGTAAGCTGGTCGAACGAGTTGCACTTTGTGAGATGTATGTACCATCAACAAATAACTCTAGCACGGGACAGGAAAGGGTGGCAAAAAGGTGGTTACGTCCTGCCGAAGCAATTTGCAAAAAAAAAACTTGTTTCTTTAAATCAGATGGTTCCTTTTTCAAAAAGGGCGCGAATGAATAAAGTCTAGACCACAGATTCTTAGACCTCAGTCTGTATTTGTTGTGTAGTATAAAGCGCGAGGTGCAAGTTACGTATTATTAGTTTAGATTCTTTATAAATTTATCAATTTCAAAGCAATTTTCCATTTGCGTTCAAAGTTTTTTTTTCTTGGAGCACAAAATCCTCTTTTTATTTTTAACCAGCTTCAATTTTCTTTTATGTTTGTTACCAGCAAATCACTCGACAGAGTGAACCGATTTTGATGATTCTTTTTTTATTTGAAAGCTGATGCTTCTCTTGTGGTCACATATCCAGGAAGTCAGGATCTGATGCTGGGATCCTTTGGTAATCGAGGAAAACCCTCGAAATGCAAGCAAGAAAAAAGCAAAACTAAAAGAAATACTATTTCTGGTACCTTTAACAATCTAATTTGATTATTTACGTCTGACTATCAACTTAATGCTGTTGAGATCTTGATAGAAACCAAGTCGTCTTTTGTATGGAAGTCCATCATTTTATACATCATCAAATCTTGCAAATTAAAGGAGGATGGGCAAAAATGTATGGAACTTGGGATCACCAAAATGTGTTTTCGTAGTGAAATTTTTTACCATTGAAAGGTTGAAAGTCAAAACAATTCAAATGAGCCCAAACGCGATGAAGGTGTGGTATTTTATTGCAAAGTTTCTTTGACCAGCTTCCATCATCACATCAACACCATGTGATCATAATATTGCATTGTAACGAATTCAATCGGTAACCGGAAAGTAGATCAAAGGAGGATGGGCATATCGGGACCATCATCCAATAGCAAAAAGACATGTGTCGTTGCTTTGGTCTTTTCAATTGGAATAATAATCATTATGGCAGCTTTGTTTTTACTGCTGTTCTTTTGAAGCTATGAAACTTTTTATTGCAGAAAAATATTAAATAATTATTTATATCCACGTACTTTACAGGCATAAAGGTTAAAGAAAACATTTTTGAACAGGGAAAATAAGAATTATTTAATTGGTCTCATGGGTAATCTGTAATCTATAATAACATCGTTTTAAAATGTTGCGAGTGCATTAAATCCGGCATGAATTGCATATCCTAAATACCAGATAATTGATATTATATGTGCACATACATGTGCCCATCGTTCGTCGTCCTGATAGGCATGTACAATAATGTTCTATTATACTATTGCTGTTTACATTTTGGTCGTTGTTTATTAAAATGTAGCAATAGTAAAAATGTAGCAATAGCCTTTGCCTGACATGACGTGATTGAATGCGTCCACGCAAAAGCCACACATTTTCGTGTATGCAATAATCAGGTAGATGGCCTAACCGATTTTCCCTATACGTTTCTATTGAGTATAGGCCATCTCACGTAGATGCCCGCTGCAATAACTTCGCGCCAGTTCCAATTGATATGTACCTAAGGCTAGTATAATTATTTGGTCTTCGGTCTTCGGCCATCGATGGGAAGTTTTCTATTTGATTAGCTTCCAGTCGTTGAAAATCTGCCTTCCAGTTATTCAAGCGCTTTCTTTCTACATAATTGTATAAGAGATTTGGTTCATCAACCTTGCGTCTTGTATGATTCGAAAAATCTTCTGCGTGGACTTTCTCATGGATAGGTACGTGGAAGTGATTTTTATTAGCTGCAGCAATTCTAAAATCCACGAAAATGTGAGGCAGCGCTCTATTAAAGTATTTTTGCCGTAATAACGACCGTTTACAACTTCGACTACCCATCGGCACATTGTTACAGCTCGAGCTTCATTTGCCTGTGTTATTACAGTGTCGGGATATGTATTAAAACATTAAAGTTAGTATCTATCTTAATAGTTTTCTCAAGTAATTAAAAGCTTCATCACTCCAAATGGACAGCAGTAATAACAAAGCTGTCCAATTGAAAATACCTATCCAACGATATATATCATGTTGCTATTAGAGGGTGGTCCCCATATCCTCCTTTGACCTAATTTCCGGTTACCGATTGAATTCGTTACAATGCAATATTAAGATCACAAGGTGTTGATGTGATGATGGAAGGTGGTCAAAGAAACTTTGCAATAAAATGCCACAACTTCATCGCGTTTGGGCTCATTTGAATTGTTTTGACTTTCAACCTTTCATTGGTAAAATTTCACTACGTAAACACATTTTGGACACATTTTATTATACGAATGCAATGTTTGGTATTAATTTCAGTACGCACTATTATTACAAACCTGTTGGACATGGGTGCCTTTTTTTTCCTGCGGATATCCCCTCAGATACCTCCCCTACCGGAGCCGGAAGGGGAGGTTATGTCGGACTTGAACCGACTAAAACCGCACGCCGACTGTGGGTCGTGGTGCTAGGCCGGAGGTGAGGTTGTCATCGACATATCCCTCGCCCCCATGACCCAGGGCCATCCCTTACGGTCTGGCCCTCTTCAGGAGGGGGGACAACGGTGTCCCCGACTCGCCCCCGGAATGGGGAGGCGCGCTTTTTAGCGCGCCGCCGCCGTGGCCTGCTTCTGCTGGGGTGACAGGCGGCTCCACCCGTCACCCCCAGGCCCGCGCTCATGGGGGACGGAGGTCAGTCAGTGCCCTAGCCCAAGAGGTCATAATTTCAATTGTTCCATTATAGTACTTCAGGCACAAAAAACGTTGACCGACTTCCAACAGATCAGTAAATCTGTAATTTCTGTGTTTTTCTATTGTCTTTATTACTTTTTTAGTTTGAAGTCGGATTTTCTTAACGTAGTTTTTTTATTGATTGGTATATCGACTAATCCGGGAAATGACTGCAATCTGACCTCTCAACTCTGAGGATAGCCTCTGTCGTTTAGCAGGAGCGCAACCCTGTATAGTACTGTATACAGGGTGCATTGCGTAGGTACAAACATTTTTTAATTTTTGTTTATTAGTTCGGGATGAATGCAAAAACTACTCAACGGATTTTGATGTGTTTTTTACTATTAAAAAGGTCATATCTATCTATACATATAATATTCATTGTCTCGATTGACTGACTGACTAATTCATCAACGCAGAGCCTAAACCGCTGGACCTACAAACTTGAAACTTTGACAGTAGATGTATTTTATGATGTAAGCATCCAATAAGAAACGATTTTTGGAAATTCTGCTACTGTAGGGGTAAAATAAGGGATGGAAGTTTGTATTAAAGTCCGTCATTTTCAGAGCTAGATGCATTAAATTTCATAAACCTGTCTTTTAAGTAATAAATAAACACATATATCAGCGTTTTTCAAAATTTCACTACTAAGAGGGAAAAATAGGTGATAGACGTTTGTATGGAAAGTTCGTCATTTTCAAAGTTAGAAGTACTTAGAAGCATGAAACTTCGTACTCCTACGTCTTTTGAGAAATGTTTTGTCGCGATAACCGACATCCACGCGGGTGAAGTCGCGGGCAAAAGCTATTACATTTAAAATCTCAGGTATGTTTGATCGCGAGTAGTTGAATAGAATCGAAGATATGAGCAAACGATAACCGACATCCAAGCGGGCGGACCTTTGTGCATCAGCTAGTTACGAAGAAATTTCAGTAGTTTAATCTTTACGAAGAAACATTTCATTTTCAATTTCTAGACCTATGTTATATCCATACTTACATATTACTTTCGCATTAATAATATAATATTATATTCCATACTAATATTATAAATGCGAAAGTAACTCTGTTTGTCTGTAGGTATGTTACGCTTTCACGCCTAAACCATTCAACCGATTTTGATGAAATTTGGTATAGGGGTATATTAGACCATGAGAAAGGAAATAGGCTATGTTTGGTCGCGATAACCGACAGGAGCCGCGGGTAAAAGCTAGTATACCAATATTTCCTAACGACACTACTACATATTACCTAAGATTTATTTCGAAAAAATGCACAACATTTACAATTTAGTCATCAGAATGCGTAACAAAATCAACTCTCGGAGCTTTCGAGAGATTCGTCGGATGAGTAATATAAAACTCAAGTATAAAAAAAAAATTTTTTGGTTTTGTAATAAAAACTTTTCATAAACTTTTTCGTACACCGTGTTATCTCACCGAACTGTGAGGGTTAATTTTGTGACAGCGTAATAAACTAAGTACTTACTCTTCTTCTTTAATGATGACATAATCTTCGTCAGCTTCCGTCGCAAGCTTCGCTTGGAGGACCTTCAGTCTCTCTATCTGGAACTGCAGGTATGATTTGGTGCCTTCACTGGTGCTGTGGACAAAATTACAATCTTACATTTTTCACAAAAAAAAAATTTAAACCTTCTTAGTCTAGCTGTTAAATAACTGACAACGCTATTGCTTTCCTATCAGGACAGGAGGTCAAATGGCTGCCATTTAACCTTTTAACACTGAGAGGACAACCTCTCAGGAATCTTCCTCGCCCCGTAAAAGCCAACGTACTTAAAAGTAATTAGTAAATTCCCTACTAAGACCGAAAACATTATCAAAATTTGGATTAGGTAAAAGACACCACTGCCAACGAGCAGAAAAGTCTACATAATCATTCACTGCAATGCATAAGTTCGTCATTTTTTAGTCTGCCTGCACTGTGATGAGATGCGATCACATTATGAAGATTACACATGGTCTGAAATAGAAATAAATTGCAAAGAGTACAGTGATTATGATTGATCGCGGTAAAAACCAGTTCGATTGCAACTGGGCCCATATCAGGCTTGACGTTCATATTAGCCAACACATTTAAGTTGGTTTAGTTCTATTCTAGCTGTATCCTTTTTGGCAGGCAATTGAAATTCGCCATCTACTCTGTTTGAAACGCATTGGCTAGTAGAATAATGCGTTCAGATAGCTCTGTAGCAACAAAACTCATTCTTTAGAAGTTATGTCTTGATGGAAGTGATTATATGTAAGTTTTTTCGACTTCAACTACTTAAGCTCTCGCAAGCTCACCACATACAGCAAGAAAAAGTCTTAGTCTAAGTCTTAGGGATGTGCACGATAATACGTCTAGCCAAACGGAGACCACAGAATTTGAAGACATAAAACACTTTCTGAAAGAAAATATTCATGATATTTTCTGAAGTTTACGCGAATGTCACTCATTGAAATAAAACCACTTTTTACGGATTCTATCGCGATATATTTGTTATTATTACTTTTTAACCCGACGTCACAGATCCCGAGAAAAACCAGCCACGGTCGAACGCCAGCCTGCTGTACTACCGTATGTACGAGGGGTCACTGACAAGATTGGCTACATCTTGAAGCGAGCTTCAATCAACACATACTACAAGCCGCCAACGAAGATAAGTCAATTTTTCCCATCTGTCAAGTGCCAACTACCTCTACAAGATGCAGGGGTCTACAAAATAGACTGTGACTGTGGGCTCTCATATATTGGTCAAACCAAGCGAAGCATTGGCACTCGGGTCAAAGAACACATAGCTGACATAAAACACCAACGCTCAACAAAGTCAGCTGTATGTGAACACGCGCAAAAAGGCACCAACCATTACCTAAGGTTTGATAAACCACAGATACTCGCCAAAGAACACCGATATATTCCTAGAATGATCCGCGAGGCTATTGAAATTAAAAAACACCCAAATTTTAATAGAGAGGATGGATGGACCGTACCACCAGCTTGGGACCCAGTCATCCACTTAATCAAACCCAGTAAGCAGCAAAATCCAGCAAGACTTAACAACACAGTGAGCTCATTCTGCGTAAATACGAACACCAATAATTCACCATGATTCGGGTATTTTGATATAACTTATACTTCAAACTATGTGACAACTACCATCGTGAGTCACACCGCGAAAATGGCTGCTGCAAAGCAGCCGAAACGTCGGGTTAAAAAGTAATAATAACAAATATATCGCGATAGAATCCGTAAAAAGTGGTTTTATTTCAAAGAAAATATTCAGTCTTAGCTGTCGGAGCCATTAAATGCAATGCTGACATATACAGTAATTGGAACACCAGTCCATATCCTATATTGAGAAGTGCAGTTTTAAAATATATTTCAGCTCCACCTACCAGTGTCTGTCTACCACCTACTACTGTTCAGGGCAGATGTCACTCGGATAGAGGAAACTTTTTACAACCAACTTAATATTGGTACCTACTGTGATTGATGCAAAATAATGGGTAAAATGCACCAAATTTCAGTATTATAAAGAATTTTATACTTGACCTCCTGTGTTTCGGTTTCGGCCGAAACTGAAGCCGCTGCCGAATATTCAGTTTCGGTTTCGGTCGGACTCTATCGCAAACAGAAACTTACGTGTTAATGCGAGACAGTTTAGCTTAAGAATCTATACCTACTTAACTATTGGAGATATTTAAAAATAACTTGGAAAACTCTATCTCTCTTTCTTTTCATGTGTGTGCTACAAATTCACCATTCAAAATGCGGATAACGCAACGAACCGAATACCAAGCAAAATGAAATTTAGACTGCCAGTGTCTTGTCCTAACGAATTCTGAAAGAAAATTGCTATCTACCAGGATTTTTTTCAAGATGAAATCCTGATTCAACTGGGCTACCAAAAAGTAAACAAACTGCTGGTCGCTCTATGCCAAGTAAGTACCTAGTATGCATGTTAAGCCGCGCGCCGTACGCGTTACGCCCTTTAAATCTAAATAGAGTTTCAGTAAACGATATCTAAAAACGGCTTTGTGCAGTCTTTCAAGACATAATAAAACAAGCCCAGCCCTAGTTTAGCTCTAATGGACTACAGTTTAATGAAGTTGAATGCTCAGAGTATATTATCGGTGCTTAGATTCAGCAATCATTCGCAGGATATCCAAAAATAGGTAGGTACTTTGGCATTGAATTTGTGATAAGTTTACAATATTCCAATGGTTTATAGTCGTTCCAGTTGCCGTGTTAGTTCCCGGTGGAATAGAATAGGACCACTTCCATCTGTTCCCATGGGTGCCGTGGAAGGCCACTAGGAGATAGGACTATTGCCGGTTGACAGTGCCCGTTTGAAAGCTCGCCTACTCTATTACGTGAGACCGAAAACCTTAGTTCCCTTCAGGGAATAACAGGTGTGAATATGTATGTGTACACATAGTTAGTCATCATAAAAGTCTACTCAGCAGGGACCTACTGAGTTTCGTCATCATCAAATTATTAATCCCGTACTCAGGAACCCGGAGCCCACTCTCCTGCTTCTATTGGGTATCTTAAGTTTTGCGGGAGCGATTACCACCCGGTCCGCCAAAATTCTCGTCTGAAAATCAGCAGGAATACTGGCTCGTATGTTGGCTAGGGCACTTCAGGTCTTGGCGGGGCCCAAGTACCTACCCGATTGGGCAATGTCTAGTCAGTACTTACCATTCTTGATTGGGCAAGCTAATAACTTTACAGAACTCCTAAACCATACCCTAAAAACTTGTCGATGACTAATGCGCGCCAACTTCCTTCCGCGACCGCTGCAATGACCTCCATCAAACTGCGGAATGACCTTCATCCTATTGCTGTCCAAGGCGTCGATTATATGGGGTTCTTCAAGGGCGTATAAATGTTTTAAACGGTCGGAAACGTGTGCGAGATACCTCAGTGTTACACTCACCGGCAAAGTTCGTGATCATGCTGTTTAAATTGCGTTTTTCGGTATCATTGGTGGTAAGCGCGAGGTGCAATAGCGGAGATGCGGCTATCGACCAATCATGGATTATAATATTAAACTGATCACAGGCTGAAAGGGCACGAGTCACTGGTTGATCTGTTCTTCTTTAGCTTTTTGGGCCAACTCTACCTTTGATGGAACGTAACCTCAGGGTATATTTGTAACCCCGAAGGGAAACCTGCGCCAGAGACTCCGTCAATCAGCAGGTATAACTCGAACCGAACTTAATGGTCCCTCGGAAGTTCGTACAAGTGCGGATTTATGCCAATCGGCGGTGTTTGACTCGCTCTCTAAATGCTATTGGCCTGAACCTGCACTCGTACGAACTTCCGACCCGCCTTCGAGGTATGTTAAGGGTTTAAAGTGAGGTTACTTCAACTACTGCCGGTGGGGACACCGTTTGACTGGACGGGTGATCACCCCAGTCTGTGTGGGCCTTTTTACCCATTTCCCCTATAACGACTGTCATACATGTTTGTATGGCAACGGGGACCGACAGTTTAACGTGCTTTCCGAGGCACAACCAGACCAATGCAAATACTCATATTCATGCATACAAATATTTGCACTGAGCTGGGATCGAACCCGCGCCTCCTGCGTAGCGGCTGCGTTCACTACCGCCACGCCACGGAAGCTGTCTTCAAGTGAGGTTACACTAGGCTTTGCTGATCTTGGTGGGGCTCAAAAACCCCCTATATGTTCCCTGTAACCTCAAAATCAATAGTGACGGCATATTAGGCCTGAGGTATGTTTTGATTCAGTAGCAACCTTCTAAACAAATGTTACTTCCATTGCGGATTTTTTTTAATTACTAGTGGTCCCAATTCAACCTTAACCCCCTCGCTAAGGTAAATGCTAGCTTGTGTTGTAACTGTTGTAAGTGGGTTTACATCGAAAGTGCAATAGCCAGGATTCGCAGCCGATCGTATAACCAACCTTCTTATTCACGGTCCTGTAGTCTGTCTATACCAACCTAGCATTCAGTCAGTGTATATAAACTACTATAACAGTTCGAAAAACATTGAAAAAAATGAAATGTTCAAGTGAGACTCGAACTTAAAAGTTAGCATAATAAATGCTATAAAAAATTCATTCAAACTACTATAACAGTTATTAGTGTTATCATTATATAATTGAATATTTCATTAGTCAGTGTCATTAGTTTATCATTTTTCATTAAATAAAATGTCGTACTTTAATTGAATTATCGTAAAGTTATTAAGGTTACCTAGCTGGAATCCGGTAGTTTGATAAACAAGTCTTGATCCCGTACAAATATCGGGATAAAAAGTAGTTAATATAGCATTTAATGGTGAAAGACGTTATGAAATCGGGCTAATAGTTTTTGAGTACATTCGTTACTTCAAACATCTCTCATCTTTTGTAGTCTTTCCTCTATGAAATATTTATTTTGAGTCTCATCATTTCAGATTTTCCTCTATGGGTTCGGAGGTCAGCGGTAGTCGCTCCCATAGAAGCCATACACGTAAAACCAAAAAGGAAGGAGGAGTAAGCCGAATTTGAGCACCGAGGCAACTCTTGAATGCAACCAGAATCATTACGAGGATACGGTGTCTCCGTCATGCTCCAGACAGGGAGGCCGACCTGCTTCTGGTGGGAAAACAGACGACCTCACCTGTCACCACCTAACCAGCCCTCAAAAACAAGAATCACCATCTTGCCTGCTCTCCATTGCACCATCTGCGCGTCAGAGGGACACGTGATCCTGGACGCCACAGTGTAAACTTTGAACGCAACTGTTAAATGTCTATGGGGATAATTAGGATGAGTTTTCAAGTTAAAGAAATCTTTCGTGTTAAATTTAGTACATAGGTACAGTCAGCGTCATAAATATCTTGACAACGAAGTCTCTAAATGATCTTAAAACTCTCGTACTTAGAGCAAATCTAACTGTTTTCTTGATTTACATGGTATTATATCAAGCTAAACGCGTGTACCAAATATCAGAACAATCGGTGAACAGGAACGGGATCAAAACGAAATTAAGATCTTTTTGAGCACTTTGTTCGTCAACATCTTTCTGATGCTGACTGTATTGCCTTTATCACTTAAGAGTTAGGCATAGATGAATAATACCTACATTTCAACAGTCATTGTATTCGGTCCCACGTACCTAATAGGGGTGTGTGCATGCATGGCTTGAGTCAATAATAGTGCCGTTATCCGAGCACTATTATTGACTCGAGACATGCATCTGAGGCTGAGTCTGGACTGTATATGTCTGATGTTAAACAGCCCTTAGTCGCTTTGTCGTATCGCGTTCCATGATATACAATAACAATAACGGGAATTAACGCGATCATGGTATAGGTAAGTACATACATTATAGCTTTGATTTGCCTGACGTTTCGACCAGGTTACACCGGCCGTGGTCACAGGCTGACTGGATACCACATAGGAAGAGATGGGAGGCCAGTTGGAGGCCCAAATTCTACTCTGCCGGGAACCACGCGTGCTACTACATAACGCAGTTTAATTCGTCTTGATCTCGGTTCGTACCTATTATTGGCGTAGATATTCGATTCTAATACCTACTCATATTAGGATCGATTAAGTGAAATTCCGTCCAACTAAACTGGGTTCCCATGATTTACTCAGTGAAATCCATTGAGCAAACAGTTTGTTGTAGTTGTAGTCCCTATCGGAGGTATCACTCATAGAGCTAATTTCAAATTTAAAGATGGCAAAGAAAGCCGTTCACAATAAAAATTTAAAGTTAAGGAATCATGGTTAACAACTGCTATCAACCCATATGAAGATAAGATACCCCGTTATATGATGAGTTGAGACGCCATAAGTATGCCTACTCGACCCGTTCGCGTAGTTAAAACGTAACTCAACCTCATTTCAGAAATAACTTTCCGATTAAAATAGAATAAAAATGATCGTTTAGTTAAAATTTTAAGGTATAAAAGTTAAAGTAAAGTAACTGCGTTCGCGTTACATAATTTGTGAACCTAATCACGGCCGAACGGCATTGAAGCGTTTACGTAGCTGTACAAGGCGCTTTAACACAGCAAAAAGATGAAAATCGTCTTAGATCCCTGTAGATAACTTAATCATTCATTGACAAGCTCTATGTTTACGTTTGTGAAGTACAAATTGTACAAAATAACGAATCCCTTTCAAATAAGAATCCGTTAAATATTCGAAGATCGAATTCGAAGGAAAAACGTTATGGCAAACAGTATGGACGAAATCCTCAAAATAGAACATGTCATAAGTTATTTCACATTACCTACATAAACAAATGAATGCAATATTTACAAACATAAAATATATCAATCAAAGAAGGTAGTTTAGAGAGAGTAGGAAAGTATTTTAGTGGTTAGAAGGCATCGTAATGACGACATTATCGATCGCACACATACCTTGACGGTTCATTTTTCTCCATTTATGCTTCTTTTCTTTGTTCATAACCCGAATAAAGGTAAGAATTAAAATCGTATATTAAATTAAAACTATGACAATTAATACATTACTTAGGATTGCACATTAAATAAGTAAAATAAATAAAAACTTTTCCAAATCATTTAACCACAATTCGTTAGTATTCGTTACAATCAAAACGTGATATCATCTGTCTCATTCATACTTATCCAATACATGTAGGAAAAAAAGAGATGGAAAGGAATCCGCAAATAGAATATTATCAACACGACAACGCCATTCAACGCCATCTTTGGGGGAAGCAGAAATTAGGTTAAGGTCTATGGTACGTGTGTTGTATTGACTAATTATTTTTAGTAAGATCGACTAAAATATATGAAATAATGGTTTTTGGAGAATGAAATGTGAATGCTAATCTTATTCATGGTTATGGTATTACAAGTATGATTATGTGAACATTATCGATATTTTATTATTGTGATCAACAGCAATTTCGTATCCCAATATCTACATTAATATTTTTAAGGCGTCCAACCTGCATGCGCGGGAGCGTCCAAGAATTCTGTTAAGGCACTTGTGGTCTCGCATTATAACATATTATATGAAGCATGCATACCGTTTTTTTTTTTTTTTTTTTTTTCGTGCGGAAATCCCCTCGGATACCCCCCCTGCCGCTCCGCCGTCTCCTTCACGACCATTACCTGCTCGCTGAAGGAGACGCCGGTCGCCCACGCGTCCGCGCAGTGGACCATTGCTGTGAGCAGGGTGGCGAGGGTGAGAACTCTCACTCCCAGGGCCGCCACTAGCTCCCGCCTCGGTCCGGCCCATGCCGGACACTCGGTGAGCGTGTGCAGCCCCGTGTCCTCGCTCGCGTCGCAGTGATGGCACTCGGACGTTGGCTCCTTTTCGATCCGACACAGATACCTACCGAAGCACCCGTGCCCGGTGATAATCTGCGTCAGTCGATACGAGAGGCTGCCATGTGGCCTCTCGAGCCATTCCCCCATGATGGGCCTTACCGCCTCTATGACGGCATGCCCTGCGCGTCGTTGCTCAAGTCGTCGCTCCCACTCCGCCACCATGATCCCGTGGAGCCGGGATCTCTCGGCACGAATGTCTTCGGGCTCGGGATCGAATCCCCGCTCCCGCGCCTCCTTACGGAACCGATACAGTGCCGCAAGGGATCTCGCTTCCAGGATCCACGGTGGCGATCCGGCTAGGAGACTCGCCGCTTCAAAGGATATCGTGCGGTACCCCCTAATGGCCCTGCAGGCCATCGTCTGCTGCGGAGCATGCAGCAGTTGCACGAACCTGGCCTGCGTGGCGTCCGCCCACACGGGGCACCCGTACAGGGCCATGGACCGCACGACACCCGCGTAGAGTCTCCTGCAGGAGTCCTCTGGGCCCCTCAAGTTGGGCAGCAGCCGCATCAGCGCGTTAGCTGACACCAACAGTTTGGGGCGCAGACTTCGGAAGTGCTCTCCGAAGTCCCACCGACCGTCCAGTACGAGCCCCAGGTATTTCAACCGGGGCTTGATGTCGATGGGAGTACCTCCTACTGTCAAGCTGGCTCCCGGGGGTGGCCTGCGCCGAGGACCATGAAAGAACATGAAGCATGCATACCAGATATTGTCATATTAGCATATATGTAAAACAAACTATACCTAGTACAATAGTTTGACATTTTGATGTAGGTCTGTGGCTGCCTAAGTCATTCTAAAAATTATACAGTCTCAATTTAGGTATATCTACATATGGGATGAACACAATAAGAAAACATTGAAACTTAAATTTAAGTGTAGTAAAAATACTAAATTGAGCGCGTAACATCTACATTTTTTAATTACAAGCTGTTAAACATAACATAACATAAACATAAACTCACGCCTGTATTCCCCGAAGGGGTAGGCAGAGGTGCTAGCACCCACATTTCGCCAGTTTATGTTTAGGTCCCAATGTAATAGGTGGCGAGCCTATTGCCATTAACCGGGCACTTATAAACCTGCGATAAATACACACATAACTTCGAAAAGCATCGCAAAGTCATTGGTGTGTGCCATGGTTAACCTGGGATCGAACCCGAGACCTCGTCTCAGCAGTCCATTACCCATACCACTAGGCTACCGCAGTACGCAAACAAGCTGTTAAACCTATACAAAAATGTAATATTAAATACTATTTAATATTTAAATGCTATTTTGTTGTTTATTATAAATAGTATTATTTTGTGTATCAATAAGGTTATTTTAGTTTTGTCCGTATGTCAATTTGTTTGTCAGTTTACTTAGTTCCTTATCCGATTCATATGTCCTTTGATATCAAATAATTCGTGCTACTAGAATCCAGTCCAGCGAGTTAATCCAGTGCTGGAATGCTACTGCCACGAAATAAACCTAACATTGGAGTCATAGGAGAGGAGAACCCGGACGAAAAAGTTTAAGTTTTGAATGTAATGAACTTATGTAGCTCTAGCTCATAAGAATTCTATGATACTGAACCCCATTTTGTAATAAATGAGATGTAATCGATTGATTATCGTTCACTGTATAAATACAGTAGATCTGGTCTGATCTGATCTTATTGATATATATATCAATAAGATCAATATAACCGATGTTAGATCCAGAAATGGGAGAGAGTAGCGTATGAACAACTACTTGAAATGAACGGTTACTTAATCATGTGATAAACAGGCATCACAATTAAACGATCTAATAAAAAAAAATCGACGAAACATCAAGACTGTTCAATCGTAATATAACAGGTATAGCCCGTCAAGAAAGTCAAGGGGTGGGCCCAAGAAGTGCTGGCTTGGCGTCGTGGAGGGTGACATGCGTGCAAATGGTCTCACTACCTTGGACGCCCAAGATCGTGCGAAGAGCCGGAAGGCGGACCCTAAGCTCCGAGGACAGCCTCGGATGCAATCAGGACTAACGTCTTTATGTAGATGATGATGAGACCGTCAAGAAAGTCATGACAATTGAGGGTGGCGCTGCTGCGCATAACCTCTCTGCCATACTACAACAGAACAGTTTTGATCTATTGGTTTTTTTATGGTTTATAGCAGTAAAAAATTATTATGATATTTTTTCTCTCTCTGTCATTTAGGTATGTACAACTTTTAAACTGTCAGAAGTTCTTTCTTCACTGTTTAAAGAATGTACCTTTTGCCGAATTGCACATAAATCGAAATCAATGATTAACTTAGTTTGGAAGTTGTGGATTAATGTCAATACAAAGAAAAGTGATTCCTCAAGTATTCATTCCATGCGTTATTTTTTTATAGACGACTTAGGTGGCCGAGTAGCACACGGCACTGGGGAGACGCTACCACATACTACAATTAACAGCCGCAGCAGGAGCAGCTCTATAGAGAACTGCTCGAAGGCTCGCCACAGGTCCCTCACCAAGAGGGCCATCTTGAAACCGAGCATGGCCTAAGGTGAACCGGGGTGCGAGGGAAATACCTTATTGGTTAACCTTACACCTCGGTAATTGAGCAAAAGGCCTCACGTACGTAAACACAGCGTGTCAGTCGTTTTTAGGGTATACCTCGGCACACTTTCACAGACGTTGTATACTTAGTAATAAAAATGAAAACAAGATATGTACATTGCGATAGATATAATTATAATCTTTTATAATTGGTCATTGTTTTAGTTATTATTTAATGGTATAAACTTTTGTAAACGACTGTTGTTATCCCAAATAAAATAAAATAAAATAGATATATATATACGTGGGAAAGAATTCAATAATTTATTGGTCTGAGTATTGAACACCTGGAATACTGCTTGAATCTCCTGTATAATTTATATTTGATAGTTTCCGGGTTTGGTTTAAACACTGGGCAAACCAAATATGACACGATACGCCGTTGACTTGGTGGAAGAAAAAGATAGTTTCCGACTCACTGGACATAAATCATTACATACTGAAATCATTTGTTTTGAAATGGGCTTTTGAAAATCTGAAACAAATAAAACAAACTGGTTATATTATATAATACCCTGTGTGACTTTGTATTAATCCTAAGTGGTTAATACAAAATGGATCAACATTATTCGTAACCGTCAAAGTGATGCACTACGATTTGTTAATGACGTTACCACAACAAATGAGAACAATGCTTTGAAACCTAAAATATTCACTTAAAACACAATTTGTTTAATAGATTACACTTCCCATACTTTTTAATGTAAAGTATGTGTACCTACATACCGGCTTATTTAGCTGTTTGACCATAAACTTCGTCCAAATTAGAAAGAAGCTTGCTGGCTTGAAATTCCACCGTATATCATACTATATCACTGAAATACTTTGAATACGACATGTCTCACACAACTAATATACACACTGCAATTCATTTTTTTATTTTAGATTGTTACTAGATGTAAATAAATGAAATGAAAGCAAAAGATATACGAAACATCCAAAACTAATCAAGGAATTGACAGCTCAAAGCTCAGTTTGGCAGTTATTGAGTGTTACCGTACAGTGAATAATATTATATAGTTCCTCCAACTTCAATTGCACGACTTTCTTGGGGCACTTTAAATCTTAGTGGCACCACCCGTTTTCAAAACTATCTTGATGGATTAATCTCCTCTGGAGCATAATGTGCAAAACGTAAAATGTATAAAAAGGAAAATGCGCAAAACTTAAACGCGCAAAACGCAAAATGTCTAAAATGCAAAATGCGCAAACGCAAAATGAGCACTATAAGCAAAATGGGTAAAACGCAAAATGTGCAAAATCCTAAAGTCACACAAAGATTAAGCTATTATTTAAGCTCAATTAATAGTTCTACTAATATAATTGATACCCTTCCCCTGGGATTTTTGCTTTAGAATGTGAACGTGGTCTCTGTTGCACATTTTGCTTGTAGTGCTAACGCACATTTTGCATTTCGCGTTTTGCGCATTTTGCTTTTTGTACATTTTGCGTTTTGGCTACGAAGGGGATTAATCTTTATGCTGCATGCAGTCAGGCAATAAATTACCAGCGTATTATTTAATTCAAAGTTTTAGTAATTAGTTATTTTCGCAGAACAGCAGCATCCCTACGTTAAAAATACATCCAGTTAGTCTATGGAATATAACTGTCAAATTATAAAATGTATCAACAAAGTTACGAATACGAAATACTGTAATTCTGAAGCTATAAAACTTTTGTTCATAAGAGAAACAATAAAAAATCATTGAAATGAAGTTTCGTGCAGTAATGATAGATGCAGGGCCAATGCGAGAATTCTCAAGTACCTACACATTTAGCTATAATATTAGATTTACAATACCAATTTTACATACTTTCAAGTTCAAATTTAAATTTCAGATGTTGTTACGATAATATCAAAGTTATCGAAGGAATGTGTGTTGAGGTTAGCCGATGATCAGCTGTACTTTATCGTTAGTGAAGAGAATAGCGGCCCAACGCCTCCAATATTATGGTGCGAGATTCCGCATCCCATGTTTTTCTCAGAATACCAATTGATTGGCATAGATGAAGAACATAAAGACATATATTTGGCTGTAAGTTCAGGTATAAATATGTTAACGTATTTGTAACCAAGAATAAGAACTAAGTAAGAGAAAAAAAATCGTAATATATCCAAAATAAATATATTTTTCCTGTCGACAACTATACAAGAATCTGTCGGATTATCCTACCCAAGCTTGACACAAATAATCAGATGTACTATTTCAGACCAATCTTTTTATTTCTTATTTTGGCCATTATTACATTTAAGAGTAGAAAACATCTGTGTAGAGGTTTAGATTTTAAATGCCAGTAGTTTAAACTCTGGACTCCAAGACTGAAACCTAAGCCAGAGCTGCCACTACTACTGCTAATGGTGATGCCGTTTGACCAGACGGGTGATCAGCCCCTCTATGTGGGGCCATTTCACCCAATTCCTCTATAATGACTGCCATACATGTTCATATGGCAACCGGGACCGGGGTCGTACCTCGGAGAGCATGTTAAGCTATGCTCTCCGAGTTACGACCAGACCATTGCAAATACTCATATTCATGTATATAAATATTTGCACTGAGCAGGAATAAAACCCGCGCCTTCTGCTAAGCAGCTGCATTCACTACCACCAGAGCCTTATTCTTCAATCTAGAGTTGTACTGGTTTACGGGCGAGGTTGGTTTGGCCTCATGGGTTTTGGTTTATTACCAACATTTATTTCATAATATTCAATTATATTTCAGGCAACTTGGCCAGGTCCTTAGTAACTTTGAAGTCGGCAAAATCATTGAAGATGAAGCTTACCAAAAAACAATGTCCTTGTCTTACATTGGAGATAGAAATGGTAAGATAAATTTTACTTTATACAAATCACATTAATTTTCAAGCTCCAACTACGATGAAGCTTAAACAGCTTCTGGGAAGCAGCAGTAGTGCATTCAAGTCATTCAACTGCCAGGCAGTGCACATCTTGTGGGTTGATCGCCCATCCAGCCATGGCATCCCATGCTGGCAGTAGTACTAGTATCATGAAGCGTATGTATTTACTTTTTATTAGTCTATGAATAATACTTTGAACACTACCTAATATATCCTAATATACAAACAATGTTGTTTGTCCACGATGGGGTCTTAACTACTTAACCAATTTTAATCAAATTTGCACACCATATGCAGTTTAATCCAACTTGAAAGATAGGATAGCTTACATATTAAGTATAAAAAATCTGGCTTCAAGAAGACCGAGCAATACTTTTATGTAATTGGATTAACAACAACATCATTTATTGCTTTCAGCCATCGCTAACATCCCAACAAACAAGGCATGTCACTCATGATATTCCAGTGACTGTAATACCAAGGAAGTTGTGGTCAGACTTTAATGAACCTAGAGTACCGGATCCAGATGTAAGTTGTATGAACACTAAATTTTCTTAACAAATCTTCCAAGTGTGTTCATTTCATTCTTCTCCGCCAGGGCTTTAAATGTTTCATGGTATCCACAGATTTTTATTTTATTTTATTTTATTTTACAGTTCAGAAAACTTACAGCTATTATGTGAATGGATACAAGTGATAGCTCATGTAATGGCCAATTACAAAAAAAAAAAAAAAGATCCTGTAAATAATTAGAAAAGTTAGCTAAAGTTTAGGCTTTAGCCAATGAGGCTAGAGAAAAAAGGTAAACTAAGCGACCATTACTGAGTTACATTGCGATTCTGTGTCCTTGTCGCACACGTCACACGTATGTGACAATGGTCGAGCGACAGCTACCGTTGCGTGTTTCGTAGTACAGGAAAGATTACAGCACAGCGGTTCTAAACTGTCAGATCTGCCATTTGAAGTGATAAATGTTTGGAACCGCTAAAACTTTGTTTACCTTTTTTCTCTCGCTTCGTTAGCCTGACTTTAGACTAGATTACTTTGTCCAACTGAGTTAGCACCTACAGATTAACGGACAAGCCCCCTCTCTGACCATCGGGGTTGTTGTTAGGTCACACCAGTCACATGAAAACTAAGTTAAAGTAAGAGTGTAAGTGGACCCCGGGCTTGTATTTTTTTAATCGTGTGCAAAATCCCCACGGATAGCACCCCCATGGAGCCGGTGGAGGTGATTATGTCGGACTCGAACCGACTAAAAGGCACGCCGTCTTGGGTCCTTAGTTGCCGGAGGTGAGACTGCCGAAAGCATATCTCTCGCACCCCGGCGGTGTCCCCAACTAGCCCCGGGTACGGGGAGGCGCACTTTGCGCCGCCGCCGCGGCCTGAGGGTGACAGGCGGCTCCACCGGTCACACACACAGCGCTCATGGAGGACGGAGGTCGTTCTGCCACCACCAACGTCCGGTTCGCCTTCGTTCTTCGCGGGCTTCCCGGGCCCGGAGTCTGGTCCGGACCCGATCGGCCGCCTCCTTCTCGAGCATTACTTGCTCGCAGAAGGAGGCGGCCGCACCCCAAGCGTTCGCGCATAGCTGTGAGCTGTGAGCAATGTGGCGAGTGTGAGGACTCCCACCCCCAGAGCCGCCACTAGGACCCGCCTTGGCGTGTCCCACGCCGGGCACTCGGTCAGTGTGTGCAGCTCTGTCTCCTCGCTCGCATCACAGTGATGGCACTGGCTCTTTCCGGATCCGACACAGGTAACTCCCGAAACACCCGTGTCCGGTAATCACCTGCGTCAGCCGGTTCGAGAGGCTGCCTTGTGGCCTCTCTAGCCATTCCTCCATGATGGGTCTTACCGCCGCTATTACGGCGTGCCCTGTCTACCCCGGGTTTGGAAGTGAAAGCCTCAACTGCAACTGCAAACAATGTTAAACTGATTTCTATGTGATACTACTGCCAATTTTTGAAAAGAAAGCCTATAATATTGATTTATCCAGAAATCGAATCCAGGATCTGCACGTACCCACACAAATTAAACATATGTATATAATTTCCTTTGCAGATATCGATAGAACTGCCATCCCTCAAGCAGTTGCGTACTACAATAGATAGAATGAAAACAATGTCCTCAGAAGTAGTCATCAGAGCCTCAGCAGAAGGTAGACTTACATTACAAATCAAGACAGATATGGCCAAAGTTTCTACCAGATTTAAAGACTTGAGGGTAGAAAGTTTCGGAGGTAATTACTTTTGATAATACGCCATCTGTGGCATTGCAGAGTATATTCTATTTCTGCACACTCGGTGCAAATATTTACATGCCTGAATATGTTTATTTCCATCGGTCTGAGAAATCCGTGTCTCGGAGAGCTTATAAAACTATTGGTCCCGATTGTCATTTGAATATACATTACAGTTGTGATAAAGGGGCAATTGGTAAAATTACTCACATAGAAGGGCTGATCAGCCATCCATCAACAGCATCCCTTGCTTTGCGGGCTATATAGTGACTTGTGGAGCCCAAACCGATTTTTTTTATTGATATAAATCGGTCCCATTAAGATCATTGGGTAGCCCCAATGGTCTTGCTGGTGCACCTGCTGATTAGCGAACGAGACAATTTTGGTCCGGGTTGTTCCGAAAACCCTCCCAAGTATCCTAACTTTGGTTAGGGTGAGTTCAAGGTTCAGGAACTGCATAGCCGGAGATTACGAGGAGGCAGCTATCGCAGCACGCTTGGGGCCAGTGGGGCTTTTTTTTATCGTGCGAAATACCCCTCGGATACCACCCCCACGGAGCCGGTGGAGGTGGTACACCGTCTTGGATCTTTGGTTGCCGGAGGTGAGATTGCCGAAAGCATATCTCTCGCACCCTGGCAGACCCAGCACCATCTCTTTCGAGATGGCCCCCTTCGGGTTGTGGGAACCATAGTGTCCCCATCTAGCCCTGGGTAAAGGGAGGCGCACTTTGCGCCGCCGCCGCGGCCTGCTTCTGCTAGAGTGACAGGCGGCTCTACCGATCACTCCCAGGCCAGTGCTCATGGAGGACGAAGGTCGTTCTGCGTCCTCCGGCGACGTCCGGTTCGCCATCGCTCTTCGCGGGCTTCCCGGGCCCGGAGTCTAGTCCGGCCCAAATTTCTTCTGACCTCCTTTCGATGCCGATATAGCATCGAAAGGGCTCTCGCATCCAGGTTCCACGATAGGGATCCGGCAAGGAGACTCGCCGCCTCAAAGAATATCGTGCGGTACCCCCTGATGGCCCTGCTGGCCATTGCACGCTGCGGAGCACGCAGCAGACGTGCATTGGTGGCCGTCAGGGTCTCCGCATACCCATAGACCGCACGTCTCCCGCGTAGAGTCTCCTGCAGGAGTCATCCGGGCACGCTCCGAGGCCCATGAAAGAACATGGCCTCGGTTTTATGCACAGCCACCTCGAGACCCAGCCGCCGGATCCGCTCAACGACTTGCGCAACCGGTCTTCTTCCGGTCAACCGGTCAACTTGGTCGTGGCCTTCAGGTTCGCTTCGCGGTATATAGCCGCGCACGCCGTCACCATCGTGTCGTCCGCATAACACGTGACGGCGTGGGACCAGTGGGGTAATGGGGGAGTGGGTCGAGTGTGGTTATGTTGTGGGTCGACCCGTCGGCGAAGGAGACCCGTAGAAACTGTGGTGCCGCTGGCCACCGTCGAAATGGTACAGGAGCCCAACTGGAACTAACCTGGAAGGATGGGGCAGCCTGAGCCACGCATAGTCCTGATGTGGCTCGTCGTGCCCGTTGGTGATCAGAGATGGACCCGGCGACCATTATCGGGAAGGTACGGAGGCCTTTCCGTCCGGCGGGTCGGCCACCACAGAAACCAATCCCCGCACCTTGTCACGTACTGCTGCGTGGGTTGTTCCACTCAATCCACAACGGCAGCACAAAAATCAAGAGCAGGATATACAGCGGCAAACTCCTCCTCCATCAAAATAACACCATTTGAGGTGGAGTTCACGAACATTCGTGGACTCCACTCTAACTTCATAGCCGTCCACCACCATTTCGAGACGGCACGGCCTGCTCTACTTTTCCTCACGGAAACAAATAAGCCACCCTGGTGACACGTCTTTATACCTTCTATACTCCGGCTTCACGTGACACAGGCTACACGTGGACCATGGCCCGTCTAGCCGAGTTTACGCCTGCGTGTCCCATCCCTTTAAGGGAGGACCTTCTGAAATGGCTCAACTCTTTGACCTTCTGAGTCGGGCGCCGTCCGCTGAACTGGTACTTCTGGGAGATTTTAACGCCCACCATCAGGTGTGGCTGGGATCTACCAGGACTGACCATGCCGGACGGGCCGCTCACGCATTCGCTCTCAGGCATGACTTGGCTCAGTTGGTACCCGAGACCACCCGGATACCAGATATAGCGGGTCATCTGCCCTCTTTACTGGACCTACTGCTGGCGACCCACCCCTGTACATGCTCCCCCCCCCCCCCCCCCCAAGATCAATAGAGATTATTCGTCGGCAGATTGGGACGAACTACGAGATTACTTTGCATCCGTCCCGTGGACTCAGCGCTGCTTTAATGGTGAGAACCCATCAGATTGCGCATCTGCCATCGCTGGTGAAATCAGTTTGAGCACGGAGTATTACATTCTATACACTAAGGTCACCAGTGCCCGCAGAATTCGTCCCTGGTTCGGTCGGGAGTGCGTTGCTGCTGTTCAGCTAAGACAGTCGGCGTACCGCGCTTGGATCAGCGCGGTGCGCGATCCAAATGAGGGCCATCTCAAGGTGACGTAACCACCAAGGACTGCAAAAGAGCTTACATCAGAGCGGATGCTACGGCTTGGTGAGCAACTCATGTCGCACCCTGCGGGTAGCCGTGGATATTGGCGACTGCCGTGCAAGCTAACTTTTGCCAGCCCTCGTTCCCCCCGCTGCGATGCCCTGACCGATCACTGGCCCATGAGCCACAGGAGCAAGCGGATATGCTGGTTGACCTCTTCGCGACTAATTCCCGGGTTGACAACTGTGATATGCAGGCGCCCACACTGCCAAGTTGCGGTCCTTCCATGTCCGATATTCGTATCAGGCACTGCGACGTCCGCAAAACCCTGCAGTCATTCGACGTCCGAAAAGCCAGTGGCTCCGATAATATTCCGGCGGTGGTCGTGAAAAAAAGCGGAGCGGAGTTGACACCGGCGCTCACGCGAATGTACCGATTGTCTTATTCCTTGGGAGCAGTGTCGAGGGTGTGGAAGGAGGCGAACATACAACTGGTATCCAAAAAGGGGGATCGCCCTGAACCAGCGAACTACCGATCCATAGTTATCACCTCAGTACTCTGTAAGGTGTTTGAGCATAACAGTAACACACTCATGCGTTACTTAGAAGATCACTGCCTAATTAATGACCGACAGTAGGTACGGGTTCAGACCGAAACGGTCAACGGGTGATCTTCTGGGTTGTGTACGTCACGCACCTCTGGGGTGAGGCTATGGACAGGCATGGCGATGGCATTTGATGGAGTCTGGCACAGTTCACTTCTTTCCAAGCTTCCGACCTATGGTCTGCCTGTTCAACTGTGCGACTGGGTTGCCAGCCTCCAGCGTGAGCGTAGTATTCGAGTACTCTGTGCCTCAGGGGTTCGTCTTATCGGTATCGTATATTTATATAATATTTGCGCTTGTTCTACTTCATTAATTTATGGACAGCTTAAAACTGACCAAGGCTGAAATTACAGAATTAGAAGCATCTTGCAAAATATTATTAATAGCTGCTTTATTTACAGGTCCAATAGAACATTCAGACTCAGAAACAGAAACACAAGCCAACGAAGACATGTCGCGTATAAGTTACTGTCGAGTGGACGCCAAAAAGTTATCAATGTTTCTAAGTGCGGACCAGATCTCTTGCAACAGGACTTTGTGTAGCATTGTGAATAAGAAGCTAGTGATATTGTGTTTACAGACCGATGAGAATGTCAAGTTACAGTGCTTTATTAGTGGTATTGTTTATTAGTAGCGGTATTTAGTAATAAATTGTGTCCAACTGTGTGGTATGTAGTTGACAAAGGAGATGCGGTTGCGCCCTTACAAACAACTTTATATGATAAAGTGCGACCATATCTACTTTGTCGACTGTACATTATGTTGGTTTGCCAATACTGAAGACTTTTCTTTTTGAAAATCCCATGAGTTATGCTAAATGTAGTCACAGACCAGTGTTGGCAATTTTAATTGCAATTTAACTTGTGCTGAACCCGCCTGCTGTCTATAAGATTGAAACAAGTAGCATTACACACAGCACAGCCTTCTGTCACGCTTGCTGTCTTACTAATATAAGCTTATGCAGGGTGTATAACGCTATCATATATACGGGTGTAGACAAACAGGATGCAGAATTAGGAAGAACAGTAGCAATATGTGCTATCTTCCGCCTTCCGCACACATTATAGTCCCACATCCACCAGGGTTTGATTCCCTGAGATGTCGTGCGGTGTCCCACAGGGATCGGTCTTGGGGCCGCTCCTGTGGAACATCGGATACGACTGGGTGCTTCGCGGTGAGCTCGCGTTCGGGGCCACCGTCACGTGCTACGCGGACGACACGCTAGTGACGGTGAGTGGCGCTACACACCGCGAGGCGACCCAGAGGGCCACGACCGCTGTTGCTCAAGTCGTGGATCGGATCCGGCGGCTGGGTCTCGAGGTGGCCCTGCACAAATCCGAGGCCTTGTTCTTTCATGGTCCTCGGGACTGCGCCCCAAACTGTTGGTGTCAGCTAACGCGCTGATGCGGCTGCTGCCCAACTTGAGGGGCCCAGAGGACTCCTGCAGGAGACTCTACGCGGGTGTCGTGCGGTCCATGGCCATGTACGGGTGCCCCGTGTGGGCGGACGCCCTGCAGGCCAGGTTCGTGCAACTGCTGCATGCTCCGCAGCAGACGATGGCCTGCAGGGCCATTAGGGGGTACCGCACGATATCCTTTGAAGCGGCGAGTCTCCTAGCCGGATCGCCACCGTGGATCCTGGAAGCGAGATCCCTTGCGGCACTGTATCGGTTCCGTAAGGAGGCGCGGGAGCGGGGATTCGATCCCGAGCCCGAAGACATTCGGGCCGAGAGGTCCCGGCTCCACGGGATCATGGTGGCGGAGTGGGAGCGACGACTTGAGCAACGACGCGCAGGGCATGCCGTCATAGAGGCGGTAAGGCCCATCATGGGGGAATGGCTCGAGAGGCCACATGGCAGCCTCTCGTATCGACTGACGCAGATTATCACCGGGCACGGGTGCTTCGGGAGATATCTGTGTCGGATCGAAAAGGAGCCAACGTCCGAGTGCCATCACTGCGACGCGAGCGAGGACACGGGGCTGCACACGCTCACCGAGTGTCCGGCATGGGCCGGACCGAGGCGGGAGCTAGTGGCGGCCCAGTGGCGGAGTTCTCACCCTCGCCACCCTGCTCACAGCAATGGTCCGCTGCGCGGACGCGTGGGCGGCCGGCGTCTCCTTCAGCGAGCAGGTAATGGTCGTGAAGGAGACGGCGGAGCGGGAGAGGTGGCGCGAGCGAGAAAGACTCGCGGATCGCGCCGCCCGCGCGCGCAGGCAACTCGGGCGTCGGAGGGCACTGACTGACCTCCGTCCCCCATGAGCGCGGGCCTGGGGGTGACGGGTGGAGCCGCCTGTCACCCCAGCAGAAGCAGGCCACGGCGGCGGCGCGCTGAATAGCGCGCCTCCCCATTCCGGGGGCGAGTTGGGGACACCGTTGTCCCCCCTCCTGAGGAGGGCCAGACCGTAAGGGATGGCCCTGGGTCAGCCGGGGTGCGAGGGATATGTCTTTGACAACCTCACCTCCGGCCTAGCACCAAGACCCACAGTCGGCGTGCGGTTTTAGTCGGTTCGAGTCCGACATAACCTCCCCTTCCGGCTCCGGCAGGGGGGGTATCCGTGGGGATTTCCGCACGAAAAAAAAAAAAAAAAAAAAAAAAAAGGGTTTGATTCCCACTCTGTATAAATATTTGTATGTATGAATATGTTATAATATCGCCCATGGGTTGTGCAGGTCATATGGCAGTTGCTTTCTACCTATCTATCAAGTTCAGTCAAACCTACAATTACGACTAGGAAAAGTGGATCCCAGACTGGGTTTCACACTAGGATGAATCCAAGTTTGAACTATGAATATGAAAGAACAAAGAAAATTGAAAGAGTTTATTTCTCTAAGGTTACAATATTTACGTATAATTTCCTGAGGTTTCTACGTATCCTGAGGTCCTGCAGATGTCTGTATTCTTCAAAAGTTTACTGGCCTGCAGGTAGAGTTAGCTTAGGCCTTGATATTGATAGGACCCCATTCACCTAAACTTTCAATAATACCTTCTTATTTTGCTCCTGTTCAGTCTGACACTGGAGTATATATTAATCTATGCACTGGAGCAAATTTTTATTGCAATTAAAAATACTTAGAAAAATCCCGACTACCCGTCTAACCGTCTTACTAATGCCTTAAAATGCTTGTTTATAGCCAGTTTCAATATAGTAGTAGTACAATAGTATAGTATAGAACTTCATAGGTATATATTTCATCAAAACCACACTTTTATCGAATCAATTTATTTTGCATTTTACATTACCAATTATATTGAGCATTTTCACAGCTATACAGAGTGATTTTATAGTCGTTCGGATAAAAAGAATTTGGGGTCAGATATTGGGTGGTTCGATAGCAAAATCATCTAATTTCAAAAATCACCCAGTACAGATGTGGCACATTTCTTTTAGTGAAGAGGTCGTGTCCCCGTTGGAGGGAGGGAGAGGGAGACAAAGCTAAGTTAAGGTCCATGGCTCAGAATGGGTGAGAATTTCATGGTAGTTTTGTTCCCCCTAAGCTTGAAAATTTCAGGCCAGGTCAATTCATAAGGTTTATTGGCGCCTCTAAAGAGCCGAGAGAAACACGACCCTATCACCATTATCGCTTGACACATATATCACGGAAACATCTATTTATTTATTTAAACTTATCAGGAGATAAAAACTGAGTATACAAGTTCAATTGTAGGTCAACTGGAAGGACCTCTCGTTGTCCCTCCGTAGAGTGTCGTGTGTCGCCTTCAGTTGGTCGAGTTTGGTCGAGATCTGCGCTATGTTGTTGTCAAGCCAATGCATTGATGACATATGAGCATTGAGAATGCGGCCGATTTGTACGATCTGAAAATAATAAAAAAGATTACTGGTATACGTAGTAGTATACGAAGGATTGGAGGCTCCATTCTATCAATTTTGAATAAAATTTTTATCATTCAAATTCTAAAAAATGAAACATCGAGGCAGTAGGCACAATACATATTATTAGAACATTTCGAAATTTAATTGCGCATGCTCTAAATTTGCTGATGTCACGTTAGAGCATGCGCAATTGAAATCATCATCATATCATCATGCTATCAGCCACACATTGTTACGTGAACACTGGTTCCGGTAATAAAAAATGAAAACATTTGAACATAGCAGTAATAAACGGTAAATACCGGTAGCTCGCGATTGCGGCGCGTACCCCCATCACTGGGTGGTGAACGCGGTCATTACCTTTTAAGGTAATGCATCGTGCTAACGCGCATATAAAATGAGTCACACGCATTGATAACCAATCAGCGCATTCCGTCAAACGGAGAATCGATCGAGCACAACACTAATCGACAACAAGAAAAAAAACACGCCCCGCGCTCGCGCCGAGGCAGACGGCAGACCTCATTCTATCGCGAGACTTCACGGCGGTACGTGATAATCTGAACGTGAACTTAAAACCTAGATAACACATAGTCTAGATTCTGCCAGTTACTAGTGTACTATTGTACTACAGTGTAGTCTACTAGCCTAACATAAAGGCTAGTTAATATAATAGCAGTTCCCAACATAAGGGGTAAGTCTAGTGTCCTTGATAAACAGTGCGCGAGTATTAAACGATAGTCACGTAAATAATAAAGTAAAATAACATCTTCATTCGCGTGTAACATTCCTGCTTAGCCCCTAGGAGCTAAGCGTGATGATAGCTCATTTTTAGTACCTGCCTACCTGCGGTCGGGAGTTCGGTAGTTACCTAGCTGTAGTTTGTTTTTGTGTAAATGTAATTAAATTAAATTTAAAGTAAACTGTGATTAACATCGTAATCGTTAAAATGTTGTAAGAAAGTTATTGTATGAAGTGTGTCCATAATATATGTCGCGAGTATACATGTCGACAGACAGCCGAATATAGTAATTGCTTAAGAACTATTCAATTAGTTGTAATGTTTGATTGTTCATATTCTAAGAGAAAAATCAACACGGTGATATCTCGCCATAATTTTCTATGGATACCCACATTTTTAAAATATGTAAATTGTCGAATTTTAATCTCGTTTTAAATCCACGGTTCAGCATATAATATATGTATTATAGTTTAATTATTACTGAACCATGTATTTATGGTTGATTGAACCGTGGTTAACGGGGTTACAGACGTACTTACGATTATTAATTCCGGAACAATCCAGTTTTATTTCTTTGTTTATTGTGTAATTTGTGTTATGTGTACCTACCATTGTACAGCGCCGCCGACCTTAGGGCCCATGTAGAAAATTATACGTTGGGGCCCGGCGCTGTGCATTGGATTCACGCACCAGTGCCTAATCGTGTGGTTGTCTCCCCAGAACTTGGTACCGGCTGGAATACCGGTGTCCAACTTGGTACCGGCTGGAATACCGGTCCACTGCATACCGGCTGTAATAGCAGCACCGCACCGTACCGGCCCGCTCCGTACCGTCTGGAAGACGGCCTTGGCGACGACCCCGCGGATCGAACTTGCAGCTGCGAAGCCTGGTGACCTTGAGGGGAAGACAACGTCACACTCGCACGGGGCCAGCCCGGAACCCCAAGTTGAGTACATTACTCAGCCGACCGTTTATAGTGACGTGTACGCGTACCCGAACCGACACTCGACCTTGAATTAGAGTATTTTATTATTGTATAGCAGGACCTACGGATTAAAGTTGTAGATCTCGTACCAATCGTTTTCTTCATCCTTGACCCCGTAGGGCCCCGTATCAACATATATAGGCCTCTCCCATAGACCTCCAGAATGACCGATCTAAAGAAGCAGCCTGCATCCAGCCCTCCCCCCCGGTGACCTTGATTAGGTCGTCCTTCCACCTGGCCGTTGGTCTGGCTATTCCTGGCTCCGGTAGCGGTCATGGTAACGGCGGGGCAGGGGGTGCGAAGAATCCCCGGCAATTGAAATGGTCCTACAGCATGTGTATGCAGTTCACAAGTTTTCATCTAGCAAAATTGGTCCTGAAGATCTGTTTCTAGCTCACGGACTATTTCGAATGTTCGATTGAGCGATAATACTTACAGGGTCATTATTATTTAGATTTCTGTTGGACTCGTTGACATGTTCTATTACTTCTTTCAAATCTTCAGACATCTGCTTTAGTTGTGTGTCCAAGTTCTCGGCCAGGGAGTACCTAGAAATAAATAAGTCAATATAATTTCATCTTATCAATATTCGTATTTTTTTCTTAACCTGCGGACATGATACATTGCTATAACTTATCGATGAATTTCGTGAATAAACTTCTAAAAGTCCACACAGGTGTACTAACTGGCCAACCAAAAATCCAATAAAAGGACTGATCATGATTAACCAATGACGTGAGCCCATCTTAGCTATTAAGCGATCTATGATTGTATTGCACAGCCTGAGTGCATTTACACAAAGTTTATCAACTATTATAGGTACTCACATATGCTCTCGTTCCGGGTCCTTCAGTCTTTCAGCCGTCTCGTGGAGCTGTTGCTTCTCCATTGGTGTTAGCAAGTCCTCTAGTTCCGTCAACTGGGCTAGTACGAAGTCCAGTTCGTGTTCCAAGCTCTCCTGCTCAGTTTTCACAGATTGAACGGCGTCATTTAATTCTACTATCTGAAAATAGAGTAAGAATTTATGAGGATCATGCAGGATGTCATTGTATATTTACTTATCCTATCCTATTAATCCTACTAATATTATAAATGTGAAAGTTTGTGAGAATGGATGTGTGGATGTTTGTTACTCTTTCACGCATAAACGGCTGGACCGATTTGGTTGAAATTTGGTATGTATATAGGTTATACCCTGGATTAACATATAGGCTATATATCATCACGCTACTACTCAAGGGAACGGAGCAGTGATCATTAATGTCAACAAATTCGGCTGGCATCGGCATATACCTACGCAGAAGTGACAGTGTGGTTTTTCTGTTGCTGTTTAGATAACTATATCATTGTATAAGAGGGTGCAGCGGGAACGGGATCGGACGCCACGCGGGTGGAAAATAATTGGCGGTACGAAGTTCGCCGGGTCAGCTAGTCATTATATAAAGGCATTAGTTGCCTGTGGCTCCGCCCGCGTGGTTGTCGGTTATCGCGACCAAACATGTCCTTTGTCAAGTTCTAATCTATTTTATATATATATATTAGTGTCCCAAAGGCTGACGAATAAATAAGGTTTATTTTGTCTTCTGTACAAACTTTCATTGAAAGTAGTTTATTGGTTTAGGCATAAAGGGTAACAGAGAGATTACTTACAGAACAAGGTGTATAAGTGCGCCAAAAAGGTGCAGCGGGAACGGGATCCTCGCGGGCATATTAATCATTATTACTAGTACATATCCGTAATAGATCCGCTAAAATACGGATACTGATTTTTCTTCTTCTTTGGATATCCGAGGATACAGATATACTAGTACCCAGAATATTTAAACTATCACAATACCTTCTCTCCATTGGAAATTAGCAGTTTGTCCCACGCGTTGACTTGAGTGGCTTGGTTGATGAATGTCTTCTCCTGTTCTTCTAGTTCTAAAGTCCACTTGTTGATGTTCTCTTCGAGTTGGGCGAATGTTATAGCAGTTATGTTCTGTGGTGGCGCACTTACAGTGCTGGAAATATTAATTGAATTAAAAATATAAAATACAATTATGCACGCTAAACAGGAGGCACGTAAATAAATATTCCACTATCTAGACTCATGGTAAGTTTTATAGCTTGTGTTATGCAATCTAGAATGCGGTTAAAGTATTACCTATACTTTTTATTTGTATTGTACAATTGAATCATCTCTTAAGTACTTAATATCTTTCTACTGTTTTTTTTTTCTGATATAAACAATCATTGTTACTTGTGGAAACTTGGTCTTCAGCTATTTATTATTTAAAACTATGATCTATAAGTACCCAAAAAAAAATTGACAATAACCGAATTAGTTCGTAGGTAACATGACGTCCCTACGCACTGAGCCTATTACTCCAGCTCGTGTCCAAGCTAACGAGCGTTTTAACTTTCCAAATTAATGTATGGGCGGTTTTTTTACTGTTCTATCGAAGTCAGGAATTGTTTTAACATATTCCATATTATATTTTAGAGCCCACGATATCCAATATCTTTTTACTTATAAAGACGCGACTGCCGTTCGGAATTTACCCCAAAGACTTGCGTCAGAGTCTTGTAAGTAAAGTTAGATTACTCTCCAAAAATCTTAGTATCGCCTTCACAACCCAAGCATCAACAATCCCTATACCCGTAAAATCCAACCAAATTATAGAAAATAGGATTATATGAGTTTTTTTTCATTTATTTGAATCAGTCACTTTTTCAACAGTCATTTTTTTTTACACAGTAGATCAATAGATACTTACAGACTTAGAGTTCCATAACATATTACAAACTACAAATATTCATTACAATATAATACACATAGTAAGTAAATAATCATAAGAAAGAGTAGACCCTAGGCTCCATAGAGAAAGTTTTGGAAGTAACCAGGAGAACTGGCTTTGAGAGGGTACTCACGTAGTAGCCGTAGTTAGAGAAGCCATAGTACTAGCTGTACTGCCAAGTGCTGTGATACCAGGTGGTGCTCCGGTCGACGCTGAAACGGTAATAGGTATTAGAACTAATAATAACAAGAATTTCGTCTTAATTAAACGTGATTATCACTGGCTACCGAGAAACCCGGTCTACAGAGATATGTAAAGTTTTAAACTGACGGTAAGACTGCAAGGACATCTACTGTTTCATACGTGTCACGTATGCGGCTATTATTAGCAAGTAATTATCTCCATATTATTTGTACGTAATAAGCAATCGGGCAATGGACGGCCATAGGGTCAATGCACACTGATAAAGCCACTACGATAGGAAATGTTCATCGCTCGACTGCATAAATCTTCTCGCAGTTATTTCTAGTAACAAATCCCAGCCGCTGCAATTTTGAATGGAAAATAACCCTCTTTTCTGCTGCAGTAGATTCTAGAGCAGAGCCAATTCCATCCCATCCTATGTCTGCACACATAACCTTTCAATACAAATGTGTTTTTTTTTTTAAATATCATCGGAGCGGCTACCGTCTAACCCACTAACCCTGAGAAGCCTACGCTAGGGTTTCGTTCGTCAATGACCTTCGATCTCCATGAGCGCAGGCTTGGGACGACAGGTGAACTAAACTCGAAACAGGAGATGTCCTTGGATCAACCGGAATGCGAGGGAAATGCCTTAAGGACCATAATACATTCTGGCATATAAAGACCCCCGAGAAGGGTCAGACCGTAAGGGATGGCCCCGGGTCAGCCGGGATGCGAGGGATATGTCGATGACAACCTCACCTCCGGCCTAGCACCACGACCCTCAGTCCGCGTGCGGTTTTAGCCGGTTCGAGTCCGACATAACCTCCCCTTCCGGCTTCGGCAGGGGAGGTATCCGAGGGGGTTTCCGCACGATAAAAAAGGCATATAAAGACCCGAGACAGCGTGTGGTTTTATTCGATTTAAGTCTGGCATGATCCATCGGCCGGCATGTAGCAAATCAAGTATCTGTGGGATATCGGTACGAAAAACATGGCCTCGTCAATTAATCAGCAAGTCTATTGGCTTGACACGTGAACAAGATTGCGATTTGGCAAATAAAAAAAATAAAAATAAAAAAAGACTAACTGATTTCTTACAGTTTTACGAAATAAAGTCAGTGACTAAAACGTGATACCCTAGTTAGAATTTATATATATTCATTTCTATCATTGGATAAATTGATTCAGTCGGCCAACTAGTAAATTGTTAAGGATATTGATAAAAATATTTCATTACATACATTGGTACATTCTGTAAAACATATCCATATATAATAGATTTTAAATTTATCTAAAAATACAAAAGCACAAAAATTTAGTTTTTATTTAATTACTAAGAATTTTGTATTTTATATTTCGATTTTTTCTAGAAAAAATTCTTGATTCAGAATAAAATAATTTTGAGTGACATTGTTCTGATTCTAAATTCAAAATTATTATTTTGCCTTTCACATGTGCTTCCTAAAAAAAGTTTCGTCTAACCCAAAAATAGCATGGACTTACAAAATCCTAAATTAAAATATTGATATATCGATTTAGGCGCGAAAGCGTAACAGACAGACATTTACATTGACATTCATAATATTAATATGTATTTACCTGCAGATATCGCCGAAGTTGTGGTTGGTTTGATACCAAAACCAAGCCCAGTAGCTGTACTAGTGCCAGTGAATCCAAACCCGGCGCTTGTCGCCGCAGCCGAAGTCGTTGTTGTACCAAAACTAAGTCCAGTCGTCGCTGCTGTAGTACCGAAACTAATCCCCGTAGTAGGCTGTGTAGTGGTTGATGTACCAAAACTGAGACCAGTTGTTGGTTGTGCTGAAGTTGTTGTACCAAAACTAATTCCAGTTGTTGGCTGTGTAGCAGTTGTTGTACCAAAACTAATACCAGTTGTCGGTTGTGCAGCGGTTGTTGAGCCAAAACTCATGCCAGTAGTTGGTGGCGCTGATGTTGTGATACCAAAATTGGCTGGTTGTGCTGAGGTTGTTACACCAAAACTAGCTGGTTGAGTGCTAGTAGCTAAATTCATTCCAGTTACGGTTGATGTGGTACCAAAACTAATCCCAGTTGTAGGTTGAGCAGCTGTACTTCCTAATGTTTGTCCAGTAGTACTAGTTGTACCAAAGCTTAGGCCTGGAGTAGACGTGGCTGTTGTTGTACCGAAACTAAGCCCGGTTGATGGTTGCGGGTTCAATGCAGAAGTGGCGCCGAAACTGGGTAGTATTGGCGATTGTTGGGCTGTAGTTGCAGCTGTGCCGAAACCTCCTAATCCTGTAGTGGCTGAAAAGTAAGAATAAATTTTAAGTAAATATTTTATTTTATTTATTTAATGATGTGTCTATGTCACAGTTCACATTTGTTGAAGAACAGTTCAATTTATTGGTTTGTTTGTCTGTGGTCCAGTCTGTTTTTGAAATTGTTCACTGAAGTGGCAGTCACAATATCCTCGGGTAGTCTATTCCAATTGTGAACTACCCAGTTACTAAGAAGTGGTGCGCAGTGTTAGTGTTTGCTTTTGCACGGGTTATTCTCAGGCTGTCTTCTGGCTGATTTAGTGGGAACTTTTGGTATGTAAATTGTGTGTATATCTGGTAGGTTATACTGTATTATTTATTGACGTCAATAAGAAACAATTTTATTTTTCAAGATTGAGAATCAACAACTTTGACTTTGTGGGTTATAATCTTGAAGGTCTCTATTAGATCACCTCGAAATATGGTGGTAGTAATTTATTAATGGTCTAAAATACATGTAAAAGAAAGAGAAAAGTTTATTTTTGTTATGGTAGACCATGATTGAGAAATAAGTTATCGGAATGAACATATAAGGCTGGCTCAACCACAAAACTACCAATGTACTACATCACCGTCATCTAAATAAATACGTTAGTCCTGATTGCAGCCGAGGCCACGGTGCCCTCGGAACTCAGGGTCCGCCTTCCAGCTCTTCCTCCTCCACTTCGCACGATCTTGGGCGTCCAAGGTAGTGAGACCGTTTGCACGCATGTCACTCTCCACGACGCCAAGCGAGCACTTCTTGGGCCTACCCCTTCTACCTGGACCCGGTGGTGGCGCCATTGCCAGGCATTTGTTACCCACGAAGCTGGGCGGTCGCCGCACCAGCGGAGGCGACTCTCTTGCATTTTATCTGCGATGTCACGGACATGAAGGCTGCCACGGATGCGAGATATCCTCACGCGATTTTTGCGCGTGACTCCATGCATCCACCGCAGCATTTTCATCTCTGTGACACGCAGCATCTGCTTGTGTCGCTCCAACAGCGGCCACGCCTCACAGCCGTGTAAAAGGACAGGTCTAATGATCGTTTTATAGACCTGCCATTTCAGCCTAACTGCCATTTTAGGATCGCATGTGACGCCAGTCATTTCCCGCCACTTAGCCCACGCGGCGGCAATACGTGCGTTGACGTCGTAGTCGATGTCACCAGAAGCGTGAAGTACAGATCCCAGGTACTTAACCTGATCCGTGCGCTCGACCAAGTGATCGCCTATGCGGATGGGTGTGGGATCTGTTGAGTTTAGCGCCAAATATTCTGTCTTCGCCACATTTTAGCTTCAAACCGCCGTTCTCATGCGCCTCCTTCCACACCTTCACACGTCAGACCAATCTGTTCCTGTCTGCGTCCATCAGCGCAAAGTCATCGGCATACGTAAGCAACTATGGAGGCTGCTCATGTGAGTTTCTGATGCTGTCCGACAAAACGTCTAATACGAAGCTAAACAGGTAGGGATTAAGTACGGATCCTTGGTGTTTTTTTTTTATCCTGCGATAAATCCCCACGGATACCACCCCCACGGAGCCGGTGGAGGTGGTTATGTCGGACTCGAACCGACTAAAACGCACGCCGTCTTGGGTCCTTGGTTGCCGGAGGTGAGATTGCCAAAAGCATATCTCTCGCACCCCGGCAGATCCAGGACCATCTCTTTCGAGATGGCCCCCTTCGGGTTGTGGGGGGGGGAGGCGCACTTTGCGCCGCCGCCGCGGCCTGCTTCTGCTAGGGTGACAGGCGGCTCCACCGGTCACCCCCAGGCCAGCGCTCATGGATGATGGAGGTCGTTCTGCGACCTCCGACGTTCGGTTCGCCTTCGCTCTGCGCGGGCTTCCCGGGCCCGGAGTCTAGTCTCGAGCATTACTTGCTCGCAGAAGGAGGCGGCCGCACCCCAAGCGTTCGCGCATCGTACCATCGCTGGCGAGGCGAGTGTGAGGACTCCCACCCCCAGAGCCGCCACTAGGACCCGCCTCGCTAGGGCAC
Source organism: Eilema sororculum (assembly GCA_914829495.1). Taxonomy (NCBI): domain Eukaryota; kingdom Metazoa; phylum Arthropoda; class Insecta; order Lepidoptera; family Erebidae; genus Eilema; species Eilema sororculum. Next base: position 5,908,800 of record OU618532.1, read on the forward strand.
TCGGTCAGTGTGTGCACTCGGATGTTGGCTCCTTCCGGATCCGACACAGGTAACTCCCGAAACACCTGTGTCCGGTAATCACCTGCGTCAGCCGGTATGAGAGGCTGCCGTGTGGCCTCTCTAGCCACTACTCCACGATGGGTCTTACCACCGCTACTACGGCATGCCCTGCGCTTGGTCGCCCAAGTCGTAGCTCCCATTCCGCTACCATGTCCCTGTGGAGCTGAGACCTCACGGCCCGAATTTCTTCGTCCCTGCTCCCGCGCCTCCTTTCGGTACCGATATAGCATCGAAAGGGCTCTCGCATCCAGGTTCCACGGTAGGGATCCGGCAAGGAGACTCGCCGCCTCCAGGGATATCGTGCGGTACCCCCTGATGGCCCTGCTGGCCATTGCACGCTGCGGACCATGCAGCAGACGTGCATTATGGACCGTCAGGGTCGCTGCCCATATTGGGCACCCATATAGGGCCATGGACCGCACGTCTCCCGCGTAGAGTCTCCTACAGGAGTCATCCGGCCCCCTCATGTTGGGCAGCACGGATCCTTGGTGTACCCCGACGGTGATGGGGAAGGTTTTAGTACCGCCAACAGCGGTCCGAACCACGGAACCGGAATCTTGGTACATACCTCGGATGGTGTCGATATAAGCCTCTGGGATTCCTTTGGACCGTAGTGCCTACCAGATCATCGCGCGAGGCACACAGTCGAAGGCCTTCTGCATGTCTAGGAAAAGACAGTGCAGGGGCGTGTTCCTCGCCCCGTATCTCTCTGCGACGATCTTAAGGGCGAACGCCGGATCCATAGTCCCATACTGACACTCCGAGAGGGCACTCTCCTGTTGGATCCGGGAATAGATTATCCGCTCGTAAAGCTGAGCATGGTGTGGGACATTATCTTTATACCTCGGTAACTACCACACTCCTGCACCAATCCGTTGCCCTTGAAGACTGGCGTAATGACACTCAGCCTCCACTGGTTTGGGATTTTACCGGTGAGGAAGATTCGTATAAAGGTTAGCGAGGATGCCCACACCACGGGCACCCATTGCCTTCCAAGCCTCGATGGGGACTTCGTCGAGTGCGACAGCTTTCCGGTTCTTCATGCGACGAATGGCAGTCTGGACTTCTGCAGGCGTTATCGGTGGCACTAGTCCTTGATTTGGAGGGAGGTCTGGTGGCTGCACCTCTTTGTGCTGCTTATTCAGCAGCTCGTGGAAGTATGAGCGCCATCTCTCCTTCACCGCATCTCTATTTCGCCTCTTTGTACTCGTCGCGGTCTTCGGGAAATTTGGACGCTTGCCACTTTTTAAAGAGGGTTTTTTTCACCCTGATCTCCTTCTGGACTGTGTCGTTCCACCACCAGGTGTCCTTGTCACACTTGCGTCCACCCTTAGATGTGCCGAACACTGCCTTCTCCGCCTCAAGAGTAGCTGCCTGAATCTTGTCCCAGCAATTTTGCACGGGTTCGTCTACAGCATTAGCGCACATATGACCGATAGCTGAGACGAAACTCTGGGATTTGGCTTCATCAAGCAGCCACCACTTGATTCTGCGTTGGTCGCGCTCAACACGTTTGTACAACATACTAAGCACAATAATAAAGTTAATAATATCATACCAGTGGCTGTAGTGGCAGGAGTACTAAAACCAAGTCCAGATTGAGCTTGGAACTCCATTCCTAACGGGGTAGTATTTTGTCCATAGCTTATACCAGTATTCATTGAACCAAAACCAAGACCACTTTGTGTTGTTGCTGGTTGCTGTTGTTGTTGAAGACCAAAGCCTTGTGTGGTTGCTAGAACAAAAAGATATGATAAAGAACTTGTATTGTGTCAGCGGAACAATCTGAAGTCACCAAGATAGAATAGAATAGAATATTTTATTGATACAATTAGGTACAATTTTGAACACAGTGAAATTATGCCATTTTTGTATTACCACAGGAAGTGTAATACTGCCTCTTAAACTAGGTTAGTAACCTGTATCTTAAGAGCATTAAGATGACATAAAGGCAAAGACAGCGTTGACGTTAATCCATCTGTTCAGGAACTATGAATGAATAATCCTTCACATCTATTGTATTATAGTGGCAAATAAATGTTTGCTGGGACAGCTAGTATTCTACTGCTTATAAAATGGTATAAACAAAAAATGGTGCTGTATTAGGTTCAATATAATGCAGCAAGCTCTCTATTTTCAGAATATTATACTAATTTGAAAAATTACATGATTTTTAATAAAATATCCGTAAACAAAAATATGATACCGTAAGGCACAGGGTTTGACTAAAAGCAAACAATCTATCGATATTGCAATAATATTATTTGTGTACAATAGTTTTATTATTACGTATTTATTCTTGTTTGCACTGATGGATTAAGCCACGGTAACCACTTCCCATCTGGTGGGCCATGTGCTTGTCTGCCACTAAGTGGTAAAAATGGTCTTGCTGTCGCTGTAAATAGGCAAAAATGTATTCTTGCATTAAGTGGATGGGAGACTAGCATAAATTCTTTGGTTTGCAGACACTTCAAGAACAGCTGCTATATTCAGCGAAATGATTATACGTCGTACACTAAAGAAAGGTATACCCAAGGAATTTGTGTCTATAAGTTTATGTAGTTTATTCCAAAGATTATAGTTTTTATAGGGATTTGAATGAATTTTTTATAGCCTTTATTATGGTAACTTTACAGTTCGAAAAACATCGGAAAAAATCAAGTGACACTTGAACTCACGACCTTTCCCTTACAGGGGGAATGCTCTTCCAACTGAGCTATTGAGCCACACCTGAATCATTTCAAATTTTCCTTCTCTTTATATCCGTCTTTAAGGGCGACGGTGGAGCCATTTACCAACATTCTTACGAACTGTTGGAAACACATTTTTATACGGATTTTGTTTAAGTCACAAAATATGAAGTATACAAAATATTCACTAACCCACCTATTGTTAGTAATATATTCTGACAGAATAATTTCTAATTACAGGGTAAAATTAGGGATACATCTCCACAATCTTCAGGATTCCAGCCAAAACCACAGACTCCGACAAAACTGAATTTGATGAAAAAATTTGCAAAAATATAAAAAAAACAAAGATTATCCAAACCCAGAAGTAAACTGGAAAAGCAGACCCCAGGTTACAAGTTCACCTCGGAGCCTAGGGTCTATTTTTCCGCCGAGGAGGGCTAGACCGTAAGGGATGGTCCTGGGTCAGCCGGGGTGCGAGGGATATGTCGATGACAACCTCACCTCCGGCCTAGCACCACGACCCACAGTCGGCGTGCGGTTTTAGTCGGTTCGAGTCCGCCATAACCTCCCCTTCCGGCTCCGGAAGCGGGTATCCGAGGGGATTTCCGCACGAAAAAAAAAAAAAATGGTCTATTTTTCCAGGCTTCGGATGCAACTGAGATTGACGCTAAGATGAAGAATATTATATACCAAATCTCTAAAAAAAGCATTCGATATTATGGCACGAACCTCCTCCTTTTTTGAAGTCGGTTAAATACTACCTAATACATATTGCCAATTTTGTTATGTCGATATTGCAGTGCAGGCAATGTTACTTCACTAAAAGTCATTGTCACTTGACTGCCACTGACAATACTGCTATTTTAAATTTGGTAACGCAGAAATGAGAAGACTGTTGGTCTAATATTCAGTTTATGGGTACAAATGGGTAGGAATATTATTCATGAGTTCCTCAATAAATAATATTCGTAATGGTATTGATATATTTATTCGTCAAAATTCTTTGGCCTCTTTGAGAAAGAGAATAGCTTGTGTGATTAGCTGCGAATTTTAACTTTTTCTTGTTCAATTTTTGAGAATTTATTTGTGTAAGTAATAATATTTAGCACTTGTAGAACGAAATTTATCTGTTCTGTGACGTAACATAGCCTTACACTGCATGCTGTGTTCGCATCAAGTAGAATACAATCTTATAATGACTTTGTAAGCAGTTAGTATAAGACATAATACTGGTTGTATTTAGTTTTGTGAACCAAACAAAAAAAAAAAAAAAACTTAATATCTGTACAAGGTCTGTATCCTTGAACGAATGTCATCAACCAACTGTCAAAACATTCAATGAAAATTGAGATTCAGGACGGAGAATCGTTCGAGATTACGGGCCTAACGACTGTAAGGACTACAAATCCTCATGGTTGCCGATGCCGGCACTGGGCGCCGGCCCTAAGTGTTACTTAAGTATATAGTCGGTACCTGTATTACCAGCCGCATCGAAGCCCGTGGCCGTAGTCCCGCTGAAGTTGAACGCAGAGCCTGGCGGCTTCGCCCCAAACGTGCTGGTCCCGCCGAAGTTGGGGGTTGTGTTGGAGCCCAGGAAACTGGACTGTGTACTGAGGGGGGCTGTTGCTGTTGCAGTCTACGACACAAATGTAATTAATCAACACCAAAAAGTTTGTTTAGTGCACTGACACTACAATTCTGGATATTGTATTTTTGTTATAATTTTAAATTTTTATTTGAAGCCCACCTATGGGTGCGCTAAGTGGAATAATTTAGGTGCGCTTCCTGGAATACCTCACATTCACACATATAATTAAAAACTGATATTTATTTAATTAATTTATAGATAAAGACATCAATAACTTATTCCAAGTAAAAGCTTGGGATGCGACAGGGATTAATGCTAGGATGAAGTAGAAGAATCAACGACTTACTGTGTTAGGTGGAGGTGCCGAGAATCCAGAAGCAGGTGTCGTAAAGCCGAAGCCAGTAGTGCTTTGCGGATTGTTTAAGGCGAAGCCACCACCACTCGGGGACATACCAAAACCAGTTGTTGCTCCTCCTGAAAAGAAATAATCGATCTTTTCTTGTCATGACTATACAAACAGAATGAAAACAAAAAAACAAATCTATACTTTAATAACCAAACCTAAGTTACGAGGTTAATTTACTAAAGTATAAAAATGATTTAATAATCCGACAAGTAATTTCCCTTGCACTCGGCTGATCATAGGCTGTCTATGATTTCGAGATGGCCTCCTTGAGTGTGGGAAGCAATCTTACTTCAGAAAGGGGGGAAAGTAGTTAGTAGTAGCTTGGGGATGAATAGTGTAGTGAAATACTGACCTTGAGTGGCCGGACTACCAAACGCTGCTAGAGACTGCTGTGGGGTACTCCCAAAGGAAAGATTCTGAGGTGTACTCTGTGGACAAAATAAGATTTTTTTACATTTAATGGCAACTAATATGCTATTATGATTATAATTTAAATAGTGTACATACCTGTATAGCAGGTTGTCCAAAACCAGGGCTGCCGACAGTTTGGTTGGGTGGTGAACTAAATCCACCGAAGCTTACAGGTTTTGTTGCACCAAATGCTGTGACCGTACTTGTGACTGGGCTTGAAACTGTAAAAAATAATGCAATAGAGTATGGAATAACTGAAAATGCCACCTGACTTATAAACAAAAATTTTTTTTAAACAGCAGTTTTTCTTACATGTATTTTTTGTTATTTAGGTGTTAACATTCAAACCATTACCTAGTGGTTATTTTCATATTTTAACCTTCCCTTCCGACTCCAGCGGGGGAGGTATCCGAGGGGATTTCCGCACAAAAAAAAGGGATACAAGCAATGAAATCAACTTTTCTTTTTGTATTGGAATTACTTAGCCATGTGAAATTGTGTTAGTTCCCAGTGGAGTAGAATAGAGCCTTTCCATATTTTCCTGTGGGTGGAGTAAAAGACGACTAAGAGATAAGGCTGTTCTCCATCCGAAAGTAAACATACGGCCCATGACAAAGTGCCTGCTAGACGGCCGTAGGCCTCCTATTACGGGGGACCGAATATCATAGTTGGGGAAAGATGGGTGTTAATACACCTATGCCATAGGTGTATTAAGTATGTAGTCTGTGTATGGGATTACTTAAAAAATTGTATTACCTAATGCAATAGGCTCATGGTTCCTAGAACAGTTTTCTTGTATCTGGTAAACCATAGTGGTTTTAAAGAAACACACACTGTAGGTGAAGAGCACATTAAAATTGGAGATAATCCTATCAAAAGGGTTATTTTTTCATATGTAGTACACAAAATGACCTTTTGAAGTGGCAAGATAAAGGGCCAGTCTCAGGAATGAAGGTTGCTACCATAGATACATACAACACTACAATGGTAGCCTCAGTTTGATGGCTCCTTCAGAAGCTTTCTCACATTCTGTTTGGTATTTAAAGGACCCATGATTGTAGGAAGGAGTGTACAATGGGGATCCTCACTATCCTTGAATATCGCAGTTAAGACATTTCCTGTAGTAGTAGAAGCTATACTTACATAGTGTAGTTGTTGTTGCTGTTGTTTTGGCCAGGCCAAACGCAAATGAAGTATTTTGAAAGTTGAAGCCCGGTTTATTCTCTGTAATTGAAAAGCAAGTAATAATAATTAGTATTGGAATATTTGAGTTTAGAAGAAAGAAAGGAAAGGCATTTATTTTTCATAGCTGAAGTAGATACCCAGAAATGATAAAAAACAACAACTCAAAATAAATAATTACGACAAATAAAATTTAAATAATACATTAAATGATAGTTTCTTTTAACGGCAACACTGCTGTGCCCACTATTCAGTCCTTCAGCCAATAGATTATGACTATGATTTTTTTAATATCTGTGCCTGTGTTCTACAATCTACAACACAGCCATTGCATCATAGAGTATGCGTCTGACTACAATGACTTTCATAAAAAAGGGCATGTCAGAGGCATAATAATATGCAAGAAAGGTTTAATAAGATCATGAAGCTAATCTCATTGTAAATCTCTGAGTAACAATGGAAGCATATGGTGGAATGATAGTATCAGCCTGGCCTAACCCGGCGTGATACTTATAATATTATGAATGTACATACATAAATATGCTCACGTCTATTTCCCTAGAGACATCAGCGCACCATTTGACTCTATCCTTGCCTACTTCAGGAGCTACATCAACTGTCTTTAATTCTTTCATACAAGCCCGCTTGTACATATGAATGTATGCCTTTTATAAGTAAAACCTAGTGAAATCTGGTCTTAGTAGATAATGCAGTGGAAGTGTTCAATGTAAATTTTTAATTATAGTGGTTCATAGTCAGCTAATTCTGCTTTATCAGTAATGGAACAACCAGTAATTATATTTGGGAGTGGCTTGTTATCTCACAGTAAAATTTATTGCACAAAATTTTGCAATATAATCTAAAATTTATCACAATCATCACTAATTTCAGATAAAATATACAATTACTGCTAAAAACAGGACAAGAAATGGACTCGAGTAGAAATGGGGGACAATACCAACCTCAAGCCTATTCTGAACCTTTGCAGCTATTTGCCATTCTCAATAACATACCTTCAGTTGAATATAGATTGCACATCGAGATAAACATTCAAGTTTGAAGTATCTATGACTACTGTCCCAATATTAGAATTACAAGTCTCTATCTGTTTAATGGGACAGGCCCTACAATAGGTAGTCAGTAGGATTACTGGTCAATCGTAGAAATACTGGGACACTAAAACCAGAGATTGATGATGTTTTCTATCTCTATTATCCCAAAACTGACGGTAGATACATTATTGGGAATGGGTGTAAGTGGCCATGATTAAACTCTAACATTTATGTCAAGTTATGTATTTTAAAATCTCTATGAAAAGGTTATATTAATTAAACTTTCATTTCGAGATATAGCTTGTTGGTACAATGTCTAATCTCATTCATGTAAGCTGCATCAAATGCAAGTTCATTTAGATTTCAGTATACCTGAATAAGATTAGGACTGCACTTTTTAACTGTATTAAGAACTGGTCGAGAACTTATACTAGATAGAGTACTAGAAGTTATCCGAACCATACATTCAGCTTTTAGGTTATAACTGTGATATATATTCGCGTTTGGTTGAATGTACCATTAGTACAGGAAATAACTGACTGATTACTGTTTTAAATTAGTAAACATCTTGGTTAGCTGACTTACTTGACAAAAGAATAATATAATGTTAGGTATCATACCTGTGTTGCTGGATCCGAATAATGGCTTGTTAGCATCGCCACTACCGAAAGGAAATCCTGTAATATTATGAATAAGAAAACCATTGTGTTTACTCCATTTATAAGCATCCTGGACTTTCATTTTCATTGGATATTATACGATAGGTAAAAGAAAAGCCACTCTAACAGAGTACACAGAGGAACTGCTCGTGTAACCATAGGATGCAGTTATGCAAAATAAACATTTAGCATATGTATTTTACTGTGGGACATTGAATAATATTTCCATAATATTTTTACATATTTTTACATTGATGAATTGTAAATACAAAAGTTTACCTGTAGACGCTGGGGGAGTACCGAACGTGCTTCCCGAGGTCGTAGTCGCTGTATTGAAGCTAAAACTCATATTGTCGCCAAATAAAAACTAGTAGTAATATAATTAATTTATTTAACTAAATGAATATCGCTATTATAAATATTAATATCTGTTACAACAACAAAAATAAAAGTCATCAATCTATGAATGAAAAGAACGCGCCAATCGACATGCCATTTGCATTTTTTGTATGGTTACGTTCGGAAATTGTAATTTTATGAATGAATCTCTTACAAAAGCGTTCATGTTTTATCGTCGCACGTCGCTACTTGAGACTTTCGTTTATATTACTATTTTGAATCACCATTATATTAATTGAGTAAAATAATAAACAGTTAACTGACCAAATGTCTTAATAAAAAACATTTTTCTTTCTTTTTAAACTCTTTTTGTACATTACACTTGAGTCAAGCTAAGGGTCACCATTGTACCTTGGTTTTTTATTGAAGTTAAGTGGGGCGTGAATGCGCCATAAGTACTTAATCACATTAAAATAAACTGATGCCTACTATTTAAGCATTGTTGGCATTATCTAATTTGTGAATATGCCTTAACCTTCATTCACAATTTACCATCTCTTCAACACAGCTCCAATCAACAAAGTTTGGTCTTTGGAGCCCGGCATCCGCTCTCCTACAACTCGAGCCTTTACGCGAATGAGTGTTATTTAATCTTATTCCCCAACCTATATACGAAAGTTTGCACCGAAGTCATGCCAATTTTATATACCATCAAACAGTCTGAGGATCATAATTTTGTCCTCCATAGTCTGAAGTCAAAGTCATATTGTCATGTTCCACTTAAAAATACACACTTGTGTACATATAGTTTTAAAAACAAACATTTCTCATTTTCATACAATGAACACGTTGAACGTCCTGTGCTAATTCACTGGCAAGTTGCCATTGCCAATTCCCTAACTTACCTGATTTTGCATAAATTTGTCTATCTAATCTTTTCATTCGGCGAATTTACAAAGCCACTCAACACTCACCTTTTAAGGGGAATCTGGGTCTGGCAGCGAGCCAAACCTCGGCGCTTGCAAATCATAGGCGTTTACTATCTGTAAACTACTTGTAAACAAGTTCTTTTGTAAAAAATATTCAGTATTTTCATAATAAAGGCGTGTGAAAGTAACTAAAAAACATTACCGTCCTTCCTTCGACAGTCGGGTAGAAATGAGGTGCAGTATTGTTTGATACCATGTAGGTACTCTTAGATCAAGAGCTTTGACTTTTGAGGTAAAATCTTGCGTGGATTGAATACCTACTGTTTCCACACATCCGTATTACCATCCTGGGCCTTTAGTTCCAGACCGGTTTGACCTACCTATAGGACAACGGGCATCACGGTACACCACTACGTAACCATCCTTCGTAACCCTGTTACCCGTGTTACTACCAGTCTTATTATCAGTAGTAACACGGGTAGTTTTTTTTGCCCGTGTTGCCACTAACTGCTGCAGTAGTAATACGGGACAATTTTCGTTACCGTGTTACTACCAATCACTACCAGTAGTAACAAGGGTATTTTTTTCCCGGGTTACCACTTACAGCTGCAGTAGTAACACGGAACAATTTTTAATTCCCATATTACTACTGGCCAATGTCATTGATAATAACTTCTGCCTTTTTACAAAATCATTGACATTTATGCCACAGATTTTATGCCATGATTAAAAGAAATATAATAATGAATGAGGTTTATACATGATTTGCTTATTTTACGGTGATGTTTGCATTTTAATGTAATTTGCACTTGCGGTATACTGGGTGTAAGGGGAACGCTCCTGAAGCCGAAAACACCCAGTAGTACAAAATTTTTTTAAAAAAAGCGTAAATTTTTTTTTTTCAAAATTCGTTTTATTTTTATGCCAATGTGTTATGTACCTGGAGTACGACTAGGGGTTTTCGGCTTCGGGAGCGTTCCCCTTAAACCCGGTATTAAACCTAAATAAGAAGGTCAAGCAGAACTTGCGTTTATTTGCTTTGGTGTAATTTTAAAAGACCAGTAAGATTGGCAAGTAGTAATATGGGAATTGTTCCGTGTTACAACTACAGCTGTTAGTTGTAACACGGGCAAAAAAAACCCGTGTTACCACTGGTAGTGATTGGTAGTAACACGGGTAAGGAAAATTGTCCCGTGTTCCTACTGCAGCAGTTAGTGGTAACACGGGCAAAAAAACTACCCGTGTTAATAAAGGTAGTAACACGGGTAACGAAGGGTAACCATCATCCTACCGGACACCATCTAAAACAATCTGAACGTGCATTCAAGGACATGATGGTCCACTCACATCATCTGTCCTTGATGTGAATGTATCATCGTTAGTGTGCCAGCCCGCAACGGGTAGCTTTGATCTGGGTCCCGGGCAAACATCAACATCACCTCTGCCAATTTCTCCTAAGTTCCGGCTCAAGTCTGTTATGTTGCGCCCACACGACTCGACGAATAGCAAGGGAAGTGGACAGGGTGGCGTGTGGATAGCATTTATTCGTCATGTCGTGAATGTTGCCGAGAGTGTCGACTTCACTGCGCGAGTCAAAGTCAGAGCGGCAACAAGCGCGATGGACCTTAACTGCCTAGTCCAACATTTCAGTTACATAAACATAACATAAACTCACGCCTGTATTCCCCGAAGGGGTAGGCAGAGGTGCTAGCACCCACATTTCGCCAGTTTATGTTTAGGTCCCAATGTAATAGGTGGCAAGCCTATTGCCATTAACCGGGCACTTATAAACCTGCGATAAATACACACATAACTTCGAAAAGCATCGAAAAGTCATTGGTCAGTGTGCCATGGTAAACCTGGGATCGAACCCGACACCTCGTCTCAGCAGTCCATTACCCATACCACTAGGCTACCGCGGTTATTTCATTTCAGTTGGTGTAGCATAAAACTTAATTTATGAAATAAAAGGCGTGAACAAACTTAAAAGCATTCCATTTATTGTATTTAACTGATTTAAACAAGACACACTAAAAATATTTCACAATTAAACAACATTATACCTAGTTCTTGGGACAAAAGGTACTGGGTTCGCGTCGGGACTGAGGAGTAATCTCACATTCACGTTGGCTCTTCTCCAACGATTCCACATCACGTAGTGGTCTTTCCACAGTAGGTAGACGGTGACTGAATACCCACAAAGAACTATCGCCATGAAGAAATCCATTGCTGTTTCAGTTATGCGGTGGGAGATTCCTGAAACCGTGGCAACTGCAGTGTATTTTTTAAGACAGTAATTTACTATATTTCCAGTAGGGTTAGGCTGCCTATCCACCGGAGTTGCCCTAGTGCCACGTTTTGTATTGTAAAAAATCTAACTAAAATACACTAAAAATCTGTAAAATTTTTTATACACTCAGATTGTATAGTCGTTTCGTAGAAAAAGATTATTATAGTGTATGGCCGATTCCGGTCAGCGCCGACAGATTTTGGCCGGACAGTGTACCTATGGCCGTGAGGCAAATGAACTAACATTTTGCAGGCAGCCGGCCGGCCACCTAGTGCAAGCAATTTCCGTATATTTGCGTGATCAGCGGCATCTATTTATGCGAAATGAGTTATTAAATGTTTTTCTATTCTTAGTAGTTCTTGTTCGAGTCCCACATAACAAGACATGCCTATCATGGAAACTGTGTTCAAAATCTTTTTTTACAAAACGACTACACAATCTGGGTGCATAATACCATTTTAGAGATTTTTAGCGTGTTTTAATTAGTTTTGACAATACAGAATATTAGCATCATTCACCAATCATATTCATAGGTCCACATAGCATTGAACTGGTGGAAAAGGAAGCTTTGTTTTTATTTTACAGGTGTTTTTTGTGTATAGGACACGTCTATTTGAATTTACCTCGCCTAATGGTAAGCTATATGCAAAGTCTCGGAAAGAGGATCACCATTACAAACATGTACCTACCATGTTAGGAATAGATCTGGATGTTCCTATGTATAATATGTAAATATTTAGAATAAAAAGGATCTATGTGTTTGTCCGCATTAGATTCCATAAGCTTAATTAGTTGTGTAGAATGTTGTGGACTATTTATATTTATATGCGTGCTATGGATGGGGAATACCTATATTCAAATTTCAAATATCACCTATTTTGAATATTTGTAGGAAGTTTCACAGTACCTACATCCTAATGGCCACGCTGTATAGCATCATAGCATAGTTGACACATAGTTTCAGTTTTACATTTTCGCAGCCTAGCTAAATAGCACATCTCCGGTGGAAAGGCAGCCTTATGTTTACCTACCTATTGAGTAATTACAAGTACCCTACGCTTACCCTACGGTACGTGTACCCGCCAAACTCAGTTCTTTATAATATGGTTCTATTCCACATAGCTACACCCGCGTGCGCCCCTCTGTCCCGTGGGATCCACTATCTCGATCCACCAGTGGATTGAATAGCACGCCAAAGTTCACTGTGATCCACCGATTCTCTCGGTGGATCCTGTGATACTTTCATCCCATAATATGCTCCACCAGTGGATCGAATGCAAATCAGGGAGTTTAGTAAGATCCACAGCAGTGGATCGAATGGCACGCCGAAGTTCACTGTGATCCACCAATTGTCGTGGTGGATCCTGTGATACTTAAGTCTCATAATATGCTCCACCAGGGGATCGAACGTAATTCTGGGAGTTTGGTAAGATCCACACCAGTGGATCGAATAGCACGCCGAAGTTCACTGTGATACACCAATAGTCACGGTGGATCCTGTGATACTTGCGTCTCCTAATTTGCTCCACCAGTGGATCGAATGTAAATCAGGAAGTTTGGTAACATCCACATCAGTGGATCGAATAGCACGCCGAAGTTCACTGTAATCCACCTATTGTCCCGGTGGATCCTGTGATACTTGAGTCTCCTAATATGCTCCACCAGGGGATCGAACATAATTCAGGGAGTTTGGTAAGATCCACCATTGATCTCAGTAGAACCTGTGATATAATTTATATAAATATATAGGGTCCACTGGAATCTGGGTTAGCCTCGGTAGCTTAAGTCTGATTATGCTATTGATAATAATTTTTGGCATAGTCTGTACGTATGATTTCCAAAACGGTCAGACCAGTTTGATAATAATATTGTATACATTTGCATTTTGAATTGAAATATATAGCGAAATATGCACATTTCGCTATTTAGGTGAATATTCATCCACTTCCATTACTTTCGTCAAATTGCACATCTTCTGACGAGTATTTTACCGTTAAAAAAAAAAACAAATCGGTCTGACCGTTATGGAGATCGTGCGTACAGACTATGCCAAAAATTATTATCAATAGCATAATCAGGCTCAAGCTACCGAGGCTAACCCAGATTTCAGTGGACCCTATATATTTATATAAATTATATCACAGGTTCCACTGAGATCAATGGTGGATCTTACCAAACTCCCTGAATTATGTTCGATCCCCTGGTGGAGCATATTAGGAGACGCAAGTATCACAGGATCCACCGGGACAATAGGTGGATCACAGTGAACTTCGGCGTGCCATCCGATCCACTGGTGTGGATATTACCAAACTTCCTGATTTACATTCGATCCACTGGTGGAGCAAATTAGGAGACGCAAGTATCACAGGATCCACCGCAACAATTGGTGGATCACAGTAAACTTCGGCGTGCTATTCGATCCACTGGTGTGGATCTTACCAAACTCCCTGAATTACGTTCGATCCCCTGGTGAACCATATTATGAGACTTAAGTATCACAGGATCCACCACGACAATTGGTGGATCACAGTGAACTTCGGCGTGCCATTCGATCCACTGCAGTGAATCTTACTAAACTCCCTGATTTGCATTCGATCCACTGGTGGAGCATATTATGAGATGCAAGTATCACAGGATCCACCGAGAGAATCGGTGGATCACAGTGAACTTTGGCGTGCTATTCAATCCACTGGTGGATCGAGATAGTGGATCCTACGGGACAGAGGGGCGTGCGCACACGTCTCCTATTCCCAGAGTTTTCTTAATAAGTAAGTACTCGGCTGTTAGGGGTCGTTCGTAGTGCGATTTTATATACGTATAATAGTACTTATCCTAATAGTAGTAGGCTCTACTCTTCTCAACTAAGTAGGCTATATAAAATTAACTCATGATATTAGGAATAAACATAGCCCATATCCTTTCCCAATCCCAGTCTAGTCCACATCTCTGCATTAAAATCGGTTCAGTAATCAGTGGAACGAAACTAAACCATTTTCGCGTAAGCGACATCTGTTATCTAATTTTGCAATGAAATCTTAGAATTTTACCTAATATTAAATACCTTTACTTAACCTAACATTTTAATCTCTAATTTGATTAAAAATACAAAAAAAAATTTTGGTAGATGACTCCAGTGGCGTAGCTTCCCTGGGCGTGGTGGGAGACCGGAAATACGCGCCTCCCCATACCATAAAGGGCTAGATGGGGATTCCGTGGTCCCCAGTGCCAGCTTGAAAGAAATGATCCTGGGTCGACCGGGGTGCGAGAGATCTGTCTCTGCCAATCTCACATCCGGCAACCTAAGATCCACGGAGTCTACAGACGGTGTGCGTTTTAGACGGTTCAAGCCCAACATAATAAACCCCGTGGGGTGTCCGTGGTGACTTTATGCACATTAAGAAAAGAGCGGTCGGGGTTTTTGGGGTGACACCTACTATATCCGCCCCGGGTGCTATCCATGCTAGCTACGCCACTGGATGTCTCCACCACACGACAAAAAACAATACTAACAGAAAAAAAACTAAATAATAAACAAAAAGAATCAAACACACCTTCATCAGCTTTTCTAGCGCCCTCGAGCTTACCGAAATTGCTGCCCTCTATTACAAAGTACTGCGTGCCGACGATGCAGACGGCAAGCAGGCCCGCGGTCACAGTCGACAGGAGCCAGAATATCAGGCAGTCAGACTGTGGGATAAACTTCAAACCTCAGACCATATTCTATAAAGGGTGTATTTTTGAAATGGGGCAGTAAAGGCAGGTATTTTAACCGTCGTAGTTACAGCAAAATGTTCTTAGGAGACCTTCGCTAACTTTTTGAGATATTTTGAACTGCATTCACAGATCGCAGTCAGCAAGAAAAATGCTAAATGTCCCAAAAAAATATTTTGGTGCCAATCTATTCTATTTCATGTGAGGATCAAAAGATTGTATTAGGTACACCATTTTAGCTTTGAGTCCTAGAAACACAGAAATCGCCAAAAACTTTTTAAATGAATAAAGGGATACTTACTAAATTTAACTTAAGTACTAATTTTAATAACAATACTAAAATAATAATTAAAATTTAATAACACTTATTAATTACTTTAGCCTCATAGTTCGTTTTGCCCATGGAGAAGGAAATGATAGCGGAGTTGTTGCAAGGCAATCGAGTCGCGTGCCATCCAAACGTCAAATGGACTCATTCGGTAGGAACGTTATACCTATGACGTCTTTCGACTTTTGACACCCCGCGCGTCTCTCTTCCCACCCGCATTCGGCGACGCGTTTTTATTAGGAGAAATATCAATGGGGCATCTCCGTTACTTAATCATATTCTGTCCTCCGTGGTTTTGCCCTATTTAGAAAGTAAATGTTTAACTACTCCATAAATACATACATTATGTTCACGCCTGTAAATCCCCGAAGTGGTAGGCAGGGGTACAATTAACACCCACATTTAGCAAACTATGATTCCGGTCCCACGTAACTACTACTGGGGCGAGCCTACCTATTCATTCTCTCCACTCATTCAGCCTATCTCAAGCAGACGCTTTATCATGAGCATTTATATGTCGGTTGGAGAACAGACCTAACCACGGGGAGAGATGGCCCCTCGGATTGGGGGCTAAGGGATAGCCGTTAGCCCCAGAATAAGACAATCCCATCTCTTCCAGTGGGTGCCGTACTCACGGGAAGACGTGGGGTGGCCTTATTCTACTCCAACGGGAACCAATCGCAACTACTCTAATATAACCGTACCAAACTGTCAGTTTAATGTACAATAGAGAGAATGCTCTACAAAATCAAAACACGAGTAGGCGCGAAGCAAAGGAGCAAGGAGTTACTCAATCCACAATAGGTCCATTTCTTGCCCATGATTTATTGTTGCAAAATGTCCATAAACTTCGGCATTAGGCAGTCGGCCATTAAGTCACCTTACAATATAAACCAATAGATATTATATAATCCAGTGCAGCTTCATTTTCCAAATAACATCGTAAATTACGTTTCCGAACAGTATTTAATAATTTAAATTCAAGTAAATCCATTCAAACTCCATTCGCCAATCTAAGCCGTTTTTGCACAGTTCTCAGATGAAATATTACCGCCACTAACAAGACGGGGGTTTCCCGTCAAAAGGGTATTTGTCAAAAGTGGTACCTAATGCCGGAACACTGCCCGAAGCCGTGGATTTGGAGTGACATTGTTATATCGCCCGAATATTTCATCATTTGCTCTGTTATAGTGAGATTCCCAAAAGACAGGATGGAAATCGATTCTGCAGTTTGTTTGGAAGATAATGCTTTTGATTTGCATAGAAATGACTCAACGGTTGTAAATGTTTTACCCTTTTTATCCACAGTTTGTCAAAATATAGGTATTGCCCACTTTACCCCTTTGGTATCTACCTACCTGGTCTTCAAAAGTTCGGTTTATTTTGACACTAGCTTTTGCCCGCGGCTTCGCCCGCGTGGATGTCGGTTATCGCGACAAAACATAGCCTATGTCCTTTCTCAAGGTCTAATTTACCTCTATACCAAATTTCATCAAATTTGGTTCAGTGGTTTAGGCGTGATAACGTAACATACAGACAGACAGACAGACAAACAGACAGACAGACAGAGTTACTTTCGCATTTATGATATTAGTATGGATTATTTATGGTACAGTAACTTTTGGAGTGACCTACAGAAAAGGCGAGATATGTATGAATGATTTAATAACCAAATGAAGAAAATTTAAATAGATTGCGTTTCTTGAACTCTGAGTTCACCTTGCATGCAATCAGGAAAATACGTCTCCATGACGATGAAGGTTTGTGTGTGTGTGTGTGTGTAAATTATCGAACTAACTGTAAACAAGTACCTACCTAATGTCACCTTATTATAAAATCCATATCTAATATTCTCTCTCTTATTTCAAGACGTGAAAGATAGAAACCCCATTTTCCGTTCGCGGAAACGGAATATGAAATTTAAATCGACACATTCATAAATATATTTCCGAGGGCACACAACAAAAATAAACTGAGACGACACTGGCGTAATTCAATAAGTGACGGAGTCGACAGAAATCCAATATGTGCGTGTCTTGTCACGTCAAATCGCGTCAAGCATCCTTTAGCGACATAATCCACTGAGGCGACACAGTGCGCGCGTCTTTTAACCGCGGTAAGTAGCGGATAAATATTTTAGTCTTATCAAACTGGTAGTTATACGAGTGGGTTTCTTATTATGAAGGATGATGTTGGAAGGAAATAAAACTACCGTAATGATAGTGGCGATCTGGAAAAAAGTCTCAGGATTGAGGATTACCGATAATGTTGTGGCCCCCAGCATATCGGTTTCATCGTAAGTGTAAGTATGCTTTCCACGGCCCGTTTAAAAAACTCGGGACCGGAGGAAGAAGGAAACATTTGTAAGCCGGTAAAGAATTCTGTCGTTATTGTGAGGCAATGAAAAGACGCACCCAGCCGCCTAGGGAGCTCCTAGGAAACAACGCTTGACATAGGCATCTTCTAATAGGCCATAGCATCCAATCATTTGCCTTTCGCAATAATGTGCGTAATTTAACTTCAAGAAACTGTGTGAAACCTTTATAAGTATAAATCGCGCTAGTGAGTAATGGCACTTACAAAACATCGCCATCTTGCGGTCAACGGTTGCGTATGAAATATTATCGCGTTTGAGAAACGCTGCGAACGACAATACTTAATTTTGAAATATGTGACATGTTCTTGAATTTAATTTTGTGACATCAAGGTTTGGAAGTGGTGACGTTATTAATCTTTCCTCGAAGGAGCTACATGTCTTGCAAACTTGAGATCTGAAACTCATATTTTCTACTCACTATACCTACTACTTTTGGTCTTTAGAACATAAAGGAGATATATTTGAATCTTCTGGTCCACACGAAGCACGAACGAAAGACGCATTACGGACTGTAAAGTTACACCGTATTTCTTTCCGTAGGGTACAAACCGGATGAATTTTCACGGGCCGTCTTCGGCCGATTACGGGTTAAATGCGTTTCATGGCACCAATTCGATTCAAAACTTTGGATGCACATTTTATGTCAGACCAGCGCTCCTGGGTCAGCCGGGGCGCGAGGGATATGTCGAAGACATCCTGACCTCCGGCCTAGCACTATGACCCACAGTCGGCGTGCGGTTTTAGTCGATTTCAGTCCGATAACCTCCCCCTTTGACTCCGATGAGGGAGGTATTCGAGGGGAATTCTGCATGGAAAAAAGACCAGCTGTCGATAACTAGTAAAGCGACTGGGGGCTCCTGTATGCGACTGGGAACGCCATACCAGGAAATTTATATTAAGACCGAACTGCGGTGATCGAGCGAATGTCCGTGCGAGCTCTCTTGGGACGTACTCGTCGTTTACACTTTGGTATATGTCTGTATATAGATGTCATTGATAGATCTAATTAGATTTACTAATGGACAAGGCACATCCGTGCGGTGACGGAGAAAGACTTCAAGTATTACTACCCATCTCATTTGAAAGGTGTCGTAAGAGGTGACTAACGGAAAAGACGATGTCATTTCTAGAGAAGAACTCGAAATAAAACCCCGTACCAACCCGCCTGGCCCTGGCCAGTGTGTAAACAGCTGGCCAAATTAAAAGTATTTATTCCAAATTGTGTAGCACTACTACAGCTTTTGACGTCAAATTCTACTTAAAACTAAGTTTACCACCGCTTCCTAGGCACCAATGGAGAAGAAAAGGAGCAACAAACTCCACTGCAGCATTTTACAGAAGACGTCAATTTACGAGTAAGTTCTTAAGACTAAATATGGACGAATGTACAGTCACCTCTATAAACATGCACACACGGCAGGTTTCTAGAAATAAGTAACCGAGGTTAACTTCAAACCCTTGTCCATAGCCAAATGATGCAAACTCTCAATCCATACTAATATTATAAATGCGAAGTAACTCTGTCTGTCTGTCTGTCTGTCTGTATGTTACACTTTCACGCCTAAACTACTGAACCGTTTTTGTACAAATTTGGTACAGGGGTAGATTAGACCATAAGAAAGGACATAGGCTATGTTTGGTTGCGATAACCGACATCCACGCGGGCGGAGCCGTGGGAAAAAGCTAGTACTTCATCAAAATGTAACCATTACACGCTTCATAAAATGTATCAAACATTGGGAGAGGCTTATGTCCAGTAGTGTAATTTGATAGGTTAATTGATCGATTGATTGAATATGAAACAAATGATCTCTTGTGGAGGCTAGACGAAGGAATGTGTGAGTAGATACATATTAATTCTAAAATCAATAACTCGTCACCTAATTGCGAAGTTCAAACGTTGCTGTTTAATCAAGTAAAGCTTACTTCGGCAAATCTCGTCGATTCAGATGTATTTGAATTGTCTATATATCTATTAGCATAGATATACTTTTGGTATGCGAGATGATGTTACAGTTTACTGCCGTTGTAATTAACGTCAATATTAAATAATGATGACGTAATTAATCCTGTAATAGGGTTATAACTGTGAAAGTTTATATGCTTTGATGTTAGTGAACTTGGATTTCTATTGAATGCCTTCCTACATTATTGGTGGAAGTTTACGCGAATGTTACAGATCGAAACGAAAACTCTTTCTAACAGATCCTGCCGCGATTTTGCTTGGATAGTCGCGATTCCCGCCGAAATATTTTCAGTTTCAAAGTTGCGTTGTGTTGTAGGTACCACAGTTCAGGGCCTCGATTCTACTAAAGCAAAACTATTGTCAAACCACAGAGATTGCAAAAAGCTGCAATACATTATAGACTTTAAGGCGATGCATTTAAAGTTCAATATTAAATAACTGTTAGCAGAGTGAATAAAAGAGTGTAATTAAACTTTTGTCATTTAATTTAGGACCTTAGCGTATAGAAATAAAGTCTAATCTTTAATGCCGCTTTTTGCAATCTCTGTGGTTTGATATTAGTTTTGCTTTAGTAGAATCGAGGCCCTGTTCTATATAATACTAGCGGATCCGGCGAGCTTCGTACTGTCAATTTTTTACCGCCCGTGTGGCGTTCGATTCCTTTTCCGCTGCACCATCTACTATATTAAGCATGTATTCTACATATAAACCTTCTTCTTGAATTACTCTATCTATTAAAAAAACCGCATCAAAATCTGTAGCGTAGTTTTGAAGATATAAGTATATATAGGGACGCGGAAGCGACTTTGCTTTATCTATTTTAAGGCATTAATTTTCGGGGAATTAAGAATAGAACCCATTTATTTACTCTCGGCTTTATCATATCGCACCTTTGCAACCAAAGTGTCACTACTGCAATTTTTTGTAAAAACGAGTTAAGTATGCAGAAAAAACCGCGATAATCGACTCTATCTATCTACTTAAAACGGTCATAATCGCATGATAAACATCGGTATGAGGGCGGGGGGGACGTTATATTATTTGAAGTGAATCGTCAGTGTGTTTGAAATGTAACGTCTTTTCTGGTCAGTAGCGTTATAACAGTCGCGGAGTGACCTCGCGAGTTTGTGACGAAGTGGCACTACGGTAAGTTATGACTTATTTTTTCACTTATTTCTTGTAATTTTAACGTCACTTCTGAATAAAAATAACATTTTGTTACAAATCTTAGATTTTTTTTTCTGTAAACATAACAGCACTTCTGATTATAAATGACAATTAAGCATAAAACTCATCTGATTCATGGAACTAAAACGTTGCTTCTATTTCAAAATGACATTATTTTTGTAGCGAATAGTATTTTTATTATGGGATATTGTTATTATTGTATAGAAGTGATTTTTTAGTTTCGATAATCTTCTTTTGTCTTGATAATAACAAACTGTCATTTTTGTACAATAATATCGTTTTATACATTTTCCTTGTTTTGTTTTTATCGTAATATGGGTTTTTAATTGAACGTGTCTTTTTATTATTAAAATCATTGGTTAACTTTTTGAGAACAAGACGTAGTTTATTATTAAAAAAGACAATATGTTGCAACTTTATTTTTTATTTTCTATCATAAACATGGTATTTTACTTAAAATTACTTATTTATTTTAAAAGATCTCTCTTTGTTATTGTAACTAAAGTTGAAAAAAAAAAAAAGTTATTATAATACTAATAAATACTGTTTTAATACTAATTAAAACTGATTCTACAGTCGTATATATTTTTTTAAATACTTATAGCTTGTGGATTGATAGCATAATATTAATGTCATGGGTATTTTTCTACTTTTCAAGCTTTACAATGACATCTAAACGAGGGATGTTACTATGTAATCTTGCGCGTCAAGGAATGAATGATCTACCTAATAAAAAACAAGAGGATGAACTCTCTGAAGTAAGTGATAAAGTTTGCGAGGTGATACCGCAGCAAGATAATGGTAAACACAACAATAATGGTAAGTGCATAAACATAAAAATAAATACCTAAATGTATCCCCAAAAATACGAGTATTTTACAACGACGATAATTATAATCTGTAATAATTTAATTTTAGATCTCAAAGTATTACAATGGCTTAATGGTGCTCAAGAAACAGATAATGTTGAAGAAACTACAGAACAACCTACTAAAAATATAGATATTTTTGAAGAAACTACAGGTACGATCGAGGAGACAGCTGTTGATAATGTAAAAAATAATGTAAACATAATGGCAAATAATACAGGGGAAATATGTCAGTCAAATAACAGAGAAGACTGTTCCGAAATAGATGGAACTGATTTTTCAGGAACAGATAGCGATAGAGACAAAGATTTCGTACCCGATAAACGACCAAAAAGGAAACTAGTTCCAGCATCAACCTCATCATCAAGTTCAAGTACAACATCTTCAAGCTCAAAGTCAAGTTCATCTTCCAGCTCAGATTCAGAGTCAACTAAAGCAACAAACATACCAAAGACATCAAACCAAATAAATACACAGTTACTGGATGACCAGCCATCATCGAGCGCGCAACGTATCGCCACTCAAGATTCTAATGATGAAGTAAATATAATAGAGATGAGACCACAGCTAGAATGTGAAATTCAAAATACACCTGTAATAACAAAAGCTAAAAAAAAACCCAGTAATCCTGCTGCCTGGAAGCAAAATATTCGTAAAGCTCTTAAGAATTCTGGCCAAGAACATACTAGTTCCTTAGGTAAAATTATTCCAGCCAAAAAAATAGGACCACCTTGTACTGACAAATGTTTGCTTAGTTGTTCGAAGAGAATTTCTATCGATGATCGCCAGAAACTTTTCAAAGGATATTGGCAACTGGGCTGTTTGACGAGACAGCGAGATTATGTTGCTTCGTGTATTACCACCCTCGCACCTGAATACCGTCGACTTAAAAGCCAACCTAAATTTGCTAGAAAACCTAATAGCTGTTTTCATTTATCTATAAATGGTGACAATATTCGTGTATGTAAAACATTTTTATTAAATACTTTGGCCATCACAACTAGATTTTTACGCCACATCATTGACAAAAGATCTGAAACAGGAACCCTTCCACTAGATAAAAGAGGTACACTTACCAAGAAGAGGATAGACACTGAAATTCATGAATCTGTACGAGCACACATAAACTCCATACCAAGAATAGAAAGCCATTATTTAAGAGCCCAAACAACTCGCCAATACATAGATGGACAGTACACCGTAGCTGAATTACATCGTTTATATTGCGAATATCGAAAAGAGAATGACAAACCCTGTGCAAACTATGATTTTTACTATAAAGTCTTTAACCAAGAATTTAATATATCCTTTTTTACCCCCAAGAAAGATCAATGCGACCAGTGCGTCTCCTATAATAATTTATCTGAAGCTGAACAATCATTAAAAGAAGATGAATACAGACTTCATTTGAAAGATAAAACTCTAAGCCGAGAAGAAAAGGAGGCCGATATGAGACTATTAAAAGAAGAAGGACACGAGAATTTAATTGTTGCAATACATGATTTACAAGCTGTATTGCCAGTACCATTAGGAAATTCAAGTGCTTTCTTCTATAAATCTAAATTGAACTGCTATAATTTTACAGTAAGTATTTATTGTTGCAATTATTATGCTAAAATTACTAGATAAGTAAAACCGAAAGAATAACAAAATGTTTACTTGGTTTTCAGGTGACAGATTTCAAAGAAAAACAGACCTCTTGTTTCTTTTGGCATGAAGGTTTAGGAAACCGTGGAGTAATTGAAATCGGTTCATGTGTTTATATTTATCTTCAAGGATTAGCCCAGAAACATCCTAATTGTGACGTAATATTCTACTCAGATAATTATTGTGGACAACAAAAAAACAAGTAAGTATAGTTTAATCATTTAAGTTTAAAAATGGACGTTTTCTCACTGTTGTGCACTGTTATATTTATTTATTTTGAGTATATTTAGTTAGATTAACTATTTAGAGGGAACTACTTTGTTCAGTATTTTTTTGGTTTTGTATTTCAGATTCATGATGAACCTGTATTATTACGCTGTAAATACGCTGCCAATCAATTCAATCCAGCATAAATTCCTCATTCGAGGACATACACAGAGCGAAGCTGATAGCGTTCACTCTGTAATAGAGAAAGCTGTTAAGCGGGCCAAAAAATCTGGACCTATTTATGTTCCTGACCAGTATTGTCAATTGATAAGGTCAGCTAAAAAAACAGGAAACCCATTTCTTGTAAAAGAAATGAATTTCTCAGATTTTTATGATCTGAAATGTCTTACTGAAGATAACAATTTGAATATAAATAAAGCTAAAAATGGACGCGCTATAAAAATAACAGAAATAAGACAGCTTAAATTTATTAAAGGTAACGTTTATTACTTCAAAACTTCATACGAGGACGAATGGATTGAAGTAGAACGTAATCATACAGTGACACGAAGCACAAGAGTCCAACAACCTCATGAAGTAACATTAAAGCAGGCTTATGACTGTAAAATTCCTATAGCAGCTCGAAAGAAGGCAGATATTCAATCCTTAATTGATACAAACATTATACCAAAAGTTTATGAACCTATTTATAACACAATATTTTGATATTTATATTATTATTTTATAAGGAAAAAAGCGCGAGTCGAAGTACTCATGCTTTGTGCCATGATTGTATCCGTAAGATTACTACTGATTTTCTTTATACTTGTTACTTTATATTACCAAAACTGTAGTTCCTATTGGATAATAATGTCCTCAATAAAGACTGCTGTGAAAGTGTGATTTAAATACTTAGAAAATTAATTAAATATTAATTAGTAATAAAAAATAGTAATTTAGTACTTATCCATGACAGAAGTACCAAAGATATTTATGAGACTGTTTTGATTCTGATTAAGATACTAAGTATTATTTAATGTTATGTCAATTTGAGAATTTATTCATATTTTAAGAAGATATTCGTAGAAGTCCGCCTTTGTATGCTATAAGATAATTACTTGCGTATTAAGACTAAACAAGAGTTGATTTTAGTATAAGACTGTTATAATTGAAATTTGAGGCCTAAAGTCCTACTAAGACATCTAATAAGCATAAGTTTTGTTACCTTTTTAGTATTATAAACCAAGGTTTTATTAGTTTATACTTTACGTTTAGAATGCCATTTTTTGTTTTTTGTTTCGAGAGTTTCATTTTTCGTATAATATATAATACCTATATAATAAGAAAATATATTTCTGTAGATTTTAAATAAAACGCTTTTATACTAACGCCTATTTTATTGGAAAATCCTCAATTTTATCATAAAATGTGTGTTTTATTTTCATTGCTTCAATTTGTTGGTTTCCACTAAATATAACTTCATTAAATAAAGACGTAAACCAAGAGTAAACCTTATTATAACATTTTTAAAGAATTTATTAATTGTATTAAAAAGTCATTTCTGCAGGAAAACAGTTAGTCATTTGTAACAAAAAGTCACTTTTGGTACCCTTGCCTCAGTTCCTGGCTTTTTTCTCAGAAACCTCTTTGTGTATTTTGTTTTAAATAGTGATCAATTATCCATGAATACCTAATCAATTGAATACTCTGAGAATTGTCTCAATACTGTAAAACAGAACAGAGTTATTTGAAAAATACGTCAAAAAAAAAAGTATTTTGCTCTTCCTGTAAAGTTAGGTTTCATGCAGAAGTGACCCTTTGTTTCTAAAGGTGCGATATGTGGTTCACACGCCCGAGGGTGCAATCTTAGGAAGTGGCCCAGGGTCAGCTGGGGTGCGAAAGAAACCAATAAGGTTTTTGTGCCACAACTGGGCCCTAAGATGGCGTGCGGATTTAGCCGGTTTGAGTTCAACGTAGTCACCCCTCCCAGTTATATGACTTAGTAGAGAATAAGAGATTTACACGTATCATTATAAATTATAGAGCGATACGGTCACTTTTGCATTAAGTATTGCATTGTATTGCAATTTTTTTACATAACCATATCAAATGCTCGAAGCATTTGATAAATCGATTAATTTAAAATTTAGGTTAAAATTCATGGACTTCCTTTTATTTCTGATACTAATTTATTTAGCAAAAAAATAATCCTTACGATGATGCTTTCCGATCGGTATCATAAAACTACAGACAGATTTTTTTTCTCTTTTTTCTTGGTTCGATTCCCGGTTCAACGAGGCAATTATTAAAAATTTATGAATGCTGCTCAAATAGTTTTTAAAATTAAAATAAAGTCTTCTTTCAGTACTTTCCCTCCATGAGGCATTGCCGTGGGTGGGACGCCTGTATAGTATGAAAGATTCTGTCCCTACGTTTGCCCTTTCACATATAGGCATTTTAGTCGCACTGAATGTATGAAAGCGCTCTTATACCTACAAGTTTAGTGAGGTCCTATTCATGTACTTCAGTATGGCTGGTGGACAAATCGATTAGAATCTCGAAATGACGGAGGTTGACGTAAGAAGGACCTTTGAGACTAATGCTCGTCGTATCTATTGACAGCGTAGTAGATAACGGTTGCTATGCTAACCTATTTTTAGAAAAAAAAAATTCTATGGGTATATGGCCCACTATAATAGTTGAGCACTATGAGAACATTATGGGCACCGGTACACCTAGGATGAGGCTCTGATGCATTCAGGGTTTTGGAACTTCGGAGTTCAGACTATCACCAGTTCCGTAAAAACCACGAGTTAAGGTAAATCGAGAAGAGTTTTACCGTGTTTTTACTTTCAGGCACTTTTGCATTTATAATTCGGTATTATCATATAGTTAAAATGAATTATCTAACTTATCTTATTAAATTAAGAATAGTAAAAGAGCGGTAAAATTGTTGCATCGGTTCTTATTTTATGGTTTATATTTAATTTTAATCATCCACCCAATCTAAAATAGTAACTGATTTGACTGTTAAATTGTATGACGTCGCTAAATCTTTTTTCATACAAGTCTAAAACTTATCGTTTTGATGTTTAGTGAAAAGTACCTAACTAATTTGACTAGTCAGTAGAAATTTTCGAAATTACCAAAATATATATCGTAGGTACTGGTTGATTACGATTTTTTGAACAAAACTGGTTTAATTACTGCACTGGGCCTAATGGCCCAGTGCAGTAATTAAACCAGTTTTGTTAGTAATCTAGGCTTGATCAACCGTACCGTAACCATGCGCGTTCTTATTAACTAGTTCCACCTTCTATGTTAACCATTTGCCGTCTATGCACGTTGTGACTGCGTTTGTAACTCATTGTCATGTAGGATAATGCGCTTGTACGCAATGAGTAGGCAAGCTTAGTATCGTAAAAACTTTCCTAGTTAGTTGGCGGTTTGAGAGCTTACCACGTATTAAGGAGCATATATTTCGAGCTTACACAAACTAGGTGGACCTTCTGGTTTTGAGCTAATGTGGGTTAGATTGTAGGAAGAGAAATATATCGTTCTTGGATAGTAGAAAATAAAAGTTTATTTTTTACCCACACACAGAAAGTTTATAAATAGAAGGAGAAATTAGATGAACACAGAACACAAGAAGAAACAGTTTAGAAATAACAAGCACTAGATCTTTAGTAAGTCGCGAATTATGGCATACGATACGGTACGAGTATAATATGTAAGTTACGCGCGGAGGCGGTAGCGTGGCGCGTGCCTGCTATCGAGCGTGGCTGGATGCAGACTGGTGATGCGGGCCGCGCGAGCGCACCGCCCCGCCCGGTCGCCGAACAAAAGCATACATTCCTACAATTATCTACTAATAGAAAAATTGGACTGTCCGTGGATAATATATTTATACCATATTAAAACTTTAACTGTATTAATTTTGTAAGTTATACAATAAATAGTAAATTAAACAATATTAGGTACATAATATTTTAGTACAATACATCACGACTCAAAATTTCCTGAAGGGGTAAGCAGACATACATTAAATACTTAATATTGATTTACAAAGTACCCCCACATCACCCCCCTCCAGAGACCGTCACTACGGGCGATAATAATTTGGAAAATGTACCTTCCGACCAGACCTGGTCGTCCTGGTGCCACTTCTTGCAGCATCCGGCAAATTGGTAATAGGTGTATGTGTGTGTGTAGTGGTGGTGTTCGTTTGTAAGTCAGGCAGTAGGTAGGCAGGTTTGATTCTGTCAATGGATACTGAGACTTCATTACCTTTCATTAGTATTTTAAATACTTTATCTCCTCGCTGTAAAACTTCGTGCGGCCCAGTGTAAGCTGGTTTTAATGAGCCAGACGTCTCGTCTTTCAGGAACACATGAGTGGATAAGCTCAAGTCTTTGAAGACGAAGGTTGGTTTACTACCGTGACGTGAAGTTGGCAGCGCTTGCAGTCTTTTGGCATATGACCGCAGGCGGTCGACATAATCTGTCATGTCGATAGTGTCATCGGCTTCTGAATGGAACAACTCACCTGGTAACCGCAGGGTCTCGCCATACACTAGTTCAGCGGGAGTACACTTCAAATCTTCTTTATAAGCGTTCCTAATGCCCAGTAATACCAATGGAAGGGACTCCACCCACTCGTATCTCTCGTGGCATACTATTGCCGTTTTGAGTTGCCGATGGAATCTCTCTATGAGTCCATTGCATGCGGGGTGATACGCTGTGGTTCGCAAGTGGTGACAGCCGACAACCTCAGACAGATGTCTGAAGAGTAACGACTCAAATTGCCTTCCACGTTCCGTAACTATGGTCTTAGGGCATCCAAAACGTGAGATCCATCCACTTACTAGGGCCTTAGCAACCGCTTCAGCTGTAATGTCCTGTATTGGCATCACCTCAGGCCATCGTGAGAACCTATCGATGGCGGTGAGGCAATACCGGAAGCCTTGACACAGTCTGAGGGGCCCGATTATGTCGATGTGAATGTGCATGAATCTCGCTTTGGGAAGCCGAAACGTGCTCAGTGGTGCAGAGACATACCGTGTGATCTTGGCTCGTTGACAAGCCAAACAGGATCGGCACCATTCCCTGCAGTCTTTCTTGACACCTGGCCACACGAATCGTGCCGTCACCAGCTTAATGGTAGCTGCAGCACCTGGGTGGCTAAGAGAGTGCAGACTTTCGAACGCTTGACGTCTGTATTCCTCTGTGACGTAAGGTCTAACACTATTACTACTCTCGTCACAGTATAATTCGACATTCGTACCTGGCAAATTCACCTTTCTGAGACCTAGCGAGGAGTTACTGCGTAGAAGTTGTTGCAGTTCAGGGTCCTTATCCTGCGACTTTGCTAATGCGATTAGGTCGACCGGTTGAGCGATCTCCTCTATCCGCGATAGGCTGTCAGCAACAACGTTATCTTTCCCAGAAATGTGTCTAATGTCAGTAGTAAACTGGGAAATATAATCCAGGTGTCGAAATTGCCGTGGAGAGCAGTTTTCTTTTCGTGAGTGAAAAGCGAAACAGATGGGTTTGTGATCTGTATAGATAACAAATTCGCGTGCTTCCACCATATGTCTGAAATGCTTAATCGCCTCATAGATGGCTAGGAGTTCCCTATCATAAGGCGAGTACTTACGCTGAGACGGGCTTAGCTTACGGGAGTAAAATGCCAGTGGTTGCCACGGCTGACCCACCTTACATTGCTGTAGTACAGCTCCAATAGCAACGTCCGAAGCATCTGTTACTACCGCAAGCTCAGCCTCGCAGTCAGGGTGTGCTAGCATGGCGGCTTGGCAGAGACTCTCCTTACAAGCGTTGAAAGATTCCCACTCCACAGCGGTAAAATTAACTGGGTGTGAACCTTTTACGGCACCTGTCAATAATGCGTTCAGTGGGGCCTGATGTTTAGCGGCATCAGGTATGAAGCGCCTATAAAAATTGACCATGCCTAGAAACCTCCGCAGTTCCTTGACAGTCTTAGGAGCTGGAAAATTTTTGATGGCATCCACCTTCTCCGGCAGTGGGCTGGTGCCTTGGGCTGTCACATAGTATCCTAAGAACTTTACCTTGTCTGAACCGAAGATACTCTTTGCCGTGTTGATGACCATACCATAGTCCTGCAGTCTTTTGAAGAGAACACGTAAGTGGCTTTCGTGGGTCTTCTGGTCTTTCGAGAAAACCAAAAAGTCGTCCAAATATGCATAACAGAAGTCCAGCCCCCTGAGCATCTCGTCCACAAACCTCTGAAATGTCTGACTCGCGTTTCTGAGGCCGAAATTCATGTACGGAAATTCATATAATCCGAATGCGGTGCTGATTGCGGTCTTCTGGATGTCTTCTGGACTTACCGGTATCTGATGATACGCCTTGACCAGGTCTATGGTGGAGAAGATCGAACATCCTGCTAAGTTATGAGAAAAATCGTGTATATGCCGTATGGGATACCTGTCTGGTACTGTCCGGGCGTTCAGCATTCGGTAATCACCACAGGGTCTCCATCCATTGTCCTTCTTAAGTACAAGGTGTAGTGGAGAAGACCAGGCGGAATCCGAAGGTCTAGCAGTACCATTTTGTAACATGGCCTCAAACTCTGCCTTGGCGATACGCAGCTTGTCTGGGGCCAACCTGCGAGGTGTACATGAAATAGGTGGACCGGGTGTAGTGTTGATGTGATGTACAGTGTTGTGTTTAGTTGTGCGATGAATACCTGGTGGACGGGTAATGTCGGGATATTCCCTTAGTATGTCGTGGTATATGCTATCACCAACTATTGCCTTCACCGAAGAAATGGCATCACAGGGACGAGCAGGCGAAGCCGGGGTGACAAGTGTTGTCTTGCCATCTATCAGTCGCTTGTTCCTGCAATCAACAGTTAAATTATAATGACATAAAAAATCAACCCCTATTATAGCCCTAGTCACGTCAGCGACAATAAATTGCCAGGGGAAGTCGCGGCGTAATCCTATATTTAAACAAACATTAATATAGCCGTATGTTTTTATTACAGTTCCGTTAGCTGCACTAAGTTGAAATTGCGCTTCCTGTCGACGTCCTGGTAACGCCGATCGAGGGTACACACAAAGGTCACTACCTGTATCTACTAAAAACTGTATTTTTGTTGATTTGTCGGTAACGAATAAGCGACCAGTACCTGGGCAGTCTTCGGTCGCCATTAGTGACCGCCCGCTCCTTTTCCCGCGGTATTATAATCGCATGGCTTCACGCACTTCTTCGCCTTATCTCCGAACTTCCCGTGGTACCAACATAATGGAAATTTTCTGTAATTAGACTGCGAACGTTGCGAACTATTGCGAAAACGGAAGCGGCTATCTGACCTCTGCCTAGGTCGTGACATCCTGTCTACTTTAACCGCTAGCGCCTCCACCTGCTTCGTCAACTCAGCGATGAGGGTAGTTTGCTCATTGTGTCCACCGGTGTTGAAAGGATTCGTGCTGCTCGTACCTACTGATGCGACTTGAGGTGTGACGACGTCATGTATGCGATCAGCCAACTCCACCAATTCATCCATAGTCACCTTGGGTTGTGACGCCACGATACTCTGCGTCCCACTTGGAAGCCGGCTCGTCCATATTGTACGCAGAAACTCTTCTGGCACGTTGGGTCCCGCCAATTTGAGTAGGTGCCGATAGAATTGAGAGGGTTTTCTATCTCCCAGCTCTTCATGCATAAGGAGCTGTTTCACTCTTTTCTCGCGGGACGCGGAGAGCCTTTTTATCAGTTCTGTCTTGAGCTTGGTGTACTTATTTGCGATGGGGGGACTCTCGATTATGTCCTCTACTTCACTGGCGTACGTCGGGTCGAGGTGACCGATGGCATAGTAGTATTTTGTAGCATCGGTGGTAATGTTTGCCAGCGAGAATTGCGCCTCGAGCTGTACAAACCATAACGACGGTTTCTCGGGGAAAAACGGGGGTACTCGTACGCCGACTCGGTGCATTTCTGGTAACTTCTCGGGTACAGGAACAAGGTGTGGTGTTCCTGGCGAATTGTTCTCTTGCTCATCGGCCATCGTGTAGTCTCGGGGTCACCAATTATGTGGGTTAGATTGTAGGAAGAGAAATAATATCGTTCTTGGATAGTAGAAAATAAAAGTTTATTTTTTACCCACACACAGAAAGTTTATAAATAGAAGGAGAAATTAGATGAACACAGAACACAAGAAGAAACAGTTTAGAAATAACAAGCACTAGATCTTTAGTAAGTCGCGAATTATGGCATACGATACGGTACGAGTATAATATGTAAGTTACGCGCGGAGGCGGTAGCGTGGCGCGTGCCTGCTATCGAGCGTGGCTGGATGCAGACTGGTGATGCGGGCCGCGCGAGCGCACCGCCCCGCCCGGTCGCCGAACAAAAGCATACATTCCTACAATTATCTACTAATAGAAAAATTGGACTGTCCGTGGATAATATATTTATACCATATTAAAACTTTAACTGTATTAATTTTGTAAGTTATACAATAAATAGTAAATTAAACAATATTAGGTACATAATATTTTAGTACAATACATCACGACTCAAAATTTCCTGAAGGGGTAAGCAGACATACATTAAATACTTAATATTGATTTACAAAGTACCCCCACACTAACATTAATAATTTATCTTTTTTCGGCTACGTACCTGCTGGACCATCAAAATTTCAAAAATATGATCCATTGGACCTCCATGTTTGAAGTGGACCCTTAATCTTGGATTTAATTTTTATTTTAGTGCCCATTAGACCCTCTGTCAAACAACGAGTTCCATTCGATCTCATTTGTACATCTTCATTTGAAAAAGTTTAAACACAATCACGCACAAAAGTGATACACTTTTAAAAATAAAACACTAAGGCTGGCTTCATATATATTCAAGGAAGTAGCGTCGATATATCGTCAGCTTGGTGTTTAACGATTACGATCGAGAGGTCCTAGGTATTACACTATAAACCCCACTCCTAAGTTCCTAAGAGTCCTAATACAAGCAATTTAGCTTAACTTGTGAACGAGAATACTACCAATTTCGGTTACTAGTACCACAGATACAGATACATAAATAGTTGAGATTGTCCCCTCGGGTGCAGGAACCATGCGAGAGCCAGGAGCTTCTTACCCCGGTACGCGCTCAACGGATCACACCTTCGCCCGCAGGTACAATACAACCCTGCAAGTACTTAGGAAAGTAGTAGACATACTGGCGATATATAGTGTGGAATAGCTTATTGCTAAACCACGCTGACGTCATTATTACCGTTTTTTACATTCTTATTTCAAACGACTTTTTTTTTAATAACCTAACTTAAAAGTACAGACATAATCCTAATTCCTGCCTAAAGTAGAGCCAACGAAGCGAGAGAAAAAGGTAAACAAAGTTTCAGCGGTTCCAAACATTTATCACTTCAAGCGCATTCCAGACAGAAATGACATTGCTCATAAGATGGCGGATCTGACAGTTTAGGACCGCTCGCTGTGCGAACAGCTTTCCTGTACTACGAAACACGCAACGACTGCTGTCGCTCGGCCACTGTCGCGTACGTGTGACCTGTGCGATAAGGACAGAGAAAATAATCGCTAGTTATCGCAACGTAGGTCGCTTTGTTTACCTTTTTTCCGTAGTCACGATGGCTTTACTTTAGCTGGGTCCTAGAAAGAGTCCTATGAGTAATACTGATATTTTATAATGTTTTTTATACATAGCATTTTATGCCAAGTTTCAATTCTGTGTCAATAAAGGGAGACGTATTTTCCGGTCCAATTAATATAAAATAAAAAAATGAATTAATGAATCTCCATGAAAACTTTGTATTTGCCTATTTGGTCAACGTTCATCAAATGCAACGGTGCTGTCGCTATCTGCACCACAAATATTGATAACTAGCTGTGCCCGCGACTTCGTCCGCGTGGAATGTACTTAATAAAAAAAATCAGTTTTTTTTTAGCCTAAGTTACTCCTTATTACATAAGCTATCTGCCAGTGAAAGTCCCGTCCAAATCGGTCCAGCCGTTCCAGAGATTAGCCAAAACAAACAGACAGACAGACAGACAGACAGACAGACAGACAAAAAATTTAAAAATATATATTTTGGTATGTGTACCGTATATACATTCATATGCATGTAGTAGAAAGCGGTTATTTTAATATTACAAACAGACACTCCAATTTTATTTATTTGTATAGATATAGATATCTTCCCATGCGGTATCGTACAAGGCGACTAAGGGATAGGGCATATACATCAGACCGATTTTAATAATACAGCCCAGGCTCAGCCTCAGATGCATGGCTCGAGTTAAAATAGTACCCGGAAAACGGCAATAGGCTCACTCCCAATTCTGTGCGACTAAATAGACTGATTGGTGAAATGTGGGTGTTAATTCACCTCTGCCTAGCCCTCCAGGGATAAAGGTGTGATTATATGTATGAGGAGTGAATGAAGCGAGAGTAGTATGTCAGGATTGTAGCAAATAGAGATCCGTGATCTCTGCTTACCCCTATGGGAAACAGGCGTGATTTTATGTATGTAAGTATGTATGTGTATGTATGTATATGAATGTATGTTTATGTATGCATGTATATGTATTATGTATGTATATGTATGTATGTATATGTATGTATGTATATGTATGTATGTATATGTATGTATGAAGTCATTGCCTCCATGGCATCGCGGTAGTGAACGCGGCCGCTACGCAGGAGGCGTGGATTCATTCACCGCTCAGTGCAAATGTTAGTATGTATGCATGAATATAAGTACCTATTGGTCTGGACGTGCCTCGGAGAGCACGTTAAGCTGTCGGTCCCGGTGGCCATACGAACATGAATGATAGTCGATAAAGGGGAATTGGGTGAAATGGCCTCACATAGAAGGGCACCACTGGCCCCCTACCTCGTAGTAGGTAGTCATTACAACACTAGACGGCAACGGAGGCAAGTACGACGTCCATGGGAAGAGATGGGGTGGCCCTTATCCTCCCCTGAGAACTAAAACTAATAATATTTTTATGTGACATGATTATGTAGTTATGGTTATTAGCGACTAGTTCCCAAATTATCAAGGTGGGTGAGCTGAGCTTACTTCATTTTAAAATGTACGTATTTCTAAAATATGTAGAGACACACTGTCCAATCACCAGTGTGTAAAGGTCCTAAGCTTCGTTAAAAATAAAATATAAGTTCAGGATTTCCACAAAATAAAAATAAAACCGCAATTTGTTGCAAAGGACATTCGGAATTTCATAAGCCGCGCCATTTTTCTAATCTAGGCCGAAGCCGGAATAGTGCCTTAAAATCGAACTCCTGTGCGATGAAATCCGGGACTTATGGCCGGTTTAGCTGTGTCCGGGCGGCCGTTATATCTGACGTATATAGATAGTGGAGTAGGCAGGTGCCAGGGGTCTTACTTCACAAATGATTTATCAATGAATTGCCTTCACATAGGTACATATAAGTGGAATTGTGTGAAAGGTATAAGTACACTAACAATTACATAAAGGACGGAGGCAGGACCTGCCTTAACAGAACTAATAATACAGATGAAAGCGTTATCGCTTGAATTTTCGTTCATAACCGATGTCGATGATTTCTTGGTATTTAAACAGAATACAAGCAGAACTAAAATTCGACAAAATGGCGCGTAGTGCTCAAGTGAAGACGCTCAACTTTCACTTATTTATTCTCACTTTTAATGCCGGCTCCACATTAGTGGCGTGAAGCTCCGTAAACAAGCGTCAAAGTG
This sequence comes from Eilema sororculum, assembly GCA_914829495.1. Lineage (NCBI taxonomy): Eukaryota > Metazoa > Arthropoda > Insecta > Lepidoptera > Erebidae > Eilema > Eilema sororculum. The sequence goes on from OU618532.1 coordinate 5,944,462, forward strand.
AATGTGGACGGTATTCACAGGGTTCACGCATTTTGCCCCGCGAAAAAAGGGATCGCACCTCTTTCGTGAGGCGTTCAAGTAGTAGTTACAACCAGAAGCGGGTAGATTAAGAAATAGACTGTTAAAGCAAAGGTCTTTAAAGAAGTCGTCCTATGTTGTCAAATCCGTAGGTACCTACACATCCACATTCACGGTCACTTGCCAGTTTGCTCCAGACTTACCTATATAATGTTACCGTTAATGTGCGAAAATCAGTTAGAGTGATGATTAAATAGGTATTCTGCAGATTAACTGCCCGCGTCAGTTATAGTGCAAAAATTGTTTTAGTTCTTACATTGACTAGTTAATCTATAGACTACCTTACCTAGGTAGTCTATAGATTAACTAGTTAATGTAAATCTACAGATTAACGATCTGGCATTCGGTAAAGTGCATAAAACAGAATTTTATTGTGAAATATAATATTTTAAATCAATGTTTTCAGTTTTCATTCCATCAGCATCCGCGCGGGTGCGAGCGAAGCAAGCTCGTGGACACCGCGCGCTCCGACTCCAATAGATTAGGTTAGAAGGGGAAGCGGAGGTCTCGTAGAGATCTTCGTCGCACCCTTTCCCTTTCCTTTCCTTGTGATAACGCACTAAAAGTAGGAGCCGTCGACGTTGCTTCACTTCAAGAACAGTGTGCATAAGCGGAAAAATATTTCGTTCACCGCACTTTAGCGATGTACCATCCGTTAATCTGCAGACTAACCGGGTGAAGTGCGAAAATGAGCTTTTTAACAAAAAATTCGCAAATTTTGTACTTTAACTGTGTATCAGGTAATCTGCAGATTACCTAGTTAATGTGCTCATTAATGGGTTCCGCATTCTAACGTTATACATACCTTGATAGGTCACGAATTTACGATGTATTTCAGTCATCCACCCGCTAAAATGTTACAGACATTGATAAAATATTAAATTTCATTACATACATTGGTATATCCTGTAAAACGGAATCTTTTTTTTTCAAACGCTTTCGAATAAGTTTCTTGTATTGGGCGTCTAAATAATGACAATTATCTTGCCACGCGAAACAAAGTTGTTGCGGCAGCAGCTTCTACGTCCAATTCACGACGGGTTTCACGAACGATTGAGAGCATCCCGTGAATGTGGAGGGCACGACATGAATTCACGGCACTAATGTGGAACCGCCATAAAATTCAAATTCAGAATCAAGAAAGAATGATTTGAATTCAGAATCACGCCTTTATTTAGATACTTAAAGGCATGATTCTCAATTTGAATTATCCTTACAAACAATATAACCTACATGCAAAACAATGCAAAAAAAAACAAAGTCACGAACAATTCAAACCCAATCGACTAGAATAAAACCATGTTTCACCTGCAAATGGCTTCTGTTTCGCGGGTTGCCGAACCACAGCCTGAGCGCCTGTAGCACCGTGTAACGGGGTGTGCGGATGGCCGGATAACTGAAAAAAAAAAACATTTTAATGGATGGTGGACAGTATCGAGATGCAATCGGTCGCGCTGGCTGTGACAGGTCCAATGAATTGGTTACGATGGGCTAGTGTTCATTCTTACTTGCGATTGGTACCTACGATGGTTTGATATAACTATGTAACATTGGTTAGGTACTACAGATCCTAGTGTTGTGAAGAATTCGGTGTTTCAACTAATTGTTAAGCCACTTTATCACATTTGACATTAAATCATTTATAAACCATTAGCATGTTTAAATTAACGTGAACCCAAAACAACAGACCAAATAATTCGTGTAGTTTTGAAAACTATTACAGTAAGGCTGGGTTGCACCATTTTACTTTAACATTCAACAATGCTTTAAAGTACCTACCGGTCAGGTACAAAATCATTACAATATAGATTGCAATATTTGACAACAGTTCATAATAATACGACGTCAATACTTGACGCTCTATCTAAAAGAAGGTGTCTATATTATAAGTATAAAACGAAAGAGTTTGATTTGATATCTCAATTGATCGACTTAAGAACTGATAGCAAATGACAGCTAACGTGTAGTATTACCACAATCAAAAAAATATCCATGAGGAATTTGACGTAAATGATGTGTCATTTGACTTTCAACCCTGATAACTTTAACCGAGCTACTAAATACACTGGTGCAACACATTTAGCAGAAAGAAACCGTTAGAGTAATGTTAAATTTGACGTAAACCTCTTACTTCAGCATGTAGTATGGTGCAACTAAGCCTTAGTCTTTAAGGTCCCCAGATGAACATATTAGAAGTCCCTGAATGTGGGAACACGAGCCGGCAGTGGAGGAAGAATTTTTTCACGACTTTTAAGCTCTCTTACATTTGACCCCTCGTAATTATTAAAGTATTGATTCTACAGTAATAATGTCGACATAATTTAGAGGAATTTAATGTAGATAAATAATGTAGAAGTAACTAAAGAGTTTCAATATATGTACAAGCAAAAGTCTGAAAAAAGAGACCTTTCCCCCCCTCCCCCACCGTCGGCTCATGTCGTACTCTCAGGGACTTTTAGTATGTTCATTTGGGCACCTTAGGGAATAACTGTACCTACCGAATTTAAAAACTACACGAATTATTTGGTCTTTTTTTTTAATCTTCCTACGTTACATCGATAGTATTCGATACACGTACCTAGTCCTGAAAAGTTCGACCATCTGGAATAAAGTGGGCTGTGAAGGTCAGATGGAAGGTGTTTCATCGAAAAAAATCTAATTTTGGCCGTTTCGTACTTACAATACAACTGACCCCTCTGAATTGGGCACAGACAAAATATTCAGTGATTAAATTATTCATTAATTTTTATCCTTATCACGATAAGTGGTGACACCAGGAGGGCCGTATCAGCAGTGTGATTTAGTAGACAGTATGATAAAAACAAAAAAGGTCACGCAATTTGTCACGCAGTTTTGTTAGAAGGTAGATAGGCTCGGAGTGTAGTACGCACACTAACCGCCGTTCTCAATAACATACTTATAGTTAAAGATAGATCGCATCTACGGATAAAGTGCTCGGCTGTTTAAATTCAAAATATAATAACTCCTATTTCAAACCAATTTCGGAAAATAAAATTATACCGCGATGCGCTTTCCCGCAAAAAATCGGTTACCATGTTTTGAATTTAAACAGCCGATACGTCAAATTTGACTGTTGTGATCTATCTTTAACTGTAAGTATGTTATTGGGAACGGCCGTAAGTGGGTACTAGGGATATATTTAAGATTCGACATTCTTAAACCCCGCTATCTGAAGAACCAAGAAGACGTGCCGTTTTACGGCCGTTCCCAATAACATACTTACAGTTAAAGATAGATCGCAACAGTCACATTTGACGTATCGGCTGTTTAATTCAAAACATGGTAACTGATTGTTTTGCGGGAAAGCGCATCGCGGTATAATTTTATTTTCCAAAATTGGTGTGCAATAGGAGTTACTATGTTTTGAATTTCAACAGCCGAGCACTTTATCCGTAGATGCGATCTATCTTAAACTGTAAGTATGTTATTGGGAACGGCGGTTAGTCGAGTCACTCTCGCCACGCGATGACGGTGCTATCCAAGGGGATTTCCTCACCAAAAAAAGGTACAGTCGGCAAAGGTTACCTTTATCTACTGTACCTTTTTTGTATGCAGTTGCACCTTTTCATATAAAGTAGTATGTAAAGGTCCCTTTGTCGACTGTACCTACACTCGGAGGTGCGAGGGTATAATGTCTTATTGGTTACCTTACACTCGACCGATATAAGAAGGGGGCGTGGGGTTTAAAAAAAATGTAATGATGTAATGCTCGCGGCTCCGCCCGCGTGGAATTCTGATCCAGTTCATCGCTGATAGTAGCATGATGATAAATATAGCATATGTTGGCACCTGATAACGTAGCTATGCAATGGCAATATAACTTTTAAAATAGGTCCAATAGTTTTTGAGTTCATTAGTTACATACAAAAATACAAAATTTTCCTCTTTATAATCTATAATAATATAAGAATGAACCGCTAAATTTGTTGGTAAGTATAACTCAACAACGCCTGGACCAATTTGGCCATTCTTTTCTTAAATGTTCGCGAAAAATTCGAATAATTGCCGGGAACCGACATCCACGCGGGCGGAGCAGCGAGCAAAAGCTAGCATTAGGATAGAAGTATAGAAGATGAACCAGAACCATTATAAGGAAAGTTCATAATTAAAAATTTAAAAAACACCCTTTACAAAAACACCTCCAAAAAGTTGAAAATAAATTTTAATTCAACGGTTGCCATGTCGGGGGACCTTAACTGGTTAGGTACTCCTTTATATCGTAAGGTCCCCCGACATGGCAACCGTTGAATTTAAATTTATTTTCAACTTTTTGGAGGTGTTTTTGTGAAGGGGGTTTTTTAAATTTTTAATTTAATTTTTATTTTATACTTTTTAAAATTGATCTACTAGTCAAGCCCTTTCATTTGATACCCATATTGAGGGAGTTATAATGAAATATGGATTCCAACATGTTGTGGCGGCGGCCATCTTGGACCGATTTTTTTCAAACATAGCTAAAAACACTCCCGACTAATATACCTTTCAAACAAAAAAACTAAATCCAAATCGGTTCATCCGTTTGGGTGCTACGATGCCACAGACACACACACACACACACACACACACACACACACACACACAGACACGTCAAACTTATAACACCCCGTCGTTTTTGCGTCGGGGGTTAAAAAGAGACTTTGAAGAACCAATATTAGTCACCAAAATGACTAATTTTCCCCCTAACCCCTCCAGCTAGACTCAATTTCATACGTCAGGAGTAGTTCCACGAATGAGATATGTAACTACGTATTTCCCTATCAGTTTATGCTAATTGTTTATTATAGGAACAACGTGAATAACTATCTATCGAGTAGGCTGTCGAAGCAAGTGTTTTTCATACAATGTAGAAACGAGCACCGTTTATCACAAGTGCTTATGAGCACTCGAGCACTTCATAACGAGTGTGTATCGTATAATGAGCCATTGAACATATATTATAAGCAGCAGGTTGACCAGACACTGCAATTACCTTCACATCCATCATCATGCATGTGCGCGTTGTTATTTTACTAGTGGTGACTTGCCTGTTGGTTAGCGCAAGTGCGCGTCACGGCAGACCAAGGTAAGAACCTTATCCCTTATTAATGTACCTTTTTGTACTGTCTGCGGTATCCTCGTGGTATGGATCTGCGGTAGCCTAGTGGTATGGGTTATGGACTGCTGAGACGAGGTCTCGGGTGCGATCGCAGGTTTACCATGGCACACACCAATGACTTTTCGATGCTTTCCGAAGTTATGTGTGTATTTATCGCAGGTTTATAAGTGCCCGGTTAATGGCGTAGTCTCGCCAACTATTACATTGGGACCCAAACATAAACTGGCGAAATGTGGGTGCTAGCACCTCTGTTTACCCCTTCGGGGAATATATGCGTGAGTTTATGTTATGTTATATGTTTGTACTGTTAGAATGTATGGGCCACGTCAACGTCTTCATAGCCCAACATTAACTGTTGGCTGGTATACCTGTTAATGAGTGGCAAGGCTCCAGGCTTTCACTCTCGGTTTAATTCAATCACCAATTTCCTCTTTGGGTTAGAATCATTTCTCTCTGGGTGGGTGCCTGCTGTCTGAATTCTGAAATAGCGGTCAGGCAGAGAATTATAGAGAAATAAGAGAGCGATTCTCAGGCTTGGTGATTTCTCTCGTAGGTGCAAGCCTCGGATGCAACCGAGAATCGAGCATACTCGCGAATAGCGAACTAATAGCTGCGTCGACAGAAGACCTTTTGATGGTTAGTTAGACAAGCGCAAAGGAACCGTGGATTGGTTTTTATATAATACATGTCAGAATATAAATTATTATAACATTATTATTGACTATTTGTAAAGATATGTGTGTACAATTACGACCCAGTCTGATGCTTAACAGAACTATCAGGTCGCATGTAACATACTCGCATTTACAGGACTGGCATAGCTTCCTTAAGAAGTGATATGCTACTAAAGCGACATCACTCGTCAAGCATCCGAACTACAGATATCGGGAGTAGAGCGATACGTTCGTTCGTTCAAGTACTACCCACCTGTCTGCGAGACAGCGCCATCTAGTGGTGCTCTGTTTCGAGAATGAGTTAAAAATAATGACATAAGATGTCGTTATTTTTAACTCATTCTCCGATATACATAAACCAATCTCACAAGTCACACATCATTAGTCGACTAGTCTTTATGTAGATTTTTGCGTAGTTCGTATAAACGTTCTGACTTTAGTTCAAAATGTTAGTCAGCATTTTATAGACCCAGTTAAATAACTCAGCTTTTCTTTTATATAGGCACCGGAAACCTAACAAAATACCGAACCGTTGTGCGCGGAACTCAGTAATGCCTTTGCGGTGCGGCGATGACCTGACCGAAGATCGACTCTCACCCCACCCAAACGACTGCCAACTTTTCTATGTCTGCGAGCACCCAAACTCGCGTCCTGTGTGCCGCCAGTGTCCCGCCAACCTTCACTTCAACCCCAACACCCATGTGTGTGACTGGCCAAACATGGCTAACTGTTCGGTAACTACGGTTGCACCAACAACTGGTACGCCAGCAGCAACAGAGACAACTGATGCAACAACCCCGGCAGGAACATCTGATGCACCACAAGAAGTAAGCACGACTGAAGGAACTAGCACGACTGAAGCAACTAGTACGACAGAAGCAATTAGTACGACAGAAGCAACTAGTACGACGGAAGCACCTGGAACAACAACGGTAGAAGAGGTATCTAGTACGACACCAACAAATGCGCCATCAACGACAGGAGCAAAATAGTGAGACGAGAAGTCAATATATATTATACAGAGACATATATAAATACAGATAATCGAAATAAATAAATAATGTATACTAAATAATAATTATTAAACTTCTGAGCAGAAAGAACAACGTTTATAAAAATTTATCATAATTGACGTGTTGTAATTATGTATAAAAAAATATTGGAATATTATATGATTCAAATAAATTATTGGAATATTTTTATCATGTAAATAAATTATTGGAAATATAAAATAATAGTCGGTTTTTATTGCCTTTCTTTAAAAGTTTAAAGGTAAAGGCCTAGCTTTATCTTATATAATTTTCTAACAGCTGAACCGATCATGATAAAAAGTACAGACAGGTTACAGGTCACGGTAAAGACACCTTTTCTGTGACAATGTAGTGTGGTAAATGAACAACACTTAGGCCCGTGTTCTAGAATGACACTCAGCCTGAAGCGCGATTTATCTGAGGCCAGATTGTATAGGTAATATTTTAAACTATCAATCTGTCCATACAATCTGTCCTCAGATAAATCGTGATTCAGGCTGAATGTCATTCTAGAATACGGGTCTTAGTCTCGAGAAAAGGTTCAGGTGGTACCTCCGTACTTCACGCGGAGTCATGGTCTAAAACTTACTGCCTTAGCAGTATAAAAGAATAAGAGTATTTTGTTTCATATATCATACGCTATCGAATCCGAGGGCAAGAGGCCACTGAACACTGAACCTCGTCTTGATTTAATTAGAGGATTAGAATCAAATCGGGCGCGGTATTAAATTCTTTGACAAATTCGCTGAATTAAATCTCCGTAACAGATTGTATTGTTTTTTTTTTTTTTGGAGAGAAATGGTCCATTTCGGATACCTAAATTCCCAAGTGATTTTCTAAAGCATATTGCTACCTGGCTGACCCTAGATGTCTATATATATTTAAAAAATTACATTGAATTTTTGTATTGAGCTTCCTATCCGACTTGTATTGTTACATACTTACGGATTTTGCTCTATTCACAAAGTCACATGAGCTGTGTCATGTTTTGTATATTTGTCGCTAATTTTAAGGGGATTGCGCGCAAGAGGATTTATGGATGACCTTAAACATTCAGCTGCATTTCTTCTTACGCTTCCAAACATACGTAATCAGAGAAAGACATAGAGAAGCTACGAAACCATATGTTAAGAATATTTGTTTATACGTTGTGGTCATTGGGTTCGAGCGCCCGCAATCTCTTCAGGGAGATTTCGAAGGCATGCGATGCAAAAGAATATCATGACGCATTTAATAATATTTCAGTATAATTTGCAAATAGGTAGTTTATATTGAAATTGCTCTCTCTAGCTCTCTACAAGATAAAGGCAACAGTTACAGCTAGTTTTCTGCAAGACAAACTTCAGAAGACTGTCCCGGAAAGGAGAAATTTTGTAAAAGTATCTTTATTCGACGGACAGCTCGATTTGTACAGGTACATAGGTAAATAGAAATTTCCCAGTTCCGCATCGAATGAAACCAAAGAAGTAACTTAGCCCACAATATTGCAGTTGATGGAATTAAACTTTAACTGCGACCGTATTTTACCTGAACAGGGCTGGCAACACAGAGTCTACTATTCTACTAATTTTATGAATATGAAAATTTGTGAAGGTGTTTGAATGTATGTTTGTTATTCAATAACGCTGTAACGGTTGAACGGATATATATAACTGGCTGAAATTTGGTACAGGAATAGTTTAGAGTCTGGAAAATGACAGACACTTTTATTTCAAGAATAGATTCTCCGATATGGGCCTGCTGGAATGAAACAAAATTTCACGCGGGCGATTTTGCGGGCCATATAGTTGATATAAAATGGTCACATAATAGATTAACAAAAACATCACTCAATAGTAACATAATGCCTTCATAATGCTTTAAGTTCTCGTTAGTTCTGTGTTGAAAATTATCATACAAAATGGCATTCATTTCATATAAAAATTGCTAAGAACACGCTAGGGTAGTTACATCAAGCCACGCTCGAGTGAGTTAAAATTGGGGGGTCGGTGATTGTTTCCTGTTAAGCTTTTACTTATTCATTTATTATTTCTATTTTTAACCCCCGACGCAAAGAGAAGAAAGTTTGACGTGTCTGTCTGTCTGTGGCGTCATAGCTCCCGAACGGATGAAGCGATTTTAATTTTTTTGTATTAAAGTTGACTTATAGGCGAGTGTTCTTTGACATGTTTGATGAAAATCGGTTGAGCCTATTAAAAGTTATAGGGTTTAAGTGGGGATGTGACGTGTCGGTGGTTTTTAATTTTTTAAATTTATGTTATTATGATTACATATTTCTTGCTATTAAGTAGGTAATAGAACTTAATAATATCTACGAGATGATGATCATAAATTTTAAACTTTGTACACATTTTTGGACGTTCTCTCGATTTTTATATAATTATAACATCATCTCGTATATTTTTAGGGAATTTAATTGTTGTTGTTGATGTAAGCATACTTATATCTGGGGACCACTACTATCTCTAGTACCTAGTATTATTTTAATCTAACATTGTGCTTTTCATAGTAAGTATGAATCGGACCGCTATCAGTGTTCGTCAGAATACTCAGGATATTAGTGTTTTACCCGTATGGTCAAAACGGATCTACTTGCTGTAGTGGATATATTTATTTATTAGATTGCAAATCTAATAACGATTTTTAGACAGGTGTCAGTGTACGATTAATATATTTTTGAGCTAAAATGTGCTCAAAATATCGAAGATAGCACGGTGTGCTGCGGTGGAAGACGAGCTTAAATTCACCAAGTACAGATCATTACAAAACAATTTGCACACGTTAAGGCCTTTTATATCTCGCGAAAAATCACACAGTTTACAAAAATGTTGTTGTGGCGGTAGACGACGGTCGGACCGATGTCCGATGCCCGGTTTACACTATGATTGATTTTACTTTTAAAGAGATGGTAATAAGGCCTTTGAAAAGTTCACAAGAATTTAGAATAAAACAACCGCCGAGTGGAACTCTGTCTCAATCAGGTTCTTACATTAATACGTCCAGAAATGGTCCCCTTCAACCTTTCAAGGTTATTGTATAGAAACTTCCTTAGATTTTTTTTTGTCATTAATATTAGTCACAAAAGCGACAATTGGGCATATTTGGTGAAAATTTCAAATGGCTAACTAATAATGCTCTAAAGAGCTATGTGACAGAGACAGATGGCTTTTGGTCACGTTTAAAAATAACTATTGGTAATTAATGACAGTCTACTATTTCTTAACAAGTATATAAGAATGTTGAATATATATAAGAATGTTGGTAGATGGCTCCACAGTCGCCCTTAAAGACGGGTATAAAGAGAAGAAAAATTTGAAGTGATTCAGGTGTGGCTCAATAGCTCAGTTGGAAGAGCATTCCCTTTGTAAGGGAAAGGTCGTGAGTTCAAGTCTCACTTAAGCATTTCATTTTTTCCGATGTTTTCCGAACTTTAAAGTTAGCATAATAAATGCTATAAAAAATTCATTCAAGTAAATACGCCCAAATTAATGACGTCAATAAGTCTATTAGGTATAACGTCCTTACTGTTTTATGGGTTGCTATATTTCTGCAGTATGTTTTTTTCTAGTCAACTGAACATGTTATTTTCGAATTTATTCATAGGTAGTGCTTTCATTTTATACTGGCAGTTATATTTTAACAGGCAAACAGTACGCTTGGAATATGAATTTAGTTTTTATCGGGGTACCAAAAGTTAATGATAGTTTTTGTTATCGAATTCAACAACGAAAATTATTTTAGTTATTGGACAATATGCTGAAAAGAGTCATAGTTATGTCATATATGTTCTAAAGAATATGGCGATATAGAAATTATGTTCGCAACTCTGTTTGGAATATTAGTCCCGTTTCCTTGACTCACAGACATGACTTGCCGAGTGAAATCTATCGCTGTGCTAAATTTATTCCACATCCGTTTAACTGTTCTGGCGTGTGTTATGTATTGGAGCCGACGCTTGCATTCTCGTCGTGACCTCAATCACTGCACGAGGCCTGAACCAGCAGTTTCAAGAAATCAGGCACGAGGCGCCGCCGCATCAGCACTAGTGACCGGCCACAGTTCTTTGCACAGAGTTCTTCTCAGACAAAGGGCAGTTATTAGCAGTTAGAATAGATAGAATGTAGCCCTAACATCAAACTCAATCGTTTAGGCTAGTACGATGTAATGTAGCTCTAAAAATCGAGCACATTCATCCGCTAGGCTAGTTAAATTACTGTTTTAGCTTAAAGTATTTTTGAATAACTTCAGTGTCGGTTACTTTATTCGTGCGTGATAGAGTGACAAACCTGAATACGATGGAACTAAGTAACAAGAATAAATAGTTAAAATTTTCAGTGCCTACATTAAAACATAATAACGATATCGCGTTATTAATAACAAATCTAGTTTTAAATCTTTCAGAAGGATATGCCCCGTTTCAGAACCGAAGGCCAACACTAGTGTAGAGATAAGGCCGATCCATACAGCCCTACGCGAAAGCCAGGGAATGAGCCTGAAGCGAGTTGGACAACTGTTCCACTAGATTTGAAACCGTTAATAAAGTTTTAACAATCGAATATCGACGGTTCCGTCTCCGACGTTTTTGCCGTTATGACGTCACGGTACTTATGGTTTTGTGAAACTTTTTGTAATATTTATTACCGGCTTCCGTTTGTAGCTTCGTTTACTACAAAGTTGAAAATCTAGCAAAAAATATTTAATTGAAGTAAATATTATTTGCTTAAAACTCGTTTTGGTGTTGGTTCTATCAATGATTAAATAGAAATGACCAGTGGGATTAGAAATATGGTACCTATTTGATAGGAATAGTTCACACACAGTTTAGATATTTAGCGCGTTTGATCAGCAAACATACAAACATTAAGAAATCCGTCCATTGCCATAGGCTCTGGTTCAGAGGTAGGTTTTTAGTTTTCTGTATAACAATCTTATTCACTGTCATAATATACAATTTCACGTTCCAGTGCTGAATATTCAAACATGAAACCATCCAGACAAAAAACCGCCGGTTACAGCTTTTTGACTTTATATCACGAAGTTTGCCACTAACTATACTACGAATAAATACCTGAAACCACATAATTCACAGTGGTTCCTTCCTACTTGGTTGAGCCATCTCTCTAAGCAGCTTAGGTGCACGTTCGCGAGTGATCCTTTACAGTTGCACGGGGATATCAGTCTGAAACAGTAGTATATCTATTACAGCACAAGAAAAAAGAAAAAGTAAAAAGGTTCCTCAGGAAGGACATTAGAAGGTTCTCACAGGATCGGTAGCACGAGTGGGATGCCCCTGTCGATGCACACATTTATAGGTCATTACATTAAATGGCCGTGTGCTTGTCAGTTATCTATAGAGCAGCTATACTCTAAGTGTGTTCCGCGGAACCCTAGGGTTCCGTGATACCTCTGTCGGGGTTCCGCAAGAATTTAGAAATAAAAAAATCAAAACACCTCTCTCTGGTCGCTCCGCGGCTGTGCGGACTCCGCGGCCGCGCGGAGACAAAACGCTATGAATGTTATTTATTTATTTATTTGTATTTGTATAAGCTTGTGTTACATTAGCTGGTACAATATCTCATAAGTTTGGTCTCAACAATTTTATACTTGTACAACGCGTTCGCTCTAAGTTTGCCGGTCTGTGGAATGCGCGTACCCTCCCCCACGTGACAACAAAACTTATAATGTGTCATAGTTTTACCCAAATATCTAACGTACACAATTTTTATTGTTACAATTAAATAAAAAATTTCGAACGTCATACACTCATACCTATCGCCAGCGGCAAACTTAAAACGAGCGGGTAGTATACTTGTAAGCGCTCAGTCTCTTTGATAAAAGCCGCCTCTGAATTAGACGCTATAGTGGTCAACAAGCGACTTTCGTCTCTAACTTCAAAGGATAAAGTCGATATTGTTTACAACGCTATTTTTAAATTTCTGTTTTTATTTTTGCTTTTTGTTTATCAAAGGTGCCGACTCGAGTATTTTCGAGAATATTTGAGATCGAGTCTAGGACTAAGTATAAAAGCGGCGATCGCGCGTTGGCGTCGTCAGTTGATGATTAGCGTTCGGAGCGATAAGTTACTACCTACTTACAAGCTCGCTAGCGAGAAACTAGTGTTCATTGTTTTACTGCCTGCTGTATTCTGTTGTCTCAGTTTTATACATTTCTTCCCTGTAGGTTCTAAATTTAGTCTCTTATACGCAGTAACGATTGTGCATTATTTAAACCCCACTATCCTGACTTGTAACATTATAAATAAAGAAGAATGGAACGTTGGCTTAAAGGTGTTAAACGTGTTCCAACAACATCTTCTAATGACGCTGAATGTTCAAAAGCAATGCGCGCGGAGAATTTAGCAATCACCGATCCAGAAGATGATGCCACGAGTGCCACGACGTCAAGCTCGACGGTTTCAAAGACGAAAAAAAGGAAGTATGATGAATCTTATATCAGTTTCGGATTTGTTGATTCCAACGGCTCACCTCTCTGCATGCTCTGTAGTAAACTGCTTCCTAATAGTTCCATGGCACCTGCCAAATTGCGTCGACATTTAGAAACCGTACACCCCGAGACTAAAGACAAGAATAAAGAATTTTTTGTTCGCAAAAAAGATCAGTTATTAGAAAGTCAAAAAAATATGATGCATGTAACACAAACTACCAACGAAAAGGCCACGGAGGCATCATATTTAGTTAGCTATCGCATTGCACAAGCAGGTGAAGTGCACACTATCGCTGAGAAATTAATAAAACCATGTGTATTAGACATAACAAAATGTATGCTTGATGAAAAATCTGCAAAGCATCTTTCTACTGTTCCGCTATCAAACGATACTGTTTCACGACGAATCCATGATCTGGCAAGCTACGTCAAACAAGAACTAGTTACACGTCTACAAAATACACGATTCGCTTTGCAAATGGACGAGTCGACTGATGTCGCTGGTTTGGCTATCCTGCTGGTTATTGTGAGATATCCATATAAAAGTTCTTTTGAAGAAGACATGCTTATGTGTTCATCGCTGCTTACAAACACTACCGGGGAAGAAATTTTTAATAAAATAAATATATTTTTTGAAGAACATAATCTCAGTTGGAACAATTGCATTGACATTTGCACAGATGGGGCCAAGGCGATGACAGGTAAAACAGCAGGAGCAGTGTCACGAATGAAAAATAAAGCGCCTAATTGTAGTTCCAGTCATTGTATTCTGCATAGACAAGCACTTGCGATGAAGCAAATGCCGTCTAATCTAAAATTAGTTATGGATGAAGCGGTAAAAATAATTAATTTTATCAAATCACGACCACTACAATCCCGATTGTTCTCATTATTGTGTGAAGATTATGGCAGCAAACATAAAACACTGCTGCTCCATACAGAAGTGCGATGGCTGTCTCGGGGAAAAACTTTAACAAGGCTATTTGAACTTAGAGCCGAGTTACAAATGTTTCTTTCAGCAGATACTTCTTTTAATTTGAAGGACCGTTTGTATGATAAAACTTGGTTGTTCCGATTGTCTTTTATGGCGGATATCTTTCAAAAACTTAACGAATTAAATTTATCGTTGCAAGGTAAACAGACAACAGTGTTTCAGGCCTATAATAAAATAACTGCTTTTAAAAGAAAATTAGATTTTTGGATCATTTGCATTGGTAAGAAAGAAATAGAAAGTTTTACGTTACTCAGTGAGTTTGTTAGCGAAAACGACTCAGAAATGTTTGAAGATAATGTGTTTGAAGAATTGGTCCAATATCTCAGTTCGATGCGCGCATCTTTTGAAAAGTATTTTCCCGAAGAACACAATACAAAAATTAAAGTGAACTCCTGGATTCATAATCCTTTTTTACCCAACTTGGAAAAGCCTGAAAACATGTCAAATGAGATATATGAATCTCTTTTAGAAATGTCATCAGACACAAGTATGGAGTCATTGTTCAAAACGACGCCTCTTAATGATTTTTGGTGCAGAATCCAAGATGAATATGCAATGCTTGGCCAAATGGCTCTGGATATTCTTCTCCCGTTCCCAACTACATATTTGTGCGAAACAGGATTCTCTACCTACGCAGCCACGAAAACAAAATATCGCAATAGACTGGACGCCGAAGCTGATATGAGACTCCAACTTTCTTTCATCAAACCTGATATCAAGCAATTGATGAAAAATAAAAAACAGTTTCATACCTCCCACTAGTTAGATTTTTTCTTTTTTAATGTTTTCTATTATTGTCCTTACCAAGTGGTGAAGTAAATAATAATTAGTAACTGATACATTGTACTTTTATTATGCTGATTAATAAAGAATACACTTATAAAAATAATTGTTTTATTGTAGGGTTCCATCAAGTATTTTGCTTCCCAAAAGGGTTCCGTCATTTAAAAAGTTTGAGAACCACTGCTATAGAGTATAAACAGAAACGTGATAATCATCATCGCCTTATAGTTGTTACTTCAGCGCCTGGGGTCTGCTTACTCTTATTCCCTTTTCTATTTTGGCGTAAACGGATATCTGCCGTCTGACCCAACACCAAGATGGAAGCCTATGTCAAAACCATGTCCCAGAATTAGTAGGTGTACAGGCTTCCAAATATGGTTGGTTTAGGCCCCAAAGTCGTGGGCGGCCGGCGTCTCCTTCAGCGAGCAGGCAATTTGGGCGTCGGAGGGCACTGACTGACCTCCGTCCCCCATGAGCGCGGGCCTGGGGGTGACGGGTGGAGCCGCCTGTCACCCCAGCAGAAGCAGGCCACGGCGGCGGCGGCGCGCTGAAGAGCGCGCCTCCCCATTCCGGGGACACCGTTGTCCCCCCTCATGAGGAGGCCTAGACCGTAAGGGATGGCCCTGGGTCAGCCGGGGTGCGAGGGATATGTCGATGACAACCTCACCTCCGGCCTTGCACCACGACCCACAGTCGGCGTGCGGTTTTAGTCGGTTCGAGTCCGACATAACCTCCCCTTCCGGCTCCGGAAGGGGGAGGGGGTATCCGAGGGGATTTCCGCACGAAAAAAAAAAATATCACATGCCCCGTGGATGAAAACGGAGATTCATTAATTATATTATACAAAGCAAGGTCTGTACCTGAAACTTCGAGTAAACACAAGGTAACTTGGCTTTGTGTTGTAATTAGATACCTACCACCTATACAAACGTATAAATCGTAAAAGATCCAGTATGTATCTAAAAAATGAAATAGTCCAAAGTATACACTATTGTATTAATACACTATTGTCTTACCCATAACAAATAAAAAATAGTTTTAATCCTATGCATCGCAAAGCAAATATTTAAGCAATGTTTTTTCTGGGTGAATAAACATTTTGTGTTACCGTATCTAAATGTTCTCTTTAAAGCTTCAACTAACCTTTCCCTTCCACGCGTCATACATATTCTGCAAACATTTGATCCGATACTTGAGAGCGAATCTCGTTGGGCGACACCCAAATCAGATCTTTCGGATAAACTACCTGAAGTCTTCTTTTTATCAGTTCCAGCTTTAGACACTTTAGGCTCAATCGTTTTCGTAACAATCACTTCATTTGGTTTAATCGGAATACTCTCTGTTTGAATATTATTAGCAGTACAACTCACGTTTGGTGGATCAATTATTTCGATAGCTATAGAACTGACTACTGCCTGCACGTTCTGTCTGGGCAGTTCATTTAATGCCAATGTATTTACCGGCTCTTTATTAAGTTTGAAACAGGAAGCCATAAACTTTTTCAAATCAATCAGAGTCGTGGTATCATCTTTATCAGGTATATCATCACCTAATATGGGGATTTTGAGTTCTTTCAGATTTAAATTATTAATTGCTTGTGTGGGTGTACCGAAACTTAAAGATCTCAAAGCGTTAGTTACGTCTTTAGTTGTTATGATATGCCTTATACTATGTTCAGATTTGGATATACCAGGTTTAGTTATAAATACATTTTTTGGAGTTTGTACCGCTCCTGGTAAAGCTACCGAGCCGGATGGTCCTGCATCATCATTTGTCTGTCTTCCTTCATCATTTGCTTCTGCTTTTCCTCCAGACGTATTTTTAGCTCCATCTTCTACGCTGCTATTTTTTTCCTTGTCTTCCATTAATACTTGCCTACCATTTGTAATGTTTAAAACAAAATATAGTTAAAATAAACCTTGTGTGAATGATGCAGTGTTTGACAAACAGATTTGACGTATGCGTTGAAATGTATATTTTTAATCTAAAACCATTTTATGTCTGTTAATCTAAGGAGGTATGTTAGTATACAAATTGAATGAGCTTCGTTCTTATTTAATCAACTCATATGAATGAACTTTCAAAATATTTTATCAAATTGTAATGCTTTGCAAGTAAAGGTCACTATAAAATACCTACGTGACCTACTTAACTCTTAAACCACACTAAATCTAAGCTTAAATCCCTAAATAATTCGAAGGTACTAGGATTGCAGTGCCTTTGTGGTTGGAATACCGTGCCCCCAGTTTGTGGTGAGCCTAATGCCAGTGCATTTGGTTTGTCCAACATATATTTAAGATACTCTAAATGTATTCAGTGAAACGAGTATGTACGTTTAGTTTGGCTTAGCTAATACTTTAGTCTACCTAACTCTACGGTTTTTTATTCTTCTAGTGTTAATTTGTGTAATGAACCGGAATGTATTAACTTGAATCTTAGTTCCATCTTACTAATATTCCTATACAAACCATAAATGTGTTTGTAGTTTGTCACTCAATCACGCTCAAACGGCTCTGGCCTAAGGGTGATCGGTGGAGCCGCCTGTCACCCTAGCAGAAGCAGGCCGCGGCGGCGTCGCAAAGTGCGCCTCCCCGTACCCGGGGCTAGATGGGGACATTATGGTCCCCACAACCTGAAGGGGGCCATCATAACTCATAACTCTCATTCACTCATTTATTTGTAAGAATATTACATGTCAGTGTATAAAAAACATCATTTGCCAACTCAGATAATTGTGCATCTCGAAAGAGATGAGAAGAGACCTCGGTCCTGGGTCTGCCGGGGTGCGAGAGATATGCTTTCGCCAATCTCACCTCCGGCAACCAAAGTCCCAACACGGCGTGCGTTCTAGTCGGCTCGAGTCCGATATAACCACCTCCACCGGCTCCGTGGGGGTTTCCATGGGGATTTTTCTCACGATAAAAAAAACGCTCAAATGGCTGAGCGGATCTAACTGAGATGCAGAGACAGACTTTAGCCTGGATTAGAATATAAGCTACTTAATCTATCCACCCCTATACTCACGTCTGTAGATCCCCAAAGGGGAAGGCACCCACGTTTCTCCTATTATGATTTTCAGTCCCGTGACGTAATATTGACGAGCTTATTGCCGTTTAGCGGGGTTTTGTCTTGGCCTGTATGTTTGCTGTTGGATTGAGAACAGCCCTATCCCTTAGTCGCCTTTTACGACACCCGCAGGCAGAGCTGGGGTGTACTATTATACTCCGCCGGGAACCAACGGCAAATCTTATATTAATATAATACTTATTTTGAGTTAAACCACAGAATAGATAATAGTACTAGCGTAGTTTAACTCTACAGTCAGACTTTATACTTATCAATATTATACAGGATTATCTTTTGCCCGCGGCACCACCCGCGTGGACGTCGGTTATCGCGACCAAACATAGCCTATGTCTTTTCTCATGGTCTAATATACCCCTATACCAAATTTCATCAAAATCGGTTCAGTGGTTAAGGCGTGAAAGCTTAACATACAGACAGACAGATAGACAGACAGACAGACAGAGTTACTTTCGCATTTATAATATTAGTATGGATGTGTTTTGAGACTTTCGACTGCAATTTGGATTAATTTTTTTAGTAACACCACTAATTTCTTTGGTATAAATAAGCCATGTTAAATTTTAAAGGTATAAATAGATGTTGTTACTTTCTTAAGCAAGTACAAAGTCTAAAGGAAAGTTCGTATTCTCTATTAGTCCTTCATAATTAAATTAGCGAGGCACTTGTAAAACAACTTCGCAATCAAATCGACTTTAATTAATTGCCAAACTATTTACCGTTACGTCTCCTAACAGTGTTGCTATGATAAAATCTATTTATACCAATTTATATTTGCCGACATAATTTGTCATGTATTCAATTTAGATCTTTATTACTTCAAATCTACAGTTAATTTTCAAACGTATTCTAGAATTTTTGTTACACAGGTGCAGTGATAAGTTTGTTTTTGTGTGTTTAAATTGTGTTGCTGTCGTAAAAATTGTTGCTTTTATAAAAATTAAGGTGTAAAAGTTTAAAAAAAGTTTTATGACTTGTCGTAATTCACTGTGCAACAAATTTTTAAGTATTTTTCAGACACATTCGCTAAGATATTGAAGGTGAGTCGTAAAATTGCTTATTTGTCGTCTAGACTTAGCGTTAGCAGAACCAAATTGATTTTTCCAAGTTCTTTAATGTTACGTATGTAATCACAAAGAAAATATTAAACAGCGTGATCCAATATCTATAATGCCCTATAACTGCTTTTGCGAGAGTGATTGTGGTCTGATTTTTGAACCCAGACTGGGAAACTTGTGCCACAGCCTTTAGCTTTAACCAGCAGATGTGCCAGCTTGCACGTGAGTGTAGTTTGGCCGTGTACGTATTAGTGGAGTTTGATATATCCTATGAATATAAAAATAATCTATTTGTCAACAATACCTTTATATTATGGTTACATTTGCGCCTGTTCGTATACTATATAACAAGGTGAATTTTAGATCGATATTGGCACCGATTGTGTTGTTACAAAACGAATTAAACTAACTTGAAATTTGCTTAGCTTAGAGATACATAGTTGCGCTACAGAATCGACACCATTATCGTCTTACATCATCACCCCAAACAGAAGCTTAATTATAAGGACTATTAATATTCATAGATTTATAATTATTACTGAGAAAACGACGCATAATAGGATAACGTACGCGTAGGCTTAATTGATAGCTGAGTAAGGAATGAACGGAGTTTGATATTGAGCTGAATTCTTGGAGGAATTATTGAATACCTAAGTAGATTGTGGGAAAAATAAGGAACGTTCTCATCAGAATAGGGCTTCCTATTGTTCCCGGTCACATCGTAGCCTAGGCTTTCACCTAGCAACCGGATAAGATGCAAGTCATTTTAAATCAAAAAAGAGATGGTCCTGGGTCTGCCGGGGTGCGAGAGATATGCAATCTCACCTCCGGCAACCAAGGACCCAAGACGGCGTGCGTTTTAGTCGGTTCGAGTCCGACATAACCGCCTCCACCGGCTCCGTGGGGATACCAATCCGTGGAGATTTTGCACACGATAAAAAAAATTTCATCATCATTTTCAATCACAATAAACAAGAAAGCTTGTGCCACTGCCCGCGGCTCTGCCCGTGTGGACGTCGGTTATCGTAACCAAACATAGCCTATGTCCTTTCTCAAGGTCTAATCTACCATTATACCAAATTTCATCAAAGTCGGTTCAGTGGTTTAGGCGTGAAAACGTAACATACAGACAGACAGACAGACAGATAGAGTTACTTTCGCATTTATAATATTAGCACAGAATAGATAATAGATATTAGTATAGATCTTTGACCGTCTAAGACAATGCGAAGTGGAGGAGGAAAATCCTGAAGGACGAAGCTGAGCTTCAAGTACACCACAGCCACGAGTTAAGGTAAATACGTCTTGATGTGATGATGATATATTTTTTGATACTAAGGACTATCCAGTGGAACTAATAAACAAGACGCTCATTAATTTAATTAGCATTCTGATTAATGGACAATTTCAAATAATATTTATATTAATTGAACAAGGAGCGCAATTACAATTATTTCAATTATAAAATCCATTAATTATTTTCTTCCAGTCTACGGTTTTTGTATAACATCAGCCGTTGGATTTTCGCGAATTATTTTGCACGGGAAAATAATTATTTCACATAAAATTTCGGGTAATAATTAAAGACCCACTTTAGGCTTTTCTTCTATAAAGTAAGCGAAATATTTTAATTAGGTCCCGCGTGCTTGCCGCAGCACAGCAGCGCTTGGACACATGGTCGTGATTATGTACGAGTGGAGCAAAAAAATTATGATATTATTTGCACGTCTGTTCGACGTTGTAGTTTCAATTATTATTTAAGTACTAGCTGTCCCGGCAAACTTCGTTTCGCCTTAGAAATTAGAATCAAAGCTGTATCAAATTCTCCTAATTAATTTGAGAAAGGAAAGCATTTCAATTCAGGCCCCATACGCCCACGGAGCTCCCGACCTACGGAGCCTATATACCTATGGGACCCATACAACCATATACCTCTACGCTCAAGGGCGTTAATACTACCATAAACCATAAATTTTTCGACCTAAATAAAAAAATAGCCACCATAAATATTTTCGCGGCCCCAGCAACAGGCATTTTGTTAATTAAGAAGAATGTCTACTATTATAATCACCCTCTGACGATATTTGCACGTATTATGTCAATTCTGGTCAATTCTATATCAAACCTCAGATAACATAGAAGAATATCATACAGCAGTATTAGAATAATAAACACATTTTTTTTCAATTCGTATTCCAAATTCAAAATTTAGACATGGCGTATGTCGGATCAGCTATTTTATATGGTGGTTATGTATTCTTAAATTTTCTAATTTTCCGCGCAATTTTCTTAATTTTTTCTTTCATAAGAACCTTCTCCTAACAACAACGAACACAACAAAAAAAGAATTAGCGAAATCGGTTCAGCCGTTCAGGCGTGATGTCGTGACCAAGGGAAATAAGGGTTCCTTTTTAAATATATAGATTAAGAGGATATCTATTAAATAGTATTTACCAAGACATACAGTGATGTATTGGGTAGCCATATTGTCAGGGTTTTTAAGAGCACCCACGCTTAAACTTTATATTTACTCAGACATGAGCAGAACCTTTGGGTTCAATGCTATGGCTTACGTGTTTTCAATAATATTTCTACCAATGATTTTATATATAAAAACTTACAACAAAGGTGTTATAATTTCTTTGTGTACTGCTTACAACTTTTCATTCATTTTATTTGTTATAGACAGTTGCATTTATTATAGCTTAGTTGCAGTGTACTCTACATTTCTCATGAGAGGTATCATTTTAGTAGTACTCCTGCTAAATTTTAGTCAACATTTACTTTATAATGCTATCTATAAATAACATTCAAGCCACTGTACTCAACGAATTCGATACTAATTCGTGACTGCTTACCACATAACGCGGTCCTCGTCACAGCCGGGTGCACTTTTGGTCGCACACGCTGCGCTGTACACTAATTTGTAATTACAGCCGACGTACACTTGCGAGCCTCGGCCTCACCTGCGTCGCAACTCTGCTGATTAGGCCGAGCGACCGGGTGATTTAGATTTATTTGATTACTCTTGTGTAACTGGATTTATGGAGATTACCTTAAATACGGGTTAATTGTATGCGTATGTGTGCCCCATTAGTTTTATAGGGCTCAAGTCAAGTATGACTGCACCTACTGATTTTATTGGACAAGGTTCTGGCCTAGGTTTTCACTCAATATATGGTCAGAGTGTCATCATGTAAGTAAATGCATTTAGTAGTAGCAGGAATTACTTAGTAAGTTTTCAGTAGGTACTGCTTTCTATCCCGAATCCCGATGTTTGTCCAACAACCCATACATTACATTAAAGCTATTCTGACTCTTTCATTTTTTTGCCTCACGTCACAACTGTAAAACTCCTGCTTAACGTCTGTTTCTTGTATCGCGTCCCTATTAATAATCAAAGTACCTATTTATTATCACGTAACTATTAGTACTGTTATCTATTTGTGCTTCAACTCAAATTCTCTGGGTTTCTATGCGGGTGGAGACACTGGAGGCGCTTCGCTGGTAGCAGTTAGTGATACTGGATTTTCAAACGTGCTGAAGCTGTAAAAGGGTCAGCACTTAAAATATTTAAACTATTCAGGCTCTGACAACTAGATGAGTTGTCAGAGTGTGAGTAACTACATATCGAAAAATACACTTATACTTATCTACTGAGTTTAATTTTATTTCTGAACCTGACAGGTTCCGCCTTAAGGCATTCTCACCAAGTACCTTCAATTTCCAGTATAAACAGTGTGAGTACCTAGTTTAAACCTTATATTCGTAACTGTTTAATATTGTTCTCATCGCGGCATCGGTCGCAGCATTCAAATGTCACACAAAAACTTAAAGACCACACTGAACGTGTAAAACAGTATATCCACAGTATGAAGTACGATATAAAAAAGTATAAATTACCATATAAAATGGAAATATGACGCCAATAGGCGACGGCTGAATTCTTTACAACTTTTTTACGATTAATCTCGAGTTTGTGGCAGCCTAATTTCCCTTTCATTCATAAGTTAGACGTCTAAGGTGCAATTATAAAATTCTGGACTATTTTCTTTGTTAAGCTTTTGGAACTTAGTAATTAGATATTGATAAATGGTTTTTCAGATAGTTGGATTATAATTTTCTTGAACGTATTTTGAAGAGGTTTTGCAGGCTTTGTATTTTGTTAAATTTCCACACCAATTACTTCATATTCTTGTTCGACGACTAGTCATTTGCATTGTTTTACAGATTAAGTTGAACTATTGTTTTGAAAACCTTAATTAGAAATGCTTCAACATCCAGTCCGAACCATTTAGACCGATTAGGGCATTCACAAGAAAGTTTCAGAGAGTCCTAGTCGCCTTTTCATATTGTATTAATAAATTGTCTGATGTCATCAGTCCATGAGCCTTTTCACTCGTCCTTCGTGATCAACTGCACCGAAGTATCGGAAACTGCAATCAATGCGATAAATATCCCGATAGCTCTAATAATAATTTTACCACCTCAGTTGGGAATTAACTTACCAGTCTACTGTGATGCTGCTGAAACTTCGATATTTTCCGTGAAGTGACATGCAATCTGACTTTCGCAACTAAGTAATATAGTTATGTAGTTATACTGAGCGGGCTTCTTAAGCCTCTAACTACCCTAACGGCTTTCTGAGTGAATAAAATATCTGATGAATTGTTATAATATTAATAATGTAATAATACGCTGAATCGAACGTTCAAGTACGAATATTTGACTAATGATTTATGACTGCGGTTTTCTGTTGGTTTTTCGAACGAGACACCACCCACCATTCGAATAACTAACAACTGGTTCCCTGAAACATCAAGGGTCGTTATAACCCCCAAAGCGGAGGTAGTAAAATTTTACGTCTGCTTGTACGAGGGGTCGTTACAGTCGATATTATTAAGTGGCCTATATCGTGGAAGCGTAATCATATTAATATTGTGAGGATTCTTGTATGTTTTTAGTGGATTCGAATAAAGCGTTATTCAAATATATAAAAAACTGCGTGTGTGCTTATGTACGCGCGTAAAAAGTTATATTTCTTTGGCGTGAATAATAAGTTTATTGCGCATTCAGACAAATTTGAACTCTGCATGTAATAGATATAAGATAGCTTTTAAGTTTGTTTTTATAAACGATTTGTTAATATTCAAGAATTCGCCAAATGAAATATACTGAACTTCCAAAATATTTTTGAACTACGAGTACGGCTACATAAAATAAAATATTTATTATAATAATTATTTTCTTTAGGCTTCCAAGTTTTCAACTAGAATTGTCTGTTTGTTTTTGGATAAAGAAACAGGATTTTCTAAAAAATAATGAATCCGCTCCCTAAATAGTTTGAATCGAACTCTGGCTCCTTAGTGCTGTAGATAGAGTCGCGTTGAGGCTCTTTCGCCAATGAAATTAATCGTTTTGGTCACTTGATAGTAATCACCATCACCTTAGCATTGTTCTCGATTGCTTCCGAAACTACTCACTCAGTTTTATCTTCGTTCTGTTTTAGCTTCCTACACAACTTTGATAGGAGTGACTGCTGTCATCCCAATCTCAACATACCTGCTTCAGAGCCTCGTCGGTCGATCGGCGTTACAACTGTGATTAAAATTTGTGATTAAAATTAATTGTACTCGTGATTTACAGTCACATAAAAAAGTTCTTCAGAAGTATATCCGATAGCAAGTTTGTTCGCAATCAGCTTGCAGAAGTATTTTTTTTTTGAATTGTCACCGTCGATGTTCTCCAACTATTTTTCACAACAAGAGTATTAAAATTATATTCATGATCCGTGTAAGATGTAAACTTTTCAAAAGACAATAAATATATAATGAATTTTAACTTTGCTTTCTCAATTTCATACTTTTCATAGAAATTGGAGAAACTGAAAATTACTAGTTTCTTAACGAGTTTCAAAATGTGATGTTTCAGAGGACAGCTAACAATCAATCATTCTTAAACAGTTATAAGTTTTAACATTATTTTATTTTTCAGCTCTCCATAGAAGCATATAACAAAACTAAAGAGATAAAATGAAGTCTGTAGACCGCCTACGGACTTATTCTTTTTAATACCACTGTGGCAGACACGGCAATGTTGGCACTGAATTTTTAACCTAAGTAAGTTATCAGGAATCTTTAATTTTCAAGTTAAGATTTGCAAAAGATCCCGTCTGCTATCAAACTTGTCGCGGTATTTTTAGGACACTATTTCTAAGTAGACTTCTTTGCAGCTGAGCTTTTATTATTTTAAATTATTCATTAAATTCGAAATACATCGGGAAAAAGTTAGCATATAAAAAATTCATTCAAATTATTAATTAAATTTACTTACTGAGGTTTCCTGATATCCCGACCTACCCTAACTTTGAAGCTGAAGTTTTTCTACTAATGTAGGGAAGGTCCTAAAGTGGCACTCAGGCTCCGACAGATGCAAATTGTACACAAAATACGATGTAGACACGTGCATTAAGGACAGTGTTCTGAACGATCTTACATAAATATTTATAGACGTCCGTCTACACAAGTGCCCGTCTACACGGACTGCGATAGGGGGTATATGTCCTTTGAATAAAGAGATACAGTCTTATATTTTCACGATATGGTAACGATGACAATATTACTCTTGCAGAGAATACGGTACAGCGTGTCCAGGGCTAAAGAGTATCATATAGTGCAACCAATTTCACCAGGAACCAAGCAGTTTGGTGTCTTCTTCTTCTTAACGGCTTTGGTGTTATCGACTGGGGGCTGCAGGCTACCACACACGCCTACCTACTTCTTTTGAGAATCGTGGGCCTTTTAAACGAAGCGTGAAGAAATAGCAGGGCGGGCCGTCAGACTTTGGGCCACCATTGTAGTTTTACTTATATCTGAAATGGTCCTCATTTCTGAGAATCTCACTTTAGCTTATCATCAGGCAAGTTGATATCACATTGATGTGTACTACATAAAAGCAGCAGAACTACTAGGTATAAAGTTCGTTTGTGATTTACTAAAGTACCTGGTATATACTTTCATTACCTCATATTTCACTTTATGAAAGATTTTATTGGCTCCACGCGCGTGAAATACTGATCTCTTTCGTACTGATTCCTGGAATGAGAAGTAATATAATCTAGACCTACAGTAAGTGGAAACATGTGGCCTCTGAATATCTCAAAGGGAATAAGGCGCAATTATGTATGACTATTTAGGTAGGTACTTAGAACCCTTCTAGAACTTTATACCTAGTTTCATGTTTGCGTTAGTTTCTCTTTAATGACCGGTAATCTAAACAGTCAAAGCCGTTACAAATGGACGGAGTCGATATTCAAATTTCGTAATGTCCTGCCATACAATTTGATTGCATGCACACCCCAGCATTAGCTTACATTCGCTGGGGGCGCATAAAAGAGAATCGCTTCAATTGCCTATGCGTATAATACTGTAGTTTTCAGATCACATACTGGCTACCAATATTCTTTTGTACAATGTACGTACTTAAATTTGACGTATATTGTGCTCGTGACTTTGTCGATTTAAATTTTTGATAAATTTTGCAGTTTCCTCTTTTGTGAAAGAGTATTATTTGTTTGCAGTTTTATTGTGCAATATATACTTAACTTAAGTAATAAATAATGAAATCATGTATAAAGAATATCAAGGTATTGTTACGTTATAGGTACCTATTAACGACACACACTGATTATAACTGCTTTTAATACAGCACCCTGCAGCGTTACGTTACACCATTGACATTTATTGCGCAATGGATCGCACTGTATTTCAAATCTTCATCCCAAGGCATTCTCCAAAGTTTTTTTGACGATTAAGTAGAAGATGCGAAAAGTCGAAAGATCTTGTCTCTGCTTACCCTCAAGGGTGAAAGTTAAAATGAACGTCCAAAACGGAACTTGAACCTTACAGGCGAAATTTCTGACCGACTAAGCTACACGGATATTCGAAATTCTCCTATACATCTCCTATAAATTGACCTCACGTCACATGCTGTGTTCGAATCTACTAGCAGTAATCTCGCTTAATTGTAAAGCACAGTATATGCATACATGCTTTACATTGTTACTATACACATCAATAAATCAATTAATTTGCCTCTCCTAGAGGCCAGAATGCGTCCAATTATGCTGGCTAAACGGTTATTAGATGACAATCTTCTACATCTTAGCGTTAATCCCAGTCCCATTCGAAGCTATCAGCTTGGAGTCTGGGGTCCGCTTTACCGAGGTGTCTAACTGCGGATTTGGCTAAAGTTCCATATTTTCTATGAAGCGATTGCCATCTGACCTCCACAACCCAAAGGCAATATCGCAGCATTGCAGCCAGACCAGTTGTTGGACCTTTGAGGGCTCCAACTACCCGTAACGACTGCCATAGATGTTCGTATGGCAACCGACGGCTTAACGTGCTCTCCGAGGCACGACCAGACCAATTCAAATACCCATATTCAGGCATACAAATATTTGCATTGAGCGGGGATCAAACCCGCTCCTCAGGCGTTGCAGCCGCGTTCACTACCGCTACGCCACGGAGGCTGTCGGTTAATAGATGTCAATAATATCAGAAAATAATGTCAATAATCCTAATCTCAATAAATAATATCTGCAAATTAAGAACATAACAAACCATAATAGTAAATCTACATTGATTTTCTTTATGTTTACGTTATGAACATGAAAATAGACACATTACAATTTTATTTCACATCTCTAATAAACGGAGAGCGAATGAAAAAATATAGGTAATATATTCTAAGGGTATAACCTCATAACTGGGGTCAGGGTAAAAGTATTAAAGCTGTAGGTAGAGTAAAGAATGTCTGAACATTCCTGTTATACGTACGTACTGCCCGCATTTTGAGGATGCTTAGGCTGCTTACAAACTGAAAAAGCGATGAAAACGTAAGAGTCATCCAATTTTAACAAAAAAAAAACTGAGCTCTAGAAACAAATAGATGCACTGCTAGCTTACTGGTGGAGAGGTCCTTGGATCGAATCCTGGCCATTATACTATTGACCTTAACCCACTCCTAACACAAGCAATTAGCTCAGCAGCAGTAATGTTTGTTATTAGTTCTATTTAAAACAAAAATTTAACAAATTTATTACAAGTGACAAAGGATCACGTAAAGTATATACCTACACTATTAGTCCGGTCAAATAAGACCAAAAATAAGAGTAAAGTTAGGTACCTAAATTCCCACCAAGCTGAAAATCGGTAATATTGTTTAAAATATCATTAAAAACAAAATTTGAAAGTTCCCCATCATTCCCGTGTAAGGAAAAAAAAATTCAAAGTCAAAGGTCAAAAAAATGAGTTTTTCGCGATTTTACATAAAAGTATGGTACGTTTATCATAAAAGTACTTCAGACAAAAAATGTAGATTATAAAATTATCTATAAAAAATGGATGAACAGTTTTTTCCTACGAGTCACCGTTTCTGAGATATACCTACCGATTCAAAAAGTTATGAAAGTTATGTACCTTCGAATGTCTAAATTGACCGGGCTATATCTAATAAATTAGGTATCATACCTCTGACAGCTAGTAGGGTTGAGAGTGAGGCCTTATACGGAAATATAAATTTTTAGGTTTCGTGTCGGTTTTATATAATAGTGACTAACAATGTTGATAATGATGACTTAATTATGCAATTAATTGTAGACGCATAGAGACGAGGTCTCGGGTTCGATCCCAGGTTTACCATGGCACATACCAATGACATTTCGATGCTTTTCGAAGTTATGTGTGTATTTATCGCAGGTTTATAAGTGTCCGGTTGATGGCAACAGGGCCTAAACATAAACTGGCGAAATGTGGGTGCTAGCACCTCTGCCTACCCCTTCGGGGAATACAGGTGTGAGTTTATGTTATGTTATGCATATTGTATCTCGACGTAGTAGAATTTTTTATTTACTTTATGTAATTTTAGGTGTCGTGTAGACAGCAAAGGCGAGCCCAGTTACTGGCGTACGAGTAGCTGTCTACTGGCTGGGTAGGCACTCACTCTGTGTAAACGAGCCATAACAAACATTACAAGCAAAATTAGATCGTCCTCATATTTTTTGAGGTTAGTTTTAACCTAACCTAAAAATGATCGTTTGTCGTGTCGCTGCACCGTTGAGTCCGTGGTCAGGCGTTAAGATAGTGTGTAGTCGGATGTCGTGGCGGGCTGTGGCTGAGAGCCAAGCAATTGAGATAATACCGGGTGTAAAGCCATAGACGTTCAGAATGAAGTATATCCTACGCTCCTACACCGTACATAATATTTATGTTTCAGTATTAACATAATATGAGAAAGTATTTCTAGATTTATGTGATCAACTTAAGTGTATTAGGCGTTCTTGTAGAATTTTAGGCCGTGGGTCCCGAAAGAGTAGAATTTGGGCCACCCCATTTCTTCCCATGCGGTGTTGTACAAGGCTACTAAGGGATAGGGCTGTTTAACATCAGACAGATATATACAGCCCAGACTCAGCCTCAGATATAGGCTCGAGTCAACAATAGTTCCCGGAATAATATTGCAATAGGTTCACCCCCTATTACATGGGACCGACTAGCCCAAGGCCTGATTATATGTATGAATGTATGTCTTAGAAGATAGTATGAGATTGCTTATGCAGGCCTGTCTGAAAAATCTGTCTTATCACTGTAAAAATTGATACAGAGTGGAATGATTATAAAAGTCATACGTAACTTGATAATGATTTTCAGAAAACGACTATATCAGTAATTCATACGACCTGCGGGTACCTGCGTACCTATCAAATGTAAAGGTACGCGTTAAGAATCATACAAAGAAACTTGGGTCAAACGTTTGCCAAACATCATTGGGGAAAGTTTTTGGCAATCCATCGCTCTGTAACTACCGCAATCGTCGTGGTGCTATTAACGACCCCATCAACGAAATCGCAGCTATTATCACGACAATATGTCTTGCCAATGCTTTGTCAGTCCTAAACTTGGTTGTGAAGTGTTCATTCATTTGTTGAATGTAAATAGAGACATAAATAATGTTGGAATTTATGGTGATATGTAGATCCTATTAATATAAGCTATTAGGTACTCGCGGTTCCACCAATGTGCCATAATAAACCCGTTCTTACGACCTAATAGCATATATAACACCGGTACAAAAAGTTGCCTATACTTAGTGATCCGTTCACTCATTTTTGCGTGAAAGAGTAACAAAAATCGATTTCAATAATGCTGTTTTTTTTCATCACCATTGCGTTACCATTACAGATACCAAATAATGTTACAAGGGCGGCAATCAGCTGGACGGCCTCATGAGATGCTTATTCACGCTCCTCATAAAGGACCCGGGACTGTATGAATTATGGAAGAATCCTCGAATAATGACTGCATAGCACATCTTTAGTGTAGTATGTATGTCTACTCTATAATTGGTTATCATGTAAAACGCTGTGTGAGCTCTATCGATTTTACCAACATTTCGTTGTGGCCCTAAAATAAATTGGTATTATGTATAAATGTTTCTGCTTTTAAAAGGACGGCAACGCACTTGTGACTTCTCTGGTGCTGCGGGTGTCTATGGGTGGCGGTGATCGCTTACCATCATCACGTCTGCTCGTTTGCCTTCCTATTCCATAAAAAAAATGTGTATGTAACACCATACGTACCTTTATTTATAGCCAACTAGCTTTTGCCCGCGGCTCTCGATGTCGTTTATCGCGACCAAACATAGACCTTTCTTATGATCTAATCTACCCCTATACCAAAATTCATCAAAATCGTTTCAGTGGTTTAGGCGTGAAAGCGTAACATACAGACAGACAGACAGAGTTACTTTCGCATTTATAATATTAGTATGGATACGAGTAGTAGTTCTGGGTATTGAATAGTTTTCCACAAAAGGTTTCACCCGCATACTTACGATTTTCACGCAACGATGCCGTCAAGTTGGCACTTTGGCATGGTCTGTACCGCCAATATTTAAATAATTTCTTGCTCTATCTCACATCCAAAAGGCCTGCAACACATGCATAGGACATAAAAATTCAAGACACGTTCGCATCAAGACCTATTCCACGATGCGATCGTTTTAGAACAAAACTGCAGACACGTACTATGGTATAAATTAAACTGTACTTGAAATAAATTATTTTCTTGTAATTGGTGGACAAAGGAGAAAAATAAAAATTTATTATATGTATGCTTGCTTTACATTTAAATATTTTTACAACCTGCTTTCTAAGAAACAACCAAACACACATACTGACACACACACACACACACACACATATTGTATAAGAATATCCTAAAATAAAAGTAAAAATAAAAATAGTTTATAAGTTTTTTGAATAACTTATATAACCAATGATATTACATACAAAAAAGAGGCAGATATGTTATAAGAGTGCGCCCGGTGAAGACGCGAAAACGTCCCAATTGGGACGTATCGCATTTAGTATATGTCTGACAAACGCCGAGTTGTCACGTATGTAAGCGCATAATAAAATTGCAATAAAAATGCCATCGTGTGTTTTTAAAAATGTACAAATTACGACACTAAAATCAATAAAACACGAGGGATCTTCTATCACATGTAAGTACATACAATACACAGTACAATATACAGTATCATTAAAATTAGTTTAATAATATTTTTAAAATAATGGCGGCAAAGAAAAAAGACAGAAATACTTTTTGATATGAGCACGACAAGGACACAACAACACTGCTTGCATAGATTATCAGTACAGATGCGACATAGGGTAATTTTCACTTTACTGCCTACTAAAGTAATAATTGACATGTTGTTCAGTTTTATTTGTTATTTTAAATTCAGTGACAAAATTTTTGTTTTATTTATTTGTTATCCTTTAAATAATTGTAATAACCTAACTTTTTTTTCAAGCTTTCCGACTAATGAAGTTCGACTTCAAGAGTGGATTGCAATTGTTAGGGAACAAGGAAATGAGTTTGACTGGACACCTTCAAAAAGCAGCAGAATTTGTAGCAATCACTTTGAAGCCACTGAGAGATATACTTCGAAATAAAGTCGAACATTGCTGAGGAAGAATATAAATAATTGATAAATATACCACTGTTCGGCTTCATTCTGCTCATAAATATAATCCCGATATAAAAAACTTTCTAAGATGCAGAAAAGAAATAAATTAAATTCATTTGAAGGCGTTTAATTTTTTATTATAACGTCATTGCGTCACTATGGTTTTATTTTCGAGAAGTTTCTTTATTATCTTTTTTAATTGTTTTCATTTTCCGAAGTAAATAATGACGTATTATTTTTTCATCGAATTTCATTTCTTGCCTACCAAAGAAATACCCCTTCTGTTCAACAAAATCATAATCTATGCTAAAAAGCCATCCTAAGAACGAACGAGACGATTGCAGTCCGAATCATTCCGAATTATAGCTATCTTTTTTACTCACGTGCTTATCCCATCTTTCGTACTACTTTAACGCTAATTGTCAACTATTGTGCACTGACAGACTGCTGGATCAGATTTGAGGAGTCAGTTACTATGAACGTAACATATCTTGTATAAAATATCATTGACTATAACATAGTATTGTGTTCAAAATTATTATCACTGTAACGGAAGAGCGGAGGCTCCTAACACAGGCATCGTTGCTTAAAAGGAGTCTTCAATAACGTTTTACAAACATAGTGTAAAACATGTTTTTGACACAATAAATATTATTATTATTAAATGACAAGTTTTTAATATTATTATTATAAAGGTGCTAGAGACAAAATAAACTAAAGAAAATAAGGATATTAATAAAATATTTACATACATAATGCGTCGTGGAATTCCTCCGCATCGTCACCGACCGGTAACGTACCCAGAAGGCTGGCTGCATTGCCACGTTGAATGGCAATGCTTAACCTCTGTGCAAGGTAATAACCAGCCTTCTGGTCACGTGTGGCGTCGATCAGCCGCTTTGCTAGATCTTTATAAAGAAAACGGGCACTTGGGCCCCATGTCCCCAACGTTTCAACCCCAAACGGCTCAAAAACATAATCACCTGTTAAGTTACAGTATTTTCGCCGTTTGAGGTTTTCCGCAGATGCAGCAGCAGCGCCGGCACAGCCTGCTGTGCTTGGAAGATGTGAAGGCGCAAGGGTGTCGACACACGTTGCGTCCCACACCAAAGGCCTACCCATCTTCCAAGGTAGCAACGACATACCATCCGGTCTTTTGCCATCGTCACGCACCAGCCCATTAGGTTCACGAATGGCTGGTACGCCAGCGGTGACAAGAGCACGACGGATAATGTCGTTGATGCAGGCGTGTCGCGATATACGCCCAGCGCTTCTGCTGCATGAAAGGCCATGGTGCCCAAGGTTGTCGACAGCTTCACCGCAGTGGCAACGATGGGGAGAAACGCACGGCGCTCCTAAGCGAAGGCAAGTGGCAAGGCGGAAAGTGGTATCGTCCAACATAGTACCTATGTTGGGCGATGGGAGTGCCTGAATCCACAGGCCTGACTCCCATTCCCCCACAGCCAGCAGGCGCGCACGCTCTGAAACATGGTAAGATGTGTGTAATAATCTTTCTCTTACCAGCTTGCAGAGCGACGCATCCCATTGTCTCTGGGAGAAAAGGTTACCAGGCAACTCGGTGTTGGGACAAGCAACCTTCCAAGCATTAATGGCATCGGACTTACACGACACCTCCGAGTTAACCTGTGTGTTGATAAGAATTTTCCTGGTTAACTCCTCAGTGCCGTGGACTGATGACAAAAATGCTGGAAGGCTAACATCTGAAATTTTGCGAACGCCGAGACCACCCAAGCGAACTGGCAAGGACGCTTGGAGCCAGGCTCGGTCGTTCAAGGCCATATTTAATATTTTACTGAGAGTGTTTTGCAGTATGTTATCAATTTTGGTCAAAAGTGTCAAATGTTGCCAAAACGGGGATGAACGAAGTGCATGAGTAAATTTAGGTACAAAAAGACAAAACCGAAGTATACTAAAGGCCGAATGGACACTTATTTTTTGTAAGTGATCTGTGATGTTTTCAAAATTTTGAATTTTTTCCTCGATAAATGAATGAAACCCATCTTCTAAAACTGGGGACCCCAGGAGGCGTAGAGTAGCTTTTTCTAAAATTTTGATATTGGGAGCTAAGTGGTTAAATTTTACTATAGTCGAGAGTCTGTCTGTCGAGTCACTGATAAAGATTTCGCATTTGTCAGAGTTGAGTTGTAAGCCGATAGATTGAAATTTATTTTTAATTAGTTCTAAGTCTTGTAAAACTGTATGTACATCACCCCCTAGAGTCCCGTCGTCTAGGTACCAAATGTTGAATTTTGAATTTATTTGTTGTATGATGGGATGTATTGCAAGACTAAAGATGACTGGTCCCAAAGGATCACCTTGCTGACAACCAACTGCTGATTCTAAAAGATGATTCTTGTAAACTAATTTTGTCGGGTGTCTATAACATTGCCAAAGAAATTTATAAATATGGGGAGTTTCTAATTTGGCTTGGGTCAGCAAGGTATCCCGATTCACTGAATTGAAGGCATTCCGTAGGTCAACCTTCAAAATGACCTCACTTTCACCACTGCCAAGGTACGTCGAAAGTGCGTGTATGGCAGCCTCACAGCCCCCTTTCGATCCGAAACCGAGTTGAAGGGGCTGGAATTTTGCTGCAAGCTCGGTACTATAGTACTTGCAGCAAATTTTGGCTGCCAATCGCCGAAAGGTGCTTCCTACGGCAATGGGACGAATGCCACCGTCCCTCTTGCGCAGAGCACAAAGGTTGGCCCCATACAGAATATTGGTAATACCTTCGTCCACATTGCCGGAGAGCATTAGATTAACTAAGGCCGTCAGCTCCTTCAGAAGGGCATCGCCAGCCTCGCCAGCGCTCGGGCACATTAAATCCTTAAGGTGCTGGGGAGTGAGGCCATCGAGACCGCCAGCAGATCCGCTCCGGAAGGAGCAAACGGCTGCGAAAACGTCCTTGGCAGTAACACTGAGACATTCAGTGTCAGAAGTTGGTGGTTCTGGGAAAGAGAGGTCAATTGATGCCGGTGGATGCTTACTCTGCAACCCCGCGAGCGTGTCTGGAGAGTAAGGTGCCACCACATCGCTACTAAAAAGTAACCTCGACGCTCCCCTAATATCACCTTCCCTTATTTTATTTTCTATAAATTTAAATTTGTTGGGCTGAGAGTTGTAGGTATAAGTTAATTTTGATTCAAAATTATATGTAGAATTGAAACAGTTATCTTTAATTTGGGTTGTCAAAGATTTTTGTGTACTATTGTTTTTTATATGTAATATTCTGTAAGGGAAGGTTAACAAGTGCTCCCAGGCCGATATAGAGTTCACATTAATTACGTGCTTGATAGCATTAGCTAAATTTTGAGCCACCGAGGGTCTTGCGCCTCTGGGTATTCTCTTTAAAACCGGGACGGAATTTTTCATTTCACTTAAAGACTGCCAAAAAGGAATTTGGGAGGAGTTGGGTGAAACATCTAATACAGGGGTCGTGGGACTTGGAAGTACATTTTGACATTTGTGGATTTTGCCAATATGCACTTTCAAGCCCCGCTCACCTTTGAAAAATCGGGCCTGGGAACAATATGGGCAGCGCACAAAGTTACTTATAGAAGCGGGTTGACCTGAACACACATCCACATTGTCACTGCCGTTAGAGTTTTGAGACATTTGGATTACACTTACGTATATACACTATTATTTATAAAAATCACTAAAAATATAAATATACGTATAAACAAATTTGACAGTCTGATTTTCTGTTCTCAACACGCCTGCGCCTTAGCATCCTAGCAACGCGAGGACCGACGCGACGCCACAGCGCAGCGCCAGCGCGATGCACTCACGTTGCCCTAGGATGCGCTGCGTTGTTTTCAGCAGCACTTCAAATAACTTAGCCGTCCACTACTGGACATAGGCCTCTCCCCGTGTTGGGGGTTTTGACCTGCGTTGGGGGTTGGTTTTATTTCGAGTTTTCCTTCTCTCGTAGTGGTGTCGTCTGCATATTTTTCTTGATAGTAATATATTATTAATATTGTTAATAACAATTATAGTAATATTTTATTATATTCATATTTTGACATATTCAAATTCAATATTTATTTTCAATATTATGTATATGCATATATTTCTAAAAATAATTACTAATAAAAAAATAATAATAATATTATTAAATAATATTATTATTATTTTACCTGTTTTATTTACATGCAGTCACGCCTTTTTCTCAGTGAGCAGGTAACCGCATGTTTCCAATGAGCATTTACCATCTGAAAGGGGTTTGTAGTTCGCACCGTACAGGTATGAATTGAGGGTTCCCTTCAAGGCGCAAGTGGAACTCGGATTGAATGTGGAGTTGCTCCACAGAATATAGTTCACCTGCTTACATCTACTTGTTCACTGGAGGAACCTATAAGCACGCTAGGAAAACAGAAATTCAGGGTAGAAGCGGCGTAGAGCGTCTTTGGTTCTTTCTCCTGTGTCTGATAAAAATAATTATGACGTAACATGCATAGACATAGGATATGTACATTTTCATGACATGATGTAATTCAAAGAGATTGTATGAGAACGAATCAGTAACAAATGAAGCACGCCCATTAATTAAACTGAATACTGAATTGTAATGAAAATATTTCACGCGAAAGTAGACTATTATTGACTACTGAAATGAACGATATAATTAACAGTAGATTGACTATGTTTTTGGAAAACGTGATATTTATCAGTTCATCATTCAAATCATAATCATTATTCATCAATTTACTAATTTGCAATTCAAAAACATTCACCAATGCTTTTTAAATTGTTACGTTTTCAGAATCTTATTAGTATCAAATATCAAGATCTTCTCGATTTCAAAAGATCTATATAATTCTAGTATGATCTTCAGACCCAAAGTCAACTTCACCAGCCAGCTGACGAGGATGATCATCAGACAAGCTCCTGGCGCAGGAATGCCTCTCAGGGTGGAAGTTCAAACGTCGCGTCGGTCGAACAGTCCAATAAAGTCTTAGTCAAGTCTATTGATAATTGGGTGTTGGACAAATTTTGGAAACCTATCTTAAAAGATGTAGAATTTTATTTTATGCCTCTTAAAATTTATCTTTTTCGCGAAAAAACAATTTAAATATGAAAAAAAATGCGTTTTTATTTTCGTAGCTTTAAAAGTGCGTGAAAAACGGTCGGTAACGTGACATTTGGGGCGTGACGTAATAAAAAAAATGATATTAAGAGGGGGTATAAAGGAAAATTGCCGATCTTTGATTTGATTTTTATACCCGAAAGTGTGCCACAAATGAGCTTGTTTTTTTAAAATAGTAAATACGTTATATCTGAAAGGTCCTCAATTTGGTGAAAACATAAAATAATAATATTTTGTCGATAAAATAAGATCACAAAGTTAGGCCTAATTTTAGATTATAATTAATTTATTTTCAAGATTATTCATATAACTGAGTCAATTTTTATGTACAAAGTATAAAATTTTAAAATCTAGTGACTCAATTTTTCACTTTGTTAAAATTATCTGGAATTTACGAGTAATTAAAAAAAACCAATTCGGCGCTTACGATGTTCTTATTCCGCGCATAACGGTCTCTTGCTATCGCACCTGACCCGAGGTGCCGGCCATCTGTTGTTTCATCAATTAGTCGGGGTCGCCCCGATGAGACGAGAGCACTGTTTTTCTGTTTTCCGTCGAAAAAGTTCGTCGAAATTATGGGAAATAAAAAAAATCAAAAGATAAACTCTAAAAGAAAATATAAAAAACTAAGAATTCAACTCTTGGCTAATTGTCGAAAGTAATATTTCTTTATTTTCTTTAGTTTGTTACTAAGTACAATTTTTGTATCAACCGTTGCCAGGCAGTCCGGGTATAGTATATGAAAATCAAATAGATGTCTTAGACCACCTCGCGTTTGAAGTATGTAACTAATGTTATTTTTTATAGCAGTAATATAATTATATTTTGCGAAAGTACTTATACATTGTATTATCAATTTTAATGCTTTTCAGAGTTGCTTCAGCTCGTAATATAACACAAGCTGATGAATCCGATTCAGTCGCATAGCTTAGTAAAATCTGTAACTTGTAACTGTTTATACTGGAGATTGATGGCGCTTGGCGGAATCTGCTACACATATTGAATAACACACTTGTACTTTTCCACTGATATTATTACTAGACCTGACCGGTTTCGCCTTACGGCATTCTCAAAGGTTCACATTGATGTTTCAAAAATTCCGAAACACTACAATATTTGCATTTTTTCCTGTGTGGGTAGTTTTAGAATTCGGTATACCAGTTAAAAAATTCCCCAAAATGTGGGAAATAATTATAAATCAAATACATAGGGAAAAAGAATCTTCTCGGGCGGGACTCGAACCCGCAGTCTTTTCCTTACAGGGGGAATGCCTGACCAATTCGGCTACCGAGACGCCCGATATGATTCAAATTTCGCATCTTATACGTCTTTAAGGCAACGTGGCGTCATCTACCGATTTTTCTTACGAACTATCGGAATCAATGAATGATGTTACAATCATTTTTAAACATTGATTTTTGATAACTGCGCCCAAACAATTGAAGGAATTTTTACAGCATTAAGTATGCTAACTATACAAATCAAATACATAGGGAAAAAGAATCTTCTCGGGCGGGACTCGAACCCGCAGGTAAGGGAAAGACTGCGGGTTCGAGTCCCCCCCGAGAGATGCTGTAAAAATTCCTTCAAAAATAATTATAAGTTTGGCCTCACAATTTTTAAATGATCAATATAATATATAAAATTGCATTTGAATTATAACGTCAAGGAATAATTTTAAATGTCAAATGAAAATAATAATGTCGAATGGTAATGTCTAATTACAAATGATTAAAGGAAAATTCTATCGAAATGTCAAAATCATAATTAAATTGCATTGAATAAAGTTATTGTTTTTAAATTCGGTGGAAAAGTACAAGTGTGTTATTCAATATGTGTAACTTGTAAGCTTATTGCAATTGTTTTTTCTCACATTCAGTAAACATTTAAGATTCTATTCACTAAATAGAATTAAAAACTGGTGGTAGAAATTTGATGGCACAAATTTGTCACTAATTTCGACCGGGTTGGTACCACCGTGCACAAGTGCGAAAAACCCTCCATAGTAATCCAAGTGCATAGCCGGGCCGAGGTGATGGTAGTCGCAGCACTAGTGGGACCGGTGGGTTTTGGCGTAGTCTAGTGGGGTGTGACGCGGGGCGCCGCGCCGGGCAGGGAGACCCGTAGAAACGGTGGTGCCGCTGGCCGCCCGCGGCATAGTACAGGGGCCCAACTGGGACTAACCACCCTGGAAGGCTGCCCCACCAGGTCGCGCATAATCCCGATATGGCTCGTCGTGCCGGTTGGCGACCGGATGGGAGTCCGGCGACCATATTCGGGGGGGTACGGGGGCCCTTCCGTTCGGCGCGTCGGCTCTCGTCATGCCGTCACAATCATAGACAAAACTAATGTCCCATGTATTGTCACACGGTGCTGCGGCGACAATCACCTCTTTTTCACGCCTTCCCATCCATTCCTTTCCATTTACCATGACAGCGCACCAAAAAGATAGAGTCAGAACAGCGGCTAAGGAGTCTCCCACAACACGACTATTTGAGGTGGAGTCCACGAACATCTGTGGGCTCCATACAAACCTCAACGCCGTCCACCATCACCTGGAGACGGCGAAACCAGCAATGCTGTTTCTGACGGAGACACAAATACGCCGCCCTGACGACACGACCTACCTGCTTTACCCCGGCTATGTTATCGAGGAAAATTTCCGAGCAAAAGCCGGGGTGTGCGTGTTTGTTAGGGCGGATATTTGCTGTCGCCGTTTGCGCTGTCTAGAGGACCCATCCTTCTCCATCCTGTGGGTACACGTAGACCATGGCCCCGCGAGTCAGATCTATGTGTGCCTTTACCGCTCCCATACGGGAGATGCAGAGGTAACTCGACTCTTTGAATACCTGAGTCAGGCGGCAGATGATGCGCAGGAGCGGTTTCCGAACGCCGAATTGGTGTTTTTGGGGGACTTTAACGCCCACCACAAGATCTGGTTGGGCTCCGCCATAACAAACCATGCGGGAAGAGCCACTCACGCATTTGCCCTGGCGCATGACTTGACTCAATTGGTGCACAAGGTCACGAGGATACCAAGAGAGTCCGGCCTAGAGCCCTCTCTGCTAGACCTTCTGTTGACGAGTCGCCCGGACCAGTACAGTGTCTCGGTGAGTGCTGCTTTAGGTAACTCCGACCACTGTCTGGTCCGCTCCACCGTGCCCATTGTAGCGCCCCCACGACCCGTGCAGGGGAAGAGGCGTCTATGGCACTACTCGTCAGCGGACTGGGATGGATTGCGCGACTATTATGCGTCCATCCCGTGGGTTGAACGCTGCTTTGAGGGTAAGAACCCATCTGAGAGCGCTACTGCCGTCGCCGGTGAGATCGGTCTAGGTATGGAATACTATATCTCATACACCGATGTCACCGGAGTCCGCGGAGCGCGTCCGTGGTTCGGGCGCGAGTGCGCGGAGGCTGTTGAGCATAAACAGTTTGCGTACCGCGCCTGGGTGCGGGCGCGCGCCACGCGCGATCCCAACGTGGGTCACTTCAAGGCGGCGTACAACAGAGCCACTAAGGTCTGCAAGAGGGCATGCGTTAGAGCGGATGCCCAGCGCATAGCACGGCTGGGCCAAGAGCTAGTGGCGCATCCTACGGGTAGCCGTGGCTACTGGCAACTGGCCAAAGCCGTGCAAGCCAACTTCTGCCAGCCCTCGCTGCCCCCGCTGAGCAATCCCGATGGATCTCTGGCCCATGAGCCGCAAGAGAAAGCAAATTTGCTGGTCAATCTCTTCGCGGCCAACTCCCGAGTCGATGATTGTGGTATGCAACCACGGACAATGCCCACTGGTGACCACGCAATGCCTGATATACGTATCAGGCAACGCGATGTCCGTGCAGTACTGCAATCACTCGATGTCCGGAAAGCCAGTGGTCCTGATGGTATTCCAGCGGTCGTACTTAAAAAATGTGCAGCGGAGTTATCTCCTATGCTAACGCGACTGTACCGACTGTCCTACAGTTCGGGTACAGTGCCTTCGGCTTGGAAGGAGGCGAATGTCCAGCCGATCCCCAAGAAGGGGGATCGC
Source organism: Eilema sororculum (assembly GCA_914829495.1). Lineage (NCBI taxonomy): Eukaryota > Metazoa > Arthropoda > Insecta > Lepidoptera > Erebidae > Eilema > Eilema sororculum. The sequence continues at coordinate 5,985,903 of OU618532.1, forward strand.
TCGGACCCAGCCAACTATCGACCCATAGCCGTCACCTCAGTGCTGTGCAAGGTGTTCGAGCACATAATTAACACACAGCTCATGCGCCACCTAGAGGATCACTCCTTGCTTAGTGACCGGCAATACGGTTTCAGACCGAAACGGTCAACGGGTGATCTTCTGGCGTACATGACCCACCTTTGGGGTGAGGCTATGGAGAAGCACGGTGAGTCACTGGCAATTAGTCTTGACATCGCCAAAGCTTTCGATAGGGTATGGCACAAATCGCTTCTTTCCAAGCTACCAGCCTTCGGCCTGCCTCCTAGACTGTGTAACTGGGTTGCAAGCTTCCTGCAGGGGCGCCGTATTCGCGTCCTTTGTGATGGACGAGCTTCGGAGTTCTTGCAGGTAAATGCTGGCGTGCCGCAGGGTTTCGTCTTATCTCCCACTCTCTTTCTTCTGCATATCAATGACATGCTCTGTAACGGAAACATTCACTGCTATGCAGACGACAGCACCTTACACGGGAGTTATTACGCACATCCTGCGGCCAAGCAGTCTGATATCGCGGAAAAAAGGCAGCTTCTTGTCACTGACCTGGACCGGATCCTGGACCACATTTCTCAATGGGGCGCTAGGAACCTGGTCGAGTTCAATGCCAAGAAGACCCAGGCATGTGCGTTTACAGCAAAGGTATCTCCTTTCCTTCCCCTTCCCACTCTTCAGAGCACACCACTGCCACTGCAGGATCACCTCACTATCCTCGGTATGGATGTTCGCTGCAAACTGAATAACAAAAACTATATCGAGAGTATCATCAAATCAGCCTCGCGTAAACTCGGAGTCCTGAACAGAGTGAGACGTTTTTTCACGCCGGAGCAGCGGTGTCTTCTATATAAGACCCAAATTCGTTCCTGCGTGGAATACTGCTCACATCTCTGGGACGGCTCCGCAAAGTACTTATTAGATGCTCTCGACAGGTTGCAGCGACGTGCGGTCCGCATTATTGGGGATCCTGAGGTCACGAACACCCTCGAGCCTTTGCAGATGCGTAGAGATGTTGCGTCTTTGGCAGTTTTCTACCGTCTCTACCATGGTGAATGTTCTGACGAGCTCTTCCAATTAGTCCCACCCTCCCCTTTCCTTCACAGGACGACACGTGCAGGGCTAAGATGTCATCCATTTACGGTGCAGAGTATACCTGCTAGAACCAAGCGTTTCAGTGATTCATTCCTATAATACCACTAAGGCCTGGAATTCCCTGCCAGTTCATGTGTTTCCTTCTTCCTACAGTCCTGGGTCCTTTAAGCGGGGCGTGAAAAGGCATCTAATGAGGCCGTCAAGCTGAGTGCCACCACTGTTAACATGGTAAATGTTTACGATGGTGACCCTCTTTCCGAGACTTTGCCTTTAGCTTAACATCAGGCGAGGTGAAGTCAAATTGACGAGTCCTGTATAAAAAAAAAAAAAAAAAAAAAATATGCAACGTTGTATAATCTAGACACGCAGTAGCGTGTAAGAGAAGTAGAGTGTAATATAAACAAGTAGAATGGTATGGTTTGAGATTCACATGGTCATTCACATTTGTGACGGGGGTTTTTTAAATTTTTAATTTAATTGCAAGCGCATTCGAAACTCCTTCCGACTTGACTTTATACTATAATTACTAAGTTATAAACTACACTGTACATATAAAATGGTGCGTGGCGTCAGCGCTACCTAGTGGCCCCATCTGAAAACCAGCGCTGTGCATACTCAACGAAGGGTGTGCGCAGCATTCATGCTGAGATGGGGCCCTATTTGGGTTCGCATAGTGTGGAATGTTGCACCCGTAGCTTAATTTAATATACCTACTAATAAAACTGTAATGCTTACCTACCTATTTATACCTACTTAACATGTCCACTGTGTAGAACTTAAATAAAATATTTTTCTTTCTTTCTTTCTTTCTTTGTAATAAATCTCTTGTTTACTGGAGTAGCCCCTTCGTTTCTATTAATGTATAGCAATGTTAAAACGTTATAAATGCCTAGGTTAACGGTGCAAGTGAGAGGCGGAGACGTGACGAAATTTTACGTTTGAGAAATTCACCCATGTAGTGTGATTACTCACCGGGATATTTACTATGTTGTTTTATTTATTTTGAGTAACTGTTACTATGTTACGTTAAAATGATGGGAATGAAGTTATTAGAACCATGGCTATTTATTTTGCCTTTTTTTCAGATCATCTTCTAATGTAGAGAACATCCCGACTAGTAGGTACTGTTTATAAAAAAAGAGATAAGTGAGTTTCAAAATCTCACTACATAATAAGCCATTTCCTTTGCTTTGGTTAAACATTCATTTATATAAATCAAGCAAATCAAATATAAAACAAGTAATAGAAAAATTCGACCACATGGAACACGGACGACCGCCCGTGGAAGGCTAGCTCAGAGTAAGAGCACTGGAACGCCAGGGTTCACGACTCTGGCGTTGAAGTCCCATTGTGGTTTGAATTTTTCGGAAAAATTGTCCACGTTGAATATTTTTAGTTTCATGCAGTTTTTAACTATGAAATCACTTTTCTAAAATCACATATGTCGAGCAAATTGACAAAATTTCGTAAACGGCCTCGTAATATCCACATTATTGACGTCATCTTCAACTCTTTTTGTATTTCCAATTATAGATTAAACAGTAAAAGATTTTTTCAAATTAAATTTCTACAGTGATCGTCTACTTTTATGAACTAAAAGTAATATCTTTAGGCTTCTTGAACCAATTTCAGTATGAAATATACATTTGTTTACCTTATTCTTATCTACCTATAACAAAATTGAAAGTATATTACATGTAAGCATTTGGCAATTTTTATTGAAATTAATATTTCTATAACTTACTTTTTCGTATTATACTCGTATAAGCACTACCTGTAAAATTATTCAGCGAATCGTCAGAGTTCTTAGGGAGATTTTATCTAAAACACAACAAATTATAATAAAACAGTGAAAATTTATTAAAATTTATATCGTGATAAAAATGTCTTAATATAAATATTTGACGATTTCAAAAAATATGCATTCATTTTGTGACCACTATATTTTAAGCTGTTTATTAAAGCTAAGCTGCTTATGTTTATTTTACAAATCGCACTCATTTTAATTAACACCAAAAATAAAATTCTATATTAATTTATTAATTATCGATGTTGAACATCGATATATTCCTAGAATGATCCGCGAGGCTATTAAAATTAAAATACACCCAAAATTTTAATAGAGAGGATGGATGGAACGTACCACCAGTGGGACCCAGTCATCCACTTAATCAAACCCAGTAAGCAGCAAAATCCAGCAAGACTTAACAACGCAGTGAGCTCATTCTGCGTAAATTTGCAGCAGCCGAAACGTCGGTTTAAAAAGTAAATAATAAAAAATATACGTGTTAGAATCCGTAAAAAGTGGTTTTATTTCAATGCTTATGTTAATTTTACAAATCCCACTCATTTTATCTATCACCAAAAATAAAATTATTGTGTGTTCAAAGTATACCTTATATAGATAATGATCCAGCTCGTACTTTGCCAAATTTTATCTGATTATTTTGGGTATACTGTGCGCCTGCGTACCAAACACAGCGGTTAGCTGCCACACAAAATACTGCGAGACGACAGACGTGTGGACAGACGAGAGCGGGACGAATGAAGTGTGCGGGTGAAATCTGACTTTTTACTAGCTTTATGCGCACTCTTAAAGGCGCATACATTCACCTTCAGTAGGTACATACTACAACTCACGGCGACTGAAAATTATTTCTTACATTTAAATTTATTAAACTTTAAGTACTAAAATTGTGAAGATTACCACCTACATGAAGTGTTCCGTGCCAATGTGCGAAAATACGAACCTAAAATATCCAAACCAATTATTTATACGCGCTCCTTACGATCGCAAACGTAGAAGTCAGTGGATATTCGTGCGATAAATCCCCAGGGTTACCACCCTCACGGAGCCGGTGGAGGTGGTTATGTCGGACTCGAACCGACTAAAACGCACGCCGTCTTGGGTCCCTGGTTGCCGGAGGTGAGATTGCCAAAAGCATATCTCTCGCACCCCGGCATACCCAGGACCATCTCTTTCGAGATGGCCCCTTCGAGTTGTGGGGACCACAGTGTCCCCATCTAGTCCCGGTTACGGGGAGGCGCACTTTGCGCCAACCGTTCTGCGGCCTCCGACGTCCGGTTCGCCTTCGCTCTGCGCGGGCTTCCCGGGCCCGGAGTCTAGTCCGGACCCGACCGGCCGCCTCCTTCTCGAGCATTACTTGCTCGCAGAAGGAGGCGGCCGCACCCCAAGCGTTCGCGCATCGTACCATCGCTGTGAGCAATGTGGCGAGTGTGAGGACTCCCACTCCCAGAGCCGCCACTAGGACCCGCCTCGGCGTGTCCCACGCCGGGCACTCGGTCAGAGTGTGCAGCTCTGTGTCAGTGTCGAAGTCAGTGGATACAATCAGCACGCCAAGATCCAAAGTTTACGAATGATACTCTATTTACTTTATATATTTAGACCACTTTGATGTAAGTAGTAATTTAATTAGTAGCCTTTTAGAATATTATCATATGGAACATAACATTATGCTTGCATAAAATCTATACGTAAGCATCCATACTAATATTATAAATGCGAAAGTAACTCTGTCTGTCTGTATGTTACGCTTTCACGCCTAAAGTACTGAACTGATTTTGATGAAATTTGGTATAGGTGTAGAGTAGACATCCACGCGGGCGGAGCCACGGGCAAAAGCTAGTTTATCATAAAACTGGAACTACCTACCATTGGCTCGGCAAAGATGAGGACCACTGCTCATTACTCAAGCCGTACAAGGCTCCGGGTTTTCTTGAAACTATTTTGTATGATACTGGATGTATTTTAATTTGTTCAGTTCGTAAGTGGTGGCAGCATGTTTTAAGAATTTGGGAGGAAGGAAGAATATTACCATTAACACTGATGAACATTGTTAAGTCCACATTTAGCAATGTTCATCCACATACTTGATAATGATTTCGCCCGCGAAGTGTTGAATTTTTCAAAATCCTTTCGCAGTATTTGCCAAGCCCATAGAATAAGCCTGTCAATTTACGTAGTTTTCAGTAGTTCAGCCCTGTTAAGTCAGTCACTCAAAAATGACTGCCTTCATAACATGTAATTGAAAAATACAGGGTGGAAGACGTCAAGCGAGTTTTCGAAATGATTTAAATATAGTTTTGTTTCATTTTTAAAATAAAGGAATGTTTCCTTTGTGTAAATTTCACTATTTCCAGTATTTCGAGTACTTCGGTTCCAGTTGGGTTGAAAATCTTCCACCATTTATAATGATGAGTTTGAACTATTCCGAACTTAACGCGGACGAAGTCGCGGGCAACAGCTAGTACCCAATTATAATTGTTCGGGCTTGTACTAAAACTCATAACCTTAAAATCACCTATCATCATAGGGGTAAAGTGGGGTAAACATACACCACTTAACGAATCTCCTGAATATTTCTATGAGTATAGTAATATTTTACATAGAAATAAATCAACCACGCGTTACATTTTTTTGATTGCATAACGTTTCGCTTTTAGGACCTACACCTTTTAAGGTAAATGATTTATCCTCATCCTGGATCGGGCATGACCCTCGTAGGCGATTTATTCGCGATTATCCTTCCGCGGTTTCACCCGTATTATCATTGGCGTCTGCTTTCCTCCTAGGTGTGAGCGTGATGTTATGTAGCCTAATTGGCGGGGTGAAATTCAAAGAACGCACATTGTTAAAGCAGGAAACTGTTTCGAATGACTGCACACATTATAGTGAAGACAAAGTGGGACTAAAATGCATGTTTGTAACATAAATTTCTTTTGGTTTCCACTTTCAAACAGGCACGCTTATTTGTTTACCAGTGCAGGGGTAAAACGAACGCGACTAGGTGGCTCCTGAAATTGACACGCATACATACTCTTCAGTTCTGTAATTCGAAAAAGTATGCCACTGATGTTTGTCTCTCATGATGGGTCTCATACATACCTACAGCCATCTTAAACTTAAATTAATCTGGCAAGTATTGTCCCTAATTTACTCACCTTGCAATGTGTTGACCTACTCTGATACAACTTATCCACGCATCCTATTTCCACAGGCACCTATTCCCGTATTAATAAAACAGTTTATGTGCTGTTCCATATCGTAATCTATGTTTGTGCCAGGTTTCATCCAAATCCGTCAAGACGTTTTGCTCAAACCTTCATATTCATGAATGTAATATTAGTATGTAGGAAAGTAATTTATTTATGAAATATTTCAATGATCCATCATAGTAACATATGGTGGATTTACAAAATGGAAACCATTACTCTAAGGCCAGAGTGCTCACGTCTGTAGATGGATTACTTGAGATATGGAGTTGATCGGACATCGTACTAGTGTTATCAAATGTTGGATCGATTCACGATGGACGCAGGATTCCAAGGCTGTTGTTATTGAAAGCTGGTTAGCATGGCACGACAGGTTTAACAACAGTATAGGAAGCTCGTGAATGAACAATAATCTGCCTGTTTTTCTACCTACCTCACAGAGCAGTGTAAGTTATTAGCGGGTAATTTCCAGAAATTTTCTACATATATATAAATTAAGATGTCGGTTATCGCGAAAAAACATCTCTCAAAAGACGTAGATAGTTAAGTTAAGCTAAGTTTCATGCCTCTAACTTTGAAAATGACGAACTTTCCATACAAACGTTTATCACCTATTTTATCCTATTAGTAGGTAAGTAGATATTGAAAAACGCTCATACACCTGTTCATTTATTTCCTAAAAGACATAGGTTTATGAAATTTAGTGCATCTAGCTCTTCTTCTTCTTCTTTTCGTGTCAACGATTCACTTATAAATGACTACACTATTCGAGAATAAAATTCTGCCATCTTAATCGCACTGTCAGTGGCTTTATTTAAGTCGTCTTTAGTGCATGAGGCAGGACATAGGGGACACGAGACCAAATGCGCCATAGACTGCACGGGGGCACCGCAGTCACATGCAATTAAGCCCGGGTCTCGCATTCCCCATCTACAAAGATTTTGTCTAGACCGACCAACCTGTGTACGTAGGCGATTAAGAGACTTCCATACGGGCCACAGGAGGTTCTGTCCGGGAGGTAGTTTTTCCTGGGGAGGTAGGAAGTCCGAAGGTGGTGGCTGTTTTTCTTTCCATAGGGAAGTTCTCATCGTGGCAGGATGTTCGTGTGCGGGTGCGGCTTTTACGGTTTGCATGAAACTCTTACGACTCTTTAAGCGGGCTCTAGGTGGTTGATGTCCATATAGTGTCGGGAGTCGGTTTCTTGTTTTGCCTTTTCCAGTCTGCAAGCAACAGCCCGTCGTATAGCAGGTGGTGCGATACCTGAGAGGACTTTCATACAAACTTCCATCCCTTATTTTACCCCTTTTACCCCTTAGCAGAATTTCGAAAACTTACATCATAAAATCAATCAAACAATCAACTACTGTCAAAATTTCAAGGTTTTAGGTCCAGCGGTTTAGGCTCTGCGTTGATGAATCAGTCAGTCAGTCAGTCGGGACAAGTAATTTTATATGTATAGAAGATTGCTGGTCGTTTGTATCGCTTAAACTCGGGAACTGTTGGACCGATTTTCTGATTTTAGTTTTCGGATGTAAGATAACTGAAACATTGCGAGGGAGAGGGAGAACAAGAAAGAAATTTGACGCAAGTGCCAGTTAATTTTTACATGAATATTATCTTCATCATCACTGCGTCAGTCACGGTCGGTTGTAAGTTCAGCTAAACCTAGTCTAATAACCAGCAGTTGTACTTACTAACAGGTAAGGCTGGCTTGGAACCTTGATGGTAGCTTCAGGTTTTGTGTAATCCTCTGGGAAAGCTATCTTCGTTATTGCTGCGAGTAACTGATACTGCTCGGTTAATGAGGTACGGCTATAATCCGTCAAGCTTTAGTTTCTACGCTATTTTTCTCGTAATTTTAGTCTCGGAAATGTTAGCTCATCATATTACCTAAAGAGGGAAAGCACATCTTTTTCAAAACCATAAAATATTGCATAGATTTAGTCACAAGAGAAAATAATAAAGTATTTTGAGAAAAAAAGAACTTATCTTTATTTTCCCCACTTTTTATAGAATTAATATTTAAATTTTATGGCGTAAAGTATGGAGAACCTGTATAATGTATGTGCCACGGAACAGAGAATTTCTGTTCTATGGTATGTGCATTCTATAACATAGAAACGTTTATGAAGTAATGCCATTTGAGCACCAGAGTATTATAAATTAGTTTGATACCACTTTTGTTGCCGACAGTCCTAATACAAAACTTGTATATAATATTCCCTTTGCCCTCGTCCTTGTCCTCAAAACGCGTACAAACAATTCTGTAACCGATTACGTTATGACGTAATACTTTTCTCTTTTATCGGAATCAATTCGAAACTAATTCCGTATTCTCATCGCATCATTTCCAAGTTTTACCGAAGTTAACAGAACACGTTTCGAAGTTTTTCAGGCCTGTACTGCGTGTTCCCTGACTTATATGTAGACCTAATGAAGATTGGTCTGTTGAAAAGTTTCTCGGATGTTAATATATATAGGCTATTGAATGTAGGTTTAGGAACGTACAACAATTTACGATACTGTTCTATCTTTATTGAAATTAATGGAATAATAAAAATGAACTGTGTAATTTGTACCTGATATGAAGACCCAAACCAGACCATGCCAATGGACTTTGACAATGAATTGGCACAATGAGTTTAAAAGTGTGTGAAAACCAGGTAGGTACTATGAAATTATGTTCCTAAGCTTGATTTTAACACAATAATTTGTATGAATAGACCATCACTTCTATTATGAGTTATGACGCGTCACGCAAGTAGCTCACTCTACTGCAACGCCATGCGTTATAATATAAACGTTTCGTTGTAGTTGATACACATTCCTGATGTTTCATATTCGTTCTATCAGTTTTTAGTAGAAAATGGGACAGGACCACCAAAACAACAGGAATACCAAAGTCAAGGTTCCCCTAAACAACTTATAAATCAGAGCCAATGACGTCACGAGAAATGAACGATCGGTGACGTAGCGGCGTATACGATAGGATTTATGATGTCGCCGAACAAAGTGAGGGAACAATAAAGGTATAGCGGTTTGTTTTTATTAGGTGCTAAGCGACCTTCAGGACTGTGTGACGTCAAGAGCACGGAACGTGATGACAACGATGTGCTGACGACCTCTGGAGGTGTGCTAATACAGATATAGATATATATATATATATATATATATATATATATATATATATATATATATACATCTTGAAGGACATGTTGCGTCCTACATGGCGTTATTTACCAATGATGCTGCGTCCGACTGACTTTGTGCGCCCGGAATACGGACGCAAGATTGACCGACCCTCATTTTTAGCCCAATGGTCCCTTATGATCCTTAGAATGCAATGGCGAAAAATTGGCATGGACGTAATTCCATCACTACAATGCCTTTTAGCGTATAATGTAGTTCCGCCATCGTCCGACTGAAATTTGGAGGACACTAGTGTTCAGCGTATAATTTACCACGTATACTTTGAGTTCAGTTCACCGATCTTATCGTGTCCATTGAATATCGTATTTGTAAAGTTTTTATCATGATTTCGTGACAACAATCTTGCGTCTCTTAAACATCCTTAAACGGGCACTAGGTACGGTGTCTGAGGGGCCTCCTCGGGGTTCACGAGGGACGCATGGCGCGGGGCGCGGAGCGGCAGGCTTTAGCGCGCTCGCGTACCGAAGTTTGTAAACCAACAGACATGTGCCGGCCGTGATGTAAGCTTATCTGTTCACACCAGCCTGTGCCTCTGAGCTTACCGGTTTATACATTTTTTTTATAGTGCGCTAAATCTCCACGGATACCACCCCCACGGAGACCCCCCCGACTAAAACGCACGCCGTCTTGGGTCCTTGGTTGCCGGAGGTGAGATTGCCGAAAGCATATCTCTCGCACCCCGGCAGACACTTCGGGCTGTGGGGACCTCGGTGTCCCCATCTAGCCCCGGGTACGGGGAGGCGCACTTGGCGGCACCGCCGCGGCCTGCTTCTGCTAGGGTGACAGGAGACTCCGCCGTTCACCCCTAGGCCAGCGCTCATGGAGGACGGAGGTCGTTCCACGACGACCGGTTCGCCTTCCCGGGCCCGTAGTCTAGTCCGGACCCGACCGGCCGCCTCCTTCTCGAGCATTAATTGCTCGCAGAAGGAGGCGGCCGCACCCCAAGCGTTTGCGCATCGTACCATCGCTGTGAGCAATGTGGCGAGTGTGAGGACTCCCACCCCCAGAGCCGCCACTAGGACCTGCCTGGGCCGCCGTGTCCCACGCCGGGCACTCGGTCAGCGTGTGCAGCTCTGCGTCCTCGCTCGCATCACAGTGATGGCACTCGCACGTTGGCTCCTTCCGCATCCGACACAGGTAGCTCCCGAAACACCCGTGTCCGGTAATCACCTGCGTCAGCCGGTACGAGAGGCTGCCGTGTGGCATCTCTAGCTATTCCTCCATGATGAGTTTAACCGCTGCTATTACGGCGTGCCCTGCGCTTGGTCACCCAAGTCGTAGCTCCCACTCAGGGTGGAGATGGGACCTCACGACCCGAATTTCTTCAGGCTCGGGTTCCCGGCTCGGCTCCCGCGCCTCCTTTCGGTACCGAAAGGGTTCTCGCATCCAAGTTCCACGGTAGAGATCCGTCAAGGAGATTCGCCGCCTCCAAGGATATCGTGCGGTACCCCATAATGTCCCTGCTGGCCATTGCACGCTGCGACCCACGCAGCAGACGCGCATTGTGGATCGTCAGGGTCTCCGCCCATATCGGGCACCCATATAGGGCAATGGACCGCAGGACTCCTGCGTAGAGTCTCCTGCAAAAGTCATCCGGCCCCCTTTTTTTTATACCACTTAGATGGCAGACAAGCACACGGCCCACCTGATGGAAAGTGGTTACCATGGACTATGGACGTATGCAACACCAGAGGCGTTACACTCGCGCTGCCTACCCTGAAGAAACCTTCTAATGCCCCTCTTGAAGAACCCCATATTGTAGTCGCTTGGGAAAACCGTGGCAGGGAGTTCCTTTCATACCGCACGGTGCGCACCGTATTCGGATGCAATGTGTGGGGATGAATTCCCTGTCTATGGCGAGCGGTGCGATGATAGAATGTAGCTGTGGGCATCATGTCAAATAATTCATCTGAGCACAAACCATTATATAGGCGGTAGAAAACACACAGTGAGGCAAAGTCCCTCCTGACGCTGAGAGGTTCCACATCGCCTGCGAGTATGGGACTGTCGACGAGCCTCAACGCACGTCTTTGTACCGAGTCGAAAGGGTTAAGCTGGCGTGCGGGGGCTCCGGCAAAAAGATGACAGCAGTACTCCATGTGGGGTCGAACCTGTGCCTTATAAAGAAGGAGTCTGTACTTGCGGCGATGCTCCCCGAAGATCCACCGGCCGTCGAGCACGAGCCCCAGATAGTTCATCTGGGGCTTGATGCCGATGGAAATGTCTCTCACTATGAGGCTGGAATCTTCCGGTGGCACGCGCCGAGGCCCATGAAAGAACATGGCCTCGGTTTTATACGGAGCCACCTCCAGACCCAGCCGCCGGATCCGCTCCACGACTTGGGCAACCGCGGTCGTGGCCTTCATGGTCGCTTCGCGGTATGTAGCCCCGCACGCCGTCACCAGCGTGTCATCCGCATAACACGTGACGGCGGCACCGTCCGCGAGCGCACCGCGAAGAACCCAGTAGTAACCGATGTTCCACAGTAGCGGTCCCAGGACCGATCCCCGCACGACATCTCTCGCTGACCGAGCCCGGTCGCATTTGGGTACAACAAGGGGGGGGGGGGGCTGCTGGCAGCGGCGTTGTGCACCAGTGCCACCGATTCGTCCAGGTCGGTTTCCCAGGCAGGCCCGATAAACCGGTGAGTGTACGGCTTGGCGACAGCGGCGACATTAATGCCTCACTGTGCCATGCTCTGGAGCAAAAGTGCCTGAGCATCAACACAGTGGTTCGCATTTGTCTGCAGGACGCGGAGCTGAGGATCCATTATGGAACTGCCAACCGGCTTCGGCCTCCCCGCGGTGCAGGCATTGGCACCAGCCCTATGGTCGGCCGGCTTGCCCTCTGCTGCACACCTGAAGCAGTGCAACGGAGCTTCGCAACTACCGGCCTTATAATCGGGTTGGCTACAGCGGAAGCAACGGTCACCGACCGTTACCTTCGGAAACTGGCCTCCACCGTGCACTGCACCCCCACGTGGCTCACCGACAGGCACCGGAAGCACCGTGCTGGTCGGGCCTGCAGGAGCCGTACCTGCACCATCTGGAAGCCGCCAATAAGCAGGCCCCGCCCATCGGCAACCTTTGGGTTGCCGCGATGGGGCTCTCCGACGCCTCCGCCGTCAACGTAATGACGACGGCCGTCAATCGTGGGGCGCGGAGCTTCCTCGGCGCTGTTGCCATCGCGGCAGCCTTGGCCCTTCTGGCCATTTTGGCTGCCTTTTTGGCGGCGTTCCGTCTCTGCTTGGCGGCTCCAGCTACCTCCCAGCCCCCTTACGGGGGCTCGGGGATTCACCCAGAACCGGGCCGGGGTCCGGGGTTGCCCTTCCCCTTATCCTTGCCCTGAGCGCGACCCACGATTCTGGCTCTGCTGGTCGAATTGGCGGCTTCACCGGTTGCGCTGTTTGCGCTGGCCGCTCCGGCTGCACCGGCCGCCCCGCCAGAGCAGGGTGCGCCGACCGCTCCGGCTGCGCCTTCCGCATTGACCGAGTCGCCACTCCCAGCAACTCGGTCCCTTCTCTTGAGGGCCTCCAGCTCCGCCGTAACTTTTTGGAGTTGGCGTCGGGACTCGGCCTCCCGCCGCTGTGCCTCAGCCTCCCTCCTCGCCTGTTTTGCCATCTGGGTGGCCAGACCCTCACCGGCAGCTGCGATCTGCTCTACGCATAAGCAGAACCTACAAAACTTCGAGCTAGCGTTGAATGGTGTTGCAATAAGCAGGGACAGTCATATTCGCTTCCTGGGTCTCATATTAGATGAACACTGTAACTGGAATCTGCATGTAGATACAGGATGCAAGACGTGTTTGCTCTACGCCAGCTTAGAAATACAACTTGCGAAAAAACAGCTCTTATGGCGTACCACAGTCATGTTGGCTCAATCTTAAATTATGGCATATTACTGTGGGGTAACTCAACCGACGTAGACAGTGCCTTCATAAAACAAAAACTCGTCAAAAATGATTATATTGCTTTTTAAGATTTTGTTGACCACCAAAGTGAAAATACCTACGCTATACATTGTCACTTTTGTATGCTAACTATTAATTATATTTATTATCTATGCCTGGAGTCATTATAAACCCTTATATAGGTGGAAGCCTCTTGGCTGATAAGCTGGATACAATTATTCAAAAACAGTATTCGGAACCAATCTGTATTCAATAGTAGATGGATGTCATTTAGTTATTATAATCATTATGATATATGCAGAGCATTATACGGAATTGATTTAAACATACATTCGGATGGAGGTGGGAATGTGCATGCAGTGTTTAGTAGGTATACGCAGGTATTCAGTGTGCAAGAAAAATTTAAGAGTGAACGGACGCACAAATTCAGCTAGAAATATTTAATTTGAATATCACCATTTAATGTTTAAATTAAATTTGACGTCGACTACTGATATGATACTGATGAAAACATCTTACATACGCATTGAAAACATTAAAAATCTCACTACATTCAGTGGACGCCGCAGGGTGGTAGTTTGTAAAGACGCAAGAAGTCCTTCGCGATTTATATATATATATATATATATATATATATATATATATATTTATATACATACTAGCTTTTGCCCGCGGCTCCACCCGCGTGGATGTCGGTTATCGTGACCAAACATAGCCTATGTCCTTTCTCATGGTCTAATCTATCGTAATACCAAATTTCATCAAAATCGGTTCAGTGGTTTAGGCGTGAAAGCGTAACATACAGACAGACAGACAGAGTGACTTTCGTATGTATAATACTAGCTTTTGCCCGCGGCTCCGCCCGCGTGGATGTCAGTTATCGTGACCAAACATAGCCTATGTCCTTTCTCATGGTCTAATCTACCCCAATACCAAATTTCATCAAAATCGGTTCAGTGGTTTAGGCGTGAAAGCGAATAATACAGAAAGACGGAGTTACTTTCGCATTTATAATATTAGTATGGACGTATGTAAATCCCCGAATCAAAATCTAATCGAATTTTCAGTCCCACGTAATAGAAGGCGAGCTTATTGCCATCAAGCAAGCACATGATTACTTCGAATACATAGGGAAAAATGAATCTCCTCGGGTGGGACTCGAACCCGCGATGTTTCCTTTACAGGATTACTTGGATCACATTGAGCGTGTCTCGGTAGCCTAGTTGATCAAAGCATTCCCCCTGTGAGGAAAGATCGCGGGTTCGAGTCCCACTCGAGGAGATTTATTTTTCACTATGTATTCGAATTGTAATCTGCGGTAGCCTAGTGGTAAGGGTAATGGACTGCTGAGACGAGGTCTCGGGTTCAATCCCAGGTTTACCATGGCACACACCAATGACTTTTCGATGCTTTTCGAAGTTATGTGTGTATTTATCGCAGTTTTATAAGCGCCCGGTTAATGGCAATAGGCTCGCCACCTATTTCATTGGGACCTAAACATAAACTGGCGAAATGTGGGTGCTAGCACCTCTGCCTACCCCTTCGGGGAATACAGGCGTGAGTTTATGTTATGTTATGTTTTTATGTTTATTCCGATTGTATTGTTATCATACCTAATGCTATAAAATTCTTTCATATGTATGTTTACTGTTGAATGGAGCCCAAACCCTTAATACCCATATACGAATTACTATACTTTATTGAGAAATCTTTACTCTTTTTAATAAACCTATAAGATTTTGGAAAATCAAGTGAGTATTTCCAGTTATGTGGGTTGTTATTCATGGAAATCATTGGTCGCTATCATTCATATGGAAATTAATGTTGTCATGTATTATATTTTACTAACTCACTGGTTCTCGTTTCCATGTGGTCAGCCAATCCAGCAGCGTTGGCCAGGAGGAGAAAAGCTGAAATAAATCACGAGGGTATCTTTTGAAAATAATTTTATTTCTATGTAATATTCGCGTAAACTTTCATTTATCATCCTTATGTATGGAACAGAAAAAAATTAAACTGGTAGCTCCCGATCAACACAGGCGTATGTTTTAACAGTGACTCGAAAGGCCTCTAGATTTATGTGCTCCGATAAATGTCATTTCACGAGTCTGAGATAATAAAAAAATACGGTAATACGCTACTTACGTAAAACTCTGTCCAGCCATAACCCTTGATGACGTCATTAAGATAAGCAAGTAAATGACATTATCTTCAGACAACGTTGATCCGAACTTTCATCAGAACCGAATCGATCATGAAACTGATTACATAATAATCGTTTCTAACTATCGTGACCGGTGTACCGCAGCTAAAATCAATTAGCTAACATCAATTAATCACTAGTGCTGTGTAACAGCATCGATTTATCACAATTCGCGATTGACGATCAATCTATTCGAATGCGTACGAAGATATATTCCCTTGTGATAGTTGATGTATTTGTCATGACATTTTAAATTTATATTATATTGAATTCATTGTGATAGACATGAATGTTGTTTGCAAATTGAGGTTTCTTTGTTAAGTTCAAATATCAATCAATCAATTAGCCTATAGCAGTCCACTGCTAGACATGGGCCTCTCCCAGTGTTGGGAGGCTTCGACTTGACTTTTCAAATAAATGAAAATAAAGTGACATAGTTAGTGCGATTACTAAGCATGAGATTCAATATCGAGTTCGATTTTCTAGCGTTTTTGTTAACTGCATTCCGTACAGAGAAGGGGATAAAATTATAATAAGTTTAATAGTGTTTTATTTTTGTCAATTTAGATTGTAAAAAGTGAATAATCAGGACGGGGCGTGAACCCGCGACCAGTTCCATACAGTATGAGTGCTCTGTCAACTGCGCTACATGAAAATATCTTGAGCTTTCGAAATTATCCTATACAAACGTCTTGTAGAGTTTTTTTTGCATTCAAACCGATCTCTTCCTACGCTACAAACATTTCAAAAGTGCACAATACAGTGTTGTAACCTCACACAAATACGTTCAGCGATTTCTCAATCCTCCTCCGCAAATAGTACGAGTGTGTACTGTAATCTCTTTCTAACGTGTCCTCCAGTTGAGCGATTTAAAACGGCGAGTCGTGACACAATATCACGCTACAGAATGCGACTCAAGACGACACAGTACTGCACGCAACTTATGTACTTACTACCCGACTGTGCCGGCTCAGCTCGTTTCAATTTTATTCTAGACTAGACAAATATCATGGACAATATTCTACGTAGTCTCCAACAGACTCTTATACTTAGAGTATTAGTACCTATACATAGAGTAGAGTTGGTTTGTTTGAATGTAGTTATCCCAGGAATTGTAACAATTTGAAAAGTTTAGTAGATTTCACAGGTGGTGTATTGAGGAAGGCTATAAACATCGTCGCGCTACAACCCTAGGTAGTCAAGCAGTAATTATAAACGTCAGCAAATCCGATAGATTCGCATAGGTACATTACTCGAAATCTCATAAATTACAGGTCGGTTTATTATGGGTTAAAGGTGTGCAATGATGTTTCCAAGTATCTTACGAGTGAAACCAGGGTCAGCCAGCTAGTTATTATAATATCAGACATTTCTTAGAGTACATTGTCATACAAAAACCAATCTGCACTTGACTGATCGAACACAAAACACACGAAAATGAAGCTAGATTTTGATATTTTCGTAACATTTTGCGTTTGTAGCTTACGTTGAACAATAGAACGGTAATGTCTTCCTTGTGACATGGCATGCTCTGGTACCATCATGCCTAGGACTAGCTGCATTATCAGTAAATACTACCTGTATACGTTTTATTTTGTTTCTTTTGACAAGTTCGCCGTCGCGATCTAATTATATTGAATCACGTCGGCTATCGGTTTGAACGGTGCTTGGGTTCTTTCTTGAAATAAGAAATCGCTAGCTTAGGACTTATTTTCGAGAAAAAATCCGTTAATATTTTCATGAATATTGTCAGACTTGGCTTAAATTGCTTTTATGTAAGCAAGTTCTGTCTGACTTCCTAACCTGATGCGATAGTCTGCATCAGAGCTTTCTTCAGCAATCGGCAAGTGTATCGGCCTGCAAGTGATGTTAGCTAGGCCCTGAATATCTCTGTTGGAGCCCCATAGACCCCTCCATTAGATCGATTATATTATTAAATACAAAACCCCTAACAACAGCTAGTGTAGTCATAATTTTGTATCACTTTCCAATATTAAAATATTGTCTATAGTCTCAGAACTATGTATGTATAGCTTAAATTAATACATAAATCATATTACAATGTTTTGCTAGACCCGGCTGGAACACTAAAAACAGCTTCGAATAATAATTTGAAACGTGAACTATCGGATAACTCTCAAGTATAACTGTGTACACAAACTAAACAATATCTATTTACAGGAATAATGGTAAGGAGAATATGCTTCTTGCGAACTACGAATAGCTCTATCGCTGATAATGAACGATAAGGAAACCTTAAACTATTTCACTTAGCGGAGGCACTATCGATAACATTATATTGTCGGTATTAAAATATGCCTTATGGTTATGTTGCACTTCACCCACCAATACATAAGTAGTACAAAAGCAAAACCAACGAAATTCTGTGAAATAGCGAAATTACGAACTACGGGTGTTACTGTCAAATGCATACGTTTCGATCTAATCGTTCGTTTGATCAAATCCGATATTCTTGAAAGGAAAGTGGCGGCCTCTTTCAGAATGTTGGTTGTACTATTATATTTAATGGATTTTTAATTTTTCGGTTTACTTATGTATGTTCCTTAGGTTTTGTTTTGAGCAGCCTGCGTAAGGGGGAGACTTAAATAGTGGTGTCTTAAGTCTAGATATGTTATCTCAAAATACCCAAGTTTAATGTATCTATTGTTGGTGTTACTATTTATACAGAATAAGCTCGTAGTAACTTAACATCTTGTCATATTTCGCCCTTTCTCTCTTCAAATAAGTAAATAGGTAACAGATCTCAAGATAGACCGAGAAAAATATAGATGGGAGACATATACAGTCAGCCTCAGAAATATCTTGACCAATAAAGCCTCAAAATGATTTCAAAACTAGGATATTAAAAGCAATTAAACTGCTTAATTGTTTTTTAGGTTTTTTAAAAAAGAATATTAGAACTGAAATTACTAATAATCCCCTAACCGCTCCAGCTGAACTAAATTGCTTGTTAGGAGTAGGTTCACGTCGTTAGTGCCAGGATTAAAACCTGGGACCTTTTGACCGTAAGGCCGACTTCTAAACCACTAAGCTACGCTCCAGAATTGTATTATTGTCAGAACTAAATCGGTCAACAGGATGGGAAACCTTGTTCATCAAAATCTTTTGGATACTGAATAAACAGAGCTACATACTTGAAATTTATATAAAAAGGACAAAGACTATAATTTTCTAGTTTGAATGTGATTTACGTAATAAATTGAACAGTTGTATGTAGATAACGTGTAGCGTGTTGTCAGCATTAAATAAGGTTTCTATTGGCTTCTGCCGACATGTGGGTCGATTGTGTATATGACTGGGTGAACTAAAAGCAGTTGACTGTAAATTTATTGGTGAGGTAGTTGGCTGACGAACGCACAAATGGTTGGGAGCAAAACTGTTTGTTGATCACGGATAATGATTACGGACAAAAAGTTAAAGTCGCATCTGCAAGCCAATTTACCTGTTGATTGACAAGTGAGGTCAGAATACCAATTTTTCTTACAAGCTGGTATTCTTTGAACAAGGAGTGAAAGAAGCATCTGTCTAGGCCGTTGAGTTAGGTTCCAAAATATTAGTTTTCATCTGGAATGATGGCACGTATGTTCTTAATCCAATCCAGACTGTTACCAACCAATGCGATGTAGGACTGAATACAAAAAATAACGAAACTGACTACAGAACCAGTCTGAAGAAATGAAACCATTCTTTACTGAAATTTACTTGATTCCGTGCAAACTTTTATGAATGCCGTAACGTTGGTATTGATTTATTTTTGTTTTTTTTTTCTAACTTCCCCTATTGAACGAAGTTCGGCATCAGTGTGCCGTGCCAGCCTGTATATGGTGGTTCCACCATCTTTTGTTTGGAAAGGAATATATAGACCGCAGGTGAGTCGTTTTGCTTACATTTTGTAAACGAATTTATATGTGTGTCTTGTGAATATTGTGGTTGAAAGTGTGATTGTAGAAATGTGTGTGTGTTAAACCAAATTTTAAATTTTAAATCTACCTATCTATGTATACTATTATATAATTGCAACGTGGTGGCTTGGAGATATAAAACAATGGGTTATATAATATTAAAGATACCTCTGAACACACTTTTTTTTGAAATTCTTGTCGGTTTGTTCGCGGTGGTCGTTTGAAGCGTCGGTAGCTTAGTGGTTTAGGAGTCGGCCTTACGATCGAATGTTCCTGGGTTCAAATCCTCGCATTTATACTATCGACGTGAACCCACTCCTAACACAAGCTATTTCGCTTAACTGAAAGGGTTAGAGGGAATTTAGTAATTTCGGTTCCGAATTCTTTAAAAAAAATGTTGAACGGACCTAGATGCGCATTTTTTGTTTGAAAGGTCTTGGTCACACTTTAAATGTTAGACACAAAATAGATACAGTCTTAGGTTTATTTGATTGCAATCGGTTGTGGATTAACCAAGCGCGATAACAGACATTCACGTAAAGGCTATAGGTATCATATCAGTAACAAAATTTGAAAGCTCACTGAACCAACACCCCAGCCAGCCAACATATTGAGTAACGCCAGATTTTCAGAGTATTTTTGCTTCAAAAATTTGGTCTTAGCTACTTTTACTTTCAGCTTTAAAGGTGAATAAACTATTTGCAGTGCCATAAACCGATGGTATGTTAGGTAATAGTTACTGCCGGTTTATGGCATTGCAAATAAGTTTTTTTTAACACCACTTGCGTGACGGCCAAGCCCAGCTGAAGGAATTCCTGAAGAAAGCGGGACCTCGTCCTCTAGTACTTCATAAAAAACATGCGTTGCGTACAAATTCCATTTTTATGGCAAATCAGTAAAAGCCGTAATTACCTACTTCACTTTTAAAACGCACTAAAGTCTCACGAATGTTACCTCACGTACCCTAAATAAACAAAGATGTGGGCCTAGCGGCCACGACAGATAAATCTTCGTCTGTAGTGATGTGTCTACGTGTATGTCGATACGATATTTCTTTTTCATATTGGGTCGCTTCTAGTTCAAACGCATCTGGTATCCAAAAATATATTGGTCCCTACAATTCAAATGGATACCCATATTTTATGATTCAACCAGTTTATATTCTACTTCATTATCAAGTTTCTAGTTTTCGTGAAGGCGCAATTGATGTCGATGCCGTTTTACGTGACTTTTGACAAACGATCAACCATTTATAGATAATGTAATTTACCTACGTTGATTGCTTTATCAACATTTATACGATTCATCGTACTGGTATAAGACAATGTTTGTTCGAAATAAATCAAAAACTCCCATGTACTAAAGAGCTTGTCCGTGCAAGTGTCTTTATATAGTGGTTGAAATTCGCGAATTATTTATGTAATGAGGTTAACACAGGTTAGATTCAACCCCATTAAAACATAATATTATGTGTGTTTACCTTTAAGAAAACCATTTTCATCACGAGATTACCCTAACAAGATTTGTACCTACTGCCAAAATTCTTAAACGTAGCACTCGGCATCTCCTCACGTATTGGGATCATCGGTGTCAAGATTTCAGTGATGTCCAGTACCGCAATAACATGAAAACTACTTTAAAAAGTCCAAATAAAAGTACTCACCAAAACATTAACTTCCATGTTTTGTTGCAGTAATACATTACGTTAACTTATCCGATTAATGCGCAATTGTAACTACGTCCAACTTTGTTATCTACTAGTCTAGTCTCCGGCCGAGTCGTTATGAATAGGCCGCTTAGGGACAGAGCCGATGTAATTCATAACGCTGCTCAATATACTCCCCGAGGACTTGGTTCTCGATATGGAAATATACCAACACGGTGTTATGTTCCATTATTCAATATGACACGATCTTGATACTTTTCCTTGTGTTTTTTTGAAACCATATTATCACCATCTTAACGATGATTTCGGTTGCATCCTGTACTGTATTCCGTTTTACTTCTGCCAGCATTAGTGAGAACCTCGATAAAAATTAAGTAATTGAAAGATTAAGTAATTGACTAACGCGACATTTTATTCCCACTTGTTCAAACTTTCGCTCTCCGGGCTCATTCCCGCTGGTCTAGTCAATACTATTAACAACTGAGAATGTGTGGTGAGTATATGAATGAAAAAAAATAAACGAAACATTCGATGTTTCCCACATCCCTAGATATTAGCTGAGTAACTTGCGATTGTCAACACTTGTTTGTGCCGGAGTGGGCCCAAGAATGAAACCCTTATTTAATCAGAGCTTCACCTGCTCGTTCAGATTTTTGTTTATCGCACTTTGAAATGAAAAGAAACTATTTGTGTTGGATATTACCATGAGTGGCTGTTAATGATGCTTGAAACGTGGTAGATAGGACACTGGCGCTTAAATATGGTTATTCAAAGCGAGACCTCTAATTTATAATGCAGACTATGGGTTTTTACACTATATCCTATAGTTTAGAACTTTATAATAGATGCGTTGATCAGTTTTAGCTTAAAAACTTTTCAAACATAAACACAAAGAG
This sequence comes from Eilema sororculum, assembly GCA_914829495.1. Taxonomy (NCBI): domain Eukaryota; kingdom Metazoa; phylum Arthropoda; class Insecta; order Lepidoptera; family Erebidae; genus Eilema; species Eilema sororculum. Next base: position 6,007,842 of record OU618532.1, read on the forward strand.
GTTTTAAACTTTTTAAATGTAACTGTCAGTTTGATGTTTGCTTTAACGTGGTGGCTTGTTTACGATACAATTTTGCAATTATTGTACGTTTAAGGCTCAAAGTTCGTGATACTTGTTGTTTAGTATAATTCGAAGAGAAGGTGTTAATACAGAGAGGTTCATTGATAAGGTGACTACTGAATTTTATGCTTTTTTAGTCAAGACTAAGTCGCTCAGAGATTGTATTGCTGATAGGTCATGATACTTATCACTATATGTCCATTCTTATCATCATCGCCTTCTGAATGATTACGATACACTCCCGCCTTACCCTGCTACCTTCTTACGTAATCTATTCAAGTCGGACAGCTCCGAGTTGGGGTGTTAATCCTGATACTGGTATCAAATGATGAAGCTTCAAAGATTAGTCCTACATACATCATGCAAATACTCACGCTTGTGTGTCCCCGAAAGGGTAGGCAAAGGGGTATTCACACCCACATTATGCCAAATATGATTTTTGGTCCCACGTAATAGGGGCGCGAGCCTTTTGCCGTAAAACGGGCAACAAATTATGTGTTGAATGTTTACTGTCGAAAGGAGAACAGGCCTATCCCTTAGTCGCCTTCATCGACACCCACAGGAAGAGATAGGTTGGCCCAATTCTATTCCATCGGGAACCAACACAGCATCCATTTTACTCATTAAATCTGAATCAAGAAACCATAATTTTAAGTATGCTAAAGTATTGCTATATCTTTACAATATATCCCAAACGCACAATGCTGACGTATATTACGAAGTGTTTTACGTTTCAATCTCAAATAAGTTAGGATGGTTAGTACAGTACCAATATATCCTTTCAAACTTTCAGAACCCCAACCATGGCACAGGATGAAGCAGAAACACTGCGGAAAATGAAGGAGCTAGAAGAAAGGATCAAGGCGCCTTCAATTTGGGGGCGAGTGCCTTCGGGAGTTAGGTTCGAAGACCTGCAGGACAAGCGGTACGAAGATGCTGTGAGGCTGCTGAAGAAACATTACCTGGCTGAGGAAGTAAGACATTTTAGGAATACCTTTGGATGTTAATTCTCGCTTTCATGTTTATCGCATGAATGCTAGTGCTATCCTGAATACATAGAACTCATATTAGGAGTTCTAAAACATATAACTCATAATATGAGTTCATGTTTATGTCGCAGCCAATTAACTTTTGCCTGATAACTAAACGACGTGATTCAATTAACGGCCTGAAAGATATTCCGGCGTAGTGTTTGTTACAACATTTAATAATCTGGCTGGCTAATGTTAAGGCCATTTACTCAAAATAATCTTAAAACCAAAATTTCAATATTATATTCAAAAAATTGTAAGCATCCAAAGTGGTCAAACTATCTTAGCAATCGGTCTTCCAGAAACTCGTCAACATTTTTCTGATGCTGACTGTACGATAGGGTACCACCCAGAAGTAAGGCAGACAGTTCGTGATAGGTTTACTGAGATTAACAGGTAGTATCGGGTGTCCCGCAGGGGTCTCACTTAGGCCCTATTCTTTTCAACATCTACATAAATGATCTACCTGCGTGCTTGAACTACTCTGTGCCTTATATGTATGCCGATGATTTAAAAATTGCTAAAGAAATTACCACTCCTGTCCATGTAACCGAATTACAAAGTGATTTAGATCAGGTGATAAGATGGTGCGCTGTGAATGGCATGCAACTGAACCCCAAGAAATGCCGCTGTGTACGGTTTACTAGGAAGCTGTCTCCTATTGCATCGTCCTATTGTATTCAGCAAAGTGATGTGGAGGAGGTCAAGACCGTAAGGGACTTGGGTGTGGTATTTGACAGCAAACTGACTTTTGTGCCACATATAGAACAAACTATTACGAAGGCTTCGAGAATGCTGGGTTTTGTCATCCGTAATGGAAGGGCATTTCGAAGGCCATCCACAAAAATTTTGTTGTACAACAATTTAGTACGCAGTATTTTAGAATATTGTAGTCAAATATGGAGGCCGCATTATGCTGTACACTCGTTGAGACTGGAGAGGGTGCAGAAACGGTTCTTATGGCATTTGTGCCATAGTGTTGAATTAAACCATGCTTTGGGCTCGTATAACGAGAGAATAAAACATTTCGGTATACAATCTCTTGAGAAGAGGAGAGACTACTTGGACATAATGTTTCTGTACAAAATCTTCAGGGGACTAATGGACTGTCCACAGCTACTGGGTAGGTTCTCGCTAACTGTACCCTCGAGATACCCAAGGAAAGCTGTTGCTCCTCTTACTGCCCCTTTCAGGAGAACAGAATTTGGTAAAAAATCAATTGTTCCACGAATGAGTCGATTACTAAATAGCTGCGGTGCGTCAATGGATATCCACCATGATTCTTTATATGACTTTAAAAGAATGGCAAAACTGAAATTAACTTAGGCGAATTTAATTTTAATTTTCATTTTAATTTGATTTTGATTCATGATTTGATTTTAATTTGTGATTTAGTTTTAATTCCAAATTTAACTTTAGTTCATAATTTAATTTATTCAATTTTTTTTTTCATTTATTATTTAGTTTAGATTCATAATTTAATGTTAAGTCATAATTTAATTTTAATTTATAATTTATTTTAATTCATAATTTAATTTTAAGTCGCAATTTAATTTTAATCTTAATTTAATTACATAGTTTTCTTTTTTAATCATAACTTAATATTAATTTATTATTCAATCTGTGTTTGTAACTATGACTTAATTTTGTTATCATCTGATTTTAATTTGATTTTGACTTGATATATATATATATAAAATTATGTTTTGTTTTTGTAATACTGTGTTAATTTTGATGTACATATAATTTATTGACATAATATTAATTAACTGATATTTATTCTAATGAGAGATGACAATTAACTTAATGTGACAAACTTATGCCAATGTTTAACATATATCGGAAACACAATGCAAAAAAAAAAAAAATATTCTATATAAATAAAACAAACTTAGATAATAGTTTGATTATGATTTGATCGTTGATTTGAATTTAATTTGGATTTGATTTTGATTTCGGTTTAGATTTAATTGAATAATAATTTAATACTTATTTAATAATTTTAATACTTATTTATATTTCATTGAACTGTATTATATATATACTATAAAGATGTTTCAATATGTGATATACTGGTCGGTTTAACTTTTTGAAACCCACTGTATCGAAGCTTGAAATACGATCAGTAATAATATTGTGAATGCTGTGGCTGCCTTAAAAGGTTAAACATCATGCAGAGTATAATGTGTTGCATCTATTGACAAAAATTTTGTATGTATTAACCAATGGCTGTCCTATTAAATTAAATAAATAAATAAAAATAAATAAATAAATAAAAAACCTAATTCTAATTAAATCAGTGGGACTTTGCTTTGAGATGACAGGTAAAAGCCTAATCACGAAAACATATAAGTTTACGAGAATAATGGTTACAGAATTGCCTTAATTAAACACTATGTAGCGTTTTTTTTTGTGTGAAACCATGGCGAGGCGTGACAATTTTATATTTAAGATTGTTATAAAAAATTTGAAACCCGTTTTCCCTTGCAATTCGTGCTCGAGTTAAGTCGGGAAATTTCTTGTCCAAAAAATATAGTTGAGAATGCGGCAGTCTGTCCGAACCCGAGTATTTAATTAAGAGGCAACAAAAAAGATGAATCGGTCGTTCGGAAATCTTAATTTACTTAATTAAGATGTTTTGTGCCGGCGAAAAAAGTGGGTCGAAAACAAACTGGCTGGATATTGGCGGGGGCTCCAGTGAGAGAAGGGTTAATGTTATTTACAACTGGTTGATTTGTGCTCAAATTAAGTGTAAATAATCATGTTTTAAGCGTTTTGGGGTGGGTTTAATATTATATGAAGCGATGAATACTTTTTACGGTTTTGAGATATTAATGTACCTAATATAATTGTTTATTTGTAAAATGGACATATTCTCAAGTTGTTATTGAATACTCAATTTTCGCATGAAGAAACACTGTTTATGTAGATGCTGCCTGCAATAACCTATGTACATTAAAACGCGTATAAGCAATTTTGGGATATGCCGCAATTTTGATGGAAAGGGATAGTACTACGCGCTTTAATATACCTCCATCTTTCTCATTCTGGACCACTACCCAAAACTAAATCGCTTGTACGCGTCATCGTTGGCTCGCTGTAGACCCGAACGCAATCGCTCCCTACCCCAAAATCTTTCGGCACGGATAAATAATTGAAAAATACTTTTAAGATATTTTTTTCACTTTAATAAGCCTCTTTTAAACTTTATTAATAGCGCCAACTCCATTCAATTTGTGTCCAATTTCGAAAATTTGTTTCAAACCTTCTCGGCTTTGTTGATTTGATTAAAATACTTGAATGAGTACAATTTTGTGTAAACAGAAAATAAAATACATGGCTAAGTTTAAAATGATCGTTAAAAGATAGTATTATTGAGATAACTCATTTGCGATATGAGACATCTGAAACTCACCTACTTTGTTAGCTTATGTATTGTTTAGAGGTATACACATGTACCTTTTCATATTTGCTTACATAAGATGTGTTCCCATTTAGACTAAATTTGAAAAATTCAGAAAGCTGTATGACGATTTCAGTATCCTACACAGGCGGAGCTGCAGGCAATAAAAATCACTCTGTAAACGATTTTACTATTCATTTGTGTGTTTGCGTGTATGACTTTGATATGCATTGAAAAACTAACTAGTTCAGTAACTTTTTAGGGCGACTGTCATCCATCGTGTCACCCGATGTGTGCGTATGCGTTTGTGTGTCGGCAAAAGTTAATAACCAAGATAAAAGTTCTGATCAGAATACTAATTGCTTTATAATTATTTATTTAAATTTATTGAGCAGAGTAATAACAAAATTAATATTGAAGCATCGTTCATAGACAGTTCTTCGATAGCTGATAGTTTCAAAAATCAGTAGATCAAGTCTCTGTGGCCTGGCGTGGCGCTAGTGCACGCAACTGCCACGCAGGAGGTTTAGGTTCGATCCCCGTAAGTGCAAGTATGCATGAACATGGCTATTTGCATTGGTCTGGGTGTTTCTATGTATAATATGTATGCATTCACAAAAAAAGTATCTAAGTGTGTTTATCCGCTTTCTAGATTCCATAACACAAGCGAATTAAGCTTACCATGAGTCTAGATAGCGATGTGTAAAATGTTGTGGAGTATTAAAAAAAATTGTAGGTTTAAGTTACAAGCGTTCCTCCAGTTGGGACCAGAGACCAGTGCGGGTTCAAGTCCCAAATTAATCTTTTCCTATTTAAATCTATAAGAAAAATTGGTCGACAAATTCATAAAATTGTGTCAACTATTTCAGATTACTTATAGATCAGTTAAATTGATCGAAGATAAAGAAGCGACAGACGAGTTCGTACACAACGCACGGATATGGATGAAGGACAAGATGTCCATTGCAGCGGTAAAAGAAGGCACCGACAAGCTGGTTGGAGTGCTCATAATGAGGATTCAAGAGAAAAGTGTGTACGAATATTTTTAAAATTTTACATACATATGATATACATGCCGAACGCCGCCTCCATACTTCAAATGCTTTCTATCATCATCTTCTGAACATCCCATCTGTTTTGGGGTCGGCACAGCTGGGGTCGGCTCGTGTTCCAGAAAAGTACTTAGTCCTGAATCTATCGATTTATGACTAGATCTAAGGACAGATTGTATTGTAGATTCTAGGTTCTAATGTCATTGTGAGAATTGATTCACTATTGAGCGTTGTTCTGGAATACGGCCTCATCAACCCAGGACTTCTTGGACCTACCCCTCCTACCGGGACCCGGGAGTAGAGAAGTAGTTTAATTATTATGAAAAAAAAAACGGTGATAAACTTTCCGTAAAATCAGGCCTCTAATGAAAACTGCTAAAATGTACTATTTTAGAAATACCTGGTTAGCCGGATTTAATTTTTCTTCTTTTTTTTCCATTATCCTTTTACCTTCAACCCTTTTTTCTGATCACCTATTCAGCTACCTACTTAAATCCAGTCCAAATTCGTGAACACAAAAACTTTACATTGACAAAAGCCTCCGTTTCACTATTTGGAATCTATTTGCGTATCAATCGAGTTGAATAAAACTCGATTCGTTCGACGGCAGTAACATTAGGGGGCAGATTCCTTCGATGCTTTGGGCCTAAATTTTTACTGCATCCGTAAAAAGAATTCCGATTCAGCTATAGGGTTTTTGCGCTTGGCGTAATTTGTAAGATAAAGCGGAATAATGTTAAACTTTCAAGTGTGGCTCTCTGTTGTACACGTGCACAGGCCACGGTAACCACTTTCCATCAGGTCGTATGCTGGTCTACCACCTAAGAGTTAAAAAAAACTTTCTAGGCTCACTATTTTACTGTATGATGATTCTCTGTCAGACTCAGAATAATAATTATTTTACACATACATTCATACAAATAAATTATTCCATTTGAGTACCAAATTCATGACCCGTAGTATAGCTATCGTGTATTGTGGCAACTGGCAAGAATAAGTGCAAGAATAAGGCGGTTGCAAACCATAAACCAGAAAAAAAATATGAGTACCGCCTTCTATCAAACTTATTTCCATATTTTTAGTATAAGTCGGATTTTTATTTTTAATAATTTATTTCATTTGTTTTAAGTTGCATTTTTACTTCGCAGTCGAGTTTTTTGTTTTCTTAATAATTAAGTTTATTTCAGACTTTTTAGTTATAATATTGCTAAGCGACAAATTAAAATTTTCTTTATATTATGTATATATTTACACTATTGTATACGTAAAAATAAGTACATCTATATATATAAAAATCAATTGCTGTTCGTTAGTCTCGCTAAAACTCGAGAACGGCTGAACGGATTTATCTTATTTTTGTCTTGAAATGTTCGTGGAGGTCTAGGGAAGGTTCAAAAACTGAGAAAAATACGAATAGTTGTCGGGAACTGACATCCACGCGGGCGGAGCCGCGGGCAAAGGCTAGTTTATATATATAGTTGCTTGGATAATAATAAAGTCTAAAATGTATCTATAAAGAAATTCCACCTTAATTATTATATTTATACTCATATCTCCGGCTCTACTCAACCGATTGCAATCAAACAAACGTAAGATTGTAAGTGTGACCGAAAGATTTTAAACAAATAAAACTGCATCGAAACCCGTTTAGCAGTTTTTACGTCAGCCGCGGTCAGAAAAATTTTTGCGCCAAAAATCCGCCATTTTGATTTTCGATAATTTTTTCCTCATACAATCACGAAGATTTTGATGACACCTTATATGTTAACATCCGTCAAGCCGTTCAGGCTGTAGGGCGTGCCAAAGAAATGGACATACATACATAAATAGTCTCGAAAGATATTAACCTCCTTCCTTCGGCAGTCAGGTAAAAATATCTTTACTTGTGTAAAATGACTTGAATAGTCTCCCCAGTTTGTTCTAATGGCCCGAGGAGGGCCAAACCCTTAGGGATATCCCTGGGTCAGCCGGGTTGCGAGGGATATGTCAATGACAGTTGGCGTGCGGTTTTAGTCGGTTCGAGTCCGACATAACCTCCCCTTCCGGCTCCGGCAGGGGGGGTATCCGAAGGGATTTCCGCACGGAAAAAAAGAAAAAAAAAGTTTGTTCTAATGGTCTCATCACCTCACCGCTATCCCTTATAACTTGAACCGTATTTCTTGTACGTAAATTGGATTTCAAATAGCAGATACGGGTAGATCTATATTAGGGGCTACGATCGTATCGTCGGGCACAACACAGCAGACTTAACGTAAGGTGCGCTTATTTTCTGTTTCTATATTGATAACGGCGCATCTAAACTTTAACTAGCTGTGAGTGTCTAGCGCAGGAGTCATTCTCCTTCGTACATTCTTATCAACAAATGGAAAGTTGGTGACAGATGCTTTTGCTTCATCAGCAGCCTCAGTGAATATCGACAAAATCGAAATTAACTCTTCAACGTGTCACGTAACCAAATCGTCACCATGTTGTTTCATTGACGTCATTGGTCGAAGAGAATTGAAGAAATTTATTTTAGTCTACGCCGCTATGCTAAGGCAGTAATTGAGATTTTAGTAGAATTGGCAAATCAAGGAATGTTTCCAAATTCCAAGTAATTGATTTATAATTATGATAAATGACATTGATCACCTGCTCAGCCTGCTCTTGGTAATTGATTCTATCACTAAACGTCATTTATATTTGACATTTGACAACCATAAGTCAAATATTATTGTATGACCATCATTGCTAGAGGCGGCGTACTTTGGAATGGTTTAAATTTACTATTATAATTTCTCTTGAACTTTTGTTTATTGATCAAAATTAATTGAAATTGTTACCATATATAAACTGTATTAGACCCTAGATTATTGTCACCTATAAATAATTCTAGCAAAGCATTGTAAAATCAAAACATTCAAACTTTTTCAAAAAGTAATACCAATGAATTTCCAAATTATATAGTTTCCATATTCACATTTACAGCAAGGCAATGGCTAAGGCCTTTAAAAAAAGACCCTGACAATAAAAAAGACTTGCCAAGTATAACATCTGAATTATCACAATCGGTGAACTGTCACAATATGTGTCGGTACGGGTATCGCGATTTCGAACTGTACATCTTTTTGGTTCTTCGAGCCGGATGATGATCATCTAGTTTGCTAAATTTGATATGTTTGATTACAGGCGCTTTCTCACGAACGTTCAGCCGTGTGAAACTAACCCACAATCCATTGTATAGCTCAGTGATGAAATTTTACAACGACATTGAGAAGCCCGTTGATGTATTTGACAAATTGAAAGTGAAGAAGTACTTTAAGGTTTATCTACTGGCGTTGAAGCAACGGTATCGTCACCGAGGTTAATATACCTTCATATAAAAATTAAGTAGGTAAGCGACTGACCTGGATATACCTAATGTCTATGATTGGATTGTGCAACAGGCTGGTTAGAAAACCTAACCTAACCTTTTTTTTGGTAGAGCTGGGACCGAAGAAGAAGAGTCCACTCAAGCAGCGCGATAATTATTTTCTCTCACTAATGACATACACTTTCTAAATTGCACTCGTTTTTGTCATTGTCGATTACATAAAGTTCCGGACTCGTATGACCTTTATTTTATTATCTGTCTTCTTGAGAAGACTTCGGAAGTCCTCAAGCACCAACGACATGAACTATCTTCCATGCTTGTGTCTTTAAAGTGTTTTCCAGCTAAATCTCTGCATTAGTGATCCTTGGAAAAAAATCAGACAGAATAATGTCCGCGCTTACGCTAACTGAATAAAGCCAGCCTAATGGATACTCTTCCTCTTCTTCTCTCTTCTTGAGACGCAGGACATTGGCCCCGCAACCCAACCTAACCTTAATACCAGACTTTTCTATACTTACTGTTTTACGTAAATTATTCTGTTCATATTTTTTATGTTAATTCAAATTTCTTCCAGGCATAGCCAAAGAAATGATGAAGGCAGCTGAGTTACTAAGCCGGGCCGCGAATGTTCCAGCCATAGCAGGCATATTCACAACCAATAGAATGCAAGTAGTCGCGACGGAATTAGGATACGAAAAACTTAACGAAATCTATTATATTCGCTACCTAGTTGATAATGAAGTAAGTGCCATGAAATTAACCCTGATTTTGATAGTAGTTATCGAGAAATTATGTTCTTTTGGAATTGGGAATATGGAACTACCATATATAAGCTGGTACAGCTAGTGGGTTGGCTGGTCGGAAGACAATAGTCCTTATGAAAACTACAATAAGCCCTAAAGTGCCCTAAGGCCAAGGGCCTAAGCTAAACTGACTTACAAGCCAGAACTTTATGAGTAACGGACAAAGCCCTGGTGAAGGTTTTCCTCTCGATGTCAGTAAGCCATACGGCAGTTACTCTTGTAAAAAGGAAAAAAAAATGTAGGACAGGATAACCGTAGGCTGAACTGAATACTTTAGTGCAAAAAAATACTATACATCTCTTTCCAAAATATGTAACATTTATGAATAAATTATAGCAGTATTATTAAAATTTATATAAAACTAGCTGTCCCGGCGAACTTCGTACCGTCAATTTCTTCCTACCCTCGTGGCGTCAGATCCCGTTCCCGCTGCACCATTTAGGGGGATGAAAAATAGATAATAATTAAATGACGATTGATCATTTTCCTACCGGAAAGAAAAGATGATTAAATTACTAAAATGGCTATTAAAAAATAAGGGTTGATCGTAGAAGGGTGAAGATTGAGGAATGTATGTATTTTTGTATGTTGTATCATAAAAAAATAGAAATTAAAAATTTTGTATAAAAAATAAAAAAATAAAATTTAGTAGTGGACTACCCCTCACATTTAGGGGGATAAAAAATAGATGTTGGCCGATTCTCAGACCTACTCAATATGCTCACAAAATTTCATAAAAATCGGTCAAGCCGTTTCGGAGGAGTATGGCAACAAAAACTGTGACACGAGAATTTTATATATTAAGATATAAAAGTCTTTTAACATAACATAAATATGACTTGAAAGTCTTTTAGTTGTATTACAAAAAGACAATACGTTATAAGGTATCCAAAAAATAAAATCTTCTTTTCAATATCATCACGCAATTTACATGTATCACTCAAGTGTCGTACGTGTCGGCCTTCGTGATGGGTACTTTGACGCTTCATAAGTCGCCGAGGTGATTTATCAAAATCAGATTTTTAGTTCAAGCATGAAACTTTTTTCTAATGGGCGTCAACAGGTGTGTGAATTGGTGTTATGAATATTATGAATTTTGAAAATACAAAACTGACAGAAGAAAAAAATTCGCCGAAGTTTTCACTTATGGGTAGTTACGCTACAAGAAATCGCTATGATCGTTTGTGTAGTTTAAACTGCATCGATAATTGTAAATAAATAAATAGTTATTACTATTCTCACCTCACCCCGTGCGCAAAATGTATCGTAGTACTTCTTGTTCCTTTTTCTTCCAGATAGTGTTCTGGGACACGGGTCTAGGCAACTACGGCGCTTCTATAATGGCGTACAGGATCCCGGGTGTGGAGGAGCCGGAAGAACTGAAGGTCCAACACTCGTCGAGATTCACGTTACAACGCCTCGATGATGACGAAGACGATAAATAGGAAAATAAAGTTAATATTATGTTTTAATGTTTGTCGAATGTTTTATTCATAGTTTTTTTTTTTATTTTTTTATAAAGGACACGTCACAGATTGACGTGACGACTTCACCTCGCCTGATAGTAAGCTAAAGGCAAATTCTCGGAAAGAGGGTTACCATCGTAAACACGCACAGTTGTGTGACACTCACTCAGCTTGACAGCCTCATCAAATGCCTTTTCACGCCTCGCTTAAAGGACCCGGGACTGTAGGATACTGTCTATCTATAAATATATGATTACTCGCCCTGAATGGCTGATTGACTACTATGCAAACCAAAACTTACTGAAATTTTGACATTTGAATTGAATTTTTGTACTGTGAGCATATAGCGAGTACCATTTTTGAACGGATGGAGCATGAAATTTCATTGAAAAATTTACCAAAATCCTTGAGGTTGAAATCAACTTTACCTGCTAGTCGGTGCATTCTGATGGATGAAGCTTTGGTGCAGGTTTTTTTACAGGACGGTAATTTCAGAAAATTTACCTGACCTGCCAATTAAAAGTAATAAATAGACCTCGAGTTCCAAAATTCAGACTTTGGACGCAAGTGGGATATCGATATTAGGATAATGATGACTAGTAGTTCCATTATGGAACTGTTAATGGTACTAGTGACAACAAACCCTTTGAAGAAGGTAATTTATCTAGTAAAGATGGCAATAACAAAATAAAAAAAGACATTCCAAAGACCGATATTGTTGTACAGTATCCGTTTTCGACCAAAATAATTTTAATGAGATAGAGATGTTTATCACAGATGTTTCCAACGAAGTTTGATTAAATAAGTTATTTTTCTTTGAACGAATTCCGCTGAAATGTCGTTAGATAAAAAGTTTTGTAGACAAAGAGGCGGTAGAATTACATTTTTAATTTGTTTGGGTGGTGAACTTGCGGTTTACTGTATATGTGGGACATTAACAAAACCGCATTTCTTTGAGAACTTCATTATTTATGGAAACCGGCTTGAATATAACCTAGATGAAGAGTAAATAACTAAAATGAATAAATTGAAACCGAAATAGTTTTGAGGAGTATCTTGGAATCAAAGGGATTCAGACCGCACGACATACAAGAGTTTACGAAGTAAATAGTCTAAGTTAGATTACCCAGGCCACTGCCAATCAAAATCCTCTTAGAAACTCACAAGTGAGACAACGACACCTATATTATAATGATACGGAAAAGGATAGGAGATCTGAAGTTTAATCAAAAACAATCCATTTCAATATTATTAATTAGCCCCGCGTACAACGTTTTGTTGAGCATGGAGTTAGATTGATTGGATGTGGTACAAATCCATAGTAATATTATAAATGCGGAAGTAACTCTGTCTGTCTGTATGTTACGCTTTCACGCCTAAACCACTGAACCGATTTTGAGGAAATTTGGAATAAGGGTAGATTAGACCTTGAGAAAGGACATAGGCTATGTGTGGTCGCGATAACCGACATCCACGCGGGTGGAGCCGTGGGCAAGAGCTAGTTTAAAATAAAACCGATCAAGTCATTAAGAAGGCATAAGACATATAATGACATTGTACAGTTAAATGTTAAGAGGTTTCTGAGGAGAAGTCTTGCTTTAATTTAATTACTAAAGACAATATTTCCTAAATATTTTCTGGTCCCAAGAAATCGTCCGTACAGACTTGTTTCTGTTTTTAAATTTATTTGCTTCGAACCTTTATTCAATTTGTGATATAACAAGAGAGCGTTTGTTTGATATAAACACCAGCTATCTACTGTAAAACTTGGCATTATCGATCCAGCCATTTCAAAGATTATCCAGAACAAGCAGACATGTGAATCCATGCTGGTTCCGAAGTTAACTGGTTCCTTGAGAAAACTACCACATCCATGAACTACCAAATTTCACTCAACTATGATAATAAATTTCTCAATTTATGTAAATTAATTGAGTTTCGTTTCGTTCGTAAATGTCTGTCATTATTACAGAAATAATTCAATTCGACCTCTCTCAATTTATTGCATGGCGTAAATCATATCATCTGGAAATATCGCTCAGGTACTTAAGTACCTTCCTGGAGTTAATAAGTGTTCTAATATTTTGTGAAAAGCATAATATCAAATTAAAAAAAGAATGTATTCACATACTTATTTTAAATCGACAATAAGGTACGATTAAGGTACGATAAGTCAATTACGAGCGTACAGGGTCCTATCCTATCACCTTTGGGACATAAGCCAGCCTCGTTAGACGGTGCACGTGATTAGCAGTCGAGACTCATCCATAGTCTGTATTCTTGGTGTTGAGAGTTCATATCACAGTAGCTTCCGGTATAGCTGACATAATTAGCAAAATGCTGTCATGGGTCAGACTGCAGCGCAACTGAAACGTTTTTGTGAAAAAACGTTATTAAAATATTTCGCTCCAAGGACAAATCAATTGTAGGGAGTATGATGTAAAAGGCATAACCTTGGAGTAGTTTCTGTAGTTAACGAGGGATCGGAAGTAAATATGACCTTCTTTAATGATACAAAGGAGAGATAAACTCGTTGTTATAAGCGTCTTTTCAACAATACATGTAGAAAGGTTGATTCATACTTGGGCAGAACACTCACTGTCAAACGGATTGATTGAACTATTAGAATATTATAAGATCTGGCGCAGATTTATTATATTACCCTTCCAGGGTTGGAGACGCAGACAGCAGTTGCTCCCATAAAAGTCAATATAACCTAAAATAAAAAAGTTAGCTGATCAAGAACTCGACAGAAGTGAAGGCTTCGAATGCAATCCATACTAATATTATAAATGCGAAAGTAACTCTGTCTATCTGTGTGTTTCACGCCTCAACCACTGAACCGATTTTGATGGAATTTGGTATAGTGGTACATTAGACCATGAGAAAGGATATAGGATATGTTTTGTCGCGATAACCGACATCCACGCGGGCGGAGCCGCGGGCAATAACTAATAGGAAATAAAGCTAAGATGATGATAACGACTCATGCCTTATTCCCTCTTGGGTAGGTAGACACAACTTACAGTCCTCTGTCTGTTTTTATCATTAGGTACAGTTTTCGGTGTATTGTCGTTTACTGATCTTACGAACCATTTTTCAGTGTATTATGCATTCATCGGTTTTTCCCGTTGGTCAGAGGTTAGATTAGACTGTCCAGTGGGAACTTTTTGTCCCATTATCCAGATCAGCTCGGATTTCCCGTTGATCTGAACAATGGGACAAACCAGCATTCATTAAGTACCAAAATCTAAAAAGATATTGTTTTAAATTATATGGAATATAATGTGAGGAACTGTGAATACGGCCCTAAAGCCAAGTGTCATAATCACACAGTCAATGAATACGGGTAGCTTTGTTCTCACGTGTAAACGGCCTAACTGTGCGGACGGTCGCTTTTATCAACAAAATAGCGAAGCCTTTGATACTTGTTTCCTTTCAATTATGTGGAATTGAGAAACGACAAAATATCACACAAAGCTTCACGATGAAGTTTGACGATATTCGGAATTGATGCGTGTTTATTGGTGGATATTGAGGTTTATTTCAATTTTGGCCTTTGTTCAGAATTGGTAGGAAATATATTTGTATTGTATCGTATATGAACTGAATTGTTTTTTTTTGGATTTATATTATGATCTTAAGTATTTTTTGCTTTAGCACCTAGCGCGTATGCAATACCAAGGGGCCTTACACTCGTGCTGCTAACAGGCTAACCCTAAAGAAACCTAATGCCGTTCTTAAAGCATTTTATCTGAGCGCTCCCGAACTTTAGAGGGCACAATAAAAGTTGATTCCGGTTGTCTATAGTCATTAAATTAAGATGGAGGCCTACATGGGTGACCTGAAGAACTTTGTCAGTGTCACTAACCACAACTCAGGCAGGGCTGACGGCAGTCACTATATACGTATAGCCGAAAATACCAAACTACATTTGGGTCTCGGCTCCCTAGTGAAGACCTTGGATGTTAGCGGGACTACATACATACAAATCACGCCTTTATCACTGGAGGGTTAGGCAGATGTGAATTACCACCCACATTTAAAGAATCATTTTATTCGGTCCCACGAAATAGGGGCCTATTGCCGTATTCCGGGCTCTTTTTTGCATCTGATGCAATCCTAGGCTGAATTATTTCTGTCTGATGTTAAACAGCGCTATCCCTTAGTCACCTTATACAAAACCGCAATAATGATAACCTAACCATAAATTTAAAAAAATCACCTCATATTTGCATTAGCATTTGGCCAAATCTCGCGATACTGTTTAGAGCAGGTTAACAGTCATCAAATTCCATATCACTAACAAGCTATCATGGCGGCATAGGTTCAATATAGCCTGTTATCTCTCATAGACGACTGCACTCACCTAATCCTCGATGGTGGGTACATAATCTGTGTGAGCTGTTTACAAAGATTAATTAAACTGGTTTGTTTTGTTAGTTTATCATGTAGTAAACAGCAGTTGTTCTGTACTTACATACGTTTTAGGGCTACGCATTCGTGTGAGTTCAGAGTTTGTCAAAATATTTGAGCGTCAAAAATATTTTGACAAACAAAGTCCCCACGGCGGATGGTCCGCAGCGCGGATGCGTGTGTGGCCGGCGAAGTCTCCGTCTACGAGCAATTAATACTCAAGAAGAAGACGGCGTACGGTTTTAATCGGTTCGAGTCCGACTTCACCTCCCCCTCCGGATCCGGCGGGGGAGGTATCCGAGGGGATTTCCGCACGATGAAAAAGATACAGTCTCAAAATGATCTTAAAACTCTCGTATTAAGAACAAATCAAACTGTTTTATTGATTTAAATAGTACCTATTATTGTCCGAACTAAAGGTGTGTATCAAAGGAGACTGAAATGATTACATACAATCTTGGGCCTAGTTGTAAGAAGATGAAAGTGGTGTCAATTAATAGCTTATATATTATCAACCTTTCACTGAAAATTCTGCGGATTTTGTCAATCTGAGAACAGAGATATAAGAGATTATGTAAAAGTGAGGTTATGTTACAATCTTTATCTAACAGCTGATTCCTGAAGTGCAAAATGTGTTCTTTTGCACTAATAGTTATTATATTTACTAGAAAATGTTTGAAAAATCATATGAATGAACGTCAACGACTTCAAGCGATAGGTAGGTAACAGGTAAGGAGATAGGGAAAGGATGTCTAAAATAAAATAAAAAATCATTGAATATAGTGTTTTATTCACCTTCTATTAAACACATTTTACATTTTAAACCTGCCAGGATGGTAGCTGGTTAGATGAGGTTACAGGTATTTACTTACAGACTGAGGTGCAAGCCATTGCCGAATCACTGACAAAATTGTTTCATCGTGTAAGGGCCGTCGGCCCAGTGTTTTGCAGTGACCAGTGGATATACCACAATTCACACAGCGATCCATAGTTTCAATAATATCCAATCCACAAGCTGGCGATAAAATGCAAAATAATAATTCCAAGTCAAACGTGTGAGCGATCTTCGGTGTCCAAGGTGAAAGCAAGGGTCGTACAAGGTAGGCAGGCAGGTCAGAATCCGTAAAATACAAAGCAGTTGTCGTAAAAAATGACGAATAATCGGGAAAGCACTCAAAACGCATCGGAAAACACGAAACGATGAGCAAACAAAAACAGTCAGCAACTGTCTAGTGTCAATCATAGATTATTATATAGTGTCAATGTTAGTCAGCTGCCAAGTCAGTGACATAGACTACAAATATAAGAGAGATTTGAATCGATATGAAATCGATAATCATTCATATTGGTTTTTCAGTAATTAATTGATATTTGATTTAATAATATGACTGTAATTATATGAACTATAATGCATGTAAGTATATATAGTGCATTTAATTACTTTGAGTTAATTATTTACAGCAAATATTTTAGTGTAATCGATTACTCAATTGATAATCTCACGAAAACTATTCTCATATTTCTCCGCATCCTGATTGAGAATTGAGGTGATTTTTCATATTCTAAGATAGAAAAATATGACTAATTTTTTAGATCATATCTCAACTTTCACAACAAGCGATCAACAGGAAGGGGGGAAAACCAAGGAATTAAGATAATTGACAGCCTTTGTGGCGTGGTGGTAGTGAACGCGACTGCTACGCAGGAGGCGCGGGTTCAGTGCAAATATTTGTACGCATGAATATGGCTATTTGCATTGGTCTGGGTGTTTCTACGTATAATATGTATGTATTTACAAAAAATGTAAGTATATTTATCCGCATTCTAGATTCCATAACACAAGCTATTTAAGCTTACCATGGGTCTAGATAGCTTTGTGTAAAATGTTGTGGAATATGTATTTATTTATGATTTTATTTATTTACTTTTGAGCACTTTGTTCATCAATATGTTTTAGATGCTGACTGTACGATTCAGACCTTCCAGCTTGGATTTTGTTTATACTTTACAGCTCGTTTGACCATCGTGTTCCAGGTTAACTATGGGTACCACAGTTTGTTCTAGGTATTTGATGAGCACTTTTTGGTTGATCTACGGTTCGGCTTGCTTCGGTTTTGTTTAGCGTTTGTTCTATTGTTCTTGATAACAGAGAGAATGCAAGCAGATTTTGGCTCACACTTTGGAAGCATTGAGGTAAGTACGTTCATCTTTTTTGTAGTGCAGTTTCCTAAGGAGCCTTATGTAGAAGAGATAGATGCTACAAGTATGCATGACTTATGCATGAAGAATTCATGAAATCTATGTTTCTGTTTATTGAGGGCGTCAGGATATTAATTTGCATAAAATATAAGAGAATCTATATTATTTCTTTTAAGTTTTGAGGTAGTACCGCATGCAAAGTTAAATGGTGAGCAGTTAAGTGTGAAACTTTTGTATCTGAGAAACAAGTTCTAGTATAACTTGAACTCATTAGAATGAGTTTCTTTGAGCTCATATTGCACGATACAAGTTAAGGTAAAGCTCAAGATAAATTGGTTTAGTTTACAAATACAATTGCGGAAGTTTTCGAAATATCATTGTTAAAGTTATTATGAATGAAAGGGTTAGTGTGTTACTAATATGTTAATCGTATATATTTTAGTTGTAAAATATTATTTAATCAAGGTTTTCCTATATTTCTTACGGGAAGGGTTGATTCATTAAATTGCGTTGCATGCAAACGGCTAGATATATTTTTCGTAAGTGTACCTACTGAAATAGGAGAAATGGATTTCAGGTTGAAATAATTTAATTGAAATTTATTAGATGACTAACTAACAAGAAATTGAGATTTTTGTCATTGCTAAAATCGATACAAAAGCCTGGTATTTGTGCTTTCTTCTGACTAACAGATACCTTTTACTATTTATGCGAATATATTTTTAAACTGAAGTTAGATCTTCTTGTTCCAAATCAAAATTCGAGCACTATAGACTATAAGTCAAAACAATGATATAACAATATATTTCAGCTCAATTAGAAAATTGCCGTGCTATCATTGAGCTGACGTTAATTTAAGGGGTACAGCGCACTTGTAGCCGGCTAATTAATTATGACGTACTAATGAACAAGCTCCTAATAGCACATCGCTGTAGAATGCGTAATTAAGCCAGTGTTGGTGCCAGCAGTGACTATGGCCAATGTTGGAACCAGTATTTGGAATAGTTTAGGAGTCATTGTTTTCTAGCGGCCGCTTTCTATATGCAATCTCAATCCATATTTCGTAATCCAAGATTGATAATTCAATCCATTTCTTGATTTTACTATTTCAATAAACGATCTTTAGATTGACATACCGATCCTTTTCTTCAATCGATCTTTGGGAGGACTGATCGACAGTTTTAGATCGCTGTTTGTACCAAAGTGACAGTTGTGCGTTTTCTATAAGCGATCTCCGTGTTTGACAGATCCATTTCTGAGCTGAATCTATCTTTTCAAACGATCTCTCAAATTTGGCCGATGGTTGCTTTGGATTGTTGTAAGTTTGGAAGAAGCCTGAATTAAAACATGCAGGCAATAGTAGCAAGTGATAATAGTGATGTCGAAGTATTAATGGAGTTATTTCAAAACATTTCGGCGAATAAACTTCTTGGGAAGTTAAATAATGTGGAAAAAGTACATGCGCGTTTTCAGTAATTATGTGTAACAATGGATTTAGGATTCTACCAAGTACTATCAATCAACAGTGTGAATAGACAAATATAGATATGATTGAACACAATACACAGCAAATCACCGAGAAACTTTCAAATAAACAGTCTTCATCAGTGAGAAAACAGAAAAGTTCATTTGAATTTTTGTTTAGTTTGAAGTTCGCGTCCCGCTTCACGTTATGTTCATACAAGCCGAACTTAAGTCTAAATTTTTAATTTGTGAATGTTTGTAGTAATAACAATTAATATCTGAATATACCTAGTACTAACAAACACATAATAATAAATTTTTTGTTTACTAACTAACAAGCATTTGTATTTTTACTGAGCATGCGTAAACCAAAACTTGAAAGAGGATCGAGATTTATGACCGAACCATATTTTTGCTAGAGTAATGGCGGCAGATAGACATATTGAAATACCGATAGCGCGTCGATCGATCGATTGTCAAAAACCGGGATTGAAAACAATCTTAGATTGACGGTCGAATATTGGAAGCGGCCGTAGATAGATTTAAACAGTAGATATGATATATGAGATAAGATAGTACTCGTAGTAGGTACTACACCGTAGTACGACTATCTTAGTAATATTATTATATTACATGATTCCATCTTCCAAACATCACAATAGCAAATGCGTAATGGTCTGTCCCAAATAGTAGCTACCAATAAAGTGAAGCAAAGAAAGGTTACCTTTATTGAAGCACCACAGGCGTACAAACAAAACTGAACTCTATCTCATTCGTTTAGAATTCAATTTAGTTGGCTTTATATTTTAAGGTTGTGAGGATATTTTTGTCATCGGTCCTAATGTGACCCGTTTCGATCGAAATCTAATTTACTTGAATGCATCAACAGTTTAAAGAAAATACATTAGTGACGGATCATTCAGGCTTTTTAACACGATTTTCAAGAAAATGAATATATCGTGTACGTAGCATAGTACTTTTACCTCTTTTACTAATCCATACCAATATTTTAAATGCGAAAGTAACTATGTCTGTCTGTCTGTCTGTCTATCTGTCTATCTGTCTGTCTGTCTGTCTGTCTGTGGGTCTGTCTGTCTGTCTGTATGTTACGCTTTCACGCCTGAACCACTGAACCGATTTTGATGAAATTTGGTATAGGGTTAGATTACACCATGAGAAAGGACATAGGCTATGTTTGGTCGCGATAACCGACATCCACGCGGGCGGAGCCGCGGGCAAAAGCTAGTACCACAATATATAGGAGAATATAGGAGTGTCTGTCATCTGATATCCCAACCCCGAGTACCTGCGTCAAAAGCTAACTCGAAAGGTCTTGGTGAAGTCCAAACACTCTATTATTAAGCTCCAAGTATCAAAATCATTAACAAAGGAAAGGTATAATTTCAAAACATTTTCGTGCCTTTTCGACTAGTATTACCAAAACCGTCGTTGGTAAAGGCGCTGTTAAATGGTGTAACACGATATAAATATTATTTACGGTGTAATAACTGTGTCGTGGAATAAATTATGGCTTTTGTAGCTTGTATTGTGTGCGGGTTTGGTGATTTTAAGTAAAAGACACTCCGCTTAGTGTCAGGAGCTGGTTGATCTTTATGACTTGTACTTACGGGCCGAGTACCGATCGGGTTTTGTTTTTAACACTATTTTATAGACCTTCGAAGTACTCGTTTCCTAACATCAATAGTAACAATGCAAGTACCATAAAGATCTATGAGATTTTGTAACAATGAAATCGAGATTTAATGAAGTTTTATATAGATTCGCATTTCGGGGCAAAACTTATCTAAATACAAATTATTTACCCGTACACTAAACTCGTACAAAACAAAATACTGAATTGAGAACTACATCTACCGTTTCGAAGTCACTTCAGACGTAAAAGTTCTTCAGTTTCACAGATCAGTCATCATCTCAGCATTTTTTTTTTCATTGTAGCATTGTAGCTAAGGCTCCATCCAACGCTTGTACATTTTTCACAGGTCCGTCTGATACGTCAACCCTGAAAGCATAGCCTGTACCAGGAATTACTTCATCAAACAGTCAATAGTAGATTGTACACCAAGGGGATAAAGCACTGTATTATGTCACGGGCGCGATATTGAATCCTGAGCGTAACGAAGGACTCCAGATTTAACTCCCGAGCGTATCGAGGGGGTTTTGAGTTAATTCCCGAGCGAAGTGAGGGAATTAAAATGGAGTCCTGAGAGCAGTGAAGGATTTAAGCGCGCCCAAGGCAAAATCAGTTTTATCCCTGAGGAGTATACTCTACTTTTCTCACCTTTTGCGAGTCAATAACAACCAGGGCTACTAGAAAAAGTATTTTAATTATTAAAATACTATTTCGTCACTCGACATTTTCTTAATGTTTTATTCTATCTTCTTTTGCAGTTTTGTCTGATACTGATTGCACCGTATTGAAATACTCGCGGCTTTTGTTTTAAGTATTGATTTTTTTTCGTTCGGCTTGCCGTGGCGTGGCGATGCCAGCTCGATTTTCGAATAAGTTCGATTTTCAAATCGCCGCGCGATTTTGACGAAATTAGACTTTAAATGCATAACAATAAGAACTAAGAGAAGTGAGAATCACATTACTGCCCGGCGGGTTATAATGAAATTCAGTACAACATTACACCCCGGCAAAAGACAAGGGCTATAATGATTTACTTTGAGTAAGGTTTGCATGATATATAAGGAGGCATTGTCGAGCAGGTGGTGTGAAAATTATATTATCAACTAGCTGACCCGGCAAACTTTTTTTATTTTTTTATTTATGAAACAAAATATACAAATAGCTTATAAAGTATTTAGAAAATAATACCACAAAAACTCATTAGAGTTTTACTGGGCTATATAGCCGTCAGTAGTTACTTAAATAAATGTAGGTTAGTAACACAAGTCATCACATGGTTATTTTATACAATATAATAGGATAATACAATTAGTGATAATAGAGGGTAGACAACAATAATGAGCAAGCGCGCATCGGCGGCTGCAGCTGCACCGATCCTACATAACGCAATCTCGGTGACATACAGGCTGCTCCACAGAACACATGAAAAACTTCGTTCCGCCAATATTATTCCGCCCGCGTGGCGTCAGAACCCGTTCCCGTTGCACCCTCTACTATATTAATCATATATTCTACATATAAACCTTCCTCTTGAATTACTCTATCTATTAAAAGAAATCGCATTATCATCCGTAGCGTAGTTTTAAAGATATAAGCATAGATAGGGACAGGCAGACGCGGAAAGCCAGTTTGCTTTATATTATGTAGCGATGATGTAACCATCACCCCTATAGCTAGTTATTAGTTGGCAATTACTAGCTATAAAAACTATTAAAAGCATGGCACCAGTCTGATCGTGTAGAAACGAATAATTTTACACTAAGCCGGACACGTAAATTACGTAGTAATTGTATGTATATCAATGTTTGCGATAACCATAAACAATATTGAGGTTTCGAACCAATCGTAATCAGCTTAGCGCGGATGATACACAGATGCTAGCTAGATTAATATTTTTGTGGTTCCTAATTGATTCCTATATAATGAATAAATATCAGAGTCACATGGAATAATATTTTAATTTGTTCATTCCCGCGTTTATTCGTAGTTGCATTTAAAGCTCGTATGAAACACATGGTCTGCGCTTTAATTAGATTTACTAAAACATTGAATATTATCAGTAAATTTTCAGTATCTATTTCTACTTTCTTAAGGGAATTGTCGTCTGATCTATGTAAGGTTGATTTAGGCCTTGAAGGTCATGGTTGGACGCAGAGGCGGCGTAAGGCGTGGGCGACGTGGGCCACCGCCTACGGCCTCGCGGTACAAGGGGCCTCGCGCCTCAAAAAATTTTAAAGCGAAAATAAAACAAAAAAAAAATATAAATTAATTTTGTTGTGAAACATGTTTTCATAGTATGGCAACATTTGCCGCCGACCAGAGTGCGGGGAATCCCCGGTTTTATTTGTTTACTTTCTTTACTAGGAAGTCAACCAATCAAATTAAAGTACGCAACGCAGTCGCTAGGCGCATAACAATAGAAACGTATAATTATTGTGTTATTCAATATTGTTTATTTTTATGACTGTACGTACCTATTTTGATAAGAATAGTGTGTTCAATGTTTTAATAATATTTAGTGAATAAATAGATAGTGTTTAGGTATATTAATCGCTCCTGTAAACTGACCCAAAATTTTAAAACAGTGACTTTTTTAATTGTTTTTTTGTTTTCTTTGTGATTTGTAACACACCGGTACCTGTATTCGTCTATTTTACATAAGGTAAGAAATATTTAATTGGTAATAAGTATATAACGCAGTAATTACTTGTATATAAAATACGCTTTATGATATCTTTTGAAGGAAACCAAAAAAGCTTTAAGGTAAAAAACGTATCGACTTTTTAGGTTTTTAAAACTAGCAGGTAGTAAGAGCTATCTTAAAGATTTTTATTTGAAAACTAATTTAAATTTTACAATATTATGTAGATAAAACTGCAAAAAAATGTTAACTATTGCTTTCGTTTACAGTTTATAGATACGACGTTGTCGACATGTCCGGCCGAGATAGAGATATTGGAAGAAAATGGGAGTCTGGATCAGCAAAAAGAAAAAGAAAAGCTGAAAGAACTGCAACCAACCCGGTTTTGAGTTTAAATATGATGAAGTTCCTCAACCAAACTGCATCTGGTAGTACAGAACCTTTTGAATCGATAGCTTCGACTTCTACACAACAAACGTCCGAGATACCGTTGGAAAATGCTCCAGATGCACTGAATACCGAGTGCGAACGTCAGTTAGACGTAGAGCTTGGATCATCTTCTAGCCAATCAAAATTTGACGCTGAAACTCTTGTGCTGTCATCAAGCAGTCAAGAAGAACAGATTGACATAGATTCTCCAATTCGCAGCGACGACGCCACCGCCATTGTTCAGCAAGTACTTGTTAATTCGGATCCGGGATTGTGGACGTTTCCCATAACGGATACACAGCGTCATGACATAGTTCGAAGCGGGCCCACACAGCAATTAAATAGCGGTGATGAATATTATCCCAAAGGTGATGAAAACAGACACTTTTCCAATTTCTATTTCTCGAGAAAACTAAATAATGGTGAAACTCAACATCGTCGCTGGTTAGTTTATTCCAATTCCCAAAATAAAGTTTACTGTTTTCCATGCAGACTATTTAGCAATTCACAAACTCAGGTGGTGCAAGGAGGGTGTTGTGACTGGAAACATTTAAGTAGCATTTTACATAGACATGAGAATACCAAAGAACAGATGGCACATATGTTCCAATGGTTAATTTTAGAGAAATGAATAAATCAAGGCAAAACAATAGACCAAGAAAACGAAAGGCTAATACGTGAATTACAAAAACATTGGCACAACTTGTTAGAGAGAATAATTGACATAATAAATTTTTTGGCCTCTCATAATCTTGCATTTAGAGGTCACAGAGAATCTCTCAAGACAGATGACGGTATTAAGAATTCCGGTAATTTCATAGATTTATTTAAACTGATATCAAAATTTGATCCTACTTTACGTGAACATATGAAACGCATTAGTGACAAACAACTTTCACACCATTATTTAAGTCACGATATTCAAAATGAATTGATCATATTGATGTCAAAAACAGTTGTCAATGAAATTATTCGTAATGTTAAAGAAGCAAAGTATTATTCTTTTTTGCTCGATTGCACTAGAGATTGTAGTAGAGTTGAACAAATGTCGGTTATCTTAAGATTTTGTGATACGTCAACTGGTACAATAGTCGAACATTTTATGGGATTTCTAGCTGTTACTCAGACAACTGGAGAATATTTAGCCAATGCTATACTGGAACACCTAGAAAAATATGACTTAAATATTCAAGACTGCCGTGACCAGGGATACGACAATGGTGCAAATATGGTAGGTGTAAATAGTGGAGTTAAAACTCGAATATTGAATATTAACCCTAGGGCATTTTTCACACCTTGTGGCTGTCATAGTTGGAATCTACTGTTGGTAGATGCAGCGAACTCATCTATGGCAGCAAAAACTTTTTTTGGTTTCATACAAAAAATTTATTTGCTATTTTCAAGTTCAAGCAAGCGCTGGGATTTTATAAAAGGCAAATTAAAACTTACTATAAAACCTTTATCAGACACAAGATGGGAAAGTAGAGTCGAAGCAGTAAAGGCCGTATTATTGCAATTCGATGAAGTGATTGAATGCATCGAAAACTTAAAAAATCAAACGGAGCAATCAGACACTCTCAGTGATTGCGATTCAATACTAAATGAGATGTTAAGTTTAGAATTTATCGTATCTTTACATGTGTGGTATGAGATATTATCGCGTGTTAATATAATAAGTAAATTATGGCAATCAGTACAAATTCATTTAAGCATTGCTCTTGAACATTTACACACATTTTGTGAATGGATAAAAGAGTATCGGGAAACTAGATTTGAGAAATCCCTGTCTGATGTTCGGAAATTTACTGAGCGAAGCTGTTATGACCTGCCAAAAGAGTTTTTTTTTTTTTTTTTTTTGGCCGTGGGGGAAATCCTTCATGGATGTTATGCCGGACTCCTACCGACTAAAACCCCCACGGTATCGCCCAGCAGCCTATAGTTGGGAGCCCCGGGTAAGCCCTCGGAAGGATGTCCCAGGGCTCTCAACAGACCTACCGCTTTAATGCGGCCTCGTCTAGGGGGTGGTTCGGGTGCTATCCCGCGTCTATGGGGGGTTTTCGGGTATTATCCCGCTTCATAGGAGGGGGGAGGCGTGCGTGAGTCCGTCACGTCACGCTGCCGTCATGGGCCTGCTTCTGTAAGGACGATGAGCAGCCAACTCACCGTCCTCAGGCCCCCGGTCATGGAGGCCGATGGTCTTCGGCGAAGACACGTCGGCGGCGTCCAAGCCGCCGACTGCGGAACTCGGGTGGGAGAGTTCTCTCCCGCTCCCGCCCCGCCGCCTCCTTCACGAGCATGACCTGCTCGCAGAAAGAGGCGGCGCAGTCCCACTTACTCCCGCTGGAGACCATGGCTCCCACCATGGTCTCGAGCGAGAGAGTGTCCACGCCCAAACCCACCACGAGGACCTGGCGCTGTTGCGCCCACGCCGTGCACTCCACCAGCGTGTGGAGCGCTGTGTCATCGCTGCGGTCCCCGCAGTGCTGACAA
Source organism: Eilema sororculum (assembly GCA_914829495.1). Lineage (NCBI taxonomy): Eukaryota > Metazoa > Arthropoda > Insecta > Lepidoptera > Erebidae > Eilema > Eilema sororculum. The sequence goes on from OU618532.1 coordinate 6,034,299, forward strand.
CCGGCCGTGGTTTCCCGGTGTCTTCGCCACAGATGCCTACCGAAGCTACCGTGCCCGGTAAGCATCTGTGACAACCGGTAGGAGAGAGCAGTCTCTCCAGCCACTCGTCCATGACCGGTCTGACGGCCGCGATTGTGGCGAATCCCCCCTTTGGTTGCTCAAGTCGCACCTTCCATGTCTCCACGGTTTCCTGGTGGAGCTGGGACCGCTGGGTCTCGATTTCTCGAGACGCAGGCCATTGGCCCCGCTCCAGCGCCTCCTTGCGCCATTTAAATAGAGACGCAAGGGCTCTCGCTTCCAGGTCCCATGGAGGGGTCCCGGCTAAGAGACATGCCGCCTCACCTGAGATCGTGCGGTATCCCCTTATCACCCTGACGGCCATCGCCCTCTGTGGGCTCAGCAATCTAGCCACATTACTGGCCGTCAGGGTCTCCGCCCATACGGGGGCCCCGTATAGGGCCATACTTCGCACGATCCCCAGGTACAGTCTCCTGCAGGGAGCGTTGGGTCCCCTGATGTTGGGCATCAGCCGTGCGAGTGCAGCTGACACCCCCCTCAGTTTTGGGACCAAACTTCGGAAGTGATGTCCGAAGTTCCACCGGCCATCGAGTACTAGCCCCAGATACTTCATCGAGGGCTCGATGCCGATGCTGACGCCCCCTACTTGTAGGCTGGATCCCGCAGGTGGCCCCATCCGAGGTCCGTGGAAGCACAGAGCCTCGGACTTGTGAAGGGCGACCTCGAGACCCAGCCGCCGTATCCGACCCACGACTTGAGCAACCCCTGCCGTGGCCTTTAGTGCTGCGTCTCGGTGCGTTGCTCCCCGCGCCGTAACGAGGGTGTCGTCGGCGTAACACGTTACGTTCACCCCCCTGAGCAACGGACCACGCAGCACCCAATCGTAACCGATGTTCCACAGGAGTGGCCCTAATACCGATCCCCGCGGAACACCGCACGACACATCCCGCCGACCCGGCCCTAGCCAACTCGGGTAAGTAATGGCCCTCTCGGAGAGATAGGCCCCGACAATTCGACGGAGGTAGGGAGGCACTCCATGGTAGATAAGCGCCTCCCTAACGCAGCTCCAGGGCAAGGTGTTGAAGGCGTTGGCGATGTCAAGAGACACCGCCACTATCACCTCACCCTGTGAGACTGCTTCCTCCGTCAGGCCTCTAATGCGCATGATCGCATCCACCGTGGAGCGCCCCTGACGGAAGCCAAACTGGCTATCCGCCAGATCAGGCCCCACGCGTGTGAGATGCCTGACGAGGCGTTGTGCAATAATGCGCTCAAAGAGCTTGCACACCTCGTCAAGCAACACGATCGGCCGGTACCCTGATGGAGAATTTGCCGGCCGCCCCGCCTTTCGGATCAAGACCAGTTTTCCTGTCTTCCAGACCTTGGGAAACTGGCCTTTTTCGAGGCATGCGCTAAAGAGCCCTATAAGTCGAGGCCCAAGCTCCTCAAGAGCCAGGACCCACGCTCGGCCTGGAATGCCGTCGGGTCCAGGGGCGGTGTTTCTGCGGGATTTAAGCCGCAGTACAGCCGCCCCTAGCTCACCCTCCGTGACTACGGGCACGTTGTTCTCAGTGCCTTCCGCGCTGGGCGCCTGAGACGGAGCCATGCACGGAGGAATGTGTTCCTCCGCTCTTGATGGAAACAAGGAGTCCAGGACCACCTCCAGCTGCTCCGGCTGGAGACTCTGGGTCAGTGGGGGCGCCTTAGCGCGTAATTTGCCCCTTACCATAAGGTACGGGCGCCCCCACGGGTTGCGCTCCAGAGTCTCTATCAGCTCCTCGCGGCCCAACTTTTTGGACCGCTTGATGGCCGTATGGAGGGCCCTCTTGGCCTCCTTGTACCCACCATAGAGCTCCGTCTCTCGGGCTACCGCATCGTCTGGGCGGCGACGCCTCCGGCGGAACCTAGTGTACCGGCGGCGCGCAGTGACGCACTCCACGCGCAACTGCGCGATTTCCGGCGTCCACCAGTACACCTGCCTCCTCGCCGGTCTGGCACTAGCCCTGGGCATCGCCGCATTACAGATATGCGTCATGGCTCTCCCGAACCACTCCACCTCGGCATCAATATCGGCGGGCCTGTCCGCTACCGGGATCCAGGTCTGCACGATGGCCGCCTCCAGGAGAGCCTCCGGATCCAGGCGATGGAGTGCCCAACGCGGTTCCGGGGGATTCGCAATAGCTGGCGGCAGATTAGGTGGAGGGGAGACGTTGAACCGAATATATCGGTGATCTGACGACGTCTCCTCCTCCTCCACCACACGCCATTCCTGGACACGGCGGGCGAGCTCAGGGGTCGCAAACGAAACGTCTATGACCGAGCTGAGCCCCCGCCGCGTCCAGGTTGCGACATTCCCCCGATTCAGGATGACTAGGCCACGTGTAGTGACCCAGTCCTGAAGTATCCTCCCCCTGTCTCTGGTTTCCCGGGAGCCCCAAGCCTGCGACCAGGCATTGAAATCTCCCAGGATCAGGACAGGGCGAGGCCGGCATGCAGCGAGAACTACGTCCAGCTCAGGGAGCCATAGCTCAAACTGATGCTGGTCGAGGCTCGGCGAGATGTAAACGGCCACGACAGCCATACCCTCATATTCCGCCGCGACGCAGCCCGGGCCTCTAGCGATAAGCGCTAGGCGCGAGTCATCCGCGGCGGTCCCCCCAAAGACAGTCGCCAGGCCGTTCAGATCAACTGGGCTTCCCGGGTGAACCCAGTACGGCTCGGCGACAACCACCACGTTAATGGACCACTGCCTGATGCTCTGGTACAGAAGGTCCTGAGCACCAGCGCAGTGGTTCAGATTCACCTGCAGGATGCGGACATGGGTATCCATTAATGGACATCCATTTCCGCACCCTGCCGCCGCGAGAGTGCACCCTCACCTCCCCGTGCGGACGGACGGGGCTTTGGTCTTGAGGCAGTGCAGGCCTTACTGCCCACCCAGTGGTCGGCCTCCTTGCCCTCCGCCACGCATTTAAAACAGCGTGGCGGAGCGTCACAGGCAAGGGCCACGTGACCGGGCTGACTACAGCGGAAGCACCGGTCTCTCACGGTGACTTCCGCCGTACACTGCACTCCCACATGCCCCACTACCAGGCACCTAAAGCACCTGGCTTCGCGTGGCTGCAGGAGATGCACCTGTGCCCTCAGGAAGCCCCCGATAAGGAGGCTCCGTCCGTCCGCCACTTTTTGGGCCGCCGCGACGGGGCAGCTCACGACTGCCGATCCGTGACCGAACGGGCCAAAGCGGATTTCGCCTGACCTCACCTGGTCACGAGGGCAGCCGCTCGCCTCCACGACGGCGGAGATTATTTCCTCCGTCGTAGTCGCGTCGTCTAGACCCGAAATGCGCAGACCCGCGCACTTGTTGGGTCTGGTGACGCGGATGTCACCCGTGTCCAGCGACTCCCTTAGCTTTGCCGCTAGGGCATCTGCTTTGGGGCCGCTGGTGGCGCCATAGACCTGGAGGAGGCGTGCTCCGGTGCGCGTCACCTTGGACCGGAGACCTCCCTCTATATCGAGGGCTTTAAGGTCCACTGAGGCTCTCGCCTGCCTCAGGACCTCTGCGTACCCCAAGCCTCTCGCCCTGCCCTCCGTAGTCACCGTAATGACGACGGCAGAAGAACGGGGAGCGCGGAGCCTCATTGGCGCCTTCACCGCGGCGGCCTTCGCGGCTTTTGCCGCCTTCTTGGCGGCCTTCGCCGCCTTTTTGGTGGCCTTAGCCGCCTTCTTCTTCGCTCCCACCACCTCCCAGACCCTCTCTCTGGAGGGGTTCTGGGATGCAGCGGGAGCACTGGGTGTACTTGGGGAGGCGGGGTTGCCACTTCCCCCAGGTGCCGTCTTCTTGGGGGCGGAGGGGGTGGTGAAGGCCCTCGGCTTGGAAGGAGCCCCAAAGGTTGCAGCGGTCACGGGTGCCGCCAGCGGCGGGCGGTATGCCCGGTCCTCGAGGACCCCAAGGCGTCGCTCGATGGCCTCCAAAGGTTGCAGCGGTCACGGGTGCCGCCAGCGGCGGGCGGTATGCCCGGTCCTCGAGGACCCCAAGGCGTCGCTCGATGGCCTCCAGCAGCTGGACCACCGTTGGTGTCACCTTAGGTGGAGCACGGGGAACGGGGGTTTTCACACCCCGAGCCTGCCCGGTCCCCTGGACCAGCTGCTTCAGCTGGCTGATCTCCTCCAGCATCAGCTGTTGCTGCTTGCGGGAGTCAGCAAGCTCTGTCTCCAGGCTCGCAACCCGAGCCCGGAGTTTCTCCTCTTCGTTGGAGACGCTCCTTTCCAGGAGCTCCTCCAGCGCTTTGGCGGCGCCCGTGATGGCTTCCGCCACGACTCTCTTCTTTCCCGCAATATTTTTCTGGCCTTTTACGGCGCCAGAAATGCGGGAAAGAGCCGCCAGGATGTTTTGCGCCGCCGGCACCTCCGTGACCTTCCCGCTTGGCAGCGGGGACACAATCACCGGCTGTTCTGCTACCCCCCCTTTCGCTCTGTAGAGGTCGGCTTTCCGACCTCTACCCGCGGTGGTAGCCACAATCAACCTCTTCCTGGGAAGGTCTTCCTCACTATTCGGTGATTCAGACCCAGGCCGACGGGGTCCGCTCGACCTGGGTCTCTTCCTACCTACGTCGGCATGGATGCCGAGACCGAGGGTATCCTCGGGCCCGCCACCCACGTCGACAGCCAACTCCATCTGCGAGTCAGCACGGGTCGACACGTCTTCCGCGTCACTTTTCTGGGTGGTTTTGAGGCACACCGTTGGGCCTGTGGGACTGTGGTGACCCCTCCCATATACCACCCGGGGTGAACCCGGGCGGGGGTCGCCATGGCTGGTCGCCGAATGGGTGTCCATTCGACCACCAGTCACAGCAAGGGATTCCCCGGACGGCGTCCGGGTACCCTCATGGGTAGATTTATCCTTGATTGTTTCCATAGTCATTTCTTTTCGATTTATGTCCGTCGACGTTGAGGTAGAAGTAGGGAGGTTAGGAGTGTATGTGAGGATGGGAAGGGTGGGAAGGTGGGAGTGAGTGACGCCCTAGGCACTGAGGTCCCCCCAGCGATGCATCCCATTGCCGGGCGTCAGAGCGTGGGGTTCGGGGTGATTTTTTATAGAGGTTTTCTTCCTCGCAACTCCTAAGAGCCACCATGCCCGTCTGTTGCCAGACGGGGGTACGGCTCGGCCGATCGATGGTCCCTATGGGACCGTGTACTTCACCACTGATCGCTCAGTGGCAAAGTACTCGTCGCCCTGAGAGTTCTCCGCTAAGTACGCTCTGTTTAGCAGAGCGCATGCGGAGAACTCGAAACCGGCCATAAAGGCCCCCCCTCCTTGGTGGACTATTTGCCATGGGTGACGACGTACGCGTCGCGCGAAGCCCACGTCGTCGCCCACGTTACCGGGGTGCACCACGCGGAGGTTGTCCTACCCAGCACCCCTGCCAAAAGAGTTTAGGAATAAAAGAGTAGCCAAAAAGAAAAAGATGTTCGATTATGAAAGCAGCGATGAACCTATACAGTCTCCCAAAATCCGGTATCAAACAGATTTTTTTTTTACGCCATGATTGATTCTATAATAACCAATATGGAATTAAGATTTACGTCTTTAAATCAACATTTTGAAAATTTTGGTTTTCTCTATGATTTAAGCGCGCTAAAAAAAAATATGCCACAGGAGCAAATATTAAAACACTGTAACGATCTACATAACGTCCTGCGTGTGGGTGAGAGCAGTGACTTCCAACCATTTGAATTATATGAAGAATTAAATACAATGATCCCGAATTTACCCAACTTCATTAAAGACGTGAAACAGCTGCTGTCATACATAACAGAAAATAGCTTGAAAGAAATTTACCCAAATATTTACATTGTCATCCGAATTTTATTAACAATTCCGGTAAGTACAGCCTCTGCTGAAAGAAGTTTTTCTAAATTAAAATTAATAAAAAAATATTTGAGAAACACAATGAGCCAAGAAAGACTTTCAGCTTTGGGTGTTTAATCAATAGAATCAGATTTGGCATCTAGGCTGAATTACGATACCATAATTAAGGAATTTAGTAACGTTAAAAGCAGAAAATTTCTGTTCCTTTAATAAAGAAATCTAATGATTTTTAAGTATACACTTCAAGAAATGTATATCTCCACCTTTATATTAACGATTTGTAATTTTTCATTAATACTTATTAATCTAATTGGTATTTTTATGAATAAAAACTTGGCAGTGTTAATTGTTTTGTTTGTTTTTATTATTTTATAAAATCCGTCTTCAGGTCGCCATAGAACAGGGCCTCGCGAAATCTGTCTTGCCCACATCAAATTTAGGTCCTGCCCCGCCACTGGTTGGACGGCTACATGGAGCATCAAACATTGTTTCAAAAGAGTCAAAATCTTTACAGAAGAATCTTAGGAACAGTGTTGTTATACATTAAATCCATCCTACTCAAGACTAACGTTTATATAGGCAGGTACCTAAAAAGAAAAGAAGGGAAGCCCTTATCGAATCAATTCATTATCCATTCAGTCTGCCTGTCCGCCAAGACCTTCTCTCAGGAAGATGTGGAGGTATCAAGTTTAAATTGATATCAGATATTCAGTTCTACTCTGCAACCCCTTGAAACTGTCAAATAAGTAAACTTTTAAGTGAATACATTCTACAGATACAACAGTTAGATGCAGCATATTTAAACAACCGCAAGAGAATCAAATCCTTCGTGTCTCGGAGAGCACGTTAAGTCGTCGGCCCCGGTTGCCATACGAACATAAATATCAGCCATTGTGGGTAGTTAGAGCCCTAAACGAAGTAAAACGTCACTTTATAAAATAGTGATACCATATTCAATGTAATAGTGATGCATTCAGTTCTCATTCACTCATGGCGCATCAATTGTCGTGACTTTCTTAACAGATCAAAGAAGAATCAAAGTCTGATTTAATAAGGATTGTCATAATCATTCACTTTGTAACATTATTTTTGTTTCATAAAAAAACGGACAACCCAGTAAATATCAGTGGACTTTGTCTAATTTGTATCCTATAGTTAAAATTAATTATCTAACCGAGTAAAAATTGCGTCGGTTCATAATTTATAGTTTTTATTTATTTTTAATCATCCACCCAACCTATAATAGTAACTGATTAGACTATTAAATTTTATGACGTCACTAAATCTTTTTCATACCTTACAACTCATCGCTTTGACGTTAAGTTAAAAGTAACAAATTGACTAATCAGTGGAACACGGCACTGAGGAGTTAACCAGGAAAATTCTTATCAACACACAGGTTAACTCTGAGGTGTCGTGTAAGTCCGATGCCATTAATGCTTGGAAGGTTGCTTGTCCCAACACCGAGTTGCCTGGCAACCTTTTCTCCCAGAGACAATGGGATGCGTCGCTCTGCAAGCTGGTAAGAGAAAGATTATTACACACATCTTCCCATGTTTCAGAGCGTGCGCGCCTGCTGGCTGTGGGGGTATGGGAATCAGGCCTGTGGATTCAGGCACTCCCATCGCCCAACATAGGTACTATTTTGGACGATAGCACTTTCCGCCTTGCCACTTGCCTTCGCTTAGGAGCGCCGTGCGTTTCTCCCCATCGTTGCCACTGCGGTGAAGCTGTCGACAGCCTTGGGCACCATGGCCTTTCATGCAGCAGAAGCGCTGGGCGTATATCGCGACACGCCTGCATCAACGACATTATCCGTCGTGCTCTTGTCACCGCTGGCGTACCAGCCATACGTGTGTACATCAACGTGGCAATGCAGCCAGCCTTCTGGGTACGTTACCGGTCAGTGACGATGCGGAGGAATTCCACTAGGCGTTATGTATAGTATATAAATATTTTATTTTGTCTCTATCACCTTGTATGATTGAATAAATTATAATGATGTTTAAAAAAAAACAGTTGCATACCCAATTATAAATTCGATTATAACTACAGAACTTCGATATCGCCAATTGCTTGTGGAGGTCAGATGGCAGTCGCATCACAGCAGGTAAATATTAGCCGCATCACAGATATACTGCAAAGCCGACTCCAACTGAGTTTCAAAAAGACTCAGAGATTGATGAAGGGAATCAAAAACTACGTAGATCTTTATTTTACTCGTGGTGTACAATAAAGAGATTCGCTACTAATTAAAAAAAAAATAGATTTACTACTAATTAGTAAGTACGTGTTGGTTCCCGGTGTAGTAGAAAAGGATCACCCCAGCTTTTCCTGTGGTTGTCCTAAAAGGCGACTAAGGGATAGGGCTGTTTTCCATTCGACAGTAAACATACAGCCCAAGACATAGGGCCCGCTAGAGGCAAAAGGCTCACCCCTATTACGTCGTGGGATCGAAAATCATCATTGGCGAAACGTGGCCCCCTGGTACTGAAGTACAACTACGTAGTTCAACTAGTTGTGCAAACGATACACAGCTGTAGCGTTTGTACAACCAGTTGTAAGTCATCAGGCGACCTTGTTGAAGGGTTATTTGTACAACTATGCTAATTTATACTGGCCACTTGAAAATATTGAAGTAAGTACCTACTTACCTCCTGAAAGTCCTTAGTGATTATCTAAAATGTTAATAAATGCGAAAACAAGAAAACCAAAAACGCGTTTTTAAATTGTACACGCTTATGTGGGAGTTTTTCGTAGAACTAATAATAAGTGACATCGAGTGTATATGCATGTATATTTTGAGGTTGTACAAATGCTATAGCAGTGTATCGTTAGTACAACTAGTTGAACTACGTAGTTGTACTTCAGTACCAGGGGGAAACGTGGGTGCTAATACACCTCTGCCCACCCCTTCGGGGATTTATAAATGTGAGTATATAGATGGATGGTGATAATAGTAGTAATATAATTATGTAACAACTCAACAGTAAATCTGAAGAGGGCGACGGGCGTCGCTCCGTCAGTACTAAACATGAACCGCATTTTCGGAATGAGGTGTTACCTGTTCGTGGTATTAATAAAAAGCTAATGCTTACTTGAGTCTATTGTCCCTAGACACGCGATATCGTGACTTACCGCATTTCGCGGTTCGAACAAAGTAGAATGAAGTAACTAGCTTTGATTGTAGGCGTGTTTTAATTTAAATGGAAATTAATTGATTTCGAAGGTTCGTTAACTAGCTTGTAAAACAGTGTTGAGAAAGTAGTTTGTAATTTAATTAGTTTAATTGTGCGAGTTAGATATCCTTATACGTTGTTATATTGCCATTTTAGAACTGTGGACTTGTTCATAAATCGGTTTGTCTTATTTATACAAGTTTAAGTAGCTCAGTTGGATAGATTCTCTCTGGACTGGTCGTGGGTTCTAATCATATCCTGGATATTGACTTTATTTTAATTCTAATTTTATTTTATTTGGGAAACTTTCAACTAGTGTATATATTAGTCTAAAATAATAATTAGCTGAAGGCCATTAACAAGTTTCCACAAGTAACAATGGTGAGTAATATTAGAAAAAAAAACAGTAGGTACAGATATTAAACACTTATATCTATCGTCCAATTAAAACCACTACAAACAATTTACTAGTATAACAGGCTCAGGGATAGGGATAGCAATTATGAAAACAATAATAAATAAATCATTCAGTGATAGTTAAAAAAAACGGCGATACTCGCATAATATGTATTGAGAAGAATTCACAAGACACGTATTTTTGTTTATAGCTTCCGTGGTTTAATTATTGAGGAGTCGGTCTTTCGATCGGGATGTCTATGGTTTGAATCCTGGGCTTTACAATATCAACGTCAATCCGCAAATCCCACAAGCAATTTTGCTAAGCGAGGGAGATTAGGGAGATTATGAGTAATTTCAGTTAGGTACTAGTATTCTTTTAAAAAATAATAATAAAAAATGTCATATACTTTGCTTTTTAGTACAGCAGCCCCTCTTCCGGGTAGTAGAGCAGAATTTGTTCAGCTGTTGTGTAAATGTTCAAAAAGTACGGTTCTGTATGTAAACAAAACGAAACAAAATTTCAGGAACAAACAAAATTACAGCATTGAATCCGAAGAAATGATTATTCCGTTCCTTCGGAATTTTAACTATTCGTAGAATTTTATAATTCCGTCGATCGTTTTCGTACTAAGTTTACAAAATAAGCAAGAACTAAGAATAAAAATAATAAACATGGTAAATATCCCAGTGAGTGCTATACTATTAAAGCAAGAACTCTTTTTAAAATCTCAATACGATTAATAAGAACTACAACCTAAAATATTTATCTATTTTCAAAGACATATTCTTTTTTTTTATTTTTTATATAGCGTCAATTTGTCTTCACCTCGCCTGCATTCATTCGCATTCATGCATTTATATATTTGCACTGAGCGGGAATCAAATCCGTGCCCCTATGTAGTAGATGAATGTACTACTATGGTTGTCATTGCCATACATTTGCCACCCACGTAGCTGGCGATTTCCGTAAAAGCTGACCACACCAACGCATATCCGTGAGTAGGTATCTCTACCTATAAAAATCTTTAAAACAATCCTTACTAACGAGTCTCCGTTCAGTTATATCCCAAACTCCACATAAATCGTGAAGTATAGCTGCTAGACGTACATAAGACAGTAGGTCCCTACGTGCACGTAAAATTCTCTCACGTTATGTTGAAAAATCACCACCGCTCCACAGGTATGTATAAAGTATGAAACGTAAGGAATCAAATTCGCATTAACTTACTTATTCGTGTCTCGTTTACGGCACGTATTACTTTTGTTTTATATGTATGAGGTACCGGACCTGGTTCTTTATAGGAATAAATTCGTTACATTTATCTTGTTATGAGTGAGTACATACTCTAGACATTCCGATTGAAGAAAATCTAAAAACTGTACCTATAGTTTTTAAAACACACACGCATTTATTTGTTCAATTTGAAAAATACAACCATGCGAACTGAAGGGCACGGGTCTCACGTAGTAAAATCACGTTACCATTTTGAAACTATTAAAATTATATGACAGGACACGATGGTATTTCCGTCTATAACTGAGCAGTCCGATTTGACGTATCTCCACCCAACAGAATACCGCGGCCATAATAACCTCGCGTTGTTTTCCGGCGGTAAGTAGTGTAATTAGCTTAGCCAGAGTTCACTGGAGAGTTTTTGTGCAGTTAGTGGGAAGACCAAAGGCTTGTGCTGCTCTGTCTTCTGAACTGACGGAGAAATTCTCTGTTCTTATGGGGTTGGCAATACGTGTGTAACTCCCCTGGTGGTCAGGTAGGTCATGTGTTCATCTGCCACCCAAGTGGTAAAAAAAAAACTGTGGGTAATTCTTGACATAGCGTAAGTTTCGTGGGTTTTGTTTCGGCAGATCATTTTCTTGCACTATATTTCAACCGAATTGAAATCATGTGTTTTGAAAACGTGTCGTTACCAAATCGGGCTCAAAACCTAAGACCTGTTCGTAATTCAATGTAAACTCCGCATCCATAACTAAACCGAATAGACATAGATTCAAATTGTAAGCGTATTGTATGCTAGCATAGTCGACGCAATCTGTTCCCGTACGTGTTGAGTGCAGAGGATTTCCACAGTATAACCGAGGAGCGCCGAGCCACCGGTACTACGGCATTTATATAATGATTTATGGCCAAAGTCCAGCTAACTGTATTGAATTGCATTATGTATCGAACCGCTACCACTTTGAATAGATTACGAGTTGTAAGCGTGACGTATTTGTTGAATAATGCGTTGGTGGCGTGTTGGCTATGACGTCAGAGCGATATCTCACCATCATCGCGTCCAATTGCGCAGTCCTACTTCGGTCGTCAATTACTCGTAGTATTAACTGATAGATTATAATCACAAGTAATTCTTCATCATCTTATTGTGGTTGCTAGTCCATTTATTCCTTCCCCTGCTTTTAATACATTAAAAACTAGAGCTACAGCTCAGTAAGCTTTTAAGCCGCGTGGTTCCCAGCAGAGAAGAATTTATGCCACCCCATCTCTTCCCATGCGGTGTCGTACAAGGCGTCTAAGGGATAGGACTGATTAACATCAGACAGTTATATACAGCCCAGACTCAACCTCAGATATAGGCTCGAGTCAACAATAGCACAGAATAGATAATAGTACTAGCGTACAGAATGGAAGCTCCCACCCCCGCGCAGATTTCATTTCCTCACCCCGCACGTTCGAATCAGAGGTACGATTAAAGGCACATAATACAAGGGATGTGCCTTTCAAAGGTGCATAGTACGATACGTCGAGGAGAAGAGTGAGAAGATCGGCTTATTTCGATTTTGTAAAGCTTCCTCTCTGTCGCACAACCCACAGTTTGATTTAACCCTGAAATGCATGATTTCTATTTAAATAATTACCGCAGCCCGTGTACCGGTTTAGTCCGGGATTAAATTAGTTATAAGTCCTACAAAACTGATTGCAGTGTGAGTCGTGAATAGAGAGATGATCAAGTCGGAGTTCATTGCCAATTACCCTTCGTTTACATCAAAAAATACAACAAGAAAGTCAAAAGACAATTATTTATCTTAACATACGCTGCATTTCGGACATTCACTGTAACATACTGACTGGATGCAGAAGGCGGAGGCTCGGGAGAAATAGCGCACATTGGGAGACTACATGTTCATGAATTAGAAAATTTTAAAATATAGAAAATATTACCTATTTCTGTGTGTTTCTGGGTCTGTGTGTGTGTATTTCTGGGATAATATATCTTATGTGGAGATGTAGATTTTAATGAATTCTAAAATAGATACATTATAACACAATATCACAATTCAATCTTACTATTTGTTATTGAAATCACAAACATGTAGGCACAATAATAGGTTTTGCAAAAATATTTTGATGGGTGAGTGTTTAGTGAATTATTGTAGCTTCTGCCAGCGACTTCGCCCGCTTTGATTGTATTCAAAGTCAACGTCAAAAATCATTTATTATGTATATACCATTAAAACGGATTTTACAAAACGTTGAAAAGTTGCAACATACATACGTTCATTTGACATTGGATATTTGACTCCTTGATGTAAACAAGGAACCAAATGTCGCCCGACACGGCGACGCTTGGCTCAAAATATTACGAAGTACTTTTATCAAAGTTGCAGGGCTAACCAACAAGACGTATTTTTACTTTATGTAGGTATTTTTTCGGTATTTTTTTTAATTTTATTAAGCATTAAACCCACATTGGAAGAAAATATAATTCAAATAGTGTGCGAATAATGAAAATTCATTAAAAATGATAATATATAGTTTCGTTTCGTTAGCATTTATAAATAAATACATACTGCAATTCCACGTCAGTAAATGAGTGTGCATTGAAGGGTTATATTACCCGGCAATAAAGTACGACATTATCTGTAATACATTTCTGCCAAAATAAATACGAAACTTTATAGACGTGAGTTTTGCAAGGTATAGAGTAGTTAAAACCGTTTGTATCAATAAAAATTTAAATAAAAATACGGTTTTAGAATGTAGCACATTATCCCACAGTCAAGAAGGGTTTTGTTTTTCGCGTGCAACTTGTGTGTATGCATGTATATAGGTATGTTTGTAATATTCCTTATTACCATATTATCTTCAGAACCATTTTACGGATTTCAATTATTGATGTTTGAATGAATTTTTTATAGCATTTATTATGCTAACTTTTAAGTTCGATAAACATCGGAAAAAATCCACCGTCGCCCTTAAAGACGGATATAAAAAGAAAGAAGGAAAATTTGAAATGATTCAGGTGTGGCTCAACAGCTCCGTTGGAAGAGCATTCCCCCTGTAATTGAAAGGTCGTGAGTTCAAGTCTCACTTGAGCGTTTCATCTATTCCGATGTTTCAAACCTGCTATCAAACTTGTTTCAATCGGCAGTTGTGTTTTTATTTTTTAACAATTAAAATTATATAAAACTTTTGAATTATGATTCTATAGCACAAAACGTAATTGTTTTAAGTACCAGATGTCAAACTTTTCAGAAAAGCCGAAAATCTTTTGAAAAACTAAAAAAACATTACTCATCAACTATTAATCGCAGGTAGATGATGGAATTATTCTTATCCTTCAAATGAAATTATCAAATAATTGCTAAAGTTGTTATTAACAGGATATTGGTCACATGTATTATAGCAATTCAGTTTTTATTTTCGGAACATAAAAATGTCATAAGTTGTGAACAGGTGTATAGCGAGACCTAACATCGATGGTTTTACGGTATCAAATACAAGAAACAATATTAAATGCTATAAGTAAAAGAGGTATAAAAAGAAGTCCGAGACGAGATTTTTGCATGCTTACAGCAAATGGACAGGGGTAGTGGTCTCAACAGTGACAACGCAACGTAAGTATTTTTTTAAGATATCGAAATGAGACCCACATTATTTGACGCAGTATCTTTTTTCTGATTGTAATGGTATTTTAAACCCATTTTGGCTACTAACAGAATTTACGTTTTCTGCCATCAAATTACGACATATATTTTTTAGTGTATAGTGAATAGTGCCCCTGATATAACATAGCATAGGCTATATGTTATCCCAGAAATAGGATTGTGGGTCATAAGATCAGATCTCAGTCCGATGAAAGTTTTATGCATCTGAAGTCGCGAGCAATAGTTAGTCTTTCATGGACACAATCGGTTTTAACTACTCTATAAAGATATCGTTGTAGTAGTGTTTTGTTATTGGTGCTGATTCTGTGGTTTGAGGGGACTAAAATGTATCGCCATCAATTTTTTTTCGAATTGAAGACAAAGATGGAATACGTTTGTAACAACAGGATTGGCACCGTTGTCGGATGTGACGTAAGTCATGACATTAAGGGATAGAGCGAGAAAAATCATGCTAGCTCGCTCAAATATTGGTTACGATTTCAAATAATGCCAACCCTAACATTTTGAAGTCTCCTACACATCAACACTACCATGCATGTGCACGATCTATGAATGTTGTAATTACAATTCAAATTTTTCATACATTTTGTCGAGAGTTTCCGACGTGTGACAATAGTGTCCAGAATAGTATGCCCCTTAGGCTCACCCCTTATTACGTGGGACCGATTACAATTATTGGTGTGATGTGGGTGTTAATTCTCTTCTTCCTAACCCTCCGGGGATAAAGTCGTGATTATATGTATGTATGTAGTAAGTTTTTCCGAAAGTAATTATCACCAAGGGGAAATCCCGCGCCAGAGACTTGTCCGTCATTAGCAGGTGTATTGATTAATTACAAGAAAGTAAATAACCAAAGGGGGTAGAACTAGAAAATCTATTGTCTGGATAAGCCATAAGTAAATCAACGCATAATTAGGTCACGATAAAATTTGTCCTCAGCGTTACTCCGTCCAAACACAACACTAAACGAATTAACGTGAATAGCTAATCAAATTAGTACGCATCGGGTCTATTCGTCACAAAAGTTACGATACGAGTGGGAAATGTAAGGCCACGCAATAAAACGTCAAAACAGTTCCCCAGTCAATAAAAACCTTGAGGATATAGATGAATCCGGTGTAGGGTTGGCACGGGGCTAATAGTTTTATACTAGCGGCCCGGGACCCGGTTTCGCTCGGGAATACATCCGTGAGAACCCCTATAACCCAACCCCTATAACATTCCCATCTAAAAGAAACGCGAAAAGTAGATAATAACCATTTTTGAAGCGGATTGTATATCGGGTGTGTTGAGCTCAATTGATCCAGAACTTTTTGAGGCGTACACAAAGTACATAAACTAAATTATATGGTATTTCCTACCACTTAGGTAGTAGACAAGTACTCAGGTTTCGTAGGGAGCAGTTACCGCGGCCCATGGTCGTTTACACCAGGAAAGCTTACTGACCTTACTGAAGAACTCCGTAGTATAGTCGCTTGGCAAAACTACAGCAGTTAGATCTTGTTCCTGGGCAGTTCCTAAGGGTGTACCCGGAGCTCCTGTTAAAAGACTCATGTGGAAGACACGTGTGCTTTCAGCCGGTTCGATCCCGACATAGCTACTTCCACTATTAGTTTAATTTCAAATCATTTTGTGAAGTCTCACTACTATCTAGATAATATTCCAATTTATTTTCCGTTTCCGCTGAGAGACTAAAGTTCGTGAATAGGGAAATTCATTCGACATCCCTGTATCGATACGTTTTGAGACAATCTTACGAGATTTAAAGGTATATTGGCTTTATGTAAATGCGTATCACATTGCAGCGCAATACGAGAGGT
Source organism: Eilema sororculum (assembly GCA_914829495.1). Lineage (NCBI taxonomy): Eukaryota > Metazoa > Arthropoda > Insecta > Lepidoptera > Erebidae > Eilema > Eilema sororculum. The sequence continues at coordinate 6,050,492 of OU618532.1, forward strand.
TTTTATACGATGCAGTAAGTGATGATTTTTTTATATACTTTTGGAGAGTTTGCAACAAGTGGTGTTGGGCATTTATTTATACGTTCTCTTGGGATTTTCTTTACTGTACGCTGTTTTACCAAAGTTCTATAACATTTCCAATTTGAGGATATAGTGGATTAAATTGTAGATTTTAAAGGTATTCACACATTCAGTAACCCTGTGGTTAGGAATATAGTGGTAGTATTACGAGTATAACAGATATTTTAAATATCAACACGAAAACTGCCCAGCCACCGTGGGAGCAAATTGTACCTGGTGACACGTAGGTAGATAAATAACACATCTCAAGCGTCACCATCTCAGGATTTACAGACCTGAGTATTTGATACTCATGTCAATTTGATAGCTCCTGGCAAAAGCTGTAAACGAAGTGATCCCATATGAGTTCCTTTATTCTTCATGTCAAATACTATTGATTCATTAATTTTTTGATCTCTTTTTTAGTGAACAAAATTGAACTTAATTTTGCCAACGGTTAGAGTGTGGATGGTTATTACGGTTCCCAACATTCTGTGTATTCTCGTCAGTCCTCCTGACGAGGTCGGATGAAATTCCACGAAGTCTGTATTTACCAGTGTACAAGCAATGTAGCTAACTATCACAGTATATTTGATGGATGCATATGTATCCAGAGTTTACAGTGTAGCTCGTCGTTTTGGCTTGCTACGGAAACAAGCCGAAACATGAAGTGTGTTAGATTTGATTGGATCGGTTCAAGTTTATGAGAGGAAGCCTTTAGACGTTTAAGTGATGTACCACACGGTGGTTGACATACCAACATTTGTGGCATTCTTTACGGGGTTCGGTAACGGAGGACCAGCATGGATGTATGCGATGTATTCTTCTTAACGTTTTCGGGGCCAAGCAAACTTTGGAACTGATCTTGACGGCTTATCTTGTTTTCAATCAACTCTTAGTCTAAAAGTGTGACGTTAAGAAAAAATAGGCCAACTTACTTAAAAAACCGAAATATGTAAAAATTACATTACAAATTAAAAAAATAACTAATAAAGTTTATACGAATAATTTGGAGGAGCGCGGGCCTCTAAAATGAGCTCCTGACTGAATAATTTAGAATTAAAATGAATATTTTAGGTACATTGGTACTTGGTTCTAATGTATTTATACTTGAGTCCGCCTGCCTTGCAAATACGTGTTAAGGCGTTACATTTTAATATATTTGACGCCATTCGTTAAATTCTAGGTTGGCCTTTTCACAAAGGTATTTTTTCAGAAACTTAACAATTTGTATTATGGGATAACCTTAAATGCTGTAAACGTTACAGGATAGCAAAGCATTTTTATAAGATTGTTATATGACGTACGGATACGCACATAAAAATATATCGATATATATTTCATTAGTGAGATATATACAGTTTGACCAAAGCCATGAACTCATCAACATCGCACACATAGTTAGGAGGCGGTTTTCACCGGGCAGATAGTACGCATATTTTATCTCCGACCTTGACCTCTGAGCACATTGAGCGAGTGATTTATGTTAGTATTAGTTGCGTGCATGAGTCAGCAATATTATTCTATTGTGAGTAAGCTTTCCTCAGTGAGATGAGAAAATTCTATATGAACTGCAAGAGAGGTGGGGTATATGTATAAGAATTTGAGGCCTGAATCAAATTTTAGGTACATGTCTCCATGACGTGCTTTAAGCGATCATATTTTGGGCCGCAATCCAGAGGAAGTAAGGATAGAACTCTTTCTGAATCATGATGCCAAACGCGAGTACCTACTTTATCTAGTTTCTTACAATGATAGTCATAAGAAATTACTCAAGGATATCTAAGAGTTTTCATCTCGTAATTCAAAGCTACATTATTATTCTAAGCAGTTGATTGTTACTTGGTATCAATAAAAGTTTTTCTTCGGGTGATATAGGATACATACTCTACATAGCTCATTGCGCGTGCTAACAACAGGCGAAAGTTTTTGGCGTGCAAACTAGTTTGCACTTTCTGGCGTAGTTTTGAAAGTTCTTCATACAGAAGTGTTCCTTGTAATCTAAGATGAATTGAATAAAAGTTTGTTACAGAAAGTTTGTCCAGTTCAGACATGACCTTATGTCCAATAACGTAGTGGCAATCAATAGACAGAAAACAAAGGAAGATTGGCGCGCAATCTCTTTTTTGTTCGCCCATACCGGATATTACGAATGATGGTTCTCTCTGCCAAAGCTCTGTGAAGTTCACGACGTATCGTTTGAATGTTAAATAAAACGGATTTAGATTTTATGCAAATATTTTTGTCTTTCTGATTTAGACAGTATAATTTCTTGGACGGTATTTGAACCTTCGACTAATCTCTTTTTAGAGGAAACACTTTAATAATTTGAGCTACCTGGACACCTCTTGGTATTGGTGCTTCCTGTATATATTAATTGTCTCCGTTAGTACGTAGGAATTTCGGTAGATGACTGCTATATATAGTTTCAAGTTTCAAGACGTATGTATGGCAGAATTTTGAATATCCTGAGTGATATACAACCCACGTTGGCCGGCGTGGTATCATGGAATAGAATAACATATGTATGTGATTTGACGTATATGACAGTCGTCAACGAATGTCATAAATGTCAAATTCCATACATTCGGCATTCTATTCTACGATATACCGGCAAGCGAGTTGCCACTTGTCTAGGGGCAGGTATCTCAGTGGGTCTGAGTACCTAAATGTTACGATTTGGTTCTATGATCTTTTTATGTGCACCACCTTTGAAGCAGTAGGTGCCATTACTACCATTGAAACAGATGAACACAATCGATCCATGGAGTAAAGAGTACAACTGACCGTATAATTTTTCTCTTTTAGACGCGCAAAAATTAACATTTTCATGGGTAAAATTCAACTTCCAACTCCAAATGTAATAAAATGGAATGCTTTCTTTAAAAATTGTTTTCGTTAGTATTCTTTGTACAATGGTCCAATAACAAAAATGCAACCGATAGAGTACACGACATGGTTCCACTCCACAGTGCCTCCATCGATCACGTCCGGGCGAGGATGCTCCCTGGACGTTTCGTGAACAACAGACCAATCACAAGCCGGATTTATTACAAATGCTTCATTTCAAAGTTACGGTTATATATTATATCTGTGCTTCCTCTGAACATTTAGATTTTTGATAAAAATTAGTTAAGGGGGATGTAAATAAGGGTATTGTCACTTATATTTTCTTTTATTTTTATTAGTTACACTTAACAAACACGCAACAAAAAAAAAATAACTGGACTTTTGCTACATATTCAAAATTTTAAAGAATTATGTCTGTTTTTCTTGTATTTGTGAGAACAGTAGTTCAGATATTGTGTAGCGGTAACGGACCTCATCAACACGCCGATGGACCTACTTATTGACAGAAGAGGCTTTCTTCCCGAGGTAATGGGGTTTCTGTTGTAAAACTCATGATAAATTAGTTAATGAGTTGAGTGCCCTGACTCCAAAATGCAAACTTTAAAAGCAACCAGAATGGGTGCTTGGATGAAGAAAATGACTTATATCTATACTAAATATACGCTCACTGCGTAACATTACACAGTACCGTTATGTAGCGCTGGTCAATACCTACCTTTATGGGTCTGGAAAAATATGTTAACAAAATTTTCTAGGCATATTTTTTCAAACTTTTGTTACAACGTGGTATGAAAAAAATATGTTACGAAGGGATCGGCTTGTTTGTAAACATGCCAAAAGTCTTGTCGTGATTGATGACAGAAGGTTATCGTATAATGGATGGATAAGAAAGTTTTTGTACTTAGTGAACAAGTAGAAAGAATGAAAATTAAATGAAAGATGAATATTTTTAAGTTATTGCACGTTAATATGCCTTTGAAGAATAAAGGTCACAAAGTTGCCAATAAGGTATCCAGAATAAAGAACTCATAATGCCGAGGGTACTACTGGTAGATCGGACTGATAGTGTGTTTGGGTAGGACTGAATATTTGTGAATTTTGTCTTATTTTTTCCTCACTCGAGTGCCAATGCCCGTTGCGACATTCTCCTGCTTCTTCTTTCTGTAAATTGGTTTAGTTGGCATTTATGTGAAATGGGCAGGTATACCGAAGATGGAAATACAACGGGCTCCGAAGATTTTAATCCCATACGCATAAAGCACATCGTATATCGTTTACCCAAAACATTTCGAATACAATACATTCTCTTTACATTGTCATATTATGGCAGTTCCATGATTCAGTTTCAAAGTTCAAAACGTAGCTAGCACACTAACACGGCCGTCCCACAACTTACAATAAGTTTGGTTTCACAACTACACCCCATTGGATGTCGCGGTTTCTTTGAAATTCCTTGTCATATTCATCCAAGATCTCAAACAGTCACGCTTACAACAACAAGCTAACGAGGCAAATTTTGACGCTAGCTAAACACAACCAAGGCAGTGATTAACTACCTCCTTTATTATTCATCAGGGCCATTTATTAATAACTGCAGCGTCGTTTAATGGCGGTATAAAAAATTGCCAATCATCCAACTTTACCGCCTTCTAAGTTGATAATCTCCATTTTAATTCAGTAGAACTTTTATCGCGGGTAATGAATTTACAAATCCTTCAGGATTATGTTCCGAGTTTTGAAGTTTTGTATTCTGATGGACTTTGGGCGTAAATGTTTAATATAATATTTTGAATTTAGTTACTGTTTTGAATTTAGATCTGTCTTGTATGTATATTCAAAATGAAGAGATACCAGAACAATCTATAAATTTTATATGTTTCTTAAATACGTAAATACATTGCTTTATGCCTGAACAACGCTCAGTTATGAATCAACTCTCACAATTAATCTAGAACACTGAAACTGTCTTCATATCTAGTTATAAGTCGAGATTCAGGACTAAGTGTCATCCTGGAATACGGGCCTTTGATATCTATATTTATTTTGTTTGCAGAAACTCCATTGGACTTCACCTCACCGGAACTAACAGAGAGGGTACGCCTTGGTATATAAGTGTATATATATTCGTACACACACACACAGAATTAACCAATCACCTATAGATGTGCCGAACTCGTACCAATCAAAACTACACATTGCTTCGTTGCGTATGCATGTGTTTGCCTGTGAACCAGGTACGTCTTAAATAGACTATTCCTGGAATGATTTATCGTTCCTAGGCTGACATTATAGCAAAATTAAATTCTTTAAAAGTCAATAAATAATTTTAATAACAAGATAACACTGACTTCCTACAGTCCCGGGTCCTTCAAGCGGGGCGTGAAAAGGCATCTGACGAGGCCGTCAAGCTGAGTGCCGCCATTGAGACTTTGCCTTTAGCTTACCATCGGCGAGGTGGAGTCAAACCGACGTGTCCTTTTATAAAAAAAAAACTGACTTTAAAACCAAATAGGCATTCAAAGTTTGAAATAATAGAATCTAGAGAGGGAATTTAGAGATTTTTAATTTGTCAGTAGTAAGTACCAATATTAATTTCTGTGCCTGAGATGCTATGATGCAATCCATTAACGTATGATGTGACAAGGGTGGACCTATCCTTGATACCAATATCTTCTTGCCTGTTTCTCTTGCCATCGTCTTCTAAAAGATCGGAAATCTCTCTCTTTTAACTTTTGGTTTGACTAGGTTAGTTTTGACGAGAGTGACTGCCTTCTGTTCCCTCTAACCCATTCAAAACTAATAGGAAAGCCTGCTAATAGTCATCAGGTGTATCACTTGCAGGTGGGGTTGACTTGGACTCCGACTTTGGTCCTATAAGTGTAATACTATCATGCCGAACGATATCTTCTATTTCGAAACAATCACTAAATATATTCTCACAACATCGGCATGTCTATTTCCACACTACAATGTTCCAAGTATACCTTCAACTCTGTCTTTATGAAGTGCAATATCAAGATAACAAACCCAATAAACTACGGTATACTCTCATAAAACTACGTATCGATATATCAAAAGAAACAAACTAATTGCTACGAAGTAGGTCAAATGAGCCTTCAAGACACAATGGGGTTTTCCCGTTAAGGATATCCGTGTCGGATTTATTTGTGTATTGTGCAGATTTTTCGGAAAAGCAGGGGCCCTATGACTTGTGTGTTTAGCTTGTTTTTTAATGTAAATAATAGGCTCTTTGTCTAATGTACCTATACTTAAATTAATTATTAATGGTCACAATTTCTACATATCTAAATCACAGAATAGATAATATGTCTAAATCAGAAGTTGAAATACATTTCATATATTCATCCATACTAATATTTGCACTTGCAACCGAAGTAGGTATGAGACGAACGCTCCTCCACCACGTGTCACTCACACACCGTGGTTCTAAAACAGTTGGCACAATGTCGATGTTAATCGTTAATACACCTTCGTCTACACTCTCGAAGGTATACAAGCGTCAGTATATAAATAGTACAGCGAGAGAGACAGCGAGAGGCACAGCGAGAGTTTAGCGTCACTACATACTAAATACTATGTCGGTGAGCCCTGTGCTTGTCTACCACCCAAGTGGTATATAAAAATGTAATTTATAAATTTAATGTTGAAAGTAAAAGAATACTTCCAGGAGACTTTTTTGTCCAAATTATTACAAATGACAAAGCATACCGACATTGGGCCATCGTTGGTACAAATCAGTGCGGGTATAAATCAAAAATGCAGGATACACACACTTATTCGCAGCCACACTGAAGGATTTGTTATTCAATTTCCTGTATCGAACACAGCCTGACATATATTCCATACCTTTGTTATCCAGACGCTATCAACTTCGGAAACTACACACTAAATTAGCACCTATAATCTCGGCACTAAGGAAGAAATTTCGTTCCAATCAGGCACTTTTGCTAAAATGCTTTTTCTGATACGCTTCATAATTACTGGACTTATATGTGTATCTATTATCGTATTATCTTCTCTCTTTGGTCCTAGTTCTTTATTATGGTTTAATAAATCATTTTCTTTGTCTAATACTGAATGAAAATAAGTTCCAGTTTTCTTTTTGTGTCGGTAGTTGGAAGAAGTAAGGAGTATTTGTTTTGAACTTGATTTTTATCGAACTACCTGAAGGTGGTGTTTATAGGATAGATAGAGCAAAGCATTAAGAGCCACAGTAAATCAAGTGGTGTGACTACTGACTAGAAATAGTAGACATAGACATCATATATGGAGGGTTACTATAATAGGTGGGCAAGTCGCCTCTCCCGGTAATAGGTCTGATAATCTATCACCATCACAGCGTTAGCCCCGGGGATATAAAACCTTGGATCTTGGAGACGCTAAGGGCATTGAACACGGCAAAGTAAGTAACCTCGATAAACACATAAACAGAACAGTGCGTAGAATAAAGTTCGTATTTTACAGATCCATGATGATTCTCCTAAACCGAGTCGCACAGACATATGCTTTCGCAAGACTAATAAAACAGTAAGTAGTAAAAATGGTAGTGTATCACATAAAACGTATATAGAAGTTCTCTTTATAAACAAAGTTGTGACGGGGGTGAGACTCGAAGCTTAGATAAAGTTAGTCGACACTGCAGGCCTCAGACATAAGCTGAAGCGATTAATAGATATCAAGAAATTGATCTTAACACGGGTCCTCTTTTTGGTAGTAAGTATAATTTACTGCCAAAAAGAGGACCCGTGTTAAGATAATTTTTGTCTAGGTAAAACGATTCCAAATTAATATTTATGCAAAGTAACTTAACCTGCTGATCGATACAAGAGACTGGCGTAGGCTTTTCTCTCGGGGTTAAGATATACCAATTTATGGATAAAGAATAGGAGAGCAGACCCCGGGGCTCAAAAGTTTAGTGATTTAATTTTCTGCAATTTTGGCCAATTCGAATGCATCGGGATAAAAGAAAATGCTTTACAGGGGGAATGCTCATCCAACTGAGCTATTGAGCCACACCTGTATCACTTTAAATTACCCTTCTTCTTATATCCGTCTTTAAGGGCGACGGTGGAGCCATCTACCAACTTCCCTACGAACTGTTGGAATCAAAAAATGATTTTTCAACCATTTTTAAACACTGATTTTTCACGACTCCGCGGAAGTGCATACAAACATCCCTGTAAGGGAAAGGTCGTGGGTTCAAGTTAAGCTATAAAAAAATATTAAAATTTTGTAAAATGTTATCTTACAACATTTTACTGAGATCATTTTGTAGCATCTCTTTTTAGTGTGCGTCTCTGCGTTTCTTCACTTGTACCACACCCTCACCCGGTTCAAATGCCGCCCAGTCTCAGATAGCTACGGAAATTGAAAGGCAAGTACCATCCCAACTTGACCCAATCACCTCTATCTGTTTGATAAAGCATTGTGCCGTCTTGTCATTTTAATGGCAAATGTGGAATTTATTTTCAGCCTCTGTGGAGTATGTTACAAGGATAACATTTGTGATCCGTATATAGACATTTAGACCTTCGGCTCTTTGTGCCAAAAGTATTGCAGCGGAAATTGGACATGTTATCGCGTCACTTGAAATGAATTGCAGAAAGTTTAGTTTTCGTTGTATCTTTACCTACGCTGTAAGTTATTCCTTTTTGGTTTGGATGTGAACTAAAAATATGAAATCTTTGTATGTTTTATCGTCAAATTATTTCATAGTTTGAAATGTTAAAGGGAGAGTAAAAAGCTTTGAGTTGTAGTCATTTTGTGACCTCATAACACTACGCCATAGTAATTAGTATGAATATGAGTAGAAATTAGAATTTGAGTTTGGTTATTTTATAAACGGATTTAATGTCGCGTGTTATAAAATATTAAAATAACGTGAAGCGCAGTTTGAATAAATTATTGTCATAATTTGTTTAAATATCTATACATATAATAAATCTGTAAACGATCGATGTCTGTACATGGAAAGGATATGAAAAAAATTGTTATAAACGTAATAGAAGCCAAATCAACGTTTTTTGGAATTTTTGTCTGTTTGTCTGTTTATCTGTTTATCTGTTTCTCTGTTTGTCTGTGAGTTTGTGCACGCTAATCTCAGAATTGGCTGAACGGATTTGGTTGCGGTTTTCACTAATATATTGTGGCAGGCTTCACTTAACATTTAGTGTGTTTTATTGAAATCGGTTCATAGATAAAAAAGTTATGTCAATAATAGCATATCACGGCTAACAATTTGTGATTGTGTGAATAGATCGAACCATTGTAGAAGCACAATGCTTACAAAAAGATATTATTTCGGTCATAGGAATCTGAAGAACTTCGAGAGGCCAAAGTTCTACATCTCAGCCAAGTCAGGTCAGGTTACTGCAGAATCTTTGGCACACCAGGTGTCTCGATAGAATTCATATTGTTCTCGAACGATTTTCTCTCGAATCCAACAAATTAGTAAGCAGCTGGTTCGGTAAAAATACTCCTGGCTTTCATAATTATTATATCATCACGCTATTATAATAAGGAATGGGGCAGAATGTTTTTATGACATAATATGTAAACGTCTATTTCACACTATGATATCATGGTAACTGTGGCTCAATAGGTCTGCGGTGGACTTATAACTTAGCTGAGTCGCGTTCGAATCCATGTAAAATGTAATTTTTCTTTTTTATGGTTTTTTATTTACTTTTGTTTAAATTTTTTATTTTATTGTGTATTTGTTGTATTTATTGTATTTATAGTTTTATTTGAAGTAAAATATAAATTCTATGCTTAGTATTCTATAGGTAATACATAAATTAGGCTGTGTGACAGTAATAGTAGAACTTATTATATAAAATTCTTAGCTCTATACAAAATTCTTCAATTCGGAGAATGAAAATGTGGTCCTCACCCGCCTGTGAAGTCATAAAACCGAAACTGGTATCCCCCATCGACACCGATGCCACCACATCGGGGCAAGCGCAATATTGGAATCAAACCGATTAAAATTTAACAGAGGAATGGGGCATTGGGGGTATTCTGGGGTTAGGTTACCTATCATAAATAGGCGGTCTCAACGTGAAGAGCAGGGATTGCTTCGGCTAGCCTAAGCTATCACCATCAAAGCCGCGCTCATGGAGAAAGTAAATCGTTGCATCTTCTATGAAGCACATTAAGTATTCTGGGAGATAGTTGTCCCTATCGTATTACCGTCTCTACCATGGTGAATGTTCTGATGAGCTATTGCAATTAGTTCCACCCTCTCCTTTCCTACACAGGACAACGCATGCAAGGATCAGATGTCATCCACATACGGATCAGAATATTTCATCAAGAACCAAGCGGTTTGGTGACCCATTCCTATGTCGCCCCATTAAGACCTGAAATCCCTGCCAGCTCACGGTTTACATCTTCCTACAGTCCCGGGTCCTTAAAGGGGGGCGTGAAAAGGCTTCTGATGATCCCATAAAGATGAGTGCCACCATTGTTAAGATGGTACACATTTATAATGGTGAGCCTATTTCCGAGTCTTTGCCTGTAGCTTAACATCAGTCGAGGTGAAGTTAAATTGACGTGTCCTATATAAAAAAACTCCGGATCTTAAAAAGAAGAAAACAGATGTGTGGGCAGAGCAATACATTTCTTAACCGCAAGATAAAGAAATGAAGTTCCGAACAGCTTGGTTCGAGGTGGCATTATTTCTACCGTATGTGACTGACGGAAGGAAGGAGAGATTAGTGAAAGGCTCTTAATAGGCTCTTTCACTCGCCGTGGTGCGGTAGAAATGGTAAAATACAGCCTGAGAGACAACGTCTTTATGCAACTGCAGACATTATACAATGTTAGTGACCTGATGACTACCAACGCACGCCGCTGCGATATTATCTATTCCGTCTAATAAGTAGGTATCTAATAGTAAATACGTAAATCTATCCCAGAAATGATAACAGTACGCCAGGAGAAGCCAACCTATGTGTTAGGTATATAAAAGATACCGCTGCTCCTATTATATAAAAGAGACTAAATGTGGGCAGAGAAACACACAGTTCCGGTAAATTTCATCAGACCAAAAAATCCGCCACGTGGACATCAACTCCAGTATCAATTTGGAAGTATTTACATCATCTGCTGGAAACAAGCTTACCAATACGAGTAATATATAGCAAAATGAGGCTATATGACACCATCCCAGTCAATGCTGTATTTGCTCTCTTGCCCACTGCGCCCCTCTTCTCTACCTCTGTGTAAAGCAATGAACAACGATGTGACTGTGGTCGATGGAATTTATCATAAAACTGGAACTACCCACCATTGGCTCGGCAAAAAAGAGAACGACTGCTCACTGCACAGGGCGTGCAAGGCACCGGGTTTTCTTGAAACTATTTTGTGTGATACTTGATGTGCTTATTTTAATTTGTTCAGTTCGTAAGTGGTGGCAGCATGTTTTAAGAATTTGGGAGGAAGGAAGAATATTCAAACCATTAAAAATGGTGAACATTACCAAGTCCACATATAACAATGTTCATCAGATACTTGATAATGATTTCGTCAGCAAAATGTTGAATTTTTCAAAATCCTTCCGCAATATTATTTGCCAAGCCCATAGAAGAAGTCTGTCAATTTTCGTTGTTTTCAGTAGTTGAGCCCTGTATTTATAAGTCAGTCACTCAAAAGACTGTCTTCATAATATTTAATTTAAAAATACAAGGTGGATGATGTCAAGCGGGTTTTCGAAATAATTTGAATACAGTTTGTTTCTTTTTTTAAATAAACAAATGTTTCCTTTGCGTAAAATTCACTATCTCCAGTACTTCCGTTCCAGTTGGGATGAAAATCTTCCACCATGTTTAATAATGAGTTTGAGCTATTCCGAACTAAACGCGGACGAAGTCGCGGGTAACAGCTAGTTACTAATATATCTACTTTCAAGAAATAAAACTACAATAGGTATATCATTTTTTTCGATTAGTTACCTTAATTTGAAACAGAATAAACGAAAAACTTTCACGTCTTCAGAGCATTACAAACGTAATTACTTTTGTCAGAATAATTCCAATATCCTACTCACCTTCAATTTCATGAAACATAAAACCACAGTAATAACCTATTACCCAAACTGCTCTAGTTTAATTAAATAAATAAACAAATTAGAATTTCGGTTCGGTCTCCGTTCTATTATAAGTTGAGGCCCAGAGGAATAAAGGCATTAACTGTGCTCGAGTTTCGTCTCTAGAGATGCAGGAAGGCGGATAGAATAGTTTAGAGCGAAACCACTAAAAAGTTTTCACGTTATTCTTGGTTAATGTATGTATGTGGTCGTCTTGTTCATTTTGGAGGGCACTGCGAGGCTTGAATACGATTAATTTTTATGTTACCTACTAAATTTACGTGGCTTTACTTGCCTTTTTAATTCTTAGCAAGAACTCCATAATTACTTGGAGGTATTTTTATGATATCTTAAAATAAATGGCACTAAGTTTGCTACAGATTTGTGGACTATGTATACAATGGTTCATATTCATTTCTAGTGATGTCGTTATGTACAGTCAGCATCAGAAATTTGAGACTTTGTAGGTCAAGATATTTCTAATGCTGACCGTACATTAGTGACGCAATAATTACTATACTCACTTTTCATATATAAATCGGAATATTCAGCAACCCCTGAAGGAATATGGAAATGAGATCAATTTCTAGGGGTTGCTCTAGATACAAACTGCAACGTAAGAATATTTGAGAACCGTAGTTTGAAAAATAACTGTCTTTGTCTAAAGCAATGGAGTCTTCTAAACCTATTTTCAATCACGACTTCTGAAGGTCAATTTTGACACGAAGTTCAGAAACAAAATCGTTATAAAGTACCTACGTATACAGTATAAATATAAAATTGCCAAAACAGTAGAAAACTCGATCAAACTAGGAAAAACTGTGCCTCCAAAGGCATCATAAAATGGTATCTCATTTAAAGTTAGAACAGTAAAATACTTCGATCTGTCGTCTATAGCGAATGCGAGAGTGGATATTGTAAAGGGTAGGTTTTTAAAAGTTACGTAAGTGTCTGGGTTGTTATGGTTGTAACCCCTTAAATCCAAACCGCTTTTGAATTTTGTTGCTACATAAAAAAGTTGATATTTCTTTTTTTTAAGTGTTACGGACGCTTTGCAGCATGCAACGCCAAGGTTTCACGAACACGTTGCTAAACCGCTTAAAAAAAATTAAGCTCTTTTTAAAGAAACCCCTAATGCTATTTCTTGGGAAAACCATGGAAGTGAGGATTCCTTGCACAGCTTCAGGGTTGGTAGGTTGGAATACAATTAGTTTTGTGAATTAAAAGGAGGTTTATTCTGAATATAACTTCTATTTTAGCGTAAATCTACAATGCATAAGACAATTAACCTAAAGCCACCTTCTGCAAAGGTAAGTACGCTACATTACCCCAACATCATATACAAAAATTAAAAAGCGCTTTAAGCGAATGCATTAAAAAACTGAAATTGCGTCACAATAAAAATTAAGCTACTTGTACACTGAATTGTAATTATGAATTCATTTTTAAAACTATGAATATCAAAGTTTAGCCAACATCTAACAGACTATACCTCTCGTGCCGAATTGATTGAGAAGAAGGTTTTTGACCGAGTTGACATTGCGATCAGTTTGGGCCGGTTATTTAGGAGTGGTAAACATTTTATCACACTGCTGCACTGTAGCGAAACCGACTGCAGCGCCACGTGGTGCCCGCGTGAACCTTTATTTTTGTTACCCAAAAAACACTACTTAAGATACGATATTTACTGCAAACTTTTATTATCAATCGATCTGGCATGGCCATAGCTCGATTAGGTTTCTAATAGTCGATATAGTGAGTATCTACTTAGTATGTAGTGAATATCTCTATGTAAATTCTAGCTTAGTGCAAACATTTATATATATATATATGTATGTAGGAATGGAACGTTATGCGAGGATGCTTAGAATGAAACGTAATGGTGAACGACTGAAGTGAAGAATGAGTGATGGAACGGGAGGGGGAATGACATATTGGTTTTTTTTTGGAAGAAAGGTGCATGTCGTGCGATTGTCTCAAGAATTAGCGTATTAATAAATCTGGAAGTTATTTCGGCATCAAAGTGTTTTTATTCATCTTTACAATTATCTATCCCACATGTATATTAATATAGATGTTATATATGTAATTGGTAAAAAATGTATTTTGTTATGTATGTTTTCTAGAGTGCGTAAATACAAAGAGTCTAGACAGCGCTGCGTAAAATGTAAAAAAAACAGCAGTAAATACGCCATTTTAAAATATATTCCATACTAATATTATAAATGCGAAAGTAACTCTGTATGTCTGTCTGTATGTTACGCTTTCACGCCAAAACCACTGAACCAATTTTGATGAAATTTGGTATACGGGTAGATTAGACTATGAGCAAGGACATAGGCTATGTTTGGTCGCGATACCCGACATCCACGTGGGCGGAGCCGCGGGCAAAAGCTAGTATTAAATAAAAATTACAAATATCTCCGCATTAGTGGGTACGGTGCGTAATCTCGCAGTGCTCGTACGTAATAGTGTACATTAAGCGCTGCAGCGCTGTAGTTTACTTAATTACAAGTGTTTATGACCGCGGTGCACTCGAATCACAAGCTAAATGCCGGCCGGGGCCAGGAGATGAGCACACATAATATGCTCTAATTCTTAGGTAAAGATTTTTGTTTATTAGGAAAAATGTGAGGTTATTTTACATATTTTTGCTGAAAGTATGTAAATCAAAATGTTCAACGTTGAGATTTTTCTTATACCACTTAGGTGGCAGACAACCACACATCTCACCTGATGGAAAGTGGTTACCTTGGCCTATGGAAGTATGTAACCCCAGGGGCGTTACACGTGCTGCCACCGTAAAGCTTTTAGTTAAGCGTTCTCTACCAGCAAATCTTTATGAAGTAGAAGATAATATTACCTATTATGTTTTTTTGGGAGGAAAGAAATGCAGTTATCAAATATCAATGTTATTACTATCAAACGATACAGCACGTACTAACGTTTCAGTTTCTTTACTATCTTCCGGGCTAATTGCGACAAACAAAGATCTGATAATGATGTGAGAATTACTTTAATGGCGGTTTAGTAGCGTTCTCTGAGGACTAATTACGGGCTTCTAATAAATTATACAAATAACAGCTAGTTACTGTATATCATCAGAGTAAATATTCAATTTCGGAAGATTGTTAGCATTAGTTAATATGGATTGATTTTTTTAGCTGTTGCCCGCGACTTCGTCTGCGTTTAGTTCGGAAAATCGTTATATTTTTGTTATTTATTGTGAAGAAAGTCTTTTTCCATTCACTGTATAATAACATAAATCATTTTATCGATGTTTGCAATATCCAAGTCTTTTACTTCGTAGCCCGGGGTCAGCTTCTTGTTTTGATTTGGTATATACAATACAACGTTTAGATTATACGACTGCTGTCTAATCTTCGAACTACGAAGAGGCAACAAGATTTGTCACGTCTACTTTTATGACTTCCAGAAGATATTTTTTCTTATTTAAATAACGGTATTTACAATAATTATAGCGGGAATTAACGCGATCATGGTATAGGTACATACCTTTGATTTGCCTGACGTTTCGACCAGGTTACACCGGCCGTGGTCACAGGCTGACTGGCTCAGTAGTGCACGCCCGCCGTCATCGAGTCCGCGAGGTAGCAGGTTCTTCATCTAACTGCACATTCTCGATATTTAGATTCGAGAGAGTGACACTACAGTGTTTGTCATAGCAGACGTACAAGATTTTTTTTGACGTACGATTGAATTGAATATATAAAATAAATAAATAAAAACTGTCCTTTGTTTATCCGACAGCGCAGAAAAAGCGAGGCTGCATGTTTTGTATCACTGAATTCCATGTTGCAGATAATTTAAACCCATCTTCCTTAGATGTAAATTAACGCGATCATGGTATAGGTGTGTATACCTATACCATGATCGCGTTAATTTCCGTTATAATTATTGTATATCATGGAACGCGAGAGTGTAAAAGTTAGTTTAATGGTATTCAATCAAGTAATCAGCGCGGGCTGATTACCTGATTATTGTCATGATCCTTAGCTACCAAGCATCACGTGTTTTCGTTGGTTTCCATAATGTATGCGTATTATAATCCCTTCCTAATCATCCATAGGACCTATATAAATACAAAAATGTATATCGTAGCTAACAATATCACCGTGCGGTTGCCCCAAACATTTTTGTTCTACCTCAATGTCCGGGCTCGGTCCCAAATATTCACGAGATATAACCCACCAATGATAAAATTCCGCAAATCTGACATTGTGAAATCCAATGGCTTTCATACTCGAGAAGCCGCATAATATTACATACAATACCTTTTCAATAACCTTTGATACATACGGGGAAAGGTATTAACAATAACTAAATCTACGTTTGACTAAATATGCTAACCGGGTTACTGTTTGATATATTATTTATTAAACGAAGTATTTTTTGACTGCCGGTAATGTTTTTCGAGACTATGTAATAAATAATATCCATTTGCAAATCATAAACCCGAAAAAAATAATGGGTACCGCCTTCTACCAAACTTGTTACGATCTTTTCAGCATCAGTCGGATTTTTTATTTTTAATAATTAATTTGATTTGAATTTCAGTTGAATTTTTATTTTGCAGTCGGGTCTTTTGTTTTTTTAATAATTAAGTTTTTTCACGCAGGCCCTAACAACATCTCTGAGGCCCAAGCCAGTGTGCCTGCCCCTCTAGACAATTGGCAATTCGCTGACGTTTTGTAGAATAGAATGACACATGTATGAGATTTGACGTGAACGACAGTCGTCAACGAATGTCATAAACGTCAAATCCCATACATAGAGGAGAGAGGGGCTGCTTAGCAACGGACCAGACTAGCGCAGGTTTTACTCACAAGGTGGGGAGGTCAAGCGGCAGTCACTCTTAGAAAAATCGACATCACGCGGGTCTCAGGCTCCTATTAGCATACTTTAAAGATGATCGGCGCGAGCAGGAGAGACTCGCAGATCGCGCCGCCGCCCGCGTGCTCTCCGTCCCCCATGAGGGCGTGCCTGGGGGTGACGGGTTTAGCCGCCTTTCACTCCATCAGGAGCAAGCCACGGCGGCGGCGGTGCACTGAGAAGCGCGTCTCCGAGTCGTGACATCGTGGCCCCCCTCCCATCCGAAGGATCTCCCAATGCTCCCGATCCTTTAGGATGGCCCCGGGTCAACCCGGGGCGAGGCATATGTCGAAGACAACCTTACCTCCAGCCTAGCACTATGACCCTTAGTGCGGCGGTTTTAGTCGGTTCGAGTCCGACATTACCTCCCTTTTCGACTCTGGCGGGGCGTGGGCATTTCCTCACGAAAAAAAATAAGATGATACCGATTTTTATAGCAAATACTTTGTCTTCATAGTTTCAAATGCATCTACTGCCTTTCGTTATAAACGATTGACCTCAAGAAGAAAGCCATATACTGTTCATCAACCAGCAGGTGTACCGGCTACCTGTTTCCAGGTGATCCCTACACAAGCTACTGACTGTACCAACACAATAATTTCCCTGTCATAGTTGGGTTCAATTACGACAGAGAACATGTATATAAATGCAGAGACTAGTTCACTACGAGAAAAATTTCGCTGCCCAAATCGTTAGCGATCACCGAGATGCCATCGTGATGTAATAATTGGTTTCACGGCATCGCCACTACTCACTGAGAGGGTCAAAACATAGTTATCGCTCTTTGGGACGGCTTATCACGTCCCGTCCAGCGATCTCCGATAAAACTACTAGATATTACCTACTACAGTATACCTTCTATGTTACGCTACACCGAGCAGCTGTAGTAAATGCACTGATTAATATCAAATTTTAATCCAGCAAAATTGATTACGCTGCCGCATCCACTGTTCACGCATAAATACAATCAGTATCCAATATTGAAAACTTATTTTAATTAAATAGTTGACTAGTTGATTTTGACCACATACAAAGCGAACTTATTACTATAACATTTTGAGTATATAACTGGTAAATTCACAATGCATGAGTTGCGTGTGTATAATGATAATTTCATTATAATTGTCATTATTTAGCCACGACGATGACGGAAGAGGAAGATGTGACACGGCGATGTATTTCTGGTCGTCCGACGATGGAATTGATTGATTGTGAAACCTGGAAATTGTGCTTACTTTAGCATTTTTCTCAGTCAAAAATATGTATAAAACCCAGGTAGGTATCCAGTTTTTGATTTGTACCTTCTGCATAAAGTGTGAAAAACCGGCTAACATCGACTTGTTTACATTTTGTTGAGCATTTTTTATTTTATTGTATGGTGATGGTATATCGAGCATTAATAATAAAAACCTCACTTTAGCAAATAACAAGTATTCAATTATCCGTATTATACTAAGAATTCATTCCTGTTGGCAAAATTTAATTGTAAACCTCACGATACCCGGACACCTACCGGGGGTGGAACGCTCCAATTGTAACATAAAGTAGGTACCTGTGGATTTACCACCGTAAGTGTCCTCCGGTTTTACATTAAAATTCTAAAAGTGCCCCTGCGGGTTGGACCCATGTCCCTTTTGAACCTACTAAAGGACCGGCAACTTTCCTTGCCATAGGAAAAATATTGAGAAACTGGAATGAGAAACTAATTTTGACGGATTAAAGCCGTGAATGGTATGTTGGAAAGCATTTTGGTATTTTGAGTTGGTAATGGTATGGAATGGTATGTGATCGAAATGTTAAATTCCTATTCAATATGTTTTTATTTTCATTATAAGTACAGTTAGCATCAGAAAGAAGAAGTACAAAGTACTATATAAAGTATTATATAAAGAAATAACAAAACGTTTAATAGACACTACCCGTGACCAGAGGGCTGGTTTATTCCTTGCGCAAAGGATTGGCATTGCCATTCAGCGTGGCAATGCCGCCAGCCTTCTGGCCACCCTCCCGGTTGACGTCGATGGGGAGGAATTCTTTGACGCCTGAACCTGCAGTTTTGCACATAACTTGTTCTAGATTTTTATTTATAATAATTACAAAGTACTTAAAACGATCTTAATTTTTTGACCCCCTTCCAGTTGACCGATTGTTCTGATATTTGGTACACTCGTTGAGTTCGGACAAACATGCCATATAAATCAATAAAACAGTTTGATTTGCTCTTAATATGTATTAGAGTTTTAAGATGATTTTATGATTTTTGAGACTTCGTTGTGAATATGTTTATGACGCTTTCTGTACATTTTCAAAATATTTCGTATTCTTACGAACAAAGAAAACCACAATCCAGTTAATAAATAATCCATTTCGATAACGCATTAACAGCGAAATTGCTTATGAGAGCCTGAAAACTAGTATATTTAACTCATAATATTCAGTCATGCATTTTTATGGGCCTGGGGTAGGCAGAAACACCGCCCATCACCTGACTCTGCCCATACACACTCACGAGTTTCTAACCTTCCATCAATCAATAAATTGTCCTATTGCAGTTGAATGTGTGTCATAGCATCCGAGCCTCCACATTGCACATTGTTTAGATACCAGCCACCTTTTTTAACTAATATCCATTTAGGGAAAGTCACAGATTAAGCTCACCTGGCCGTCTTTCTGAGACGGTCCTTCTTCCGTACAAACCCAATATTGTAATAGTTTTAAGATTAACTGTGATCATAAAATGAGAGTAGCTCGATCTAAAGATAGTGCTATCTATTTCTCATTTTTCTAACACAAAGTCTCACACAAGAACATACGAATCGGACGTCCCCGCACCCTTCGTTCTAAATTAGATTTCGGGCTTTGAAATTCGAGAGTGATATGTCCTGGTTTTATCATGCATATTATTGTAAGTAACATTATTTTACACGCAGACGCGTTTCATCCAGCTAATGTACGAATGTATTCGAAAATTAAAAGTAACTTACAATTAAATAAGCGATATTTTACATGAATTTGATGGACGTTTATTAAGCACTCAACTGAGGCCCCAGGGTTTTACTGATTCAAATTGTAATATTGTCCTAAGTAAAGGTGTGTACCAAATATCAAAACAGTCAGTCAATTAGAAGGGGATCATTTCGAGTAGATAGGTACTTTGTTCATTAAAATTTTGCTGATGCTGACTATACCTATGTATTATTCCAGAACTCATAATCTATCTCTGCACTAAATTTCAGCCAGATCCGTTTAGCCGTTCAAACGTGAAATTTTCTCCAGAGATCATAAACTGATATAACACAAACTACATACTTTTATCCCGGGGAGCAGGTTTCTGTGAGGCGGGAACGGGCACTCAACTTCACCCGGACAACAGCTTATAGCTAAATATTGTTTGCATAATTGTGTACGTATGACTTATCATGAAAGTGTTGAATTACGTCGTGAATAAACTTTTAATTTACTAGGAATAAATACAATTGAAAGTTGTGAGGTTCACTCCCCCTAGTTGTGTATATTTCAAATACTTAACAAGTTCTGCATCGATTGTACTCCAATTTTGACACAATCTAAGACTATATACCTACATATTATACATATATAATTATCAAATAGATACAATAACAGTCAGTACAACGTGACGCCGACGTAAAAAATAACTACTAGGTACTTTGGAACAAGTTTGACATTATACTTTACAATACATCCCAGCTAAATGGCTTACTCACACGTAACGCATATTTCGAGTCGTCTTTTGCGATGTATTTTTTAATTTTTATTTTTAAATACTGTGTCTATTCAGTAAATAGTGAAAGGACACAATGAATACCTACAGCCCGTTTCATAGATGCTTTTTTATTTTTTACGTTGACAGATGGCGTTACTCTCGAGTTATAGGATTTATGAATAAATAAATTCAGGTGAATCCGGGACCCGGGTCGCTAGTTTAATATACAGTAACTTGACATTGAACATTGTTTGATATATGAATATTTTGAGGCGTGATATAAGTAGGTAAGCAAGTGTTCACGCTGAAGGAATATTAAACGAAAATTAACATACGTGAGTAGCAATCACAGCAATGATTATTTTAACAAGGACGCCTCAAATTGAGATTTAATATTGAGGTGTAAGTACTTACTTACGTTTGTAGAAAGAAAACAGAAAGATTGTATGACGATAATATATTTAGATTTTATACAGTGTTTTGCGGATTAATGTAAGTATATGTAATTCGAATTGGGATTCTTTACATATGTACTCCGGTATATATATCCCAAAATAGACCTGTACGTGATGTACGTCATTCAGGGTTAGGTTAATTTGAAGGAAGTTAGTCCAATTGAAACGAGTGACTATGGTTCACGTTCGAGTATATTTTTCACAAAACTTACAGGCAGTTACTACGACTAATACTGATCGCGTGCCGGGGACAACTAAAGTTCGTATATCGCTCGACTGTACACTTGCAGTGTCAGCGCTATGTAGGTATGACACTCGTCACACCCTTACATCACTCCCCTTCTAAAATTTGGCATACAAAGTTATACATTCCAAATTTTTAAACTAACTACTATCTCACTGAAATTCTGAGTACATTTCTTATGCAACTATAACACGCTATGTTCAATACAATAACACTTATGTAACATGATATCCGCACCTACTGCCCGGTGTGTCGCTAAGCTGCATGCTTGCAACGTGAGTCATTGCAATGTACTTAGCTTATCATTATAACAAGTTACATGGCTCAGTGGTTAACAATCAACAAGGTAACCGGTTCGAATCCTGCTTCGTGGGAAACAAATATTACAAAATTATACAGTTTTACATGTAGAACGCCATAGTTTATACAATACAATATGCAACTTCATCTGACTATTATTTCAACACACTTCTGCCAAAACTGTTATTTATTTTATTATTTGATTAGCGCTATGTAGGTATGACACTCGTCACACCCTTACAGACCTATATTATAATACATATACTACGTCTGTAAATGCTCGAAGGGGTAGGCAGAGGTGTTTTTTTTTTATCGTGCGATAAATCCCCACGGATACCACACCACACCCACGGAGCCGGTGGAGGCGGCTATGTCGGACTCGAACCGACTAAAACGCACGCCGTCTTGGGTCCTTGGTTGCCGGAGGTGAGATTGTCAAAAGCATATCTCTCGCACCCCGGCAGACCCAGGACCATCTCTTTCGAGATGGCCCCCTTCGGGTTGTGGGGACCACAGTGTCCCCATCTAGCCCCGGTTACTGGGAGGCGCATTTTTGCGCCGCCGCCGCGGCCTGCTTCTGCTAGGGTGACAGGTGGCTCCACCGGTCACCCCCAGGCCAGCGCTCATGGAGGACGGAGGTCGTTCTGTGGATTGAACTGTGACCAGTTCTGTGAGGACTCCCACCCCCAGAGCCGCCACTAGGACCCGCCTCGGCGTGTCCCACGCCGGGCACTTGGTCAGCGTGTGCAGCTCTGTGTCCTCGCTCGCATCACAGTGATGGCACTCGGACGTTGGCTCCTTCCGGATCCGACACAGGTAACTCCCGAAACACCCGTGTCCGGTAATCACCTGCGTCAGCCGGTACGAGAGGCTGCGGTGTGGCCTCTCTAGCCACTCCTCCATGATGGGTCTTACCGCCGCTATTACGGCGTGCCCTGCGCTTGGTCGCCCAAGTCGTAGCTCCCATTCCGCTACCATGTCCCTGTGTAGCTGAGACCTCACGGCCCGAATTTCTTCAGGCTCGGTTTCCCGTCCCTGCTCCCGCGCCTCCTTTCGATACCGATATAGCATCGAAAGGGCTCTCGCATCCAGGTTCCACGGTAGGGATCCGGCAAGGAGACTCGCCGCCTCTAGAGATATCGTGCGGTACCCCCTAATGGCCCTGCTGGCCATTGCACGCTGCGGCCCACGCAGCAGACGCGCATTGTGGACCGTCAGGGTGTCCGCCCATATTGGGCATCCATATAGGGCCATGGACCGCACGACTCCCGCGTAGAGTCTCCTGCAGGAGTCATCCGGCCCCCTCATGTTGGGCAGCAGCCGCCCCAAAGCGGCAACTGTGTCCTTCAATTTAGGGGCCAGTCTTCGGAGATGCTCCCCGAAGTTCCAGAGGTGTATAGCTCCCATGTTTCGCCAATTATGATTTTCGGTCCTACAATGTAATATGGGACGAGCCTATTACCGTATAGCGGGCCCTTTGTCTTGAGCTGTACGTTTACTGTCGGATGGAGAATGGCCCTATCCCTTAGTCGTCTTTTACGACACCCACAGGAAGAGCTGGGGTGGTCCTATTCTACTCTACCGGGAACCAACACAGCAGCACATTATAATAGTAACATTACTAACCATCATCAGCTCAACTTGCTCCCGGTTTTCACCTCGAACCTCTGGTCCGGTTTTCATTTTGTGTGACTAAATTTAGGTCTAAGAGTGTCGTTTTTCTATAGAATAGGGAGGCAAACGAGCAGGCGGATTGCCTGATGGTAAGCGATCACCGCCGCCCATGGACACCCGTAACACCAGAGGAGTCACAAGTGCGTAGCCTTCCTTATAAAAGAGAGTACACTCTTTTCTTGAAGGTTTGAAGGTTGTATTGGTTGGGGGTAAGCTGACCGACATAGCTGTAGAAATAACTAGAAGGAGATGGAAATGGGCGGGCCACATATGTCGTAGAATGGATGGCAGATGGGGTAGGAAAGTGTTGGAGTGGAAACCATGGGGACGACGACGGAACGTAGGCAGACCGCCGGCTAGATGGACCGACGACATAGTGAAGGTTGCTGGGAAGAACTGGATGGCGAAAACACTGTCCCGCCAACAGTGGAGGGAATTGGAAGAGACCTACACTCAGCATTGGGTGACTACGGGTTGAAGAAAGAAGAAGATTGGTTGGGAAATACCGCTGGTGACAGTTCATTTCACAGTTTAGTTGTATGAGGCAGAAAGTTTCTCGAAATGCCCAGTTGTGGACCGCCAACCGTCCAGATGGTGAGCGTGGAACTGCTGTTGCGTGGGACGTTGGCGGAAAGAGGCGGCGGGGGTCAATCTGAACAATTGCTCGGAGCACTCTCCATAGTACAAGCGTTAGAAGATGCAGAGCGAAGCAACATCTCTACGCAGTGCCAAAGAGTCTAGCCGATTTGAAACATCTTGGTGGTTGACGATTCGTATCGCTCTCCGTAGGACGTGTCTGCGCAAGTGACTCGTTCTGAAGATTTGCAGGTTGTAAGTAGGTAAGGTTGGCCTGAAGATTAACATCTTCAAGGTGAAAGCCCCATACACTAACTGTACCAAATCATATTAATCGCATCAGAGTCACGGTCCATGACACATAAATATCTTCTCTAAAAGGTATACTAGTAGATATAAAACCTAAAATTTAATTTTCATGTCTACGTTTGTATACACACGCATTAAACTTACACTGTGGCATATATTTGTCTAAAGGCTGGTAATTATTGTGACGTCACGAATAACTCCGAACTAGCACTAAGTTAATGCTGAATCGCTTAAGTGATTCAAAGTTTAGCGCTATTGTGTTAAATGTTGCGGCTGGTTCAGATGGGAAAATTTTCGATTGAAAATATATACACCGGTTGCAAAATACGGACGAACAAAGCCTAAAACTTAGTAATCTCAATGATGTCTACTCCTCATCAAAGCATTTTTCCCAATTCCAATTTGAGGCTTTCACCTCAGAGCCCGAAGTCCAGTTACTACTTTTCCTTCTTTTAATTTGGCTTACACTGCTTTCATGGAAGCGACTGCTGTCTGACCGCTGAACCCCGAAAGAAAAGCCTGTACCAGAGCCTTATCCGTCCATGACGAAATGAAAAAAAATTTGTGTCTGTAACAAACGTTTCCAAGGTGATTACATGAAACATACATAATATACTCAAACGTCTTTGGAGACGGGTGGTTGTCTATCAGCCATCAACTTCTATCCTCACACGCTTCACGAGCTAAATTTACTGTCATTAAACTATATAGCGATCACTATCTAAAGTCTGCAGTCATGCAGTCTAAACAGTGGTTATCTGAATGCCATTACTTGATTGCATCGCTTTGCTCAGTTCAGTGACAACGCTAAGGTGCTAAGCGCGCGGTCTAGACTAATGTGTGTCTGGTATGTTAGAGCTCGCTCAAGTTATGCGAGAAAATCTGTTTAAAGCGACGAAGGCAGATAATATTGTGTTTAGGTTGATTTGCTCTTAATACGAGAGTTTTAAGATTATTTTGAGACTTCGTACTCGTAAATGCAGTTACAGAAAATGAACGTTTAGTAAATTAAAGAATAATCTTGGATCTGCTTCACACAGATTTTTAGACAAATACTGTTGTGATTTTCGTGGGTAGAATGTGGAAGGTCCTGTGGCTAAAGATTGAAAAAAATAATCGTGGGTCGAGTTTCGTGGGTACAGAATGGAAGACGCCTGAGTGTACTTCATCTATAATTGTGAACCTTTCAGCCTTTGACGCGGTTTGAACCTTCAAATTTGAATTGTGCCTATACTGTACCGCCCGCTATCCCCTATCAAATAATTGGCGTTCCGTTCGACCTCATTTATGATCTAAAAACCTGTATTCATTTAATTAATTGGTTTCACTTTTTACCTTAAGAGTCCGTACCACTCCAGCTCGAATTCAAATTTTACCCCCGCGCGCCTCAACAACGCACTCGCGCCGGTACTACTCGCGCGCAGATGCATCTATCTCACTCCCGCGATGACCCCGGGCCGGCCGGCGCGCGGCTCGGCCGCCAAGTTCACGCGTGTATCAATCGATAGGGTAAAGTAGCTAGTAATTAGACATCAAGAAAGTTATGGCAATAAACAAACTTTTGAGAAAAGTGTGCATATTGTAATGATAATTTACATAAAACTTATATATAATATAATATATTCCACAACATTCTACACAACGCTATCTAGACCCATGGTAAGCTTTTATAGCTTGTGTTATGGAATTTAGAATGCGGATAAACATACTTATTATACTTTTTTTTTTTTTTGTAAATACATACATATTATACATAGAAACACCCAGACCAATGCAAATAGCCATATTCATACATACAAATATTTGCACTGAGCGGGAATCGAACCCGCGCCTCCTGCGTGGCAGTCGCGTGCACTATCGCCACGCCACGGAGGCTGTCAAATATAATATATTTATACTTATCCTATTAATATTATAAATGCGAAAGTTTGTGAGTATGTATCGCTTTATGTATGGATTTTTGTTACTCTTTCACGCAAAAACTACTAAATGGATCTGGCTGAAATTTTATACAGGGGTAGATTAGAACCTGGAATAACACATAGGTTGCTTTTTATTCCGGGTTAAGGTTCCCATGGGTTGCGGGAACGGGAACAAAACTTCACGCGGGCGAAGCTACGGGCAGCAGCTAGTATAATATAATAATAGCAGCCCTTTCAATGTCTCACTGCTGGGCACTGCTATCTCACCTGAAGGTACCTTGGTGGCCAATAGTCCACCAAGGAGGGGGGGCCTTTATGGTCGGTTTCGAGTTCTCCGCACGCGCTCTGCTAAGCCTAGCGGAGAACTTTAAGGGCGACGAGTACTTTGCCACTGAGCGATCAGTGGTGAAATACACGGTCCCATGGGGACCATCGATCGGCCGAGCCGTACCGCCGTCTGGCAACAGAAGGGCATGGTAGCTCTTAGGAGTTGCGAGGAAGAAAACCTCTATAAAAATTACCCCGAACCCCACGCCTGGCAATGGGATGCATCACTGGGGGGAACTCAGTGCCTAGGGCGTCACTCACTCACTCCCACCTTTCCTATCCTCACATACAACCTCTCTACTTCCACCTCAATGTCGGTGGACATTAACCGTAAAACAAAATATGGTTATGGAAACGATAACGGATAAATCTACCCATGAGGGTACCCGGACTCCGTCTGGGGAATCCCTAGCTGTGACTGGTGATCGAATGGACACCCATTCGGTGACTAGCCATGGCGACACCCGCCCAGGTTCATCGTGGGTCTGAATCATCGAACAGCGAGGAGGACCTTCCTAGTAAGGCTACGCTAGACGGCTAGGCGCGGGTAGAGGACGAAAGCCGACCTCTACAGAGCGAAAGAGAGAGTAGCAGAGCCGCCAGCGATTGTGTCCCCGCTACCAAGGGAGGTCACGGAGGTGCCGACGGTGCAGAACATCCTGGCGGCTCTTTCCCGCATTTCTGGCGCCGTAAAAGGCCAGAAAAATATTACGGGAAAGAAGAGGGTCGTGGCGGACGCGATAAAAGGTGCCACCAAAGCGCTGGAGGAGCTCCTGGAAAGGAGCGTCTCCAGTGAGGAGGAGAAACTCCGGGCTCGGGTTGCGAGCCTGGAGACGGAGATTGCTGACTCCCACAAGCAGCAACGGCTGATGCGGGAGGAGATCGGTCAGCTGACGCAGCTGGTCCAGGGGGCCGGGGAGGCTCGGGGTGTGAAAACCCCCGCTCTCCGTGCTCCATCTAAGGTGACACCAACGGTGGTCCAGCTGCTGGAGGTCATCGAGCGACGCCTCGGCGTCCTCGAGGACCGGGCATACCGCCCACCGCTGGCGGCACCCGTCGTCGCGTCTTGAGCGACGACGGCTGCACCCAGTGGTGCTACTGGTCCCAAGCCAAGGCCTCCGTCCCTAAGAAGACGGCACCTAGGGGAGGTGGTGGAGAACGACGTGCCCGTAGTTACGGAGGGTGAGGAACATCGGCTACGATTGGGTGCTGCGTGGTACTTTGCTCAGAGGGGTCAGCGTAACGTGTTCCGCCGATGACACCCTCGTTTTTTTTTATTGTGCGATAAATCCCCACGGAGCCGGTGGAGGTGGTTATGTCGAACTCGAACTAAAACGCACGCCGTCCCAAGTCCTTGGTTGCCGGAGGTGAGATTGCAAAAAGCATATCTCTCGCACCCCGGCAGACCCAGGAGGACCATCCCTTTCGAGATGGCCTCCTTCGGGTTGGGGGGACCACAGTGTCCCCATCTAGCCCCGATTACGGGGAGGCGCACCTTGCGCCGCCGCCGCGGCCTGCTTCTGCTAGGGTGACAGGCGGCTCCACCGGTCACCCTCAGGCCAGCGCTCATAGAGGACGGAGGTCGTTCTGCGACCTCCGACGTCCGGTTCGCATGACACCATCATTACGGCGCGGGGAGCAGCGCACCGAGACGCAGCACTAAAGGCCACGGCAGGGGTTGCTTAAGTCGTGGGTCAGACACGGCGGCTGGGTCTCGAGGTCGCTCTTCACAAGTCCGAGGCTCGGTGCTTCCACGGACCTCGGATGGAGCCACCTGCAGGATCCAGCCTACAGATAGGGGGCGTCAGCATCGGCATCGAGCCCTCGATGAAGTATCTGGGGCTCGATGGCCGGTGGAACTTCGGACATCACTTCCGAAGTTTGGTCCCAAAACTGAGGGGGGTCCCAACATCAGGAGACCCAACGCTCCCTGCAGGAGACTGTACCTGGGGATCGTGCGAAGTATAGCCCTATACGGGGCCCCCGTATGGGCAGAGAATCTGACGGCCAGTAATGTGGCTAGATTGCTGAGCCCACAGAGGGCGATGACCCTTCAATAGAAACAGATGAATGGAAATTCATAATTACGTACTGTCTATAATAAATATAGGAATACGTATGGTATACTACTGCTATATTTATATTATGATCATTCGGGTTGGTAGGTACTCATGTATTTACAGAAATATTCCGTTTATTCCGAAACTGACCCGAAAACTTGACCCGGTCGCGGGTTAGGTAGAAACTTTAAAAATTTGTTCCGAACGTAACCCTCTTCCTAACCTGACCCGACGGTCTCGTTCCTATCATAACCCGATCTGGCACTTCGCCGTCCGCTGCTGCGGCACGCTCGCTACGCTCGCTCGGCTCATGCGTTGGGGTCACAGTTCTAACCTAACCTACAGAAGTTGGAGTTACCGCACTTCGACTTTCGGCTCTGAGTCGCCCAACCGCGTCGTCCGTCGCGTCGTCGCAGTGAGCGACCTGTAGTAGGCAGGACCTGCCTGAAAGACTTGGGCTGCTACTGCAAGATTATTTTTGTCGATACATAGGCAGGTATGCCTATTTCAATCCAAATTTTTGAAATAGGTAGGTTTTTACTGACCTATTTATTACTTTCTACTAATATAGTACCTATTGCAAATTGTTATGTACAGTATAAGCTACTTAGGTAGGTAGATTAGATATTTACTATAATAATAAATAAATAAATATTCCACAACATTCTACACAGCGCTATCTAGACCCATGGTAAGCTTAATTAGCTTGTGTTATGGAATCTAGAATGCGGATAAACATACTTAGATACTTTTTTGTATGTACATAAATATTATACATAGAAACACTCAGACCAATGCAAATAGCCATATTCATGCATACAAATATTTGCACTGAGCGGGAATAGAAACCGCGCCTCCTGCCTAGCAGTCGCGTTCACTAACGCCATTTTTTTTATCGTGCGAAAAATCCCCACGGATACCACCATCACGGAATCATCATCAATACATACATATTATACATAGAAACACCCAGATCAATGCAAATAGCCATATTCATGCATACAAATATTTGAACTGAGCGGGAATCGAACCCGCGCCTCTTGCGTGGCAGTCGCGTGCACTACCACCACGCCACAGAGGCTGCCTACATAATACATCATTCATATGTTTTAATGTTTTTTTACGCCAACATACACTTTTCCTCTTTCAGTTTACTTTATTACCCATTTCGCCTGTCAAAAGATAGTACTTGAATACTTTCGTATCGTCTATCGTAATCGTCTGCGCAGAGCGCGTGCGACACAAGCTCCCCGTATGATAGCCGAAGCAACACTGAGGAGGAGGCCGGGCGGCAGGGCGGTTCTAAGTTTAATGGTATCGCTTGAGTAAAAATTTAGATATTTGCTAGTTACGCAGAAACCAATGTATATTTGTAAAATTTGAAACACATAATGTCTCTTAACCACTAAACTGCAATTATTGTGTAAGTTTAGTGATCCTATTTTGCGTAATTAATCCATAATATCGTTTTATTTGTACGGTTTAGAGGTAACTTTGCAATGGTTTTCTATCAAGAAAATTTTACGTAATCGTGTTTTTGCCACACATAAACATTAGTATATATCCTCAACTTTACCACAAATGAATTAAAAAGTCCATGCTTTAGAACTTTTGATATTATACACGTTTATGCTATGTCATTTGAGGTAGTACGGACTCTTAATGAAACTGAAGCAATATTGGTGTACTAACTTATGTTATAAATTAAATCGGAACAAGTTAGCTACTTTACTGCCGTTCCGGCACGAATGAATAGATGCGAGGAAGGTTTATAAGTATAATAAACGTTTAATATATAACAGAGGGTGCAGCGGGAACGGGATCTGACGCCACGCGGGTAGAGGAAAATTAGCGGGACGAAGTTCGCCGGGTCAGCTAGTACCATATAAATCAATAAAACAGTTTGATTTGCTCTTAATACGAGAGTTTCAAGATCATTTTGAGACTTCGTCGTCAAGATTATGACGCTAACTGTACATACTCTTACAACGGACTGTCTTATGAAGCAATCAGTTTCTACTGTCCGCAGGCTTTGGAATTGTTTTGGTTATCCGAAAGCTATTATGTAGTTGATTGCATCGCTTGCCTCAGTTTATGGACATCGCTTATGGTAAACGCAGCATTATTTTAGACTGCCAGCGCCAAATATATCAACGGCCAGCACTGCCTGTCCAGAATAATGTGTCTACGGTATGACAATATTCACTCAAGTCAAGCTATGAATAGCTTGACTTGAGCGAATACTGTGGAATTGATTTGAGGCAACGAAGGAAGATGATTATGTACCTACCTGTTTGCTCATGCGTAAAATATTATGATGAAACTTTTATAACGTTTTGAGATCCGGATTTGTTTTTATTTTCAGTATCATTAGTATGATTTCAAAGGACGTCAACTTCAGTCATGCGGCAGATACGCGTAATTGATTGCAGCTTCTCAATGGTCCCTATAACCATATCGAAGTCTAACAAGTAATGTACATAATGTATATGCAGCAAGCATCGTGTTGACATATTATGCGATCGGCTTCGGAAACATACCAATTGTAGCAATATCCTTCCATGCGATAGTCCCTTTTTATTTTTCGTGCGGAGATCCCCTCAGATACCTTCCCTGCCTGAGCCGGAAGGGAAGGTTATGCCGGACTCGAACCGACTAAAACCGCTCGCCGACTGTGGGTCGTGGTGCTAGGCCGGAGGTGAGGTTGTCTTCGACATATCCCTCGCACCCCGGCTGACCCAGGGCCATCCCTTACGGTCTGGCCGTCCTCGGGAGGGAGGACAACGGTGTCCCCGCCATGCGATAGTCCCAGTCACATCGGAGTGGCCTTCGCATGGCCTTAGGCTCATGAGCTTACAAAATAAATGGTACCATGAAAATTTGCTGTCAATTTAGGTCTACAATTTGCCTACCTGCTTCTTACAAACTAAAGTTACACCGTCTGAGTTCATAAAATGTCTGTATTTAATTACACGAACTGGCCTTAAGCTGAATACTCTTCTTTAAGTAAGTTTTGTTGCTCCGTTCACTTTTAATTAAAAATGTTATTACAAGTTTGTTTACTCCTCCTTCCTAGGCTTATTATTCGTTTGATTTCAACGACTTCCGTAGTCGGTTAGAGTTTGCCTGCTACGATGGATATTCAGTGCCTGCTCAGTACAAATATTTGTTTCCATGAATATGTATTCTAATTTACTTGCGTTAGTTGTGATTTTTCTATGTCTATTATATATGTGTATGTATTGTAATATCCATTATGTAGGTGGTGTTCTCATATGCCCTCAGTGCACACGAGAGTTTACCGCGAAGATCGGCTATGTTAGCCATCTTCGAGCGCATTAGCGCGGACCGACTAGGAGTCGAAGTGATCGCCGTGGTCGAAATCGGTTGGAGGCATCATCATTATCATTTTTACCTCTTCTTAAATGTACCTTCACCAACTGGATACGTAGCAGGTACCTATCTACATTTTTATACTTATCTTTTTATTTATAATTCCGTACATCACAAACATGTGAACCCGCCATTACTTGTACAAGGAACAATGTTGACACAAACTACAATGTACTGAATATGTTACATGCCTAGCTAGATCTAAATCGTTACAGCATCTTAGTTTCTCTAGACAAACTCCGTTATTGAGGATAATCATAATACGAAATACATCGGGAAAAAGAAGCGCCCAAGTGAGACTTGAACCCACGACCTTTCCCTTACAGGGGGAATGCTCTTCCAAATTTGTTTTCGAATTTAAAACTTAGCATAATAAATGCTATAAAAATAGATCGGCGGTAGCCTAATGGTATGGGTAATGGACTGCTGAGACGAGGTCTCGGGTTCGATCACAGGTTTACCATGGCACACACCAATGACTTTTCGATGCTTTTCGAAGTTATGTGCGTATTTATCGCAGGTTTCTAATTGCCCGGTTAATGGCAATAGGCTCGTTACTATTACATTGGGACCTAAACATAAACTGGCGAAATCTGAGTGCTTGCACCTCTGTCTACCCCTTCGGGGAATATAGGCGTGAGTTTATGTTATGTATGTCATGTTATAAAAATTTCATTGAAATATTTGGGCGGAGTCATCAAAAATCGATGTTTAAAAATGATTGAAAAAATATTCATTGGTTCCAGCAGCTCCAAAGAAAGTTAGTAGATGGTTCCACCATCGCCCTTAAAGACGGATATAAAGAGAAGGGAATATATAGATTTAATATATAGCTATACTATAGCTAAGTTGGAAGAGCATTCCCCCTGTAAGGGAAAGGTCGTGGGTTCAAGTTCTACTTGAGCTCTTGTTTTTCCCGGTGTATTTCGAATTTAAAAGTTAGCATAATAAATGCTATAAAATTTCATTCAAATAATCATAATAGACAAAATATATGATGTTTGTCTGAGTATATATGTGACGTCATGACTGGTACATAAACACATAACCTCCACCGTACCGGTCTACTACCAGTTTCATTTCGGCTATATGAGTCTAATAAAACTTCTAACTACCTTCTATGCAGAAATAAACACTAAATGTTGCGTGCAGTGTCCAGATCTTCACAATCCTCGTTTTAAGTTAGACGTTAGATGACCTCCCATAAATCGACGCTTGGCCCTCAGCAGTTAACATAATATATGAGGACGGGTGCAAAGCTAACGTCGGTTTAAGCGCCATATAACCAGCGAAACGGTTTATTCTTCTAAGACAAGATACACAGATAAAGAACGAATTGAACGTATTGTATGTTACATCACGTAAAAAAAAATTGTGGGACTCCAGTGTAGTGCTGATATAAGTGCAAACAGTCTGCAAACTCAAAACTCAAGCTCAAGGTATTTATTCAAAATTGTGTAGCACTACTACAGCTTTTTGACGTCAAATTCTGCTTAAAACTAAGTTTACCACCGCTTCCTAGGCACCAGTAGAGAAGAAACGGCGCAACAAACTCCACTGTAGCATTTTCTGGACGTCAATTTACAAACAAAAAAGTAAGTTCTTAAGACTAAATATGGACGAATGTACATATGTCTCGTGTCAAGATAATTAAAGTATATAAAAAAAACTTATAATAAAATAATTAACCTAAGTTAACAAAAATAAATAAAAAAAAGAAGTTCGCGTTCCTATTTAAACATTATGCCGTAGTTACAGCAATTTAGGAGGGGCCTGCACCATGCTCAAGCCAGGAGCATCTGCATCAAAAGTATCCATTCATACATATTATACATACTCACGACTGTAAATCCCTGAAGGGGTAGGCAGAGGTGTATTAGCACCCATGTCTCGCCAAAGATTTACGGTCCCAAACGATGTAATAGGGGAGAAGCCTTTTGCCGTCTAGTGGGCCTTTTGTCTTGGGCTGTATGTTTACTGTCGGATGGAGAACAGCCCTATCCCTTAGTCACCTTTCCGAGTATAAGTATTTACTTTTGTCAATAGAGCTGGCCGCATAGAAATAATAGTCATAGTCATAGTCATTTATTTTCAACATAGAACAATAAAATTGTTTCTTATTGAGGTCAATTTTAATTCTACTTAATCTAAGTTTACCACCGCTTCCAAGGCGCTGGTGGAGAAGAAACGGCGCAACAAACTCCACTGCGGCATTTTTTAGACGTCAATTTACAATATATTTATTTTCTTATAGCTAAATGTGGACGAATGTACATTTCGCGTCTGGATAAACAATCACAACAAGTATATAAAACACTTTATACGTAAGAATTAAAACAAAGTTACATAATGTAACAAATAAGTCACGTAACTAATACAGTACCATGCTGTAATTATAGCATTTTACGAGGGGCCTGCACCATTAAAATTACATCATTGTATCGTCCTGATTACCTGACGAGCCGCCTCATTCACTTACCCGCCTAACTTTTCTAACGAAGGTTTCACTTCAAAAGTGAATCAATTCTAATGTATACCCAATGCGCAATTAGTACTACGATAAATCATCTTCCGAGTCTTTTTCCAACAGTTGGGATCTACTTTCAGTCCAAATACGAAACAACCGAACTGTGATATTTTTCATGAAACAATTGCCATCTAACCTCCGCGATCTACTGACGTAATTGAAATTCTGTAATTAGACTAGGTCCTTATTTTTTTTGGGACTTAACTAATGGTCCAGATGGTAGTATAGCAACCAGGACCGACTCCTAGACCTTGATCTTGGAGAGCATGTTAAGCCGTTGGATCTGGACGCCCCTCTAAACGTCTCATATGTTAAAAACCATCACCCATGCTAAGATTTACCTGTCCAATCATTCTCAAACCATAATAGCAATGTGTATCATTTGGTTACCACTTAACCATGAGCTCGTCAATCGGTATATCAGTGTGTAACGTAATCGTAACAGATTTTAGGCACACCCTCAACTACTATTGTCTATTCAAACAATAGTATCCATCCGAAGATACCCTTAAACCGATTTCAGCTTGTGATAAGGTCACCCTTTGTGAGAATAACAGTCGTAAAAGTGACGCAGACGTATTGTCTGTGCAACACTTTTATTAGATAGTGTTTATTCTTCAGCTTCGCCAGCACAAATTGGGTGTTGGACTGAGTCAGTATTCATCATCATCCACATAAAGACGTTAGTCCTGATTGCATCCGAGGCTACGGTGCCCTCGGAGCTCAGGGTCCGCCTTCCGGCTCTTCCTCCTCCACTTCGCACGATCTTTGGCGTCCAAGGTAGTGAGGCGTTTTCACGCATGTCATGCCTCCACGACGCCAAGCCAGCACTTCTTTGGGCCTACCCCTTCTACCTGGACCGGGTGGGGGCGCCATTGCCAGGCATTTGTTACCCACGTAGCTGGGCGGTTTCCGCAAGACGTGGCCGCACCAGCGGAGGCGGCTCTCTTGCATTTTATCTGCGATGTCACGGACATGAAGTCTGCCGCGGATGCGTGAGTTCCTCACACGATCTTTACGCGTGACTCCACACATCCACCGCAGCATTTTCATCTCCGTGACACGCAGCATCTGCTTGTGTCGCTCCAACAGCGGCCACGCCTCACAGCCGTGTAAGAGGACAGGTCTAATGATCGTTTTATAGACCTGCCCCTTCAGCCTGACTGGCATTTTAGTGTCGCAAGTGACGCCAGTCATTTCCCGCCACTTAGCCTACGCGGCGGCAATACGTGCCTTGACGTCGTAGTCGATGTCACCAGAAACGTGAAGTACAGATCCCAGGTACTTGACCTGATCCGTGCGCTCGACCAAGTCATCGCCTATGCGAACGGGTGTGGGATCTGTTGAGTTTAACGCCAAGTACTCTGTCTTCGCCACATTTAGCTTCAGACCGCCGTTCTCAAGCGCCTCCTTCCACACTTTCACACGTCGCACCAATCTGTTCCTGTCTGCGTCCATCAGCGCAATGTCATCAGCATACATAAGCAACCATGGAGGCTGCTCATGTGAGTCTCTGATACTGTCCGACAAAACGTCCAACACCAAGCTGAACAGGTAGGGACTAAGTACGGATCCTTGGTGTACCCCGACGGTGATGGGGAAGGTTTTCGTGTCGCCAACAGCGGTCCGAACCACGGAACCAGAATCTTGGTACATGCCTCGGATGGTGTCGATGTAAGCCTCTGGGACTCCTTTGGACCGCAGTGCCCACCAGATCATCGCGCGAGGCACACAGTCGAAGGCCTTCTGCATGTCTAGGAATAGACAGTACAGGGGCGTGTTCCTCGTCCTGTATCTCTCCGCGACGATCCTTAGGGCGAACGCCGGATCCATAGTCCCGTGTCCGGGGCAGAACCCATACTGACACTCCAAGAGGGTACTCTCCTGTCGGATCCGGGAATCGATTATCCGCTCGTAAAGCTTCATGGTGTGGGACATTATCTTTATACCTCGGTAACTACCACACTCTTGCACCGATCCCTTGCCCTTGAAGACTGGCGTAATAACACTCAGCCTCCACTGGTTTGGGATTTTACCGGTGAGGAGGATACGGTTATAAAGATTTGCTGAGTCAGTATTATCACATAATATTGTAGCAGTAGTCAGTAATTTCACTCAGTTTTGCAAAATATCTTACCTCTGTATTTTTTGCGTTTTTTATGTCACCCTTTTTTATGTCACCTATGATTACAGCAGCGTGACAATTTTCTTGATGCAAGAATTCATGAGCGAAGGTAACCGCTTGCCGCAAATTTGGTATTTTGCTGCATCATACGCCTATGCTCTAGTCCCGCTATACTCGACTCCAAAAATACCTACAGAAAAGTCTCGCTATGCTCAAGACTATTTGATTCAACGAAAAAAAGCAACTGATCAAAATACTTGTTTAAAACAGACTGCGATTTATAATGATGTAACAAAATATCAGTACGCTCAGCGTGTCACCGATAGTGCGTCCATTTTGCATCCAGTAAATGTATATCTATGCAAAATTATATTTGGGCCAATATATTACACTAGAACTTTAATAATGGAAAAGAGAACTTTCCACGTTTCAGACGGGGTGCGCGTAAAACTGTTTTATTTTAATACAATATAGACATAAATACATCCATGTATGTACATACTTACGACTTTATTCCACTTGGTTGGTTGAGACAACAGTTCACCTTCCGTTCTTACACCCTTTACGAATGCCTTTAGGCCGGGACTCCACCAAAACGAAGAGGTGTGCTGTGTGCTTTGTGAGAAGAGATGTGCGGTGTGTTGAGTGCTCAGTACGCATTCTGACACGAAATGTAGACGATGTCGCTATTATTACAAAAAAAGTATCTTCTTTTCTTTGAAGAAGAAGAAGGTGGGTTGCTGGCGGGCGAGAGGGGGGTCATCTCCGCTTCCGCGCCATAAAAATATTCCACATGTCCGCATAGCGATCTCCACTGAAGCTAAGCGGAGAGGAGCTAAGAGGAGAGGAGATGTATCTATTGGTTGTTTAAAAAACATCTCCACTCCGCTCGTCTCGTCTCCGCTTTGGTGGAGTCCCGGCTTAACTGTCGCATTGAATAATCTATTACGAACGAATCGTACCTTTCCGTTCTTTAGAGAGGAGGCAGAAAGCTCCGGTTAGGATTTCAGGCCGGTTGACAGACGAACCGAAGCTCTATTCGGGTATTGTTGAGCGAATCAGGTTACTTTTAAATACATACCTATTAAGATGAAGTACTAAAATCTTTTGAAATGTTGTCTATTACAGTATCCAGGCAATTATTGTATATTGTTGGCCTTCCATTGAAAATTCTAAGAATTTATCAACTATAAACGAACCCTTAATTCTGCAATAGTTATCCTCTGTTGGAGAGTTCGTTTCCATTAGGCTGTCAGTTTGTTGCTATCTGAAGACCTACTAAAAACATTTATTCGATTTAGGTGCGGCTCAGTAGCTCAGTTGGAAGAGCATTCCCCCTGTATGGGAAAGGTCCTGGAATCAAGCCCCACCTGAGTAATTTAATTTTTACCGATGTATTTCGAATTTATTCAATGAACACTTTTTTTAATATTTCCTACGGGCAACAGCTACTATTTTATACCTACCCAATTATACCAAAGTCAATTTATTTTCTTAAATGAGTAGCAGTGCATCGTCTTGAAAATAAAACTCAACCTTTTCTCTTCATCCAAGCGCTGATCCCGGTTAGACCCAAAGACCTTGGAGCTCAGGGTCTACTACTCCTATTTCTAGCCAAACCAACAGCAGTCTGGCCTCCAAACTTATTGAGAAAAGAAAGTCGCTAGACGCTAGAACATCTCTGTCAATCAGCAGGCGAGGTTTTTTTGGGCCCCAAACATCTATGTGGGGCCCTTTATATCTAAAGTTAGAGAGCTATATCACTATGAATTGTACAAACAGTTAGTCTATAAATATCAGTATGCCGTGTAAAAGGACTTAAATTTAAAACGGGTGCTATCATTTCTCTAAGAAATAAAACCAAAGTAAAGGTATCTGGTGAACAATCTGCATTGGATATAACGATAATTGGATTCTATTTTAACGATTCGTTCTTTCTTTGATGTATTAATAAAGATAATGAATTCTGTTCGCTCTTTGAAACGTGCACGTAATTTTGCTAGAGGTTTGTATTTTTTCGGTTGAATTCGTAAATTTGCAGGTTTATTGAATATAGTTTGTTTTGCTCGTTTTTGTGTGTGAAATGCGAGTGAAAGGTACAGAATTTTTCCATAACATTGCCCTCGCAAAATATTTCAAATGAATAGAATGCATGCTCACAACTCACTTATATACATACGACTATATATTTGTGTGCAGTCCTTCATAAAAATTCAGTTCAAGAGATCGGGCAAATTCTATTTGGATATTTTTAGTTTAGGAAAATATTTATTTTGTGAATGGAGTCGCTGAAGTAATAGAATAAAATTGTCTCATTCTCATACTTAATTTGTATGGCTTTGCATAACACAGTCTAACGAATTCCTTCATAGTAGTAGGTATAACAAGTATAGTTATGAACTAGTAGTAGAGAGAATTCACACCTTTTCCCCCTTGGGGTAGTCAGAGATAATATCCAATGGCTCCGATTCTTTCATACATATTTCGCTTCTTCCACTTTCATACATGCAGATTTACCATCACGTAGTGTTTTTTCACGTATTATAGAACACTATTATGCGTATCGTTGTACTCCATGCAAATGCAAATCAACAAATTGTATTTACACAGGCACAATCGAACCAAAGTTCAATATTGGAGAACATACAAGTAATATATTTTGTGAATAAAACATATTGCTCAATATCAACAGAAACTGCTTTGTATAAACATTTTATATTTACTTGGTATTTTGATACCATGAGCCATACTTTCGCGTAATTGCATACAAATATTCGCGTTAGGTAAGGAAGCGTTTACATGAATACAGTTATTGAAATAATACATGTAACTTTTCCACACTATTTTACTGTTGTCCATCCCAATTAGTCCCTTTTCTTCACAGGACGACATGTGCAGGGCTAAGATGCCATCCATATACGGTGCAGAGTATACCTTCTAGAACGAAGCGTTTTAGTGACTCATTCCTATGCCGCACCACTAAGACCTAGAACTCCCTGCCAGCTCACGTGTTTCCTTCTTCCTATAGTCCCGGGTCCTTTTTTTTTTTAACCGTGGGGGAAAATCCTTCATGGATGTTATGCCGGACTCCTACCGACTAAAAGCCCCCACGGTAACGCCCAGAAGCCTGTGATGGGAGCCCCGGGTAAGCCCTCGTAAGGATGTCCCAGGACTCCCATCAGACCTACGGCTACAATTGCGGCCTCGCCTTGGGTGGGGTTGGGGTGCTATCCCGCGTCTATGGGGGGGTTTTCGGGTGTTATCCCGCTTTTTAGGGGGCGGGGGGGGGGGGGGGCGTGCGTGAATCCCTCACGTCACGCTGCCGTCATGGGCCTGCTTCTGTAAAGACGGTGAACAGCCAACTCACCGTCCTCAGGCTCCCGGTCATGTAGGCCGATGGTCTTCGGCGTCCAAGCCGCCGACTGCGGAACTCGGGTGGGAGAGTTTTCTTCGCCACAGATACCTACCGAAGCTACCATGCCCGGTAAGTATCTGTGATAACCGGTAGGAGAGAGCACCGTGTCTCCTCTCCAGCCACTCGTCCATGACCGGTCTGACGGCCGCAATTGTGGCGAATCCCCCCTTTGGTTGCTCAAGTCGCACCTTCCATGTCTCCACGGTTTCCTGGTAGAGCTGGGACCGCTGGGCCTCGATTTCTCGAGACGCAGGCCATTGGCCCCGCTCCAGCGCCTCCTTGCGCCATATAAATAGAGACGCAAGGGCTCTCGCTTCCAGGTCCCATGGAGGGGTCCCGGCTAGGAGGCATGCCGCCTCACCTGAGATCGTGCGGTATCCCCTTATCACCCTGACGGACTCTGTGGGCTCAGCAATCTAGCCACATTACTGGCCGTCAGGTTCTCTGCCCATACGGGGGCCCCGTATAGGGCCATACTTCGCACGATCCCCAGGTACAGTCTCCTGCAGGGGGCGTTGGGTCCCCTGATATTGGGTATCAGCCGCGCGAGTGGGGCTGACGCCCCTCTCAGTTTAGTCCCGGGTCCTTAAAGCGGGGCGTGAAAAGGCATCTAGTGAGGCCGTCAAGCTGAGTGTCACCACTGTTAACATGGTAAATGTTTACGATCGTGACCCTCTTCCCGAGACTTCGCCTTTAGCTTAACATCAGGTTGATATAAAGTCAAATTGACATGTCCTGTATAAAAAACAAAAACACTGTGAATATAAGCTTTTGATAATTCCATAAGGTGAAATTGGTGAGGTTAAAAAATAATGTAGTGTGAAAAGTACAAGTGTTTATTCAATATGTTGTGTAGCAAGTTCCACCAAGTGCCATCGATCAACAGCATAAATAGTATGAAGACAATTATTATCTATCATATTTAACGATTATATTGCAGGTAAACAGAAGACTTGCTGGCAGTCTTTTCGGGTTAGTTGTCCTCATGATTATCCTGGCATTGTACCCAATTGCATCTAACACTTTCGCATTTGTGCTCAGGGTCCGCTTACTCGATTTCCTCTTTTACATTTAGCTTATATAGTTTCTATGGTAGCTATAACAGCGGTCTGATTTCCCGACCCCAAAAAGAAAACCTGCAGTGAAGCTTGTCTGTTACTCTAGAGTGGTTCACTTGACTCTGAAAATCTTCGTGGACTCCCAAAAACACTCGCCATTCATTCGTTGTAACCAAAGTCAAGAACGAATCATAGTGATTCTTTCTCGTTTATTCGATTGTAATCAGCTTAAGGTTGATAAATAAATCACTTTTATCAGTTTCAATCTTTTAGGTCTAAAGGAAAATTCTTATCATGAGTGCCGAAAACTGTTGTAGTTCTATTCAAGCAAGAATTTTCTAAAACGGTTTAGTGTGAATAGACCTTATAGCAAATATCTAAGAGCGAGAATAAACTCGTTTAGGTATCTATAAATTTAAAGAACGTAATCATGTGGGTAATGCTATTTTCTGAAATCTCATCGGCGTTTTTATGGGAGGTATAACTTTTAACACTCAATAAGGTTAAAAGTAATACAGTATACAAACATAAATGTTTATATGCGTATACGTTGAAGAATTACAGTATA
Organism: Eilema sororculum; assembly: GCA_914829495.1. Classification (NCBI taxonomy): domain Eukaryota; kingdom Metazoa; phylum Arthropoda; class Insecta; order Lepidoptera; family Erebidae; genus Eilema; species Eilema sororculum. The sequence continues at coordinate 6,092,081 of OU618532.1, forward strand.
CATGTTGATAGATGCTCTTGAAAAAGTATGTAATACCTATAGGGAGCACATTTTCTTTTAGTGTGAAGAGCGGGTTTCATTAATGAAAAAACGTGATCCATTCAAACTATTAAGGCCTTTGCAAACGTGTCGGGTTTTTCCACGGATAGCAAGGGAACATGGCACGTGTGGGGCGGGGAAAGTCTCGTCACCGATGATGTAGTTTAAAGGCAATTCTTGAAATTTAAAATTATTGTTTCCTTGATCACAACATTAGTTCACAACGTCGGATCCCGGTTTGTATTTATTAACGCCACATTCAGCTACGTGCCAGTTCCGTTCCGCGCGAAAATTCGTCACGGCTTTTAGTGGTTGTGACTTTAATGTTACACTTTCACGCCTAAACAATTGAACCGATATTGATGAAATTTAGTACAGAGATAGACTTGATACCTATATGCTATGTTTGACGTCACAGTGAGTTTGAACGATCCCTATATCTAAAATTGTTTCTACTCGTATGTCGTATGCTTCCCCGAAAACACATCAAGCCATTTTTCCAATACGGATTTAAACTTTTCTATATATTCAAAGAACTTCAAGCAAAATACATTTTCCTCAAAAGTCACGAAACAGGAACATGCCTCCACCGGAAAAGGATATTACGTAACGATCGATGGAATCCAGCTTTAACTTCGTGGAGTTACCGGGCGGCGAGTCCTATATGTACTAAGTATACGGAAGGCTTTGCAAAAATGGCTTAGTTTAGAACGTAGAGAAAGTGAACTTACTATGTATGAGAATGGAAGTATTGGCTCTCTTATGCGCTACTTTAAACTTCCGTCTGTGGGGTACTTTACTTTACTTATCCACTCACGTCTTTGGACAAAAAGAACATTACCATATTCAATTAGTGAATGAACCATTTTTTTAACTGGAAGGCCTGACCTTGGAATTGGTTATTTCTATCATTTATGCTGTGATATCGAGACCCATTGGCAGATCAGCTGCATCCAAGAATTTTGCCTGAGACCTGGACCCGCTTACTCCTTCTTTTCCTTTCAATTTGGCTTATGACTTTTATGGTAGTGACTTCCTCAGGATCTCTCAATCCCGAGAGAAAAGCCTCTGCCAGAATCTCATTCTCCAACTAGCAGGTGTAGGTACAGGTTTTTATGCGAGGTTGGTCATAGTTGGACCCCAGTCAATTGCTGACAAACTTTTAACTTACTCGCTGAGCTTATGAAAACATTACACTACAAATATCTTCCTTAAGAGATATAAAAAGCAATTTCAAACTTGAAACTAAAGTCTTAAACGTTAAACCAGTGAACGCCTTAACAAACTGCCAACGGCACTGTATAAATAATTTTATAATACAGAGATCAATTACTACGAGATCCTATTACGTATAACGCAGGGCCTGTAGTACACAATTTGCGAACATTAATTAGGTTAAATATCTAGAGAGTAAAAGCCACATTGCACGGTCCACGACGCTGTCATTGTATGGCACCCTAAACTATACACAACCTTTCCTTAACGTCAGAGCAAGCGATGATTTATTACTAATACTAAGATGCCTCCGATATTTTCATAATACAGGACAATATTTATGAGGCACGAAATCTTGTGTCTACCAGGCATGGCGATTGAAATGCATCGTTTGAGTTCATGGGTGAATTAATGAGAGCTTACTGTCGGCTCCATGGAGCGGAGGCTTCCGACTGCATTGGCATTGATGATTAATGCCCATTTACCGATACTACGCCTGATAAATGGTTATGATGGGAATTAAACTTAAGTGAGGGTCATAACCCTTCACTTGTGGTTCTTATATGGTATTTTTTGTTGAAGAAGTGTTGTTTGAAAGTTTTGTCGCATGGAGCAGCTATTAGTGGGTTGTACTCCAGGGCTCGCCTAAGAATTGTGGTGTGGGTACTAGTGTGGTTGTTACCCCAGAGCCCCAGGTGCCACAATCTAACGGCGGTGATGGTGGCCTCTTGTTGGATGTATATGTCAAGTGGCGTTAAGTTCAGAGTTACCTCCATTGCTGCAGTTGGAGTGGTTTTCATGCATCCACAGATTGATGAGCAAGCCAGCCTTTGGAAGGACTTTAGTTTGGCGATCACAGTGGACAATTCTGTGCGTGTCCATCATACCAGAGCCCCGTAAGCTAGCATGGGCCTTATCACCGCTGTGTACAGCCACAGGGTTATTTTTGGCGAAAGTCCCCATTTGCTTCCCATCATTATTTTGCATTGGTAGAAAGCGATTGTACACTTATTCAGTTTATGGTCAAGATGTTTATTCCAGAGCAACTTGCTATCGAGAATTACACCTAGGTATTTTACTTCTTCCTTAAGTGTTAGTTCGGTTGCAAAGAGTCTCGGGAGTTTGTATGGACCCGGTGCTCTTCGGTTTGTGAACATTACTAGTTCGGTTTTCTGGGGGTTGACCGATAGTTCATGCTTCGCGCACCAGGCTTCAATTATCTTGAAAGCCTGTCTCATTCTATCGCATATGGCACTTTCGAACAACCCCGATATTAAGATCGTGATATCGTCCGCATAGCCTACAGTGAAGAGGTTGTTTGCGTTTAGATCTGTTATAAGCTCATTGACCACCAGGTTCCATAATAGAGGGGAGAGTACTCCTCCTTGTGGGCATCCTCTACTTACGATGCCTCGCGTTGTGGTGTTGACTGTGAGTTGCACAGCCCTTTTTCTGAGCATGTTGTCTATCCATTCAATGATTGTTAAAGGCACGTCGTGTTCGAGCAGTGCCTTGTTTATGCTGTTGAAGTTTGTTTTGTCGAAAGCACCCTCAATATCAATAAAGGCTCCTAGGGTGGGTTGTTTTGACTTTAGAGCACCACCGATACGGGAGACCACGTGGTGGAGTGCTGATTCTGTTGACTTGCCCTCGCTATAGGCGTGTTGATTGGGGTGTAGAGGTTTCAGTGCTAGTACACGGCTTCTTATCACGCTATCGCCTAGACGTTCCAAAGTCTTTAGTAAGAACGAGGTAAGGCTGATAGGTCTAAAGGATTTGGCCTGTGTGTAGTCACTTCTACCTGGTTTGGGGATGAATATTATTTTAACTTCCCTCCATTTCAGGGTATGTAGCGATGTGCGAGACAACCTTGCAGTAGTTTGACTAGTTGGTCCGCTATAATAGGTCCGCTCCATTTTAGGAGTCCTGGAAAAATGCCGTCCAGGCCCGCTGCCTTGAAAGGTAAGAAAGTGTTAATTGCCCATAGCAGTTTTTCTTTGTCTATGGTTTCTCGAGCAACCTCCCAGTCTTCGGGGCTAGTTGGTCGTTCGTTTGTATCTACCCATACTTGTTCGGTTGCCAGTTTGCAACCAGGGAAATGGGTGGTAAGTAAAATTTCGCTTGTTTCAGCATCATTTGTTGTGAAAGTGTTGTCTGGTTTTTTGAGGCAGCCAATGGAATGGTCCTGCTCCTTAGAGAGGCAGGCTTTGACCTTGGAGGCCTGGTTGCTGTTTTCGATGTTCGTACAGAAACGTCTCCAGGTCTCTGTGCGTCTCTGCCGGATTTCTTTTTTATATTGTTTTTTTGTGATTTGGTACTCATCCCAGTCCGTCGGTTCTCTGGTGTTCATAGCCCTGTTGAAGAGTTTTCTCAACTTTCGTCGAAGTCTCTCGAGGGATGAACACCACCAGTGTTGTCCCTTTCCCAGCCTTGGTGTGGTGAGGGGGCATGACTGTTCGTAACTGGAGATAAGTATCGAGGTGATAATGTCGGTATAGAAGTCTCGGTCTGTTACTTTGAGGTTTTCTAATGGCATATGTAGGTTGTTCATACTTGCATTGACTAGGCTTACAAATTTTTGTCTGTCTGTCTTGCGCGGCAGCCTACATGGTTTGGGTTTTTGTGAGTTAATGTTTAGATGGAAGCAGATCCATCTATGGTCCGAGCATGAGGCCTCTTTGGACACATGCCAACCGGTAATTAAATCCGATATCCTGGTTGACGCCAGGGTGAGATCTATTATAGTTTTATGGAGTCTCGTGACGAACGTTGGTTCTGAGCCTCGGTTTAGCAGATTAAAATTGTTAGTGAAAATAAAGTTAAGTTATCATCACACACAATTAAGTATTAAAAACACACGTAATAATAATTATGCCACTTATAGTTAATTCCCCCAATGTCTAACATATTACAACATAGTAATTATTATTCTTATTGTTCAAATCTGACGAAGATATAAAACTATATACTCAATTATTAAAGTTTTTACGGAAACCGACCACCACACCATGGGTATTTATTGTTTTATATTTCAAGAAATTACCTATTACCCTGTTTCCTTATAACTTTAGCGTTAATTGTTAACCGGATTATCTGTTTTATATTAAACTAGGTTTTGACCGCGGCTTCGCCCGCGTGGATGTCGGTTCCCGGCAATTATTCAATTTTTTCTCTAAGTACAAACCTTCCCTGGACTTCCACGAATAATTCAAGCCAAATCGGTAATGGCGTTGTTGAGTTATAACATTACAACGAAAAGTGGCATTGATTTTTATATATATAGATTTGTTTTCGCTAAGAGAAAGTTAAAAAATAATAGAATTTACAAGCTTTTATTTAATAGCGGTTATTTTTATTCATAAGTTTTTCCCGCGAAGGTTAAACCTAATAATGGCAGTTAATTCGTATACAACTTTCAGACAATTTTGTAGGTGTTGACTTGATAAATACATGGTTTTCAACACAAGATTTACAATTAAATTTATGTAGGCTGCGATATAAATTCATTTTTTGGGGACTCTGAATATAATCCAGTACATAGAATTGATGTCACAATTGTGAGTGATTATAATATAATATAAGGTGACCCTGGACTCCGCCTTAAGAACCTCGAACTCGACCAGGACTAACACCAAGATCATAGTGGTGATGATGAATTGTAAATGCTCCAGATGCTTTATTTTTATGTGTTACTGTGCAAAATGTATATCTATGTACAAGCTAAACCGAATCCAGTACCTACATTTAAAAACAAGTAAAACAACACCGATAGTTTCAATTCAATTCAATTAGACACTTTTTACTAAACGTCAAAACGATATGTTTTATGAAAAAAGATTTAGTGACGTTATGAAATTTAATAGTCAAATCCGTAATTATTATATAGTTCGGGTGGATGATTAAAAATAAATAAAAACTATAAAATAAGAACCGACGCAATTTTAGCATTCTTTTATCGTTCTTAATTTAATAAGCTGGGTTAGATAATTTATTTTTACTTTAGGATAAAACCCAATTCACATTTCCCAGTAATTATCAAAGTTTATTCAAGAGAATACGATAGACGCAGTGTAGTTTGATATTGAACTCATAGTAGGTACTCGTGGCCGACCAGCCAGGCCAGACAAAGGCAGTTGATAGGTCGGGGATTGAGCGTACCCAACAGCAAACTTAGCCTGCTACCTCACAACTTCGCTAGAGTAAATAGTATTTTATTATTGTAGTTTTAGTACAGTTTATATTAATTTGCGAAACGTAGCCGTGAGCAAATGTTTCTTTTTCATTACATGATTGGAAGTTAATTATTGCAATTTGATCTATTTTGTAAGTTGATAGTGAAATAATATTGACTGCCGTGACGCAGGAATCATTATACGACTTTTATATACGTGTTGAGTGAGCCCGAGTGTCCGGATCGGCAAAGCGTTATGTGATTTTTCTGTTTGGATTTTATTAGTAGATAGAGAGACTGGAAAAGCTGCCCGTTTGGTGGCTATAGACTCAGCGTTTATTACGCGAGTTACAAACTTTGTGGCATATTTGTACATACTTTTATTAATAATTCTCGTCCTTGTATATCCCGGTGCTCTAATTAGTCATGTTCGTTGGGAGAAACGAATTTCTGAGGCTAGGGATAGACAACTGGAAGTAGTTTTTTTCTTCAAAATCTGTGTATCAACAGTTGCGGCCTGTATACTCGTATTTAGCAGAATTTTTACTTTGTGCTTAAAAAACATCACCCCTTCTCTTTCTAATGGATTTGCCCTCGCTAGCCCTTAGTCATCGAGCGGTGTGGTCTTATCGACAACTTCATATTCCTCGGAGTATCGTTAGGTGGCTAAATGAGCTTATATGTACAAGTTACGACTTAGGGTCGTCTGTGAAGTTTCACTCTAATAGGTGGTAAGAAATTATGAATTATGGATGCTGAAGGGTGTCCCGTCCCATATGTTCGGAAAGATTTCAACTGCGAGAGTTGGCTACTAAATAATAGATTGTATTTACAAACATTATATATGTGAGCAGTGAGGCCTGAAAGAGAATGTTTTGATTAAATTTAAAAGGTATGCTGTTTTGGCTCGTAAAGAATTAGTACTGAGTGAATGATACACATAGAGCCGTATTCTAGAAGGAAACCTTATCCTGAATCTCTAATTATCTGAGGACAGATTGTCTAGGCAGATTTGACGGATTGTCTATACATCGAGATAGAGAAATGAGTACCATTCTAGAATATATATCAGACACTACAGGCCTGTATATCAGACACATATTATATAATGTAGGCTGGCATATCATGGTTGCCGTCATATAAACAACGTGAATCGATTAGGCTTCGAAAGAATATGACAGGACAGAAGTGTTCCAGCCAGAAACAGAAATAGAATATGATAGGTGCATAATAATAACATTGGCTGATAAAGCAAATTTCACAATCTTTCAAAGATAAGGCGAACCTTTATTTCTACCGTCTACATGCTGAGTGCCTATGTTTGTGAAAGTTTTGTACAATATACGAACTTTATCTTGCTGTTATGAAATAAATTTTTGCACAGGGAAAATGAGTAATTTCTTTATAAAAAAGCGAAGCAAGGACTGTAAAATCCAGTTGAGTTTGGCCACTTGTGACTGTTTCACGGAAGGCATTTAAAAGTTTTGCGTTTCAAATTTTCTTTGATAGCAGAAAACGGATACTGAGGGAATTTATTAAAGTTGAGTAATCCAGCAGTGGTTTGCGTTAATTGCTTTTTCAATGATTACCTTTGAACGTTAAGCAGTTTTACATTAACGCGTTCTGTACCACGACGTTACTCGTTATACAAACACGTTCTTTTCAAACCTAGTTAAATATTAATGAGCTGCTAACATATCAAAAAATCCCTTTACATAAGTAATAATATAATTAATCACGGTTTTTATGAAAATTCACGACTTCACGCGATAAAAAAAATTATACTTACTTTTACCGAAGTTTCGGGTGCCATGTAGCACCTATGTTCACGACTTGACTTTTTATTTTCTTATTATATGTTATGATTTATTGTTAATGTATTATTAATATGTTATGACATTAATTCTCCACGCCTAACTGCAACCAAATTAATTTCGGTCTTTAAGGGTATTGCTTATAAGTACTGCACAATCCATTTTTATTAAATTATTCATTTAAATAAATCTGGATCCTTTATTAAAGTTATACTTATATCTCACGAATCTCATAACGGTCTGTATAAGTTGTTATACTCGATGTTTATAAGCGCTACTTGGTGAACTAAATGGAAAAAATATATTTGTGATTGGATTGAAAATAGTCGTATGATAATATGGTACGTTAATTATTCTCGTCTCGTCGTTATCTATGATATATCCTCGCCTGCGGCTGGGACACAAAAGTCTTGTACACCCTCGCCTGCGGCTGGTGCCTACAATAGCAGGGGCTCAATCGCAATAATAAACTTTCCACACGCGTATCGCAATATACTATTCAACTTCTATCACTTGTATGGTTACTGGATAGGCAATATGTAATTGCCAACTTGTTTACAATTTGCTCGATCTACTCGCAATATTTGTAATTGTAAAATGCAAAACAGTAAACTTATGCCACTTGCCGAAATTGACAGTTTTGGATAAATGGTTTTGGGGCATGGCAGCGGCCCTGGGTCAGCCGGGTTGCGAGGGTTATATCGAAGACAACCTCACCTCCGGCCTAGCACTACGACCCTCAGTCGGCGTGTGGTTTTAGTCGGTTCGAGTCCGACATAACCGAGGGGATTTCAGCAAGGAAAAAAAAGGATAAATGGTTTTATGACAGTAAAGGAGGCTTCTGAAGTATGTAAGGATAAAATTGGATGAAGGTTTGCTATCTCTGCCTACCCCGGAGGGAAGAAGGCATATGTAATATGTATAAGTACAATAATCTATTAAGTGTCTCTTTTCAATTTTGTATGTCTTCCTTGATATAGTACTTAGCTGGCGTTGGTTGGTTCGCACGTTGAGAAGAAGCGTAAGAGTCCTGCTACGATCAGTTTACATACTGCAGTTTCAACTATTTCTTTGCGCAATATAACATCCAGCTCCATCCATCCGATTTCCTTATTATCTACTACCCTATGATATAAAACCGTAAATTTACCCCACCTTGCAGTTCACCTTTATAAATCGTTTTTACGATTCACGCATGAAACCGTAAGCCACAGTAAATAAACTGTGCGCTCCCACGAGAATGCAAGAGTTCTCCAAATGATTTCTTGTATTCATGCGAGTTATTGGGTTATTGATTACGATATAACCAAGTTTGGAATAAGTTGTTTCATTGCTATCTCTCGTAAATCTTGTTGGTTAAAGTTGATCAGGAAATATTTCTTCATAGTAGATGACGTCTGTTTGCCTAAGACCAGTATTGAAGTACGGAAAAGTGTACGGGATGTCTGCTTGGCGGCAATTGGCTATGGAACCGAAACTTATAGTTGGTGAAAGGTGAGGATATAAAAATATTAGGCAACCCTACTCAACAACAGATATAACATTACAAATACTAGTTTTGAACGTGGAGGTTTACCTCCAGCTAGCTGTTCCTATTTAGACGAGAAAACCCCCTTTTTGCCCTTTACAAGCTTACTGAATACAGTCAACAAAACAATATTGGCATCAGAAAATCAAAGAGCCATTGAACTTCATTTCACTACAGCATGATTAATAGGAATGCCCTTTCACTAAAACCTTCCACACAATAGTAAGTATTTAAGATATTTTCTTTTACAAAGACCCCATCTGAATTATTCAGACAGTGTCTTTAGGAATTAATTTCTGGATGCCGTTGCTCGGTCAAAATTTTTTGAATTAAATCGTTCTTGAACAATGGGAACTTTTTTAATAAAAGCCCCAACGACAGGTGGAGGCCGTGGTTGATTTATTGACTTTTCAAATTTACCATGAAAAATGTCCGATCCGCCGTATACTAATGCGTGAAGAATTAATATTGACTTTGGAAGTTGAGCGAAATGACCGTATGCCGGCCGGATGAGAATTCAATTTACTGATTCTTTTTTTTCTTGTGGTGAGAGATGACTTTTAAATTAGGGAAACCGACGAAGTTCATAACGAGATTTCGCATTTCTGTTTTTAAATTGGTAATGTAGTAAACAAGCATACGACTTTGAGATCATAATTTAAATGGCGATTATATTTTGAAGTATTTGAAAAAAATCCCTTATGGCAAAGCCGGGCGAGTCGGCTATTACCAATATAGATACGAGTATAAAAAAAGTATAAATAGCGGTTCAATAATATAAACTATTTGGCTTATGTCGGCCCGGTTGTCTCAAAAATAGATTCTTTAATTCTTCATGAAGTCTACAATCGCACTGTTTACATTTTTCTAATATTTCAAAAGATTGATTTCAAAACTACTAACGATCTGTTATTTCGGGAGAAGCAGCTACGCCCGGCTAGCTCAGTCGGTAGAGCATGAGACTCTTAATCTCAGGGTCGTGGGTTCGAGCCCCACGTTGGGCGAACATTATTTTTGCACGCTGGTGTGGTTTATACCAGTTTATACCAAATCAGTTTTAGAACCGAAAATAGCAAATTATCTACTCAGAATTTCAGAGATTTATTATAATTACATTTGAAATTTAAATTATATAAATAAATTAGACGCCTGTCGTAAGATTTATTATAGTGAAGTTGTGAACATCAACTTATTATGAATCTGTGTCTGTAACTTATAACGCATCAACTATCCAAGAAGGACGGAATATGACACTATCATAATAGTGTATTCTACTGACTAGTCAAATTAGCTACTTTTTACTAAAAGTCAAAACGATAAGTTATAAAGTTTGAAAAAGATTTAGTGACGTTATAAAATTTTATTGTCAAATCAGTTACAATTTTTTTTTCAGCGCAATTTTATCGCAATTTTTACCGCTCTTTTCTTTTCTTTACATTATTTATTTGATAAGCTTGGTTAGATAGTTTATTTTAACTATAGGATAATACACAATTGTAAAATAGTCGTATTCATTGTATACATTGGTCGTATACATTGTAGATATTATAATACAATAGGTACCTACTTAGGTTAAATCAACTAACCAAATTATCGATTCAATGGACACTTTTTTTCAATTCTGGTCCGCTCTGGAACGCAGCCGTATGTTAATAGGCTTAACCAATAATATAATAAGTATGATTAAGCGCACTCTCTTTTATTTATTTAAAACGATTTCATATAAAGAATGATATCTCATGGGTTCAGCCCCACCATAAGCCAAGATTGCCAATAAAATTGATGGGAGCACCAATCGTAACGGTGCATGAAATATGAGAATAATACTGGACGTGTATTCATTTAATAAAGTAAACCTGCATCGAATAATATGTGATTGAAATTTATATTAATACATTGTGATTGGATTGGAGTCAACTTGATTTTGGTTTTTTGGATGTTTTTATTTTTATTTTAAAATTACAAAGGCGAACTTCATGGCAAATGCATTCAGTCCTAACAGTCCTCTTTCGAGTGATGCAGAGATATATTACGGTATACCTGGAAATATATATAATAATAGCTTTTGCCCGCGGCTCAGCTCGCGTAGATGTCGGTTATCGCAACCAAACATAGCCTATGTCTTTTCTCAAGGTCTAATCTACCCTTATACGAAATTTCATCAGAATTGGTTGGTTTAGGTGTGAAAGCGTAACATGCAGACAGACAGACAAAGTTACTTTCACATTTATGATATTAGTATGGATTTTGGTCCTAAAATGAGCTCAAAATGTGCTCTATGCGCCCCATACACGTCATCTGGCCAGGGCCTTGTTTGTCTCATGACTTCGGTCTAAGATTTGTGTCCCAAGGCATAGGTGCAGTAGGTATACCTGTGGTGATAGTAGACAATCTCTTGCAAGAACCAACGTAACCACTTATATTAGCGCCACACAGTTTCTCAGTAGACAAATAAAATATAGTCAAGGTCAAATCTGACTATATTCCAATGAAAACAAATTTTGATTTGCATTTTCATAAGAGAAAATATTATTTATCAAAGAGAGAAGCCACAATATTAAACTGCGACCTTTGATAAGAATCACGAATATTGGCCACAATAAAGAACAAACTCTTTATTGAGACTGGGAGCAATATCGCCGTGTAATATATGCTATAAAAAGTAAAGATACGAGTATGTGACTACCTTTGTGCAATAAAAGTATAGGCAAGTACGACTTGTACTTATATTACATGGGCTTATATTATCGTAGCGGTTTGCATAATTTTATTAAACATAAATACAATCACGCCTTTATCCCCGGAGGGTTAGGCAGAGGTGAATTAACACCCTCATTTCACCAGTCATTGGATTCGGTCCCACGTATGGGGGGGTGAGCCGCATTCCGGGCACTATTGTTGACTCAAGCCGTGCATCTGAGTCTGTCTAGGCTGTATATATCTGTCAGATATTAAACAGTCCTATCCCTTAGTCGCCTTGTATGACACCGCATGGGAAGAGATGAGGTTGACCACATTCTACTCTGTCAGGAACCACGCGACTAAAAACAGTTCACGCCTAAATAGTTCAAACAATACAATTTTTGACAAAAGCTAGTATGAATAATATATAATGTAATAAAGGAATTGATACAAAATTTAGCCAACCTAAGCAATTAGTCCCGAAATATTAAATTACTTCTATAATAAAGTTTTGTTTAAAGCAACTTACGTAACTGCGTAATAAAGTGCGAATTCTCTTGCAGGGCAACGTATGTTACCAGATAAGCGTTCAAATAATATGCTACTTTCTACTGATCGAAACCTATATTTATGAGCTAAGGTTGTTACTTAAATGATGATGGTCTGTGTGGTACTCGTAGACTTAATTTTGAAATTTTTCGTAGACTTAAAAGGTACACTGTACGCCAGCAAAAAGTTGTATGATCTTGTAGGAAACTGCTTTTATAGTTACTGTGGTGTATTGCAATAATTGTTTTTTTTTTTACCGTGGGGGTAAATCCTTCACGGATGTTATACCGGACACCTACAGACTAAGAACCCCCACGGTAACGCCCAGCAGCCTATGGTTGGGAGCCCCGGGCAAGCCCCCGGAAGGATGTCCCAGGGCTCCCATCAGACCTACGGCTACAATGCGGCCTCGCCTAGGGGGTGATTCGGGTGCTATCCCGCGTCTATGGGAGGTTTTCGGGTGTTGCGATAACTGGATACACTCGTATATGAATAGGCAGAGAAGACACTACAGAAAACGCGTGTTAGCAACTATTGACGTGTAATGAAGTTAAGGCTAACTTCATTACACGTCAATAGTTGATATAATAAAACTTTTTTTTTTCTAGTTGGGTACATACCAATTGATTTTAGTATTACACATATTGAGAACACACTTTTTGTACTTTTTCCGCAGTATTTATTATTGAACCTGACCTTGCGGCATCCTCAAAGGTTTGTTTACGTTGACAGTTAAGAATATGCTTCTTAAACAATATAGATTTCAGTATTACTTACAGAGCTCTAAAAACATAAAACATAGTTCAAAACCCAGAACTAAACTACAAACAAAAGCGGCTATAAAATATACGGAGTCAGAAAGTATGTTCTCTTTACAACTTAGAGCACGCATCCAATGATTTATCAGACACGCCAACGGCCAAAAACCAACTTTCATTATGGAACTTTTCTCCCCTATTTTCTAAGATCAGGTTTTCTACACCCCACCTTGCTCTTTCGTTCTCAAATTGTCTTTAATGTATTGGTATAATAATGTAATTATCATTTTGTGTAACGAAATATGAGGTGGATTTTGCCGCGTTTTATTTTCACTGTTATTTTACTGATACTTTGCCTTCGTTGTCGAATATTCTGGGTTCGTAATAAAAAATAATTATAAAGGAAAAAGTATTTTAGCTTGTGATAAAAAATAACAAGCAAGAAATAGTATTACACACAATGAAATTCTATGTTTGGTTTCTTAATGTTATTATTACAATGAGCACTATACCTAATAAGCAAAGTTTTTAGAATTGAAATCGTCTTAAATATGCAACTATTTATTAAATTTTCTTTGTAACTTTTTGTCAAAAAATTATTGAAATACTGTTTCATATGTTCTAATTCGAATATGATATTCACGTCGGCTAAATTTTGAGCGTTTACAAAAATACTGATAATAATTTGTGACTAAAACAATCGAAAAACTAAAATGTAAAAAAAAAACCTCTCTCCCCATCCCTACTTTAACCCCCGTAACTTCTAACAGCTCAACCGATTTTCATCAAACATGTTCAAGAACACTCGCACATAAGTCACTTTTAATACAAAAAAACTAAATTGAAATCGCTTCCCCTGTTCGGGGGCTATGATGACAAACTTATAACACCCCTCTCGTCGGGGGTTAATTATAAACTTTTGTCAAAACAGACTTTTTGTCGTCTTTGCATTCGTTATCAAATTCCTCTTTTCATTTTTCAAACTTATTCCCTTTTTTTTATTTAAATATTGTTATGTAAATTCAAATATATAAACTAATGAGTTCAACACACAAAGTAGAACACGGAACGTACCCTTTCGCAAATTACAAACTGACTTCAAGAGTCGTTAGTGCACTCTACTTATCTACTTTACCGCACCTTCTTCGATACGGTTTTTAGGCAGTAATAAATGCAACTAACTGCCTCAAAGTTCTACCGAACAGCTATTACATTTCACATGCATTGGGTTGTTTGTTTTGCTGTTAGTTTTATTATCCTAACATCGTTAAGTAAAAGTATATCAAACAAAGCTTTGTAATTGGCTTCCTTTATCTTAAAGATACCAGGGAACAACAGAACTATAACTGTATACATGCCTGTACTTGTCCTACTATAAATATATTTTTGTACAATTAACTATATGACGATGATGTCTTTGTTAAAACCAAAGCCATTATAACACCCGTCGTAAGAGTAACCTGGTTGGGCTACTCGGTAACCGCTGATATCTTAGGTAATCTGTGCCAAACGTCCCAACTATTTAGGTAATCTGCACGGCTGAGCCGCAAGTCCCTCGTACATCTTGACGGTAATACCGTTTACTTCACAAAGTTTTAATATTGCTGTTTTTATTACCTTTAGACGCTGGCCAACATTTCCAGAAATCGTACTTGTGCCAAATACAGAAGAATTTCAATTAAACTCTTAACAGTTTCAGACAAACTGCCTAGCATTTCTTTCCGACAACTAATCAATAAACGAATCATTCGAAGTAATTGACTCGATGAAACTCAATAGCATGTTCCCGACAGAAAAAAGTTCGTAAACTAGCCTAACGACCGCTTGCCAGAATATTCTGTACAAGGTTTTTTTTTCATCGAGAAATCCGGAAATATTCTCATCCGGCCTTTTTGGTTTGTACACTAAGAAATAACCACGAATGTTAATAAAAGACTCGTTTCGGAAGGCTTGAAAAGAAATATGGCTTAGACGAATATGTACGAATAAGTGTTTGTAGAGAATGTTGTATATCACGCAAAGCCTGCTGATATTGAGGTCTATTTGAAAAGTGGCTTATATTACAGTGAGTTAGGTAATACTACCTATAGGTTAAGCAGTACTTGACAGGTTAGTCTTAGTATGGGTGACCATTCTTAACATAGATATTGATACCTACCGTTTTGTGCCTAATTATAGTTTTGGTAGCCAAACCATCATCTGTGGCATTCGGGTGGTACGAAAAATATCGATGTTCGGTCAAGCCCGAGTCGAAAATAACCGCGGTTAACTAGACAAAGCCGTAAACTGTTTTTATTCATCATTTACATCACATGCCTTAATGGTCATGTTTGTGAAATACTAAGAAATAAAAAAAAAACGAAACCTGACCCCAACTCAAACACTCGGAAGAGAATACTATTGGGCTATTCCTTGCTTATCAAAGCCATCATTCTTTTGATAATAAACCTGCTCTTCGTTTGGTTTGCCTGAGGACATAGGTAAGGCAAGACGCAGAAGGTTTTTAAACTCTAATTCTCCTCTGAAAAGAAAACATTTAGAACAGGCCTTCAATCTATGTCTAGCCCCTTTTAAAGAGCTATATAGACACGTCATGGACATCCAAAAATTGTCTTACACATAAACTATATAATATCAATTTAGATTGTCATTATCAGGCACTGATTACATGTAGACTATGTCTGAAACAGAGTGTTATATGTTACAATAGCCGATTACAATACATTTATCAATTCCAACATGTTTGTTGCAAATTATATTCGTAAATACTATTTCATCAAACACCGCTATATTGCTGTTATTGGGTACCAAATTCGTGGAATCGTGGAAACATGGAAAATCGTCAAATCTATTTGGCTTATTCGACCCGAATACACAACAATAATCAAAAAGCAATTAATAGTAGATTTACAAGAATACTTACTTTCCAGTAATAGTCTCTAATATACGTTATTTATATCAGACCATTTTGTTTCAAAAAATATAATGAATATGGAAATGATCATATTTACCCAAATATTTTGTTACATGCAAACTGTAGTTTACCGTGCCGAGGTATGTGGCTAGATTGCTGAGCCCACAGAGGGCGATGGCCGTCAGGGTGATAAGGGGATACCGCACGATCTCAGGTGAGGCGGCATGTCTCCTAGCCGGGACCCCTCCATGGGACTTGGAAGCGAGAGCCCTTGCGTCTCTGTTTAAATGGCGCAAGGAGGCGCTGGAGCGGGGCCAATGGCCTGCGTCTCGAGAAATCGAGGCCCAGCGGTCCCAGCTCCACCAGGAAACCGTGGAGACATGGAAGGTGCGACTTGAGCAACCAAAGGGGGGATTCGCCACAATCGCGGCCGTCAGACCGGTCATGGACGAGTGGCTGGAGAGGAGACATGGTGCTCTCTCCTACCGGTTGTCACAGATGCTTACCGGGCACGGTAGCTTCGGTAGGTACCTGTGGCGAAGACACCGGGAAACCACGGCCGGTTGTCAGCACTGCGGGGACCGCAGCGATGACACAGCGCTCCACACGCTGGTGGAGTGCACGGCGTGGGCGCAACAGCGCCAGGTCCTCGTAGTGGGCTTGGGCGTGGACACTCTCTCGCTCGAGACCATGGTGGGAGCCATGGTCTCCAGCGGGAGTAAGTGGGACAGCGCCGCCTCTTTCTGCGAGCAGGTCATGCTCGTGAAGGAGGCGGCGGGGCGGGAGCGGGAGAGAACTCTCCCACCCGAGTTCCGCAGTCGGCGGCTTGGGCGCCGCCGGCGTGTCTTCGCCGAAGACCATCGGCCTCCATGACCGGGGGCCTGAGGACGATGAGTTGGCTGCTCATCGTCCTTACAGAAGCAGGCCCATGACGGCAGCGTGACGTGACGGACTCACGCACGCCTCCCCCCTCCTATGAAGCGGGATGATACCCGAAACCCCCCATAGACGCGGGATAGCACCCGAACCACCCCCCTAGACGAGGCCGCATTAAAGCCGTGGGTCTGTTGGGAGCCCTGGGACATCCTTCCGAGGGCTTACCCGGGGCTCCCAACTATAGGCTGCTGGGCGATACCGTGGGGGTTTTAGTCGGGAGGAGTCCGGCATAACATCCATGAAGGATTTCCCCCACGGTCAAAAAAAAAAAAAAAAAAAAAAAACCGTGCCGAGGTAACTTTGTGGAGCAATAAGACCAAGACTCACCAAGACCTGTGAGACCAGGCCAACCTTACCCACAAGTCAGTATAACCCACTGACTGAAGAGCGGTCAGGGGCTTTTACAAAAGTCGTTGCAATAGTGCCTTAGACACAGCTATAGAGCCATTTTAAAGCCGGGATATTTCAATATTTGTCACTTTACTGGTTAAAAAACGCAATTTACATTTATGTCTATCTCAACTAATGTCTTTCTACCGTCTATCTATCTCTAGGCTGTATCTCATGAACTGTGATAGCTAGATGGTAGGTATAACAAAAATATCTAAAAACATAATAAAATAAATACTTGAGGGGGCTTCCATTCAACAAACGGTTTAAAGAAAATGGAACGAAACCTTTCGTGCACGTGTCCACGTCGCATTTTCACACTTCTTAGAAATTTTTCTACGTCAGTTCTGTTAAACATTCTGCGGTGTAAGCGTCACTAAGAACATATATCTGACACCTTATGACAAAGGAGCATATCGTTAGCAAATCCTTAACCCTGTCACTAAGAGCATGAATCACATGAGACGCAGACACATTGCGTTTAGGACACCGTCTCAGGACATTAGTCATGGAGATACCGTTTAGGTTAGGGTACAGCTGTGTACCTACGTAATGCATACATAATATTGTTTTATGATATTTGCTAAGTCTTTACTGACCATGCTTGTAATTTATGCTTAGCTTATAAAAGAAATATCATGATGAAAATGTCTTGAGGCGCAAAAAGTTTTGTATGGGGTCCTGAAAAGATGACCCGGGTCTTAACCACGGAGTATTGGCGCTGGCTTGACTAGGGGAGTTAGATCTCAGTCGCTTCCGTAAAAATTAAAAAAAAAAGTTAGGCTCCAATTGTCAGTTTTAGATTTATGCAACTTTTCAACATGTACCACGGTAGCACTGTTTAAAAGTTCTATGTACACGTTTCACGTGAAAATAAGGATACTTATATCGGCGATCTGATAGACACTTTCTTCAATCATACCTCGACTAATAGCTATTTAATGCGAAAAGAAAATTATATTTTAACACTTAAACTAGAAAGCTGTGAAGATAGAATCATGATTTAAATTTTTTAACCTAATAAAAAACTATTGAAAAGATTTACCTGATGCGAACAGGAGAATGGTGACTTTCAAACAGTTAATTGTATTACTGAACCTTGTGTAAAAAAATATTCATAATACAGCGACATCAGCACTCTGTGGGATTAGATTTTATGATTTCATTATCTGTCTATCTTTAAAAATAAAAAAGTGCATATTATACGATCGTGCTCCCCGATTAGAGCGTGTCGAGGCTGGCTCAACGAATAACGCACGACTCTCTGGATCCAGGTTAGACGTGAGTTATTAATTTTGCTGAGATTTCATTTCTAAATATGACATCTGAGGTGTGTTAATACAGAGTACATCTGCGCCATTATACTATATGAAATTTAAAACTACTAGCACAGTCGAATGAACTTTCTTATATATACTGATTCGTTATACTGTGCTATTAGGATGTTCTCTGGGCAGAAGAAGTGGTAAGCAATTTCTCTAAAGCTCTTTATTATTTCCAACCTCTACGTGTGAAGAGTTCTGACGTCATCTATACATATAATAAATCTGTAAACGATCGATGTCTGTACATGGAAAGGAAATGAAAAAAATTGTTATAGGGGGACTTTATAAACGTAATAGAAGCCAAATCAACGTTTTTTGGAATTTTTGTCTGTTTGTCTGTTTATCTGTTTATCTGTTTCTCTGTTTGTCTGTGAGTTTGTGCACGCTAATCTCAGAATCGGCTGAACGGATTTGGTTGCGGTTTTCACTAATATATTGTGGCAGGCTTCACTTAACATTTAGTGTTTGTTTTATTGAAATCGGTTCATAAATAAAAATGTTATGTCAATAATAGCATATCACGGCTAACAATTTGTGATTGTGTGAATAGATCGAACCATTATAGAAGCAACAATGCTTACAAGAAGATATTATTTCGGTCATAGGAATCTGAAGAACTTCGAGAGGCCAGAGTTCTACATCTCAGCCAAGTCAGGTCAGGTTACTGCAGAATCTTTGGCACACCAGGTGTCTCGATAGAATTCATATTGTTCTCGAACGATTTTCTCTCGAATCCAACAAATTAGTAAGCAGATGGTTCGGTGAAAATAGCCCTCTGTCCCGTAGGATCCACTATCTCGATCCACCAGTGGATTGAATAGCACGCCAAAGTTCACTGTGATCCACCGATTCTCTCGGTGGATCCTGTGATACTTGCATCTCATAATATGCTCCACCAGTAGATCGAATGCAAATCAGGGAGTTTAGTAAGATCCACAGCAGTGGATCGAATGGCACGCCGGAGTTCACTGTGATCCACCAATTGTCGTGGTGGATCCTGTGATACTTAAGTCTCATAATATGCTCCACCAGGGGATCGAACGTAATTCAGGGAGTTTGGTAAGATCCACACCAGTGGATCGAATAGCACGCCGAAGTTTACTGTGATCCACCAATTGTTGCGGTGGATCCTGTGATACTTGCGTCTCCTTATTTGCTCCACCAGTGGATCGAATGTAAATCAGGAAGTTTGGTAATATCCACACCAGTGGATCGGATAGCACGCCGAAGTTCACTGTGATCCACCTATTGTCCCGGTGGATCCTGTGATACTTGCGTCTCCTAATATGCTCCACCAGGGGATCGAAAATAATTCAGGGAGTTTGATAAGATCCACCATTGATCTCTGTGGAACCTGTGATATAATTTATATAAATATATAGGGTCCACTGGAATCTGGGTTAGCCTCGGTAGCTTAAGCCTGATTATGCTATTGATAATAATTTTTGGCATAGTCTGTACGCACGATCTCCATAACGGTCAGACTGATTTGATTTTTTTTTACGGTAAAATACTCGTCAGAAGATGTGCAATTTGACGAAAGTAACGGAAGTGGATGAATATTCACTTAAATAGCGAAATGTGCATATTTCGCTATATATTTCAATTCAAAATGCAAATGTATACAATATTATTTACTTTTAAACCGACGTTTCGGCTGCTTTTCAGCAGCCATGATCGCGGTGTGACTCATGATGGTAGTTGTCACATAGTTTGTATTATTAGTTATCTCAAAATACCCGAATCATGGTGAATTATTGTTGTTACTATTTACACAGAATGAACTCACTGTGTCGTTAAGTCTTGCTGGATTTTGCTGCTTACTAGGTTTGATTAAGTGGGTGACTGGGTCCCAAGCTACAAATACCGCTGATTTTGCTCCACAAAGTCAGCTGTTTGTGAACACGCGCAACAAGGCACCAACTATTACCTAAGGTTTGATAAACCACCGATACTCGCCAAAGAACATCGATATATACCGAGAATGATCTGCGAGGTTATTGAAATTAAAAAATACCCAAATTTTAATAGAGAGGATGGATGAAATATACCACCAGCTTGGGATCCAGTCATCCACTTAATCAAACCCAGTAAGCAGCAAAATCCAGCAAGACTTAACGACACAGTGAGCTCATTTTGCGTAAATAGGAACATCAATAATTCACCATGATTCGGGTATTTTGAGATAACTAATAATACAAACTATGTGACAACTACCATCATGAGTCACACCGCGATCATGGCTGCTGCTGAAAAGCAGCCGAAACGTCGGTTTAAAAGTAAATAATATTGTATACATTTGCATTTTGAATTGAAATATATAGCGAAATATGCACATTTCGCTATTTAGGTGAATATTCATCCACTTCCGTTACTTTCGTCAAATTGCACATCTTCTGACGAGTATTTTACCTTAAAAAAATCAAATCAGTCTGACCGTTATGGAGATCGTGCGTACAGACTATGCCAAAAATTATTATCAAAACATAATCAGGCTTAAGCTACCGAGGCTAACCCAGATTCCAGTGGACCCTATATATTTATATAAATTATATCACAGGTTCCACAGAGATCAATGGTGGATCTTATCAAACTCCCTGAATTATGTTCGATCCCCTGGTGGAGCATATTAGGAGACGCAAGTATCACAGGATCCACCGGGACAATAGGTGGTTCACAGTGAACTTCGGCGTGCTATCCGATCCACTGGTGTGGATATTACCAAACTTCCTGATTTACATTCGATCCACTGGTGGAGCAAATTAGGAGACGCAAGTATCACAGGATCCACCGCAACAATTGGTGGATCACAGTAAACTTCGGCGTGCTATTCGATCCACTGGTGTGGATCTTACCAAACTCCCTGAATTACGTTCGATCCCCTGGTGGAGCATATTATGAGACTTAAGTATCACAGGATCCACCACGACAATTGGTGGATCACAGTGAACTTCGGCGTGCCATTCGATCCACTGCTGTGGATCTTACTAAACTCCCTGATTTGCATTCGATCCACTGGTGGAGCATATTATGAGATGCAAGTATCACAGGATCCACCGAGAGAATCGGTGGATCACAGTGAACTTTGGCGTGCTATTCAATCCACTGGTGGATCGAGATAGTGGATCCCATAGGACAGAGGGGAAAATAGTCCTGGCTTTCATAATTATTATATCATCACGCTATTATAATAAGGAATGGGGCAGAATGATTTTATGACATAATATGTAAACGTCTATTTCACACTATGATTTCATGGTAACTGTGGCTCAATACGTCTGCGGTGGACTTATAACTTAGCTGAGTCGCGTTCGAATCCATCTAAAATGTAATTTTTCTTTTTTATGGTTTTTTTATTTACTTTTGTTTAATTTTTTTATTTTATTGTGTATTTGTTGTATTTTATTGTATTTATAGTTTTATTTGAACTTAAATATAAATTCTATGCTTAGTATTCTATAGGTAATACATAAAATTAGGCTGTGTGACAGTAATAGTAGAACTTATTATATAATATTCTTAGCTCTATACAAAATTCTTCAATTCGGAGAATGAAAATGTGGTCCCCACCCGCCTGAGAAGTAATAAAACTGAAACTGGTATCCCCCATCGATACCGATGCCACCACATCGGGGAAAGCGCAATATTGGAATCAAATCGATTAAAATTTAACAGAGGAATGGGGCATTGGGGGTATTCTGGGGTTAGGTACTCCAGTATAACTGACTTGGTTAAATATCATAAATAGGCGGTCTCAACGTGAAGAGCAGGGATTGCTTCGGC
Organism: Eilema sororculum; assembly: GCA_914829495.1. NCBI lineage: Eukaryota > Metazoa > Arthropoda > Insecta > Lepidoptera > Erebidae > Eilema > Eilema sororculum. Next base: position 6,114,185 of record OU618532.1, read on the forward strand.
TAGGGTGATGGGTAGCCTAAGCTATCACCATCAAAGCCGCGCTCATGGAGGAAGTAAATCGTTGCATCTTCTATGAAGCACATTAAGTATTCTGGGAGATAGTTGTCCCTATCGTATTACCGTCTCTATCATGGTGAATGTTCTGATGAGCTATTGCAATTAGTTCCACCCTCTCATTTCCTACACAGGACAACGCGTGCAAGGCTCAGATGTCATCCTCATACGGATCAGAATATTCCATCAAGAACCAAGCGGTTTGGTGACCCATTCCTATGTCGCCCTATTAAGACCTGAAATCCCTGCCAGCTCACGGTTTACTTCTTCCTACAGTCACGGGTCCTTAAAGGGGGGCGTGAGATGAGTGCCACTATTGTTAAGATGGTACACGTTTATAATGGTGACCCTATTTCCGAGTCTTTGCCTGTAGCTTAACATCAGTCGAGGTGAAGTTCAATTGACGTGTCCCATATTTAAAAAAATTCCGGATATAATACAGCCTGAGGGACAACGTCTTTATGCAACTGCAGACATTATACAATGTTAGTGACCTGATGACTACCAACGCACGCCACTGCGATATTATCTATTCCGTCTATTAAGTAGGTATCTAATAGTAAATATGGAAATCTATCCCAGAAATGATAACAGTACGCCAGGAGAAGCCAACCTATGTGTTAGGTATATAAAAGATACCGCTGCTCGTATTATATAAAAGAGACTGAATGTGGGCAGAGAAACACACAGTTCCGGTAAATTTCATCAGACCAAAAAATCCGCCACGTGGACATCAACTCCAGTATTAATTTGGAAGTATCTACATCATCTGCTGGAAACAAGCTTACCAATACAAGTAATATATAGCAAAATGAGGCTATATGAAACCATCACAGTCAATGCTGTATTTGCTCTTTTGCCCACTGCGCCCCTCTGTGTGTAAAGCAATGAACAACGATGTGACTGTGGTCGATGGAATTTATCATGAAACTGGAACTACCCACCACTGGCTCGGCAAAAAAGAGAACGACTGCTCACTGCTCAGGGCATGCAAGGCACCGGGTTTTCTTGAAACTATTTTGTGTGATACTTGATGTACTTATTTTAATTTGTTCAGTTCGTAAGAAGAATATTCAAACCATTTAAAATGGTGAACATTACCAAGTCCACATATAACAATGTTCATCACATAATTGATAATGATTTCGTCAGCAAAATGTTGAATTTTTCAAAATAATTCCGCAATATTTGCCAAACCGATAGAAGAAGTCTGTCAATTTTCGTAGTTTTCAGTAGTTCCTCATTATGATAAATGACTTACCTAGGGTTCTTACCAATACTCAGTGCCTCCTGTTTGCTGACGACCTAAAGCTCTTCCTTCCTGTCACTAGCGATACGGATTGTATGGCACTGCAGGCAGATATTGATGCGGTTGTCTCGTGGAGCATTAGAAATAAATTGTCCTTTAACGTCCCCAAGTGTAAGACAATTACCTTCACTAGATCCCGTACTCCAATAGTGGCAAAATATGAACTAGCAGGAACACCACTGGAGCGTGTAACCACAATACGCGACTTGGGTGTTACTATGGATAGTGAATTAAATTTCCGTGAACATATCAAGTACGTATGTAAAAAAGCCAATAAATCAATGGGATTTATAGTTAGAACCTCTTCTAAATTTAATAATATAGAAGTTATTAAGTTGCTTTACAATGCGTATGTTCGAAGTGTACTTGAGTATAACGCTATAGTATGGAATCCCACAGAACAGCTATATACATTGATGGTCGAACGGGTTCAGCGCAAATTTGCCCGTTACTTATACAAGCGCGCCTATGGCTACTATCCATTCCTTTATCCTTCCATTTTCGTGACTGGGATGATTGGTCTCGATACATTGCACTTTAGACGGGAATTCATACTTATAATGCATTACTGTCTATTGCTGAACAATAAGGTGGATAACCCAGCGGTGCGCGAGTGCATCCTTTTTTATGTGCCGGACGGGTACTTGAGGGCTGGAAGGCGACGGCATCAACTTTTTACTTGCCCGCCTGCGTGGCGCTTTCTGGCATGGAAGAGTCCCACTTTTAGAGGTGTTCAGCATTTAAATAACTTTTTAGAAACGAATCCAGATGTAGACATATTTTATGAAAAGACTAGTGCCATTAGTGTAAGGGTGAGGGGATATTTATGTGAAGAATGTTGACATTGTAGATAATAAGAATGTATTTTTAACTTCCAATTTAGTCCAAACTGACATTATTGTTTTGACATTTAATAATTACCTATAATTTTTATATTTCATAAAATTCTTGTGATTTGCTTCAATATCATTGCCTTCCATTCGACATTATTGACATTTGTATTGTATTGGACATTTTTTATTTTATTTATTTTTTATTTTTATTAAATGATTGTTTATGTAATTATTTGACCAAATGTAAGAATGTAACTTTAAGTACTTCTAATTTTAGTGCAATTTAATGTTATGCGTAAAATAATCTAAAGCATATAAGCGCTTTGGTGTAAACTGTAAGCTTATATCGCTAACAATAAACAATAAACTTAAACTTAGTTTGAGCCATGTATTTATAAGTCAGTCACTCAAAAGACTGTATTAATAATATTTAATTTAAAAATACAAGGTGGATGATGTCAAGCGAGTTTTCGAAATGATTTGAATACAGTTTGTTTCTTTTTTTAAATAAACAAATGTTTCCTTTGCGTAAAATTCACTATCTCCAGTACTTCCGTTCCAGTTGGGATGAAAATCTTCCACCATGTTTAATAATGAGTTTGAGCTATTCCGAACTAAACGTGGACGAAGTCGCGGGTAACAGCTAGTTGACAATATTTTTTTCACAAATTTAATGGTTCAGCATTTTGTTAGAATAAGACTATGATTTTTTTGACAATGGTTCTTTTCCATTATAGGATTAATACAGTCAGCGTCATTAACTTGACGACGAAGTCTAATGATCTTGAAACTCTCGTATTAAGAGCAAATCAAAATGTGTTATTGATTTATATGGTATGATTGTCCAAACTAAAGGTGTGTACCAAATATCAGAACAATCGGTCAACTTAAAGGGGGTCAAAAAATAAATTAAGATCATTTTGAGTACTTAGTTCGTCAACATTTTTCTGATGCTGACTGTACAATCTTGAGTTTGTGAGCAAACCAAAAATAATCTTTCGACGTTAGCCTGGAGATTATCATGTTAGTCCTTAATTTTTCAGACTGTAGTCAAAGTTTACCATTGACCAGGATGAGGTCTAAACACAATTTAAAATTGAGTGATCTTTGAATGAATTTTTATAGCATTTATTATACTCTCTTTTTTAAGTTCGAAAAACATCGGAAAAAATGAAACGCTTAAGTGAGACTTGAACTCACGACCTTTCCCTTACAGGGGGAATCCTCTTCCAACTGAGCTATTGAGCCACACCTTAATCATTTCAAATTTTCCTTCTCACAAACACTAAAGTTTGTGTGCATTGAGTGTTCTGTTTGAAATTTTGATCATACCTCAGTCAATAAATAATATCTCCTTAGACTTCACACTTTCTTCACTCGTTACACTTTTGTGCTTAATAGTACTTTATGTCTAGTTTTATGAATCGTTTAAAGTTCTTTTTTATGAGTATAATTTTAAGGTCACACGGATACTTAAGACTCAGTTTCTCACTTTTTATTCAAGTACAGTGTAACGGAACGAAATCTGTCATCTGTTGTAGTAGAAGTACATTCTTAATCACACAGATGGCGCTGATATAAATTATGTTTATTTATATGAGGTATGAAGAAAAACCTTTTTGAATATAAAATTACGTGATAAATTATTACGATAATTTGGTTTTAAAGATTAATTAAACAAATAAGGACATTTATAAATCAGTTATTTATTTGAATATTCAAATGCCGTGTTTTATTAAACTTTAAGTTTTTGAACGAAATTCGTATGTGAAGGAAGTTCTGGTCGAATATCAGAGATATACGTTACATATTTAAGCAAAAATACTAAATGGATAAGATTTTGTCGATATTAATTGATCGCAGTTAATTTGAAAATAAATACAATAATTTTAAGTTATAGTTTGAACGATTTCTAGGAAGATAAATCCAAATTAGAATTATTTGTGGATATATTGATTTGACAATGATTTCAAACAGCGCTACGATTGGCTGGTTGGAATCGTACGATATTTTGTTTCGAGAAGTAGGGATCATTGCGGTTGGGGTGAGGATAGTTGAGGACAGAAAAAAGACTATTCATTAATTGTTGGGAGCTGCTGGAGAGAGGTGGTCAGGAGTAGAAAGTCTGGTGGGTCATTTCGCGTTTTATAAATTGTGTTAAGAGGGTACTGGGAGGTTACTATGTTAAAATTCCGTTGTACATTAATTTTATTCGCGTTTGAAATTATTTGAGAATCTTAACGTAACTTCAAGTGTTGAGAATATATAAAACTCGCATCGTTTCATGCTGAGATAGGACACCATTTCTGTAATTGCGAAGTATGGGCTCAAGGGCTCATATGGAGTAGTTACTCACGCCTGGGAGAGTCTTCCCCGTGACTTCATGAAACAATGCAGGATGGGAACGGAGATTTGGAAATCTACCTGTCGAGTGGATTGTTAGGATTTTGAATATCGAATTGGGGTATTAGTGAATATTATATAAACCCGCCTCGATTTATGCTGAGATAGGACACCAATTCTGTGACTGCGAAGTATGGGCTAAAGGGCTCATATGGAGTAGTTACTCACGCTTGGGAGAGTCTTCCCCGTGACTTCATGAATCAAGGCAGGATGGGAATGGAGATTAGGGATTCTGAAGTGGGTAGAATCAGTAGATAACATACAAGCAGCAGTGATGGGGGGGTTTTTAGCTAGGAGTCCCTTAGGAAAGCCAATCGAAGTGATCGGTCTTGGGTGGAACATCTAACGGTGCCAACGAAGCCCTTGTCCTCTGTCTAGCTAGGGAGCTGATCAAGTTAAGGCGAGCAGCTATTCGATTTTACCTGTCTCAGGGTCGAATAAAGCCTTCTGGGTATCGGTGACCAGTGGCCCGAAGTATCGGTGTCGTTGGAGCTGATAGCTCAGTCTTTATTTATATATTTATTTATACACACAATTATATATCTCGTTAGGGCTTTAGTTAACATCCCTGGCTTCGGCCGTTAACTAAGGCAAGCACACAGTCATAGGTCATACAAAATCAAGTCTGACTAGCTTGTTCCCTTACAGAATAGGAGTAGGTACATTACACACCACACGTTTAGAATTAACTAAAGGGAGGAGTTTATTGGGGTTAAAACACGTATATAGTCTTTATAGGTAGAAGGAATAGGTACACATTCTTCTCGCGGTAATATAGGACGTCGGCTATGTAGGTAGAATCGAATTTGTATAGGTTTTTGATAGTCAGTTAATTGCGTTTAAGTTATGTGAACGGTTCTCATTATAATGAAGTTATTAGGCTATTATTTTGGTGTGAATGAATACTGGGGGATTTCGGGTTGGAATCCAGGCATTTAACAACGATTATCTAAAGTGTATCCTCAGTGTTGACTACCTTCATAATAAAATGTGAAATAGATCTTACATAATACCAGTTGAATGTGAAAGGCATGGTTATCATTGTGACGAATATCAGAAGGTGGTTAAATACTCACCTATCTACATGTAATCTAGTAAGATTCAGTTAAGTCATTTGGCTATTGGATACCATAGACCGATTGATTATGAATGTCATTATTCAATATATTATTTATATTACCAAATATAATACTTGGTGCATTTATTTGATTGAATTGGGTTGAATGGATATTAGTGGAGCATTCTCACGGTAGTTGAGAACCGTCCAATTATGGACCTATGTTCTATTGTCCGGTAACCTAGACGGAAGTTCTTGTATATGAATGTCTTCAATAGAAGATGTAATTTCTATATAAGTTTCAATCAGAAGTGTAGCAAGTGTAGACTACTGTATGAAATACCTATCTATTCTATATTGAAATCTACGGCTTCTAATGAGTTGGTCTTGATCGCAACTATCAGTATATTATACTATATGCACAGTGATGCCTGAACCTTTGTATTCAATTGAGCTTATTCGGTTGTAATAAGTGAGAGAAATTATCATTAACGAATATTAACATTCTTGTAATTGAATGTCACGATTTTGTATTTATATAATACAAGTGTAATCCAGTTATGGATTTGGGGTAAAGGGTTATACCGGCTGCCGCGGTATAACCTGAACAAAGTGGACTAGGCCAAGTGGCGTCTGCTATATTTATAAGGCAGAGGGGAGTTGATCTGTGTTGGTGCAACTCACTGTCATGGCGTATTGGAGGAGCTCTGACCTCGGGGGGGCAAATAAAAATATTTGTGTATTATTACTGTTCGCTTCACTTACATACTCTGTTGCTAAAATCCTCGAAATAAGTCTTATTACGCTTACATTACGTCGATAGAAAGTTTATTCATTATCATATTCTAAATTTAAATTAGTAACCTAAAAATAGGTTAGCCTAGAAATTTAGGTAGGTAATCTTATTAATAGTTCATTACATTCTGTTTTCCAAACAATCACGATAGGTTATATGTTGCGATAATTAAGTAAATTAAGTAGGTACAGAATTATGTTAGGAAGGTGAATTGGATAAGTAGGGACTTAATTTAGGACAACAGCACAAGCTACCTCTATAGAACGAGGGGGACTACTGGATCATAATAAGAGTCCTAGTTCCCACTAGAACGATCATTGGCCAAACTAGTTACTAAGTAGGTAGGAAATCGGAAACGTTTGAGTATAAGTATGTTTTTATAATAAATCGGAAGTCGGAAATAGGTAGGGGATGGTATAGGTTAGGGAGGGTGTTACAACTTGGTGCCGCGTGACCAGGATAGGTATAAAATAGTATGTAAAGGTACAAGTGCGTTATTCAATGTGTGTAGCAGATTCCACCAAGTGCCATCAATCTCCAGTATAAACAGTACAAAATAGTAGTTGTGTGACCAGGATAGGTATAAAATAGTATGGAAAGGTACAAGTGTGTTATTCAATATGTGTAGTAGATTCCACCAAGCGCCGTCAATCTCCAGTATAAGCAGAACAAAATGGGGGTCGTGAGACCAGGATTTAAGAGTAGACTGGTTTCACGGTACAGTTTAGTGATCGTGAGACTAGGATGAGTGTTCGATTTGGAGTACGTGTTATTGGTACAATTTCCTGGCGTGAGATTACGATTTAAAAATAGAATAGGTGTAACTGGAATAGTATATTTTGAAAAGTGAGTAGCTACGAATTATATTGTCGAATGTGTGGGTGTATGTAATTATATTGTTTGGCATGTACCTACATTTAGTCAATATATTAGTAAGAAACAACGCTCGTTTCTTTACACGTATACATAACTATGATAAGTTATGGTTATGTATTTTGCTAAATGTGGTTGCAATGATGATGTTGAAATTAACAATATAGTTTAACAGATTAGTTTTGGTAGGTATAGCTCCGACGAGCTATATTAGTTAGTTATATTACATTTTATAATTTAGAAAGGATATAATAACCGTGTTAGTTGATTTATAAAAAAATTATATAATGATGAAGTTTTATATATTTACCTACGTCAACAACTATTAGTAAGATATTAGCATCCTTGAAAATTAATGTAGCATTGAATTATAGGTAGATTATAAATGCAAACATGTTTTATTTGAATTATAAGGAAGGTACGGTATATCTATACCGTACAATTTGTTGCCGTATATAGTAGGTAAGGGGTCAGAACATTGTGCTGTTGTAATAATTGTGAATTCTTTTAGTTATTTGGAAGTTTAGTTAGAATTATTAAGAGATGGGGGGTCGTAGGATTATATAATCTATTATAGAATGTCATTTAGGCTTATTCGGATAGTTAATGTTATAAAAAATGGGGGGTCGTAGTTCGGAGTAAGTTATTTACAAACGAAAGGTTACATTTTGTTAGGTTTGATGTTTTAAAAGTGTTAGGGGTAGAGAGTAACTTTAAATACACGGCTAGGAGAAGTTGGGAAGTGCCATTGCAATGCAATGACACTTTTCATTTTTGTATTTTGAATTCAAAAACTTGATCAAGTTAAAGAGGTCCATAGAAGATTCATAGAAAGTTTAAAAGTCTAGTGAAAGTCAAGAGGCTTAATAGAAAAGACGAAAGCTTAAGTATAGAGGCTGGGAAAATGGTTAGACCAAAAAGATTGACGCGCACATCAGTTCGCTATCGGGAAAATAGGACAGTGGAAGATGAAGCAATTAGTTCTGTCAATTTGAATTTGGAACCAAATGAAACCGTGGTCCCACCGCCCACACGAAGAACTATAGTTGAAGGGACGAGAAATAGAGTGATAAGAAAAAAAAGAAGTGCGGCGTCTGCATTAACTAATGTTGTTTATAGAAGATTGAATCGGGCCATAGGAGTCTTGTCTTCGAAATTAGAAATTTTATCAACGGAAGTAAGAAGTACGTCGACTGCACGAGTTTTAAATAATGAACAGAACCTAAATGACGTGATTTCACCAACGGAAGGGAATTATTCGAGTGATAGTCGAAGGACTCCGGTTGTAGCTCGGGAACATTTGAGGGAGATGATTGATGGTGTTGGGTTGGAGAATTCATCGGATACTATGAGATTAACGAATCAAGATAAGGTTAGGAGCATTAATTATCATATTAGAAACGTGACGTTAGAAAAACCTAAATACGGAGACGTAACTAATTCACACCCAGTGACGTTTTTGGAAGATTTAGAATCTTATTTGAAGAAAATTGGTCATAGTGAAAATCAATTAGAATTATTACAAGAATGTTTAGTTGGCGAAGCCAGGGAATGGGCTAGAGTATATAACACCCGGTGGAGTACTTTACAGGACTTTAAGGCAGACTTTTTGGCTACCTTTTGGGGAGAAAGCAAACAAAACGAATTACGTAGAGTAATAGTTAATGGAGTTTGGGAACAAGAGAAGAATCCGTCAATGTTAGGACATTTCTTAAGTTTAGCTGGGCAAGCTCAGATGCTTACTTTTAGAATTCCTGAGAGACAATTAGTAGGTGATATCATTAGACAATATCCCAAGTTCGTACAGCAAGGTTGGTTTACGTCTAAATTGAGCACCGTAATTGAGGCTGCGGAATATTTAAGAGGGATGGATGACATAGCTGATCAAGGTAGTAGCTCGAAACGAAGCGTGATAGGAAAAGGAAAAGAATCGGACAAGAATATTAAAGAACCTCGACAGACGTATAGAAGATGGCCGAGGCCAATAGATAATCAAAAACGGGGAGGAGCAACAATGGCGTCTGCAGCAGTTCAAAGTGCAGTACCATCGGAAGAAATGGTTGTAGATTTAAACTAGAAGGGGCTGGAAGCTTGATTCCCGATCCAGTCTCAGTTATAGGGAGTGTAGCTTTAAGATTGATGTGTAAGATGGGGTGGAGACCGGGTATGTCTCTTGGAAAATTAGGAAATGGGATTAGGACGCCATTGAAACCCATGTTAACAAATCGCAAAATTGTTGAGGGGTTAGGATACAGACCGTTAGAATCAAAGGAGTTGTTTATATATAATCAGTTAGTAGAAGTGTTTCGTTCGGTTGAAGAGAGAAGACAGAAGGGGTTGACCGAGTCTTTTATATCAGAGGTTGTGTTTGAAGAAACAGAAAACCAAACAGAAGGTACAAATTTCACTTCGGAAGTGAAAGTACGATTATTTGATGTAGAGGTAATAGCATTGGTGGACACGGGGTGTGACATAACTAGTATATCAGAGGACTTTTATAATGAATTGAAGGCTGACGAAACGCGAGCAATACCTTGGTTGCCTATTAGACCATTTAATATTAGAACAGCTGTAGGACATAAAAGCGGACAGATCAAAAAGGTAGTGTTGTTACCGTTAATGTTAGGGGAATTTGTACAGCAGACAGGATTCATAGTAGTACCGGGCTTGGTAAATTCTATCATATTGGGGTTCGATTGGGTGAAAGGAAATGAGGTAATTATTAATGCGGGCAAGTGTGAGAGAGGATTGATATTGCAACAAGCTGATCAAAGAGTGGTGATACCATTTTTAGAAAGAAATAATGGGAGAAGTTTTAAGGAGGTTCAAGAATCTATGTCAGTATTAGCAAATCAAAGAAATGCGGATTGGTCGGAAATAGAGACGGGGGTTGTGTTAACTTTCAGGCAAAGGGAAGAATTGTTGAAATTACTGTGTAAGTTCGAGGGATTATTTACTTCACGGATTGGTAGGGCAAATTGCTACCAACATCGAATTCTTATGAGCTCTAACGTACCTATTGTTAAGAAGAGTTATCCAATACCTTATGCTTATAAGGTATAATATAAGAAATGGAAGAGTTGAATATTATTAGTAGGTCAGCCACTCCGTATTGTAGTCCATTAAACTTTACCATTAAAAAGGATAAATCTATTAGAGTATTATTAGACGCTAGAGAGATTAATAAATTTATGGTGGCTGAAACAGAGAAGCCCCCAATACAAATTGATGTTATGAATTCGTTTCATGGGGCTAATTATATAAGTATAATAGATTTGAATAATGCTTATTTCCAAATACCGATAACTGAAGATAGCAAGAAGTATACTGGGTTTACTTTTAACGGGAAATCTTACGTTTATAATGTGTTACCACAGGGGTTGAAGACTTCAGTGGGGAGTTTTAGTAGAGCTATGGATATAATATTAGGACATGAAGTTAGGGAATATTGTGTAAATTATCTGGATGATTTAGCCATAATAACGACGGGAACCTTTGTTCAACATTTAGAGCATTTAGATGTCGTGTTGGGGAAGTTACGCGCGGCTGGGATGACTTGCAATATAAAGAAGTGTGAGTTTTGTTGTGAGGAGGTTAAAATGTTAGGATATATAATTTCTACTCGTGGATTAAAACCTGATCCAGACAAAGTCAAATCTATCCAAGATTTTCCAATTCCTAAGAAAATAAAACACGTTAGGGCTTTTTTGGGTTTATGTAATTTTTATAGGAGGTTTATTCAAAATTACAATAAATTAGCTCAACCATTATATGATATGTTGAAGAAAGGTAGAGTTTGGCACTGGGGAAAGTTAGAACAACGAACCTTTGATTGTATCAAAGCTTCGTTCATGAAAACCATACAATTGCATCATCCTGATTTTACTAAACCATATTATTTACAGACAGATTGTTCGCAAGTGGGGTCAGCTGGGGTATTATATCAAATAGATGATAATGGGCAAGAGAATGTGTTAGGTTTTCATAGTAAGGCGTTGAGAGGGGCGCAGTTAAATTGGACAGTGACGGAGCAAGAGTTTTATTCGGTAATTTGTTGTCTAGAAAAATTTGAAACATATTTGAGGGGTGCAAAAGTAATTATTCGAACCGACCATAGGGCGTTGTTATTTGTTAAGAATTGGAAATTGTATAATGCTAAAATAACTCGTTGGACCAATTATTTAGAAAATTATCAATATGAAATTCAGTATATAAAGGGGAGTGAGAATGTAGTGGCGGACATATTATCGCGATATCCACCGGAGGGGGAAAGATTACAGGAGGAAAAGATTAAAATGCCTAGTATTTTATATATGGAAAATGAACAAAATAAGGTGTTATTTCGGAAATTAAAGCAAATGGCAGTTTAACAGAGAGAGGATGCAGGAATAAATAAGCTAATCGAACAAATTTGCGAATCAGAAAGGTCGGGAAAGGCGCTATTAGGGATAGCTAGTAAATGCAAACTAAAGGGGGATGTTTTATTTGTAGAGAGAGGGGGGGGTAAAGGGTGTTCGATTTATTTACCGGAATGCCTTAGAGAGGAAATAATTAATCAGGTGCATTTAGAAATGGGACATCAGGGTAGTTATAAGATGCTGAAATATTTAAAGGAAAGGTTTTATTGGAAGGGTTTGACCAAGGACGTTAAACGAATGGTTAGGATTTGTGGTATTTGTCAATTGACGAAACATTCTAATTCCAATAAGGTGGGACCGTGTTGCTCAATTGTTACGAAAGACATAGGAGATTTAGTTATGGTGGATATATACGGGCCTTTACCGTCAGGGAAATTCGGGATGAATTACATATTAGTATTACAGGATTCGTTTAGTAAATTCGTGAAATTTTTTGATTTAAAAAGGGCTACTACGAGAGCGGTACTTAGCAAAGTGAAAAAATTTACTGAAATTATAAAACCGAAAGCTATAATGTCGGATAATGGAACTCAGTTTACTAGTCATGCGTGGAAAGAGGAAATGGAGTTGCTAGGGATTAGAGTAGTTTACACAACAGTTAGGAATCCTCGTCCAAATACAGTGGAGAGAGTGAATAGAGAATTAGGAAGATTGTTTAGGACGTATAATAGCAAAAATCATAAAGGTTGGGTTGACACTCTACCTAAACTGGAAAAATTATATAATAATACTTACCATGAAAGTACTGGGTTTACTCCTTGTGAAATAATGTATGGAGAGTCAACTTGTCTGTCTTTCGATCAGATTATTGATAAGGAGGGGGTAGATTTGGACTTGGCGTGTGTTAGAGAACAGGTGAGGGTAAATTTACGGCAAGCTGCGGATAATCGTGAGTTAAAATTCAATAAAAGATATCGATTAGTTGAATATCAAGTGGGAGATTTGGTGAAAATTAAAAGATTAAACAAGTCTGACGCTTCCTTAAAATTAACCAAGAAGTTCGAGGCGATATATGTAGGACCATTCCTTATAGCAGAAAGTCCTTATCGGAATGTGTATGTTTTGGTAGATCCTCAAACCAAGGAAATAAGAGGAAAATTTAATGCTATACATTTATCCAAATATTACATTTGATAATTTGAAGCTGGGGCTGGATCGGGGAGTCATTATTTAAGATTGTAGGATTTATAAGTTACATTGATTTAATTGTTGTATTGTAGTGTTTTGGTATAGACTTTAGAGTTAAGTTATAGTGATTAGTTGTAGTTTTTATATTTAAATGTAGTTTTGTAAGATGTATTGGTTAATTATAAAAAAAAAAAAATAATAAAAAAAAAAAAAGAGAGAATATTGGAGGATAGGGTAAAGCCCATCTGACGGTATGAGGTGGAAATTAGTGAAGAAAGAAATCTTTCATTATTATAATAAGATTTATTTTTATTTTATCAAATTGAATTTAATCAAATCATCCCTTCAGATGGTGGGGCGTAGGGCGGCTTTACCATAAAATATATATGTATATGTATTTATATCTATATGTGTACATATTTATATATATAAGGAAAAAGAATTAACATCTACATAAATTAGATAAAAGGGAGTACAAGAAAGAGTAGGATATGTAAAATGAAATAAAACATAATCACCTCTATGTTGTTACATGATAATGCTGATCGGTTGGCAGCGAGAAAAGTCGCGAAAGCGGACTATGATAGTGCAAAAGGGTTGTCGACTAGGTATGATTGGGATTTAAAATAGATGTGGAAGGCTGAAGTGGAGCTGGATGTAGTCATTAAATTCAGAATGGAGGGTCATCCCAATCAGCATTATTTTAAAGGGGGGGAGTGTTTGAGAGGTCGTGTTATGGTTTGATTCCCTGTACGCACCACATGTTGGATTATGAAGGATTGCCAGGAGTTAGGTTAAAAGACATATTTTGATATTGAGAAATCAAAAGTCTAGGCATACCGTTAAGGTACCTTCATAATTCATCAACTATACAATTCGGTTCACAAGGCCAAGATCTAAGCACACTATACATACGCCCATATCAGAGTACTTGCTTGTCGATTCTATTTCAAGTGGGGTGAAGTCGTAAACATACGTTATTGTCTAATAGTCTTTAAGGAATTTGGCTTTTACGCGAGGGTGGAGATATTAGATCGCATAGAGAGCATAAGATTGCGTCTCTTGCCTCATCTCTTATCCGGTTCGCTTATCGTTCAGTGGCCTCACAACCCACTGCCTTCAGTGTTGAGTCAAATTCTGACTTGGATATTGTGTCGTGTTGAGATCAAGTTCACTAACAAACTTGGCGGTGGGCTCGAGTGGTAACTATTTTGATGTTGGGTTAAATTACACACTACATAAAACAAAAATGTGCAGGAATTGGATTATAACTGGAATCGATTATGTAAGGGAGGATTCAACATTTTCTAATTATAGGGAAGATTTTAAATTGGGATAATATTCAATGACAATATATTGGTTATAGGTTAGGGTGAATCTTTACTCCGGACAAAATTGGGAAAGATTTGTACCTGCGTCAACATTCAGGGGGTCGAGATGTAACGGAACGAAATCTGTCATCTGTTGTAGTAGAAGTACATTCTTAATCACACAGATGGCGCTGATATAAATTATGTTTATTTATATGAGGTATGAAGAAAAACCTTTTTGAATATAAAATTACGTGATAAATTATTACGATAATTTGGTTTTAAAGATTAATTAAACAAATAAGGACATTTATAAATCAGTTATTTATTTGAATATTCAAATGCCGTGTTTTATTAAACTTTAAGTTTTTGAACGAAATTCGTATGTGAAGGAAGTTCTGGTCGAATATCAGAGATATACGTTACATATTTAAGCAAAAATACTAAATGGATAAGATTTTGTCGATATTAATTGATCGCAGTTAATTTGAAAATAAATACAATAATTTTAAGTTATAGTTTGAACGATTTCTAGGAAGATAAATCCAAATTAGAATTATTTGTGGATATATTGATTTGACAATGATTTCAAACAGCGCTACGATTGGCTGGTTGGAATCGTACGATATTTTGTTTCGAGAAGTAGGGATCATTGCGGTTGGGGTGAGGATAGTTGAGGACAGAAAAAAGACTATTCATTAATTGTTGGGAGCTGCTGGAGAGAGGTGGTCAGGAGTAGAAAGTCTGGTGGGTCATTTCGCGTTTTATAAATTGTGTTAAGAGGGTACTGGGAGGTTACTATGTTAAAATTCCGTTGTACATTAATTTTATTCGCGTTTGAAATTATTTGAGAATCTTAACGTAACTTCAAGTGTTGAGAATATATAAAACTCGCATCGTTTCATGCTGAGATAGGACACCATTTCTGTAATTGCGAAGTATGGGCTCAAGGGCTCATATGGAGTAGTTACTCACGCCTGGGAGAGTCTTCCCCGTGACTTCATGAAACAATGCAGGATGGGAACGGAGATTTGGAAATCTACCTGTCGAGTGGATTGTTAGGATTTTGAATATCGAATTGGGGTATTAGTGAATATTATATAAACCCGCCTCGATTTATGCTGAGATAGGACACCAATTCTGTGACTGCGAAGTATGGGCTAAAGGGCTCATATGGAGTAGTTACTCACGCTTGGGAGAGTCTTCCCCGTGACTTCATGAATCAAGGCAGGATGGGAATGGAGATTAGGGATTCTGAAGTGGGTAGAATCAGTAGATAACATACAAGCAGCAGTGATGGGGGGGTTTTTAGCTAGGAGTCCCTTAGGAAAGCCAATCGAAGTGATCGGTCTTGGGTGGAACATCTAACGGTGCCAACGAAGCCCTTGTCCTCTGTCTAGCTAGGGAGCTGATCAAGTTAAGGCGAGCAGCTATTCGATTTTACCTGTCTCAGGGTCGAATAAAGCCTTCTGGGTATCGGTGACCAGTGGCCCGAAGTATCGGTGTCGTTGGAGCTGATAGCTCAGTCTTTATTTATATATTTATTTATACACACAATTATATATCTCGTTAGGGCTTTAGTTAACATCCCTGGCTTCGGCCGTTAACTAAGGCAAGCACACAGTCATAGGTCATACAAAATCAAGTCTGACTAGCTTGTTCCCTTACAGAATAGGAGTAGGTACATTACACACCACACGTTTAGAATTAACTAAAGGGAGGAGTTTATTGGGGTTAAAACACGTATATAGTCTTTATAGGTAGAAGGAATAGGTACACATTCTTCTCGCGGTAATATAGGACGTCGGCTATGTAGGTAGAATCGAATTTGTATAGGTTTTTGATAGTCAGTTAATTGCGTTTAAGTTATGTGAACGGTTCTCATTATAATGAAGTTATTAGGCTATTATTTTGGTGTGAATGAATACTGGGGGATTTCGGGTTGGAATCCAGGCATTTAACAACGATTATCTAAAGTGTATCCTCAGTGTTGACTACCTTCATAATAAAATGTGAAATAGATCTTACATAATACCAGTTGAATGTGAAAGGCATGGTTATCATTGTGACGAATATCAGAAGGTGGTTAAATACTCACCTATCTACATGTAATCTAGTAAGATTCAGTTAAGTCATTTGGCTATTGGATACCATAGACCGATTGATTATGAATGTCATTATTCAATATATTATTTATATTACCAAATATAATACTTGGTGCATTTATTTGATTGAATTGGGTTGAATGGATATTAGTGGAGCATTCTCACGGTAGTTGAGAACCGTCCAATTATGGACCTATGTTCTATTGTCCGGTAACCTAGACGGAAGTTCTTGTATATGAATGTCTTCAATAGAAGATGTAATTTCTATATAAGTTTCAATCAGAAGTGTAGCAAGTGTAGACTACTGTATGAAATACCTATCTATTCTATATTGAAATCTACGGCTTCTAATGAGTTGGTCTTGATCGCAACTATCAGTATATTATACTATATGCACAGTGATGCCTGAACCTTTGTATTCAATTGAGCTTATTCGGTTGTAATAAGTGAGAGAAATTATCATTAACGAATATTAACATTCTTGTAATTGAATGTCACGATTTTGTATTTATATAATACAAGTGTAATCCAGTTATGGATTTGGGGTAAAGGGTTATACCGGCTGCCGCGGTATAACCTGAACAAAGTGGACTAGGCCAAGTGGCGTCTGCTATATTTATAAGGCAGAGGGGAGTTGATCTGTGTTGGTGCAACTCACTGTCATGGCGTATTGGAGGAGCTCTGACCTCGGGGGGGCAAATAAAAATATTTGTGTATTATTACTGTTCGCTTCACTTACATACTCTGTTGCTAAAATCCTCGAAATAAGTCTTATTACGCTTACATTACGTCGATAGAAAGTTTATTCATTATCATATTCTAAATTTAAATTAGTAACCTAAAAATAGGTTAGCCTAGAAATTTAGGTAGGTAATCTTATTAATAGTTCATTACATTCTGTTTTCCAAACAATCACGATAGGTTATATGTTGCGATAATTAAGTAAATTAAGTAGGTACAGAATTATGTTAGGAAGGTGAATTGGATAAGTAGGGACTTAATTTAGGACAACAGCACAAGCTACCTCTATAGAACGAGGGGGACTACTGGATCATAATAAGAGTCCTAGTTCCCACTAGAACGATCATTGGCCAAACTAGTTACTAAGTAGGTAGGAAATCGGAAACGTTTGAGTATAAGTATGTTTTTATAATAAATCGGAAGTCGGAAATAGGTAGGGGATGGTATAGGTTAGGGAGGGTGTTACAACAGTCGTTAACACAACTATCGCTCATAGTAGATAGAACGACGATTTTATTACTTTCTTATTTTTAAGAGTTCCGCGTTCGATCGCTAATTCAACAAGTTGAAACAAAAGTTGGAACGTGCTTGCCGAGAATCAAACCTATTCACTAAAGACTTTAAGATCTAGTCTTAAAGTCTGAATCGAGATTGTAGCTCTCTATAAACACAGATACAAGAAGTTTCTTTCATTATCAGTACGTACTGTGTGTACGATTTGAAAGCTAATTTCTAAAAAATGAAAACCTGAACAAAGTATTTATGCAGTTTTTTTGTTAGGATATTCAACCGTAATAATGAAGTGAAGTCTAAAAGCATCTGCGGTAGCCTAGTGGTATGGGTAATGGACTGGAGACGAGGTCTCGGGTTCGATCCCAGGTTTACCATGGCACACACCAATGACTTTTCGATGCTTTTCGAAGTTATGTGTGTATTTATCGCAGGTTTATAAGTGCCTGGTTAATGGCAATAGGCTCGCCACCTATTACATTGGGACCTAAACATAAACTGGCGAAATGTGGGTGCTAGCACCTCTGCCTACCCCTTCGGGGAATACAGGCGTGAGTTTATTTTATGTTATGTTATGTTTTCAAACGTAATAATAATTCCACTAATGCAATCTAGCGCATAAAGTATATTATGCCTTTAAAAATGAAGTAGAAGAAGAAATATGTTGTGGCACCAACCATCAGCATTGTTTTTTTTTTTCAAAATTATTGAAACATGGTACACCAGACCTAGTTTTTGCAATACTTCACATAAACGATAAAGCCACACGGCACAGTTACACAGCAATAAGGGAAAAGTTACTATTGCGTAAACCTATTCCTATCTCACACAGACGGTAATGATCAGTTTATATGTTGATGGTTCTCGGATATGGGGCGTAAAATCCTTACAAATTCGGCGTTTGGCAACCGTACCTCGAAGTGATATAAAATTAAACGAGGAACGTAATATCCGGATAATAGTATTATCCGCACCGGGATTAATATCTTGTAAATTAGTCGACCACTTGCAAAGCATAAATATTCAGACCTGATAAAGGGTTGGCAAGCTTAATTGTGTGAAATCATTGCTGTTATCTGGTTGAGGTGGACTCTAATTGGGTTGCAGTGTACCGTTTGAAGCTATGAAGCTCTTGGTAGATATAAAATAGGTTAGTAATTACTAATTACACAGCCACTGCGGTGTAGCGGTAGTGAACGCGGCCGCTACGCAGGAGGCGCGAGTTCGATCCCCGCCCAATGCCAATATTTGTATAAGTACATGAATATGAATATCTGCATTGGTCTGGTCGTGCCTCAGCGAGCACGCTAAGCCGTCGGTCCCGGTTGCCATACGAACATCTATGGCATTCGTTACGGGTAGTTGGAGCCCTCAAAGGTCCAAACAACTGGTCTAGCTGCAATGCTTCGATATCGCTTTTGGGTTGTGGAGGTCAGATGGCAATTGCTTCACAGAAAATATCGAACTTTAGCCAAATCCGCAGTTAGACTGATAAAGCGTACTCCAGACTTCAAGTTGATTGGGATTAATGCTAAGATGAAGAAGAGTAACTAATTAGAGTAAGCGTATAATACTCGTATTGGGTCCACTGTAAAAGTGGGACCGACTCTTTTTCATACTGGTAAGATATTGGTTGACTGAACTCATTCTTTAAAAAAAAATGAATTTCTTTTGCTATGGAGTGGATAGTCCTTCAAATTATCTAGAAAAGGTCACAGAAAGGGAGACTCATCAGCTTTTAATAGAGATAACTATTAATTTCATTAATAATGTGAGTATAATAGTGATACCACTGATGGATTTCAATTCTGCTCTTTACTATAACCTAAAAATCAAAAAATAGTAGTGGCCACCTTCGATGTTAGACTCAAATTATTTAGAAATGTGAAGACGTATTCTGAAACAATCCGATATAGAGTAAGCCCCGTTAATAGTTCGGTTGATTGTACAATTGCAAAGCATACAAGTTATAGTATGTTCGAACTGGAATATTGCACAATATTGGATTGTAAAATCGGCTTGCAGTGCCCAAGGCCGTCATTGCATACTGTTAGTAAATTTTGCCTTGGGGATCCTGAAAATGGAATTCTGTTGGTCATTAAAAGGACTGTTACAAGGTTTTGGTAGATGTAAGGATTTCAATATTAACTGCGAATCGCCTTCAACTTCACTGAAAATATTATATGACTGAAAATACAATAACTCAGCTGTTGGTGAAATCGTAAAAACCATCACCACCCGAGTCATGAAAAATGATGAAGTCAAAGAAATTACTACGCAAAAATATGATAGCTTGCAGTCCAGGGTTCGTTTACTCCTTTACAATGATATCAAAATTAGTTTAATTTTCATTTTCAATATTTAAGTTTCTTTTGCACCTCCAAACTTTTGACAATGCTAACAACAATAATCTGCAAAGTTATTGTGACTTCCATCTCTATATAAAAATACATGCTGTGTGGGTACGCTACTCAACATTTCAAAATTGTAGGGTAAATGAGACTTCAAAACCAGCTGGAACAACATTGGAACCAATAATAATTTGCCTATATAACAAGCCAAAAATAAACAATAAATGAATAAATAAATTATTAAATTAAAAACTGCTATTAGAAATAATTACGTAATATATATTTAATTTATTTATATACAAGGAAAAGTTCAGTAAGCCAAAGCTTTAGTCAAATAACTTTACGTAGATAAATATTATACTTCAACTAGCTGTCCCGGCGAACTTTGTACCGCCAATTTTTTAGATCCCGTTCCCGCTGCACCATTTAGGGGGATGAAAAATAGATGTTGGCCGATTCTCAGACCTACTCAATATGCTCACAAAATTTCATGAGAATCGGTCAAGCCGTTTCGGAGGAGTATGCAACGAAAACTGTGACACGAGAATTTTATATATAAGATCTACTATGACTTTAGCCTTCTTGTGACCAAGGCTATTGAAAAGCAACGAAATTGTGAGGAATAGGGAAGATAATAATTATAATAAATTATATAGGCGAACATATATCCAAACATAACTGCCTGGATATAGTGCTGTTCGCAGTTGGATTATTATGAAAAAGGGAACGTGGCTAGTGTTTTGGAGTACGGGAGACTTTTGAAAGAGTTCCTAGCACGAAAATTCTAACGGACCCATACTCGTCTGTTACAGATATTACAAACAAATAAATTATCAAAATAAAATGCAATTGAATTCGCTATCATTTTCAAAATTTCAAAGCATTATACGAATACTATAACTATTGCTTGAAGTGGCAATGGGCTGATCACATCTGCCGAAGAACTGGCGGCCGTTGATGTAAAGGAATCCTAGAGTCGAGACTGCGAGAAGGTAAACGGAAGGTAAGGCGCCCTAGCCAGATGGACTGACCACCTGGAAAAGGTGGCTGGGACAGACTGGATGCGGAAGGCGGATAATCGGCAGAAATGGTGCACTTTAGGAGAGGGTATGTCCAGCAGTGGACTGCAATGGGCTAATTGATTTGATTATTTGAATAGTAATGAATACAGTTTAGGTACACTAACAATTGTCTTTAGTTAAGATTACTTCAAAGAATGTCTACCATATCAATCTTTCTAGAAACTGTTTCACAAAGTACAGTAAAACAAAGTGGAATGGAACTTTTTGTACTGTAAAAAAGTACCGAGGAACACCTTTCAATGTGCTACAAGATATCGGATGAAGTTTAAGACAACTTTAACTTGTCCCGTGAGCAAGTTCTTTAGTGATGCAGTAGCTGCTATCGAAAAATTTGTTGAACAAGATAATATTTATGCTTTTAGTTTTATTTCGGAGGATATTGGAGAAATTCAAGTTAGCGAAATCTTCTTAACTTTTATCTACTGTTTGGCGTATCATCAATTTCCTGAATCTAAAACTATTATAATAAATTTTGCACCCTACGATTAAAAGCGGGCATATTATCCTTTAGTATAATTGAGTTTATGGATCTTATTTTTTTACATGTGGAAATACACACGTATACAAAACGCTCCCCTCCCCCTCCCTCCACGGAGCTAACGGGGGTGGTTATGTCGGACTCGAACCGACCAGAACCGGTGGGAGGGAGTCATCCGGCCCCTTCAAGTTGGGCAGCAGTCCTGCTAGGCCCTTAGTTTTTGGGTCTGAGGCAGATTTAGCTGAAATAAATTGACATTTCTAGTTCACTATTTTAAGTATTTTGAGATTAGTTGACTATAAGTTGATTGATTTAAGGCTAAAATTTAAGTAAGAAATTATAGTATCTGTCGCAAGTAACACCAAAAACCTCCGGACTATATTGTGGTAATGTTTTTCGAGACTATGTATGTATTATATGTAAGTCCATTTTTAGGCACGGTCTACTGCCTGAACGGCTTGACGGATTTGAATATGTAAGGTGTCATTTGATTCGCCGTGATTGTGTAAGTATATTAAAATTTCGAAAAAATCAAAATGGCGGATTTTTGGCACCAAAACGTATGTTGTCAAAAATATTTTTGACTCAAACTTATCGAGTAGGGTTTCAAAATGAAGGAAATTAGAAGGAGATTACAAAAAGATATACATGTCATATCATAGCTAAAAAGCATAAAATAAAACAATGATTAAAGAATAAAAATACCCGACTGCCAATGAAAAGATCGATATAAGTTTGATAGCAGGCGGTACCTATTAATTTTCTTTTGGTTTATGATTGGCAAATGTCAGTGGTAGTCGGGTAAAAATAGTCTGGAAGTTTTAAAAAAAAAGTATTCATACAATCCTTTACGTTGAATTCAACTAACAGAAGGGTGCGGGTCAGGGTGTTAGTGTCACAGTATGTTACTATCAAATTCCTTATCCAATTTTCAATCTCGTAGCGAGATTACATAAGTACTAATACATAAATTATCGTGACATCGATACATTTCCTTTAGCAATAAATATCCTGATCACATCACTAGTCCAGCAAATAGAAAAAGATAACAGTGAATAGTGGCACAGACATTTTAATGGAATTCCTATTCTGTCTTTCCTCGAACATGTCGCCCAACACTATTTGTCTTAGTGTTCTGTGTTTTATAGCCTAAGTCGATGTATGGATTAAATATTTTGTCAGTACTATTTCACTGGTTAAATTTAAAATGCTGACATAGGTATACATTATAACTTTAGTAATCATAATATGTGTATATATCGCCCTCCCCGGCGAATAATATGGTATTGTGCTATTACCACAGTTTAGGATTTATTACATTTTCGGTTCTTAGAGCCTCGAATACACATTGTAATTTTTTTTGTAATTTTTCAGTGGATATTTTTGAAAATACAATAATTCCCATAGGTCCATAATGAACATAACACTTTTGTTCAGTTAAATTAGAAATAAAATTTGAACACGAATAAAACCGTAAACGATAATGCAAAGTTATTTTTTTCCGTTAGTTTCGGTAATGCATTTTTACAATAAATTACAGATTTTAATAAAAACGGTAATGTTTCTTACCGTATTATATAGATAAAATTCTAAAAGTAACGGGTTTTACATTGAAAGATTGCAATTATGTTGGAACGCAATGCAATAACACACTACTATTTTCGGTAGTATTAGCAGAGCAAAAGCGCTCACATATTTTGTTTCCTTATTTATGAAAGGTATGGTAAAAAAAAAGGAATACTATATAAGGTAGAAAAAAATTGAAGTATCAGGAATTGGTCTTTCTATTCAGATGGGTGTTCAGGGCAAAGTAAAAATCGGTATATTTTTGCTTTATACCTCCATTGCAATAAAAGCCCATGATATGCAAACTATAATACATAGGTTCTTCGATACTAGACATAGCCAAAACGAAGGCGATAGCATGCATTCATGCATAGAAAGAGCTTTAAAAAATAAAGTCCTTTATACTCCAGACCAAATATATGGACTAATTGTAAATGCGAGATCTCAAGAAGCACCAGGCTCAGCGATATGAGCCTATTGAATCAGCCAGAAGAACCAAGAAATTATGTGGTATCAACGAAAATAATTTCGGTACGGCTACCACAGTCTCGACCGGTTCCGCGACACAATGCGCGACAAATGCAATCACCATCCCGACAATCATCGCCTCACAAAAACTCTCCAAAGATCGACATACGATTGAGAGACTAGGTACAAAAAAGGCAAATCGAACACTTCATCTTCAAGAAGAAGAAGAATAAGAATAGTAGAAGAATCTATGATTACGAAAATACGGATCGTAGCCACTGATGCACGCATTCGACTAAAAGTCATCAGTGGCCGAGTCTCTTCGAAGAAAGAACATAATTGCAATAATCTCACATTTCAACCTCGCAAGCAACGTGCCGTCGTAAGCTTGGTGGAGTGGTACCAGCTAGTGGATACAGTCTGTTCAGGGGAGTAGGCTTAAGGCAGCCCGTTATAATGCGGCATGTGTCGTTTAGGGCAGTATCAACCTCCTTAGCATGCGCAGAGCGGTGCCATACTGGATACGCGAACTCACCCGCTGAGAAAGAGAGAGCGAGGCCGGTTGTCCTGACAACATGTCCAAGACGTGGATGTTAACCTTTGCATCAAATTTTGCCTGCTCGCCACTTTTGAGCTCGGTTGAGAGTAACGCCGAGGTAACGTGGCTTTGGGCAGAGATCGAGCAATCTCGACCCCTCGCCACGAGATGTTAAGGAGTTGGTTTACCTCCCATTTTTAGTTTATTAGTCCATTATATGGTTATTAGTACATTCTCTTTGCGGTACTGGTCTGGGCTTTCCAAAGCTGCACCCAGTCTTAATTCAGCCTCTTCGAAATTTTTTGTTTGACCAGTAAGCGCCAGGTCGTCCGCGTATAGATAGTGTTTTGTGTTCAGGGTTATTGGTTGGTGCACGATTTATCGGGTCTAAATCCAGCCTGTTCGGCAATGAGATTAGCCTCCGGTATTGGTGTTAGACGGTTCAGCAACATTCTTTTGAATATCTTGAAGGTGTGGCAGAGTAGAGAAATGGGGCGGTAGTTTTTAGGGTCGTTGGGGCTCTTGGCAGGCTTGAGGAGCGCTTTTAATTATGTTCTTCGCCACAGTTTTGGAATTCTGGAGGATTTTAGGCAGTTGTTAAAGAGATCAAGAAGCCAGGACACTACTCTGGGCCCAAAATGTTTTATTTGGTCGACAGTGATATCGTCTACGCCTGCTGCCTTACTCGTTTTTAGTATTTTATGGTGTCTATGATTTCCTGCAGTGAAAAGGGCTGGCCAATTTGGTTGGTTGGTGAGATGACTGTCGAACTTAATGGGTCTTAGGTGTTGTGTCTTCCCGTTTAGGCGGAGTTGGTGGGCCGCTTGGTTTGACGTCACTCGACCAGGGTTGGCAGCGACTGGTGGGTCATCTGTGAGTTTTCTCACAGCTCCCCATGCCTTCTTCAAGTCAGTGAGAAGATAGGACGTGACCACAAGCATCGCTCCCACTCCACCAATGGTGGATAAATCAGTATATCGAGGGTTGGGTGTTAAAACCCGATAAGTGAAAAAAAAGCGAAATTAGTTTTATTAGCCCACTAGAATCAGAATTTTTTGCTCTTCCTAGTGATGTTTCCAGATAACCCTATTTTAGAGTGTAACATAGTAATGTACTAACCAAATAACCCAGTAAGTGCATTACTAAATAATAATTTTAGTTGAAAATACTCTAAGGCTAGTTATACTTAAACATTTCAAATTTTGTTTTACGAGAGAACCCGATAAAATGTATTTATTGGTATTGAAATCTTAAGGATAATCACGTCAATCACACTAATACAAAAGATAAAAGCACATAATTTTGTGTAACGGATTTTAACACGAGAAGTAATTCAATACTAAACAAAAAAATCGAAAATTAAAATCAGTATAAATGAATTAATGGGTTTTAGCTCTAGATGATTTATCATGAATACACGTAATACGAAAATATAAAATACAATAAAATATATTTATTGGCATTTTATATCTGAACTATAGCGTAAAAATAGAATGTTTGTCAACGTAAAACAAGGTAAATATTTTTTTATTTCCTATGAAATGTATAATAGGTAAGGTTATAACCTCCGCTTATACCCGGAGAGAGTCTCACTACGCAACACCGTGTCCTTGTCATGGCCCTCCGCGTAAAACCCAAAGGTAAACGTGTTGAGCGCGGCCAACGCAGAACCAAGTGGTGGCTGCTTGATGAAGCCAAGTCCCAGAGTTTCGTCTCAGCTATCGGTGCGCTAATATATATATATAAGTGCGTTATAATATGCTATAAGTGCGCTAATGCTGTAGACGAACCCGTGCAAGATTGCTGGGACGAGATTCAGGCAGTTAATCTCGAGGCGGGGAAGGCAGTGCTCGGCACACACAAGGGTGGACGCAAGTGTGACAAGGACACCTGGTGGTTGAACGACACAGTCCAGAAGGAGATCAGGGTGAAGAAAGCCCTCTTTAGAAAGTGGCAAGCGTCCAAATCTCCCGAAGACTGCGACAAGTACAAAAGCGAACGAATAATAATAAACGTTAATAATGAACGCGCCACTAGGAGAGCCGTAGCCAGGGTCAGACGAGACCACTTGCAACCGCTATACATCAAGTTGGAATCGTTTGAGGGACAAAGGCTCATCTATAAGTTGGCGCGCTCCAGGGCTGAAGCGGCGCAGGCTATAACCAAGTGCCGCTGCATCAAAGGCCCTGGGGACAATCTGTTGTACGAGGAAGTCGCGGTGAAGGAGAGATGGCGCTCATACTTCCACGAGCTGCTGAATAAGCAGCATCAAGAGGTGCAGCCACCAGAACTCCCTCCAAATCAAGGACTAGTGCCGCCGATAACGCCTGCAGAAGTCCAGACTGTCATTCGTCGCATGAAAGAAAAAGAAAAGAAAGAAAGAGGGGCCCGTGGTGT
Source organism: Eilema sororculum (assembly GCA_914829495.1). Taxonomy (NCBI): domain Eukaryota; kingdom Metazoa; phylum Arthropoda; class Insecta; order Lepidoptera; family Erebidae; genus Eilema; species Eilema sororculum. The sequence continues at coordinate 6,140,602 of OU618532.1, forward strand.
GGGCATCCTCGCTAACCTTTATAACCGTGTTCTCCTCACCGGTAAAATCCCAAACCAGTGGAGGCTGAGTGTCATTACGCCAGTCTTCAAGGGCGGTCTTCGGTGAAGGAGTGTGGTAGTTACCGAGGTATAAAGACCATGAACCTTTACGAGCGGATAATCTATTTCCGGATCCAACAGAAGAGTACCCTCTCGGAGTGTCAGTATGGGTTCCGCTCCGTACACGGGACTATGGATCCGGCGTTCGCCCTAAGGATCGTCGCGGAGAGATACAGGGCGAGGAACACGCCCCTGCACTTTCTATTCCTAGACATGCAGAAAGCCTTCGACTGTGTGCCTCGCGCGATGATCTTGTGGGCATTGAGGTCCAAAGGAGTCCCAGAGGCTTACATCGACACCATCCGAGACTTTACCGAGATTCCGGTTCCGTGCTTTGGACCGCTGTTGGCGACACAAAAACCTTCCCCACCACCGTCGGGGTACACCAAGGATCCGTAGTTAGTCCCATACCTGTTCAGCTTGGTATTAGACGTTTTGTCGGACAGCGTCGGAGACTCACATGAGCAGCCTCCGTGGTTGCTTTTGTATGCTGATGACACTGCGCTGATGGACGCAGACAGGAACAGATTGGTTTGACGTGTGAAAGTGTGGAAGGAGGCACTTGAGAACGGCGCCAGTCTGAAGCTTAATGTGGCGAAGACTGAATATTTGGCGTTAAACTCCACAGATCCCATACCCGTCCGCATAGGCGATCACTTGGTCGAGCGCACGGATCAGGTTAAGTACCTGGGATCTGTACTTCACGGTTCTGGTGACATCGACTACGACGTCAAGGCACGTATTGCTGCCGCGTGGGCTAAGTGGCGGGAAATGACTGGCGTCACATGCGATGCTAAAATGCCAGTTAGGCTGAAGGGGCAGGTCTATAAAGCGAGAGAGAGCCACCTCCGCTGGTGCGGCACCGTCGTGTGGCAACCGCCCAGCTACGTGGGTAACAAATGCCTGGCAATGGCGCCCCCAACGGGTTCAGGTAGAAGTGCTGGCTTGGCGTCGTGGAGAGTGACATGCGTGCAAACGATCTCACTACCTTGGACGCCCAAGATCGTGCGAAGTAGAGGAGGAAGAGCCGGAAGGCGGACCCTGACCTCCGAGGGCACCGTGGGCCTCGAATGCAATCAGGACTAACGTCTTTATGTGGAGGATGATGATGAGACATTTTTAGCACTACTCAAAACACACCTAAAACGAGGGTAAAGCGATTTTCAACCAACGTGCAACTATCAGAACAGCTGGAGCAATTATACCAAAGATAGATACCGATCAGTATTGTCAAAAAAAAAAGATCTAGGAACGATGTGCAAAAAAGAAATCATTCCCGAGGAATTTCATGGGTGGATCCACAGCCTGAAAACATATCTGAATCTAAAAGCGACAGTAATTACCTATAATAAAAGGATTATCGTGATTCACTTGATTTTTGTTCAAATAATAAAGCTAATAATTAATAGAAACATAATTTTCATTTTGGGGTAAAACCCAATAAGTCAGCCCCCTAATTTACTAATTACAATTTTATGCAAAAGTTTATTATTAAACATGACAAAAATCATAAAATATAGTATTATGGATATATAATTTTGCTAAATTACTAAGTAATTTGCATCAATTTATTATATTTACCTATTTTTTATTGCCAGCAAACTTTAACATCGATTATCTCGAAAGTTAATTTTTCGCACTTAACGGGTTTGAACACTCAACCCTCGATATAAGCCTGTTATTTAGTTTGTAAGACATTGCTTTATTAAATCATTGAGTAGTAATAAATATACTGCAACCTGACTGTGGTAGCTCTCTTCATTCCCGCAATATTATGTAATTTAACTAATTATTACTGTATTGTTTGATCAAATATTATATTTGCAATATAATATTACAAATAATCAGTTGACACAATATATTGATGAATAGTTTTGCAAAGTAATATTACCGTAGACACTATCACATGCATTTCCCCGAATAATATGGTAATGTTCATTTACCGTAAACATTTTTAGCTCCATATTTACATGAACAATACTGTAATGTATTATTACTGACCACGGCAGCAATGGGAATAACACGCGAATAATATGGTAATGATACATTGTGTACTATAATTTTTATCTACATTTTCGGTAAAATGTTTTTCTTAAATTACTTTATTCCAATAGCCTAATGAAATAAAATTAACATAGAAACTAGTCTGCACAAAAATTAGCTTTCTTTTGACATATAAATTATTGCCATACAATCTACCTGCACTGAGATATAAGCAAAAAACAGTTATTTGCTTCTCCTGTAAAATTTGGAATTTGCGATTACCATTTTATTCGCCGGGAAGGGCGATATAAGTGATTTATAATTCGTGAAAACAATTGAATAGATGTTAGTTTGGTAAACTTTGATTTGCGAAAACAAAGTACCTACAGTTAGTATCAGATTGAACTAGATTGGCACAGCGAAAAAAATCTTTTTAAGTACTAGTGAAGAGTGCTAGTGAAAATCGATCTAATGCTGTCTGTCTGTCCTGGTATTCAGGTTTGATATACATAAATACTTACTGCTGGACAAAAAAAAGAATTAACGCAATTTTTACTGAATACCTACGAATACATTCGAGAACATTAATATGACCTACCTTATAGTAACCTGGCTTACTCGACGGGAATGAGTCAGCCTTAATATAATCAGCTATAATAATATGGAAAACACCATATTTAGTATCTTTCATTCAAATAGAAGAGTCTCTATCCGTTAAAAAACCTTAAAAATGATAGGTGCAATTATGATGATGAATCATCAAAAATGATTTCTGAATAAGTTCCCATATCTACTAAGATAACAGTTGAAATTGCTCCGTTTTATATAAAATGTTATACACCCGTAGAAGTTGAATACTGAATGCCCTCCAGCCCAGGAAAGTTATCATAACGACACACTAAAGTCTCAATGCTATTGGCAACTTACCACGATACGTAAATGTATTAATGTATTCAAGATCTTGAACATGAACGCGTGAGTTTGTTTGTTTCTTCCACAAAATTTAATTGCTCAGGCGTCGGCCGTGCCACGTAAACGAGCTATAAGCAAAGAAAGTATAACAAAAATATTTACATATTCATGAAGGGCCGGAAGATGGGTCTCATTTGCAAAATTAATCCGAAGACCTAAGAATATCTTACTGTTAAAACAAGTGATTTGTTTCTACATTTCGCTGCCGTTATTAAATTTTGGTACAATGCCAAGTAGGGATTTTTAAATTTTCTTTAAGGTATTGAAGTAAGTAAGTAGGCCTGATGGTTCAAATTCAAAATTCAAATTCAAAATTCAAATATTAGAATAGTGAAAATGACTGATAAATAAGGGTGTCTCAGTAAGAGTGCACTTTTTCATTTTAAAATAAAATCAAGTATTTTATGACAGAGTTGTGATATTTTTACTGTATTGTAAAGAAGACATGTTCCGATTAAGTATAGAATAAATATATCCGACAAATGATCCCCACGGCTCCGATGACAGGCCATTACTCTTCATGAAATTTTCCATGATTTTTGTACAGACATGTGGCTGAATCTCACCGATGACGCGTTGGATTTCCAATTTGGGCTCAGGAATTGTTTCGGGTTTATTCGCATAGACCCGAGATTCCACAAAACCCCAAAGAAATAATCGCACAGCGTTAAATCGTAGAGATAATGTGCTATTGCTGCCACACCGCGAATGAAACAATCGACTTATTGCAGCAACGATTTCCAGAACACATTATCTCATGAAATTCTGATGTCAACTGGCCACCAAAACCGTGCGATTTAACACCGTGTGATTTTTTTTCTTTGGGGTTTTTTGAAATCTCGAGTTTATGCGAATAAAGCCGAAACAATTCCTGAGCTCAAATTGGAAATCTAACGCGTCATCGGTGAGCCACATCTCTGTACAAAAGTCATGGAAAATTTCGTGAAAAGAGTAATGGCTTGTCATCGGAGCTGTGGGGGTCATTTGCCGGATATTTTATTCCATATTTAATCGGAACATGTCTTCTTTACAATACAAAAAAATATCTCAAATTTGTCTTAAAATACTTGTTTTTATTTTAAAATGAAAAAGTGCACTCTTATTGATACACCCTATACTTATTTAAATATACCTAAATATAACCTTCTCAAAATTGTCACTTGCGGAGATTTCTGGTTTTTTATAAAAAGTGGTGCTCTGTCAGTAGTGAGTTTTTATGCTAAAGTGCATGTCATTGGAGAAGACACCGTCCCCGGGTTGTTGGTTGAAACGCAATAATCAAAGTTACATATTCAAAATAGGAAACTACTACCTATTTGCTAAAATTTGTTATTGAGTAACAGTCCCGAAATTCAATTCCTATTCTAATTCTACCACTTCTGTTTAAGTAATGACACTATCAGATTGTGAGCCTTGTAAGCCTTTAGTGATCACTAATTCTAATATTCTAGTGTTGTGAAGCCTCTATTTTGCTCCGTCTTGCTTGCCACTCGCCAATTTGCGTCTAACCCAACTAGAACCATTGTCCTACGGTCCACTGCACTGAAGTATTTAGTGATGTAGTACTGTCGATAAACGTTCATAAATGAATATTTTTTATGGTTTAGTTGGTGTTGAATTTTTTTCAACGCCACTAATCTCAAGACCATTTTTGCTATTATTATTTTTGCACATCATGCATCTAAAGATGTGGTATGTAAAACAGGGCAAACTGGAGGTGTTAGAAATGTAAAATAATTCATAAATTAATATTAATAAAACATGTTTTGTGATTATGTATCATGTATATGTATTATGTACATCTACCTATACTTAGGTAGCTATTATGTTTATCTGTTCCATTTATTTTTGTTATCTCATGTTTATATAATATTATAATCTATTTACACTGGAGATTGATGGCACTTGGTGGAAACTGGAGAAAAAATCAGTGGATAAGTACAAGTGTGTTATTCAATAATTATAATCTATGTACACCAAACTAGCCTGGAATCATTTTCTCTTCATGCCATGGTTGCCTGGAAGAAATTGCCGCACAGCGATAGGGTCGCCAATTGTATTTACCTAGCACATAAATATTATGTGTAGTATTGATAAATGCTTGATGTACAATAAAGAGAATTGTTATAGGATGACGTATTACTTATGACGCATTATGATGTATTACCATGGTAATAGTCCATTATTTGCTATTTTAATATTTTTTAGTGCGTCAATCATGTAAAGTTTTAGATTAATTTCACATTAATCAATTTCTAACTACTATATTTTTTTATAAGAATCCGATAGTCGAAAATAAATCTTGTTCAATTTTAGTTTCAGTTAGCATTTGTTTTTATTAGGTATAATTGTATTAGATTGATTAAACTAATAAATTTAAAAAAATCAATTTTATGTTGATGTCTTTTTCCATCCCTAGTTTCGCTTAAGCACGCGAATACATCCCGCAATCCACATTCACCACTTCGCTCATTTTCTGCAGCACTTTGTTATTTCATCATAGTGTCAAGACTTCGTATTTCTACAGTTTTACTGTTCGAAATGCTGAATTTTCTTGCTGAAATTTGAATATTTTATTTTTGTTCGGCGATCTTACCGATATTTTACAACAAGGATTCAAAACTAAAGGAGCAAGTTCTCAATTCTTTAGAATATTTTATTTTCATGTAGATAAGTATTTTCGTTACGTCACGTCTTTCATTTTTTGTTCAAAAGAATGTTTCACAGTGATTGTTACCATATTCATTTGCTCAAATTGTGGTGATAGTTTTAAGGGCACCTTACATAACATGCATAACAGTTAGGAATAATAGTGTGGTATTACTGTATAAGGACAATTTTTTTTCGAGACATTAGACTTTTAGATTATAATCATATATCTCTATACCAAATTTCATCAAAATTGCTTCAATGGTTTAGTTGTGAAAGCGTAACATACAGACAGACAGACAGACAGACAGACAGAGTTACTTTCGCATTTATAAAATTAGTATGGATTGAAACTCAACACTAATTTAATTGTATTTTACAAAGATGTTACCGGTAGCCCTAAACTACGGTAATCTATCTATTCTGTGTTACGATGAACTACTTTTCAACTTCAAGAACTCCGATAGACGATAACTTCTCAATTTATAATGCTGTGTTTATACTACTTACATAGTTTCTTCCTTCTCTAATTTAATTTTCCTTCTTTTCTTTTCCATTCAATCTTGCATGTAACAATATGTAAAGAATAATTAACTTCCAAACTGGAAGAATAATTAGATGAGCCGTATTTAATTTTTTGACGAAATTAAAAAAACACACTTTATTTTGTCAAAAGCACTTTAATTAAACTATACTAAATTACAAAGAGCTTTTAGTTATTACAAAGTCATCAGAACAATACTGTAGCTACACGTAAATTGCACCATACGAGCGAAGTTCTTGAATAAACGTTCAGAGAGTCGCAATTTGTTCCCATTGCTATGGGACCCAACTTTGCAAGTCCACGTACAATGTTTGCGTTTAGGTCATACTTAAAATTGAACCATTTGTAAGTGTATTTGTTCAGTTGCTTTGTTAGCGTTGCATTATACTGTGGAAGATAATAAACTTTAAGTATAATTGTTTTATTTTTGTACAAGTTTTTATTTATTATTATTTGGCAAGTTTGCAGACTAATAATTGAGACCTTGCGCGTCATATTGTTGAAAACAAAAATATAGAAATATAACATAAGTAATCACCTCATACAACAAATATTTTTGTCTACAACGTCTGCCTACAAGTGGTCTTTTGTAAAAAGACTCACAGCAATTCATACAAATTATAAAAGATCTCAAATAAGAACCAGATGACGTCATTGTGAGCTTGTGGAATCTCTCTTCACCAACGTAGCTATAAGACAATGTTTGAACGTCGTAAAAGATCTACTGAGTGACAACGAACTGCCGTTGAACTATGTTGATTTACTTGAAAATTGCTAGACCGCAACTAATTCCTATTCCAAGGTCAACACTACCTACAGATAGACAGATGGCGTCGTAATGAGAAGTTCTGTAGCCCCTGTACTGCCCAACATCTGGATGGAACATTTTGAAGAACGTGAAATGTGGACGACAACTCCAGCATTGTGAAGGGAAACCAGCAGGAAGTTGATCAATATATACATCTTAACTCCATTCATCCCTACATAAGGTTCACGTATGAAATGGAGAGAGATTGGACATTGTGCACATTCTTAGACGTAAGAGTAGCCATGAGATCAGATAGGTTACACATAGACCTACACGACTCCTCACCATCCTGACATTTGCAATCTGTTATGACATCACTCAGGAACAGAGCTTGTGACCTCTGTGGCCCTGAACATCTGAAGTGAGAGCTGGATCATGTTCAGGAGGTACTCAAGCACAACGGATATGAAGGGAATGGACGACGGAAGTAACAGACATTGAGACGTAGACCTCCGGAAGTGAGCAGACAGCCAGCCTATATGCCTTAAGTATGTCAAAGGAGTAACGAACAGATAAAGTCGGCTCTGTGTTAAAAACGTACTCTATTCCGACCGTTTATACCCCAGGCATGAAAGTAAACAACATGGTGGGTACACCGAAAGATGTCATACCGTTTCAATGTCCATGGTGTCTAATAAGATAGTTGAGGCTGTGGTAGTTCAAACTGCTGAACGAGTTAAAGAACACATCGCAGCTGTAAAGAATCGCCAGAAGAACAAATTCGCAATTGCAGAACACCACTTTACAATTTTTTCATAGTAAGTATAATAGAAGAGTAAGCATAGATAGATGCTAAGGACGTCACCTTTGATAGCATTGTTGCATTTAACATAACTACTACCCCAATAATGTTAAAACAGCGACATGGACTTTTACCATTAGTTGCAAGAAGCAAAACAATTAGGTATTAACATTTATTTCTTCATTGAAATACTACAGACTAAAATATAAGTACCATTTTTTTTTTCAAAAGTGAATATCGAGACTTATAATAGGTACATTTTACCGCATTACCTGCAGAAGCAAAGTAATGTTAAACGAGTAGAATAGGAATGTAAGAGATTAGAAGCAGGAAGGAAGCTCTCCGGCAGCAACACCAATCATACGTGTACAGCTTATTGCGTTAAGATCGGGATTAAGTGCGAGCTCACACTAGCTCAGTGGAGCTGAACTTTTCGTGTTGGTAAAGTCATAACTTTTACACCTCAGTCTTTTAGTTTGCGAAGAATAAAAATGATATTTCACTCCTGAAAATTAGACTATTTGACTACAATCACTCCATTACGGTAAACAGATACTGCCTTTCTATTCAAATAGAATCCATCCATTTTAAAAATACATAATTCAGACAAGAATTAATTCCAACTACGTGGAGAATTTGAATGAAGTTACAGGTGGATGTTGCAAGAGAATTAGGTAGCTACCTGAACCAGTCTCATTTAAATTTCATATTGAAGTTGCATCCGCTTTTATTCCCAAGTTTGCTCAAGTTTGCATTAGGTAGAAGTGACTTTCTTTTTACGAATGCCTTTGCATAATAATTGGCTTAGTAATTCTTTGAGACGTAGATTAAATCTTTGCGGTAAATGCGTTAATGCTGTTTCGTATAATGATTTTAATTTTGTTTTAATTACTTTATAGGGTGTTTGAGCAATTTTTACTTGCAAATTTTCTTCGTTTCCTTTCGGTGGGATAGATTTCCGTTCTACTTTTGCTACGATTACATTTTTAGGTAGAACTTTTAAGCAGTAACAGGAAATTAAAAGTTCAATAATAATGAAATGCAAACATAGAAACAGAATAGATACCTATAAGTACAACATAGAAATTTATATTCGTCAAATAGTTGCAATTTAAATTGAAAGACAAGAAGCAATTTATGGAATTCGATGTTATTAGTAGGTATCCGTTGATATTGTCTTGTGTAGAATGTTGTAGAATATTTATTTATAGCTTTAGTATCTATGGCATCGTGGTTCTCAGCAGAGTAGAATTCGGGCCACCCCATCTCTTCCTATGTGGTACCTATCATACAAGGCGACTATAGATAGGGCTGTTTAATATCAGACATATTTATACAGCCCAGACTCAGCCTCAGCTGCATGGCGCGAGTCAATAATAGTACCTCGAATGCGGCAACAGGCTCATACCTTATCACGTGGGACCGAATACAATGATTGGTGAAATGTGGGTGATAATTCACCTCTGCCTAACCCTCTGGGAATAAAGGCGTGATTATATGTATGTATGTATATATTTAGTCTCTACTGCGTCGTTCGTGTTAGTAATAGCACAGGTAATAAATTTCACGTTATTTTCTGACAAAATGTTTTTTTTTAAGAATTTGTTTATGGCTTACATTTAAATGAATCGAGAATGCGTCTGGATTATCAGATTTAAGACTTAAACTTAGTTTTTACTTGAAATTAGAAGACTTTCTTAGAGGTGTGTAATCGAGATATAAGTGGATAGTTATCTAACTGAAATTTTTCATTCATACGTGTAAATGTACAAAAAAATAATTGGTAAAATAAAATAATGAACCACTGATTTTGCCAAGTTAAAATGAGCTTGAAAAACCAGAAGCTTAAAAATGCCTGTCTGCCATTATTCGGAGTGACAATTTCTTACTCGTATAATAATACTACGTTGTTTTATTTGTTTGGTCTGATACCATTCGTTTGTTATTTATTAATACCAAACGCATTGTTGTCACACCAAACAATATCTAGCCCATGAGCTATTGTTATAAAATCAGTCTGATGAGTACTAAAGTGAATACTCTACTAGCGTAATAGAGTGAAAATTAACCCTTCGTTGCTTTTCATTAATATAGTTCGCATTTTGAGCTATTCCAATTATTTTTTTCCACAACATTCTACACAACGCCATCTAGACCCATGGTAAGCTTTTATAGCTTGTGTTATGGAATCTAGAATGCGGACAAACATACTTATATACTTTTTTTTTGTTAATACATACATATTATACATAGAAACACCCAGATCAATGCAAATAGCCATATTCATGCATACAATTATTTGCACTGAGCGGGAATCGAACCCGCGCCTCCTGCGTGGCAGTCGCGTGCACTACCGCCACGCCACTGAGGCTGTCAAATGCAGTGACACATTTCTAATACCAGTGGTATTCGTTTGTACTCGTAGGTACTCGTGGAATTTCGTTCACTATTATATTAATGAAAATGTTATCGGTCAATTCCATCAAAGTTAATCCTTTCAGTGCATGAGCCATTCGTACCAAATACATACCTACCTCATTATATGTATACAGAAAGGCACTTGAATTTAGAATAATAAATCTGTATTATTAAATTATTATTTCTGACTAGTACATGTCTGTAGCTTGAAGTCTGTTTCCCTTTTCCATGATTCATAGGATTCATCATTATGTTACATTAACACCAGAAACTTATTCTTCTTCTTCTCGTATTAATGATTAACAAATGAAAAGAAATAATAACAGAATTATATCAAGTGTTTAAATAAAATCCTTTTTAGGAGTCGGTGTGCGACTTTTTGATAAAATTCATGTTGATAATATGAATTTACTCCTTAACAAATTCGAATTTATCGTAATTTTTTTTTGTACAGAAGGGTTATAATCTACTTAATTATTATTTAAATGATAAGGAAAAACGGAAACAGCTGCTTGCTCCTGACAGGAAAATTTGTATTCATAGCTATGCTTCTAAGAATGTACTTAAATGAAGTTTCCAAAAGGTTATGTAAATAAGTATGTAGGTAACCGTAATCCACATTCCAGAACCTATAATAAAAGTTGTAACTAAGATTTCCTAGAACACTTTTTACAACTACCACATTAACGAAACCTTTTAATTTTTAAGAGGATTGGTCCAGTGTTATAGTAACAACTACAGTGTATTTGAGGTTGTGAATAAAATAAGACATCAAATCCATTGGTAGATTGCACTGAGACAGAATTTTACTGTCAGGCAGAGAGTAAGAGTGTCTTTCTATTTAAGTGTATTAAAATATCACCCTAGGAGCTAACGCCCGGCATGCCTTTTAGTGTAACAGCAAATATAACACCTAGATAATATATATTTATCTGTTAATTTATCGAATACACGCTTGTACTTTTACCTATTGTAGAAACACACACCACACTAAAATATTTATTAATTTATTAAAGTTAGTACTCGTAAATATTATTTCCAAGGTGTATGAAGTCGCACTAAGACCTTTACGGCCACGCCAACCTGATTCGCAAGTAGGTGTACGTACTGATTGCGAGTTTGGTCTGGACTTCCCTCTCAGAATTATGAGGTACGATGGAGAACAGTAAACCAAACAAAGAGCAGGAGAAATGATAGTACACATGATTAAACTGAAACTTAAGTAAGATCTAACATAAAACAATGAGCTTATTTAGAGGGATTTTATTCATGTTCCGTATATTCTTTGTAAGTAAAAAGGTAAAATAATGTAAAGTTGGAACCAAAATAATTTAAACTCTCTTTCAAAATCCAAGTGTTGCATCGACAAGAGACAAAATTGATGTAGGTGTCGCGAATCTTATCTAAGTACGCATCATCAATTACAAATTCACCCAAAACACTCGAACACTCAAAAGAAGTCTCTTAAACATACACAGCACAAAGCTAGCAGTCGTCAAGTAAAACAAGACGTGTAATCCATTAAGCTTTGTGTGTTTTGGAGTTCGCAAGAAGCGAACTTCCAAGCAATTTGGCGCACACCGCCACCGCAGAGACGCGCACACACGCGTTGTTGTTAAGTGTGGGGTGAGGTAGGAGCGAAAATGGACAATGTACCCGCTCCACAACATTTTATATTACATAAACTTTCCCTTCTTACGATTTTATTTTATAAACCAAATTGAAAGAATGATATACTCGTACAAACAGCGGTAAAAGTGGTTGATGATCGCACATTTTTATAAATTCAAAATCAACTCGAATTTCTCCAAATCTAAATTGTTTATATTTTATCAAATTTATTTAAAAGGAAATGAATTATTTTGCTCAGAAAGAAAATGCATTTGCATGAAAAGATCATCTGCATTTGACACTAACTATACAAAATTCATTCAAAAATTGATTTTTCTATATTTTCATTATCATAACATTACATTGCTTAAGACATATTCGTATATCTTGGACCTAAAATGTATTTATATACACGTAGTACACATTCCTAAGGTGTATTTTGAAGATAGCACGGGATGCTATAAAAATAAATGTCCTCAAAACACACACATGATTTTCCTTTGGCTTGGTACCCGGTATCCAGCCAAAATTCAATGAATTCCTAGGAAACCAGCAGGTCTTGGCCACTTACCGAACTTAAAATAACTTCGTAATTTTGTCAAGGAACTTAAAATGTTACGGCATGGATGACGTCTCATACTGCTTGTGGTAGGAATACCTCAATAAGTGTACTTGCTAGCAGGTAATGTGCAGGCGCTAGCAGGCAAATGTTGGCAATAAATTGCTAAGCGAGAACTTATTAGCAGCTTGTGAGAATTCTGTTATTATTAAACCTACTCTAATAAAATTATTACTGTTTGTTTTTTGGAACCTGCTTCAAGGATAAAACCTATGGAAGTACTTATATGTATATTCCAGACTATGATCTGTCTATTCAGCCAAGTGCGTTCAGCTAAACTTATTCAGAAACAGTAGAAGTAGTATAGCAGGATTCGCTCAATCTTCAAACTTCCACCACACGTAAAGCAACTAGTAGATAAGTTAATAGTTGACCCTACTCTGTGTAGGGTCGATTTACTAATGTCATCGGCAGTAATTTAGTTGATATGCTTATTATAACATTTCCTATTAATTTATTGATACCGCTTATTTTGGCCTAGATCTTGCTGACTGACGTCATAACGTATGACGTCATAATATTGTGTCGTATACACGCAAGGATTGATAGTTGGAGGATTCTTGTTGACTTGGGATAGACGTTTGATACTGTTTATCACTAAGTAATGGCAATGTTGATCTCTAATATTAGGGGACCAATATTGGTTTTGCAATTAGTAAGGTAATTAGTAAGGTTTTGCTTTCGGACGAATATAGGTTGTTTATATTTAGCCCTTTCAGGAAGAGTGATGTTGTTATTGTAGTATATTATTTTAGTTTAAGGAAGTAGGTAGGATGGCTAAGAATTGTTTTACTGAGGTTTGTAGAACCTGTTTAGGTACTTATAGTGATTTTATTGCCTGAGGTGCCATATGGCATGAATACTTCTGAGCTCACATAAGAATTTTCAACTCATTTTGAAATAGGTGCACATGCGACGTACAATAAAAATAACGAACCAAATCGAACGGCTTGACGTTTTAGAAGGTGCTGGACTACGGTTGTGCACATTCATTGGATACATACATGTGATAAAAAGATTTTAATAAATGTCTTACCTATGAGTAAATGCATGAAGTAAATATTGTTTTATTTTGTTCGTTTATAATTCATAACTTAATTCCACTTCAGATTCTTTTCTATTCTATTATTTCGTACTCTACTTGTGTAAATGGAAATATTCACGGGTAAAACATATTTGAATATGAAAAATTTACTGTTCGCGTTTAAAAACCTATCAGTGATAGTATTTTTACGTGCTTCCAGTACTACATCAGCTGTGTATAAACCTTAAGAATTTCCTTAAATAAAGTGACGCAATCACTATCGTGTGACGCTGGGACGTGTTTAATTACTTCGCGACAAAGGGGGTGGAATTGTGAATAAATTACTTTTAACCCGTATAATAACTAATTGGTCTCGGTTTTGCAAAATCGGAGTACCATCTTTCGTATTTAATTTTGCGGTACATTCGGTAAAGACATTCGGACCTACTATACCTTCTGTGATAGCTATTTATTTTTGTTAACAAAACACTACTGTATCACGAAAACCGATTAAAAACTAACATGGTTGTATGTTTCAGCTATATGAAAACGTTAATGGTTTTCGTATAAATCTCCACTATTAGTCCAAAATCACTAAACGTTAAATAATGAGTGTGAAGTTTAGCTTAAACAGAACCTACAATCATGTTGATTTTAAGTACCTACTTTTATTTGCAGAGCAACAGTCAAATAAGTTAAAGAAATGTTTTACTTTGTATTTTATTTATATAGAATTAAACTCATAATTACATAACAAGTGCAGTACATCCCCACTGAAAATAATGAAAAGTTGGACTCAGATCTAATGTGAAGAAGTGACTATTAATAAAGATGTACTTACATAGCAAAACATAAATTATATCTACAATTATACGTATTGTAACATGACTAATAATACTAATAAAAACTAATCTGTAGTTAACAGGTACTCCAAAGTTAAAACTAAAATTCAATTAGTTTAAAATAAATTGTGCTAATAACAAAGCAGTAAATCTGACCGTCTGTCCTGTAACGAGATACAGCATGTGTTGCACGCGGCACCGCTCGTGCGACACATAATTGTCTTCTTGTTATAGTTTCCTACTGGATATAGATATCACTAGAAGTGCCAGCAAAACGCTGGATTATTTTGCAAGTACCGCCTCATTAGAAGCAAATCTTCTACTGAACATGGCCACACCCATCCTTCCCTATAAGTCAATGAACCTGCTAAACAATGGATGAGGATTTGGCACAGGTTTTGTTCTCAGGCTTGGGCGGTCATCGCTACCAGAATAGCCAACGTATCATTCTAAAACAATAAGCAGACCTTGAAGTGAAAAGTTTTGAGGCAGCTGAGAAAGTCGCAGCAGTCCGGTGAACCGGACTAGCAACCTGACTACTGAGACTACAGGGAAATCGCTAGGTGGATAATGATTGATGATGATCTTGATATAAGTCCACGTCATTACGACAACCTTTGGTGACAGCCTCCGTTTGGCACTTTTAACGTTTTATAAGAAAATATTGAAAAAAAATATAATCTTACTTGACATCGTTAAAAGACTCCCAGGATTATAACTCTTTTTAACTTTTTATTTAATTCATTGATCTAGAAAATTACAGCCTCTGTGGTGTGGCGGTAGTGAACGCGGCCAATTTGCAAGAGGCGTGGATTCGATCTCCGCTAAGTGCAAATAATTGCATTCATAAATATGGGTATTTGCATTGGTCTGGTCGTGCCTCGAAGAGCACGTTAAACCGTCGGTCCCGGTTGACATATGAATATCTATGGGAGTCATTACGGGTAGTTGGAGCCTTGAAAAAAACTCTAACAACTGCTCTAGCTGCAATGCTCCGCTATCGCATTTGATTTATGGAATAAGCATCACAGAAAATACGGAAGTTCCGCTAAATCCGCACTTAGACTGGTAAAGTGGACTCCAAACTCCAAATTGAAAGCTTTGGATGCGACTGGGATGAAGAAGTTTACGTCAACCATCTTCATAAGAAACTCTTATTAAAGATGATTCTATGGGTGAATTTCCCGGGACCAAGAATTGCGTGGCATCGATGAAATCGGTACTAAAAATCATAGTTATAATGCTCTAACATTTTTTGCTAGTTAGGTGAAATAGTGATCTATGTATAGCACTAAATATTCTAATAAATAGGATTATAGGTACTCCAAAAAAAAACACAAACCTCGAAATCTTTCATTGCCGTGTTTGTCCACACGTCACCTATTGTGTCGTAATACCTCATTGATAAAAATCTATTGGTTATTTTTATTAATACCTATTTTTATTTGATACGTGAATAGTTAAAGTATTGTTACGAAATACATTTATTCAAATATTTAAACAATACAACGAATGGTTAAAGAAAATTCACTTGTCCCAGAATTACCATTCATTGCCGTGTTCTAAACATGTTTTAGAATATTGTTTTATCTAACGACTTGTGTCCTCCCTTATATGCGCTAAACGTTGCATATTAGTGCTGCCTAAGTGCTCGACGCGGAAGGAAGTACACAAGTACCTGCGTTTTGGCACCATAAATGTAAGTATACCATTTTTATGTTACTGGACATTTTTTCTTTCATCGCCGTGGATAGGTATAACTGTCTATTTCAATAAGTTTATCCCCTTGATTAAACAATCAATAGAACGCCATTTCTCTTGTTTATTTTTGTGAAGTGATTAATACTACGAATAATTATTAGATTTTTTGTTATTTTATATTTTTGCCTTGTTTCTCATTGCCGTGCTTTCATTGCCGTATTTTCCGTGGTCAAAATTTGCTATGGTAATGAAAAAAAAAACACGGCAATGAAAAAAAAATCATTGCCATGCATTGTAAAACAATTTAGTTTCATTGCTGTGGCCACATGTTTCATTTCCGTGACTTATGTTTTCATCGCCATAGTATGATTAGGCATTATAATCATCATTACCTGTTTTTGTAGGGATTCAAAAACTTACGACTATACGATGAAAGATTTGATAAGATTTTACTGAACAATCAATTACAAAAAGATGTTTCCATGTTAATCTTACAAAATGATGGAACATGGTAATCCATCACTCGTTTATAAACTCACAGACACGCCCAAACACACACACACAAGCACACACACACACTGCATTGCTATAAAAAAAATAATTAAAAAAAGTATACCATATTTGTTAACTTCTTTTTTGTGTGAAAGAATTTAAATAAATGATCCGTCAACTTTGATTCTATATTTGTTTAATTGTACTCCTTTTGCAGATTTTTAACCTATGAAATTGGTATATATTGTATGTAAGTAGTTATTTTAAATATTATATTTTATATGGATTTCCATTTCTGTGTTTGAATCTTTCATTCCCTTGGCACAATTCTTTCATTGCCGTGGACGCTTGTTTCATTGCCGTACACGCATGTTTCATCGCCGTGGCATGTAATTTTTAATCTTGTATATCTCGTTAGTTTTTTTAGTTATCTGCTAGATATTAAGCAAGAATACAAATAGTATCAAAACCTTTAATAAACGCGATGTTTTTTTATTCTAAAACATAAGGTAAAAAAATCCACGGAAATGAAGATTTTATTGGACCTGTTGAAATTCACCCCTATAGACCTTCTATAGACGCCTTTTTTCTGTTTCAATGATGTAGAAAAATGACATTCAAGCGTTTAGAATTCGCATTACTTGACACATAGTGACATAACACTTCCAGTGTAACTTTATAGATACGACATCCATTTCGCTTCACGGCAATGTACACGTAGGACGCTACTGAAATAAGAACTAACAATCGTTAGTGCCTTAGTTTTAGACAGGTGTCTTTATTATAGAGACTAGAACAACACTGCGGTGATAAAGGTTATGGGTTTGATTCCCACTCAGTACAAATATTTGTTCGCAAGTATTTTTGTGATAGTCTGGGATGTGTATAATATGGGTGTATACTTATTAACAAAAAATATTGTCCCAGTTAGTTCACATGCAGCTGCGTTACATCATCATCATCAGTTTAGCGTTGTTCGTGGCGTTTATTGAACCTTGAAGTCCGGGATCCGTCCACGTTTCCTTCTTTTGATTTGGTTTATCTTGGATTTTATGGGAGCGACTGACGTATGACGTTCTTACTCCAAAAGGAAAGCCGACGGCAGATCCGTAATTCAGCAGATTTGCTCAACTGCACAAAGCAAAGGAGAGTAGTAAATTTTAGTTTTTAGTTTCAGTATAAGGTTCGGGTACAAGAGTAAACTTATACAACTTATGAAGGTACATCTTTGGCCTTACAGAATAAAGTTAAAATAACGTTCCAACCTAACTATTTAATCGACACGTACAAGCGCTAAAATTCTCCTTTTAAACACTTCTAACCACGAAGGACACACTTCTATTTATTTATAGCTCTTTGATGAAGTTTTAAGTCTATGGCGTTGTAAAATTTACAGCAGAGCCAGCGAAACAAGATCTCTCGATTTATCAGGGACTTCGGCAGCCGGAGCTGTATGACGAGGGTAGCAGGTCAAAGTAAAACGGTGGTGATTTTAGAGTGAGGACACAGGCTACAGATTGTTTGCTTTTCAACGGTTTATGGAAGAAGATAATGGGGGCGTAGGAACGGCAGATGGGTCTTGGTCGAGGCTATGAAGAGAGCGGAATGACGATCAAAAATTAGCTATTTACAGGTTGATATGCATATTCTTGGATGTTGTTGTAGTAGGAAGAGAGTGCCGTGAAAGGCATATCGAGCGAGATACACTAACCAAGCCGACAGCCGTCGTTCTTACAGAACTTGGCCGAATTTCTGTAGGTCCTCTGAAGAAGGGGTTTTGATTTTTAAAAATACATCGGGGTTTTTGGGCTAGTTAAATAGTACCTAAAGTAAAGCCAACGAGACGAGAGAAAAAAGATAACTAAAGTGACCATTACTGAGTTACGTTGCGATAACTAGTGATTATTTTCTCTGTCCTTGTCGCACAATGCACACGTACGCGACAATGGCCGAGCGACAGCTGTCGTTGCGTTTTTCGTAGTACAAGAAAGCTGTCAGCACAGCGGTTCTAAACTGTCAGATTCACCATCTTATGAGCCATTTCATTCCTTGTCAGGAATGCGCTTGAAGTGATACGTAATAATTTTCAAATAAAAATGATTGGAACCGCTGAAACTTTGTTTACCTGCCTATTTTCTCTCGCTTTGTTGGCTTTACTTTAGAAGGGTATTTTGAAATATATAAATAAAAACAATACTAGAAAGTATACTGACGGGGATTGAACCTGGGAATTACCGTCATATTCCCACTCTGCCTAGTTTTGATGCGATCATCACTATAAGTCTATAGTAATGATATATCATAATTGAAGACTAATTATATCATGACATCTAATAAATCAATTGACCTAACGCCCCGCTAACCTAAATTGCTTTTGGCAGCAGTGAGTTCAAGTCGATCTATAATGGTCAGGATTCGAAGCTGGAAACTTTCGATTGTATTTCCGCCGGCCGACTCCCTAACCTCTAACCTAACCTAACCTCTAACATCACGTATCCGAAGTTTTCTCAGAACCCGGAATCCGTTTTTTTCCAGTCTAACTGAGAGTTTAGCTAACCACTGCGGAAGTATATTTTATTCAAGTAACCGGTCTTACTTCACAAATAGATATTAAAATCGTAATAAAAATAGTAAGTAATGATATTACTGTGTTTGTTCAATAACCCGACGCAATAAACATAGAAGAGAAAGGAACAATAACAAAACAAATATTTTCCTTTTAAGAGGGATCTTAAACGATGACTGTTGTGATAAATTGCTGTTCGTGTTGTGTGCCCCGTAAGAGACAATATGAAAACGAATCCATACTATAATAGAATTTTGTATATAGTTTTTATTTCTATTTATTTATAGGACTATCGTGAGACATGCCAATCTTATTGTAACAAAATTACATTAGTGAAAACTAATCTTAACTTAAGTATGTACTCTTTTACCAAGTATTTCTACATCTATATATATAAAAGGAAGTCGTGTTAGTTACACTAGTTATAACTCAAGAACGGCTGTACCGATTTGGCTGTAAATTAGTGGGGATGTAGCTTAGCACCAGGAGACAGACATAGGATACTTTTCATCCCGTTCGACTCTTATTTTATCCCGGGATAGGTTCCTGTAGGTTACGGGATCAGTATTTCTGTGACCCTGGTACATTTGCATGAAATACCAGGCTCAAATAAAATTTAAGGAACTTTATCTGGGTCGCGGGATGGAAAGTATCCTATGTCCTATGTCCGAGTACCTATAACAGTAGACGTGTGTTTTATACATTTCTTTTCCGAACTCAACGCGGACGAAGTCGCGGGCAAACGCTAGTATGTCATAAACACACTTTGTAGCATCCGAATGAGGTGCAATAAAATACTGACAGTTTGGAATTTTGTTGTCCACCAGTTCGACCACCGAAGTCAGTCTAATAGTTTGGACAAAAATTGTCCTAACAATTCGATTACCGAACCTCTGGTAGGACAGGATGGTATACATTACAAAGCGCGGCCGCTCTACAAAGAAATAGCAAAGCCACTGCTCGATGCTTCGCGTGACCAAAGGGCTGGCTTCTTTTTTGCACAACGGCAAAACCGCCAGCTTTTTAGGGCACTTTACCAGTCAACATCGATGAGGAGGAATTTTTCGACGCCTGAACTTCCCCCCTTTCAACTTCTTTTATATTCTTGTTAATATTTTTGTTTATTAAGTCAGTAATATTTTAATATTATTAAAAATAGCTTATTCGGTTAAATTTAATTTATTATTATTTTAAGCTGCCGTTTTAAAAAAAAACTCCTGCATTACAATCTAAAAACAGATTCCGTTCGCACTTCAAGAACAAATGGTGGACATCGTCCATTGTGGCATATGTTAAACATTTAGGTGAGTCTGTTACTCTCATCATGTGTGGGGTATAACCAGAACGCAGCCTCAAAGCTGTAACAACCAAATTTCTATTTAGGCTAGACTGGCCAAACTAAGGGCAACGAGCAGGCTTACTCTGGATAATTGTGTACCAAATTCCTTTTTCCTTTGAACGTTCATCGAAATTTTATGTTTTATGAAATTTTAGAATTTCCGTATAATAAGGTGAAATTTCTAAAACTCTTCTTAAAGAGAGCTCCCCGGCTTTGCTAATTTATCAGCTTACTCATTACCCTTCAAGACAGATTCAGACCGACATATTTTTTTTCCAATTTCAATTTTAATTGAATATTAATTTTTCCTGGTGATATTATAGATTTTTTGTAGCGATTGGCAGACCACTTTTGCCTCTCGAACATTTAAAGTGAAATAAAGCACTTTGGCTATCGGTTAAAATTACCGTTTTTGAAAACTCAACTGTGGCGTAGTAGTAAAGCGTTCAATTGCTGAGTTCGGGGTCACAAATTCGTTTCCCGCTAATATTTGTAACCATGAGATTATCTATTCTGTTACATGAGTAGCTACATTTGCTTTTGTTTGATTAGTTCTATATATTACAAAATACACCAACGTATGTTTATATACTGTCTCCTATAACCCGAGCTAGTATTTTTGAAAGTTTAGTAATAATCGATATTACTAATATTCCTGTTAACCCCTCAAGTTAAGCTAAATCCTTGTGTTAGCAGTAGGGTCCTGTCGGTAGTATAATGACTAGGATTTGAACCCGATACCTCTCGATAGTAACTTGAACAGTTAAACTATGCTTACTTTTGGTCTAGACAGCACTGTGTGTGTATTATCGCGACTAAACATGTGTTAATTCAGGGTGTCAGTAACTCCATACCAAATTTTATTAAAATGCTCCAGCCGTTTGGACGTGCAAGAGTAACAAACATCCATCCATCCATCTTTAAAAACTTTCGCGTTTATAATATTAGTAGAATTATATGCACTTGCAGAAATAACGTAATCGCGCTGAGAATTCTATTGTAACTGAAAAGCTAGATGAATGATACGCCTGGTCAATAGTACCTTTAATAAATAAAAAGAATCATGAAAGTAGAAGATGCGAATTGTGTATGCCAGGATTGCAGCAAGTAGAAAAATATTAGAACCGAAATTACTAATATTCCCTCTAACCCCTCCAACTAAGCTAAATTGCTTATGCTAGGAGTGGGTTCACGTCAGTAGTGTAATGGCTAGGATTCGAACCCGGGACCTATCGATCGTAAGGCCGACTCCTTAACCACTAAGCTACCAACGCTTGTCTTGTCGTGCGCTTGTCTTGTCTAGCGCTTGTCTTGTCTTGCGCTTGTCTTGTCTTGAGCTTATCTTTGCCATCCCATTGGGAAAGTACGTGATTTTAAATACGAGAAAACGAGTATTAAAGATCTACAAATGAAAATCGCTTTTCTAATGGCTCCTTCCGCGGCGTCTTCATAGATGATTCAGCGGCGTACATTTTGTTTGCCTTTGTACCAACTTTCTTGTTTCTGTGCGATGAATACAGCGTTTGTATTTGTATACCTTATCACTGTTTCCAGTAGTTTTTGCCAGTGTTTATTTATTCGTATATTTAGGTATTCGTGCTCGACGTTAGTACAGAATAAGTTACAATGTCTGTGATATTTAATTGTCAGTTTCTGTTTGATGTATCTATACTAATGTTACGAAAGTAATTCTGTCTGCACGTCTGTTGTCACGCTTCCCGCCCAAACCACTGAATATATTTTATGAGCTTTGGTATAGGGGTACATAAGGCCTTGATTAAAGACATAACCGACATCCATGTGGGGAGAGCCGGGGGAACAGCTAGTTATAAACAAGAGGTTTTTCAAGTAAGTTCTTACAAAGTCGGCAACACGAATTTGACACCTCGTCCACATCGATAGGCCACAGAAACCGCCTCTCATCAGTGGCCTGTGTTCCTGAAAGTGATGTATTTTTTTTTAACCTTCAATGCAATCGGAAAAACAATAAGAATTATAATAAATGTTCTCATTCATTTTTTACATTTAACCTATGTCTTGAATATATTAGAAATACAATATAGTATTTCAAAAATAAATAATCAGTTTGAAGGAAAAAATATGGTCTCATGATTACTTTCATCCCTTAGAGTAAAAAATGGCGCAGATATTTCATTTCGGACACGATTTATGTTACCCTTGAACTCAAGTCAGGCTTTCTATAAACTGATTATTATTTATAACGATTTATTAGGGTATTATGAGATAGTGTATTACGTATTTACTAGTTCACTTTTTTGATATTTAGAGACTAAGTGATTATCGAGTTAGTCGCCGTTGTCGCCGATCCATACACCCACCGGCTCCCTGGGCCTGGCTGGGTGGTCGACCTGGATGGATCGGCGCCCCTGGTGCGTAACGCCACTACGGGTGCCCCTCCCTTTGTCATGATTGCAAGGGTTCGCCCGGTTCTCCTACTCGGGGACTTCAACGCCTGGTCTGAGGCTTGGGTGTGCCGGTGCACGAACTAGCGAGTCAGGGCTCTGGAGAGCTGAGCCGCTAATAACCATCTAGTAGGCGTAAGGTAACGTAAGGGATGGCCGTCGGTTAGCGGGAGGGCGAGGGATATGTCGAAGAAAACCTCACCTCCGGCCTAGTACGACGACCCACAGTCGGCATAACCGACGGTTCGAGTCCGAGATAACCTCCCCTTCCGGCTCCGGCTGGGGAGGTATCCGAGGGGATTTCCGCACGGAAAATAAAGGTAATCGAGTAAGAAAATTGTACTATCGCTTGTTTCTCTTTTACCTATTACCTGCGACTTGCAAGTTATTACTAGACGACATTATCATGAAAGAAAGAAAGAAAGAAAATATGTTTTATTTAGTTGTTTAAGTAGTTGTTTTATGTAGCTTCCTGTTTACAGCATAATGAGTTTTATTATTGAATATAACATTCGTAATAGTTTCGAAGTATCGTTCTATAGTCTTAATGAACAATACAATACGCCTGTTGCGGTTTATAATACATATACTGTTTATAATACTATACAATATACTGCTATGTTAACAGATATTTCTGATTCTTTAGACATAAAACTAATAATAGAAAGAGTAATCCCGTCATTTTTGCTACTAGTTTGTCAAATTCACGAAGAATTTAATAAATAATCATAAACTTCACGTTTGTTTGCATGTTGAACGCCCTTCGGTTCGAGTGTCACCCTACAGAAGTTAGCGATGACGTATGGAGACTCAATGCAGGCATGTCAAAAATATGCAATCACAATACTCTTACTTACACCATACCAAAATTTTGATTGATAGATAAAAAACCGTGACTGAAGATGAGATTTAGGGGTGGGATTTTGAAAGGGAAAGGGATTTACGGATCAGCCCTTCCTTGTGCATCGTGTCCGAAAAATGTTTGGTCATAAACCAAAAAACTTATGATAAAGTGAACAGACATGAGTTATGCAAGGTATTAATCATGTAAGGGTTGGACAACCTCCTAATGCGGTTTTTGAAGTTCAAGTACAAGAAGTTTAGATCTAATATTTGAAGTAATAATAGGTAGTTCATATATAGACCTGCTCTCTCATAATCTATACGTAATTAGTAGGTATATTACTACTTAAACACAATACTAAATATGATGGTGGTATACACTGCTCCGCACATTTTTTCACATCTTTTCACCCATTACATTAATTTATTATCCACATTATTTATACTGTTGATTGATGGCACTTGGTGGAATTTATTGTTACACATATTGAGAACGCTTGTACTTTTTCCACAGGATTTATAGATATTTATTAATAATATTTATAAATATAAAATACGGTTTATAAGTGCCCGGTTAATGGCAATAGGCTCGCCACCTATTACATTGGGACCTAAACATAAACTGGCGTAATGTGGGTGCTTGCACCTCTGCCTGGGGTATGCAATCGGGGAATACAGGCGTGAGTTTATGTTATGTATGTTATGTAAAATACTGTACAAGTGTTCTCAATATGTGTAATATCCACATTGTTGAATGAAAGATTTTCTAAACGAAATTACCAAGTTTCCCTCTTACCTCTCTAGCTAAGCTATTTGCACACATCACAATCGTCAAATACAATAGTGTGAGTATTTGAAGGTAAACTACAAAGGAATTAGTACAAAATCGAATTAAAGTACAAAGAATCAGTTTAAATTACGTATATTACATAATATTAATTTTTCTATAGAAGATCGCCATGTCACGGAGGATTTGGAGGTTGCGACAGAGTTTGAACATTTCTTCGCAAATATAGCTTCCACTACAACCAAAACTCTTCAGTCGTCTTCCATTTCCGCTGAGGCATTGCTTGTAGAATCAACAAACAGGTGTCAGAACACGTTCGTATTCACGGTTGTTAATAGCAAGGACATCGTTAAAGCGTTTAAAACAATTGATGTTAAAAAGACCGCGGATCTATGGGGATTATCAGTCAAAACTGTGGCAAGTATAATTGATGTCATTGCTCCCCATCTAGCAACTGTGTTTAATGACTGTGTCAACAGTGGTACATTTCCTGATTTAATGAAATATAGCAAAGTCATACCTTTGTTCAAGGCCGGCAGCGCCACAGATCCTTCGAATTTCCGACCCGTTTCTTTGTTGCCGACCTTGAGTAAAGTATTTGAGAAACTAATTCTAGGACAGTTGCTGACCCATTTTGGTGAAAACAAATTGTTTCATGATAAACAGTTTGGGTTTACTAAGGGACGTTCGACTACGGATGCTGGTGTAGAACTGTTAAATTGTATTTACGAAGCCTGGGAGGATAAGCATGATGCTCTAGGTGTCTTCTGTGATCTATCCAAGGCCTTCGATTGCGTTCACCATGACACATTAATCAGGAAATTAGAACATTACGGAATAAGGAACAAGGCTCTCGAGCTTCTGACTTCATATTTGAACAATAGAATTCAGAGGGTCGATGTTAACGGTACATGTTCAGCAGGATCTGTGGTTTCGTTGGGCGTTCCGCAGGGTTCGATACTTGGACCATTTTTATTTCTAATTTACATAAATGACCTTCCCTACTATGTAAGGGACAATAATAGTATTATTTTATTTGCTGACGATACTTCGTTAATTTTCAAAATTAAAAGGCAACACGATAATTATGACGAAGTGAATGGTGCAATCAAAAGAGTGGTCCATTGGTTTAATATAAATAATCTTTGCCTTAATGAGAATAAAACTAAATGTATTAAATTTACTCTGCCTAATGTTGCACAGGTAGAAACCAATGTACAACTCAATGGACAATTGTTGAGCCTTGCGGAATCGACAGTGTTCTTAGGTTTGAGTATTGACGCTAAACTTCAGTGGGGTTCACATATAGAAAAAATAGCTAGTAGATTAAGCTCAGCTTCCTATGCTGTAAAAAAGATTAGGACTTTAACAGATGTGGATACGGCTAGAATAGTTTATTTCAGCTATTTTCATAGTATTATGAGCTACGGAATTCTCCTTTGGGGTAATTCCGCAGATTTAAACACGATATTTGTCTTGCAAAAGCGGGCTGTGCGAGCTATTTATAATTTGGGCCCAAGAGTCTCCCTCCGAGATAAGTTTAAAGAGATGAATATTCTAACCGTAGTGTCACAATACATTTTCGAAAACTTAATGTATGTCAGGAAAAATATTGCAAAATTTCCAAGACTTTGTGACAGGCACAATATAAATACTAGAAATAAAAGCAATCTTGTAGTTTGTCATAGCAGACTCCATAAAATAAGTAATTCTTTCCAGGGCAACTGTATTCGCTTTTTTAACAAGCTTCCTAATGAAATCAGAGATTTACCTGTTAATAAATTTAAAAATACAGTAAAGAGCAAACTGTGCCAGAAAGGCTATTATAAAATCCAAGAATATTTAAATGATAAACAAGCTTGGAAATGAGCTGTTCGCTCTGCTGTGCTACTCAAGCAAAACATTGTATCTAGACCATAAGTTTTAGGCTAAGTAAATGTTTTGTAAATAGACCAAAAAAAAAAAGCCCGCTGAGTTTCTTGCCGGAGTCTTCTCAGGTCTGGGCCGCGTTTCGAACCGGTGGTCCATTTACTAGTATTAGTTAGTATTTAATATTTACTTTATGTTGACGTTTTGTAAGTGCCGATTTAATGGTCTATGCAAAATAAATTATTTTTGATTTTGATTTTTTTTGACTAGTTCAATGAACACCAATAATTATTACTAGTACTGTTATTGAACATTTTCTTATATTATAATTACTTATATATGAACAATATGTCACGTGGAAGTAGTGAAAATTTAAATGAGTAATAAATAATTTATCAATATTCTAAAGCACATACAGACAGACCCACACGGAATAGCCGACGACAGTATAGTAGGTAGTTAAACACTTTTTAAGTTATAGATTACCTTCATTAAAACATAATATAAATATGGTAATTTTGTCCTTTAGCATCCTTTAGCTTTATAAAACGATTTTTACAAATCGACATCAATATTTGATTCAAATAAATACTCGTCGACTGTACACAGTAATATAATGCACTCATAATGTTTGAAACAGTTTTTGGTCTCACAACTAGTATATCTATACAAATAAATAAAATTGGAGTGTCTGTTTGTAATATTAAAATAACCGCTTTCTACTACATGCATATGAATGTATATACGGTACACATACCAAAATATATATTTTTAAATTTTTTGTCTGTCTGTCTGTCTGTCTGTCTGTTTGTTTTGGCTAATCTCTGGAACGGCTGGACCGATTTGGACGGGACTTTCACTGGCAGATAGCTTATGTAATAAGGAGTAACTTAGGCTACTTTTATTTTAGAAAAATTATTAAGTAGGTACATTCCACGCGGACGAAGTCGCGGGCACAGCTAGTCATCAATATAATACAACTACATACACTACATACATACATTAAAACTATATAACAAAATTGTCATCAATAGTTTCTTTATCTCCCTTTATTTATTCTTAATTAGACTATTTTCCGTTGGTAATTTTATTGCGTGACCTCACACTGATATTTCTTACAACCAATTTTGTTTAATCATATCAGATGTTTTCTCAGCAATCATAATGGTTGGAGCGTTAGTGTTACCTCTTACAATTAACGGCATAATTGAAGCATCGACAACTCGCAATCCCTCAATGCCATACACTTTTAATCTTGAATTAACCACAGCGTCTTTATCATATCTTGGACCCATTTTGCATGTGCCAACTGGGTGATAAATAGTCATGGTATACTGAATTAATAAACAAACAAAATAATCTTCTGTACCCCATATGTAACTAGAACACGCTTCCACAGGTGTTTTTACAAAGGTTGCTCCGCTAGCCCGAAATGCTTCTGTCTCCTCTAAACTCATAGCAAATCTAAAACCTTCTAGCAAAGCGAACACATCTTCCCTTTCTGTGAAAAATCGGGGATATATTAATGGTGGTCCAAAGGTTGGATCTGTATCATTCAATTGTATAAACCCTCTGCTCTTTGGAGTCAATAACAATGGCCTAACTGAAAGCCCATCATAAAATGCTAAAGGGAAAATTTTAGTTGCACCAAATGTGGTTGGATCTGCATAAAAGTCTCTAACATTGAGAGCATCGAAATGATACTGAATATTTGGAACATCCTCATAATTTGTACTTATAAAAGCAACAATAGGTAAAGTGCCTGTATTAGCCAGTGGTCCAGCTTTAGGTGGCTGTTGTGCAAAATATTTATTTAATTCGTCCAACAGTTGCTGACCATTCACCGCCGTTGAGGTTTTATTGCTCAAAGATAACACAAAACCATCTGAAGAAACATGATCTTGAAGATTACCACCTACATTTAAATTGGCTAAAACGGGTATGTTTAATTTTGTAAGATGATCTTTAGGTCCAATACCCGATAGCATTAACAATTTTGGTGAGTTTAGAGTTCCACTACTAACAATCACTTCTTTTGTTGTATGAGCTGTATAGAGAATATCATTTTGAACATATTCGACTCCATAAGTTATTCTGGTATTAGGGTCAATAAGCAATTTAGTAGCAAATGCATTATTTACAATATACAAGTTAGGTCTTTTGTGTCTTATACTTCTAATATAAGCGTAATTAGCAGAGAATCTTTGTCCATTTCTTGAAGTAGACTGAACGATATCAGTTCCCATTTGATTTTTACCGTTTAAATCATTGACAGGTAAACCTTTTTCTTTGAAAGCTTCAAGAAGCATCAAACTGTTAATGTCAACATGTCGAAAGCGTTCAACATTAACGGGACCTCCTACGGAATGGTAGTGCTTATCGTGAGATTCCATATCTTGATTGTTTTCTGCTTTTTTGAAGTATGGTAGTACCTGAAACGATAAAATGAATCTAAACTAAAGGCCTAGAAATATAATTTAATGAAAAGTTCCAGGATGATTTTGTAAACGAAGACTATTAGGAGAGTTAAGCTACTTTCAAACTTCGTTTGGTGGACTTCGCATATCTTCGTCCGTAACGTTAGTGATTTTAGGACACTGTATGATTTGAATATTACTGAGAGTGATTCCGTATAATGGGCATCAACAGTTTGCGCATAGTTTATGTGAAGTCATATTCAACTACCGTTTTAATAGTGGTAACAAGTTCAAAACCGGTTGATTAATACTGCAGTTACATAGATGGCTCGGGTATTACTGATCCTTATATTTCTTGTTATACAAAAGCAGGAATACAACACTATGTAACATTTAGTTATGTATGGTGAGTCCTCAGATTGAGCAACATATGAGAATATTGTATATTTTACCTACATTTTTGTGGTAAATAGAAAATCTGAAACATTATTTACACCACAGTAATACCACATTACATACGAATCACAAATTATTATTTATTACATATCTACTGACCTCTTCATAGCTCCATCCATGATTTCCAAGCTCTGCCCAGGCATCGTAATCTCTTCTGTTGCCTCTTATGTAGATCATATAATTAAGTGCACTGGATCCACCCATAGTCTTTCCTCTGCAATTATAGTATTTACAATTAAAATTATTTACATTATGTAATAATTATCTAATTTCTAATAACCTCTACGTTCTATATTCCCCTAGACAATTTGTGAAAATACATAATTACGAGTTCATTATAAAACCACCGAGAATAATGTTACTACATTGAGATTTTTAATGGATATATTAAAAATTTTCCAACTGAATATGAGTTGACCTTTGTTTCAGTTTGGTTTCAATAAACTCGTAACGATCACAAACGATTGACGAATGAAAGCGAATTTTATTTGCTACTACGCGTAGGTTACCATCAAGGATAACTGAAATATTTGTGCGTAGTATCTAAATACATACTAGGTACATACAAAACAAACTAAATGCTGGGGATAAAATAATAATTATACAAAAACAACCTCTATTTATTAATATTATTCTAAGCGTTACGTGCAAAAATAAGAATAACAGCTTTATTCGATTGTTAAGTGTCTAGTTTTTCTTAGACATAAATAAAAAAATGCATTTGTGAAAAAAATTGATTCCGTGACCAGAAATATATATATTCCCGAAATAACCATTCTTTAAGCCCTGCCAACTCGTCACGTCGAGCGTCAAAATGGGTATTTTTCCATTTCAAAGCTGTCAGTGGCAGTAGACATAATCATGTAAAACTTTTCAGTGGCATAAGTAATAGATTGGGGGTCACATTTTCTTCTAAGACTAATTTCTGGGCGTCAGTATATGAAATAATAATGGTTTATCTAGAAAATATGAATTTCAAGAAAGTTTTAGAACACTAAAATACTTAAAATATAATATTTAAATCTAATATCTATAACATAATGTACTGTTCTAGGTATTTGAAAACAGACGAAACTTTAAAATTGGCTAAGTAAACAACTTATATACGTCAATTGAATCTCTGCTAAGTTACGTGGACATAAATTATTTAAGGATTTGTAAAATAATCGGCAAAATTTCTGTGTGTTGACTTAAATTTTAGTGTAGTATAAAAATTCTAACGAATTAAAATTTTAATGAAAGTAAAAATAGCTCTCGTTTCATGGCTGTGAAAATATAATCAAAGTTTTAGTCAGTGCATTTTGTGCAAAAGTTGTTTTGTTTATTTAAAATGAAGATACCCTTTGCACTCTCACACAGGCACTTATAGGTATTTAAAAGCGCGCAATGTAACGGTGAGTGCTTAAAGCATTTAAATCTATAAACGTGAACCGCCGAAGACTTAATTTATTCCGAAGCTTGTGCACTAAGTAGTCGTTATTTAAACGATATACACTACTTGCCTACATTATTTATTTACGATATTATGATGTGGATACTGGCCAACAAATTATTTATTTACATTGTGCAGCGTCTCATTATTAACGTATTAATTACTGTCTACACAAAATGTTAGTAAAAGATAGAAAAACATGATCAGAATTTGCTTACTCACCAATATAATAATTCAATATAGCTTTCATTGAAATACGGCAAAATTGAAATCAAAGAATTATGTGTTTTGGTTTGTATTTATTATTAAATGTACATACAATTAATGACTCTTACAAACTAAATATCTTACATTGAAACAGTTAACAATATTATCACAACAATATTCGGTCTAACTGATGTTTTAGTGATTTACTTCAGAGTTGCTATTCGAAATAATTCCAACATAGTAGGTACCAAAGGGGTGAATTTAAAATAATATCACAATTTATGATTCCAGTCTTCTTTAATCATATCAGAAACTTTCTCTCCAATCATCATGCATGGTGCATTAGTATTTCCTCGGACAACGTGCGGCATAATAGAAGCATCAGCAACTCTTAGATTGTGAATCCCATACACTTTCAATCTAGGATCGACCACTGCACCTTCATCATAAGAAGGGCCCATTTTACAGGTACCGGAGGGGTGATAAATTGTTCCAGTATATCTCGTTATAACACACGCAAAATATGCGTAAGTTCCCCATTTATATCGAGAGCAGGCATTCACTGGTTTTCGTATAAACTTCACTCCATTATCCCTAAAAGCTTTTGTGTTTTCCAATTTAGTCGCAAACTTTAGCGCTGCTATCAAAGTATCCAAATCCTTTTTAACTGTAAAGAATCTTGGATAAATCAGTGGTGGACCAAAAGTGGGATCAGTTTTGTTCAAAGTTAAGATTCCTCTACTTTCCGGATGTAAAAGAATAGGTCTAACATTTATGCTGTTGTAAGCAGAAAACGGAAAAATGGCGGTTGATAAATATGTTGTAGGATCTGAATAAAACTCTTTTGAATTTCTGCCATCGAAATGAAATTGTATATCAGGCACTGTTTTATCGGTAGTGGCCAATTGGGTTCTATAAAATGCTGTTATTTGTAAAACACCGGTAGCTGAAAGTGGGTCGTATTTGGTGCCGGCTTTGTAATACTCTTTAATACTTTTCAGCATTTGATTTCCTGAAGTTAGTGTGGATGTCTTATTAGTTAGTTCCATAAGTACCGCTTCCGTAGTTGCATGATCTTGTAAATTGTGACCGACTTTTAAATTTTTGATAACCGGTATTTTTAATTTATTCAAATCATTTTTTGGCCCAATACCGGAGAGCATCAATATTTTAGGGCTATTTAAGGCACCTGCACTTATAATTACTTCTTTTGTTGCATGTACTTCATAGCATAATCCATTGTGCACGTATATTATTCCATAAGCTTTCATATTTTTATCTATAAGTATTTTGATTACTTGTGAATTTGTACTTAAAATGAGGTTAGATCTTTTGTTTCTTATGGGTTTTATGAAAGAGACATTTGTTGATGCCCTTCTTCCGTCTTTTGTTGTGGTTTGTGTGATCATAGTTCCGATTTGTTGCTGACCATTAAAATCGACCAATGGAAATCCTTTTTCTTGAAAACTTTCTACCAACATTATGGCATTTAAGTCAACATTACTAAACCTTTCCACATTTTGGGGTCCATCGGTTCCATGGTGATATTTGTCTTTGGCTTCAATGTTTTGATTGCTTTCTGATTTTCTAAAATAAGGTAAAACCTGAAAACAAGTAAATATTTGTTTTAAAGTTATTACAAAAAATCTAAAATTTAATGTCATACATAAATAATGATGGTTTTATTTTTTTCGACTTTTGACGAGTTTTGACGAAAAGAACCCATTTAGCAATGGTGACCCTAATTAATTAGCGAATACTTACATCCTTATAACTCCATCCCACATTACCAAGTTCAGCCCACTCATAATAATCCCTTTTATTACCTCGCATGTATACCATAAAATTTGTTGCACTGCTACCTCCCATAACTCGACCGCTGTAATGCAAACGTAAGGGAAAAATATAAACATATATCATATATATCATATAAACATATACATATAATTATGAAATAATTAAGATTTTTACGACTGCAAAAGAATATAATTTCTAGTTATACCTCATTAGATCCCACCGGATTCCCAAATAAAGCATAAATGCATGTATTTACAATATTTATTAATTTATACAGATTTGAGGTACAGTATAGTTTAACACCGACCGGCTGTTTTATGAAAATAATATGTCACTTCCTACGACATAAATAAATAAATAAACATAAATTAACAAATATTAGTATAACTAACTTGTGTTATGGCATCTAGAATGCGGATAAACATACTTAGAGTTTTTTTGTAAATACATACATTTTTTTTTTTTTTTTTTAATTTATTTATCGTTTACACAATTTATATAAGCAATATACTTAAGCATTACAGAAACCTATGCGGTTTATAATGTATGCCTAATGTGTTAAATAACATTATAAAAGTGTGTTTAGATAGTGTGATTTAAGTCTGTTTTTGACACTATGAGGCTTAATGGTATCTACATTACGCAATTCCGGGGGCAGTGCGTTAATAAGTCGAGGAACCAGGTAAGCAGTCGTTCGTTCGCCGTAGGTATTATTCGCGCCGCTCGGCTCGCACAACATGCCTCGAGCCACCGCCCGCGTGTATACAGGATGACATATGTTGTGCCGAAAATCTTGGTTGAAAAAGTTTTCCTTAACTACCAAATGCTTGACTTGGGTATGCACTGGTAATATCTTGCAATATTTAAACATAAATTTATAAATTATACATAGAAACACCCAGATCAATGCTAATAGCCATATTCATGCATACAAATATTTGCACTGAGCGGGAATCGAACCCGCGCCTCCTGCGTTGCAGTCGCGCTCACTACCGACACGCCACACTCACATTTTTCTCATAAAAGTTTTTCCTCGTGCAAAAAGCATACACGTTTTTCATGTTATTTAGGCTATTATGGAAGTCAGTTTTCCATCTGATCTCCCAACCCTGAAAACCCCTTCATCCTGGCCACTTTAGGCGGTCCAGCCAATAACATAAGAGGTTTATTTTGGCTCGTAGCTTTTGGTTAATTGATTTGCTCCTTGATGATCTAGCCATGATCATATATTGGGGCCCCAAAATACCTAACACAATTTTATTATTTAGTTAAACCAATACAATTATTTAGTTAAAACTTCATTTATAAAACAGGAAACATGGGGGACGTTAGACACATCATTAAATCCTTAGCTCGTATTCACCACGAAATAACAATTCACGTAGAATATTACAGGCTTATCGTTGTTCTCAGAACATTACACCCATTTTGAATAAAATGTTCTACGTCCGGTCTCTTACTGATATTTCCATCATTCATTTGAAAGTACCATATGATTTAAATAAGCTTAAGGATGTAAGTTTGTTTCTGTAACTCACAAGCATAATGTAATATTGGGAAAATGGGGAAAATATAAATTAGTTAAATAAT
This sequence comes from Eilema sororculum, assembly GCA_914829495.1. Taxonomy (NCBI): domain Eukaryota; kingdom Metazoa; phylum Arthropoda; class Insecta; order Lepidoptera; family Erebidae; genus Eilema; species Eilema sororculum. Next base: position 6,174,832 of record OU618532.1, read on the forward strand.
TTTATGGTTTTAACACCTAATGTTTGCGATAAAGTTGAATATAATACCAATAATGAAACTTATGAACAATACTATCGAAACATTTTTACTGTTTCGATTAAATTCAAATATAAATCAATAGTCATACTGGTTAAAATCCATTTATTATCATAATTTTGACGTTTTTTGAATACCTACCTGCTGATCTTGATTTTTTTCAGTAAAATTGAAATCCATGGCAGTGAGCCACGCCAGCACTTCTTGATTACCTATTTCTTGTTACTCCAGAACGTAGCCGGGCCAACGAAGGCGTCTTTCTTGCATTTTATCCGCGATGCTTCCATGATGGCGAGAGCTCTTCACGCGATTTTTACTTGTGACTATACATTAAATCTACTGCAGCGTAAATGCAACTGCAATTCCTCGCAGTCGTGTAGAAAGCCAGACCTAATAATGGTTTTATAGACCTGCCTCTTCAACCTGATCTACATTTCGGGGTCAAAAATGACACTAATCAATTCAAGCCACTTGGTAAATTCAGCGGCCGAAGTCATCATTTGGGTACATACAGAGATCATGTATTTTACCTGGTCCGTGCACTTTACCAGTTCCGATGACTTGTCCTATGCGGACAGAGTAGTGTTTAACTATCTCATGATAACAAAAGCTAACGATTATAATAGTACTAAATCCTATTAAACCTATGTAATCATCATGGTACGTCTTATTGTACATACCTCAACCAAGCGCATGTTTGTCCTCTCTGGGCTCTGCATGTCAGCTTCTCAGGCTGGGTCCGGTACATCCAGTCTATGTTGGACTGCCCCAGCACGGGCGCAAGAGCTGGTACCCTGGTAATATCTGGCTCTTCGGGTCCGGCTTCTATGAGTAGAATCTGAAACAAAGTTTCAAATATTTCGTCATCATCATCATTATGTTGCTCCCTGTTGTATCTAAAAGATTTCATCTCGTAGCAGTTACTCCTTCTCTTTGGCTTTATAGAAGTGCCCTCCAATCCCCTTGTCTGGTCATTGGACCTTTCTTTGGATCGGAGGAATTATATGTAATCAATATATAAATGAACCCCTATTTCTCTTGGTCACGAGATGGCGCCTGAACGAATTCGCTAATTCTTTTTTGTTGTGTTTGTTTGTGGCTATTTTTTTTAATGTAGGTCGATAAAGACAGCCTCTGTGGCGTGGCGGTAGTGCACGCGACTGCCACGCAGGAGGCGCGTGTTCGATTCCCGCTTGTATGCATGAATATGGCTATTTGCATTGCTCTGGGTGTTTGTATGTATTTACAAAAAAAAAGTATATAAGTATGTTTATCCGCATTCTAGATTCCATAACACAAGGTATAAAAGCTTACCTTGGGTCTAGATAGCGTTGTGTAGAATGTTGTGAAATATTTATTATTTATTTATGTATTTATAATTGATGGTTCTAGGTAATATGAACGCCCTTGAGTGTAAAGGTATATGAATGTATGGGCTCCATAGGTATATGGGCTCCGTAGGTATATGAGCCCCGGTGACCTATTGGTGTCGGGCTCCGTGGGCGTATTTAGGAGAACTGATACAGCTTATTGAGGTAAGTAAATGAATTTGATTCTAATTTCTAAGGCGAAACGAAGTTTTCCGGGTCACCTAATTATACATATAAGGTTCCGTACCGTATCTCCTTTGTCGACTAGACATACATTTTAAAGCATGTATGTTAAACATTAAATATTTTGTTCAAATCCGTTCAAAGCCCCTATTAAAAAGTCCTTTAAACGAACTAATAATTGTGTGAGTCATGCAAGCGAACATTTCACTTGAATAAAAACGTCTCATCTCACCCGTTGAAAAGTTTGATTGACTCTAAACTATCAGAATTAAATTATTTGTTGTAGCCCGAGCTTGATAAATGAAGCTTGCTTCTATTTCGTTTCATATTTCATCCCCGTTCTATGTTTGTTAACAGTTTTTATTGGTGCATTCATACACTATTGAAAACTTCAAATTAAAATACGATGGACGGTTTTGCGCCTTCAGCAATTTTGTTTACACAGTTTTTGATGTTCTATTAATTAAATGTCCTTGTCAATTGTAATAAAAATTTAACTGATTTTATAGCAATTTACTTTGTGTTTTTTCAAATTTACTAATGAGATGAAACCTAATAAGTAGCATACTGCATTAGGTCTTAACTAAATTCTCAAAAAAATCTCGCCCAGCAGAATATAATTAGAATGTTAAAAGACGAAAATATTCCGTTGAGCATTTGCAGTCGGCTGCATCAAGCAGCATCAAAATTAGGACCATTTACACCTACACTTTTATCCGCGCATCGAGACTGCTGCGGTCCAAACTGCCGATTCAAACTGTCGCACAGTGTTTCGACTAGAACAAGCTAGCTAGACAATATTATTTATTGGGGTATATTGCATCGTTTGGCTTTGTTATGACGTATTAATACGGTTTCAGCACAGAAAACTCTATAGCCCGTCCATTGTATTTTTGTATTTTAGACAGATGGAAGTAGTAATTGCTTAAAAAATTTAAATATCGATTAAGTTGAAAACTTCGTTTAAAAACATCGATGAATGAAAATATAGGTATCATGATTTAATATGGAATTAATATTTATTATCTATCAATATATCATAATGAAGAATAGATATTTGTCGACAATATATTCGTATATTAGTAGAACATTCGTAATCTCAAAAACATACATAAAGACAAAGTTGCACTCAAGTGCGCGGGCTAAAATGACTTAAATTCAACAGATATGGCTATAATATATACAATATCTAGCCCGGGTACAAGAGGGTGCAAGTACTTTCTAGTCCAAAGAATTCAGAAAATCGTCAATAACTAACATTATTTTTTAAACTCTAGATATTTAAAAAGGTGCGGCTGAAGTCTATAATTTTTTTTATTACAGTGAAATAAGACATACCCTTAACTTCCAGATCCATCACTAACACTTTTCAAAAAACTTGAACTCACTGTCATAAGTGGTTACTTGGATAAGTGTAAAAACGCAATGTATAAGTAAACTTCAACTCTTTCTTCGTATACTACACTCATTATTTTATCAGTATTTGATATTAGGGCAAAACAATTCTTAGAATTGGGACACATGGGTATCTGGCTAGAGGCTCAGGTAATACATTTCTGGATATTCGACAATGACTTTTGTCCAGCTAGCTTGTTCTAAGCAAAACACTGTGTATCGGTCTGGACTGCGGATCGAACTGTGGTGATATATTGCGACTAAATTATGAATACAATTTGGAACGACAGATCTTGAGACAAACCGCTTTTGGTTTTCGTATATATCTTCTCCTTTTTTAACTCTTTGCGGAATGCTAATTCACTATTGACATTTTGAAGACCGAGCAGCCTACATAGCTCAATTAGCAGGTCATAGGCTTTATTACGCATATTTCGATTGGCATACTCAGCGCTTTTTACTTTCCTTATACATAGGTGTTGACGGTACAAATTTATGAAGCCCATAACAGCCTCAGCGCTCGAAGCCGACATTCCGCGAAGTTTAGAACTAAAACTCGATTACTGAAAAATCACGCTCTAAAAAGTATCAAACAAGAAAATATCAAAGATAGCCGTAGTCGTATGCCACTTTTCCCTAGAATGTATTGTTTTTGTTAGAATAAGACACACACATACGACCACGGCTATCCTTGATATTTTCTTGTTTATTTTAACAGCATGAATTTTCAGTAGTCGGGTTTTAGTTCCAAACTTAATTTTAATGTTACGCGATAGAGACTTTATGTGCAAAGTACCAACATAATTCAAAGATAATACAAAGTACTATTATGCTACTTGAGATATAATTGCTACAACACTCTAACGAATTTTTAGATATTGTTGTGGCTTTATGTGCGTATAAATAACGGATTAAACTTGTACATTGATTCAGCTTAAAAAGATAATTCCATTTAAAGAAAAACATATTATTTATGAAGATAGGCGAGTTTTAATAAGCACGGGTACATATACACCAAGGATATTTTCATTGTTTAGGATCAGCCCACCGGGCACAAAGTCATCCGTTTATTAATTTACTCTAGTTTATTAGTGTCAAATGACTGTGTGTTGTGTTGTATTGGTTTTGTAACTAACCAATACTAAAAATATTTTTTTCATATAATGGTCCATAGTTTTTGTTACCAGATTGCCAAAGGATGGAGGGTAATATTTTTTAAAAGTTTTTTAGTCTTTATTACTATTGTAGGTTAGTAAAAGTACCAGGTACAACAATAAATTATACTAATTCCCACACAGCAAAAACTTTATTTTTAATTTGCACTTGAAGACTTAATTCTGGGTTAATATGGAAAAGACTCAATTTTTTCGAAAACTATTGATTTTCGGCCATACATGTCATGTCAAATTTGTCGTATTTTGGGCCCTCTCTGACAGGAATACGTTGAGTTACCAGGGTTATCAGTAACCCTGTATAACAATATTTATGTTCGTACGCACATGAGTGGGTACGATCGAAGTCCAAAAATAATTTCTCACTTAAGTGAGTACCGTGAGTACAGTGTAGGGACCCAACAAGCAAATTAGTCTAATAAGGTTGAGTTTATTCAGCTTTTCGGTGATATAAAAGTCGAGTAAGTGTGAATTATTCAGCACGTGTCGTATAAAAGCATCTTATATAGCATTTTAGTTATTCAGCATTTCGGTCACATAATGATGCTGAGTAAACGTTTACTCTGCATGCTTATATGACTAAAGTGTCGTATAAGATTTGCTGTATAAGTCGCTAGTATACGACGCTTATGTTACTATTTCTTCGAGTAAAAGCACATTATATAGCTTTCTTGTGACACAGTCGAGTAAAAGCTACATCGTTGCTTTTATACTGCTATTATGTTGTATAAGTTGCATTCATACGACTATTACAAGCCTAGTGCCAAGTGTCGTTAATTGCTTGCACTGCTCACTTATCACTTGTCTTAGTTTTCTTGTGTACAATAAGTGGTTGATTGAATAAATAAATAAACAAAAGATCTTTTTTAGAAAACTTTTTAGGAAGGTCTAAGGAACCCAAAAATATAATCAGCGTGCTATCATGGCGCTTATACTGCTAATTTGCTGTATAAGAAGCTATTATACCACCTGTTAGCAGTAAAAATGGTGTACAAATGAATGTTGATATAAAAAATATTTGTTATTATATTCATATTACTAAGAATTGAAGGGGGGCGTTAAATATTTATGATAAAACCTAGTATATTTCATCAGAAAACTTACCTTCGCAATACTTTGCAAACCTATGCGTGAGTTTACGAACCTACATTTGGTGCAACCTACAAATTAACATGTCTGCTAAATAAATTGTACTTATAATTTTTTATAATTTTTAAAACACAACACGACGCACTTGCTTAATTTAACAAACAAACGTAACATAAAAGTCATATAAGTTACAGTTAAAGCGCAACTTAAGCTTGTAACAGTCACTCCGGCGACTATACGACATATTTTTGCTAGTCGGGGAACCACGTCAGCCTGCGCATTTCATACAATATCGGTAACGGAACCGGATTTAGAAAATCGGCACATCGCCATCTATCGAGCGGTGAGGTGATTTGCTAATTCTGTGTTTCTTCATAGTCTAAAGTGCAAACTTTGTATTCAAGTTGAAAAAAAACGAGGTTATGAATGATGATGATGACAATGAATCAAATGAAAGAACACAATAGCTATTCAAACATCAAACAGATTATTTATAAGAATAATAATATTAATTGTTTATTTTGCAACCAATTTTATTATTCTTATAATTTGCTCGATGTTCTTATTGCAAAAAAAATAATGGTAACTTAAAGATGATCATAAGCAACATTCCATTAATTAACATAGACAATGATATGTCAGCTACTTCCCTCAATGGATAACACTCGTGGGACAGTGTCATTGGTTTAATCGAGTTTTTGCTCACGATAGAGATTAATGAATACAGGGTTTTATTTTTAAGACATTGAATAGACGTCGATCGTATGAATCATCTCAGTATAAAAAGTGTCCTTACGCTTCAATGCCCTTTCAACCAAAGATTAAATTAGAACTAAATAACATAATTTTGAGTCGGTTTAGAATCTTCTCCATCCTTTATTTTTCCCCTTTTTCCCTGCCGGGGCCGGAAGGGGAGGTTATGTCGGACTCGAACCGACTGAAACAGCACACCGACTGTGGGTCGTGGTGCTAGGCCGGAGGTGAGGTTGTCATCGACATATCCCTCGCACCCCGGCTGACCCAGGGCCATCCCTTACGGTCTGGCCCTCCTCTGGGGGCAACGGTGTCCCCGGGAATCTTCTCCATCCTAGCTTTAATCCCAGTCGCATCCGAAGCTTTTCAATACAGAAGTTACAGAAAAATGTAGTTGTAACTAATAATAGTGTTTAAAGTAAAGTGTTTACAGGAAGATGAATTTGTCATTTTAATGAACTTAAATCGTCGTATTATAGACAGCGGAGATAATATCTCCGCTGTCAACTAACTGTGTTAAAAAAGCCTTCGATACTGTGTCTGTTTCCATCCGTCTAGAGGGGTTGGAGCAACATAGCATTCGAGAAGCTCCTTTTGTCTTGATCAAGGATTACTTGACAAACACGAAACAAAAAATTAAGATATCTAATGTCACCAGCTCCGAAGAGACGGTAACATATGGTGTGGTTCAGGGCAGTGTTCTTACTCCAACTTTGTTCCTTCTTTACATAAACAGCCTCACCAATATGAAAATTACAGGAGCTCACATTTACTCATACGCAGATGATACCACTATAGTTTTTGGTGATCCAACCTAGAAAAATGTCCAGCAAAATGCAACTGGCCTTTCTAAGATAGCAGCTTGGCTTGAATTCAATCTTCTAAGTCTAAACACTGCCAAGACCAAATACATCTGGTTTACCAAGTATGAAAGTTCTCAGCCTCCAAACTTTAACATTACAGTAAACAAATGCCAACTCGTTCCTGAATCCAACGTGTGCTTTAGTACTTAAATCGAAAATTTACATCTCGCTTGCACAATCGGTGATAGCAGATTATTTGTCTGTATAGAGAGGAGCCACTAAAACCAAGTTTCTCCTCAAGGTCATGTTTTTAGACCCTTTATGTTCCCTACAGAAAACCTTCATTCAAGCTCATCCCTTCTGTGTGTCAGGAAACTATATGTTCTTAAAGTCTTGAAAAGACACAAGTCACTGACCTTCAACCCAGGAAGGTAAACTGCCAGAAGGAAAGACTTTGTGGCCTCCAAAGTCATGGTCAAGTCAACTTTCGCTGATCGGTAATACGCGAGACAATCTACCCGATCCTATAATATGATTAGCAAAGACACACGCACGCACACACACACACACGTGAACTTTCGACTTTTCTATCCTAATTTTGCATTTATTTGTATGGATTTAGCGTAGTCGACTATTTATAACATAGTAATAAAAATAAAACCCTGCCTTTTAAAAGTAAAACTAGGAACGATTATACTGGAAGAGCGGAATTTCCAAACACAAACATCATTTTAGCTTATATGGAAATTCCTACTGAAACAATTTGCTTTTTTTTCATATTATTATATATTAAGTTAGGATAACCGATTTGTATTTTATTGAAAACATTTTTTAAGTAGGCATTTCCAAACATAATAAAAATAGATTGAATGATTTTTTTATAGTATTCATTATGCTAACTTTAAACTTCGAATACATCGGGTAAAATGAAATGCCCAAGTGGGACTTGAACCCACGACCGTTTCCTTACAGGGGGAATGCTCTTCCAACTGAGCTATTGAGCCACACCTGCATCACTCCAAATTTCCCTTCTCTTTATATCCGTCTATAGTAATAAAAACAGAACCACAAATAGGTATCTATCAAAAACGTTTCTTGGTAAAATAAATCTGTGGTTATTTTGCTTTTTGTTGCTTTGTGTAAGGCTGACAAGAAATTGTCACACGTTCAAGGCTAAATATCTTAAGATTTGAAGCAATTACATTATTACATTTAAAACTTTTAGCACTCAAACGATATTCTAGGTCTCTACAGGAAATTACGAAACAAGTAGACAATTTTTTACAATATTATAAAATTGCATTGCAATATACGTAATACTTGTTTCATTTTTGCATGCAGTTGTGAAAACTGTTACGGCTGAGAAATCAGCACAAAACTATTGATGATTTATTTCCCACATTAATGATTTAACGTTCTGCCAACATAAGGAAAAAATGGAAACAGTACCTGGGAAAATAGTAACTTTCTCAGCCACTACACTTTTTCACAATTTGAGCGTCACCAGGAAGTGTTATTGCTTGAATTGCACTAATATGTATATATATATTATACGAGAGGTATGTTGTATGAAGGAGAATTAAAAAAAATATTATATAAAAAACACACGAGGATAGAGGACAGCGGTCTGTTGGCAGATGTAATCAACATTGTACTATACGCTTTCGCTATGAAATAACCAATGACCAATGAAGTTATAGTATACTGAATTGGTATACCCGCGCGTATTGTTGGAAATCAAATGCCTTGACAGTTTATTAAACTATCTAACTGCAAAAAATCTTTATTTCAGTCATGAGGGCCAAGGTCACGGAGAGTGATCGGTCATTCAACCGTATCAGATTGGGCTAAGAACTTGTTTAATTCAACGTTAATCAGGCATGTTTCGCTTACGTAATATTGTTTGTTTTAAACGAAATTTCACTTTTAACCACTTAGTGACATGGACTCTTGACCCAGTTACGAGTGAATGTGTAGTTTAATTGAGCGTAGTGTTATGAAGTGCAATTTTAATCTGCTTTATAATATAGGTCACAGAAGTTGCGACTTCATGCCGAGGTATAAGGCAAAAAGGCATGTCATTAAATTTTATTGATACGCCTTCTTTTTCACCAGAACGCCAATTCGTTTGCGTTTTAGAATTTGATAGCAAGTTGCTCAAAGCTAGGATCTTGGAATTATTTTTTTACCCGACTACGGCGAAGCCAAAAGGAGGTTTATGATTTTGACTGGCTATGTATGTATGTATGTATGTATGTATGTATGTTCATTTGTTCCCTCATAGCTCCTTAACTACTAATTAGAACTGGACAACAAATGAGGTATCATTACAAGCGGCTTTATCGTCCGATGGTTATAGGCTATATGACGTGTCACTCAATCTTGTGTGGCGCCCTCTAGCGCGCATAAGATACTGTGTTAAAAAATAAATTTGAGATAAATATGCCGTGTTTGGTATCAAATGAAAGGGCTTAATAAGCACATTTTAAATATGTATAAATTATTAGCTTTACCTTGCCCCAAAATAATATAAATAAAAAACTAAAACCCGACTATCGAAAAATCACGCTCTAAAAGTAACAAACAAGAAACTATCAAGGATAGCCGTGGTCGTATGCCACTTACTCTGGTAAAACAATATATTCTAGGGAAAAGTGGCATACGACCACGGCTATCCTTGATATTTTCTTGTTTGTTACTTTTAGAGCGTGATTTTCACCGGGGCCCAATTTTACTCCAAATCCATCCAATCCATTAAAGGAAAGCCTTCACCAGAATCAATCAGTAGTTGTATCGACTTGCAGATAAGGTTCTGAAGATCTTGATGGGACTTCCTTATAACATACTAGCTGACCCGTTCCCGCTGCACCCTCATATATAATCATATAGTTACCTAAACAGCAACAGAAATAACCACACTGTCACTTCTGCGTATATGCCGATGCCGACCGAATTTGTGGACATTAATGACCACTTCTCCGTTCCCCTGACTAGTAGCGTGATGATATAAGTTATTGTGCATATTTATGTGTTATTCTGATGTATAAGCTATATTATTGTAAAGTTTCATGAACATCCATTCGGTAATTTTTACGTGAAAGAGTAACAAAAATTCACCAATACATCATTCATACCCACAAAGTTTCGCGTTTATAGGTAATATTAGTAGGATCATTTCTGTAATATAGGGTGTAAAAAACTTTTAACGTTCCTCCAATTAAAAGGTGAACAATGTTGTTCGTAAACGATATAATTATAAATATTAGGTATTTGTTACCAAATAACGGTTTTACGGTCAGCCGCTTGCAAATTACAAGAACCTCGGGTGCATGGTTGCTTAATTCTGCAACGGTAATTGCTCAAAAATATACAACCACGGATATGCAGTTTTTTTTTGGCCTCTTTTAAAAATAAACAGACATATTTTTTTACCATTGACCATAGAAAAAGTGCCTGTGATTCATCAAAAAACAGTTAATAAAACGCTCTTTTTTTCACTCAGCGAGAAAATATTTGAATTGGGAACATGCGTAAATATATGGATTAGGTACAGTTAGAAAAAAAAAACATGCATAGAGGTTGCATACTCTCTGTAAAAACAACCGAAAAAAACTGTACACTGTACAGGCTATGTGGAATATGGCCAGTTTAAAATGTTAAATTAAGAAAAAAATATTTATAATTCTCGTAGGTCAATGATAAAAAGTAAAGTAGGTAGGTACCTAACACGTGAAAAAAGAATTTGTTTCGGCTCTTGTATCCCTCACATCTCTCTCTACACTCTCGGTAGAAACCTTCGCTCCTCTCGGGATACAACTTAGTGCCCTGAAAAGAATTCACCTTGTTTCACTTGTTGGGTAATCTACTATTTATGTATGAATATATCTATTTGCATTGATTTAAGCATGTGGAGCATAACATTTATGCGGTATGTTTACAAAGAAAGTATTCATGTTTATCTACTTCCAGAAAACGGTACTACAGACTATGTTTAGTTTGCGTATAGATCATGTTGTGTCATATCATACTTCCTAGAATATTTATTTATCTATAATTATTTCAGGACAATAATTATTCAAAAATTAAATAGACGCACCAGTGTCTATTTAAGCACCAGAGCAGTTGATCATGTTCATCCATATTTTAGTCGAAAAGCAGACACTGACTGTCGGGCTGGTTCACAAATTAAAAGTCGCATAGCGGGTTGTAGCTATGGAATAAGCACATTGAAATGGTAATGGTCAAATCTGATGACGAACCGATTCCCATTAAAATAATGTAGTAAGTAATTAGAACGTTCCCTAACCATGTTTTTGTTTCTTGCGAAAAATACCCACTGATACAACCCCCCTGGAGCCGGTGGAGGTGAATATTTCGGACTCGAACCGACTAAAACGCACGCCGTCTTTCGGTCTTTGGTTGCCGGAGGTGAGAATGCAGGAAACATATCTCTCACACCCCGGCAGACCCATGACCATCTGTTTCGAGATGGCCCCCTTCGGGTCGTGGGGATAATAGTGTGGAATAAAATTTTAACCCCGAGTTGAAAGCCTGTGTAAGAGCCTCATTTGTTTATGTTATGTTATGTTATATCTAGCCATCCAAATTCATCAAAATTATACCCACTAGTAACAAGATTATGCTGAATGTAATGTAACGTAAATGACAATCTGAGGTTACTAACAAGGTTATGCAGAAAAAAAAACTAGCTTTCTAGTCATGAGATAATTGAACATTTTGAAAACCAGACAATTGACCGCATTCCAATTACAATAACTCTGTAGTGATAGCGTATACAAATGCGAACATTGATAATGAATTCTCGCCTTGTCATATACTTAGGGTGTATAACAAGGTGAACTTCTGAAAAGGGGCCAAATTTTCTGATGACTGCTGACTGATTTAGAGCTAAGACGGAAAAGCATACGAAACAAACTCTTTTTCGCATTTATAATCATCAACATCTTTGTGTATAATCCGGTCGTACCCGATGCTCTACCCTAGGAGTTCGTACCATGCACTTCTCACGGTCGGGGACATCCACTATGGTGAGACTATTGGCACGCATTTCCCTCTCTACAGCAGGCCGTACACAAAAGCAATATGCTTACAGCAAACGCTGTTTACGTCTTGAAATTTTACTTCTGATGAGTGTGTTATTATTTGTTAGGTCATAATTGATTTCAAATTCATTTGTTGTATATTTCGTGCTTGTAGTTTTGGTGTGCGGCCTGCCTGAGACTTTAAGCTAATATTTCTTGCTTTCACTCATATATTGAAAGTATTTTTTTTGATAAGAGATAATCTTACTAATATTTAAAACGCGGAAATTTGCAATTATGGATCAATGGATAGTTGTTTGCTACAGTTTCACGTCTAAACGGCTGGAGCGATTTTAATAAAATATGGTATGAAGTTAGCTGATACCCTGGATTAACACATAGGCTATTTTTGATCGCGATAACCAACATCCAAGCAGGCCGAGCCGCGGGCCAAAGCTAGTATTTATATTGTGACTTTTATATATGAATGTATGTAGATATATATATAAATTGTAACATTAGTCATAGGTCAACTTGTGAAATATTGAGAACTATATAATAAGCCGGTATCGGAAAAGTTTTAAGGGAAAAGAATATGAGGTAATACATGAGAAATAGGTTCAAAAATGTATAAAATGGCGCTCTTTTGGGGTAATTCAAGTTCCATTAGATTTGAAGCTATCACAGTTATTAAGTATTTTTATAAATAGGTACTAGTATCTACTTATGAAAATGGCTAACTTGTTGATAAAATGAAAATCATTTATTTCAGGCTATCTGATTGAGAATGTAAAATTAATATGGATCTTCCATATTAATTTCACATTCACAATCAGAATAGTTGAAGCAATAATTAATTATTCAGATTCAGTCAAAGTACATTCTCAATAAAACGTTAATACATTTAGTTCGGATTATTATTTATTTAACTGTAATATTGAGGGCCTTATACGAAGAATAGATAACTAATACGTAGAAGTTTTTCTAGAGCTTCCAGGCCACACACATTTGAGTCAGTCCCGCTTTTGACTTATTTATAAAATTCAACTGTTGTTTCAAATGTTCTTATCTGAAGTAAAGATCTTTGCTTGGTTTGATAGTTTCATCAGATGAAAACGAAGACCTGCTGCTTGGACACAATCCAGTAGCTAACTTCCTGTGGTTCCAAGTTGGCCGCTACAGTGGAAATACGGCAAAATAGCTTTATTGACCGGTGGCAATAGTCCTGCGAATGCGGGGTCTAATCTCAGTCCAAGTCACATTTACTCTCCTGCTTTACTACCGAGGACCTTTGTAGAGTAACAATTAACGCTGTTGCTAAGTTATGCACTTATGAGCGGCTGCACCAAATTGGATGGTTCGTTATCGTGCTTATTGTTCAATCAATAATCATAAATCTAGGTATTTGTAGAAGTAATAAAAAAATATCAGGGCAAGGTTTTTATGATTGCATCGGGGTGAAGCCAGGTCGCACAGCCAGTTTTATACAAAGTTCGTAAGACAAGTAATGTTAGGTATAGCAAATGTGCATCAACGAAAATTCGCCACAAATAAAAATATTAGTAAACTCGCCACAGTCTAGAAAAATCTGTAATTTAATTCAGTCAATGTAGTCAAAAATAGGCAATTTAAACTGAAATAATAATGTAATTATTATTTGTTTTATGTAAAAAAGTAACTCACCTTCCACTTTTTAACTTCAGACAGTCTGTTGGCTATCACACATCCTGCCGATCCAGCACCGACGACAATGAAGTCATACGTTTCTATCGCCTGCCTCTTCTTCCTACGCTTTTCTCCACTTTTCTTCTTTTCTTTATCAATATCAATCTTCGATTCTGCCGTCTCCACATCAGGTATGCTTCTCTTACGATAATTTAAATCAAAACCAGCAGATCTCTCTTTTAGAAACGGATTAATAAATTCTGGAAACTCAGAAAATGACTCAGAATATCCCACACTTGCTCCCGGCCCGTGGCTTCGTACTTTTGTACCAATCCTTGGTAAAAAATCATTGTGTAAAATCGGCTCTGAAGAAGGCCCTGAATCTATTTCAAACGGAGAACGTTCTAGAGGGTGATAATCATCAAAGTCATCCTGGAAACGCGAGAAATGTCCGAAATTTACCTCCCTTGGAAATTGCCAGTCTTCTGCCTTTTCTGGCTTTATGCTCATCGTCGCGTTGCTATACAACTGGGTTAATAACGCAAGATACATGTAACCAGTTGGCGAACATTGTGTTAATGGGGCTTGTTGCTCTGGGCAAATAGCTGCTATGTTCGGCGGATACCAAACTTGGCCGGACATTTTCAATCACTATACACGATTGCACTGATTCACACGCGTCTCATGACTCGTCTGGTTGATGCGAATTCTCGAGGTACAATGGTACAGGGTTACGCTGTGTCGTACAAGTGGGAGATTTTTCCAATCTCTTTACCTGTTGTAGTGATTTAACAATACTTTTATATAGTACCACGTCTATGACTTCAATTAACCCTGTTTAATATGATCGCTAGTTTAAGTGGCATCAATTATTTAGTTGTTTATAATTTATTACACTTTGAAGCTCATCTAAAATAATTATTACGTTGATAAATTATTTTTGTAGTAACAAATAGTTGCCTTTTAAAATAATTAGTCACTATTAAATTGCAATTGTGAATTTATTTATTACTATTTAGGCATTGAATTACGACTGTAAGTTTGATTTATCGTTTATTAATCGTTTATCTACAATTATTTACAAATAAATAGCTTATACTGGATGAATGGGGAACGCTTCCGAAGCCGACAGCCCCTAGTAGTACTCCAGGTACTTACATAACAAATTCACATAAAAATATCGATTAGGACATTTTCTTTATTTTAGATTTTTTCTTTTCCATTATTTACTCTTCATTGGGTTAGTAAAGCTAAATGAAACTACTAGTTTCATTTAGCTTTACTAGCTAGTAGTAATATTTTCTTGTAGTAATGCTTTTTTAATATATTACTCTTTCATTTAGCTTTACAACTTGGGGTTTTCAGCTTCGGGAGCATTCCCCTTACACCCAGTATGAGCTTATAATTTAGCACCTTAGCACCTAATCTTTTTTTCGTTTGGAACCACCAATTGAGTATCAATTAGGTAAATAGATCCATCATATCTGTAGCGGCGTCGCGTCACAGACGCGATGTCAGCAAATTCCTTGTCGGGAGGCGACGGAGCGCTCGCGCTCGGTGAAGCCAGTTCATACTGGAGGCTTGCTACAGTCAGCCACATATAAACTCGCTCCACTTATAGATATTCCTAGTTAGTATCAAGTGTTCTAGTGACTCTTATATAAGTTATATATTGTGAGACAATTTATGTGACCGGCAATAAACGTTATAAGTGTACGCCATCTTTTATTGTGACACTCCCACGTAACCCTGTAGGAACAGCCTCTAAAGTGGTGACCCCGACGTGAACGTGGGAGTTGTTATAGGTTATATAACCTATAACTTCGTGTACTTTTATGAACATTTGTGAATTTATTGAACTCGTGTGTGAACATTAGTAACGAAATGGCAAACGACGGCAGTGCGGGTATAGTGAAAGAAGAGCAGGTGATCACGAGCATCGCGGTTACGATGCGTATTCCAGACTTCTGGTGCGACGAGCCCGAGCTGTGGTTTATCCAGGCTGAAGCAGTACTGAACCCGCAAAAGGCGTCGGACGAATCAAGGTACCAGATAATTGTATCAAAATTAGGCAAAGATGTTCTGACCCAGGTCACGGACATTCTCAGAGACCCCCCGCAAACAGACAAGTACCCTATGCTAAAAAAGCGATTGTGCGAAATCTATGCGAGGACCAAGGAGCAACAGGTACACAGACTGATGAACGAAATGGAATTAGGAGACCAGAGGCCATCGCAATTACTGAGAAAAATGCGTGACATTGCACGTGGCAAGATTGAAGATGAAACCCTCGTTATACTGTGGCTTAACCAGTTACCAAGCACAGTAAGAGGAATTTTGGCAGCTACGGAGACGAAGGACCTTAGTACCTTAGGAAACATAGCGGACAAGGTCATAGAATCCGTATCACATAGAGAGACAGTCAGCAAAGTAGATGTAGCTTCAGGAGGCGAACCAGCGAACTTAATAGCAGAAATCAAGAACCTGACAGAGAGGATAAGAGGACTAGAAAGCAGGCAGCCCAGACCTAGTTTCACCGGCAGAGGTAGAGGCAGGTTCGGACGTTTTGGATCCAGATCACCGAGTCGCAGCCCATCTCGCAGGCGAACACCAGCAGACCGTGACTGGTTATGCGACTACCACTTCCGTTTCCGGCATCGGGCGAACAAATGCGTGGAACCATGCAACTGGAATAAGAAAAAGCCGGAAAACTAACAGCGGTGCATGAAATGGGCGAGTCATGCAGGCCGCAAGTAAATCATCGTCTCAGCATCATGGACCAGTACACAGGTACCTCTTATCTTATAGACAGTGGCGCAAACATATCGGTCTATCCGCGTAATCTTGTGAGTGATAAACATATAGCAAAGCATAGTGAAAATTGTGAATACAACTTGTTCGCGGCAAATGGCACTAAAATTAAGAGCTATGGACAGATAACAAAAGAATTAAATTTTAAATTAAGACGAAATTATAGGTGGATATTTGTCATAGCTGATGTTAAGCAACCAATAATAGGCGCAGATTTTTTAGCTAAGCACAAACTGTTAATAGACCTTAGTGGCCGAAAATTAATAGATACAGAAACAAGCATAATGGCGATTGGTTCATTCTCCGATTCTGACCAATCCACAATAAAAACCACACCCGTCGATCACCCCTTCATAGAAATTCTATCAAAATACCCAGATATAACAAAACCCTTCTCTTTCAAAGGCATCCCTAAACATAGCGTGCGCCATCACATAGAAACTACTGGGGCACCGGTGCATGCCCGTGCACGCCCGCTGCCCCCAGACAGATATAAAAAAGTTAAAACCGAATTTCAACTTATGATGGACCTAGGAATATGTAGACCCAGCAAAAGTGCGTGGGCCAGTCCATTACATGTAGTACCCAAAAAGGATGGTAACATTAGGCCCTGCGGGGATTATAGGAAGCTAAATGCGATAACAAAACCAGACAGGTACCCGGTACCGCGACTACAAGATTTCACATATCTATTAGCAAACAAGAAAGTCTTTTCGAGCCTGGACATCAACAGGGCATACAACTGCATACCAGTACACGAGGATGACATCGAGAAGACAGCTGTAATCACACCAATGGGTTTGTATGAATTTCCAGCAATGCCGTATGGTCTAAAAGGAGCGAGTCAAACGTTCCAGAGATTCATGGACCACAGTGTCTTGCAAGGGCTGGATTTTTTGTTTTGTTTTGCAGACGACATAATCATCGCCAGTGCCGACGTAGAGTCCCACAAACATCACCTAGAGGAAGTCTTTAAGCGTTTTAACGAATTCGGCATCACCATCAACATATCAAAGTGTTGTCTGGGCCGACAAAGACTTAAATTCCTAGGCTACGAAGTGTCAGCAGAGGGCATAAAACCCCTACCTGATAAAGTTGAGGCCATAAAAAACTACCCAAGGCCTAAAACAGTAGAGGACCTACGCAGGTACCTAGGCATGGTAAATTTCTACAGGGCACACATCCCAAAAGCAGCGCAAGGGCAGGCTGAAATGAATAAATACCTCCACAACTCAAAGCGTAAGGACAAGACGACCATACAATGGACAGAAGCAGCGGCACATGAATTCGAAGAAAGCAAGGTAAGTCTACAGAACGCGACGTTATTAGCTCACCCATTACCAGACTCCCCGTTAGCCTTGATGACTGACGCATCAGACAGCAGCGTGGGAGCGGTTCTGCAGCAACGGGTAAGTAACAGATGGCAACCCTTAGGTTTTTTCTCCAAACGCCTGACTGAAGCGCAAAGAAAGTACAGTACCTATGACAGGGAATTATTAGGCATTTATCTATCAATCATTCACTTTAGGAAACTCGTCGAGGGCCGAGAGTTTGTGGTCTATACCGACCATAAACCACTAGTGTATTTATTTAGCAAAGTAGGTAGTGAAAAAGAAACTCCTAGGAGAACAAGACAAATTATGTTCATCAGTGAATTCACGAACAAAATATTACATGTTCAAGGTAAAGAAAATGTCGTAGCGGATACGCTATCGCGTATTGAAACAATAACATGCCCAACGGGCATCAATTTAACAGAACTCGCCCAGGCACAGGAAGCAGATAAGGAACTCTCAGAATTTTTAGTTAACCATAACAATAGTAGTCTGTGCTTCAAAAAGGTACAACTAAGCGGTACCGGGCCGGAGGACAACATCCTCTGTGAGACCTCAACCGATAAGGCACGCCCGTACCTACCCATAGAATTTCGCAAGGCAGCATTCGAATCAATACACAACCTTAGCCACCCGGGTATTAGAACGTCCAGGCGCATGGTTACCGATAGATTTTTCTGGGCAGGCATGAACAAAGACATCGGTAGGTGGGCACGGTCATGCGTTAGGTGCCAAAAGGCTAAAGTCCACCGCCACACGACATCGGCTCTGGGAGAATTTCCCGAGTGCGATCGCTTTGAGCATATCCACATAGACCTAGTAGGACCACTCCCCAGCTCAAAGGAAGGCCACAGATTTCTGTTAACTATGATAGACAGGGCCACCGCCTGGCCGGAATGTATTCCAATCTCAGATATCTCAGCTAAATCAGTAGCCCGGGCAGTCTTCGAACACTGGATCACACGTTTCGGTTGTCCCTTAAGGTTAACGAGTGACCAGGGTAGGCAGTTTGAAAGCGAAATATTTAAGCATCTCATGAAATTTTTAGGTATAGAAAAGATTCGCACTACTGCCTACCACCCACAAGCAAACGGCGCGTGCGAAAGAATGCATAGATCATTAAAGGCCGCACTGAAAGCTAAATTAGACAATGAAAATTGGTTAGGGGAATTACCGACGGTATTATTGGGATTGCGAGCAGCACCAAGGTGCGACACTAATGTAAGCGCAGCGCAGCTAGTATATGGCTGCACCATTAGATTACCCGGTGAATTCTATGACAGCACGGACAGAAAGTTTTACGACTCACAGGAGTACGTACAACATCTAAAAGAAGTAATTAGTAGATTAAAACCAAAACCAGCCTCTCAAAGATCATCTAGACCTATCTTTGTACATCCAGAACTAAAAAAATGTACTCATGTATTTATTAGAAAAGAAATAAAAAAACAGTCACTACAACCCCCGTATGAAGGTCCGTATAAGGTAATTACGCGTACGGACAAAACCCTCACAATCCAGTTGCCAGATAGAATTAGTAATGTATCCATTGATAGAGTTAAACCAGCATTCTTATTAAATACGGATAGTCAGGAAAACAGCAAAGCCATTAGCCCGCAATCAAACAGGCCTAACACACAATCAGAGTCAGAATCGGAGAAAGAAACCTCACAGAAAGGCATTTTAATCAAAGAATCCGCTTATGAAAACGCTAACACTCGCACCTCGCGCAGCGGTCGTGCCATCAAGCGGCCAGTAAGGTTTAACATATAACATGTGCGCAAATGTATTTACATAGATGTTACGAAATAATATGTGTAATTGGATAGTGGAATTGCTTAATTTACTGATACTTTAGTTCAGAAAGCACTCATTCGCACTCTGTCACGGTTAAAAGATAGATGTATATAATCATGGGTAAAAATCAAAGTAAAGAACAGGTCATCATTGCCCAAGAAGGAGCAAACAACTCAGATATTCAGTACCAGATATCAAAATTCAATATAATGCTGTTCGTAATACTAGCAATAATAGGTGTATTGATAGCCTATTTTGCGTTCAAGAAATGTAACAAAAGAACAAAAAACTGGATAGGCAAACAGATGACAGTAGCAGCAGCAGTCAACGCCGGTCGAGCCCCCGAAGGGCCCAGAACAATTCCACTCTCCAAAGTCGTTGTCACCTAGGACATATATGTAAGTAAAAATCACAGGAATGCTAGCGGGAGGTATGATGAGTAGTGATGAATGGAAGGAGTTGCAGGCGCTGTCGTGATGGACGCTGAGGATCCCCAGGGATGTAATTAAATATAGCAGAGCGGGTCATCACGGCAGCTACCATTAAATAGGCATGAATGTGTTTAGAATAAGTTTATTATATTTTATTGGTACAGGAGGTCACTGCTGACCCATATTAAGTGGTCGTAATGTTAAAACATAATTATTGGAATGTTACAACAGGGCAGTGTTGCGACACCGGACGCGTTTCGTAAACACAGTAGCGGCGCCCGAGTGTGCAAGTCAGCAAATATCGCACGGAGACCGTAATCGATGCATAGTATAAGAACTTTGTAATGATGTACTGTTTTTGATGAAACTTTTGTAGTTATAGATGTTTTTTCTTTAAAAAATTTTTTTACCTAAATTTTTTTTTCAAAATAAGGGGGGAATACTGTAGCGGCGTCGCGTCACAGACGCGATGTCAGCAAATTCCTTGTCGGGAGGCGACGGAGCGCTCGCGCTCGGTGAAGCCAGTTCATACTGGAGGCTTGCTACAGTCAGCCACATATAAACTCGCTCCACTTATAGATATTCCTAGTTAGTATCAAGTGTTCTAGTGACTCTTATATAAGTTATATATTGTGAGACAATTTATGTGACCGGCAATAAACGTTATAAGTGTACGCCATCTTTTATTGTGACACTCCCACGTAACCCTGTAGGAACAGCCTCTAAAATATCAGTAATTCTTGTGCGCTATGTGTGTTTATTGAGACAGATACGTCAAAAAAAAAGAAATGACAAAAAAAAATTCTACTGTTTTTTTTTATTTTGAGCTGTAGAACAATTCATGTTTTAAACTTTATTTTTTATCACTTATTCAACCGTTATCGTTGAGTGATAAATATCTGTATGATTTACTGAGAGGTAAAGCCTCGCTCTAATTATTAAATTGTTTCGTATCGATTCTTTTTTTAACTTCTTCATTGAAGTAAATTCACTGCCATGACGGTTTTAATTAGTCCGAGGGCGTATGAAGTATAAAATAAAAACCAGTTATTGTTATAAGAAATCCTTACAACGAGATATGATAAAACTTTGTACTTTTTATTGCAATTCATGTCTCAAACTTGCATAACTTTGAAATTCTGATATAAAACCATCCTGATTATTTCATCTAAACATGGATATTCCACTAATGTCGGTTGCTCCTGATACGCCAATAGATTGAAGCTCACCTCGATGGGGCTTTTCTTGCCGTATATCTCTCTCACTCGGTGGTGAGGTTCACGTGTAATGTAGCATCATGGAATAGTATGGGATTATGGGTTCTCATTATCTGCTTTTTTTTTTAAAAGAATATTAGAACCGAAAGTTACTAATATTCCCTCTAACCCCTCCAACTAAGCTAAAATGCTTGTGCTAGGAGTGGGTTCACGCCGGTAGTGTAATGGCCAGGATCGAACCCGGGACCTCTCGATCGTAAGGCTGACTCCTTAACCACTAAGCTACCGACGCTTAGGTTCCCGGTGGAGTAGAATAGGACAACCCCTGCTCTTACTGTGGGTGCCGTAAAAGGCGACCAAGGGATAGGACTGTTCTTCATCCGATAGTAAACATACAGCCCAAAACAAAGGACCGCTTGACGGCAATAGGGTCGCCTCCTATAACGGCGTGGGACCGAATATCATAATTGGCGAAACGTGGGTACTAATATACCTCTGCATACCCATTCGAGATTTACAGACGTGAGTATGTACGTTATTATTATCATTATCTCAGCGCTGATTCCTAACCTTGAAGGCTAACCTTAGAGCTCGGAGGGTGTATACTGTACAAGGCCCTACCAACACCTTCAGGATTCAAGTCAGCAGTCTGGTTACAAGGTCAATATTCCAGTAGCTCTTTCAAAAAGTCAACAAACGAATTAACAAAAATCAAGCTCCGAACGAGAAAAAAAACGACGCATTCGGACAGACTCTAAAAGGATAATTATTGCCTTGGAGTAAGACACCCTATGTCCTTCAATAGGTATCCCTAACAGTAAAACCATTGCTGACCAGTATAAATATTAATACCATATCATTGGGACAAAATCAATTCTAACAGCACAACTAGGACACTAAAATTGAACTTAATTTTGTCAAACAATGCAATTATCTGCTCGAACAGACCACGTGAATTGCCATAATTGAAATAATAATTCAAACAAATAGCTTATTTCACAGTCCCATATTACCTACCTACATTCGTACAATCTATTGGACCACACACGTCCATTCCCGTTCATAAAACGAAACAGGCCTGTAGAAATCGGACATTAATTGGCCATTATATTTAATGTTCTAATTTCAAATATTGTCCGCGGTTTTTGTAGAATGACGTACTTAGATAGGAGTGGAGTGTTAGTTCCGGTGAAGTAATAGGGCCACTTCATATCTTTCCGTGGCTGCCGTAAAAGGCATCTAAGGGATAGATCTGTTCTCCATACAATATACAGTCAACACTCAGCCTATAATAACACTGACGGTAATGGCGCATGGCGGTCCGATTCACAATATAAGTCACATAGTAAGAATAAAAATACGTAGATGGTACAGTCAGCATCAGATCAATCATGACGAATAATAGTACTCAAAGGAGATGGAAAACGGTGGGCCCAAATGTAATAAGTTGAGATATGATCTAAAAAATTAGTCGTATTTTTGTATCTTAGAATATGAAAAATCACCTCAATTCTCAATCTGGGAGCGGAGAAATATGAGAAAATAGTGTTGGTGAGATTATCAATTGAGTAATCGATTACACAAAAACATTTGCAGTAAATAATTAACTCAAAGTAATTAAATGCCCTATATGTACTTACATGCAATATAGTGCATATAATTACAGTCATATTATTAAATCAAATATCAAATAATTACTGAAAAACCAATATTAATGATTATCGATTTCATATCGATTCAAATCTCTCTTATATTTTTTTGTAGTCTATTTCACTGACATGACAGCTGACTAACATTGACACTAGACAGTTGCTGACTGTTTTATTTGCTCACTCGTTTCGTGTTTTCCTATGCGTTTTGAGTGCTTTCCCGATTATTCGTCATTTTTTACGACAACTGCTTTGTATCCTACGGATCCTGATCCTGCCTACTTTGGACGACCCTTGCTTTCACCTTGGACACCGAATATCGCCCACACGTTTGACTTGGAATTGTTATTTGGATTTTACCGCCGGCTTGTGGATTGGATATTATTGAAACTATGGATCGCTGTGGGATATCCACTGGTCATTGCAATACACTGGGCTGACGGCCCTTACACGATGAAACAATTCTGTCAGTGATTCGGCAATGGCTTGCACCTCAGTCTGTAAGTAAATACCTATAACCTCATCTAACCAGCTACCATCCTGGCAGGTTTAAAATGTAAAATGTGTTTAATAGAAGGCGAATAAAACACTATATTAAATGATTTTTTATTTTATTTTAGACATCCTTTCCCTATCTCCGTACCTGTTACCTACCTATCGCTTGAAGTCGTTGACGTTCATTCATATGATTTTCCAAACATTTTCTAGTAAATATAATAACTATTAGTGCAAAAGAACACATTTTGCACTTCAGGAATCAGCTGTTAGTTAAAGATTGTAACATAACCTCACTTCTACATAAGCTCTTATATCTCTGTTCTCAGATTGACAAAATGCGCAGAATTTTCAGTGAAAGGTTGATAATATATTTATAAGCTATTAAATGACACCACTTTCATGTTCTTACAACTAGGCCCAAGATTGTATGTAATCATTTCAGTCTCCTTTAATAAGGTTTTCTATCCTATAGACCGGTTTTTCTGATATTTGGTACACACCTTTAGTTCGAACTATAGTTCAATTGAAATCAATAAAACAGTTTAATTTGCTCTTTCAAAGTTTCAATATGAATGAGTGATTTTTTTAGCAAGTATTATGCTACCTATAACCCCGTCCATCATATTATTGTCATCATATTATTGTATTTGAGACAGATGGAAGTAGTGATTGCATGAAAATTTAAAATATCGACAAAGTTAAAAAACTCGATTAAAAAAATAATTAATCGATAAATGAAAATATTATGATAAATATATGATTTCATGTGGAATTATAATCTATTATCTTTCTGTACATAATAATAAAGCAGTATTTGTGTCTATACCTACATTTTACAAATGTATTGTATAACGATTGTGGGCCATAACGCACACGCTAATCTCCAAAACAAAGCAACCGACTTCTAGAAGAATATTCCAACATGTTGATTTTCTGGTATTGAAGATTGAAGAGTTCCGTGATCTGTCTTTTTTTTTATACCACTTAGGTGGCAGACAAGCACACGGCCCACCTGATGGAAAGTGGTTACCGCGGCCTATGGACGTATGCAACACCAGGGGCATTACACTCGCGCTGCCTACCCTGAAGAAACCTTCTAATGCCCCTCTTGAAGAACCCCATATTGTAGTCGCTTGGGAAAACCACGGCAGGGAGTTCATTCCACAGCTTGAGCGTACGTGGGATGAAGTTCCTTTCATACCGCACGGTACGCACCGTATGAGGATGCAATGTGTGGGGATGAATTCCCTGTCTATGGCGAGCGGTGCGATGATAGAATGTAGCAACCCTACCCCACCTCGGACTGGGGGATGTTTGCACGGCCCGTGTAACATGTGTCTCCAGTACTGTCGTCCGCATAGCAATGAATGGAGTCATCCGACAGCATGTCATTAATATGCAGCAGAAACAGGGTCGGAGACAACACGGAACTTTGTGGGACACCAGCGTTTATGTCCATGCGGTCCGAGCGACTGCCGTCCACGACAGCTTGGATGCTTCTGTTGGACAAAAAGCTCGAAATCCAATTACACAGCCCCTCAGGGAGTCCATAAGATGGTAGCTTCGCAAGAAGACCTCTGTGCCATACCCGATCGAAGGCCTTCGCTATATCTAGGCTGACCGCTAGTGCCTCACCTTGGCTCTCGATGGCTTGCGCCCAACGGTTTGTGAGATAAACAAGAAGGTCACCGGTCGAGCGACGCTGGCGGAAGCCGTACTGTTGTTCGCTCAGAAGATCGTTACCCTCAAGGTATCCCAGGAGCTGTGTATTAATGACACGCTCCATAACCTTCGAGAGAAGGGAGGTTATAGCGATGGGCCTGTAGTTGGACGGGTCTGTCCTGTCACCTTTCTTAGGCACAGGATGCACGTATGCGGTCTTCCACGAAGCTGGAACTCGTCCAGTGGAGTATGAGAGCGTGAAGAGTCGTGTAAGAACAGGGCACAGCTCTGGAGAACAGTGCTTAAGCACCATTGCCGGTATGCCATCCGGCCCACTCGACTTTCGAACATCCAGGGACTTTAGTTCTCACCGAACCCTCCGCTGGGTGATTTTTACTTCACCCATTGAAGTTCCACACCAGGGTATACTAGGTGGTTCGGCATTCCGATCGTTCATAGTCGAGTTTGACGCAAAGAGGTTACCTAAAAGATCGGCTTTCTCCTTGGCGCCATGGGCCAGACTACCGTCGGGTTTTAATAGCGGCGGAAAATAGGAATGGACGAAGTTTCCCTCGGCAGCTTTGGCGAGCGACCAAAATGCGCGACTACCGGATGGGAACCGCGCAAGCCGCTCACCAATTCTGCCGATGAACTCAAACTTAGCCCTGGCCGTTGCCTTCTTACTGGACCTCGAGGCAGCATTCAATTTCCGCTTCACTTCACCGATGTTCGGATCCTTATTGGCGAGGGCCGTGGTGCAATCCTTGTAAGCAGATTGTTTGCGAGTTCTCGCTTCTCTGCAGGACCTATTAAATCTCCTGTCGCGATCCAGCGGTTGGGGATATAGCACTCCATGCCCGCTAGGATCGCGTCAGCGACTGCTGTTGCACAGGAGTTTCGATCATCTGAAGTGAAACAAAGCTGCCTCCACGGGTACGACGCGAAGAATTCCCGCAGTCCGTTCCAGTCTCCTGACCTGTAGTGCCAGACATGCCGCCACTGAGGTGGCCGCGGTGATTCAGGTCGCACAAGTGTCACTTTCGCCCGGACGAGGCTGTGGTCCGAAGTACCAAGAGGTGCTTCCACAGTTACGGAGTACTCATCAGGACGCGAAGTCAGCAGAAGGTCCAGTTAGACGATTAGAGTTGACAGGTCCCTGTCTTCATGAATATGAAGACGGCGGCAGCAAATATCATCCCGGACGTAGGGAGGAGGTTTGAGTGAAGGCCCCTAATGTTGCAAAAGTCCACTTGCACCGTGGAAGATGGTGCCGCTGTGGATCCATTTCTCTTTTTCCTTCTTTTTTTCATAACAGATTAGGGTTGGGGGGGGGGGGGGGGAGAAGGCAGAGAGAGTTTCTGTGTCGTCAACGCAGAAGACAAAGCAAGGCTCTGTACCACCACATACAGGCTGGGGTTGTGTGACTGGCTGGCGCGGCGGACGGAAGGGCCCCCGGTCCCCACCCAGATACTGTAGCCGGGTCCACTCCGGTCTCCTCCTCCGGCACGACTACAGCACCGGAAACTTTACACAGGCTGCTGGTTCAGCCTCCTGGGGCGGAGATTAAGTGTTCCCCAGGTTCGGGAACCGTACAGCCTGCGGGCGGCCAGCGGATAACCGTTTCACCGGGTCTCCCTGACCACAGCGCCAACATTTCACGCCCCCACCAGCAAGCGGCATCTACTTGAGCCTTTGGTCTTCCTACTGACAGCACAGGACCACTCCAGTGAGCTCTGGCTACCCTACTCACCGCCGGGAACACAACACAAGGTTATTATGGCCGCGGTATTCTGTAGGGTGGAGGTACTTCCCCAGTCGGACTGCTCAATTTGGGACGGGAGATACCGTCGTGTCCTACCTCCTATACAATTTAAATATTAAAAATTATAAACATCCGAATTGGTGTTTAGAAATCGGTAAAAAACCACCAGTTTTGTAATATTTTTTAGAAGAATTATTTTCTGTAGTCGATATCAATTGTGACATTTTCAAGTTATTATAATAAAAACACTCGATGGACTAACTACATCCCTAAAATTGCTTTCTGGCTGACGTGACGTTGTCGATGAAAAATGACGTATTGGCGCCTAATTTTTGTTAGGATTTTCAGGTGTTGACGCTAGAACAAAGTTATACCGACCACTGTCAGTGAGCTGTCTAAAATACAATAATATAATGGATGGAGTATAAAATGAATTACTCTGGTGAGGCTTGAACCCACGACTTTACCCTTACAGGAGGAATGCTCTTGCGAACTGAGTGTTGGTTAAGACTCCAGCGTCACCTTAAAGACGAATAGAGAAGAGAAATTTGAATTGATTGATTGATGAAATGAGAATGTTGGAAGAGCATTCCCCTTGTAAGGGAATGGTTGTGGGTTCAAGCCCCACCTGAGTATTTTCCTCCATCGAATTTCAAAATGATTTTAATGCCAAAGTGGCTTTGACATCACTTTGAAACGTTGTAGTTAATATCGTTCTGATGTTGAACTGTGAACTCAATAACATCAATTGCAGGTTTGCTGTCCGGGATCTATAAAGGCAATACTATTCAAAGCGGTTATTACAGCGTTCAAGTGAAACGTCATTCAAAGGACACAGGACAACATTCGTATTAGCTTTGGATACTACCAAAGCGGTTATATTGCTACAAGCCCTTTGATAATATTTGCTGTCACAACGTTGATTGGTTCTGCCAGATTCTACATATTGATCATGGTTGTTCGTGCGCAGGGTACGATGCAAAGGGCTATCTAGTACTTACAGTGTTTACCTATTTCTGTATATATATCAAAATTTTAGATTTTAGAAAATTTTAGTTTATTATAATCAAAGGAAAGGACTTCCTACATGTCATTAACTAACTTTTACAGGAAAACTAATTTGCCTCGAATGTGTTGTTGGTTGGTTTGTACCATGAAAATCTTGCGGGGGGCTGC
This sequence comes from Eilema sororculum, assembly GCA_914829495.1. Taxonomy (NCBI): domain Eukaryota; kingdom Metazoa; phylum Arthropoda; class Insecta; order Lepidoptera; family Erebidae; genus Eilema; species Eilema sororculum. The sequence goes on from OU618532.1 coordinate 6,202,677, forward strand.
AAGATTTTCATGGTACAAACAAACGCACACACACACACACACACACACACACACACTGTATGCATTTTGTACTTTTCCACTATATTTGACCCGTTTCACCTCACGGTATTCTCAAAGTATGATGTCAAGTGACACGTGAAACCGATCCGGTGAAAAACAAAATATAGTGGAAAAGCACAAAGTGTCTTACGTAATATGTGTAGCAGATTCCACTAGTACCATCAATCAACAGATAAACGTAATATGTTATTTGAAATGTGTTCTGGGTATACCAGAACATATTCCGAAATTATATATGCCTAACCATTTTATATAATGAAAAAGCTACACTAGAAAAAAATAATCCGACCACTTGAAAAAAGTCCTCTTTTTTGACCTCGCTTAATAAAAAACTACGCTTCCTACCAATTTGTCAAATAATTTACTCTTATACGAGACTCGGAGCATAGATTAAAATCATAAGCGTCAACTCCCTAATGGATTTATTTCTCTGAGAGAGAATAATCTGTTGAAGAAAAGATAAAGCATTTTATACAACTGTTTCCGCTTCCCAACAAGTATGTACGGTTAACAGGCGACAAGTAAAAATGTTGGAGGTGAATTTTATTGTGTTAGTTGCGTTGCTGACGGCTATTTGGACCTTATTTTGTCTTTTATATCGCCTCAAGCGATAAACTTGCTCATTGTACAAGTACTTTAAACATAAGATATCTCTTGAAATAATAAAATTGTTCTCGTAATAGTGTGCTATAACTAATGTGTATGTTTATTATTAACTCAAATCGTTAGTGTCGTAAGTTTTTTTAATTTTATTTGAGTCAAGAATTAAAATACTTTGTTCATTTTTGGCTGATTTTTGACTTTAACCATAGGCAGTCCCTTTCTAGGTAGAATACTCTTTTACCTATGTCTTAGGGCGACACTGATGCTAAAGTCCATTCTGGATGTTGATTTTTTCACACTTAAATTAATATTAGATTTTTCACAAAAACAGTAATATTTCGATACACGTAAGTCCTTGCATTAGTCCCGATCATTTCCCGGACATTTTTTGGCACAATATGGCGGATTAAGTCGTTTCGTCGTAGATATAATATGTAAACATTTTTACACGCTAAAACGAATATTCCTATGTTGCACCTGCAACAACCAGTTGTTGCAAACTATGTACAAGGCTTCTTAATCTATGGTTAAAACTTCGTACCTTAACCCGAGCCACATTTCTAACGAAACGTATACAATTTTTATAAGTTTATTCCGATAGCACTGAGCCGAGTTTATGATACGTTCACCAATATTTTCAATATCAGATGTCGGCGATTTATGCGCAACAACTTTCTATATGACTTTGTATTTTACGATCTTCTGAAGTTCGGTTCGGGATCCAGGAATTTTGCAGCATAACTTCAATGTTGCAGTGAATGTATTGACGGCGATATAAGTCTTACTGGGTTGCTTTCTGAACGTTTCTATAGTCATAAATCACTGTGGATTTATCTAAGCGCCAATAGATTCAATAATTAAGAAGATATTCTTGTTAAGAAGCGTGAGCTTGACAGTTAATTACAACGTTTTGTTACAGACAGTATTTTAGTACCAACTGATTATACAGGGTGATTTTATAGTCGGGTCGGATAAAAAGAATTTGGGCATAGTTTCGATAGCAAAATCATCTGGGAGTATTAATATGGCGAAAGAAACAATTTTTGCTATGATTTGCAGATGATTTTGCTATCGAAGAAGTGTCCAAATTCTTTTTAACCCGCGACGCAAAAACGACGGGGTGTTATAAGTTCAACGTGTCTGTGTGTGTGTGTGTGTGTGTGTGTGTGTGTGTGTGTGTGTGTGTGTGTGTGTGTGTGTGTGTGTGTGTGTCTGTGGCATCGTAGCACCCAAACGGATGAACCGATTTGGATGTAGTTTTTTTTGTTTGAAAGGTATATTAGTCGGGAGTGGTCTTAGCTATGTTTGGAAAAAATCGGTCCAAGATGGCCACCGCCACAACATATCGGAATACGAATTTCTTCATAACTCCCTCAATATGGGTATCAAATTAAAGAGCTTGACTAGTAGATCACTTTAAAAAGTATAAAATAAAAATTAAATTCATAATTTAAAAAACCCCCGTCACAAAAAACACTTCCAAAAAGTTGAAAATAAATGGAGTTTGCCTTTTAACTTTAACGGTTGCCATGTCGGGGGACCTTGAATTGTTCCGATAATATAACGGAGTGCTTAACCAATTAGGGTCCCCCGGCATGGCAACCGTTAAAGTTAAAAGGCAAACTCCATTTATTTTCAACTTTTTGGAAGTGTTTTTTGTGACGGGGGTTTTTTAAATTTTGAATATAATTTTTATCCGAAACAACTGTAAAATCACCCAGTATTTTAGAGCTAATTGTGATGATATCTATAAATAAACTTTTAAGTCTGACCCTTTGAAAAACAACCTTTTATTTTTTGCAACTTTGTTTATTTAACCATCTCATTTTTAATTCCTAGTTATAACAAACGAGGTATTAGTGGTAATTGCCAAAACATATTGGCTGCCACTAATAAATTATAACAATAAGCGGTTCCTATCGTTCACAAAATCTGCTATTGTGCGATGAAATATCAAATTTAATATGGATTACACTAATTAAAAGCGTGAAATTGAATTAACTGTTACACAGAAAATATCAAAATGGACCTCGTGTTAGGCAATTTGTGGAAAACTAAAAATAATGATTTAGTGCTATTTTGATAGTACTTATCAGGTTTGTCTCAGTTGACATCCTCCGAGGCATATAGTGAACGCAGGAGGCCATGGTTCGATCCCCGCTTAATGCAAATATTTGTATATGAATATGGGTATTTGTATTGCTTTGGTTGTGCCTCAGAGAGCACGTTAAGCCGTGGGTCCTAGTTGTCATACGAACACCTATGGCAGTCCTTACGGGTAGTTGGAGCCCTCAAAAGTACAACAACTGGTCTATCTGAAATGATCCATATCGCCTTTGGGTTGTGGAGGTCAGATGGCAATCGCTTCACAGAAAATATCGAACATGAGACAGAAATATTAAACTACTAGCTTTAGCTTTGTAGTTTTATATTTATCGTCATTTCAGATTAATAAAAGTAATAATTTTCCCAACGTAGAAGTAATATCAGTAGAGCATTTTCCCTACCAATACAACATGTCAGACACAGAAAAGTATATCTCCCACATGCACCATTGTTCTGCACTCATTACACGAATCCGGAGCAAGCATTATATACCACTGTTTCTCTACAATTTATATTTTATTGCTGCGAACAATTGTTGTAGAATATTGTTAAGTTTATTAATAAAATCATTTTTAAACATTTGTGGCTACTCTTCTATAACCTGAGAGCCAATTCTCGTAATAAAAAGAAGTTCATGTTTCAGTCTCGATCTGAACGGAACTTCCGAAATATCAAAAACAGTACTCTCGTCATAGTTTTATAATTTAATTGACATCTTTTTTGACATAATAATGGGAGTTAAGGTTAGTTCAAAATTGAAATTTGAACATTTTTTATTACGAGAATTGGCCTATTGTTTGCCTAAGATTTCCTGGAGGGTAGAGGCGGAGAGCTCATCCTCACACATTACGACTGAAAAACATGCGCATTGTGTTGTGTGGATGCAAGGAACTTTATTCTGCGCATTTTCAAGCTGTGGAATGAACTCCATGCTGTAGTTTTTCCAAGCGTTTACAATATGGGATTCTTCAAGAAGGAAATTGGAAGGTTCTTACAGGTCGGCATTTTCTATCCATCCCCTGCTCCACTTTCCATCGGGAGAGCCATATGCTTATCTACCACCTTAGTAGTTTAAAAAAGTGGCTTTGCTGTCATTGGCTGTTAGCAGATTTGTGAAAGGAAATATTTCTTATCTGTCTATATTTTAATAATTGCGCAAAATAAATCGATTCCCAAGAATTGTAGCAAAGAATTATTGATAATTATGATTTGTGGTAACAGGATCAGAATACTAGCTAGTAATAATTATTATACTTCAGCCGAGAAAATACTAAAACAAATACCGCTTAAGAAGTTTTGAACAGGTTTATACTTTTGCTACATTTGAAACTCACAAACTTTTCGCTCGCGGGCACTACCATACCTCTCTGTAAACTGTAGACAGTTCAGAATGAGAGATGGATGGTATAAAAAAAATATTTAAAAAGAATTGTAAAAACGTAAAAAAGTTTCGTAGAAAATTGAATATAAAACACCCAACTTAAGCAAATATTATATGCATTGTGTGGCTGTCACACCCGTGACTAGAATATTAGTCGAACACTCTGCCTTCATGCTATAGAGTTCATTACAGATACTATTTTATATTCCTATCTTCTATTTGGTCATCCCTGATCCCAGATAGTGTTCATCCAAGTGGGATATAACAAAAGTAGCTCCACAATTGTATGCAAAGTGGTCGACGAAGAATCATTTCAACGAATACTTTGTTAGTCTCAGTAGACTTGGCTCGTACCATAAGTTCTAGAAAGATTCGAAGTGAGTTCAGGACGAGAAGTTTTTTCTGACCGTCGTGGAATCCCTGCTTATGTTACCTACTAGCTGTTGGTTGCTCATTCTCGTAGAAATTTGATCACATTCCCGCCACCCATAAGACTCTCACTGTTCTCGGAATGAAATAGTAACCTATGTATTATTATAATAAATACTACTACACTATAATAAATTCTTTACATTAAGTTTATTTTTTAATTATAAAGGACTAGCGGAAGCCTAAAACCTGAAAGTTCCGTACAGTTCCGTTCTTTCATAGAGTGATCTTGCTCAGAGTCATGACTGAATGGGAGCCATGAGTTTTAAATTGCATCGTAGTTTTATTTTAAGTAATAATTATACTTATATTATAGAAAACATACATAGTCTTGAACAACATTATTCTCCTTCTTTCAACAGTCGGGTAAAAAAGAACTTACCTGCCACAAAGTTAACGATATCGTATTGAAAAATGATTTTCTTGTCTTCAATATAGTTAGTTGCTTGTACATTCGGTGCTCCCCTAGAGAGTACTTCTGAGATGATGTCGCCCCGAAGTTCCCTTTATACTTCAAAACCGTCCTGGTCACGTACTATGCGGTTTTGAAGGAATTTCCACCCTTAAATGGCGGAATAATCTCTCTGGCATGGTTTGTAAAGGCTACGGTGACAGTTATAATCAGTTCGGTTGAAAGATGTTTATTTAATACTAGCTGTTACCTGCGGCTTCGCTTTGTGTATTACTGAATTCTATAGGTATCTATTCTCGGGATGAAATTTATTTGCTATTCTAGACCATGACCCACTATGATTTGATTTCAGCGACTAAAACATATCAAAACTTTAGCATTCATACCTATTAAATAAGATACCAAACTGAATGTTCAAAATTAATACTAAAATTCTAATTTCCTGGAAGTGTATTATAGTACCATACATTGTCCCAGCATCTCTGGATAAAAGATAAGACACCAAACTCACAATTATCATCATCATCAGCTTCAGATGCGCTAAGGAATACGTGGTATACCTACTTACAGTATTTGAATATGTAAGGACCGAAGTAAATATAAAGATGTATGCACGACAACATTATGGATAAAAACTACTTACTACGTCAATAGTTCGAGAACTTTTTTGTCGTATCTCACACTTTTATCGATACAAAAAATGGTAGGATCCAGAAACGAACCGCTGTGAAGCGTTTTGTATTGTCTCTATTGGTGAAATGTGCACTTATGCTGTGCTGTTTCAATATCCATGCCGTTATGCCCAACCGTGGACACGGGAACAAGGATTCAAAAACGTTTATTGAAAACAAGGTACATACTTTCTTTACAGAGGTGGGAAATGTAAGTGCTTTGCGGTTTATGAAATCACTGGAGACGATCTTTCTTCACTTTATTGAAACCTATAAAGATTTAACAACTTGTGTATGTAACTATATAAATTGTATGGGCAAATTCATCGAGATCGAATGACAACCTGAAAAAAGTAGATGGGAGATTAGGTGTGGAAGGTGGTGATTTTTGTTCAGTACCGATTAAGCCTGTATTATGTGAATTGATTGAAACTGCTGCATTTTGAATAATTATATGCTAACTGGCACTGCTATGCGTGAGGTTTCAGGGTCGATTTCAAGATATTATGTAGTAGCAGCACGCGCATTTGATGGCAATAGGCTCATCAACTGCATGAATCTACAAGCATTCGAGCATACGTATACGAAATAAAACAGAATAATAAACGTATCATAAAAATAACATTTTATTGGTCTATATGTATTGTTATATATTCCAACATTGTCAACGTTCTGGGAGAGGAAGCTATAATCATATACACGATATCATTTAAGAATGTGTAGGCACAAAGTCCCACAAAGAATTCCTTTACGAAAGAAATTGCCAGTCAAATTGAAACCTGGTGCCGAAAATAGTTTATCTGTAAATAGAAAGAAATGTATGAAAGTAACAGAGCACGAATCCAATTTGAATATGATAAGCTTTTTAGGTTTCGAGAAGTACTGTAATAAAAGACAGTATTTTCCAAGCACTATATCTAATAGCTACATACCTAATGTAATATACCACACAAAAATTTATGGATAATAAAAATCTGGAACAGTATTTCTAGACTTTTCTAAGTGGTACCATACGTATAAAAACTTTACGCGTATGGTATGTATATTTGTTAACAGTACCTACTTTTTAACCCCCGGCGAAAAAGAGTGTACTACGTGAGTTCGACAAAATAGAAGTACGATTAACGTTTGTGTGACAAAACTGTACTGCGATTCACCTTAGTTCGAATGCACGCTAGTGCGACACACTGTAGGTCGACATTACTCTAGTGCGACAAACGTTTGTGTATGTTGTTACTTGTTGACAAGCCTAGCATCCTTATTAGCAGGCAGATTTATTAAAAAATCAACAAGTACGTAGGTATAAGTTAAAAATAAAAATATCAATTATAATAATGTATTACTTTAAACTACCTACTTGAATTAAACTAATAACGGGGGTAGGTAGTTCGTTAGTTTCTTTTTGCACATCTACCTTCTTAGTTACTTTAAATAGGATCCTTTCAGTATATTAAAGAGATTTTTACGCTCTGTACATTTAATTTATAAAAATGAGTACGCCTATCATTAATTACTTAAAATCAAGAACAGGAAAAAATATTTTGGAAATTGATGGATATATTTATTATGTAAACAAACAACGTGGTGATGTATAAAATGCAGTGCAAAAAATCAGTTGAAGTGTAATGTGTATATTAAAATCAACTAAAACAATGAGTAAAGAAGGTAGACACGAACTTTTGAGTAAGTATTTTGATCAACATACACATGAACCTGACCCAGACAAAAATAGTAGAATTAAAATTGAAAACGGCTTGAAAAGGGAAAGCTTCTGAAAGTATGGATTCTCCCGGACAAATTATCCAGGCTTGTAACCAAACTATACCCTTTACTAGCGCTCACAGACTTCCTAGTGATAATGCAAAGCGAATGATTATTCATCGAGCCAGGAAAAATTCCCAATGCCATAGCGACTTGCAGATGTAAAAGTGCCTTCTCAATATATTAAGTTTAACGACGAGCAATTTTTGATCGGACATTATACACATGATGAAGAATGTGTTTTAGTATTCGGTACTAAGAGTAATTTAAAATTACTGCACTCTTCTCCATATTGGATAATGGATGGAACTTTTGAGACCTGTCCAGCGATGTTTGCTCAGTTATATACTATCCACGCAGTGATAGGTCACACTGAAACCTCTGAGAAAACAGCGCCGTTAATATATGGATTATTATCACACAAGACTCATCATTGTTATGTTATCCTATTAGAAATTATTCGCACCTACGTTTAGAACGAAATGAATATTGTTCTTCAGCGTAAAGTTATTTTAACAGACTTTGAAATCGCTGACATTAAAGCCGTTAAGACAGTTTTTCCGGCAACGTTACAAAAGGGCTGTTTTTTTTTTTCATTTAACTCAGAACATCTGGAAACATGTGGTGGCTGCTGGACTTGCTCAAAGATATGGCCGGGACAAAGATTTTGCAAACAATATAAGGCACTTAGCTACTTTAGCTTATTTAAGCCCCGAAGATATTCCAGCGGCTTTCCGCCTTATTGAAGAACATGTACTGCCAAAAGATGCCGAAAAGATATATGTGTGGTATCGGAAGTATTATGTCGAAGGAACTTACACAAAAAAAGGGCCGTAGTGCCTGGTGTTCTGAAGCTGAAAAGAACACCACCAACATTTCCACCAGACTTATGGTCCACAGATCTCAGTATTAAAATGGGAGTACCCACTACACAAAACTGTGTAGAAATTTGGCACCATAGATGGAATGCACTTTTGGGTCGCAAGTCGCAAGAAATGGAATATTTATAAAACTTTTGAGGAAATATTAAAAGAACAAAAAACAACAACGGACACAATAGAAAAGATTTTAGGTCAAGCAGTGAGTGAACAAAAAAAAAAAACGAAAGAAAGAAGAACTAATTAAAAATCATTATAAAAAAAAATACCATGGATTTGTTAACATTCTTACGTGGTCTGTCCTATATTTGTTATTTAAAAAAGACCTAACAAGTAACTCAGTTAAAGCTTGACTAGAAAATATAAAAAACCTCGTCACATTAAATCAAAACATTGTTTTAATCAAATCAAACCATTGTTGTTAAGTAATTACCTTTTGTTTAATACGGTAATATCAAATGTAAAAAAACCTTGTCACATTAAATTCATATTAAATCAAATCAAACCATTGTTGTTACTCCTAAGGTATTGCAACAATGATTTGTCGCACTACCGTAGTGTCGAACTACCATGATGTCGAACTAGTGTCGCACAAACGTTTGTCGCACTAGATTGTCGACCTACAGTGTGTCGCACTAGCGTGCATTCGAACTAAGGTGAGTCGCAGTACAGTTTTGTCATACAAACGTTAATCGCACTTCCATTTGTCGAACTCACGTAGTACACTCAGCGAAAAAACGACGGGGTGTTATAAGTTGGACGTCTTTGCTGGTTTTAAGTACTTTTTGACAGGGGTTTCTGTAAAAAAGAGTTTTAACAGTTAACATTCAAATTCGATTGGGGTAGATAAGGTTCTGGCGAAAAAGATAGCAATTTAAACCAATATTACTCAACCTCATTGTAAAAAAATAAAATCTGATTACTATTATCATATGAAATAGATTTTCATTGATGCTTCAAGTCAAAACTACATTTGGCATTTCATACTACCGACCTTTTCAGACAGACGCTTGCGTTTCATGTATGTCTCGGGCCCATTTCTAATGTTCCACAAAAATAATTATTTCACAACATTCTACAAAACGCTATCTCGACCCATGGTAAGCTTAACTAGCTTGTGTTATGGAATCTAGAATGCGGATAAACAGATAGATACTTTTTTTGTAAATACATACATATTATATATAGAAACATCTAGACCAATGCAAATAGCCATATTCATGCATACAAATATTTGCACCGAGCGGGGATCGAACCCGCGCCTCCTGCGGGGCAGTCGCGTTCAGTACCGCCACGCCACAGAGGCTGATTTTGATTTATTTTCTGTTGAGCATTACAATATATCACCTGACGACATATCCCACTGTTTAATGTAAACAATAAAAATAAAAACAGAGAGTAAGAATTTCACAACACTAGGAAACACTCGCGTCTAGAGTGAGACAATGTGTGTCACAGCACGCTGACATGTAATTTCAGTTCTTGAGAGAAAAATAATGTGGAATGGTCGATGATGGCATCATGGAAACAACAGTATCATTTGTGGTTCCATCCACAATAATTAAATTCACCTTATTGAAACTGAAATAACGCCTCCCACTGTCTTCTGCGTGAAAACGTCAATTGTTTTATTAACTTAACCGCTATTTGCATTGGTCTGGGTGTTTCTATGTATGATGTATGTATTTACAAAAAAATGTATCTAAGTATGTTTATCTCCATTTTAAATTCCATAACACAAGCTAGTTAAGCTTACCATGGCTCTAGATAGCGTTGTAGGGAATGTTGTGGAATTTGTGGAGCGGAATAATTTGCTTGTTTGTGCGAGATAAGAGAAGAGAAGAAGAAAAGAAGAAAAGAGAAAGAGAAGTGGTTGGGCGCGTCATTTTTGCTTAGGTATTTAAACTACACTTACATGAATACTATAAAATAAACTATCTAGCTACATCTAAGTACATCCTCGCTGATAAGATTATAACGTCGTTTGTTGTATTTATGTCCTACATATACCTGGTGTCCCCTAATCAGCCTCTTAATCAATTGTTTGCAATTCTTATTATTGCTGTCGTCATTAGTGTATGCTTTTTTTGTTTTTACCCGACTGCCAAAAAGGGTTATGTTTTTTGCACGTATCTTGTATGTATGTTTGTAATATTCTTGAATATCTCATATCTTCTAAAACACTTATTATCTAATAAGTGTTTTCAATGATTAATGTCTCAAATTAAAGGTATTCGTTGCCCAAGTGTTCTTGGATACATGAAATGTGAAAAAAAAGAGCTAAAGGTTAAACATTTGGCGCCAAAAGGTATGGTGTCAAAACATATTTTCACTTGAACATATCGAGTAAGATATCAAAATGAAGGTAATTAAAAGGAGATTCCAAAAAATTTTAAGGCATATAGCATAAAAAAAAATAATTATTCTAAATAATTAACCTGAAATAAGTTTGATAGCAGGCGGTACCCTTTTGCAAATCATGAATTGTATGAAAATTAATGGACACGACCGGCTATCAAACTTATTTCGATCTTTTCAGTATCAATCGGGTTTTTGATTTTCAATAATTCTTTTTTTAAGCTAGGTAGTGTGAGATAAAAGTATGCGCACAGTATAAAAAGTATTTTAGCAACAGTACATTGTGGAAAAACACTACTGGGTCATAATTACAGTGCCTTGTGTTGATAATTATTAAAATAGTAGGTAGGTATTTGAATAATTACCAACACAGGGATTTGTGCTAAAAATGCAGTCAGGCGTACCGTCTTAGAAATACATTGTAATTAATTAGTTCCCGTGTGGAGTCATGCGGAAAAGTTAAGAAAACAAAAAATCTATAGAAGATATTGTGTCTTGACAAAATAAATAAGAAACAAAGGGCTAACTTAGATGATATTAAAATGCAAGATCTTTTTTAATAATTGTAAGTTAAGTTAATAATTTTAAGGCAAGTTCTAAGATGAAGATGGCGTAGGACCTGGCCTATGTCTTTTCTTTTAGATTTTTTTTCGTGCGGAAATCCCCTCGGATACCTCCCCCACCGGAGCTGGAAGGGTACGGGTTACGTCGGACTCGAACCGAATAAAACCACACGCTGACTGAGGGTCGCTGCTATCTAGAACAACATGTGCAAGACTAAACGATATCCACCCATGGTATAAAATAACATCATCAAGAACCAAATCGTGAACAAACAGTTCATTACTGACTTTCTTCGGTACTAACTTTTGCAGGAAATTTTCCGTCTGATCCTCAACATGACCCATGGCCATGACACGATGGCCCGAGTAGGTGTTCCGACTTACAGGTGCAGTTGGATTGGGTAACGAAGATCTTGGTACTTACACAATTCCTTTAGTCTTAACTCACCTTAAAAGTAAAAATTTCTTCCGTACATTAATCCATTAAACTTGATCTTGGAGGTTGTTTTTATTCTTTATTACTCAACAATCAATATTCAACCTCTCACATAATGTCGTAAACTTGAGCAAAAACCTTGAATACTTATGTTACTTTGTTAAGCATTTTGTTAATAATTACCGCAAATTCGTTTCCAAATATTTTTCCTCATCCTGTTACGTGGTTACCTACGTCTATATAAAGAATTTCTATACCTATACAAAAAAATAATTTGCGGATTTTATTACGAAAAACGAAATTCTTCTTTTTTCATTTTAAAAATAAAGATGTGATTTAAGTACAGTCAGTATCAAAACTGTCTTGACTACAAAGTCTCGAAATTATTTTAATACCAAGGTATTCAAAGCAAGTCAAACTGTTTTCTTGATTTAAATTGTATTACCGTCCTAGCTAAAATGATATACCAAATATCAGAACAATCAGTGAACAGAAAAGGGTCAATACCAAGATAGATTAATTTTGAATGGGTACTTACTACTTTGTTCGTTAAAATGTATCTGATACTGACAGTACAATGTACAGTCAGCATGTAAGAGTATAGTGTACATAATAAAGGTATAACGTAGTTGCCTACTAGACTCATGCAATCAAAATGCTCTTCCAGATTTTTACCAGACTCACCTGCAAGCTGGTAGTGTCTTTATTTTCTTTTTTTATGAGTTCTAATGAGTTTAGGCAGTTCTGTCATTACGAGAAGATTCAAATAATTTATAGCTAGATTGGTGTTTGCACTAAAGTTTAGTTTTTTAATTGCTGTATTTAGAATGAAAGTAGCATTCCATATTCGATTAATAAAGATCGACATTTTCAGTACATTTGCGACACAATATTGGTTCCTCGAGGGATTCCACCTGCTTTATGAACCTCAAAACGTGTTACCGCAAACTGTTATGAGAACATGGAATTTTTATGAACCTGTACAGAATTTGGGGTAGTTTCGCAGTAGTTTCACAGTAGTTAGAGGAGTGTTGCCATGTTTTTTCGTAATAACTGGGTGATGGAAGATTTATTTTCAGTTTTAAATTTGTGTCATATGACACTAAAATATCACCAAAACATTGTGTCAATAACGTGATATTAAATAGATCGACCTATAAAATATTGGGTTCTTGCTGTCTAAACATACCTCCTTACTTAGATACATTATGTTTTGCTTTTTTTATCTTCATCCGAGTGCTAACTCCGGTTGCATCCAAAGCTTGTACTTAAGAGGTCGGAGGGGCGCATTGTGACTTTGCACAGGCTTGCTTCTGCTAAGGTGACAAGCAGCCATATCTACAACCCCCAGCCCTGCACTGCGTCTCTTGCCTGCTCTTCACTGTGCCTCCGAGCAGCCATCTACAGGTCCGCTTTCGCTGTCGTTGCCGTCTTCGTTGTTTACCTATATTGGCTATACACTTTTAGTCGATGTACGAGCCTGATAAGTGCTGATAACATGCAACCCGTGCAAGTCCTTATGCAACATAAGTGAAAGTCGTTGCCCTTGTTGCCAGTTAAAAAATATAAGTGAAAGTTAAATAAATCAGGAGTTCGTTGTGTAACTTTAGAGGTTTAATAAAAAGCGCTAAATTGTCTTTTGATTACGAAATATCTAGACCGTAGGTAGTACCTATTGTAGCGAATAAATCGATCAATGCGCTGCAATGTCACCACTTACCAAAGAATGCTGAAGGTCGACAAAAAGAAATCCTTCTAGAACCAGATACAGGCATTGTTCTTGGCTCACATTGGTAATTATGGAAAAAATTCTTTAAATTGATTTCCTTGAAAATATGGTCTCATAAATTATATTGAAAAACAAGTTTGGCGCCTAAAATCTTACCTATTTTTTTCTTAATTTTTATAGTCTCAATATTTTTTTGTATCTTTATTATTTTATCAATAAAGATCTTGCATTCCCAAGACTTAATCTAATTACTAATCTAAAATCTAAATAATTACTCATCGAAATCACTAACATCGCCCACGGCTTCACCAAAATCCTATTCGCATAGGGATACGGCGATAAAAAGTAGCCTATGTTACATATGTGAGACAACCTTAAAAAGAACCAGATTGCGCAGCTGGTAGTGTAAATGTGAATATTTATAAAAAAAATAGGTAAAGTTTCGAGGATTAATACATTTTTATTCCAAAAAGTATACCACATGTGGTGCAGCCAGTATGCTATACAAACATTATCGGTAGAAAGTCTGTTCAGTGCCCTTAGTGTTCGCACTTGGCTACATTCACTTTAATGTAACAACACTCGTTTTGCTAAAGAGGACATTCACTTAAGCTGACCCAAAAATGTACTATCTTTCTGTTGTAATAATATACATACTGAAGTATAGTATGAGTCACGGTATCACGATAGCATTATTTTGACCCAGTTCATTGACACATGATGGATAATTTTGCAACATTGTAACTGTACAGAAGATCTCTATTTTAAACTGCCATATCAACAAGACGGTGACATCTCCTCTAGGACCAACAGTATTGGCTGTGCTCGGTTTCACATGCTTATCACAAACGATAACACTTCCATGTTCACCAGTACTTTCTGAGGTACAGTCAACATTAGATTTTAAGACCTTGGTTTTAAGATCATTTGGAGACTTTGTACTCAAGATATTTCTGACGCTATCTGTACAGTCTTACATTTTATTTAATAGAATTTTATTACTGATACATTATTTAACAATGAATGTCATGAAAGACAGTAAAATAAAATGAAAGTCGTGCCGAAGATTCGTGACGGCTAATATCCTTCTTTTAATACTAATTCTGTACCTCTCTCCGAAAGTTATTATCAATTGATGCGCACCAATAAGCAGACCGTTTTTTACGATGTACCAGTCTCTCAGATGGAAAGTGCTCATCATAACCTAAGACTAGCCTGCTGTGATGCCAGTATGGTTGTTAAGTGCGTGCCGTGTGTCCTTTAAAATAGTCTGCAAAGGCAACATCACATATAAAATACAATATAAAAAAAAATTGTGATCAGAATCTTTGATTAAACATAACGCCAGTTTTTAATAACTAGTTAACAATTAATTGAGCTTGATTTCCTTAACATCACTATGATAAAATGACTACCTTCAGATGGTGATGGCTAGGACTTCTAATAGCACGCATGCCTATGAATACTTAATCCTAATCTGTAGACAATCGCGCATATTCAATTGCTGTAACGTGGAGGTTCATAGCAATGTTGTTGACTGGATTAACTGTATTGTTTCATAGCAACGTGCAGAAGCAATTGATTGTAAGATCGTATGTGGCGATAACAGTGTGATATTCAATTACATCGTCCATGGAGAACTCTATACTGATTCAGTACTGTACCAATAATGCTCTTACGTCCGTGTTCTAGAATGTATCATAATAATATTATGTATCATGAATCTTGATTTGAAATTAGTTCTATGTATAGATTATATTCTAGGACAAAACTTGAGTGTTGAATTTATGAACGCTCAGTTTTCAAAAATAATCTCTATAGATGCAAATGACGTATTAAATTTGCTAAAAAATGCTTGCCGTTATAAAATACCCTCTTCAAGAACGTGTTCTCGAATCCAACATACGAAATATCGCATGAACCATTAATACAAAACTATGACCACTCATAAATAAAAGATAAATAAAAAAATCTGACCACAGAAGATGATAATATGAACTAGACCGGTAAGGACATCGCGTAGGGTTGTGGTGGAGAGGAGGGGGTAGTCGTAAAAATGATAAATGTCCTCGCATTACGCTCGCGTACTGCACATGTGGCCAGCTCTGTGTTTTGTTAATATTGCCTTAAATTTGAACATAGATTTTAGGCACCTAAGTGATTTAGATACTTGTGGTTTGAATTTATTTTTGGTTTTTTTTTTTTTTTTTTTTTTTATATAGGACACGTCAATTTGACTTCACCTCGCCTGATGTTAAGCTAAAGGCAAAGTCTCGGAAAGAGGGTCACCATCGTAAACATTTACCATGTTAACAGTGGTGGCACTCAGCTTGACGGCCTCATTAGATGCCTTTTCACGCCCCGCTTAAAGGACCCGGGACTGTAGGAAGAAGGAAACACGTGAGCTGGCAGGGAATTCCAGGTCTTAGTGGTGCGGCATAGAAATGAATCACTGAAACGCTTGGTTCTAGCAGGTATACTCTGCACCGTAAATGGATGACATCTTAGCCCTGCACGTGTCGTTTTTGTGATTTTCAAAGCGTATCATTTTATCATGAATTTTATTTTATGTCAGTTGCATTCATTTTGTATTTGCTGTGCTGTTACACTGAGGTATACAATAAATTTCTAGGAGTCTAATTATAATTTAGTTTCAGCTCTAATTTAGTGCCGTGACACTATACTTATGAGTAAAACCAACATCAATGAGACTTTTACGTAGTGCGGGAGGGCACCGCGTTGGGCTAAATGTATTGTATTCACTGGAGAACTGCCATAGGGATAGCCCTAGCCGCCTTTTACGGGCGAGTCTCCTTGCCGGATCCCTACCGTGGAACCTGGATGCGAGAGCCGTTTCGATGCTATATCGGTATCGAAAGGAGGCGCGGGAGCAGGGACGGGAACCCGAGTCTGAAGAAATTCGGGCCGTGAGGTCCCAGCTCTACCGGGACGTGGTAGCTGAGTGGGAGCTACGACTTGGACGACCAAGCGCAGGGCACGCCGTAAAAGCAGCGATAAGACCCATCATGGAGGAATGGCTAGAGAGGCCACACGGCAGCACCTCGTACCGGCTGATGCAGGTGATTACCGGATACGGGTGTTTCGGGAGTTACCTGTGTCGGATCCGGAAGGAGCCAACGTCCGAGTGCGATACGATGCGATGCGCGAACGCTTGGGGTGCGGCCGTCCCTTCTGCGACCAAGTAATGCTCGAAAAGGAGGCGGCCGGTCGGGTCCGAACTAGACTCCGGGCCCGGGAAGCCCCTGAAGAGCGAAGGTGAACCGGACGTCGGAGGTCGCAGCTTGCTTTCGGCAATCTCACCTCCCGCAACCAAGGACCTAAGACGGCGTGCGTTTTGGTCGGTTCGTGTCCGACATAACCGCCTCCACCGGCTCCGTGGGGGTTGTATCCGTGGGGATTTTTCGCACGATAAAAAAATAAAATTACCGCCTTTTACGACATCCACAGGAAGATATGTAGTGGTTCGATTCTATTTCACCTGTAACGAACACGGTTGATACCTTATACTCTATTTATAAAACTATTATTTGCTCTGATTTTTTAAATCTTCCCACGTTACTAATGCGGAATAAAATGCGCTATGTGTGAAATATCAGAACTTACAAACGAGATATATTATGATCCTTTTGTAAATATTTGGCGAATTACACTGTCATGTAAGCTACTTATAAAGTAAGTAGTACTTTAGCTCTAACTTCTACAGCTAAAGTATGTCGGATCATATGAGACACTACCTAAATACTTAATGTGCTATAGAACTGTAAACTATAAAATTTACTATAGAATTACATATGAATTTGCTCTAATCTACAAACAAAAAAAATGTATTGAAAATACTTTAATTAAATTTATCCTTAAAGCCAATAAGAAAATTAAGTTTGAAATTTTTTGTATAAGTTATGTATTGGAAGTGTAGTGTATTGGAAATATATATTGTTACCCAATAATAATTTGAATAACAGTAAATCAATTTGCTGTTCAAACTTAAACAATTTTCAATTAAAGAGAATATATATAAATAAACGAATTTTCTTGGCAATTTTCTTGTTTATTTTATGAACAATTTCTTAGATGCCTCAACTTTCTCATAACAATACAATACTGATGCTTTGAAATATTAAATACCCTTCGCTCAAAACAAAATTTAAACCCAAATTAGCCCATTGAAGACGAGCTTAAGAACGTTGTTTTATGCAACGATCTCTTTTACTAAAATAGTCATTTTTACCTGGAAACTGTGTGTGGTTTTTATAAGAAATTATAATGAAATCTAATTATGGTAAAATTGTATGAAAAAAATTATGATAAAGATGAAACATGAAGTATAAAAAAGCATAAAAGGCTATTCAAGATGGCAAGTTCAGAGAAACAAAGACATGAATGTATTATTTATTTGAATAGTTAATTAAATTTGTAACATAAAATAATTAATTACTGGAATCAAATGTTTAATAAGGTATTTTTATAGCGGTCCTAAAATAAAATCCGTAAATAAATTAGACAATAAATACATGTTTATACCTAAGTGAGTTGCAAATGTTTTTTGAGCAATATCACTGTACGGTTAATTTGGACAGTAATCGTCTCTTGCAGGTGAGGTTGCCTTCCCCAGAGATCTTATTGGGGCCGAATATTCCACGAATAATCACCTCTATAAATCAAACTATATATTTTGTAGTGGGTAGTGGGTATGCTCATCTCATGGGACTAACTTCTATAATTATTCGAAAATTAACATTTCTGAGTCTATTTTTACATGTCCCCTGGGACAGTGGAGACCACCTCAGCCAGACTAGCGATTACGTCTGTCCGTGTTGTAACCAGGCCGACTTATCCACATTATATACCGTCAGGGACACTTATTATAGGGTGATCCAGGGTGTACCTGACGAAGAAATTTCATAGGATTCACTGGGAAAGTCTCAGTGGAACAAAAACGACACCGTTTTTGGCATACTTCTGTTAGAGCAATGAGTTTAGTTCACGGAGGACAGAATATGATTAATAAGAGCAAATAGATTTAGAAATGTTAGTAGAAAAACGTGCTTTGAAACAAAAAAAATCACGGATAGCCGTGGTCGTATGCCAATTACTCTAACAATGCAATACTTTCTAGGGAAAAGTGGCATAAGACTTAATAATAATTAAATAATTATCCGGTTTAATACTTATTAGAGCGTGATTTTCAGTGGTCGGGTAAAACTGAAATAAGTCTGTAAATATATAAATGTTGGTTTGTGTACAGTCAGCGTTAAAAATATCTTGGCGACGAAGTCTCAAAATGATCTTAACACTCTCGTATTAACAGCTAATAAAACTGTTTTATTGATTTAAATATTATTTTTGTGCGAACTAAAGGTGTGTACCAAACATCAGAACAATTAAGATAAGTTAATTTTCGAATAAAACGTAATTAAGATAATTTTGAGTCAAAGTACTCAAAATCATCGTTATCAACATCTTTCTCATGATGACTGTACGCTTCAAAAACTCAACAAATTGCTTTTCGATTGAGCACATACAATGAGATGAGATGAGATGAGACGGCCATACCACGTTAAACAGCCCGTCATTGATAGTTTTTATTTACTTTTTTTGTGTTGATAGATGTGGCTGCAATTCGGATTATAGGTGTTTTTTGCGTATATTTATATGGGATTTTTACAAACAACTAACGCTAGAAATTGTGTAGATAAATGTTTATATTTGCCTCCAACAATATGATCGTAAGTTCTCTGTTACTTATAATAATAATATATGAATCTCTGATTTAAGTTCTTGTTACAATAAAGTGACAGAAGTTACAGGCAAATAGTACCTCAATACTATTGTAACCAACTATTTATTATTTGTTCTGTGATTGTAACAGTGCAACATAAGTAAGCTGCTTTTTTCTAGATTGTTTTCTCAGTGAAACTCTCACACATTGCATTGCAGCAATACCAGCAACAGTAAACCAGTAAGAACTTAGTTTAAAGCTACCAAGTTTGTCCATGACAACATGTTCCCACAGAAAATAAACCTGTTTTTGTAGGCATTAACTGTATTATCTTATTTACTTTTAATACGTGTTGAACAAGTAAGGACACAGTTCAACTATCAATCAACGAATTTGCCTTTCACAGTCCAGTGCTGGACATAGGCCTCTCCTAATGTGGGAAGACTTTAGCTGACTGTTTCCACACCGTCCAAACGGATTGGTACAGGAGCTTTATTTCAAGTTTTCATTCTCTTACGGTGATTTCGACTGCGTATTTGTGTGTTAGTCGCCTCTTACGAGACCCTTCGTACGAGACAGAGTGGTGAAATGGTGATACTTGTATTCGCCGCACCATTAAGACCTGGAACTCCCTGCCAGCTCACGTGTTTCCTTCTTCCTACAGTCCCGGGTCCCTTATGCGGGGCGTGAAAAGGCATCTGATGAGGCCGTCAAGTTGATTGCCACTACTGTTAACATGGTACATGTTTACGAAGGTGACCATCTTTCCGAAACTTTGCTCTTATCTTACTATCAGACGAGGTGAAGTCAAATTGACGACAAAAAAAAAACTCTCTTCGTCACTATATCGTGACGTCAATAAAATTAGGTACTATCAATACTGATATTATGAAGCAGAAGAATTTGTTTAAGTTTTTATTTGAATGAACGCACTAATCTTGGGAACCTTTGGTTCTAATAGTATATGGGGTTTTGAAGTATGCTACGAGTGAAACTGAGTTGAAGTGAGTCGACTGGTTTATTAATTAGATACACTTCATTATGACATCATCAGTTGTAACCCTATTTCACATTCATACTAAACTTCATTACTCAGATTGCGTTGCTTTGTTTGCGAATTGTAATTTTTTTCCTGCTGATTAATTGTCATACGTAGGAACAATGGGGTAGCTTCAATGCAAACTTGTTACTACTGTGAACAATACTATGCATCGGCTAATGGATGCGGACTGGACTGAGCAATAGACTATGATATAAGAGGAAGCGATTAACTAAATTGAACGGGGAACATTTTGAGTGACAATGTCTATATATCCAGTGTTTAGTTCCTTTCAGTAACGTAATGTCCAATAAGCATGTAACATCATAGATAACAAGTGGCACAGGATGTTACACATAGTTGTAAATAACAATTGCATGTAAGAGTCATCATCTGTCCTGCCCTTATTAATTGACAAGCAGTTTCCTCCAGTCCACGAAATAAAGGATTGAATCCATACTAATATCCATACTTCCATATCCATACTAATATTATAAATGCGAAAGTAACTCTGTCTGTCTGTCTATCTGTCTGTCTGCCTGTATTTTACGCTTTCACGCCTGAACCACTGAACCGATTTTGATGAAATTTGGTATAAAGGTAGATAAGACCCTGAGAAAGGACATAGGCTATGTTTGGTCGCGATAACCGACATCTACGCGGGCGGAGTCGCGGGTAAAAGCTAGTGTTTTATAAGTTTGATCATAAATAGGAACCTGGCCATTTAATTACGACCCTTAATATGATTATGATTTTTTGTCCCAACAACTTGAGCCATATCTGTAAATCTTTTATGTGATTTTGCACGAGGTGGTAGGGATTAGATTTTATTTGTTGTGTGAAATGGTGATTTAAAATATACATATTTGATACGGATACGGTACATTTATATCCAACATTATTTTTATGGATATGATATGAAATCCAAATATTTCGTAATTTTTAAATGAAACACTTGATAGCTTTTATAACTTGAACCACATGAAAAATAGCATAGGGCACCTCCAGCAGCGAGCTCTGAGCTGTAATTGAACGCGGGTGCTTATTCACCTACAACGCACTTATTCAGTAAGCACAGTCTTTAACGTAATCAGCTTGTTATCTTATCATGAAGAAAATTGTTGCATGAGTTTGAATTTATAGCGTCGTCGGTAGCTTATTGGTTAAGGAGTCTTTTTTTTTTCCGTGCAGAAATCCCCTCGGATACCCCCCTGCCGGAGCCGGAAGGGGAGGTTATGTCGGACTCGAACCGACTAAAACCGCACGCCGACTGTGGGTCGTGGTGCAAGGCCGGAGGTGAGGTTGTCATCGACATATCCCTCGCACCCCGGAGGACCCAGGGCCATCACTTATGGTTTAGCCCTCCTCGGGAGGGGGGACAACGGTGTCCCCGACTCGCCCCCGGAATGGGGAGGCGGTCGCCGTGGCCTGCTTCTGCTGGGGTGACAGGCGGCTTCACCCGTCACCCCCAGGCCCGCGCTCATGGGGTCGGAGGTCAGTCAGTGCCCTCCGACGCCCGAGTTGCCTGTGCGCGCGGGCAGCGCGGTTCGCGAGTCTCGCTCGTTCGCGCTGCCTCTCCCGTTCCGCCGTCTCCTTCACGACCATTACCTGCTCGCTGAAGGAGACGCCGGCCGCCCACGCGTCCGCACAGCGGACCATTGCTGTGAGCAGGGAGGCGAGGGTAAGAACTCTCACTCCCAGGGCCGCCACTAGTTTGGTTAAGGAGTCAGCATTCCGATCGAGAGTCGGGTCGGTCCAGGCCATTACACTACCGACGTGAACCCACTCCTAGCACAAGCAATTTAGCTTAGTTGGAGTTGTTAGCGCGAGTATAAGTAATTTCGGTTGCCAAAAAAAGAATGCTTTTGATTGATGTCCTGTCCCGGTGGACTTCCGAGCATCTGTTAAAAAGTTCGACAATTGTTGCTGTTTTATTGAATAATGGCACAAAATTACTATGGTTATTTATGGCATTTTGGACAAAAAATTGACTTTCCTTTGCCGACGTGGTCACGACTTGGCTGACCGGTGAGGGTCCCGCGGTGTGCGTGGAACATTGCTTGGCAAAAGTAAGTTAAAAAAAATCGCGTGAAGTCCCCAATTGTTATAAAAAACCACAAGTTTTTACCGCAATAGTTTAAAAATAACAAAATGACCACTTATTATAATTTATCAAACATATAAAAAACTATATTTTAACATTTTTAATGTTTTATCTTTACTTTACACAAAACGTATGATTTGATAGTTTTTTAACTCAATCAACTATTTGGTACAAAATTAATGCCTGGTTAGAGTATTATTTTCTATTATCAAACCCGTTTTGTAGGGTTAGTAGAGAATTTATTTACCTTGCAGGATTGACAAGCCAAAAGAGTAAAGGAGGACGGCCAGAGTCGGCTTTCTGCTGTGCAGCTGTTTCGTAGCAAAATGAAAAGGGCTATAGTCTTCTTTTATTGTGAAATAATATTAGGCACAATATTGAAGTATCAAGAGAACCCATATTGAAAAAGTATTTGGAAGTATTTAATATGATTAAGCACAATAAATGGATACATCCATTATCAAAAAGGCGGCTAAAAACATAAAAAAACTGCGGAAAAACTAAAATAAAACCACTGACTAATAAATAAAAATATAATCATCAAGATATTGTCGAAGACTGTAACGCTCATAAGTTATGATTATTTTTCATTTACTATCAAAATATTTTTTATTTGAGACCAAAATATATGGCTTAAAATAATTTATATTGAAAAATGATAAAGCGCATGGGTATTTTATTTTCTTACTCTATTAACACTCTACTAATGTCATGTCACATATCTTCTAATCTGTGGTCATGTCATTCGCTTGACGTGTACGGTTGCTATCATTTCTCGTTATTGTTTGAATAGATTTGAATAATTTGTTAAAAAATGGATTGCGATAAGTCTTACGACGACTCTGGATTGCTTTTGGACCCCGTATCTTCTTTAAACGTTGACCCTGGCAATTCTTCGGATACTGCACCCGCTCACACAATGACTTACGCTTGAACATGGATAACCCGATTCTTCATGTGGAATTTAAATTAAGTTGGTACTAAACTATTTATATTATTGGTACATATATAGCTTAAGCAACCAAATAGCAGTATTTTGATTTAAATAAAAAAATGTACACGCCTGAGCCGAGGCTCCATAAAACGCGGCCGTCCTCCTTTTCGAAACAACTCACATATCTATTTAAGTAGTTATCTATTGGCAGGTCAATCTCTTTGATTCCGAAAAACAAAGGTTTTTAAATCGATCCTTTGTATTATTATTCGTTGATATCGTCCAAGCGAACTACCCTTTCGGAGCATAATGTGCAAAACGCAAAATGTGCAATACGCAAAATGTACAAAAAACAAAACGCGCAAAACGCAAAATGAGCACTACAAGGAATATATGCAAAACGCAAAATGTGCGACAGATCCTAAAATCACGTACAAAAAATTCAATTCTACTTGCGCGTAATCTATATCAATATAATTATATAAATGGCTTACGTATGTACGTATGTAACAACGTCACGTGTATAATGGTAGCAGACAACGAATATTCATTTATTACGATTACATTTCTCTTTATTTTAGTGACTTATTTAGCAGCCAGAAGGAGCTAAAACTTACAGGTTGCCTGGCCCTTTTTTTTCGTGCGGAAATCCCCTCGGATACCCCCTTGCCGGAGCCGGAAGGGGAGGTTATGTCGGACTCGAACCGACTAAAACCACCCGCCGACTGTGGGTCGTGGTGCTAGGCCGGAGGTGAGGTTGTCATCGACATATCCCTGGCAAGGTTGCCTGGCCCTCAATTCTACTAAAGCTAATCCATTATGGTGCCATATTCAGCACAAAAAATAACATTACATTTTAGACTCTATTTCTATTCCACTAAAGTCTAAAACGAAATGAAAAGAGTTTCAATACACTTTTTCATTGGATCTGCAAAAAGTCATCGAATTTTGAACTTTAAAGTCATCGCTTTAAACTCTATTATTTCATGCAGTTTTCTTCAGTCGCTGCGGCATGGCTATGGTTTGGCTTTAGTAGAATCGAGGCCATGTTTCATAATTATTAAAGTCGTATTAAGGGAAACAGTGGAATGCGATTAGTGGTGGCAGGTAACCTTCTCAACATTACTTTTGGTTATTATTAGTATTATTACTGCAGGCAAGTATAATCAAGCAGGAAACTTATTACATTACGTTTCTTGTATTTATTTCATAAAATATATTGTAATTATCGAGAACTTAGTGAGGGTAAATTTAACCTCTAGTTTAATGTAATTCTATGGAAAAGTCAAATTCAACAGCGAATTAGTACAATATTACCCGACTACCGAAAAATCACGCTCTAAAAAGTAACAAACAAGAAAATATCAAGGATAGCCGTGATCGTATGCCTCTTTTCCCTAGAATATATTGTTTTGTTAGAGTAAGTGGCATAAAACCATTTCCCGGTAGTTGGGTTTTAGTTTTAATTCATTGTATTCAAGTAATGTTTTGGCTTCGCCGTAGTCAGGTATAAAATGGATCAGTTCGCAGCTTGAACCTTTTATTTTTGTTCATAACGGCTGTCGGGTTCTAAGTTAATAGCTGCTAGGATAATCAAAGAAATTTAGGAGATTGAACACTCTAAAGACGCGTATAGACACTAGACTCATAATGATCAACTTCAGGGTACGGGCTCTGTTTTTCTTTTACCTTTTTATCATACACAGCGAGACTGAAAAACGGAAAAGTATGAAATTCACGTTTTTATTTTAAAACCCGAGCAGTCACGTACTATACGGTCAGATATTATAGGATCACGTTCCACCAATAAATACAGATACTTGCAATACCAGATATTATAACAGTACAGACAGCAAAAAAAGAAACAAGATACTAGTTCAAAATGAACGATCAACATTTTAAACTTCCATATTCCGACTGCATAAATTTTCATAATATACCGAATTTCGAATGCATTAAGTGCTGCAACAGGTTGAGCTGAGTGATGGATTTCACCAACATGTCGGGTCGGGCACAAACTACCGGATATTCTCAACTACATAACAGGCTACAGCTACTACACGTTTTCGTTCACTTATAAACTTTAAATATGAGTCGGGTTGAATGCCGTTGATTTGTTAATTACGTTTAGGCAAAATGGAACTCTGGTCAGCATTTAAAATAAGTTTGTGAACTAAAGTGTGGGTTATATACCTTTTTTTTCATTGCATAATAATGTATGAATGTTTATGTCTCAGTATAAACATCAAAATAAAGTGATGGTCTCTGGTGAATCTGTACGTACGCCAAAGTATAAAATGAATTAATTTACTATTCGAATGAAATTTTAAAGTATTTATGGCCGGTTCGACCAAACACGAGTAAAATTTATTCCTAGACTAGCTGTTACCCGCAACTTCGTCCGCGTTAAGTACGGAACAGCTCAAACTCATCATTATACATGGTGGACGATTTTCATCCCAACTGGAACGGAACTACTCGAAAAACTGCAAATAGTAAATTCTACACAAAGGAAACATTCCTTTATTTTTGAAAAGAAACAAAGTTGTATTCAAATCGTTTCGAAAATTCGCTTGACATCTTCCACCCTGTATTTTTCAATAACATAATTATGAAGACAGTCTTTTTTGAGTGACTGACTTATAAATACAGGGCTAAACTACTGAAAACTACAAAAAAAGACAGGCTTCTTCTATTGGCTTCGCAAATACTGCGGAAGGATTTTAAAAAATTCAACATTTTGCTGACGAAATCATTATCAAGTAGGTATGTTGATGAACATGGCTAAATGTGGACATAGCAATTTTCATCACTTTTAATGGTTTAAATATTCTTCCTTCCTTCCAAATTCTTAAAACATGTGCTGCCACCACTTAAGATCTGAACAAATTAAAATACATCAAGTATCACATAAAATATTTTCAAGAAAACCCGGAGCCTTGAACGCCCTGAGCAGTGACCAGTGGTCCTCTTCTTTGCCGAGCCAATGGTGGTTAGTTCCAGTTTTATGATAAAATCCATCGACCACAGTCACATCGTTGTTCGTTACTTATTAGACGGAATCGATAAGATCGCAGCGGCGTGCATTGGTACTCATCAGATCACTAACATTATACAATGTCTGCAGTTGCATAGAGACGTTGGTATTTTCCATCTGTACCTCACAACGGCGAGTGAAAGAGCCTATTAGGAATCTTTCAACTAATCTCTCCTTCCTTCCGTCACTCACATACGGTAGAAATAATGCCACCTCAAACCAAGTGGTTCGGAAATTCATTTCTTTATCTGGCGGTTAAGAACTGTATTGCTGTACCCACACATGTGTGTTTTCTTCTTTTTACGATTCGGAGTTTTTTTTATATAGGACTCGTCAATTTAACTTCACCTCGCCCGATGGTAAGCTAAAGGCAAAGACTCGGAAATATGGTCACCATTATAAACATGTACTATCTTAACAATGGTGGCACTCGGCTTGACGGCATTGTCAGAAGCCTTTTCACGGTCCGCTTAAAGGACCCGGGACTGTAGGAAGAAGTAAACCCGTTAGCTGACAGGAATTTTCGGGTCTTATTGGTGCGGCATAGGAATGAGTCACTGAACCGCTTGGTTCTTGATCGAATATTCTGAACCGTATGCGGGTGACATCTAAGCCCTGCACGCGTTGTCCTGTGGAGGAAAGGAGAGGGCAGAACTAATTGGAAGAGCTCATTAGAACATTCATCATGGTAGAGACGGTAATACGATAGGGACAACTATCTCCCAGAATACGTAAGGTGCTTCAGAGAAGGTTCAACGATTTACTTCCTCCATGAGCGCGGCTTTGATGGTGATGGCTTGGGCTACCCATCATCCTAGCCGAAGTAGGCCCTACTCTTCACGTTGAGGCTGCCTATTCATGATAGGTAACCAATGCCGGTATACTGGGATACCTCACCCCAAAATACCCACCAATGCCCATCTCCTCTGTTAAATTTTGATCGGTTTGATGCCAATATTGCGCTTGCCCCGATCTGGTGGTATCGGTATCAATGGGGGATTCCAGTTTCATTTTTATATTTTTATTACGTCTCAGGCTGGTGGAACCGGGTTTATCCACTTAGTTATACTATTAGTTATACGATATAACAAAATAGACTGAAAAAGTCCAAATAGTTATACTGCTTAGTATAACTACGTGGATTTGATTAATTTGGGTTGTTTTAGTCCAAATAGTTATACTGCATAATATAACTACATGGATTTGATTAATTTGGATTGTTTTAGTCCAAATAGTTATACTGCTTAGTATAACTACATGAATTCGATTAATTTGGGTTGTTTTAGTCCAGAAAGTTATACTGCTTAGTATAACTACAAGGATTCAATTAATTTGGGTTGTTTTAGTCCAGAAAGTTATACTGCTTAGTATAACTACATGGATTCGATTTATTTGGGCTGTTTTAGTCCAAATAGTTATACTGGATCCGATAAATTTTGATCGGATTCATCCATTTAGTTATATTCGTAAATAAACAATCACTTTATAATATTAATGGGCATTTTATGTTCCAATGTGTATTTATGGGCTGAAGGAGATAGTGGTGGGCAGTGTTGCCGTTATAAAAACTATTAACTTATTAACTTTAATTGATAGACAGCGGTAGCCTAGTGGTATGGGTGATGGACTGCTGAGACGAGGTCTCGGGTTCGATCCCGGGTTTACGATGGCACACACCAATGACTTTTCGATGCTTTTTGAAGCTATGTGTGTATTTATCGCAGGTTATAAGTGCCCGGTTAATGGCAATAGGCTCGCCACCTATTACATTGGGACCTAAACATAAACTGGCGAAATGTGGGTGCTAGCACCTCTGCCTACCCCTTCGGGGAATACAGGCGTGAGTTTGTTATGTTATGTTATGTAATTGTTAGAATTATTTATTTAACATTTTATTTTGTTACATTTCTGTGTATGTGCTGCAGATGCGAGAAATAAATTCATTTTCCTTCTTTCCGTTAACTAATTGCATTTGTGCGTCCATTATCACCATGTCGTTGACTAAACTGCTTTCTTTTCGGTTCTCTTTTCTTTCCCCGATATGGATAATAAGATCTTTGGTATCTTCCAGAATAGCTCTCAAAATTGCATAATGCTTACACGTTTCCTGGCTCTGAATGCTTGCTTTAAGTTCATATGCCATGCTAAAATTACTGGCTCAAGAGTGATGAATTCATAAAATCGTGGTGTATGTTTGGAGAGAGGCATCGCAGTACTAACCAAGTTGAAGCATGGCATATGAACTTAAACCAAGCATACAAAACCAGGAAACTTACATATTTCCTGGTTTTGCATGCTTGGTTTTTTTGATTTTTTTTTACTTGGCTTGGATTTTGTTTTCAACTATGCAATTTTTGAAAGCGATTCTGGAAGATGCCGAAGATGTTATTATCAATATTGGGGAAAGTAAAAAAAATCGAAAAGAAAGCAGTTTAGTCAACGACATGATGATAATGGACGCACAAATGCAATTAGTTAACGGTAATATCATAATAGACACTTTTCTAGAAACAGTGCGATAGCATTTTACTCACTATTTAGGAGAAAGAAAAGAAGAAAGAAAATGCATTTATTTCTCGCAGCTGCTAGCAACTTTAATTGTCGGAAATATTTATTTAACATTTTATTTTGTTACATTTCTGTGTATGTGCTATACACAGAAATGTTATTAAAATAAATAATAATAGTTTTTATAACGGCAACACTGCCCACCATTATCTCCTTCAGCCCATAAATACACTTTTTCTTTAATTACAAATGTGTTGGAACATAAAATGCCCATTAATATTATAAAGTGATTGTTTATTTACGAATATAACTAAATGGATGAATCTGATCAAAATTTATCAGATCCAGTATAACTATTTGGACTAAAACAGCCCAAATTAATTGAATCCTTGTAGTTATACTAAGCAGTATAACTTTCTGGACTAAAACAACCCAAATAAATCGAATCCATGTAGTTATACTAAGCAGTATAACTTTCTGGACTAAAACAACCCAAATTAATCGAATCCATGTAGTTATACTAAGCAGTATAACTTTCTGGACTAAAACAACCCAAATTAATCGAATCCACGTAGTTATACTAAGCAGTATAACTATTTGGACTTTTTCAGTCCATTTTGTTATATCGTATAACTAATAGTATAACTAAGTGGATAAACCCGTGGAACCATGTTTTCATTATCCGAAATGAAGAATTTTGTAAAGATCTAAGAATATTATATCTACTATTACTGTCACAAAGCCTAGTTTTATGTACTACCTATAGAATAATAAGCATAGAATTTATATTATACTTAAATAAAACTATAAATACACAATAAAATAAAAAAGTTAAACAAAAATAAATAAAAAGCCATAAAAAAGGAAAATTACATTTAGGATGGATTCGAACACGACTCGGCAAAGTTGTAAGTCCACAGCAGACATATTTAGCTACAGTTACCATAAAATTATACTGTGAAATAGACATTTACTTATGTCATAAAACATTCTGCCCCATTCCTTAATAAAATAGCGTGATTATATTAATTATGAAAGACTTTAGAAGTCTTTTTACCGAACCAGCTGTACACTAATCTGTCAGATTCGAGAGAACATCGTTCGAGACTAATGTGAATTCTGTCGAGACTCTTGCTGTGCCGAAGATTCTGCAGTAACCTGACCTGACTTGGCTGAGATATAATAACTCTTGCCTCTCGAAGTTCTTCTGATTCCTATGACCGAAATAATATCTTCATACAAGCATTGTTACTGCTTTATTGGTTTGATCTATTCACCCAATCACAAATTGTTAGCCGTGATATATTATTGACATAACTTTTTTATTTATGAACCGATTTCAATAAAATAAACACTAAATGTTAAGTGAAGCCTACCACAATATATTAGTGAAAACCCCAACCAAATCCGTTCAGCCGATTTTGAGATTAGCGTGCACAAACTCACAGACAAACAGAGAAACAGATAAACAGATAAGCAGATAAACAGACAAACAGACAAAAATTCCAAAAAATGTTGATTTGGCTTCTATTACGTTTATAAAGTCCCCCTATAACATTTTTTTTCATTTCCTTTCCATGTACAGACATCGATCGTTTACAGATTTATTATATGTATAGATTATACAGCCCATATGTGAGTGATATTGCCTTTTTATTCTAGGAATAAATTTACTCGCATTTCATCGAATATAATATATGTTATTACATCAGGAAAAAGTAAATCACATTTTTTTTTAAATATTGAGTAGGAGCTTAAATAAACACAGAGCGGTCCGCCAGCTGCTCTAATAACAGAACTTCGGCACCGGAACGCTACTGGCACAGACGCAGAAATGAGAATGAAGACTATAAATACATAGGAATACCTAGATCAATATAAAACAACGGGAATCGATGACGCGATCCCTGACATAACGGATAAAAATTTTACCATCTAATGTATATTACGTGTGAGTGCAGATTACTTGCAAAACATATGCTTACGTTACTCGAATAGCCTCCAGCTACTTCTTCTGATTAACTTTGAATCTGTTCTTGAGGTTATACGATAAAATTTCGTCAGAATTTCATATCTGCTAAGTGATTTTTGTTTGCGAAAATAAAAATGTTCTCTGTTTTGAATAATATTATATTACTTACTCTATCTTCTGTTGTTGACGGCATATTATTTGCTGCAACCTAATCAAAGTCTATTTAATGATAGTGTATAATGTATTGTTTCAATTAGGTATAGGTAAATCTGCGGTAGCCTAGTGGTATGGGGAATGGACTGCTGAGACGAGGTCTCGGGTTCGATCCCAGGTTTACCATGGCACACACCAATGACTTTTCGATGCTTTTCGAAGTTATGTGTGTATTTATCGCAGGTTTATAAGTGTCCGGTTAATGGCAATAGGCTCGCCGCCATTGGGACCTAAACATAAACTGGCGAAATGTGGGTGCTAGCACCTCTGCCTACCCCTTCGGGGAATACAAGCGTGAGTTTATGTTATGTTATGTTATGTCAATTAGGTACAGTCTTTTTACCAAACACCTTACCTCGTAATATCTTCCATTTCTTTCTTGTCCGCCACCTAAGTGGTATACATTTTTATCGTAAAATAAAAACACAACGTGTAATATTGTCGACTGAAATTCACAAATATATTTATCCAACAATACCTATAATATTTCAATGTGTAGAACCTTTGTTAATTTATAAGTGTTCAGTTACTATTGAGGGTGGCTGTACCTTAAATATAACATTCAAGTAATTCTCTGATTTTAAAATCGTTTTGTATTAAAGTTAATAACTGTACAACTGAAAATTATAGGTGCCTATCTACAAAGACTGGTTACAACAAAATATTAATACAGAAACAAAAAAACATGTAGCCTGAAATATTAAAATTAATTGGGAATGAAAGTTCAAAATTATACATTTTCGGAATGAGAACTTATTACAGCTTATATTGCATATATTATGTGAAATAAGTGAATATACCTACTCACGTCTGTAAACTTCTGTAGGCAGAGTTGTATTAGCTCTCGAATTTCGCCAATTCTGACTTTCGGTCCCACGACGTAATAGAGGGTGGACCTATTGCCGTTTAGCGGGCCCTTTGCCTTCGGCTGTATGTTTGCTGTCGGATGAAGAACAGTCCTTCAGTCTATTCAGTCGCTTTTTACAACACCCACAGGAAGAGCTGGGATGGTCCTATTCTACTTCACCGGAAACTAACACGGCACTACCAAATAAGTGAACATCACGTTTAGTCTGATTATTATCTTCTAATAAAAAATAAAGTAGGTTTTGTACTAGGTGCGTAGGCACAGTCAACGTCATAAGTTGATTAACACTAAAATATTAGGTCCTTACATATGAAATTGGCGTTTTGTGTGGGAGGAACAGAAAGTCGAATATTTTTAAATATAATATATTTAATTAATCAAAGTATGAACCATTGTTTTTTATGCACTTTTGTCATCTCATAGGTAGTCCATTGATCCCTTTACTAAAAAAACCAGTCGGACGGGAATCAATAAAATCTGTGAAGGCGTTTTGGACTGCTCCATCAGAGTTGAATTTTTTGGTAATCTGTTGGAGCAAGGTCCGGGGAGTACGGAGGATGTCTTAGACATTCCAATTGAAGCTCTTCTAATTTGGTAGCCGTCTGTTGTGCGGTGTGTGGTCTAGCGTTGTCGTGAAGCAGCAGTGGCGTGGAGCGATTGACCAGCCTAGGTTGTTTAGCCGCTAGCTTTTCCAACATTGTTTGCAATTGCTGACAATAGACATCAGCCGTAATAGTCTGGCCAGATTTGAGAAAACTGTAATGAACAATTCCGGCACTAGTCCACCAAACGCTCACAAGTAACTTTTTTGGGGTTAATTTTCGCTTGCGGCAGGATTTGGCTGGCTGGCCAGGCTCCAACCATTGTGCTAAATTATTGTAAAGATGATTTTCGTAAAGAATCCATTTTTCATCACAGGTAATGATTCGATTTAAAATACCTTCATTATTGTGCCGGTTCAGTAATGTAACGCAGCAGTCGACGCGCGTTTGCCGGTTTGCTTCAGTCAATTCGTGAGGTACCCACCTTTCAAGCTTTTTAATCTTCCCAATTTGCTTCAAGTGAATTAAAACAGTTTTATCACTAACACCGCAGCCTGCAGCTAACTCGGACGTGGTTTGCGATGGATCCGCTTCCACAATAGCCTTCATACTTCATTATCAACTTGGGTCTCAGGCCGTCCACGGGGCTTGTTCTGCAGGTCGAAATTTCCAGAACGAAAACGTTGGAACCAAAAACGAACTGTGTTTTCTTTTGCAACATGACCGCCATAAACATCATTCACCCTTCGAGTCGTTTCCGCAGCACTAGTGCCACGGCGGAACTCGTATTCGTAAATAATGCGATATTTTAAGTTTTCCATTTTGTAAAATGAGTGACGCAAACAGAAAAAAACAGAAGAAAAAAAAACAAATGAATGACGGTCATCGAAGCACAAATACATGAGTAAATAGCTACAAATTTGAATTTGGAATTCCTTACCAAAGAGGAGAAAATCGTGATTCTGTATGTTGTGTTATGATTCCCAGAAGACAAACTTAATTTACATATTCAATGTTTTTTTTTTTTTCACAATTTTATGTAAGGTTTAGGGGCCACAGTGTTCAATAAATTAGACTTTGTTAAGCTACTTTTGTAGTTGACTATACGTTTGTATTACAATACAAATTTCATTGGGTCTGAAGTAGGCACACTTCAGGTTAGGATAGGTACAGATGGTAATTAAGTTATAATCAATGCTGTATAGAATTAACAATAAATTAAAAACTAAATGTTTTCGTAGACCTTGCGTGACAAACGAGAAGAATACATGCATTTTGATGATACACGCAAACCTCGACAGATTTTCAGTACAAGAACTAAAAATGAGGATATTATGTCAGCTACGAGTATATCCAGCGTGGAAGACAAACTTTCCTTGTTTGTGACTCCAAATTTAATGCCGTTACAGTGTGACCTACTTCTTAAGTTTGGCATCTCAACATTGATATTTGCATAAATAAGCCATTTATAAAGTTCTACCATAAGTTATTATATAATGTTGATTCCGACAACTTCTACATGTTGGCGTAGACGGTGGAGAACGCGTTGTCATCCCCACTTTAACCTCCATAACTTTTAAATGGCTCAGTCGATTTTCATCAAACATGTCTAAGAACACTCGCATATAAGTCACATTTAATACAAAAAAAATACAAAATTTACTCTTCATCCGTTCGGGAGTTATGATGCCACAGATAGACAGACACACAGACACGTTAAACTTAAAACACCCCGCGTCAGGGGTTTAAAACTATCGCCCGCAACACGTTGACCAACAGGGCCTCGATTCTACTAAAGCAAAACTATTGTCAAGCCACTGAGATTGGAAAAAGCGGCAATACATTATAGACTTTAAAGCGATGCATTTAAAGTTCAATATGAAATAACTGTTAGCAGAGTGAATAAAAGAGTGTAATGAAACTTTTGTCATTTAATTTTGGACCTTAGTGTATAGAAATAAAATCTAAACTTTAATGCCGCTTTTTCCAATCTCAGTGGCTTGACAATAGTTTTGCTTTAGTAGAATCGAGGGCCAGATGTATGCCAACGCGTTTGCCACTGTATTTGCCAACGTGTTGAGCAGAGATAAAGTCTCCATACCACGCCAAATGAAAATGAAAAGTTATATCAGGAACTACGGAGTTCAGGTGCCTTCAAAATGTCCAGTGCTCCAAAATTCCTTTAATTTACCCAGTACTGTTTTATCCCCTAATAAATGCCGCGACTGACCAACATAGGTGCAGTCCCGTTTTATCGGCAAACTCGTACCAACTCCATTTTCCTTTACAATGTACGATATTACGTGTTTATGTAATCGCAAACGGAATGAGATTGCATGTCTGCTGGTATAGCTAAGGGCACTAAACAGGGAGAACTTAGAACACCAAGATGATATTGTTGTTTAATAAATAATGCAGTGTTTATTGTTAATGCTCAATCTTAGAAGAGATAACTATTTTACATTTCATTAAGTAGTATCGACTACTTGAACAGGTACAACAACTATACGTAAACAATTTATTACAGACTTTTTATAAAAACACATAAATAAACAAACAAACTAGACTAATTAACTAACTTACCAGTGCAGTGGTTCCATTTCGATTATTAGTCTTTAAAATGAGGTTTTATACAGAAAAAATAAAAAATCAGTTAGGCATATCCAAAGGTACCTATGTATGTACTTATTATTAATAAGTATTATTATTATTATTGTATATTATGGAACGTGATAGTTTAAAAGTTAATGTTGTATTACCAGAAGTAACAGTACCAGAAATGCCTTGGATCATTCTTGAATAAAATGTATTATTTATTTCAATTTAGAGTCGTAAAAATGATACATTCATAGAACTGACGAAAATTGCACGATATTAGACTTCTGTCCTAAGTAACTTAGTGTCCGGGATTTGCGATTGTAGACAATGTTAGCTATTATTGCATCGTATAGGTAAAATTTAGTCTATTCCCTAGAAATCTCATGCAATGTTCAAAACACTATTGTTTTCTCATTACGAAGTTTCTATTTCGTTCAAAGTTATGGTTTCAATGTGAACTGAAATATATTCATTGGAAAGTTTGTATGAGAGCCTGTATTGCTTATTATTATTATTCAAATTGAAGTGTACTTTGATAGCCACTTGAGATGTTTAAAAGAATATGAGAATTCGAAAAACATCGGAATAAATGAAATGCTCAAGTGAGGCTTGAACTCACTCACGACCTTTCCCTTACAGGGGGAATGCTCTTCCAACTGAGCTATTGAGCCACACCTGAATCACTTCAAATTTGGCTTCTCTTTATATCCGTCTTTAAGGGCGACGGTGGAGCCATGTACCAAGATATTTACGAACTGTTGGAAACAATGAATGATTTTTCAATCATTTTTAAACACTAAATTTTTATGACTCCGCCCAAATATTTGAATGAATTTTTTATAGCAGTTATCATCCTAACTTTAAAGTTCAAAAAAATCGGAAAAATGAAATGCTCAAGTGAGGTTGGAACTCACGGCCTTTCGCTTACAGGGGGAATGCTTTTCCAACTGAGCTATTGAGCCACACCTGAATCATTTCAAATTTTTCTTCTCCATTTTTTCCGATGTTTTTCGAACTTTAAAGTTAGTATTTCAAAATTCATTCAAATATGAGAATTATTAGCTGATGCCTGTGGTCTACTGTTAATTGTCCATGGTTACAAGTACATCCACCACGGTTCATTTACATACCTAATCCACCTGGGTGGACGATGTTCCTGGCCAGCAGATGAGGTTTGCTTTTGAATCGAAGATACTTATTGAGGCCTCCGCACATCTTTCCACACTATGCAAACCTTTCAAAACAATCCATACACCTCTGTAAATCCCCTAAGGAGTAGGCTATAATAAATATAAACCCACGTTTCGCCAATAATGATTTTCGATCCCACGACGTAATACGGGGCGAACCTATTGCCGTCTAGCGGGCCCTTTTTTTTTTTTTTTTTTTTTTTTATCGTGCGAAAAATCCCCACGGATACTACCCCACGGAGCCGGTGGAGGCGGTTATGTCGGACTCGAACCGACTAAAACGCACGCCGTCTTGGGTCCTTGGTTGCCGGAGGTGAGATTGCCAAAAGCATATCTCTCGCACCCCGGCAGACCCAGGAACATCTCTATCGAGATGGCCCCCTTCGGGTTGTGGGGACCACAGTGTCCCCATCTAGCCCCGGTTAC
This sequence comes from Eilema sororculum, assembly GCA_914829495.1. Taxonomy (NCBI): domain Eukaryota; kingdom Metazoa; phylum Arthropoda; class Insecta; order Lepidoptera; family Erebidae; genus Eilema; species Eilema sororculum. Next base: position 6,239,235 of record OU618532.1, read on the forward strand.
GGGGAGGCGCATTTTGCGCCGCCGCCGCGGCCTGCTTCTGCTAGGGTGACATGCGGCTCCACCGGTCACCCCCGTCTAGCGGGCCCTTTGTCTTCGGCTGTATGTTTACTATCGGATGAAGAACAGCTCTATCCCTTAGTCGCCTTTTACGACACCCACAGGAAGAGATGGGTGGTCCTACTCTACTTCACCGGGAACCAACACGACATCGTTCAAAAACTTATTATATTTGAATGAAATTTTTATAGCATTAATTATGCTAACTTTTAAATTCGAAATACATCGGGAAAAAGAAGGGCTCAAGTGGGTCTGTAAGGGAAAGGTCGTGGGTTCAAGTCCCACTTGAGCGCTTCTTTTTCGCGATGTGATTTCGAACTTCGCCCTTATAGACGGATATAAAGAGAAGGAAAATTTGGAATGATTCAAGTGTGGCTCAATAGCTCAGTTGGAAGAGCAGTCCCCCTGTAAGGGAAAGGTCGTGAGTTCGAGTCTCACTTGAGCATTTCATTTTTTCCAATGTTTTTCGAACTTAAAAGTTAGCATAATAAATGCTATAAAAAATTCATTCAAATTATTATATTTCCCAATAAGGTTATTACTTGTAACTTACCAGTAGATCCATACACGGCGTTACGTGTTTTTCCTCTTTCCCATGCACATACCGAAGTTCTGAACAATATAATTTTCTAAGTTCCACACAATGGATACAGTAACCGATATAGAGAATGTTGCAACGATATAACAATTTTCTTGGGAAACTGTAATAAAAAATGATTAGATCCGTGTGAATTGTTCTTAACTAGTTACCGACGTGCCTTTATTAGGGTAGTGATACAAAAACTGTGGTAGTTAGTTTCCGTTCCGCTAAGATACTCCTAGTTATAACCGATTTAGGTTCACCAAAGGTGTATGGGCAATCATTGAGGACATCGGGGCATGTGGCGACTTTACCTATTAGCGGGCACATCTGAATCCACAATAGAATAGTATAGACTAGTCATTAATGTTTGGGATTGTCATACCTTTACGACATTTCATTCCCACACATTTTATTATTCTGTCGTATTCTACTAATGATTGTGCTTCTTATCTTGTTTTATCTAGGGGGACAGAGTCTGTGCATGTTTACCTCTGGACGCTTTGCGTCGAATAGTAGTGGCCCCCGATAAACGATAAGAAATATAAATAGAACGGAACGAGATATATATGTACAAGATGCGCAATTAACGGTCTTCTGCTGGAAAAGAGCGGATCCTAAGCATCAAAATACAAGCTTTATAAGCAAATGCATGAAGATTGGCGCTCGAATGGAGATGGTGTTTAAATAGGTGGACTCCTCTGAAAACGTAATATTTTCTCTCCCTCTCCATTTTGTAAGTATGTTCCCAACATTCTACACAACGCTATCTAGACCCATGGTAAGCATAGCTTAACTAGCTTCTGTTATGGAATCTAGAACGCGGATAAACATACTTAAATACATTTTTTTTACATACATATAATTATACATATTAAACATAGAAACACCCAGACCAATGCAAATAGCCATATTCATGCATACAAATATTTGCACTGAGCGGGAATCGAACCCGCGCCTCCTGCGTGGCAGTCGCGTTCACTACCGCCACGCCACGGAGGCTGTCAATAGAATAGAATAGAATACTCTTTATTGCGCACCAAACGTATATGTAAGTTGCATAGGTACGTCCATAGGCCCCGGTAACCACTTTCCATCAGGTGGGCCGTATGCTTGCCTGCCACGTAAGTGGTTTAATAAAAAAGGAAAGTTATCTACAAACAGCATGAGATTGCCAGCATTTAACATCGTTCTAGTAAAACTTTTACATATAGCATAATAGCAGTCATTAACCCATTCTTCGTAGAATAAAGTCTTCGGGTTCATATATTGTTACGAATGAAATGCAGTTGCCCATGAAATCGGAAGTGCTGCAATTAAGTAGATTTGCTCTTCATAGCGCGTTCGACGTGGTAAAAGTGGGGGCGAAAAGGTTTATGGCTTAATTTGTAACCTGAAGCGTTTTATGTCATTATTCTCATCGAGGCCGGTTCGACCAAACCCGAGTAACGTTTATTCCTAATGAATAATGACTTTATTCGGGAATAGACGATAGACCATAATACAATAATAAATAAAATAATAAAAGACAATAATAAAATTACGTCTTATGCTGAATTTTTTAACTCAACGTTTGACAAGTTCTGTCGAGTGTGCACCACGCTATATGATGGCAAAAGCGAGTTAACATGATTTAGTGTCTAAACACACTATGCCGAAGTTACGCGACCGAAGTTCATCACAATTACGCCTGCAATGCTATTTGAATTACTAACGACACACTATGCCGAAATTACGTCGCGTCATAGCGTAAAGCCTAACTTCGGTCGGGCGTAAGTTCAGCGGCAACTTATTCTGTGAGCAAACATTATACGCGACCGAAGTTCGGTTCGAAAGTAATAACAAGGTCACTTTGTTTTGCGTGTGTCTGTCCAAGCTTCAGTGTTTAAGAAGTCGGCCTTACGATCGAGAGGTCCCGGGTTCAAATCCTGGCCGTTACACTACCGACGTGAACCCACTCCTAGCACAAGCTTAGTTGGAGGGATTAGATGGAATATTAGTAACTTCGGTTCTAATATTCTAAAATAAAATAAAAAAAGATAACACGACACAATTAGCCTATTGCAGTGCACTACTGGTCATAGTTCTCACCCAATGTGCGCCATTCTGCCAATCATCCACATTCGGCATCCAGTCTGTCCCAGCCATCTTTTACAGGTTGTCAGTCCATCTGGCACTAGGTACCTTTCGTTTACCTTCTCGCGGTCTCGACTCTAGCACTCGTTTGCTCCACTGTTGTCGGTCCTTCGGGAGATATGGCCAGCCCACTGCCATTTCAACATGCCTATTATTCTTAACACTGGGCATTAATCTATTTCTGTCCCAACATTATACTATTGTGAGTGTTCGGTATACGGTAAAAAGATTGTTGCTGAATTGAGTTAATATTGAGGTATTAGCGTATAAATTAATTTCGATCATCAGATACACTCTAAGTCAGTAAGTGAGTAGGTATTGTAACAATATTTGCCATGTGAAAACATCGGAAGATACAATTTAACAAAATAAATTGCCCAAATATAATAAAGAAAATAAATAAATAAATATGAATAAATATGAAATAACGTGATGTTATAAAAATAACTGCAATAAATCTGGTAGTCATGAGACGTACTCATAATTCTCTCGTACAAACTATAAGTACCGCAAATACAAAAATTTACTGATTGACAAAATTATAGTAAGTATACCTAAAATTTTTTTTATTTATTTAATTATTTCGTACACACAAGAACAAACACAGAGATATATAGGTGGAAACAGTTGTACAGAGGCTCTGCTTATTTCTAATAGAGATCTCTTCCAGCAGACCTGCGAGAGGAGAGAGTCAGAAATAGAGAACTTAGTGAAAAGTGTGTAGGGAAGATGAGAGTCAAATAAACAAAATATAAATGTGTTGTTATGCTGAGTAAGAATTATAGAAAGAAAATATAAACAAATTTTTCTTTACATTCCGCTGACGCTTGTCCTTCAGACGCACTTGAGTGCAAGCGACGTCGTCGTTCACTCGTATTGATCGTTAAGTTGCGTAATCGATGCATTCTCGATTGCTTACTGTTTTGTCATACCGATTGTTCGTTATGTACTATCGACCAAAGTGGTTTTGAAAAACCTACTTTTTGTCGATCTTTTTACATCGGTTTCAACGACTGTAATTATACGTACCTATTGTGTTTCAACTTTTTAAATTTCTAGGACATGATTGGAATTGGGTTTATCCACTTAGTTATACTATTAGTTATACGATATAACAAAATGGACTGAAAAAGTCCAAATAGTTATACTGCGTAGTATAACTACGTGGATTCGATTAATTTAGGTTGTTTTAGTCCAAATAGTTATACTGCTTAGTATAACTACATGGATTCGAGTAATTTGGGTTGTTTTAGTCCAAATAGTTATACTGCTTAGTATAACTACATGGATTCGAGTAATTTGGGTTGTATTAGTCCAAATAGTTATACTGCTTAGTATAACTACATGGATCCCATTAATTTGGGTTGTATTAGTCCAAATAGTTATACTGCTTAGTATAACTACATGGATCCGATTAATTTTGATCGGATTCATTCATTTAGTTATATTCGTAAGTAAACAATCGCTTTATAATATTTATGGGCATTTTATGTTCCAACACATTTGTATTTGAATTGAAAATAATTAGATACCAAAATATGAGTATGTAAAAAATTTATTATATAAAAAAAGGAATGAAGCAGCAGGAGTGCACAAATTGCATTGCGAAAGACTAGAAGAAGTAACTGTACCCCGACAATATTTATCACTACTTGTACTCTTAGGTGATTACATTTCTGATGGGAGACGAATTTTAGTATTTTGTTCGTCATATATTTTACCTATGGTGTATGCTTTGATGTCGGACATGTATATCGTATTGTTCAGAATAATAATTTTAGTCAGAAATTTCATATTGGAAACCAAACAAGTTTATGTTCGACTTTGAGAAAGCGTCATGTAGATAAAACCGCGTAGATAGTACTCCCAAATGTTCAGATAAAAGGAGTTATATTTAGGAGTTATATATACGCATTATATTCCGATAGTATTTGGAGAAAAGCTAAACAAAGAAAAAAGGGATAAATGGTAAAAAAAATATGTAGGGCTTTATACTGTGCTACCACTTCTCCCAAATATCCATATTCGCGTAGGATGGGAATTTATTAAAGATAAGACTGCAAAAATACAAAAATATTTAAAAAAAAAACCCATATGACTTACTTTGAAAATTACTGGCTCAAGAGTGATGAATTCATAAAATCATGGTGTGTGTTTAGAAAGAGGCATCGTAGTGCTAACCAAGTTGAGGCATGGCATATGAACTTAAACCAAGCATGCTAAACCAGGAAACATGTAAGCATTATGCAATTTTTGAAAGTGACCCTGGAAGATGCCGAAGATGTTATAGTCGATATTGGGAAAAGTAAAGAGAACCGAAAAGAAGGCAGTTTAGTCAATGACATGATGATAACGCACGCACAAATGCATATAGTTAAAGATAATATCACAATAGACACTTTTGAAGAAACAGTGCGATAGCATTTTACTCACTAGATATTTACTTGCTCTGCAATGCTTGTGCCTGGATGAAAGTAATTATTTTCAATTCGAATAAAAATGTGTTGGAACATAAAATGCCCTTAAATATTATAAAGTGATTGTTTATTTACGGATATAATTAAATTGATGAATCTGATCAAAATTAATCGGATCCATGTAGTTATACTAAGCAGTATAACTATTTGGACTAAAACAACCCAAATTACTCGAATCCATGTAGTTATACTAAGCAGTATAACTATTTGGACTAAAACAACCCAAATTACTCGAATCCATGTAGTTATACTAAGTAGTATAACTATTTGGACTAAAACCACCCAAATTACTCGAATCCATGTAGTTATACTAAGCAGTATAACTATTTGGACTAAAACAACCCAAATTACTCGAATCCATGTAGTTATACTAAGCAGTATAACTATTTGGACTAAAACATCCCAAATTAATCGAATCCACGTAGTTATACTACGCAGTATAACTATTTGGACTTTTTCAGTCCATTTTGTTATATCGTATAACTAATAGTATAACTAAGTGGATAAACCCTTGGAATTCAATGTTCTCACATGTATAGTACTGTTATTATTATTATATAACTATTGTTATTGCTAACAGCATAAATACAATGAACGTTATTGACCTATAACAATACAAATTAAATTATGATGGTGCAGTCGCTACTAAGACAAAAACAATAACCAAACCTCGTCAGCATCCGAAATGAAAACTTTGGACGTAACTGGTAAATCGCTATAAGGACGATGATGACTATGATACAATATTCTGAAAGGATTTTAAAATCTGTGAAAAATATCATTCAAAAATCAATTTAAAGACAAATAAAAATTATTTTAGTCAAAAATCTCAAAATTGTAATAAAATGCTACTAATATTCATTTTTATAGCACACCTACGATGGAATATTATATCCTATAATCCTATTGTAGCACCACAATCCTAAACCACAGATAACATAATACTAAACCCAAATTAAGCATGCCATCAATCAATTTTGGTGCTGGTGCAAACTGTTATTGAGAAAGTAAAATGTAAAGAAAAGTAAAATGTGATTTTCTGATTAGCTAAAAAAATTATTTCTCTTTCAACAATGAGCGTAGACGGCCTAGTTTTGCATAACAATTTCATTAATTTCCGTTCAGGTACTATTATAGTTTCAGGAAGTTCATCATAATATCAACGAAGCGGTTGAGATCCACCATCCACGTGTGCCCTAGGGCATGCTGTAATAGCGGCGGTAAGACCCATCATGGAGGAGTGGCTAGAGAGGCCACACGGCAGCCTCTCGTACCGGCTAACGTAGGTGATTACCGGACACGGGTGTATCGGGAGTTACCTGTGTCGGATCCGGAAGGAGCCAACGTCCGAGTGCTATCACTGTGATGCGAGCGAGGACACAGAGCTGCACACGCTGACCGAGTGCCCGGCGTGGGACACGCCGAGGCGGGTCCTAGTGGCGGCTCTGGGGGTGGGGGTCCTCACACTCGCCACGTTGCTTACAGCGATGGTACGATGCGCGAACGCTTGGGGTGCGGCTGCCTCCTTCTGCGAGCAAGTAATGCTCGAGAAGAGGGCGGCCGGTTGGGTCCGGACTAGACTACGGGCCCGGGAAGCCCGCGCAGAGCGAAGGCAAACCGGACGTCGGAGGTCGCAGAACGACCTCCGTCCTCCATGAGCGCTGGCCTGGGGGTGACCGGTGGAGCCACCAGTCACCCTAGCAGAAGCAGGCCGCGGCGGCGGCGCAAAAATGCGCCTCCCCGTAACCGGGGCTAGATGGGGACACTGTGGTCCCCACAACCCGAAGGGGGCCATCTCGAAAGAGATGGTCCTGGGTCTGCCAGGGTGCGAGAGATATGCTTTTGGCAATCTCACCTCCGGCAACCAAGGACCCAAGACGGCGTGCGTTTTAGTCGGTTCGAGTCCGACATAATTAACCACTTCCACCGGCTCCGTGGGAGCGGTATCCGTGGGAATTTATCGCACGATAAAAAAAAATCCACGTGTGCCCTAAAATAAAAGTAGCATAATGTTTTATGCTTTTAATTAGCTATCAGCCAGTGAAGGTCCCGTCAAAATTGGCCTAGCTGCTCCAGAAAATGTTTAACTCAACCCAACAGACATAACTCATAAAAATGTATATCATACTCGTAATGTACTTATATTTTTCAATATAAGAATGCAATAAAAGCTTCTAAGTTATTGTTTCAACGTTCCACCAAGTGCCATCAATCAACAGTTTAAACAGTTTTACAACTAATACGCCAAATTTATTTATTTGTATAGACATAACCTCATGAAAAGGCTATCCTATCGTAAAGCCTAGAAAATAAGCGCAGGCTTGAGCAACACTGATTTAAAAATACTTTCATATAATTTTCCAATATGTTTCACATGGAGTACTAAAGCTTCTAACAGAGTCGATATTGAATACAATGCAGTATTTTTCCGACTGTCTATTGTATTTTTCTTATTGTGCTTCAAAATGAGATACTCGAATTGTCTAGACATTGCTTTTTTAAATTAACTGCATTTATAATAATGGCAGAATTGTGTTGGTGAAATTAATGACCAATCAAATATGCTAAACTTGTGTTTCTTGATTTGTACTTTTTTTTTCTTCAAACGTAATAATTTACCATATTGATAATTTACGTACTTATATTTCTACCCACGACGGAACGGAGATGGTATATGCGTTTTGATTTCAAACGTCGAAACATTGAATTTATGCAATAATTAGCATAAAATTATTTATAAGATACAAGATTGGTTATTGTGATAGTAATGTTTATCTTTGCTAGATGTCACTGAATATGTTTAATTTTGTCACATTCGTTTTGTACTTACAGAATAACCCTTCAAATAGTGTTACATAAATACCCCTGAAAATTATATCCAAAATGGTACTATTACAGAATTCCAGGTTTCTTTTTAGGTGAACTGGATGCGAAAGGCATAGGATAGGAAGCAATGGCGCACATTGGGAGAGGTCTATATCATACAGAGGATTCAATCAGCCTGTAGCCCACCGCAGTGCACTGCTGGAAATAGGCCTCTATCAATGTGCACCATTTCATCCCGATCTTCTTGCACATTGCTACTTTAGCTTGCTTTTTTTGCGAGCTGTGTCGGTAACTTTAGTACCGGTAACGACAAGAACAGAGGATTACAATAGGCTAATTGATTGATTGAATTCATCGAGACTAGCTTTTAAATGAGTTCTTATTCTGTTTTCACTTACATTATACGCATTTGCTTATACTTATATCATACGCTTTTACTTAGATTAATAACTATCATTTACATTAAAGTCAACTTTTTATTCCTCGACTATTATCTCCGCAATACTGAAGTCCGTACTTATAGTTTTAGCTCAGCTCTTAGAGTTTGCGAAGGCGAAAATCTCTTGCAATTTGAAGTTATTGCTTTTCTTGTTTTATGATAGTGGTCGGTTATCTTTTGTATGCTAAGCTATTGGGAATGTAGGTCAGCGTAATCTTAGTAGACGTTGTTTGTAAAAGTAACTTTGGATTGCTGTTTTGCATCTTTTAATCTGTTATCAAATTAAATATCTCTTTGGTGGGAGAAATTTTACCGGCTTGTTTTGTTAAAACGAAATCAAATACTTTTTTTATTAATTTTGGGGATAAAATAGTATTCAAATATCCCAAGCGACAACGGTATGGGGTGCTTCAAAGCATCAGTAGATTTTTACAGGGTAAGCAGACAGTTTAAAAAATAAGACCGGCTTTGTCACTTTTTCATGTTTTTTCCCAGAAACATTTCCATTTGATCAAAAAATAATGTTCCTTTTTCATAACTCTTTTAGATCAAAACCATTATAATGTCAATTTGTTCTCTTTTCTCATTTTTTAAATGAGTTTTTCTTCACAATCGCAATGTACAGCCAAAGAAGGGCAACTAAGATGGTTGGAGTGCTAAGCAATAAACCCTGTGAGCAACGCTTGAAAGAACTGGGTCTCACTTCTCTTGAATGACGCAGGCAGCGTCTGATAGAAGCGTATAAGGTACTCACCAACTACTACAATGTCTTAGGAATGAAGAATATGTTTCTAGAAAATGAGAAACATCTTCGTGGGCAATTATTAAAACTATGTAGAAGACAATGTAAAGACACCCCTTAAAATACTTTCTTCCGAACCGAGTGGTCGCTAAGTGGAACAGCATGCCTGAATATGTCATAGAGGCCCCCACTGTGAATGCGTTTAAGAACAGACCAGTTAGTGTCTTCAGATCGAAGGATACACACGCATCAGCTCATTGAGCTGCTAATGGGATTCGCAAATAGTAAACAGTGGGAATTGCAATAATAAATAGTGAATAGTAATACATGAAATTAAGAATAATGGCATATAATTATTTAGGTACTAACTTTTTAAAAATTAGTAGTCCCAGTGCTAGCACTGGAATAGTAATGTGTTCAATATCGGCTGATCAAGCCGTCGACTCCCAGATCGATAGTTCTTTTAATATCTTAACTTAAAGGTTTTATAGGTATTGCAAGTAAATTACCATAAAAAAGATACTTTTACCCACGTAAACGCATCATTAAATGTAAATAAAACCAGTAACATAATATTGCACTGATGTCTAACAATAACTCTGCAAAAATGCATCATAAGTTTGAAAATATATCCTGCCTAGGTTAGAAAAACGGAGCGCCAACGAAAATGCATTATACGCAACAGAATTGTGACATTATCGGCTTATAAAGTTCGTTGGAAAAGCTGGTACGATCGGTAGTGATAAGGTTGATACCGTTAAAACGCCTAACAGATTATCACCCTTATGTCTGCATTGATAAAGTCTACAATGACGCAGGTGTAAAAAGAATTGTTTATGAATCTGCGTTGAAAGTCGAGAACGATAACTCAAAGGGGAAAGGATATGCGATGCAAAGCTGGAAAAGTATCAAAGAATATGGCTTGCAAAGGTGCTCCACTGGTCCTTAATTATGTCGAATTGATACGACAGTTTAGAAAACTATAATGTAAGTAGAATGCTGCAGGAAATAGTAATATCAGCCTTGATTAAAATTTGGCTCACTCATGGAAGTGAATTGTTTATAAATATTAAATGATACATAATAATAATAATATTCCATAACATCCTACACACATATATATAGACTCATGTTAAGCTTAACTAGCTTGTGTTATGGAATCTAGAATGCGGATAATGGGATAAACATACTTAGATACTTTTTTTGTAATGGTAGGTATATTCTAATTTGTCTAAATAGTAACTTTGTAGCCTGTAGCGGCTACGTACCCACTCGACCTCCAAGATTCTACCCTCTCACAAAAGTACCCACTGGACCCTCACTTTTAGGTCCCACTGGACCTCCTTCAAAATATAATAATTAATGTGCCCACTCGACCTCTTTTTAAGTGCCCACTGGACCTTCAAAATTAAATCAAATAAAAATACTCCACTGGACCTCCTTTGTTAGTGGTTATTAGACCTCGGAAAAATATGTGTTCATTTGTTATTCGTTCGGTATTATTTTAACAAGAAAAGGTACAGTTACGTGGAAAATTGTTAATCGGAAGTCCAATAATTATAAAACTTGCTAGGTAAACCTTGTTTAGCCTATTTTATATTCCTGTAAATATTAGTTTATAACTTTTTTTTAATGAATTTTTTATAGCATTTATTATGCTAACTTTTAAGTTCGAAAAACATTGGAAAAAATGAAATGCTCAAGTGAGACTCGAACTCACGACCTTTCCCTTACAGGGGGACTGCTCTTCCAACTGAGTTATTGAGCCACACTTGAATCATTCCAAATTTTCCTTCTCTTTATATCCGTCTATTCCGCTCATTTGTTTATAACAAATGAGGATGTCACATCATGACATCGTTTGGTTTAATAAACTATTATTTTTTATATTATTATATTACATACTTACTACATAATGTATTTTAATTGATTTTTGATACCGTATCTGCCCTTGATACCCCGTGGTACCAAGGGGATTCTGTTCCCGTCGCGGGCGGAACATGTTCCGCCGCAGATGACCCCGCCACCTCGGTCGCCTGTTGCGCCTGGCGTGGTCATTGACGACGACGTGCCCGAGGTCACTTGGGTAGAAATAGAGCTGGCGGTGCGAGGGCTTAGAGCCAAGAAGAACACCGCCCCGGGACCCGACGGCATTCCAGACTCTAGGGGAAGACGGTATCGAACCCTGACTGCGAGGGTTCCTCAGCGCACGCTTGGAGCGGGGCCATTTTCCGAAGATGCAGAAGACGGGGAAACTGTTCCTCATCCGCAAAAACGGACCATAGTGTTGCTCGACGAGGTGGGCAAGCTCTTTGAAAGAATAATTGCCAAGCGCCTCGTCGAGCACCTCTCTAGAGTGGGGCCGGACTTAGCGGACACGCAGTACGGCTTCCGCCGGTGGCGTTCCACTGTGGATGCCATCATGCGCGTGAGGACTCTGGCGGAGGATGCGGTCGCCCGGGGCGAGGTGATGTTAGCGGTGTCCTTGGACATGTCCAACGCGTTCAACACCTTGCCCTGGAGTTGCATCAGGGAGGCGCTCGTGTACCACGATGTGCGTCTCTATCTTTGCCGCATAGTCGGGGCGTACCTGACGGAGAGAGCCGTCATCTACTGAAGTGCGACCGGTGTCGGTAGGCGTGAGATGTCGTGCGGTGTCCCACAGGGATCGGTCCTGAGGCCGCTACTGTGAAACATTGGACACGACTGGGTGCTTCGCGATGAGCTCGCGTTCGGTGCCACCGTCACGTGCTACGCGGGACGACACGCTAGTGACGGTGAGTGGCGCTACACACCGCGAGGCGACCCAGAGGGCCACGACCGCTGTTGCTCAAGTCGTGGATCGGATCCGGCGGCTGGGTCTCGAGGTGGCTCTGCACAAATCCGAGGCCTTGTTCTTTCATGGCCCTCGGCGCGGGCCACCACCGGGATCCAGCCTGACAGTTTGAGGTACTCCCATCGACATCAAGCCCCGGTTGAAATACCTGGGGCTCGTATTCGACGGTCGGTGGGACTTCGGAGAGCACTTCCGAAGTCTGCGCTCCAAACTGTTGGTGTCAGCTAACGCGCTGGTGCGGCTGCTGCCCAACTTGAGGGGCCCGGAGGACTCCTGCAGGAGACTCTACGCGGGTATCGTGCGGTCCAAGGCCCTATACGGGTGCCCAATATGGGCGGAGACCCTGACGGTCCATAATGCACATCCGCTGCATGGTCTGCAGCGTGCAATGGCCAGCAGGGCCACCACGGGGGGGTACCGCACGATATCCCTGGAGGCGGCGAGTCTCCTTGCCGGATCCTTACCGTGGAACCTGGATGCAAGAGCCCTTTCGATGCTATATCGGTACCGAAAGGAGGCGCGGGAGCAGGGACGGGAACCCGAGCCCGAAGAAATTCGGGCCGTGAGGTCTTAGCTCTACAGGGACATGGTAGCTACGACTTGGGCGACCAAGCGCAGGGCACGCCGTAATAGCGGCGGTAAGACCCATCATGGAGGAGTGGCTAGAGAGGCCACACGGCAGCCTCTCGTACCGGCTGACCCAGGTGATAACCGGACACGGGTGTGTCGGGAGTTACCTGTATCGGATCCGGAAGGAGCCAACGTCCGAGCGCCATCACTGTGTCGCGAGCGAGGACACAGAGCTGCACACGCTGACCGAGTGCCCGGCGTGGGACACGCCGAGGCGGGTCCTAGTAACGGCTCTGGGCGTGGGAATCCTCACACTCGCCACATTGCTCACAGCGATGGTACGATGCGCGAACGCTTGGGATGCGGCCGCCTCCTTCTGCGAGCAAGTAATGCTCGACAAGGAGGTGGCCGGTCGGGTCCGGACTAGACTCCGGGCACGGGAAGCCCGCGCAGAGCGAAGGCGAACCGGACGTCGGAGGTCGCAGAACGACCTCCGTCCTCCATGAGCGCTGGCCTGGGGGTGACCGGTGGAGCTGCCTGTCACCCTAGCAGAAGCAGGCTGCGGCGGCGGCGCAAAGTGCGCCTCCCCGTAACCGGGGCTAGATGGGGACCCTGTGGTCCCCACAACCCGAAGGAGGCCATCTCGAAAGAGATTCCGAGAGAGAGAGAGAGTCCGACATAACCACCTCCACCGGCTCCGTGGGGGTGGTATCCGTGGTGATTTATCGCACGATAAAAAAAACCTCACCTCCGGCCTAGCACCACGACCCACAGTCGGCGTGCGATTTTAGTCGGTTCGAGCCCGACATGACCTCTCTCCGCACAAAAAAAATGGTTTTTTTTTTGCCTGTAGTATAGTAGTAGTCTGTCCTGTCTTGTAGTACCACGGGAGGTCTTGCATTACCCCTGGTACTACTTATCAATTTAACGTTATAAGTTACCATTACAAACGTATTCGAAGTATCACTTTTGTGCGTATCACTTTTGTGCGTGATTGTATTTTAACTTTTTCAAATGAAGATGTACAAATGAGGTCGAATGGAACTCGATGTTTGACAGAGGGTCTAGTGGACACTAATGTAAAAATGAAATCCGAGATTGAGGGTCCAATTCTAACGTGGAGGTCCAGTGGATCATATTTATAGATGAGGTCGAATTTTGAGGGTCCAGTGGGTACGTAGCCTTTGTAGCTTTCACTGGGTATTTAAGTAGGTATTTTTGAGCATTCGTGGTCAGTCAACGACATAAATATCTTGACAACACAGTCCCAAATTATTTTCTTAAAAATAAGGTCTTAAGTACAAATCAATCTATTTTATTTATTTAAATTATATTATTGTCCGAACTGGTGTGAAGTAACACTAGAATCCCTCATGAGGAAGGGGGGAAAACCTAGGAATTAAGAACATTTTGAGCACTTTGTTCGTCAACATCTTGCTGATGCAGACCGTACATAAAATTTGCTGCAAAATAGCATAGATAGATACGTTTGAATTCATTAATAGGGATCACTCTATTATCTTTCTATTGCTACATCTGATGAACAAATTGTAGTCGTAGTTGAAATATAGCCATAGCAATAACCTGATAAATGCACTTATTAAACTGTAATGTTAAACTTATGACCACATAACTATTTATTTTGCATTAAATAATATATTAATGTTTCAGTTAAACGAAACCCATGTCCCATGAGATATATTTGTAACACATCTATATGCTATTTCTTCTATTAGTTTTTGTCCTTTATTAATATTATTTCAACCTTCGTCTGCAGGGCATTGGTCTCTCAAAATAACGATATATTTTATGTTTAAGCTTGTGCTGTCTTCATGGATACACTGTTGTCCTTGCTCCTTGGTAGTTAACTAGCTACATAGTTCAGAGTTTACTTCTAATAATTTCAGCGCGAGTTGTTGAAGCGGTGTTGTTTTTAACCGAGTTCGAAAAAGGAGGAGGTTCTCAATTCGTCTGTATACATAATATATTTTTTTTTATGTATGTTCACCGATATCTCCGCCAATTATAAACGGATTTCAAGTTTTATTTTTTTGCTGGATAGGGTTCACTTCTGAGGTGGTCCCATTTTCATCAGGTCAAGATCTGATGATGGAATCCAGGAGAAATCGAGGGCAATAGTCGAAAATTGTATGGTCGTATGGTACTTTTGTTACATAATAATGTCTTACTCAGGTATATGCTTCAGGGTGTCAACATCTGATGCTGCTGTGCTGATGATGAAGCTACTGAACTCCTTAACGGTTAGGAGTTGGGAAACAGTACTGCCATTGGTGGATGATAAATATTTAGTAGTATGTAGGGCTAACGTGTTGCTTGTGACTGTGCTGAGCAGAAGGTCCTCGAAGCTAAACGTTCTTGATGTCATATTAACCGCTATATAAATTGCCCTAGGAGCAAAACGTCCACAATTGAAATAGTTTGCTGGTTTTTGAAGCAAAATGTTATTGTTGCTTAATGTTCGCAAAGTAAAACGTACTGAGAGCAAAACGTACTGAGAGCAAAACGTCCTCAATTTGTGTGTTCGCAAAGTAAAAACTACTGACAGCAAAACGTCCTCAATTTTGTGTCGCTGGACGAATGGAATTGAAACATGGGCTCACACCGACTTGTTTCAACGTTAGGATAATTTAAAAATCAGGGTCTAAATTATTGTAATTATTTATTTATGCTTAAACTAGCTTTAGCCCGCGGCTCCGCCCGCGTGGATGTCGGTTATCGCGGCCAAACATAGCCCATGTCCTTTCTCATGGTCTAATCTACCCCTACACCTAATTTCATCAAAATCGGTTCAGCGGTTTAGGTGTGAAAGCGTAACATACAGACAGACAGACAGACAGACAGACAGTTACTTTCGCATTTATAATATTAGTATGGATTATGTTCCTGTTTAATTAAAATTTATACTTGAGCTAATAGAGTTAATATGTAACATTTAGAATCTTTTTTATTATTGTAATTCTTCTTAAAAATTCGTGAGGTGTGATACTCACTTCTTCTAATTTCTTCTTTAATTCTGTGTACCGGATGTTGAAAATGTTATCCACCTTTCGCCTCTTGCTACCGTGAAACATAATGTTATTGAATCTTATCTCCTGCCACTTTGCTTCTTTCCTTAGGGTATCGATAAACAGTACTAATGTTGGTTTCCTATTTACTTTTGAATTAAAACGTCTATTCCGACCTTCTAGAGGATTATTCGTTCGAAAAATATCGTTGTAACAGCTTATATTCATAGTTGATTTTGATTTTAACCATTGATTCTCAAAGTAATCAAGAAATGTCTGCATGATCTCAGTATTCCCAGCATGCTGCTTAATGTATGACTAACACTACGTGTGGTAACTTGCCGGCAGTAGGGGGAAATTTGCACAAATTCTGATTATCTTTCTCGACTCTTTGCAGTCATTGGCTTTCAAACACTCGGCCTTTCTCCAAACAGCTTTATTTAAGTGGAAGTAACATCCTGATATATTTATTTGCGGAAAGGAATTTAAAATAACTTTTCGAAAAATATACTTTATCTTATTATTTCTATACCTAAAGTTTTCAAGCACGTAGATTTTATCTAAAGAGGTTTCATAAGTGGCAAAAACAGTACATTTGCATGAAAGAGCTCTTTTAACTCATCTATTATTGTGGGATATTATTTTGTTCTTTAACCTTGCCAGGTAAATTGCTCGTGTTAGAAATGGGTATGCATCGGTGGTAAACATGGTTCCGTAAAATTCGTACCCTGTGCCTACTCGTCTCCTCAAATATTTTAGGCTTTCACTCCTCTTATATATTAATTTATTTGAAATAGGGTGGTAAACGAAAGTTATAGTGGACCTATTGTAATGAAATTCTTAGTTAAAGTGAATGATTATGCGACCTATTTTTATTAATCTCACAGAAATAAAATCTTTTGCGGCAGCAATTTGAAATTTGTAAAATTCGTTACTCCAAGATATTTCAAACAACCCATCCCTTGTGGGTTGTAAATAGTAACGAAAAAACCTTCAATGTATTTAAAAAATTAAAGAGAAGTCAAGATAAACCGATAAGCCACAAAGAGCAAACTTCATAAGTCTTCTAGAAGATTATAAAGTACTAAAAGCTGTGCAACTTACTACAGTTTGAGCCAGTCTTTGCTTTATTAAACTTTTCGGTTATTATTGTGTAGCCGCTAGCCCATTGTGCTCTGCGATTTTTTATTTATGCCTATAACTATTTCCAAGAACAGGACCATTAGTGCAAAACCCATGATAGTTCAGGAGGTTGACACTTAATCAAGAAATCAATTTTTTTCTTTCTTTTCTTCTTTACTTCAATGTATTTCAACATAATTATTGTAATCAGAACATAAAATGACTAACTTTATGCTAGACCGCATGTGTCATGGAATCAAACAACTTCAAAGTCCTAATTTTTTTTTATGAGTCTTACATCCGGAGGTGTAGTTAAGTACTAACATGATTTAATTTAACTACGCAGGAAACCTTTCCTTATGGTTTAGGACAGAACTAAATAATCAAAACTAACGGTCAACCTCCGGTACCAGAGGCGAAGCAATAGAAAAAAAAAAGAATTCACATTGACCAGTTCTTTTGTCTCGTAAATTTATGATCGGCCTTTATAGTTTTGTGGTTTGGCATGAAAGGCTTAGGACTTATAACATTGCTTAAGTATTTCAATAGTATATAGTAATCTAATCTGGTGGATATGTAACATGAGGAGAATGGATAGAGCAAAAAAATAGCAGGTACATTAGAGGAAAATTTCTGTAATTGTATTTATGATAAATGGTGTGACATATAAATTGAGAATAGATGAAGGCAATGTTAGTAAAAAGGATCAAAGTATTAATGAAGGTGCAGGAAACCTCGGCACTAATCAGTACCAATAAGTTGTGATGATGAATGAATGCAAAAGCAGTGTAACTTACCTATGAACTATGTTTGCAGTTTGCAAACAGTTAGCAAGTTTAAATGCTGGACTATGTAACTAGCAAAGTGAAATCTCTCTTAGCACAAGCATTATGGTTTTCATGACATTACAGGTTTTGGTTTATTCCTAATAGTGTAAATAATTGTGAACCATGGAATAGAGTTGCTTTATTTAGTTTCAATTTAAAACTGGAGTGATTTGGTATTATGGTTACAAATTCCGAGTTACAAAATTCAGAGTCACTTTCCAGCTTTATACAAAATGTATACCCAGAAATAACATTCAACCGAAATGCCGTTCGTAATTCTACGAAAACTGAAGTCTGAAGGTACTCACGCTAAATATATCGAAACTTCTACGATCCAGTTCGCACGCCGATTTATCGTGGCCCTCTCGCCCCAAAACTTTTGCGAACTCACTGTGCTAAGGCGTAAATTCAATTTTAATATTGCCAGAATACCAATTGGGACCGCTTAAAGTAATTGCTTGCAAATAACTAAGTTATTGCCAAGTATCGAGTAAATTAGAGAAGGTACCTAAAGGAATCATTGTTAGGAAGTATTTCACATAAACTTCTGATTAAATAATTGAAGTATTTACGAGAAGTTGAACGCAATTATTTAGCGGTATTATGTTTGAAGGGCCGATGAAATGGTTAAGTAGCCGACCCTAACATACGTGGTGTGCTATGTGATAAATGGTGTTGTATTATTGACGATGTGACTAACAGGTAAGAAAAACCTGACTGTCACACTGGTGTCACTACGAGTCCGGCATTGTTATATCAGGACTCCTAATCATATAAGTCAGTTCATTGTTCTGCAGAATATATTCATGTCTTATACAGTTTATGATGTTAGCTACGTATACTAAATCAAATATAATATAGTTTAATTCAATTTGGTCACAAAGTTCTATATTTTTAAACGCCTATAGCAATGCTTCTACATTTACAGTCAGGCTAGCTAGGCAACAGGTATGTAGCCTATGAGAAAAAAAAAGAAAATAGAAGATAAAATCAGTGATTGAAATTAAACCAGTGAACGAATGTTACCAAATTAATTAAACTTTTATTTCAATTACACTATTTTGTTTGCATTCAGATTGAACAAAAAAAGTGATGAGAATTTTTCACAGACAGCATATAGATTAAAATAGCTCACAAGGATTGAATGTGCATATTTTTAATTTAACTATTTTGTTTTCCGTTTTGGCTACCTCAAAATCAAAAATATAGGTATCACTGATTTTCACCGTTGCCGTGTTAGTTAAAGGGTTGACCCTTTTGACCCATCAAATTTGAATTTGGTTGTTTGTTATAGGAAATTTACCTGCTTGGAAGTTTTATTTAATTCTATAGATAGGCATTGCTTGCTCCATGTGAAATACGACTAATATTAATAGTAATTTGAGTAACGATAGTATTTAATAATGTATTAGTGTTGGTGGAATTTTGAAGTCAACTTTACCTCCTTGGTGATGCACTGCTGATTGAAAGACAATGCTCTGGCGCAGGCCTTTCTCTCGGAGTTGAGAGGCTAGCGGTGGTGACTCCCATAAAAGTCAGTCAGTTATACCTAAAGAAACTAAAGGAGTAAGTGGACCTCAGACTTTGAGGTGAAGGCCTAGGACGCAATCGGGAACAACGTTAAAATAATAATGATAATTTTAGTGAAGTTTTTTTCTATTATGTCAGTAGGTATTGGGGAGTCAGATCAAAGTGTCGCTTTATGTCCATTGTCCATTACATACTGTGATTTTACAAAAACAATTAAATGTTTTTTATTAATCAAGTTAAAAATTATTATAAAATCTGAAAAAAAACAAACATATAATTTGCTTGAATGAATTTTTTATAGCATTTATTATGCTAACTGTTAAGTTCGAAAAACATTGGAAAAAATGAAATGCTCAAGTGAGACTCGAACTCACGACCTTTCGCTTACAGGGCGACTGCTCTGCCAACTGAGCCATTGAGCACCACTTGAATCATTCCAAATTTTCCTTCTCTTTATATCCGTCTATAAGGGCGACGGTGCAGCCATCTACCAACATTCTTACGAACTGTTGGAAACAATGAATGATTTTTCAACCATTTTTAAACATTGAATTTTGATGACTGCGCCCAAATATTTGAATGAATTTTTTATAGCATTTATTATGCTAACTGTTAAGTTCGAAAAACATTGGAAAAAATGAATGAAATGCTAAAGTGAGACTCGAACTCACGACCTTTCGCTTACAGGGCGACTGCTCTGCCAACTGAGCCATTGAGCACCACTTGAATCATTCCAAATTTTCCTTCTCTTTATATCCGTCTATAAGGGCGACGGTAAGCGAAAGGTCGTGAGTTCGAGTCTCACTTGAGCATTTCATTTTTTCCAATGTTTTTCGAATATAATTTGCTTTTATTCTATGTATGTATGTAGTTACTGTGGATGGTATACTTCAGTTTGGTATTTATTTGGGTGTAGTTCACTTAGAGCACTCAACTGAATAGCAACGGAGCGAATAGCACCTAGCCATGTCCACGAATCTATAAAGAATTTTGGCAGGTGTTATTCGTGGATACTAATTTATTTAACGAAATTCCACGAAGAGCACCTAGGGTGCATGCTGACTCATAACACGTGTTGTCGTGGCCCCAATTTAGAACATAACTGATATTACGCGCAGCTACCTTTCCTATGTTATAAAAGGAACTTCATCCCACGCACGCTTCAGCTGTGGAGAGTGTTGCAATAATTGGATTTTTATAGATTATGAAACTTCAATCTATCTCTGTATAACAATTCAGTCAGATCTATTTAGCCATTGGAGCGTGATTGAGTAACGAACATCCAAACATCTCCACAAACTTTCACATTCATAACATTAGTAGGATAGGATACAGTTTTCATACACGGGTAAATCTCAAGACCAAGAAAGGATCTCACCCTTATCCTTCTTGGATCAAAGGGAAACAACCCACGGCTTCCAAAGCCTACGTTGGAACCTCACCGCATTGCGGCGAATAGCGAAAAAGAAATAAAACGTTTACCGCTTTCGCCGCGTGATTGTTAAATATTTTATGTTCCCAAGAGATTTAGGCTCGTCGTGTCAAACCAGGATATTAAGCCGTGTTTTTACAGTTCGTGAATTGGCTAGAGAATTTAGTTCTACTTTTCTTACTAAAAAGCACACACTTACAAATGAACAGGATAATGAGAATGACACATCTATTGCGATCATATAACTAATAATAAAAGGAGTAAAAGGGACATCACTTGTACCAGAATTCATGTCGCTGCTTCCTTTCTATTAACACATAATACATAGAGAACTCCTTAAGCAAGATTCGGAGAGCACGAGAAGACGTCGGTCTCGGTTGCCATACGAAAATCTATGGTCTACTAGTCTAACTCCAGAACTTTCGTATAGCCCATTGGTTGTGGAGGTCGGTAGTCGCTTCACAGAAAATATCGAAGTTCAGCTGCAGCACAATAGACTGGAAAGCCGATCCAAAACTGAGTTGAGAAAAGGTTCAGAGGATGACCCCCTTCGTACGGTTACTCAATCGCGCGATTGCCGTGCTATCTTGAACTCTACTATAACTTGGGATGTCTTGCGATCTTGTCGCACGCTCTGTCACACACACATCCGGTATTCCCTCAAGATTGTTAGTGTGAAGGGCGCTATTTAACATACAGAACTCCATAATATACGCGTTCATGCAACTGTGGTGCAACACTTAAATAGACATTGCTTAATTCGGTGAAGCATGTTTGTATACATTCTGTTAGTCTGTAAAGTTTGCAGAATGTATAGACCAAGGTTAACATGATGTCGATTATATTGACAGGCCGGCCGGCGCGGCGGTTCGGATTTCTTCCTTGCCGTATACTTCTATACCTTTTATTATTATTATTTTATTATTAGTTCTATAATTGCAATAACAATTATTGTATGAAATTTACTGTGATTTTAATTTACAGGTACCTGAAACAGTAACAATAGTTAATTTTACAAAATATCACGTCAAGGTTGATAATAAAACCACAGTGAAACTATGAGTTAACGAGTGTACAAAAATAATATAGCCTGTAAATTACATTTTCCTTCTTCATTATTTGAAAATTTTGTATAAGGTTTTGCAATAGGTTATGCCATGGCAAATTATTCCTTTGCAATTATTTAAATATGCTACATTAATATTTATTGTAAATGTTCTGATTGCTTCAACTTCGATTTTTTTCTAATTTTATTAACTGTGCTTAGAAGTTGATTTTCACAGCTGCAAGATTTTTTACATCTTATTATTATTTGAGATTAATTTCAGCGTAATATCTCTACACGTTCCTGAAAAGTAGGTTCTTGAGTAACTTTTAAGGTACCGATACGTATTATAAATTAAGAAATTCTAAGGTTTAATTTTCCATTAGTAAAGCTCAGGATTTGCAAGTGTTTGTTAAACGACACCCTTTGATCGTTTTATTTACGCCACATGTGGAAATACAAAGGCGAGTGGTAAAAAACTCTTCAGTCCGCCAGAATTTAAGGACTCATAAATTCCAAGAAATGACTCACACGGGGCGTTTTCAACAAATAATGCAGGGCTTTGAAGTGCGGAAGTAAATATGGGGCAATCATTAGATGTAATCTCAGGGAATTCGAAAGAAAGAAAATGTAAGGGCTCTTTCTTTGATGTGTCTCTAGCGGGAATCGACGAATCATTTTCATTTAACCTTATGGAGGTTTAATATAGGGGAGTTTTTCCCCTAATTCTCGTACGTCTTCGTACCGGGAAATAAGAGTGAAATTAATTTTGGTATTCTTGATTACTTTGCGTGTTCTAAATTAGATAAAAGTGCCTATGAAAACAATTTTCATTAACGGCACCTTGGTAAAAAATAATCTCTATAAAAATATCATGATTTTTTGGAATTCTTCTCTGTTGAGTAGCGCAGTCAACAAAGGAGTGACCTTCAAATAGAGTTTCTATAAAAAGGTAATATTTTGTATTCAGGATTCGTTATTCTAGGAACATACATAATAATATTATATAGTGTTTAATTTAAGCATTCAATTTGATTTTAATGTAGTAAGAATTTAATGGAGGCAACTCCTCATACCCGAGCCTCACGATCATAAGCCTACACGAATGCATTATAATGGAAAGTAACCCTAAGCTCTTCCCCACATCCCGAAGGGGGCCATCTCGAAAGAGGTGGTCCTGGGTCTGCCGGGGTGTGAGAGATATGCTTTTGAAATGAGCTTTATGCTGTGAAATGAGCTCCTGCTGTGGTTTCCTCAAGCGACTACAATATGGGATTCTTCAAGAAGTGCATTAGAAGGTTTCTTCAGGGTTGGCAGCACAACTGTAACGCTCCTGATGTTGATTATTACGTTCATAGGCCACGGTAATCACTTTACATTAGGTGGGCTGTGTAGTTGTCTGCTGCCTCAGTGGTATAAAAAATTACTTGCTTCACAAAAAATGACTAAAAGGTTTTCAATTTATAGAGATGTCACACGTGAATTACCACAATTTGTCCAGTACTGTAGGTATAGTAATAAGGTATTTCTGCTCTATTATGAATCTACTAGCTTTTGATCGCGGCTTTGCCCGCGTGGATGTCCGATAACGCGACAACACATTTCTCAAAAGACGTAGGTGTACGAAGTTTCATACTTCTAACTTTGAACTTTGACTTTCCATACGAAAGTTTATCACCTAATGTACCCTCTTAGTAGTAAATATTTGAAAAACGCTGATACACATGGTCATTTATTTGCGATTCGATTCTTTGTCGTGAATGTAAACGGACGTGCTCATGTAATTATTTCTATTAAAAACAATATTTATCGTAACCAGGTCAAGATTATTCTGACTTAGCAAATTTCTTGTGCTACATTGTGTTTAATGTCTAGTGCATTATATAAAAGTTTTTGACATTGACTCATAAGGAATGAGAAAAATTTCGTGATGGACTCGCCATTCAGCCGGAGTTCCCGGACCGCGCGTAGCCCACCTCCGCACTCACACTCGCAAGAAGAGAGCACACCAGCCCCCACTGCACCTCAGCTCTCCGTGATCTCTACTCCAGAGATCCAAAAATGGATGAGCCAGATTGATAGCCTGCTTACCGAAGTATGCTCTATTTCAACCGAAGCAGGTAAGCTCAACAGTGAAAGCAAGGTTCGAATATCAAATATATGTCGAAGTGTGATGCATGGAGTTTCTCAGATGGCAGTGCAGTATCAATCAGTGAAACAGAAGCTCATATCAGCCCACGCCGAAATTGAGTCCTTGGGAAAGGCTAATGACACCTGTCTGCAACTGCGAGAGCTGAAGAACGGTATCCAGAATGCTGCTAAAGTGACACATTCTCAGTCCTGTGTCTCCTATGCCGACATCATAAAGACAGGTAAGGGAAATCTTGCTTGCCCTCCAAAAACTGCTAGCTTAACAATATATCCAGCCGATAAAGAAAAGTCTAGTGAGGATACCAAAAAGATGGTGCAGGATATCATCAAGCCTGACAAATTAAAGATCCATATTCGCGGGCTAAGAAAAATCAGGAACGGTGGTATAATTATAAGCACAGCAGGGAAGGATGACCTACAAAAACTGAAATCATCACAGCAGCTACAATTATCGGGCCTTAAAATCGAAGAGACTTCTAAAAAGAGGCCTAGATTGATTTTTCTCGGTGTACCGTCTGATACCTCAGAACAACACTTGTTCGACTGCCTTTTCGAACAAAACATTACCGAAATGCATCCAAGCCTGGCCCGTGAACGTTTTTTGAGCTCTATCAAACTAAGCCATAAATCTGGTAAAAAAGACAGTGCTCACAGTAACTACATTGTGGAGGTAACCGCCGAGATTAGAAACATTCTAATTAAACAAGAACGCATATTTGTAGATTGGACTTCATGCCCAGTCCGAGACTTCACACTTGTAACTAGATGTTACAAGTGTCAACAATATGGACACTCAGCTAAATACTGCCGAGACACGGAACCAACTTGTGGTCACTGTGGATGCGTTGGCCACACACTTAAAGAGTGCTCCGCTCGTGATCAATCGCCTAAATGTGCATCTTGCATGCGCTTCAAGAAGCCACACAATCATGGTACTGGTGACGTACAGTGCCCGGCCCGAAAAAGTGCAGAGGACCGACTACTTCAATCAACAGATTATGCGGGCGCCTAGAGCGCCGAATAAAACACTTTCCTAGCCCTACGGTAGTTAAAAGGATATTATGGATGATGTACATAAAGAAATTGAGGACTTGGGGGATAGCGGCTCATACTTGTGTTCGCCTAGTGAGTGCAAATTGGAGATAGGTAATAAAAACTCTCGTATTAAGATTTTTCATATGAATATACGTAGCATAAATCGTAATTTTAATCAACTGTTAGTTTTGTTAGCAGAAATCAAGTGTACTTTCGACGTCATCATTTTGTCTGAGTGCTGGTTAAGTAAAGTGTCGAACATTCCACCGATGTCCGGCTATGACTCATATAGTACCAATGTAAACATTAATCAAAACGATGGCGTACTGATATATGTGAAAAGCAACTTACGATGTCTAATTGAATGCCCTACATTTAATGAAGGTTCTGTCGTAGTGTGCAAATTTAAAAGCGACCTTGCTGTCGTTGCAATTTACCGCTCGCCATCGTTTTCTAGCACAGACGTGTTTGCAAACGGTTTGTGTGAAGTTTTATGTAATTTATCATCATTTAAAACTGTGTCTATTCTTGGCGATATTAATATTGACATCTTACCGGGGATTGATTCTCCTGCTGCTGACCAATACCTGGAGATGTTGGCGGAACAAGGCTACCTCTCTAAGCATTTTTTTGCAACACATGACAAAACTTGCTATGATCATGTTATTTTAAAATCTAAGCTTAGCTCTAAAACCTTAGTAGTTACATCGACAATAACAGACCATTACTCAACCATTCTGTGCATTGATTATCCTAAAAGGCACATGAATTCTCCATCATACATAAAGCGTCTAGACATTGAAGCGGCACTAAATGAACTTCGACAGTTAGATTTTAGTGAATTAACGAACATGACTGACCCGAACACTTACACTGACTTACTAATCTCTAAGATAATGAAGACAATAGAAAATTGTACTAAAGTAAAACTGTCAACTTCAAAAAAGTACGCCATTAAACCGTGGATAACCCCAGGTCTCTTAAAATGTATAAGAAACCGTGATAGATTGCATCTAAAAAGCAGAAGCGATCCGAACAATGTGACCTTAAAAATAACCTATACAAGATACCGGAATTTTTGCTGTAGGTTATTAAATAAATTGAAGCGTGTGCATGAAGCAGGACAGTTTCAAAGAGCGGGAAAAGATCCAAAGACAACTTGGAAAACTATAAAGATGGTTGCAAATATGTCAGTTAAATCCACCCGGTCCACCAATTTGTTGCTAGCGGCTGAGAATCCCCAAATCTCTGCCAACTTAATAAATAATTACTTTGCAACTGTTGGGTCAAAACTAGCAAATAATATATCCAACAAAACTACTCCTATAGCTTTGCCAGCTAACTTTTTTCCTCAGACTAGCTACCCCAACTCGATTGCCATTCTAGAAGCCGACAACAAGGAGATAGAGAACTTGATCCTATCACTCAAAAACGACTGCGCCTCGGGGTGGGACAATATCTCAGTATATTTTGTAAAAAATGCAAGAACTACTCTGGTCCCTCTTATAACACAACTATGTAACCTCTGCATTAGTGCAGGGGTATTTCCAAGAGCCCTTAAACAAGCAATTGTACATCCCATCTATAAAGGTGCAGGGGATAAAGTCAACCCTGAAAACTACAGACCTATATCTGTACTGAATATCTTCTCGAAAATTTTGGAAAAAGTACTAAATAAAAGATTGTTAGATTTTCTTGAAAAAGAAAACATTCTTTCAAAGAACCAGTATGGTTTTCGTAAAAATAGATCAACGGAAGATGCTGTTCTCCACTTGACTGAAACTGTCTCTAAATCACTTGATAAAAAGCTAAAATGCCTTGGTATATTCCTGGACCTGAAAAAGGCATTTGACACGGTATCGATTCCTATTCTGTTATGTAAACTAGAGAACATTGGAATTAGAGGTTTGGCACTCAAACTTTTCCATGATTACTTGACTGACCGGACACAGTGTGTAAAAGTCGATGATGTCACTAGCGAGTACGCTCAGCTCTCCTACGGTGTTCCCCAGGGAAGCGTTCTAGGACCTACACTCTTCCTGATTTACATAAATCAGCTATGTCAGCTTTGCTATGCTGGGTGTTCCGTAATTACTTATGCAGACGATACTGCTCTAATAGTAGAGGGAACGACGTGGCAGGAGGTCCAAATGAAGGCTGCCAAAATTATGAAACTAGTGTCTATCTGGCTTTCAAACAATCTACTCACCCTAAATATATCAAAGACAGTGTACGTAACATTCGCGACAATCTCTAGCTACTTACCTCACCCAGACTCAATCTGTATCAGGGCCCCTGCTAACTTGACTGACTCAAATGACTACACAGGCATGGAATTAGTGAGAACTTCCTTGACTAAATACTTAGGGGTATACATTGACGAAACGCTCTCTTGGAAAAAACAGATTGAAACATTAAAATCTCGCACTCGCAAGTTAATTTACATATTTAAAACGTTACGAGGCTCTGCGAATGCGACCGTCTTAAAAACTGTGTACTTTAGCCTTGCACAGTCAATACTAACATATTGTATACTGGCGTGGGGAGGAGTACACAAAACGATCCTGCTACCACTGGAAAGAGCACAAAGAGCTGTAATTAAGGTTATAAATAGGAAGCCTCTTAGATACCCAACCGAACAACTTTTTCGCGATTACAAAGTTCTGACAGTTCGTCAACTTTTTATGCTTAAAGCGATTCACCATACTCATACAATTCTTGAGTATGATCCTATTTCCTACGCCTTGGCCCGTAGAAAGCATGCGATATGCGAGCCGGTTGTGCACAGAACCTCGTTCGCGGCTCGCCAGTGTTACGTCCTGGGTCCAAGACTTTACAATAGAGCTAGTAGAAGCATAAGCTTGTACACAAAATCTAGATACGAATGCAAAAAAATGCTTACAAATTGGTTGCAACATCTAAATTATGATGAAACGGAGTATTTACTTGAGGTTCTATGTTAAATGTAATGTATAAAATAGCTAGGTATAGTAAATCCTTAATGTAGTTTGTTTTTGTTTAAATAATTAGTCGTAATAAAATGTAATAAATTAATTAATTGTACTTATTTTACTTAAGTTTACTGGTTGCGTGGGTTTCCTGGTGACCTATAAATACAGATACAAATTGTTGTATCTAGTTTAGGCACCAGTCTCACAATTACAGTGTTTTTGTATAGCCATTATGATACACTAAGAAAATAATAATATTATTGTTTTATTTAATAAGAATTTGTATTTAATTGTTTGAGAGAATAAAAATATTTTTATTTTTTTATTTATTTTTTATTTCTTAAAAGACACAGGTTTATGAAATTTAGTGCATTTAGCTCTGAAAATGACGGACTTTCATACAAACTTCCATTTCTTATTTTACCCCTTTAGTAGCAAAATTTCCATAAATCCTTTCTTAACGGATGCTTACGTCATAACATCTACTTGCATGCCAAATTTCAGCCCGGTCCGTCCAGTGGTTTGGGATGTGCGTTGATAGATCTCTATGTCAGTCACTCAGTCAGAGTCACCTCTGAGTTATAGATATAATAGATATATTTAGATACTGTAAGAACTTTCACTGCCATACGCATTGGGGTAACAGCCTGGTAGACGATAACGGGAGTTTAGCCGCAACATTAGTGGTATCCCAGACACCCTATACCTATATACAATTCTTTATGTCTTCTGATACTCGTATAACATAAAGAAATTACTTTATATTGTTTCACGAAATTAATTACCAATCTGACGAACATGACCAGTGGCCACAACATGCACCTGTTCCTAATTTATGACTATGATTGTAGCAATTAATAAAACAACTGTCTCAATATTTAGTAAATCAATAACATAACTCATACCTTTTATCAGTTTGTTAAACGTGCAAGTGTAAACATCAAACTTTAAATGATTCAATTTAAAACCCGGGCGAAAAGCCACGTTTATTTCCATAAATAATTTTGCACCAATCAAACAAATGGAAACATGCATTACTGATTCGCGAGCACGTGATTAACATATCGATAAAATTTATCGAAACAACCCCGTATGTGTGACAATGATTCGAATTAACCAATTCATGTGGCTGACCCATGCTGACAAATGATCGTGCAATTTCACAACGAGTAGATATTGGTTATTTCATGCGCACTTATATAATTAACTTTGAAATTATTTAATCTACATATTTTCTACAAACTGAGGTAATTAAATAAATGATTGCTGATTAAAATAAAACCCAACAGAAAAAACAGGTGATTATAAAATACAAAACCTGACTGCCACTGAAAAGATCGAAATAAGTTTGATAACAGGTGGTACCCATTTGCCAATCATAAACCGAAAGAAAATTAATGGGTACCGCCTGCTATCAAACTTATTTAGATCTTTTCAGTGGTAGTCGTTTTTTTTTGTTTTATTTGTTTTATTTTATACTTTTTAGTTATGATATTACATGTATATCTTTTTGTAATCTCTTTCTAAGTTCTCTCATTTTGATACCCTACTCGATAAGTTTGAGTCAAAAATATTTTTGACAACATACGTTTTGGCGCCAAAAATCCACCATTTTGATTTTTCTAGAAATAATTTTATTGTAGCTGGTGTCACTCACACAATCTCGACGAATCACATGACACCTCACAATGTCTGAATCTGTCAAGCCGTTCAGTCTGTAGGCCGTGCCAAATAAATGAATATACATTATATACATACATAGTCTCGAAAAACATTACCCTCCTTCCTTCGGCAGTCGGGTAAAAAAGTATCGCAATTGACCTAAATATCAAATAACTTTACATTGGCTCACAAGTCTCTTCACTTCCCCATTGTTTTTTAGAGCACGCTGGATTCACAGAGATCCGTCATCACTTTGCGAAATCCCATTTTTGTAACAATTTCATAATACAAAAGTTGGGGAAAAGGAGTTTATGTCCCACTATTCCTTTTATGAGGTGTGAATCTCAAGTGATGTACTTTGCCATATACAATGAAGATATCATACTTCTGATATAAAAGCAGTTTTATGCCGCAATTTCTCATACGAATATCTTATTTGACACAGAAAGATTATTAGCTTTCAGATATATACTTCTGATATATAAACATAGTTCCCAAGCCACGTTTAAATTATGTAAATGACTTTCTCCCGGGTTATAATTCATACAATGGTTAAGGAAGTTACGTTATGAATTTTCGTGGTCGTCAACTGCGACTTTGTTGGTTGGTTAAGCAACGGTGACCGCTCACACACCAAAAAAAAATCTTCCTTCCTGCTAAAAATTGGCCAAATTACAGTTGATCCAAAGCACGTGGCCAGTTTTTCATTGACAGTTGGACAGATCATAATTGGTGCCGTTCATAAGCAATATAACAATCCGTATTGTCCTATATACGGAGACTTGTTTACAATGGTGTCCAATCATTTGAGAAAAACAAATGACAAATGTTCATTTAAAAAACAACGTTTGTCAATTTGTCAAATTTATCATTTTATGTTATGTTATATGTTATAATATTTTATGTCAAACTCTTGTTTAATAAACTACTCAGTAGACAAAATATTTACTTGGAAAAATTTCATTACACCTAAACATCATATAGCAAACATGTTATTTGGTCAATTAATATCAAGCCGCGTGGTTCCTGGCAGAGTAAAATTTGGTCCGCCCCATCTTTTCCCATGCGGTGTCGTACAAGGCGACTAAGGGATAGGGCTGTTTAACATCAGGCAAATATATACAGCCTAGACTCAGGCCGGACTCCACCAAAGCGGAGATGACTCGTTTGCACGGCTATCAAGCCGTTGATCA
Source organism: Eilema sororculum (assembly GCA_914829495.1). Taxonomy (NCBI): domain Eukaryota; kingdom Metazoa; phylum Arthropoda; class Insecta; order Lepidoptera; family Erebidae; genus Eilema; species Eilema sororculum. The sequence continues at coordinate 6,269,872 of OU618532.1, forward strand.
CAAACGATAAAAAAAAACAACTACCACTGAAAAGATCGAAATAAGTTTGATCGCAGGCGGTGCCCATTAAATTTCTTTGGATTCATGATTGCCAAAGGGGTACCGCCTGCTATCAAACTTATTTCGATTTTTACAGTGGCAGTCGGGTTTATTTATTTTAACCAAACCTTACCCAACTTGAAAAATATTTCAGACAATGTATTTCGGAGATGGTAGAAATCAAAGATTGATCAGAGTTACGCAATTACAAAAAATTTCCTAAACTTTCAAGATACCGGAACACCAACCAAATACCTTTTAGTTTACGGAACCCCACATCCAATGATGGCAAATGAAGACTGAAAAGAACATTTATTTAGTGAAGAATGAATTTTTTCACTGTTTTGTCAATTTTTTTATAGTTTGATGCCTACTCTGTTTGAACCTACTTACATAAAAGTAATAAGTTCTTTCCATCACATAGGCATTATGCGCTATTTCAAAATAATTTTGGTGGAACCCTCATGACTATTCGACGGAACCCTTAGGTTCCGCGGAATCCACTTTGGGAATCGTTGCGCTAGGGAACAATTCTATTATAAGTGCAGCATTTCCAACATTTTACGCATTTACGGATGTGACTTCAACCCTGCATTTTTTAGAAAAGGACATAAAGTTCATTCTCGTTTATAAGTCACTCTAATGAATTGCCAAGAACTATCAAAATCATCAAAGCAGAGCTTTTTGTTAAAATTTAAAACAGAAAACTAGAAAAATAGCAAAGTTAACGAGGTAAGGGTAGCGTTGTTCCAAAAATGCACGAATTCGGTGACAATCATGACTGTACACGACACGTTTTTTTTTTCTCTTTTTACCAAGTTCTTGGGAACAATTTGAGTGCAGAACTTCCAGAATTTCAAACATTTACAGGATGTGACTTCAACCCGTCCTAATTCTCGATCATAAGTAATTTTAAAGGATTTGTCAAGTGTTTCAAAGAATTGATTATTTTACATTACACTTACAAAGTGGCAGCTGAATTAATGCCGATTATGTTAGTCTGCACATTTTGCTCGGTTCAACTGGGGACCTACTTTTTTCAACGTTATATCGATATTTAGTATGACAGCAATCGTAGACTGTAGAAGTAACCCGCCATTGGCGACGTCAATTTGACTTACATCATTGGTGACATCACGGACCAGGTTTTTCAACCTATAACTTAGGCAAGACCACAGAATAGATAATAGTACTAGCGTACAGAATGGAAGCTCCCACCCCCGCGCAGATTTCATTTCCTCACCCCGCACGTTCGAATCAGAGGTACGATTAAAGGCACATAATACAAGGGATGTGCCTTTCAAAGGTGCATAGTACGATACGTCGAGGAGAAGAGTGAGAAGATCGGCTTACTTCGATTTTGTAAAGCTTCCTCTCTATCGCACAACCCACAGTTTGATTTAACCCTGAAATGCATGATTTCTATTTAAATAATTACCGCAGCCCGTGTACCGGTTTAGTCCGGGATTAAATTCGTTAAAAGTCCTACAAAACTGATTGCAGTGTGAGTCGTGAATTGAGAGATGATCAAGTCGGAGTGCATTACCAATTACCCTTCGTTTACATCAAAAAATACAATAAGAAAGTCAAAAGACAATTATTTATCTTAACATACGCTGCATTTCGGACATTCACTGTAACATACTGACTGGATGCAGAAGGCGGAGGCTCGAGAGAAATAGCGCACATTGGGAGAAAATTTTAAAAAATAGAAAATATTACCTATTTCTGTGTGTTTCTGGGTCTGTGTGTGTGTATTTCTGGGATAATATATCTTATGTGCAGATGTAGATTTTAATGAATTCTAAAATATCAATTCAATCTTACTATTTGTTATTGAAATTACAAACATGTAGGCACAATAATGGGTTTTGCAAAAATATTTTGATGGGTGAGTGTTTAGTGAATTATTGTAGCTTCTGCCAGCGACTTCACCCGCTTTGATTGTATTCAAAGTCAACGTCAAAAATCATTTATTATGTATATACCATTAAAACGGATTTTACAAAACGTTAAAAAGTTGCAACATACGTTCATTTGACATTGGATATTTGACTCCTTGATGTAAACACGGAACCAAATTTCCCCCGACACGGCGACGCTTGGCTCAAAATATTACGAAGTACTTTTATCAAAGTTGCAGGGCTAACCAACAAGACGTATTTTTACTTTATGTAGGTATTTTTTCGGTATTTTTGTAAATTTTATTAAGCATTAAACCCACATTGGAAGAAAATATAATTCAAATAGTGTGCGAATAATGAAAATTCATTAAAAATGATAATATATAGTTTCGTTTCGTTAACATTTATAAATAAATACCTACTGCAATTCCACGTCAGTAAATGAGTGTAAAGATTAGTTAGTCGGTGGATAGTAAAGAATACGGCAGATATAGGATTTTAGGGGATTTTATTACTCGGACCAAGTTATATTAAAACAAAGGAGCGAGGGAGCACACGCGATGGCCGTCGATCGGGTACTAAATTCAATGTAACTAAATTATAGCCAACTAAGGTAAAAATGCTTAGTTGGCAGACAGTGTACGGTTGCATCGTACATGCTCCCGGGCCGAGAGATACAAGAGATTACACCTCTTCTGGGATAAAGCGACATTTTTTAATAATAGGTGATGTAGCTTTATCCCGTTTGCCATGGGTAATTTCACTTTGATTCACTTCAGGCTGTCGGTCAGCCGTGCTCTGCTTTCGCGAAAACACTACACTGGACACATCTGACGATATTTGCACTGTAGAAACTGCTCGCCTCCTTCTCCACAGGAGCCAAGCTGCTAAAGTAGCTACTATAGCTACGAGTAGTAATCCGTAGCATATAATGTACTGATGGACGTCATGGGAAGACATAGGGTCATCCGTGTTAGTATTGGCGGATTTCAATTGTGTAATGCGTTCCTCCAAATCGGCTAATGTTGTATTCAGTGGGTCTGGGTAGTCCGGGTAGTGGCTCAGTGAGATGTTAACTATGTGGTTTAGTTCATCTATCTGTGGTGTTGGGATGTCAGATTTTACTCGTATGCTATTGGCTAAATTAGCATGGGAGTACAGGGTAAAATCCTTCCCTTTTATGACGCATTTGGATTCTAGGTCAATGATACCAACTCCAGTCATATGTTTGAAGTCAACTTGATCTTGACATATGATCCTCACCGCACAACTCTTACAACAAAAATAAAGGTACCTAGATTGTACGCTTAATTGTCGCCAGGTGTCTTGACATGGAGATTTAATAACAATGCATTGTTTCCGTTTACTGTCCACTTTGCAGAATTTTTCTTCAATGTTTAAATAATTTATAGGTTTATTAATTTGACAAAGATATGAATTTTCGTTATATAGACACAATTGGAGCTCAAGAAAGGACATTGTAAAGAAAGCGTCTTTTCTCAAGTTTATTGCAATAAATTCTGCAACTGGTAGAACGCTAATCATGTCACCTTGAAGTTGCCGGGGAACGGGAAGTATCTTATAAATTTTGTAGCTATCTCTGCTGGTCAATGGAAAGGTAATCTCAAATATGAGGTAATCTTCCATCATTCTAGCTTTCACTTTCAACATATTATATATATATCGAAGATCAGTCTGTATATTGTCTACGGGCAAAGCTACGTCCTTAGGTAACTGACCCGAAATGAATTCTAATTCACGCTGTAGCTGATCAGGGGCTAGCAGGTGAGTGTCAAACTTTCCGTGGTAGATGTCGGTGATGGTATCCAACAGGGTACCTTGGATACTTCTAAGATTTTGGATCAAACTAATAGCTGAGATCGCGGACAACATAAAATCTTGAGTCCTCTCTAGATTTTCTACTTCTTTCTTAAGAATAATGGAAGCGTTATCTAATTGATTAAGATGTTTATTTATCATCTTATGTTGCAGTTGGATCGATTGCTCTGTTCTTTTCAATACATTGTATTCCGCTTCGATGACGGAAGTCTGATTTCTTAATAGAGAAGCTAGGTGTCGCTCGTTTTGTTTTACTAACTGTATATCCTTCTTGTACTGTTCTGCGAATCGTTCGTCTAATACCCCGAACAAACTGTTAGCCAGGTAACCAACACCATTGATTAAGCCGCGACGCTGTCTGTTGTGCGCACTAAAGTGTTGATTAAGCATAAGTTTATTATAGTGCTGTATTTCTGTATAGTCGTGATTTAATTGTAGTGTTATAGTACTACAGTGACCTTTGTCGTTTAGATATGAGCAGAGTCTATCTAAATACTGTAGAAACTTTGTAGCTGCGTCGTTCCCTTCCCAATAGGGACTCATGTCATAATACACAATTAGATTCCATTTATCTCGTATTACTTGCATATTATCTATCGATTCAAAATATAAGGAATTGTTGCTAGGTAATTCTGATATATTGAACGCTGCTTGAGTGTTTGTAAACACTGACATGAAAAATATTAAAGAAATTGCAATGTATGCAAACATAGAGCCTTGTATACATGCTGCTTTTTGCGATTGTGATTTCTGGTTTTTCTTTTTATATTCTTGATCATCATTGCACTTGTCATCCGTATTGCTGGAATAGGGAGTTTCGAAAGTTTGACCACTGGCCGCTTGATAAGGCCTCCCTTTGTTCTTAAGGTTACAACACGTACCAAACCGTCGTCACCTTTATGTTGCTCTACTATTCTACCCATCATCCATTTTCCAGGTGGCAGATTATCGTCCTGAATAGTAACTAAATCACCTATATTCAGGTTACTTTCAACCTTCCTCCATTTAGTTCTTACTGATAGTTCTGATAAATATTCCGCTCTCCATCTTTTCCATACATCATTCACCAATTTCATTGATAAATGCCATCTAGTTCGAGCGTCTCTTTCTGTGTCCATTATTTCCGTCCCACTTCTGCCTATCAGGAAGTGAGCCGGTGTAAGCACATTTAAGTCCTCGATGTTTTCTGATAGTGCACATAGTGGCCTACTGTTGAGACAGGCCTCCACCTGTGCTAAAACAGTGGTGAATTCTTCGAAGGTTAGCTTATGGTCTCCAAGAATTCGCTTAAGATGATGCTTTAAGCTTCTTACGGCTCTTTCCCAGTAACCTCCGCCGCTCGGCCAGGATGGGGCGTTAAAGTGCCATTCTATGTTTAATTCCGCTAGCTCGGCAAAAAATGTAGAGTCATATGAGCTCTTGAAATCATGATAACTCTCTTCTAGCATTCTATTCGCTCCGACGAAATTCGTCCCATTATCACTGTAAATGTGCCGAGGTGCTCCTCTTCTAGCTGCCATTCGACGTAGTGCTGCTAAGAACCCAGAACTGCTTAGATCGGATACAAGCTCTAAGTGTATAGCCTTAGTCGCCATACAAATGAACAACGCAATGTACCCTTTTGTTGTTCTAATGCCCCGTCCCTTGCTACATTTCACCTCAACGTAACCGGTGTAATCCACCCCGGTGTGATAGAATGGGGGAGCAGGGTTACATCTAGCTTCGGGTAAGTCTCCCATTAACTGCGTATGCAATTTAGGATCATGCTTTCGACAAATTACACAGTTTCTCACTTCTTTCCTTACTGCTTTGCTGCCACCGATTATCCAGTAGTTTTGTCTGAGAAAAAATAAGGTTAATCGTGGTCCACCATGGAATGTTAACTGATGAGCTTGCTGTATTAACAGAGTGGTTAATCTAGAGCTATAAGGTAATATCGCAGGATGTTTCATTTCCATGCTCATATGTGATTTACTTAAACGGCCGCCAACTCGTAGAATGCCATCTTGATCAAGGAACGGATTTGATTTAAGTAAATAGCTTTTGCTATGTAATGCATTGTGACTCCTTAATACATTTATTTCTTCAAAAAATTCAGCCCTTTGTACATATTTTATTATAAGTAACTTCGCTCTTTTCAATTCACGTAAGGTTAGAAATTCAGGCAGGCTAGGCCGCTTATTTGCTTTCTTAGTAAACGATATCGTAGTGATAGCTCGCAATAGCCAAGCTAAAACGTTAGTTACCTTACGGAACGAGCTGTGTTTCAATAACAGCTTTTCGATAATGCTATCCGCGGCACTTTGTTGAACAGAGTTTGCTGAGCCCGCAGATAACTTTGTTTTTGTTTCTTGATCGGTGGTGTATGCAGTGGGCTCCGAATCCTTTTCACAAAAAGATTGTAATGACTGTGGCCCATGCCACCATAGAATTTGATTTTTCAGTTGAGAAGCTAAGATTCCTCTGCTAGCTGCGTCTGCTGGATTGTCTTTAGATATAACATATCGCCAGCAGCTGGGCTTCATCACCTCCGTTATAAGTTTCGTTCTGTTTGCAACAAACGGTTTCCAGCGGCCTGGGTCGCCCTGTAGCCATCCCAAGACCACCATTGAATCCGTCCACCCATAAATGCGTATATTTTGACAGCTCAAACTATTAATGACTTTAGTCATTAACTTCGCTAATAACAATGCTCCACTTAACTCTAATCTCGGTAAGGAGATGCTTTTAGATATAGGTGCTAGTCGTGCTTTGGCAACAACTAGAGTCGTAGATTGCTCGTATTTCTTCCGCTGACATGCGTAAATAACCGCTGCGTAAGCCTTGGTGGATGCATCACAATATCCATGGAGTTCAATGACCTCATTGGGTTGACATCCGATCCAGCGCGGTATTTCACAGTAACTAATATTCGCCATGTCTTCACTGATTGTCACCCATTCCTTTTTTATGCGTTCCGGAACTTCTTCATCCCAACTCATCTTGTTCAACCATAGATCCTGAAATATCAGCTTTAATTTCGTAGTTAAGGGTGACAACCATCCTAACGGGTCGAATACTTTTGCTATCTCTGATAAAAGTAGTCGCTTGGTAATTTTGACGTTGAGATTAGCTGTATTGTATTTAAAAGTAAAGATATCGCTGCTAGAATTCCAACGTAGACCTAATGTTTTCGACGTGCTTTCGGATTTGAAGTCAAAAGTAGCTCCGACTTGGCTGTTGTTGTTTTTGACATTGCTAAGAAGATTCGGATGATTTGAACACCACTTTTGCAAGGTAAAACCTCCTGTTCGTAATAATCTATTCAAGTCTTCGATGAGCTGCTGTCCTTATATGATGGTGTCGGACCCGTGTAACATGTCATCCATGTAACACGAGTTTTCTAAGACCTTGGCAGCCTCCGGGAAGTTCAGCCGCTCATCTGAAGCCAATTGCTTGAGAGTCATCATAGCTAGAAAGGATCCTGGCTTAGTACCGTACGTTACGGTAGTTAATTTGTATGCTTGTAACTGCTCATCCTGACTATCTCTCCATATAATTTGCTGATATTGTTGGTCGTCTTCGCACACCTTTATTTGCCTATACATTTTTTCAATATCAGATGTAAAGGCATACCGGTACTGACGCCACTTCAGAACCAATTCCTGAAGATCCTGCTGTAAATTCGGTCCTTTAAACATTAGGTCATTCAAGCTATATCCACTAGACGTCCTTGCTGACGCATTAAATACCACGCGTAACTTTGTCGTAGTAGATTCCGCTCGCAGCACTGAGTGATGCGGTAGGTAACATGATATCCGATTGTTATTATTGCTGTAACTCGGCACCATGTGTCCTAAGGCTATGTATTCACTGATGAATGCTTTATATTGTTCCGCTAAAATTGGTTGCTTATTAAATTTTCGTTCCAAATTTTGGAACTGTGCTATTGCCATCTCTTTAGATGAGCCTAAATTTTCATTTATTTCCGGTTTTAATGGCAATCTTACTTCGTATCGCCCGTCCTCTTGACGTTTTGTAGTAGCTGAATAGAAGTCAACGCACTGTTGATCTTCAGCTGATAAGCTAGATTGCTCGCTAATATCCTCAATCTCCCAGAATCGCTGTATATCCTGGGTATCATTGACGACCACATTGCATTGATAAGACGGAATTTCACCGCCGCCGTATATTATCCAACCGAGCTGCGTTTCTTGTAATACGGGTTGCGATAGGCTTTCTCCTTTTATCAGTCCTCCCAGCAATATCATACCATAAACTTGAGCGCTTAATAGTAAGTCCACTGGGCGGCTACGGTCAAAGTACGGATCGGCTAATATCAGATTACCCAAATATGACCACTTCGACGCGTCAAAGGATTTAAGTGGAATATTCCTAAGTACGTTATGCATAACGAGTACATCCGTAATAAACGAAAATTCGTTGTATGTAGAAAAGCAGTTCAGTGTGACAACACCATTACAGTTGTTTTCGTTCTCGCCTATACCGACGATTAACCCGTTGAACTTTGATCGCTGTAAGCCTAATTTCTTTGCTGCACTCTCTTTTATCACAGAAACTTGAGACCCTGGGTCTATTAGGGCTCTTAAAATGTGATGAGATCCATCTAGCGCTGCTACTTTAACTAGAGCTGTGGCTAACAATACCTCGTTAGAACCAGGACCGTATTGTGAGACATGCGCTGTTATCGGTACATTTTCCTCTGTCAAATTTGATTCGCTTATTGTCGCCGTTGCAGTATTCGATTGCGACTTATTTTTTGAGCATGCGTCATGTAAAACGGAGTGGTGATTTCCTGCACATTTGCGACATCGCCTAGCGGAAATGCACTGCTGGCCATTGTGATCAAATAAACAATTTTTACACAATTTCAATTTTGCTACAGTGTTTAATTTAGCTTCGTTTTGCAATCGCAGAAAATTTTCGCAATTATACAGGGTATGTTGTTTATTGCAAAATGGACATTTGATCGATGACACGTGTAAGGCTTTGGAATACGATTCTGGTTTATTCGACCTGTGGTCTGAACTATTATTGAAACGGTTTGGTTTTAGATTTTGATGTGAATGGCTAGATGATTGCTGATTATCGGGTTTTGCTGACACCTGGTCTAACTTTCGACGAGATGTTTCCCAACCAGTGAATTTGCTCTCCAGATATTGCAAAAAATCTTGCAACACAGGTTGTTGTTTTTTATTTTTCAGGGAATCATTGTAATCGTCGTAAGTATCGCTGTCCAACTTTTGAGATAGTAAATATACGAGAATCGGATCCCAGGTGCTGATGTCAATCCCCAAGTTCCGTATCGCGTATATGCTTTCTAGAGTTACGTCATGCAATTTTTTAACATGATTATATGATCGCTGCTGAGTATTGGGAAGACTTAGTAAGTTATTCATTATAGATATGAAAATAAGCCTTTCGTTATTATATCGATGGTTGAGAATCTCCCAACAGGCGTCGTAATTTTCGCTACTGATAACAAGATGCTGTAAAAGTTTTCCTGCTTCCCCTACAACCTTTCCTTTCAAAAATTGCATCTTTTGAGCTTTGGAAAAGATCGGGTTGTTGTGAATGACTTCTGTGAAGAGGTCCTTGAACGATTTCCAGTTCTGAAAACGTCCTGAAAACTCAGGTATTTCCATTTTAGGAGCGGAGTGTTCTCGGTGGGACACGCTTGATAGCTTTCTGTTGATCATTAGCTTCAGTTTGGTATATGATCGCTCGTGCTGAGTATATACTACTTCATACTCGTCGTCCTCTCCACTTATTTCGCCGTCCAACTCCCAGTGAAGAGAGTCAATTTTTGACCAGCGTGCTTCTAGTGTTTTTAGAGCGTCTACCATTTCCCATTTTTCGGACATGGACTCTACATCGAGAAGCGTGATAGTTCTCTTGAACGCCTTAAAATTCGCCGCTTGCTTGCGAATCATATCGTCCAATTGGCTTTTGCAGCCCCGTGATTCCATTACACGAAGTATGCTAGATCTTGATTTTTGCTCGTGACCCGATGGTTCACCTTCTTCAGGTACCTCAGGTTGCTTAAATGGGGGCTGGGGACTTCTAGTGGTTTTTGACAGAGTTGGATCGCCTCCGAACTGCTGTCGCTGCTGCTGTTGCTCCTTAATCAATGCTTTGGCTGCTGTATATGCCTTGCTTACTTCTTCATGCTCGGAATTTGAAAGATAGGGATGTTCCTTGACCCCATATTGACAAAAGACTAAATGATTGTTCTGAAAGTCTGACCAATACCTTTCTAACAACTCTAACCGTCTTCTGAAGTAATCATCCGTCTTTCTATCGGCGCTGTCCTTTTTGATGTTCATAGGGATTTTCTTTATCAACTCGCTGAGCTCACACTGCTGTTCGTAAAGTTCTTCCATTTTGCTGCTGATTTGCTGCTTAAGTAAAAAAAAGGAAAGACCTTACTTGTTGATGGCTGCTAAACTGGACGCTAACGTCCTTGCTGCTGGATGCTACTGCTGAGTAACGATGCGTTGGTGCTGCTGAATAGCGAAGCTGTTGCTAAACAATGAAGCTGTCGCTATATACCGACTTGCTGCTGCTGAAGTTGTTGGTTGTCTCTTGCCCGAGACGCTGATAAATCACAGATGCCGGTGAAAGTATTTGCTGCTGGGATTTCGTTCCTGTACGCTTAGCTAGTTAGATACGAAACCACGTTGACACTTTCCTCGTGACACTGTAATCCAATGCTAGTTCACCTGACCGGTTCACTCACAAGTACCTAATGTCCACGTCACTCCCGAAAAAATAACGAAAACTAGCACTCGCGAGATGTCGGCCGATGGCTTCGAAGGACCATGTAAAGATTAGGTAGTCGGTGGATAGTAAAGAATACGGCAGATATAGGATTTTAGGGGATTTTATTACTCGGACCAAGTTATATTAAAACAAAGGAGCGAGGGAGCACACGCGATGGCCGTCGATCGGGTACTAAATTCAATGTAACTAAATTATAGCCAACTAAGGTAAAAATGCTTAGTTGGCAGACAGTGTACGGTTGCATCGTACAATGAGTGTGCATTGAAGGGTTATATTACCCGTCAATAAAGTACGACATTATCTGTAATAAGTTTGTGCCAAAATAAATACGAAACTTTATAGACGTGAGTTTTGCACAGAATAGATAATAGTACTAGCGTACAGAACGGAAACTCCCACCCCCGCGCAGATTTCATTTCCTCACCCCGCACGTTCGAATCAGAGGTACGATTAGAGGCACATAAAACAAGGGATGTGCCTTTCAAAGGTGCCTAGTACGATACGTCGAGTAGAAGAGCAAGAAGATCGGCTTACTTCGATTTTGTACAGCTTCCTCTCTATCGCACAACCCACAGTTTGATTTAACCCTAAAATGCATGATTTTTATTTAATTAACTAACCGCAGCTCGTGTACCGGCTTCGACCGGGATTAAATTCGTTAAAAAGCCTACAAAACTGATTGCAGTGTGAGTACTGAATTGAGAGATGATCAAGTCGGATCAAGTCGGATGATATAGCAATTACCCTTCGTTTACACCAAAAACTACAATAAAAAAGTCAAAAGACAATTATTATTTATCTGAACATACGCTGCATTTCGGACATGCACTGTACTGTAACATACTGACTGGATGCAGAAGGCGGAGGAGAGAAATAGCGCACATTGGGAGACTACCAGTTGATGAGTGAGAAAATATTAAAAAATAGAAAATATTACCTATTTCTGTGGGTTTCTGGGTCTGTGTGTGTGTGTATTTCTGGGATAATACATCTTATGTGCTATACCAGATGTAGATTTTAATGAATTCTAAAATAGATAAATTTATAACACAATATCACAATCCAATCATACTATTTAATAATGGAATCACAAACATGTAGGTACAATAATGGTTTTTGCAAAAATATATTGATTGGTGAATTATTGTAGCTTCAGCCAGCGACTTCGCCCGCTTTAAGATTGTATTCAAGGTCAACGTCAAAAATAATTTATTATGTATGTACCTACCATTAAAACAGAATTTACAAAACGTTGAAAAGTTGCAACATACATACGTTTATTTGACATTGGTCTCCTTGGTGTAAACAAGGAGTGACATCCCCGACACGGCGACGCTTGGCTCAAAATATTACGAAGTACTTATATCAAAGTTGCACCGGTTGCACGGCTAACCAACAAGATGTATTTTTACTTTCTGTAGGTAATTTTTCGGTATTTTTTTTATTTTATTAAGCTTAATGCTTAATAAAATTAAAAAAAATACCCACATTGGAAGAAATTATTTCAAATAGTGCGCAAACAATGAAAATTCGTTTAAAAATGATAATAATATATAGTTTCGTTTCGTTAACATTTATAAATAAATACCTACTGCAATTCCACATCAGTAAATGAGTATGCATTGAAGGGTTTCATTACCCGTCAATAAAGTACGACATTATCTGTAATACATTTGTGCCAAATTAAATACGAGACTCCATAGACGTGAGTTTTGCAAGGTATAGAGTAGTTATAACCGTTTGTATCAATAAAAAAAAAATTAAATAAAAAAAGTTTTAGAATGTAGCACATTATCCCACAGTCAAGAAGGGTTTTGTGCGTAACTTGTGTGTATGCATGAATATAGGTATGTTTGTAATATTCTTTATTACCATAATTATCTTCAGAACCATTTTACGGATTTCAGTTATTGATGTTACAAATTAAAGATATTCATCGCATAAGTTATTTTCATCCATGCAATAATAAAAAACAACATTTTATGTACCTAAGAACGGACATAAAATGTGAAAATAAAATTATAAAAAAATCAAATCCTGAGTCCCATATTAGCTGAATGAAAAACAAAAGACTACCGCCTGCTTTCAAACTTGTATCAATTGCAGTTATTTATAATTAATTAATGCATATTTATTTAAAACTTTTGAATTATGATTCTATAGCAGAAAACGTAATTGTTTTAAGTACCAGATGTCAAACTTTTCAGAAGAGCCGAAAATCTTTTGAAAAATATAAAAAAAACATAACTCATTAACTATAAATCGCAGGTAGATGGAATTATCCTAATCCTTCAAATCGAATTATCAAATAATAGCAAAAGTTGTTATTAACAGGATATTGGTCACATATAGCAATTCAGTTTTTATTTTTGGAACGTAAAAATGTCATAAGCTGTGGATAGGTGTATGGCGAGGCCTAACATCGATGGTTTTACGGTATTAAATACAAGAAACAGAATATTAAATGCTATAAGTAAAAGAGGTAGAAAAAGAAGTCCAAGACGAGTTTTTTGCATGCTTACAGCAAATGGACAGGGGTAGTAGTGTTGACGACGTAAGTATGTTTTTTTTAACATATCGAAATGAGACCCACATCATTTGACGCAGTATATTTTTTCTGATTCTAATGGTATTTTAAACCCACTTTCGCCATTTTGGCTACTAACAGCAATTACGTTTTCTACCATCGAATTATGACATAATATTTTTTTTTGTGTATAGTAAATAGTGCCCCTGATATTAACATAGTATATGTGTTATGTGTGCTATGTGTTATCCCAGAAAGAGGATTGTGGGTCATAAGATCACAAGTCAGTCCGATCAAAATTTTATGCAGCTGAAGTCGCGAGCAATAGTTAGTCTTTAATAGACACAATCGGTTTTAACTACTCTATAAAGATATCGTTGTAGTAGTGTTTTGTTATTGGTGCTGATTCTGTGGTTTGAGGGGACTAAAATGTATCGCCATCAATTTTTTTCCGAATTGAAGACAAGGATGGAATATATTTGTAACAACAGGATTGGCACCGTTGTCGGATGTGACGTACGTCATGACATTAAGGGATAGAGCGAGAAAAATCATACTATCTCGCTCAAATATTGGTTACAACTTCAAATAATGCCAACCCTAACATTTTGAAGTCTCTCACACATCAACACTACCGTGCATGTGCACGGATCTATGAATGTTGTAATAACAATTCGAATTTTTCATACATTTTGTCGAGAGCTTCCGACGTGTGGAATAGAGTAGTTAAAACCGTTTGTATCAATAAAAAATTTAAACAAAAATACGGTTTTAGAATGTAGCACATTATCCCACAGTCAAGAAGGGTTTTGTTTTTCGCGTGCAACTTGTGTGTATGCATGTATATAGGTATGTTTGTAATATTCCTTATTACCATAATATTATCTTCAGAACCATTTTACGGATTTCAATTATTGATGTTTGAATGAATTTTTTATAGCATTTATTATGCTAACTTTTAAGTTCGAAAAACATCGGAAAAAATCCACCCTTAAAGACGAATATAAAAAGAAAGAAGGAAATTTGAAATGATTCAGGTGTGGCTCAACAGCTCAGTTGGAAGAGCATTCCCCCTGTGAGGGAAAGGTCGTGAGTTCAAGTCTCACTTGAGCGTTTGAGCTCTATTCCGATGTTTTTATTAATTATTGATGTCTCAAATTAAAGGTATTCAGCGCACAAGTTATTTTCATCCATGCAATAATAATAAAAAAAATGTACCTAAGAACGTACGTATAATGTGAAAATGTGGTAGCTAATAGGAATGTACATGTAAATACATGAAAAATGTACATGAAAAAAAAATTACTACCGTGTGTTATCAAACTTGTTTCAATCGGCAGTTGTGTTTTTATTTTTTAATAATTAAATTTATATAAAACTTTTAATTATGATTCGATAGCATAAAACGTAATTGTTTTATGTACCAGATGTCAAACTTTTCAGAAGAGCCGAAAATCTTTTGAAAAGTCTAAAAAAATCATTACTCATTAACTATTAATCGCAGGTAGATGATGGATCTTATCCTTCAAATGGAATTATCAAATAATGGCTAAAGTTGTTATTAACAGGATATTGGTCACATATAGCAATTCAGTTTTTATTTTCGGAACGTAAAAATGTCATAAGCTGTGAACAGGAGGTGTATGGCGAGGCCTAACATCGATGGTTTTACGTTATTAAATACAAGAAACAGAATATTAAATGCTATAAGTTTATGAGGTAGAAAAAGAAGTCCAAGACGAGATTATTGTACAGCAAATGGACAGGGGTAATGGTCTTAACAGTGACAACGCGACGTAAGATATCGAAATGAGACCCACATTATTTGACGCAGTATTTTTTTTCTGATTCTAATGGTATTTTAAACCCATTTTGGCTACTAACAGAAATTACGTTTTCTGCCATCAAATTACGACATATATTTTTTAGTGTATAGTGATTAGTGCCCCTGATATAACATAGCAAAGGCTATGTGTTATCCAAGAAATAAAATTGTGGGTCATAAGATCAGATCTCAGTCCGATGAAAATTTTATGCATCTGAAGTCGCGAGCAATAGTTAGTCTTTCATGGACACAATCGGTTTTAACTACTCTATAAAGATATCGTTATAGTAGTGTTTTGTTATTGGTGCTGATTCTGTAGTTTGAAGGGACTAAAATGTATCGCCATCAATTTTTTTTCGAATTGAAGACAAAGATGGAATACGTTTGTAACAACAGGATTGGCACCGTTGTCGGATGTGACGTAAGTCATGACATTAAGGGATAGAGCGAGAAAAATCATGCTAGCTCGCTCAAATATTGGTTACGATTTCAAATAATGCCAACCCTAACATTTTGAAGTCTCCCACACATCAGCACTACCGTGCATGTGCACTATCTAATAATGTTGTAATTACAATTCAAATTTTTCATACATTTTGTCGAGAGCTTCCGACGTGTGGCAAGACTTAATTATATAAAACACTAGCTTTTGCCCGCGGCTCCGCTCGCGTGGATGTCGGTTCCCGGCAATTATTCGATTTTTTCTCAACGTACAAACCTTCCCTGGACTTCCACAAATAATTCAAGACCAAAATAAGCCAAATCGGTTCGTGCGTTCTGGAGTTATAGCGTCAGGAAGGAAAACCCGACTTATTTTTATATAATAGATATCTAAATAGTTTAGTTATAATGTTACGTATATATATAGCAATAAAACATAAGTATTTCATAAATCACAACTCGTCAAACATGTAACAATTACATTTTCTATCTCTACAAAAAATGTATGCAAATTCAACGTTGAATAATTTACTTACATATTTGGTGACACCCGTCTCACGGACCAGGTTGAGGTCAAAGCTCTGGAACGTGCGTCCGCGGCGCTGTCGCGAAGAGAATCGCGCCGCGCATCGACCTCGGATCAAAAAGTTACTCGACATTTTCTAATTCCCCGGTCTCACAGACATACACGTCACCAATGGCGGGTTAAGGTTTCCCTACTATTCTTCTACGCCATACATGGTGCTTTCTATAATTAGGAATGATTAAAATGGTTGCAAGTGCAGTAAAAAGTAAAGTCATTAATTTCCCTTAATTTGATATCATCAATATCGCTATCCAAAATCATGAATAAGTTCCAGAAAAGAAGTACTTAAATGAGAAGTTTATCTCACAATTAAAAACTTATGTGAAATAATATGAATATTAGCGATTAACTGGACCTATAAAATTAAGTAAATATAAATACAACTTACAAAGTCCAAAGTCAAACAGAAAATTTACAATCCTAAAAAAATATTATATCCCTAGTAGCAAAAACAAAGGAAAAGGCGTTACCGTCGTAACACCTTCGAATGTAGGTTCAGGTAGGGTAGAAATTTGCATGTGTTAATCCCTTAAGCTCCTTTCAATTCAAGTTAACGACTGAGCTACAGTTTGATCGTCGGTATTAACGTCTCGGTTGACATCGACGGGAGTCCCAATAAGATTAAAATTTGATGTGTTAATAGAATTTCGCATCTAATTTAGAGTTGTACGTTTAGGAGCATTGTTCCAATCTAATCTGTAAATGTTTTTGGCTTTAGGTTGGATATTGTTTGACTTTTCATTTGTGTATCGGCTTTAAAGATTCATTTAATTTATGGAATTTGAACATTTTTACGACAAATTCTACATCCAATAAAATGATTGAATTGAATTGAATTGAATTGAAAGATTTTTGTTCTTGGTCGACATGTAATATAGAAAACATGATAATATGCAGTTGAAATACTTAAAATATCAACCACATATTGACGATTCTATAAATAATATTGTACAACTACTAGCACTACAAAAATAAAAATTAAGTTAACCAAGTTATTAGAGCTTTAACGGGAATACTCATGGAAAAAGCAATTTTGAGAGTATTTATTTACAAAGTATTTTTGATAACGTTCTTCATTATAGTAAGCTTTTCTGAAAGGTAAGTAAGAGGAGGGTGAGCAATCGAGCATGCGGTCATTTATCTACCATGTTTCCTGAGGATAAATGAGCTATACTCGATCAATTTTCTCACGCAGTTCGTTAGTGTAATCACTTGTGTATTAACTGCTTTAAGTATCTGTTTAGGAGGAAATATTTTAATTGATTTTACAATTCATTCGAATGTAAAGTTAAATATGTAAAGACTCGGCCGTTCCCAATAACATACTTACAGTTAAAGATAGATCGCAACAGTCAAATTTGACGTATCGGCTGTTTAAATTCAAAACATGGTAACTGATTTCTTTGCGGGAAAGCGCATCGCGGTATAATTTTATTTTCCGAAATTGGTGTGAAATAGGAGTTACTATGTTTTTAATTTAAACAGTCGAGCACTTTATCTGTAGATGCGATCTGTCTTTAACTGTAAGTATATTATTGGGAACGGCGGTTAAAAACTAAAAACTTGGTTTTACTTTCTATTTCTTTAAAAACACATTTGGTCCATTCTATTCTAAACAAGATTGACGACTAGTCTCGGCTAGGTAATGGTACAAAATGCTACAAAATTAAATATATTTACACGTTTTACACTAAGTTAAACGAGAAGGGAATAAATTATAAATTAGGTTTGACGTTTCGTGAATCAAAGAAACGTTCGGTTACGCCCAAAACTTGCCTGTATTTCAAGTCTAATTAAGGCAATTACTTCAAGGTCTTTTATTGTATGATTTAATACTGGCCTTAAGCACAAACAGAATGTAAAAGCAGCGAAAAGTACTTTCTATTGAGTGGTAAGTACAATAATCACCGGTAAAGCTCAAAAGCCACTCTGATTCCCGAAAATGAAAATTTTATCCCAGTAATTATTGTGTCAGCTCTCAACTTGTAAAGGTTTCAAAGAAATTAATACAAAAGTACTTTAAAAATTCAGTCCTACATTTGTATTCACTTAAAAGTTGGTTAACCCGTTTCACTAACTCGGTATTGGATTTTCCTTTTAAATGTTAAAAAAACATTAGCAGTTCATTCAACACGTGCAATTAATCGAGCTATGGAATTGGACCATCAGGCTTCACATTCTTCAAATAAGTATTATAATCTGCAATCGTTATTAGAAATAGCTTGCTTGAACTCGATAAAGTTATTAAACGCAATAGAAGTTAGAAGGCTGACACTTGAAATTTTGCTCTGCCGATTATAATTTCATAATTATTATCCCCAATGGTGACTGATTGGCTTGCAGTTGCCCGTGAATTCGCCGATCACTGAAATGTGTTGACTTAGTGCAATATATTCTATACTTCCTACAGTATAGAAGTGAGATACCGAAATTTATAAGCTGGTTTGAAAAGGCATCGCTGGACGCTGTCAATTTTTATCTGCTAGATTGGCAGAGTTCATTGTTTGGGATTTAGGATTTACTTATAACTTTCAACGTCAACTTGATGAACCGGAATAAATCGATAAGAAACACTACAATAAACAAGAATAAATGTAGATTAAAACAAAGATATAAAATATTTACTCTTTTAACTAATTGATCGGATTTTGCCCAACTCTCGAACAAGAGAATCAAATCAAACCATCATTGATTTAATTCCTGAAACTGTCATACCGAAAGCCAATAAAGTTAAATTAATATTTTTGAATTCCGAATCAGGAACGTCAATCATGTTCTTTTAAAGCCATTCATCCTGTGATAATCGATTGTAGTCATTGCTTATTCAGGCTGTCGAGGACGACATTTGCATTCGGCGTGGGGCCGTGGCCGTGTGAACTTTGTCCCAGGCGCCATTTTTATTTAATTTGTAAGTACGTTATGTGTGATAATTGATTATTGCTTATTTTTTTACGTACTACTCTTCCTTTTTCACCTCCAACGCGAAGGTTATGAGTTTGACATGTAGTCTGTCTGTCTGTGGCATCATAGCTCCCTAACGGATGAAGCGATTTCAATTTAGTTTTTTTTTTTAATAAATTTGACATAATGTGCGAGTGGCCTTAGATATGTTTGATGAAAATTGATTGAGCCGTTTAAAAGTTATGGGGGTTGAAGTGTGGATGAGAAGTGTCGGGGTTTTGTTTGAAAAATTAATTTATGTTCTATCATATTTGAATGAATTGTGTTGTTGACTCTGAAACGATATGAAATTAAATTGTGAGCCCGTATGCAAGATTGAAGTTTACATAAATATAACATGTACACTTTTGAGGATAACAAAATCTATTGGCACCATTCTAATGTCTAACAATGTAAGGAAACCGTTAGTGGCAGACGACATTGTAATAAACAATAAAATTTGATGGTGTCATAACTTGTTTAAGTCGAACCACTAAATTGGGCTTATAAATCGCATTTAGTACCACCTACACACAATCAGCTTGAATGCCTACTAGCTTAACAATTAATTATCACCAGGTGGCGACGATTTTAATTCAGTTAGTACCTTTATATTGTCTTGTGTACTTTTAATAGTTGTTTTTACTAAGTAAGGTAATGTAAATAACACTTCTTCCATCTTCTAACCATGAATATAATATCGAGACTGATAAGTTTTGTAGACAAGCTTGCAAAAGAGCAAATCTATATATATAAAAATGAATCGAACGGCTGGACCGATTTCACTCATTCTTTTTTTGTTGTGTTCGTTATTGTTAGGAGAAGGTTCTTATGAAAGAAAACATGAAGAAAATTGCGCGGAAAATTAGAAAATTTAAGAATACATTATAACCACCGTATAAAATAGCTGATCCGACATACGCCATGTCAAAATTTTGAATTTGAAATACGAATTGGAAAAAAATTGTGTTTATTATTCTATTGTATGATATTCTTCTATGTTATCTGACGTTTGATATAGAATTGAAAAAATGCGTGCAAATATCGTTAGAGAGTGATAAGTAGACATTCTTCTGAATTAACAAAATACCCGTTGCTTGGGCCGCGAAAATATTTATGGTGGCTATTTTTTATTTAGGTCGAAAAATTTATGGTTTATGGTAGTATGAACGCCCTTGAGCGTAGAGGTATATGGTTGTATGGGTCCCATAGGTATATAGGCTCCGTAGGTGTAAGTATGGGCCCCGGTGACCTATTAGTGTCGGGAGCTCCGTGGGCGTATCGGGCCCGAATCGAAATGCTTTCCGTTCTCAAAATAATTAGGAGAATTTGATACAGTTATTTGATTCTAATTTCTAAGGCGAAACAAAGTTTGCCGGAACAGCTAGTATTTAATAAATGTAGCTCAAACATTTACAGAAAACTTTGGAATTTAACTCCTACTTCATTGCAGCTATTCTAAAAGCTCCAAATAAACGAAAGTGCGATGAAATTTGCATAAAACCACAATAAAACGACAATTTAAGTAGACACATGACGAATGAAATCAAAGCAAAGAATGTTATTTTTCGTCCCCGTTGTAAAATCGTATAGGAATACGATTTGTTTTCAAGCGTAAGTAGTTGAAAGCTCGATTATTCATTTTCATTGTATCTTAACAAATCCCGAAGACCAATAAAGAAGTGGCAGAATCAGTAAACAGAACTTTAACGGACCACAAAGTCGCAACAACAAATTTAAAAATTTACAACTTGCCGATGCGGACTTCTTTGAAATACAGTAGAGAACCTTTTATATCTGTAGTTTGGATCTCTAATTCACTTAATTCGATGTACGCCAATGCAGACTCTCCGGAATCGTATGTAAGGACGTGACCAGAATTTATATTGACTTTTTCACCTGACTTTGGCATTATTTTTATTCTTTAATCAGCGTAATGTCTTGGGTCTCTGGGTTTTCGTTCTATTAAGATATAACGTCTGCATACGCAAAGCTAAAATTTTAAAAGTAGTTAGGAATATAAATGTAGGTATTCGTATTACTTACCTGTTTTATGATACAATCATACAGCAAACAGGAATAAGGTTAAGTTGTTAATTTTATTATTGTTACTAGTAAATTTATGGGAGATTTTACAATTTATAGATGGATTTTATTACAATCGTTTCATTGGTGCAACTCTATTTGGGTTAATAGCAGAGTTATTGTGTGGGAATCAAGCTGACCAAAATCACTGGGACGTAGAAGATCGCTAAAGTTTCGCACCTGATGCACAGTTTGGTAGCTGGAAGAGATTAAGTCACCTATTTTCAAAATTAGGTGATAAAATCATACAAACTTTTACTTCGCATCATGGCCAAACTATGGACTTCAGCCAGAAACCTAGATGTTTCTGACTATGCCACTATATTGTTACTGCCACAATTATGAAATACCCTATGTTTAGTAGCTCAAATCATTTTTTTCTGCCTCACATAAGTTCCTAGTAGAGATTTCGAGACCCTTTCCCGAGGCCTTTGCCTTTGTGTCAGATTATCTTTCTTGCTTTAGTTGTATCATCTTCTTCAGAGCTACTGTATGAAATGTTTATTTTCACTAGTTCTATATTAGTGTGGCACAGCGTATGTGTTACAGTTTCCACCAGGTTTAATACCTTTAATCTTAACTCTTAGATCCCAAGAGTGCTATACGTTTAGCATAATAAATCGATAGCTTCAAATAGTGTATGACTGAATAGCGTTTTGGGAGTCCAATAGTTTGCAACTACGTCGTCACGGGATTAAACCAGACTAAGTGAATGTATAGAGATATCTTGATCATTTAATTTAATACTTGATTGATTAGCGTAAAGTTTGGGATCGGCGGTAGCAGATTATGGGGATTTTGAAGGACTTTCGGTGGAATCTATATAATGTAATAGAGGAGTATATGACGCAATTATTATTAATGGGTGATTTCAGGAGACCATAAAAGTTATAGCAGGTTCAACAGCACGTGTCACCACTCTCCCTCGGATAATCTCAGAAATTCATCATGTACCACGGCCGGTGTAACTGGGTCGAAATGTCAGGCAAATCAAAGGTACCTATGTAATGTACCTATAATATGATTGTGTTAATTTCCGCTATGACTATTGTAGAAATAAATTTCTTTTTCACTGCAGTTTCAAAAATTAAATTCTTTTTTTGTTTGATACAGCAACTGAAGTGCTAATGTTAAACTTCCAATTGCATTATTTTTCTTTCAATACATTAATTACGCCAATGTAGATCAAGGATGATGATTCTCTTAAAGGTTACACGACTCTTGCGAGTATACCAGAGTTTTTTTTTCCTATTTACCTACTTCATTTATATATTACACAGCAGGCACGTTAAAAAACACAGGATATTTAAAAATAAATTATTTATAAATTAAAAGCAGCATTTCAAGCTGAATAATAAAGTTTATTATGATCAAGAACCTCTCAAAGTCGTAAAACTCTCGGCTCTTACATTAACTTCATCGATAAAACGTTTCAGTTATAAAAACTTTATTTATTTGCATTTTTAAATTACCCTCAATAAATTGAGGGAGTCATAAATCTGCGAGTAGTTTCTGTATATGACCCACTTACAAGAAGTATTTTTTTCTGATTCATATATATATGTTACTGTAAGCATGTTATCTGCAAGAATGTTACGCAATATTGAAATATTGATGAGTATCCATACTAATATTATAATTACGAAAGTAACTCTGTCTGTCTGTACGTTACGCTTTCACGCCTAAACCACTAAACGACATAGGACAAAGGACATAGGCTATGTTTGGTCACGATAACCGACATCCACGCGGGCGGAGCCGCGGGCAAAACCTAGTTATTAATATTAGTATTACGAAATGTTAAAAAGGAAGCTGTTCAACTGTTACAGTAGTTATTATAGTACAAAAATGCCTTACAAGAATATGTTAGCAAACTACAATAAAGACATTTAAATTATGTGCAAAACTGAAGGAGCTAAAGTAATTATTTCATTATTTCCAACTGTATCAATAAATCGATCTATTATTTACAACAGGGAGTACCCCCTGCATAGCATTCAGTTTTATTAGTATGCATGACTTTGAGCTTTGAAGTCAGCGTTATCCAAACATAAAGTTTATAGCAACTGAAGTTTATTACCTATACTAGTCGGAGGTAGGACACGACGGTATTTGCGTCCCAATTGAGTAGGAAGTACCTCCATCCTGCAGAATACAGCCAGGGTACCGCAATAGGGTATCCAGAGCTCACTAGCAAAGAAATGTGCTGTCAGAGAGAAAGCCAAAGGCTGGTCCTGCTTTATTTTCTGCACTGACGGTACAGAAACTCTTACAGGATCGGCAGCACGAGTCCAGAGATCCATAGGTGTGCAATCTAAGCGGTATAAAATATAATATTACTCCAAAATTTAAGCCGAAAATAAGTATTAAGTAACCTATTTGGTGTAGCAAATGACATACATACATACATATAATCACGCTTTTATCCAAGGAGAGTTAGGCAGAGGTGGATTAACACCCACATTTCACCAATCGGTCTCACGTAATAGCCCCTATAATAAGCCTATTGCCGTATCCCTATCACTATTGTTGACTCGAGCCATGCATATGAGGCTGAGTATGGGCTACATATATTGGTCTGATTTTAAACAGCCTTAGTCACCTTGTAAGACACCGTGTGGGAAGAGATGGGGAAACCCACTACTCTGCCCGGAACCACGCGGCATTTAGAAAATAAAACAAAAGAATATTCAGTAAAATTTAAGGTGCGAGCGAGACTATTATGTTTATGTACACCTAACACTGCTCTTTATGTTTTGGCCAGTTCTTCGTGTAATGAGTAAACACACAGCAATGAACTGAGCAAATGGACATTTTGCTGGCAATAATCTCCCACCATAAACTTAATCCACCTTGGTAGTTTACCCGTGTGAATTAAGTTTAATATTAGTAGATTTGAATACCTTTTGAAGGTATGACAATTAAGTGTACTATTATTTTGGCGGTAGCGGTATTTGGGATCTTGCATACCTTAAACTGGGCTTTGACTGGAATAACTAACGATCTGCTTCTCTGGGCGTCTGTTCTACGAGTGGTATCAAGTACCACCAGGACTTACTCCTATGTAGTGGAGAGAATGTCCTCAAGAAAGAAGCCATTACCGTCTGTTTTTTATGACCAGCTTTACAAATGTGTATACTACTAATATAATAAATCGACCTGTATAGTACAAATTCGTATTTTGAAGTTGGCAACCCTATGTGTGAGTGTTGTGTGTGCATGTAGTCATATATGCACCCGTGTATAATTACTGTACTGTGTAATAGCTATTGTATGTTTGTAGTAGTAAGTAAGGTTATTTAAGATATTTTATAAGTACGTACACTTTAAGTTTAAATTAATTAAGAGAACTAGATGCCGACAAATTGCTAGGCAGTTTGGCAACTGATGGTTATTGTTAAGATGTAAAAATTAAAAAGTGAAATAAATAAAGTAAAAAAAACTAAATCATATTAGTATTGATACTATAAAACATAAAATAATAAAATATATACATATATGCGCCATAGACTTTCAAGCTGAGGCGCTGGTGCCTAGTGGCTTCATTGAAAATGCAATGATGCAAAGTTTACACCAATGCGAAGAGAATACTAAAATATGAGCCTGTAGGTCGCGGGAACTGGAAATATATCCGAGAACCGTGGGCAGTGGCAAGGATATTACTTAAGAATTTAAGTTTTTATGCAAGCCTTCAGTAAAAAAATATTTGCCGAATAAGAAACATTTTAAACAATAACATCGTAGTTGAAATTTCTGCCTTTCTTCTTTGTTGTAAATATTCATTCATAAACTTCAACTTTGAAGATTGTTATTTATTCAAGTAGAATAGTGTTTTTTATTACATTGTATCAAATGAAATATATTTGCAGAAACCCTTTTCATATTATATTTTCTCACTCATCACTCGTTTGGCAGTTTAAAATTCAAGTTGCATTTTTCAGACAGTTCACAAATTTATGATACGTTATAGTATGAAACTTTAACGAATCTAGATTTTTCACTATTAGAAGTGAGCTAACATGTGTTTTATTTGACGTCAACTGAACATGAAAACTTGATAATTTATTGTCGTCTTTAGAAGTGAGTGACCAGCTACGTCGACAGAAACATTTCAAGTTCTCGAAATTCGGCTTACATCAATAGAAGTTCTGAAGTGCTTCACAAATATCGATATTCAAATAAAAGCTTACAAAGTTTGAGATCTCTGCAGTTATTTTTTTAGAATTTGTCTAAGGTCATTAAACTATTTGGTTCATGTCTGGGCCCTGAATTTATTGCCCTATCCGTAAGTGGAATCCGAGACTTCATGCATTCTGATCGCCTCCTAGGCAAGCTATATAAGTTTTTTATTAATATAGGACACGTCAATTTGACTTCACTGATGTTAAGCAAAGGCAAAGTCTCAGAAAGAGGGTCACCATCGTAACCATGTACCATGTTAACAGTGGTGGCACTCAGCGTGACGGCCTCATTAGATGCCTTTTCACGTCCCGCATAAAGGACCCAGGACTGTAGGAAGAAGGAAACACGTGAGCTGGCAGGGAGTTCCAGGTCGTACATTCTATTGGTTTCTTTTGATCTAGCTGTTGCACTGGTCTTAGAAGCGTCAATTGAAAAAAAATACTTGGCTAAGTTTGCGAAATTGAAAAATAAATAAATAAATAATGTTTTCCCAGAAAGCAGTGGCGAGGGGTTGAAACATTCGCTATTGGCCACTGCCAGAAAGGTTGATCGTACAGCAAACATAACTATTGTTCTTCACATAATATTAAATCAATTTATTGTTTATAAACTAATTGTATCTATATATTTATAAATTAGAAATTACAAGTTAAGGACTAAATTAATGTCGATTGATACTAAATATAATTATCAACAGACTGTTTTCTACTTGTTCGCCTCTGCTTTCCTCATCTATGACAGGATTAAATATTCCACTGTGTGCATATGTAAAGTGGATTTATTGGAAATTATGCGTCAATCAAGACCTTGTATCAACAGTAATCTCACATAAGGCTTATCTAGCGAGTTCTTGAACTAATTTGTTATTTATGGAAATTATGTTCAATCTGCCTTGCATACATTAAATTCGACACTTGATCTTCAGAAGCCCTGAAAAATTCAAAACGAATTGAAATAAATCCTTTTTCATTCGTTTTAATTTGGGAGATACGATTTTGTTGCCATGGTTTGAACTTTTATTGATGTAAATATTTATTGCAATTAGTTCTATGGCGATTGATTTTTGTATTTGCAGGGGCGTTTTTTGTTTTTGTTTTCTTCCGTCCCTTTGAGCGATGTGAAATAAACACGTTCGAGCTTCTGCAAATACCCACTGCTAAAAATGCCAACGTGAATTTATACAGTTTTATCGTTTCATAACTTTTTATTTACTTTTTGATTTTGTCAGTTTTAGTTTAGGTAAGTATATTAAATTTTACACATTCTGTAGGACGTGGAAGAACAACTGATGAGGCTGTCAAGTTACTATTAATTCATGAGGTTCTAATTGCCTTTAATTTATCAACAGGCGAGGTGAAGTTTCGCATGACCATTATAAAATCGTACAATGAGGTAGGTGTAGCTAAATTTTATGCGTTCAAACTTTCGCATTTATAATACAAGTGGCTAATGTAATAACATGCGTTATTATTTATTTTACTAAAACTACCGATAGTTTTTTTAGCACATAATATATAAAATATTTTTTTATTAGTATTTCAGTTCAGTTTACTTTCCACATCGCTATAACCTTGACACACAATGAAGTTCAAATTTGCCACCACTAGAGGTATTGAAGTATTAGATTACAAACGGATTAGAGAGATTAGACGGAGAACGATGGAGTTACGGGCTGACACAAAACAAGATAAAGTTTCAATTATATAAATTGGAGTGTTAAAACTTCAAAGTGGTGCCGCCGGGTGCTTTCTATAGGGTAAAGATGTTGATGAACAATTAGTAAGATCTATTAAGACGTTATTCTTTCATAATTTTAGATGAATAAAGATTTGAGTATTAGACAGAAGAAGGCTCCTTCCAATTTTCACGAGAATAATTAAGCTTTTCAATTGATCTTGACCTGTATTATGTTATTTAAGCCGTCTTTTCTTCTTCAATTTATTTCTTTCAAGTCAGTACTTGTTGGTCTTACAGATACATTTTACACTATATCTTTCTTTTATAGACGCCATACAAAAGATGTAATTTTAATTTGGACCTATTCAAAATAATCTTATGTTTGATTTTCTTAGGTAATTGGATACTCAGAGCCCTTTGAGAGGTACTCCACTGGGCGGAGGACCACTTTTTGTTATTGTCAGTAACATTTTTCTTAGTAAGTTCTGGGCCAAGACCCCAGGGTCACCAGACATCACGTATATTCTGAGGAAGGAAATATGGATGATTGAGCAGTGTAAGTATGTACTAAGAACGTACTCCTACCTGCTAGCTTGGCTAGACGGCTAATCTTCAGGGATCAGGTAATCAAGTACACAAAAATAT
Organism: Eilema sororculum; assembly: GCA_914829495.1. NCBI lineage: Eukaryota > Metazoa > Arthropoda > Insecta > Lepidoptera > Erebidae > Eilema > Eilema sororculum. Next base: position 6,297,345 of record OU618532.1, read on the forward strand.
TACTTACCTCACGTAAATTCTCCAGACTGATTTTTACGTATATTTTAGGCAACATACTTAGAAATAAGTCGGAAATACTCCCAGATACTTTCCATCGGCCATATTGTTTTTGAATAGGTTTTTTTTTTTTTATTTTATATAGGACACGTCAATTTGACTTCACCTCGCCTGATGTTAAGCTAAAGGCAAAGTCTCGGAAAGAGGGTCACCATCGTAAACATTTACCATGTTAACAGTGGTGGCACTTAGCTTGACGGGCTCATTAGATGCCTTTTCACGCCCCGCTTAAAGGACCCGGGACTGTAGGAAGAAGGAAACACGTGAGCTGGCAGGGAATTCCAGGTCTTAGTGGTGCGGCATAGGAATGAATCACTGAAACGCTTGGTTCTAGCAGGTATACTCTGCACCGTAAATGGATGACATCTTAGCCCTGCACGTGTCGTCCTGTGATGGAAAGGGGAGGGTGGGACTAATTGGAAGAGCTCGTCAGAACATTCACCATGGTAGAGACGGTAGAAAACTGCCAAAGACGCAACATCTCTACGCATCTGCAAAGGCTCGAGGGTGTTCGTGACCTCAGGATCCCCAATAATGCGGGCCGCACGTCGCTGCAACCTGTCGAGAGCATCTAATAAGTACTTTGCGGAGCCGTCCCAGAGATGTGAGCAGTATTCCACGCAGGAACGAATTTGGGTCTTGTATAGAAGACACCGCTGCTCCGGCGTGAAAAAACGTCTCACTCTGTTCAGGACTCCGAGTTTACGCGAGGCTGATTTGATGATACTCTCGATATAGTTTTTGTTATTCAGTTTGCAGCGAACATCCATACCGAGGATAGTGAGGTGATCCTGCAGTGGCAGTGGTGTGCTCTGAAGAGTGGGAAGGGGAAGGAAAGGAGATACCTTAGCTGTAAACGCACATGCCTGGGTCTTCTTGGCATTGAACTCGACCAGGTTCCTAGCGCCCCATTGAGAAATGTGGTCCAGGATCCGGTCCAGCTCTGTGACAAGAAGCTGCCTTTTTTCCGCGATATCAGACTGCTTGGCCGCAGGATGTGCGTGATAGCTCCCATGTAAGGTGCTGTCGTCTGCATAGCAGTGAATGTTTCCGTCACAGAGCATGTCATTGATATGCAGAAGAAAGAGAGTGGGAGATAAAACGGAACCCTGCGGCACGCCAGCATTTACCTGCAAGAACTCCGAAGCTCGTCCATCACAAAGGACGCGAATACGGCGCCCCTGCAGGAAGCTTGCAACCCAGTTACACAGTCTAATAGGCAGGCCGAAGGCTGGTAGCTTGGAAAGAAGCGATTTGTGCCATACCCTATCGAAAGCTTTGGCGATGTCAAGACTAATTGCCAGTGACTCACCGTGCTTCTCCATAGCCTCACCCCAAAGGTGGGTCATGTACGCCAGAAGATCACCCGTTGACCGTTTCGGTCTGAAACCGTATTGCCGGTCACTAAGCAAGGAGTGATCCTCTAGGTGGCGCATGAGCTGTGTGTTAATTATGTGCTCGAACACCTTACACAGCACTGAGGTGACGGCTATGGGTCGATAGTTGGCTGGGTCCGAGCGATCCCCCTTCTTGGGGATCGGCTGGACATTCGCCTCCTTCCAAGCCGAAGGCACTGTACCCGAACTGTAGGACAGTCGGTACAGCCGCGTTAGCATAGGAGATAACTCCGCTGCACATTTTTTAAGTACAACCGCTGGAATACCATCAGGACCACTGGCTTTCCGGACATCGAGTGATTGCAGTACTGCACGGACATCGCGTTGCCTGATACGTATATCAGGCATTGCGTGGTCACCAGTGGGCACTGTCCGTGGTTGCATACCACAATCATCGACTCGGGAGTTGGCCGCGAAGAGATTGACCAGCAAATTTGCTTTCTCTTGCGGCTCATGGGCCAGAGATCCATCGGGATTGCTCAGCGGGGGCAGCGAGGGCTGGCAGAAGTTGGCTTGCACGGCCTTGGCCAGTTGCCAGTAGCCACGGCTACCCGTGGGATGCGCCACTAGCTCTTGGCCCAGCCGCGCTATGCGCTGGGCATCCGCCCTGACGCATGCCCTCTTGCAGACCTTTGTGGCTCTGTTGTACGCCGCCTTGAAGTGACCCACGTTGGGATCGCGTGTGGCGCGCGCCCGCACCCAGGCGCGGTACGCAGACTGTTTATGTTCAACAGCCTCCGCGCACTCGCGCCCGAACCACGGACGCGCTCCGCGGACTCCGGTGACATCGGTGTATGGGATATAGTATTCCATACCTAGACCGATCTCACCGGCGACGGCAGTAGCGCTCTCAGATGGGTTCTTACCCTCAAAGCAGCGTTCAACCCACGGGATGGACGCATAATAGTCGCGCAATCCATCCCAGTCCGCTGACGAGTAGTGCCATAGACGCCTCTTCCCCTGCACGGGTCGTGGGGGCGCTACAATGGGCACGGTGGAGCGGACCAGACAGTGGTCGGAGTTACCTAAAGCAGCAATCACCGAGACACTGTACTGGTCCGGGTGACTCGTCAACAGAAGGTCAAGCAGAGAGGGCTCTAGGCCGGACTCTCTTGGTATCCTCGTGACCTTGTGCACCAATTGAGTCAAGTCATGCGCCAGGGCAAATGCGTGAGTGGCTCTTCCCGCATGGTTTGTTATGGCGGAGCCCAACCAGATCTTGTGGTGGGCGTTAAAATCCCCCAAAAACACCAATTCGGCGTTCGGAAACCGCTCCTGCGCATCATCTGCCGCCTGACTCAGGTATTCAAATAGTCGAGTTATCTCTGCATCTCCTGTATGGGAACGGTAAAGGCACACATAGACCTGACTCGTGGAGCCATGGTCTACGTGTACCCAAAGGATGGAAAAGGATGGGTCCTCTAGACAGCGCAAACGGCGACAACAAATATCCGCCCTAACAAACACGCACACCCCGGCTTTTGCTCGGAAATTTTCCTCGATAACATAGCCGGGGTAAAGCAGGTAGGTCGTGTCGTCAGGGCGGCGTATTTGTGTCTCCGTTAGAAACAGCATAGCTGGTTTCGCCGTCTCCAGGTGTTGGTGGACGGCGTTGAGGTTCTTATGGAGCCCACAGATGTTCGTGGACTCCACCTCAAATAGAGTTTTTGTGGGAGAGTCCCTAGCCGCTGTTTCAACAATTTTTGTTATGTGCGCTGCCATGAGGTGAAGGGTAAGGGAAGGCGTGAAAAAGAGGTGATTGTTGCGGCAGCACCGCGTGACAAAACATGGGAGATTGGTTTCATCTATGAATGTGAGGCGTGACGAGAGCCGACGCGCCGAACGGAAGGGCCCCCGTACCCTCCCGAATATGGTCGCCGGGCTCCCGTCCGGTCGCCAACCGGCACGACGAGCCATATCGGGATTATGCGCGACCTGGTGGGGCAGCCTCCCAGGGTGGTTAGTCCCAGTTGGGCCCCTGTACTATGCCGCGGGCGGCCAGCGGCACCACCGCTTCTACGGGTCTCCCTGCCCGGCGCGGCGCCCCGCGTCACACCCCACTAGACTACGCCAAAACCCACCGGTCCCACTAGTGCTGCGACTACCATCACCTCGGCCCGGCTATGCACTTGCTGATCCCTGAACGCAATTCAACCGAGATTGGATTACTATGGAGGGTTTTTCGCACTTGTGCACGGTGGTACCAACCCGGTCGAAATAAGTGTCAAATTTGTGCCATCAAATTTCTACCACCTGTATGATGGTCTGTCTTTTTGTAAAAGATTTTATAATAGTTACGTAAAGCTATACATATTATGGGAGCTTTAAAGCGTCAGCAAAGCAATAAGGTGACGAAAAGTGTCAGGGAGTATTTTTTTTAAGTATACTGCCTAAAATATACGTAGCAATCAGCTTGGAGAATTTACGTCAGGTAAGTAATATTTTTATGTACCGAGATTGCCTGATACCTTAAAATTAGCCGTCTATCCAAGCTAGCAGGTATTTGTTCTTAGTACATACTTACACTACTCAATCGTCCCCATTTCCTTCGTCGGAAAATACGTGACGTTTGGTGGATCCCAGATCTTACTCTATTTGTGTTTTTTATAGGAACTGCAACCACTGCAACATGCAATGGGTTTTATTAGGTACTCCGCTATCGTGAAAAGCCAAAACACTGTAATAAGTTAACATCGGTTTTGAGTAATAAACGTTTGGACCGAGCGTTTATACTTTCTAACAGACAGTATCTATTAGGAAAAATTGTCTTGGTTTGCAATAATAGTTTCATGAAAAAAAAGACACGAAAATGTGCATGTGGTGGAATAACAAGCTTTCGGCCGGTTATTTTGAGTCCGATTAAAAATAAAGTTTGCAAAATGAGAGCGCAAAAGACACCTCTCAGGATAAAATGTAGGTGGTCATACTATGTTGACCCTTGCCCTATATTATAAAGTTTACTTCTTGAAAATATTTCAAGGAAAAATGGGGAAGGAATTTCAAGGAAAAACACATCTTGTGGGACCCTATCAAGACTTTTTGGGCCCCACCAACTGCACATGCAAGTCGGTGCACTTGCTGAATGGAGCTTTTGAGTTTTATACTGACATATATATACTATAAACGTCTTTGTAAACGCCTTCTGTCTGATTCCCTTCATCCCTCCCTACTCGAGAAGCTTGAATATTTTTTTTTGTCCACACACATTTGAGCACCTTAAATCCACTGTGTAATTTGTTTTGACATTTTATGTACCCTATGACATTCAGGAGATGAATACCTTTCATTTAAAACTCCACTCATCAAAATCCGTCCAGCTGTTCGACCTGTAGAGGGGAACAAAGAAAACTACATACATAATCACATAATCACATACAAATATACAAAACGAGGCCCGAAAAATATTACCCTCGCTGGCGCAGGCGGGTAAAAAGGTGAAAATGAACAACGGGGCTCCGTGATGAAAGCCTGGCATGCAACCGTGAGTAGAATGATAACGTTTACAGTCCATCAAATCTAAGAGGTACCGTTTGACGTTTCATATTTTTCAAACCGAAACAACTTTGTTCATACGTACATTATTCAGATTCGATAACCTTTTTCATAAAACCATGAATTTAGAAAGATTTCATTATTGTATCTAAAAATGTACAATTCTTAATATCTAAATGTAATTGAAAACTTTCAAACAAAGCAAAATAACACATATTTACACAGTAAATAATTTCTAATAGTTATATTCTTGACCTCATTACAAAGTTACGTAGTTAGGTCACTGCACGTAGTGTTGCGACTCTTCGGATACACTTGTATGCAAAAAAATCGTTTACATATACGAAAAATCGAATGTATTATTTACAAATTACACTTGACAACCAAACAAATATTTTTTCATGTGAATGGGATTTATCTCACATATTACGATTACATAACTAAATAGTTATGTAATCGTAAAATATGAGATAAAACCCATTCACCAAAAATACGTATTTATAAATCAAATATATTTGCTTCTTTAAAAAGTTGTCGAAAGCGATTTGTCGATTTTTGATTTTCGCGCCCAAATAAGTCGGGGTTTCTCGCGCTAACGCTGTCGAAATAGTAAATGGAGTCAGGGATAGTGTTTTTTACATTTATTTTTGTGTATGATAGTATGGGTTTGCATATTACAGAGAAATAAACAAATTTTTAACAAGCACATCCATTGATTTTACAATTACAATTTTTTCTTCTAAGTCTTATTTCTACGTCTAAAACTAATAAAAATAAGGTATGTAGAACCCATTCACAAAAATGTTGTTGCCTGATGTTATAAATTAACGACGTTACTGCGCGACCGCATAATGCACTGAATACACAGATACCCTAAAATAAATTAATTTAATTATTTTTAGGTCAATAGGCAAAATCGCAGGTGTCCAAGTCTCTACAATTTTTTTTTCTGGCAACACTGCCAACTACAAGCGCACGCGGTCCGCTCGGTCGGTTCGGCGTCAGCAGTCTCTCGCCATCTTGGAAGCTGACTGTGCGCGTACTTGCTTTCTCGTTTGTGTTTTACAATTTGTGACTTGGCTATTACTTTTCTGGACTGATCATTCTTTATCCGTTTACCTTGGCAATATTTATACTGGACTCCGAACTAAGCAAGTGTTTATTAATAATGTCGAAAAGAGGACGTACTTTGAACAGCCAGGCTCGTGAATTGGTGGTGAAATTACACGAGTATTTTGAGCGTGAATCTCAAAATGGTGGACTTCTACTGCCAGTTACACAAGTTCGGGATCGCGTCGGTGAAGCTCTCGGTATTGGTAGCCGCACCGTTGGCAAAATATTAAGTGAAAAATATGGGCCTTCGGGGAGTGACAGTAACGTACTTCACACACCGAAAAAACGAAAAAGAAATAAACCTGTGACAGGCATCGATGAATTCGATAGTCATGCTATTAGAAACCATATATACGGGTATTTTACAAGAGGCGAATTTCCAACATTGGCAAAGTTATGTGCAACTTTAAAAGATGCCGGGCTGTATAAGGGAAGCATAGAGTCGTTGAGAACGGTAATAACAGGAATTGGCTTCAGATACAAAAAAGTTGACAAACGAAAAATTGTTATGGAGCGACATGACATAATTATGCAGCGACTAACATTCCTGCGCGAAGTTAAACAAATTATAAACTGGGATAATGTAATATTTTTGGACGAAACTTGGCTAAATTCCAACCATTCTGTGCCGAAAACATGGACTGATGATTCTGAAGCTTCGTGCTCGAAGGTGCCGATAGGAAAAGGTGGACGCCTCATAATATGCCATGCTGGGTCAGCGTCTACAGGCTTCGTGGAAAACTCTTTATTAGCTTTCCAATCCAAAAGCACTAAAGAGTATCATGAAGAAATGGACGCAGTAAGGTTCCGAGAGTGGTTCTTAAATTTATTACAGAATATCCCTCCTAACAGCACAATTATAATGGATAATGCCCCATACCACTCTGTGCAAATTGATAAAGCACCTACGTCAGCCAATAAGAAAGCAGATTTGGTGGCATGGCTGCAAAGAAAAGGAGTGGATGCCGACATGTCACTATTAAAAGCTGAATTATTACAGTTAGTGAAATTGCATAAACCACCAAAACCGACATATGTAATTGACCAATTGGCCGAAGAGCACGGGCACAAAGTCATACGACTTCCTCCGTACCATTGCCAATATAATGCCATTGAACTGATTTGGGCCCAAGTTAAAGGTAATATTTTATAATATTATAATAATAACACGAGTACTTCTAACATTTATAATTTAAACAATGGTTTTCGTCTGCTATCAAATAGTTACATTATTGTTTTACAGGTTATGCAGCAAGACACAACACAAAACCACCCTTCAGTGTCAAGAAAATGGAAGGTTTATTAAAGGAAGCATGTGCCCAAGTTACACAGGAAGATTGGAGTAAAGTAGTACAAAAAACAAAGAAAATAATAATGGACGACTTCGAAAGAGACGTACACTTTGATTATGTAATGGACAATCAACTGGTCATTAATTTAAATGACGATGATGACGAAGACGACGATACTAGTACTAGTAGTGAATAAAAAAATATCCTAAACATTTCTTTTATTTAATTATAACAATTGATTTCTTAAAATTCGGATATTATAGTAATCGATCTCTTAAAGTTCGGATATTATAGTAATCGATTTTTTCATCCCATCCCTATCATTCAATTGTCAGAACTGTCAAACGGTACTTCTTAGATTTGACGGACTTTAGATGCATGATGAAGATATATGATGATCAAAGTTTTATTACTTCTAACATTTTTTTTTTCTGTTTTCATCTGCGATCAGTCTCTTGACTATAAACAGATTTGCTGGTAGCATGTAACATTATGTAGAGTGTATCTCTCAGCAGAGATATCCACTCATTAGGTTGTGCAGGTCAGCTAGGTTGCCATGTGCAGCCCAAGTATGTCCTTTCGTTTTAGCCTTTTACATAAGTAGTGTAAACTGAACATACATAATCTACAAGAATCTACAAATGAAATATTCACAGTGTTCATAAGTAACTACGAAGTATGAACCAATATTTAATTTTATTCTCGGCGGCACGCATTTCGCATCGGGACCGAGTGTTTTAAGATCCTTTTCACTTAAAGGAAAGTAAATAAAGTTAAACAAGTAAAGACACGTTTCTGCTTTTTTTCCTTGTTCCTTGGATTCTATAGAAAGAGACAAAAGTTGAGAAATGTTTAAGGATTATATTTTGTGTAATTCATATTACATCATATTATCTACATTCGATAAGGAAATATTGGTGCTGAAATATAATTCTATAAAGTTTATACCTACGTATATATTCAAAGTTATCAAAGCATTCGTGTATAACTGGTGCTCTCTTTGAGGTCTAAAATTGAGTGTTGAAATCGTTTCTGACATTTATCACTACCAAGAATCTCTACCGTCAATATATTGGACAGCATGTAAGACCTGGGTTAACCGGGGTGCGATGAATATGTCGAAGACAACCTCTCCTCCGGTCTAGCACTACGACCCACAGTCGGTGTGCGATTTTAGACGGTTCAAGTCCGACATAACCTCCCCTGCGGCTCCGGCGGAGGAGCTATCCGAGGGGATTTCCGCACGGGAAAAGAACAACCGCGGCGAACGTGGTTAAAAACCTTAGCTGAATCAGTAGAAGTGTTTTCTAACATAATTTTGGGTCTCAGTCCAGTACCACGTAGGTAGTAACCCATCATATTTATTAAAGCGTCTATCCGAGTTGCATACAATGTTTGCACTTAGGAATCCGGGACCGCTCTTCTGCCAACTAATCCCCAACCCAGAGAGAAGAATCACAAGTGCCCGAAGATATCCATACCGTACCTACTTACTACATGGCAGCTCACGCGTGTCTCCACTCTTATCTACAGTTTTTCATCGTTAGTTATTTTCCATCATGATCAAATTTCCTTCTTAATGTATACTTGTTACGGGATAAAGTTCTCAAATAATTAGTTATTGTCAAAGTAATATCAAAGAAGTTGTGACAAAGAGACTATTTCCTCGCACCTCACAAAATATCCTTCTTACAAACAAGAACTAATTAATCTGCACCCATGTCGCGGTTTCTTAAGTCCCCACTCTAATTTACATTTTCGTTATAAATACTCGAAATCTCTAGAACACCAGTTGTGTCGTAACAAGCATTATTCAAAAGTAGAAATCCTTAGTAAACCGCTGCATAATAAATGTTTCAGTGTACTCGTATTTACTACGAGTCACTTGACTGACGTCGGTAACGATTGTAGTACAGGAGTTGAGAATAGATGCGGATAAGACTAATTGCCCTCTTGAGCACTTAAGGCATCGGTGATGTCAAGAAGGAAATAAAAGAGGATGGAAAAAATAATAAAATAGTAATGTGTGCCGTACTTTAATAAACTATATGAGAAGTAATATGATGTTTAAATGATTTTTTATAGCATTTATTAAGCTTACTCTACAATTCGATTACATCAGAAAAAAATGAATTGCTTAGGTGGGGCTTGAACCCACGACCTTTCCCTCACAGGACTACTGAGCTACTGAGCTCCACCTGAAATAAATTAAATTTCCCTTCTATACATATAATCTTTAATGCGACTGTGGAGTCATTTATCAACACTCTTACGAACTGTGTAACTAATGAAATTTTAAACATTTTTTTAATTTTTTTTTTAAATTAATGCATGCAAAATGGAGCCCGCATCTGCGCTAGTAATTAAAAGAAGGGTGCGCCTAGACCTGTACCCGGCGCAAACGTGCCCATCACGCTGGCTATGTTTCCTCACTGGATTGCGATGGCCAGCCTCTGCACCAGGTTCGATCCAGCACTATAGTCACCTGACTTCTCTCCAATCCGATTAAACATTGTCTTTTTTAATAAATAAAATAAAAAGTTGTAAAACTTACCTAATACTTACTTGACAGGTGAATGTTACTATTTCGATACATTCGATCAAATTTTAATAAACTCGTGCAAGCTGAAAAATAATTACTTTTTAAATTGTTTGTTATATTATTATTTTTGTACCCAATTTTAGCCAGATCCTTACAGTCGCTTGAGCGTGATTGTGAAACAAATAATGTTAAACTTTTATTTTCACTATTTTTTTAATAGTATTAGGATACTCCAACTATGTAGTACAGTTAAATATCTTAAACTCATGGTAGTTACATACACTTACCAAGCATTCCTCGTAATCTGACTAGCGAAATTAAACGGAATCCTCAACTATCTTAAGAGCTCGTCTGATGTTTTTATTCCAAAGATGTTTATTTGAAGTTGAGATTTAATGAGAGGTGGGATTTTACACTTTTTGAAGTAGTTCCTCTCGTACTTCTTTTTGAAGAAGATCAACTTTAATTTGTTTCTATAGAAGTAGGAACTGGTGTCGTAGGTTAGAATTTTTAAGAGTACACACATATCTCATTACCGTGTTTTAGAGAGGTTCGTAATAATAATGGCAGTGGATACTTGGACGTGTGGCTACAGCAAATATTACATGCGACGGACTAAACGATAAAAAGAACCAGCTACAGAATATGGGAGATGGGAAGAAATATATAAACTTTAAATAAAAATTCGGTCTAGATCCAAAGCACGCATAGACTAACTGCTCGTGTCATGAATTCTGTAATGTGGAGACATAATTAATTTTAACATTATTGAAATTATTATTTTTGCACTGGTCTCTGGAGAAACATGAGATAATGATACTGTGGGAAGTCGACTCCTCGTACTTCCCGACACCAGTTAGGTATCTAGGTACCTATTTATATTCTCGATCAGAAGGCGTGGAAGCGAAGGTAAGTGATGATGAGATTGAATAACGAACACCAGGTATGTATAACGATAGTTCACTATTGATATAGTTTATGTTTACAAGCACTGTATACACTAGTAAGAATCACAGGTAGAACTTAGTATAATTAACGAAAGTGTAAACAAAATATAAATTAGATTATTCTAGCAGTTATGTCTCAAAGCGGCGAGCAAACAATCCTGTCTGTAACTACCTTCCTTTTCTCAATGCAGGTGCGACGCGAGAAACAACATCGGTTGTTTCACTCGCACTCATACGCAAAGCGATCACGGAGGCGGCGCATGCAGCATAAGGTTGTGGTACAACAAATAAGCGGGAAGCGGAGAGGAAGCGTTTATGAATATTAGATATTTTTGTTAATGATAATATATCACAATATTAGTAGTAATTTATTTATGATAGTTATGTAAGTATTTAATTTATGGTATATTTATTACATAATATTATATAGGCATTAAGATTTGTAAATAGTTTGTACATACATAAATAAATATATATAAGGTAGGATAGTAAATATAAGTTTAGGATTTAGGTATATTAGGTAGGGACAAGGTCACTACATCACTCCCCCGCCGAGACCATGGCTATGGTTGATATCTATCGGGGAAGTGTACTCTTCTACCGCTACGAGTCCTTCTCTCCGTTGGCGGTTGAACTTCCTCTGGTTTTTCCGGTGAGTTTACAGGTGAAGCAGGAATCACGATTGGTGTGGATATGGAAGCTGGCGAAGAAGTAGCAGTTGGTGCATCATCATCTTTCATTGTGTAGGCTGGCTTCAGTCGGTCAATGCTAACGTTCGTTTTTCGACCCTGGACGTCTAATGTGAAATACTTCGGCTTTCTTTCGATGACCTTGTATGGTCCAGCATAAGGGGGTTCCAGGGGTCGGCGTACGTGGTCTTGACGCAGGAAGACATGTGTAGATGACGAGAGATTTTTTGGGACATAAAAGAGGCTTGATTTGTGCCATGATGTTGGCGTTGGAGTGAGGTGCGCAATATGAGCCCGAAGGCGAGAGATAAACTCGGTAGTATCAGTTACCAAGTGGCTGTCTGAAGGAGAGAGAAACTGGCTAGGTAAGCGTAGAGGTTCCCCATAAAGAAGTTCGGCACTTGATGCTTGAAGATCTTCCTTCCAGGCGGTTCTTACTCCTAGTAAAACGAGTGGAAGTACTTCCGTCCATTGCGATGTACTGTGGCACATGATGGCTGCTTTCATCTGGCGGTGAAAACGTTCCACCAAACCATTTGCGGCAGGATGGTACGCAGTAGTTCGTAAGTGCTGTGCGCCTATCATGGTTGTGAGTGAGGAGAAGAGGTGGCTCTCGAACTGGCGTCCGCGATCCGTTGTGATTCGGCTCGGGCAGCCAAACCTGGAGATCCAGCCTGATACGAGAGCGGATGCGCAGGTCTCTGCAGTGATGTCTTTGATTGGAATTGCCTCAGGCCAACGGGTGAAGCGATCGATGACCGTGAGGCAGTATCTGTAATCATGAGACAAAGGTAAAGGCCCTACGATGTCAAGGTGTATGTGGGAGAACCTTGACGGAGGGATAGGGAAAGTGGATAAGGGAGAGGAAGTATGACGGTTGACTTTGGATTTTTGGCATTGTAAACAATGCTTGGTCCACTCTCGACAGTTTTTTCTGATTCCTGGCCATACAAATCTGTGTGTTACCAGGCGTACTGTAGCTGTTGTTCCTGGATGACTGAACTGATGAAGGGATTCAAAGATCAACCTTCGGAGGTGAGCAGGCACGTATGGTCGAGGAGGCGTAACTGATACATCGCAGTACAGAGAGGAATCGCCCTCACCGAACGGAATTTTCTTGAGCTGCAGCGACGATCCGTTACGAAGTAGCTCTTTAAGCTCAGTGTCAGATTCTTGTGCAGAAGCCAATGTTATGAAGTCAACACCGACAGAAAGCTCTTCTATGCGGGACAAAGCGTCCGCTACGACGTTATCCCGGCCTGGTAGATATCTGATGTCAGAGGTAAACTGGCTTATGAAATCCAGGTATCTGAATTGCCGCGGTGCCATGTTCTCACGATTAGTTGAGAAAGCGAAAGTCAACGGTTTGTGGTCAGTGTAAATGGTAAACTGCCGTGCTTCTATCATGTACCTGAAGTATTTGATGCCTTTGTACACTGCCAACAATTCTCGGTCGTAAGGACTGTATTTTCGCTGCACTGGTCTAAGCTTCTGAGAGAAGAATCCTAAAGGCTCCCAGTTTCCAGAAATCTTCTGCTGAAGGACAGCGCCAATTGCAGAATCTGATGCATCTGTGACAATTGCAAGTTCAGCCGTCGAGTCTGGGTGCGCTAAAAGAGTAGCTTGCGCGAGAGAAGTTTTGCAACTTTCGAAAGCTCGTTGAAGATCAGGTGTCATCTCCACGGGTGTAGATCCCTTTTGTTTCGGTCCTGTGAGTACGGTATGCAGAGGTGCTTGTATTGTTGCAGCATTAGGGATAAAACGACGGAAAAAGTTCACCATACCCAGGAAACGGCGAAGTTCTTTGATCGTCTTGGGTGCTGGGTAATCGGTAACGGCTTGAACTTTTGATGATAATGGTTTGATACCTGCTGCTGAGACTGTGTGGCCAAGAAAAGTAACCTGTTCTTGTCCAAGAACGCACTTGGCTGTGTTTACCACGACGCCATAGTTCTGAAGGCGTTCAAATAGCTGGCGTAAGTGCTGTTTGTGCTGCTCAGGTGAAGATGAGAAAACCAATATATCGTCGATGTAACCGAAGCTGAAGTCTAAATCACGAAGAACTTCATCAATAAACCTCTGGAAAGTTTGAGAAGCGTTTCTGAGGCCAAAGGTCATGTGTGTAAAGGAAAATAATCCGAAGGGGGTGGTTATAGCCGTTTTTGGCACGTCATCAGGGTTGACCAAGATCTGATTGTAAGCTTTAACCAAGTCGATTGTGGAGAAAATGTTACATCCTGACAACTGGTAAGTGAAATCGTGTAGATGTCGTATAGGATATGCATCAGGAATTGTCCTCGCGTTAAGTGCCCTGTAGTCACCACATGGCCTCCAGCCTTGATCTTTTTTTCTGACCAGGTGTAATGCTGAAGACCAGGGGCTCTCCGATCGTTTGGCAATACCGCTAGTGACCATAGACTCGAACTCCTTTTTGGCTATTTGCAGACGTTGCGGGTCAAGCCGTCTCGGTTTGCAGGATACAGGCGGTCCAGGAGTAGTGCGGATGTGGTGGACTGTATTGTGTTTGGGGTGAGTAAGTACTCCAGCTGGTTTGGTAATATCAGGGAACTGACGCAGTAGCTCGTGGTAAATTGTTTCGCCGGAAATCACCTTTATAGAAGAGATGTCGTCAGCCTTCTTATGCTGAGCTGAAATTGACAGTGATGTGAGTCGGTCCACCAGGCGTTGGTTCCTGCAGTCCACTAGTAGGTCATAAAAACTCAAAAAGTCCACTCCAATAATTGGTTTTGATACTTCAGCAACGGTGAAGTTCCACTGGTAAGTTCTTCTTAACCCAAGGTCTAACTTAAGCTGAACCGGACCATAGGTGTGAATGATAGTACCGTTTGCCGCCACCAGGTCATAGTTGTTGCGTGCGCAACGAGTCTTCATGGCTGATCGAGGGAAAACGCTCAAGTCCGAACCTGTGTCGATAAGAAACATCATTTTCGATACTCGATCAGTGAGAAATAGGCGGCCTGAAGATGGTAGGGGGCAGTCGTTAGCCGCTACTTCCTGCCCTGTGCGTTTCCCGAATGGTAGTTGCAGGGTTGCTTGCATTGCTTAGCCTTAGAGCCAAAATTGTAGTGGTACCAACAGTGGGGGTGTGCTTCAGGAGGTTGGCGTAAATGGTATCTTGACTTACTGTGGGAGCGACTTCTATCACGACCCTTTGAGTTGGAACGAGATTGATGACGTCGTTGGTTAAAGTGAGACGTAAGTAGTGCTACTTGCTTAGTAAGTTCACTAATTTGTTTAGTGATGTCATTAGTAGGCGTTTCTAAATTTGTTGAGGTACTCGCCACTTGCGGCATAGGCGGAGCGATTTCAATTATTTTATCCGCTATCTCCGATAACTTGGACAGCGGCAAATCTGTTTGTGATGCAATGACCGTTTGTATATTGTGAGGTAGTCTGCTAGACCATATAGTTTTCAGAAAAGTCTCCGGTACTGATGGGCCTGCAAGATCCTGGAGATGCCTGAGGAACTGGGATGGCTTCCGGTCACCTAATTCCTCATGCATAAGAAGTTGTTTAAGTTTTTTTTCTTGCGAGGCAGATAGACGTTTAATCAATTCGCTTTTCAGAGCTTCGTACATACCAGTCTTTGGCGGATTAATGATTACGTCTTTCACTTCAGCTGCGTATTGGTGGTCAAGTTGGGAAATCACATAGTAGAACTTGGTAGTGTCACTAGTAATATTAGATAAAACAAACTGACCTTCGATTTGTGAGAACCATAACGCAGGTTCTTCCGGCCAAAACTGCGGTATTCGCACACCCACACGAAACACATCACCACCTTCCTTAGGTTGAGCCATCTCCAGAAGATTTTTTTTCTTTCTTCTTTATGTTCGTAGACGGGGTCACCAGAATGTGGGAAGTCGACTCCTCGTACTTCCCGACACCAGTTAGGTATCTAGGTACCTATTTATATTCTCGATCAGAAGGCGTGGAAGCGAAGGTAAGTGATGATGAGATTGAATAACGAACACCAGGTATGTATAACGATAGTTCACTATTGATATAGTTTATGTTTACAAGCACTGTATACACTAGTAAGAATCACAGGTAGAACTTAGTATAATTAACGAAAGTGTAAACAAAATATAAATTAGATTATTCTAGCAGTTATGTCTCAAAGCGGCGAGCAAACAATCCTGTCTGTAACTACCTTCCTTTTCTCAATGCAGGTGCGACGCGAGAAACAACATCGGTTGTTTCACTCGCACTCATACGCAAAGCGATCACGGAGGCGGCGCATGCAGCATAAGGTTGTGGCACAACAAATAAGCGGGAAGCGGAGAGGAAGCGTTTATGAATATTAGATATTTTTGTTAATGATAATATATCACAATATTAGTAGTAATTTATTTATGATAGTTATGTAAGTATTTAATTTATGGTATATTTATTACATAATATTATATAGGCATTAAGATTTGTAAATAGTTTGTACATACATAAATAAATATATATAAGGTAGGATAGTAAATATAAGTTTAGGATTTAGGTATATTAGGTAGGGACAAGGTCACTACAATACCACCGGTTGAATAGAACAGGGCCAAGTATGGCACTTGCAAACATGGTCCTACTAACTACGTTCATCGTTGATCACACGTCACTCTATACCTATCTCAGAATAGTCGAAATACACAGTCTTTACAAGATGTCAGGAGCACGGATGTTCAGTTTTCACGAATTTCCTTAACAATTATCGAACCATTTCCAATATACTTTTGCCATCAATTTACAGATGTCAGAAGGAACTTGTACAAAACTGATTATATTAGTAGTCAACCCCAATATTCGTAAGAATATATTTCTCGAAACCGAGGCTCAACAATAATCTCGTAGATATTTCCTGTACTCTAGATGTTTGCCCTCAGTTCCAGATATTATGTTCAGCCCTTCATCCATTTTTTATACCACTTAGATATGCACTCGGCCCATCTGATGGAAACTGGTTGCCGTGGCCTATGGACGAGTGCAACACCAAGGGAACCACACTCGTGCTCACAACATTGTAAAAACAGAGAGTTTCTGTGCTGTCAGTGCAGAAGACAAAGCAGGACAAGCCTTTGGTCTTCCCAATGACAGCAAAATAGCTCTCCAGTGGTTTGCTTTGCCTACCCTACTAAGCGTTCCTAATCCATACGTCCAAAATTCACATTTAGAAATAAGGATTAAACTATGTTGAGTGTCAAATTACCCTAAATATAGTTAACACGACATCACAACTAGTGCCAAGTTCCAAAAAATTTTGAACCTGGATACTAGGTGCATAAATAGTGCTCTGAATTGACAAAAACCGCATTGTCCAAACGCATCCAGCGTTAATATCGGCACGTGCGCTTCATAGTGTTAACGATTCAGCGATACAATTGTAAGGGCGAATGCAAATGGCGGCATTATTTGAAGAATAATGAATATTTTTAAAATGATAGAAGTCTAGGTTTTTATTAACTAAAAGCAGTATATTAGTTTAATGTCTACGACATTCTTTTTGAATACTTTATCATGTTCCGCTAGTGCCATCTTCATAACAAAGTTTGGAATCCCATACTGTTCTAAACGGTACTGAGTTTTCAGTAGAATCAAAATGAGTAGTTTCAAAAATTTTGCCTTGCGCATTAAATTCACCAATAAAGTTGATAAAAAATCCTGTTCTTAGAAAAAATTCAAAGTTAAATTGCAATATTGATTAAAAAGAAAGTAGTATGTACAGTAAGCTTCAGAGATAAGGAACCCCCCTTGATAATAGTTTTATTCTAAAGGGGGGTTCCTTTTCTCTGAAGCTTACTGTACATTGAAGTCACTAAATATTTTCTTTTCAAATCATTCATTTCTCTTATTTCTTATTTTGACAAAAAAAATGTAAAATCAAAATATTCTTGGAACAATTCGTCTCTAAACATACTTGATGCATTACAGTTAGTGTAGGTACGACCCTCGACCAGCAACTATGCGAAGCATGGCAAGATTCGTATATACTTCAAATGCCATGGGGAGGGCCCCCTTCAAAACGATTTAAATTGCCATCCTTCGCATTCCAAGATCGGTCATAAATCAGTTTTCAGATAACAGAACGTCCATACACAGAGCGCATTGTGTACCGTAAGTTGAATACGGTATTGCAACGTACAAGATATACTGCGACAGGTTGCATCTAGGAGTTCAATTCAGATTTCCGTGTAAACGGAGAGGTTAGTTGATTAACATTTAGGTATTCACATGAATAATAGTACAGTGTATATCAATTTCCTCTCGATTGACAAACCTGTCTGTTTTGGAAGTTGATATTATACGTTTTTGTACTCGTTTTAATAGTGTCATATACATTTTTGACGGTTAATATGTTCCGTAAAATTACCATATAGCATATTAAATTTTTGATTTTAAATGAAACTGAAAAAATTAAACTGTAGGTGTCGTAGAAGGCGACTAAGGGATAGGGCCGTTTTCCACCTGCGAGTAAACATACAGTCCATAACTAAGTATCCGCTTGACGGCAATAGGCTCACCCCCTATTACGTGAGACCGAAACTCATAGTTGGCGAAATGTGGTTATTAATATACTTCTGCCTAGTTCTTCGGGGATTTACAGGCGAGAGTCTATATATATGTTTTTATGCATGAAAAGAAAAATAAAAACAATAAAAAAACCAACAGAATTGAAAACCATCAGAGAAACGCAGAATGGATAGCGACTGTTAAAGCGTGCCGCAACCATCAAAACCACTCTTTTAATGGGATTGTAAATTTTTCTAGACTTATTCACTAAGCTCAATCAAGTAGGTAAAACCATTATAAAATCAAGTAAATTTATGTTTTTATAAATTGCCGAAAAAGAGTACCATAGCGTAGCTTAACTGTCTTGTTTTAGTCTAGGTAGTGTTGCATAGAATGTAGTAGAATATTTACTTATTGTTTTTCTTAAACTATATTTTTAAAATACCAGTGTGAACAAGTTCTAAAGTTCCATCGCTTGCTGCGACACGAAAACCCCGAACATCGCTTTCAGCGCTGATATTTTTGTTATCGGTTCACTAAACTATGAACTCGGATTTTTGAACCATTTTTTCCCACTTTCCATACCTAACAGTGCGAGTGTTACGGATGTGTCGATATTTGAATAATTCTTTCCACTAAAAGGGTTTGGTGTTTTGGGTTACCGGGAATGTTATTCTACTCCACATGTTACAATTTAGTTTTAGTTATCTAGAAGAATAAAGGTAACAAATATCTTGCTCTTGTTACATTTCTTACAGTTTCTTCCCATCTTATTACAGTAAAAATACGTAACAGAATTTATATATTTTGACAAACTATTTACCTAAGCCCCAAGGCCTCGCTGCAAAACTAGCTAGATTAGGAAACCGTACTTCAAAAACCATCTTATTCGAATAAAGATGGCTACCACACTAGCAATTCAAACAATAAAGTTTCAATCTCAGAAGAAGCTGATCAGATCCTATAATCTAATCTTTTAAGCCTTCCTGTTGTAGCATCACTTTCTTTGTACATACGTAATCGTGTTAGATAGCCTAACAGTGTAAACTTACTTGTCCTAATGCATTATGTCGTCTGAAAGCAATTTGCTTCGCCGCATGCGGTCTTTCTTTCATTACTAACATCCATCTGAGATTCTTTACATAAGTTGGTGAAACTATATCGAATTGAAGTCGTCTTTATTTTCTTTGTAATAGAGTACAATTTACGTAAATACTTTAACATTTTATGATTTTATCGTTTTATTAACAAGACGGTTAGTTTAAAAAGGGTTCACTATGTTCTTGAAGCGAGTTATTTCGTATGAAGGAATTAAGAAAGAGTGAACTCTAGGTACTATTTTGATGGTTCAGTAAATATTAACGAGGCTTATGTTGAGTACGTTTTCCTTGAAATAACAACGTCGTAAAAATCTGTACGCGTACATTGTACATGGTTTTTGTTTTATGGGGTATGGAGTTTATGACATAAACTAAAGTACGTAAGCAAAAAACGAAGACAATAATATTGAGACATAATAAAAGGACTTTTCTATTATGTTAAAAATAATAATTCGGAATGTTACTGCGACCTATTTATCGAATGACGATACTTCACCAAAATTTATAATTTACAAGACATTTTAAGTGTGTCACACAATTTATTTACCTTGAGAAATGATAATTTTACAACAATAATAGAAACAAAAATTGGAAATGAGTTGTATGGTTTCATAATCACAAGCAAGTTCATTCTATGCACAGGTCGAGTGAGTTTTTATGCTCAAACATTCTGGGCTGCAGAATACTATTATCTATTCTGTGGATGCAGCTTGCAGTTTGATAATACGCTCACAAATAATATAGTGATAGACTCACCTCATACTATAGGAGACTAGAAAAATAACGCGTTGTAGTGTCGCGAATTTTTGTGATGTGAATATTGCATAAACTCACGCTGCAAATCTGAGTTGCGGCCCGATGGGGTAAGTTGAGGTGCATGTTATTTTATCCACTAGACTTTTACTGAAAGGCTTCAGTGTGAAAAATCACATCATGAAAATTATAAAATCAAAGTTTAGAACTTTATTATAATTAAATACACTGTGACGTGGTAAGTTAATTTGAACGCGATAGTAATAAGTCTAATGTGAAATATGAATTATGTTGTCTAAGAGGTAAGAACAGAGAGGTTAATGAAAAGATTGAATTTACATTTGAATTAACAATTTGTAATCGTTGTTAATAATAATTAATTAAATATGCAACACGCGATTTGCATCATGACAAGACATCTAGTATTGAATGTTAAGATATTATTACAATTTAATTATTTTTTTTATTGTTCAAAATATAACAATTCATGGAATAAAACATTTTGAACCGCCCGCTTAGCTACGAGGGTTTTCATGCGAGCGGGAGTTCGCCTATTGACATTAGCAAGTATGTGAATACATAATATAAGTACCTAAAGTATACTACAACATTTTAAGTGAGTTAAAGAATCAATAGTTACATTCAATCTATACAACTATCTATGTGGTTCAAAAAATGGGTTCTTAAACTTTGTATGAAGGGTATTAAAATATATTTGTCGGAGAGCATATTATTATCTGAGTGATACGAAAGCCAAGTAATATTAAAATTGTTTCACTTTAGTGAAATTGCATGTGGCAACATTGGTTATAGTCCGAGAGCTGTCACGAATTTTTGGGTAGGTACTTGAGGCAAGCTGAAAACTTGTCAGATACCTCTCCTATTATATCCCAACTCGGAGTTGCAGACCTGGCTGGTGAGTAGCGGGGCTAAATCAACCCCTAAATTTTTAAAAATATTATTTTTTTTTCCCAAAAAATATATTTGAGGCACTACGCAATTTATATATGTTGCAGTGTAATACTTAATGAATACGAAAAAAAATAAGCCAGATAATTTAATCGGGGTTTTAACATTGCCAGACGCGTGCAAAAATATTTTGCAAAAAATTATAAAAAATGTTTTTGAGGCAGCTTGAAATTTTAATGGAGTGTTATTTATAACTAAAAAATAAGATTCCCAAAAAGACAGATCATTTCGGTGGGGCTTTCTACCTGCCAGGTGATCAAACAAATAATGAATAGGTACGAGCCTGTAGTGCTATAGACAAGCTGTAGTGTGAGAGAGAGCGCATAACGACAGCTGTCTTCGTTCTTGCTTGCCGCGTTACTATTGGCCCTGACGAAGCCACGTGACTTACAATAACCCATGAGGTTTCTACTTAAAATTTCGGAGTAAAAAATATAAAATTTTCTGAATTTCTACTAAAAACATTTTTCGTAAAAGAGATTGTATTGATTTATGGATGTTAAAAGGACATTTTTTTTTCGATTTCTTTTTAATTTTCAAAAATTAGTCATTTTGCCAATTTTAATGCGAATTTGAACGTAATAAATTGTTTAAATATTTGATATTTCCGCAGGAAAATTTATTTTTCAAAGAGAATTTAAAAAAAAATTATTCTTTCAAAAATTTTAGTTCCAAAAATTTTTGTACAGGATTCATATTATTACCCCTACATTCAAAACTAAAAATTGTTTTTTTTTTCTCGGGCAGTATTCTAAATCAAAATTTAGACGGAATTTTAAAAAAATTTCATCTTAAAATTAATAAGGGTTACGTTAAAAAAAGCAATAATTAAAATAAAAAATCGCAAAACCAGGTTTATAAAAATATAATAACTCTCCAGCAAGTACAATTATTTCAAGTATAAAAAAAATCAGAAATAAATTCTATTCATTTCACATCAGATATAAGTTAACATTCTTCGTCTGTGGATTCTTCACCAGAAGTAATGAAATCTTCGGATTCATCTGTGTCAGATTCGCCATCCTCTACATCATCTGCGAAAAGAAATATATATTTATTTTTTTAATTACTCACAGAAATTTGAATGCAGCAGTTGTTACAAATAAACCATTTATTCTCACCTCCAGTATGATTTTCATCATCATTATTATTACTTTCCTCGTGAACAACAGCGTCGAATACCAATTGCGGCATACAGTCTCCGTCAAACCAGTGAAAATCTAGTGTATCCTCATTAAGTGTCCATCCATTTCTATTAGGCGTTAAGGAGCTGGGGAATCGCAAATATGCATTTCTCCAAATGCTTGTTATATATTGCGTTCTTAGCAGATGTTGTTTTAACTCAGCTTTGCATGGAGGTAAGGTAGAGGGATCACAATTTTTTAGTTTGTTCTTGAAAGGTTCATCTTCAGTGTTGGCCTTGTAAGTCGCACAAAATTTAAGGAATCGTGCTCCATTTATATTTGATGTATTTTTAAATCCATAAATTTCGCAAACGAATTGTTCTAAGACTGGCAAAATTTCATCACGCGAACCGGTAACATGCGCAACTCCAAGATCTGCTAATGCTTTCTGATAATTTTTGTTTTTCATCAATATTTTGTATGGTCTTATGGTCTTGACAGTATTTTCAATATATTTTTTCATCAAAGCTATAAAATTCTTATAACAACTAGTGTGATAACCATCTGTAAGGTTAGGAGTCACTGGCAAAACAATATCATAATATTTTAACTTATGATGTTTACGGATCTGTAATACCTCCTGACTTTTTTTGAGAGTTTTCTCCACAAAAGCAATCACTTTAGCACCATTTTTTCTGCAAATAACACAAACTAACTCTTCACTAGACATTTTCAAATTATTTCAGTTCTAAAACGTGCAACACCATGTAGAATAATACGACTGAAAATAACGACTCCGAAATTCCGACTAGAAACCTCATGGGTTATTGTAAGTCACGTGGCCTCGCCAGAGCCAATAGTAACGCGGCAAGCAAGAACGAAGACAGCTGTCGTTATGCGCTCTCTCTCACACTACAGCTTGTCTATAGCACTACAGGCTCGTACCTATTCATTATTTGTTTGATCACCTGGCAGGTAGAAAGCCCCACCGAAATGATCTGTCTTTTTGGGGATCTTACTTTTTAGTTATAAATAACACTCCATTAAAATTTCAAGCTGCCTCAAAAACATTTTTATAATTTTTTGCAAAATATTTTTGCACGCGTCTGGCAATGTTAAAACCCCGATTAAATTATCTGGCTTATTTTTTTTCGTATTCATTAAGTATTACACTGCGACTGTATATAAATTGCGTAGTGCCTCAAATATATTTTTTGGAAAAAAAAAATAATATTTAAAAAAAATTAGGGGTTGATTTAGCCCCGCTACTCACCAGCCAGGTCTGCAATTCCGAGTTGGGATATAATAGGAGAGGTATCTGACAAGTTTTCAGCTTGCCTCAAATACCTACTCAAAAATTCGTGCCAGCTCTCCTACTATTATTATTTGAGTGTGTTTAGCTGTCAGTTAACAGATGAATGACACTTCGTTGGCCGAGAGAGGCTCAGTTTGTAACGAGACACGGTGCGAAATGGTAGGTGAAAACGAGCTAACCACACTGCGTTCTAATTCTTGTTTAAATCCTAAAATATCGTAAGCACCTTTGTGATTTCGCGTAAAAGCGATAGTTTGTAAAAATAACTTGCATGGATTTTCGAAATACCGTCACATCTGATTACCATCCTCATTTAGTTCGGATAGAACCTCTCAGTTTTCGTTCTGAACATTTATGAGCTGTTGTTTCGACGTATTATTCAAAAATAATAAAGATATTATCACAAACGTAAAAAAAGAGAGACATAGCTTAATACACATTTTTATGCGTACAAATATTTGCACGGAGCGGGAAGGTCGTCATATTTGATTTTTATTATAAGTAAGGTTTTAGAGATACCATGATTGGTAATTCAAAACGTTTCAAGCTACTTCTGAGCGCTACGGTACTGGACCGTCAGTATTTTTTTTTGTGACAGTACATGATAATATCAATATAAATAAAAGTTTTTTGTATATAAAATAATGCAGAACAGACCTTTTCTAGTCATGCTACGTTGATCCGATATTCACGAACAAAAACAGTTCAATACTAAGCTTTCATTCCCTACCCCACTACATCAGTACCGAAACCAATATACGCTTTCAATTCACGAACAGGCACAGTTGATATAGGTACCTCATAGGTGCTTTAATTATCACTAAATCCTATTAATGATGTCAAGCCTTCCGGTGGAACGATTTACAGTGAACGACATTGATTACTGAGGCTCTGCGGTGCTCCCAATTAGGTCTTTTCAATCAACGTTTGAAGTAAAAACATACACGGCTTTATTTAGGTTCTTTTGAAGAATTTGTGTTGCCAGTAATTACTTCGTAAATAGTAAGTATACGGGGTGTTGAGTTATGGGTCGCTGTGGGTTGTTTATGTGATTAAGTAAGGTTAATAAATGGATAGAGATTATGTTGTTTTAGGAGCCCGTTATGTTAGGGTGCCCGAGCGGATCAACAATCAGTGCGGTTAAGGAAGTTTAAGTAGTCCGGTTTTAGGTGTTATATTGCGGGCTAATGTGGACAGAGGCTCTGACTATGCTAGTTTTAAAGTAGCCACCATAAACGCGTGACGTATCGTAATCACAGAGGCCGGCAAATTTGCCCAAGGCCGTGCGAAATAGACAATCACGAAAAACCCAGGCTCTGAGATGAGGGTAATCGGGATGCAGCTCAATATTAAACTTTTTGAAAAATAAACCACAATAATTTTTATTAATTTTCTAAGGGTTACGTAATCAAATTAAGCCTGCAAGTAAGCAAAACAATCATATTTGCTATTGCTATTGCAACTGAAATTGTACAAACGATACCATCAAAGTCGTAACCAATGCTGAAATGGCTATGTTATTGCACACGGTGTTCAAATTTGTTTTACTCTGTCCATTACCGATAATAGTGGAACAGATTGTACTAAATCCTAGCTGTTTATATTATAGCAATGCAAATATCCAATCCCTGATATAACATAATCAACTGTAACAATCGGAAACTAATCTCACTGAACCAAGGACCAAAAAATATGTCATTGAATTTAACACAACTCGTCCAAAGTAAGTAGGTACCTAACTACGAAGCTACATAGGAAAATTCCCTCTCAGAATCTATTGTAGTGTAGCGATCGTGGGTCGTCAAGCCCTGTTCGATAATTCCCTGTCACCGATCCATTGTGGCCTGCCCAAAAGGGTTTTTGCCCGGTATTCGGACCGAAGTTCAATGTTTCCCGGGTAAATTGAAATTCGATATTTTATACTCACTATATGTATGTAAGACTTAAATGTGAAAGTTAAGTACGTGCATTGTTTGTAAAAGTTTTGGAAAGGTTAGGTTTGAAAAGTATTTGTTTCAAAAATGTATGACTCAGATCAAACGGCAGTCGCCCCGTTAAAGTAAAAAGAAAGAGTTAAGACCGCTGCATACATGACGTGTTTTTGCACGGATGGAAGGAGGCGGGAAGTTTTGGAAATATAGTTTCATACAAAATGTATGCGGAAATGCATATGTCACAGTGACATAGATGGGATGGGAAAGTGGAACGTGTGGGACGGGAATAATCTCGCTGCCGACGATGTTTAAGATTATAGCCAATTCTTGAAATGAAAAATTAATCTTTCCTTGTTCACAATATTAGTTCACAACGTTAGATCCGAATCACTATCATGGTTTGTATGCATTGACACCATATTCATATGACCTTCTTTCCCGATATTTTCCCGTTACGAATGGGCCTCGGTGTCCAAAATGCAAGCTTCAGATGTAACCGAAACTAACGTAATGAAGGAGTAATAATGATGATACATATAATGATTATTACAATTACAAATAGCCCTAAAAATCCAAATAACTATTTTCTTTCTTCATTCTTTCTTTTCCAAAAAATGTAGAAACATAGTTACTCAGGAATACCTATCCAAAAAGGTATTCCAATATACAAAAGACCGAATAAAGTAATCTTTAGTAAAAACAGGACAAATGATCTCAGAACATAGTGAAACTAAATCAGAGTTCACTTAGTTTTTCCATTACAAGTTGAAAACGCGACCGAAGCATTACATTGCAATATTCTATTTTTTCACAGACTTTAATTTTGTTTCTTCTAGAAAGTTCCTCTAATACGTTATTTACCATTCCTATACATTAAATTGTACTATAATAATAGATTACTAGCAGCTGATATCGGCATTTTACGTGAGATTTTTTTATTTTATCGCCTTTAGGAGTTTTTTTTTGAAATGTTGTGTGTGTATGTATGTAATCCTCTGGATTAAGAACTGAAAAAAAAACAGTATCAATAGATTAAAATATATCATAATCATGTATCATAAGGAAAAAGAAGCGCTCAAGTGGGACTTGAACCCACGACCTTTACCTTACAGGGGGAATGCTCTTCCAACTGAACTATTGAGCCACACCTTATTTTTCCCGATGTATTTCGAACTTAAAAAGTTGGCGTAATAATTGCTATAAAAATTTCATTGAAATATGTATCATAAGTTTATCTGCATCTGCATTCCCTTTCTACTTTCTACCTTTGATTAAATGATACAAATCTATTGTCAAATACTAGTAGTATGTACAGTGACCATGTAAAAAAAATCTTCTTTTATTAACCTATAACGCTTAAAATAAACGTTAATATATCGAGAATCTCCAAGGAAATGAAGAAAAATGAGCATTTGACGGTGTTTCCAAGTTAATTCGGTTAAGTAGGCTCTCGATAAGGTCGAAGAGTAACGTTAGCATACATGTTTATTTATGAGTGAAGCGGTATGAAAGAGAAAAATGACAGTCTGGGGCGCAGAAAATTAAATGTGAATGATAAGATAGATTGACGATCTTGAGGTTAATAGTTTAAAGGGGCATGACCATTGCCCATAGGCACTTTGGCCATGGAGTGACCACATCAAAAAGGGTATGCAAATAGTAGTACAGCATACCACGATTGAATTACTAATGTAATATTTTAAATAAAACTTCGAGTATGGAAAATAATACAGTTTTGACATGAATGGCCATATCTTGACATCCCCCTTTATCTGCCAGCGTATTTTCAATTATATTATCTCATACTATCCATACTAATATTATAAATGCGAAAGTAACTCTGTCTGTCTGGTTACGCTTTGCTCTGTTTGCTTTTATGAGAATGGTCATATATAGGTATGTTTAGTCGCGATAACTGACATCCGTAGTAATAACTAGTTTAGTTTTGTCAGCGGAGCCGCGGACAAAAACTAGTTATTAGATATAAAAGATGATGCGTTCCCTTGATGTTTCTTTTTGTAATAAATTATGACAGTTCAAGGCCAACAGTTCGTAAGAATGTTGGTAGATGGCACCACCGTCGCCCTTAAAGACGGATATAAAGAGGAGGAAAATTTGAAATGAATCAGGTGTGGCTCAATAGCTCAGTTGGAAGAGCATTCCCCCCTGTAAGGGAAAGGTCGTGAGTTCAAGTCTCACTTGAGCGTTTCATTTTTTCCGATGTTTTTCGAACACTAATAGCTACTTACTATAGATAAGTGATTATGAAGAATATCAAAAGTCCTACTTTCGTAAGCAGGCTATAACACTACCGACGTGAACCACCCAAGTAAGTTAACTTGGTTAGGGGGAACCCTTACGGTTTAGCGGGAATATTAGTAATTTCAGTTACTTAATAACTCTTTCCAGTAAAATTTAGTATTGTTATTAATTTCAGATGGGTATAAAACAAACAACACTTTACGAGAAAGACGGCTTTATTTTATATCTGGAATAGAAATCCGTTTTTTGCCGTTTCAATTATACTTAATATTTTCACTTTCTATGTCGGTCCTTGACTTCAGGGAAAATCTAATCGGTCGGAAATTTTATTAATATAAAAGTGACAAAAATATACCAAGAAAATTATAACATTTTCATACACCTACATTTCCTTCCAAAATCTTTGAGTTATTTAATGTTGTTCGATATTTATAATATCAGCGATTATACTTTAAATAGGTGATGACATTGACGGATCTGTCCGTGAGCCTGTTTGTGGCATTATGGCTCCCGCACGCATGAAGTGATTTTGCTTTAGATTTGTTTTTGTATTAAAGGTGACTTCTGTGCGATCGTTTTTAGACATAATTGATGAAAATCAGTTGAGTGGTTTAAAAGTTATGGGGGTGAAAGCGCGGAAAAATAACCGAATGTCTACAAATATACTCGAGTGGCGTCTGTAATGTTTGGTTTTGGTGTCGGGTTTTTATTTTTTAATTTAATTAATAACTTATGTACACGACTGTCCCGAAAACATTACGTATAGTATGATTTTTAATTCGAGTCAGTAAAATAACATTTTCAGTGTTGCAGGTTTTTTGTCTCAAATAAATAGTGATGTGGTTGAATCGAGTTTTACAATTAAAAGTTAGTCAAGATTATATTTTTTTATAAAGTCACGTCAATTTGACTTCACCTCGCCTGATAGTAAGCTTATTTTAGCGGAAGACTCGGAAAGAGGGTCACCATCGTAAACATGTACCATGTTAACAGTGGTGGCACTCAGCATGACGGCCTCATCAGATGCCTTTTCACGCTCCGCTTAAAGGACCCGGGACTGTAGGAAGAAGGAAACACGTGAGCTGGCAGAGAGTTCTAGATCTTAATGGTGCAGCATAGGAATGAGTCACTGAAACCGAAACGCTTGGTTTTAGCAGGTATATTCTGCAACGTATACGGATGGCATCATAGCTATTTTGTTTGGTCTGAGTGTTTCTATATATAATATATGTATGTATTTACGAAAAAAAAATCGAAGTATGTATATCCGCATTCTAGATTCCATAACACAAGCTAGTTAAGCTATGCTTACCATGGGTCTAGATAGCGTTGTGTAGAATCTTGTGTTGTGGAATGTTATTAGTATTATTACATACTAGCTTTTGAAACGTTTATTCCTAGTTTTTTATAATAAGATGGTAAGATCCATATTTCTCCAATAATATTGTTTAATACATACCTATTACATATTTACAATAAAAACCGCTTTCATACCTATTATAATAAAGTACGACTAAAATGTCATAGTCTATTGATTGTCGAACATCACTATTGTAGCGGGGCACCCTTTTTTGTATCAGTGACAGTTGCACTTGTCATTTTACTGACTCGAATTAAAAATCATACTATAGTTACTACAATTCACTTACTTGTAGCTAGTTCACTTTTGAAAATGGAATATGGACACAGTAGGCATACTACTTAATACTCATAGGGCCGTATTCTAGAATGACACTCAGCCTGAATTGCGATTTATCTGAGGACAGATTGTGTAGGTAATATATCAAACTATCAATCTGTCTATACAATCTGTCATCCGATAAATCGTGATTCAGTCTGAGTGTCATTCTAGAATACGGGCCTTAGACCCTCAATTTTCAATTGCCCCATAATTTTGCTACGTCATAAGCGCTTTATTTTACGTATGTACGTACTTTTCAAAATTATGTAGTAATGTAATGCATGACCATGTTAGTCCATTGATATAAATTAGGGACAAATTAAAACAATCATTAATAATTTGTTATTAAATTATCTGGGAATCGTTATTGTATTAATGTTATGGTGATAATAGTAAATAAATCAATATTCCACAACATTCTACACAACGCTATCTAGACCCAATAGTAAGCATCACTAGCTTGTGTTGTGGAATCTGGAATGCGGATAAATATACTTAGATACTTTTTAAAAATAAATACATATATTTGATACATAGAAACACCCAGACTCATGCAAATAGCCATATTCATGCATATAAATATTTGCACGCTACGTAGCCGTCGCGTTCACTACCGCCACCTCACATAGGCAATGAGATCATGACAATACCTTAACTTTTGGGTAATTAATTTATTTCCTGCAACATTCATTATTACTTTTATCATCAAGTTGACTATAAAAATTAAATACATCGAAAAAATTTATCGCTTGAGCGTTTTTATTGTTAGCATACTTAATGCTTTAAAAAAAGACATTTCAAATCAAGTTGACGTATATTTCTTACCCGAGGTGGCAGACAGTAAAAGAATGGGCTTAGGTCAGCCGGGATTCGAGGGATATGCGAAGACAATCTCACCTCTGGCCTAGCACCACGATCCTCAGTCATAACCTCCCCTTCCAGCTCCGGCGGGGGAGGTATCCGTGGGGATTTCCACTCGAATAATAAATTAAGGTATATATTTCTTAAGTCTATTTATGCACTTATGACAATACCTACATGATTATTATCATCATAATATGTACGCAAGCACACGCATTCGAAAGTATCAGTCATAAACAATACATTAAAAAAAATATAACTTGCGAGAGATATTATTGGACATTGAATTACTATTTTTTTTAAACTAGAAAGTACGTACTTAAATACTTGCGAGTATTCTTTCTTCTAATATTGACGAGGGCCACACTATAACCGTAAACATTATATTTTTATACTAGTGTTATTCAAGTACTAAATTCTCGGTTTTCACGACTATAAATATAGTCAAACATCTGAATTGGCTTTTCAAACATAAGAAATCAAACGTATATCGCGGTAAACGAACAGCTTTGATGCAATATAAGCTAAAGCTCTGGCGAGACATTTGATATCCGTTTCGGAAACATACCCAGATTGCACATTTTTAAACTCAACTCACAAAATTGAACCAGAAAGAGTCTGAGTATATGTTAAGGATTATGTTAGATATTTAAAAAATTGAGAATACATTCGTGGTGTTTTTGGGACCCGATCAAGATTTTAGATAGGCTTTAATCTGAGAACTGAAAATTAGGTTGCTAGGGTCTACTAATTTTATCCAAGTGCGTCCAAAGGAGGACGGCCACGTTGTATGGAGCTTCGGCTCAGGCGTAGACATTTTTTTATTTAAATAAAAATACTGCTGTTTGGTAACCGAAGCTATGTATAAAAATGCAGCAGGAGGCACAAACGAGGCCACAGCAGAGGACATAAAGCATCACATGTCCATGTCTAGCTTGCTTCTCCTGATAATCCTCGTAATCATTCTGTTCGGTGCGCTATATTTTGCATATAGTTTGTATAAAAGATGTCATATTCGGATGATATCGCGGGAGATAAATAGAAGAGTGTTTAGTAGTTTCCGGCGTACAGCGACAAGTCCCAATAATACAAATCGCGAGCGTGAGGCCCAAGGTTCACAGAAACTGTATCCATGAGTTGTATGGTGAAAAGTGCGCGATCCCATAATAACAGTGCATAACGTGTCAATATAGTGCGGTATGCGTTTACGGCTCGCTTACTTATGTAATACGATACTTACTCCGTGCTTAGATGAACTATATAGTGGACTGTAATCCGATGATAGTGTTATAAAATAATGTGTTTATCCTTGAGATATTTTTGTATATTAACAGCTCCGCCTGATGGTAAGTTATGGCAAATGCTTTAAAAAATTTATATAGTGAATTAAAGGAAATTAGAACGTATTTGATAAAAATAGGCCCTAAAAGAAGGCAAGGAAATATTGTAATAAATAAATTAAAAGAGTGTAGCGAAATATATGAACGATATTTATGCTGGTCAAATGAGTATAATTTGGAATTTCGTAAAGAAAGTGATGAGGATCCAATAGTGCAGAAATTTTGTATAACATTTTTAGAGTTGTATAGAGAAATTTTAAATTTATGCCAAAGTGAGCAATCTAGTTCTGATACTATTGTTACAATGAGTACTTTCGATTTAAAAACGGCGTTGCACCTATTGCCCTGTATGAACGATACAGAGGTCAACACAAAACAATTAATTGATAATATTTTATTTTATTTTATTTTATTTTACAATTTTAGGGAAACTTACAGCTAAAAAAGGTTCAATAGGTATTATATAATAAAAATGTTGAAGGCCAATTATCAGTTTCCACATTTAGGTGGTATTACATCTTAACATAATAATGCTCAAAAACTCTCAATGCAAATTAAGTTCTTTTAGAAATTAGGAAACTATATTACAGATAATCACATATTAGAGATAACATCATTCAAAGTATTGATCACATAGGGCTTTCTTCATTCTAGTAACACTAGTGCAAAATAAATCCAAATCAACCTCCCGACATGCCACATTAAAAGAACGACATGCTCTCAATAGGTATGAATTTCGTCTATATGTAGTTCTTGCTATAGGGACGTACAATAAGTTCGGCCTGCGCAGAAAATTGAATACTATGAGTCTTTATTGGACACGGATGACTGTAAAAAGAAATTAATTAATTTTGTACTTAAAAGTAGATTGTCTCAAGCTGCAAAATTAAGATTTAATTCAAATTATTCAAGTGTGAAAGATTTAATTACGGATATGAAAAAAGAATTTTTGCCCTTTAAATCGGCTACTGCGATTTCAACAAAATTGGAAAAAACTAAACAAAATAACTTATCTATTTCTGAGTTTGGTAAAGAATTATCGGCATTATTGGTTGATCTTACTATATCACAAGCGAACGGAAATTCAGAAAATTATAAAGTGTTGAAGCCATTAAATGAATATATTGTTATAAAAAAATTCGCTGACGGCTTGCGAAATCGTAGGATTAGTACAATTATTGCTGCCAGGAATTTTAGTTCCCTGAAGGACGCGATCCAAGCAGCCCAGGATGAAGAGGTCTCCACCACGTCAGCTTCTGGGGAGATAATGGGTATGTCTAAAAATACGTACTATAATTCTAAATTTAATAATGGTAGAGGATACCGTGGCGGATTTAGCAACAGATCCCACACATATAGAGTACCAGGCCGTACCAGTTTTCGAGGACATCAGCAGCGAGGAGCGCATCAACAAACTACATTTCAGGGTGCTCCGACTCGAGGTCAGCAGTTCAGAGGTAAGTAAGAATAGAGGAAATAGTAGAGGAAACCAAGGGATTCGGCAAAACCACAATGTTCACGTTATTAATGAAACGCGATCTGCTAGTTCGCCTCAAGGTTCTGAACCGACGTCTTCGAACATAACACACGAGTTTTTTCGTGCCTAAAGACGAGCATACGATTTTATCTTGTGACAGTGACTGTTTTACAATTTTTTCAGTAAACGATAAACCATTTTCTTTTCTAATTGACTCGGGCGCTACTTTATGCGCAATTAGGTATAAACATGTATTAGAACAAAATCTTCCCATACAGAACGAAAATCTTATCATTAACGGTTTAGGAGGCAAAGTTCGTGCAATAGGATACGTATATTTACAATTGAGCGCCGATGATCTAATTATTAGTCATAAGTTTTATGTTTTTAATTCATTGCCAATTATGGCAAACGGTATTATTGGTAGAGATTTTTAAGGAGATACAGATCAGTCTTAAATTTCGATAAAAATATTTTGACATTGCGCGATCATCATAGAATAGTTAATTTACCTATTTCACATAAATGTGATAAATTTTTAGATATATCCGCAAGGTGCGAGTGTTGGTTACTAGGCTGGATACTAGGCGTTTGAATGAAAGATGGTATGGATTCTAGGCACTTTACTCGTACGTAGTACAGTTACAAAAATTATTGAATATAGACCGCGAAACATCCGTCACTCGCGACGCTCGAAAGGTGTGTGTCGGAGCTGAGACGCAACTCGGGCGGCCCGCGGGCCGGGCGCCCCGCGAGCCGGGCGCAGGAGTGGTAGTGTGGCGTAGACATCCTCCCGGGGGTTGAAGCTTGTCTTCAACTTTAGATGGATTCTTGGCGTTAGGAGTCTATGTCCGTGCTCGGCAACAGACATATTTTATTGAGGGCTCGTCTCACGGAGCCCCGGCTCGTGGCGATGTCCGCAACTCGTGGTACCCCATCAGGTCCAGGGTACAGTTTGGCGACGCGTCCCAGTCTCCAGCAAAGCGGCGGGGCGGCGTCGTCCTTTATGACGACCAGATCGTCCAGTCGCAAGTCCTTGCACCGAACTCGCCACTTCGTGCGCTGCTGCAGCTCGCTGACGTACTCTGTAGACCACCTTTTCCAGAAGTGTTGCTTCGCTAGTTCCAGACGTTGATATCTGTCAAGATTATTAACGCTGTAGTCCAACAAACACGGTGATGGTAGAGAAGTGAGCGGCCTGCCTATAAGAAAGTGGCCCGGGGTGAGCGGACATAGGTCATTAGGTGAGGGGCTTAGAGGACATAGGGGTCTACTGTTGAGGATGGCCTCTACCTGGGCAAAAAGGGAACTTAGTTCCTCGAAGGTCAGATGTGTATTTTTTAGGACTCGGTTTAGATGAAATTTGGCTGACTTGACGCCTGCCTCAAACAAACCGCCAAAATTAGGGGCGTATGCCGGGGAGAAACGAAATTCGATGCCCTCGCCGGCTGCAAACTCAATTAGACCTGTAGTGTTAGCCTTCGATTTAAAAAATGTGTTAATTTCCTTTGAGGCTGCGACAAAATTTCTACCGTTGTCACAGTAAATTATATTAGGCTTTCCTCTACGAGCTATGAATCTCTTTAAAGTTAGTAGAAATGCGTCCATTGTGAGGTCACTGACTGCCTCTAAATGTACACACTTAAAACAAAAACAAACAAAAATACATAGATAACATTTTATAATTCTCGCGCCTCGGCCCTTCCGGTCTGTAATATAGAAAGGTCCGGCTAGATCGACACCGGAAGTGCTGTATGGAAAATTAGGATGTGTCCGTTCTAAGGGCAAGTTGCCCATTATGTTAGTTAATGTTGTGCCCTTAAGACGACGACATACCATACACTCTCTCGACGTGCGTCTGGCAAGATTTCGACCTCCAATAGGCCAGTAGCGCTCTCTGATCGAAGCGAGGAGCAGCTGGGGGCCTGCATGTAGTAGGCGAAAGTGTTCTTGGCGAAATAAAAGTTTAGTCAAGTGGTGATCACTCTTTAACACAATAGGGTGTTTTTTTTCAAAGGAATACATAGAAGACTGTAGGCGGCCACCGACTCGTATAATTTCATCTTTGTCTAAAAACGGATCGAGAGAAATAAGTGTGGATACGGGCTTCAAGGACTTGCCGCCTTTTAATAAATTAAGTTCCTTGGCAAAGGATTCATATTGGGCGGATTTCAAAAGGTAATTGTGTGCCTTTTTTAATTCATAGACCCGAAGAGGACCTACTATCCTTGTACTAGAATCCTTACAATTACTAAAAAATCTAAATATGAAGGCTATAACTCTTTCAAGCTTAGAAAAATTTGAATAATTATTGATGTTGATGACCTTAGCGTCATGCGTAGAAGACGCAACCTCCGCCACCAAGGCAGAGTGAGCCTTTAATTCGGGTAAATTAGTCTCTGCGTTATAAGAGAGGGGCCAAGCTGATTCGGGCTCCCGAAGAAAGGGTGGCCCTTGCCACCACAAAGGGTTGCAAACTTGATCAGGGTCCACGCCACGAGATACGAGATCAGCTGGGTTTTGATTCGTGGGTACATAGCGCCACAATGAGGAATCTGTGAGCTCTTGAATAGCGGCCACTCGATTGGCCACGAAAGTTTTGAGTTTTGTCTTACAGTTGAGCCAACCCAATACGACAGATGAGTCTGTCCAATATACTTGACGGCTGATGTTGCAACGTAAGGCTTGTGTGACCGTAGCGCTGAGTTCTGCGCCCAACACGGCAGCGCATAACTCTAAACGGGGTATTGTAGTAGCCTTTAATGGTGCTACCCGCGATTTAGCACAAAGTAGATTTGTGAGAACCTTGCCCTCGGCGTCAGAAGACCTCAAAAAGATGCAACAACCATAGGCGCGTTGGGAAGCGTCACAAAAACAATGTAGTTCAACCGAAACCGGTTTATCGATAATGACACACCTGGGTATTTTCAAGGTTGATAGTTTAAGCGCGCCCTGTGCAAATATAAGCCAAGCTGATTCAATTTCTGACGGCACTCGCTCGTCCCAGTCGACTTTGTGAGTCCATAATTCCTGAAGCAGAATTTTTGCCTTTACTGTGCATAAAGATAATAAACCGAGTGGGTCAAAGACTTTGAACGTCGAAGACAATATTTGTCGCTTAGTGATATTTTGCTCCGGCTGTACTATGTGTGGGAAATTGAATACGTCGGTCGAAGGATTCCAGCCAATGCCTAACGTACTTGTGGCGTTGCTTATCGTAAGTTCTCCAGTTTCTCGTTTTAGAGACTCGGACAACAACAGTTCAGGGAGGTTGGACCTATACTTGCGCAAATGAAAACAGCCCTTCATAAATTCATTTGAAATCGAGCCTTGAATATAACTTAATTGATGTAGTGAGTCAGCCCCTGTCAGCAAATCGTCACAATACAAATCATTTTGAATAATTGTTTTTATAATGGGATCGTCGCATTCCTCGCCAATTTGCCACAAACAACGAGTAGTGAGGAAACTAGCACTGGCAAAACCGTATGTTACGGTGTTCAGCCGTAGTGTTTTTATAGGTTTATTTTCATCATCCCGCCATAAAATGAGCTGTAAATTGCGGTCTGACTCTTTGACTAAAACCTGCCGGAACATTTTTTCAATATCGCCGGTTAAAACAAATTTATGCTGACGGAAGCGAACTAAAATGTTAAAAAGGGGATTTTGGACAGTGGGGCCGACCATCTGTATGTCGTTTACAGACACGCCGGAAGAAGAACGCGCAGAAGCGTCAAACACAACACGAAGTTTGGTAGACTCGCTGTGCTCCCGTAATACGGGGTGATGTGGGAGGTAATAAGAATTGTTGATATGTGATTCTGTACATTGCGACAGATGACCAAGCTCCTCGTACTCGTTGATGAAATCAACGTAAAGAGCCTTGAGGGCTGGATGCCTTTGAAATCGAGACTCTAAATTGAACAGTCGTTTCAATGCTAGGCTGCGTGAGTCTCCTAATAAGCTAGGGCTGTCGCGAAGGGGTAGAGTGATGCAAAATCGTCCCTCGCTGTTGCGAGTAGTGTTAGAGACAAAATGCTGCTCGCATAATTTCTCTACTGGTGTGAGAGAATTTGTCTTAGGGAAGCTCTCAAGCTCCCAAAACTTAGATAGTTCATCATTTAAACTAGTTAAGTTAGTTTCTTTCAATAGAAAATTGCACATTATAGGCGACTGACTAGTGGCACCCTTTTTGATAATATCAGGTTGCATAGGGCCAGCGACGAGCCATCCCAATTTGGACTCATGAAGACGAAGAAGTTTAGATCCTAGCTGATGCTGCTGGGAGCCTATTATTTCCCAGAATAGGTCAGCACCAATTAGCATGTCTATAGGGGATGGTTCATTGAAGCTGGGATCAGCTAATTGAAATTGAGACAAGTTGAGGTGGCTTATGTTAAAAGCCGTTTTGGGAATATTACCTGAAATAGTAGGTAAAACAAGACAAGACATTGAGGCCTCATAGTGGCTATTCAACGAAAACAAATTGAGAACACAGCGCTCTGTGTTAAGGTTTAGGGGTGTGTCACCAATGCCTATGATGTTAGTGTTAGTGGGCTGGGGTGTCAAATCTAGTGTGACCTTCACTCTTTCTGTAACGAATGAAGACTGACTTCCACTATCAAGCACGGCTTTCACTATCATCGCATTATTTGTGACTGGATTGGTTATTTTGACTCTTGCAGTGGAAAGGAGAATCTCGGAAGACGACGTCACCGACATTGAAATAGAACTTTCCGCTTGACCTGATTTGTGCAACAGACTATTGTGACGTTTCTTGCAATGACGACATGACCCTACCAAAGTGCATCGATCAGTGTCGTGACCACTACGTAAGCAATTATGGCACAGTTTATTAGCTGAAACAACAGACAACCTTTCGTCCGGGGTCTTAGCCTTGAAAGAAGTGCATTCGTAAAGACGGTGATTGGATTTGCACAACACGCAGGAAACCAAATTCGGAGAAGTCTCCTTGATGGCTACTAATGCCTTAGAAGTGGATGGCTTTGAACTAGAAGTGGGTTGTTTCTCCTTATTTTTATCGTACTTGTGACGGTTGACGGTTTCTAACACGTCAGCGCGCCCTTTCAAAAACCCAAAAAAGTCGTCGAGTGTAGGTATGTCGCCTAAGGTGTTTCGTTTTTCCTCCCACTTAAATAGTGTACTGGTATCTAACTTCGCAGACACAATGAAAATTATCAAAACATCCCACTGGGTCGTGGGTAAACCAAGCGTGCTGAGAGCCCGCAAGTTTTTTGTGACATGATCAATTACAAATCGTAACGACTTGTCGGTCTCTCGCTTTGCTTCAAAATCAAATAGTGACTTTAGGTGGTTGTTGATTAATTGACGCTTGTTGTCGTATCGTTCGCATAATAGATTCCAAGCTTGAGAATAATTTTTATTTGAAACTTCAAAATTAGTCATCACTCTGGCCGCTTCACCCTCCAGATAAGAATTGAGGTAGTGAAATTTGTGCACGTTTTCAATTTTATCGTTATTGTGTATGAGCGACGTGAACGTTTCCTTAAACTCCAACCACCTAGAGTAAGTACCGTCAAACTTGGGTATTTGGATTACTGGCAATTTAAAACTAGGTGTTGCGGAGTAAGTAAAAGATGTTTTACCAGTTGGAACAAGATTAATTTATTTGCTATTTACACACTCTTATATACTAATTATTCTACATGATTTTACTGAGGTTTAGAGTGGGGTTTTACTCATATAAGTTTAGTGCTGACATTATTGTTTATTGATACGTGTTGTTTATATAATATTATTTCCTAGTTACAGTGTACTTTGCCTATGACGCATAGCACGTCATAGTACTCCCCCCTTTATAAAAATGTTTGCTGATGTTGTACTTTTTCTGCAGTTGGTTACACTTGTTGCATTTCCTTGATTATTTTGTTTATCTTTTTGTCCATGACTTTGTTAGTTTTCCGTACGAGTCTGGTGATTGTTATTATTATTGCTGCTAGTATAATTATAGCGATGAGTACTCCGATACAGATTTTTATTTTTTCAATTTCTGCTGCCATGTGTGTGTTCTTTTCTGCCTTTGCTGCCAGGTTATTGTTCTGCACCATGTTTATTTGTTCCATTTCGTGGGTTTTTTAAATGGTCTTGGTCTAGTGACGTTTACGTATTTCTCTAACAGGCGCTTTATATGTTCGGGTAATTTCGCGTCGATGGATCTAATTGAAGGCATGTGTGTTTCTCTTGCAATTTTCGCAGGCGTCGTTAATTTTGTTTCTTGGTCGATCAGCCTTTTGCCGTATAGATCCACTAATAATCTGTGGTGCTCTAGGAAATCAGCTCCTAAGATAGGCATTTTTACATCGGCGATTACGAACGTCCAAGTAAAAGGTCTGCGTAACCCCAGATTTAGCGTTAATGTGCTTTCGCCATAAGTTTCAATAATTGACCCGTTTGCGTCATACAGTTTGTAGTTGCTCGCGTTTTTCTTACCCTGTGCGTTTTGTAATACAGAAATATTTGCTCCCGTGTCTACTAAAAACCTATAACCACTGTTTGAGTCGGTTATAGTTAGACGGTTGGCGGGTTGTATGGCACAGAGTCCCGTCGTGTTCTGCGCTAGTTCTCGTTTCCCGAATTTTTATCGGTTTTATTTATCCACGAGCACGGCTGATCGCATTTATATGCTTTTGTTTTGAATCGTCTGTGATAATAACATAGCCGTGTACGTGACCGTGAGCGTGATTGCGACCTTGCTCGGAATTTGCTGCGTTGCATCGGTCAGCGATTACTCATACCGCGGAGCTCGTTTATTTCAACTCGCATAGCTGCAATTTGTGACGTCAGCATTGTAATTAAGGTAACGTCGGCGGATTTCTGTGACGAGTTGTTTGTTTTGGTTTTATAGCGCATATTTTCATAAATTCGGTCCGCCATTTCGCTTAATTTTGTGAGGTCGAGGTCTTCGGAGACTGCCAATATGGAGGTGATTGATACCGGAAGCTGTCTGAACCATAATAATCTGATGGTATCTTCGGTCATTTTGTCGCAGCTGGCTTCTTTCATTTTTCTCAACAGCTGTGATGGTGTTGAGTCACCTAGGTCCATCTCCGATAGCAATTTGTGGAAGCGTCGTTGTTCGCTTTCCTCATAGCACGCAATTAATCTTGTTCCAACTGGTAAAACATCTTTTACTTACTCCGCAATGGGGTCACCAATGTTGCGGAGTAAGTAAAAGATGTTTTACCAGTTGGAACAAGATTAATTTATTTGCTATTTACACACTCTTATATACTAATTATTCTACATGATTTTACTGAGGTTTAGAGTGGGGTTTTACTCATATAAGTTTAGTGCTGACATTATTGTTTATTGATACGTGTTGTTTATATAATATTATTTCCTAGTTACAGTGTACTTTGCCTATGACGCATAGCACGTCATACTAGGCATATGGTTATGACAATTGCTATTATGATGACAATGAGTTGTATTAGAACCACTAACAGCATCATTAGTATGTGCCTTTATTAAATTTTGAGCGGTGAGAATGCAATGATAAAAATCTTGTTCAATTATGTCTCTGTTCTCAAGTTCGACGGCTTGAGAGGCATCGTCACACGAGGCTTCTATTTGAACTTGCAACTCGTCAAAGTCAACAAATAACGTCTCAAATTTAGCTAATCTCATTGCTAGTTTACTTATTTCGAATTCTGATATTTTTTCTGACGAACTTAAAATATCAAGACTGTTCTTAAATTTGGTTAGACGTCCTTTAATAGAACCGCGTTTAGATACCAGGTCTTTGAATTTTTCCATTTGAAACATTTTAATTATACAACGAGATTATCTAAACAAAAAATAAACAATGCAAATGGCATACGATTACGTCCCTTATTCTGGCGGCGATATAAAGCAGGCGGCAAGCAGTGCAAGCAGCGCAGCGGTGCAAGGGCGAGCAGAGGTCGCCCCACCACCGCCTTTGAGGTTCGTCCGGTACAGGCGGTGGCGGCCTCGTGTACCGAAGCACGCGGTCGGCCGATGTTCGAAAGCGGGGTAGCGAGCGGGGGGCGGGGACTGCGTGGTATGGTACCGCAGTGGAAGCGCTGAAATGTTATAAGCAGCAGCTAAACACCTGATCACCAATAGGCACAGATGACTGGGACATAAATCTTTAGAATGCTAGCTTGCTTGGAAACTCTAATTTAATTAAA
This sequence comes from Eilema sororculum, assembly GCA_914829495.1. Classification (NCBI taxonomy): domain Eukaryota; kingdom Metazoa; phylum Arthropoda; class Insecta; order Lepidoptera; family Erebidae; genus Eilema; species Eilema sororculum. The sequence continues at coordinate 6,338,398 of OU618532.1, forward strand.
TTTTACTTAGGATCCATGCAAATTAAATTAGGTACTTCTAAATATTTAATGCAATCACTAAATGAGATTTCTAATTGAATTTAAAATGTGTATAGATTGCACAACAGAGAACAGAAATAATTTTACGGAAACTTATGATCAGTTTAACATAAATAGGTAGAATTTATATGAATTGCCAGGTAGATGCAATAGATAGGTAGATAGGTGCAATAGATTGGAATACTGGGATGAGATTGGAGTGGGCTCACGAAATTAGGCAGGCCGGCAGTGCTTCGGCGACGTGGTCTTGATGTCCACTTGGCTCGACGTCAGCTAGGCGCTGGCTGCGTATTCGGCGTAGTCCACAAGATTGTCCAAGTAGTTCGGCTGCTGACAGCAAGCACGGCTGGTTGGCTGGCACCACTTGCTGGCACACCCTATATGAGCACGTGCGGTCGGTTCGCGCAGACTTCTTCCAAAATCTAGACTGCAGGTCCTGTCACGGTCGCCATTTGTTGGTTACTAGGCTGGATACTAGGCGTTTGAATGAAAGATGGTATGGATTCTAGGCACTTTACTCGTACGTAGTACAGTTACAAAAATTATTGAATATAGACCGCGAAACATCCGTCACTCGCGACGCTCGAAAGGTGTGTGTCGGAGCTGAGACGCAACTCGGGCGGCCCGCGGGCCGGGCGCCCCGCGAGCCGGGCGCAGGAGTGGTAGTGTGGCGTAGACAGCGAGTCTATTCACTATATTCAAACGGGGTTTCAAGAAGACTGCGTAATTTTTTCAAGTGAAATACACTGTCCTTAGGCCAACAATGCAGTTACAATAATATTCTTTTATTGAATATTATTTGTGGTGCAATCCATTGTAGAATTATATGTCGCACTTCATCTAGGTTTAGAATATGTCTTCTACTATGGGTCACATCAGCACCACAATTAACGAAATGTATAAATTCCACATCCAGTATGTAGAAATCGGGTTTTCCATGTTCAAGCGTAAGACTTCATGTAGAGCGGGTGCAGTATCCAAAGAAAGGCCAGGGTCAACGTTTAAAGAAGAAGATACAGGGCAAAAGCAAGCCAGGGTCGTCGTAAGAGTTATCGCAATCGATTTTGTATCAGAAAAATTCAAATAATAACGAGAAATTATAGCAGCCGCACACGTCAAGCGAATGACATAACAGTAGTCAAGTTTATTAGAGTAAGAAAATAGAATACCTACCCATGCCCTTTATAATTTTTCAATTTAATTATATTTAGGCATACCTTTTGGTCTCAAATAAAAAATATTTAAATAGTGAATGAAAAATAATCATAACTTACGGGTGTTACAGTCTTTGACAATATCTTGATAATTATATTTTTATTTATTAGTCGGAGGTTTTATTTTATTCTTTCTACAGATTTTAAGTTTGCAACATTATATGCCTTTTTGATAACGAATGAAAAAAACATATTGTGCTCAATCATATTAAATACTTCCAAATATTTTTTCAAGGTGGGTTCGCTTGATACTACAATATTGTGCCTAATATTATTTCACAATAAAAGAAGACTATAACCATTTTCTTTTTGCTACGAAACAGCTGCACAGCAGAGAGCTGACTCTGGCCGTCCTCCTTTGAATTTGGGAGCCGTGGTTTTTTGTTTCTGATTAGCATCTCGGCTATTATGGAGGGACTGACCTCTAAACCTTGAAAGGGAAGGCATGAATTATCAGTGGCTACACTGCTAATATTATAAGTAACTTTATCTCACACCCTGTCCCTTACACTATGGTCCCCACAACCCGAAGGGGATGGCCCCCTTCGCGTTGTGGAGTTCCATTCTCGAAGGAGATGGTCCTGGGTCTGCCGGGGTGCAAGAGATATGCTTTCGGCAATCTCACCTCCGGCAACCAAAGTCCCAAGACGGCGTGCATTTTAGTCGGTTCAAGTCCGACATAACCACCTCCACCGGCTCCGTGGGAGTGGTATCTGAGGGGATTTTTGCACGATAAAAAAAATCCCTTACCCGCACGACCATAATCGATCTATTTGGAAGTCAGTCCTAAATCAAGAATGCTTTCAGTAACGAGTATCGTCCACTGTTATTTCTCAGTAACATCCTGCGTTTGATGTCCATATAAAATTTGGCGACAACCAGGCGCATAGAAATCTCCAATTACCATTTATCATGTCACTTGTTTTTATGATTCGACGCTGAATATGGTAGGGTTGTCTTCAATTTGATTATTTGAACACTCTGAAATTCCAGCTCATAACGTAACTTGGTTGAATAATTTTCTTATGAATTATTGTACTTAACATCATCAATTGATCATCGCTGCTAGACATAGACCTCTACCAAAGAGCGCCACTGCTCCCGGTCTTCTGCCCTCCGCATTAAGTCTGCCCCAGCAACATTTTTCAAATAGTCTACCCTGGTTAGGGAGCGTCCCATATTCCATTTACCTTCTCGTGGTCTTCACACTATGGCTCGTTCGCTCCAGCGACCATTGATCCTTTGACAGGTGTGGTCAACCCACTGCCATTTTAGCGCGCTTATTCGGTAATTTAGTTATTTGTCGGCTGATTTACTTGTACTTACTTAAAATAGATAGACTAAAACATGGGTTAAATACATTTTAGTGTAAACCTTTAAAATGGTATTTAAATTACTCGCTAATTTGGACATTATTCTCCTGTGGATTGAATATTACTTTATAACAGGTCTTATGCTTCTATTCAACGTATTGCTTCTTTAAATATTATCTGAAAGCTTACAAAATAGTTTTATGAAACAGTAATCTTCAGGCTAAAAGTTGACGATGACGAATAGTCAATACACTAAGAGGTTGAGTGACCTTTTGCTTAGCAAGCAGACACAAGTAAACACATCTAACAAAAGAGACACTACACTCCATTGACTACCCCTGTTTGCATGTATGTCGGGACAAAGTTCCGGATATGTCCGGAATGCATGATGTATATTCAAGAAAATGTGTTCAGAGAACTGAAACACCAGCACTTCATAAAATTCGTATGCCGTATGAGTATTTGCAAGTATTCTTTTATAAATATTTATAATCGTTAGATTTAAGTAGTAAAGTTTTGATAGGTAAACTAGCTGTAAGTACTCGCACCTTCACCAATGTGGATTTAGATCTGTATTATAATTTTCTTAGTGCGGAATACAGAAAATGAAGTATTTATGTTACGTTCTAGCAAAAATCTCGCCAGGTCGGTCATTTCGGACATCAACAAATAGACAATTACCTCTTACGCATTTTGCAAAAACCTATCACGTTACCTACCGTCACCCCACATGGGCTGTCAAATATAATGGTTGACTTTTATTTATTTGCGTATTTACACGAGATTAGAACATTTTACGATGAAACTTAGTTATTTATAGTGCCCGGAAAGCGGCAATAGGCTCACCCCCTATTACGTGGGACCGAATACAATGATTGGTGAAATGAGGGTGTTAATTCACCTCTGCCTAACCCTACAGTGATAAAGGCGTGATTGTATGTATGTATGTATGTAGTTATTTATCTGACTGACGGGCTTTAACTTAATCAGGTTGTCTAACATAAAACTCATTTCCTTACCTTTCCTTTCCTTGTCTCTATCAATATTGCGTATACTTTGAACAGCTTTATTTTTTAAATAGTGATTAAGTTTGCAGTTTTCTAGCCAAAATTAGTGCTCAGAGCGAATACCTGTATGCGTGGATCTGGGGGCATATGTTCAATTGCGTTGGTTAGGTTGTTTTTCCTGAGTACGGGAATCCCCTCAGGCTTCACCTCACCCACCGGAGCTAACGATGAACTCAAACCGATTAAAACTGTACGGTGTTTCGTCACATCGGCGTCTCTCACAGGAGATTTTATTTGCCCTAGAGAGGATATTCTTGGCACCTGACTGGCTGTGACTGTCAAAATATTCTACAATATTTATTTACTGTTATAATAATTAATTTTACTCAATAACCTGTTTGTAAAAGTTAGTATTCAATATTATTCAATCGTTGGAGTTAAATGCCAGTAACGGCTAATAAATTCATTCACAAATGCATTCATGAGAGGCATTCGCACTCATTAACAGTGCATGTTTAACTACCTTAACCCTTTCTCTTCAGCAATCTCAATTTCACAAGGACTGCAAAAATATTATTAAACTGCAAAACTACTTTCTACAAAATATAGATTACAGGCAGCTATCTGTTACTTGTGAAACCGGTCTAACTGCGAGAGTGCGAGTATGACAAGCAACTTAAAAATATCTATCGTAAAAAAACGTTACAATTTATCTTTATCGAACTTTTCAGCTTTCATGAGTCTCACAAGTACTAAGACAAATTGGGTGGAAGTTTCATCATTTCATATTACTATTTCTTTGTTATTCTTGGAAGAGGACAATATATGGCTTTTGTGTTTATTACAATCACTGTCACTGCGAATTTATGGGGGGAAATATTCTCATTATCAGTGCGATGTAAAACTATGTCAAAAGTTTGACCTATTTTCAGAGATTTGTGCCAGGTCATTGGGACAAACCAAAAAAAAAACAAGAAAATATCTTGACATTTTTTCTCTATTGTTCAATTAATATATTTCGTCGTTCGCAAAATTTTACTACGCGTATTAGAAGTGCTTATTATTTTATTTTATTTTTATTTGGAAAACAAACAGCATTAATACTATGTAATATAAACACTTATATCAGTAGAGGCCATTTATAAGTTTTCACATATAAATAACAAGTAGACACTAAAAGTTTATACAGAATGTTGAAAAATAATTAGGTCTCAATCTACCTTTTTTTAAAGAATAATTAAGAAAATTTATTATTGGGTACTACAGTCCGTCAAATCTAAGAAGTACCGTTTGACAGTTCTGACAATTGAATGATAGGGATGGGATGAAAAAATCGATTACTATAATATCCGAACTTTAAGAGATCGATTACTATAATATCCGAATTTTAAGAAATCAATTGTTATAATTAAATAAAAGAAATGTTTAGGATATTTTTTTATTCACTACTAGTACTAGTATCGTCGTCTTCGTCATCATCGTCATTTAAATTAATGACCAGTTGATTGTCCATTACATTATCAAAGTGTACGTCTCTTTCGAAGTCGTCCATTATTATTTTCTTTGTTTTTTGTACTACTTTACTCCAATCTTCCTGTGTAACTTGGGCACATGCTTCCTTTAATAAACCTTCCATTTTCTTGACACTGAAGGGTGGTTTTGTGTTGTGTCTTGCTGCATAACCTGTAAAACAATAATGTAACTATTTGATAGCAGACGAAAACCATTGTTTAAATTATAAATGTTAGAAGTACTCGTGTTATTATTATAATATTATAAAATATTACCTTTAACTTGGGCCCAAATCAGTTCAATGGCATTATATTGGCAATGGTACGGAGGAAGTCGTATGACTTTGTGCCCGTGCTCTTCGGCCAATTGGTCAATTACATATGTCGGTTTTGGTGGTTTATGCAATTTCACTAACTGTAATAATTCAGCTTTTAATAGTGACATGTCGGCATCCACTCCTTTTCTTTGCAGCCATGCCACCAAATCTGCTTTCTTATTGGCTGACGTAGGTGCTTTATCAATTTGCACAGAGTGGTATGGGGCATTATCCATTATAATTGTGCTGTTAGGAGGGATATTCTGTAATAAATTTAAGAACCACTCTCGGAACCTTACTGCGTCCATTTCTTCATGATACTCTTTAGTGCTTTTGGATTGGAAAGCTAATAAAGAGTTTTCCACGAAGCCTGTAGACGCTGACCCAGCATGGCATATTATGAGGCGTCCACCTTTTCCTATCGGCACCTTCGAGCACGAAGCTTCAGAATCATCAGTCCATGTTTTCGGCACAGAATGGTTGGAATTTAGCCAAGTTTCGTCCAAAAATATTACATTATCCCAGTTTATAATTTGTTTAACTTCGCGCAGGAATGTTAGTCGCTGCGTAATTATGTCATGTCGCTCCATAACAATTTTTCGTTTGTCAACTTTTTTGTATCTGAAGCCAATTCCTGTTATTACCGTTCTCAACGACTCTATGCTTCCCTTATACAGCCCGGCATCTTTTAAAGTTGCACATAACTTTGCCAATGTTGGAAATTCGCCTCTTGTAAAATACCCGTATATATGGTTTCTAATAGCATGACTATCGAATTCATCGATGCCTGTCACAGGTTTATTTCTTTTTCGTTTTTTCGGTGTGTGAAGTACGTTACTGTCACTCCCCGAAGGCCCATATTTTTCACTTAATATTTTGCCAACGGTGCGGCTACCAATACCGAGAGCTTCACCGACGCGATCCCGAACTTGTGTAACTGGCAGTAGAAGTCCACCATTTTGAGATTCACGCTCAAAATACTCGTGTAATTTCACCACCAATTCACGAGCCTGGCTGTTCAAAGTACGTCCTCTTTTCGACATTATTAATAAACACTTGCTTAGTTCGGAGTCCAGTATAAATATTGCCAAGGTAAACGGATAAAGAATGATCAGTTCAGAAAAGTAATAGCCAAGTCACAAATTGTAAAACACAAACGAGAAAGCAAGTACGCGCACAGTCAGCTTCCAAGATGGCGAGAGACTGCTGACGCCGAACCGACCGCGTGCGCTTGTAGTTGGCAGTGTTGCCAGAAAAAAAAAATTGTAGAGACTTGGACACCTGCGATTTTGCCTATTGACCTAAAAATAATTAAATTAATTTATTTTAGGGTATCTGTGTATTCAGTGCATTATGCGGTCGCGCAGTAACGTCGTTAATTTATAACATCAGGCAACAACATTTTTGTGAATGGGTTCTACATACCTTATTTTTATTAGTTTTAGACGTAGAAATAAGACTTAGAAGAAAAAATTGTAATTGTAAAATCAATGGATGTGCTTGTTAAAAATTTGTTTATTTCTCTGTAATATGCAAACCCATACTATCATACACAAAAATAAATGTAAAAAACACTATCCCTGACTCCATTTACTATTTCGACAGCGTTAGCGCGAGAAACCCCGACTTATTTGGGCGCGAAAATCAAAAATCGACAAATCGCTTTCGACAACTTTTTAAAGAAGCAAATATATTTGATTTATAAATACGTATTTTTGGTGAATGGGTTTTATCTCATATTTTACGATTACATAACTATTTAGTTATGTAATCGTAATATGTGAGATAAATCCCATTCACATGAAAAAATATTTGTTTGGTTGTCAAGTGTAATTTGTAAATAATACATTCGATTTTTCGTATATGTAAACGATTTTTTTGCATACAAGTGTATCCGAAGAGTCGCAACACTACGTGCAGTGACCTAACTACGTAACTTTGTAATGAGGTCAAGAATATAACTATTAGAAATTATTTACTGTGTAAATATGTGTTATTTTGCTTTGTTTGAAAGTTTTCAATTACATTTAGATATTAAGAATTGTACATTTTTAGATACAATAATGAAATCTTTCTAAATTCATGGTTTTATGAAAAAGGTTATCGAAACTGAATAATGTACGTATGAACAAAGTTGTTTCGGTTTGAAAAATATGAAACGTCAAACGGTACCTCTTAGATTTGATGGACTGTAAGTAAATAAATATACTTAGTACCTACCCAATAATAAAATAAATGGATTTTATCTGATTTCATGAATGTCAATACCAGTAACACTAAGTAAGTCTACCATACATACGAACCTCATAATATTGTATTACTGAGATGAAGATGTTACGGGTCTATTGGTCCTTACATATGAAATTGGCGTTTTTCGTACTGGCCACTTTAATCACGATTTTCTCCTCTTTGGTAAGGAATTCCAAATTCAAATTTGTACAGCTATTTACTCATGTATTTGTGCTTCGATGACCGTCATTCATTTGTTTTTTTTCTTCTGTTTTTTTTCTGTTTGCGTCACTCATTTTACAAAATGGAAAACTTAAAATATCGCATTATTTACGAATACTAGTTCCGCCGTGGCACTAGTGCTGCGGAAACGACTCGAAGGGTGAATGATGTTTATGGCGGTCATGTTGCAAAAGAAAACACAGTTCGTTTTTGGTTCAACGTTTTCGTTCTGGAAATTTCGACCTGCAGAACAAGCCCGTGGACGGCCTGAGACCCAAGTTGATAATGATGTATTGAAGGCTATTGTGGAAGCGGATCCATCGCAAACCACGTCCGAGTTAGCTGCAGGCTGCGGTGATAGTGATAAAACTGTTTTAATTCACTTGAAGCAAATTGGGAAGATTAAAAAGCTTGAAAGGTGGGTACCTCACGAATTGACTGAAGCAAACCGGCAAACGCGCGTCGACTGCTGCGTTACATTACTGAACCGGCACAATAATGAAGATATTTTAAACCGAATCATTACCTGTGATGAAAAATGGATTCTTTACGCTTTAGCCAAATCCTGCCCCAAGCGAAAATTAACCCCTAAAAAGTTACTTGTAAGCGTTTGGTGGACTAGTGCCGATATTGTTCATTACAGTTTTCTCAAATCTGGCCAGACTATTACGGCTGATGTCTATTGTCAGTAATTGCAAACAATGATGGAAAAGCTAGCGGCTAAACAACCTAGGCTGGTCAATCGCTCCACGCCACTGCTGCTTCACGACAACGCTAGACCACACACCGCACAACAGACGGCTATATACCAAATTAGAAGAGCTTCAATTGGAATGTCTAAGACATCCTCCGTACTCCCCGGATCTTGCTCCAACAGATTACCATTTTTTTCGAAATTTGGACAACTTCTTGCAAGGGAAAAAATTCAACTCTGATGGGGCAGTCCAAATCGCCTTCACAGATTTTATTGATTCCCGTCCGACTGGTTTTTTTAGTAAAGGGATCAATGAACTACCTATGAGATGGCAAAAGTGCATAGAAAACAATGGTGAACCATACTTTGATTAATGAAATATATTATATTTAAAAATATTCGACTTTTTGTTCCTCCCATACAAAACGCCAATTTCATATGTATGGACCTAATATTTAAAGGATAATGTCCATGAAAGACAGAACCGCCGTACTAATTTGTTGTATATTGCTTTAAATCCAAAGTTGTTTCAGAAAGTACATAAAATAGCCAAATATCATTTATAGTACATTTTTTTGGAACCAAGCTTTCCAAGATTTTTTAGCAAACGTGACATAACCTCAAAGAATAATAAACTCGAAAGCGTACAAATACCCCTGACCCAGGAATATGGAGCCCATAAAAATATGGACTTGCCATACCTACGAAAAAAAACGTGCATACCTAAACAGTGTTACTTGCTTAGCAATGGCTGGCAGTATATAGTAGGGAAGTTCAGTAAACATATCGATATAAACGAAGCACAGACTAAAAATGGTTGCGGTAGCGTGCCTGGGCGATTCTGTCAGAAATACTTATAAATAGGGTGAGGTGCGCCCTATTTTCATGCTTTAAATTAAAACCCTGGTTTAAAGCAAGTATTCTGGTGCATCCAAAGATTCAAAAATAAAGAAACTAATTTTGATATTATTTTCAGTTTGCAGCATGAGATAATTATAAGGGCAAGAGCCTTTCATTACCTACATAGTTGTAGGTATTATTAAATAGGAACTATAAAAATATTAAATAACAACTATCATAACACGTATCTAACTTTTAATTGATTATAACATAACCAAACTGGAATAAACTAGAAGGGGTGCTCTATTATTCATGAATATCTAATAATAATATAACACATTACCAAGCTATAAACACCCCTAATATATTTTATAAACTAGAACACGCTTCTAGAGAAAATTTTAATCTATCTATCACAATATAAAGACTTCATAAGCTCGACGGTAAAGGGACGGTAGCAAATAATAGAACGATATTAGAGCGAGAAATATCACGTAAAATATATTTTGTATCACCTCATGGCTGCAACTGCATCGGCACTAGTCTAGCCAAGCACTTTATGAGTTTAAGATGGTCATTTTTGCCTCTTATCTCACTTTGACTAGTGGTTCGAAATTTGAATCCTGGCCATTACACTACGAACGAGATTCTACTTCTTACAGATGGAGTTTAGATTAGCAGAAGTTGATAGCAAAACTACTAGCAATTTTGACTAGTATTTATTTAAAAAATCTACGTATGACTTTACACAGATAATAGGCAGCCTCCGTGGCAAGGCGGTAGTGAACGCGACTGCTACGCAGGAGGCGCGGGTTCGATTCCCGCTCAGTGCAAATATTTGTATGCAAGAATATGGCTATTTGCATTGGTCTGGGTGTATCTATTATTGTATTTATGTATTTACAAAAAAAAAGTATCTAAGTATGTTTATCCGCATTCTAGATTCCATAACACAGGCTAGTTAAGCTATGCTTACCATGGGTCTAGACAGCGTTGTGTGGAATGTTGTTAAAAAAAACCGGCCAAGTGCGAGTCGGACTCGCCCATGAAGGGTTCCGTAGCAGCAAGTAACATAATATAAAAGTTCTTGTATTATTTTTTAATTAATTGAATGAAAGGCGAAAATTGCTGTTTATGACGAATTTAAAAAAAAAACTAATCACTAGATCTCGTTCAAACCAATTTTCGTTGGAAGTTTGCATGGCAATGTACAACATATATTTTTTTAGATTTATCATTCTCTTACTTTAGAAGTTAGGGCGGGGGACACACACATTTTTCTACTTTGGAAATTTCTCTCGCGCAAACTATTCAAATTAGAAAAAAATGGTGTTAGAAACCTAAATAGCATTTTTGAAGACCTATCTTCTATAGATACCCCACACGTAGGGATTGGATGAAATTTTTTTTTTACTTTTGGTTCTAAGTATGGCGACCCCCAAAATTTATTGCTTTTTTTCTATTTTTGTGTGAAATTCTTAATGCGGTTCACACAATACATCTACCCCCCAAGTTTAAACAGAATAGGCCTTATAGTTAGTAGAAAAACAAAAAAAAAATGAAAAACAATGATAGCAAATAATGTATGTACATCTGACTAATTGGCTGGACAATTTGATTTCTACTATAATTTTGGCGCCAACTAACCTCCTTACTGGTACACCTGTTAACCATTGTTTGCAAGGCGGTAATTGTTCTAGTATTAGAAATAAGCCAACCGTAAAAGAAAATAGGAACCAAGGACTGTCAAACTGCAGGCTTCTAAAGTTAAAGTCTCATACACAAATGGGATTATCGTTAAAGTGATGGATGATGATCATTAAAACAGAACGCAAGATCAGACAAGTTATAGAGTAAGACTATCACAGGACAGTTTTACTCTTAGAAATGAAAAAGAAGTAATTTCTTGAGTGAATACTAGATTGGCCCGGCAGCGGCCATATTTCTCAGGTATCTGGTGGGGAAGGTAGATAAAATAGTACAAAATTTACTTTAATGCATGCATACACTGAAGGTATATTGGACTGCAGAAGTCTATAATTAAAATCTAAAATTCTTTGGGCGCCAAGTCTAATTTAGCAGAGTGACAAATAGATGGCGTGACCTCTATTAACAAAACTATAAGAATAAAACGCACCTGTTACACACAGTTGAAAGAGAAAAAGAAAGACATGCATTTATTTGTAGATAGTACATTGGTGATCATAGCTCGATTCACTATCTCGATTCTCTATATTCACTATATCTTGAACCTAAAATGTCATGTATTTTAAAGATAGCACGGGTGCTACTGCGTTGGACTATCTCAAATTCACCAAGTTTAGATTATTACAAAATAATTTGCGTGCGCCAGAGTATTATATTTTGCGATTTAGGTCCAAGATGTATTAATCACGTAGTAGGTGGCGTGTGGCGTCACTTTATAAAATTTCACTTTCATATTGTAAACGTTCAACTGCAGCCCACTGAGTACCAGTACATACTAATATTAGTTTATGTCATACAATCTATTTCTGAAAAAATAATAACTGGCGATTCTGGGATCTTGGACCCATCCTTCCATAATTTAATGAACAAAACCGTAGGGATACGGATCAAACATTTACTGTTAAGTTTGAATCAAATTACCTTCATTTATAAAACATCTTTCGTACTCTTATACTAATATTGGATCTTTTCAAATTGAGAAGTATTTGTTTATACGCGTTGACGGGCTAATTAACCACATGAAAGCGAGCTCAAAGGTTACAAGTGAACTCATTTCTAATACAAGCAATTAAGTTATTTTGGAGGGTAAGTAAAGTACTCATAATGTACAGTACTCCCTAGATGGGTCTGATATGAAGATTCGAATGACGATTAATGATTTATTTATTCAAATGTCAAATACATGGTACAAAAATAAATACACGGAGTGCTTCCGTGGTTATGTCGTATCAAATAACCCGCCCCGTATCGTTCCCGGCGCAAAGGTGCCCATGATGCTGGCCGCGTTACCTCGCTGAATCGCAATAGCCATCCTTTGCCCCAGGAACGAGCCAGAGCGGGAGTCACCGCCCTGGTCGTGAATACGGCGGCCTTTTTTAAGCTTTTATGTTAACTTTTTAATTTCCAGTTAGTACAGTAATCAACAAAGAATCCCTTGTTTCCACCTAGTTTCTGGTCAGTTGATAGAAATAATAATTTACGTCTTCCGCGAACTCAAAACAGCGTGGAAGCATGGCACCGGCGGCGATGGAATTGTTTAATGGGCAATCGAAATCTTGGGTTGTACAGCTGTATTCAAAAACTCATTGACGAACAGAATACAACCACCCACAAAATTGAGAGAATTTTGGCTAATATCCCACAGACACCGCCAGCAAAAAAAAAATGAAAATGAAAGAAAATGCTATCGTAGCAATTTTACAAAATAAAAACACAATGTCCACTATTGAATTTATAAGAGCTGTAGCTTTTAATACTAGTCTATAATGAGTTGATTGAATCATTTTGTCATCAATATGATAGTGTTGTTACTTTGGTAATGAGTATACCACTAAAAATTGTGTTTTATTGATGACTTTTGACACGTTGATTACTGTACTAACTGGAAATTAAAAAGTTAACTTAAAATAATACTTCACATTGATCTTGTTTCCCAAACCCAATACAAAGATTAGGCTTTATCGAGGTCGCGAGTTCGATCCCTAGACAAATTCAAATTGGAGTATGCTATTCGCAGGAGTGGTTTTCGATTTAAAGTACTTTCGAACTGGCGTACCACTTATAAATATTTTCGAATTAACGTGTGTCGCGACAACGTCATTCGATATAGCGGTTTTCAATTTAAAGTACTTTCGAGCTAGCGTACCACTTGAAAATATTTTCGAATTAACGTGCGTCGAGATAACGTCATTCGAATCTTCATATCAGACCCTCCCTAGATACATAGGACATTCCAATGTTACTTGTCGAAGATTTTTTCATACACATTTGCACGACATTTTTATAGCATTTATTATGCTAACTTTTTAAGTTCGAAATACATCGGGAAAAAGAAGCGCTCAAGTGGGACTTGAACCCACGACTTTACAGGGGGAATGTTTTTCTAACTGAGCTATTGAGCCACACCTGAATCACTTCAAATTTACCTTCTCTTTTTATCCGTCTTGGGTTGTGGGTTCAAGTTCTACTTGAGCGCTTCTTTTCCCGATGTATTTTGAATTTTCATAAATACATTTTCATTTTCAAAATAGGTGTATGTGGCCTTACCAAGTTCTCTTGACTGATTAACGGATGTAACCTTGGCATAAGTTTCCTTTCTTCCAAGTAACACGGAGACAAGTGGCAATACGTTGGTAGAAAAGAATATACAGTACTAGCGGACCCAGCGAACTTCGTCCCGCCAATTTTTTACCGCCCGCGTGGCGTCTGATTCCGTTTCCACTGCACCCTCTACTATATTAAGCATGTATTATACATATAAACCTTCTTCCTAAAATACTCTATCTATTAAAAGAAACCGCATTAAAATCTGTAGCGTAGTTTTGAAGATATAAGCATACATAGGGACATAGGGACGCGGAAAGCTCTTTGCTTTATACTATGTAGTGATAGTGAAGTTGATGACTGCCATAAACGTCACAAACGTCAAAAACGTCAAAATAAATAATTGACACGTGAATATAACCACTGGCATGATGTAGACATGTAGACGATTATAAATTTAAAACTTAATTTCAGTATCAATAATTTTCGAGGCTTAGGGGGAAACTCGCCTCTGGCCCGCGGCCCACATTACACGGAGTAGCAACAGTAGTGGAAAAGTCGGCTGAATAAGTGGGCCAGAATACTATGGGAAAAAAGTATTGTGTATTATGAAGTGTAAAATCGGTCGACATTACACGGAGTAGCAACAATAGTGGAACTATTGTTGCTACTCCGTGTAATGTGGGCCGCGGGCCAGAGGCGAGATTCCCCCTAAGCCATTTTCGATACCAAGTATTTGTGTACGAGTGTATGTGTTGTGTATGAATATTTTAATAATAACTTCTCTAATTAAATAGTCTGAAGCGAGACTATAATTTTGGAATTAATTATCATTGTTCAGTTTAAAAAATAGAAGTAATATTTAAGTTTTATGGAATTAATATTAACTTTAATAGAACTTCTGAAATTGGAAAAGTTACGTTAAGTTCATTATTTCAAGTTTTTCAAGTGCAGCAAATAGGATTGTATGTGAAAGCTATTAATGAATTGAGATTTTTTCTAACGTACCTTTTAACACCCAATCTCTGAAAAGTATTATAACTTAATTTATTATTTTCTGCTCTTCGAAAGTTTATTAATTATTTGCCTAGACAATTTGTAAGGAAATTTGCGTAGTCGAATAATTCAAGTAAAAATTAAATACTTACATATTGTCTTTTTAAAGGTATTTAACTAATAATTAACGCAATTTATATCTTGCTCATCACTTATTTCACTTCTTTATAATTTATTTCGACTAAGGTCTTCTATTAGTTAAATTGAAGTAATATTTAACAGTTTATGTCATTCACACCACTACTTATTACATAGTATCTTATAACATATTAATAATAATAAATAATAAATATTCCACAACATTCTACACAACGCTATCTAGACCCATGGTAAGCTTTTATAGCTTGTGTTATGGAATCTAGAATGCGGATAAACATACTTATAGTATACTTTTTTTTTTGTAAATACATACATATTATACATAGAAACACCGAGACCAATGCAAATAGCCATATTCATGCATACAAATATTTGCACTGAGCGGGAATTGAACCCGCAAAACTTCTCAAAATATATAATATTGCCATATTTCTGAATATCCTTTTGAAATACATGAGGCGTGTTTTGGCAATAACATAAATTAAAAATTTAAGATCCCCCAACACTCCCTATCTCCCCTTTAACCCCCTTAACTTTTAAACGGTTTAACAGTCACCTTAAGTATAAAAGAAACTAAATTGAAATCGCTTCATTCGTTCGGGAGCTATAATGCCACAGACAGATAGAGAGACCGTCACGTCAAATTTATAAATCTTTCGTCAGGGGTAAAAAAAAGGTTCCAAGAATCCATTCTATAACTTTAGCTTAAAGGAGATACCCCACTTTGGGCCTGAGTGTACAGACATCAAACCTACCTCAAAAAATTCGTCTATTTTGTGTTATAATTTTGTTTAGACTTCATTACAATCAGCAATGGCCAAGTGCGACAAAAGTTTAAAAATGTGATTTTCATTAATCAACAAGCTTCGTAAACGTTGAATGTAATACTTAATCCGATCTTCGTAAATGCGCTATGATTATGCTTGCTTTATCGATTCGATTATGAAATGAAATCGATAACTAATAACTATGAATTTAAAATTCGTGGCTTTATTAAATGATTTCAAAATATCTATGTAGCATCTTTATTTTCGTTATTCAGTTTACTAATCAGAAAGACAACTGTCTCTTTCATAATGGAAGTCAAAATATCGATTGTAAATAATCGAAGTGTATTCAAAGTCTATGTAAATAATCGATCATATAGAATTCATAATAATCTGTAACATCATATGTCATTTTCACTCCTGTCATTGAAAATGTCGCATTCGCTTTCCTTCAGCTCGCTGAGATCATGTGTTTTGCTGCTTTTACTCTGTGAATTGTATATGATTTTCGAACTAATTGACCCTTGCTTGATTACCGGACACCGTTATTTGCTACATTTGTTGACCTTGGCTTTAAAACTGGACTAGACTTTACCACATCGGTTGAAAGCTATCACAATGAGTCTCTGTGTGAATTGTGGAATCGCTACCGATGCAATATTATAGGCAGACATTTATTGAACGATGCAGGGATACTAGCTTGTATACGTGAATGGGTCGCACCACAAATAGTAAGTACCTATTCGTTATTTCTCGCTCTTTTGAAATTGTTATTATAATTAACGTTAACAAGCTGTGTGATAGCTGCTATAGAATAGAAATAACTACGAGTCTACCTAATCCCGTAGCTAATTATGCCAACTTTTGTATATGACAATGTATTTTGACTGATATGTGTAACGTTCATGAAGAACTAGCCTATATGACTAATGGAATATTCAGTGCTTATAACATGATCTCTGTTTAAGGTGAATGCAAATGACATCATTTGCGAATCTTGCTGGATTCAAGCTCAATGTGCATGTTTGGATGAGAACAGACCAGCACAATCACCAGTGGGGCACAGAAAAATGTGTATTCTGTATGTCATTGAAGTGTGCAGAGAGGTGTATAGAGACCTCCTAATAATCAATATCAATATCAATCAATCTCAAACGACTTGGTTGTTAAGAGGAAAAATAAAGTCCAGGCATATAAGTAGTAGAACTTATTACGTATATATATTAATTGACAGTTCTTTGAGCGGGAGGAATGCTATATTACAGCATTGCTGTAATTGTTTTGTAGGTAAGAGAACAGTCGGGTGCTGTGCCCACATAATGAGTGTAATATGGTATCTCGGTTGGGCACGGTTCCAAGACAATATAACACCTCCTGCACAGTTTCTTGACAATATTTTAATAAACTATGATGATGCTTAAAAAGGGGAGGAAAGACCTAAGTCCTAGTGTAAGCATTTCTACAGCCAAATAGGAAGATACCCGGGATAGAGATTACAGTACTTTTTTAAAATAAAATAATCTTTAAAATAATGTTGTTTTATTTTATTACCTACTTATATAATTAATTCTATATTACTACAGCAAACAAGTATGTATACAGCCTTGTGGAAAGTGGTAACCGTAGCAAAAGGATGTCATTCAGATGTTGCCGTCTGAAGTGAGGGTAGGGAAGGATTGCTTTACCACCTTTAGAGTAAATGTCAGTTGCATATCATAAAACTATAAGGTTTAAAATTGTGCAACAAAAAAGTAGCTAAAGCATGTCTTTGCTTCGACATATCAGTTTTATTATTTAGCATATAGTTGACCATTCCACATTAATGACTAAAAATATTAATGACCTGCCCTTTTCTATACTAATAAAACCTGCTAACCTACTTACAAATAAAAGCGATACGCGAATAACTTGTGTAGCTATCACACACAACACAACATAAGACGCTGTTTGACCGCATTATGTATTACAACATAACCTATGAACAATGCTCGATTTAACAAACTTGGCCATTGTGAATCGTCGTGAAAATTCGGCAAACAAAATGTCCTTAGATGGTCTAAATATTGCCTAATTTTCAACCCTGTACATGCGGGCCCAAGATTGTATGAGAGTTGGGGTTGTCCTTTCCTGTGCAAAAAGATATTAAAAACTTTACATATTATGGTAGCATGCTCAAAACTGCCACTTTTGCAGTAATTGTCTTAAAACCAGAATTAGTCATATAAAAATATAAATTACATTGAAAATTTTGAATATAACCTGTCTGCGAAAAAAGTAGTAGCAAAAACTGTATACTAAGCAAAACCAAATATGTACCAACATCAGTCTACCTTGTTTTGCTTTTCAACACCATGTACAACCAAATTCAATCATACTAGATTTTTACACAGACTGCAAACACAATCTGTCTTGCCCTAACATGATTAGATTTATCGCAACATCCGTCTCTCGCTCCTAACAGACGTATGGAAACATTACGAATTCGACTCAGGCAAGAGCTCGATACAGAAATTGAGTTTCCAACTGAACCTTGGGAATAAAATATTTTCGGACCAATATCGCCTTAGGGCTAACACAAATTATAGATGATATCGATTGGAGGTAAGAGTGATCGCAATTTGCTGATGAGCTACATGCCTATGATAATAATTTTCGATACCTAAAGTAGATATGGAGCCCGGGTCTACGTTCAGAATGATAGATTGGTTAAGAAGAGAAGTAAAGCAATAGATAGCCCATATTGCTGAACACAGACTTCTGAAAATATATAAATGTATCTTTTTCTATTAAAGCTCTTGAGAAGATTAAATGGCAGAGGTCTGGAAAGGAAACAGGACTACCTGCAGGCATATCACGTCTATGGATAGTTCTTCTAACCTAACTGATGTTAAAGTACTAACGAGAAAGGTTGGAACGTAACCTTTTTCATCTTAATCTATCTTATCTTCTTCGCCAGTTACGTTGGCAGATTTCTAATGAGTGTATACTGCACATGTACCTCAAGTAATATTTATATGCGAATTTTATTATGTTTTAAATAAATATTATTTAATTAACTTATAAATCCACCCGACAGTCGTTTGAGTTCTTAGTAGGCACTTTTTATTGAAAGAGAATGTTGTATAGTTATGCAACAATAAAATGTATTATATAAATGTATTTGTGGATAAAGTTACTCAATACTTTATACCTACAATTATGTATATATATACTCGTATAATATATAGTAAAGTATGAAACGTATAATAATATAAATACCTATAATATCTATAGTGGAAGGTAACCATAAAGTGTTGTCAAAACAACAATAATATAATTCATTCAAAACTGTCGCTATGTATTGTGTAAGACATACTGGCAAATTCAATAACCAGATTTACATATAAATTACTTGGGTTAGTCAAATCACCTGAATCACATCGTATTTTGATCATAATGGTCCTATTGTTCAATGAAGAATACAAAACGGTGAACATATATTTCAAAAGTTATCGAATGCATTTTCCTTTGTCTTGTCTATAGAATTTACAAAAGTTATAACATGTGGTATTATTTCGTTTAGAATTTTATTTTACAACTCGACGAATTACAGTTCGATGACTTCAGAGTCTTATTTTGTTTTATTATTTTACAAAAAGCTTGCAGTTATTACAAAAAGCAAGAACAGGAGGTACAAAAAGGCCAATTACAAGTTTTTACCCATAAATACAGACTTAGAACTTGTACAGGAATAAGATAGATGGAAAACTAAAGACGACAGAAGCAGATAATTATTTCACTATTCACCTCTCAAAGAAAGCATCGTTCATAATTCTTTTGAGATTTGTTATGCCAGTGTTGAATACGTTATCTTCATTGTGTGACTGCGAGATTTCATTGAAGTCCCTGCTGGCTCCAATGAGTTAAGAATTTTGGCATTGAGAAATAGTTGGAATTAAGAAAATGAAGAAGTTGTGATTTTCTTAAAGCGGAAAGGTGATATATGCGTACGTTTGCCAGGTCGATTAGTAAAGCTTGATTGGTTACGCGTTTTCGTATGTACATCCGACAAAGGAGATACGATTGCACCTTTACAAACAACCGTACAAGTAATAGTGTAACCTATAGCTAGTGGAAGCAAGTGAAGTTTTACCTTACAAATTTCCTCTAAATGCTTTCTATTAGATCTATGTAGATGTTATAATGAGGATTCCACATATATGTGAGAAAAAATTGAGGTGACTACAAACGTGCAGTATCTACCTATATACAATTTTAATAGTTTTGATGTTTTTGAAGTCTGAAGTGTTTGTTGGCAAAAAAAATTGAAAAGATGCTAGTAAAGCATTTTGCAGTAAAATAATCCATACTAATATTATAAATGCAAAAGTAACTCTGTCTGTCTACATATTAAATTTAAACCTAAACCACTGAACGGATTTTGATGAAATTTGGCATAGGGGTAGATCAGACCATGAGAAAGGACATAGGCTATGTTTGTTCACGATAATTGACATCCACACGATCGAAACCGCGGGTACAAGCTTGTAATTAATATTCTACAAACCACCACTGCACTATACAGCAATTGTGTAATATACCACTCACAACGTTCTTCAATCCTTCAGTCGAGTTTCCCGATACTAATGTAGTTACAAGTGCCTGAGTACTCTATAGAAGATTGCATCATCAATCATAACCTAACCTCAGTGTAGGCCTACCGCGAAAGGTATATTTGAAGCTGCGGATTGAAGTTTAGGGTAATTGGTTCCCTGAAACGTGTTAATCCTGCAATCGGAATCTTCCTATCGATATAAAGCTGAATGAACTCAATAATACACAAATGCTATGTCTTTTTACGGATGTACGTTTCATAGGAGGCCCCGTAAGACAATTGCAACCTTTAATTTATATTTTCTGCACAAAATTTCATCCAGATCTGATTGGCTGTCCTGACCTATTTATCCATCCAAACTTTTGCATTCATAATAGAAGTAAGATCAATCAAAATATTAAAATGTTTGAAGTGAGTTATAACCGCACCACTTGCAGTCAGGCCTCGCCTCCTTATCCAGGGCGCCATCTTGTAAATGCGTGCTCTGTAATTAAACTTCAAAGGTATTGCGTTTGGTTGTTTCGAGTTTTCCGTGCAAAGACGGCATTTGAGAAAAGCTCGATAATTACGCTCAACACTTAATTGTGTCTAATATTACACAAAGCTCAAGATGATATCAAAGAAAATTAGGTGTTAAAATAGTAGTTTAATAATAGTTACCTTCATTTGATGTTCAGACATTTATTTGCTCACCTTGGCAGTAATAAAACTGCGTAATATTTCTTTATAACAAACGAAACTAAGATAGGTTATAAGAAAAACACTTTGATACTTGAAATAATTCAAGTAAATAAATAAATTTTCATACCATTTTAATTTTTCGTTATTGTTCTTTGAATTACAGCTTTTACTTACGCAACTTATCATGTCTTGCTAACTTAATTACCGTATAATACTGACTGGTGATTGTGATATTGTCCTATGTAAGATGTGACCTGAGGTTGATAACAGTACTATTATTCACTAGTATCTCTAAATCACTGCAATAGACTCACTCTTTATAACTTCTGACGGAATACAGAGATTTGTGTCCCGATAATGTTTTAAACAACTCTTTTGAGGGATAATTTTATATAATTTCGTCTTATGAACTACTCAATTCTAACTACAATGTACCGATAACAACCGCCATACTAACTTTTACAATAACACCTACATTTCTAGGTAAAAAGTTTTAGTAATAAAGGCCCAACAAAAAGTAAATAAACACTACATTTCCTTCATCAAACTTCCAGTAGTTTGTACAAAACAATAAATTAGGGAAGCATCAAGTAAATAGAGGAGCAAGTTCTACGGGAGCGTTCGTCTCAAAGGTGTGATCTATCTCAATAATTGGGCTCCCGTCACGACTACCGCGGCTATTTGTTTGAAGTAGAGGTGCTACTAGATTTGTTTGAATTCCGAAGAGCGTTTGTTTGGATTGGAATAAAAAGATTTCCGTATAAAGGTTAAGCTTTACAAATAAGCTGTGCAAGTTCAGCTAAGTTTTATTGAATGTTAATGCTATACGTTTTTACTATTGATTAGAATTGATTCGTTCTGAACAGAAACAGACTCAGGCAAGGCGTTCTATTCCTTAGTTCTTAGCAATATAATGTGTCCTTTTCAGTAACTGTGTTTTATCTAGAGAAGTACATTTAAGTTTACTTTCAAGATAAATATGTAACTTGTATTGCATGCTTGAACACCTCCAATCTTCTTAACAATCTAAGCATGATATATGGACCTGTGGGGAACACAAACTGCGTTGCAGTTCCCGCGTGTCAGAATTTGTAAGCTCCATTTATATCTGGCATTATTAATCATAGAGGATTGCTCTGATATTGCAGCAGGCCAATTTTAGTTCAGCTAATACTGGTGATAATAAATAAATGTCTAGGTGCGAATTTACGACTAAGATTATTTATTCGTAGGCTTTAAAGAT
The DNA here is from genome assembly GCA_914829495.1 of Eilema sororculum. Lineage (NCBI taxonomy): Eukaryota > Metazoa > Arthropoda > Insecta > Lepidoptera > Erebidae > Eilema > Eilema sororculum. The sequence goes on from OU618532.1 coordinate 6,360,475, forward strand.
ACACGTATAAAAAAGTCAATTAATGTGTAGAGACGCAGAGCATCACGCATCGCATGCACCATGGTGTCTTGGATGTAAACATAGCTAATACTGCTATTAATAAATGTCAATTTAAAAATTTTGGTCATGTTTTGCTAGGTGTGAGTTTACTACTAAGTTTATTTATTTGTAGGCTTTCCAGATACATGTATAAAAATCAATTAAGGTGTAGCACGCGTCGCATGTAGCATGGCGTGTTGGATTTACATATTTTTGAATAAAGTGCGGGCCATACCATGCCGCTCAACACAACGTGCATTTGCAAGCGTGCCGAATGTGATCACAACACGTGCTTTCAACAGCGTCGAAATATCGTAATTTCGTAAATATTAAATGGTTAAGTATCGCGACATAATATTCTGGTAAATATTTTTATAGTAACCGCATGGAATCTGGAGCTTGCGTAGACAGTATAAAAGATTTACCTTTTAGTTGGTGGGGCTGTCGTTGGTCAAAGGTTGGCAAATAAAACAAAATTTGATACGGGGCCCTACGGGGTCAAGGATGAAGAAAACGATTGGTACGAGATCCACAACTTTAATCCGTAGGTCCTGCTTTACAATAAAAAACTACTCTAAGTCAAAGTCGAGTGTCGGTTCGGGTATAAGTACACGTCACTGTAAACGGAAGGCTGAGTAATGTACTCAACTTGGGGTTCCGGGCTGGCCCCGTGCGAGTGTGACGTTGTCTTCCCCTCAAGGTCACCAGGCTTCGCAGCTGCTGGTTCGGTCCGCCGGAGTCGTCGCCAAGGCCGTCTTCAAGACGGTACGGAGAGGGCAGGCAACCTCAGCTGGTTCGGAGGTGGGCCGGTACGGCGCTGTGCTGATATTCCAGCCGGTAAGTAGTTGGACCGGTATTCCAGCCGGTACCAAGTTCTGGGGAGACAACCACACGATTAGGCACTGGTGCGTGAACCCAATGCAACAGCGCCGGGCCCCAACGTATAATTTTCTACATGGGCCCTAAGGTCGGCGGCGCTGTACAATGGTAGGTACACATAACACATAAAATAAACAATAAAACAAAGAAATAAAACTGGATTGTTCCGGAATTCATAATCGTAAGTATTTATCGTAAGTACGTCTGTAATCCCGTTAACCTCGGTTCAATCAACCATAAACAAATGATTCAGTAATAATTAAGATCTAATACTAATATTATGCTGAACCGTGGATTTAAAACGAGATTAAAATTCGACAATTTAACATATTCTCAAAATGTGGGTATCCGTAGAAAATTATGGCGAGATATACACCGTGTTGATTTTTTTCTTAGAATACGAACAATCAAACATTACAACTAATTGAATAGTTTTTAAGCAATTACTATATTCGGCTGTCTGTTGACATGTATACTCGCGACATATATTATGGACACACTTCATACAATAACTTTCTTACAACATTTTAACGATTACGATGTTAATCACAATTTACTTTAACTTTAATTTAATTACATTTACACAAAGACAAACTACATCTAGGTAACTACCGAACTCACGACCGCAGGTAGGCAGGTACTAACAATTGAGCTAGCATCACGCTTAGCTCCTAGGGGCTAAGCAGGAATGTCACACGCGAATGACGATGTTATTTTACTTTATTATTTACGTGACTATCGTTTAATACTCGCGCACTGTTTATTAAGGACACTAGACTTACCCCTTATGTTGGGAACACTGATTATATTTAATTTCTAATACTACTTCGTATATTAGACTAGTTCGTATAGACACTTATAATAGTAACTAGCAGAATCTAGATTACTTATTTATCTTTAGCTCTTAGCTTTAGCTTTAGGATTACGACTGCACGTTCCGCTGCGTAGTCTCGCGATCGAATGAGGTCTGCTGTCTACCTCGGCGCGAGCGAGGGGCGTGTTTTTTTTTGTTGTGGGTTAGTGTTGGGCCATCAGCTGATTCTCCGTTTGGCGGAATGCGCTGATTGGTTATCAATTCGTGTGACTCATTTTATATGTGCGTTAGAACGATGCATTACCTTAAAAGGTAATGACCGCGTTCACTACCCCGTGATGGGACACGCGCCGCAATCGCGAGATACCGGTATTTACCGTTTATTACTGCTATGTTCAAATGTTTTCATTTTTTATTACCAGAACCAGTGTTCACGGAACAAATTATATTAAGCAAGTTGTAAGTACTCGTATTTTGTAGACAAATGTAAGTGTTTTTGTTAGGTTGTTATGAAGTAGAATAAACACAATTTTTTATACCACTTAGGTTGCAGACCAGCACAGGTTGATGGAAAGTGGTTACCGCGGCCTATGGACGTATGCAACATGCAACATGCCTTACACTTGCGCTGCCTACCCTGAAAAAAACTTCTAATGTCCTTCTTGAAGAACCCCATATTGTAGTCACTTGGGAAAACCACGGCAGGCAGGCAGTTCAGGTTCAGGTACGTAGGTACCGAGCACATACAAAGAATATAATTTTCTTATCAAAACTTAAGTAAAGTCTGTATTTGACGCACATGCAATTACAGTTAACAGACATAGTCTAGTCAAATAAGTTAGTTTTCAATATGAATTACTTTACATACATAAAGTTATTTTTCGATTGAACTTGATTTTTATTATAACTTTGTTAACCATCGTAAATTAACTTAAAAACTTAGAATATGAATTCAAAATTCGACGCCAATAGGGGTCGACCTAGCCTAAACATACATGATGCCAAACAAATCGCAGGCATTTTTAAGGGAAGGGCATGTTTATTTGGAAAGTAGAAGATGCGAATGATATATGCCAGTATCGTAACAAGTGGAAAACTGGGATTTCTGCCTACTCCACTGCGTTTAAAGGCGTGGCTGTATGTATATCAGTACAGACAGTACATCGCTCTTGCGGAATTTTTGTATTTCCACTCCTAAGCAATATATTTTGTTCCATCGTAATGTATGGTATAACTCCTGACTACTCTCCATTTGGTTTCAATCAATTGTCCGTTTGTGATGTTGAGAAGAGTATTCTATGTATATCATCGAATGCAGTTGGCTCTGATTCTATCAGTCGCAAGATGGTGCTCCCCATCCTTGGCGACATTCTACCCATTATCACCCACATAATGAATCACTCCATTACCAACGGCACATTTCCTACAACGTGGAAAGATGCTCAAATCATCCCGTTACCCAAAAATCCTAAACCTACATCCTTTACCGATTACCGTCCTATCTCTATCCTACCTTTCCTATCTAAAGTCCTCGAACGCCTCATCCAAAACCAACTTAGTACATTCCTACGCGAAAACAATCTACTAAACCCGTTACAATCCGGATTCCGTCCGGGCCATAGCACCACAACCTCCCTTATCAACATTACTGACGACATAAGGCTCGGTATGGAGAATGGAAATCTCACAATACTCTGCCTACTTGATTTTAGCAACGCATTCAATACAGTGGATTTCGATGTCCTGCTAGCCATATTATGCTCTCTCAACATATCTCCATCGGCTATTGACTTTTTTCGTAGTTACCTGTCTGGTCGCCGGCAGCGGGTCCGACTGGATGATACCTATTCATCATGGTCTGACACCGCTGCGGGTGTGCCGCAGGGTGGCGTTTTATCTCCCTTACTCTTTTCATTATTTATTAACTCTATCTCTAGTCAACTTCTCTCTTCCTACCACCTTTATGCAGATGATTTACAAATCTACTGCCAGACAGATGTGGATGGACTGTCTCAGGGTATTGCCACTATTAACACCGATCTGGCGTATCTTAGTACTTGGACTGCAATGTATGGGCTCAAGATTAACCCCAGTAAGACTCAGGTCACCGTAATTGGTAGCTCAAGACTTTTACCAAAAGTTGACTGGTCGGCTCTACCTCAAATTCACTTTGAAGGTACTACCATTCCCATAAGTGGTACAGTGAAAAACTTGGGCATATACCTTGACAAGACCATGTCATGGTCAGCTCACCGGTGGTTCTCTGAGGAGATTACGTAATTTCCTCCCAACCGAAACCAAAATTGCGCTAGCGCAATCGATACTTCTCCCTATTCTAGATTATGCCGATGTCAGCTATCTCGACCTTAATGAGCACCAACTTGATAAACTTGACCGACTCCAAAACTTCTGTATACGATTCATTTTTGGCTTGCGCAAATATGATCATGTTTCCGAATTTCGTAAAAACTCAAGTGGTTACCAATCCGTCTTCGCCGGAATACTCATATACTCTCTCTTCTTTTAATATTTTATTTAACCCAACGACTCCTCTCTATCTAAAAAAGCGTTTTCGATTTCTGCACGAGAATAATACAAGACATTTAAGATCCACGGAAAACTTAACCCTGGCAATAGTGAAGCATTCTACAAGCTTCTACGACAAGTCCTTCACAGTACAAGCTGCACGACTTTGGAACGCGTTGCCTGTAAAGATAAGACGAGCACAGTCGCTTTCTATATTTCAAAGACAGGTAAGGGAGCACTACCTAACGTTATAAGTTTTTGATAACTCGGTATTGTTCTGGGAACAATATTATATTATAATTATTAGGAATATCGTACATAGATTTAATATCAAATTGATATATAATTGTGTAATAGGTTTATAAGTACATGCACCATAACAGTATTTGTATATTAAGTATTATTTATGTATGTATGTAGGTATGTATGCATGTATGTATGTATGTGTGTATGTATGTATGTATGTATGTATGTATGTATGTATGTATGTATGTATGTATGTATGTATGTATGTATGTATTTATGTTTATATGTATGTATGTCCGTATGTATGTATGTGTATGTAGGTATTTTTTTAATGAAATAAATATTTTCTTCCTTCTTTTTGTTATCTAAATGCCTATGTATATAAATGTTTTTGCAGTTCAGTCCATCCAAACTGGTTGTCTGGAAGAAATCGCAGATCGCGATAAAGCCGCCCATTGTACAACGTACTATCATGCATGTTTCCTATGTATATATTCTATGTTTGGTGTGCAATAAAGAGTATTCTATTCTATTCTATGGTAACAATATTAAAATGATACAATATTATTATAGAAAACCATATTCCGATTTACTCTTATCGAAGAATCTACAAAATGTTGGTGTGAACGCTCCCGCAATACAAGGCAAGACAATACATATCGGAAGGTCGCGAACATAAAAGGTTCAATGACCTCTTTATTCTGTAGTCTGTTACAGCATCAGTACGTGCTTTCGATTTGTATACAGTAACATTATGAACGATTTCATATTAATCTATTTAAAATGAGAGTTCCTTTTATATTCGAAGCATACATTTTATAATTAAAACGCTCACGAAACTGACTGCATTTTATTTTCCAAAGATACGTTGAGATAGATTTTATTATTTAATGGTTTGAAGCCGACATGTTGGCCACATGTTCACTAGTAGTAGTAGGCTTTTACATCTGAAGTAGATGATTTAAGGTGCATCTGCGTGGCAGGCTCTAGTGTGACTGTGTAGTCCGATACGGGAGTGAGAGCAGCGTCCGCATGATTGGCAGAATGGCAGCTAAACTGAGAGTCGCTCGAAAGGTGGGCAGATGAGGCAACCCCTGCGCTCCCGTGTCTCTTCTCACGTTTTTCGGCTAAGTTTCGAAACCAACATCCACGTCTTGGATCCATCAGCCAGGGACTTCCCACTTGGTGCGATCGTCAGCCTAGTTTTCTCATACTTTAGCGTTGATTTCGAAGGCCACCATGTCGCGTTTTCTGCAGTCCTTGAAGCGCTGCATAGGTCTCCCTTCTCCTGTTGTTCACTATGGCAGTACTATTATGGTATTCTGTGCCTTACCACACGGTATTGTTTCATCTTTATAATTCGAGTGGCATTATTCATCATCATCATCATCATCATTTCGTATGGCCCCTGCTCGAGTCCTCATATGTTGACGTCCAGTTGGCGAAGCCAGTCTATTGCTGCCGGTGTGAGGTCATGAAGCTCACGCAATTCATCCAGGGAAACGACGGAGCATACCCCTCTTCTTTTTTTGCATCATCGTTTCCAATCAGTAGGTGACACGGCTTGCAGGTGAGGTTGGATTGAGCCTGAAAATGTGGCATTGTCTCAGAAGAATCTAATAAAATCGGCCCAGTAGTTTTGGAGATATACTATTACAGACAGATGTACAAATGCGTTTTTGTCATTGCTATCGTGTTCATATTAGGGTAGTGTCCTGGGTCATCGGATCCTTACTAATAGTGCTTAATGTGTTAGTTTTATCTAAATAAAATATTCATAGTAAACTAAGATATTGCCTAATAAACTGAAACAATTACTTTTCATTGTTTTTAATTTCCAAATGTGTCAAAACAATCGAAGTAAGACAAAAATGACTCTTTAGGTTTCTTATTAAATTGTAAACGCAACGTGGACTGAGATAAATGCGATATTCTCTTGCAATTTGCACTACGCGCCAGTGCGCTGTGACATCACCACGTACCACGGTTTTTTTATGGAGCTTTTTCGAGCCTTTGTTAATTCGTCTAGCATTTGTTAATTAAAATTTCATTGTAACAGTTCATTATACATAAATTATTGTCAAATGTACAATTTACGATACTAAAAAAAATAGGACACAACCCTCTGCTGTTTTTTCAACGTAACAAACGGACACTTCTATTTTCTTTGTTTTTATAGATATAATATCAATTCTATATCCAATATTAAATTCAATTTAATTCGCAGAACTTATATATTCAAACATTCGTTCTAAAGTTTACAATAACCTTGTTCAATTTTTTTATCTACAAACAAATATCGGGTTTCTACCGAATTGTTACAAAATATAATCATACTTCCACGCATATTAATACCATTTTCACATGTCACCACAAAAAAGCGCTAAATACATAATGTAATATGAATAAAGCTTTATAGATGGATGTATCTTTGTATGGCAGAATTTTATGTTTGACAGGTTTCCTTCGACAATACACGGATTACTTTCTTGCGCGAATATATATACCTATATTTTTGATGAAATCATCATCTTCAAGTTTTACTAATAAAGAATCCTTGTATTAGATAATATATTTGTATTGTAGGCGACTGTATAGATACATAATACACGTAAAACACACAGTATAAAAATCAGAAACCAATCAAACATAAGCTTTGAAAAGAAGCAAATAAAAAGCCCTATGGCTCGTATCATAACCACACTTTAATACGGTTGAATCGAAATTCAAGAGATGACTGTTCTTTTGTTAGTACAACTTCAAAAAGTGTAATAATAAAAAAAAATTTACAAATACTAAATATGCATAATTTATTGACGGGAAGGGGAGAGTGAAGTGTTTTAAATTTTGCATTAGTGACTCTAACTCATTAATATAGCTGCCCAGAATGCAATTCATTGACAAACCTTTGAGATGACAGACGATAGTCTTGAACATTACAATCCATTTTACAATTATCCACATAGCAGTTTATGATCAATATTGAAACAGACTAAAAAGAAATTATTTTAAAGTTATGAAGACCTTTAAAGTATTCACAGAATAGATATTAGTACTGACGCTAACAATAGAAACACATGAATATTTTATTCACCGACCGCCTTAATAAATCAGCCTTGAAAGATATCCTTACGATAATTATTTGGCTTTAAGAATTTATTGTAGTTGATAAATATACTTGTGTATCAGTTTAGAAATTTTCTAAATGTGGTGTTAATGCTGTATCCTATTAGTAGTATATGTATAAGTATTGTATTGTAGTGGCATTGGCAATTTCTTTTTATCTACCTACCAAAATGCAATGCTCTTTTGTACACTTTTGTATCAGTAATGGACTGCTTTCATTGATTGATAGATCCCAAACCCGCGCAATGCTTGAAATGTTTCCTACCCTTGACCACCCATTACAAGGGTTCAAATCGCAAACTTAGTTCCAATAAATAACGCCCGAACACCTAACATATTTATTATTCAGTATACGTGCGTACCACTTAGGGTGAACCTCTAAGGGTTTTAACAGACTCTGACTAAAAATTTGTATGCTGTTGCTTACACAACTAAACATGACTCTGATCGTTTGGTAGGACGTTGTTGCCGATATTTCAGACTTCCTTGGAGTCGAATGTAAACTACTTGACATTTTAAGAATAAGAACACTAAATTCAATGGGATTTGCGTTACTGGTCTATTGAATACTTCTTGCATTGAATATGTTTATTTATATAATTAAGGTATTAGGTTTAAGCTCAAGCAATCCATTAATTGATCTGTTGTAGTCCTCTACTGGACATAGGTCTCTCCTGAAGTGATTCAGAGCAACTGATCTTTCACCTTACACATCCATTCCTTCCCAGCTACCATTTTCAGATTGTCTGTCCATATTGATGGGTAAACACTTGAATTGATTGCAGCATCGTTTTTATTGTAGTGTAAACTAAGTTGTGATTACCGTGATTACCAGATTTACTTCTCTGTGATCCGTTTCTAGACTTCATGACTTCTTGTGAATTTGGCTATAAATGCAAAGCTATAAATTTGACGTTCATAATGATGTACATGAATAAAGTTTTTTATATGATTATAAATATTTTTCTGTTAAACACAAAAAAATAGAAATTGACGATGTAACTCAAAACATAGGTTCTTAAGACATTGGGCTTTGTATTACCTCACTACTATCTATGACAACCCTGAGATGAAAACCTATGCTTACACTCCAGTGATACATTAAATAATAAATTTCGAAATTCTTTGCGTGCCCCTCCGATACGTGTAATAGGAAATTCTTAAAGACATTGCATTCTCGAAAACGAAATCACATTTGGTAAGCAATTGCACAGTTACTATCATAGATATTAAACTTGAGCGAATTTTTGGAATGTTTCGGAAAGTCATGTCGTTGGTAACAAACTGTAGTTTGTTCAATACAGTAAGTGTACTTATGATGTAGTACTTATAGCACAGAATAGATAATAGTCTTATAGTGTTAATGTATGATCCATTGTGTTTTAATTCTTTAATGATTCACTTTATAATTATGAGATAACAATTAACAATGTTACGTCTCATTTTTTGAAACTTAATTGTCCTTTATTGATAAATACCCGAAAAACTGATTGAGTATGATATTATAAATATTGAGTGTTTCATGAACCATTACACCTATTCCATAGCAAAATGAATCAGTATGAATGTTAACATAAATGGAACGATCCAACACCGAGTAGAATTAATTTATTAAAATAAATATTTTGATTGAAAAGGCATTAACAGAATATAGACAACCATAGAACTAACAGACTACTTAACAATTTGACATTTCAGTAGAAATTCCAAAACAAAGATTTTTTTAAATATAGCTATTATATTTTCAAACCATCGCGGTGTAAACTTTTGGTTATTTATATATCAATCAAATCGTGAACAAAGGTGCTGCATCGCACTCGAAACGTCGGCAAATGTAAGTTTACAAAAAAACTATGGCGAGGTTCCGAACCTTTATAAAAAACTATGTGTAGTTACAATTCATATTATCCTGACTTTCCAATACCATGCATTCCTACGAACAGACGTTGCACCACCTATATATCCATTTTTGAATGGCACCCGTGAAATTGCGCTCCATACAAAACCTCGACCATAATGTCGAGGAAATGATTTATAAGTCCAACCGCGGTTTATGCGAGCTCCCTAATATTGCATTTTACAAAGATCGTCGTTTAATCTAAAATTGAAAGTGACATTGTATGTATACTACCAAGAACAGTCTAGAAACGAGGGTGGTACGAATAGAAATTTTGGTGATCGATTGCAGAACATTTATAGTCAAAAGGGGAAACTCTAAGAAGTGATATATATGTAACGATTTAGAAATTAAAGTGACTATTTTTTAAACTGTCCTTGCTGCTTTTATTACCCGACTGCGCGACGCAAAGGAGGGTAATGTGTTTATCAGTCTATGTATGTATGTATGTTTGCTTTTCTATGTGGCGTTCTAGAGACCAAATGCGTAGTGCCGATTTTGATAATTCTCACGTCAATCGATTCGTCTTAACCTTGCGAGTGTCACTAAAGACATTACAGTAATCAAAATTCACCACAGCGACAACCAGACGCCATATTGTCAAAATGAAAAAAAAAATGTCGATGAACTATGTCAAGTGGGGTGTCATTGAATAGGTATTCTAAAATCATCTTTAGGTTCCTTTTATCATTTTTCATTTTAAACAATAGTTTAGGATATATAACGATTTAAAGTTGTTTAACGAAACAATAATTCTCGCTAATTTTCTTACTTATTGATTTAAGTTTTTATTTGAAATAAAACGATATGAAGGAAATTACAAAAAGATATACATGTCATATAATAATTAAAAAGTATAAAATAAAACGAATGATTAAAAAATTAAAAACCCGACTGCCACTGAAAAGACCAAAATAAGTTTGATAGCAGGCGGTACCCATTTGCCAATCATAAACCGAAAGAAAATTAATGGGTACCGCCTGCTATCAAACTTATTTTGGTCTTTTCAGTGGCAGTCGGGTTTTTTATTTTTTAATCATTTTTATTCATGTGAATTGATTGATCGATATCACATATTGTTTGAAAGTTTTAGAAGTGGGTTAGATGGACAGCGTCCAAACGTTACTATAACCCGATAATGGCTTACAAGTAATATCATTTTAAGGGCTAAAGTTTGCTGTTGTAATATTGGTTCGTACTTGCTCAATAATTTATTTGTAGTGTTCATTTTGACAAACTTAAAGAGGATTGAAGACTTAAAAATATTAGTAGCGAATACCAAGACAACATTAAATTACCTTCACGTGGAGAAGCTGCAAACAAAGCAACTAGAAAAATCTTACTCGCAAACAAAGGAAAGAATAATGATAACGATTTAAAACCACGAAGACTAAAACTAGAAGTCTAGACTCTCATAGAGAATAGTTAAGAAAATAGACCCACATATTTATCTAGTTTCATTTAATAGACCGGAAAGGACTTATTCCTGTCGCTGAAGAGCGAAATAGTTTTCTTTGTTAACAGTGTTCTTGTAGTGAGTGTTTTATTTATCTAGGTTTATTGTAAGAAATGGAAGGCTTCTATTAGGTTTTGGGTTATTAATTTCGTTTCTTGGAAGAAAAAAAAGGATTTGTCCTGTAATTAGGGTAGATGCGATCTAAGTAAAGTAATTTAGGCTGAGTAAATTGCCGCAATTCTTCTATGGTATCTAGTCTCATTTTGATGTTACTAGCCATCTAAGTCATCAGTCTTCTGGATCCCACTGTTTATTTGCTTAAAAAAATAAAAAGCACAATTTTATGGTATAATAGATATCAATTAATTTAGAAGTTCATTATTACAACAGAAAACATTTATACATTGGTTATACATCAACTCATACTTGATAAGCCGACCACATTGCTTTCACTGGTAAGGGTAAGGGAAGTAATTCCAATGCAAACAAAACAGCTGACACTTGACATTTCTTACAGAGACTTGCCTAATAGAGTGGAAGGAGGCTAAGTGGTGCGTTCACATTTTATTTACAACTCGTTCACCACACGGTCGACAGTTTTTCTGCCAGCATCAAAGGATCGGCCGTACGCATTCCTTTGGTACTGAACTTTCTATTGAGAAGGTCCTTATATCAATGTAGTGTGAAACGTTATGGGATTGATTTTATAGACACTTAGTTCGGAGGGTGCTGACTATTATGTCTATCTGGAAGAGAATTTTGATGTTTTATTAAAAAAGCTTTGCTTCTCGATGGATTACTTTTGAGAACATCTTTATCATAATTGCTTGTAATATTTTTTCTTTTGTAAATTGCATTTCCATTTTCGATCTATCGTTCAGTAAATATTAGCAAACAGTTTATTTTCTAAGTAATATTTTGAATCATTTCCGTTGTCATCTTTACTTGAATTCGGCTTTTTGTTCTATACTAAATTACTACTTTTCTAAGCTCTACTAAGTCACGTCAAACTTCGCCTTAGTATGAATGCTCGCAAGTAAAAAATAAATAAAAATTGTTGTCTTATAACACATACAAATCCTAAAAATGTCTTACTGCCTGTTGGTTATCATCTCTTTATTGTAATGATATTGTTAAATGGTGTCGTTACAGTTTACTTCATGTTATGAATTTCTATTCAGAAATTCATTCTTAAAATCCTATAATCACTTTCCTTTTTTTATAATGCCGTATCACCTTAAAGAAACCCTTTATTGTGTGAGCAGGTCATTATACCCCGCATAATCTTCTACCTATCGCGGTTAGGGTAAAGTGGGACCATTTTTCATTCCCTGCAAGGCCCATGGGAACGCTTTAGTTTCAATAAGACCGAGATAAGGGTGAGTCGGGAAAAAAGAACCATCGTGTAATTTTTTTGCGGAAAATACGGTAATCTGAAAAATTTGATAGTTTTGGTATAGTGGAATAAAATAACGATGTATGTTTGAGTATGATTTGGACTCTAGATATTAGCTACCTATTCTTTAAATTAGTTATATTATTTGATACTAGCTTTTGCCCACGGCTCTGCCCGCGTGGATGTCAGTTATCGCGCCCGAACATAACTTATGTCCTTTCTCATGGTCTAATCTACCCCTATACCAAATTTCATCAAAATCGGTTCAGTGGTTTAGGCGTGACAGACAGAGCTACTTTCGCATTTATAATATTAGTATGGATATTTTGAACCTTTCACCACTGTCTGACTTGCTGGGAAATGATGATATGCTCTATAATAAATATAATGTTCTATTCAACCTAAAATATCTTGATTGTAAATACGAAACCTGGTGCATACTATCTACACATGAAATTTAGAAAGTTGGAGTCATATAATTTAGTTCAAGTGAGAATGAGTTTACTTCAATCTTCTTGTATCTTCAATATAAAAATAATTGAGTAATTTCATTTCATTTAGAAATAATAGAATTATATGTACTCGAATAAATATATCAAATTATTGAAGTTTGTTGAATAAACTAGAAGCAGTCAAACAAATAACTCTGAAATGACATATAACATGAGCAATGTTTAATATTAACACAAGATGGACATAAATCATAGATTGTAGTGTAGCACGAACAATTCTTGAACTACGTATAAATTTACTATCGACGGTCGTTATCTTATGTTAGGGTCGGGTACAAATTTATTCCCAGTTATTGCACTTATGGCTGCAAACTAGAGCAATGCTGCGGTTCAAAACTCAATTCGGCATGCTAAAATACGTTTAAGATGGTAAAAATTGACGGTAATTTTTCGAGTAATCTTGTTTTGGTAATGTTATTACTTACAATCACAATATGCTGATTAAGAAACGCTAAGTTGTCATACATATGTGTATCCTTTCAATCGATAGTTGTGCGACCTTTTCTAGGTAAATTGTTTGGGTGTTAAACAAACGCGAAGTAAGCATGGTGATCAGATGTTACGATAAACCTTAGCAGTTTTAAGTGTCTTGACAAAACCATAGTCTAGAGGTAATTTAGCGTACCCCAAACGAACTTCGCAGCACTCAGCCATTGGTTTACTGCTTACACGTTTATGCTAGACTATAAATATTTCAGGTTTATAGTATGCTATCAATAATTTTGTGTATGTCCATATTCTGGTGTGTAGTGTTTGTAAGAACTACAAAGGACATTAGAACCGTAACCGGATGAAAGATATGCTGAGGAGATACTAAGTTTAAAATGGATGAGTGTTGTAAAATTAATGGTGCATTTATATCATAGCTTTAATAAGTTAAGGACAATTTAAAAGAGGTGCTACGGTCGGTGAAATTCCGTTGTGAGCATCAATTATGGTATGCATAATTATTATGTGGTACGCTGGACATGATGGAAGGCACGCTCTTAACTCCTTTGAAACTCTGGTCTTTTGTCTTCTGGTCTGGAATTCTAATTAGTTAGTTATAATTGAAAATAAGATGTGGCTAAAATGCAAGAAAGATCGTATCGTAATGGCGTCTGACATCACGGTTTAGACAAAATTTGCACCAAACTAGAAGAAAATTAGGAGGAAGATTACGTAGTAACGGAACTGGAGTGTGTATAGTCTCTCTTAAAATATTGAGATGCGATTTACGTGTCCGATAAACTTTACTTATCGATTTCCAGTTTTAGTACAATTTAGTTGATTGAATAAGTTTTATTCGTACCTCTGGCCCAATGATGATTGCATGTAAGATTTGATGCGAAGATAATTTTCAACTGAACACCTTGGCATGTTTCGTAATTGATTTTGGCAGCCAAGAAATGTTTGCAGATAGCGTGAAACGTGGTAAGTTAACTTGAATGAGATATACTAATGAATATAATGATGTTAACTAATTGAGCTATGTGAGCTGTAAAAATGTTATTAGGTAATAATGAATCTTGCTACCGGCTTACAATTCGACATACAATATTGTATTCGATGAAAAAGCGTGCGTTACATAAATTTGTATTGGTATTATAGAAATGAATCTCAGGAAGTGAGTCTTGAAGTAATGGTAAGAAACACCCCGTGCGCTAATGCAGGATGCACTTAGATTAAGCCTCTGCTCAGGGAGGAGCACGAGCCGCGCGGACGCAAACGTAAGCATCATTATGTCGTAAGGACATCCCGCTAGTGCGGGCGTGGCAAGCAGACGGTAGAAGACAGGTGGTCAAGCTTCCTCCAGACACGTGGTCCAAAAAGTCATTACAGTAAAACCCACAGCCCACAGCATCGCAACAGCAGGCACAGGTGCATAGAAATAAGAACACACATAGGTGGATTGCTCATGAGGTTATTGACCCGAAGACTGCATAGACCATTGTCCCTTTGACACGCATAAAAGTAAACAGCTTAATAAAATAATCCTTTTGTAATAAAGGGCGATTAAAATAAAAGATGATGGATACTGCTTACGTAAAAAATCCATCCAAAAGCTTCGCCCCGTCACACATATGTGTCGCGCGGCGTTACAACATTCCATACAATCATATGGTATGAATAAAATAAAATAAGACATGGCACACAATGCTCACGTAAAAAGCAAGGTTATACCTGGAAGAGCTTCAGCAGTAACAGCATAAATGTGATGTGGCATCATAAGAAAAATAGCCAGCAATCACCGGAGTGATTCTAGGTTGTAAAACTGGTAATTCACATCACTTTCATGCTGCTATTAAGCCACTTAAAAATTAAAAGGAAAATTAGTACACACTGCGTATAAAGATCATTCAGTCATTCTCATCCAAGCCTTGTAAGTCGGAGTCCACAATATGGGTGAAGCTGATGGAAAAGAGTTCCGCACTGAGCCGCAGTGGTATTTAAAGGTTCTCCGGAGCACGATGTCACATCCTTGGAACCTACATGTCATCGCCATGTCATGCAAGTCACCCCGGATATGGACATTAGTACTGTATTTCAAAGCGTTACTAAAAGACGGCCATTACAAAATGCCGTGAGGTTGGCAAGCGCACGCTCCATAGACAAACGGTTGCTTATACTCGTACAAGAGTGACAGATAAAAATTCCAGATTTAACAATTTTAATTGAATCGAATTACCCGACTAAAAATTAATTAAATATGCAACACACGATTTGCATCGTGACAAGCGATAGATATAGACAATAATGGAGTTAATTTTTGGACAGTCATATAAAAAAGGTTATTGATTTCATTGGTCAAGCAGCATGAAAGACTAAAAACTATTTTATAACGATTTTTGTAACTTTAATGAAATAATGTTAATAGAAATGAGAGGGCCCACGAACAGAAGAAAATGGACTAGGATGACTCGTTATTTCTTTGTGTAGCATAAAAATTATATTCCCGCCGCTAGGCACATTTTACTCCCTGACAACCACGTACAAAATTAAAAAATAAATATAAAAGTAATAAACAGAAACATGTACATACAAAGGCAACCTTAACTCAATATGAGTTCTCTTATAGCAAAGCTTCAAATAAAACAATTAAATCATTTTATTGTCTCCTGAAGGCTACGAGTCTCGTAGTTAAATATTGTAAAAAAAAAAAATGCAACTCAACATCTGATAACACATTTGCCTCCAATTCTTAGACATTTCAAACAAATCATAATTTTGAAAATTAAATTTTCTTGTAATTTAGTTATTTCTGTACTGTGTTTAGTATAACGCAAACCGAGCGGGACCCATGGGGGCGGCCTTACCGCTTGGTAAGAGGAAAGCTGCGCCCCCGGGCCCCTCCGCTGACCCAGGTTCTCGAGCCGGCTCTGCTTGGAGGAGTGGTAGAATCCCTGTTCCCGGCGCGGGCGGAACACGTTCCGCCGCAGATGACTCCGCCACCTCGGTCGCCTAATGCGCCCGGCGTGGTTATTGACGACGACGTGCCCGAGGTCACTTGGGTAGAACTAGAGCTGGCGGTGCGACGGCTTAGAGCCAAGAAGAACACCACCCCGGGACCCAACGGCATTCCAGGCCGTGCGTGGGTCCTAGCTCTAGGGGAAGACGGTCTTGAACCCCGACTGCGAGGATTCCTCAGCGCATGCTTGGAGCGTGGCCAGTTTCCGAACTGGTCCTCATCCGCAAGGACGGAAGCCCGGCGGACGAGCCGTCCGGGTACCGGCCCATAGTGTTGCTCGACGAGGTGGGCAAGCTCTTCGAAAGAGTGATTGCCAAGCGCCTCGTCGAGCACCTCACTAGAGTGGGGCCGGACCTAGCGGACACGCAGTACGGCTTCCGCCGGTGGCGTTCCACTGTGGATGCCAACATGCGCGTGAGGACTCTGGCGGAGGATGCGGTTGCCCGGGGCGAGGTGATGTTGGCGGTGTCCTTGGACATCTCCAACGCGTTCAACACCTTGCCCTGAAATTGCATCAGGGAGACGCTCGTATACCACGATGTGCCTCTCTACCTCCGCCGCATAGTCGGGGCGTACCTGACGGAGAGGGCCGTCATCTACCCAAGTGCGACCGGCGTCGGTAGGCGTGAGATGTCGTGCGGTGTCCCACAGGGATCGGTCCTGGGCCGCTCTTGTGGAACATCGGATACGACTGGGTGCTTCGCGGTGAGCTCGCGTTCGGTGCCACCGTCACGTGCTACGCGGACGACACGCTAGTGACGGTGAGTGGCGCTACACACGGCGAGGCGGCCCAGAGGGCCACAACCGCTGTTGCTCAAGTCGTGGATCGGATCCGGCGGCTGGGTCTCGAGGTGGCTTTTCACAAATCCGAGGCCTTGTTCTTTCATGGTCCACGGCGCAGGCCACCTCCGGGATCCAGCTTGACAGTAGGAGGTACTCCCATCGACATCAAGCCCCGGTTGAAATACCTGGGGCTCGTACTCGACGGTCGGTGGGACTTCGGATAGTACTTCCAAAGTCTGCGCCCCAAACTGTTGGTGTCAGCTAACGCGCTGATGCGGCTGCAGCCCAACTTGAGGGGCCCGGAGGACTCCTGTAGGAGACTCTACGCGGGTGTCGTGCGGTCCATGGCCCTGTACGGGTGCCCCGTGTGGGCGGACGCCCTGCAGGCCAGGTTCGTGCAACTGCTGCATGCGCCGCAGCAGAGGATGGCCTCCAGGGCCATTAGGGGGTACTGTACGATATCCTTCGAAGTGACGAGTCTCCTAGCCCGATCGCCACCGTGGATCCTGGAGGCGAGGTCCCTAGCGGTACTGTATCGGTTCCGTAAGGAGGCACGGGAGCGGGGATACGATCCCGAGCCCGAAGACATTCGGGCCGAGAGATCCCGGTCCCACAGGATCATGGTGGAGGAGTGGGAGCGACGACTTGAGCAACCACGCGCAGGGCATGCCGTCATAGAGGTGGTAAGGCCCATCATGGAGGAATGGCTAGAGAGGCCACATGGCAGCCTCTCGTATCGACTGACGCAGATTATCACCGGGCACGGGTGCTTCGGGCGGTATCTGTGTCGGATCGAAAAGGAGCCAACGTCCGAGTGCCATCATTGCGACGCGAGCGAGGACACAGGGCTGCACACGCTCACCGAGTGTCCGGCATGGGCCGGTCCGAGGCAGGAGCTAGTGGCGGCCCTGGGAGTGAGAGTTCTCACCCTCGCCACCCTGCTCACAGCAATGGTCCGCTGCGCGGACGCGTGGGTGGCCGGCGTCTCCTTCAGCGAGCAGGTAATGGTCGTGAAGGAGACGGCGGAACGGGAGAGGCGGCGCGAGCGAGAAAGACTCGCGGATCGCGCCGCCCGCGCGCGCAGGCAACTCGGGCGTCGGAGGGCACTGACTGACCTCCGTCCCCCATGAGCGTGGGCCTGGGGGTGACGGGTGGAGCCGCCTGTCACCCCAGCAGAAGCAGGCCACGGCGGCAGCGCGCTCAATAGCGCGCCTCCCGATTCCGGGGGCGAGTTGGGGACACCGTTGTCCCCCCTCCTGAGGAGGGCCAAGACCGTAAGGGATGGCCCTGGGTCAGCCGGGGTGCGAGGGATATGTCGATGACAACCTCACCTCCGGCCTAGCACCACGACCCACAGTCGGCGTGCGGTTTTAGTCGGTTCGAGACCGACATAACCTCCCCTTCCGGCTCCGGTAGGGGGGGTATCCGAGGGGATTTCCGCACGAAAAAAAAAAAAGTATAACGCAAACCAATGAATTACTTCAGAAGGGTAATGAACAAGTTACTGGGTTCTTATAATTACTGGTTACAAAGGTCCCTTAGGGTTTCATTTTGCTAATGTAATATTGTTTAATAAATTAGACGCATTCTAGCGAAGTGGAGCGGTTTTTGATGTTGATAGATGCTTTGTATGGATTTTATAATCAAAAACAATAAAGATATTCATATAAATGTATTTATTACCCTTGCGATTTTAATGGAAATTATGATTTAAATAGATTTATAGGTAGTAATTTAGATTCTTTTTTCTTCATCTTTGTATTAATCTCAATACATCCGAAGCTTTCACTCCGGAGTCCGTTGTTTGGTGTTTGTAGTCTAACTACATATATTATTTGGCTGAGATTCGATATTTTCCGTGAAGTGACTGCCATATGACCTCCATAATTAGTCATCCTTCGCAATCGCAGTGCTCTCTGTGTAGCAGTCGCGTTCACTAACACCACGCCATAATGTCTGTTTAATAGTAGGTAGTAATTTAAGATTATTATGTTTAGAATTACTACTATTAAAAACAGTTGTTAAAGGACTCATTTCCGATCACCACATAGCAATATTTAAATTTAATGAAACAAAAATCTCCTAAACGTAATCAGACTGGATTTGAACCGACTTTGAAATTGATCTAACTAACTTAACCTAACTATATGTGTATAAATGCAATAATTTGGATTAAATTCGCACCCGATGTAAGTTAGGGACCGTTGCTAATAAATTTATACGTGGTACAAGGGTTGTTGGCTATAACCTATGATTTATGTCCATCTTGTTTAATATTAACGAGTTGGCGTGATATATTGTCATGTGTTGCTCCTGACTTGCTTTATAAGACAATAGAAATAAATACATATTACAGTTTCTAGACGTTACTTTCCAATGATTGGCTGTTGGAGAAAGTAGAATAGAGAAAACAAACTATGAAATTAAATCAGACGTTGATTATGTAATCAAAACTTCAGCTAATATTTACGTTATTTTTTCTAACATTCATAACAAAGATTCTTTCATAGCGTCTCGTCATAATGACACCTTTACAAAGACTACATATACAACAAAAGCTTACAATCTTTTGTTAAAGATTTAAAATGACTTCTCTCGTCTTCCACGCAGCTTTATGAGTAAGCCTCTTTACGTGATATACTGATTTTTCTATAAATACACTTACATTTCGTTTTTTCGATAAGATGAAATGTACAGTGACCAACACAATGATCTGCAAAGGGTTTTATAAATGACCGAAGTTACTAAACGTTGTAATTTGACAACTGTTGGACTATGAGGATTGAACGATAAATGTACTTCTTACTACTGATCTTGCGGTAGGAAGCTTGCGCCAAAGCCTCGTTCGTCTGTCAGCTGATGCTCCGGCTTGCAGTTAAGTTTGACTAAGCTCTAAAATATTGGTGAGGACCGATATATCCATGAAGGTAATGATGATATTTTAAATCTAATAAACACGTGTATGCAAACTGTTTTTAAATTACACTGAAACCGAATATTTTCTTCGTGACTGTACTCAGAGCAAGCGCAAAAACACACTTATATTTCAAAGTAAATCGTACGCTTTGATTATTCAAGTCGCTCAAAATGTGCAAGAATATGATATGTTTGTTTTTGAAATGTTTTTGGAGCCCTTTGAAGAGTTTTTAAGTTGTTTAAGCCCCAACAAGCGCCTACTCACTCATGAGCGAATACATAATATATGTGCTCTTGTGGGTATATAATGTTTTCAGAGCACTAAGTGAATCTGAAGTATGTTAAAACAATATTTTTCAAATACCTATAGTTCTAAGTAATCTTATAAGGTTCTAAGGGAATAGTAATGTCCCGAGCAATCGATAAGTATCACCATCTGAATTTTTCTTCATAATTTTAAAGTGGTTTCTGAAGGTTTCTCTTGGATATGGCACATACACGGTGATAATGGGATACAGCTAATTTGCCATCCACAGAAGATAGCAATAGGTTCGTCCCTAGGCATGACTAAAAAAACAAAAGCAAAATATTATCTACTAGCTTTTGCCCGCGGCCCCGATCGCGTGGATGTCGGGTATCGCGACCAAACATAGCCTATTATGTCCTTTCTCATGGTCTAATCTACCACTTACCAAATTTCATCAAAGTCCGTTTAGTGGTTTAGATGTTAAAGCGTAACATACACACAGACAGACAGACAGACAGACAGACAGACCGATAGACAGACAGACAGAGTTACTTTCGCATTTATAATATTAGCATGGACATGGATAATTATTACTACATCTTTTGGAGTATAAAATCGTTGGTATCTTTTTTTATACCACTTAAGTGAAAGACAAGCACGCTATGTTCTTGGAAAACACCTGACAGAAAGTGGGTGTAGTTGATTTTGGTAAGACTCCATATTGGAAATTACTACATAGTGCTGCTAATTCTGTTGTTACATCTCTAAACTTAAAATTCTCTAAAATTTTCTAATTGCATCTGTTTCTTTCATTATCAGATAGAAAAGGACAGATGATTTAATTTAGTGAACACCTGTCAAATTAAGTCGGCGCGTTGACGTAACCCTTCAATTTTAGTCGACATCTACGAACATGCGACTTAACTTACTACGCACCAACAAGGCGCTGTCTTAATTTGACAGGTCTTAACTTGAATAAAATCATCTGTCCTTTTTTATCTGATCATGAAAGAAAGAGATGCAATTAGATTTTTTTAGAGAAATTTAAGTTTAGAGATGTAACAACAGAATTGGGAGCAGTATCAAACAAAGTCGCTGTCGCTGTCGCTGTCTGTCCGTCCCTAAATATGCTTACATCTTTATAACTACGCAACGGATTTTGAAGCGATTTTTTCATTAGATAGAGTGATTCAAGAGGAAGGTTTATATGTATAATACATACTTAATAGTGGAGGGTGCAATGGGAACGGAGCTGACGCCACGCGGACGGAAAAAAATTGGCGGTACGAAGTTCGCCGGGTCAGCTAGTAAAGTATAACACTCTAATAAATCTTTAAACGTAAAAATATATTTATTACCAATAATTCGATAACATTATTACATTCCGTCTTATTGAAAAAAAGGTTCAGACGAAATCTAGAACTCAATAATAAAATTGGAGCGAGAAAATTTGGCGATCTCGTCACAGGTGGCGCTTATACAAGATTTTATTTCAATTCATTAGACAAATGTTGGGCGTCTGTTTCAATAATTGAGTTAAATGTAATTTTGCTGATAGAACTTCTGTCTTATTGGAATTTATATGTTGTTGTGCTTCTTTTATATGAAAGTCTGACAGTATTAGGGGTTTTACTCTTATCACTGTTCTAAAGAAATTATAATTTTTCAATAGTTATATTTTTGCTGAGGAAGATAGATATCTGACTTCTTAAAACTATAATGAATAAATAATAAATAAATATTCCAAAAAATTCTACACTACGCTATCTAGACCCATGGTAAGCTTAACTAGCTTGTGGAATCTAGAATGCGGATAAACATACTTAGATACTTTTTTTTGTAAATACATACATATTATACATACAAACACCCAGACCATTGCAAATAGCCATATTCATGCATACAAATATTTGCAATGAGCGGGGACCGAACCCGCGCCTTCTGCGTAGCAGTCGCGTTCACTACCGCCACGCCACGGAGGCTGTCAAGTGCAAATGGGCTCCAAAGTGCAAGTTTCAGATACAACTGAGAAAACCTATAGTATGATGGCTGATGATGTGGGATATCTATGTGTACCAAATATGAGAACGATCGATCAACTGGAAGGGGGTGGTAAAACGAAATTAAGATTATTTTAAACACTTTTCTCGTCTACATCTTTCTGATACTGACTGTACCTGCTTGTTTGTAAATTTATTTGTATAAAAATAATAAAATGTCTCGCCCTGGATTACGACTTTTCCAATTAGGATTGTAACTTTCCTTATAAATTTTATAAGAAAAGTTAGCATTTAATGCTATCTACAGAATTATCTTCTTCAATCACTTTTATGTTTCTTGACCATGCTGATCTCTCATTTCTTGACGGTTACAGGTCTCTGATCCAAAATTGGAGCAGTTTACTGGTTTGCTGACTTGCTGAAGTTTGCCTTGAAATTGTGGTTGTGAATAGAGTGAAAATAAATATTTTTACTCTATTCACAACCTCGATTTCGATTCGACAAACGAGCAGTCGGATCGCCTGATAGTAAGCGATCACCGCCGCCCATGGACACATACAACATCAGAGGAGTCACAAGTGCGTTGCCTTGGCAGTTGACGATTCGAGTCACTCTCCGTTGGATGCGGTCCAGAGGGAGAAGTTGTTGTTGTTGAAGTTGGCACTGAGGTGCTCCTGCCCAGAGATGAGAACAGTATGCCATATGTGGCCGTACATGCGCCTTATAAATTCTTTTTTCCATTTTAATATGCTGCCCATAGTTTTAGTCACTATGTATTTTCATAATTTCTATTACAAATAAAATTACACAATGTCACCTCAATACTAAATATATAATAAGATTTCTGTTAGATATATGAATAACTCACGATTGAATAATATTTTTATCGTATGTTTTTCTTCATTGTTGTATTCCCTCTTTGGACACAAACCTCAACTACAAGCTAGGTTCGCCTTACCGCCGTTCCCAATACCAAAATGACAGTTAAAGATAGATCGCATCTACGGATAAAGTGCTCGACTGTTTAAATTCAAAACTAATAACTCCTATTTCACACCAATTTCGGCTATAAATTATACCGCGATGCGCTTTCCCGCAAAAAAATCAGTTACCGTTTTGAATTCAAACAGCCGATACGTCAAATTTGACTGTTGCGATCTATCTTTAACTGTAAGTATGTTATTGGGAACGGCCGTTAGTAGACAATATTTCCTTGTTTCTTAAGAGGTCTTACATCCCACAGTAATAATAAACAAAATAATCATAGCCTACGCAGTAAATACACCATAATTTATTCATAGATGGTACTCTACCCAACCACTAGGGAAATATGAACATGATATTATACTCCCAAGCAACTGCCTCCTTGACACACTTAACAAGCATAATTAGATATTGGCTTGCCTGTAATACGCTGCAACAATACTTAGTATGCAGTATTAAATCTTATCCGATAAGACAGTGGCGCGTTGTATGTTAAATTTCAGCTTAATGGATGGATGATATTTACGTATATGATATTAAAAATCTGAAATGACGCTAAGGCGACGAAGGGGCGTGGTTTCACCTTGTAAGCAACTGTGAAGGCACGTCTGATGTGTACAGTCGACAAAGAAGATACGGTAGCACCTTTGCATACAACTTCATATGAAAAAATTAGACACTATCTCTTTTGTTAACTGTACACGAAGGCTGGGTTTCACCATCTTACTTTAACATTACCAGTGCTGTTAAAGTACCTGTCAGGTACAAAATAGATTACACCATTTGTCAACAGTTAATATGACGTCAATACTTGACGCTAACCGTAACCGGCCACGGTCGGCCGTTGTCATTGTTAACGTTAAATTGTTTAAAATCTGTCTTAAAGAAGGTGTCTGTATTATAAGCACAGAATAGATAATAGTACTAGCGTACAGAATGGAAGCTCCCACCCCCGCGCAGATTTCATTTCCTCACCCCGCACGTTCGAATCAGAGGTACGATTAAAGGCACATAATACAAGGGATGTGCCTTTCAAAGGTGCCTAGTACGATACGTCGAGGAGAAGAGTGAGAAGATCGGCTTACTTCGATTTTGTAAAGCTTCCTCTCTATCGCACAACCCACAGTTTGATTTAACCCTGAAATGCATGATTTTTATTTAAATAATTACCGCAGCCCGTGAACCGGTTTAGTCCGGGATTAAATTCGTTAAAAGTCCTACAAAACTTTGCAGTGTGAGTCTTGAATTGAGAGATGATCAAGTCGGAGTGCATTACCAATTACCCTTCGTTTACATCAAAAAATATAGTAAGAAAGTCAAAGGACAATTATTTATCTTAACATACGCTGCATTTCGGACATTCACTATAACATACTGACTGGATGCGGAAGGCGGAGGTTCGGGAGAAATAGCGTACGTTCGGAGACTACCTGTTCATGAATCAGAAAATTTAAAAAGATAGAAAATATTACCTATTTCTGTGTGTTTCTGGGTCTCTGTGTGTGTATTTCTGGGATAATATATCTTATGGGCAGATGTAGATTTTAATGAATTCTAAAATAGATAAATTATAACACAATATCACAATTCAATCATACTATTTTATTATTGGAATCACGAACATGTAGGCACAATATTGGTTTTTGCAAAAATATTTTGATGGGTGAGTGTTTAGTGAATTATTTCAAAGTCAACGTCAAAAATCATTAATTATGTATTACCATTAAAACGGCTTTTACAAAACGTTGAAAAGTTGCAACGTACATACGTTCATTTGACATTGGATATTTTACTCCTTGATGTAAACAAGGAGCCAAATGTCCCCCGACACAGCGACGCTTGGCTCAAAATATTACGAAGTACTTATATCAAAGTTGCAGGGCTAACCAACAAGACGTATTTTTACTTTATGTAGGTATTTTTTTCGGTATTTTTTTATATTTTATTAAGCATTAAACCCACATTGGAAGAAAATATAATTCAAATAGTGCGCGAATAATGAAAATTCATTAAGTATGATAATACCTATATAGTTTCGTTTCTTTAACATTTATAAATAAATACCTACTGCAATTCCACGTCAGTAAATGAGTGTGCATTGAAGGGTTATATTGCCCGTCAATAAAGTACGACATTATCTGTAATACATTTGTGCCAAAATAAATACGAAACTTTATAAACGTGAGTTTTGCAAGGTATAAAGTAGTTAAAACCGTTTCTATCAATAAAAAAATTAAATAAAAATACGGTTTTAGAATGTAGCACATTATCCCACAGTCAAGAAGGGGTTTGTTTTTCGCGTGCAACTTGTGTACTATTCTATACTATATACTATAACTTTGTAATATTCTTTATTACCAAATTATCTTCAGAACCATTTTACGGATTTCAATGATTGATGTTTGAATGAATTTTTATAGCCTTTATTACGCTAACTTTTAAGTTCGAAAGCCATCGGAAATATCCACCGTCGCCCTTAATATAAATAAAAATATAAAAAGAAAGAAGGAAAATTTGAAATGATTCAGGTGTGGCTCAACAGCTCAGTTTGGAAGAGCATTCGCCCGGTAAGGGAAAGGTCGTGAGTTCAAGTCTCACTTGAGCGTTTCATCTTTTCCGATGTTTTTCGAACTTAAAAGTTAGCATAATAAATGCTATAAAAAATTAATTCAAATATTTGGGCGGAGTTATCAAAATTCAATGTTTAAAAATGGTAGGAAAATCATTCATTGTTTCCAACAGTTCGTAAGAATGTTGGTAAATGGCTCTACCGTCACCCTTAAAGACGGATATAAAGAGAAGGAAAATTTGAAATGATTCAGGTGTGGCTCAATAGCTCAGTTGGAAGAGCATTCCCTCTGTAAGGGAAAGGTCGTGAGTTCAAGTCTCACTTGAGCGTTTCATTTTTTCCAATATTTTTCGAAATTATTCTATTTTTAATGATATATTCTAAAAGTATGTGTGAATTAGGTAATTGTTTAAATACACATTTCGAATTATTGATGTCTCAAATTAAAGGTATTCATCGCACAAGTTATTTTCATCCATGCAATAATAATAAAAAAAATATGTACCTAAGAACGTACATAAATGTGAAAATAAAATTATAAAAAAAAAATCCCGACTGCGGTTGAAAATGATGGTAGCTAATAGGAATGTACATGTAAATGCCCTATTATGAACTGAATGAAAAAAAATTACTACCGCCTGCTATCAAACTTGTTTCAATCGGCAGTTGTGTTTTTATTTTCTAATAATTAAATTTATTTAAAACTTTTGAATTATGATTCTATAGCAGAAAACGTAATTGTTTTAAGTACCAGATGTCGAACTTTTCAGAAGAGCCGAAAATCTTTTGAAAAATCTAAAAAAATTCATTACTTTATTTTATTTTTATTTTTTTATTTTTTTTTTTTACATAGGAAAACATACAGCTTATTTAAGCTAAAAATTACATCTAAACGTAACTACTAAAAGCCATTTAATTGTTTTCACACATGGGTTTCTACTTAACGCTTAGTTAGGTTAACAACCATATTAACAAGATAAAATAGGGTCATCACTATAAATTATATAAACTATAGGTATTTAATAAGGCATGCATATAAAACAAAGTTAATATAATATAATACTGGCAACATTTTAAGAACCAGGCTGGCTGTTAAAATACAGGTCGGCCATCAACCGCCTGATCGTGATTGGCCTGGTATTAAACACGTCAAGTGACTGGTCATTAAGGAGCAATGAATTAAACTCTGCGCTAGCTCGGCAAATGAACGAATTTTGGCGATAATTGGTATTGCAAGCGGGGACATGAAAAGGCAGATATCGCCGAGGATGATGATTAGGTGGAACACAGAATTTGATCTCATTTAATAGCTGAGGACAGTCCACGTAATTATTAATGATTTTACTTAGGTATACAATGTCAGCTATAATTCGACGATTTTTTAGAGGAAGAAAGTGAAACTTTTTGCATCTGGCGTCGTAATCATGAAGAAAGGTGTTTGACTTGAACTGTAAGTATTTTAAAAAACGCCTCTGAATTGTCTCTATTTTATTAATATACACGTCGTACCTTGGATTCCACACTTCAGAAGCATACTCAAGGATACTACGTACAAAGGAACAGTAAATAATCTTAATAGGCTTTAAATTTTTAAATTTTGCTGACGATCTAATCACAAAACCTAGTGCTTTCGATGCTCTGCCTACAATATTGTTCACATGTTCATCAAAAATTATTTTTGAGTCAATTATAACTCCAAGGTCTCTCATCTTATTAGTTTTACTTAATGACTGATTTTGAAGAGTATAGTCATAATGTATTACATTAGTTTTACGAGTAATAGACATGACACAACACTTCAATACATTCAAATCCAATCTATTTAACCGGCAATAGCTCTGAAATCTCTCAAGATCAGCTTGCAGATGGAGATTATCATCAATAGATTCTATTTGTTTGAATATTTTGGTATCATCAGCATATAATAGAAATGACGAGAATATAAAACATGACGCTATGTCATTAAGAAATACAGCAAAGAGAAGGGGACCGAGCAAGGAACCCTGGGGCACGCCAGATGGTACTGCGTTCCAACCAGATACATAACCGTTCAGGGCTATGGCTTGGGAGCGGTTGTCTATATATGAAGAGAACCAACGATAAAGACTCCCATGGATGCCCGCAGAGTACAACTTATGCAGCAAGATGGAATGATCAATACGATCAAACGCTTTGCTGAAATCGGTGAAGACCATATCCACTTGAGCACCCGAGTCCATTACAGACGTGACAAAGTTATTTGAAAGCACCAGATTTGACACTGTCGATCGCGCCTTCAGAAAACCATGCTGCTCCGGAATGAACCACGATGATAAAGCCGCATAAACCTGCTTATGCACTATCTTTTCAAAAATTTTGGCAAATATACACAGCTTAGATATTGGTCTGTAATTTTTAATTTCATTCTTATTGCCGCCCTTATGAATGGGTGTTATAAATGCAGATTTCCAAATTGTAGGCATGTACCCCTCATCTAGAGATCGTCTAAAGAGAATACAGAGAGGAACAACTAAACTTCTCGCACACTTTGAAATTAACAAAGGGGATATGTTATCAGGCCCAGCACTTTTAGTCAGGCAAACAGTTTTGAGTAACTTCAGGACCTCCGCCTCACTAATGTAAATATCTCCAATACTGATCAGATTCTGTCTGATAGCATTAGAGTTAACGTCTTTATTATTAGCATCAGGTATCTGAAAGTTTGACTGAAAATACTCGGCAAACAAAGCGCAGACCTTTTCCCCCGTATCTGCTGTTATATTCTGATATTTCATTGTCAAAGGAAACTTACCAGACGATTTACTAGAATACTTAATGTACGACCAAAATGATTTAGGGTTCTTGGTAATACCCTCTTCAATTTTTTTAATGTATTCCTCATAACAGCATTTTTCCAAACATTTGGCTTTTTTTCTGAGAAAAGAAAAGGTTAAATAGTCTTCACGATTGCCATAAACTTTATACTTGCGTAAAAATTTAAATTTTTCTTTTAAAACCTTTTTGAGGGCTGAGTTAAACCAAGGAGGAAATGAGTCAGTGGACACCAATTTATGGGGTATGTAAGTGTCACGCCTTTCATAAAGGGCATCATAAAAAAGCTTAATACTATCTTCATAAGAACTTTGGTTTAAATTTTGGTACCAATCTACTTTATCTAATGACGAACATATGGCACCGAAGTCACCAGAGTTGTAGTAATATTTAATAATTTTATTTACTTCAAGAGACTTAATGGGAGTAAAAGATACCTCAATAATCATGGACTTATGGTGAGGTTTATCCTCAGGCACTAACGAGTCCGCGCTGTGATCAATTTTTAAAATATTATTTGAAAAAACCAAATCTAATTGCCTATTATTTTGATTGCAAATATGACTACGCTGATATAAATTACACTGTGTCATGGTGTCAAAAAAGTCCTGTTGATTCCTATCAATCGTTCCAGCTGGCACAAGGTGATCATCTTGAGGATGCCATTCTACAAAAGGGAAGTTAAAATCCCCCATTATAATAAACATGTCCTCCGGACATGAGCTAACATTTTCAAATAATTTATTAGAATAATTTTCTAATTGGGAACTTCGTGAATTACCTTCCCCTTCGTCGCAGAGGTAAATGGTACACAGGTGAATCTTAGATGTATGTCTATTATTTCCTGACATCAAACTGACAGTAACCCAAAGGTCCTCCGCAGGTACTCATTAACTATAAATCGCAGGTAGATGATGGAATTATTCTTATCCTTCAAATGGAATTATCAAATAATTGTTATTAACAGGATATTGGTCACATATAGCAATTCAGTTTTTATTTTCGGAACGTAAAAATGTCATAAGCTGTGAACAGGTGTATGGCGAGGCCTAACATCGATGGTTTTACGGTATTAAATACAAGAAACAGAATTGTAATGCTATAAGTTTATGAGGTAGAAAAAGAAGTCCAAGACGAGATTATTGCATGCTTACAGCAAAAGGACAGGGGTAATGGTCTTAACAGTGACAACGCGACGTAAGTATTTTTTTAAGATATCGAAATGAAACCCACATTATTTGACGCAGTATTCTAATGGTATTTTAAACCAATTTTGGCTACTAACAGAAATGACGTTTTCTACCATCGAACTACGACTTATATTTTTAGTGTATAGTGAATAGTGCCCCTGATATAACATAGCATAGGCTATGTGTTATCCCAGAAATAGGATTGTGGGTCATAAGATCAGATCTCAGTCCGATGAAAATTTTATGCATCTGAGGTCGCGAGCAATAGTTAGTCTTTCATGGACACAATCGGTTTTAACTACTCTATAAAGGTATCGTTGTAGTAGTGTTTTGTTATTGGTGCTGATTCTGTGGTTTGAGGGGACTAAAATGTATAGCTATCAATTTTTTTTCGAATTGAAGACAAAGATGGAATACGTTTGTAACAACAGGATTGGTACCGTTGTCGGATGTGACGTAAGTCATGACATTAAGGGATAGAGCGAGAAAAATCATGCTAGCTCGCTCAAATATTGGTTACAATTTCAAATAATGCCAACCCTAACATTTTGAAGTCTCCCACACATCAATACTACCGTGCATGTGCACGATCTATGAATGTTGTAATTACAATTCAAATTTTTCATACATTTTGTCGAGAGCTTCCGACGTGTGTTATAAGTATAAAACGAAGGGGTTTTGATTTGATATCTCAACTGATCGACATAAGCACCACAATCAAAAATATACCCATAAGGAATTTGACGTAAATAATGTCTCATTTAACTTACAACCCTGATAACTTTAACCGAACTACTAAATACACTGGTGCAACACATTTAGCAGAAACCGTTAGAGTCATTGTTACTGTTAATGTTAAATTTGACTTAAACCTCTTACTTTAGCAGGTAGTAAGGTGCAACTAAGCCTAAGTAGTTTCAATTGCTTGTTAATTTAGCTACTAAAGTTACGCAATAATACTAATACTACTAATAGAAACTAAATACAGTCCCCTTGAGATTAAGCGCTTATGTGGTTTCAAAACTGCAAGCCGCAGATATAATCAGAAACCACGCTAAGATAATAATGATGATAGCAGTTAATTCTTTTTTTCAATATTGCTACTCTCGAATATTAAACTACACGTAGATGTCATTTAACGAACTCAAATAGTGTTGCTGTAGAGTCAGTCCTGACAATTATTACTATTATCTCAGGTTAGGCAGCACACGTTTTACTCGGCTGTGAGGCGTGGCCACCGTTGGAGCGACACAAGCAAATGCTGCGTGTCACGGTGATGTAAATGCTGCGGTGGATGTGGAATCACGCGTAAAGATCGCGTAAGGAACTCTCGCATCCGCAGTAGCCTTCATGTCTGTGATATCGCAGATAAAATCGCGGCAACGTCTTACGGTAACCACCCAGCTATGTAGGTAACAAATGCCTGGCAATGGCGGCCCCACCGGGTCCAGGTAGCAGGGGTAGGCCCAAGAAGTACTGGCGTCGTAAAGGGTGACTGACATGCGTGCAAACGGTCTCACTACCTTGGACTTTCAAGATCGTGCGAAGTGGAGGAAGAAGAGCCGGACGGCGGAGCCCTCAGATGCAATAAGGACTAACGTCGTTATGTAGATGATGATGATGATGATCTCAGGTTAGGCAGCCAAATTGCTTTTTAATACTGAGTTTGTGAATACTTCACTATTTAACATTTGTGTAAAAGACACAGTTTTACTAGCTGAAAAGTATTCAAATACATACTAAAGAGTTATATCGCGCAAAACTACATACGAGTATCTGTTTGGTCCCAAGTCAAGCGTAAACTTCTGGAATAGTTAAACAGTTTATACATTGTTACGGTTTTTGTGATAAAGCTGACAAAGTATATTCTTATAACACCCTTTTATGACACAGTCTGCTAAGAAATGTTAAGAACGTCACATGTTTTTGAAGCAAACTGTTTTTGTATCTCGATGTTCTTGGCACTTGTACTAACATAAATATTGAAAATATACTTCTTGGAACTACCTATATCATCCACATTCTTTTTATTTAGTCGATCCGGATTTAGTTCGTTGTTTGTTTTTTAGATATCGGCTTCCTATTTATAATAGGAGTGACGCAATACTTTATCATTAATCCTTTTCGTAGCGTATAATCGTAGCGTTAAGCTACGATTTATAAATATATTGAGAGGAAGAGGGAAATTTTATGTTTGCCTTATATATCTTAGATTCGGCAGTGAGTTCAGCCCTCCTCAATGTAGAATACGGATAATTACAACATTGGCATTGTCAATGGGCAATGAAGATTTTCCTATTGAAGCGGTTAATTAGATTTATCGGTAGTTGGTTACAATCTCTCTTGGTTCAACGGGAATGTACGGATAATTGGATATAACGTGGGTACCTACGTACTTGCTGATAATTAATAGCAACTCAGCAGTTACGATTAAATTTGGCTGCATATTTACTGGCACATAAAACAGACATAATTGTATATTTATAGATAGATAATAATTACCTCCAGGCAAACGTAGGATGAAATAAAACATTTTTACAATATAATAATGATCAAATACAATATTTGACACAGATATTAAATGTTTCCTTGTTTCTTTTTCGTTTAATATTTTTTGTTTCAACTGCAAAATTATTTCTCTAGACCATATAACGCTATAATATAAGTTTAAGATATTTAATTAAGATGTCAGGAACAAATTTCGAGACCATAAACTGCCGTCACGTTTACGAACACGCTGTAATTAGAAAAAGTCGTAAATTTATATACAGGGGTGTATAAACGGCCAGACAGAAAGAATTTACGGCCTTTTCTAGTAGAAAATATAAAAAAATTAAGCCAACGGCAATATAAATATTACTTGCATTTAGGAAATTATAATTAAGAAGAATTATTATAATACGCATGGTGCTAATTCTCTCCTTCTACAAAGGAAGGAAGAGGCGGCAAGAAGTCCCCGGCGAGTCACATAGTCGTCCGGGGTTTTGGGGCAATTGGCAGAGAAACTCATGAAACACCCTCGCGCTGGATTGTATCAAGTACCGCCGATGTTCGCCACTCTTTGTCTAGCGAGGCAGCCTTTATGCCATTTTATGACCTTTCGGTATAGAAATTTTAAACAAATTGGAGTAAGCAAGCGTGGTCGACAGTGTACAACACAAACTTATCTTTGAATGTTCCCTCTGAGGCCCATTAAATTATAGCAGAAGAATATAAGACTACATACTTAAATAATAGTAAAAAGTTACCGACACATAAATTTTGTCTGCCGTCTATTATCTAAGAAAATTTATTGCGGGAAAACTTCTTAAATAATTTTAGCGCCATTTTATTTAAAAACTTAGTTAGTTCTTCCCTTTGTTATTTAGTCTGGTTACACATTATACGTATAGTATAAGAAGGAAAGAGAGGAAGAGGTAGGCCAAGAGGCATTTATGGCACAGATAAAGGAAAAGATACATGTCATATCGTATCAGGAGGTGAAAGGATTGGCGGAGCAGAGAGAGGAGTGGCGATTACTCCACCGACTAGAGCGAATCTCTTAAGTTAGAGAGAAAGAGAAGATAAAGGCTGAAAGTAAAGTATTGTAGTTGCAGCTTTCACTAAATGTTTATAATAGCGATTCCTGTTCATAAGTACTAGTTCTTTAATTAATTGAGATTTTTTAACTCAATATGACAATAGTCATGTAGTAGTCATAAGTATGCAGTCACAATGTTGAAATACAAAGAACACAAAGACTTATAATAAAAAAGAAAAGAAAAGTAATCCAAATATTGCCTTGAGACCAATGTGAATCTCATCACCTTACTATTGAATATCTTGTAGTTGAGCAGGCAGGTGACAGCCACTGTTTATTAAGACCATAAGACGGGCTTTTTTAAAATATTACTACTATAAGAAAGTACAATATGACAGCGATGATTTAATATGAGTAAAAGTCAAAATACTAAACCCTGAAACTTTCAGAACTAGTAGGCAATCAACACAAGACTGATTTTAACTTCAAACAAAAAAGTAAAACCTGCGTGTTTTGTCAACACCGGCTGTTCTACATTTGCGAGGCGAATATTTTTGAAGAAAATGAAAATTTCAGAGAGAACTCTGAGGGCTCTGTATGAATATTTGATGTAACAGTCAGATAATGTGGTGTTCTGTTTTCGATTTTTGTGTTGCTTTTGCGAGGTGATTTTTATCAGTATTATTATAACTTTTAGAGATTTGTTGAAATTTATCGTCAATTTTAATTAGTAAATAATGCAATTTATCGAAAATAACTGGAAGGTCCGCCAAGCCATCACTCAAAGTCTGAATGCTATCAGTTTATGCAGAATAGCATCTAGAAAGGTGGCTTTTACTATTTGGAGTTACTTCAGTCGACCATCAGGCAAGGCACAATCAAATTGACGGATCAAATATGTAAAGTGTTTCAACCTTACCTGGGCTAGTGACTCTCTTCGGGCGTAGATCACATTTTGTGGCCTAGGCCATTATTTAGCTCATTGACTTTGGATATGTTGAATTGAGATACCTTAAGTGAGTATTTTGTATTTGATTGAAAGTAAAACAGAAGTATGTGGTACCGAAGCCCAGATAAGTGATAACAACCATTCATGGTTACTGCTATATCAGAGAAAAACCAAATCATTTCATTTTCATACCCAAAAAACTTGACATCAAATCCAATTCACCTTGTTCGTAAGTAAGTAAAATTGAATTTCTCACTTCCATAACCCAGACCCGCAAAATACTCCCCATATTTTTCTTCACAAAAATACAAAGAACTTTTCTTCCAAGTTTCACAACGTGTCAATTTTTCTTTCCACGAATAAATGAACGAACTCCAAAGCATAACCATTCGAGGTACACTAACTATAATTGCAGCCTCGGGTTAAAAAGGAGTGAGATGAAAGGACACTCCACTCATAAAGGCACTGAGATCTCGTGAATGCAAACTGACAAAATCATTCACTCACATACAAACACCTTTATTTCAAGGTGATAAGGTTCAGAATCGGTTATATTTTGGTCTCCGTATAATTTTAGTCCCACAATGTCTAGTTTTCTGTCTGGATTGCCGTGGAAAAGGTTAAGCCGTTGTAACTAAAATGCTGGTAGCAGTCAATGAGATGAAAAGCGTTTCGTGAAGTATAGGGGAAGATTAAACTATTTTTGCAAGTAGTCTTCACTTTGATAAATGTATAACATTGCAGTTTACTTTGTATACAATATCTTTTACATCCTGAAACGTTTATTGTGATACTAACTTTTGTTGAAAGTAAAAGTATTATTTGTATTAACATTAAATTATTATAATGACCATTGAGAATATTATAAAATACTAAAAATTAATATTTAGAAGAATCATGTTGATAGTAATTAGTAAGTTTAAAGTAATAGTGGTTTATGAAACGGATATGTTTCGTTTACGCCTACGGCTCGTTTTTGTAACTCACATTCGTACTTTAAAACCAAATTTCAGTTTCATACACTACTCAATCTAATCTCATAAACTAGTTAATATCAATTGCGTTAAATGACAGCGTTACGTTTACATTCATTTGTAAACGTTTAGCATCAAAATTCATTTTGCTGATTGCGCATGCTTGTCGCACCTCATACACAGATTATGTAGATACAAACTGCATTGAAGCCTTCTTGATACCGCTGAAGTTGTATCGTAGTGGAAAAAAAATATGACACAGTTAGCCATAAAATAGCTGTATAATAACATAATTTTGATAGTTTGTGTTTAAAGGCTGTCATCTAAGTTTTGTTTTTAAACTTTTAATTCTTACATTTCAGCACGACAACAGATAAAAACGATTTTTTGCTCAGTCAATGGATTCACAGTCTCGCCATTACGTATTAAAATTTGTTTCTTTAATTAGGTCAATTTCTATGTAAAGAAACAGTAATCATATTGCACAAATTGAAGAGGAACTTCCATTAAAAATGACGGCGAAACCTAATAATCTAATTATATATTTTAAGAAGTCATCTGTACCGAAATAATTTGGTGCACGTGTCCCAATTAATTTTCCTTTTATAAGTCAAGGCTGTCTTGCTTTGCGTGCCTCAAGGTTTCTCAAACGACTTTTAAACTTGCGTATTACTTAGGAAATATAATCTTCATTATACACTAATCACTTTAATTAGTTCGTAATCACATTCTGTCGTACGATGTAATTGATCATACGTTGTGGGCTTAATTAACTCATTTTGAAGGAAGCCTCTGCAACGAGATTTCAAACAATTTTCAATATTAATGTTGAGAGATAGAGTTCATATTCTAATACGGCATCATGTCTAGAGGTATTAACAACTTAAAAATTGTAGGTAAGCTAGTCTTTAGCCTTATCTCAAACTTACCTTTTATAATTACGTGAGAGCTCACTAGGTTGCGATAAGAGGCTTAGTTAATTGTCAAAGTTCTTAGCCGTGTGTAAATTTTCAAACGACCCTTATACAGCCTTATACACCAGAAGGGATCCTTATGTACTTGTATGTTACCAACAACAGATATAGTACCACACACTGTTAGCCTAGTGATTTGTCTAAAATACTGACTCGCTATACGATCAAAGGAGATGGAAAATGGTGGGCCCAAATGTAATAAGTTGAGACATGATCTAAAAAATTAGTCATATTTTTCTATCTTAGAATATGAAAAATCACCTCAATTCTCAATCTGGATGCGGAGAAATATGAGAAAATAGTTTTCGTGAGATTATCAATTGAGTAATCGATTACACTAAAATATTTGCTGTAAATAATTAACTCAAAGTAATTAAATGCACTATAATATACTTACATGCATTATAGTGCATATAATTACAGTCATATTATTAAATCAAATATGAATTAATTACTGAAAAACCAATATTAATGATTATCGATTTCATATCGATTCAAATCTCTCTTATATTTGTAGTCTATGTCGCTGACATAGACTACAAATGCAGCTGACTAACATTGACACTAGACAGTTGCTGACTGTTTTTGTTTGCTCATCGTTTCGTGTTTTCCGATGCGTTTTGAGTGCTTTCCCGATTATTCGTCATTTTTTACGACAACTGCTTTGTATTTTACGGATTCTGACCCTGCCTACCTTGTACGACCCTTGCTTTCACCCTGGACACCGAAGATCGCTCACACTTGGAATTGTTATTTTGCATTTTACCGCCAGCTTGTGGATTGGATATTATTGAAACTATGGATCGCTGTGTGAATTGTGGTATATGCACTGGTCACTGCAATACACTGGGCCGACGGCCCTTACACGATGAAACAATTCTGTCAGAGATTCGGCAATGGCTTGCACCTCAGTCTGTAAGTAAATACCTGTAACCTCATCTAACCAGCTACCATCCTGGCAGGTTTAAAATGTAAAATGTGTTTAATAGAAGGTGAATAAAACACTATATTCAATGATTTTTTATTTTATTTTAGATATCCTTTCCCTATCTCCTTACCTGTTACCTACCTATCGCTTGAAGTCGTTGACGTTCATTCATATGATTTTTCAAACATTTTCTAGTAAATATAATAACTATTAGTGCAAACGAACACATTTTGCACTTCAGGAATCAGCTGTTAGATAAAGATTGTAACATAACCTCACTTTTACATAATCTCTTATATCTCTGTTCTCAGATTGACAAAATCCGCAGAATTTTCAGTGAAAGGTTGATAATATATAAGCTATTAATTGACACCACTTTCATCTTCTTACAACTAGGCCCAAGATTGTATGTAATCATTTCAGTCTCCTTTTGGTAACTGACTCACTCTAATTAAGTAATTAATTCACTGGAATATAGAGGACCAGTCTGTGTTTCATAGTATTATATTTGGATCCATACCAAACGCAAGGCTGTTAGTGAGACGTTTATCTTAATTGACCGAGTGAGTGAAGCGAGCGAGAATCTCCATTTCAACACGGTGCGGTGGCTGATTTTGCTTCCGTCCTTATGTGTTTGTCAATTCTGAACTGAAATTGGAGAAGGCACAAAGGGCAATACTCAAAGTTATGAGCAAGCAATCTATGAGATATCCCACAGACCAACTTTATGATGGTCACAAACTTCGGACATTGAGACAGGTGTTTTGCTCAGATCTATCTTGAGAGTGCATCAAACCGTCCTTCTTCCCAACCATAATAAACGTAGTAGACAACTTGCCTGCCCTATATTGCGATACCGAACATCTTTTGGCGACAATTAGTTCCAGAGTTTAGGCGGTAAGGTCTACAAGAACTAAATAAAAACTAAACATTATAAATGTGAATAAAAAAACACCTCCAAAAAGTTGAAAATAAATTGAGTTTGCCTTTTAACTTTAACGGTTGCCATGTCGGGGGACCGTACTGGTTAAGCACTCCGTTATATTATCGGAACAATTCAAGGTCCCCCGACATGGCAACCGTTAAAGTTAAAAGGCAAACTCCATTTATTTTCAACTTTTTGGAGGTGTTTTTGTGACGGGGGTTCTTTAAATTATTAATTTAATTTTTATTTTATACTTTTTAAAGTGATCTACTAGGCAAGCTCTTTCATTTGACACCCATATTGAGGTAGTTATGAAGAAATATGTATTCCGACATGTTGTGGCAGCGGCCATTTTGGACCGATTTTTTTCAAACATAGCTAAGAACACTCCCGACTAATATACCTTTCAAACAAAAATAACTACATCCAATTCGGTTCATCCGTTTAGGTGCTACGATGCCACACACACACACACACACACACACAGACACGTTAAACTTATAACACCCCGTCGTTTTTGCGTCGGGGGTTAAAAATGAGGTCAAAAGGTAATTACTGCCTGGCTACTCCAGCAGGATTATAATAAAATTGAATCGCTATCGCTGAATCCACTCCAGTTATCATTCGACACACTCACGCACAGGCATGCAGACAATGACAAGACACATACACGGGCACGCACAAGCTCACGCACACGCACATGCACACACACACACACTTCCACACATATCTTACCTGGTCTATTAAGTGTAAAACACACATTCATGAAGGCCATATGATTGTACAATAGGTACAACGTTCGAGACTGACTTGGCACTCGTGTTTGAAAAAAAATGCCAAGATCCTTTTTTACGGGGGAGGGGGGAGGAAGGGGCCTCGTTATATATCAACGGATCTTGGCGATTTTTGGTTGAAACTTCATATTTTCTACAAATTCCTTTGAAAATTGCTTTCAGGTTCAGTCTGCATTATAGTTTTGCACATGGCCCGACACTAATTTGGCCGGTTTTAATCAGTAAATACGGGAAAATAAACTAACTTTATTTTTACCTTCTTTTCCCTTTAGTAGCATGGTGAACGGTATTACTTATTCACTCACAGAAAAAAATAAACTAGTTTAATCAAGATACTTAACTACGGTGTTCTGCACAGCGAAGGTATTCACTATTCGGGTAGCTCTATATAAATAGATATATACCCTCCCACATTCCCTCTACGGGGTGGACAGATAGCCTGTCATTTGTTTTTTCTATTGTTAATACCTCACGCTTACTTTGACATAAAACACAGAATAGATAATACTACGTACTAGCGTACCTTTTTCTTTTTTCGTGCGGAAATCCCCTCGGATACCACCCCTGCCGGAGCCGGAAGGAGAGGTTATGTCGGACTCGAACCGACTAAAACCGCACGCCGACTGTGGGTCGTGGTGCTAGGCCGGAGGTGAGGTTGTCATCGACATATCCCTCGCACCCCGGCTGACCCAGGGCCATCCCTTACGGTTTGGCCCTCCTCGGAAGGGGGGACAACGGTGTCCCCGACTCGCCCCCAGTACTAGCGTACCTAAACATTGAAGGCAAATATTATCTCCAGAATTTTAGAGAATGATTGAGAGATGTTTTTTTTTTTCAATACAACCACAAAAATTTCAATAATATTCGTATATTTACTCGTCTTTTCTTCATATCCATAAAATGCCAATTAGAATAAGATATTATATCTTAATTAAAACGAATAATAAATTTAGAACCTCGAGCTCCTAAAGCAATAGATGGAATACAACTGTACCTATTGAATAATATTAAATTGGTCCATGGTCTGCTAAGAAATTCAGAAATATTGGTTTTCATTTCTCACGATCTACCCGAATAATTCAGTAAAAGGATAGTCTGAGATAAAGTGAGGCTTTCGAAATAATTGGTAAAACGATAGCTTTAATAAAATACTACCATGGTCTTTTGAACTGGTAGCTTTTGATCTAAATAGTAAACGTATGAAGGTTGTATTTTGACCCAGTTTGACGGCGTGAGTACATGGTTTAGAATTGCATATAGGGGAATATTTTGTTAAGTACTAGTACAGCTCTTTTGTCCTTGAATATGAACAATTGTGTAATACTCATTAAGTAATAAATAAAGTGTCGTAGAATCAATAAGGAAGTAAAAGTGGGATCAATTAAGACTTTTCGAATTTGGGACAGCTTTCGTGGGATCAATACGGAACAACCCTAATTTACTACACAAAAATATTAACACTTTTTTGTGCGGTAATTACCTACATATTATTTATCACAATTGAAGGGAATACACTTGACGTTTATAAACTAAACAAATCCAATAGTAGTGTTGATTATTTAATCTATGGGTTCATATTGTCACTTGTAGTGATTGATTGTATTTGATACATTAACAGAAAAAAAAAACAAAAAAAATAATATAATAATTTTTTTTCAGCTCACTGAAAAAAAATAATCAAAGCTAAATTTGGATATAATAAAGGAATACAATGTGAAAATTTTAATAATAAAATTTTGATGATTCTGGAAATTACACGATAACAGAATGTTATACCTATTAAAAGTTAAAGTAAGTAATGGATTTCCAAGTAAAAGCTACTAGCATAATGTGGTATGTACTTATGCAATAAATGGAGACAACGCCTTTGTCTCTCATTAGCTCCACTGGCCAGCGAGCGCAGTGGTGTGGATAGCTGAAATTTCAACAGTGTTATCGGGCTCACAGTGGCTTCGGATGTGATAACATCGCAGTTTTTATCACGAAGAATGTGATAATCTTATTTTTTTGTTATTTCAGTAGTAGGTAATATGGAATTATTTATTAAACTATTTACACTGATGACTGATGGTACTTGGTGGAATTTATTACATATTGATAATGTACTTGCACTTTTCCACGTTAATTAAGAACCTGACCAGTTTCGCCTTATGGCATTCCCAAAGAATGTTTATAACCATCAATGTAATTGAATGTTAAGAACATTAAAATTTGAAATACTTTTTTGCTAGGTGAGGTAGAAGTGGCAAATTAAGATAAAGATAGATATAATAGATAACTTAAGTTATTAATATTAAAATTACAGGTTTTTTTTTTTTTTTTTTTTTTTATACAGGACACGTCAATTTGACTTCACCTCGCCTGATGTTAAGCTAAAGGCAAAGTCTCGGAAAGAGGGTCACCATCGTAAACATTTACCATGTTAACAGTGGTGGCACTCAGCTTGACGGCCTCATTAGATGCCTTTTCACGCCCCGCTTAAAGGACCCAGGACTGTAGGAAGAGGGAAACACGTGAACTGGCAGGGAATTCCAGGCCTTAGTGGTGCGGCATAGGAATGAATCACTGAAACGCTTGGTTCTAGCAGGTATACTCTGCACCGTAAATGGATGACATCTTAGCCCTGCACGTGTCGTCCTGTGAAGGAAAGGGGAGGGTGGGACTAATTGGAAGAGCTCGTCAGAACATTCACCATGGTAGAGACGGTAGAAAACTGCCAAAGACGCAACATCTCTACGCATCTGCAAAGGCTCGAGGGTGTTCGTGACCTCAGGATCCCCAATAATGCGGACCGCACGTCGCTGCAACCTGTCGAGAGCATCTAATAAGTACTTTGCGGAGCCGTCCCAGAGATGTGAGCAGTATTCCACGCAGGAACGAATTTGGGTCTTATATAGAAGACAGCGCTGCTCCGGCGTGAAAAAACGTCTCACTCTGTTCAGGACTCCGAGTTTACGCGAGGCTGATTTGATGATACTCTCGATATAGTTTTTGTTATTCAGTTTGCAGCGAACATCCATACCGAGGATAGTGAGGTGATCCTGCAGTGGCAGTGGTGTGCTCTGAAGAGTGGGAAGGGGAAGGAAAGGAGATACCTTTGCTGTAAACGCACATGCCTGGGTCTTCTTGGCATTGAACTCGACCAGGTTCCTAGCGCCCCATTGAGAAATGTGGTCCAGGATCCGGTCCAGGTCAGTGACAAGAAGCTGCCTTTTTTCCGCGATATCAGACTGCTTGGCCGCAGGATGTGCGTAATAACTCCCGTGTAAGGTGCTGTCGTCTGCATAGCAGTGAATGTTTCCGTTACAGAGCATGTCATTGATATGCAGAAGAAAGAGAGTGGGAGATAAGACGGAACCCTGCGGCACGCCAGCATTTACCTGCAAGAACTCCGAAGCTCGTCCATCACAAAGGACGCGAATACGGCGCCCCTGCAGGAAGCTTGCAACCCAGTTACACAGTCTAGGAGGCAGGCCGAAGGCTGGTAGCTTGGAAAGAAGCGATTTGTGCCATACCCTATCGAAAGCTTTGGCGATGTCAAGACTAATTGCCAATGACTCACCGTGCTTCTCCATAGCCTCACCCCAAAGGTGGGTCATGTACGCCAGAAGATCACCCGTTGACCGTTTCGGTCTGAAACCGTATTGCCGGTCACTAAGCAAGGAGTGATCCTCTAGGTGGCGCATGAGCTGTGTGTTAATTATGTGCTCGAACACCTTGCACAGCACTGAGGTGACGGCTATGGGTCGATAGTTGGCTGGGTCCGAGCGATCCCCCTTCTTGGGGATCGGCTGGACATTCGCCTCCTTCCAAGCCGAAGGCACTGTACCCGAACTGTAGGACAGTCGGTACAGTCGCGTTAGCATAGGATAACTCCGCTGCACATTTTTTAAGTAC
This sequence comes from Eilema sororculum, assembly GCA_914829495.1. Classification (NCBI taxonomy): domain Eukaryota; kingdom Metazoa; phylum Arthropoda; class Insecta; order Lepidoptera; family Erebidae; genus Eilema; species Eilema sororculum. The sequence continues at coordinate 6,403,275 of OU618532.1, forward strand.
GACCGCTGGAATACCATCAGGACCACTGGCTTTCCGGACATCGAGTGATTGCAGTACTGCACGGACATCGCGTTGCCTGATACGTATATCAGGCATTGCGTGGTCACCAGTGGGCATTGTCCGTGGTTGCATACCACAATCATCGACTCGGGAGTTGGCCGCGAAGAGATTGACCAGCAAATTTGCTTTCTCTTGCGGCTCATGGGCCAGAGATCCATCGGCATTGCTCAGCGGGGGCAGCGAGGGCTGGCAGAAGTTGGCTTGCACGGCTTTGGCCAGTTGCCAGTAGCCACGGCTACCCGTGGGATGCGCCACTAGCTCTTGGCCCAGCCGTGCTATGCGCTGGGCATCCGCTCTGACGCATGCCCTCTTGCAGACCTGAAAATAATGTCAACTCTGTAAATTAAAATAAAGAATGGCAATATACAGTAATTATAAATTAATCCTTTAGACACGTCAAAATACAAAATGGATCACGCTTCCGCGCCCGTTATTTAAAAAAAAGGATGCGCCCAGACTTGTATCCGGCACAAACATGCCCATCACGCTGGCTGCGTTTCCTATCTGGATTCGATGACTTGAAATTTAAAATAAAAAACTACCCAAATATGAAATACGTTAAATATCGTAATATTTTTATTTATACGCATCAAAAGAAAAAATAGGAATGTTTACATAAATTTTCCTAATCTCAGAGACAATCAGTGTGTATTTAGTTACAAATAATATTTATATTGCTCAAGAATTCGACCCTAAGTAACATCCCATTAAACGAAAACTTTCCTCGTCATAAATTTGCGCTACGCAAGAATCACGAAATAGTCAAAACCTCGCACCGTGTCTTAAATTCTGTTTTATCATCTGAAGAAAATGAAAACACAAAAGCCAGCGCAGAATGGCGTCGCGTGCAACACCAACATTCCCCAGTTTACACGTTGAAATTCTGTAGAAGACAATTCAGCTCTCGCATAACGGTGCAGCGAGCGGTTGCTCTTACAGTAAAATGATAACTCAGACGTACAGCAGGACTAAAAAGGTCACTTTATAGGAATCATATTACGCGATATTTACACGAAATTAGAATGTGGTAAGTAAATGAACTGTTGCGATTCAGCTCATATAAGTGACCATTTTACGAAATTTCATACGAATCTATCGAGATTTACTGGAAATTCAAAAGTTACTCGTTTTTAGCAGAATCGCTAAATGTGCCGTTTTTAGCCCCGTTGTAATTTTTTGAAGCTATATTACTTCAAGCTTATGTGAATTGCACTTTAAAGTCAACCCTTTGCATTGTCATTCATCGATATATTAAAGCTCTGTAAAATAATAAAATAAATAAATATATCCATCGCGGACTACATATTAATTGACCCAGTTTGACTAACTCTTTTATCCGCACGGACGCCGACGCGACTGCCCAGCTCAAACTATGGAAATAACAAAGTAATATTGAAATAATATTGTTGAAGATGATAGTTAGCTGCTCTAGCGGCTACATCAATAAAAACTCTAAGAGCGAAGAAGCTTTTATAAAATAAATAAAAAATTATAATAAACAATGTTGTGGAAAAGTTGTAATGCTAAAATAATGCAGGCTAAAACGTTGATAAAATATTTTTTAAATTTCTTTCAGCGTCGTAATGAAGTTTTCTCTGCATCCAGTTTTATTTTTAAGAAAGGTTTCTCTTACTTGAGTAAACTCATCTGAATAAAAAGTAGAGCATATATACGTATATAATAAAAAGAAAGGTTTACTTAGTAGCAGCACAAGGAAAATTTTGCTATATTATTTTCAAAGTGCTTTCCGAGTCTGGCGTCTAAATCTTTTTTAAAAACAATAGTACTGTCGCATTTTCTTAAATTCTTTCATTTTGATGAATATTTAATACAACCGGTGGAATCTTGATTAATAATTACAATTTAAATAAAGACCTTTTAGTTGCAAGACCAGCTTTTCCACTCATTGATTGATAAATCATAATCCCTAAGCTAGCGTAAAAATTAAGTGTCATAAAGATTTTTAATCGAACATTATAATTTAATAAATAAAATTGAGTATCAAAATTAATAGTAGGTACCTAAGGGTTCTAGCTTAACTTTGTGGAGGGTGTCACACTACCCAAGATCGTGCAAAGTGGAGGAGGAAGAGCCGGAAGGCGGACCCTGAGTTCCGAGGGCACCGTGGCCTCGGATGCAATCAGGATTGACGTCTTAATGTGGATGATGATGATAAGGGTTCTCGTTCGGGATGATAAGCCTTGACGTGTATAAAATTGAGTTTTAAATATAATCAATATCAAATTCTATGCCTTAAATTTAATGCACGTGTGGTTGAGGGTTTATATTTAAAAACAAAACGTTTCTCAGTGGCTCATATTGTGAAACAAAATGTTTAACGGAATGCCCTGAAAGTAACGGCAAATGTTCCGCTGCAGGTATTCATGCTCTTAAGTTTTTTAGTTTTAGTTGCTAATTACAAGTTAAGTTTCCTTGCTTTCTGTATTTGTTACGAAAGGATAGAAGTGCTTAATGGGCGTTCTTTTGGTTAGTTTTGTGATTGTTTTCAAGCCACATAGCGTAGCCACTGTAACATTAAGTTTTAATTTATTTGAGGAACACAGTTTAACTATATTTTGGCCGTGAAATTATGAGAGTAAACGGTACATATACTTAATCAGATGGCTTTAAACATCGATTTCGTAGCGTCAATCTCACTCATCTATGTTTTACTTTACCCGGATTTACTTATTTCTATTAGTCGAAAGAATTTCGGTGGAAGGTAAGAAAGTTACCTGAAGACCTGAAGACTCATGTTTAGAAGAATTTTAATTAAATGGATGAGGGTAGCTCAGAATATTCGCACTAGAAAGGAAGTGATAGCGGGTTCAGTCCCGTCTTAGACTTTGACTTCTGCCGATATCAATTAATAGGGAAAGCTAGTATAAAAATTACAATTCAACATTTCATTAAATACCTTTGTGCCTAACCAGAATAATACACAATTTAGTAACGTTATTGTAATTCCTTCCAAGTTTTACTGTGAGGGCATTTGCTATTTCCTGTTTGTTTGTTGAACTCGTAAATAAAAGAAACAATGTAACGTTTACGAGTTTAACGTTCCTTTCCATTACAGGAACTCATTTCGCCCAATTGGCCCACACACAAAGCAACGACTAGCACCTAACACTTGACACACATTTTTGATAACAAAAGTATTTTTCTACCTATTTGGATGAATTTACGACTGCGAACTTTCATCATCACCTAGATAAGACAAATATATTTTCCCTTTCACTGTCAGAAGTTACTATGTAGGTATGTATTATACTAGCCTACGCCCACGGCTCGGTCCGTGTCCGAGTCTTGCTTATATCTCCGCTTCTACTTAACCAGTTACGTTCAAACAAACGTAAGATATTAATTGTGACCAAGACGTTTCAAACAAAAACTATATCTAATTTGATACAGCTAATTGAGGTACACACAACATAACATCATTGAGTCTAATTCCTGAGGCGAAACAAAGTTTGCCAGTCAGCTAGTTTTTTTACATCTTCAATGTACAAAGACGACAGGAACAACAAAAAAATGCATTATTACCATGGATCCGCTTACTGGAGATTAAATTATAACAAAATTGCATGGATACAAGTGTATAAAATATAAAATACATGTATCGAACGGCATTGGCGAAATCAGCATTGGACTATTTTCATTGCATGAATTTCATTGTCCGAAATAGTCGAATGCGGACTGATTTTCAACGGAATCATATTTTTAGCGGGCGGCTGCTAGCAAAGATCAAATTATTCACGCGTTGGGGTCGAAAAAGGCTTTTTCGAGGGATTTTTTTTCACACGTTTCTGAACACCCTCTATATCCGGTGTGGTGAATACGCGAACCGCACTATACGAATTCGGAGAAAGCGATACTAAATTGAATTTATCGTATAAACATTTTATTAAACATCATTTTTTACTTACCAAACTGTATTTTATGACAGCACCCCAGCACTTTGTATCGTAAAATTTTTGATTGACTTGCTTTTAGGCATTACTTGAAAAAGAATTGCGTAGCCTTTCACAAATACACATAAATAATCTCATATCAAACTTTTTTTATTTGAATCTCTAATAGACAAAACAACTCGACAGACAGTGAAGAGAGATAGGTAATGTCTTGAGTGGTGGATAACAAAAAAAATATTCAGCTGATAGAATTTTTTTTCGTCCGTTGTCTTAAGGACGGATAAAATATACACAAGAGAAAATTTGAAAAGCTTCGAGCGTGGCTCAGTGGCTAACGCATTTCCCCTGTATGGGAAAGATCGCGGGTCCGAGTCCCGCCCGAACGATAATTTTTTCCTGATGTATTTGATTTGTATGCTGACTAAAGCGAAATGTGACGGCTAGATGACCCCAGACACTGGTCAGTGGTCAGGGTACTAAAAACGGTTGAATGAAGACGTATTGTTCATTTGTGAAAGTCTTGCGAAGAGGTCCATTCAAGTGTGTCGCAAGTGGTTGTGATACTACGAATTTGATATCTAAAAATATCAGGTGAAATAAAAATGAAAGAAATCATACAAGACTGAAAATGCAAATACGTCAAATATCGACGGTGGGGTTTATATAAAGCAAATAAAATGGTTACAAAGCATTTCAAAAGGCAACCTTTACCCTATTTCCTTGGTAATGAAGTATTCATCACCCGCCTCTGGCGCGTATGGAGTGTGGCGTAAAATATAGGTAAACGTCACGGATCATTACAGAACAAATAATATGACTTCATTCATGATGGATACGGTAAACACCGTCATTTGTGAATATTTTGTTTTGTGCCTATATGATGATACCTTTATAGTAGCAGTTTTCATTTATACATTAGCAATGGTAGGTACTTACTACTTCTTCTTCATTCTAGCATTAATCCCAGTAGCATTCGAATTTTTCAACTTGGAGTGCCAGTTTTTAGACCTTTTAGGGCACCAATTACCCGTAACGACTGTCATAGATGTTCGTATGGCAACAGGGACCGACGCGTGCCTCGGAGAGCACTTTAACGGAGAGCATGACTAGATCAATGCAAGTACCCATATTCATGCATACATACTACTAACATCCGTCCACCCATATACTCACGTCTGTAAGTCGCCTTTTACGATACCCACAGTAAGAGCTGGGGTGGTCCTATTCTACTCCAGCAGAAAAGAACACGGCCACTAACTATTACTCTACTACTAATACTAGTACTTACTAATGCTTGTAGTACTAGTACATTGTGATGTACTGTACCTACTAGTACATTTTGAGGTACTATTTCAAGTACCGTTTTACGTTTTGATGTACTAATACCACTAGATGTATAAAAAAGAGTAGGTATGCTAAAATTATTCTTGCTTAATTTGAACATTCTATTTTTTTACTAGAATCTCCAACTATGGAATGAATTCTGGCACATTTTAATGCTTAAAAGTTGAAATTGTCAACTGGATAAGGTGTTACAGTATTGTGACGTTTTCAATGTAACAAAGGTTTAAGATGCTAAATCTTACATCTTGTACCATACCCATCAAAGGCATTTTGAGCAGTTAATGAAACGCCATTCGTTGCTTTTGATAGGCCTAATTTATACCAACGTCAGTTTGCTTACTCGTATATGTTCAGCATGTAGTGCATTGGCATAGAATATTGTATACGAAATACTAAGAATCGAAATGTAAACAATGACCAGCCGAAATAAAGCAACCTACATTGACAAATCAAATTAATAGACTCACAGTTCGCTGGTCACATCCGTGCCTCTCGTACCAGAACAGGACCTAAACAATTTGCAAACGGGTAAATCAATTAAGGCATAATTTGACACGTGTTACACCAGACATTTATGGGCCATGCAAGAAGGGGAAATTTTTGTTAATACATTCAAAATTTCGTTCGTTTATGGAAATATATGGCTTAATAAATGAACGAAAGCGCGCTAGCTGGAAACCGACTTGAATCTAATTTATAGTTAATCTTAAATCTCATTTAAGGCCCTGTATTCCTGCAAAAGTAGGCATTTATAGCGATCCCGGCCGCTCGTAAAATATTACGCGCGAACGCAGTGACGGTGAACTCGGCGATGACCCCGCCAGCGTCACAGTATAGAAATATGCAGTAGGAAAACTTGATTTGACTTAGAAAATTAAATGCAGTTTTTTTAACTTTATTTAGTTATATGATTATATTAAGTAAGAAATAAATACGAAATTAAAAAAAGTGTATGAGTTTGAGAACTGTTTGTTCTATGTGTTTAGTTGCTTGGGCGAAAAAAACTTACATTATAATAATAATAATGCTTGTAATTTTACAAACATTTGTTTGAATTGATGCTAACGGTTACTTTATATAATCGCACCGTTCGTCGTCGACAGGGCAGTTAAATACCTAAAGTTAACGAGATTAACAACTTTTTTCGTGCGGGAATCCCCTCGGATACCCCCCTGCCGGAGCCGGAAGGGGAGGTTATGTCGGACTCGAACCGACTTTTTAGTCGGTTCGAGTCCGACTGTGGGCACGCCGACTGTGGGTCGTGGTGCTAGTTTTTATGAAGTATTTATATAAATTTACACTGTACCTTCTTTTTTTCGTGCGGAAATCCCCTCGAATACCTCCCCTGCCGGAGCCGGAAGGGGAGGTTATGTCGGACTCGAACCGACTTTTTAGTCGGTTCGAGTCCAACTGTGGGCACGCCGACTGTGGGTCGTGGTGCTAGGCCTGAGGTGAGGTTGTCATCGAAATATCCCTCGCACCCCGGCTGACCCAAGGCCAGTAATTCTCCTGGGTCTGCTGGGGTGCGAGAGATATGCTTTCGGCAATCTCACCTCCGGCAACCAAGGACCCAAGACGGCGTGCGTTTTAGTCGGTTTGAGTGATTTTGCGCACGATAAAAAAAGGCCAATAATTAAACTAACCTACCTAAATATTAAAATTATTCTATCCTAAACTAAAACTACATTTATATTTATTTACACACACACAAATTATATACAATGTACGAATATTGTAGGTACTAGGTACCCCTGTACTGATATAGATAAAATATGAATTATAGAAAATCGTAAGTAGCATCTTCAGTAGTAATACTGATATTCTTATACTATGGCGCTATGAGCGTAATATTTAGGTATGATAATTTTTTAAATTACCAATCGGAGTTAGAAATTTAGTTTATGGCTTTGCACGACTTCTTTAGCTTGCGTTGTTTATTGCCCATATTGAATGACTTGCAACAATTTATTATAAATACGTAAAACCGATTGATTGGTGCACGAAACTGTCGCGCAAAAACTGACACAGGTCCTACTTCGGTAAGCGCCAGCGCGCGACTGGCGCAACTTTTCGGGCCTCAGCGGCGCGAGCACTCGCGAATTTAGTAGGTAGGTATTTAAATATAACTTTAAAAATTATTTCATAATATAGTCAAAATCTGCGAAATTGTCTAGACATATGTAGTGGCTTTAGTTTAGTACAAAAATTTTATAGAAAGCATAAGTAATTTAGTCATAATATTCAAAAAAAAATAACGAAAAGGGGTAACTTTGGGATTTTTTTCTATCGAGTGAAGTTCATCAGATCTGGTAACTGAATGCGAATTTGACTAGACTCGATCCTTAACTAATATATATCTTTTTTTCGAAATTTAAAACGCTTTTTCCTATGATTCAAATGCTTTTAAAAAACTCAAAATGCGGCCTACCTGGCCTTAAGAATAAACAGATCATTTTATTTGTGTTATATTTTTTACTCCAAAGTATTTTATTTCAGAGCGTTGGTAAGATTTAAAATAATGTTAATGAGATCTGAAGATTTAAGGTCACTACTGTCAATTTGACGGTATCAAGACGGGTAAAATCATTCTATAATATTAGAAAAGAGTTACAATACCAGTTAGTTCAAGATGAAATTATATGTATGGCACTTCAATATAACGTCACCAGTCACAATGCCTGATGAGAAGTTTCAGAAACGAAGGAAGTCATTATATTTTAAAATTATATTCAGTTAGACTGCTTTAAGTTTTTTTTTAGAATACGTCCGGTTATTAGTATTGGTTTAATTTTAATTAATTTGGTTTTGTTTGTTGAATCAACTAATCGAGTATTCTATCAATATTTTGTACCTTTGGGGTAGGGGCGAGAGCTGATCTAAAGTACAAAGTAATTTAGCTTCAACCTGTGGGGCCTGCCATTAATTAAACAGTTCGCCCTCAAGCGTAGTGAAGGTGTTAAATGTGAATTGAGAAAGTTTTGGGTAGTGATGGCTGTATCTCTATTTAAGTAGCAGCACGTTAACTACCTACATGCAAGCAAAGTGAATGATTAAATACACTATAATAAGTTTATTGACACTGACGGAAATCAACAAAAAAGTTTATACGTACGTGCCAATAAATAAATACTTGAAATATTATCACTGTTTCGGGAATTGCCAGTTGGCAAACATTATTTTCGACTTCGATTATATTATTTTGTTTGTTTAATTCGATGTTTTACTTATAAAATACATACCCTATTTTAATCCTTTTTGTATATTTTGTTTGAAGTTTGTACCAAAATTATACATTTATGAACTCATTCACTCATTTTCATTTAATTCTGCTAAATTTATATTTAATACTTTAAACTAAATAGTAAAAATGTACATTTATGAACTCATTCACTCATTTTCATTTAATTCTGCTAAATTTATATTTAATACTTTAAACTAAATAGTAAAAATGTCGCAATAATTACTTTCTGAATTTTCAGTCAAGCTTCATGAAATTCGAAACTCTGATTATGTTGCTAAAGTTAAAAAGCACGTGCTTGATGAAGCCTCAATTCCGATTTCAAAGTCGCGGTTACATGTAGACTTTTTACCAATTTATAACATTTATTACGTACAATTAGTAACCCTATTCGATAATTAATAAGGTTCAATTTATAATTGCACCTGCAAGGTGTAAAAGAGCGAGGTATCTACCTACGCCTAAAGTTGGCAAGACATTAATCTTGTCACAGGCGGTGTCTGAACAAGTTGAATCGGTATTGATTGCGAGTAAACTTGAATTGAGTCGTATTTAGCTAATATACTGAATGTTGCCGAGGTTAAGGGCCAGGTTGGTGAAATTATAATTTGTTTGGAGACGACGACAGACCGGTAAGCACAACAATTAGATTGTTGGCAGTGATGAATTGCTAGTGAATATTAAACCTGATGTTGAATGAATAGTTTTACACAGAGAATAATATTATTCAAATAATGAAAATTAAAGTGAAAATATCAGCTTTTAATGTCATTATGTTAATTGGCGTAAGTGGGGCCCCATCAAGTGTTTTGTAGTTTAAATGAAGATCGAAAAAGACGAGAGCCATGGCCATTTTATAATACTCTTCATAATTTACTCACACAATGAGAGTGTATGTCTGTTATCGTTAATGTACACAGTAACTAGTTACCTAGTTACCTGCAGATTATCTAATACGATCAGTTAAAGTGCGTTTTTTTCTCTAAATCGATTCGTATTTTTTGTTCAAAAAGATCATTTTCGCACCTTACCTAGTTAGTCTGCAGATTAACGGATGGTAATACTTTTTTTCCACTTACATACACTGATCTCGAAGTGAAGCAACGTCGACGGAATGAAACCCACGAAGGGTACGGCGGAGGTCTCAGCGAGACTTGTGCCTACCGTTCTAATATAATCTATCCGAGTCGGAGCATGCGGTGTCCACGAGCTAGCTCCGCTCACTCGCGCGCGAATGTATAATAAACCATAACTGAAAACATTGATTTAAAATGTTTTATTTAAAAAAAAACCATTTTATGCACTTTACCGTAAGTCTAGTCGTTAATCTGCAGATTACCTAGGTAGTCTGCAGATTACCTAGTCAATGTAAGAACTCAAACAATTTTTCACACTGTAACTGACGCAGGCAGGTAATCTGCTGCACTCTAACTGATTTTCGCACATTAACGGTAACATGTACATACTTAAATTTATACTGTGTGTAGGTAAGTACTAAATTTACTTACTACTCCCAATAATAGTACACAATAATAACGACAACACGTAGTATGAGCAGTACATTATTGTCTGTACATAAGTAGTTCAATGTACACTGTTTTACGAGTATGTTCAAAAACAGACGCGGCCATTATTCGCCCCTGTTTTCGCGCAACGCTTCTAGTATATTTATTTTAGTTTTGCATTTCTGCATTCTCCCGTTAGATGACATCGACGACATTTCCTAGACAGCATACGCGACAGACCGCCCTTCGCGATGTCTTATTTTAAAAAGAAAGACGGGCTCTGGAAATCAGCAAATTATTATGTAAAAATATTTTATGAAGTAAAAAACGATAAAAGAAAGAATTTTAAAATATGTATTAAAAATAGTAGTTCCGTTTACCTTCTAGTACCCACCTGTACATTCGCGTTATTCTCAACTGCATTCAAAAATTTAACCTCGGACACCAGGGTTTGCTTACTGCTTCTCCTTCCTTTGATTTATCTTGTACGATTTTTATGGAACAACACTGTCTAGCGTCCAATCTCAATTTTTATTTTGTTTTAAAAATATTTTATTTTCACAGAACTGGTAGTTGCGTCCAAAAAAATATGATTGTAATCACTGAAATAAGCCTATAAAGTAGTATATAATAATACGAGTATAAAGATTCTGGGGGTTCAATGACGTCATGAAAACGTAAGTTTTGTTTACGAATTCACGTGTTATGAAAACTACGTTATTGGGTATTTTCATATAGTAGAAATTATAATAAATTATCTAACCGAGCTTATTAAATTAGGAAAGGTAAAAGAGCGGTAAAAGTTTCGTCGGTTCTTATCTTATTATTTTTATAACCTAAAATAGTAAATAAGATGACTATAAAATTTTATGACATCACAAAAATATTTACATACTCAAGTTACCTTACACTTACCGTTTTGACGTTCCGTAAAAAGTAACTAAATTTGACTAGTCACTAGAACACTCACTTGAAATTGGGTATTGTCATAAAAGTGGCACAAACGTTTATCCCTTATAAACCCCGCCTTAGTGTCGCTTGTTAGTCGATTTGAATCTCGGCGACACACCCTGAAATAAATTTGGCTTATTAATAAAGTTTATTCAATTAAATATCATGCCATACAAACATAAAAGGTTATTGAAATGAAAAGTTCATAAAGTTAGTTAAATGCTCGTTGGTAGCATTAAAATAATAGCTTTTTATTAATTGAATATGAGTCGCAGGCACGGTAGGAACATGCAAATTCAACAAAGGAATAAAATTGTGGAGTAATAAATAAAATATTAAAAAAATAAAAGTATTGAATTCAATCAACGCTGATGAAGTCGCAAAAATAAATTGTTATTGATGAACTGAATGTGTGGGGTTTTTAACAAATGTGTTTGTCTATTTCTTCTATAGCCTACAAAAATGAGGAATGTTACCTATTCCAAATTCCAATAACAGTCCCATAGAGGGACAGTGGCTCTAGTCGGTAACGTTGGTAAATTGGGTTTGTTGCTCTAGGAACATTCTCCTTTTGTCACGAGAATTAAACAATAATATTGAACTGTCCCAACCACCAAACGGAAAGTGTAGAACTTAAATAATAATTTACTGGTATTCTACATTCTAGAATATATTACAACTAAAACAGCGACGAGTAATTTTTTTTTGTTTTTTGTTTTATTATTATTTCTGTCTTCTTCTATAATACAGTTTGTATTAATTTTCTTCCCAAAGGAATATGATACGAGTATGATAATATTGATGACGCATCTTAAGGTAAATATCCTGCGGGCTTCTAAAGTAATCATTATATTTTCGTCATCTGTATTTGAAATTCCCAAAATAAGTCAAAATATAAGCAATCAAATTCAAATCAAATACGTTTACGATTCCTCATTAAATTTCAAATCACTTTAATTAAGAACTAACGTGTAAATGCCACGTAGACCGAGATAAATGCGATATTCTCTTGCGATTTTACATGAAGCGTTTTCGGGTGGCGCTATAAATAGAATTTTCAATATCAAACATCTTGAAAACTATTTTGTCGTACGAAAATTTCACTTTCACTGCTCATTAGATTATTACAAAATGGTCATTTTTAGAAAGAAAAAAATAGTCAAATAGCCTATTGTGGTCAGTGCCATAATATCAGTCTCCTCTGTACATTTTTATCAGAATATGTCATTTCCACAGTGACTTCATTCTTTGAGATATCCTCTTTCACGCAATTCAACTTTGAACATTCATACTTTGTACCTTTTCACCATTTTTTTATCGCTAGTAAAAGTAGCAAACCATCCGACAGCTTTGATTCGGAACACTATGAAGTAAAACTAAAAAAAAATTCGTTCGAAACCTCTCCTTAACACGGCATTCATCAAAGCTATGTATCAGTACTAATAACGGTAGACAAACAGTCTGGCCAAGTTCACCTGGCGGCTCGAGCTTGATTCATTGGACCTCCTTTTGTTTTTCCACTCTGACCGCAAGTCTCTTTATTACCCATTGTTGCCAGTTATTTCGAGAACAATGCTATCACTCGTGAGGGTACTATTTCAAAGGTTCATTTTTTATTGTTACGACAGTAAGTGTTTAATTTGTGAGCGTTATTATGAGTGGATATTATTATTCTTTACATTTTAAAGTGAGATGGGAAAAATTGTTAGCGTTACCGTTGCCGAACCCTCCGTATATAAATATCTATGTAGTGCTAGCTTTTACCCGCGGCTCCGCCAGCGTGGATGTCGGTTCCCGGCAATTATTCGAATTTTTCTCACCGTAAAAACCATCCTTGAACTTCAACGAACATTTAAAAAAGGATTGGCTAAATTGGTTCAGGCGTTGTTGAGTTATGCGCTTACCAACACATTTAGCGATTCATTTTTATATTGTAAGATTAGGCAAGATTTCACTTCCGCCAGGAGGACCACTTTTGAAAAATTCAGCTTTAGTTACTTTTAGTAGGTTATTTAAAGGAAATTTTCAACTAATCCACATTTATTTATCTGTAGGCCATGCAGGGAAACGTTTGAATAGCTAGAGAGCAAATTTGTTTTTCGCTTAGCAAACATTTTTTTTGCATGAATATGGCTTACATTGGTCTGTTTCTATATATTCATTCAACATAAATATTCGTACAACTGCCCCAAGTTAGTTCCCCACCCTCAAGCCCTCCAAGCGAAATGTATTAAGGACTGGGTGATATTAAGTTTCAAACCTACTTGGAAATATATTTTAGGTATAAAAATACAATATTAATGTGCTGTGTCATCTATTTTGCAAAAATAGCGTATTCAAAGTAAACCCATTCTCGCATAGGCTAGTACAGTCAGCATCATAAATATCTTGACGACGCAGTCTCAAAATAAGCTTAAAATTCTCATATTAAGAGCAAATCAAATTGTTTTATTGATTTTAATGGTATTTTCAAACGAACAATCAGTCAACTGGAAGGGGATAAAAAAAACGAAAATAAAATCAATTTGACTAAGTACTCTGTACGTCAATATCTGTTTGATGCTGACTGTACTATTATCTATTTTAATGTGCTGTGTCATCTATTTTGCAAAAATAGCGTATTCAAAGTAAACCCATTCTCGCATAGGCTAGTACAGTCAGCATCATAAATATCTTGACGACGCAGTCTCAAAATAAGCTTAAAATTCTCATATTAAGAGCAAATCAAATTGTTTTATTGATTATAATGGTATTTTCAAACGAACAATCAGTCAACTGGAAGGGGATAAAAAAACGAAAATAAAATCAATTTGACTACTCTGTACGTCAATATCTGTTTGATGCTGACTGTACTTTTATCTATTTTATGGCATATGTGTCGTAATTGGTTGAAGAGGATCACAAGTACCAGTTTATTACCATGTAAGGTTTTTTATCCGTCAATTTGACTTCACCTTGCCTGACAGTAAGCTGAAGGCAAAGTCTCGGAAAGAGCGTCACCATCGTAAACATGTGCAATGTTAATAGTGGTGGCACTCAGCTTGACGGCCTGATCAGATGCCATTTCACGCTCCGCTTATAGGACCCAGGCCTGTAGGAAGAAGGAAACACATGAGCTGGCAGGGAATACCGGGTCTTAATAGTGCAGCAATATTCTCGTATCCTGTAAAACAGACAGGCTGTATCCTGGCACCGTGTTGCTGCTTGGAAATATAAAATGGTCCAATCAAAATTGGTCTGGAAAATTGAACAGCTGTTGGTTAGGCAAAGCGTTTTTAATTTCTAACTTGTATTATACCTATATGGCATAGAAAAACAAAAGAATCCTAAGTAAGAATCCTCGGTGAAGAGTCTGGTGCCTTCCAAGAATTTTGCCAATGGCGATGACTCAAAACAGTATTATTAATACTTTTAATATCAGAAAGATTACTCGCGTATTACCATCTGATGACAAAAATATAGTGACATAGTTCAGACAATTTAAATATCTATAGCAAATTACATGTCGTGAATTTATGTTTGGAAAATCATGGAAATGTGATGCCTACGTTTTTATAGTATTAATACATATAATGGCAATACCTACGTTATTGAAATTGACTAATAAATGGAAAAGGGATACTCATTGTTAAGGAATGCTTGCAAAATTATGAAGACGAATATTAATATACACCAAATATACGCATTATTGAATTATTTAAATTGACTACAAAACGGATACTTCTTATAGGTAAATTATTATTTATAATATTAAAATTCATACTAGTTTTCAGTAAGATGGATTATTGGAAATTGATTACTAAAATATTGTCACGATTTTGTAGAAAGTTTGGAAGGAATAACACCAAATTAATCGTGATAGAATCCATTCAAATAGATCTCAACTTTCTGTTACGAATAGCAAATTCCATAAATAAGTTTGGAATAAAAATTGAGGCAATTTTAAAACGGCGTTTAAACTTTATTTTCACAATAGCCATTGTTTATTACGGAAGTACGTCGGCAACAAAGGCATCCGCTTCCGCTGTCCAAGTCACCAACTGCGAAATCCAAGTAAATAAATTACGAACAGTGGCCTTCACTTTATTGGTATGCCTGGCAATTTCAATCAAATGCAATATACTGCATATTTCATGTGACAACAGACTTCTGTACACTTACTAGGTTTCCCGCTGTCGAATTATCTGTTTTTTGTAAGATTTTAAAGCAGGTGTCTTCACAATTCGATGCGACTTACTATGAAAGTTCGAAATATGAAAAAAAGGGATTTCAGAAAATATATCGCTTAAAATATAATCTAAATAATATAAATAAAAATATGTCGCTTACTGGGTTTTGATTTGGGGCAGCTGCAGTGTCGAGGAGGCGAATTCTTGAAATAAAAATCTGTTCAAAATTGAGTCTCGATCGAATGTCAATCTATTCAACGTGAATCTAGATTTATCTGAGGACAATTTGTATTGGCAATATGTCAAATCTATCAATCTGTCGATACAATCTGTCCTCAGACGAATCGCAAGTCCGGCTGAGTGTCATTCTAGAATATGGGCCTAAATGTCAAAATAATACGATCACGGTGTCAATGTTCCATCCTGAAAATAGTGTTTCATAGAATAATGTTTAAGACATTAAATTTGGGAGAATAAGATTGGATTGAGACTGTTTTTTTATTACTAGAATTGGTCCTTTCACCTGTAGGCCTATAAATTATACTTATGTCTGGAATAACTTTCTTTTGGATTATAAATCTATCTAATACATACTATCAGCAGGAAAATAATTTTATTATACCACTTAGGTGACAGACAAGCAGACGGCTGCCTGATGGAAAGTGGTTACCGTGGCCTATGGACGTATGCAACAAAGGAATCACTCTCGTGCTGCTGATACTGTAAGAACATATAGTTCCTGTGCCATCAGTGAGTGCAGAAGACGCAAAAGGGCAGCCTTTGGCCTTCGCTCTGACAGAACAAAAACTGTCAGAACTGTGGCGGGTAACCAGAGCTTACTGGAGAATTTTTGTGCTGTATACTGTATGCTGCGTGTCAAGGAGATGAAAAGGCTGCGGCGGATGTGTGGAGTCACGCGTAAAAATCGCGTGAGGAACTCTCGCATCCGCGGCAGCCTTCATGTCCGTGACATCGCAGATAAACTGCAAGAAAGCCGCCTCCACTGGTGCAGCCACGTCTTGCGGCAACCGCTCAGCTACGTGGGTAACAAATACCTGGCAATGGTGCCCCCACCGTGTCCAGGTAGAAGGGGTAGGTCCAAGAAGTGCTGGCTTGGCGTCGTGGAGGGTGACATGCGTGCAAACGGTCTCACTACCTTGGACGCCCAAGATCGTGCGAAGTGGAGGAGGAAGAGCCGGAAGCTTCGAGGGCACCGTGGCCTCGGATGCAATCAGACATAACATCTTCATGTAGATGATGATGATACTGTATGCTGTGTATACTCACAACACTCAACTGTATAGTGGAGATGCTTTCTCAGTCGCACTGCATTGGAATTGAAATATCTGCCTCCTATCAACAAATAATCTTATCTTAATCTCACTATAACAGGCTACTTACTAAAATTAATTATTCTGTCTGATTGTCACAATACAAATAACTGTATTTAGTTTACCTTTCATCCAATTAAGTCTATTAGTTTGAACAATTACAGTGTCAACTTTGTTAAAACTAGTCCCCTATTTGAAGGGTTTATGCACCATCAAGCACCTCTATTACGGTTCGTTCACACTACGATACTGGTTACGGGAATAGGTTTTTATAGGTTCATGGAAACGTGAGAATGTGTTAATGTACCATAGAACAGTCGTATGGGTTGTTTTACACTGCCCTATTTTCAGTGTTTGATTTTTGTACGAGATTAGTAAGGTTAAGTAGGTATATCTCTAAAAATCATCCGAGTGTGCAATTACAGAAGTCAAACGTTCGTAATCTTCATTTTTTGTCTCATGCACAAGTATGTCTTCTACTATATAAAAATAAGTCGGGTCGGGTCTGACGCTATAACTCCAGAACGCACGAACCGATTTGGCTAATTTTGGTCTTAAATTATTTGTGGAAGTCCAGGGAAGGTTTGTACGTTGAGAAAAATTCGAATAATTGCCGGAAACCGACATCCACGCGAGCGGAGCCGCGGGCAAAAGCTAGTTTTTATATAAGATTCTGAGATCATGGAGTTAGATTTCTAAATTTGGCAATTTCTGTACACTTGCCGTGTTGGTTCCCAGTGGAGTATAATAGGGCCAGCCCATTTCTTCGTAGGATCGTAGAAGGTGACTAAGGGATCGTTCTACATCCTACAGTAAACATACATGATTAAGTGCCCACTTGACGGCAATAGCATCGCCCCCTATTACGTGGGGCAAAAACTCATAATTTTTCGAAATGAGCATCTTAATACACCTCTGCCTACTCCTGCGGGGATTTACAGGCGTGAGTGTATTTATGTAATATGTTACCTTATTTGCGTTAGTATCAATCGCATAATATCAATATAAACCTATTAATCACTACGCGACTACAGCTGCGGACAAGTAGATGTAACGTGAAGCAAAATGTAAACAAAAAAAATTGTGATACAATTAGTTAAGGCGATTGGCACACTGCGACGCCCGACGCCGCGTCGCGCGTTGTTGCGTCGACGCGGCGGCGTCGCGCTCGTCGCCTCTGCAGAGCTCATTTTGTATAGAAAAACGCGGGGTCCCACACACTGACAACGCAATCACGCGCGTTGCTGCAGAATACGCGCGTACAGGCAGAAAACGGGCGTGAAGGCGCGTTAAACGCGAGGTATGGCACACTGCATTTAATTCACACACCTACCTCCCAAAAAAATTTAAAATCTCTCGGACTATACTAAAAACGCGTGCCAGTAGAACAGCTCTCCCGCGTCCACGCGCGTCGACAGTCGCAGTGTGTCAATCGCCTAAAAGGATGAGTGATATTCACGTGAACTTCCAATAGTATCAAAAAGAAAATGCATTCAACTGATCTGTTTCGCGAGTGCAAAGTGTACCCAGGACCGTGCACGGGCATTAATTGGAATGCGTCTTAGTTACACACGTGTCAGAGGCACGTAATGGAAAGCCCCATAGCAACAAAGGAGATAGACGGCAATCCTGTTTGTCTACAGATTAAAAGAATAGTAATGAAATCCATCTTGCTGCCAACGTTCGAAGTGTACAATTACGAGGGTGGGAACGTGAAAGCCCGTAATGCAGTTGGACAGTCCACTTTTACTAGAATGTTTGCCACCATGGATGGGTATAGAAAGGGTATAGACTCGTACAAACGGCAGCATCAATATAATTCAGTTAAAGAGAACAGTCGACGCTACTAACTAAATGAGAGATAGTTTCTGAAATAGTTGTAATAATTTTTCTCATGTTGTGGTACTGTACTGTATAGTGTTTATTCTATTGTCAGTGAACTTTTAATTACTATGTCAAATCCCTTATATCTATCACTGTAATTACATATCGGTAAGTGTACGATTAGTCTCCATACCAGGAATATATAAAACTAGCTTTTGCCCGCGGCTCCGCCCGCGCGGATGTCGGTTATCGCGACCAAACATAGCCTATGTCCTTTCTCATGGTCTAATCTACCCCTATACCAAATTTCATCAAAATCGGTTCAGTAGTTTAGGCGTGAAAGCGTAACATACAGACAGACAGACAGACAGACTGATAGACAGAGTTACATTCGCATTTATAATATTAGTATGGAAGTATGGATATGGATTGTACAAAGTTGAGTACATAAAGCCAGAAAACTCAATGCAACCGAGAGTTAATCTCGGTTGCATTATAATGATAATGGCAAGGAAAAGGAGGATATCAATCTTATCATAAATCAGATTATCTGTATCACCAAGTGCCACTTGACTCCATTACCAGCTATGGACAAGCATGCGGCATAATTGCTTAATCTCGTTAAGCATTTGATCTTATCAGTACTTATTACGTCACTGAGGCTGAGAATAAGTATAGGAAACAAGAATAAATATGTCAAAGTAAATACAAGTGTACAGAGTTCACCCACGTTCAAAGAAAAACTTTCAGTCACGTATTTTTGCTATGTTTTTGTTTAGAACTTAGGCAAACAAATATGACTTTGGAAGTCAGTGGTGCGTGTCTTAAACCGTCTTTGAACATATTTTTTAGATAGTATTCACATAGGGTATTTTAATTTATGCCAGGTATTAATAAAGTTAGTATCAAAAGATTAAGACATTTTACAAACTTTATCCCTTTGATTGGGCCACAGACTTGACTTCGTTAATCTTTCTTTGCGTCTAATAATCACATGTGATGTAAAAAAAAAAATAAATATCCTCGGCGAGTTGGTGGAGAGTGGAGGAGGACAGCCGAAGACCGGGCTAAGTGGCGTGTTGTGGGAGAGGCTTATGTCCAGCAGTGGACTGCCGCGGGCTGATGATGAGTTGATCCAAGGAGATTATTAAAAATTAAAATAAAACGCAGTTTGCTTTCTCAAAACTACATTATGCAAAAGCATAATATCGAATTTCAGCACAGTTTCGATAGAAAATTATTATGCTAAAAGTATTATGCTAGTAATCAAAAACGAGATGTATGTCACATAGGAATAATCTCACTTACAACACAGTTCATTTCACTCCAGCAGAATTCAAATTAGTCAAGTGTTATAACAACGCTAATAATATAATGTTTATTTTATTACACACCAGCTATTATCACCAAATTCTATATGTGAGCTAAATCCACTCACACATTTCAGCCTCACTCTGTTACACGAAATGGTCCAAAACAGAAATGGGCATTACTAGAACCGGACGAAACAAGAAGTGGTCAAAAACAGAATTAGTCATATCCAGAAGAGGACGTCACAAGAAGTTGTCACAGACCGCCTAAAGGACAGAATAGCCTCATGGGTTAGAATAAGTTACAAACAAAAATTCAATTTAAGTTTTTACAAATGTACATTGTACAGTACATGGATCATAGTTTACGCTTGTTTCCAAGTGGAAAGAGGTGAAACTATATGAACATGCCATCCATAAAGAGAAGAACACCAAGCAACTCTTTAACACGAATTTTTGTAAGATGGTGGTACTTACTTATCCAGGCTGCTCGGAAATTGCCCGGAAAATCTCATTATATCCCATTTTCAATAATGATAATTATATTTAAGTATAAAGATAACAACTAAAGTATTAATATTAGGAGCGTCCGATATCGTTTTCGTGTCTTATACCCTAGATTCTTTTCAGGATAGGATAAAATTTGTTGAAAGCCATTTGAATATAAAATTTAGGGGCAGATACAAAACCAAGTTGATAAAATATTGAAGATTTTAATAATATTAATATTAACAATATTCCAACTCACAAAAAAGTGGTTTTCACACTTCAATTTCCCAACCGTGTAGCTTATAATATACTATAAGGAAAATTCTGAATTCTATACAAATAAAAAGTACATTTTTAGTTCTATAAAACATTTACAATATAAATGTTTCATAGTAAGATGTTATTTTAATGGAAATAATTCTCAATAAAAATTTTAAAGATTAAAAATAAAAACAAGATTAAGAGTGTTTGTTGACCTCCGGCTATGTGGTGGGTTCTGTACTCATTTCAAATTAAAGTTAACGATCTTTGTAAAAAAAAAACCTTCGAAACGAAACATAACAAGATAGTAAAATATAGTATTATTTTGACATGTATTTAAACTAGTGAGGCAGTCATCGATCGTTTCGTAATTCAATACTTTGACATTGATCATTCTTGATGTTATTCTGTAGAATAAATAAATAAAAATATATATTATTCCTTTTTTATCATTGATATCTCTTATAACGGAGACCTTCATATTTTAGGACATTATTTACAGTTTTTACCATCACAATTAAATGTATCGCATATAAAAAAATATTATTCTGACTATTCAATAGGTTACATGGTCTTTGACTACGTTAGTGAGAAACCTATTGTCACAACCGACCAAACAAAATCGAACTCATAATGGTTGTCTATTTGTTTTCGAACGGTACCCAGAAAAATTGACGCGTTCAAAAATCTCTGCGGATCTTAGTGGGGTTACGCTGGCGTTTTCTTTGTTTTCAACCGCTTTGTTCTTTACTCCTGCTCTATTAATCCGGACCAAATTGGCTGTTAAACCGGGCTTTATTTGTAGCCTGTGCTCGGGTTTATTTTTTCTTATTAATATTTAAGTTTTCTCTAGACTTTATCTTTATTAAGTTTTGTTGGTTACTTTACTTCATTGGATTTTAATCTCAGCTTTATGGTATGTCTTTGATTTTTTTATGTTTATAAAGTGTATTAAAATTTTATTAAATCTTTAAGAAATAATAAAACAGAGTGATTGTGATTTGACATTTGCGTTGATTGACAATAGACCAAATAAATGTATGAAAGAAATTTACAAATCGAGTTCGCGAAGATGTATTTGTAAACATTAGGATAAGATGATCTGTTGGATATCATGTTTCTGTGGGCTGTAAGCACATTACTGATTTACGGTTCATTTAGTTCATACAATAAATCTAAATAATACGAAGTAATTCATTAAAACGAACCATAATTAAAATTGCCGTGGCTTGATAACACGTGTGATACCAATTTATACTATCGACTACAACAATAATATGTAAATTGGAACTCAGATACCCTAATATGGGTATATGTACCTACAAACTTCTATCAAATAAACAACCTTAAGGACTAATCTTTACCATCAAATGTATTGAAAATATATTGTTAATATATTTTAATGAAAACACAAAAAGTGTTACGTTAAACCAAGAAGTGTTACATTAAACAGTGTTAAATATTACACTACAAACTATAAAGTTGGGATCTAATAAACGAGGTCAAATATTGAATTTTCTCTAAAATGGCCTCTTTTACACATACATGAAAGGGTGTAGCAATGTACACGTCTTGTTTTATGGTTACCATTCAACCAACTGAAAATGTCACCATCAATTACGGTGTGGACGGTACTTAACCCTATTAAGGTGATACATGGCTGTGTTTGGTCGGATGTTTGCTATTCTTTCACGCTCTGATTTCTCGTCAGTTTTGTCAAATACTTTTGTGTTAGGATTTTATTATTATGTATGTTTCACGTTTTGAACTATTTTAAATTAACTTTTTTAATAAAATTATAACAACTATTATATAAAAAAAGAACACAAATAATGGCATGTGATACACTATGATTTAGGATGTTTGATATGGATGGATCTTTTTTCTTTTTTTTATCAAATAAAGCCTACCATTAGATTTCAGTTCAACTTGAAAGCTTATTATATTGTATTACTAGCTTTTGCCCTTTTGCCTTTTGTGGATGGCGGTTATCGCGACCAAACATAGCCCATGTCCTTTCTTGAGGTCTAATCTACCCTTATACCAAAGGTCATCAAAATCGGTTCAGTGGTTTAGGCGTGCAAGCGTAACATACAGACAGACAGACAGAGTTACTTTCGCATTTATAATATTAGTATGGATTCCTTGGTGTCCAAATTTACTACAGACTATTTTCTTTAATGAATTTTACATTCAAAAAGCATTAAACATTTTCTAGCATAAAGTAATCACTAATACGATCCTCATTCCGATTCAAGTCTCATACGAAAAAAGGTTCCACAGGAATCGAATCGAATTGCCAGTAGCGTGGAATTCGTATAAACGCATACCGATTATTATTATGCATCGAATACCAATCGAATGACTCGAATAGATCTCGTATAGACGACGACGTGCGAAGATTTTCTCGCATCGCGATTTTTCTATTGATGTGGGATTATTGTCTCTTATAATACACGTTTCGATATGAGGTGTAACAAACTATCATTTTTGCGTATTTTATATACTTCTGTTGAATGAAGTTTTTCAATATGTGGGATACGTCAAAATGACTTCACCAAGCTAAATGGTAAGAAGCCTTAAGTGAAGCCCATAGAATAAAAAGATATCCTTATATGGGTGCAAGCAGCAGTAGTTATAGTGACTATTACTAAAATGGTGCCACTGAATTTTAACGGATCAGAGCCTAGCAAGTAGCTATTTATCCGAATGTTACTTATAACATAACATAACATAAACTCACGCCTGTATTCCCCGAAGGGATAGGCAGAGGTGCTAGCACCCACATTTCGCCAGTTTATGTTTAGGTCCCAATGTAATAGGTGGCGAGCCTATTGCCATTAACCGGGCACTTATAAACCTGCGATAAATACACACATAACTTCGAAAAGCATCGATAAGTCATTGGTGTGTGCCATGGTAAACCTGGGATCGAACCCGAGACCTCGTCTCAGCAGTCCATTACCCATACCACTAGGCTACCGCACTTATAAATATCACAATAATTAGACCAACCAAAAAACTGAATTTAAGTATTTTGTAATATTTTATATTTAAACGCAGTTTAGTCTTCTTATCAGTCTTTTTATCACTACGTTTAAACGGGAAGACGTCGTGTGTTTAAATAATGGGTGGTGTTTAAACGCAAATCAAATAAAATACTTTTTTTATGAAATAATAATCCAAATTTCCATCAAAATTACTGATTGCACAGCAGAATACTAAACTCAAAAGTATTAGAAAACACACTACAATTTATTTTCGTAACGTACGGCTGTTTATCTTAATGCAAAGCAGTTTTATTAATGCACTGCTAATGCTGCTAATGCACGACAAAATAATCCAAATTCACACCAAAAATGCTGATTGAGCACCAACACTACTTACTTGCTTATAAAAAAAATAACCACGAAGGCATAAAGGTGGGAGCTCTGCTTCGCTTCGCACCCGCCTTAGTCTTCTAACCTAACCTATCCATTTCGGGGTGGGTGGTGATCATTCTGAACCTAATTACTTAGTATACATGCTACTCGGATAGATATTTTACTTTGACAATGTGTATCTTCTACATGCGCACTAGTTAATTTGCTGTGCAGTTAGTATTTTTGATTAACATTTATCATTTTTTTACTTAAATAAATTTATTTCTATCGCATTATGATGATAAAAGTAATGACATGCTGATGTATATTTTATTTTTTTCTGCAGTACCAGTTTTGTTTAACATTCAGTTTATTTGTAGTAAAGTAATTTATTTGATTTAAAAAAGCATATAAATGATGAAAATATATTGATAAGTGATTATTTATTTGATGTGCAATTAATATATTCCATAAATATATCCAAGTTTTCATGCTGCATTATTTTCAATTAATTCTATCGCCACGGTGTTCATACAAATAATGTACATATTTTTTTGGGAGTTACCTACATGTTTAAATAATTCGTCTATGTTAATAGTTAATAGAAAAGTGACCATCAAAACAAATTCATCGCTCGAGAAAGGGTCAACTTGTACAAAATTTTATAGTCAATGTTTCAATTTCGGTAATGGTAATGTTTTGGTAATGAGTACCTACATGGCAGGAGCAGACGTGAACTGACGTACTTAATACAGTCAAAACATGTACATAATTGAACATAATGCAATAGCAAATATTTTGTCGAACATTTCACCAAAACGTGATTAATTATTAAAAGTATTAGTGCAGTCACGGCAAGGCATGTCTTAAATATAGCTTCATTTATTACTAGCTTTTGCCCGCGGCTCCACCAGCGTGGATGTTGGTTATCGCGACCAAACATAGCCTATGTCCTTTCTCATGGTCTAATCTATCCCTATACCAAATTTCATCAAAATCGATGCAGTGGTTTAGGCGTGAAAGCGTAACATACACAACAGACAGACAGACAGACAGAGTTACTTTCGCATTTATAATATTAGTATGGACTAGCTTTTGCCCTCAGCTCCGCCGGCGTGGATGTAAGTAATATTTTAGTAATATTTATTGTTCAAAAACAGTTTTAAATTTCATTAGACTTAGTTTTACATTTTAAGGCTTATTCAAGAGAGTAAAACATAAGTTGGGTGAGATAGTGTTCTCCTAGCTAGGTTGCAGAGCAACCTGTGATAAGGATGAACAGTGCCTGCGCCCCAGGTCAATCTCTTAATATTCCTTAATGTAATTAATTTAATATTTATATTCTAATTATATGTGTGTGAGTATGTGTATGTCTGTGTGTATGTGTGTGTGTGTGTGTGTGTGTGTGTGTGTGTGTGTGTGTGTGTGTGTGTGTGTGTGTGTGTGTATGTGTGTATGCGTGTCAGAGAGAGAGATAAGTAAAATTACTCCAGGACCTCTAGGAATTTTTCAGTTTCTTCATATGATCTACCCACAAGAAATTTCCTTACTGACAGTTTACATTTATTGTAGGGTTGACCATAGATTGGTAAGGAGGCGTTGATCCTGTTAAATAGCTGCCTAATATTTAAAACGTCGCACTCCTCATAAAGCTTAGTCGTTGTGAACCTCAAAGGTCGGAAGGTAGCCAATTTTAAGATAGCTCGGTGCGCTATTTCCAATGGTTTTAGGAGGGTTTTACATGCGCCACCCCAACAGACTATACAATAACCAATTATCGAGTGGCACAAGGCGTAACAGACCTTTCGCATAATTGTTGAACTGGTGACATGACGTAATGTTTTGAACACAAACATCAATTTCCTTACTCTTCCCGTTAGGATTTCTATATGCCTCCCAAAGGTAAGGCGTTTGTCCAGGGTGATGCCCAGGTACTTTATAGTATCGACAGATTCCAACTGTGGACAGTTGCAATCCGTCGACTTATTTGCTGAACAGTTGTGTACTTTTAGTGTTAGCGAAGTTCTAGGTTATGTAATGATGGATATGGAATAGGTGATAAATTTAGTTTTAGTTGTGTTCAGCGTAAGGGAGTGAGTTTTAAGCCATTTAAAAGTCAAGTTAAGTCCATTTTGGGCCACCTTCTGCAGGTTTGACCATGAGTTAGCTGAGAACGTTAGGGCGGTATCATCTGCAAAGGACACAATTTTACCATTTAGAAGGGAGGTATTAAAAAGGTCATTTATGAATATGAGGAAGAGTGTTGGCCCAAGGATACTGCCCTGGGGTACACCGTACCTCATTGGAAGCTCATCGCTAAGGTAGTCGCCTATTTGTACAGATTGAGACCTATCGGAGAGGTAGCTACGAAACAGTTCCAATTGAGAGCCTCGAACACCAATCTGTTCAAGTTTGAGTAAGAGTAGGGGAATGGGGACGGTATCGAATGCCTTGGCGAGATCCAAAAATACTGTTGCTACTTTTTGGCGACAGTTTAACTTATCTACTATGTGATTAGTCAGATCAAGGATAGCATCATTGGTGGATTTGTTTTTTCGAAAACCGTATTGCTGAGAAGATATCACATTGTTATGTTGCATATACTGTACCAACCTCTTGTTTATTAATCGCTCGAGTAATTTTGAAAGAGCAGGAAGTATTGCAATTGGACGATAATCATTAAACGAGCTCCCATTTCCACCTTTGAAGATAGGATGTATAATAGCCTTCTTTAGAAGAGCTGGAAAAACAGAAGTCCTAAAGCAGAGGTTAAAGACGTGGCACAAGATTGGTGTTAGAGTCTTACAATATCTCTGGAGTATAGTTGCAGGTATGTTGTCCCATCCAGTAGCAGCGTTGGGCCGAAGAGAACGTATCATAGATGTAATCTCATCACGGTCAGTATCGTCCAATACAAAAGACTTTAAGAAGTGTCTATGAGCTTTTGGAGGCCGAGTAGGTGAGCTACTTCCTAGAATCTTCTCCGCTAAGTCCTTACCAATATTTGTAAAGAAAGTATTGAGGTCATTTGTTTCTGTGGATTGTCAGAGTTGTGGAGTAACTGTGTGTTAGCTTGGGTAGGTTTTAGAGTATTAGTAACTTTTTTAATCGCGTTCCACAATTTCTTTGGATTCTTAGCCGCTTTATCTATTTCCTGAGTGTCATGAAGTCTTTTTGTTTTCTTTAAGATTCTAGAACAAAAGTTTCTATAACGTGTATACACTATTTTTAAGGTCGCGTTTTCTGGTGATAGTTGAAGCTTTTTGTGTAATAAATCCCTATGTCTAATGCACCGGAGTAGGCCAGGCGTTATCCAAGGTTTGAGTGTGATTTTCCTTGAAGGTTTTTTCTTTATGATGGTCGAACTAGCAATAGCACCTGATAACATGCTAATTAGTGCGTTAGTGGCGGACTCTGGATCTTGAATATTTATAATATGCGTTAGATCCATTTCTTCTATGTTTCGGTCCAGAGATTCAAGATCAACTGTCTTGAAAGTAGTTGTAACCTTTTGAGTTTTGTTGAATGTCGATTATCGCGACCAAACATAGCCTGTTCTTTCTTAAAGTCTAATCTACACCTTTACCAAATTTCATCAAAATCGGTTCAGTGGTTTTGTCGTGAAAGCGTAACATATGGACAGACAGACAGAGTTACTTTCGCATTTATAATATTACTAACTTTTGCCCGCGGCTCCGCCCGCGTGGATATCGGTTATCGCGACCAAACATAGCCTATGTCCTTTCTCATGGTCTAATATACCCCTATACCAAATTTCATCAAAATCGGTTGAGTGATTTAGGCGTGAAAGCGTAACATACAGACAGACAGACAGACAGACAGAGTTACTTTCGCATTTATTATATTAGTATGGACTAGCTTTTGCCCTCGGCTCCGCCCGCGTGGATGTCGATTATCGTGACCAAACATAGCCTGTTCTTTCTTAAAGTCTAATCTACACCTATACCAAATTTCATCAAAATCGGTTCAGTGGTTTTGTCGTAAAAGCGTAACATATGGACAGACAGACAGAGTTACTTTCGCATTTATAATATTACTAGCTTTTGCCCACGGCTCCGCCCGCGTGGATGTCGGTTATCGCTACCAGACATAGCCTATGTTCTTTCATAAGGTCTAATCTACACCTATACCAAATTTCATCAAAATCGTTTCCGTGGTTTTGTCTTGAAAGCGTAACATATAGACAGACAGACAGAGTTACTTTCGCATTTATAATATTATAGTATGGGTTACATTTCTTTGTAACTACAATACATACACTTCATATATTCAAACAATCACGCCTCCATCCCTCCCACCCTGCCTATCCCAGGCAGTGACAACGTAATTTCACTTGCTACAATTCTAGCATACGCCTTTTGCTTCTTCTACTTGGCTATTGCAGTCTATTGCTGGATCTCTCCCAATATGCGTCACAGCACTTGGCACCCTCTTTTTTCTTTTTTTTTATCGTGCGAATAATCCCCACGAATACCACCTCCCCGGAGCCGGTGGAGGTGGTTATGACAGCCTCGAACCGACTAAAACGCACGCGGTCTTGGGTCTTTGGTTGCCGGAGGTGAGATTGTTGGATACTGCAGAATATAATGATAAATGTATTGGATTGACACGTATTTTAACGTTTATGATAGTCGTCAACATAATGTCAATATCTTAATATTAATCAATATATTCTAGAATGGCTGATCGTCGCCGTCGGCTTTAGTAACTGTAGAGTTGTCTACGGTATTTTAAATTAATTCGTGCTTAAAACTAAAATTACAAAAAGACGACCTAGAAAAGTAGAGGGATTTGAGTAAGCAGTACTTGTGCAAATAAGTTCTCAGTTTTAAAGTGCACTGTTCAAGTCCAAAGCCACTCGTGAATACGGTATTTCATCTAACTTTGGTTTACATATGGTTCATGTAGCAGAGATTCGTGTTAGTATGGTGGTAAAATGCAGAAATGAAAATTTGCGGGGTTATAGAAATGCCCATCCATCCATACGCTCACGCCTATTTCCCTCCGGGGTAGGCAGAGACAACAGCACGCCATTCGACTCTATCCTTACATACTTCACGAGCTTCGTCAACTGTCATAGAAATGCAATTATTTGAAATTATTTTAAACTGGGAATTTTGATTGTTCTACTTCCAAAAAGGAGAAGATTCTTAATTCAGCCGTATTTGTTTGATGATCGTTAGTACTAGAACCTGATTTGATTATTTTTCCATAACGACAGGTTATGGAAAAATAATTAAATTATGGTTTTTATTACATTTTGTATTAAATGCAGATAATTTTAACATTTCAGTGTCTGTGTTTGTTTCTTCAAATAGTTTTTTTTTGTTACAGTTTAATTTAATTTATTTTAGTTATATTGTTCATTCATATTTCAAGTTAATGTTCAATCACGTTTTTATTATAGTTTTATGTACTTATTGATTGAATGGTTATCCAACTGACCAATCAATGCGTGTGTGCGATAAAAACTGTGCAGTTTTTGCACGCACATTTACATTCTCACCGGATTACAAAAGATTCCTCGCAGCTTCACCAGTCAGCAGTTGGCGTTGTAATATGTCCTCGAATATTTTTTATTTATTTATGATTGACGTAAACTTTGCTGGTAGACTTAAATAAAAATACATTTCCATTTTATTTTCCCCGAAAAGTTGTTAATAAAACGATAAGTTAAAGGTGGTAGCAGATCGTTCTTTGATGAAGGCCGCTCACTTTGTCGGCAGAATGCCAAGGTTGTCTTCGTACACTGAAGCCTAGTTAATAATATATTTAATAGTAATAAAACCCCCCCTGTATTAAATGTTGAATGAACCGTTTATATAGTTGTAAAATTATAAAATAAAATGCTTGCAGACTAATACTTTTTTATTTATTAAAATACGAAGTTACATTTTATATGTACAAAAATTACCACAAAAATAGTTCACGTATAGGGGGCCCTCTGGCAAAGTTAACCTCACCTGCAACCTGCGGTGTGCCTGCTAATTGATGAACGAGTCTCTGGCGCCTCTCTCGGGATAAGAAGGTCAGTCATTAAATCCGTATAAACCAAACTAAGAGGAGGAAAAGGAGTAAACGGACCTCGGGTCCCGATCCCGAAGCGAAAGCATATGCGTACGGAACAACGCTAAGATGATGATGTCGATTATATATAGAATAGTCTACAAAGGAAAAAAAAATCTGCGGTAGCCTAGTGGTATGGGTAATGGACTGCTGAGACGAGGTCTCGAGTTCGATTCCAGGTTTACCATGGTACACACCAATGACTTTTCGATGCTTTTTGAAGTTATATGTGTATTTACCGCAGGTTTATAAGTGCCCGGTTAATGGCAATAGGCTCGCCACCTATTACATTGGGACCTAAACATAAACTGGCCAAATGTGGGTGCTAGCACCTCTGCCTACCCCTTCGGGGAATACATGCGTGAGTTTATGTTATGTTATGTAGTCTAGAATAATCACATTTGTAATATTTTATTCCAGTAGATCAATAGTACGGATCAGTTTTACAGACGGGCAGAGCCACTGGCAATAGCTAGTCCAAAATAGACTTGAGAATTTGTCTCGTGAATATCTATTTTTGTTGAAATATCTCGTAAGGAAGCAAACAGAATCTGTAATATTTGTTAAGGATACATCGAGAGCAATCGATCAAAGTTGGACAGAATGTTTGTCAAGTAAATACCTTTCTTATTTGATACTTCTTTTTAGTTCACGATCGAGTTTTGGTTAGTAAGTATGTAAACTTTTTTGGTCGGATCCAAATGATAGATTTGGACGTACTCTTTTGAAATCACACTACGCCGTAGAGGGAGAATATTTATTTATTTATTTATTTATTATTTATTTATTCATTTATTCATAAACAATTTTTACATTGTGTTTGAACTTAAAGATCTAAACAAAATAAAACAAAACAAAAGCAAGCATGAAACGCGCAACACAGTACATTAGCATTCAGTGACCAAAATTTACCAGATTACGTAAAATAAATGTGGTCCGTTTACATGTATGTCTGAAATCTGGCACTACAATATAATAAATTAAATCAAATTACAATAATCAATGTCAAAAAAAGAAACGACATAATAATATAAAATAAAATTAGATGATCCATAATATAATCCAAAAAAATAAAATAATGTCCAATGAAATAGAAATGTCAAAAAAAAGAAGATAATAGTTTAATAATCTAAGTGTATCATTAGTTTATTTAGTCAATGTCATTATGATAGATAACCTTATTAGGTTATATTATTTGTCATCTCGTCGACGGAATAGTAGCACCCTTTCAATAAAAATTCCTTCAATTTGGCTTGGAACTCTCTTTTGTAGATCATCATTTTTAAGTCGTAAGTAAGTAAGATATACCTTTACCTACGCACTACGCAGTGATCGTACTGAAATGACAAAGAATTGAAGTATTGAATAATTGCGGGTTCAAGTCTGGAAAAGAACTCTATGTATTAAATAAATAGTGCTGTTTAGGTAAATTATTTATTTTAAAAAATCATGTGCCAATTATAAATAAAACAGTCCGTTTTGTGATGGTTATAATAGCCTGTATCCAGGATTGTAACTAAGCGAGGATTTTAAACCATCTTCAACATAGGTACTCTAGCCTAGAAAAGGATCAAATCTCTTGGTTTCATTTGTTCTCAGATGATTATTTTCATTCTAATATATTATTTTATTTTCATATCCAAATAGTTTTCTTAGTTACAAAACTGACATTAATCATAAAATATTACGTTTCCATCCTGTCCTATCAGTAGTTCGAGTCAACAACAGTAGCTTTATAGTTGAAATAGTTACCTTCTCGCGATAACTTCCTCAATTTTTCTTTAGCCGAAGGTAAGATAGCCAATGTCACCGACATTTTGAACGTATTACACGGGTCGATTGACTGCTCTGACCTATTATTAAAAATTGTCTTCAATATGCCCAGTAAAGTTATGGAACCCTACTCACGTATCCACCTGCCCTTATTATCTACCAATAGATAGATTATAATCTCATTGAAGAAGTAAAATTTTTTTTGAGTTTGAGGAAATGATAAAAATTGCAAATGAGTGACAATAGAGTACTCATTTATTTATTAGGTTTGAAAAACTTGATTTTGGGGTAACTGTTTCAATAACAATATCCATATTAATATTATAAATGCGAAAGTAACTCTGTCTGTCTGTATGTTGCACTTTCATGTAAACCACAGAATCGATTTTGATGAAATTTGGCATAGGGTTAGATTAGACCTTGAGAAAGGACATAGGCTATGTTTGGTCCAACCGGTAACGGTAACCGACATCCACGCAGCGGAGCCCCGGCCAAAAGCTAGGATTCTAATATTTACAATGATATATTGTACCGTGAGAGTTGTAATGGAAGCACACATGATAATAACCTATCTTTGGCTTTGCCGTAGTTAGATATAAAGTCAAGAGACCGTACTATATCGACTGCACCGATAAATATAGACGTGTGCGTTTATTTCTTTCTTTTTTATCTTAAAATATCTACACAACCATTATTTGGATGTAGATTTGTTAATGTTCAACAATCTAAGGCGATTAAACATCCCCGACCAGGTTGAACCGAATCTAAACTCCACCTAGATCTCTGTCGATAATCTATTATACTCATGACTAGAAGCTACATTGTTGATATTATTAAACCTGAATCGCGGGGCTGTTCTATTAATTTACAGTTAAAACTTTGCTTTAAATAAAACTTAGATTGACTGAACAGGATAGGCAGTTTTAAACTGGTGATATGCGGGTATCATTTGAACCTTACAAACAGATTCCTTTGTTTTCTTTCTTGATTCGAATACAGGAAGGAAAACCCGCTGGGTTTATAGGCATGGTATCTTTCGACTAACCTCTGGGGGCTGGTAATCGTGAGGGTTCACAAAGCGCATAGAAATGCTTAATACATATCAGCTTTGTATGAAAGGAGGACGAACATTGTGTGAAAGATCACATTTGTTTTATTGAAGCCGTTAATGCTCAACCCTGAGGGGGAGGGGGGGGGGCTGCACTAGAGCGTCATTTGTCAATCAATAGTTGGTACATCGGCAGGTAGCTTAAAGGTGAGGTTAACTTGGGTCCCCCAGATTTCCCAAATACGGTTTACTGTGAGAATATTTTGGTCTTTAATACTTATGCAGCCTGCAGTGGTCACGAAAACTAAAAAATAAATGAAGTTATCTACGACACTCCACACAACACTATCTAGATTCAAGGTAAACATATCCTAGATATTTGGTATCCTCTTTCAAGGAACAAACAAAAAGAGGATCACTAAATTCACAGTATTCGTTACGTATTCAATTCATCCCAGCAACCTTCTTTATCTTCATGATTTCTAGTTATCATCCCATAAATTTCAAACATAAAAGAACAGAAAATGTACAAACGTATACTTGGAAAATGAATTAATTCGCCGTAATGACAGGGACGACGAAACAACGAAAAACAAAACAACGGACTTCAAAGACGCTGCCATAGTTTTTAGAAATATTTAATTTAATTAACATACATGTTTGTTTTTAAAGCCTTCAAAAGCTTGGTCAGTAATGTCTATTCAAAAAGGTATTTTACTGCCTCAATGAACCAGTTAAACAAAACATTACTACTGTTAGTATTGTTTTCTGACTATATACAATGTTTACTATTAAATAAGATCAATCGGTGGTTTGGTGATTATGTCTTCATCCTATAACGTTAAGGTAATTAATGCGATTAGTTTTCATTCCATTGAACAAACGTTTACCGGCATAGTTTTGAATGTTATTTGTGTTAATGTAATTTTTTAGGACTATTCAATCATTTCATGTTCAAATTAAATATCTGTTTTGTGATTCAAATAAATAAACTGTGAAATGTTGAAATATTAAAGTATGGTTTTCTATCTCATGTTGTTGCAAGAGTTGAGAAATTTCAACTTTTTCATTGAACATAAATTAACAAGCTATTCTGGTTCAATTTTGATAAACGACGTAATGTATATATATAACCATGTTGGTGATTAAATGTAATAAATGAATACAAAGCTTCAATAACTACACTAAAAAAATACGAATAAGTACATTCTTTTTGGTTCTATTGATAACTCAATTACATAAAAGTAACTTAGTAGAAGGAAACGTCGTCCATACATATAAGTAGTCCAATGTTTTATCAATATCAACCTTTATTTTTGCTAACTGAGCATTTTCTACCACGAAAGTCAACATATGCCAGTATTAGGGAACTTTTTGGACGAGATTCAAAACGAGCGTCAAACTTTATGTTCGCAACATACGCCTATTCATGATTCAGCTAACTTTTGTTATGGGAAGAAAAACAATGTGTATCAGATGTTAAATAGGTTATTAGGACGAAGAAAAATAAACAATTTAATTAATGCTTATGTTACGATTATTTTAGTATATACCTAAGTACCTATATACAAAACGAATTATAGAAAAGAATGTATGCACATTACTTGCAAAAAATTGAATTTCAAATTTTCGCATTCCATATGTACAATAATTCTAACAGGAATTAACGCGATACCTTGACCTCTCCAGCTGACGTTGAATTTCTTGACTGAGGAGGGGGCTCACGTTGACAGTGCTATGGCTACGCACACGTATCCAGGAGCTACCTATCCCGTCATTGGTCGTGGTCCACCTGGGTGGACCACGGGCACCTTTTCTTTATCGTGGTTCACCTGAATTCACCTAGGTGGACCAGGGGCACTATTTTTTGCCGGTGGTCCACCTCAGTTCACATAGGTGGACCACGGGCAAGAGAGATCTAATCCTCACATACACCACTTTCATATCAGAAAATTCATAACTTACCTATGGTTTAAGTGTTACAACTACAATGATGTAGTGTTATTATAACATCGATTTTCGGACGCAAAGCTAACTTAAATGTATAAAATAAATAAACAAATAAAAATTCCTATCCACAGTTCTAAAATCCAAGCTCAACTCATTGAAAGTTTAAATTCAACCTTACAAGTTACCTCGTAGTAATTTTGAAGGGAAATTTTAGTTGTAACATAATAGCTATTTGAACTGTACTAGCGGAGTGTACTTGTAGTTTAATATTTACTAAGGTTCTATTGACGTTGGCGATATTATACTGAGTTCTGCATTGACACTTGCAACCTTTCAAAATAAGTGTTTATTTTTATCAATCCTTTATTAACATTTTATGGGCCAAACTAGTGTTAGCTTTAGCGATGCTTTGGTAAAGGTGTACCTTACCCATAGATAAGTGTTGATATGGATCCGTTACTTCGATCATAATTCAACTACAGTAATATACGGTAGCAAAATCATTCTCCCAAAATAATTTTGTTCTTTAATGAATTGATGAATATATAAGTGATTGATTAATTAAATAAAACTATGAACAAATGAATGAATTGAATATACGCATTAATGAGTGAATGAATAATTAATGGCAATTTATTTGCTAAAATATTAGTTACAAGATACAAATTAACAGTGTGTTTAGAAGGATTAATAAGCATAATAATATTGTGTATGCAACGAGTAGGCGGCAAGCTTGTTAATTAATTCTGTATAAACACATGTAGTTTCTCCAATAGCACCCATCTGTGTAAACTTGTTCTACAGTATTGTTATTTTAATTCCTGACGATTAAATTTTCAAACCAGTGCCGTGACCATGCAACAAATTGTGATAAACTGCCTAAAATGATAAGTGACTCTATATATCTTGTAGATAGGTATAGGACTCTGAGAAAAGTTCCTAGGTATTCCTAGAAAGATGATAATACTAATTATATTCCACAAAGATAGTTTAACATAACCTAACTTTTCAAAATAATTAATTACGCAGGTATGATAATCGAGTCATTTCTAGAAAATATGTCACCAGCACCCAGATTGCGTAGGTACTATTTCCTACCCATATGTCTTTTAATACGGAATGAGGCAGCAGTATACAGTGAATCTTAATTATCTACTGATAACTTAGCAATAAACAAACAGAAACTAACCGCGTAATATCTTCGGAACGACAAAAGCCAAATATTTATACACACGTCCTTTTAATTAACCGAACAGATTTCCAGATTCGTATGTTACTCATAAATCGTTCGCGATACACGGAAAACGTGCTACAGTTGCGGATGGCATCGCCAAGAGTAATTTAGTCAAGACAATTACACCTTTATTTTTATAACTATAAAGCCTTCATGAACTACAAAGTTAAGTTTGTAAACATCACGCCAAAGTAAATAGCTCAATACTGTTTCAACGAAAATGAGGTTTGTTACTTTCAAAATTAGGTTCAAATTTAGTGTAATGATAATTTTGCCAATTTACTCTTCAATCGTTTAACAGTTTATATAGTGGAATGGATCAAACATACCGAATGTTTAACTGAATGTTAAGTTCGCAGTATTGTTCTGTGTTTAATATTTACGCTGTTGATACTTAGAGAGCAGGTGTTGATGAACTTGATAGGTACCTATTAGATAGTAGGGTATCAACTGTCTGAAACGTATATATGCTTCGTTAAGTAAGACATCTGAATAAGCGATAGGTCAAATGGCAAAAGCATTGGCTGGTACTACTTTAGCTTTGTTAAGTATAAAAACTATGTAATTTGATCGATAAGACATACATAACGGATATTGAAGTCGGAAAACAGAAGAATCGTTCGTTACTTTAGAATTTTGTTTCTGAAGTGAATTCTTTCATTTTTCGATATTTAGATACAGTATAGCATTTTAGATGTCAGTGAGTTTACTTTGCATAAGCAGCTGATAGACGTGTTAAAATTTCTGTCTCATTTTCGTGGCGTTTTAGCACTAGACTTCAAGTGCCAAAACGCTCTATTTTGGAAGATTTCAACCTCGTCCTTCAACGGAAAAAGTACAATGCCTTTCAATGATAAGCCACTGCGTGAACTTTTTACTCTATCGGTTTCCAATATTATCCAAGATTATTGGAAGTACCACCAAACTTAGTACTCGTGAATTACTTTCTTACTTTCCTCAGATAACTAAAAATATACACATGATTACTGTTTCACTGAATTTTGAAGTTCAAAATCGCGATCATTTTTATCGCTAGGTTATTTTTATGGGGATACAAAATTTCCAAAATAGATAATTCCCTTACTTACACACAATGTACCAAGCCATTTGATACTTTCTTACACAAATTACGAGTAGGTATAACTTATGTGATGCTGATGTATGCAAAACTGAAGTTATTAAACTCCTCCAAAGTTCTTAGACGGAACTACGTCCTAAATTGCATTCAATATAAAATGTAAATTACTAAGCAAAGGCTTCTACAACAAGAACAGACATCTTGTCTGTAATTATGACAGACTCGAATGAGTAAATTTATAATGTTACAAAGTCCAATAACTTGTAAGTTTTGCCGGTCCATTCCAACCTTACCGAGAAGCCTAATGAATGTATGAGGCAGGAAATTATGGAACAGAATTTTCTCTCCATGATGGGAGGTCATAGCAGTCGCTTTACGAAGCTCGTACTAAGTCTGGCATACTTAGTAAGATATTTTTTACAACCATTACATGATAAAATCTAATTGCAGTACTTCGACATCACCAATAGGTTTTGGAATATAGATGGCAGTTGTTCCGCACTGGAAAATGTGGATCCCGGACTCTAAGGTAAGGCCTCGGATACGATCCGGATTAACGCAAGTAAAATGATAATGAGGATGAGGGTGTTGAAACTATAACTACTGGTGTTTGGTATTATTAGAAATTCCAAAGGTATTTTGCGTAATTAACATTAATTAAAGGTCATTAACACAGGAATCTGATATAGTTCATAGCCCCATAATTTTAAGCAAGTGGCTACCAGAGCAATCAAAACCGTTAATTAAGTAGCTATATTAGCTAAAGCGCGTAATAATTATGATAAATTCGCATTATGTTACTACTAGCCGTAACCTGAGGTACCAAACGTGTGATATATTATGCTCGTTTCCGAGACCCACAGCCATCTATAAAGTTTACATTTTCGAGCCCAAGAAGGCATTCTTCGCCTAGTCGGTTATTTGGCAGATTCATTGATTACGAGATGAACCTG
Source organism: Eilema sororculum (assembly GCA_914829495.1). Taxonomy (NCBI): domain Eukaryota; kingdom Metazoa; phylum Arthropoda; class Insecta; order Lepidoptera; family Erebidae; genus Eilema; species Eilema sororculum. The sequence goes on from OU618532.1 coordinate 6,441,153, forward strand.
GTGTAAGTCGCAAATGCGCTGATAGGCGAGACTCCTATCAACTCATTTTGGATCCTATAATCCAGACTATAATCTCTACCTCTGCTAAATTACAACTAGATCCGTTCGGGCGTATTTTGCGTGGAAGTTTTCTTAATGCCACGGCCTTGCTGCCTTACTGTCTGTCAATAATTATGAAGTAATTTAGCATCAAAAGTACTGCCTGAAGTCGTGTGACTGCACTACAGTTTACCGAGTTATGTAAATAAATTAAGCTGTAAATCATTACTACACCTAGGCGTTGTTGCAATTATACTGGTAATTATTTGGCATAACATGATAGTATAGCCGTAATATTACAAAATCCCGTTTGTACTATTAGAGATACTAAAACCTGATACTATCCAAGCCTTTGAATATGTCACTAATAATTTCAGTCCAGAAATGTAAACACAAGTGGTTACAGCTCACTGGCAGCAGAGTGAGTACTATGACCGCAAAACGTCTAATCCAATCCAAAGTAAGACATCGACATAACTGTCTGCCTGGTGGGTTATCTAACACTATTAATGCTGATCAGCTGTCCTAGAGATTGCGTAACGATAGCCATCGATTTAGTTTCAATGTAGTTGTGTAAGGTATTTCAGAAAAGTGAAACATTGGTATAATTTATTTAGACGTTATGTTTTCTTGAACTAAGCCCTGCAGTTTTGGAAAGCATTGTCCATTATAATCATCTTCTATGATGCCTCGCCATTAAATATTTTAAACTAGAATTAGATAATTCACTGCAAATGTAGATCTTCAGACTTGACAGACAAAGATGAAGGTTTTATAAGGATGAATAATTGAATAAAATTGATATATATCTCGTCTGAGTGAAAGTTATTGTGAAAGTGACCTACGAAATTCAGATGAAGCTGAACTAGAGATTAAAATTAATGGGTAACAACTGAAGACCGACCGCTTTAATCTAAAATAAATTGTTTACTAAATTAATTGATCCAAGAATTCCACAAACTAAGTAAAGTATTCAAATGGCTTTTTAAGTTACATCGAACTTTTTACTTATCCTTAAACCAAGTAGATATAACCTGTTTAGGAATATGAAACAACTGATTTATTAAAGAAAAAGGTTTAACTTATTTATCTACATAATAAATGTCTTCTTCTTCATTCTTCATCATCAAAGTCTATCTCCATAAATAAAATTGAATCTAGGATAGAATGGTTTACATTATTAGTATGACGTTGATATCTTCAATGAAAGTAGTGCAACATGAGTAAGTCATAGAAAAATTAACACTCTTGTATCACACTAGGAGGTTCAACAGACAGCCTCCGTGGCGTAGCGGTTTGTATGCAAGAATGTGTTTCTTTATCGTGCGCAAAATCCCCACGGGTACCACCCCCACGGAGCCGGTGGAGGCGGTTATGTCGGACTCGAACCGACTAAAACGCACGCCGTCTTGGGTCCTTGGTTGCCGGAGATCCTACCCGTTAAGCCGTCAGTCCCGGCTATCATACGAACGTCTACGGCAATTGTAATGTGTAGTTGGAGCCCTAAAAAGTCTTACAACTGGTCTGGCTGCAATGCTTCGATATAGCTTTTGGGTTGTGGTGTGGTCAGATCGTAGTCGCTCCATAGAAATAATCTAAATTCAGCTAAATCCGTAGTTAGACTGGTAAAGCGGACCCCAGATTCAAAATTGAAAGCTTCGGATGCGACTGGGATTCACGTTAAGATGAAGAAGAAGGAGGTCCAACCTAGTGTTATCACTTTGATGAATTTCAGGAGAATTCTGCGAAAGTATATTGAACACGTATTTATGGAAATACTTTTGATATAAAACGTCTGGCGCAATCTCACAACAACAGTATTGAGTAAGTAAGTATAATTATTATGTAGGTAAGTACTATTTACTAGTTATCTCCTTTAATAATTTTACAATTAGTTACATGACATTAATTTATCCTAAAATTATAAAAATAGTAGTCAAGTAGCCAGCCATACTTTTGTCACGTAAATAACCCACCCCGGGTCGTGTCTGGTGCAAAGGAGCCCAGAACACTGGCCGCATTTCCGCGTTGGATCGCAATAGTTAGCCTTTGCACCAGGTACGATCCGGAGCGGGAGTCACCAGTCTTTTCTCTTAATCGCTGACCTATGTCAGCCACCAGCTTTTTCGCTTCTCTGCCCCAACTGCCCATGGTCTCGAACGCGACCGGTACCACGATATATTGGGGCTCAAGGGCCATGTACTTTGCACGTTTTTTTGCACGCACTATTTACTTAAAAATGTTCTAAATTTATTCGTAGGAACTGAGTAGACTTATTAAGATACAACAATTACTTGACCCAAAAATATTATCTGGAATGTCCAACAGTATTAATGGATACCACAAGATATACTCAGAGGTCATTAGCCCTGATTTTATATATCCTAAGTAATGTTACTGTTTCGTATGTAAATTTGCTTTTAGTATTCAAAGCGAGGGCTGATGTGTGAATATAATTTCGGTAGCACTTTACTTCTTTGGGTTCTGTACAGTTTATTTAAAGAATAACCTATGACCACGACTCCGGTCATGGGATTGCGACCCTGTTTCTGTGACCCATAGGTATGTATTTTGATATAAAAAGTAGTTCTAAAATATATCCTATGCCTGGTTGGATAAATTCTAAATTTCGGGCAAAGTAATTTTCGTGTGATCGAGAAAAAGAACCAGTTTCGCAGTTATAACACTAGTTAGGATTCAATTTACTTCCAAATAGTCTTATATGAAATAATCTAACTTAATTTTTCATTGTATAATTCATAAACCACAGACTGTTAACCAGAACTTCAATCACGTGAACTTCCTGTTTGATGTTTCATTTTAGTTGTTTTCGTATTGTCATGTTTGTTTGTTTTTCCATCTGGTGGAGCCTGTGATTGTCTGCCACCTAAGTGGTATAAAAATATAGTTACTTTAGAGATCCGGTTCTTAGCATTCCATGGATTCACCGTGCGGTCGCCGGGTCCATGGCGTGGTACAGAGAGGAACACTGTGACGGCGCCTGGGACTTGCGACCCAGGTGTAGGTTTAGGGTGGCCACCTTGTGATGCATCAGCGCTCACCTCCACCGTCAGCCGTGTTCCCCCCTCTACCTATCCAAATTTGGTAAGATCCTATCAACGCCGTTTTAGATATTCGTTTGAGTAAAGAGCTTACTGAAGCTCTTGGCAATCCGAGGTCTTTAAATAAGTTATACAGGGATTTAGCTGGAATTCCCCTTGCTCCTACTTCCACGGCGTAGAGTTTAACCACATAGCCATTTTTGGTTAACTCGTTGGTCAGGTCAAAGTATTTGTTTATTTTTATAGCGTGGTCTTTAGGTATGTTAGTTTCCCACGGTACTGTGAGTTCTACTAGTACTGCACGCTTTTGCTGTTTTGAAAATAGGAATATATCGGGTCTGGATGACGAGGCACAAACATCCTCCGGTATTTTATAGTGTTTCTCATACGAATCTGCGAGTAATGTCCAGTCAGCGGCTGCTATCAAAATTGAGTACGGCTTTTGATTTGTCTTTTTTGAGCAGCCTTCCTTTACAAACGCGACGTCATTTCTTTGGTTTGTGGTTAAACCCTTTTTCGCTCTAGCTACCGCCAAACTTACCGCCTCACGTACGATTTCTAATACCTTATCATGTCGGCGCGAGTAATGACCCCGGTCTAATAGCGTCCTACAACCCACCAGTAGGTGCCTAGCAGTACCAATTGCTTCACCACATGAGTTATATGTTTCATCTGTGGCTTTTCCCCATCTGACAAGATTGCTTTGGTCGGGGAGGGTCAACTGGAATGCATTGAGATAGAATTTAAGGAGAGCCGGTGACCAGTCGTATATTAAGGTACGCCATTTTAAGGCTATGGGAATACAAAATTCACCTAGTGTTAACCATTCGTTTTGTACTTCTAGGTTCATTGCGTGCACTTTGTAGGTATTATTTTCATCTACTTGAAGAAAAGATTTTGTTATGTCTTTGTCTGACTGCCTCCTAGTATTATCCAAACCTACCCTACCAGTCTGCGAGCCTATCATGAATTTTTTATGGAATTGGAGGCGCGACTCGAGCTCTTTAGTACTTTGGTCTTTTGGAAGAGCTTGCACGATTTCGTCTTTTGATTTCGCTAGGACGTGCATTTTGGTTACTCTTAGATGTTTATAGAGTTCCGATGGTTTCTTGAACGTCATTCCAAAGTTATTTGAGGCTCTATATAATGTCGATGGGTCTGCCGACTGAGCTAGCCCCAGCCACGACTTCAATGTCTTCGTAACATTCGCATCTAGTTTTTTGAGAAGGCTCTGGCTTATATCATAAACAAGAAACGGCCAGTTAAGACGCGAGGTTAAATAGTTGTCGTAAATCCACGCTTTTTAACATTACTTAGTGGCTGCTAATCTACCTTTTGTATATCGATAATGAAGTTATTAATTACTTCTTCTAAAGCTGGAGTGCAACCTCTGTTATCTATTTTTCTTCCGAGAAATTTAAAAGGCACGGTTTCGGATATAGTCGAAACGTTTTCCCCGCGTATACTAAGCCCTGGATCATATGAGGTATATCTGGTACCCCGCCTACCCAGACATAGACAGTAGCATTTGCTAGGTTTTGTTTTCATTCCATCTGTCCATGTACAGAATTCATCCACTTTACGCAACAGGTCTTGGCACTGCTTTGGGCTGCGAGTAAGTATTGCGAGATCATCTGCAAATGCGAGGATGGATTCCGTGTATTTACCGTTTAGTTTAAACCGATAGCCCCACTTTCTCTCATGTGTGGTAATACTATCTATTAAAATATTTATTACTATATTGAAAACTATAGGTGACAGACAGCAACCTTGGAACAGACCTACATTATAATTTAAAGGTTGCGTGTGGCCATCCTTGGTGTTTATAACAAATTTTAATTTATCGTAATAAGAGGCTATTATTTCCCGGATGATCGACGGAAAGTTATACCATTTTAATGCAAACAACATAAGCTGGTGGTGTACTGAGCCAAAAGCGTTTTCTAAATCTATCCAACAAACTGTTATTTGCCTTTCATTTAATCTGGCATCTTTGAGGCTTTCCGCCAGTAGTGAATTGTGTTCCAGGCATCCAGAAATTCAAGGAACCCTTTCTGGTGACTAGAAACTATCCCACCAGATTCGGAAATTTTAGATTAATTTTAATAAAATCATAAAAATCTATCTAAAATTTAATAAATAAATATATGTTAAACCGAAACTAATCAAAACGTTTTCAGTTTCCACGAAATTAAGTCATGTTTGGATCCTATTTTTAAAAGTAGTAGTAGTATATCGTTTTTTATTCATTTCAACTTTTATGTACATAATTTAAGTAATATAAATAAAAATATAAAGCAAGGTACGTGCAAAACTGTAGGTTCAGGCGTCAAAGAATTCCTCCAAACCAGACTCGCACCAAACCAGAAGTCTCTAATACGGATGGAACGCCGGCGGTGACAAGAGCCCGACGGATTATGTCATTAAAGTACGAGTGCCGCGAAAGCCGTCCCGCGCTCCTGCTGCATGAGACCATGGTGTCCAAGGCTACCAACTTCTTCTCCACAGAGACATCGATGTGGAGAAATGCAAGGAGCACCTAAACGAAGGCAAGCAGCGATACGGAAGGTGTTGTCGTCCAACATGGTATCAATGTTGGGCGATGGTAGTGCATGAAGCCAAACACCAGATTCCCGTTCCCCCACAGCAAAAAGGCGAGCACGCTCCGCATCATTGGTGGAAGTAGAAATGAGATGTTTTCTTACCATGTTGCAGAGCGGCACGTCTCATTGTCTCTGGGAAAATGGGTTGGCTGGCAAATCAGTGTTCGGGAAAAACATTTTCCAAGCATTTAAGGTTTTGGCTTTGCCTGGCACTTCCGAATTAGTCAGGCTAGGAGTTAGGATTTTTCTAACTAATTCATCCGTGCCATGCTACGAAGACAAAAATGCTGGTAGACTTACGTCGGTAATTTTGCGAACGCCGAGCCCGCTTAGACGCACAGGCATGGACGCCTGAAGCCAGACTCGGTCGTTCATATCCACGTTTAGAATTTTACAAAGTGTGTTTTGAATCAATCAAAATCAAATCAAAATCAAAAATTATTTATTCGGTAACAAAATACAACAATAACATTGGTTTGTGATTGGAGCCTCCTTTTAAGCAAGAAATGCTTGTAGTAGGACACTCCGCTCTTCCATATCTTGAATATTTTTATATTAGATACAAGATACATACAATCTGTTTTTTTATTTTGTCCCATATGTGTGTGTGTGTGTTTGTGTGTCTGTCTGTGTATGTGTGTGTGTGTGTGTATGTGTGTGTGTATGTGTGTGGGTATGTGTGTGTTTAATTAATGATTACTGACTGCACTTATTTTATAAGTGCCTCGGTGTCGTCATAGCTCAATGTTTTTAACCATACTATAAGTAGCATTTTTACTTCGTGAGTTTGTTTGTTAAATATACGAATTTTTGTATTTATTTTGTTGTATAATTTAGCAGCACGAACAGTATATTGATTGTCAGCAAACTTAGTTCTTGTCACTGGTATATCCGCAACAACATCCTTACGCCTCTTTAGATTTATGCTAGTATTGTATGGAAGTGATTTGTGTTTTTTCATAATAATTTGCGCAATATATAATTTTCTGACAGATAGCAGGTTACTTATTTGATAGAGATTTTCAGTAGGGAATCTAATTGGCTTAAAATACATTATTTTGATTAGCGATCGTTGTCCTCGTTCGAGCTCGATAAACCTTGTTTTTATAGCACCACCCCATACTGTTATACAATACACAAGAACGGATTGTACAAGTGCAATGTAGATTTCATTGAGGATATTCCTAGAATGCCTTGATGTATTGATTAAATTAGTTGGTACCACGTGTCTGAGGGTTTTGAATATCCAGCTTAATTTTCTAATTCGCTTGGTTACATGTTCAAGATGTGGGAACCATGACAAATTTTGGTCTATTATTACGCCTAAGTATTTCGTCTCTAGAACATGATTTATTTTTGGACAGGTGCAGTTTACCCGTGCACCACAGGAATGAATCCGAAGAGAAAGGTCTTCCTTGGGTTGTGTACGTTCAGTGATGGTGAAACAAATATAATTTGTTTTAGCGGTGTTTAATGTCAACAAGTTATCGTTAAGCCAGTGACTTATCTGAGCCAAGCCCTTCTCAGCACTACTCTTAACGTTGGACCAGTTGTTGCCATGAAACACAACAGCAGTGTCGTCGGCGTAAGAAAATATCTTCGCGTTGTTAACTTTTAAGTTACAGAGATCGTTAATATACACAAGAAATAATGTAGGGCCTAAAACGCTTCCTTGAGGCACGCCATACGAAACTACTACTTCATCACTGATGTAATTTTCACACTATCCATTTTGCATAAAAGAGCCAAATAATTAAAAAGTTGAGTTGAACGGAGGACATGTGTAAATTTAGGAAAAAAAGGATAATATCGGATTATAGTGAAAGCAGAATGGATATGAATTTGTTGCAACCGGTCCGAAACTTCACAAAAAAATTTAATCTTTTCACCCACGAAAGAGCCATATGCTTCCTCTAAGATTGGGGACCCAAGAAGGCGGAGAGAATCTTTTTGAATAAGTTTTAAAGGAGGACGGCCACGTTGTATGAACCAAGGCTGAGGCGTAGACATTTTTTTATTTATATAGAAAAACCTTCATTTGGTAACTGAAGCTATGTATAAAGCGATAATATAAATGGTTTAGTACCAACCTAATTTAAAAAAATGGTTCTTACGTTTATTTTTATTTAATTTTCTTCGTCACTTTCGTACACCAATAAAAAGCTATCGAGGAACCTAGCTAGCGGAGTTACAACTTCAAACCTTGCCCAACCCAAGTACCTACCAGATTACAGACATAATATGAGAGCAACAATCCACTGTCCTTAGGCCAACAATGCAGTTACAATAATATTCTTTTATAGTATATTATTTGTGGTGTACCGTGTAATTGTAGAATTATATGTCGCACTTCATCTAGGTTTAGAATATGTCTTCTACTATGGGTCACATCAGCACCACAATTAACGAAATGTGTCAATTCCACATCAAGCCTGTAGAAATCGGGCTATACATGTTCAAGCGTAAGTCTTCATGTAGAGCGGGTGCAGTATTCAATGATTGGCCAGGGTCAACGTTTAAAGAAGACGATACAGGGTCCAAAAGCAAGCCAGGGTCGTCGTATGAGTTATCGCAATCCATTTTGCCGCACTCGTCAAGCGAATGAAATAACAGTAGTCGGGTGTTATTAGAGTAAGAAAATAGAATACCTACCCATGCCCTTTATAATTTTTCTATTTAATTATATTTTAGGCATACATTTTGGTTTCAAATAAAAAATATTTAGATAGTGAATGAAAAATAATCATAACTTACGGGTGTTACAGTCTTTGACAATATCTTGATAATTATATTTTTATTTATTAGTCGGAGATTTTATTTTATTCTTCCTTCAGATTTTTATGTGTGCAACATTAAATGCCTTTTTGATAACGAATGTAAAACATATTGTGCTCAATCATATTAAATACTTCCAAACATTCTTTCAATGTGGGTTTGCTTGATACTACAATATTGTGCCTAATATTATTTCACAATAAAAGAAGACTATAACCATTTTCTTTTCTTTTGCTACGAAACAGCTGCACAGCAGAGAGCCGACTCTGGCCGTCCTCCTTTGGGGCCAAAACGTTGAATTTTGATAGAGTTGAGATACTGTCAATGTTGTCCTTAAGGAAGATTTCACATTTAGTAGGATTTCATTGTAAGCCGATAGATTTAAATTCATATTTTATAAAAGCCAAGTCTTTTAAAACTGTATTAACGTCTCCTCAATAGTCCCGTCATCCAGATACCATGTATTAAATTTAGAATTTCGCTGCCAAATTAGAGGATGGATGGAGGATTTGCCAGGCTAAAAATGAGTGGCCCAAGAGGTACACCTTTTGTGGGAAAATTTGCCCGCACAGGAATAGTTACGTAATGGGATCCAGTATGAAAACGAATTACATCATTCTCTCATTTAATAGCGTTTACCAATAAATTTACTAAGAAGCTACATATTTCCAAAATAATTACACGACTATAAAAATACTTCCTGCTATATAGAATTCTCAAAACCAAGTCTGACATATGAATTTTCTTCAAGACAAAAAACACAAAAAAAAGTAGTAGTAGTTTTGCATTTGACAATACACATTTCTAAGCATTGTACCATTGACGTGGTTGATCAAGGCCTCTTTAATACACTTACGTAACCCTGAAATGACAGTGTAAGTACAGTCACAGGGTGAAGCGTATCTAAGTATAGCTTTACTTCACCATGATGAAAGTGACACGTATCTAACGAGCTCACGTCTATCTTTTACGTTAAGATATATTTAATTAGATATCAGTGATGCTGGTCATGAAAACATCAAGTCGGGTAATAATGTTGGTTTTGTTTTATCGAATGCACTTTAAAATGAAAAGATTTTTAATGGATTCTATTTCTTTTTTTTTTTCAATCACGTCAATTTGACTTCATCTCGCCTGATGGTAAGTTAAAGGCAAAAATTTCAACAATATTTATATAATTTGTACTGTTATGCATCGCTTACTTCTTAGTAACCATAATGACGCAAGACGGTCAGACTAAAAATGGAAGTTAAGTATCTTATAAGAATTCTGATCGGTATGTACAGAATTTTCGGGTCAGCACCCATTGGTCCCCTAAAACTCGAACCCTAGCATAAAAGTTGTAGTAAATTCAACGCCTTTTTAGGTGCTCATTGGTCCCTCGGTTGGATACTAATAATATTAATTAAATTTTAAGGTACCCATTCCCCTGGAATAAAATAAATTATTAAATAAAGATTCGACCCCTACTCAGGTCCTCTACTATTAATATACAAACAACTATATTTTTTACATAAAATCCGTTGATTTAGTACAGTTGTGAACAACAAGTTTAAAGAAACTTTTTCCGTGATTCTTCGTTTTCGTACTAAAATATTTTTGCTTTAAATTTAAAACGAGGCAGTACTTGTATAATAAACCTCCTGAAATGGATTATCGTCTTGAATAGAACAAGCAACATCATTTTAAGGCTGATCCGAGAAGGCTTATGAACTATCCATCCATGTTCGAACCCCGCTGAATACACCTATTCAGAGGTGTATCAACAATTTTATTGTTATTTTTCAAGTTCAATATAAATATCGTGTTATTAGTATAGTTACAGCAACTAGAATGGTAACAGGTAGGAATGATAATCAGCTAACATAAACATGGTTTTTCTGCTTTTTTTACATAATATATCCTGCCAATTTGAAATGAATTCAATCAGTAGAAACAGGAAATTGAGAAATGTGGTATAAGATTGATTGTGGTAAGGTATGCACACCTATTTGTGGGTAGAGAATTTTGGGACAGGGACCGCGGTCCCGGATTCCCCTTTTAAAAATAATAATAATTTTTGAGGATTATTTTGGGACCACAATTAAATTTTAATTGTGATGAAATTTTAAATGAAATTTTATAGCATTTATTAGACTAACTTTTAAATTAGAAATACATTGTGAAAAAGAAGAACTCAAGTGGAACCGTCGCCCATAAAGAGGGATTTAAGAGAAGGGAAATTTGAAGTGATTCAGGTGTGACTCAATAGTTCAGTTGGAAGAGCATTCCCCCTGTAAGGGAAAGGTCGTGGGTTCAAGTCCCACTTGAGTTCTTCTTTTTTCCCGATGTATTTCGAACCACAAATAAAGTAAGTAAAGTTCGTATCTTAAGAAAGTATGGCCACACAATGTCGGGTTGTCCTCTTAATTTGGCATAAACATCATAAGTCTTGTAATGTATCTAATCATAAAATCAGTTCAGGGGGCCTACCACAACCGTTTACAAAACAGTCTTATTGCAGGAGAGTTTTGTGTCAAGCTTAAAGTAATCTTGCTTATATTCGTACCACAACCGTACATTGTGCATGTCATGTATTCCTGCTGAGTGCTTTTGTGACGTCAAATTAATTTTAGTTCATTCAATTCGTACTATGACGAGATTTTAGAGCAGTATTGTATTTAACATTATTGTTTTTATGTCAAATTTAGCCGTTTTAAAAAAGTTGCTAGGTAGCAACTTTTTTATTATTGTTTTGCAAAATACTGCTCAAAAAATCATTTTCGTAACCCAAAAAGCAAGTAAACCGTATTTATATACATTAACTTAAACAAGAAATGGTCAAGCTGACTATTATAACGGTTTAAAAGTACTTTTTATTGTGTTCCACGGATACCTCCCTGTTTGGCCAACACGGCCATTATATCTAACTAAACCAACTAAAACCGCACGCAGTTTCAATTAGGTGGATCAATAAGGCATTTTCGTCACCCACGCTCAGTCTTCTCCGGTTTTTAGCTAGCATGGTGCCCAGTGAGAAGACTCGCATCCCGGGAAACGCCTATAATTACAAGTATAAATTGTATAGAAGAATGCATAGGAATTGCTTAGATATTAAGCAAACAAATACAATTCTAAATATTACAAGTATTTTACTTCAAAGTAAAAACTTCTTTTTAAAAATCCTTTTTGAATAAAAGAACTCTATGGTCTCTAAAAAAGAAATCACTGACATTAGGCGTAGGGCTTGACTCCAGGGAAGATTTCAGTATCCGGTGATTTTTCTCTAGGTTTAATAAATCTTCGAAAAGCCTCCGGACATTCTTCGATTACGCGGAAGTATATTTAGTCAGTTTCGTAATTTTTTTAAGTACCTACCCATTTGAGACATTGTATTACTATTATTATCATAATCCTCTTATTAAAACATTATGAAAACGTCCAATTTGTAGACTAATGAAATCAACTTATTACCGAATTTGTGACCGGAATACGGCAATAGGTGGACCGACCGAATGCAATGATTGATGAAATGTGGGTGTTGATGTTAATTCGCCTCTGCCAAAACACTCCGGGGATATAGGCGTGATTATATGTATATATTACCTACTTTTTAATAAATGCACGAACATCTATACATCATATACTTCGATAAAATCGTATCGCTATGGAATCTAATCATATAATCAAAAATATATAGTAAAATAGTGTTCATGAAAAAAGGCGAATATTTAACTCTATATAAAATCTCCGGAGTTTTTGGAAAGATAACCGGTTGTTCGCAAAAATCTCCAGAGGTGCTCCGGTCTTTTTGTCTCCGGAGTACAGCCCTAATGCGAATGAATTATTGCAAGGAATACATAACTCTTTCTAAATAGTTCATTCATTTCCGTCAATAAGCAGGAATAAAATAAAACATTATTGTACGCTCATGGTACGAATTTGAGTAAGGTTATTTTTGTGCCTGCAACAAGCCTGCAAACAAGGAAAAGAGAGATCGCTGTACGTTCTGTCATACTGTGTAGCGCCATCTCTTTCTCACACAAAACGGAACAACATTCACGTAATTTGTAAAACGTTTTTGATATAAATACTCTTTTATGTAACTGGCAGGATATTGAAAGAAAAAAAAAGAAAACTATCTGTCATCTGACATTAAAATAATTTTATTATGACATTTTATTTTACACCTACACCGCAAATAATATGTAAAGCCTTGTAAAGCCATTAATAATTTTATAAATCGTTTAAATTGCCTGGGCATTTTGATCAAATCATGCAAATATTATCTATTTATATTTTATATGTACTATTTAAAGTGGTAGTAGAGCGGGGTTGTAACTTGTAAGCTGGGAGTCCGAAGCAACGAGCATCTACTATGTTAACTGCTTATGCTGAATGAAGAATATAATTATTATTATGTCGCTATCCGAAGCTGAGAAAGAGCTCTCCGTCTAAGGCTACTGCTGAAAGACGCCAGTGTTCGATGAATGTGAATGATTTTCAGTGATAACCAAGTGGCATTGAAGCTATGTGAAAATGCTCTATCCTAAGTAGCAAATTAAAACACATCGACCTAAGAAAGCATTTCTTTGTTATACAACGTGGAATAATTAGTGTGCGATACAAAGAATCTTCAAATGCCTCAACATCTAAACCTAAGTAAACGCAGTAGGAGTGTTGTTCCTCTTTGTGACAAGCATGCAAACTTAAGAACAAAATACAATTCATTCATATTCAATGTCTTCATAACAATCGTGAATTTTGTATTGTAGGAACCTACTTATGTAAAATTTTATTTTCTACCGCAATTATAAAGCCGTAATGATTTTATATGTTTTTAATTGTCTGGGCATTCATGATCACATCATACAATTATAACAGGTGCAAGGGGTGCGAGGCAACGGGTCCTAGGGTCAAGTTTTATTTCAGCACATCGATAGCACCGTTTCGAGTGCGATACGTATGACGGAGTGGCACCCGAATTAAGAATACTGCTTGAACTTGACGACATCAAAGGCTCTCGAGTCCCAAGGTTAGATAGAACTTTTTAGTGCATTCCACAATGGGACAGATTTTCATTATCTACCCATTTATTTTGGTTATACCTACTCAGTAGGTAGGTATTCTTAGGACAAGGTTTGTGTGAAAGATTTGTATCTAAAAGTGTATAGGTAATTCATAGCACCGGGGCGAAGCCAAGGCGTGCAGCTATGTTGTTATTATATTAAGATCGTTGCTGTGAGAACCGAACCGATGTCACTTGATGACATTAAAATGGACATGCGCACTGATGCTCTGTCACAACAAAGTGCCCAAAGGCGCAAAGTGCCCTCCCCGTATCCGGGGCTAGATGGGGACACTAGGGTCCCCACAACTCGAAGGGGGCCATCTCGAAAGAAGGATAAATGGTCCTGGGTCTGCCGGGGTGCGAGAGATATGCTTTTGGCAATCTCACCTCCGGCAATCAAGGACCCAAGACGGCGAGCGTTTTGGTCGGTTCGAGTCCGACATAACCGGCTCCACCGGCTCCGTGGGAGTGGAATCCGTGGGGATTTTCCACACTATAAAAAAAGGCTTTGTCACAACAAAGAGTACATTTTTGTAAAATGCACACTGCACATCCTTTTGTCTTTTAGTTGGCTTCTATTATCTAGATCTCCGCGCCACCCGCTCTAATAGCTCAAATTCTAATTAAATAATGCTTGATACTCGCAGCTTGATAGATATTTACACTTAACGGTCATCACCTCATCGACATCATTACAATCGACTCTCGCTCCGGATCGTTTTTGGTGCTGAGGCTGGCCATCGCAATCCAGCTTGGAAACGCGGCAAGTGTGATGGTGGAAGCAAGCGTACAAAGATGGTTATTCGATTAATATAGACACCATATTATTTATTTAGTAGGTATTACATGGAATAATTTATAAAAGCAATTATATTTGTAAAATAGTTATTATTATAACTGGATCTTAATGCGGCCTTTCGAGCAACCGTTGAACTCTTGAAATAGCCATCATGCATGTTATTATTTGTGCGTGGTTGTTCACTCAGCTTATGCTATGGCTCTCGCATTAGTTGCCTATAAAATGGTAATGCAATGAACACCTAGAAAAAAACAACTATGTTAAGAACATGACATATTTACGAAACTAATAGTGGTCAATCACACATTACAATACATTAGCGTGTACTTAATTCAATATAAATATAGGCTTAGAACTCTGTAGATAGGGATTTTCAATAGTGTGGACTCTATTCATCACTCTGTGGGAGTCTCTTTCGCTTATTGAACCAATTTCATATAAGATAAGATAAGATAATTCATATAGGTAATGGAAAGGGTCTCATTTTAATCGCGACTGCATTCGATGACGATTTCGTGAATAAGCAATATTAGCATAGCTTTTAGAAGCTGATAAACTCCTCGAATATTGTTTTTTCAATCGTTGTTTGTAACTATTGACTTTATTAAGGATGTCATATTTGACGCTGAGCGAACAAAAAGAACGAAAACTATGGGTGACGTCCCAAAACTGCTAATTTAAACAACATTATTGTAATATTGCTTTAAGAGGTCATGGTACCAAAACACGAAGTAAGATTGAAATAATACTGCTTTAAGAGGTTGTGGTTGGCCCCCAGGTCAAAATGTATCACCTGTAACTCCATGCGAAGTAAACACTTGGGTACTCAACTGTATCATAAAACCGGGATCACAAATCAGAAACGCTAGTATAATCGGGAATGAAACTGAAAAAAAATCTGCAATCGATTCACATAGAGATTGGCTTCGTTCGTCGTCACACGATGATTTTCATTTTACGAAACCATCAGTAGTGTAACCATCAATTTAGTACTTTGGAGGTCTAATGATAAAATCTACAGAAATGAGACAAAAACTGTGCTAATAAAATTGAATGAGAATTTTCATAAAACTGAAAGTCTAAATGTATAATGATATCAAGTGAAAATCCAGTTGTGTGTGATTGAAATTACTTATATAAGATACACTTAATTAATAAATTGAAGAACAGAGTAATACTTGAAAAAATTGAAATCTTATAGCATCCAGATTTAAAAAAAACGTATTATGTACATTTAAAGTACTGATATATAAATTTGTTCTAAAGTAATGTGGCATTTAAAACCTTTATAGTTCATAATTTATTAAAAATAATTAATAATATCTACCATTCATACATCTAACATTACAAAGAAAGATAGGTATACCACTCAAACTAAAGATACATTTATTCTTTCATTATAATAAAACATTATAGAAGAACGTAATAAATATCTAACATAGGTTGAGATGTGAAGACTTTTGGAAATTTCACTTTACTTTTTATTCAAAAGATATTGTTAATTCGAAATGTTAAAACTATCCACGGTTCAGTTGGAAAACTTGATAAAGTTATTCGAGTAAGTACGTGTTTTGAAGTTTAATTGCGATGTTTTCTGAGTAATTATTGGAAAAAGTTAGCAGGTTCTCAATCCAGATACATTTCATGATACTGTTACATTTAATGAAGGCAACAAAACTAGGTTTGGTTTGTTAGGCTTGTTTACTCTATTGTTTATTTTCAATATCCGGGATATTGAGAGATAAAAATATTATAAAAACAGTATTCTCTTCAAACCCCGGACTCCAATTTACTTAAAAGAACGTTTTGTGTTCCTTAATGACACACATTCGAGATCCTTGAGGCCGTCAGTAACATTACAACTGTACACGCCCTCTCATTCCACAACATTTTATGACAAGTCCTTTACTGTCCAGGCTGTAAGGTTGTGGAATGCGCTGCCTGTATCCATAAGACGTGCACAATCCCTAGCCATTCTCAAAAAAATTATAAAAGTACACTATCTGGGTTCCTAGTTATCTAATCATTTTTTTTCAGTGGGTATGTGCTCGCTTCAAATATAGGTAGATATTTATCTTGTTTAATGTATATATATGCGTGTATCTAATGTGGGTACGTATGTTTATGTAAATATGATAGACATTCAATGTATGTACTTAGGTATATGTTATGGAGTATATAATAATGTATATTGTGTATGTATGTAGTGTATGTGTGTGCGTGTGTGTGTGTGTGTGTGTAATGTATATATTTGTGATATTTGTATATATGTGTGTATGTGTTTATGACTACGCTAATAACTACCCATAGTTATTATTGTTATTTTTTCTTTAAGCATTTCCATCCAAAGGTTGCTTGTAAGAGATCGCTCTTAGCGATAAGGCCGCCATTAGTACATAATGTCATGCATTGTCCATACATTTACTGTAATACTTGTGTACAATAAATCTTTCTATCTATCTATTTGTCTATCTATCTATCTATCTATCTATAAAAATGTTTACCAACTTTTTTTTGTTTATTATCGTATCAGATTTAATAATATTTTTAATATTTAGTAAAGAGGTGGAAGGGGTCTCTCATCCGAGCCGCTACACGTAGCGGACAATAGACTAGGTTGTACCATAGGCTTACCATATGTTCCTGTAATAAAATAGAAGTAGAGAAGCGGACTGTACTCCAAATTAGAAGGTTTGAAGATAATCGGGTTAGCACTAGGATGAATAAGAAGATAAAAATCAGATGAAGTTTAATATTTTATTCCTGTAATCAAATATTTACATCTATAAATAGAACGATGACACTATCTCGATGAACAAAACAAAAGTCCATAGTTAAACTTAATCCTTGTGAAAGTTATATAAATCTTTACTTAAATTTATTCCAGATTTAAGCGATTACTTAAATACTGTGATTAAGGGAATATAAAACGAATCCTGTCTTTAAGATCAAGAGAAACACATAAAACGATTGTTTCATGCAATCCACATGTACTAATATTTAATATCGAGTTATAAAAAAATAAGTTATAAGACGGTATTTTATTGACTGAAACTTTTGTGATGCGTATAGAAATGACCAGCTAACCAACCATTGGAATTTCTCATTTTATACGATTTTTATGGTCACCCTAATACAGTCTGTGGATGTGTGGGCAGCCTTTATTATTTCCCGTTGTAGAGGTCAGTAATAAATCATCTTTTGCGATAAAAGCGTAAACGATACATGCCGACGTATACGTAGGTACATGCGTTATAGATATCTTTATGTATGTCCTGTGAATGACATTTCTATTAGGGATTTAGTTATTCGTTCGGCGATTGAGCTAGCCGTATGTGGTTGTCATTGAATCTCTTTGTGCTACAATCAAGAACTAATATTACTGACAGTATTGTCATTGACGTTTTTGTTGAAATATATTAGGTTGTGTTATTTAACTTGTAAGATTGGTTTCATTATACGGCATAAAATAAATGAAACCAAGAAATATTGTACTAAATAAATTCTGATAGAAGGTAATAGAGTTAAACGAAAATAATATTATAAAAAAACTTTTAAAAACAAGCTTTTCTTTAAATGATCTGTTGTATCAAAACAATAATAATAATTTTATGCAAGGGTTTTTTAGGCAAATGAGCTCAAATTCGATGGGTTTGTTTTACCCAATTTAGGAGTTGCTATGACCTACTCCCTCATCTGGCCATCGCCATGGAATCATATTAATGCATTGTGTAAGCTACACGTAAATGCAAAATTTCATCAAAATTGGTTACGGATATCCACCTGAACAAATTACAAACATACATACAGAGCAAGTTATTTAAAAGCTTGTAATAATAACGTTTAGTAATTAAAATAATAACTAAATCATGAAGAAAACTCGATGATGCCGCCAATACTATATTTAGCTAAAATGATTATGAACCATGCTCTCTTTCTATACAACGTACTATTTAAAAAAGTCCGACAGCAGAGTATCACGTACTCTGGTCGTAATATTCTAATAGCAAAATTCATATAACTGCAAGGTTTGAACTAGTCGGAGTGATATTTGTTTTGAAATTTGTTTGAGTTAGCTACACAGATATGCAATGATACACTATGCATGTCGTTAAAGCAGACAATAAGGTGGATGTTACACTAGAATATAGCAACGAATAGTCCTGAGATACAAGCTATTCAAAATTCACCTAAACATCGCAACAGCAATATCCCAAAACATGTGTTGTCAAACATGCAATATAAGATGTATTGCAGTACCACAGGGCTTCTTATGAAGTCTCATAAACCCTTAAGGGTCACCTAAAGGATGTATATCTGTTGGTATGTGTCACCATCGTGCTAGGTTAAGTCGTAAAAACGTCTGAGTAGATTGTCAAGAATTTCGTGTCAAAATACCTTTAATTTGTTTTAGGGAATGGTAATAAGAGGAGTTTGAGTTGAGTTTTGTTATGCTAAATGGTTTATTTGTAGAGAAAAGGAAGTTAAATTTTTCAATTATCATTTATAAGTATTCATGCAAAATTTTTCATGAAAATGTGTTCTATACATTAGTATTAGTAGTATTTTATACTGTAGTGCGTTGTCCTTCTTCCGGTTTTTTTTTATATTTCGACCTACAGAAATACATGGGAGTCCAACTGTATTCCACATACTCCTATTATGACCTAGGTGATTTAAATCCACCGTCTGGTATTCTGAAATCATCTAGGTGAATTAAGTCCACTGTCTGGTATACTTAAAATCGCCTAGGTGATTTAAATCCACTGTCTGGTATACTTAAATCACCTAGGCGATTTAACTCCACTGTTTGGTATACTTAAATCACCTATGTGATTTAAGTGGAATAAATCACATACAAGTATGTAACAAAGGTTATCATTCAATTATTAAATTCAATACTCGGTACCTATTTTAAATAGATACACCGCGAGATCTTTCAATAAAAATGGAATTTGAACGATGAATAAACAAACCTAATTATATTTATCGTATTCGGGTCCCACCGGAACGGGTGCCTCAGGAACTGGAGCCCTCGGTACGAACCCGAAATTTTGACCAGAACTTATTAAAAGAAAAAACAAAATTAGGTAAGCCAGTCTCCATAACGCGAATAACTATCATCTTGTGATAACTAAGATGAAACATTTTATTAAAAGATTCCAAGAAGAAGCGCTGGTTATCAACGTGACCACGGAAATAGGTAAATTTTGTGCTATCACTAATTGTTCTTTCATTGTTTTGTTTTAATGGTAATAAATAAAAAAAAAAAATAAAAAAAAAAAAAGTGAATACTTTTGAAATAAATGTGATGGGAATTCTTGGAGTCTGTTGTCAGCTGACCGAAATTAACATAAACAATTATCCTGTGTTGAAAAAAAACTTGATTCATTTCTGAATTGCACCAGAGATCTGGGCTTCTGGTGTTAAATAAAAGTATCATTTTTATACTTCTTTTGTTGACTCTACAAGTTGAAAAACTTAGAAACCTATTTTAATTATATTTATCGTTTTCGGGTCCCTCCAGAACGGGTGTCTCAGGAACTGGGCCCTCTGGTACGAACCCGTATTAACCCTTGAATTCAGTAGTATATGGAGTCGTGCCCTTTTTCTCTAGTAAGCAAACATTGAGATCCGTTTGCAGTATCGAAAGGCATATTTCCGTTCGCTCACCCTGTCATTTCAATACTCTAATGTAGTGCAGTTGCAAGTAAAAATGAGAATCTGTTTGAAGAAATATCGCACTCATGTTCAGAACATGCTCGAGTATTTGAAATTGATACAAATGTGAAAGCTGCTTTGCTCATTCTAGTGGGTAATATGTAAACTGGAGAATATGATTTATCTGAACTATTGCGTATGCTTTTACTGGTGTTGAAGTGAATAATTATTTGAATTTTCCATATAAAATACAGATATTTCAATTGAAATACATTTTAAAACTGTTTAGTTTCACTCAAATATTGATGGAAGTTGCTAGATTAGAGAAATGCACAATTGTGCTTAAACAACTAAAAACTGTTACTACCTAATATTGCTTTAATTTTGTTAATTATTTAACTTATTTCTTTTTTTTTAAACTGTAAAACTGTTACGATTGAACCTAAAGATTGATCCATAATCCATTCCAATCTTTGCACCTAAAAAGATGGTACTGATCTGCTAAATTCGATGGGTAAATAACGAACTTGACATAAAGGCCGAACCACACTCCGTTATGAATTATTTGATAAACGCAATGTTTTTATAGTAAAAGATCATTGCCAGCAATGATCTTTTACTATAACAACATTATGCAGTATTCAAAATTTTATATGAACGAGCAACATAACGCCGCCTGCACTTCGTGTTGATGATTCTAAATGATATAATAATACTGTTTATTAATGGCACTTGATCGAATCTGCTACACATATTGAGTAAGACACTTTGTACTTTTCCACTATATTTTTTGAGAATGCCGAGAGGTGAAACCGATCAGGTGAAAAATAAAATATAGTGGAAAAGTACAAAGTGTCTTACTCAATATGTTATTATAAATGTTACTTACTTTCGCCCCAGTACCAGAGGCTCATCTTAAAAAAAAACAAATAGAAAAGCGTGTAAATAACGCAACCATAGGTGATAGCCCTACACGCTTCATTGTATGCGGCCAAAGAACACGAATAAAATATAACAAATAACGCAGTGTGGTTCCACCGCTAGAACAACACATTTTGGTTCTACGACCTTCGAACGATTTCTGCTCGAATATTTTTACATTAGGAACGACTGGGCGATTTTTCAACATATTGTTTGAAATATTAGCTGAAGCCTCTCTTATGTAAATCTACTCAGTCTTGGCAAATAATTTATATTAATAATAATTTATATATGATAGTGATTAATTACATACGAAGATTGATTGTTGGACGTCCGATTTATGTTCGTATGAGTTTTAAATGAAACTTATTCTCTTCGTAATATTTATATTCGTGTATTAGTAGCCTGAAAAGACTTTAATGTCCTTTCGGTGTATAATGTTGCTTTGCACTGACTTGTTTATATCTAAATATATATAACTCAAAGGTGACTGACTGACTGACATAGTGATATATCAACGCACAGCCCAAACCACTGGACGGACCGGGCTGAAATTTGCTATGCAGGTAGATATTATGACGTAGGCATCCGCTAAGAGGATTTTGATTAATTCTACCCCCAAGGGGATAAAATAGGGATCAATGTTTGTATGAAACTTTGTCAATTTTAAACCGATCGGGCTGAGACTTTGCATGCATAAAGTTACTATGACGTAGGCATCTCCTAAGAAAACATTTTGAGATGCAAGCTTTATGGTCAATAGCGTTGACTCAATACTAAGTGATAAGCGACATCCACGCGGGCGGAGCCACGGGCAACCACTAGTTATAGAAATAAAGCAAACAAACCACGCATTAGTCCTTGGCCTAAAGAGTCGTCATCATCTCTACGTTGCTCCCCGTTGTTTACTCTTACTTCCTTAGATTTGACTTACCATCAGACCTCTAAACCGGTCATCAGCAGACAAACTGTCTTGCCGGTGAGAAATGAAAGATAAAGAAAAGAAGAATTTTGATTATTTTAACAGAAGTCAATACATTAAATATAGCTTTTTGGTTGGTTACACATTATGGTCAGAAAATAAATAACTTAGCGTTCTCTTAACATTTATACTGTAGTAAATATGAACGTAGTGTATGTAAAATTAGTAGATCGTTTGCGACACAGTGTAGAACCATCTTTTACAGCGCTTTAAAAAACATACAATCACTTAAACCGACCTCTGAAAATAAGTAACCACAAAATAAGATACCTTTTTTATAATGCGGAAGATCCGAGCAGTATCTCTAAATAAGAGTAATTTATACGTAAATAAAATAAAGTAATAATTCTTGTTACGTCAGAAGTTTGCCGTATTTTTACGATACAGATTTATAGAGGGCGAGCTCCATGCTATTTATTAACACACCTTCGGAGGTAAATATAGATGGTTTCTTGTATTTTTAAGAGCTTTCGAAATGTGTTTGAATTTAGGTTGATTGCCTTATACCCATAAATTCAAAGAGGCTGTTAAATTAACTATAGGTGCCGAAGCTATTATTTTGCTTATCCAGTGCTATCGTATGTACAGTCAGCACCAAAAGTCGATGAACAGAATCAAGTTAACAAAACACCTGTTCACAATAAAATGCCATAAGTTATAGTCGCAACTAAGAAACAAAATAGCCTGTACACCAGAAATTTACAAAAGTCGTTAAACACGAGTATTTCACAAGTAGCTGTGCACTAGTATTCCTAAAGTCGCTGTACACCATCAATCCAAATGTCGCTGAACATCAAAATTTCAAAATTAGGTTAACAAAGTATATTTTTAATGTTTCCGTGTGTTAATATACTTTTGTCGCTTACGCTGTTCAGCTACTTTTGGGACCTGACTAGACTAACTAAATATGGAAACTGTTGATATTGTTATTATAGAACGAAGTGTTTGGCTGAATGAAACTATAATTAAAAACTTAATCATTTATTTATTAATAGCACAATTAAAAATTCAAATGAAAATATTTTAGATAATATAGTATAAATCTTAACGCAAAATCAAAAAAATAATTTATATATAATAATTAATAGCGGGTATGGCCTCCATTCGCGTCTATTACTGCCTGGAGACGTTCGCGAATATTACCCACCATATTTGACAAATATTTTGGCCCCTAAATCTCTCCCAAGTTTCTGTTGCATGAGCTATTATATTTTGTCGGGCGCGTGGTGTATCGCGATCCCATGCTTGCACCATAAGAGCCCACAAATTCCCTATGGGGTTGAGGTCCGGGCTTTTCGGTGGGAATGGAATCTCCAAAATTTGCTCTGTGTTTTCATTAAACCATACTCGGCATACACATGCTTTATGCATTGGATAGTTATCGTGAACGAAGTTTATTGTCCTCTCTTCTGGCAACATGACTTCTGTCGTCGGCAACAAAACATCGTTCAATATATCTATATAGCCCGCGCTATTTACTTGACCTCCTATCTCGATTAGTTCCCCAGGGCCACCAGAGCAAATCCAACCCCAAAACCCAACAGATATTCTGCCACTTGCACGGTTATCGATTATTATTATTACGTATAAATGTGCATATTACGGAGCATGAACGTCACAGAATTGTTCTCTAGAAAGAACTCATCATATCAGCCACACATAGTCCACTGCTGAACATAGGCCTCTCCCATAGACCTCCAGAATGACCGATCTGAAGCAGCCCGCATCCAGCGCTTCCCCGCGACCTTGATGAGGTCGTCCTTCCACCTGGCCGTTGGGCGTCCCACACTACGTTTGCCCGTACGCGGTCGCCATTCCAGAACTTTTTTGCTCCATCGGCCATCTGTTCTGCGCGCTATGTGTCCCGCCCACTGCCACTTCAACGAGCTAATCCGCTGGGCTACGTCGGTTACTTTTGTTCTCCTACGGATATCATCATTTCTGACGCGATCACGTAGGGAAATACCGAGCATAGCCCTCTCCATAGCTCGTTGAGCGACTCTGAGCTTTTGTAGGAGACCTATAGTGAGGGACCACGTTTCAGATCCGTAAGTCATCACTGGTAACACACATTGGTTAAAGACTTTCGTCTTTAGGCACTGAGGTATGTCGGACGAGAAGACATCTCGTAGCTTCTTCTTCTTCTTCTTCGTTTAGAAAGAACTCATTCTACCGAAAATGGTCGTATGTCGCTCTGGCGCATAAATAATACCCGATATGCAGAACGTAATATAATCGATAACCGTGCAAGTGGCAGAATATCTGTTGGGTTTTGGGGTTGGATGTGCTCTGGTGGCCCTGGGGAACTAATCGAGATAGGAGGTCAATTAAATAGCGCGGGCTATATAGATATATTGAACGATGTTTTGTTGCCGACGACAGAAGTCATGTTGCCAGAAGAGAGAACAATAAACTTCGTTCACGATAACTATCCAATTCATAAAGCATGTGTATGCCGAGTATGGTTTAATGAAAAAACAGAGCAAATTTTGGAGATTCCATTCCCACCGAAAAGCCCGGTCCTCAACCCCATAGAGAATTTGTGGCCTCTTATGGTGCAACCATGGGATCGCGATACACCACGCACCCGACAAAATATAATAGCTCATGCAACAGAAACTTGGGAGAGATTTAGGGGCCAAAATATTTGTCAAAATATGGTAGGTAATATTCGCGAACGTCTCCAGGCAGTAATAGACGCGAATGGAGGCCATACCCGCTATTAATTATTATTTATAAATTATTTTTTTGATTTTGCGTTAAGATTTATATTATATTATCTAAAGTATTTTCATTTGAATTTTTAATTGTGCTATTCATAAATAAATGATTAAATTTTTAATTATAGTTTCATTCAGCCAAACACTTCGTTCTATAATAATAATATCAACAGTTTCCATATTTAGTTAGTCTAGTCAGGTCCCAAAAGTAGCTGAACAACGTAAGCGACAATAGTATAGTATCACACGCAAACATTAAAAATATACTTTGTTAACCTAATCTTGAAATTTTGATGTTCAGCGACATTTGGATTGATGGTGTACAGCGACTTTAGGAATACTAGTGCACAGCTACTTGTGAAATACTCGTGTTTAACGACTTTTGTAAATTTCTGGTGTACAGGCTATTTTGTTTCTTAGTTGCGACTATAACTTATGGCATTTTATTGTGAACAGGTGTTTTGTTAACTTGATTCTGTTCATCGACTTTTGGTGCTGACTGTACATGCATAAATTTTAAATGATGATACTCTAATTTTAGGTTCCTTGTTTTGTCTCTGCATATTATATTATTATTAAAACCTCAGTTTAATCGTTCAAAAATAATCGTTGGCACATCTGTTAGGCATTATGGTACTCGTGAAAGAGTCTGAATGACCCGATCAAAAGAGGTCATAGTCAGATAGTTTGGATTGTTGCCAAAAATGCTATATAATCACGCTACAATGCATAAGCAGAAGTTGATCAGAACTAAGTTACTTAAATAAAACTACAAAGGATCCATACAGTGATACGAGACAGTTTATTTATAAACATGTACAGGCAACGACAAAAGTAGAGCATTCTAATTAATTGAATTTATTGAACTATGCATTGTAATAATATATAAAATAATAGATAACTTAGAAACTAAAAAATGTAAATGAACTTGCAACGTTAACTATCTAGTTTATATTCAACAAAAACTTGTAGATAAACCATAAAAATGTTCATATATTTTCAGTTCACTCTTTGTCTAAAGTACAATATTATTTTACTTTCAAATCACGGACTCTTTAATCACCAAAAGCATATTTCTCCCGAGACTGAGCGCAGAAAAGTATGCAGTAAATAATTATACATTGGTTCTATATTTGCATTATCACCTAACAGCAGTACTCATTTTAATACCCTTAATCCTCTTGTTTGCTAAGGATTTATTATTATATATGATGCACATACGATATTTTCCCCCGTAGTTATCAAGGATATGCTATCAAAAATAACACTGTAGCTTTCAAAACTCTAAATTTTCATTTTTATGTTATATACTAGTTGTTGCCGGCGGCTCCAACCGCGTGGACGTCACTTATCACTAAATTGATATGTAAGCTATCCTATCTTTCAAGTTGGATCAAACTGCACATGCTGCGCAAATTTGATAAAAATCGGTAAAGTAGTTTAAGAGTCCAACGTGGACCTTTCCTGGAAGCCGTCATCGTGCAGGCCTGGGCTATGGTGCCGGACAGGCCTAACGATATCGATGACGAGGCGGCGTGGTTCCGGGTGGACATGTCTGTTATTTGCGATGCGGGTATGCCTAGGTTTTCAGCCTATAGCCCAAGGTCTATCTACTGGTGGACTGCGGAGATTGCGAGCCTGCATGATCGCGCAGCCCGTGGGCCAGACTCCGTAGGAGGTGTAGCCACCTCGCAGACACAGATCCCCTAGTGGCGAAGCTTCAAGAGGGATACAGGGAGGCCAGGACTGCCCTCCGAGCAGAGATCAAGTGGTCCAAGGCAACTTATAGGGAGCTACTGGAGACACTGGAGCGGGATCCATGGGGATCCCCCCGCCAAACATTGTTCTGTTCTAAGTAAAGCAGGCGATTAGAACTCAACAGTATGCAATGTGCTAACCTGCAAATGTGTCATAATTCTAAATTCTCCTAAATTCAACCCTAGATTGCTTTATTGCATTAAAGCCGCAACAAGATACCTATAATTATTATGGCTGGCTGAACCTAGTAAATAGTTACAATGTACATAAAGTTAGTCAAAACATTAGTTATAATGTTATTTAAGGAAATATAAAGGCTAAGACAAAAGATATATGGAGAGCCTAATGCAAGCTTATAGCGTGGCATAGAATTCTGCTCCTCAAAACATTTTAGGCGCATCATACAGTCTCCTCGAATGTGCACATTAAACAATAGTTGCACTCGAACAATAGTTGCAAGATTACTATCGTATTTCATTGCAAGAGTATTCAAGCTGTTAAATTAAAATATAACTTAACTAAAATAACACTTATATTTTAACAAAATTAATAAGAAAAGATAACACTCGCATAGTAATCACAGTTAACTTAATTATCTGATATCGTCTATACAAACATGCGACTGCAAATACTTAAGATATAACTAAGAATTTGTAAAACTTAATTCGATTCGATACAGTCAGATTGATCTTGACTACCAAAGTACTCAAAAAGATCTTAATACTGAATCTTATTTACTTTAATCAACGTCGATCCAAAAGGTAATTTAATTATTTTCATCACAGATTATCGTTCACGCAAACTTTCGAATTCATTTTCACAAAGCCTAAGGTGTTATTCCTAATTACTGTTGCCATTGTTCAGTAATGTAAAAGACGATTCCTTTATGTTTTCCCACAAGATGGAACTGGAGCAAAATCATTTTCTATTACAAGTGAATTCTTATTAAGACGAATCGTAAGATTTTCTCGTAACAATAGAGCGAACCTAATCATTGTGTCATTTATGAACAATCCCTATTCAGAGGAGAATGATATCTGACACACTGGTTTAATGTTCACTGAATATTACTTGAAATGTGAGGTTTTTTGACGGTGCTAATAATAGACTTTTCATACTTGGATGATGTGATCAACGGTGCGATCCACCAGTTATTGAGATGATTTTGGTACGAAATTTCATATTTTTGACGACATTTCTTATGTATACCAGCTACCTTTATATCCATTTTATGTACTCGCTAGCAGGAATATCATAATTTCGTAATTTGCAAATTGTAGATAATTAGGCGAGATTTTTATACATAAATCTATTTAGCATACATAAATAATTAATTCATTACACAGGTACAAATATCTAGTCTAGCTTTTATAGGTTTCAAAGCTTGGCCCATTGCCGAGCTTTGAAACCTATAAAAGTGACAATTGTTTCAATTTTGGCTTGCCCTCTTTGCATGAGTAAATCTACATAAGTATTACATTACTCGATATCCCTAACATCCGTTACTCTCAGTCTCATACTTTTAATGACATGTTGGAGCTCATCTAGCAAGTTGCCGAGTCATATGCAGATGTTCTGCCAAATATTTTGTGTAGACGTCATTTGTCTACTTTTTACTTTAATTACTCCATTCAGCCCTCAGCTCGGCTAGTTAATTTTATTTGCCTAATTATTCAATAGTCAAGCATCTCTCGGGGCCGGTTCATCTCTGTACTTTTATACTGCTGGCTTGGAAAGTCCCCAGTGGCTGTCCAATCTCATTTAAAATTAAAATTGTCCAAGTGGTTATACGTATTGGACTCAGGCAATCACAGATCTCGTGTTAGTGTATTAAATGGCTGGTTACCTTGGTAATTGTTAAAAGTTGATAGAAGAATTTGTCAATAATTGATTGTTTGTTATCATTGTTTAAAATATCATTAAATAATATTGTAATCTTAGAAACAGCCACTTTTCGTCATACCTTTGAGAATGCCGAGTGGTGAAACCGATCAGGTGAAAAATAAAATATAGTGGAAAAGTACAAAGTGTCTTACTCAATATGTTATTATAAATGTTACTTACTTTCGCCCCAGTACCAGAGGCTCATCTTAAAAAAAAAAACAAATAGAAAAGCGTGTAAATAACGCAACCATAGGTGATAGCGCTACACGCTTCATTGTATGCGGCCAAAGAACACGAATAAAATATAACAAATAACGCAGTGTAGTTCCACCGCTAGAACAACACATTTTAGTTCTACGACCTTCGAACGATTTCTGCTCGAATATTTTTACATTAGGAACGACTGGGCGATTTTTCAACATATTGTTTGAAATATTAGCTGAAGCCTCTCTTATGTAAATCTACTCAGTCTTGGCAAATAATTTTGATAGTGATTAATTACATACGAAGATTGATTGTTGGATGTCCGATTTATGTTCGTATGAGTTTTAAATGAAACTTATTCTCTTCGTAATATTTATATTCGTGTATTAGTAGCCTGAAAAGACTTTAATGTCCTTTCGGTGTATAATGTTGCTTTGCACTGACTTGTTTATATCTAAATATATATAACTCAAAGGTGACTGACTGACTGACATAGTGATATATCAACGCACAGCCCAAACCACTGGACGGACCGGGCTGAAATTTGCCATGCAGGTAGATATTATGACGTAGGCATCCGCTAAGAGGATTTTGATTAATTCTACCCCCAAGGGGATAAAATAGGGATCAATGTTTGTATGAAACTTTGTCAATTTTAAACCGATCGGGCTGAGACTTTGCATGCATAAAGTTACTATGACGTAGGCATCTCCTAAGAAAACATTTTGAGATGCAAGCTTTATGGTCAATAGCGTTGACTCAATACTAAGTGATAAGCGACATCCACGCGGGCGGAGCCACGGGTAACAACTAGTTATAGAAATAAAGTAAACAAACCACGCATTAGTCCTTGGCCTAAAGAGTCGTCATCATCTCTACGTTGCTCCCCGTTGTTTACTCTTACTTCCTTAGATTTGACTTACCATCAGACCTCTAAACCGGTCATCAGCAGACATACTGTCTTGCCGGTGAGAAATAAAGATAAAGAAAAGAAGAATTTTGATTATTTTAACAGAAGTCAATATATTAAATATAGCTTTTTCACATTATGGTCAGAAAATAAATAAATTAGCATTCTCTTAACATTTATGCTTTAGTAATATGGGCGTAGTGTGTGTAAAATTAGTAGATCGTTTGCGACACAGTGTAGAACCATCTTTTACAGCGCTTTAAAAAAACATACAATCACTTAAATCGACCTCTGAAAATAAGTAACCACAAAATAAGATACCTTTTTTATAATGCGGAAGATCCGAGCAGTATCTCTAAATAAGAGTAATTTATACGTAAATAAAATAAAGTAATAATTCTTGTTACGTCAGAAGTTTGCCGTATTTTTACGATACAGATTTATAGAGGGCGAGCTCCATGCTATTTATTAACACACCTTCGGAGGTAAATATAGATGGTTTCTTGTATTTTTAAGAGCTTTCGAAATGTGTTTGAATTTAGGTTGATTGCCTTATACACATAAATTCAAAGAGGCTGTTAAGTTAACTATAGGTGCCGAAGCTATTATTTTGCTTATCCAGTGCTATCGTACATGCATAAATTTTAAATGATGATACTCTAATTTTAGGTTCCTTGTTTTGTCTCTGCATATTATATTATTATTCAAACCTCAGTTTGTGTCAAACTTTTATATAAAATAATCGTTGGCACATCTGTTAGGCATTATGGTACTCGTGAAAGAGTCTGAATGACCCGATCAAAAGAGGTCATAGTCAGATAGTTTGGATTGTTGCCAAAAATGCTATATAATCACGCTACAATGCATAAGCAGAAGTTGATCAGAACTAAGTTACTTAAATAAAACTACAAAGGATCCATACAGTGATACGAGAAAGTTTATTTATAAACATGTACAGGCAACGACAAAAGTAGAGCATTCTAATTCATTGAATTTATTGAACTATGCATTGTAATAATATATAAAATAATAGATAACTTAGAAAAGTAAATATAAAAATGTAAATGAACTTGCAACGTTAACTATCTAGTTTATATTCAACAAAAACTTGTAGATAAACCATAAAAATGTTCATATATTTTCAGTTCACTCTTTGTCTAAAGTACAATATTATTTTACTTTTAAATCACGGACTCTTTAATCACCAAAAGCATATTTCTCCTGAGACTGAGCGCAGAAAAGTATGCAGTAAATAATTATACATTGGTTCTATATTTGCATGATCACCTAACAGCAGTACTCATTTTAATACCCTTAATCCTCTTGTTTGCTAAGGATTTATTATTATATATGATGCACATACGATATTTTCCCCCGTAGTTATCAAGGATATGCTATCAAAAATAACACTGTAGCTTTCAAAACTCTAAATTTTCATTTTTATGTTATATACTAGTTGTTGCCCGCGGCTCCAACCGCGTGGACGTCACTTATCACTAAATTGATATGTAAGCTATCCTATCTTTCAAGTTGGATCAAACTGCACATGCTGCGCAAATTTGATAAAAATCGGTAAAGTAGTTTAAGAGTCCAACGTGGACCTTTCCTGGAAGCCGTCATCGTGCAGGCCTGGGCTATGGTGCCGGACAGGCCTAACGATATCGATGACGAGGCGGCGTGGTTCCGGGTGGACATGTCTGTTATTTGCGATGCGGGTATGCCTAGGTCTTCAGCCTATAGCCCAAGGTCTATCTACTGGTGGACTGCGGAGATTGCGAGGCTGCGTCAAGCCTGCATGATCGCGCAGCCCGTGGGCCAGACTCCGTAGGAGGTGTAGCCACCTCGCAGACACAGATTCCCTAGTGGCGAAGCTTCAAGAGGGATACAGGAGGCCAGGACTGCCCTCCGAGCAGAGATCAAGTGGTCCAAGGCAACTTATAGGGAGCTACTGGAGACACTGGAGCGGGATCCATGGGGATCCCCCCGCCAACCATTGTTCTGTTCTAAGTAAAGCAGGCGATTAGAACTCAACAGTATGCAATGTGCTAACCTGCAAATGTGTCATAATTTTAAGTTGGATAAATGTCTCCTAAATTCAACCCTAGATTGCTTTATTGGATTAAAGCCGCAACAAGATACCTATAATTATTATGGCTGGCTGAACCTAGTAAATAGTTACAATGTACATAAAGTTAGTCAAAACATTAGTTATAATGTTATTTAAGGAAATATAAAGGCTAAGACAAAAGATATATGGAGAGCCTAATGCAAGCTTATAGCGTGGCATAGAATTCTGCTCCTCAAAACATTTTAGGCGCATCATACAGTCTCCTCGAATGTGCACATTAAACAATAGTTGCACTCGAACAATAGTTGCAAGATTACTATCGTATTTCATTGCAAGGGTATTCCAGCTGTTAAATTAAAATATAACTTAACTAAAATAACACTTATATTTTAACAAAATTAATAAGAAAAGATAACACTCGCACAGTAATCACAGTTAACTTAATTATCTGATATCGTCTATACAAACATGCGACTGCAAATACTTAAGATATAACTAAGAATTTGTAAAACTTAATTCGATTCGATACAGTCAGATTGATCTTGACTACCAAAGTACTCAAAAAGATCTTAATACTGAATCTTATTTACTTTAATCAACGTCGATCCAAAACGTAATTTAATTATTTTCATCACAGATTATCGTTCACGCAAACTTTCGAATTCATTTTCACAAAGCCTAAGGTGTTATTCCTAATTACTGTTGCCATTGTTCAGTAATGTAAAAGACGATTCCTTTATGTTTTCCCACAAGATGGAACTGGAGCAAAATCATTTTCTATTACAAGTGAATTCTTATTAAGACGAATCGTAAGATTTTCTCGTAACAATAGAGCGAACCTAATCATTGTGTCATTTATGAACAATCCCTATTCAGAGGAGAATGATATCTGACACACTGGTTTAATGTTCACTGAATATTACTTGAAATGTGAGGTTTTTTGACGGTGCTAATAATAGACTTTTCATACTTGGATGATGTGATCAACGGTGCGATCCACCAGTTATTGAGATGATTTTGGTACGAAATTTCATATTTTTGACGACATTTCTTATGTATACCAGCTACCTTTATATCCAAATTTATGTACTCGCTAGCAGGAATATCATAATTTCGTAGTTTGCAAATTGTAGACAATTAGGCGAGATTTTTATACATAAATCTATTTAGCATACATAAATAATTAATTCATTACACAGGTACAAATATCTAGTCTAGCTTTTATAGGTTTCAAAGCTTGGCCCATTGCCGAGCTTTGAAACCTATAAAAGTGACAATTGTTTCAATTTTGGCTTGCCCTCTTTGCATGAGTAAATCTACATAAGTATTACATTACTCGATATCCCTAACATCCGTTACTCTCAGTCTCATACTTTTAATGACATGTTGGAGCTCATCTAGCAAGTTGCCGAGTCATATGCAGATGTTCTGCCAAATATTTTGTGTAGACGTCATTTGTCTACTTTTTACTTTAATTACTCCATTCAGCCCTCAGCTCGGCTAGTTTATTTTATTTGCCTAATTATTCAATAGTCAAGCATCTCTCGGGGCCGGTTCATCTCTGTACTTTTATACTGCTGGCTTGGAAAGTCCCCAGTGGCTGTCCAATCTCATTTAAAATTAAAATTGTCCAAGTGGTTATACGTATTGGACTCAGGCAATCACAGATCTCGTGTTAGTGTATTAAATGGCTGGTTACCTTGGTAATTGTTAAAAGTTGATAGAAGAATTTGTCAATAATTGATTGTTTTAGTCTAATTGCTCCTCAGGAGGGGGGACAACGGTGTCCCCAAATTGTTACCCACGGCTCTACCCATGTGTTAGACTAATCCCATTTTCTAGACCTATATGAAGTTATTTTTCTCCTATACACTGTGCCAGGCTATCATTGTTCATGACCTTTTGTTCTATTCTAACAAGCAATTTGATGACTTTTTAATTTTAAGTCGTATTATCACCACACAGCGGCTATCTATCGAACTAATAACTATACAGCATCGAACCAAAACAAGAAGTATAATAAGTCCTACTCAACTTGTTTATATTTTGCTTAATTTGAGAGTTCGAGATCAAATTCGTTTGGTTCAGTTCTAATGGCCGATACTAGTTTAATGTACAGAACAGTCTTCAATCAATCTTAATTAAAAATACATCAGTAATTCTTCGATAACACAACAAAGCTATTTCAGTAAATGATCTTTAATTTCCACTGGTTGATGTTGATTGCCCGCAATCAGGCTGCCTAGCCTGTCGTGTTTAATTGGGAGGTTTATTTATTATTACTACTAAACTTGGCTTGGTTCTTGTCTGTGAAGCATTTTTTAACTTCTTGGTTTACGGTTTTCTCATTTTATTTGTTAGTTTTATGTTTTCGAAGGCAATCTAAAATAATTAGTTTTTCTTGGTCAGTTTTGAGTCATTATATTATTTTTCTGCGAAAGATATGAATATAAAACAAGTCGAAAAAAGGGGAATAAGGCGTCGAAAAATTCCTCCACCCTGATATCGACTGGTAAAGTGCCCAAAACGCTAGCGGTATTGCCCCGTTGGATGGCACGGCATACAAATGATATCTAGTGCCATGTTCATAAGATGATCCATTTTCTTATCGCAATGAATTTATATAAAGAGGAAAATAAATAAAGGAACAATCGCTAACAGCATTTTGATACTACAAAGTCCCAGTAAATACAGACACC
The DNA here is from genome assembly GCA_914829495.1 of Eilema sororculum. NCBI lineage: Eukaryota > Metazoa > Arthropoda > Insecta > Lepidoptera > Erebidae > Eilema > Eilema sororculum. The sequence continues at coordinate 6,475,288 of OU618532.1, forward strand.
GAATATTAAAAGAGAACTGTGCTACCTACTGTGACCCCAAAAACCACTGAGCATAATACTTGACGAATTCCACAGAAAATGAAAATGTCTTGGTAGATGCTACGAATTTAATCCAAAATTATTTTAGTCGTTCCTTCTTTACCTAGTAGGATTTGCTGTAGGTAGCACTACGTTTTGAGACAGCTAAATCAGTCAAGTGAAGTAAACTGAAATTATTCTTGCTAGTAGAATGACAATTGATAAAGGTATCGTTCAAATTCAAACTCATTCAGATACATATTTGCAGAAATGTAACAGTCCCATCCTATTTTCAGCTAAGATTATAAATGTGAAGGTTTGTGAATATGTTTGAATGTTTGTAAAAATGTGGCTGAAATTTGGTACAGGGATAGATTAGTCTAGAATAACACATATGCTGCAATGCAGAGAGCCGCCTCCGCTGCTGCGGCCACGTCTTGCGGCAACCACCCATCTACGTGGGTAACAAATGCCTGGCAATGGCAGCCCCACCGGGTACAGGTAGAAAGGGTAGGCCCAAGAAGTGCTGGCTTGACGTCCTGGAGGGTGACATGCGTGCATACACTCTCACTACCTTGGACGCCCAAGATCGTGCGAAGTGAAGGAGGAAGAGCCGAAAGGCGGACTCTGAGCTCTGAGGACATCGTGGCCTCGGATGCAATCAGGACTAACATGGAAGATGATGAACACGTATGCTACACTTTTATCCGAAAGGGGAAATGGGATAAAAATTCCACACGAGGTAGCCACAGGGTTATACTCGCAATTGCGGGTTATTCTAGTCCGATTAGTAGTTGCAGCAGTTGTTTTAGTTTTACTTATCTATATTCTCTAATGTGCGACGAGAAAATAACGAGCACGTGTGTCACGTCACAGTTGTTAGAAATCCGTAGCAACGGGTATAAAAGTACAAATCTGAGTAGCCTTGGAGTTTCTTGTGCATTGGTCACGCAATGTAGTAGTTCTTGCTGAAGTAATTTTAACCTAGAATTACATTTTTAAAAGAAAATGGGAGCTAGGGATAGTATATTGGTTCAATATAGGGACGCCTAGACTAACATCTATAGAGATTATACATAAAGCAATAGTAAAATACTCCCAGGGATATTTACCATGTTTTTTAATTTAATCGAGTATCCGATATTTCAGCGCTATTACAAGCGCCATGTTACTGGTTGACCCCCAAGCTAGTTGTTATTGGGCAGACCGTAAATATCCCGGTGAGTGTTACTGGCTATGTCAATCTCAAATCATATATTATACTTAAATATTTGCATTGAGTGGGAAATTCTTACTTGGTCAAATGCATTTTATCCAATATTAATATAACACATGTAGCATAACATATGGGTTAATTGATTGATATAATTAAATACAACACTTAACACGAAGGTAGCTCAGGTGTTATCAATAAATTTATAATAATGACACATGAAAGTAAAAATACGTTTATTAAGTATAATTTAAACAAGTTTTAAGTACCGAGTGCATCTTTTGAACAGATGTACGTTAATATATTACAGTTAATCTGCAGATTATCAAGCAACGTTGGAGCTGAATTACTTTATCTCCAGACTTCATAGGTAATCTGCTAACTAACGATCAAGCATTTATTTAATTAAAGAGAAAATATTATTTGCTTGAATAAAACATTCGTGCTCGTATACTACACAAAGTGGTTATATCCATAGATAAACGCATAATACTGCAAGTTAATAATACGTGTAAGATTCATCGACGTCAAATGTAGATTGAAATAGTATTTGATTAAATTTGAACAAGTCTTCTTCTCCAACATACATATTGAGAAATTTGGGTTAAAATGATTTACATTGACTGCAATTAAACAGTTTTTTTCTAAGATATAGGTTTGTTTTCATTAAAACATAATCATTTGTTTTTTTGTTGTTTCAAAATTAGTTAATAATTTCTTAGGATTCAAAATGATTAACTAAATAGTCTACTGCTACTTACGGTTTTTTTTTTAAGGATATTAGAACCGAAGTTCCCAATAATCCCTCCAACTAAGCTAAATTGTTTGTGCTAGGAGTGGGTTCACGTCAGTAGTGTAATGGCCAGGATTCGAACCCGGAACCTCTCGATCGTAAGGGCGACTCCTTAACTGCTAAGCTACCGACGCTATAATTTAATCGCAGTCTACGCATTTTACTAATAGGAACTTTATTGACTTTGCTGGATGCTCCTTGGTCATACAGTTTATTCCAGCCATCATTTTAAGTCAGTATTCCATCTATCTTGGACTACATAACCTACCTACCTCCATAATAATACTGTTACGGGAGACGGGTAACGGGATTGGAAATAAACAGCTTCGTATGTGAGACCGCTTTATTTACACACCCAACAGCCAAATCTTGAACACGACACTCACGACGCGACTGTACCGCACGATGCACTACTGCACTTACAGTCTTATTCGCGACACTCACAGCGCGACTGTACCACACGGTTACTGCGCTTACACGACACTCAGAGCGCGACTGCACTATCACTGCACTTTACTTGCACTTTTTACTCTTTTCCCACTTTTCTTCCTTTTCCCTTCTTCTTAACAATACTAACAGATAATCATCTACCGGTAGTCAAATTAAAACCAAAACACGGCATAGGTACCACTTGAAAGAGTAAAAACAGGTAATTTGTGCTAAATAAACACTGAAGACAAAAAAAACCAGTGATTCAGCCCGAGGACATCAATCCAACTTTTTAAATTAAAGTGAGCAAAGAAACTCTGGATAAATGCGAAATGAAAGAAACACATTGAAGTTTTACGAAACAATTTATGGGATCGCGAAGATTTTTTGTGCGTTTTTTTAACACTTGTTTTATTTCGAGTACCGTTGTAGTAGCTGATAATTTTGCAATGGTTCTTCAAATATTTTTTGTTTCTTTTCAAAATGGTTGTAATAGTGATTTGATACGATTCTGTGGCGATTCGGAGTAATTATAGAAAAAATTGAAAGATACTACAAACTTCTAGCGCTGCCTAGGTTTCAATTTCCACTTTCGGACCCCGGGGTCCGCTTTTTTACTTCTTCGTGATTGTTTAAGTAGCCAGATCAACCAACCAGTTCTCCAGATATACTTTGGAAAAAAAAAATCGTTGTACATGCTATTTCATTATTTATTTTGAAATTTTAATATTTTAACATTGTTAAAGTTATAAAAGTTATAAAGCTATAAGCCATTGTCAATAGCCCTAAACGATTCTCAACTATTGCTAGAGAAATATGCGCATTGACTCTGTTGTGCTTGTTGCGGGCTTTATACATTTTTTATACATTTATTCAGTGTTCTTCTTATATAATTTAGGGTAAGATGGTGTTGATGAGTTACTGTATTTGTACATTTGAATTAACAATTCAATTATCCACATATTCAGTAAATTTCTCAAGATGGATCGGACTTTAAACTTTAAAATTAAAATCACTTTAACATATTAGAAATCAATATTTAAAAAATCCTAAGTTATACTTTTCTTTACTTTTGTAACGAAACGACTTGCTTTCAAGAGCTATACTAGAAAAGGCCATTTTTACTTCGGCCATCTACCGCAAGTAGCTATTCAGTCTGGACATTTTTTGTTAGGCGTGTTACATACACATATTATTTCAATCAGTATTATTAAAAATAAATATAATTGAGAGGGAAATTAGTATAGTGTCAGTAGGAGCATCCATACTATAATATTATAAATACGAAAGTAACTCTGTCTGTCTGTCTGTATGTTGAAAGTTTGAAAGCGTCACGCCTAAACCACCGAACCGATTTTGCTGAAAATTAGTGTAGGGATAGATAAGAGGATGAGAAAGGACATAGGCTATGTTTGGTCGCGATAACCGATATCTACGCGGGCGGACCCGCGGGCAGAAGCTAGTAATCCATACTATTAATATTATAATTAATATTATAAATGCGAAAGTAACTCTGTCTGTCTGTATGTATGTTACGCTTTCACGCCTAAACCACTGAACCAATTTTGATGAAATTTGGTACAAGGGTAGATTAGACCTTGAGAAAGGACATAGGCTATGTTTGGTCGCGATAACCGACATTCACGCGGGCGGAGCCGCGGGCAAGAGCTAGTAATTTATAATATTATTTCTTTAGTGAACTGAAGTGACGGATAGTTGGAGCCCTAAAAATGTTGGAAACAACTGCTCTTGCTGCAATGCTCCGATATCGCCTTTGTTTTGTGAGGTCATATAGCAATCGCTTCACAGAAAATATCCAAGTCCAGCCAAATCCGCAATAGGACTGGTAAGAGCGGACCCCAGACTCCAACCGGAAAGCTCGGGAGGCAACTGGGATTAACGCTAAAATTAAGAAGAAGAGAACTGAATAAACGATCCCAATTTTTTTATATAAAAATATTTTCATCCTACTAGTTAGTGTATTATGAACTGATTACGACGTTCTATGGTGGATAGATGGTTTATAATAAATCCATAGAATTTAAACAACTTATTCATGCCAGGTCCATCAGGCTTTGCGCGTACGAAGTACTGTGCTCCTCTTATTTTGTTTCAAATAGGTGTGTTGGTGACAAGTTTTCGTATCTGTTTAAGAATAGTATAGTTAACTACTTCGGCTCCATCCATCCATTAAAAAACCGCCCAGTAAGTCCGACATACAAAACGATACAATTCTTATCATAACAAAATAATCATTTCTCAGCAAAATGATTCTTTTGAACCTGCTTACCTTTGCACCGTTTTATAGCTTTCAGTAAATTCGTTTTCTACTTCAATTATAGTAACAAGCTTGTGGTTCTGTTGCATCTTTACTTACATCATTGTAACTGCATAAAATTAAAATTTGCGGTTCTTATGAAACGAAAATAATACCCGACTACGTGTGTTTTTACTCTAAAAGTTTCAGAGAACGACAGACAGACAATTACTACGGTCTTTGTTATCAAAAGGGGTAGAGCTCTTAGAATTTTTCTGCGAAAAACATTGAAAATATCTTGCTCTAGAAATCTAGAATTGATTCTAATTAGAATTCACTGTCTGTTTTATGTCTTATTAGTAATGGTTTTGATTTCAGTTTGAAATCTTAACTTTTTGATGTAATAATATTATTTTCATTCCTCTCGAATATTATGTAGAAAAGGATTCTTTAAGAATATTTAGCTTGAGTTGCCAAGTAAATATACTTATTTAAAATGTTAAAGATTTTTAATATTGATATGGTCACTATGAGATATTGTTAGGTTAGATAATTAGGTAACAACTTAAGTCACAAGGTCCCTTAGTGGGACTGAATAAATCAATAACCGACTTGGTATTTCATTTATATCTCAACTTTTTACAGTAGAACAACTGTTGTGCTTGGTTTTTTGACAAGTATCGTTGTTTTTACGGGATCTCATTTCTTTCTGTTGATAGTCTTACTTTTTTTCCTTTCCGGTATCTTCTACTTCTTGTATATATATATTACATCTTTGACCGACTCGTCTAACGTCTTGGTTGAAGTTAATCCATAAGTGAGCAATTATGCAATTTTGGGCAATTTTCTCTACTTATTGCTCCCATTCTTGCTTTTTTATTCCGTTGATTGACCATTTTACAAGTTGAATAATTAGTATTCTACAATTAAACTAGTATACTTTTGTGGGTACTAGCACCTCTGCCTACCCCTTCGGGGAATACAGGCGTGAGTTTATGTTATGTTACGTTACTTTTGTAACAGAAATGCTTTTCGTTGCCTCGTGAACTGCCGTTTAAATTTTAATAATAAAATTACACCGAAAAGCCAAACAATTACACGAGGTTTTTTAAGAAGGGCATCAAAACTTGTTTACAGAGGCGTCACCATGAGTGTGATGCGCTCGGTGTAGCACATGTCCACGGTACCCACTTCTCATCAATACTTTTCTGCCACTTAACTGGTATCAAAAATCGCAACAGAACCAGTTAAAACTGTCGATAATTCATGTGAAATTCTAGTAATACCGTTAGGCAGTGTAAACACTACATTAATGTTGATTCCAGGAATTAATAATACCGCAAATAGTTTCGTTCAACGCTTGCAAACCACAGGTATTACTAACAATATACCAATTCACCGCATCGCTTATTGTTTTAACCCTACCCTCAGCAAACGTTCTACGGAGATACAATAATTCCCATGTCAGCACAAATTACAATACTGTTCAATTGTCTGGCAATTACGTCATGGCAGGGCGACAACACGGGAAGTAATCAGGGGGACCCTTTCTGTTGGAGGTCAATGTGCGGGAAATGTCTGACTATTGGATGAATCAACTGAAGATTAGAACAATCCCTGGGATATATACGTGTGCATATTTCGGATTGAGGTTATGGTGGTTTTAGTTATGATTTTGCTAAATAATGTTGGTTTTATGATAAAAAGATTGTACATTTTTAAAAGCAATTCAATGATTTGGTTATTCTGCGTCATATTATTGTTATACAAACCTATTTTGTTTAAGTATTCAGCACCAATATTCTAAAGAAAGCCTAGATATACAAAAATCTCAAAGATGGTAACTCATACGACTTCTGTCTGACAATGATGTCACTTACATTAATTTCTAACTTGAAAAATATTTTAAATAACATAATGTTTATAATGGATCATAAGATAAAGGGGTTTGTATTATATCGATTGTCTGCTTGTTGCGTGCCTAGTCTCAACTCTAATATACAGATATTCAAACATTGATTTACATATTGGATAAAAACGATTCACAATTAATAAAATACTTTTTTCATTTGATCTTTTCGAAAATACAACCAAAATTCATCACACTGGCCTATATTTTTAAATAACGCTTGTCTAGTAGATATTTGCTTAAAATCCGGCACTTGTTATCATGTACCTTTTATCCTGTAAGCTTACAAAACGCCGCGTCATCAGGGGCAGGTTTCGTCGTTGGCAGAATTTAATGAAAGAGTTGAACTTTTGGAGAATCAGGATAAAAATCGGTGAGAATCTGAAACATATTATGTGGGGGCAAAGCCTTGTGTGGAGATTCAAGTATTAGAAAATGACTGAAGAAAATTTTAAAAATGCATAAACTCGAGCCTAGTTTAAAGGGGTAACTAGTAATGTCATGTAAATATATTTATTTAATGCGAAAGCTCAAAAGCTTTTTGTTATGTATGTATCTATGTCAATCCACTGAGCCACTTTGATAGTTTAAGAACAAAAATTCAGAATTCCCTTTAACGCCTCCTGTTGAGTTAAATTGCTGATATTTAGGATGAGGTCACGACAGGTGGGTATTCAATGCCGAGACCTCTTGATCATTAGATTATTCTGGCCAAACACTTAAGCCTACGCTGAGTCGAAATATGCGATTTTGTTCTTATCAACTCTTGTAAACAACATTACCTTCTGACTATCTTAAAGCGTGTTCCATAAGTGATATTTTTACTTTGGTCAAGTTGATAAACTAGGTATATTTACTACTACGAGCAGTGAATGTTCGTGGTGCAATTACTTACTTCTTTCTGTATTGGTGGGACCAGTCGCCATTCAACGTAACTGCATCTAAGTGAGTTTTCGAACTCTGCTAGGAACTCACGTGGCAGAAAATCGTTGACGGTACCGCATGAGGTAAGTAACTTCTTGTATAGTTTTTCATAAGTCACCGCGACGTTCCCTTTTATCGAAATATTTCATACTTGTGGTGTGATAAACTGAATTTGTTGGTAGCCATATTTGAACGGTTGTAAAAGTTGTGAATGTTCTGTATCATTTAGTGTTTAATAACACTAATATTTAAAAAATCATTTCCTTATTAGCAATACTTAATAAATAAAGTAAACGGTTTGATTGGTTAAAATTATGTTGTCACCCGAACTAGGAACTGTATAGGTAGTAGTGAACAGAAAGGGGGTAACATTTTAATAAGTTTGACTTGAATTACAAATTTTTGCCTGTTTTTCTGCTTTCAACTAGCGATGTTCGAGGATCGTTTGAAAATCTTTGAACCTCAACCTTTTTTATATTATTAAGTAACAGAAACACTATTCTAAATGTTTTCTTTTAACATTATAGAAGTTCTACATCAAAAACCTGTCCATAGTAATATCCTGCGCCTACGTGTCATATAAATTACAAATTGTCCAATCTTCATAGGAGGCCTTATCCGCCTATAAAAGTACAACCAAGATAGTGGTTAATATAATCGCCTTATAAGCTCGGTAGTCCTTTGTTGAGCTTCGATATCATTACAGGAACATTCGCCATTTTATTTAACGCATTGTTGACCACGTTCAATTGCGCACAATCCTGTTTTGAGCCTTTAATTAGATCGTGTGTACTGACTGATTAACTAAAAATCGTTGAATATTCAATAAATAATCTTTTTATTGACTATTTAACAATTTTTATGAACAAATTTGGGAGCCCGAGAACGACGTTACCTTACCTTAATTAAATTTGAATGTCAGTTGAAATAGAGAAGACGAGACCTGAACCCATGTCCAGTCTATTTCCCTAGAAATACTCTAACCAACTGATCCACTTGGGCACCACCTGGATATTATAAAATTCTTCTAGGGCAACATTTTCCGAATTAAATTTCAAGTCAGTAAAGAATCACTTACATTAACACAAACAGCAAATAAATCGCGATAAATAATCGCATAAACTTCAATATCTGGAGATAATAATTCAGAGGTCACATACAGTTACATATACGCTTAAACAGAATACGTGCCTGCTATGCCTAGTCTATATGTTCAGATGTGTGGCACAATTACATGGAATTCCATCAGCCCAAAAATAACAAGCCAATTATCGACTGAGCAAATTTACCGAATGATTAGGTCGCTTCGTCCAGCGGTCACATCCCGGACGTTTGCTTGACGTCCGGTGGCACGATTGCTATCGAATTTCAAATTTCGTGCCCGATAGTGTTCCGTGCCGGAACTATGGCAGTATGAGTAGCGCTTCTGAAATTTCGTTTTTGTTGCTACAGTTTGATTTTGTTAGTAACTTGATTGTTTTGACTCAATATTCTGGTGCTTTACTGAAGTTTGCAGCATTTGAATTAACCAGCGCCAAGTTCACAACTTCAATTAAATACATTTCGATATCAGGGCTCTGTACGATATTAATCATCACTATCGAAGTGAAAACTTCTTTAGACCCGTTGGACAGGGAGGGATGGGAAGAAATTTAGGTGCATTAGTATTTTTTGGGGAAGGGAAAAATCTATTGGAGTTCTCAAACCTTCTACTTGGAGGTATTGAAATCTCATAATAATCTAGCAAAGGATTTAGGACTAGCGTATACAATGAAGTGGATGAAGAAATTCAGATAGTTTCTGTTGACGCTAATAAATAACCATTGGTCATCGATTAGTATGCAAAATTTCAACTCAATCCAACGTTTCAAGTATCCAAAAGTTGAATTCAAAGATTCAATTACATACAAACATACCTAAGGACTTGCTAATAAAAATGTGTTGTAAAGAGATGATCGTACACCCACAATAAGGATTAACACCAATACGTTTTAATAATCTCTAACTGACCCTAAAGATAATGGATGAATAGTAAAACCTTATCAAGCAACGGTAGTATAAACTAACCTTTTATGAGGTGAGCGTATAACTTATTAGATAATCCTTTACCCCTAAATCTAGACGAACTAAAACTCGATAAGGAGTTTCAATTGTAATAAAAACCACACTGCCGAAATATCCATTAATATAATTAAATACGTTCTAGCCACCGTCCTCGTCCATATCATCTCGAACCGTAAATTTATTGCCAGCTCTCATCTCGCTTTTATTAAAGCTGGCCTTAATAAACCGCATTTCGTTTCTAAATCAAATATGAAAGGCTTTATGCCTCTAAATTGGCGGTAATAAAAAATTGGACTGTTGTTGGATGAGTAGCGTAACCGCGGGACAATGTAGTTGATTTGTCTTTATGAATAGCTTGTAATGGCTTACACAAAGCGTCAAGGTTGGCAAATAAAAAATGTAGTCTTGTGAAAATCCTTGCTTAATAACTTTCAATCCAGATGATGAGAATCTTCCTTCGTTATAAAAGCGAAAGTTTGGGTGGATAAATGGATTTTTGGTACTTACTCATCACGCCAAAACGAATATAATAACAAAGATATGTTTTAGATACCAAGTGCACTTCCCATGCTATAATATTTGTGAAGAATAAAAAGGTGTAGTCGATGAATGAAAATAAATATGGACCATGTGCAGTCGGATAATGTGTCACATCTTCGCATACATACGTTACTTGTTAAACTTCGGCACAGGTAAACTGCACCATTGAAAAACCGTAATGAATTAAAACTATAAACAATATTATCACATTCAAGTCTATCTCACGGTACGTTGTGTACCGTACGGACGGCTACAAAATCGTATCTTCACATTAATTTTATAACATCATTATGAAATATATTTCCATCGTGTGCCGTATTGTATTCATATCAAACATAGGCAGAGTAGTTAGTTAGCATTCGAATGCATAATAAATTATGCAGCTAGTAATCTCTCAGGTAATATGCATTGTAATTTAGTTGATGTCAATCGTTAGTGCATTACCATATTATATTCAATGTCATCATTTCTTAGTCTTGAACGAAATATCATCAGAACGAATTGGTTAAATCTTCTATCTATCTATACATATAATAAATCTGTAAACGATCGATGTCTGTACATGGAAAGGAAATGAGAAAAATTGTTATAGGGGGACTTTATAAACGTAATAGAAGCCAAATCAACGTTTTTTGGAATTTTTGTCTGTTTGTCTGTTTATCTGTTTATCTGTTTATCTGTTTCTCTGTTTGTCTGTGAGTTTGTGCACGCTAATCTCAGAATCAGTTGAACGGATTTGGTTGCGGTTTTCACTAATATATTGTAGTAGGCTTCACTTAACATTTAGTGTTTGTTTTATTGAAATCGGTTCATAAATAAAAAAGTTATGTCAGTAACAGCATATCACGGCTAACAATTTGTGATTGTGTGAATAGATCGAACCAATAAAGAAGCAACAATGCTTACAAGAAGATATTATTTCGGCCATAGGAATCTGAAGAACTTCGAGAGGCCAGAGTTCTACATCTCAGCCAAGTCAGGTCAGGTTACTGCAGAATCTTCGGCACAGCAAGTGTCTCGATAGAATTCACATTGTTCTCGAACGATTTTCTCTCGAATCCAACAAATTAGTAAGCAGCTGGTTCGGCTGGCTTTCATAATTAATATCATCACGCTATTATAATAAGGAATGGGACAAATAAGGAATGGTTTTTATGACATAATATGTAAACGTCTATTTCGCACTATGATTTCATGGTAACTGTGGCTCAATACGTCTGCGGTGGACTTATAACTTAGCTGAGTCGCGTTCGAATCCATCCAAAATGTAATTTTTCTTTTTTATGGTTTTTTATATACTTTTGTTTAACTTTTTTATTTTATTGTGTATTTGTTGTATTTTATTGTATTTATAGTTTTATTTGAAATAAATTCTATACTTAGTATTCTATAGGTAGTACATAAAACTAGGCTGTGTAGTAAGCAGTAATAGAAGAACTTATTATATAATATTCTTAGATCTATACAAAATTCTTCATTTCGGAGAATGAAAAAGTGGTCCCCCCCGCCTGAGAAGTCATAAAACTGAAACTGGTATCCCCCATTGATACCGTTTGCACCACATCAGGGCAAGCGCAATATTGGAATCAAACCGATTAAAATTTAACAGAGGAATGGGGCATTGAGGGTATTCTGGGGTTAGGTACCCCAGTATACCTGCCTTGGTTACCTATCATAAATAGGCGGTCTCAACGTGAAGAGCAGGGATTGCTTCGGCTAGGGTGATGGGTAGGCTATGCTATTACCATCAAAGCCATGAAGGAAGTAAATCGTTGCACCTTCTCTGAAGCACATTACGTATTCTGGGAGATAGTTGTCCTTATCGTATTACCGTCTCTACCATGGTGAATGTTCTGATGAGCTATTCCAATTAGTTCCACCCTCTCCTTTCCTACACAGGACAACGCATGCAAGGCTCAGATATCATCCACATACGGATCATAATATTCCATCAAGAACCAAGCGGTTTGGTGACCCATTCCTATGTCGCACCATTAAGACCTGAAATCCCTGCCAGCTCACGGTCTACTTCTTCCTACAGTCCCGGGTCCTTTAAGGGGGGCGTGAAAAGGCTTCTGATGATCCCATAAAGATGAGTGCCACTATTGTTAAGATGGTACACGTTTATAATGGTGACCCTATTTCCGAGTCTTTGCCTTTAGCTTAACATCAGTCGAGGTGAAGTAAAATTGACGCGTCCGATATAAAAAACTCTGGATCTTAAAAAGAAAAAAACACATGTGTGGGCAGACCAATATAGTTCTTAACCACCTGATAAAGAAATGAAGTTCCGAACAGCTTGGTTCGAGGTGGCATTATTTCTACCGTATTTGACTGACGGAAGGAAGGAAAGATTAGTTGAAAGCCTCCTAATAGGCTCTTTCACTCGCCGTGGTGCGGTAGAAATGGTAAAATACAGCCAGAGAGACAACGTCTTTATGCAACTGCAGACATTATACAATGTTAGTGACCTGATGACTACCAACGCACGCCGCTGCGATATTATCGATTCCGTCTAATAAGTAGGTATCTAATAGTAAATCCGTGGCGTGGCGGTAGTGCACGCGACTGCCACACAGGAGGTGCGGGTTCGATTCCCGCTCAGTGCAAATATTTGTATGCATGAATATGGCTATTTGCATTGGTCTGGGTGTTTCTATGTATAATATGTATGTATTTACAAAAAAAAAGGTATATATAAAAAAGGTACACAAGCTATAAAAGCTTACCATGGGTCTAGATAGCGTTGTGTAGAATGCTGTGGAATATTTATATTATATTAATATTATAAATCTATCCCAGAAATGATAACAGTACACCAGGAGAGGCCAACCTATGTATTAGGTATATAAAAGATACCGCTGCTCCTATTATATAAAGGAGACTGAATGTGGGCAGAGAAACACTTAGTTCCGGTAAATTTCATCAGACCAAAAAATCCGCCACGTGGACATCAACTCCAGTATCAATTTGGAAGTATCTACATCACCTGCTGGAAACAAGCTTACCAATACAAGAAATATATAGCAAAATGAGGTTATATGACCCCATCCCAGTCAATGCTGTATTTGCTCTCTTGCCCACTGCGCCCCTCTTCTCTACCTGTGTGTAAAGCAATGAACAACGATGTGACTGTGGTCGATGGAATTTATCATAAAACTGGAACTACCCACCACTGGCTCGGCAAAGAAGAGAACCACTGCTCACTGCTCAGGGCGTGCAAGGCACCGGGTTTTCTTGAAACTATTTTGTGTGATACTTGATGTAACTTATTTTAATTTATTCAATTCGTAAGTGGTGCCAGCATGTTTTACGAATTTAGGAGGAATGAAGAATATTTAAACCATTAAAAAGTGGTGAACATTACCAAGTCCACATATAACAATGTTCATCACATAGGTACTTGATAATTGAATTTTTAGTTGAATTTTTAAAAATCCTTCCGCAATATTTGCCAAGTCCATAGAAGATTCGTAGTTTTCAGTAGTTTAGCCCTGTATTTATTTATTTAGTCAGTCACTCAAAAGACTGTCTTCATAATATTTAATTTAAAAATACAAGATGGAAGATGTCAAGCGAGTTTTCGAAATGATTTGAATGCAGGTTTGTTTCTTTTTTAAAATAAAGAAATATTGCATTTGCGCAAAATTCAATATTTTCAATATTTCGAGTACTTCCGTTCCAGTTGGGATGAAAATCTTCCACCATGTTTAATAATAGGTTTGAGCTATTCCGAACTAAACGCGGACGAAGTCGCGGGTAACAGCTAGTATTGTAATAAATATGAAGCCCTTTTGATGAGAAGTATGTCTCCTTTCATTACATCCAAATCCTCCTTTAGGTATGACCCTCCCAACCCCGAGAAGATAGCCTAGGCAAGAGTCTCGTTTGTCTATCAAATGCACTGTTGTACAAACCATGCACTAAAAGTTGACCAACCCTCTAAGCAAATAGAAAGAAAAAAGAAAAGATAAGGAGCCAGATTAGTATAATGCCGGGGTTATTCAACTGGCTGCTACTCATTAAAAAAGTCAGCCACATACCTAATCAATAAAAAGATAATTAAACTGTAATCAAATAAAACAAAAAAAAACAACCAAAGAAAAAAGCACCAAAGAAAACAATAAAAAATTATTGAAATAAAATAAATGACGACAGGCTTGGCACCCAAGGGCTCTCCGCCAGCGCCCCAAACTGCGCGTGAGTGCTGAGACTGACATAGAGGACAATATATATGTAGGTATATCCATTTCTAGGTCTTCGTTCTATGTGTGGTATAAATCCATAACAATCAAGCACTCGATTAAAATTCACGGCTGCTGTCAATTGTGTACTGATAGGATTAAAATACTAGTTTTTTACACATCATTTTCATGGAAGCATTCACAAAACATTGCTTAATTAAGATCGTCGTCGAATCGTATAGTCGAACAGTGTTTTGATGTAGCCTTATTAATATTCATCATCATCACAAAATGTAAGAGTAAAGCAAATATAGGATGGAGCATAGAATAAAGCAAATAGAGCGGACTCCGGGCTTCAAAGCGCAAGCTCTGGATGAATAAAAAAAAGACTGTTGTTTTAAAATTCATAAAATAATGTTGTTTTAAATAAACAGTGTATGCAGGTCAGTATAATGCCTCAAAATCCACACCGTAAAAGGTGTTGCGAGTCGCGGCAGAAGTTTGTAGCACCGACACCGCAAAAATATTTTTATAAAAATATTCAAAGTACAAATTTTGACATGAAGCCGATGGACAGGTATGTGTTGTATTGTGGGAAAAAAAATTGACATTGTTATATAATTCTAAAATGGACTTTAATGCACAGTAAATTTAATAACAATAATTGAATAAATAGGTATATGTACTAATTTTATACACTTTAAAGTTTGACATTATGTACTAAAATTTTGGACATGATTAAATCCGAAATTTATTTTTATGAGTGCTTCCACATTGTACCCGCAAAACTGTACCCACAAGCTAAAATAATAATAATTATTCCTTATTCTACCTCCTGCAAAAGTTCATTCCATATTCTACCCTGACGTATTGTAGATAGGCAATTGTTTAAGATGTTCATCAGTACGCACCGTCAGCAAACAAAGTAATACTTTGATACTTATTCAAAATATTTATACAGAGGCAGGGGGAGGATAGGCAGAAATGGCGCACATACGGAGAGGCCTATGTCCAGCAGTGGACTGCAATAGGCTAATTCATTGATTGACATAAAACCTATGTTATATCAGGGATAAATTTGAAGATATATACCAAACCTAACTATTAATATTACTGTGGTAATGGGTTCCTAACAATATATTTATAAAGGCAGCACCTGGGTGTAAGATGGGCTGTCACCTCATATTGTCTAAAGCTTGCTATGAGTAAGGTACTTAGCGAGAGGATACTCACTTAAAGGGCAACGTCCAAAGTCCATCACGGCGTCTCTCTTGATGGACGCCAACAAATGTACTCTGTGCCAACAAATGTACAGTGTGCAGCCCTGAGTCCTCACTCTTATCATATATCGAAGCATTGCAGCTAGACCAGTTGTTGGACTTTTGAGGGCTCCAACTACCCGTAACGACTGCTATAGATGTTTGTATGGCAACCAGGACCGAGACGGCTAAATGTGCTCTCCGAGCTACCACCAGGCGTATGCAAATACCCATATTTATGCATACAAATACGTAGCAGCTGCGTTCACTACCGCTACGCCATCGCCACAGAGGCTGTCAAGTAGGTAGTCCTAGTATGAAATGCAGTATACTGCGCCTAGAGCATGATAATGAATCGATTGCCTCCTCATTACAATAAGTTCAGTATTTTTTATATATATACTAGCTTTTGCTTGCGACTTCGTCCGCGTGAAGTTCGAAATAGAAAGGTATAGGACACACTGCTCCTCTTCCCGCGACCCAGATAAAGTTTCTGTGAGCCTGGTACTTCAAGCAAATGTACCAGGGTCACAGAAATACTGATCCCTGACCGCGACCCACAGAAACCTATAGGTACCCGGGATAAAATAAAGGTCAAATGGTATGATAATTATCCTATGTCCGTGTCCTGGTTCTAAGCTTCATTCTGTTCAGCAATCGGTACAGCCATTCTTGAGTTATAAATAGTGTAACTAAAACGACTTTCTTTTATAGGTTTAAATAGGATATATTATATAGGGCACGTCAACTTTATTTGACTTCACCTAGCCTGATGGTAAGCTAGAGGCAAATTCTCGGAAAGAGGGTCACCATTATAAACATGTAAAATAAATAAAAATAAAATAAACATGTACCATGTTATCAATGATGGCACTCGGCTTGACGGCCACATCAGATGCCTTTTCGCGCCCCGCTTTTCTTAGCATCTTAGGAGCTACAGTGGAATATTATGTAACTACATACCTACCTACATAGAATTAACCACATTACTATGCCGCGCGTATCATATATAAAGTATCGGTCTAGCGTTATGATTTTGATTTGATGATTCACCTCTGCCCAACCCTCCACGGGATAAAGGCGCGATTATATATGACTTTTTTTTAACTAAAGTTTCATGTAGGGGATGGAAGGAGTCCTGCACAGCATATTTTATCCCACATACAGCTTCCTGTGAGAGAAGGGCAAGGGCAAACGTTAGCATGCGAGTGGAGCTGCGGGCAATAGCTAATATTTTATATGTTGAAGTTTTCTATTAACCGAAGTTATTTTCTGACTGTACCTATATAGTTATAAGTTGATGGTAAATGACAGAGGGTTGAGATCGAAATATGTTTTGGGTAGAATAAGGAAAAAATAATGAAATTTATTTTCGTGGGTAGAATGTGGAAGGCTAGAGATAGGAAAAAAATGCTTGTGTTTTGTTTTTGGTCGAGTTTTGTGGGTAGACAACGGAAGTTGGTAATCAGTGGAGCTACGCCTTTAACGTGTATTTTATGTACTTTTAACTTAAATTGTAACTTTGCATGCCTTTTTGATTAAATACGGAACGAGCAAACCTGTATTATGTAAGACCATAATTTGTACCTGTGTTCGCAAATAAATGTTGATTATGATTATTATTTCATGGATTCTATTTGGTCATACAAAAAAGTTGACAGCTGAGACATTACTGTTACAGTGTAAGTACATTTATTTTACCTGCAATGGTCAACTAAATAGTTGACCATTGCAGATAAAATATAAATTTAGATCTTACCCTTTCAAGAAATGACCATGTCGGACTCAAATCGACTAAAAGAATAACAGTTCAATTTTGAGATTTTTTAGTAGGTATATGTTACTGACAATGTGTATAATGCACATATACTATAAAATGCCTAGGCATTGTATAGAATACCGGGCGCAATCAGGCAATATATGAAATATTATAAATATAATTTTTCATTACATACTTTGCCTAGGCACTGTATAAAATGCCTAAGCATTGTATAGAATAGTATATTGTTCCACTGGCAATGTTTAAGATAAATCGATTATGATCTATATTTATCAATGTGCATCGGCCTACTTTTCAAGATAGTTTTGTGGAACAACTATTTCTGGATGGTTATAAAAAAATAACCACGAAGGTTAATGCTAATCTAAGCTATCCAAGTCAAATTGCGTGGTATGGATATCACGCGCTCTGACGGACAGATATAGGTTAGAAGGCTAAGGCGGGAGCGAGCTTCTTTTGTAACCACCATGCATTTTTTAGCTACCATTTCGTACATTGCCGGGTGCGCGCTCAGTATTGTATAGAATGCCTAGGCATTGTATAGAATACCGGATTATTCACATTGCTGGTAACATATATACAGAGAAACAAAGAACTGAATGACTGGATATTATTATTGAAATAAAATATATAACTACAAATTTCTTGAGTCGTTACTAACGTTGTTGAAAGTCACTCCTCAACGGTAAGCACAATTGAAAGAATTCTAATTTCAATATTTATTGATGCAAAAATAGATTTCTATTGTCCAAGCTCATCGTAGCTTTAAAAGTGCTGGAAATATTTAGAAGCATTGTGTTTGTTCATCAAATGATTTTTTGTTAAAAACGGTTGCAAATTCTTCAGTTATATTTAATATTTTATACTAGAAAATGTACACTGCTCGCTGTATTTGACGGGAACAATCATTTACAGGTTTACAATAAAAGCAACGAAGTGTGGCAAAAAGTATAATAAGTATTTGATCTCAATTTCATAATACTTATACACACCATTTTTAAGCGAGCTATTCAGTAAAGCAGAATCCATGTATTCAAATAATATTCATATAAATCAAACGTGAACACTTATTTTGCTATATTTTACACCAGTAGTTCCTGTTACCTGCATTTTTCATTTCAATAATTCATTCCTGTTCCACAGGAACCTAATTCTTGGGATGAGAAGAAGTTTTTGTTCTGTTTCACACTAAGTCTGTGTCAAATTTCTCATAGATGCTTTTCGTTGTTTGATTGAAAATTAATCCATTCATGTGTACTTACGACCGTTTACCCATCTATTCACCACCATGCATAGAATCTTCTGTTTCTATTTATACTTTGTGGTCTGATTGCACCAGACAAAACCACGGCAAATCTCAGTTTAACTAAAGGTCAATTTATTCAAGGTTGTCCAACATAAAATTTATCACTAAAATTTCCAAAATTAAATTGTAGTGCGTTGAACTACGCGTTAACGACTATTCTTTACAAAGAGCAAATATATTTTCTCGTTCAAATTGATTAAATCTGATTAACGGCTCTTGGTGGCCATTTTACCTTTTGAATATCAATGGCGGTCTCCTTGACAAAATTGACACTGAATAATAATGTGTATTAACGTTTTATTAAAAATCTCCAGTTCATTTATAAAATCCTCAGGTTTGTTTGGCAAGCTCGCTCGGTGCGCACCATATTTTGATATATTGTACGCGTTCAACAATGAGATATGTTAGTAATTCTGTGTTAATATTTTTTGGCATATATATTGCAGTTTATTGGTTATTTTCTTTGCAATCTTCACATGGTTTATTACAAATTTGTTGGACTATTTCTTGAAATAAATGAAAATGCATATACCTTACGATTGGTTAGGATAATAACAGGGTAGATAAGACTCAAATTGCAAAGTTGACCTAATAACATTAATGCAAATAAACGCGTTATAATTTAAAAATAACATTATAAGAGTTATTTTTTTTTTACCTCGCCTGATGTTAAGTTAAAGGCAAAGTCTCGGATCCATGTTAACAGTGGTGGCATTCAGCTTGACGGCCTCATCAGATGCCTTTTCACGCCCCGCTTATAGGACCCGGGACTGTAGGAAGAAGGAAACACGTGAGCTGGCAGGGAGTTCCAGGTCTTAATGGTGCGGCATAGGAATGAGTCAGTAAAACGCTTGGTTCTAGAAATTGTATGTTATTTACAAATAGTAGAGTTAAATTCTGGAGTGAACATTATTTCACAATACTGTCATTTCACGTGATTAGTCATCACGTGTACCTACATTTCGAGACTAACTGTATGGATCCGCTTCACATTGAGTGAGCCGCATTTAAACATAATTAAGTATATGTAAATATAACAGAAACGCTAGTTTATTCAAATATTTAATCCACTGTAAATGTTCACATACTTCCATACTAATATTATAAATGCGATAGTAAGTCGGTCTGTCTGTCTGTATATTACGCTTTCACACCTAAACCACTGAACCGATTCTAATTAAATTTGGTATAGGGGTAGATTAGATCATGAGGACGGACATATGCTATGTTTGTTCGCGATAACAGACATCCAGGTGGGCGGAGCCGCAAGAAAAAGCTAGATTCTGATAAGAATGACTAAATTGGACGACTAATTTTTGTTTACTAACCCAGCCGCGGACAAAAGCAAGTTTCTGATAAGAATGACTAAATTGGACGACTAATTTTAGTTTACTAACCCAGCCGCGGACAAAAGCAAGTTTCTGATAAGAATGACTAAATTGGACGACTAATTTTAGTTTACTAACCCAGCCGCGGACAAAAGCAAGTTTCTGATAAGAATGACTAAATTGGACGACTAATTTTAGTTTACTAACCCAGCCGCTGACAAAAGCAAGTTTCTGATAAGAATGACTAAATTGGACGACTAATTTAAGTTTACTAACCCAGCCGCGGACAAAAGCAAGTTTCTGATAAGAATGACTAAATTGGATGACTAATTTTAGTTTACTAACCCAGCCGCGGACAAAAGCAAGTTTCTGATAAGAATGACTAAATTGGATGACTAATTTTAGTTTACTAACCCAGCCGCGGACAAAAGCAAGTTTCTGATAAGAATGACTAAATTGGACGACTAATTTTAGTTTACTAACCCAGTTATTTGTAACTACTGAAAACATTCCACTTCATTCCAGATTTAACAATCTAAAAGTAATCGTAGAGAAAAATTAGAAACTTTTTATGTCAATTTACCAAATTATGAAATTACCCGCTGAATTCTCGTCCGAACTTGTTCAATAAATCGAATCAGTTAATTGAGGTGTTAAATAGAACGGAGTTTGTGACTCCCAGTTTTCCATTCGCGGTGTTTGTGACACGCAGACTGAATTATTATCGAACTTGTTTATTGAATTTCATAAATTACATATTTTTGTGGTTGATCGCTCTTCATATTTTTACATTACTTAGTGCTGAATAATAATTTACTATTCATAGGAAAGTAAGTAAGCTAAGCTAAGCAAGCAGGCATCCTGATCCTGGTGAGGAGCTTGCCCTCCTCATCCGGAGCACGATGCTTTGTGGAAAATATAGGCTGGATTAAATAGCTAGATATACCCAAGCTTATTTCACACTTTAGTTTAATATTTTAAAGTCCACTGCTATAACCCTCCGTTTTCCAAAATCTGATGTAGCTAACTTTCAGGTCGCATCTGCAGAGCTCTAAAACATGTTCATCCATCCATTTATCTATCATTTTTGCCACCAGTGTGTAGGGTTGCCATGAAGAGTTTTCGGGTAATGACCAGTTTTCGCTCCCGTTACGAACAATAATAATCGAACTCGTATTAAATAAAGCTATTAAAAGTTTCCTCATCCCGTTCAGTTTTGCTTTTTTTGTTTGGATGGAACTAACTAATTTATTATACAACCTACCTATGTTTATATTTGTATTCATATTAATATACATAATACAGCAATTTCTATGTAAAAAGATTTTACATTTATATATATAGGTATATATTTAATTGGGTGCTTCCACTTTGCCCCACCAAGCGTCCCAATTCGGGGGGCTAAGTAGAATGTGAAAAAATGTATATGCGCATTGCCCCACTAAATTCATTCTGTAATCGTTCACACTATTATTTTTATATTTTTATACCTATAATTAATCACGCGTAATGTATTCATATTGACGTGCACTACATAGGTACACGAACTCATTAATAAACAAAGCGCTTTTCAGAGAACTATTAACATAATTGCATGTAAGCTTTATACTTCAATAAAGATAAACCAATTTGTAACATCACAATCAAATTACTAACATGTTATATTTACAATAGCAGTTGTTTAATTCGGTAGCTATTCAAACACAATGGTGTCGACGACAATATAGCACTCCATTACTTTCAAACATACCAAACAAACATCCGGGCTCACAAAATATATTGAAAAGCGTAACAACATTTTAACCGAGACCATTTCATGGTCGTTACGTAAAACATTTTTTTCTGTCTCACTCGCGCTATTCCGGTTGGCCCCGTTTAAAAACCTATCAGCCTTTGAAATATACGTGGCACTGTCAGTTTTTAGCCCTCGGGGCATTTTCGAAGTTTTGTTTTTGCAATTGCCAATGCACATACAATGTTTAATGGGATAACATTTTCTTTGGCATTGAATAAGACTTGCTTATAATACTTATATACGGATAAATAAGAATAAAAACTTCTCTAAATTGGTACAATAATCACAGCTTTTTGTACGCTTATTTTTCACACTGAAAATATTTATTAAAAAATTACCAGTGTACATTTTTTCTACCACTTAGGTGGCAGATACGCACACGCTCCACCTAGTGGAAAGTGGTTATCGTGGCCTATGGACGTATACAATACGATATTGAGGTTAATTTGAATAAGTAATAACTTACTTAATTTAAAAAACTAAAAAACTAATATTTTTTTCGTATTTCTGACTGCAAATCCTTTTATTTGATACCCATATCATGGGGGTGGTTTCGTGTCTAAGTTCCTAGACTACCTTGTAGGTAGTCCGAGAAATTTGACGCTCTACTGTAACAACTGCATACGTGACCGGTGCTTGCGCGGCGCGTACTGCTCCTTTACAAGTACCTGTAGGCCTGTATCTAATTAAAAACATTCAATAATGAGAACTTGGGCAAAATACAGATTGCTGTTGTATTTATAGCAATGCTCTTTATGCAGTTATTGCTATAGTAATAGAAAGTTAATTCAGTACATTAAACTGAAACGTATAAAGTCAGGGCAACACTAGCCACACAGATCAACTACAGCTGAAAACTCAGTTAAAGGCAATATGCGTTACACCCACCGCCCCGAGCGGCCTTCTGATCCCAGCTCCACGTCGTCTGTGAACTACTCTTACTCATATATTATTTGCTTGTAAGTTCTCAAAAGGGCATTGCATTGTACTAAGTATATCTTTACATTATACTTTTCATTAATTGTTTAATCTAATCTTTTCTACATTTTAATTTAAGTAAATGGTGTTTGATATTCTTATTAGATTGGCAAATAGCAATTTACTTTACAAAGATAATATTTTAAACCATTTCAAGGAGCCTCTCTATCTCTCAGCGCTTTTATGTTGTGTTTCATAGACAGGCACAAAACAAACCTCACTCTAATTTCAAGAGTTTTCATCATCATCTCAGTTTTAATCTTAGTAGTACCCATAAGGTACTTTGAAGTTCGATATTACTCTTTCTCATGATTTTGCTTGGCTTGCGCCAGAGCCCCTTTCTTTTCGTTTTCCATCAAGAGGTGTTCCATCTAGCTGGTGAGGATCGATTGAGTTCTGAAGATCTTGTTGCGGCCTTGTATACCTATAAAGCACCAAAATATAACACAAACTCTAATGGTTTTTTTTTATGGAATAGGGAGGCAAACGAGCAGACGAATCGCCTGATGCTAAGAGATCACCGCCACCCATAGACACCCGCACCACCAGAGGAGTCTCAAGTACTTTGTCTTCCTTTTAAAAGAGAGTACGCTCTTTTCTTGACAGCCTCTGTGGTGTGGTGGTAGTGCACGCGACTGCCACGCAAGGAGGCGCAGGTTCGATTCCCGCTCGTATGCATGAATATGGCTATTTGCATTGGTCGGGGTGTTTCTATGTATAATATGTATGTATTTACAAAAAAAAAGTATATAAGTATGTTTATCCGCACTCTAGATTCCATAACACAAGCTATAAAAGCTTACCATGGGTAGATAGCGTTGTGTAGAATGTTGTGGAATATTTATATATATATATATTTTCAATTATTTTCTTGAAGGTCGTGTTGGTTCGTAAATACCGCTGGTGGTGGAAAATTTCTCAACAAACGCACAGTTGTGGACCGCCAACCGTCCAGATGGTGAGTGTGGAACTGCTGTCGCGTGGAACAACACTTCCTTAAGTGATATTATTGTTAGATATTCACCTTATTCGGCCGTATGTGGGGGGCTCATTTGAGCTTAACGCATAACAAGTAACACATAAAATGTTTGTACGTTTACAAACTAAAGGTAAAACACTTACTCACTGTAAAACAAAGGGAATTTTAAATAAGTTACGTTTAACACGCTCGGTCTTTCAAGAATTTTATATTGTTACGTACATAAACATCTTCACTTCACACCTCTTTGTTATGAGGCAAACAGAGATTATGTATTTTGGACATTAACAAAATATTGGCTGCCTTGTTTATTGGTTACCATATAAAAAATCTTAGAAAAGTATAATCGAATATACAAAACACAGTCTATTTCACACCACATATTATAATTACTAGTACCTACAGTCCTTCAGTCCGTCAGTAGAGCGAAATCACCTGTGCGGGTAAAAATCGGTGGAATACCTGATGGATTTTTTAAAGTAAACAAAGTGAAAACTGTTAGTAAACATGAACCACTATTTTATTTATTTCTATATTTCCAACAGATCGACCAGAAAAAACTATGATTTTAGTACTTCGTTACAAAAACATGCAGTACTACCATTTTCATTCCAGTTTAAATTAAAGTTTTTAACTATCATAGTTAATGGACGTGCGGTCTCACAAGCCGCTTGCAGTGTGTGCTTCACGTGCCCGTTCTTCTTTCTTCTTCTTTCCGCGTACCCAAGACATCTTTCGGTCTCATTAGCTACTATTTAGGTAGATAGTGAAATGACTATTGAGAAAGAAGTTTACATCGCCAGCTGTATGTTTCGTTCGAAATTACGCTTTAAATTTTTAGTACGGTCTGCGAGACCACACTTCCACATTTGTTTAATAAATTGGGCTGAATTAGGTCCTGATATGGGTCCAAAAGCTACCAATTTTAAACATAAGACATGTAAACTATGCCCACAAAAGACAAACATTTCTGGTGTAGGCTGTACACAGCCATTATGCCTACAATGTTCTAAGTAATTAGAAATTTTCGCATACAATTTACGTCTTCCGAAGATAGCAAAGAGGGAGATTCGAATCTATGTTTACATAATAAATCTATTTTCATATAACAAAAAGTCAAATATAACATCTAACAAAAAGATATTTGATATTGAATTATAATGAACTAATACTATATTCATGTATCCATCTTCTGTATTGACAAAGAATATCTTTACGTTCCGTATTTGAACTTTAAGCGCCGTGGGTTGTATTATCTATAATATAAAAATGAATCGCAAAATGTGTTGGTAAGCGCATAACTCACCAACGGCTGGACCGATTTCACTAATTCTTTTTTTGTTGTGTTTGTTATTATCAGGGGAAGGTTCTTACGAAAAAAAATAATAAAACCGTTGTACAGAAAATTTCAGAAAGTAACTTTTCTTTTTCTCATACAAACTTTTTCTATTATGTGAGAGAAGTTTATGTTTACGTTACGGGATTAGTATTTAGTAGTAGTAGGTAGTAGTAGGAATGGGAATGGGAATGGGAATAGGAATAGGAATGGGAATAGCAATGGGAATGGGAACGGGAACAGGAATGGGAACAGAATTGCACGCGGGTGGAAAATATGGCGGTACGAAGTTCGCCGAGACAGCTAGTCCATTATAAATGAAAGTAACTCTGTCTGTCTGTCTGTATGTTACGCTTTCACGCCTAAACCACAGAACCAATTTTGATGAAATTTGGTATAGGGGTAGATTAGACCATGAGAAAGGACATAGGCTATGTTTGGTCACGATGAACGACATCCACGCGGACGAAGCCGCGGGCAAAAGCTAGTATATTATAATTATCAATTTCAAGTCCCTTAGTAATACGTCACTTATGTGCTACATAATGATACTACCCACACGGTTTCTTTTGTGACAGGACATGGCTTTATTAATAGCTTGCTTTTATCCAGTCTAAACTAGTTAATATTCACAGCTTCACCCGCAAGGATTTTGTTTATCTCTCTGATTCTATTCAACCAATTGCGATCATACAGCAGATTTCAAGTCAGACCTTTCTAATAAAAACTGCATCAAAATTGGTTAAGTAGTTTAAGCATCCATCATGAACAAACAGAGGCGAATCAATCATTTATTTTAAATTTATATTAATAACTAGCTGTTACCCGCGACTTCGTCCGCGTTTAGTTCGGAATAGCTCAAACTCATTATTAAACATGGTGGAAGATTTTCATCCCAACTGGAACGGAAGTACTGGAGATAGTGAATTTTACTCAAAGGAAACATTTGTTTATTTAAAAAAAGAAACAAACTGTATTCAAATCATTTCGAAAACTCGCTTGACATCATCCCCCTTGTATTTTTAAATTAAATATTATGAAGACAGTCTTTTGAGTGACTGACTTATAAATACAGGGCTCAACTACTGAAAACGGGTCCGGTCGAGTACAACCTATTCTCAAAATGCCTGATCGCACTATAAACGAATGTCAAACCGTCTGTTTCCCAAGATGTCTGAATTCAACATGACTTAGGCCCGATTCGGCTGAATCCTAAAATGTCTTCTTCCCACTATGCCTGAAATTCCTAATGCCTTATTCATAAAATGACTGAAAATATTTTTTATATCTATACATATAATAAATCTGTAAACGATCGATGTCTGTACATGGAAAGGAAATGAGAAAAATTGTTATAGGGGGACTTTATAAACGTAATAGAAGCCAAATCAACGTTTTTTGGAATTTTTGTCTGTTTGTCTGTTTATCTGTTTATCTGTTTATCTGTTTCTCTGTTTGTCTGTGAGTTTGTGCACGCTAATCTCAGAATCAGTTGAACGGATTTGGTTGCGGTTTTCACTAATATATTGTAGTAGGCTTCACTTAACATTTAGTGTTTGTTTTATTGAAATCGGTTCATAAATAAAAAAGTTATGTCAGTAACAGCATATCACGGCTAACAATTTGTGATTGTGTGAATAGATCGAACCAATAAAGAAGCAACAATGCTTACAAGAAGATATTATTTCGGCCATAGGAATCTGAAGAACTTCGAGAGGCCAGAGTTCTACATCTCAGCCAAGTCAGGTCAGGTTACTGCAGAATCTTCGGCACAGCAAGTGTCTCGATAGAATTCACATTGTTCTCGAACGATTTTCTCTCGAATCCAACAAATTAGTAAGCAGCTGGTTCGGCTGGCTTTCATAATTAATATCATCACGCTATTATAATAAGGAATGGGACAAATAAGGAATGGTTTTTATGACATAATATGTAAACGTCTATTTCGCACTATGATTTCATGGTAACTGTGGCTCAATACGTCTGCGGTGGACTTATAACTTAGCTGAGTCGCGTTCGAATCCATCCAAAATGTAATTTTTCTTTTTTATGGTTTTTTATATACTTTTGTTTAACTTTTTTATTTTATTGTGTATTTGTTGTATTTTATTGTATTTATAGTTTTATTTGAAATAAATTCTATACTTAGTATTCTATAGGTAGTACATAAAACTAGGCTGTGTAGTAAGCAGTAATAGAAGAACTTATTATATAATATTCTTAGATCTATACAAAATTCTTCATTTCGGAGAATGAAAAAGTGGTCCCCCCCGCCTGAGAAGTCATAAAACTGAAACTGGTATCCCCCATTGATACCGTTTGCACCACATCAGGGCAAGCGCAATATTGGAATCAAACCGATTAAAATTTAACAGAGGAATGGGGCATTGAGGGTATTCTGGGGTTAGGTACCCCAGTATACCTGCCTTGGTTACCTATCATAAATAGGCGGTCTCAACGTGAAGAGCAGGGATTGCTTCGGCTAGGGTGATGGGTAGGCTATGCTATTACCATCAAAGCCATGAAGGAAGTAAATCGTTGCACCTTCTCTGAAGCACATTACGTATTCTGGGAGATAGTTGTCCTTATCGTATTACCGTCTCTACCATGGTGAATGTTCTGATGAGCTATTCCAATTAGTTCCACCCTCTCCTTTCCTACACAGGACAACGCATGCAAGGCTCAGATATCATCCACATACGGATCATAATATTCCATCAAGAACCAAGCGGTTTGGTGACCCATTCCTATGTCGCACCATTAAGACCTGAAATCCCTGCCAGCTCACGGTCTACTTCTTCCTACAGTCCCGGGTCCTTTAAGGGGGGCGTGAAAAGGCTTCTGATGATCCCATAAAGATGAGTGCCACTATTGTTAAGATGGTACACGTTTATAATGGTGACCCTATTTCCGAGTCTTTGCCTTTAGCTTAACATCAGTCGAGGTGAAGTAAAATTGACGCGTCCGATATAAAAAACTCTGGATCTTAAAAAGAAAAAAACACATGTGTGGGCAGACCAATATAGTTCTTAACCACCTGATAAAGAAATGAAGTTCCGAACAGCTTGGTTCGAGGTGGCATTATTTCTACCGTATTTGACTGACGGAAGGAAGGAAAGATTAGTTGAAAGCCTCCTAATAGGCTCTTTCACTCGCCGTGGTGCGGTAGAAATGGTAAAATACAGCCAGAGAGACAACGTCTTTATGCAACTGCAGACATTATACAATGTTAGTGACCTGATGACTACCAACGCACGCCGCTGCGATATTATCGATTCCGTCTAATAAGTAGGTATCTAATAGTAAATCCGTGGCGTGGCGGTAGTGCACGCGACTGCCACACAGGAGGTGCGGGTTCGATTCCCGCTCAGTGCAAATATTTGTATGCATGAATATGGCTATTTGCATTGGTCTGGGTGTTTCTATGTATAATATGTATGTATTTACAAAAAAAAAGGTATATATAAAAAAGGTACACAAGCTATAAAAGCTTACCATGGGTCTAGATAGCGTTGTGTAGAATGCTGTGGAATATTTATATTATATTAATATTATAAATCTATCCCAGAAATGATAACAGTACACCAGGAGAGGCCAACCTATGTATTAGGTATATAAAAGATACCGCTGCTCCTATTATATAAAGGAGACTGAATGTGGGCAGAGAAACACTTAGTTCCGGTAAATTTCATCAGACCAAAAAATCCGCCACGTGGACATCAACTCCAGTATCAATTTGGAAGTATCTACATCACCTGCTGGAAACAAGCTTACCAATACAAGAAATATATAGCAAAATGAGGTTATATGACCCCATCCCAGTCAATGCTGTATTTGCTCTCTTGCCCACTGCGCCCCTCTTCTCTACCTGTGTGTAAAGCAATGAACAACGATGTGACTGTGGTCGATGGAATTTATCATAAAACTGGAACTACCCACCACTGGCTCGGCAAAGAAGAGAACCACTGCTCACTGCTCAGGGCGTGCAAGGCACCGGGTTTTCTTGAAACTATTTTGTGTGATACTTGATGTAACTTATTTTAATTTATTCAATTCGTAAGTGGTGCCAGCATGTTTTACGAATTTAGGAGGAATGAAGAATATTTAAACCATTAAAAAGTGGTGAACATTACCAAGTCCACATATAACAATGTTCATCACATAGGTACTTGATAATTGAATTTTTAGTTGAATTTTTAAAAATCCTTCCGCAATATTTGCCAAGTCCATAGAAGATTCGTAGTTTTCAGTAGTTTAGCCCTGTATTTATTTATTTAGTCAGTCACTCAAAAGACTGTCTTCATAATATTTAATTTAAAAATACAAGATGGAAGATGTCAAGCGAGTTTTCGAAATGATTTGAATGCAGGTTTGTTTCTTTTTTAAAATAAAGAAATATTGCATTTGCGCAAAATTCAATATTTTCAATATTTCGAGTACTTCCGTTCCAGTTGGGATGAAAATCTTCCACCATGTTTAATAATAGGTTTGAGCTATTCCGAACTAAACGCGGACGAAGTCGCGGGTAACAGCTAGTATTTAATAAAAAGATATTTTGACAGCCTCTGTGGCGTAGCGCTGGTAGGCTGAAGACCAATGGAACCCGTGGGTCCCACTGCTGAGCTCCTGCATGCGAATTATGTGCTGGTTTATAACTATTTCACGTTTATTTATCCTTCAAAAATGTAGTAGATTATCAAAGTCTGTGTTCAAATTAAACTTAATGCTTGAACAGACTATAAATTAGAAATGTCAGCGGTTGCCAAATTCAGTCATGTTGCTATTCGGTTATTTTGGGATTCAGTCCATTTGGGTTTTGATCATTTTGGGATTAGGTTTATTCGAAAATCAGGCAATTTGGTTCTCTGACGATTTGGGCTTCAGACGTTTTGGCATGAAGACGATTTGAATTTCAGGCATATTGACGTCTCAGGCATTTTGGGAATAGGTTGTACTCGACCGAACCCCTGAAAACTACGAAAATTTACAGACTTCTTCTATGGGCTTGGCAAATATTGCGGAAGGATTTTAAAAAATTCAACATTTTGCTGACGAAATCATTATCAAGTATGTGATGAACATTGTTATATGTGGACTTGGTAATGTTCACCATTTTTAATGGTTTGAATATTCTTCCTTCCTCCCAAATTCTTAAAACATGCTGTGGCAGCATATTTTAAGAACTTACGAACTGAACAAATTAAAATAAGTACATCAAGTATCACACAAAATAGTTTCAAGAAAACCCGGTGCCTTGCACGCCCTGAGCAGTGAGCAGTTGTTCTCTTTTTTGCCGAGCCAATGGTGGGTAGTTCCAGTTTTATGATAAATTCCATCGACCACAGTCACATCGTTGTTCATTGCTTTACACACAGGCAGAGAAGAGGGGCGCAGTGGGCCAGAGAGCAAATACAGCATTGACTGGGATGGTGTCATATAGCCTCATTTTGCTATATATTACTTGTATTGGTAAGCTTGTTTCAAGCAGATGATGTAGATACTTCCAAATTGATACTGGAGTTGATGTCTACGTGGCGGATTTTTTGGTCTGATGAATTTACCGGAACTGTGTGTTTCTCTGCCCACATTCAGTCTCTTTTATATAATAGGAGCAGCGGTATCTTTTATATACCTAACACATAGGTTGGCTTCTCCTGGCGTACTGTTATCATTTCTGGGATAGATTTACGTATTTACTATTAGATACCTACTTATTAGACGGAATAGATAATATCGCAGCGGCGTGCGTTGGTAGTCATCAGGTCACTAACATTGTATAATGTCTGCAGTTGCATAAAGACGTTGTCTCTCAGGCTGTATTTTACCATTTCTACTGCACCACGGCGAGTGAAAGAGCCTATTAAGAGCCTTTCAACTAATCTCTCCTTCCTTCCGTCAGTCACATACGGTAGAAATAATGCCACCTCGAACCAAGCTGTTCGGAACTTCATTTCTTTATCTTGCGGTTAAGAAATGTATTGCTCTGCCCACATAATTATGTGCTTTTTTCTTCTTATTAAGATCCGGAGTTTTTTTTATATAGGACACGTCAATTTAACTTCACCTCGACTGATGTTAAGCTACAGGCAAAGACTCGGAAATAGGGTTACCATTATAAACGTGTACCATCTTAACAATGGTGGCACTCATCTTTATGGGATCATCAGAAGCCTTTTCACGCCCCCTTTTAAGGACCCGGGACTGTAGGAAGAAGTAAACCGTGAGCTGGCAGGGATTTCAGGTCTTAATGGGGCGACATAGGAATGGGTCACCAAACCAATTGGTTCTTGATGGAATATTCTGATCCGTATGTGGATGACATCTGAGCCTTGCATGCGTTGTCCTGTGTAGGAAAGGAGAGGGTGGAACTAATTGCAATAGCTCATCAGAACATTCACGATGGTAGAGACGGTAATACGATAGGGACAACTATCTCCCAGAATACTTAATGTGCTTCATAGAAGATGCAACGATTTACTTCCTCCATGAGCGCGGCTTTGATGGTGATAGCTTAGGCTACCCATCACCCTAGCCGAAGCAATCCCTGCTCTTCAAGTTGAGACCGCCTATTTATGATAGGTAACCAAGGCAGGTATACTGGAGTACCTAACCCCAGAATACCCCCAATGCCCCATTCCTCTGTTAAATTTTAATCGGTTTGATTCCAATATTGCGCTTGCCCCGATGTGGTGGCATCGGTATCGATGGGGGATACCAGTTTCAGTTTTATGACTTCTCAGGCGGGTGGGGACCACATTTTCATTCTCCGAATTGAAGAATTTTGTATAGAGCTAAGAATATTATATAATAAGTTCTACTATTACTGTCACACAGCCTAATTTTATGTATTACCTATAGAATACTAAGCATAGAGTTTATATTTTACTTCAAATAAAACTATAAATACAATAAAATACAACAAAAATACACAATAAAATAAAAAATTTAAACAAAAGTAAATATAATACCATAAAAAAGAAAAATTACATTTTAGATGGATTCGAACGCAACTCAGCTAGGTTTAAGTCCACCGCAGACGTATTGAGCCACAGTTACCATGAAATCATAGTGTGAAATAGACGTTTACATATTATGTCATAAAAACATTCTGCCCCATTCCTTATTATAATAGCGTGATGATATAATAATTATGAAAGCCAGAAGTATTTTTACCGAACCAGCTGCTTACTAATTTGTTGGATTCGAGAGAAAATCATTCGAGAACAATATGAATTCTATCGAGACACCTGGTGTGCCAAAGATTCTGCAGTAACCTGACCTGACTTGGCTGAGATGTAGAACTCTGGCCTCTCGAAGTTCTTCAGATTCCTATGACCGAAATAATATCTTCTTGTAAGCATTGTTGCTTCTATAATGGTTCGATCTATTCACACAATCACAAATTGTTAGCCGTGATATGCTATTATTGACATAACTTTTTTATTTATGAACCGATTTCAATAAAACAAACACTAAATGTTAAGTGAAGCCTGCCACAATATATTAGTGAAAACCGCAACCAAATCCGTTCAGCCGATTCTGAGATTAGCGTGCACAAACTCACAGACAAACAGAGAAACAGATAAACAGATAAACAGACAAACAGACAAAAATTCCAAAAAACGTTGATTTGGCTTCTATTACGTTTATAAAGTCCCCCTATAACATTTTTTTTCATTTCCTTTCCATGTACAGACATCGATCGTTTACAGATTTATTATATGTATAGATTATTTTTATCAAAAATATCAATTATATTATTTAAATCAATAATTTATAGCAAGCAAAAATTATGTCCTAGTGGAATTTTTTTCATAATTTACGTTTTAAGGATTCAATTAAATATTAAAATGGAAAGAAAGGATAGGGACAATCGGTAAAGTGAGCCAATTCTTTCTTGAAAATTCTCTTTGACTTCTCAGTACGTTTTAGAATAGAATTTTCGTAGCACATGTTGCGACATGACATTTGCTAAAATGTTCCAGCTCAATAGCGAAAAGGGGAAAAATAAAGGATATTTATGTCTTTATATTCGGAACTAGCACAGCTAATTTTTAAGACATTTTTTACATTCGACAGCTTTTATTCTAACCCGTAAATAAAGCTACTTTTAGTTCAGTAAAAATAACACCTAGATCAAACTCCTCGTGAGCGAAATCATGGTCACAGCTAGAGTACAACTTGTCTTGGAGTACGCCAATCTAAGTTTCATTATTCGCACTGGAACCGTCAAGCGTCATTTATGGTTTATGGTTATGGTTTATGGATGGTGGTTTGAGTCATTTAAGTAATTTATGTCATGAATGTTGTGGGTAGAAATGTATAGAAAATACCCTATGATAACTTCGATAAATCATTGTCAACTGCTAAAATGTTAAACAGAATATGTGTTAGATTAGTTACTTACCTTTTACTATTGCTAGTATGCTGTCAACTATCAGTAGCAGGCGATATTGCCGAGCGGCATCAGGCGGCACTTGAGGGCTTACACTGAAAATCAGTTCTGCGGTGTTTGATACCCACCTCAGTATTTGCTGAGTGTCTAGCCCTAGTTGCAGATATAGCGCACATATTTCACATTTCAAATGCATAATATATAATACATTACATGCAATTCGCAATATTGCACGTGTCGGTGTTTGACATGCCAAGTTGAACATGACACGTTGACTGACATTACTGACAATTGTTTGACATTGCTGAAAAATGTCAGTAATGTCAAATAATTGAATCTTGCATGTCAAACGACGTACCTATTTTAGATAGATAAAATATTATCAGCTCGAGCGGCGACCACAGACAAGGTATTTAATAATTATATATCTTGAACGCATCGTTGCGGACATTCAAGTGCTCGCTGACTGAGTAGGAATTGTGGGTGGGTAGGTACACCACATGACACTGGTGTTGTATTTTTTTGTTATTTCCTTATAAACACAGTGGGTACCTATCCATTTTTCCTGTCATTTATGGGTATTATATACAGATTTGTTTTGTTATCTTTATGGTTTTTTTTATTTGGATTTTGTAATGTGTGCGATTAGTCCGCAATAAAAACAATTATTCTTTCTTTCTTTCTTTTATTTCTTTCTTTCATTTAGACGAAATGAAATGAGTTGATTTGTTGGAATATGTGTGAAATAAGTGATGACAGACATTTCAGGCGCAAAAGCCATATCTGGCATCTGGAAAATTTATCGCCCCAAATATGCGATTCTCGAAAGAAGACAAAAAAATCCTTTCTGACCCGTGGTGTTCCACGGTTAACTTTGTGTACCCTTGGTTCACCTAAACAGTAAACCATGGGTATTTTTTTTGCATCGTCTAAACACTTGCAGAAGCAATAGTCGCTCGCACGCCGGGTACAAACTGACAACATGTTAAAATGTATAAAGTATCAGATGGCATGAGTGTCAAAATGTACAATATCGCTCGTCTTCGCTTGGCGAGAATCGCCTTGCAATTGAATATTGATAATGTAAACAGAATTTTAAATCAATGAAATAAGGTATAAAGTGAAATGTCACTTGCGAAACTCGTATGATATAATCGTATACGAGAATTCAGCGTGTAAACACTTTGACAGGGCAATAATTGCAAGTGATTATCGTTAACGATTTTATCGACTCGAACGTACGAGTACCTACGCACCGTCGTCGTCTAAATAACGGTTTACTAATTTGGTTTCTCTCTCTGATAAAAAAATCTTCTTTCTTACAGTCGTGTACCTAATAAAATATCTTTGTTATTTATTTATCATTAATAAGTATATTCCAATCTAGCATTGCTCGTGTCAGGGTAGACTGTACATTACATATCTGCAGTCGCAAATTCATATTTTCAAAACTTGTCCCAAACTCTGTCACGTTAAGATACGAACTTCGTAGCGAGACTCAACAAAAATGTCTCGGGTATTTCAATCTTAATAAAGACGGTACGGTTTCTTCCTGGTGAAGAAAAGGGATGGTATTCGCAACTTCATCGGATTACCGGGTCCCGGCGATAATAAAGTAACCATATATCACGATAGGTATTAGGTCAGCTACATAACAGTTGTTACCCTATAATTAAACAAGGATATTGATTTATTAAATGGCGGAATAGCAAACTACGAGTATCTTCTATTCTGTGGTAATATTGAGAAAATAATTTTAGTAGCACAGTATGTATGTTCTGAACAGTATTAAAGTACAATAAAAATCGTTAGAAACCGTAAATACGGTTTTTTTATTTTTCACCTATTCGAACAAAATATTTGTTGTTTTAGGAATCCGGGTTTCAAATTTTCATCTGATAGAATAAATTCATTCAGTTCAATCCCCGGTCAGTGCAAATACTTGTACGCATTGAATTGGTCTGGTCGTGTCTCAGAGAGCACGTTGAGCCGTCGGTCCCGGTTGCCATACGAACATATATGGCAATTGTCACGGGTAGTTGGAGCCCTTAAGTCCAACAGCATGTTTAACTGCAATGCTTCGATATCGCCTGTGGATGCGACAGGGGTTAACGCAGGGATGAAGAAGAAGAAGTAAATATACAATGTGCCCGCTTGATGGCAATAGACATAGACATAGTTGGCTAAGTATGGGTGTTAATACACCTCTGCCTACGCCTTCGAGGATTTACATAACATAACATAACATAAACTCACGCCTGTATTCCCCGAAGGGCTAGGCCGAGGTGCTAGCACCCACATTTCGCCAGCTTATGCTTATGTCCCAATGTAATAGGTGGCGAGCCTATTGCCATTAACCGGCCACTTATAAACCTGCAATAAATATACACATAACTTCGAAAAGCATCGAAAAGTCATTGGTGTGGACCATGGTAAACCTGGGATCGAACCCGAGACCTCGTCTCAGCAGTACATTACCCATACCACTAGGCTACCGCAGATGAATGAATACTGAAATACGGTAAAAGGATAATATATTTTTCTAAAGATTATTATTAGAACCGAAGTTACTAATATTCCCTCTAACCTCTCCAACTAAGCTAAATTGCTTGTGCTAGGAGTGGGTTCACGTCAATAGTGTAATGGCCTGGATTCAAACCCAGGATCTCTCGATCGTAAGGCCGACAGCTTAATCATTAAGCTTAATAGTATGTAGGTACTTAATAAAGTTTAACTTTGTTTTGAGGTCAAAGCTAGTTACGAACCTATTTTACTGGTTGCCAAAAGTCTTTCTCTAGATAGGTAAAGTTAGTTTTATATCTGGTATTACTACAGACTGTACAATATCCGAAATAATTTCGAAAACCATATGAACTATGGACTTCATTCGCTTTTATGAACTATCGACAATCGCATAAAAAGCAGATAAACGTATATAATTAAATATTTTACTGACACATAATTTCAACTTTTGATTACCTTTGCGGGTAGTTATAAAATAACGACAGGTGGCCTCCGACCATTCAATATTCGAACATATTCTAAGTTATAATGACCGGCCGAAAGGGCCCAGTAATGGCAGTTAGAATTTCATAATGATCTGTGGTGCCAACATTTTCAAATATGATATTACAGATTACAGAAGGATTAACGTAGTTTGAAATAATATATTTAAAAAAAGTGGTTCTACCAATTCAGACTCCGGCCTTTCGAAGTGGGCTTTAATTGGTGCGAGCTTTTCACATATATATATATATACATATATATAATATATAATATCTTCTATAATCCATTATCCATACTTAATATTATAAACGCGAAAGTAACTCTGTCTGTCTGTCTGTATGTTACGCTTTCACGCCTAAACCACTGAACCGATTTCGACGAAATTTGGTATAGGGGTAGATTAAACCATGAAAAAGGACATCGATAACCGACATCCAGGCGTGCGGAGCCACGGGCAAAAGCTAGTATTGAATAATTGTAAACTGACCGTGGCTCTACGTGAGAGATACTTAAAAAAAATCGTTTATATTATATTTACTATTAATAAATAAATATCCCTTCTCTTTATATGCGTCTTCCTGATGTAATCGAATTCTATAGTTAGCATAAGAAATGCCAAAAAATTTCATTAAAAATTCATTTCATATTTGGGAGGAGCAATTTAAAAAAAAAATGTTTAAAAATCATTCATTAGTTCCAACAGTTCGTAAAAGTGTTGGTAGTTGACTCCACCATCGCCCCGAAGATGGATATAAAGAGAAGGGAAATTTAAATTGATTCAGGTGTGGCTCAGCAGCTCAGTAGGAAGAGCATTCACCCACGTGGGTTCAAGCCCCAGTTGAGCAATTTATTTTTCCTGATGTAATGGAACTGTGTAGTTAACATAATAAATGCTATAAAATAACATAACATAACATAAACTCACGCCTGTATTCCCCGAAGGGGTAGGCAGCGGTGCTAGCCCCCACATTTCGCCAGTTTATGTTTAGGTCCCAATGTAATAGGTGGCGAGCCTATTGCCATTAACCGGGCACTTATAAACCTGCGATAAATACACACATAACTTCGAAAAGCATCGAAAAGTCATTGGTGTGTGCCATGGTAAACCTGGGATCGAACCCGAGACCTCGTCTCGTCCTCACTAGGCTACCGCAGATTTCATTCAGAAAACGCGTGGTTCCCGGCAGAATAGAATTTGGGATAACCCATCTCTTCCCATGCGGTGTCGTACAAGGCGACTAAGGGAAAGGGCTGTTTAACATCAGATATGTATGTTTAACATTAGATCATATACAGCCCAGACATAGCCTCAAATGCATGGTTCAAGTTAATAATAGTGTCCGGAATACGGCAATAGGTTCACCCCTTATTACGTGGGACCCATTACAATTATTGGGGAAATGTGGGTGTTAAGTTACCTCTACTTTATTGTATGTATTTTATGTATGTTTTCAGAAATTTTGGACAGTATTAAAATCTTACATAAGTTTAATCGCAATCGGTCGAGTAGAAGTGGAGATATGACCAAAAGTTGCTTTATCCGACATCCATGCGGGCGGAGCACCGACCTTTAGTCAGTAACTAATATTATACCTACATTACTCACTGCGATTAAGTTTATAATTTTAAAATAAACGTAAACATTTTGACGTCAACTCAGCGAAAGACAATAACAAGAATCCTTCGACTATATTCAAGGACGCTGTAATTAATTACGAAGACATCAA
Source organism: Eilema sororculum (assembly GCA_914829495.1). NCBI lineage: Eukaryota > Metazoa > Arthropoda > Insecta > Lepidoptera > Erebidae > Eilema > Eilema sororculum. The sequence continues at coordinate 6,513,508 of OU618532.1, forward strand.
ACTTTCCGTTCAACAATCAACTCTTTATAATTGTCTACCAAAATGCTTAACTTACAAATACTTTAGAAGCTAATATAATGTGTATAGGCTACAAGGAATCATCGACAAAATTATTCTTAGTAAAAAAAACTATGAACAAAACTTGGCTAAGTGCCACTTGAGAAACTCCAGAACAATGTGTTTGCTTACCGAGCAAACTTATCCGGTAAAGATGGCGAACGGAAGTGCGGGGTAACCGCAAACATGGCCGCCGTTTCCTTTTTAGACTTTAATTATATTAGTCACGTATTCTTTCATACGCATACGCCTCATCTCATCATGCATCTTTCTTTGTTTCGGTTTTCTTATTAAAGTAGGATAAACGAATGGTGATTAAGCTTGCGAGATACAAATATGAAGAATTCATTGCAAATATGATAAAAAAAACTGTGAAAAAATTATATTAAAAATATTGAAACGGTAGCATTGAATACCTGTTAAACAGGGAACTTATTGTAGTATTTCTTCGTATCGGTTTGTGTTACCTCCGCGTTCACACAAGCCGAAGTGAAAAACCAGTGGTATATCCTATAAAGGATATCCTTTATAGGATATACCTACCACTGGTTTTTCACATCGGTTTTTCACAACAATATTGTTGGGACCAAGCTCGGTGTTGAACACCAACACCCTCCGTCTCTTTTGTTCGCTTGGGCTCGGATCGAGATTTTTACGCAGAACTCCACAGAGAGTATAATATCCGAGAGGACCAAACCTGTTATATCGGCTTATAACAGGTGTAACAAGTAGATTTAAAGGTTTCCACCAACTGCACTTTTGTTTAAGTTGAATTAAAACTTTTAAATCAGGCATGTATTTCCAACATGTTTCTCAGGTTGATTGAATTTCACACCAGTTCTATACAATTAAAACTTGTCATGCAGACAAAACGAAAGTTTCTTAAACTCAAAGTAGACGGCATTAATTATTATTCAGATATACTTAAAACTTAACTTATTAACTCGCAATAATGATGTAAGAAAGCCTCTTAAATTAATTATTAAAGCTTCAGAAAGTGCGCTGTAAGCATTATGCTTGGACTTTTTAATGGACAAAATTTCTCTATTAATCCCAAAGTACGGATAAGTTTTGAAAGAACTGTTATTCTATGTTTTTATCATGTTGAAACCATTTTACAATGTTTAAAACTCGTTTTATGTTCTAAAACACTCATAAAAGTAGAAGTAGCATTACATTTACATTATGTACTTACGTTAACTAACACATCAGAGGTTTTATTCTTACAATTTCATTAATACTAGTAACTATTTTTCTCAAGCTCAGATGAAAAGCATTTGAAGCCGCAAGACTTGCATATACGGTTTAGTGATAGGAGGTACTCGCAAAGTTTATAAGGATAAAATCCTCCTTACTCTGTAAGGAAAAAAGTGTATAATATAAATGTTTTACTTATTTCACATTTTCGAATATTTAATTATCTATTCTATATATCTATCACCATTAAGGTGTACAAGGCCCTACCAAAACCTTTGCAGCCCAAGTTAATCTTGTCTGCTAGTCGGTGCACCTGCTAAACAAACTAACAAGACTCTCTGGATTGGGAGGTAAGGCGGCAGTTTCTTACGAAAAATCCAAAAAGCTTCAAAGTGCAAACTTTGAGAGGCTCCAAAGTGCAAAGTGAAATCGCTATGAGTAACCTCCATAACTTTTTAATTCAGCTTTAAAACCGAAAACAAGCCTATGACAACATTGTCTTATCTTCGAACACATTTGAGCCCCGATGTCAATAACCGATCTACCACGACTGAAACTAAATGCAAAATCACTTAACCCTTAACTATAAAAAGCCTTATCTAACCCCGATCCAGTTTCCCGATTCTTCGTCCCGATTAATGAAAGGACCTGAATTTACCAACTCTAATCCGTTTAACACCTAAAGTTTGTGCCCAAATTTATACCAAACTTCAGACCCTCGGTGCCGAATAAATTCGAAACTGATTATACCTATTTATTAAGCACGATAAGCAGGTTAGGTCTTGCTGTTCAAGAGTAACAGTATTTACTTGCTAATGAAATGTAAATCGTAGTCCGAGGATTCGTTAATGCAAGCTTGTTATAACTGATTTCATACAAATGTATTATTTTTTGGGTAAAGAAGCAATAATTATTGTGATGCTTCTTATTGCTTAGCTTAAGACGTTATACATACTATTATCTATTAGAAGTTGAAATAACGCTATTGAAGTGTATGCAGCTTATGATTGAGAGATCATAGGTTCAGTTCCTGGTCGTTACACCACCGACAAGTTCTCACTCCTCACAACAACACAAACAGTTAAGCTTAGCTGGAGAGGTTAATTCCGGTTCTATGAAAGCATATTTTTTCGTTCGTGTCAAATACATTTGTATAGTTAACAAACTTAATGCTGTAAAATTCATTCAAGTATTTGGGTGGAGTTATCAAAAATCAATGTTTAAAAATGATTGTAACATCATTCATTGGTTCCTATAGTTCGTAAAAACATTGGTGGATAACTCCACGGTCACTTTAAATAGGAATAAAAATGGAAGAGAAATTTGAATCACATCGGGCGTGTCTCGGTAGTTGAGTTGGTGAAGGCATGGCCTGTAAGGGAAAGATTGCGGGTTCGAGTCCCACCCGAGAAGTTTAATTTTTCCTATGTATTCGATTTGATAGTTAGTATACTTAATGCTGTAAAGTTTCATTCAAATATTTTTTCGTGCATTTTTTACTCTTTTTGATACGTATCATAAAGAGTGCTTCCATTTTGTACCCACAAGCTAAAAGAATAATAATAATTCTATCTTCTACCTCCTGCCAAAACTTTATCAGTATTTATGTGTATATGTTCTACTAGTTTCATCGCAGCTTGCCTGCCTACTACCTCTTGTCTTGGTATGTCATTTACTCAATACTCATTCTTTTGAAGTCTATCTCTATAATCTAGTATACCATCATAAAAGGTTCATATTACAGCAGAGGAAGCTTGTGAAGTGTAAGGACGTAAGCAGCTGGCGGGTTGTCGTTTCTGCCCAGAGGCAGAAAGGTATATGTATATGAGTATATTTAAAAATATTTTAGTAACGTCCCCTCGAACAAAAACAACTTTAGTCACGAGGTTTTATATCTGACAATGATCACATAATTTTGAGACGCTGAATATACAGCATGAAGATATTATTTAGATACAACAATAATTCCACCATATTGTAGGGTGAATACTTATAGTCATCAATCAAATATCGCATAAAGAAATAATACTACCCTTATCGTACTAACCGCATTAGTTTCAATAGAGAGAGGTTATTAAACTGAACCCCTGCGTCGTCGTTAAGAACACACGGTCATGTATGTTGTTCTTGCTCGACTTAAGGCACGCGATTACGGTTATAACCCTCTTTTGGCTTTGCCGTAGTCAGGCAAAAATTTGTTGATTTTGTTGAACCTTCAACTTTTAATGTGTGCCTATGCGTGGGGGAAAGCATTCGACTGCGACTCTCCTCTAAGTCCTATGACTATTTACATGGTTATGCATTAAAAAAACAATGTCAATGTTGTCGCTGACACGGTCAAGACTATGAATTGCGACCACCAATAGAACTTAATATTTTCTCGGATACGTACACCGATGAATTAGAATAATACTCATACACGTCCTTTTAAAGGAATTTGAAATTGTATAAAATCACAAGGATCAAAGTGTAATTCCACCTGATCCATAAATACCAAAACCTATTAATATAGTTGGTAGTAGGTAAGTTATATTTGGGCCTGACACGACCCTTCGATCAACATTAGAAATGCTTTATTGGTTTAGTGAATTGTTTCTGACTATAATTATATAGCTGTAAATTATTATTAATCGTACATTATCAAAGACTTACATTTGAAGGAATTTTTATAGCATTTATTATGCTAACTTTTAAGTTTTAAAAACATCGGAAAAAATTAAATGCTCAAGTGAAACTTGAACGGATATAAAGAGAAAGAATATTTGAAGTGGTTCAGGTGTGGCTCAATAGCTCAGTTGGATGAGCATTCCCCCTGTAAGGAAAGGTCGTGAGTTCAAGTCTCACTTGCGCATTTCATTTCTTCCGATGTTTTTCGAAAGACTTACATTTTACGCATTCTGTTATTGATATTTTTTGTTGTATTATTAATACTTCTGAAGGAATTTAGCAATGAAATTACTTACCACCTACAGAAATACAGGGTTAGCTTACTAATTCAGTAATATTGTAGATTGCCTTGGGATCTGTTTTCCGGTTGGCTTCTTTTAAAGGAGGGAGGAAAGAATAAATTGATGCAAGGCTGCAACCATATTTTAAATTCTATAAAGTGAAAAGTTTGCCTATTTCGTTTCAGATTTTAGGAATTTTCATTGTATTTCATCAAAAGTTGATAAAGTAGAATGCGACTAAGATTTGCGTGCCTAACTATTATTATCTAGAATCCTATCTTGCTGAGTTCTTTTATCCTAATAAAAAATGATACGTCAAGAAATTCAAATGGTAAAATCAACCATCTATTTGATTTCGAGTAATGAAAAGAAAAAGTACTTTCAAACGAATTCCAGTGTAGTATGCCTTCTTTTATTTACAATAGGTTTATTGGAATGGTATTGCCGAATGCATTGATATTAAAAAACTGTATTAAAATATCAATTCATTCTTGACGCACATTGGGTGATCCGTGATAGGTACCTATGTCAAAGGGGGGATTGCAATAAGCTAATTGATTGTGAGTAGTACGTAGATACGCTAATTAGATTTTAATTTATCCATCCATCCATACGCTCACGTCTTTTTCGCTCCAGGGTGGGTTTAGTCTCATTTTAATTAATGAAATTCTATATTCTGCAATAGCCTACTTAATGATTGCTTGAATTTCCATTATGTTCTTCTATTTTATTTAATTAAGGATTTATTTCTATCTAGACAATTGTGTGCATTAAAATGTTTTCGTCCGATTTGTTTTGAAAGAGTATCTAACTATACCTACTTACCTTTGATATTTTGGAAAATTATATGTATACACAAAAAGGAGACTAATAAACTCATTAAATTCGAATTCAGTTATTAACTTACTCATACTGGAGCTTTTTAGAGAGTTTGAGTTCGTTCTGCGGAAGCAGTAACACGCAATAAAATTATGCAAAGATAGGGAGCTTTGACATAATTTTACAATTCAATTCAACTATCATCTTACCTTATCCGTAGTTCTTGAAATTGCTATTAAAAAGCAACCAAAACGTTGAATACGTTATATAAATAATAAAGAAATAAAATGTACCTATTTATTTACTTCTCAAAACATTTAAACATGAAAACAAGTAATCAGCACCGAAATATATTATGGACTTTAAACCAACGTCCGCGTGAATTCCTTTAACTCAGTTTATAAGTTATTGATAGATGAGTGTTAGCCGACAGTTTAGCTCCTACGCCTTCGCTGAGCTCCGAGTTCTTCGACTTATTTGATATTTGTCGTAAACTCACCATGCTATTTTCATTGCTAGTTTTGGGCTACTTCAAGAGGCATTAAATAAGGGTGTGATATCATTATTACAACGTAATAATTTCTCTTTTATTCTTGGAGATTAAAACTGAACTGTACCTAAATCTACTAATATTCTACTATTGTCCTTCTAATATTATAAATCTGAAAGTTTTTGAAGATGGTTGGATGTTTGCGATTCAATCACGTGTCACCGGCTGAACGAATCTGTCTGAAATTTTCTTCAGGTTCAATAACACACTCAACCTGGTGAGGGCACTGCTTTCCCCCAGTTTGCCCACTTTTAATCCCGTGTTATAATTTCCCATGGATTGCAGGAACGAGATTGAAATTTCACGCATACGCTTGCGTCTCCGCTGGCAGTAGCTGGTTATTATCCATAATAACATTATAAATGCGAAAGTAGCTATGTCTGTCTGTCTCTCTGTCTGTCTGTATCTTACGCTTTCGCGCCTAAACCACTGGATCGATTTTGATGTAATTTGAAATAGGGGCAGATTAGACCTTGAGAAAGGACATAGGCTATGTTTAGTCACGATAACCGACATCCAAGCGGGTGGAGCATCGTGCAAATGCTAGTAATAAATATGTTTAGTTTGCTAAATGTTTGGGTGTTCACGCTCAAGCGGCGGATCGTTTGTTCTGGTTGAAATTTTGATGTTACGGTCAAAAAGGCTTCAAATACACGAACTACAGTGCCATGTCCCGTGCACACAAAGCACACAAAGAACAACAACCCACTATAGACTTATCGAACTTTGGCTTTGAAACGAGCATGTTTTTATTTTTTTAGGCGTTCAATCTTCAAACTCATATTATTATTAAGTTTTAATACTTATTTAGGCACTTTCGTAGTGTACGATAATCCACTATCAAACTTTAAATACATTATTTAGGGTCCAATAAAATCTAGGAATACGCTTCCTTGTTGCACAGGGTGAAAGTCTGTTATTGTATGAACCTATTATACTTGTTAGGATGAAATTAAACTTGTTAAAGTTGGCACGTTGTGAACTCCTGTCGATATTGGTATTCGCTTTTTAGCGTGCTAAATAACGCAAGCTTTATAATTTTTTAATTAAAGTATCTCGTCATTTTTTTCTTTATTTTTTAAATTGACTCTGTATATTAATCCCTTTTTTTCACAATGTAAGCACGTAAAATTATAGAATTAGATACTGGCTGTTGCTCGCGGCACTGTCCGAATGGATGTCAGTCTTTAGGCCAGCCTAAGACTTATTGGTTTTAAAATAGTTTACGACTTAGTTTCAGATCTACCAAATTTACTTACATCAAAAGTCATTAAAATTAGTCAAGCCGTTTTTTTGGAGTTTTGTTACAAACACGACAATTTTATATTCTTGCACAAGGATTTATTGATGTCGAGTGCTTTTTAGAAGTAGTATGTTTTTGGTGATCCCTTTTACTGAGGGATTGGTGTCGTTCGATGCAAAACATCCTGTTCACTTTATTGGCTTAATATTTTCTTATATTTCAGCAAAGAAATATTATAGAACAACAAACACACACTTTCCCGTACTCAATATTTTACTCCAAATATCCAAATGCGGTGACAGATTATATTGAGTAGGTATGCTAAATATATACTGTAGATTTTTAAACCACTTAAGTGGCGGACAAACCTATGTCTCTTTTTTTATATAGGACACGATAATTTGACTTCACCTCGCCTGATGTTAAGCAAAGGCAAAGTCTCGGAAAGAGGGTCACCATCGGAATCATGTACCATGTTAACAGTGGTGGCTCTCCATGGAAAATGGTTATTGTGGCCTATGAACATGGGCGTTCACTTACGAGCTCCAGACCCTGTGTGAACCTTCTAACGCCCTTCATGAAAAGCTCCATATTGTACACGTTTGAAAAAAAAAAAAAAATACGCATGACGTTACAAGATAGGCGCCATCTGATAAACACCGTGCCTCAGCACGATTGATAAAAAAAAATAACCGTCTCTTTTTTCAGTTATCATTGAAAATCAACGAATTGTAAAAAAAAATACTTTTAACCAAATCTATACTTAAAAATATATTAAACTTCATCTCTAATCGAAAGCTGGTATTTAGTCTGAAAAGTATTTTTAAATTACTTTGCTTTATGTACTTTTTTAGATTATTTAATCCTGCAAGTAAGCTTCGTGGTTCTTTAATAAGCTTTTACCTAAAATTGATCGAAGTCGAACGACTGAAAGCTATTAAAATTTATAGGTAAATAAGTAGTTTTTCGAATAAAAATAATAATGTATACAATTTCAAACAAAATAAATTACATTTTAAAAGAACAAAATGTTGCTCAAGTAGGGGAGACCGTGGGGATTGAAACAATTTTAACATTTTCTTTTATACACCGAATACTATCATCAGATTTGGGAGATTTACTATTAATGCAAATGACCATGACAATCTCAAATCATACATTTCCCCTAGCTCCCGGCCTTCTTTACCTTGTTCTTCTTCAGCATGTCCATCCATTGTTTAACGTGTATTGCACTGAACTCTGTGTCATGAAAATATATTAATAAATTTATATTCTCACGAAGACACTTAGCTCTGTGTAAATCAGTCAGATCAGTTCGTGTAGACAATTGCTTCTAAGCGATAATTTTATGCAAACCTTATTCTCGAATTACGGGATTTGAGATTCAATATGCACATAAAACATAGGGCATAAAATAGGGCATGTACTTATAATGTAGCTACGTGCTAGTTACCATATTTCTATATATTATGGAATTGATGGATGGATATAAATCTTCAGACATGTTCAGAGGTAATTTTTTAACGTTCAATTTTTCCGTGCTTTTAGAAACTCTTCTTCATCGAGACATTGGCTCATAAAATTTATAATTTTTTTGCGATACAAAATTGTCTGTTTTAGAAATTAATACTTTTAATTATATCTCTAATTATCTAATATCATAAATTGAAATCCAAGATCAGACTTACTTTCTAATGTACAGTCAGCATTAGAAAGATCTTGATGAACAAAGTGTTCAAAATTATTATAATGCCATGTTTTGTTTTCTTCCCGTTGATGGATTGTTCCGAAAATTGGTACACACCTTCAGCCCTTCCATTTTACTAACCTTCAATAATACAATTTAAATCAATAAAACAGTTTAATTTGCTCTTAATACCTTAGTTTTCAGATCAATTTGTCAAGATATTTCTGATACTGACTGAACTGGAATATGATGTAATAAACTGAAGATATCTTTTATTTCCATTTCATGTGTCATTTGTACTTTTCATGAAATTATATGAAAAAGCAGAGCCCTTATTAGACCATTTCAAAGTAATTTCAAGCGTATTAAAAGAATTACAGGTCAATTAAACCGAAACACCTGCACAATAAAATTGACGGCGTGAAAAATTATGTTATAAAATTATTTATACAGCCATGTTATAGAGGTGGGTGCATCCGAAATCGTGCTTTTATGAGTATAACTGAAGGCGTCAATTTCGGTTTATTACGTTGCGCACCGTTGCGGACAGTACCTAGCGAAGCGGTGAGAAGGTTGAGCCTCACTGGTAGCGATTGATGAGAACATTCATTTATTATAGCAACGTCAAATCGTCATCACTTTGCAGCGATTAGTCTATTTGGATATTTGAGCAAAACATTGAAATTATAATACTGCCTGACTTATTAGCATAATCCAAAGCAACACTCACTGAATTTTTCTTCGCATTAAACTAATCGTAATTCTGTTGATCCTTTTTTACCAAGACGTACGTCTTGGTAAAAAAAGGTTTTAATGGAATAGAAATCGACAAATGCGGTGTTACGATCACAGCATATTATACTGATATCACAGAATAGATAATAGTACTATTTAATACATATTATAATCACGCCATGATCCCTCGAGGGTTATGCAGAGGTGACTTGGGCACCCACATTTCACCATTCATTGTAATAAGGTGAGCCTATGCCTTACTCCGGGCTCTATTGTTTATTCGAGCCTAGCATCTAAGGCTGAGTCTGGGCTGTATTTATCTGTCCGATATTAAACAGCCCTATATCTTAGTCGCCTTTTACGACAACGCATGGGAAGAGATGGGGTGGCCCAAATTCTATTCTGCTGGGAACATTGCGGCATAAAAACTAATAATACATGTAATAATAACAATATTACATATTGTTAATATGTAGTAATAACAATCCATACGCCATATTAATATTATAAATGCGAAAGTAACTCTTTCACTCTGTCTACCTCTCTGGCTGTCTGTATGTGACGCTTTCATGACTAAACCACTGAACCGTTTTTGATGAGATTTGGTAAAGGCTAATCTATGCCTTTACCAAATCTCATCAAAAACTTGAGAAAGGACATAGTCTATGTTTGGTCGCGATAAAGCTAGTATTCCATATTATATTAGTTTGTTTCTATAAGCAATATCTAATTACGGTCCAAAATCCTTCCTTCGGTAGTCGGGTAAAGATGATAACATTATTTCACTCATATTAGTAGGTGCGGATCGGAATAGGATAAGTATTTTTAGTTATTATGTTTATTAAGTATGTTTTCGCCATATGACCTACCGAATCTTGCAGGTGCATCTGTTTGTAGGTAAGGTTGACTTAGCCCCAAAAGTCTTGGTGGGGTTTAAATGAGGAAAAATATCGAGAGAAAATAAAATGTAAGATAAGTTGACAAAAACAAACTGAAATACGCTATCACAGTGACCCAGCACTTAAACCTCCGTACATTATTACAGTAACATTATACATGTCTGCGGCTTTTTAACTTTATTATAAGTATAAAGGTCACTCCACTGAAGTTCGTGGCGTTTGTCTAAGTCAAGTGTACGTCAATGGCTTCAGGAACACAAAAGAAATGCCAATGGAAATAGATTTGTATGCAGGTATCTAAATGTCACGAGGGCCCCTTTCCGTTCGTACAAGAGGCACTTCAGACATTGTATGGGATTGGTAAAAGGTTTTAGTAGCTATTTTAATGTTTGTGGCTTTTTAAATGTGTTTACAATAACATGACCTTATGGAGAATACAGTATTTATTTTTATACAGTAACTAGCTGTGACATTATCCGCGTGAAATTAGTTTTGGGTTTTAATTTTACTGCGTGGTACTCTAATCAATCAATCAAATAGCCTATTGTAGTATTATCTAACACTTCTACCAAAGTATTGTATATTTTCATACCTTAATTTCATCATTCATTGCATTTAGTTAGTTGGTTTCATTCATTCATGTATTTCCTCCTCTATTTTAATTCTTGAATTTAATTTTTATATGTTTATCTTTTACAATATTTTATCTTTTGACATCAATCAATATTTAAAATCTTGTTATTTTCCGTCTAGTCTCTATGGCGACGGTTCATTCCTTGAAATTTATATGAACTGCCAGCACGAATTCTCAACATTTTTACTGAAATCCCCTAAAAAATCTTCGAAAAGGTCCTATTTCTAAATTCAGATATTAAAAAGTCTTCTTTATAAATCAAATTGCAGCTTACAGTGAGAGAAGAATTGGCTCTTACATAGACTACATCTAGAGACAAGAAGCAGATAGTAATCACATCTTCAGAGAATAATCAGCTTGGATAGCTACTACACCTTCAGTGAAGAAATAGCTCTGATAGCTACAGCATCTTCAGAGAAGAAGTAGCTCCGATAGAAACCGTACCTTCAGAGAAGAAGCAGCTCCGATAGCTACATCACCTTAAGAGAAGAAGCAGCTCCGATAGCTACAGCACCTTCAGAGAAGAAGTAGCTCCGATAGCAACCGTACCTTCAGAGAAGAAGCAGCTCTGATAGCTACAGCACCTTCAGAGAAGAAGCAGCTCCGATAGCTACAGCATCTTCAGAGAAGAAGCAGCTCCGATAGTTACCGCACCTTCAGAGAAGAAGCAGCTCCGATAGCTACCTCATCTTCAGTGAAGAAGCAGCTTCAAAGTTACTACACCTAGCAGAAGAACCAGCTTCTATACCTTCTACACCTGATACCCGTGATAGACTGAATTATCGTTATAAAGCTAAATTTATATACCTTTTTCCCCCTTGAACTATTTATTTCAAGTCGTAGTGACACTATTACCGTCCCCATGCTAGCCATAGGCTACTTCTAATAATTTTTCTTAATTATAAGTAGTATAGTAAGTAGTGTATTCTCCAATCAATCTCGTAATCACCAAAGTGGCAATACGATATAATACGTACGATCGGATGGATGAATTTTTTATTAAATCGTCAAAAGATTACGCAAATGTTGTGCGTGTAATATTTAAGTTAAATTATATCGTTGTAGTTCAATTGTTTCTTACTAAATACAACCAAACATATACAACAATATGAAATTCAAAATGATACTGGAAATCCATTACGAAGCATCGTCAGAACTCGAAGCAAACGTCATTATTATAATCAGATCGTGTAGGACTCAGAATTTGCCGAACGCGTAGGCCAATGACCTGAAACCAGCCTAAGTGACCTCGCAAATCAGCTTCATATTATTATGCCTATTCTAGCATTATTTTCATAAGATGGACAAGTAAGGGTCTGCTAATACTGGTTTTGTGTAGTTAGTACGAAACGTTTATGTTAGTAAGATGTTCCGCATTATACTACGCAGTGCCCGCCTTGTCATTAGCAAGATTGAACTTCCATGTTCTTACTAAGTTGCTCTTAGTACTAAAAGTAAATTTAAAACTATTAGCTTTTGAGAAAGGTACCTATATGACTTAGAAGTAAGTACTTAGAAAGAACTTTAAGCAGTTTACCTTCATCCTCATAGTGATTACCTAGTTGCACATTCAAAGTTTACACTATAGAGCTCGATGTCTGCTTATTAGTTTTGCCTGGTATTTCGACATTTTCGGGAGTGACGGCCTTCTGGCTACTCAATCTTGGGAAAAGAACCTACACCAGTGCCTTATTCTGTTGTTAAGCGAGTACAGCAACTCCAATACACTATCGAATTCATAGGGAAAAAGAATCTTCTCGGGCGGGACTCGAACCCGCGATATTTCCCTTATCAGCGAATGCCTTGACCAACTCGGCTACCGTTACACGCCCGATGTGATTCAAATTTCCCTTCTTATCCGTCTTTAAGGCGACGGTGGAGTCATCTACCGATACTCTTATGAACTATTGGAACCAATAAATTTCTTTTTCCCTATGCATTCGATTTGTATAGTTAGCATACTTAATGCTGTAAAATTCATCCAATACACCTTATCCAAACGTCTAACGCAGTAATTAACTATCAAATTATAATCCAGCAAACTAACAATACATTTTACTACCGACTCATCGCACCCTTTTACGGGTAAACTACCCGTATAATAATAACAAATGAAAATTCTAACATCGTTCCAGTTTTAATGAGGGCCTATAGGGTGCTATTAGGCGGCCGCGTAAACATCAATCATTCTGTAAATATGTTAATAAAGTATTCCATTTTAGTCTAAATGAATAGGTAATCATTTGAAATTGATTTCAATTTTTTTGTTTTGATATACATAATAAGTAGAAGCCGTTTATTATGATCTCACCTATAGTGACCAACCGCTTAGTAAGAAATGGTAAATAAATATGACATTAAGTCATGTCAATTGTAGTCCGGTTCCTGATTCCTTCGTTAATTTTCACAATACCGGTTCTTCTTATCCCTGAGTCGACATTTTGTATGTTTGAGGCAGTACATGTTCCTTCATTTATTATACATTGTCTTAACACATTCCTAGGATTCAGTCATAGCATAGAAAGATACTAAGATAATAGTAATTACGTTAGTATAATAAGTAATTAGGGTAAGCAGCGCGAGTGTATCGCCCCTGGTGTTGCATACGTCCATAGGCCGCGGTAACCACTTTCCATCAGGTGGGCCGTGTGCTTGTCTGCCACCTAAGTGGTATAAAGAATAATCTAAAATTATGTTTTTTTATGAATTGGAAAAAAATCTTCAATAAAATTACTTTTGAATATTTTTAGGTACCTACTTTTTCATATTTTTTGTCCATTAACACTTAGTGGTGAATATTGCATAATCATTCTTTCCTATCATTGCCTCAGTTTCGTGATGCCACAAAATGGAAAAAATGCATCCCCCTATTACACGTTATAATCATTTATTTCCAATAAATATATAATTACCCACCAGGAACTATCTTTCATCGCATTGAATATTCATATGGCGGAATGGACCCATAAAATATTCCTGTAACTTTATGGGCATTATATAAAGAAAGAATAAAATTATCACCTTTACGGCAGAGAATGCGGTATAACTCCTCAACTCTGAAAAGAAAGAAAATATTGAAATTGAACATTAGTAAAACGGATAGACTAAAGAAGATTAATGTGGCAAATCCAGTGGTATTCGTATGACAACCGGGAATGACGACTTAAGTCTATGAGATACGGAGATAGACCATTTCGTATCATTCTTAACCAGTAAGATCACTGTGTACTAAAAATCACTCATCATTCAGAAATATAAATTCAAAAACCATTTATTTTGGATAGACCATTAAATCGGAAATTAAAAAACATCAATATAAAATAAATAATAAATACTAGTTTAGCAAATGGACCACCGGTTCGAAACGCGGCCGAGACCTAAGAACACTCTTCCAAGAAACTCAGCGGGCATTTTTTCGGTCTATTTACAAACCTTTCCTTAGTCTAATATCTATGGTCTAGATACAGTGCTTTGCTTGAGTAGCATAGCTGAGTGAACATATAAATGAGACAAATAAATCTGTCTAGTAGTGCTATTGTCAATCTATTTATGGTACGTTCGACGAAACTCACATATCGGCTGTTTATTCTAGGAATAAACTTCGACGTTTGGTCGAACCGTCCCTTAGCCACGAGGTATGTACATAGTAAAATGAAATCCAAGCTAAATGCTGCGCATTATTAGTCGTCTAGTATAACGTTATGTCGTGCAGGCTGAATGAGGTGCCTTGTTAATTAGTCTTGGTCCTGGTCCTTGGTGTTATAATTACACACATAACTGGCCGTTACCACGCTACCTGCCGCCTTTGATATTGATATGAAATATTCCTGTGGAGCACGATTATGTGGATATGGTATGACTAAATAAACCTTGGATGAATGCATTTTTTAGAGTTATTGGGGTCGGTCTGAAGGAAAATACAACAAAACAGACAAATCCATACTAATCGATACTAATATTATAAATGCGAAAGTAACTCTGTCTGTCTGTCTGTCTTTCTGTCTATCTGTCTGTATGTTACGCTTTCACGCCTAAACCACTAAACCGATTTTGATGAAATTTGGTATAGGGATAGTTTAGGCCTTGAGAAAGGACATAGACTATGTTTTGTCGCGATAACCGACATCCACGCGGGCGGAGCCGCAGGCAAAAGCTAGTAAATTATAAATGCGAAAGTAACACTGTCTGTCTGTCTGTATGTATGTTACGCTTTCACGCCTAATTCACTGAACTGATTTTGATGAAATTAGGTAGACGGGTAAGTTAGACCTTGAGAAAGGACATACGCTATGTTTGGTCGCGATAACCGATGTCCACGCGGGCTGAGCCTCTGGCAAAAGCTAGTGTATGGTAAAACATTCAGTCGTTCACACTTAATCGATAATGCGTTAGTAAGTGACGTTCGCTCACGACTTACGCTCGACGCTTTTTCCGTCAGATGTGCACTGACCCTTAGTGTTAACTTAGATAAATTATTATCTTTTGGAAAGGACTGATTAAGTACTGATTAAAGTCCTATCCTGGATGTTGACTCGAAACTTCATCCAACAACTTGGCTTGCAAGCCGAGCGCTTATGTTAGCTGCATCCATAGATTTAACCGGAAGTCTGGTTTCCAACATTTCCTTTCTATAATATACATGACTTTTACAGGAGCGACTGCTGAGCAACGATAGGAAAGACTACGCCACAATCTAATAGGTAAATCAGTAGTTGTACACTTGTACAGGTTGGTAGAGGTTCTCTGTTTTTATTCCTACGATTTTATGTCATAATTTAACATTGCATAATGTTACTTGTCCTAACATTATTTAAGCATGATACTCATTTGCCATAACTTTTTAATCATAATTTTTTTAATCCTATTTACTATGAGCATAATATTTTATAAGCATACTATCCCAAAGCATAAGTTTATTTGGCTCCTACTTCTGGGTGGTTTTAAAAAACCTATCTGAGTCGGATTGCACTGAGTCGGGGTGTTAAAATAACTATTATACAAATAAAAATATGCTTTACGAATATGTATGCATATCAAAGTTATGAATAAAAACATTAGGATATACAATATTTATGCTTAATAACACAGTATGCTATAAACCAATTATGGCACACTATTATTATGACAGAAAAAATTATGCCTAACTTATTATGACAATTTAAATTAGGACTAAAACTATTATGAGAAAAAATGGAATCCCGTTGGCAGATTGTCTTGGGTTTCAAAGATTTTAGTGGTCATCACTTCAACTTATATGTCATTGTATTCGAATTGATTCCCTTTAAGTAATTAAATTTGTCAACGCATTATTGTACCCGTTTAGAATTATATTCACTTTCAAATAATTTTAAGCCTACCGACCTTTCGTCACTCAAATCAATAAACGAAAATATCCTATCGGATCAGAGATTCCGAGAATTTCTGATACTCAATGAATTTACCGCCAAATTCTCGGCCCAACAGAATCCCACACTTCGAGGCATGTCGTCACATTTTGCCTAATTTGGCCCTTTTGTCTAATCCTTGGGGACAGTCGGTACAGAGAATAGAAATGCGTAGATTAAACAGCAACATTGTTTCTCTTGTAATTAACGCATACTGTTATTTAGTGTCCAATATGTTAAATGTAAAAGTTAATTGAATTTAGGTTTAAAGCAGAAAATAATTAAAACTGAATTTTCTTGCACTAGAAATCCAATATAAGAATTTCGAAGTCGTACATAAATATTATAATACTAAATGAAAAATGATTATTACGATTTAGTAGCTATTTTATTAGGTAAAGTTAGTGATTACTAAAATCTAATAAATGCGTTCTTTGGATGGTTGGTCCTATTCACATTTAAAGTGCAATAATGTTATGGCAAACACCTTTAAAACTTTTAGACCGACTTCAATGCGATTAATATTTCAATGAATAAAAGTTATCAGTCAATAGGCATTATATGAACAATATTGTAAGAACCTAGGAGATAGTTTGTGGTGTATAATAAATTATGACTACTACGGTGTTGCGAAGCCCAGGTATCAGTAAGAACTACATTTTCAAATGAAATTATTACTTATTATAATTTCTAAAGTACCAAATAGAAGTCATAACTAACTCACATTTCACTCGTTAACACCATCAAACAGAAACGTCACTTAATCTAAAAGTTTTACAATTATCCTTGAGTGAGATGTTTATTCGACGATGTCATATTAGAATATTCGTACATCCCTCTCTCTCCCTTGGGTTGGGCCTCCCTCCGAATAGAAATGTGTTGATTATTTACAAATAGCGCTATTCCGTGATTCGTTGCCAGGTATTGTCCAAAGCTCCTGATTGTCGGCTTGCTCTTATACCTGTTTATAAGCGTTATGATGGAGCGTTCAACTTTCATTTCCTCCTGAATATTAGACGCGTATCTGAGTAACTGGATTTGGAAGTGATCAGGTTAAAGCATATTTATTTGTTGCTGACTGCGCGTGGGGTGGTTTGATTGAATATACGCATCTGTACATTTTATGAAATTCAACTGATTTCCTTTTGGTAGCACTTAGGTATAATATTTGTTATGAGGGGTATTTTAATCAAACGATTAAAATTTTAAACATTTCGAAGATTATAATTAAATTTTTAGTTTAACATAGATACATTACTAATTTAAGGAGTTTTGATTCCCAGACATGTCTTTTATAGTTGGCACAATATCCAATAATTGAGCTACCTGGACCTGTCAGGATATCTGAAATACTAGACAGCATACGTGTGATAGTAATAAAAAAACAAACGTCTCTGTCTAAATATCAATAGTAAGGTTATCTGATCAGTATTTAATATTCAAACACATTAAGTATCTACTCGTCTGATACTGAATAATAGCAAGATTTTTTAATCTTGTTTGGATTTTTATTGCATTGGAGAAATTTTGTAATGACGGTCTCTAACTTTGATTAGTTTTCGTAACGTTCATTTAATGGCGTCTGCAAGTTTACGCGGTCAATCAACTATTTCACTTTGCATTTTTTACTATTTGTAAATACGATAAAAAGTTTAAATTACTTGTACACTAATAATTATACTTCGTGCTTCGTCCTCGAGATTAGCATAATAGTATATTTATTATTATTTAGCATAATAGTGCCTATATTATTATTCTAGCTGACCCAGAGAACTTGATACCACCGATTTTTTTTCCACCCGCCGCGTGGCGTTATATCTCACTATTATATTATGCACGTATTGCTAAGTAAGTATGTTTATGATATCACATTGTGACTACTTAATAATAAAGTTAATTAAAATACAACACTGATTAAAATACTTCTGAACCAAAACTGTGCTTTTTTGTTGAAATACTAAAGATTCAAAGTTCAAAACTGCCGTCCTGTAAAATTATGTTTTTTTCGTTATGTTGGTCTTGCAATAAGCAAGCGATATAAACCTTCCTCTTGAATTACTCTACCTATTAAAGTAGTTCTATAGATCTAAGCAAACATAGGTACAGACAGACGACGCGTAAAGCGACTTTGCTTTATACTATTTAGTGATAAATTAGTTAAAAAGCTGGCGCGCGAGTTGGGGTACCTTCATCGTCAGTTCGTCCGGTGAGTTGTAACTTCTGATTGTCGGAATCGCAGCTGAATAAACAAGGTATGTTACAATAAAATTATATATAGGTGACCGACTTTTTGCGCGTCGACCGCCTACTTATTATTTCTTTTTCTAAGGGTATGAAAATAATTTTAATTAATATTTAAAAAAAAACAATTGCTGTTTGTGAGTCTCGCTAAAACTCGAGAACGGCTGAATGGATTTATCTTATCTGGTCTTGATATGTTCGTGGAGATCTAGGGAAAGTTTAAAATGTGAGAAAAATTCGAATAATTTTCGGGAAAACACTAAAAACTGGCCTTTTTTTTATTTTTTTTATTAAGAATATTAGAAACGAAGTTACTAATATTCCCTCTAACCCCTCCAACTAAGCTAAAATGCTTGTGCTAGGAGTGGGTTCACGCCGGTAGTGTAATGGCCAAGATCGAACCCGGGACCTCTCGATCGTAAGGCCGACTCCTAACCACTAAGTTACCGACTCTTCAAATTAGAACTTTATTACTATTTAGTAATGACATTTTACGTGGATATAAGTAGCTGACCCGTCAGACGCCATGTCTCAATTTTGAATTTGAAGCTCGAATTCGAAAAAAAATGTGTTTATTATTCTAATTATTTTTCTTTCTTCTATGTGATCTGACATTTGACATAGAAATTGACAGAATGCGTGCTGCAAATATCGTCAGAGGATGATTAGTACTGTAGACGTTCCTCTGAATTTTTATAAAATAATGCCATTTGTTCGCGTAAAGCAAACGATGGAAGGGATTTGCAGACTTGCTTAGGCGAAAATATGGTGAGTGTTATGGCGCTCTGTGGATGTAAGGGACCCGTAGCATTTTTTTTGTTTTGCATACCTGAAAGCTATAAGCTAAATAATTGTTAACCAATTTTAACCCGGTCTTCTCAATTATGACAAGAAAATATACGAAAACGTATTGGATCTTCCTATCAGCTAAATGCTTGATGATAGCAGGACAATTCCATCATCAGTACCTTTTCAGGGAAAACTTAACTGTGGTCGCCGAATTTGAAAAAAATAAGTAAAGTGTTGGCAATGTTTTCGAAATATTAGAAATATTATTAGTAATGAAGAGGGGCTTGGAAGGACAATGCTTTACTCCCTATTCTCATTTAAAAGATTAAAACTGGAAGAATTCGAATCCATTTCGTCGGCTGCGGGTCAATTAAGGATAAGACAACATACATGAAACTTCACTCAGTGGCTACTAGTGAAGCAGTTGCACAAACCTCGAAGTGCCAGGGCCATTACCACAACTACTTAAGGAAGATTCTGCAATTAGATCAAAAGTGGTAGAATTTGTTAGTGGGGATCTTGTAATCCTCTCATAATATAAAAGGTTAAAAAAATGCTATTGCATGAAACTCTCCTCCTCAAAGTGATCGGGCACAATACACATGTGCTTTTTCATTTAATAACGCCATTGAGCAAGGCGTTATAAATTAAACGCCACTCTGTTTTGAATGCTTAACTCAGCGAAGTAAAATTTTCATTTAATTTTTTTTATAATACCGAACTAAAAAATATAAAATTGTTATGAGTTTAACATAACATTACATATTAACATTAACGATTAATTACCCACGCTATCGCATAGTATATTACACCCATAGATATATACATATACATAAAATAGTGTGAAGCTTGATACAGTAAATAAATATATTTTTAAATGGAATTGCCCATACAGCCCATCAATAAAGTGCTCTATCGTCGTTGTGTCATAGCGTTGACTCGTCTGCTATTAGTGGGACCAAAAATCATAGTAGACGAAACGTACAGTCGATAAAGGTGGTCTGCAGGAGGAGGAGGATATGGTTGCAGATTTTCATATAAAGTTGTATGTAAAGGTGCAACCGTATCTCCTTTGTTGACTCTGCTTAAGTGATAATGGTGTAATACCGTGATAATTGCCTACCCGTTCGGGATTTATAGGTTTGAATAAGTATCGGTAAATTCCTTAAATTTTTCTATAAATAATAATATATGGAAACAAATCCTTATATATTGGAATACATGTTTAAAAAAATACTGTAGCTTACCTAAGTAGAACTAAGAAAGAATGCTTGTAATACGAGTACATTCTAAACAAGTGCAAAACTTCACGATTATATTTATTATTAATTTATTAATTTACTAGTTTTTGCCCGCGGCTCCGCCCGCGTGGATGTCGGTTATCGCGACCAAATATAGCCTTCCTTCCTCAAAATCTACTCTACCCTTATACCAAATTTCATCAAAATCAATTCAGTAGTTTACAGACTGAATATTAGTGAATATTAGTATGGATTAACTAATGTTATAAAGTTCAGTTGCTAAGAAAGAACATGTGAATGAATTTACTTGGTTTAATTTAATTGACACGAGTACAGAATAAATACAAAAATAATACCTAATTAGTTTTTTAAATACACTAATATGTGAATAGGTATGTACATACTGACAATGTAAATATGGCATAGCTATCTTAAATATTATATTTGTATGTAGTTTTGACCTGCACGCATAGTGCACGCGTGAACGTGTATCAAACAAAAGACTTTATTCTATTCAGATTTTATTAAAAATTGGGCTGTGAATAATGTCATAGAAATACAGACCCGAACGCGCGCCGTATGCATTTTTTTTTCACTATTTCATACATTGAATAAAATGTTATTTCATGTATGCTCTCCTTTTACAGGATAAGTTAAAAAAATTGATCATTTATTCTAATAAAAATACAATGATAGTCCAGATACGACTACATTTTTAATGTTATATACAACAATAGAGATGAACAACTAATCGGTATTGAATGGTTTTCATAACAAAACGGTATTCAAAGATTTGTTTCGTTTTGGACCTAAGCCTTAATACAGGTTTCTCTGGAAATACATTACCTAGAAGAAATGCTAATGGACACATTCTTAACTTTGCAAAAAGTGCAATCTGCCTCAAGGTATGTATTGCAATTGCTATGAGAAACCATGTATATAATAATAAACATAAATTAATAAACTTAACTGTTCGAAAAACATTGCTAAAAATTAAACGCTCAAGTGAGATTTGAACTCACGACCTTTCCCTTACAGGGGCATACTGTGGCTCAATAGATCAGTTGGAAGAGCACTTGAGCGTTTTAATTTTTCCGATGTTTTTCGAACTTAAAAGTTAGCATAATAAATGCGATAAAAATTCATTCAAATATTTGGGCGGAGTCAACAAAATTCAATGTTTAAAAATGGGTGAAAAATCATTCATAGTTTCCAACAGTTCGTAAGAATGTTGGTAGATGGCACCACCGTCGCCCTTAAAGACGGATATAAAGAGAAGGAAAATTTGAAACAATTCAGGCGTGACTCAATAGAGCATTCCCCCTGTAAGGGAAAGGTCGTGAGTTCAAGTTTCACTTGAGCGTTTAATATTTTCTGATGTTCTTCGAACTTAAAACTTAGCATAATAAATGCTATAAAAAAATCATTCAAACTTTACTGTCTTAAAAATCTTCACGGCGCAAAAACATTGTAAAATTAGGAACAAATAGATACCACTCGCGCATCGCGCGTATTGAAACTAGATACTCTGAAAATCCATATTGGCGATATTAACTGCGTGACTAAATTTGTCTATTATGCTAATCTCTTCGGACGAAGCACTCCTATAATTAGAATAGAACTTCACTTACAGGTTCATGTTGTAAGGGTATTATTACTCGATAAATATTGTATAAGTTAAATTGCTCTTTATGACATTTTAAGTGTTGTTCAAAATCAGATAGGGGTCGTTAATGCGGTGGTCACAGTTGAAATTACAATTTTAGGTGGCAGAAGTTTACGGTTTAGTGTTTTTTATCAAACCCCCACACCAAATGGTTAAATATGGCTAATTATTTTCCTATTACTTCTATTTTTAGTATATTCTCTATTGTACTAACTAGTAGTACCTATGAGTGCTTCGGTAGAGCAGTGAAAGCAATAGCTCTATACTAAGAGATCACCAGTTTCTCTGCTTTGAAAATAGAATTGAGGATTTCTGTAACAAAACTACAGATCACTTAATTCTGATGTATATTGAATTATCCATTGTATAGATGCTAAGTGTCTACTTGTCATACGTTATATCTATTGGTGTACAATAAAGAATTATTTATCTATCTATCTCCCCAAATATTATGTTCAACACTATATTTACCTGTACTATAAATCACAGTACAATATAACGGTCAAATATTCTCTTAATCCGTATCCCTATTAGTATTTTATTAACATTGATGTTGTATCAATGAAAATATATTACTTGGTACTTGCCACTTATTTCTAAGAGCTCGCTTTGAATTTGCCCTCTCACAATTTACGTAAAATAAATCTATTGTGTCACTGTCGTCGTGTTGCCCGACAGAAGTCACGCCCCAGGACTACGATTAATTTTCGAGGTATCCGCTTAAAAGCTTCCTTGAAACTTGATTTAGGCCTAATCAATTTCAAATCTTTTAGACTGTAGATGTTTACTTTGTGAACAAAATAGGGATGCCATAAAAAGCCCATTAAAGTTTGAACGCTTACATAATACAGGTTGATCTACGCGGTTGCCAAACCCTGAGTGGCATTGAAGACAAAAACCGCTTCAAAGTTTGGAGTATCGGTTTTAGCGATGAAAGCGATGGGCGAGGAGCGAAAGGTGGTTTTGTGTGAGACTTGTCGTTTATGCTGGATTATAAGGTCTCACCATCGTAGCGTTGTAACAAGGCTTTCTCCTCAGAACCCATAGTCCATTAACCGGCATATTTACAGGCTAGCAGGATTGCTTCAACGCTGAAGGTCTTAGTAGGGTGTTTCATTTCACGTGCTTGCCTGAAGATTGTTTGCTAGATTTTCCACTGACGTTCAAAATATTTGTGTAGATATAGGAGTCGTACAGTACTGTTGTTTTAACTCGTGCGTCCGCTACCGCGTATGCATTACACATGATCAAACAATGCCAATCTGAATCTGTGAGCTAACGAGAGGACCGCTTCAATCTTCGATAGCTATTGTTTAACACGAGTGCTCCGTTTACATTATAGAATAAAATGGCTTGTCTTCATAAAAATGTCGCTTAGCTTTTAATGGCAATGAGTTAATGGTATGGTTTGAAATTTATTTAATACTAGGTATATTCATCCTCACACTACGCGACTGCTACGCAGGAGGCGCCGGGTTCGATCCCCGCTCAGTGCAAACGCATGAATATGGCTATTTGCGTTGGTCTGGGTGTTTCTATGTATAACATGTATGTATGTACAAAAAATATGTATACGTATGTTTATCCGCATTCTAGATTCCAATATTAATAGTTAATAATTCTAGATAGCGTTGTGTAGAATGTTGTGGGATATTTATTTATTTAAAGGTACGAGTAGGTACTCTGGACACCTAAGTCTGCTCTCCTTTTCTTTCGATTTGCTTTATATTGACATTAACAGGAGTGCCTACTTTCTGAACTATACCACTACAGTACCACAGTATTTGAGGTGGACTTTTTCCTAAATTAAAAAGAACTTAGTGGTGTCCACCATGAAGATTTCATGCCTGACCAATAACCCATATTACCTTGGAGATGTGAATTTTACGCTATAATATTTATTATTAACTAGCTGACCCGGCGAACTTCATACCGCCAATTATTTTCCACCCGCGTGGCGTCCGATCCCGTTCCCGCTGCACCCTCTAATACAATGATATAGTTATCTAACCAGCAACAGAAAAACCACACTGTCACTTCTGCGTAGGTATATGCCGATGCCAGCCGAATTTGTTGACATTAATGATCACTGCTCCGTTCGCTTTCGTAGTTGCGTGATGATATATAGCCTATATGTTAATCCAGGGTATAACCTATATATGTACATACCAAATTTCAACCAAATCGGTCCAGCCGTTTATGCGTGAAAGAGTAACAAACATCCACACATCCACACATCCATTCTCACAAACTTTCACATTTATAATATTAGTAGGATACGAGCAATCTAAAACTCAATATACCTCGTTTACTAAAAATAGTTAAACGGTTAGAAGCACCCTTATTCACATCTTATCTCTGCGAATGACATCAAGAGACATCACCAAGCATATCTACTCCTAACTACTGCGAAAGGGTAAAGATCGTATAATTATTTCCCCTCTTAATAAATAGGTCAAATCGCAACTAGGTTGGGGTTGAACTCCGCGCTGGGTATTAGAACAAATAAGAAGTACCTGTTTGTCAGTGCAGTTTTGTTGTTTGTTCGCACTGTGAAGTTATAAGTTCTGTCTATTTAATTAGAGGAACAGTAGCTTCGAAAATTTTCGGACTAAAATTCTATTACATTTTTATTTGATATTGAAATGAGGTATAGGTTTTCTGATATGACAGTTTAGCAGGCAGCTGAGTGTTTGAGCGTGTCATCTCCGAAATTATCCAAAAATTGATAATTACACAGGTAGTTTCAGAGATCCATTATCATCACAGCGTTAGACCTGGTAGCATCCAAAGCTTGCACAGTGGAGTCTACTCTCCTGTCTTGATTTAACTAGTCATGGTTTTTCAGAAGAGACTACCGTCTAACGTTCCAACTTTGAGAGACACAATTCACACAATAAATAATATAAAGAGAAACAACGTTACAAACATTATTTTAAAAAACACTTATCATGCTTAATTCACTATTTATGCAGCAAAGGAAAGGGTGCCCACTTACATCGAGCGGATGCCGATAATATATGGTTAGACCAGACTTGTCAGAAGTTATTTAGCTTACTTGTGCCCTGGATGTTCATAAGACAGCTGACTGACGGCTTAACACGTTCTCCGAGGCATATTATGAACAGTAAACAAGTTGTTGTGTGAATGAACTCAGCACTTGCCTCTATTGTGATGTTATTATAGGTGCGCACTTAATTGTTAATGCGTATCTTACATAAATGGTACGCTTGTACTATTATCATTCTATTCTGTGTAAATGGATCAAATTCTGTGTAAATGTATCGGGTTCATTTTCCCAAAATATCAAATACACTCTTAGCAGGGAAATCATAAACCCAACTCAGCATTTTACATGCCGAATTTTTTATATTGTTATATTATATTTTACATGGTATTTTCAAAATAATTGTAATGTTATTACGCCTTATAAAAACAGCCATAAAACTATAAAAATATTTTCAGCCGTTCCAGAGATTGCCCAAACAGGTAAACAGGCAGGTAGACAGACAAATTTTCTTTAATATTTTATGATTTCTCCCTATTCATATTATTTATGTAATACCTATTACAAACTTGCACTTGAGTTTTATTTATTTCCATAGATTTAATATCCTTACCTGTAACAAATATTACAATTACAACTGACTCAAGAGTCGAGACCTTCATCTTTGAAATTAAGTTTGATCGCTCCAATAGGATACAATCTGCAATTTAAACAATAAGATCCCTTTGTTCATAAGGTTTCAATTTCCAACTCAACGAAACAAATGACGTTCCTGTTTCAGTGTCTTCTTTTAGTTCGAGTATCCTTTGAAAGCGAATGTGCGGTTTCAATTACAGTAACGTTTTAATTGCTCTTAGTTCAATACCGGTTTATTTGTTTTAGTTATTGATTTGAACAATGTGATCTGTTTGGAAAATATTTTCTACAGAGTTTGTCGAGTTTTGAAGAATATATTGAATAACACACTTGTACTTTTCCACTGTGTGTGTGTGTGTGTGTGTTATTCAATATGTGTAGCAGATTCCACCAAGCGCCATCAATCTCCAGTATAAACAGTTTTGAAGAATAAATAATGAGACTCAGATTGACCTGTCTATGTATTGTTTTGCAGTGATGAAAATCGAGATTGTTCGAACACATTAAAGTCACGCGGTGCTCACATCTACCTGTTTAGCTAGGGGATCAGATAGTCACAGTAAGCGTTAGAAATATCTTGACTACCAAATCATCTTACAACACAACAAATCAAATTATTTTATTGATTTTAAATTATATTATTGTCCAAACTAGAGGTGTGTACCAAAAATCTGAACAATCTGTCAACAGTAACAAAGAAAAACCAAGGAATTAAACTCATTTTGAGCACTTTGTTCATCAAGATCATTATTATGCTGACTATACGTTCTAGAGAATTCTATTCCTCTGATCCCTCTACAAAAACTCCTTTAACCCTATAGATGTCCTTTAATATCAAATAAATGGAAAGAAATTATCTCTTTAGATTTAGGTTTACAAGTGAGAACTTATTCCAATAACCGGAAATGTCAAAAGGCCCTCGTAAATTTAAAAGGGACTCATCGTGGGAATCGTGTTATATTGATCCTTCGCTACGGGTTTATGTATATTTTGAATGTCAAATAAGACATAAATCTTATTATTATAAATGGGAAATAGTTCGAACCCGATTTTAAATAGAAAAAAAAACAAGTAATAGTGGAAAATGGGAAAGTAAAAATTGATCAAAAAAATATGGAAAATACGCATTTATACGTATACAAAGAGAGTATTTCGGCTTTGACACTAATTGCCACGTTTATGTCTCTTCGCGGAAAATATCGAAATACAGCCGCTTTATTTTTAAACTGCAAAGCCGACCCCAGTTGAGCAGGATATTGATTAGTTCGCGACTGCGATCCGACCCCAACCCTGAGCCTCATCCGTCAATCAGCTAAGCTCACCCAAGTTGTTCCCATCCTTAGTAGTATAAAAACCCAGACTAACATCAATAATCAGCCAAGAGTAATGTAGTAAAGTGTATTGTCTAATAACATAATAGCTTCATCCCTTACATTCGTTCGTACGGTGGGCATAAGGAAAAATCAAGGAAAATCTGTTATACGGACCTGTCCCTTTGGTAAACGTTAATCCACTTTGAGATTGGAGACAGCGCCTTACATTACTTGGTTACTGTAGAAATATATACGAATGCCTAGAAGAAGTACGCAGGTACAGTCGTGCTTAAAAGTTGCTGAAGTTTTATTTATAAACTTTCGGTAGTTCCACTGCTATGTAGAAGGTTGTGCTACGCTAGTACTATTATAATATATTCTGTGGTTGTGGGTTAAATGCCCGTTCAGTGCAAATATTTTTGTATTCGTTCGTCTGGCTATTTCTGTTGAAGAATATCTAAGTATGTTTTTCTGTATTATAGAACCCATATTACCTACAGGCTATGTTTTGTTTTGTTTCACGTAGTACCTAAGGTAGCATTCTATCTCTTTTGATGAGGTAAAGACCGAGGGACTTTGTACAATAAAAAATTAAGACTCTTTTTTTTTATTTATTTATTTACACACACTGACTGACACTGACAAGTCTAAATAACTGATATTGTGAAGGGAGTCTAGTTATCGTTATTGCAATAATATTTCAAATATGGTAAACGAAAAGTGCTCAATCCCGTGATCAAGCAAAAACTGAATACTTACCTTAAGCCACTCAATATAAAACATAATTTGTATCAGAAACTGCGATACTGTACATATTGATTAAGACACTTTGTACTTTTCCACTTTGTACTTTACACGGCATTCATGTAAAGTAACTCTTACTGACTAATTTACATCATACCTTTGTGAATGACGTGGGGCGAAACCGGTCAAGTGATAAATAAAATATAGTGGAAAAGTACAAAGTGTCTTACTCAATATTCGTAGCAGATTCCACCAAGTGTCATCAATGCACAGTATAAACAACTCCGATACTACATATATTTTTCCAATCAACTAATTTCAAAAAGCTCAAGAATAATTGCTGCATTCTCTTCGTGACAAAGCATTCTTTTCTTCAAAGACAATACAAAGACAAGAGCCTTGTCCGCCTACATCGCAGTTGAGCACGGTAAATTGACTACACTATCAATCGGCTAAGTGCCCTGAGTTTAAAGACAGGCACAGCTGTTTATACTTAATGAAGGTTCCGGCTTCTAACGCTGATAACATCATCTGATTAGTACATCATCATTTTACCGCCGTTGGATTACGCCACCCACTTTAAAAAGGCTACTGCTTCATCTCCCCTCGGCTATTAAATTCTATCAAAAAGTAACTGCTAATAATGACTAAGTATTCTTGCGAAAATCACCACTTTTAAACCTTGGACTTCGACTAACGATGCAGTGGTTTTGTTGGATAAACCACATACTGTTTTGTCACATCGATCTAAGTGAAAAGAGAACTAAACGTGTCCTGGCTTTTCTAAAATAAATACGGAACAATCTTAAAATTGTTTATGGATACAATTTTTTTATTTGCGTTTAATTAATATCTAATATAATAAGTATAACTTTGGCTTCTTTTAAATACCTGTAATAGGGTTTCTTATTAGTCTACTATAGCTATATGTAATATAACTGTTAATAAACTTGTCAACAGATACTCGTAAAGTGTCAAGTAGGTAGTCGTTGCGAAAAAATAAATGTTCCTACTAAGAAATATGATAGAACTATTGCGTTTATTAAAATATATTACGTCGTCGTATACGTGTACTGATTTATTTTCAGCCAATATCATTGTCGCGAAGGAGGATCCCGCAAAGTAATTTATTTCAGCGGGAGCGTAGTAAGGCAGAAAATTATCAAACACCTAATAAAATATATACATATAAAGACATTCTTAGAACGACGTATTCATGTGGAATTTAATGAAAACCCCATTCGGTTAAATTACCCCTTTTGTAGGGAGTACACAGGGTTTATAATCTGTCTCTCGCATCAGTATTTAAATAGCGCGAAACACAATTTTATTTTTCAGAGCTTCTTGGGCATGCGCAGTGCGCCACAGTCCGTTTTTCCCCGGCTATACCGGGCACTCTCACAGTTGAACCCGTAGGTGATCGGTGACGCACACATACAAAACGTTGTACCGCGACTCAAATCACTGACACGCGCCTAGGATCACTCACACATTGACACAGTACTGTACGGACGTAGTTCACGAATAGGGTTCCACCCACACAATGAAACTTCAACCCTGGCGATGCTGTGTTCGTCAGTTAGTTACCCGCAAGGTGTCGTTAAAGGCAGACGTGTAGTTGCGTCGTTGTGGCGTATCTCGTACGACGAGTGCAGCGAGATGTGAAGTCGCGGGTCGTAAACCACGGAATATCCGAAAGTGATAAGATTTATGACACATAAGCAAGGCTCTAATTTTGAGTTTGTGAACAACTTTGTGTACTTACAAACAAAGTTTGAATAATAGTTTTTTCCAAGTGAAGTGCTAGTGTGGTTAACTGTTTATGTGAAATTAATAATAAACAGGAAAGTTTTCTCGTATAGGTAGTGAAATCTTTTCATATTACTGGATTTAACAGGTAAGAATTTAATCATTTTTATTGAAAGCAGAATGTTCCTACTGATTTTTAAGATACTTTTGATATTTCTGTAAGGATTTTCTTATAAAAAATCGATTATCAAAATATAAAATTTATGTGGCTCCATACAGAATTAATGACAAAGATCTTTTAACTTAATAGTAGCTCATCGTAATATATAATAATGGTTATACACAGAAATAAAAAAATAAGAAGGCTATACCCAAGTGGAGCATAATAAAATAGCAAGTATTAAAATCTGGTATACTAGTTTTAATAATTCTAATTATACTATAAAACGTTTCCTAGAAGCAACTTAGGTGTTAGTTGCGGTAGAAAAGTGGGCTTTCCTAGAAGCTATTAGTTTTCCATCGATTTCTACGGTAAGCAATATTTTCCAAGAAATGCTGACTTCGTGTAATTTAGTGCGGTTTAGGTTCTATCGGAATGGTTTTCACACGGCTATATTTCTGGATCGTTAAAAGGATTTTCGTTCAATGACTTTATTGCTGCATCTTTCTACATTATTCGGTTTTGCTTTTATGATTTATGAAAATTTTTTTCATAATATTTGTAGTCTGTCCAGTGTGATACAAAATATATTTATGTGTTTTACATGCCATCATATTACTACTTATTAGAAAAAATATCATGATCGTATATTAATAAGCTTATGATATTTTTGAAACATATTTTGTAATATAGTTGGTCAAATAACTATGTCAAATAAATATTACAAATATAAATTAGTTTGGAAACGTATAAAATTATATATCGAAAAAAAATAGATCCTCATAGCAGGGCGCTTAGGGAGCAAGTAGTATTCCCGCGCCAATTTGCTGACAAAAGCGTGAAAAAATTGCCTGCACGGTGATGCTACATTGATTATAGTTTCCTTTTCAGATGCTTACTACGTTGAACAAAGGGCGTGAAAGAAAAATATGATTTATTCGTATGGGTGCCGAAATAACTACATTTTAGAGTCTTGTAATTTTCTCCACCTGTGTTTACCAATCTTCTCTTAAACAGCTGAAGCAATTTGCATGAAATCTTGTAGGTATATGATTCATGGATTGTTTGCATACACATTTATACCCGGTAGGTGGTGCTGACGACGGTAGGTGTACTACAGCACGGCAGGATGAAATGTGCTGGATTTACTTGTTTTAAATGTAGAATATTATCATTAATGTTAACATTTGACAATATTATTGTACCTCTTAGCTTGTCTACCTCACTTGCCAGTCAGCGAATTTGCTAAATACATAACAGACGAGGCTCTGATACAGGCGTTAATATCGTAGTTAAGAAACTCCGAGATTAACGCCTGTATCAGAGCCTCGTCTGTTATGTATTTAGTGTTTTTTTTTCCAAAGTTGGCACTTTTAACAGGTATATCGATTTTGCGGACCTCTTGGTCCGTTAACAGTCGCTCCCAGCAAAATCGATATAAATTGTATAGTTAGCATACTTAATGCTGTAAAAATTCCTTCAAAATCGATATACCTGTTAAAAGTGCCAACTTTGGAAAAAAAAAACACTCGGATCGCTAATAAGATGGTGTCTATTGAAATGCTATAAAATTCTAGCATTCTTAATTTGAAATGAAAATTTCAATTATCTGGCAATCGTGCTTCATGAAATACGGCCCAGTTACAGAGAAATGGACACTTAGGCTGGGTTGCACCATCTTACTTTAACATGAACAGTGCTGTTAAAGTATCGGTTAGGTACAAAATAGGTTGCACCATTTGACAAAAGTTAAAAAGACGTCAATACTTGACGCTAACCGTAACCGCCCACGGTCGGCCAGTTATTGTCATTGTTAACGTTAAATTGGTTAAAATCTGTTAAAAAGAAGGTGTCTATATTATAAGTACAAAACGAAGGAGTTTGATTTGATATCAGAACTAATCGACATAAGAACACTGACAGCAAATGACAGCTAACGTGTAGTATTACCGCAATCATAAAAATACCCAAGGAATTTGAAGTAAATAATGTCTTATTTGACTTGCAACCCTGGTAAATTTAACCAAGCTACTAAATACACTGGTGCAATACATTTAGCAGAAACTATTAGAGGCATTGTTACTGTTAATGTTAAATTTGACGTAAACCCTTACTTTAGTACTGCCGTATTACGGAGAAAAGGCTTAACTAACATTTTTTTCAAAGTTGAGTTATATACATATTCGGAATCAGGAGAAAAAGGCAATTTTTTGTGTAATTTTATCTCTAGAATCTACGGAAATACATTAAGCCCGAAAGGCACATCTAACAGCTAAATTGTTATAGAATAAATGCAAAGACTTATTTGACACCGATTAAGAAGAAACAACATAAATACGTACTTATGACTTGAAAGTGTTATAAAGAGAAGTCACAAGTGACCAGTTGTGCCTTTTCTTTAAGACGCCAGTAAGGTAGGTAAGGAATGTGGGGGTGTCCTTGCGCTCATCATTGCGCCAATGTTTTCAAATCAAGGTAAACGCAAGCTGATTTATTGGTAAGCAATGTTGTTTCTTTCATTGTAAAATCTTAAATTAAGTTATGATTATGTAATCAGATGTGTTTGCTTAGATAATCATAACTTTCCAATTCATTCTGATAACTCAAATAGGTAAACATATAACAGTAGTATGAACAGAGGGTGGGCTGAAAATATGAACTTGACAAAAAAATGTAATATTTTAAAATATGTCATCCAATTTTTGGAAAATTTAGTAATATTTTCAACCTACCCTCTACGCACGCGCCTGTTAGGTGCCTACCCGCGCGCACTTACGACGTATATTATAAGTAAATAGTACTTAACAGTCACTAAAGCTAAAGTCTCTAGTTTTTGTGCCCGATATCTGAAGTTGTGTTTCTAAATCTATTTGAACGCAATGGACGAAAAGTCTTATTATATTAAAAAATTATAACTCAAAGAAATAAACAATTGTTGACAATGGAGTTGTTTAGCATTTTAATTAGTTTATTTTTAAATTTTTGTTTGCTTTGAATTATTAAGGTGCCGTACCTAATGGGTAAAAATGGGACTATATTACTAAGATTCGCTATCTGTCTTTCACCAGGTTTTACTATTATTTCATGAACCGTTAAGCTAGATCATTGAACTGAAACACTTCGTGCGTGAGTCCGGCCTCGTAGAATTCGATTTTCTTCTAAAATCAGAGATAATACGGTGGTTTAAAAAGTGTATCGTCAAATTTATCATATTATTTGAAATAAAGAGTTTTGATTACCAATTTTTTGTTATTTGTTCAATGTTCATAATTAAAAAGTAAGTGAAAATGTCAATCATTTTAAAAGTAACAATCTTATGTAAAATTTATACTCTTTTAAACTCGCAATGAATCTTTATGATTACTTTATAAAGACATAATTACATAAATTATGTGTCCTTTCATTTTAATACTGAATTGTTTTTAAAAAGAAAAGACTTATCTGGTTAGTTGTGCCTTTAAAACGATAAAGAAATATTTTATTTGTAATTATTTTGTTACGATGAAAGGGAAAATTGGGATTATCTGTATAAAAAAATGATAATATTCTCATGCATGGTTGGATAGGTATTTCGATTGTGTACCTTAATTAATAACTTGTTTCTCCCAAGAATACACAAAGGATTTTTTCTGCTAAAAAATCCTTGAAAAATTTCAAACTCGATTATCTTACATTTTTGTTTTTGTTAGTTATGCCTTTTTACAATAAAACGGCAGAGTAGGTGGTATGGTGCAACTGAGCTTTAGTAGTGTCCCTTTTCATCCTTTTGGTGCGGCACCCCAAAAATAGAACATTTTGATGAGAATAAAATATTTAAACCGTCCCATGCTATATAGTTGCCGCCGCCAGTTATTAATTCGTGCAATTTTTGGACGCAGTTGTTACTGCAGTTTTGTGGGCGTTACAGTATCGTTTTGTCGCAATTTATACAGTAACATGATATTTTGAATTCATGTTGAAACTGCCAACAAGCTTGGCACCAAATGAACCATAATGTAGAACACAGTAAATATTGTGAAACTGTGTGGGAATTTATGCGACCACGCATTCCTATACGAACGGTAAATTCGGTAACCCGTTCAGTCACAGCAAAGCCAGTGGGGGATAGAGTTATTATCTAGCAGGCGGCGCGGGTTCGATTCCCGCTCAATGCAAATATTTGTATGCATTAAATGAGTATTTGTATTGGTCTGGTCGTGCCTAGGAGAGCACACTAAACCGTCGGTCCCAGTTGCCATCAACAACAACATCAACATCTTTAGTAGTCTTTACGGGTAGATGGAACCCCAAAAGTCTAACAACTGGTCTAACTGCAATGCTTTGATATCGCCTTTGGGTTATCGAAGACAGATGGCAGTTGCTTCACAGAAAATATCGAAGTTTAACCAAATCCGTAGTTAGACTGGTAAAGCGAACCCCAAACTCCAAGTTGAAAAGCTGCGGATGGGATTTGCGGCAGAACGAAGAAGAAAGGAAAGGAAGTAATTTGAAAAAAATATCCTAATTGCTCCACAGCGTGGTGACAGGGACTTGCTCTTCCTGTGCGTGTCGTAAAAGGTGACTAAGGGATAGGGCTGTTCTCCGTCTAACAGTAAACATAACAGTCCTAGACAAAGGGCCCGCCAGACGGCAATAGGCTCGCCCCTATTACGTCATGGTATAGAAAATCATAATAGCGAAATGTGCTGACACACCTCTGCCTACCACTTCGGGGATATACAGACGTGAATATAATGGTATATGGACATTTCAAAATTTTGGTTAGACAATTTAATTTAATCAAATTAATTATTTCTCAGGAATAGGCTCCTATAGATCATAGACACGGGATCAATATTCCATGAATGCAAGGAACAGCTAATAGTTCTAATATCAGAACGTCATCGGCAAAATGATACGTTTTAGTATAAAATTTAATATGCTTTAACAGGCACAATACATGAAGTCAAATATTTGGTCAAATTGTGGCTTGGCATTAAAAACCTGCACTAGAATAAATATGGAAGTTTGTGTAGATGTATTTAACTTAATCACGCTTAAACCGCTGAACGGATCGAACTGAAATTTAGTACAAGAAAAGATTATATTCTGGGACAAAACATAGACTAGTAGTAGGAACGGGATCAGAATTCCATAAGAGTGGAACCACAAGCAACTGCTTTTAACATACCTACATACAGAATTTTACCTACATTATAAACTCAAGTCAGCAGATCCCCAAAGTAGCAAGTAGAGGCATACTATACGTTAGCTATATTTTCATTTTCACGTAACCTACGTCCCTCGGGGCGAGTTTATTTCCGTACCGTGTAAAATTGAGACTATTTTGCAGGAAAATGTATGTAAGAGATATCGCTTACACAGAACCATTTGAGAGTGAAAACCTCGAGAAGTCAGAAGTGAGCTCTTGTAACTCAAACTGACTGTTGTTAGAATATAAGTCCTTTGACTGGTTTATTCTAGGAATTTACAAAATTAATCTGAGTCCCTTTTTTTTTTGAATGATTTTTTTATAGCATTTATTATGCTAACTTTTTAGTTCGAAAAACATTGAGAAAAATGAAATGCTCAAGTGAGACTCGAACTCAAGACCTTTCCCTTACAGGAGGAGTGCTCTTCCAACTGAGCTATTGAGCCACACTTGAATCATTCCAAATTTTCCTTCTCTTTATATCCGTCTATAAGTGAGTCTATATCTGAGACACTATTGTGTCACCTGTGAATTTGCCTGCCTGCGTGGAATTCTGATACCGTTATTGCAACCCATGGAACCGATTTGAGTCTTGCCAAAACCAAATTTCAACCATACGAAACATCTTCATTAACTTCCATCTTTGTAATATTAGGATTTGAAAGTAATGGGTATATTTAAGTGAAATAGAATATCATATTACTTCATTCATTAAACACAATACTTAGAGTACATAGATTTTTTCTACAATGTCAATTTTGAAACTGTGGGCTTTTCTGCTTTGCCACAGTTAACATTTTAAATACAGAAAGCTGAAATGTGTAATAAAAATGTGTTTCATAAAATATTAATTGTTACTTATATTGTACATGTTACAAGCTTACATAATACAAAGAAAAAAAAACACTACGCATTGTTAACTCTACTCTAATAACTCTAACACTCACTAAAAATCACAGTATGTTGAACCTTATAAATTTCATTAATTACCGTAGAATTTAGACTCCAAAAGGCCAGTGCTTTTAAAAATGTAACCAATTTTCAAGAGCGACTTCGTGAATACATTAAAGGCGCTTCAGATTAAATTTTGTTTCTCTTCTATGTCACATCTCGCATGAAAACAGAGCGAGGGGACGAGAGCTTACAGAGTGAAGTAATATATCCTATATTCTTTTACGTTGGATCATATTTGAGGAGTAAACGACGCGAGTTCAGATTGCTCTTGTTGGATTCAAATTTGATGTAGCGCTGCAATTTATTTATGAAAATACTGTCGTAAGTATGGCTAAAAAGTTATGAGGGAATCGCTTGTCTTAATTTGGACATTGTGATGCGTAGGAATAAAAATAACGTCGTAAATAAGGCATTATGTATGAAAGTGAATGATTAAAAGTGAGAACAAGACCTACGAGAGGATGGATAGAATGTGGGGAAGATGTTGAGGCCAAAAAGGAGCGTATATTGATGTTATCACAAGTGGAGAAGAAAAGGATAAAGGCGGTACGATCTCATATAAAATGAAATAAGGACAGGAAGATGATGACATTATTTGTAGACACCTAAAATCAATTTCATGGTATTTGTCATGTCAAAATAGTGTAAGATTAAAATAGAGTCTCCATTTGCCTAAAGCTTTTTGCTACCGATATTTGTTTTGTATGATCATTCCAGGTACGGCACAAAAGTATTTGTCATATTAAAATGCCTTTGTACGAACAAACTCGATTATACGTTCAAATGAATTTGTATAAAACTTGTATTCAAGGTGAAATTTTGACGACACAAGTAAAATACCTAACCTAAATTTGATTCGTTCTTATAAAACCTAAAATTTTGTTATATAAGTGAACTGACTGAAATATGTAATAATTTATTCGAGATTTATAAATATGTTTTTGGACACATTATGCAACGATATCCAGACGAAATTAGGCGAACGGTATCTGCCACCTATGACTTTCAGACGCCCTAAAGTTATGCTATACCACAGGGACATAAACTAATGGTTTCTAGCTCGTTTGCTCATTGAACAAAATTCAAACATAATAAAAAATTCAAATATCGAGGAGGAAGAAATATGTTTTCAATTGTGTTCTATTGAAAATACACAATTGACTAGTCATAGTCACCAAAAAAATCAAAAAATTATTGAAAAACAAAGGTAAAGATGATACAAGGAATAATTGGAGCGAGATCTAAGACTTGTTTTTCAAAAAATCAAGAAGCAGCGATTCTCGATTTAGGTGCTCATGAAGAAGTGAAACATTCGGAAGCAATCAATATTTATTTAAATAGATTTCAAACTCCTCTTTCTTCCTTTTTGTATAAATTTCAAATATTTCAAACTGTGGATTTATTCTAGCAATGGTATAAAAACCATAGTACCGTTATGCTCATGGCCTCGTGCATCCACATAACAATGTCGATGGACAGATGACGGCGATTGGCGAGTTCGTTATCCGGATTTTTCACGGTTTTATGTTACGGGAGTCTCCTTTATTCAGCTGTCGTTTTCACATTTGCTACCGCTTTTAAATACAAATTCTAACACACACATTTTCACATTTTCTGAAACTTATCACTTCTTTTGGGAATACTAGTAATTTCAGCTAATAAAAAAAGAAATGTTTAACAAAACTGACCAAATTGTTGAATAACACACTTCTACTTTTCCACTGAGTGGAAAAATCGCCAATCAGTCTCCAGTATAAACAAACCGACCGAATTTTTTGAGGTTTGAAAGTCGTATACTCGTATATTCATATATTTTGAACATTGTCATAAATCAACATCACCAACTTTAATCTCCAAAATAGCAACAAACGAAATTCAGTCCATGAGTATAACGACAGTTTTAGTCACTCATGTCATTACCTAAATCTTTTTGGCACAGGCTATACCGAGAGATTTTAGTTATTATTTGTCTAACTTTATATCCTACACGAACTCGATTAAAAATGATTTTTAATTCGAGTCAGTAAAATGACAAGTGCAACTGTCACTGATACAAAAAAGGGTGACCCGCTACAATAGTGATGTTCGACAATCAATAGCCTATGTCATTTTAGTCATACTTTATTATAATAGGTCTGAAAGCGTTTTTTATTGTAAATATGTAATAGGTATGTATTAAACAATATTATTGGAGAAATATGGATCTTACCATCTAATTATAAAAGCTGGAAATAAACGTTTCAAAAGCTAGTGTGTAAGAATACTAATAACATTCCACAACACAAGATTCTACACAACGCTATCTAGACCCATGGTAAGCATAGCTTAACTAGCTTGTGTTATGGAATCTAGAATGCGGATAAACACACATAGCTATTTTTTTCGTAAATGCATACATATATATTATACATAGAAACACTCAGACCAAACCAAATAGCCATATTCATACATATATAAGCGTTGGTAGCTTAGTGGTTAAGGAGTCGGCCTTACGATCGAGAGGTCCCGGGTTCGATCCTGGCCATTACACTACCGACGTGAACTCACTCTTAGCACAAGCAATTTAGCTTAGTTGGAGGGGTAAGAGGGAATATTAGTAACTTCGGTTCTAAAATTCTTAAAAAAAACTGAGCGGGGATCGAACCCACGCCTCCTGCGTAGCAGTCGCATTCACTAACGCCACGCCACGGAGGCTGTCGATGCGATGTAATGTTATGGACCAAGTGATGAATTAGGCATTATGATAAATATGAGAGAACACTGCGCGCCTCGACATCGATAGTTATAGATTAGAAGGCTAAGCGGAGCCTTCGTGGTTATTTTTTATACCCACCAATCCATACATGAACCGTAGTTACGTCGTCATGGTATTTACAAATATAATCTTGACCATACTTTAATTGTAAAACTCGATTCAACCACATCACTATTTATTTGGGACAAAAAACCTGCAACACTGAAAATGTCATTTTACTGACTCGAATTAAAAATCATAGTATAATTGTAAATTAACGAATACATTTAAGAAAGTTCCCTTGACAAGTAATGAAATCTTCCAATTTTAAGTGCATATGTACCTTCTAGGCAATCGTGTTTATCTGCAGACCATATCATCTTATACTAAGAGTAACGTAAATCTATTAATAATAAATAATAATAATAAGACAACCGACCTTTTATTCCTGGCTGTACGCTAAAACATAAATACAACTTATACACAAAGAGTCAACAATCGATGTCACAGTCACTTGATACTCTTTGAAGACTTGAGTCTATACCCTTTTTCTTTTAAGTCCACAATCAGAATTTTAATGAGAATAAATGAAGGCTTACAAGTTGGGGTAGGTATTATTTTTGGTGCATCTTGCTTTGAAGTTTGATAAATGGATACCCCATTTAACTACATAAGTTATTAATATTTCTCATCATATTTTAAGACCACGGAATTCAAAATTATTTAAAAAAGGAATTGACGCGTATGGAATCTAGTGTCGCTAATTTATAGAAAGTTTTTAAACGGAGAATAAGAATAAAAGTAAATTTTATGATGGTATTGGTAGATATAACTTTATACATTCAATCTTGAAATATTGACTATGCAGTGGAAAATAAGCTTATCACTACACTGTTTTTTATTGTAATGCGGAGAGATTATGTACAATGGATAACCAAACATAACTTACAGAATTCACGGCTTATGTCTAATCAAAGCCGCCTGCGGGTGATATTTTGTTGTGATATGCAATGTGA
Organism: Eilema sororculum; assembly: GCA_914829495.1. Taxonomy (NCBI): domain Eukaryota; kingdom Metazoa; phylum Arthropoda; class Insecta; order Lepidoptera; family Erebidae; genus Eilema; species Eilema sororculum. The sequence goes on from OU618532.1 coordinate 6,553,102, forward strand.
ATGGTATCAGAGATGGATATTAATACTCCGTGTATTAGTATTCACATGATATTGTTTAGAGCAACACAATGACGTAACTGAACATGATCTATGGTATACCATATCCTTCGGTTGTCATGTAGTTTCATCGATCAAGTTTCAACGTCAATACACTAGAATGTAAATTACTATTATATTGCCGTGTTGGTTCCCAATGGCGAATAGGGCCACCCTATCTCTTCCTGTGGGTGTCGTAAAAGGCGGCTAAGGTATGGGGCTGTTTTCCATCTGACAGTAAACATGCAGCCCAAGTAAGACAAAGGGGACTATACGAAACTAGGCTCACCCTCTATTACGTCGTGGGACCAAAAATCATAATTGGCGAAATGTGGGTGCTAATACACCTCTGCCGTCGCCTTCGGGGATTTATAGACGTGTGCATATCGATGGATGGAAGGTAAATAACAATTTATGTTTATAGATGTATTAATTAATTTGATTACATTGGTTGACTAGAATACAAAAATGTTATAATTCAAAACAGTAGTCTCACCGTCGGAAATGCTGAACATGGCAAAATAGAGAACAAAAAATAGGAAAATTAACCCTAGGCTCTGAGGTCGGAGAACTCCGCATAATGTCGCTGAAGATGAGAATTTAATAGTAGTTCTATAAATTTATCTTAAGAATAAATTACTCGATATCGTTATTGATAAAAATTCCTTCACGACCACACCACGGTCCAATTACCTTCGCGGCGCCTAGGTAATTTTTTAATTGAAAACAGATTTATAGCCTCATGATCCTCACAAAAGAATTTTCTAAAGTTCTCACTGAATGAAGTCCGCAAAAATTTGGCGTTGAATTTCATTCCACGATTTAAATCTTCGCAATATCTGCTTTAATGATTTAAGGAACGTAGAGAATTTCCATCGGATTCTTTAAGCCCTGAAGTATTTTTGTATCGCCCCCGTAATTGTACTGATTCCGATTGAATCCTTCCCTTTCCGTCTTTATTGACTTTGTTTTTAATTTCGTGTTCTTTTGAATTTAAATGATAGAAAATTGCTTCCAAGGAAAAGATAAGATGTCAGCAAACATACATTGTGATCATATTGAATAGACTAGTTGAAAATGAAAATGTTTATTGACATAAAGAAATACATTTACATGAGTGAAGTTAGTTTAGTAAAAACTGCATTAGGGGAGTCAGTGTTTTACCTTAATCCATAGGTATGTAATAATGGCAACAAGTAGATATTATCAAAAATACATGCAGAAAAGTCTCATATCAACAGTTCATAGAAGTAGTTTAAAAAAAAAGAGAATAATATTTTAAACAACACGTCAACAAAAATGCCAACAATCGGGTGTGTGGTTTGTGAGTTTGTGTTGCGATTAGGTATGTTTGCAACGAGATTTAAATTTGCTTTTATTAGATTTTCGGTAGTGTCGTAGTCGAATCCTTGCAACCACGCAAATTAAGTTTTTTTAAAATGGTTACCCTTTTGGGTGTTAATTTTTTGTGGGTTTTTAATAAAGCTTTGTATATTCACGGGGCTAATACATCAAAATGCCTCTGAGTAAAGGTGGTTCGCAATCGTGGTACCGGACAACATAGAACTCTCTTGGATTTATCGAGTACAGTTGGGACTGGAAATTTATGGTATCTTTTTAAAATATCGTAGATTCTTTCTAACCGAAAACACTTCAGCCTTTCTTCAGATTCTCGTCCAATATAACACCTTGGTATTTAATCTCAGTTACACGGTGAAGTGACGTGCAGTTGTAATCCGACTCCATGGTTGCACGGATGTGTGTGGATTCGTAGGATCTTACCTGCTTCAGCATTGATCCTGTTCAATATATTGAAACAGATATATTTAGTCTTGACAGTATTGAGCGACAGAAGACTAGTCTCCAACCATCTCGTCATGGTCGCCAAGCCCATCTCAGCCAGGTTAAACTGGTGGTCCCAGGTACCACCGTGGAATAACAATAGCACCGTATCATGCTATTTTGTTTTGTCCTTACAGGTTCACATGACAGACAAAGTAGAAAAATGGACAAATATATATTATTCCGAAATTATATTCAAAAGAATTAACATTGGTAAATTACAAAATATGGTAATATAACATCCTGGCTAGTGTACTAAGTATTGAGAAAACCAACATTTTAGTTATTTGAAGTAAGTTCAAAACCATAGACTTAAAGTCAATGAGTCAAACCGACTCTGACCAAGTTTCCGTTTAAAACTAAAAAAGAAACAATTTCATTTGGTTTCAAACAATGTACAGTTTTCAATTTATAGTTGCGTAAAATACAGACTTTGCAACCGCAAATTTTCTTTTTCTTTCTAAACATCCTATTGGCAAAGAAAACTCCAGCGAAGAGTAAAACAAAGGTTGGTAATTGGCAAAATAGTCCCAGTCTTGAACATTGGATTAAGCCGTGCTTGGAATAATATTGTTATGCTGCAAGAACAAATTGTTATAGGTCTTTCTAAGTCCTGAACTGTAATCCATTGCATTACTTCAAATTTTATTTTTCTTATTATAGATTTTTGCAATAGGTCTCAGTTTCTTATTTGTTCTAAAGCAAGGATCCTTTTATGAATTTCTTACACTGTGTGCAGTTTAGGTCAGAGAGATTGTGATGGGACCCGTAAGGAGCTACAATTGGGTCATTATGTTAGTTAACCTTTGGGTGATGCGAAGGAAGAGAATGTTTAATGAGTTCCAAGGTAATAAAATTTACACATTCACAATTTGCACCCGTTAGGTGGTGCTGCAACCTGGAGGGAAGAAACTCTGAAAGGTAAGAAGCTCTTGCGTATTGTTTTGACTAACTAATTCAGTAATTTTATAAGAATCTTGAAAAGCCACTACTTTAGAATACTATCTATAGCGTAGAGTTATTATTATTTCTATAGTATAGAATAGTATTTCTTCTATTTTTGATGATGAAACACGCAAAAAGGGGTGCTACTGACGATTTTTGACAAAAACTGGCCTTTTTTTTATTGCTATAATTTTATCTTACAATTATAATTTTTAGAACTTTTATTGCAATTAGAATAAAACTTGACACCCGTGTTTAGCAATTTCTATAAGTGAAGTGCCTACAAGTAAAATTTGAATAATTGGGTGCGCTTCTGATCATTAATTCACTTACGATTCTCGAGGTTGCACATTTTACGACGCAAAAGCATGCGTAATTAATTTCATTAATCTCATCAATTCGAATTTCAAATTAGAAAATTGATCAATTTGAAGTCTGTTTCATTTGTTTGAATATTGTCTAGCTAAATGTAATTTGTGCAAATTGTTTTATGTTTTCATATTATTTAAATATTGCGTACTTCTATATTATCTATTCGTAAAGTTCATTGCAATACACAGAATGACAGCCCTTTTTATTACTGGATATTGTTAATAAATTAAAGTAATATTCTACTTCGAAAATCTTCTTAAACTGTTAAAAAAACAATAAGACAAAGTTTTGATAGCCTCAATTTATATAAAGGACTTGCAATTCAACTTTAAACAAAGTTTTTAACCGAAAAGAACAACATTTCAACGATCATTTTAAAAGTATATAGATTTATATAGAATTTATAGCGATCACACTAAGCTGAAAAGATTGAAACTAGATTTATTTGAGTTGAATAAAACTCAAGTCTGTTCAAAAATAGTTTCACTTTTTGACATTTTATACCGAGACGAGAACATTTTAAGGTGACTCTAGAAGAGTCGCTTATACATCCGAAAGTTCGGAGCTAGACCTGCAAAATTACCTACGTAACTTTTAGGTATCTACTATGAGATTACTTCAGATTCTTTTGATAGTGTTTTGGCTGAAGCTTTTCACGTGCAATCGTCGATCCCGATTGTGGAAAAAATTATACACTGTGCGAAATTTCTAATCGACGTTTAAAAAAAAATATTTATTTCAGGTCACTTAGACCCATATTACATTTACATATTAATTTATTTAAGAGTAGGTACATCATTCATCATTCATTCTAGGGCAAGTATTAATATTAAGTCCATTATTAAAATTCTCATACATTATAATTTTTATTTATTTAGGTGTAGTATCGGTGGGCCACTGAACTTACAAAACCTAAAAAAAAACAATTATTATTTCCATAAATATTGTTTTCTTTGTCCGTACTCTGCTAGATTCCTAGTAATTGATCACGGATTTTAATGCTCTGGTATCCACTCATTTTGAGATTTTTATTTCCACCTGAAAAACTATGGGCATATTTATGTTTGTAATATTTTTTATATCAGATATTTTTTTACCTAGGTGGACAATGGATAGGTATTCATTTTAATCAGGTTTCATCGTTCTATTATTTGTGTGTACCACTATTACAGAGTTTTTGTCCTCTATTCAGAGATGTTCTCTATTTATTTCACGGAGTTCTTCTTCGTCTTCATCTTCATCATAGCATCCGAAGCATTTAGCCTTGATTGCATAATTGATTTATTTATTTTATTTCCAGATGGAAAAAATATGAATAGTAATATTCAATGACCTAACGCCTAACATGCCTCGAATTACGGAATTATCTCTCAGGAATGATGCACCTTTTTTCATACTTTTATCGTCAATAAATGAGAATAAATAAATATTGATATCAATATCTTCTTGAACCTTTACCTTTGTTTATTTGATGAAAAATAAATTCGAAATTACTCTTAGAAATTCATTCAGCATTGAAACATAATTCAGAAGCACCATCAGTATAGAACAACCGCCAAGTAAAAATATTATTCATACTTGGCGAGATAAGTCAAAAAATAACTAAACCAAGGTGAAAACAAACAGAGGAGATAAACAGTGACGAAAAAAAATATTTTGAGTGCCGAACAAAGGTACCAATGGAAATTACGTAGGTTGGGCGAGAGGAAGTCGTGAATCTTTTATTATGGAGTTTGTAACGGCAGTATCATCTCAAATTCTTTGTTTTGTGGGACAGTGGAGCAATTTAAGTGCTTTGCGGTGTCCCGCATCAATTTTTTATAATCAAGCTAGTTTTAAGTTACCTACAATGAAAAATAATGTAGTTAATTTAAAAGTTGATATAATTATTAGATTTTTTCAATTTTTCAGCTTGTACCTTAACATACTGCAGCAAAATTGGTAGCAAAATTTGAAGATATTGTTTATGCAGTTAAAATTATTATCATCTTCGTGTAGATAATTTTAATGCATTTATTTTCACTTACTCGCACGAGAAAGGGGGGATTATTTCATCTTGTACAGCTAGTAGTCCAACGATCGAACTCCTTGGACAATTAATATTCCATAGTTTTAGATTAACTCGGATGATTGGATTGATTGAACAATAATTATCCAAACAGTTTAATCATTTGAGTCAGTTTAACAGTATGGAAAATAATTGTCCAAACAGTTCGGTTATCGGTCTACTATTGAGACAGGGTGGAATAATCGAACATAGCTCGCAGCTGGCCATGTAACGCCAAAAAGAAAATAAATAACAAATGGCTAAATTATAATGGCGAAGTGAATTATCGAAATTTATGATTAAATCTATAGAATCGACGCCATTTGTGAAGCTAAATTGTGTTATACATTTTCACAAATTAAATTTCAGTTTAAGTAATTGTTTACAGTAAAGCTTGAAATTAAATTGAAGCCTGAAATTGCGCTTTTATAATATTTTAATGCCATAATAAACAATTTAATTTAGGCACTAATATATACTAAAGGATTAATAAAAGAAGAAATAAACTTAATTCGTTTTATATTTCAAAATCTAAATGAATCTCATTTGTTTGCTGATACACCTACTGATAAATGAACGAAGTTTTGGCATAAGTTTTGCCTCTCGGTGTAGGGAGGTAAGAAGGCAACCTCCAAAGTGGAAGACTCGGATACAAACAGGATAATTTTTTTAACATCGTCAATTCCTTCCATCGTTTAATTAAATGGCAGTTTATTTTAAATACTTAAATCAATGAGACAATATCACTGTTAAACATACAGGATAAACACAAAAGTCCCCAAAAGTCTCCAAAATATATTTATTCAGTTTTGAATAAGGATATGAAACTCAAAAAGTCTGTGGTACTAGTCCGGGTGTAAAACTTGAATAACCGACATGAAACGTCAATGATTACTCCATTCGGCATTCGCGCTTTTTTATGCCTAATAAAACCTAAATTATTTTGAAGAGTTCTATGTTTCTTTATATAATACTTTGTGAGTGAACTGAGCAAGAAAGAGAACTCTGTTGTTCAACTGTGATTACAATGAGATTTTTATTCAAATTTTAATGCATCTCCAGACTCGGGTATACAAACAGCAGGAGAAATGCAATCCACGGAACATGTACCGCAGAAACTTTTACGTTGTTCAAGATTACAGTAGGATATCAATTTATATGTAAGTACATTACCTCGGATTGTTTGTGACAGAGCCGTATCGTCGGGTTCCCCGTTAACTTTGTTAGTATGCCAAAGTAAGCTGAATAACCTGGTTTGGGATGTCGCCAAAAATATAATAATGAGAGAGATCATTTATTTGGAAGAATATTGGTACAGATGTGTTTCAAAATTTATTTGGTCGTCATTATTTTGGAGTATGTGACATAAAAATATTAGATTGAAACTCCTCTTCTTCTGTCGAATTGGGTATTATCCTATAGTTAAAATAAATAATCTAACGGAGCTCATTAAATTAAGAATGGTAAATGAGCGGTAAAAATTGCGTTGGTTCTTATTTTATAGTTTTTGTTTATTTTTAATCATCCAACCAACTTATAAAAGTAACTGATTTGACTATTAAATTTTATGACATCTCTAAATCTTTTTTCAACAAGTTACCTTATAATTTATCATTTTGACGTTTAGTAAAAAGTGAGTAATTTAACTAGTCAGTTCTACTGTTATCAAATTGTTCATGCAAACCCACAGGATCCAGTCTATTTCCTACTTAATATTATAAAAGAGTCTTGTGAAGGTGTTTGTTACTCAAGCACGCTCTAATGGCAATTATGAGTAATGTGTTTATTGGCAATATCAGACCTTTTAAGAATAGATAGTATATAATAGTACCAGCTCTCCCGGCGATCTTCGAACCGCCAATTCTTTTTAGCCCGCGTGGTTTTTGATCCCGTTATACATGTAAACCTTCCTCTTGAATAACTATATCTATTAAAAAAAACCACTTCAAAATCCGTTGCGTAGTTTTAAAGATTTAAGCATACATAGGTACAACTAACCGCGTAGCTGCCATGAGCTACGCGGTTAGTTGCAGGTTTGCTACGCGCCGTAGCACGTAGCAAAACATATATTTTTTATTATTCTTCCAAATTGTTTTGAAAATCATAGTTATTCAGTTAGAAACTACCTTCATACGTGGTCTAACTACACAATTAATTCTAGAATTGCTGACACTAATTCAATTAGATACGATTTGTCTAGTAGTGTGAGTGTATTTCGACATGAAGTTTCCGATTTAACTTAAAGTCGGGTTTAAATGACTTCTGTGTGTTTTACTCCCTCTTCTCTTTTGTACGTGAATTTCTATTTTCATCAACAACTAGTAGTAGCACCTATACGTACACCATAGAGTTTATTATTAAAAATCCAAAAAGATTCAGTTACGCCGTAGATTTTCATTACGTTGGCTAACAACCATGACCAAAAAAATTGAGATATAAAACAATTCCTAATTTTTCTAATTCCCGAAATCGTTACGCCAATAAAACCTGAATCGCCTTTCAGACCCAGAAGATGAATAATTTCTTCCTTCGGCATTCTCTTTAACGCAAAAATACATTTTCTGAATAATACTTACGTTAATTATCGGAGAAAATGGTGAAAGGAAATTAAAAACATTTTCGTAAATAGAATGCTTGGAATAGAAATGTCTTTTATACTGCATTGCGGATACGAAACAGAGGAATATATGTTTTAGCTAAAGTGAACTTGATATTTAAAATCTTAGTTATTTATATTACTAATATTATAAAAAAGTAAAGTTTGTGAGGTTGTAGAGGTAATTTCTGGTTCTACTCAAACGATTTTGAAGTTCCTTTACCAATGGTAACCCACATTATGTGTGCCTTCTATAACTTCTGCACTGACAGCACAGAAGGGTTGGCTGTACGAGGTGACTCCCCTGACATTGTATACGACTATAGGCTATGGTAACCACAATAACAGTGTTACGACATCAAATATTTTTCCGTTCTCCATAAATGCACAACCCACCTAAAGAAAAACTTTTAGTTAGTAAACTGCAGTTTAAAAAATATAGGTATGTATAGATAAGCCCCTATTCTAGTTTTAAAACCCTTTTGCTGTTCAGACAATATATTTTATTTTAGAAATTAAATATAAATATATTCAGTCTGAATAAATCATTGGATAAACGCCAGCCGAAACACTAGAGTGAAAAAAATGTACGACCACAAAATGTATGTTGTATAACAAAATGCTAATAAATCTTTGTTCTACTCTGGTAATATATTACGAATGGTAATAAGTATAGCATTCAATTTATTTAGAAGTTCGTGAGAATAAGTAAAAATGAGTATTTTACTTACACACTACCTTTTTTTTTTCCGTGCGGAAATCCCCTCGGATACCTGCCGGAGCCGGACTCGAACCGACTAAAACCGCACGCCGACTATGGGTCTTGGTGCTAGGCCGGAGGTGAGGTTGTCATCGACATATCCCTCGCACCCCGGCTGACCCAGGGCCATCCCTTACGGTCAACTTACACACTACCATGCAGTTCGCGTGGTAACCGAGAAAGGATACAAGGATCACCACCCCATCTCATGCGAAGAGGTGCCTAACGTAAAAATATGCAGACGATATTACTGTTAGAGAAGGAAAACTCGAAACAAAACCTTGTTCCAACCCGTCTGGCCAGAGTGGAAATACTAGGCCAAAGCCTCCCAATATGGAGAGAGACCCATATCCAGAAGTAGCCTGTGATAGGCAAATTGATTGATCCAGAACCGAACTATATAACTTATACTGTGAATTCTTTAGCAAGAATAAACGTACTTAGACCTGTTTATTATAAATACATTCATAATGTACATCCACACTAATATTATAAATGTGAAAGTAACTCTGTCTGCCTGTCTGTCTGTCTGTATGTTACGCTTTCGCGCCTAAACCACTGAAGTGATTTTGATGAAATTTGGTATGGGGGTAGATTAGACCATGAGAAAGGACTAGGCTATGTTTGGTAGCGATAACCGACATCCACGCAGGCGAAGCCGTGGGCAAAAGCTATATATATTAATAAACATCATGCATACTCGAAAAAATCGAGCATACCTTGATGTAACAATTGATTGCGTGACAGACAAAATATCTACATTTTTAGTAATGGTATCATTCGATATTCGATCATTTCTTGAGTACATATACAATTACAAATTTGAACTTCTAAAAATACACTTACTAAAAATACACTTTCTAAAAATACATATCATTTAAATACACACATGTAACTAAAGAATGTCTCTGTGACAAATTTCTTTGGTCGGCCAAATGACATCTACTTAAGGTGATGGAGTAGAATATTCTCGTTGGGACTAAACGACCTTCGTAAAGGCTTATGTTATTAAGTGAATAGTTTCAGGCTCGAGCGAATATATGGAAGAGAAAAATGTGTAGGAAGTGTAAGACTACTTATATAAATACCCAAGCTATTGGTATTTTTTACTTGGAGAATTTAGTGTTCTGTTTAAACCTAATACTAAATCGTACAATATTTAAACAAAACTCTATATGTATAAAACTCACGCCATTTCCTTCTAGGGTACGCATAGATAACGGCCCCATGTCAGCTTCTGTATACAAACTTAACAAGCCTCGTTAACTGTCATGAAACCTGGTCTTCGAGTGCCTTTAGTCGGCACTTTTTTCGAAAGATCTTCAATTTGACCAGACGTGCAAGAATTTGTCACAATGATTTAATTTTATTTGATACTTAATCGATCGTAGATTTTAAAACGAAGGTGTACGCATACGACTACTTCGGACGCACGCAGCACATACGCGTCATTTATTGCAACTGGTCCCCTTTATCCGTATCGAAGTTTAATTTTGAAGTAGGTATTAGTACCTGCAAAAATCGAACCCACAGTTTCACAATAAGGCTGATAAGTCCATTTAGTCCAATAAGTCTTTTTAAACCTCAAGCATTATTTGAGAAAAGAATATGTAGGCTCTCATGTCTGAATATTACTGACTGCACATTCGTCCTCGTGAATAAAATCCCTGTTTCTACTATCAAGGTAATTTTTAATCCCCAACCATTGATATACAAAACCTCCGACGCAAAGAGAGGGGTGTTATAAGTTTGACGTGTCTGTCTGCGGCATCATAGCTCCCGAACGGAGGAAATTCAATTTAGTTTTTTTTTTGTATTAGAGGTGACTTATGTGCGAGTGTCCTTAGACATGTTTGATGAAAATCGGTCGAGCCGTTTAAAGTTATGGGAGTTAAAGTGGGGATAAGGAGTGTGGAGGGGTTTTTAAATTTTTAGTTTAAATTATGTCATATTTTGTTGCAGTTTATTGGCTACAACATAGTGCATTTTCATCTGTACACATGTGATTTTAATAATGTAAGTTAACTATTTTCTTTAAATCAACTGACATGAATTATAATTATTTTCAAGTTGCACAAGTACAATGCTTACATAAAAATAGTAAACTATATCCTACAGATTCTGTTTTCATATCTAAAATCTGTTCAAAGAAACCACAGTTCGTTATAGGAAGGTCAAATTTTGCGTTTACCAAGTATTCATATTTAATAATTTACAGAATAAAAATTAAATCCCCGAGTAAATGAAGCTAGTACTGGAACCAAGTGGTTGAAGTAAAAAGCTTAACCTCACTACTATTTGCTTGAAATTTTTCATACCAATTTCCCGACCACATTATGCTTCGAACATAATGAAGTCTTGTGCAAACATTTTTTTACGGTTAGTTAATTTTCTGGTGCAATTTCAGTGACGTCACAGTGGCGTACCGTGGTACCATTATTTATTATAAATAAGTATTGTATTAAAATAGACTTCATATGACTTTACATGATGGCAACTTAGCAGGTGGTGAAAAAAGTATGAAAGTCGCTGTAGTATGAAAGTGGATTTTTTCAAGCCTGGGGCTCAATTCACTAACTTACGTACTTAGTTGCGTAAATTTACTTACGATTTTACTGACGTAAATATACGCAACGTGGGATTTCAGTGAGTAACCTATGTCAGTTTTCGGTACAGAATACCACGTTAATATACGTGACATTTTATGTCATATGACATACGACATTTATGAAAATAATGCCAGACTAAAAATATAACTTGAATTGCCAATTTTTTTTTCAATAAATTCTTATTATTAATTTTTTCAATCTCGTACATAAATATTATGTATGGAATTGTTTTGAACTATGATTTAATCAATATTAGTCTTCTTCTTTTCGTGTCAACGATTCACTTTTATGAATAATTACACTATTCGGGAATATAATTATGCTATCTTAATCGCGCTGTCATAATATTGGTTTCTTTTATTTTATTTGTAATTAGTAGTTTTTTAGTATACAATTATAATGTATTCTGTAAATTACCAATAAATAATTAATTATTATAACGGGAATTGACGCGAGAATAATAAAATAAAGTAGGTACCTACTTTTAACTATTATTATTATTTATGTGCTTCAAAACATCTATTTATGTTTAGATGAATATGGGATATATTTTTTATCATCATTGCACTACAGTTTAATAAAATACAATTATTGTAATGCATACGTCATTTGTATTTTTATTTGACCTAAGAAATAAGTTATACAACTATACACACAACAATTTTCTTACGTTCTGAACATTCATTACAAACTTTTTGTAGCGGAGCGTTATTGCATTTCTACCAACATAGCATCTATTTAAAGAATACCAAATATTCCTATTATTGTACATATTATTAATCCTCGAAACAAATTTTGGTTGTACTATTTGTTCGGCTTTTTCTACAATATATATATTATATAATATGTAATATGTAATTCAGTCAAGAAACTCGTGTTGATTGAGGGTGGCGCTGCGGTGCGCTCGACAGTTACGCAGATGGCGGGTTAGGCCCATTTTGGAACATAATAAAAAAAAGAAGAACCAAAGAGTGAATTTCTTTTATTCAGTTCAGGCACTTACAGAGCACATTTGAATGTCTTTTTTTTCTTCGTTTTTTTCGTGCGGAAAGCCCCACGGATACCCGCCGGAGCCGGAGGGGGAGGTTATGTCGGACTCAAACCGACTAAAATCACACGCCGTCTGTGGGTCGGAGTGCTAGACCGAAGGTGAGGTTGTCATCGATAGCCCTTGCACCTCGGCTGACCCAGGGTCTCCTCAAGAAGGAGGGACGACGGTGTCCCTAACTCGCCCTCGGTATGGGGAGCCACGCTTCTTAGCGCCCCGCCGCCTTGGCCTGCTTCTGTTAGGGTGACAAGCAGCTCCACCCGTCACCCCTGGCCCGCGCTTATGGGGAATGGAGGTCAGTTTGTGCATCCGACGTCCATGTTGCCTTCGCCCGCGGGAAGCGCGGTTTGCGAGTCTATCTCGGTCACGCCGCCACTCCCTTTCCGCCGTCTCCTTCTCGAGCATTACTTGCTCCCAGGAGGCGCCGGTGCCGGCGCAGCGGAACATCGCCGCGAGTAGGGTGGCGAGCGTGAGAACTCTCACTCCCAGGGCCGCCAGGCTCGGGATTGTATCCTCGCTTCCGCGCCTCCTTTCGGAACCGATATAGCACTGAAAGGGCCCTCGATTGTAGGATCCACGAGACTCGCCACAACGAAGGGTATCGTGCAGTACCTAATGGCCCTGGTAGCCATCGTCTGCTGCGGCGTACGCAGCAGGGGCATGAACCTGTCCTCCAGGTTTCCAGTTTATGATTTGCAAATGGGTACCACCAGCTATCAAAGTTGTTTCGATATTTTCAGCATCATTTTTTAAATATGGTTTTTAAGTTTATAATATTTTTACTTCTCTCATGTTCGATAAGTAGGTTCTTATTAGGTACCTCCAAATAAGAAAAGCCCTAGGGCGGTAAGTAATTAAAAAAAAACACTTCTTTCCATAAAAAAGTTCGCGTACATCTAACCATCATACTGGCAATAGACATCATGCATTCAGCCCAAAGACCAAAGAGGTCGCTTTGCTATTCAGCCTTGTCTTCGTGTGCGTATAATAGTCATCTATTTTAAATATCGAATATCGATACTCAATTTCATCCTTGAAAAAAAAATTTTAAAATTCTTTACTTGATTCTTTTTAATGAAAAAAGGCGGGAATACAAAACTTTTACTTTAAATATTGTTTGTTTTTGGAATTTTTTTTAAACATCTCAAACTATTAATATACCCAAAAGACACCTGGGGATCACCTGTTTCTGGTACAGAAGGACCCCGACTGAGTGCTATTACTGTGATGCGACCGAGGACTCAGGCGGCGCACGGCGTAACATAGGAGGTAGCACAATGACCTCTGTCCTGCAGGACCGTAGACTTGGTGTGTGATAATGGTAGCCGCCTGTCACAATAGCAGAAAAGCGGCCCAGGGATGCCAATGCGATGCGCACAGATCGACATTGAGTAGCGAAGTACTCAAAATGATCTCATTATTGCTTGAGACATATATCTGGCACCTAAAATGTGCTCTATACACGCGGTACACGTTTCTTGGATGAATTTTGACGATAGCACGGGGTGCTGCTGCGCTAGACGAGCTTCAGTTCACTAAGACAATTATATATTATTACAAAATAATCCGCACGCCCCAGGGCCTTTTATATCTCACGATTTGAGTCACTGGCAATTAGTATTGACATCGCCACAGCTTAGGGTTCAATAGGGTATGGCACACATCGCTGCTTTCCAAGCTACCAACCTTTGGCCTGCCTCCCAGATCGTGCAACTGGGTTGCAAGCGTCCTGCAGGAGCACCGTATTCCCGTCTTTTGTGATGGACGAGCTTCGGAGTTCTTGCAGGTGAGTGCTCGCGCCGCAGGGTTCCATCTTATCTCCCACTCTCTTTCTTCTGCATATCAATGACATGCTTTCTAATGGTAGCATTAATTGCTATGCAAACGACAGCACCTTACACGGGAGTTATCACGCACATGCACGATTTCACACTGCTTGGCCGCAGCCAAGCAGTGTGAAATCGCGGAAAAAAGGCAGCTTCTTGTCACTGAGCCGGACTCAGAGCACACCACTGCCACTGCAGGATAACCTCAATATCCTCGGTATGGATGTTCACTGCAAACTAAATAACAAAAACTATATCGAGAGCATCATCAAAACAGCCTAGCGTAAGCTCGGAGCTCGGAGCAGCGGCGTCTGCATACAAGACTCAAATTCGTTTCTACGTGGAATACTGCTCGCATCTCTGGGATGGCTACGCAAAGTACTTACTAGATGCTCTCAACAGGTCGCTGCAACGTGCGGTCCGCATCATTGGGAATTTCCTCGAGCTTTTGCAGATGTGTAGAGATGTTGCGTCTTTGGCAGTATTCTACCGTCTCTACCACGGTGAATATTCTGATGAGCTCTTCTAATCAGTCACACCCTCTCCTTTCCTTCACAGGATCCTACAGTCCCGGGGCCTTTAAGCGGGGCGTGAAAAGGCATCTGACAAGGCCGTCAAGATGAGTGCCACCACTGTTAACATGGTACATGTTTACGATGGTGACCCCCTTTCCGAAACTTTGCTTTTAGCTTACCATCAGGCGAGGTGAAGTGAAATTGACGTGTCCTTTATATAAAAAAATAGGTCCAAGATATATGGCCCGAGCTATACCTTGATATTATGACAATTTTGTGCACCTTGCATGCTCACTGTACATACATGGTGGTATTGATTTACGGCGGCGGCGCGCTGGAAAGCGCGCCTCCCCATTCCGGGGGCGAGTCGGGGACCTGGGTCAGCCGTGGTGCGAGGGATATGTCGATGACAACCTCACCTCCGGTCTAGCACCACGACCCTCAGTCGGCGTGCGGTTTTAGTCGGTTCGAGTCCCACATAACCCCTTCCGGCTCCGGCGGGGGAGGTATCCGAGGTTTTCGCAGGCCAAAAAAAAGGTGGGATTGATTTATGAGAAAAAGTTAAATACTATGTTTATCCGCATTCTAGATCACGAAACACAAGTTAGTTAATCTCTGTTTTCTTTAGGTCTGGATAGCGCAATGAAGATTATCGTATAATATTTATCGTGAACTAGCTTTTGCTCGCGGCCGCCCGCGTGGATGTCAGTTATCGCGACCAAACATAGCCTATGTCCTTTCTCGAGGTTTAATCTACCCTCATACCAAATTTCATCAAAATCGGTTCAGTGGTTTAGGCGTGAAAGCTAACATACAGACAGACAGACAGACAGAGTTACTTTCGCATTTATAATATTAAGTATGGATTTATTCAACGACAAATTTTAGCAATCATTGCAATTCAAATGTAAATAAATACTTACCGAATGATTTTCCTATGATAAAAAACATTTAAACTTTTATAATTTTTGTGAACGTATCTACGTATACAAATCGAGCAGAACATTGTCATCGAGTTCAGAACCATGATTTAACGCCTAAACCATAATTTTGACTTTGACAGATGTTACTGAATACCAGGTTATTAAGTTATCGATTTCCATAACCACACATATGCGATACATGGTGTTAGTATTTTATGACGTTTGAGCCATTTGTATGGGTGACGTAAGTTGTCAAAATGATAAAAACCTAAGTATTTGTAAACCTATGCTTTGACAGATCGTACAGAATACCAGGTTATCGAAACGAAACTCACAAACTCACAAATACGTGATACGTGGCGATAGTGAATCGAGCCCCTGCTAGCTCGTTACGTAACAAGATGGTCCTTCGATAGAACGGACCCTGGTTCGAAGCCTGATAATTACACTACCTATGTGAAGTCACTTCTGACATAAGGAATTTAGCTTTGATAGAAGAGATAGAGGGAATATTCGATAGAATATTCTAATAAAAAAAAAAAAATTACTCGTAACCTAAATACAAAAGTGTAAGTATGAGTACTATAAGTACAGTACATGGGGTGACTTTAAATTATACGAAACTGTTTTCCTTGGGCGAAGGTAATGTCTAAAGAAAACACACTGGTCTGTGTATTTTGAAGCTATCCCTCAATTAACTTTAAGGTCTAATATGAAATACAAGCTCGTTTAAAATATAACGTAGTTTGTATGGTAATTCATGGCTTTCCATCCTACATGTACCTTATTAGGGATACGTACCCAAATGACAAAGATGGAATCGAATTACTAACCACTAGAGTTAAGGTCGGTCACTATGATATATTTCAAGGAAAAAGAATATCGTAGAATATTTATGTTTTTTAAAAAAAATACTGTCACGCAGAAAAATAAAAAAAAAGTTTTGTAAAATTATGTTAAGTTATGTTTAAAATTCAAATTATTCTTTATTTCCACTTTGACTGATTCCCTCCGAAAACTATTTTTTTTGCGATTCCATTCGAAATTTAAAATTCTCGTACAGTCAAGCACAACTTAGTTTATTTTATTTGTAGTTATTTTTTGTATATTTTGTACTTAGTAATACAAAACTATTCACTAGCCAGTCGAACTTTCAAATTTTAGTAACAATTAGTGAAGTTTGCAGCGGGTACAAGGAGGAAATGGAAGATACAGCTGTTCTCGGAAATAGTCCAGTAAGCTCTTAGCGAAGCTGATTAAAATGTTACAAAAATATACATCGGTATAAGGTCGGTAGTTCGGTGTGATTTGGGGTGATTTTGCACGTTTATTCTAGGAATAAGCTTTACTCGCATTTGGTCGAATGCACCATAAGCCAATAAGTCAGTTTTCTAGAAAACCATTAGCCTCTTTTATAGGTTCTATAAGTCAGAAAAACCTATTTTTTTGTAAATGCATAGGTACATATTAACGATCGCAATGCTCCCAATATAAATGTAAATATTCAAGCAAAAAATATTTGCACTGATTGGGAATTAAACCCGTGACGCAGCAGTCCAACGCTCTACCACTCGCTTCGAAGATCGGCAAAGTATAATAGCTCGTTTAAAAGACTAAAGTTAGACAATTATTAATTACATACAGATTCTTAACGACTAAATTACTTTGCAATTAAAGTTGTATATTTAGTTGCAAAAGTGATTTTGTGGATCCATTTCAAATAGTTAATTAAAATATAACTCTTTCACGATACGATTTTCTTTTAGGCTAATGTTCTTAATGTTATCTATACAAATAAATCAATTTGAATTGAATTTCAAATTCAAATTCGAATTCAAATTCAAATTCAAATTCAAATTCAAATTCAAATTCAAATTCAAAAATATTTTATTTTGCATAGACCATTAAATCGGCACTTACAAAACGTCAACATAAAGTAAATATTAAATACTAACTAATACTAGTAAATGGACCACCGCCGGTTCGAAACGCGGCCCAGACCTGAGAAGACTCCGGCAAGAACCTCAGCGGGCTTTTTTTTTGGTCTATTTACAAAACATTTACTTAGCCTAAAACTTATGGTCTAGATACAATGTTTTGCTTGAGTAGCATAGCTGAGCGAACAGCTCATTTCCAAGCTTGTTTATCGTTTAAATATTCTTGGATTTTATAATAGCCTTTCTGGCACAGTTTGCTCTTTACTGTATTTTTAAATTTATTAACAGGTATTTTTAAATTTATTAACACTTGTGATATTAAAACAACAGCTTTGGTTTAAGATTATATTTGAATGTATACCTTACTCCTTCCTGAGACTTCGCCTTCAGCTTACAATCAGGCAAGGTGAAGTCGTATTGCCGTGCTGGATATAAAACTTACGGAACTTTGGAGAGAAGAATAAAGCAAACTTATGGCTCTGAAGTTAGTTTTGGACAACAAGCTGGAATCAAAACTTCAACCTCCAACGTAGTATGTACACCGGAGGGGTAGGCAGAGGTGTATTAACATCCACATTTCGCCAACTATGACTTTCGGTCCAACGTTATAGGGGGCGGCCGAAGGCCATCGGCCTCCATGACCGGGGGCCTGAGGACGGTGAGTTGGCTGCTCATCGTCCTTACAGAAGCAGGCCCATGACGGCAGCGTGACGTGACGGACTCACGCACGCCTCCCCCCTCCTATGAAGCGGGATGATACCCGAAAACCCCCCCATAGACGCGGGATAGCACCCGAACCACCCCCTAGACGAGGCCGCATTAAAGCGGTAGGTCTGTTGGGAGCCCTGGGACATCCTTCCGAGGGCTTACCCGGGGCTCCCAACTATAGGCTGCTGGGCGATACCGTGGGGGTTTTAGTCGGTAGGAGTCCGGCATAACATCCACGAAGGATTTCCCCCACGGTCAAAAAAAAAAAAAAAAAAAAAACGTTATAGGGGGCGAGCCTATTGTTGTCATGCGGGCTTTTAGTTATGGGCTGTATATTGCTATCTGCGACACCCATAGGAAGAGATAGGGAAGCCCTATTCTACTCCAACGGGAACCAAATTAGCTCAGGTTTTTATTACTAAGAAGACAAAGGCAGTTATCCCCAACCTCGATCCTTTTCAGCTACAAGTAGGGATCAAAACAATATTTGTTTTTATTTATTAACCCTCTCAATCACTCAAAACGAGTTGACAGCCGACTGGAGAGCGACGATGTTCCGACAATTTATCAAGTAAAGTGTTATTTATTAAGATAATTAATTACGATAAGACTTGTGATGGAGAGGATTCCCTCTTTTGAGTTAATCAAAAAGAACTAGATCACCGGGATTTTGGTCTGACCTAGTTGTTTTATTAATCAATAGTCTTCGAGATATTTCAAGACTTGGAAGGACTAATGACTAGAGGTGACCGAGAAGGCTGACCTTACAAAGTTATCCAATATTCGCCAAATGATTATTGACACATTGAGACCTGCATTCCTCGTGGAGCACCGTAAGCCGTCAGTTCCTGTTGCTACTCGAACATCTGTGGCAGTCGCTGTGGGTAGTTGGAGCCCTAAACTAACATGACATATTTCAGTAGAATACTTCGCCGCTGTTCACATTGGTGTCTCTTCAACCGAACGTAAATCGTAATTGCATTTAAATCTTGTAACTGTTTTCCAGTATTTGGTTTTGTTTTTTGGAGACTGACTGCCAATACCCTAACACTAAAAGATGAACCCACTGGTTCGCTGAAGTCTGGCTTATCTGTGAAATCCTCTCACAAAATTTATAATACAAACATCTATACTATTATATAATTGTGAAGTGGACGTGAGATTTAAGAAAACTCTATTTGAGCGTGAATCATGACTCAGCTCTCAACGAACTAGGCAATAAATGTTCAGATCTTTCGAAACTAGCACTTAACACGTTGCGCGTTTGGCGAGTGACTGACCATCGTGAAGGGTTTCTCCATCCTATGGAGGATCAATAAGCTAAATTAAAAGCTATTTTTAACGTAAAAGCAACATAAACATTTAAATTAGTGAAGAAAAGCGGGCAATCCATTTAATGACCAAAAGCTGCGTACTAAGCATTTAAAATACTCTTCCATATGGTCTATAATACGATTCATAATACAGAAATGAACGCTTTTTATATTATTTGGGACATAAGTCTAACATAAAACACACTTTTTGGAAGGTTTTCTGTCTGATCGTAAAAAGTAAAAAACGAGTTTTTGTCTCTAGAGGACTCTGAGATATCGCCTGCTTCGGGTCAGTTCTTTCGGTTCTCGATTGAACTCCATTTCATAAGAATCATAAGTTGGGCTGGTATAAATCTCAAGAAAGTCCAATATCAACTGAGTGATATAAGTGGGTTGAGCCATACGATTAAATTGCGATGGTAGCAATGTTGAAGGAGTGTGAGATTATACAATAGGTACATAAATAAAACTGACTTCTCAGTATTTTTTTTAGTGTAATCAGATTGTTATGAATAACATTGTTTTAAATTTTTAAACAACATGTCTGGTAACAGATACAAAAACCGGTAAAGTCAGAATCGCGCATCGAGGGTTCAGTACAAAACTGAATTGAGGGACGAACTTAGGTTACGTAAACGGTAATATCTTTTCATTTCGTTCGACTAAGAAGTTTGAAGTGTAAAAGGTTATAGACCTGAGTAATTGGTATAAATTTCTTAATCTTGATGGCTCTTTATTTCCAAGAGAAAGATCTTGATAGACTTACAGATGAACAGGCTGACAACGTATTATCCTATAAGGGTTCCGTAACACATTGCGCCGTTTTCCCATGTGTCGCTAGGCGACTAGCTATATTGTCCTTCCGGTAGCTGGACGAATGGACATGCTTGCTCAAGAGAACTCATTAATTAATTACATTCAAGTTATTCTGAAGAAAGGCAGGCTTAGGCACTACGAGGGTATCATAGATTTCGGCATACGCCTACGTGTCGTACGTATATAGGACATATATGTAGGTCAACACAATAGTGATGACACATCTATGTTGACTACGCTACGACAGACGACTACGCTAACTTGACGAAATTGGAAAGGATATAATGTAGACTAGTGACAGCAATTTTGTCTGGTTTAATTTTGTATGGTACCAAACACATACACCATTTAGTACTTTAGATCTGCTGATTGATGGAACATTCTCTAGGACAGGCTTTCTTCTCGGTGTTGTGAGGTCAGATGGCTGGCGCAATAAAAGCCACATAAGTCAAACTAGGAAGAGAAAATAGGATCCAGACAGCCTCGAACGCAACCGGGTTAAGAAGATGATGATGGTAATCTTCAATTCATTTCAATCGGACTTTTTCAACTGAAATTAAAAAGTGAACTGATTTACTCATTATTATAAATTGTAGCGTAGAACGTATATTATATCGCTGATGAAAAAAAAACAAAGGCACAACATTACAGAATTCACTTAGCATCTAAATGAAAGTAAAGAAACAGTAATGAAAATAGAAGTCTACAAAAAATATACATACTACATCATAATTAAAAATTCTGTACAGGTATATATCGTAAAAGAGAATCTTAAGAATCTCCTCAGAACAAAATGATAGGCTGTTATAAAGCTGCGATATAAAAATGAACAAAATAAACCATAAACTTGTCTTAAGACAGACCTTATCTCCGCATTTTATGGCCGTCTGAAACGAGATTACGGCGAATATTATAATACTCTTATTTATTTATAAAGGTGTAAAGGTAGATGCTATTTATTTATGTAACTTAAAGCGAAACATGTTAGCAATTTTACTTATTATGAGAATTTTCGCACTTGAACTTTTATTGGAATCCGTGAAAATAATTAATCTCGGATGGCTTCGTATTAAAGAAAATGAAAGATAAAGAGAGGATCAGATGATGAATAAATCAGAAAGGTATTATAATGTATCAAGATTATTCATGATATTATTACAGAATTGTGTACTTTCCGTGTTTCTGAAAGTATTACCTTGGAGTCTTATAGTCTAAAGTGAATAGGCTACGACAATTTAGGAGCACACCAATAAGAAGAGACACAATAGTCAAAAACAGAGTACCTAATGTTGGTGAAACCATGAGCACAGTGTGAGTAAATCGTAATAATTTCTACTTAAGTAAGTCATCTAAAAGTAAAAATGTATAAAGGTCGTAGCATACATATCAACTCGGAAAGGGATCGTCACCGGATCGCCTCGCCGTCAACCAAGCGTCAACCTAACGAAAGCGCCTTACCAACCGACCAGCAGCTCCGAGTCAACTCGGCTACGGCTCGCCGACCGCTGGATGACGGCTAGGCGGGTTGCCGCGTGGGTCAGTATTTGAACGTGAAGTGTATGACATGTGCCTCGTGAATGACAACGGTTCGCCGACGCAGCGGTAGCCGCGGCGCGGGGCGTGCACGAGGAAACGGAAAGTCGAAGACGTAAGCGCGGGTACGGCAAGTCGTCCACGCACCGTACCACGGTTCGTCACCTTGTCTCAAGGCGAGGCGATTACGTTACGGTTCCGATTAGTGTGCTTTACAGTAGGGAGTTTCATACAAAGAATACTGAAATGCAAGAGTTGATACGTTTACGTTCCGTTTACGAGTTGATATGTGTGCTACGACCTAAACCAACTACAGTGAAATTCAATCTGACGACCTGATTTTGCCTTCTCGTTTACTTCGTTTTTTGACCTAATTTCAAATCCTGTAACAAGTAATAGGATTAATCCTCGTTGATAATTTTATCAAACCGTGTTTACATATGCATTTAGCATTTTACAAATATATTCATTTACTGGTATTAGCAGTAAATAAAATAAAAATTAGTCACCCATTTTATTAGTCCTGTTTTTATAGTATTTATAGTTAAGTGTACTAATTGGCCTATGAACACGAGTTTTATTCTGTAAAAGATTTATTTTAAATCTGTGTACAGTACTAGGTTAAATAGTAAGAATTGTATACTTAATATACTTGTCGTCGCCCCTAGCTTCGCCCGCGTAGATACCTGGGTTAGTAAAAAGTCTAAACTTTCATGTTTCATATTAGTAGTACTCTTTACGAATAAAAACTTTTTACTGAAGTTCTTCGAGAGGGTCGATTCAGCATTCCTTTCAATTGCAATTTGTTAAGGTTTAGTCTAAGCTGTTGCTATCTTTAGAGGCCGACAAACCGAGGGTGCGCTTCGTCCCCTTTTTAATTATTTTCCTCCCTTTTCTATTTTCACTGAAGATTTAACAACAATGTGTTGTTCCCAAAATTGTAATCTTAAAAAATGTTATTTCTATTGCAGAAATATTTTTTTTTATACTTGTAAAAAATACTTTAAAGTTATCAAGTATCAATGCATAAAATGTTTAAGAAGTCTGCGTTATATTTTTTTTTTTTTTTTTACCCTTTTAGGAAAACTTACGGCTAAAAGATAACATTAGGTAAATTCACATTACATAGTGAAAGCCGTTTACAAGATTTCACCCTTAATAATTTTGTACAAAGTTTTAAAAGATTTTACAGCAACACGATTCTACGGACGGTTTACATTAATTCATTACATTCGGGTTACCATTTAGTATTGCTAACCATTGCCATCTAGCAATAGTAAGCAACACTAAAAGTAAATTTCTAATGTAGTGGTTGCCTAACGGTAAAAACTTGAGATATATTCATCACCCTTCGAGCCTTTTCCTGGTTCTATAGTTCGAAATGAGTTATATCTAGTAATCCTACCAAGCAGTTTGAAATACATTGCATCTTATTGGAACGTAACAATTCGAATTTCAAACCAAAACTAGTTGTACGATGAACGTTACATTTTAAATTCCGAATTTCGGTTGGATTTTGAATGTCGAAGTTTATTAATCCCTGTTGTAATTCAATGTCAGTGTTTCGCAAAGACAGGCGTCCCCCCGGTCACTTGTCAAGGACATTAGACTCACGGGCTATAAGAAGACAAATTAGCCCCCTGCGGCGCAGAAGTCGTCCAAAAAAGGTCGCCTAATTATTTTGATGGAACGTTCGCCTGCTCCATTTAAGTATTGATAAATGAATGAAACGTCGCCTTGCAAAACTTGGTGTTATTAGCTTCCTTACTGTAGCGATTACCACTATTTCTTGGAAAATTTACGTTGAATAATATTTCACAAAGCGGAATTCCTCATTCTTTGTGGTTAGTGTATAAAAGAGTTAAAGCGTCTTGTATATTTTTATAAAGACCTCATGTCAGGAATGTAGGGTAGTAAAAGTGCAACAATTGTTTATTTTTATTTTTCTTACTAGCTGTTGTGGTGTGGATATCGGTTAACGCAACCAAATATGGCCTGTGTCCAAATTATACCAAATTTCATCAAAATCGTAAAAGGTGTAAATCCATAATATACAGACAGACAGAGTTACTTTCGCATTTATAATATTAGAGAAGTATGAATCAAATCTGTTTCTAGGAAAATAAGAAGTATATACATATAATATTATGTGTTATTACAGACAATAATAAAATTTATCTCTGTACTTTTTTCTACCAAATTACAGATCTGTTCAGATGTCTTAGCATAATATTATAGTCCCAAACTTTCATATTTTATAATATAAGTAGTATTGAACTCGTCAGTACAACACTATGTGGGATTTCTCCATATAACTTCTTCATAGTGAGATAAACTGTATATTAATATGAGTCTGAGTATGGTACGGGATATTTAACCCACTGTTATCTACATAATAATTTGTCATTAATAATAATCAAAGCTAAAACACTGCTATCGGATTTAAAGCCACAATAGGTACAATACTTACCTACTCTATTGAGAACTTCTAGACGTAATGATCGGTTTCAACATCAATACACTTTGATCAAAAACAACCATTAGGTCTGGTACACAATTTGTCAATGTTCGTTATTTGACATCGACCTCTGTCAAAAGTTAATTGACATTATGTAGATACTAATGAGATTTATTCACGAATATACTGAACGTCTAGAGGTAAAGACGTAAGTCATTATAGACACGACCTATATCATCAAGACAGACATACCTATAACTTGTTGACAAACTATTAGAAAGAGGTGTACTATATCGAAAGCCATAAAATCGAAAATCAATAAATTAATTGAACGACTACATGAGATTGTTTATAATTTTAAACTATTGTTTGACCATTGGTTGACATTCAATGGATAAGATCACGGAAAAGCTACGATGAAATCCTTTGTCCTGGTTCGGACATAGTAATGTCTTATGGAAGTTATTTAACTATAGAAGTGAAAGGCTACAAGCGGAGAAGAAGACCTAAAAGAAGGTGAATGGACTGTGTGAAGGATGATATGGTTAAGAAGGGAGTGAATGTTAAAATGACTGCAACTAGAGATGAATGGAAGAAACATACATGTTGCGCGGACCCGAAATAAACTTGGGATAAGGGCAGGACGATGATGATGGAGGGGTAGGTATGACAATACTTAAACTGGCAGAATCATATCAAAAACTACTTTTACAGAAAATTTGTTAGTTTATCGACTGACCAAACTAAATAAGTGAACGTTAAAAACATACTATACAATACTCTAAAACTAGTTAAGTAAATTAATAAAATTCTTACTAAAATACTAATCATAATGTACATTGACATGCCAGGTCCTCGTAGCAGTATATTATTCTTACTCAGAATGCAAACTGTCTTATAATACACTTCTTTACATTAAGTGTATGCAAAATTTTATGATGCTCGATGGAGTAATTAAGTCGTAAACGCGTAAAAGACTTTCTTTCACGTTTTACGATATTAAAGCTCTCTATTTTTTTTCAAAAGTTCCTTTTGGAGACTTTGCTCCGCTTACCCATACATAAGGCTTATTGGACGATTCGCACGTCTTGTGCGAATCGACTCCTTGGACGTTATTTTTATTCAAATTAACGCTTGATTAGCTAATATTAAGCTAATTAGCTTTTGCCCGCGGCTCCGCTCGCGTGGATGTCGGTTTCCGGCAATTATTCGAACCTTCCCTGGACTTCCACAAATAATTCAAAACCAAAATTAGCCAAATCGGTTCGTGCATTCTGGAGTTATAGCGTCAGGAAGGAAAACCCGACTTATTTTTATATAGTAGATTACCATTACCACAATGTCTAAGTACTTCTCAAAAATATTAAAATCAGTCCGACTACTTTCTGCTGACGTGGGGAACCCTGTAGAAAAGGGAAAGGTATGATGCAGCATTCGTACTAATGAAATTAATCTTATTATGTACTACAACAACACTCAAGTACTAACATCAAATAACAACACTGACTCTTGAATGCCAGCTACGAAGTGATAATACAAAAATAAACCTTCAAACGTGTTAATTAAGTGCATAATAGAGTGCGCATACTAACGAAATGCAAATTAAAGTTTTTTTAGCATGCTTCCGAGAGCAAACTAGAGCACTCTATTATTAAATTGTGAGGGTAACTATTCATTCAAGTATTTGAACGGAAACAGTCTTCTATGCGGAAATGTTATTATTCGTTCTGTATAACTAAACAAATATACTGCTGATGACTGTTGTGATACTGATGGCGCTCTGCGATTTCATTTCCATTGAATTTAGATTTTGCTTCACTTCTGGGAGTCGAAACGTGACGTTATTTACCTTATAACCATCCTTTAATATACCAGCTATATAACGCAATATTTGAAATTGCTCTCGTTGTTTTTGTTATAAGCGTGATGAACAAAATAACTCATTTTCTCTCTCCTAGTTATATTAAAAAATATAAGCTAACAAAACAGAGAAAAATCTGATTGCTTTTCGCTGAATTCGTGTACATTAGGGCAGCTTGTGCTGTATATTTTTCCTTGTACGTCTTGAGTATCAGACAGTTAATTATTATTATTAACATAATGTTATTAACTACTCCGTTGTACTATCATTTCCATAAACCAATTTCGTCGCTCCCTAAGAACATAATGACGGTCCGAGCAGTCACTCCAGGGTCGTCTGCTAATTAAAGAGATACATGTAAGAACAGAAACCAAAATATTTGATGCCCTCGCCTCAGTAAAAGTGGTTGGGTTTGGACCCAGTCAAACGTATCAACTGAAATTATAAACTTACTTGAGTTAAGAGAAGAAATTATCGGAAAATTATCAAACAAAATGAAATATCTAAAATAAACTACAGATTTTTTATATTCCGTACATTTTTTATATCGAGTAACTGTTTAATAACTACAATACCACTTTTTACCGATCAGGGAATCAAACTTTCTAACGTCACCGCTATCATTATTGCACCGAGACAATCTGGAAACTTTCCACATAAATAAACTCAATGACCATTGAAATTATGAATGAAAAATGTTTTACGAAGTTAATGGTACTTAAACTAAATGTTAAACTTAATATTCTAAGAAAATTATAAATTTGAATCCAATGAAAATTCATGATCGTTTTAGGATTATGATTATCGGCATTCGCAGCCTCTTTTCATCCCGAAAACTCCACTTTACGTCCTTATTCCGTACCTGTTTAATGTTGATTGATTCAATAGAAGCAAAAATTGTAAAAGCTGTCTTTGAATATTTTAAGAATTAATCGATAGAAAAAGTAAGGTTATTTGGATGAAAACATAGAATTTTATACTATTAGCATTATCGGGTACATATTGGGCCCCACCGGATATTTGGAGCCCAGGTCATCCTTACCTTACAACAAAGTAATAAATGATTACGAAGACTACTACTAAAAACCTGCGCCAAAGCCTCGATCGTTGTTTAGCAGGAATTGACTTGGATGGTGAATATCTAAATTGCCCTCTACAGGGTTTAGAGTAAACTTCTAAATTATTAGCTAAATATTCAATCTAAATCATAAACACAACTCTGGCCTTTTGTTGTGAATTTTAATCAACTGCTCTAACAAACATTATTATTAGCTTTTTGAAGCACAAAGTAATAAATAGTCATTCAGGCGCAGATAATAATATTTGAAACAAAGTATAAATCTTACTCACTTAATAATAATTGCAAAGTGACAGTTATGAAATTCTGATACAATCACTAGGTATTGAATATATTATTTTAATACGTAAAGTAATAAAAAAAAATTGATGCAACGCAATAAAATGTTTGACTTCCGGCTCTACTGCTATCGGACCAACAACCTTGGCCGCCAATGTTTGCAACCCCGGCGACAGGTATAGTTAGAAATCAAAATCTGCGAAAAAAGCGCGCATGGAAACCTGACACTTAGTTACCCTGGGAATGCTTCTACTATGGTTATGACTTGTCACCCTAAGACATGCTCTCGTGATGACCGGCGATCTTTTACGATCTACGACGCTCCGAGCGCATTGGTGGTGTGGGAATATGCTAAATTTCTCTCTTTCCCTTTCTACTATCTCTTTGGCGCACATCACCGCCTCACCGAACAAAGCAGTGTAGCATCAGCATCTGCACTGCGAGTCATTCCGGTTCGTTGACTGTAACGAGGTCATACCGCCACCGCTGCTCCCGGTAATTATCTCTTTGACATTATGGATGTTTCATAAAATTAGTACGAACATTATTGTTATAGCCCTATACTGTCCTATAAAGTTCGAGCACCCACTGAACGTTTTGGAAACAGTTGAGAATAAAAAGAAATCTTGCAGGCGAACTTAAACCTTATTGTATGCGACGTAGGATTGTGATCGCTTACGACAAGCCTTGTTTATTAACTGACTTGCTGTTACGACTTCTATTATCTTAAGACAAGTATTTTCAGTATAATATTGTTGAAAACATAAAGGTATTTTAGATTGTAAAATACCAATTGTAATATTCTGGTAGAACAATAGGGTATGAATATAAGTGAAAGTGGCATGAATAGGTACTCACTAAACTCATCTTTTATAACACTGTTGCAAATAAGTTCTTATTCTTACCTAACAATTAATTCTATTATAGGCAAATCCATACTTCCATACTAATATTATAAATGCGAAAGTAACTCTGTCTGTCTGTCTGTCTGTCTGTCCGTCTGTATGTCTGTCTGTCTGTCTGTCTGTCTGTCTGTCTGTATATTACGCTTTCACGCCTAAACCACTAAACCTTTTGATGTAATTTGGTACAGGGGTAGATTAGACCTTGAGAAAGGACATAGGCTATGTTTGGTCACGATAACCGACATTCACGCGGGCGGAGCCACGGGCAAAAGCTAGTAATAATATATGTATATTATAGATATGAAAACGAACCTCTATATACAAGCTTAAAGAAATCTCATAGTAAAAAGAAAATTTGGATCTTTCTTTATTTGCTGTAACTGGATGAAAATACGAGCATATTTTGACTAAGACTTTCCTACATGCTTTGATCTCTATCCAAATTATACTTCAATAACATAGGCTGTCAGAACCAGGCAGGTAAATAAGCCAATCGCCTTTAAAGCATTAGAGCAGCAACATAATTTCAAAGCAATTTATGTTTACTGCCTACTAGGTAATCTTCTTTTAATATTTGCTCTCTTAATAAAATATATCTCTACGAAGAAAATTTATGATCCAATAAACCTGTTAGTCGTCACATAACCAATTTAATCTGCCTGGCCTTTGATAGCTCAACGATTCGTAATAAAAACAGATTAATGTTGGGCGAAAAAACTCTAGCGTTTTCCTTTAGAAAAGTATTGTTCATTGAAGTCATCTCAAGAGAACGATTTGGTGCGAAACGCAATAGAAATTTACATAAAAGATTTAGAAAGAAAGACAAAGTAATTTTTTTGGTTGGTTTTTTCCTTATGGAGTGAGTTGGATTCCGAAGGGAATTGCGTTAACGTTGACACCAGAACGTCCTTAGGGAATGGTATTAACGATTGCTGTAGTTTCGAATGAAGGAAAGATATCGTGAAAAGTTGTCAAGTGCCTACTTGAAAATGTACTTGGTAAAGATACAGAAAACAGACTCTGTGGCGTGGCGGTAGTGAACGCGGCCGCTATGCAGGAGGCACGGGTTCGATTCCCACTCAGTGCAAATATTTGTATGCATGAATAAGTATATTTGCAATTATATTTATAATATTTATGTATTTATAAATATATTACAGACACATATTACAGATTTGAATGAATTTTTTATAGCATTTATTATGCTAACTGTTAAGTTCGAAAAACATTGGAAAAAATGAAATGCTCAAGTGAGACTCGAACTCACGACCTTTCGCTTACAGGGCGACTGCTCTGCCAACTGAGCTATTGAGCACCACTTGAATCATTCCAAATTTTCCTTCTCTTTATATCCGTCTATAAGGGTGACGGTGCAGCCATCTACCAACATTCTTACGAACTGTTGGAAACAATGAATGATTTTTCAACCATTTTTAAACATTGAATTTTGATGACTGCGCCCAAATATTTGAATGATTTTTTATAGCATTTATTATGCTAACTGTTAAGTTCGAAAAACATTGGAAAAAATGAAATGCTCAAGTGAGACTCGAACTCACGACCTTTCGCTTACAGGGCGACTGCTCTGCCAACTGAGCTATTGAGCACCACTTGAATCATTCCAAATTTTCCTTCTCTTTATATCCGTCTATAAGGGCGACGGTGCAGCCATCTACCAACATTCTTACGAACTGTTGGAAACAATGAATGATTTTTCAACCATTTTTAAACATTGAATGCTATAAAAAATTCATTCAAATATTTGGGCGCAGTCATCAAAATTCAATGTTTAAAAATGGTTGAAAAATCATTCATTGTTTCCAACAGTTCGTAAGAATGTTGGTAGATGGCTGCACCGTCGCCCTTATAGACGGATATAAAGAGAAGGAAAATTTGGAATGATTCAAGTGGTGCTCAATAGCTCAGTTGGCAGAGCAGTCGCCCTGTAAGCGAAAGGTCGTGAGTTCGAGTCTCACTTGAGCATTTCATTTTTTCCAATGTTTTTCGAACATATTACAGAATTAGAGAGAGTATTTAAGTTGAGAGAGACTCAACTTAAATACTCTCAGATAGAACTTAAATATTTCAGAAACTAGTCATACATCAGCTTAACATTTCTATAACCGGGCCTTGGTCTGCGAGACTAGCTTGGCTTCTTTTATAGTGTTCGAATGGTCCACCACCTCCATCAACTTTTAGTCTGCTAATATTTTAGTGACTGCGTCACCACTGTGACGTATAGCCGATTGCAGATGACGTAGTTGAGTTGAAAAGTCATAATCTTAGTGACGCCCCATATAACCTCTGCCACTTTGAACAAGAAGTGCTCTATCGAACTTTTAATAGACTTTTAAGCTATTAAAAGTTAGGGTTATAATAGAATCTTTGATGATTTTCGATCGCAACACAAGTAGGTAGTTATTACTTTATCAATCTCAGTAATTGGGTATCATAATATTTACGTACCCGGCTTCATCTAAGTCAAGCTTCTCCATTATAAGTGATGTTCTATCTTCAAAGGTAGTTTTCCAATAATCGGGGAGTATTTACCAATATTGAGCAAATAACTCAGTAACAAGAAATATTCCTTTGATTATATTTATTGTAAGAAGAATATTACGGACAAATTCCAATCGGATTTCATACTAACGACTAATTTTTGTGACGTCATGAGATGGTGGTATGATTACGTTTATTTGTAATTTTTTCGATTTTTTTCCTTTTTTTGTGTAGATTTTTTTCCTTTTTTTGTGTATCTTTATTTCAATAAGGCTCAGAGGACGATATCGTCCTCTGAGCCTTATTGAAATACACAGAATTTGGAGATGAGCAAATGAAACTATTTGGTAGTGACAATCACCGCAAAGTTTCACGACTCCTAACCCGTTTTAAAAAAGCTCTTTTCCAAATTTCAAATTGAAGTATCAAATTTAATCTTATTCAACTAGCAACCTTGAACTCCGATCCTTCAAATTTAATTTCTCTGTTGACCGCATGGCAACACCGTGACAAAGTACCTAATTTAAAGTTACAAACATCCAAGCTGCGGCGTGTTGAGCTTCCAAATTTGAATTTCAATAGTCAACCGAACCCCTGTACTAACAAAGGACGCGAAAGGCAATCGATGGACCAAAACAACTAATCTATAGATTTTCTTATATTGTTGAATGTAAGCTATTGTTCTTGTACTGATAATGCGGCCATCGTTTATGCTTTGTCATTATTGATCGTAAGAATTCTTCCAGTCATACTTCTAATGCTTGGGGCGATTTCTGTTATTAGTTTGTAGTAACAAATTGAGTTGAAGATAACAATAATACAATCCAACTTTAATGAAATTACATCAAACTAAAGTTTAAGTATATTCTCTAGATGCCTGTCAGCCAGAGGGACTGATGGTCTGATAAAGGGCATGGTACATAAATGCAAGAGTCTTACGAGCAGTGCAATTAAATTATTTATTGATTGATGTGTTGATTTTTAAATTGCAACGAATGATAAATTTGGAACTTACTCGTAAAATGTGGAAGTTTGTGGAGATGAATGGATATATAGATGTCTTTCACTCTTTCATACAACGATAACAGAAACAGCTGTCAAGATTATGCATAAATTTTGGCACAGATGTAACTCTGACAGAGAATAGTCTGCTTAGCGTTACGCGGGCGGAGCCACAGGCAATAACTAGTAGTATACATGAGATATATGTGGGTCCAAAATTTGTAACTTTGTAATATTTGGGCACAGATTGCGACCCTCTGAATGATGTCATTTTACCCTTCCCTAATGAGGATCAAAAATATTTGTAAAGATAAATATGTAGGTATATTTGCATTGTTATGAGTGTTTGCTGTATAATAATATGTGTAAAAATCCATACTAATATTATAAATGCGAAAGTAACTCTGCCTGTCTGTCTGTATGTGACGCTTTCCAAAACCACGGATTCCTAAACTAGATTTTGATGAAATTTGGTATAGGGATAGATTAGAACTTAAGAAAGGATAAAGGCAATGTTTGGCCGCGATAACCGACACCCACGTGGGCGTAGCCGCGGACAAAAGCTAGTAAAATATAAAGATATATAGATATGTATATTGCTTATCGTTGTTCTAAAACCGATAGTACAATCTATGTTCAATTTGTGTCTATATAGTACACGTCTACACGTATACACATTCTACTTGCCAATTAGTAAGGATTCACATATCTAAAGATCTTGAGAAACACTTATCATTGTAATGGAATCTCTATTTCCAAGTGCATATTCAATTACTGATACCTATGGGTACGTCAATACTATTAACTATTACGTGCTATAGATCTAATCTATTCAGATTGTACTCTGTAAATACTAAAATAGATAAACCAATCTAGACAGTATCAAATTAGACTGAATATTAATTATTCTATTTTGATATTGACGGAATTTTCTAACAGTTTATTTTACATCAAAGCAATCACCAATCCTATCAAGGGCTAATTTCTTGTAGAGCTAATAATTATTTAAAGTCCCAAACACGCCGATTTCCAACTTAATTAAACTTTCTTAAAGTCATCCCATTTTATTTTTATTTTCACCCAGCTTCTTGTTCAGAGTGGTATAAATTACAAACTTTAGTTGATGTCCAGCTTAAGCGAGGTCAAATGCAGGCAGTCCGTGTAAGTACTGGCAATTAGTAGGCCAACCCTAGGCACTTGGAACTGAATCTAAATTGATTCTGTTCCCGCCGATTAATTCACTTGCAACCAGTGTTGTTTGCGGTAGTTCACAGGGTACTCAACAGCTGTTTACTCACGACCAGCACCCAATGTCTTGCAGAAATTATAGGAACGTAGCCTTCCTAGTTGTGGTTGTGTGTAGTTCATTGGCAATTAATTGAATGCTGTACAAGCTGTATTGGGTAGGCAGTTATTAAATTAAATGTAAGTATTTAGTCGTGTTGAGAACACTTGTACTTTGTCTAATGTATTTATTCTATTACATCAGACCGGTTTCCCTTAGGGTATTTTCGAAGGTTTAAATTTACCAGAGGTTTTGGAAAATGGAATGGAAAACCTCTGGTAAATGTAAACCCTTGAGAATGCCGTAAGGACAACCGGTCAGGTGTAATAGAATAAATACAGTGGATAAAGTACAAGTGTTCTCAATATGTGTAACAATGAATTCCACCAAGTGCCATCAATCAACAGTATAAATAATATTTAGTCATGTGTTCAATACAAAAAGTCTGGAGGTTTAAGTCATCTATACATCTATACAAATAAATAAAATTGGAGTGTCTGTTTGTAATATTAAAATAACCGCTTTCTACTACATGCATTTGAATGTATATACGGTACACATACCAAAATATATATTTTTAAATTTTTTGTCTGTCTGTCTGTCTGTCTGTCTGTCTGTCTGTCTGTCTGTTTGTTTTGGCTAATCTCTGGAACGGCTGGACCGATTTGGACGGGACTTTCACTGGCAGATACCTTATGTAATAAGGAGTAACTTAGGCTAAAAAAAAAATGCCAAAAATAAACTGATTTGGAATCAGTTCAATCAGTGGAATGTACTTTCCACGCGGACGAAGTCGCGGGCACAGCTAGTAGGTAAATATAATTATATCCTACCGGTATCGATAGCTGGAAGTTTTAACATAAAATAAATATTAAATGGATCACAAAAATAAGAAAAAGGCAAGTAGAATAAACACTTAACTGATTAATGTATCGAAAATATGACGAGCAGATGCACAGTGGGTTTGAATGAAAGATTTTATGGCAGTCAAGAATTCCGGGTCCTTTAAGCGGGGCGTGAAAAGGCATCTAATGAGGCCGTCAAGCTGAGTGCCACCACTGTTAACATGGTAAATGTTTACGATGGTGACCCTCTTTCCGAGACTTTGCCTTTGGCTTAACATCAGGCGAGGTGAAGTCAAATTGACGTGTCCTGTATAAAAAAAAATTGAGAGTGTATCGACAGAAGCATTAGCGGGTTAATAACTCTGTATACTCTGCAGGGAGAAAAACTCATAATGTACTTATGGAAGTATTTAGACTTGTAGGTGTTTAAATTCTTCGTGTAATATGACCGTAACCAGCTGCTGAAAACACTGACTGCTCATAACTCGTACCACAAACTTGTATCGCAGCGAAAACGTAGCGAAATGATTTGGCAAGCTACCAAACCCCTGCTACCTACAGGGTAGATTTGTCGTCTTTATTAAAGACTCTGCTTCTTGTAACTGGTTATAGCCATTTAAGGTGAATTGTAAGCGTGGCAGCAGCGAAAAAGGTATTATTACAAAAGAAAAGGGGAATTTATTTTCCTTATAGATTGTACAGAAGTTAGCAGTGAAATATTTGTTCGTGTGCGTAAACATGAAGATACATCATAGTACTGTTTAATGTGGCCTTAATATATTCTAGAACATGAGTTTTTCCACGCGTCAAATAAAGCAATATTTTTGTTAATTCCTTTAAATAAAATAAATATGCAAGTCATCCCAAGGGTATAAGAGGGGTACGGACACCATTCTGAGTGTTAATCTTCCTTTTAAAATTAAAAAACCCATGTTAGGATCACGTTGTAACTTAACCTCAAACAAGAAACAAAAATATAGGAAATGAAATTCAGATGGGCTAGTTAAAGGGTAGCCTTCCAATTTCTGATAAACACAGACTGAGTCTTGGAATCAATATAAAGATAGAAGTTTTACAGATGCTGTTCAACGATTTTGTCATATAAATTAAATAACTAGCTTTTCTCCCCGGGTCCCGCCCGCGTGGATGTCGCTTATCGTGACCAAACATAGCCTATGTCCTTTTTCAAGGTCTAACCTATCCGTATACCAAATTTCATCAAAATCGGTTCAGTAGCTTAGGCTCTGTCGACAGAGTTACTTTCGCATTTATAATATTAGTATGGATATAATCCTATGTTTATTTCTAACAACTGCACCAACAATTATTTACTACTGTATTTTATTAAACTGGAAAATAATAAACTATTCTTATCATTGATTATAATAAACCGAATCCGTAAGCCGCATTAACCTAAAATTTATCAATCTGCGTAGAATTATCATTCGACCCCGAGCTTATGATTTCAATCTGGATACCTAAAACCTCTTTTAATTATTCCTCTTAATGGTACCCGTGATTTACGTTTCCATTTTTTCCCTGATTTATTAAGCCTACGAGCGGTTTTGTTGATTAATGGCCCTGTTAGTTAGTCAAATTCTTTGGGAATATTCTTAATTTATTATGATAGTTCGGATTCGTGAAACCGGTTTTTCTTTATTCTCTCACTGTTTATTTTTATGTGTCCCTATTATTTCTTGTTAGCACAACGTATCATTTTCTTCAATAAGTATATTCCATTCACTGAACCATCCATCTTTTTTACCTGTATCTGCTCCCTCAGATCTGTATATCAATCCTTTGCAGCTTGCTAATACTTTCTTCTTCGTATATTTCTACTGTATTTGTCTATTTATTGTCTTCTAAAAGATTATTTTTCACATTATAATACTATGGACGTATTAACTAGTTCAGTGCATTGCGTCCATTCAAAACTTTGCTTTCAATGCAATTATTATATTATTATTTTGATATTCTATGCTGATTTTGTATGAAGACGATTTTTTCATGCATAATAAAAACAATCAAGCAACAATGAACTAGGGCCATGGTGTCGGTTAAATTAACGTCTCATTAAGCGTGCTTTGTGCCAAGAAGAACTTTCACTGATAAGTTAACCTTTTAAGGGATGTTATCGTTGATCCTGGATTAGAGAAATCATAATTAATGGAGGAAAGAGAAGGAAATTATTTTTATGTTTCGGAGTACATAAAAATAAATGTATACATAAAAAAAATAGTACACATCACTACGTTCTAAATACCAGTCTGCCAGAAAATGACGAAAAGTGTAGGTCGTCGCAAATAAAGTCGTAAATAAATGTATAAAGTAATAATTACTTAGTAATTGCAGCCTTTGCTATCTAAAAATAAAATTACCTATGAGAATATATTGAGATCTCCACGAAATAGAATTTTGCTTTTAATAAATAAATATTGTATTATGTATCACACATAAATATAAACCATGTAGGTATATACATTTATGTTCAGAAGTGCTAAAATGCTTATACCAATTAAGACAATATATAGCACTTTAAACCTAACAATATCGTTGGGTTCGATCCTAGAGTGTGTAGGCACACATATAAATTACATCAATTAATATCAGGGTTTTAGGAACCCCTATCAGGACCCACATCAAAATCATTGTAAACGAACGATATATTGGTTTTTGTTTCACACTACAAAAGCTTCCTGGTTAAGGAATGTGTAGCAATATTGCCAAGCTTTGTTGTTAAGGTCT
Source organism: Eilema sororculum (assembly GCA_914829495.1). Taxonomy (NCBI): domain Eukaryota; kingdom Metazoa; phylum Arthropoda; class Insecta; order Lepidoptera; family Erebidae; genus Eilema; species Eilema sororculum. Next base: position 6,589,885 of record OU618532.1, read on the forward strand.
GCTTTGCTCGAATGTGGCTATGGAAAACTTGAGCAGATTATACATATTGGTCGGTGAAGAAAGGATTCAACGTCCAGCCCTATCGTAGTTGTATTTGGTAGCGGATCGCAACACTGAACTAATTATTATAATAAGTGGTCCAAATAACATACTACTGACATCGAAATAAAGAGGGGACACTTTTGTGATAGATGTCAAGTGGAGAGGACATATTGTCAGTCTTAGTCTGACTTCATCACATTCTGATAGTAGGTACTCAGTTTGACTCCAAACCACATATAAATAATTTGTTGTTTATATGTCCAATCGGGCTGATAAAATGTAGTGGTTTCTAAAACAAATTAACCTGACAAATAGAATAACAAATGGCCACACATCATAAACAATATATTAAAAAGTACGAATAACCATAGGAAACAAATATATTTTACTCAAAAAGCTGACAAACTGAATTCCTCAACAAAAATATTCCTGACTTGGCAACTAAAGCCAAACCATACTCACAATCGGTACAACGAAGTTCCTTTATGCAAAATGTAACGTAGAATTTGAGCGATTTTGATGTCGGGTACTATATAGTACGTATGACGTTTAAACCTGAAATTTAAAGCAAGATTTATCTAAAGGAGCACAGGGTTTTCAACCACACTCGTACGTGAAGATTACTGGAACTGTGTTAGCGTATACTTCTCTGAATAGATCTGCCAGTCTAAAAAGGAAGCTTTTGAAGAATCATTTTAAGATAATAATATGATTAATATTGAAAATCGTAAAATGGTCACACATTGATTTGAATTGCGTTCAAATCATCACGGTTTTGTATGGAAATCCGCAAAAAGGTCAACAAATGATGAACTGTTTAGCTGTCACTTAGCAAATTCAAAAGCACAATTCCTCTCGCTTATTTTCTAACAAATTCAGGATAATTTAACGACAGTAAGAAAAAAATAACGTTTTGTGTTATGTTTTCTTCATAAATTAAACATTCTTAATTTACTTTATGTTTATCCTTGTTCTATTTGTTACCAACCAATTTTATATAATAAAGAGTAATACAGAAAATTCAAAGCTTCCTTTCTCTGTAAATCACATTAACGGGTAATTATAAAACCGTTAAATAAAAAAAACAGAAGAAAACATAATAAACTTCTCAATGATTCCTACTACTGACCAGCAGATCACATCGCGATTTCTCATTTGTCTTTATTTATGTAGGTAAATGTTAACTTAATCAACTTTTTTAAGATACTGTTACGTTGTAAACATAATATCTATATTCTCCAATAACTAAATAAAAAGAAACGATTTTGAGTTATCTTATAATTTTCCTCATCTGAGTTAGCGGGATTCTTCAGTGATGGAATTTATTGCCGTCCACTGCATTAATAGAATGTAGGTTTGGTACTTCATGAACATCGCTGGATCATTTACTGCAGCTGTGATTCGAGATCGGAGATCACAAGTTACTCGCTACGTTTTGTAGTCAATAGGACACTTTCTTTGAATAACAGTTTCTTTTTCTCTTTCTTTCGAAATGATATTCTCATGCATCATGAATCAAAATAATCATATTCGAATTATTTTCATTTCTACTTACTCTCCCACCCTCTCCTGAAGGAATCACAGGACAACACGTGCAGGACTAAGATGCCATCCGTATACGGTGCAGAGTAAACCTGCTAGAACCAAGTGTTTCAGTGACTCATTCCTATGCCGCACCACTAAGACCTGGAACTCCCTGACAGCTCACGTGTTCCCTTCTTCCTACAGTGCCGGGTCCTTTAAGCGGGGCGTGAAAAGGTATCTAATGAGGCCGTCAAGCTGAGTTCCATCACTGTTAACATGGTACATTCAGCTTAACATCAGGCAAGGTGAAGTCAAATTGACGTGTCCGGTATAAAAACAAAAAACTTATTTTCTACTAGGTCAGAGAATAAGCATTGCCATACAACGTGGCAATGCTGCCAGTCTTCTGGGAACGTTGCCACAAGAGGCATGCGATGCGGAGGAATTCTACGACGCGTTTTAATTTTAGTCTTAGTTTTAGTTTTTAATTGGTTTCTTTTATTTTATTTCTAATTAGTAGTTTAAAAATATTCATGAATAAATATATTTTCTACTTCGTTTCTACAATGAATAAGACCGCTAAGAAGCTGAAGAACAACGCAACTAATATTCATAATGAGAATTTAGCTTAATCAACTTATGATCATATTCCGACGCAGTACCTACTAAGAAAGTTATCTTTTTCATAAGTGAACTTATGTTACATCTAACACTGTAAGAAGCGGTAACCTAAGAAAGGCTGTTACTGTATGTAACACCCTGACTTACGTTACCGCATAACCGCAGAGTACTTGTAATAACTCGCGCTTGGTATAAAGTTATGGAGCTGTCTTTTGAGATACGGCCTAGTAGCAAACACGATTAAACAACACAGTTTGCTACAATTTTTATGACACAAGTGGTACTTTAGCCGAGCTTCTTTTTAATATTAGACTACGGTAAAATGTTAAATCGAAAATAAGATATTGTGAACATTAAATTTATTTTTTTGTACTACAAAGTACCAAACCAGATTATAGGCTCTCTGATGGTAGTAACTGAAAAAGACTCTTCTTCGATTAAATATTAAAGCGGATATTTTCATAAACCAAATGATATCACGCAATTTAGATATTTGAGCATACAATCCATTTCATACTTATTATAGAAGCATATAACATTACATTAACCTTGTGGAGTCGACAAATACAAAGAATAAGATCCGTGTCATACGAAATTGTTGTGCTGTTGTCTGTAGGTACGACAAAGTAAAGCCTCTGCACATTGCATCTATATATGAAACATTCTCTAGACTGCTTAGCAGAGAATGAACCGTCATTTGCGCACGTATAAAATATATTTTCCACGACAGCAATCATTCAAGGATAAACCTTAACGAATTGCAATAGAAGCAGAAAGTTTGTTACAGGGGAAATGGTTCGTGCAAAATATTTTATCTATTGATTTCTACCGTATTTGTTCAATACGATTTCACAACTTTGAATTAATTTCTTTAAAACCAGCTTCTGTATAACATTTTACTAAGGTCTTTATGATATTTAAAGTCCTATTTATTGAGCCCACACATCGTTAAATTACTTAAGGCTTAGTACAAGATTTTCACAAAAGATTATATTTTTGTACATGTATTTTAGCAACTTAAGCACTTAACTATACAAGAATACATGTATTACTAACGCTAGCTAACAATTCCCCGAAACAATCGCATTAAAATCAATTTTAATTGATAGCTTTCACAGAATCCAATTTTCCATTTAATTCCCCTCAGAAGAGTTACATTACAAAAAGAATACAACGCTGTACTAATATCAGCTGTTCACGAAACTTGGCTTGAAACTTGCCCCACTTGGCAGCCAGTATGAGCTCATGTTTCCCTTTTATATTTACTACCATCTAAAAGCTATCGCCTTGGTTTGCGCCTGATGATCTTTAATAGCAATTGGTGAAGTAGAGTAAAAGAAGTAGTTAATATCTATTTTGCGATTTGAAATCATATTTGTGTACAACATCTTAATTTCTCACTTGAAAATAATGTTGAAGAAAGCGCTTAGTTAAGAGAATAAATTAAGAATACATTTAGATAAGAAATCAAATAATACTGAACACATATTTATAGGAGATGAATTAAATTATGCACATAGAGATTTGATAATCTGATTTCTGCGAGTCACCATTGTCGCGAGCAGAGCGTTGAGTAAAGACTAGTAAAAAATAAAACAAAATAACAATAAAAAATATTTATTGGTTCTCAAACATTGTCCCAAATTAAGTTCGCTTGACATTAAGAGCAACTTGTTCTTAATTATTTGAAATTACCCAACTGGAATACAATTATTTTTATTCTCAAGGATCTTTTTGGAAATAATTACTAGTACTACTTTTACTAATTTCTACCTTCCTAATTAGGTATGGCTTAGAAGGTTTTGTACACAAATTAAGTTTGTTTTCAATTAAGGATAATTTTCTTGAAATTACCTGACTGGAATATGTATAATCTTTTTCTTACCAATTTGAAAAATAAAACTTTTAGATATATTTTGGATATATAAACAGCACTGTCGGATGAATAATTTGACAGCAACGTTCGTGATCCACTCCATCTATTTTCCCACAACTCCTTTCACGGGAGAGATAAGTCGCCAATCATAATTCATGAAATCTGATTATTTTCTTACGGAACTTCGATCTGTTCCACTTTCAGATCATCTTAGATTTCTACTTCTAATATCGTTTCTTTATCTTTGGCAGAAAAACGAGCCAAATAGGACTTTGAGTAGCTAACTTAGTAATAAAACCGGAATAAACTTAGTAGTAAAGCAATTAAGCCATATCAGTTATTCAAGGACTACATCAAATACCTATTTTGTTAATAATAACAAAATTAAACAAAAACTCATACAATTTCCCGCTACCCTTAAATTACACCAAGAAAATATCCGGCAATAAATCAAACAAGTAATTAACCAAGACATACACAAATTTGTTTAGGGAATGACGCTCTAGCCAAACGACTCGTACATGTGCCGGAACACATTAAAGTTAATTCGATGATATATCACACACGTGAAGTTTTGGCTGAAATTCAAGAGGATGCAGCAAGAAATCAACGCAACCGAGCTATTAGAGACTCTTATGAGGCTATAACTCAGTAAAGTGTACCATTGATATTACGATAATAGCACAGAGGCATAGATACGATATTCTACGATTATGATAGTATAAGGGAGATCTCAAAACCAATAATGAAATTTACGCCTTCAGTGTTCAGTATTACTTGAAGCGTTGCTTTTAAAAGCTCTCAACTGTTCATAAAATAGAAATCCAATATAGTGATGTACTTCTCTAGATCTAGATTAATGCGCGGTGTCACCATAGTAATACGAATAGTGTTAAAATAGATAAGACTTTAACTGTTATCTAAGTAATATTGTTTTCTTTTTGCAGGTACAGCAACTTACGTTCAGTGTTTCATGTTTACTCTTTGGGTATGTATTACAAGCACGTACAAAGCTAAAAATTACAAATATTAGAATATAATGGGATCGTCTATGTTTACTTTTACAGGTGTAACTATAAAAATATGATCATATAACAAAAATTAAAAATTTAAAAGCCCCTACACTCCCCAACCCCACTTTTACTCCTATAACTTTTAAATGGCTCAACCGATTTTCATCAAACATGTCTGAAAACACTCGCACGTAAGTTACCTTTAAAACAAAAAAAAAACTAAATTGAAATCGCTTTATCCCTTCGGGAGCTATGATGCCACAGACAGACAGATAGACACATCAAACTTATAACACTCCTGTCTTTGCGTCGGGGGTTAAAAATAACAATCATAATGTATTTCACGATCGGGTATTATATACCTACCACTGTCCAACACTTTGATAAAAGTTGCAGCCTCCTATAATATAATAACGTCATCTAAATATACCCGCTCTCGTTTACTTCCTTCACCATACCCCATCAGTAGGTAAGTTTGTTTAGGCCGTCCCCTCCAAACAGGCCTCTGAACTAAATTTAATTTTGTATAATTCTACTTAAAGCCTTTATATTCAGGCACTCGTAATATGAAAGGGACCTGCAAGGAGCAATGTTTTTAATAGCTCAATTTCGTTTTGAAGTGGGTAAACTTATTTTTAGTCGAAACTTTGCGTCCTTTGGCCACGAGCTGTGGTTTTTTGTAAATGTTTAATGTCACTCTTTGCCACGAAAGCCCTTCCTTTGTACCTTATGCCATAGTAAAATAAGTTCGGTCGAAGTGAAAGTCCCGGTCGCATCCGAGTCTCTTATTATCTATATAAATTCATAATCACGATAATGTGATTATTACGATTAATAAACTTATTTATGATACGTAACCTAGATTATTAACAGATGTCAAAATAATCATGTTCAACTTTGAGAACAATACATTAAATCTGAAAAAAAAAACTAAAAAACGTTAGTAATTTCCCCACAATGTTTTACCTATCATACTGAATCGCAAACATTTATTGTTACTGTTACTGTGTATCGTTGTGGCTGAATAAATGCTTATCTCTCTTATTTAATTTAATTTCCTCTGTTGTTAAGTCTCTTTATTATCATTTTATTTTTTTCTAATTTTATAAAAAAATAATTATTATCTTTGTAAACTTTAGTAAATAGTTACGTATAGGCCGCTTGATCGTAAAACACTATTTTAATAGTTTAATTTATTTTTTAAGTTCTGCCACATGAATACCGTTTTTTTTTTTCAATATTATGACAGCAAGATATATCGGAATCAATTAAATTGGTCGCCCTGATCTCAAGTGATGCGCGGAAAAACATAAATGTGGCGACTATTTTTGCTCTGACAGTTATAATTATCTCGTCACTCGAATTTATAGCCAACCTTCTATCCTAGACAATGTTTTATTGATGGTAATTAATGTTTGCGTCATAGTCCAACATTGAAACTCGTTACAGCGTTTGATTATGACGTCACCACTAATTACAACACTTATCATCCCCTCACTTAGTACAATTAATACGCACTACACAATTTATGTTAGGCGTTCAAACTTAGCTACCAAAACAATTCATATCGAGATTGCAATAGTTCTCTACTTGTTTCACTTATACAAAACAGTGATATTGAAACTTACACAATTATTCAAGATGACACTGTCGAGAACTGGGCTGTCTGAGATATGAGAGCACAATTTAACTTGTAAAGGATTAATGGTTAACATGGGGTAGATAACATGACTTGTAAACGCGAATCGTAACAAGCCTCATGTAACTTTGTGGTATTGTCATTTTAACGATAGCGGCCTGTGTTTCAAAGTAAATACGACAGATAAGGCTGAATTAATTCCGAACGTTTTCAGTTTTGATTATATTATTGTACATTGTAATGGAATATGTTAGGGATGGACGTTTCAGATGAAGTCTTTGTATGTTTAAATGTTTGAATGAGGGTTGAACTACGTTTGTTATTAGTTAAGAATATTTATATATAGCCATTCCCATTTATTGAGATTAACGCCTTAATTTCAAGTAATTCAGTTGGAGTACTAAGCTACATAGGAGATGCACAAATAGCACCTAGCCTAGTTCACGAAGGGCAAATAAAATCTTTTACGGTACACTTACCGTAATATTACTTATTTTACCTATTATATGAATAATTTATCGTACCAAATTTTCATGACATCCAGTAACTCCCACGTCTGTGAGAAAATAAAATGTACATCAGCTTCCGGCATTGTGATTATTACAAAAGTTTCCTTCGATTTCGAAAAGGCCTTGTTCCTCGATTGATTACATTCTGTCAGAGACGTTCCCGAAAGTTGAGAGCATCCTACGCTTAGACCATCACACGCCGCCAATATTCTTCTGACATTTTCTGATGTTGATTATAAAACAAAACTTACTTTGAGATCACACGGCACAACAGGATTTTCCGCCACTTCCCTGTGAAGGTACCCTGTACTGGAAACAATTTGGCTTAGCTTGTCAGCAGTCGAAACGTATTGTGTAGTAAAAAAGCAACTCTTATTTCGAAAAATCCTAGAAGATGAATTGCCGCATCCATCAACATCCAGCTACAGTACTACACCACTATTACGGTCATTACGGCGTGTTACTGCGAGTTCTCTAGATAAATTACAGCAGGCAACAAAACAAACACATATAACACAGAACTCGGTGAAAAACAAGATTTTTTGAGGAAAAATAACATTTTTGTTTTGACGACAACCCCTCAATTTATGCTAGGAGTGGCTCCGACAATGTTTGTTAGGAGCGCTCCTGATTGTGGTAATCTTTTAATTAAACTTCAAGTTTTGAAGGGGACTTTTTGTTTTGCGTCTAATAACCTGCATAGTTGTTTAATGAATGTTGTTTAACGAAAATGTTCTATAGAAATCTACACCCTTACTTAAAGCTATCCATGTATCAGAACGTACAATCTTAACTACAAAATCTCAAAATATTTTTTTTTATTTAATATGTATTATTGTCTAAATTAAAGGTGTGTACTAAACCCGTCTGTCTGTCTGTCTGTCTGTATGTTACACTTTCACCCTTAAACCACTGAACCGATATTGATGAAATTTGGTATAGGGGTAGATTACACCATGAGAAAGGACATAGGCTATATTTGGTAGCGATAACCGACATCCACGCGGGTGAAGCCGCGGGCAAAAGCTAGTAGATTATAGTACTTGCTTAAGTTACTTAATTTTCTTACAACGCGGGCAAATAATGGGCCATGGAGGAAAATAATAATTTTTCAGTATTTTTGTGAATTGAAAATAAAAATTAGCATTATCCTTTTAAGAACACATGCATATTTTCGGCTCAATGATGCATTCTTATTTTATCACGATACTATTCAGTTGTGATATATATTTCTATAGCTGTCGCCTCCATGTCCACTAACACCACAAGGAACTGTACTCGAGATAAATTAACTTTCTGTGTTATTTCTGATTTTATTTCAATCGATCTCCTTGCTAAATTTCATCGAGGTTCATTCACTGATTTCATATGTATTATATAACCTAATATTTACCCATAAACACTTTAGTGTTTTCATCGGAACTAAAATTCAGGTAACAAAAACATTACTTGCGGTTTATGATTTTACCTGTAAGTACAACATGACAACTAGCACCTCAAGAAAAACGTATATTTTATGTCATCGCTGTAAAAGTTCTACCAACCCAATCTCCTAAACAAACAAATTCCTCTTTGTCGCAAATGGTACTTTTACTTGTTGAAATATTAATATGATTGCTACGAATTTTACCCCTCTTTGTTCGATAACATAGTAGACAAACTTCGCTAAAATTACTTCCATTTCAGGTGAGTTTTTAGATATACTGTTCGAGTTTCAGATTAAATCATAAACTAGAACAATGATTGCGTAATCGCACATTAAGAGGAGCCCGCTATTCTTGGAGATTCCTATCTAGGGAAACACAATTGAGACTTTCAATGACAAATCAGATTGCAAGTTGAAGAGAAGTTGTTATCGAAAAAAATGGTTTCTCATTTATTTTTCTTTATAAAGGTTGTATGTGTTTTGATGATTAAAATGAATATTTAATTTTGTAAATTGTAAATTAGAAAAAAAGCTCTCTGATGGACTTGAAATCATTATAGCCTTCACTCAGCGGAACCATATAAGTAGAAATTATACACAGATATATAAAGCTCTTCGGAGCCTAATTTGGGTACCTACTTATAGTTCTACAGATTAACGGATAATCAAGCGAAGGCTTTCCTCTTTTTCAGAAGGTAGTTGCTTTTGCAAAAGCCAAATTATATAAAGGGAAAAGTTATGCAGTCCCCATTGGCATTGGTACTCGGATGTGCTTGTATTCCTCAAGCGATACAATATATCATCGATGGAATACTTAGAAAGTGGATAGCCCAATAAGTCACATCCATTTATGTATGATTCGAGATCGACATGGTAATTAACATTAATAGTGTAACACTCACCGGGATATTTACCATGCTCATAGTTTTTATTTGGTAACCGATATTGCGGCGCTGCCGATATTCTAGTGCCATGATCACGGTATACTGACGACCGCCGAGCTAGTTATTATTGGGCAGACCGTATCTGTCTACCCACTTCCGCACTCGTTTATGATGCGCGTCGCCCTTACCACTGTCCGCGTTCTCGCACTGTACTCGATCGCGTTTTCGACATACAACACTCACTGAATCGACTCGCAAACCAAATAAAAACTATGAACATGGTGAGTGTTACACTATTAATCACATCCACTTAGTTACAAAAACTTAAATGTTTGTTAAAAATACTTAATACTGTACAAATTGCTCTATCACAAACCCCTTGCAAATTTATGCGACCAATTAGCTTAATTGAAAAGAGGATAGATGGGAATTACGAACAACCTCTATGGTGCCGTAAATATTTTTTATACCACTTAAGTGGCAGACCAGTACACGGCCCATCTGATGGGAGGTGGTTCCCGTGGCCTATGGACATATCCAACGCGTTACGCGTTACGCGCGACCTAGAAGAAACCTTCGAATGCCCTTCTTGAAGAACCCCATATTGTAGTCGTTTGGGAAAACCATAGCAGAGAGTGCATGGTGCGTGTGTTAGATTTGGGGATTTTTAATCTATCACGTGCATTTTATGAGAAAAATCCTTTTTTGAGAAAATATTTTATGAGTTTAAGTAACAGATTAGTAAAATCTCGATAAGTAAAATAAATAAATCTCTCTCTCTCTCTCTCTCTCTTTCTTTGACATTTGAATTATCGTGAAAAATTGTGTGATTGGATGACGTTAATTTCGCGATGTTATGGTGGACCACGGAGGACAGAATATGATTGCCAATTCGGATTGTGGAAAAAATGTTGATGCCTTGAATATTTCAGCAAACACTTAAATCCCCCGAAAGACCAATTCAATACTAAGTATCCCCAAATGTTGTCAAGACGGAACCAGTAGGCCCAGGCAATTCACACCTTCATACATACCTACAAGTATATACACTAAGCGTAAGTTGAACTCAAAACATAACCATCGAACGCTCTGCACCCACACGAAAGTTGTAGAAGAAAAACATACAATTAAGTTAACGTCAGCAGCAAAACTTAATTATTCCCCATATTCTGCAAACAATTAGACAACGTTCTCTTAAACACGTTGTTGATACAAGCACCAGTGTATTGTTATACACTTGTCAATATTAATTTAGGAAGAGTTGATTACTGCACAGAGAATTATTGTTATAATCTCATACACGAAGCGTGTTTGTTTGTTTGAAGAATAAATTCCTCTTGGCATCTAAATGTATTAATTGTTAGATTAGAAGAGAAAATTGTTAAATATAGGTAAACAATGATTGTTGCTCTGTCTGTCAGTTTATTGTCAACTAATATTAGTAATGAATATCAATGCAAATAGATATATTCATATACACTGATCAATACCCCTGAGTAATTGAATCAGCGACCTACGTAGTAACAGTCGTTAAAATATTAATAACCTTTTTCAGGATTAAGCAATCTGTTCTAACCGAAATGTATTTGAGTTAAAAAATAACTGCGGCAAAGCAATTCACTGCTAAAAGCTAAACTAGAACAAAAGTCCCAATAGACCTAAAGAAACGTTTACCAAGATAAAAAGGGATGCTTCACGAACTTAGTTTAAACGCACGGGTGGCTAAGGAAATAGTAGTGAGGATGGAATTACGTGTGAGCTGCTAAACTAGTCCACAATTTATAAGGGTAACACACCGGCTAGCAAATTAGGAGGGTCAGCAAGGGCTGCCAAATAAAGTGTGAAATATTGAAGGCCTCGTATAAAATATGTTGGGAAAAGGGACGTAGAAGAAATTTTATAATTGGTAGATGACCTATTTAGCATATTGATGTGGGAGGTTTTATTTTATAAATTGCTACAAACATGATTACGTACCTTTGAGGTGTATTCTCGAGACAGAAATGTTGAAATGGAAATTTTACGCAAAAATGGGTAAGGCACGTAAAACGAATAACTACTGAGTGAATTACATACCAAGTATATAACACATTGTGTGAGGGGGATCGGGCCGGAGTCGACCTCGCAGAAGAAATACTGATCAAATTGATGATATATTAGGCAATAGCAACTTAGGTTCCAAACCGATAATCTTGCTTAAAAGATTTAATGACGGAATAAATGAAGCCCGTTATGCAAGGACATTAAAAAATTACGGACTACTGTCTCTGCAGTGGTTGCATCTTCAGTCTGCAATCTTCCTTTTGATATTTCGATCTGATGAGTAACTCAAAGGATAAAACCTGTGCCAGATCCGTCAATCGAATGGAAGGTGAAATTTGCTTGGATCCCAAGCATGGAGAAAAAAATAACTTAATCATATTCTGGCCTCTGTGGTTCATATATTTTGGTACAGCCCTATATTCTAAATACCTAGTATTTTGAAATATATTCCCAGAAATATATAGTAAGATTGAAATGATAATGATTATTAATAATTATTATTTCCTCCTTGTAATGCTTGATTCAATTTGTCGCCTTGTTGCCAAGTTATTACAAGCGAGGTGACTGTTAATGAATCTTTTAATTAAGGTTAACTTTCTCAACAACACACAGAATTTTGATACTGACGCTACATTGAATAATAATGTAGATCCAGTACAGGTTTTTGATATTACATTTTTTGACTAAGAATAAGTCTGGTTAATAAGCATGCTTTAGCTTTAAATAGCTTAAATATATTTTTTACTGCATAGGGCACAAAAAATTGTTTTGATTAGCGATCTTTTTGGTTAAGAAAAAAAAACGTAGTCTGAGTTTTAACATTTTATTAACACAAACGGTTTTCACTACTCTAAAAAAAAATATATAGTGTCAGTCCGATCTGATATAGAGAGAATCCAAGAAAATCTCAATGTAAACCTCGTACTTGTAATGGAGATTCTAAATTGCAAACATTTATTTCCCAAACTTGTAAGGCCCTATTCAAAACTACGATTTTTCCTAGAATATCTCGTGTGAAATTTTTATCCGACAGACCAACTGGAATTTGATAGTTTATTCAGCTTGTGATACCATAAATTCAATTTTAAAATGGTAACAATCTGTAAAATAGACAAATTATTCTTTTAGGGAGTTTTAAACAAGGGATTCAGTTTGGTTATACGAGTCCAGCAACCCTATTAGCACATTTTATATTAAAATTTCATTTCGCGAAATGGACTCTTGGTGCATATGTTATGAGGCTGACAGTAGGTATGGCAGTATCAAGTTTTGATACGACTCAAATTATAATTACGTTGTATTACTTCGCGCTGACTATTTTACTAAAAGACTATTAATAGTTTTTGTTCTATATGTTGCTTATAAAATGTATATACTGAAACTTCGGGAAATAAAAGATATACCAATCTTTAAGTTAATGTAAAACTAAATCCCTATTTCCCTTGGTCACGAGATCACGCGTGAACGCCGGAACCAATTTCGCTAATTCTTTTTTTTCTTTAACAATTGTCAGGAAAGAAAAGATAAGAAAATTGTGCGGATAATTGGAAATTTTCAAAATACTTAACCACTACAACTAACACACTAAAATGTTAAATAGCTGATCGGGGCAGCGTTGTGATGTCATAATTTTGAATTCTGAATTTGAATTTGAAAACAAGTGTTTATTAGTCTAATGCTTTACGATTTATAACGTTCTTATATGTAACCTGACGTTTAACGTAGACTTGACAGAATGCGTGCTGCAAATATCGTCAAAAAGAATGATTTAAAAAAGGAATTTTCGTAACAAAATGCCATTGTTCGCGAAAAGTAATCGATGGAAAGGACAAGTAGAGTATGTGTACCGACTTGCAAACTTGCTTGGGCCGTGAAAATCATTACGGTGGGTGTTTGGGGCTCCGTGGACATATGAGACCCGTGGCAATTTTTTTTAATTTATGTCGAAAAATTCACTATACCACATGGTAGTATAAGCGTATTTCTCCTATTAGATATATGGCTATTTGGTGTCTGGGGCTCCATGGGTGTATGGAGCTCCTGTCGAAATGCTTTGCGTTCTTAAAATAATTATGAGAATTCGATACAGTTAACTACCACTTCTATACCAGTAGGTTAGCAGTCGATTTTTTCGTCAAAACCTTTACCCTTATCACCTATCCATACCGTTCGTTTCGAAGGAAGATCATTTACATGCCTTTATGATAGAACTTGAGTGATCTTGAATCTACAAAATCTTTGATGATATTTTGTATTGCTTCCTCCTGACATTTTTTCTCTTATGGACTGTATTTCTAAAATCGTGTTTCCAACATTGCTTGAAATATTGACGATGTTGAAAATGTAACATCCATATTTATTACGTTATGTTTTATTTGAGTTTTCTCTCTTTTTATTATACTTTTTAGTTGTGTTATATCTCTATGGCTTATATTGTGTTTTTATGTATATTTTGCGAAAATATCGTTGATCACATTGTAAAAATATGAGCTTAGTTGGCATACGTTGGCATAAAAACGTTTTAAGAAGTTGTCGATTTTGGATATGCATTATTATTATTGAAGTTCTAATCATAGTCAATACGGCGTTGGTGCTGATTGCATCCAAAGCTCGCATCTACTAATCAGCCTAGTGTCTACTTCCTTACTTTTTCTGTTGATTAACTTTCATTGGACCGATTGCCGTCCAACCCCTTCAACTTCGACAGCCTCATCTACACCAGACTTCGTTCACTACTCAGCAGGTATACTGGCTTGCTACTGAGGTTGGTTTGGAACAAACAATTCTTGATAATACATTATCAGAAGCTTTTATTTTTACGCATATTTAACATTTGATACAGAAATAAACCAAGAAGTCATAAAACTTCAGTTAGCTTTTAATGATGTCCATGACGAGAGTTTACAACACAAACAAAAAGGTGTAGCTATTAAAAAAACCATAATATCCGTACCCTTTCACGTAAAACAACACAGCTGCAAATTATCATTACTCAGAAACAATAATGTTACATTGCAAAGGTATATCCCAGAAGGATTAGGCAGAGGGTAGATTGAACCCTTATTTTGATGGTTATGTTATTACAACGTAATAGGATCCGAGGTTACTGCCATTAACTTCTGACAGTTCGAATTTATAGTTTCCATTACACATTTTATGTCAGTGTTACGAGTGTGAATATTACATTGTGCTAAGTAAAATGTCAATGCCTCCTGAGGTAAGGGAGTAATCACCGATCATCAACAGGGTGGTAGTTCCAGTTGCAGATAGCCTGCGTTGCGGGTAGGTAGGCTAGGATCCCGAAGGTGTTCATTCAGTTAACTTCTGTCTGCTCGTAGTCCAGGGAACGTTTAAAAGTGAGAAAATATAAAAAGAAATGAGCGGGATCGGAATTCCACGAGGGTCAAGCCGTGGGCATCAGCTAAGTTATCCATACTATAATATGAAAAATGGGAATGTAACTCTGTCTGTATGTTACGCTTTCACGCCTAAACCACTGAATTTTTGATGAAATTTGGTATAGGGGTAATTAGACCATGAGAAAGGCAATGTTTGGTCGCGATTACTGACATCCACGCGGGTGGAGCCGGGGGCAAAAGCTAGTAATGAGAATGAAAGATGGTCATTTGGTATGAATCTATGTCTGTTGTGTCATAATAAATAAGTAGGTCGTACTTCCTTTTAGCTTTATAATTTAAAATGAAGTGACTCAATCATTGCGACACATTAAAGTGCTTTGTTTGTTTTTCCATTATCGACTTTACATACCATTGTCACCGCTAAAATGTATGCAAATGTGCCGTATAAAAACAAAGGTACCAATTTATTTATTGGTACATTAAAAGAAAAAAGTAAGCATTGAGACCAAATAAATCGTGTAAACCAGATACAGGCAAAATAATCCATATCCATACTAATATTATAAATGCGAAAGTAACTCTGTCTGTCTGTCTATCTGTCTGTCTGTCTGTATGTTACGCTTTCATGCTTAAACCACTGAACCGATTTTGATGAAATTTGGTATAGGGGTAGATTAGACCACGAGGAAGGACATAGGCTATGTTTGGTCGCGATAACCGACATCTACGCGGGCGGAGCCGCGGGCAAAAGCTAGTAGTATATACTATCAATATTAAGGTCCCCTGTTTAGATCAATTGCTAAACTTCTATTGAATACAACAGTGCACAGAATGATCGATCTGACATCCCAAAAATGCAGTGTTTTGTAGCATCAAATAAGTTTAGAACATGCTGCTCCTTTCCTATTCTGTCTTTTACCTAGCAAATACAATATATGGTTCTATAAGAAGGACATTAGGAAGTTCCTACAGGGTCGGCTGCGCGACTGTGGTGCCCTTGGCATTGCACACGTTCATAGGCCACGGTAATTACTTTCCACCAGGTAAACCGTGTGCTGCCTAAGTAACATGAAATGATAAATATACTACAACATAAATGTTATCATGCTCATCATTGTTATATAACACACGCACAAAACAATTATATACAATACAAGCAGAAGATCTAAAATCTATACTAAATACAAAACTAGATTTCTACATTTCACATGTCTAACGTGTTGGAGTTGTCAAAACCATTCTCGTATAATATTTCACACGCTCACCTACATCAAATATCTGTTTCCATTGGCGTGACGTTCCATTAGCTAGGCCCGTTCTTGTGCCAGTATTTTTGCGTTTTAAGAATATACTCTTTATGTTTGAGGTTGGAAATGCTGTGTTTACTTCGTTATTGTTTTCTTATTGATGCGAAATGCATTGACCTTCAGAAATTCTTTTTTTTGGCCGCAAATGTAATAAGACTGTTGATACTTTTTAGAGTGACAGTTTAGAAGCTTATGTTTCAAGCACATCTTTTTTCTTACTTTAGTACTCTCCTTCATATTTTCTATTCATCGTAATGTTAACCATAGCAAATACTAAATGTTACTGGTAACATGACGGCTGTATTCGTATGTAACCAAGCCTAAATGCTGGGATATTGGTGATTATAGGTAACTATTCTTTTGTTTCTTTTGTAAAATTATTTTTGCAAAAAACGTTTAGTTAAAATGTTATCCTATATATCATATTCTCGTATACCTTACACGATAAGTTTTTCCTATTGTGCGCTATCCGAACTCACGCTTAACCAATCTTTCCTTATTATTAACACAATAGCTTAACCTACGTTCTGTTAAATGTTACACAACACATCGTGAACTTGGCACGTCCTCTGCTTAAGCTAATATTCCCACGGATAAATAAGGTGTCGTGCTCTTTGAGCTAAATACCAAAGTGTTGCGTTCATTGATCTAATATAATCCCGAACACTCTCTATAGGTATGTGCCGCAACTAACGAGGTGGATTTTGATTTCAAACGCGACGTTTGTACGTAAAGCCTGTTTATGTATCTTGCCATTAGGATTTGTATAAGCAACACTGTTTGTTATATTAATCTTAATTGACATCATCATAGTGTTGGTCTCGGTTTGCACCCAGGCTTACACGGTGAGCATTCTCTCGCTGTACTATTACAGAAGCGATTACCAACCTTTTAATCCCAAGTCCCAATTCGAAAATCCCACCAGATCTTCGTCCGGTATGAAGCAGGTGTGCGTGCTAGCAGGTGAGATTGAATTAAGCACTGAACATCTTATTTTAAGGATCGGTGGATATATGGATAGGTCTTGGCCCGGTGATAGGTCCTTGTGAGACGTGGGCACAAGACCAGTGCTTTACGAGGGCTTTACTAGAAATTCTAAGCCTGGAATCTTAAAATGATTCTCACTTGCTTGATGATCACAAAAAAATTGCCTCACAAAAAAATGTATGTGGTATATAATACAATACACGTTTACTGTCAGTGCAAAAATGGAATCCAACGTGAAATGTATTAAAAATTCTTGACAGAGCAATGTAAATTATGCAATATGGCATAGTCTAACTGCTCACGAGAATTTTATTACGAATTCGTAACTGAGGCATTGTTGCTACTCTCCAATAAAATAATTTGGGTTGTATTTCAATACGGACATTGCATTGTAGATACTTGAGCAGTATTCAATTTAAGAAAATAAGTGTAAGTTGTAAAATCTTTCCATCTTCTCATAGTCTTTTATTTTCCCTTTTTAAACTGGAGGTAAAATTAAAAGTATGTGAGTGATTATGTGATTTTAATTAGTTTAAAATATTGTCGAAAAGCATGAAGCGTCTGGGTTAGTTTACCTAAATAATAACCAATACTAATCCATACTATTTCATTCATTCATACTAATATTATAGATGCGAAAGTAACTCTGTCTGTATGTCTGTATGTTACGCTTTCACGCCTAAACCGCTGAACCGATTTTGATGAAATTTGGTAACGGCGTAGATTAGACCATGAGAAAGGACATAGTCTATGTTTGGTCGTGATCCACGTGGGCGGAGCCGCGGACAAAAGCTAGTATGTATATAATATAAATTTGATCTGTATCCGTACATTGAAACTTTATAGGTTTACTAGCTGCACAGTATTACTGTCTAAGATTGCGCTAGCCGTATCTACAAACTAGAAGGGATACCTAAACTGGATCACAAAGCAGTCTATTGTCCAAAACTTTATAACACAACTTTAGATTTACTGTCTCTGTTTAGTTTCACTGTTCGTGTTGTACGCTATTCGGATTGCTTTACTTAAACATTATAAGAGTAGTTTGAAGTTTAGTATTCATAAGAAAATTAACAATTTTGTGCTTTTTGCGGGTCCGGTCGAGTACAACCTATTCCTAAAATGCCAGAGACGTCAATATGCTCGAAATTCAAATCGTCTTTATGCTACTGTTTAATTGCCGATAAAGGCTCGAGTCAACAATACTGCCCGCAATACGGCAACAGTCTCACTCTATATTTCGTACCGTATACAATTATTGGTGAAATGTACGTGTTAATTCACCTTCTACCTAACCCTCCGCGATAAAGGCGCAATTATAATTGTGTATGTTTTAACATTTTTGATTAAAATTGCAATTATTTTGTTAAATTTTCTGACTCCTTAAATCCAATATCACTTCAGTAATCATAACAGATTTATGCTTTATAATAATACTTTTATACTTCATCTATCACGAGCTACTAATTGCCTTAATTATTTATTTTACGTTCAGTGAGTTCTAAGAAATATATTCTCATTATATTATAGAATATTCTATTTCGTAGAATATTTTAATAATTTGTTCATAGTATTTTTCATAAAAAATAATAATTATTGTTTTCATTAATATAATAAAATTATTGTACTAGCTTTTTGCCCACAGCTCGAC
This sequence comes from Eilema sororculum, assembly GCA_914829495.1. Classification (NCBI taxonomy): domain Eukaryota; kingdom Metazoa; phylum Arthropoda; class Insecta; order Lepidoptera; family Erebidae; genus Eilema; species Eilema sororculum. The sequence goes on from OU618532.1 coordinate 6,608,766, forward strand.
GCGCGTGGATCTCTGAATTTTCTTTCACAAAAATCTTGTACAAAAAATTCATTATCCAATTTGGTTTAGGCGTTGGAAATGGGCGTACATACAATTTTATTCAGCGTATATTTATTATGTATTAAAGAAGAGAATATAATACATATATCGCACCCTCAGTGGAAAAAAGGCATAAGACGAAAATGCTGATTTTTCAGTATGGTGAAAAAACTGAATTTATGGGCATATTTACTTTATTTCCAAACGTAGAAGAATTATTCCTATATCAAAAAAAGGAGAAAAAAAGGTTGCACTTCGTGTTGTATTTAAGTTAGTGCTAATGTTTATAGTTTATTAGGAATTGTAAAAATAAATTATTATGCTATTTTTCAGAATACAATAAAATAAAAGATTTTGAGTATCAAAATTCATGCCAGACTTTGCCAGAAAAGTAAAATATATTTCAAAAAGTATGTTATATTAAAGCAGTAATGAACTTGTGAATATGAACATTTATGGTAGTATAAGTAAGATTACTGCATTATTCCCTTTATAAAAATTATGTTTGAAATGCACAAGCAATACTTACCCCTTTTTTCAATTTAAGGGCTTGTTAAGATAACTTAAGTAAACAATAATAATTACATATTCCATTATATGTTATAGAAAAGTTAGCTGCATATTAAGACATACTACTTAGAGTTATTATTTATGACTACAGGGAAAAAAGGAAATGCCTTTTTTTTATTCACTATTTTTTATTTCAGGCAAAATACTAATTATATTTTGGTAACAATTAAAGTTCGTACTAGCAACAATAAAATTGCACAATAATATTCAGAATTGTAGAGTTTCGGTGAGGATTACTACCACTATTGTTTTTTTTATAAACTCTTAAAAAATCAGTAGATAATTTGTTGGGACTAAACTTAAATAAGTTCTTATTTGCTCCGTACAACAAAATGTTTATGTTCTCTCAATAAAAATCAAAGGTAACAAGCAAAAAATATTAAAAAATCAAGGTAACGAGTTATAATACATATTTTGTTCTTACACATGTTATTATTAAGGCTAGGCACCCCGAGTGGTGGCATTATCCTTCACCTACTAGTTTAGTTTAGTTTAGAGTTTATTAATATCATTAGTATAAATTAACATAAGCCTATGTTATGGCTATTTTTGTATGCAAATAGATAGTGAACCCTTTACAAGTTAAAATAGAAAAGGATGTTACACGTTAGTAACAGACATTAGGTAATGTTATGATAATAGACTGCGAATCATTCATCAGCCTAGTGGTACGAGTCATCGTCTTGTACTCATATTACAGGGGTTCCCCTACTTGGAGACCAAACGATTGCTATGATATACTAAACTTGTACCACTAGCTCGGCGGTAAGCGAAAACATCGCGAGGAAACTGCACATTCATTCCTATTTAATATGTAACCAGGATCCTATTGGTCTGGTCTGGGTGTTTCTATGTATAATATGTACGTATTTACAAAAAAAAAAGTATATAAGTATGTTTATCCGCATTCTAGATTCCATAACACAAGCTATAAAAGCTTACCATGGGTCTAGATAGCGTTGTGTAGAATGTTGTGGAATTGTGGAATATTGTTAAGGTTCGCCTTTCCGGTTACGAAGGTCAGACGATAGTCGCTTCAATGTAATTACCAGACTATATAAACCCAGACAAATCATTGTTTAAGCCCCGGACTCCCCAAGAGCAGCCGGGAAATCACTAGGAGGATTAGACAGGAAAAACAAACATCAAGCATTACAGGATATCAAGAGAGTCCGGCATAGAGCCCTATCTGCTAGACCTTCTATTGACGAGTCGCCTGGACCAGTACAGTGTCTCGGTGAGTGCTGCTTTACGTAACTCCGACCACTGTCTGGTCCGCTCCACCGTGCCCATTGTAGCGCCCCCACGACCCGTGCAGGGGAAGAGGCGTCTTTGGCACTACTCGTCAGCGGACTGGGATGGACTACGCGACTATTATGCGTCCATCCCGTGGGTTGAACGCTGCTTTGAGGGTAAGAACCCATCTGAGAGCGCTACTGCTGTCGCCGGTGAGATCGGTTTGGGTATGGAATACTATATCCCGTAAACCGATGTCACCGGAGTCCGCAGAGCGCGTCAGTGGTTCGGGTGCGAGTGTGCGGAGGCTGTTGAGCATAAACAGTCTGCGCACCGCGCTTGGGTGCGGGCGCGCGTCACACGCGATCCCAACAAGGCCAAGGCGGCGTACAACAGAGCGACAAAGGTCTGCAAGAGGGTTTACGTCAGGGCGGATGCCCAGCGCATAGCACGGCTGGGCCAAGAGCTAGTGACGCATCTCACGTGCCGTGGCTACTGGCGACTGGCCAAAGCCGTGCAAGCCAACTTCTGCCAGCCCTCGCTGCTCCCGCTGAGCAACCCCAATGGATCTCTGGCCCATGAGCCGCAAGAGAAAGCAAATTTGCTGGTCAATCTCTTCGCGGCCTACTCCCGAGTCGATGATTGTGGTATGCAACCACGGACAATGCCCACTGGTGACCACGCAATGTCTGATATCCATATCAGGCAACGCGATGTCCGTGCAGTACTACAATCACTCGATGTCCGGAAAACCAGTGGTCCTGATGGTATTCCAGCGGTCGTACTTAAAAAATGTGCAGCGGAGCTATCTCCTATGCTAGCGCGGCTGTACCGACTGTCCCACAGTTCAGGTACAGTGCCGTCGGCTTGGAAGGAGGCGAATGTCCAGCCGATCCCCAAGAAGGGGGATCGCTTGGACCCAGCCAACTCGGAACAACCCATAGCCGTCACCTCAGTGCTGTGCAAGGTTTGCGAGAACATTATTAACACACAATTCATGCGCCACCTAGAGGATCACTCCTTGCTTAGTGACCGGCAATACGGCTTTAGACCGAAACGGTCAACGGGTGATCTTCTGGCGTACGTGACCCACCTTTGGGGTGAGGCTATGGAAAAGCACGGCGGCGAGTCATTGGCAATTAGTCTTGAAATTGCCAAAGCTTTCGATAGGGTATGGCATAAATCGCTTCTTTCTAAGCTACCAGCCTTTGGCCTGCCTCCCAGACCTCCCTTGCCTGCCTGCCTTCCTGCAAGGGCGCCGTATTCGCGTCCTTTGTGATGGACGAGCTTCGGAGTTCTTGCAGGTAAATACTGGATATGCTAACGGTAGCATTCATTGCTATGCAGACGACAGCATCTTACACGGGAGTTATTACGCATATCCTGCGGCCAAGCAGTCTGATATCGCGGAAAAAAGGCAGCTTCTTATCACTGAGCTGAACCGGATCCTGGACCACATTTCTCAATGGGGCGCTAGGAACCTGGTCGAGTTCAATGCCTAGAAGACCCAGGCATGTGCGTTTACAGCAAAGGTATCTCCTTTCGTTCCCCTTCCCACTCTTCAGAGCACACCATTGCCACTGCAGGATCACCTCAGTATCCTCGGTATGGATGTTCGCTGCAAACTGAGTAACAACTATATCGAAAGTATCATCAAATCAGCCTCGCGTAAACTCGGAGTCCTGAACAGAGTGAGACGTTTTTTCACGCCGGAGCAGCGGTGTCTTCTATACAAGACCCAAATTCGTTCCTGCGTGGAATACTGCTCACATCTCTGGGGCAGCTCCGCAAAATACTTACTAGATGCTCTCGACAGGTTGCAGCGACGTGCAGTCCGCATTATTGGGAATCCTGAGGTCATGAACACCCTGGAGCCTTTACAGATGCGTAGAGATGTTGCGTCTTTGGCAGTATTCTACCGTCTCTACTATGGTGAATGTGAATGTTCTGACAAACTCTTCCAATTACACCCACCCTCTCCATTGCTACACAGGACGAGACGTGCAGGGCTAAGATGCCATCCATATACGGTGCAGAGTATACCAGCTAGAACCAAGCGTTTCAGAGACTCATTCCTATGCCGCACCATTAAGACCTAGAACTCCCTGCCAGCTCACGTGTTTCCTTCTTCCTACAGTCCCGGGTCCTTTAAGCGGGGCGTGAAAAGGCATCTAATGAGGCCGTCAAGCTGAGTGCGACCACTGTTAACATGGTACATGTTTCCGATGGTGACCCTCTTTCCGACACTTTGCCTTTGCTGAACATCAGGCGAGGTGAAGTCAAATTGACGTGTCCTATAAAAAAAAACATTGTGTCATAATCTCTTTTTAGCTTATACTCACCTAATAACTTCAAAATTCTTCTCGCCCTACTGTGCTACGTCCGGTTATACATTTCAGGTCACTTTACTTTAAAATAAGAAGAAAAACCACTCAATTGTTGTTGTTTTGCTTTCGCAAATGCGTTAACGCAGGTATTACCTTGACCTAGAAATGGGCACTGACTGTCAAGCGCGTGGATACGCACCCGCCCCGTCCCCCGCATCGATGTATTCACACTTATGTTAGCACTGTCTACTCCCACGCCGCAGTATCTATTCTTACTTCTCGGTGAAAGGAAAATATTCTAGTGAAAGAAAGAAGTAATCGTTCTTATTTTACAGCCGCGCCGCAGTATGTAGTCTTATGTTTCGGCGTATAGAAAAGTTTTGAGTGGAAGAAAGCGGTATTTATTCTTATTCTAATTTATTTTATGTTCATAAAAAGTAAACAGTCATACAGCTGTTATTATTTTCTAAGTTTATCTTTTAGGCTAAGTAAGCGCATTTAAGATAATTTCCTTAGCTAGTTAATATAACAAATAAAAAAATAATCGTGTATACAAGACTACCGATGTAAAAAAAACAAACGCATTTAAATCATAATAATTGTTACTTTTAATTTTCTACATAAAATATTAGGGATAAACGTAATAATAAGTAATACGTCATATTTCTCAATTTATTCTTTGCGTTATATCACATAATCTACTAATCCGTAAGAAAAAATGTAATGGTACCAAAATTCTCAAAACGAATTTCTTGTTTTAATTCGTCAAATTTAACAAGAAAAATATGAAAAAAATTTAGCATATGTATCTTTAAACGTACCTTTCAAATATGATAAAATCGACGAATCAAAGTAAGATCACTTATGCCTATTTTCCACTGGGGGTGCGATATGTAATCTTGTACCGACTACAACTTTCGTAAGAATATCGGTAGATGACTCCACCGTCGCCGTAAGAACTGATAAATAGAAGGGAAATTTGAATCATAACGGGCGTGTCTCGGTAGCCGAATTGGTCAAGTCATTCTCCCTGTAAGGGAAAGACTGCGAGTTTGAGTCCCGCCCGAGAAGATTTATTTTTCCCTCTGTATTCAACTCCAATTATTTTGAAATAACTTGTTCACCTCGGCACGTTTTGTATTTTATTTATTCACTAAACATAGAATGTTAGAGAATACGCGACCATAGTTATTCTGTTCTTTCGTTATCAATTTTGTCTTTGAAACAATGTTATGAATAAAAATATTTCTTTAGAGTATATTCATGTATTTATATGACCGCAATGAGGCAGGTACACACAGTATACACCTTACAAAATGGATGAAGTTATTAAAACAACATTTTGCCATATAGTATTCGGCTGAAATAATAGATTTGTTTTTTTACGATCTACCGGACACATTCCCAAATTGCACTAAATGTAATCAACTAGTGACAATTTCCTAACTGAAGACACAAAACTCTAACCCAAAACATCATTCAGGTACATGCAAATACGAGTATAAACAGATGTTACAGAGACTATGCCTCAAGCATGTGATCACGTACATGCACACGTTTCGTGCAATTGAGCAAATTTCATGCAAAACTTTCTACGATTTGCACGAAACGGTTCGCAGTAGACCCGCATACAAGACAAAGGCAACGGATGTGCCTCCAAATTTTTTAAAGCTTCCATTTTATTGTTATACCCCTGCAGATTTTTTATAACCTTTTTTTGCTGTTCAACTTCGCATTGCCAAAAACATTCCTCAAAAATTAGACTAGCAAATGTGATTGAAATTAGAATAGTTCATGTAGGTGTAGATTTTCAAATACACTTTCCAGTTTTATGCATACAGATTTTTCATGATGACCAAATTCGGTATGTTTCGCCTTTATATAGCGTGCGCTCTAGCGCACAGTGTATTATTTAGAGTAGTTGATACGGAAGCCATCAATATGAAAGTGTCAGCAGCATCAAAGTGTCAGTCAGTATATGTTTTACAAAAGTAAACAAATACGATGTTAACCGGAACTCCTATTTGTTCCCGAAGCAATGTGCCTACAAATACATAAGCCGAAAGCCGAGTTAGATACTTGTATAATACATTATTTTAGTACTGTAATACGGCACCACTGAACTCCTAAATCAAAATTGAACACAACACGATAACAATGATACTAATTTCGTATTCTGTTGTCGGTTCGCCAAACATAGGTATTGATATCAGCTATTCCCACATGCATAAATCATACTCATTATTTTAGTCATTCGAAATGATACATTGCACATTGCTACTTAAATTGTGAATGAATTGAGAGTTATTATCCTCATAGAGATTTCATAATTGCGTTCTGCATTTTGGACCCAGAACCAGAATACCACTTGAAGTTTTTGATAAGAATATAATATGTATATTTTCTAGAAACAACTGCCGCCTTTACTTGCCCTGAAAACATGGCTATATCAAAGCCTAGTCCGTTATCTAGCAGGTGCACTTGCAAGTGAGATTGGTTCTGGTTTTGGTTTATGGTTACGTGAACAGTTCACGAACTGGATATAATATGTCCGTATATTATATAGTATCCAGTCCCTATAATTTAGACACTACGTATGTCTAAATTACTAGAATAATCCATAGTGAATCTATTATACTGTCTAATTCCTCCAATTTACTTCTGAATAATTTCGATGCAGGTTCCAAATATACAGTTTCTTTGGGACTGCTTAAGTCCCATTATTCGGAGTACTCGTGGACCTTTGATTCCGGTGTACAAGGTCTTTAACATATTATTATCGTTTACCTCTGTAAATTAATTTCCCAGTAAACGTACCAAGTCATCTCCTGGAATATTCGATTATAGTCCTCAATGCACCACAATAGAATAAAACAGTTACCTCAACTGATACAAATACTCCACATGCAGTATATTAAATAGCTTTGCTGTGCTTTAACACTATCCGACTATAATATGCAATACGTTAGTTTGAATGAAGCTTGAATATGTATACGGACTAAGAGCTATTAACAAGGGTAATGTCGAACGTGCAGTAAGGCTTGTTGTAGCTATTATTTGAGGTGAATAATGGTGTTTGCAGTAGCTTGAAACTGACGAAATCAACTACCAAAATGAGAAATGTCGATTCAGAATTATCAGCTGTTCCATCTGAGACTTTCACCTTGGAACACAGGGCTATTTACTCTTTTTGCTTTTCTTGATTTGGTTTATCACTGCTTTTAGGACCGTCTGACTCGAGACGGAAGTCTACATCAGAGCCTCGTTCATCGGTCAAGTTCACCAGCTTACAGTTGAGGATGGTTTAAACCGTAAAGGCCACGGTAGGGCCACAAAACTCCCAGTCTTGAATTACGAATTTCGTTGACAAAATATGAACCTTATTACAAAATGTAACATCTAAATATATCTTATTTTCTTTAAAACCAATTCCTGTTCTCCATATTTATTGTACAAACTCTGAACATTATTCTTACTTTGACAACTCGCATACAAGTACGCTCATATCTCAGCGATGCACTGGTAATAAATCGGTTTTTAACATACAAAAGTTAGTTCGAATAACTTCACATTGCATCGTTTCAAAGTTGGATGTTGCTACATTGGCATCAAATTTTATGCATTATCGCTTTGCTGTTTACCTATTGCCTTTTTATAACTTGGTATTTATGTGTTTCCGATTAGGTTGCTATTGATGCTGTGTTTCTGGTATTTTGGTACGCGTTACAAATAGAATCATATGGACTTGAGATTAGACTTTTTGCTAAGATATTAGCGTTATTGTATAGTAATATTTGTGTTAAGAAAATGACAATAATAGCCATTGTCGTCTGAAAATACCTATTCTAGACTATAAAAAAGTGTTCAGTTGAAAGCAATACTTTCGAGTGCTTGCATTCTGGACCCACAAGCTAACAGAATAATAAATATTATTTTTGGTCACTTGGGGATCGTAGTAGGGATACATAATTGTTACATTGATGAAATCATACGTAACTTTATCTTATCAAATCACTTCAAAAACAATGTGACCTCTTTAGGAATAATACAGTTTAGTATTTACCGCAACAGTAAACTACTATTACTGTGACACTGCTGACCTTGAGTATTTATGTCACGTTGCTTAGAACTTGGGGCGTGACAGGCATTAGGAGGCACATAAGAGATCGCACGTACTGACGGGACGAGGTAGTAACAATACAGTGATCAAGCCCTATACCTATTTTTACCCGACTGCCGAAGGAAGGAGGGTAATGTTTTTCGAGACTATGTATGTATGTATGTATGTATGTATGTATGTCCATTTATTTGGCACGGCCTACAGCCTGAACGGCTTGACGGATTTGAACATGTGAGGTGTCATTTGATTCGTCGTGATTGCGTGAGTGACACTGGGTACATTAAAATTTCTAGAAAATCAAAATGGCGGAGTTTTGGCGCTAAAATGAAAACCTTGAAAATAGTTTTTGCACGCTCTACAGTCTGAACGGTTTGACGGATTTTGACATGTGAGGTGTCATTTGATTTGTCATGATTGTGTGAGTAACACTGGGTATATTAAAATTTCGAGAAAATCAAAATGACTGATTTTTGGCGCAAAAATAGTTTGACCGCGTCGGTCGCAAAAACTACTGAACAAATTTCTATGCGGTTTCATTTGTTTAAAAGGTCTTGGTCAAACTTAAAATCTGACATTTGTTTGATTGCAATCGCTTGAGTGGAACCGGAGATATGAGCAAAAATATAATAATTAAGGTAGAATTTCGGTGATGTCCCTTCACTATGCAAAAATGATTAAGCCGGGGTGGGTCGCTAGTTGATCTATAATCAATGCGCAATTTATTAAGGTACAAAGGATTAATGCTGTATTGCTTAAAATCGCTTCGTCTGTCAGAACTGTTGAAGATTTCTATGCGTTTCAACTCGATTAATCCTTCACTTCATCGTTTACTATCTTGTGTTGTTTGGTGTCCGAACTAGTTCTTGCTATAGAAATAAATTCGAGCGAGGGCGAAATCTCAAACAAGATCAAAAGAGACGCTCTCATCTCGTCTACGAAGGTTGACTCAGATGCGAGAAGACGCTTTGGAAGTACGTACCAAGGAATCATCATCCATACGCATACAACGATTGGATAAAATGCGGGAGAGAAGAACGTTAGAGAGCTTGAGTCATCGATTTCTCACTCTGAGCGACTTGAGCAGATGCAAAAGTATGCTGAAAACGTTAGAGAGTTGAGTCATTGACTTCTCACTCTGAGCGACTTGAACAGATGCGAAAGCATGCTGAGAATGTTAGAGAGCTTGAGTCATCGATTTCTCACTCTGAGCGACTTGAACAGATGCGAAAGCATGCTGAGAATGTTAGAGAGCCTGAGTCATCGACTTCTCACTCTGAGTGACTTGAGCAGATGCGAAAGCATGCTGAGAACGTTAGAGAGCTTGAGTCATTCACTTCTAACTCTGAGCCACTTGAGCAGATGCGAGAGCATGCCATGAATATCCGGAAGCTTGAGTCACCAACCTCTCGTTATCATCGACTTGAGCAGATGCGTGAGCATGCCGAGAATACCCGGGAGCTTGAGTCACCAACATCTCGTTATCAGCGACTTGAGCAGATGCGTGAGCATGCTGAGATTACCCGGGAGCTTGAATCACCAATCTCGCAGTCTCAGCGACTTGAGCAGATGCGAGAGCATGCCGAGAACGTTCGAGATATTGAGTCACTGACTTATTGCTTTATTCGACGCGAACATATGAGAGAACATGCAATGCTCTCTAGGTATAATGAAACGCCTGACACACGTCAGAGTAGACTAAGTACTATGCGATCACAGTATTGCGTACGAAGGCAATTATTTACAATTGATGATACGACATTCAATGACGTGATTTTTCAAATAGCCGATTTGGAGTGCTATTCTTGTAAATTGTTTATAGAAACAGTCCCGTAGCATCTCTACTACTGCTATCACAGTAGCACCAGCTAATACTCCTCAGCGCATTAATTGTTGCCATAGGTGCGCCAAAAAAATATTAAAAAATCAGTGCCCATCTAATTCCTTTTGGAATAATATGACTGTTTTATCATTGCCACCAGAACTTAATTTTATTGTCTTTCTGACATGGAACTGCGCCGTATTTCTAGAATAAAACCTTTTATTAAAGTTGTGCGGTTAAGTGGACGATATGGGCAACAAGGATTTAAGGGCCAGGTTATCCTTTTCGCTCAGCAATTAGAAGAGGTAATAGAGCAGCTTCCCATTAGTGCAGAAAATGCAGGAATAACACTAATGTTACTGAGACACTAGAGAATGTAACCGGGAATAGTAGGTTGTCAGTGGACATTGAAAAATTAAAAATGCTTTAAACTGGTTAGTGGAAAATAATCATTTATATTCAAATGTGCTTATAAAATACAAATATTACTACTGAAGAACTTCGATCGAGTATAATGAATACTATAGTGACTATGGACAATGAGGATCAGATCAGAGCCAATCCGCAGCACAATAATTTTAAAATTTTGGATAATGACCGAGAGATATTACGAGGATCTTTTCATCAGGGCAGCGAACAATTTGAAGAATTATCACGTGGTCGCCAATGTACGGCAAATGCTGCTACAGCGACAGCTTATTCATTTTAAAATCTTTAAATGAATGGACCTCTTCAGATTTAGATCGCGTTTTATTAGCAGGAAATACGTACTTCAATAATTGCATGTCACGACTAACAATTAGACCGCGGAACTTATTAGACTGAGGAACTTTTGCCTTCTGTTTCTGTTGCTGCCACAGGATTTGATCTTCATATACAACCTGCTGTCGTTGTTGGCGTTATTAACTCCAGTAAACCATTCGAGGTACTTGAAGGATACTTTTCTAATTTTTTATCAGGGATTGAACATTTTTTACTATTTTTGGCAAGGGCATCGTTACATGTCAAACCTATATTGCAGTTGCAGTAATGAAATCAAGTTAGTTCTATTATTTATTTGATTCGCACTCGAGAGGACCTAAAGGTTTTGTTGCACCTACTAGAGGTACTTCCTGCTTATGAAATTTCAAAATCAAGGAGCATTATGTCAACATCTTGCAGTAGTGCTGGATAGTAAAATAACTAAAAAGTTTGAAATAAACTTCATTATTAAGAAAACAAAAAACCCGACTGCAAAGTAAAAATACAACTGAAAAGCAAAAAAACAAGCTCTACATTTCTTTTGTGACTTTATTTAGCTACTTACTGTTTTACTTTCTCTTCTTTAGCATTACATAAATATGTGAATAAACATGACTATGAATGTTGGAAAAGTATTGCAGGCGGGAACAAGGTGTGTAAAGCCAGTGGTGGTTTAAAAAGTAGCAAAATGTGAGAATACGATTTAACAGCTTGTTCCCGCTTGCAATACTTTTCAAACATTTATAGTCATGTTTATTCACATATTTATGTAATGCTAAAGAAGAGAAAGTAAAACAGTAAGTAGCTAAATAAAGTCACAAAAGAAATGTAGAGCTTGTTTTTTTGCTTTTCAGTTGTATTTTTACTTTGCAGTCGGGTTTTTTGTTTTCTTAATAATGAAGTTTATATATTTACGATACACATTAGAAACAGAATTTCTAATAAATGTTTACTAGTGACCGTGCGAGTGATATGTTCAAGACAACCTCACCTCCGCCTAGTACTACGACCTACAGACAGCGTGCGGTTTTGGTTGGTTCGAGTCCGACATAACCTCCCCCTCCGGCTCCGGTGGGGGAGGTTTCTTTGGAGATCCGAAAAAAATAATTTTGTGTCCACTCAGAAAAAAAGTAATTTTTGGGAGTTCAAATAGAGAAAGCTGTCTAACATTTTGCATTGTCATTTCTAAAATTATAGAAATGATTAACACCTTAACATCTGATACAATTAAAGCAAAGCTGAACATATTGTTGCTCTATGAGGTATGCAGTGGCTTTTCTAACTAAGCTACCAATGTACTTGTACTATAAAACATCGCACAATATCTTGAAATCACATAAAAATTTGGGTACTAAGTTCATGCAAATACAGAAAAGCCTCTAAGTCGCGAGCGCGCGCTTCGCCTTAGCAACAGCCTTGAAATGTAAGTACAAAACATAAGCTAACGTTGTTTCCCTCCTTTGAGTTCCAAGTTTGCCCTCTCAAGTGCAATGCCAAGAATTTCGTCAAGTAAATAAGTCAAACGAACATTGTAATGATAATGGGAGATTTGATTCTAATTATTGTTTATTGTTTGTATTTAATTGGAATTTGTACAAGCCTTCTGCAAATTTCACGGAAGCATTACAATTGAAATGCTTCATACTTAAATTTTATGAGCGTAAAATTATTGTACTAATTAGAATTTATTATATATTAACAAAAGCAATGAAGGTTAATGTAGGCAAATGAGTGAGCCGGATTATTTCAATACTATACTACTACTAATAACTACAAATATATGATACTGTATGAACGCTTTTTAATATTTAAATCTTAAAATAATATATAAAATAAATAAAAGCCGATATAGCAATGAATAAATGAACCTGTTTTAGTTCAGTGCTGGACATAAACTTCTCCTAATGTGCGTTACAGCAAGCACTTCCACCTTAAGTAAGTACTTACATTAAAAATATAAAAAAAAAATAGAAATAACAAAATAAGTAATAATAAAAGACGAATAATACATTTCGGCTGGCGATATTAATTGCCATTAATATGGCTTCAGACTAGACAGTAGTGGACCATAAATCAAGAATTCATCTTCATCACATTTATTACCTTTATGGATGATATTGGCCGGCGTTTGACTTCATTAGCCCAATTCATTTCAGTTCAAGTTCTTGCTGAGGTCATATTACTAGATTAGTTTGGTAATAAAAAAGATTTGATGAATGGCCACATACTGATGTTACAAAAACAACCTTATATATGTCATACTTTGGTATATTATTTACTCTTTGACACGTCGTACCGTACACTTAACTAGATTGCCTAGTAGTCATCAAAGAATTCCGCAGGCATAAATCAATCTAAAGCTATTTAGGTAATAAGTTTTCATAGGATTTATATTTACAAAGTCAAGTCAAAGTAATTCATTCTCAATCTTGAACAATAAAATTGTTTCTGACATCAACCTTCCAAGGCGATCTGGTCGAGAAGAAACGGCGCAACAAACTCCACTGCAGCATTTTTAGACGTCAATTTACAATAATAATTTTCTTAAGGCTAAATATGCATGAATGTAGATTTCATGTTTGAATAAACAATAAGTAAATAAAATAGTTTTTACCATTGACCCTCGAAAAAGGGCCCGCGGTTCATCCAAAACAATAGTGAAAATCGCTCTGTTTTTCACACGGAAAATATATATATGGATTAGGTATAGTTATAAAAAAAACATGCAAAGAGGTTGTTGTTGTGTGCTCTCTGTATAAGAACGTATTAAAAACTACCAAAAAAATAAAATAATAGGCTGTAAGGAATATGTCTCAGTTTAACATTTTTAAATTAAGAAAAAAATTCCCTTTTTTCTGTCTAACCTTCTCTGTAAAAGTATTTTCTCATAGTCAATGATAAAAGGTACCTACCACGTGAAAAAAGAATTCATCTCGGCTTTTGTATCTCTCGATCCGCTCAGGTTTCTATATAGAGTCTATTCTACTCGCCATGCTATCATAATAGCATTTTACGAGGGGCCTGCACCATGCTTAAGCCAGACATTTTTATCCTTCAGGTAATCATATGTCCTATATTACAATATATATATTCAACGTCCACTCCTGAAAGTGTGTCCAGCTTACTTATTTTAAGATGAGCACAGTTCATTTTTCCAGAGAAATTTTCATAACCCGAAATGCAACCTATAGTTTCATATATTTTGGCACCTTTGCATATGTAACAGGTTATTGCAGCTGGAGCTATAATTTCCCAAGTAATGCTGCTCAAGTTTATTGTCTCTTAACGCCTTTCCATTGTTTAATAGCGTTAGAAAGTTGCAGCCAAGAATTTGGATTCTAACTGTTTACATTTTCCACACTCGACAGTCTTATGATCAATTATTATTATTCATACAAAATGCGAAAGTAACTCTGTCTGTTTGTCTGTATGTTACGCTTTCATGCCTAAACCACTTAACTGATTTTGATGAAATTTGGTATAGGGATAGGTTAACCCTTGAGAAAGTTATGTTTGATCGCGATAACCGACATCCACGCGGGCGTAATTTCAGGCGTAATTTTAGAATTTTAGTAATTGTTAAACACGAACAAATTCTGAACATTGATACAGTCCTATTTATTATAGGATCGCTGAAATTAAATAAGAAGACGACGACTTTCGAAAGGTTTGTGTTTAGTTCGTTATATTATTATTGTCAGACATTGCCTTACATTAAATTGACCTAAAAGAAAAATTGTTATGTCATGATAACCAACTTAACATCTTAACAATGTTTGAACAGAAAATGAAACCTGATTTTGTGTAACTTTGCTAGTTTTGATGTTACCTAATTGGTTTCAGACCTATATTGTATTCTGAGAGGTTATATAACATAGTTTGAAACAATTTCTTGCTTAGGTATAAGCATTAGGTGTAATGTGTTAAGTTTGGATGTAGTGCTTAATATTACATTATAATTTTCTTGTAACAAATATAATATTACATTTACAAATAGCAAACTATTTAGTTAATGAACGATGTTGTTCATGGTTTTAGGGGTGATCTTAATAACGAAAGTCAGGTACTTGTAAAATTTTGGTATAACAGTCAAAGATTACAATAGAATTCACGTCATTTACCACATAACTGCTACACTAAGGTGATAGAAATAAGGTATTGTTGCAGTTATTGTAGAAATTCTGTAGTACAAAGGTATCAATTAAATAAATAGATGTCCATTCATCTGACTAGTTGGCAATAATTTATAGGAAACTTCCAAAAAAATTACAGTATCTGTTTTCGATTAGCCTTTTAAAACTCAAGAGAGCATAATATCAATATTCATTACAACTGACACTTAATTGCAAATATTGTAACAGGTATTTAAATTGGTTCTCTTTCAATGGTCTTGAACCTATGTCACCACATTATATTGCATTTTATATCCCCTGACAATCGCTTATTGTATTCAGTTCCGAGATAAACGATAAAGCATTAATGGCTTAGGGATATTCTCTATCACCGTTCGATGGGAAGGTATTAATAGAATCTTTACCTATTGGGGTTCAGACCCCTTCTTAAACGGAAGGTGTAAGATATCAAATAGATAATTTATATTGTATGAGTTGGTTGCAAATACTCTCACGACCATTATCCGTTCATTAATGTAATTGAGGTGAGTCAATTCGAATTCACGCTCACTATAGTGAATAAACTTGAGGGGTAAGATTATGTTAGTAAAAAGCTAGTAAAAGGCAATGAACTAGCACTCCTTACATTATTATTAGATATATTTCAGTTGTACTTAAATGTAAAATCTTATTGCTACAATATTTCTATAAACTATCCAAAGACACAGAAAGGTCAATTTTACGAAGAACGTAACTATATTGTAAGCTTATATTTTCAAGTTCGTCACAAATTTTGCGCTTAGCTTTTATATGTATAATTAGATATGTAAGCTATCCTGAAATACCTTCTTTAAATATTTAATAATTGGAATCCCATTCAAGTTCCCTACGAGGACAAGGTTACTCATCTTAATCATAGGGATTGATGGTCTATTTGTCAGTTTCATAAGTAGGTAAGCACTTTTGGCATTATTTTCAATTTCAAAATTGTCGTGTATTTATGATATTAATAATTTCTTGTTTCTTGAATCGTTAACCAACATGTTATTATTATTTTAAGGTAAGCTAGAGATAGGGATCGCACAATTAGTAATAAAATGCTAACTACCAAGTTTTACGTTTGCCAGTTATAGCTTTGGCAAGAAATAAAGCGCTGTTCCAGTTTTAAATGGGATGTGAATGTCAGTTTAGGAGAGAATTATATTTATAACATGCTACGCAAAACCCACATCGTGTAAATTTCACTAAACTTTATCAAAAGGCGTATTACAGAAGTGAAAAGTAATTAAGAGTTGGATAACACATTACGAGTTCCATAACTTAAATATCAAAATGCCTGCACGCGAAATGAAGACAATTTTATGTTTAATCATGACTGCTACTAGCTATTACTTGCAAATTCTTCTTCTTGATCCTAGCGTTATCCCCGTCGCATCCGCAGCTTACAGTTTGGAGTCTGGGGTCCGCTTTACCAGTCTCTAACTGCGGGTTCGGCAGACCTACTGCTGCCTGCATCTAAGTTTATAAAAATCTTCGATAGTTTCCTTAAAACGGCTGCCATCTGACCTGCACAACCCAAAGGCCAGGCGTTTGACCAGTTTTTGAACTTTTAGAGCTCCAACTACCCGTAACGACTGCCTTTTTTTTTTTTTTTCCGTGCGGACATCCCCTCGGATACCCCCCCTGCCGGAACCGGAAGGGGAGGTTATGTCGGACTCGAACCGACTAAAACCGCACGCCGACTGTGGGTCTTGGTGCTAGGCCGGAGGTGAGGTTGTCATAGACATATCCCTCGCACCCCGGCTGACCCAGGGCCATCCCTTACGGTCTGGCCCTCCTCAGGAGGGGGGACAACGGTGTCCCCAACTCGCCCCCGGAATGGGGAGGCGCGCTATTTAGCGCGCCGCCGCCGTGGCCTGCTTCTGCTGGGGTGACAGGCGGCTCCACCCGTCACCCCCAGGCCCGCGCTCATGGGGGACGGAGGTCAGTCAGTGCCCTCCCGTAACGACTGCCATAGATTCATATGGTTAACCGTCACCGACGGCTTAACGTGCTCTTCAAGGTACGACCAATCCAATACAAATATTCATGGATACAAATATTTTGCACTTGTAAATCTATACATAATCGACTCGACTGACTGACTAACTGACTAACTGACTGTTTCATCAACGCAGAGTCTAAACTGCTGGACCTACAAACTTGAAATTTTGACAGTAGATGCATTTCATGATGAAAGCATCCACTAAGATAGGATTTTTGGAAATATTGCTACTAAAGGAGTATTTAGAAGATGAAGTTAGTAATATTTATTTGAAAACAAAAATAAGTACATAATGTACATATTTATTTTGATATTTGTGTTTTTATACCTAAACTTTACTAATTTTAATCTATCACAAGATCATTTTTGAGCTTTAGTTATAAATAGCTTATTTATCCGTGACAAAATTATACGAAAAGTAATGCTGAAAACATAACAAAGGGTACAGTTTGTTGCGCCGTTTCTTCTCCACCAGCGCCTTGAAAGCGGTGGTAAAATTAGGTAGATTAAATATAATTAAAATTGACGTCAATAAGAAACAATTTTATTGTTCAATATTGAAAAATAAATGACTATGACTAGTTATCATATCATTTCAATGTCCTCATATGGTTACCAACGTAAAAAAGTATTTAGTTTTCATAACCAATGAACACCATATAGGAACACTGGCAAAAATAAAGGGATACTCGTATTGCATATTACATAGAGCAATCAGTTCATATTACTGCTACATTATTGTGGCACCTAATCGGTTTTCACATGAATGCAACTTCCTGTATTATAGCCATGATCTCGGAAATGAACTAGCAATTGTGATGTTATACGTATACTGTGAATATGCATCTGTAGATAAGGGTCAGCTGCTGCGATTAGGATTATTGATTTACCGTTTGTCACTGATCATATCAGTCTAGAATAATCATATAATCCATATCCATACTAATATTATAAATGCGAAAGTAACTCTGTCTGTCTGTCTGTATGTTACGCCTAAACCACTGAACCGATTTTGATGAAATTTGGTATAGGGGTAGATTAGACCTTGAGAAAGGACATAGGCTAAGTTTTGTCGCGATAACCAACATCCACGCGGGCGAAACCGCGGGCAAAAGCTAGATAATATATATCCTACTAATATTACAAACGCGAAAGTTTGCAAGTATGGATGGATGGATGTATGTTTGTTACTCTTTCACGTAAAAACTACTGATTATTTTTACCAGCTTCTCGCGGCTCCATCCACGTGGATTTTGATTATCGCGACAAAACATAGCCTATGTTCTTTCGTAAGGTCCAACCTATCCCCATACCAAATTTCATCCGAATCGGTTCAGTGGTTTAAGCGTGAAAGCGTAACATACAGACAGACAGACAGACAGACAGACAGAGTTTACTTTCGCATTTATAATATTAGTATGGATATGGATAATTTTTTACCATAATATATCTTATACCTTCGAATAACACATGCGCTAGTTTTTGTATATGTAAAGGAGCTGTAAAGCTGAGCTAAACTAAACTAAACTTTTCTGTACAATGCCACATAATTAAACAGCCTCTTTGTTAGTTATTTAGGATACTATATGACATATAGTATTTTGATTCCATTACTTTACACTACAGACCATACTGACGATTAATCTTGCTATCTACGCGCGAGCTATCAACAATCCAGTTACAAGATTATTAAGGGAAAATGAAAAATGTTCCAAATAAAAAAATACGGATAATCAGATCCTTCTCAAGGAAAGCAAATTTTCCTTATTAAATCTTAATAATGACGATATATGACCCGGTGCTAGCGTAATATGAAATGTAATCACAGTCGTATTTTCCATTGTTGCATTTGGTTGTACGAGATTAGAAGCTCCTTTGCTTGGTGTAGTAGAATATTCAGTAGAGGAATAATCAAAGACAAAGGTATTTATATATACTTAGATATACGGATTAGAGGCAAACAGTTGTGATTTCAAACGCATGATTAGTGCTAATGACGTAATAATGTCGCAGGGAACTAGTATAATTCCACCGTTTCCATTACATATAGTAAAATATCTGTAATGGATTTTTTTTATCTGTAATCTTAACTATTGGGTAAGACACTTTGTTACGGCATCCTTAAAGGTGAGCCGTGAGGCGAAACCGGTCAGGTGAAAAATAAAATTAAGTGGAAAAGTACAAAGTGTCTTACTCAATATGTGTAGATTCCACCAAGTGCTATCAACAACAGTATATACATCTTAACTAGTTTGTTACTTAATACCTAATACATTACCTAACTAAAATAGATAATGTGGTTCCCAATACAATAAATTATTTCCTTATTTTTCAAAACATAAAATTTTCAGTGCTCCTTTTCGCACCACGTCATGAGGAGAGCCATTATAATACCAGGTCATCTACATTGTACAAACTAAGCTAGGAACTTTAAATTTCCTTCCCCAATTTTAGACGTTAAAACTTATACAAAACCCAAAGAGCAGTATTAAGTAAAATAATGATGTTATTTGTTTCGCTACGCAAGTTATTTGTATTTAATTAATATTATTAACTGTCGGTCATAATGAAAGTCAAATATTTATGCCGGATATGCAAATTTCTCAAATATAAAGCTCTTCGTGATACCGAATACCTTGACAACCTAGTAATTAACTCAACAGTGCAGGAAGAAAAGAATGTTATAGTTTAACAAAATCACTTTATTGACAAAACAGTTCCAGACCCAACCTTGCTAGCAAGTAAGTTGATGAATAACGAATTAGGCTCGGCTGCTCGGTTTTTGGGGGGTATTAAAATTGAAAACAAAGCAAATTAAATAGAAAAAAAAACATAAATAATACTAAGATTAATTTAAAACTAGAAACTAATAATACTAAAATAAATAAATTATTATATAGAAGGAACTTAAAATTTACCGTAATAGGAAACAAACAATGGTGCAAAGTATTTTTCACTTCATTTCTCATAACGTCAGACAAAAGTTTTGGACATATCTTGAATTATGTCAAGTACATAATCGTTTTATAATCTTTTTATGTTGCCCAAGTTCTTTATGTAAGGGAAAAATGCAATACCTTCTCTTCCGGCGTGTAAATCTGTTATTTAGCTTTATCCGGACAGTAGGATAGCTTTTGTAAAGAGGCTTAACAATGAAACGCTTTCTTGTCCGGCAACCTCTGATGTTATCTTAGTGTCTGTTCTTTTATGTGGGCTTATTATTAGGAAGTAAACGCAAGAGATTTAGATGACATATCAAAATGATTTCAATTTGTTAACTTTATTTTATTGTGTTGTTGAAAAAGGCTTCAAGGAGAATACTGCGAGAATTTGGAGGAAGTCGTCCGTCTACTCCTCCCTTCATGAGTGCGACCTTGGACGTGACAGTTGGAATCGCTTATCACCCTAGCAGAAGTAGGTTAAAGCGACGGTGCGATGCACGAGTGCCTCTATCCGGGGCCAGATAGGGACGCTATGGCCCCATATCTGATGGGGGGCCATCACACATCACGATGGGCCCGGGTCAGTGCAATTACACCCTGTAGAATTAATGACCCGACCTTACTCGTCTTATTCAAGTCCGATATAACCACCTCGCCGAACCTGGCTGGGCGGAGGGGCATCAGTTGGGATTCAAAAAAGGCACATATCGCATTGAACTTTTACAGTGATAGCTAAGTTTCAATATAGCACCTATAACCCGATTTTCATCCACAGGATAAACTATAACATACTAATGTTATAAGAAAACATACAATGTTGCCCTAATTCCGTGTTGGAAATGAAACAAGGGTCGATTGGCTGTAGAGGCTTTACCATCTAAGGTTGGAAAACTATTTGGAAAAATACAGAGAATATTATCAAAATATTTACACTTTGTATAAGCTTTGGTTTTTGCGTATAAGATTCAGGCCGTATTCATTTTTTATGTTAGATTATTTGAATCAGTATCAAATTCTAGAAAAAATCCGGTGAATTTTGCTATAATGTGGGGTGGCGATGGTTTTAAATTCATAAATTTTATGTCATGGTTTCCTTCAGAGAGGTTGGCTTTTTTAAGAATTAAATGTACAAGAATATTAACATACTAAAGTGCTGTCAAATTTTATTCCTTTAGTAACCGTTTCTACCGTTTTATAATAATCAATTCACAAAAACAATCTTGTTTATGTTAAATGAACCGTTTATATCGTAACGGTAACATATTTTCCGTTATTTTGATCTTTCGCGTATTCGTGTACCGTCAATTTATATAACATACTGTGTTGTTTTTCGCTAAAGGGATGTTAGGGTGGCTTTAAATAAATATGTTGTCCTTTTGAAAGAGCCCGCTAAATATATGGGAAAATTGTTTTCATTACATCGAAATTCTTATTTATGGAGAATGTGCCAAAAATGTTATATCGATAAAAATATTCCTCTTCCTCAAAGGAGTGAGTAGGTTCTCTGTGTACTAATATCGATAGAATATCCGAAGAATTTGAATTAATGTGGTTTCTTCATACTGTGTAATCTAACTGTCGATTGTATTAGGCTAACGAAGAGTAACCGAGCTGGGCACAGTCTTAGAATATGGTTAGGAATCGCGTCGCTTACAAATTTATGTTTCTAGCTAATCTCAGTAGGAAATAAAAAAATATTTTTCTTTTTGCACATAAAAGCAATTGCATCGATAGAGTGACCTATTTGAATAGATGCAAACGTCTATTAACACCTATAAGCTGCTAGTGACGCAGTGCCAAAAAAGCGTCCATCATAGCGTTGTGGTTGTTTTTTTTATCCACCGCGCTTGAATGGGTACTGGCTAAAAAGAATTCGTAGAATGTATTTGAAAAAAATAAAAATACACAGAAACCTCAAACAACGGAACACAAAGCGGATCAAAAAACATTATGCTGATGTGTAAACTCGTTTTGGCTGTTTAATTATAACTTTGAAACATTAAATTTGTTTAATGTTTAAAGCGTAGAAGCATAGAAGCGTAAGGACATAAGTACATATACGCATTCATGCCTTATGTCACCCACCATGGAACATACCATCAGTTGCAAACTTTTCAAGAATTTGAGTTGTTGCCGTTCATTCTGTTAAACTTTTTTAACATTTGTGATATCCCATTTGCCCATCTCGGTAATTAGCCTTGGGATGTCAAGAACAACAGTAGCAATCGCTACAGTATCGAGGCATTACTCTTGACGAATAACTCGGATACTTGTTTATTTAGACTTAGACCGATAGACAAATAATACTCCTATTGTAGTACAGAAAATAAAATATCTCACACATGAAATGTAGACTGGGTAGATTTATCGCAAACAACAATCTATTCCCGGCAACCTTTAGATAGATAAGAGTATGTATAATGCGGGTAGAATATTTATTTGTCAACACAGTTTACACAAAGAGATTCTTGTAAACTACTTGAAATATCAATATAATTTTGGAAAATAACTTGTCTTACAAGCAAATAATAGGCTTGAGGTATGATTCGGAAGTAGACTGCATACGACACGCATGCAGCATATATACATTATATATATTACTTCTTAAACTTCGACTCGGATAAAGGGAACCATTAAGAAGCCGCAATGTATTACGCGTATCGGCATATAGGTGTATCTGTATATAGTACCTGTCTTCTTTATCCGAGTTCCAATCCAAATTGTGTTCCTTGGAGCTCAAGGCACACTGTCCTGCTCCTCATATTGTGTATTTTAGCTTTCAGAGCTTCTCAGAGGAAGTAACGTTAGATCTAATAACCCTGCGAGGAAAGCCTACGTTTAGGTAATCCCCATCCGATAAGCAGATATTATCGATGAGACTGGCTTTTACAGCCTATACGCTTATATCTAGCCGCTAAAACATATATAGAAAGCATTTGGTGATCTTAAACCCTATACAGTGCGATGTGGATTGCATTGAATTAAGAAATTCACTTAGATGAAGAGAGTTAACCATTGCAAAATTATCATTTTTCGTTACAAGCTAATGTGCCAGGAAAATAGGTGGTAGGGTGAACCAAAATCTCTACAAATCCTCAAATCCAAAAGAAAATGGAGTACAAATCCCACAAACCGAAATAGCTCGGCTAAGACAATACCCTACCGAGATGGACCAACAATGTAATGGAACATACAAATTGCCTAATATCATCATTAGACAAAATATATTTTTGTTTGAAATAAAATAAATACTAACAACACCCACACCATTAATAACGATCTAAATATACCTTCATATAACTACAAAAAATAAAGAATTGACTAATGTCGTAAAAAACATCCTATATAGAAATACTAATCCCCTCCAAAATAAATAAGTGACATCGTTTATTGAAAATGAATTTCAAGTGAAAATAAAATGAATTTCTCTCGTTCTCATTCAATTGGAAACGTTTATGAACGAATGAAATGAGCTGAGTATCTGTCGAGTTTTATATAGCCGTAACAATGGTTTTATCGCCTCTTACTGTCTTCAGCTTAAACCTTTAAATACTGTTTTTATATCGCCCGTAAAGAACAGACTTAGGTATAAAGATAATCATAATGCTGTCAAGAAGGTATATGTTTATGTTAGCTTGCTGCCTTATAAACGTTAACACAGAATAGATGATGGACGCAAGTAAATCTGTGATACTGAATTTGATCTGTACCTACTTAATGCTAAAAGTCGAAAACTTGTTGCACCTGTTTGAGACATTGTTAACCTGTTACATCTGGCTGCTTGGCGTATATAAACCTGTTTTCGGGATAAAACAAAATCTATTCCATCTACTCTATACTAAAATTTCTTTACATACATCAAACTTTCACTTTTCTCCATTCAGGGTAATCTGCTTCTGTGTTCTTACCCAGCCTTCTCTCCTTTGTTCAGAATATTGGCATTATCTATAAATTTTCGTCGATTACTATAAAATAATTTGATATAGGAACAAGCATCTTCAGATAATTTATTGCTATCAGCCAGCAGAAGACGATTATAATGCCAGATCACTAACGAATAGTCTCGGTTGGGATGTGTCGAGTCGAGACGTGCCGACCCGCGCGTGACGTAATTTAGTTAGTCTATTCCTATAAACTTCAATAGTTCCGTGCCTCAAAGCGCACGTGACGTCATTGGTCTGGGTTGTCATTACCATAATGCCTTTGCTAGATTCGTTTTTTATAGCAATATTACTAAAAAGTATGTCATAAGTTTTCGTATTATCGTTATAAATTAACAGGTATATTACTTTTTTATAATATTCTTTTTCTATTTCTTACTCGAATTTTATCTTTCTCGCTTCAATGTTCATTATGTCATGATACCTATTTAAAGACAGATGTAACTGCGAACGTCATCGGCGAAGGCCTACGGCGTCGTGTAGAGGGGGTAATTTGCTATTAACTTACCCCCTCTACCCTCTAGACTTCTATTGATATTTATCGTCCACAGATGCATCCGGCACTCATCCGTAATTGTTGGTTTTTGTGGCACAGATCAAATCCAGCATAACAGTAGCACCATTTTATGTCAGTACTATAAATACTATATTTTAAAATTAAATCTATGGAATACATACTACTTTTAATCGGCTTATAAAATCTTGTACTAGCAGAATACAAAACACTGCATCGATAGAGCTTAAGCGTATATAATAGAATTTGGTTTCACAAAGAATTCCGCTCGAAATGTAATTTTTCCTAGCAAAGGATTATCCTCAATATATTGTTCCTCTTTGTGAATAAAATACTCTAGTGATGTAGGTACTTGCACAAAATAGATTTAAAGATTGTTATTTTCGATACTTTGACATGGTTCATTAACCACAGTAAAAGAACCAAGTGTAATGAAGAGTACTCTATAGGTCAACGTGTACCCCATGTCATAGACACAGAAAAATTGCAATCTATTCATATTGAAAATCTAAATAGATACGTTTTAAATTTTCAAAATATGTGTTTTAAATAATTTTCACAAGTGATATCTAGTGTGAAACCACTAATTTTAAAGCAATTTGCCTCCTAATTCAAACGTCAAAAGGTACGTGTATAAAGAAACATGATACCTGTCGGGATGAGCCGAGGTTTTTCTTCTGGGCCTTGAGTGACGGTTAGATTCTACCTGCATTTATCCGCCCGTTACGTCCTTGTCGGAATTACAATGCTTCAATGCCGCGATTGAATTGTAAAAAAAGCCTTACGAACAGTGAGTAATAATCTTTACTTGATACCAACTTTAAACATTTCTATCGACATGAATTGAAACTTTAAGCTTCTTGTCTATATACACTTTATTTTGTCAAATTGCCCACTATGTTCGTTTGAGATTGTCAGAAAGGATTCCGAAATATCCATATCCATACTTATATTATAAATGCGAAAGTAACTCTGTCTGTCTGTCTGTCTGTCTGTTACGCTTTCACGCCTAAACCACTGAACTGATTTTGATGAAATTTGGTATAGGGATAGGTTAGACCTTGAGAAAGGACATAGGCAATGTTTGGTCGCGATAACCGACATCCACGCGGGCGGAGCCGCGGGCAAAAGCTAGTTTTACATAAAAATATAAATAAAAATTACATAAAAATACAAAAAAAATGTTAACTCTTGAGCTACATAAATATTAGTAGCTCCTGTAGACGCTTGTAAATATGCAAAAGGATAACTCCACAATAATAAGGCCACTCAATTTGTCATCCGGCGGGGATTTTTCCACTGACCCAATCGATTTAGATATAGACACTCCCATGGCACTCCTAAGGGATTTTATCCACAACAAAAGTATTCAACAAGAAACATCAATCTACAGAACAGCATCCCTATCGCACATCCTTAACATTTTCCTATCTCATACATCCGCTTACTGTATGCAGATCTTAGGATACAGGGCGGCCCATTTTTTAAACAGACAGTGAAAAATTACAAAGGATGGAATGATTGATGGGAAAGGCTCGTACGTTTAAAAAACGATTCAGATGCTTAATTTCTCTGTCGTCAGTTGTCGGTACCGTCGGAGTGATGGATTGAGTTTGATGGAAATAAACTCTGAGTCCGACTGCTTTACACCGACTTTAAATATCTTCTTGGTGTACCATTCACTTGCAGATTTTATTGGGATCCAGTATTTGCTTTCTGCTCATATTTCGTTCAGAAAGCTAGATAGGTTGATATGATAACCGAAGTTCAAGTTTCGAGTACAGCAATATTAAAATTAAAAAATCGTACGCACGTCACGTCGTCACTTCTTTTTCGTAAAAAGGGATCCAAAATTTTCGCTTCAGGTATTAATATATAGATAAATAATAAGAGTTAAAAAATATATGTATTATTATTGGATTTCTTTAATATTTTTCATCGCGCTCGTTAAAATACACGAGAACCTAAAATATGCCGTGCCGTAAATAAAACGGTCACAGGACCCCGAAACCTATTTGGAGTGTATCCAAATATGAATAAATATGGTACGATGTTTGCTAAATGGGCACGTTATAGTGTTTTATCTTATGTTCTGTGTGCTAAAGTTTTGCGATTTGCGGTTTGTTTGGTTCTTTAACTTCGTTCCGAATTCTATGGTGAATGTGAAATAAATGTTATATATGCAAACTTACTTTGAAATAGTGGCATATTTTTACAATTTTTGTTATATCGATATATTAATATTACCAAGTTTATTGAAATACAAATTGTATTTCTCCTTATTCTCCATTTTTATGCTTGAACAGTGTTAGAGGTAGTTAAGAAGTAATAATTCATTATAAGTCCACTAACTACCACTGTTGACTTGAAGGATGTTTGAAAGAAATCGCAAACTCCGTGAAGAAACTTAGCCAACTATTTTTTACGTTATCAAGTAATTGTATCACTTTAATATTTTGTATTTAATAAAGAAGATTTATCCACCTATCTACTTGAATCCAATTTCAAATCGTTGTCGCTAACTACTAACAAGTGACAAAAAATTGCTATTGAAAGTTACAAAAAGTGCATTTAAATACACCGATTTAACAAAAAAAAGTACTTTTAGGTAAATTTTTTTTCACAATCGAAAAAGAAACTCAACCGACCAAAAATTCAAAACATATAATGTTCGCTTCCAAAATCAACAACAATACGACGTGAAAAATAGATATCCCATATAAACAATCAATAATGCAAGACACAAGATTCCGAATATCTGTCTCAGAACTTTTTGTTCGCTGTCCGTCATGTGCGGAGAAAAACATTTTTCCCTTCTTTGTTGGGCACATCATGAATAAATTCTCGGGATTCCTTAAGAGAGGCTTACGCGATCTTTTCCAATAACGTTTTGTGTGTATCCGAGGAGTTAAGATGTGGATAAAAAATTGATGGTGCCTGTTTGGTATAAAAAAATCTGTTGTACTAAATTATGTGGGTGTTGCGTATTATTAGTGGATTTAAAATAAAATTGTTCACTTCGTAAAAAAACATCATATTTGCGTTAGTTACCATGATCGCATCTTCATGGACTTCTGAGTCGGGAGCTTTACTGCTCTTTCTTTAGTTCTCCATGAGTCTAGGGAGTCTGTTTCTTTGTGAATTGTTATTTTTAAAGACGTTAGCTACAAGCCAGTTTCAAAATTTTCGACTTTACTTATTTCTAACACATTTAGTAAAAAGGCTCTGTAGGGGCTAGGCTTAAACATACAGATAAATAATACTAATGATTACATAACTTGTATCTATATCACATGCGTGATATGAATCTAAAAATAACATTAAAAGAATACAGGAAAATCTCGTAGCCGAATAAAATTTGTCGAGATCTTTTACTTATGGCCCATAAACTAAGCCATTCATTTACACTTTCTAACAAATAGCAAGATTCATATCAGACATTCTCACAAAGAATTTTTTCAGCAAAAGCTTGTACACGTTCGAATGTAGTCAACATGAACAATAAAGGGGCGAGTTGCAGAAGCACAAAGACTAAGCTACATATTCCTAAATTACAACTTGCACTCGCTTTTGTTATTTTCTTACTTCTAACACTAGTGATGCTACCAGGGGATTAGGGAGAATGCCCGAATTTGGGTCAAGTAAATATGAAACCGTGGCTCAGTAATCGCTGCAAATGGATGGATTTAGATTTATTATAGTTAAGTTTCTGTATCGTGGCGAGTTAAAAAAGTTTTTTTGGTTTTTTGTTATCTTATCAGCTGACTATGGGGAGTAGGACTGGAGATTATGACACACATTGGGAAGGACGAGAATGCTGTAGGCTCCACAGTACTTCTTTATCTTGTCGTGCAGTAAGGCTGGTATGCAGAATTCAAATATAAGAATTATAAATTACTAGCTTTTCTCCGCGGCTCCGTCTGCGTGGATGTCGGTTTTCGCGACCAAACATAGCCTATGTCCTTTCTCGAGGTCTAATCTATCCTAAGACCAAATTTCATCAAAATCGGTTCTGTGGTTTAAGCGTGAAAGCGTAACATACATACAGACTGACAGACAGACAGACAGAGTTACTTTCGCATTTATAATATTAGTATGGAAGTATAGATTTGAATATTAGATAAAACTTGTCACCAATAATTTCCTAAATATGATATTATTTTGGTGGACAAACTAGACTTGTAGTAAACTTGAAAGTGATCATGCTCAGATATTGAAGTCGTGACGACTCATTTAGGTGCCACACTACTAAAAGCTGGACGTGGAGACTGTAGTTTATGTTTTGGTGGTGTTGTAAAACTCAAACAAATTATGATGAAAGGTATAAAAACCGTTTTAAGTTTTAACGATATCAAAAACGTAAATTTCGTAATAACTTCTTTAAAAAATTACTTCTCTACTATATGCGAGCTTCAATTCCCACTGTCACTATAGCTTATGATTTGGAGCCTCGGATCCACTGTCCAATTCCTTGGTTTATTTGTGTTTTTAAGAAGTGGCTGTCATCTGACCTTCAAAGAGCAGCTGCTTACTTAAAACGCTGAAGAGTAAAGAGCTGCAAAATTTTAAGCATCGGAAAATCTTAATGGAAATGTCACTACAAATATACACTTACCATATTATCCGGAAGCTCTAAACAAGGGCACATTACTATTCCCTCTGGAAATAAGTGCAAAAGTGTACAACAAAAATTCTTCATAACGACATTGTTCAGATAATTTTTTTGCTTCCATGAGAGAATGGATGCGACTCGGGCGGCAACGAGAACTGTTTTATATGCGTACACTTTTTTATATGCGTGTTTATAAGCATTGCTAGATGTTCATTTATTACGTTTGCTTGAAAGAAATTACTATTTGCTTTAGTTTTTTACCTTTTAAAAACTGCTTAGATTAAACTACGGTGACTTTATGAGTACTTACCCGAAGCCATAAAGTTTGTAATTTTTAGTCGCGGTCAAGTAAATTTCAACGAGCAAGGAAAATAAAAGTTTTTAATTCCCTTCTACGTTGAATAACAAATTACCAATTGAGTATTAAGGCATAATTATGGTTTATCTTATAATGAACGCGGACATTTTTTATTCTTATAGACCAATTTGTTTCATCGTCATCCGGTCAAGGCAGCCTCACCTGCTAGCTGAGACCATTGATGACTACCGGACAAGATAATAGTGAAAGCTTTCCTTTCGGGGATGGGAGGACCTTCTGGATAACCTCTGATGCAACTTGTACCAACGCTTAAATAATAATGAAATAATAATACCACCAAAAATTACCAATAATATAGTTAATAATAAAGAAAATAGGTACTTAAGTAGGGTGTACAAATAAAAACAGATTTAAATAAAATAGACTTTGTTAAGTTCACATACCAGTCAATACCATTACATAGTGATTAATATCGATTATGTTTCAATTATTTATCGTTGTGGTTGTGAGTATCAGTAGGTTATATTAATATTCACAAAAATTCTGACGATACCCGTGGCTAGAAGCAACGTAATAGTTTTAATTCTAAAACAAAATTGTAAATTACTATACACCTTTAATATTCACAGCGCTCTTGACCAATTTTTTGTTTGCTCGCTCAACCGTGCTCGGCAAAGAGAATCTGTGAAAGACATTAAAACTTGCACGTTGGCGATTCTAAAAGACTGCTTTAATGGCCCGAAGGAACTCGAGGCCACTTTCTTTACCGAACTTACTAATTGAAAAGTTTTAGTTAGAGACTAATCTTAGGCTGAAAGTTATGAAACGTTTGAATCGTTAACGACGGCAGTGCTTAAACATGTTATGCTTATCGTTGAGAATAACGCTTTATTATGAGCGAATAATTTTGCGTCGAATATTTTTACGTGGTTATTATTAAAATTGTCAAGATTCATTAGTAAGTTGTCAATCTTACAGTAACTATCACGAGTTGACATTATTTAAGACTGCTTTTTTCTATGATACGAAATGTGATACTGAACGTGGATAGTACAACTAGGTCAATGTTTCTCGAGTTACAAATGCACGAACACACTGGACAGGCAGACGCCTACTTAATCGCTCTATCCACAACTTCAGCATCAGATTTATGTGATTGGATCTTGCACGTTATTAAAGTGTACCTCCTTAATCATAGTAAATATTTGGGAATATATTAATTGTTATTGAATCGGAGTGTTGAAAAAATATTACACTGGAGCTTATTAAGCTGCAAATATATATAATCTTCTTTGATTCATTATAAATAATTACCCACTGTTGACTTTTTTATACCATGGAAAGTGGTTACCGTGACCTTTGGACGATGACTGGTTTTATTTTTAATCACCAGTGTGAGAATTTAACTTTCAGTAATTGTCAACTGTAAATTCTTATTAACCTACTGGAGCAGCACAAGAAGCTTAAACGATAAAGCAAATTACCAAAAAACTGTTAAACTTTGAGAAAATTTCTGTAGTAAAAATAAAGTTTATATTAGTCTTGAACGTCGTAACTACAGAACAAGGTACATCAATCTCTTGAGTATAATATTCTTCTGGATATTTAAAGTTCGTGACTTTTGTAGCAATTATATTTTTGCAACAATAAAGTTGTAACAAAGAAATACGACTAGGAACAAATTAGTTCCTGTTAAACATAGTACGACTATCAAACCTGCTATTAAAGGTATCCGCGATAATCGTTAAACAGGATGATCAAATATAAATATCGTATAAAATCATGATCAAGTCAGGATACAAGGACATATCTGTACATAAAATAATATTTGACCTATGTAGTCTTATGTATTACGAACTAACTGTCCCGTACTTTCGGTACTAAGATTGGATCTTGGTAAAAAGCCTACTTAATCTTTATGTTTACGTGTTATAATATTTCTGTAGTCATGGTTATATCCTATCTTATCTCATGAAAATTTCGCTAATATAAGACCCACAAAATAATTTTCATAAGTTATTAGGTATAGATTTGCAATTTGATTTTTATGCTTACCGGAAAATTGCAATATCTGGAAGTCTAGATTTAAAAAAAGATAAAGCACAAAAATACAATTTAACTACTGCGTAAACTGATTTCTAAATTTGCGGGCCTGGAGAAAATGTTGATAGAATTTATAAGACACCGTGCCCATAGAATATAATCAGCTTAGGTTTTTCGTACATTTTGATACTATCTATAACCAGATTCTTAGAATTACTTCCAAGAGTTTTTGTATAGATTAGACAACATTATGTAAAGAATATCGTTTTAACAATGGTAATTTTATGACAAGTAAAACGATTACTATAGAAATATAAAATAAATAAAGTTCGGCCAGCAGTTATTTTTCCAAACGATAAAGGTGTTTTATTACATAGCTTTTGCGTTTAATGTAGATTTTTGTTTTAATGATACAGCATGTAATAAAGAATCAATATGAGATACCTCGATTAAAAATGTTTTTGCTGTAAACAATTACTAAATGTCTAAGGTACTAAGCAAGGGTTAAGAGAGATACAGATGAAAACTGAGATAACTTAAATGCGAACTCTAATTACATTACTAAAGTCTTATCATGTATCACCTAAGGTTAGCTCAAATAGCTAGTAAATGTAGATGTTGATTAAAATATCAACTTTTACATTAATTCGTAACTTTGTAACGCAATCTTTTGAAAGTCCAAAACTTTGCTTGATAATTGTGATAAAGTACTGTTAACTAGTTGTATGAGACTTTCATGTTGCTTTGGACGTAATATTAGGTAAAATAAATGAAGGATATTATTTCTGATGAAACTTTTGCTTGCATCATAAAGGAACAAACTAAGAAATAAGGAGGAAACTTTCAGTGATGCCTTTAGCTTGTTGTCTGGTGTCTGTAGTTATAGAAACTTGCAGGAAGTTTCGTAAACGACATAATATTATGAACACGACATTGACGTTGATGGTATTTGGAACAATCATCTATAGATCTATAGACCACGTTAAATCAACTGCCAAATTTATTATCATGATTAATGTAACGACTTACCATAAAAAAATATCAAAATATATGGCACCAATTGTGAACTTCAAACATCAAAAATATAGCCTTACATACTCGTACTTAGAAATAAAAAATGTAGTACTGGTAATATTTTTGTAATATATTTTTATGACAGTGCTTTGATAGCATTACTTATGTAGGTTGCTTCTTGTAGAAGTGCAAAAAAGCGAATTATTTTTTGTTTCATAATGAATCAATATTTTTCTTCTCTTTCTCTATTTCTTAATTTCATTTTTCTTTATTACAGATGATGTATTCAAGTAACGCATACCAGCAGTACAGTGGAGAGACGAACGTTTACAACGAAGGGATGAGTCGTGGTTGAACCACGACGAGCTGGCGATACGACATGCACACTATGAGTTTCAGTTACCGGCTTAAGATCGGCGTGGTGGTTATGGTCATCATGGTGCTTGGCTTCTTCAATGAAAGTCAAGGTATTGTATAATTCTCTTATCTTATATCATTTCATATATTTTTCTTCAGTACCTTTAAACATCTTTTAAAATTTCTCTCTTCTCATCTTTTTTTCCCCCACGACGGAATGGAGACGGTATATGCGTTTGGGGTGAGAGGTTGTTTGTGTATTTGTTTGTTTGTGCAAATTCATGTTGCCATTTTCTCCCAAACTATCTATCTAATTTTAATGCCGTGTTCAGTTATGGGTGGGCTTTAATTGGAGCATGTTCTTAGATAGGTACAATGATAACTCAACAGGGGGCGCTTCAGTAAGCATTTTTAATACAAATCAATGTTACCAATTTCCTCCAAAACTACTACTTCGATTTTGATGCAGCTTTCAATTATTAAGGCTCTGTACCCAAAGGGAAAGAACGTATCCCCATTACCAGTAATCCAGTATCTACTGTCCGTCTATCTGTATCCCATGAACCGTGAAAGTTAGACAGTTGAAACTTCCACAGATTATGTATTTCTGTTGCCGATATAGCTACAAATACTAAAACAGAATAAAACATTAGGGGTTCCATTCTAGAAACTTGATTTCGTGCGCGAGCCAAACTCACAATTGAATGGTTTTAAATTTCTTTTGTGCTTCACATCACCGTTGAGTTTGGCAGAGGTAAATTAACTCCCTTATTTCACCAATCAATGTATTCGGTCACGTAATAAGGTGAGCCTATTGCCGTATTCCGGGCAGTATTGTTGACTCAAGCCATGAGTCTGAGGCTGAGCCGGGCCTGTATATATCTGTCTGATGTTCAACAGCCCTATCCTTTAGTCGCCTTGTACGACACCGCTTGAACAGAGATGGGGTGGCCCAAATTCTACTATGCCGGGAACCACTCGGCAAATTTTCTCTTCAATTTTCTATTTGTACTTTATATGTCAATATTTCAGAACCAATAAAGGTCAGTTTATGTATATCAGATAATACAGTTGTATCTATCTACAATTTGGTTAATATGTCCACCCCATTCCATTGCCACTGTATCATTGGCAACATGGTAATTAATGATGCCTAATTTATCATTCGCTTGACTATAAGTTGTAATTAATAACCAGCTAACAATGCTTGTTACATTGAATTAATTGTTTAGTTTAGTGTTCGATGAAATTTGTTCTACGAATTAATGTGTGGAATTTAATATCATAATACGCTTATGTAGAATTTAGCATGAGGTTCATTTGTAATTTACGGTCATTTTGGAGTCAAATATTTTAAGCATAGTTTCGATAACAAATCATTTGGAAGTATTCATTTTGGTGGAGAATAATGAAAATTATTAAGCCCATTATTCCTTGATGTGTATCAATCGCATAGCTACTATATAAAAATAAGTCGGGTTTTCCTTCCTGACGCTATAAATCCAGAACGCACGAACCGATTTGGCTAATTTTGGTCTTGAATTATTTGTGAAAGTCCAGGGAAGGTTTGTACGTTGAGAAAAATTCGAATAATTGCCGGGAACCGACATCCACGCGAGCGGAGCCGCGAGCAAAAGCTGGTTTATTCTTAAAAATAATTTTATAGTGAAAAACTTATTTAGACAAACCCTAAACTCTGCAGCAAATCTAAAAGTCAAGTTCGTGGACGAGTCAATCGAGGCTGTTGATGAAACGTCAAACATAATCAGCATGAGCAATAGCATCGCAGTCTAATCAAACGGCTACTTTGTACTGCCTACACATGTTCTGATTAGCGAATCAGCTGCATCAAATCAGACGGCATTTGCATTGCATACGTTTACAACAGCTGTATGATCTAATTACGTAACTAAAAAAACGTTACTATTGCATTAAATTAGGCAAAGCGAACTCCAAATTAAGCACACGAAATTAAATTAAATTTTAAAGCAATTATATTCAAATCGATTTAACTATTCAACTCGATTTAGATTGGAAATTAATGTTTCTGACGGGATTTGAACCCGTGACCTTTTTTTCGTGCGGGAATCCCCTCGTATACCTCCCCCGCTGGAGCAGGAAGGGGAGGTTATGTCGGACTCTAACCGAGTAAAACCGCCGCGATAAAAACCGACTGAGAGTCGTGGGCAAGGCCGGGGGTGAGGTTGTCTTCGACATATCCCTCGCACACCGGCTGACCCAGGGCCATCCCTTACGGTCTGGTCCTCCCCTCCGTGACCATTCCCTTGGTAAAACATAAGTTGCGAATTTGAATAACAGCTAGTTATTTTTGAGTATACTTTCAGAAACTTTGAAATATTCGTTGCATTCGGGACGATCACCAAACTTTTTCTCCGAAGAGAACGATATCCTCAGCCCAAAATATAATACTGTGCGAGGGATATGTCGGTGACAACCTCACCTCCGGCCTAGCACCACGACCCACAGTCGACGTGCGGTTTTAGTCGGTTCAAGTCCGACATAACCTCCTCTTCCAACTCCGGCAGGGGGGTACCCGAGGGGATTTCCGCACGGAAAAAAAAAAAGAAAAGGTCGGTCATTCTGGAGGTCTATGGGACAGGCCTATGTTCAGCAGTGGACTATATATATTTATATATATTATGTATATTTGTGGTATATATGTGGTTGATATGACGATGATGATACAAGTCTCAGATATTTTTTATATACTTACCTACACTATACCAATATTCACAATGTCAACGTTTGAACAAAAGATTTATTATGTTTATATTTTCATATAGGTAATGCTATATGTATTACTTCTCTTCCAGGTTCACCCCTCTTCTGGGTGATAATTATAAGTTACAATATATCTCTATATAAATATTTCAAATACAGCGTTCATACTTCAAGGAATATGCTTTTCCAGTTCCCAATTAAACATCAGTTGGTAGTCTAAGCATCGCACAATACTCTATTCTCTCTTCTAACTAACTTCGTACTAAGATATCAAACTTAGGCAGAATAGTTCAGAATGGAAGTTGTAGGTAAACTTCGTATTGTCCAGAGGTAGTTTGTAGAACTGGCAACTAATTTGGCACCTCGCGATTTAGTTATATGGGGTACTCCGCATTAATCAAAGAACAGTTGCTTAGCTTAGTATAATAAACACAATATATTCTCGTCAGTGATACTAAGGTATGTTCACAGTGTAAGTTTCGCTACATAATATATCTGAAGGGTGCAAACACTTCAGTGTAATCCAGCCTTTAAGATACTTAAACATAAATTACTGTCAAGACTGTATCTGTGACTGTATTTTGAAACATTTTGTCTTAATTTATTTTTGTTTTATATTGGAAAAGTTCAAGACGGATATAAAATTTATTTCTAAATAGCTAGTATGTACTGATAACTTTAGAAGAAACACCTATAATGAGAAAAAATAAGAAAAGAAAACTAGTACTAGTGGTAATTTTACATTTTGTACCATAGTTGTTGAAGTAAATTTTAATAATTATTCTACATAGTTACTTAATAACTACTAGTCACCATCATCATCACCAAACTAAAAATACACATCATACACGTCGTATGGGTGTTTTATTTCTTTTGAATGGTAGTCTAATTAATGGACAAATGTAAGGTGAGATGTCAAATTATATTATTTTTCTTTGCATAATATATTTTTTCTCGGCTAAGGTGTTAAGCAAGCTTATAAGTCAAGTAAATAATAGCTCCCTAATTAGTGTTTATAAACTACCAATTTATGTTTTTACTTACGCATTACCAACCAATTTCAAGCAGTTCTGGCGGCCTACTTACAAGTAAAAATATGAACTTTACACGCAAATGTTATTTAACTACGATTTTCTGTAAGATGGAGAGTTCTTGTTCACTTGGGTGGGTGGCAACAAATTCGATCGGGACTTTCTGATATGAGGGATATTATGATGTTTTCCCCAATCCATATTAATATTATAAATGCGAAAGTGACTGTCTGTCTGTCTGTCTGTATGTTACGCTTTCGCGCCTAAACCACTGAACCGATGTTGATGAAATTTGGTATAAGGGTAGATTAGACCTTGAGAAAGGACATAGGCTATGTTTGGTCGCGATAACCAACATCCACGCGGGCGGAGCCGCGGGCAAAAGCTAGTGTAATATAAATCGTGGGTATTCATTTCAAGTCAGTTATGTAAAAAGTCTCAATTTATAACTTAAAACTCAAAGAAGTTGCAGGTCCTACTTCATTACAATCGTGTCTTGTAATTTTATTCCTTGCTGAAGGAAAAGAGGAGGGTGTAATGGAAAGGTCAACAATATAGAATTCCTCAACAGTCTTATCAGTTTTATGAATAAGTATAGTACACTTAACGAAGAAGAAAAAAAAGCAAGATCCTGCAATTCAGATCCTATTTAAGGTATTTGAACTGTCGGCAACGCTTAAATTAAGGACAAAGAATTGCTGAACTGTATAAACACAAACACAAAATGTTTATACCATCTGTTACAATCGAGAAAATAAATAAAAGGCATTGGAAATAAATTACATTCTTTTACTGAGCGTTTCATTACAATCGCGGATGCATGAAACCGCCCACTAGTTCATTTCTGTATGTTCATCACTTAACCTTACATTATCAACTCATTAAATTCAACCAAATATGTATTATTTAAAGTAAGTATTTTATTGAAATACGTCTTTTTATTTCTATAAGTAGACTGCAATCACAATTTGGGAATAAATTGCGCCCCGCCGGATCTCCGTAGGAAAAGTGCTGGCTAGAAATCGCGGAGGCCAATAGTCTTACTGCTGTGGATAGTGTGGATGCAGGTAGTAGAGGTAAAAGTCGGATCCCGGGCTCCAAGGCGAGCGATGGATGTGACCGGGATTAACATAATGATAATGAGGATGATATACACAGGCTGGTGAAATCCCCGGCTACTGTATACCTAGGGCCGTATTCAGTAAAAAAGCAGTGCAATGGAGGAGCCACAGACAAACCACTGAACCGATTTTGATGAAATTGGACATAGGGGTAGAATAGACCTTGAGAAAGGATATAGGCTTCATTTGATTGCGATAACTGACATCCAAGCGGGCGGAACCGCGGTCAAAAGCTGGTAAAATATTTTCCTTTTTGTGTGCCTTTAAATACACTATGAGAAAAATTATGATGCATGAAAAATTTAACTTTGTGACGTCATTTTAGGCCTGTTTAAAACAACTGATGTGTAACACAGAGAACATAGTATTAGACGTTGACACAAATGTAGCTAAGATTTTATATTCTACGTAGGGTTAACAAAAGTCTGTGAGCTGCAGCGACCTATTTAGATCTATTGTGAAACAAGTACAGCCTTTTGTTTAAGAACTAGAATAGAACAGAACTGTTTTGTATACTAGAGCTGCTTTAATGTATATTTAGATAAAAAACGATTAATTTTATTGTTCAGCTCGTGTAAAACAACACATTTTTCCACACCATCAGTTATTTTGTCCGCTTCATTGATCAAAATAAAACTTTTTTCATTTGAATGATACTCATTCAGCACAACATCATTATTTTTAATACAGATACTTGAAACGTTGTACATTCTAAATAATGTTGTTCAATGGTCCGTGTTATGTCAGTTGATATAACTATATCATATGGTTATGTCGGACTTGACCCGACTAAACCCGCAATTTCACGTGTCAAAGAATAATCAATCGTCATTCAGCATAGTGGCTAGTTATTGCAATTATGCCTAGTCGAGCATTACCAAATAACTTATTCAGGTCTATAAGTCCATACTAATATTAAAAATGCGAAAGTAACTCTGTCTGTCTGTCTGTCTGTATATCTGTATGTTACGCTTTCACGCCTCAACCACTGAACGGATTTTGATCAAATTTGGTACAGTGATAGGTTAGACCTTGAGAAAGGACATAGGCTATGTTTGGTCGTGTTAACCGACATCCACGCGGGCGGAGCCGTGGGCAAAAGCTAGTTGTACCATATTTTCCAGACGTTCCGTGATGTAATAATCTTATGATCACTTAAGGCGTATGTAAGGCAAAGTAGTCGTATAATTAATTAATTTTAAAATTATTAAACTACAAAGTCAACATTGGGTCCCCTGGGTCCGTTTCCCTCATTTTTCTATTCCAACGCTCATGGTCATCGGCATTCCCAATAGTCGTATTCAACTATAAAGTGTTTAAAATTAATTCTAGTAAACAAAAGTGAGTGCTAGGTGTCAGTTTAACACGAAAATAAATGCAGTGTCACTCTTCGTTGCGACAAGAATTTGTCAGTAAGCGACTAAGTGCTGCCCCGTCAGCATCCCTTGTTTCATGGATACAAGGATTTCTGTTTGCATTACACTATAACATTAATTTACAAAATGCATTGCATAAGCGAATGTTTTTCAACTTTGCTAATATTTTACAAAGGCGACATATCCATGGGCCTCTCACAATATGTGCTATTGCTCCTGATCCTCCACCTTTCGCATTCAGTCTTTCCCAACCAATTTTTATGGCGTCAGTTTTTTATAATCGGACTTCAAACAGTTTTGAACATTTTTTTTTCATACTGCTACAATATTAATGGTTTTATGATCTTCATAGTGACTACACCTTAATGTGGAATAAATTTCATTTTCTACTCACGTCCTGACGTTGTGTTTCTGTTGGTGAGTAGGGTCGTCAGAGTGATATTAGTATGTACCAATTTACTAAATTTCATCATAAAACTATTACTATATTGTTTGTGTCTCCAGTCTATCAAATATCTGATCAATAACATCAGTATCTACTGTAAATTTATAACGAAGAAACTCAGACAACAAAGAGCGTCAGTTAGTATTGTTTTTACAGTTGTATTCTGTGAATAAATAACAAACTGAAAGGCTAACCAACATTTGATCAATTCACAAACATTCACAAACAATTCACAAAGATTTAAAAGAGGCGACTGGTACGAGTACCCTAAACCTAATCTTCGAACATGCTGGAAATACCTATCCGATATTTTCTAGAATACCAAAGTCCCATAATCCCAAACAAAACCTCGCTTCTATTCCTAGTCACGTGTGAAATTATACCTTACAATGTACACCATAAAATGCAAACGGTCTTCCAAATATCAAATCGTATCTATTACCAAATAACACGCATGGAGTGTTACAATATTTGCGCAAAAACAACAAATGTTTGCCCAACTAATGTGATTATTTTGTTCAAATAGATTCACTCACAAACTACGCCGCTCGTTCGGAATATTTTACAGGGCCAACATTTGGATATTGTTTGTCATGTATGTGTGTTTCAACTTGGATTCCCATTGTGTGGGTGGTGTACCGCAAATAACTTTAGCGCTGGATTGTTTTTCAATTAAAAGTTATTTTATTTACGTGTTTATTTTGTGAAGTATTTTTGTTTCATCGGAAGCATCCTGTGAAACTGTTAGTTTTGATTCGTTCTGTTATTATTCGTCTTTATAAATATTGTTACTTTTAGTATTCAATATCTTAGTCTCGAGTTAAGTTAGTTAAATGGTTTGTACTATTTTTCTAAATATTTTTCTAGTGATATAGGAGGGTACTAAGCGCTCTCGATTACATGGTTATTGGTAATAATACTTAATTCTAAATTATGAAAAAATATTAGTAGTTCAATGAGTTTTAGCAAATACACTTTTAGTTCCCAATGAAATAGTATAGAAATCATAAAATTCATGACAACTCGTAATAATGATTTTATCTTGAAGTGAACATAGAGTTATTAAATGATTTATAAAAATCGAATTTACAAAAGTTAACCAAAAACAATTTTACTTAAAGTACTTTGGTAACAAATACAAAAAGATGATCAAACGAAGAAGAAACCGGAAAATATAATATAATTAAAACAATGAAATATGTAATTACAGAACCCCGTAGCGCCCATTATAAAATTTTTCTCTTAATAATTGTGATCATTCTAAGTAATCCCTAATTGAATGAATGGCGGAATTAAGTGATTTCCGGCCGTGGAACAAATTTCCATTTTTTCGTATTACAACTTAGATATTGCTCCAATTATAATGGCAAATAATCAGAACTTTCGTATTAATGGTTCGCTCTTTTTTGTTTTGACTTGTGAATGGTTTGTTAAAATTGAAATTTTGTTTTTGTTATCCTAACCTGCAGGGAAGACTGTGAGATTGGTAGTTAAGTATACCATTATTTTTAATAATATGGTCATTAGGAGAAAATTACTTGGCGAAGGAAGATCGCCGATAAGATAATATTGATATAGTATTTATTAGAATTTCCGTTTATGATGATTCTAAATGTAAAACCTTTGCTGGTTTCAGTAACTCGCATTTTAGAATTTGGTGGAATTTCATAATAATAGATTAAAGAATAATAAGTAGAAGCAATAATAATAATATTAAAGAGAATGCATCCTATAAAATAATATGCTGGTATCAAACAATTTGTTACAGATAAGATCATACCGAGATGATAAAAGATTTTCTTTGTGTAATAATAAAGCCTTTTTTATCAATTTATACACGATTGCCGCCACCAACGGCATGAACTTTGAAGGCGTCGCTTGCGGAAAAAAAGGGAAACAAGGGAACAGGAAAAAGGAATAAGAAAGGAGTAAAGGCATCCGGCACTGATATTAATTGAGAGGGAGGGACGTCCCGGTGAAGTCGACCATCACTAACGCTAAAAAAACATGACTGTCACCTTGATTTATTATTAGATTTTCAGATGAAGGAAAGAGTGCATATCGTAAAATACTTTTTGGATAAATCGGAACCATGTTTCATTTATCTTATAATCCAAGGCAAAGAGTATAGGCTAATCTGACGCTTACTAAAACCTACTATGAAACGTTTAGTGGTTGAGCTTCAAATTCAATAAAAAAATTGATAATATTCTGAATTGTGTAATTTGTTGTCTTGTAATTTGTCTGTCTGTCCAGCTTGTAGGTGAGATTAGGTGAGATTGGCGTAGGCTCCAAAGATCAAGATGTGATCTATACACCAATTACTAATAATAATAATATAGCAATATTGATTCTGAACATAAGTATTTCGAACACAGTGTGCTTGCATTTCAAGTCATACGCATATTGCAAACGTCCATAAATTCAAATTTGAGAGCGTGAGACCTTTTCCATAATGTTTTGTAAACAATATTTCGTTCAACCCAGTTATTAACTGGATGTAACAAAACAAAAGAGGGTTACAATTTCCGAAATCGCACAAGAAACAAAAGACATTTTAGTGAGCACAGATGTTATTAATGTGTTTCATTAGTGCGCGCACGGATAGTGGTATATGGAAACGGTAGAGTGTAAAACCGTTGGGATTTTGAGCGTAGTTTGTAATTTTGATTGCTCCCATATTATTAATATTCGTGGCTTACTTTTTGTTTCATACTCGGATTAAATATTAGGGTACAATTAGATATCATTAATTTTATGCTATACGTTAAATAGTGATTTTAGTTTCATCAGTGGTGAAGAAAGTAATTATAAAAATGCATATGTGTTTAAAAGATCCCAGGTACTTTTTCTCTGGCGTAGGCAGAGAACATCGTTCTGATTTCAATTCAGTTGTCATACAGCATACCTACATTTATTTCAAATATAGAATTTGTAAAAAAATGTTAACAATTTGTTTTACTGGCAAGTAATTTAGAAAACCTGATTCTTAGCATCAAGTCGAATATAAATTCATATAGTAAATTTATGAAGTCTTTTCCATACGCATGTAATCCTTGCAATGGCAATATTTGTGTAAATCTTGAGACGTGTTATAAAGTCGAAGAAACTCAACTAATTACTGAATTTCTTGTACAAATGCTGATTTGTGCAAGAATTTTCAAGTTGACTTGCAAAATTTCAACAAATATCTTGAATTTTCGGCGACAAATTGTAATTATTATATTAGGCGTGGTGTGTTACTTCAATAGCAAGTGTAGAAATTGTTATTTAGGGATAAGGTAAAACGTGGGCTATGCTTTAATTTAAGCTCGGGCATAATTTTCGGGCCTGTAATCATTAAAGGCGAGGTAAGTATTACGACGGGTTTATATAAGAGATAATTTCTTGACAATAACATTGATAGTAGGTGAAGTTGGTAGGCTTACATTACTCGAAAAATTGAGGTTTTGGAGGGAATTTCGTCAGCAGTAGATACTAGATTTTTTAAAGTAGGTTCTAGAACCGAAATTATAAGCTTTACTGGTACTCTTTTAGTTAAGATACACTGCTTTTATGAGGAGAAAATTCAAGTCGATAAATTACCGTGACCAGCAAACCCTCGATCAGAGTCAACCTCTTAATCTAAGTCAGAATCATAAAAGCAACCCTCTGAAGGAGGAAGTAATGAAGAAGAACAAGTTCATCGTCTTTTAATACATTAAATGAATGAAATGAAAATATATTAAAAGCAAAAGTATGTACACATTATTGCGAAATACAAGTATTACTTACATACGATTTTGTAAACATAAACGAAGTAAATAATATAACGTAAATTGTTAATTAACATACGAACTGTCAAATTTTGTACTCTGCATTTCACTTGCAACGTCTCCGGGGGAATCACAAAGTAGTAGAAGCTATTCAGTCTGCAGTTGACGGTGGTATTTCATATATGAAGGTACAATGTGCTACATGTTTAAATTATTAAGTTAGAGTTATGATACAAAACGTGTACCTTTAAATAAATTATTTTAATGAAAACTGATTACATAATTTACTTTTTTATTATAAACTAGCTTTTGCCCGCGGCTCCGCGCCCGTGGATGTCGGTTATCGCAACCAAACATAGCCTATGTCCTTTCTCATGGTCTAATCTAATCCTATCCCAAATTTCATCAAAATCGGTTCAGTGGTTTAGGCATGAAAGCATACAGACAGACATACAGACATGTAGACAGACAGACCGACAGACAGAGTTACTTTCGCATTTATAATATTAGTATGGATGATGGTGGTACCTACAGTTGTACTGACTCATACTTACACTATACGAAGTAGGTAATTGATACGAAGAAGTTAAAGAAAAGCGTTGAGTTCCATCAGACCCGTAGAATGAAACATAATATTAGTTTTGCTCACTTGAATTTTCCGTTGAACAATTAAACCAATACGTAATAAGACATCTATAACTACTAAAATATAGATGAGTTTGCTTTACCGCAATCGAGTCACGATGAATAAATGACGATACTTTTTCATCT
The DNA here is from genome assembly GCA_914829495.1 of Eilema sororculum. NCBI lineage: Eukaryota > Metazoa > Arthropoda > Insecta > Lepidoptera > Erebidae > Eilema > Eilema sororculum. The sequence continues at coordinate 6,652,757 of OU618532.1, forward strand.
GGGTAAGGGATCACAGAGCTATAAATTATTAAAGATATCTCTTGGGCAGAGAATGAAAAAATACAGAAACACCTGAACAGAGATAAGGACTCGTTGTAAAAGTTAATTTGTTATAACTTTGATAGAAAATTCAATCATCCTATAAAGAATAATGAAGAAGATAATGTATCAGAAAAACAAGTGGATTCATTAGTCTTTAGTTACTTCTGAAATTATTTGCCAGGAAAATTAATTCACAATCATTATTTTTATATTAACTTACAAAGCACAATCATTATTATTATGATAATAATTTCTTTTAATGTCTTCTTATACATTTTTTGATAACGCTGATGATGCATTAAAACTTACATCTCAATATTCGTTTATGAAATGACAAGCATTTCATAAACGAGTTTTTTACCCTCAGTACCGAATGAAAATCAATCTAGATTAGATTTTCAATTAAAATGGAAGGAGATTACAACACAGATGGAAATTGATTCCGTTCCATTTGCAGATTTATAATGAATTGAGGTAAATTAAGCGTAATTCATAAATTTAACGTAGTGGTAATAATGGCAGCATCAAAAACACCTGAACATAATTAATTGTAAGTCTGAATTTCTGTTGAATCAGAAGTCCGTTTTGTTTTGGATGCCTACATTACCTACAATTGAGAATTTAGATGCTGGTGGGACGTGTAAATAGTCCTGCCACTGGTGTGTTTGCATACAAAGCGTATAAGAACCTGTGACCTGCAGTTAGGTTGTAATGAAAAGAAAATACACATGTGACCGCTTCTATGAACGAAAACGCAAGAGAACCGGCACTGACCTGAGTTCCACCTCGTGAGGATTCAGCTGTAGACAGGCGTGGTTTCTGGCACGTGCTGGTGGGTAGGTATGTTTCGACCGGCCGGTTATTTTCTTGAATTTGTCGTTTTCTTCCGATACACTTCACTTATACTGACTTGAGAATGTGGCCAAAGGAACTTATAGAATTACACAGAAAAAGAAACGAGGAGTTGAATTACTCAAACTTCCGTTTGGTGCGGAGCGGGTGAGAGACACCGTTCGGTGCAGCGTTGAGTCACTGACTAATTAAAAAATGAACGGGTTGAACGTCAGCCGTGAAGCTTGAGAGTCTCGCTCATAGAAACTTCGTTCTCAAAATATAGTTCGAAAAGATCCGTTCACAGCGCCATCCATTGGCCTTCTTCAACACTAAGTGGTCAACAAATGAGCGCCAATATTCAAACATTATTCGTTCATAAAAGCGGTTTCTTAAATTACAAAATTGAAATACAATTAAATTATGTGGGAAATAATTAAGAAAGTACATAAGCGCTCCACCAGATGCGTACTTATTCGTTATTTTAGAAGTACCTACAGGCTAAAGGAATTACAAAGTAACCTTACAACAATCATTTTAATAGCCTACATATAGTTTATAAGGTACTAGCTTTTACCCGCGGCTCCGCCCGCGTGGAGGTCGGTTATCGCGACCAAACATAGCCTTTGTCCTTTCTCATGGTCTAATCTACCCCTATACCAAATTTCATCAAAATCGGTTCAGTGGATTATGCGTGAAAGCGTAACATACAGACAGACAGACAGACAGAGTTACTTTCGCATTTATAATACTAGCTTTTGCCCGCGGCACCGCCCGCGTTGATGTCGGTTATCGTGACCAAACATAGCCTATGTCCTTTCTCATGGTCTAATCTACCCCTATACCAAATTTCATCAAAATCGGTTCAGTGGTTGAGACGTGAAAGCGTAACATACAGACAGACAGACAGACAGACAGAGTTACTTTCGCATTTATAATATTAGTATGGATATGGATTAAGTATAATATTAGTATGGATTTTTGAAGACCATTCCTGATGATGACATAAAATATGACCTTTTAAACATAAATGAAGAAAATATTAATGTAGAGTGAGCATTATATTATATACATAATCATCGGTTCATCTATGAAATAATACATAAAATACCTGATGTCAAAATGGATGATATCAAAAATCGGATTTTTCCTGAAATTACATTATACTTATATAACTCTCAACCTACTAAAATAACAAAAGATTTACCGTTGAAAGTATGATTCTTCCGGGTTTCAACACGGACCTGTAAAAATAGACATAATCATAGAAATTTAGCCATTTATACGTCAGAGCGCGCTCAGTGTTATGAGCGAGTCCCCGAGGTGTGCTGAGAGCCTATATAAAGGTTATCTTTGTACAATATTCCGGCCTTATGATGTTTTATATTTCACTTGGTTGAAGAGAAGCCACGCTTTGAAACACTGATGCTTGAAATTATGTTATACTGTCTTTTTCATGCGAATTTACTAGCATTAATATATGACAGTCTAACGTTATTTTTGAATTCCTAAGAGAGTAATTTTTCTTGGTATTCAGAATTTTTCTGTATCTCATGCATACAGAAAAGTCTAAATTACCGAGAAAAATTACTGTGTTTTCGAAATATCAAATAAAAAAATAAAAATAAAGCTGAATCGTTTTTCAAACCAACTGTTTCACTCCCAAAAACATAAATTGTATCTAAAAATCTATCTATCTTATAATTAAAGACTCATTGAAAACTTTCATGAACATAAAAGTCGGTGCTTACAACTTTAGTCAGCTTATTCGGCTTTTCAACATCCTAGGGCTGATTCATGAAAGCACTAGCTGTGAAGATTTTGTGTAGTGCTACTTAACTTTCAGGAATTTACTATTCAGTTAGTCGATTTTGAAGAATATTTCTACTATAGTAATTTATTTTTAGTAGTATTGGAATTATAAATAATGTTAGCTTAGAATGTTAGCAAATTATGTATGCCAAACTGTGAATAATGCGGCAAAAAAGTGAAAAAATGTTTAAGCAAATTAGTTGAATCGGTGTTAAGGGAATACAAATATTGAATATAATAATTAAAATAATACCAAAAGTAACGTTGATTTTCTGCAACCATCCTCACGGGAATAAATGGCCAAAAAACCCGCTAAATTTAGAATTATTAAAAAATTTACATATATTTAAAAAAAAAACTAATTTAAAAAAAGAACATAGTCACTCTTTGATTCGTCCTTGAACCTCCACTTTACATAAAATTCATACGCACGCACCATCAGGTGCGTCCATTAACATATCATCGCATAAAGTACGCAAGTACAGTTGAAGTTCTCTTCTGGGATGCTAGCCACTTTTCCCAGCTATAGGCCGTCATCCACTTAGGCATCTTTATTATAAAAGTTTTGCCATTCAGCAAACACTCCACATTACACGCTGGTGTAATATACAGTCTTTATGAGCTAGGTTAGGGTAAGGTTATTTTGTTAGCGTGTACTAAACTGAAAATTACGTTTCGCATTATATATTTTATTAGATAATGCAATGAAATTAGGTATGTAGAATTCTATTTAACCTGAATGTTAACAATTGTAAAAGATAGCCTATACTATGCCTGGTTCAAGCAGAAATGTACAAAACCATATACGAATACAAAGTACTAGAAACAGGAAAACATAGAACATAAGGTAACTTAATTGTCCGAAAAGAAAATAAGAGCTGATATTTTTGATTAAATTAATAAAATAGATTAAACACTCTGACGAATAATTAAAACATATATTAGGATTCAATGAGATAAGATTTTATATATTTGGTACTTATAATTAGCTTTGCCAATAAATAATAATTTAGGTATTTATTTTTAAAAAATTGTATATAAATCCTAAGTTATAAATGTCAATTATAGATGTATAATCAGGGTTGGGAGGTCAGATGGTAGTCACTCCTGAAAAATCCGACATACCATTGGACTTGAGACCAAACTTTGTGAGTGAATCACTATGAGAATGATTACTAAGACCGATATAAAACTTCATATAGATGTCAATAGAAAAAAAAATCAAGACCATTTGCCGAAAACTGATAGATAGATATCAGAAACTAAACCTTTATTTGTTATGCTTGTGGCGACATCACATATATCCTGTGCGAGGAAAGCGAATCGTACTAGTTAGAAACCATTGACCCTGTATTACGATATATGAAACGTTCCACCATTTCAGAGGCAAAATTGGAACATGAACTCCGTTTCTCTACACGCCTATTACTAACTGCTCAATAACTTTGAATTGCTCGATAAATTGTGAAAAGTGTCCCAATTGTGTCAACCTTTACGTAATTTTTATTTTCAGATATTGCTAGCAGGAGATTCTGGTTACGAGTTCGTACATTTTCACTTGGTACAAAGAGAGAGCTCAGAGCATTGTTAACGATCCAAAACTTACAAACGCTACTAAATCTCTAAGCTTTATAATAACTTTTGCATTTCTCTACGTATTTTTCCATTTGTGTAATGGCTTACGTTCTGAGAAATCATTTTATACTTTTTATCAGCAAATTGTGAAAATTGCTTTTCTTCTATGGTTTTCTTTAATATTTACGGTTACGAAGAGTCATTAGTGATGGATCTGTCGACATGGATGTCTGTCAGCAGAATTGTAGACAACTAGTTCCATAAAAAAACTAAATCCAATTCGGTTAATCCGTTTAGGAGCTACGATGCCACACACACGCACACACACACACACACACACCTACACAGACATGGTCAAACTTCGTTCTTCGTCGTTTTTTGTGTCGGGGGGTAAAAAAGAAGTATATTAAATTATTAAAGTTACTATATGCGATTTTTATCTAAAAACTATTTTACATACATTCACTCCTAGTTTCCACAACTATTTTACATGGGTTCCATGTTTGAGTTATGGATTTAGTGTACGTGTAAAACTAAAGTTTCTCCAAAGTCAAGTTCGCCAAGGTTGGCCGGCCTTGATATTCTTTATGCAAAATATTAAAGAACAGATGGTATCACAACTTTGGATTTATTGAGGAGCATGTTCTCAATCCATCTCGAGTTACAGAGACGTCCGGTTATATACATTGCTAAAAGGAATAGCATTAATTATTATGCTATTTCTTGCGGTAGAATGCTGGAGTCAGTTCAACAGGTCAAGTTTAATAGTGACGTTTCGAGTGTTGTTTTGATTCGCTTCTTTCTAAAATGAACTTCCATGCATATCTAGATGCTTTTGCCATATACATTTTGGGAACTTAACAAAGCAAGTAAAGAACATCCAGATACTTTTTATTTAATGCTTGGTGTATTAAATAACAAGTTTGTCTGTTTGTTCTTTTAACTATTATTCTACTATGAACACTTATAAGTCAAGTTTAGTGATACTTTAAACCTCACAGGGTTTACCCCAACAGTATGACTCAAAGGTCACAAATGTTGATCAAAGCAGTTCAATCTAGATGAGAATATTAATTTGCTAAAAGTGTAATAGAACATTAAATTAAACACACCAACAACATATTTAAATAAATTAACCCTAAACTTAACTGAATAACATACGTTATATTTCAACAGCGTGAACATATTAAGTGAGATTAAATAAGTGAAAATTTCTCACAAGTTTTCTCCAAGTCAATTTTCTCATCCATTGCTGCAAACTGAGACAATACTAGTTATGATTGGAACTTCGTCTTTAACGAGCCAGTATTTCCAACGTATAGTAATATTGAATAAGAGCTTCTTACTTACTGCACTTAACCTGCAGCTTCAGCACTTTAACTCAAGGGATTTTATACAGTTTATCATAAATTAGCTTTTCGTTCATATTCAAATGCAGTACAAAAGTTACTGCTGCTTGTAGTAATTGGTTGAACTTAATACCTAAATAGTCTTACAAAATATTATGAATAGTATACTCTTGGTACGGGTTTTTTCTACATTTGGTCACTATTATAGTATTTGTACAAATAGTTGAAGTTGAGTCATATTAAGTTAGTAGTAATAACTATAACTATGTATTCATATTTCATATCTATTTATTTATTTCGAGAATCATAAGTTACCAAGAGGTGTTATTCAAAGATTATACTGATAACATACGCTATGTTCTAACTATTGTTATGAATGTACAAATATAATTATGCTGTACGAAAATGCGGTTACAACAATGAAATGAAATAAATTCGGGAACGTTTGCACTGAATCACTGCAGACTTGAATACCTACTTATAATATTTATGTTGGACATAAAGTTTGCCAACAGCGTACGTGGAAATTTTACCTTACGTGAAAACAAAAATCTATGCGCATTTATTCATTATTAGATCCTCCCTGATGCAATGTTTGTACGATAAATCATTGTCTTGCCTACCCTTTCGGTACATAAATGCATAATTTCTCGATACCAAACAACCTTTTGACAAGCAATGTTATGCAAATGAGTGTCACGCAAATACGATTTCTAATATAGGTTTGTTTCGTTATCATCGGGTATTCCGCAGTGGTCTCGTATTGAACAAATATCAACTGTATTGTTCTTGACATTACTGGAGATTGTATTAGGGTGGTTATGTGATATACCAATGTTATTCTTTTGGACGAATTTTAGGGAAAATTTAAAGCCTATTTTTTTCGTTTTTTTTTTTCTTATTTCGTTGTATGTTATAACTTAGGAGGTTTACACTAACAGTTATAATTGGGTATTGTCTAACTGTGCTTATTAAATAAAGAATGGTAAAAGAGCGATAAAAATTGGGCCGGAACTTGTTTTATAGTTTTTATTTATTTTTAATCATCCACCTATAATAGTAACTGATTTGACTATTAAATTGTATAACGTTACTAAATCTTTTTTCATACAAGTAAAAAGTAACCAATTTGACTGGTCAGTAGAATACCCAATTGCCGCTAGAAATATATTTTCATAGCCATAGTAATTTTTAATACCCAATTGCCGCTAGAAATATATTTTCATAGCCATAGTAATTTTTAATACCCAATTGCCGCTAGAAATATATTTTCATAGCCATAGTAATTTTTAATACCCAATTGCCGCTAGAAATATATTTTCATAGCCATAGTAATTTTTAATACCCAATTGCCGCTAGAAATATATTTTCATAGCCATAGTAATTTTTAATACCCAATTGCCGCTAGAAATATATTTTCATAGCCATAGTAATTTTTAATACCCAATTGCCGCTAGAAATATATTTTCATAGCCATAGTAATTTTTAATACCCAATTGCCGCTAGAAATATATTTTCATAGCCATAGTAATTTTTAATACCCAATTGCCGCTAGAAATATATTTTCATAGCCATAGTAATTTTTAATACCCAATTGCCGCTAGAAATATATTTTCATAGCCATAGTAATTTTTGATACCCAATTGCCGCTAGAAATATATTTTCATAGCCTTAGTAATTTTTAATACCCAATTGCCGCTAGAAATATATTTTCATAGCCATAGTAATTTTTAATACCCAATTGCCGCTAGAAATATATTTTCATAGCCATAGTAATTTTTAATACCCAATTGCCGCTAGAAATATATTTTCATAGCCATAGTAATTTTTAATACCCAATTGCCGCTAGAAATATATTTTCATAGCCATAGTAATTTTTAATACCCAATTGCCGCTAGAAATATATTTTCATAGCCATAGTAATTTTTAATACCCAATTGCCGCTAGAAATATATTTTCATAGCCATAGTAATTTTTAATACCCAATTGCCGCTAGAAATATATTTTCATAGCCATAGTAATTTTTAATACCCAATTGCCGCTAGAAATATATTTTCATAGCCATAGTAATTTTTAATACCCAATTGCCGCTAGAAATATATTTTCATAGCCATAGTAATTTTTGATACCCAATTGCCGCTAGAAATATATTTTCATAGCCTTAGTAATTTTTAATACCCAATTGCCGCTAGAAATATATTTTCATAGCCATAGTAATTTTTAATACCCAATTGCCGCTAGAAATATATTTTCATAGCCATAGTAATTTTTAATACCCAATTGCCGCTAGAAATATATTTTCATAGCCATAGTAATTTTTAATACCCAATTGCCGCTAGAAATATATTTTCATAGCCTTAGTAATTTTTAATACCCAATTGCCGCTAGAAATATATTTTCATAGCTATAGTAATTTTTTTTCTTGCTCTGCTGTGAACCGCTTATTATTCTCCATCTCCACTCATCATCATCATCCACAAAATGACGTTAGTCCTGATTGCATCCGAGGCCACCGTGCTCTCGGAGCTCAGGGTCCGTCCGCCTTCCTGCTCTTTCTCCTCCACTTCGCTCGATCTTGGGCGTCCAAGGTAGTGAAACCGTTTTCACGCATGTCACCCTCCACGACGCCATTCTCCATCTGCACTATACTAGGTAAAGCACCTCATAAAACTGAGTACTTAGTTTAAAAACTGTTCCGTTAACCAATGCAGTATTTTGTTACTCTAAAAGACGGCGTCTCGTGCTCGAGGGCTAATAGACGCTGTTATAAAACGGAAAATTCTCTTTGACCAGTCTGTGTACAACATACATTTACATTATGCAAATATTATACTATGTCGGTAAATGGTTCTTGTACAGTCAACATCAGAAAGATGTTGACGTACAGAGTAGGCAAAATTATTTTAATTTCGTTTTTTACCCCCTCTAGTTGACTGATTGTTCTGATATTTGTTACACACCTTTAGTTTGGAAAATAACATAATAATATAATTTAAATCAATAAAACAAGTTTTATTTGCTCTTAATATGAGAGTTATAAAACCATTTTGAGAGATCGTCGTCAAGATATTTATGACGCTGACTGTAAAAAAATGTTTTCAATATTTAGCGTTAAATTTGTAAACATAATATAGGTAAAACTAGGAAGAATCATGTACATTTTTTACTATGCGTGCAGAAGAAAGAAGAATGCAGATATTCAACTCCTAGATAGTAGGTAGGTATACTAAAAAAAATAAAGGTCATTATTGATTGTACCTAAAGGTATGCTATCGTTTAACCTATATTAACCTAAAAATATAATTAAGAGGAACTAATATTATTTTCTAAGATAAGTATCAATTTTTACGTTTTGAAATTGGTGTTACAAAGTTCGATTATTATTTTTCCATTTAAACCTTTTACACATTTTGACCCAAATAATAACATATACATATAGCAATACAGATACAATAACATACATACATAATAACAGAAATTCACACCTGTATTTCCCGAAGGGGTAGGCAGAGGTGCTAGCACCCACATTTCGCCAGTTTATGTTTAGGTCCCAATGCAATAGGTGGCGAGCCTATTGCCATTAACTGGGCACTTATAAACCTGCGATAAATACAATAACATCATTAAAATAACAACAAAAATCCCGAAAGAATTGAAAACAGTTTTATTCAATGTTTAATATTTCATCATTCCAATCAGTCAATATCCAGACAATTAAAAACCTATGTTTGGAATCTATTTTTTTTTTTTTTTCAGACTCAATAAATTTAAATAATGTTCGAAATTGCCAAATACACCCGGTACAATTTCACTACAAAATGGTTGCAATGTGCTCGATTCTCGGTAAACCACCCTGTCATTGGCACCTGTCCATTTCGTTGGCACTTTTGAGTTTTAAGTGATATAACACTGGTTTACCATATCAGCAAGTGGATATAAGTGTAAAATATTTGCCTATTGTTTAACTCTCATCCTTTAGAGTTGAGAGTACGCTCTTCTGACGACGACGTGCCCGAGGTCACTTGGGTAGAACTAGAGCTGGCGGTGCGACGGCTTAGAGCCAAGAAGAACACCGCCCCGGGACCCGACGGCATTCCAGGCCGTGCGTGGGTCCTAGCTCTAGGAGAAGACGGTCTCGAACCCCGACTGCGAGGGTTCCTCAGCGCATGCTTGGAGCGGGGCCAGTTTCCGAAGATGTGGAAGACGGGGAAACTGGTCCTCATCCGCAAGGACGGACGCCCGGCGGACGAGCCGTCCGGGTACCGGCCCATAGTGTTGCTCGACGAGGTGGGCAAGCTCTTCGAAAGAGTGATTGCCAAGCGCCTCGTCGAGCACCTCTCTAGAGTGGGGCCGGACCTAGCGGACACTCAGTACGGCTTCCGCCGGTGGCGTTCCACTGTGGATGCCATCATGCGCGTGAGGACTCTGGCGGAGGATGCGGTTGCCCGGGGCGAGGTGATGTTGGCGGTGTCCTTGGACATCTCCAACGCGTTCAACACCTTGCCCTGGAGTTGCATCAGGGAGGCGCTCGTGTACCACGATGTGCCTCTCTACCTCCGCCGCATAGTCGGGGCGTACCTGACGGAGAGGGCCGTCATCTACCCAAGTGCGACCGGCGTCGGTAGGCGTGAGATGTCGTGCGGTGTCCCACAGGGATCGGTCCTGGGGCCGCTCCTGTGGAACATCGGATACGACTGGGTGCTTCGCGGTGAGCTCGCGTTCGGGGCCACCGTCACGTGCTACGCGGACGACACGCTAGTGACGGTGAGTGGCGCTACACACCGCGAGGCGACCCAGAGGGCCACGACCGCTGTTGCTCAAGTCGTGGATCGGATCCGGCGGCTGGGTCTCGAGGTGGCTCTGCACAAATCCGAGGCCTTGTTCTTCCATGGTCCTCGGCGCAGGCCACCCCCGGGATCCAGCTTGACAGTAGGAGGTACTCCCATCGACATCAAGCCCCGGTTGAAATACCTGGGGCTCGTACTCGACGGTCGGTGGGACTTCGGAGAGCACTTCCGAAGTCTGCGCCCCAAACTGTTGGTGTCAGCTAACGCGCTGGTGCGGCTGCTGCCCAACTTGAGGGGCCCAGAGGACTCCTGCAGGAGACTCTACGCGGGTGTCGTGCGGTCTATGGCCCTGTACGGGTGCCCCGTGTGGGCGGACGCCCTGCAGGCCAGGTTCGTGCAACTGCTGCATGCGCCGCAGCAGACGATGGCCTGCAGGGCCATTAGGGGGTACCGCACGATATCCTTTGAAGCGGCGAGTCTCCTAGCCGGATCGCCACCGTGGATCCTGGAAGCGAGATCCCTTGCGGCACTGTATCGGTTCCGTAAGGAGGCGCGGGAGCGGGGATACGATCCCGAGCCCGAAGACATTCGGGCCGAGAGGTCCCGGCTCCACGGGATCATGGTGGCGGAGTGGGAGCGACGACTTGAGCAACGACGCGCCGGGCATGCCGTCATAGAGGCGGTAAGGCCCATCATGGGGGAATGGCTCGAGAGGCCACATGGCAGCCTCTCGTATCGACTGACGCAGATTATCACCGGGCACGGGTGCTTCGGGAGATATCTGTGTCGGATCGAAAAGGAGCCAACGTCCGAGTGCCATCACTGCGACGCGAGCGAGGACACGGGGCTGCACACGCTCACCGAGTGCCCGGCATGGGCCGAACCGAGGCGGGAGCTTGTGGCGGCCCTGGGAGTGAGAGTTCTCACCCTCGCCACCCTGCTCACAGCAATGGTCCGCTGCGCGGACGCGTGGGCGGCCGGCGTCTCCTTCAGCGAGCAGGTAATGGTCGTGAAGGAGACGGCGGAGCGGGAGAGGCGGCGCGAGCGAGAAAGACTCGCGGATCGCGCCGCCCGCGCGCGCAGGCAACTCGGGCGTCGGAGGGCACTGACTGACCTCCGTCCCCCATGAGCGCGGGCCTGGGGGTGACGGGTGGAGCTGCCTGTCACCCCAGCAGAAGCAGGCCACGGCGGCGGCGCGCTGAATAGCGCGCCTCCCCATTCCGGGGGCGAGTTGGGGACACCGTTGTCCCCCCTCCTGAGGAGGGCCAGACCGTAAGGGATGGCCCTGGGTCAGCCGGGGTGCGAGGGATATGTCTTTGACAACCTCACCTCCGGCCTAGCACCAAGACCCACAGTCGGCGTGCGGTTTTAGTCGGTTCGAGTCCGACATAACCTCCCCTTCCGGCTCCGGCAGGGGGGGATTTCCGCACGAAAAAAAAAAAAAAAAAAAGAGTACGCTCTTCTATTCTTCCTCTGGATTTGGCTATTTTACTTTTACGGAAGCGACATCCGTCTGACTATCAATCCTGTGAGGAAAACGTGTAGGCTTTCACTGCCTTTTTTTCGTGCGGCAGTCCCCTCGGAAGGGGAGGTTATGTCGGACTCGAGCCGACTAAAACCGCAGGCCGACTGTGGGTCGTGGTGCTAGGTGAGGTTGTTTTCCACATATCCCTCGCACCCCGGCTGACCCAGGGCCATCCCTTACGGTCTGGCACTCCTCGGGAAGGCTTTAACTGCCAATCAGCAGGTATCTGATCTTGACTTGGACCCCGAAGCTAGCTTATCTAAAAACAAATAAACAAACAAGCATTATACTAAAATTCTTTACTGTACACCAACATATATCATGGAGGATTTTAGAAAAAATAAATTTGTATTCAAAGCGTAGGTATAGGTGGAAAACTTCCAGTTGATCGCGTTAAGTACTTGCCACTTCCCTGGTTTTAAGTTTGGTGACTTTGGATAGAGTAAACCCACGGATAAAAAGTCGCTTAGTACGTGTATTTCGAAACATTTTTTTAATATTATTCAGAAATATCTCGCTCTATAAGGTGTATGAGTTCCAAGTGAGGGTCAAGAATGTTACGAGGATTAACACAATGATAAGGATGATCTCTTTCTATAATGACGGGAGGAATTTGATTCCCGACAAGACGTTGGAGTCATCTATGTAGGGGTGGAGACACTATGGTCCCTACAACCCAAAGTGGGCCATATTGAAAGAGATGGTCCTGGGTCTGCGGGGTGCGAGAGATATGTTCCCTGCATTCTCACCTTCGGCAACCAAAGACCCAAAGACGGCGAGCGTTTTAGTCGCATCGAGTTCTACATAACCACCTCCACCAGCTCCGATGGGGATTTTTCGCTAGATAAAAAAAACAGCCGGTAGTGGTCTCGGGGATTATCTTTTCTAGGGCATACTAGATTTCACGGCCATGCCGGCCGATGTATAATCACTCTGCCCCGTGTGGTTTGAGTCTGTTCGAGTCCGATATAACGACTTTATCGTTAGCTACAGTAATGTGAAGCCAAACAGGGTTTCTAAAAGCGGATATATTATTCAATAGGCTAATAAAAAGATAGGATAAGATAATGTCCAACGTCAGCGGCAAGTTAGAATGTATTTTTATGGTAAACGCAACACCCAACATACGTTACAATCCTTCCTTTATTGCTTTTGGGACAAAGAGGAGATTGGGTAAAAGGGGAAGAATTTAAAAATATTTGATACAAGATGGTGACTGGTGAATATTTTTAGCGAGATGAAAATATATTATATGATATTTTCTGAAGTTTACGCGAATGTCACTCATTGAAATAAAACCACTTTTTACGGATTCTATCGCGAGTCCCGGCACCGGCACCGCGAAAATGGCTGCTGCAAAGCAGCCGAAACGTCGGGTTTAAAAGTAATAATAACAAATATATCGCGATAGAATCCGTAAAAAGTGGTTTTATTTCAATATATTATATTTTATACTTCCACATCCAAGCGTCAATCCCTTTGCTAGCTTGCACTTTGGAGCCTAGGGCCCCCTCTGTTATTCATTTTCTTGAAGATTGGTTTATTTTAACTATAGTGATAACTACTGCCAAGTATCGGGAGGCTAACTACCTTTATATGAAGAGTTTACCTAAACCTAATGGTAAAGATCTAGTATAAAAATTACAATACGATTATATTACTATTCCATCCATTTAACAATACTATTTTATTGAATGAAGCACCTGTCTGCCATAAACTACCTCGTTGCTATTTTGTAGAAAATAAAGAGCATTACAATGGCTTTAATGTGATCAAACGAATGTAAACACGATAAACCCATAACGTTCGTAGCTAGAGTTGCGATCAAAGCTCTACTATGGCTTGTATAGTTTAGTTATATATTTCATTTGTAATAGAATTATTAAATGTGTTGGGTGTAAGCCCATAGTCCCCATTGTCCTCTATTTAGTTCATATTCAACCTAAAACTACTTAGTTCCTGTTGATTATCTGTTCATATTACAACCACTTTCTTGACCAAATACAATTAGGTAAATTTCGGGAAATGTATTGTGATAAATGTCGCGAGATTTACATGTCTTTTGAGGATAGTTTGGGGTGCTACAGGTGAGACAGCGCCTCATTTTTCTCGCGACTAAGGTCCAAAATACTATAAAATCAATCAATTAGTCCACCGCTGAATCTCCACGGTTAAAAATGTGGTTTGCATTAATATTTCGAACCATCAATGAGAAAACCTTTGAGAATGCCGTAAGGCGAAACCAATTCTTAAAATAATAACGTATACAAGGGCATCCATACTAAATGCGAAAGTAACTCTGTCTGTCTGTATGTATCGCTTTCACGTCTAAACCCTTGAACCGATTTTGATGAAATTTGGTATAAAGGTAGATTAGACCTTGAGAAAGGACATAGGCTATGTTTGGTCTATATAACCAACATCCTCGCCTCGGGCAAAAGTTAGTTGTCAATATATGTGTAATCATAAATTCCCCTAAGTCCCATATCAGTAAAAATAGAATTAAGATCATTCAGAGCACTTCGTTCATCAAGATCGATCTGATGCTGACTGTACAAAAAGTCAACGTTTCATTCGAGTGCCGAAACGTCGAACGATTAATTGGGCTCAATAACTCGAATATTGCTATGTTCAACAAAGGGATAGATTGAAAGGATGAAAAATTTTGCTAATAACGTAGAATCGCGCTTGCGTGTTTTGATCAAATAAATTTTTCGTCAAAAACCATCGGTTTTAGGGTGAATATTCGTACTTGAATCCAGTTTCCACATTATTTTTTTTTTGATAATTCTGTCCTTAGTACCTTTTACGTACTTCTCATAAGAGTGGCCACCCTAAACCTACATTTGGGTCGCAAGTCCCAGGCTCCGTCACAGTGTTCCTCTCTGTACCACGCCATTGACCCGGAGACTGCACGGTGAATCCATGGAATTCTGAGAACCGGGTCTCCTTGTCAATGAAATACAACATAACGTACATGTGGTGTAGTTAATAACTGTGCAAAAACAATAAGGTGAGGAGCGATCCTCCGAGTACTTAAAACTATCAACTTATATTTTGCAATACCCCAACTGTTGTTAACTCACTGAATTATACAAGAATACTGTCCAAAATTATTTCCTTGATGTGCTTATACAAGTTCTTAAATAGGTTCCCACAGTCTTATTTAAATACTAAGTAAAACAAAATTGAAACTTTTTGCATTACAAGAGCAAAAAATTAAAACGTGTTTCGCATAGTTTTCTTCAACTCTAATGTGTTTAGGTAGCTAGATATTAGTACTTCCTTTTAAGCCTAAGAGGCTTAGTGTAAGACTATCAGGTCAAGTGGCGGGGCCATGTATGGCTTCGCTAAGCTTGTTACATTAATAAGAATTCAGGAGCTGCACACCTTAATGTACAGATTTATAAACATTAAAAACCTGCTCTTATTTAAGTTACCTTTTTTTTGTAAGTTAATCAACATACTTAGTAAAGTTATTGAGTATACAGATACAGATGTTAAAATAATTTTGGTGCCAAGATATAATAAGCAAATCAAACTTTTAAATGAAATTTTATAGCATTAAGTTAACTAAACAAATAGAATACATCAGGACAAATGAATATTCTCGAGTGGGACTCGAACCCGCGATCTTTGCCTTAAAGGAGGAATTGGGGAATAACAAGGCATTAAATAAAGTTATTGAGTATACAGATACAGATGTTAAAATAATTTTGGTGCCAAGATATAATGAGCAAATCAAACTTTTGAATGAAATTTTATAGCATTAAGTTAATATTCTCGAGTGGGACTCGAACCCGCGATCTTTGCCTTAAAGGAGGAATTGGGGAATAACAAGGCATTATGATCATATTTTGAGTACTTTTTTCGTCAAGATTTTGATATTGACTGAAATAGCAGTTCTCATAAAGTATAATTTTGATTAAGGCTAGTTTCATCAGTTCAGTCAAGTTCACTGAATTCGATGGCTAAAATGTATTATCGCGGGGGTATTTTGAACCACCAATTTCATGATAACGCAGGATCCACTCATCCGGCAGTCAGTAGTTGTAGGTTTGCAGGTGAGGTCGTGTTGGTTCACGAAGATCCTAGTCAGACCACACAAACCCCTAGTACTGCTGTTCTATACCCCAATACTAAATTTCCCATTTGGAGTCTACATGCTTCTACTGAAAATTAAAAAAAAACTTATAAAATGTTATAGGAGCGGCTAGCTAACCAGGAACATTGTATACAGCGGTGACATCTGCTACACATGTCAGACTGGCTCACGGACGGACATAAAACACTTCGTATTCAACACCAATTTTATCCAGCCTCTCGCATATTGTAATAATTTGGAACATTAAACCGTATGTATACTGCCATGATGATATAATAGGGGGCTTAAATGACCCTCAAAATTAGATACGTGCTACTTTGTATTAACAGTTCAGGCTGGCGGGGTCGTGAATAATTTCTTTATCAACGTCACCTTTAGCAACACTAATTACACCGTTTTATATTCCTTTTGAAACAAAGAGAGATCTGTATGTAGTATGCGTATCTGTAACGGGATATAATGAGAAACTTTATGTCTACAGTAATTTATTTTTATATTCTGTTAATTTAGTTTGTCTACAGATAAAATGAAAAAAATAATCATAGAAGAGACTTTGGGTGCCTTATGACAAGTTTTAACGATTCTGACTGATTTTGAACTGCCATTTCGTCAATATAATGCCAATTAGGCACATCAATGTATGCTCTATGGCGCCAACCGAGGTAGAAATTGATGATCTGTTTGCGGGCTGGCAGGCTAAGCTATTTTCGCCCAAATATTAGATATATGAACAAACAATAAACATACCAACAACGCGTGACGTGCCGGCCATGCCAAATATACGGATGGACAACGGTTATGCGCATTTACGATTTGGGGTTATGCATTATGTGTACGATTAAAGTAAAAAAAAAACGAATAAACCCTTAATACTTTGTTGAATGGGCCGATTAAAGCGGAATAAAGAACATATTCTTATCATTTGTGGCGTTTTAGTTCCCATTGGAGTAGAATAGGACGGGTTAGGTGACATGACCACCCCAGCTCCTTCTGTGGGTGTCGTAAAAAGCGACTAAGGGATAGGGCTGTTCTCCATCCGACAGTAAACATAGAGCACAAGATAAAGGGCCTAATAGATGGCAATAAGCTCGCCCCCTATTACGTCAGGGGACCGAAACTCATAATTGGCGAAACGTGGGTCCTAGTACGCCTCTGACTACCCCTTCGGGGATTTACAGACGTGAGTATTTATGTATGTGTTGTTTGTTATTCGCTCAGTACCCATCCATTTTACGTGTTCAAACCATCTTCACGATAGTCTTTCGATTTTCATTAACTACAACATTCTCTTTAAGCCACAACGATAGGAGGCGGCCGGTCTGGTCCGGACTAGACTTCGGGCCCGGGAAGCCCGCGAAGAGCGAAGGCGAACCAGACGTCGGAGGTTGCAGAATGACCTCCGTCCTCCATGAGCGCTGGCCTGAGGGTGGAGCCGCCTGTCACCCCAGTAGAAGCAGGCAGTGGCGGCGGCGCAAAGTGCGCCTCCCCGTTCTCGGGGCTAGATGGGGACACCGAGGTCCCCACAACCCGAAGGGGACCATCTCGAAAAAGATGATCCTGGGTCTGCCGGGGTGCGAGAGATATGCTTTCGGCAATCTCTTCTCCGGCAATCAAGGTCCCAAGACGGCGTGCGTTTTGGTCCGACATAACCGCCCCCACCGCACGATGAAAAAGCCACAACGCTAAAGTATACTCTTCTAAATACAACGAAAAATGTTTTCGTTTCACATGCCTTACTTAAGTAGCGTGTACGTAATAGTTTCCTGCGAAAGAACTGATTTTTCTCATTTATTATTAGGAAGCACCGCCGTCTTCACTAAAAAGTATAAGACGGAGTAAGTGCTCGATTTTCTTTCCTTGTTCCGACACACATCTTATACGAGGAAAATGTAGTAGATATGGTTTATAGTATAGTATTATTTCATGTTCATATTAAAGATAGACTGTTTTATAGACACTTATTATGAACCAGGATAAACAGGAACAGATAACTGACATTTTCGTATGAAAAATCTCGTTGAAAAAACAACATCTTGGTTGTATTTTACGTAGTTCTGCATATATTAGTTAGGATACGGAAGGACAGGGTGAGATTTGTTGGCAGAGTACGCGCTATGTACAAAGTATGTAAAGTATAAGGTCTGTCTTGTCGTATCCAAACTAACATGCAGAATAACGGTATCTAAAGGTATGATTTCAAAGTTGACCGCAACTTTTGTTGAAGTTGATGATAGCTGCAGGCGCCCGCAGCAGATACGCGTAATACATTGCGGTTTCTTAATCGTCCCTCTTTATCTTTACAGAAGGTTAATAAGTAATGTATGGAAAAGTTGCGTGCTTAGTAGCGTAGTTGCCGTATGCGATTGGCTTTGGAATTATACCTATACAGTACAAAGTCATAGTGCAAACTGTATGGTCACGAACGAAGCGATCCAATACCTCCATTCTTTTTTGAACGGAATACTTTACCCAACCACGTCCACACGTATTTCCTTCTCCCTATAATCCCGTGGTTTGGAAGCGGAGCATGAAATATTTACTCCCTGGATTTCACTTCAGAATACTGAAAAATTTTGAAATCAGATAAAACTGGAAAATATACAGTGAATAACAGAATTAAAAGTGAATAATGTGATATAAAAAATACGAACTAACCTGGAAATCGAAGCGACTCATGTTTTTGTTTTTTTTTTTTTGTTATTTTTACGACCTATTCTAGACACATTGTCTGCGTTTTAATAGTTAGTTTAGAATACGGGAAGGCTTTGTTAGTTAAATAAAAACCGGCCAAGTGCAAGTTGGATTCGCCCATGAAGGGTTAGGTAGCACCGAGAACATAATATAAAGGTTCTTGTATTATTTTTGAGTTAATTGAATGAAAGGCGAAAATTGCGGTTTTTCACGTATTAAAAAAAACTAACTAATTTTCAGTTGAAGTTTGCATGGAAATGTACACCATATTTTTTTTTTAGATTTATCGTTCTCTTATTTTAGAAGTTAGAGGGGCGGGGGGGCCATTTCCACTTTGGAAGTGTCACATCTAATATGAAAGCTTGTATTCATTTACGAAACATACACCAATGGGTTTATACATGATAATACCTTCGTACCTACCTACTAATTTCAATCTACGAAAGGATTATATATTTATATACTAAATATAAATCTTAATTGTTTTAGAACTATCAGTAACCTCTTTTAATGTTGTTTGTTCGGAAGAAAGTCAAAAAATCAAGGAATCAATTTCATTAATTCAATTTAGGCCCATGAAGAGCAATAAATGAAAGTCAAAATTTTACAATGATTTTGAAATGATGGTGTTACTAAGAGCACCCAGCCTTAGCCTGCCTGACTATTCAGGCAGGTGGTAACCTAGCACCTAGCCTTGTCCATTAGGCGCACATACGACAAGTTAGCGATCTATATAATGATTATTATAAAATACTAAAATATAAAACATCTTTGTTCACAGGATCAGCACACTACGGTGAAGACAGCGTAGGGTCATTTCCCTACTTTGAATACAATGTAGCTCGGAATGTTACCACCGTGATGGGACAGACCGCCTTCCTGCATTGCAGGGTTGAACAACTCGGCGATAAAGCTGTAAGTAGCATTGTTTAACTTTTTAAACAAATTTTGTTTGGGAATTTCTTTTGGAACAATGCGGATAAAAGGTTTGGAAGGATTGTAAGAAAAAACTAAAAGAATAAATTCAATTTGCTGTTGTTTTTCTATATATTCAATGTTCGTCTTCAAATGGTTGCACAGAGGTCATCATAAGGAACATCCATATTTTTCCATCACACAAACCTCTTTTTGTATCTATTTAAAAAAATAACTTACTAATGTTATGAATGCAAAAGTTTCTATAATTATAAGAATTGAATTTTTGATACTAAAATATACGACGGAACAGATCTCAATGGAATTTGTCAGTCTTTTATTTACGGTTTTTTAATCTCAAGAGTAGGTTCCTGTACGTCGTAGGAAAGATGTCAATATTTAACGCAAACGAAGACGCGGGCAAGACTGTAGCTTATAATGGGTCTTCAGTTATAGACCGTTAGAGATTCGCAAGCACATCTGGTCGAAGAAGGCGGTTAGTATTGATCATTAGCAATTTCCGAACGGTAATCGGAAATGGAAATACGATTCCAATGTTCTAAATAAATCCTCTAGGCTTAGTAGAGATTTGTTTTAAATTAAATGGATAATTGCAAATTAGGGACGAAAATTGGGCTTTTTGTAGGACTAGAGTAATAAATTTGTTTAAATGTGATTGCCATGATCCGTTCACGAATTTTTAGTGAATAGTAAAGTGACAATGTGGTACAATCTGCAACTTAAGAATCTTACACAGTAGAATTGGCTTTAACCATAGTTCTTATAGGTACTTTGCATGTGAATAATGAGGACAAGCTTTCAATTTAGGTAGTCTCTAAAAATGAAGACGAACACATACATCACGTAGATAATAAAAATATAAATCTAAATAAAAATATTTTGATAGTCTAGTCAATATAAATAAATACTAAATGAGTTATTCATTTTTATAGCCTAAAAGAATATGAGTTCAAAATATTCCCCTCCAAATTTTTGTAAACAGTCCTTGGAATTCAGAATTAAGTTAACATAAGTCAATAAAAACTTCAAAAATATTAGCTCTCTAAGTAATTTAAAGCGACTGAACGTATTTCTACGAGGAATGAATTATTAAGTGACTTGTCGAAGGGACTGCCGGTTTGGCGCAAAGGACTATTTACACTTGTTTTCCGGATCCGATGACGTTTATCGGTGTACACTTTTTGTAGAGGTTTTGTGGAGTTTTACGTTTTCAGAGGATCGTGAATACGTATATTAGTATGAATAAAATATATCACCAGTTGAGTGATTAATGAAATAGCAGGATTCAACTTTAAACATTGCTAGACAAAGGATAATCCTTTTTGTTCTAATTTATAGAAACCTGAAATAGAGATGAATTTATAAATATATCTAGAAGTTTTGTTCTAATGCTAGCTGTCACCTGCTAATTCCCCCATATGGATGTCGGTTATCGCAACCAAATATAGCCTATATCTCTTCCTGCTCCAGTCTATTTCTGTATTGTATTCTGTACTCTTACATCAAAAACGGCTGAGTGTATTAGGTGTAAAAACGTAACAGTTAGATTCACAGCCCGAGTTACATTTGCATTTATAATATTGTACAAATACCTATAACAAAACATATCACGGCCGGTCAGGAAACCGGCGTGTGTTGAAAAACCGGATACATGTGTGCTGTTACCATTACCACAGTGACATTATTAAAATTGGGTCAAAGAAGGACGAACATCAAAATTTGAACTTAACTTTCCTTTCGTTGCAGGTATCGTGGATCAGAAAACGCGATCTCCATATATTAACTGCCGGGATTCTAACTTATACATCGGATCAAAGATTTCAGGTATGATAAATAATTTAGGCTTCACTGAAACTTACACGTCGGCTCAGCAATTTAAGGTTGGTATGATTTCGGGTATGATTTGAACGCTTTAGGTAAAGTATTGACCATTATTACTATCGTTTCTTTCATTCGCATTGAGTTATTTGTTGTACGCACTCGTACTTTTGTGGTTCCACCAAGATTCTTGAAGACCGAAGGTGATGAAAAAAGCCAAGTACTCGTACAGGCAAACCCGTACCAATTATCCAAATTCACTTAATACTAAATACTGATACCTATATACCTATCGAGTGTGTCTTCAAGCCAATAATGTCAATTCTGTTAAACGTTGGAAAGGTAGAAAAGTTTGCTCAAGGAATAAAGATGGCCACCAACTGATTGCGTCCGCTCATTCTGAAGACTTAGATTAGATTAGTGAAAGGAATTCTACAACTATCAAGTTTTCTTTCTTTCTGCGTTATTATGGCTGATCTAGTCTGTAATGTGGTTTCTAGAATTCGGTTTAACATATTTACTTAGAATCTATTAAAATTCATAGTCAGGTCCATAAACAACCTAAAATTAAGCGGGTAAGTTCTGCCGTAGGTTTTCTACCCAGAATTAATTTATTGCTTAAAGACAGTGCCTGATAATTTTTTGAATACTTGTTCAAACCGTTGTGATTCACAAGTATTTAGACATACAATTGTAATTTACTATCCAGTATTGGTTCATTAAACACACGTCAAAGCGTACAAAGTTCAACGTATTCATAGTCTAGTGTGTTGTTGTGCAAATCAGTTTCTTGTGTAGAGGAAAGTTCAATACTATGAAACGAGCATGTCTACAATGCGTGTATGACCAGTCTAGTAAATATTTGATTACAACTACGAGCAAATACTTCAGTCTTTATTCAAATATTATAAAATTTAAATTAATTAATAAATTATTAATTATTAATAATAATATATATTTTTAATTGCTATATCCTATTTCATATTTCAAATAAATAATAGTACTAAAATTAAAATCAATTAACATTGAATGTTATCGGTGTCATCGTTAAACAAATTTGTACTCAATTCTTTGATCTCAATGTGTGATCCCTTAATTAAAATTTTAGAATTCGAAATTTTTATATACCAATTCAACAGTAATCGTAGGGGATTCAGGCAATTTTTTCATAAGATTTTTTAATTAATGGCGCTCTTGAATTATTTCGCACCAATTTTATCAGGTTTTTATTTAACATGACTTTAAGGGTAGGTTAGGTAGCACCATCTAACTTTAACATTAACAGTGCAGTTAAAGTACCGGTCGGGTTAAAATAGGTCGCACCATTTGACAACAGTTAAAATGTCGTGGTTCAGTTATTTTTTTACACACCCCTGCAAAAAATATCTCAAGGTTTGCTGAGAAGAATGTGAAACCAAATGGTACAAAAACTAGCATTCTATATACGCATAATATACAACACATAACATACCTATTCATTTTTACTATATCGTTGCAAAATAGTAGCCAATTCTATCAACCATTTTAATTGTTTAGACACAACTCCTACAGATCGTAACAGTTACAACATTAAGTTTCAAACTACCGCCTGCTATCAAACTTGTTCCAATATTTACAGTTATTAGTCGAGTTTTTTTGTTTTTAATAATTTGTTTTGTATATTTTTTAGTTAGGGAGATATACATATTGAAAAGCTCAATTGGGACTTTAACCCACGACCTTACAGGGGGAAAGCTCTTCCAACTGAGCTATTGAGCTACTAGCTTGAGCATTTCATTTTTCCGGATTAATGTAGGTACACTAACTTAGTCTATTTCTACAGGTGATTAGACCAGAGAAGTCAGAAAATTGGACCCTACAAATAAAATTTCCACAGCAAAGAGACGCTGGTATTTACGAATGCCAAGTCAATACAGAACCAAAGATGTCCCTGGCTTTTCAACTGAACGTTGTCGGTAAGTCCAATTATATAGCAATTACTTTAATTTGTGATTTCTCCGCGAATTTACGTGACGACGAACGACGGATCGAGACGAAATAGTGGGTACAGTTTTTGAAGATAGAACCAAGACTGGTGGCAGTACTATTTCCAATCTGTGCCGGTGGTTAGGAATAGTTTTAAAGTAGTACCCGATGTTTTAGTAACTTTAAAATCTTTGCATTCTATAAAACTTTGTTACATTCAGGGTTACAAACGTTACATATAGTGTGTACAGTCAACGAGAAAAGCTGCTTAACACCAAACTATTTACAAACCTTTTTATGTTGGAAAATATAATGTCGATACAAGCATTATGAGTTTTATAATCCCTAGAGGATTAAGTCAGTATATTCTATGTTTTGATTTTTATTTTATAAAAGATTTCATTGTTCTTTTTCTGCGTGTCCATGGCCCGTACCGCTTCTTCAGCAGATTCTTGTCAGCAATTGTGCAGATGTCGAGGCACAGAGAAAGAAGTGTGAATGATTTTGGTACTATTATAGAAATAAAACAACGACAAATCGAGTTATTCGTCATCCATTTCGCGACGAACTATAGCTACTACCCTGCCCTAAAATATATTACCGAATACCTATGATATAGGTATAGCTACCTACATTTATATTATATTATAATTAAAAATAGTTGACATGTTTCTGATAATTATATTTTGCACAAAAAAAAATTGATTATCTAAAAATGTGTGCTAAAATATTGTGAAATCCGTATTCGTTTGGGATGGTTTATCCGCGTTATTTTTGGTAGCAGTTTTGTTGTGGGCACGTTTATCTAGTGCCCGGTACTGAAGGGCACTGACTGACCTCCGTCCCCCACGAGCGCGGAACGGGTGGAGCCGCCTGTCACCCCAGCAGAAGCTGGCCACGGCGGCGGCGCGCTGAATAGCGCGCCTCCCCATTTCGGGGGCGAGTTGGGGACACCGTTGTCCCCCCTCCTGAGGAGGGCCAGACCGTAAGGGATGGCCCTGGGTCAGCCGGGGTGCGAGGGATATGTCTATGACAACCTCACCTCCGGCCTAGCACCAAGATCCACAGTCGGCGTGCGGTTTTAGTCGGTTCGAGTCCGACATAACCTCCCCTTCCGGCTCCGGCAGGGGGGGTATCCGAGGGAATTTCCGCACGGAAAAAAAAAGTGCCCGGTACTGAGGCGAGGAACGCTGTGCATTCACCAAGAGCAAACTTATCATCACATCTTGCTCAGCATCGGGGTTATGTGGATTAGCTTTCAGAGGAGAAGTAACGAAAGATGTACTACGAATATCTCCAGTGACGGGTCTTTAATGTGTACCGTTGTACGAGTACCACTCTCCTCACTGATTCGATCGATATTTCTCCTGCCTCAATTGGGCACGGTAAATTCGACCAGTATTCGAACTTGGTAACTGATCTACGAATAAGTGCTTGTCTAGAAGTTTCTAGTAGTTACATCTGTTGACTACTTTACCGTTTTCCCATTTATTTCTGCCGTTTAGGTTCTAACTCACATTTCCTGATCAGATTAAAACTAAATTTACAAGAAATAGAGCTTGTTGTGTTGATATCTCACATTACCCCCCTCGGTTATCCACTCTTTGACAATGACGCTGCGTTATGGTCACACATTCCCGGTAGTCTTTTCTTCCTACAATGAAGTACCGGTGCGTGGTTGTAAGTGCTTTACAATAATTTTTGCGAATTCTACACATGGTATAGTGGTGGATTTTGTTGGGCGTACACGAGATTGACGAGAGACTCATAGGCCGCCAAAACCATCAATGTTGCCAACGTCGTGTCGGTACTTTCTACTACAGTTCTCCGGTATTAATAACAAAATATTGCTCCTTCCTCTCGATGTATGTCAGTTGTCCGTCGTCACATCAAATGCCACAATCTTACCAATCGACATTGTACTTCACAATATATCGTCTTATTGCATCAGTTTACCGCACTGAATAATATTCGGATTATTATAGAAATAAAACGATACGTCAAGTAGTATGTTATTTATTTTGCGACAATTTTTATACATAACTACCTTAACTTATATTATAATGCCGACTACCTTACAGTGGTCCATCGATTCCAGAAGTGCACCGCAGTCACAGCCACCACCAGGTTCGCCCTGCAACAGCCAACGTGAGACTTCAATCTATTTAGGGACTTCCAGGTGGACCACTTTAGATCAAAAATTTCAGTGCTGAGGCGATCAATAAATTAGACTTTGTTAAGTTACTTTTGTCGTCGACTGTACATCGCTAGCTATACCTGTGCATTAGGGTGGGTCAAAAATAATAATAGTGAAATTATGTTGTAATACTACATTAATTACAAACCTCTATGTTATTATTAATTTACATATTTTGATTATAACAGCCAGGGTATCGATCCTGAAATTTGTTGAAAATGTGATGGGAGTAAGAGTTCTCAAGTCTTGATAGGTTTAATTAAGAACTCTTACGCCCATCACGTTTCCTATTTAAAAATTATTTATAACCGATAATTCGTTTATAAATAGTTTTGTTTTCATGAGTTTGAGAGCGTTGTCAGCAGTGGCGTTGCCCTGCTGACAACGCTCAAATATTTATCATATTAATTTATTTGCACTATTTAAAACTAATTATTTATTGCGGAAACAAGAAGACAAAGTTATCTGTGCCCTCCATTCGAAAGTGTCGAAGATATTATTATAAACAATGTATTGCTAACCTTCGAAGATGTCATGAAATGTCAGAAAAAACCTGGAAGAATTTTCTTATTATATATTGCCAAGCTAGTAAATAAAACAGTGAACGATATTCAGAGAAGATCACCCCTTTCTTTAGTGTCAGACACAGGAGTCCTTGAGCAAATTAAAGTTTTCATTTAAGTGCAAAAACTTACTAAAATAGTTAAAAAGATCTAAGAGAGGAAACTCGCTGCTAGCAAGACGCTTCAAGTGCGGAATGAATTACGTACAGGAAAACTATCTCGTGTGTTTGAAGTACCGCACTTTTATTACACATCAGTAATCGAGAAATAAATGAGGTTAAGGAGGAAATAAATGAGGTGGACAACGAAAGTTTTTTTTTTGAAATTACAAGTAATACACAGGAACTTGAACATGTTATGAAGAAAGTCACCGTAACACACAATTTGATACGTTACAAAATTTCCGTCAGGATGGAAGTAAGCCGAAAATAGAAAGGTGCAGATTTTTTTCAGTGTATTAATGTTTTATATAACTTGATTTTTGTACTTACGTTGATAAGTGATTCAGTTTTGACATACGGGAAGCTGTATAAATTCTAAGCGTTTTAATAATAAAGTACACAATTTTCTAACGACGATGGTTTTATTTAAAAAATTCCTGAATCTTCAACGAAGAAACTCTTTAAATTACATACACAGGCGAATGATGTAACCTGATTTATATTTTGTTGATTATTACTTGTTTACCCAATACAACATAATATCGCTATTCTATTATAATATACCAAATTAAAAAATCAAGTAACTTAATTTTACCTATACATTAGCGACCCACCCAGTGTGCAGGAGAGTAACCAATAGTGAACTGGTGCGGCACTTAAATTTGATCGCTTCTGTATTTCTACCAAAACGACATTATTTTATTTCCAGTAGCAACACAAAAAGGTCACTCACGGTGCTGTTATAGTAAAACCAAAATTCTGGGAACCTAAAGAGGCCGCCACCATTCGTTCATGTCTAAATTGTTTTTGATTTACAATAAAACAGTATGCCCTGATAACCATACTTCCGATTTAGCATAGACTTATAACGCGATTTATTCACTTCACGGCACTTCACATTAAACATGTATTACGTTCCTTTTTGTGTTGCTAGCGCAAATAAATATAGCGTCATAACGGGAAAAGAAAATAAGAATATGCAAGATGAAGTGCCAATGGGCTGGTCACATCTACCGAAAGAGCGATGGCCGGTGGAGCAACCGAGTCCTAAAGTGGAGACCGTGAATCGACAATTGGAAGATGGACCGCTACCCAGCAAGATGTATAGGCGACCTGTGTTTAGGATAGACTGAATGCACAAAGCTAAGGATCGGGTATTATGGCATACATCGGGAAAGACCAATATCTAGCTGAGGACTGCAATAGGCTTATTGATTGATATCGAAATACAGAAGTGGTCCAATTTAAGCGCCTGTTCAATATTAGTTACTCTCTTTAATTAATGATCATGTACACGTGCTAATGCAACTGTCTGATGCTTCGATTATTTCGGTTTACACTGGATACTCGAGCCGTAAGGGAAAAATGTCGGCACCAAAAAAATATAAACAGCTCGCTATATTGAGAGACTGTTTTAATTGGCTATGCAAATTTCTTGTTGAAACTACGACGGTTAGTTTTATACTTAAAATTGTTTTTACAATATTACTTTTGCCACTTTATTTCATAGTGTATTTTCAAACATGAAACAACGGAAAAGGGTTAAAATCTCATATTTTTTGCAATCTTCTCAATATAAATATTGTTATCGCACTCCTATTCAATGTTATTATTAACCCACGACGCAAAAACGACGGGGTGTTATAAGTTTGACGTGTCTGTGTGTGTTTGTGCGTGTGTATGTATGTGTGTGTCTGTCTGTGGCATCGTAGCTCCTAAGCGGATGAACATCTTTGGATTTAGTTTTTTTTTTGTTTGAAAGGTATATTAGTCGAGAGTGTTCTTAGCTATGTAAGAAAAAAATCGGTCTAAGATGGCCGCCGCCACAACATGTCGGAATACATATTTCTTCATAACTTCAATATGGGTATCAAATGATAGAGCTTGACTAGTAGATCAATTTAAAAAGTATAAAATGAAAATTAAATTAATAATTTAAAAATCACACCTTCAAAAAGTTGAAAATAAATGGAATTTGCCTTTTAACTTTTTATATACCTAGTAATATTTTGAATCAACGGTTGCCATGTCAGGGGACATTGAATTGTTCCGATAATATAACGGAGTGCTTCACCAGTGAGGGTCCCCCGACATGGCACCCGTGGAATTAAAATCTTCCTGGCATATCAAATTTAAAAGGCAAATTCCATTTATTTTCAACTTTTTGGAGGTCTTTTTTGTGATGGAGGTTTTTTAAATTTTATGATATTTTAATAAAACTTGGAAGCAATTAGTACGCTAATTATTCAATAAACCAGCCAACTGTGTTCAACCATTCGTTTCACCTTTTTTGGTATGCGGCAATGAAAAAAGAAAATGATATTCAAACGCCATTCTTTCTTTTCGACATATGAACGTATTTTTAGATCGATCGATGGAGGGTCGTCACTCCGAATAAGGCCTACAGGTTAAATTGACTTATGTATACCTAACTGTACTACGGTTGTGTTATTTATTTACACGTGCTGTAAGACGGGTAAAAGTTAACGTAATAATGAATAATAATCAGAAATAATTATTTTCAACAAAGAATAGGCAGAGGATTTAATTTGAATTTATAATTAAATATTATAATTCTCATTGAAATTTCAAGACGATTCACGTGCTCTCTAATATTTCTTAGAAACAAAAATAATTTTTAATAATTTTGAATATAAATTTTATTCCAATCGTTTGTTCACGAAGTTCGCTGCTAAAATCAAGGAAGAATGACACCTATTATTTCTATATCTATTATATACTATCTTTTTATGATCTATCATTGAATATTGCTAATTAAGACCATGAATATGACCGTCGAAGCCCAATCATTTTTTACTAGCTATAATTCCCAATTATAGATCAAATCGACCAACACAAATTAATTTAACTTTACTTCTGTTCATTTTGTTATATTTCTAAATGTTTATAAATGTATTTTTTACTACTTAATAAAATAATAGAAAATAAAATTCATATTAATTAAATACACCTTAGTAATAGCAACGATAAGTAATCATAGAAATTATTGTGTATGAAATGAGATACTCTCGGTTTTTATAATAAATACAAAGAAAACAAAAATAAAAACATTAATCTGTTTTATTACATACCTAAAAATAATATTCGTTATTAGAAACAAAAGAAATGATGTAATAATTTATTTATCTTAGAAATTTACTACGTGGATTAATTATTAATTTCTAACATCTATTTAGTTAACTAATGAAAACGTTTATAATTATTTTGAATACGACTTAATGTTACACTGACAGAAAATTTCGGCTGTTATTTTTCACTTCCAAATAAATCAGTAATATATTTGTACCTATGTTGTTTTTATAATAAATGCACGCTCTAAAATATAGACATCATTTTCTGAAATAATTAAGATTTTTAATTGGTTTAGTTGCTAGAACGTAAACAGATCAATCGATTCTAAATTCGAATAGATTTATTCTCTAGAAGCCTAGAGAATGAATAGTAAACGCAGGTCAATATCATCAAAACGCAGACTAAGTTATAATAAAATACAAATTTTATCACCCGCTGAGTAGACTTAAATTATTTTTACATCAAAACAATGTAATTCCAAGAATTCTAGATTGCCAAAATAATATATTTTATTTACTTTGAACATGTTTTCTTATGAAGTTACGAGATATAAGTACTACGTAATATATTTAGATCGCAATTTCATTACACTTTTATCCTTAGTTACTGTGGAGGACATTTTTTTTTAATTTATTATTTAAAAATACAATTATATTGCTGAAATTTCGCAATCAAATAAAATTATACTCGTATGTGTTCGCAAAAAAATGCGTTTATAGAATTATAACTGATTCCTAACGCAAAATAATATCAATAGTCTCTTCTTTTCAACCAGTTATTGCTTTATGTTGAACTTGAATTCACATTGGTATCGTAAAGAGTCTATTTTGATTCTACAACCTCTTGATTCCGAGTATATCCCAATTATCCGATAGTTAGTGAAGCCTACAAAACTAACTTCGGGAACAGTTGTAACGTTAAACTCGATAATGATTACTCAACGTTAGCCACTGAAACATTAACTTATACGGTTTCTAAATCGAAAACTAACTTAAACCAAAACTAAATAATGAATAATTTCAATAAAGTGTAAAGTCGGTAAAATAGCAGCATTCATTAACAGCGCAGTCTAAGTTTTGCTGCAAACTTTGCCACTACAGTATAAAGGCTAAAACTGGCATCACTTGACATTGCAATTTTGCAAGCTTCCTGAGCACTTAATGCTTGCTTGTCTTGCCACTTGCCTCCCTTGAGCCAGTTTAATGACGCAGCAAAACATACTACCAAACTACTTACGCCGTTAGTAATTAACAGTTGGGACTTATTTGTTACTTACTGCCTTTGATACAGATTTTGATAGTAGTTCATTTGGTAAAATGTAAATCTATATCCATGTAGAAGATCCGTCATGGTAAAAATAGGTAACTTGATTTCTCTAATATTTAAAGAAACATTAAGTTAGTTAAAGTATTAGTGATTTTAAGCTATCACTTTTTCATCTGCTATACGTATTAAAGAGTTACATGAGTTTTTGAGATAGACTCCTTCGTCGTCATTTCTCCTTTGGTTGTCTCATAATTTACTTGGCTAGAAAGTGTAACTTCTTTGAAAACTGATTTGCATAATAGTTATTGTTGTTGCTGCATTTTCCGTCTACAAAAGCTAACTCTGGTTTTAATAGGGTATCCTCAAACTTTTCCTCGTGCAGTTCTTTTAAAAGTTTGCCTAATAAAATAATCCATAGCCTGCTCGAACCATAATTTAAGACTTTATTATTAATTTTTCTTTACATTCACACAATTTGCAAATAACAACCTTCAATTTTCTTTATCCTTGCTTATTAGCCGTGACTTAACAGAAACTCCTCGCATGAACCCTCTTGAACTTTTCAAATCCCCTGATAACAATGTGAAATGAAGGCCTCAACGCAACCTTCGCCAGATTTAATCTTGGCCTAATTTTTCCTTTATCGTTTTAAGAGGCGTGTTTTTTTCTACTGTATACGTGCTGTATCATGGTTTGGAGGTACTTGATAGGCTCTTCTCTCTTTAATATCTTAACAGACAACATCTCTTGCGAAATTAACACGATAAAACAGAAAATGAGTTTTTGTTCTCTCCCTATAATACTACACACTTATAATATTCATAGAACACTTGTAGGACGGTATCATTAGCTTTTAAAAAGGTACTTAAGGTGTATAATTTAATAAAATTTCGTTAGAATCTTCTATTATATACCTACATTCATTTGTATGCATGTTAAAGGTAGTTTTCAGTACTATGTACTAGCCCAATTGGAAAATAAAGTTCACTAAATTTGAACTGTACATTATTGCTGATGTAAACAGGATGTTCCTATACCATATAATATTTTTGTGAAGTTTTCAGTCAGTATTTGCTTGCTTGTGTGCTTGCGATAAACTTGCATTTGCGAAGGTTATATGCATGGTTCCAAGCAATACCATATTGTGTAAATCAATTACTGACATTTCTAAAAACTTCGCCATAAAATTAAAGTTTTTTTTATGTGAAGCCTTAATTCTTTTAATTTTGTCAACAGAAGCTAAAGCCCATATTTTGGGTCCATTAGACCTGTACGTGAAAACTGGTAGCTTGTTATCACTGACGTGCGTGCTGAGCCAGGGGCCGCATGACTTAGGCACCATATTTTGGTACAAAGGTGAGAGATCTGCTTTCTTTTGATGAAAAGATAAATATATAATGTTTTAGATACATGCCTATTTTTTGTCTCATTATTAAAATAAAGCAATTGTTTTACTGCTTTATTATAAACTTTATTATTCCAACCGAAAAAATGACTTTAATTGAAGTTGCAAGTTGTTGCATTCGGAGAAATGTTCCAGAAGAACATACTATTCAGTAATAAGTTTATTACTTTTTACAAGAGGTTAAAAACTAGCATTTTGTATAATATACAATAGGTACGGACCCTTGTAGACTATCCCACTACTTAATAAACACTGTAATATGTAATAATATCAGATATTCATAGAAATTGAATCACATTTTGTAACCATTAACAAAAGATATGTAAGCCATTGAACACACACACATTCCACTTTGCCCCACCAGTGGGGACGCTTGGTGGGGCAAAGTGGAAGTACCCGATATAACTATATTGTTACCAAATGTACGCATAGTCCGCTAGATGTCTTAACGATCTTGGTCTCGCTCTTCTGTTAGTGTCATTAACAAGTTGGATAGTTATATTTTTAGAATAATTTTAAATTTGTTTCCAGCACATGAACTAATGCAAATGTATGTTTCTAGGACCAAATATAATAGAATATAAGGAATTAGAAGATAACGAGCAGGTGGAAGAACCACGACTAAGGTTGAAGACGGAGTGGACAGAACAGCTGACCTCACGACTGACTATTGCCAAGCTGCTACCAGGAGACAGCGGGAACTACAGCTGCGTTCCAACTATGGCTGAAGCGGCATCAGTAAACGTGCATGTCATCAACGGTAAGCAGATTAAAATAAATACGTATTTTCAAAAATCAACAGATGTTTCCGAAACATCAACATAAGATGAATTGAAGAAAGTAAATGCACGGAATATCTTATTTTTAGTCGAGTCGAAATTTATTCACTATAAATCCAATATTTTTAATTTCCAATATTGTTATTCATATTCTGTTTTACAGTAAAATATTATTATTTCTGAATATAATAGTGATTTAGATACAGTATCTGCTGTTTTCTTGTTCATCAATATATTAGAAAAGTATCTTACACTCATCCCATCTCCTAGTGGAAAAATCTATAATGCAGCACGCACATCAACGGCACAGCGCGCTACTTTCAATAAAATCTTCCACCAGTATAGTTTGAAATTGTACATTTGCATATGAATACGTACATACATGGAAATGAGAGAATAGTAATGAAATTTGCTTACTGTTTTCTGTGAAGTATGTGATATAATTGCTTTTGTAGTTTCTCTCTTAAAATTTTACAATTTCTTCATTTATCCACTCGAGTGTTTTGATTAGCTTAAAGTTCGTAGCTAGCTTCTGCCCGCGGCTCCGCCCGCGTGGATGTCAGTTATCGCGATCAAACATAGCCTTCTCCTCCTTTCTCATGGTCTAATCTACCCCTATACCAAATTTCATCAAAATCGGTTCAGTGGTTTAGGCGTGAAAGCATTTATAATATTAGTATAGATTGAGAGACTATACCCTAACTTGTTTATTGATTTGATTGATCCACTGCATCCCGTGCACAAAATTCTTCGTAAAAATTTTCCTTCTCTTTTATTTATCATGTTTGACATTATTTTTTTAATCATCAGGAGAACATCCAGCGGCGATGCAACATGGGAACGCTAATACAGCTTCGCCGTGTGCCGTCTCGGTCAACCTGTTCATCTCTTTGTACTGCACTCTTGCTACTTTATATACCAGCACTGTTGATCGACTTAGATGAAAATTAAACAATGTAGGCTGAAGCCACCATACATGAGTATTACATAGTTTTTGGTAAAGGATAATTACGGATGTGAAATTTGTATCTGATACTTGAGTTTCGAGTTAATTGGTGTTCGATGTAAAAGTTAAGTGATAAATTCTAAATATTATCTATAACATTATTCTTCCTCTGTTGTTTACCCCTAGGCTTGATACTAAAACCCATAATTAATTACAAACACTGGCTCGGAAATTTGCATCTTTATGTCATTGTAATACAAATTATGAACAAAATAAACATAATATTGTATTATGGTAAGTCAGAACAGACTGAACTCTTTACATTGCATCCCAAATATTCTCATTTACTCAAATTAATCCATGAGCTTGAATATAATATATCTTATGCGTGTATCTACGTCAGAATGGTCCAATGGATTTTAAATGGAAGGATTTTAACGGACGCATTATAATGGATGGTTAAATATTCAGGCGACAAGATACCCATCTCTCTTTGATTTCTGAACTGCTCGTTTGAAATTCGAACGATTTCGGTTCAACGGTCAAATCGAATGATTTGGGTTTTTTCATCAAGATAAAACTATTTTTTTTTTACAATTGCAACATGAATAAGCCAAGATATTTATTAGATATAGATAATAAAATACATAGTCTATAGATTTCATAATTTCTTACCTTTGATATGATAAGAATTGATTGGTTTAATCAAACCTATTGCTACCTTCACTAGGTACCTACTATTTAACCTACCAAATACTATGTAGGAAACTTTTGTTTAATTCTCAAGATTTTCCCTTTTTAAGAATAGTCCATAGTAGTCCAGCTGAGTAAATTATATTTATTTAGTCGTCATAAAAATATTATGTCATAACATTCCAATAACATAATATATTGAAAACTGGATTCCCAATCTAGAACTATTACTTTTATTTCCCACTTCACCAAGAATATTCGTAATTTCTATTCCTCCAAATATTTCAGTTTCTTCATCAAATGCTTCAGTATCATCGTTGTGTTCAAATGCTTGTTCAGTATTCTTTAGAAAATAATATTTATGACCAGAGAGCTTACACACTTGAGTCTTACCACTTTAAAACAAAAATTTTAGAATCAAGTCTAGCAAGAGCATTTTATTCATTGCAGTTATTCAGATTATCAAGCTGAAAGAGTACCAGCATTGAAACATTAGTAGTTAACGAGATCAGACAGCTAATTCATCTCCGCAATTATTTCCAGGAAACAACCAATAAACTTGTAAACATTAGAATTAGTTATGAATATTGTAATAATAATTATAGTTGATTTCTGTCTTGTCGGGATAAAATATATGTAGGTATAGTTTCTTTGTAAAAGAATACTGTATTTTAGATAAATTACTACATTCTTTTTGTAATAATGGTCATAGCCTATGAATTTGAAACGTTTTTTTGAAGTCATTATAGAATATTTCACTCTGTCGATCAATTATTTCCATTAATTCTTCAAATAGTCCTTTACCTATGACGTAATCAATCCAAACTGTGTCAGTTCAAACAAATTCAGCAGTAAACTCTTTGCCTTTAATTAATAAACTCGAAAAGGAAATTATATCTTTCTAACATAATCTGTTGATGCAAGTTCTTTTAAAATGTATTTCTTATAAATTTATATGACAAACGAAATTGCTATCAAAATAGCTGTCGGTTTTGTAAAGAATGAGAGTCCTTGAGTGCTTTTTGTATAATATTATATTACTAATCATCCAAGTTTACTATCTATCAAAAAACTTGAAGCATTTTCTAAAATTGCAATTGATAAAATCAATTAGTTACGAGTAGGTATTATAAGTTGCTAAAACATGGTGACATGTTTATTTTTGAAACAGATTTTCAGTTTGCTATCAAATGATTTTCTTTATTCATTAATGCCGTTTTCATATTTGAATATTTAGATGAAATCAGAAATGAAAAAATAATGAAGTATAATATACAATAGTTCTTCTATGTTTATCGTTATTTTAAAATAATAATACTAAAATTATATGATTTCGACACTCATTGCAGTTAGTAGTTTATACGCAGTTAAAAATATTGATGCAACTTTTTAACCAGCTTTATCCACAATGGAAAGAATACATTTTTGGAAACTGTACCTATATTAAAATGGCCTTCTAATTTCGGCAAAACGTAAATGTAAATAAATTTAATTAAATTTTAGGTAGGTATACTATTAAAGGACGTTGGTGTCATTTAAAAGTGATAGCGGATTTCTAACAAGGATGGTTCACCATATGTATATTTTTTCTATGATTTTGTTATAAATTATTGTAAAGTAAAATAATATACTAAAGAAGCTAGAGAGTTTATAAAACATCAACGGCTTGAACTATACATTTTAATACGGCTTATAAACATTTTAACTTCGAGAACCACTCAAAATAATGACTACTAATGAGTCTTGTACCTACAGGTAGCTGAAACTCTTACAAAATAAACAAACCTTATATCATTAAAATAATAAATAAATAGACAATTTATTATAAATAAACCACTAAATTGTCTGAATCAATATTGAATTCAAATTTTAATCTTTTAATATTTTGCTATTAAAAATCGCTAAGTGAGTTTGTAATGCAAGAATACATACATACACCAATGGCTTTTTCCCAGTGTGGTAGGCATAGACCAAGACTAAATTAATGCAAGAATATATTTCTACATTTGATATACCTACCAACTACTAAATTAAATCTGAAATCCAACTCATTGTAATGCGGAAATAAGATGAAAGGCGACAAGTTTTGTTTGATATTTTTTGTTTCAACTTTTCTCTTATGCCTTAAACAAGAAATGTCACTCCTCCGTTCATTCTCTTTACGAAATCTTTTTGGCAATTTAATTTGAGTTTAAGGGATTATATAGCAATTTCAATTCTATCCCACATAATTGCACGGGTTTTAATAAAAAAGAGAATTAAGACACTTTTGGGCTTTCAGCAACCTTTAGCATTGAATTTGTTTGAAGACCTTTGTTCACCAAAAATGTATTGTTTAGTAAAATTTTTCTACAATTACTTGTTTATTCTATAAATTGTCTTCTGGTTTTTTTAGTACAGTTGTATTGTGCTGTATTTCTTGTAATAAAGTTCTTAACTGTTCGCTCCTAAGTCATTATTATTTATGAGAGCTTTTAAAAATAAGTCATATTTAGATATTGTTTCTTGATATTTCTATCACGACTTTTTAAAGAATTTATGTAAGAGTAAAACTATCATAATAGATATTTGTTTCTCGATAGTGCGTCTAATAGTTTTTAATCAATACATAACATAATGTTATTTTCTAATAATAAAAATAGAATAATTTATGTGTATAGGTAATACTGAATATTTACACGAATTCTTAACTACACCATTGAGAGATAAAATAGCACGGAAATAATAATTATTTTGAATGTTATTTCGTAGTTGTTTTTCTAGTCGAATGTTTAATAGGTATAAATTAAATGTGTAAAATAAGTTGTAAATAGCAATTTGTAAATAATAATTAAATTAAAATAATTATTATTTCAAAATTTACAATTTTTGATTTTAATATAATAATGCAATAATGTAAGTCTAGCATAAGAAAGTAAAAAGAAATCAGAATGTTTCACGTTAAGTTATAAATGTTTCAGGAAGAGAATCCATACAGTTTGTAGATACTGATTAAATAAAGTAGATATTATGTAACTAATCGTAAGGCAAACTTTGACAAATAAAGATAGTATCATTAAAACGATGTTTTATTTCGATTGCCCATTAGACAGAGAGAGAAATCATTTGTAAAATGTTAACTAGACCTACTCAAAGAATGCGGCCGAAATGGCAAATAAGGTGAGGCCTATGTCCAACAGTGGCCTGCGATGAACATAGATTAATTGATTAAATTAGCAACTATTTTCACCATTCTCATAGCCATTTTTCAGTTGAGGTCAAAGTGTGGAGACAAATTTCACCTTCTTATTTTTTATTGATACGTCACCTATTCCGAGAGTGCAATAAGACCTACCAACACAGAGAGGGAAGCCTGTGCCAGAACCTCGTACGTTAGTTAGCACGTGCACCGATTTGAGGTGAAGATGGTTTGGGCCTCCAGGATTTTGGTAGAACCTTCTATACCGAAGGATAATAATTATAAATTTACCTAAAGTATGTTCTATATGATCACCATTAGTTCCAGTTTTGTTATATGGAACTAGTGAGAGATTTTTTCGAGAATATTTGAATTAAACTAATTTTGAACCACCGTAAACTATTCCATGAAACGGAAATTAATTATAGTCACTAGTTCCATGTAACAAAAAAAAACAGTGATACTTATCTATAGGTCTATATTGCAAACTTAGTTGTTGTTATAATGAAGGGAAAGGAAGGAAAGGAAGGAAAGGAAAAACATAATTTGTGACGTGAAGAGAATGAATGAAAATCGAGAATTTGAAAAAGGTGTCCTAAGGTTTATATACACCGCCGTCCGAACATGCTGTAATCCTGACCAACAATGGATGGTACGGTTGGTTTAAGGGGCCACCTGAAAGTAAAACCTTTACAATAAACACAATGAATTATGGTAAGCTGAGGACTTAGTAAAGCAGTAGAAGCAGAGAAAGCTGTTGAAAATGAAGATGATGCCCTGTCGAAGGCCATACGACGTGAACCATACCTTTTCTTTGTTATTTCTCGCTATCCTATTGTGGGTAACAATACGAGTATTAGGTTTACACACATAACAGTCTGGTGTTATGAGTTATGGTGACTCACACACCCAAAAGGTTAACTTGTTGAGATACATAATGCTAAATGCAAATATAACATTTTACTGCACAATATCAGTGTCACTATAAAAAAATGTTGGATAGGAATAAAAACATAAAAATAAAGGAACTTGATAGACTGATATATAAGTGCGAGTGTGTGAATACTGAGAATATTCAGACGAGATGGGGCTATAAAATGTGGATATAAACTCACATTTATGATCCTTCACTATTTTAGTACTGGGTATTGTAGGTGCGTGGCGTGAATTGTAAATAACTCTTAAACATTTTATGAATTCAGTCGAACTTGAAACAAGAGTAATAACATGCAAAGTCACCACGATTATTCATGATACAAGAACAAAGTCTAAAACTTGAGAACAGATCTGCCTCTGCAGAAATGTGTCCAATATAGTCTGTTTGTGGAACATGCATTCAAACATTCAGATTGTCACTAAAAAAAAAGAGATAGCTAACCTTTTACTTGTTTTCTGTTTTTCTCACGAGTGTGTAACACCTTACAAGTTTCCTCTCCTGCGCTTACCTTTAACCTAAGTCTACTGGTAATGCTCATACGGACAGTGTCTCAACAATAATTTCTAGCCTTCTTTGCTAAGTTGAATTTTGCTGTAGCTAAATCAATTCACCAATTATTAGCGGAATGCTCTTTCTTTATCTTTCTCAGATGAAAAAATAAGCGCTTATATTATATTTTCGTAGATTGCCAGCAAAGTATTCAACATTCAAACATTTTAACAGCCTCTGTGGCGTGGCGGTACTCAACGTGACTGGGTTCAATCCGCGCTCAGTAAAAATATTTGTATGTATGAATATGGCTATGGCTATTTACAAAAAAAAGTATCTAAGTATGTTTATCCGCATTGTAGATTTCATCACAATCTAGTTAAGCTTACCATGGGTCTAGATAGCGTTGTGTAGAATGTTGTAAAATATTAAGGTATTTATTTGTCATTCCAATTAGAAACATATTTTCCATACTCATGCCCTACTAATGCCTAAACAATTCGAATAAACAGAGTGTTCCAAAACATTCGCAGTACGTTACTCGTGCAAACGCAAACCATGTATTAAATTAAATAAACGAAATATTACACAGCGTATGACGTACAGAGTATAACTTCACCAAATTCCAGTTATTGCATCTGTATCATGCATTTTGCATAAGGCTGGCAAATGCAATTATTTTCGCTCGTTTTGTTTTGCATGATGACATTAGAATTGGTTTTGATGAATGAAAAAAATCTTTATTTGATTTGTTACTTACTAGCTTTTGCTCGCCGCCCGCGTGGATGTCGGTTATCGCGACCAAACATAGCCTATGTCCTTTCTCAAAGACTAATCTACTCCTATACCAATGTCATCAAAATCGGTTTAGTGGTTAAGTCGTGAAAGCGTAACATACGGACAGACAGAGTTACTTTCGCATTTTAATATTAAGTATGGATGTCGTTTAGGTACTTATACTAACAGAATAATCTATTAGAAGTTCAGTAGGTTACTCAAATCACTTTACATAGGATAATAAAAACATAACATAAACTCACGCCTGTATTCCCCGAAGGGGTAGGCAGAGGTGCTAGCAACCACATTTCGCCAGTTTATGTTTAGGTCCCAATGTAATAGGTGGCGAGCCTATTGCCATTAACCGGGCACTCATAAACATATGAGATAATATTCTGTATTTTTCAATTTTCACAATTTTAACTTTTTTAAACCAACTTTTTTTTAACACCGACGGACTTCTTATAAACTAATATTGGGCATCTTTCACAGTTTTTTGTCGACTTTCCGACCACAAACGCCTTCTACCTTATACAAGACTAGGTATTTTTTTATTCTTCGTAAAAACTGTTACTCTCTAAATATTTTTATATATTTCGCTTTAGAATGGGGATCAAACCCATGGAGGTATCTAGCTTTTATATTGTACTAGTTTTTGCCCGCGGCTCCGCCCGCTTTTCTCAACGTACAAACCTTCCCTGGGCTTCCACAAATAATTCAAGACCAAAATTAGCCAAATCGGTAAAGGCGTTGATGAGTTATAACATTACAACGAAAAGTGGCATTGATTTATATATATATATATATATAGATTTTCTATTCTGTCTGCTTTTCATTCTGGTATTTGTTTAATTAGCATAATATTAGTACAAATACCACCATAAAAATATAGGTCCATTTGAATATTGACAACGCCATCTGTCCATCTATCTAATTTATCATAATAAGTATCTAATACAGTTAGGTGAATCTGTCAACCCGTATTATGGTAGTCTGCTGCTGTCACTTTGCTGATTGGAAAACGTCCGTCTCTGCGTTTTGCGGTAAATTATAACCGTACATTTCATCATATCGGTTGTCTGCTTTCCTGACCACAAATCTGTCTGTCCATTAATCACTTTCATGACTTAACTTTGATGTATTTGTAGTAAACTCTTTCTAAAGCTCTTAAATAAATTATGAATTCATCGCACTGAATCGTAAGAAGCTGTAATTAGGGCTTATTGGACGATTCGCACTAATTGAACTCGCACGTTTCGTGCGAATCGACCCCTTTAAAAATATATTATCTTTCTGTAGGCGCTTCGCACGAAGTTAATTTATTGGCGTGCGAATCGACAACTCCAAAATTACGTAGTAGGCGATTGGCACACATTTTATTTTAGGAAATAAAAAACATAAAGTACAGTCACTGAAATAAAACTAAATCAACTATAAGCTCGCAAAGGAGGTCATTGGCTAGCACTTTGAATCACGGTAAGACCCTGTACGCCTATGTATAGCATACTAGCTTTAGTATACTAGCTTTTGCCCGCGGCTCAGCCCGCGTGAATATCGGTTATCGCGACCAAACATATAGCCTATGGCTTTTCTCATGGTCTAATCTACCCCTATATCAAAATTTATCAAAATTGGATCAGTGGTTTAGGCGTGAAAGCGTAACATACATACAGACAGAGTTACTTTCCCATTTATAATACT
Source organism: Eilema sororculum (assembly GCA_914829495.1). NCBI lineage: Eukaryota > Metazoa > Arthropoda > Insecta > Lepidoptera > Erebidae > Eilema > Eilema sororculum. The sequence continues at coordinate 6,694,378 of OU618532.1, forward strand.
ACTAGCTATTGCCCGCGGCTCTGCCCGCGTGGATGTCGGTTATCGCGACCAAACATAGCATATGTCCTTTCTCATGATCTAATCTACCCCTATGCCAAATTTCATCAAAATCGGTTCAGTGGTTTAGGCGTGAAAGCGTAACATACATACAGACAGACAGAGTTACTTTCGCACTTATAATATTAGTATGGATAGTATATAGTATGGATTCCTGTATTTTCAATATTCCATCACAATACTAATCACAATAATCCATTTCATCCTAATCCTCCCCCTGAGTGCTATATTCAAATTTTCAGAAACACATTTAATATTAAAATACATAAAAAGGCATTTGACTTGTTAATTCTACCATTTTCTTCGCGGATACGCGAACGGTTGCAAGTACTGACAATAAAAATATTGACAAAACGTCTTTTATACCACATCAATTTGGAAAAGTAATATTTTCCTTTTGAAAAACGCCTTTGTACGACCGCTATTGTGAGATTGGTCTTCATTCTTATATTGAATAAGTGTAGGTATTATAAGACGCAAATTCTCTAACGCTTTATGACAAATTTTCGTTTTGAGGTGACAATGGTCGTTTTGTCTGCGAAGAAGTTTTTAATATTTTCCACTACCTTTCATCTTTGTCCAAAACTGAAGTCATTTTTATTTTAACAAACAATAAGGATAAGACATGAAAATTTTTCCGGATTTTAGCTTGAATGATGAGGAAATATACGTAAAAGTAAATAACACGTACAAAGTTATATTGAACCTCTGTTCTACCACGAAGTAACACGAATCATATAATAGAAGCAATCGCGTGCAAGTGCGGTGTATGTGTGTTCCTATTTTTAAGTTCCGTATAGCTTCAGCCTACCCCATTGAGAAAAAAGGCGTGACTGTATGTATGCATAGCTTCAGCGCAATGGTCTATCAGACCGACGAAATACATAGGACATATGTACGTGTGCTTTGTTTTTTTAAATGGAAAACGCTGGCGTTTTGTTCTCCTTTGTAGCTGGATATTTCGTGTCCAACTGCAAGCTAGTGATGCGTAAGTGTATTGTTATAAGAGTAGGTACTAAACCCGAATTTACTTATTAGGAGTGGGTATCTGCGCGATAGCCAATGTTCAGTGCAACAAATCTAATGTTATAGGTACTATTGGCGCAGGAAGGTATGCGTGTTTTATTTTCCTGCAATGGACCCTTTGAGGCTTTCAAATGAGGCCGTCAAAGTGAGGGGCTTTATTTTGAAGATTTCTACTTATATTTACTATCAGGTAAGTCTGGGCTTAGGCGGGGACTCCACCAAAGCGGAGACGAGACGAGTGGAGAGGAGATGTTTTTTAAACAACCAATAGAAATGCATTATTGATACATCTCCTCTCCGCTTAGCTTCAGTGGAGATCGCTATTCTGAGATGTAGACGGCGTGATGTGAGCGATATCACCCCTCACCCGCCAGCAACCCACCTTCTTCTTCTCTTTCTTCAAATAAAAGAAGATACTTTTTTTGTTTTGTAAGAATAGCGACTATTGTCTACCTTTCGTGACAGAATGCGCACTAAGCACTCAACACAACGCACATCTCTTCTCGCATAGCACACCCACACCACTCCGCTTTGGTGGAGTCCCCCGAGCTGAAAAACATCTCTTCTCGCACAGCACGCAGTACACTGCACACATCTCCGCTTTGGTGGAGTCCCGGCCTTATTGTTGTGTTCGTAAAAAAAAATTTAGACGCTATTGATCATTCATATTAATTTACTAACACATTTCAATTCTACTGTATTATTTACTTCTGTATCGCGATGTCGCATGTTGGTAAACGTAGCCAAGTGGTTGACTGCAGGTCGTTGTGGTTTGACCACCACAAATTATGTGAAGCACTCAGAACTATCAACACTGACCACCAACCGTATCATCAATAAAATTACGATATTATTTATAATGCCTATAAGCTAGATAACTAATACACCTTTAACCGAGTCGAGAATAAATCATTTTACTCTGTAATCTGAACATGAGAGAGCTTTCTACAAGATATAAGGCGTGTTTGATGACGGTTGATCAAAAAAGTGTCACGTAAAGCATTTGAACAATCTTAGCCTTGCTTGATAATGTTAAAAATGATTTATTTTAGACAGAAAAACTGATATTTACGGTTCACTTATTTTTCATTTCTTTCAATATTTCGTCAAAAGGGACTGTGCATCGTTGTGGATTTAATTCAATTTAATTTAAAAGCCGCACACAGAAAAATCTAAGTGATACATGACATCCGTCCACTGCATGACTCGAGACAAAATGAAAAACGTGAACCTATCAAACACTGTTGGATCTTTTCATTTCGTGGAATCAATCGATGTCAATGGATTCATGCATGTCACTTTGAGTAATAGATAAAAAAATAAAGAATAGAAATAAAAATAATTAATATGCTCATATATATGGTAATTCACAAAGATGTTAGCAAGTAGCTTAAGTATAATAGCACAACATGTTTAGCCGCAGTAAATTGCATGCTAATTTCGATTATTATGTACAAAAAAATATTGTAAATGATAAAAGACGAAATAAAACAAAAAGTGAATAATCTGATATCAGCTATAATAACATGAGTCGCACATCATGTACCAGTATGAGTATAACATGCCAGTAACAAAACTATTGTGAAGAAAAATGCAAAATATTTACTGCAGCTATTATGCGGCTTTGTATGAAAACATGAACTGAACATATTTTTTGTGAAGCCATTTATTACTTCAGATCTTTATGAAACTTGTACGGGAGCATTTCGGAATAAAGCTATCTCAAACATAGTAGAGCGTAAATTAGAGAAGTAAATTCCCTTTATTTAATATTTCTGTTATAATAAAATTCACTCAATTATAACAAAAAATCCGATAGTTCGTAAGAAAATCGGTAGATGACGCCACGTCGCCTTAAAGACGTATAAGATGGGAAATTTGAATCATATCGGGCGTGTCTCGGTAGCCGAATTGGTCACACATTCCCCCTGTAAGGGAAAGACTGCGGGTTCGAGTCCCGCCCGAGAAGATTCTTTTTCCCTATGTATTCGATTTGTATAGTTAGCATACTTAATGTTGTAAAAATTCGTTCAAATGACATAATTGTATACAATTTATGAATTCTTGGCCTAAACACTAGTAAATATTTAAATAAACAAGGCCTTTAAAAATATATCTTGAACGATTTGTTTTTTCCTGAACCGATTATTAATAGTCTGTGAAAAATATGAAATAATCGTTATGCATAGCACTGTGATATCTGTCAATGAAAATGTGATTTAAGTACTTCAAAACATTTCGCTTCGCCCATAGAGTGGAGAAAAACATCTATCAAAGCGGGCCTTTTAAATTGTGATGAATGTAATGGTAAAAATCTTGGTTCAATTATATTCCAAAACTCATTTTAAAGTCATGAAAGTCAGACATGAAAAGTAATAAAAAAGTTATAATAAGTTGTAAAATAAAAAATTGCATATCTGGATGCGGTAACCATCGATTTCGCATTAAGAACATCTAACTAAGTACAGTGTAGGCTTTTGAAACTTATAGATTTATTCAGTATTTTAAAACAAGCTGCAGGGGATTTGTTTCTGTGCTATAATTATTATATTTTTCACTGCAAAGATTTAGTCAATGCCAACATTTATATTTAAATATTACAGAAAATTGGTATCAGTGCAATCAGACATATTTATACCTACATACAATAGCGGGAATCGAACCCGCAACCACTAACATGGCAGTTTAAATCTTTCCCACGGCACTTCCGATGGTTGGAAATTGCTAAACTAGTCTTTAAGTTACAAGACGAATAAGTTCTATATTAACAACTCAATAAAACAATTCAATGAATCAAGCAGTTTTAATTTTTGAAGTCATCAATCCTCCGAACCTCTTCTCAATTCAGTTGGGATCAGCTTTCAACCTAACTATAAAATGGCAGAACCACAGATGTTAGTATAGCAGCTGGGACGCGACGGCCTAATGACCTCTTCAAAGCACGGAAGAGTTTCAATGTCCTACAAATAATCATCCATCCTTAAATGGACCTGACTAGAACTCCTTGACCTTGCATTGTACTAATTTGCTCAGTTACCACTTAGCCATGAACCCCTTTACAAAGTCATCTTACACCTTAATTGTAACTTAGTACTCTCCCACCAACTCATAATTTCGTTTTAAATTACGAAGACATTGACTTTTAGCTGTCCAAATTAATATCCTTTACCCCAAAATAACAAATGCTCACCACGAAATAATTGGCATTCATAATCTTTTAATTATAATAATGAGTTCGTACAAAGAACCCTTATCTCTCGTATTAAAAATGAATGGCGCTGTAGAACATGTAATTTGGCTACAGGCTGTGCCCTTAGTGCAATCGCGAGCGGGTAAATGAGCCTCATTTTTTCTAATGCCACTTCTAATTTAAACTTCCAAGTTCATTAATTCTTTTATCTTTGCTATAAGTATTTGTAAGTTCAATTTTATAAGGAAGCTGAAACGGAGTTAAGTTGTGAAAGGGTTTACCATAAAAAGGAAATTCCTACGAATGCTCGTAGTCACTGGGTGATATTAACTCTCTCCTTTTCAATTTTATTTGTTCAAAGAAGTGTTTACAGAATTCACAGATCGGTCAAACCAAGGCCCCGTCTCAACCGATCTCAGAAACATGGTTGAATCAATTTTGACTGGATTTTGTGCAGACAAACGAAGTCGTGGTTAGTTATTAGTATTTTTAAGCTCTGATCGCGTTCCGCTAACGCTCCTGTGCTGATCTTGGCCTCGCTTTGATCAACATTCCATGTAATTTATTCACAACAAAGAGTTTTTGATATCACCGCTATAATTCATATATCTACTTACCTGTTTTGACGTTTGAGGATCTAGACGGAACATTTAGCGCTTTTAGAATAAATAAAATATTTTCGATGGTTTGTTTGTTGAGTTTTCATACGATATAATTTTTACAATGATAATATTATTTTAAACGAATACTGCGGAGACGTTTTCCTTGTCTCTTTGTTAATATTTTTTCTTAGTTCTTTAATGTTGGGTTTGGTCGAATCACGACAAATAGGTAAACAATAATTATGAGAATATTATGAGGCCCTTCAGGACTAAGACAATTTCATCTACAATCCGGAATATCAGCTGACTCAACTGATGAGACTCCTTTCTGATATTAATTTGGATTTTTCAATCATACCACACCTTTGACTTGGGTAAGTCAAAGGTGTGGTATGATTGAAAAATCCAAATTAATAATTATCTATCTAATTTGAAAAACAAAAAGGATAGAAAATGGAAACAGTGAATCCTCATACGGGATTTGAACGGGTCAGAGAATTTTTACTCTAATGAACTGGTCGCAGTTCCTTACACTCACACCTTGAGCATTTAGAGTCCTTTTATATTTTGGGGTGACGTCATTAAAAAAAAGCAAAATAACATATAGTTTTTACTTTTTAGTTATAATTACATTATTTTTTTGGAAAGGTTACTTTAACCGAATGATTTAATAACTGTAAAACTTTTCACAAAATATAGTAAAACTAAACTAGAAGTTTAGTAATATTTTTAATATCGCAAAGCTTCCTAATTGGCGTGTCAGTTGTCAGGCGCGTTTTTACGTAAACACCATTAATGTGTCCCCGAGGCCGGCGAGGGGCGCTTTATTCAATTATGTGCCAACCGCAACGGGTAATACTTCATTGGTTAACCAGTTTTTTCTAAAAATGTACTACAGTTTTATGAGCTATTTTATTAATGAAAACCAAGTAATTTTTGAAAAGCGGATGGGTTAAGTTCGTGCATATTTACATACAGATATTTATAAGTGATTGGTATTCGAGTAAGTTGTTAAGATAATCCTACTTTCTACTTCCTAGTTGTTAAGATGTTTGGATGGGTTTTGGCTAAACGGATCTAAGTGAAAGATACAGGGATAGAACCTGGTCTGAAAGTCTGGTAGAATTTGATGTATCTATTGCAAAAACGCGATCAGAGTTCACATCCAAAAACAAGTGCATAAAAATTTGTTAATTTACTGCAAATTTTAACATAACATAACATAAACTCACGCCTGTATTCCCCGAAGCGGTAGGCAGAGGTGCTAGCACCCACATTTCGCCAGTTTATGTTTAGGTCCCAATGTAATAGTTGGCGAGCCTATTGCCATTAACCGGACACTTATAAACCTGCGATAAATACACACATAACCTCGAAAAGCATCGTTAAGTCATTGGTGTGTGCCATGGTAAACCTTGGATCGAACTCGAAACCTCGTCTCAGCAGTCCGTTGCCCATACCACTAGGTTTCCGCAGATTTTGAAATTAATATTAATGCAAATTTTACCAAAATAAAATTAACACCCGTCATAGTAAAGTTTTTAAGAAAAATCGAAATACCTTGCACGTTTATGTAGAAAAATGTGTAAATTCAGGAATATACCTATGTCAAATGTCGTTTAATGGTAAATAATATATGAGGATCAAATCAAATTCTAATGTTAATGTTCTAAATTCAAATTAAATTTTCATAGGTTTTGTATTTTGTTTAATGAGCTACTTTTACTTTGTATGGAGTGTGAAGAAAGTGAATAAAACAACACGTATATGAAAAAAAAGCGTTTATTTAATTACCTTACATTCCCTGCACGAGTTTTTATTATTGCTTCCATACCGTTTTTCATCGATTGGATCAGAGTCACGATCACATGTTGTTGCATTTTTCTGATGAGAAGTGTACATACGAATATCAATCGCAGTAATATCACAACTCTTTTACCAATGTTAAAATAAACTTGCAAGTCGTAGAGCATCGTAGCAGCTTCGTAGCTGCAGCGTAGAGTGATGGTGAACGCTACCCTGTAGACTCTACGTAGCGTCGGTTCTCATGTTCATTACAACATGATAACTTAATTCTACATATTTTATTTATAACAGATTTGTGTGATTATCTAAGCAAAATTTTAATCTATACTGACTTATTTTTATAGCACTTAGGTGGCAGAGAACGACGACGCGGCCCATCTGATGGGAAGTGATTATTATGGTCTATGTAATGGACGGGCACCGATGATACGTTTGACTTTAAATGTGTTTCAGTATTATATTTTTTTTAGTAATAATCTATTTAAAAATAACTATAGAAATATGCCAATATTATAATAGCAACAATTCATGTAGTTTTGTGAGCACAATCTTAATCGTATCTTGTTATAGAACAATTGCTCTAGTGCCAGTATTTTCGAAAATCTTTGAGAGAGTCACTTATGACAGTGTAAACAATTTCTTCGAAACCAACAATCTTTTTGCTGATCAACAAAAGGGGTTCAGAAAAAATAAGTGTATTGATGCTGCCGTGTATGACTTTTTGAATATAGTTATGGCAAGAGTTGATAAACGTTTACCTGTAGCAGCTCTCAATATGGATTTGACAAAGGCATTTGACTACGTGGACCACAAGATTCTTATGAAAAAGTTGAATGCCTACGGGATTAGGGGAAACGTATCTAGCTTAATTAAATCATTTCTGACAAATCGACAACAATTGACTATAATTAATAGGATATGTTATAAGTCCAAAACTGACAATCAATATCACTTAGATGTGAGAAATATAGTTTACGGAGTTCCACAAGGAAGTACATTAGGCCCATTATTATTTATCATTTATATTAATGACTTCCCATCGGCTACAACATCTTCGATGGTAATGTTTTGCAGATGACACTACGGTTGTATGTGATAAACCCAGTCTAGATTTAATTCAATCTGATATTAATTGCAGTATCAATTCTTTGAGTACTTGGCTTACAGGGCAAAACTTGAAATTGAATATTGAAAAAACAACCGTAATGAATTTCGGAAGAAACATAAATGCGCATTCATCTTAGTATAAAACATAACGATATTGCAATACAGGAAATTACAGTTACAAAATTTCTTGGGCTACAGATAGAAAGCACGTTGGAGTGGAAGGAACAAATCGCAAAAATATGCGGCAAATTAAATCAGCATGCATATGTTTTATATATGCTAAATAAATCAGCAAACCAAGATACCGTTCTTACAGCATATCATGGCCTAGTTGTATCCACCTTGAGACACGGGATTATATTCTGGGGGAATGCAGTGGGCAAAGAGTTAGTATTTAAGGCACAGAAACGATGCATCAGGGCGATTTGTAACTTGCACACTACCGAAACTTGTAAACCACATTTCTTAAGATTGAAATTGTTGCCAATGCCATCTATGTAAATTCTTGAGATGTGCATGTTTGTAAAACGTAATTGGTCGAAATTCTCACAAGTCACTAGTAGCTGCAGATTAGGTACATTGCATATGGTTGCGTGTAAAACAACTATGTATCAGAAAAGTGTGTTCTGTATGGCACCTACAATATATAACAAGTTGCCCAAGTCTATTAGCTCGGTTACAGATGTACAGGAATTTAAAAACAAACTACTCACATTACTGTTAGAAAAAGCATATTATTATATTACTGAGTATATGAATGAGAAATTTTAATGTTTTACAGATGTTATTGAGCGTTATTCATTTTTAGATTGACATTGTTTTACATTGACATTAGAACATACCTACTAATGAATTAATATTATTATAGATGACATTATGGAAATATTGATATTTTACTGTTATTGTTGAAATGCATTATGTTAAAGGAGATGGAAAATGGTGGGCCCAAATGTAATAACTTGAGATATGATCTAAAAAATTAGTCATATTTTTCTATCTTAGAATATGAAAAATCACCTCAATTTTCAATCTGGATGCGGAGAAATATGAGAAAATAGTTTTCGTGAGATTTATCAATTGAGTAATCGATTACACTAAAATATTTGCTGTAAATAATTAATTCAAAGTAATTAAATGCACTATATACGTACATGCATTATAGTGCATATAATTACAGTCATATTATTAATTCAAATATCAATTATTTACTGAAAAACCAATATTAATGATTATCGATTTCATATCAATTCAAATCCCTCTTATATTTGTAGTCTATGTCACTGACATGGCAGCTGACTAACATTGACACTACAAAATTTGACAGTTGCTGACTGTTTTTGTTTGCTCATCGTTTCGTGTTTTCCGATGCGTTTTGAGTGCTTTCTCGATTATTCGTCATTTTTTACGACAACTGCTTTGTATTTTACGGATTCTGACCCTGCCTACCTTGTACGACCCTTGCTTTCACCTTGGACACCGAAGATCGCTCACACGTTTGACTTGGAATTGTTATCTTGCATTTTACCGCCAGCTTGTGGATTGGATATTATTGAAACTATGGATCGCTGTGTGAATTGTGGTATATCCACTGGTCACTGCAACACACTGGGCCGACGGCCCTTACACGATGAAACAATTCTGTCAGTGATTCGGCAATGGCTTGCACCTCAGTCTGTAAGTAAATACCTGTAACCTCATCTAACCAACCTGGCAGGTTTAAAATGTAAAATGTGTTTAATAGAAGGTGAATAAAACACTATATTCAATGATTTTTTATTTTATTTTAGACATCCTTTCCCTATCTCCTTACCTGTTACCTACCTATCGCTTGAAGTCGTTGACGTTCATTCATATGATTTTTCAAACATTTTCTAGTAAATATAATAACTATTAGTGCAAAAGAACACATTTTGCACTTCAGGAATCAGCTCTTAGATAAAGATTGTAACATAACCTCACTTTCACATAATGTCTTATATCTCTGTTCTCAGATTGACAAAATCCGCAGAATTTTCAGTGAAAGCTTGATAATATATAAGCTATTAATTGACACCACTTTCATCTTCTTACAACTAGGCCCAAGATTGTATGTAATCGTTTCGGTCTTCTTTGACATTATTTTACATTGACATTCTAATCACCTATTATATTTTTATTTTATTGATGACATTGTGGAAATATTAATGTTTTTACTTTATTGTTGAAGTGAATTAGACAATGGTTTAGTTTGACATGCAAATAATTTTATTATATTATAAAAATATCTCATGACATTAGATCACATAAGTTAAAATATGTATAAAAATTATTAATAATTATAAATAGCGGTATAAACGATAATTGAATTGATAAGTGACTTAATGAAATATGTCTACTAACAATATTCCTTAAGTGAAGAATTAACCATATTTAAAAAGGTTATACCTACTTAATTTTGTACACCATGCTATATGGTAGAACATAGTGCACTGATATTTATTGAAAGATCTTTTGAAATACCTATGTTCCACAAAATAATACATAAATAAATAAAATGAAAACAATTATTATGAAATGATATATTTTAAATTAAAATTAAATACAGCAGAGAACAGTTCTGTGTGTCTTATCAACCACTTACCAGCAGATGAAAAGTAATATTATTTACTAATCAATATAAAATATAAGCAAATTCATCATGATTACGTTGTTTGTGACAAACCAGTACCTACTGCTTTTAATCAAATACTAATCACATATAATAAAAACATTACCCTCCTTCCTTCGGCAGTCGGGTAGTGATGATAATTTAGAGGACTCCACATATTATTAACATTACAGTTGAAGACTAAATCTCGCCCAAAACTCAAATCATTGTCAATGTCATTGCATTCGAGGTCTTCTTTCAGTTTGTCTTCCCTTCCCTTCTCTGACTTTCATATTTATTTCTGGGAAGAGAATATTGGCACATTAGTCACCTTCTACGACGTCAAACCAACACATTTGGGATCTGCCTGATCTTACCAGGACCCGCCGAGGTTAGGGTACCATTGCTAGACATTTGTTACCCACATAACTTGGCGGTTGCCGCATATTCGTATTTCAAATAAAAAAAAAACATATTATCAATAAAGATTATGAACCTGGAAAATGTTTCATTTTTGGTTTTAATTTTAGAGATAGCTTTTTGTGCACGTAAATTCTGTATAATACGTACGCATATGAAATTAATGAAAGCCTTGAAGATATAAGTGAAAGGACAATATCATGTAAATCACCATCTTTGTCCTCGAGAGTTTCAAATGAAATATTCAATCTCTACGCCTAAAACTTTTCAAAAATAAGTTCTGATTTAATAAAATGTAGATGAAGGTGTGCTTTCTAGCGAAGTTTACCGGAGTAACGGTAATTTTTATTTTCGCGAAAATATTATTGCATAAGTAGTATTTTTTGTTCTTAAGTCATTATAAATTGAGACTTGTTCTGAGCATTTGTTTTCTAGCTTCTTTGATACCTAAAGAAGCAAAAAAAAGATTCTAAGGAACAAGTCTAAGATTCTCTATATCGTCAGTCATTGTTGATCGTTCTTACGTTGAAGACATCAAGTGAATTAAGGGAATATCAGTATAGGTATTAGGGGAGGAGAGGACCGTAAGGGATGGCCCTGGGTCAGCCGGAGTGTGAGGGATATCTTGAAGACAACCTTACCTCCGGCCTAGCACCACGACCCTCAGTTGGCGTGGGGTTTTAGTCGGTTCGAGTCAAACATAACCTCCCCCTTTAGCTCTAGCGGAGGAGGTATATGTGGGGATTTCGTGGGAATAGTTCACGTTAGCAAGGGTTATCGTTAATTAGCTCAATGAAAATTTGCCGCTATCAAAAATCTAAGTAGACTCACCACAGTCCTATTAAAATTATACCAATCAAAGGTATAAAACTAGCCCCCTTTGTTGGTGAATTCTCCGTAAATTTCTCTGACCATCTGGTTTTGTTACATCATTAATTTTATGCCGAAGATGGAAACTAGTTTTCCGTAAGTTTATTTTTTTTATACGACAGAACAATGTCTATTTGGCACCAATATCTGTGAGTAACCTTGGGGTTAGACCTGTTGACAGTTTTACATTTTCTTCAAGATGCAAGATTTAAACTGCTTGATGGTTTGAACGTATTGATATCAGGAACTACTGGTTCGTATTGAAAAAATATTCTTATTTCGTTTATCGAGGAAGGTTATAGGCTATATCATCACCATGTAACTCAAGGGAGCGGAGTAGAAATTCACTAGTGTTTAGTATTGTATAATCATGATCATTGCCTCCATGACTTCCTTAGGGCCCAGACTTCGCTCTCGGAATTCATTACGACGATGGGCGACGGGATGACTGCCATTTAACCTCGTCCCCCAAAAAGCATATATTTTTCCAGAGTTTCTTCCGTCAATCAGCAGGCGTACCGGCTTACAGCCTCAAGGATGATTGTACACATTTGTACTGGTTGGTACACAAATGGTACTGTACACAAATATGTACAAGGAATGTAGATATCCCGAACAACATTAAACATAATAGGAAGTTATGGACGTTTTAATTAACGATTGAAATTATAAATTGAAATGTAACCAACCGCAGGCAGTTATTTATAATCATAAATTACAAGCCAAATTGTTATTTTGGTTTGTTAATATGTCAATTGAGCTATCGCGAATACTATTAACTTGGTAGCAAATGTAGTTTTTGGCTGCAAATTCGTGTATGTTACCAACTAGTAAAACAAAAATTACGAGTTATACCACTTAGGTGGCAGACAAGCACACGGCCCCCCTGATGGAAAATGGTTATCGCAGCCTATAGACGTATGCAACACCAGGGGCGTTACACTCGCACTGCCTACCCTGAAGAAACCTTCTAATGCCCCTCTTGAAGAACCCCATATTGTAGTCGCTTGGGAAAACCATGGCAGGGAGTTCAATCCACAGCTTGAGCGTACGTGGGATGCAATTCCTTTCATACCGATGAATTCCCTGTCTATGGCGTCATCAACCTTGCATTAAAAGCTTGCATTGTCGACACCGGGGTTCATATTCACTTGATGGAAAGTGGTTCCCGTGGCCTATAATGGACGTATGCATCACCATCACCGTTACACTCGTGCTGCCGATCCAGAAAAATCTTCTGATACTCTTCTTGAAGAACCCCATACTGTAGTCGCTTGAGAAAACCATTTCAGGGAGCTAAGCGGTGGGTATCAGCTAGTATCTTAAAGTTCCCTCGTCCATTGCAGATATGATTTTGTATTTTGAAACCATAATGAATTGATTTCTTAAGTTCTTACTCGAGATAAGTCGACCTGCGGTCCTATGGGAAAAATGTATAAAATGTATTTATTTACAAGAAAAAGCATCTAAGTATGTTTATCCGCACTCTAGATTCCATAACATAAGCTAGTTAAGCTATTCTTACCATGGGTCTAGATGGCGTTATGTGGAATGTTGTGAAATTCTCTTTTTAAGTTAGCCAATAAGGACAATATTATTTTATTAACAGAATACTAACTTTGGATCTACAGTTAACCAATAAAATGTTCAAAACATTCCAAGTTCTATCAATATTTTAGCCTAAAAATATCTGACCATAATCTACGCTCGAAATGTCACAGCCGTTTTAATTAAGTTCCTCTCCTATAAATATTGTATTAAGCCGGATAATTCTAGCTAAGTATGTAATCTCAAGCCGACTTAATGAATATGTAAATGGTACAATTAAGGGGCAAAATTATTCTCTTCCTACTTGAAGGCCTCTGTTTCTTTTAGAGTATCTTAAAAGTGGTATTTTAAGAGATCTCTGGTTTTCGAATTGTGGGTAATATTCTTTTGTAATTTATTTTGGGAAGCTTAAGAAAATACCTACTGTGTAGCTTATATTTCTTATAAAAAATCTTGTTGAAGGTTTTTTATCTTGTTTGTCACTCAGACAATAGAATATCACAATACAATGATGCTTCTTCTTCGATTCAATGGACTTTGGAGTCATTCCTTTATTTTATCCGCCCAGAATTCCAATTTTACATTGCCCTATATAAGCTACGAGCTTTTCCACGCGGCTCCGCCCGCGTGGCTATCGGTTATTGCGACCAAACATACCCTATGTCCTTTCTCACGGTCAAATCTACCCATTTGCTAAATTTCTTCAAAATCTGTTCAGTGGTTTAGGCGATAAAGCTTAAGTAACATACAGACAGACCGACAGACAGAGTTCCTTTTGTATTTGTAATATTAGTGTGAATCTGTAATACCTACACGTAAAAGTGCGCAGTGGACATAAAACTAGTAATTATTCGTCCCAGCAATCGCAGGATACTAAATAACAATGATTGTTTAATAATATTCTCTGCCTTCTCAACCCCACGTACAGTTTCAAGGCTTGTACGTATCCTATTTTATGCAATTCTAACTTCTTCATACCTAGTCGAGCACATGCTACTCTTATACAACTTTCTTCTCAGTATAAATTCGACAAAGGCTCCGTTGTTGTTCCATTTACATAAGCTCTTCTTCCATCATGCAGTTTTTGCATCTTTCTTATATCCCTTAGCATGTTCAAGTGAAATTTCATAACATTGACCAAGCTTTTATTAACCAAAGATACTTTGTACAAAGTCTTAAAAAAACTAATAAGGTTGCTTACACAGAATGTACGGAGCTTTGTTAAACAAAGTAAACTTTCTAGTAGGGACGTTACTTACCTTTAGATTAAAATATTCAGTTGCTCGTTCACGTGGAACATTCATTTTGGTTTTTCGTTGTTTCGACTATATTTTTCTACTAAAGGTGTTTATCTGATAAAGCCTGTTTGTGTATGAAATTACTCGAACTATCTTCGAGCCATATTGAATAAGAAAATATTACATTTAATAATAATAATAGTACTTAATTTACTCAACCTAATTCGATTAACGCCTTATAATGACATTTTTGACAGAGAATCGTCCATGCTAATTTATGCGAAAGTAACTCTGTGTCTGTCTGTCTGTATGTTACGCTTTCACGCCTAAACCACCGAACCGATTTTGATGAAATTTTGGAATAGGGGTACATTAGAGCATGAGAAAGGACATAGGCTATGTTTGATCGCGATAACCAACATTCATGCGGGCGGAACCGCGGGCAAAAGCTAGTAACATAAAATGTAATTCACTCAACCTAATTCGATTAACGCCTTATAATAAAATGTTTTGACGGAGAATCGTGTTTTATATAGATATAAATTAAAATAAATCAGGTTAACTTTAGGGTATAACATGATTGTATTACTAGGACTAGGTGAAAAGTTGACATGACAGCATTCTTGTGAGGGTGACAAGACATCACGGCGCGGTGACGTGAGTAACGCCTGATGCATCCCTGTATGATTTCCTACCTCCTAACAATATCCCTCTTCCAGCCAACTTTAACACCCTCCTGACTTATGTGAATTCCCCACTAATTTATATATTATGTCAGTTTAAAGATCTTTACAACATGAACCAGTAAAAAAAAATTTGTTCGTCTCGTTTGCACTACCACATAACTCTATGTTTGCTTTAATGTTGTCACCTCTGTACAGGTACTTAAACACACTATAAATCTTTTGGCCTCACTTCAAAATCAACTGTTTGTATGGTGAAGATTTTTTGTACTTTCACGCGTTATTTCGATCAGTATATAAAAACTGAGTCGTTGGCGGAATCAATGGGAAAGCCATAGAAAATGCCGTGGTTTTCCCAAGCGACTACAATATGGGGTTCTTCAAGAGGGGCATTAGAAGGTTTCTTCAGGGTAGGCAGCGCGAGTGTAACGCCTCTGGTGTTGCATACGTCCATAGGCCGCGGTAACCACTTTCCATCAGGTGGGCCGTGTGCTTGTCTGCCACCTAAGTGGTATAAAAAAAACGCCCGATGCAAGCTGTGCGTGTAGGATCACACTGTGAAGAAATACTGTTTTTAACCCCCGACGCAAAAAAAAGGGATGTTATATTTGAACATATTGAATGCATTGTAACTATCAGCATTCCTTAATTAGTATGATACAACGGAGAGAGAAGAAATATTGTAATCATCATGGAATTGATTTAATGCCTCTGATTAAGTTAATTTGTAATAAATATTTTTGCGCATTCAATGAACATGCACATTAAAACAGCACTCGTTGCATAATTGGAAAATGTTAAAAATTTAAAACAAATTCAATTTCGACAGCCTCTGTGGCGTGGGTAGTGCACGTGACTGCCACGCAGGAGGCGCGGGTTCGAACCTTCGAACCCCGCTCAGTACAAATATTTGTATGCATGAATATGGCTATTTGAATTGGTCTGGATGTTTATATGTATAATATGTATGTATTTACAAAAAAAAGTGTATGTTTATTCGCATTCTAGATTCCATAACACAAGCTATAAATGCTTACCATGGGTCTAGATAGCGTTGTGTAGAATGTTGTGGAATAATTATTATTGATTTTAGTGAGTAGCCTATAGTGAGTGTCGGAGTGCCGATATTACTGGTGAGGGGCGAGGTGGGGGAATCGATTGTATGACTCCAATACTCCAGCTACCTGTATGAATTCCTGGATTTGATTTTCGGATCGGATTTACTGAATATACTAACCAAAGATCTGAGACATGATCCACTGGCTGCGAATGTTACACTTCACCCTGCAATGTTGTTATGTACCCCTCTTTAAGCCTGTCACTCAATTTTGATTGAACGTGTAACAGTATATAGTAAAGTAAGAAGAAAATAAATTCCTTGGAAGCCAGTGAACCAAATCCAATCTACCTATTCAGACATTTCTAACGAAGGAAATTAATGTATCTACTAGCTCGGGCCTGGAGACATCTCAGTTCTTTATACCATTGTGATAAGGTTGGTTCAATACAGTAGATATATTGTTACCCCACAATGGCGTAAGGTAATCTGGTTTACTTTTGTAGATATCTCTATTTTATGCTCTAATACTTTGGTCGAGAAGTTTGGATTATTCTGATGAGTAGTTGCTATCATGGCTCGACTTGTAGAGGGCAATGTATTTTCATTAACATATCAAGATCAATGTTTCTTCGTACTTTATGCTCTGTCACACCAATTATTTGAATGTACACCGGCCGTGGTCACAGGCTGACTGGCGTCAGCAGGATTAGATTTGAAGATAATGTTACAATTGTAATCAAGCTCATGGGGGATGGAGGTCAGCCCGTGCCCTCCGACGCCCGAGTTGCCTGCGCACATGGGCGGCATGATCCGCGAGTCTCTCTCGCTCGTGCCGCCGCTCCCGTTCTGCCATCTCCTTCACGACCATCACACACGCACAGCGGACAATCGCTGTGAGCAGGGTTGTGAGGGTTTGTACTCTCACTCCCAGGGCCGCCACCAGCTCCCACCTAGGCCCGGCGCGGCCTACGCTGGACACCCGGCCAGCGTGTGTAGTCCCGTATCGTCGCATTGATGGCACTCGGACGTTGGCTCCTTATCGAGCAATCAAATTATACCTACAGACCATGGATATCATATATTTGTGCTAAAACCAATAAACACTTAAATGAAGAGACTACATACCTCCCATCGTACCTTAATTAAATTATTAACTACTATACAAAGTATTTCATATCTAATATCAGTCATCTTTTTTTCGGTCTCCAAGAATCCAGTACACCTTTCTATACATTATTTTCACAAGAACGTATTTTAATCCTTTCTCTCTTATCCAAAATTAATAATGAAACCTATAAATTTCGAAAAATAAGAGTTCATCTCAGAAGTATCATCTATAAAATATACTATAATAGAAGGATTCCTTCCAGTAGTCAACGAAATATATACAAGATATTTATAGCTGTCAGTCACGAACAAAAGACTCTTCACCCTTGTCACAGACCTTGTTATAGAAACAGGATCACATCGATCAAAATGATTTTGTTCTTCAAATTCTACTAAAAAAATTGCTGAGATACAAAAATAAATTTGATCTTTTTTTATCATTAGATATTGAAAACATAATTTTGAGCCCAACGAGAAATTCATAAAAATGTTAGCTCGAACAGTGACCTAAATACTATCTAGGTATTCTTCCAACCGAGTAGATAATATGGATCAAATGACAACTTAAGTTGTTTTAAAAAAAATTAAACTCTTGTATTTCTAACTACGGAATGTAAGCTATGTAAGTAAACTGTAAGATTAACTTACAATATAATATAACATGAGCACAGGTTGATGATAAGATATTGTTTACAAAGTGATTAAAGAGATATACATACCTACGGTGCTGTATTGAAAAATTATAATAAAGGCAATTGATCCCAGTGGATTAGAAAGTTTTATGACAGTATATAATTATTATTACGTACCTAAGACCAGGTACACATATATAAATAGATCCAGCTAAGCAAATTTCTTACCAAGCATTTTAATCTTAATTTACACTAAGAGCACACTAACTTCGGCAAAAAATTAGGGTTTCAATTAATTTTTACAATTATTTAAAATGAATGGATAAAACATTAAACTGTAATTTCCTTACTCAATTTACATTTTTCATCGAAGCCTAATTCAGCATGATCAAACCTTAGATTTGTGGATCAAACCTCAGGAGGCTGCTGTCAGTCCAGCGCGTTGAAATGTCAATTAATCATTGTACAAATAGATTATAATACCTTGTAACTGAGCGAGCTAGCGTACCTCATCCAGTTATCACTGCCGACATTGATCATGTGGAACAAATGGAAGTAATAGAACGTAAAATAAATATAAATAATAATTAAGTATACATAAATAATCTAGTATAATTAAGCGATGATTGTATAAAACTTTTAATCAACCTGACAAGTAAATCATATTTTGAAGAAATTCGAGCCCAAATTCCGGGAGGATTTCCACCGCCAAAGCCTCATTCATCAATTAGCAGGGCTTGCAAGTTACCTTGGAGCCCAATAATCTCACTAGGGCTCAATGTACTCCATATCGTCGGATTATTGCAAGAACTCATTACGAGTAACTGCAAAAAATCACTAAATACGTTTTATTCATAGTGGACTTCATTTGACACTTTCTACAAAAGGCAAAAATTCACTTATTTCACTTATTCACTTATCTATGAAATTATTGTACTACCCACCGAAAAGACGCAGGCAGAAAGTAACTTTGGTAAAATATTGGAATTGGAACCAAAGAATTTGTAGGTGAAGCAAAATAAAAACGAAATTGTACAATACAATGAAAAAATAAACACATCACACCCACGTGGACTTACTAGACAAATACAGTCGGCTAGACATAATTATGACCTCGAATTTATGAAACAAGAACGTACAGAGAAGTATGTTCACTGAGATAAGATAAGTAGGTAGTGGATTCTGTAATCCTGTTTCTCATTCCGTCCGATTTATATAGGAATGGTAGGATTATTTTATCTTATTGCTTGTAATTCTTTTCCTGATTATCGAAATTTATCATCATTAAGCCTTCGAGTATTTTCTTATCTATTTATTTATATATTACTTATTTTACATTACATGTATTATTGTAGGTACATTATGGTCAAACCCATAAAATGACCCGGTACCCATTGACCAACTTGATCGCACAATTGGGTAGGTAGGACATACAATTTTTATATACTTTTCAGTACCTGTAACACATTCCTATCTATTAACCTACTCGATTCAAATCCAAAACCGGCATAGGTTTATCTTGGGTGCGAGTATACATTCATTTATCATAAATTGCATGCTTGCATTCAATTTATGTAAACAACTTTTACAAACAAATTTATATAAATATTATTATCTTACTAACTATTACCCGTAGCTTCGTTCGTATAAAGTACATGAATGTAATCTACATGTGTGCCAAATATCATCTGGGTTCATTCAGCCGTTCTGCTGTGATAGAGTTACACAGACATACATACACCAAGCCAAACTTTCGCCTCATTATTTCTCTCTCCGAGATAGATATTACTGGTAATTCCTTGTCATTTTCAATCATATTTAGAATTGTCAGCCTCTGTGGCGTGGCGGTAGTAAACGCGACTGCTACGCAGGAGCAAAGAGTTCAATCGCCGCTCAGTGCGAATATTTGTATGCATGCATACTTTTTTTAGTCAGACCTATTTGTATTGGTCTGACAAAAAAAAAGTATCTAAGTATTTTATCCGCATTTTAGATTCCATAATGCACATTCCACAAGCTTACCATGGGACTAGATAGTGTTGGTTTTGTGTAGAATGTTGTGGAATATTTATTTTATTTATTTGACGTACTATTCAGTTGATATTTTTAGTAATAGCAATTAGTTATATAGCATAATTCTATAGTAGGTGAGCTAAGCAAGGTGTAATAGTTCTACTTCTACTCCTCCTTTAAGTTGTTTTGTACTCTTTTGCAAATCCAGATTTTTTTTACACAGGTACTAATTATTTAGTGCCAAATCCAGTGGTTCAACATCATCGGCATACGCATAATTCCAAATCTAACGTACACTAATGAGATGGTTAACCGAACGTTAATGGTATAGCCCTGCCCGTTTGGATTGTCATGATAAACGACACGAACTAATGAATTTATATTGCTACCGAACTGTTTGGTTAACATACGGCTTTTTAAATGTCATTTGAACCATGTAATTAATTGGCTGTGCTACTAAAATGTGAGTGATTTAAAACGTACATTTAAGTAAATATTAGATAGGTACTTATTCTACTCCTTCTATTTTAAGTTGATATTATAATAAAGGGACCTAATAGGAAAAAATATTTACTTGTTTGTTTACTTGACGACTGTACTTTAGGAAAAAAATGAAAAAATAGTCGTAGTGCTATCTGGTCTTAATGAGCTTTAGTCCAAACAAAATCGAGTCCCAACAAGATGTAGTCATATCGAGATTTAGTCCTATAGCAAACTAGTCATGTTTACTATCTAGTCTTATCGAGAAGTGGTCTTAAAGCTTCTAAACCAACTATTTCAGTACCTAATGAGTTTAAAAATTAGTTCTTTTTTAGAGTTACTTTGATTTACATAAACTTATATACATACTGGTAAGTGTATATTGTTCCTGCTTATGATTAGATGTCAATAATTATTTACATAATTATGTAATAAATGGGTGCGCTTCGTGGAATAGGAAATTAATTACTTTAAATTAAACCTATGGGTGCGCTTCGTGAAATACTTTAGTTGCGCTTCGTCTGGGTGCGCTTCGTTTGGATGCGCTTCGTGGAATACCTCAATTTTACTTGTGGGGAAGCTTTGTTATTGGCTAAATGTCCCATGTCATTTTAACTTTACTCATGCATCATGTTTTTTCTAAGAATGTTAGAACCGAAGTTACTAATATTCCCTCTAAGCCCTCCAGCTAAGCGAAATTGCTTGTGTTAGGAGTGGGTTCACGTCGATAATGTAATGGCCAGGATTCGAACCCGCGACCTCTCGATCGTAGGGCAGACTCCTTAACCACTAAGCTACCGACGCTTTTTGAAATATGCTGTTGTAACACTCACACCAATGCAAATATATTTGCACTGAGCGAGAATCGGACGCGCGCCCCGCGTTTGAGTTGCGTTTATTAACTCCACGTTGCAAAGGCTTGTGGTTTTGTGGGTAGTAACCGTAACTGCCTCACTTCAATACATATCCATACTAATATTATAAATGCGAAAGTAACTCTGTCTGTCTGTATGTTACGCTTTCACGCCTAAACCACTGAACCGATTTTGATGAAATTTGGTATAGGGGTAGATTTGATCTTGAGAAATAGGCTATGTTTGGTCGCGATAACCGACATCCACGCGGGCGGAGCCGCGGGCAAAAGCTAGTATAGGTAATATTTTTGTCACTATTATCTTAATGTAGAACTGTGAACGATTTTAACGGGAATTACAACGGAGTTGAACTGATTTTTAGAAGTTCCGTCTGTTTATACCCATTTATTCCCTCGGATACCTCCCCTGCCTAAGCCGGAAGGGGAGAAACCGCACGCCGACTGGCCTTCGCGGCCTAACCTATGCTTTGCAAGATGTCTTTGGACAAATTTAACTTGAGCTTTCTTTATCATAATAAGGTAGACATATTAAAGAATAAATAAAATATAAAACTGAAAAGGATCATTTAAATGATGTCTATGTCTGTATATTCAATAATCTCTTTGAATTCCATAAATAAATTTAATCTGTGACAACAACAATATCAACTGCCACCTACGATGTTTTCGCAACGAATATCTTCACACAAATATATATTTTCCATGAAGATTTTGTAGGATCACAGTAAACAAGAATACTAAATACTTGAATAAATTATTATACGAGTGGGCGTGCTATATTGGGATTGACTTTCTCTAATTTCGTATATTCCATCGTGTACTTCAATAGAAATCTGTTTATAAGCATATTTCAAAACGAATTTTACATTTACCTACTAACAATCGAACGAGTACCAATGATAGAATTCTTTACCCTGCCAGATCTAATATATTAATGACTATCAAGTATAACTATCCATACTTCCATACAAATATTATAAATGCGAAGGTAACTCTGTCTGTCTGTATGTTTCGCTTTCATGCCTAAACCACTGAACCGATTTTGATGAAATTTGGCATATATATATAGACTATGAGATAGGACTTTTGGTCGCCGACATCCACGCGGGCGGAGCCGCGGGCAAAAACTAGTACACAATACATACATTATCCTGGAAATCTCGCAGATTCAACGACTATGATTTAAAAAAAAAGACAATTATAATTATTATTTTTTGGTCCCACGTAAGGACGAGCCTATTGTTATCAAAGAGGCACATTAAATAAAATATACGAAACTATCTTGCTCCCTTCAGTCCCCTTCCGGTGTCGTACTAGGCGACTAAGGGATAGGGCTTTTTAATATCCGACAAATATATACAGTCCAAACCCAACCTCAAATGCATGGCTCGTGTTAATAATACCCAGTAATAATAATAAAAGTAATAGTACCCAGAATACGGCAATAGGCTCACCCCCTATTACGTAGGACCGATACAATGATTGGTAAAAAAATGTAGGTGTTAATTCACCTCTGTCTGACCCTCCAGGGATAAAGACGGGATTATAAATGTATATACTGGGTCCAAAAAAACATCACTACCAAAAAAATAACAACTAGCGCCAAGTGTGTGCTTTTTGGAAGTGGTGTTTTTTTTGTGAAATTACTGTTTCATTTAGCTTTAAATTAAAAATTAAATTAAATTAAATTAAAATCCATTTATTCTCAGACCTTTCGATCCATAGTGTTAGTAACAATTTAACTTAAGAACTAATGTTAGTAATAAATTCAATTTACAAAACACTCCACTAGCCACACCGATGACACTACACTCGAGTGGATGACACTCCACTCGAGTGTAGCGCCATCCAGTGCCGCAACAAGGGAGAGTCCCACCGGTCCTTGAACACACTCAGGAGACTGTTGGAGCTGCAGCGGAGTCGTGCCAAGGCAGAGGCCGAACGCTTTCTAATAATAGCACAGAAATCGTCCGTTCGGGCCTCTGCAAACATTCCTGACGCACTGCACCTCCGCGACAGCCCCAACAGCATCCTGAATGCGTTGTTATACTGGATGCGCAGGTCGCTGTATGCCCGCAGAGTGCAACACGTCCACAGGCTGCACGTGTAGAAGGACTGACAGAAGGCTTTAAAGAGAGTCACTTTAACTGTATTCGTACAACGTGCAAACCTCCGGACAATCATGTTACATCTGATAGCCAGCGACCTACGCTCCCTCTCAACATCTAAATCATCCCTGAGCACGTCTGTGACCCAGTGACTTACTTACTTGTGACTTTACTAACACGATGGAGAGTAAATAATGCCAAATAAAAAAAAAAAAAAAAACATTTGTCCAAATCGAGTTTATTTTTTGCCAATGTGTTATGTACCTGTAGTACTACTAAGGGTTTTCGTCTTCGGGAGCGTTCCCCTTACACCCGGTATATAATCCCGTTTGTGTCCTCTGTAATAAAAAGTTTAAATAAACTGACCCCAACATGTTTGGCGTAATTCATTGTACTTGTTAAATCACTGTAGCCACTAAACTAAAACTAACTAAATTAAACTAAAGCCATTAGAGTACGGTTTCACTAAATATTTGAAGCGCTGGCATACGAAAGTAGATAACATGTTCTTGGTTTAATTCATCAGTTACATATTTTAGTCACTCGTCAATTGCCTGACTAAAAACTGAAAGAGTTTACACTGATATCAGTCAGCATCAGTAATATCTTGACGACGAAGTCTCAAAATAATCTTAAAACTCCCGTATTAAGAGGAAATCAAACTAAGTTATTGGTTTAAATAGTATTATTGATAAAACTTAAGGGGTGTACCAAATATCAGTGAGTCAACTGGAAGGTGGTAAAAAAAAGAAATTAAGATCATTATGAGTACTCTGTACGTCAACATCTTTCTGATGCTGACTGTACAGTCAGCAGTCTACATATTATATATATCTTCACGACAGTCTCAAAATGATCTTAAAACCAATGTAAACTCTATTATAGATTTAAATTGCATTATTTTCCGAACTAAATGCGTTTACCATATATCTGAACCATCAGTCTACACTCTACAGGAATGAGGGGAGGAGGCAAGGCATTAAGATCATTTGGAGTACTTCATTCGTCAAGATCGATCTTATGCGGACTATACTCTGTCCCGTCATTGATAAAACTAGACCGTGAACTATGAAACTATGAAACCTTTTTTATATTGGGTTGGTTTATTTCAATTTTAATTGATATACATACGAGTATACGTTATGAATTACTTTGTCAGACAATGTATTTACTACGCAGCAAACCAGCCATTTGCTGGGTACACCTACTATTATATTAATAGACAGGGCTCTTTCTCGGGCTTTTTCTCGGGGTTAGAAGTTAAATGGCTTTTATTTTTATTTTATTTTTTTCGTGCGGAAATCCCCTCAGATTCCTCAGCTGGACCGAAAGGGGAGGTTATGTCGGACTCGAGCCGACTAAAAACGCACGCCGACTGTGGGTCGTAGTGCGTGTGTGAGTTTGTCTTCGACACATCCCTCGCACCTTGGCAGACCCTGGGCCATCCCTTACGGTCTGGCCTTCCTTGGGATCTGGCCCTCCTCGGTGTCTGGCCTTCCTCGGGGGAAGTTAAATGGCCGTGGTTCCTATAAAAGTCAAACAATAAGCGAAATCCGGGATCCAGCTTGATTATTTTTATGTCGCTAGAAAAACTTAAACTACACGTAAGTGATAGGTATAGGCTAAAATTATCAATTAAGCCGGCGCGGTACCATCTGTAGCCGAACTAGGACAAACTTGTATCTCGGCGTACAGCATCATACTATATTGTTCATATGATATGAGATTATATTGACTTCTTATATCTTTCTTCTAATATATAAAATTACTTGTCCCGACTGACTGATTCATCAACGCAGAACCTAAACTGCTAGACCTACAAACTTGAAATTTTGACAGTAGATGAATTTTATAAAGGATTTTTGGAAATTCTGCTTCTAAAAGGGCAAAATAAGAGAGAGAGAGATGGAAGTTTGTATGAAAGTCCGTCATTTTCGAAGATCTCTTCTCTTTTCAAAGCACTAAATTTCATAAACCTGAGTCTTCTAAGAAATAAAAGAACAAGTGTATCAGCGTTTTGCAAAATTTAACAACTAAGACGGTATAATAGGTGATAAATGTTTGTATGGAAAGTTCGTCATTTAGATCACTATCAACATGGAATACGAAATTTTCCCGGACGAATCCGGGACGGGTCAGCTAGTATCTAATATGACTAAAAGCTACAGCTGTATTTACGTATTAATATGTAATCTGTAATCCTTAAGTATAAAAATCTGTGAATTTTGCAATTTATCACTTACATAACACTGCAGTAGCCTAGTGGTATGGGTAAAGGACTGCTAAGACGAGGTCTCGGGTTCGATCCCAGGTTTACCATAGCACACACCAAAGACTTTTCGATGCTTTTCGAAGTTATGTGTGTATTTATCGCAGGTTTCTAAGTGCCCGGTTAACGGCAATAGCCTCGCCACCTATTACATTGGGACCTAAACATAAACTGGCGAAATGTGGGTGCTAGCACCTCTGCTTATCCCTTCGGGGAATACAGGCGTGAGTTTATGTTATGTATGTTATGTTATGGTAAATATTATGAATAGGTAATTGGAAGGACATTTTAAAAATAAACGATTATTATTATTATTATTTTTAGTGTCATTTTTTATTCTCAACTCAATGAGTTGGTTTTAACCACATTTACGGGCCGGAACCAAGTAAATGAGGTGTGTGTGTGTCTTGTGTTAGTGTGTGTGAGTTTTCAGTATCGTCTATTTGCAGAAACTTTCTCACAATTCTGCATGTGTTCAGAATAGCGGCTTTTTGGATGGGTATGTAGATATTATCTTTGAGGTCTCTCAGTTTTAAACTATGATGAAGATGTTTAGGAATAACTCCGGTAGTGGACACTACTATTGGAACTATATAGACTTTGTCTTGTCTCCAAATCCTCATAACTTCGTCTTTCAAATCAGCGTATTTATTTATTTTTTCGGTAATGGTTTTCTGTAGATTGTGGGTATTCGGGACTGCGATATCTATCAGGTAAGTAGTTTTATTTATTTTATCTTGTAATGTAATGTCTGGTCTGTTGTAGTGAATCGTCCTATCAGTAAGTATGGCGCGATCATAATATAATTTGTGTGAGGTATTTTCGAGAATTATTTCAGGCTTGTAGTAGTAATATGGTGTGTTGGTGTTTTGTATGAGATTGTGTTTGTGTGCTAAGCTTTGGTGTACAATGTTAACTATTTGATTATGTCTGTGTGTAATAATCTGTTTGTGTGAGTGTAGTGCATGCTCCGGTTATGTGTTGTATAGTTTCAGATTGTGTGTGACATTTGCGGCATTTATCATTTGTAGCTGTAGGGTCTTTAATGATAAATTTTCTGTAGTTCTTAGTGTTTATTATTTGGTCTTGTATGGCTATTATGAAACCTTCTGTTTCTGGGAATAAGTTACCTATCTGTAGCCATTTATTTGAGGCCGTCGGGTCTATGTGAGGTTGTTCTAGGTCATGAGGGTGTCGTCCATGAAGCGTTTTCTTTTTCCAGTTTTCTAAGTAGTGTATCTCCATAGTAGTGGGCTTCCATGTTCAAGTAGGTAGGTACAGTTTTGTTTATAACTAAAATATTGCGTAGGTTAATTTATAGGTAGTTACAACTATTTTGTGAATTTATTTCTTTATTAATAACAGGAGTTGGTTGCAAGTTCAAGTAGGTAGGTAGGTACAGCCAGCGTCAGAGAAAACAGACCCCCTCAATACTTAAAGAATATCGCCGCCTGCGCCGGCCGCGTCACATGACTCACGAATGACGTCACGTGATGCGATCGTCGCAGAGCTGCGAACGAGCGAGCAGCTTCATCTGCCTTTTATTTGCATGTTCATATTTGTAATTTTCTGATATTTTTCGTCTTTCGACTCAATTGTATACCATGATACAATAAACTCACAAAAAGATGCCACTGCCGCTTGAGGATACGAACCCGCATCCCCAGCGCCAGCCGATCACTTAGACCGTGCCTTATACCACTAGGCTATCGGTTCACTTAATAATAATGACGAAAATATGAATAACATTACTCCTTTTATCGAACAAAGCTGATTACGGTGTAATTTTCTAGACCTTAAGGTTTAAATTTCAACTTCCACCATATGTAAATTACTCAATTGACTAAAAGATAAGGTTGAATTTTGTATAGATTTCTTTTTTAGTTCAATAGATTACACTTGATACAGCTTGTTGGACTACCGTCATGTTTTACTTCAAAAATTTATCTGCTATATGAGCTGTGGCTATAGTATTATAATATCTGTTACAGCGCGCTTAAGTTGTAATTGGAATACTTCTTTGCCTTATTTCCTAAACTGTGATTGAAGGTAACTTTATAATTCGTAGTAATTTGCATTGTTGTATTAATTCTCCTCGTAATATTATTCAATTTATTAAGTTTTTGATCAGTTTTTTGAGTAAATTGAAAGTATGGTTCGATTAACAACATTTATGAAAGCTAAAATTGTTGTTCTCTGGGAGCAAGAACAAAGCATAAAGAAAATAGCACGAGATATGGTCAAAACGGTAAGAGTTAATAAAAATACCTATATTATATACCTATTTATATTGCTTAATCAATCATGTTATATTTTCATTTACAAGTTAGTTTTTTGGAGTTTCTTTTATTTATTATCATTTTCACTACAGAGAAATTCAGTGCGTAGATGGATGCGAAGGTATCAAGCGACGAGTGATATAAATATGAACGCCAAGGACCTCGCCCAGTTGCTTATACTCATGAATCAGAGCGGCACCGTGATATTGTGGAAGCTCACTCAGTGGCACCCTTCAAAACACCAACCGAGTAAATTTTATCACTCGTTATTTAAATTCCGACTGGGAAAACGAAATTGTTATATTTACCAACGAAAAATGCTGCGGTTAACATTACGTAAGTAAATGATTATATTCTGTAACAAATAAATATGTATAAATAAACATAAAACTTGTTTATTCTCTACCCCGAAATATATATATATATATATATATATATATACATATATATTTATATATATGTATGTATATATATATATATATATATATATATATATATATATATAATATACATATATTATATATATATATATATATATGTATATTATATATTATATATCTTAATTATTATTGCTGCTGACATTGTTTTACATATTGCAACAGATTTGAAAATGTTTATTATTTTAGGTTACTGGGGATGGATGTCTTCAATGGGCCCAGCCGAGCTAGTGGAAATAAGTGGCCGCATGAACAGTGAGCGATACCTTGAAGTGTTGAAAGACGTAATGCTGCCTTCAGTGCGGGTTGCACTGACACTTACCTGGTTCAGGATATCTCTTCAGTGCATCGGTCCCGAATTGTGCAAGACTGGTTAAATGCACAAGAAGATATAACGGTGTTTGAGTGGCCGGCTAAAAGCCCGGATCTTAATCCTATAGAAAACTTGTGGGGTCAGATGGTTTTAAACTGGGACTCAAGTGAAATAAAGTAAAAAACAAAATGGATGAAGAGGTAAACCGAACTTGGGAATTAATGCGAAATAGTGCCGCATGCATAAAGGGACAAATCTTTGTGTGATGAACACGATTATTTGTTATGTGTCTGGGTGTAATTTATCTAAAATAAGTATTATATCAGTTGTCTAGTATCCTTATCAGTTATCACATTAAGGTGCTATTTTGGGCTAGATGACGCTGCGCTGTTTATAAAGTGTCCTAACATTCATAATAATAATAGTATATTATTAATATTCTATTACTCTTGTTTACAAGTTTAGTAATCTTCTAATGTGTTAACGATGCACCATCTGACCTCACATATTTTTCTAATGTTGTGTTGAAAGGGTTACTTATCAGAAAATGTGATCAAAGAGGAAGATGTATATTGCTATCCCGTTATAGTTTAGCATGTTGGTTCTTTCTTTGTGATTCACAGGCACAAATAACATTTCATTTTTCAACCATTCTTTTATTTTCGAAGATTATTCAGAGCGTAAAAAATTTATGTTGGCAACTTTAAATAAATATTGTAGTTATGTTTCTAGAATTATCTAATATTAAACATTTTATACTTCACTTAGGGTATTGTGTTTTGTCAATAAATTTAGGTCAGGTGAAATCTAAAAATAAGTAACCCTAATTTAACTCAGATAGATAAACTGTATACTCAACCAGGAAATGACCTCCATGTAGTCCTAGAAATGTAATTCGAGAAATAAATTAATATTGTTTATGCAACAAGCCTATTTTTTTTACAAACCTCATACCTACTATAAAATTTGATTCCTTAAATAATGATTAACAAAAAGTGCTTAAGAGACTAAAAAAATAATTATATATATGAATACAAAAAGAACTTCGTGTCCGAGGATTTGAACCCCCGCTCTTACCGTATACTCAAAGCGCCGGTCATAACCACTAGACCAACATACCATATACGTAACGTATCAAAAAACTTCAATGCTTTCATGTCATTATCAAGGGGGGTCCCTTTTCTCTGAAGCTTACTGTACATGTTTTATTTCGTACCTATCGCGTATAGGTAGGTCCAGTAGGTTTTCTTTTTATTCCAGTAGGTAGGATGTTTTCTTTTGTTTGATCATGTCCATTCTCAAGGTCTGATCTATCCCTATACCAAATTTCATCAAAATCGGTTCAGTGGTTGAGGCGTGAAAGCGTAACATACAGACAGACAGACAGACAGACAGACAGACAGACAGAGTTACTTTCGCATTTATAATATTAGTATGGATATTGCAGTAGCTATAACTTTTGTATTACCATCACCATATTGATGGTGATGGTAATACAAAAGTTATAGTTTAGTAGTATTAGCTAATGATTGCATTATATCCGTACCTATCTATCCTTCTCAAACATTTTCAAATTCTTCAAATTCAAATTCTTTAGGGTCCCGTTCTTACATTGGAGACACAACCTTAAAAAAAGACGCAAGCTTATTTATTCTTCGATTTTGTTATTTTTGCAATAGGCTGCTTTTTATCAACACACCACGCGGGCGAAGCCGCGGGCGGAAGCTAGTCCATATATATAAGATGTTAGATTTTTGTTTCGGTAGATGTGTTTTTGAAGTTATATCCAGCTCGACAACCATGCAGTAGATGTGACAAGGGGTTTAGAGCTAGACAGAACCACAGTGGACTTAAGGAATCTCCTTGATAAATACCCTTTTTAATAGATATCTCTCGGGTAGTAATGTTTTTATCTGAGCAATTTAATAGAAGTAATGTTTTCCAAAACGGCATTATGTTACGTAGAAAATGAGTTATTTTAGGGTTAATTTTATATATTTGTAATATTTGTAACAACCATGAGTGAGGAATACTGTCAAATGCTTTTTTATAATCTATGTATGTGCAGTGTAGGTTCCTATTTTTGGTGGTGGCGTGTTTATGTATTGTAGAGTCTATGATTAACTGTTATGTGGCCCCGCCTACATCCTTTCTGTTCCTCTGCTATAATCTGATTCTGTTCAATGTGTGTATTAATTTTCCTAGTTAGTGCAGATGTGAGAATCTTGTATATTGTGGGTAAACATGTTATCGGCCTATACTGGGAAGGTAGTGGTGAATATTTAGTTTTGGGTAGCATATATGTTATTCCGGTAGCAATAAATTCAGGTATATGTTGTTTTTCTAATATTAAATCAGTGAAGTTTTAAGCAATGTATTTGTGTAATATTGTCAATTTTTTAAACCAAAAGTTATGAATGTTGTCTACGCCTGGTGCTTTCCAGTTGTGTAGTTTAGCTGTAATACTCCTTATATCTGACTCTGTTATTTCTTCAAACTCCATCTCGTCTATTTCGCTCCATTTGTTTAATTCTTCCGCAATCCATCCTGCTTTTTCATTATGCTGTACTTCATTCTCCCATATCCCTGCCCAAAATGTCTCAAGCTCTGTTTGTGTAGGTATTTCTGTATTTGTGGTTGTATCAGTTTCCCTTTGTGGTTTGCAAAGGTTTCGGTAAAATAGCTTTTCATTATTAGCAAACAACGTGTTATTATTTCTCCGTTCTTGTGCTTTTGTGTACCTCCTTAGCCTATGTACTTTTAGTGCTAGTTTTTGTTTTAGTGTGTCCAGAAATTCCTCAGGTTTCTTATTACTATCTTCATGTTTGGTGTGTAGTGTTCTGCTTTTAAAAATTGCTTCTACTTTCTTAACTACTTTACTTGACCTATTGTTATTTATGTATTGTGTGAGTCTACCACAGTCAGCCCTAAGCTTTTTATGTCTTTTTCTAATCTTACCTGCCATGGTGGTTTATTGCTATGTTTTGATCTTATGCTACCTATTCTATCTATTACTTTGTAATTTAGTTCTTCAGTTATAACTAATGCAGTACAATATATAAGTGTGTGTATATCTGTGAGTAGAGTATCATCGGTAAGAAATTGGTTCAGTATATTTTGGT
The DNA here is from genome assembly GCA_914829495.1 of Eilema sororculum. NCBI lineage: Eukaryota > Metazoa > Arthropoda > Insecta > Lepidoptera > Erebidae > Eilema > Eilema sororculum. Next base: position 6,726,245 of record OU618532.1, read on the forward strand.
TAAATAAATTTGTTAAATGAAAGAGCTTGAAGCTATTTTTAAGCTTAGGCAATTTAGGTCGTACAAGTATTATTATTATATTATTATTATAGGTAATTCAACCCAGTTACACAGGTCGTGGTCACCGAATGACCTGGCTGAAACATCAGGCCATTCTAAGAGAATAATAAAATATACCTAAACCATGATCGTGTTAATTACCGTTAGCATTATTGTATAATATAATGAAACGTGAAAGTTAGTGTGACTTTTATACCACGTCCACAAAACAAACGTTGTTTATAATACAAAACAACTAAAAGGTTTCATTATAATAAATAAGACCACCGAAATAGAAGGAAATTTTTATGTGTCCTTGAACCAATTTATTTCTTCGAACAATATTCTAGTTGGGGTATATTCTTCAGTCCTTAATATTAATTCCTTAAGGTGTATAAGTGACATTTTGGTGTACGAATACACTCTTATTTATTTATTGACCGTTTAATTTACTTACTTTGACACTTGGACAGTGTTTTTATTTTTAAAGTTTTTATTTTTAGAATAGCTACAAACAGCCTAAAATACCGTGATATTATTATAAAATGCAACATTGTTTTTCTACAAAGACTGCCAGGTTACGCGAGGAATAAATATCTGGCTATGCCACCGCGTAGTTCCCAGCCAGCCCATCTCTTACCATGCGGTGTCGTACAAGTGTGTCGTATATATATATATATATACATTATACATCCCCAGATTCATGGCTTGAGTCAACAGTAGTGCCAGAAATACAGCAATAGGCTCACCCCTTATTACGTTGAACCGAATACATTAATTGGTGAAATATGGGTGTTAATTCACCTCTGCCAAACTCTCCAGGGATAAAGGCACAATTATATTTATGTATGTATGCCGTCTACTCTGGGCCCCGATAGGAGGAGTAGACCTCAAAAATGCTGGCTTGATGTTATATAAGATAACATGCGTCCCATTGGCTTCACTACTACACTAAGACCTGGAACCCCCTACCAGCTCACGTGCTTCCTTCTTCATACAATCCCGGGTCTTTTAAGCGGGGCGTGAAATGACATCTGATGAGGCCGTCAAGCTGAGTGCCGCCACTGGTAACATGGTACATGTTTACGATGGTGACCCTCTTTCCGAGACTTTGCCCTTAGCTTACTATCAGGCGTTGGACGTAACTTGAGTTAACGCAAAGACGGCCATGATTACAATATCGGTTTCATGTTCAATGGATTTCAAATTTTGAACACAACGATACTGTAAGGTGCAACGTTCAAATATAATGTATTGTCCTAAATTTCAAAACATTTCTCTATAGGTAGCCACCTTTCATATTGTTCCTCATACCCTCAAAAGATTTTTAATTAAAATAGTTTGTAAGTCTAACACGGCAAGGTGCTTAAGTAAGATTCAAAACTTTTACACCATGGTAAACAGTATGAGGATTAATTACGGGACTTTGTCTGTTAGTGTATGGATTCTGATTAGCAATTTTCGTGTTAAGCTTAAGATGAAAATTAATGTGGACTAATTTAAGTGAAGAATGAAGGTATTATATCTAATAATACTCTTTAGGTAACTACCTAGTTGCTAAGTGGGATCCGAATGGGTTAACACATTGGAAGGTTTAGCAACATTAGTCAACTAGACCTTAGGACCTTTATTAAGACATTGAGAATTGAGACCCCTCCGTGTTTTGAAGGACTGAGTCAAGCCGTATAATTATAATATACTAGCTTTTGTCCGCGGCTCTGCCCGCGTGGATGTCAGTTATCGCGAATAAACATAGCGTAGGAAAAGTCTCATGGTCTGATCTTCCCCTGTACCAAATTTCATCAAAATCGGTTCAGTGGTATAGGCGTGAAAGAGTAACATACAGACAGAAAAAGAGACAGACAGACAGACAGAGTTACTTTCGCATTTATAATATTAGTATGGATTTCTACTTACCCACTTCCTATTTCGACGTAAAATATAGAAGATTAATAATCACAAGTTCCAATTCTACTAAATCGTTTCTTATTCAACAGAAAAATACTCAGTTTTTATTTGAGCTTCCCGGAGTAACAGTGAAATGGAACGACCTTCCAGTTTTGTTCATTACTATAACTGGGTACGGAGCAAAAGGTCTTACTAGTGAAATTCACCTCTTGATATTTGTTCTGAAAGTTTATATCGAAAGTACTGAAGAAGTCGCTAGAACCACTTCGACTTTTGAGAAATGTATTTGTACAGTTGAGAACCTATTGGGATACGATTGTTTGAATTGAACTTATAATATAGAACGTAGAAAAGTATAAAAATAGAAATGTTCCAATAGACCTTATCTAAACTGGAATGAGCGCCTCATCGCCATTAATTTTATTATTGATGTAATTAGTTATGCATACTAATATTAAAAATGCGAAAGTAACTCTGCCTGTCTGTCGTAGGTATGTTACACTTTCACGCCTAAACCACTGAAGCGATTCTTATTAAATTTGGTATAAGGGTAGATTAGACCTTGAGAAAGGACATAGGCTAACTTTGGTAACCGACATCCACGCGGGCTGAGCCGCGGGTAAAAGCTAGTTGATTAATAAAATTATTTAGATTAGTGAAAGTCTTTATCTGTAAGAACGTCGATTGCTTTGATATGACATGTATGTGAACCTTACGGTCTGGTCCCTGGTCCTGGTCTGGTCACTGGTCGTGTAATAAATTCCACCTACGCTCTGTTTATGGACTTTTTCTTCATTCTAGCGTTAATCCCAGTCGCATGCGAAGCTTTTTCAACTTAAGAGTCTGGGGTCCGCTTTTTTTTAATAGTAGAATCAAAATTACTAATAGGGAATATTAGTAATTTTGACCCCCCAGCTAAGCTAACTTGCTTGTGCTAGGAGTGGGTTCACGCCGGTAGTGTAATGGCCAGGGTTCGAACCCGGGACCTCTCGATCGTAAGGCCGACTCCTTAATCATTCCGCTACCGACGCATTTTAAAACATTGTCAACGGATTTTCAAGGTATTGCTATTAAATAGATTATTCATTATTGTTGTACATTTAATTAATTTATTTATTTATTTAAGCGTCGCTCGGTAGCTTAGTGGTAAAGGAGTCGGCCTTACGATAGAGAGGTCCCGGGTTCGAATCCTGGCCATTACACTACCGACGTGAACCCACTCTTAGCACAAGCAATTTAGCTTAGTTGAGTTAAAGGGGATTTTAGTAACTTCGGTTCTAATATTCTATAAAAAAATAAATGGCAATTTAATCCGATTAATAACTTAATAAATTTAGAATTAGTGGACTTGAGTTATTCTCGTACTTTAATTTGTTGTATATGTTTGTGTTTTGTGTGCGCTTATTTTTATTGGTTTATTGTGCAATTTTGACCAACAAATCCGAGAACAATAATCGTTAATTTGCTTGTGTGCGTAAGTAAGGTGGTTGGGCGCATTCGGGCTCAGATACTTGCACATTTGCATAAGCAATGAATCAATATTATCATTCTAGTCAATGAATCAATATTGTAACTAGGCAATAAATTCGGAACTGGGGTCCGCTTACTTCTCCTTTTGATTTAACTTAGGTATATGGCTTATAAGGGAGCGACTACCGTATGACCCCCTAAACAGTAAATTTTTGGTTGTTTAAACATACAGCCCATAACAACGTGTCCGCTCGACGGCACTATAAATTCGCCCTTTATTGCATTATGTGTGGCTCTAATACGACGTGGGTGTTAATGTACCTCTGCTTACCCCCTCCGTTACTTTTTTATATCTAGAATCTAGATATAAATAGGTAACCGAATGGTTTCCTTCCCTATCATCATCTTTTTTCTGCCTATGGCTCAGACAGGGTATAAAACTATTAATTTTATACACCCTGTTGACCCACGGGCAACCAATCCAAAATTATTTGCGAATATATATGAGTATCGGTAACGAAACCATAACGCGATTCAAAAAATTTGCTACACTGCCCTCTTTTGAGGGACAAGGTACTGTTTCGTAGAATTTAACTGCAGCCTCCACATAGTGCACATTTTGAAAGATGCGTGAAACTAGAAGACAGTTTAAAACCAAAGATAATATAAAAGTATAATATCCTAATCAAATGATTTGGATTACCTATTAATTAAGCAACATTGAAAAAAATATTGCAGTTGTCGCTTGTGTGCTGCAGTTCTGGTTTAATGTAATCAGACTTAGACCTTAAACACATCCTGGTAAGGTTCCATTTCAAAGCTTGATTATAACGTTGAACGACAATGCACCTATTATTACGTTAAATTACGACATTATTGAGCGGTGACGAACAAACTTGGACTAATTTAGGTTATTTATTCCACTATATTAGTTCTTGAATTAAAATATAAGAATAAAACATGAACTAACGATGCGCCCCAGCATCGTTACTTCATGTTTTATCCGTGGTTGGAGTAATTAAAACTGACAGCTATGTCTCCTCAGGCCCTCGCTTCACTTTGTCTGGCGGTACACATGTCTGGCTACTTCTCATTGAGTTAGACGTTACGCGGGTTAGAAATTCATTTTATAGATTTTTCTATTGTTTTTATACGGCTAAATTACTTATAATCACAATTACCTGGTGATTTAAATGTAACCGCTGTTGAAAGTTGATTAATTATTATTGGAAAAATTTGGTTTAGATTCACTTTAGTAGTATTACGTAATACTCGTACAAACGGCACCTATACTCGTAATACCAGCATAATAAATCTACGGCGCGTCAAACAGTTTGTTTGGCATTTGACAAGTGCAACGTTTGAACATTTGTTTTCGAGGGAATATTGGTAAAATTTGAATTTATGTTCATCTGCATAAACTTCAGTGTTTTCAAAATGGAATATTGTTTTAACTTTTAATTTACACAAATAGTGTAAATTATCATAAAATACTTTTTATTATTATAAAACCGTCAATTATAAAGGAAAATGTGGAAGATGATAAAGGAAAATAATACCAATAATTATTCATACTTCCATACTTATATTATAAATGCGAAAGTAACTCTGTCTGCCTGTATGTATGTTACACATACACGCCCAAATCACTGAACCGATATTGATGAAACTGGGTACAGAGGTAAAATAAACCTTGAGAAAGGACATAGACTATGTTTGGTTGCACGATAACCGACATCCACGCGGGCGGAGCCGCGGTCAAAAGCTAGTTATCCATACTTCCATACTTAAAGTTATAAATGCGAAAATAAATTTGTCTGTCTGACTGTATGATACGCTTTTACGCCTAAACAACTGAACCGATTTTGATGAAATTGGGTACAGAGGTAGATTAGACCTTGAGAAAGGACATAGGCTATGTTTGGTCGCGCAATAACCAACGTCCACGCAGGTGGGGCCGCTGTCAAAAACTAGTTTTCCAAGTCTATCTGTTTGTCTGACTGTATGTTACGCTTTCACGCCTAAACCACTGAACTGATTTTGATGAAATTTGGTACAGGGGTAGATCAGACCTTCAAATATTACATAGGCTATAGTTGGTTGCGACAACCAACACCCACGTGGGTGGAGTCGCTGGCAAAAGCTAGTTATCCATCCTCCCTACTAATATTATAAATGCGAAAGTAACTCTCTCTGGGACATTATCGTGCCCCTCTCTCTAGGACAATATGGGAATACCATGATTCCCACTCTCGAAGAGCCCCCTCGGGAGTGGGAATCATAGTATATAATTATATTCTCGATACCGTAAATGGCTCAGGGTCAGTTGGCGCGCGAGGGAATTATCTTATACGTCTTTGTAATAAATTGAGCTTCTATACAGTGTGCGGTTTTAGTCGGTTTGAGTGTGTAATCACCTCCGCTGGCCGACAGGAGGCTTCCGCACGAAAAAGGTGATATGAAGTTACTACGATTTCTTTTGGTGCGATGGCCGAACGAAAGGTCACGTACTGTCTTTGGACTTAATTGCGGGGATGAATGCGTCTCCTGGTACCAATTGCCCGAAACTTCGGTACTCAACTCTGAAGGTACGTTTTAGAAGGTGCCTTTAGGTCTTAGGTCCGGTCTGAATAGACTTTAATCACTCGCTTATGTTGATAGGCACGGTCGCGGATTTGTTAAACAGCTGACGGCTTCTGTCATTCACTCGTAGTTAAGTGTTTTTTGTTTACCTACAGCTCATTTGTTTTTTGTTCTATATGGTATGTATAGATGTATGTGTGTTAGTAAGTAAGTTGTATTGAACTTATAGAAGGTACTTGAATCAAAAACCACTTATCATCAAAAGTTTAAATAAAAGTTAGAAGCAAGATTCCGAAAACGGACTTATAATTAACACCTCCTCATATCCTCATAGCCATTTTCCATTGTGTGCAAAGTAGACAATTTCGAGCCCGGGGTCTGCCTATTGTATTTTTTGATTGGTATATTGGTTTTGCCGACTTTTGTAAACTATTTTACATAATTACTTCCACTTCTAAACTTCTCTCAAGAACATATTACACCTTTTTTGACCTGATTAGCTCTAAACAAACAATGTGAATTCAAGCTCAAATTGCCTTAAACAGGGAAACGTACCCGTTGACCACCGGGCAATTTTTCGCACTATTTCACCTGTCTGGAGCAACACTCGGTCGTTTTTACCCCCAACGTTATCGGGTGGACTGAAAGTGACGGGTGAGAAGGTTTATTTTCGGAAACGTGTAACATGGATGAAATTGTTCGGGCAATGTTGGCGTATGAAGATGCCCTTGGGTATCGTAAAGACGACCCATTTGAGAATTTAAAGATATGTTGATACATTGGCTGAGTGGGAGGATATTACCCGGGAGAGGTAATATTGTACCAGTTTGTGATCTTAATGGCTTTTGCTTTTTGAATTGGACGCTATTCTATTGAATTTGAGATCTCATATAATTTGTAGATAGCTCAGTGATCGATATGAAAATGAAACTCCTGGGTTAGTAATCCCTGAGAGGAGCGCCTGCACTAGAGTCTCATTCGTTGTTTTCAAATTATGTATTAGTTACTTGTAAATTATAAAGTGTATTTTATGCACAAAATACATCGGGAAAAAGAAGAACTCCAGTGGGATTCGAACCCACGACCTTCCCCTTACAGGGGAATGCTCTTCCAAATGAGCTATTGAGTCATGCCTGAATCATTTTCCCTTCTCTTTATATCCGTCTTTAAGGGCGACGACGGTGGCAATTCTTCTTTTTCCCGAGGGAAAGGTCGTGGGTTCAAATCCCACTGGAGTTCTTCCAGTGGGATTTGAACCCACGACCTTTCCCTTACGGGGGGAATGCTCTTCCAAATGAGCTCAATCATGCCTGAATCATTTTCCCTTCTCTTTATATCCGTCTTTAAGGGCGACGACGGTGGCAATTCTTCTTTTTCCCGATGTATGTATTTCGAATTTAAAAGTTAGCATAATAAATGCTTTAAATTGTCATTCAAATGTTTTATACTCACTTATAATGCTTCTAAAATTGTAATTTTTTTAAAGAATACCATGTTAGTTACTACAATCGTTGTTACATCCTACGAGTTTATTAAGGGTAGTTCGAGCAAACAAGGTAACATTAATTTCAATTGCAGTTCTCCGTCATCCCAGCTGAGGACCTTCAAGTTTGAATTAATGTCTTTGTCGAGGACACTACAGACGCAGCGTGGGGCGCATGCAGGCCTGCGGGGCGCGGGGGTATGCAGCGGCCAGCCACTGGCATAACAAAATCACTTACAACTTCATATTCTCGAACCTACCAACTTCGAAAAGAATACTAAACAAATACATCAGTTCAGGCAAATGATTAAAAAATAAAAAAACCCGACTGCCACTGAAAAGATTGAAATAAGGTTTATGTTTGGCAAATGGGTACCGCCTGTTATCAAACTTATTTCGATCTTTTCAACGGCAGTCGGGTTTTTTTTTTTATTCATTTGCCTGAAAAAAAAAATGGTTCTAACCGTCATTCAACCGTAATTCATGATTGATGGTATGAATGACGCTTGCATAACCGTGTAATGGATGCCTTAGAAGTGAAGATGACTTGGTCCCCCAAATTTTTGATGAGGTCCCGTATGCATTCATTTATTAACTTAATTAACCCGTTACATCGGTTCATACATTGATTCTAAGTAACAATACTCGTAACATAATTAGTTAATTAATGATGATCAACATAATAACTCAAACTGAAGTGAGGAATGTCGAGTCCGCCATAACTTCACTGCTAAATTTGTTGATTATTGGAATGTTGGTATCATTAATCAAATTGGATCTGATAGGTAAGCGTCTACAGAGGACACTTAGCCCAATTGAATTTATTAAGCTTAAATACAGGTAGGTATACAAGTTTATCGTTCCCGGGACTAACTTGAGGCTATGTATTTTAAGTGTCAAACTCCGTCTTTATTGATTCTGGTCCCGTTGCCGCAAAACCATGGGATCCTGTTCCAGAATAGTGCCACGGTGCCGAATTTTAAAAAACCAGTGTGTTCATCGTATTGTGAACCATATCAAAGTGAAACGCTAGAGATTATACAATAAACACTAAGTAAGTCATGCGTCACGTACAACTTACTACTCGTTATAAGTTCTACCCGTTCACGAGCATGCCTAAGATCCATCGCTTCTTCGCAATTTCTTAATTGCTCCTCTTCACTGAACCGGTGCTGTATAAAAATATACCCAGACTATGAATAAATTAAATAAATAAAAATACTTATTTTCAGTTTCTAGCATAGTACATAAATCATTTTAGTTATTGAGGTCATCTTTTAAGCAAACATATTTTTGTGATAGATGACTCCGCTCCTCTGAGAAACCGTCACTTAGGTAGGTATGTATGTATGTGTGTATGTATGTATGTATATTTATGCCTAGTACCTAGGGTATACGTCTCGTATACCTCTTAGATCAACATCGCTACTTTGTTGTACACTAGACTTTGCCACTCATATTGCAATTCCTCTGTGCACTCCTGGGTTTGCTGGAAGAGAACTCAACTTTGAGTTAAGCTCGCTTTTGTACATTTCATCTCACTATTGTATATAAATGTACCTAATTTATGTGTAAATAAAGAACAAAATAAATAAATAGGTACTTGATATTACAGATATAATCGTTATGTGCGCGCGCGTGTGTGTGTGTATGTGCTTGCCTGCGCGCGCGCGTGTGTGTGTGTGTGTGTGTGTGTGATAGGTTTTTATACGTTATAGTGTACTGTAAATAAAGGGAGGCAATCGGATAGATACTCTCGGTAGCTTACATTGAACTATTAAATCAAAGAATGTCTTTCAATTCACATACTTATTTAACTGTACCTACTTACTTATTACCTAAATACAAGCCGAAATCGAACATTTTGTAATTGAGACCTAGTCTTAAACCAGTTAAGACCAACCCAGGCTTCAACTTGTCAAATTTACCGAACAAATGATTTATTAACCAAGAAAATATTGCTCGTTTTGACCAACTTTTCAATTATACTGTAGGAAAATATCGGGAAGTAGGTACAATTATAACAGAACATAATAAAACCATCGATTGTTCCGTATTCCCATCACCAGAACTCGTACCATTTTCATTCCAATATAAATTCTTCATTTTTAAAACAAGATGTACTTAATTTAAATTGAACGGTTTAATTTGTGGAAATGGTATTGTCATCGAAACTAGAGGTGTGTTCAATTATCAGAATATCAGATTAATCAGTTAACATACATTTTTAATTCCTAATATGACCCACTAATAAGCTGGTCAAACTAAATTAATATTTTCGAAGTCCGAAATCCCTGACTCGACTTATTTCAACACTCAGCTGAACTTGACTTCTTTAAATGATAAAACTAGGCTTTTCTTTTTTTTCGTGCAGGACACGTCAATTTGACTTCACCTCGCGTGAAGGTAAGCTAAAGGCAAAGTCTCGGAAAGAGGGTCACCATTGTAAACATGCACCATGTTAACAGTGGTGGCACTCAGCTTGACGGCCTGATCAGATGCCTTTTCACGCCCCGCTTAAACGACCCGGGTCTGTAGGAAGAAGGAAACACGTTAGCTGGCAGCGAGTTCCAGGTCTTAATGGTGCGGCATAGGAATGAGTCACTGAAAAACTTGGTTCTAGCAAGTATATTTTGCACCGTATACGCATGGCATCTTCTGGCTATAAAAAACATAAAAAGCATCGATGTTACTTTTTATTTTCACAGCATTTACGATAAAAAAATATTCATTTGATTCCCAATGCCTGTATAAACTATTGTTTAATCAAAAATAGCTTTTCAGTTACATTTTATTAAATAGATAAATTAATTAAACTATAATAATTATACGTCTTGTAACCAAATAAGCCCAAATCCTTACTCTTGATCCATAACTAAGCACGACATTTTGAAGTCAGTGCTATTCAAAGCCCTCCAACAAGATAAATGAAAAGATTTTCCTAATTTACCATCTGCTTGTAATTTCATCTTTATCACTCAAGCTCAAGGTTATCTAAAGCCGTCTTATATCACAACGACGCGGCTCCTCCAATGTCTACACCGCTAAATTCTTTTTGCTTTTTATGAAAAAAGTGTTTTTGAATGCTGAATTATTATCTCCCGCGATAAGGAAACCCGCTATTTGTGCGTGTACGGGACAAATTAATTTGATTATATAGGAAAGAATCAGGTCAAGTTTATTTAAATTAAAATAAAATTTTGTTTTTTACTAACAGTACATAATTCTGTCATAAACTCGTTTTGGTATCAGTTTCTTCTACAGTATTCTATAGGAACACAAAATAAATACCAATACTCAATGATTTAGTTCTGACTTCATCTGAATCAGTTTGTACCGATCTGTTCGTAACATATCGATCCCATTCGACAATACCTGCTCGAAGTTAAGCCGAAACGACATTAAAGTCACACTAACCAAGTACTTGTAGTTGTTAATGTGAAAGACTTTACAATTCGCGAAACTGTTCGAATGTCTTAAGAGTCTTTTCTCTTAATAGTAGGGCAAGCGTAGAAGGAAATTTGGTAGTAATTCGAGCGCGTCAGATTAAGTTATGGTAGGCTAGTTACATATTGACAAATTCCTCCAGCCAGTAGGCAGCCTTAAATATGGGTGGGGCCGCAAAAAAAATCTTTCTATGAATTTACACCTAGGCGTCCCATTAAGATAAGGTAATTTAGTTACTAGCTAACAATTGTCAATTTTCAAAATCTCGCGATTTAACCATAAATTAAGGGCGTAGGAAGCTAGCAAAGATATGCCTGTATTTATGCCGACTTTTTTATCTTTATTTGTCACGTTTTTCTTTCTATCATCTAATCCATTAATTCTAATCGAGCGACGCTCGAGCGAGTACGAATTTTGCTGTGTGGCCTCCCTACCTATAAGTGTCTTGAGAAACTGGAAGCTTTAGCCTTTGAAAGTGTGATATCTAGACTGCGTGATTCAGTTGATCAAAATCAAAATCAAATCAAAATCAAAAATAATTTATTTTGCATAGACCATTAAATCGGCACTTACAAAACGTCAACATAAAGTAAATATTAAATACTAACTAATACTAGTAAATGGACCACCGGTTCGAAACGCGGCCCAGACCTGAGAAGACTCCGGCAAGAAACTCAGCGGGCTTTTTTTTTTTTTTTTGGTCTATTTACAAAACATTTACTTAGCCTAAAACTTATGGTCTAGATACAATGTTTTGCTTGAGTAGCACAGCAGAGCGAACAGCTCATTTCCAAGCTTGTTTATCATTTAAATATTCTTGGATTTTATAATAGCCTTTCTGGCACAGTTTGCTCTTTACTGTATTTTTAAATTTATTAACAGGTAAATCTCTGATTTCATTAGGAAGCTTGTTAAAAAAGCGAATACAGTTGCCCTGGAAAGAATTACTTATTTTATGGAGTCTGCTATGACAAACTACAAGATTGCTTTTATTTCTAGTATTTATATTGTGCCTGTCACAAAGTCTTGGAAATTTTGCAATATTTTTCCTGACATACATTAAGTTTTCGAAAATGTATTGTGACACTACGGTTAGAATATTCATCTCTTTAAACTTATCTCGGAGGGAGACTCTTGGGCCCAAATTATAAATAGCTCGCACAGCCCGCTTTTGCAAGACAAATATCGTGTTTAAATCTGCGGAATTACCCCAAAGGAGAATTCCGTAGCTCATAATACTATGAAAATAGCTGAAATAAACTATTCTAGCCGTATCCACATCTGTTAAAGTCCTAATCATTTTTACAGCATAGGAAGCTGAGCTTAATCTACTAGCTATTTTTTCTATATGTGAACCCCACTGAAGTTTAGCGTCAATACTCAAACCTAAGAACACTGTCGATTCCGCAAGGCTCAACAATTGTCCATTGAGTTGTACATTGGTTTCTACCTGTGCAACATTAGGCAGAGTAAATTTAATACATTTAGTTTTATTCTCATTAAGGCAAAGATTATTTATATTAAACCAATGGACCACTCTTTTGATTGCACCATTCACTTCGTCATAATTATCGTGTTGCCTTTTAATTTTGAAAATTAACGAAGTATCGTCAGCAAATAAAATAATACTATTATTGTCCCTTACATAGTAGGGAAGGTCATTTATGTAAATTAGAAATAAAAATGGTCCAAGTATCGAACCCTGCGGAACGCCCAACGAAACCACAGATCCTGCTGAACATGTACCGTTAACATCGACCCTCTGAATTCTATTGTTCAAATATGAAGTCAGAAGCTCGAGAGCCTTGTTCCTTATTCCGTAATGTTCTAATTTCCTGATTAATGTGTCATGGTGAACGCAATCGAAGGCCTTGGATAGATCACAGAAGACACCTAGAGCATCATGCTTATCCTCCCAGGCTTCGTAAATACAATTTAACAGTTCTACACCAGCATCCGTAGTCGAACGTCCCTTAGTAAACCCAAACTGTTTATCATGAAACAATTTGTTTTCACCAAAATGGGTCAGCAACTGTCCTAGAATTAGTTTCTCAAATACTTTACTCAAGGTTGGCAACACAGAAACGGGTCGGAAATTCGAAGGATCTGTGGCGCTGCCGGCCTTGAACAAAGGTATGACTTTGCTATATTTCATTAAATCAGGAAATGTACCACTGTTGACACAGTCATTAAACACAGTTGCTAGATGGGGAGCAATGACATCAATTATACTTGCCACAGTTTTGACTGATAATCCCCATAGATCCGCGGTCTTTTTAACATCAATTGTTTTAAACGCTTTAACGATGTCCTTGCTATTAACAACCGTGAATACGAACGTGTTCTGACACCTGTTTGTTGATTCTACAAGCAATGCCTCAGCGGAAATGGAAGACGACTGAAGAGTTTTGGTTGTAGTGGAAGCTATATTTGCGAAGAAATGTTCAAACTCTGTCGCAACCTCCAAATCCTCCGTGACATGGCGATCTTCTATTTTTAAATGGAAATCTCTTACAGTTGATGAAGATTTCCCACATTCGGAATTTATTATATTCCAAGTAGTCTTAATTTTATTAACAGAATTGGTTATTTTCTTCCTAATGAAGTTTGATTTCGCAAAGGAACAGGCTCGCTTAAATACTTTTGAGTAATTTTTAACATAGTTCTGAAAAGCAGGGTTGAAATTGTATGACTTTTCAGAATACAGCTCATACAATCTCCTCCTGCTCCTATAAATCCCCGATGTTGCCCAGTCACTGAATACAGGGCGGCCGCCAACCGATAATGTTTTTGAGGTAAAAATTCTCCCAAACTCAGTATCGATCAGGTTGGTTAGTTCTGCGTAAGATTCTTCTACACAAGTGTACAAGGGCAAATCAGGTATTTTACTCACAATACTTGCCCTGAAAGCGTCTAAACGGTACTGGTTAATCGGTACAAATTTAATTTCTTTTTTAACATTTTTACAATTATTTCTTTCAATGGTTATTAATTGGCCACGGTGATCCGAGTGTACAGCATCCACAAGACATTTGTTGATTGGATTAATATTCGTGTAAATATTATCAATACCAGTGGCACTATGTGCAGTTATTCGAGTAGCTTCTGAAAACATATTAATAAGATTAAAGGACTTGAACAGATTTAACATTTTTTTTCTCTCTGCTGGCACTTTAGTGTTTTCTAAAATATTTACATTGAAATCTCCACAAACTATTATTGCCTTATTGGAGGAACGGCATTTAAAAAGCGCTTCTTCCATCGTTTCTTCAAATCTTGCAAAGGGCGCAGCCGGGGGACTGTATACGCTTAATACAATGAACTGCTCAAACTCAATACTAGCTATCTCAATAACTCGCTCAATAGAGAGGCTTACTAAGTCTTTACGCTCTTTAAATTTTATATTCTTATTAATAATAATTAGGGAGCCTCCACGATCCAAATTTTTTCTACTGAACGAGCTAGCCACCTGGTGATTTTTGAAGTTGAACATGACCTGATGGTCTTTCAACCAATGTTCAGTTACACAGAAAATATCAATATTATTCAGGGTCATGTGCAACTCCAATTCCAATTCTTTACCATTTATCAATCCTTCCACATTTTGATGCACCAGGTTTAATCTACTAGTTTTAGAATTTAAATTACATATAGGAGACTGAACTGTCTCAAAAGCCGTATGGCTATGGCCGCTAAAGTCGGACATAGTGTGAGAAACTTTGCTAGATTTATTATCTGTTGTCGAATGTTTTAGTTTTTTTTTTGGATAACATTATCCACTGTGTCAGTAATGTCAGTATTGTTCAACTCAATAAGAGTTTTGTTAATAGCCAGTTTGGCTAATGTATTATTTAAAAAGTTTCCTAATAGGAGCGTTAAAGAAAGTTTCCTATACTTAGTACCCACACATAAGAAGCCAGCTAGATGCAAGTCTATGAGGAGAATTGATTCTCGATATTTCCTCTACCAGTATATTTGGTAGGTTATAAGGGGTTATAAGGTATTTATAAGTATATTGACGATCACTGCATAAGAAAAAAAAGTAAAAATATATGGATAGAAGCAGTGGGTTATTGTTTCTGCTTACTCTAAAGGAACAAAGGAGTATAATTATAATTATGTTTCAACAAAATAATTCTGATAAACAGATGAATATTTATTAATAGTAATTAATGTAATATGTAATTATTAATAACGACATGTTCACTACACCGTTAAATGGTGTTCAATAATATAAAATTATTAGAGAACCTGTGGTTTATTTTATCAACAATATTTGTCCCATATTGAAATGAAAGTTTGTAATTACATGCACAAATTGGGAGCTTTTATACACTAGAGATAACAATAATATAAAAAATATATCCCTCGGTACGGATGGATGGATGGTAAAAAATCGTGGTCCTATAAGTTTTGATACTTTGTCACGTTTTTGTATTATTTTATTACTAGCTTTTGCCCGCGGCTCCAGCCGCGTGCATGTCGGTTATCGCGACCAAACATAGCCTATGTCCTTTCTCATGGTCTAATCTACCCCTATACCAAATTTCATCAAAATCGGTTTAGTGGTTTAGGCGTGAAAGCGTAACATACAGACAGACAGACAGACAGACAGACAGAGTTACTTTCGCATTTATAATATTAGTATGGATTATAATTTTGTTTATCTATTCTTCCACCGCGTGGTTTCCAGCAGAGTAGAATTTTATTCACCCCATCTCTTCCCATGCGGTGTCGTACAAGGTAAATAGGCGATAGCATGCCGGGTACAAACTGACAACATGTTAAAATGTATAAAGTATCAGATAGCACGAGTGTAAAAATGTTCAAACGTAAAATAGCTCGAAATCGTCAAAGTGTTGTAACGATCAAATGTAGGAATGCAGTGATGCTAGAAATTACAAATATAATAGTGCATGAGTGTCAAAATGCACAAATGTAATAATGAATAAATGATAATATGTTTACATCAAATAGATAATTGATATAAAATCTCTTAGTGCATATCTACAACGTGCACTTCAACACTCGTGCTATCTGATACTTTATACATTTTAACATGTTGTCAGTTTGTACCCGGCGTGGGCGATAGGGCTGTTTAACATCAGATATATATATATATATATATATAAATCGCGAAGGACTTCTTGCGTCTTTACAAACTACCACCCTGCGGCGTCCACTGAATGTAGTGAGATTTTTAATGTTTTCAATGCGTATGTAAGATGTTTTCATCAGTATCATATCAGTAGTCGACGTCAAATTTCATTTGAACATTAAATGGTGATATTCAAATTAAATATTACTAGCTGAATTTGTGCGTCCGTTCACTCTTAAATTTTTCTTGCACACTGAATACCTACTAAACACTGCATGCACACTCCCGCCTCCATCCGTATGTATGTTTAAATCGATTCCGTATAATGCTCTGCATATATCATAATGATTATAATAACTAAATGACATCCATCTACTATTGAATACAGATTGGTTCCGAATACTGTTTTTGAATAATTGTATCCAGCTTATCAGCCAAGAGGCTTCCACCTATATAAGGGTTTATAATGACTCCAGGCATAGATAATAAATATAATTAATAGTTAGCATACAAAAGTGACAATACCTATGTATAGCGTAGGTATTTTCACTTTCGTGGTCAACAAAATCTTAAAAAGCAATATAATCATTTTTGACGAGTGACAGGATAGTTTGTATGTATAAACATGAGGGACATGTATAAACATACAGGAGGATAATGATCCTTACTCAGCACCTCGGCCGGATAATGGCGAGACAAGAGGCAGAAATATTCGGGGTCGTAATGAAATGAAATGAAATGAAATTTATTCGTAAGAGACACGGTGAAGATAGATGTTACATTTTTAGTTATTGATACAGCATATCTCGCCTTCATTAGGCATACGAATCTTGTACATAAATTATATTATCATTCAATTACTTACATTTTAAATTAAATTCATTAAATTATTTTAAATCAAAATAAATAACATTGAATTTATATTTTTTGGTGGAAACTTGTTCTGCACATCTCAAATTTTATTTTGGTAGGATCTCGAGATTGAAACCTGCCTATTTCACTTACTTTAACAAACAAGTGACTATGGTTTCTCACGAACATGCCTGCCTCTAATATGTAAACAGACACCAAATTTAGCACCCCGAGTCTTTTAAAGAGTGGTCTACATGTTTCTAGGGACCCCACCCCACATACTGCTCTTATAAACTTTTTTGTTTTATGAAGGCTCTGTCTACGTCGGTTGAGTTACCCCAGAGTAATATGCCATAATTTAAGATTGAGCCAACATGACCGTGGTATGCCATAAGAGCTGTTTTTTTGCAAGTTGTATTTCTAAGCTGGCGTAGAGCAAACACGAATCTATTTACTCTCTTGCATACTGCGTCTACATGCAGCTTCCAGTTACAGTGTTCATCTAATATGAGACCCAGGAAGCGAATATGACTGTCCCTGCTTATTGCAACACCATTCAACGCTAGCTCGAAGTTTTGTAGGTTCTGCTTATGCGTAGAGCAGATCGCAGCTGCCGGTGAGGGTCTGGCCACCCAGATGGCAAAACAGGCGAGGAGGGAGGCTGAGGCACAACGGCGGGAGGCCGAGTCCCGACGCCAACTCCAAAAAGTTACGGCGGAGCTGGAGGCCCTCAAGAGAAGGGACCGAGTTGCCGGGAGTGGCAACTCGGTCCCTTCTCTGCCAAAAAGGCAGCCAAAATGGCCAGAAGGGCCAAGGCTGCCGCGATGGCAACAGGAAGCTCCGCGCCCCACGATTGACGGCCGTCGTCATTACGTTGACGGCGGAGGCGTCGGAGAGCCCCATCACGGCAGCCCCAAAGGTTGCCGATGGGCGGGGCCTGCTCATTGGCGGCTTCCAGATGGTGCAGGTACGGCTCCTGTAGGCCCGACCAGCACGGTGCTTCCGGTGCCTGTCGGTGAGCCACGTGGGGGTGCAGTGCACGGCGGAGGCCAGTTTCCGAAGGTAACGGTCGGTGACCGTTGCTTCCGCTGTAGCCAACCCGGTCATAAGGCCGGTAGTTGCGAAGCTCCGTTGCACTGCTTCAGGTGTGCAGCAGAGGGCAAGCCGGCCGACCATAGGGCTGGTGCCAAGGCCTGCACCGCGGGGAGGCCGACGCCGGTTGGCAGTTCCATAATGGATCCTCAGCTCCGCGTTCTGCAGACGAAGGCGAACCACTGTGTTGTTGCTCAGGTACTTTTGCTCCAGAGCATGGCACAGTGAGGTATTAATATCGCCGCTGTCGCTGAGCCGTACACTCACCGGTGGCCTGCCTGGGAAACCGACCTGGACGAATCGGTGGCACTGGTGCACAACGCCGCTGCCGGCAGCCCCCCCCTTGTTGTCTTGACAAGGAGGCATGGCTGCGTGGCGGCACTTGTGGGGGAGAGAGCAGTCGTCTACCCAAATGCGACCGGGCCCGGTCGGCGAGAGATGTCGTGCGGGGATCGGTCCTGGGACCGCTACTGTGGAACATCGGTTACTACTGGGTGCTTTGCGGTGAGCTCGCGGACGGTGCCGCCGTCACGTGTTATGCGGATGACACGCTGGTGACGGCAACATACCGCGAAGCGACCCTGAAGGCCACGACCGCGGTTGCCCAAGTAGTGGAGCGGATCCGGCGGCTGGGTCTGGAGGTGGCTCCGTATAAAATCGAGGCCATGTTCTTTCATGGGCCTCGGCGCGTACCACCGGAGGATTCCAGCCTCATAGTGAGAGACATTTCCATCGGCATCAAGCCCCAGATGAACTATCTGGGGCTCGTGCTCGACGGCCGGTGGATCTTCGGGGAGCATCTCCGAAGACTGGCCCCCAAATTGAAGGACACAGCTGCCACTTTGGGACTGCTCCTGCCCAACATGAGGGGGCCGGATGACTCCTGCAGGAGACTCTACGCAGGAGTCCTGCGGTCTAGGGTGTCCAATATGGGCGGAGACCCTGACGATCCACAATGCGCATCTGCTGCGTGGGCCGCAGCGTGCAATGGCCAGCAGGGACATTAGGGGATTCCGCACGATATCTTGGAGGCGGCGAATCTCCTTGCCGGATCTCTACCGTGGAACTTGGATGTGAGAGCCCTTTCGGTACTGAGACGGGAACCCGAGCCTGAAGAAATTCGGGTCGTGAGGTCCCAGCTCCACCCTGAGTGGGAGCTACGACTTGGGTGACCAAGCGCAGGGCACGCCGTAATAGCGGCTGTAAGACACATTATTTTTTTTTTTTTTTTTTTATATAGGACACGTCAATTTGACTTCACCTCGCCTGATGTTAAGCTAAAGGCAAAGTCTCGGAAAGAGGGTCACCATCGTAAACATTTACCATGTTAACAGTGGTGGCACTCAGCTTGACGGCCTCATTAGATGTCTTTTCACGCCCCGCTTAAAGGACCCGGGACTGTAGGAAGAAGGAAACACGTGAGCTGGCAGGGGATTCCAGGTCTTAGTGGTGCGGCATAGGAATGAATTACTGAAACGCTTGGTTCTAGCAGGTATACTCTGCACCGTAAATGGATGACATCTTAGCCCTGCACGTGTCGTCCTGTGAAGGAAAGGGGAGGGTGGGACTAATTGGAAGAGCTCGTCAGAACATTCTCCATGGTAGAGACGGTAGAAAACTGCCAAAGACGCAACATCTCTACGCATCTGCAAAGGCTCGAGGGTGTTCGTGACCTCAGGATCCCCAATAATGCGGACCGCACGTCGCTGCAACCTGTCGAGAGCATCTAATAAGTACTTTGCGGAGCCGTCCCAGAGATGTGAGCAGTATTCCACGCAGGAACGAATTTGGGTCTTGTATAGAAGACACCGCTGCTCCGGCGTGAAAAAACGTCTCACTCTGTTCAGGACTCCGAGTTTACGCGAGGCTGATTTTAACAAAAACTATATCGATACTCTCGATATAGTTTTTGTTATTCAGTTTGCAGCGAACATCCATACCGTGGATAGTGAGGTGATCCTGCAGTGGCAGTGGTGTGCTCTGAAGAGTGGGAAGGGGAAGGAAAGGAGATACCTTAGCTGTAAACGCACATGCCTGGGTCTTCGTCATGGAGTAATAGCTAGAGATGCCACACGGCAGCCTCACGTACCGGCTGACGCAGGTAATTACCGGACACGGGTGTTTCGGGAGCTACCTGTGTCGGATGCGGAAGGAGCCAACGTGCGAGTGCCATCACTGTGATGCGAGCGAGGACACAGAGCTGCACACGCTGACCGAGTGCCCGGCGTGGGACACGCCCAGGCAGGTCCTAGTGGCGGCTCTAGGGGTGGGAGTCCTCAAACTCGCCACATTGCTCACAGCGATGGTACGATGCGCAAACGCTTGGGGTGCGGCCGCCTCCTTCTGCGAGCAATTAATGCTCGAGAAGGAGGCGGCCGGTCGGGTCCGGACTAGACTACGGGCCCGGGAAGCCCGCGAAGAGCGAAGGCGAACCGGTCGTCGCGGAACGAAATCCGTCCTCCATGAGCGCTGGCCTAGGGGTGAACGGCGGAGTCTCCTGTCACCCTAGCAGAAGCAGGCCGCGGCGGTGCCGCCAAGTGCGCCTCCCCGTACCCGGGGCTAGATGGGGACACCGAGATCCCCACAACCCGAAGGGTCTGCCGGGGTGCGAGAGATATGCTTTCGGCAATCTCACCTCCGGCAACCAAGGACCCAAGACGGCGTGCGTTTTAGTCGGTTCGAGTCGGACATAACCACCTCCACCGGCTCCGTGGGGGTGGTATCCGTGGAGATTTAGCGCACTATAAAAAAAAATTATAAACAGGTAAGCTCAGAGGCACAGGCTGGTATGAACAGATAGACCTTTGCGCTAAGTATGTCTACTACGCAGTTCACCTAGCTCGCGTGATGTCTAAATGTCATTTTCAATAGCTTTTAGCCTAAGTGGACGTATACCTATAGCGCTGTTTGCCAATTTCGCATAAGGACTTTTTCGACATATGCCTAAATCTTCCTTGATCAACATCGCTTTATGCCTAACATTATACAGGTTGATATAGGAAGTAAAAACTTTTTAGTAGTTCTTATCTGATCTGACCATTTACAAATTTCAAGTATTTTATTCAAATGGTGTTGAAGTAGTGTTTAATTTCCGTAATTCGTCCCATTGGGCCGAACCTTTATAGGACGAAACACCGTACTTGTCGTTTTACTTTCCGATCGCCTTCCTTTCCTTGCTGTTGAACTATGTATAATGCAGTAGGTCTATGACTCTTTTTGTCTTGCTCTGTTCTAACCTATATTGCAGTAGGTCTAATTAGCGTTATGCCTGCTTATCCTTTTGACTAGTCATAACGCGAGCTAGGTGAACTGTGTATTAGACATACATAGCGCAAAGGGCTCATCCTTCACGGCCGGCACATGTCTGTTGGTGTACAAACTTCGATGTATATATGTATATATATATATATATATATATATATATATATATATATACTTAGATGTATATATATATATATATATATATATATATATATATATATATATATATATATATATATATATATATCGAGGGTTGGGTGTTAAAACCCGATAAGTGAAAAAAAAGCGAAATTAGTTTTATTAGCCCACTAGAATCAGAATTTTTTGCTCTTCCTAGTGATGTTTCCAGATAACCCTATTTTAGAGTGTAACATAGTAATGTACTAACCAAATAACCCAGTAAGTGCATTACTAAATAATAATTTTAGTTGAAAATACTCTAAAGCTAGTTATACTTAAACATTTCAAATTTTGTTTTACGAGAGAACCCGATATAAAAATGTTTTTATTGGTATTGAAATCTTAAGGATAACCACGTCAATCACACTAATACAAAAGATAAAAGCACATAATTTTGTGTAACGGGTTTTAACACGAGAAGTAATTCAAGACAAAACAAAAAAATCAAAAATTAAAATCAGTATAAATGAATTAATGGGTTTTAGTTCTAGATGATTTATCATGAATACACGTAATACGAAAATATAAAATACAATAAAATATATTTATTGGCATTTTATATCTGAACTATAGCGTAAAAATAGAATGTTTGTCAACGTAAAACAAGGTAAATATTTTTTTTTATTTCCTATGAAATGTATAATAGGTAAGGTTATAACCTCCGCTCATACCCGGAGAGAGTCTCACTACGCAACATCGTGTAAAAACCAAAGGTAAACGTGTTGAGCGCGGCCAACGCAGAACCAAGTGGTGGCTGCTTGATGAAGCCAAGTCCCAGAGTTTCGTCTCAGCTATCGGTGCGCTAATATATATATATATATAAGTGTGTTATAATATGCTATATGTGCGCTAATGCTGTAGACGAACCCGTGCAAGATTGCTGGGACGAGATTCAGGCAGTTAATCTTGAGGCGGGGAAGGCAGTGCTCGGCACGCCCAAGGGTGGACGCAAGTGTGACAAGGACACCTGGTGGTTGAACGACACAGTCCAGAAGGAGATCAGGGTGAAGAAAGCCCTCTTTAGAAAGTGGCAAGCGTCCAAATTTCCCGAAGACTGCGACAAGTACAAAAGCGAACGAATAATAATAAACGTTAATAATGAACGCGCCACTAGGAGAGCCATAGCCAGGGTCAGACGAGACCACTTACAACCGCTATACATCAAGTTGGAATCGTTTGAGGGACAAAAGCTCATCTATAAGTTGGCGCGCTCCAGGGCTGAAGCGGCGCAGGCTATAACCTAGTGCTGCTGCATCAAAGGCCCTGGGGACAATCTGTTGTACGAGGAAGTCGCGGTGAAGGAGAGATGGCGCTCATACTTCCACGAGCTGCTGAATAAGCAGCATCAAGAGGTGCAGCCACCAGAACTCCCTCCAAATCAGGGACTAGTGCCGCCGATAACGCCTGCAGAAGTCCAGACTGTCATTCGTCGCATGAAAGAAAAAGAAAAGAAAGAAAGAGGGGCCCGTGGTGTGGGCATCCTCGCTAACCTTTATAACCGTGTCCTCCTCACCGGTAAAATCCCAAACCAGTGGAGGCTGAGTGTCATTACGCCAGTCTTCAAGGACGGTCTTCGGTGAAGGAGTGTGGTAGTTACCGAGGTATAAAGATAATGTCCACCATGAAAGACCATGAAGCTTTACGAGCGGATAATGGATTCCCGAATCCAACAGAAGAGTACCCTCTCGGAGTATCAGTATGGGTTCCGCTCCGTACACGGGACTATGGATCCGGCGTTCGCCCTAAGGATCGTCGCGGAGAGATACAGGGCGAGGAACACGCCCCTGCACTTTCTATTCCTAGACATGCAGAAAGCCTTCGACTGTGTGCCTCGCGCGATGATCTTGTGGGCATTGAGGTCCAAAGGAGTCCCAGAGGCTTACATCGACACCATCCGAGACTTTACCGGGATTCCGGTTCCGTGCTTTGGACCGCTGTTGGCGACACAAAAACCTTCCCCACCACCGTCGTGGTACACCAAGGATAGTCCCATACCTGTTCAGCTTGGTATTAGACGTTTTGTCGGACAGCATCGGAGACTCACATGAGCAACCTCCGTGGTTGCTTATGTATACTGATGACACTGCGCTGATGGACGCAGATAGGAACAGATTGGTTTGACGTGTGAAAGTGTGGAAGGAGGCACTTGAGAACGGCGCCGGTCTGAAGCTTAATGTGGCGAAGACTGAATATTTGGCGTTAAACTCCACAGATACCATACCCGTCCGCATAGGCGATCACTTGGTCGAGCGCACGGATCAGGTTAAGTACCTGGGATCTGTACTTCACGTTTCTGGTGACATCGACTACGACGTCAAGGCATGTATTGCTGCCGCGTGGGCTAAGTGGCGGGAAATGACTGGCGTCACATGCGATGCTAAAATGCCAGTTAGACTGAAGGGGCAGGTCTATAAAACGAGAGAGAGCCACCTCCGCTGGTGCGGCAACCGCCCAGCTACGTGGGTAACAAATGCCTGGCAATGGCACCCCCACCGGGTTCAGGTTGAAGGGGTAGGCCCAAGAAGTGCTGGCTTGGCTTCGTGGAGGGTGACATACGTGCAAACGATCTCACTACCTTGGACGCCCAAGATCGTGCGAAGTAGAGGAGGAAGAGCCGGAAGGCGGACCCTGACCTCCGAGGGCACCGTGGCCTCGAATGCAATCAGGACTAACGTCTTTATGTGGATGATGATGATGAGACATTTTTAGTACTACTCAAAACACACCTAATACGAGGGTAAAGCGATTTTTAACCAACGTGCAACTATACAACAGCTGGAGCAATTATACCAAAGATAGACACCGATCAGTATTGTCAAAAAAAAAAAGATCTAGGAACGATGTGCAAAAAAGAAATCATTCCCGAGGAATTTCATGGGTGGATCCACAGCCTGAAAACATATCTGAATGATTCACTTGATTTTTGTTCAACTAATAAAGCTAATAATTAATAGAAATATAATTTTAATTTTGGGGTAAAACCCAATAAGTCAGCCCCCTAATTTACTAATTACAATTTTATTCAAAAGTTTATTATTAAACATGACAAAAATCATAAAATATAGTATTATGGATATATAATTTTGCTAAATTACTAAGTAATTTGCATCAATTTATTATATTTACCTATTTTTTATTGCCAGCAAACTTTAACATCGATTATCTCGAAAGTTAATTTTTCGCACTTAACGGGTTTGAACACTCAACCCTCGATATATATATATATATATATAGCCGAGACTCAGCCTATAGACTCGAGTTAACAACAGCACCCTTTTTTTTTTTTTTTTTTTTTTTTTCGTGCGGAAATCCCCACGGATACCCCCCCTGCCGGAGCCGGAAGGGGAGGTTATGTCGGACTCGAACCGACTAAAACCGCACGCCGACTGTGGGTCTTGGTGCTAGGCCGGAGGTGAGGTTGTCAAAGACATATCCCTCGCACCCGGGCTGACCCAGGGCCATCCCTTACGGTCTGGCCCTCCTCAGGAGGGGGGACAACGGTGTCCCCAACTCGCCCCCGGAATGGGGAGGCGCACTATTCAGCGCGCCGCCGCCGTGGCCTGCTTCTGCTGGGGTGACAGGCGGCTCCACCCGTCACCCCCAGGCCCGCGCTCATGGGGGACGGAGGTCAGTCAGTGCCCTCCGACGCCCGAGTTGCCTGCGCGCGCGGGCGGCGCGATCCGCGAGTCTTTCTCGCTCGCGCCGCCTCTCCCGCTCCGCCGTCTCCTTCACGACCATTACCTGCTCCAACAACAGCACCCTGAATATCGCAATAGGCTCACCCTTTATTAAATACAATGATTGGTGAAAATGTAGGTGTTAATTCACCTTCCCGGGTATAAAGACGTGATTATATTTTACATTATATGTTATGCTAACAATTAATTCCAAAATTATACAACTGAACCTTGCCTTAAAACTTCAATCTACTACTTATTATATTAATGAGTAATAAATACATTAACGCCTATATTAACATGCATGGCTTTGGTTCAGAAGGCTTTTGTCTAGAATAATACAGTTTTCAAGTAATTCAACATGTTCAGCAATCTATATTTTGATGATCACACGTACTTAGAAGATTTTGCATATTGTCTATGAAATGTAATATCGGCTTCATCATATTCCAAAGTTTCAGATCAAACGCTTAAAGTTTGGCAGTTAAACATTACGATTATTTCTGGATCATTTTTGTATCTATTCTTTTTATAGTACTAAGTTGGCAGATAAGCTCACAGTCTACCTGATGGAAAGTGATTACCGTGGCCTATGGATACGTGCAATACCAAGGATGTCACACTTGTGGCGTTGACCCTGTATAAACCTTGTAATACCCTTCTTTAATCTATTTCCGATAGAAACACCTCATAAGACAACTGACACGTTTATGTTTCATTCGTTACTTTTGTATCCCACAATAATACTTCATGAATAAATCAGAGGTAATATGGCATAAAGGAATTTCTCATTTGGATCTGGAGGCGCTATGCTAAGAAAATATCTCCGTACTATAAAACACCACATTTATGTAGCCTTTGAAGTACCTAAATAAAATAATATATTTTTACTGGTCACCCAAATTCTATATTCCACTTAGAGCCAACGGTAGAGTATCACTACCTATTAAAGCCTTTAATAGGTAGCGATACTGTACTTTCCATTTACATTTCATTTCAACCACTTTCCATCATAGGGTAGGCAGCACGTGTAACGCCCCTGGGGTTGCATACGTCTATAGGTCACGGTAACCACTTTCCGTCAGGGTGCTAGTCTGCCACCTAAACAGTATAAAAAAAAAACAGATTTGGTGCTAAAGATCGTCGTAGGGTTTAAAATTACTAATCCCGAACACCACTAATTTTTTTCTGAAACAGGTGTATATTTTGTTGCTTTCATCAATAAATTTTATACGTAATAATCACTAACTACCAATTCGCTTAAACGTGCCTTTGAGAATATTCCCAAAGGAATTAATCTTACAACTTCAGAGTCTATATCAAATAAGTAAACAGCTATAAAAACTTAACTCCTTCCTCCACTTGTAGGGATGAGAAAATTTAATATCGACTAAATTGATAAAATATTTTGTTATTATCTTTAAAAAAAATCCTTAACGAATGATCATCGAACTCTAGTTCTGTAGGGGAACCATTCAACTGTAGATATCAGATACCCAAAATCTTCAATTCAACCATATCTATACTTAATTCATTACATTGACTGCTTCTGTTCCCAACAGCCACCCTCACGGGGAGGTTGAAATTATTTTTAATTGTTATCCAACGACCACCGGTCATGATGATTTGGGTGGTGGCCGTTGGGAATAAGCCCTTGACCGACTTACCTTGAGTCTGGGTAATTTTACAAGCACCAATGTTATTCCCTCTTCGTTAAGTCTTGGATGTCTCTTTCTCCTCTTTTCATAATCCATTTAATTTATACGGGAGCAATTGCCATCTGATCCCCTAATATCGAGAGAAATGCCTCTGTCAAAGCCTCATCCCATAATAATCTGTAGCGCAGCACCTAGCAAATAAGATTGGCTTGGATCTCAAAGGTATTGGTGTGGTCCATACCTAAAAGTGAAGTATAAATCGTGCTAAATGAAGAGAAATGGTAGTCAAGTCTTCAGGTAAATAATTTTACGCATAAATTAAGTATTTCATTTAGGCAAATATGTGCAAATTTTGAAAGATTATAATCGTTCAAATTGAAATTATCTCGGTCCATATATATGCTCGGTTATAAATTCCGATATTCATTTATAAAGTGAGCTATGTAAGTTAAACGTCCTGTTATTAACAGCACAAAGCCTGTTAAAATTGGTAAAAACTGTTTTGTTTTATTCGGAGTTAAGAGGCATAAAGTCGCTACAACGGTATCTCTCGAAACTCGTGTGCTTTCGAAACTTGATTTATGAGTACATATTTAAAAAAACATACCCTAAGAAATCTAAATGAAATTTTAAAGCATTAGTATGCCAGCTATTCAAATCGACTAAGGATGGAAAAAATAAATCACTTAGTACGCGATACTTGAACCCGGGTCCATATCCTTACTGAGCTGCCGATCCTCGCCTGAAGCACATTATTACCTACTAGTTCCAAACCATTGCCTGTACAACCATTGCCCCAAAGGCGGTTCAAGTCCTGCTTGAGTGATGCACATTATACATTCATAATATAATCGATCATATTCTATCGTACTAATTTTATGAATGTGAAAGTTTGTGATGATGATTAAATGTTTGAATGTTATTTATTCAATCACGCTCGGCTGAACGGATCTGGCCGAAACTTGTTACAGGGATAGATTATAGTTTGATATTACACATAAGCTTTAATACTTTAATACGCGTAATAGGTTCTCATGGGTAGCGTGAACGGGATCAAAATTTTACACAGGTGGGAGCTAGCTAGGTAGTAAAAGAGAAAATAGACGAAACTGGTCGATAAAATTGCGTAGATTCAATACGCTGAAATCTCCCTTTATTGATCAATCGATTACGATTCCGATTATAATTCGTCAGTTTTCACAATATCGAATAAATCGACTAAGGAGCGTTCCACGTCATTACTTTGGCTCATCGGGTATTCAGTGCAGGGCTGTCTCGTAAAAATTGGCATTAGTTCACACTTAGCCCGACGCTTAAAATTCGAGTGGCGGTGTCGTTTTTGCATTGAAAGTGGCAATTACCTGACTTTGCCGGCATGTGTGGATCTGATGTATGAAGTCTTTGAAATTCTGGTGAGTGGCTGATGCTTTTGCTCTTATAAAATTGTTTCAGAATATCAGTACGCTTTTTTCGCTACCTTTTATGAAATCCTTTCATAAAAGCGTGTTTAAATAATGCCCTAAGGAGCTACGTACAAGACGACGAAAATAATTCTAAACTCAGATATATAAAGGAGTGATGGTCTTTTCTATCTTGTTTAATATAAAATTAACAATATACTCCACCCACATTTATTATTAATTCTCGTGACGTAGGTACAAAAGACACCTATCTCCAGGATAAAGAGTGGCGACTCTTTATCCTGGTAGGCTTACGCCAGGGTATAGTCAATCCCTATAATGGAGTTGACGTACGAAGACCGTTATAGCTTACTTCATCGGTAAAGAGTAATGCGCGATATTAAATTTAAAAAGTCATCTCCATCATGAGTCGACTTCAGATGGATCAATCGGTCCATTAGATTAACTAACATGTCCTCTTTAGCGCGACCTGATATTAAAATAGCATAATATAAAGAAAAATTAGAAGCGATACATCATAGGAAAGAAAAAAGAAGTGATCAGTCTTTGTAACATATCATTTTATGTCTTACGAAAACAAGGGCGCTCTGCCCCTGTACTGTGACAGTGTATTTTGAGAGATTTTGATAAATCACTAGCTGTATGTTGCCTACAGTTTCGAAAACGAGAGACAGCAACTGCTAATGATAAGAATGTTTTAATCAATGGAAGTAGGGAGAAACTACTTGTGACTCCTGAATGCCCCTTCGACTTAAGGGAAAAATCTATAAGAGCATGATCCGGCCTGCCGTCCTATATGGATCGGAAAGCTGGCCCGTAAACGAAAGACAGTTGCATGTCGAAAGCCGAGATATGAATGAGATGGATGTGTGGTGTGACAAGAATGGATAAGATTAGGAATGAATTTATTACAGGAAGTTCGAAAATTGCACCAATCACGGAAAAGCTGCGAGGAAATCGTTTGTCCTGGTTTGGACATATAATGCGCAGGGATGAAAGTAAGACATGTTAACTACAAATGAAAGTGGAAGGCCATAAGGGGAGAGGAAGACCTAAAAGAAGGTGGATGGACTGTGTGAAGGATGACATGGTTAAGAAGAGAGTGAATGTTAAAATGACTGCAACTAGAGATGTTGCGTCGACCCCAAACAAACTTGGGATAAGGGCGGGAGGATGATGATGACATAATAATTTTGACCATTTAAAATCGCTGAAGTGTTCAATTACTTGGAGTTAACCTAATTTAAGTCTAATATTACATCGTATCCATCAAACTAAAAAATAACATATCCCACTATCGAATGTCTCTCCTAATGTGCACCTAGCAAGGTCAAAACCGCCGACTTCAACTGTGTACACGTGGACCTAAATATCTTTTGATATATTGCACACAATACAGTAGGTAGTTAAGTCCAAACCACGACGAGACACGTAGGAATAATTTCCTTACCAGAGGGTAAGGAAAAATAAATCTAACATTAGGAGGTAGATTATTTATGTTAGTGACTGTTTAGGGAAAATTGCTAAAGGAAACGTTGGTACAAGATGTGATGCTAATCTACCTTTTGATCATAGCAAACATGCTGACACATGGATAATTAGGTGAGTAGTACGACTATGTAGTAAGCTAAGCATATTTTATGGAACTCATTTATCACTATAATGTAATGGTTTGATGTGATTACCATTGTGATAATACGAGGGATATTTCTGGATATTCTACATGGGATTAAATAGCGGTGCAAGACAGTGGATAAACGTGTTCAGGCGTTTTTACTTTGACTCTTAAAAAGTATTTTAACTTTGACTTATATTGTATTCGATATTGTCATGAATGAAAGAAATTAATCGCGTGATTGCACCCAGTTGAAGCCTACTCATCAAGCGTTTTAAATTTAAAAACTATATTTAGGTACCTACTGACATATTATATTAATCTTATATTTTTATATTCAACAATTAGTGTTGATACTTTAGACTTCAGGAACGTAAAGACGTATTAACACTATAGTAGTTTTGATAAATATAATATATATACCATTTTGATACTTTATGCCTCCGTATTTTTTGTAGATCCTTTTAGTCACGACAAATAAAAGCAGTAGACGCGACGTCTACTGCTTTTGCAGCGAGCTTCAACTAGATTCTGTACATTTATTTATAATACTTAGTTCTTTTCAGGTGGATTAGACTCCCAACTACCAAACCCTTTCTGAACCAGCTATACAAGTTTTACTTACTAATGTAATTATGTCATAATATTCCTTACCCAATACATACTACATGTCTACGCGGTTTGATGAGTAAACGCACATGCATAACAAACAGATTACCGACAAATTAGATTTTGCGTCAACAATTGGGCTCCGTTTGGACCCTTCGGATAGAAAACTTTCTACAACGAATTTGGGTCGCAGCCTTGATTTTTGTATTCAAAAAAGTTCGCATGATTATACTGAACGTCGACAAAGAGGTTTTTAGGCTACCATAAATGACGGGAATATAATTGAGGAGATAAAATAAGCGTAATAAAATAAGTTAGAATATAAAAATTAGGGAGACTATTTTGTGACTGAAATTAGATAAATTGATTTTCATTACGAGTTATGACCCTCGCTACTATATGAAGAACCAACGGGATATATGCCATGTTTAATTTTTGTTTATCCAGTTTGTCTCATATTTTTGTCACCGTTACAAGTTCATAATATCTCTGTACCAATAAAAGTGATCACAATATTAATTTGTATTATCAGTTCTGGGTAGATTTTGCATAATTATAATCAACACCTACTGTGAACATGGCGGGGAAAGTATTTTCAAAGAGTTACTTCATCATTTTTGTCTAGCATTTTAATAACAAAATTAGTAATAAACGCTTCGTCAACTTGACTATCTAAAGAGATAAACTTGACTATCCAAGTTACTTGACTTGGATCAAAGATATTGTTAGAATCCTATACGCCTACCATACTACGTCACTTTGTTGTTTATTTACATGTAATTCTGATACATTCAAATTCAAAAGATTTATAGCAAGAAGATTTATCTCCATGTAACTGGTCAGATACACCTACTTCCTCAAATAACGCCCTGGACCTACAGAAAAGGGAATATTCTGTAAAAAACAGGGAGCTACAGAAAAGTCCGTAAACAAGGACATAAAGCTTAATGACAGTGATGTTATCGCAACCTTCAACAAACAACAGAGCTTACTATTTTGTATAGACAGTTTTTTGTTCCTTGTAAAAATAACCTGGACGATGTTTCACAAAGAGAAATTATTTTTAAGAAGTTACATGGAGGTAACTAATGCTCATTAGTTGTGGCATATTTCGTAGCCATTGGTTTTTTTTTCTGTCAAGCTCAATAAGAGAAAGTCAATTAGATTTATCAACGCACCATGATCATTATATTAAACGAAACAGCAGTGTTCAGTACATGTCGCAAGAACAGCTTGGAGCAATAAAGGGAAATACATTTCCTTAACAAAAGAGACCTTATAATTATTAAAGAAAGAATGGGTCAAAATCATTCGACACTGGTGGGATTAAATTGATCATGTTAGTTCTTGTAATTTAATTGCTGATTAC
Organism: Eilema sororculum; assembly: GCA_914829495.1. Lineage (NCBI taxonomy): Eukaryota > Metazoa > Arthropoda > Insecta > Lepidoptera > Erebidae > Eilema > Eilema sororculum. The sequence continues at coordinate 6,758,007 of OU618532.1, forward strand.
AGAATCGCAACATGTGTAGTGTTAGCTTCCTAATAACTGTCGTCATTGATAACTAATTTATTAGCTAATTGTCAACAAGTCAACAACGCACAATTGGCAAGCAAATGCTAAACATAATTACAATGTTGACTTTGCGTTTTTATATCGTTTGATTCTAATAGTATATGTGCTAAATATTTATTATAAGTTCAGTTATAATATCGTCGAGCTGCTTGCACATTTTTGTATAAATTAGAGTTAGTAACGGAAACAATAGCGAAATGCTACCAGCAGCATTATGTTTAAGGATTCTTACTGATGATGAATTTTTATTTGTATTATATATATTAGTCAACGCTTTTCGCATTTAATTATTTTAAGCAGATTAATCCATACTAATATTATAAATGTGAAAGTAACTCTGTCTATTTGTCTGTATGTTACGCTTTCACGCCTGTACCACTGAACCGATTTTGATGAAATTTCGTATAAGGGTAGATTAGACCTTGAGAAAGGACATAGGCTATGTTTGTTCACGATAACCGACATCCACGCGGGCGGAGCCGTGGGCAAAAGCTAGTAGAATATAACGAAAATTATTTGATGATCATACCACAATTCCATACTAATATTATATAAAAGTAACTTTATCTGTCTGTCTGTCACGTTTTCACGTCTAAACTACTGAACCAATTTTCATGAAAATTGGAATAGAGGTAGATTAGACCCTGAGAAAGGACATGGACAATGTTTGTTTACGATAACCGGCATTCACGTGGGCGGACTCGTGGGCAACAGCTATATATTTATGGCAAAATAGTTTTGAAAAATATAATAAAACTCAAAGTTTTATTGCTGAACGTAAAATAGCTAGAAAATGTCAGGAAATCATAGAGACATCACGCTCGCTTAAGCTTTATATAAGATGTTCTCGCGAGAACTCGAAGACATTTTTGTGGTATGCTTCAAGTATGAGGCTAAAGCAAAAAAGAAAAAAAAAGTATACAAAGATGAACAGGTGACTCTAAAATTACTGGTAGTAATAGACTTTAACCCTTTCAAATAAGTATTTTTATAAGTAGTCAGTCTGTGCTAATAGAAAATATTCTCGAGATATGCATTCAACCTTTAATTTTTATGTTAATCAACTTTATTCAAACAATCAATCAATGTAAGTCCGGTCCTCGTACCGCATTCATTTATTGCTTCAAAAAAATTTTTACACATATCAAAATAATATAATTCATTCCGTTCCGTTTGTAATCAGTAAAATGAAAGAGTAACAAACATCTATTCAATCTCACGAACATACTGTCATTTAGACACATTTTGACATTCTGATACAATACATCACACTATGATGTAACGGGTAAGCAAGGTTGGGTCAGCCGGGGTGCGAGGGATATGTCGATGACAACCTCACCTCCGGCCTAGCACCAAGACCCACAGTCGGCGTGCGGTTTTAGTCGGTTCGAGTCCGACATAACCTCCCCTTCCGGCTCCGGCAGGGGGGGTATCCGAGGGGATTTCCGCACGAAAAAAAGAAAAGGGTAAGCAAGGTAACATAAGCTAATACACTTTTATATTTATACGGTTTTTAAAAATACTTCAACCTTCTATAACTTTCACCACAAGCGATACACTACAGCCACGTAAGGGAACCTGTCTGCTCTAAGCAAATTTGACGCGAACACTCTTTGAGAGTAAATTTAAAATTTTACTTTTAAACCAACTAGTTATTGGTGTGTTGAATTATTCAATGCTATTACGTAACGGGACTTTGTGTGATGTTAGAACAGACTATTGGGATGAGGTTGGCCATCGTTTTATGCGACCCGTTGTGAAGTATGCGACAGAAAAATTGTGTTGCGGCAGGTTATATTTATATGCATGAAAATGAATACTTGCATCAGTCTGGGAGTTTATATGTATAGTATGTTAACATATTTATGTTATGTTGTTCTTGATTGCATTTGAGACCTTCACCTTGAAGCTGGGGGTCTGTTTAATGCTTCTCCTTCTTTTAAAGCTCTAGCAAAGTCTCTCCTTTCTTCTAGGGAAGTATAGCAAATCCCGCACTAGGGCCTCGTCCATCTATCGTTAGGTGTACTCGTATCTTGTGAGTGTAACTGAAAGCTTGGGTTCCTGAAATTTAGGTGGGGCCTCTAAAATTTTATTATTATTATTACCCACCCAAAAGTAAATAAATCCGGAAAGGTATTAAAATCTGTTAAAAAATATATTTTTTGTTTTAGTTTATATAAAAAAAAAATATCAACCCTCACGAAGAAATAAAAATCTGTACGTATTGCTTAACTGTTTTGATTCATTCATTCACAATGACGCAACGTAGATAACAGCGGTTCATTGAACGACTGAGGAAAGTTAACGAATGAACGATTTCAAGTAACTCAGGTGTAAGTTCCGAGAAAATTTTGTGATATAAAGATATTGTAATATGCTATTAGGTCGTGAGGGAATAAACGGTGTGCTCTGGCATCTATACTATTAAATAATTGTAAAGCGGTCGTGTCTGCACATGGGAAATATTAAAAAAAATCTTGTGTAAAATATTTTTTTAGAGATCTGGTCTGTTTGTCCACGATTTCAATAAAATGTCATAATAAAAATCTTATGTAAGTTTGATCGTAATCGGTCACTTAAAACCGGAAATATGGCTAATAAATGGGTAAACCAACAACCACGCGGGTGGAACTGTGTGTAGAATCCTAGTTTGATTATAATATAAAAGTTTTAATGCTCTTAAAATATTGAAAAAATTTAAGGATTTGGTTAACATAGATTGATTCCGAGTCTGATTGGGCGTTAAAAACTGAAAACACTTTAGCCTGACCATTATAGCATTGATAATTTTTAGCATGTTATACAATCTTAGACTATAATATTACACTAATGCTTGTTTCTATACTTTACGTACGATTTCTCGGCGGGTTGAGGTCATAGTAACGGGTTCGTACCTGAGGGCCCCGGTTCCTGAGGCACCCGTTCGGTTCATAATTAAATTTTATTTTCATCCCACCATCTCGGAAAGAGTATTTTTAATCTTCAATATCTGAGTGGAAAAGCCGTTTTTATTCTCCAGAGGATAAAGTAAATTGAATTTAGAACATCGTGTGCACTAAGTTTGTGAATTAAAAAAAACATTAAACCTATTTACACGACAGCCTCCGTGGCGTGGTGGTAGTGAACGCGACTGCTATGCAGGAGGCGCGGGTTCGATTCCCGCACAGTGCAAATATTTGTATGCATCAATATGGCTATTTGCATTGGTCTGGGTGTTTCTATGTATAATATGTATTTATTTACAAAAAAAAAGTATATAAGTATGTTTATCCGCATTCTAGAATCCATAACACAAGCTATAAAAGCTTACCATGGGTCTAGATAGCGTTGTGTAGAATGTTGTGCAATATTTATTATTTATTTATTATTATTTATTTACTGCTACCTCTATGGTGCCGAATATATCATACAACTTTTTTTTAATTTGTTAAAAACTCAGACTCGGAACCTTCTTGATGTTCTTTTTTCAATTTGCTTTGTACGCGGTTCCTTACGCGGCATTTTTTCACGTCATTGTTAAACCTTATATTAAAAACAAGAAACTTGAAAACAAGCGAAAAAACTAAAATGAGTGATTCTAGCGACGAGGAAGTTTGTTTGACGCCAACAGAATTGACTGAAACTGTTAATAATGCGCAAATGAGCTTTCTCCTTCAACAATCACGCGAGAAGTATTTAAAACAGTACGATATGTTCAACACGTGGCGACTAGCAAAAGGAGCCAAAAACTTTCTTAGAAAACGTTTTGCTGGCATATTTTATAGAATTATCCGAGAACAAGAAAGCAAGCACTCTATGGAGTACGTATTCGATGCTAAAAGCAACAATAAAGATGAAAAAAGACATACATATCGATACCTATCCTAAATTAGTGGCATTTTTAAAAAGAGCCTCATCTGGTCATCAACCAAAAAAATCGAAGGTTTTCACAGTATCTGATATTGAAAAGTTTCTTAACGAAGCACCCGATTCCGTATATTTGGCGGCAAAAGTAAGTCAGTTGCACATTCAGTATCTACTTAAGTATATTAATCTCAATTAAATAGTATACTTAGTAGATGTTGATAGGCATAATTATGCGTTCATATCAATTTTATTCATTTATCTACTACAATACTCTTTACGTTACAGGTTGTTCTTATTATTGGAACAAACGGAGCATGTCGAACTAATGAACTAACACAACTTAGTGTCAAAAACATTGAGAAACATTCAGATGACTTACTATTAATTAATTTACCTGATACAAAGACAAAAAGAGACCGCAACTTCGTCATTCGCAAGGAATACGTAACGATTGTTGAGAAATATCAAGCCTTACGCCCGCCTAACACTCCAATCAATCGATTTTTTCTACAGTATCGCAATGGAAAGTGTGTTAGACAGCCTATGGGTACTAATAAAATTGGCAGTATCCCACGAGAAATAGCAACATTTCTTGAACTTCCAGAACCCCTGTTGTACACGGGTCATTGTTTCCGACGAACTTCAGCCACACTTTTGGCTGATTCCGGAGCTGATCTCCTGTCCCTTAAGCGCCACGGAGGCTGGAAGTCCAATGCAGTTGTTGAGGGATACATAGAGAATTTCATCCAAAATAAGTCTAAAATATGTGAAGGCATCGTAGGAGCCATTACACTGAAAGAGCCTCAATAGGATCCTTGGACTGGCCCTTCTACATCAAAAATAAGCCGTTATGAAACACCTAACCATCTCCCTCTCTCTCCAACATTCACGCCAAGGGAATCCGATGAATCGGTACAACTATTAAGTATGACAGATAGTTTACCGAAAAACAGTACACAAGTGACTAACACCAATATTACAGTACCAAACAAAAATATTACACTCAATTTAAATAACTGTAGCAACGTTACTTTAAAATTTTCTTAATTATACCTTAGTATTATTTTGTTATAATTTAAAGATTATTCTGTAATACTTACCTGTCATAATGTAGTAATTAATACCTAAACTGAAATAAAAGTGTACCTATCTTGTGATTGTAAACGTTTTTTTTTTGCTTTTTAGTCATTTCCTCTCAAAAAATCTTTCACAAAAACAAAGAAATCTAAAGAATATTTTAATAGTTATTACTCACTAAGCACTCAAAAAAATATTAATTTACCGCAACGGTCTTAGCCAAGAATAATGTGAGAACATATTACTTAAGACCTACGTACATTTGTAAACTACACCATTAAACTTATTTACAACTTTCATTACAAGTGTTAAGGCCCAAAATCGTTTGGCTGAATTTTGTCTTTTAACCACAAGTTACATATTATAAGAGGTAATATCGCGTTATATTTATGAGTGGGACGGTTTGGGTTAGTCCCAGGACTCATATTCAGAGGTTCACCGTGAAATTACTTATCTCACCTGGTTATGTTATGTCAGGATTCTGGTATGGCCTTTAAATCATAATGACTTACTGGATTAATTTCAGGCGCTGCTATAAGCTCAGTTTTGTTGATAATAAATTCATTTAGATACACATAAACGTAGTACTTGTGTGGAAGGTAGTTATTATCATACAAGTCACGACACTGTCAAGGGGAGAGTGATATGGCATAATAATTTTGTTCGTGTTAGACATAAAGACGATGAGAAGTATAAATGAGGGGAGGTAAGTAACATAAAACATAACATGTGTATAATGTTTTTTGTGTTTTCTATTTGAAAAAATTACAACACGGCGTATTTCAAGCATCGAAACAAAAAAATTAACTATTTATTTAGCAGTCACGTGGACGAATACATAAGTCTCTCTTATGGTTTTGTGAAAGCGTTGAGTTTGTTTCTACTGGTCAACAATGACGACTTCCTTAGAAATGTATTGAGTCAATAACCCTCGAGTGAAATTTCTAACGGTACTAGTATAGTATATATACTTTTAACCCCTCACTATCAAGCGAGAATTACATCTGTTTGCCCCTTTAATAGAGCAAAGGGAAAATCATGTTTCAGACTTTTGTTTGAGTTCCCAAAGTTTTGTTAACTCCTTCGAAATTTCAAACTATCTTCAAAACCCCTTTCGTCTTGTAAGTCTATAATTATCCTCAACTCCAAAATAAATCTTGGTAAACTTACTTAGCATACATGATATATTATGAATCTTCAATATCCTACTAATATTTATAATTGTGAAAGTTTGTTTGTAGTCATTTAGTATGCTAACTATACTATTCGATTACATTCGAAATAATAAAACGCGCAGGCGAGGCTTGAACCCGCGACGTTTCCTGTTTTGAATTGTGTTATCTAAATGCTTCAAGATTTCATTCAAATTAATATAATTCTTTAAAATAATTCTAGTCCTGAATCGTATGGTAAAATGAAGCTGTAATGCATATTAGCCGACTGGGATTCATCAAATAAAGTTCTAGATTGATTTAAGTTCATAATCACTTCTAACTGCCTAAAAGTTTCGAAGTTCTCTGAGGGCGTGATTAGAAACAAAAGTTTTCAATATAATATATATCTACATTATAAGATCACTAAATGATGCAGGTCAGATCAGATCAATTATGTAGATTGTTCTATTCAGGGTATCCCTGACATTATTAATTTAAGTGAATATTAATATTTTATGAAGGCTTTTCTATCGTTAAACATTTTTTTATGGAATAGTGAGGCAAACGAGCAGACGGATCGCCTGATGGTAAGCGATCACTGCCGCCCATGGCCACCCGCAACACCAGAGGAGTCACAAGTGCGTTGCCTTCAACATGTTTTGTTTACTTGGGAGCTTGAGAGGTTTAAATTAAAATCTACAGAAGAAATAAAAGAAAATCATAACAAGTATAATAATACTAAAAGATTTGTAAGCTCAAACTTTGTCCACCCTTTTAGCGGCTTTGTGACCATTCCAAAATTAGATCAAGTAACCAACTTGAATTATTAGAGCCAAAAGAAAATCTTAAAAGGCCAGGGCTAATCTAACTTTTATTTTACTTACTATCTCGGCAAAGGTCACCAAATTATAAGACAGAGCATCCCAAGTGTCCGTAGCAACGTCATTGGGGATCGTAAAAGAGACAAATGTGACAATCACTGTGACACATCGGTATTTGTGGTGTAATCCGTTTTGCTCTCAACTGAGAATATTTTATTGGCTATTCAGGATAAAAAGGGTGCTAGAAAAAATATATCTAGGTTTTTTTGTACTGATTACACTCTCGTTTGAAATGGTATGGGGATGGTATCGACTTAGATGCAAAACATTATTATTTATGTAACAAATTGAATATTCTCTATTATTAACTAGTTGTTGCTCACAAATGCAAACATTTCCACAACCTTTCACATCTTACAAGCTAGTTAAGCTTCAGAATGGTTCCTATGAGATCGCGATGTAAATAAAATGGAAGGCCTAAAAGAAACAAATTGGTTTAAACGCCGAAGATTCTTAGTAGAGAAGTGTAAGGATGCAGAGATTGTGGGCATTCTTGTCTGTAAACTCACTGGTGATCAGACCAAAGATATCATAAGCAGAAAAAAGCAGTTGTGCAAAGTGAATGGAAAGAAGAGCTATATTGTGTCTGTTTGGCAATTTCCCTTAAATTGACATTTACGTAATGATTGCATGTCCTGAAAATGGGCTTTATCTAATCAGCACGAGAGACTGCTACAGACCGGTCGTGTACCCGTATGAATTAGAAATAGCCATGAATTCCAGCAGAGAACCACATTTCACTACCCATGTTACTGATTTCGATCAGCTATTGCCCAGACTCAGATGCATGGCTTGAGTCAACAATAGTGCCTGGAATACGGCAATAGCTGCAACTCCTATTACGTGGTACCGAATCCAATGATTGGTGAAATGCGGGTGTTAATTGACCTCTGCCTTACCCTCAGGTGATAAATGCGTGATTATATGTATGTATGTATGTTCACATCTTTATGTTCTCTTAAAGAGCACAAAGGTACTGCATCTTCGAAACATAGCAATTAATGTTTCAAACCTACTTTGTCTAATGACTCACGATAAAATTCCAAGGACATTGACCGAAACTTTACTTCGATATAACATTCTAAGCGAAAGCCAAAGAAAACCGTTTAAACTTAGTTCAACGTAAAATACTGTAAAGTTATACTTGAAAGTGCCGAAGTTGAAGGTATGTTTAACATTTCATATTCCCAAGACGTGAGCAACATGTAATCTGTCATGTTTAAAAGTGGAGCTGTTTTACTCACTAAAAGTTTTATGGTCGATAGAGTGACTTTGGTCTCTTAAGTTTATGCTATAGAATTTGTAGTGATGTTTCAACTATTTAAAAGTATATAGCGTAAAAGTTGTTAAATCCTTTTACATGTAGACAACACTTATGTTTTTGGGCCCCCACCAAGATCTTCAGGGCTCGAGCCACACCTGCTCATCGATGCACCTGCATATATGTATACAGGGTGTAATCGTTAAGTGTGTCCAGGCCATTATTTTGTAACTATTACAGATATCAAAAAACTTTAAACTGATATCGAAAGTACGTTACCTAATGAGTAAAATGACATCAATAACTTTTTTAAAATCAAACGAGAGGTATCTAACATTTTGACATTAAACACTCCCATACATTTAGTATTACATTAGTAGAAAGGTTTTAGTTTCCTTATTTTAAAAGAATATTTTAGTTTAGTACTGATATTAGAGGAAACTGTTTATTAAACTAACAGAGTAATAAAACTATCTTTTAATTGAATAATATTTATTTCTTAGTAAGTACAATATTGTATTCAAAGCAGATGTTCGAAGTGACGTCCTTGTTGTGCGATACAATGACGAGCTCTACTTAGTTTCTAAATGAGCTTTCCTTAACATTTGCGGAGTAATTAAAGCAATTGTACGAAGTACACGAATCTGTAACTCTTCTAGGCTGTGCATTCTCTCAGCGTACACTTTCGTCTTTGATAAATCCCCATAGGAAGAAATCACAGGGCGTGCGATCCGGGGATCTGGCAGGCCAAGGGGTTGCACTGTTATTAGCTATTAAACCATCAAAATTGACGTCACTTTGAACATCTGCTTTGAATCCAAAATTTTGTACTTACGATTACACCCTGTATATAACCAGTTGCGTAGGCTTTCCTCTTGGTTTTGTGAAGTCGACATACTAATGAAAAGCAATTAGTGAACAGACAAAATAGCCAGTATAATCATCTGTAGTTTAATTGTTAAGGAGTTGGCCTTGAAATCAAGAAGTCTACTATCTATTGACGTGATCCCATTCCTAACACAAATAATTTAGCTGAAACTAGAATTTTATTCTTAACTGTTTCCAAAGAATATTGAATCTAAATATACACATATACATGAATGAACCCCACAGTTTCATCTTCGGGTTAAGTAGAAAAGTCTGAACATAAAAAATTAAACTCAAGGATCGTTTTTACTCAAGTAAATTTCAATTAAAAATAAATTATCAATTACGTTAACCGTGTAGAAAAAGATCACAAAGAAACCTGTGTACCTTGGAGTTCTCATTAATGTTCTCAAAGGTTTGTCAAGTATGCAAAAGGGCCAGCGAGGTGGACTATTAATATAGACTAACCCTTCTCATACTGATGGGTGACTCGTACCCAGTAGGAAGACAGTTTATAAAAAGGACTAATATTATTATTAGGGTCAAGTGCTCATTAAGACTAAAGTTGTTTATGAACCGAGTTAGCTTGCTAGTGAACAAAAATAAATTTGCTGAGAAATATGTATGAAATAAGGTCCAACTAAGAATATCTATAGTAACACATCTAACTAACTATTATTTTGTACAAATAAGATGACTATCAAATTCAGGATCCACTTAATGGCAAGCAGTCACTCTAGGCTTTAGACGTCTTCAACACTAAATGCTAGTCGTGTTGTCAACCCTCTAAAAGGATGGCCATATTTCAATCTCTACAGGTTTAAGTCTTTCTACTTCATCCTTATCTTTTTCTTATAGTTTCCCTGGAAAGTAGCTTTAAAATATCTAACTATAAAATGCACACGCCAGCGCTTAAGCTTAATACTTAGATTGAAGTACGCTTAAAGTTTTATCTCGAGAGTCCACAATACGAAGGTACAAGTTTTACTTGTGTCGTTCTTCGGCTCTCTACTGATACGGGCAGACTTTGCCTACTATAGTTGAGCTAGGAAAGTAAGTTACGGATATTTTAGACCCAGTATACTACGCTAGACCAATAACGAAGAAATCTATGCAGTATACAATATGCCTGAATAATATTTTAAATTAAAGTTGTTGTCCGCAGTATCGCCCATGTAAAATTTAGAAAGGCACCGATTGTAGGATTCTGTTCTGAATGTTGAAATTTTCGTGTCGTTTCGTTTGAAATTTACCTCAATGAGTATATCAAATTGGTTTCAGGTACCATAGCGTTTCAGCCCCTGGAAATTGAGAGTTGAAGAAATAAACTTGATTTATACAGCCGGGAAGGGTAAGGCCCCTCTTGTGCTTTGCGCTGCGCTGTGTTGCGTCGATCAGGTTGATTCTTAGCAATTTGTAATCATATAAAATTATAGCAATGAGAGAAATTCCTTTCAATTTCTAAGAATGATCAACGCAACGCAACGCAGCACAACGCACAAGTGCGTCCTCAACCTTACGGTTCATCGAAGCACCTGTGACGTCATCAGGGTAATAACAAAATTGCGAACAATAAATCGCGATTAAATCCATCAACAAAACTTTTGCACAATGTGTAATGCTCGCGCAAACTTCCGTTGGTTATTGTATAAAGTTTTGACATTCTTCAGGTACACTAATTATATTGGAGTAAACCTGTGAGCTCTTAATGTGGGCTTTTATAATTATTATAACTTTACTCATTAAAATATAACTTCCCGAATGTCATCTTAAAACTTTCAAAGTGAAAATAAAACAGGGCTATTTCTAAGCCAACGAGACAGAAAAACAAGAGGATAAGACCATGTGATCGAGAGGTCTCGCGCCTGAATCATTAAATTACTTCACTGCTGGAGGGGAGATATTAGTATTTTGGTCATTAATTTATAAGTATTTGACACGTTACACGGTACGACACGGTAACCGGTAACCGGTAACACGGGACGATAACAGCAAGTTTGCAATAATTCCGTGAAAATCCATACGAATATTATAAATGCGAAAGTAACTCTGTCTGTCTGTCTGTCCGATTTGATCCGACCGATTTTGATCAAATTTGGTATAGGGGTAGATTAGAGAGAAAGGACATAGGCTATGTTTGGTCGCGATAACCGACATCCACGCGGGCGGAGCCGCGGGCAAAAGCTAGTATTTTATAATCCCTGAAATAACCAACATGGCTAGAAAGAAAAACTAAATATTTTTAAGCTGTGTAAAGGTTCTAACGGAATTCTATGTAAAGATTGTTTCCATCAAGCTTGCCTCACTATTCAAGCCCAGCAGATATTCTAGTTCTTCGCTTTCTTCTTCTAGCTGACTTCTAGCCACTTTCCTTTTATGATGTAATACCATGATAATATCACAGTAGTATGCACATAACCGGATTTTGGTTTCAGGGGAAGGCTTAAGATATTAATTTTATTATACATATAAGTTTTGCTGCTGGGTTGTAAAAATAAATCTTCTCTCATTATAATATTAGTATACATAAACATTACACAACAAAAAACTGTAGTATGCGTATGCGTGACTGTAATATAGGTATATGATCTTAGTATACGATATTCTTACAAATAAATAATTCATTAATACATTCACTTTCGCAAGCGGTGACTACGCATAAGGCTCCTCTGACGCACGATTTGCACTCTCGACCAAGTTGCAAAAGATATTTTCTGCTACTTCTAAAATGCTTCGTATTTTGTGAGAATTTCAATCAATATCAATCAACTAGTCTATATTATACTCCATTTCTGGACATAGGCCTCTCTCAATGTGCGCTACGAGTATAGCTTTTTTCCAAACCAATATTTCGCCTTTCGCATCAGTTTATTTGAACCAGTGCTTGCCATGAAAAACTTATCGAATATTTTCTGGTATACGTCGTTTTCTTTGATTTTAATTAGTTCATTGAAATGTCACATAACGTTATTTTTTTTAAATGTAATAATTACTATAGGTACACCAAGAAAATTAAATGATCTAACGAGTGAATCGCGAACCGTTGTCGCGTTGTCAAGCTTAGGCCCAAATAGATCGTCTTTAGTGTGTAGAAACCTTTATGATTCCGACGATATACCATAAATCTAATTCGGCTTAGGTATTTAGAACTTATAGTGGAATAAAAAATCATACATACATTCATCAACACTGTATACATAAATTTCTTTTTGGCAGTCCTGTAAAAAATACCATTAGTTTTCATGCGCAAATGTTTTCCCACATTTTTAGAGTTCCATAGTCCACACGGAAACCTTATACATTCGCTATGTATGACTGCTAAAAGTATTGTGGTTGCGTGAATACCTTTTTGATTAAGGAATTCGTATGTCAATACTAAAGCCTTAAATTGCTATATTTCGGTGAATTCAGAGGCAAAATCTTTACGTCATAAGGTACGACTTGAAGTAATTCATACACAAACTTAGGTACTGTAACTTTTTCATTTTGTCTTTTAAAGACTCTAAAGAGCAAATCTTTACGTGTACTTTTCAAGCTGTTAACTATGGGAAAGATTAGCCACAAAAACAGAAGGGTGTTGATTTCATAATCACAGGTAATTTTATAGAGTGCTTCCTATTTTATGCAAAGGTCGAGGATTTTATAGATAGATTTGGATATTTTAACAACGCTCATTGTCGTAGAGATCGATCGAGGAAGTGTGGCAATGACAAGTCCTGATTAAATACATACCGCCTAAAAGAAAAACAGATCATTAATTAAGTAGCGCTATATTAGTTTTTACACGGGTAAGCGATCATAGCCGCTGTCACTAACAATGTTTGATTATAGGCTTTGACAGTGTTTTGCAACTCTTTTTCATGTCGGTCTCAAACCTACTAAAACCGCACGCTATCTCGGATCTTGAACTATGTTATATAAGTTCACCTTGGCATTGTTATTGAACCCTATTCGACAAAGAATTAATTTTCAGACTCTGTAATAATTATAATTATTACACATCACACTCATTAAAGACTATACTTTGCAAGTCAACCAGATACACCAGAGAGGACATGTCCTGTTTAAATACCTATTTAAATATTTATATTATACCTTTGGTCAGCAATAATCAATTAGCCAATCGCAGACCACTGCTGGACATAGGCCTCTCCCAATGTGCGCCATTTCTGCCGGTCCTCCGTTTTCCAGTCAGTCCCTGCCACCTTTTTCAGGTCGTCAGCCCATCTGGCTAGGGGACGTTCTACCTTCCGTTTACCATCTGGCGGTCTCCAATGTAGGAAGTAGGACTCGTTTGCTCCAACGGCCGTTGGTCCTTCGGCAGATGTGGCCAGCCCACTGCTATTTCAGCTTACTTATTCTGCGAGCTATGTAGATAATTTTAGTTAGCCAAAACGTGGACTAAGGCCACGAGGAGAAGACCTGACCACTCGTTATGTTGGCCATGTCATTATGGTCTTGACCATATGATACATAAAAGAATAAGTACTAAAACTTTCATTTCTATAAATATAAGTGGTTAAATTATTTTTTTATTTAATTTCGTATTTTATGTGGATTGGCATGCACGTTGTAGCTTTTTATTTTTCGCCCAGTTATTAAATACTATTACCACAAAAATCAATTTCAATAACTCTTTCAATTCGTTCAATTTATTCGTCAGTGATATATTCCTGTGAATGAATTCCAGTTTCCGTTTAAAGAGTTTTTTTTTCTTCTTTATTGGAATCACGCACGGATTGCTGGCACGAGGAATCACGGATTACTGGCATAGTTGTGGTGGCTTAATTTTATAATGCTTATATTGGTAGAATAAAAGAATCAGCCCGCTTATGGTATGTTGGAGTATGTCATAGAATGCCGAGTTTACTTGTGTGTGGGATTTTTTACGTTCGTGGTAGATTTTAATAGATTTAAATAAGTTAAATGGCTGTATGGGGTCCAATGGCCTTCGCTTCCATAAGAGCAGACATTGAGCTCTAAAGTGCAGTTTTGCGCCGCGATAGTGATGATATAAATTTTGCACACTGTAACAGGCACGTAAAGGTGACGCTTTTTAAAGCTTTCTGCCAGTGTTTTTATACGTGCGGCCTGTGGGTGGGCTTTACCCAGAAGGTATACAACGATCTGCGTATACAATACAACAACGCGTTCCGGGTGGTAATGGGACTGCCGCGTTTTTGTAGCGCATCTGCCATGTTTGCCGAGGCAAACGTGGACAGTTTTTCGGCGATCATGCGCAAAAGAAGCGCCTCACTTTTACGCCGTACTCGCGGCAGTCCCAATACCATCCTTAAAGCGTTGATTGATCGGTGGGACTCCCCGATCCTGGGGCGGTGGATTCAATTGCATGCAACAAAGTCTGATACCGCCCCAGGTTCGGGGTGATGCACCCAAACTGTGTAACTTTTTCATTGTTTTGTTTTATTATCTACTAACATTAGTTGTAAGCTATTTACTAACAAATTCATGGAAGAAATACTGAAATAAAAAATATATTATTATTATATTATTATTATAAATAAAAATAACAAAGAAAATTAACAATAACATCAAGTATTCATCTTTAAAATAACATTTTACTAGAGGTGGTGCCGTGAGAGTGAATATTTTATGTCGTAAATTAAACCATTTAATCTATCTTGCATATCACTTGCCGAACTTTACTTTCCCTCAAACAGAATCAGAAACACAAACCAAAGTATAGAAACTTTACGCAACCCTAAACTCGAGTCCCTAATGTTTTAAACTTTTGACATATTATGGTTTCTAGGGTGTTGTAACATAAAGTGTTATTTTCTTTAAATAACATAACATAACATAACATAAACTCACGCCTGTATTCCCCGAAGGGGTTAGGCAGAGGTGCTAGCACCCACATTTCGCCAGTTTATGTTTAGGTCCCAATGTAATAGGTGGCGAGCCTATTGCCATTAACCGGGCACTTATAAACCTGCGATAAATACACACATAACTTCGAAAAGCATCGAAAAGTCATTGGTGTGTGCCATGGTAAACCTGGGATCGAACCCGAGACCTCGTCTCAGCAGTCCATTACCCATACCACTAGGCTACCGCAGTATAAATAAAATAGTACATAATAGGTTAACAATAGCAGGTATAATCATAATTCAAGCGTTATTCCCAGTTTCATTCTTCTATTATACAGTTTAATATTTCCAAGTACATTTAATACTAGTTTTAATAGATTAAAACTTTCTTTATCTCAAACTCAACTCTGAAAGACGGGAATACCATACGTTACCATTCCGTAGTTTGGCAATTCCATGCCGGAAATTAAAATCAACCATTGGGAATTTCAGCGGGAACTGAGGCACCTATGTATTTTTGAATAATGAAGTATAAGTCGAAGGAACCAGACGGCTGGTTATAATACTGGAGTAACTATAAAATTTGTACATCTAGATTATATTATGCTTTATTTTGATTTGGTTTATTTACGCTCTATCAAGTATAAAAAAGGAGTAGGATCAATTGAAAGAAAAATTCATCAGTACACCCGCCATAGCAGAGATGCTAATACCGCACGTTGCTACAATATTATCTATGACAAGAGAGTCCAATTTGTTCTGTGTGAAGACACCTCATGATAACAATATTCCACGCAGAAACGAACTTGTGTTTTGCACAAAAGACATCGCTGCTACGAGTACAGCGTGAAAAATCGTTTACCTTGTTCAGGACGGAGTTTATGTTAGGTCGTTTTGAGGACGCTCTCAATGTAGTTTTTATTATTCAATTTGCAGCGTATATCCATATGACGTTTATTCAGAATATCTTGCTATGGCATTGATAATAATCTTTACATATAATAAATCTGTAAACGATCGATGTCTGTACATGGAAAGGATATGAAAAAAATTGTTATAGGGGGACTTTATAAACGTAATAGAAGCCAAATCAACGTTTTTTGGAATTTTTGTCTGTTTGTCTGTTTATCTGTTTATCTGTTTGTCTGTGAGTTTGTGCACGCTAATCTCAGAATCGGCTGAACGGATTTGGTTGCGGTTTTCACTAATATATTGTGGCAGGCTTCACTTAACATTTAGTGTTTGTTTTATTGAAATCGGTTCATAGATAAAAAAGTTATGTCAATAATAGCATATCACGGCTAACAATTTGTGATTGTGTGAATAGATCGAACCATTGTAGAAGCACAATGCTCACAAAAAGATATTATTTCGGTCATAGGAATCTGAAGAACTTCGAGAGGCCAAAGTTCTACATCTCAGCCAAGTCAGGTCAGGTTACTGCAGAATCTTTGGCACACTAGGTGTCTCGATAGAATTCATATTGTTCTCGAACGATTTTCTCTCGAATCCAACAAATTAGTAAGCAGCTGGTTCGGTAAAAATACTCCTGGCTTTCATAATTATTATATCATCACGCTATTATAATAAGGAATGGGGCAGAATGTTTTTATGACATAATATGTAAACGTCTATTTCACACTATGATATCATGGTAACTGTGGCTCAATACGTCTGCGGTGGACTTATAACTTAGCTGAGTCGCGTTCGAATCCATGTATAATGTAATTTTTCTTTTTTATGGTTTTTTATTTACTTTTGTTTAAATTTTTTATTTTATTGTGTATTTGTTGTATTTATTGTATTTATAGTTTTATTTGAAGTAAAATATAAATTCTATGCTTAGTATTCTATAGGTAATACATAAATTAGGCTGTGTGACAGTAATAGTAGAACTTATTATATAAAATTCTTAGCTCTATACAAAATTCTTCAATTCGGAGAATGAAAATGTGGTCCTCACCTGCCTGTGAAGTCATAAAACTGAAACTGGTATCCCCCATCGATACCGATGCCACCACATCGGGGCAAGCGCAATATTGGAATCAAACCGATTAAAATTTAACAGAGGAATGGGGCATTGGGGGTATTCTGGGGTTAGGTTACCTATCATAAATAGGCGGTCTCAACGTGAAGAGCAGGGATTGCTTCGGCTAGCCTAAGTTATCACCATCAAAGCCGCGCTCATGGAGAAAGTAAATCGTTGCATCTTCTATGAAGCACATTAAGTATTCTGGGAGATAGTTGTCCCTATCGTATTACCGTCTCTACCATGGTGAATGTTCTGATGAGCTATTGCAATTAGTTCCACCCTCTCCTTTCCTACACAGGACAACGCATGCAAGGATCAGATGTCATCCACATACGGATCAGAATATTCTATCAAGAACCAAGCGGTTTGGTGACCCATTCCTATGTCGCCCCATTAAGACCTGAAATCCCTGCCAGCTCACGGTTTACATCTTCCTACAGTCCCGGGTCCTTAAAGGGGGGCGTGAAAAGGCTTCTGATGATCCCATAAAGATGAGTGCCACCATTGTTAAGATGGTACACATTTATAATGGTGAGCCTATTTCCGAGTCTTTGCCTGTAGCTTAACATCAGTCGAGGTGAAGTTAAATTGACGTGTCCTATATAAAAAAACTCCGGATCTTAAAAAGAAGAAAACAGATGTGTGGGCAGAGCAATACATTTCTTAACCGCAAGATAAAGAAATGAAGTTCCGAACAGCTTGGTTCGAGGTGGCATTATTTCTACCGTATGTGACTGACGGAAGGAAGGAGAGATTAGTGAAAGGCTCTTAATAGGCTCTTTCACTCGCCGTGGTGCGGTAGAAATGGTAAAATACAGCCTGAGAGACAACGTCTTTATGCAACTGCAGACATTATACAATGTTAGTGACCTGATGACTACCAACGCACGCCGCTGCGATATTATCTATTCCGTCTAATAAGTAGGTATCTAATAGTAAATACGTAAATCTATCCCAGAAATGATAACAGTACGCCAGGAGAAGCCAACCTATGTGTTAGGTATATAAAAGATACCGCTGCTCCTATTATATAAAAGAGACTAAATGTGGGCAGAGAAACACACAGTTCCGGTAAATTTCATCAGACCAAAAAATCCGCCACGTGGACATCAACTCCAGTATCAATTTGGAAGTATCTACATCATCTGCTGGAAACAAGCTTACCAATACGAGTAATATATAGCAAAATGAGGCTATATGACACCATCCCAGTCAATGCTGTATTTGCTCTCTTGCCCACTGCGCCCCTCTTCTCTACCTCTGTGTAAAGCAATGAACAACGATGTGACTGTGGTCGATGGAATTTATCATAAAACTGGAACTACCCACCATTGGCTCGGCAAAAAAGAGAACGACTGCTCACTGCACAGGGCGTGCAAGGCACCGGGTTTTCTTGAAACTATTTTGTGTGATACTTGATGTGCTTATTTTAATTTGTTCAGTTCGTAAGTGGTGGCAGCATGTTTTAAGAATTTGGGAGGAAGGAAGAATATTCAAACCATTAAAAATGGTGAACATTACCAAGTCCACATATAACAATGTTCATCAGATACTTGATAATGATTTCGTCAGCAAAATGTTGAATTTTTCAAAATCCTTCCGCAATATTTGCCAAGTCCATAGAAGAAGTCTGTCAATTTTCGTTGTTTTCAGTAGTTGAGCCCTGTATTTATAAGTCAGTCACTCAAAAGACTGTCTTCATAATATTTAATTTAAAAATACAAGGTGGATGATGTCAAGCGGGTTTTCGAAATAATTTGAATACAGTTTGTTTCTTTTTTTAAATAAACAAATGTTTCCTTTGCGTAAAATTAACTATCTCCAGTAGGTACTTCCGTTCCAGTTGGGATGAAAATCTTCCACCATGTTTAATAATGAGTTTGAGCTATTCCGAACTTAACGCGGACGAAGTCGCGGGTAAAAGTTAGTCTCTAATAGTAGAGAGACTTTTAACTGTAAACGCAAATACCTGAACTCGACCGGTTTGTCTTAACTCAGTTGTTTGATAAATATAATTCTTAAAACACCTGCTCAGGTTCAGGAAAACATAGAATAAATAATTTGTTACAATTATAATTAAAACAATAAATGATGCTTTGCTTTTAGAAAAATTTCACCAAAAATACACTACATCCATTTGAAATTCAAAAGGAAACCATAAACTCAACAACCAAACTGGAAGCGACTAAAATTTGGATACAAATATCCGCCGCAGTACACCACTACGCCAGAAGTTACGCGAAATAAAATTAAATAGAATCACCAAGGGTGCTGTTTGGCCGCTAAGCACGCAATGTGCCGCAATCCTGCTGAGTCCCCATATATTTTCCCCTCAAATCCCTCGTAGCTGCAGTTGTTTGAACATGTTTTTGTATTAATAAAAGGTTTGTATGTAAATTAAAAAGATTTGGAAAGGGATTTTCGAAAAAGTCTTTTGAAATTTTTATCCTATCATAAGAAGAATGATTGGTTAAGATCTGAAATAGAATACCTTATAGAGAGAGAGAGAGAGAGAGACGATGGAGAGCGGAACTTGAACGTCATCCTTGGAACCCGTTTCAAGGTTTAGATGCGACCAAGATTGGCGCTCGTATCTATCATTAAGAAGATATGATACAAACATTCAAGCTAGACATCAAAGAATTTCTCTCCATCGAAGTCGACTAGTAGCGTGCTCAAAAGGCTGGCCGCATTACGATGTTGAATAGCAATGCCAATTCTATGAGTTAAGTAGGTAATGACCAGCTCTATGGTCACGCGAAGTGACAATCAGTCGTATATCTTCAAATAATCACCAAACAGCGGGTGCTTGAACCCTGAACAAAGAGTTAATTAAACCCAAACGACCAAAATAAAATTTTTATTTAATTTTTTTACTTGTAAAGTACCCTCATTCCTTCGGCAGTCGGGCAAAAATGATTATCACTTGCTTTTAACTTAAGAAAGTGAATAAAATTAAAAATGATTTCATTTTTATCCTTTGTAAATGTCAATCAATTTTATTATATCTGAAAGGAGAAAATGGTATAGACGTCAATTATTTGTCCACCTCAATGTTTTCGTCACGCTTCATCGCTTTTTCCCAGTCCCAGGTGTACTCCATTCCCCCACTTGAACCATGGAAGTGACACAAATTCATACATCACTGATAATAATAGCTTTTGTGATTTAAACCGGTCATCAAAAATAGATTTCTCTGTTTTATGAGATTTGTGCAAACGACACTTAATTAAACGGTGCTCTCTCACCGCAATCTCATTTCATCTCAAAAAGCATTCAAAGTTTGCGCTTTCTAGTTCGGGCCGCTTTTAGTACACTCCTTTCTGTAATTTCGTTTGGCGGTCTTTTATGGAAGCGACTGTTATTTGACTTTTGACCTCGAGAGGAAACCTGGCTCGAGAGTTTTGTATTGATGAATCAGAAGATGTATCATCTTAGAAGGGAGTTTGGCTAACTCCCCAAAGATCTTCTGAGGATTATCAAAACAATATACTTAATTATTAAGAAAAAGGTTATTTCAAACTTTTTAGTTATCATAATATTGCGAAGCAACAAATCAAACTTTTCATTCAAATTTTGCTCATAACTCTAGTTCTATTCAACCGACTGTAATTAACCAAACGTCAGATTTTAAGTCTGATCAAGACCTTCTAAAAAAATAAAACCGCATTAAAATCCGTTCCTTAGTTTTTGCATCCATCGCAGTCCAACAATTTTGGCGCTTAAAATCCGCCAGTTTTATTTTCTAGAAATTTTAATATACCCAGTGTCACTCACACAATCACGAAGAATTAAATGACACCTCGCATGTTAAAATCTGTCTAGCCGTTCAGGCATACCAAAGAAATGGACATACATACACACATTGTGTCAAAAAACATAATCCTCCTTCCATCGGCAATCGTGTATATATTGAAAATTTAACTCCACATCGCTTTATACATTAAAATCAACGAAACATCTTCTATTTAACGTCAATTTCTGTTTGAAGCAGCAGAAAGTAACTTCCAAACACACTGAACTAAAGCATTCAGTTGAGAATCTGTTGCTAACACTTTATTTACTGAGCTGAACGAAACTCTTATCTGGCTTTGTAGAACTTTGTCGTTCTTTTGTTGTTGCATCGACTACATTAATTTTGCTGCTTGTTTGCTGATTGGTTTTGATTTGAGTGTTATTAACAAGATAACTTCTATGCCTTCGGTGAAAACTAAAAGGTTATACCTATGTTAGACTTGTTATAATGTTATTCACGTATGTCTGTTTTTTCTGTTTCCTCATAAGAAGTACATGGTTCATACGAAATGTCGTTAAATTTATCTTCATTGAATAAGTGCTTCTCGGAGTGAATAGGTATTGGAATTTTTTGGAAGAATTGGAAGTATGAGATGTTGGGAATGTGCTGTCCAATCTGCCACTATCAGGTGAGTAGCAGATTGGAGAGCCCATTTCCAACATTAAAAAAGGACTAACGAAGGAGGAAGCTCTTTTCTAAGATCCAAAAAGATGTCAGCAGCATTGCCTGTCTCTGGTGCACAGAAGTTACCACACAGCAAAAAATACCATATTTTTGGCTATTTTTCCTTCATCGTTATAAATAGTGATGTCATTCATATACATCATTATTGAAACCTGCATGACACAGCATTCATGATATAATTACAAGCCAAATCATCCTCACAAGCAGTTAATCTAATTGATTGCACAGTTATTAGTGATTGTATTTGAGTAATTAATTGCATGGAACATTAATCAACACAACAGCCTCCGTGGCGTAGCGGTAGTAGACGCGACTGCTACGCAGGAGGCGAGGGTTCGATCACCACTCGATGCAAATATTTACATGCATTAATATGGTTATTTGCATTGGCCTGGTCGTGTCTCGATTGAAGGTTCCCGTGCCTAGGTTACGCTTAAATCGCGAGATTTTCTAAATGGACACTTGTTAATTAGCAACTAACCTATCTTATCTCAATCTGATGCGTAGGTGTAAATACGTAGAACGAAATTGTTTTTTGCACACTCGCCCATATTTAAGCCTGCCTATTGGCTGGAGGAGTTTGTCAATATGTAACTAGCCTTCCCTAGTTTAATCTGACTCGCTCGGGTTACTACCAAATTTCCTTCTACGCCCTACTATTGTATTATATGTTTATCAATTTAGCACAAACCAGTCAATGTTTAACTAAGTGAAAATCAATAATAATGTTTCCGCCCAAACTACGTCACCACGTCCTATTTCAACTTTCAAATAATACAATAGGTATGATAATAAATACTGTCTTAAAAATTGTTATGAAAAGCAATATCTCGCTGTCTGTCACACTTCAACCTTACTCTAACTTGAAAGAAACAAAATGTTAATTAAAACCGAGCGCTCAGAACTTATTTATAATGGCGTGTAAAATTGTGGTAACGCGACTTCTTTGTTTACGTGTGTTTATTCTTTCTATTTCCTTTGTTTATCGCTGATTACTTTAAATTAAGCGTGTAAATAATTATTTCTATCAAAAATATTTGTTTCCTTTAAATGCTTTCATATTATAACTTGACCAATCTCTAAAATGTTGTAATAATTATCTTCAAATATGTACATAACTTAATAGTGTTTTATTATATTAATTGATGTAGCTGGTTCTCTGAAATCTTTATACAAACATTAATATAAAACCAGAATAACGGTTAATACTTTAGTTTTCAAGAATTGCTGAAGGCGAGTTCTTTAACAGATGTGAAACTACTTACCAGCTCAACTGTTCAAATAAAACTTCTGTAACGGCTCTGTCTGGAAAGTCTGTTATTTTCCTGCTCTGTTCCATACTCCTCAGTTCTGAAATAAAATAAAATTTAAAAAATATTTTTATATGAATAGTATAAATATTTTGCAAAGCTAAGCTAAGAATTGCAATAGCTACGCAAGCATTCAACAACAAGAACCATTTACTCAAGACAAAAATATTTCGTTATCAATAATCAATAACTAAAAGATTTATAAAAATTTATGTTTGGAGCATTGCACTCTATGGATGTGAGATAATGGTTAATGACAAATGTGGTGCTAGAGAAGGATGTAGGGGATAAGCTGGACAGAAAGGATGACGAACGAAAGAGTACTAAATAGGGTGCAAGAGGGAAGGTCTTTATTGAGAATAATCGAGAACCGAAGAGGAACGATGATTGGCCACCTGATAGGACATGACTTGTTCTTAAAAAACATCATAGAGGGGAAGGTAGAAGGAAAGAGAGGAAGAGGTAGGCCAAGAGAAACATTTATGGCACAGATAAAGGAAAAGATACAAGTCACATCGTATCAGGAGGTGAAAGGATTGGCGAAGCAGAGAGAAGAGTGTAGCCCACCTACAAGAGCGTAGCGTAGCGTAGCTCTAATTAAGACACATTAGGATTTCTGTTGATTGATATATTTGTCAATAATTATAATTGGCTTAATAATAATATAATTCGGTTTACGTCATTCTTACAAACAAACAAGTCGAAATTTTATTCCATAAAGGACACGCCAATTTGACTTCACCTCGCCTGATGATAAGCTAAAGGCAAAGTCTCGGAGAGCGGGTCACCATCGTAAATATGCACCATGTTAACAGTGGTGGCACTCAGCTTGACCCGTTATTCCCTTTTTCACGCCCCGCTTAAAGGATCCGGGACTGTACGAAGAAGGAAACACGTGAGCTGGCAGGAAGTTCCCGGTCTTAATGGTGCGGCATAGGAATGAGTCACTGAAACGCTTGGTTCTAGCAAGTATATTCTGCACCGTATACGGATGGCATCTTAGCCCTGCACGTGTTGTCCTGTGAAGGAAAGGAGATGTATACTCATTTTTTTTTTATTATTTCATTGTAAACTTTAAATTTCCAGACATCTTTTTATATCAAAGATAAATACCGTACCATTTAATAAACATGAAATCATTCGATGTTACTTCATTAATAAAATAGTCGTGTAAAAAAAATGTGAATTTCACACGAATAATGATTGGTATTTAATTGACTTTAATAAGAATGTTGATATTCGTTAATCCAGCGGTACTAGTGGGAGTAATGGAAAGGGAAGCCCATTATTTCGCAGAAATAAATTTCATAGAATTTCGTTTCACAGAAAATGTTTCATATAATATTTGGTCCTTATATTTTTATTTCGAATATTATTGTTTAAAAAACAATTTACTACAATGAAACATATTTCACAGAAACACAATTAAATGAATTTTTAATCACATTTTTTTGTTTTACAAACTTATCAAACTGTAGATTTTTTTAAAGAATATTAAAAGTTAATAAAATGTGATTGTCATTATAGTTAACACATCGACTCAGATTACCCCGACTCGGTTAGGTTAGGTTAGAATTGGTGTTAAATGGTTATTTTTTAACCACCCAGAATCGTTAATTGTATTAACTTATTCTTGGTAATAAGTTTTATATTAAATAAACAATAAAATGATAAAGAATATTTGATTTGTTATTCTATGTATGAATAATCTAATGTTAAACTTTAGGTGAAACAAAAATCAATGACTTAAAAATCTTTAAAGTACATAAGTATTCTGTATATTGATTATTCTGTGAAACGAAATTATGCTTATCTGCGGTAGCCTGTGGTATGGGTAATAGACTGCTGAGACGAGGTCTTGGGTTCGATCCCAGGCTTACCATGGCACACACCAATGACTTTTCGATGCTTTTCGAAGTTATGTGTGTATTTATCGCAGGTTTATAAGTGCCCGGTTAATGGCAATAGGCTCGCCACCTATTACATTGGGGCCTAAACATAAACTGGCGAAATGTGGGTGCTAGCACCTCTGCCTACCCCTTCGGAGAATACAGGCGTGAGTTTATGTTATGTAATGTTTGAAACTTTGTTTGATTAGATACCATTGAGTAGCGTGATTGTGTATAAGAATATTAATCACTCTGCTCTGATGAGAGCTTATGAGAGAGAGGTTTTTTTATGAGAGTTTATGTACGAAATTATGCGAAACATTTTCTGTAAAACGAAATTTACAAAACAATTGTTTATAAAACAACGCACACCCGATATAACTACTTAACATACAACTTTCCATTAGGTGTGCGTTGTTTTATAGATGTACGACAGTACGAATCAAAATTGACGAAACAGATTTTATAAAGTGAAGATAAACGGGCAAGCAACGTGGTTATACCAGATACAGATCAAACGGATACAATCAAACTACTATTACAAAATAATACAATTATTATAATAGAAGAAACAAAAGGCATATCGTATGTCCTGGATTTTTTTTTAACGTGAGGGAAAATCCTTCATGGATGTTATGGACTCCTACCGACTAAAAACCCCCACGGTAACGCCCAGAAGCCTATGGTTGGGAGCCCCGGGTAAGCCCTCGGAAGGATATCCCAGGACTCCCATCAGACCTACGGCTACAATTGTGGCCTCGCTTAGGGGGTGGTTCGGGTGCTATCCCGCGTCTATGGGGGGGGGGGGGGGGGGTTGGGGTGTTATCCCGCTTCTTAGTTCGTGCGTGAATCCCTCACGTCACGCTGCCGTCATGAGCCTGCTTGTGTTCGTATGTCCTGGATAGAGAAAGAGATTGTAAATTCTTCATTAATACTTGATATTTTATCGTCAAGTGCAATAATACAAAATGTATTATAGAATGAAGCACTAATACTACGTTTGTTCCCTGTCGGTGAAAATCCTTACGGAAAAAACTACCCGTGAACGTCGAATTAATACAATATTCACGAAGGTAAATTAAACTAGTTCTACGAATTGAATCTTTGATCAATGTATTAGAAATTAATATTATAGCAGTGAACAAAGGTGCTGTTTACGGACCAGATACTTAGCCATAAGCCTCTGTGGCGTGGCGGTAGTGCACGCGACTGCCACGCAGGAGGCGTGGGTTCGATTACCGCTCAGTGCAAATATTTGTATGCATAAATATGGATGTTTGTATTGGTCTGGATGTTTCTATGTATAATTTGTATGTATTAACAAAAACAAAGTATATAAGTATGTTTATCCGCATTCTAGATTCCATAACACAAGCTATAAAAGCTTACCATGGGTCTAGATAGCGTTGTGTAGAATGTTGTGGATTTATTTTAAGTACTTAATACAAATTGTACATTAAAAGGGAGTACTTCCAATCTGATTCTATATGTGAAGAGGTCTTATAATTCGAAATACATCGGGAAAAAGAAGAACTCCAGTGGGACTTGAACCCACGACCTTTCCCTTACAGGGGGAATACTCTTCCAACTGAGCTGTTGAGTCACACCTGAATTACTTCAAATTTCCCTTCTCTTTATATCCGTCTTTAAGGGCGACGGTGGAGCCATCTACTTACTTTCTTATGAATTGTTGGAACCGATGAATGATTTTCAAGTATTTTTAACATTGATTTTTATTTCAATATTTGAATGAAATTTTTATACCATTTATTATGTTAACTTTTTAGATTCGAATTCATTAAAAAAAAGGTCTTCTAATTACCGGTGCTCGCGTTTACCTCGAAAAATTATACTTTACCCAACAATTGTTACTCCAATAAGGTGAACTAATAAAATAAACAAAATATAATACCATAGGTTCTATTCGCGTACGAACTCACTCAAACCAAAATTGGCTTGCAAAACATCTTTCTGTATTCTAACAGCCACGATAGGCAGAGCCTTTAAGGAAGTGGGCAATCTCTAAGGATTAGGATAACTTTGATAAGATTGACATGATTTTCTTCCAAAACGTTTGGCAAACGTAACCAATTGTAGGTTTCCATTGCCATTTATTATTAAAAATACTATTGTTGCATTGAAAATTTGTGTGTGTATCAAATCGTCGGGTGGTTTCTTTTTACAGGCTTACAAAAACGGTTTGCTAAATGGTATTCTCGAAGATCATGTGCACACATGATGCCCAGTTCGGCTTCAAACCTGGCTTATCGACGGAAAGTACTATTTTGAGCTTAAAGCATACCGTCAGGTACTATACTGATAGGAGGACGCCGGTATACGCGTGCTTCCTAGACCTGTCAAGGGCTTTTGATTGTGTAGTGTACGACCTTCTGTGGGAGAAACTATGTGGTGCGGGTGTGCCGGCGGACACTGTCTCCCTCCTCAAGTATTGGTACTCAAACCAGAAAAACCACGTGAGATGGGCCGGTACGTTTTCGGATGAATACAGCTTGGAATGCGGCGTCAGACAGGGGGGGTTAACCTCGCCACTGTTATTTAATTTGTATGTCAACCAGCTTGTCGAGCGACTCAGCTGCACTCATGTCGGCTGCTATATTGACGGTACCTGTGTCAACAATTTTAGTTATGCAGATGACATGGTGCTGCTGGCTCCCTCGATTAATGCGTTGAGAATGCTTTTGAGTATATGTGAGGCATACGCGGAGACGCATGGTCTTAAGTATTGTAGGGACATAATCAGAGCGCGGGACCCCGCAAACACGTCTGCGCGCGGCGAACAATTTCCATCAATGCGACACACCCGCAGAAGCCGCCGCCTTTTACGTGTGTCAGTTATATACCCGCGACACAAGCGCCACACGGCAGAATTTGTAACTATATTGTATATAATAGCTTTAAGGATTTCTTATGTAAATGAATAACCTCTTCTGATTGGTGTAGCATAGTTTATAAGCTCGATGAATTAATGTCGGGTTAACGATAAATTTGGCAATATAACTAGCCCCATTTTGTGAATAAATACAGTTCCTCTTCGCTCTGTCTTTTCTTTCTTGGCTACGGTAACCCTCCGGTCCAAGTAGTCAGAGCACCCTAGCGACGGTACAACGGTTCAGCAGTGAACCGGGCCGGTCTAGGGGCATCAGCCAGCTGGCACAGATATTAGGGCAGTACCTACCTCACGGGTCAGTGACCCCACTAACAGCTGGCCCCAAATCAGCTGGGCTGAAACTCGGTCAGTAGTCAGCTGAGCCATAGTCCGGTTAGGCGGAGGCCATAGACCGACATTGGTGACCCCTGACGAACTCGAACAGCTGATACCGACGTACCTACGGCATCATACGCACTTTTGCACGCACGCATCAGCTGATTGCAATACCGAGTGC
This sequence comes from Eilema sororculum, assembly GCA_914829495.1. Taxonomy (NCBI): domain Eukaryota; kingdom Metazoa; phylum Arthropoda; class Insecta; order Lepidoptera; family Erebidae; genus Eilema; species Eilema sororculum. The sequence continues at coordinate 6,786,102 of OU618532.1, forward strand.
AACAACCTACGTACATCATGTCTAAAGAAGAAATCACACCTGGCAGTAACACACCTGGCAACAACAGCAACGTCGCTATGATATCACTACCGGCGCGCCTACCACCTTTCTGGCGGCAAAACCCGCGATTATGGTTCGCTCAATTCGAAGCGGCCATCGCGGCGAGCAAAATAGGAGAAGAGCAGAAATTCAATCTAGTAATGCCACTACTGGGTTGCAACGACTTAGAACAGATTGCAGACATAATTCTCAACCCACCTGCTACCGGCAAGTACACCGTGCTAAAAGAAAGACTCATATCAACGTATCAGGAATCTGATCATCGCCAGCTGCAAAAATTACTTAGTGGTCTTGAACTAGGCGATTCGAAACCGAGTCAACTGCTACGTAAAATGCGAGAACTAAGTGGAAAATTACTAACAGATGAAGCACTACGCGTCATATGGCTGAACCATTTACCGACTCAAATACGCGGCATATTATCAGTAAATACAGAATCATCACTTGAAACCCTAGCCGCCATGGCTGATAAAATGATAGAACATTTCGAACCCATCACAGCCGCAGCCATAACTACATCGATATCCGTGTCAAACCCATCACAAAGACAAAACGAAACAGTTGCTACATCTACGGTCGAAAAACTACAACTCGACTTAATTACGAAACAAATAGAGAAATTATCCCTCGAAGTAGCAGACCTACGTTCGAATCAATTTCGACCGACGACGCGAAGCGCCTACCGCCAACCACGCGGCAACGAGCGCTTTGACGACAGGCGAAACTATCAGGCGCGTTCACGTTCGCGCACGCGTCGGCAGCCGGGCGACCCAGACTGGCTATGTTATTATCATCTCCGATTTGGCAATAATGCTCGTAAATGTGCAGAGCCATGTGCCAAAAGTAATTCCAATACGAAACCGAACACAAATAAGCAACAGGAAAACTAAATAAGACATCGACAGTGGCGGGTGTCGATGGTAATCAAAGCCACCGCCTATGTATAATAGACAGAAACAATAAAGAAAAATTCCTCATCGACACTGGAGCTGATATTTCAGTGTTAGCCGCAAGAAACAAAAAGTATTCACAGTCTACTGAAAGCAATTACAAATTATTTGCTGCAAACGGAACCCACATTCGTACCTATGGCGAGCGCACACTTGAACTCAACTTAGGTTTACGTAGAAGCTACAAGTGGACATTCACTGTTGCCGATGTCAAGACTTCAATATTAGGCGCAGATTTCCTAGCAAAACACAAGCTATTAGTTGACTTGCATCAGAAGAAACTCATCGATAGTGTCACAGATCTCACCGTGAACACTATTAGCATACATAATACAGAAGAATCAGTCTACATTATCAATCAAAATCACGCATATCACGACATTCTGAAGCAATTCCCAGACATTTTACGACCCATGACAATCAAATCAACAGTAAAACACAACGTCACTCACCGTATAGAAACAAAAGGACCGCCCATATACTCCCGACCACGCCCACTTCCACCAGATAAGTACAAAGCTGCCAAGTTAGAATTCGCAAAACTAATGGAAATGGGCATCTGCGAACAAGCTAACAGCCCATGGGCCAGTCCACTGCACGTGGTAAAGAAAAAAGATGGTTCTTTACGTGTATGTGGTGACTACAGAAGACTAAATGCTGTCACAATTCCCGACAGATATCCGATACCCAGAATACAAGATTTTACCTACCAACTACATGGTAAAGTACTATTCTCGAAGCTCTATATGAAAATGGCATATTACAGTATACCTATCGAAAAAGAAGACGCCGCAAAAACAACTATCACCACACCCTTCGGTGCATTTTTTTTCAAGGTCATGACGTTTGGCCTAATGAATAGTTCATCTTCATTTCAAAGATTCATGCACGAAGTACTACGCGGCCTTGACGACATCTGTTTCTGCTTCATCGACGACCTACTCATTTACTCGGGAGAAAACGAAGAAGAACACAAAAACAACGTAAAGAAAGTTCTAGAACGCTTAAACCACTATGGCGTAACACTCAACATCGAAAAGTGCGAGTTCGGCAAGAAAAAAATCCTATTCCTCGGTTACGAAGTTTCATCAGACGGAATCAAACCCACAGACGAACGCATTCAAGCCATACTAACATATCCCAAACCAAGTACAGTACAAGAATTACGAAGATTTTTGGGTATGATCAACTTCTATCGAAGCTGCCTACCCAATCAAGCCAATCATCAGTACCTACTCAATAGGTACCTACACAACGCCAAGAAGAATGATAAATCACCTATCCAATGGACACTCGAAGCCGAAAAAGCATTTCAACAATGTCAACAAAGTATTCTCGATGCAACTACATTAACTCATCCGATACCGAACGCTCCATTGTGCCTACTCACTGACGCTTCAGACACTGGCATAGGCGCTGTACTACAACAGAAGGTCGACGGCATATGGAAACCACTCGCATTCTATTCGAAAAACATGAACGACACACAACGAAGATACAGTGTATACGATCGCTAATTACTAGCTATGTATACCGCTGTTAAGAGCTTACGACGGCTGATAGAGGGCAATGAACTCACTATATATACCGATCACAAACCTCTGACCTTCGCACTCACAAGATCAGCCAACAACAGTGACACGCCGAGAAGAGAAAGACAACTTCACTACATAAGTCAATTCTGTACGAGTATCAAGTTCATTCAAGGTGAATACAACACAGCTGCTGACGCCTTATCACGAATTACCGAGATTGTGATACTAAATAACACTATCGACTACAACAAATTATCCATAGATCAAGAGAAAGACACAGAATTAGAAACATGTAAACAACAGTCAAACCTCAAATTCGCCCGTGTGAGTCTACCCGGTCATCAACCCCTACCCATATGGTGCGAAGTATCAACTGCAAACATTCGACCATACCTACCAGTGACTTATCGGCAAGCAGCTTTCAAAGCACAGCACGATCTAAGTCATCCGGGCATTCGCGCTACTAGAAAACTCATAACATCCAAATTCTTCTGGCCGTCTATGAATAAGGACGTAACTACATGGGCAAAATCATGCATCGGCTGTCAGCGCGCAAAAATTCTAAGACACGTTATCAGTCCCCTCGGCGAGTTTCAAGAGTCATCGCGTTTCGAACACGTGCATCTGGACATCGTCGGACCTCTATGCACATCAAACGAATATCGATACATAGTCACTATGATAGATCGATGCACAAAATGGATTGAAGCTGTACCTACACGTGACATCACCGCTGAAACAGTGACAAAGGCAGTTTACGACGGGTGGATATCACGATTCGGATGTCCCCTACGAATCACAACAGACCAAGGTAGACAGTTCGAATCATCACTATTTCGTACACTAATGCAGAGACTTGGTATTAATCGAATACGTACGACTCCGTTCCATCCTCAAGCAAATGGATTCATAGAAAGAAGACATCGGTGTTTGAAAGCTTCATTAATGGCCAGATGTGCAGGTACCAAATGGAGTGAAGAGCTACCTACAGTACTACTAGGACTACGCACCGCACTATGTAAAGATACATCTGTAAGTCCCGCACTTATGACTTACGGATCTACACTACGAATTCCGTCGGATTTCTTTGTGCCTACTAAGCCAAACATTGATGACGCAGAATTCGTCCGCCAGCTCACCGAAACAATGACGTCACTATTACCAAAGCAAAAGGTACATTCATCAAAACATCCCTTCGTATACAAAGAACTCGAAACTTGTACTCATGTGTTCCTGAGAAATGACACGGTGCGAAAACCGTTGACCCCACCATATGACGGCCCTTACAAGATTATCCAACGAAGTCAAAATGGCAAGTTTTTCACCATTCAACTACCAAATCGTCAGACATGTGTATCAATAGACAGACTGAAGCCAGCGTATGTATATAACGAGACCCCTGAAACAGACGAACCGCAATCTCGGAGCACGGGGCCAGCAACAAATATACTTCACGAACCTACTACGTCATCGAGTCCACCCAATTCAAAATACTCTACGACTACAAATTCCAAAAAAACTACAAGTGCCAGCTCTGCCAGCAACAACAAACAAGACCCTTACATGACTCGTACGGGAAGAAAGGTAAAACCAAACGTACGTTTCTCTTAGAGGGGGGTACCTGTAGGGACATAATCAGAGCGCGGGACCCCGCAAACACGTCTGCGCGCGGCGAACAATTTCCATCAATGCGACACACCCGCAGAAGCCGCCGCCTTTTACGTGTGTCAGTTATATACCCGCGACACAAGCGCCAGACGGCAGAATTTGTAACTATATTGTATATAATAGCTTTAAGGATTTCTTATGTAAATAAATAACCTCTTCTGATTGGTGTAGCATAGTTTATAAGCTCGATGAATTAATGTCGGGTTAACGATAAATTTGGCAATATAACTAGCCCCATTTTGTGAATAAATACAGTTCCTCTTCGCTCTGTCTTTTCTTTCTTGGCTACGGTAACCCTCCGGTCCAAGTAGTCAGAGCACCCTAGCGACGGTACAACGGTTCAGCAGTGAACCTGGCCGGTCTAGGGGCATCAGCCAGCTGGCACAGATATTAGGGCAGTACCTACCTCACGGGTCAGTGACCCCACTAACAGCTGACCCCAAATCAGCTGGGCTGAAACTCGGTCAGTAGTCAGCTGAGCCATAGTCCGGTTAGGCGGAGGCCATAGACCAACAGTATAATTCGAAGAAAAGTGAATTACTTGTGTTCCGGCTAGGCCAACGTCGATCGGTGCCTCCTGTATACCTTAACGGCGTTGCCCTGAAGCTGGTTGACAAATTTAAATATCTAGGTCATATACTGACTAATGACCTCAAAGATGATGAGGACATAGAGAGAGAGCGCAGGGCGTTGGCGGTGAGAAGCAATATGCTGGCTCGCAGGTTCACTCGATGCACAGTACCAGTTAAGATATCGCTTTTTAAGGCATATTGTCAATCTTTTTACTCGAGTGGCCTGTGGGTGAGTTACACGCAGCGATCCTACAACACCCTGCGTGTCCAGTACAACAATGCTTTCAGAATGTTGTTGGGGCTGCAGCGGTGCTGCAGTGCCTCCGGAATGTTTGCCGAAATGCAAACAGACGGGTTTAAGGCGATAATCCGCAAAAAAGCTGCTTCCCTGCTGCAGCGCTTGCGCAGCACGAACGTCATTGCTCACAGGTTTGACTGCCCTATCCAAAAACATTGGGTAAGGGCTGTAAACGGCAATGTATGAATTCGTATTTCTTTAATACTAACAATACTAAAATAATTTTAAGCAAATTGTTACTAATATATTAACCCTATGGACTGAAACTATGGTCTGAAATAAATGATTATTTAATTTAAAATAAAAAACTAGACAAGAGATGTGTTTTACCCGACTGCCGAAGGAAGGAGGGTAATGTTTTTCGAGACTACGTTTGTATGTAAGTATATATATGTCCATTTATTTGGCACGGCCTACAGTTTGAACGGCTTGACGGATTTGGACATGTGAGGTGTTATTTGATTCGTTGTTTTACATACATACATAGTCTCGAAAAACATTACCCTCCTTCCTTCTGCAGTCGGGTGAAAAACCCGACTGCCATTGAAAAGATCGAAATAATTTTGATAGCAGGCGGTACCCATTAATTTTCTTTCGGTTTATGAGTGGCAAATGGGTACCGCCTGCTATCAAACTTATTTAGATCTTTTCAGTGGCAGTCGGGTTTTTTTATTTCTTATGATTTTTACCAAACGCTTTGTATAAAAATAGTACGAGTATGTAGTAATTAATTACCTAAATGGTTATACAACATTTCACGTTCAAGTGAAATCAATTGGAAAGGTTGAAATGATTGTCATTTGAATTGAGTAGCTTTAATATTATATTACAGCTACTTTTGATTGCAACTGTACCAAGTTTTTTGTCAAAGTCGATCCATTTTCTTCTGCAGTAACAGACGCTCGTAACACCTATCGGCAGTATGTCACCGGCTCAGCTGGAAAGAAAATTTATTCCGTCACAAACACACTCCAGTCTGTGACACTGTGAATCCTGTTAACTGAACTTAATGACTGGCCATTTGGCTCATTAATCTGTCCCTTTTATAGCCTGCCTTTTTGTAGGACATTCGTTATTTACCCTCTTTCAGCTGTTGAAGAATGCTTTGAATAAGTAAATGATGTGCGCAGGGAATCGTTTTTTCGTGTGATATTAGTTTGTTTGAGTTTAATTTTTTTGGACAATTTTTTTCTTTTGATGCGTTTTTGTAGTCAATGTGGTGTCGTTATGTGTCTTAATTTTTTTTTATAACTTATGTATTCTTAGTCTGTTCAACGTTAACAACTTAATCACCGACCAGGATTCCTATCCTGGAAATTGCACATTTTTTAAATATCATATTTCTTGGCAATAAGAAATTCTGTATAAATTCTCTATACAAGATACATTTTATCATTTTCGAGCAAAGTTGGCATGTTACTGTCATAATTTTTGCTGCAGCGTTATGCTTTCTCTCTCAAGACAAGATAATGTGCTCAAATTTGTATTAAGCAACTATTTTTGAATAAGAATTATTCATAGTCAAAAACGCGTTTAGTTAGAAATTGTTCCAATCCAGCTTTAAATGAGTTGTCGCTTAAGTACATTTGCTTAACACTTGCCAAAATGTATTCATTGTGTAAATTTTTAATATATTTTTAGTGCAATGGCAGAGACGGCCATCCAGACGTGGGGTAAATATTATGTTAAGCTCATAGCTGAAACTATAAATCTAGAGATATACGCGTCGCAGTTAGAAAGTTTAGAAAAACTAAATATCTAATATAGTTGAATGTTCTTACCAGTATCTATATAAAGCTTTATGCGTCTGTTTCCATTGTTTAATTACTTTTTGTTTTCATCAAGAGTCAAAAAGCTGGACTTCACTGTTGAAACTTCGTTCAATTAAGCTGGGTTCTTAAGTTTCAGAAAATCATTTAGTTAAACTTGGCAATTGGTTTGTGCTTGTATCCCTACAAATCAAAGAAAGAGGTGTATTACAGTAACGCCCACGTTTCGCGAACTATGATTTTCGTTTCAGCACTGCCGTCTAGCGGGCACTTTGTCTTGGGCTGTATGTTTACTGTCGGATGGAGAAAAGCTCCGTCCCTAATTCGCCTCTTTTCTTACACCCGTAGGAAGAGATTGGGTAGTTCTATCCTACTCCACCTGTACCAACGCGGCAAACTATACACACTTAACGTAAAAACCTATCAAATCGTTCGTAATCGTTACAAGGGCATTAGACAAGGGTGAAAAATGTATTGCCATATTTTTGGACCTCCAAAAAGCATTCGACACCGTCTCAATACCAATTTTGTTGCGCACTTTAGAGCACATGGGCATAAGAGGTATCGTTCTGGAGTGGCTCCGAGACTATTTGGAGGGGAGAAGTCAGGTGGTTAAAGTCGAAAACACTTATTACTTACGGAATTCCGCAGGGTAGTACCCTCGGTCCGACGCTATTTTTGGCTTATGTGAATAGTCTGTGTAAACTTCAAATAGATAACGCGGAAGTACTGGCATTTGCAGATGATACCGTTTTAATTTGTCGTGGGAAAACATGGCCAAAGGTCCAAGAATCTGCGGAAATGGGCCTCAAACGAATTGTGCATTGGCTTGATGAGTATTTACTAACAATTAACGTAACCAAAACCAAATACATTTGCTTTAGAAAAACAGAAGCAACATGTCCAATGTCTAATATCTTTATTAAAGCTCATACTTCCCATTGCAAACTCGAAGATAGTGGCTGCTGTGACTGCGTTCCCATTGCCGAAACCGATACCCATAAATACCTAGGAGTTATAATAGACTGTCATTTAAACTGGAAACCGCATATATCCTCACTCAGCAAAAGAGTACGCAAATTACTTCCAATTTTTAAAAACCTACGTGAAGCCGCGGACTGCAATCTCTTAACCAACGTATACTATGCCCTTTGCCAATGCGTTCTGTCTTACTGCTGCCCTATTTGGGGCGGAGCTGCTCCAACTCATCTGCTAGAGTTGGAAAGAGCACAACGTGCAGTCATCAAAGTTATGTTCCGTAAGCCCAGGAAATACCCCACCCAAAAACTTTATGAAGAATCGCGTTTCCTCACAGTTCGCCAATTATACATCTACTGTACAGTCTTACGCCACCACAAATCTATCGATCCATCTAAGATTTCACAGTGTAAAAGGAGAATTCGAACACCTGTTCCCCCTTTCCACACAATGTTCGCTAGACGTCAACTATATTATATGGGACCATTCATATATCGGTTCGTTAATGACTCGAACCAAATTTACAAAATGCCTAAGTTTCGGTTAAAATCGATACTCAAAAAATTTCTAACGTCCTTTGATTACCACGGCACAGAAAAAATTCTACAAATATAAAGCAAAAATCTATAGGAACTTGTATCCTTCCATATCCAATGCACCTACGCAGACACTCAGACATACGATACACATGCAGCCGAAAACGTCTAACACTCTCCCAAATACAAACAAGGCTCATGTGAAAACATACACGAACATATAAATAATGCACACACACGCACCCACACACGCACGCACGCATACGCACACACACACACACACACACACACGCGCGCACACATACACACACACACACACACTCACACACACACACACTCACACTCACACACACACACACACACACACACACACGATTTTTTTTTAATAATATTAGAGACTGGCCAGGGGTGGAGGGTTGGTAACCTGAGACACAGGATTCTCCTAGTTCAGGTACCAACCCGCCATAATTTTGATTGGTACTAAATTTAAAATTACCTTGTACTGTAATTTTATTTGAGATTTGTTATATAACATGTATGGTGAGAAATAAACGTTATTATTATTATTATTCTCTTTATTCATTTTAAAAAACTTATAAATTATATTTTTAAATACATATAAAAAAAAAAAAAAAAAAACAAACAACAACAAAAACAACAACAACAAACAACAAAAAATAGTATCCCACCGGCATCGAGTACAGGGACTAAGCTACCGGTGGTCAGGGCTCCAGAGAGAGGAACTTCCTCACGATGCGCGCCGTATCAAGGAGTACTGCCTTCTGCATCTGGCCCTTGACCCAACCATCCAACCCGAGCCTCTTCAGATGTTGGTCGAGGCTCTTTGCTATCAGTCCGTTGACTGATACGACTATCGGTACAATGATTGCTGAGTCAACATTCCACATGTCGACAACCTCGTGGGCCAAGTCCAAGTATTTAACTTGTTTATCTGTCTCAGCTTTCACGAGATTCTCGTCATGAGGAATGGTGACATCAACAATCAATGCTCGGCGTTCGGATCGGTCTATCACCACAATGTCAGGCTTGTTAGCCACAACAGTCCTATCAGTGATGATAGACCGATCCCAGTACAATGTGATATGACTATTTTCTAGAACTGGCTCAGGAACATACCTATAGTACGGCACCTCAACTTATTATTATTATTATGTTTCTCTGATCCGTGACTCTCGGGACTATGGAGTCCCGGGCCTTTGGAAGGCGTGCGTCGGGCCGAAGCCAAGACGTAGAGGCCCTTTTAAGAGAGTTTAATATGCTAGGGATAGACACACATGGCAGATACCACCCCCGAGCGCACAATATGATACACCCGGGGATGGTCCCCGCCAGGTGCAGAGACTATTGGAATAATGGAAACTAGATTATGGGCTATGGGGTTGAGTATTGGATTGACTGGTGATTGGGCTATGGGGGGAGACTAACGGACGCCTGCCATGACAATAAGTCTCAAAATTGTTAAAAAGGCAGGTGGTGACTCGCCAACTCATTGCATGGGCCCCATTAAAATAGCCACGCATAATGCGGCCATGGAGCAACACCCGTTGAGCGGCTAAGGTTGTCGAGAGGTGAGTCTGCGGGGTGCAAGATCGCGAAGTCGGTCAGCAGGCCCCCGGCGTTATGACATTTTACACTTCCAACCTGGAGCACAGGTTCCGCTCTTGCGACTCCACTCTTGGCCGGCCAATAAAGGCAAGCACAAGAGGCGGGGCGGAATAAATTCCAACCCTCGGGAGAATCAGGGTTCGTGGTGTCGCCACTCACCAACAGCTCGCCACAAGCTGCCCCTGCGGGTTTATTATTATTATTATTAATCTATTATATTACATTGACTACAACTTTTATTTTTTAACTAAGTAGGTGAAGCTTTATAATGATACAATTTTTACACGTTTTACATTCCTACTACCTAATAAATACGCAAGTGCAAATATTTATATGCCCTCTGTAAATTCTGTGTTATAATGATAACACAGGGTATAACATAGCATCAGTAACCGGAGTTCTCCCACTAACGGCACCAATTAAATGAAATGGAATCATTTAATCACGTGGGTCACAATGTGACGCTCATGAATATAATATTGCATCTGTAGGGAGCATTTCCTGTACCTACTTAGATATAATAGTTTAAATATTTCAATCCCTCACTGTGGCAGTCAGGTAAAAATAATATTTGTTTCGAAGCATATAAAAGATAAACAAGCTTTTTTCTGTCCAATTTGCTCCAAAGGGATTTCATAAGATTTTTATTGCAGAATATGTTTAACTTTATTACTGCAATTTTTTATACAAATTAACAGAGTTATATGCGAAAAACCTATAACTAAGTCCACGCGGACATAGTCACGGGTACAAGAATCATAATTTTAATTTCGAAAAAAGTAACGTAATTTCAAAACCACTAAAAGTAAATTTCTCCTTTACAACCTAACAACTTGTCTGACCAGCCAATCTCTCTCTGCCTGTTAGAAACTTAAAATCTTAGCCATGTCTTGCCTCAATAATTACGATAACGCTAACAGCCAAGTTCTTGAACTTTGAAAACCGAAAGATAGTTACGGTAAGCGAGCATTTAGCGCCAAATGATTATTGCTACCCATTAGTCTCAGTCACTGAAGTCTTGGTGGAATTAAAGAAAGTGAGGTTATTGAGGTAAACCGTTTGGTTGGGCCTTGAAACCCTTTTAAATGAAAAATAATTTTACCTTCTTCGGCTCTTCGCCGTCGAGCCCAGTTGTCATACAAACATCTACAGCAATCGTTCCGGTTGTTGGAGCCCTAAAAAGTCCAACAACTGGTCTAACTACAATACTTTAATAATGTCAATGGGTTGTGGAGGTCATCCGATCTCCAGTCACTTCAAATATCGAAGTCCTGCTAAACACGAAGCCTAACTGGAAAAGCAAACCCTGGACACCAAGTTGAATTCCAAGGCGACCGAAATTGATGCCAATATGAAGTAGAAAAATCGATTGTGAGTTTCCTATATAAACTTATGTCTTTGTAATCCATTAATAACTCTTCTAAAATACTAGCTGATAGCAATCACTCTGACTTAGAAGCCACCACTGAGTGCTATAAAACGAACTTTGTTATCATCTCACACAAAGGAATTTGAAAATAGTCAATTGTAGTAACTGCACATTAATCTCTAATAATGACTATGGAGCAAGTTATTGCTACAAACACTGCCATAAATCTTGTTTATTGTCATCAAAATCCGTCAGTGCTTCTCTCAAGTTAATACATTTGAGTGCTTGTTATTTAGAAACAGAAACATATTAGTTGAAAATATGAAATGCATGTTTTGAATCAGTTCTGGTACTTTTTTGAGTGACCCATATTTTTTCCCCTTTAATTTTTATTTAATAGTCAATAATGTCAATATTCTTTATTTGTTTCATTTTAATATTATTATTATAAAGGTGCTAGAGACAAAATAAACTAAAGAAAATAAGGATATTAATAAAATATTTACATACATAATGCGTCGTGGAATTCCTCCGCATCGTCACCGACCGGTAACGTACCCAGAAGGCTGGCTGCATTGCCACGTTGAATGGCAATGCTTAACCTCTGTGCAAGGTAATAACCAGCCTTCTGGTCACGTGTGGCGTCGATCAGCCGCTTTGCTAGATCTTTATAAAGAAAACGGGCACTTGGGCCCCATGTCCCCAACGTTTCAACCCCAAACGGCTCAAAAACATAATCACCTGTTAAGTTACAGTATTTGCGCCGTTTGAGGTTTTCCGCAGATGCAGCAGCAGCGCCGGCACAGCCTGCTGTGCTTGGAAGATGTGAAGGCGCAAGGGTGTCGACACACGTTGCGTCCCACACCAAAGGCCTACCCATCTTCCAAGGTAGCAACGACATACCATCCGGTCTCTTGCCATCGTCACGCACCAGCCCATTAGGTTCACGAATGGCTGGTACGCCAGCGGTGACAAGAGCACGACGGATAATGTCGTTGATGCAGGCGTGTCGCGATATACGCCCAGCGCTTCTGCTGCATGAAAGGCCATGGTGCCCAAGGCCGTCGACAGCTTCACCGCAGTGGCAACGATGGGGAGAAACGCACGGCGCTCCTAAGCGAAGGCAAGTGGCAAGGCGGAAAGTGGTATCGTCCAACATAGTACCTATGTTGGGCGATGGGAGTGCCTGAATCCACAGGCCTGACTCCCATTCCCCCACAGCCAGCAGGCGCGCACGCTCTGAAACATGGTAAGATGTGTGTAATAATCTTTCTCTTACCAGCTTGCAGAGCGACGCATCCCATTGTCTCTGGGAGAAAAGGTTACCAGGCAACTCGGTGTTGGGACAAGCAACCTTCCAAGCATTAATGGCATCGGACTTACACGACACCTCCGAGTTAACCTGTGTGTTGATAAGAATTTTCCTGGTTAACTCCTCAGTGCCGTGGACTGATGACAAAAATGCTGGAAGGCTAACATCTGAAATTTTGCGAACGCCGAGACCACCCAAGCGAACTGGCAAGGACGCTTGGAGCCAGGCTCGGTCGTTCAAGGCCACATTTAATATTTTACTGAGAGTGTTTTGCAGTATGTTATCAATTTTGGTCAAAAGTGTCAAATGTTGCCAAAACGGGGATGAACGAAGTGCATGAGTAAATTTAGGTACAAAAAGACAAAACCGAAGTATAGTAAAGGCCGAATGGACACTTATTTTTTGTAAGTGATCTGTGATGTTTTCAAAATTTTGAATTTTTTCCTCGATAAATGAATGAAACCCATCTTCTAAAACTGGGGACCCCAGGAGGCGTAGAGTAGCTTTTTCTAAAATTTTGATATTGGGAGCTAAGTGGTTAAATTTTACTATAGTCGAGAGTCTGTCTGTCGAGTCACTGATAAAGATTTCGCATTTGTCAGAGTTGAGTTGTAAGCCGATAGATTGAAATTTATTTTTAATTAGTTCTAAGTCTTGTAAAACTGTATGTACATCACCCCCTAGAGTCCCGTCGTCTAGGTACCAAATGTTGAATTTTGAATTTATTTGTTGTATGATGGGATGTATTGCAAGACTAAAGATGACTGGTCCCAAAGGATCACCTTGCTGACAACCAACTGCTGATTCTAAAAGATGATTTTTGTAAACTAATTTTGTCGGGTGTCTATAACATTGCCAAAGAAATTTATAAATATGGGGAGTTTCTAATTTGGCTTGGGTCAGCAAGGTATCCCGATTCACTGAATTGAAGGCATTCCGTAGGTCAACCTTCAAAATGACCTCACTTTCACCACTGCCAAGGTACGTCGAAAGTGCGTGTATGGCAGCCTCACAGCCCCCTTTCGATCCGAAACCGAGTTGAAGGGGCTGGAATTTTGCTGCAAGCTCGGTACTATAGTACTTGCAGCAAATTTTGGCTGCCAATCGCCGAAAGGTGCTTCCTACGGCAATGGGACGAATGCCACCGTCCCTCTTGCGCAGAGCACAAAGGTTGGCCCCATACAGAATATTGGTAATACCTTCGTCCACATTGCCGGAGAGCATTAGATTAACTAAGGCCGTCAGCTCCTTCAGAAGGGCATCGCCAGCCTCGCCAGCGCTCGGGCACATTAAGTCCTTAAGGTGCTGGGGAGTGAGGCCATCGAGACCGCCAGCAGATCCGCTCCGGAAGGAGCAAACGGCTGCGAAAACGTCCTTGACAGTAACACTGAGACATTCAGTGTCAGAAGTTGGTGGTTCTGGGAAAGAGAGGTCAATTGATGCCGGTGGATGCTTACTCTGCAACCCCGCGAGCGTGTCTGGAGAGTAAGGTGCCACCACATCGCTACTAAAAAGTAACCTCGACGCTCCCCTAATATCACCTTCCCTTATTTTATTTTCTATAAATTTAAATTTGTTGGGCTGAGAGTTGTAGGTATAAGTTAATTTTGATTCAAAATTATATGTAGAATTGAAACAGTTATCTTTAATTTGGGTTTTAATTTAATAGTTGTATGAAACTTACAAGATGTAGGTACTCCTAAGTCTAACATTAACATTAGGGAAGTTATTACCTCTATCTTTACCTAAATGGAGTATTTTTCTGGGGTTTTTTTTGCAGGCCTCATCGGGGTCTTCGGTTGTTTGATCAGTAAGAGCAAGAGTAGAAAAGCGAACCCGGGTATCCAAACCACCTTTAGAAGCTCATAGCTTGGCAATGATAGGAGATAGATACAAAGTGCAAAAGACAAAATTGTAGAGAATTTAATTAGCTTTTATTGTGTGCTACAACACAATTTCTTAGAAAGCACTTTTTTCGAGAAGTAAGCAAAAAATCAAAAAACGGGACATTATTTGTGCCCTCCTCCCTCGGGCTCACCTCGGAGGGGTCAGGACTTTTAGTATGTTTATCTCCTAACTAGTCCAAAGTTCCTAAGTCAAAGTTTCTGCTTTCGACTTTTCCATCCACACCTCCCTTGTGAGAGCTTTCATTTACCACACTAATGGTATGATATACAATAATTTTAGCGGGTATTAATGCTATCATGGTATACAGTATTACTATGTTAACGGTTGTAATTATTATTATTAATGCAATCACAGTACATTCAGATAATTTTTGGTATTGATCGACGTATTACATTATAAATCTGTAACTTTCGCTGATTTTCGTTTTTAACCCCCGACGCATAAACGACGGGGTGTTATAAGTTTGACGTGTCTGTGTGTGTGTGTGTGTGTGTGTGTGTGTGTGTGTGTGTGTGTGTGTGTGTGTGTGTGTGTGTGTGTCTGTCTGTGGCATCGTAGCGCCCAAACGGATGAACCGATTTGGATTTTTTTTTTGTTTGAAAGGTATATTAGTCGGGAGTGTTCTTAGCTATGTTTGAAAAAATCAGTCCAAGATGGCCGCCGCCACAACATGTCGGAACACATATTTCTTCATAACTCCCTCAATATGGGTATCAAATGAAAGAGCTTGACTAGTAGATCAATTTAAAAAGCATAAAATAAAAATTAAATTAAAATTTGAAAAACCCCCGTCACAAAAAACACCATAAATGAAGTTTGCCTTTTATAACTTTTGATATACCTAGTAATATTTTCATTCAACAGTTGCCATGTCGGGGGACCTTGAATTGTTCCGATAATATATAGAGTACTTAATCAGTTAGGGTCTCCCGACATGGCAACTGTTGAATCAAAATATTACTTCTTTTATAAATGTAATAACATTATCTTGATATATCGCTTATAAATCAACTTCTAAACCACAAACAGCTGTTTCTTTGTTCGTTTGCGACAGTGGATAAGTCTCTTAGTAATATTGCATAGGCATAACTAAATTATAATTATGGTAACTTATATTATTATAAGATTCTTAGTATAATATAGAAATCATAATATTAATAATAGGTATACTATAAAGAAATAAGGATAATAAAAACTATATTATATTGGATCAAATATGATTTCCTCTTGTAATTACGTAAATCATAAAGTATAATGTATCATAGTCGTATTCATTTGCGAATAGATAATTCGGAATCTATTCAATGTAGTAGATACATTAAACTTTACCCATCGTACGATATTTTTAAAGCGTAGTTTTTAGGCTTTACCAAATAAAATAAAATGTTGTAATTCATTATAGCCTTTTAAAATTCTGGTAACTAAAAACTGAACAATATCGGCGCCAACATTTAGTTTTTATCAATAAATTTTACTCAGAATTTTCAATTACAAGCAGTATTGTGATACTTTTATTTTAATTGAAACGTAGGTAAGGTTTCAAATAAAATATTCCCAGAATTATAAAAGAACAATTTTAGAATTTTATTTGTAACTCTTAATTTTTATATCTTATCGTGAATCATTTTGCATTTCCATTTATTTTTCCGACATAGTCAGCCGTCATTCCACCTTCGTCAAGATCCGTGTAGAAGACAGTTGAAAATTCTATTTGCATCGTTGACAAAGATTAATTATGACACATTTAGTCACTCTTCATTATTATTCAACTTATTTATTACTTTTGTCGAAAATAAAGGATATTAAAAGAAAATTTATATTTGCGAAATGCTTTTATTCATTTTGAAACATCATAGTGCCGTATGACTGTTATAATAGTTCCAACTTCAGATGATTTCGCACTGAACTGGCATGGTTCCAGCTCTTGCACTAATATTATTCACAAAATGTGCTAAACTTTTAAGAATTGTGTCATCAGTCTAAGGAAATTGATTTCATATTTGATTTGCAGCACCTAAGAATAATACTTAAACTTTAGTGAGTTATAAAGTAAGCCTTTTATTTTCCTTAATTAACGTATTACCGTACACGTGTTACTTACTACCTACACAGAATACACCTATACTATTACTTTGACATCTACTATTTTTTATTGTTCATTCAACATTTTCTATTCATTGTTAATTAACCCTTCCAGCAAAGCTAAACCACTTGTGTTAAGAGCAGATTTACGTCGGTAGTGTCATGGCCAGGAATCGAACTAGGGACTTCTCGATCTTAATAAGAATTAATATCTTTACTACTTTGAATGATAATACTGAGCAATACCTAAATACCTATACTGAAATACTGAAAACCAAAGTTCCTTGGGGAGCGGCGTAGTGAATACGTCTATAAACAATAGACTATCAGGCCTTCGGTGTCGTGAGTGCTTACACGTGCCTACTTACTACTTACACATTACGTCTTTGTTGACTAGATCTTTGTTTGTTACCTACATCTTTGATTGCGGTAGACACGTGTGATATTTCCACTTGCCGTGACCTGGCATAATCTTTTAGTGTATATCTACTTTCATAATTGTTGTCAAAATTGTTGAAAAAAAAATGCCCGCTGAGTTTCTTGCCGGAGTATTCTCAGGTCTGGGCCGCGTTACGAACCGGTGGTCCATTTGCTAAACTAGTATTTAATATTTACTTTATGTTGACGTTTTGTAAGTGGCGATTTAATGGTCTATGCAACATAAACGACGAGCTTTTCCCCGCGGCTCCGCCTGCGTGGATATCGGTTATCGTGACCAAACATAGCCTATGTCCTTCCTTATGGTCTAATCTACCCATCTACCAAATTTCATCATAATCGGTTCAGTGGTTGAGGCGTGAAAGCGTAACATACAGACAGACAGACAGACAGACAGATAAACATACAGACAGACAGACAGATAAACAGACAGAAGACAGAAATGCAGACAGAGTTACTTTCGCATTTATAATATTAGTAGGTATGGATTTTTGAATTGAATTGAATTTACGGGAACCCGTAGAAACTGCCGCAATAGAAAATCAAGAGAAAAGCCTCGTTCGTCAATTAGTAGGTATACTAGCTGATTTATAACCCGAAGATCTTGACGAGACTTTGTAAACCCAACAGTAAAACAAAAGAGTATAGTGTGTTACAAACTTCCACAAAAAACTATACAGCAGAACCTAAACTGGAGCTAATACAGTAGATTGAATTCGTCGGCTAGCCATAAATACGATCACGTTTTCGGCGTCGCAGCCGGTATCAATTGTGCTGACAAATTGCATGTGTCAACAGTTCTTTGGGCACTGTGGGGCACTGTTATCCAAAAGTGACACTGGCGTTTGTAGCTGGCCTGTGTGGGTTAGACTCAGTGATGAATTTCGTTGATGTTAATAAATATTTTACTGTCGATCACTTTAAGTTTATATACATTGTGTAAAGTATCGTAACAACTGCATGTATTTATGATACTCTATTTAAGCTATACAATAGTCATAGCTATCATAGTCAGTTGTTGTATTATTTTTCATTATTTTAAGTGTTATTTTATGAATGAAAGTTTCCCAAAATGGGCTGCATGAGGGAAATTAGAATCCCACACGAACGGTGTTGCCTATACCAGCTGGTAAATAATAAATAAGTACAGGCAGCATCAGAAAAATGTTGACGAACTGTTGACGAACAGAGTATTCTAAAATGATCTTAATTACTTTTTTTGACCCCCTTCCGTTTGACCGATTGTTCTGATATTTGGTACACACCTTTAATTCGGACAACAATACCATATAAATCAATAAAACAGTTTGATTTGCTCATAATACGAGAGTTTTAAGATCATTTTAAGACTTTGTCGTCAAGATATTTATGACGCTGACTGTACAAAGCAGCATCTAGATTTATTAATACTATCCAATCAACAACAGTTAGCCTATTATTGGTAGTCGGTAGTCAGATTACTTACAAGTGCGACAGACGTGGGTTAAATCCAGATCATCAATGTACAGTGTAGACGCAGATTTCAGTAATTACGAACGTCACGCCAATTTGTGCTGTGGCAAGTGGTCTCCGACGACTCTAAATGCGGGCGAAACACGCTACACTTCACACACACGCGTGTGTGTATAGTGTGTGCAACTGCATAGCTAAGTGGTAGCTATAAACAACATCGAAATGAACTGTTTAAAAAGTGATGATGATAAAAACAGTGGCCTTCTGTGAGTGCCAACAGAAGTGACAACTTATATATGGCCAATATAAGTAGATTCTATATACAGAGTTGTCACATGCTGTCACTTCAATTACATACATGAAAAAAATTAAAAGCCCCTGACACTCTCCCTCCCCACTTTAACCCGTATAATTTTTAAACGGCTTTACCGATTTTCATCAAACAGATCTAAGAACACTCGCACATAAGTCATCTTCAATACAAAAAAAAAACGAAGCTGAAATCGCTTCATCCGTTCAGAAGCTATGATGCCACAGACAGACACGTCAAACTTATAACACCCATCTCTTTGCTTCGGGGGTTGAAAAGAAAACTTAGCAACGAATTATACAGCTACTAAAAACATATCGCCAGCTTAACAGGCCATTGCATGACTATATGAAGAGTAACTTCCATTTAACTGGTTCATTCCATTTTACTGGTAAGCTGAATAGCCTACATTATTGTTTTATGTAGCTAAAAGGTACTTTCCAGTTAGGTAGATTCAAATTCAAACAAGGAATTTCATTATGCCTTACCCCTTAAATAATACAAATTTCCTAAACTCGAGCTTATATATCTGAAAATTTCTTGTCACGTTAATATTGTGAAAGGATTTAATTCTAATAGTTGGGAACAGAAACGGCAATGCCTCTCGCGCCTCTCAGGCATTTACTGATTAAGAGCTTATTAAATATTACTGTAAAATAATTAAGCTCTAAATAGTAGGCTCAAAAACTACTATAAAAAAACGGTATTTTTATAACTTTTTTGGAACTCAATAAATACATAAATGTATTCTATATTTTCTTGATCAGTTTTCACAAAGCAAATACGTTAGAACTGCTGAATATTTTAGTTGATTCCATTTCTGAGTATAATGTACAAGTAATTTAAAAAAGATCCTTCATACAGAATTCTCCAAGCAAAGAATATAATTTAGTATATCCATAAGATATCAAGGTGTATTACAAAACTTGTATCAGGAATATTAGATTATCCGACTTTCATACTACGAGTATATTTATAGGTTTAGCTTAGTCGCCGTCGTACTAGATGCAGGTTCAGGGTGTCAAGTTCCTTAATCCTTTATTCAAGGGAGAATGTTATTAATTATCACCCGATAACTCAGTATCACTTGGTGGGCAGCCAAGACCAGTAGGACCCCAGAGGGTTTTCTATCATCAGCTGTTCATGTACTACTTCCTACACTAATGTATCTTTATAATTGATTGTATGTGAGTATACAAACTTGGAATTGGGTATATTATCTCCAAGCCAGCATACCCACAGATTGTCTGGAAAAATGATTGCTTAATGTCTTCAGTTCAGAACTTGTCCAATTATATCATTCCTATCTCACATTCAACGTATCTTTCAAATGTTCGATACAAAACCCCAAAAATACACCGTTTATTTCGGGTTTTCGTATCAGTATCAGGTCGAATATATTGCGACAGCCGACCGTATCTTACTGAGTAATCCTCATCGACCACAGCCTGATTTAGATCCCTCTAGAAAAAATACGCTCATTCAATATACAGGAAATTAATTCAGAGTCTTGTTCGGGACATTTGTCTGTCTGCAATACAATACATGTACTCATGCAGCAGCTAGACAACCAAAACTATATTTTTAGATTTTTTCCTATTGTACTGATTATTATTTTATTATTAAGTAGGTACGAAGAAAAATTTAATGAAATGTACATAATCAAAAAAGTTATTATTTTTTAATATACTATTAGATATAATATTTTATCAGTAACACTGCGGTTATTAGGGTGGAGTGAATTTGGAAAAAATTTTTTTTTTTTGGAATTTCACTTGTCCTGTATCATTAATCGATGACCGTGCATAAAAGCTATATTCAGGCTAAAAATCAAAACTCTACGATTTCATTTCGAGGTGGCGCGCTATGAGAGTAATTTAATAAAAAATCTAATTTTACATCTATCGTGTACCTGCACTTCAATGTTATTGTGGTGTCTATATGTAATAAAACTTACATTTCACATTACTTTAGAGGGTAAACTTCTTCATCTTTGCACAGTTTTCTTAAGCTTTCCCATTTAAGTGGTAACGACAAGTGTAAAAAAAAGTCTGATTATTCGTCAATAAAATGCCAAAAACTCGAAAAGACTTGCGATGCCATTTGTTTGGCGATCCAATAAAACTAAGTGATAATGTGTTGCCAACTTATTGTGATATTATTGTAGTTAAAAAATTACTTACTGGAACTAAATAATTGTAAAGATCCTACAGTGAAAGATTTGTGTGAAATGATAGCCGCTGATATTGAAAAAATTTAGAACAAGGCGTCAATTCATATTATAAACCATCAACAAATAGTTGCCAGATTGATATTATATTATAATAAATAGATGAATGTGAAAAAATTACGCAATGAAAAGAAAAAGCAAATGTTCTATGAAGAATCTGAGTCAAAATTATATATTATCTGAAGCTAAGATCCTGGTAAACTTGCACATTCACGGTGGTTGAATTCTTCGTCTATATGTTGCAACAACGAAACCTTCTAAATCTTTAAAAGATCTTGCAACTTTCATAATGAAAGTCTAAGCACCAACTTGGTTTGATATCAAAACAAAACCTTCTTGTAAATATGGTCCAGTTTATATCTTTCACATGATTTAAATATATTTGTATCTACCGGATGACCAAAAAAGTGTTGTTATTAAAGCTTTTCAGAGACATACCTCCTTTGCATATCTATTAACAATGATACAAGATGATAAGTCTCACATAAGGGAACTAGGATTTCGTAGAGTTTTAAAGGCAAGAAAAGAGTTTAAAAGAAAGTAAGTAAGAGAATTTCAACTCCAAAATCTTAAAATCGAAGCACCAATTATTATGATTTGATTGACTGGTCAAATGAAAAAATAACAGAACCTCCGATGACCACGAAATATAGTGACGCAGAAATTTCAAGCGTGATTTCCTCAGGTGACAAATTATTTGAAATCGAAAAGTAGCCTTGCCACACTCAGGCTGTAGAACGGTGGTCAAGCTTGTTACTGAGGCTTCTTCATCTGTTTGTGGGCCAGAGACAGGAGATGAATTCATTCGCACGAGGATAAAGGCAAGGCAAGACGTACCAGTATCTAGTCATCTAGTAATCACAATTTTTTAAGCAAAAAGAAGAGTCTGTAGCTTCAGCTTCCGAATGTTTAAATGGTTTTATTTAATAAGCATATTTTGTATATTAATATTAATATAATATAAATTAATATTTTCATTTTGATAAGTAATCTGTCTCAAATAAAAACTTTATAAAAAAACAAATTTTGTTATTTTCTTTAACTTCTAAATTCGATGCGACACCTTAAGATGTAAACGTAGGACCTTGAAATTTTGTTTTTATACCTCTAAGAATGTCGATCAAACATTGGTTATACAGGAGTAAAAAAGTTAAAAAAAAAAAAATTCTCTCCATCCTAGCGGTTATCACTAATAAGTATTGGAAAGTAATTTCTCTCTCTCTCTCTCTCTCTCTCTCTCTCTCTCTCTCTCTCTCTCTCTCTCTCTCTCTCTCTCTCTCTCTCTCTCTCTCTCTCTCTCTCAAACCATAATCTAAAAATAACATAATTGTTCCTTTAACAATTACTTTCGATGTGTGTTCAAACGGTAGGTGTCACCCCTTTATTTGCTTGACAAAATCAATTACAAGTAAGTAAAGGTAAACTGGATACCCAAACGAACCTTTTCAGCAAAATTTAATCATCTGAAAATAGCACTAAATCCCACTGAACCATGTGAATAGCTTTCTCGGGTCAGTAAATGTCACTCGTCAATTATATAATTCAATATATGGTTCTAATTAATCCTACCGAGGTTAACGTGTAGGCCTACCTTTGAACGACATCCAAAGTTACGGACAGAAGTTGCGGGCAATTGCTACCATATAATGCATTTTTGTCCCGTCAACGGCACGTGACCCTACGCAAAAATTCCCGTGGAAGTTTAATCGCTATTAGTATTTGCTTAACAGACTGTAAGTTACCATTCACCTTGACTCTTATATTTCTATAAAATAGATAATAATAACAAAAAAAAAAATACATTACCCTCCTTCCTTCGGCAGTCTGGTAAAAATTATCTATATATCCTCTAAAGTTTAAAAAAATAACTATACCTACATCAATCCTCTAAAGTTTAAAAAAATAACTATACCTACATCAATTTATTTCAATGAAAAGATCGATAAATTTGCAACATCTATCGTTTGCGTTTCATGCGTTTCTATCGGGAAGTATCGTGAGTAACTTTATAGTAGCCTCCTAGTTCCTTCAACAAGTAACGTGTGACTTCATGACAGTGACATGACTATCAAGTTAGACTTAATAGTGATGTCACTCGCAGGAGAATGTTACTGGGTGTGACAAATTACTTGAAAGTTTTACAGTATAGCACTATAATACGGCGTATAAATACACCTGTTTTTGTTTCATTCAAAAATTACAGGCATTTAAAGTTCTGAAAAACATGGAGTGGCAGACCGGCTCGCGCTAGATGCTTAGACGTCATGTTATGTAGCTAAATCGCTTTAATTGGAGCTGGCTAATGTTTCACCAGAAATCTCAGGAACTATCGATCTGATTTCTAAAATTATTTTAGTTTTGAATAGACCGTTTAACGAGGAAGGTTATTTTTCATTTTCACGTTATTGATCGGCGAGCTACCATTTCAAGAGTCCATATCTTGGAAATTATTTGAATAACGAAATAATTCTTTCACGTGTATTCTTTAGTTTCAGCACAGAATATAATGAGCCAGAAAACAAAATTAGAGAACATTCTCCATTGCACATTCACTTGTTCTGTTACATTATCATAATGTTTTTATTTTAGTTTTAACTGTTTATGCCCTTTTTATTGTGTTATTTGTTGGAATTGTGGTATTTGTTGGAAAACATTCGACTTATTTTGTTATTGATTTATCCTGCTAATTTATATGAAAGTTTGTATAGATGTATGTCAATCAATCAATTAGCCTATCGCAGTCCACTGCTGGTCATAGGCCTCTCCCAATGTTGGGTGGCTTTGACCTACTGTTTCCACGCTGGCCAGACTTGTTGTAACAGGGTTTTATTTCGAGTTTTCCTTCTCTTGCAATGATATCGCCTACGTATTTTTCCGGTAGTCGCCTCTTACGACACTCTTCGGATGAAATGGGGTGATGATACAGTAGAATCCGGTTATAACGACGACCAAGGGACCGGTGATATTGCGTCGTACTAACCAGACGCCGCATTAAATGAACACATTTTTAATCACAAATTGTTATATTTATTTATATTTTGGTACCTAACAAATAAAAAGAATTAAAATATTTGTTTATTTCACCTTCTCTTAACTCAGAATGAAAGAAATGTAATTTCAATGTACATTAATGTACCGGTCTTTATAATCCACAAACTTACAACCTGACTAACAACGTAAAATCTAGAATCGTTTTATATTTGTATTGTAAGAAGAATTACATTACAACCTAAACCATTGGAAAAGTGTCGCGTCCACTTAATCCTCACGCATTTAGGTTTTAAAACATTCGCATTGAATAAAGGTTCAATCTTGTGTTTATATTTCTTAATTGTATATTGTGTCGTTACGGGAAACCACTTTGTATTCGTGCCTACTCAATCATTACCCGCAAATTAAGACTGCCAACAAAAACAGTCGTATTCCACAGTGGTGTCCAGAAAAGGGGGTGCGCGGGGTGGAGATAGCATCTTACCTACAATTTATTTGTAAACATGTCAAGGCTCGTCGTGGAAATTTCGTCGTTATAAGCAGTCGGTCGTTATAAGCAGAGTAGCAATAAACAGAAGTACTTATATGGTGGAGCCACCATGGTTTCAATATGAACATATTGAAACCAAACATATGCCTGAACTTACGTCGCTAAAATCGGTTGGTTCTTTAATATGAAGTCGTACTAAACGGACTACACCTTGTATTCTTTCTCCATCACCACACGGATAATGGAAGAGATGTTTGGATTTGTTTAAATCAATCTTGCTTGGCACAGTGATACAGTCGAGAATAGTACAGGGTACTTTTAGTTAAAATTTTATGAAAGTGTTTAACTTCCTCTACAAAACAAGACTTTTCGACAAAAAACTGATTTCGTTTAGTAACAACTACGTTTATGATGTTCGGTTAGGCTTCAGTCATTCACTAAAATATGATATGATATATCTTAGCTTAGAATATAAACTAGTGTTTATGGGGAGATAAATTACAGTTTTATCATTTTGTACCTCTTTATTTTTGAGGTTTTGAGTATTATTTAAAATAGAGATTTTTTAGAACTGAAGTATTTTAGAAAGAAACTCAAAATACTTGTTTTTATGCCAGCTAAGTAGTCATCACCCAAACATCAATCTCTGTTGCGTCCAAAGCTTCCATTCTTCCCTTAAAGATTAGTGTTTATCTTGTATTTTACGATAATGACTGACGTTTGATCCCCCAACCCCGAAAGGAAAGCCTGCACCAGAGCCTAATCCATCAATCAGCTGGAGTTCTGGCATTCCAGTAAGGTTGTCTTGGGCCCTAAAAGTCTTAGGGTGGATTCGACCAAACTTACATTTATACCCGAATTACTATTCCAAAATTAATCTATTCCATTTTGAAAAAAACAAAAGAATTTTCCAGTGATCTACCGTATAGCTAATCTAAAGTGAATGAGAAATTAATGTAAAAATACAAGGCAAATATATTATGTGTTGTTTTTAAAAGGCACGGTGTTAAGCGTAAGTGTCAACTCACTTTTGTCGTATTCTGTAGTGTGACAGAACTTGTCAAACGTAGAGTTAAAAAAAAGGAAGTAAGAGACACCATTTTATTATTCTTAGAATAGCTTTTTAATCCATGAGAAACGATGATTATTACCTACTTAGCTGTTACCCGCGACTTCGTCCGCGTTTAGTTCGGAATAGCTCAAACTCATTATTAAACATGGTAGAAGATTTTCATCCCAACTGGAACGGAAGTACCTACTGGAGATAGTGAATTTTACGCAAAGGA
Source organism: Eilema sororculum (assembly GCA_914829495.1). Lineage (NCBI taxonomy): Eukaryota > Metazoa > Arthropoda > Insecta > Lepidoptera > Erebidae > Eilema > Eilema sororculum. Next base: position 6,811,962 of record OU618532.1, read on the forward strand.
AACATTTGTTTATTTAAAAAAAGAAACAAACTGTATTCAAATTATTTCGAAAACCCGCTTGACATCATCCACCTTGTATTTTGAAATTAAATATTATGAAGACAGTCTTTTGAGTGACTGACTTATAAATACAGGGCTCAACTACTGAAAACAACGAAAATTGACAGACTTCTTCTATGGGCTTGGCAAATATTGCGGAAGGATTTTGAAAAATTCAACATTTTGCTGACGAAATCATTATCAAGTATCTGATGAACATTGTTATATGTGGACTTGGTAATGTTCACCATTTTTAATGGTTTGAATATTCTTCCTTCCTCCCAAATTCTTAAAACATGCTGCCACCACTTACGAACTGAACAAATTAAAATAAGCACATCAAGTATCACACAAAATAGTTTCAAGAAAACCCGGTGCCTTGCACGCCCTGTGCAGTGAGCAGTCGTTCTCTTTTTTGCCGAGCCAATGGTGGGTAGTTCCAGTTTTATGATAAATTCCATCGACCACAGTCACATCGTTGTTCATTGCTTTACACAGAGGTAGAGAAGAGGGGCGCAGTGGGCAAGAGAGCAAATTCAGCATTGACTGGGATGGTGTCATATAGCCTCATTTTGCTATATATTACTCGTATTGGTAAGCTTGTTTCCAGCAGATGATGTAGATACTTCCAAATTGATACTGGAGTTGATGTCCACGTGGCGGATTTTTTGGTCTGATGAAATTTACCGGAACTGTGTGTTTCTCTGCCCACATTTAGTCTCTTTTATATAATAGGAGCAGCGGTATCTTTTATATACCTAACACATAGGTTGGCTTCTCCTGGCGTACTGTTATCATTTCTGGGATAGATTTACGTATTTACTATTAGATACCTACTTATTAGACGGAATAGATAATATCGCAGCGGCGTGCGTTGGTAGTCATCAGGTCACTAACATTGTATAATGTCTGCAGTTGCATAAAGACGTTGTCTCTCAGGCTGTATTTTACCATTTCTACCGCACCACGGCGAGTGAAAGAGCCTATTAAGAGCCTTTCAACTAATCTCTCCTTCCTTCCGTCAGTCACATACGGTAGAAATAATGCCACCTCGAACCAAGCTGTTCGGAACTTCATTTCTTTATCTTGCGGTTAAGAAATGTATTGCTCTGCCCACACATGTGTTTTCTTCTTTTTAAGATCCGGAGTTTTTTTATATAGGACACGTCAATTTAACTTCACCTCGACTGATGTTAAGCTACAGGCAAAGACTCGGAAATAGGCTCACCATTATAAATGTGTACCATCTTAACAATGGTGGCACTCATCTTTATGGGATCATCAGAAGCCTTTTCACGCCCCCCTTTAAGGACCCGGGACTGTAGGAAGATGTAAACCGTGAGCTGACAGGGATTTCAGGTCTTAATGGGGCGACATAGGAATGGGTCAACAAACCGCTTGGTTCTTGATGGAATATTCTGATCCGTATGTGGATGACATCTGATCCTTGCATGCGTTGTCCTGTGTAGGAAAGGAGAGGGTGAAACTAATTGCAATAGCTCATCAGAACATTCACCATGGTAGAGACGGTAATACGATAGGGACAACTATCTCACAGAATACTTAATGTGCTTCATAGAAGATGCAACGATTTACTTTCTCCATGAGCGCGGCTTTGATGGTGATAGCTTAGGCTAGCCGAAGCAATCCCTGCTCTTCACGTTGAGACCGCCTATTTATGATAGGTAACCAAGGCAGGTACTGGAGTACCTAACCCCAGAATACCCCCAATGCCCCATTCCTCTGTTAAATTTTAATCGGTTTGATTCCAATATTGCGCTTGCCCCGATGTGGTGGCATCGGTATCGATGGGGGATACCAGTTTCAGTTTTATGACTTCTCAGGCGGGTGGGGACCACATTTTCATTCTCCGAATTGAAGAATTTTGTATAGAGCTAAGAATTTTATATAATAAGTTCTACTATTACTGTCACACAGCCTAATTTATGTATTACCTATAGAATACTAAGCATAGAATTTATATTTTACTTCAAATAAAACTATAAATACAATAAATACAACAAATACACAATAAAATAAAAAAATTAAACAAAAGTAAATAAAAAACCATAAAAAAGAAAAATTACATTTTACATGGATTCGAACGCGACTCGGCTAAGTTATAAGTCCACCGCAGACGTATTGAGCCACAGTTACCATGATATCATAGTGTGAAATAGACGTTTACATATTATGTCATAAAAACATTCTGCCCCATTCCTTATTATAATAGCGTGATGATATAATAATTATGAAAGCCAGGAGTATTTTTACCGAACCAGCTGCTTACTAATTTGTTGGATTCGAGAGAAAATCGTTCGAGAACAATATGAATTCTATCGAGACACCTGGTGTGCCAAAGATTCTGCAGTAACCTGACCTGACTTGGCTGAGATGTAGAACTTTGGCCTCTCGAAGTTCTTCAGATTCCTATGACCGAAATAATATCTTTTTGTAAGCATGGTGCTTCTACAATGGTTCGATCTATTCACACAATCACAAATTGTTAGCCGTGATATGCTATTATTGACATAACTTTTTTATTTATGAACCGATTTCAATAAAACAAACACTAAATGTTAAGTGAAGCCTGCCGCAATATATTAGTGAAAACCGCAACCAAATCCGTTCAGCCGATTCTGAGATTAGCGTGCACAAACTCACAGACAAACAGATAAACAGATAAACAGACAAACAGACAAAAATTCCAAAAAACGTTGATTTGGCTTCTATTACGTTTATAAAGTCCCCCTATAACAATTTTTTTCATATCCTTTTCATGTACAGACATCGATCGTTTACAGATTTATTATATGTATAGATATAGATTCCCGAAAAAAAATTCATAGTATTGTGCATGGTAAAATGTGAAATTGGTTTACTCTCGAATATGTGGCTGATTATTCTAAGAATAAACTTTACTCTTGTTTAGTCGAAACGGCCCTTAATGGGAGTTTATAAACACCAAGCATTTATTTAGTATAAGCTACTAAATAAATACTCGGAGTGTATTAATACAAAGCCAATGTGTTATTGCAGAATGTAACCAAATTTCAGTGAAATCCGTTTGAGCGTGACTGAATTACAAGCATACAAACATGTTCAAAAACTTTTACATTTATAATATTATAGCAAGATGTAAGATTTTAAGAAAGTTTTGCAATAAGATGTTCCCTAACCGACAAACAACTTTTGTTCCACAACTTTTAATTTGCACCCGTTAAAATCGCAGTAAACGCCAAAAACATAATAAAAGACCTTTACTTAATGCTACATAACTTAAACACCCTACATTATGGTTCTTCGTTCTATCTCGCATTCTGCTACTAACTTATATTTTTAACTTTTCACACGAATATCAACTTTAAGCTTTAGCACACAAGGCGTTTGAAATGTTACACTGTTTGCAAAATGCGGATATGTTCAACGTGCTTTAAAAAACCGCGTTCATTTGTCACCGGCAGATGCAGTCGAATCAGACGTATGGTCACAAAAACAACGGGAGAATGTCTTTTGTTCGGTGTTTTTGTGTAGTGTGTGGAATGAAATTATATTCAACTACATTTATCCTAAAAACTAAGAGAACTTCTATGAATATAAATAACCACAGTAGTACTACTCGTAATGAATATATATTCAACTTACTGAGGCCCTTATCACGATTGCCGCAGCAGCCACTGAGTTCGAAAGTTCTTTTGTTGCTAATCTCCCCAAATAGGCTAAATTTCCATTTAAGGACAGGCTTCACGTCGATGGTAAAATGGACAAGGTTAAGAATCTGGGGTTTCTCGATCATTAGTCCAAACTACCAACCAGACGTCCATTCTCTCGCCGACGATGCGTCTCTACTATAGCTGTCGAGAACAAATCTGTTCAAATTTATATGTGAATAAAGTTTGTTTAGTGTATATTTCTAAAGCCATAACACAATGAGGCCACGAAACAGGCTGCTTCATATCCTTGTTAAAACAAAAGTAATCACTAATACTTGACTTCTTCGTGGCCCGACCGCACCTGGCAGGTGATTGAGCACTGTCCTTTGACACGGCCCAGAGGAAAAATTACGCGGGTTTTTTGTGAAGAACCAGGTAAGGATAATGGTAGTATGAGCCAACATAACTGACGACTACGGCTGAGATTTTAACGCTATTGTTCAAAGAAAGGTTTCAGTTGCGTATGTGTGGGTGTGGGAACGGGTTGAATGTTTGTATAAGCGTGTGTAAGTTAGGAAAAGTGATTGAAATGATTAATGGCGATTATAAACGTGGTTCTGTATTAGTGTTTCTGTAGCTTAGTGGTTAAGGAGTTGGCCTTATGGTCGAAAGGTCCTGGATTCGAATCCACGCCATTACACTACTGACGTGAACCCACTCCTTAGCTGAATGTGTTAGAGGGAATATTAGTAATTTATGATATTTATATTATTTTCGTCTTTTCAAGATTAGATGAGTGTTTCAGTTTATACAATAACTAGCTTTTGCCCGCGGCTCCGCCCGCGTGGATGTCGGTTATCGCGACCAAACATAGCCTATGTCCTTTCTCATGGTCTAATCGACCCCTATACCAAATTTCATCAAAATCGGTTCGGTGGTTAAGGCGTGAAAGCGTAACATACAGACAGACAGACAGAGTTACTTTCGCATTTATAATACTAGCTTTTGCCTGCGGCTCCGCCCGCGTGGATGTAGGTTATCGCGACCAAACATAGCCTAAGCCTTTCTCATGGTCTAATCTACCCCTGTACCAAATTTCATCAAAATCGGTTCAGTGGATAAGGCGTGAAAGCGTAACATACAGACAGACAGACAGACAGACAGACAGACAGAGTTACTTTCGCATTTATAATATTAGTATGGATTAGTATGGATAGTATGGATTTCTTCAACATTCAATTCTCATAAACGTGGCCGAGAGCTAGAATCTGGAACAGTACGTACTCTTTTTTTCCAAAAAACGGTTCCTGATGGCCCCTAGAACGGGATCAGTATTTCACAAGAGTGTTACACCACGGGTAACAGCTAGTCTATAACATAATAATTCAAACTAATAAAAAATCACGTAGAATATAATAAAGTTACCAAAGAATGATATTTGAATAAAAAATCTGTGAAGTTTCCTTATTGTGTGATTTCCATGCTCATTCGTCATTTCGCCTATCCGCCGAATTTTGCAGATCATGGCTGGCCGAATACATTATCCGAATGCTTTGTTAGAAACTGGTTGGTTGGAAAAAGAATCAAATTGCAAATGACTATATAAATGGACTTGGTTTATTACAGATTGCATTTGAATTTGGTAAATGGGTAAATGACTATTTAAATCAGTGTGTGAGCTTTGTTTGAGCATGCATAACTTCTGTATTCATTGAACATTTATTTTGTTTGATATTGCATTTTTATTCTCACGCATGCTATAACGGAAGTGAATTAAAATATTATCATGTTGGTTGGTTGTTGTAAAATCATTCATTGTTTCCAACAATTCTTAAGAATGTTGGTAGATGGCTCCACCGTCGCTCTTAAAGACGGATTTAAAGAGAAGGAAAATTTTAAGTGAGTCAGGTGTGGCTCAATAGCTCAGTTGGAAGAGCATTCAATCTGTCAGGGAAAGGTCGTGAGTTCAAGTTTCACTTGAGCATTTCATTTTTTCCGATGTTTATCGAACTTTAAAGATAGCACTATCCTCGGTATGGATGTTCGCTGCAAACTGAATAACAAAAACTATATCGAGAGTATCATCAAATCAGCCTCGCGTAAACTCGGAGTCCTGAACAGAGTGAGACGTTTTTTCACGCCGGAGCAGCGGTGTCTTCTATACAAGACCCAAATTCGTTCCTGCGTGGAATACTGCTCACATCTCTGGGACGGCTCCGCAAAGTACTTATTAGATGCTCTCGACAGGTTGCAGCGACGTGCGGTCCGCATTATTGGGGATCCTGAGGTCACGAACACCCTCGAGCCTTTGCAGATGCGTAGAGATGTTGCGTCTTTGGCAGTTTTCTACCGTCTCTACCATGGTGAATGTTCTGACGAGCTCTTCCAATTAGTCCCACCCTCCCCTTTCCTTCACAGGACGACACGTGCAGGGCTAAGATGTCATCCATTTACGGTGCAGAGTATGCCTGTTAGAACTAAGCGTTTCAGTGATTCATTCCTATGCCGCACCACTAAGACCTGGAATTCCCTGCCAGCTCACGTGTTTCCTTCTTCCTACAGTCCCGGGTCCTTTAAGCGGGGCGTGAAAAGGCATCTAATGAGGCCGTCAAGCTGAGTGCCACCACTGTTAACATGGTAAATGTTTACGATGGTGACCCTCTTTCCGAGACTTTGCCCTTAGCTTAACATCAGGCGAGGTGAAGTCAAATTGACGTGTCCTATATAAAAAAAAAAAAATCAAATCATCCAAATATTATCATGTTGGTTTTTTACCTGATTGTATCCAAGGTTTTTTTCTCGTAACCCAGCAGCTCTTCTTTTCCTCCAAATTTTATTTTTACCTTTACAGGTTATAGATAAAATTGGCGACCCATTAAGTGCTAAGCATTAAGATGACGAACATGGTTTAGTATTGTACTTACTACCATACTAAATCATGTTACGCATGATAATGTGTCTTCTAATATTCATAAAAGAATATGATATATTATTGAATTTCACTTCTAAGAAAAGTTATCTTTGTCATCTAATAATTTCCTAAAATTAGTCAAATACAAAAGACAGTGAGTGACATCAAAACAAACACGGCAGGAACGAATGATATTATTCAACGGGTTATTTGTAGTTAACAAAGTGCTCTAAGTTGACACCGTCTACAGAAAGGAGTATTATAATTAAATTTGAACAACATTAAATACTCTCTCGGAGGGTTTTTGAAGTGAAGCTAAATTTCAGCATTCCTTTCTATTCAAACCGCAAAGAGACTACATAATGCCGACATTTTCATCATTTCAAGCAGCTACGTTCTATCTACATATTTTACCTGAGAAACTTTATTTGGGACGGCTTCGGATCTTGACAATGTTTAAGTTAACCTAGGCCTAAATTTAGGCTTTTAGATCAGACATGTAATATGTGTAATTGGAAGTGTTGAAATAGTTTGAATGAATTCCATGCTAGCTATGTATTTGTGTATAACAAACTGAACCGTCCCAGATTCGCCCTGGAAAATTTCGTATTCCACAATTTGATAGTGACCTAAAGGACGAACTTTCCACACAAATGTTTTGCACCTATTTTACCCTCTTAGTAGTTAAATTTTGAAAATTACTGATACCCGTGTTCATTTATTTCTTAAAAGACATAGGTTTATGAAATTAAGTGCATCTAGATCTGAAAAAATTACGGACTTTCATACAAACTTCCGTCAGAATTAGCAGAATTTCCAAAAATCCTTTCTTAATGGATGCTTACATTATAAAATGCATCTACAGTCAAAATTTCAAGTTTGTAGGTCCAGCGGTGGCGGGACAAGTAATTTTATATGTTATATAAATTTTATGTGTTGTTAATCAATTTGTCAATATACATTAAACATACATTATTGTAACGGTAGTACTACAAATAAAGCCATTAAATGTTTATTTGTATTTCTATGTTGTTTTTAGTTATTTGTATATTTTACTGTTGAATATAAATAAAATTGAAGTTTTATGCCTTTGATAGTTTGAAATGAATAACGAATTTTGAAATCACTAGAATGAACTTTTAGTCTGATTCCTAAATAAACATTTTTCTTTCCTTAGAACAATTCTCTTCTATAGTGATTGAAGAAAATCAACATATTCCACAGCTTCAGCTTCACTAAGTACGGATGCAATAAACAGTACCATATGGAAAGTTGATACAAATGGCCTAACAACCCAACTGTCGGGGCGCGGTTGTTTTTCCGGAATACTTGATGCGGTTCGAGCTCAAGGAAAACCCGGAGAGCGGCCCCATTTGCAGCTAAATTGCGCCCTGCACTCCATGGAAATTTCGTTTCGATGTAGCTACTTACATGAACATCAACATCTTATACCACTCTATATACAAAAAAAAAAATCTTTACTTTTTTTTATACAGGACACGTCAATTTGACTTCACCTCGCCTGATGTTAAGCAAAGGCAAAGTCTCGGAAAGAGGGTCACCATCGGAAACATGTACCATGTTAACAGTGGTGGCACTCAGCTTGACGGCCTCGTTAGATGCCTTTTCACGCCTCGCTTAAAGGACCCGGGACACACAAGAAACACGTGAGCTGGCAGGGAGTTCCAGGTCTTAATGGTGCGGCATAGGAATGAGTCACTGAAACGCTTGGTTCTAGCTGGTATACTCTGCACCGTATATGGATGGCATCTTAGCCCTGCAAGTGTCGTCCTGTGTAGGAAAGACATTTATTTCATAGTTATTTCTAGAATTTGTTCTTTAAAGCGAATTGTAAAACAGGAAATTATGTTACAACGTTCAACCATAAGATATTTGAATGAATTTTTTTTATAGCATTTATTATGCTAACTTTTAAGTTCGAAAAACATTGGAAAAAATGAAATGCTCAAGTGAGACTCGAACTCACGACCTTTCCCTTACAGGGGGATTGCTCTGCCAACTGAGCTATTGAGCACCACTTGAATCATTCCAAATTTTCCTTTTCTTTATATCCGTCTATAAGGGCGACGGTGCAGCCATCTACCAACATTCTTACGAACTGTTGGAAACAATGAATGATTTTTCAACCATTTTTAAACATTGAATTTTGATGACTGCGCCCAAATATTGGAATGAATTTTTTTTATGGCATTTATTATGCTAACTTTTAAGTTCGAAAAACATTGGAAAAGAATAAAGAAAGAATAAAGAATAAAAGGATAAGATATTTGTTACTGTTACCTATTAAGTTATCTGTATAGTGATGTGTGGTAACCGAACTACTGTCCGTTAGTCGAAGGGCCACCGCTTAGTTACCGGTCTACCGACAGTTAATTGAACGGCTGATTAAGTTGGTTGGCTACGACATATATGGTTTACCAGTACTTTATTTGTGATTAGGATATGGAAATCAAATTATTTAACTTTAAAACTGCTCTCCTATAAAATTACGTATTACATTGTTGTTACAGTCTTGCAATAAAAAAACGATATACAATAGGGCAACTCTTCTTCATCCAAGTATCAATTTTAGTTGTATCTAAAACTTCACTAGGAGTTTGCAGCTCTTATACAACTTTTTCACCTATTTAGTTTATTTTAACTTGCACGGGATACGGTAGTTACTGCAATCTGATTTCTTAATAATGATGAGAGATACAGCTTGGGCTAGAGCGTTGTCCGTCAATGATTAATATTATCGGCTTTCAGATGAGATAGGCTTGAATCCTTTGAAGATTGTTGTCGCCCAACCAGAGCACCTATTAACTATTATGACAAAATAAATTATAACCTTAAAATACCTGCAAAAAATTCTTTGGCACATATGCCTAATCGTTATATTATTAACTAACTAAATAGTTATATTAATTTTCTGATCAAAACGCGGCCGAAGTTACTGAACATTTTTTTTCACCTACAAGTATGTTAGATTCAGTTTAGAATTTGCGCATAAATATATTTTTATTTGTTTAATCTTTATTGCTCAAAGTATTTATCAAAAGAAAAAATAAAAATGAAAATAAATTCCTTCATTCCCTCATAGCTTTATTCCGGAATAGCCATCTTATATCTTCAGGATTTTCACTTCTTCTACACGTGGCTATTAAGATTGAGAAAACACAGACGTCATGGTCATTCTCGTATGAAGTCATAACCATCTCTTCCAAAAGTGTCGCCTTCTTTACTGACTTGCACTTGACGTCATAAAATGAAATGATAGAGGAAAACATGAGACTATCTAGGAAAGAGTAGTTGAAATAATTTGGTTTTACACTCCAATGTTCATTTCAAGCTTATAATTGATCGACAATAATGTATTATTATGAATCGTTTGAAGTCCATAAATTAAACTTTATGCATCGCAGTTAGTGTCTTTAACTCGTTGAGAAAGAGTGTTATGTGTATAATAATTATAGTGTTTAATCAAGGTTTTTAAATAAAGTTTGTTATTTGAGCAAACGTGAAAAGTTGTATGCTGACAATTGGAAATATATACAATAACAATAACGGGAATTAACGCGATCATGGTATAGGTACATGCGTACATACGTTGATTTGCCTGACGTTTCGACCAGGGCCTCGATTCTACTAAAGTTAAACTATTGTCAAACCACAGAGATTGCAAAAACCGGCATTGAAGTTTAGACTTTATTTCTATACACTAAGGTCCAAAATTAAATGACAAAAGTTTCATTACACTCTTTTTTTCATTCTGCTAACAGTTATTTAATATTGAACTTTAAATGCATCGGTTTAAAGTCTATAATGTATTGCCGCTTTTTGCAATCTCTGCGGTTTGACAATAGTTTTGCTTTAGTAGAATCGAGGCCCAGGTAGCACCGGCCGTGGCGTGGTCACAGGCTGACTGGTTCCATGATAATGGTATACCATGAACGCGTTAATTCCCGTTATTGTTATTGTATATCATGAAATGCGAGAGTTTAAAAGTTAAGTGGAAATCTGTCCCGCAGTGGACATATTCATTGATATTATGGACATATTCATTATGAATTAGGCTAATTGATTGATTGATTGAATGTCAATAAATCGTACGACTCACACATTATATCATGTCATAAAAATTGTATATGAAATTAAACACAATATACAATTGTTATGTATGTATACAATATACAGAAGTCCATGTGTACCACATTGGAATAGTAATTTAACAAAAATACGGCCTATTGTTTTTCTTACTACGCAAACAGAGTACAAAAACAATAATTTGTAATCGAAAAACATGTTGTATGCTAGATAACATTATACTGTAATCGTAATGTTGTATAAACAGAATGGTACGCATTATTTCCATTTGGATATGGGTAACGGTAGAGTGATCAATCACGCATAATTTATGTACCTTTACTAGCGCGCAGAGGCGCAATGACAAAACCTACGGATGCGTAATGTTGGTAAACAATAGTATGAAGATCTTGCTTTTTATAAACATACAATTTTATATCAAACTCTTTAGGAAGCCAATCAATCGAATGAAGAGTGTTACGTCAACATCTCGGGTTCTCAGATCCGGGTGTAAGGTGGTCCCGGCCCGTAAGGCGTATCTTTCGCACCCGGCAGAACCATCTGTTGGAGATGGCACCCTTGGTAGGTCATTCTCTTTACGTAAAAAATACATTTGAGTATGGAAATTCCTATATATGCATCCTAGGGCAATGATTTCAAATTGTATTTCTTTATTGTTATTTCAGGCATGATATTATTTTAAATAGGTACATCTCACATGATTAAATTAACCAGAATCCATACTAATATTATAAATGCGAAAGTAACTCTGTCTGTCTTTATTTTACGCTTTCACGACTAAACTAATGAACAGATTTTGATGAAATTTGGTATTAGGGTAGTTTAGACCATGAGAAAGGGCATAGGCGATTTTTGGTCGCGATAACAAACATCCACGTGGGCGGAGCCGTGGGCAAAAGCCAGTTCTATATAAGACTAACATACTGTATGTTACATACAATTTATAAGAAACGAATTATTATTCTACTATATCAGCATTGAATTGGAGACACCCGCGTGGCTTCAGACATAGGTATCAAAATTAAACCAACTGTATTAATTTTAATGCGCTCTGTTAAAAAAAAAACTTACATAGAAATGAGAAGTATTACATTAGCGCGTAACATCACAGCTTAAGACAAAATTACTGAATTAGTAAACCTATAAGTTGTTAACTCGAACATCAAACACGAAAGGATAATTTATTTCTGACTTAGTACACCAGGGCACGTGCGAGTACGAATTACTTCTGAAATTAACAGTCAACATGATTCATGAAAATGTTTTCAAATTTAATATTCGCAAAACATAGAGTTAGTTTTTAACTCCATATCATGGTGAAATAAAAACGTCCGCAGAAAACTAACCTTAAATTTATTTTAATATTCTGAAGCAAAATACAGGGTCTTTAGATAAACATCTATATGTATACACGGGGGTGCCCCAAGGACTTCAGTTGGCCCGAAGTTTAATTAGCTAAGTTTATGGTGAGCTCAAACGTTGCTCTACTGTTTAGGTTAGGATTAAGGGAAACTCATTATAGGGCATTACAGATGAATTACATTGTATCATCGAGTAAGTGATGACTTGATGAAAAATTTTACGAATTGAAAATGTTATTAAAAGTTTGCAATAAAATACATTGTCAGTATGTATGTATGTATGTACATAGTGGATGTTAGTTCAATTTAAAAAAATATTTTTTTCCTTCTTTCTTTCAATGCAAAATCATCTTTCATTTAAATTATTAAAAGTACTAACTTCACCAGTTTTTTGCCGTATACGGTAGAATTGACGCAAGGGTGGCTCTTTGGGTGTAATGGGAGGTCTTGGAATTCATTAATTATTTGGGCATTTTGGTTTCGATTTTTTAATATCAATACGGATTTAAAACTATACCAGCTTGACGGTAACAAAAGTAGCTCAAATCGTCTACGTTAGTACTCCTGAGGGGTGAATGTACTCGTAGAAGTGAGTATAGGCAGAGTAAACTACCTAAAGTAAGGAGTTTATTAAAATAAGGTTGATATGCTATAAACATGCCTAATTCACTGGGTAAGAAGGTTTTCATAGAATGAAATGGAAGAGGGACAAATATTTCGGGTAATTCAACCTGAATTCCCCGAAAGGAATTCCCATGGGAGGAACTGACTGTCCTAATTTTGTAGTTCTAGCTTCGTTAGCTTCGGCTCAACGTTAATAAGTCAATCACGAAGTCAAAGCTCTTTCTTTTTATAATATTAGTGTAGAAATATCTATACATATAATAAATCTGTAAACGATCGATGTCTGTACATGGAAAGGAAATGACAAAAACTGTTATAGGGGAACTTTATAAACGTAATAGAAGCCAAATCAACGTTTTTTGGAATTTTTGTCTGTTTGTCTGTTTATCTGTTTATCTGTTTCTCTGTTTGTCTGTGAGTTTGTGCACGCTAATCTCAGAATCGGCTGAACGGATTTGGTTGCGGTTTTCACTAATATATTGTGGCAGGCTTCACTTAACATTTAGTGTTTGTTTTATTGAAATCGGTTCATAAATAAAAAAGTTATGTCAATAATAGCATATCACGGCTAACAATTTGTGATTGTGTGAATAGATCGAACCATTATAGAAGCAACAATGCTTACAAAAAGATATTATTTCGGTCATAGGAATCTGAAGAACTTCGAGAGGCCAGAGTTCTACATCTCAGCCAAATCAGGTCAGGTTACTGCAGAATCTTTGGCACACCAGGTGTCTCGATAGAATTCATATTATTGTTCTCGAACGATTTTCTCTCGAATCCAACAAATTAGTAAGCAGCTGGTTCGGTAAAAATACTCCTGGCTTTCATAATTATTATATCATCACGCTATTATAATAAGGAATGGGGCAGAATGTTTTTATGACATAATATGTAAACGTCTATTTCACACTATGATTCCATGGTAACTGTGGCTCAATACGTCTGCGGTGGACTTATAACTTAGCTGAGTCGCGTTCGCATCTATCTAAAATGTAATTTTTCTTTTTTATGGTTTTTTATTTACTTTTGTTAAAAAAAATTATTTTATTGTGTATTTGTTGTATTTTATTGTATTTATAGTTTTATTTGAAGTAAAATATAAATTCTATGCTTAGTATTATATAGGTAATACATAAATTAGGCTGTGTGACAGTAATAGTAGAACTTATTATATAATATTCTTAGCTCTATACAAAATTCTTCAATTCGGAGAATGAAAATGTGGTCCCCACCCGCCTGAGAAGTCATAAAACTGGAACTGGTATCCCGCATCAATACCGATGCCACCACATCGGGGCAAGCGCAATATTGGAATCAAACCGATTAAAATTTAACAGAGGAATGGGGCATTGGGGGTATTCTGGGGTTAGGTACTCCAGTATACCTGCCTTGGTTACCTATCATAAATAGGCGGTCTCCACGTGAAGAGCAGGGATTGCTTCGGCTAGCCTAAGCTATCACCATCAAAGCCGCGCTCATGGAGGAAGTAAATCGTTGCATCTTCTATGAAGCACATTAAGTATTCTGGAAGATAGTTGTCCCTATCGTATTACCATCTCTACCATGGTGAATGTTCTGATGAGCTATTGCAATTAGTTCCACCCTCTCCTTTCCTACACAGGACAACGCATGCAAGGCTCAGATGTCATCCACATACGGATCTGAATATTCCATCAAGAACCAAGCGGTTTGGTGACCCATTCCTATGTCGCCCCATTAAGACCTGAAATCCCTGCCAGCTCACGGTTTACTTCTTCCTACAGTCCCGGGTCCTTAAAGGGGGGCGTGAAAAGGCTTCTGATGATCCCATAAAGATGAGTGCCACCATTGTTAAGATGGTACACGTTTATAATGGTGAGCCTATTTCCGAGTCTTTGCCTGTAGCTTAACATCAGTCGAGGTGAAGTTAAATTGACGTGTCCTTTATAAAAAAAAATCGGATCTTAAAAAGAAGAAAACACATGTGTGGGCAGAGCAATACATTTCTTAACCGCAAGATAAAGAAATGAAGTTCCGAACAGCTTGGTTCGAGGTGGCATTATTTCTACCGTATGTGACTGACGGAAGGAAGGAGAGATTAGTTGAAAGGCTCTTAATAGGCTCTTTCACTCGCCGTGGTGCGGTAGAAATGGTAAAATACAGCCTGAGAGACAACGTCTTTATGCAACTGCAGACATTATACAATGTTAGTGACCTGATGACTACCAACGCACGCCGCTGCGATATTATCTATTCCGTCTAATAAGTAGGTATCTAATAGTAAATACGTAAATCTATCCCAGAAATTATAACAGTACGCCAGGAGAAGCCAACCTATGTGTTAGGTATATAAAAGATACCGCTGCTCCTATTATATAAAAGAGACTAAATGTGGGCAGAGAAACACACAGTTCCGGTAAATTTCATCAGACCAAAAAATCCGCCACGTGGACATCAACTCCAGTATAAATTTGGAAGTATCTACATCATCTGCTGGAAACAAGCTTACCAATACAAGTAATATATAGCAAAATGAGGCTATATGACACCATCCCAGTCAATGCTGTATTTGCTCTCTTGCCCACTGCGCCCCTCTTCTCTACCTCTGTGTAAAGCAATGAACAACGATGTGACTGTGGTCGATGGAATTTATCATTAAACTGGAACTACACACCATTGGCTCGGCAAAAAAGAGAACGACTGCTCACTGCTCAGGGCGTGCAAGGCACCGGGTTTTCTTGAAACTATTTTGTGTGATACTTGATGTACTTATTTTAATTTGTTCAGTTCGTAAGTGGTGGCAGCATGTTTTAAGAATTTGGGAGGAAGGAAGAATATTCAAACCATTAAAAATGGTGAACATTACCAAGTCCACATATAACAATGTTCATCACATACTTGATAATGATTTCGTCAGCAAAATGTTGAATTTTTCAAAATCCTTCCGCAATATTTGCCAAGCCCATAGAAGAAGTCTGTCAATTTTCGTAGTTTTCAGTAGTTGAGCCCTGTATTTATAAGTCAGTCACTCAAAAGACTGTCTTCATAATATTTAATTTAAAAATACAAGGTGGATGATGTCAAGCGAGTTTTCGAAATGATTTGAATACAGTTTGTTTCTTTTTTTAAATAAACAAATGTTTCCTTTGCGTAAAATTCACTATCTCCAGTAGGTACTTCCGTTCCAGTTGGGATGAAAATCTTCCACCATGTTTAATAATGAGTTTGAGCTATTCCGAACTAAACGCGGACGAAGTCGCGGGTAACAGCTAGTTACAAATAAACTTAGTTACACTAATAAACATGAAAATCTCTTGATCTACTCAGAATTGAACGGGAATGTCACGTGTGCATAGCATAAATTAGTGATTTATATTTATGCTGACATAATTATAAATCAAGATACCTACTTTTTATTAGAATCTCATCCCACCAGACAACCTCACACAGTCAGGCCTTCATATTCTATTTTTTTCTCTTTTTACAGGCTGACTTCGTTTTCATTCGAAGATTGATAAAATGTAAATTTTCTGACATGGCTTTCCTGAACAATTTTGCAAAAGTGTATCTTAAAAATTCTCTAAGAGTCTCAAGGTTGTGTCTGATACAGCTAATCTTTTCAACAAACTGTATATTTTAAAGTTGATTTTTGTATATTACGATACTTTTTATGACTATGGTAGACCAACAGACTTATAATCAGTTCGTATCGTTGCTTATCAGTGTCGTAATTGTCGTAACCCTTATACCTACGCGTGATACTGAAACAAAGAATTTACCTCTTCGGATTCAACGGATACCAAATGGAAAAAAGATTATGAGTCTCATCGTCGAAAAAAAGCTAAAACATTCGAAAATCGATTGAATACCTATTAATTCGTTTTCAAGTACACGAACCGTACTTGAAATTATAATGCCTTCCAATAAAATGGAACAAAATACGAGATCTAACCTCCGAATAAAAAATGATCAAATGAAAATTACCAATTTCCAATATTCTACTCCGAATATGAAAAAATAAATACAGGCTTAAATACAAAAACATTACGAGCTGAACCCTTTGAAATGAAACTGCCCCGTGAACGAGGGAATGAGGAAATTAAAGATATGAGCATACAGAATTGCACAGGAAACGACCGCGAGAGATACAACGAAATATTGGCACCTTATTCGTTTCGGGATTGGTATCGAACGTCCAAAGCTACTTCTAATTTATAGGATTTCGATAACTGTGTTTACCGTATGGACTGAAATAGCTATTCATACAGAAGATTGTAGTGAACCTTGTTTTATTATTCTTATGACGAGAAGTGCCTCGTTGATATCGCTCTTGCAATCAAGGCAGCGATTATAAGAATGAATTGCCGGTATTATAAGAATGATTTAGTTTTTGTGTGCATATTCATTTGCTAACAAACATTTAATTATAATCAAGATGGCTTAAGTAGGGACAGGGCTGTTAGATCAACATATCAGAGGACTCTTCATCTCAAGAACGGAGAGGTATTTCTGTCTCTAAATGTATTCATGAAAGTGCAAAATAGTTGAAACTTTAGGACTTTTTTTACTAGGACATGTATATGCATCTACACATTATATGATATAGTTCCATGTATAATAATTTTTATTTACAGTAGTAAAAAAATGTTCTCAGCCAAAAAATATTGTAACATAGTAACTGAAAAAGGTAAGTATTTTCTACGAGATAAAACAGTTAAATAAACTGTCAGGGGCAAAACCGTCGTCATAGAGTGCCATCAGGGGAAGATGTCTTAATAAATTAACATTCAAAGCGTTGTTTCCTAAATGACGTGCTCGACCTTCGAGTAAATTATTAACAATATTACTGGTATTACAGCCTTAACGCGAGTTCTGCAGACTTAGACAGCCTGTAGTGGATTACAGCGTAAACCTCAATGTTGCCCACTCAAATTATTATGTATTGGCTGTGGGCAAAACTTTAGAAACTTAACTGCTCAGTATAGACTTGGTAAATTAAACCCGATGAAGAATTCTTTATGACTGTACATTTTAAAGGTACCTAGTAAAATACTAAATGTTTTAACGTGTTCTCGGTGTAGGGGCGTATCTATATCTATACATATAATAAATCTGTAAACGATCGATGTCTGTACATGGAAAGAAAATGAGAAAAATTGTTATAGGGGGACTTTATAAACGTAGTAGAAGCCAAAACAACGTTTTTTGGAATTTTTGTCTGTTTATCTGTTTCTCTGTTTGTCTGTGAGTTTGTGCACGCTAATCTCAGAATCGGCTGAACGGATTTGGTTGCGGTTTTCACTAATAGATTGTAGTAGGCTTTACTTAACATTTAGTGTTTATTTTATTGAAATCGGTTCATAAATAAAAAAGTTATGTCAATAATAGCATATCACGGCTAACAATTTGTGATTGTGTGAATAGATCGAACCAATAAAGAAGCAACAATGCTTACAAGAAGATATTATTTCGGTCATAGGAATCTGAAGAACTTCGAGAGGCCATAGTTACTACATCTCAGCCAAGTCAGGTCTGGTTACTGCAGAATCTTCAGCACAGCAAGTGTCTCGATAGAATTCACATTGTTCTCGAACGATTTTCTCTCGAATCCAACAAATTAGTGAGCAGCTGGTTCGGTAAAAAGACTCCTGGCTTTCATAATTAATATCATCACGCTATTATAATAAGGAATGGGGCAGAATGTTTTATGACAATTATGTCATATTAATGTAAACGTCTATTTCACACTATGATTTCGTGGTTACTGTGGCTCAATATGTCTGCGGTGGACTTATAACTTAGCTGAGTCGCGTTCGAATCCATCTAAAATGCAATTTTCCTTTTTTATGGTTTTTTATTTACTTTTGTTTAACTTTTTTATTTTATTGTGTATTTGTTGTATTTTATTGTAATTATAGTTTATAGATGACAGAAAACGTAATTGCTGTAAGTGGCCAAATCCTAACTTTTCACCAGGGCGAAAAAACTGAGGTAAAAATAATAAAAAAATATTTATCTCCTAAACGGTGCATCGTAGAAACATTACATTTGCCACATTACTTTATTATATTAATATTTATTATTACATGTAAAGTTTTTAGTCTGAAAGTTGTTACAAGTAGGTTTTTTACTACTTACAGCATTTGTTGTTTTATATACGGAATGAAAGAACGTCGTAAGTAGTCTACAAATTTGAATGAAATTAGATTGGTTGTATACTATCTCAGTAGCTTAAAATGCTGCTTAAATGATATTATGAACATCGAGTAACACCAAAGAGATGTAAGTATTGTATTAGAAATCTATATATGCCTGAACATTGTAATACAACAATTACTTAATGGTTAAAAGTTCAATGAAAATGCTGTTAACAGTTTTAAAATTATTTATTGTAATTAAAAATTGTTTATGATACCTACGTGTTACCTTAATTATTGAGTATCATTTATTTTTATGAGGTCAGACATAGGTACTAACTTCACAAGCAATCTAGGAATGCTTTGATTGGCACCACTAATTAAACCTCTTATATCTAATCTTCTTCGTCAGTATCCGGTAGACAATCTACACATTTCTTATTGTACTTTAAAAAAAGTTCTACTTTTATGGATTCTGAGTCTGATGCCATTGAATGTTTTATAATCATTGTATTAGGTTCACTTTTTTTAAATGTTACAACTATTTGGGATATCAACAACTTCGTACTTTTTTTTAATGTATCATTAATTAATAAAGTTGTGAATGCATTAAGAAGTGTGAGAACGGGAAAAGCAGCGGGATATGATAAGGTGACAGTCGAGATGCTGAAGGCTGGACATAGCGTCGTAGCAAGTCAGTTGTGCCGCCTATGGGTTAACAGTCGTATACCAAATAATTGGTGTGAGGCTAATATATATATATATATATATATATATATAATAGCTCCACTTTACAAAGGAAAGGGCTCGCATCAGGACTGCAAAAACTACAGGGGCATTGCCGGGCTAATGCCTGCTCAGCATCGTCGGCAAACTGTATGCGAAAGTGTTGATTGAGAGAGTTATGAAAGAAACCGATGAGAAAATATGGGATGCACAAGCGGGTTTTAGAAAGGGAATGGGATGTACGGACCAGATCTGTTCCTTGCGTAGCATAGCCGATTTTTTTTTGGCCAAGAGTCAAAAGGTCTATTGCGCATTCGTGGATTTGGAAAAGGCCTATGACAAAGTGATGAGGAATGAACTTTGGTCGGTATTGTCTATGTATGGGGTGAGCAGCAACTTTATTCGAGCTCTGAAGTCTCTCTATGAGGAGGATACATGGGTCATACACAGGATGGTATAGCATCAAAAAGGTTGTAAGAAAGGGATGTGTAGCGTCACCATGGCTGTTTAACTTATTCATGGACAGTTAGTTGTGTGCAAGATTTGAAAGAGAAAGAATGTGGTTCAAAAATGAATGAGTTACTCGACAAATGTCTTCTCTATGCTGATGATCAGGTTTTACTTGAGTTGCAGGAGATGGTAACAACTATGCACGGAGCTTTTGAGAGGAAAGGAATGAAGACAAATTTTAAGACAAAAGTTATGGTTTTTGAAAGAGATGAACGCGTGAAAGAGTGTAGGATTTGTATAGATGGAGAAAGAGTGGAACAAGGGAATGAGTTCATACATTTGGGAACATTGTTTACGAGAGATGGAAAGCATGAATAATGTTGAAAGAAGAGTAACAGCTTGAAATAGAGTGAATGGGACACTACACAACTTTATGAGCAGCCGGAAAGTGTCTCAAAAGGCACGACGGGCTGTACTCATCGAGGAGTGTTAGTGCCGACTCTTATGTATGGTAGCGGAAGTTGAGTGTGGCAGAAAAAGCATCAGAGCGTGATAGCGTGATAAGAGAGCGATGTGGAGTGATAGAAGACGTGGTGACGAGAATTGAGAGATGAATGTTAAGATGGTTCGGACATGTTGAGAGAATGAATGAAAGAAGACTACCGAAACAGGTGTATGAGGCGAGTATGGTAGGTACCGTCGGAAGGGGAAGACCTAGGCGCACATACCTGGACCAAATCGGGGAAGTGTTAGAATACAATATTTATATTTAGTTGTATTTGAAGTAAAATATAAATTCTATGCTTAGTATTCTATAGGTAGTACATAAAACTAGGCTATGTGACAGTAATAGTAGAACTTATTATATAATATTCTTAGATCTATACAAAATTCTTCATTTCGGAGAATGAAAAAGTGGTCCCACTAGCCTGAGTAGTCATAAAACTGAAACTGGTATCCCCGATTGATACAGATTCCACCACATCGGGGCAAGCGCAATATTGGAATCAAACCGATTAAAATTTAACAGAGGAATGGGGCATTGGGGGTATTCTGTGGTTAGGTACCCCAGTATACCTGAATTGAGAACGTGAAGAGCAGGGATTGCTTCGGCTAGGGTGATGGGTAGCCTAAGCTATCACCATCAAAGCCGCGCTCATGGAGGAAGTAAATGGTTGCACCTTCTCTAAAGCACATTACGTATTCTGGGAGATAGTTGTCCCTATTGTATTACCGTCTCTACCATGGTGAATGTTCTGATGAGCTCTTCCAATTATTTCCACCCTCTCCTTTCCGACACAGGACAACGCATGCCAGGCTCAGATGTCATCCACATACGGATCAGAATATTCCATCAAGAACCAAGCGGTTTGGTGACCCATTCCTATGTCGCAGCATTAAGACCTGAAAATCCCTGCCAGCTCACGGTTTCCTTCTTCCTACAGTCCCGGGTCCTTTAAGGGGGGCGTGAATAGGCTTCTGATGATCCCATCAAGCTGAGTGCCACCATTATTAAGATGGTACACGTTTATAATGGTGACCCTATTGCCGAGTCTTTGCCTTTAGCTTAACATCAGTCGAGGTGAAGTTAAATTGACGTGTCCTATATAAAAAAACTCCGGATCTTGAAAAGAAGAAAACACATGTGTGGGTAGAGCAATACAGTTCTTAACCGCCTGATAAAGAAATGAAGTTCGGAACAGCTTGGTTCAAGGTGGCATTATTTCTACCGTATGTGACTGACAGAAGGAAGGAGAGATTAGTTGAAAGACTTCTAATAGGCTCTTTCAATCGCCGTGGTGCAGTAGAAATGGTAAAATACAGCCAGAGAGACAACGTCTTTATGCAACTGCAGACATTATACAATGTTAGTGACCTGATGACTACCAACGCACGCCGCTGCGATGTTATCGATTCCGTCTAATAAGTAGGTATGTAAAAGTAAATACGTAAATCTATCCCAGAAATGATAACAGTACGCCAGGATAAACCAACCTATGTATTAGGTATATCAAAGATACCGCTGCTCCTATTATATAAAAGAGACTGAATGTGGGCAGAGAAACACTCAGTTCCGGTAAATTTCATCAGACCAAAATAATCCGCCACGTGGACATTAACTCCAATTTGGAATTATCTACATCATCTGCTGGACACAAGCTTACCAATACAAGGAATATATAGCAAAATGAGGCTATATGACCCCATCCCAGTCAATGCTGTATTTGCTCTCTTGCCCACTGCGCCCCTCTTCTCTACCTGTGTGTAAAGCAATGAACAACGATGTGACAGTGGTCGATGGAATTTATCTGTATTTGCTCTCTTGCCCACTGCGCCCCTCTTCTCAACCTGTGTGTAAAGCAATGAACAACGATGTGACTGTGGTCGATGGAATTGTAAAACTGGAACTACACACCATTGGCTCGGCAAAGAAGAGAACCAATGCTCACTTCTCAGGGCGTGCAAGGCATCGGGTTTTCTTGAAACTATTTTGTGTGATACTTGATGTACTTATTTTAATTTGTTCAGTTCGTAAGTGGTGGCAGCATGTTTCAAGAATTTGGGAGGAAGGAAGAATATTTAAACCATTAAAACTGATATTTTCTAAATCCACATTTAATAATGTTCATCACATACTTGATAATGATTTCGTCAGTAAAATGTTTGATTATTCAAAATCCTTTCGACAATATTTGCCAAGCCCATAGAAGAAGTCTGTTAATTTTCATAGTTTTCAGTAGTTTAGCCCTGTATTTATAAGTCAGTCACTCAAACGACTGTATTCATAATATTTGATTTAAAAATACAAGGTGGAAGATGTCAAGCGAGTTTTCGAAATGATTTGAATACAGTTTTGTTTCTTTTTTAAAATAAAGAAATATTTCCTTTGCGTAAAATTCACTATTTCCAGTATTTCAAGTACTTCCGTTTCAGTTGGGATGAAAATCTTTCATCTACTATATAAAAATAAGTCGGGTTTTCCTTCCTGACGATATAACTCCAGAACGCCTTTACCGATTTGGCTAATTTTGGTCTTGAATTATTCGTGGAAGTCCAGGGAAGGTTTTTAAGGCGAGAAAACTTCGAATAATTGCCGGGAACCGACATCCACGCGGGCGGAGCCGCGGGCAAAAGCTAGTCATGTATAATAATGAGTTTGAGCTATTCCGAACTAAACGCGGACGAAGTCGCGGGTAACAGCTAGTAAAATAATAAATATCTATTTTGAACAAGTGCCTATAATAATATTTTTACCAGATCCTTGAAATGAATTTCTCAACAAACTTTGGAACTGTATTGAAATTTATTAGTTTTATCGAACAATAAACAAGGGAATACTCAACATCGTTGACTAGCTCCTAAACAAAAGTTTTTTTCTACTTCCGAAGTTGTTGAAGCATATACTCGAATTTACAATTCATGATCGGAAACTTTTTTTTATTTATTTATTTATTATCACAAATTGCAAATACAGGTAGATACATTGGATGTTAACCCAGATAACCCGACCAGGTGTTATAACACCGCTCCTATAGATTTAAACTTACCCCAAATGTTATTAATTAAAAAGTGATATTTTAATCGATTTTCTGCGGTTATCTTTTTTAAAACCTATCAAAGTTGAATCAAGTACAGTTATAATATACAAAATACCAATATTTTGCAGTGAAAATTGTGTTTTACAGCGGCAGTTTTTTTTTAGATTCAGATGTCTGGAAAAAGGTGAATTATTCCTAATAAATGATGTATTTGTTATATTACTGACATATTTTTATTGATGGTACGACTGTTAGGTATCTACATAACAATTAAATTATAGTCTCATTGCAATATTGTTGTATGTTTTTGATCTTGAAATAGCACCGGTGTTATAACACCTGGAAGGTATATGTACGTCTATCATATTGTTGTTCATAATTTTATATTACTGTCAAATAAGGTCTTGAAGCTCACGAAAATAATAGAGGAACTGGAAAAAGCGGATGAAGATACAACTATGCCAAGTGCTATTGCCATTTTACCACCTTAAAATGCCAATGCAAACCTAACAGTGAGGATTCGGGTAACGAAAACATCGTAACCTTCCAAAATCTTCCAGGTTCACAACTAAGAGCTGAAGCTGAGATGATATACAGTGAGTTGTCTTCAGACGATGAAAAAGTATTCATGGCGAAATAATATTATTTAGTGGATATGTTGTGGTGCCTCGTAGGACAATGTATTGCGAGAAGTCTTCAGACACCGAGTTTCCATTGATCTATAGTGCTATGTCGCGAGACCGATTTAGTTTTATAATGACACATATCCATTGCTGTGATAATACTTGACTGCAAGCACAAAACGACAGGTTTGCCAAAGTCAGACCTTTGTTTGACTTATTGAACAAAAACTTCTCAAATATGGTTCCTTTGGAGGAAGTCCACAGTGTCGACTAAGCTATGGTGCCTTCCTACGATTGTCGCGGCTGCAAGCCATTCATACGAGAAAAGCCGATACGATGGGGGTACAAATTTTGGGCAGACGCCACCAGACAGGTTTACATAACTTGGTTTGATCCATATCAGGGACAATCAGTTCGCCGATGTGACATTTTTTTCCTTCAGTACTTCTGTTTCATGAATTGAGTAGGTAACAGAAACCAGAAAGCAACAGGAACCATTCGGGAAAACAGGACCTCTAAATGCCTACTGCCATGTAATAACACCTTCAAAAGGACTGCGCGAGGTATTTTTGAATACAAATGAAGTATTCCAGCGGACACCTATTATTATATTCCGTAGTACATGGTATAGTAGTGCACAACTCTACCAGGTGTTATAACACCGCCCATTTTCCAGCTTTCCCAAGTATTTCCGATTTTTTTTATTATTTTTTTCGTAACTTTAGGCCCATAAATAACAACATATTAAAATATTATATTTTTCTATGATATCAAATAGTTTCAGGAGTATCTGGGTTAAGTTCTCATATTAAGTAACACTGTACTTAGCCTTGCGGCGTGCAATATTTTAACCTTAAAAACTATGAAATTTCAATAATTAACAACAACAAACTAACAACCAAATCAACTGTAACTTATACAATCATGCTAGTATAAATTACCATCTTGTAAATAATCATCCACAGAGTAGTAGCATTTCTGAAGTAACATTTTTTTAAGCAAGTTTTTTACAATTTGGATACAAGGTTCTTCAAGAATTGACTTTGGTAGATGATTATATATTATAGATTTTATAGATTTTATATCCATAAACACGTGGAAAATATAAACTTAGATATAACAAATATGATTACTGCTGTGAAGGAATACGGTGAACATCAATGTATTCCTTCTGACATGACGGGAAGGTCCTCCGACCAACTGTGCAATCTCTGAGCAAGGAACGTTGAGCACACGCAGCGACAGCCTTGAGAGAGTATGTCGGTCTGCGTGACGTCACTGGCTATCAACCAATGGCGTTTATTAAGGCTGTCATAAAGCTGTACTCAACAGCCCAGCACACAGATAGAATTTGGAGTAAACTTATGCAGGAGGAAGAACATGGAATATTTATTATTATTTTACTTGTGGGTATAAAATGGAAGCACTCGAAAAAGTGATTACCGCGGCACAACGGTTGTGATTTTATTTTAATAGTAAAAGGACTTGGATAATGGATTGTACAAATAAAAACGTAAAATTCAATAAAACGATATTTCAGTATTCTACTTGTCGTGATCTTTGGGCAACAGCTAGTACCTATTATATTATTACTAGCTCACCCGGCGAACTTCGCACTGCCAATTTCTTTCTGCCCACGTGGCGTGTGATAGCGTTCCCGCTGCACCCACTTATAAACCTTCCTCTTGAATCACTTTATCTATTGAAAAAACCGCTTCAAAATTAGTTGCGTAGTTTTAAAGATATAGATAAGCATACACGATGTTTTGTACTATGTGGTGATGAAGTAGCTGTAGCTTGGTTTGCCTCACTTGAAATACTGATCCCGTTTTTGGGATAAATAGTGTTATTATGGACTGTAATCCAACTGTACCATATTATCATAAAACATCATTGTTTGCGTGTTAGTAACAAATAGAAGTCAGACTGAACGGGGAACATATAAAGTGGAAAGATTTAAAAACTCAGACCAAATAATGCGCGTAGTTTTAAAATTTGGTACAGTTATTCCCTAAGGTGCCCAGATGGACATACTAAATGTCCCCGAGTGTATGACATGAGCTGGTGTATATTAAAAATGTACAATACTATCTCTTTAGTTACTTCTACATTATTTATCTACATGTTTTAAAATGTTCATCTGGGGACCTTGAAGACTAACTGTACCAACTTTCAAAACTAGACGAAATTATTTGGTCTGATCGTTTTCGGCTCACGTTAATTTAAACACGCTAATAGGTACATAAATCCATTCCCATAAAAATCACATTCATGAATATCTTTAGTATATTTAATTTTCTTATTCTATTTAAGTACAAGTTCTTTATTTAAAACAGTTTAATGATCATGCAAGATTACAACTATTTTATGCATTACACCAAGGGCAACCATCGCGAAGCTATTAACTAATTCTATGAAAAGTTAAGTTCAACGAAGAAAATTACTTGAGGTGAGATGGCGTAACTTTTAATTTATTCACAAAGCAATTTGACTAGTAAACTAGCAAAGCGGTGGGCGATTAAAGTGCTACGGAGTAGTAAAATATGTTAATTCTGTTGAGATTATTAATATAAAGATCCACATGAGAAGCACGTGACTAAAGTGGTAAGCGAATATGTTAACACCTGGAACTCTCTGCCAGCTCACGTGTTTCCTTCTTTTTCCCGGGTCCTTTAAGCGATGCGTGAAAAGGTGGTGGCACTCAGCTTGACGGTCTCATATCTGATGAGACCGTCAAGCTGAGTGCCACCATTGTTAACATGGTACATGTTTATAATGGACAGCCTCTGTGGCGTGGCGGTAGTGAACGCGACTACCACGCAGGAGACGCGGGTTCAATCCCCGCTCATTGCAAATATTTGTATGCATGAATATGGCTATTTGCATTGGTCTGGGTGTCTGGTTCTATGTATAGTATGTAGGTATTTACAACAAAAAAAAGTATCTATTCCATAACACAAGCTAGTTAAGATTACCATGGGTCTAGATAGCGTTGTGTAGAATTTTGTGGAATATTTATTTATTACTAGCTTTTGCCCGCGGCTCCGCCCGCGTGGATGTCGGTTATCGCGACCAAACATAGCCTATGTCCTTTCTTAACGTCTAATCTACCCCTATACCAAATTTTATTAAAATCGATTCAGTGGTTTAGGCGTGAAAGCGTAACATACAGATAGACAGACAGACAGAGTAACTTTCGCATTTATAATATTAGTATGGAAGTATGGATATTTATAATGGTAACCTTTCAGTGACTTTGCCTTTAAGCTTACCATCAGGCGACGCGCAGTCAAATTGACGTGTCCAATACAACAAAACACATTACAAGGTTAAGCAATATTTGCTAGGTCATTCTTAGGATGTGCTTTTAGCTGATTAATGGATGATGTTTTGGTGCAAGGGTCCTTATGATGTCGGATACGGCAGTCACTGTCATAAAAGTCGCGATAAATGAAGAAGAGAAGGAAGTGTATGAAACAAGAGTGCGGGTTCCAAACTAATTCTTTTGTATGCCAGAGGGATTAGCGCTTGGGTGATGATAATTAAAGTATCTGACTAATCAAATTTCATATTTTTTGTACCACTTAGCTAGCAAGCAGACAAAAACATGGCCCATCTGATAGGAGGACAACCTCCGCGGCGTAGCCGTAGTGACCGCGGCCGCTACGCAGGTTCGATCCCCGCTCCGTGCAAATATATGTATGCATGAATATGGGTATTTGTATTGGCCTGGTAATGCCTCGAAGAGCACGTTAAGCCGTCGCTCCCGGTTGCCATGGGTAGTTGGAGCCCTCAAAAGCCTCGACAGCCTCTGTGGTATGGTGGTAGTGCACGCGACTGCCAAGCAGGAGGCGCGGGTTCGATTCCCGCTCAGTGCAAATATTTGTATGCATGAATATGGCTATTTGCATTGGTCTGGGTGTTTCTATGTATAATATGTATGTATTTACAAAAAAAAAACAAGTACAGTAGTATAAGTATGTTTATCCGCATTATAGATTCCATAACACAAGCTATAAAAGCTTACTATGGGTCTAGATAGCGTTGTGTAGAATATTTATTATTATATTATTTAAATAAAAGTCCAACAACTAGTCTAGCTGCAATGCTTTGATATCGCCTTTGGATTGCGGAGCTCAGATGGCAATCGCTTCACAGAAAATATCGAAGTTTAGCCGAATCCGCAGTTAGACTGGTAACGCAGACCCCATGCGACTGGGATTAACGCTAAGATGAAGAAGAAGACCGTTGTTTATGGATATGTGCAATACCTTTTTTTTTTTCCGTGCGGAAATCCCCTCGGATACAGTGGCATCACTTCATCACACTTAAGAACCTTCAGTGGCCTGTGAAAAACCTACAGCAGGGAGGAAAATCGTAGTCGTGTGTTCAATGTAAAATAATACATGTTAGTTTAAGTGGCACTATGTTTAACACATGCAGATGATAGCGCACTCAGTAGTTACGTACTCTTAGACGTAGTTAAACGTAGTTACGTTCACCTAAGTTAGATTAGAAGGCGATTTAATCTTTACTGAAACTGTTACAGTTCAGGTAACACGAGGATAATATGATTAGTTACAGTTTGATAGCAAAATATACGACATGGCTTAGTGGTCAAGTCGCACTTGCGGTGAAGAGTCCTGGGTTCGTGAACATATAACATAACCGAATAATTATATTATTACAATCCATAAGTACTACATACAATAATACTAACTTTTGCCCGCGGCTACACCCGGTTATCGCTAACAAACATAGCCTATATCCTTTCTCAAGGTCTAATCTACCCTTATACCAAATTTCATCATAATCGGTTCAGTGGTTTAGGCGTGAAAACGTAACATAGAGACCGACAGACAGAGTTATTTTCGCATTTATAATAGTAGTATGGATAAGCTTAGTACAATTCGATAACAACATTTTAAAGTCTGATATGATGAAAGTAATAATTATTTTCTTAAAAAAAGTAATAAAATATGTCCGCAAAATTATTCAGAAACTTGTAATACACAAAATGCGAGCTTTCAGCGTCAGTCTAGACATGCTTCATGATAGAAAATAAAGTACTAAAAGTGTAGATGTAGACTATAAAGTATGTTTACGACAAGATCATATAATGTGAGTAAAAATCGTACATGTTTAGTATGTGAGTGAAGAAGAGAGGTTAATAGTGACGTATGTTGCAGGGTAAAGAGGTGACTTTAGATAGACTAAATTGTACAAATATAAATTATTATTATTGTTATCAATGACTTTTGGCTACGTTCTCGTACGATCCACATGTTTGAACCTGCGCACAAAATTCTTCGTATGACTCGATTTTATGTACGTCTTCGACCACAATCTTTTTTGATTCAACATAAACATAAACATAAAACTGATTTAATTTGTACCTATATACAGTTCTTCTGTTCATGTATATATCATATGTTATATTTCTGAACTGTTTCTAAAAAGCTAAATTGGTTGAGATCAAGGTTCGTGTGTATATGGACCTGAAGAAGGTAGTTCAGATAGATGGAATGTGGATGGTGTGGTCACGCACATTATAGATTTTAGAGAGAACTATGACGAGCAGTGGACTGCAAAAAGGTAATTGATTGATATATTCTTCGAGATTAAACAATTCGACTCTTTGTATATAATTTCAAAATTTGAGTCCAAATACAAAACGGTCATCCATACTAATATTATAAATGCGAAAGTATCTCTGTCTGTCCGTATGTTACGCTTTCACGCCTAAACCACTTACCCGATTTTGATGAAATTTGGTATAGGGTTAGATTAGACCTTGAAAAAGGACCATAAGCTATGTTTGGTCGCGATAACCGACATCCAGGCGGGCGGAGTCAGGAGCAAAAGCTAGTGAACAATAAAAAAAAAGTTTTCGCAAAAAATAAT
This sequence comes from Eilema sororculum, assembly GCA_914829495.1. Taxonomy (NCBI): domain Eukaryota; kingdom Metazoa; phylum Arthropoda; class Insecta; order Lepidoptera; family Erebidae; genus Eilema; species Eilema sororculum. The sequence continues at coordinate 6,842,018 of OU618532.1, forward strand.
TACAAGAATTACAAAGATTTAACACAATAAACAATTTAAAACTGACTGACAAAATAACTTTTCAATATAAACCCAAAACCTTCACATACTCTGAAGTAAAATGTGCAGTACTAATAGCAGTAGTCAGTGCCGACCTACGCTTAATGGTTAGTGAGCTTTGAAAGGCTTGCAGAAATTACGGGCTTAAGCTGTACATTCAACTCATGCCCGATGTGTTTAAGTCAAGCGAGTCCGCTGGCGAATCTAACTGCAATATCGTGTTCCCGGCAATTGGGAAACACTATTTAGACAGTCAGCTCGATGCACTGATAAATTATCTTGTCAAAAGTGAATTGATGTTGATAGTTCCATGAAATGAAAATGAATAAACATTTTGAGTGATTAAATGGGTTGAATAATATCAGTATTTAAACTATCATTGTTACTCGTAATACTATTAAAGATATTGGAACATTTACTATGTATTGTTTTGAGTTTCCGATATTAGTTTCAGTACTTGAGTTCCTCTTTGATCGATGCTTGCACAAAAATATCGAAACAGTTACAGTAAATATTCCGATATCTATAATAACATACAAACATGGATATCTGGAAAGAATACAGTGAACTATTTACATACATACATACACACATATGCTCACGCCTGTTAATCCCCGAAGGGGTAGGCAGAGGTGTACTGACACCCACATTTCGTCAACTATGAGTTTCGGTCCCACGTAATAGATGGCGAGCCTATTGCCGTCAAGTGGGCACTTAGTTATGGGATGGGCTTTATGTTTACTATCAGATGGAGAACAGCCCTATCCCTTAGTCGTCTTCTACGACGACAATAATAAGAGATGGGATTGCCCTATTCTACTCCACCGGGAACGAACACGACAAAAATTGTTTACAATTATTTCCACATAGAGCCTCATTTTTTAGGTGTACTGGCTAGCTGCCGAGGTTGGCTTGGACTTATAAGATGTGGGTGGGCGTATCTCCGCACTCACAGCGCTGAGTATACAGCTCATAATGTTATCATATAACATTAAAATATTTTGTAACGGCTCATTTATATGACGACCCACAGACATGGATCACGCGTGCTTTGCAAAACCGATTTACGTTAAAATCTCAAATTCATATCACTTTCGCAGTAACATCAGATCAAAGTCATGTAACCCTTCACTTTACGACACTCAAGTTCGTCATAAAATGCCGCTTTATAGCTTAGCACACTCTATGAGAGTACTATATGTTTAAAGGTTAACTGTTTTCGGTCATTTACTTCATAAAATTTCATATACTTGTTGATAAGAGGCGTTAGATGGAAAATTGTCGGTTTATGAAAGCAATGATGGTGATGTTAGAACTTTAGGATTTTAGACGCCGTTTCAGTGGTATGATGTGGCTGCCGTTTTAAAGGGTTGTACGCGTGTAAAGGCTATGATGGTAAATGAACCGGTATGTCATTGGCCATCCAATACTGTTCCAAAAGAGGTAAAAAACGGTATGAAAAACGTATTCCCGTGGCAAGTTGTAATAAAGTAAACAAGTTTTATGTAAACGATTTTTTTTTATTTATTACATTGCATAACCAAATATTATTTTAAATTAATTTAAATTCTAAAATAGACAGTCTGATTTTCTATATATAGGTATGTGAAGAGGAACGAGCAAAAAGTTATATTCAATTTCATTACCTACATAATGATTTATGGCATACCTAGGCAATGAACTTTAGGCATTCCGTTATTTATTCATTTAGGTAACATTTTTTGGTAAAGCCTTCTAAAAGTGCAAATCCGTAATACTATTTATGAAGTTAAAAGATTCATACTTAGAGTGCCACCATTACATTGCTTTAGCTCTTTGATATAAGTACATATATCGGATTAGTTTATGGTTTGCCAAAGGAAAAAATAGACACGCAATCGCATTTTCGTAATACTAGGTGAAATTAATGTTCAACTATTTTGCCCGCAACTTTGTATGCGAGAAATTCAGTTATTGGGACTGCTTAGAAATTCGTTCGCGTTTAGAATAGTTGGTGGCACAAATTATATACATTTCTTGCTCGTGAGACTACTAGCAATACAAAAGTTTGTTTTCATTAAAACATGTAAGTATGCATAATGCTGAATAACTGACAAGTTCTGGCACAGGGTATTTTTTTTCAGGGATGAGAGATCAGAGACCAATCACAAATAATAAGCAAACCTTAGGCACCAATGTGCAAACTGGGAAATAACTAGAGTGTGATAATGATGATGATTTTGTTCTAAGTGGAATGTATGGGATACTTTAAAACATAATATTGAACACGAACATGATTGAAGTGAGAGCACCATACAGGAGCTAATGCATCGTAAACATAACAAGCATAATGGCATAGGCATAAGAGCATTTACTCAGTATAGAACTTGGCCTTGTCATGAAGCAGACTAACTTATAAGGATACACTTATAAGGTAGGCACATACGGGTACACTTATACATTTATAAAGTACGCACGGGTACGCCCAAAGGTACACCTACAGCGACAGATTATTATAAGTGTACCTTGACTTTGCTATGTCTATTAGAGTCAAAGAGGCAAAAAGATTTGTGCGGTGTAGGATCAGGGCGAAGCCAGGTGACTCCTGCGCCGATTGTACTTGGTGCAGAGGCTGGCCATCGCTATTCAAAGAGGCAACGCAGCTAGCGTGATGGGCACTTTCACGCTGGGTACAGATCTAGACGCACCTTCCTTTTATAGACGACCGCGGATGCGTGTAATTGCTTTTTAATTGTTGTATATTCTAAAGTTAAATTAGACATAACAAAGCAAAGGTTTATACAGAACTGTATGCGCTTGACAAGTGGTATCCGGAGCGGGGAGTAAAAACTTGTTCGTCGGCACCGCACTCTGTCAAAGCTTCCGCTTCTATGATATTCCACAGCATAGTAGTTACTTTGCGAAGTCATGTTTCAAACGTTAAACTTCAGTTTATTTACGGGTGAATTTAAGAACTTGACAGAGCAATTATTAGCCCATCTTCGAACCGGTTGATAGAGTAAAAAGCAATAGTTTTACCCTTTACGTGATTTAGTATGTATACCTAGTATTATTTACTGTGTTGGTTTGATCATTGCAAGCAGAATTAATATAATTCTTCGAGCCAAGGTTTCTTTCCATTTATAATACCCAATACGAAAATAATTTCTTAAAAATAAGTTATTAAATAAGTCTATTGGTATTCTTATGTTCTCATGGAACGAAATTATTGTTGACAAAATATATGGACAAATGGTGCCTATGTCATTATCTATAGTAAGTAGGGCGGAAATATTTGTATATCTATATTTCTGCCCAACCCTTTCAGAAATACCCAGGCCTAATACAAACGTCGAAATTAATATTATTATATATATAAAAGAAAGTCGTGTTAGTTACACTATTTATAAGTCGAGAACGGCTAAACCGATTTGGCTCAAAATTGCTGGGGATGTAGCTTAAAACTAGGGGATGGACATAGGATACTTTTCATCCCGTTCGACCTTTATTTTATCCTGGGTATAAATAAGTTCATGTGGGTAGCGGTCACGGGATCAGTATTTCTGATACATTTGCACGAATGACCAGGCTCACAGAAACATTGTGGAACATTATCTGGGTCGCGGGTACGGGAGCAGTGTGCCCTTTCTTTCGAACTTAATGCGGACGAAGTCACTGGCAAAAGCTAGTGTATAAGATATTTCAAATATGTTCCAAAATAAAGTTTGATATAATCCCGTCTTTTTTCTTATTTTGTAAAAATAGGAAGGTGTACTGTACAGACATTATCTCGACAAATTGTATGACAGAGCTTTCCTATTTATCCTATAAAGCCTTGTCACTCTACCCTGCCTTCGTGTACTCATAATTTTTATGAAACAATATGAATACGTCCTTTCCGACACTTATAAATCATTTTGTATACCTTACAGGTGACTAAATAAACTTTTTTTATTGCTATGACAATAAAATATCTCTGTTCATGTATCCCGTAGTAGTCAAGCATGCAAGTGTCTTCACCAGCAGAGTGAATGGGTTACAGAACCTGGGAGTTTGTCCACAAATCAATAAACAGCACCTTCGGCATTCTAATTTTTAAAGAAAATTTAACTGATATAAATAAAATATAGTAGTACTACCTCCCCCCGAAACAATAAACCAATTATTTCAAAATGTGTGAATTAACATGTATTTTTTTAATTATTGTTATTATCTGTTTAGTCTAGATAAACTACTAAGGTTGTAAAGAAAACTTGCCTTACATTTAATAGGAATGCAGTCACTTCATTCAACACTATTTTATCAGCAATTAATGTAATTACTCAAAAAACCGTATCATTTAAAGTTATGTGTAATAATAACGTGTCCCAGTTGCAATGAGTTCTGTAATCTACTCTTTTATAATTAATTGCTTTGTTATATTTGAGATTGCTGTGTTAACATGAGTACTCAGTACGATGGTTTTGAAAGAGAATCTGGCAAACTAAAAAAAATATATTAAATATCTTAATTACATTTACTCTCTTCTATTTCTATTCTTATTGCGTTTGACAAGTGGAATAGAATTCTTAAATTGTCTGCCGCGATTGAACTACCACGCATTAATAAATAAAGAATGCGAATGTAATGTACTATAAAAAATATTTAAAACGCCTCTTAAATTAATGTAGAACAAAATAAATCAAGCTGAAACGTTAGGCACGCATAATACGTCACTCTGGTAACGAAACTCGTCTGTAAAATGAACGCTTGTCAACCTTGCCAAATGAAGTTCAAATGAGTGAGAGTCGGCCTTCATTTACGTCGAAGTTGGTGTAATTGCTTTGGCAAAGCTTTCACGTCATGCGTTTTTTTAAATGACGTCGAGGATACGTTTCCATTACGTCAACTTATTGTAGCTTATAATATTTAGGTTATATTTTTATTGGATTTTAGGCATTTTTATCGCTCGCGTTCAAGAGCTTTTAGGAACGTGACAATTAAAACTGACATCGGACGTTTCGGAAAGTGCTTAGGTATAACATGCGGAAAATCGTAGCTTGTAAAAATGTTTTACTTAGAAAGATTCATTGGGAACCGTGATTACTTGAGGGCCATTAGAACTAGTGTAAGTTCGTCACTATCCTGATTCACTAGAATTCCTCTACTAACTGTTGCCGCGACTCCGCTTCACGTATTCTTCTCCCGAACCCGTGATAACCCAAGAAAGGATAGAAAGTAGCTTTTATTATTGCAGACCTCCCGAACCCGTGATAACCCATTCTAGGATAGAAAGAAGCTTTTATTATTGCAGACTAAAATGTATCTCTGGACCAAATTTTAGTCAGATCCATTAAGACGTTTCAAAGAATCAATGAAAGGATAAAAACATTACGAATACATATATTTATAATAATAGAATACATTACGATACGATACTGAAAGCATTCTTATATTTATCCAGAAATGGTGTGCGATTTTCTTCATACATAAAAGGATGATCCCTTTAAGCAGGCCGAACGTAGCCCAACGTATAATATTACAAACGTATGATGATATTGAGATATACTTAGTCGGTATGTAAATGAGCGCGTGAATATTCATGTAGCTATGCAAGACATTAGTCTGTTGATTGGTAAAATCGATTGGCATATTTTCGTTACATCGCTGGGTGTGTTTTACTTCACGGAAAATATCGGAGTTTGTCGACTACTTAGAGCCGACCTTCGTTGAGTCGGGCAAAGGCTTAGAGGATGACCTTCATGATTTTATGGCCCATTACGATTAAATAATTTCAGATCAAATTTTAAACTAACCTAAGAATATAATAATTAAGGTTTCTTATCTTGTTCTAGAATATTGTAGCCATTTGTAGAAGGTGTTTAAACTACGTCTTATTTTAGGTGTGAGGCAATAATGTTTATGCTTTAATAAAGTTCTTGGAATAATATGTAATTCTAGTGAGATAAGTTTAATTAAGTAAAATACCTCTATCATTAATGTAAGCATATTCTCAAAGGAATTAGACTAGATTTTAAGACGTGCTAGGTGATCAAATCTTCTTGTAGAGGAATACAACACACAAAACATGAGGTTCACAGGTTCATTGTTTAAAAAATCGTTTATGTACCTAATAGTGATTTAGGCCATTAATATTGTTGTCACTATAAGATAGACACAATGATGGCTCTTCGGTGCTATGCACGGCTCTAAGGTTAAAAACCGGGAATCCCGTGGACATATCACCGAGTCACAATACCTATAAAATGTTCCAATTTACCTTACCGCGTTGTAAAGCCCTTGGAAAAAACTACTACGAAAATTATGTAATAACAACTTATGAAAAAATAAAAGCAACGCCGCGCGCCGTCGTGAAAACATCCTTGAAGCCCTGAAAAACAAAAGTTTAGGCGTTGGAATAATAGGACAGTTGAATATTAAGTCGGTTTCTTTGCACTAAACTTCAGAAACGATGAATTCTGTGGAAAACTTTTTTAACATATATATAACTTTTAAAGAAACAATTCGTGAATTGAAGGGCGCCGCTAATCCTTCAATGATGTCAAATCGTGCTGAATTCTTCTACGATTTTCAATAAAACAGCATGCATTTGACTATTTTCGTCATTTCACGGAATCATTGGTTTTATTATATTAGGTCCTTACATATGAAATTGGCGTTTTTCGTACTGGCCACTTTAATCACGATTTTCTCCTCTTTGGTAAGGAATTCCAAATTCAAATTTGTACAGCTATTTACTCATGTATTTGTGCTTCGATGACCGTCATTCATTTGTTTTTTTTTCTTCTGTTTTTTTCTGTTTGCGTCACTCATTTTACAAAATGGAAAACTTAAAATATCGCATTATTTACGAATACGAGTTCCGCCGTGGCACTAGTGCTGCGGAAACGACTCGAAGGGTGAATGATGTTTATGGCGGTCATGTTGCAAAAGAAAACACAGTTCGTTTTTGGTTCCAACGTTTTCGTTCTGGAAATTTCGACCTGCAGAACAAGCCCCGTGGACGGCCTGAGACCTAAGTTGATAATGAAGTATTGAAGGCTATTGTGGAAGCGGATCCATCGCAAACCACGTCCGAGTTAGCTGCAGGCTGCGGTGTTAGTGATAAAACTGTTTTAATTCACTTGAAGCGAATTGAGAAGATTAAAAAGCTTGAAAGGTGGGTACCTCACGAATTGACTGAAGCAAACCGGCAAACGCGCGTCGACTGCTGCGTTACATTACTGAACCGGCACAATAATGAAGGTATTTTAAACCGAATCATTACCTGTGATGAAAAATGGATTCTTTACGATAATCGGAAGCGCTCAGCGCAATGGTTGGATCCTGGCCAGCCAGCCAAATCCTGCCCCAAGCGAAAATTAACCCCAAAAAAGTTACTTGTGAGCGTTTGGTGGACTAGTGCCGGTATTGTTCATTACAGTTTTCTCAAATCTGGACAGACTATTACGGCTGATGTCTATTGTCAGCAATTGCAAACAATGATGGAAAAACTAGCGGCTAAACAACCTAGGCTGGTCAATCGCTCCACGCCACTGCTGCTTCACGACAACGCTAGACCACACACCGCACAACAGACGGCTACCAAATTAGAAGAGCTTCAATTGGAATGTCTAAGACATCCTCCGTACTCCCCGGACCTTGCTCCAACAGATTACCATTTTTTTTCGAAATTTGGACAACTTCTTGCAAGGGAAAAAATTCAACTCTGATGGGGCAGTCCACATCGCCTTCACAGATTTTATTGATTCCCGTCCGACTGGTTTTTTTAGTAAAGGGATCAATGAACTACCTATGAGATGGCAAAAGTGCATAGAAAACAATGGTTCATACTTTGATTAATTAAATATATTATATTTAAAAATATTCGTCTTTTTGTTCCTCCCATACAAAACGCCAATTTCATATGTAAGGACCTAATAGAATAAAGAATGATGAATCAATTAATTTTTTTTTTTTTATCATTTTTGTTCATCAAAAATCATTGTTTAAAAATGGTTGAAAAATCATTCACTGGTTCCAACAGTTCGTAAGAAAGCTGGTAGATGGCTCCACCGTAGCCCTTAAAGACGGATAAAAAGAGAAGGGAAATTTGAAGTGATTCAGGTGTGGCTCAATAGGATTCCCCCTGTAAGGGAAAGGTCGTGGGTTCAAGTCCCACTTGAGCGCTTTATTTTTCGCGATGTATTTCGAATATAAAATTTAAAGGTTCAAAGCATAATTGCAAATTAATACAAAGAACAAAACAGAACTTCGATGATAAACATTGGGAGAGTAAGGTGTCCAGCAGTGGACTACAATAGGTTAAAGTGATTGATGACAAAGAAAAATATTCTTATTTTAAAATTTCTTATTTTAATAATCAGTAAGTACAGTCTGGGTGTGACATCAGTGCAATGACCTGTTATAGTCTGTAAAAGTAATCACATCTAACTACGATCTAATCACAGGGTTCAAGTGTTGACGAATCAAACTCGATCTCGCTCAAAGCAATTATCTTTTGCACGTACCTACTAATTTATTAAAGGTCCTTTATAATTAGTTCGTTTTGAAGAGCTTTATTTCGTTCTGGGGCCTCTGGAACACAATCCGAGGTAATTTTGATTGCGAATATCAACTATCTATTTATGTACGACTAGCTTTTGCCCGTGGCTCCGCCCACGTGGAGGTCGGTTATCGCGGCCAAACATAGCCTATGTCCTTTCTTATTGTCTAACCTACCCCTATACCAAATTTGATCAAAATCGGTTCAGTGGTTTAGGCGTGAAAGCGTAACATACAGACAGACAAAGTTACTTTCGCATTTATAATATTAGTATGGCTTTGTATTTTTGAAACCCATCCTTTTTTAATTTTTGACCAAATATCCAATGTTTTTCTTAATATTATGAAAGTTTATGACGATGTTTAGGTACATTATTACTACTGAATCGATAAGGCAAAAAAAAATATTCAGTACAATTTATCCATCCATCCGTACGCTCACGCCTATTTCCTAGTTAGTACAAATCAATCTGAAATATGTTATTTCAGATTATACTGACTGGGAATCTAGCCTTGATCTATTCCAAACATAAACATAACGCAGAAACTCAAGTCGCTACTTACACCTCACTATACAGCCTGCCTGTCAATAATAATTTTTTTTTAAATATTTACTTAATGTAAAATCATACCCATTGGGTAAACGATACTTTACTAACTTTAGTCTAACCTGACCTCATACTCGTGTACAATGAAAACATATAAATTAGAAGATCGAGTTTCCTTTACAGGAGGATTAAAGAAATAAGCATTTTAATGGCTACGTAGCAATATAATATATCTGCAAACATTATGTGTGTATGGAAGAAAACGTATTGTGTTTTATTCCAATTCCGTGTCTGTCTTATAATGCCAAATGTTTGGCGAGGTGACGATGACGTGAGTTCTATGATTTTAAGCCTTCTGGCCACCCTCTCGGTTGACATCAATGGGGAGGAATTTTATGACTCCTGAACCTGCACTTTACACGTTAAGTCTTGTTTTATATTTTTTTTCTATTAATTTTGTATATTATGTAAATAAAATTTAGTATACTTTGTTTTTTTTTTGATATACATACATTATTATACATAAAACACCCAGACCAATGCAAATATAAATATTCATGCGGACATTATTTTTTAACTGACTGGAAATGTGACCCGCGTCCCTGCGTAGCAATCAAACGCTCTACCGCTACACCGCGGCGCCGTAAACACCTTCAAAAACGAACTGTCCAACTATGCCCTGAACGTGCCATGGACCCTTAGAAAGAAAAGTAATACTAAACTAAGAAAATGTCCTGCAGTAATGAATATTCCTCTCTAAATCTGTATGCAAATGAAATACAGATCTGCATCGTTTATTACCTCAGCTAATGAACCTTCATTGATTATTCAGAGGAAAAACGGGCTATCTAACAGACATTAGGAGCCGGGGAGTAAAAAACCGCAAGAATTGCTGTGCATAGATTCTTATTAACGTATGTTAATGGTTTTTGCTCGCATTAGTATCGCGTCACTGTTTTGTTCCCGTTTTCACGTGGTACGAATATAGTGGAAGTATTCACCACATATATTTTTAAAGACGTACGCGTGACCTCATTTACGTGGACTTAGATCTAAAATCAATTAAACCATAAAAATCTCGGCGTAAAACAGGCAAATATAACTATTCACACTGTTGAGGTTCAATAAAATAAATACTGTGAAAAATGTACAAGTGTTCTCAATATGTGAAACAATTTTTTTTTTCTATCACCCTAATAAAAATTTAATGCATACCAATATTTTTGAAGTTGGAAGGAAAAGGAGATATTTCATTTTAGTTCAGCTCTAAAACCTGTTTTGAAACGTGAATATCTACAAATCATGAAATATTTTAATTCTATTTTTTGAGAAATACCATAAATATTATATATTAACTTATATTGATGTATTTCATGTCCGTTGTTTCTCTATAAGTACAATAACCGATCGGACCGAAGTGACTGAATAAGTAGTCAGTATCGTCAAGTTTTGTGCCGGATACGAAGAAGAAGAATGTAATTCGATTCGTTCGATAAATACACAAACAACACAAACAAAATACAAAAACATAAACTTAGTGTTAAGTAACTTTGCTGCTAACCGTATTTGACCAAAAATAGGACACAACTTAAATTGGCCTTGAATTATTAACGAGACAAATACTTGTAACTTGGAAATTCAATCAATGTATTCAAACAATATAAATGAACGGCAAAGGGGACGCTTGCTACAATGATTGCGGCATCTTGACAAATAAATAGAAGAGGCATAATGGGTTTTATAATATTGACAAAATAGTACGCGGCCCAACATTGACCTGCAAAAGGCAGTTTAACCTCAGTTTCAAGCCGATATAAGGAATCACCCTTGTGATTTTATTGAAATATGTATGTAGCAGAGTGTTTGATTGACAGCCTTCGTGGCGTGACGGTCGTGAAAACGACCGCTACGCAGGAGGCGAGGGTTAGATCCGATACGTGACGATCAGGTCACTCGCAGATAGGAAAAGGAGAGGAAAGGAAAGAGTTAAGACAAGGGACCATCAAAATTTTTAATCCACCATAGACTAGGCATTGGGGATGAGGTTTTGTGGCATGCTTCCTTTTTACCGATTTGATGCAAAAAGCCCTCAAATCAAAAGGATAAAATGGAGTATGTGTAAGTTAGAAATGAATACGTCAAACAGTAAACTTTGTATGCACTTAGCACTAATAATAATTTGCACTGTATTGTTTAGATGATGTCGAAGTGTTTCGCAAACCGAATTTTCATAGAAATTTGTTTCTCAGAAAATGTTCCATTATATATTTTGCTTTTCGTGTTTTTATTTGGTAGGAAAGTATATTATTGTTTAAATCAAGTTCATGTTCGTAAGATATTTAATTAAGAGCACAAACGGAATGTCATAATGTAGGTTCTACCCATACCCATATTATAGTACGACATCATTAACTGTTGAATAGAAGTCCAGACGCTTAATTTGTCAGCTATTAGTGAGGGGTAACGTATTAAGGATTCAACTTAAACACTAATACAAGATTACTGTTCGGAACAACATTTTTTTATTCATTTATTTATATTAATCTGTGTAGACATGTATAAAAGAATTCAATAATCCCAAACGGGTCCAGTTATCGGAGTATTTACCATAAAAGGTTTAGTCCACTCTCGACCCCTCGACCCCTAATTAAAGATTTCTTTATTGGTGTCCTCTCGGCCCTTAAACCTATCTAGTCTACTCTCGCCCCCTAATTTGATAATTATCTAAAATTAATATTTTGGTACAGTCATGAACAGACTATACAAAAAGCAATGGTAACTAAGTGAGCATTAACCGACCTTACAAGCATGTGGTTGTGAGTTCAATCCCGAGTGGCGGTACAAATATAAAAGGGTCCCGACCCCTCCACCCACTGGAGTTTCCCACTGGTGGGTGGAGGGGTAATTCACGATTACCCTCCACCCACCATGCAAGTGTGTACCGATATAAGTATAATTTTTCAATAAATTTTAAAATTTATATTGCATATTTTATGTATTTTTTTATTTCATCTAAAAAAGAATATTAGAAGTTAGAGCCGAAGTTACCCCTGAGCGCACAATATGATACACCCGGGGATAGTCCCCGCTAGGTGCAGAGACTATTGGAATAATGGAAACTAGATTGTCATTATTATTATGTTTATTATTATGTTAGTTTTAATTTACTCATTATTTTAGTTTAATTTATTATTTAGTGAAATCATGTAGAAATAATTGTATAATATTATAATATTATTTAATAAAATTAAAATACTATTGCACAAATCATTAGTGACATTAGATGTCATTCAAATGATAGATAACTTATCTTTGTTTGCTTCTGCCAGTGATTTTTCAAGAAGAGATTTTATGAATCCTGGCCATTACACTACCGACGTGAACCCACTTATAGCACAAGCAATTTACCTTAGATGGAGGGGGTTAGAGGGAATATTAGTAACTTTGGTTCTAATATTATTTTTTATATGAAATAAAAAAATATATAAAATATGCAAGATAAAGTTTAAAATTTATCGATAACTTATACTTATTTCGGTACACACTTGCATGGTGGAGGGAAGGGGTAATCGTGAATTACCCCTCCACCCACCAGTGGGAAACTCCAGTGGGTGGACGGGTCGGGACCGATATAAAAATCATTTTGTCTAATATTAATCTAATAGTCATATAACTTACCATTACTGACGGTGGAGAAAACTATTGTGAGGAAACCAACATAACATAAAAACATAACATTGCAGTTTATGTCATTATACGCCTACACCTCTCGAAGGACCAATTTTCAATATGCATATATGGGTAGACTGATGAATGATTTATCATCCTAAGTGTACTAATGGGGGTCGAGAGGAAACTAAAACTTGACTGTGAAATAAAATCTACTATCGACCCCCAGGGGCCGAGTGTAAACTATGGTTAGGGGTCCAGTGGACAAATTATTTATTGGGGGTCGAGGGGTCGAGAGTGGACTAAACGCCATAAAAAGGGACTGACCAGAGGTTCAAGTTATGTTCTAGATTTTGACATGTTTTTAACTAAAATATAATAAAACTTGAAATCTGTCTATAATTGGCGGAGATATCAGTGAACATACATAAAAAAAAGAATATTATGTATACAGACGAAGTGATAACCTCCTCCTTTTTCGAAGTCGGTTAAAAAGTAAGTATACATGGCTTGAAAATTTCATCAATTTAGTAACACTAGTTTTAAGGTTAGCAAGTTTTAAAGGTTGAAACAAGTCCAGAGTACCTGAAACAAATAACAGGATCGTAGCAAGTTGAAGCATATGACCTCTGCCTACCCTATCGGGCAAAGGTGTGTATACATGTAAAATCGTTTATTTATACTTCACGAAGCGTTAATATTCTCACAGCAAACGAATTACGGCTCTCTTATCTATTAACAACCTAATATCCGCATGTGATATTCCTCGGAAAAAGGCAACCATTTGATAGATGCCTTACGCTTCTTTTCGCCATCGTTGGTGTTCATAAATTATACATAAGTGCCCAAACCCTCGCGTAACTCTCGGCTCGATAGTTGCTGTAAACTTAGTAGTTGAAATGAGTTTGAGCTTCTTTTGTTGTAATGAGATTCTAAATATTGGAACATGTTCTCAGAAACCAAATATCTGCGATTAAAAGTAGCCTAAGTGCTGTACCAGACTATAACAGCTACTAACTTGTTCTTAGTTTAAGCACCCCCAATTAAAATAATATGTTAAGCAGTTTGGTATATTCACTAAAATAAGCTACGAAATAAGCACATGAAGCACGTAACGAGTAGCTGTTGTTACCAACGCCAGAAATTCTTAACTTGCCCATACAAAAATAAGACCACACTTCTCATATGTGAAATAGAAGTACCTACTAATGTTCTCTGGGTAGGAACTTAAGATGTTACGCAATTAGGCAACTCAGAATGGCCCTTTATAATTATAATAAGAGGAAGAATATCATAATAATTTATCTGCCTATTGCCGATTTGAATAACTTGCTTAAATGTAACGTTAAGGTGAACCGTGTATTTTTGTAGCATGAAGTCATAGAACTCCAAATAATACGTAGCGTAGGTAGTATTTAAAGTTGTATGGGTGAAACTGGCAGTTCAATGCTGAGATGGAGCCCTATTTGGGTTCGCACAGTGTGGAGTGTTGCACCCGTAAAATAATTAATGTAATATAGGTACCTACTAATTATAATTTTAATACTTACTATAATACTACCTATTTGTATGATGCACGCTGTGTGGTACTTAAATAAAATATTTTTCTTTCTTTCTTTCTTTCTTATTTAAGTCAATGTTACCATTTTAGTAACACGGTGTGATATCTAAACCTCTTTATATTGTTTATACTGTTGATTGATAGCACTTGATACTTGTACCTTTCCACTATATTGGTAATTGTATCAACAGTCAATGAAAATGTGATATACTACATTATAAATGCGAATACTACATTAAACATAGGTACTAATATTATAAATTTGAAAGTAACTTTGTGTATCTGTCTGTTTGTTACGCTTTCACGCATAAACCACTAAACCAATATTGATGAAATTTAGTACGGAGGGTGTCAGCTAAGACACCCTGAAGCAACACCAACGGGAGGAGCCGAAGGCTAACGCTGGTGTAGAATAAAACTTGCTGTTTAAAGGACCTTTAAAGTGAGTAGAACTATTAAGTGTATGGTATACGAGTACTGAAAAACTATATATATTATCAACAATGATGAAACTAACTAACATTATGGAAGTAAAATCTTACATACTTATAATCAAAATGGTCAAGTGTTATTTTCATCTAAATACGAACCCAAATGTTCTTTTCATTACCAAAACAAGGTTACGTCCCACAAACGTGAGCTCACCCACAAAGCTCTAATAAATCTAAGCGATACCAATGAAAAATGTATCTGAACAAAAACGCCTACAATAAAGTTACTTGTCGATAAATAATCTCTTTGACAATAACTCCGTGTTCTGCGAAGACTTGCAAAGAAATGAATTATTCGTATTTGAGAGAGAATTTCCTATGTAATTGGGATACGTTTACAGAAAACAATACTGAGGATAACATTCTGTAATTGCGTTAATATTTTGCATATTTATGTACCTAGTTAAGTTAGCTGGTGTAGGTAAGAAGGTAGTATCGTAAGCGATTAAATGTGTATCATTGAGATATCGAAGACCGTGTGACCTACGAAGGCAACCCATAGAATGGACTTAGACGATACGCCTAGATACAATATTAAATAGCAAAGCGACTGGTCGATGCATCGCGTGAACAAAGGGCTAGCTTCTTTTTTGCACAACGGATTTTCACTGCCATCCAACGTCGCCAGCCTTTTGGGCATGTTACCAGTCAACATCGATGGGGATGAAATTTTCGACGCGTGCACTCCTTTTTTTCGAATTCTTTTATATTCTTGTAAATATTTTAGTTAAGTAACTAAGTTATTTTTAATTAAATGACAAAATATTTAAAAAATACACAACTCTAAACATATATAAATATACCTACAAGCACACAGAAATTTAACAGCCCAGTAGATGCTCTGCTAAGGTAAAAAGACATAAAATAATACGGAAGTACTGCACCTCCAATTCGTTTAAATACCATAACGACTGCCCTCATAGTAGAGACGTTAGGGAGACGTTTATGAGACATGCTCCCTTTCATATTTCGCTCCAGTTCCAAGGGGCTACGGTCTTGAGTCACCTCCAGTGGGGACCCTTTAATTTGGTATTTTCCACGCGAGTACGCTCAGCTTTTTAGATTAAAACATCACGTAAATTTGCGTAGCTTACGGGCCAGAATGAAAATGTTCGCACGCCCGTAATTTCAAGGCTAGTACTATAAGTACGTCAGACAGAAATTTACACTCAGAAGAAAATGAGTGTCTTGGAATCTAAGGTGGTACATTTTGAGTTTTATAGGAGAAAGTGTTTAAGTTTATTCGTAGATGACCTAGTTTTAGGATGTGTACGGAAGAAAGTGAGTTTAAAAAAAACCTCTTAAGTATTAAGAATTTGAAAACATATCATTTAATGAAATAGCTAGTACATTTAATATGATTTTTTCAGTAACATGAGAATATTTCAACAGTATGTCTTAAATATCAGCCCGTTAATTGCAAAACCTCTTAATTGCACACAAAATAACCTAAACTGTATCACTAATGTTACACCATGGGTTATAACTGGCTCAGCTGTTCATTTTGTACCAATTGTTAAAAGTTTCAAACTGCGAATCGACCGCAATCACAAAAAAAAACATAAAGCTAGTGTTACCTTTTTCATAACAAAGGAGAGCTATTCGATAGTTTAGCACTCTCCTGTTCGGCCACACTGTGGGAAAATAAACAGATGATAGATTTCACAATAAAATAAAACCTTTTACATTCCATCTGAATATCGGGAGTAGCACTAAAAATAGACTTTTCATGTCAGCTGAATATGAGACAAATCCCATATAGTTAATTCGTAGCGTGATCAAATTTTACAATATTTTTTACAGTTTGAAAACGAATTCAGTGAATATCGAGGCATTGTTATTTTCAGTCCGAGTAATTTATATTTTGGAATATATGTATTCAGTTTACAGAATTTTGATGGGGAATCCGTAGCGACCGCTACTACGTAGGCAGGTGCTGACAGGGAACCGGTCAAAGTCCTGTCCATCATGTTGAAGCTTAAGCAATCATATAATAGTAAAATAAAATGTCATGTATATCAGATTTTTTTTTTCTTATAGGTATAGATTTTTGGTTGACGGACGTAGCAAGACTTTCATCTTGGTTGGGGGCAATCACTGAGATAAACTTTCCCATAAAAGCCTTATAACCCAAAATGAGGAACGGCTATATGGACACTGGGCTCCAAAGTGAAAGCTTCGGATGCCACCAGAAACAACGGCAAGATGATCCATACTAATATTATAAATGCGAAAGTAACTCTGTCTGTCTGTCTGTCTGTATGTTACGCTTTCACGCCTCAAACACTGAACCGATTTTGATGAAATTTGGTATAGGGGTAGATTAGACCTTGAGAAAGGACATAGGCTATGTTTTGTCGCGATAACCGACATCCACGCGGGCGGAGCCGCGGGCAAAAGCTAGTTATAAATATTTTTCAGCGATAGATAGCTTCCTCATAGCGGCGGGGGTAACGGTTACTCTGAGTTATTTAGTTCAATTTCTAATGTAAAAAATCCCCAAATTACATTATACCGTAGCTTAAACGTAAACAGAGCGCTAGTGAACTTTACCTGTGTGTGTGTGTGTGTGTAGTGTCTCCTTAGCGCACAATGAACTTTCAAAGATAAATTTAAGTTAAGGTAGTCATCTTCTCATATGTTCCAACCCCCTCAAGCTTCGCCTCACCCAAGCAAACAATGAGGGGGATAATATCGAACTCAAACTGGCTGAAACCGAACCGTATAACGTCATATGCCTGTGCTATAAACAAATCACGGGTGTATTGTGGTTTGATGAACAATAATTCCAAAAAAGCTAAGCATAACTGTATCTATGTATATATTTACGAATTAAAATGTTTCTAAATAACTGTATCTCCATACCAAAAACCATATATTATAACCATACATAAAAAGTAAAAGGAAAGATAAATCGCTCATGGGAAAAGGGAAGTAGTAAAGAGGACCCAGGGTCTAATGAGCTAGGTTTGGATGGAAATGGCTATTGCATTTCGTAAAGTCACATTGGTGTCGTAGCAAAAATATGCGGCTTAAAGTGGATCAGATACAGGGAATCAGGTCAATAAGTTTTATTAACCGTAAGTTGGAAAAATTTTAAACTGATCAACTCGTAACAGAATCAATATTTACAGGATGATCAACTTTCGTAACTGTGCAAGAATTGACCTACTTTCCTACTAATATTTTAAATATGAAACTGAACTAGTTTGTTTACATTTTGCTATCGGTATACATGTTTGCCTGAACTTCAAGTGCATAGAAAAACTATAACCATCGTTGCACATAAAATATTTACGCTTTACTAGAGCCAACAAAATTTCACATTTTTAAAGACAAAGTTCACGGGAATGAAAATTTTACAAAAACATTACAGTATATATTTTAAATATTACTTTACTTTACTTTACTCATCAACATCATAGCCCATCCTCCTAGTTATTTTCCGGCTGTGTCCGAAATCGTCTAAGCGGTGGTGTTGACTTGGGCCGCGAAGGTGTCGAGAACATCCTGTAGTTAAGGAATTTTTACAACATTAAGTATGCTAACTATACAAATCATATCGGGCGTGTCTCGGTAGCCGAATTGGTCAGGCATTCCCCCTGTAAGGGAAAGACTGCGGGTTCGAGTCCCGCCCGAGAAGATTCTTTTTCCCTATGGATTTGATCCTGTAGTTACACACAAAAATATTAATAAAAATATAATTAGTTCAGTATTTAAAAAAGCTACTTTCTTCTATCGATTAATAATGGCAAGACTAACAACATCTCCCCCAGATTGACTTCAATCTAAAAATCGCACAACACGTGCTGCCTTAACGACGACATTATAACTTTTTTATTCTTACTTTTTCAATCCATGGCTAAGGCAGGGCTAAGGCCACCTCCCAAGAGTGTTGTTTCGATTCTACGCCACCATTCTTTCTCGTGATATATAGAAAGGATTACACGAAAAAAGAAAACTAATATTTATAAGGTCAATTTGAATTCAAAGGAATCAATACTTTTTATTAAAATTGTTAGGTCAAGTCCACACCCTGACCAGAATAGAATCAGAATGTGATAATGACAGCCTCTAAGGCGTAGCGGTATTCGCGCTCAGGACAAATATTATAAGCATGACACCTTCGCTGGAATATTCACAATGTACATACTCTCTCTCTCTCTCTCTCTCTCTCTCCCTCTCTCGCCCCCCCTCTCTCTTTCTTCTTTCTCGCCCTCTCTCTATCATTACACTTTCTAGGTATTCTCGGTACTGCTTAAATTTACATTATCTATTTTAAGATTTTCTAAGACAGGTCCTCTTCTTGTATGATAAGAACGCCATTAGTAAAATAGAGTAAATCATTCTAGTTATCTTATAAGATGATTTAGTTGATACATACAGAATAATCTAGACTAATATTATTATTCCAATGTGTTTATATGTATGGCAACTTGTTTTGGCTAAAATGGCAACTTTTTGAAATGCGGGAGAGAGATCAAAATTCAACGCGAGTGAAACTGTAGGATACGTATAGTTTAAAATAATAATTATGATTGTATTCTTTGTTGCACATCAAACAATGGTAATTTTGTATTGCTCATAATTCTAAGAACATCGAAGCTCTCCAAAAACTATTTCAACTTTACCAAATTGAAAATACAAAATATAAAATTCATTATAAACTCAGCTAGCTACTAACGTCAAACGAGTTTGATATTTGCTCCTAAAAAATGCAAAGGGCGTCGAATAAATCATCATGTATTTTAACGACGGGGTTTCGACATAATATCGATAACAGTGTTCCAATGCCGTGAAATAACTGGCTATAAAATTTTACGTGACACATTACATATGCAAAATTAAATTGCACAAAAAGTTTCAGTGGGTACTGTCGCCAACAGAAGGGCTTTATAGAATTTGTTATTTTATTTAGATGTATGGAAACGAGTATTCTTTCGCGGTATTGCCTAATATTTTTCAGTTGATGGTTCAAATTGTAAATATTGAAATGGTACAATCAAAAAGTATCAAAGGCAAGCCCGATATTAATAAAAACTAACTATGATACTGTATTGCAAATCCTACCACGTTTTGTTTGCTGAATGGATCCAGTTGAAAGGCATCGGAATGGATTGTAAACTAAACTAATATTTATGCCGAGAATAGGTTTCTATGGCTTACCGGACCTGGATCAAAACTCCACGCGGGTGAATTCGCGGGTAACAGCTGGTTACCTATAGATACTGTTTAAATAGCACCGATAAATCGATGTGTATATGCTGAAGACAAGGCTTCGATTTTTCATATAGAGTGATTTTATATCGATTACTAGCTTTTGCTCGCGACAAAACATTTCTTAAAAGACGTCGTTGTACGAAGTTTCAAGCTTCTTACTTTGAAAATGACGGAATGTCTATACAAACGTTTATCACCTACTAGCTATTGCCAGCGGCTCCGCCCGCATGGATGTCGGTTATCGCGACAAAACATACCCTATGTCCTTTCTCAAGGTCTAATCTACCCGTATACCAAATTTCATCAAAATCGGTTCAGTAGTTTAGGCGTGAAAGCGTAACATACAGGTAGACAGACAGACAGACAGACAGACAGATAGACAGACAGAGTTACTTTCGCATTTATAATATTAGTATGGATTTTACCCTCTTAGTAATTAAATTTTGCCCCTTTATTAACAGAATTTTCAAAAATTCTTTCATAGTGGATCTACTGTCAAAATTTCCATTTTGTAGGTCCAGTGGTTTAGGCTCTGCGTTGATGAATCAGTCAGTCGGGACAAGTAATTTTATATGTATAGATTATCTCGTGGAATGTTTGAAAACTGTTTTTTAATGTTAATGATTTTCTCCAGCCACAGGATAATATAACTCGATAAAGCGCTGAGGGAGTCTGCACTGAATTCAACGGTGACCGATTATCCATTAATCAATTTCTCTTCACTGCGGCTCCCCTGTAATGAAGACCGCCTGAAAAGATCGCTAAATCTGCGGGTTTGTCTACCTCGCAGCAGAGTAATTATACTTCATTATTGTACTATATGGTGGAAAATTGGAATGTAGTCGATAAAGGAAATAAGTATACATCTTTTCATATTATAAAGTTGTAAGAAATCTTGTAGGTATACTACATCAAAAGCCAACTGCGAGTATTTACAAGTAGATAGCCTTTTACACGCCGCGCTCTGCACGCTCTTATTATGAAGAAATACTTACTCATTGATGGCTGGTGCAGTTTCCTATTAAGTTTAAATCCGTAGCTTAGAAGTTTTATTTTCTGAATCTTAACTTTAATCCAATAATAATAATATGATTTATCATCCTCATAGCGAATGTAACGAAATATTTTATGACAGCAACTGCCGTGTAGCCTCCCAACTTTCGCTATTAACAGGTGCACCGAATGGCAGGTAAGCTTGACCTAGGTACTGATTTGTACAATTTTAAAGTTTAAATTTATTTTCAATGGTGAAAATGCTGGAATTCATTTAATCTTTAAATTTATAGATGTACGTTATGTCACATGAATATCGAATATCGATAAATTATATGAAATTTATTAAGCATTATTCAATAAAATCTTGACGCTTCTGATTTTTATGACATTAATCACACATTCGTTTAAACGTCAACGGAAATTGTCAATGTGAAATACCCAATCTACTATTAAACAGCGTTTTTTACGATCGAATGACCTCTGTATATTTATCAGATGAAGCATGCTTTCAATGGTTTACAACGAAGCAATAAGAGCGGTGTACAATTGGCTCCATTATTAACTAAAAGGGAAATACCAACTTCCAATAGCAAATAGCTCACCGATAACTCGATGTTTTATTGGAAATACTTTCGAACAATAGAAGAATTTTGCAAGCCCGTCCATTATTTGGCGGGGTTATGAGCGAATAAAACAATCTTATATATTACTAGCTGTCCCGGCGAACTTCGTACCGCCAATTTTTTCCCGCCCCACGATCGGCGTCAGATCCCGTTCCCGCTGCACCATTTAGGGGGATGAAAAATAGATGTTGGCCGATTCTCATAGATACCGGATAAGCACAAAAAATTTCATCAAAATCGGTCAAGCCGTTTCGGAGGAATATGGCAATTAAAACTGTGACACGAGAATTTTATATATTAGATTACTTAAATATCTGAATTTTAAAACATCATACTCAATATTAATTCATAAACTAATGAATTTCATAAAGCAAATTACTGCTTCTGAACAAATTTTAAGGTGTTATTTTGTTGAATTAAGTTCGCCTTCCGGCTCTTTCTCCTCCACTTCGCACGATCTTGGGCGTCCAAGGTTGTGAGGTCGTTTGCACGCAGGTCACCATCCAAGACGCTAAGCCAGTACTTCTTGGGCCCTTCTACCTGGATCCGGTGGGGGTATTTGTTGTATTAAGTGAATAATAATATATTTTATTGAAGTAATATTTTAGATAATTGTATTACTATTGAATTGTGCTACACTCCACAAAGTCTAGGGCCTAGAGCTCCGTGGATCACTATGTAAGACCTCAGTTTAGTTGTAACGATTTTCATTCTTGAAATGCTTGAAATTGACTAATAATATTATTAAATTAAATTCACTGGGTATGTAAATGCGGCCTACCATGATGGGTTAATACATAAGTGACCATTTTTTGGATCATGATCCAGAGGAAAAGGGATAAATCGATACAGCGTATAGCTTAGTTCTTCTCCCTCTAGATAGCATTCCAGATGTGACAAAAAAGTTACAATTTTATAAAGTCTTAGTCAGTTCTAATATATTTTCATAACATCGAGTTAAAGAAAAATGTCCTATTTATGCAGGAACAGAGTAATCAAATCAAATCGTTGCGTTGCAGACATAGAGATCTTTTGTGAAGTATTTCTCCATTTGAGCGGTTCCAGTCTTCTATATTTTTTTATACGACGGATACAGATAATGTTTAGCATTTACATATACATAACACGGTCATATCCAACGTGATTCAGAAAGGTAGAAAAAGATATTACCTACCTTTATTTCAAAACGAGATTTATTCAACTTTTTCTAACGTTTGCTCCACTGTGTGTGACAGGGTATTTGTTTGTTGAAATTAGCACTTTTTGCTAGTGAGTTTTTGTATCTAATTCAGGTTCAAAATGATATTAATTTTACGTAATGGAACGTCAACAGCAAACATTATCATAATAGGTTTAAGCTAAGGTCACGGTTATTTTTTATCTATGATTATGTTTTTTTTTTAAATATATCTGTCAATTTCACTGCACACTTGTCCACAAAGTAGAAGTCACCATTTAAAATTCTATAACTAAAGTGTTAGTGAGTGTTACACTATTTATATTCACAACCTCTCATATTTATAACAATAGTACGATGATTTACATTTTTGAAATCTTTCACATTTATAATTTAGAAGGTATATCGGCCAAACCGTTCCGCAAAAAAAATGAGACAAAGGCTCAATGTAGCGCAGGTATATGTTTATGTTCAAAGAGGACGAATTTGATCAGCTGTCCACGTAGTGAAACAGTGATTCTTTGGGACTGTTAGGAAGAAAACCTCTTAAAAAGCACTGATTTTCGTTTCCAAGTGGCTTACCTTGTGTGGCGTGGCCGTAGTGAACGCGACTGCCACGCAGAACGTGGGGGTTCGATCCCCGCTCAGTGCAAATATTTGTATGCGTGAATATGGTTATTTGCTTTAGTCTGGGTGTTTCTATATATAGCCATTTGCTAACACACGCGCGTTTCTTTATATTATTTTAATTATGTTTTCTGTATTATTTTGTCACAATAGCAAGCAGTAAAATACTCATATGTAGGTATGTATTTACAAAAAAAAGTATCCAAATATGTTTATCCGCATACTAGATTCCATAACACAAGTTAGTTAAGCTGTGCTTACCATGGGTCTGTATAGTGTTGTGTAGAATATTGAGAAATATTAAATACTAGCCTTTGCCCGCGGCTCCGCCCGCGTGGATGTCGGTTATCGCGACCAAACATAGCCTCAGTCCTTTGTCATGATCTAATCTACCCCTATACCAAATTTCATCAAAATCTGTTCAGTGGTTGAGGTGTGAAAGCGTAACATACAGACAGACAGACAGACAGACAGACAGAGTTACTTTCGCATTTATAATATTAGTATGGATAACGCTAACGACTCGCACGTATTTCTCAAATGAAGGTTGTGCTCTTCTAGCAAATGGCCAGGGCATTATAGCAGGCTGATAAATACTTTGTTCTACGAGTTTGCCATCTTTTTCCGCAATATTCGTTTCGACATTGACATGCCCGCGTTTTCGTGTGCGTCGATGTGTTAAATGGAGGAATTCACATGAAAACAACAAAGATGTGCTACAGTGATGATGACAGTTTGGCGATGGGTTTGTATGTTTGATGTGTACTCGTATGTATTTTCCATAATTGATGATACTTTATAGAACAAAATAATATATGATGGTTGTATAAGGTAAGCTTCGGTACACCTGCTGATCGACGGAAGACACACTGGTGAAGATTTTCTTCTAGGACGTGAGAAACCCGTATGAGTCAAACTACAGGAGGAGACAGATGTAAGGATTGTCTCGAATGTGGTTACTTCCACAACTTAAATCCAAGACTTGAATGATTTTTAATAGCATTTATTATGCTAACTTTTAAGTTCAAAAAACATTGGAAAAAATGAAATGCTCAAGTAAGACTCGAACTCACGACCTTTCCCTTACAGAGGGACTGCTCTTCCAACTGAGTTATTGGCCACACTTGAATCATCCCAAATTTTCCTTCTCTTTATATCCGTCTATAAGGGTGACGGTGCAGCCATCTACCCACATTCTTACGAACTGTTGGAAACAATGAATGATTTTTCAACCATTTTTAAACATTGAATTTTAATGACTGCGCCCAAATATTTGAATGAATTTTTTATAGCATTTATTATGCTAACTTTTAACTTTTAAGTCCAAGACTTTCAACTTCGAGTTCAAGATTCGAAATCAACATCAGGCATTATTCTTGCATATCGCATTCATTCATCAACACAGATGTTAATGGAAACTTTGCACAATATCGTAAACTTTTAAAGAGAATACGAATCCATCATTATCGGCAGTAATTATCATCATTAGCTATTGAATTGATATGCTCATTAATCAGCACAATGTCTATATTTACATAAACTATAATATCACAGCCTCACCTGTCATGATCACTAAACGAATTAATGCGTGTGTGCATGATAGGCGAACACCCGCAGTAACCACTTCACTTAGAATGAGTGAATTTAGGGTGTGGTTCCAGTAACAGTTGTATATTTACAAACTAGGAGATATTCTTTATATACCAAAGACTTCAAAGTTTATGGAACATACAAAAAGACACGCCTCTTTTTTCATGATTCTCCAAACTTCAGATTTAAATAATTGCGGGTGAAAGGGATCTAAATATCATTCCTAATAAAATTATAAAATAAAAATAATAACGTATTGTACACTACCTTATAATTACCATTAGGTATGATAATTTCCCTTCTTTAACTTTTGTTTTGTGTGTTTTCCACATGGATTTCCATATCTTTGCATGCTGCATGCAATATTTTCGTATTTTCTTACGTATTCTACACTACTATAAATAGATATACACAATACCGAAACCGTTTATTATTTCCATTTATCGCTATAAGTGAGAGCATACCCTAAGCTAGGGAGCGAATTGTTAAAGTGGTAAATTCGAAGGGCTCCCTATTATTTCGCCGAAGTGATTTCCCTTGGAGTGTTTGCGATAACTTGAGTTTTTTATCTGCGCTAACAACGTCTCCGCTGCGTAATGTTCACATCTGTTTTGAATTAAATTGTTGGGGGAAAGTTTACTTATTTTATAAAAAGGATCGTAAATACAAGAATCTGTTTTAATAAATCAACTCCAAATATTGTTGGAAAGTAAAGAGCGGCTAAAGTAAAATTCGTATAGGGTAAAATGTTTCTGTTGCCTACATTTTTTGCAGGACATGAAAGTTTGTATAGAAGGATGGTTGGATATTTGTTACTCAATCACGCCAGAACTTCTAGATAGATCTGGAAGAAATTTGTTATAAAGGTAGAATATAAACTGATAGAGCACAAATGACAAAGGCTGCTTATTCCGAGAAAAGGGTTCCGTGATGCAAACGGTCAGAACCACAGACGAAAGCCAGTTAACATTATAAACAGTTACTTTCATAATCAAACAACTCACTTTTGAATAAAAGCTATGTAACCGAACACTTTCGGTCAATATTACACTACCGCGCAGCGAAATGTTCGCTCCGAGTAAATGCAAACGTTAGCCTAAGTAAATATCAAAGATGACAGCTGACGTGGCGGGAAATTGGGCTGTCTTGCGCTAACGGGTTAATGCAGTTTTTATTTGATCATGCAGAGTGGCTTCCTTTATATAACTTTACAAACAATAGTTAGCAGAATGCTTACCATCTGTAACTAACAATACAGCTGTACAGCTGAGGAATTTTTGTTTGTTTAAACATGCTAGTCTCTAGCGCCTATTAATAAACAGCACTTGAAGGCTCAGTCTAAAAAGTACTGTTAGAAAAAGGAACTTTAAAATATGTTGAAAAATAACTTTGAGTAAATCAAACTTTGTCTAAAACTAAAGAAGTTCTATTGTTATATTGAACAGTCTTAAAATCTAAGGATTTTCAACATATGGTTAAATGATCTCGCGCCTGCCGACTTGTGCCTGGACTAGAACTTTAATTACTTTACTATTCCAGACTAAAAATTCATTAAATAATCACTGTGCCAAAAAACTCAATAAATTTTCACACAAAAATGAACTCCGATCACCATTGGATACCTATAAAGCTTCTACAATCTGGATCTTACCGAAATGTTGACAAACCAAAATTTAAAGCTTACAGTAAAATTTTCGAATTCTACATATTTGTTCATCGAGATTCATATTCTAATGTTGTCAATTACCAGACTAGTGATAAAAGTAATGTCTTAAGGAAAGTATTAACTATGAAAGTGTAAGGCTACAAGGGGAGAGGTAGACCTAAAAAGAGGTAAATGGAATGTGTGAAGGATGATATGCTTAAGAAGGGAGTGAATGTTGTAATGACTGCAACTAGAGATGAATGGAGAAAACACATTATGTGCCGACCCGAAATAAATTTGTGATAAGGATGATCATGAGGATGATGATGATGCCAGACCTAATACATAGTTCTATTTATAACAATAGTAAGAAATTGAAACCTTATTGTAGATATAGAGATACTTGCCCGGAATTCCTAATAGTTTCAGAGTATGATCTAGTGTATTCTTTACTCGTATAAACCATAACTAGGTCTTCCATATTCCGAAACATTTTTACACAGTTCCGAAATCCGTGCCAAGTTCCGAAGCTTATCGAGGCATGTACGTCGTGTAGGTACAGCACACGTCCCGTCCAATACATACAGCAAAAGCTTATAGTACTTACCTACCTATGTCGAGCAAGAAATATATATCATAGCTAAAAGTAGTTTGATTCTAGATCCATTTGTTATTTTTCAGGTGTAGTGTAGGTGTAGGTGTAGTTTATTTCATTTTTTTGTCCATTACTACTGTTACCTGTTTTTTTTATTTTTCATCATGACGAATCTTCGTTTTTTTTGTTTGTTTGTCAATTTATTGGACTATCATTCGCAATAAGTAAATATATAATTTGTGGGCTTGTAATTAGCAATATATTAATGTTTTTAGTCTGCAACCCTTCCTAAAAGTAAAAATAAATAAAAATAACAAGTCGGTACCTAATAGTTAATTAAATAAAGTAATGGGTAATGAAATCAAGTAATAGTTGATTAAAACATAAGCACCTACAAATTACTTAACTATTCGTAGATCTGATTAACGTTTGCTTTAAACGAGCATAGGTAACTTACATATTCGAAATAATGCTACTTATACAATAGAAAGCCTATCCATTTATCAATAAGATATAGTAAATGTAACAAGACATCTAGCCTTATAAATATTTAACAACAAAGGCTCGTTCATACGACAAAATTATGCAGGGTAGTGACGTGAAACGAATGCAGGCTATTTTTGAACGACTGAGTGAAAACAAACGGTTGAAACTGACGCGCCTTTTAGACAACATAATAATATAAATACATATAATATTTACAACTGTAAATTGTCAAAGGGATAGGGCACACACAAGTAATACCTTTAATGGTTCCCTAAAATGTGAAGTATGAAGGCCTAAAAGCATTTAAAAAGTTAGAAAAGTAAGTTGACCAAATCCTATATTTGGTCAACTTACTTTCCTCCTCCCTTCTCTTTTTTTATAGGTCACGTCAACTTGACTTCGCCTGATGGTAAGCTGAGGGAAAGAGGGTCACCATTAAAATTATCAATTGTAATATAATTTCATTCGGCAGTCATTCATCATTTTGTATGGCCTCTGCTCGGGTCCTCATATGTCGATTTCCAGTTGGCGAAGGCGGTCATTTTGGAACCCTGGAGTCCCGCTCTTTTACTCTTTCTCTTGGCTTCTGTCTTTTACGGGAGCGACTGCTGTCTGACCACCCAACTCCATGAGGAAAGCCTACACCAGAATTGCATTATGTTAAGCGACTCAGCTACACTCATGTCGGCTGCTATATTAATGGTACCTGTGTAAACAATTTTAGTTATGCAGATGACATGGTGCTGCTGGCTCTCTTGATTAATGCGTTAAGAAAGTTGTTGGGTATATGTGAAGCATACGCGGAGACGCATGGCCTCAAGTATAGTTCGAAAAAAAGTGAGATACTTGTATTCGGGCCAGGCCTACGCCAGTTGGTGCCTCCGGTATACCTGAACGGCGTTGCCATAAAGCTGGTTAACAAATTTAAATATTTGGGTCATATACTGACTGATGACCTCAAAGATGATGAGGGCATGGAGAGACAGTTGATGAGGAGGACATAGAGAAAGATGATGAGGACATGAGATGAGAGAGCGTAGAGCGTTGGCGGTGAGAAGCAATATGCTGGCTCGTAGGTTCACCCGATGCACAGTACCACTCAAGATAACGCTTTTTAGGGCATATTGTCAATCTTTGTACTCGAGGCCTGTGGCTGAGTTACACGCAGTGATCCTGCAACACCCTATGTGTCCAGTACAACAATAATTTCAGAATGTTGCCTGAGTGCCTCCGGAATGTTTGCCAAAATGCAAACAAACGAGTTTAAGGCGATTATCCGAAAAAAAGCTGGTAACCTGCTGAAACGCTGGCGTGGCGCGAACAACAGCATTCTGAAAGTCATTGCTCACAGGTTTCACTGCCCTATCCAAAAACATGGTAAGGGTAGTAAACGGCAATCAATGAATTTTTCAAATTATTTAATTCTATTTTAATTTCATTTTAATGAAATTGATACTAACAATATAACTAAGATAATTTTAAGTACATCGTTACTAATACCAACACTACGGACTAAAACTAAGGTCTGAAATAAATGATTTTGTAATTTGTTTTTAATGTTGATTGATGGCACTTGGTTGAGTAAAACACTTTGTACTTTTCCACTATATTTTATTTTTCACCTGACCGGCTTTACATCATACCTTTAAGAATGCCGTGGGGCGAAACCGGTCAGGTGAAAAATAAAATATAGTGGAAAAGTACAAAGTGTCTTACTCTGTATGATTATGTAATTTAATTCAATTTAATAAGTAGGATCCATATACCCAAGCTTTCAGCTACAGTAAGACTATGACGGTCTTCAATTACCATCATATAAAGACGAAAAATATAACCTTTCGTCGATAGATGGGTAACAAATATGAACGTGTTTTCGGCAACGAATTTTTTAGTGTGATATCAGCAAAAATCGACCAAACTCCAGTCTAAAGCTCCACTACTTACCATAATATACTCAATAAGAATCAAATGCGATGAAGTTTGACCTTTACAAGTATTAATCTCGTTACAGTAGGAACAAATTCCTTTGTAAATTGGCCTGAACTTACATAGTCAGCTGAATACAAACTTTTTCTACTTCTCACTTTTGAGATTACCTACTTTAAAATTAGTGGATAGTTTGCTCTCAACTCTCGGTGTTGCGGTACTTTGAAATTAAAAATTCTGTATTCTTTAGTAATATAAATCTGTGCGCAGATGACGCAGAAGTGCTCAGGTAGTTTTGATTATTAGGTTCCTCATTTTAGCCCAATCTAGAGACTTATACACATACGTTGTTTTCCGGTGGAGTAGGATAGGGTATCTGCGGGATAGGGTTCCTCTCAACAATGAACATACCTCAATGAAGTGTATATGCATGTATTGTAGGTTCGTTTATTTTTCTAGGGTAGACATCTACATTTGTTCTTATACAATCTTTCATGCATTTCCGTTTGTTCAATTCCGTTTTAGTACGAATAACTATTTTGCTATTTTATTTTTTAATTTAATGCCGTGTTGAGTCCCGGTGGAGTAGAATAGGACCACCCCAGCTCTTCCCGTAGGTGTCGTAAAAGGCAACTAAGGGATAGGGCTGTTCTTCATCCGACAGTAAACATACAGATCAAGCCTAATGGCCCGCTAGACAGCAATAGGCTCACCCCCTATTACGTCGTGGGATCGAACCTCCGCCTACCATTTCCAGACATGAGTGTATTTGTAGCCGCCTGTCAACGTAGCAGAAGCAGGCCGTGGCGGTGGTGCAAAGTGCGCCTCCTCGTACCTTGGACTAGATGGGGACTCGAAAGAGATGGTCCTGGGTCTGCCAGGGTGCGAGAGATATGCTTTCGGTAATCTCACCTCCGGCAACCAAAGACCCAAGACGGCGTGCTTTTTAGTCGGTTTGAGTCCGACATAACCACCTCCACTGGCTCCGTTTTTCGCACGATAAAAAAAAAACATGAGTGTATGTATTTTATTTCTCAATAACCACCGTTATGTGTGTCGATTCACGTTAAAATTCTCAACGAGCCTCTACATGTTCGACTTATGTTGCTATGTAGGTAATCCTCCCCAAGGATAAGGGATTTGTCTTTCAAAAAGTAACGTAAAAAGTAATAATGTAACACTGTTTATTATACACTGAGGAATTAACGTATTACGGCTTATGTACGTATTACACGAGTGACTTGTCAATGGCATACTAGCAATAATAAGTTTATGTACTAGCATTGTAAATCTTGAGTTGTTTTAATACGTATCGTGCGATGAATCCAATTATTATTTTACGTGATACAGTTAAGAATACGCTGTGTGGCGCAGCTATATAGCCTTTGACTGCTATATCAGAGATGCTGCATACATTTATATGTCAGTTCACATAAGTGTAGAGGTTTCTGGCCTCGAAACCCCTGATCCAACCCCGTAAGTCAAACTCAATGATACTACATTTATTGCTGTAACTACAAATAGTATCACAAAAACTCAAGAGGACCACCGGAATAAAAATATTTATTTCCGCAAAATACACATATAAGGGTAAACAAACTTTAGCAAAACTGCCGGATGTATCTCACGTGTCCGATATCCGAATCTGTTCAATATGAATATTTCAATACGACAACGGAAGGTAAATATTAAAGCTGCCGTACGCACGTGATATGTACCGTCCACTCACGCAAAAGCACCTAAATATTATATTATATCGAAAATGTAAAAATGAACTTAGATATTTTGGAGTTGTTCGTTATTACTTAATACATTTGGGACCCAAGTCATTTTCTTTATAAGCTATTCATCATCTTCCTTATAGGGATTGCCCAGTTAAATGCAAATTTCGTTATTGTTTGTGACTGATAGGTTATCAGTAGGAAGACTGCTTAGTCTGCTATACTGACGGCACAGAAACTCTCTGTGCTTACAGGGTGGATAGTACAAGTGCGATTCCCCTGGTATTGCATATGTCCATAGGCCACGGTAACCACTTTCCATCAAGTGGCCTGTGCTACTCAAAGGTTTGCTGAAACATAACTCATACTGAGATAAAAAAAAAAATATTTCACAACATTCTACACAACGCTATCTAGACCCATGGTAAGCTTTTATAGCTTGATAAGCTTCATAGATAAGCTCCCCTTTTAAGGATGTTGTTGTATTATTTTATGTATTACCTCTGACCTTTTTGTGAGCAATACAGAATTAAGAATTATCTGCCACCTTTATGGTATAAAATAGTATACTTTCCCGAGTATATTAATAATTACCTTCAGATCGCTCAGTAGCGTGATGAATGCCTGAGCCAGAGTTTTGTGTTGTTAGCAGGTACACCGACTGGCAGGTAAGGTTAGCTGATATTTAAAGACGTTGATCTAAATTGTGTACCTACCTCTTATAAGTAGGTAGTGAATTAGCTCAAAAAGGGGCAAATCAACCAAACCAAGTAGTTAGGTATTTTTTTCGGAATTCGTTACGGGAGATCATTGGCAGTCTAAATTTCGTTTTACGTGGTATTCGGTTCATGCGTTATCCGCCATCTTGAATTTAAGTGTGAATTTTTTTTTATTGAACAATTCGTTCACATGAAAAATGATAATGTAGTATAAATGGTAATTGTATTACAATTAACACTGTAATAACATTAATAGGTTAATCTATTGTGTCATGACTCATGAGTTAACAACCTTTATAACCTTGATCTATGTAATATATGGTTTAGAAATGCTCAAGCGCTGTGTCATCTACTATATAGTAATAATGCAGCCTACGATTGTTTACTTTGAAGATATCACATTCATTTATTCATTCATTCGGTCGTGACTGAATACAGATTCTGTGTTGAGCCGAATCGATCAATCTTCTCGCTCACTTAACATTATTTGAATTTATTTTTATATTTATTGAGTATTGAAGATGAAACCCAATGCTTAATTCCAGAATGTTATAAATATTTTCTCCATTAAAATTACAAACCATGTCAAAATTGTTAAAATTATTAGCTGAATGGAAGCACTGCTTTAAAATAGAACAATAAAAAATTGGAAAATTGTAATTTGCATAGCAATATTTTATTTTCATTAATTACGGATTTATTTGCCTTAATTTTTTAAAGCATTTTTATGCTAACTTTAAAGTTCGAAAAACATCGGAAAAAATTAAACGCTCAAATGAGACTTGAACTCACGACCTTTCCCTTACAGGGGGAATGCTCTTCCAGCTGAGCTATTGAGCCACACCTGATTTATTTTATCAGTGACACATTTTGACTTATCAATTTTATCATGGCTTGTGTTGTTTTACAAGTTTTTACAATTACTTTCGAAATATTTACTATCTTTATGTTAACACAACGCAATGTTTAATTTCCGATATCGCAACGATATATGGGAAATTCAACATTATGCCAAGAGTAGTTGCTTCTTCCCGTGGAACGTGAAACGTGAATAGTCGCCAGTGTAGCATTTTGCCGCCCTTACAAATAAGTGAATATTTTGTCAATTTACTTATAGTCACTGAAATTATCAATACATATTGTAGTCTTTGTGAAGCATGAGTTTAAGGAAAAAAGTCGGTCAATTTCAGTCTCCTAATCAGACTAAAAAAAATTGAATAACGATAACTTGGAAAAAAAGTATATCGAAATTTGGAACCCCACCGTATATTTTCTCATAGAGCAGAGAAAAACGTAATAATCAAACTAAAATAATCTTTTTCGGCATATTGACCGTATACATCGTAATAACAATATTCGATGCACAGTAACCTTGCCCAAACATTGCTTTTTTGTTCACAAAAAAATACTAAATTAGAACTGAAATACAACTAGCTAAATAGAAACATAGTAATATGATATAGGTAAGTATTTATAGAAATTAAATATTGTAGAACTATCGAAATATAATGTGAACTAAAAACAAAAGATGAACTAAGTAATTTTACATACATAAGTGGTCGTGCACTTAGCAATTCACTGCCTCGGAGGACCCCTGTACAATGATCTCTTCTTCCTACACTCATCTGCACACTGATATGTTTGTACTTGCTACCACTCACGCGTGAAGAGTGTACGCCCAGCTACTGGGATGCATGGCATTGAATAGTTTCCTGGTAAAATTTTATGAACAATTTTACAGCCAGGGCGGCAAAATGCTCATAGCGCGACCACTCTAGGATTAAGTTATGCGCTTAATTTCTTTCTTAAGCTCTGATATTTATAATTCATCACGATTTCCACTAACAGTTTTCTTGTAATACATCACGCAAACTCAACCCCTTGAAATGAATGAAAATACATACATAAAGCATTAGGAGATCTTTAAAAAAATATTAAATTTGGCCGCCAAACGGAACCAGGAGCATTCATCATAATATTACTTATCATTGCGGCGAATTTTAGAACAAAAACATAACATCAATCACTGTCTTCCAAAACGTGTGTTTTGAAACAAACCAAATGTACATTAAAAGGTTTTCTTCGCTTTTTCCAATGTTTAATTCAGTTTGCGCGGTGTAATATTATAATTTTATTCGCCTGTTTTGAAAAATGTCTTGATGGTTTGATAATACTTACGTGTTAGTTTAACAAAGATATTCTATAATGTGAAGGTACAGACATACGGCCAATATAACAAATAAGTGTACACCTTTATTTGTGAAAGTTTATGTGTGGTGCATTATAACATTTTCAAAAGTTCTAACAATTTTTAACGGTTTCTATAGCGATTCGTATCATAACTTATAGTACTCCTAACGTTTTGACAGCCATGGGCACTATGAACAAGCCATGCCACGAGAAGACTAAAGACGGCGGTGGTCTGTTAATTTGATATGGAAGTTACCCCAAAATTGCAAATAACTTAGCTCATAGTGTCGTAAATTATGTTGTAAATAATGATATTTACATGAATTTGATTAGAATGCCCTAACCGCACATTAGGTGACTAGCTAATGTGCGGTTAGGGCAAAAAAACTGTTTAACTATATAGCTGCAAAATGTACACCGCATTGCCTTGATTAGTTTGCACTGTTCACAAAATTAATGGGTAGGCATATTTTACGCTCAATTTTCAAGTGATAAAATGTTCCATAGAGCCTAATAATGTAACGTATTAAGTATCAATGTTAGAACTGATATTTAATATTTACATTATTAGGCATTAAGACGATGAAATACGATGACAAGACAATTTATTGAATTTTAATAAAAAAAGCTCGTCATTGTATTTTACAAGTTTTAAAAGTTAAACTATAACGTAAACAATAAGTGTCTATATATTGAAAAAACAATTTTATACAATCCCTTTATTGTACACTATAATATATGAAGAAAGTACAGACAACCTCAATGGACATGACATTTGTGCAATGGATTTTATGGGAGGATTTTATTTGGCTAAATCTATTACTTTACCTTTTATAAAATTTTACAAGTAAGTAGAAAGGTGTGACCATAAGTATATTTTTGTTCATAATGGTACTTATGATACATTTTGGAATTGATTTTTTCCTTAACACGGATTTCAAATCACAATATGAAAAATCTCATTGATATGAGTGTATAGTTTATACACTTGCACGTTTTAGTTGTAGTTAGTTGTAGTTTGGTGAGTGCGGCGAAGAGAAGAAACACACCTTGACACTTGAACTGTTACATTAAAACTTGGTACAAGATCGTAACAATTGGTTATTGCTCTCTCTAATTTATAGTTATCGTGTTGGACGCTAATTCCGCACTGGCTCGGGCCAGCCATGTCACTCAGTTTTATTAATTAAATGTGTAAATAACGCGCACCGTGATGTCAGCAAAAACGTATGTACAGTTCGTAGTGAGACTGTACAATGAGATTTTTCATATTGTGATTTGAAATCCATCCAATCAAACTAACTCAAGATGTTAAAGCAACAATCCTTCTTTTCTTTTCATTCCGAGAGGGCACTAGAAGGGACTAGCGTCATGTAATTTAATAGGTTCATGCCTCTTCTAAATGCCACTTATATCAGGTGAATCAGATTCTGATTCACACGTCGCACTCACACATGAAACGCTTCAATTGAGGAGATCAAAGACTAGCGCAGTTTAGTTTTTTATCTGCCCTTTTAACGGGTTAACATATTGCTCTTTACTCTCTATACTGTTGATTGATGGTACTGGAATTCATATTGAGAACACTTGTACTTTTTCCACGGTATTTATTCTGTTAAACCTGACCGGTTTCAACAGTTGACAATGCCGTAAGGTGAAACCGGACAGGTTTAATATATTAAGGAAAAAGTACATGTATTCTCCATATGTGTAATATTGTTCTTTCTAGTGCATTGTAAGGTATGTTAGTAATCTGTTTGGCCTGAATCGAATAGCGATCAATAATTAAGTCCTCATAAAGAACTGAACAATTTTTTACATGAATATTCATATCTGAAGTCCCTGGATTGTGTAGATTCACAATATCTAATATATAAAATTCTCGTGTCACAGTTTTCGTTGCCATACTCCTCCGAAACGGCTTGACCGATTTTGATGAAATTTTGTGTGCATATTGGGTAGGTCTGAGAATCGGCCAACATCTATTTTTCATACCCCTAAATGGTGCAGCGGGAACGGGATCTGACGCGGATCGCGGAGCGGGAAAAAATTGGCGGTACGAAGTTCGCCGGGACAGCTAGTCTAATATATAAAATTCTCGTGTCACAGTTTTCGTTGCCATACTCCTCCGAAACGGCTTGACCGATTTTGATGAAATTTTTTGTGCTTATCCGGTATCTATGAGAATCGGCCAACATCTATTTTTAATCCCCCTAAATGGTGCAGCGGGAACGGGATCGGACGCCACGGGTGTAGGGAAATATTGGCGGTACGAAGTTCGCCGGGACAGCTAGTTTACTATATTATATATATACACGCTATTTCTGCAACTAGGTTCCATAATGCCTGAAATTATTTTAAAGTATTTAGGCAGGACAACTTCATTCATTCCACTAGGTGAAAATAATTAATTTTGTTTTTCCTCTTTATTGTCTTTTCCTAAAAATAAGGCTGCGTTTATACACTTGTTTCATCATCTTATCAATTAAATAACTTGATATTATTGTATCTATAAACTCAATTACTGTTGACATTGAGTCACGAAATAACATTTGAAATATACACATAGACATAATAGGTATATAAACCAATATTGCGTAACAAACCTGGGTCGTTACTGGCCGTCCTATGCACACAAATCTAATTTTATTTATATCTGTCTGGATATCGAGAAAGGTAAACAGATCGATGGATCTTATACGGTTTAGTACTTCCGATAAAGTAAATCAGTATCCGTTATTATTGACAATAGGTTGACGTACACGGTATTTTGACGCGGCAGCACAGTTTTTGTTTCCTTCACGGCATTAGATTAACCGTAATTTTGTCAATTTTTGATTCAGAGGAAATTACTGTTTTTTTTTAATGTTTGAGCGCTTACCGCTACCTAACCCACCAACGAAAATGGAAGCTGACGACTACAAAGCCAGTCATAGAGCAAATTTGACGAACTGGCTCAGGGACTATTAAGTTTATCTCAAGTAGCGGCATGTCTATCGAGGGAGATTTTTTTTTTCTAAACCTTCGTTAAATTGAAGCTATTATGGAAAGGGATAAGTGCAAGTCACTGTATTACTAGTTCATCCCTGTCTATACGTTTTCGATTGAAGTTCAGGCAGGGCGGTCGGTGCCCTGATTTTTTCCTTGAAACGCCCAGTTACCCCACTGTCCACGATTCTGTAATTAATTTAAAACAAACAAATCGGTAAGGTTGGCAGTACACCTACCTACTTTTATACAATTCTAAGTCACTACGTGTTGGTTTTATAGAAAGTTATGTGAACAATGGACAAAATAAAATAAAAATTAGAGAGCGATTTGTGCTGTGTGACTAGAATACTCGTACTTGCTTTTGCCCGCGACTCTGCTCGAGTGTATACTAATCCATTTCTATTAACCTATTTTTTTCGACGTATTGCAGTTCACTGCTGTCATCACTATCCCTTCGTCCATGGCCTGGGGGTGACCGGTGGAGCCGCCTGTCACCCTAGCAGAAGCAGGCCGCGGCGACGGCGCAAAGTGCGCCTCCCCGTACCCGGGGCTAGTTGGGGACACCGAGGTCCCCACAACCCGAAGGGGGCCATCTCGAAAGAGATGGTCCTGGGTCTGCCGGGGTGCGAGGGATATACATAATCGCCTCCACCGACTACGTGGGGGCGGTATCCGCGGGGATATTTTGCACGATAAAAAAAAAGAAAAAAAAACACTTCGTCCATATTGATAACCAGAGTTTGATAACCAGTTAACAAAGAAGTATGGTTCCAATAATTTATTAGTAGTAGTGGAAATCTATGTGTCTGCTCTGTGGATATTTAGGTTGTCCTGCAGTAGTATTATATTAATCTAAAGAGTAGGGAGGAGCCGGTAAAAGATAGTTTAACTAAAGACGCACATTCCTGTGATTTCTTAGTCCTTGGCCTTAAAGTCAACCAAATCATTTAAATAATAATAAACTTAGTAAGCGAATAATGGAAAGCCTCTGTGGTGTGGTGATAGTGAACGCGGCTGTTACGCGGGAGCGCGGGTTCTATCCCCGCTCAATGAAAATATTTATATGCATGAAT
Source organism: Eilema sororculum (assembly GCA_914829495.1). Classification (NCBI taxonomy): domain Eukaryota; kingdom Metazoa; phylum Arthropoda; class Insecta; order Lepidoptera; family Erebidae; genus Eilema; species Eilema sororculum. Next base: position 6,880,428 of record OU618532.1, read on the forward strand.
ATGGCTTTTTGCATTGGTCTGGGTGTTTCTGTGTATAATATGTCTTTATTTACAAAAAAAAACATCAAAGTATGTTTATCCGCACGTAGATTCCATAACACAAGCTATTTTAATCTTACCATGGGTCTAGATAACGTTGTGTAGAATGTTGTGGAATACTTATTTAATCTTTCATTAACTGTCTCTACATCAAAATTGTGATTTGGTGACACTATTACACTCATACTTTTTAAAACTGTCTAATACTAATTTCCAGCCAGCCCCAGGTATTATGTCTACACCTAACTTAAAATAGCACCATCGTTTAGAAGGCCTAATCTTAAGCTTTATTTAGCCATTGTGTTTACACTCTGGTGGTAATCTGTGTCTTTCTAAGAGAGCATGTAGAACCTTCGCGTGTCGACAACAAACCTACATTAGTATTTTGTGTGAAGTAAATAGACATCCGCTAAGTAAGTTGCTTGTAAATCATGAAAGTGAGGGCTGGAAATAAAAAAAAATCTCAAAACATTTAGATGATTGCGCTAAAGATGCGAAAATATAATGGAATAACAATTTTCTCAATATTCGTTTCTGTACCACAATGATACTATTAATGTAAGTATCTAGTTTTGGAAATTCTCCTACTAAAGGCGTAAAATAAGGGATGGAATTTTGTATGAAAGTCCGCATTTTCAGAGCTAGGTGCACAAAATTTCATTAACATGTGTCTTTTATGAAATAAATTAACACGCGTATCAGCGTCTTTTCAAAATTTAACTACAAAGAGTTTAAAATAGGTGAATATTTGTATGGAAAGTTCGTCATTTTCAAAGTTAGAAGCATGAAACTTCGTACACTTACGTCTTTTGAGAAATGTTTTGTCGCGATAACCGACATCCACGCGGGTGAAGCCGCGTGCAAAAGCTACTGTGAGTATGAAACGTTCCTGCTTAACCAATCACACATCGACGTGAGTCAAATAGATATACTTTGTTATTTAGTATTAAAATATATTTCAATTTCAGCTGTAATCACTTTATTTTCGGCGCTTTTGTTATGCTACTACATACTTCTCAATAGTAGGTAGAATAAATTTATTCACTAAACTTATTTCCATATTGGCCTGTGCCGGACCAAAGTTGTATCAGCAAGTGCATAATTAACTCGGTATCGACGAATACCAAAAACCGCTGACGTCACCACCCAGAGGTACGATTTCGGTTACCGACAAGTTATATCAACGGTTGCGATATTTGTATCGACTTATATAACAGTCGGCAATGTAAATGAAACAATACATAATAAGTGCAAATTCACCACTGCCGTTCACTGCGATGTTGAACTTCGAAATTCAGTGGGACAATTGACTGTTACAAGAATGGATTAAAATCTAGAAAAACATAGTCTACTTTTATCCCAGGAATACGTTCTCATAGGTAGGGGAAACGGGATCAAAGTAAATGCGGAATAGCTGCTCCATTAACATAATATTATATTTATTTTTCTATACAACAAGAACCTTATCAAAACACTACAAGTAATGTCTTTTCCAACCCGTCAAACATTTTACTGAAACAGAAATTTCGCTCCATTAAATTCATATCACGTATGTCATATTGCCAATACAAACGTTATCCTTTGATGTATTCAATAAGTGTACAACCCGCCATACAGATTACACACGACTCTGTTTAGTTAGGACTGGTAATGTAGCGAAGATGGTGAACTGTACGCATGAAATACTTTATTCGTGTTTGACTTGGTGTGTGCAGAAGATTTTTAATATCAAATCCTAATGGAATTAAATTTTGTATGTAGGTATTTTGTGTTTCACGTCATTCAAGAATACAAGTATGGGTTATTATGTAATTAAAATTGAGACGTATTGATATGAATGACATAAATTGGGTATTATCCTATAGTTAAAATAAATTATCTAACCGAGCTTATTAAATTAAGAATGGTAAAAGAGCCGTAAAAATTGCATCGATTCCTATTTTATAGTTTTTATTTATTTTAATCATCCACCCAACCTGTAATAGTAACTGAGTCGACTATTTAATTTTATGACGTCACTAAATCTTTTTTCATACAAGTTACCTTTGAACTTATCGTTTTGACGTTTAGTAAAAGTAACGAATTTGACGAGTCGGCAGAATACCCAATTGGTCCATTATAGTTAAAACTAGCTGTTACCCGTGACTTCGTCCGCGTTTAGTTCGGAATAGCTCAAACTCATTATTAAACGTGGTGGAAGATTTTCATCCCAACTGGAACGGAAGTACTCGAAATACTGGAAATAATGAATTTTACGCAAAGGAAACATTTCTTTATTTTAAAAAAGAAACAAAACTGTATTCAATTCATTTCGAAAACTCGCTTGACATCTTCCACCTTTTATTTATTTTTTAATTAAATAGTATGAAGGCAGTCTTTTGAGTGACTGACTTATAAATACAGGGCTAAACTACTGAAAACTACGAAAATTGACAGACTTCTTCTATGGGCTTGGCAAATATTGCGGAAGGATTTTGAAAAATTCAACATTTTGCTGACGAAATCATTATCAAGTATGTGATGAACATTATTATTATGTGGACTTGGTAATGTTCACCACTTTTAATGGTTTACATATTCTTCCTTCCTCCCAAATTCTTAAAACATGCTGCCACCACTTACAAACTCAACAAATTAAAATAAATATATCAAGTATCACACAAAATAGTTTCAAGAAAACCCGGCGCTTTGCACGCCCTGAGCAGTGAGCAGTGGTTCTCTTCTTTGCCGAGCCAATGGTGGGTAGTTCCAGTTTTATGATAAATTCCATCGACCACAGTCACATCGTTGTTCATTGCTTTACACACAGGTAGAGAAGAGGAGCACAGTGGGCAAGAGAGCAAATACACCATTGACGGGGATGGGGTCATATAGCCTCATTTTTACCCGACTACGGCGAAGCCAAAAGGAGGGTTATGATTTTGACAGGCTATGTATGTATGTATGTATGTATGTATATTCATTTGTTCCCTCATAGCTCCTCAACTACTTATTAGAACTGTACAAATGAGGTATCGTTACAAGCGGCTTTATCGTCCGATGGTTATAGGCTATATGACATGTCACTCAATCTTGTGTGGCGCCCTCTAGCGCTCAGGTACTGTGTTAAAAAATAAATTTGAGGTAAATATGCCGTGTTTGGTATTAAATGAAAGGGCTTCATGAGCACATTTCAAATATGTATAAATTATTAGTTTTACCTTGCCCCAAAATCATATAAATAAAAAATAAAGTTTAAAACTAAAACCCGACTACCGAAAAATCACGCTCCAAAAAGTAACAAACAAGAAAATATCAAGGATAGCCGTGGTCGTATGCCACTTACTCCAATAAAACAATATATTCTAGGGAAAAGTGACATACGACCACGGCTATCCTTGATATTTTCTTGTTTGTTACTTTTTGGAGCGTGCATTTTTTGCTATATATTCCTTGTATTGGTAAGCTTGTTTCCAGCAGATGATGTAGATACTTCCAAATTGATACTGGAGTTGATGTCCACGTGGCGGATTTTTTTGGTCTGATGAAATTTACCGGAACTGAGTGTTTCTCTGCCCACATTCAGACTATTTTATATAATAATAAAGCGGTATCTTTTATATACCTAATACATAGGTTGGCTTCTCCTGACGTACTGTTATCATTTCTGGGATAGATTTACGTATTTACTATTACATACCTACTTATTAGACGGAATCGATAATATCGCAGCGGCGTGCGTTGGTAGTCATCAGGTCACTAACATTGTATAATGTCTGCAGTTGCATAAAGACGTTGTCTCCTGGCTGTATTTTACCATTTCTACCGCACCACGGCGAGTGAAAGAGCCTATTAGTAGTCTTTCAACTGATCTCTCCTTCCTTCCGTCAGTCACATACGGTAGAAATAATGCCACCTCGAACCAAGCTGTTCGGAACTTCATTTCTTTATCAGGCGGTTAAGAACTGTATTGCTCTGCCCACACATGTGTTTTCTTCTTTTTAAGATCCTGAGTTTTTTTATATAGGACACGTCAATTTAACTTCACCTCGACTGATGTTAAGGTAAAGGCAAATACTCGGAAACAGGGTCACCATTAAAAACGTGTACCATCTTAACAATGGTGGCGCTCAGCTAGATGAGATCATCAGAAGCCTTTTCACGCCCCCCTTAAAAGACCCGGAACTGTAGGAAACCGTGAGCTGGCAGGGATTTCAGGTCTTAATGGTGCGACATAGGAATGGGTCACCAAACCGCTTGGTTCTTGATGGAATATTCTGATCCGTATGTGGATGACAGCTGAGCCTTGCATGCCTGTGTAGGAAAGGAGAGGGTGGAAATAATTGGAATAGCTCATCAGAACATTCACCATGGTAGAGACGGTAATACGATAGGGACAAATATCTCCCAGAATACGTAATGTGCTTGGGACGGGGACATGCTAATGTTTCTGCGAGGGTACTACTACCCGAAACCTTAGCATGGACCTACCCTACCCATCCTTCTGAGGGGTAGGGGGACGTGGTTTTGAGGGAGAGCGCAAGTCGTGTAGATCCTCAAAGCAAGTCTGGTGGACTATCCTTCCCGAGGTTGTCATGTCCTGTTCTTTGTCTATTTCACAAGAAATAGACGCAACAGAAACCTCCAGGCGCATAATATTGTTTATTTATGTAATGGTTTATTTATATATTATAACAACTTATATATGTATCTATCCTTTATTTTATTTTTCTTTATATATCTATTAAATATATGTATCTATTCATCAGATATATTATATAAATGTGCCGAACCATGGCGGCCTAAAACCACACCCCGGTAGACATTGCCGTGGGGCACTAAATTGCCTCAGAAAACTGTACCACACGCACCTAGGGCAGGTAGTGTGAGTAAGCCTCTGCTCCAAACAACATGTCGACACAGGATAAAGAAATACTACCCCAGGAGGGTACCGCTTGCGGAGAATCCCTCACTGAGCCTACCAGCTCAGTCTGCCCTTCGTATTCTGGGGGGGGCACCCTGTGTTCAGGACCGGGCGCAAGCCTGGACCTGTCCAGCCTCTCCGAGGCTATCCCAAAAACAGACGCCACGAGCGTCATACAATGGACCGTTGTTGGCCACAAGCGCCCTTGCAAAAGGGATGCTCAGCCGAAGACGGCCACTACCAAAAAAGGGCTCGGCCGAACAGAACGCAGTCGCCCCAACAGGCGCGCGAGAAGTGAGGTCTTGCAACCTACAAAAATGACAACAGGGTTGGGTGCCGCAGCAGCGGAAACGCAGCGCGAACCCACACCATCAACCTCAAAGGGGACGGCAGTAGCCACAGCCCCTCCACCACCACCGAGCAAGAAGAACAAGAGGAAACCCAGAGGTGCCCGAGGTCAACGGAACGCTGCGATGGCTCCCAATTCTCCTGAAAAGGAACAAAAGGGGGCAGGGCCCGTCCAGAACGAGCGAGTTTCTTCGAAGCGCGCTCGTCTGGATGATACCCGGTCCCCCAGAGGGGAAGCCAAACGCGCGAAAACTGACCCGCGCACCAAGCGGACGGTAAGCTACGCGGATGCGAGTCAGTCGCATCTGCGAGTAGCGGTCACTACCGTTCCGCCGAGGGACTTCACCAAAACTCAGGCAGACCAGCTTAGGGAGGCCATTGACGACAGCATCCTGCAGTCAGTGTTGTCGTCAACGATTTCGGGTGCGCAAGCTCCATCTTTCCGCGGACGACCCTTCCTATTGGAAGGCGTGCTGGCGATGTGGTGTGAAGACGAAAATGCTCTTACCTGGCTTGAAAAAGCTGTAAGAAGCATAACGTCCCCGATACCCGAAACCACCTTGGCCGTCATCAAGCAGTCCGACATGAAGAAGCGGCTGAAAGCAGGGCTTCTTCTCCACACCCGCATCACCGAAGCCGTAACACTACGCAGAGTGCTTTGTGCCCAAAACCCATGGTACAAAGTAGATACCTGGCAGTGTTACGACATGACAGTGGATGACCAAACCACCGACCCGAACTCCAAAGAGAAGGTGGTACATTTAATTCTGGGAATTCCCGAGGACCAGAAAGACGTGATAACCAGGAGAGACCGCCGAGTTGCCCACATGTCGGGAAGTGGGTATATTCGCTTCTTCTCCCAAGAAGAAGCGCAGGCCGGGGAAGGAACAGCGGCAGCTACAGCTCAAGAGCCAACAACAGAGGCTCCTCGAAAGAGTAAGAGCGAGTTGGAAAGTAGCTCGCCGCTGAAACAGGGAGGACACATCAGCGATGATGATGATGATGACGTCCTTAACAGCCCCTGATCCAATAAACATCATCCAAACAAACCTCCAGCACAAACAAGCAGCAACGGTCACTCTACGCAGAGTGCTGGAGGTAACCAAAAAGACCGTAGCCCTAATCCAGGAGCCCTGGATAAATAAGAACTATATCTGCGGTCTAAATAACATAGGCGGTAAGTTAATACGAGATACGACGGTTGAAAAACCGAGAACCTGCATCTTCGTACCTAACGCTATAAACACCACTTTGCTTAACCAATTCTGTTCTAGAGATCTCACTGCTGTGAAAATCCATTCAGATAATGCAACCATCCTAGTACTAGCTTCAGTGTATATGCCGGGCGAAGGTGAACCACCTCCAAAGGAGCTAGCCGACCTGGTACAACACTGCGAGGCTCACACCTGGGACTTAATCATCGGCGCAGACTGCAATGCTCACCATCCTCTGTGGGGAAGTAAGGACGCGAACAAGAGAGGTGAGTTACTAACCGAATACTTATTCCAAACCAACCTAAACATTATGAATATAGGTACGGAACATACTTTCGTAACCTCATGGTGTCAAACCATAGTAGATATCACATTGGCAACACACTCGGCAGCAAACCTCATTAAGGGTTGGCATGTGTCAAAGGAACCATCCTTGGCGGACCATCGCCGAATCTGTTTTCAAATACAATTTAAACTAGCAGACCCTGTTCCATATCCCCCCGCAAAACAGATATAGCACGGTACACAAACTCACTAAACAAGGCACTAAGTGATTCACAACTACCCGACACAACACTTAGTACAGATAACATAGAACACAACGTACATTCTATCACTGCAGCTCTGCTGGAAAGCTACGAGCCAGCGTGTCCCGTTGTAACACCCAAAGGTCCAGAAAAGAGCTCCTGGTGGGGGCCAGAACTCGAGCGACTACGTGGAGGCCTGAGAAAGCTCTACAACCGAGCAAAAAACACCAGAACCCCTGAGGACTGGAACAAATACAAAAATGCACAAAAATACTACAAGAAACGCATCAGGTATCGTAGAACTGAGGCCTGGCAGAATTTCTGTAGTAGCATAAACTCGACAAACCAAGCCGCAAGAGTAAGGAAAGTCCTGGCCAAAGGGGAACTCAATCTCATGGGCTCACTTAAGAGAGAAGACGGCACTTACACTAATACGGAAAATGAAACCAGCGCAGTACTGCTGGAAACACACTTCCCTGGTTGTCAAGTCACACCATCCATCGATTCCATTGACTGGCCACCAGAACACTATAGTGTACCAACAACCCAAGAATGGGAAATCGCAAACAAGGTAGTAACTGCAGACAAAATAGAGTGGGCCATAAAAACCTTCAAACCCTTTAAGTCTGCAGGGCTGGATGGAATATTCCCAGCACTACTACAATGGCAACTGACAAGAATAGCAAAATACCTACTTCCAATCTACAGGGCCTGCATTGCCTTCAAATACATACCCAGATTATGGAGAGAGGCAAAGGTAGTCTTCCTACCAAAACCAGGTAAGGAGGACTACACACATCCCAAATCATTCAGGCCCATTAGTCTCACATCATTCCTCCTCAAAACGTTGGAGAGACTAGTAGATCGACACCTAAGGGATGGAACACTAAAAGACAACCCACTACATCCTCAGCAACATGCATACAGGAAAGGTAGATCAACAGAGTCCGCACTACACATGGTAGTGCACAAGATAGAATCGGCTATCACAAATAAAGCCTCAACACTAGCTACTTTCATAGATATAGAAGGGGCTTTCGACAAAACGGTACACAGCAGCATTAACGAAGCCTTACGGAAGCGTAAGGTAGAACCAGCCATAAGGGACTGGATCACTCAGCTGATAAGCAAAAGAGCAGTCCAGATAGTGATGAGTAACACCACCACAAGAGCAAAGGTAGTCAGAGGATGCCCCCAGGGAGGCGTCCTATCACCACTCTTATGGAACATAGTAGTAGACAGTCTTCTAAAGAGACTAAATGAGAGAAGATACACCACCATCGGGTATGCGGATGATCTTGCAATACTAATAAGCGGAACGGCTGAGAACGTGCTATGCAAAGTCATGCGCTCAGCCCTTCAGATTGTGGAAGAATGGTGCGAAGAACACCGATTATCAGTAAACCCGAAAAAAACAGAACTTATCCTTTTCACCAACAAAAGAAAGTTACCAGAACTACAACTACCAAAACTATTTAATACCAAGCTAGCCCTAACAACTCAAGTTAAATATCTGGGCATCATACTTGACAATAAGTTGAATTGGACTAGCCACATAAATGCTAAAATGAAAAAGGCCTGCATAACTTTTTGGCAATGCAGAAGACTCGTTGGTAAGAACTGGGGTCTTAACACAAAGATAACACTTTGGCTGTATACGGCAATTATCAGGCCTTCTCTAACCTATGGATCAGTTGTATGGTGGCCCAGAACAGAACTGATCACTGTGAAAGAAAAGCTCCAGAGTCTACAACGCCTAGCGAGTACAGCAGCCACTGGATGCATGAGAACCACTCCATCAGCCGCACTAGAGCACCTCCTAAACCTGAGACCGCTGCATCTAATCATACAGGAGGAGGCCAAGGCAGCAGCCTTAAGACTGAAAAGTAATGGGCTCTGGAAAGAGAATACTGGAACAAAGCATTCAAAAATTCTACAGGGAATCCTAAAGAAGATACCACTTCTTGAGGCGCCCGTAGACAGAATACCATGTCACCACGTCTTCGAAAGGAATTATCATATCCAACTCACTGAAGAAAAAAGAGACAGCTCTGGCGTCAAAGAAGTTAGGATATACACAGACGGCTCTAAAACCACATATGGTACCGGAGCAGGCGTCTTCTCGAATGACCTAAACATCAAAATAACAACCACCCTGGACAAACTAAGTACAATATTCCAAGCTGAATGTATTGGTATAACGAGAGCGGCGGAGACGATTGCCGCCAGAGACGTCAGAGATCTAGATATAAAGATCATATCAGACAGTGCATCCGTACTCCAAGCTCTGAAAAGCAACACCATAACCTCTGTCCTCATATTGGAATGTCACAATACACTCCAATCCATTGCAAACACAAACAAGGTCACGCTGCAATGGATCAAGGGACACAGCAACTCCCTCGGCAACGACGCAGCCGATGAATTGGCCAAGAGAGGATCAGGGGCAACAGTATATGGACCGGAACCAATACTACCTATACCTCAAGCACAGGTCAAAACTTGGCTGCGGAAAAATACGGAAGAAACCCATCAAAAAGATTGGACAAACATTGAAGGATGCAGGCAAACAAAGAATGCAGTTCCGGTAGCATCAAAAACGTTTAGCCGAAACCTCATTAGATTAAAAAGGGACCAGATCCGTAAAGTCATAGGCATCTTGACCGGTCACTGTCCCCTAAACAAGCATCTATTTACAATAGGTGTGACGGACAGCCCCCTGTGCAGAGGCTGCATGGGGGCAGAAGAAACGCCACATCATGTGCTTACAGAGTGCATGAGCGTGGCCGAACAACGGGCGAAATTCCTCCAGTCACCAGCGTCTCTCCGGGAAGCATGTGGAAACCTGAAAAGGCTGCTGGCTTTTTGGGAAGATCTGGGTTGGTTGGAGTGAGAGGTAAGATGGTACGCACAATGGCCCAATCAAGAGGCTAAGTGCGGAACAGCCCAGGTAAACTAACTAACTAACTAACTAACGTAATGTGCTTCAGAGAAGGTGCAACGATTTAGTTCCTCCATGAGCGCCGCTTTGATGGTGATAGCTTAGGCTACCCATCACCCTAGCCGAAGCATCCCTGCTCTTCACGTGGAGACCACCTATTAAAGATAGGTAACCAAGGCAGGTATACTGGGGTACCTAACCCCAGAATACCTCCAATGCCCCATTCCTCTGTTAAATTTTAATCGATTTAATTCCAATATTGCGCTTGCCCCGATGTGGTGGAATCGGTATTAATTGGGGATTACAGTTTCAGTTTTATGCCTTCTCAGGCGGGTGGGACCACTTTTTCGTTCTCTGAAATGAATTATTTGGATAGATCTAAGAATATTATATAATAAGTTCTACTATTACTGACACATAGCCTAGTTTTATGTACTACCTATAGAATATTAAGTATAGAATTTATATTTTACTTCAAATAAAACTATAAATACAATAAAATACAACAAATACACTAAAATAAAAAAGTTAAACAGAAGTAAATAAAAAACCATAAAAAAGGAAAATTACATTTTAGATAGATTCGAACGCGACTCAGCTAATTTATAAGTCCACCGCAGACGTATTGAGCCACAGTTACCATGAAATCATAGTGTGAAACAAACGTTTACATATTATGTCATAAAAACATTCTGTCCCATTCCTTATTATAATAGCGTGATGATATTAATTATGAAAGCCAGGAGTCTTTTTACCGAACCAGCTGCTTACTAATTTGTTGGATTCTAGAGAAAACCGTTCGAGAACAATGTGAAATCTATCGATACACTTGCTGTGCTGAAGATTCTGCAGTAACCTGACCTGACTTGGCTGAGATGTAGAACTCTGGCCTCTCGAAGTTCTTCAGATTCCTATGACCGAAATAATATTTTCTTGTAAGCATTGTTGCTTCTTCATTGGTTCGATCTATTCACACAATCACAAATTGTTAGCCGTGATATGCTATTATTAACATAACTTTTTTATTTATGAACCGATTTCAATAAAACAAACACTAAATGTTAAGTGAAGCCTACCACAATATATTACACAGACAAACAGAGAAACAGAGAAACAGAGAAACAGAGAAACAGATAAACAGATAAACAGATAAACAGATAAACAGATAAACAGACAAACAGACAAAAATTCCAAAAAACGTTGATTTGGCTTCTATTACGTTTATCAAGTCCCCTATAACGATTTTTCTCATTTCCTTTCCGTGTACAGACATCGATCGTTTACAGATTTATTATATGTATATATATTATATATTAGCGTTGTGTAGAATGTTGTGGCATATTTATTTATTTATTTTATTTATATAGGAAGAAGCCAAAGTGTTTCGACCCTTTCTTTTCGAAAGTTATAGAACTAGAATTCTTCATCCACACGTATTCCCTTCTACCTAATATTCAGAGTTTATTAGGCGGATCATGAAAAAAAATCTGTCAAAGAAGCAACTATAATTCTAGGGACAACATTTTAAATTAAAGCCAAACTTTTGGTGTTCTCTACATCTTATTATAAAGCAGGATGCAAGTAAACTGACGGACCGAATACACAATATAACATCGAAAAGACACTAGAGAATTAGTTTTAGCATAATTAAAATCCACTTAAATCTCTCACTTATAATATTCCGTGAATGAGGGTACTGGTTACTTAGGTACTGGTTCTCAATTGACAGTAAACTTTTTCACTTATTTGTGGTAGTTAGTTGCAACGTAAATACTGAAATGAAACACCAATAAATAAAATGCGACTCACATTTTGCACAAGCTATAAACGATTTTTGTTTGTTTACATACACAAAACAAATAGTAACTTCATATTTGCCTTGCTACATCTATATAAATACAGGTATATGTTTTCCAGGTATCCATAACAGTTCAAGTCGAATAAAATTGCATGCAATTCGTACTATTTTATGCAATTCGGTATTTACAACCGTTTTCATGAACATTCTTGCCGATAAAAGTTGTTTCAACACTTTTATATATGTTCAGAAGATGTTGACTTGCATCGTTTATTCGTAAACGAATTGATTTGTTTCGATGTTTTGACAATAGAATGGCTTGCAATTCATAGTACGTAGTTTGAAGATACCTAATATATCTACTTCTTTTTCAAAGTTTGTTGTTGACGTCATAAAATACCACTTATAAAATAATAGATCAGGCAAACGTTATTCTGCCGCTATTAAAAATGGGGATTGGTAGCAGAAGTTTGAAAATTTAGCATTGTACATACTAGTATGTATTTTTCAATGCCGAATTATAATAACATAGTAATTGAAAATGCCACTCCTAAAATATTTATTCCAAAATCCACTAACATAAGTGTACTTATGGAGCTTCTACGGTGCAAGGATTTAGTACGAATTTTGCAAGATTCAACAAATAAAGCCCTCGTGAATAGCATGGAAGCTCTGGTAGCTCTCGACAGCAAGTATCTTGCACGTATTACTTGCAATAGTAGCCCGTGTCTTTTACTTGCTCCAGTTATTTGTACTATGAACTTATGTACAATCAAGTAACTTGTACAAGTGGTTTGTGTATCCTACTCTTGCATCGTGTAGAAGCACCCTGAGAACTGTGAAGTGGTAATTCAATCCTGCGGTCAAATATTACTATCGACTTCTAGCTAGCGTAGAACTCAACTCGAAATTCCAAGTAATGGCACTAGAAGACCCAGGCAAAGTTAAATCAAAATCAGTTGGAATCCGCATCGAAATTACTCAGTCCAAGGACTTAGCATAATCTGTTAAATCAATAGCTTTTACCTTCGAAAGAATTCCTAAGTTTGTCTTATTAATCATACTAATTTTGTCTACATAATAATTATTGCAATACGTTACACCAACTTGTGTGATTTGAATAATTCCCTAGTAATTTTTAATTTCAATCAAAAAACTCTTTTCAGCGACAATAAGGTCCCTAAATTGGGTTTAGCGATAGCCATCTACCGGGTACGAATATTTCCCAGCACGCCTCACTAAATAGGATGCTTGGGTCAGCGAAGTTAACCGCATTCACAATAACAACAATAATGGCATATTTAGCAGTTAGACCCAAAGTCCGAAGAGGCGTTACCAAATACAGCTTTATAATTGATGAAGGTAAATTAATTTAATAATATTAAATTACAATTTCTTTAATCTTCTTTAATCTATTATCAATTATTGTTAATGAAATACACTGCTTAAGGTATTTTGTTGGATCACAGAACCCATAAGTTTAGTCATTATATGAAACTGGAAAAGGCGGTGCCAGACAGTTAGCATTCCTCGTATAACTAGGCTATTAGTCTCGAAGATTAACGATTTAATAAGTTCATCCACATTGGATACTGTCCAGGCAAAGAAATAGCTGCAAAGATTATGGAACTGCGATCAAAAAATGTAATAAATAGTAGAACATTATGAGAATAATAACTAGAACAGTAAGTATAGTATAGTTCAAAATGAGCAAAGTTATTGCTGGACAGATTCTCAATTTGTCGTCGTTTAAGCTAAGAAAAATGCTATTACTTGGGGCCATAATGTTAAAAATACCTGGGGAGCTTGCAAGAACTTTACCGTTACTGAAATTTTACCAACTCTGCAAAATATTTTGTAATGTAAGTATATAAATTTTATTAGTGAAAATTCTACACAGATAAAGTGATTTCAGAGCGCACACTCCTTACAAAATATTTTAATTACTTTCAAATATTTATAATACATTTATTACTTATTTTTAAGTTATAAATATGGAAGTTTGTGAAAATAAACGATGCAGGCAGGGATGTATAGAAGTTTGTTAGGTACTCTTTAACTAAAAACAACCTATCGGAGTTCTGCACCAAATGTAGAATTACATGATAACTACACAGTTGAAATAAAACCACTTTTTACGGACCCTATCGCAATTTAATTGGTGCGCGATCATGGCTGCTGGAAAACAGCCGAAACGTCGGTTTAAAAGTAAATAATAAGAAATATATCACGATTAACCCTCGCGTTAATTTTGAAAAAATACCAACTCCGCAGTTACATGATTCATAGTGTGTAATAGTATTAGGCTCCCTCCTATCCTGTGAAAAGGGTTTTGTGGGTTACAGGAACAGCAACTCACTTAAAGCGAAGCAACCGACAACAATTAGTATTATTATATTCTTAAGAGAAGTGCGGTTCAGCAAAGTTCCTTTGAGACCTGAAGAAGCCTAATTAAGGAAGTACTTGTAGAAGTTTGTATAGGTCTTTAACAATCTTCAATTGTGATTTCTTTCTAAAGTACTTTCTTCAAGATTCCGAATACATTTTTTCCTAAAGATTTTAAGAAAAAAACGTTAAATCCAGATTACCACAAATTATTTTAAATAAAAATTATGCGAATAAAATGAAGCGTTTCAGTTTATGCAACGTTCGTAAGCATTTGTAACAATGTACGAGAATATCAATGACAAGTATCATGAAATACTAATCCACATACCACAGTCTAACGATTCGTTCTACTCTGCTAGTAGTAAGTACCTACCTACTGGCAGACAATAACAAATAAATTATATGATAATTCCAGCATCACGGGAAAGTAAAATAATTATTTAGTAAACATTTTAATACTGAGAACTTACTGTATATCTCTATACTCCTGTTTTGAGTATAAAAATATACAGTAAGTCCTCAATATATTATTGGTTTTGTCAAAAAAAAAAAACATTTGACTTCAGCTAAAAGATGAAAAGCAAATCTTGAATTCGCTTTTCGTTTTAAACCAGAAATACCATACGTGTCACAACGTACTGCAATATTTAGTATTTTCTAGCTGAATTCAAAAACTCACCGAGCATTGTGAGATCTACCGGGAAAACAATATTTTTATTTATTTATAACTTTTTGGGTACAATTTTGTCAGGTTCCATTCTCTAGCCTAGATATGAGAATACAATATGAAATGGGATACTTTTGCATTTTGTATTCATTTCTTATAACTAGGAGCAAAATGTGGGTGCACACAGTTTTTCCGGGCCCAAGCTATCCTCACCTACAAGTCGATGTAGCTGCTAATTGAAGGAGGACCCTCTGCTTTTCTTTCAGGGTCGGAACATCAGACCGCAATAAGGGTGTATGGGGTTTGATGTTCCAACAGAACTCATATGTGCTAAAAAACATGCATATTTTTCTATGAGGTTGTTATAATGAAGGTGTTCCCACAGCTGCACATAACATTCTAATTCTTTAGATAAAGGCGCCCTGTGACTCAAGAGTTCTTGTACCTTCACCACATGGTAAGGTGGTGAAGTAACATAGGCAGGTTTACCGACTACAAGCATCATACAAATATAAATTACCCAGAATTACCCAAAAAATTACCACTTGTATCGCCAAGACGTTTATGAAAATCTTAGAAGCCACTTCGAAAATATCTTGGGACCTTCTTTTCAAACAAAATCATATTTCATTATGCGTTTCATCAGCCTTAAGAGGGCAATTCAAGCCTTCCATTTAAATTTTTAACATGAAACCACTTTATCTTATACTTTATCTTAGAATTTAGAAAATAGGTAGAGACTTGTCGCTTGCGGCCAGCCTAATTCGGGTGGCCGTATATCCATTTTCATATATGACTTTTATAAAACTGTACCACCATTTTCATATATGAAACCGGTGGTACAGTTTTATAAAAGTAAAAAAAAAGTCCATGATTTCATCTGGTAGTTAGGACTGTGGACAACTGGAATGTTAGTCTTAATATCATCCACCTCTAACAATTATCAGCAAAAACGCGTGATCAAAAATGCTATTCAAAATGGTTTTTTATTAAGTGTGATTTATTAAGAATACTGATTTTTCAGCCCCATTTTTCCAACAATCAGCAATGGTTGAATTTAAATACGTATTACCAGGGTCTCAAACATCATAGAGTATCCCGATAGTCGATCGAGATACCAATATAATACATTTCGTAATACATCCATCGCGCTCACGCCTTTCAGCAATAATATCGTCTCATTAACTGACAGCTTAATTAGGTATATTAAATGTCAATATTTAGAGACATATCTATTTATGTAAAATGTACCCAGACAAGCTTTTATATACTAATATAATGACTGACATGTCTCTAAAGTCTAAACAATTGCTAACCATTAAAATAACTGACGGGGTATCTATATTGAATAAAATTTCTAAGACAAAATAGAAAATATTTTATGAACGTATTTATTTATTAAGTATTGAGATTGCACAGACATCTTTCGATAATGTGTGCTTATCCAAAGAAGTAGTTTTTGTTGTTAATTTGGATTAGCTTTTAACTGACTTTGGAAAAAGAGGGAGGTTTTCAATTGACTGACAACTGAATAATTTTATTCTTCACTTTGAATACCAATACATCGTAGATAACAGATTTAACAAAAATAAAAGTTCTTTCAATGAGCCTATCTCAGTACTTTAAGTACCTAGATTGATTTTATCACACTGTCCTGTCTACGGTCACTAATTGAAGACAAATTGCTAGACCCAGAGGGCCCTTTTGAATCTTTATTTAATCCATTTACAACTGAAACGATAGGCATTTTGTTTTTGACGATTATTCAGGACAAGACTGTATTTAGGTTTCATCAAGATCTTTGAAATTCAAGTGAACTCTATTGGCTAGCCATTACACCTGCTGATTAGCACACAAGGTTTCGATTTCTCTCTCAGGAATTGGGAGGTCAGCTTTCCGTGTGGCTCGAGAAAGAATACAAGTATGAGCATCCCATCACATCCGAAGGGTATCGTAAGAGACGACAAACTGCGAGAGAAGGCAAGCTTGAAATAAAACCCTATATCAATCCGTCTGACTCAGCATGGAAGTAGTAGGCAAAGCCACACATAACATTAGAAGAGGCCTGTGTCCAGCAATGAACTGTGATAGTGATAATTGATTGAAATTCGAAGGTCAGACGGTAAAAGTCAAGAAAAGAAAGTCAAATCAAAAGAAAGAGTAGGAAATGGACAAAGTGACAAAGTGGATGCAACTGGGACTAACATTGTCTGGGTTGATGAAAATTTAATATTCAGCTTGCATGCTTTAATAAACCTATGTTTATTGTACATTACATTCAACTGTTTATTGTCTCTACTGTTGGTGTCCTTGAAAGTGTATCTCTATATTTTAGCTAATCAAACAGCTGGATCTAATTTTTCATTAGGTACTTAATATATCTTCATCCTCATCTTTAATTCACTTTACTCTTGAGCAGATAAAATAAAACACAATTTAGGTCATATCAGAATCGATCCCTACCGTGCAGATAATGTACAAAAAGGTTGACCCAAACAAGATGTATGCCTCTATATCAGTGTTTTAGTGGTCGATTGAACTGGCCGTTTGCGTGCATTACTGCCTTTATTGAGTTTGTAAATCTCTTAGTTAATGGTGGTAGTGGAATGTGAATTTCTTCATAAATATGGCAGCAGGATTCTTTGTCTTAGCTTCTAAATTATTACTAGAGGTAATATGTAGGGTAATTAATCTTATTACCTCGGTGACCATGGCTGCTAAAAAGTAAAGAAAATGTCGGAAATAGTGTGAATAATTAAATGTCAACCCAGATTTACTTATACTTTTGTACAAAAAAAGATTCATCTATACAAATAAATAAAATTGGAGTGTCTGTTTGTAATATTAAAATAACCGCTTTCTAATACATGTATATGAATGTATATACGGTACACATACCAAAATATATATTTTTAAATTTTTTGTCTGTCTGTCTGTCTGTCTGTCTGTCTGTTTGTTTTGGCTAATCTCTGGAACGGCTGGACCGATTTGGACGGGACTTTCACTGGCAGATAGCTTATGTAATAAGGAGTAACTTAGGCTAAAAAAAAAAAATGCCAAAAACAAAAAAAAAAAACATTCACAAACATTCCACGTGGACGAAGTCGCGGGCACAGCTAGTGTTAAATAAAATTGAGCCCTTATTCTTAGGTCATGACCCGCGTTGAGCGGAACAAACCAGTGCTCATTTTATCTTAATAACATTTTCCTAAGAGTACTTTATTCAGTGAAGATGTTGCTTCACCATTACAACGCAAGAGTGAAGAGAAATTATTTTTATTGAATATTTAGAGTTCAATGCCAATACTAGAACGTCGAACAAATCATTTGATTTTATTTTACAAATCTTTAAAAAGTCAAATGTCGTTTTTGGTGTCATTATTTTCAATTTTATCTGGAGACATCTGTTATCGAAAAACATTTAGGCTCTTAACCCTAACGCTCTGATTTATTACAAAGCTTTAAAGACAACTAGACCTAAAGACCCTAAGTCAAAAGGACCTCTGTAGGTCAGAACAAGAGCAAAAGTGTGATTGGGGTTATGTTTAAAGTATTTACATACTATGGATTTACCAGGGCCTTATTAGCAAAGCAGATTGTAGGCTCAAATATCAGTAGGATTTAAGTGAGCATAATAATATACAGAAAATTTAGTATATAGTTATAAGGATTTTTTTCATTTTTTTGAAGTAAACGCCGTGTTCGTTCCCTGTGGAGTAGATTAGGACCACCCCAGCTCTTCTTTTAGATGTCATAAAAGGCGACTTGGGATAGGGCTATTTTGCATCCGAGAGTAAACATACAGCCCGAGACAAAGGGCCTGCTAGACGGCAATAGGCTTGTGTTGTATAGTTATGGCGTCGTCGGACCGAAAATCATAATTGGCGAAATGTGGGTGCTTATACACTTCTGCGGATCCCTTCGGGGATTTACAGACGTGAGTATGGAGTGAGGATGGATGGATGAAGTAAACGAAGGAGAGATTTTTTGCTGCTTTGCAATTACCAAGGCTGCCTACGACATTTAGCTTGGAAGCTGAATGTCGTAATCGTTATATCAGATCTGATAACTTTTAGAATAAACCACCCAAATAGTCGTGGCTTGCAGGCCGCATACTCTTATACTGTTAAGTATATAGAAATTCAAGCATGTTTTAATTTATTAACTATTTTCATATCTACACATTTATACACTATTAAGGTTTCACAACTCAGCCAATATTATTAAACCATGGGTTAAACCCCATATAACATACGTTGAAACAGTAAATAAATACCGTGAGGCTGCCGTCTAATATTATGCTGATAACATCATTTGACGGCTACATCGTATGAATATCAATATTGACATAAAATACAAGAAATGTTTGATCGTAATAGTTTTACATAGAAAATATTTACAGAGTGAGGCGAATGAATTCCACGATTGAAATAAACAATTGGTAGAAAAGCTATATCGCGTAGCCGCAACTAACTGTAACAATAAATTTAATAGTCCTCAAACTGTTACATCGCGGTTTGTTTTCGAACGAATGTTTTTGAACGTTGGACGTTATTTTATATTTGTTGGTCTCTACTCTCACTCTGTTCTATTGAAAATTAATGACATAGCAGTAGACATTAGTGTATGAGCTATTTTTCGCTCTCTCTCGATTGTATCCTTCGTTTAGCATGTTATGAAGAGTATCTGTGTCAATCGTAATCAATAAATCAATTTATTCAGGCTATTTGAAATTCGCAGGAAAGTTTTATTGAAAATAACTCGTCTTTATATTTCTAGATGAGGTCTTTGATAACATAAATAAGAAAGCGCAAAAATCAGCAGCAACACAATACTACGAATAATTAGTTTTTGTTACTCTAATTAACTTCAAGCATGTTCTAAGGCACTAAACTATTCAGCTCACTAAGGATAACATTAACCGATTAGTTCACACAAACATTTGATAAACAAGAACAGGAAATTAACAAAATAATTGGGTTAATGTTTTTGGTAAATTAGGTTATAAATTAGGGATACGTGTTTTGGTTCATCTTTGTCTTGTATTAGGGTCAGATAGAGTGAAAACCTCGCGAACTAATTACATTAACTACTCAGTAAAATGACACAACTTGCTAATTTGCAATATTATAAAGCCAATTTGCATAATGTTTGCTGATTAGTCCAAGATACACTAGAACAATAATTCTGACATTAGATTGCCGTTTTGTATCTACTAATAAAACTGTACCTACATCAAACAATCACCGTATCATAGTGATTTGAATTGGTAGCCAAATGGACCAGAATATAAATTACTGAGTGATTCGGCCAACACAGAAGTTTACGTAGGCACTACCGAGCCCTGTGTTAGTTGATAGGGCGCGTTCGATACGATCACAAGCAAAAATTAAAAAGTCCTCGGTTTTTTTACAATCACCAGCTTGCAGGACTAGACTAGCAATTACTAGAGTACTTCGATCCCTCTGACAATCTGGGAAACACTCACAATGATTGGTCGCGTAACAAGAGCGATCTAACAACCAACTTCTGGCAAGCATCACACAACATGAGTCACTGTAACTGTCATAGTTCTTGTACTTAGGGTGCTTTTCTTTCAAATAAAATTTACTAAATTCACAAAAAATCCAATAATGCGACAGCACTGTATGTCAAGGTCAACGGCAATATCTCAAGAAAATGCCCAACTTAAGCAAGTCCCAGGAGAAGTTGGAATATTTGCAAACCTGAGACGAATTTAGGAACAAGTGAATTGTCACTGTAAGTATTGTGTCTATGGAAAAAAAATCTTTTACAAAGCAGAAACTAAAACAACGAAATAACTAGAGTAATAAAACTACAAAGAAGATTATTAATACACATTTAAGATTATAATTCTCATATATGACATAATGAAAACAGTTTCTAGATAATTGACCTTAGAAACAATGGCTACCCAAACGTTTGTTCCTACCCATAATTATTATTCATTTCAAGACAAAGGCCAGTCATTGTTCCTCATATTAACACCAAAGGTGGTTTAATGGTTTCACGTTAACAATCCACTGAAACCTTTAAAACCAAACTTAAATCAGACTATTTTAGGCACTTGAATTGATGAATGACTATGTTATACAACTCTTAAGTTAAGAACGGTCAACTTTATAGATTTAGTAATTATATACAAGGATACATGAACTTGATGTAACCCTATTACTGAATCAACTAAAACGTTCTGTAAGTATCAGAGTTTCGTTTACCATCTATTGGGGAGATAACACAAATATGTTTACACACACTAATGGCTCCAAGTTGCTTACATTGCACGCCAGCCAACGGGTTAATCGATCTTTGTTTGTTTCAAGATAACGTTGGACCTGGGGTACTTTGTTGTGTGAACCTTATACGTGACAAGTTATGTTTTATTATTCAAAGATCAATTTACGAATTCTTGGGTTAACAAACAATCCAACCTTTTCAACAATTAAAAATATGGTGAATACTAAATAACCGTTAACACATATAACCGTTGAATACAGTTAACCGTTGCAAGTTGAAAATAAAGAAAGAGAGTGAAGAGACGACGTCTGACATGAAAGTATGCAAAAGAATGATTATCTTGCGCTCATATTTTTTCAAAGAGTTAGAACAAAATGTAACAAATTTAATTTTTTGTACCTGCAATAAGATCTGTATTGGATCAGATGCTTTTGGTTAGACCAACTTTTATCACTAGTTGAAAATTGTCACGATACTGTACAATCGCAATCGCTAGTATCTTTATTTCGACATTCAGTTAGATAGGACAATTTATCGCCTCTTGTTTGTGTTTACCTCTATTTCTTAATATTATTCAGCTTGGTTTTACTGCTTTTATTTTTAAATCAAACTACACTGTCGGAAGTGATAAGAATTTCAGATTCCTTTCAGCGTATGGTGATATAGATTTGTGGCAATAGTTTGACATCACTTTTAATTTTTAGGAATTAATTGCCCTTAATATAATCGTTATAAAACCTTTTTGGAGAATCAATTTTGGCCAACTTATACTATAAATTCAAAGTCTTATTGAAAGTTTCAAGTCCCATTATCTCCGTGGTAATCCTTTAACCCAAACTATAAAGGAGTATCTATTGATTAAACTGTAATGGTATATTTCTGAATAAAAATGATATCTCTGGACTAAAATTGGCAATTAAAAATTTGATTCACGAAGCTTTGCTCGGATGTTGTAAAATAATATTATACTCTAAACGAAAATTCTCAAGGCCCATTACAGAAAATCAAGGCCAGGATAAGATGTAATAATATTTAATCTAAGAGAAACGTTGTACCTTCCGCTTCTAGCAGCACATCATTAAATTATTTTAATGAATCAATAACCATTACGTACCACTTTGACGTATTTGATAGCAGGTATCACGAGAAATTTCAAAAATAGAATATCGTAACTGATGTAATAATAATTTCAACATTTAATGTAGATATTTCAATTCGTTCCATATAATGTATCCATAATTCGGTAAAACAATTTTACGCATACATACCACATACTTACTGTATTTCCCTCTAAGATAGGCAGAGAACACAGCCGCCTTCATCAACTATCATCTGCTTCTGTCCTGTCACACGGATTTCATTCAGAATTTTAACTTTAAATTAAACTTGTAATTTAGTTTAATATCACGAATATTACAGCAGTCTTATGTAACAGTTCCCTTCTCTCGAGAAACTCAACAAAACGAAACAACCGAAGCCGCGATGAAAGCCAGAGATTAATATAAATGTTGAAGGAAGGGACAAATGTTCTATAAGTACGAGCCTAGTCCTTTATCTCTATATCTATGACCTCTCAAAGTTATCAGAACGTAGTAACACCGACTGACAAGGGTCTATTAAGTTAGATGATTAAGTTTAGCTCTGAACAATTCGAACAATCATTTTTAATAGGGTAACTTCATTTAGCAAATAATTGGGATTTGAGATTCTAATCAAGAACAGGAAAGATAAAGTAGCAATATATAAATTACACACAGAAATAAAACAATGGATCACTAAAACACACTGGAAAATCTAAAATTAGGATGACATTTTCAGTTTTAGTAATACTCATTACAAAAACCGTGACATACTAACAGCATTAAGCAACAACGAACCGTAGCAATGAGAGCAATATAATCCTGAAACCTTCAATACAGCAGTGAGTGTAACAGCCAGGAATTCCACAGGGGATGTCTGATGGTAATATGACAATGAAATGAAGTACACTAAAAATGCCAGGGCTTTAAACACATGAACGAGTTGTTTAATTATGAGATTTTATGCTACGAAAGTAAAAAAGATTAATAAAACGAATGAACTAATAAAATTATATGGTGTGTATCATTCAGGAAGCAAAATTCATAACATAAATAGAATATGCTGTGAACTGCGTATCTCGGAAAAGTTTTAGTTAAAAATGTAATTTTTGCTTTAACAATGCTCGAATCTGGTATATCAAATATTTGCCTCTCTCTTCCTGGTAAAGTTTTATTAAATAGTGCGATTTTATTAGCTCTCTCTGTTTCAGTCCAATTTTAGGCATTATAAGTTTTATTTGCTATCTATGAAGCTTGCATTACTTTATTGCGTAAATTAAGCTAGTTAACAATATCTCCTTTATGTAATGCTGCATTTTGTTATGGAAGGCTGTTTCCAAATCCTGGATCAAGCTACAAAATTACCAGTATCCCAGAAGACTCTAACCGTTTGTGGAATAGCAGATGCATTGCCTTTGTAAGGATAAAAAGCTGCCCAATCTGTCACCTGCAGATTGGTCGTCATTTCCTAGTGGCAATTGTGTCTTATCAGGAATGACAGCGTGCTACTTTTCATCAGATTTTTCATCATCTGTTTGTAATACTTCTAAATCTGGTGAATCCCATCCATGATCTCCAGTAAAAGGCTTCAACTGTATACTTGTTTTTTTACCAACAGGCAATGTATGATGACCCAAATTTAACTAATTTTTTCATATGCCTACACATCGTAATAATTGCTTCCCGTTTAATTATTCCAAGCTTAACTCTGAGTGAAATTCTTCTCTGCATACTAAATGAGGGTCACTTGGTTGGATCGTCCTGTCACTCAATTTTAAACAGCTTGTCGTGCTCCCTTAATTGAATGTAGGGTTGTAAGACGTTCTTGCAAATAGTTTTTTTTATTCAAGTTTTAAGGCAATACGTGTTCAAAATGCTAAAATTTTAGTTGATACCTTTATATAGGTATTATTATATTTGTAAACGTCCTTGTTAATATTAAATCTCTTTATCTTTATTCTAACAATTCAGGGTCTCTGTAGTTACGGTTCGCTGTTCTTTTTAATTTTTTTTGTCTTTTAGCCGCAGGCAGCAGCCAGTTTGACATAAGCTAAAAGAATTTTGTTTATTTTCAAAAATATATTTGAAGTCACTTCTATGAGAAAATATCGAAACATCTATAATAATGATCTTCTGATTTTTTAAATTATTAACATTATTTTTATGTTAATGTTATCATATAAGTAGTTTTTGAAATATATTTTGTTAAATATATTTTTCTTAGCTTTGTTGTTCAAAAATATTGTTAGTTTACGCAAGCACTTGTTCTTGTGAAAATAAATAATTAGAAAATAATTATATTACCTATATCATAACGTGTAAAAGAGCTACGAATACGTTTTCTCGTTAACATAATCACAAATTCCAAGAACTAAAAACGAAGCTATAAATAACAGAGGCTTGTACACTGAAAATAACATAAGAAAACACTACTATGAATTCTCTTCCGCATTTTTGTAAGCACGACACCATGCGGCAATATGGAGATTTTAAAATTGAAATTTATATTCCTTTGGGAGCAGTTAAAATGGTGACCCGCACAGTTGTATGCGCGTAATTTTTCCAGGTAATGTACGTGTTGCTGTGCAATAATATACTTATGGTTTTTGTGGAATTTCTAAAACAATCTTAGGAAAAACAAATAATGATTAAATATTTTTTAAATCAATTTGCCATGAAAATATTAATTATCTGTCTAGTAAACGCGACAGCTACGCAGAAGTCGCGGGTTCGATACTCGTTTAGCGCAAATATTTGCATACATGAATATGGATATTTGAATTGATCTGGGTTTCTATATACATATAATATGTATGTATTTACAAAAAAGTATCTAAGTATGTTTATCCGCATTCTAGATTCCATAACACAAAGCTAAGCTTACCATGGGTCTAGATAGCGTTGTGTAAAACATTGTGGACTGTGGAATATTTTTCATATTCGTATTGAATTTGTAGGCATTTCAACGAGTATTTCATAATGGAATCAGGAATCCACCTTCTCCTTCATCTTTTGATAAGAATTTTGATAGAAACTGTCGTCTGACTTCCCAACACGGAAATCCACTATCGTGAGCTTGGCATTCTGACACACTGGATGTTGATATATTATGATTTATGATACCAGATATTATTACAAATTGATCATTTTTCGAAATTAAAAAAGAAGTCACATAGCCTATTGTTTAAAATGATTTGAAGATGAACTACATAGGTACTCAAGAAGTGCGGGCTTGGGGGTGACGGGTGGAGCCGCCTGTCACCCCAGCAGAAGCAGGCCACGGCGGTGGCGCGCTGGATAGCGCGCCTCCCCATTCCGGGGGCGAGTTGGGGACACCGTTGTCCCCCCTCCTGAGGAGGTCCAGACCGTAAGGGATGGCCCTGGGTCAGCCGGGGTGCGAGGGATATGTCTATGACAACCTCACCTCCGGCCTAGCACCAAGACCCACAGTCGGCGTGCGGTTTTAGTCGGTTCGAGTCCGACATAACCTCCCCTTCCGGCTCCGGCAGGGGGGGTATCCGAGGGGATTTCCGCACGAAAAAAAAAAAAAAAAAGGTACTCAAGAAGTTCCACTATTTCTTTTTCCTTCATCATAAAAATCACGCTAATCGGGCGATTTATTTCTGTCTGGCTTTTTTATCATAGCTTTACCTGTTGCATTGCGGTACAGACATTAAATGGATATGTAAATTTTTACCATCAAGTGTCATATTGTGACCAACGTGATTAAATAATTTTATTTTATGGCAACCTTGTTTGCCTGTTTACGTATTTGCGTACATATAGAATAGAAAGAATTTCCACTATCTAAACTAGAAGGATTTTGGTACCACGGGATATAAAACCTAGAGGAACTGTCTGTAGAAACTATTGTTCTAAACTTCCACACAAACTGTTTTATTTGCTTGATTATTACTTTATTAACAATAAAGCTAGTTAAGTACCATCAATGGCTTGGTTCAATGAGATTTAGTAACAATATAATCAATGGCTTCATTGGTTATAATTTTCAACAGATGTAATTAAAAAAAAAAAAAAAATTTTTAGTCAGTAGCCAATCGTTTTGTTATTTATGTAGAACATCTAAATAGCATTGTAGCACACACATGCATTTCCTTTACTTCTATTTTCATCATTAGTCCCAAATGCATTTTAGTAGAATTGGAATTGATTTGGTTCGTGTTTCTATACAATCATCCATACTAATATTATAAATGCGAAAGTAACTCGGTCTGTCTGTCTATAAACCACTGAACAGATTTTGATGAAATTTGGTACATGGGTAGATTAGACCTTGAGAAAGGACATAGGCTTAGACCTTGAGAAAGGACATAGACTATGTTTGGTCACGATGACGGACACGCTGTTGGAGCCACGGGCAAAAGCTAGTTTCTCATATTTTTGATGAAAGATCACCAGTACGTATGGGTTAATCAATCATAAGCGGGGGTGAAAATGCATCTGATGAGGCCGTCAAGCTGAGTGCCACCACTGTTAACATGGTACATGTTTGCGATGGTGACCCTCTCTCCGAGACTTTAGCTTAACATCAGGCGAGGTGAAGTCAAATTGACGTGTCCTAGATAAAAAAAATTCAAGCAATTATCCTTTCGCAGTCCACTATTGGACATAGGCCTCTTCCAATATGCACCATTGCAGCATTGCCCCCAATCCTCCGCCTTCCACATCCAGTCCACTCCAGTCACCTTTTGAGTTTGGATCAATAAAAAAAATATTTCAATCATGTAAAAATATTTTAAACAGACATTGGTAACATTTCCAGTTAAATACAGAAATGTCGTACTTCATTATTTAATATTAACCGTCTCCATTCCTCTGTTAGCATTATTACATTTTCTGTTTTATATGCCCTCCATTGCTTATAACGCTCACCTTGTGGCTTAATTATTGGATTTTATTATTCAAACAGACACCTACGTATTTTTATGTTGATTATCTTCACAAAGGGGTGTAGTAGTCTCTTGATAAATGAAATAATGTACGTAGTTGATAACTATACGGTTTTCCAACTAATATAGAAAAGTTATCAATTTTATATTTTTTATTCGGGACCTAAGCCACCCTGCAAGCCGTTGAATCTATTGATGGACGAGACTCTGGAGCGAGCTTTGCTCTAGAGGTTAGGGGATCAGAGTACGCTCGCTCTCACAGCGTATTATTATTGATCTAAACTAACCAAATCTTAAAACATGTGGACCACTGGTTTCTCCTGGTAGATGGTCTATAAATCAAATAAATATTTATTCGTGAACATTTTATACAGTGTCATCTAGACTTAGGCCCGTATTCTAGAACGACACTCAGCCTGAATCGCGATTTATCTGAGGACAGATTGTATAGGCATATGTCAAAGTATCAATCTGTCTATACAATCTGTCCTCAGATAAATCGCGATTCAGACTGAGTGTCATTCTAGAATACGGGCTTTAATCTAGCAAAAAATACATAGATCATTTTTTAAATATATAAGTAACTGATTACACACAGCAACCCTAAACTAATGTAATTCACATACACAAATACACTATGCGGTATTCGTGGCAGCATAACGCTCTACGGCCACGCCGCATAGGTCGTCAAAAGTAAATATTTCTCGTTTCCCGAAGGCTTTTCTTTACAAAGTTGACGCTGAGCTGACACTAATGTAGCCAAGACCAATGTAAGTAGATTTAAAGGCGGAAAATCAGAAGCATTTATTTACTTTGCGTACTTAGTGCCTTCAATATCCATTTCGGGACGATGTGGTCAAAACCAAATAAAAGACGGCAATAGGGGGGAGCCTATTGCCGTCTAGCGGGCACTTTGTCTTGGGCTGTATGTTTACTGTCGGAACAGCCCTATACCTTATTCGCCTATTTCGTCAAGAAGGACAGGAAGACGTAAGAGTGTTAATTTACCTGTTTTATTATTTTAATAAGTTTTCTCTTGAATCACTAATTCTCTGCCTATCCACCACATACTCTAACCTCCTTGATATAAATTAGTTCATATATAGATAGAAGTTTTTTGCTCGCAGTAGCAACTTCCAACCTCATACTGCTTCAGATGGTTCTGGGTCTGCCGGGGTGCGAGAGATATGCTTTCAGTAATCTCACCTCTGGCAACCAAAGATCCAAGATGGCGTACGTTTTAGTCGGTTCGAGTCCGACATTACCACCTCCACTGGCTCCGTGGGGGTGGTATCCGCGAGGAATTTTCGCACGATAAAAAAAAACCTCATACTGCTTTCCATCAGGCAAGCCATCGTCATTTACGGCTTGTAGTAAAGAAAAAAGGTTAGGAAATGAACAAATTCTTCTCATAATGACAAACTCCTGAATACTCGCAAACGGTTCTAAGCATTAGTCAAACAGTCGTTAAAAATGTTGTACTTTTACAGCGAACATTACAGTGTCATTAGACACAATCGCAGCGCCAAGTCACGTGCGTTATGGTGCTTGTGTATCGCCGATTTTTTTCTCTTGTAACCCTAATAGTGCGGCCAGAGAGACGACGATAAAGTATAATATACATATATTCGCTTATTTTCCAAAATTCCATTATCAATTAATAATCTTAGAATAGGTCACAAAATTTTCTAGAAAGCGATGCTAGAAATATGTAATAAATCGGAGAAATAAATGCTTGTGCAATGCTGAAAAGTGGTCTGACGGAGATTGGGAGAGGCGTATGCTCAGCAGTAGACTACAACAGTTAGCCCAAAGGCATTTATACTACTTATATATCTAATAAGTTTCAAAAAGCATTGCTTTTTGGCGGATAGAGAAAAATAAAAATTTGCTTAATATAATATAATATTATATTTTTACCTAAGATTTGATCATAAATATTTCAAAATTCAACAGACCCAGTAACGTACAACTAAAAGTTAAGATAAGTGTTTTAGGCCTTGTATATTCTATCATTTTATTAGCCATTACTTTTTTTTTTGCAAAGTTTACCTAACTGCCGTAAATATATTACTATTATGCTTACGGAGAAAATCTATTATTTTAGCATTAAAAGTAGCTAAAACCGCAGACCGCTGCTTTCCTAGCCCGATATTAAAACAACGAAATGGGTGCGCGGATCGAATGAGAAACGCTCTCATTACAACTGGCAACATCTATCGAATTTGTACACAACACGGTTCCTCTTAACGCCCCGCAGCCACCGTAATCTGTATCGATGGGGATAACAATTTAACGGATTATTATTGGATTTCTGATATGAGCCTGTTTTCTGCGTTATATAAGTAAACAGATCATTCATTTATGAAATAAATTATATTATTGCAACCAAATTACTAAAAAAAAACGGATCTCAAAATTCATTCTCATTTAGAATGAACAGTGATGATGGTCAATTTATAATTCCTCAAATAGCCTTGGACAGATTTTGCTTGAAAGTGTTTCTTGACAATTAACACAAGACAGCCAAGTAAATAACATTGAATTCACAACCAGCCGCGCTCTGGGTTCCAAATTAAATTAGGTAAGTGTCAATCTGTCTAAAATTCGATGTCTAGCATCTATTAAATGAAGGAAAGAGGGGCGCTGTTACCGCCATGTCACGGAAAGATGACAGAACGATATAATTTGATATTTTTTAAATCATTTACAGCCATTACGCACTGTCGACTATTGGCCAACGACTCAGTATCTCGGTGACTAAAATATAGGCGAGCGACCGAATACTAGTGCGTATACACCTATTTGAACTAATGAAGGTAACAGTGTCCATCGGCTGGGTCACCGGCGACTAATTAACAGAGCGTTATGTGCCATAAGAGGCAGACGAACACATGATCCACATGATGGGAAGCGGTTACCGATGCTTATATGGACGTGAGCCTCTGGGCGATAATTTCAATTTGAATTTCTCTTTACTCATAGTCAAATATTTCTTAAACTACTAAAGGTTTGTAACATAATATAATTAAACTGCGCACAGTATCTAAGTACATATTCTCATTAAGGCGACAACATTAAGCCCAGGAAACCAAAACATGGACCAACATGGACAATAACTATTAGATAATATTATGAATATTTTCATTGGTGTAATGTTATAAGTCTTATCACTACACATATCCTTCCGTACCTAAACTATGCGGTAGACTGAGGGTATATTTTGGTAAGCCATAAAAGGTTAGTTGTTTTGTTATAATTATTAGAATATTATTGAACTAATTAAGAAAACAGATGAAGCTTTCATTTTATTTCAAGCAAGTATTTTTTAAATATTAATCTGATGAAAATTTTCGGAATTGGATGTTATATTCATATTACATCTTTAGTGCTCGGCACTGACACGCAGTAAATCACTGGATTTACTGCTTGTCGGTGCCGAGCAGTAAAGATGAGCAGAGAGTTAAGAAAGTTGCCTCTATTATATCTATATCTATCATTTTATATAGCAACTAGCGGATCCGGCAAATGTCATCTTGCTCGGAAAATAACCGACAGCCATTAAAATTTCATCAAAATTAGTGTAGCCGTTTAGAAGGAGTACAACGACGAACACACATACTGAAAAATGTATTATTATGATAAAATATAATATAATATAAATGTAATAAACTAAAATATTTACAAGAATATAAAAGAGGTCGAAAAAATATAAAGATAAGAAATAATGGAAAAAAGCTTACAACAATTTATTTTAAGTGTAACATTATCATACTGTAAACTTGTAAAATATTGATTCATTGACTACATAAAAGAATGAATTTGAAATATTTTCGAACCATATTATATTTACTTATCCCAAAAACGTGCGCTGTGTAAATGGCGCTAAACAAACAGCTATATCGTTATATTAAATATCGGGACTATTTATCCAACATACACAGTGTATGTTTTGTTAGTTTTATGATTTTCGTGGCATAAAGTTCATGTGAGTGCACTTTACGGGGGTAGGTGGTCGCACATTTCTGTACATAATTGTTCCACATTTTTGCAGAAGCAGAGTTGTAGATGTACCTACACTTTTATGTGACGTGCAGGTGCAGACTTCTCTTCTTAGCTGTGTGTATGTTTTTAACATGATTATGTTTAAATGTTAGGCTTCTCATATGAAGAAGAAGTAATTGATTGATTGAAGAAGTACCTCAATAAGTTAGGTTTCATTATGGGTATTTGCATAATTTTTATCTAGATAACTTTTTACCTTTTACAGATGAAAATGAGTGAAGGATGCCTTTAGTCTCGTTAAGCTCTTCGCTTACTTGGACTCATATATGTGTTAAGTTTCTTCTTATTATCTTTTACATTTCCACAGAAAAAAATAGGTCCTATAGACAATTTTTATACCTCATTCTTATTGGGTAGTATGAATAAATAAGGAAAAAAGATCTTCAAACGGTCTCATTAAGTTGAGCGGTGACTTTATCCCTAATTTTTATTCTAAAACGGAACGTAATTGGACCTTTAATTTATTAATCACATAATTTATTCTGGCAAGACTTTGCGTTACTACAAGTTAGGTAATTCTAATGATGTAGGTGATTTTTCTAATGCGTCTGTCTTTTATGTGAGGTTAAAATTATTTCTTCTTGGCTTGTTGTTTAGGTTAGTAAAAATGTAATTCAAAATAGAAATATTTTAAGTACTTATGTACTAAGTACCTACTTTTTTTTCGTGCGGAAATCCCCTCGAATACCTCCCCTGCTGGAGCCGGAAGGGGAGGTTACGTCTGACTCGAACCGACTAAAACCGCACGCCGACTGTGGGTTGTGGTGCTAGGCCCGAGGTGAGGTTGTCTTCGACATATCCCTCGCTCCCCGGGTAACCCAAGGCCATCCCTTATGGTCTGGCCCTCCTCAGGAGGGGGGACAGCGGTGTCCCCGACTCGCCCCCGGAATGGGGAGGTGCGCTTTTCAGAACGCCGACAGGCGGCTCCACCCGTCACCCCCAGGCCCGCGCTCATGGGGGACAGAGGTCAGGTACTAAGTACCTACGACTGATTGTGTCCATCTCATCATCTCAGTAGTAATTAGTCTTTTTTACTTTAAACTAAGGTTACTGACACGTATGTGTTCCCATAAAACGGTAAGTAACCAATAATTATTTTTTATTATCTACCATTCCTACTGGGGTACTTTACTTGGGGATTAGCTCGATTGTTGCCACATAACGTGGACGTGCCAGCGAAGTTGACCCCCTTTAATATACCGCGATGTCATGAATTTATGCTGTTTGAACTAAAAACAACATTTTAAATCCGTTCCTAACCAATATTTTGCTGGTTAGTAGATTTCCACCCTAGTTTGTATTATTAAATTAGTTAACGGTATATTTGGCTCTCTCTCTTCTTAGTGCACCTGTCATTGCCTTGCTACGCTTAGTAACTTTCTATTTATAATATTCTTCGGGTCGGCACTGAATATCTAACAACTATTGTGGTACATCGCGGGTGCAACACTTGTTTTAGACGACTGTTTATCTGCAAGACTTTGTTCTCGCTTAATGTGTTCTATATTCAGTAAACTGGGGTATTTGGGACAACTGGGTAACTTTGTGACAATTTAAAATTTCATTTTTATTAAAAAACCAAACCGTGACTTACTTCAGAAATGTAATTGCTATTTTTGTAATTCATTAGTTTATCAAGTTTGTCTGCTGCTTCTGAAACTAAACAAATTTTGAAATGGCACAGCAATAAAAACAAGGTACCCTGATGTCCAAAGTAACCCTTGTTCTTTGGGTACAATACAAATAACATACTTCATAATGATTAAACATAGCAGTCATAATTATAGACAGCAGTATCAATTAAAATTATTTGTACGTGAAAGCAATCCCGAGCAATTTTGATATTGCTATAAATAATTTGCCATTACATTAACTTCACAAATAAACTGTTTAAGATTTTACAAAATGTTGCTATGTTCAGTCATCTTTATGAACGTGTCAAAATCAGAATCTCAATGCAAAGCAATGAGTTAAGGAGTAATTCTTTCTTGATATTTTAAATAGAATATAAAATCTGAGAACTCTTTGTTCTTACTTAGAATTCTTTGAAGCGGGGAGGGGGATTACGGTTCAACAAACTTTTGATTGAGTTATACCTGCATGCCTGCTAGCAGGTCTTATATAATATTAAATACAATAGTTTTTATAATAAAGTACATATGGAACATTATTTCAAATAATAATGACCTAATGACTGATTTCTACATCCATTACTCGTTAAACTTCGATTCGGGCTAAGGGTTCCATTGAGAAGCCGCAATGAGTTAAGACAATAAACAGTATTAACATATTCAAGTCTAGTTCAAGGTACCCTGTTGCTGTGGTCTGTGGTCGGCTACGTGTGCGTACCTTTAAGGTCGCATCGACTTTCATCAAAATTTGTTCTATACGCGCAGTACAAGTTTCTTGGCTGTAGTTTGAAGATATCACGGGTTTCTACTGCGGTGGACGAGCTCAAATTCAACAAGCATAGACTAATACAAAACAATCAGTCAGGGCATTTTATATCTCACGATTTATTTCTAAGATATATGGTTCGAGCTATTATGTATGTTACGAAATATTTGAACTCTAGCACCTACAAACAAAGTAACGAATATTTTATTAGCCATTCAAAGTGAAACTCAAAGTCAAAGTCATTTATTCTCAATCTAGAACAATAAAATTGTTTCGTAATGACGTCAATTTTAATTCTACTTAATCTAAACAGACGTGTAAAAAATGCCGCAGTGGAGTTCCACTGCGGCATTTTTTACACGTCAATTTATAATAGTTATTTTCTTAAGACTAAATGTGGACGAATGTACATTTCGCGTCTGGATAAACAATAAGTATTTGAAACACTTTATATTGAGATTGATATACTCTGTTTTCTAATCTCAAGCTAACCAAAAATTATTAAGTATTTTTCCTATTAAAGATTTGTGTTTGTAAATAGGAAACACCCCTGCTACTGGGGCCTGGGGCTAGTAAAAGCGGCACATAATATAAAACATCTCATCTTACATATTACGTTCAGAACAAAATAACAAAACCGGTTAGCATAATTAATATACACAAGTACAACAGAAGTTTAATATTAGCTAAAGTCAGGCAGTTTACACTTTAACCCTTACGCTGAAAATTAAACCATAAATTAGCGGCAACATTGTATATTTAATTATTTGATACCCACCTTTTACGTTTCATATTAACTCAAGTTAAATGTACCTCGGGGTATGATTTCAGCTGGCAAACATTTAGTATGCTTACTTCTACAGAATCAGATGTCTGTATATTTAGTGTACTACTAGCTGCATGCTCATAAAACGGAACACTGTTTTTGTTCCCGCGACCTACAGGAACCTATTCCATAGTTAAAACAACCTATCTCCTATTGCCGATCGTGTTTAACCTAAATGCAAAACACCAATGACCCAAACGCAATCACAAAATTCAACTCGGTCGCTTTTGCGTTGTACGCTCATAATAGTGAATGATTGCGATCCTTATAAACACTTGCAACATAAAAATATGCTCCTCGTGGCCGTTTTTTTTTCTATGATATTTTATTATAATATATATTATATATAGCTGACTCGGCGAACTTCGTACCGCCAATTTTTTTTCACCCGCATGGTGTTCGATCCTGTTCCCGCTGCACCCTCTACTATATTAAGCATGTATTGTACATACTTTTTGAATTACTCTGTCTATTAAAAGAAACCACATCCAAATCTGTAGCGTAGTTTTGAAGAAATGAGCATACATAGGGACGGACAGACGCAGAAAGCGACTTTGCTTTAAACTGTGTAGTAACGATAAAAAAATTATGTGAGATTCTAATGTATCTTAAAGTAACCTTAAAGAAATACTGAACCGGGGGAAATGTCTTTATTGCTCTAAAAAGTTATTGTAAAACATTTACTAAAACATATTGAGAAGATTGGATACCACTGAATGACTATAAAGAATGTATTCACTTCTTCTGAAATATATAATACCATTGAAATAAAACCACTTTTTACGTATTCTAATCGCGATAGAATACGTAAAAAGTTTTTTTACGTATAAAAGTTATAAGATATAAAAGTTTTTTTACGTATTTGTTATTAAAATTAAAAAACAGGAGGAATGATGATGAGAGAGGATGGATGGAACATACCACCAGCTTGGGACCCAGTCATCCACTTAATCAAACCCAGTAAGCAGCAAAATCCAGCAAGACTTAACAACACAGTGAGCTCATTCTGCGTAAATACGAACACCAATAATTCACCATGATTCGGGTATTTTGAGATAACTTATACTTCAAACTATGTGACAACTACCATCGTGAGTCACACCGCGAAAATGGCTGCTGCTAAGCAGCCGAAACGTTGGGTTAAAAAGTAATAATAACAAATATATCGCGATAGAATCCGTAAAAAGTGGTTTTATTTCAATGAGTGACATTCGCGTAAACTTTAGAAAATATATAATACCATTCACGACAGTTTGATTTGTAAATCTAGTTGGTTCTATCATCGTTCAAGTGGGGAAAATCACTCTATCCCATGGAGATTAGCTACCGGCACATGACAGGTAACATATATGGCGTCGATTTTACAGAACCTTTCTTCAACAATTCCACCCTCGGCACAGTTTTAAATAAAAAGGGTATTGTGGTAAATATAATGTCGTCATAAGGGTTGACCGAAGGATTGTCATTAATTATGTGAAATCGGACACCAATCCATCGGAAATGTTTGAGAATTTTAATTTAAAATGTGTAGGCTACTAAAATTTATGTTATCGGGCTTAACCGTATGTTTTAATGCTCCTTAATTATATTGATAGTGATATTAATTACCTGAGTATATCAATCCGCTTGCGAGGCAGCCTCGGTGTTCGCAAAATTTCTGATAACAGCTTAACTTGGTTATTGTTTAGGTCCACAGCGCGGAATATTTAATTACTAGCTGACCCGGCGAACTTCGTACCGCCAATTATTTTCCAGATGCGTGGCGTTCGAACCCATTCCCGCTGCACACTCTAATACAATGGTATCATTCATAAACATACATCCATCCATACTTTTTTTTGCCTGCGGTAATCCCCACGGATACCTCCCCCGCCGGAGACGGAAGGTGAGGTTATGTCGGACTCGAACCGACTCAAACCGCACACCGATTAAGGGTCGTGGTGCTAGGCCGGAGGTGAGGTTGTCTTCGACATATCCCTCCCACCCCGGCTGACTCAGGGCCGAATAATTATCGTAATCGTATACCAAACGTATCGATAGAACGGAGCATTGCGATTGGCCGCCGGCGTGCTATGATCCTGCGTGTGCGTGAAGCCTGCCAATCGGAATGCTCCATTCTGTCAATACGCTCACGATACTATTACGATAGTTTCTCGTGCTAGGGATACTGCAACTGGTTTCTCTGGCTATGATTGTAGTTTTAACCCGAGGTTAAAGCCTCGGATATGACCGGGATTAACGCAAGGATGATCATGATGATGACGCCGTTTCTTAGGAAATATATTCAAGTTAAACGTAAGTAAGTAAATGATACATTGAAATTAACTTTCTTCAATTTCAATAGAATTCAGATTGGCTCTTTCTTAAGATTTAGGTTGTTGCCTCTGCCTATCCAAAATAAGAATAGATTGACGATACGTATTTAGGTATATCTTTAATAAAATTTTGAATAATTTAATTTACATTTCTACTTTATCTTCGTACCAAAAAATAAAAATAAAGTATACTGCTTGGCTACAAGTATTATGAAAATACACCTTAATTTAATTTAAACTTATCTTCTTAATGAAGTCTATTTATATAAACATGAATAGTTCACAATTTGAACGTGATATTTGAATTAGTTGTGTAGCTAGACTTTTCACGAGGACACGCTTTGATTAAAATGTTAGTTCGTTTATAGAAAGTTTTGCTTCTGGAACAGAACTGCAGATGTTATAAAGACTGCTGTAAAGTTAAGTTTGCACGTTAAATATAATATGAAGCTATACCTATACGACTAAAGAACCTGAAACATATTAAAACTGAAGCGCTGCTGGATCGTGCACAGTCATATGGTCACAATACTTCGACGTGCTACGCGGAGGTGTTTCGTAGCACTTCGTAGCGGCTACGCGGCGATAAGTCAATGTTAGAGTAGAGTCAGTAGTCAGTACTATTACTGATTTTGTGGCAGTGTTGCAAGCACATTGTGGAGTAACTTGCAATATTACACCTTATGTATGATTCATCCATATTGGAGACGAACAGAAAGCTACGTGTGACATCAACGAACTATCAATATTAGGTGTGCATTATACAGAAAATGTGTTACCCGAAATCGGAAAATCTTACCACGTGCGTTATTCGTGCTATGCCTGTTCCATATCTGTTTATCACTTTTCTATAAGTCTGTGTTATAAGTTCCTAATAATGAAAGTAATCATTATTATCGATACAAAAATGGTAATTCTTAGTTACCATCCCTACCATTAGGATGGTAATACATGTAGTAAAAAAATCTAGTTCTTTGTCACACAATAAAGAAACGAAGGTAATGAACCGAAATAAAGTTGGAATTGTTTGTACCGTGCGGGGGCGACACCTGCACAGAGTAGGAAGGGAGAGGGTGGGATTAATTGAAAAAGCTCATCGAAGCACTCGTCATAAAGGCAAACTTGTATATTTAATTTGTGTAATTATAATAATTTATGTGACGTATTCGCCTGTGCACGGAAAATTAAAATACATATTTTAAATTATATACGTATTCACATAATTTCGTCTGTACAGAAACAAATGACATATATAGTGGTGTTTTATGTATTAAAATAAAAACAGCAAGAATAATTATTATGTTATTATAGGCTACATAAACAAAGAAAAACAGTTTTTAAAGAGACCCCGTTTTCTCGTGGTCCCAGGATTTTGTTCCATTAATGGGACCGCGAGGGAGAACTATTTCTCGTAGTCCCATTGTTGTTTACCTACATCCTGTATATACAAAAGGTATGTGGTTATCAAAAAAAAACCACGTTAAGAAAAATATCAACATTATATTATTTAGGTATGTAAGCGCGTTGGGTAATTCTCATAGAAAAAATAATTGTGAACTACAATAATGGAACTCCCGTCATCATCATGTCACGTCCGATAGATATAGGTCTGAATGTGCATTTAATTTTTAAGCTATTGATATAAAGACAAAAACTCATAAGCTAAACTATAAACTTCATTACTGTGAAAAATTAACTGAAACCCTTATTATATGGCGTGTGTACAGCCCCTATTATGAACTAATAAACACAACATTTTTGTGAGGGTTATACAACATTTGAATGAATCTTTAAGCTTTTAGCATGCTAATGAAAGGAAAATACATTATTATACATTATTGGCAATATTAATTACATTATTACCTATACATTACTGTCAATAGTGACCTGAAATACAGGATCCTTTCTAGTTTGTGCACCAAACACCCACATAAACTGGTATATAATATTAAGTCAACTCGTAACTATGTAAACAATATTGTCTTGAGAAAAATAAACAAGTTTTTATTTTATTTTTTATTTATTAATAAGTATAATAAACCTTCCATACACTACAATATACTCATACGTTTATTTCGTCCGAGTTCGCCACGACGCGCGACGCTCCGCTTGGTTCAATAGTGACGCAATTCTTGCTTGACGCCTAAAAGTCTGCAGTTTGTGGGGTCAACACTCAGATAAACGTGTAAAGTGAGTTGTTTGTCGACAACTGGAAATGGTGTTGTATATCCGGCGCGTGGAGCGGCATTTCATACATAATGTTTTGTATCTGTATTGTAATGTTTTCGTTTTTCAGTAGTTCAGTTTTAGGTAATGGTTACAAGATTGTGTTTTACTACTTTAAAATCGTTATGTTTATAGCTAGCCGACCCGGCGAATTTTTTCCCACACGCGTGGCTCTGATCCCGTTCCCGCTGCACCCTCTAATATATTATGCATATATCTATAATATAAAAATCAATTGCTGTTCGTTAGTCTCGCTAAAACTCGAGAACGGCTGAACCGATTTATCTTATCTTGGTCTTGAATTGTTCGTGGAGGTCTAGGGAAGGTTAAAAAGGTGAGAAAAATTCGAATAAATGCCGGGAACCGACATCCACGCGGGCGGAGCCGCGGGCAAAAGCTAGTCTATATATATAAAAATCAATTGCTGTTCGTTAGTCTCGCTAAAAATCGAAAACGGTTGAACGGATTTATCTTATCTTGGTCTTGAAATGTTCGTGGAGGTCTAGCAAAGGTTTAAAAGGTGAGAAAAATTCGAATATTTGCCAGGAACCGACATCCACGCGGGCGGAGCCGCGGGCAAAAGCTAGTAATACATATAAACTTTCTTCTTGAATTACTCTATATATTAAAAGAAATCGCGTATAAATCTATTGCGTAATTTTAAAGATATAAGCATACATACGCGGAAAGTGACTTTGCTTTAAACTATGTAGTGAACTATTGAAGTGACGTGGCGGTAGAATGCTCGACTGCTACGCAAGGGCACGGGTTCAATTCCCATTTTGAATTGGTCTGAGTGTTCCTATACTATGCATTTATAAAAAAAGCTAGGTATGTCTATCCGCATTCAGCTATGCTTACCATGGGTTTGCGTTGTGTAGGATATTTTAATTTGTAGAATATTTATTGAGGAATATTAACCAAAAAATAAATATTATTTTGAGTACAGTACCTAGTCTATAAATATTTTGATTACATGACTCACTCTCCTAGCCGGATCGCCACCGTGGATCCTGGAAGCGAGATCCCTTGCGGCACTCTATCGTTTCCGTAAGGAGGCGCGGGAGCGGGGATACGATCCCGAGCCCGAAGACATTCGGGCCGAGAGATCCCGGCTCCACAGGATCATGGTGGCGGAGTGGGAGCGACGACTTGAGCAACCACGCGCAGGGCATGCCGTCATAGAGGCGGTAAGGCCCATCATGGGGGAATGGCTAGAGAGGCCACATGGCAGCCTCTCGTATCGACTGACGCAGATTATCACCGGGCACGGGTGCTTTGGGCGGTATCTGCGTCGGATCGAAAAGGAGCCAACGTCCGAGTGCCATCATTGCGACGCGAGCGAGGACACAGAGCTGCACACGCTCACCTAGTGGCGGCCCTGGGAGTGAGAGTTCTTACCCTCGCCTCCCTGCTCACAGCAATGGTCCGCTGTGCGGACGCGTGAGCGGCCGGCGTCTCCTTCAGCGAGCAGGTAATGGTCGTGAAGGAGACGGCGGAACGGGAGAGGCAGCGCGAGCGAGCGAGACTCGCGAACCGCGCTGCCCGCGCGCACAGGCAACTCGGGCGTCGGAGGGCACTGACTGACCTCCGTCCCCCATGAGCGCGGGCCTGTGGGTGACGGGTGAAGCCGCCTGTCACCCCAGCAGAAGCAGGCCACGGCGACGGCGCGCTGAGAAGCGCGCCTCCCCATTCCGGGGGCGAGTCGGGGACACCGTTGTCCCCCCTCCCGAGGAGGGCTAAACCATAAGTGATTGCCCTGGGTCCGCCGGGGTGCGAGGGATATGTCGATGATAACCTCACCTCCGGCCTAGCACCACGACCCACAGTCGGCGTGTGGTTTTAGTCGGTTCGAGTCCGACATAACCTCCCCTTCCGGCTCCGGCAGGGGGGTATCCGAGGGGATTTCCGCACGGAAAAAAAAAAAAAAAAAAAAAAGATTACATGACTCACTGAATTTCATACACAACTGAGCTGAACTACACAACAAACACTGAAGTTTTTACAAACAGTAGAGTATACCTATTAGTTATTAAACAATCTAAACTATGACGTAACTTTCGACCTAAATAAATCAAAGTTGAAATTGAAAAACTTCAAATATTGATTCATGCTGTGGTATGCCATTTTTTGGAATTGACACTTTTAGAATTGGAATAAGCAAATTGATTGATTGATGCATTCTATTAATTATTTTCGGGTTACGAAAAACATCGAAAAAAATGAAACGCTCAAGTGAGACTTGAACTTTCCCTTACAGGGGAATGCTCTTCCAACTGAGCTATTGAGCCACACCTGATTCATTTCACATTTTCCTTCTCTTTAAAGGCGACTTTATATCCGACTTTAAGGGCGACGGTGGTGCCATCTACCAACATTCTTACGAACTGTTGGAAACAATGAATGATTTTTCAAAAAAATTTAAATATTGAATTTTGATGACTCCGCCCGAATATTTGACTTGTTTTTCGAACTTTAAAGCATTAAAAATGCTATTATATTTTCGGGTTAGTTCAAATACTTTGTTTTTACTTCCAGCAAATCATTTTAATGCTATCATTCTCTATTCTCCACAAATTTCACATAATTATTGTACACTTAAACATAATCATCATCTTCATCATCTACATTTAGACGTAAGTCCCAATTGCGACCGAGGGTGAGATGGTCTCGGAGTTCGGAGTCGGCCTTCCGGCTCTTCCTCCTCCACTTCGCACAATCTTGGACGTGCATGGTAGTGAGACCATTTGCACGCATGTCACCCACCACGACGTCAAGCCAGGACTTTTTGGGAAAGCCTCTTTTACTGGAACCCGGGGGTGGCGCCATTGCCATCCATTTGTTACCTACCTAGCCTGGTTGATGCCGCAAGACGTGGCCACTTTTAAACACAGTGCACTTACTTCTATCTTATATATATGAGTTATGGAAATGTAACGTAAAGCAGTCAGTTCCAAATGCACAATTCGTTCTCTGAAATGTTAACTTTCGATTTTGAAATGACCCAATTTTGTGGAAGATAAATTCGTGATAAAAAAATATATTACTACTCCCTACAAGATATTTTCATTACTCCCTGAAGTAGAACTCGTTACATCAATCCCAGAACAACATTTTGGTTACACGATTTTACTTAAAGTAAATACTCAAGGGAACGAAACATCTGGGACAGACTGAATTTCATGCAAACAAAACCTCTCTCTAAAGCAATTTGTTTATGAGGGACTAGGTTAGTAGAACATTTATACTGACAGCTTCACAGCAGTTGCCATGAGCGAAAATGTTCAAAATGAAATCCAGTAGAAATAAATACTTACCTCGATCTAGTTACTCAAATACCATCCATTCATCCATTGGGAAGCTGGCAGGAATCGAGTCATAGAGAGCCCTCGCCACTGAATCACAGTATTTACTATATGAGGTATCAGCATTCACGCTATAATCACACTCGCGATAAACCATAGGTGGAATAAGTAGTAATGGTAACACCTTAAACCGCCGTACAGTCCGCGGGTTATTAAGGGGGTGTGAAAAAGCATCTGTAGAGTTGGTCAACGGGAAGGCAATGTTACTTTTATAACATTGCTGTTGTCTGTATTGCTGATTCTTTTTTTGTACCTTTGCCTTCAGCGTTCTATCAGGTGAGTAAAGTCATATTGATATATACTTTCTTAAATAAAATATGCACATATTTATTATCTAACACTTGAAGAGTTACCATAATTTCTCATGAGTTATCACACACACAATCTGCGGTAGCCTAGTGGTATGGGTAATGGACTGCTGAGACGAGGTCTCGTGTTCGATCCAAGGTTTACCATGGCGACTTTTCAATGCTTTTCGAAGTTATGTGTGTATTTATCGTAGGTTTATAAGTGCCCGGTAAATGGCAATAGACTCGCCAGGGACCTAAACATAAACTGGCGAAATGTGGGTGCTAGCACCTCTGCCTACTCTTTCGGGGAATACAGGCGTGAGTTTATGTTATGTTAATGTTATCACACTTCATTTATTTTCAGCCAATTACTAGGTTTATTCACCTGTACAAAATCATTGTTGTTTTTTTTGGATATCAAAAGTGTGAGATATTTTTAATATGAATTGATCCAGGGTTTGTGATTTATATATTAGGTGAATAAATAAATTCACCTACGACTGCAATAAACCGTAAGTAGTTTGAATATTACAATTCCTATTACTCTCTGTCAAGTTTAACTTAGCTTGCTTCATCTATTTTAATTATAAACACAATCTATTCTCAAGTGGTGGGTTCTTTACAATGTGGTAATCTGGAACATTGAAGAGTGACACACGGGCAACTGGAATGCACAACATTCGTTTGAGTATAGCAAAATTATACCCTAAGCTCCGAGTTCACCTAGACCGCGGATGCAATCAGAAAACAACGTCTCCGTGATAGTGATGATGTTGATGATGAAAATAAATTAATTTAAGATGAACTGTGTATGAGTCTGTGATGGCTGAATGAGAGATTGCGGGGTCAATCAAATCGCACTCATGCAAATAGTTTGGAGGTCACAAAATCAAAGTCATCATAAATGAAACTCGGACTCCGGATCTAAATTAAAAGTTTTGACTATAACCATGATTTTACCAAACTCGGACGAAGAAGGAAAATTTCTAGATGCGTTACTTACCAAATAAATCTTGAAAGATCCCTCTTGATGTTTAGGAACATGTAATTCTTATGTAGCAAACAGAGCAAAGTTATAAAGATAGTAATAAAACTAACCTATAAAAATAGAAAGACTCAAGTCTAGGGTAAATAGCACTAATATTTATAGCACGCAACTTGTAAATATTGCTGTCATAAAATATTACAACGGTGTGTGACATAAGTGGGTCCTCTAGATTCAACCAGGAATTTGTCGGTGACAGTTGTCACAGCTGCAAGTCGAGACCCTCTGCGGATAAAAATTGAATTAATTTATGCGGCAAAACTTGGGTAACGAGATGCAAATTGTTCGTGTTTATTGTAAGACCCCGTTGTTGTACTGAACGTGTATTTTGTTTTATTACTTCTGTTCGAGAAATATTTCATCTCGTTAGTTATTATTTCAACTGTTATATTTGTAGACAGTAGAATTATACTATTGTGATCGGGCTTTACCGAGTAGCGAATGATATTTGATTCCACTAGATGACCAAATCATTTTGTCGGAACTTAACATGTTATGCTTTCTGATGGAATATTGATTGTGTTAATAAATAAAATAGTACATATTTATATAAACTCACGCCTCTTCCCTTTGGGTAGTTACAGACAACAGCGAAATTTGCTTGAATCAAATGAATTTCGATCAACTAATTTTGCCTTAAAAACGTTTATAAAGAAAGTCTTAAAATTCGGCCG
Source organism: Eilema sororculum (assembly GCA_914829495.1). NCBI lineage: Eukaryota > Metazoa > Arthropoda > Insecta > Lepidoptera > Erebidae > Eilema > Eilema sororculum. The sequence continues at coordinate 6,924,703 of OU618532.1, forward strand.
TAGTACGCACATTTTTTAAATTTGAAACACCAGTTAGTTGGAAAATAGCTTGATACCACTTCTATAAATAGTTTTTGTAGATTCGACAAAGTAATATGGTAAAGTAAAGTAAGTAAAAGCAAGGAATAAAAGCATGTTTATTGTTGGCATGATATACATAACAGTGAAAACAGATGTTATACTGTATTGCTCGGGACATAAGGTGCTCTTCATGGACATGGCTAGGTGCTATTCGCTCAGGTGCTATTCAACTGGGTGCTCTCAGTGGACTACACCATATCTTGGACTTAAAATGTGCTCTATGTGTGTGCTTTAAGGATAGCATGGCGTGCCACGGCAGTGGTCGAATACAATCTGCGTGTGCCAGGACCTCGTATGTCACGATTTAGGTCCAAGATGCGTGTCCCGAGGTATATCAGAAGGAGGTTATAGAAATATACAGTCAATGAGCACTTATTCGGTAGAACTCACATATAAACTCCGTTAGGAAGAATTCGTTTACAGGTTGGAGATAATTCACATGCAGCGTTGACACAGATATATACCTATCATGAATGCGTACGAACACTAGTATCATGGACAGTGTGCAGCGCGTCAAAGAGAGGCTAAGCTGGCTTAACTTGATACAAAATTCATATTCTATCCTCCGTGTACTAAATGCACTTTAGTAAAATATCACTCAAATGATTGGATTACAGGATCAGGTGAAACGCAGTTTATTTGATGTCAGATTAAAACCAAAACATGTGATTCGATTGATATTTGAATTGTAGGTATGTTTAGTGGGATAGGGAGGCCCGGAGTCCCCTTTAAACAACAGGCTATTTTAAACACGCGTTTTACTTAGAGCATCAGTTGACGAATGCGATGCGCGAACGTCCGTATTTTCTATTATAACAGACAATTTCCATGAAATACTTATGCATCATAAAATATTCAGAGATAAATGTATGCTCTTACTTATTCAAAGAGTAAGTATACTAAATAAAAACAGTTGCGTAATTACCTACAAATTGTACGGCGAGTATGACAAACAGTTACTGTCTATCTAGTACATACAATAGGCACATATAATACTGCTGTTACCAATTGGCCGGAATATCCTCTTATGAACGGTTAAATCGCGAAACGACCTTCCGGCTGTAATTTTGACGGCGCCTGCAATATAGGGTGCTTAATAAAGAGCATTTAGAAGATTATTACATGCTGTAAATAAGCGCACTGGTGTGTGAACCGTGTTAGTTATTTGGAAGCATTGTTACCATGCTCCTCGCGATTTCCCATTTGCTTCCTAAGTTACCCTAAAACAGGGGTGAATAGAGTTATCTATCTATATATGCCACTTACTCTAACAAAACAATATATTCTCGGAAAAAGTGGCACACGACCGCGGTTATCTATATATATAAAAATCAATTGCTGTTAGTTAGTCTCGCTAAAACTCGAGAACTGCTGAACGGATTTATCTTATCTTGGTCTTGAAATGTTCGTGGAGGTCTAGGGAAGGTTTAAAATATGAAACTAACAAATAATTACCGGGAACCGACATCCACGTGGGCAGAGCCGCGGGCAAAAGCTAGTATTATATAAAAAACAATTGCTGTGCGTTAGTCTCGCTAAAACTCGAGAACGGCTGAACGGATTTATCTTATCTTGGTCTTGAAATGTTCGTGGAGGTCTAGGGAAGGTTTAAAAGGTGAGAAAATGTCGAAGAATTTCCGGGAAAACCCTAAAAACAGCCCTTTTCATTTTCCGATATAAACGTTTTCAGTGTTTGGTGTCTATCATATATTTACAGTGTTTGCATGAAGTACCAGGCTCACAGAAATTTTAGGGAACTTTATCTGGGTCGTGGGAGTAGTGTGTTCTAAACCTTTCTATTCCGAACTTAACGCGGATGAAGTCGCGGGCAAAAGCTAGTTATTGTAATAAATTCTTTTACAAAAATTTAAGTATCTAATCAGATATTTGTTATTTCTGTTCATTATTACATTGAACTAGTAAACAGAATGAATAGAAATAAAACAGTCAGTGTTTTATTTCTATTCATTCCGTTTTGTAGTAGTACCGTAGTAATACTTTGGAGCCCGAGATTTGCACATTTTTGACTGGTATGTTGAATCCTACAGGAATAACTGTCATCTGATCTCCCAATCTTGAGAGGATAATTAGATTAGCCCTATTCGATTGGCTTGGGCCTCAAAGATGTACATCATGCTATCACTATAAAAATTAAGCAAAACCAAGATGAACTGTTTATGTGTAGGTTGTTTCGTAAAATAATGAAGAACAAAAGACGAGTTCTGTACTTCGGCCAAGCGTTCTAATGTTCAAAAGAATTTTTACTTTTTACACACGACGGAACGAAGACGGTATATGCGTTTGGGGTGAGAGGATGGCAACATGGCGACGGAAAATGGCAACATGGATTTGCACAAACACACAAACATTTGTGTGTTTGTGCAAATTCATGTTGCCATTTTCTCCGAAACTACAAATCCAATTTTGATGCAGTTTTCAGTTTTGGGTTTGACTATAATTGGAGCATGTTCTCAGATAGGTGTTATAATGACAACTCAACAGGGGGCGCTACAGCAAGCATTTTTAATGTAAATCAATGTTGCCAATTTTCTCCAAAAATACTAGTCCGATTTTGATGCAGTTTTCAATTATTGGTTTGGGTTTGATGGGTGCATGTACTTAGATAGGTGTTACGGTGACGACCCACTACGGGTGCTGCAGTAAAATTTTTTTAATAATTTTTTATACGTTTATACGTATAAAAAATTATAAAAAAAAAATTTTATACGTTTTTTCAATTTTATTACTTGTTAAATTAAAAGATTTAAAATATCTGCCTGCTTGGTCAGAACCTCTTTTTTTTTTTAAAGTCTGCAGTTGAATGATATACAGGAGTATTTTCATTTACTTCCAATATGGATAAATCCTCTAAAAACTTGTGTTCACATAAAAATGGGTCCACGTCGATAAATCTGAGTGTAAATTCAAAATCGTAAAATCTTAATTAATGGCAAGAGGAATAAAATCCAAGGTATTAAACTGATTAACTGCACTTTTATTAATGCTTTTATACTATAATCACCTTTTCTACGAATTATAAAATAACTACTGCTGTCATCTTTTTGCCGTAGCGCCCGCACGCCAGCTTAACCTTTCGACTCGGTGCAAAGACGTGCGTTGAGGCTCGTCGACAGTCCCATACTCGCTGGCGATGTGGAACCTCTCAGCCTCACGAGGGATTTTGCCTCACTGTGTGTTTTTTACCGCATAAATAATGGTTTGTGCTTAGATAAATTATTTGACATGATGCCCACAGCTACATTCTATCATCGCACCGCTCGCCATAGACAGGGAATTCATCCCCACACATTGCATCCGAATACGGTGCGCACCGTGCGGTATGAAAGGAACTTCATCTCACGTACGCTCAAGCTGTGGAATGAACTCCCTGCTATGGTTTTCCCAAGCGACTACAATATGGGGTTCTTCAAGAGGGGCATTAGAAGGTTTCTTCAGGGTAGGCAGCGCGAGTGTTACGCCCCTGGTGTTGCATACGTCCATAGGCCGCGGTAACCACTTTCCATCAGGTGGGCCGTGTGCTTGTCTGCCACCTAAGTGGTATAAAAAAAAAGATAAAAACTGTTATAGGACGACTTTATTAACGTAATAGAAGCCAAAATAGCGTTTGTTGGAATTTTTCTCTGTTTGTCTATTTATCTGTTTATCGGTTTATTTTTAAATAAAAGAAGCATAAACTGCAGCTTGTAATATCAGCTATTTACATCAATCCAGTCAAAATTATCCCAGCCGTTTCGGTAGTACCCGATACAAAGAGAGGAGAAGAGAAGAGATAAGAAGAGAGGAGGTAGGTCACGGCGGTATTACCGTCCCAACTAAGCAGTCCGACTGGGGAAGTACCTCCACCCTACAGAATACCGCGGCCATAATTACCTAGTGTCGTTTTTCCGACGGTGAGTAGGGCAGCACGAGCTGTGCTGTGCTATCAGTGGGTAGACCAACCAAGAGCTTTTCCTACTGTCTTCTGCACTGGTGGCACAGAAACTCTGTTTATACAGGGTTGACAGCACGAGTGTAAGTCCTCTAGTGTGTAACACGTTTATAGGCCCCGATAACTTTCCCGCAGGTGAGCCGTGTGCTTATCTGCCACTTAAGTGGTGTAAAAACACAAACAAGATTACGTTACTTGTAAAAACACTAACATTTTATTTACCAAAAAATATCGGGTATATTTAGATCGTTCGATCATTTAACTCGTTTATTCTCTATTCAAATTCTTAAAGCGCCTAAATACACAAATAGCTTACTCGATTTCTGTGAGAATTAGGTCGCCTGCAAGTGTGAGATTGGAAGCTCGTGTAGGCAATAGTTTTCAGAGATTGGTTCAATCTGTTTAACCGATAGCTACTTAAGCGATATTTATCACAGACCACGGCTTCGTTTAAGCCACGTAGGAAATTGGAGGCGGTAAGTAAATCTTACTACTGCTGTTATAAATGTGAAGGGTGGATGTATGTTTGTTACCTATTCACGCCATAACGGCTGAATAAATCTGGTTGATATTTAGCTTAAAAATAACTACTCAAGTATGATTTTTTAATGATTATAAATAACAATATTACATTCATTTTTGTGGTACACTTTATAGAAAAACTTCTCACGCATATTAATTTGCGCTTTGTAGTAGTAACTTAACATCTAGAGAAGTATTATTCAAGTTATAAACTATAAACAAATTAAGTTTCTTTAGCTATCATTAATTTAATAATATTATGCTATAAAATATCCCACATTCCACAATATTCTATGGGACCCATGGTTAGCTTAAGTAGCTTGTCTTATGAAATCCAGAATGCAGATAAACATACTAAGATACTTTTTTGTGAATACATATTATAGCCCAGACCAATGCAAATATTTGCACTGAGCGGGGACCAAACCCGCGCCTCCTGCATAGTGGTCGCGTTCACTACCGCCACGCCACAGAGACTGTCAATGAATAAAAACGCATTTGAATGCACTTCGGATAAAAAAACAATGACACTGCAGATTAACGACAATGCAGATTTAGTCAGAATTTTAAATCAGCAGACAGCACGACCTCAAACGACTGGCGGGCATTTCAGTTCTCGGCATTAAAAGAGCACTCAAGAGGTTAAGCACGAGGAGATACTTTGTACGACAAACTGAAAGAAAATATTGTTCTACAATGATAAGACTGTAATCTTAAATTTGTAGAGAAAAGTTTCCATCTCAAGAGACTCAAAAGAATAATTGTTAGAATGTTTTTGCAAAGAAGAGCGTACCTAATTATTTATGCTCGAGTGCAACAAAGCTCAGTTTTTTCATGATTAATAAAAATATTACTAAGTGAAATTGCTAGTATTTCCCCTAAACCTACGCTAGGAGTATGGTACATGGGATCTTCCAGGATTTTTTTGAGATAGGAAAATAAACATTGAACTCACGATACTGTTACCAACAATTCTAGTAATAAATTAAGAAAATTCCATGATTATGATAATACACATCGTCATACACACGTCTGTATATAAGTAGCTACATAACTGGCCAAGTTTTGTTTTAAATTTAACTGGTGTGACAACCTGGTGTCCGGCCTCTCACATTAACTCATTAATTTTTTTTGAATGATTTTTTTATAGCATTTATTATGCTAAATTTAAAGTTCGAAAAACATCAGCAACATTTTTTTTAAATTTAAAGTTCGAAAAACATCAGCAAAAATGAACCGTCGCCCTTAAAGACGGACATAAAGAGAAGAAGGATTTGAAGTGATTCAGGTGTGGCTCAATAGCTCAGTTGCAAGAGCATTCCCCCTGTAAGGAAATGTCGTGAGTTCAAGTCTCACTTGAACATTTCATAAAATTTTATGATTATTGTACGATCTACTGCCTGGTTGTAAATAAAATCATTTCATTACTATAACTTTCTTACTACAAAAAAATCTATATTTGTCCAACAAACTTCACCTGTAACTAATTGGTAAAGTCAAACTTGTATAACTCGTGTCATAAAGTAAACAAAACACGCTATATTTACGTAACAATTCGCAAAGTTCTCATTTCTCAAACCACTTGTTTATCTCATAAAAGAAAAATATGTGAACAATTTGTCGCCAACTTCAAATATCATGAAAAACAACGTTGAGAGATAAAGAGAGAGATATTGTGTGCTTTGTGTCTTTCAAATTGGACATAAACATGTAGGCTTGATTACTTATTACGGTTCAATGGACAATTTGCAATTTAATCGTAAACCTCTTTTTTCTAGTGGGTATTACAAACTCACCTCACGTGTTAGTAAACCTCAGGAATAAAAGGTACGATAGCGCTATGGCTTGCAGGAAGAAGTCTAATTCTAGTCCTTATAGTGCGGCAAAGAAAAGAGTTTGAAAATATCATGTATTATTGTGTGCTAGTAGTAGATTATTAACCAAGGGCTGTATGACATCAATTGCATACGAGGTTTTTGGCGCCTGAGCGAAGCGAAGGCGCTAATTAACCCGAGTATGCAATTGATGCTTACGCCCGAGATAAATACTCTGCTTTACATATCGATTGTGAGGTAAGTAAACAACAAGACAGCAGGTTTCAATGAACATTTATTAAGAAGAAAAAAATGTGTATTTAATTAAAATTAATAGTAAAATTATTACAATTTGTAAGAGATATGGTCACGTTCTTTTTAGGAATATTTATAGTTTGAATATGAGTTTGTGATGATAAGACTTGAGTTTGAGTGACTTGAGGTTCTTGCCTTTTTTTTTCACGCACGCAAGCGCGTCAAATCTTGCTGGCCAGTTTGATTTTTAAATCGATTCCATCTAACATACGATGTGGAAACAAATAGTTCCATATTTAAAATAAAATCTTTATAAAATAAATTGTCTAGATTCCGATTCGAGTAATTAATCGATACCGAGAAAAAAATATTAACTTTTAAAAATATTCTTCGTGCAGTATGAGTATGACAGTTCTTTTTTCAAATTCCAAAACCTATGCTGTAATGATAGTCATACACCCCGGCATTCAGGGGTGTAAGGGTGTACTTACAGAGCAAGAGATATGTAAAATATTATAACATAACCTTTGAGAATGCCGTAAGGTGAAACCGGTCAGGTCTAGAAATAAAATAAACTCAGTGGAACAGTACAAGTGTGTTATTCAATATGTGTAGCAGATTCCACCAAGCGCCATCAATCTCCAGTATTAACAGTATTATAACATGATTTATTTATTTGAATGAATTTTTATGGCATTTATTATGCTAACTTTTAAATTCCAAATACTCATCAAATGTTTATAAATGGTTGAAAAACCATTCAGGTTCCAACAGTTTGTAAGAAAGTTGTTAGATGACTCCACCGTCGCCCTTAAAGACGGATTTAAAGAGAAGGGAAAGGAGATACCCCGTTTTGGGCCTGAGTGTACAGACATCAAACCTACCTAAAAAATTCGTCTATTTTGTGTTATAATTTTGTTTAGACTTCATTACAATCAGCAATGGCCAAGTGCGACAAAAGTTTAAAAATGTGATTTTCATTAATCAACAAGCTTCGTAAACGTTGAATGTAATACTTAATCCGATCTTCGTAAATGCGCTATGATTATGCTTGCTTTATCGATTCGATTATGAAATCAAATCGATAACTAATAACTATGAATTTAAAATTCGTGGCTTTATTAAATGATTTCAAAATATCTATGTAGCATCTTTATTTTCATTATTCAGTTTACTAATCAGAAAAACACCTGTCTCTTTCATAATGGAAGTCAAAATATCGATTTTAAATAATCGTAGTGTATTCAAAGTCTATGTAAATAATCGATCATTGATCATAGAATTCATAATAATCTGTAACATCATATGTCATTTTCACTCCTGTCATTGAAAATGTCGCATTCGCTTTCCTTCGGCTCCCTGAGAGCATGTGTTTTGCTGCTTTTACTCTGTGAATTGTATATGATTTTCGAACTAATTGACCCTTGCTTGATTACCGGACATCGTTATTTGCTACATTTGTTGACCTTGGCTTTTTGCCTTGGCTAAAACTGGACTAGAGTTTACCACATCGGCTGAAAGCTATCACAATGAGTCTCTGTGTGAATTGTGGAATCGCTACCGATCGGTGCAATATTATAGGCAGACATTTATTGAACGATGCAGGGATACTAGCTTGTATACGTGAATGGGTCGCACCACAAATAGTAAGTACCTATTCGTTATTTCTCGCTCTTTTGAAATTGTTATTATAATTAACGTTAACAAGCTGTGTGATAGCTGCTATAGAATAGAAATTACTACGAGTCTACCTAATCCCGTAGATAATTATGCCAACTTTTGTATATGGCAATGTATGTTGACTGATATGTGTAACGTTCATGAAGAACTAGCCTATATGAGTAATGGAATATTCAGTGCTTATAACATGATCTCTGTTTAAGGTGAATGCAAATGACATCATTTGCGAATCTTGCTGGATTCAAGCTCAATGTGCATGTTTGGATGAGAACAGACCAGCACAATCACCAGTGGGGCACAGAAAAGTGTGTATTTTGTATGTCATTGAAGTGTGAAGAGAGGTGGATAGAGACCTCCTACAAGAACTGTCAAAGTGGGAAGGGGAAGGAAAGGAGATACCTTTGCTAATATAACACCTCCTGCACAGTTTCTTGACCATATTTTAATAAACTATGATGATGCTTAAAAAGGGGAGGAAAGACCTAAGTCCTAGTGTAGGTAAGCATTTCTCAAGCCAAATAGGAAGATACCGGGATAGAGATTAAAGTACTTTATTAAAATAAAATAATCTTTAAAATAATGTTGTTTTATTTTATTACCTACTTATATAATTTCTATATTACTACAGCAAACAAGTATGTATACAGCCTTGTGGAAAGTGGTAACCATAGCAAAAGGATGTCACTCAGATGTTGCCGTCTGAAGTGAGGGTAGGGAAGGATTGCTTTACCACCTTTAGAGTAAATGTCAGTTGCATATCATAAAACTATAAGGTTTAATATCGTGCAACAAAAAAGTAGCTAAAGCTTGTCTTTGCTTCGACATATCAGTTTTATTATTTAGTATATAGTTGACCATTCCACATTAATGACTAAAAATATTAATGACCTGCCGTTTTCTATACTAATAAAACCTGCTAACCTACTTACAAATAAAAGCGATACGCGAATAACTTGTGTAGCTATCACACACAACTGACACAACACAACATAAGACGTTGTTTGACCGCATTATGTATTACAACATAATCTAAAAACCTATGCACAATGCTCGATTTAACAAACTTGGCCATTGTGAATCGTCGTGAAAATTAGGCAAACAAAATGTCCTTAGATGGTCTAAATATTGCCTAATTTTCAACCCTGTACATGCGGGCCCAAGATTGTGTAAGAGTTGGGGTTGTCCTTTGAAGTGATTAAGGTGTGGCTCAATAGCTCAGTTGGAAGAGCATTCCTCATGTAAGGGAAAGGTCGTGGGTAAGTCCCACTTGAGTGCTTCATTTTTCCCGATGTATTTTGAATAATTTAGTTAGACATAAACTCTAAATAGGCCACTCGCTCTCTAATATCTTGATGTATAACCTTCACATAATAGATAATCTCAAATTCGATACACGGCCGACCTAAAGGTGTCAATAACGAAAGCAATTGCCTCACCCATTAGAACATAGATAAGTGAGCTTAGAAAATATAGGCTTTTTGTTTTATTATCACCCGAAAGAGAAGCCTTACGAAGCGCGACTCCATTGAGTAATATGAGTACTTAATCAGTTTTATCTATCTATATATCAAAAAGTATTAGTTAATCTTTTATACTTATCTACTAACTGCATTTTCTTGGCAACAAATATAGCCCACTTAAGAGCTGTCCGTGATGCTTTGTATAGGTTTAGATTATGCTTCTTCTCTATTATACAATATGACATTTATCTAACTTCATATTCATTAAATTCAAACTGCTCGTGTACTAGAAGTGATCCTGTACGTTGCTAGAAGCACTCATCATCATTAGCCACAACATCTTAAAAGATAGTTGTTTTTGCAGCGCTTGCACAATCACTGTCGCCCGCATCGGCGCAGGTTACACGACATAGAGGCTGGCATGACTCGGCACGATGATGATTTGTGAAAGACGCTGGAACAAAGAAGACTCCGCCACCATCTTTCACCTCCTGCGGACTCTCGTCACACCTGCCATAGAGGCTGCAAGAAATAGCGCGCTAAAATCCATACTAATATTATAAATGCGAAAATAATTCGTCTGTCTGTATGTTACGCTCTCACGCCTAAACCACTGAACCGATTTTGATGAAATTTGGTATAACCGTAGACTAGACCTTGAGAAAGGACATAGGCTATAAATATTTGGTCGCGATAACCGACATCCACGCGGGTGGAGCCACGGGCAAAAGCTAGTTGGTCTATAAAGGAACACTACCACTAATTGGAGTTGAGTTGTAATTCTTACCTCTGATACCACCACGCTATAGGAATACGTTGAAAGAATTTACTTCGACTTAAACAGATTCCAAATAAGTAATAAGATGCTTGGTTAGATAGAGTTGCTTGGATTTGATATATATACGACATTCTTGTTCTGAATTTAACTTTTCTAAATGTTTCTCACACAGACGTTGTCTGAGCGTTGTTCCTGTGAATTTTTATAACATTTATTATGCTAACTTTTAAGTTCGAAAACATCGGAAAAAATGAAATGCTGAAGTGAGACTTGAACTCACGACCTTTCCCTTACAGGGGGAATGCTCTCCCAACTGAGCTATTGAGCCACTCCTGAATCATTTCAAATTGTTCCTTCTCTTTATATCCGTCTTTAAGGGTGACGGTGGAGCCATCTACCAACATTCTTACGAACTGTTGGAAACAATGAATGATTTTTTAACATTTATAAACATTGAATTTTGATGACTGCGACCAAATACTCGTATAATATTATTTGAATGATTTTTTTATAGCATTTATTATGCTAACTTTTAAGTTCGAAAACCATCGGAAAAATGAAATGCTCAAGTGAGACTTGAACTCACGACCTTTCCCTTACAGGGGGAATGCTCTTCCAACTGAGCTATTGAGCCACACCTGAATCATTTCAAATTTTTCCTTCTCTTTTTTTCTTCTTCTTCTCAATTTATATGTGTTAAAATTCTGTCTTGTATTTTAATATTATTTACAAGCAAACAATTCTATTTCATTAAATTGTAAGTATTGATTAATGGTCCTTACGGAACTTTATTTTCTAAATGGTAGCAAAAATCACAACACAGCCAGCTACATAGCGTAGCTAAGCTGACACTAAGTCTGATAGCGGACATCGACTGTGTCTTATGTTATCTAGAGACTTAAATGAACCAAATGTAGTCTAAATGTTTTTCACACGACCTACCAATAACTTTACTATCACGTTTTACTTCATAGACGTATTTTGGAGAATTTACATTCTAGGTTATTATGCCTAATATTACTACGACGGTACTCATATTCCATAATTACTCGAATTTTTAACGTATTGACGAAAAAGATTGTAATGCGATGAAAATGTTACACTAATCAACTAAACAAATGACACTTTTTGAAAAAGAATTCCATGTTTTTAAAATAAAATTAATTTGAAATCAGAATTCAATCAAAAATTATTTTGATTTCAAATGGCCAGTACTGTAGAACGGCAATTTCATAGTTAAAGACATCTATGAAATGCTGTGAAAAAGGTTCCACCAAAATCTTTGGAGCCCAAGTCAACTTAAAACTGCTAGATGGTGCAACTGCTGAGCGATGGACAAGACTCGACGAAGGTGACTTTTTTGGGATAATAGTATGTAGAATGATGCTTTAAAATTTAGTATATTCAATCATTGATAATACATTAATATATACATACAGCGTCGATAGCTTAGTGGTTTTGCAGCCGGCTTTACGATCGACAGGTCCCGGGTTCAAATCCTATCCATTACGCTACTGACGTGAACCCTAGCACAAGCAATTTAACTTATTTGAATGAATTTTTTATAGCATTTATTATGCTAACTGTTAAGTTCGAAAAACATTGGAAAAAATGAAATGCTCAAGTGAGACTCGAACTCACGACCTTTCGCTTACAGGGCGACTGCTCTGCCAACTGAGCTATTGAGCACCACTTGAATCATTCCAAATTTTCCTTCTCTTTAAATCCGTCTATAAGGGCGACGGTGCAGCCATCTACCAACATTCTTACGAACTGTTGGAAACAATGAATGATTTTTCAACCATTTTTAAACATTGAATTTTGATGACTGCGCCCAAATATTTGAATGAATTTTTTATAGCATTTATTATGCTAACTGTTAAGTTCGAAAAACATTGGAAAAATGAAATGCTCAAGTGAGACTCGAACTCACGACCTTTCGCTTACAGGGCGACTGCTCTGCCAACTGAGCTATTGAGCACCACTTGAATCATTCCAAATTTTCCTTCTCTTTAAATCCGTCTATAAGGGCGACGGTGCAGCCATCTACCAACATTCTTACGAACTGTTGGAAACAATGAATGATTTTTCAACCATTTTTAAACATTGAATTTTGATGACTGCGCCCAAATATTTGAATGAATTTTTTATAGCATTTATTATGCTAACTGTTAAGTTCGAAAAACATTGGAAAAAATGAAATGCTCAAGTGAGACTCGAACTCACGACCTTTCGCTTACAGGGCGACTGCTCTGCCAACTGAGCTATTGAGCACCACTTGAATCATTCCAAATTTTCCTTCTCTTTAAATCCGTCTATAAGGGCGACGGTTCATTGTTTCCAACAGTTCGTAAGAATGTTGGTAGATGGCTGCACCGTCGCCCTTATAGACGGATTTAAAGAGAAGGAAAATTTGGAATGATTCAAGTGGTGCTCAATAGCTCAGTTGGCAGAGCAGTCGCCCTGTAAGCGAAAGGTCGTGAGTTCGAGTCTCACTTGAGCATTTCATTTTTTCCAATGTTTTTCGAACTTAACAGTTAGCATAATAAATGCTATAAAAAATTCATTCAAATATTTGGGCGCAGTCATCAAAATTCAATGTTTAAAAATGGTTGAAAAATCATTCATTGTTTCCAACAGTTCGTAAGAATGTTGGTAGATGGCTGCACCGTCGCCCTTATAGACGGATTTAAAGAGAAGGAAAATTTGGAATGATTCAAGTGGTGCTCAATAGCTCAGTTGGCAGAGCAGTCGCCCTGTAAGCGAAAGGTCGTGAGTTCGAGTCTCACTTGAGCATTTCATTTTTTCCAATGTTTTTCGAATCCAATTTAACTTAATTAGAGAGATCGAAAAGCATTGGAAAAAATGACTCACTTGAGCATCTCATTATTTCCAATGTTTTTCGAACTTAAAAGTTAGCATAATAAATGCTATAAAAATTCATTCAAATTTATTAGAGAGAGTTAGAGGGAATATGGAAAGGTGAAATTCTTGAATGTAAACGAGATAGACACTAAAATCATGATGGGAGAAGGGAATGACGAAATAAAGGAATCTCAAGTAAAATAGAATGAAGGAATGTGGAGTATGTAACACCTGTACATATTTCAAACCAAGTAGGCAATTGTCCAATCATTTATTTAAATTCTTTCACCCAAAAAATAAATTTACAATACATATAATTTATTTATTTACTCTCTAATATGTCAAATACACGGTACAAAAATAAATACACGGAGTGCTTCCGTGGTTATGTCGTATCAAATAACCCGCCCCGTATCGTTCCCGGCGCAAAGGTGCCCATGATGCTGGCCGCGTTGCCTCGCTGAATCGCAATAGCCATCCTTTGCCCCAGGAACGAGCCAGAGCGGGAGTCACCACCCTGGTCGTGAATACGGCGGCCAATCTCTGCGATTAGCCTCTTTGCCTCCGAGCCCCAACTACCCAAAGTCTCCACCGCGATGGGCACAAAATAATATAAATAAATAGGCAATTGGATATGAAGGTCTCATAAACATACTTTTCTTCAGTGCTAACAACATTATTGTTGAGTAGTATGAGTTGCTTGATCGAGAATCAAATGTTACTGTTTAATACTTTTACCTATTACTACTAGTATTATCTATTCTGTGCTTTTACGATGATTCGATACAGCTATTGCAGTATAGGGCAAAATATCTTAAAGAGAATACTTTTTATGTTGAAGTCAATGTGCCTTTTTCGCAAATCTCACGAAAAGAAACTCTTGAATAATTTGATCCATACACTCTTCTTTTGGTTTTTCCACAGAATAAAATATCCATCCAACATTACAATTTGTGTTGTAACATTAAATCATAATATAATTTAGGCTATTTCGTGCGAAAGAATATTGTTACACAAACCGATTTCTTATTGTCTGCGTCACTTTTGTCTTTTGCCTTCTTCAAAGAATTTGTTTTCTCACCATTTATCATTCAAGAACCCCTTTTTTTCTTGGCACATTAGTACGTCGAGGCTTGTGACGTATTATGAATGGCGTCGCTTTCTTAAATAAATAAACTAAGTCGAGAGTTGAGCGCATTCAGGCACTCTCCCTAAATATTCTTGTCTCTATTTCTATATTAAAAAAAATCCTTGTCATTTCTAATTTAAATTATTGTCTTAGTTGTGGAATGTGTGCCGCAGTCTCATGAAACCTATGAAGAGTAGAAGCTTCTAGAAAAAGTACTATACCTAGATGGAGGCTTCCAGTTAAACAGATCTTCAAACGAATCCCGTGCCCCACGCTTTGAGAGTAACGAATCTGATTGCATCAACGTTGGCTAGGGTTTCAAATTTAAAAAATATTTCAAATGTCACCGTTTTATATTTATATCCAAATATCTCTCAGCGTTCCACAAATAAGTCTCCGAGTCACAATCAAATCATACCATTTCAGCTTTGAGGCCTCTTGAAGCTGCCCAAACAAAATCTGATGTTTTAATTAATTTTTATCTCGTGAAAATTTTATTAAAACCAATTTAGGTGTTTATCTTTTCCTTAAATAAATTTAATATTACATTACCGAGAATTGAGTGTATATTTTCGCATTTACAGAGTATTTTTAATTAAGTCGGCCCAGATTAGTGTGTGCGCGGTGAGCAATTGTATTTGGACTTCTACCACGAAGACTAATAGTTTATAGTCATAAGTTAGACTAATCACATCAAGCAAATGACCTCTTTGTGACTGAAAAATGTTTTAAAATAATGCATCTAATCTAAATTGCATAAATGATTATAACATTTTCCTACAGACAATTGAAAAACTATATTATTTTTTAATTTCTCCGAATCTATAATGTAGGTTCTAAGAAACAGCCAAAATATTGTATATCAACTTATAATATTATCATTGTACATTTGCCAGAGTCGTCAAAGCGGCACATACTTCTCATATATTGTCATGAAAACTCGTATACGTTAATAAACCTTAATTAATCGTTCGAGCTGACAGAAATACTTCGTACACCCTTATAAGAATATTTCTCCGTAATAGCAATTCCTCACGTATTTTGAGTATCATCCGAAGAACTTGAAGATTTTCCCCCTTAATTTTTTACCCTTTTGGCACGTTCTAAATTCATCAACATAGACAGTTCTTTCAAATTACATTTAATTTGCTTGTTTAACTTCAAAACATGAATTTGAAATCTTGAGAATGGTTTTGTACATCTAGAGCTGTAAGTTTTTGAAAAGTATGATGCAATTGACACAAGAGTTCCATAGGAAGAAAAAACCTCTGTACGTAACTGGTTTCGTAGTAAGAAAAATAATTCTTCTCACGTAACCAGTTACGTAGAATGGTTTCGTCGGCGGCTGAAGGTGCAATTATGGAGATTAAAGCGCAAAAACTCAATTTAGGTACTATTTCTTCTGGTCTTGATTTTGCTTATAAGCACTGCAGATCCCGGGCTCAGGGCAGCACTTAGGGCTGATGTTACAATGAAGAAAGTACACACCAAGTACCATCTAGTGATGATAGTAGTAGCTACTACTTAGAAACTACAGATCCTGCACTCACAATTGAACTTCTCGCGCTTATGAAACAGAAATGCAACATCCCAATATCAACGGTTGAGCTGAGGCCCACCAAGCTTCATTGCTAAAATTCAGAAACGTCACTTTTTCAAAACGTGATAAAATTTCAATGCAAAAATGAGTTGTCATTTAGTCACCTTCAGAGTCACTCATAGTTTGACTAATTTTTGATAAGATTTTGAAATTTTAATAGTTAGTGGTTTGAATTATTTAAACTTTAGAGGACTATTCTGGCAGGATGTGGTCAAAATATTCATAAACTACACTGCCAATGGGGACGCTGTTTGACCGGACGGGTGATGACCCCTTCTATGTGGGGCCATTTAACCCATTTCCCCAATAATGACTACCACACATGTT
The DNA here is from genome assembly GCA_914829495.1 of Eilema sororculum. Classification (NCBI taxonomy): domain Eukaryota; kingdom Metazoa; phylum Arthropoda; class Insecta; order Lepidoptera; family Erebidae; genus Eilema; species Eilema sororculum. The sequence goes on from OU618532.1 coordinate 6,941,163, forward strand.
CGAATGGCAACCGGGACCGACAGCTTAACGTGCTTTCCGAGGCACGGCCAGACCAATGCAATTACTCATATATAAGCATACAAATATTTGCACTGAGCGGAGATCGAATCCGCATCTCCTGCGTAGCGGCTGCGTTCACTACCGCCACGCCACGGAGTCTGTCGTGAATATTCATGTAAGGTTCCTCTATAAACAATACAATTTTATATTTTCTACGTTGAATAAAAAATTCAACTTCACAGTATGAAATAGTTAGCTACACTTTTTATAATATCGAATGATTGGAACTTTTTCCTATGGGACTTCCCAGAACGCGAGATGAACTATAAATTATTTTCTCGATGAAAACATTGTAAATTTTGTATTTTATGCACTCCGATATACTCCAGGATAAATTTCATTTTTACTCGGAAAGCTTTTTATTTATTAACTAACTAGCTGTCCCGGCAAACTTCGTTTTGCCTTAGAAAATAGAATCAATTAGCTGTATCAAATTCTCCTAATTATTTTGAGAACGGAAAGCATTTCGATTCGGGCCCCATACGCCCACGGAGCTCCCGACATTAATAGGTCACCGCGGCCCATACTTACACCTACGGAGCCTATATAACTATGGGCGTTCATACTACCATAAACCATAAATTTTTCGACCTAATTAAAAAAATAGCCACCATAAATAATTTCGCGGCCTAAGCAACGGGCATATTGTTAATTCAGAAGAATGTCTACTAATCACCCTCTGACGGTATTTGCACGCATTGTGTCAATTCTATATCAAACGTCAGATAACATAGAACACATTTTTTTCCAATTCGTATTCCAAGTTCAAAATTTAGACATGGCGTATGTCGGATCAGCTATTTTATATGATGGTTATGTATTCTTAAATTTTCTAATTTTACGCGCAATTTTTTTCATTTTTTCTTTCATAAGAACCTTCTCCTAACAATAACGAACATAACAAAAAAAGAATTAGCGAAATCGGTTCAGCCGTTCAGGCGCTATCTCGTGACCAAGGGAAATAGGGGTAAGTAAAATCGTGTACTATACCATTATGTAAACCGTATTAAGCGCGCATATTTTTTAAATAGCTGGCCACTTAGGTTTGCATACTTTTTTTTTTCAGGGAAGCCTCTACAACTATCTCTAAACGCTTATTTGTATCAATTTTATTGCTAAAAATTATAGTTGACATTGTTTTTTAAAAAAAGTACAAGTGATACTCGTATTATTTACTGTGTTTCTATTGGTTTAGTTTGTGATAAATATAAAAACACAAACAAAAATATAAAAAACGTGTTTTTGTAGCTGTAGTGTAAATTAACGTACAGTAAAGTAAAATATTTGTCATATTTTTAAAAAAATCGCTTATTTTTCATACCACAAGAGATTTTTTTTTTGTTTTTTTTTCTGTACGCCTGATAGCTGTACAATCAGGAACTCCAGGATTATCCATACATTCCGGGACACCCTGTATATAGATAATTAATAACAACAATTGAAACAGAAGAGATTTACACTTAAAATTTCTTCTGTTTTGTTTAAAAAGAGATTTAAATTTGTACAAAACCGGTCAAGATCATTCCTGGCCATGCGTACCATACCATACATAGAGTTTTGTATTTGCCCATCATAATGATACGGACTGTATGTATAGTCAGCATCAGAAAGATGTTGACGTAGGTACAAAGTACTCAAAATGTTCTTAATTTCATATTATTTATACTGTTGATTGATGGCACTTGGTGGAATTCATTGTCATTCTATTGAATAAATACAGTGGAAAAAGTAAAAGTGTTCTCAATATGTGGATCTTAATTTCGTTTTTTTACCCCTTCCAGTTCACTGATTGTTGTGATATTTGGTAATAATACCATTTAAATCAATAAAATAGTTTGATTTGTTCTTAATAATAAGTTTTAAGATCATTTTGAGACTTAAGATCGTTGTCAAGATATTTTATGACTGTACCTACTTGGTACTTATTTCATAAAAATCAAGATTAATATATGTTATCTTGTAAATCTTGTATTGAAAAATACCTTCCAAATAAATTGTAAAACTATATCTTAACTTTGACTTATTAGTAACAAAATATGTCAATGCTTATTTATATAAAATTTGGCTTTGACTCATGTAAACGAGAGGTGCGGGGTTCCTTTGAAGTAAGTAGCGAAACAACAGACTTGTAATACTTCTAACTATATTTACTTAAGTGCAACAAGGGATTTACAAAAGGCTATACTACTAATATCTACTAGAGTGCAATGGTTACACAATTACCACATGCGCGCCGTTAAAACTGCCTATGCGTGGCAATTGCGTAACCTGCTCGATGGAGATGCTGCACAAGACTGCCGAGGAGCGGGTCTCAGGCCATCACCAAGATAGCCCCCCTCGCACCGCGCGCTTACCCCGCCTTAATTATGGTGCGCTGGCGTCGGCCACATCTGTTAATACAATAAGCGCTGGAATTGGCCACATCTGCTAATACAATAGAGACCCGTCCCTCGGTAACAAACAATGGGATCTTACTTACCTAGTAACTAAAGTTAAACTAACTACAACAAATACACGAAACTAGGTACATACATATTACTTAAATACTGAGTAGTCGTGCGTCGTTAACAACTCACTTGAACGATTGTATCGTCAAACCGCGGAGGAAAGCATTTTCTTCTCCATGCGTTAAACCCATTAGGCTACGTGCACCATAAGCTTTTGACGTCATATTGTCGTTGAATACACTTTCACGGAGTTGGACAAATCATTTTGAATATTGATTTTGGATAAATTAGTTTTAGTTCTCGACCCTTCTATCGTAAAACTGCGAAGTACATTCAAAATATCTCGTAATTTCTGTGATACGTCCTAAGTCTATCTTTAATTTCATCTCGACACGTATCGATATAAGCAATTTCTGCTAGACTTAATCTAAAATCTATCGAACATTCTATTTGTCTATATTGTTTGTCTGCTACGATATTCAATGCATTCGAAGACGATAGCAGTTTTAAAAGGTTGTTTTAGAAAATTGGATGTTGGTGAAGAGTGTATAATTTGCTCAAATAAATTTGAGTTGATTCTATACTACTTGCTTGTGACGCATTCCATAGATTCTGTTGATTCGTTTTACAAAAAAGTTTTTTTTTTTAATTTATCGAAAGCTTTTGAAGATACTTTTGATAGTTCGATGTTTGCTAGTCAAGCGTGCTCAAACTGCTTAATGGATCTAGCGGAAATTTGGTGCAGAGATAGATTATAGTTTTCAATAACTTACTTTTTATCTCTAGAATAAGTTCCCATGGAATACGGGAACGGGATCAGTATACCACGCAGGTTGAGCCGCGGAGATAGCAAAGTAATTCTTTATTTTACACAAATAGATTTACATTAGGACACGTAGGTAGCATGTATATGTACAATGAGCGGCATTAGCGCTTGAAGCCATTACTTCCATGCAACCAAAAATATATTTTTATACCTGTATCTGCCCGGGTCAGTTTCACTTTTGAAAAAGAAGGAAATCTACTGACAACCCTTATTTTTTACAGGATACTCTAATTATTTTTTAATATTCTAATATTTACCATCTAACTAGTCTCTCGAAGATCACTGTACAGTACTGGAAGTCCAATAGGTGTGTACTGGTGACCTGAAATACAGGATTCTTCCTAGTTTAGGTACCAGCTTCCCACAAGGAATACTATACATAGGTATACCTATTATAGATTAACGTGAACTCTAACTAAATGTTTACTCCAAATTATTATATGGCGAGGACACTAAATCTTATTTCTTATTTATTATTTTATTTATAATATAGGTAGTTTTTCGTGTAGTATATAGAAATATATTAGAATTTACCTTGACACAGTTCTAAATTCCTTGAACCATTTTCACAGTAAAACACAAAATGCAATTTTCTGTTTTTGACAGACAGTATAAAATATGGAAACGTAAACGTGTGTTTTTAAAACAAGCGCAACGCACCCTTTTGAGTATTAAATTTCGCTGTGAATTTATAAATAAATATAACGTTATTTTTATTTTAAGACCCTATAAACCCGGGCGAATCAATCATTTCATTCTAAGCCTTATTGATCCAAGCGCCAATCCCCCTTGTACCCAAAGCTTGTACTTAGGGTCTGGGGTCTGCTCTCCCACTGTTAATTTCTATAATTTAGTTCAAATTGTTTTTTACGTAATCTGCTGTCATCTAACCTCCAAACCCTGAAACGAACTTTTGCGCCCCTCGTTCGGCAATCAATGAAACTTGATTACAACGCATATTATAGTAGGTGAATTCATTTTCTGTGCTGGCAATACTATTATCAATTCTATGTGGCATTGGGGAACTAGGAAAGTTATTCCAGGAACACCCTCAAGTAAACAATATATTTTTCACAACTTTAAGAAATAACTTACATCAAACTAGCTATAAAAACATAGTTATTACCTGTATGCAAAACAAGCCCGATATAGGGCAAAGAATAAAGACATTTCTGAATAAGGCAATCTCACAATACATTTTCAATTGTTAACTTGCATAGCACATGCAGCATCCCGATTGCATCCAAAGCGTAGCCATTGCAGCCTCTTTTCTCTTGCGATTAGTCCTGATGAGGCATAACTAGACTTTTAAGGCAGCTACTGCCGTCCGAATCCTCAATCACCAGAGAAAAGCTCTCGTCAGTGTTCCATCAGATAATCAGCAGGTAGATAATCATCAAATAATTGAATGAATTTTACAGCATTAAGTATGCTAACTATATAAATCGAATACATAGGGAAAAAGAATCTTCTCGGGCGGGACTCAAACCCGCAGTCTTTCCCTTACAGGGGGAATGCCTTGACCAACTCCGCTACCGAGACACAACAAAAGACGTATAAGATGGGAAATTTGAATCACATCGGGGTTGGGCCCCTGTACTATGCCGCGGGCGGCCAGCGGCACCACCGTTTCTACAAGTCTCCCTGCCCGGCGCGGTGCCCCGCGTCACGCCACACTAGACTACGCCAAAACCCACCGGTCCCACTAGTGCTGCGACTACCATCACCTCAGCCCGGCTATGCACTTGCTGATCCCTAAACGCAATCCAACCGAGATTGGATTACTATGGAGGATTTTTCGCACGGTGGTACCAACCCGGTCGAAATTAGTGACAAATTTGTGCCATCAAATTTCTACCACCGCCTATGTGAAGCAATTATAAATGTCACTAACTAAATAGCAACTAATTCTTTGCTACTAACATTTCGCTCTATGTGACCTACTTCTAAATGCAGTATTCAATCGATAAGTCTGCAAGTTACGGTTCAATCGAGAATAAAATTTACACAAAACGCATATAAGTTTCACTTAGCTTGAATTTATTTCGTTCCCAGCTCTGTGCTACCTAGTTAGGGGGAAAACCACGATATATTATGGCTATTATTTTTTACAGTTTGCTGTTCTTAGATTATTATTAAGTTTGAATAGATAGATCCAAGATGGAGAATCTCTGTAATTTGGAATAGAGAATAAAAATGTAGTAGTAGTTGCGGAGGACAGGCTTAAAGGGAAGTTAGTCACGAAAATCATTTCAATATTAAGTACTCTCAGACACTTTGAATGTCACATACACACCTTTTTGCTAAATTAAAAAGGTGAAACACTGATTCCTAAGTCACAGTCGTTTGCCTAGTTTGGTAACCAGGAAACCCAAAAGAAAAATCCATTCATCCATATACTTACTAACGTCAGTAACTCCCACGATGTAATAGAGGCGAACCTATTGCTGTCTGGTGGGCCTTCTGTCTTGGGCTGTATGCTTACTGTCGGATGTCCCTGAATCACCTTTTACGACGCCCACAGGAAGAGCTGGGGTATTGCTATTCTACTTCACCGAGAACCAGCACGGTAGAGTATTACTGTATGTACCTACTGTATGTAATCATTTGTGTCCATATTGTTGCTGAAGAAAATTTTATTTTTATTTTATTAAATTCTCACTAATTCAACAGATTTTTTGTGTGACTGAAATTGACATAACAATCATCCTGTGTGACATAGTTCCAGCGCAAAGTAATATTACTAAAGTGTCTATTTCAATGCAATATGTGATGATTGCTGACCAGTTACCGCAACCTAGACGATCTTAACATTTGAATATAATATTCATAGGGTAACATCTAATTTGATCAAGTGCCACAATTTGTCCTAGTTTTTTTTACAATAGATGCATGCCCCTACTGCACTGTAATGACTAATGACTATCCATCTTCCCTTGATCGATAGGTGTATCAACTAGCTGGCGGTGTTGACCTCGGCCTAGAAGATCAACAAGACCCCATGCATCTCATACTCCATACCTATGAAACGCAGACATTTACAATTTTAAACGAAACTTTATTGAAGTGCTCAAGTTCTGTGAACGTTACTATAAAATTGTAGCTTTCAACCATCAAAGAAAAACGACTCTTTGTCAACAAATGTTGAACACAAGCCTTTATCAAAACATTTACTCTAAATACTTGTGTCTCCGGGGTGTGTAATCCGTCTGCTAACAAGCGAGTGTTCGTTGAAATATCACATTTGTTACAACTCACATTTTCTTCAAAACGTGACGTTGACTGAGTGATTTTCAGGTTTGTTTTTTCGATAACATTGAGATATCAAGCGTCTTTATTGAAACATACAGCTTACGTTACGGAAACTTATTTATTTTCCACACTACTCTCAATTGTAAATCACTAGTATTTTAGTTAAACCTTCAAGTTATAGAGATTAATGTCAATATTATCATTGGATAAAAATTAAATAGATTCCTATTTGTGTAAACTAACAGGATTTAGTAAGAAATACCTATCTCTCCAAACGTCCAAATTAAAAGTAGTTATAAGAATCATAATAACAGTTTTTTTGCATAGCAGTTGAACACTCTTCTGCTACTCCACATGTATCTATCATTGTAACTATATTTTACCTAAAAATAACGCTCATAATAATTATATCAACATTACGCTATTAAACCAAATTAATGGTGCCTTTATCTAGACGTTCTTGCTTCTATTATCTGTTACCAAGACACTGAAACTACGAAGCCATCACGGAAAATAGTAATAGAGAAATAGTCTTAATGTTCAAACATTTAGATCTAACATCTACCGTTTTTCGCGTGCAGTAAGGTAATCAAGAATTCTAAAGTGCGCCGTGTTTACGGTACGTTCGCTGTCGCTACTTAGCAAGCGATTAGTTAGACTACAAAACAGATTAGCTATCTACTAGGAGCAGTTGCTAAAGAAACTGATAAAGTAAGGATGGTTTGCCTTTTAATCGTTTGACTACTAAACAGATAGCAGCTTTAGCTTACCATGGCTGTTTCATGTGAAGGATACAAATAGTGAATCGACAATATCGACTTATTCTCAGGACATTGTAGTTTTAAGCTTCTATTAACTAGTTGAGAAGTCAACTTTAAGATCGAGAAGGTTCGGATTCTGGTCAATGCACTACCGAGGTGAACGTACTTCTAACATAAGAAGTTTCGCATAGGTATTCGTAGGGGTTAACGAGAATACTAATCATTATGATAACTAATATTCTTAAAAAGTAATGTTCTGCTACTTGTATAAAAGAACATAAGTCGATGGTGTCCTTTTAACTGTACCTACCCTGAAAGGTCTTGAGTATTCGATATCTAGAACTCTCTTGAAAAAAATATTTTTGGTACAAGTTTACTAGTCGTTGGTTAATAATATATATCTTTACTCTTTTTAATCAATCGTTCCAATATTTCATGTGTTCCTCAGCAATAAAATTTACTGTACCTACATTACTTTTTGTATTTGCTATTACAAATATATTCTTCATTAGATGAGCAGTGATTCTTCAACAGTTCGCCTAAACTAAATCTGTTACTAAGAATGCTCATATACCGAAATGATGTACACACTCTGAAAACATCCTTCGAAGAATAAAGCTTCGTTCCGGGCATAAAACTTAATCTTGGAACTATCAATAAGTCATACAACTAAAATTGTACCTAAACTATTTTCGAAGAAGGAAGCGGGGAATCTTTTTACTTATGGAGGTGATTGAGTACATCATTACTGGAAACATTAGGATTGTGCTTTTACATTGTTAGCCCATTGGTATTTCCCTACCGTCTACCAAGAAGGGAAGTGAATTGAATTAAAACTATTTTATATTTTATTATTTTTATCTAGAAACATTCGCACTAGATAGAATTGTTGGTGCTAGTTATTAATGAACTTCTTGTTGTTGTTGGTATAACTGTGTACCTACTGAAAAATTTCTTGCAGTTACTAACTATTCTGCAAGAAAATTTTCAGTACACAGTTATTCTTCATACTTACATGCGGAACCCCCTAGAGCCATCTCATTTATGTGGGACTCAAACCGACCAAAACGACACAATGTTTCGTCACATCTGCTTAAATATTCCCCGGAACCATCTTTTACTACCTGCAAATTGAATACAGATGCTTATTTCCATTCATTCATTGAAATGTTTATATCTCATCAGTATTAAACAAGTCTATAAAACCAAATTAAATACATTACCCCTTCTCAATTATCTTAATTCCGTTGCAAACACCCAAGGACTGTACCGTTTCCAAACCCCGCTGCATTCAATTTCATTACTTTAGAACTTCGATCCTTCGGTAATTTCACGACAAGTATACATGACAATAAAATATCTTGGTCGTTTTCCTTATCGCCCTTCCCTAGTCCCTGTAAGGGCCTAATGTAAGGAACGTTTACGTTTAACATAAATAGTAAGTACCGTGGGACTAAAATATAAAAACAGATGTGACATTCGCTTAGTAGTTAGGTGCACAGAAGGTTAATTTTGAGTATAGAGTTAAATCTGTTTAAACTGTGTAAGTATACAAGATGTTCAGTGTTGAAATTAAACCTCACCTTAAAGCCATAACACCTACTATTCAACGGGTGCAGACGTTCCTCTTAGAGCTGTAAGACTGTTTCGACCACACCACGCATTAGGTCGTAACGCTAAATAGCTGTTTTTTCAGAAGAGCATTATAAATAAACTTTCTTGTTTAATTTGATTTGTGGAATCCTTTTCACAGATGGTTATGAATAATTAACATAGTAATTTTGTACCGAGGTATGAATATAACAAAAGCCATAATCACGAAAATATAGCATTTTTAGTGACTTATGACCTTATCTAGTATAGGCACAAAGGTGTTACAACCAAATGCCACTATTCAAACATAGTTAAACAAAACGAATATGATTGTATATAAGTTACAATCCATGGTGTATTTTTTTTTAATACTATAAAGTCAAAACGTGCTAATAGTATGTCGCATAGACTCATAACATGAATGTTGCGATGTTATACGTCAGAACAGAACCACGTCATACGTCGTCGTTACTTTTTGAATTAGACCCGCAATCGTCTGAACTGGCAATACGACTGTATGCGCGGGTGTGTTTAAAAGTTAAGACTATTATCCTTTTGAAATCTCCTTTTATACAGAGGTTTTTTAAATTCTGTCTTCATGAATAATAAAATTAGTGTGATATAATATTGTTTTGATGACATAAAAATCTCAATTTGCCAAAAAATCACGTTTCCACTTTATGCGTGGGTGTGACTGATTTGTTTTAGAATGGCCGACGATTTGTCTCAAAATATTCAAGGCCCTGTACACTGTACATGCCACCAAAAGCGTTGGTAAATAGTGGCTAAGGAGTCGGAAACACGGTCGAGAGGTCCCGGGTTCGAATCCTGGCCAACGTGTGTGAGTAATCAAAAAGTAATTGTAAGATTCTGAATATGTCGGTTATCGCTTAGTGTTGAGTCAACGCTCAATAGCGTTGACTAATATAAAAACTTAGGAGATGCCTACGTCATAGTAACTTTATGCATGCAAAGTCTCAGCCCAATCGGTTTAAAATTGACAAAGTTTCATACAAACTTCCATCCCCTATTTTATCCCCTTGGGGATAGAATTAATCAAAATCCTTTCTTAGCGGATGCCTACGTCATAACATCTACCTGCATGCCAAACTTCAGCCCGATCCGTCCAGTGGTTTGGGCTGTGCGTTGATAGATCACTATGTCACTCAGTCAGTCACCTTTGAGTTATATTTATATATTTAGATTTCTCAAGTTACAAACCAGTTGAACTTCTGTAATACTCATAATATGAAGCATCATGCGCTTGTCCATCTTCGCTATCGCTAACGACGTTATGATGGCCGAACCTTGACATCATTGCTTAGCTATTACAAAGTGACCTGATACTGGACCGTCCATTTGAATCGCATTTTAAAGATACGTGACGGAAATATTCAGAGGCAAGTAGTTCACAAATGGGATGACTGTGACAGTATGTTATTTTAACTTTTTGGTTACCACTTAACTGCGTAGTTATACATATTTAAGGTTTTCTTTACAACATGTTATATCAATTTGTCTTCACATCGCCTGATGGTAACCTAAATGCAGGGTCTCGGAAAGAGGGTCACCCTAACAAATACATACCATGTTAACAATGGTGGCATTCAGCATGTCGGTCTCATCCATCAGATACTTTTACACGCCCCGCTTAAAGGACCCGGGACTGTAGAAAGAAGGAACTCGTGAACTGGTAGGGAGTTCCAGGTCATAATGGTCATATAATGATATAATATTATCTATATATATAAAAATCAATGCCACTTTTCGTTGTAATGTTATAACTCAACAACGCCTTTACCGATTTGGCTAATTTTGGTCTTGAATTATTCGTGGAAGTCCAGGGATGGTTTGTACGTAGAGAAAAATTCGATTAATTGCCGGGAACCGATATCCACGCAGGCGGAGCCGCGGGCAAAAGCTATTTCTATATATAGTGGGCTTTTTACTCCATAGTATGGATTTAGATCACTATTTGAACAATAACAATGCACCACTTTTGTAACTGATATACAGATGGCATTATAAAAGGTGCGCTTTGCGTACATAGATAAGTTTCAAAATTCATTGACTCATATTTTATCTAGTTTCTATACCCTGTTCCAAATTTGAAATTCATCCCGAACCAAGAATAATAGGCTATTAAATTTACTTCATGGGACGTCCCGTAGGAATAGAGCTGCATCAAAATTTAACATGATGTATTAGACAGGTGTTCGAAAAATCCATTAAAAGTTAGATGATGACAGGGTGTCTCGAAATCGCAAAATTTAAAATACATACATATGCCTTTCTCCCTTCAGGGGGCTTAAGGCAGTACAGAACAGTAAAACAGGAAAATATTGACACTACGTATTGAAGACAATACGTAGTGTCAATATTTTCCTGTTTTACTGTTCTTTTTTTTATCTTTATGTTCACAAGAGTATATAATCAAGAGATTATATACTCTTGTGAACATAAACTTATTATACAGGATGGAATGTTTCCTTTGAGTGAAATTATCTATTTTCAGTATTTCGAGTACTTTCGATCCAGGGGGCATGAAAAGTCAAACAGTGAAATATAATCCTTCAAATATTGCACAGATTTAAACCAAAAGATATCTGCTATATTTTAAATAAAATACCCCAAAGTAAGTACGTCGACACTCTATAAACACTCAAGTCTTAACAACATAATAAATATAAGAAAAATACAGTATACGTGCAGTCACGTCTATAAAAATGGATATAAAAATGTAGAACTCAATGTACCGAATAGTAAAAACTTATACTCCGTCCATTATATTATTGTATTTTAGACAGCTCACTGACAGTGGTCGGTATAACATTGTTATAGCGTCAACACCTGAAAATCCTAACAAAAATTAAGCGCCAATACGTCATTTTTCATTGACAACGTCACGTCAGCCAGAAAGCAATTTTAGGGATGTAGTTAGTCCATCGACTGTGTTTTTATTATAATTACTTGAAGATGTCACATTCGATATCGACTACAGAAAATAATTCTTCTAAAAATATTACATAACTGGCGGTTTTTAACCGATTTCTAAACAACAATTCGGATGTTTATAATTTTTTTATATATGTATGATTTTTACGGTAAAATTATTTTTGTAACTCCATCATAAGTAGACGGATTGTTAAAATTCTTTTTTATTTGAAAGAAGTTCATTCCAAAATGGTTCCATTTAAATTGCATAAAGATCTGATGATGGGTTTCATAGACAGACCACGGAACTCTTCAATAAATACCAGGAAATCAGCATGTTGGAATATTCTTCTTGAAGTTAGTTGTTTTGTATTGGAGATTAGCGTGTGCGTTATGGCCCACGATAGTTTTATAATACATTTGTAAATTATAGGTATAGACATGAAATATCTACCTACTGCTTTATTATTATGTACAGAAATATAATAGATTACCTATAACTCCACATGAAATCATATATTTATCATAATATTTAAAGTACGAAAGGACGACAGCTCCAAGACAATTTGTATCCAGAATGAAGCTCAAGTCCACTTACTTCTGGAAAAAAAAATGACTATCTACTCAAATTTGTCACCTGTTTTTAGTATACTTTCATATATTATGTACTGTCTACTACAACTCGGTAAGAAAAACTGTCTATTACTTAAATTTACTGTACAATATGTGTACACTACAGTACTCCTCATTCTATCATCATATTTACACTATTTTACATAATAAAACCAAACTTCTCACTAGCAAAATTAAAATTCTGTCAGAAGCAACTCACTATCGCGCACACTGAATTTCTTTGCACGAACTTATACCCACTACCAACTGAAGTAAGACTTTCCAAAACTGAGCTGAAACTTAAACCCCTAATGCATACAAGAAAATCAATCAAACTCACTGTCCCAAGTGTCTTCAAGAATCCCAAATCTCGCCACGACCATCTTAAACCATTTTTTCACTATGGATAGTATTCTTATACTACAAGAATTAGACACTTTACAAATTTCTGAATCAGTTAAATGTAATTTACAAGACCTAGCTCAACACGTTTTTACTAGTACCAATAATAATTTAAATTGTCATCACCCAAAATATAAGAAGTATATATAAGAACTTCGATGACCTTCAAATAACATTTTCTCAATTAAACTTAGAAGTTGACATCCTGATTTTAACAGAATGTAGATTGAACCAAAATAAACATCTGCCTTCACTAAATAAGTATACCTCATATCGAACAGTAAGTGTTCTTAATCAAAATGACGGTGTCGTAGTTTATATCAAAGATCAACATCAAGCTAAAATTACAGAACTCAGTCTTGCTGACGCTACGGGACTCCAGATTATGATCGCCAACTATGTTCTTCTTGCAGTATATCGTTCTCCATCCCACTTAAATGCAAACCTTTTTATTAACTCCCTTAATACACATCTTGAAAACATTTCTCAATTCAAAGATATCTCGGTTATAGGGGACATTAATATTGACCTCATCAGCTCAGTCAAAGAAAAATCACAGGAACTCAATAACCGGCTTAATTACCTGAATGTTTTATCCTTACATGATCTTTTGCCCAGTCATACTTTCCCCTCTAGGGGAGATTCCTGTCTAGACCATGTTATGCTCAAATCTGATACCAATAAAAAATCATCCTCTGTCGCTGTCTTAAATACTACTATTACCGATCATAACCTAATCCTGATAAAATTTGCAAATGTAAATAAGGAATCTTCTCCCTCTAACTCTAAAATTATTGTAGATTTTGAAAATGCGTATAAAACTCTCATTGCATCTGATGTATCATTTCTTGATATATACAAAGATCCGAACATCTTTGCAAACACATTTATAGCTATGATTAAGGCATTTGTCCAAGCTAATTCCAAGATCATAACCCTATCAAATAGCAAAAGAATTTTAAAACCTTGGATTACTGGTGGTGTACTAAAATGCATTAAACTTAGAAATAACATGCAAATTAAACTTAGTAAGGATCCTCAAAATATCATTTTAAAAATTACTTATAAACGCTATAGAAATTTTTGTTGCAATCTAATAACTAAACTTAAGAGGAATTATAATAGGGAACTAATTAATAAATCAGTTAATCAACCTAAAAAGCTATGGAACACTATTAATAAAGTTGCTCAATATAAGCCACCTAAGTCGAAAAACGTTGATCTACACTCAATAAACTATATAAATAATTATTTTGTCAACATTGGATCAAATTTAGCTGAACTCATATTTAAACAATCTGGAACTAACGACCATAACCCAGACAGCTCACGGACTGGTAGTCTTCACCATTCCTCGTTTGTACTGCTGGGGACAGACCCCCAAGAAGTTGACATGGTACTAATGAGCCTGGACTCTAGCAGTGCACCTGGCTGGGATGGAATTAGCACTGCTTTTCTGAAGAGTGCTCGTGATTTTGTTGTTCCATACATTAGTAAACTGGCGAATCTTTGCTTTAGTGAGGGGTTTTTTCCTGAATCTCTCAAGCGGTCTATGGTAACACCTGTTTACAAGAGCGGAGACAGATCTGATGTACACTTATAGGCCTATATCTGTCCTGACCTCAATTTCAAAAATAATTGAAAAGCTCTTAAATGTCAGATTAGTTGATTATCTTAATAAATATAATATTCTGTCAAAATTTCAATATGGGTTGCGCAAAGGACTATCAACGGAAAACGCAATTCTGGATTTGACTACTACTATAACTGAAGGGATCGATAAGGGAAACAAATGTCTCGCGGTATTTTTAGATGTTAAAAAGGCCTTCGATACGGTTTCTGTCCCGGTTCTTGTAAACAGGCTGGAGAGCATAGGCATTAGAGGAGTAGAGCTTTCTCTCTTCACCAGCTATCTCTGTGATCGAACCCAATCTGTAAAAATAGATGGCAACGTAAGTGACGAATATGCCGTGAAATTTGGTGTTCCGCAGGGGAGTGTCCTTGGTCCGACTTTATTTTTAATTTATATAAATGAATTATGTAACCTACAGGATGTCGGGGGAAGGATACTCTCCTATGCAGATGACACTGCTATTGTCTTTGTTGCCAATACTTGGAACTCCGTACATGCCCTAGCTATGAAGGGACTGGCGCGTGTATCGAAATGGCTCAGGGAAAACTTGCTAACTTTAAACACTCACAAAACATGCTATATTTGTTTTTCTCCCTATACATCATCGCAGCCACTGAATAACCTGTTCATAAAAATCCACAGCTGCCCGAACCCTGAAAACACCCTGGGCGATTGTCCCCACATTAACAAGGTCAGCCAAACGAAATATCTCGGCATCATTATAGACCAAAGGCTGTGTTGGTACCCACAGTTGGAAGCGGTAATAAATCGTATTCGTAAACTAATAAGGGTTTTTAAATTACTAAGATGTGTAATGTCTAGCTCTCTTCTAAACAAAATCTACAGAGCATTAGCTCAATCGATAATAGCCTATTGCATCCCAATTTGGGATGGAGCTAACAAGACCAACTTTTTAAACCTCGAAAGGGCACAAAGATCTCTTCTAAAGGTTATGTACTTCAAACCTTATACATTTCCTACTAACAACTTATATCAGACTAGCAAACTTCTCTCAGTTCGAAAGCTTTATATTCTTAACCTAACCCTAAAGTGGCATAAATCTTTACCACTTAAAGTAGAACTTCAAAGAAAGAGAAGAAACGATATTGTTGCTCCTACACCTCTAGTACGTACTGCTTTTGCTGGAAGACAGTATCCATGTCAGGCAGCATTCACATATAATAAACTAAACAAAACACTCAAATTATATCCTAAACAATTTCACACGTGCAAAAAATCACTCATGCAATTCTTATTTACTCTTACTTATGATGAAGTTGAAAGTATTTTAACAAGAATTGTCTGATTCTCATCTTACCAACATTGTAACACACACACACACACACACACACACACACACACATACACACACACACACACACACACACACACACACACACACACACACACACACACACACACGAGTATCATCCGATTACTCACCGGGAAGACTCAACATTGTTAAGTTTTAAGATTACTGAAATAAACAGATTTTTATTTATTTTATTATTTATTACATTTTCATTTATCGATTACCTAATTATTTTTTTAATCGAGGTAAAAACCTTTCAAACCTAAAACTTTATCGGTATTTTAAATTTTCATGCAATCACTACTTCCATCTGTCTAAAATACAATAGTATGATGGACGGGGTATAGTCATGTATTCTTATGGAACCCATAACTATTATGTATGTAAGTATGAAGCGTCGGTAGCTTAGTGGTTAAGGAGTTGGCCTTACGATCGAGAGGTCCCGGGTTCGATCCTGGCCATTACACTACCGGCGTGAACCCACGCCTAGCTTAGTTGAAGGGGTTAGAGGGAATATTAGTACTTCGGTTCTAACATTTTTCTTAAAAAAAAAACATGTAATCTGAAAGAGTTCTGTTGACTCACAAACTCCTTCACAATCTGTTGAAATGATTTTTATTACCATGTGAAAATAGGTACAGATAGTAGGTATTATCACAGTATAACGAGAGATCTTACAGTAGTTCATCGCGTTTGATGTTTGCGGAAATGCCGCCTTTTGCAGTTTTGTCAGGGTTGTCACTTCATTTTATTTATAATTTATTTTTCTGTAATATTTTATATAATAACCCTTATTTGATCTCTTTGTTCTGTCAAGGCACAACAACTCACGCTAATATAAAATACTAGCTGATGCCCGCGGCTCCGCTCGCATGGATGTCGGCTATTGCGACTTTTAGTTATATCTCCGGTTCTACTCAACCAAATATGATCAAGCAAACGTAATATTTTGAGTCAGAGTTTTTGGATTTCGATTTCGATTTGAATTTGAACATTGATTCGGGTTTGGATTTGGGTTTGGATTCGGGCTTAGGTTTGGATTTGTATTCGGATTCGGATTCGGATTCGGATTCGGATTCGGATTCGGATTCGGATTCGGATTCGGATTCGGATTCGGATTCGGATTCGGATTCGGATTCGGATTCGGATTCGGATTCGGATTCGGATTCGGATTCGGATTCGGATTCGGATTCGGATTCGGATTCGGATTCGGATTCGGATTCGGATTCGGATTCGGATTCGGATTCGGATTCGGATTCGGATTCGGATTCGGATTCGGATTCGGATTCGGATTCGGATTCGGATTCGGATTCGGATTCGGATTCGGATTCGGATTCGAATTAGGATTCGGAATCGGATTCGAATTCGAGTTCAAATTTCAATGAAAGTTCGCTAATCGCCGGTATCGCTAAATTAATGATATATTCGTAATCAGCGACCTCAAACACTATGAAAGCGATACCCATATCGATTTTGGTGAAAATTTCGATTCCGCCATCTTGGATTGCTAAATTGATGATATATTCGTAATTAGCGACCTCAAAAACCCTGAAAATGATACCCATATCGATTTTGGTGAAAATTTCGAGTCCCCCATCTTGGATAGCTAAATTGATGATATATTCGTAATTAGCGACCCCGAAAACCGTGAAAACGATACCCATATCGATTTTAGTAAAAATTTCGAGTCCGCCATCTTGGATCGCCAAATGGATGATATATTCGCAATCAGCGACCCCAAAAACCCTGGAAACGATACCCATATCGATTTTGGTGAAAATTTCGAGTCCGCCATCTTAGATTACCAAATGGATGATACATTCGCAATCAGCGACCCCAAAAACCCTGAAAACGATACCCATATCGATTTTGGTAAAAGTTTCGAGTCCGCCATCTTGGATCGCTAATTGGATGTTATATTCGTAATCAGCGACCCCAAAAACCCTTACATCGATACCCATATCGATTTTGGTGAAAATTTCGAGTCCGCCATCTTGGATCACCAAATGGATGATACATTCGCAATCAGCGACCCCAAAAACCCTGAAAACGATACCCATATTGATTTTGGTGAAAATTTCGAGTCCGCCATCTTGGATCGCTAATTGGATGTTATATTCGCAATCAGCGACCCCAAAAACCCTACCATCGATACCCATATCGATTTTGGTGAAAATTTCGAGTCCGCCATCTTGGATCACCAAATGGATGATACATTCGCAATCAGCGACCCCAAAAACCCTGAAAACGATACCCATATTGATTTTGGTGAAAATTTCGAGTCCGCCATCTTGGATCGCTAATTGGATGTTATATTCGCAATCAGCGACCCCAAAAACCCTAAAATCGATACCCATATCGATTTTGGTGAAAATTTTGAGTCCGCCATCTTGGATCACCAAATGGATGATACATTCGCAATCAGCGACCCCAAAAACCCTGAAAACGATACCCATATTGATTTTGGTGAAAATTTCGAGTCCGCCATCTTGGATCGCTAATTGGATGTTATATTCGCAATCAGCGACCCCAAAAACCCTAAAATCGATACCCATATCGATTTTGGTGAAAATTTCTTGTCCGCCATCTTGGAGCGCTAAATATAGAAAACATAAAAAAAAACAATTTTAACAAACAAAACGGGTCATGAAAAAAAAAAAATCACGTGATTAGTTATGATTACAAATGAGACAGCCCTGAATCCTTAGTACCGAGTAAAATGTATGGGCGTACCGAGTAATACCCCGTCCCCCACCACTCCCCTGCCCCCGCACGATTGCTCTGTCTAGACGGCTTCGTTGACCGACTGTATGTAGTATGAATCGTTAGACTGTGGTATTATACAGACAGACCTTTTTAAGATAGCGTGATGATAGAGCGTTTGATTCCCACTCCGTGTAAACCGCTCTGTGAATGCATACCTATGTCAAATTGCATTATTAGTCAAAGTGTATCTGTGTATAATTTATATTTACAATACTGGTTTCGATGAAATGAAACGTAACAAGTTAAAGACAAAATTAAAAATTTTGCAAATCCCACCACTGTTAAAAAATAATTTAAAAAGCATTAAATTATTGAAAAAAAAAAAATTCAAAAACTTCCTCCAAAAATGGCAATATTGATTTGCACTAACGATGTTTGTTGCAATGCCCCCTGGTGAATAGTCACACCTATCTAAAAACAGGCACTAATCAAACCCAAACCCATTACTGACAAGCCCTGTCGTGGGCTTTTCAAAATTTTTAATTTTGTTTTACTTGTTGTAGAATTGCTCAAAGTGGCAATTTTAGACCCGCAGGATTCGGGAACTCGCCCTGCCCGCCAGTCGGCGTTATACGAACATGTAACGCGTCAGCATCGCTCCTACTCACTTCTTGTTTACTCGTGTACCGAATTATAATACCTAAACTGTGATTTTTACCCACGATGGAACGGGGACGGTATATGCGTTTGGGGTGAGAAGATGTTTGTGTGTTAGTTTGTTTTGCAAATCCACATTGCCATTTTCTCCGAAACTACCAATCCAATTTTGATGCAGTTTTCAGTTAAGGGTTCGGTTTTAATTATAGCATGTTCTTAACATTTAGGACGTTACATTTGTATTATTTCGTTACAATTCTTTTTCATCCGAGCGCCAATACTGGTTATATCCAGAGCTCTTCTTTCTACAATCCAGTTTATTTTAGCTTTCACGGAAGCCAAAATATACCGATTTTTCTATTACCATTGGAGCTCTCACCCCAATTGGAAAACCAGCATCAGAGTCCCGTTTGCGCGAATCAGCAGGTGGGCGGGCCATATAAGCCGTCATTATTATTATCCTTGGAGTTTATTTTATTTTGAACTGTACATTGACCAATGACTAATAATATGTGTTTTCTAATAAATTCCTTTTTAATAATAATTAAAACATTACATTAAAAATGGCTGGAGTCACATTTTGTCACACAGTAAATGTTAAAACGCTGAAATGTTAAATAACTAGGAACAGTTTGAATTTAGGTCACGTAATGCAATACTGTTGCACAATGTTACCTTTTCACTTGCTACTTGCTAAACACATATGTTTATAATATACTGCATTATCTTGAGCATACAATGTTTGTTGAAGAAACCTTGTATTTTTGACGACGGAAGACAAAGGACTTTTGGTTATGCTATCTTTACTCTTTTGACTTTTGGCAATTCAAAAGATTTTCCTTGACCTTCATGAATTAAAAAAACTTGCTTACATGATCGACTCAAGTCTTTTACAGGTTTTGGTGGATATGAAAATGACGTCGTCGCGAACTTAATCTTACTTCAACACTATGTTAAAGTTAGGGAATATAATTTAATCAATATACCTATTTATCGATCATTTATATACTGATATATTATAAAAAACCTTAATCTGCCATATGCTTTCCACAAAATTGATATAATAGGCTAATAATATTTTATTAACCAACGCGCCTTTCAAAATTGTGAAAACGAAATCGCCAGCAATTTCGTTGCTTTTTCCTTTTTTTTTATCCGCAAGAAACAATTTAGAAAACATAGAAATACATAAAAGTTCTTGAACAGTCTTCGCAAACATACGACTTTACGATCTTCCATAACCAACTCGAGGTACCTATTCCACAAAAGATCCAATAAGTACTTTGACCTTAATTAGGTACTTACATTTTCTGTTTTTGCTTTCCAATCTAATTATCCCGTGTCAAAAACTTTTCATATTCTATTACGAACTTTCCTCCGTCTTCGCTATAAATACTTTTTAATATTCTAGCCTGTTGACTTCAAAGCGATCGCTTTAAAATTTGTCCTCTTGAATCTGACAGCGCGGGATCTCTCCCAGATACCGAACAACCTATATCCTGACGTCATTCAACTTGAAGTGTCAAACATTTTGTGTACCATAAAGCTTTGCGTGCAGCACAATCTACCAACATTACTTGAGCTGCCTTGTCATCCCCAAAACTATTTCAATAAGGCGACAGAGCAGAAGTTTGGAGCGAACTGAGGATCTAGTTTAGATGGGCGTCACGATCAGCAATTGCGCTGTGTGAAGTTATTTCTTATTTTAATCAAAGTAAAGTGGTTCTTATATCATGGGTTTATTTTGAATATTGGTACAATTGTTTGGTCGTTTTACATTGGAAAGGTGCTCAATTTCACGGTAGATATTCATTCATAGATGGAATGTAGATATGAAAACTTCTAGAACTATTCAACATAAGACTTCACATTTAACAGAAATGAAAAAATATTTTGGTGAAAATAAAAGTCAGAGCGGTTTACGTTATATTGTCGCGTAGTAACCTTTTGTTTATCATAAAATAACTAACAATTTGACTGAAATGAATTTAATATAAGTAATACATTATATAGCCAGTTTAGCCATTTCAGAATAGAACTGTACCAGAATTTTAAAAAATATTAAGGTTTCGCAGAAAATACAAAGCAAGTAAACAACGATTGAATTGATAAATACTATAGCCATTATTCTGAATATGCGAAAATTGTCATACACGCTTAATTTAGAAGCATACAACAAACGAGCGGAAAGTGGCGATAGCAGCATCGCCATTTCCACAAACATGTGCAGATTGTACAAAATATACCCCATACATCACAACCTTCAAGATATAGGAAAACATCTAAGGAAACCCACGCACAATTCCATACGTGCGTAGTATTCTAAAAATGGTACAACTTTACTAACACCTGACACTGCTTTCATACTAGGTACAAAAATGGGGGAAAATACACTTGGTACAAGTAGCTCTAATGTGTGATAGCCATTGTGAGAAATGGGCAGTGTGTAGGTATAAAACTTAGACTACGAGTGTAATAACGATTTTATAGATTGTGAAACGGTTTGATGATACCCTTCTCCATGGATGTACTCATGGAGGACAGAATACTATTATTTAATCCGTAATAAATATACTTAGTACAAAAACTAAAATAGTTTTACAGATGTTTTGTTATTTCATGGTCACGATAATCCACTTTTTGTATTTATCTACGTCTTCCCATAGATTATATCCTTGTGATTCTACGTGTACCATTGTGGTCAATTTGGTTGATAACATCTGTATTTGGTAGATATCAAAATCTTCTTCTCCTTTTTCATCGACATCTTTCTCACATTCATGAAATAAAGAAGAACAAACTCGCTATGAAGTAATAAATTGGAAGCATCTCAATTCTTATTTTGAAAATAAAACAGGTATCTTTAAGGTAACGATGTCACAAACTCACCGACAGCTTTATGACGATGGCAAGGGTGTCTTTATTTATGATTCTGCAACCACTTCTTCATCGTGCAGTACAGTCAGCTAGAAAAGTTTTGAATCGAAAACGTAGAGTATTGACGTTATAATAATGAGTGTCGTCCAAAATGTACATTACATTTATGATCAATTATATAGCGATATTTGTGACTTTACCACCCGTGATCGAAAGAAACTGTTAGAAAAATCTAAAGACAGCTAAATATAAGGCAGGTAAGAAAATGTTTACAAAACTCAGCAAGATATAATAGCATTAGTAGTACAACATAGATAGCTGTTTAAAAAATGTGTAACATACCTCACCACAGCCACGGAATAGATAATAGCTCTACAAAACTATCAAAAGGTTAGGGATTATTGCAGAAAATGGAATAATACAAACAGAGCGCGAGACAATCGTTTCACCCATATTACTCTTTTATCCGTTTTACCCATAAGGTGGAACGGAGAAAGAATACTAATCCAGAATCTACCCTGGTTGAGTTTTCACAATTCATGAAGCTATATCTTAGGGACTCATAACGTAGTTTTAAGAATCAGATAGCCTAGTGGAATGGGTAATGGACTGCTGAGACGAGGTCTCGGGTTTACCATGGCACACACCAATGACTTTTCGATGCTTTTCGAAGTTATGTGATGTATCGCAGGTTTATAAATGCCCGGTTAAAGGCAATAGGCTCGCCACATATTACATTGGGACCTAAACATAAACTGGCGAAATGTGGGTGCGTGAGTTTATGTATGTATGTACGTAGATAGTGCAAATAATATCAGTACTCAAAATTGCTGCGAACATTTAGATTATTTTATTTAATTCTAAAGAATAAAGGTGAAAAGGGAAGTTTTTTTTTTTCACAAAATTCACTAAAAGTAAACTAGCCGTATGGAGTCCTAAGCCATTTTTGTTTTGCGTGAGTGATCTTTACAGACTTTCACATTTAATATTAAAATAGGATCCATATAGTAGTATAGGATGCCAAAAACAACAGAAAAACACAAAATATTGCGAAATATGCTTCGCCTATGTAAGCGTTACTTCGACGTTAGTTCACACGGCACAACTAGATGGCGCTTACCGATTTAAATGCAAGCTATCGTTGGTTTCACACGTAGCTTTATAAGGATTTGGATTCCAAGACACTTTACTCGTGTTTTTCTAGATCTTTCGAGTGTGTATAAGTAGTATATTAAGTAATTTTTGCAAACTCTCTTCTAGAGAGTCTAAAAGTTGAGGTATTCATTATCCTTCATACATATTGCCGTTAACCACCGAACACGTTAGTCCACTAAACCGCCTTCAAAGAGTTTATTAATTCTCGCTCCCATGGTTTTGTTAGTAAAGGGATCAATAAACTACCTATGCGATGGTAAAAGTGCATAGATAGCAACAGTGCATACTTTGATTAAATAAAAATATTTTACAAAAAAAACTTTATATTCCACCCGAACAAAACGTGCATTTCATAATGAAAGGACCTAATATTAATGTTATGGGTACTTTCTCTTCCTGACATGATAATTTTGACTTTTATGATTCACCCAGCTGATGCTCATGGCTCTACTCGCACGGCTGTTCAATCCCGTTCCCATAGTCTATGGGAACCTATTCCAGGAACAAAACCGACCAAGTGCGAGTCAGACTCGCCCATGAATGGTTCCGTAGCAGCAAGTAATATAAAAATTATTGAAAGGCGAAAATTGCGGTTAATGACGTCTTAAAAAAAACCACTTCCAACCAATTTTCGGTGGACCATACCATACGGGTTTGATGTAAAAAAAAAATTGACTTTCAGTTTTAAGTACGGGAACCCCTAAAATTTATTGCTTTTTTACACGACTACGGCGAAGCCAAAAGGAGGGAGAGATTTTGACAGGCTATGTATATATGTATGTATGTTCAAAAATGTATAAATTGTTAGCTTTACCTTGCCCCAAAATAATATAAATAAAAAATATAGTTTAAAACTTACACCCGACTACCGAAAAATCACGCTTTAAAAAGTAACAAACAAGAAAATATCAAGGTTAGCCGTGGTCGTGTGCCACTTTTTCCGAGGATATATTGTTTTGTTAGAGTAAGTGGCATACGACCACGGCTATCCTTGATATTTTCTTGTTTGTTACTTTTTAAAGCGTGATTTTTACCCACGACGGAACGGAGACGGTATATGCGTTTGCGGTGAGAGGTTGTTTTGTGTTTGTTTGTTTGTTTGTGCAAATCCATGTTGCCATTTTCTACTCTACTCCCAATCTAATTTTGATGCACTTTTCAGATAGGGGTTCGGCTTTAATTGGAGCATGTTTTTAGATAGGTGTTACAATGGCAACTCAACAGGGGGTGCTACAAAAAGCGTTTTTAATGCAAATCAATGTTGCCAATTTCGTCCAAAACTACTAGACCTATTTTGATGCAGTTTTCAATTATTGGTTAGGGTTTGATTGGTGCATGTTCTTAAATAGGTGTTACGGTAATAACCCACGAGGGGGCGCTGTAGTAAACATTTTTTGAATTATTTTTTATTCGTCGTGGGTGTTTTCAAAATTTTTAATTTTATTACTTGTTCGGTAGTCGGGTTTTAGTTTTAAACTTTATTTTTCATTTATATTATTTTGGGGCAAGGTAAAGCTAACAATTTATACATATTTGAAATGTGCTTATTAAGCCCTTTCACTTGATACCAAACACGGCATATTTATTTCAAATTTATTTTTTAACACAGTACCTTATGAGCGCTAGAGGGCGCCACACAAGATTGAGTGACACGTCATATAGCCTCAGACTCAACCATCAGACGATAAAGCCGCTTGTAACGATACCTCATTTGTCCAGTTCTAATAAGTGGTCAAGGAGCTATGAGGGAACAAATGGACATACATACATACATAGCCTGTACGGAACCATTCATGGGCGAGTCCGACTCGCACTTGGGCGGTTTTGTTCCTGGAATAGGTTCCCATAGATTATGGGAACGGGATTGAACATCCGTGCGAGTAGAGCCATGAGCATCAGCTGGGTGAATCATAAAAGTCAAAATTATCATGTCAGGAAGAGAAAGTACCCGTAACATTAATATTAGGTCCTTTCATTATGAAATTCACGTTTTGTTCGGGCGGAATATAAAGTTTATTTTGTAGAATATTTTTATTTAATCAAAGTATGCACTGTTGCTATCTATGCACTTTTGCCATCTCATAGGTAATTTATTGATCCCTTTACTAACAAAACCATTGGGGCGAGAATCAATAAACTCTTTGAAGGCGATTTGGTGGACTGACGTCGGCAATATGTATGAAGGATATTGAATACCTCAACTTTTAGACTCTCTAGAAGAGAGTTTGCAAAAATTACTTAATATAACCGCCTACACACTCTAGAATTATCTAGGAGTCTACCTGTGAAAACACGAGTTAAGTGTCTTGGAATCCAAATCCTTATAAAGCTAAGTGTGAAACCAACGATAGCTTGCATTTAAATCGGTAAGCGCCATCTAGTTACATAGGCGAAGCATATTTCGCAATGTTTTGTGTTTTTCTGTTGTTTTTGGCATCCTATACTACTAGGGTTTCTATATGGATCCTATTTTAATATTAAATGTGAAAGTCTGTAAAGATCACTCACGCTCTAACAGTTGAACGGATCTAGCTGATTTGATACAGGGAAAGAATTAAGTATATACCACTTAGTCTGGAATAAAGAACCAAAGGCTACGTTTTGCTCCTGGCATGGGTTCCCATAGATGGTGGGAAAGGGATTGAACATCCATGCGAGTAGAGCCAAGGGCATCAGCTGGGTGAATTTTGAGAGTCAAAAATTATCATGTCCGGAAAAAAAAGTACCCGTAAAATTAACATAACATTTGATTCAATTATAATAGTATGTTGTTCCATGGGTAATTTATTTGATACCCAAAATGTTTCTTTTCAGATTATGTTTGAATACCTTATAGTCATACCATATAATTGCGTCCAATTTCATTTACCAACCGATTCTAACATCCATACATAAGAGATAAGATCGAACACGGGTTCAGTAGTTTTTCGTGAGGAGAATTTTATAGAACCTACTTCATGAAAAACTTAGTAAACAAGATAGAGCTTGCTAGTAGAAAAATATCCTACCTCATCTCTACGCAAGTCGTTGAGGCCACATGTTCCATTTCACAAAAAGACTATTATCTAAATTTTTGCTCCTTTTTCTAAGCAAATCAATAAATCAAGTGGTTGTAAATAGTCAGACACTGTGATGTATGTTACAATATTAGTCCAAGTTAACACTCGTTTAGGAGATTAGTAGCGTTGGACTCAAGGCTGGGAGACATGATTAATCGACGCTAATGAACTGAGACGAACCCCTGATGTACGAGTATAATATTATAGAGGTTGTTTTTCAGAAGAAAAGATATTATTAGTAAATATTTTTTTGGGGGACTTATTATAAGCTCAGTGTGAGAAGCTATAGTAAAGGCCAAGAGATATGCCATCATTCTAGATATTCACTTAGCTCAGCTGCCTATGCGGTTAGAACAATAAGGTCACTAACTGATGAGGAAACGGCATGATTAGTTTATTTTAGCTACTTTCATAGCGTTATGTCGTATGGTCTGATTCTGTGGGGCTCAGCTGCCGAGACTGGCTTGAGACTATTTTCATATTACAGAAACGTGCGATACGAGCAATCTATAACCTCAGACCCCGTGACCCGCTGAGAGAAGTTTTTAAAGAAATTAATATTTTAACAGTTGCTACCCAATGAATTTATGATAATATCTTATATGTACGCAAGAACCTAGATTTCTTCAAAAAATACTCTGACCAACACAATTATAATACTAGAAATAAAAATAAACTTGCAGTGCCAAAACCCAGGCTTTTTATGGTTGGTAAATCGTTTGTAGGCAATTGTATAAAAATGTTTAGTAAAATTCCTCAGGATCTGATAGACATGCCACTTAATAAATTTAAAATTGAAGTGAAAAATTTCTTAAACAAAAGGTTATTATAAATTAGACCATCTCTCGCTCGCTCTGTATAAATTTGTTATAAATAAAATCATATTTAAAAAAAAAAGGATATCGAGTTCACTGAGTTTCTTGCTGGTATCTTCTCAGTAGAACCAACCTACCGAATAAATACGATTATAAATACGATTTTTCTGTGATTCACATTACTGTAAAATTCTGACGTTCATATGTGCTCTTTATGTGCCTAAACTGAATAAATGAAATTGATTCTTTGATTCTTTTGATTATTGATTGGAGATTTGAAAATGCTTGCTATTAATGGCTTAAAATCTCCGGATTGCACGATGTAGAAAACACATGTGTGGTTATAGCATAAAATAAAAAAAATAATGCTGAATATGTTGCGTATTAAGTCATGTCATGGGGTTCGAACGCTAAGAAAATATCTTTAGTATATCTCAAAGAGTAATAGATGGCACTAGTAGACGCATCTTAAGAAATAAAAAAGTTAAAACACTTATTTCCCGGTTTAGAATCACGTAAATTATTTCGGAATATTAAAACATGATAATGTAAGCCATAATGCGTATAAACTCGTTGGTAATTTTATAAATGAAAATTTCGTGACAAAAGTGATAATTTTAGGAAACCGCCATCTAGCGAAACTGTGCAAGTTGGCTATAATTCAAATTACTGCAAAAGCTAGTAATCTATAATGTGTTTATTGTATATTTTTTTATTTTTGATAAGTAATTATAATAGTAAAAAATTGAAAAGATTGCCAAAGCATTGTCGCCATCTAGTAACAACGCTTAGAAATAAAAGTTGCCTGCCTGCATTTGGAAGTTACGAGTGTACCTAACCGGATTTTGTTCCTGATTGTGCATCTGTATAGTACTATATTATATTATCTGCGGTAATGTACATCAAGGTAGGTCAGGATATTTCAGTTCCTAATCATGCTACAAAGAGTATAGTATCTACGGCCTTTTCAGATTTTTACAAACACCTTAATGGCAGCTGTTTATTAAAAAATAAATTCGAAAAAATGCTCTGTCAATACGATTTGCGTGATTTAATAGTACTTACTTATGTTTGAATGAAATTTTATAGCATTTATTAATGCTATATACAATTCGATTACATCAGGAAAATGAATTGCTCAGCTGGGGCTGGAACCCACGATCTTTCCCTGACAAGTCGAATTCTCTTACCAACTGAGTCACTGAGACACTCCTGAAATATTTCAAATTATTCGTCTTTAAGGTGACGGTGGAGTCATCTACCAACACTCTAACAAGCTGTTGGGACCAATGAAGAACTTTTCAATTATTTTTAACATTGAATTTTGATTATTCTGCCCAAATATTTGAATGAAATTTTATCCGGGTGAGTTGATAATTATTATTACACCGGGGCGCATCTAGTTTATGATTATACTATATTGTACACACAAGTAGTCACACATTCATCCTAATAGGGTAAACTTTGACCACATCTTTACACTTGCTATGATCCTGGCATACTGCGGTCACCGGCTGTGGGTACTCTTGCACTGACCTTTCCTTGGAACATCTTCAATCTGATCGAGATAAGTGCAATTAGGTCGACTCTTACTCGACTGCCCGATCACACAACTTATCTTTTTAAAGCTCCTTACTTAAGGGGTAACAAACTAATCCTATTACTAAAACTCCGTTGTGTGTCTATCTGTTAACAGGCTGTGTAAATTTCAGGTTAGGTTAAGACAATTAACAGGTGTTAACAGTAATTTTTTGACAAAGTCTGTTTGATTATTACCTCTGTAATAACTACCTAACTACAATACGTCAGGGTATACTTTGGAATGAACATTTGCAGTAGGTACAACATGGAATAATAATTATTATTTAATAAGCTCGTGAGTATAGTTTCATGGGTTAGCAATGGAAACACTCCCAATAAGATCATAACTTTTAAAAAGTGTTATAAATTTTTGTATAACTCTTCTTTTCTTTCTGTCACAAATATATTTAAAAATACAGTGTTGTTATTATTTTATTATACGTGTGTATGGAACCCTACGTACTCGTATAAGAGTCTAACTCGCACGTAACCGGTTCTTAGTTAATATGGCTCATACATGCAGTTCATAACTTTAATCCGAGTTTTTTGGTATTAGCATCACGGTCCCTCCAGAATTCGTGGCTCAACGTCATCTCTACGGGTCGTCTACTCCAGATATGTTCTGTATTTAGCACAGTTCACGACTTAAAAGTGCCACATTGCTTGCTGTTGCTCTAAAGGTGGAACTACATTTCGTTATGTATTATTTATTATGTAAGTAATCTGTATTCGCTCAAAAGTCATCACACTGCGTAATGATGTATCTAACATGTAAAATGTATGGTGTTGCTAGCTGTTGCCCTGGTACTGATAACTTATTCCGTATTAACAAACCGGAGACAAGAAAATAGGAATCGTGTATTTGCTATTTGAATATGCGCTTGTGTGTTAAGCGTGCTAATGAAGCAAATATAGTTGAATGAGATCTCCAAACATAGGTGTAAGTCTAATAAGGAATATCAAAGTAGTGTAGTTCCACCTTTAAACGTAGATAACCTCCAAAGTTTATTGTTACGGTTTTGAAAGCGGTCCGCTAAAAATTACAGGAGGGACTTTTAATGTTCGTATTTCCGGAGGTTTAATGGTTTCTGCTTTGTTTCACGGGCTTTAAGATGGAATTGTGTTCTGCTTGTGTACTTTCTTGTGGCTTTCTTGGCCTGGAGTGAGGTCATTCAGGATTTAAGATAAAAAAGGATGTATATAAGTAGTAGACTGGCTATTCGAAACAAAAAAATTGGTATCGATTAGGAACCATTATTTGCGTCACTTTTGGTAACTGTCATATGGATAATATTACTAAAAGCGGTCTATGTCTATACAGATATGTGTCGTATTTTCCAAATTCCAAATGTTCGGATTTTTTCTAACTTGTCCAGTAATTACATAAAAGTCATTGGGTCCCTACAATCTACATACATTTTTGGAACATAATGAAATAATCCCCCGTTCCCAACCGACCACCTGAGTTGTCTGAGGTTGTACTTAAATGCAGGTTCTCCATAGCTCGACATAGCATTGTAGCACTAAATTCAACTAAAGTTGCATACAAAATTTCAGCTAAATTCATTGACTCGTTTCAAACTATGCGCTTGCGAAGTTTTGCGTTCACTCGTCGCTCGAAGACATAGCATCAAGTTTTCATCTAAAACCTGCAAACGTTAAACTTTTCAATGTAAAATTATATGGGTAATGTGCAAAAGGATTCTTTTTGTTTGCAAATTTTCTAGAAGTACTCTCTTGAAACTTTTCTTTATTTGGTTGGTTTTACGTAGAATTGCTGTGACGTCATTGGACGGAATGTAGCGTAGAGCATCATGTTCGGGCTCAAAAGACTACGCAGGTATATTTTTAAGAATATCATGACTGAAATAAATGTGTAACATCAATGTGTACCGTTTACGTTAACTTTCGACAATACCATGTAATACCGCAAATTATTATAATAATTTTTATAAAGCCGACTTTGATCTTACTTCATTAGCAGTTTTCATTTTCTCACTTACTTTGAAGAATGATCCTTAATGGAGAATGTTACTAGGCGTACAGAATTACTTGAAAGTTTGTTGCAGTATTATACCTCTTATCTATATTCATCTCTATTCATATGAATACACCTGTTTTTGTTTCATTCAAAACTACCGAGTAAGTAAGATTTTACAGGCATTCAAAGTTCTGAAGAATATCGAGTCGCGGACTGGCTCGCGCTAGATGTGTGTGACGTCATTTTATGTAGCCCAATCGCTTTGGTTGGGGCTTCCTTACGTTTCATCAGAAGTCTCTGGAAATGCTGGTCTGATTTAAAAAATCTTTTTGTTTTATTAGACAATTTATAGAGGAAAGTTATAGGCCAATAACCAGAAAATGAGGTATATTCCTCATTTTTCCTCTAGAAAATGAGGAATATAACCCTTCTCGTTAAACGGTCTAATCAACCAGTAGTTCCTTAGATTTCTGGTGAAACGTAAGGTAGTCCAAAAAGCGACTGGGCTACATAATATGACGTCACACGCATCTAGCGCGAGGAAACTAGTTGATATAATACATCGAATATTTCTTTCACGTTCCTTTTGGGATGGCCTAGGCAGGCACTCAATTTTTCGAGCAATATTCATAGAACAAAAAGGATACCAGTAAAAGACAGTGCTTTCACTCGCCGTACCTGGTCCAGACACATAATTGATATTGCATCCATGCTTTGTTGGTGCTAGAACGGGGTTCGAGAATATAGCACAATTTTGAGTTTTCACGATCACGGAATTCAGTGCACATGTGGGATGGTGGGAACCAACCCACCAAACGATATAGAGTTTAATATTCATAGTATTTGAATCCATAGCGTTCTTTAACCTATATGGCTAGTGGACTGGCTCACACAGCCCACCTGATGGTAACTGGTTACCGTGGCCTATCGACGTGTGCTACACCAGCGGCATCATGCTCGAGCTGCTGATCCCGTAGGATCCTTCTTTTTTTTTATAAAGGACACGTCAATTTGACTTCATCTCGCCTGATGGTAAGTTAAAGGCAAAGTTACACATATTGAGAACACTTGTTCTTACCAAAGGTTTTGGATGTCACCTTTGGTAAATGTAAACCTTTGAAAATGCCGTAAGGCGAAACCGGTCAGGTGTAACAGAATAAATACAGTGGAAAAAGTACAAGTGTTCTCAATATGGTAACAATGAATTCCATCAAGTGCCATCAATCAACTGTATAAATAATTAAAGGCAAAGTCTCGGAAAGAGGGTTACCATCGTAAATATGTACTATGTTAACAGTGGTGGCACTCAGCTTGACAGCCTCATCAGATGCCTTTTCACGCCTCGTTATAAGGACCCGGGACTGTAGGAAGAAACACGTGAGCTGGCAGGTAGTTCCAGGTCCTAATGGTGCGCCATAAGAATGAGTCACTGAAACGCTTGAAGAACTTCATATAGTAATCGCTTAGACTTAAACCACAGCAGAGAGTATTCCACAGCGTCAGCGCGCGTGGTAAGTAATTCCTTTCATACCTCACTTTCATACTATTCCCTACAAACCTGCAATCATAAAATCTAAATGAGCAGCAGATAAATTATTACTACCAAGTGAGAACAGTAAACTTCGAATACGTAGGAGCACGATACGAGACACCACAACGGCTGCACAATACGGAATTGAGTACGTATTGCAAAGGTCTTCAGTCTAGTCTACATAAATATGCAATAACGAATTCAGGGCACACATCTAGCGTCCATAAGACTACACGGTAAACGAGATCTATTTTCATAATTCATGCTTCGATTTTCTGTAACGGCATCTATGCTTGAGTTGAACGCTTGAGCTCGAGCTGAAACGATCTGTACTTTAGAACTATTTGATCTTGCATTATGCTAAGAATGTTTTCATGGCGAGTTACTAACAAATATCTCAACATCAGCTGACGAGTAATAAGGTCACCAGGTTCTCTCTGGCTGGTTACAGGATCCTCTCATTGTTTCCATTTAATATGCGGTTTCGTACGTAGGTATGCCGCGGCAATAATTGTCTTTTCTAGATGACAAGGACTTTATTTTTGTTATTTTTCTAAATTACTTTATTCTTGCTAAAACAAAAAAAATGGCTTAGGTACCCCATACTGCTAGTCTAGTATTAGCGCATTTTGTGAAAAAAAAAAACTTCCCTTTTCATCTTTATTCTTTAGATTTATTTGAATGAATTTTTTATAGCATTTATTATGCTAACTTTTAAGTTCGAAAAACATTGGAAAAAATTAAATGCTCAAGTGAGACTCGAACTTACGACCTTTCCCTTACACGGGGACTGCTCTTCCAACTGAGCTATTGAGCCACTTAATTATTAAATATAATTAATAAAATTGAGCCACTGGCTCAATAGCTCAGTTGGAAGAGCAGTCCCCCTGTAAGGGAAAGGTCGTGAGTTCGAGTCTCACTTGAGCATTTCATTTTTCCAATGTTTTTCGATCTTTAGATTTAAATAAAATAATCTAAATGTTCGCAGCAATTTTGATTACTGATATAACTTGCACTATCTGATTCTTAAAAGGACATTATAAGTCCCTAAGATATAGCTTCATGAATTGTGAAAACTTAACCAGGGTCGATTCTGGATTAGTATTCTTTCTTCGTTCCACCTTATGGGTGAAACGGATAAAACGAGTAATATGGGTGAAACGATTGTCTCGCGCTCTGTTTGTATTATTCCATTTTCTGCAATAATCCCTAACCTTATTTTGCCCCTTTTTATCTCATAATATAATCTTTTGATAGTTTTGTAGAGCTGAGGACTATTATCTATTCCGTGGCTGTGGTGAGGTTTGTTACACATTTTTAAAACAGCTGTCTATGTTGTTTTACTAATGCTATTATATCTTGCTGAGTTTTCTAAACATTTTCTTACCTGCCTTATATTTAGCTGTCTTTAGATTTTTCTAACAGTTTCTTTCGATCACGGGTGGTAAAGTCATAAATATGGCTATATAATTGATCATAAATGTAATGTAGGTATATTTTGGACGACACTCATTATATAACGTCAATACTCTACGTTTTCGATTCAAAACTTTTCTAGTTGACTGTACTGCACGACGAAGAAGTGATTGCAGAATCATAAATAAAGACACCCTTGCCATCGTCATAAAGCTGTCAGTGAGTTTGTGACATCGTTACCTTTAAGATACCTATTTTATTTTCAAAATAAGAATTGAGATGCTTACAATTTATTACTTCATAGCGAGTTTGTTCTTCTTTATTTCATCATTGTGAGAAAGATGTCGATGAAAATAGAAGGCGAAGATTTTGATATCCACCAAATGCAGATGTTATCAACCGAAGTGACCACAATGCAAGGTACACACGGTTAAGGAATAAGTTACTTTATAAAGGTGGAATTTTATTTCTTCAGTCCTGTGTAAATAAAACTACTTCCTAAAATATACTTACATACGAAAACTCAACGTTTACGATATGACGTAGGTTGGGCGTCCACGGACTTGGACCATTATGTTTGCTCTCATGACGTATATTCATAATATGAATCCTATTTCTTGTAGTCAGGCACTTCAATTTCAACTTCGTCTGACGTCACAGATATTCTTTTACTTCTCATTAGCATAAGAGGTTTTAGAGATTTTACGTTATTAATTAAAATTTAACATATATCTAGGGAAATTTGAAGGGATTCAGGTGTGGCTCAATAGCTCAGTCAGAAGAGCATTCCCCCTGTAAAGGAAAAGTCGTGGGTTCATCTCCCACTTGAGCATTTCATTTTTCCCGATGTATTCCAATATATCTGACCATTATTATTTGAGGATATATTTTTAAGTAAATATAATTAAATAGCTAGCTTTAGTACAATCTTTAGACTTCTAAATAATACCTATGACTGAAGTGAAACACTTTCTGAGACATACAATCTACAATGCTAAAGTAAGCAATCCAAGTTGAGAAACTTTACAGAAGTACATTAATACTAGAGGTAGAGCATTACACGGTTCGTTTATGGTTGAATGTACTGCAAGTAAAGATGCCACTACAAGCGCATAATTAAAACAATTATTAACAAAAATTATAAATGTGGGCCTCAACGTAGAATCACAAGAATATATAATCTATGTGAAGACGTGGAAAAATACAAAAAAGTTCATTATCGTGACCATCACGAAATAACAAAACATCTGCAAAACTATTTTAGTTTTTGTACTCCTATAGAAGTATACATAAATATTTCACAACATTCTACACAACGCTTTCTAGACCCATGGTAAACTTTTATAGCTTGTGTTATGGAATCTATAATGCGGATAAACATACTTAGATACTTTTTTTTGTAAATACATACATATTATACATAGAAACACCCAGACCAATGCAAATAGCCATGCATACAAATATTTGCACTGAGCGGGAATCGAACCCGCGCCTCCTGGGTAGCAGTCGCGTTCACTACCGCTACACCACGGAGGCTGTCATAATACGTATTTAATAATAGTATTCTGTCCTCCATGAGTCCAGCCGTGGAGAAGGATATGATCCAAACCGTTTCCCAACTATGAAATCGTTATTACACTCGTAGTCTGAGTCTTATACCTACACACTGCCCATTTCTCACAATGGCTATCACACATTAGAGCTGCTTGTACCAAGTGTATTTTCCCCCATTTTTGTACCTAGTATGAAAACAGTGTCAGGTGTTAGTAAAGTTGTACCATTTTTAGAATACTACGCACGTATGGAATTCGTTATTAGTGCGTGGGTTTTCTTCGATGTTTTCCTTTATCTTGAAGGTTGTGATGTATGGGGTATATTTTGTACAATCTGCACATGTGGAAATGGCGATGCTGCTTCCGCCACTTTCCGCTCGCTTCGTATATGCTTCTAAATTAAGCGTGTACGACAACTTTCGCATGTTCAGAATAATGGCTATAGTATTGAGAATTACAATCAATTCCAATACCTAATTCTTTACATGACTTGTATTTTTGCGAAACCTAAATAATATTTAAAGTTCTGGTACAGTTTTATTTTGAAATGGTTAAACTGGTTAAATAATTTATTTCCTATATTAAATTCATTTCCGTCAAATTGTAGGTTATTTTATGGAAAAGAAAATGGTTACTACGCGACAATATAACGTAAACCGCTCTGACTTATGAAGTTTTAATTCCTTAAAGTTCAACTTGTCTCCAAAATATTTTTTCATTTCTGTTAAATGTGAAGTCTTATGTTGAATATTTCTAGAAGTTTTCATATCTACGTTCCATCTATGAATGAATGTCTACCGTGAAATTGAGCTCCTTTCCAATGTAAAAAGACCAAACAATTGTACCAATATTCAAAATAACGACACATCAAGAACACTCTTAAACCCATGATATAAGAACCACTTTACTTTGATTAAAATAAGAAATAACTTCACACAGCGCAATTGCTGATCGTGACGCCCATCTAAACTAGATCCTCAGTTCGTTCCAAACTTCTGCTCTGTCGCCTTATTGAAATAGTTTTGGGGATGACAAGGCAGCTCAAGTAATGTTGGTAGATTGTGCTGCACGCAAAGCTTTATGGTACACAAAATGTTTGACACTTCAAGTTGAATGACGTCAGGATATAGGTTGATCGGTATCTGGCGCCGGTTTTCGAGATTTCAACAAATCTGGGAGAGATCCCGCGCTGTCAGACTCAAGAGGACAAATTTTAAAGCGATCGTTTTGAAGTCAACAGGCTAGAATATTAAAAAGTATTTATAGCGAAGACGGAGGAAAGTTCGTAATAGAATATGAAAAGTTTTTGACACGGGATATTAGATTGGAAAGCAAAAACAGAAAATGTAAGTAATAAAGGTCAAAGTACTTATTGGATCTTTTGTTGAATAGGTACCTCGAGTTTGTTATGGGAGATCGTAAAGTCGTATGTTT
This sequence comes from Eilema sororculum, assembly GCA_914829495.1. Taxonomy (NCBI): domain Eukaryota; kingdom Metazoa; phylum Arthropoda; class Insecta; order Lepidoptera; family Erebidae; genus Eilema; species Eilema sororculum. The sequence goes on from OU618532.1 coordinate 6,977,760, forward strand.
GCGAAGACTGTTCAAGAACTTTTATGTATTTTTATGTTTTCTAAATTGTTTCTTGCGGTAAAAAAAGGAAAAACAATGAAATTTCGCTGGCGATTTCGTTTTCACAATTTTGATTGGCGCGTTGGTTAATAAAATATCATTAGCCTATAATATATCCATTTTGTGGAAGGCATATGGCTGATTATGATTTTTTCATAATATATCAGTACATAAATAATCGATAATTAGGTATATTGATTAAATTATATTCCCTAACTTTAACATAGTGTTGAACTAAGATTAAGTTCGCGACGACCTCATTTTCATATCCACCAAAACGATCACGATCACGAGTGGTAAAGTCATAAATATCGCTATATAATTGATCATAATAGAAGAGAAATTAAAGCCTGTGTCCTACAACTGAGCTTTATGAATATTGCCAAGTACTAACCGTCAGACAACTCTTTGTTCTGGCTACTGTAATCAAACAGCACTCCTTAACGGAGTTCAGGACAGATACTACTCGCCGCAACCATCTAGTGGCTGTCTCTTCGAGGGTCAGAACATCATTAGGTCAAAAATTCTTTATATTTCTGGGATCATATCTTTATAACAAACTAAATAAAATTTTAAGTATTTATGGGCTAAACATGTACAAGTGCAAAACTATTCTTCATGATTGGCTTCTCTGTCAGACATACTCTGACACAGAAGACTTATTGAAAGTCCTGAAGTGACAGCAAAGTGTTCGTTCATGTTATTCAGATGATTCAGACACACACACACACACACACACACACACACACACACACACACACACACACACACACGTGCGCGCGCGCGCGTGCGCGGCATGCTGCATGCTTTAACATAGATATTTAAATCGATGGCATATTTTGAACCAATACCGATTATTTTGTAATTACTTTTTTGAGCACTATATACCTACTCATTAAGTTTTAGTGGAATCCTGGTGACCGGTAATACAGGTTATCTAACCTACAACAGGCACCAGCGATCCACAACCATACTCTGTATTCTTTACTCTAAGTTTGTGTAAACACTGTATGTAATTTGGTTGTTGGTGAGAAATAAATTATATTATTATTATCCTCTTTATTCATTTTAAAAAACTTATAAATTATATTTTTAAATACATATAAAAAAAACATATATTTAAAAATATAAAAAATAGTATCCCACCGGCATCGAGTACAGGGACCAAGCTACCGGTGGTCAGGGCTCCAGAGAGAGGAACTTCCTCACGATGCGCGCCGTATCAAGGAGTACTGCCTTCTGCATCTGGCCCTTGACCCAACCATCCAACCCGAGCCTCTTCAGATGTTGGTCGAGGCTCTTTGCTATCAATCCGTTGACTGATACGACTATCGGTACAATGATTGCTGAGTCAACATTCCACATGTCGACAACCTCGTGGGCCAAGTCCAAGTATTTAACTTGTTTATCTTTCTCAGCTTTCACGAGATTCTCGTCATGAGGAATGGTGACATCAACAATCAATGCTCGGCGTTCGGATCGGTCTATCACCACAATATCAGGCTTGTTAGCTATAACAGTCCTATCAGTGATGATAGATCGATCCCAGTACAATGTGATATGGCTATTTTCTAGAACTGGCTCAGGAACATACCTATAGTACGGCACCTCAACTTCCACTAGGTTGTATTTCAGAGCAAGTCGCTGATGGATTATCCTGGCTACTTGATTATGTCTGTGCAAGTACTCGCCGTTAGCAAGACGAGAACAACCGGAAGTAATATGCCTGAGGGATTCACCAGGCTGGTGACACGCTCGACAGATGTCAATCGTGCCATCCCTCATGATATACTTCCGGTAGTTATTCGTCTTAATAACTTCATCTGCAATTGCACAGACAAAACCTTCAGTTTCCCCAAAAAGGTCACTGAAACGTAGCCAGGATACGGATGCCAGTAGATCTACTTCGGGCCTGTGTAGGGCCCGATAGAACCTACCATGTAGCTCCTTACTCTGCCATACCTCCCTGCGGCTGTCAGTGCTAACTATTGTAGGCCTGCGCCAGTTCTCTTTAGCCAAACCGAGCGGGGTGAGCCCGGTATCTACGTTGACTACATCACGATGCATGTCCACGTTCGACTTAAGAAAGTAGTCTCTGAGATTGCACACCTCGCGATTATGAAGGGTCTTAGCATTTAAAAAACCTCGACCCCCACATTTCCGCGGGATGTACAATCTCATGACTGACGACCGTGGGTGGTGCGTTCGAAATGCAGTCAACTGAGTCCGGACTTTCCTATCGATGGTATCGAGTTCAGTCTGAGTCCACTTGAGTATGCCAAAAGAGTACATCAAGAGTGGCATGACCCAACTGTTACAGGCACGCACCTTGTTACCACCTGACAAAAGACTGTTAAGTACCTTTTTCAGGCGGCCAAAGAAACGTTCCTGTAACAGTTGTTTCATGTCGACCTCATTGATGCATAACGCCTGTGACATAACCAAGTATTTATAGGTCTTGGTTACGAGGAGTGATCTTAGGTTAGTGGAATCAGAGAGCTGTATACCCTCCGACTCCACCACCCGCCCTCGCTTTACATGAATAACTGCACATTTGTCCACACCAAACGCCATTTTAATAGAATTACTGAATGTTTCTGTTACCTTCAGTAAAGCTATTAATTGAGGATTGGTGTGGGCAAATAGCTTTAAATCATCCATGTAAAAGAGGTGGGATACCATCTGACCCTCTCTTCGTAGCCTATAACCTAACCCTGAATTCACTAGTAAAGCACTAAGTGGATTCAGGGCTAAGCAGAACCAAAGGGGACACAGACTATCTCCCTGAAAAATACCCCGCTCTATTGTTATCGGCACGCCGCCACCCAAAGCCTGACGACACCCTGGATAGAAAAGAACCGTCCTCCATTGCCGCATACACGACCTTAAGAAGGTACATAGAGTTGTATTCACTTTATACAACTCCAGCACCCTCAAAAGCCATGTATGTGGCACGGAGTCAAACGCTTTCTTGTATCGATCCAGCATGCTGTCAGATCTTTTCGATTGCGGCGAGCTTGTTGGCTAATAGCCATATCAATCAGGAGGAGCTCCTTAGTACCCCGGGCCCCATTCCTACATCCATTCTGAGAGGCACACATAATAGAATTATTGTTTATGTGATTGTTAATCTTAGCTCTCAGGATGGATGTAAGAAGTTTATAGACCGTTGGGAGACATGTAATAAAATAAATAAATAAATAAATAAGCCTTTATTGCTGTTTAAATTACAGTGTTTACAAAGTAAAATAATTAAATAAGTTGACAATCGGTTTGGTTTTCACTCTACAGCTTGTCCTTCGACAAAGGCCTCCTCTAAAGACTTCCATCTATCTCTATCTCTCGCTATCCTCATCCACTCTGAGACATGTAATCGGTCTATAATTATTGGGCTCCAGGGTACTACCAGTTTTATGGAGCAGGTGAGTAACTCCTGTCGTCATAAAAGCTGGTAGCGTCCCAGATTCTATAGCGGATTGAAATTGTAAGGCCAAAACAACATGCGAACTCCGTAGCCACTTTAGCCAGAAATTGTGCAATCCATCCGGTCCCGGAGATTTCCGGTTAGACAGCGAACGGACTGCACAATCTACATCAGTGGCATCAATGTAGATTTCTTCCATTTCTGGAATGGTTTCGCATGCTCTTTCGACCTCACGCATCCAATCGCCTTCAGTGTGGCTAACGGGCACCGACCAAATGCTGCGCCAGAAAGCATTTGTGGCTTCAGCATCCGGCCGCCGCACGTCATCCATACTCTCATCTGTTCGCTCCCAGCTTCTATATACCCACCTTTGGTCTCTTTGGAACATACGGTTGACGGTATATCGATCAACTCGTTTTTTATATCTCCGAATACGGTTTGCCCATGCACAGACTTTCTGCTTCAGGAAGTCAATACGCTCTGTGACCCGAGACGTATAATCCTGGGGACTAATATCAGTTCCCGCAAACGCTCGGGTCACATAGCGCATCACTCTTGGGCGAGTATTGCCCGACCTGAAGCAGATTAGTTTACCGATGAGCACCCTTGCCTCGGCCACACGTCGTTCAATTCTGCATTGCCATGCTGGTATGGTAAACTTAGGTCGTATGGCAGGATCTTTAATGGGAAATTTAGCACCTGCCATACGACATGCCGCCACAGCAGTACAATACAGAATTGAGTGGGTGTCACCGAGGTTTTCACTATTTTCTAGATATCTAGGTAATAATGAATCAAGGGCACTCACCAGCGCTATATTACGTCTATGTATGGGCAACCGCGGGAGACGTGGCCTGACATGTACGGGCATTGATCGATATTCCCGCAACGCACATTCCAAAGCCTCCTTAATCTCTTCATTGTACTGAATACTTACTGGAATAGGTGTGTCATCCGGCGCAACACAAGTATCATCATTTCTTTCTGCTGTGGAAGCAGGAGCAGGAGCCGGGGCGGGGGTGACACAGATATTTCGCAAGCATTCTAGCCGTAGAGTCTCAAGTACGGTTTCATTCAACATGCGATTGCGTTGAATGACCCGCACTTGGTCCGATAGTCGTTGTGCCGACGTGTTGATGGAAGGTTCAAGCGCCTGAAACAGAGGAAGCATCCGAGTACGGTACGCACTGAGGTTAGTTCCCCCCTCTGTAGCCGCAAAATATGCCCGCATGACATTTTCATTTATGGAAGTAGTCCATCGCATGCGGTGCACATCACCACCGGTAGCGGGGCCCCCACTCGAAGCCGGAGGGCGTCGGGGTCCCAAGCAGATCGGTGGCCGGCCTCTCCCCGGCCGACGTACAGGTGTTGGCGACGTCGGCGGGGAGAAGAACTCGTCGCTCGAAGAGGAGCTCGACGCCGCTGGTTCCACTGCTGGAGGTTGCGCGGCGGAGCTTAGCGACGAGTCCGGAGATGTTGTTGGTGCATTCCTGTGTCTCTTGGCTTGTGCACGAGTCAGCATTTGCTCAACATTTAATTTTATTTATTAAATTTTTGTTGGTGACAGCTGTCATCACGGGTCGGCATTCTTCTAGTATTTATGTATTTTACTTATTGGATTACACTTATATAGTACCAGAAATTTCGGGCTTAGTGGGGCTTAGGGTTTTCCTTTTGCCAGCTGGTGGGTGAAATCACTTTAAAAAAATTGCCTAAAAATTAAATTTAAAGAAATTAAATTGGAGCAAAAATAAATTTGACTTCGGCGTTGTAGGGTTGCCATTTTTATTTTTATTATTATTATATAAATGTAATGTATATTTTGAACGACACTCATTATATAACGTCAATACTCTACGTTTTCGATTCAAAACTTTTCTAGTTGACTGTACTGCACGACGAAGAAGTGATTGCAGAATCATAAATAAAGACACCCTTGCCATCGTCATAAAGCTGTCAGTGAGTTTGTGACATCGTTACCTTTAAGATACCTATTTTATTTTCAAAATAAGAATTGAGATGCTTACAATTTATTACTTCATAGCGAGTTTGTTCTTCTTTATTTCATCATTGTGAGAAAGATGTCGATGAAAATAGAAGGCGAAGATTTTGATATCCACCAAATGCAGATGTTATCAACCGAAGTGACCACAATGCAAGGTACACACGGTTAAGGAATAAGTTACTTTATAAAGGTGGAATTTTATTTCTTCAGTCCTGTGTAAATAAAACTACTTCCTAAAATATACTTACATACGAAAACTCAACGTTTACGATATGACGTAGGTTGGGCGTCCACGGACTTGGACCATTATGTTTGCTCTCATGACGTATATTCATAATATGAATCCTATTTCTTGTAGTCAGGCACTTCAATTTCAACTTCGTCTGACGTCACAGATATTCTTTTACTTCTCATTAGCATAAGAGGTTTTAGAGATTTTACGTTATTAATTAAAATTTAACATATATCTAGGGAAATTTGAAGTGATTCAGGTGTGGCTCAATAGCTCAGTCAGAAGAGCATTCCCCCTGTAAAGGAAAAGTCGTGGGTTCATCTCCCACTTGAGCATTTCATTTTTCCCGATGTATTCGAATATATCTGACCATTATTATTTGAGGATATATTTTTAAGTAAATATAATTAAATAGCTCGCTTTAGTACAATCTTTAGACTTCTAAATAATACCTATGACTGAAGTGAAACACTTTCTGAGACATACAATCTACAATGCTAAAGTAAGCAATCCAAGTTGAGAAACTTTACAGAAGTACATTAATACTAGAGGTAGAGCATTACACGGTTCGTCTATGGTTGAATGTACTGCAAGTAAAGATGCCACTACAAGCGCATAATTAAAACAATTATAAACAAAAATTATAAATGTAGGCCTCAACGTAGAATCACAAGAATATATAATCTATGTGAAGACGTGGAAAAATACAAAAAAGTTCATTATCGTGACCATCACGAAATAACAAAACATCTGCAAAACTATTTTAGTTTTTGTACTCCTATAGAAGTATACATAAATATTTCACAACATTCTACACAACGCTTTCTAGACCCATGGTAAACTTTTATAGCTTGTGTTATGGAATCTATAATGCGGATAAACATACTTAGATACTTTTTTTTGTAAATACATACATATTATACATAGAAACACCCAGACCAATGCAAATAGCCATGCATACAAATATTTGCACTGAGCGGGAATCGAACCCGCGCCTCCTGGGTAGCAGTCGCGTTCACTACCGCTACACCACGGAGGCTGTCATAATACGTATTTAACAATAGTATTCTGTCCTCCATTAGTCCAGTCCAGCCGTGGATATGATACAAACCGTTTCCCAACTATGAAATCGTTATTACACTCGTAGTCTGAGTCTTATACCTACACACTGCCCATTTCTCACAATGGCTACACATTAGAGCTACTTGTACCAAGTGTATTTTCCCCCATTTTTGTACCTAGTATGAAAACAGTGTCAGATGTTAGTAAAGTTGTACCATTTTTAGAATACTACGCACGTATGGAATTCGTTATTAGTGCGTGAGTTTCCTTCGATGTTTTCCTTTATCTTGAAGGTTGTGATGTATGGGGTATATTTTGTACAATCTGCACATGTATGTGGAAATGGCGATGCTGCTTCCGCCACTTTTCGCTCGCTTCGTATATGCTTCTAAATTAAACGTGTACGACAACTTTCGCATGTTCAGAATAATGGCTATAGTATTGAGAATTACAATCAATTCCAATACCTAATTCTTTACATGACTTGTATTTTTGCGAAACCTTAATAATATTTAAAGTTCTGGTACAGTTATATTTTGAAATGGCTAAACTGGTTAAGTAATTTATTTCCTATATTAAATTCATTTCCGTCAAATTGTTGGTTATTTTATGGAAAAGAAAATGGTTACTACGCAACAATATAACGTAAACCGCTCTGACTTATGAAGTTTTAATTGCTTAAAGTTCAACTTGTCTCCAAAATATTTTTTCATTTCTGTTAAATGTGAAGTCTTATGTTGAATATTTCTAGAAGTTTTCATATCTACGTTCCATCTATGAATGAATGTCTACCGTGAAATTGAGCTCCTTTCCAATGTAAAAAGACCAAACAATTGTACCAATATTCAAAATAACGACACATCAAGAACACTCTTAAACCCATGATATAAGAACCACTTTACTTTGATTAAAATAAGAAATAACTTCACACAGCGCAATTGCTGATCGAGACGCCCATCTAAACTAGATCCTCAGTTCGCTCCAAACTTCTGCTCTGTCGCCTTATTGAAATAGTTTTGGGGATGACAAGGCAGCTCAAGTAATGTTGGTAGATTGTGCTGCACGCAAAGCTTTATGGTACACAAAATGTTTGACACTTCAAGTTGAATGACGTCAGGATATAGGTTGTTCGGTATCTGGCGCCGGTTTTCGAGATTTCAACAAATCTGGGAGACTCAAGAGGACAAATTTTAAAGCGATCGCTTTGAAGTCAACAGGCTAGAATATTAAAAAGTATTTATAGCGAAGACGGAGGAAAGTTCGTAATAGAATATGAAAAGTTTGTGACACGGGATATTAGATTGGAAAGCAAAAACAGAAAATGTAAATAATTAAGGTCAAAGTACTTATTGGATCTTTTGTTGAATAGGTACCTCGAGTTTGTTATGGAAGATCGTAAAGTCGTATGTTTGCGAAGACTGTTCAAGAACTTTTATGTATTTTTATGTTTTCTAAATTGTTTCTTGCGGATAAAAAAAAGGAAAAAGCAATGAAATTTCGCTGGCGATTTCGTTTTCACAATTTTGATTGGTGCGTTGGTTAATAAAATATTATTACCCTATAATATATGCATTTTGTGATTTTTTCATAATATATCAGTACATAAATAATCGACAATTAGGTATATTGATTAAATTATATTCCCTAATTTTAACATAGTGTTGAAGTAAGGTAAGTTCGCGACGACCTCATTTTCACATCCACCAAAACCTGTAAAAGACTTGAGTCGATCATGTAAGCAAGTTTTTTTTAATTCATGAAGGTCAAGGAAAATCTTTTGAATTGCCAAAAGTCAAAAGAGTAAAGATAGCATAACCAAAAGTCCTTTGTCTTCCGTCGTCAAAAATACAACGTTTCTTCAACAAACATTGTATGCTTAAGATAATGCAGTATATTATTAACATATTATGTGTTAAAGTAGCAAGTGAAAAGGTAACATTGTGCAACAGTATTGCATTACGTGACCTAAATTCAAACTGTTCCTAGTTATTTAACATTTCAGCGTTTTAACATTTGCTGTGTGACAAAATGTGGCTCCAGCCATTTTGAATGTGATGTTTTAATTATTATTAAAAAGCAGATTATTAGAAAACACATCTTATTAGTCATAAGTAAATGCAATGCACAGTTCAAAATAAAAAAAACTCTAAGGATAATATAATGACGGCTTATAGGGCCCACCTGCTGATTCGCGCGAACGGGATTCTGATGCTGGTTTTCCAATCAAGGTGGGAGTTTCAATGGTAATAGAAAGCTCGGTTTATTTTGGCTTCCGTAAAAGCTAAAATAAACTGGATTGTAGAAAGAATGAGCTTTGGATATAACTAGTATTGGCGCTCGGATGAAAAAGAATTCTAACGAAATAATACCAGTGTATTTAATCAAGCTCTTCGACTGTACAATTCACTCTGATCCGGGTTTTGAAAATGCAACGAAGGAAATAAAAGTGAAATGAACAATCACAATCGCTACCGCTACGAAACCCATTTAATAATCTCTGCCAATACTACCTATGTGTTACTAAAATTACTAGTTAATGTATATATATAAAACAAAAAAAAATTAAAATATTCAAAGAAAAGAAACACAAATGAAACTAAATTACGCCATTAGTTTCTCCAAGCTGCACAATAAGTCCGATTTAATCAAACCTTACTTTTTGAAACGCAAAGCTATTTTCTTTCTCCATAAAGCCATTTACCCTAAACCCTACCATAAAATTACCTTGTATTTCCACCTGAGGGTCAGTGAGGACTGAAGAATGGTTGTGGCAAACAAACAAACAATACAGCACTCATTGCCTGAACAATCTCGTTTAGGTTGCGTAATGACGGAAACCTGCGCGCATTATTTCACATCATTCAGAGAAACACCCCTACCAGCCATTCTCACTTTAAATACTTTTTTGTTTCAAGGATACCATTTCTACTCTAGGGAATTGTATTTAACCAGAATTTTCCTGTGGCGTGACTCACATTACTGTCATCGTTATCATCATAGCTATTTCTTAGCTGTAATTAAAGTGTTGCAAATTAATAATGAAAACACACTTTTATAATATTAGTTAGAATTGGATCTCAAAACATAATTTACTAACGAAATCCGAGTGCCACCACTGTTAATATAGTAAATATTTACGATGGTGACCCTCTTTCCGTGACTTTGCCTTTAGCTTAACATCAGGCGAGGTGAAGTCAAATTGACGTGTCCAGTATAAAAAAAAAACATTATCTATTTTAAATCACACGACAGGACTCCTAGGGTGCCACCAAGATGTTTCGAGTTTACAACAACTTCACCTGCAAATCGATGCAACTGATCGGAACTTTAGAGTTCAACAAATTTGAGATTAAAATGTGCGTCAGAACCTTTACCGTTACTCTGTAACTTATGTTTTTCAACGAAATTTCTATAACTTCTCACTCTAAAGTCTCTTCTGTATTTTATATGACATCGTTAACCCTTAGTAGGATCAAAACTCGGACGTTAGTGCCTCGGTAACTACTTGTAATTTGTTCACTTCGTTCCAAATGAGAAATGAGTAGGCCCTACTCATGATTCACGAGAATAACTCAAAGGGCATTACAGACTATTACTCAGTGCGCATGAATAAATCAGAGATTGTAGATATTTGATACTGAAAAGATAATGTCCAACCCTCATCTGTTCAACTGACAGTGTGGTAGATCATAATTGAAAATTTAAAAAGAGTTCCAGATTTTAGGTAGCTACTATATTTTTCATTGTTTTCATGATCATAAGCCACTTCTTTAATTCCTTTCATATAACTCTTCCATAACTTTCCTGATTAGTAGCCTACCCCTTCAGAGATTTGTTTATATTTATTACTATCCCATATACAGAGGCTGTCTCACTGCAGTTTTCAATTCATGGAATGGCGTTTAGACCAGATTTAGCAAATTATCGGCCTCCGAAACTCCTTCAAACAATATTGAGGGTTGATAATGGCCAGAAATGCTGCAAACCTACCAAAAGTAGTTAAAAGCCAAAGCTGAAGTACTTTTCAAACAAATCGGTGCTTCGACCAAAGTTGTTGAATGTTACTTTTCAATTATTACCGCAGCTCTAAATTACTCAGTGCAAAGTTGAACATGTAGTCGTGCCTATATTTCATATTTCACATAGCCCAAGCGGTAAGCAGACACGTAGTTGAGCTTATTGTCGTCAAACCATCAACATGTTAATACTGAAAATGTCCTTTAAAAAAGATAGTATAACGTTGTTTATCCGACTGTCAAGAAGGATTAAGTTTTAAGATTTTCCAGCCCAATCACATTTCTTCCCACATTTCGCTCCATTGGTAAATATATTTCCATTTTCAAATTTGTGTCATACAACTTTAACAGTACCTACGTTACTGTGTTGAGCTAAAGTTTGAATAAGTGATGGTTACTGAAAAAAATCTTGACTCGATATGAGTACACTTACCGACAATGTACGAATTGAGACACCTCTAGTGGAATCCTTTGAAGCATAAAATAAAATGGATCAATGATATGATATATTCATGTTATTCTAGGTTTCATCCAAGACTTTTCATTCGGGGGACTACTTTAGGAGAGCAAGCCGTAAGGTTGTGACCAAGCCTGAGAGGAAAGCCTGCACTATAAGGCTTATATATTATATGGCCTGGTCTATCAAGCTGGTATACTGATATAAGAGTGAAATTGGCTTACTTGATTGAAAGAGGTCGGATAGCCAATGAATCAATAGAAAATCATGATAACGAAATAAAATTGAAAATAATTTCAAAGTTTGAAAATACATTACTCAAATTTCACGGTAAAAGCTGACATAAAAATGTAAATATGCGTATTTGTTCATGAAAAGATAATACGAAAATCGTGTAGCTCATTAGCAGGACGATGATGATTGATATGCGCTTCGCGTGATATTTACTTTCAAGTTGTAGTGAAATTAAACAGTGTTACCAGTAACAAAAAAGAAAACAACACGAGTTTTAAAACATTTTCTTTTATTTTCATGTTAGTTTTTATGGGATATTAATTTTCTTCGGATTTGTTTGAGTAAGTTGATGAATCTATATAATATAAAAATCAATGCCACTTTTCGTTGTAATGTTATAACTCAACAACGTCTTTACCGATTTGGCTAATTTTGATCTTGAATTATGCGTGGAAGTCCAGGGAAGGTTTGTACGTAGAGAAAAATTCGAATAATTGCCGGGAACCGACATCCGCGGGCGGATCCGCGGGCAAAAGCTAGTACTGTGTAATTTACATACAACGCAAAAGCTGTTTCTTATGTTCTATATGGGCCACTTTTATTATGTTCAATTCATTATGAAAATTAAAGGGCAGCAACTGATCTCCAACACGTAGCACTGTATAACCAAAAAACTAAGATTTACTTTCAGGTTAATTAATAAAATACCTAATTGCTTAAAACATCAGTCCTCGATTGAATGTCAAGGGAAAATAAAACCAATATTAAAAATTTTGAAAAAATCCCACGACGGTTACAAAATAATTTCAAAAGCATTAAATAATTAAAAAAGTAAGTTAAAAATTTAAAAACCCCCGACACAAAAATTTCCCCCAAAAAGTTAAAAATAAATCGTGTTGGTTAGCCCTATAACTTTGGTATAGGTACCTAGTAATATTTTGATTCAAGCGATGTTGTGTCGGGGGACCTCTAACCGGCAAAGCACCCTCACGTATTATCAGAATGATCCAGGGTCCCCCGACACAACAACGCTTGAATCAAAATATTACTAGGTACCTATACCAATCTTTTGACCGATAATTATGTCAGAGATAAATCACTATGCAGTATGTATCCAACCCAGTTCTATTTTTGGTCATATTCCAAATAAAAAAGCTCTTTCAGTAGCATAGTATTAAAGTAAGCTGTGGATATATTTATATTTTGCTTTGTTTGCCTAAGCTTATTTACATATATACACAGGGTGTCCGCCTAGAAATGTAAATGCGGTTAATAGGGGCCACTTGTCACTTTTAATCGCCACAGCTCAGATTCCTTTCGGCAAAGTTTAACGTAAATCCTCCCCAAGATACCCTCTATTTATCAGTGACAAGATAGCTAACCTTAAAAAAGAACTAAGAAAAATATCCTATTTTATTTTTTGATCTTGGCATTTTATTATATACTGGATAAAAGGTATTTGTGGAATCGAATTTATAGCGTAAATATGAACGGTGACCCGTGTGACCATGAACCCGGTGATTGGGAGTTTAGTAAAAATACCTATTTTTTATAAACTATGCCGAATATATGCCGAAGTTTTACGGCAATCGCATGCATGCTGTGGGAATTTTTAAGCGTGCAAGAACACGGCATCGTTGCCGTACTGCAAAGCCATGTAGCCAGCACCACAACTAAGTACTCCTGCCATGACAGGTACCACGAAAACACCGTGCAAAAACACAATAACGGTGCGGTGTCGATGTCGTTTGAGCCATGTGGCATGGTGACGGTGACGGTGCCGTGTGCACTAAAAATAAATAAAGAAAAATTCGTTCACTTACATATGTTACCGGTAAATAATTATAATCCGGTATTCCACACAATTCCTAGGCAATGTATAGAATACTGGTTATTGAAAAAAGAAAGAAAAGAAAGAAAAATATTTTATTTCGGTCCTCACAGTGTACACATTACAAATAATATTATTAAAATTACTTATGTATAATGTACAAATACTATATTTATTTTATATATTTAGACACCGTGTGAACCCAAATAGGGCCCCATCTCAGCATTTAATGCTGCGCACACCCTTGCGTTGAGTATGCACAGCGCTGGTTTTCAGATGGGGCCACTAGGTAAACTACCACGAAGGCTAATACGGGAGCTCCACTTCAGCCTTAGTTTTCTGACCTATACTTATATATCGTCGCCTTGGAGGGTAATGGAGCTATTCCACATAACTACACTTCTGAGTTATGGACGTTTAAAAAACAAATGATGCGCGTAAAAAAAGGTTTTTTTGACATAACTCAGCGTTAGATTTTAGTCGAGACTTCAAATTTTCACACTAGATTATTAAAACGTATTACAAATTAACGCTACAATTTAAAAATATCAAAATATCATGGTATCTGAGTTATGTGGCTTACGCCTGTTGACTACTATTATAAATACAATACAATCCTCTTATTACAGAGTGTAAGTCACATAACTCTGTTGGCTTCTTGACTTTTTAATCTGATGACATTTAATAATAATTAATTATTAGACCTATGTCGAGTAAAGTGTTTGAAAATAAATACAAAATAATCACTTTTTCATTTATTTTTAAAGGGAAATAAATCAAATTAACAATAATTATAAAGTAATGTAACATATTTATTATAATCTATCATTGTTTTCTTCTGATATGTAGATACAACTGCACTTCTTCACCTCGCAAATTTATTAAGTTATTATTTATATCTAACAGCCTTATCTGTATGCAGCTTATATTGGTTTGATTTATTGGAAAGTAGATTGTGTTTTTCGGAATTTCTATAATCCTGTATCCAGGTGGAACATTAAGTGCAAATTCGTGTAAGATGTGACTGGATTGACCGTTTATATAGGAACCGCTAACTATGTCACATTCAATCCTTATGACAGTCGTAGGCAAAATGTTAACTGGAAACTCTGATACATGATATTTATTTGCTTCTAAGATCTGATTTTTAAATCCCAATAAACTTCCAAATGTATCTTCTTTAGTAAAATCTATAGTTGATGTACAACATAACACAGTTTTTAAGGTGTTGTTATTACAATGGAGTTTTATGGATGCATCTTTTATCTCAGTTTTTAAATAGTCACTTATATATCCAGTTCGGGGCACCGGTGTCCACACCAGACAATTTGACTTTGATAGATTAGGTTAGAATTGGCATGGCAATATTTTTTATAACCATTCAGAAATATAATTTCCACAAAATGTTAAATATAGAACACAACATAACCTATAACATAACCACCACATAACGTAACCTTTCACACATTGCCGGTGGAACAGTAGGTATTCTATATATTATCATACATTGCCTATAATAGGCATTGTATAGAATGCCTGCATTATACACATTGCCGGTAACGTAGACATCTAATAGACTATAAACAACTAAGATTTTCATTTACTTAAGTGATATGAAGCCGGTCACTGATCCTATAAAGTCTCGCATAAAACTAACAGAGGCGTCAAAGTGTATGAAAGAATGTTGTAACTTTTACGGACTTGTGATGTTCAATTTGTGAACATTCCATCCCTTTTATTATTGGAATGTGAGGCACAATCAATTAAGTATAAGATACTGCTAACTTTACAGAAAAAATATTGAACGATCTATGTAGAAATGTAATTAATCGTAAGGTACTTCATGCATCTAAGTATGTGTATATGTATGTTTATTTTATTAAGCTATGCTTATTTTAGATAGTGGTCTGTAGGTAGACTGCGTACAAAATTTGTATTTATTAAAATAAGTTACATTTGTGTTGAATGAAGAAACCGTTCCACTTTATTTTTATAAACCTGAACCGTGTCCAAGTTACCCCATTATCACTCAGAATGAAAGACAATTTGTTTTTATTTTCACGCTCAAGCAAATAAAAGGAAAGTTGTCATCGTTAAAATTTATTATTGAACTAATAGTCAACAGCGGCTCACGGTAATCTAATATACTTGAAATTAAACACTAAACAGTCTCACTAAAAGTAACTTGCACGTCACGACCGACCCAGATCATAATGGCATAGAGAGGACTCAACATTGTGCATTTGATTCTTAAATTAAACAAAGCCACAAATATCTCGGATAAGCTCCCTATACCCAAATCAAACCTGGAGATTTGATATATTCAAATTTCAAATGCATTGCTATTTATGTAACACATAATTTCATAACATAACCTTTTGCTGCACAACCTGAAAGCTTCCATCAAGTACTAAAATTACACAAGTGAGGTGGAACCTGTTGTTTGCATCGCCAACATTCATCCCTGTCCCTCTATAACTCATTATATATAAGCAACTGGCACATGGTTAAAATTATAACAAAGAAAACTTCTCCATGCTACCAACTGTTCCGAACACAGTTTAAAACATCAACCCCGCTTGGGGCTGCATAGTAGTTTTAAACTGTTCCCCAACTCACAAATTGAGGTCTCTATTGCGCTAATGTACTCAAAATAACTATGCGCTACTTTGATAGTTTCACGCAGATGATCTGGAATTCCTGGTATATAATATACATATCTCATAAACACCATTATAGTTTAACGTGTAACCAACGAGTAAAATTGCTCTCAGGAGTTACTGAACGCAAATAAGTTTACAAACGATATTTTAATATATTTTTATACTCTTGAGAGAACAATTCACATTTTGCTAATAATTTTATGAAAAGTTGCAGAGTTAAGGTGTGGCTTAGATAATTGGTCATTTTGAATATGATAACGCGCCGTGTCATTTTATCTACCATCGACGCCACTGCTTAAGGTGAACTGTGCCATAATCATGACTTATCAATTTTAAAGTTCCAGAATAATACTCCGGTTATCTAAGTACCCCTTTTTACTATATTTTTAAGAAATCAATTAAACAAGTTCATCGGTCATCGAGAACGTAAATAAATAAAATCAATAAAATACACTAAATACACT
Source organism: Eilema sororculum (assembly GCA_914829495.1). Lineage (NCBI taxonomy): Eukaryota > Metazoa > Arthropoda > Insecta > Lepidoptera > Erebidae > Eilema > Eilema sororculum. Next base: position 6,994,187 of record OU618532.1, read on the forward strand.
GAATACTGAATCAATGACTCTTTAAACAAAAGAAAAATATGTAACATTATTATCTACAGCAAACTACAGTCTACGATGATAGTCGTTATGTTATTGTTATTGTTATTTTAAACACACTGAACACATCCGACCACCAATCTCTGTTGTAGCTAAAACTTTCAAATTCTCAGTAACAGTTAAATTACCATAACATAACATAAAAATACAATACCATGTCTGCCTAACTCTTCAGAATCAAAGAGACGTAGAGTATTAAACAGATTACAATCACGTTATAAGCCATTTTCTCGCCAATTTGTACAAAGTCCTAAAGCTATTAGTATAACGGTACCCTCACAGTTCATCCATTCCATTTTAAGAATCATTCGTGCAAAAACCTAGAATAATAATTAAAGGGGTGCACACAAGCGAAGCTTATCCGGAACCCTTGTCATCCGTATGACGGACGAGACAAAAACACAGTGTCAGTATGAACATAGCCTTTTTGTCTGTCCACCCTTTAGTCAAGGAAAACGTGTGCTGTGAAATTTTTGTGGTTCGCAATTTAGTACCCGCCTTTATAGTAGCGTTCCTGCAAAATTGTAGAATTTGTAACAAGGATTTATAAAATTTCACGATGTAATTTAAACATCTATTTTTTTGAAAAACATTTTTGAGATGTTTTTTATATTTCAGATACAGTTCAAGGTTTAAAAAAATGGGAGCAGACAACAATGACAGATATAGCTATTGTTGCTCTTCAACAAATAATTTTTAACTGAACAACAAAGGAAAATTAGACAAAACTAGGTCAGCTGTCCTGTTTTTATGTTGTAAACTTAACAGGTATAAAAAACATTTTTATTTTATTTACTTACTATACTTACAAGATGAGAATTATTTGGGAGATGCGAGATAAGAATGTGTGGATTTAGAGATAACAAATTGAAATTTACTGAAATTCGCTCAGACGCTTCAGGGTGAGCGTGATGCACCTGCACACAGATGCGATCATTAGTGGGACAGTTAGTAGAAATCACGTGTCCTTAGCCAAATAGTTTTGAAGAGACGAGATTTCAGTCATCACAGTTTATTCTGGTGTACATACTCGAGCCCTGGTTCGTAGAGAAACCATTTTCCTTCTTATGGACAGTAACGGTCTAAAATTCGGGATTTTTGTGGATTGGATTGAATTCCTTGATTCGAATTTGGACCTAGACGTACTTCGAATCTGAAAAAAACAATCAGTAATAAAATATGGTAGCATTAGTAATAATATTTATAATCGCTTACTAAGTAATTGGCAAATAATTAGTTACTTGCCTTATCTGTCGATAACAATGATAACTTTTAATTGAAATATAGAGTTATCCCTTTACACGGAAATTCTCTCACACACGCACAAATGCATACCTGTACCATCAAACATTATCTTCCTATCAGAGAACATAGTGTGAGACTGACATCGAATTTATGATCATACAGAATAACAATATTGGAGCTGACTCGTCTACCGAAATGAGGATGACAATTAAAGCTTCACAATATCGATCCGTCTGAACGTTTTGTTCTTTATCCGTTGATAAATAGCAGTAAACATTATACGTAACTAACATTGTTTAGTACTCCAAGCTTGTGATAAACTTGCAAACTATGACAACAGCAAAACTTTGCGGTGTCACCCCCGGGACAGCAAAAACTGGTAAGGATCAGGCTTTTGTACGCACACAATTCACAATTGATGAAAGAGATTTTATTTACCTTTAGGTACTTAGAATATCATTTGAATAACATTGCTGAATAGGGCTGTTCCAAAATTAAATACTTAGGAAAACAAGGTATCGTGTAATATGTTATTTCAGATACAATTTGGTATTTTAATGCGCGGTTGGGATTCAGTCCTGAATAGCATCTACTTTTAAAATAAATGAACTGGAACCCTCCATTATTGAGCGTGCTTTTGCTTGTCATCTTTGAGATAAAAGTAAAAAAAATGATAAAATTAAACATATAAATCTGCGTCACAGTACAGTCAGCATCAGAAAAATGTTGACGAGTAGAGTACTCAAAATAATCTTAAAACCAAAATTTCAATATTATATTGATAATTAGAGTACTCGAAAAGTTGTAAGCATCCAGAGTAGTCAAACTATCTTAACAATCGGTCTTCCAGAAACATGTAAGTAAGCAGAGTGTTCATTTTCATATACACAATCACGCTACTCAATTGGTATTTAATCAAACAAAGTGTTCAAAATATCTGGACAATGTCATTTAATCGCATTTTGCATCCCTTTTTTACTTATGTAGCCATCCTTTACACATGATGATGGAATAATGTGAGATAGATGTATACGTTAGAAAAGGATAGAAAATGTGTCAAATTAATGACAATTTCTTTTGTATTTTTTATAGTTGCCAGTTGCTTAAGCCATAAACTATCCAGTTGAATTGGTGAGAAAAGAGTATGAATACTTACGTAAAAAATAAAGGCTCCTGCAACGCAAGATACACCTATGTACTCAAAAATCCACTTCTCGTATTTTCTAATACGCATTATGACTACATCGACATGACATGGACGCAAAATGTCTACTCTTTGAAAATAGGTACAGTTAGATACGAAACTATTGTACAAACATATTATAATAGAGTGTTTTTTATAATGGATTATAATTTATAATAGAAGTTTTTTTAATACGTCATAAACCGCAATTTCCGCCTTCTTTCTCTTTTTCTTTCTTATCTCTGAAATAGTTATTAAAGTTAAACCTATTTTATTTTTATTTTTTACCCGAATAGAGACCTTAAGGCTGAAAAAATTTCGATGAAAGTGGTCACAAATAAAGGTATTTATGAGTGCATGAAATATAAATCGATACTACACCGTGAATTTTTGGTGCTATATCTAATGGATTTTGTTATTTTTTTAAAATTAAATAAAGTATAAAATACAAAAAATACATAAAAAAGACCAAAAAAAGCAGGCGGAGGTACCCATTTGTAATTCATAAATCCAATGATAATATCAATGGGTTCCGCCTGCTATCAAACTTATTTCGGTCTTTTCAGGAGCAGTCGTGTTTTTTATTTTTAATAATTATTCAATCGACAGAAAAATTTTGAAATACGAAACCCTATTCCATACTATGATTTATATTAATACTAGCTGTGCCTGCGACTTAGTCCGCGTGGACTTATATCTACTTATGTAGGTTTCAAGTAATTTACACATTATACGAGTATTTATTTCTTACGTATATACTCTTTTCTCACCAATGCTAGGGGATAATTTATGGGTTAAGCAACTGGCAACTATAAAAAATACAAAAGAAATTGTCATTAATTTGACAAATTTTCTATCCTGTTCTAACTTATACACCTATCTCACATCATCCCATCATCGTGTATAAAGGATGGCTACATAAGTAAAAAAGGGATGCAAAATGCGATTAAATGCCATTGTCCAGATATTTTGAACACTTTATTTGACTAGATACCATTGAGTAGCGTGATTGTGTAAATGAAAATGAACACTCTGCTTACTTACATGTTTCTGGAAGACCGATTGTTAAGATAGTTTGACTACTCTGGATGCTTACAACTTTTCGAGTACTCTAATTATCAATATAATATTGAAATTTTGGTTTTAAGATTATTTTGAGTACTCTACTCGACAACATTTTTCTGATGCTGACTGTACCATCTGTTGAATGCAATTGTGCTATTACAAGTAAAACAAAATTAAAAATTTTGAAAAGCAGTTAAAAAATACTTTAAAAAGCATTAAATTATTGAAAATAGTGAATTTTCCTCCAAAACTGGCAACATTGATTTGTATTAACGATGTTTGTTGCAGTGGCCCCTGGTCACCCTAACAACTAACTAAGATCAGGCACCAATCAAACCCAAACCCATAACTGACAACATGGATTTACGCTAAAAATGTTTACTGCAGCGCCCCCTAGTGGTAGGTGTTATGGTGACAATAACACCTATCTAAGAACTTGCACTAATCAAACCCAAACCAATAAATTGAAAACTGCATCAAAATCGGTCTAGTAGTTTTGGAGAAATCTCCTATATAAAATGCTCCAATTAAAGCCGAACCCATAACTAAAAACTGCATCAATATTGTATTGGTAGTTTCGGAGAAATATGGAATAGCACAAACAAACATACAAACATCCTCTCACCCCAAACGCATTATATAGCGTCTCTGTTTCGTCGTGGGTAAAAAACTAGTCAGTTCATGAATTGCTAGCACATCTCAATGGATTCTCTCTGATGACTATAAAATTCGTAAAATCGTCACTTGATGTCAGCAGAATCACAACAATTCATTTTCTAAGCAGATTCTAATTTCGTTTAAATGTTACCGTATGATTAAAATAAAGTTCACGTTGTTCTTCTGTACAATTAAGTAGGTTAATCTGTAGAATATGTGTTATCAAAAAAATAAAACGACCAAATATCAATTACTGGCCATAGAATTATCGGAAAAAAAATTATAAGAACGATATCAAAGTATGATGGTGCTGTACGCTAGCTCAAAAAATTAAAGGTTTCAGTTAATTATGAAAGGATAAATTCATGGAGAAAACATAATACAAAACGTTACTTTTTCTTGCTGTCGTTATATTATATTGTATTTGTTAAAAAAAATAAGCAAAAGGATTTTTTTTATTGCTTTTGAGTCTGCTAAGTGACAGCTAAAGAATTCATAATTTGTTTGCCGTTTTACGGATTTTTTGTCTGGTATGAGAGCTACACCATGTTTTTAAGTAGTTATAAGATTTCTAAACTTCACATTACAAATTATTACCTACTTGGAATAAGTCTAAATTAATCGATTTACTTATTTATATTAGGTCCTTATGTAATCGGCGTTTTGTACGGGAGAAATTTTATAAAGTCTTTTTTTGTGAACCATACCCCGTTGTTATCTATGCACTTTTGCCTTCTCATAGGTAGTTTATTGATCCCTTTACTGAAAAAACATGGGGGCGAGAATCTATCAAACTCTTTGAAGGCGGTTAGGACTGATATGACGTGTTCGGTTGTTAACGGCAATATGTATGTATTGTTAATGAATATTTCAGCTTTTTAACTCTCTAGAAGAGAGTCTACAAAAATACCTTAATATATTACGTACTGTAGATATATCTATGAGCTTATGGGTAAAGTGTATCGGAATCCAAATCCTTATAAAGCTTCGTGTGAAACCAACGATACCTTGCATTTAAATCGGTAAGCGCCATCTAGTTATGCCGTGTGAACTAACGTCGAAGTCTTATATTTATAGACGAAGCATATTTCGCAATATTTTGTGTTTTTCTATTGTTTTTGGCTTCCTATATTACTATATAGATCCTATTTTAATATTAAATGTGAAAGTTTGTAAAGATCACTTACGCTCTAACAGCTGAACGGATCTGGCTGATTTCACACAGGGAAAGAAATAAGTATAATATCTACTTAGTCTGGAATAAAAAACCATAAGCTACTTTTTAGGGTTCCGTAGCCAAATGTCAAAAAAACTGAACCCTTGGTATGGTATGACGGGCTATTATCCGCAACTCCACGACAAGGCGTGGTTTTTGCGTGAGGGTGGGCATTTTATTCGATCCACCCCAACTCGTTGAAGAACGCCAGCAGGCTATTCACACTGCTGGTGATCTCCCGGAGCGTACCTGTGTTTCCGAAGTACTTAGCCCAGTATGTGGCGGTTTCAGGACAGTGTAGAAGCACGTGTGCCGCAGTTTCTTCCTCGTTCATGCAGGCTCTGCAGAGAGGGCTGTCGGTGATACCTAAAATATAAAGGTGTTTATTGAAGGAACCATGCCCCGTGATGGCAGCCGTAGCCGTGCGTAGTTGCCGTTTGTCCAGTTGTCGAAGGCGACTGGTCGGTCTGCTATGCCTCTCTGGCCTGTCTGCACACTTCCAGGTTCATCCAGTCTCTGTTGTGTTGATCTCTCGTTCATTTGTTCACTATGGTTCGTAGGTATGCAAAGGGGATCGGTATTATGGGTTCAGGTCCCATTGCAACCATGTCTGATCCTCTCCTGGCAAGCTCCTCCGCGGCATCGTTACCACGCGAGCCGCTGTGGCCTTTGATCCATTGCAGTGTTATGTTGTTGGTGTGACCTATTTGATTTAATTTGAGGTGGCACTCCAGTATCAATCCTGAGTTAATAGTATGGCATAACTGAACCCTTATAAGATTCGTCTTGTCTGTCTGTCTGTATGTCTGTCCGTCCGTATGTCACAGCCACTTTTCTCCGAAACTATAAGGCCTATGCTACTACTACAGTGTAAACTAACCTGTTCCAAATTAGGGAAGGTTTCAGTAACGACGATTCGTGTAACTTATTTTTGAGTCAAATACTGGTAAAGGTATTGTATTTATTGGATACTAGCTTTTGCCCGCGGCTCCGCCTTTTGCCTGCGATAACCGACATCCACGAGGGCGGAGCCGCTGGCAAAAGCTAGTCTATAATATGAAAATGAATTGCTAAATGTGTTGGTAAGCGCATAACTGAACCAATTTGGCCAATTCTTTTTTTTATTATGTTCGTTGAAGTTCAAGAATGGTTTTTACGTTGAGAAAAGTTCGAATAATTGCCGGGGGCAAAAGCTAGTATATAATAAACAAAAAAATTATGCTACCAAAATCTTATTCTCATAAAAAATGGTTACAGGACTTTTTTTTTCATGAATACTTGGATCATTCACTTAAATTATAGCTTGTTTAAAGCTATTCCATGTCTCATTCTGTATCCTGTGCTGAGGAAATAAAGAAGTAGAGACGCCATATTTAATAAGTCTGTAATTGGCACTCATGATTATAATGAAATGGATTTGGACGATTTTTTAGATGAAAATACATTTCAATCGTGTCAAACTACTAAACATTTTTGTAACTTAAGTTGTTCATTTATTTTTCTTCAGTTGTCTTGTGAAAAGGGACAACCCTTCACCCGGAATGTTCATTCACTTCGCTTTAGGGAAATGAATATCTTAAAAATATAAAATAGTTACATATAATATTTTCTTAATTTCCTAAACCAATCAGTCACTCTTCAATAAAAGTGTTATGATGGCAACGACTATTATTTACAACGTAATTCGTGCTTCTAGCTCTAATAAACAAATAAAATCAAGTAGCAGACCGCAATAATAGTCCCTCATGGATCCCAAAAGGAAACGTAATGACAGGTAATCAAATCATTCGCTTTGGGACTCATAACCTTTTCCTTCAAAATATCCTGTTATATGAATTACGAAATTTGAATTTTTAGGAGCTCTTCCCGGCATTCTCCAACCAATATGGAAAATTGAATCGGTATATCATGGTGTAAATAGGTAACGTTTAAGAACCCTACCTTTTTACCTTCGAATCATATAAAACCCTGACAATATGACTCCTGCATAAAATAATACAAATAACACGTATAGAATGGATTCAAAATCTTTCTGTATATATTCAGTATTTTTGTTTCACAACCCTCTTTATATTTTTATGGCCCTGTCTAAACATCTAATCGGGGTCACAAAGATCATAACGTGGGAAAAAACTATCAGGGCTAAGCCACCCCTAGTTTTCGTATCAAACCGAAGGATTCCGGAAATCCCTATCGAGCCAAGGACTTTTGGCGGCCGTAACGATGTCCCAGGTGTAAACCCTTGTGCCCACTATCCCAGCGATACCTAAATTCCTTTCGTACCAAATAAACTGGCAAAATAATTGATGTCCCATTTTTGGAACGGCGTATATTATTGCAAAATTATCTGGGTAGGTTATGTTATGCCCTTTGGGATCGTAATTTGCTTGTTGTTGTAAATTAGTTACGTCGTTCACGTATTATGGAAATTAAAGATAAGCTTTTATTTGTAGTTTTAGTGGAAAAGCTTCCAGTGCTTAATAATTGAGTTTGAAATAGTTTTACTAAAAGGTTAACATAGGGACTAGGATTCCTATTGAATTAACCGGTGAACTTGCCAAAAATATTAGAGAAAGGATTTTCTAAATAACGCGATTGTTTTAGTTAGCAATCAATTTATCTAAACCTTTTAATTTAAGAGATAATCGGCCATATTTTTTTTAAATTGATCTCAAGTTTGTTTATCTATTTTGAACTAGCTGTCCCGGCGAACTTCGTACCGCCAATTTTTTAGATCCCGTTCCCGCTGTACCATTTAGGGGGATAAAAAATAGATGTTGGCCGATTCTCAGACTTACTCAATATGCTCACAAAATTTCATGAGAATCGGTCAAGCCGTTTCGGAGGAGTATGGCAACGAAAACTGTGACACGAGAATTTTATACATTAGACTAGCTGTCCCGGCGAACTTCGTACCGCCAATTTTTTCCTGCCCTCGTGGCGTCAGATCCCGTTCCCGCTGCACCATTTAGGGGGATGAAAAATAGATGTTGGCCGATTCTCAGACCGACTCAATATGCTCACAAAATTTCAAACTAATTAAATGACGATTGATCAGTTTTCGACCGGAGAGGAAAAATGATTACATTACTAAAATGGCTATTAAAAAATAAGGGTTGATCGTAAAAGGGTGAAAATTGAGGATTGTATGTATTTTTGTATGTTGTATCATAAAAAAATAGAAATTAAAAATTTTGTCTAAAAAATAAAAAATAAAAATTAGGGTTGGACACCCCTAACATTTAGGGGGATGAGAAATAGATGTTGGCCGATTCTCATAGATACCGGATAAGCACAAAAAATTTCATCAAAATCGGTCAAGCCATTTCGGAGGAGTATGGCAACAAAAACTGTGACACGAGAATTTTATATATTAGATAGTACATATCAAAATAATATGTAAGCGCTACTGTCTCCACTGATATATTATTGTTAAGTTTTGTCCATCTTAGTCAGTGATAATTGAAATATTTATTACCTAATTTACTTAATCGTATCTGGTTTTATCTATTGGATTCATTATTACTTATACTCAACATCAAGTTATTATGTACTCCATGGTCGGCCATCTATCAAGTAGATCTTCTCGCCGTCTCCATCCCTCGCTTTTATCTCGAACCATGCTTAGAATATAACAAACCATCTATGTTATTAGTTCAAACATTGTCTGTATTGCTCACTGCCAACGCCATCTGTGTAAATATCTTGAAATTACTTCTGAGCCGGAACTGTAAATGTTTGGTACCTTTAGTTCATTTTTGTGACAAAAGAGGGCTGCTATCTGGCTTGGGCGATTCGCACACTGCACCGCATGAAGCTGCGGGGCGCGTTGAAGCGTGGTGTCGCGTCGCCTCACTAAGGCGATTGGCACACTGCGACGCGCGACGCGGCGTCGAGCGTTGTTGCGTCGACGCGGCGTCGCGCTCGTCGCCTCTACGGCGCTCATTTTGTATAGAAAAACGCGGGGTCCCACACACTGACAACGCAATCACGCGCGTTGCCGCAGAATACGCGCGTACAAGCAGAAAACGCGAGGTATGGCACACTGAAATCTGCATTCACGCGCGTGTTTTTCGAGGGATTTTTAGTCCGAGAGCTGTTAGAAATTTCTGTGTAGGTAATTGAGACGAATTTTAAATTAATATTATTGCAATGCAACATGACTATTTGACGGCAAATTTAGAGCGCTTTCACATCAACGACGTCCGATATCCAATATCCGATATCCGAGATCGGAGGAAGTCAAATATCGATGCCCAATATCGGGTATTGGAGCCGACACCACTGTTTTGGCTCGTTATCGGAACACGCAGAGACTGCAAGCGACTTTCAACCTAAATGGCATTTTCTTAGTTACGTCTCTTTTCGCGTTAAAAGATGACGCTGATCACGAATATAAGAAAAAAATTAGTTACTATGTCATGTCAATAAGTCGAAAATAGCTTGCACTTCTAATCATTTTCTCTTCATCTCTAGCGTCCCTAATATAGTCTGGGCTATCGAGCTAATGGTCGGATGGCTTTACTTTACTTTTCTCAAAATTTTAGATTATTTCACACACCTACCTTGAGAAAAGTAAAGTAAAGTAAAGCATTAAGAACGCTAGAGATGAAAAGAAAATGGAAGTGCAAGCTATTTTCGACTTATTGACATGACATAGTAACTAATTTTTTTTCTTATATTCGTGATCAGCGTCATCTATTAACGCGAAAAGAGACGTAACTAAGAAAATGCCATTTAGGTTGAAAGTCGCTTGCAGTCTCTGCCTGTTCCGATAACGAGCGAAAACAGTGGGTATATATATATTTGACTTCCTCCGATCTCGGATGTCGGATATTGGATATCGGACGTCAGTTGATGTGAAAGCGCTCTAAATTTGACGTTAAATAGTCATGTTGCATTGCCAAAATATTAATTTAAAATTCGTCTCAAATACCTACACAGAAATTTCTAACAGCTCTCGGACTAAAACTCCCTCGAAAATCACGCGCGTTATTGCAGATTTCAGTGTGCCACACCTCGCGTTTTCTGCTTGTACGCGCGTATTCTGCGGCAACGCGCGTGATTGCGTTGTCAGTGTGTGGGACCCCGCGTTTTTCTATACAAAATGAGCTCCGTAGAGGCGTCGTTCGTCGACGCGCGTCGACGCGAGAGAGCTAGTATAGTCCGAGAGATATTAGAATTTTTTTGGTAGGTAGGTGTTGTAATAATAAAAAATATATACATGTGTGTTTTGTTGTTTGAGATAAAGTTAACAAGTGTGTTCTCCTGTAAATTAACAATATAAATAGGTACATTACCTTAAAGATTCGGGCGCCTTGGAGAAGCACATGCCTAAGATAGTCAATCAAGTAGGTTGAAGACTTTTAATCTGCCGGAGGTAAGCTAAATAAAACCACCGCACTGAGGTTTAAGGTTTTATTCTCTAGCGCTCCAGTGTGCTTATTATAGTAAGAATTTTATGCTAGTAGATTAAATTTAAGAACTACATGACATATTACTCTTGTCACCAATGCAATTTTTTAAGGTTTTTAAAGTTAAATTTTAATTAAAAGTAAACGAAAGCTCACGGCATCCCTCGGCGAGTGTGTGAAGGTTCACCTCAACCAGCGAAGCTTAACATTCCGCTCAACAAGCCATTATTTCAAGATATTGCACATGCTTGTTCGTATGGTTGAGAAATCGTTCAAACCATCAGAGGCAAGTTCCAAGAAAGGCCAAAAGTTGAAATACCAGAAAAGCCAAAGTTAAACAAAGAAAAAGAAAAAGAAAAAGAAAAAGGCGGCTCCAATGGAGACCTGAAATAAAATTTTAGGTTATTAGAACAATTCCTATCAGAATACACTAAGTCCTAATTTTTGAGAAAAACGTGTGACTTACCGCCATAATTAGTTGGTTAAATGCCAAACACACGATAAATCATTGTATTTTTGAAACAAATACTGAAACAACAGAATTTAAAATATTATTTTTCAATCAGAAAAAAAATACGTCGAAATGAATCTTTTGAGAAAATGTCAACTCACCAGAAATATGGGACAATCCTATATTAACATCATAGCGGGGACATTTTATAATATCATCCGAACAAGAATAACTTCAATCCATGACAATGGATTAAGATTGATAAATTTTTATTAAAAGATCGACATCTTTGTCGATCGTCAAGGAGAAAGGTGACGTGCTGGCCAACGCAGTGTTGCCAGTCGCCTCCAATGTTCGGAAATTAGCGAAATTTCGACTAAAAACCGTTAAAGACCACCGATGTAACGAGATTCACAAACGCGACGTTACAGTGTGTGAAGTAAACTAAAATTTTGTTAAAAGTAAAGTAAAGCCATCCGACCATTAGCTCGATAGCCCAGACTATATTAAGAACGCTAGAGATGAAAAGAAAATGATTAGAAGTGCAAGCTATTCGACTTATTGACATGACATAGTAACAATTTTTTTTTCTTGTATTCGTGATCAGCGTCATCTATTAACGCGAAAAGAGACGTAACTAAGAAAATGCCATTTAGGTTGAAAGTCGCTTGCAGTCTCTGCGTGTTCCGATAACGAGCCAAAACAGTGGTGTCGGCTCCAACACCCGATATTGGGCATCGATATTATTTTGACTTCAAATAGCTTGCACTTCTAATCATTTTCTTTTCATCTCTAGCGTTCTTAATATAGTCTGGGCTATCGAGCTAATGGCCGGATGGCTTTACTTTACTTTTCTCAAAATTTTAGATTACTTCACACACCTACCTACCAAAAAAATTCTAATATCTCTTGGACTATACTAGCTCTGCCGCGTCAACGCGCGTCGACGTGCGACGGCGCGGCGCCTCGAGCGTTGCGCGTCGACGCGCGTTGGCGCGAGAGAGCTAGTATAGTCCGAGAGATATTAGAAATTTTTGGTAGGTAGGTGTGTGAAGTAATCTAAAATTTTGAGAAAAGTAAAGTAAAGCCATCCGGCCATTAGCTCGATAGCCCAGACTATATTAAGAACGCTAGAGATGAAAAGAAAATGATTAGAAGTGCAAGCTATTTTCGACTTATTGACATGACATAGTAACTATTTTTTTTTCTTATATTCGTGATCAGCGTCATCTATTAACGCGAAAAAGACGTAACTAAGAAAATGCCATTTAGGTTGAAAGTCGCTTGCAGTCTCTGCGTGTTCCGATAACGAACCAAAACAGTGGTGTTGGCTCCAATACCCGATATTGGGCATCGATATATGACTTCCTCCGATCTCGGATATCGGATATTTGATATCGGACGTCAGTTGATGTGAAAGCGCTCTAAATTTGCCGTTAAATAGTCATGTTGCATTGCAATAATATTAATTTAAAATTCGTCTCAATTCCTACACAGAAATTTCTAACAGCTCTCGGACTAAAAATCCCTCGAAAAACACGCGCGTGAATGCAGATTTCAGTGTGCCATACCTCGCGTTTTCTGCTTGTACGCGCGTATTCTGCGGCAACGCGCGTGATTGCGTTGTCAGTGTGTGGGACCCCGCGTTTTTCTATACAAAATGAGCTCCGTAGAGGCGACGAGCGCGACGCCGCGTCGACGCAACAACGCTCGACGCCGCGTCGCGCGTCGCAGTGTGCCAATCGCCTAAGCTCTAGATTAATTATTAGTTTTTCAATAAAAAGTATTACAACTGTACAACACATTCTCAACAATTTGATCCTTAAACCTAAGCTTAATAATTAAACCAGCAAGATACCGGATAATATTATTAAGCGTGCGGTTACATGGGGCTCTGAACATACTAATCACCCCAAACACCTTTTCATAGAAGGACTTTGTTTACTGGCATAGTAAAGCAAAGCTACAAACTGCGGTAGTATCACTATCCTGCAAAGCATGAGGCGCTAATACCTAGGCACAGCTCACTAGGCTCTAACTTACAATCGCCGTTCAAAGTCTACTTTTTAAATTATCCAATAATATTTTTTTTTTAAATTTAACATAATACAAGTTTCCTTTTTCATTTCATATAGGTACGACTATCTATATAATTAATTAAATATTAAGTTGGCTGTTGAACTAGTGCTGCATATGTTCTTTTTGTATTGCCGACCTACTAACGCATTTGATTGTATCCAATTAACAGAACAATACTTTGAGATATATCCTCTGATACTATAAATTAAAAACATGAAAATCCAATTATAATTATTAACAATGATATAATTCCACTATCAGCGAATAATATTGATGCCTCCGCTATTTCTAAAAGATAGGTAGGTATCTATGTCTAATTTTCTGCCCATTTGTATGTTTACGACTGTTATAAAGGTCATTAAAGTCAAAATACATGGCAATCCGGCTCGAAGGACCAAAAAATGTGGAGTTTCTACACCTTGCTGCTTGTTAAGCTTGTTGTTGAGGAGTGCTTAGAGAAAAGATACCTTGGTTCACACACACTTTAATTACGTAGTAATTAATGTAAAGGTTACAAAAATAAAGGCAAGTTGGCGTTTCCTTTCTTGATTGTGTTTACCGCGTGGCAGTAATTGCACTACTGATGTTTAATACATGAAAATATAATAATGACACAGGCAGGTTGCTGCGTCAGCCAAATATGCACAGTACAAGACTGTACACCCATGAAGTGATTAATTTATTCAACAATGATAGTGTCTTGTGTTACTTGTGTAGGACTGATTGTCAATTGAGTCTAAATACTGGTCAACGCAGTTATAAAGATCAGAGGAAATTATATTTTCGGTACAAGCAGAGTTTTAGTAGTAGTACCTAGTTAGTATTTAGTATTTTTCTAGTATCTAACTGTTATATAGAATGCACTCCATCATGTGATTACTTTTGTTTATCAAAAGTTAGGTAAACTACCGCGATATAAATTTATCACCGCGATCTTGGAGCATTTAGCGGTTTGGCGATATTGCAACAAAGTATGAAATTCTAAATATTTATATTAAACTAGCTTTTGCCCGCGGCTCCGCCCGCGTGGATGTCGGTTATCGCGACAAAATGTAGCCTATGTCCTTTCTCAAGGTCTAATCTACCCCTATGCCAAATTTCATCAAAATTGTGTCAGTGGTATAGGAGTGAAAGCGTAACATACAGACAGACAGACAGACAGAGAGTTACTTTAGCATTTTTAATATTAGTAAGGATTTATAGGCTTCAACTGAAGTATAAGAGATTTAGATTGTATTATTGTTCGAACTTAAGGTGTGTATTAAATATCAGAATAACCAGACAACAGGAAAACCAAGGTATTAAGATAATTTTGAGTACTATGTTCGTCAAGATCGATGTGATGCTGACTGATGCCTAAACCACTGCATAATAATAATATAATAATTATTAAATTCTTTACTAAAGTAACACTGTTTCATTTTCTTTTTAGGTTAGTAACAATTTTCTTATTCTATATTAGTAGCATTATATATCTATGTATTGATCAAACTTGTGAGCGGAAAGGTTTTTAACTATGTAAGTATGTTATCAATCACCAATGCAGGCTCAACAGAGATGTGGAGAGCCTGCAGCAGTGATTGACATAATATTGACATATGTACAGTCGAGTCTACTGGCTATACACGCCAGGATGGTGTTGGGGCTGACCCGCACACGACGCATCAGGGACGCGCATCGTTTTCGCATGAGCGTATAAAAGCAGTCGGTACGTGCCTCTGCAAACATCCCAAGGGCAGTACTGTAACTTACGGTTGAAGTCTGAAGCTAACACAACGGCCATGGTCATAGCAGCCTTGGATAATATAGAAAGCGCGACAACAAACCTACCCTTTGAGATAAAAACGGATGTGTCATGTTCCGTTAATGTATAATATTGATATAAAATTATCAATGATCAATTATTCATAAAACAAGTACGTTTTTTATCAAATAATGCCGAGCTATACTTCGATAACTATAGTTATCAGATGGTTTCCGGCTTAACACAATTTGATAATTGTTTCAAATTAATTACCAACTCTGATAACCTATATCAAACGAAGCGATAGCAGGTACTGGGTGGTACTGGGAATACTATTTGTTCCATATACCTACCATTACCACGATGATAATAATTCTGCTACCGTTGCACCTTGCTACTTAAGTAAGTATTGAAAATATTACAAAAATACACCGAATATGATAAGATTCGGTATCAGATTCGGCTCATTGTATGCTCTTAATATAGATAGGTCCGGACTAGACTCCGAGCCCGGGAAACCCGCGAGAGCGAAGGCGAACCGGACGTCGGAGGTCGCAGAACGACATCCGTCCTCCATGAGCACTGGTCTGGAGGTGACCGGTGGAGCCGCCTGTAACCCTAGCAGAAGCATGCCGCGGCGGCGACGCAAAGTGCGCCTCCCCATACCCGGGGCTAGATAGGGACACTAAGGTGGAGATTTTCCTGGGTCTGCCGGGGTGCGAGAGATATGTTTTCGGCAATCTCACCTCCGGCAACCAAGGACCCAAGACGGCGTGCGTTTTGGTCGGTTCGAGTCCGACATAACCACCTCCACCGGCTCCGTGGGGGTGGTATCCGTGAGGATTTTTCACACGATAAAAAAACCAGTAAAGCATAAATAAATTGTGACCAATAATTTGTTACACGCGTTAGCGTTCTAATCGAAGAGTTAGAACAAAACCCCGTCTGCACAATAGAAATGAAATAAGATATTAACTAGAAACAGCACTTATTGAACTTCTTGGCGGTACCTTTATTAAAAATAGATGAACGTTGATTTAGTTATCTACAGCGCGCGTTACTTTACTGTAATTAGATTAGATAAGTTAGTGGATGACGTCACAAAATTAATCAACAACAGCAAGTGCATGGTGCACTACGTAATACTCCGACTTCCTTTAAAATCAAAACTTAATGTGTAAGAATTTTACCTATCCCAATGAGGTATTATTATATAGACATGGTATATCTACAGGATCATCAAGGATTTCAAAAATGGCGTGATGAAATATTTCGTCATTATCCTTCATTTATATGAATTAATTCAATCAATCAATCAATTAGCCCACCGCAGTCCACTACTGGACATATTGAATAATATTATTATTATTGCGAAATTATTATTAGTGACGTATTTTTTGCGTCAGGAATATCGCAGCTTTAAAAAATGGGGTAAAAAAAATATTACGTCATTATGATTATTTTATATGAATCATATTCAATCAATAAATCTAACTGCTATATTCAATATTATTATTATTATTACGATTTTTTAGGTACAGTCAGCATCAGAAAAATGTTTACGAGTAGAGTACTCATAATAATCTTAAAACCAAAATTTCAATATTATATTGATAATTAGAGTACTCAAAAAGTTGTAAGCATCCAGAGTGGTCAAACTATCTTAACAATCGGTCTTCCAGAAACATGTAAATAAGCAGAGTGTTTATATTCATATGTATAATCACGCTACACAATGGTAGGTATATATTCAAACAAAGTTTCAAAATATGTGGACAATGTCATTTAATCGCATTTTGCACCCCTTTTTTACTTATTAAGCCATCCTTTTCACATGATGCTCGGATGATGAGAGATAGGTGTATAAGTTAGAAAAAGATAGAAAATGTGTCAAATTAATGACAATTTCTAAAGGGTCCTGAAACGCAAAACACACCTATGTAGGCTATGTACTCAAAAATCCACTTCTCGTATTCTCTTCTACGCATTATGACTGCATCGACATGACATAGATGCAAAATGTCTACTTTTTGAAAATAGGGACAGTTAGATACAAAACTATTTAACAAAACATAATATAATAGAGTGCAAACTTCCACCGAAAATTAGTAAAAGTAGTTTTTTTAATAAGTCATAAACCGCAGTTTTCGTCTTTCATTGTTTTTATAATTAAATACATAAAATAAATATTCCACAACATTCAATGCAACGCTATCTAGACCCATGGTAAGCTTAATTAGCTTGTATTATGGGATCTAGAATGCAGATAACGGTATATCGCCGTTTGTCAGAATTTTACTTGCACTAATATCACTTGCCATAAAAGTCAACAGCCATAATAGTCAACAGCCATAATATTACACGACGTAATATTCATTTGCCCTACTCTTAGTTGCTATATTAGTCACGTGCTAGAAGCTTTGTTTCTTATAAATTTACTTTTTTACATACACATACACATTGTAAGCCCAAATTATCACATGCGCTAATTATTACATGCACTAATTATATAGGTTAGGTTTCTTGTGCTAACGCGAGAAGAATTTGTGCGTGTACACGCAATAAGCCAAAAGGGCGTCCACGCACCACCAACATCCTACAAGACCGGATGTTAGTCCATCAGGTCTTGCGAGACCGATATGTAAGTACATTGGACCTGGCCACCAGAAACAATGTGTCGCAAAGCACAATCCGCCGCCGACTAGAAGAAGCCGGTCTTCGTCATCGTATACCGGCAAGAAAGCCTCATTTGACTAATAGGCATAAGTCAATGAGGCTACAATTTGCACTTACATACCTAAATTATGATTTTAGTGACGTGATTTTTGTAAAGTTTTTTGCCACCCCATACACGGTAGACTTTCTCTATGGCGATATAATAATACCAGATATGATGAAGAAAATATTTTACCCAATAATAGAAATGGCCGTATATCGCTTGGGTTTTGGGGATGGATGTCGGCAAGCGGGCCGTTGTTGAAGTCGGTGGCTGCCTAAATTGTATTAGCTACAAAAAAATACTTGAAGAATTATTATTGCCAACAGCGCGTATCGTTTACCCCACGGAACAGGAAATAACATTTGTTCAAGATGGGAGCTCTGTTCACAACGCGAGAATTAGTAATTTACACATCATACGAATGTTTATTTCTTACGCATTCATACTCTTTTCTCACCAATGCAAGTGGATAGTTTATAGCTTAAGCAACTGGCAACTATAAAAAATACAAAAGAAATTGTCATTAATTTGACCCATTTTCTATCCTTTTCTAACTTATACACCTATCTCTCATCATCCGACCATCATGTGAAAAGGATGGCTAAATAAGTAAAAAAGGGATGCAAAATGTGATTAAATGACATTGTCCACATATTTTGAAACTTTGTTTGAATAGATACCATTGAGTAGCGTGATTGTACATATGAATATAAACACTCTGCTTACTTACATGTTTCTGGAAGACCGATTGTTAAGATAGTTTGACCACTCTGGATGCTTACAACTTTTTGAGTACTCTAATTATCAATATAATATTGAAATTTTGGTTTTAAGATTATTTTGAGTACTCTACTCGTAAACATTTTTCTAATGCTGACTGTACCCTGATTTTTGTTGCCATTTTAGAGTGCGGATCTATCCAAATTTCTGGGTAGGTATGTAATCTTAATATCATATCATGATCATCATTTTAGCGTTGTTCGCGGTTGCTTTCATCAGAGCCGGAGATAGAATACTATCTCCGACTTCATGGAATACCATGAACAAAATACGCACAATTTTGACGTAATCTTCTTATTAAAATAAGTCTTAAAATAATAACGTTACCGTATTCATTTCATCATTAGATGTACACTGTGGAACCCTAGACAATTATTTTATTTAAATTTATCTATTGTCTTCCTCCACACATACATTCACACAATTGTTAACATGTTATGTATAACTATCGATTCAATATTACTAGATTAAAAGAAACAGGAAGATTCATAGAAGAAACTGCGTCATGATAATATTGAACGATTCATACATTAAAAATACTTTTAACACCAAAGACAAAAGTCGTTTCGCAGGCTAGTAGTTTAGACTGCATTGAAATAGTTCATATTAATACAAAGACTATGAAAAAATAAATAATTATTTAGTAAATTATTCTTAACATACAATCCTGTGAATAATGAAGATTGTACAATTTTTTTCATTCATACTAGCCACAAGAGCTATTGAGGTTAAAGACACACTTGCACTTACTTGTGATTTAGAAAAATGTCGATTACCCGAATGTAGATGTTCAGGTACCGATATTCCTGGTGGATTAGACCCAAAATTTGTACCACAGGTAAGTCGTGATACTATAATACAGGGTCTTTCATTAAGAGTGTCCTATCTTTAAATTTAAATAAAACAAAGTGTGTGTGAGATATTATCGAAATCATTTATTTATTTAAAAGATATAGTGATGCCATTATGTGTGGAATATGACATCATTCAAATATCCGCCACGGCTTCTCTGGGTGGAGCGCATGCGAGAGATCCAATTTTCCATGGCTTTTGCGTACAAATCAGGCTGAATTTGAGCTATGGGATAGGTTATGTTGGCTTTGAGGGCCGCAGTGGTTTGTGGTTTATTCGCCTAGACCTGCGACTTAAGAAAACCCAACAAGAAAAAGTCTAGCGGGGTTAAGTCACAAGGTTTCGGTGGCCAGATCACATCAGCTCCACGTGAGATGACCATGCTCTAAAATCTCTCATGCAGAATATTCAATGTGGCATGAGCTGTGTGGCACGTAACGCCGTCTTGTTGAAACCACATGTCGTTGGTGTTCAGATGATCCAGTTCAAGCCAAAAAAAGTTAGTAATCAACGACCTATAGCGCTCGCCGTTGACAGTGATGGCCCGACGCGAAATCGACTGCCTTGGATTCTCCTGCGCACTCTCATGGACAGCGGCGATTTTTTCGGCAGATCTTGCGTTTCGTTGACGTACCGTTGTTGGTCGATCATTTACCAAACCAGTGGACTTAAATTTATACACCACACGACGAATAGTCCTTTCGGTAGGACGAATATGGCAACCGTAAAACGGGCGAAGCGCGCGGCGCGTTGCTCGAACAGAACACTCATTTTGATAAAACAATTTTATAATTTGCACGTGTTGTTGAATGCTATGGCTACCCATGATGATTTGGCAAAACAGAATGAATAAATGACAATCAGTTGGACAGATGTAGCTTCAACAAGATGGCCGCTACTAACTGTCAAAGTTCGGACATGCCTATTGGAAGACCCGTTATATTGAATTGTAACTCTGCAACAGTGATATATTTTTATAATTATTGCAGTGGGGCAAAATATACTAACATCGTTAAGTCACACATCTAAAAATTCAAGTATTAATTTAACTGGAGATGTACTTTGCATGCATAATCTAATTTTTGCACAGCTTCATTCGTAGTACAAATGACCTTAAGAACATAAAGAAAAATGTTTTGTGACCGGTGCGTTGTACCTCAAGTTAACTTGTTAAATTAATTGATTCCCAAATTCTTATGAAATAATTCAGGTGATTCAATTAAAGCAAACATTTTTTTTTTCAGTTTATCACACTAACTTTTGATGATGCTGTGAACGTGGTTAACATGAAAACCTATCGACGTCTTCTATACAACCGAACAAATACCAACTATTGCCCTTGTGGAGCTACTTTTTATATTAACCATGAATACACAAATTATCAGTCCGTCAATGAACTATACAATGGAGGATACGAAATTGCTCTTCACTCCCTGACTCATCAGAAGTCGCAAGCCTATTGGCGGACAGCTACTTATGATCTTCTTGTGAAAGAATTTGCAAATCAAAAGTTTCAAATCGCTTATTTTGCTAATATTCCGAGAGATTCTATGAAAGGTGGGTAAAATGTGAGTAAAAAGTTATTTCGTTCCTGGACGTTTCTGCACTGGAGGTTAAAATTGTATACTACAAAATCTATTTAATTATGAGCATATATTTAAAGTGGCATCTAAAGGCGAATGGCTATTTGTTTTTTTCTTTACAGGTGTTCGCGTACCGTTAATCCAAATGACCGGTAACGAAGGTTTTAAAATGATGGCAAATCATAATTTAGCATATGACTCTACTTGGCCAACTACCGAAAAAGCTGATCCTCCTCTTTGGCCCTACACCCTGCACTACAGGTCTATACAGGATTGCATCATTCCTCCATGCCCTAATGCCTCTATTCCTGGACCATGGGTCATGCCATTGATACCATGGTTTGATCTTCAAAATGATCCTTGTTTGTTTGTTGATGCTTGTGTCTGGATGTAAGTGTTTCGTCTTCAGCAGATGTATAATACAAAATAAATAAATGACCTTAGCATCTTTAATATGTGTAATTTCCACCAGACCAGCTCGCACTGATGAAGAAGATTGGTACGAATTCGTAGTTCGAAATTTTAAAAGGCATCATCGTGGTAATAGAGCACCTTTCGGTATTCATGTTCATGAATGGTACTTGAGTGCCTATCCTGCCGTGGAAAAGGCATTAATACGATTCTTGGACCTAGTCAATAACCTAAATGATGTTTTTATGGTAATCAACTTATTTTGAAGTTATCTGTATGATAGAAGTCTATTTGGTCACTATCACTACATTGATAACTACTAAACCTTATTACCAAAACTATACATTTATTTTGGTAATGAGGTTAGTATTACCAAAAATATTTCTGATAGAAGTAAACTGTCCTAGTGTTAATTTATCACATTAGCATATTTTATTATTATTCATTATGGCTAGACTATAAATATACAACCTATATTACACATTTAAAACTTTTGACTGTTCTTATGATAACTTACTCAGTTGAAAAAAAAAAGAATTCTCTTTACCTACTGTCTCCAATTGGGAAACTTCTGACTTCAAAAAAAAGATACTAAAAGTCTTATCCCAGAAATTTAATCAGTACAATTTTCAGGTTAACACCTATGAAGTCCTAGAATGGATAAGGAATCCTGTCCCAATTCATAAATATAGAATTGAACCTTGCAGAAGCTTTAAACCTACAATCTGCAGATACAATAGTTGTGGACCGCTACGTGCTGTACATAATAATGTAAGTATGATGAGTACTGTATCAATCGATCAATTAATGAGCCCATCGCAGTCCCTCCCAATGCACTCCATCCCACCCCAGTACTGTATAATTAATGTCAAATTAAAGTTTTAAACTGTTTATTAAAACTATGGTCTGCAATAAATGATTGTATGATTCAAATTAAGTTAAAGTTCTCAGATTGCTGGCTCAGATTGATTTTCTCTTTAGATAACAGAATTATTAAAGCAGTGTGGTAAATAATTCTAGTTTCTTGCTGGTATCTTCTCAGTAGAACCAACCTACCGAACCAGTGAAAGGTTACTATCCAATGATTTATATTATTTACTGTTCCTGTGATTCCTTACATTATTGTGAAATTCTGACGTTCATATGTGCTCCTTATGTGCCTAAACTGAATAAATGAAATTGATTATTTGATTGATTCTTGATTCTTTGAGTGGAAAACTGTATTCTGTCAACCCCGTTGGAAATAAGGCGTGACTGTATGTATAGTATAAACAATTTTCATCCTATAAGTAAATATTAGTGTTAGGAGTTTAAATAATTTTTCTTCCTTGCAAATTCTCTACATAGGCACTCTATGTAGAGAATTTATTTTACTTCCCTAAATATTTTATAATAACTACCTATCGATTAAAAATATATATGAAAATGTTTGTTACAGATGAATTACTATATGCAAATATGCAACAAGTGTCCTCGCGTTTACCCATGGCTTGATAATTACCTTGGGCTATAACTCAAACTGGTGTAAATTAAAAAATAAATGCTAAATTCTTCTTTTTTGTTTAATTTACCATGGTAGACTTTGAAGTAAAAATCAATAAAAATAGTTTAAAATTTGGAATTCCCTTCGCGGTCTATTACATAAGTTAATTATGAATATATTATGTATGATCTCTGCAAGAAATCTCTATCTTCTTCGCTAGCTGCGGATCTTAGGGTACTGTGGTTCTATTCTATTTTACTCACAGTTCACAGTAAATTTGTATGTTTCTGTATGTCTTCCCTTGGAGTTTGTGATTTACCTCCTTATGCGTTCACGAAATAGTTACAAACAACTGTCGGTCTTCAATAGCGATGTAAATCATATTCGTTACTTCGAAATTTAGAGATAAGATATTCAAAACATATTGATTACATCAACAACGATAAATCAGTTATTATAAATACGGAGAAATAATAAAACAAACATTATTGTCGATGGAGTCGTGAAAATGAAGAACCTGATATTTCTTGGGCTATCGCTTTTCATAGCAACAGCTGTTGCTGAACTCGCAAGTGAATGCGACCTCGCAACTTGTCAATTACCTAATTGCAGATGTTCAAGTGTCAATATTCCCGGTAACCTAGCTGCAAGAGACACACCACAGGTGAGTTACATAATGTTTTATAGTATATAAAAAGTTAGTATTTAAATGTAATAATCACAGAAGTAAGCTAAACAGTTTTGTTTCGTACCCGTCATATTCGCTGCGCAATGATTTGATACACTGATAAAATTTAAATAATGTTTGTAATAAGTTGTACATTGGCAAATGTTTATGATGATTTTTCATCATCATCATCATCATCATCATCATCATCCTGATCATAAGATTCGGCACCATTGTATCAATGGCTTATGAGGTCGGCGCAACATTTATACTTTTTCCATTCATCTCTGGTTGCAGTCATCTCGACATTTTGAAGCGTAAATTTAATATAATGTTCAACAAAAAATGCCCAATTTTTTAATTAATCCTGATTTTCCAAACAATATGCATGTTCATTAATTCATCAATCTTAATAAATTTAATGCACATTGAATTATCTTTCTAATTTCAGTATTAATTATTTATTAAGCATTGTAAGGCATTCTACACAGCGCTATCTTGACCTAAAAAAACATCGCTTATCTAACTTGTGTTTGCTTGTTTTTCTCTAAGTACTAGGATGTGGAGGTTTACACATTTTTTTTGCAAATACATACATATTACACATAGAAATATCAACAGCAATGCAAATAGGTGCACATGATCACACATACAGATATTTTCATTGAGCGGGAATCGAGCATGAACAGAAGGCGTCTTTCAGCATCCACTTCTTCCAAATATTTGAATTCGATTTGAATTCAATATTGCTCACCCTTAATAGGAGGTTCATTACTTTTTCACCAGAGTAGTCGTCAAATTTGGGTATCTATTACTCATGTATGCCTTATATAAGAACTAAACATTTAGGAGTTAATGTTCAACGTTGAAGTAGGTTTAAGGATGTTAACATATCTCAAATATCTCAAAGACTATCTCAAAATGTTCTTGAATGTATTCTAAGTGTGATTTTTATTGTTTCAGTTTGTCTTACTGACATTTGATGATTCTATAAATTCAGTTAACATTCAAACATATCGTCGCCTCATATATAATCGATTCAACAGTAACGGATGTCCTGCTGGAGTTACCTTTTACATCAGTCATGAATATACTGATTATCAAGGCGTCAATGAACTTTACGCAAGAGGATTTGAAATTGCCCTTCACTCAATTACCCATCGAACTCCTCAGACCTTTTGGAGAGAAGCTAGTTACGATGATTTAGTGGCAGAGTTCGCTAACCAAAAACGTCAGATGGCTCACTTTGCTAATATCCCTATCAATCAAATCAGAGGTAAGCGTGATATACGATAATATCAAAATAGTCCTAGATTGCAATTATAGTAAATACTATTTTAGTTAGCATAGATTTGATTATTGTATATTGTAGAATTTGTTGTGTAATTAAATATAATATCCTCTAGATACAAAAATCCCATAAAAAACAATACTTGTTAAAAAACCAAATCTCACAAGCACAACACATTTACAGACGTGATGGATTAGTGAACAATTTTTAAGATCCTAGACCTCTATGGAACCTCCACCTGTCTCATCACAGTTCAGTGATATACATACTTCCAGAAGGTTTTAAATGTGAGAATAACAACAGCCCGAAAGCAGAACAGGATCCATTTTGATATAGCATTTATTATTACCTACATTATTTTTGACATTTTACAGGTATGCGTATGCCTTTTATTCAAATGTCTGGTAACACCCAATTTACAATGATGGCCAATAATGATATTACATACGACGCATCTTGGCCTACTAACCGATTCACGGATCCTGGTCTTTGGCCGTACACTCTACACCATCAGTCGATTCAGGATTGTAATGTTGCACCACCCTGCCCCAATGCTTCTATTCCTGGACCATGGGTTGTGCCTATGATATCATGGACAGATAATGAAGGATTTCCCTGTTCTTTTGCTGATGCTTGTATTTTCCCGTAAGTATTAATATGGATTCTGATACTAGGTACATAATAATATATCTCAAATATATTTAGATTTGTAAATTCATTGCACTATTGTATTTATTCCTTAACTTATAACTTTTATTACCTTTAGGCCTCCCTTGGATGACGAAGATGCATGGTACGACTTCATCTTAAGAAACTTTGAAAGACACTACAAAGGAAATAGATCTCCATTCGGCATTTATCTTCATGAAGGATTCGTGAGAGTCAACCCTGCTATAGAAAGCGCTATATCGAGATTCCTGACATTAATCAACAGGCTACCTGATACTTTCATGGTAAGTCGTTATTCGTTTTTCTTTACACTGTTGTGAACACAAGTATATGACCGCATAGAAATATTAATACCTCTATTGATTTTCCACGGAGTACAGAAATTCTTAAACACAATTTTAAAAGTATTAATTACTATATGAACATTTTTTCAAATTTAGCAGTTGATAGAATTTATCTTAATAGCTACGAAAGTAAATTCTGACCAAGACTGCAAAAAATATTTAAATTTACTGTATTATTCTACATTATCTTATATTAGGATGCGATGCGAGGTTATTCGACTATTAAAAGTAGGTATAACGTTTTCAAGTGCTTAATGCACATAATAATATTCTATCTGATTAAGTTATGTAAATTAATGTAGGTACTTAATTCCGATTCAGTAATGATTTAATTCAATTGAACTATTACACTAGATATAAATTATATTAAGAATAAGATATATAGAATGATAATGAAGAGTACTTTTTATTTCATTATATGTAAAAAATATAAAACGCATCAAAACTTACTCTCAGGTAACTGATGCACATATTGCAGCTATATTATTGCATACTGTTTTCCAACAGGTAAATTCGAATGAAGTCATTGAATGGACTAAAAACCCCGTCCCAGTGAATGAATATAAAAGACAAAGCTGCAGATTCTTCCAAGGTACAAACTGCAGAGCAAATACGTGTCCTCTAACAGGAAGGCATACTCCCGTAAGTATTTTGACGATTCTCATTGGCTTTAGTCGCTAGTACTATTATCTATTCTGTGCTTTAGTGTAAAAATTTATGACGTGATGAATAACTTATGTAAAATTTTTGCTTTAAACATTTTAATACTATACTCTGATAAGTGCTGTTCAAAAATTATACTAACCAACAGTATTAAGAGGATTAATTTAAAAACCACCCTGAGCGCGCACGCATTAGTTCTTACCTAAATATGTTTATTTACAGGAGACGTTCTTCTTGCGCATCTGCAATGTGTGTCCACGCGTTTACCCATGGGTCGATAACCCACTTGGTGCATAATTATTATTTTTAATTTAAAAATAAAAAGAAATAAAGGTATTTTACTTGAATCTGTTGTTTTATTTTATTTTGTAAATTTTTCTTTGAGTTATCATTTAAAAATTATTTTGTCTGATATGTCTCTTAGGGGACACCCAAAATATTCCACGTAGAATATATACAAGATATATTCTTAATCTAATTCCCACTAGCAATATAAAATTGGCGCGTTAAAATGATAACAGCAAGGAAAATACTAATGCAATCAGCACTACAGTGAATTCTATATGATGCGTTGTACATAAGCCTCATTACCATTGTAATGCATCTGGGTATAATGGACATAACTTATTAATCTATATGTTACACATACAAATAATACAAAATTGGCATACCTATTACCGTGCTAGCTATTACCCATTTCTGCCTCTGCGATAAAAATGTCCGATGTCGGTATAAAAGCAATGGGCCCGAAATTGGGCCTTGTGGCACACCATATGGTAATAGTCCCAAACACCTTATAAAATTCATTAGGCAATTTCAAAGTTATAAACATTGCGAACTCATTACTCGTGGCAATACTTTTATGAAATCACTAGCTTTTACCTGCGGCTCCGCCCGCGTGGATGTCAGTTATCGCAACAAAACATAGCCAATGTCCTTTCACAAGGTCTAATCTACCCCTATACCAAAATCGGTTCAGTGGTTTAGGCGTGAAAGCGTAACATACAGACAGACAGACAGAGTTACTTTCGTATTTATAATATTTATAATATTAGTATGGATTATGGTCCCCTTTCCACTACTCACAAACTTACTTACTTACTTCCAGGATAATAGTAGCTTTTTATGCGCTATTTCAGACTGTAATCAATTTCTTATTCATATTTCGAGTCATATTTCATCAAGACTAATTCCCTGGCTTCTCATAAACCGCGAATAGTGCCGTATTCTATAAGTCGATTCAAGCTCGACATACCTATCGTATCATTAGCTCTGACGCAATGAAGTCTATGGTATCCACACATATAAAAAAGATTTAGCAAAATCGTAGTTTTGATGCTTACCGTAAAAGTGCAATGGTTTTATTCGATTTAAGAAGATCATTTCGTAGAACGCCTCTTGCTCTGCTAAGTCGTGGTACGTACTACATTAAGACGGAAATACCTAAATTTATCTAGTAAAGCAAAGCCAGGCTTATATATAGGTAACTACTTACGGAAGTATGTAATCATTTTGACATTACATTATGAATCACTTCATCGAGGTTGAGATCAAGATAAAATAAATTAAGAAAACTTATTCTATCACCTACTTAACATCTTAAAATCGAAATGTGCTGTTCGAGTCAGGACAATAGCCATCTTTCAATTCTGCATCTACCCAATAAGCGAAAAATTCAGTCCGCAAAATGTGTTCACATTTTGCAAATCATCCTCAAGAAAATTAAGTAATCTGTTGTTGCACGATTTAATTTGACATTGATATTTTAGTCTCAACCTTAATCAAAAATTTTGAGATTAGATCTAAATGATTATACTAGTAATTATAAATAAGGAAAAATAATTTGCTCATTACCATTATCTGAAGTGCCTTGGAAAATGAAGAATCTAATATTTTTTGGACTGCTGCTAGTCATAGCAAATATTTCTGCTGAAACTGAATGTGACTTTGAAACTTGTAAACTACCAGAATGTAGATGTACTGGTTCTGATATTCCTGGTAACTTGGCGCCCAGGGACACACCACAGGTGAGTTACAGTTCCTTTTTATCTCTGTGAACAAAATCGTTTGAAGATTGTACAGTACAATCAAGTCAACGGGCATTAACGAGATAACTGTGCACTGGACACATACATGCCTTTGACTTGCCTGATGTTTCGACCAGGTTACATCGGCTGTGGTCATAGGCTGACTGGCTCAGTAGCAATTCAAAGATATATAAATATACCATTAGCGCATTCATTCCTGTTAAAATTATATAATGTAATGGTACACGAGAGTTTAAAAGTGAAATTTAAATATAACTAGCTGCAATGATATTAGGTTTATTTTTATATCTAGTTATCACGCTTGATTCTTGCTCCCCACTCTCTTACATTCGTTCTTGAGTACTCTTAATGTAGCAGGAAATGCGTGGCCACTTTTTAGACAATTCCTGTCCTATTAGACAGGCACTTTCGAACTTTTACTCGGTACTTTTCCGACTAGCTTGTAATAACACGTTGAAAAATGCCATTTTATGCTATTTCCAACTCTAGAATAAGAATGAAGAACTAATTTAAAAAGCAAAGACATTTCTTATCTCTCGTGACTATTTATTTACAGTGAAAACATGTAGGTGAACGCTGCTTATGGCTGTTCTATCCCAATATATTCCAGAGCTTGGATGCTCTCAGACTATGGATAGGTAGTATATAAGTCGTTGTATTACATATACCGTGAAAGCATCATCACTACGGGAGATACTGGAAGGATACGACATTACATAATGTTTGTGGAATACTTGATGAAGAGATGGTGAATGGCAATAGTAATAGATGCATCCCAGCAGAAGATACAAAAGGTGCTGCATGGTGGATTGGGTGCATTAATCAATACAGGCCACCAGTGTACATTTTCATATACATTTTGATAAGATATCTGCAACAAACAATCTGTGACTTCTAACAGTTTATAAATGTATTGTATTGTTTTTGTAGATAACTAAGAAACAAAAATAATTTGTTTTCTGGCTATTTAATCGAATCTTATTATTTGTGTAATTTTTAAGATATAATATACCGCGGTAACCGTGTTTAGTGCCATTAGGACAAACAAAGTCAAAGTTAAAAATCATTTACTCTGTATAGACTTGGCACAAAACATCAAAATGAGGTCCCAATTTGACTTCCAGGTACAGGGCAAAAGGGGTTATCTACTATATAAAAATAAGTCGGGTTTTCCTTCCTGACGCTATAACTCCAGAACGCACGAACCGATTTGGCTAATTTTGGTCTTGAATAATTTGTGGAAGTCCAGGGAAGGTTTGTACGTTGCGAAAAATTCGAATAATTGCCGGGAACCGATATCCACGCGAGCGGAGCCGCGGGCAAAAGCTAGTTTGTTTAAATAAAGTGCGGAATCAGAAGTTTTCTTAAAGATTGATTTATGATGTACATGTGTGCTTCTTCAGAAAACATTTGGAGATTTCAACTCGATTTTTTAGAATACAGTAAAAGACTTCAGAGTAATTCACAGTTCATTTTATAACTTTTATTTTATTATCCAATGGTACTGAACTCCTCGTTTCTCTCGCGGCTTGGGGTCAAGAAATTTATGTAGGTGACTATAACTTAATAATGTTTACTCATGCTTGGGCTCTTAGTTTTATGTAGATTATCTCAAAATATTTAAATTATTAGGTGTATATTTCTTTTTCAGTTTGTCTTAGTAACGTTTGATGATTCTATAAACACGCTCAACATGCAAAGATATCGTCGCATTCTTTACAATCGATTTAACAGTAACAATTGCGCTGCTGGAATTACTTTTTATATTAACCATGAATATACTGACTATCAAGGCGTCCATGAACTATACGGCAGAGGATTTGAAATTGCTCTACACTCTATAACACATCGGACGCCGCAGACCTTTTGGAGAGAAGCTACTTACGACGATTTAGTGCAGGAATTTGCCAATCAGAAACTTCAAATGGCACATTTCGCTAATATTCCCGTTAATGCTATCAAAGGTAAGAGTGTTTTTTTTATATGTCTGTATTCTCTTTGTCATTGTGTCTTTCACATTTTTTGTATAATATGTAGTGGTCTTTCTTCCTTTCTGGTTAATCCTTCGTATGTTCTCTACTGTATTATTATAGTAATAAACATATTAGGAATATATAACAAATACAAGTGTTTATACTGGAGATTGATGGCGCTTGGTGGAATCTGCTACACATATTGAATAACACACTTGTACTTTTCCACTGAGTTTAATTTATTTCAGTTCTAGACCTGACCGGTTTCGCCTTACGGCATTTTCAAAGGTTTCAAATCAAAATCATCATCATCAAAATCAAAATATAACAAATATAAGTACTTATTTTCTATTGAACAGGCAGCTTTATTCATTCAAATTAAAAAAAGATAAAAAAAATAATTCATAATTTTCACGTTTACAGGTATGCGTATGCCTTTTCTTCAAATGGCTGGTAATGCACAGTTCAGAATGATGGCTAATAACAGTATTTCTTACGATGCATCTTGGCCTACCAGCCAATTTACTAATCCGCCTCTTTGGCCATACACTTTGCACCACTCGTCTACACAGGACTGTACCGTTGCGCCACCATGTCCCACCGCCTCTATTCCTGGACCATGGGTTCTACCAATAATATCATGGACGGATACAGAAGGGTTCCCTTGTTCATTTGCTGATGCTTGTGTATTCCCGTAAGTATTTTCATTATTTTCTTCAACACAGCTCCATATATGTATTTAATTTAATGTGAATGTTGCAATTATTAATTATAATAGAATTTGGTTCTGGATAACTGGATTTACAGTATCTAGGTATTTATTTTTTACGTTCGGGCGTAGAGTGACAGTCCGGCTAAGATCAGCTTATAGTTGACTTTGTAAAGTAAAAAAAAAACGGTCTATAAAATCACTGAATCTATTTATAGCCAATCTTAGCCAGACTTCCAGTCTTCTGCCTGTTGTGCTAAATGAAAAGGCGATCGCTGTAATGATTATATATTTGAAATAATATAAGATTCCAACAAATAGCGAATACATAATGTTAAAAATTTTATTTCATTATCTCTAGGCCGGACATCTATGATGAAAATGCATGGTACAACTTCATTTTAGAAAACTTCGAGAGGCACTATAAGACAAATAGAGCACCTTTTAGCTTTCATCTTCATGAAGCTTTCCTAAGATTATCCGATCAAGTGGAAAGAGCTTTCACGAGATTCCTCAACCTGGTCAACAGCTTACCTGACACTTTCATGGTAAATTGAGTTTTATTTTCTGATATGATTATCATGTTTACTTACTGTTATACTTACAAAATTTAGATGTGCACCGGAACGAACTACATAGTAATAATTTTTCTTTTACACAGGTAGTGAATAACTTTGCTTTTCATTACCCGAACAGCTAAGGAAGAGTTATGTTTTTGTGCATGTATGCATACATTTATGTTTGTAAATTTCCTTCCAAACGGCGGAGTAAATTTTGACAGTTAAAGTATTGTTAGATTCAAGTTCCTCCAGCTCTAATGCCCAGACCAGCTGTTGTGTATTTCATCGGAGCTATCTTCTCTGTTACACATAATACAGACAACTTGTTATCTCAAAGCTTACCTGTCTTATTGAAGTCACGTTACTATATTACACATATGGATATCTTAAAAATATCATGTGTGTTATGTTTCAGGTGACCTCCGATGAAGTCATCGAATGGGTTAAAAACCCTGTACCAGTGGATATATATAGACGACAGAATTGCAGACACGTCCAATTTACACACTGCAGGCCTAATATGTGTCCTCTTCAAGGTCGACATACTCCTGTAAGTATACAGACTTGTTCAAAAAGATTAACTATTTGAAAGCAATTTGAGTGGGTATTTCTTGATATGCGAAAGTTTCAAAATGAATTGTTTATTTACAGGAATGGTTCTATATGCGCATCTGCACCGTGTGCCCACGCGTTTACCCTTGGGTTGACAATCCTCTTGGAGTCTGATTTTGTAATAAATTAAGCAATAAATTAAGTTATTCTTATCTGAAGTTCTATTGTTATTGTTTTATTTTTTTAAGAAGTGCCTTTGCGTAATCAAGAATTTTTGTTGTAACTGAAATCAAGAAAGAAATAAAGAAGTCAAAATATTCATTATTCATTTAACTACGTATTATAGTACTCTACATAACCACATTCTTATACCACTGGATACATGGCAACATTCGGCTGTAATAACGTAAAAATAATGCTTGCAAGAGGTTGAATATGCATACAGAAAGATGAAGAATTATTCTCTTCCTGTTTTGCCTCAAAAATAACCTATTGCTGTCTAATTATCTGTTTATACCACCTTAATCTTAAAAGCGCACCGCCATCCACGAGGAGTAAGCCTGCGTCAGAGCCGTCAATCAGCATGTTTCTTTACTCTGTAACTCCATTCTATAGACTGCTTTGAGATTATAAAATGTCTCTTCAGACTAGGGTCAAATTCATGCTAGCTTAGAATCAAAACGCATCGAAACGTTAATCGAAACATTAAAATAGTAAATTCACTCTTATATCAACAGGATCTCTCATATTTCTCTGCTTCTGCTGATAGTACGTTTGTTTTAACTATAGCGAATTGTGATTCATGCTAAAACATCGTTTAACATGAATTGTCCCTAAAAGTGTGATGAAAAAACAACACCAAAGAAAAAACCTTCTAGTACATACATTTATTTTATTTTTACATCAAATAGTAACTATCCCATATCCAAAATGGTAAATACTAAGCCTTACCCCAAGACTATTTGAAGTTAGACTACATTTCCTGCTGAAATATAATCTATCTTTAAACGATTATATTTAAATACTGTTATGGCCCAATATTTTGTTAAACAGTAGGTAAAATGGCACGAATTAGAATACAAGACCCACTCCACTAAGAGATTACCAGGAGCCTCAGGATGGCCGGGGAGACAAGTCTTTCAAATCTCATCGACCAATTAAATCACAGAAAACTGTGATGCGTGTCCAAAGTAACGCATTCATTGGTTGAAGAGGCTCAAGACATGAGCGTTTCAGAGAAGAGTTTCAGACCTTACTTTTGAGAAATGTTATGTTATGTTATGTTTGGAAACTGGAGGCAGTACAGTGGGCAAGATGTCATAACTTCTAAAAATCATCGCTCACTTATAGTTATATGTAACAACTTAGGCCTGTATTAATTGGTATTATACGATGTCACGATAATTTTAATTCCTAATTACAGATTAAGTACTTATATATCATTGGTGATACGTTTGAGTCAATGAGAAAAATCACTTACAATCTAAGTTACAATAAACCATTTCGAACTATCTTTGACACGGTACAAGACATTGGCAAGTGTAAAATATTGAGTTGAACTATCTAATCGAGGTTTTCTATCAAGCAGGACTTCTGGTTAAAACATTTAGTTTGAATTTCATAAAATTAAAATAATTGTGTACAGTCAGTATCAGAAAGATGTTGACGTACAAAGTACTTAAAATGATCTTAGACTGTACAATATCAACGGAAGTAACTGGGATTTTGCTATAATGAAGTCACAATGAAGTCTTAATTTCGTATTATAGGTGAATTCTACATAAATATCCAATCATTGATACCTTAAAACTATAAAATATTAAGAAAGTACCTACTTGCAACCATTGCCTCATTCAACCTCGAGTAGACAATTTTCTTACACTGAACACATAGTACATTAGTTTCATTATTTTACGTAATATCAATTCAATAGAATATTTACAATAACACCGAAGAGTACATGAAAAATTGTAAACAAAAGTTATCACTAAAAGGAATAAAGCTATCACGTCCCTAATATAATAAGTTACTAATTCTAACTTATTGCTATAAAATATTTACAACTTGCGTTATGGTAAACGGTTCTTAGAATTGTGAAAATAATCAAATCGGGTATGTGAGAATTTACCGAGACAGAATGCGGTCTAGAAAAAGAAAATAATAATATATATATATAATAATATATATAATAATATATTAAAAGTATAACGATAATGATTTGTACCTATTTGTAACTAATGTCTTCCTAAGAATCGTTTACAAATCTTAATAAGTAAGCAACCATAATATCTGGCATAAACGAAATCATCTTCCTCATGAGGTAGAAAATCAAATTGTGTAAACTTACACAATAATATAAATATTTACATGTAGCGTTTAGATACGAAAAGACCTTAAACTAACATTTATAATAATCAATAGTTTAATATTAACAAAAGCATTATGTACAACTTTGTACATTAAAAAATAAAATAAGTTAGTAATACTGTAAATAATTTTAAAGCTTAATCTTCAGAAAATAAATGTTTTATTTTACTAAAATACTAATTAAAATTAATAATCAGTCAGATTCATAATTGAAGGTACAGTACCCGGTTTTTAGTTATGCACGTCCTACGAAAAGAAGTGTAGTTAAACCTCAATAAAATTATAATGACCTTAATCAAAGGTATCAAGCATTCAGTTCCGTCAAACCGTTCTAAACCAGACACTCAATTTTCTTCCCGACGTGCCAAATCAAAAGCCGGATATTGTAGTTATGATTAAAGGTGAAATAAAATGATTTTAATAAAATTACACCATAATATACTCCTTTCCCATTATCATTACAAAAGTTCATGACATTGATGCAGTATATATATATAAAATAGCATTAACATCTAAAATAAATTATTTGTTCCTCAACTAGATTACCTTTCTTTTACTAATAAATAGCTTCTATAAGCTTTTAATTACTGTAGATAATCAAGATGGTAGATACTCGATCTTCCAAGTGTCAAATTAGTTTACCATATAATATTAAAATTGTTTTTTATTAGTAGGTAAGGTATACTGGATATTACCAACATTATTATTTGCAAATTGCACAAAATACATGTAAATATTGATACCTTAAGCAGTTTCATTCAGTTAATCGGATCCGTCCAATCCATAATCGTCTTCTACTGGACTACAAAATCTTTTTAGACTGTTATCATTATCGTCATCACTTCCTTGTACATTACCCAATTTGTATTCTATAGACCGACAGACTTTTTAATTACAAACATGGTGGTCTCGCTTAAATCGACAGATTTCGCAATGTACTCGGCAACACCATACGAAACGACAGCGACATTTTTCTTCGTGATCTCTAACCCTTGTTTGGTAACCTCGACCACAGCAAAGAAGACGGCAACCGTCGAGACCAGCTGATGTTCTATTGCAAGTACGGCCACGTGTACCAAGGATGCCCAGTCTGCAAATAAATTCAGAAATAGTAAAGCTTAGAATCTACCGGTATCCAACTGAAGAATCAAATATTTTTTATTCTCAAAAGTATTAAATATCCTTAAAAATTATCTGCTAAGTAATAAGCAATTTGATAAGGATTATTTGTTACGGTATATTAATTAGCGAAGATAAACTAATGAGATTGTATCGCAGGACTTTATCGCATTATTACTATATTGTTTTCCACATTACATTATCTACTTGTTTATCCAACTTATTGATCGAAAACGTCATAACGTCATACCTTCCGTTCACGTTTAATGCAATTTCAAATATCACCTTGTTGTTAATATCACGTTGTGTATAGCATTGATCCCGTATAGTATCAACAAACTGAACGTTAATATTCGGAGAAACTTCAGCAGGCTCTGATCAGTAAACCCGTTGTATTTAGGATAATGCTAACAAATAATCGTTCCTATGTAATTCTACTTCTCTCTATGTCTGGAGATCAGCTGTTATAGGTGTTTGAAATAACAGTCAGATGATTATCTAGTCTAATCTATCTAATAAATAAATATTCTTACTCGTCATTAGGTTCACAGTAATCAGGCGAATCTTCCAAGTAGACCAAGTCAGTTTTGTTGGGTTTCTTCATGTCCATGTGCAGGGGTCTCAGCTTTCTTATATTCTTGCCTCTTTTACGTTCAACCACCTGTAATAAAGCATTAATTTATTTCATAAATTTCCTTTCATTGTGTTACCTTCTCACTGATCCTATCAAAAATAGGAATACGTACAAACCAGCTAGGGCTTAGACTAAGACCGTTGCTCAGTGTACCATTTGCAACCACTAATTACAGACGTAACTCCTTTAGGTACACTGCGGAGCGCACGCGGCTTCAATGAACTTCCTGGTTCATTGCAATTTGACATCTTCAGCACCAAAATCAGCAGAGTGAGACAGCTCTTTTTGCTAAGAGCTGCCTTTCTTTGCTGATAGTGAGGGTTGCACCGATCAAACTGTCAAATACTAGGAATAATCGTTCAATCTATTAGGAAACTTGAGATTCTTATAATGTAAATCTGTTGTTCTGGATTACTATTTAGTGCATGTATACATTTTGAAAACAGTGCACATTACCACCTACCGTATTAATGTTATTCCATATTGTTACTTAGCTATGGATGCTTGTTGTTAGCAATATACCTATTATGTTACCGGAAATGTATGAAATCAAGGAATTGTATACAAATCCTAGAAAATGTGTGTTAATACATAGAATTCCTGCCGTTCCACCGGAAATGTGTGAAATAAATGGGTTATTGTCTATATTTGCGGATGATTTTGTGGAAAATTTATATTTTTGAATGAATTAAAAAAAAATAACCACGAAGATTAATGCGGGAGCTTCGCTCCGCTCCGCTCCCGCATTAATCTTCTAACCTAATCTATCCAAGTTAAATTGCGTGGCGTGGACACTGCGCCCCGACCTGGATATATTATAGGTTAGAAGACTGAAGCGAAAGCGAGGCTCCAGCATTAGCCTAAGTGGTTGCATTTTTTATAACCACCATCAATATTCTTTGATACCATTTCATACATTTCCTGCTGCGCACTCGGCATTGTATACAATGCCTAGGCATTGTATAGAATTCCGGATTATACACATTTCCGGTAACATATATATAAATTGTTGTAACTAAAATATGTAATTAGTCTGTAATCCTTCTTCAAAAGTAAATAAATAAATAAAATTAAAATAAATTAAAATCTCTTTAGTCACATGTCCTAACTTAAAAAAATATCTTGCAATCAATTTCTTTATTATCAAATTCTAAACTATGAGTATCCAGTGTGATTGTAAGATATGTATGAAACTATCAAACAAAAAAACGTTAAATTGAACTAACCTTGACATGCGAAGCTCCTTCATATCTGGTGGAGAGTGCGTCACCCACCAGGCGCAATTGTGGCAATCGGCGCCAGCACACTCTAACTGAACAAGATCCCGACATGCCGTGGCATTTGCATACTCGCTGCATGCGACCACGTACAGCCTGGAAGTAAAAAGTAAGAATGTTACTATTTGATCCCTAAATCTGGACCTTACATTGAGATAGGTAATTTGGACCAAGTAAAACCGCTCGTTACCTCTCGTGATAAGCGCCACGGTCACGAGATTAACCCTGTAGTATGGAAAACCTCATGTAACTCAGATGATTCCTGGTAATATATAACGAACATCTACGTTCTATCTATACAAATAAATAAAATTGGAGTGTCTGTTTGTAATATTAAAATAACCGCTTTCTACTACATGTATATGAATGTATAATACGGTACACATACCAAAATATATATTTTTAAATTTTTTGTCTGTCTGTCTGTCTGTCTGTCTGTCTGTCTGTCTGTTTGTTTTGGCTAATCTCTTGAACGGCTGGACCGATTTGGACGGGACTTTCACTGGCAGATAGCTTATGTAATAAGGAGTAACATAGGCTAAAAAAAAATGCCAAAAACAAAAAAAAATAAACTGATTTTTTTATTAAGTACATTCCACGCGGACTAAGTCGCGGGCACAGCTAGTCTATAATATAAATTAGATGATGCTCATTAAACATCAGTAAGTACAAGAGTTAATAAATAAACATAAATTATTTGAACATGAAAACTTGACAATGAAAAATGCATAGAGCAGGATAACTTGAATTTTGACAATAAAGTTTGTATGATGAATGTGTATGTAAAATAATCCTCCGACACAAAAGAATCTCAGCCATGCAAAGTGATCGCGCCTAGCGGCGGGCTGCGGCCCAACCGTTCCTTGGGTGAAATTTCGTAGTTTCATAGAAGTTCAGATTGACCGCGGTAGATGGCGCTGGATTGTTGTCGTTTCAGATTCAGTTCAGATAAAAAGTTTACTAATATTATCTTACCCTTCGCCCAGCCTCGTTGTTATGAAGATTTACAAGTCCCTCATCAACATTCTTATCTTCCTTTGAATCCGAAAAATCCTTGCTGAACATTTCGCCGTATCTAATGTCCTGTAATAAAAGAAAAAAGAGATTCAGACAAATTTTAAACACGGTTCGTCATATATGCTAGACATAAAACCGACTTAATCGGAAGTATATACATTACTTTTTATATACATGACGTATCGAGTTGTTGTAAATTCTATGGTTTCATATTCTCATCAAGCATGATTGAGTGTTACGGGCAGAAATAACATTATAATCATTCGCTACAAGCGAGCTGGGACCAAGTCTAAAAACTTTCAGAAAATCCCTATAAGTGATTTGTGGTGGAATTCAATAATCACATCGCGTTTTTTGTGAATATATTGATCAAGTTTTTCACAAGCAAAAACAATCGCTAGGAGCTCCTTTTTATTTGAGCATATCTACCCTGGGTGTTGGTTACGCGATGCATACTCCACTGGGCGGCCGTTTTGCATGAACACAGCACCGAACGCCAAGCTGCTCGCGTCCACAGATACCACCAACGGCTGTTGAACATTTGCAACACAGTCGCAAGACTGGAATATTAAGATTAAGTTATCGAACGTGGCTTTTGTCCTATTTCCCAAGTCCACGAAACATCTTTTTTCAATAACCGAGTTAGTGGAAAAATATCTTTGGTACAAATTGATATATATTTTGGTCAAAAACCAAAAACCTCACGATCTTAAGGTTCGCATAATTTATGTTCTCACTTTCACAGAAGCGACTTTCATTCCATCCTTTTTAAACATGACTTAAGTATCTCACTTCTTTAAAATATGACTTAAAGTCCCAGCACACTTATTATCAGCAATTGCAGATTTTAAATAATTAATATGTACACACTTCTATTGTAAACAAACCAAAGCCCCGATGCAGGCCTACAGCGTAGACCTGCATCACCGTTGCCCAACCCTGGCTGACGCGACGGCGACGTTACGAGTCTCCAACACCCCTCCAGCTGTTGCATGATATTTCATTCATTTAACTATTTTTTAGAGCTTTGTTCATTATCAAATTTCCGGTCACAATAAACTATTCCGCACAGTTTATCATTTATTCCACTTTATGTAGAGTAAGTTCTTGTAAAAAAAAAATCTTGCAAGTAAGAAATATTTTTTAAATGATCAGGTGCAATCATAATATATCACATCAAGAAGATTGGATTATTTTAGATAAAAAAAAACC
This sequence comes from Eilema sororculum, assembly GCA_914829495.1. Classification (NCBI taxonomy): domain Eukaryota; kingdom Metazoa; phylum Arthropoda; class Insecta; order Lepidoptera; family Erebidae; genus Eilema; species Eilema sororculum. The sequence goes on from OU618532.1 coordinate 7,034,228, forward strand.
TACAGAAAGAGCTTTGAACCATTCAAATTTTGAAATTACAAACGATGCAGTACCCGAGATAATGATGGAACGATCTTGCCGAAATGACCAACCAACTAGATGCAAAAAAATTACGAAATCTTCTAGACCAAATCTTTCAAATATAGTCAACATAAAAGCTGCAAATCTATTTTTATTACCGGTCAATAGAACTAAAATTTCACAAACACTATTAACAGTATAATATTATTGTTTCCTACGAATTAACATAACTAAGAAGGAAACATATCAAAAGTGTAATTACCTCAGAACAGCCTCCCCACTGCCAGTGCCTCGGTGTGCGTTTCCTGACGCGTGAATCGCAGGAACATTCATTGAGCTCACCTCGGCTACAAGCACGTGCAACCGCGTGCGCCAATGCCGCCGCTGACAGAGCATGCACAAATGCTGACTCACGGGATTCTGAAAATAATATCCGTAAAATTAGTAAAACATTAAAGGTAAATGTTGAAGTTGCTCTTGTCACCTCTTTCTACCGATAAAGGATAACTAATATTTTATTCACAATAACAAGCGCAATAAAAATCACTCTTCGTGTAGGAATTTGGGACACGCGCCAATTTCACCCATTTCTCTTGTGTACTTGTAGATTGACAGATGAGGCTTTAGTGCAGGGTTTTCTGGAATCTGAGGGTCAGACTGCAGTCACCCCTAAGGAAGAAAAGATTAACTAAACTATGGAAAGGAGGAGTTTAAAAGAAGAGCGTATGTGAAGCTTAATAAAAAAAAACTAAGCACGTAATATTCTATGAATCCCAAAATCAGTAAAGTTGAAATAACTTCACAATGCTAAAAACATTCAGATACAGATTGAAATCCATACATACGTCCATTGAACCGGCAATACTTACAATAACCAGTGAGTTAGATCTCTTTTAACATTAACCAATTAAATTTAATCTTATAAAATCTCAACGATAGGAAAAGGTTGGCGGGTCTTGATAATTGGTTATGTTGTTAGTAGTTTACATTAAACAAACTGAGCTTCTCCATCAACAAGACACACACGTGATCCCACTAATCGACATATAAAAATAAACATTTTACGTCCAAAATGAACTTCTATGAAATCTGTCTTGAAGTGATCTTAAATACACTCTTTGAATTTGTTCAAAAACAGATGAATGTGTCAAATAATATCAATGTTCATTGTAATAATGAATTACATAATCATTAGTATCTCTTTTTTTGGGGTAGGTTGAGAAACATTGTAAAGAAGAAAACGAAGCACATGGTATTTAATACACATAATAGTAGTCTAGCAAACGGTGACTTTTTAGTATTATTAGATGTATCTATGGATTAAAATCAGTTTCCTATTTTGATGTCCTATATTATAATGCATGGTGCATAAAATAAATCCTACCATAAATCATTTAAAATTACTTTAAAATAACGAATCTTCCGAAGATTTCAAAATATCTGTACTGAATATCTTCCATATTTGATGAAACATAAACAATATAAATAGTTAAACAGCATGCTGTTGACTGACAAGCGTCGAGACGATTACACATCAAACGAGATACGTATGTGGACTTCACAGCACATCATCGACATCCTTTCGAGGTTAGTGGTTTACTCGTATTTGTGTAAAAAGCTTTTATGTGCTGCAGCTGCAGATCATATTCTGAAGATGAACCACCGATGTGTTTAGCTTCTGCAGCTAAATCTTAATTTAAAATAGTGATTCAAACTTATGCTGTGCTTTTGAAAACAACATCAAGCATCCTTCTCTAGAAGTATTTGTTTTTTGTCAGTTTTATCATCCACACGTAGAATTACAAATCTATGCATCCACATCCATTTATATTTTAATGGTACCCACAAATCCTGATAATAAAGTACTGTACTTCTTCTTGATCATCTTAATAAGTTTAATGCATAAGAGGAATTGGTTAATATTATAATACCACTTACTGAATTTAAGTACCCCGCCAAATATGTCAGTGGAGTTCTCCACGGTACTGCAGTTCCACCTGCTGTGCCGGAACTGATGTTGGCACTCCTCCACCGCTTGCGCTGCACCGGTTTGAAGAACCTGGAAGATATAATCGAGAACGTTACTATCTGACTTATCCTCATAATGTATATGACCTTTGTATCACATCTTTTTATAAAAAAGGAGTAATAGTGACCAACATTACTAATATTCTATCATAATCAGTCAATACTAACTCCTAATACAATTATATTATTAGGAGTGGGTTAGTGGTTCATGCGGGGGCTGCACACGCTCACCGAGTGTCCGGCATGGGCCGGTACGAGGCGGTTCTCACCCTCGCCACCCTGCTCACAGCAATGGTCCGCTGCGCGGACGCGTGGGCGGCCGGCGTCTCCTTCAGCGAGCAGGTAATGGTCGTGAAGGAGACGGGGGAACGGGAGAGGTGGCGCGAGCGAAAGAGAATCGCGGATCGCGCCGCCCGCGCGCGCAGGCAACTCGGGCGTCGGAGGGCACTGACTGACCTCCGTCCCCCATGAGCGCGGGCCTGGGGGTGACGGGTGGGTGACGGGTGGAGCCGCCTGTCACCCCAGCAGAAGCAGGCCACGGCGGCGGCGCGCTAAAAAGAGCGCCTCTCCATTCCGGGGACGAGTCCTGAGGAGGGCCAGACCGTAAGGGATGGCCCTGGGTCAGCGGGGGTGCGAGGGATATGTCGATGACAACCTCACCTCCGGCCTTGCACCACGACCCCCAATCGGCGTGCGGTTTAGTCGGTTCGAGTCCGACATAACCTCCGCTTCCGGCTCCGGAAGGGGGGTATCAGAGGGGATTTTAATGAGGGGAGTGTAATGGTAGAACTCGAATCGGAATTCTCGATCGTAGAGCCAACTTCTCCAACCATAATTATTTTGGTATGGGACGTCTTAACAGGTTGGTTCAGTTCAAAAATTGGTTCAGAGTTACGAGCATAAATAGATAAACATTTCTGAAACTAAGTCTATATTTTACATTCACCCATAGTCTTTCTTCGTACCGTGGACAAAATACCGCGCTTATGTAATATTTTATGGCATTTTCTGTCAGAGAAAGCCTTTTTGTGTCAAATAGGCTTACCTCTATCACGTAGGACGAAACAGCAAGAAAACCTACTAACACCTGGTAGAGTTACATGGCTTCTGAGATAAACAAAGACAGTATCCATTTCCATACTTGTTTGTGAACAGAAGAACTTTTCACGAAAGTTAAAACGATTAACCTACTTACACACTCCCACATTTAACTTTTATTATTTTACAATGACAAAAAACTTCTGATCTTCAAAGCGCTATAAAAATTCAAATCACGAAGTAATATTGGTACAGTGTGAGCCGTAAAATATGTTAAAATGCTCTTCAAATCGGTGCTTAGTTTCATAACCGATACATTGACGGTTTTTAAATTGAGAAAAATGAACAATTTCGTGAAATTATCTGTCTAAATGAGATTTCGTTGGGTGATCGATATGACCTAATAATGCAAGTCCTTTTGACTTGCAGTTTCTTGCACAGTGTCGTATATTACACCGATGAAATTGTTAATAAGGCTTGAAAATCTTATAAATACACGCTGTATTTGAGATAGTAAAATAATATAGATTTAACTGAATCATCTTCTGTCCTCCGTGGATTTAACATTTGAATACAGTGGCGACCTCTGATTTATTGACATTTCAATTGACTCACTCTGAGATTATGGTAATAGATACTATTATATAACCTCTAATGTATTATTAAAGTGAACAGAGGAACTGGCTACCATAGCTTGTATCATACAGCTAAAAAAGTAATGAACTACAAGTACTTATATAACTACTTACTCGAAGTGAATATATCTTAGCAATTATTTTAATATCTTACTTATCAACGACAATCTCAATTAACTCTGAAACCGTTAAGATTATCGTTTACGACGCTCTCGGAGGAAATTGCAAAGTAATTGCATGTTTTTATAAACTAAAATAAAATTGTCTTTAATGTCATTCATAGGATGAGTCTTGACTTGTGCGAGCATCATTCTTATCTGTAAGCAACCCAATTAAAGTGTTTAGTTTCTCTGTCAACATTTTTGACAGTGAGTTAACTAAACACAAAAACTGAAAATAAACGCGATAATCCCATATCTTTGTATGTTGCCCGCCCCATGCTGTTGAATATTTATGAACTTTGGATAATCTTAGTTGGTATCAACTGACAAGTATAAGCAAAAACTGCGAACAAGCTAAGTAAAACCTTCCTGGCATTGTTTGGGCATAAATAGGCAATACATTCAATTATCGAATCATCATAACATATTCTATACTAGCTGTGCCCGCGACTTCGTCCGCGTGGAATGTACTTAATAAAAAAATCAGTTTATTTTTTTTTGTTTTTGGCATTTTTTTTTAGCCTAAGTTACTCCTTATTACATAAGCTATCTGCCAGTGAAAGTCCCCTCCAAATCGGTCCAGCCGTTCCAGAGATTAGCCAAAACAAACAAACAGACAGACAGACAGACAAAAAATTTATAAATATATATTTTGGTATGTGTACCGTATATACATTCATATGCATGTAGTAGAAAGCGGTTATTTTAATTTTACAAACAGACACTCCAATTTTATTTATTTGTATGTATAGATGTATAGATTTAGACTCCGATATTTAATACGATAATAAATTGTCAAAATTACCAATAAGCACTACCTTCATCAAATTTTAAAATAAGCGCCACTGAATAAACTGCTTAGTAGATGTTAGACTTGTGTTAGAACCTGCCAGGTGTCGTTCAAAGCAATTTAATTCCTTATCGATACGAACATTCGTGAAAGTGAAACTATGCCCTAATGTCTTTGTGATGCGCTTTTACGACTCCTTAAAGAGCTGTTTCTGCCATCTGCCTTTAAGCTTCGTTTTAAATTCAGTCTTATTGGTTTCCTTTTATTTCACTGAGATTTTGTTTCTCTATCGCCGTGAAAGCTTATCTTAACTTTGTTTCTTTTAATTTTACACTAGCCAAGCCGCCCACGCTTCGTCCGTGACAAACAAAAACCCCGTCTAATTGCACATAATGTATGAGAATCTGCCCCACTTATGACATTAATTATGGTTACTGCTCGTGCAAAGTAGCGTGATGATATTATAGCCTATAACCTTTGACGATAAACGGTTTTTTTTTATAAAGGACACGTCAATTTGACTTTACCTCGCCTGATGTTGAGCTAAAGGTAAAGTCTCGGACAGAGGATCACCATCGTAAACATGTACCATGTTAACAGTGGTGGCATTTGGCTTGATGGCCTCATCAGATGCCTTTTCACGCCCCGCTTAATGGACCCGGGACTGTAGGAACAAGGAAATGCCTAGTCTTTAGAAAAGAACCGCGATAATCCCACATCTTTGTATAAAACATAACATTAATTAACTATTGAACACAATAAGATTTTTTAGTTCGAACTAGTTGTTTCTGAGTTTGAGTTAGTTTCTTCAACTGTATAATATTAGTAGGTATAGATTTTTAAGAATCTCAATAAGTATTATAAGTAATAAGTGGTATGGGTAATGGACTGCTGAGACGAGGTCTCGGGTTCGATCCCAGGTTTAGACACACACCAATGACTTTTCGATTCTTTTCGAAGTTATGTGTGTATTTATCGCTGGTTTATAAGTGCCCGGTTAATGGCAATAGGCTCGCCACCTATTACATTGGGACCTAAACATAAACTGGCGAAACGTGGGTGCAAGCACCTCTGCCTACCCCTTCGGGGAATACGGGCGTGAGTTTATGTTATGTTATGTCAATAAGTTTGTTTCTTATTGAAGTTCTGTAATAGTAACATTATTCTCGTAGTAGATAAATGTTACTATTGTGAAACTGCTGAAAGAATTTGTATAGCTATATTATGAAATCTCACCTTAATCATATTATCAGATAGCACGCAGAGCTGCTTCTGTCGTTCGGCCAAATATTCGAGCCTGTTGCAGGATTCTTTGTGTAGCACTGTGTAAGTCTCCATGGACGTGTTGCCGATTTGTTCTTGTGGTCGCGGCGCTGCGAGGTTCCTGAAAAAATCAGTCATTATTTGAAATGGTATCCTTCGTTACAGAAATAACATACATATACAGAAATTTTCGGAAGGGTAGTTAATTTTTTGATAGGCACTGACCTAGGACATTGGACTATTGTAGGATTGTGAGAACATAAATTTGTCTGTAGAAACATTGATGCTAATTCTGTTATGTCAAAACTAAGTAAAGTACGCTAAAAATCTCTAAAATTTATTATACACCCAGATTATATAGTCGTTTCGTAAAAAAAGATTTAGGACACAGTTTCAATAGCAAAATCGCATAGAAGTATTAAATTAATCTTCAGCCTTAAGGAAACTCGCCGCCGGGCTACCCTCTTATAACTCTGATGGCCATCGTTTGCTGTGAATTAAATTAATACTTATTTCCAAACCATTTACAACAAGTTCTGACAATGTAAATGTACGTAGTGTTGAGCATACAAAATGTATTTTGAAGAATGCATAAAAATGTTCACTTATTAAGATATTCTATTTTGGCGATTAAGCCATGACAAAATCAAGGATCTATTGTAATTCTAAGTTTTTTTTTAATTACTTCAAAAACGAATCAGAGTTGAAATCTTAGATCTTCCCTTTTACAGACAAGGCTTTTCGCAATTAAATATCAAAATCAACATTCTGACGATCGTGCAATAGTTGGTAAATTCGCACTAAAATTAATGGATTTAAACTCTATTCGTGAAGATAATCATTAATAAATAAATCAGAGGTAGGTAGCTTAGGTTATTTAAGACCTATAACACTAAATTCAACTGTCTGGTACATTATTATACATGGCAATCAAATTTACTCAATAGTAATACAAGCTCTATAAATTTGAATGCTTCAAAAGCCTTTAAATGGGATCCTAATAAAATAATATGACATATATCAATTGACTAGCCTAAGCTTTCCCAGATGGTTGAAGGTTTTAGAGATTACAGATCAACCGTTCTGACGAAATCGAAAGTTTTACATAGCACTAAATGTCCATTTATGGTAGAATTACATTAACTCAAAGTGGTTTAACAAAATGGGCAGCAATTTGCACTCTAGTTATCCAACCATATCCGTCCTGAGTTGAAAGGAGAAAAGCAAGACAGATGCAGTATTATTCAAACATTCAAACTATCTAAAAAACCTATGTCTATCATAAAATAAAGATGTATTATTGATATTTACAGAGAATTGGTGAAACCTATACCTCCATAGCAGATGGGTCTTAGAGAGGAAAACTCGAACATTAATTATTCTTAGCTCCTCTAACTAGATTGTTAGAACTTATGTAAAACTGAAACAAACACCTGAGCAACGGCTGTTACTGACAAATAAAAAGTACCTAGTGGTTACAAAGAAAAAAAAACTCAGCTAATTTGCTTATATTGAAATAGATCTACCAACTCAAGTACCAGCTGAAGGGACTTAGTAAAATAAAATAATAATGTCGAACATCATCGTGTCATATAATGAAAAGCAGCTTAGCGTATGAGTGCCCTCTAGGAAACAATAGCAAAAATATAAGGTAATTAAAAGTCGAGACGTCCGCCTCCACTCAAATGCGAAATGCCACTCGAATAAAACAAAACTCGCTATTACCTACCCTCTACATTTGTTCCATTTTTTGAAAAATATTCTCTATTCAAACGGACCAATGCGAAGCGGGTACGGCACGACCGTTGATTGGCCGACGACCTCTCAAGTGCAAGTGGAAATAAAAGTGCCCGGTTAAATGAGACTCGCTGTCTCTTTCGTGCTCATTGAGCATGTATGTCGTTGTTTCGCTCGGCTTTACTTTTTAATTGCAAGCATGAGAGTATGTGTAAAGGGTTGTGGGACCTTGAGTGTTGCACGTGCAACAGAGCTCCTGCAGGGAAGTGCATTCAGTGTTTAAATAAGGGTAGGGATTGTTTACGTCGTGCGAGATAGGATTTGTGTCGGGAGCAATCCGTATCGTGTACCGAGGTCAATGGAGCTTGATGAGTCATTGAATGTATTTTGTGTTTTTTTTTTTTCATTCATATTAGGAAGAGGGTTTCAGAATTTAATTAGATGCTTGGATTGTAACATCTTAAGTAGATACTTTGTAACATTTGTGGAGCCTGGTTTGATAGCATAGGAGATTTTAGTTTCTACGATTTTACGAGGTCGTTCAATTATTGTGTGTTAGGCTATAAAACGACTCGTAATCTGAGAGCATGAGTTAGGACATAGTAGTGCAATGGACATAGATACAACGGGTAAACTTTGTAATTTTAGCTGACTTTTAATTGAGTGCGCGTTTTTAATTTTAGAGAAGCCTACTTTAGCTTGATTATTTTACTAGTTAAGATTTTTGACGGTTATTTTAGTTTTCTATCGGTTGACTGAATGACTGAACTGATGATCCTTCGAAAGAAAACTACTAGCTACTGTATTATCTTTAGTATTATCAAAATAATTTACAATATCTTTAATAGTTTTAAAATAGAACCTCTTCTAATAATAATCTTTATTTTATTTTAATACCAGCATTAACTTTTTCACTAAACAATATATTAACACAGCTATCGCGTGTTCACTACCAATCAAGTTGGTAACACTGACTAATAGCGTTACCAACATACAAGCACCGATCCATTTCCGCTTTTACTACTTCAATGTGGCTTCCGGTCGTTTTAATAGTTAGCGGAAAAGCATTTTAAAAGCCTAGAAAATATTATATGCATGATTTTATGGTCGACGTGGACGTAGTATGGTATTAAGGGCTTAAATAACTTCCAGAGGTGTATGTTCGTATATCCTTAAGTCCCCTACATCACTGTTACAGGACAAGTAGTTTGTAATGAAATGTACGGTTACTCATAAATATCATGGCACGATTTTAAAAAAAGAATTCCGATTTCCATATGGCAATGTTTATGTCATGACGTCAAATTCGAAGATCTCACAGAGGTGAAACGGACATGTAAAATAGTTTATTGTTTCTGGTCTTTTAACCAATAATTTGGCTTGTACCATTTTGATACTTTTATATAGATTTTTATTCTTTGCCACTTGTATGATAACTTCTTTGTGATGATGATCATGATATAATACCTAGTTGAATTATAACATACATTTTAATACTAATTGCCTGAATTCGTCGCCGTGGCATCATAGTGAGGGGACTTAAGGTTTTAAAATACATAGTATAATGTAAAGAAATAAAGAGAATTCATCGCAGCGTCTTCTTAGCGTTATTTTCGCCAGTATCTGACACTTAAACCCCAGAGACCGAACCCCCTTAACTATTTCTTCTTCTTTCGATTTGGGTTAGATCGGAAAGCATTATGTTTTTGTGAAAGTAATAGAATTCGATAAAAAGCATTATGTTTTTGTGAAAGTAATAGAGTTGGGGGTGCGACAGCAACTGCTGTCCCCAACTCCTTGAAGAAAGCCTGTGATAGAGCGTCATCTTTTAACCAAGATGAGCTGACGCGACACCAAGAAAATGATGATAGTGTAAAGGTTGAAATAAATAAATAAATATTTAATTAATAAAAATAAATAATAAGTTTCTTTATCCACATTTGATAACCCATATTACAAATGATGCTTGGTAAGAATAAGGGGCTCATGTTTTGGCAGCCGAATCAAGCAGGCGGTACTCCTGGACATGGCGCGTATAGTGAGGAAGTTTCTCTCTCAGGAGCCCTAGCTACCAGTAGCTTGGTCCCTGTACTCGATGCCGGTGGGGTAGGTACTATTTTTTATATTTTAAAGTATTATTTGTATTTTTAAGATATTATCACATTTAAAAATGTAATTTTAAGTATTTTTGAGAATAGAGATAATAATAATAATGCTGTTCTAGATTATTTTAATAAAATAAAAAGCATCTCGATACGTAACTACGAGCTACTCGTTATAGTAACCAAGTCTCTTACCTTTCTAAGTATCAAAGGTTTTACACAAAACATAAACATTGAGGCGTCATAAAACTGTATTAGCGGCGTCTTTAAAATATAGATAAAATAACTAGTTCTCAAACATTCCGTTAGACGTAATAATAGTGTGGATATACACGCACAACTATTTAAGGTAAGGCAATTACTCAAAAATCTTTAGAGTCAATATTGACGGCCGTGTGAAGGGCCGGCCGGCTTATCAGCTAGGGCCTAAGGGCCTGGGAAGGTACGATCGCTATCGAAAGTGTAGATGATTGAATATCGCTATCGAATTCTATTAGTATTTTAAAATGTGACAGTGTGTATTATTCACCGTTAATCGCTCGGGATGTTTACACGTTATTAAACGCCATATTTTATGGAATGTGTTTATGTTTTCAAAAAATCTTATACCTACATTCTACAAATATTCTACAACATTCCACACAACGCTCTCTAGACCCATGGTAAGCATAGCTTAACTAGCTTGTTATGGAATCTAGAATGCGGATAAACATTACGTTACCGTACGTATGTTAACGTTGAATAACACGAAATATCATAAATAGTCAAACTCACGGGTCAATGCTTCTTTTAGATTCTCAATATTAATATAATAATTTAGTTTGTATAAATTTAAAATAAAGTATAGGGGCTTTATGGTTTTGATAGATTCAATGCAGTTTATTATATTTACTTTTTCTTTCTAATAGAATTGATATCACACGTTTTGAAAACGTTCGCTTAAGCCCCAGAGTCGACACGCACCATTTCAATTTCAATTGTATATTACTTCTTGTAAACTTCGCCGGAAGTACGCTGATTCAAAATGCCTCAGCAAATCTCTTTGAATATAGCCAAAAGATCACAGTGTGTAGGAATATTTTCCAGGAAACGTCTAGTTTGCAGGCTGTCCTTTGTGCAAACTTGCATTACAATAGTAATGTCTAAAGAGAAATATGCGCAAAATGCTTTGACAAATTCCTTCAATATATTACAGTCTATAGTTCGCGGTTTTCAATGTTTTATGAAGAATATAGTGACTGGCTATTAGGATTTCAAAGGGTCAGTTGGAAAACGATAAAGTTTTGCGATTACGCAAAATTTCCTTGGTGGTCCTCGCACTATTTTTTTTGTCATCAGGAAAAGACGTAGAAAAGCAAGGAACTGTAACTGTCATACTGAAGAGAATTTGTGAATTATAATTATATGTGTTTATGCAGACTAACACTACAAAAGATGCAAGTTCAACTATAAAATATAACATATTGTACAGAATAATTCAGAATTTATTTCAATGCTCACACATTCGGCGTTAGGGCAGCGCATTTAACATGAGATGCTTACACACCTTATATATTTGCCTATTAACCTGACAATAAACCGTATTTTGAACTCAAATTACCGAAATGTATTCGATGTTCAACCTTAGTAGACACTAAATAAGGTTGAAATATCATAAAAGTGTGTAAACAAAGAATTTTTCTCACTCCGTTGCGAAATGCTCAACAAATGAGTAGTTCTAAGTTATGAAAATACTTTGCTGGCGCAGTAAAAGATTGTTAGAACCAATACTATGCCTACAGATAAAACTGAGAACGATGTGGCTTTCACAAGTCTTAAATTGGAAGGAATCAATTCAAATCACTACAGAAACTCCGTCAACTAAGCTGGATTTATTACAGGATCAGAGTAAAGCATTATACAAATAACATAAACATAAACTTACGCCTGTATTCCCCGAAGGGGTAGGCAGAGGTGCTAGCACCCACATTTCGCCTGTTTATGTTTAGGTCCCAATGTAACAGGTGGCGAGCCTATTGCCATTAACCGGGCACTTATAAACCTGCGATAAATACACACATAACTTCGAAAAGCATCGAAAAGTCATTGGTGTGTGCCATGGTAAACCTGGGATCGAACCCGAGACCTCGTCTCAGCAGTTCATTACCCATACCACTAGGCTACTGCAGATTATAAAAGTTCTCTTTTTATTTTACAACCACTAATGTTATGAATTGGAGATGAGAGAGAGATGTGAATTCGAACAAGAGCTACGAAAGATCTATTATCAATATTGGTATTATTTTTTAATAATTTTATTAAGATGAATGAATAACTTCTGATTTTGCTTATCATAGCTTCGAGACGAAATCCTACACCTGAACTACATCCATTAATCAGCAAGGACTGCAAGCTGAAAATCTTTACAGAGGCAATAGAAAGGGTTAACGACCCTTATGAACTTCATTAATAAACAAACAAAATACTTATTATAAAATGTCATAAAAATATTTCATACGTTATAACACTCATAATAATAAGCATAAACAGCAATAAAAATATATAATGTTAGCACGCAACACAAATAATATATTAGTTTATAATTTAATACCCTGATTGCACGAATGCGGTAATACCGAGGAGGCCTTTTCATAAGTCTGGAAATCTCCTCGGATACCTACGTTTTTCTATACATAATGTTGAATCTCTAAATATATATAACTCGAAGGTGACTAACTCACATAGTGATCTATCAACAACACACAGCCCAAACCACTTGACGGATCGGGCTGAAATTTTGCATGCAGGTAGATGTTATGACGTAAGCATTAGCTAAGAAAGGATTTTTGGAAATTCTGCTACTAAATGGATAAAATAAGGGATGGAAGTTTGTATAAAAGTCCGTCATTTTCAGAGCTAAATGCACTGAATTTCATTATCCTGTGTCTTTTAAGAAATAAATGAACACGTAAATCAGCGTTTTTCAAAATTTTACTACTAAGAGGGTAAAATAGGTGATAAACTTTTGTATGGAAAGTTCGTCATCTTCAAAGTTAGAAGCATGAAACTTCGTACACCTACGTCTTTTGAGAAATGTTTTGTCGCGATAACCGACATTCACGCGAGTGAGGCCGCGATCATAAGCTGGTCTTATATTTGAGAATTAATTAGTTGCAGAATTTATGTTTTGATTTTTTTTACTACTCAGGCGGCAGACAGACCATGCCATGATGGAAAGTACCGTGGCCCGTAGACGTGTGCATCACCAGGGGCCTCACACTCGTGAAGGCGAACCGGATGTCGGAGGTCATAGAAAGACCTCTGTGCTCCATGAACGCTGGCCTGGGGGTGATCGGTGGAGCCGCCTGTCACCCTAGCAGTAGCAGGCCGCGGCGGCGGCGCAAAGTGCGCCTCCTCGTACCCGGGGCTAGATGGGGACACTATGGTCCCCACAACCCGAAGGGGGCCATCTCGAAAGAAATGGTCCTGGGTCTGCCGGGGTGCGAGAGATATCCTTTCGGCAATCTCACTTCCGGCAACCAAAGACCCAAGACGGCGTTCGTTTTAGTCGTTTCTAGTCCGACATAACCACCTCCACCGGCTCCGTGGGGGTGGTATCCGTGGGGATTTTGCGAACGATAAAAAAGGGGCCTCACGCTGGCGCTGCCAACTCTGTAAGTACCTTCCAATGCCCTTCTTGAAGAAGCCATGTGTCTCTTGATCCATCATCAATTCGAATATTTAATTATCAATATTACATAGTTTGCTTTTCGTATTCTAAGCACCGCCGCGGTCGTACTGTACCGTTGATCCATTTCGATAAACCTTGTCAAGCACTTACGTGAATTACCCTCACACATTTTTGCGTAATAAAATTATCGATTTAGAGTTTTGGGAATTTTAATGAAATTTCCTTTTATGGTAAAAAGTCCTGACCCAGGTAAAAAAAGTAAGGTTAATGAGAATGAATGGATATATAAATGCTTGTTAGTCTTTTACAAAAAATGCTTGCAGCCATCTATTTGGAATTTGCCACTGCAGCGATAGCTTATAGCAAGGTAGGCCAGTAGTGATCTGGTAAATAATTGAATAACTCATTTGAATTCTTAAAACACAATATGCTCATGCGAACCAATACTAAATGCATTAAGACGTTAACTGTTACACTTTGGTAATTAGCCTGGATACCGTTATCACAACAGGAAGGCAATTGTTGACTTGCGTCCGGTGTCGAAACGTCACTGCTTCCACAAAGAAAATTCAGTCTACTTCCTCTGTATTCTTACTGACACAAGGGTCATAATACTATGCTCAAATCTACAGGTTATCTTGTTAAACGCATGTAGACACGTTCGTGTAATAAATTAACGTTGCGTTACAAAAAAAAACGTATGTAGGTGGGATTTGAAAGGTTTAGTGAAAACTGAGACGATTAATTATCATTAAACACGGTATAACGTGGTGCAGTACCATAAAACTGTTAAAACAGTTGTCAAATTGAGATACTAATAAAACGTCGATACAAGAGTAAATATCTATACAAATAAAAATGAAGTGTATGTTTCTGATGTTAAAATAACATTCTTACCAGAATATTGACTGCATATGAATGCATGATACTAAGAATAAAACACTTTTTTTTGGTCTGTTCTGAATGTCTTGTTTGTTCCGGGAAATCAAGTAAAAAGCTAGATCAATCCCAGTAAAATATAGCTTTTTTTTCCGTGCGGACATCCCCTCGGGTACCCCCTCTGCCGGAGCCGGAAGGGGAGGTTATGTCGGACTCGAACCGACTAAAACCGCACGTCGACTGTGAGTCGTGGTGCTAGGCCGGAGGTGAGGTTGTCATCGACATATCCCTCGCACCCCGGCTGACCCAGGGCCATCCCTTACGGTCTGGCCCTCCTCAGTAGGGGGGCCAACAATAAAATATAGCTGTGCTCTTGAAAAATGAAGTCCGAAATACAGAGGGAAACTTAGTTTGTGGCAAAGATTGTGGCTAAAATAATCATGATCTGAAAACAATGCGTGAAGTGTAAAGGTCAAATGAGTATAGTTCATACAAAAAAACAGTATCATAAAGGTTTATTGCAAGCAAGGCAGCTTGAGGGGAACTGAAACCCTCATAGACCTTACCAGATGGCTGATATTGTGAGTGTGAGCTCACATAGCGCATAGTTTGAAGCCATAAAATGTCTTGCAAATAAAACGTATAACAACCAATCATAGTGATTTGAAATTTTATCATATCGGTCGTTAAAGCAAATGTGCAGAGAGCTAATTTATAAATTTTATGGCTTTCAAGTGGTAATGAAATTGATGCATCGATTTAAATTGATTTCGCGTATTTGATGCGTACTATTAATATGATTAGGCTTAGTATCTTCAAGCCATAGTAGAAGTTCATGCTCTCCAGGGATAGGTCTTTGAATATTTTAAACGTTATAAAAAATAACTCTCCTAAATGTAATAGTTCTGCATACGAAAGTAATGTAGGCATTCGAATAGTCACCCTATAGGTAGAAAATGGTGTCACACGACCTGAAAATGGTGGCTGGGACAGACTGAATGCGGAAAACGGAGGATCAGCAGAAATGGCGCACATTGGGACAGGCCTATGTCCAGCAGTGGACTGCAATAGGCTAATTGATTGATTTATTGATAATATTTGAAATCAAAGAAACCTAAACCTTTAAAGTTTAGGCTTAGGTTTCTTTGGTTTTAAATATTGACCAGGCCCTGTAGTAGAAGTATATCTTACCCATGCTTGATTATCTGATAAAGTACAAAATTAAAGCCGTACAGGTTGGAATGCGGGGTGAAGCAGGGAGGCCTGTCTTCTCCGAAACTTTTCAACCTGTACGTAAACGCCCTGAAAGAGGAGCTCAGTAGCACTCGTGTCGGATGTCATATTGACGGTGTTTGTGTAAACCACATCAGTTATGTGCCTCCGTGTGTGGCTTGACTAGCTTGCTCGAAATATGTGAAAGGTATATCCACAATCATGGACTTGTATACAATGTACAGAAAAGTGTATGCATGGTCTTTCGGACCAGGGGTCGAAAGGGCCCAGAAACAATCGCACCTGTTATGGAAGGTATAGGATTAAATAGAGTGACAGAGTTTAAATACCTTAGACATTTGGTGACCTCTGACCTGAAGGATGATGCAGACATACGCGAGAGCGAAGGGCGTTGTCTGTAAGAGCTAAATATGATCGCCCGCAGATTTGCTCGTTGTTAGGAAAGCGCTTTATACTAGCAGTTTGTGGGTCTCATGCACGCAGAAACAGTTTAGCGCCCTTTGCATCCGATAGAACAACGCATTTAGGATGCTGTTGGGTCTGCCCCGACACTGCAGAGCGCTTCGGGGATGTTCGCCGAGTTGGGTGTAGGCTGCTTTTACACAACGTTCGCTGTACGTCCCTTTACTGTACAGTAGGATTCGGGGCAGCACTAATAGCATGCTAAGTGATTTATAAATAGGTTTGACTGTCAGTACATAAACCACGTGTGTATGGTTCCGTGTGTAACCACTAACGAGTCGGTAGTCAAGTGCAGATATTCAGTTTTTTTTTTTGACTAACACGAGGTCATAACAGCCATGTAACTAACAAAATATAGGCTTGCTTGTAATAAAATCTTTATTATTATTATTATAGGGGATTTGAGGCATTTTTTTTTGTTTTCATGTCGAATGTGAATTTTTACCGTCAACTCAGCACTTTTTGTGAATGGGTATTTCCCACAAAAAGTGCTGAGATGACGTTTCAGAAGTTTGGCGGCATGTGTTTTGTGCAGTTTGCATTTTATTTGTGTCCAGTGAGTATGACACTCACTGGACTCAAATAAATCAACCTCGTGAATCAAAATTAGGTTCTAGTAAATAACCACTCAAAGAGAAACGACACCAAGGAAGGCGAAGAAATGGCAATACCAAGTACAGTCATTCATGAAATGTTAGCCCATCAAAAAACCCCACATGATTTATACCATATTTGAGGTGAGTCTCAGGTGGATGTGCCCTCAAACCGATTACATGCGTAATACGATGTTTATGGCTGATGAATTGACGTAGAAAGTGCCTCGCTAGGTGTATTTCGTACGAACCAATATTAGTTAAGGGTTTATTTAGACTACTCATCATTTGTGGAAATAATTGCGTCATTGATTTAGTGACTTTGATTCCTGGGTTAGGTGAAGTGTTATTGGATCATTTTCAGTAGAAGTATGTAATCCAGAAATGTGACAAACGTTAATTAAAGTTGAAGCAAAAATACAGGTGAAATCTGGTAGGATAGTTATTCTTTCAGCAGTCTTAAAAATAGTTAGGACATTTAAGACAAAAATTATACTGAAGAAGTTGTAACGTTTTATTGATAACAGGCTAATCTCATAACCGATACTGCGCTTGAAGTTATATTGTAACAATAAGAATGTCATCCATATATACAAGACAGTAAACTGGCGTTTTAATAAGATTGTTTGAAGCTACAAAATGTAATGCTCTTCTCCCGACGTCGTTAAACTACTATCAAACAGTACGATACACTCAAAATCTAACGTTACAGCTGCAATAAAGTGAAATGCCAATAAACACTTTATTGAAAAAAGTAAAATGACCCATCAAACGGTTTACGATTTAATAAAGGCGATCGAAATGACTTGTTTTAACGTCGCCGCACTGCTACTGTAATCAGATATGAAAAGTTATGCCTGGAACACACCAAGCAAACGAAGGAAATCAACCGTACATGAACAAGTGTGGACGTTATAGCAAAATCACGGGAACGGATCTACGTTACGCTGTCGAATGATTTCATTTGGTCGATTTGTATCCAAAATTATAACATCGCAGGCGGCGTCTAAAATTTCTTAAGCATTCTAAAGCTAAACTTTCTTACTCTTTCTCCTCCACTTCTCAGGATCTACGACATATCTGCTTATGAGACTATTGGCAAACAATCCTTTACGACTTCAAGCCATATTTTAGGGCCTACCGCTTCTAGTGTGGCCCGGTGGGAGTGGCCAGGCGATGCATTTATTCCTCAAGTAGCCAGGTGGTTACCACAGAACGTTGCTGCAGTAGCGAAAGTAATTCTACTGCATTTTGTCTCCGATGTCAAGTGTATGAAGGCTACATTGGCTGAAGATGCGCTTGTACGAACGCATCGGTCGGTCTGTACCAGGTATTATCTATATAATAAGTATACTTGAAGCTTATCAAAAATTGACTTTACTCGTAAAACTTAGATTCAGAGATAAAAAGCTATCAAAATGTTTATTTAGAACCATGAATAATAAGTGAAATTAAACATAACTAGATGGACCTTGCGTAGAATACGAATCCCGTTATCGCAACCCACAGGAACTTATTCCCGGAGTGGAAGCCTAACCCGTTGGACTCTACCTGTTATCTAAGTAATAATAAACCTCAATTCATCCAGTCATATTTGCATGATTGATTGCAGTCAATGATATATGACGCAAAATAATAAATCAGTAAGAACAATAAACACAACTCGTGCAGCTTTCTTCACCAAATTGTACCTTTACAGCGCCTGTTAAACAATACTAATAAATAACACTTTATCGTAGGTTTCATGTCTTGTACCCACGCCTCTTCAAGTAATAAAATTAATATATTACTTTTTATACACATTATTAGCGTCATAACTATCAGTAATGTAATGTATCCAAAACTATGCTAAGCGTAAGTAACGAACCGTTATCAGTTAATGGCTGCTAATTAGACGTTTAGAAATAACATAAATTTAAAAAGCAGTCAAGTTTTTCAAGTCCCGTACTTAATATTAAATGTATTTAAATAATAAAATAATAATAAGCACACGCTTACTAGGTAGTACATACGAGTAGTAGTAGTAGGTACACACTTATGGATAATGTTTTCTTTAGCAAATAATTGGCCTACCTATAACACTAGCAACGAGAATTTACCAAAAGTGGGCTATGGCAACCCTCCTCACGAACATCTTTACACATTTTGTAAACAAAACAATGTACTTAATTACTGGCGATTAAAGAGTGGCAATGAATTTTATTGCCACTTGCCAGGTTCTTTTCTTATAGTCGTTACATTACATAATGCCATTGCATTCGTATTTACACTCAGGGATAAAAAAAGGTTCTGAATATGAATGTAAAATACATGAAACAAAAGGAAAAGTGAATGCTAAATACAGCCGCCAACGCATCGGCGCCGAAATATTAGACAGACAGTTCCTAAATCATGTATAACCAGCCCTGTAATTTCAACGTTAGCAAGAAATTGATATTTACGAGTTGATGTATGCGAAAATTACATGCTACATGTATGCACGATAAATTTCGTAAGTTGGAATTTTATGAATTACGAAATGCGAATAAGATAATAATTGAGGGTTGTCGTATTGCAACGTAGGGGAAAGAAACCTGAGCACAGTAAGTACTACTTCGATTCAGTGCGAGTTGTTCCTGTAACAATAATTTATAAGGTGATTTTTTATAATTTTGAATATGGTGAAAAGTTAAATCATGAAAATGTAATGAAGATAATGTGAAGCATCACAGTTGCACACTTTAACTTGTAATTAAACTGTATGCATGCAAATATTTTCATGAAACAATCAAAGAAACACTTAGAAAGTAAATAATGTCCTTAATTCTCCTGTGAAACCGAAAACCAATAAGTATAGTACGGTTTGCGAAACATAATGGACGTTTGTACAATGCGCTGTAATACACCACGACGCGTGAGGCGCTTTCAATAATACTTTGTGGGACGTTTATATGGGTTATGGTAATATATTTATGTACATAAGTGAGATTAATAGTTCTTGGACCCGTTTATGAAGTGCGTATCGTAAACTGACTTTAAATAAAGCGTAAGTTTGGACATGCTAATTTGGAATCAGGTTGTATAACTTAATTTGATGGGATAAATTGTAACCATTATTTTTAGGGATAATAAATTGGTGTTACAATTTTTATTATTGAAACCTCCTTTTTAGTAACTAATGTTTGTATTTGGAAGTATCCAAATGCTACGAAACCACTTACCCTTTATTCTGATTTGCTATGCTATGCGATACAGATAAAATCTACTGAATAGGCCTCCACGCTATCGCAGTGACCGTGCTCGTAGTTTTATCTACCCAAGTCACTGCTCATTCAATATGATAACTTTCTTCATTTTTTACATAACCTGTATTTGACTACAGATAATAAAACCTTAATCACAGTCTAAAAGGCGACATTTTTATTTTCACACCTGTCGCGCTTGACCAGCTTTCGAGTTTTTGACAAACATACCAAATCAAACATGTTAAACTTCATTTATTTACTTTAACTTTAAACCGCTTAAAAGCATTCACTTCCATTGCATTCGAACCTACGCACAATAATAAAATATGAAGTAAAAAAGCTTTTCTTCACCTGTCAAAAATTTTGACGGATCGTTTTGTCGAGGATCTGATTTCATAATTTGTTTAGTGAGCATTTGGTCTTTCTTCATTTCGATCGTATTTTTGATTAAATAGTTTTATTAGAGTCCCGTTTTTTGTCGACGAAACAAAAAATGCCTTGGAATCCGTGCAGGGTCTCAGAGTTTGTTTACTTTTTGGGGTTTCTTAGATAAGTAGATTTTAATTAATACATCAGAGTCGAATACTCTACTTATTTCGATCTAAGTATAAGGGACTACTCCCTTATACTGTAACAAAATATATAAATATGCATTCTATTCTCGTACATTTAATTAGTCAATATCATAAATGCAATGTAATACAATACAATGACAGCTTCTGCTGTGCCGTGGCAGTAATGAACAAGACTGCTACGCAGGAGGCGCGGGTTCGATCCCCGCTTGGTGCAAATATTTGAATGCATGAATATGGCTATTTGCATCAGGGTCAGGGTGTTTATATGTATAATATGTATGTATTTTCAAAAAAGTACCTAAGTATGTTTATCCGCATTCTAGATTCCATAACACAAATTATTTAAGCTTACCTTGGGTCTAGATAGCGTTGTGTAGAATGTTGTGGAATATTTATTTAATATTTAAATGTAAATTTAATGTAAATAATTCAAATATTATTTTGATTTTAAAAGTGGGCCTATATGGGCATTGCACTTTTTAAACTCAGGATTAAATGTTTCTAAAATTGATTTCACAATATACAATTTAATCTTAATTTGGAAATTTTAGTTTTCTTGGTAATACGTTTTAGTTAATAGAAGTTACTATTAACTAAAACATATCATTACAACGTTACTAACCCATTATTACCACTTTATGGACTGTAATTATGTAACAGTGGTACCAGGACAGTCTTATGCTGGTACTATTACTTTCTCAATTACCTATTGTTGACATCAATCCATACTAATTCCATACTAATATTATAAATGCGAAAGTAACTCTGTCTGTCTATTTGTATGTTAGGCTTTCACGCCTAAACCACTGAACCGATTTTGATGAAATTTGGAATAGGGGTAAATTAGACCTTGAAAAAGGAAATAGGCTATGTTTAGTCGCGATAACCGACATCCACGTGGGCGGAGCCGCGGCAAAAGTTAGTACTGAATATGAAAGAAATAATAGATATTAATAATTGAACCAATATAAAAGTGGTAATGGTATTCAACAACGCAACACGGAAGAATTTATAAAGAAATGGAAATTAACTTGTCCGCAAATAACAAATAATGATGTCTCCAATACTATTTGTTTTCGTATAACCATTGAGATAGCCATTTATTTCATTCTCTTATTACCCAAGGCCTCCATGGCCGTCTGATTTTACAACCAAATTAAAACGTGGTTCATTTAATACCCCCATAAAGTGTATAGCCTTATTAAAACCGCCTACGGCTTTTATTACTGTGTCGAAGGCATCCTGTTTAACGTTATTATATTAATTGTTATAGATACTATTTGGTGTTACGATTTGCTGACGAAGTTACTCAAAATAATGTATTATAAGTTAACTGGGTTAGTATACTACATTACTATTTAAGATATCGGGATATTTACCATGTATACATTCGAGTGTCCGGTATTTCGGCGCTATTGTGAGCTCCATGATTACAGATCCTCCTTCATTCCCCCGTGATCATGGTGCTTGTAACAGCGCCGAAATATCGGATAGTCGAAAAAATTCATGGTTTATATCACGATTTCTCAAATAGTAAAGTCAGTGATCATGATAGTTTAAATACATTTATACATATATAGGTAGTAGTACACTACGCTGTATTATAAAACGATTGTGGGCCATAACGCACACGCTAATCACCAAAACAAAACAATTGACTTCTAGAAGAATATTCCAACATGCTGATTTCCTGTATTTATTGAAGAGTTCCGTGTTCTGTCTCTGAAACCCATCATCAGAACTTTATGCAATTTAAATGGGACCATTTTGGACTAAACGCCTTTCAAATAAAAAATAATTTTGACAATCGTCTACATATTATGACAGAGTTACAAAAATCATTTTTCCGTAAAAATCATACAATAAAAAAAAACATCCGAATTGTTGTTTAGAAATCGGTTAAAATCCGCCAGTTATGTAATATTTTTTAGAAGAATTATTTTCTGTAGTCGATATCGATTTTTTGAAAATGTCACTTCAAGTTATTATAATAAAAACAGTCGATGGACTAACTACATCCCTAAAATTCTACAAAAAGGCCAAATCAATTTTTCATGGCAATATGTAGTACACCTGGAGTACTAAGGGACCTTCCGCTTCGGTAGCGTTCCCCTTACACCCGGTAGTTTATTGTGAATTAAATTTTAAAATCATTTATCGTCATTGGATGCCTAGTAGACTTAAAACTGAATTCAATCATAATTTTGAAACTGGCAATGTAATAATTTATTTGAAAATAAAAAGTCAAAAATGAAAATTGTTTGTGATTGTTTATTGCATTAAATCTTAAGTTCACATTACGAATCTTATATATAACTAGCTGTCCCGGCGAACTTCGTACCGCCAATTTTTTCCTACCCTCGTGGCGTCAGAACCCGTTCCTGCTGCAGCATTTATGGGGATGAAAAATAGATAATAATTAAATGACGATTGATCATTTTTCTACCGGAAAGAAAAAATGATTATATTACTAAAATGGCTATTAAAAAATAAGGGTTGATCGTAGAAGGGTGAAAATTGAGGATTGTGTATTTTTGTATGTTGTATCATAAAAAAATAGAAATTAAAAATTTTGTCTAAAAAATAAAAATAAAATTTTAGGGGTGGACTACCCCTAACATTTAGGGGGATGAAAAATAGATGTTGGCCGATTCTCAGACCTACTCAATATGCTCACAAAATTTCATCAAAATCGGTCAAGCCGTTTCGGAGGAGTATGGCAACAAAAACTGTGACACGAGAATTTTATATATTAGATAGTACCCAACAAACCACAACAATCAGAATTATCGGTTACAATCGACACATCACAAGTAAAGGCAACATTTTCCTTCGACCACAAATAAAAATCCGTTCATCGACATTTGTGTTCAAATGTGGTTCAAATCAATCATTAAGGCATTTCACGTAGAATGGAAATGTTACGTAGGTAATCTAATTCAAATGTCAGAGATCAACAATCGGAGGGGAACTATATACAGTCGCGTACTCAAGTGCATCTGAACAAAACTTTAGTTTAAGTGTTAATTTTTTACCAAATTATGATTTTGCGTAAGTGCTGATTTAATGCGAATTACAATATTAAGTGAATTATAATAATCGTATTATCGTAAGCAACTAGATGAGAGAAATAGAGAGAAAATATAATATTTCTGTCTTCGATTTATTCTATATATTCGATTTTTTAAATCTGCGGTAGCGTAGTGGTATGGGTAATGGACTGCTGAGACGAGGTCTCGGGTTCGATCCCAGGTTTACCATGGCACACACCAATGACTTTTCGATGCTTTTCGAAGTTATGTGTGTATTTATCGCACGTTTATAAGTGCCCGGTTAATGGCAATAGGTTCGCCAGCTATTACATTGGAACCTAAACATAAACTGGCGAAATGTGGGTGCTAGCACCTCTGCCTACCCCTTCGGGGAATACAGGCGTGAGTTTATGTTATGTTTATTCGATTTTTTCTGTCTATATTTCTATTTATTCCGTCTTTGAAAAAAAAATTCTGGAAGATAGAAGATACAATAGAAACCTAGCTTTTGTATTAATTTTTATAATAATAAAAAATAGTTATGATTTGATGATAATGCTTTCCAAACTTGTCATCTCTACCAACCTTATGTAAATACATTAAAATAACAAAAAATTGACGAAAGTATTAGATACGACTTTTATTTTTGTGATCATTGCCGTCTAAAATTTCATCCGCGTTATACTTAGTTTACTTCTCATTTGTGGGCTCATCTGTACAATTGTCATCAATCTTAACCGTCATTCTATAGTATTTAATTTCTAACTCAAATATTTAACTCAGTTGAAATGTTCGAGCAGGTGGGTAACCACCATTTCCTATTGTCCCTTTATAATATCGGTTTTTTTATCCCAACTATTTTCATTGATGGAATTATGATTGAGATTCAGAAGCCCCTTGACGTTATTCCAGAAAAAGACAACCGTTTGAGTCACTTTTCTTCTATTTTAAAACTATGTCGGTTGAATTAATTTATTAACATTGTTATTTTTCTACTTTGTCTTATTGTTACATAGGTTATAGGTTAACAAATAGGGGAGAACTTATTAATTAATTTTACATTTTAATTCTGTAAAATTTATTAACTCGTAACACATAGTTCTTGGGCCGGTTAATCCTATAACAGGATACAATATATTAAATACTTTTGTAAATTTTAATACGTTAGTGATAAAGTCCATTATTGTGTGCAAGTACAATCGTAAACATAAGTCGGATATATTCATACAATGAGAGTGCATAATAACAAGTGCTGTTTATGATCTCACATGTGCTTGTGATTGTATTTCTTTGTACTCATTTGTTCAACATACTACTTGGTATGCGAAAAATTTCAATGTTAAAGTACAATTTAATAAAAATAACTTGATATTACACTAACTTACACTTTTGCACTATTTTTGACTTCCGTCGACAAAAAGTAAACAATATAAAGAAAACAAGCGTTCCCTAAACATTAAATTTTTTCGAATGTATAAAAGCTAAGGGCTGGTCTCACTCTTAGGAGAAATCACATTTTAGTTGGATTGGCTGAATAATATAGTTTGGTATCTTTAGTCTTTTAAATCTGCTATTAAATGCCAAGACCCGAAATCACTATTGGTTATATTTGTTACAAAAGGCAGCTGATCAGTTGCTGAATCAGCCTTTATTAATTGTGATTTCACTATTATTTTTTTATTTTGTAGGAAGATTATTACTACTAATTCTCAAAAGTTTCTTGACCACATCATATTTCTTCAGCAGTATTATGAATGTGTCCCAACACTACATCATTACATTCCAACTAGTGCGGTGGTCGTAAAAACAGAGAGTATCGGAGGGCGTCAATTTCCAATTTATTTTTTCCCCACAGTTGCAGGGCCGGTGCAGTAAACTTGGAATCGTAAAGTTACGATGTCTGGCCCCTGTGCCCGTACCAAGTGATACTGGCAAAGCGTTATCATCCACAGTATTTTCTATTGCAAATATTCGTCTATATGTTGAATTAGTCTTACAAATATTTTAGGTACTTTAAAATGGATATTCAAACGTATTAGCTTAATTAAGCGACCCACGTATACACATCATTTTGTTTGCTTTATGAATTTATTTATATGTTTAGTTACTACAAATTTCTATTTCTTATTAACCTTGCCACTTCCATTTTATAATTTCTCCAAAGTTGGTAACATTCAAATACTATTTGGTAATTATATAGGTATATAAAGCTTCATCATCAAGTAATCCTTCGTTAGAGCAATAAATGATTTCTTTCTTTCTTTCTTTCTTTTAGTTTATGACCTCAATAGTGTTAAAGCTTGATAGATACAATTCCCAAGCAGGGCGAAATACATTTAATTTTTCTGTTAGAAAAAATCTCAGATGGATTAAATTTCCCAACAATCTGGCAATTACCAATATACTGACAACATAAGTCAGCAAAAAGTAAATATACAAACCAACCTACCTCTACAAAGATATACAGTATAATGACAAACGTATACACTTATCATGTATACCTTATACCTATATAGCCGTCGAGCATCACCTTTATCGCTCAACATGAAATATCATAGTACAGGGTGGACCTACAATAATTTACTAAGGATAATAGACATTCATTTTTCACTAGTTCAAATTGGACACGGTGGCTGCCCGCTTTTTTGTTGCATATAACATATAAGGGGAGGGCCTTAAATTATAACTTGAATCCCTTTGATGATTCTGAATGAATAAGAACTGTCTTTTGGATTGGATTTGAGGCGAGATTTTGACTTACATTTTGTTTCTTGTACATGTCAGTATTGTTAGTCAACATTTTAATTCCTTGTTTCTGTTATACTTGTAATAAGCCAGCTGTTACCCGCAACTTCATGTAAGTGTACTTTAGAATTAGGTTTAAACAGATATAAAAATTTCGTTGCAAAGTTAAGCTAAGTCAAATATCGAAACTTATTATAAACATCAAATCATTGATATATTCAAAACATAAAATCATATAAGTCCATAGTACCTACCTATTCAAGTTGAATGCACTTTAATACAGTTAAAGGTCAAATAATGTGACCATTGTCTATGGGCTCGATACATCTAATATATAAAATTCTCGTGTCACAGTTTTCGTTGCCATACTCCTCCGAAACGGCTTGACCGATTTGGATGAAATTTTTTGTGCTTATCCGGTATCTATGAGAATCGGCCAACATCTATTTTTCATCCCCCTAAATGGTGCAGCGGGAACGGGATCTGACGCGAATCGCGGGGCGGGAAAAAATTGGTGGTACGAAGTTCGCCGGGACAACTAGTACTAATATAATATAGTCTGTATTAGTGGTAACCTAGTATACATCTAAGTAGCAGCTAATTATAGACTTCTTATATAACCCCTATTGCATATATAATGCCTCTAAATATGGATTTAATAACATTATTATGTGCGTCATTTGATTAACAAAAATAACTAAGCATAAATTGCGGTTGTTTCACGCAATCAACAGATGGGTTACCGATTACACGGAGTAATGGGACAGGTATCGATAACCGGTACATGCACTTTATGTTTAGTTCACTTTGAAATTGGTTACTTAATTCACTGCTTAAATTATGTAGTTAAACATTGGTTATTCAAAGTTAATGCATAATAATAATGTCATTAAGTATAGATTGAATCACATTATTATATTATCACTAGCTTTTACCCGCGGCTCCACCCGTGTAGATATCGGTTATCACGACCAAACATAGCCTTTGTCTTTTCTCATCGTCTAATCTACCCTTATAAATAATTTCATTTAAATCGGTTCAGTGGTTTAGGCGTGAAAGCGTAACATACAGACAAACAGACAGACAGAGTTACTTTCGCATTTATAATATTAGTAGGTATGGATCTTAGCATCATCAGTTGCGTCAGAGGTTTTCACACTCTAGATCCACATTTCCTTCTCTTTTTTTAGATTTGCCGTCTCTCTTCTCTCGACGAGAAGGAAGCCTGCTAGAGATCAACTTGCAGATACCCCCCTAGACATGTGGCAATTGACCATCCTATTGTAGAATAGAATGATGATGTATGGGATTTGTTTTATTTGACATTCGTTGACGACTGTTATTTAAGTCAAATCCCATAGATTTTTCATTCTGTTCCACGATACTACAGCCAGCGAATTGCCACTTGTCTAGAGGGGAAAGTTTGTTTGGGTCTCAAGGATATTAATTAAGTATATAGTCATCTACACCTAGACTTACCTTATATTACATTCAAGTTAAAAATATAAATTTACCTGAAGTGGTTGTTGCAATACCTACCTTTGCATTCCTACAAGTATACATAAGGAGAAACTTTAAACCTCCAATTAAGCATGCAATTATCATCATGTTGCGCCATGCTATTTGGTTTTTTATTACGTACATTATTTATCCATACTAATATTATAAATGCGAAAGTAACTCTGTCTGTCTGTATGTTACGCTTTCACGCCTAAACCACTGAACCGATTTTGATGAAATTTGGTATAGGGGTACACCTTGAGAAAGGACATAGGCTATGTGTATGGACATAGACATCCACGCGGGCGGAGCCGCGGGCAAAAGCTAGTATTGTATATTCATATAATGTACCTATAGAAAGTAATAAGACAGCGTACGTACGTATAAAATCCGTTAAAAATAATAAAATGTTATTTTACTCTGTAATATTCACGTGAACTACTGATATGCGAGCACAATAACATTTTGTAGCGTCTACAATATATATAATACTCAAATATTTACACAAAATCGTAAATATTACAATGGCAAAACAAATACATCATTCGTGTTAACGCATAACTTCTCCTTTTTGCTGCATAAGCAAGGGAGGCTTTTCAAAAAGTGACGATATTTACCCCCAACTAATAAACCGAGATATATGAAACATAAGTCCGTGTTCAGGGGTAGAATTATTCGTAGGGGTTGTTTTACGATCAATTTTATTTTTACAGTTGTTCCCCGTCAGTGGGGATGAATCAAACAGCACAGAAGACAGCTATCGTAAACAAAAATTGTTAGGTGCAAAAAGTTTTGCTGTTCGTGAAAGACGGAATTTTTCGTTAATCTTATCTAAAAATACCTATTTTAAAGGATATTAGTATATAGTTACAGTGTTACAAAGCGGCTGACTGTGACCACGGCCGGTGTAACCTGGTCGAAACGTTAGGCAAATCAAAGGCATATACTATAATTCCCGTTAGTGTTATTGTATATCATGGAACGCGAGAGTCTAAAAATTTGTAAAGCAGTTTTTGTCTAAAGGGGTTTGGTGCCCACGTGAGTGGTTACACTCTAGGTACCATCCAGATCTAGCTACATACAGACAAGAAGAATTAATAAAAAAAGGAAAATAGGAAAAATAAATTTGATCAAAACTCGTGTGGTAGAATAAATTTCAGCGCTGATCAGTCGCTCAGTCAGTCGCTCAACCAATAATATTAGAAACATCTGAACATCGTGTCGTTTCTACGTATCATCCCCGCTATCTTTTCCTTGCGGAGTCCTCTTTCACGCAATAAAATTGTAATATTAATTATTTCACGGACTATTTCTGCTCCTAAGCACTTTGAATCTTCTTTAAAATATTACTCTCATCCTCATACTTTTTCATAATCGTCCAGTCCATATATGACAGTAGTTCGGTTCTCAACTTTCATTTTATCAGAATTCATTGGTATTTACCTATAGAAACATCATTTACCACAGAATCTGCATCTTTAACACAGCTGGAGTTCAAAAGTTTCAACAACAAACTATTTTATTTTAAACATTAGCTCTACTGAGATATCTCGAATGCCAAGGATCAACATGGTCTCACTTTCAATCCAGCAATTGAAGCCTACAATTTATGTTACAAGTTTAACCTTTAAGTTATTTAGTGTTAAAGGATTTTCACACGGTCAGTGCAACGGAAGTGAGGACATTTAAATGACTATTATAAGGGTATTAACTTGTCGGTCTGTATGTTAAGACCCTTGAAATGTGTGAGAATTTTTGATGCTTCAATTTTGTTTTTCTGTTGCTAGCCTTCATGGATGAAAATTAGGGGCAAATGGGTGTCCGTTAGTACCTACTAAGATGACACTTTAATCACAGTTATTGGGAACCTGCAGTCATCGTAGATTCTTGTATTTCTCCTACAGAAGTATATATTAGTCAATTGGCTAATTCAGTAATTCCCTCCACCGTCATAAGACTTTCAAGTGTTCGTGATCAAAGGTCAAAAACCAAAGATGTTTTGTTCGTAGCTGTATTCTTTTGCATAGGTAAGAGAAGCGAGCACTATAAGTGACAAATATGCGGATATAATATGGGTACTCGTACTCATACATTATATTGTCACACGGCTCTCTGTGAGTAAAGGTAAGTCTCACAATGAATAATCGTTTTTGTTAAACACCATATAATTACAAGAAAATCATATGGTGCACTCGCCAATAGGTCTCTTGAAAAAGTGAACAATAATTAATACAAGTCACCACGCCTCACGTGACGTCAACGTAAGAGATTACTACAGACAGATTGGTTTTTCAATGTGGTTTGTATTAATAATAGTTGCATGTTTTTAAAACTCCTCTAAGATCTTCGAGACTCAAGCTGTACAACCTTAACTGCAAGTCGATAGACCTTCTAAATAATGGACGAGGTTCTGGTGCAGGCTTCACACCCATCAAAGCCGTATAAACCAAATCAAAAGAAGGCCTCTGGGTTCCGATTCCGAGGTAAGCCTTGGACCCAACCGGGAAGTACATTTACGTGAAGATGATGTTGTACTTATAAAGTAGCTGCGAAAACTGAAAAAAATCTTTTTGACTGTTTATACTGGAGATTGATGGCGCTTGGTGGAATCTGCTACCGGTCAGGTTTAGAATTAAAATAAACTCAGTGGAAAAGTACAAGTGTGTTATTCAATATGATTTTTTTTTATTAATATTTAAACGATAATCATCTTGATCATCATTATTAGATGTTATAAGTACCGCTGGCTAATGATTTTCTACCGTGATGACCGTGGTGACCTAGATGGCAGCTTAGGCTACTTTATCATAAAAATGATTATGAAGTGTAACATAACATAACATAAACTCACGCCTGTATTCTCCTAGCACCTCTGCCTATGAAGTGTAAATCTATGTAATAACGTAATTTAGGTCCGTCTCTAGACTATGTTAAATGTGAATGCGCTGATTGATGCCTGGAATACAGACTATTTTGTCTAGTCCTGGCACAGATGCCCAAAATCAAGTATGTATGATAATTGGTACCTATTGTATATTCGATGCATCTTATGGTATTTTTGTGATTTGTAATTTTGTGAAATTGTGAAAAAATAAATAAATAGAGGATTTGGCTCATGCAGGATTTGGCTCATAATATATCTGAACAGGTGAAACATACAAGCACTTAAACGAAGCAGGGCACTGAAGCGAAGCGTCGTCGTCGTGTCGTCCTGCAAATAACTTTGATGTGCGACGGAAGGATCCAAACACAAACACAGTTTGTAATGACTCATAACATAACACTTAAACGAGCACTGACACTCAAAACTTGGTTATAAAATGAAAGGGAAATTATACAAACGATTTAGTTATTAGTAATGTGCGCTTACGCAAGCTATATTATATTTTACAGTGTAAATAAATATGTAAATAAAAGGTTGGGTATGGGCACACAAAAGCAACGCACATATTTTAATTAGTTTCGTCGCCACCAAGCCATATGAGGCCAAGCCAACCTCGCTTGCAAGCTGATTGACTTGCTGACTAAAGATAATAGCCCTATGGCTATCATCTTTAGCCTATGCTTTCCTCTTACAACAGACATCAGATTGATGACACTATGACTAGGATTCTACAAACTATATGTATAGAATTTTAAACCTGAAGTCCACTTACATCTGTACACAGCATTTCAGTTGACTTCAGTGCCAGTTTAACTATTACTTAGCTATAAATATAAGTAAGTTATGACTAAGTTTAATGACAAAATAAATAAAGAAAAAAAAATAGTCGTTATTCCAGCTGAAGGCCCTCACCACGCAAAATCCTTTTAAATTCAATAAAACTATTGTGAAATATATCCACACGAGAGCATACAGAATTAACGTGCACATTCGAGGAGACAGACGGCAATCGCTCTCATTAAAACCAAATAATAACAACCCTTCTTGGCAGACGAGAAAAAGGAGGTAGAGTTGGCGGAACCTAGGCTCCAAAATGAAAACCTTAGTTCAACCGGGAAAAGCGCTAAGATAATGATATATAAAGCCAAGGTAATTTAGAAAGTCATTTAATGATCACATTATACTTTAATACTCTAAGCCGTATTTCCTTTGTTTCCGAATCGTAAACAAAAGCTTACATTTAAAATTTTATTACGAAATCGCAAAGCAAATGCATAAAGCTCAGTCCGTTGTCGTATTATTATTAATGTCGAGTAGCTAATTGTTAATCCCTTGAGGGCGACCGCTCGGAAGCAATTACAGCGACAGGGCTCTTAATATTTTCTTAATAACCCATTAAAGAATGCTTTATACCAACTGCTTTTACTGTATTAAAGTACTTAAGGAATGGGACGTGAAATCAAAATAAGTGAAGATGTTGAATTGTCGCGAGAGACCTCCTACCCTTTTTTAAATATTGAAATCCCCACAGATACCCCCAATAGGGTCAGTAGGGTGGTTATGTTTGAATCGAAGCGGCTAATCTAGACCATGGTGTTCCCATATTGCACTGGATAGGGGAAGAGATTTGCATTGCACTGGAGAGAAACAAAAAAATTACTTGTGAGGTTGGAGCCTCACCAGTAATTCTTTTGTTTAAAGATTTATAAATAAATCACAAACATAATTACCATTTGTCATTTGTCAATTATTCAGTTTCAATCCCAGTATCCTATTTTTTGCGTGAAATTCGATTTTATTTTTAATACAGATAAATTGAATTAGCCGATTTCATAAACCAAAGTTAATCTTGATTGCATCCAAAGGCTGCATTGCCATTTTCTCTAATCCCTCTCCTCCCTAATTTATTTGGATTATCTTTCTTCTTCACAGATTCAACTGCCTTATGATCTCTGAACCTCACTTCTAACTTCCATCAGAGCCTCGATCGTACAACAGCAGATGTGCCGGTTAGCGAGTACGGCAGGGCCCCAAAAATCTCAGTGGAGTCCTACGACTCCATTGAATAAGGAACTATGAATTTGACCCTTGGATTTTACAGATAACTGTATTTGTGATAAAAACGGAGTCAGTGTAAGCCGTGTTCTGCACACCTATAATCAAAAAGTTCGTATTCAGTGTACGTAGTCAGTGTTCTTGTTCGAAAGTGTATACAACTTGGCCTAATTAGTGAGCCTCCGATGCCAACTAATTGGTTCCGAACCAGTTTCAGTACTCCAGTGTTGATAAAATTGATTTATGAAGCTCATAGCCGATGTATTTTAGATACGGCTGTGTTAATTTGGTTTATTTATAACATTCCCAGATAATTTTGTATTCGTCTGCAATCAAAGTAATCTCTATATAACTAGTTGTGATCGGCTCCGCCGTATTGGAAATCTAAACCACTGTCCAGTCAAACTTAGTTCCGACACTTAGTCGCTTTATTTCTGTGCCAAATATCATCTCGCGTGATCGCTCTCGTAAAAGCCAACAACAATAAAAATAAGAAGCAAACCCTGAGCTTCAGCATGTAAGCCTTTTACACAAAACGCTAGCAGGATACTGCTCTATAGATAACTAGAGTCCATTCACTTCTTTAAAAACAACCTCAAGAATATAGATATCGGGATACCGGAATTTAGCTTCTCGATAATATTAAAATTTATAATTAATTTAATTAAATATCCATCAGTCGGTGCGTAATGCGGCTACATTAATATTTATGTGCACCTTTCTTTGACACAGTGGTGTGACGCCGACCGTTTCGGACAAAAAACATTTTTAAAACGATTTTATTGTAACCGCACTTCCACTGTTTGTCTGACAAGAGTAGTTTTGATATTTGAGATAAATATTTTTCCATTCATATTTATTTCGATATACAAAATATACTGTCTAAATGAAAAAGAAAAACCATTTAAAATATGGGGCTACATAAATTGACTTTAGTGAGCTCTCGTAAATCTATACTATTATTATAAATGCGAAAGTAACTCTGTTTGTTTGTCTGTCTGTTTGTCTGTCTGTCTATCTGTCTGTATTGTACGCTTTCACGCCTAAACCACTGAAACGATTTTGATGAAATTTGGTATAGGGGTAGATTAGACCATGAAAAAGGACATGTTTGGTCGCGATAACCGACATCCACGCGGGCGGAGCCGCGGACAAAAGCTACCAGCTGGTATTAACATCTATACTATGAGGTATGGCCGTACTAACACCTTTAGCCAGTCAGCCTATACGGACAAGATAGGTCTGATAGCAGTTCTTCTACATATTGCTCAAAAATAATAGTTCCAAAGCGGATTCAACTGGGATATTGTTATGAGGATGGTAATGAACATTCTTAATTATTATACACAAAAAACATTTTCACAAACTATCAAAATGCCTTATTCCTAGTACGCAACTCAGTGGTCAACATATTCGATGATATGCACAAAAAACTCTCAGAGAACAAAACCGTCGCCGACAAAGTAGCGAACGCATAACTTGTGAGACCCTTTCATTGTGTCCGCGATTAACAGTTAATAATACGGTGCATAAAGTTTCAATGACCGAATATTCTTCATGCTTTTTGTCCAACTTTTGTTACCGCCCAGAACACTGCGAATAGACGTGCTAATCTGTGAAGAGTTAAAAAAAACGTGTAATTTTATGAAGATACCCGCAATTTTTTGGAGAGATTTTTTTGTGATGTGATGTCTCAAAGAGATTGGAAGTAAATATAGTTGTGTAATGTATTCCAATAAATGTGCAAGTAATTCTTATCTGTTACCTTTTCACGCCACTAAACCAGTTTTGTTGAACTTTGAATTAGTTAAAGCTCCTAGAAAATAAAATTATTTGGTACTTTGGAAAATTGACTGCAAATAGTTCCACATTCCACAACACATTATTTAAAAGTTACGGACCCTTAATTACATACAAGTGAGAAGTAAGCAAAAGAAAATAGTAAAAGTAGGAAAAAGCAAAAGAAATCGCTTTTTACTCACAAGTAGGTAGGAATATTTTTCACCTTTCTATATTTGGATATTAACACAGAATTCAGCACAATAGCCAACATCGATTGAAAGGCTTATCGTTTAAATACAATTTTGGAACATACAAATTAATTAACAAGTAAAATTATCAAGATGGTGTTAAGACGAGACGGAGTTTTACGAAATCAAAAGATTGAGGTGTGGTCACATTGACAGCGAGGTTAGATTAGCAACAATGGCGACATTGCGGGAGCAGGGACGAGAACCCGAGCCCGAAGAAATTCGGGCCGTGAGGTCTCAGCTCCACAGGGACATGGTAGCGGAATGGGAGCTACGACTTGGGCGACCAAGCGCAGGGCACGCCGTAATAGCGGCGGTAAGACCCATCATGGAGGAGTGCCACACGGCCAGAGAGGCCACACGGCAGCCTCTCGTACCGGCTGACGCAGGTGATTACCGGACACGGGTGTTTCGGGAGTTACCTGTGTCGGATCCGGAAGGAGCCAACGTCCGAGTGCCATCACTGTGATGCGAGCGAGGACACAGAGCTGTCGCCGGACACGCCGAGGCGGGTCCTAGTGGCGGCTCTAGGGGTGGGAGTCCTCACACTCGTCACATTGCTCACAGCGATGGTACGATACGCAAACGCTTGGGGTGCGGCCGCCTCCTTCTGCGAGCAAGTAATGCTCGAGAAGGAGGCGGCCGGTAGGGTCCGGACCAGACTCCGGGCCCGGGAAGCCCGTGCAGAGCGAAGGCGAACTGGACGTCGGAGGTTGCAGAACGACCTCCGTCCTCCATGAGCGCTGGCCTGGGGGTGACCGGTGGAGCCGCCTGTCACCCTAGCAGAAGCAGGCTGCGGCGGCGGCGTAAAGTGCGCCTCCCCGTAACCGGGGCTAGATGGGGACATTTTGGTCCCCACAACCCGAAGGGGGCCATCTCGAAAGAGATGGTCCTGGGTCTGCCGGGGTGCGAGAGATATGCTTTTGGCAATCTCACCTCCGGCAACCAAGGACCCAAGACGGCGTGCGTTTTAGTCGGTTCGAGTCCGACATAACCGCCTCCACCGGCTCCGTGGAGGTGGTATCCGTGGGGATTTTTCGCACGATAAAAAAAAAAAAAACAATGGCGACATTAGTGAATTTCTTCGATCATTGAAGAATGCCAGTCTTAATAAGCGGCAATATTTCAATTTAATCTACATTAACACTTACAATGAAGAAAATGTGAAAACTTGATTAATCAAGTATCTAAGAGAATCTGCGGTAGCCTAGTGGTATGGGTAATGGACTGCTGAGACGAGGACGAGGGTTCGATCTCAGGTTTACCATGGCACACACCAATGACTTTTCGATGCTTTTCGAAGTTATGCGTGTATTTATCGCAGGTTTATAAGTGCCCGGTTAATGGCAATAGGCTCGCCACCTATTACATTGGGACCTAAACATAAACTGGCGAAATGTGGGTACTAGCACCTCTGCCTACCCCTTCGGGGAATACAGGCGTGAGTTTATGTTACGATGTTATGTTATGTTATGATTAAACAAGTCATTAGGAAGTCAGTAGTTATGTTTAACTGATTTAAAACGGAGTTAAGTTCTTCACGGAACTGTCTTAATTAAAAACTGTAAAGCTAGGGATTTTTTATAAACAGTTAGTCCTAGCTAAATACCTAGCTGGCAAGATACTTATAGGGGATGTGTACCTATATCTATTTACAGTAAATTATTAAATTCATTGCAAAATAACTTGATATTGTTGTGTTTTCTTATGTCATGTGTTTGTTTTACAAAATGAACGGATAGCGACACTAAGACCATACCCTCCATGGCATTCATCATAAGATTACTTGCTAAACGAACCACAATAGCTTTTGAATAATTTCTTGAAGAAGACCTTTTGCATCAATTTACAAGCAAAGGTTTTATTTCATTATTATTGTTTTCATAATTTTATACCTAATT
Source organism: Eilema sororculum (assembly GCA_914829495.1). Classification (NCBI taxonomy): domain Eukaryota; kingdom Metazoa; phylum Arthropoda; class Insecta; order Lepidoptera; family Erebidae; genus Eilema; species Eilema sororculum. Next base: position 7,070,786 of record OU618532.1, read on the forward strand.
GTGTTTTAGTGTGGGTGCATATTTATTACTTTGGAATTCCTTATATTTATTTTGCAATTGTTTTCATAACAATTTCAGATTCATAAATTTCATAACCGTATCTACAAAAGAAGATCAAGATCTGGAAAGATGGCGAGAAAACGCTCTACAAAATTGAAACAAGCTGATCCTAACCGAAGTCATTCTTCTTTCCAAATCAAGTACAGTCATTATAAGGACCAATATTCTATATATGAAGGATAAATGTACCAAATGAAGTATGTTGTAATTTATTTATGTATTCATTACTGGTGTACAATAAAGTTTTATTCATTCATTCATTCATTAAAATTTTAAATTATTAGGTGTATTCGAAAAAAAACAACCACAGACAAGAAATAAATACATAGTATACTTTTTTAAACCGGTGAAAACACTGCAAACAAGACCACCTTAAAGACATTTAACACTAAAACGCCCGCTTGCTCCAATTTACGAACGTCAAGCGTTAAACACATCACAATGACAGCGGGTACGGTCCCAACGTCCCAAGCTTTTAACAGGTTCAGGAATGCGGTAAAAATGTTTGTTCAAGATTTATTTACAATTTTCGACGGTCGCTTGTATGATTTGTTATAAATATAGGTAGTTTATTGATTTTGTGGTTTACTGCACCTATTAGTCGGAAGAGAGATTAGGGTAACAAATGCCTGGCAATGGCACCCCCACTGGGTCCAAGTAGAAGGGGTAGGCCCAAGAAGTGCTGGCTTGGCGTCATGGAGAGTGACATGCGTGCAAACGGTCTCACTACCTTGGACGCCCAAGATCGTGCGAAGTGGAGGAAGAAGAGTCGGAAGGCGGACCCTGAGATCCGAGGGCACCGTGGCCTCGGATGCAATCAGGACTAACGTCTTTACGTACATATGTATGATGGTGATGTTCAAAACGTTTATAATTTTCGTCATTCTAAATGCTATATCTTTGGATAACCTACTTAGTCCATAATGTTCTTTGAAATTACAAAATGCTAAATGATTTTGTATATAGAGAGAAAAAAAACCATCAAGATCAGATCAGCTATGTCCAATCATGATCATATCAAGCAATCAGTTAGTACATTGCAGTCCACTATCGGTTATAGACCTCTCGCAATGTGCGCTATAGCTCTCGAGGTTTCTCCTTGTGCGTCCACTCCATCCCAATTACCTTTTTCAAGTCACCCGTCTATCGTAAGTTGTAAACTGTATTATTATCAGTAAAGTTGTATTAAACTTTAGCTTTTCCTTCTTCAACTTTACTTTTACTATTTGCACTTCTTATCTACTATTATATTTACTCCTTTGCTTTTCGCAGTCTCATTAATCAGATGTCAGTTCTACCATAAGTTATATTACAGTTAAAGATCATAATTAAATAGAAACGTCAAGAATAGAACAGAGCATCATCAACGTAGGCATTTCTATAGTTTAATTTAATACACTCGTAATTTAAAACTTTCTTCCGCAAACAATCTCAGGGTAAGTGTTGTGATGAGTATAATTCCACGTAATAACATTCCATACTCTGGTGAATTCTAAAGTAAATTCTAATTCATCATCAAGAATCTATAGACTGTTAAGATGCTATTTTCATAAGTTTTGTATTCCAAAGTCTACATTTAATATCAAAACAAGGAGTTTTTTCTCCTAGTACCTATTCTTCTTATAATCTTCACTTTGGAGGCACAGGATATCGTTCTCATAAAAGTCAAACTAAGTAATGAAAGTAGAAGAAAAAATTAAGGGAGTATCGGGCGCCGTGGTGAAAAACTCACATGCAACCAGAAATAAAGTAAGTTAATAAGATGATTAATATTACAAAATAATAAAGTTTTCTATTTCGAATGTAGAAGAACACGTTAATATAGTGAAAGATTCAAAACTTAATTGCGTGCTTCATAAAAGTTAATTTAATTAAAAATCTACGTTAATAACTAGGACATAACCACACCACTTTTAATTTTAATAAGCAGAGTTAACACGAAAACGAGTAACAGAACAAATTATGATTGGTATTAGCGAATAGAACCACTACTCATTTCCTGAATGATTTACCATTTGTAGATAGACCGGTCGAAAGTTAATAGTGATCATTTACCATTATTAATTACAGTCCGCGGCTGTCATAATACGATCGAATTAAAAATATTCTACATTCTATGCGCTATTTATGTTGACTAACAACTCTTCACTAAGTATCCTTTGACCATTATTGGACATTGTGGTGTCGATTGCGAATTCGAATAACTCATTGTGTAAAATGAGTGGATGGGTGTAGTATAGACTGCGTAGTAAATTGGGTTTAACGCCTAATTCAAGTCATCAAATGGTGGTAGTTATAGTAGGCCTGTCATTGGATACTTTTTGAGGACAGGAGACAAAAATATCTGAATATTGGATTCAAATATACCACTTTAGAAATGTCGTATTAGCGTTGGAGCACACCGACTGCAATTTGATCGCGCACTTTTTAAGTGTTAGTTAAATATCAACCTTATGTATGTATATTACATTAGGTTTAGGTTTAAAGAATTTTATTCTCATAAAGACGTATTACATGAGAACATAAATTACAGATTTATACAATAATATTCGTTGTCACACTAAAAACAGACACGTTCAGTACATTGAGATTATGTGTTTGGCTAATTGTTTCTTAAATACATTCAACGAGTTAATTCTTTTGAAGTCCGAGGGTAGCTTGTTGTACATTACAAAATTGAATTGAAGCGACCGCGAGCATAGACTTATATATAATCTAGACGTATATTCAATTTTGCAATGTATTATATATACATAAGGTTGATATTTAACTAACACTTAAAAAGTGCGCGAGCAAATTGCAGTTTGGTGGGCGCCAACAACGTTTAGAGTTTCGGATTCGGCATTTTTAAGTCAGTGTCTTTTCTTTTTAAAATGCTACCTACTTGCTATCAACTACACAATTTGGCAATACAAAACTTGTAAGCAATTAGATACTAATATATGATTGAGATTGACATGGTCATTTACATTAACAGTAAAATATGTTTAGTACAATTAATAATAATTAATGGCAAAAATCCCGGCAAGTGTTTTGCAGTTACCAATGATTCACAATTTTGAATGTCTTTGAATTTCATAGGTCATCTTTAAATAGATGTTCTTTATGATCGATGACATAACATGTTATTTTTACTTTTGTAAAATTATGGTAAATATTTGCACTTTTTAACATATTATAATAAGTAAAAAATTCATGTTGAAATTTCATCATTTTCCTATCGAAAGATATAATTTTAATTTTAATCTAGATACGTATCCGAATCCCAATCTTCTTATAAACCGATTACTTGTTAATCGTGTAATATCTAGTCTAAAATGTAAAGCTTACCTAAGGCCACTTGGTACCTACTAAGCCACCCAATTATTTAACCACAATTATTATTATCCAAGGTAATAGGAAAATTGTTCACTTCCTGTAATATACAAGTTGTCAATGTAGACATGAAAATATTTACATAATTTATAATATTATCTATTTACAAAAACACATGGCACACTTAAGAGTTTACTTTTAACACCAGAATTGTCTTGTGCTTGATGAAAGAGAAAAATAAGTAAGTAAAAGAAAGTTTTTTAAACCTATAATGGTGCTTTCAGAATTAAGTCGGCTCTAACGTGCTATGAAAAGCATGGAGCTATAACCTACAAAGTGATGTATTACGTACTTTAGGGTCCCACAAAACTTTAACTTAAATTAAGACCACTTCCAACAAGCCCCAGTAGGCACATAGAACCACAGAAGTGCCGACTTGATGTAAAAAGGAGTGACATATCAATGGTCTCACTGGCATGGAAAGCAAAGGCTGTATCAACTGAAGAAGTAGAAGCTAGAAATGGGACTGCGGGATATGAATTGAAAGTTCCGAATAGCAGTGAAACTCAACACTATAACAATGATTACTAGGATTTTTCTCAAATCTCAACTCATCTCAGCCGCGTGGTTCCCGGCAGAGTAGAATTTGGGCCAGCCCATCTCTTCCCATGCGGTGTCGTACAAGGCGACTAAGGGATAGGGCTGTTTAACATCAGACAAATATATACAGCACAGACTCAGCCTGAGATGAATGGCTCGCGTCAATAATAGTGCCCGGAACACGGCAATGATTGGTGAAATGTGGGTGTTAATTCACCTCTGCCTAACCCTCCAGGGATATAGGCGTATAATGGTGAAACACAATGAAGCTTATTATATATTTCAACAAAATGTGAAAGTGATTACAATATTAACAATTACATAAATAATAGAGTGTAATCACCGAGGTAGACGAGACATAGTGCTAACATCCACCTGGATCATTACATGAGGTCATAGTCCCCTTAATATGGCCGACGAGGTCGTGGAACGATGATGGTAATACACAATTTCACGGGCCACCCTAGGCGGCTAGTCTAAAATGTAAGCTGTAGCGGGAGCGGAAACATTATACCCTTATAATCTTATTGTATTCACACATAAATGTAAAATACAGTAGGCGCACCTCACTAATAATATGTACTGCTAATGTGGTGTTACACACAGTTAACTAAATAGTAAGTGCCAATATGAGAGAAGTCCGCGGCGCGTGATCTATTTATCCCTTTAAGATACATCCTACTATATTCATTCGAAACAATAACACTAACTTTTCAGTTAAGTGGAGTTCTCTCCATTCATGTTGATTATGTGTAGGTACTTGCTGTACTATTGCGAAAGCCTTGAACGCTATTGGGATCATAGATAAGGTGGACTTTTATCAGATGATCATCATTAAGTCCAGGGTCTTGGACTGTACCACAAAAACTCAGTCACTTGTGTTTTACACCAAACCCTGACGTATGCATCGTCACGACCCACCCGCTACCTCTAACATAAGTGTGTATTTTAAATAGCCCTAACGATACACTGTTGTTGCCCTGTCGGCGAATAACATGCATACATGTTTCAAATGGCAGTTAAGCTTAACTTGGGAACATCAAATCTCTGCAGAACAAAAGCTGCTACTTTCTATGGAAGCGGTACCGAGAAGAACTCACTTTTTAACAGGACGGGGCACATTTAAATGTAAAACGGCATTATACAATCTGTGAATACGGAAGAGGACCATTTTTAAGGTGATGGCCCAAATGACGAATTTGTCCGTTACGGCAATGAAGGACAAAAGGTCATTTACAATAAGTTTTTTTGCTAACTCAATCTCGTCATCACCCCGCAATTTTTTTAAACGGTCGTACCGATAATCGGCAGCAATGTAAATTAATTCATTTATCTAGTTTCAGAGTACAGTTCCCATTATTCTTTTCTATTTCCGGATGCCATTATTCCCACCTCGGAACCGCGGCGCAATAAAGATTCAATTCAAAAATCAGTTACGAAAATGGATGCAGCCAACTTTTGTTCTAAATACCTTATCTATACATAGTGGTCATTTTAGGGAAATTACTGAAATACATTTTTTTTTAACTTGCTCGACTATTGCTGATACACCATGGGCTCTTCACAAAAACAGGAGTTCTCTGTATGTTATTATTAATAGTCGTGGCCGTGCACATCACGACTAGGAAGTCGGTAATTACTCGACCTAATCATGAAACATCATTTCTCTTCAAAATCTATTAACTCCACTGGCATCAGCCAAATGAAGTAAAATTACTTAACTGTACTACAAGTAATTAAGATTTAAGAGAGAGTAACATACCGATATTTGTGTTAGCTGGATCCATACTAATATTCTAACTGCAAAAGTAATCTACCTTTTTATACCACTTGGTTGTCTGTCTGTTCCGCTTTCACGCCTAAACCACTGAACTGATTTTGATGTTTGGTACAGAGATACTAGGAAACTTGGGAAAGGACATAGGCTATGGTTGGTTCCAATAACTGACATCGACACGGGCAAAGCCGCGGGCAACAGGTGGTAACTGGAGTAAAATATTGATCACCATCAGTGATCATATAAACTAAGCATACCAATTAATTTAATATCATCATTATCATAATTATGGCGACTTCTCAGTTACATCTAGAGGTTCCCCCTGGAGCCCGAAGTACGCTTATTGTTTTTGTTAAACAATACTTGGAATAACGAGCAGGTGAGGTTGGTATAGGCTTTACAATGATGGTAAGGTACTTCTATATTCAAAAAATTCTCAATCGCTCAATCTACTCGTATGTATAACACCTTTATGCGTGGGAAACCTCCCGGGCTTCCTAACGTTGAGATGGGTTTGTCGGGCTCAAATTAACTCAAATCAGCATTCAATGCAAATAAAGTATTTCTGATTTAAAAGAACACTATATAGTATACTAGCTTTTGCCCGCGGCTCCGCCCGCGTGGATGTCGGTTATCGTGACCAAACATAGCCTATGTCCTTTCTCAAGGTCTAACCTATCCCTGTACCAAATTTCATCAAAATCGGTTCTGTGGTTTAGGCGTGAAAGCGTAACTTACAGACAGACAGACAGACAGACAGAGTTACTTTCGCATTTATAATATTAAGTATGGATACTTACAACAAATATTACCTAAGTGCATAACGTCATGAGATCATGTCCGTTATTGCCAAAAACTGTCCATGAACTTATAGCAATTCATCATTTGCAAGAAACATAAAAGGCAACCTTAAAAACAACACAGTGTTAGTAAATTAAATATCCAAATTGGGATCCACATTATTGGTTTCATAAATTCCACCATCTACCTCGAAAGATTTGTAAATTATCAAAAACAGCATGCCATGTTGGTACCCTGTGGAGTAGAATAGGATCACCCCTGCTTCCTGTGGGTGTCGTAAAACCACCTCTGCCTACCCCTTTGGAGTTTACAGACGTGAGTGTATGGATGGATGGACAAGATAACATTTCTAAATTAGTTCATCGGTATACCTTGTCATTACAACAATTTGTTAGTGTGAACTGATAAAGCGTTTTAAAATAAAATGCGGGCTATATTCTAAGGGTATTATCAAAAGATATACGATGGCGAACAATAATAGCTTCAGTAACACCGTTGCTTTAAATGTAAATCGATTTACTATGGTGTTGGAGACCACTTAACCATTTAAGTGTTACATTTCTTTGTTTCTTTATCTTACATTCATTCTTTTCGTAATCAGAGCAATTAATTTTGTTGGTCGTACTTATTCGATAGTTTAAGTTGAGTGGTGCTTCAACTGTGATGGAGAAAGTCCTTCCACGATACAGAAAGAGCATAATATTATTCATTGTTTGTTTTTTAATATCATTCAACTGCTGGGCATAGGCCTCTCCCAATGTGCACCATTGTTCCCGATCTTCTACTTCCGCATCCAGTCTATCTCAACAACCTTTATCAGGTTGTCAGTTCTTCAAGCTAGAGGGCGGTCCAACCCAGCTTCTATTTGCCTTCTCATAGTCTCTGAGACTCCAGAGACCATGCTGTCTCTACCGACTCAGGAGATGTATATAACGATGAGTTCCTACCGATGTGAAGTCACTCCAAACAGGTAATTTAGTCCAGAGGAATCACTACACAAGTTCTCAATAAAAAAAGTAATCCTACATTAAGATGTGTTGTAAATCAAGCACGGATTAAGCCGAATGACTAATAATAGTCGACAATATAACGTGATATTCGATTGTTTTGACTCCGTCGACTGTTGACTTCGATTACACATAGAATATGTGTCTGAAATCAGAACGAATCATGCAGACAGATATTCGTCTTTGTTTTGATAAGCTTTTTGTATTTTTTTATTTGTATTATTTAAGGCTATTTATGAGCGCAACCATACCTTTAACCCTCAAATATGAGTATGTGATTCTAAAAGATAACTACAAAATTTCCAGACCTTGCAGATCTTCATTACCTGCTTGCCCTTGTTAACATTCACTTCAATACATTCATGTTGTATCTCTTTAGTCACTCCTTTCGTTGCCGAGTCCTCTATCATGTAATTCATTTATGTCTTTTTGCTCAAAAGCTCTACATTTTTAACCTCCAACGCAAAGAGACGGATTTTATAAGATTGACGTGTCTGTCTGTCTGTTGCATTATAGCTTCCGAACGGATAAAGCGATTTCAATCTAGTTTTTTTTGCATTAACAGTGACTTATGTGCGTCTGTTCTTAGACATGTTTGATGAATGTTTAAAAGCCATGGGGGCTTAAAGCGGGGATGGGGAGCGTCGGGGTTTTTATTTTTTTTAATCTTATGATTATATTACGAGTATTTCATGACTATATTCTATATTCATACTTTTTTTTTAAATGACTCCTATCTCTCCTTATAATATGCCCATAAAAAATATTCTTGTACGCCTATTCAACAGAGATGCAAATAGAAACCTTCAAACAGTTTCCTTTATACCTGAACATTAAACAAAGGCATGTCTAAATGCAAAATGGCTAATAAGTCTACAATTAAGCATAACCAGACTGCGTGCCGCTCACTGCCTATATTTTTAGCATTCTAAGAACCCATATCTCTTAGTACACTTAAGCCGTTGGTGCACTAATCGAGCAGTTTGTGTCTACTGCTACCTTTTATTACCGGGAGTCATCCGTTTTCGGACCACAAAAAAACATCACTCTGATTAGGTACTACTACACTTGCATGTTCATTTGTGTTCACTAAATTACTAAGGTTATCTAGGCTCGGCTTATTTATTTGATTTGTCCGAATGAGTTAACATTATTTTATTTTGTATTGACCATCCCTAGGGGTATTTCTCCTAGGGATGGTTGAATATAATGTTTAGTAACATTCCTAGCTTCGATTTAAGCAATAAAATCCCTTAGGTAATACAGTACAATATTACTTTGTAAATAACATCTTACTATCAACGCTGATTCACGATATAAATAGTGGAATTGAAATTAAATTTAGACATAGGAACAGGATTAGTATTCCAAGCTACCAGAGCTCTGTACAAATCATTACGAACAGTTTTGCAATCACACCGATACACAGAAGTCCTAATAAATTTCTCCTATAAGACCACACTCGTTTCCTGCATGATGAATGCATGTATAGCCTACATACTGCAAGAGACATCTGGGCACTAAACAACTGTCATTACTAACGAATCGCTTGTTATTGTCATTCGATATTATGACTGCAATAAAGTAGTAGTTACGTTTTATGTCGCAATGAATAACGACTTAAAGATATTCGAAGACGTCGCACCATAATACAGTACTTAATAGACGTCATGAATTGTAAAGACGATAAGACAGAGCCAGGTTCAGCTGTTAATAGCAGCATAATATACATCAAGAAAGCAGGTAGTTAAATCACTGGTTTTGGCTCTGTTTGATTAACTAATTATTTTTTCTTAGCAGTAGCAGTTGTGAACGTAACACAGCCTCTCATACTATTGACCTTTCTTTATGAATATTTCTATCGTTCTTTCTTCAAAATATTTGATATACGTACGTATGTATATAATAGATCGACCCTTATCGAGTTGCCCATTCATCCTCGTTTAATAAATATATTCCATGAATGTTCTTTTTCCATCCTCTCTACATATTCAAATCATCTATTTCTTTCTTTATTTTGGTCACTTAAACCGCACTACAACTTTCCCCTAATCACGCTGATCCCCACTAGGCTCCCACGTGGTGCAAAAACATAGGTGGGTAGTGTATAGTATACACCTCAGACTTCTAAATCAACTTAAGGTACCTTCGACCAAACACGAGTACAGTTTATGCCTAGAAGAAACAGCCAATATTGTGTGTGTTTTATTTTAGGAGTAAATTTTACTCGCGTTTGATCGAACCGGCCGCGGCCCTTAAAGTGTTTTGAAAGTCTATTTTTCTTCAGTTTTGGTATATTTTACCTATAAAGCTAAAAACACTGTTAACATTGTTTCTAAACTTAGATTTCTTAATCTATACCTCTATATATATAACTTCATTGTTAGTCTATCACACGCAGTGTTGTTCTATGAATGTAAGCCACACACACATATCAACCAATCTGCGCAGTAATGCATAGCCGGAAGCACTTCACATCCAAAAAATACTTCATAAACATCGCCCAAGTTTCTAACAATTCATCCAATATACAACCAATCTACTAATCTTCATAGAAATAACATCTTGAGCCCTTTCGATTGAGTAAAGGGTATTTAAAAACAGTGATTACAAAAGAACCCTTTTCTTATACAAATTGTAAGTATGCTCCTAGTTATAGAAGATCGGTAGACTGTGCAATGTATACGTATAGAATGTTCTACGGCATTGTGTTGGGTTTTAAGAGGTGCTTATTATAAGAAGTTGATACTTGAATTGAGATGTTTGTATAGAGGTCTCCTGTGACGTTGTATCTAATAGAGTCGATTGTACAGTTGAAACCAGTTTCTTTAATAAATGGAGTTGTACACAAATTCATACTCGCTTTCATTTTTTAAAGTAAACGATATTACCCCTATAATTTACTACATATAGTTCGATTCATATGTCTTGGACCTAAATCGCGAGAAATAAAAGGCCCTGTCGCGCGCAGTACATTTTGGTAATAATCTATGCTTACTGAATTTGAACTCGGCCCCTGCCGTAGCTCCCCGTACTAACTTCAAAATACATCCAAGAAACGGGTACTGCACGGCGCGTATAAAGCACATTTTGACTCCAAGACAGTATATACTATAAGTGCATAACACACTATTTGCATAACAATACTACAATACTATTGCAAATACAGTGGAATCAGGTTGGTAGGCTGTATCGATTGCTATAAATGTGTGATGTTTGTTATATATATATATAAAGAGTATCTGAATATAATCTTGAAGAGCACTAGGTCTTTGTATACTAGGATTTTTTGCCGCGGAAACGGATTCTTTATTTCACTTCCAGGTGATTCCGCGGGCAACAGTTGGTGACACACAAATCTCAAGCATCAACAAATGAATGGAAAAATAAGTTCAATAGCTAAAATTAATCATATCATTGAATACCAACCACTAATTAAAAAATAATTATTTTCACAATCCATCGACCAATTCAAAAAAATTGAAAACAAATAAAAAACGCAACGACAAAGGAACCCTCATAATTCAAAAACGTATGAGAAAATATTGTGTCTCACTCTAATCTGCATGGCCCGTTCGTTTTGTCTCTCTCGCACAATGGGTGGAGCTACGTATTTACACGTACATTATAATTACCACTTGATTCTTTTACCTGAATGATCCAAGTCCGGGTTTCGATCCTAAAGAGAACGCGAACGTCTTTGGTAATCGATGTCTTGATTGTCTGAGAAACCTTCATTTAAGGTTGATTATAAGAATAGATAATAATTATAGGTACCTTTTTTATTATTTCAACCAATTTTTGTATTGTGTTTCAACAACCATAAATAACCTGGTATCTTTACTCGATTTCCGTAGACTCATTTAATGGAAAGAACACAATTAAAATAACAAAAAGACACAACTACCGTGTGCCTCAAGATATTATTAAGAGCAAGACTCTTTGCCGAATTTTGAAAGATCGATTTATTGCCTGGAGAAATATATTTCATTTTATTGGTGAAACTTTTTTTTTCAGATACTTTATTGATCAGGGCAACATAATTTTATTAATAATAACAACACAACAACACAAGATAATTTATTTTATCCTAATATTATGTTGTGCTGATCAATAAGATATATAGCAACCGCATGCACATACTTCGAATCTGCAAATACAAAATGAAATTAAACTCGCTCAATTTAGATCAACGGAAACAAAAGAGAGTACTATCGAATCCAACCAGTTCGCGTTTAATTATAGGTTAAATATAACCGGCATTAACGAGATTATCCCAAACAGTCAACTCATTGCCTTATCTACCCGTTTATAAGACTGTGGTTTGTTTTAAGACTGATGCGAAATAAATAAAGGATTTATTGTTTGGCCGTATTAATGAAGGATTATGAAAGTATAGATAGGGTTAAGTCGCTTATCAAATTAAAATTAGTTTTTTGGATTATTTTATAATGCTATCGAAAGTGACAAGTTTATCTATATTTAAAATCTAGTTTTCCAACATGCAACAAAAGGTAGGGGATTTTTGGATATAATTATTTTTATTGATAATGCAGATTTGAAGAGATAAATTTATGAGTGCAGTTTATACTCCAAGGCACTGAACAAGCGTACAGAGTATCAACTGAAATTATACATCGAGGTTGACACAATATTAAGTTTACTTACTTAAACAATTTAAGCGGAAGAGAAGGCTGTGCCAGTGTCTCCTCCGTTGTTCAGCGGGTATCAAAATCCAAGTATCCAATCAATTTGAAACTTTTAGGTATGTTTCTTCCGAGTGACGATACATTAGTTTGACACCACCGAGCTCATGGAGCCAGGATGTGGATAATGGCTTATTTGGTTTATTTTAACGAGTGCCATAGTTTACTATCGATACAAGCGTGATCTATTTCGCTATTTAAATTTTATAGTAGTTACTTTCATTTCATTTTATCTATACGTGGTACATCTGCATGAATTTGAGCTTCAAAGCTCTGTTTCAAACTTATGTTTTGGTAAACAGAATATTATATACTACATCTCAACGAATTCATCAAAAACCGATCGTATTGTCTGAATTCGTAGGGGTAAAAAGACTTTTTACTGCGACAGTCCAGAATCACTTATACCTAATAGTTTTGAAACGACTTCTATTTGTACAGGCAACTGATCGAATCCCATGATTAATTCCCAACCTCATTTAGGAAATGTTGTTGAAAAGTATACATTTGCAATTAACGTGGCTGCGCGTCGCGGGAGTGTTGACGCGCGATAACCCGCAGCCTGCCGCCGCTCAAATGCACTATTCTTATAGCTAGGGCTGCCACTTTACCAAAAATCATGCCACATTTTATTCTATATATCTCGATATTTATCAAAAACTAATCCGGTATCATCGGAACAAAATATGGTCAGTAATTTTGATAATGCGGATGTGAAATGGATCTTTTATGGTTCTTTAAATATTAGGATCAATCAATTTAATGGGATTGTCCTAAAGTACCCAATTGACAGTAACAGCTTGCTTCCTATTATATGGAACCAAAAATATAATTGCAATCGGTATAGAAGTGGATGTAATATATAACCTAAATAAATAACAGGACTGCTATTGAAGTTCGGATATGTTCGAATGCCTTTTCATCGTCATTCATAAATAAGGGTCTATGATCATTCAGTTTTGAAATATCTTCTATTGAACAGGCTGGAGTTCATTAATGTAATTTCTTCCAACTGAGTTTCATTTTCACTGGGCAACGCTTTTTTCAATATCGGTTCCTATCATAGGTAAAATATGGACATATTTTACATAATTTCCAAAATCTTAGACAAGCTTAATTCTCACGGGCCAACCCTGATTCCTAACAACATTTAAGTCTGCACGCGCTTAAAGTAACTGTTTCTTTGTGTCCCCAGAATTTATTCACTATTGTCGCGAATTTCATATCAGTGCAATATTAACACCGAATATTTACAGGTTGATGTGAGGAAAGTTATGAAAAACGTTATTTCCATGTGAAGTACGCATAGCTGACTTAGCTTGAATTGTAGGTTCTAAAATACGGAAAAAAAGTTGTTTAGGTAATTTAAAAAGTGGTGGAATTTATTAAGGTTAACATAACATCAGAATATTTCTTATTAATACTGTTGTGTAATACATATATAGGAGGCAGCTTGTCAATGGTAAAAAGGTTCTTAAATTTAGGACAGTAATACGATAGTGGCAAAGTTATCACTATCATATTAGTGTAGTCTGTGGTAGAAGTAATTGAAGCACTTCTATGGAACCTTTTTTGCTTGTACCAATAAAAATTAACATAATTGTATTTCAGTTTGCATTTCACGTCTGACCGGAGGCAGATACTATCAAGAAGCATAAAAGGGTATGTTCTAGGGTAAATACACAGCCATGTTTTAAATTTGTACTTAATTATTCAATATGCGAATGTGTGGTCCCAGTACACGCGGTTAGCTATGCTTCGTTCTTTTTCATTTATTACTAGCTTCTACCCGCGGCTCCGCCCGCGTGGTTGTCGGTTATCGTGACCAAACATACCCTATGTCCTTTCTCAAAAATTTCATCAAAATCGGTTCAGTGTTTTAGGCGTGAAAGCGTAACATACAGACAGACAGAGTAACTTTCGCATTTATAATATTAGTATGGATAATAAAATTCAGATCGCTTGAATATCCTTGAAAGGGTAGAACTTGAATTATATCGTCAATGGTTTTCAGCTCTTCGGAAAAAAAAACTGCTTCTGTAGCTACTGTAAACTGGCGACAATCGTTGGTTTAATAGCAGACAGCTGCTCTAATTATTTTTTTCAATATTATGAAATTCAATTCTTTTACCTATTATTTTCCCAAAAAGTTTTGATACGTTGGAAAGAAAAGTGAGAATTTACAATCAAAGAGAATCTACAATGAACAAGACCGAGGCAAGCAGATCTTAGCTCGCTCTTTTTTTCGACGAAGTTACTAAACACGTCCTTTGTCAGATACGCAAAATATATTAAGTGTAAATAAATACACACATATTACCAGATTACGCAGAATGTCATAGACGTAAAATGACAGAAACGCAGCATGCTAGGAACTCAGACCAACAAAAAAGTATTATTGGACTGTGGCTAGAAGCGCAGAATTCCTGATACGCAAAAAGTCAAAAATATTAGAAAGCTAGCTAAGCAAAACGTCAGATATAACAAGAACCGGATGATACCCGCTGAAACAGTAAACCCACAACATTATATTACTAAGTGGTTGTGGTCATAAGCAACATAAGATTTCTACAAAGGAGCCGAGTAGGCCTTCAATCTATTAGAACTAAGGAACTTAATAGAAGACGGATAATAAAAAATGAAGCTTATGAAGCTAGAAGTAGTTATCGATTTCCGTTAGATATTAATGAACAATTTGATTTGACAGCTGAAGCTTCGAACAAGGTTGTAAGGAACGTATTTTTACATCATAGTTGTATAGGTTATACCTACGATGGTATGGACAAAGGTGTAGTAAGGTCATACTTTTTGTACCAGTTGTAACAGTAATATACCTCTGCTTCTCCCTTCTGGGATTACAGTATTCAAAGGCATATATGTATATAAAAGTTAACACCACGCCACCCCCTTTTTCGTCTAACTAATTATAAAACTACACAGCTCCAAAACTTACTTATTGTCATGATAAATGAGTTCGTCATATCTTAGTTAAGTTCGAGTCTGATGATGATCAAGAGGCTTTTATACCAACTGCCCCTCCCAAACTCCCGAAAGTAACGGCTCTTTTGGCATTCAACAGATGTACTGATGACTTACGTGAGATTGGCTTAAATCCCGATGGTGTAATGGCCCAACTACGGTTGGGCCATACACCATATATAATATACCTAAGCACCTACAGTTCTGACTGTTCTTCCTACTCGCAGGAAAGGCTATAATTAAGAAAATCACAAATTAATAACAGAAACATAGTATAGTCTCTAACATAATTTGTTTAAGAAAAAATGTGCATACTAACCCTAATCTAAGTTGGTACTAACACAATGGATCAACGTAATCTGAGAGCTAAATAATTTGAATTTTACCTCAATATAAGTATCGCATCGAAAAGTAAAACTACATTAACCAGGCTACAATCATTGCCCACCCTCAAGTACAATAATGTAGATACAGTAGCTATAAAAATAAAAACGTAAAGACATACCACAGAACCGCAATGGTCGCACAACTAGTATTAAACTCTTCTTAGAAAACCGGTCGTAGTATCATAAAGTTTCAATTTAAGTATCAAGACGGGTCACTTAGTGCACATATTTGTTTAAGATGATCGTATGTATGGAGAGACGGTGCATGAATGTCTCAAAGCTAGATATCGATAACATAATCGATGAAACTGTCGGTACCTCTATTTTTAAAATCGATTTTAGTGCTGTACTTATTTTAGTAGTTTATGTATTTAATTATCGATTTGATATAGAACCTAATAGATCATACCACTAAAGCTTTTTACATAAAATCAGTACATGGGCTATTAAAATTTTAATACGATTAAGAAAAGAATAACAAATGGAGGAATCCCAACGGGTTATAGGGTGATTGTAAATAATAATTACAATGGAAATCTAGGAAATACCAGATTTGAGACGTGTATAGGAATATAACGAAGACCACCAGGTGTGTGTAGAAAAATATAGGGAAATACATATTAATTTACAACTTTTTCGAAGCGGTTGACAAAATTGATGTTTTTAACGGTGGAAGATTGGGAAGTGGCGATTACTTCACCGACAAGAGAGTTGCCCTTAAGTTAAAAGAAAGAGATCATATATACGTTTCAGAACAAAAGAGTTTAGACAGTCAGTAATATATCGTGGTCCATTTCGCGATTTAATATTATAGTAAAGAATCACGTTTGGAAATCAATATTGTGTCAATATTACCATCATTGACAGAATAAATGATTAAGTAATAACGTATAAGATGGGTATCAAAATATGATATTTGATATTGATAATATTGATCGTTTATCTATAAAAAATCAATGCCACTTTTCGTTGTAATGTTATAACTCAACAACGCCTTTACCGATTTGGCTAATTTTGGTCTTGAATTATTTGTGGAAGCCCAGGGAAGGTTTGTACGTAGAGAAAAAATCGAATATTTGCCGGGAACTGACATCCACGCGGGCGGAGCCGCGGGCAAAAGCTAGTACTTTATATGTGATAATACTCACCTTAGTACAACCCGTTTATTTTAGGGTTTGATCTGAGGAGTGAACGGGTTGTAACAAACTTCTTACAAACAAATGTAAAAGTCAAATTCAACGAGAAATCGAAAATGTATACATTTAAATTCCTAGAATGTGGGTGCTAGCACCTCTGCCTACCCCTTCGGGGAATACAGGCGTGAGTTTATGTTATGTTATGTTTTTTTAAATTCCTAAACTAGAACTGAACAAGAAAACAGAAAGGAATCCTGTGAACTTTAGTAATAATAATGGCAAACCATTCAGAGCAATCAGTATTCATGTTTATTTAAGAATGCACTTCGAAAATATTCATACGTAAAGTTGCAAATTTACAACGGCTAGTGTCAAACTTAAGACTTTAGAACCAAGTTATGCCTTGGGGCATAACTTTGTATCTTCGTCTATTTGCCTTGTCTATTTACCTCCTAACCTAAGATCCAGCTTAACTAACTAGCTTTTATTAGGAGTGGGTTTACGTTGACCACGATACGAACCCAGGACTTCTCAATCTTAAGGCCAAATTCGTCAATATATTGCAGGCTTTATAAGTATATAGGTTAAATGCTTACGTAGAATTAAGTTTTCTCTTAGATATTAGTTATTCCAACATAATAATTGTTATATGGGATGGCTGTATATTATCACATCGTAAAAAAAGCATTTTATCGTATGTAAGTCCACAAGGTCAGTGAAGTTGCAGTATAAGAAATATTTAACTTCAAATGTAATCTCGTCATAATGTTACGTACAAAAGTAATTAGCGTTTTTACATCCAACTCGAGAATACCTGTAGAATGTCAGCAGCTGCCCCGCACTCAGACTCTGATAAAACGTCTAAAATATGGACATGTTTGGTTTTTACAATTATATTAGTGAGCTTACAGCGCTTAATGTTATTCGAGAACGCCTATTAAAATTAACTATTATTTACTAACTAAAATTTCGTAGGAAAATAAGATGCTGACTTTTTCTATAAATTTAAGAAAGAAAATGTTAACATTCTAAACGTTTGTTGACTAGAATTTTAGCTATGCTATACACTCCAAGTAGCTCAATTGGTCAGAGCATGCCACCTAAAAAGGAACTGGTGGCGAGTTCAAGTCAAAGTTAGGCTAATTAATTAATTCAAGAGTAAGGCCGCTATTATGCTATATTACGCAACAGTAAGTGCGTAATAGTCTCAAATATTATTTAATTTATTCATTTAGTGAATACTAAAAAACAAAAGTAACAGGAATACATTAAAAAGGTGTAATCAATTTGACATCTGTCACTCACAAGATTGAGTGATCGCCGCCATTATGCCGAAATCAATAATCGAAGCATTTAACTGCTGCCTTTGTTTATTTGTTTGGGCTTTACGTGTCGTTTAAAACGTTTGATAAATGTAGGTACAGTTGCAAAACCAAACATCACACACAGTAGGTAGTAAATATGGTTGTTACTCAATCACGCGAAAACTGTAGACCAGACTTAAATGAAAATTGATACATAAATAATTTCTAGAACTATGATAATACATAGGATAATTTCAATGTCGCAAATTACAGTAAGGAATAGGAAAGAGAAAATTATTACTCTACTTCCTAACGGCGCGAGCCACATCAGAAACCGGGTACTGATATTGTACACGCAAAAGCAGTACCAAGGATACTATCTTCATAGTTCCCTGATACTAAGTCACCACTCTATGGAATCCTTTAGGACTTAATGGAATGGTGTCTCTACACTGCAGCTAGCCAAAACATTATTATTGCTTCGATCTTTTGTGAGGTCAGAACGCCAATTTGAACGGGAATTTCGAGTTACCCTACATCTTGAAAAAGAAATGCTTGTTTGGTACATCAACTGTTTAAGTTATTAACCAATAAATTCTTGCTTTAATATCTTTGGAAATTTGTAATTACATTATCATGAATAAAGTATGTTTAAACGGTATTCATGTTCTGAAGTTTATTATATTAAGTTCCTTAATAATTACACTCTAGATACTTCATGTACATAATTAATTTGTTCGATGCAATCGACAGGAGACACTGTGCCCTACGGTGCAATTTATAAGAGTTGCCGATATAATTATGTGTTGACCAGGCAAGCAGGTATGCAATGCAATGTAACTTTTGTAGATGGAAACATAAATATGAAAATTGGGTTCGATATCAATTATGTCGGAAACCACTTTTTGTCAATGATCAGGCTACTGCGTTGTTTCTGAAAAAGCGTGTGCGACCATTTATATATTTTTCATATATTTGGAAATTAGCAAATTTTCTGGATGTAAGTACCTACCTACAGTGTCTGTGTGCCACTGTAAAATGTATACCTGCCTGTGTATTTAATCATGCAAGCTCGTGAACAAACTGTTGAGTTATCTAAGTAAGATATCTTTTAAAACATAAACTTGATGCTACCGTCCCTTCTTGTGCTATAAACCGTATCTTTATTGCCTCTCCCGGCACTTTAACAGATGAAATTGTCTATTCTTACCCAAGACCACCCAACAGTAACTAAAAAATGTGAAATCACACGCGACCCGTTCACATTTACACCATCCACCTAAGCTGGCTAAATTAAGTATTAAAATTCACAAGAGGCGGTTGCTAATAGAGGACGCAAGTAAATTGTGGACCCTGATGTTATCACTTTAATAACTTCTTTGGTAGCTTGAAAAACGATACATAACATGATGAAGAAAGAATTCTTGGGTATTAAGAGACGGGTCGAGAACATTATTCAACTTTGTTAAGTGTTAATGGGGTCTGGGACATTTTTTTTTGTGTTTCAGCAATAAATATTTTTGGGTACTATTTGTTAACAGTCTGGGAAGCTTGGCTTATCACTTGAGCATAAGATAAGTGAGGTTCAATATCTTTTAAGTATTTATGTTTATTTTAACATATGACTTGTAATAAAGGTTATCCACTATTTTGAATGGAATGTAAAGTTTCTAAATTTAGCTAAGACACGTCGCAATAAAGAGGTCTAATTAATGTGTAATGTGCTTAGAACATAACCAATTTCCAAGAAGTCTTAGTCTTAGGGTAGTAGTTTTTGTGTTGTAAGGACTAGCATCTCAAAAGTAACTTAAATAGGTAAACTTATGCCTTTTTGTATCTCATAGTCTACCAATATCCTGGCTTCTTTTTGTGAATGAAAATTTTACGGACAAACCAGGCGGGATTCGAACTTGTGATACTCTACTACTTTATTTTTATTTGTATATACAATCAGCATACTAAAGGCTCAGAAATTTCATTCAATTCTTGATTGTGTAGGTAGGTATTCTTACCATAAAATGGGTCGAATAATTAATAATTTTATAATTGGAAAGTAGGAGTGAAAGATAAATTTCGTGTTGATATGCATTGCATAAAGAATAAACATTAGTGCAGCGGAATTTGTGGTGCAACTATATAACTAAACACAATTTTATGAGCTAAAATAAAAATATATAATAGAAGTAAAACTTAAGCCTCTCGCATTTCTGCTCATCCTTTGTATCATTAATATTCTGTCTATGGGTATGTAAGTCTTTATAAATGCAATTAAGACACGTTGACCCCCGATTAATCGATGACTAAGATAAACATCAACAAATCCGTTTAATTAGTGGCCAAACAAAAAATAATCCTTAGCGTACCTAAAAATATGTGAATCATTTCGTTATAAAGGCTATGACATTTAATGAAAAATACAATTTATTTGGACCAAAAAAACATAACTGGTTAAGTGGGCAGCCAAAGCAATAAAAATAATGAAACCTAATAACGAATCATCAAAAAAATAATACAATTCAAGGAACACAATCAAAACACATAAATCGTATAAAATTATTATCAACAAAAAACGTACTGGCCCAACTGTTGACAAGCTCTGACATCATTTAAAATTAATGGCCGTCGTAAGTCAGTTGGCTACCAGAGTCAGGGGTGGTCCACCTTTTACACGTTTACAAAAAAATGCAGGTTTTACAAATTCAAAGCCTCAATAAAACCATTAGTATCTGTCGACACTTTATTTTATATTGACGTATGTAGTAAAATATCGATTGAAACGATATTAAATTCCAATTTCCGTATATTTAGAATCCATATTCTGTTTGCAAAGACAGTAATAAAATAAATCAGACAATTATTTACCTAGTTACTATAATTACTAATTTATCATTAGTTACGAAGTACATTTTTTATGACCAAACTAGTAAATATTACTACTTTATTTTCTTTAAAGAAGGAGTATAACCCAAAGATCAAAATGAATGTAGATTAGTGCTTAATCCTTGGAAAAAAATAATATTGTCAGATTTCTCATTCAGAAGTTCTCAATCGTCTAATATAATATTACCTTGATGGTACGTTATTCCACTACAGTGAGACCAGAATGTGAGAAGTCCTGCAGATAATTAAAAGTGGTTTAGATATGACTACATCAATTTACATAAATCTTCGGACATTACGTCCTAAAGCTATTTGGTATAAAAAAAGTTCTTTCACACAATTAAAATACTAAGGTGTGTGAAATATGTCCGTGATTCATCTAAAGAATGTTACAAGAGGTTTTTCATTTACCAGTTACCTGCAGATAGGTCCTTATATAAATAATTTTGACTGTCCAACTTAATTAACCAATGAATCATATATTCCGAATTCCAAATGTTATAAATAAAACCTGCTAAAGATTTATGAGTTAGGACTTCTATCACCATCATCACAGCCTCTTGTTCCTAGTCGCATAAGTTTTTGTGGACTCGTTATTAGGTTTTTCCCCCGATGGTACCCGGGGACCCCTTACCTACTTTATGTTCTCCTCCTGTTCTCTTCCTTTTGTTATGTTGAATTGGCTTTTATAGCTTTTAGGGTCACGACTGCTGTCTGAACTCTGAATCTCTACAGGATAGCCTGCATTAACGTTAAGATTTCCCGGTCTGCAAGTTTCCATTCTTGTGGGTGAATCTTGGTGTGTGGGTGAATACTCATTATGAGTCATGACTTCCGTTTCTTCATAATCTATAATGTGGAAATTTATAATGACCCTAATCTGATATTTATACATTTCAATCAGTGACTTATTTAACAGTGAATTTTTTAACCGACTTCTAAATAAGGAGGTGGTTGTCCATTCGGATGTTCCTTTTTATGTCTTTATGTGCATAGCTCCGTCATGTGCAGACATGTGCAAAATTATTTCTTTTACGTGTGACATAGCTTGACTGTATTTCAAATACATGTCAAATACAAACCCAAACAAAATTTCTACGATGACTGCAACATCAGTACAGTTGAGATCAAAAAGTAAATGCTAATTGTTATCGATACCCAAAGGGTAAGTGTATCGATATTTCGAACCTAAACCGAAACTCAATATAACCTTTTAATTTATTAATTTGATGCAATAAATAGACATAATACCTTCTATTTGAATGGGATTTTAAATCATTTAATGTACTATCTATACAAATCAATTACATCAGGAAAAATTTAAACCGCCTGAGCGGTACACTTTTTCCTTATGTAATCGATTCTACTGAATATTCGGTACTTAACGTGTTCTGAATTTTCGAAATTCGTTTATACATACGTCTCGGAAAGTGTGAGTGATTTGAAAAGGTCATCTAGCCTGAAAGAAATATGACACAGAGATAGATTATAGTCAAAATTAGCACATAGGCAACGTTTTTCAGGGAATAGATTTCGGGGACGGGAGAGGTAATATTATAAATACGAAACTGAGTTTACTTGTTTGTTCACAATCACGCAAAAACGTTTAGGAAATAGGACATAATTATGTTATCCTGGAAATAGGTTCCTATTGGTCAGAGGAACGAAATGTGTATCCACGCGGGTTGAGGCTAGGGTACATGCTGACAAGATATGAGTCGAGATAAATTCTGTTCTAATTACTAAAGACTCCATGATGCCTGCATTCTGTTCCGTTTTTCATTCCCGTTGTCCACAGGAACCTCCAGTCCCGTATTAATTCAGGAAATGGTTTATCTATGCCAATTTTCATCTAAATCTGTTCAACTGTTTTCGCGTGATTGAGTAACAAACATGCAAACATCTTCAAAATTTTCACATTTATAATATTAGTAGGATTCTGGTTTAAAAGTACGCTCAGCAGATAGACCATAATGTCTAAAATATCACATTCAGCGGTCAGCCTAATACACCCAAGACAATCGCACGAAACTTCGTGTATCTCATTTGCGGCGATCCGACAAGTTAGCGGTTGCGGTAAGTAATATCGGCCGAACATCCAAACGTATCATGTTCCACAGTTTTGTTATCATTACACATTCGATTGGTTTATGTAAGACCACACCGCAATGTTTTATGAACTTTAAGGGTCAATTCAAATCAGGCTGAAAATTTTCGAGCCGTTTTTGAAGGTTAATTAAATATCAACAAAAGCTGAAAATAGTATGCAGCATTAAATCTGATCTTAAAAAAGATGGTGCCTACTAATTTAAGCTCTGTTGTAATAAGGTTGATATTTAATTCCCACTAAAAATGCTCGAGCGTTTTTCCGCCTGATTGAAACGACCCTTACTTCGTTTTCGATTTTTCAGAATTCGAAATTTGAGTTTGAATTGTTTTATTCTGAAAGGCTTACTTTTTGCTTTTTTTTAATGTTTTGCAATTGGGTATATGAGGCGCCACCAATTATTTTCGGGGTCTATTCGCAACGCAACCTCACCTGTAAGCCTGTTACCGGTACATCTGCTGAGGATTTCCTCTCGGGGATGGGGGGGCAGGGACAGACGACAGTCGCTCCTGTAAATATTTGCCAACTGATTTTAGTGCTAATGTTCGTTTCTTTAATTTTGATTACATTATGTATTATCTTATAGAGTGGAGACCGTTTATCGGCAAATGGAAGGTGGGACGCCCCCCCAACCAGATTAAAGATGCTTTAATGGAAAGATGGATTAAAATGGGATAAACTGGAGGTGGATAGAACAGGAATAGTTGCCAAGGCGCACATTGGGAGAAGCCTATATATCCGTCAAAAGTCTGTTTAGGGTAGTCAATTGCATAGTTAATGTAAGTAAATATTATTTTTATGCTTTAAGTTATTGTAATTATTTTTTTGCTTATTGGTAATCTAATTTTATTACTGTACTCTCAGAACGAGTAGTCAAGAACCATTCATATATTCACGCCTGTAAACTCTGAAGTGGTAGGCAGAGGCGTATTAGCCCCCATATTTCGCCAACTATGATTTTCGGTCCCACATAACAGATGAGCCTATTGTCGTAAAGCGGGTGCTTTGTCTGTCGCATGAAGAACATACCATAACGCGAAGAGATAAATATTCCACAACATTCTACACAACGCCATCTAGACCCATGGTAAGCTTCTATAGCTCGTGTTATGGAATCTAGAATGCGGATAAACATATTTTTTGTAAATACATACATATTATACATATAAACACCCAAACCAATGTAAATAACCTTATTCATGCATACAAATATTTGCACTGAACGGGGATCGAACCCGCGCCTCTTGCGTGGCAGTCGCGTGCACTACCGCCACGCCACAAAGGCTGTCACCACAAAGATGGAGGGTCAAAACATGTACTTAAGATGTTTTAAATACAATATCGAAATATTCAGCTATATTGTTACATAATATAAGTATGGGAACGATGCAAAATCGTGCTACAAATGAAGACTCAACTCAACAATGTAGTAAGTATCCTTTCACTACTTGTTAGTACCTGTGCGCAAGCGCAAGGCCTTTAGACCAAATCGTACTTGATGTGACGGAGGTACCTACTTTAAAGCAATATTGGAATATGGTAGCTAAGATTTAAACTGTTGTATTGAATGGTTGAATGGTTGTGATACAATAATGTATTAGTTTTAGAAAACTTTCAATTCCAAAGAGCTTTATTTTGTACCGTACGAAAAAAAGCTATAAAAACAATATAAACACAATTCTGCACACCATGTTTTAGGTGTAGATGGGGGCACCTAAAACAGAATGTTGTAAGTGATCGTTAAAATGTTTCTACACTTTTTTTCAATATCTTTGGTGTATTAATGGAAGTAGTTAGACATCTGTGGAAAATACTGTTTGGTTTTGGCTAAAGCTTTTGATGACAAGCTAGATTCTCTCCCGGACAATCATCTTGCAAGAAATTTTAGATCAATACATATTCCTCTATATCTAATAACTAGCTTTTGCCCGTGACTCCGCCAGCGTGGATGTCGGTTATCGCGACCTAATACAGCCTATGTCCTTTCTCATGGTCTAATCTACCCCTATACCAATTTTCATCAAAATCGGTTCAGTGGCTTAGGTGTGAAAGCGTAACATACTACAGACAGGCAGACAGAGTATTGGTACGACTATACTTAGATGTGGACCAATATTTATCAGTTTTTCCTAACAATACTGAGTTCTGAGAATGTATCGTGTGAATGAGAACTAGCCAGTGTTTGGCGTTGAATGTGCCACGTTCGCTTTGCACGGATTCGCTTCTATGAAACTTCAATTCAAAGGAAATCTAAGATTGCTATAAATAAGTAGTCATCAGTTCTCCTTATTCTGATAGATATAAACTGTAGATTCTAAAACAATACATACATAACGCTGTAAATCCCCGAAGTTACCTCTTCGCATAATTGGCGAAAAGAGGGTGTTCATACAGAAGTATATTAACACCCAAATTTTGCCAACTAAGTATGAGTCCCCTCGTAATAGGGGGCAAGCCAGTTGCCGTCAAGCGGGCAATTAGTTAAGTCAATAAATGTGATAACGTGAAACTCAGTTGCTGGTCTCTGTTCTTCAGCTTTCCGAGGCATTTACCTACAATCCATTCCGTCCGTCCGTTTACTACTTTTTCTCCTTATATACGGCTATTATAGGAGCAACTACCGTCTGACCTCATACCCTAGAGAAAAACTTGCACCAGAGCTTCAGACCAATCAGAGTACTTTGTAAAATGTGGTCATTAATATTATTATGCTAACTTGGAGGCTTTAAGATTACTTTGGTTACTGTTTCCACGCTGGCCAGACAGGTTGATACAGGGTTTTATTTCGAATTTAGTTGCAACAAACCAAAAAAATATTTTAATGTTAAAATATAGACAAGTGTCTTCCAACCCAGTATAAACGTTATGTATTGCCAAATTGCGCGCATGAAGTCATCACTGGTAGGCTTTTTTTTCGGGTGGAAATCCCCTCGGACACCTCTCAAAAATTACATGTTTGGTTTGAAAATAAGAAAAGGCTTGTTTGATGCGCACTTTTACACTTTAATTTAAATCATGCATTTGATCAGCACCATATATAACTTGTAAACATTAAAAAGCCGTGAAATCGGGTGTCAGTAAAGGATTAGACACACTTGTACGTAACGGTTTAGAGTTCTACTTACGTCCGGCAAATTCATTCTAAGACCGAGCTTTGTGGGATTTCTATTAACTTTCAAAGTTTTAAAAATTTCTACATTTTCATTTCCATTTTCTATACGTTCTTAATAACGTATACGAATTTTAGAGCAAAATTTGAAACAAAATTAAATCAAAAAATAGCGTTTGAAGTGGACCATGGATTAGGGAGGAGTGGTGGAAAGTATTACACAATTCCACAATATTCCACAACATTCTACACAACGCTATCTAGACCCATGGTAAGCTTAACTAGCTTGTGTTATGGAATTTAGAATGCAGATAAACATACTTAGATACTTTTTTTGTAAATACATACATATTTTACATAGAAACTCCCAGACTAATGCAAATAGCCATATTCATGCATACAAATATTTGCACTGAGCGGGAATCGAACTCGCGCCTCCTGCGTAGCAGTCGCGTTCACTACCACCACGCCGCAGAGGCTGTCCAAAGTGATTGGACGATTTTGCTACGTTACATCCACAGACCAGACGTAACAAACTGGTTAAGAAAATGTGAACCTATAAGTATTTGATTTAATTAGTAGGGTTAATAATTTAATAAAATGGCAAACCAACTGAAAAAATTTTTGCTGTAAAATATCCTAGGTAAATCTAGTCATAACATAATCTGAAGTCGTTGTGACTGCGGTCTTTTGGGATTGGAGTAATCTGAAGTTGATTACTCCAACCATTTAAAACTGTTTTAATATTGTTCTATTACTATTCTTCCATTTAATACAAAAGGAAAAAAATGCTGCGATTTAGTGAAAGCATACCTTTATTGGATGATTCGTTAGATTGAACTCTGTGCATCCAAATGTGGGTAGATCTAAACACTCCTACACAGTTCACAAGAAAGTATAATAACAACAATTTAATAAGAGACTTAACGGAATTCAAATATCGAAAGCCGTTAACGTTTCACATAAAATAGCAGTTTTAGAAACTTTGTAATCAAAATTCATAATTGTCTAATGATATCTTCTACCTACTCAAGTATTGCAAACCAGAAAGTTTTACCAACACAGACTTAAGTTAATAGATACTTGAGTAAATATTTTGTGGACGAACTGAGCTGAGTATTTTGATACAATATTTCATTAAAATTTATTTATTTATCAATTTATCAATTTTTAAAAAAAAAAAAAAATCGGTTCGGCATTCAAAAAAAGTTAACATACATATACATGAACAAGTTATTCTAAAAAGAATATAGAGAATAATAAATGGATTATAAAGTATGTGCTCATTAATAAATAGTAGTTCAAATCGAACGAGTGCATACCTGCTGATTGGTTCAAGTCACTGCACTTCTTTCACGCGCCTATATTTACATCACTGTTACCTATCAATCCTAACCACCATTACTATCGACTAGCTCTGATAATAACAAACATTACGGTGTTATAAATAGGCACAAGGTAGTCAATCAAGCTGACATCTGAGTTTAATGCCGATCACGAGTGTGTAACGGTCCTGAAACAGCACAAAAAGTAATGAATAATACCTGTAGCGGTTTTTATTAAACTGATTTTTGAACGATTTAGTAACAACGTCATGCGAATGGCACAATTTTACGACTCAGACGCAGAATGTCCACTTCTCAAAATGTCCACTGGTTGCAAAAGGTATCTTTTGCAGAATGTCCCTTTCGCAAAAAGTCCTTTACATACTAATATTATAAATGCGAAAGTAACGCTATCACGCCTAAACCACTGAACCGATTTTGATGAAATTTGGTATAGGGGCAAGACCTTGAGAAAGGGCATAGGCTATGTTTGGTCGCGATAACCGATATCCACGCGGGCGGAGCCGCGGGCAAAAGCTTGTAGGATTATAATTATTGGCATTACATTTAGTCAACGTGGAGTAAATAACTATTTTCAAAAAATGCATGCAATTTCATTTCAGACAAATGTTGCAAGTTTAGTAAAGTCGAGATTTTACTCGAAACCACATTTTAGATGTTTTTTTTTTACAGGGCACGTCAATTTGACTTCACCTCGCCTGATATTAAGCTAAAGGCAAAGTCTCGGAAAGAGGGTCACCATCGTAAACATTTACCATGTTAACAGTGGTGGCACTCAGCTTGACGGCCTCATTAGATGCCTTTTCACGCCCCGCTTAAAGGACCCGGGACTGTAGGAAGAAGGAAACACGTAAGCCGGCAGGGAGTTCCAGGTCTTAGTAGTGCGGCATAGGAATGAGTCACTGAAACGCTTGGTTCTAGCAGGTATACTCTGCACCGTAAATGGATGGCATCTTAGCCCTGCATGTGTCGTCCTGTGAAGGAAAGGGGAGGGTGGGAGATGTTTGTGAAATTAATTATTTTCTCGGCCGCAGTGTAGAATATTTTATTCCATCTAAAAACCAGCTTAATAATATAAGCTTTATGTATTACCAAATTGCTTGCTTGAAGTCACAGCTGGACGTATAAAAAATACTTGCTTGGTTTGAAAGTAAGAAATAGTTTATTCCATGAGCTGCGCAAGAAACTAATTTTAAGTACTTAATTAATAATACTACACACATACTATTTCGTATATACACTATATCTAGTACACTTAAATCTTTGATTATTATAATTAAGTCATAATGACTTATTGAAGGGAAAATTGGATAGAATTGCAGTCATTATCTTTATGTTTATTGTATGTAACGTTCATAGAGCTTAAGCCATTTCATCACCTATAACACTCTTATCAAGTCATCGCCGTCTTTGCTTAACTGTAATGGAAGGTAGGTACTAGAGCAACTGAAATTACTGTAATCGACATAAAGAAGAAGAAATCCTAACTGTGAAAATCAATAAATACCCAATGGCCTCTACCATAGATTTTTGAGATGTTTGAAGGAACACTAATTTTGCTTTACACTAGATGCGTAAACAGTAACACCCACAATGTAACATTTATTGAGATAACTTCAACTTCAAACTTAGATATGCCTACACTCCATCATCTCCCGTTGCCTACGTTTGCTGAAAAGCACTAATTATCACACTAATTTTTTTTTCCTCCAACGTTGAGTTGTTTCTTTTTACGTTGAATTGCATCGGGATGTTAGCACCAAAATTTGAATACCTGCCATCTTGAGTTAGAATTTATCAAATGTTATGTTACACGTGTTCCCGGCAAGTGTGTTTTTGAACTGATTTCCGTTCGCTTCCGTTTTGCGTCGTGTGTGGCTCCGATCATAAATATACCAGTTAGAAGTTTCGCTATTGTTCTCTAGCCAGAGTGAAAACTATCGACGATTTTAGCGACAGCTTATTACCGAAGAAAGTATTTTAGTTGGCGTTTATTTAGTAAACTGACTGTAGTGAAAATTTACATCGATAAACAGAAAATATAAAGACGTATGGGGTCTTGTAGAAAACGTCGGGGATCAAATCTACAAGTATGATCTGATGTGCTGACCGTTTTTTTTTTTTCGTGCGGAAATCCCCTCGGGTACCCCCTCTTCCGGAGCCGGAAGGGGAGGTTATGTCGGACTCGAACCGACTAAAACCGCACGCCGACTGTGGGTCGTGGTGCTAGGCCGGAGGTGAGGTTGTCATCGACATATCTCTCGCGATGTGCTGACCGTCGGGTACAGACAATTGTCTGTGCCGTCGGGGGTAGCTTTGGCACAGGTTTTCCTCTTGGGATTGAGATTCAGACGGCTTTTTTTGTTGCGGGAATCTCCACGGATACCTCCCCAGCCCCTGAGGCCTGGTGCTAGGCCGAAGGTGAGGTTGTTTGCGACATATCCCTCGCACCCCGGCTTACCCAGGGACATCCCTTACAGTCTGGCCCTCCTCGGGAGGTTCAGACGGTAATCGCTCCTGTAAAAGCGTTCTCACGGGTTGAAGTCCCGTCCTGAATGTTGACTATTTCCGATTTCAAGTTAAAGGAAAAGTTGTCATACCAATTACTTCAAATAATCTTCTACTTATACGAGATATGCGGCGCAGGGATAAAACTATTTCTGTCCCTAATGAACTTTGCGCATACGCGGTCATGTGTGAATTCACTGTGGAATATAACACTATTCTTTTGCTTTCAAATAGTGTACCAAAGGTATGAGGATGCAGCTGCAAAAAACAATGGCCGCGTTATATTCTTACGTTCATTGTCACTCAAATTATGCAATAAGTAGCTAAAACATCACCTGCTTCAGCGGCTGTGCTCTTCTATTGTTGTTAGATAAATCGGACTATCTCAGAAATGTAAAGAAAGCTTTCCACGGTTGGTGATTCTGTAGATTTTATCGGCCACATGGACAATCCAGTTTCAGGCATCGTCTGTACATGTTGACCTGTTTCAAAGCAGTGAATCTTACACGCCTTTACGAACTTGTCTACGTAGACTAAATAGAAGTGCATTGGTGTGGACTAACCCGCGTCCGTCTGTATAATCACGTACTATGAAATGCCGCCTTTAGTAACAACATACTATGCAGTGTGCAATAATAAGTGAGGAAACCCTGCGCCAGAACCTGGAACGTGGATCAGAAGGTAACATGTAATGTTCCGTAACAGCTAGTAGGCCCCAAGATCCTAATGGTGCACGATGTTGTTCTACGGTTGTTCTATATAAAATATTTTACCTTTACAAATACAATTCTCAAAGGCGATCATTCAGATTGGGCTAATTTTTATTTATGCGGCCACTAAAAAAAAATGCTTGACTTTGATAGAACACAACATTGTAAGCATTTTTTATTACTACACCAAAGTTCTAAATAGATTCCTTGAGATTTTATTTAGGGTTAAATATTTAGTGTAAAGTGTACATAAAACAAGCTAGTATTGTCTAAGTATTGTCTAATAACTACTATATTGCTTCTGTTATGGTAGTCTAAAATGGCTTTACGGTCTCGTATGGAAACTGTGTCTGTTCCGCAGTTCTGGTTCTGACGAAATGCGATTAATCCGAAAAAAAAAATAGGTGAAAACAAAAACACTAACTGTTAAAATGCAATTTTGTATTTATTATTTAAAGTTCGCCAGCTCTTACAAACATATCCTCTAAGCCTTCAGCAGGAATGTTTATCACAGGAAGGTGCCTTGCATACCCCAAGTACCACACAATACACATCACATGGGAGCAGCAACCGACAGTTCTTTTGCCATTAAGGCAGGTGCAATAATAATGCGCTATGGCTTGCCTGCCCGTGAGAGTTGTATCAACACATATATATACATTATATGTTCTTAAACGAACATGCCGTGATTGAATTCGGGCTCGAAGTAGGCAAAATTCTCTTTCTTCAACCTCACGTAGATGTTCAGCGGGTATTTCTCCCCCAAGTTCAATGGTAAATCTACCAGTGCCCTGGATGTGCTCTGCATAATAACTTCGGGCCTGTTTTATTTGGTAAATACCGACTGCGAATAAAATAAGGTCTTCCTCCGTTAACATAGGGAATGGAATTTCAGACGGCGTGTCGATTCGCACAAACTGTGCCCGTCTTCGGTTATAATGGTAAGTATTTACTATATCGCCTAGTATATTTGGAATACCCATCCTTTCTCTTACTATTTCTAAAAACGCTGGGGCTCTGACATTGTCCGTAATCAGCCGATGATATGCATTTAATAATGCTGCAGCAATCCTAAAATAGTCGATCATATCCGGTAAGGCAAGATTGCTATGGACTATTCTTAGCAGTCTAAAATCTCTTTTAAATCGTCCGTTAACTATTTCTACCACCCAGCGGCATAAGGTGACAAGGCGGGTCTTGTTGGCTTGTACTGTAGACAGTTGTGTTTCGTTAGCATCCTTTGTCTGGGGCATATGCACTGAGTATCCATGTGACCGTAGAGTCAACTCTGCATCTCTAAAACCACGATCCAAAATAAACACGTCCCCTGGTCTATGGAACCAGTGAAAT
The DNA here is from genome assembly GCA_914829495.1 of Eilema sororculum. Taxonomy (NCBI): domain Eukaryota; kingdom Metazoa; phylum Arthropoda; class Insecta; order Lepidoptera; family Erebidae; genus Eilema; species Eilema sororculum. The sequence continues at coordinate 7,102,867 of OU618532.1, forward strand.
ACGCTTTCTTCATCCTGAAGAATTGAGTTCATTATGTGAGCATCGGAAGTCGTCGCAGCATGTGGACCAGATACCTCAATAATATGACCATCGCAGCACACAAATAAAAAAGGTTTCGTTAGGTTCCGATATTTATGGTGACTGTACGTGAGTCTTTGAAAAAGATAGTTTGAACTTTTTTGATTATATATAATGTACCATCACAAATGACGATAGCATTTCTATGCTCGATAGAGCTCTCAGGATTTCCAAATAATGATTCGGGTATTAACAAGTTCCTTTGTGCCACATCTTGTCGATTCATGTGATCAAACCCTAAATGGGTAGGAACAAAGTCTTGCAATAGGGCTTCTCGACCTAAAATGAATAATCTTCGAAAACGAGATTCGCTTGTTCTGAAAATTAATGCCAGCCTAGCGTTGGAATCCCCTGTACGCAGTTTTGCTAAAGTTGCAGCCAGTATAGTTTTTTTAAACCTGTTATCATTTAGGCTGGGCGTATGATTAATTAAATTCAAAAATTGTTCATGTGTAAGCCCAATCCAAGTATGGAATTCGTTAGGATTTATTAGCTCATATTGCTCAAAGTCGAGAATATCTTCTGTAATATGATTACGCATAATATTAAGAGCATTAACTATCTCCGAGGCCGTAAAATCTTTTCTGAGATTATCTTGAAGAGGAAGTGTATGCCAGAGGTTTCCCTCTAAATGTTCTTGACATACTCGAGCATTTTCTGGTACAATGAGGTTATAGCGTACGATCTGACGAATTACAACATTATTCGGAACTCTAAGGCGAGTGCCATTCTGACAATGTTGAAAAACACAATTCGCAGTTGTGTTTGGAGTACGAAGATATCCAGTTAATGTTAGTGTTGGATGGAGACGATTTACCTGCGCAGCAGGTTCATCTGGTGCAGGAGCATTGACAACTTGATTTGCGTCACTAATTCTTCGTTCATAAGCCCTTTCAACTCTTTGCCAACATGGTCGACAAATGTGATCTGTCGGTTCTTCCTGAAAACAATAAAAAATAAAATGATTAGCGATCCTCCAATAAGACTTGTTGGTAACTTCGCTGACGCAAAGTTATGATGCGAGCGACCTCTACACACTCATCGAGAGCCTCGACCGAGAAGGCTCTTCGAGAACATGCCTGTACACACTCGTTAGCACAGAGTCTCGTATAACTCCCTTGACAATGGACGTAGAATTGTTGCTGCTGTTTATCTTTGCGCCATAAGCTTTCATTATAACCTTTTAAACATTTAATATACAAAGAAAACTTATTCGCGCCCAAGCATCATGAATACATTGCTTATCTTCGTGTTTCACATTCTTAGAATTCCAAAAAACGGCTGCTGTCTGATAGCACCCCAAAAACTGTAATTCGCGTTCATTAGACAGACCCCCCATAGTGAAACGTCTGTTTATTAAAAATTTTCTGTGGGCGACTAAATAAAAATACCGACACGCTGCCGAGAGCGACCGAGATGAGACGAGTGCTCCCTGTACACACTCGGCCTGTGTCGACGAGTGTGTATAGCCGCCATGAGAACCATTGTGTTGCCAAGACGAATCTAACAATATGCTTTAATTATGCGTTGTTAATCGTTTAGGTGAAGCTGCCCATTATTTAGGATAAGATCTATTAAAAAATGAATAACATAATTACCTGTCTCTCAATCAGTCCTTCAATAACTATCTGCGCCATGTCACTATGTTGCTCCTCTCGTGAAGTCCACGTATATGTCCTTCGACCCTCACACGGTTGACGACATTGTATACACAACATTTGTGACATTATGTCAAAACACGATAACTCAAAAGAAACAAGTGAGAAAACTCGATTGGTAGCCGTCCGATGTAACAGAAGTTGCATGGATAACTAAGTTCGTGACTAAACAAAACAATGCCGGCCGGTACAGCGGCGCCCGCCCCCCGCCTGGCCCCATCCGCCAGGCGGAGTACGCTACACCGTAAGTGCGAGCGAGATGGCATGTGGCGCAGGCGCACCCGCTGACCGCCCGTGAGGTACCTGAGACCTTTTTTTTACATTCTGGCTCGCTATTACGACAAAATATTGCAGTAATTACGATTTTTTCACAAATTTTTGAAGTTACATATTATCTCTCAGAGCTGACGCAGAGTTTTGGTCTAGTAATAAAAAATGTTTATTTTGTTATATTCAATAACAATACTAACTTTTTTTCCGTTGGCCGGCACTTTCAAAATTAGCCCAAATAACTATGACGAGTGAATGTTCTCCTTTTATTATCAGAATTACAATGTCAAAAAATAAAAATTACTTAGGTAGTCAAATTACATCTAATCTATTAACCCGCCCCTCGTCGTACCCGGGGCAAAAGTGCCCATCACGCTGGCGGCATTGCCTCGCTGGATAGCGATGGCCAACCTTTGCTTCAGGTACGAGGCGGAGCGAGAGTCACTGGTTTTATCCCTCAACCTGCGCCCCACCTCACTAACCAATTTTTTAGCGTCAGTTCCCCAACTACCCATCGTACAAATACAAAGTATTGGATTTTAGTCTTCATTCTCTGTTGTTGGATAGTCTTAGAACTTAACTGTCGATATAAACAATATCCGTTCATTGAACTTCAAGTTTGTTCGCTCAAAGCAAAGAAAGTCATTAAGTAAACAATTTATTTCCGATGAATAAAATCACTGAATCGAAAAATCTTATCCGACTACGTATTTAACTTCAAAACTTATTGTTATACTTTATTAAGGGAGTCATATTGAAAACGTTCCGTTTCATTTCGGTTTGAAAGTTAAACAAAGTCGTGCAAACACCACAAGTTATCTGAAAAGTTAGGATGGAAACGTAGAACGGAACTTTCCGTAGACTAATATTTTTAGAGCGGTTAAGTTTGAGTTTCGTTAGTAAATATATTCGAAATGAGGCTTGCTAAATGTCGACGCATCAGACAGTAAATCAAGTATTATAAACCTGCTAATGTAAAATGTTCTAGCTTTAATATTTTTCTTGATTAATTAAGATTTATTGTAACTGGTCCGACTACATTTTGAATATTATTGAGGTAAGTATTTCATTCTTTATCAAAATTGATTGTTAATTAAAAATAATGTTCAGTTTAATAATAGACCTTGTTCTATTTTCATCAAAATCAACGTCAAAATTATACAGTAGGTAGTGTAATGATGATCTTTATTGAATGAAAACTGGTAGCCTTTATCTGTTATTTAATTGAAACGTGTGATTTTGATTATCTTATTTCCTATCTATCTATATCTATACATATAATAAATCTGTAAACGATCGATGTCTGTACATGGAAAGAAAATGAGAAAAATTGTTATAGGGGGACTTTATAAACGTAATAGAAGCCAAATCAACCTTTTTTGGAATTTTTGTCTGTTTGTCTGTTTATCTGTTTATCTGTTTGTCTGTGAGTTTGTGCACGCTAATCTCAGAATCGGCTGAACGGATTTGGTTGCGGTTTTCACTAATATATTGTGGTAGGCTTCACTTAACATTTAGTGTTTGTTTTATTGAAATCGGCTCATAAATAAAAAAAATATGTCAATAATAGCATATCACGGCTAACAATTTGTGATTGTGTGAATAGATCGAACCAATAAAGAAGCAACAATGCTTACAAGAAGATATTATTTCGGTCATAGGAATCTGAAGAACTTCGAGAGGCCAGAGTTCTACATCTCAGCCAAGTCAGATCAGGTTACTGCAAAATCTTCGGCACAGCAAGTGTCTCGATAGAATTCACATTTTTCTCGAACGATTTTCTCTCGAATCCAACAAATTAGTAGGCAGCTGGATCAGTAAAAATACTCCTGGCTTTCATAATTAATATCATCACGCTATTATAATAAGGAATGGGACAGAATGTTTTTATGACATAATATGTAAACGTCTATTTCACACTATGATTTCATGGTAACTGTGGCTCAATACGTCTGCGGTGGACTTATAACTTAGCTGAGTCGCGTTCGAATCCATCTTAAATGTAATTTTCCTTTTTTATGGTTTTTTATTTACTTTTGTTTAACTTTTTTATTTTATTGTGTATTTGTTGTATTTTATTGTATTTATATTTTTATTTGAAGTAAAATATAAATTCTATGCTTAGTATTCTATAAGTAATACATAAAACTATGCTGTGTGACAGTAATAGTAGAACTGATTATATAATATTCTTAGATCTATACAAAATTCTTCATTTCGGAGATTGAAATAGTGGTTCCACCCGCCTGAGAAGTCATAAAACTGAAACTGGTATCCCCCATTGATACCGATTCCACCACATCGGGGCAAGCGCAATATTGGAATCAAAACGATTAAAATTTAACGGAGGAATGGGGCATTGGGGGTATTCTGGGGTTAGGTACCCCAGTATACCTGCCTTGGTTACCTATTATAAATAGGCGGTCTCAACGTGAAGAGCAGGGATTGCTTCGGCTAGGGTGATGGGTAGCCTAAGCTGTCACCATCAAAGCCGCGCTCATGGAGGAAGTAAATCTTTGCAACTTCTCTGAAGCACATTACGTATTCTGGGAGATAGTAGTCCCTATCGTATTACCGTCTCTACCATTCTTAATTCTTAATTCTTTATTGTACACAACTAATACAGAGATCATACAAAAAACATTTCAAAGAACATGTACAAAGGCGAGCTTAACTCAAAATGAGTTCTCTACCAGCAAACCTTTGAGTAGCAGAGAAGTTGTGGTCGTGAAGGGGGATGTGAAGTGTACATAAAAACAGATAAAAAATGAAAAAATAAAAAACAAAATAAAAAGGAACACGAATAAGAAGGTGTACCTAAACAGGTACATTATACACAATACACACATATTATAGCATACATAATCATATTCATACATACATACATACACCTAAACATAATTATACATACACATATACATGTACCTACATATATACAAACTATACACATACATAGACATAAATAAATACGTAAATATATATAAATATATAGATATAAACAGACTAAATTATTGTGACAGGAAATGTTCCCTAGTCCTTCTCCTGAAGATGTCCAGAGTATTGCTTTCGCGAATGGAGTGAGGGAGCGCGTTCCAAAGACGTACTGCCCGGACCGTAAAGGATCCATCATAGCAACTGGAACTATGTGCTGGTGTACGAAGCAGAAGAGAGGAAGAAACTCGACAGGGTTTACCCCTGGGTACAAGATACTCAAAGCGTTCCTGCAGATAAGTTGGAGCATTTGGATTATGAAGAATATTATAGAGAAGCGTAAGAATGTGAAGATTACGGCGCTGCCGAATAGGGAGCCAGTTCAGTCTTTTGCGATATTCCGTCACATGGTCGTATTTTCGCAGACCAAAGACAAAGCGGACTCCCAAATTCTGCAGGCGCTCAAGTTTGTTTAGCAGTTCCTCCGATGCATCGAGAAAGCAGACATCAGCATAGTCTAACAGCGAGAGTAGAAGAGATTGTGCAAGAGTAACTTTAGTCTGAAGAGGTAGGAGTGTCTGGAGACGTTTGAGAGATTGAAATGAGCAGTATACTCTCCTACTCATCTCCGCGATGTGAACATCCCAGGCAAGCATGGAGTCTATGTGCACGCCTAAATTTTTAGCACTTTTGGAGTATTCAATGGCTACAGAATCATACGTTATTGGAGGCAGGGCATCATGATTCAGAAGGCGGAGCATGTATCTACCACCAACAATGAGTGCTTGAGATTTTTTTGGGTTAACAAGCAGTCCAAAGGATTGGGCCCAGATATGGATGTTTTCAAGGTCATTGTTGATGGCAGCCACAGCCCCAGTTAGATCATCAGCTTTAAAATGTCGATATATTTGCAAGTCGTCTGCGTAGAGATGATAATGCGAGGTTAGAACCTTCGTGATGGCGTTTATAAAAACAGAGAAGAGAAGAGGAGAAAGGACGCCACCCTGAGGAACACCTGCTTCTAAGTCACAACAATCGGAGAAAGCGTCATTCACTCTAACAGATTGTGAGCGTCCCTCGAGATAGGACTTGAACCAAGTAATTGCTGAGTCAGAAACATTGATGGATGAAAGAATACCTAAGAGTATGTCAAAATCAACTGAGTTGAAGGCACTGCTGAAGTCCAATAAGACCATCACTGTTAATTGTTTGTGCTCCATGGCCAATCTAATGTCATCTGTTACTTTGACTAGAGTTGTTACAGTACTATGGCCACGGCGAAAGCCAGACTGGAAAGGACTCAACAGGCCATTAGAGGAGAGGTAATAGGTCAGTTGATCGTGAACAATACTCTCAAGTACCTTCGACAAGATGGGTAGGATAGAAATGGGGCGGAATTGGGAGTGTGTTGTAGGATTGGGTACTTTGGGCAGAGGTATAACAGATGCTTTTTTCCACGAAGACGGAAAAAAGTTAGAGAATAAGGAATAGTTCACAATGTGGGTGAGGATAGGAAGGATCAGATCTACAATGGGGAGAAGCATTTGAAGTTGAAGGCCATCGTCACCGACCGCCCTCGTGGATATGGATTTTAAATGTTTTTTAATATCCGCTTCTGTTACTGGTTGAAAAGAGAAGGGAGCATTCAAAGGTAGTGGAAGAGAAGAGAGAGAAATTAAGGTAGAAGATTTAACGTCACTAGGAATAGTAGTTGGAGGGGCTGAAAAATGGGCATTTAATGCATTGAGATCCATATCAGTAAGGTTATCATGGGTGACCTTACCGATCCCCAAGGATTTTAGGAACTGCCATTGTTGGGAAGTGTTAAGGCCTTCAACTGACTTGTGAATATGGTCTCGTCTCGCATCCCTACACAGACGATTGCAGCGATTACGCAATTTTTTGTAAAAGTTCAACGCCTCTTCAGACGGGCACTTGATATATTTACGCTTGGCCTTATCTCGCTTCGAAATAATGTTTTTGATTGATGGAGAAAGCCATGGCGCAGGATGATGTCTAACTCTTACCCTTTTAAGAGGCGCATGCACATCATAAATGGCCAGCAATGTGCTGGTGAAAATAGACACTTTCCCATCCAGATCATCACAATTATAAACAGATGACCAGTCGGCACCATCCACATCACCACCCAAACGCTCCAGATCCATGTCTTTAAAATTACGAAGAAGAAGAAATTTACTCTTGCGTTTCGGAGGACGCAGTTTATAGGAGAGGTATAGAAGATCGTGGTAAGAAAAGGGAGCGGATAACTGTCCGTGTGAGGCCACCTTATGAGGGTTGGAGATTAGTATGAGATCCAGTAGCGAGGGCTGAGTATTGGGAACCTTATGTGTGGCTCTAAGGGGAAGAATGTGCATGTCCACAGAAGAGACAAGGGAGCAGAGTTTACGGCTGCGTGAATCATTTTTTAGCAAGCAGGTATTGAAGTCTCCGAGTATAATTCTGTGCTCATACATTGACGAAAAATTTTCCAGTTGTATTTCGAAAGCAGAAAAGTAGTCAATGTTGCTAACAGGGCTGTAGTATACGCCAAGTAGCGCCTTGGTGTGTTTAAAATCTATTTCTATGAAAAGATATTCTGTAAAATTGGAGTATACACCTGGAGACTGGTCAACAATTTTATGAGAGATATCCCCACGAAGATACACAGCAACTCCACCGCCACCTTTACCAATTCTGTCAACACGCACAAGCTTATACCCAGGTAGAGAGTACTGGGTGGAAGGGAGTGGAGGCTTAAGGAAAGATTCAGAGACAAGGACAGCATGTACGAAGTTAGAATTAAAAGAAGCTAGAAGGTCAGAATAGTGTGCAGGAATGCTTTGAGCATTTATGTGGACAACATTAAAATAATAAGGGAAGGCTGAAAAAGCAGAGGACAGTTCGTTACACAGCTGAACAGCATCATTGTTACCAGATGTACTGGTGAAACTGTCACTGGACCCAACCGAAGAAGAACAGGAAGCAAAACTATCATCTGAGTCTGAAGTATCGTCTGAATCTTCAGACATACAAAAATAAATAAATAATAATAATTTATATCTGAATACTAATTAAATGAATTATATAATATAAATAATAAGTCTCAAAGATTACATTTCACCTATCCTCTATGCACTCGCTAGTTGCATGGCATAAACAATTTTTTTTAAAGTAAATATTACACAAAAATACTAATAGTCTAAGATAAATTATTGGCGTTTCCGAACGAATGAAACATACAATGACACAAAGAAAACTGATAACAAGGCAGCATGGTCATAGTACCTTAGCCTGTTCCGAAAGGAACTAAAGAAACAATAACAAAAAAGCTTTACGTCAAATACGTCAAAGTGTTAAAAAGCAAAACAATAACATGTTATAAATGCAACTGACCGCCAATAACAAAATAAATAAATATTAATGAGTGAAAACAACGGAAAATATAACAATAATTATGAAGGCAGATAGATTGTGTGTCTACTTGCGCGGTTTCCTCTGCGAAGTCGTGCCCATACTGGCAGATGTCGCTTCGCCCACTGGATATCTCGCTAGAAGTTTTTGTAACTCAGCCGCCGACTCGATCTTATGCCGCGAGTTATCCGTGACTTGGACAATTATCTTTCCATCGGAGGTCCAGCACTGTCTCACACCATAATGCTTCCTAGCGCATACAAATAGGTCGTGTCTGGGCTTTGTGAGGAACTCCGATAAGGTTAGACCCGTGCCTTTGAGTTTTGATTTATTACGCCAAACTACACTACGGGTCGTACGATTTTCGAACCTCACTAATAGTGGACGAGGCCTACCAGTGTCACTCCCCAGGCGATGGCAAACGGCTATGTCTTTAGCTGTGACACCAATAACACCTATCTTGTTCGAGAACACCTCTACGACACTGCCCGTAGGATCTGCTGTATTTTCCTCAGGAAGACCATGCAGGAGAAGAACTTTCGCTCTTGATGACATCTCATGCCTGTCCAAGCCCTTCACGAGTAACTCCATCTGGGATTTCAAGGCACTCAAGGTCTTCCACACAACGCCCTTAAACTCAGTGAAGTCTCGAGAGATGCTCGCAACACTTTTATGGATGGTTGACTCACCCCCAGCATTCTTCAAGTCTTCTTCGTATTGCGCCATTCGTCTTGTGAAAGTGTTTGAAAGATCTTCCATGCAGTCAAATAACTTTGTGTATAGGTCCATTCTTGTTTATTGAAGTACCAGTGCAGTTGAGCAAAGATAGATAAGATTTTAATTTGTGAGAGGGTGCAATAGAGGATAGTGAAGGTTTTTAACTATTAAGTAGCATTTAATGGTAAGTAAAATATAATTTTAAAATTAAATGTTCTGATGAGCTATTCCAATTAGTTCCACCCTCTCCTTTCCTACACAGGACAACGCATGCAAGGCTCAGATGTCATCCACATACGGATCAGAATATTCCATCAAGAACCAAGCGGTGACCCATTCCTATGTCACACCATTAAGACCTGAAATCCCTGCCAGCTCACGGTTTACTTCTTCCTACAGTCCTGAGTCCTTTAAGGGGGGCGTGAAAAGGCTTCTGATGATGCCATCAAGCTGAGTGCCACCATTGTTAAGATGGTACATGTTAATAATGGAGACCCTATTTCCGTGCCTTTGCCTTTAGCTTACCATCAGGCGAGGTGAAGTTAAATTGACGTGTCCTTTATAAAAACGCGGGATCTTAAAAAGAAGAAAACACATGTGTGTGTAGGGCAATACAGTTCTTAAGCTCCTGATAAAGAAATGAAGTCCCCAACCGCTTGGTCCGAGGTAGCATTATTTCTACCGTTCCTAGAGATTAGTTGAATGACTCCTAATAGGCTCTTTCAGTCGCCGTGGTGCGGTAGAAATAGTAAGATATAGCCAGAGGGACGTCCCTATGCAACTGCAGACATTATACATATTGCGCCGCTGCGATCTTATCGATTCCGTCTAATAAGTATCTAATAGTAAATACGTACAAAAAAAAAATTGTAAATGATAACAGTATGCCAGAAGATAGGTATATAAAAGATTGCTTGCTCCTATTGCATGCTCTTATTATATAAAAGAGACCGAATGTGGGCAGAGAAACACGCAGTTACGGTAAATTTATTCAGACCAAAAAATTTCGCCGCGTAGACATCAAATCCAGTGTTAATTTGGAAGTAGGTATCTACCTACATCATCTGTTGAACACAAGCTTACCAATACAAGGAATATATAGCAAAATGAGGCTATATGACCCCATCTCAGTCAATGCTCTCTTGCCCACTGCGCCCCTCTTCTCTACCTGTGTGTAAGGCAACGAACAACGATGTGACTGTGGTCGATGGAATTTATCATAAAACTGAAACTACCCACCATTGGCTCGGCAAAGAAGAGGACCACTGCTCACTGCCCAGGGCGTGCAAGGCTTCGGGTTTTCTTGAAACAATTTTCTGTGATACTTGATGTGTTTTTTAATTTATTCAGTTCGTAAGTGGTGGCAGCATATTTTAAGAATGGGAGGAAGGAAGAATATTTAAACCATTAAAACTGATGAACATTGCTTAGTCCACATTTAGCAATGTTCATCCACATACTTGATAATGATTTCGTCAGCAAAATATTGAATTTTACAAAATCCTTCCGCAATATTTTCCAAGCCTATAGAAGAAGCCTGTCTATTTTCGTTGTTTTCAGTAGTTTAGCCACTCAAAAAAGACTGTTTTCATAATATGTAATTTAAAAATACAGGGTGGAAGATGTCAAGCGTGTTTTCGAAATGATTTGAATACAATGTTGTTTCTTTTTTTAAATAAAGGAATGTTTCCTTTGTGTAAATTCACTAATTCCAGTATTTATAGTACTTCCGTTCCAGTTGGGATGAAAATCTTACACCATGTATAATAATGAGTTTGAGCTATTCCGAACTTAACGCGGACGAAGTCGCGGGCAACAGCTAGTTAAGTAATTAAGTAATATTATTTGAAAATTTGTGAAGAAGTTTTTGTTTCAATCACGCTTTAATTGCAGGACAAATCTAGCTAGAATTACTTAACTTCATCGATAGATTACAGTCGGCAATAACACATAAGGTAACTTTTTATTAATAAGTTCCTCTAGGTTGCAGGAACGGTTTCCTTACGGACAGAACAGCGAACATCAGCTAGCCTATAATATTTTTGGCATCTACATCGTATCAACGATGTTGCTCGCTTACATGACAATTTTTTTAACGAATGCAGCTTATCAAATAACTCATAATGAAGTATACTTAATTCATAGTTCCACCTTTAAACAAATTAAAAAATAGAGTTGATCAGTTAATGTTCAAAAGAATAATAAATTACGACCGTCATTGACACACGATTTAATTCAAAACAATTTTACTCGTACTCCAATTGTGCATGAAGCTGGTTAACTGATGAATAATTTATGTTAAAACATAAATTGCGTTTACCGAAATGTTTCCAAATCAAACAAATTATTGTTTATCGAAAACGTACGATAACAATCGACAGTGTATGAATTGCTTTACAACAATAAAAATAGTGATGTGAAATGCATTTATCGATCGGTCGAATACCATTGTTAGATAAATTAGCATTCCTAGATATGGCTTATCGGTGTTTTATTAGTGGGGAGCTGATCTGAATGTTGATACGTTACGGATTTAAAGCAAAATGCTAGGCCATTAATTATTAAACCTTTAGTTTCAAATAATATGCAGATATATTATTTGAATCTAAATATATTAGTTACGTGCTCTTTGGTCTCCGAAGAAGGGAGAAATAGTCGCTACATTATCTAAAATTAGTCAGTTTTGTAACTAAGTTGTAAGTTTATTAGTAGTCATCATCTCAAAATTTTCTTAATTACATGCGCCGTTATGACAGACAGTAAGACATAACAGTGTCGAAATATCGAAAACTCAACAAATTTGTCAGTAAATATCGCGTAAATTGTCATAATAATAATGAAAATGACCCTGTCAATCTATATCACCCCATAGAAAGTTTTTGAGAACAATGACTACAATATATAAAATATAAACCAATAGAGAATCTTCATCTATTAGGCTACTATCAAAATGTCCATAACCGCTAGCTTTAAAACTATATCATAACAGACACTTTCTTTAAAAGACGTTGCAGTAAACATATTTCTTTCCACAAATTCTCCCTTAAGTTACACTGATAACTTGCAAAACTTCCTAAACAAACAGACCTATCCAGCAACTATAACACGTCACTGTTATCTACGTATTCACTGCAACAGAAGGGCGACCCCACATAATTTGGACAGTGAACACTAACGCGGTAACGCATGCAGATTCAACCCCCGGGCCATGAAATATACGACCAATAAATAAACAGAAAGGGGTGAAATTAAATATTCATACGCGTAGTGATGTCCCGCGTGTTATCGATAAATTTTGAATGAAATTTTTTGTTTTGTTGCGTAGAGGACAAGACAAACAATAAATCTTTCAATCCAAACAAGATAATAACAAAGAACTAATCCCTCTTATATTCTAATATTATCGGGATGTGTTTAGTCATTCTAATTTCAAATTTTGATCTCCGCTGTGGTTTCTAGAAATCTAATTAGATTTCAATTATTTGTATCATCTATAATTTATATTATGTAAATAGGTCTTTTACTTTTAGATTTATTTTTATTATTTAATATTGTATATTAATATTTAGTTTTAAACTAATAATTACAAATAAAAATAAAAGAAACCAATTATAAACTAAAAAAAAATTGTTATTATGTTAAGTGTAAATAAAAAATACCTATACTTGTAATTTTTCGTCTAATATTTTAAGCAGTGCTTTCGCTTCACAATTATCTTAGAATATGAAGCTTTCATTTAGAATCAAATGTAATCATCGAGAAAAATTAACGAAGTACATCACTAAGACGATCTAATATTGTAATAGGCACACTAAAGAGTGAGGCGACTTGTATAACATCACCAAATTAGCCAAGCGATGTGCAATAGCCCATAGGCTATGTTAGGGTTGTCAATAAAAAAATATAATACGAAGAGTGCTAGTTTTTCTAATGTTGTATTAAAATATTATCCCCAAAAGATCAAAAAAATCAAACGTTAAATTTTAAACTAAAAGTAAGTACCTACGATGATAGCTCGTTTTTGTTTTACTTTGAAAATGAAATGTTCATCTTTAGTTTTATAACCGCAGGAGTGGAGCTAAACAAATCTACTCTCCAGTACGCAGGTCCAGCAGTTTGAGTACGTTGATAAATCAGTCAGTCCATCAGTTGGGACAAGTACCTACTTATACCTAAGAAATATACCTAATAAAAAACAGATTCCTTTAATACGTTTTGCATTGTGCAATACCCATTGTGCAATATACATTTGTATAAAATTGTTTGTCTTATTATAATACTTCCATGGTGTACAATAAAGAATATTTTATCTTTATCTTACGTTATTATTACACGTGACGTGTTGGTCTAGTATTAGACATTGCTAGATTGCTGTTCTAGGACTACTTAACATGAATTAGAACTTATGAGGATTAACATCATCTTCTTAATATAATATAAATTACGTGTCACGTTGTTTGGCCGCGATGGACTCCTAAACTAATTAACCGATTTTAATCAACTTTCCACACCGTGTGCAGTTTGATCCAACTTGCAAGACAGGAAAGCTTACGTCTTAATTTAGTGATAAGTGACATCCACGTGGACAAATCCGCGTGGCGTCTGATCTCGTTCCCGCTACACTGTCTACTATATCACTGTTGGTGACAGCTAACGCGCTGGTGCGGCTGCTGCCCAACTTGAGGGGCCCGGAGGACTCCTGCAGGAGACTCTACGCGGGTGTCGTGCGCTCCATGGCCCTATATGGGTGTCCCGTGTGGCGTGCGCCCGCAGCAGAGGATGGCCTCCAGGGCAATTAGGGGATACCGCACGATATCCTTTGAAGCAGCGAGTTTCCTATCCGGATCGCCACCGTGGATCCTGGAAGCGAGATCCCTTGCGGCACACTATCTGTTCCGTAAGGAGGCGCGGGAGCGGGGATACGATCCCGAGCCCGAAGACATTCGGGCCGAGAGATCCCGGCTCCACGGGATCATGGTGGCGGAGTAGGAGCGACGACTTGAGCAACCACGCGCAGGGCATGCCGTCATAGAGGCGGTAATGCCCATCATGGGGGAATGGTTAGAGAGGCCACATGGCAGCCTCTCGTATCGACTGACGCAGATTATCACCGGGCACGGGTGCTTTGGGCGGTATCTGCGTCGGATCGAAAAGGAGCCAACGTCCGAGTGCCGTCATTGCGACGCGAGCGAGGACATAGAGCTGCACACGCTCACCGAGTGTCCGGCATGGGCCGGACCGAGGCGGGGGCGATTGGCGGCCCTGGGAGTGAGAGTTCTTACCCTCGCCTCCCTGCTCACAGTAATGGTCCGCTGTGCGGACGCGTGGGCGGCCGGCGTCTCCTTCAGCGAGCAGGTAATGGTTGTGAAGGAGACGGCGGAACGGGAGAGGCGGCGCGAGCGAGCGAGACTCGCGAACCGCGCCGCCCGCGCGCGCAGGCAACTCCGGCGTCGGAGGGCACTGACTGACCTCCGTCCCCCATGAGCGCGGGCCTGGGGTGACGGGTGAAGCCGCCTGTTACCTCAGCAGAGGCAGGCCACGGCGACGGCGAGCTGAGAAGCGCGCCTCCCCATTCCGGGGGCGATTCGGGGACACCGTTGTCCCCGCTCCCGAGCAGGGCTAGACCGTAAGGGATGGCCCTGGGTCAGCCGGGGTGCGAGGGATATGTCGATGATCACCTCACCTCCGGCCTAGCACCACGACCCACAGTCGGCGTGCGGTTTTAGTCGGTTCGAGTCCGACATAACCTCCCCTTCCGGCTCCGGCAGGGGGGTACCCGAGGGGATTTCCGCACGGAAAAAAAAACTACTATATCAAGCGTGTATTATACATATAAATCTTCCTCTTGATTCATTCAATCTATTAAAAAATCCGCTTCATTCATAGGGACGGCGACTTTGTTTTATGCTATGTAGTGATGATGATAGTGAAACCATATTGTGACAGCGTGGCAGCCCTAAGATTGCGACCAAAATGTAAATGTTTTGTGACGCCTTTACAAATGATTTTATCTGGCGTGTTTTGTTGATATAATACGCTGGCAAATTGAATCGGACGCAATCTGGACAGTCGGTGCGACGCACATGTGCTCCTCAAATCCCCCGGGTAACAAGCAGTATTTAGGATTTATGGAGTTGTCTATTAAAATTTGAATAAGTGATTAGATTGAGTGTGAGTGAGTAAAATTTAATTTTGAAATTGCATTTTGTCATTCAGGTTTTCTATACAATAATTGTATTATTAATAACGTAAAATACATTATATATATACAGATTATATGTTTTATACATAATGTAATAAAAATATCCAGATATTAAAATTAGTTAGGTTCATATCCTATGGTAACCGCTTACTATCTAGTGAACTGTCAGTCTATCTCTTTGGTATGCGCTTATTTACTACCATTGCTGTTCCTAATCAAATATAAGAAAAAAATGTTAAAAAATCCAAATGCTTTCATTTGTAAAATGATTGCATCAGGCAAAACCTACTTCTTCTTCCAAAAATATGACAGGTTCAGTATTCCACCTCTGCATAGTAGGTACCTAGGTATTCCTGTGTGTATAGGCTAGTAAAGCACTAAGTTCAAAATATTGCAGTCATGAAACGAATATTGACGTATTAAACACATTTACCACACTTAACAGAAAATGAAACCTTCAATAAGTTCTCATATTCTGTTTAGTGTGCTAAAACACAATCACACTAAATCCATCACCACATTGGGCATGTTTGACGAAACATTGGCGCCACATTCAACAGAACGACTCCTTGTCCACATTGACAGCTCACACTGTTATCGCATGTTACAATGTTGGCCGCAGTTGGCCGTCATTGTATTATGTCTACACGTGCTTTATGTCAAATTACAGTCCAAATATTGCATGTGAGTGACATGAAATTTGAGGCGCTTGCTATTTTTGTTTGGATTTATTATTGGGTTATATTTGTTTGTGATACTACGGTAATGGAAGATAGTAGGACGCAAGGCGGCACACCCAACCCCTTTTTATTGGCTAGAGACATATAAAAAACTATTATACATTGTATAAATATGAAAAATATAGGTATAATACTAACAAATCTGACCATTGCAAACATCTTATAATGGTTTCAAATGGTGGAATACCTACTTGAAAGTTTGCAGATTAGGATCATTGCGAAAATTCCAATTTATTTAGGGTTTATATTTAGGTTGATTTCTTGTGATAATGCAATTTGAAATAGATGGTCAAGTTTATAAGATAAGTATCTCCCCAATCTAGGGTCAATTCAAGACGACGCTTGCAATGATAGTATTTTTAATACCACTTAGGTGGGAGACAAGCACACGGCCCACCTGATGGAAAGTTGTTACCGCGGCCCCCAGGGTCGTTACACTCGTGCTGCCTACCCTGAAGAAACCTTCTAATGCCCTTCTTGAAGAACCCCATATTGTAGTCGCTTGGAAAAACCACAGCAGGGAGTTTATTCCACAGCTTGAGCGTGCGTGGGATGAAGTTCTTTTCATACCCCACGGTGCGCACCGTTTCGGATGCAATGTGTGGGGATGAATTCCCTGCCTATGGCGAGCGGTGCAATGATAGAATGTAGCTGTGGGCATCATGTATAGAAAACGCACAGTGAGGTATATTTCGATTTCGAATGTTTGCAAAGAATATTGTATATTATATGATGATGACTGTCCCTTTTTAATCGTACTAGATTTTTTTTGTTTGAATATCCTAAAGTAACATCGATTCTACTTCTTTTCATAATAAAATAGCGTACTTATTCAATGAATGAATACAAGACTTCTAAAAACTACTAAGCCCTTTAAAATTGAATAAACAATTTGTGTGCCTTTGTAACCCTTCAAGTCGGACCCCTTGGTATAATATGTTGTAAGCTCCGTGTTACATTACAAATCATTATCTTCTAAATTGACAACACACATTGCAAAAGCAATCTGCTAGGGGGACTGATCTACTGCCTACATGTTAAATACCACTAAGCAGACAATATCGTACCAAGCATCGACAAACGCTGAAGACACGACGACTTTTGTCGACGAATCCGACTTAAGCAACATTAGTTATTTTAAGAATAAGTAATTATAGGATTTTATAAATTTCAGAATAGATTTTTATTGACAGGTGAATTTTGTAACTTTGAAACCTATTGCCGTTAAGCAAAACACTAGGATAAACTGGAAATATGTTGTAAAGGAAAGGTAAAAAGGTGATGCCGAAGGGTAAAATTTGAAATGTCGACGAAGATTTGAATGTTCTAATTTTCAAAAAAGGAATTAATCCTCTTGAACCATTTCATTCCTTATCAGATTTTAAATAAATCATGACGTCATAATCCCAGTAGAATGTATGAACAGAGTCTAACTTTTTAAAGACCCTCACATTAGTAATGACTTCTGGAACTACGCCATAACATACAAAATGGCTGAGCCACAGATTGTTCAAAATATATCAGAGTGATTATTGATAATGGTAAATGATGAGATGATTGTTATTTTTTTTAACATTTACTTTTAACTTTTTAAATTAATAAGAGAGCATAACCTCTCTCGCCTCAGTGTAATGAAGGAGCACGGAAATAAGATAAGTATTATTTATTATTGTCTAGGGCTTAAAGTGACGCAAAATATTACAAAAAACATGAATCTTTTGAGCTTAAGGATATATTTAGAGTGTTCCTCTAATAGATTTTGGTTGTGATTGTAATCGCAGCCAGAACGTGAAAGTTGTGATCAACGCTCCATAAACTTTTCTAGGTTCATTCCTTTTTTCAAATAATGGCAACGTCTACTCTCTCCTTTCCACCTCTGCAATCAGAGTAAGATAGACCAGGATAAAACATTCAAATCACTATTAAATGTTTCCGAATAAGGGATGTAAGTAAATAATTAGTCACTTTACAACCCTTGCACTACGTCATAGCTTTGTTTATTGTTGGGGGAGCAAGCAGTGTGGTTATAACGCAAATGATGGTTTGAAACTCTGTGTTTGTTTAAGGGGTATGGGGAGGTTAATGATTGTTCGAAATCATTCACGAAGGATTGTAAAAAGTGCTTCGTAGTTTTTGTAAAGATTCGTATAAAAATATTTAAAAAAATCTGGTTGAATTTATTAGTTGCATCCTAAAACATAAAATCGATACTTTTTTAATTTTTAAAAAATATAGACGAATCTAGAGTGAAGGTAATTCCTCTTGAGGTTGTGATATTTGACTGTGGTTATAGCTCGTGCAAAAGTTCAGATGTTACAAATTATTAGAAAGAGAAACAGTAGGAGAGTGAACTCCGTACACCGAAGGACAATCTTACGACATACATAGCTGCAATTAGGACTATAATCACCTACTGAAATATTTATTTGGGTAAGATAGAAAAATAATTAGCATTAGCATGATGGCAATGAGACGTAGGTAGAGTAGTAGGAGCAGGCAGTAGGTAATCAATTAGAGTGCCTACCTAGTTTATTTTATGCGTGCCTACCTGTTTTCTTTTAATAAAAATAATAAATAGTTGCCTTCTACATAAAACATAAACTCACGCCTGTATTCCCCGAAGGGGTAGGCAGAGGTGCTCTTTTTTTTTTCGTGCGATATATCCCCACTAAAACCACCCCCACGGAGCCGGTGGAGGTGGTTATGTCGTACTCGAACCGACTAAAACGCACGCCGTCTTGGGTCATTGGTTGCCGGAGGTGAGATTGCCAAAAACATATCTCTCGCACCCCGACAGACCCAGGATAGGCAGAGGTGCTAGCACCCACATTTCGCCAGTTTATGTTTTAGGTCCCAATATAATAGGTGGCGAGCCTATTGCCATTAACCGGGCACTTATAAACCTGCGATAAATACACACATAATTTCGAAAAGCATCGAAAAGTCATTGGTGTGTGCCGTGGTAAACCTGGGATCGAACCCGAGAACATCTCAGCAGTCCATTACCAATACCACTAGCCATCTAGCATCTAATATCTAGATCCAAAACAAGCACAGCTTTTACATGATAAAATTTGATTAGATACGTTTCTTTTTGTAAACAATTAGACTAATGGAAAAAGATATTCTCATGCATACAAACATTATAGTGAGCGGGAATCTATTATAGCAGCCGAGAAATCGGTCGCTTCACAAAACAAGGGCATTATTCTATTTGGAAACGAATTGTAATCATTGTCATAACGTAAGCAGTTTGTGGATTCCAATTCGTTAAAACTGTATCAAATTAAGTATCGTTTTACACGCGTGCCATCCAAGTACAACAATCAGTACAGTCAGCATCAGAAAAATGTTGACCACCAAAGTATTCAACAAGTCATCCAAAGTTTGTGATGACGCTGTTCAAAATGTTTGTTATTTAATCACGCTCTAACAGCTCAATGGATCTGTGTGTATGAAATTTGGTTAATGTACATATTACTGCTTACGTAGACATTATTAGCAGTAAAGTAGTTATATTTGACCTTATTTGTAAAACTAGTAATATTTTGATAAATAAATGAAAGAGAAAGGAACTTCCTTACGATGCGCGCCGTATCAAGGAGTGCTGCCTTCTGCATCTGGCCCTTGACCCAACCATCCAACCCGAGCCTCTTCAGATGTTGGTCGAGGCTCTTGCTATCAGTACGTTGACTGTCACGACTATCGGTACAATGATTGCTGAGTCAACATTCCACCTATTATTGTTATTATTATAAACTGAAATATCAAGAAAATAGATTTCCATGGGTTGTGGAAATGGATAAGAAATTCCATACGGGGGAAGCCCCAGACAACAGAATAAAAGTTACCTTCTAAAGACAACTATTTACGTCTAATATCAATGTAATGTTCGAGATATTCACCAAGATTGTACGAAACAAGCCCGGTAATGATGGCCGCCGGCATTAGGCCAGAAAGAACATGGCATCGTTTGTGCGGCTGACCATGTTTTTGATAAACAACGCTGAAAGGAGGTTATGTTTTTCACTATTACCTACTATATTTCTCTAGAATATCAAGTTTGTTTCTTTTTACTCAATTCGAAAATCAGTTGTTTTTTATATTATGTTTGTTCCGGTGATGGATTTTTTTGCAAATTCAATTCAAATATTTATTTCGGACTACTAGAACTACCTATATTTCGTTAGTAACAGATATTTCTTAAGTAAGAGTTAGTAATTATATTATATATATTACTAATTATATAAATTAACATAAAAAGCAATACAAGAAGATAGGTAACTGAATTTACAAGTTATCCCACTAACCCCTTCAAATATATATAAACTACATTGCTCGTGTTAGGAATTGCTTTACGTCGGTAGTGTAATAGCCAGTATTCGAACCTGACACTATATGGGACTTTAATTTTGAACACAGCGCCAAATAAATAAAATAAATAAATATTCCACAACATACCACACAACGCTATCTAGATCCATTTTAAGCATAGCTTAACTATCTTGTGTTATGGAATCTAGAATGCGGATAAACATACTTAGATACTTTTTTTTGTAAATAGGTACATACATACTATACATAGAAATCATATCACAATAGTATTATTCTCCTTTTTAATGTAAAAATAACTCACTTAATCAGTCTTCTAAATAATAACTGCGGCCGGCTAGATAATAATCTTTAGGATTTGATACACCTGTGCCCAAAAGCTACTAAAATCTTAGTATTCAGCATGATCATCTCTAAATACTTGACAAAACGTCTATCAGCGATGGTTACAAACAGTAGGCGGTACATTGTCCAATATTGTTCCTAAATAATCGGTACTTAAGGACCACTGCCTTTCTGTAAATTTCCATGGAGCTGCCAAACTGAAGGTCTTATTGGATAATTTAGTCATTAAACTAATTCAGTCCACCCGCTGTTTATTAAATATGAACTCCGAACAATGACTATAAGATACTTAGCTGTTATAATGCAGGTGGAAAAGGGGGTATTGAAATAATTAAGCAGACTGGTGAAGTATCGACTATCTATGGGCTGGTGGTGAAACACAACCTCTGTGGCGTAGCAGTAGTGAACGCGACTACTATGCAGGGAACGTGGGTCCGATTCCCGCTCAGTACAAATATTTATATGCATAAATATGTCTATTTGCGTTGGCTTGTGTATTTCCGTGTCTTGAAGAGCACGTTAAGCCGACGACGGTGCCGGTTGTCATACGCTTCTTGTCACTGAGCTGGACCGGATCCTGGACCACATTTCTCAATGGGGCCGTTAGGAACCTGGTCGAGTTCAATGTCAAGAAGACCCAGGCATGTGCGTTTACAGCAAAAATATCTCCTTTCCTTCCCCTTCCCACTCTTTAGAGCACAGCACTGCCACTGCAGGATCACCTCAATATCCTCGGTATGGATGTTCGCTGCAAACTGAACAACTAAAACTATATCGAGAGCATCATCAAATCAGCCTCGCGTAAACTCGGAGTCCTGAACAGAGTGAGACGTTTTTTCATGCCAGAGCAGCGGTGTCTTCTATACAAGACCCAAATTCGTTCCTGCGTGGAATACTGCTCACATCTCTGGGATGGCTCCGCAAAGTACTTACTAGATACTCTCGACAGGTTGCAGCGACGTGCGGTCCGCATTATTGGGAATCCTGAGGTCATGAACACCCTCGAGCCTTTGCAGATGCGTAGAGCTGTTGCGTCTTTGGCAGTATTCTACTGATCATCTACCATGGTGAATGTTCTGACGAGCTCTTCCAATTAGTCCCACCCTCTCCTTTCCTTCACAGGATGACACGTGCAGGGCTAAGATGCCATCCATATACGGTGCAGAGTATACCTGCTAGAACCAAGCGTTTCAGTGACTCATTCCTATGCCGCACCACTAAGACCTGGAACTCCCTGCCAGCTCACGTGTTTCCTTCTTCCTACAGTCTCGGGTCCTTTAGGCGGGGCGTGAAAAGACATCTAATGAGGCCGTCAAGCTGAGTGCCACCACTGTCAACATGGTACATGTTTATGTTGGTGACCCTCTTTCCGAGACTTTGCCTTTAGCTTAACATCAGGCGAGGTGAAGTCAAATTGACGTGTCCCGTGTTAAAAAAGAAGTACATCTACAAGTAATTGCAGTAGAGTCAACAAAAGTCTAACAACTGGTCTAACAACAGGTCTAACAACAAGGCTAAACAGCTTATGATGAGCATATAAACGCATTTCTACCTCTACCAGCATAAATTAAGAAGTCACTACTCAATTTGAAACATGTTAAATCGGTTGTAACTATTGAACCGTTCTTCAATTCTGTGAAAGCGGTACTCGTGCGCATTTCAAGAAATGCAAACGTTACATAATCTGAACAATGCATTCGGGATGACAATGTCACATCTAGTGTTGTAAATTTTATATCATTACCTGACAACTACGAACAAACAACCTATTCGCAAATACCAGCGCGAGATTCAGTATTCAGCATTCAGAAAATCCTTTCCCTTAGCTAATAATATGCAATGCTATATAATAAAATCGATTCAATTGTCAATCTATCATACCTACTACCTGGTTTTCACTAGGTGAGAATCGAAGCCTCGACCTCGGCTGAAAGTTGAAACACCATCATAAACATACATTTTAATGATAAAACTTACAGTTTGGCTGAAAATCGCGAAAAACCCGTAGCAGTGCTCTATAAAGGAACCACATTTGACTTTGTATAAAAACATTTCCAGGTATCAGACATTTTATATTTTATTTATGATGGTGTTTTGAACAATCCTCCAGATTGACTAGATGTGGAGAAAAATGATTATCTGATCGCTTCACACGTTAAATCAATAATATTTATCTTGAGCTATTTGTATGCTACTAATTTTCATAATCAATTCCATACTACTGTACCTAACTTTGTTGTTAAAACTGCAGATACATTTACTTTACTCTACTCCTCACACTTACAAACTTTACAAATTACTCAATTTTACATAAAGTGTTGGTTTCACTCTCTGGTACCTGGGGTTACACATAAAACTTTTGGGGATATTCACCAATCTTTCAATTCCCTTGTACACTTTTACTATCATATATCCGGCTCAGCTCTATTGAGTCTCATTTTATGTGATCATGTGCAATATGCCATACAATTAGATGGATGATGTATTCTCGGATATGGATCGTATGTCAGTGTTTGAATCGATGGCTTGTGATGTCGAGGAGTGCAAAAACTTAATCAAACAGCCGTTGAATTCCCTTACTATCATCACGCAGAATATATGTAGCCTCTCAGCGCATTTCAGTGACCTGATTGCTATGTTGGATAGACTTAGGTTTGACTGTGACATTATCATTTTAACCGAATGCCGTTTATCGTGTTGTCCGTTCTTACCGACATTGGATGGGTATAGATCATATGCATCCACTGGTTCACTCGTCTTACAAAATGATGGCGTAACCGTTTACTTTAAAACTAATTTAAATGTTACTGTGGAGGAACCCCATTGCCAGGACTCAAATTGTCTAATTATAAAAATTGGGAGGGAAACTGCTATAATAGCAGTGTATAGATCGCCTTCATACAAAAACATAGACAACTTCCTCCAAACACTAAACAGTATTTTACAAAATCTTACCACATTTAAAAATATCTCCATAATCGGTGACATCAACATAAATATCCGTCCTGATACAGTATTTACGGCACAAACAGAGTATTTGAATCTCTGTTCCTTTTATGGTCTCTGGCCAGCGCATACCCTACCTACGAGGCATGGCAAGACATGCATTGACCACGTGATACTAAAAACCAAAACACCAGCTCTCACTTTAGTATTACAGTCCTCAATCACAGATCACCAGGCTGTACTGCTGTGCCTCAATTATAAACACAAAAGGACCTATGCCCTTACAGAATTTACTAAAACAAATAAAGAAAAACTATACAAAGAATTGGACAATATTAACTGGGATCCAATCTTAAATTCAAACGATGCCAATAGTTCTATGGCATTACTCACCAAACACCTCCAACAAGCAATTACTAACAACACTAGTATAGTGAAATTCTCACGACGACGTAAAATTATTAAACCGTGGGTGACTCCGGGGCTGTTGCGCTGTATAAAGCATAGAGCTATACTAGTGCTATAATAGCACCAAAGATATCTGATAGATAAGCTTGACAGGTTGGGAGTCCGCGGGAATCAGTTAAAATTAATTAAAGACTACCTCGCCAACCGCTGTCAGTGCACTAAAATCGATAATTTAGTTAGTGTTGACTTACCGGTCACACACGGTGTTCCGCAGGGCAGTATACTGGGACCAACTCTATTTCTGGTATATCTGAATGATCTCTGTGATCTTACCTTGCGAGGGGGCAAAATTATTGCCTACGCGGACGACACTGTACTCTTGTTTTCTGCCGACACCTGGGAGGATGTCTATGAGCTTGCCCAGGCGGGCTTTGATACCGTATGTCACTGGCTACAGAGTAATAAATTGACACTAAACTCAGAGAAAACTGTATACATACCTTTTTCAATGCGTAATAACATATCACCATCTCCATCATGCTCCTTAATTGCACACGTCTGTTGTAATGATGGGATCTGCCGATGCCCTTCTCTGAGGGTTACAAGTGTGGTTAAGTATCTGGGCATTATGATAGATAATAATCTATCATTTCAAGAACATATAGACTTGACTGCCACTCGGCTACGACGACTAATATAAGTATTTAAAAATTTAAGAGATGTTGCGGATCCCAAATTACTCAAAGAGGTCTATTTGCACTCGCGCAATCAACAGTGGGGTATTGTATTACGGTCTGGGGAGGAGCACATAAGACTAATATTAAACCTCTGGAAGTAGCTCAAAGATCTATCCTCAAAGTAAGCACTTATCGACCCTACTTGTTCCCTACCTATCAACTGTACCAGTCCTGTGGGGTCCTTTCTGTGCGGCAGTTATTCATATTACTTACGCTAATAAAACAACACTCAACTTTTACCTTTGACAAAGCTGCCATGAACTCCAAGCGATGTAAAGATATAGTCTTTACAAATAGACCAGCATTTAAACATCAATATGTAAATAAATACCTCTATAATAAAATTAGTAAAATCATTGATATTCAAAGTCAAAATCTTAGAGAATGTAAGAATAAAATACTAGAATATATTAGTAAACTTAGTTATGAAGAAACCGAACTCTTATTGGACATACCAAAATGAGCCAAAACATCCTCCTACACACACACACACACACACAAGCACACACACACACACACACACACACACACACACACACACACACACACACACACACACACACACACACCACACACACACACACACACACACACACACACACAGGTCTACTTTACTTTACACTACTTTTCACTTCACAATCCTATTTTGTTTTGAAATTTAATAATATCTACTTAATAGTTATAATAATGTGTTTTAATTAATTGTATAAATAATAATAGGAAATTATGTTGTTTGTTAATAATTTTATTTATCTTAGTTTAATTTTTTTAATTTTATAATAATACTAGCTGACCCGGCGAACTTCGTACCGCCAATTTTTATCCGCCCGCGTGGCATCAGATCCTGTACCCGCTACACCCTCTACTATATTAAGCATGTATTATACATGTAAACCTTCTCCTTGAATTACTCTATCTATTAAAAGAACCCGCTTCAAAATCCGTTGCGTAGTTTTAAAGATTTAGGCATACATAGGGACGAACAGACAGCGAGCCTATTGCAGACCACTGCTGGATCACTTCATCATAAGTCGCTGTCGCTGTCTGTCTGTCCCTATGTATGCTTAAATCTTTAAAAGTACGCAACGGATTTTGAAGCGGTTTTTTTTAATAGATAGAGTGATTCAAGAGGAAGGTTTATATGTATAATACATGCATAATATTGTAGAGCAACACTGCTAAATTTAGAGGTTTCTAATGTCAATCGGGATTTCTGCTTGAATTTATTTTGCCGTGCGTTAATTGTATATTGCGATATCTTCCAAAGTATGCATTATAATTATATAGTGTGAGTGGCAATTTTGATCTACATTAAATGTACAACGTATCTAAAGTATTTAATTGGATAAGGAATAACAATATATTGTTAAAAATAGCTTCCAAAATGACACATAAAAAAATTATAATTTGTAAAAGATAAAAATGGTTACTGTGGGCTACCCATAATAGATAGACATATGCTATCGCGGACTTTTATGTAGGCCTTTTTGAGGTGTACAATACTATAGTACATCATTTTGATTTATCTCTTGGGGTTCAGCCAGCGTTTGCAATGTAAGCGCAAAAAAATGTGCTTTTTTACGACATGACATTAGAAACCTCTAAATTTAGCAGTGTTGCTCTACAATATTATGCATGTATTATACATATAAACCTTCCTCTTGAATCACTCTATCTATTAAAAAAAACCGCTTCAAAATCCGTTGCGTACTTTTAAAGATTTAAGCATACATAGGGACAGACAGACAGCGACAGTGACTTTGTTTTATAATATGTAGTGATTGTTCATTAATTAATATTGCTGATTCAATTTCGATCTTGACATAATCTTACATAATTAATCTACTTTAAAATGGGCTGTTGTCTGAAATACAGATATTAACTTATCTAGTTCAGACACAGATGTGCTATCATATTGTATGCGTTTGTAAATTATACTTAACGATTTGTAAAATTTAGTTTATAAGATAAGTTTTTGCTGGAAATAAATTATTGTATTGTATTGTATTGTACCTACTTTCAGCCGGGTGCGAATTATTGAACCCGACTATTAGGCATCTAGACAAAGTGACATTCTATTATCGAATCATTTCAAAGCAAATCTGTGTCTATTTGTTATCAATAGATCACGTGATATTTCCACAGGTGTTTCCATTAGCGTTATCGCTAATAGATTGTCGCTTTGTCTAAAGGCAGGTCATACTCGTACTTACCTATCGCCATAATTATGTCTAATTACAAATTATGCTGCCGTATACGACCCTGCTAGGAAGCCTGTTAACCTTTCGCTGCTTTGCTAATCAATAGTAAATCTTTCAGCCGATTATGCGACAGCTTAATTATCATCAGTATATTAAAACACGTTCTTAATGGTACTTAATTCACAAACTAAATGTGTCCGGTCATGTTTGAACTTTGACCAAAAACATGAAGTTAGGTAAAATCTTGTCGTCAACATTTCCGAACCATCTTGCTACTGAAAATGTACGTACGGAACCCTTCATGTGCAGCAGTCGCACTCTCGCACTCTTTAAGGGGTGGCCATAATTATATATTATTAAAGGATCTCACGTCTATGAATAATATAGTTCAGATTGGTGCATGAATGTTCGTTAGTCAATCACACCAGAATCTGAATGAAATTTGACACAGAGACAAATTGTCTGAAATGGTACATACGCTATTTTTAACACGGCTTTATTAACTTCACTTGTAACTATGTATGTAAGAAAATCTTGGAATCATAATTTCGCCCACTTCCCGGTCTTCGATTAGGATGAAATTTTGCACTCGCTCTGAGTTCTGATGACAATACATTACTAGCTAAGAAACGTCATTACAAATCCAATATGGCGGCCTCCCCAAGATGGCGGACTGGCTCTTTGAAATCCACCCCCATGATATGGGTATCAGATGAAAGGGTTTGCTGTGTCAGGAATACGAAAAAAAATAGTCACGTGACTTAAATCCAATATGGCGGACGTCCAAAATTTTTGTATTTTTTAGTGCGTGCTAAAAGCGTGTTTTTAGTTTTTTAAACTATTTTTATTATTTACATTTATTCTAACTTACATTATACATAAAATATCCTTTATATTCATACACTGTAATTTTGCAGTAATCCCTAAACGGCTCCTTGTTTAAACTAATGTTTTACTCCCTTCTATTCTTATTTAGCATATGGGACTGTGGTAGCATCCTGTACGGTCTAATATTAGTATAAATGGTCATATTTAAGTATAAACCAGAGGACAAACGTACACACATGTCGCTACGGAACATTAGCTTCAAACGGACCGCAACTAACATTTTCTAAGAATATTTTTTTCTAAGCTATGATGTACTATTTATATCTATGTAAATACATTAAGTTTAAAACATTTACATTAATGTTTGATGTACAGTAGTCGGGTCTTGATTTGGCACGTTAGAAAGTGTACCTAAAGCAAAAATTTATTCGTACCTTTATAGAGTAGATATACCTTTTATGTAAAAAATATTAAATCACATTTTTGGGTTCTAACTACTCTAAAAAATATAATGCGCATAAAGAAAATGTGCGCAACAGAGACACGTACCAATCGCAAGTAAGAGGGATTTACTTTCTTAGTCAGTCCATTGTATTAAACTATTTAAACAAACCAACTCAAATCATTGAACTAACCAAATTAATTAAGAACATTTTAAATCTTTGAACTGCTTGAAGTGATGCTCAACAAAACAAAAGGCAATCGGTAATTTGGACTGATGGTACTTTAAACTGCTTTCGATCGATGAATTAGCCTGAAGACGATATTACAAAATTAGAATACTGTTTTGGATATAGCGAAGGCGTATTAAAAAGGTATAAGATAAGCTATTGTTTTCTTTAAAAGGTAAATGTTCAATTAATAACTAACCAGGGATGGTAAAGTTTCATCTGGTCGATTGGGTTTTAGCCAAATTTTACAGGTAGGGTTTATTATATAGGTCATTGACTTAGGTTGCTGTTTAACTAAATAATTTAAAAGAGAATTTAGTCGATTTGTCTTTTTTTATTCGCTAATACTGAATTTACTTCGGATTATGTTACTGCCGCTTTATATGGAGCTGGCTAGCTGGCGTTACCGTCGACAAAATACATTAAATACAACTTTATTTAAAGAAGTACAACCGTATCTCCCTTGTTGACTGTACCAATACCAGCATCATGCATATTACCTTAGCGATGCCGGGGTGCGAGAGATATGCTTTCGGCAATCTCACCTCCGACAAGACGGTGCGCGTTTTAGTCGGTTCGTGTCCGACTTAGACACCACCGGGGATCCGCAGGGATTTTTTGCAAGATAAAAAAAAAGCTTTAACGATGTTCCCGGTTCTGTCTGCGTTAATCATCTCGGAGCCCGGGGTTCTCTCTTTTTAAGCTTTTAGGAGCGGCTGAGTCAGAGGTCAGGTGGACTTCTGAAGGCTATACGAGAGCTTCGTGCTTAAAACAGTAAGGGTACCGATTTTCAGGTAACGTTAGTTCGGTCTCAAATGTCTAATGGGGGCCAAAAGTTCCTGTGTATATAGACAATATATTATACTAGTTTTTGCCCGCGGCTTCGCCCGCGTGGATGTCGGTTATCGCGACCAAATATAGCCTATGTCCTTTCTCATAGTCTAATCTACCCCTATACCAAATTTCATCAAAATCGATTCAGTGGTTTAGGCGCGAAAGTACAGACAGACAGACTAAGTAACTTTCGCATTCATAATATTACTTTTCTTTATCTGAAAACCAATCCCGATTGCATCTAAAGCTTGCACTTAGAGCCCAGCGTCCGCTCTTCTAGGTACTAGTACTTTTCATATCTTAGTTTTGTAATCACGCGAAAAATTGCCCTTTAAGTACGTGTAAAACGCTTGGATCGGCGTGTGACAGCGGACGACCTTAGATTTTCTCGCAAGTTGCATAATCGTAAACAAGTCAATGAATTAATTGAGTCAGTCATTGTGTGGTATTATCGTTAAATAAATTATCTTTATAGCAACTCAAGTGTTTGTTATATGGCCACAGTTACTGTAGAAAGTTGTTGACATCTCGAAGCCAAATGAGAAGGTAATTACGCTCGTCATCTTTACTAGCTAGTAGCCAGCGGGCTGGGTAGGTAATTAAAATTGTGCGTTGGTAAGAAAATATATAAAATTATAATACACATACACATACATACATACAATCACGCCTTTCTCCCAGAAGGATTAGGCAGAGGTGAACTGCCAGCCTCATTTCACCACAGTTGGTGACAGCTAACGCGCTGGTGCGGCTGCTGCCCAACTTGAGGGGCCCGGAGGACTCCTGCAGGAGACTCTACGCGGGTGTCCTGCGGTCCATGGCCCTATACGGGTGTCCTGTATGGGCGGACACCCTGGAGACCAGATTCATGCCCCTGTTGCGTGCGCCGCAGCAGAGGATGGCCTCCAGGGCAATTAGGGGATACCGCACGATATCCTTTGAAGCGGCGAGTCTCCTAGCCGGATCGCCACCGTGGATCCTGGAAGCGAGATCCCTTTCAGCACTCTATCGGTTCCGTAAGGAGGCGCGGGAGCGGGGATACGATCCCGAGCCCGAAGACATTCGGGCCGAGAGATCCCGGCTCCACAGGATCATGGTGGCGGAGTGGGAGCGACGACTTGAGCAACCACGCGCAGGGCATGCCGTCATTGAGGCGGTAAGGCCCATCATGGGGGAATGGCTAGAGAGGCCACATGGCAGCCTCTCGTATCGACTGACGCAGATTATCACCGGGCACGGGTGCTTTGGGCGGTATCTTCGTCGGATCGAAAAGGAGCCAACGTCCGAGTGCCATCATTGCGACGCGAGCGAGGACACAGAGCTGCACACGCTCACCGAGTGTCCGGCATGGGCCGGACGGAGGCGGGAGCTAGTGGTGGCCCTGGGAGTGAGAGTTCTTACCGTCGCCTCCCTGCTCACAGTAATGGTCCGCTGTGCGAACGCGTGGGCGGCCGGCGTCTCCTTCAGCGAGCAGTTAATGGTCGTGAAGGAGACGGCGGAACGGGAGAGGCAGCGCGAGCGAGCGAGACTCGCGAATCGCGCTGCCCGCGCGCGAGGACAACTCGGGCGTCGGAGGGCACTGACTGACCTCCGTCCCCCATGAGCGCGGGCCTGGGGGTGACGGGTGAAGCCGCCTGTCACCCCAGCAGAAGCAGGCCACGGTGACGGCGCGCTGAGAAGCGCGCCTCCCCATTCCGGAGGCGAGTCGGGGACACCGTTGCCCCCTCCCGAGGAGGGCTAGACCGTAAGGGATGGCCCTGGGTCAGCCGGGGTGCGAGGGATATGTCGATGACAACCTCACCTCCGGCCTAGCATCACGACCCAGTCGGCGTGCGGTTTTAGTCGGTTCGAGTCCGACATAACCTCCCCTTCCGGCTCCGGCAGGGGGGTATCCGAGAGGATTTCCGCACGGAAAAAAAAAATAGCCTCATTTCACCAATCATTGGATTCGGTCCCACGTAATACGGGGTGAGCCTATTGCCGCATTCCGGGCACAATTGTTAACTAAGTCGTGCATCCAAGCTGAGTCTGGGCTGTATATATTTCTCAGCCCTATCAATCTTTTCTATCATTATTTTTTCTTTATTCAATATTTTTCTGTTTTCTTATTTTATATTTATTCTATACTAGCTTTTGCTCGCGGCTCCGCCCGCGTGGATGTCGGTTATCACGATCAAATATAGCCTATGTCCTTTCTCAAGGTCTAACCTATACCTATACCAAATTTGATCAAAATCGGTTCCGTGGTTTAGGTGCGAAAACGTAACATACAGACAGACAGATAGAGTTACTTTCGCATTTTTTTTTCTTTTTAATATTATATTATTATTATGGATTACATATTATAATCTAATATATAAAATTCTCGTGTCACAGTTTTCGTTGCCATACTCCTCCGAAACGGCTTGACCGATTTTGATGAATTTTTTTGTGCTTATCTGGTATCTATGAGAATCGGCCAACATCTATTTTTCATCCCCCTAAATGGTGCAGCGGGAACGGGATCTGACGCCACGGGTGCAGGGAAAGATTGGCGGTACGAAGTTCGCCGGGACAGCTAGTATCATTATTAAATTTAAAATGTATTATGTATTTACAAATAGATATTGTGTGCGATAAAAAATCTGTATTATTACTTAAGCCGCTTGCATGCTAGCATGAGTTTTAATGCCGCGTACTATTAGACTTCTTTAAATGTACATTATCGCTTAAAAATGCGCGTTTATTTTTCCGCCTGGTCTGAATTAACCTTTACACGGACGCGTTTTGCTCTGATGACTTATGCTTTACTCACTCTCCTACCTTACGTACCAAATTAAAAAAATGTGTAAAAGATGATACTGGAAAATTCAGGAGGTACAGAAGTATTTCTCCTGTATCATTCTGTAAGTTATATATTATGTGTGTATAGAAACCTTAAATAAATAATGAATAAAGACTTTACATACTTACTCATAAACCAACAGCGATTAATATAAGCCCAACAGATTAGCTACTGATAATAATATTACCGTGAGACTTAATCACATAAGTACACATAAAACTAGTATTTACTGCAGTCATTTTAACTTAAACCGATAGTTGTATCGGTAAGATCTTAATCTATTTTACTTTAATAACATTAAGTATGCAAAGTTTATTATATACCTACTAGGTCTTATCCTAGTTGTAGCTTACGTAGCCGAGTCAAATAAATAATAATCTCACTAACACAATAAAAATATACACATTTAATAGGCAAAATCACAGAGCGAAGACACAGGAAAAATCAAAAGACGGCGTATATATTAGAAGAAGAATTTAGAAGAAAGTATTTCAAATATTTACAAAAAGGTTTTATACCGAAGAGGTTTCATTGTATGAGCATCGCTAACACTAGTCATGAACACTACATTTTAAATCTCGAATAACATTTTCAGTCATATAACGGTTCAAGCACAATTCAATCCTGAAAAAAAAAATAGTTACAGTTGACTAATTTAAATCAGTCAATTGCTACTAACATTTCTTAGTATCCAAAAGTACCGTTAGGATAAATAGAACTATCCGATTTTCGACAAGATAATTTAAGGTAGGATAATTTAAGATAATAATAAGGTAGATCATAAGCAAGGAAAAGGAAAGATTTCAGAGCCACGGAGAGCACGTTATACCACATACGTTATGCCATAGATGTAGGATGGCAACTGGGAGCCTTTAGGATGTTATCCGTGATTGAAACTCTCACAAGTCCGACTAATCTAGCTACAGAATTAAGTATATTGAATTGGGCGTAGAGGTCAGTTTTTCAGTGGCTACACGGAAAATTTCGAAATTCCGACATAACTGAATAGAGATAAAGGTTCAGAGAATGATTTTGATGAGTAAAGAAACAACCTGATTGAAATGACTTCATTCATTTAGTTGCAGTTGCATGAACATGTCCAATCAAAGCTCTCGTTGACACACTCAACTAAATCCGAAATCAGAACATGCAAACTTAATAAAAGACCAAGTGTTAATTTAACATATGGTGCACTAACAAGGATCGCTTTGATGTCACTCACGGTCCACTTTTATGTGCACTGCTCAGAGCAAAATAGTCAGATTTACACTCGAGAATATAGCTTTAGCATATTTTACTTTCCTATTTTGTGTAGTTAACTGGTTGGTTGTGAATGAGTGATAAAGAACAGACGGACGTGGCTGTTTTGACTTATAATGATTTTAAAAAACGAAAGCTGTGTTCAACCAACTATAATAATACTATGCAGAGGTAGTGCGAAGACATCTGCAAATTAAATTTTGTATTTAATATAGTGGTAGTCTCTATATATTATTGTGGATCTGTGGTAGGTATAGGTAAGCCAGCCCTAGTTGTCTAGGCTTCAGTACAATCCGGTACTTATAAATGTCAGGAAGTTCTAAAGTACGGACTCGAAACTGTAACTTTCATTCTGGTTGACATAATTTTAAAGTGATTCACGGCACGTGAAAATTTCAAAAGTCGGTAATGGTTCATTTATATCTAGAGCTTATTGATTATGTTATTTCGTTATTAGATTCTGTCAATTTCATTGTTATTTATACGGACCAAGTGAATCACCCTGAGGTACCCCCTAACAAACAAAAAAGAATCATTGAAACCAGACAGCGCGGTAAAGAATAGCTAGAAAAAAATCTACTTGGATGAAAACCTTCTGATTAAAAATATACGGCATTATAATATATTGTTATGTAATCAAAAGTTAATCATATAAATGATTAAGTTTTTGTTCGCAGACGGTAAAAAAGTAAGAAGCTACAATAGGTACCTAACAATAATAATAAGTTGTAAGAAACAGTATGTAATGTATTGTATAATACTTGTGCAAGAAAATTTTGTCGAAACCTCATCATCCTTCGAATCTTTTCTTAACGAACGAACCACTGAAACGAATTTACCGAACTATGATAATTTCGGAGATGCGACTGCCATTCGACCCCCGCAATCTACAAGTGATATCCGAATTCTTTTACAAGACTTATCCAACTATTTAGATTTTCGATTACATTCTGTAAAACGACAAAACCGACGACGGCTCTACGTGCACGGAACTATATCAAACCTGCTCATTATACAGTTCTGAGAAAACTGTAAAAAATATAGATAGACTAATCTCTTTTCTACACAACTCTTGCTCATTATAAGTTATTAGGTACAAAGACATAAAATGTGGCTTACATTAAAATGAGATATAACTTTATACAAACTTGGAAACCTTGCTGCATCACACGTTCTTCTATCTTCCTACAATCAATCCCGCGTCCTTTAAGAGAGGTGTGAAAACGCATCCGTCGAAGCAGTCAAACTAGAATTTACTTATATTATTGTTAAGCAACTTATTGGTGTTGAAATAATTCGTATTCATGCTTTTAAGTGAAATAGGTAAAATAATATTTAGATTTTAACCTGTTCATTAAATTTATTGGCATTTCGAATACATAGGGAAAAAGAATCTTCTCGTGCGGGACTCGAACCCGCAGTCTTTCCCTTACAGGGGGAATGCCTGACCAATTCGGCTACCGAGACACGCCCGATATGATTCTTTTTCCCTATGTATTCGATTTGTATAGTTAGCATACTTAATGCTGTAAAAATTCCTTCAATTTATTGGCATTGTTACAATTAATAGATTATGAACTAAGCATGTCTTTATTTTCACATAAGCTAATAATAAATTATGTAGATGTTCCTGATTTTTATAAGAGGAAGTAACCTTACGTGTCGCGTCGAATTAAAAATTTCGCGTAGTTCATATTATTAGTGAATACACTCAAATACAATGACGTGATTGGTTATAATTTTCAACAGAAAAGCGTAATACTTATAATTAATTTTATTGTCAACTATTAGCCAATCGCGTGCGAGTTATATAGGTAGACAAATAAATATAATTTAATTGTTGGTTAGGAACGTCAATTTAACAGATTTTGTAATAAATGAATAGCGATAACAAAATCGTAATTTCATAAACTTTCGTCCCTCTATCTGTTTATAACCAGTAATCATCGAAACAACTGAGCTGATTTAGTCGAGACTTTTTTTTTGCCTTATTTTGTTTAAAAAAGAAATATTAGTGTTTAAACCAGATCGAATTCCATGCGCATGAAGTCGCCCGCTCAGCGTATACTCCTTCGATTGCCATGGATTAAGCTATCGGTAAATATTAGATATATAAATTTATGAAACTAATTACATACCCAACACTATTTATATAACATAACATAACATAACATAAACTCACGCCTGTATTCCCCGAAGGGGTAGGCAGAGGTGCTAGCACCCACATTTCGCCAGTTTATGTTTAGGTCCCAATGTAATAGGTGGCGAGCCTATTGCCATTAACCGGGCACTTATAAACCGGCGATAAATACACACATAACTTCGAAAAGCATCGAAAAGTCATTGGTGTGTGCCATGGTAAACCTGGGATCGAACCCGAGACCTCGTCTCAGCAGTCCATTACCCATACCACTAGGCTACCGCATTTATATAATGTATCAAAATTAAGAAATCACCAACTAATTTACACCTCCTTATTACTGTTATATCACAATATATTATTAAGCATTTGTAATTTATCAAAAATATATAGGCTAGGTAAACGCTTCAACATCCATCTTTTTTTTTCAACGAAATGTCAAACAATGCCTCGTGAAACATAAACAATTAATATTCGGTGGTATGAGTAGGTTTGCTAGGGATGAGTTATTTTGGTCGCACGTTTTAGGTATAATGTTTGTAAACTAAAACTGTTTTAGTGAACGTAATATGAAGGATTGCGTTTTAGAATAATATTTTTGTCCGCTCTACTACTGCGCAAATTTCAGTTCGGCACACATATTGTACCTGTACTAAGTGCACTGATGACGTAAATCTGTATCAAATCAAACACAAGTA
The DNA here is from genome assembly GCA_914829495.1 of Eilema sororculum. NCBI lineage: Eukaryota > Metazoa > Arthropoda > Insecta > Lepidoptera > Erebidae > Eilema > Eilema sororculum. Next base: position 7,139,101 of record OU618532.1, read on the forward strand.
ACAAATATAGCTTAGTTGGATGAGTAAGATGGACTGTAAGTAAATTAGTAATAAGTACTTAAAGACCACGGATACCTCCCCTGCCGGAGCCGAAAGAGAAGGTTATGTTGGACTCGAAGCGACAAAAACCGCACGCCGACAGACGGTCGTGGTGCTAGGCCAGAGGTGAGGTTGTCATCGACATATCCCTTGCACTCCGGCTGACCCAGGGCCATCCCTTACGGTCTGGCCCTCCTCTGAAGGGGGGACAACGGTGACCCCGAAATGGGGAGGCGCGCTTTTCAGCGCTCCACCGCCGAGTAATAAGATAGCAGCACATTGGGAGAACACTATTTGAGAGAAGAGGCGATTGAGGAGTGTAATATTTCGAAATGTAAAGAATTGTTCATTCTTCTTCATGTCAAATAAATTTAAGCAAAATTTTAGCATATGCGGTTCAACAGACGTGAAAAGGTAGCTAACAAACAGGCAAACATCATCGTATTTGTAGGTAATAATTATAGATATAATATAATGTATGCATATTATATTAATACATACCTACAGTTGATTTTTGTCGTAATGTATTCTTGTGGTGAAATGGATTTGACATTGTTTAAACCTGTCTTTAAATGATTTAATATATTGAAGAAGCTTATGTTTTATTGCCTAAACTCGATATTTTGACCAAAGATGTCAAAAATTGATTGAAATAGGATTAGTTCTCGGATTACAAATTTTAATTAAATAGATTCCTTTCACCTTCTTCACTTTAATATATACTTCCAACTTTTTCTTGTTCATTTCTTATTTTGATCATTATCATGGAGACGTATTTTCTTGACTGCTTCCAAGCCCGAGGTGTATTTGGAACTCAGGGTTCTATCAGTTTTTTCTCCTTTACTTTGCATGGTCTTGGGCATCCGTGGTGGTGAGACCGACCGCACAGAAGTCCCCCTCTACGACGTCAAACAAGGACATCTTGGGCCAATCCTGAATTTCCTTCGCACGGCCTTTTTCTTTATTCTGTACGAATACACATCACATTTATCTGGTCATTCAGAGTAGCACCACCAAGCATGAAGATACCTTTTTTTTTCGTGCGAAAATCCATGAAGATACTTATGAATCTACTGGAGGCACCTCCTAAACATCGTTTAGGATAACATGAGAATGTAGGACCGATAAAAATGTTATCGACCAGAAAAATAACAATTCAATAGTACTAAACTCTCTAAGGACCTATACGTTAGACCCGTAACTCAAGCTATCGTTTCAAACGACTGGGTATTTTTCTAATAAAAAGGATAAATACACATTTTTAATTACTGTAAACAAGAAATTGAAAAAGAAAAAGCCGTTTAGCTTATCTTACTAAGAATACCTACACTAAGAACGGAGACTTGGATTTAAGCAAACCCACTTTGCGTAATGGAGGAGCAAATGTTGAAATGCGGACGCCGGAATTTGATTTGGATGATGATGATGTTGATGATCTGAATTCTAGGATGCCTTATGTATGCCCCTTTTATCTACTTCACGCCTAAACCCTATTTTTTATCTTTTAATACTTTTCACATAGATTAATATCGACGTTTCAATATACATACTATGTCTTAGTGATAATTTCTTAATATAATTATTACCTTTTCTAACCGGAGAATCAAAGCTATGAATACGCGAACAGCAACCGTCCTCGGTGTCGTTGCGCTATTGAGGCTTCGAGTTTTGTTCTAGCAGCACATTTAAAGTTTAAAATACATTTTTAAGAATAATTAATGAGATACCTACAATTTTCGGACCATAACATTGAGACCGTTATGTTTTGACGGCGATTTTAATTAATAAAGATGTTGGGAAACAAAATTGTGTCTGTAAGGAGTTTTAGTTCGCACCTGCTGATCAGTATTTACTCTCATTGAAATAGTATATTACTCTTCACAGATTTAAGTGTTACTTCAAAAATAATAATAATAGTTACAAATAGAGCTTTAGTCTTACAAATAAACCCATAAACACATCTAAATCATGTTATTAAAAATTACTGAAAGTACAAATAATTTAGCTTTTCCACTTACCACCAGTTTCCCAGAACAGCTTGCACTAGGAGCAGAAGGCAACACAAAACTTTCCATATGAGCTTCATGTTGCCAAACTATCAGTCACACAAATATCCTAATATCGTAAACCACTTGTACAAAAGTTTCGCTCCCAACGTACTTCACATTAACACCGCAAAATTCGAACAAACGAAAAATCTAAATATCAAAACGTAGTAAGCAAAGAAAACGAAAACCAAACCACAATAACAGTAACCACAAACTTAAATAACAATGTAATCACTAAAAAATTATGAAATAAAAGAAAAACTTTTTAAACAAACTTCTGCAAAAGTTTACTTTGCCGGTACTACACTTAAAAAAACAAAACTGTCAATAAAAAAACAGTGCAGTGTATTTCAAAATTCGAACTTGTCGAAAAATCGAAAAAAGATTTTGTGTGCAGTCGCTTACGTTTAGACGCGACGCGCTTACGACCCGCGCGCATTGAAACACAAAACCAGACTGGCTTGCTTTAAGCCGTTTGTAAGTATTCCATAGGATTCTCAGTAAGGGGAAGGGTCGAATCGGAGGGCGTGTAGATGCAGTACAGCGCTGCACGAATTCATCCTTCCAAGCCCTTACTACGAACCGCATAAACTTAACAGATCGGAATGTCGATGTCGCGCGAAATGTCAAAGTAGGTTTTACGCAAAACATCATCGAGTTCAATAAAGTTGCGAAAACTTTTAGTAGCATTGTATATGAAGAAAAATACATTCAGCCATCAATTGTGAGCTTATCCTCAAGTCGTGAGTTTAATGCGTTGAGTTATTATTATTTTTTAAATTGATTTGCTGATCGAAGATAGGATTAAAGGACGTAAACGTCAAACAATTTGTATTTATTGCTCAAATTATCCTCGGGACCTTTGGCAGTTTAATGTCATTTATTATAGTTAAGTCTTGCAAATATTTGTAGCTAACTTGCGAATATTTATGTTTAATACATCGTTTGTCCTAGTCTACGTTGTGTACCGACGAAACGCTACCTAGAATTGTAAGAATATTATCATGTTATAATAAGAAAGTAATAATAATTTAAAAGTCGTACTGAATGTAAAATCTGCTATTTAATTGGCAGTAAACGTATAAATTGCTGCGCTTAAAGGTTTTAAGTTAGGTACCGTAGTCATAAAGAGAACTTAAGGTAGCACTTTGATTACTTATCTCTACTAGTAGATAACGTATTTACCTGTAAAAGGCGTAACGCACAACATCTAATAGTAATAAACATAATTTCTTAGTTTCTCTTTATTTCATTAGTTTTGTGATTACAACATCCTAAATTTAATACACTACTAATTGTTCCAAACTGCCCGCGTGGAATTCACCTCCCATTCTATAATCCTACCGAACCTATAATAGAATTAAAAATCAGCCCGTGTGTTATTCCAGACAATGTCTATCCCTGCATTAAGTTTTAGTCAGATTCGTTCAGCCGTTTGAACGTAATCGAGTTGATTGCAAACATCTTTTTAAACTTTCTTTATGATATTTGTAGCAATTATCGCCTCTCATAATTAAGTTAGTTGAATATGCCAAACGTAGATACAAGATTCAATATACTTGTAAAGATTGTTCGATAGTTCCGTTCAAAAAAATTGGCTAATACGGAATTTATATTAGAAAATTATTATCATGCATCATGATATTAGTTCCAGTACTTGTGTAATTAATTTCGCTAAAATAATAGTGTCATCAAATTAACAGTATCGCTCAGACAATGGTTCCGCCAGCACCCAACCTTTATGTCGTCGTTGCCGTGCATATAAAATTTAAAAAGGTTATCCCAGAACAAAAGACGCTGGTGGATTCAAGAATGGATAGGGAGAGCATCTGAGATTTTTATACAAGGGCACGTCAAATTGACTTCATCTCATCTGATGGTAAGCTAAAGGCAAAGTCTCGGAAAGAGGGTCACCATCGTAACGTCCCTACCATGTTAACATTACATTACTGACATAGCAAGTCAGTCAAATCTCTGAATGCTGAAGATAATGAGAATTCTAAGAACTACCTTCGAATGAGTGAAAATCATTTTATTTTTTTATTAAGTAAAGTTGCTATTTTTGGAGCGTATTTAGCTGTACCACAATAAATAACTCATCAACACTCCGCATCTACTGCCGCGACATTACTTTTGCGTCACAATTACATGGTAAAATTAGTTAAGTGACAGTAGTTATAAAGAAAATATTCGCGTGACGTGAAATTTTTTCAGTGTCAGTTACATGCGTTATAAACCTTTTACCCGTGAAATTATTGATAAAATTAGTGTCCCGACGTTAATTATATGCCATTAATTTCGTAATGTAAATTTAGCTTACAGGTATGATTCCGAATACGACAACACTTCAAACGCAAGCAGCAGATACGCGTAATTCATTTCGGCTTCTCAATGATCCCTTTTATCCGTATCAAAGTTAGCAAGTAGTTGCATGAATTTCATGCAACTGCAGACGTATTCATACGTCTGCAGTTGTCGTATTCGGTCGACTTCGGAATCGTACCTTAATCGTTTTAATATTATATTCTTGATTTTCCAGCTCAGCACAGCATACCTACGGATTCTCTGGCGTCTGTAATTATAGAGTTACAGACTCTGCATTACAACTTAATTGGTTTGTAAGCAAACTAAATCTACGCCATTGAGTTTTATAACTTGCTTTGCACTAACTAACCTAACCTATATTACGAATGTGAGTGAATTTGTTTGTTGTTCAATTACGCAAAACGGCTAGATTTGATTGGACTGAACTATTTTTCTGGCCTTTCCTTCTCCACTTTGCACGCTCTTGGACATCTATGGTAGTGAGATCATTACCATGAATACCTTCTTCTACGTCGTCTATGTGAATATATGTAATGTTTTTTTTTTTAATATTTCAGGGTGTTTCCGGGCCTCACCAAGATATCCGGGACTCGCACCTGGTGGACAGACGAGTATATGGCGCAGACATTCCTATCGAGGTTTGAAGTACAGACGGCAGTCGCTCGCAATCAATAGAAAGTGTTGGAGAACGAGTCTTCAAAGTATAAGCTTTGGCTGTAATCGGGACGCTGTAATGATGACGAGATTGACGAGTGATAATGATACTTTCGAGTCTTAATACCAACCACCGATTTAATTAAAATTTAATAGGATTATGGATATTATGGCAAAAATCAAAATCTGTACTTTTTTAGGTCACAAATAAAAGCATTTTGCTTTTATCTGCAAGAGACACTGAGTGTTTGGTGCTAACATAAAATATTTGCTACCACTATGTTTGTCTGTACACTGTCCATATTTCCTATTACATCTCAAGTAATAAATTAGTGATCAATCACGTCAAAGAAATGTAGCGCCGACAAATGGCTTTCATTAAAATCACAAGGACTTACACCACCTATTAACACCCTCTTCCATACATTAGTTCCTATCTTCACACACTTTTTTACCAAAAGCTTTTAGCAGATGTCTTCAGTAACAAGTCCGGAGCTGAATCCATAACTAATTTTAGAGAGACGATGTAAAAAAGCCCGTGGAGGGTAAAAAAGCATAACAATAGGGTTTACCTGCCCGCCATTTTATTCACCGTGTTTACGATGCCAGTAAAACTGTAATTGCAGGAGATCAAACGGACCGACCGGTAGACTTAACTGTATAGAATATTTCAACAAACACATTTGCTGTTGATATTATTGAGACAAACGAAAATAGAACTAAACACAATAAAAATAAAGATATTGAAAGTGTCTGTGATAGGAAAGATGGAGAGAGTTTTATAGATGACGCTGAAACATTATACAATGAATTTGAACGTTAAAACGATTGTAATAAAGATAATTTTAAATTAACAGTTGAGTCATGATTTTTGCAACTTGATCATCAAAATGTATATAATTATTGCAACTTCAATTGTATTTAGTGATTGTGAAGGTTGATAATCAAATGGTAAACGCTGAGTAGTTGTAAGGAATCTCATTCGATTTACTTAGCAATTTTGAGTATTTAAAGACATCATTTAAGTTGGAAGAACGACAGCCATTGGAAATAAATAAACTGACTTAAACTGTGACTGTATAGGGTGACACACTTTTACGCCTAAATACATTTGTCAGCGATGATAGTGACTTCTTTATGTTTGTTTATTTGTTTCTTTGTAATACAATTACGGACAAACGGCTTGATAGATTTAGCTGTAATTGTGCACAAAGGTCGAATAGAACCAGGAATTTAGATAGAGAGTCTAATTCAAAACTAGGATGCCCAAATAGCAGCAGCTCCTTCCCGTACCTCGACTTTACTCCAATGCTTTTCCACGTTTGTTTCGCTATATTCATTCCGTATCAGACAGGCCTGATGCCGTTCTTATCTTTCTGCTGGTCTCATGCTGTAATTCTTATATAAAATCAGTTTTTGCACTGGACATACACATGCGCTTTCTAGCCAACTCTAATTCCATATAGAGGTAGAGCATCGAGCGTCCATCTCCACTTATACACTCAAGTTATTTCTAGAATATAATCTGTATCTAAGTACTTAAAACTGGTTCTACGTCAAGATTCATGAGCATTTTAGAATACGGGCCTAAATCTATAGTTTAAGTAGTAAACTAGCAAGTCTGATCCATTCAGGCCATGGGCTCATTACGCAGAGATCTTAATGTCTATTTCCTCTGATATAAATAAACGGTGGCGATATCCAAGGTTTAAGTACAATGGACTTCAACAAGCGAATTGTTCTCTCCGCTCAATTGTATCCATTCCCGCCAATCTGCGTTAAAAGATATACGAATTGTTTTGAACCATTATTTCATTAAAAGGACTAAGAACTAGAGATATTTCTGTGTATGTGGAAGGAAGTCTTTGTTTCGAACAATTTTGTGTAATTAATTTACAGATGGAATTAAACTATTTAGAATTGCTGGATTGTTGGAACTTGTATGTTTATTCTTAACACAGTTTACGGAGTTATAGTGACTGAGCACTACATACCATTGGTCAATATTCTACCATACCTTTTTAATATTTTGAGAAAAATAATTTGATTTGACAAAAACACAATAACACACAACAATACGAAACTATGTCGTAGCAGTAAGATACTATGACTACTGAGCGGGCGGTTATGGGTTCGACTCCCGGTTCACTTATAGCTTGCAGTATTGCTAGTGGTTTTAATGTTTAGAATTTTGTGATGCCGTTCATAAATTTTAGCATAAGTGCGATTGAAATAATCGTTGCATATTTTACTAAAAAAAATAGAACTTTACTACTAAATTATTATTACAAACAAATTTCTTCCTCCTTCTGTAATCTACCGGTAACTACTTTGCACTAAACAGGTGGCATACACTGATAACTGAGTTCAAACCCAAATTACTTAACGTTCGTAATCTAAACTTCACAACGTTTCAACTTTTGTTTGCGTTAAATTTTAGTGATGCGGTTCAAATATTTAACATTCTTGAAAACAATAAAGGTTGATAGTTGAAAACAATTACAATTTGCATTTCCTGTACTTTATTTACAATGTAATACTGCGGTTGCGGGCTGGTGCGCCAGAAATGTAGGAAATTGAAGTTACGTTAAAGTACAAAGTTCATAGCTTGACTTACAACATCTTATCTTTTACCTTTAAATGAGCAATTCTTGTATATATAAAATTGGAATCTCGGAATCGGCTCCAACGATTTTCATGCAATTTAGTATACAGGGGGTTTCGGGGGCGATAAATCGATTTAGCTAAGATTCATTTTTAGAAAATTTATAAAAAAAAATACCGAGCAAAGCTCGGTCAAACCAGATATTGTATTGTAATGCAAGTCCTGAGTCCGCTTACTTTTTCTCCTTTTAATTTGTCTTATACCAACGGTTTACGACTACGTCAGAGTTTCGTTTGTCAATCGGCTGGTGAGGCTTGCAGGGTGGTTTGTGCCCGAAAATCTTAATGGGGCCTAAAGAAACACCTTCTTAGGTTCTTCATGAAGAGATCGCTTGTAGCGTTAAGCCGCCATTTGTACATATTTCATAATGTTGTCCGTATATTTGCTGTAATTTATTGGTGTGTAATATTGATTCATCTAAAAGATTGAACGAGGCAAGTATGCGGAATTATCCCTTTTAGAAATTTTCAATAGCAACAAAAAACTTATGCGATAGACATCATAGGGCAAAGGTGTATCAAACACATCTGCCTATATCTTCAGGAGTTATAAGTATTCATATATTATTCTTAAATTGAACTCCAAAATGTTATACAGTCCATTATTAACTTTAGACATAAATCAAGCAATCTAATGGTTACAACCATAACTCAATACATTAAAATCGTTAGAGAAAAACTTACTGAAACATATGCCAAAAAGTATTTGCGGTTTTGAAAAGAAAATCACGCAAAAACTATTAGAGATAGGGGAGGATGCGACAGCAAATAGAAGTTTGTCATACGGTAACTGCCAATTACGTTTGATATCTGTGTAGGAGACAAAACGACGGCAAAACAATAACATAAAAGAATCGATATTGGGAGATACAAATGAATAATCTATAAATGGCTTTAAGACATTGACTATAAAGCTTAGGAATATTTAGAGAAGGAAATATATTAAAAGTATTGGCGTAAGTTTACATGCCGCAGAAATAAAACTATCTGTAGGTAACAAGAATAATACTAAGAAATCGCGATCTGTTTTATTTGGAAATATATTAATGTAATTTTTTTATGGAATAGGGAGGCAAACGAGCAGACACCCGCAACACCAGAAGTGTCACAAGTGCGTTGCCTTCCTAATTCCTTACTTGATGCTCACAAACCATGTTAAAGTAATAATGGATTAGGCTACTGTAAGGATCATATTTATATCATAGATCAAAATCAAAATGACTGTAATTGGAACCTAAATCGATGATCATTCGCAATAGAAACACTTATGTCAAGGGTAGTTACTTAACAAAAAGGTTGTAAAAAATTACCAGCGATTGTGGTAGATTTATAGAAAATTATTTTAGTAAATTGCTAAAGAATATTATATCAATTTCTTTTTTTCAACAGGTTACGTAAACTCTGAAATTGTCTTTTATTTTTATTTGCACGTGCCTTCTCTATTTGTCAATAGGTCTGCGCACCGAAGTTAATACGTTCCAGTTATTAGGCGAATAATAAGTCGGCATATTCCATACTCAGCCAGTTTGTACGATATCATCTCCTACTATTTTTATTTTATTCATAGGGATTGTCTCTTTATTCCTTTATTCTTTTGTTTACTTCGTACGTCCGTATGTTCGTGCAACTCTCCGTTTAGATGTAATCTGTCTGTTTTTGTTTTTTCTGCTTCGTCAGCAGATTGAAGGTCGGCCGTTATACCTTGTGTCTTTGAAGTAAAAAGTACTTATGTGTTATTATATACATTATTCAAGTGTGAAATAAGTTATGCTTTTGCCAAAATATTTTTTTTAACACGAATAGTCTATGGTTGCTGAATAGTAGTACTAATATTACAAATGTGAATGATATTTTGTGAGTATGAAAAGATGTATGGATACTGCTATTACTACGTGTGAACGGATCAGGATGGCACAGATATAGTTTAGCCGAGAATAGCAGATAAGCTAGTAGTATTTCTAAAATAGGGCAGATAACAAAACTTTCATTGGAAAACTGCAATGGCTATATTCGCCATTGTAGGTAGTCAATAAAGTTTAACATGCACTAGTTTTTTGTGTACTCTTTATGTCAAGTTTTGCAAAATTAATTATATAATATTCTAATACATAATAAAGTGTGCTATTCCTATAAACCATTGTAATTTCATCAACTAAGATTAGTAGGTAGATCGAAAAAAGCCAGTGGACTTCTCTTAATCCTCCGCCAAGAAACTCAGTGGATTTTCTTGCCGGAGTCTTCTCAAGACGGGAATAATAGTACCTACAGTTAGATGTTTTTGATTTCTTAAAAGTAGCTTTATAATGGTCTTTTAATGGAAATTATTATTTTTTGACTTTGAAAATATTTATTTGTTCTGACAACATTCTGTATAACGACGTCCATCTCACTTAGGTCCAGAAAGCCTAGTAAATTAGTGTGACAAAAACACAGTCACTGATACTTCGAACCGTGTTAAAGAAACTGGGTTTACAGGTTTTCGTGCAAACCTCACTGGCCTTACTGTTTTTGATAAACAAGTCTACTAATGCAACTATCCTACTAATTCTACTATCATACTTCTTACTATCATGCTTGCTACTATCACACTTGCTACTATCGTAATTCCTACTAATATTATAAACATGATACTAACGATATTCGGAAATTTGTCATTCAATTACGCTCTAACGGCTGAATGAATCTGGCTAAAAATTGGAACAGATATATAGCATGACATTTATTATAACACATAGGCTGTTTAATTGGAACAGAGATACATTTATTATAACACAGGCTGCCTTTTACCCTTTGATTAGGTTCCCACGGAATGGTATCAAAATTTGCTTCCTGTAGCATCCAAGGCTTTCACCAGTTTACTTACACCTTTCTTTTCCCATCCGTCGGACCTTGGCCTTCAATTACAAGTGCTCGAATGAAATAGTTTTAACTTTTAATATGCCAAATACCTCACGCACATTACAACAAACTGAACCAAATCGAAATAGAAATATGAATAGCACATGACTGGCCCATCGGTGCACCGAAAGTAACCAAAGTTTGATGTTCCACAATGTTCACAAATACAAGTTTTACGGTTTACGGCGGCCTGCTCGATTGGTGCGTATAGCCCGAATAATAACACGCCCCAGGTAAACGGGAGAGTTTACACTAACACCGATTTTTACGATAGGCGTGGGACAAGTCGATATATTTTGATATATCGATAGTTTGTTAAATTTCTTACGCGTCGAAGTTGAGCAATACCGTCCTATTCTGTTTGTGTTAATACTATTATTTTAAGTTAGTTTTATTTTTTATTTTATTATGAGTTAGTCCCTATATATTGAAGATATTTACACAAACTTAAGTAACGATTATCCGCATTCGTATCCCCGTAACCCCGTTTATGCTGTGGCTGTTGTGTTGTGATTGATAAACAACATTTGACTTTAACAGTGATAAACCAAATTATAATAATTTATAATTCTGTTTATCTGTTACTCCACAATTTTTTTGCTTGATTTAGGGTTTTTATTAGAAAGGTATTGAGAAAATTTAATATTTACCATATGTCTTACTGTTATGAGGTAAGTATTAATACACCTCTGCCCACCGATTCTGTTATTTACAGGAGTGAATTAAGTGTTATTTACTATTATAATTGATTGAGTAGAACCGGAAATATTATATCCATATGACCAGAGCCGCGGACACGTGTAACGAAGGCACCTACCTGCTAACAGAACATATAAGTAGGTAAGTAAGTACGTTGATATATTTCTAGGTGTTGTAGGTACCTAAACAACAGTTTTCTAATTATAGAGAGATAATTAAAATATAGTCGATACTTCTACGTGAGATAAATTTAGTGGTCCTAAATTTAACATTCCTAACGGTAACTATAGGGATAAATGGGAATTTAAATTACTAAAAACTAAATTGTACATGAAAAACCTTACAGAATAAATAGTTCCAACCTCACAATTTCTAAAGACTAACCTTAAGTGACATGGAGATATAATCGGTGAATTAATTCCTATAAAACGTTTAAAGCTTTTCCAATTGGACAAAAGAGCCGTAAAAGAAATATAATTTTTTTTTTTTCGTTAAAATAAAAAATAAATATGTACTTATCCATCTTTCAATGTTTACTTATTTAGCTTCCTAGTATGGATACTAGGAAGCTACATTAGTAAAAATTACCTAAACGTGAAAATTTACAGGTGTAGAAAACGGCTCGTTTTTAATATTTATTATAACACTAGATTCTACCTATGAGAAGTAGAGAAGTGGAGGCAATAGAAGTACTGCTTACCAGGTAAACAATATAAAAATTATCACATGTGTCATGTGTTAATCCAGGTTATAAACTCTGTCAGTTAAATTTTATCATAATTCTTGACCGTTTTGGTAATAATAAATAACAAATATCGCAACAATCGCTAACGTTCTAATTATGAATAAGTGCAACTCAACAAAGTTCAACAATGAAATGTTCAAGTGAGACTTGAACTCACGACCTTTCCCTTTCAGGTGGAGTTTCCGATGTTTTTCGAACTTTAAAGTTACAAGTAGCATAATAAATGCTATAAAAATTCATTCAAACTTCAACAAAATAAACACAAAGTATCGACAAAGCAAACCAGCCGCACATACCCTGCCCTACTATCTATTTATTTATCAAAATACTGGCTTCTATCAGTGGTCAATCATCGCACTGTTTTCCTATCAATCAACACGAGAAGCCAGACTCATCCGTCTTTATAAAACACACGGGTAAACTTAAATGTATATTGTACGTTTTTTACTACCAATTAATATGTTTATCCTATAAAACGAAGGTAATTTACGAGCATAATAAAAGTCCTCGTGAATATATTCTGCGGAATTTTTAGATTCGTTTATTTTCACGGTGATTAGGATGACCTTATTAGTACTTTTGCTTATATTTTTCACTTACGTCATATGTGTAGTAACCACACGTTTCTCTTTGAGCGGGAAAGTCCCACTTTGAAAAATATTTATGTCTCAGTTCTTTAAAATAAAAGCATTGCAAAATTTGAAATAAACAGTCGTGCTGGCTTCAAAATCACTCAGGAAATTTCATTATTTGAAGATCAGAGGGCAGTCTCTCCCCTAAGGAAGCGGATTGGGACTCCGAGGTTAAATCCTTGGAAACAACGAAATTCATACGGTGAAGGTGAACCTGATTTTTTAATTTTTCTAATAAATAAGGTTACAACTTTTCGAGCACTTCGTATGTATAAGGATAGCAGAAGGCCTAGTATCCGTAGGGTGTCCTGTTCCGATTGAAGAATAAATGGTCGCGTTAGTCATAGACAACGCTTTCGCGAGGAATTTGCGCGGGATGATAGTTAAACGTGAAATTGTGAATCATAATGGCGGCTCTGGTACCAAAACTGCAGCATAAACGTAAAGAAAAATATTTCAGCGTATTTTTTAACTCAAGACCAGAGCAGTTTCAGGAATCATAAAGGACCTAAGAATAGGGCTAGAGTATCGTGTCCTATGACTCAAGAAGAACCTATTGCAGAAAAGATTTTTTAATACATGCGCATGTGTTAGTATCTTCGTCTACTAACACATGCGTCTTTAGTCGATAACCTGTCAAATTCTCTTTCCGTTTCGTCTCAATAATGATACAAGTAAATATATACTTAGATATGAATATTATCTTAACTAAGTATCCTTCAGCCATCACGTCGAAACGTCACTCAATAACCGTTTACGTTATAATGAGAATTTCAGGAATATAGACTAAACAATGCACACGCGCGTTGACGTTGATTTGGATGAATGAATGTTTGTTTACATAAACATTTGCTCACTATCGCTCAGGCATATTAACTTCTTTGTAGCCATGTATTGCAGATAGAACAGTTTGCATATTTTTTATGGTAATACTTTATACAATAACGAGCTTATTATAGGCACCCACGGCTGCATCGCCGTAGTCTTCTGAACGCACTTCCGCGATCCAAAGGAAATCTATACCCGAGATAAGTAGCCTAGGTATATTTTATTTCCGTAGGTACTCTATCCTATAAACAGGATTTTTTTGCTAAATATATCATCCAGCAGTTGTAGTATCCACCAAATGGTCATTTTTCCTCCAGTCAAGGAGACGCGACATCGCGCTCCGAAAAAAAAAATGACGTCTTTAATAACAAATTAGTAATAATCATATTATTGTTGATATAAATTATAATAAAATACATATAAATTCATAATATTAACGTATTATAAGTAGCAATTTTTTATACTCAGTTGTTGTGGTATTTTTGACAGCCGCCATGTTCCTGAATCATGTATCTATAAAAATATAATACATCATTGATTAAAAGTGCATGTTTGTGTGCCCTACGGAACACATAACTTCATCTTAGGCTAAGCCGTAGATAAGAATAAGTACTAAAGGTCAGGTTCACGTCACTCGAAGGTACAGCGATAGCGTCACTCGTCACAATCGACAGCGGTGCAAGTTGTGTTCGGTTCGGTTTGAATGAATGACGACATCACTCTTCAACGAGTACTTTTAATTGTATACTAGCTGTTGCCCGCGATTCTGCTCGCCTGTAATACTATTCCCGTTCCTATGATCGATATGTACGTAAAAATTAATTAGCCTTTGTCCTATGTTTCGGTCAATCTCTGCGCCAAATTATCTACATTCAGATCGATATGTCGCTTTCGTGTAACAGTAACAAAAATCCATACACATTTCCATCATTCATATTTAGCTCACTTTCCTTTTTGTAGCTGCTGTAGTTCCTTGTGTAACTATTGCAGGATTTTGGTAGACTTTCAAATTCCTTAATCAACAAATTAAAATGATATAATTGCATAGGTATAATATATATAAATTCTACTAAAATAGCCTAAGATTTTAGGAGTTACCTGAGCGTGTCAGTTTAATCGGTATAAGGAACGATACCTTACATAATGTCGACTACCTCCAGCTTAAGCTCTAACTAGAGAGCGAATTGCTAATGCTATTGAATTAGCCTAATCAAATACTTCCTGCAATACAGAGAGGAAGGGGAGCTAAATATCGACGATGGAAATATATACCTACCTACAACAGCTGTATTAGCTGATTTCTAATGAAGAGCGTGTGTCAATCAATATTTCTCTTAACCAAACGCTCTGCCCCAATCACCCCTCAATACCTATTTAAATACCGCTCAACGTTCAAACAATAACGGCCCAGTCGGCCATATTGGTTCGATGACGTTTCACCGCCATCTTGCATCGGGTTGCATGAGAACAAAGCACATCGAGTTTCCACACAATAGGCTGGTAAGGAGATATGTATTGCACTGATTTGATGGCTCATTTGATGTAGACCACACAGGCACACTTGCTAAGTGAATGGTGACTGTGTATGTAGGTATGGTTTCTTGTAAATGTGTTAATGATGTATGAGAATGTACTTATCGGAAGAAAGGCAACTCATAATCTTGGTTAACATAATTATCTTGGATTAATTGATTAGGTGACATTACATTTTTCTATAATGACCGTGTTGCGTAGCGGTAGGTAGTTCAACTGCTATATCAGGGATTCGATTTCCCCTAGGCATGTCGATTTTAAATATATTATTTAGAGTGATATTAATCGATTTTCAGATCGATTTTGAACCCTACATCGATTCAATGAATCGTTCCATAAACCACCCGAATCGAACCGATACAATCAAAGAGCGATATATTCTTAGGCTAAATGTATTTAGTCCTTAAATTTTTTGCTGTTGTCGGAGGCAAAAGCAACTGGTAGTCAGTCAGCCTGCGACCACGGCCGACTGGTCGAAACGTCAGGCAAATCAAAGTCCTAACTAAGTACCTTTACCACGATCGCGTTAATTCCCGTTTTTTAATCAAAGAGTATAAATAAGGATAATTATATTATTATATATCATGGAACGCTCTGGTAGCGGTAGAGCTAGCGGTAGAGCTAGCGGTAGAGCTAGCGGTAGAGAGCGGTAGCCTAGTGGTATGGGTAATGGACTGCTGAGACGAGGTCTTGGGTTCGATCCCAGGTTTAACATGGCGCACACCAATGACTTTTCGATGCTTTTCGAAGTTATGTGTGTATTTATCGGCAATAGGCAATAGGCTCGCCACCTATTACATTGGGACCTAAACATAAACTGGCGAAACGTGGGTGCTAGCACCTCTGCCTACCCCTTCGGGGAATACAGGCGTGAGTTTATGTTATGTTATGTTATGTTCATGGAACGGAAGAGTGTAAAAGCATGGTAGATAATTTGAACGCATTAAAGAGTATTTATTTTTTTCCGGGCGTCAAACTTATCCTATTCTTATGAGCGAATTTATTCGTGAAAAAATATCTGTTATTTTTACTGTAAACATTATATTCATGAAATAAGTAGTATCTTGTTCATATAGCATTCATTTTACTTTGAAAAATAGTTATTTTATTGATACCGATTTATTGAGATTGTGATTTGCAGTTTGCATTTTTGTTCAATTATATTTGATTTATTTTTAATTATTTATTATCATTAAAACAAAACAATACAAAAACTGCCACTAAGGTTTATAACTATTTTTCTTTTTGAACTATATCTGGCATGTTTAAAATTGGCGCGATTAATCGAAAATCGATCGTTTGATGCTTGATTTATACAAGATTCTATTCTAGAATGTTCGATTTGAATCAAATCGAAGATCGATATTTTACAAAATGAATCGACATGCCTAATTTCCGCTAAGTGCAAGAATTTTTACAGAGCGGGTGAGCGGAAATCTAACCCGCAACCTCCGACTTAAGTAGTGGAGAGTTGGTCGATACCCTACATAGTTCACGTATGATAATGATGTTTTACCGTTTAAAGTATCCATACTTAATATTATAAATGCGAAAGTAACTCTGTCTGTCTGTCTGTCTGTATGTTACGCTTTCACGCCTAAACCACTGAACTGATTTTGATGAAATTTTATATAGGGATTGGTTAGACTTTGAGAAAGGACATAGGCTATGTTTCGTCGCGACATCCACGCGGGCAGAGCCGCGGGCAAAAGCTAGTAATACATACATAGATATCTCTCACTCATTTTATACTATTTTAAAAAACTTGTCTAGTAGGTAGGATACATAGAAATCTTTGTCGTAGATAGCTTATTAGAAAAACACCAGAGCTAGTCTATGAACAATTATTATAAAATGTCTTACTGTTGTTTGGGATCCCACTCATATCAGATTACCTAACTTTGTCTTTAAGCTGATCGTATATTGTGTAAACGATAATGACCCTTTGCCCACACCCGAAGCTCGGAAAACATCTAGATATCCAAAACCAGCCAGAAAAGGAATGCTATGGTTTAATTTGTATTTGAAGTTTTATGTACGGTCAGCAGGCAAATGTATAAACAAAATTTTCACTGCAATTATTTCTGTGTACTATCAGATAACTATAATAATAAAAAGCTGACAGGTCCATGGTGAGGCGGTAATTAATATAAAATTTCAGATTTGAAAAGACAGAAACTAAACCTCTGAGTGATTAAATTTTGACGCTTGGGATTAGCGCAAGGAAGTTGGAAATGATTGTCTAACTATTGGTTTTTAATACTAAGGCTACAATCTCACACATTGCGAACCTGGTGATAAGTGACAACCGGTACAATAAAGTAACGGTACCGACCCATTTTTTCCCCAAGGAGCTGTAACAAGGACATATTGGGAAATCGACATTATGGCAGTGAGTCATTACAAGAACGTGTCATTTTGAGTAGCTAGTCATTTGGAAAATAAGTGGTCATTTTGGGAAAAAGACAAATTGACTACAAAAATCAAAAGCGGTCATTTTGGGAAGTCGTCATTCTGAGCCTAAAGGGTAACAACCTTTGTCTACTATAAATAAATACCTCAACATTGAGTAAGTCCTGTGTAACTACTGTTATTGTAAAGTACAGATACATACTTTCCCCAAATACTTATAATTTAGTAATAATATATCCATATGATATCTTTCTCCGTCAGAAAGAATACAAGTATCACCACCCCATAACGGAATAATATGCAGTCGATATCACTGCGAGAGAAGAAAAACTCGAAATAAAACCCTCTACGGGTTGGCGGTCTGACCAGCGTGGATACAGTAGACCAAAGCTTCTGAACATTGGGACAGGCCTATGTCCAATAGTGGACTGTGAACTGCGTTAGGCTAATCTAATTGATTGGTATAATTTGATTGGCTACAATTTTTTTTTTTTTTTTTTATTAGGGCGTCTTTATGTTCCTATTAAAATCTCCGCAGTGAAAATCTCTAATGTAACTGGAGACTACGTTAAGCTGATGATGACAAATCTGCGAACAGACTGAACTCCTCTCCTCCGGCCGAACACCACGACCCTCAGTCAGCGTGTGGTTTTAGTCGGTTCGAGTCCAACATAACCTCCCCTTTCTGGCTTCAGCGGGATGTGGGGGTTTCTGTGGGGACTTCCGCACGAAAAGAAAAAAAAATAGCTTATGGCTGCAAAATAAGCAAAAATGGTACGTACGTACGTAGTTTATAAAAAATCTGGGAGTCTTTAAGTCTAGAGGGATAGATTAGGTAAAATAGGCAAGTGAAGTAATATTTTTAAATATTGTGAAGCAATTTCTAGAAAATATTCCACATGAACCAAATTAGTTTGCTATCTGTATCTAAGAGTACAATCTCTAACCTAAAACTCAGTCACGAGCGGTTGAAACTGTCGAAGCGCATCACTAAAATAGGTTGGTTATTGTCTGGGACGTCCCTATCGTCGGACAGAGCGGACATTATCCGTGCGGCACCGGTGCGATATCCGCATATCCGCGCGACCGCCGTAATAAGAAGTCAATATTAGTTGGGCGGGCGGATTTGTAGCCAGCTATTGTGGAGGAGAGTTTTGTTTGAGTGTTGTATGAACTGAAGAAATATAAAGTTCTGTACCAAAAGAAAATTTATCACTAACACATTACCTTTTTTGCACAAAAAAATTACAGACCTTTAGCATGTACCTACAGAGTATTATGTGACAGCACGAAAACTATTTAATAAGGCCTAGGTAAAATTAATGAAAATAACAATTTCCTTTGTCATAAAAAACAATGTTTAATACTAGTGTTATTTAATTTTTATGAATAGTATTTTGGGTTTTTTTTACTGTCTGTCTTAGGTATATTGGGTTGTTCCACTCTGACTAAACTGATACAAATTGACAAATTGTTCATTACACAGGTTCATGTTGATAGATAATAATTAATTGCTGTCCTTCCTTACTGATTAATTTTTAAATATCGCTTCTTCTTCTTCTTCTGTCGAATCGAAGGCGCTCAAGTCTCAGATTCTATGTTCCCAGTGTGCCGCCACCTGGATTGCATTTTTGAAGGCGCTCATAAGTTCCTCCGCTGTACTGTACAAGTGGATGGGCATGCAATATCGCTATTATGTATGTATAAGTAGTTTAATGTAGAATATTTAAGTACAAGAATAATGTAACACATTTTCGTTCCACTTATGTTTATCTCAACATGTATCTTGCTTCTAATTTCCCAAATCCTAGCAGAAATTATTGTTGTGCAAAATCTCATTCCATACTATATGTCTCGTGCTCGGGAGCTCGAGGCACCCCGATAACAGGGCAAGTTTACACAGGGCCAATTAGGCCGGGCCCGCGGCGCCACTGTTTTCACATGCTAATTGTATCATACCCCGGCTGCCTGCAATACCGAGACAGTTTGTTTACCTGTTACAGGTATATTGCGCAATTTCAGGGTTATTATTTATTTGTATAGTAAATTATGGACGCATTTACAGTTAAATTTTGGATTATTATGAACGACGGTACACAAATTTTAATGAGGTGCTTAATCGACATTTATTTATTTACGTGTAGGTAGGTACCTAATTGATGACTTTTTTGTTTTGACTTGGTCCCCGACGCGGCTGTGCCCGAGGGTGTTGGTAGGACCTTGTAACTACCTACAACCTTAGTCTTTGTCATAATTGTCTACTAAATTATTTCAATGACGAGCCTACAGCAGACTCCCACGGCATCGTTAGCTTAGTGGTTAAAGAATCTGACTTACGATCGAGAGGGAACAGGTTTGAATCCTGGCCATTACACTAGGCAGGTTACCCATTTCTAACACAATAAATTTAGTTTAACTGAAGGGGTTAAGTATCTACTTCCCGCTAACTTATAATTTCGGTTACTGTAAGTAGGTTACTGTTTAAAAATATAAAATTAACGATGGTTCAGAATTACACAATCAACAAATAAGATGTAAGTAAAACTCGATTGATGGATGCCATGGGTACCAGTACGGTGCCGATAACAAGAACCTAAACGCGTATTAAGCACACTCACGCGAGTCGCCTTTACTTGAAAGTGCTTTTCTTTATATTTGTCATAGTTTAGTGCCTCGGTCGGCACTTTTACACTTTATCTTTACGACAATATTTGCTTATTCGCCCTCAGTGCACACAGGCACACGGCGCGCCGAGCTTTCGACTATAGTAAGTAGGTACTATTGAGGAACAAGCATGTCGGAGTACTTACGATGTATACTGTGGGGTTATTGCTTGCAAGAGTTTAACTTATGTACGTACACTCATCATTGGATCAATCTTGCTTAACTAACAAAGTAGTTTTGCATCTTTGTATAGATTGGTACTAACTGTAGGTACAGATGCATTGCAAGCATCAAAAATATTTTGACGAACAAAGTGCCCAAAGTGATCTTAATTCCAATTTTTTAGTCCCTTCCAGTTGACCGATTGTTCTGATGCAGCCCTGTGCTAGTCTGCCACATAAGTGGTTTAAAAGTACTGAAAATCTGGATAGCCAAGATTGATCTGATTCTGTCAGCATCAGAAAGATGTTGACGAACAAAGTACCTATTCAAAATGATCTTAATTTCGTTTTTTGAATTCTGTCCAAGTTTACTAATGTTCTGATATTTGATACACACCTTTTGTACGGACAATATTACCATATGAATCAACCTTCTTCTTCTTCTTTTCGTGTCAACAATTCATTTTCATATGACTACACTATTCGGGAAATAAAATTCTGCCATTTTAATCGCGCTGTCATAACATAAATGAATCGCGAACCGCGAATCAATAAAATAGTTTGATTTGCTCTTAATACGAGAGTTTTAAGATTATTTTGAGACTTCGTTGTCAAGATATTTATGACGCTGACTGTACCTACATACCTACCAAACTGTTGCAGGTAATCTGTGCTATTGCTGTGTGATGTGAAGTGATGGGGATGGGTTTATGGGATCCTGTCTAATTATCTGGGGCATAGGTGATCTCGCCAGCTAGCTGATTATCGGGCGTAGGTACCTTTCCTATCGAGCTGGGGGTCATGTGGTGGTAGTTTCCGCAGAAACCAAGATAAGCTAAATCTAGAGAAAAACGAAGTGAGGCTGATCAAGACAAAGAAAAGCTTTTGGTGCACCATTATTTACGGTAGGTACCTAATAGTCTCAAGTCTCTAGCTGGAGGGGCCAACTAAGCTAAATTGCTTGTGCTAAAAGTGGGTTCACGTCGGTAGAGTAAAAGCCAGGATTCAAACCCGGGACCTCTCGCTCGTAAGGCCGACGCCTTAACCAATAAACTATCGAAACCTAAGTATGTTAGTTTAAGTTGAAAAAATATAATTTATATATACTAATATTATAAATGCGAAAGTAACTCTGTCTGTCTGTCTGTCTGTATGTTACGCTATCACGCCTAAACTACTGAACCGATTTTGATGAAATTTGGCATAGGGGTAGATTAGACCTTAAGAAAGGACATAGGCTATTTTTGGGCGCGATAACCGACATCCACGCGGGCGGAGCCGCGGGCAAAAGCTAGTTTATCATAAAAATACATCCCCCTTTTTGCATTTTACAATACCATGTTCGCTGAAAATCTGCGGTAGGCTAGTGGTATGGGTAATGGACTGCTGAGACGAGGTCTCGGGTTCGATCCTAGGTTTACCATGGCACACACCAATGACTTTTCGATGCTTTTCGAAGTTATGTGTGTATTTATCGCAGGTCCATAAGTGCCCGGTTAATGGCAATAGGCTCGCCACCTTTCACATCACATTGGGACTTAAACATAAACTGGCGAAATGTGGGTGCTAGCACCTCTGCCTACCCCTTCGGGGAATACAGGCGTGAGTTTATGTTATGTTATGTTCGCTGCAAACTTAACGAAAAGAACTACATCGAGAGCGTCATCAAAACAGCGTCGAGCAAACTCGGGGTCTTGAACAGGGTGAAGCGGTTGTTCACGCACGATTCGCTCTTGTGTGGAATACTGTTCTCATCTCTGGGATGGTTCCGCACAATACCTGTTAGACGCTCTCGACAGATTGCAGCGACGTGCAGTTCGTATCAATGGTGATCCTGAGATTGCCTAACACCTTGGAACATCTGCAGTTGCGTAGAGAAATAGGCTATTTGACTAATTTTCGAAAACCATTTTAAATGATTCCTTATTACCGTATAAACATACCACATTAATATTTCTGTAAAAAAACAATGCATTATGCTAAAAATTCAATGATAAAGTTTGAATTTTCAAAAGTGCGCGAAAAACGCTATACTTAAAAATGGCGATGCGTGTGACGTCACTAACTACAAAATAAACAAATCGGCAGCAGTTATCAAATTTTCATAAACATTTTAGTGCGAAAAGTGACATATAAATCTTGTGTAGTGATACAGTGCAACCCCAGAAAAATTATCGATGTCTGTTCCCGTAAGTAGGGACTATGAAAAAATATAAAAACATGACTTTTTAAGTTTATGTCAATATAACCTAAAATTAGATTTTATAAAATTTAAATGATCACAGATTATCGTTTCTAAATGAATACGTACTTATATACTATATAGGTACTAAGTGATACTTACTTTGCTGTTTTCACGTTTTCAAGTTCAGCAGCATAAAAATCAGCGATGTTTTTGAAGAAAAGTGCGATCATGAAGGTGTCTATTGTAAGTTATATATCTGCTCGCACAACATTTGTATCCATTTGTGATTGCAAATATCCATAAAACTCGCGATAATCAACACCGAAACAAACAATGGCTCATACAAATGGAGATTTTGTAAATATTTTGTAGTTAATGTCGTCACCAGAGCCCTGACCAATCACGAGCGTTTTTGTCATAGACAATAAATCAACAAAATATAACACTTTTATAATAAAAATTCTCATAAAATACACATGTTTCAGAGTAAATTATAGTCTCGTAGGTCTTTTTACATTATTTTCTGCTAGGATGACCATAATCTGTAGTATATTTTTAATGTTGTCAAATAGCCTATTGTCTCTCTGGCCGTTTTCTACCGCCTCTACCACAGCGAGTGTTCTGAGGAGCTATTTCAACAGATCTCACCTTCTCCCTTCCCATCCAGAACAACTCGTGCGGATCTGCGGTTCCACCCACGCTCGGTGGAACCCGTACCATCTCGCACTAAACGGGTCAAGCCCTCCTTAAATATATATAAAGAATGCTCTGCCCGCATACGTGTTTCCCTCTTCTTACAGTCCCGGGTTCTTCAAACGGGGCGTGAAAAGGCATAATATATCAAGGCCGTCAAGTTAGGGACTACCATTTCATGTGCAATAGCATCGAGAATAAATTGTGGTCTGGACTGCACCTCAGCTTTATTACTATCTAGCGGGGTGCAGTCAATTGACGGACCAGATATATAAAAAACCAATTTCAACAAATACAATATCCGAACCTATTCAAACAATGCAGAAGTGTGCAGAAAGCGACATCTAGTGTCAAAATATATAATTAATAGGTCCGTGTTTGGTGTTAGGCGATTGGCACACTGCGACGCGCGACGCGGCGTCGAGCGTTGCTGCGTCGACGCGGCGTCGCGCTCGTCGCCTCTACGGAGCTCATTTTGTATAGAAAAACGCGGGGTCCCACACACTGACAACGCAATGACGCGCGTTGCCGCAGAATACGCGCGTACAAGCAGAAAACGCGAGGTATGGCACACTGAAATCTGCATTCACGCGCGTGTTTTTCGAGGGATTTTTAGTCCGAGAGCTGTTAGAAATTTCTGTGTAGGAATTGAGACGAATTTTAAATTAATATTATTGCAATGCAACATGACTATTTAACGGCAAATTTAGAGCGCTTTCACATCAACTGACGTCCGATATCAAATATCCGATATCCGAGTTCGGAGGAAGTCAAATATCGATGCCCAATATCGGGTATTGGAGCCGACACCACTGTTTTGGCTCGTTATCGGAACACGCAGAGACTGAAAGCGACTTTCAACCTAAATGGCATTTTCTTAGTTACGTCTCTTTTCGCGTTAATAGACGACGCTGATCACGAATATAAGAAAAAAAATTAGTTACTATGTCATGTCAATAAGTCGAAAATAGCTTGCACTTCTAATCATTTTCTTTTCATCTCTAGCGTTAATATAGTCTGGGCTATCGAGCTAATGGTTCGGATGGCTTTACTTTACTTTTCTAAATATTTTAGATTACTTCACACACCTACCTGCCAAAAAAAATCTAAATCTCTCGGACTATACTAGCTCTCTCGCGTCCACGCGCGTCGACGAACGACGCCGCGTCGAGCGTTGCAGTGTGCCAATGGCCTTACGAGTATTACGAGTACGTTTTTGTTTGAATAAAACGCTGACATATTGTAGGAGTTCCGAGATACTTTATATTTTTAGAAAGTAATCTGTAGTAGGTATCTAGTACTAGAGATAAGTATAACTTATGTTGTAAGCGTTGTGAATCTTGAATTTCCCCAATACCAGACCAATATCTAGTGGCACAGGGCGGAATAAATGTCAGAATCTACCTCAGTGGACCACTTCACTCAACAAAGCTGGCTTAAAAAAATTTGATCAGAGTATTATTTGACATGAGACCGCAATTTCTCGATTGACTCGACTTATTTGAAGCGCGACACTGTAGTTTAATTACAAATCGCCAGTGAGTTATGGAGGTTAGATGATAGTTACTGCAAGGAAACCCCTCTTAGGCTTGACCCCTCTTAGGTTTTACTTTGCCAAGAACTACCTACGCTATATTCAGTTTACTATGAAACGATTAAACTTATATATTTTGTGTAGCGAGACTTCATCAGACCTCCACATCTCATTGGCAATGTCAGAATTCTGTAGTTAGACCAAGTTGCCGGACTTTTAGGGCCCTGACTACCGCGAAATATACCATTTCGACAACCGGGACCGATGACCTAATTTGTGCTCTCAAAGTCACGGAGGCGCATCCACATAAGAAATGATCACCATCTTAGATAGTAGGTATCTATTGCTGAACCTCGGAATCTGCTCGGTCACCACTTAGCTATGTACCTCTCTACACTCAAGGACTGTCAATAAAAATCCAGAATGCATTCTCTCATTTAATAACACTATTACAAAACAACAGCATACAACAACTTGACCGGGAAAACGATGAATCTTACTTAGGTATGAGTTATACAAAATAAGCCATAAGGCATAAGGCGTATGACATAAGGCATAATAAGATATATCTTATCTAAACACAAATGACGCGTTCCACACATTCTCTTTATCTCTTTAAAAACGTCAATTGTTTCATGACAACATGTGTGCGAACCTTGCAGTCGACTATGCCACACAGACATAAATAATTCTTTGTATACGCTGTGTATGGATTATGATATATTATGAACAAGACATCTATACGCTCGCACGTTCTGTCAAATTCAAATATTGGAGCAACACATCCGAAAATAATAGTCTTCATTAATAAATTTGTTCGGTTGCGTAAGGCAGGTAAAGCACGTCATTTGGGTTTAGATAAGCTCTATAATAAGGCATTATAAGGCGTAAGGCACAACCAAAGCAAATACGTACATATTGACGCGAATTTGCGCTGCGAGGCCTGAATTATATCTTCACTTTCTTAATACAATAAAAACTTTATATTGAAACGCCGGAACTACTGAAAATGTTTACTACAGAGTTTACCACCTGGCGAATTAACATCATATACCAATCAACAAAACACACATATGTACAGTGGGTTGCAGAAATGCGTGGACATTTTGAAACTACAATTATACGCCACACGCCATCTGTACTACATTCGGTTAAGTATGTATAACTATCACACACAATCTTGTAGCAACTTTTTACAAAAACATTTCAACAAGATTTTAATATGGCTATAAAGAAATAAACCAGGCTAACTAACTGAACAGAAAAGTATTAACAAAATAAGTTTTTAAACAAAACATATCAAAAAGATACATCAAGATTGTATAAGTTTAGTTGAGTACTTAACCGAATACAGTACATATACAAATCGAATTCATAGGGAAAAAGAATCTTCTCGGGCGGGACTCGAACCCGCTATCTTTCCCTTACAGGGGGAATGCCTTGACCAACACGCCCGATGTGACTCAAATTTCCCTTCTTATCAGTCTTTAAGGCGACGGTGGAGTCATCTACCGATATTCTTACGAACTACTGGAACCAATGAATGATGTTACAATCATTTTTAAATATTGATTTTTGATAACTCCGCCCAAATAATAGAACGAATTTTACAGCATTACGAGTAAGTATGCGAACTATACAAATCGAATACATTCTTTTTCCCTATAGTTAGCATACTTAATGCCGTAAAATTCATTCAAAGAGTACCTATAAGTTGTATTATACCAAGATAATGTAATACCATAGTTTTGTTAACAGAGGCAACGTCATCTATCTATTATATGTCATTCTGTTAAGGCCGTTGCATACGTGTCGGGTTTTTGGGCGGACGGGACGGCACGTGTCTTAATGTGGCGTTAATATATACGAACCGTGATAGTGATTAGGATCTAACATTGAAAACTAATGTCGTGAATTCATTTCGAGAATTGCTTTATACTTAAATTTCCAACCCGGCACCGTGTCTCTATGACTTTGTATGAAACGATATTCCAAAACTTTCCGTCCCGTCCCATCCTCGCAAAAACCCGTCATATCTGTAACGACCTTTAGACCTATGTGTCCAAACGATTATAGATCTTAATAGCAGGGCACGCGTAGAAGGAAATTCGGTAGAAACTCGAGCGCGTCAGATTAAGCTGGGGGAGGCTAGTTACATATTGACAAATTCCTCCAATATGGGTGGGTACGCAAAAAAAATCGTTCTACGAATTTACACCTACGCGTCAGATTAATATAAGGTAGGTTAGTAACTAGCTAACAAGTGTCCATTTCGTGTATCTCGCGATTTAAGAGTACCCTAAGGGCGTGGGAGGCTTGCAAATCTGTATTTACTCGAACGCGGTATTTTACCCGACTGTCAAGAAGCGTTATGTTTTTTAATGTTTATTTTAGAGTTAAACAAACCAGAATAACTGAAAAACATTAAATAAGACCAAAGTAATACAAAACTTTAAGTAAGATGGATGATATATGTATTTATTTATTATAATGCTATGTATACGCTTCCCCCACCACTAAAAGTAGAAAGTTTATATAGCAATATTATTTCGATCATCTAATCTACCAATTCTAATAGGTTTTCGCAACGCTCGAGTAACTACAAATTTAGGTGCGTGGCCTCCCTACCTATAAACTGTCCACGTACTTCTACAGCCCCCTGTACAATATTCCATCCTAACATTTAGACTTTCTCAGTTCCGTCGTTACAATAAAACAAATAGATTCATTTTCCTAGTCAAGCTATACATTACAAAACTCACATTGTAGGTAAATTAATACATAAGTTAACAAGTCTTAACGTTAACAACTTATTTTTGTTGATCTTACAATGTACTAGCAACTTTTTGTTCACTGATAAAAAAAAGATTTTTAGGTCCAGACACATTTATCGACAGTTCTATCGCTTTCTTACGCTTCAACATCCGTAATCAGATTGAGATACACAGCGGATAGCGTTCGCCGAGTATGTCGTCGCGAAAGAATGCGAGCGCTGTTTAAGCCTGAAAGTCGGACCAACATAGGCTTGCTTCGGTCTAGTAAGGCTTTCTATTTATCGTATATCGAACTGACATATTCATACCTTTATAGAGCAGTTAAAACAGTTGTGCGTTTATAAAATTAAGAACTATATCGGGTTTAACAACTCTTAAAATATATCAAGATTAAAGTCACATGGCAAACGCTTTGCAAAACCAAAGTAAGCCCATCTGCTCTAAATTTTACGAAACTTATTATGGAATAACTTGTAGTAGCGAGAAAGAGAGATGGAGCTACACACCTTATATAGCGTCAAACTCTCTATTCGCCTGGAATACGGATTTGGTAAACATGATCTTTTTAATTATGACTATAATTAATAAATAGACAATAATGTGAAATTAATTTCAAATTAGTTATCCTATACAAACCCTATCTGTATTAACAGTATAAAACTGGATTTGTATAGAATACTGTCAATAGAATACTGTCAATAGAATACTGTAGAATACTGTAATGTGTGTAAATCATTAAAAAATAAATAAAATTAAAAAATACCTGAATCACATTTTCTTCTATAATGTCGACAAAAAGTTGCTAGTCTACTTCACACCTTTAACCCTGTACACAATACTGTTTTATTTTAAAGAAGAGGCCACACCGCTACCTAGCGAGCGAGGGAGTGAATGAGCTTTTCATACCTTAGTTCACACCTTGTGTGGCGCGAGTTAAGAGATGCCAATGATACCAACTAGCAAACGAACATCTTGTACAGTTTTTCTTGGCCGTCAACTCGCTGGCTCGCTAGCTCGCTATCTGGCGGTGTGACCTACCCTTAACGCTGTTGTTTAAACATATCGCCACATTCCACGGAGGCGCGATATTATCGATCGATAAAAACGCGCGAGTTATCGTGATACCTAACTCGTCGTCGTCTGCATTCATTCCATTGTCCTAAAACAATATTAAGGTACTAAAAACAGATAGCGCAATAACGCGTCCGGTATTATCGACCGATAAAAACGCGCCTGTGTGTCGGAGCATTAAATAATAGATGACGTGACAAACGGTATCGCAGTGTACTCGTTTCATTCTTGTTTTTAAAGATACGTAATTCAAAATTAAGAAAATATATAATCTTTTAATATGAATAACAATCTATATATACGCATAATGTGTCCAGGTATACATATAATTCCTTTATACAAAATACGTACCTACTACTTTACAAGGATAGCATCTAAGTATGTTTATTCGCTCACAATTACCCATTTATGTTATACTCAATCAGCGCCAGGATAACGTATGGAGTATGTCCATACGGTATTGTTTTATTATTATTGTTAAATGGATGAAATGGATGAAATCAGATCAACCACCCGGTCGCTGGCGTCCCCGAAGGAGATAATAAATAATAATTATAATACCATTGTAATTGGCTGCAATCCCACTATCTCGATTGATTTTGATCGAAAAAGAGAACCTCCAAGACGGAACTTGAACATGCGAACAGTCCATTAGAGGAAGAATAAAAAAAAGAAACGATTCTCCCCGTCTTGGGACGACAGCAGAGCCATCTACCAACATCTTGCGAGCTATCGGAAACAATATTGAATAACACACTTGTACTTTTCCACTGAATTTATTTATAGACCTGACCGGTTTCGCCTTACGGCATTCTCAAAGGTTCACATAGATGTTTATTTTTTTTTTTTTTTCGAAACCGGTCAGGTCTATAAATAAATTCAGTGGAAAAGTACAAGTGTGTTATTCAATATGTGTAGCAGATTCCACCAAGCGCCATCAATCTACAGTATAAACAGTCTATCGGAAACAAGTTCTTCAATTCCTTCGTTCGTCTCAATAATTTTTAAATATTAGTTTTTAGATGTCTCCTTCAATCGATTGAATTGAAATTTCAAAGCAATAAAAATAAGCAATAAAATTAAACTATGCTAATTTTTCCTATAGATATAGAATGGAAAAACTTAACATCTAAGACGGGATAGAACCAGCGACCAGACCCTGACTTTGAAACCTTTCGATTAATTATGAAAAAATGAATTACTCAAGTGGGGCTTGAACCTTTCCGTTACAGGGGAATGCTCTTCCTACTGAGCTACTAAGCCACATCGTGTTATATTGAACCACAATATTGCTTTGAAAATGAAAGAGTCACGCCATACTACCGCCATCTACCATCTAAATCAGCAATAATATTGCTAATATCATGTAGTGGTCAGCTCGCATGGTATAGGCCGGCGAGCGCATCTTGTAAAGCGCGCAAGCACGGCAGTGTGGACTTGTAGCCTCCTGCCTTCTCTGCCTCACTCTCAGATCTGCGGATGTGAAAAAAAAATGAGTTGGCAAAATAACTTACTGTGATATAGGTATAGTTATCGACCAACTTCGTGAACAAAGTTAGTCTTCGTAAGTCAGTGGGCAAGTAGAATCATTGTTTAGTGGGTACCGTCGTACATTATAGCAGAAACAAAATAATTTCATTTAACCACAATAAAGTATTTTAGCAGAGAAATGAACAAATACGTCTACTCGGCGCGAGCGGCGGTAATAGAATATTCGCCCCATACTTTCTATCACACGACGCGGACGGCGTCAAAATGTGATACTCAGGTTAAGTTAGGCAGCGGGAAGCGATTCTCCGCCATGTAAATAAATTCAGTACATTTGGCTCACAATCAAAGGGCCAAACCATATCATGGGCCTAGACTGCCCAATATAAAAAGGGACATCTTCATAATCTCATAATAAGCTTTAATTATGTATGAACTAAGAACGCAACCATATTACAATACGAACCTGACATGCTTCAAATAGCCACAAGCGATAATATCCTCGATGGACGGCGGATCAGGCCCACAAGGGTCTGGTTGGAATATTGGCTCATACTTGTATAAAGGCCCTTCTTCTATGATCGGTATAGGCTGGTGTGATGTGCCACGGTTGAATTTTATACCCGTTGAGAATTGTGATACCTATAAAAATAACATAGGTACTGGTGAAAGAAAATCATTGTAAGTAATTTAAAAGTGGCAGGTTCAAATCCTGGCCATTCGAATCTTAGTCGCCTCACTGATACTGTAGCAGGGTCCACTCTGGTCTCCTCCTACAATCGGACGACCAACGACTTTACACTTTACGCTGGTTCTCAGCAGTCCCTAACTTACTGTACAGAGTGAACACTGTACAGCCTGCCTACCATACAAACAATATTTCCTACCATCAAATCAAACCAAAATAAAATATATTATTTGATTCGAAAAAAGTGTTGCCATTTCATAAAACCAAACTCAACAAAATAAGTTAGAAAAATAAACAACCAAAAAGTGAGAAAAAAATGCATGTTAATTGTGATGTCGGTGATATCATTCTGTGTGGTGACAGTCATGGGTTGTCGCCGAAGTTCGAGAGTTGGAGCTTAAAGGTGGTCGCAATATGTTTTTCCTTT
The DNA here is from genome assembly GCA_914829495.1 of Eilema sororculum. NCBI lineage: Eukaryota > Metazoa > Arthropoda > Insecta > Lepidoptera > Erebidae > Eilema > Eilema sororculum. Next base: position 7,170,263 of record OU618532.1, read on the forward strand.
GTACTCCTGTACCTGTAAGTCTGCTGTAACGAATCTGCCTATGATAATGAAACGGCTAAAAGATCTCACAGAAGAGATTCAACAACTACGATTGCGCCCAAGTATGCTCGCAACTGAATCCTGAACTGAATAGTTTTGAAAGCTAATTCAAATATACATTAAATGCACCTTATCACCATATGATATGAAACAGCTTGATTTGATTTACAGATCAAATTGCTACCGAAATATGAAAACATGATAAGTTCAATCAAATTATTTGTGGCTTTATACATTAGTCAAGCTCCCACTCCCACCTTATTATTTTGATAACAGATACTTTGTATTTGTATCATACTTTTTGTTGTTTTTTTTAAAGATTTTTGTTATTTTTATTATTACATATTTTTATTTATTAATTAACGATATAAATTAGATGTGTAGGTAGTCGTCATAAGTAAAGAGAACATAAAGAAATAAAGTATAAATACCTAAGTTAAATGAATTGTACTCAAATATAAAAAAAGAATTATTGCAAGGCTTCTCTATAAACTATATTTGAAGTGCTATTCGTTTGAAGCAAAATAAATAGATTTCGCGGAGATCCAACACGGGACATTCCAAATTCAAACATACAACTGCCCATTGGAAAAACACTCTTTTCTTAAGTCAATGCCGACCAGTGAAAAGGTTTGACCCTGGGACTTATTTATTGTTGGTGCAAATGAAACTTGTGTAAACACGATTTGCACCACTAAAACGATTTTCATTTCTCTATATTTTATCAATATTGCGATTTTTTTGACAATATTTTTTTGCCTATGATACTCCTAGATTTCTATAGAAATCTGTCCAGTAGTTTCGGAGCCTATTCGTTACAAACAAAAAAAAATCAAACAACAAATATTTCCTCTTTATAATATTAGTGTAGATAATAATAATGGCAACACTGATTCCGAATGGCTGCTTATTTTACTTGCACAAGTTTTCTAGTATTTTTTCAATGCCAATAACATTGTGCTTTCCAGTGATTTCTCTATTCTTGTTATCTATAATAAAGTACTCGAAAACAACCTACAATATATTTAGCAACAAATACAACAGTATTTACAAGAATTTTAAGGAATAAAAAAATCACTATTGACAGACAGCTGTCAAGGATTTCCAACCATGCAAAATGCAGATGAAAACTTAACAATATGTTGACAAGGGCGAAAGCCAAAGAATTGACATGATGCACACCCTACACCATCGGACTCGTCGTGCAGCTCCGCCTCGCAGCCTCCGGAATCCACATCTCCGAGACCAGCTACTGTTTAGGCGTTGAGCTCCGATGAGTATTTCTCCCCGCCGACGACGCCAACTCCTGTGCGTCGGCCGGGGAGAGGCCCACCGCAGTCCAGCTTGGGGTCCCGAGGCCCACCGGCCTCGAATAGGGCCCCCGCTACCGGTGGTAATGTGGGCCGCGTGCCATGGACGACGTCTATGAGTGAGAATGTAATACGGGCATATTTTGCGGCTACACGGGGAGGAAGGGAGGAACCAACCTAACTGCAAATCGTGATCGCATGCTGCCTTTGTTCCAGGAACTTATTGGCGGCGCAGCGGTTATCGGATCAGATGCGGGCCATCCAGCGATGTCATTTGTTGGATGACTCAGTACTTGAGAAGCTACTCTCTCACATACAGAATAGTCTTACTATTCCCACTTCATCGCAAGCTGTGCCTCCAGTGCAGTGCGACTATGTGTGTAAGCACACCACGGCTCATTCACGCTGATGAAGTGGAGGAAAGTGAGACTATATCCGTAAGTACCCAGTATAATGGTAATAAACAATTAAGGAGCGCTTTGGAAGGTGCGATGCTAGAATGTCGATCTAATCGACCTCGCTCGTTTGCTTGTTTATGTACAAGCAAATGAGGTAAGCCAGCAATATAACGCTGGTATGTGCCCTAGATTCGTTATTATCTAATTATTTGGAAAATAGCGAAGATCTCGGTGATACGTATTCAATTTTGTATTGTGCGGCCGTTGCAGCATGTCCGTTACTCGTCCTAGGCCTGCTAGCCGGCCTGGCAGTATAGTATTGAATGTCGTATTGCCAAGGCTAGGGCACTTATTGTTAAGCTATTTCAGATCGGGCAATACGCACCCGAGGGTGATGCGCTTTGTGACATAGACATGTGTTTTTAGGAACTAATGACAGCGTCACGTGTCACAGAGAGCATCGACTTTCTGAAGCAGAAAGTTTATGCATGGGCTGGGCAAATCGAATCCGTCGCTATAAAAAACCGCGTTGATAGGTATAATCAAAATCGCATCTCCCAAAAGGTTGAGAGGTGGGTTTATCGAAAATGGGAACAACTCAAGTTAGATGTGGATGACATTGCTCGACCGGATGCTGACGCTACGAATATATTCTGGCGTAGCATCTGGTCGATGTCTGTCATCCACACAGGAAGTGATTAGATTAGAGGGGTGAGAATATACAGATAATGAACCCAATTATCATTACACCTGATGATATTGCAAGAGCAGTCCGTTCGCTACCGGTTCTGTCTCGCAATGAATCCATTAAGTACAATGCTGGAGAATTCAGGGCTAGACTATCGGTTGCAGACAGAGGGTCGAGTTATATCCCACCTCCTCTGCATGGATGACCTCAAATTATTTGCTCCAAATAATGCGCAAGTGATAGATCTGTGTGCGATCATGCATGTAGAAAAGGATGGAATAGTGGAATCTGAAAGCCCGATTCTTTCGGATTCCATTAGCTTAAATCTCTTTCTTCAGCTGAAACCTCCAAATATCTGGGTATGACCTGGTATACCTGTAGCTGGCAAGAAACGGGCATTGCGGTAGCGATTCTTTGGCCACCTGATAAAAACTTCCTAAATAGCTTTTTATCGGGCTGTAACAAGGTGTGCGCCTGCAATGGTTGGGTCATGCCAGTCCTAATGTAATCTTTCGGCATACTCAGTGGGACTCAGACTGAACTCTTCCGTAATGAGGCTGTATATCCCACGGAAGCTGGGGGGGGGGGGGGGCGTGGCTTTCTAAATGTCAAGACCCTCCATAACCGTATATATCTACAACCTAAGAGAATATTTTTTAAACGCAATCACGTCTAAAGAGAACTGGCGCAAATCTGTAGTATCTAGATCGCAGGGAAATATGGATAGATAAAGAGTTACACAGACGGTTTTATCGAGCCTTAAATGGGTCCGATATAGACTTAAAACCTTGGCTAGGGTTCGGTGATCTTTTCGGAGAAACTGAGGGCTTTGTCTTTGCAATTTCAGACCAAGTTGTTGTGACGAACAACTAACGGAAATATATTCTGAGGGACGCGACGGTACGGTGAACATCTGTCGGGCATGCCACTGCCCCGGATAATCACTCGGACATAATATTGCTGGTTGTTCTCGTCTAGCCAACGGCGAGTATTTGCACAGGCATAACCAAGTGGCCAAGATAGTACATTAGCGACTTGCCCATAAATACAATATTGTTTCTTCGAAGGTGCCATACTACAGGTATGTGCCCGACACAGTTCTAGAAAATGGTCGCATGACATTATACTAGGATCGATCTATTATCACTGACGGGACTATTGTCGCCAATAAGCCCGATATAGTGGTAATAGAACGATTAGAGCGCCTTGCAATGATTGTTTATGTCACCATTCCTCATGACGAAAACCTCATGAAAGCCGAAAAAGACAAGTAAATAAAATATTTGGATCTGGTTCGTGAGGTTGTTGACATGTGGAATGTTGAATCGGCAATCATTATCCCGATAGTCGTCGCTAAGAGCCTCGATCAATACCTTAAGAGGCTCTCGTTACGCAGCTGGGTCTAGGGCCTGATGCAGAAGGCGGTACTCCTCGACACGGTTTTTTTTAGGATATATTTATAAATGTTATTTATAGGTTATTTACGCAAATAAAGGAGAATAATAATAAAATTAGAAGAAATAACTGTTAACTGAACCCTGGGCTCCAAGGTGAAAAAATCCGAGCTAACTAAAAAAAACTATTAAAAACATTAAGATGATCACCCCTACCTTTGGTACTGGAGGTAACAACACCTCTTCTGGTTTATTAGCTTGAGTCTGTGCAAATGTGTTAAGAATATCTTTGGCGTTACCCTCAGCAAACATGAGCTCGTCTATGAGAGCTTCCTTTTCTCTGATCTTTTGCTTCTTGGCTTCCTGTTCCAAGCGGAGTATTTCTGATTTACGTAAGTCTTCCATTTGTTTCTCTATTTCTATTATTTCTTCTAGTTCAAGTTCTTCTCTACCTGTAATATTCGAGTTAAATTAGTGAGATACTACTTGATACCCGAATTAACGCAAGAAACATGCAATAAGACTCTAAAGAGTTATTAATGTAACTCAATCAGAGATTCAGTTAAGTAACAACAGCGGATGTTCCATACCCTAGATAATGTAGATTATCTACTCCTTTAAAAACTTATCAAATAAAATTCATTGTTTTATTCGGAATTGAACAAATTCAGGATAATTCTGACGGTCTTCAGAAGATATTTTTAAACCTTTGCAAGTATATAATATAATTAAATTACTAAGGGCATGAAATACAAGGTATAATTACGTGTACGTTCATTTTGACCTAATTATTAAAGTATGCGGAAAAACATTTCGAACAATACGTAAATCTACTTGTCATACCTATTTTGGCCTTATTTTTCATAATTATCTCCTTGTTTTCCTTTTTATATGCCTCTATCCTTTTGTTTGTACCAACGATATCAATGTTATTAGTTAGGTTATACACAATTGTTTCTATCTCTTCCAAATAGTCATTGTATTCTCGTAATGTGGCAAAATCTTCCTCTTTTTTATTATAATCTTTTAAAACACGTTTTCGTATGTCTATTTCTTTTTCTACCATTGGGTCCTCAAATAATTGTACTCTAAAATTATTACGTCGCAGTGGTACATTGCAATCTGGACATGACCCCGACCCTATAAATAAAAGTTTGCTTATTGTAATCATGCTATATCAATAAATAATTTGTTATAGTTTTTTTTCTTGTAACAGAAAAAAATTTCAACTTTGGGGAAAGCATGTACACAGGGAAACTAGTATCTCCTCATCTGAACGGGGAGACACACTCTCGTCTCGTCTGACGCAGGTTATTCTTAGACATCATAACAGAATGTTTTTTTAATATATATATTTGGTCCGTCAGTCTGCACCCCGCTAGATGGTAATGAAGCTGAGGTGCAATCCAGAAGATACGGACTACCATTCTCGATGCTCTTGAACGTAAAATGGTGGTCCCTGACTTGACAACCTTGACTTCACGCCCCGCTTGAAGGATCCGGGACTGTAAGAAGAGGGAAACACGTGTGCGGGCAGAGCATTCTAGCTTTTATCGTGCGGCAGAGGAAGGAGGCCTTAAACCGTTTAGTGCGGAATAGTATGGAATCCACCGTATGTGCATGGCACCTCAGACCCGCAAGAAATTGTTCTGGATAGGAAGGGAGAAGGTGGGATCAGTTGAAATAACTCTTCAGAACACTGGCCGTGGTAGAGGCGGTAGAAAACCGTTAGAGAGGAACGTCTCTACGCAACTGCAGAGGTTCCAAGGTGTTGGTAATCACAGGATCACCTATGATACGAACTGCACGTTCGTATACAGGTATTTTGCGGAACCATCCCAGAGATGAGAACAATATTCCACACAAGAGCGAATTTGTGTCTTGTACAAAAGTTGTTCCATCGTGAAAAACCGCTTCACCCTGCTCAAGATCCCGAGTTTGCACGACGCTGTTTTGATGGGTCCGATCGAGTACAACCTATTCCCAAAATGCATGATCGCACTATAAGCAATTGTCAAACCGTCTGTTTCCCGAGATGTCTGAATTCAATATGACTAAGGCCCGATTCGCCTGAATCTTAAAATGTCTTCTTCCCACAATGACTGAAATTCATAATGCCTAATTCGTGAAATGACTGAAAATAATTTTAAAATTTTTAATACATATCAGAATGTTAAGACAGCCTCTGTGGTGCAGCGGTGGTGAACACGAGCGCTACGCAGGAGGCGCGAGTATGATTCCCGCTCAATGCAAATATCTGTATACATGAATACCGGTCAGATGGCAGTCGCTTCAAAGAAAATATCGAAATTCAGCCAAATCCGCAGATGACTGGTAAAGCGGACCCCAGACTCCAAGCTGAGAGCTTCGGATGAAGAACCATCTACGCAAGCGTGACGTCACCATTTCGAACGATTTTGTATGGAGCGTTTTCAGGCCGAGCGCGAAATTGAATTTTTTTTAATCAAATATCTTGAAATCTATTTGTCGTACAAAAATGTCACTTTAACAGTGCATTATAATCATGGTCATTTTTCAAAAGTAAAAAATAATAGTCAAGTAGCCTATTTCCCTATAACGACTGCCATACACGTTCATATGGCAACCAGGACCGACAGCTTAACAGGTTCTCCGAGGCACAACCAGACCAATGCAAATACTCATATTCATGCGTGCAAATATTTACACTGAGTGGGAATCGAATCTACCTTGATTACCTATGTACTACTTGCCGTTTTTTCACGGCACCAGAGTCAGACCATCATGACACTTCTCGTCTGATCTACTGAGACCTGGGGGCTCCAGCATGCGTGGTACAATCGCCGATATGAGAGCCCTTCGTAATAAGTCGTTGAGGGTAAGGTGCGCGAGAACCTGCCTGTGAAGCGACGACAGCTCAGTGCATGGTGACCTTCCTCCTCCACCGTGGAGCCGTAGATGCATCTGTGAGAGATGCGTCTAATTAGGCGCCCAGGTGCAGTGACGGCATTGCGTGCAACCATGCCCCCGATTCAGGCTGCGGCATGGCCCTGACCCCAAAAAGGACGATGGAACTGATCCAGCGAACAATCGACCCATAGCTGTCACCTCAGTACTCTGTAAGGTGTTTGAGCATATGATTAACGCACAGCTCATGCGTTACTTAGAAGATCACTCCCTAATTAATGACCGACAGTATGGGTTCAGACCGAAACGGTCAACGGGTGACCTTCTGGCGTAAGTCACGCACCTCTGGGGTGAGGCTATGGACAGGCATGGCGAATCATTGGCTATCGGTCTTGATTAATGTAATGTATTTTTTTATATCCTAAATATGTTAGCGACTGTATTGTATTAGCACAAGTACAAACCTTAGTGCTTTTTTGTGCTATAAAAAGTCAATATGTAACGTTTTATTTTGATAATAATAAAATAAATATATCGCCAAAGCCTTTGATAGAGTCCTTGGTCTGCCTATTCGACTGTGCGACTCGGTTGCCGGCTTACTGCATGAGTGGCGACGGGCACCGTGGCGCAGACCAACTTATGGTCGGTGGTACCTAGAGGGGCATGTACAGAGACACAATACTGGGCTGGGTGGGTCGTCAGCAGAAGGTCAGGCGGAAGCGGACAGGAAGCGCTCCTGCGCTGCATCTGCCGCCCAACTTAGATGATCAAAGAGTTGAGCCTCGGAAGGTCCTCCCTTAAAAGGACGGTACACGCAGGCGTAGACTTGGCTAGATAGGCCATGGTCCATGTGTAGGCAGACAACAGAAAGAGGAGGGTCCTCCAGGCAGCGTAAGCGGCGACAGCAAACATCCGCCCTAATATACAAACACACTTCAGCCTTTGCCAGGAAATTCTCCTCTATCACAAAGCTGTTCCGTGAAGGAAAGTAGAGTAGGCTGTGCTGTCTCAAGATGGTGGTGGACAGCTATGAGGTTAGAGTGGAGTCCACGAATGTTAATGAAATCCACCTCAAATCATGTTATTTTGATGGAGGAGGATTGTATATTCTGCCCTTGATTTTTGTGCTGCCACTATGGAATGAGTGGAAGGGAAGACATGAAAATGCAGTCGTATGCAACAAGGCACGGTGATAGGTTTTGTCAGTGGATGTGTGGCCCTGTGGTGGCCGACCAGCCAAATGTAAGGGCCTCCATACCTTCCCCTCATATTGGTCACCGGGTCCATCTCGAGTGTCCAACCGGCACGATGACCACATCAAGATTATGCGTGGCATGGTGGGGCAGCCTTCCAGAGTAGTTATTTCCAGTTGGACCCGTGTACTATGCCTTGGTGGGACCCATTTACACCCAAAAAAAAAGTCCAAAATACCCACCACATTGTAGCTCTGATGAGGCAAAATTTATGGGCATTTCCAAAGGCAAAAGGAAGCAAGATAAGGGACTAATTACGCACATTTTAGTCACTATATATGGCCTGATGCATTCATTGCTCAAATGCAACCCCTGCTTGGGTCCCTCCAACAATAATCAATTCAAAGCTAACTCAATACTGATTTAAGGGGACTCACATCCATATAAAAAAGAAGAGGCTCAAAATATAATAAAAATAAAACAAAGTAACAGCAAATAAATCGTGATAGGATCCGTTAAAAAGTACTTACCTATAAAAAATTTCAATGTGTTAAATTCGCATAAACTGCCGACAATGACTTGATAAAATTAATGAAACAAAGTATTGTTGAAAGAACAATGATACAAACCTTTCAAAAACAGCAAATCCACACAGCTTTCGCATAACGCATGGCCACATACATTTACCATCAACTTTAGCGAGGGATTTCTATATTTCGTCGTTTTACAACGCGGGCAAGCCTGATCGTCCATGTTTCTGTGATAAGTAACCACTAACAATACTTTGAAAGCGTAATAAATTAAACTGTTACTGAAAAACTTTACGAACACGTTTCAAATTCTTTTAAATTTTATTTTTATTTTTTGCCACGCCGTACGGTGCCAATAAACTATCAACTATGACAAAACTATGATAGCAATTGGATCCAATTGGCTTGTTTGGCTGACAGATTATGACAGATGGCCTTTGCGTTTAGAAACGTAGAAATAAACTCCATTTATTTCGTTTTATTTTTTTGGATATAACATTGCATTACCTATATAGGCATTTTATAGATTACCGGATTATACACATTGCCGGTAACATATCAATCAATCAAACCTATCGCAGTTCACAGCTGGACATAGGCCTCTCCCAAAGTGCGCCATATATGCATGTAGAGTATTTTTCCGAACGTTTTGTTTGTTTTCCGTGTTTCTATCTGCTGTAGATTAGGTATCACAAGGAAATCAACCAATGACTAACTTTGTTCAATAATATGCAACCAATCATAAAAGCTATGCCTGACAGAACGAAAATTTTTGGCAATACCTCCAAGAAAGTAGAACAATTATTGTTTTTGTGTTATTTCCAGATACGTTTTAATGTTTTGCTTTTTTATATTGCTTAATAGATAACATAATTTGCTTTAAAAAAGGATAAACAATATGAATTTAGCTTTAAGGCAAGTCCTAAGGTCGCAGACGTTTAGATTGTGTGATAGATATACTCACAGACACTTACCCAAACAAATCCTTTTAACCTCAACATGTCCTGTTATACAATTTCGGAATTATTGCGAGGAGAAAGTAGAAACCAAATACTTACCGAAACTAATGGAATTTCCGCCGGTCGTGTGGCCATCCTTGTTGAAATTTATAAAGAACTGGATGTTTGCTAATTTCATTATCAGACCCTACTTTGAGCAAGAATTTAACTTGAACGAGTTCATTGAGGCTTCCAAACATGCTGTAGAGGTATGCACAACATTTGTACTACATTATGGCTGCATAAATTTACCTTTATCAATAGTGCTATAGTTGATTTGAAAAATGTAAGGTAGTACTTTAGAAATTATTACATAAATGTGCCCAATTCATAAAAATATCTGTCTAACCCATAATTTTTTATCTATTATGTCATCATTTACATTATTTTTCTTTATCTTAGACTGAATTTTGAATTTCTGTTACTAGGTTGTGTCAGATGCTCTACAGAGAAGTGATTTTAAGGCTCTAGAAGATATAGTTGATAAGGATGCCATCACCGCTTTGAAGAATGCTGTATCAAAGCTTTCAGTGTCTCAACGGCAGTTGCTGTCCATTGAAAAAGCTGACATATTTTATGCCTTCCCTTATCAGGTAAATAAAGTGTGATTTTTACCCATAAAATTTAATACATCCATGCAAATATTCACTTGTAGGGGTAGGCAGAGGGGGCTACATTTTGCTGTGCCACCAATTTTCCGTCCCACATAAATAAGGAGTAGTCTATTACTATTATATATTGAATAACACACTTGTACTTTTCCACTGAGTTTATTTTAGACCTTACCCTACCTTTAGACGTTTCGCCTTACGGCATTCTCAAAGGTTTACATTGATGTTTTCATTTTTTTCAATATGTGTAGCAGATTCCACCAAGCGCCATCAATCTCCAGTATAAACAGTATATTGCTATTAAGTAACACTTACCGTAAGTCATGAGCTGTCTGTTTACTGTTGTATGGAAAACAGCCCTTTCCCCCAGTCACCTTTTATGACACCCATAGGAAGAGATTAACCGTATTCCACTCTACAGAGAGCCAATACAGCAAGACAATGATATGAAGGTATTTTTTTTAATCCATTAAGATTGTTCTAGATCGGAATAATGTTTGATGAATCAGATAAACGGTGGGTAGAAATCACAATGTGCTACCATGTATTAAGGGGACTCAACAATATGAAGGATTCTGGTGATCTGCCTCCAATTTCGTTGGGGTTAGTATGACATTTATATATCAATTTTAACTAATGTATAACGTTAATAGGGTCCTAGTCAACTGCTGCTCAATAGACAATACTGTTCTTCTCTAGTATGGCTGGTAAGACAGCACTCTATTCTGTTAAGGCAAAATTGATATGAAGTGTAGGAGAGTAGACCCCAGGTGTTAAGTACAAGCTTGAGATGTAACTGGGAGTAATGCTGTCATAGTAAACAAGACTAGACAGACCTTCATTAGCAATGAGAGTTACTCAGGGATGGTTAACCTTTTAAAATGTTACTGCTTTGTAACATTGCCCCTCTGAAACATTACTACTTTATAAAGCTTTGTGCCCTCTTTGAAATATTACCACCACAGAGGAAAGAATATGATTAAGTAACGGAGATGCCCATTGATATTTCTCTTAATAATTAAAATAAAATGTTTGGAATTACTAATTCAGGTGAAATTTTACTGTTGATTTTTTGACCAAGAATTATTACTACTACTCGCAAGAATGTTTAACTAGAAGTAAATAGTGATGTCACAGACCAATTTGACATTTGGAAGGCTCACAACACACCAAAAAAAAACTCGATTGCCTTGCAACAACTCCGCTATCATTTCCTTCTCCATGATCACCACTTTGTAACAATACAACTTACATTATCTCATCTCAATACCATAACATTACCACTTTTAAACCTTTCTAGAAACTGTTGTGTGGTTATTTTTTTTGCTATAAAAATTGTTTTTCTTCTTTTTCAGCGTACAGCCTGAGTATCAAGACAAGATATTTATTTTGAACTACAGATTCATCAGAGAGTTTACTAAAGGTGTGGAGGACAGTTGGTGGGTTAACATAGTGAACCATTTTCAACCGCACACATTAAAAAAGAGCATGTAGAATGTTAATAATGTTTAAATAACGCTTCAGTCAAGTATAATAAATGCAATGAAATTGTTATATATTTTTTATTGCCGCCGAGTGGGCCAAGTGGTGGGAAATGACTGGCGTCAGATGCGATCCTAAAAAGTCACTCAGGTTGAAGGGTCAGGTCTATAAGACGATCATAGGTCTGTTCTGTCACATGGCTGTGAGGCGTGGCCGCCGTTGTAGCGATATAAGCAGAAGCTGCGTTTCACAGATATGGAAATGCTGCGGTGGATGTGCGCAGTTACGCGTAAAAATCGAGTGAGGAACTCTCGCATCCGCGGCAGCCTTCTAGTCCGTGACATTGCAGATAAAATGCAAAAGAGTCGCCTTCACTGATGCAGCCACGTCTAGCGGCAACAGGCAGGGTAAGGGCAGATTGTTTCAGCATCACGTGAACGTTAAAAATGGCGCTTGCGGCTAGAATTTGAGTTGTTTCACAAAATAGTGGCCTTGACGTGTGTTAGAAATAAACGATTACGGTAACCGGTGCCCGAGGCAGTGGCTGACGTTAAATTTGTTATTGTTTGTGCATTTATTAATTTTTTAGACAGTGAAGCAACGCTTCATATTTAACTAACGTTAAACAACGTCCGTAACCATTATTATTTGTCGTACGTATGTTACGTTAACCAATGCTATGAAACAACCCGCCCTAAGTGGGTAACAAATGCTTGGCAATGGCATCTCCGCCAGGTTAAGGTAGAAGGGGTAGACCCAAGAAGTCCTGGCTTGACGCCGTGGAGGCGTGCAAATAGTCTCACTACCATGGACGTCCAAGATCGTGCAAAGTGGAGGAGGAAGAGTCGGAAGGCGAACCCTGAGCTTCGAGACCATCTCGGCCTCGGATGCAATCAGGATAAAGTCTATATCTATCTTCTATCTATACTATTGAAATCTTTGTTCGCGATGGACAGATTTTGATGCAGTTTTTTTATTAGAAATGTCTTGATCAGACTTAAAATCTTAGGTTTATTTGATTGCAATCAAACAAACGTAAGATATAGGTTACTGCGGGTCGCGGTCACGGGATTTGTATTTCTGTGACCCTGGTGCATTGGCATGAAGTACCAGGCTCACAGAAATTATAAGGAACTTTATCAATTTCAAACATAATACGGACGAAGGCGTGGGCAAAAGCTAGTGTAGATATATAGATGATGATGATGACAGATAGTAGTTTAAACCCTAAAACGTGGTCGTAAATCTTTACATTTTAACACTAAAACTATGAAATGGTCAACCAAACAGACGTCAGAATGGCTGGTTTTTTTTTTTTTATAACTGAATTTTTTTAGAACCGAAGTTACTAATATTCCCTCTAACCCCTCCAACTAAGCTAAATTGCTTGTGCTAGGAGTGGGTTCACATCGGTAGTGTAATGGCCAGGATCGAACCCGGGACCTCTCGATCGTAAGTCCGACTCCTTAACCACTAAGCTATTTGTTATATTTCTTGACGTAAGCTAAAAAAAAATCATTCTGGGTTCGATATCTCGTATGGCCCAACAAACTTTACGTACACGTCGAGCTCGAATCACTAAACAAAATTTGCAAAAAAAATGACATGCAAATAAAAAATCGTTTATTGTGATAAAATATTATTCAATCCAATTCAAATAATTTATTGCAGATAACAAGATCCATATTTGGGTTAGTAATAATTTAACTAGTGTAAGTATGCAATAAACAAAATTAAATCATAATCAAAATTAAAATTACAAAATAAAATATTAATTCGTTGAATAAATAAGAGTGTACTACGTGAGTTCGACAAATAAAAGTGCGATTAACGTTTGTGTGACAAAACTGTACTGCGACTCACCTTAGTTCGAATGCACGCTAGTGCGACACACTGTAGGTCGACATTACTCTAGTGCGACAAACGTTTGTGTATGTTGTTACTTGTTGACAAGCCTAGCATCCTTATTGGCAGGAAGATTTATTAATAAATCAACAAGTACGTAGGTATACCTAAGTTAAAAATAAAAATATCAATTATAATAATGTGTTACTTTAAACTACCTACTTGAATTAAACTAATAAATATTGTGCTAACATACGGTAATAAAACGGAGGTAGGTAGTTCGTTAATTTCTTTTTGCACATCTACCTTCTTAGTTACTTTAAATAGGATCCTTCCAGTATCTTAAATAGATTTTTAAACTCTGTACATTTATTAGTTAAAATCAAGAACAGGAAAAGATATTTTGGAAATTGATGGATATATTTATTATAAAAACAAACAACGTGGTGATATATACTACTGGTGTTGCAGTGCAAAAAATCAGTTGAAAGTGTAATGTGTATATTAAAACAATGAGTAAAGAAGCTAGACACGAACTTTTGAGTAAATATATTGATCAACATACACATGAACCTGACCCAGAAAAAAAAGCAGAATTAAAATTGAAAACTGCTTTGAAACGAAAAGCTTCTGAAAGTATGAATTCTCCCGGACAAATAATCCAGGCTTGTAAGCAAACTATACCCTCTACTAGCGCTCACAGACTTCCTAGTGATAATGCGAAGCGAATGATTATTCATCGAGCCAGGACAAAATTCCCAATGCCTAAGCGACTTGCAGATGTAAAAGTGCCTTCTCAATATATTAAGTTTAACGACGAGCAATTTTTGATCGGACATTATATACATGATGAAGAATGTGTTTTAGTATTCGGTACTAAGAGTAATTTAAAATTTCTGCACTCTTCTCCATATTGGATAATGGATGGAACTTTTAAGACCTGTCCAGCGATGTTTGCTCAGTTATATACTATCCACGCAGTGAACGGTCACACTGAAACCTCTGAGAAAACAGCACCGTTAATATATGGATTATTATCACACAAGACTCATCATTGTTATGTTATCCTATTAGAAATTATTCGCACCTACGTTTTGAACGAAATGAATATTGTTCTTCAGCCTAAAGTTATTTTAACAGACTTTGAAATCGCTGCCATTAAAGCCGTGAAGACAGTTTTTCCGGCAACGTTACAAAAGGGCTGTTTTTTCATTTAACTCAGAACATCTGGAAACATGTGGTGGCTGCTGGACTTGCACAAAGATATGGCCGGGACAAAGATTTTGCAAACAAAATAAGGCACTTAGCTTCTTTAGCTTACGGTTACGGTTGCCATGTCGGGGGACCCTAACTGATTAAGCACTCCGTTATATTATCGGAACAATTCAAGGTCCCCCGACATGGGAACCGTTAAAGTTAAAAGGCAAACTCCATTTTATTTTCAACTTTTTGGAGGTGTTTTTTGTGACGGGGGTTTTTTAAATTTTTAATTTAATTTTTATTTTATTCTTTTTAAAGTGATCTACTAGTCAAGCTCTTTCATTTGATACCCATATTGAGGGAGTTATGAAGAAATATGTATTCCGACATGTTGTGGCGGCGGCCATCTTGGACCGATTTTTTTCAAACATAGCTAGGAACACTCCCGACCAATATCAAACAAAACATACACAGACACGTCAAACTTATAACACCCCGTCGTTTTTGCGTCGGGGGTTAAATATAAATAAACCTCGTCACATTAAATCAAAACATTGTTGTAATCAAATCAAACCATTGTTGTTAAATAATTACCTTTTGTTTACTACGGTAATATCAAATGTAAAAAAAACCTCGGCACATTAAATTTATATTAAATCAAATCAAACCATTGTTGTTACTCCTACGGTAATGCAACAATGATTTGTCGCACTACCGTAGTGTCGAACTACCATAATGTCGAACTAGTGTCGCACAAACGTTTGTCGCACTAGATTGTCGACCTACAGTGTGTCGCACTAGCGTGCATTCGAACTAAAGTGAGTCGCAGTACAGTTTTGTCACACAAACGTTAATCGCACTTTCATTTGTCGAACTCACGTAGTACACTCAGTAAATAATGCCATCATAATAAAAAATATTATTTAATCTAATTATTACATTAACGTTTTCTTTGAGTACCTTAATGAGCAGTTTTCTAGTAGGTATTTAAAGCTTTCCAAAAGACGCGCTAGATGGCGCAGTCGGAACTTTTGGTAAGAAGAGTGTGCCCTAATCCATTGATTTCGTAATGTAATTTCTTGTGGAATGTAATGTTTTCTGTATGTATGAACAGCACACCGCATATTGAATATTAGTTACGTATTACTGAAAACAAAGATTATTTTATTTACTACAATGTATTATTACTTATCTAAAATTATGTAGGTATCAACTTTTTGAAGTTACAATATTACATACAAACAAACTTGAACGCTTCAGAAGCAGCAAATAATCATATTGAGACATTCGTTCAGTTCTTTCTTGCCACAGACTAAATTGGCCTCCACAATGCAAATTAAAAAAACTACCAAAAGCTATGCTAGCGCCATCTCCTGATGATTTTAAAAACCAACTGATTATGTACCTACTGGAAAACTGCTCATAGTCATAGCCTAATAGTGATTACATGAAAGACTTCAGTTTATAAGTTAACTTCGCAAAAAAAAAAACGATTTTGTTGCGATGGATGGATGGATGGTTTTGTTCCAATGATTTGTGCCTAACCGTTTTCAATCGTCAGTTTTATATAATACACTATGGACGAGCCATTTCCGCGATGGACGGCACGCGGTGCTAACACCGTTCTTCCGACGTCAGAAAGAACCGTCTAATAATAATATAAATGCTGTCTGTCTATTTGTTCGCTATTACGCCTAAACCATTTATTTAGGGCAAATTTTGAACAGAGATGGTTTAGAGAAAAATATTTCTTATAAGTACTTAACCTATATATAGATATTTTAATATTTTAAATATTTTAATGACTTCTAATACTAATATGTTCACTATAATCTTTTGTGGCCTCCAATAATGTTTCCACAAGTGCCGCTGGATCACCTGCAAAAGGAATATTGATTATTTCCAACTATGAATCTCTGACAAAATTAGGCTGGACAAAATGCATCACTTGGCTAAACCGAAATGATACGCCTCACCACCCCTACTTGACTACGCACACCAGCAAATTATTGACGATTAAGTCCATTAAAACACTTGACCTTTTTACCTTAACATATGAAAAAAATTACATTCTCAATTGTCTCTAAAAGAGGGAAAAAAGCGTGACCATATCTTATTTTTTATTCGTTATTTATTTACACATTACAATCTTTTAAAGACAATAATAATAAAATGCAGATCCGTACTGGATTGTAACATAACTACATGTGCACACAAACACACAACAATATTATAAAAAATAGAAAAGCTCAAAATTAGTTGATGAATAATAGTGACATGTTCAAATATCTTATACCTAAGGCCTAACTGCTATGTAGGATATCTTTCAGAGTTCTAGTGAACTTGTTAAAATTTTAAATCAAATATGTCTAGAAGTTTGTTTTTCTTCATATCAAGATGTATGACCTGCAAGACGTCGCCGAGATAGACTGCATGCACAAGGATCAGTACTACGGTGCACATTGAGAGAGGCATATATTCACTCAGAATATAATTATTCAGTAGTGAGCCGCAATTTCAATTGTTAAAACAGGCTTTATACCTCCCAAATTCCACTAATCGATAAAATTAGGCACGGGACACGGGCTTGTGTCCCGTCCGCGTCCTGTCTTTTTTGTTTGTTTAGCATTTTGTATGGAAAGTTATAGAAAGGACGGGACGCGGGCCGCGGATGGCCTTCCCGTTTGTCCCGCGCATTACCCACTTATTCAAAAATGTATTTTAGAAATCCCACTTACCAGTACTAGGATCAAATAAAGACCTTTTCTGAACACCACACTGTACTTTTATGGGTCTCTGTTTTTTCAAAGAGTGTTCTATATCTGAAACAAATTCCAATAAATTTATATTTCGGGCGGTATACGAATAAAACATGCCCTATTAATGAAAAATAATGTTCCAGGCGAAACTTGTAGAGCAAATGAAAATATTATGTTGTCTTTGGTAACTTTGCTGCTATTGATAATTTGAATCAATAGCAGAAAAGTGCCAGAACAAAATGCTCGACAGCAATGCGCTCGAAAAGCAATTAGTTTTTAATGTAATGGCAATATCGTCCGAGATCATAACTTTTTCGTTCACTCGTGTTGTTCTATAACCACATTTGGCTGGACACGTGGCTGTTGGGCATAAAAGGTTGGGAACATATGCTCTACAGTCTAATTGTAGAGCATAGGTTCCCAACCTTTTATGGCCTATAGGCCCACTTTACAAGAAAAAACTCTCCTTTACATAACTAATTGTGCGACTTGTAGTCGTGGGCGATATTTGTGATTATTGGTTCAAAACTAAAATATGAAAATGATAACTTCACCGATTAATTGCTAACCAAAGAAATAAACAAGCCAGTGAATCAATAAAAATAAAATAACACCAAATAAATGGCAATTCGCAATGGAATCCTTATAGTTAGGTACCTATATATAAATGAGTATCATTCGCGTAAAATTCCGACAATATCTATTAGCCATTTAATTGCAAAACAATAAAAATACGCAAAGCTGGAGCGCCTCACTGGGGAACTGCGTAAGGTAGAACACAAAACAAAACAATTTATAAATATTAGTAAAAAATTGTTACAAAAAAAATACAAAATTCAAAAAGAAGCAATTAATATAATGAGTGGGTTGAGGCTGGTAATTTTAACAATTCTCATCTGTTCAATTTAATAAATATCAGTTGCATATCAACTCGCTTAGTGACTTGTGGGGCTATTTATTTTCTTAAAACATTAAATTAACTATTGCTCTAAACCTACGCTGAGCCAAATATGATGAATGTAACGCAATTATTTCTGTACTAAGAACCAGGAAAATCTTCAGCACCCCTAGTGGGGGGCGGTACCTCCCCAGTTGGGAACCTATGCTATACAACGCAGCATGAACTATAAAATACAAAAGTAAATAGTTAAAAACATCTTTTACAAACCTTCATGAACTTTATCCAACATCCTGCTAACATCTAAATCGTCTGTAATCCTCGTACACAAAACATTGACATACTGACTAGCCCCGGGGATAATTCTCTCTGTATCTCCTGTTTGTAATTCGTATGTGACATCAACAGCCATGCTCGTGGAGCACTCAATTTGTAAGACTTCGTAAGCTGCCTGTGACGTCATAGTTGAGTAACTAATCAGAAGATTATTGTGTATAAAATATCCATCTATAGTGTGGATTGAGGAATAGATTTCAGGGTTGGCTTTCCTGGAAATATTAAAATAAAAGGATACTTTTATTATGTCATACAATACTATAGATAGACTTTTTTTATTGCGCGCAAAATCCCCACGGAGCCGGTGGAGGCGGTTATGTCGGACTCGAACCGACTAAAACGCACGCCGTCTTGGGTCCTTAGTTGCCAGAGGTGAGATTGCCGAAAGCATATCTCTCGCACCCCGGCAGACCCAGGACCATCTCTTTCGAGATGTTCCCCTTCGCATTGTGGGGGCCTCGGTGTCCCCATCTAGCCCCGGGTACCTGGATACTTTTGCGGCCTGCTTCTGCTAGGGTGACAGGCGGTTCCACCGGTCACCCCCAGGCTCATGGAGGACGGAGGTCGTTCTGCGACCTCCGACGTCCGGTTCGCCTTCGCTCTTTGCTACCATAGACATGATGATACTATGGAAATAATGATACTATGGACAAAATGATACTATGGACATAATGCTACTATAGTCAAGTTAATATTTTACCATACTAAACCTTAGTTAACCATACTAAAGTTATACCTTTAAACTATTCATGGAAACTATACCTACCTCAATGTATGTATAGCTTACATAATGGAGCAATCTTTAGATTTAATGCTACTAGAAAACTTAATTTAACTTATTGACACATATTGCAAAAAATTTAAGATACTTTACCTGTCCAAATATATCCTACACATGTCCATAATGAGTATACAAAGATCAAGTTTGCACCTTTCAGCCAGTTTCAAGATGAAATTTTCAGTGATACAGTGTTCTAAGTGAATATTTTGTGCAGGACAATCTATGCCTAACATGATTTTTGTATTGACAAGTTGGCAACCATGTCCAGCATAGAAGAAAAAACCTGGAACGAAGGATATTGTAATAATTAGTGACCTCATCTTTGCATTAATCCCAGTTGCATTCGAAGCTTTCAGCTTGGAGTTAAAATAGCCTTAAAAACATCTTTGAAACAGGATTTTTGTATAATGAGTCAAAATTGCAGGATTGCAGCTCAATAGATGTACAAACCAACTTCACATTTGTACATAATTATAAATTTTATCCATGCAGATGAAATTGCAATGAAATTTGGAATTTGGAAAAGTTTGGAAGTATGGATATTTTTTTTGTTTTATAGGACACGTCAATTTGTCTTCACCTCGCCTGATGGCAAGCTAAAGGCAGTCTCGGAAAGAGGGTCACCATCGTAAACATGTACCATGTTAACAGTGGTGGCACTCAGCATGACGGCCTGTATATATGTAATAGCTGAATGGATCTGGATGAAACTTACTCACAAAGATAAATTATAGCCCGGAACGGCTACTTTTATCCTAGGAACCTCAGTAGCTTCTGAGCAGTCTGTGCATCATGAATGACTCACTGGGCAGAGTTGTGATGTGAGCCAAAGCAAATATCATATTTATTTTTTTTCAAAAAATATAATTTTGTCAATCAAATTGTTATGAAATCTTGAAATAGACATTTTGTAGCAATCTAATATCCTCTGTCATTTTATGAATCTGGCCCTTTGCCTTTTTGACATTATGCGCCTAACCCATTCAGGCATTCAATTGTGATCCTTATGGTGGTAAACATTTTCTGTCCTTGACTGTACCCACCTTAGTTAGTTAGTTTACCTGGGCTGTTCTGCACTTAGCCTCTTGATTGGGCCATTGTGCGTACCATCTTACCTCTCATTCCAACCAACCCAAAAAGCCAGCAGCCTTTTCAGGTTTCCACACGCTTTCCGGAGCGACACTGGTGACTGGACGAATTTAGCCCGTTGTTCGGCCACGCTGATGCACTCTGTAAGCACATGACGTGGCATTTCTTCTACCCCCATGCAGCCTCTGCTCAGGGGGCTGTTCGTGACACCTATTGTAAAAAGATGTTTATTTAGGGGGCAGTGACCGGTCAAGATGCCTCTGACCTTATGGATCTGGTCCCTTTTTAACCTAATGAGGTTTCGGCTAAACATTTTTGATGCTACCGGAACTGCATTCTTTGTTTGCCTGCAGCCTACAGTGTTCGACCATTCTTTTTGATGGGTTTCTTCTGTATTTTTTCGCAGCCAAGTCTTGACCTGTGCTTGAAATATGGGTAGTATTGGTTCCGGTTCATATAATGTCGCCCATGATCCTCTCTTGGCCAATTCATCGGCTGTGTCGCTACCGAGGGAGTTGCTGTTGCCTTGATCTATTGCAGCGTGACCCTGTTTGTGTTTGCAATGGATTGGAGTGTGTTGTGACATTCCAATATGAGGACAGAGGTTATGGTGTTGCTTTGCAGAGCTTGGAGTATGGATGCACTCTCTGATAGATGATCCTTACATCTGGATGTCAGAATCTCTGGCGGCAATCATCTCTGCTGCTCTCGTTATGCCAATACATTCAGCCTGAAATATTGTACTTAGCTTGTCCAGGGTGGTTATTATTTTGATGTTTAGGTCATTCGAGAAGACGTCTGCTCCGGTACCATATGTGGTTTTAGAGCCGTCTGTGTACATCCTAACTTCTTTGACGCCAGAGCATCTCTTTTTTCTTCAGTAAGTGTGATATGATACTTCGTGTCGAAGACATGGTGACATTGTATTCTGTCTACGGGAGCCTCAAGAAGTGGTATCTTCTTTAGGATTCCTTATAGAATTTTAGAGAGCTTTGTTCCAGTATTTTCTTTCCAGAGCCCATTACTTTTCAGTCTTAAGGCCTCCTACTATATGATTACATGCAGCGGTCTCAGGTTTAGGAGGTGCTCTAGTGCGTCTGATGGAGTGGTTCTTATGCATCCAGTGCTGTTCTCGCTAGGCGTTGTAAGCTCTGGAGCTTTTCTTTCACAGTGATTAGGTCTTTTCTAGGCCACCATACAACTGATACATAGGTTAGAGAAAGTCTGATAATTGCCGTAAACAGCCAAAGTGTTATCTTTGTGTTAAGAGCCCAGTTCTTACCAATGAGTCTTCTGCATTGCCAGAAAGTTATACAGGCCCTTTTAATTTTAGCATTTATGTGGCTAGCCCAATTCAACTTATTGTGAACCTACCTTCTACTAGAAATAAAAAAAAATGTACTTCAAAATACTTACAGTACGAATCTTGCTCCAGAACACCAAATATATTTGTTAAAATACTTGCTAGCTGCGCACTTTTAGTGTTCTTTATTATTATAACAATAAATCCCATGTTTTTTAAATACCCAGCCAAGGATTCACAATCTACAGATGGTGTAGCCAATTTAGATAAATGTAAGTACTTATCGTTAGCTATTAATATGGCTACTTTTGACCGTGGTCTGTAGTATGTCGTAATCGCTTTTACGCTAAGAGCTGTAGAGACATATTTCTTATACTGAGTTGCAGAACAACCTGCGAAGTCTAACGCCAATACTAGTTGTTCACCGGGTTTCTTGTCACCGGTAAATGTTATTCTGGAATATTATCAACATTATTGTATTTTAGTTAAGTAAATAAAAATCTTAGGTGTTTTTATAGTAGGTAATAAGTACTTACTGTAAATCAGCTAGTTTTGCAATGATATCACATTGACGCTGGCTCAACTTAAAAGCATTTTGATACTCTCCATATGATAAATTCTGCATCAAAGACATTGTAAAATATTATTTCAACAGGAAAATATAAACGTAGTGTATCGAAAGTCTGTGAGGAAAATACACAATAATAATAGCAACAACTCACTCAGCACATTGACGTTAATGACGTTGACGTTTCATTTCAACGTCAACCAGATGGTCAATTCTGCTCATTTTCCATTCAATTTCAGTTCCGCCGATTCGATTGTGTATTGAAATCAGTCACTAGTTTTTCTAATTCACTTTAAGGTAAAAGCACCGAAGACAGACACTTTAAGAAATAATAAACAAATCAAACTTCAACATACAAAATCATATTATTAATGGTCGTAACATCCTTTTTTAACGGTTACAACAACATTCAGACAACATTCAAAAACAATCGTACTATACTTTTTTTTTTACCAGTTTATTATAAATTTTATTCACTGAACTATATACACGAATATTTTTTTAATTACCAGAAAAAATTTCGCGAAGTGATCGATATTAGATAGTAAACGGCTATATGTATTTGAAAAAGAAAGAAAGTTTGTATGGCAATTCCTTCCTTTAAACCACCTCATATTTGTTCACAACACACAAATATTTCCCAGCAGAGCCGCAAGAGAAAGCAAATTTGCTAGTCAATCTCTTCGCGGCCAACTCCCGAGTCGATGATTGTGGTATGCCACCACGGACAATGCCCACTGGTGACCACGCAATGCCTGATATCCATATCAGGCAACGCGATGTTCGTGCAGTACTGCAATCACTCGATATCCAGAAAGCCAGTGGTCCTGGATGGTATTACTTAAAAAATGTGCAGCGGAGTTATCTCCTATGTTGTTGCGGCTGTACCGACTGTCCTACAGTTCGGGTACAGTGCCTTCGGCTTGGAAGGAGGTGAATGCCGATCCCCAAGAAGGGGGATTGCTCGGACCCAGCCAACTATCGAACCACAGCTGTCACCTCAGTGCTGCGCAAGGTGTCCGAGCACATTATTATTACACAGCTCATGCGCCACCTAGAGGATTACTCCTTGCTTAGTGACCGGCAATACTGTTTCAGACCGAAACGGTCAACGGGTGACCTTCTGGCGTACGTGACCTACCTTTGGGGTGAGGCTATGGAAAAGCACGGCGAGTCACTGGCAATTAGTCTTGACCTCGCCAAAGCTTTCGATAGGGTATGGCACAAGTCGTTTCTTTTCAAGCTGCCAGCCTTCGGCCTGCCTCCCAGACTGTGCAACTGGGTTGCAAGTTTCCTGCAGGGGTGCCGTATTCGCGTCCTTTGTGATGGATGAACTTCGGAGTTCTTGCAGGTAAATGCGGGCGTGCCGCAGGGTTCCGTCTTATCTCACACTCTCTTTCTTCTGCATATCGATGACATGCTCTCTAACGGTAGCATTCATTGCTATGCAGGCGACATACATCACCTTACACGGGAGTTATTACGCACATCCGGCGGCCAAGCAGTCTGATATCGCGGAAAAAAGGCAGCTTCTTGTTATTGAGCTGGACCGGATCCTGGACCACTATTCTCAATGGGGCGCTAGGAACCTGGTCGAGTTCAATGCCAAGAAGACCCAGGCATGTGCGTTTACAGCAAAGGTATCTCCTTTCCTTCCCCTTTCCACTCTTCAGAGCACACCACTGCCACTGCAGGATCACCTCAATATATGAATCCTCGGTATGGATGTTCGCTGCAAACTGAATAACAAAAACTATATCGAGAGTATCATCAAATCAGCCTAGCTTAAACTCGGAGTCCTGAACAGAGTGAGACGTTTTCTCACGCCGGAGCAGCGCGGCGGTGTCTTCTATACAAGACCCAAATTCGTTCCTGCGTGGAATACTGCTCACATCTCTGGGACGGCTCCGCAAAGTACTTACTAGATGCTCTCGACAGGTTGCAGCGACGTGCGGTCCGCATATTTGGGAATCCTGAGGTCACGAACACCCTCGAGCCTTTGCAGATGCGTGGAGATGTTGCGTCTTTAGCAGTATTCTACCGTCTCTACCATGGTGAATGTTCTGACGAGCTCTTCCAATTAGTCCCACCCTCTCTTTTCCTACATAGGACGACACGTGCAGGACTAAGATGCCATCCATATACGGTGCAAAGTATACCTGCTAGAACCAAGCGTTTCAGTGACTCATTCCTATGCTGCACCACTAAGAACTGGAACTCCCTGCCAGCTCACGTGTTTCCTTCTTCCTACAGTCCCGGGTCCTTTAAGAGAGGCGTGAAAAGGCATCTAATGAGGGCGTCAAGCTGAGTGCTACCACTGTTAACATGGTACATGTTTACGATGGTGACCCTCCTTCCGAGACTTTGCCTTTACTTAAAATCAGGCGAGGGTCAAATTGACGTGTCGTATATATATATAAAAAAAAAATATTATTTTATAAAATATGACAACTAATAAAAATCAGTAACTTAATCTAATAAATTACAAAAACATTTGGTAACAACACTGCGACCTTTACCTTAGTAGTGATATTTACAGATAACTGCCATATAAATTAGCAGAATCAGACTCCACTTTCTCGTTACGTTACGTTACGCACAGAATAATTATAAGGAAATCTTTTATTTTTATCCCGTGTATTCGCTCATTGTAATAAATAATTCTGGAATCTGGTCCAATAAACAAGACAAAAGATTTTTTCATTTAAAATGAAGGGACATTGAATTGAGAGGTCATTGGGAATATCCTACACGGGACACGGAACGTCGCAAAGTGGGAGCGCGTGCAGAATGACATCGGAGGGAGACCGGACCACAATAATTCAAAAATGGCTATTGGAGTTGATACGTCAAAATGGAAACCAAGGCATATTAGAGGTACTCCAGCAGCAACATTCCGGAATATATTAGGAATTAGTGTGCTAACTTTAGGTTTAGCATGTGGAGCATTATTTCAGTGAGTATGTTTGAATAACAAACAAAAAGAATCCAAAGTATATTTTGAGGTTGACTTACCAAAACTTCCCTTGTTATTTTTATTGTGTCCCTATTTGTTGCTATGTAAATAATTTGCATCGATAGCGCAATAAATGTTTAGAGTTTTTATATCATGTTGTTAGTACAAGTTTAGTGCAACGTTGATCTACATATATTTTCATTCTGAAGCATTGTACCTATAAATGCATTTGTACGTTTTAAAAGTTCTATACGTACCTAAGCCAATAAAATTATACTAGAGTAAGATATCTATCTGGAAGTAAAAGAATGCTGTTTGACATCGGAATTTCTTATGGAATGTTTCAGTTTCGTTCCAATTACTGCAAAATTACGCAAGGCAGTAGATGTTCTATATGAAGACCCCATAGAAGAAGTTGAGAGGAGACAGATGATTGCCAGTGGGCTGCCCAACAGATCAGTTGAAACTATCAAAAAATCAATAGAAGAAAGTGAAAGAGTGGATCTGCCATATAAATAGTAGTATGAGCATAGCTAACACTAGGTAAATATTTATTTTAAATCATGTAGTGAATAAAAAGCTCTAAATAATCATTTGTTTTATTTTTGAATTCCAGAGAATGTGTTAGAAGTAAATACTTTGTGAACAAGACTGGTATGGAAGAAAGTCTTTCCGACTTTCAGGAGACTAAGCCAAACTGTAAAGGTCCCAAAACTACCAAGAAAGTGGTTAAAACAAAGGCACGAAAAGTTAGCAAGCGTATTAAGGGCCAAAAAGACATAAGGACCGCCTTAAAAGGAAAGAAAATTGATTTAATTTCATACACTAAAGAATTTGACATTGTTTGTAAGAAGGCTGGTCTTGATGTTGACTCTGAACAGTTGCAGGTAGCTATAGCTTTGTCAAAATCACTTCAAACTGAGACCTTTGAAGATGCCTCTACTTCCCAATCATTAACTACACAGGGTAGGATTGCAAAAATAAGAACAACTTTACAAGAATATGGTTTTAAAGTCCCTGAGAATAAAATAACTGCTACTAATAAAAAAGTTAAAAAGCACAAAAAGCACTATAAACTTCTTAATACAACTGAAGAAGAAAGGGACAGCAAAATAAGAAATAAATATTCTGAAGTATTAAGTGAATCTTTAGATCACAAGTTAACTGTAGTTTCGTCAAACCAGTCTAATACACCAATTTATAAAATAGCATCTAATCTAGAGTATGAACTTATGAAGAATAATGATATTTTCTATGTTGATACTTTAGCTAATTTAATTGAAAGGTCTACTACTATAGGTTCATTGCTAAGAAATTATTCTGAAATACCTGGAAGACCTGTCAGTCCTGTGCAATATAATAAGAGCACAATGGATTTTAGTGAAATTATAAGTTCACAGGATGAGCTGGATGTAATACTTAGTGGACCTATTAAGTCTGCATATGCATTATTTACATCCAAGCACATAAAGAATGTTACAGATATAGTTTATGATACAAGTAAAGTAGAAATAGATGTAGAAAGAAAAGAAAATATTGATCATGATAATGTAAGTAATATTCATCAAGAAGTTTATATCCCTGAAAACACTGCAGTGAAATCACCTACTATGGAAATGACAACATGTCCAATAGAGCAATACAGAAGTTGTTCTCCTGATATATTTGATGATGAAGTGAGTAGTATAAACGAAATATCTAAACCAGTTATATCACAAGAAGAGAAAACTAAGGTATTTACACAAGAAACAAATTGTATGGATTTAACTGAATGTGCATGTGTAACTGATATTAATTTTGAGCAGCCTGTGCTTACGTCTATAAACACAACAAAAAGGAAATCAAATGATCTAATGGAGTTGACTGAATGTGCTGTTACTGCATCACAAGGTATTCACCATAATATAAAAGAAATAGATTTGACACAAAGCCCTGAAGAGAAGTCTATAGTAGAAAAGAATTGTCATATTGATAGTGATTTGAATTATGTAGCCCTACGTCCTGATCACCCTGATAAGAATTTAAGCCAAAAAGAGCTAATCAAAGTTAATAGCTTAGACAGTATATCAGGTCAAAATTTGGATATAGATCTGATTCAAAATTGCAAAATAGCACATACAGAACCCGAAAATATTACAGCAATTAATATGATGTGTGCAACTCCATGTGATGATATTGATTTAACTCAAAGCCCAAATGAAGATGATAATAGGTTGATAATGGGAAATGTTAGCAATAAAGAAACTGAATCTGTAGATTTAACTCAGTCATCTAAATCAAGTCTTGATATTAATGACTTACCTGAAATCAATGTGGACAATTCACAAACTTACCAAAATAGCCAAGATGACACAATAATTTTAAATGAAGAAGAATATATGGGTGCAAATGGTAAAGTGAAGCATTCTGTAGTCACTCAAGACAATCAAGTTTTTGATTTAACTCAATCTGAAGGTGTATCTTTAATAAAACATGATAACTTCACGAATAAAGAAGCCTCAAAAGAATGTAATCAAAGTTTCTATGATGATTTTATACATGATCACTCAGATAGTAAGGAAAATATTGATGGTGACGAAAACTACAATGCCAATGATAGTGCTCATATTACCTGTGAAGAAAGTAAAGATATTGATTTAACTCAATCATCAGATGAATGTACAGGAAAAATTACTTCTCCAAGACCAATCACAACTACTGAAAATACACCAAACAACAGTAGCCTGGGAAAAAGGGATGATATTTCAATAGATTATGATGAAGTTTGTGATTATGTACCTGATGACAAAGATATAGAAAATAACTCCAAAGATACTAGCAACAATAGTCAGATTTACTTAAAATGTGTTTCTTCAAAATCTCAAGTTAATAATGATGTAGAAATAACTGACAGAGATAATGATTTCATATTAAATTGCAGTCAAAATTCTGAAGTATTTGATCTAACAGATAAAGAACTTGACTATTCTCTTCATAAATCAAAACTTGATTATCCAATGGCTATTTATGGTAAAGAATTTGGAGATATATCTGTTATAGATAGAGAACTCGAAGGCACCACAAAATCTTTAAATCATGTTACTACTGAAAATAATACTTTAGATGAAAGTTTTTTGCCTGAAGTAGATATTAAACAGCAAGATAAATGTGATCAACTACCATATGATATTAATGCATTTAATTCTTCACACAAATACATTCATGATAACCAAAATAGTGAAACATTTTCTATAGTAACACCTAAAAATAGCAAGTACATAGTTAAAACAGAGGAAGTTACACCAATGATAGACTACGCTTCGCTGACAACACCCCAACGAAATAAGGAATTAGATAAATATGGACTGAAACCTTTCAAAAGGAAAAGAGGTAACTTCTACCAGTTAGTTAGTCTTTGACAACCACTCACCACAGTCCAGTTTCCCACTTCTAACCATTATTGTTTGACGAAAGACCACCTGCTGTCTGACCATCCATGTGTACAATGTCCTATAATTTTGTTATTTTTAATATGAAAATAACTTAACTCGTAACTACTACTACAGCCAGTGGAGACGCTGTTTCACCGGACGGATGATCAGCCCTTCTATGTGGGGCCAATTCGCCCATTTTCCCTATAACGACTGCCATACATATTCGTATAGCAACCTGGACCGACGGCTTAACGTGCTCTCCGAGGCACAACCAGGCTTATGTAAATACCCATATTAATGCATACAAATATTTGCACTGAGTGGGGATCGAACCCGCGGGGAGCCTCCTGCATAGCGGCCGTGTTCACTACCACTACCTGTGGTGTAGCGGTAGTGAGGGCTGTCCTCTTAACTTTACTCTTAAACGATCATTGTTTTTAAACAAGTCTATATTTTTCAGCTATACAAATTCTCACACACTTATACAACCAAACACATCCAATAATGGAACCCTATTCCGATGATGACCAACCATCAACATCGAAGAAACCAAAACAGGAGTCAAATGAATCCTCACGAGTCTCACAAATAAACCCTAAATCTCCTAGCCACACTGCAAATCTAAATTCCCCAAGAAAAGGAAGTGCAGTTAATAGTTCAAAATCTCCGAGGCAAGTTAATAAAAATATTGCATCTCCGAGGAAGGAAGAGAACAGTATAGAAAATGTTAATTTTTATGATATTACAAGTATGGTGCCGAATATTAGGAGTGTGGATTGTAATCCAGAGGATTGGGTGTTCCAGAAAAAAGAAAAAGCTAAGGTATATTTTTTGCTTAATGAAAAAAGGTTATTATAAAGTGCATGAATACTTAAATGATAAAGATGCATGGTCATCCTAATTTAATCTCTTGCTCGCACTGTATAAATTTGTTATAAATAAAAGTATATTTAAAAAAGGATGATAATCGAGTTCACTGAGTTTCTTGCTGGTATCTTCCCAGTAGAACCAATCTGCCGAACCAGCGAAAGAATCATTTTGAAATGATTTACTTATTTTATCTGTTATTCTTGACATTCCATTCATCAATGTAAAATTATGACGTTCATATGTGTGCTCTTTATGTGCCTAAACTGAATAAATTAAATTGATTCTTTGATGTTGTTATTCAGCTAGATATAGTGCCTATACTACTAGTTCATTTTTGCATCATCATCAAAATGTTATTTCGAGCAAGTTGCAAACAAAAATAAACTTCATTAATGAAATTTTAAAGCAATTAGTACGACACCTAACCAACTCTTAGGAAAAGTGGCTCAGGGGTCAGAACATGCAGCAGGACTGGTCGTTCAAATCCCATGAGCATTCACTTTTTCTAATCTAAATCGTAAATCAACCAGAAGAGTATTTTATATTTTTGTGAAACAACACTTTGTATTTAAATCTCAGTTGTGTTAGTGTTTTGTCAAAAAATAATGTAAACTCCTAAGCATTGTAGAAATGACTGATATGACAGTAATATGAGTCATATATGACTCATATGACAGTAATATGCTGATATGTATATTATGATATGCTATATTTGTGATTTATTAATTTCTAACTTTTAAACTCTCGCGTTCCATGATATACAATAACACTAACGGGAATTAACGCGATCATGGTATAGGTACATACATACCTTTGATTTGCCTGACGTTTCGACCAGGTTACACCGGCCGTGGTCACAGGCTGACTGGCGCAGTAGTGCACGCCCGCCGTCTTCGAGTCCGTGAGGTAGTAGGTTCTTCATCTACCCGCACATTCTCGATATTTTGTTTTCGCCATGTACCGTCACATACCACACTCACAGTGTCCCTATTCTGTAAGCAAACTGTCCGGTGTTTATCCGACTGCACAGAAAAGCGAGGATGCATGTTTTTATCACTGGATTCCATGTTGCAGATAATTTAAACCCATCTTCCCGATTGAAATTTTTATGTTTCTTGATTTCAATCGCTTCACGTACAGTTCTTGAATAGAAGTGACGTTCGGTGGAGAGGACTTGCGTATGGTGGAACTCAATCCAGTGATTAGTACCTGCTTCTAGTAGGTGTTCTGCGATCGCAGATTTGCTTGTCTGGCGATTCTTTACAGCTGCGATGTGTTCCTTGACTCGTTCAGCAATAGTCCGCTTCGTTTGTCCTATATACGAACTACCGCAGCTGCAATCTATCTTATAGACACCCGGACACTGTAACGGTAAGACATCCTTCGGTGTGCCCACTATGTTATTTACTTTTATGCCTGGTGTGTACACTGTCGGTATGGAGTATGTTTTTAACACGGAGCCGACTTTGTCCGTTACTCCCTTGACATACGGCATATAGGCTGGCTGTCTGCTCACCTCTGGATGTCTCGGCCTTAACGCCTGTTGTTTCCGTCGTCCGTTCACCTCATATCCGTTACTTTTGAGTACCTCCTGAACATGATCCAGCTCTCGCTCCAGATGTTCAGGGTCACAGAGATCATAAGCTCTGTTCCTGAGTGATGTCTTAATGGATTGCAGGTGTCGGGGATGGTGATGAGACGTGGCGTGTAGGTATCTGTCCGTATGTCACACTGTGTGTACCGGAAGCCTACACATACGGACAGATACCTACACGCCACGTCTCATCACACGCCACGCCACGTACACACCAGGCATAAAAGTAAAGAACATAGTGGGCACACCGAAGGATGTCTTACCGTTACAGTGTCCGGGTGTCTATAAGATAGATTGCAGCTGCGGTAGTTCGTATATAGGACAAACAAGGCGGACTATTGCTGAACGAGTCAAGGAACACATCGCAGCTGTAAAGAATCGCCAGACAAGCAAATCCGCGATCGCAGAACACCTACTAGAAGCAGGTACTAATCACTGGATTGAGTTCCACCATACGCAAGTCCTCTCCACCGAACGTCACTTCTATTCAAGAACTGTACGTGAAGCGATTGAAATCAAGAAACATAAAAATTTCAATCGGGAAGATGGGTTTAAATTATCTGCAACATGGAATCCAGTGATAAAAAACATGCATCGTCGCTTTTCTGTGCAGTCGGATAAACACCGGACAGTTTGCTTACAGAATAGGGACACTGTGAGTGTGGTATGTGACGGTACATGTCGAAAACAAAATATCGAGAATGTGCGGGTAGATGAAGAACCTACTACCTCACGGACTCGAAGACGGCGGGCGTGCACTACTGCGCCAGTCAGCCTGTGACCACGGCCGGTGTAACCTGGTCGAAACGTCAGGCAAATCAAAGGTATGTATGTACCTATACCATGATCGCGTTAATTCCCGTTAGTGTTATTATTAATTTCTGTCCAACTTAGGCTACAAAATATTTTCCCATATGTTACAGGTCCACTCATGTCGTGTACCTTTACATATAGCATTCCACAACTATGTATCAAGCCGACGTGACCTGAGAGAAGCTATACTTAAGTATGAACCAGTCAACATTGATGTCATTCATAAGGATTTAGTATCTTATGGCCATCGTTACGATTCGAAGGTACCTATGTCCAATGAAATTGCAATACCTATATTAAATAGTAACTAAGAGACCCATCAATCCTCCTTTAAAACTTGGTTGACTTTATGAAACTTTAATTCTATGATCTAATACATCAGGAAAATTGGTGTACTTTACTTAGGGCACCCAGCTGAATAGCACGTGAGCGAATATCACCTACATACTACATACATCCCAGCACCTAGGCTAGTGCTAGGATGTATAAAGTGCATGCTGACTCATAACACATGTTGTTGTGACCCCAATTTAGAACATAACTGATATTACGCGCAGCTACCTATAACTATGAAAGGAAAATCCCACACTGTGAAATAAACCGTTGCTCGCTCGTGGTAAAACTTTTTACTCACTGATTTGACAACGAGGTAGAACGGCTTAACTCTCCAAGGCACGGAAATACTCAGACCAAAGCAAATAGACATTAATGCATACAATTATATAGCACTAGCATTTGCCTGCGGCTCCGCCCGCGTGGTTGTCGGTTCCCGGCAATTATTCGATTTTTTCTCGCCGTAAAACCATCCTTGAACATTAAAAAAAAAGAATTGGCCAAATTGGTCCAGGCGTTGTTGTGTTATGCGCTTACCAACACATTTAGCGATTCATTTTTATATTATAGGTAATATCCATAAAAATAATAATATAATAATAATATATTCCTCATTGCGAGAATCTCGTGAAAGCTGAGAAAGATAAACAAGTTAAGTACTTGGACTTGGCTCACGAGGTTGTCGACATGTGGAATGTTGACTCAGCAATCATTGTACCGATAGTCGTATCAGTCAACGGACTGATAGCAAAGAGCCTCGACCAACATCTAAAGAGGCTCGGGTTGGATGGTTGGGTCAAGGGCCAGATGCAGAAGGCAGTACTCCTTGATACGGCGCGCATCGTGAGGAAGTTCCTTTCTCTGGAGCCCTAACCACCGGTAGCTTGGTCCCTGTACCCGATGCCGGTGGGGTACTATTTGTTATATTTTTAAATGGATTTTTTTTTAATATGTATTTAAAAATATAATTTATAGGATTTATAAATGAATAAAGAGAATAATAAAGCCTTTTATTTCCACATTTACAGTAACTTTTACTTTGTTAGTTTTGTTAGTATTATAATTCCGTATATAGTAGTATTAGTAATGTTAATTCTCTTAAATTTCATTTTATAATGTTGTGGACCCCACTTTGGGTGAAGGCCTCCTCCAATATTTTCCACTTCTCTCTGTTGTTTGCTGTTGACATCCATTGTTTTCCTGCTGTCTCAACAATATCGTCGACCCATCGTTTATGTGGTCTACCAACATTGCGTTTGCCAGATGGGCCTCGCCAGGTTGTGACTCGTTTGGTCCACCTCTTGTCAGAGAGTCGAGCGACATGAGCTGCCCACTTCCACTTCTGTAGGAGGCTGTATGTGAGTGCATCTGTGACTTTAGTTCTTTGCCTAATTTTTTCGTGTCTTACTCGATCCCATTTTGTAACACTCAGCATACTTCTCTCCATTGCTCGTTGAGTGGTTTGAATTTTGTTCTTTACAGTCTTTGTGTAAGTCCAAGTCTGTGAGCCATAAACCAAACAAGGTAGAAGACAGGTGTCAAATGTTATTTTCTTGTAGTTTATGTTATAGTCTCCTTTGAAGATTTCTTTCATGGCCCATTACTTCTTCCATGTAATATTTGCTCTTCTTTTTATCTCTTCCTCATTGTTGGTTTTTAAGAATGATACTTGCTTGCCTAGGTATACATAGCTTGTTACATATTCAATGATGTTATTGTTAATGCAGAAAGGTCGTTGAACGCCGTTGCTCATTATTTTTATCTTGTTGGCATTCATCTCCAATCCAACCTGGGAACTCTGAGTGTTTAGTGAGTTCAACATACTTTCCAAGTCTCTCGGCGTTTCAGCGAAGACGACAATGTCATCAGCGAATCGCAAATGCCTAAGGAATTTACCATTTAATATAATTCCTTTTTGTTTCCAGTCTAACTTCCTAAACACAAATTCCAGCACTGCCAGAAAAAGTTTTGGTGACAAGGGGTCTCCTTGTCGAACTCCTCTCTCGATATTTATCTCTTCTCATCTTTGTTCTAGCTTTATCCTGCTGACACTATGCTTGTAGATAGTTTGAATGATTTTTGTGTATTTTTGGTGCACTCCTATTGAATTTAAGGCTTCCCAGATTGCTTTATGACTGATGGTGTCGAAAGCCTTACTGTAATCAACAAATGCTATATAAAGTGGCCTATTAAATTCCTGGTATTTCTCTATAACTTGTTCTAAGGTGAATATATGGTCAGTTGTACTAAAACCTGTGCGAAAACCTGCCTGTTCTACTGGTTGTGATGCATCTATTGTTGGTGTTAACTCTCTTAAGAAGGATAGATGTGAAGAGTTTGTATAGACTAGGTAGCAAGCTGATTGGTCTGTAGTTATTTATATCCATAGCATTCCCTTATAGATTAATATTATTTCAGATTTGTAGCACTGTTCTGGTATGGTCTCTGTCTCAAGGATTTTATTGAACAACTGTATGATGTGTTGTAGTAAAACAGGTAACCCCAATTTGATCACCTCATTGGTTATCCCATCAGGGCCCGGGCTTTTATCATTTTTCAGCAGTTTGACCTGATTGTACACTTCAATTCCTTCAATTTGTAGTGGGGATTCAATGTTTGTCTGGTTCCACTCTTCAGCATATTCGTCTTCTATAATGTTTTGATGCTTATAGAGGTCTCTGTAAAACGAAGTTGCTACCTCAATGACCTCTTTCCTAGAAGAGACAGTGTTCCTTTATTATGGTCCTTTAAATTATGTATCCATGACTTGCAGAGTTTGAGATCTTTTAAGCCTCTTTTTACACTTCTGTACTTGTTTAAATTGTAAGTAATCGTATTTTGCCTATGCTCTCTGTAGTCTTTTCTAATAGATTTATTAACCTCTTTGAAGAGTTTGCTGAGATCTTCCTTCATTTGTCTGGTTTTATTCTTCTCCTGAATTAGTTGTGACCTTTTTCTTATTAACTTATTAGTTTCTTCACTGAGAATATCTTTCTTTCTCGAAGTGGTTTCGTCTGTTTTTAGACTTTGCTTTATGGCTTCTTCAAGTGAGTTATAATAATCCTGGACGTTTTCTCCCGAAATTGGGTCTGCACTAAGATGGGAGTTTAGACAGTTTAAGTACATTTTTATCTCGTTTTCAGATGAAGGTGTTCCTATGGCAGGGTGAAAGTTTTTTCTACTTTTTTTCAGGGTTGTGAGTCTTAAAGTTGATCGTACCAATCTGTGATCAGAAGAATATTTGATTTTGTTTAAAACTTCTAGGTTCGTTATGAGATATGGTTTATTAGTGAGTATGAAGTCAACTTCATTTTTTGTATTCGAGTCAGGTGACAACCATGTCCATTTCCTGGAGTTCTTTTTCTTAAAGAATGTATTCATGATTGAAAGTTTGTTTTCTAAAGCATGCTCTATTAGTCGTTCTCCCCGCTCGTTACGGCTGCCGTACCCATACTTTCCCATGTGGTCGGTGCGTAAGCCTGGATGATTGAGATGATTTTGTCATTGTAGCTCAGTTGCAGTATCGCTATTCTTTCAGTTAAGGCGATGAAGTTGCTAATGTGTTTCTTTAACTCTTTTCTGATAAGAAAGCCTACTCCGTGAAGCCCCTTGGTTTCGCCAATGTAGCAAAGAATGTATTCGCAATATTCTTCTATTTGGCATCCTAATCTTTTTACTTCTGATAGACCTATTACATCGAATTTTATGTTTTTTAGGGCATTGGTAAGTTCTAACAATCTTTCATCCGAAGACAATGATCTGACATTGTATGTGCATATTCTGATGTCAGCGAATGTGGTATGATTAACATCTGATTTATTTTTATGTCGAGCACTTATTGGAGGGTTGTGGTCATTCTTCTCCTCGGTGACCAGCCGGCTTGGAGAAGGATTTGTTTTATAAGTTGTTGATGTTTTCTTGTATGTTTCTGTCCTGCCACGGGGTCTGTGCTTGAGTTGCTATTGGTTTGGTTTATCGGATAGTGAGCTTGACCTGTAGCGACCAATATGCTCAAGTTTGTTTGTCTTATTTATCTTTAATGGTGTTTCTATCCTAGAGCTTGGTGATTTAGTTGGAGATCTTTTCCTCTTATCTGTTGGTTTTTGGCTGTTTTGTATTATAAGCTTATCATACCGGATGTATGCAAAATTCCCTTTTTTAATTTCTTCTATTCTTTGCTTATTTAATTCTCTTCTCTTGTTGAGAATTTCTTTAGGGAAGTCTTCTGTTACAAATATATTTTCAGGCAGAAGCTTTTTGTTCTTCAGTAGTTCACATTTCCGCCATTCAAGGGTGGTGGTGGTGATCAGGATTGGTCTTTTCTTCTCTCCATCCTTTTTGCCAAGTCTGCGTGCTGAACTAATCTCCCATTTATCCCAAAGCTCTAAATTAGCCTTTTCAGTTACAGCATTAAATATTTGAAGTACTAATCCCAAGGTATCAGAATGGTTATTTTCAGTTTCTTCAATACCGTGTAAAATAATGTTGTTTTTTCGAACCTCTCTCTCTGTAGCTAGAATTTTCTGTTGCAAAAGGGAGACTTCACTTTTTAGTTTCTTATTTTCATCCAGAATAGGTTTGAGTTTATTTTCAATAATTATTGATATATTGGCAGTAACCCTCTCAGTTATAAGACTTATTTGTTTTTCGAGTTGTGCCTCCATTTTGTCAAGAATTAGTTGCACATTAAACTGGTCCATTATTTGGTAATTTCTATTAATGTTTATTTTGGTACAGTTGCAACACTTTTCTTTATCTGTGATAAGCGAAAGAAAGAAATAAAAAAAAGTGGGTAGGTGAATATTTTCACAGCTGCGACCTGTCACTCGCGATCTTATTTTCACAATTTTTTCCGTGTATCAGTGTTTCACGCGCTCTGGCTGATATTGTCTAGTCTCCTAAAATGTCCAATATGCCAAAGAGTCTAGTGTCTTATTACGTCCAGTCTCATAATGTCTAGTGTCTCATAATGACAAGTATCCAAACATATTTAGTGTCTTATTACGTCCAGTCCCATAATGTCTAGTATATCAGAATGACTACATCATAGACTAAGAATACACTACGTTTTGTGTTACGTTTTTTGTTTTCTCTGTCTACGGACTACATAAAGTCCATCGTAATAGAATCGAAATATTACGACCACAAATTAAAAAATACGCTATTTCATAAAAATAAAAAAATAGGAGGCGATTTGATATATATTTCGACCGAAAATGGCAAAAGTACTTGAAATTCATAAACGACAACAAAATAACCAACTTATTTTTCCTTAAAAATATATATATTTACGACTTTTATCTTCTTAATGTTAAGTATATGTAAGTAGTGGTTTTTGATTGCAACCAATTTCATTTAAGCAAGGTGTTGTTTATATTTTATTAAAATTAAGATGAAATAGAAAAACTTTTGTTTTAATTTATTGTAACTCTTAGGGGGTGGTTTGTCAATCATCATCCCACTTGCTGCGCATTAGTTCGGAAGTTATGCACGTATCTACCTACCTACATATATTTCCGCGATTAAAATAAATATAAGTAGGGATTTGAGAAAGGTCCAAAATCAATACTTAGACATTTTAGTAAGTAGACCTTTTGACACTAGACGTTTTAGAAAACTGGGCATTGTGAGACACTTGACGTTTTAGCAAAATGACCTTTTAACACTTCACGTTTTAGAATACTGGGCATTGTGAGACTGGACGAAATAGGACACTAGACTCTTTGGCATATTGGACATTTGGGAGACTAGACAATGTCAGCCAGAGCGGTTTCACGCGCGGATAACAATATCACAGCATTCACAGGCCTCAATTTGCACTTTTGTAATGTTTTTATTGTATTTTAATGATTATTTCAATGAAAAACTAAATTCA
Source organism: Eilema sororculum (assembly GCA_914829495.1). NCBI lineage: Eukaryota > Metazoa > Arthropoda > Insecta > Lepidoptera > Erebidae > Eilema > Eilema sororculum. The sequence continues at coordinate 7,208,425 of OU618532.1, forward strand.
CTTCAAGAGCAAGTTAGTGTCAGTTGACAGTTTTGACAGAAAAAAAAACTTACTTTATAAATTCGAAAGTATGTCTGCCTGTATGTTTCGCTTTCACGCCTAAACACTGAATCTATTTTGATGAAATTTGGTGTAGGAGAAAGGACTTATGCTATGCTGGCCGCGATAACCGTCTTCCACGCGAGCGGAGCCGCAGGCTAATGCTAGTATAATGATAAAATGAACAATACTTATATATTTTTTCAAAATTTTTATTAGTTATCATAAAACATTTTTTTTTGTTACAGGACTTATTAAGATTCTTAGACAAGAAATGCATTACAGTTAAAACAACAGACAATAACACTAGGAATAAAACATAGCACAACATACATAATCATGGAGTTATAAAACATTGATATAAAGTATATTCTATTTATACGTTTAGTTTGATTTAAACACATATAGCTCGTGCGAGTTAATGTCACTGGTTTGAGCCAGGTGCCATGTTAACTCGCACGAGTAGTCATTCTTACATCTACTGGTTCAATCATAGTCAGTTTTATTGTTTACATTGAGGCAGAACATTTTCAAAATATATCAATGCAATTTTGTTGAAATTTTATCCATATTGGGGTAGAATAGGCCTTGAGAAAGGCTGGAATAGGCTGTTTGGTACGATAACCAACATCCACGCGTGCGATACCGCGGGCAACAGCTAGATTTGATACATATATTCTCAAAAAAAAATTAATCACACTGACTATAATTGAATTCAATCCATTCTACATAATATTATATTGACATTTATAATTGGTAATTAAAATTTCTAATTCTATTTTAAAATCTATTAAGATCAAAAAATTAAAATTATTTATAGTCACTGACATTTCGCACCCCCCACCGAATAAAGTCGTAACATCAAAATATCAACTTTTCAGGAAAAATAAAAAACCGTTTTTGTCGAATAGTTTAACAACTACACGTCCTATAAAAAATATTGACATGTCAATTGAAAGCTAATTTTTTTTCTGCTAAATTTAACTATTTTTTAAATAAATATTGATAAGATTCTTTTAGATATTAAATAAAACGTGTAATACCACAACTTGAAAGAATTATTTTGGTGGTAAACATCTATTACCACTGTATTCGTGGCCAACAGTCGTCCTCGCGATTAGCGTATTAACCTATAGCCACTATATTCGATAAAACTTGCTGGTTTATAACTTACAGTAATGTATTATGACAGTTTTATTGGGATAAAAAACAAAGCAGGCTTGAGGTGTTTACGGCTAACAGGGCCTTATTTTCTATGTAATTAGTGAACTTCCCCATGCTCCTACTTTATTTTAAGCAATATTCTTTTTAACCGACTTCAAAAAAGGAGGAGGTTCTTAATTCGACTGTATGTTTTTTTTCCTTTTTATAGTTTTTGTTAATCATCATCATACGTACACTCATACGTTCGACTGGGTTAATCGATTTTGATGATTCTTTTTTAGCTTGATGCGAAATAGTTGTTAAATGGTAAAAAAACTCTCAAAAACGGTTGAGCCGTTTTTTTAAAATATTTTTTGTTACCTACTATTTGAGGTCGGTTTATAAATAAAACATTTGAAGAATTATCACTTTGTATTTATTCTAGGATAGGATTTGTAGGATATTCTTTTATCACAGCATTCCTTAATTATTTTAGTGTTATCTAAATCACAGAACGTTAAAATCACAATATTGATTGTAAAATTATACTTCTTAATCGACTTAAATGGATGCTTAAAAAGTACGGGTAAGTTAATCATCGTCATGGTAAACTTCCAAATCCTCGTTATCAGTCGTTTGTTCACTAAACTGTAGATTTTTATAAAAGGCTTGATATGCTAGTGGAATAGCATTGGAATTACAAAGACTCATTAGGTCGTCATACAAAGCTTTTGATACTGTAAGTGGCTTACGATAAACTGGCAATAACTCATCTACAGGTGGTAATTTATCAGGCATATTCTTAGAAGTTTTCTTTCCTCGCAGTTTTGGCTTATTTTGGGTAAGTAATCTACAATATTCGTCATCAATGTCATATTTAAACATCAACACACCCGGTTCTGAACTTTTTGCACTAACTTCTTTAATTTTTGTCCACGTAATCTTGTTCCCAGACGAATCGCTTATCCAGTTTTTTCCTGACGTTAAGCTTTTGATATCTAAAATTTCATTTTGAACCATTTCGTTTACTTCATATTTTTCTTTGGTCTTTTTGGCATTTAAAATAATAGCGTACATCTGTTCAGGAGTATAAATTATTTTATTATGTTTAGCACGTTCAATACACGAGTGCATTGAATCTCCTTCTGACTGGCTATGCCCGACTTCAAAATATTTGTGAGTGATATCAATTTTATGTTTTTGGGCTAAATAAACATAAAGGGCATAAATAAAACGGTTCTTATTTTGACCGGCACAACTATCCGAATAAAATGAAAATGTTCGAATACCCTTATTAATTTCAGACTCAATAAACTTCAACAAACAACTTCCTATCTCTATAGCACCTCTTTTGGCAATCTGGAAGTGCCACACATAACAATGTCCTTTTCCAGTTAGGCTATTATGCACCGTAAAATTGTATATAGGATATTTTCTTTTATAGTGAAATATCCCAACATTTGACTGGGGGACATTCAAAACCTTTTCCAAATCAAATGTGGCGACCACCGTGTCTATAGGATTTGCCTCTCTCTTTTCCATTGCCTTTACTTCGCGTAACTTGTCTTTTCTCATTCTATGTAATTGATATTCTACGTCTAATATTTTTTTTCGGTCATCATCAGCATCTTCATACAGCGCACAGGTTGCACATAAGTCCTTTTTGGGTTTATGAAATGAGTAATTAAATCTCGTGTTAAAAATGGTTTCGTACTGACGCTTGCTAGCCTCTTTAACATCTGGATTTTCTTCTTTGTATTTTATAAACCAATCAACATACAGTCTATACATTTGGCTTATATTTAGATCCTCTGAAAGATACAGTCGTTTTGACTGCTGTCTAATATAATGAGACTCTTTAACTGGAAATAATTTTATGTGCTTGATAATGCTTTCTTCTGTTAAGATATCCATTTTGTTGGGTCGATTATAGTGAACACCTCTTTGATCCTTAATATTTTTAGTAACGTATCCTTTTTCTATAGCAGTATATACCATTTTTTCCGAAATGGAGAGTGTATTAATAAAAAACTTTTTACAAACTTGTACTGATTGAGATTCACGGTTAGATGGTAAGTAATATTTAATAGTTTGAGTCCTGTTATTCTTTCGTATTACTTTTATTTGTTTGACATCATTAGTTGTAACATATCTCAAAATATACTGCCATTGATGTTCGTGATCTCCTAACTTCCAAAAATTGTTGAATATCTCTTCTCTTTTCTCTGTGGTGATGTTTTCATAACATTTTAAAGTACATGAGCAAACATTTTTAATTTCTTTGGCAGGGCGACTTTTTTTAGATCGAGCAGACGTATATGTTTCACCTGAATTTTTGAGCATTTTACTTTTTTTGTCTATCCATTGATTTTCGTGACGTACGCGTTTTCGCGACATGACAGCAATAGGTGCATTTGGAGAAGTTACTTCATTAATATTGTACTCTGTACTTGAGTTTTGCTGATTTACTTCTGATTGATTGTTATTTTCATGGTTATTAATGGTTTCAATATTTGGAGGAGCAAATGTTATCATGGTACCTTCTTGTTGATTAAAGCATTGTGATTGTTTAGGAATCTCAAGTATTGATGGAGAAATTGGTAACATTGGTTCATTTTGATTTTCTGCTTCAATAATCTCACTCACAACAACTGATTCGGAATTTTGAGTTATTATATTACGTGGTTGGGCATCGAGATCTAAAAATGTTTTGTCAACTTCAGAACAACAGGTCATCCTTCTTGTGGGAGTACTAACATTGCTTGAGACTTTGTGTATGACAACATGAGGAGAAGCGATGAAATCTATTCCGAGGAATGTCGACACATTAGAAATGGTTGACGGTGATTTTGGGCCTGTATTCAGATAATGCAAGTATAGCGGGTGTCTACAATCTGGACTGGGTATATTATCATTATTATATTCTAAATCTAGTGGTTCAGGTAAAGTGGCTTTACTCATAATAGCAATATCCGAACTTGTATTATTCTCATGTGATACTTGTGTTTGGTTACAAAATATTGACTGCGTATCTGATTCCGTATCTTGATCCATATCTAAAAACAGAATTTAACAATTAAAACCGAAATAAACTTACTTTTACAGACAAATCAGTATGACTGCGTCTATCTAGCTAGCTTTTGTTGTTTAACGTGTACACGCGTACACTACTATAACTATTATTAATATAACTAATGTCTGTTATCTTTTTAATATTCATTCAGCAAGTAGATTTGGAGTTTACGCCCTATACCTATACAAACTTACTGTGAGTACTTAAGTACTAGGTAAAATATTAAAAAAATGACAAGTACCTAATAATGTGTGAAAAAGAACGTTTACGATTATTATAATGGTTAATAAAAACGTTTTAGTAGGTACATGTGATTCTTATTACAGAACCAATTAAAACACGAAAAATACAGGTAGGTGCCTCGTTTTTGCCACCACTGACCATTTTAAAAATATTCGAGATACCTAGGTAATTATTATTATGAAACAGTCCTTTTACTTTTATGTTAGCATTAACTTAAACAGTTGATTGTCGAGCTCGTCATTTTAGGACACTTTCTACTACCTATACTATGGCTTCTTTTTAATAGTAGGTATTATCACGTAAACAATCTTAGTAAGTACCTACAACTTCTTGATAAAAATGCATTTAAAATTTACCTAAACAAGGTAACATAATAATTTAACGTTCTACTCGATACTTTAATTGTTGTATGGATAGTTAGTTTTTAACATTTTAATCACAATTTTATGATAAAAAGACGTACCAAGATTGTTTACATGTTAGGATTCTTAGGAAGAAGCTAGGTACTTATCTCCATGTAACAAAAGCTGTAGATAAGTACCTAGCTAGTGCTAGCAGATGCCGATAAAATCAAAGAGGTCATCACAGAGTTTATAGGTAGGTATCTACCGACCCACATACATAATTATAAATTGTTTGGTAGGTAAGTAAGTAGGTAGGTACTGTAAGTTGGTAACATGCATACTCACCTACGTAAACAACACAAAACTACGAACCCAGTAGATAGGTAGGTACCTAGTGCCGTAGTTAGCCTAGTACCTAATTAAGAAAAGATAGGTAATTTTAAAAAATTAAGCATCTATTTATACTTATGTACATGTACAGCAGTGATTTATAATAGTGGCTATCGGTAATAGGTCATTCATAGGTATGGGGTAATCGGTATTAAATAAGTAGGTAAGTTTAAGGAATATTATTGAAATAGCTCACTTACTAGGTACCTCCTAGATTTAACACTACATTCCAGTTTCTACTGATACCTACAAGTACTACATTTTACAATTTGGACTTCAGTACTAACCTCTGCCAGAGCCGCTACTATCATCTCTAACCATAACAAGCATGCGTCGAACACGTTGATTCCTGAATGCTTTTTTTTGTTTCTCCATCTTTACAATAATTTGTGAACTAGGTAAGTACTTAATACTCTTAGTTTACTAAACGGTACAAACGAAATACTTAATTATTATAATTATTTAAAACGGGTCAAAACAACGTTGCGCTTGCAATTGCATCTAGCGATGAATTCGCACTGGCAAGGTAAACATTTGTCAGCCAAACAACAAGGAGGCAAGGAGTGCGGGCGGGGTAATACACTATTACGTATAAAATGTCTATACAACTAGGAGCGATACATCAATTTACGCTCTAAAATCGTGTTACTAAACACTTAAATCATGTTTACAACCAAAAAAATTATTAAATAAAAGGTTATAGCATGTTACTGAATACTGAGTAATAAAATATTTCCCGAATAAAGCGGTCAAAGTTTGTTTGAGCTATACAAGACAATGCCTATTTCTGTAACATTGACTTACCAAAAATCGGCATTAATTTCTTCACGCGAATAAAGTGGTAAACGCGCCTTACAAGTTAACACGGTTTATTTTATTCCGTTGTATACAGTCGCCATGGCGTATTACAAGCTCGTTCGATACTTGTCCGAAATGTAAGTGTTTATTGTGTCTTTATTCGATGGTGGAACGTATTTTTTTCATGCGACGAATAAAGAATTTATGTTATTATTATTATCAAATATTTAAAAAAAAATCTGAAAAAATTCTGACATGTGTATTTGACCTTGAAGATTACGAAAATGAAAAAACCTTAAAAAGGTGGTAACCGCGTTTACGACTTTATTCGGTGGGGGGTGCGATTTGTATCAGAGTTAACGGGATATTTATGGTGTGTTATTTTAAAGAGTTCAATATTAATATCGAACTCTAAAAACAACACCATGGTTCTCAAAGTTATTTTGTACTTTTTAGTTTTTCTCCAAATTATTTTGTACTTTTTAGCTTTTGAAGTCAGTATTTTTAAACATGGTTTTTTTACTTAGTGTCTATTATAGGTTGTTCTTAAATTGTTTTCCCTTAACCTGTTAACACAACACTAGGAAGATTAAATAGACCAGTATACAACATTAAATCTAGTTAGAGAATATAATTTGATGCGACTACAAAAATCATCACATTTATATAATTCGGTCCAATAATAGATATCACAATTATATATAAAAGGATAAATTAATAATATTATATATATAAAATATTATTAGGATTGCCGTGTTGGACCAGCTTTTCCTGTAAGATTCTTATAGGGCGACTAAGGGATAGGGCTGTTCTTCATCCGACAGAAACATACAGCCTAAAACAAATTGCCCGGTAGACGGCAATAGGTTCAAGGTTCACCCTCTATTAAGTGGGACTGAAAATCATAGCTGGCGAGATGTTGGTATGTCTACCGTTCGCTGTAAGGTCTGATAGTGCCTCCTGAACACCTGATAACGATTTAGAAAAAGCGACTGAGACATTCCTCCGCCATGCCTTTTCTGTGTCATTAACATTTCTTTATTATAGGAAGATGAAGAAGAGCACCTATAATAATGGCCTATTCAGATCGCACCTATTCTTATGTAACCCGCAGTCAGAGTAGTTGAACCATTTATCCTGGATCTAAATCTTGAGATATAAAAGGCCCTGGCACGGGATTGTTTTCTAATAATCTATACTTGGTGAATTTGAGCTCGTCCACCGCAGTACCCCGTACTATCTTCAAAATACTTCCAAGAAACGGGTACAGCGCATATAGAGCTCATTTTAGGACCAAGATATATGGTTCAAGCAATATCAATTCAAATGGGCATCATGTCAGTCAAATGAAATGAGCAACCAGACTTACTATATGGCTGCACCTGCAGTAGTAAGTCTGGTTTGTACAAGTCTTCATTCATGGCCGAAGCACTATAATATTATACATACGTTTGCGCAGCGCCATAAAATACATAGGAAATAAAAATAGAAATATATATATACAGTCGTCAGGGCATCATTACATTTAATATCAATTTAAATTCTTAATAACATGCCAAACAACATAAATTTGTACACAAAACAATTTAAATTAGTACAGTCAACGCCATAAGTTGATTAACACTAAAATATTTTACAAATCTTTCTTATAATGGAATGCATCTGTCTATAGTAAATGTAGTGTTATGATTCCCAGAAGACAAACTTAATTTACATATTCAATGTTTCTTTTTCACAATTTTATGTAAGGTTTAGGGGCCACAGTGTTCAATAAATTAGAATTTGTTAAGCTACTTTTGTAGTTGACTGTACATCTTAAGATAATATATTTAACATTTAGTTAAGTACTATTATACAATATATCACAGTGAAAACTTTCGTTCTATACCATTCACACAATCACATAAAAAATACACAATACATATAAATATATGTATTGTGTATTGTCGGCACCTGGTTTAGATTTAGACTAGAGTTTTTGTAACCCGGCGGTCATAAACAGTACCAATAGCGAACTAGACAATCTTAATGTAAGCAGTTGTTTTTCTTGCTTACCAGACAACTGTCACAAATTTATAAAAACCTCAAATAGTAAATTAATATATATTTCATACCAACATATGTAGCGTCAGCAAAAAAATCACTAAACTAACTTAACTTAATTAGCTTAACTAAGTTACTTTCGACATACTTATACTAACAGTATTGGTTATCAAAAGCAACTAATCTCCCTACCATGTAAGGATATCAGTCTTTCCATACTCATAATCCCACCAACCAAAACCAAAACGGCGATTGTTGGTATCTACCGATCGCCATCCTACAACCAAAAACAACATCATAAAGAATTCTTCTCCAGCTTAAATGAAGTATACAATGAACTATCCTCATATCCAAACATCACGCTGATAGGTGACTTGAATATTGACATTACAAAAGATAATAAAAACAAATATAGTCTCAAGTACCTAATCTTAAATGCCTCACATGGTCTGTTACGGGAGACGCATTAACTTGAGATCCCGAATGTTTACTTCTTCTTTAATAAGCCAGCTTGCTCAATCACTTGTCTGGTGGCGTTATTAATGTGGCGGAACCGGTCGGGCCCCAACTGAATACCACCAAACCTAGAAAAGAAAAGGAATAAGTTATACTATCATAATTATTATCTTATAATCATATATTAATCAATGGTTACAGCATCAGGTTTTGCATTATTTAAAAGTAGGTACAGCATATCAGTGGCGCGGGGTACCTATAACCTGACTCCCGGCTTGCTGTACGAAGAGAACCGTGGAAGAATTCCATAATAAAATTGCTATAAAAGGGAAGATATGTAATACAGGTTTACGCCTAGCACGGGAGTGGGGATATGTCCCACGCCGGGTACAAACTGACAACATGTTAAAATGTATGAAGTATCAGATAGCACGAGTGTCAAAATGTACAATCTATTAATGACAAAATATCCTGATGTCAGAATGTACAAGTGCTAAAATGTTCAATCGACTATACGTATTTATGACCAAATGAGCAATGGTCAAAATATACAGTTGCTGAAATGTTCAATTGACAGTATGTACTTTTCTTGTCTTAACACTAAATTCAAATTAAAATCCACTTATATAATTAATTACACTGTAATTATATAAGTGGATTTTAATTTTATATTAGATTTTGCTATGTCACTGTAATTAATTACAGTGACATAGCAAAATCTAAGTATTCTTCTACATTGAAGTGCATGTTTTACTTCAAATAGATATGCACTAAAGAGATTTTATATCAATTATCTATTTGATGTAAACATTTTATCATTTATTCATTATTATTACATGAGCATCACTGCATTCCTACATTTGATCGTTACAACACTTTGACGATTTGAAACTATTTTACGTTTGTACATTTTGACACTCGTGGTACCTATCTGATACATTATACATTTTAACATGTTGTCAGTTTGTACCCGGTGTCCTTTGTTGTGTATACGGTAATATTTCATAACAGCAGCAGTATAATGTCATAGTTGTAGTAATTTTAGTCACTCTTTATGAAATAAAGTTAGTTGATCTCTCCTATAAAGGCAATTTGAATTACGTGGTTTCTTTATGGCCAGAGCACGAGTCATCTGGTGTAAAGCAAATATCAGACTGTACTTGGTGAGTGGCGCGCGAAGGTCAAGGCTTTGTGGGCGCTACTGACTTGCTCTATAGCTTCTAAATACAAAACGTTGTTGCGCACACATTTCAATATTTTCACCCTTCACCCCTGCATGGTAGATGTTTACATTTATACCAAATTATTAATATTTATATTTATTCATAATTATTATTTTTCTTCAAATCATAAACTAATACATAGTTTTAATCATTAATAGTGCATGCCGTGATTGTGTCATAGGGGGGACGAAGGGCCCTACGTCTGTCTGGTATTAATATAAATATTACTTACCAACGTGAAACAACCACCAACGTGTTTTTCTGATCTAATATTTGCAAAAGGTGCAGCATCCTGCTTCCAGCATTCGCCTCCCCGTCATCATCACAGTCCTGGAGCAAGGTAGTGCCCTTGGATGTCTTGCGCTCTATGCGATATGCATACATATTGTGGGTAGCATTTTGAAACTTCTTGTTAAGTTTCAATTTGGTAAGGACAGCTCTGAAATTTAGATGGAAGATCCAAGAATAGATGGTAAACAAGCTTGGAAATGAACTGTTTGCTATACTACTTAAACAAACTAGCTAAGGTTAACGTGCTTGTAAAGAGTCCAAAAGGGCAAGAATTTGGAATGAAGACACAAGAACGGGTGATTCGCTTACTCTAAATATTTGTTTTTCTTTTTGCCCATATATAGTCACTCTGCAAGGAAATCACAATTGGGATATAGTCAGTTATTTATAACCTAAGAGAAGTTGTAATAAAAGCGATGAATAAATATTTGTATGCACTTACTTAACATCTTCAGGGCATTGTACTTCGGCTGCGTGCCCTTGGAAGGCGCTCTTCCGATCTACAATTACTTCGCCATGGGTTATAGGTGGGCAGGTGATCTCCAACTATAATACATAATGGTAATTTTGTGAGTGTAATTTTACAAACAGTTACTAGTAAATTCGATGATCTTCAATGTTGTCCTATCAAAGCAAACTTGAACATATCGATATATGTAATTGTAAAACCAAATTTTGTTGGTATAGGTGTACCAGAATCTCATGGCAAATAGCAAATTAGAAAATTGTAAAGTGCAATACTGGGGAAATTGGATTAAACTATCTTGATACTTTTAAATTGTGGGGAAATATATTTATTTTTAAACAATCACAGGGACTATACATACCATAATAAACAATTAAAATAAATCAATTTTTTAATTTGTATTTCATATAATAGCAGTAGACATATTTAGGTATTATTTAGAGATTTTTATTTTTAATCTTGAAAAATGATCAACAATATACTGAACTGCTATAGTGAAATATTCTTATAATGAGATTCCTAGTGCATCAATTAACTTTTGAGGTAAACCTATTAAAGATATTTTATTCCTGTTGGCACCCGTTGACGTTGGCAATGTCATAATATAAGCTCATCAGTCGACACAACACATTTTCAACAAGGGCCTTATCATTTGTTTGGAAGTATCACCACACTTGTGCCCTATTTGTTAAACCCTGCTGGATTATAATCCAGCAAGACGGGGAACCCTCTCGCCATTCCCATTCCTATTCCATCGAATTAACGAGGTAGGGTCCCAAGAGCTAGCGAAAGGGATCCACGTCCTGAAAAATCCAGTGAGCCTACCCTACCATCCTACCTACCTGCAAAGTATTCCTGTTGTTTTTCAGTTGCTCGAGCACTTTTCAGTTATTGATATCTCATCGTTGTAATGACACGTGAATCTGTCCATATTTATGCAACCATTATCTACTATGAGGACTGACTTTTTACAATTTGCTTGTGTTTTAACCTACTTTGGGAATTGAAAATAATAATAATTACTTCCTGTAGTTAGGCAATAATTAATTTTATTCGCAATGCTTGAACATTTTTGTGAAAATATCAGTTCAATCTCAATCGAGAAATGTGTATCGTATAATAGAATAAGAAGATAATAATGCGATTGCAATCTTGATGAGTAAGAAATAATCATTGTGTCTAAATGATTCTCCAGGGCGGTGGTATACCCGAAAAATGTCCACAGTACCGTATACAGTACAGTATCCTTCAGAATATATTTTCGATAGTTATTCGTCATAATAACTTCGTCCATAGTGCAAATGTATGGATTGCAAGATAATTTCGCATTTATCTCGGTCTATGTTGAGCTTACATAGGAACAATTTATTAGAAACCAACAAAACAACTGTAGAAACCAAATTAAAGTAAACCTAAAACGCGTCATAACTGAACTAAATATCTAATATGGTTAGAAAATTGAATGACTACCACTAGGTATTATATCATGATCTTCATCACAAAGAAGTTATATTACAATTGGCAAAGAATAAAAATCTATGTAAAAGTATCAAAATGGTATAAGCCAAATTATTGGTTAAACCGCTAGAAAGACCAGAAACTTTGAAACAATAAAATATTTGACATTTCGGTGTATTTCAATGTCAAACTTTGTGAAGATTGTATGCCAGTCAGACTTATGCGCATGTGCGTCTTATGTCTTTTTTTAAAGAAATAGCCGAACAAGCATTTCATCTCCGTGAGATCGACGAATTTGACGTGATGACATAACATTGCCATATGAAAATCGTAATTATTTTTTTTAAATCGTGCCATGATATTCTGGTAGACCTATAGTATCGATCCGTAGAATATTTGTTTTGTTCAACATAGAACAGCAGCTTTTTTTATTTTGTTTTATTGTAATATTTTGGAAAACTTACAGCTAATTTTCACAATAGCAAGGTTAATAGTATAATGATGGCCAATTAAAAGTTTTCACTTATAGATTTAATTACATACTTATATTTCGCTATAAAAGTATTCCTACATAATTATACATGGTTAATTTGAGAAAGAAGGGAAAAGAAACATAAATTTGTTCCTCATACAAAGTAGAATTCGCACAGAATTTTCTTCAATTTCACAGTACTAGTTGTAAACAAATCTATGTCTACCCTTCTGCAAACCATATTAAATGTACGACTTGCCCTTATTAAATAAGAATTTTGCATATACGTAGTTGCTGTTAGAGGAGTATGTAACAGATTTGTCCAACGTAAAAAGGTTGGCGATATGCACAGGCCTATTTTATTAACCAACTCTGTATCTGTTGATCCATTAAAAATACTAGAAAGAAAAGATAAATTCGCTATTTTTCGTCGCTCAGAAAGTGGAAGTAAGTGAAATTTTTTGCAACATGCACAGTAATCCAGTAGAAAACAATTTGAACGATATTGATTAAACCTCAAAAACAGAAAAACTAACCAAAAGAACTAAAAAAGGAGCTGATCAACCAATTGATTACCAGGAGCCTCTTGAATCTGTGATTGATTGAATTTAATCAAAGATTAATTGGGTTCGAGGCTACCCAATTAATGAGGTGCACAGCCAGACAAATAACACACTTTCCGCGCAGCTAGAATACGTTGTTTGCCAGTCAATATAATACTTACGACTTCCAAGTTCAAGGCTGCTGCACCTTCTGGTTCAGCCTCTTCCTTTTCTTCTGGTACAATAGACTGTAAAAACTCTCTTATTTTTTCTACCCATTGATATATTACAGCTTCTCCAATATGGTGTCTGAAAAAATAATAAATTATAGAGTTATATTGAATTAAAACTTACACAGATCATTATGCTTTTCGCAACCATTGTTGTGAGGTAGGCATTTTATTTTATGGGCTAGTTTCATCGCGGTCATCTTAGTATTACTCCCAGTTACAACCAAAGCTTTTACCTCGGGAGTATGTGGTCCTCTTTCCCTACAAAATGTGACTTGAATTTCTGATATGGACGGAATTAAGGGAATAAATAATTTAAATATGCGTAATGGGCACCTCTGCCCCATTCCATACTCCATAAGCAAATGTTGCACATCCACCATATTGTTACTTAGCCTGCAAATTGCAGTCAGCGTTTTGATAGGGAAGCAAAATGCCAATGGATAATGTCCCGCATGAAATTAGCTTCTACTTAATTTACAGCTTCCAAATATGGGATGTAGGAAGTTTCAACCTGCATGGTCCTATACCGGGCATCTCGTAGTAGAGATATTTAGTAGTTTGATACAAGGTCTCAAAATCAGGCTTATGGTCATCTAGCATACATGTCATTGGCGTACCTACTAAATAATATATACACTGCACAGGTAGGTTTGGTCACACAGTTCACTCTCTTACACTAATAATTACATTGTGACTATTCCTTAGGAAAATGCTTGCCGACAATTCATATGCATCTTATAAGAGTACCTAATTGAAAAATTATTAAAACACTTACAGATACACCTCCTCTAATAGTTGGTGTAGTTGTTGCTTAGCCTGCCGCTCCATCCACGGCGCTGATAATTCATATCTTGGAGGCGAACGCGTTGGATAATCATCAGGCATAGTCACATGTAGGACTACTACATTATTATTGTCTTCGATTGAGATGTTATATGATCTTGATGCCTCACTATCCGTCGTCCATTCACAGCCGTAAATTGAGCTAAGGACTTCAACTTCCTCAGCCTAGTAAACAAAATAAAAAAAAACAAATGTTGTATTTATTAGGGAGAATAGATTCTAGGAAAATTAGTAAACAATAAGTTAAAAAATTACACGGGTACATACCTGCTTCGTTAAATTATCCATATCCATTTTAAGATCGAGATAATAATAAATCACTCTATAAAATTTTATACCTATTCACTTTATTCAATCACTTTATTCAGTCACGTCACTACAAGCTACCACCATAGATTACTATTTAAACTTACGAATTAGGTACGTTATAGAGTAATAAAATACTATTTATCCGTAGACCAAGAAATACTACGCAGTAAGCAATGTACTTATCATATCATAATTATTTTAAACTTCGGTAAGTAATATATACCAAAGAGTATATACGAGCCGGTTGATGCACTGCAATGCAATTGCCAACCATTGAATCATTGATTATTTATGTACGTTGATTGAACTCTGTTGAACTCAGTTGAACTCTTCAGCTTCACCTTCACAAAATGAAAGGTCCCTCATGACATTTCCCTTCTTGACGTATCTAGTGATATAGCCATACGGCTCGTTACTCGATACTGACGATAAAACTATTCAAGTTTGCAAGAGTATTTAATCGATTTGAAATATGTATTGTATTGTAAAGTGGTTACAGTTTTGATTAGAAAATCCATATCCATACTAATATTATAAATGCGAAAGTAACTCTGTCTGTCTGTCTTTCTGTCTGTCTGTCTGTCTGTCTGTATGTTACGCTTTCACGCCTAAACCACTGAACCGATTTTGATGAAATTTGTTATAGGGATAGATTGGACCTTGAGAAAGGACATAGCCTATGTTTGGTCGCGATAACCGACTTCCACGTGGGCGGAGCCGCGGGCAAAAGCTAGTGTATCATAAACTTCGATGTATTTGGAAATGAAATAATGTTACGAAAGGTAAATTCCTGATATTTAATGAGGAATGAAGAGAAAGTTCGTAATAACAATACGCATAAATTAAGCATTATTTACTACTTTAACTTAATAATATATTTATTTTCATTTGCAAAATCGTTTAACAATAAGATATTTTATTGCATCAAACATACAATATATACAGTATGTCAATAAATAAATTAATCAAATAACCCGCCCCTGACCGCTCCCGGCGCAAAAGTGCCCATCACACTCGCCGCGTTGCCACGCTGGAGTGCAGCCCGCAGTCTGGCCTTATCGGCCCCATCAGCACACTCCAATAAACGACTCTGGAGTCGTTTCACCCCCACATCATCCCACCCACGCTGAAGGTGCATATCTTCAGGGATAGATGCCCCTGAGTTGAGGACCGACCATGCCGACACAGCATCCGACGCAAAAGGGATAACACTCCCGTCACCATTAGAATTGGGAACTCTAGTGACGAGGTTTGAAACCCCATGCGCAGATGCGAGAAAAGCCGGCAGGCCCACATCCCGTGCACGACGCACCCCGAGACCACCACATTGGATGGGCAAAGCCACCTGGCTCCATTGGGTATCATTTAGGGAGACATTGAGTACTGACTCCACCACCAATTTCAGAGCATCGTCAAACGATATAACCTCCTCGGGACAAAGCCAAGTTGGTGTGGTCCGTAGTAAGTAGGTGATCTTCGGGAGGGTGAAGCACATGCGTAATAATATAATCGCAACGTGTGCGGAGAGATCCTTCAGACGTTCGTGAGCGGCAAGGAGAAGCTGCTTTCGAACAGTGATGGCCTCAGGAACTGCAGAAAGAAAAATTGGAGACCCTAAAAGGTAGAAGTTAGATGGAGAAAGTTCCTTGAGGCCAGGGAGAATAGCATGAAAATGAGAAAAGTGTGTTCGAGCCCCAGTTCCACAGGGAAAAAACTCGCACTTCGAGGGATTTACCTCCAGACCCAGGACTCTAAGACTGGGAACTAACACCTCAAGATCCTGTAATACATCTTTCGGTTTGCCCCCGATAGTGCCATCGTCTAGGTACCAGATGTTAAGACCAGATTTAAGTTCACGGACCGCCTTATGTATAGCCAGGCTAAACACAAGTGGACCGAGTGGATCTCCCTGTTGGGCTCCCACTTTGGAGAGAATTAAATTATTGTCCAAGAAAAGGTTGGAAGGAAGTCTGTAGATTTGGTGAAGAAAAGGATAGAGAGATGGAATTTTTTCCTTGACCTCACTCAACAGAACGTCTCTCTCCAACGTGTTAAACGCGTTGCGAATATCCAGCTTCAGTACGATTGACCCTTCGTTTTTTGGGTCCATGACGAATGCTCGCGTGGCGTGGATGGCGGCCTCGCATCCCAAGCGTGTCCCAAAACCCAATTGGTGAGGCTGTAGGTACCCGGCCATATCCTCTTTGACGCTACGGCACGCCAATTTGGCAGTTAAGCGTCGAAAAACGCTACCCACCGCTATGGGTCTTAAACCACCATCTTTTTTGGCCAACGCAAAGAGGGAGGCCCCGTACAGATAGGGGCACACAAGGGGGTTCACCTGGCCGCTCAGGACAAAGTTTACTAGGTCAGTTAAGCACCCCATGAGACGCCTTCCGTTCTCTCCAGCCGACACAGACGTTAACTTCTTAAGATGCCCCGGCCGGATCCCGTCCAAGCCTGCCGCCGATCCTGCATAAAAAGAATCAAGCGCCGACCTCACATCCTCCGCCGTGACTGTTGCCGCAGAACACGGCAAACCCGGATCGGGAGGGAAACTTAGCGGACGTGAGAGGGACGGATGCTTAAGTTCCAATGCGGCCAGCGTGTCGGGACTCCGCTGAGCGAAGGAATCGTCGGACAACAAAAGGCGGACGGCCCCTCTCAAATCACCCTCAAAGACTTTCGATTCGATGTGTTTCTTAATATTGCGAGAAGTGTTAACTGAGGTCATTGCAGCTACTTCAATTTCGTCAATAGGACACGACGCTAAGACGTTGGCCTTCACCTTCGATGTCATGTTTCCGGACGACTCCCTCGCGGGCACCCTAAGGGCCGAATACGCAAAAGAAATATATATATATAAAGAAAGATATATATATGTATATATATATATATATATATATATATATATATATATATATATATATATATATATATATATATATATATATATTTGGAGAGTTTTGTTTTTTCCTGAACAGTTTGTGCAAAATATGAAATAATCGCATTGTGATATCTCTCAATGAAAAATTTGATTATCTTCAGAACATTTCGATCGCAAAAAATATAAAAATTCATGGGCGATAGCAATAGAGTAGAGAAATGCATATAACAAAATGGCATTTTAGATTGTGATGACTGTATCACTCTATCTCCATAATAATCAATAACTCTATACCTAGTAGGTACAATAAGACAGTTGTAGTTTGGAATGTCTTAGGTATATTAATTATCAGAGTAATCGATTTGGGTAAAGTAACTTTTGTAACATTTTACGTTACTTTCTACCCGTATCACATAAGGGTCATTATTATCCAATTCACCACCCTTGCCTTGGATACAATAAGGTAAATACGTCTCTACGCGAATGGTGATGCTGACAGTTAAAATAATCTGAAAGGCGTATATAAAGCAGCGCTCCCACCACGGCCGCCGGACGACGGGCCGCGCAGGACGTCGATGCGCCTGTCGCGGGCCCGTGCTGAGCGTTCCCACGGCCTGTGCTGGCCTGATGCGGCCTATAAATATTATTGATGTTTGCTTCCCGTTTTCATAGAAATTTTGGCGCGCATTTGATGTTACCGACTCCCGATGAATCGGACGGGCGACAACGAGCGACAACGGGCCTCAACGGACGCGTCGGTTCCCAGGGCCTGTAGGCCCGGCCTGGCGCGGTCCGGCCTGTGATTAAACGGGCCGTGGGAACCGTACTTCAGACAGTTGTCTAGGGTTGGAATGTCTATAATCGATTGTGAGAATAATAGAATCAGGTAGACTCTGGCCAACGAAAGATAAACAAATCGATTTTTCAAAACTTGCAACATTTTCTTCCTGTCAGTTGGTATTTTTATACGTACATACTACTCTGGGTGTAAGAGGAACGCTCCCGAAGCCGAAAACCCCTAGTAGTACTCAAGGTACATAACACACTGGCATAAAAATAAAATCGATTTTTACAAAAAAAATTAACGTTTTTTTTATTATGCATTATTTACTCTCCATCGTGTTAATAAAGCTAAATGAAACGGTAATTTAATAAAAAAACACTCCTACAAAAAAGGCCTGGCCATTATTTCACAAAATGAATTAATTAAGTCTGTTATTACTTTTCAGAAAGTAATGATGATAAGGAAATAAAACTCAATGTAGAGAATATAATAAATTCATTGAAAACTCTCGAAAAAGACAATGTATGGTACCATGTAGTGTAGTACAATGTGGCTGTAACTATGTAGGCTGAATTTATGTGCGCCTTAGGAAAAGAAAAAATAATCATAGTATCAACTCCGTTATTTTGGTGTACAGCCAGTGTTGCAACCCCTTGATTTTTCAAATTTGGCGCCAATTTTTTGCACCATCTTTCACTGGCCAGACTCTAACAAACGATTCATAGTTTTACAACATCAAGTATTAATTTTAAGATTAATATATACAACTAGCTTTTGCCCGCGGCTCCGCCCGCGCAGATGTCGGTTCCCGGCAATTATTCGAACTTTTCTCGCCGTAAAAACCTCTGGACTTCCACGAATAATTCAAGACAAAATTAGCCAAATCGGTAAAGGCGTTCTGGAGTTATATCGTCAGGAACGAAAACCCGACTTATTTTTATATACCTAGTAGATAACAATACCTACAACAAATAAGATATAGGTTAGTGAATTCATGAATTGGGTATTTATATTATTATTTGTTTTACTTTGTGCGCTACTTTCACTTTTATTAACAAAAACAAAAGAAATCGTTGTCTCTACTAAGTCTCTACTATGCGATACGGCAAATGTAACATCAAATACAGAAAAGTCTCGTTACTTTTCTATAGATATTCTCCATACGATTAAAATGTAACAATACGGCCACAGTACAAAAATAAAATTAAAAATCGAATACCATGGAACGTAGCTCTGTCTTACGAGATGTTGAGAATGAAGAAACACGTCATAGATATATGGTTATATACACTGACGGACTCATAAACTGCATCAAAGTAATAGACGACTTTGAAATAAATATTTTAACCAAGTATGCATACTTTCTATACAGATTTAAATTGAAACCTCTAGATTGGTTCGTGAACTTTAAAACAGCGTAGGGTCATATCTTTAAGTTTAAGTTTATGTACTGGAAAGGACCTTAAGACTTTTTTTGAAGAAAAAACAGAAATTTAAGAAAAATTGGTTTAATTAAAAAATTGGTTTTAACAATAGACACAAACTTTATGCAAGGGTTTATTTGTGTTTTAATAAGGTGTATTACCCCCACGTGCCCTTATTACGGATTCTAATCGGTTCCGCATAGATTTTATAAGGGTTTTTAAAAGATCTTGCGGAATATTGTCCCATTCTTCTGAAAGTGCTGTTCTTAGTGCTGCCACTGTCGTGGGCGAAGGGTTTCTCGCATATACAGCTCTTTTTAAATTGTCCCAAACATGCTCGATGGGATTAAGATCCGGGCTGCGTGCTGGCCAATTCATTGTACGTATCCCAACCTCTTCGCAATAATGTTGAACTTGTGCAGCTGCATGCGGCCGGGCATTATCCTGCATTAAAGTAAAATTTTCGCCTATGAATCCCATGTAAGGCACCACGTGATCTTCTAATATCTCTGTTATGTAGCGATGTGCTGTCAAACCCCCTCTATTACCGTTTTGACGGACCATGTCTATGAACACAAGTTCTGTTCGCCCGTTCATCGATATGCCACCCCAGACCATACATGAACCGCCTCCAAAAGGAACACGCTCCTCAATGCAACTTGCAACTTTGAGCATATCGCTCCCCACGTCGACGATAGACTCTTCTGCGACCATCTGCACCATATAAACATGTCCTACACTCGTCCGTGAACAATACAGAGGCCCACTGCTCTTCTGTCCAATTCAGGTGATGACGCGCAAATCTTAAGCGAGCTTGTCTGTGAGCTGTAGACAACTTTGGACCATTTGCTGGTCTAAAAGGGGTGATATCCGCTTCCTTTAACCTTCTTCTTATTGTTCGTGCACACACGTTTACTCCACGCACTTCATTAAGCTCGGTTTTGATGTTAACTGACGTGAGGAAACGATTTCGCAGGGAAGTTATAACAATAAATCGGTCATCACGACCTGTGGTTGCTCGAGTTCTGCCTGTACCACGTCTCCTCCTGTAAGAACCTGTCTCTACAAACCTTCTGTATATTCTAGAAACCGTAGACTGGTTTAAATTTAAATTTCTACCAATCGTTCGTTGATCCAAGCCCTCCCGCACCAATGCTACAATTTGTGCCGCGTGTTCGGACGAAGTATCCATATTATGGTTCAAAAACTCTCGATGTGTTAAAAAACTAACCCAACAATTATGCTGGTAACAATAATTCAATTGACAAAACAAAAAAAATCAATGAGAATCAATTTAAAACTTTGCTATAAATAACACGCAAATCTGATACTACAAGTAAATTTTCTTTTCCCGGCTATATTCATTTGTTTTACTGCAGTTCTATTTTTAAATTTAATTTTTTTTAAGATTAAGAGCCAGTCTTTCCATATTTATATAATTTAATCTAAAAAGTTTGCATACTTATTATAAAAAATCCTTTTGGAGTAAACCTGAACTTTGATGCAGTTTATGAGTCCGTCAGTGTAGTATGTCATGCTTCGTTCTAATCGTGATACGTTACGTTCTATGACATTGAATATCTGTCATTATGCTGCGTTTTCCTGTAATTTTCAGGTTTTCCCTCAATTTCTCCAGGATCTTAGCATCAGATCAGGCCTTCTGGAATAGGTATTAAATTTCCGTTCTTAATTGGCATTGATATCGCCTAACAAACATACATAATCATAGCGGTCGAATTGAGAACCTCCTTTTTGGAGGTTGGCTAAAAATCAATATGGTTTAGGCGATTGGCACACTGCAACGCTCGACGCGGCGTCGCGCGTCGACGCGCGTGGCGCGGGAGAGCTAGTATAGACCGAGAGATATTAGAATTTTTTTGGTAGGTAGGTGTGTGAACTAATCTAAAAGTTTGAGAAAAGTAAAGTAAAGCCATCCGACCATTAGCTCGATAGCCCAGACTATATTAAGGAAATGATTAGAAGTGCAAGCTATTTTCGACTTATTGACATGACATAGTAACTAATGTTTTTCTTATATTCGTGATCAGCGTCATCTATTAACGCGAAAAGAGACGTAACTAATACCATTTAGGTTGAAAGTCGCTAGCAGTCTCTGCGTGTTCCGATAACGAGCCAAAACAGTGGTGTCGGCTCCAATACCCGATATTGGGCATCGATGTTTGACTTCCTCCGATCTCGGATGTCGGATATTGGATATCTGACGTCAGGTGATGTGTTAGCGCTCTAAATTTGCCGTTAAATAGTCATGTTGCATTGCAATAATATTAATTTAAAATTCGCCTCAAATACCTACACAGAAATTTCTAACAGCTCTCGGACTAAAAATCCCTCGAAAAACACGCGCGCGATGGCAGATTTCAGTGTGCCATACCTCGCGTTTTCTGCTTGTACGCGCGTATTCTGCAGCAACGCGCGTGACTGCGTTGTCAGTGTGTGGGACCCCGCGTTTTTCTATACAAAATGAGCTCCGTAGAGGCGACGAGCGCGACGCCGCGTCGACGCAACAACGCTCGACGCCGCGTCGCGCGTCGCAGAGTGCCAATCGCCTATACTTGAACAAGAAAATATGTATTTGGGCGGCAAATCATTCATTGGTTCTGATAGTTCGTAAGAGTGTCGGTAGAAGGCTCCATCGTCGCCACAAAGACGAATAATTTAATAAGAAAGATTTTCAACTGACATCAAACAAATACGATCATACTTATCCTGAAATACATTTTATACTGCAAGATGTATATGTATTATGCAATGCAGGCCTAGCCTCGAGTCTGGGTCCATCTCTTGCAGTCCCACCACGACACGGCTGAACTTATATTTTCCATGAAGTAACTGCCATCTGACCTTCACAACCCAGTGGCGATATCCAAGTGT
This sequence comes from Eilema sororculum, assembly GCA_914829495.1. NCBI lineage: Eukaryota > Metazoa > Arthropoda > Insecta > Lepidoptera > Erebidae > Eilema > Eilema sororculum. The sequence continues at coordinate 7,230,778 of OU618532.1, forward strand.
TTGGATAGAATTTTAGAATAAAATGTTTAAATCGATTAAATACAGAAGCAAACTTGAATCGTTTTATTGTGTCGATACACACAACACAGTAACGAGTCGTAGGCCTCTGCCTCGAATCTTGCGGGCAGCGGAGCGGTGGCAGCGCGCGGCGGCGGCGCGGGAGTGGCAGGATCAAATGCGTACAATCAAATGGAGCGACCCTCGAAACCAGCGGTGCAGGAGCGGCGCGGGGGCGGGCAACGAGCGGTGTACGGAATACGGCAATAGGTTCACCCCCTATTACGTGGGATCGAATACAATGGTGAAATGTGGGTGTTAATTCACCTCTACCTAACCCTCCGGGGATAAAGGCGTGATTATAATGTAGGTTCCATAAATATATTTAGGTTAACTTTAAATTGACGTATATGTAAGTATAATTAGGAATAATTCATGTCACCTTTTATTACCCAGAAATGTCGCGTGAAATGACTAATTCCACAGAAGCAAAACAAAATCTATGAAATTACCAAGTTTCCGGCTGGCCATGTATTTCCATAATACATCTATTACACACAATTTGCATACGCTAGGGGTGATTACTTCTGATTACGCATGGAATAATCAGCCAGTGTTACGAATATATGTCATTATTTCGTAGCCAATATTAATTATCCTCTGTTGATGTTTGTAAGATGTTGTGCAGTTGATTACAAAAACTAAAACTTAGTGCCTACATAAGCATATCTTGAGAGCACTTCATAATTTCCTTTTTAAATACCTAAATTGATTGACGAATGATCATTATATACCTTACCGAATCTGTCGAGCCATTCTGAAGTTTTGCGCTTAGTAGGTAACATTCATTTTTATACAGGGTGTGTTTTTCAAACGGGAGAGTGAGAAGGTAGTTAAGATAAGATAAGATAATATTATTGAATAAAGAAAGTGAAAAGGTTGGACTTAAAATGAACGAGAACAAAACTAAAATAACTACTAACAGCTACGCTCACCCCATATACTTGAATGGGAAGCCACTTGAATATGTGAGCAATTACATATACCTGGGAAAACAAATATCATTCGATGATAAAAACGAAGAAATAGAGGTTGAACGTCGTATCAACTTGAGCTGGAAAAAGTATTGGTCCTTAAAGGAAATCTTAAAAGGTCAATTCCCCCTTCACCTAAAGAGAATGGTCTTGGACACCTGTGTCTTACCTACTCTTACGTATGGATGCCAAACGTGGACTTACAATACAAAGATCAAAAATAAGCTAGTATCATGTCAAAAAGCAATGGAAAGAAGTATACTAAAAATTAGAAGAATACAAAAAGTGAATAGTGAAAAAATTAGACAAAAGACGAGAGTTACAGATGCCTTACACTACGCCCTAAAACAGAAGTGGCGGTGGGCAGGACACGTAGCAAGATGTACAGACAAAAGATGGACATTAGAAACAACTATATGGGAAGGACCAAGAGGAAAAAGAAAAAGAGAGCACCCTATAAAAAGATGGATAGAAGATATAAAAGCTATAGCAGGAAGTGAATGGAAGAAGAAAGCTATGGACAGAGAGGTTTGGAAAAAGCTGGAGGAGGCCTTTCCGAAGGGGTTCCGATCAACGGTAACGAAGAAAATTATGATAGTGAATAAAAGAATAGTTAGTTAGTAATAAGGACATATTTTAAAACGCATGTACCTAATAACTTTTTGTGGATTGGAAATAAACGGGCTTAATTATTATTATTATTTAAGATAATATTATTTGTTCCATCATAATTATTACAATTTCATAATCATTGTCATATCATTGTCATATCTGTGTGACAGCTGTCAGCGCCTTCGAAAGTGGAGTAGGTACAATAACTTAGGTGATCATTTTCAGGGAACGTTTGCTTACTTATAAGATATGGCAAAACAGTTCATATTAAAAATTAAAATTTCAAATTTATACACTCACTGCTTCTGTATCTATATAATTTAATTGAAGTAACCATTCTGTGATTTTAGCTTTCGCTTCTGTATACTTCACTGCCGAGATGTTTAGTTTATTTTTTACTCTGTTATACGAGTAAATACGAGTGCTTATTATGTAAAACAAAGCATTTCTACGGCTGGTACCAGCCAGGGTGCTAGAGGTTTTTGAATGTCTCCTCAATGCAACTCGTAGTTTAAACAATTGCCTAACCGTTAGGACATTGCATTCTCTATACAGGGTGTCAGTACAATAGCGACGAGGTTTATAGTTTCCTCAACTGTTACAGTTACAGTAAAACGTTCTTAGGAGACTATAGGTAGGTACCTACCTAACTTTTTCTGAACTGCATTCACAGATTGTACGTAAATATATGGGTATGTACCTACTGTCAGCAAGAAAAAATCAGCAAAAAGAATTCCAATATATTTTGTCATTAAATTTTGCAAATCAAATTTTATCCACTTCCCGATTACGGATTGAGCTGAAATTTTGCTTAGGCATATGTGTAAATTATACGTGTTAATGGGGCTGAAAGTTAGCAATGAGCACACTTAGCAGGTCACTGCCCAGGGGTTGTTTATTATGTTGTCCAGCGCGAAAAGTCAATTGCGCGATGCAGGCTCGGTAATTTTTAAGTAGTTCATAGTCATAGTCATAGTCATTTATTTTTCAATATAGAACAATAAAATTGTTTCTTATTGACGTCAATTTTAATTCTACTTAATCTAAGTTTAGTTGATCTTACTGTCACTAGATGCCATTGTGTGGTATCACCACACCAGTTCCTAATCAATCACGGACCAAAAGGGCAAGTATAAAATAAACTACTGCAATAAATTTGTATTTGGTTTATTGTGCCTTTTCATAAATAAACAACTACCGTGATTACCTTATATACAATGCAACTACAATTAAAATAATGTACTTACATAATTATTATCTATAGCACTAAAACGTTATACATAAAGGAATTATTAAAATTCAAAGATTATAGTAGAGTTAAAGTATACACATATCTTACGGTATCACAGAGTCATAATTATACGTTATAATAAGATGTAGGTAAAGTTGATTGTCATAATATCTGTGGAACAGGACGCTGCGCTGATTTTAAAATCCATACTAATATTATAAATGCGAAAGTAACTCTGTCTGTCTGTCTGTATGTTACGCTTTCACGCCTAAACCACTGAACCGATTTTGATGAAATTTGGTATAGGGGTAGATTAGACGTTGAGAAAGGACATAGGCTATGTTTGGTCGCGATAACCAACATCCACGCGGGCGGAGCCACGGGCAAAAGCTATCAATAAATATTGGAAACATTGATGAATAATAAAATCAATAAAAATACGTACGAGTATTAATATTAATGATCAGTTCTATGAAGAAAATACTGAACTATTTATCTAAAAAAACTGAGGCAAATGTAGTAAATACACTTATACCAGTTGGTTCAGTGAAAAGTTGTCCTTTCCCAACGCACAGCCTGTTTAGCTGCAAACTTGTGGCACTTGATACCTTTTATTTTCCAGGTTCAGTGTTGCCCAACTGAGAATTTTTGTAAATTGCTACCCTGGGGCAAGGTATGTATATGTATAGTCAGCGTAAGAAATATCTCAACCGACAAAGTCTCAAAATGATCTTAAAATCTTATTTAGAGCAAATAAAACTGTTGTATTAATTTAAATTGTATTGTGTGTGTAGTGTGTACCAAATTATCAGAACAATCCGTCAAATGGAAGGGAGGAAAAGTGGAAAACTAAGAAATTAAGATCATTTTTAGTACTTTGTTCATCAAGATCATTCTGATGCTGACTGTACCTACGTTTATTTCGGGTGAAGATGGAATAATTTTGTAAAACTTTTACATCTAATATTTAGGTCCAACAAGCACAATCATCTTTAAGTACCTACCTAAATCTAATTTATCATCTAAAATATATGTAGACTTACTCTCACTAGATATATCTACTTAATAACAACAAAATAATTTATTAGAACTTAATAAGTATTACAAATTACAATAGTTATTTAATAATTATAAAGGACATGGCATTTACTTTACATCGATAAAAAGCACAGAGATATAGGTAAGTACACTAAGTACCTATATCCTAACATTAATTATTTTTATACCTATTTTTTTTATTATGGACTAAACATGGCTATTATATGTATAATATTATCTAAAGAAGTCACAAAATATTAAATAAACAAATTCCTTAGATGAAGTTTTCGAGTTTTGGTCGAGAATAAAGAATAAAGCTATACAGAGTGTTAGGAAAACCCTCCCTAAAACGAAAATAGGTGGTACTACTGACGATTTAAAAAAATACAAATAAAACATTGCCTGTTTATTTATTTGTATTATATATACAAAACGTTTCTTTTTCTTAAAAATACATTCAAATAAAGGTATACACACATAGTAATATATTTTTTCAAATCATTCTTTTGCGACCCAAAGAATACTGATTTTGTTAAATCTTCTGTACCTATGTCTATCGGCTGTTTTCTTTTCAGGAGCGTTTTCCTAACACAGAACACCCTGAATGGGGTCTAATAGCTTCATCCCTCTTTCTCGCTTGGAACATTTGTAACAGCTATATGAAGTTGATACACTATAAAATTGAAACCATCTGTGCAGTGTGCCATTTCCATTAATTAGATATAAGCAGCATAAAATATCCTGTGGTTATACCTACAGCCACAGGATATTTTTTAAAGATACGCGATGCCTATTTCTCAATAGCACACACATATATATATAAAGGAATATGATTACATGATATGTAGGCAATAGGAAGGTAAGATGTAGGTAAGGGATTTATGGATATACTTCATAATTTCCGTGGCTGACAATCTGCAGTTGTCGTTGCACACATAGAAGCTCTGACTGGGTACTACTTCATAATTATATCGTATATACATTATTCTACAGGTAAATCTATTTATAAAGTATACTGTTTTATATGTTCCTATATTGTTTCTATATGAATGTAATGTAACAATATATTCTTACAATTTACGTAACAAATATTGTATCTACGATGTTCAGTAGATATCGATGCCATTTTAACTCCTGACAGGTGTATTGTTATAAATAGGAGATGTTGGACTAGATTGCACAATCTAATTTCCCGCTTTGATTTCTGAGTTAGCGGATTCTGAGAAACAATCATTTGAAACTCCACTGTGAACTGAACAGAAACTTGCCGGTGAACTTCTATTACTTAAATCCTGGGTACTTTCTATCATACTCCCGCTTGGCTGCCTGAGAAAGTTTTGGAATCCAATAGGATTTACATTCACCATTTTATCTGGTTTCTTTAACAACTCTTCTATTGAATACGGGTTCTTTTTCTTTTCTTTTTCAACTGTTTTCTGTTCTTCATCAACGTCAGGTCGATCAATACTGTCATCACTGGCTTCTACGGAAATATGTTCCAAATTTTCTGATTTCACTTCATCCGTATTGATCCTATTTAAAAGGTCGTTGTGTAGATTCAGAGCGTACGGAGAAAAGTTCTTCGTATCGTGGTACGGCATCATTATACGCTGCCATGGGTTGATAGGGTAGGGTTTTAGAAGGCCTTGCGCTTGAACCTGGTTGGCTAAAAGCCAGGATGTGGCAAGTCTCCTATCGTAGAGTTGTGAGGGGTCCGGGTGTGGTGGGGCTGGGACTCTGACTGCAGAGTGAGCGAAGTATGGAGGGCTGTGCTGTGGTGGTAGCGGCGTTGGTGGTAGCGAGTTCTTCAGCGACATGTAGTCTATCATATTTGGTGGTAAGTCCGGTTGGTGGTAGGACTCTGGAAGTTAAAAAAAGTTGATTAGATCTTTTGTGTTTGCATACCTAGATAATTTAATATAGTTCTTATAGTATTTGCTAATAAGTTAGGTGAAGAAGAAGAAGGTGAAGTGAAGAAGAAGTTCACCTGACTTATTTGCAAATAGGATAGTTTCCTCTTAAGTCTTAGAACCATAGAAGATTATCCTACAGTTGGAAAATGGTCTCTTCTCCGTATATAAAATAGACATAGGTGCCAGGTGCCAATAAGTTTAATGAAAAATACTAGATGACGCGGCATATGTTGTTTTAGCGCTATTAAAAATTGGAGTTGGTGGTACAAGGGTGAAATTTTAGAGCTGTAGGTATGTCTTGTATTTTTAAATGCTAAGTATAAAGAGATAAAAAAATTGGCAAAAAGTTAAGATATTTTTGGACGGGGCACCCTAATTACTTCCCCTAAAATAAATATGCATAATAATTTTCATAAGAATCGGTAAAGCCGTTTCGGAGGAGTTTGCAGACGAACACTGTAATAAGAGAATGTTGTACCTACATAAAATATTATATCAAGCTAAGTAAGTAAATTCCATGTCCCCAGTAGTACCTACTAGTACCTTACCTTTGTACCCTACACAGGTAAGGTACTAGGACTACTGGGGACATGGAATTTACTTACGCCCTTCAATTTAAAATGTTGAATTTCGAATTTGAACCAGGACATTGAAATTAGATGAATGAGCCAATGAATTTCTATCAGATATATAGCAATAGCGCGCCTTTTTGTGATTCCATCAATCTGTCTATGTGACAGTTTGAAAAATATCTATTGCACAAAAAAACTATCGACCGTCATAACATGTCATATATCCTCCATCATTTGTACATAGACGTGATTTAATGCATTTACTGTCCAATTATTTACGTATAATAAATAAGAAATAAAGATTTTCTATCACTGCGTCCATGACACCTGTCGCAGTAGGTGGCGACAATTTATGTCCACCCGTCCAGTTAATATGTCATTAATTAGTTAATGATTCAGTTTATTTTTAATACTGGCAACTCATGTTGTTTATTTCAATTTGATGTTTTGAATGACTACATTTTATTTAAGTTGACGGAGTAACAATTTATGTTTTGTTTTTAATTAACCGTTGGACGTGTTAACTAATGATTTGAATCATATTTCAGGTGTCTCTTTATTTGATTTTCTAACACCTGTCGTAAAGAAACCCAAACTTTATGTTTCATAATATTCAGATTTAATTATTTTATAATGTTTAACAGTTTTATCTGAAATAGTGTAAGATGGTCTACTAACTATGGTCTACAACATATTTGATATTATGAATTTAATTTATGTCATACTGGTGAAATATTTTAGCATTTTAACAGTTAAGTAAGATGATTCATACATATGAAATGAGCAAACAGTTAAGTGAGATGATTCAAAATATGTAACATGAAATGTCATCTCTTTAGGCCGCAACTGATCATCAAGAAGATTAACTTTCTTGTTCGATATTGCTTTCAACAATCTATTAACAGATATTGTCAAGAAGCGTAGTGGAAAAGTGTGTGTGAACAGCTTAAACTTACCATGCCCACTCCTAGTGTCGTCATCGCTCCACGCGAGCCCACTGTTCCTCAGTATCCTGTTCACGGAAGACACCGAGGGTATGGAGTGAGGTTCACACACTCTCGCGCTGAGCAGCCTTTCCCGGATCTCCCAAGCGAACATTCCAGGGTTCTCTTGCTTCAGACGAAGGATCTTCTTCACCACTGTCGGCGTTGCCACTTGCTGCAAAGACCACAGAATGTTAAGATTCAATATCTGTATACTTAGTTCAGAGGTCGTATTCTAAGAGTGATGTCCTGAGGGGCGGATTTTAGAGAAAGCCTAATAGGACGTCAGATATTTTACTCATTATTTTGGTGTATCGATCACCGCCAAGATCTTTGAGTTTCAAGTCAACCACATCTTCACACCGGTAGGTAGACTCTTGATTGACGAACGAGAACTCGGGTTCCGAATCCTAATCTTACCGCCTAATAATAATGATTTTTATCGTTACACGATTAGGTGTTGGTTCCAATGCAGAGAGATATGGCATATTTTGCTAAAATACGAAGAACCGTAAATTCGATTAGGTACATACTTAGTAAATAATCTGAACTATAAAATCTATTGTCACGGATCAATCTTAGAACTAAAGATTTTAAATTCGAATCAAGAAGTGTAATATGATCTGCGCAACAGGTAACAGTACCCGCAGTAGGAAGCGCCGTCTGTAATGGCGATATAATAACGCCTAGCTCAGATGCGACGTTAATCAGAAACACTATCATTTATATGGTTTATACTGTGAAAGTCACATGTTTTGTGACAGCCGTGGGTATTAAACGAGTCACATAACGATCTGTTTGTTGGTTTTATGTTCATACGTCGCGCTTTATTTCGTTCACATTTCATAGAGATTATTGTGAGACTTTCTAGTTCTTGCCTCAGTTGTCTTATTTATGATATCTCTGTCTTTATCCTATCGATTTAGGTAGGGTTCACTTTCGGACGGAGATTTAGGTATGATATCTCTAGTCGCTTTCTATGAATCCCACGAGAAGAGATAGGATGACATTATTCTACTCCACCAGGACAGCCTCCGTGGCGTAGCAGCAGTGAACGCGGCCGCTACGCAGGAGGCAAGGTTTCGACTCCCGCTCAATGCAAATATTTGTATGCATGAATATGGGTATTTGCATTCTGGTCGTGCTTCAGAAAGTACGTTAAGCCGTCGGTCCCGGTTACCATACGAACATCTATGGACGTCGTTCCGGGTAGCTGAAGCCCTTAAAAGTCCAATAACTGGTCTAGCTGCAATGATTCGATATCGCCTTTGGGTTGTGAATAGAGATCAGGTTGCAATCACTTCACAGAAAATATCGAAGTTTAGCCATATACGCAGTTGTACTGGTAAAGCTCTAGACTCCAAGCTGAAAGCTTGGGATGCAACTGAGATTGACGCTAAGATGAAGGATATTCTACTCCAGCGCAGCGGGACCCAATACGGCTGTATATAAGATTACCAAATGATATAATTATCAGTAATGTTCACGGAACTTATAATTCTAATGAGGTTACATTTGTCAATATTAATTATCGATGTAATGGCACCTTCGTTTGGACCACCCAACTACGGACATTCCAAGTCTCGTAGTTAAAGAATTCCCCACTTAAATCCCGGTTCCGGTCAGGAATCTCTCGAAGTATGTTTCGGAATGTAGCTTTAGGTTAAATTACCTTCCTTTAATGTCGCCTTCTAGCTTAATTAAATGAATAATCAATATAACATCTTCTGAACGGATGACACCTGTGTTTCAAATGTTGGTCACCCTGGCAACTTTTGTTGTGGTACCTCCATATGCTTGCGGTTGGTGATTCATATTTATGTGACAATTCTAGTCTTGTTATACCTTATGTTCATTAGTTGTATCCTATGATTTATATGTAAGTATATCTCTAGTTAGTTAATTAGGCAGGTAATCACTTCATTTGAAATTCTGTTTCATTTCCGTTTTCTCGTCAGAACCGTCCCACAGTTTATGTTTAAAAAAATCTTGTCTAGTAGTACCTACTTAGTATCGACAACTTCACACCCCGGTATTAAAGACCCGCGACGGCGTCGTGCGGTTTTATCTTGACTTGACAAAGTATTAATTTGATCATAAAACTAAGGCATTAAGAGCAAATCAAACTGTTTTATTAATGTATTTTTTTTTATTTATTGTCCGAACTTTAACAAATACCTATCACATTTTTTGAGAACTTTCTTCATTAAGATCTATTTGATTCTGAATGTACCTGCGTGTTTGCGGTATACGTTTCAGACATTTATTAGTTTCTGTTCTGTGTTTATTAGGATATGCCAGAATATTGAATGACATACGCAATCATGACCGCTGTGACTGATTTAACTGCTTTTCGTAGCGTTCATGGCTGATTAAGTGCTTACAGATTAGTCTACTTTTGCATTGTTTATATTATAATTGACACATACTGCATGAGTTGTGGTGAATTCACACATACTTTTATTGATTGCGTTGAGTTTACAATTTTCGGTGAGTTTACAAAGTGGTCATCGTCCCGGTAAAGTTCAAACCTTGTACCTACCGACCATGGATCATGGTGCCCATTCCTCTACTCTTTCTTCTTGATTTTACGCACTTGACTTTTTTGCTTACCGTACCTTCTGACCGTCCAATTCCGAGAGGAGAGCCTGCTCCGGAGCCTCCTCCGCCAATTAGCTAGTGTACAGACTTACAGATGAAGTTTGCTTGGTCACAAGACCTTGGTGGAGTCTGACCATATGGTCAATTTACAATGTGGTAGATTTTATAATAATCTCTTCTTAGTACATTGGTAGGACAATGGTTCTAGATAAGTACGTTCAGTGGTTCTTAAGTGGCGATATTGCAATATTAAGGACGAGTGAAAGGCAAAAAATAATAGGCACTATACACCTACTTATATTTTCAATGCCGAAATATTGTAAAAACGCCAACTTTTTTGTTTAACTAATGGCACCTCACACCATGGGAACATGCTATTGTGCCTATAATTATAAGGGACGCGTATCGAATGCTCCCGTCATAATATTAAGAGCAATTTACTACTAGATGTCTATTATTGAATCACAAATCTGTTCAAAATTATGTAGGTCTGTTAACAGCACATTATTCACCATAGTACCTAGGTATTTTCATACTGATGTTTATAAGAAATATCGTGCCTTAAAAGTATTTCGTGGATGAAATCAAACATGATATCTAAAAATATGCTCCACTCTTTACATATACACATACTCACGCCTGTAAATCTCCGCAGGGGTAGGCAGAGGTGTATACCTACCCACATTTCACCAACTATGATTTTCGGTCTCACGTAATAGGGGGCGAGCCTGTTGTAGTCCAGTGGGCACTTGGTCATGGGCTGTATGTTTACTGTCGGATGACGAACAGCCCTATCCACAGGAAAAGATGGGGGTGGCTATTCTACTCCACCCGGAACCACGGCGTATGAAAATATATTTTTTTTTGAGCACCGCTTAAGCTTTAAGGAGCTTATAGTAAAAATATTTGCTTTGTACAGCTTAGTAGTCACTAAAGGATTCCAATAACTATAAAAACCATGTTCTAAAGAGCTTATCAGACTTATCGGCAATGAACAAACACAACTACCGCACTTTATTAGTGTAGGAATTTTCATTACACCTATATCGACTATGTGACTATCAGCGAAATGAAAGTCCGTGTGAACGGTCAGCTGTGGGCTTTAATGACTCTTAGCACGATGGCTTTGCTCATTAGTCGATAGTCGAGTACTCGATAAAGATTCGACTACCAGCAGTCTATCGCGTGTAATCTTCGCACTAGCGTGAGAGGCTCGTCGCATTTATTACACGATCACTATCTTTTGTTTACTATTTTTAATTTTCCGCTAATTTTAAAACAGCCAATGGCATGCTGTTTTAGCCATATAGTTGGAATAAATATAGATTCAGAATGAAAAAAAGTGAACGCTGATCTTTACAAATGATTGTGATATAATTTATTATTTCCGATAGTGTGTAGGAATATCGATAGATGGCTGCACCATTACCGTGACCATTACCCCAAAATGGTAGCTTGATTAGAATTTCGAATGTTGAATTTTAACATGCTGAATTTTTCGGAAGGTGCCGTTTTAATATGTCATATTCACTATAGGTATACCTACCTAACTACTTACAAAATATTGCACGTAGTACATTGTCCGTTTATGGTATTTCGCACTTCAATTTTTTTGTCGTACTGCCAGTAATATAGTTTTAAACAGAACTAGTTTTTTGTAAGATATCTTTACAAAAAAAATTGGCATATTTTAAAACTTCATTGTAGAGTAACCGCGCGTCTGCAGACCGCGTGTGCATTCGGCATTAAATCATTCGTTCAATAGTGATATCGATTGAGCTTCTAATGGTGTAATGATCGGTTACCCCACAAAATTGACGCCTTGCATCCAACCGGATTCCTCGCCACACCTCTACTCCAAACCTACTATTTACACATTAACTTTGACAGGCTACTTAAAAGTCCTATAATTATTTTTTAAAACCACATGCGTGGAAGTCACATTAAAAAAGAAGGAAAAAATTATGGTATAATGGATTTTGGTCCGAATTTAGATAATTGTTGAACTTATTGATTCGATTCAACAGATGTAGGTAGTGTTCCGGAAATTGATGCAATTATAACAAAAAAAATTTAGAAAGAAGTTTGAAACCGTTTCAAAAAGTACGAATATTTTGACAAGAGTTCACTGCTTTTAACCGACTTTAAAAAGAGGCTCTCAGGCAATTTTAAATGTTTTCTATATTAGCTTATTTTGTGTTTATAGCGCGAAGGTGACGGTATATTTTACAGCAATATGTTTGCTTATAAATTGCAAGAATAGCTAATTTATCAAGGATATCTAGGTAATCTTGGATTTTATTATAATGATTAGTGGCTTGTCTATCAGTCTGATTCGTTTTGACTAGGTGATTAGACTAGAAAACTTCTAAACGGTCTACCATGAAATGAACATTCGAAGTTACGCACCACAGCAACCGCATTTGTCCCACAATCGAGACCAGGACACAGAAATTAGAAAATAAATGTAAAACATTTTGACACCTATGTCTACATATATATTTACAGTTTATTAATGGTCTTTCGAGAAACCAAAGTCATTGAAGATGATGAAAGGAAAAGGCCTGCTTTTCCTTCATAACATACTAGCAGACATACCTACGCATATAGTAACTAGTAGATACGTAACGCAGTGACGGGAAATGTGATATTTAATGGATATACGCTAACGATCAACTTCGTATTACAATGTAAGTACAGTACTAGTATACCTCTTTAATATACACCAAGTGTATCGTTCTCTATCTATGTTCGAAGTGTAAGTTAAGACTGGCTGCATGGTGCAAAGAGTTTGGTATCTTTGTTCTTGCTAATACGCAGATGACATTAGTACATTACCAAAAAGCCTCCTATTGATATACCTAGGTATAAACAGGTGTTGATTTTTTTTTCTAGTTTCTACGTCCAGTTCCAAATTTGAAATTCAAAATTAATTCCTATCGAGATCATCATTCTCCAGCCCCTTAGACAAGTTGCAATTCGTTGGCAATATTGTAGGATAAAATGTCGAATGTATGGGATGCGACGTAGTATATGAAAGTCGTCAACGTATGTCAGAAACGTCAAATTCCATACATTCGTCAATTGCCATTCTCTAGGGGGTAGTAGGTTGAACCGACATCAACGCAGGCGGGGACACATGCACCAGCTAGTAGTTAAATGTATAGAAAATATATGTTGAACCATCTTGGACGTACGGGTTAAGTCGTTGGTCTCGATTACCATGTGAAGCTGATGCTATTCGACGAGGCTGGGAAAATGCTAACAATTAACTTTATCTTATCCAAGTACATAATTATGTATCTTACAAAGAATATTAACTAAACATTTTGAAAACACTGTACGTTTTCATTGAACTTGCTATGAAATTTTTCATTTGTAGGCCGTTTTTTTAGGTTTAATGAAATGACCTCTCTCCGTGCTATTGGAATACTATTACTATTGGAATGAGTTCATTACAAAAACACTGGAATAGTACGAACACTACAATCCAGTCCAGCATTAAACTGGATTGATTCTCTGGATGGACTGAAATAATGTGAACTGAGCATAATATTTTTGGGACCTTAACCTGACCTACTAGCCGCCATACCTGCTGATTGATGCACGAAGCTCTGGTGAAGGCTGACCTCTCGGCGTTGAGAAGTCATATGACAGGCACTCCCATAAAAAGGAAAACAAACCAATAAAAGGTGAAGCAGGAGAGTGAACACGGGGCTCCAAAGCGCGAGTTGCAGATTTGACTGGGTTGGCTCTCGAGTGAAGAGGAAGACGTTTCTAGAATTGATTTGCTATTTACCGAATGTACTACTGTTTAGAAAGGGACGCATATCTGATATTGTGTTGATTCATCCAAAGAAATAAATAATATTAAATAAAAAAAACTCCGAAACTCCCCATCCCTACTTTAACCCCATAGCTTTCAAACGGCTCAACCGATTTTCATCAAACATGTCTAAGAAAACTCGCACATAAGTCACCTTTAATAAAAAAAAAAACTAAATTGAAATGGCTTCGCCCGTTCGGGAGCTATGATGCCACAGACAGACAGATAGACACGTCAAACTAATACTTAAGGTAGAATCGTAGTAGTACCTATTACAACACAGACGTAATACATATATGTATCTGAACCTATTGTAATATATGTAATACGTAAGTGTCTATGTAACTACAAAGTGCAATGTAATATTTATTTACATAATGTAGACATAATCTCGTATAGATCATTGTGATTCTAAATACCTAAATGAGATAATAGATAGGTACTTTCTTTCTATCCCTAGATGGATATCAATTAGCCTAATGCTGTTCATTGCTGGACGTAGCCTTCTCCCAATATGCGTTCCCGATCCTCCACTTTCCGCATTCACTTTATGCGTGTACAGAAAGGTGATGATACAAAGAAAAAGGACACAGTATACTGATACTCGTACATTAATGCGCGAAATGGATATACAGCTTTAAAAACACATTACGGTACCCCTATTGATCTGAGAAGAGAAGAAAGAAAGAAGTGAAAGTCTGGCTATGGTGTGCTCGTTTGGGTTTTGTAGAGCGTTCTCTTAATATCTTTCTAGAGTAGTTAAAACCGATGATATAGTTTAATTATTTTATAAACACTAGTGATTTTAAGTACTTGACTACTTTATCAGTTAGTCTATTGTGCACACTTTTCTTCCCAACATGGCAAATCAGAATTTCACTAACTTTTTATAAAGGAGATTAGAAATAAAAAACTCCAAGCGGGAGGAATACCTCTTAAACCCTTTTGCTAAGCAAAATTGCATGAGTTATAAGATGTTTCCTACTGTAATGGCCGGTATTTCCAACCTGGAACCTCGCGATCGTAAAGCCGATTCCGTAACCACTTTACTAACTACGACGCTTACTAAATAAAAACCAAAAGAAAAAAATACTTCCAGACATGTGAATCAAGGTATTATACAGCCTAACACCTCAACAAACCATTACCAAACCCATCGAGCGAGCCTCGATCATTTACAAGTTATAAACGCAACCACGACCAAACGAACTCACGAGCGCAATGCAACCTAAGAACTGTGCAGGCGCATTCCCCGCCACGTCACGCAGTGTTCCGTTCAACGCAGTTTTTGTCCTCTCGCGCACATCAATCATGGCTTGACACATCCAATATAATGTTTTTGCACACCGGTACATGTTGCCGCAACGCAAGCTACCCGGTAACTGTCCAACTACGATTAGTGTTTCTTATTACCGATTTCTATTAGGCTTTCCACGTTTGATGGGGTGAGAGATAATTTCCCGGGGCGTGAGATCCGTTGCTTTAATGACACATTGATTCGAAATTAATAAGAGGGAAGATTGTTAATAATCGCTTAATGTAGGCAGGTGTCTAGGAGTTGACAAGCTTTTTTCTCGGGTAATAAATGGGTCACTGGTTGTTCATTAATGCTGTATCCTATAAGGAACTAAGGTACGACTATAATTATAGGCTATTGTGTTGCGGTCTGACGGTACAGAAGCCATCAGCTGCGACAACAGAGTTCAGGTAATCTACGCGTAAATGAATCATTGGTTTATATTTTTTATCAAGTGAGATCAGTACATTGTTGCGATTGTCATTAATTTTGAGATTAACAGGTTACTGGTGTCAGGTGCAGTGTGTCAATTAAATTAATGATTATAAAATATGCCGGATATTATTAAGTGTGTCGTTTAAACAACAGTCGTGGAATGAAGTGATTTAATGAAATTATTTGCTAAGTTTTTTGTTTACTTGTTCTTGAAGTACATAACAGATTGCTTATGAAGTAAGTACATAATAATAAATAAATTAATTAAGTATTTTCCTCATAGTATTAAATTTGCCATTCTTTCGAAGGCAAATCCCGTTTTTGTAGACTTATTCCTAAGGCTGTTGGTTTCAGGAATGTCTGTAATCTCGTTACTATATTCACAAGCTTCGCGCCATAGTTTACTTTATGTAAGTTTTACAAAAACCATAATATTCTTAATACTTGTACATGTGAGTACCTGTGCATAATTGGTCCTATAGTGGACACAAATTCCTAATGGATTACCTCCGAGACATTCTATTTGAATAGTTCCAAATCAAATATAAAACATTATTTCTATGCATATCTACTTATTTTTAAGTATGTTTAATCCGCATTCTAGATATCATAAGACAAGCTAGTTAAGCTATGTTTACCATGAGTCTAGATAGCGTTGTATAGAAGATTGTGGAATGTTTATTTATACGCCTGTAAGTCTCCAAGGGTACACCCAAATTTCGCCAATATGACTTTCTGACGTGTTCGAATATCTGTGGTCCCACATAATAGCGGGTGAGCTTATTACCACAAGCCGGCACTTTGTCACGAGCTGCATGTTTGCTGTCGGATATGAAGAACAGCTCTATTCCTTAGTCGTCTTCTCTGACACATGCCAGGGTTTCTTATTTTATTTTCTGTATAATTCACGCTCAAGAGAAACATCTTTACTCACATTAAATACGTTTTTAAACTTTCTCGAATGCATCATCCCTTTTTACAGACTTTAAAGAAGGAAGCGTGCATGACTTTTTGTTATGACTTATGTACAGATTGTGATACAATTAGAGTAAAGGCTCCACCACACGGGCGCGTTATTATTGGCCGATAATACCGCATGCATAATAATGCAATATATGATTTTAGCACATTATGCATTAGACCGACTGTTACGAATACGCACTGCTGAGATAATTATTAACAACGCACGCAGTTGCGTATACGGCACAGAGGCGCATTATCGTAGCGTAGTGACGCATACGGTATTATCAAGCGATAATACCGCGACTGTGTGGGGAAGCCTTAATAAATATCCAAACGAAGAAGCTCACGCCTGTCATTCTTATGTGTTCATTTGTGACATTATCTAAATATATTCTTTTTGCTCAACAAGCTGACGCACTTCGAAGTCTCAATTTGATTAAATACAAATTACAATTAAATTTAAAGGTGGGTACTAACCAGGTATTTAGTATATCGTTATGTCGAGCACTATATACCCTTGTGGTTTGTTAAGAGCGTAGTATGTGGTCCTACTAATATCTTTATGGCTCAAGCTAATCTCACATTCTAACTAGTAACTACACCTACCTATCAACGAATGAGGTACTGGCGCAAGCTTTCCTTTCGAGATTCGAAGGTTAGATAGCATGGCAGGCGTTCCTACAATAATTGCAGGAACGCCTGCTATAATTATTATAGCTAAGCTGCTGATGATACATGAACTATACCTATATAATATTATATTTTAATTTGAATGATAATTTAGAATTTAGAACAGGATGCAGTAACTACAGATGTAGTTACTGCATCCTGTTCTAAATTCAAAATTCATTCCCACCTCCCCATGAACTCTGGCCACGGCCTCAACCATTGTAGTGCCATTCAATAATAGACTTTAAAGCGATATCGTTAAAGTTGAAAATTAAATGCCTTTTTGCAGAGTAATTGAAAAAATGTAATGAAACTGTTTTTTATTTTATTTTGGACTTTAGGCGTATAGAAATAATGTCTCAAATTTAATGTCATTTTTTGCAATGGTTTAGCTTCAGTAGAATCGAAGGCCAGGTTATCTGCCTAGTAGATTATATTGTGTTGAAGCCTTATAGCCTGCAATACCGCCGCCCCGCTGGTCATAGTAGTCATACTTCGAAGTAACATCATTTCAGTTTTCGAAATCACTCTCTTTTTTTAAGATTATTAGATTTTAGTATCTATGAATTTTATTCAAAATTGTGCTTGTTTCCGAGACATGAATGCACTTATACTCCAATCTCACTGCACTAAAACTTGCATTTAGCGAGAGTAACGTACTCCTCAAGGCTGTCTCCCAACAATCAAGGTCAAGCCCTACCAGTAGCCATCGCAAAGTAATTACTAAGGTGGCTTATTTCTTCGACGGAAACGCTTTGTAATTAGCTTTTTTACAACACATTAAAGAGGATTATATGAACTCTTTTGTCGATGACGTGGAACCTAGACGCCTTGATTTTTTAAAGGTTATTCTTGAAACGTGGTCAAGTTTCAAAGGTATCGTACCCATCTCTTGGCGGTTATGGAGTCCTCTCGCTCTGCACCACGATTGGGGCTATGGTGCGGAGCGCGAGTCCGTGGACCGCCGCTGGGGACAAGTTCCCACACCTGAGGGGGTCATCCCAAAGCCGTAAATCTTTAAGTCAACTGTGGTGTGAAGGAATTGCCTTATGAACCACCTTACGTAGACATCCCTAGACGATGTGTTTTAGTTATCTCCAACATAACCACCCCCACTTTGGGCGTTGGTGGCACAGTAAAATTAGGTACGAATACGCGACAAAATTTGGAGAGCATACCTGTCTAATGCTTGTACGGTATGAATCACGCAAAACTTAGTATACAATAAACTTTAAAATTTCGCATTAAAGGTCCGTGGTTTTTTTAAAGTCTTGTATCTACTTATTCTGTAGTTTGAGGACTTGGCTCTAACACTCACCTTATACAAGCCTCGTGAAAATAGAAAAAACTATAGTACATGTATATTTATTGACAATAAGCCCTCGTTTGATCACTATCTTACCTGTTAATAAGTGATCGTGTGATCGTAAGTTTACAGTGATGATTACTATTAAAAATTGGTATACAGGTAATGAACCAATTAAGTACTTAGTCACAATTACAATTTTATTAACGAGATGGCAATGATTTCGTCATATACTAATTTATTACTATTGTTAGATACTATTGTAGCTGTTCGTAAAATAACTTCATAGGAGTCAACATTTTAAACAGGTGTATTATTTTTAAATTTTGTGATATGAAACTTCTAGAGTCCCTAGAGCTATTTCTTCTGACCGAAGGATTTATATTTCATGATGTCATAATTTTAGCGAAATAAAAAATAAACTCTACCGAAAAATCACGCTCTAAAAAGTGACAAACAAGAAAATATCAAGGATAGCCGTGGTCGTATGCCACTTTTCCCTAGAATATATTGTTTTGTTAGAGTAAGTGGCATATGACCAGGGCTATCGTTGATATTTTACACCCTTCTTTTGGCTTCGCCGTAGTCGGGTAAAAAAGATCCTTGAAACCGATTGCAGCCGTTTCTCCCAGGCAACCTTCAAATGGACACGCGTACAATGTATTTTGTAAGTATAAGATTAATATCTATGCCTAAATATGCTCTACAATACACAATTACTCACTCCTTTAAGTAATAAGTGGTACACGATGGTGATAGGTAATTTTTGTAATATTTCAAATTGTGTCCAATTAGTGAGGTGGTGTGTTTAGCCATATAGGCACAATTTGAAGCTAGTGTATGAAGCTACAATGAAATTATAATAAATTAAAATAAATTTCACACAGTTATAGGATTTACTTTGCCATTAGGTACCGCAAGACCAGTAAAGTATGAGTTGCAAGAATCCATTCCATCCTGGACCACCAATTTAGGGATAGCATCTGGAATGTTAGCTTTTCCGTTCTACCTTATCTTAGCTCACCATTTGGCGAGAAGCAGTAAAATTATCGGACCAACCATGAAATAAATTCCTGAACATACTTGTTGCCTACCTCACTAAAAATACCAATAGTATGCTTTCCTAGTTTACCGATGTGGCATCAGAAAATATCGTACAAAAAAAATGTTCTTCAGGCAATAACTCGACCAAACTTCATAGCAATCGGATGAAAGGTACATACAAACAAATACATAAGAACAAATTCTAACTTTTTATTAGATAAAAATGTCAATACATTTATTTACCTTAGTTTTAGCGGCTGGCGACTGCTTAGTTAAGGGCAGGTAAGCGTAGTGCTAAGTTCTCTTACTCTTATGCCGCCAAAGAAGTCACTCCGTAGGCGTAGAAGAGACTAAACCAGTATTTTTTTCATCGCCGCCATGCCAGCCCCTTCGGTGACAACCGGCGAAGCTACAGACCAAGAATATAGATAGATATAAATATTTAAAGAATTCCATCACCGTAAACAGTTTTGTTACATTCGCAACGCGGCTGTCGACATATTTATAATGTACCTGTCTATTTATTATGTAGACTACCAACCAGTAAGGTTGAAAGCTTACTGGAGAATCATCCAAATCGAATATTACGTTTGGTCTCTAGAGCGGCACAAAGGATGATATTACTCTCTTATGTGGCGTATTTACAGCTGAACAGTAAGACCCGGGTATGCTACAGGGGTCTATATAGGTAGACCGAGTGTAAAAGTTTCGCAGAGCTCGTGAAATGTGTTATTAACCGGTGAGAGTCAGTGCAATATCCCAAAGAACTGGTTTCACCAGGGGATATAGGATTAAGAGTAATTATAGAGATTAATACCGCACACAAGACAGGGATGTAATTGATAAGCATTTACAATACAGGCCCTCGATTCTACTTAAGCTAAACCAGTGAGGTGCCGCCGTCGCTGCAAAAAAGAGCATTAAATAATAGACTTTAAACCGATGCTATTAATGTTCAAAATTAAACGACGTTTGGAGAGTAATTGAAAAAGTGTAATGAAACGGTTTTCATTTAATTTTGAACTTTAGGCGTTTTGAAATAAAGTCTACAAGCTCATGTCATTTTTGCAGTGGCGATGGCATCAATGTGGTTTGGCTATAGCAGAAATGAAGCCCAGGAGTCAAATTTAGTAGTACAGTCGCGTTGCGAATTATGTTATACATTTTAACAGCATTGTGGCACGCAAGCGATAGCAGCAGGACGTTTACTTTTGATTCTATTATCCTTGGGATAAAATATCGTTACCTTTTGGAGTTATCATGATGGTTACCAGTTACCACCACAGTCTGGATCCACCGTCAATATCTGCATGTCTATGTTCTTAAAGGTATTTTATTATTCTACACCAACCTGTAAGAATTTGCATAGACGTAACGTAGTACCTACCCAATAATAAAGAAACTTTTAAAGTATCAATAAGATTAACACCAAACGATCGTATCCAACTTGTATTATGTCTAAGTCAAGTTACAAAACTAATGTTGCCACACCAAAATTATAGTTTTCCTCAAAAGCTGGAGCTAAAAGCAGCACTTTGCACACAGCAACATTGCTATTTTTCTAAATCCTCATGAGATTCGGAAAGCAAAATTAAGCTGATAAGATATAAGCCTAGGTACAGTCAGCTACAGAAAGATATTGAAGAACAAAGTCCTCAAAATTATCATAATTTAGGTTTTTACCCCTTCCAGTTGACCGATTGTTTTGATATTCGATACACACCTGTAATTCGAAAGATAATACCATTTAAAGTAATAAAATATTATGATTTGCTCTTAATATGAGAGTTTTCATATCATTTTGAGACTTCGTGATCAAGATATTTCTGACGCTGACTGTACACTATGTTGCAATAATTTGAAAATATTTACCTGTTCTTTTATGTAAGTATCCATCTTCTTTTTTTATACTTGTCAAGTAACATTTCTTCACTTCGTCTGACCGTAATCTATGGTAAATGTAGTTTTAGGAAAGTTACCTACCATTACAGATACCAACAATGTAACAATGGTGACTGTTTAGCACAGTTTGAAGGCAAATTAATCAGGATTGTGAGTAAAAGGAGACATGCTGGTAAAAAATCCCTATCATAGCGAATAACGACAAAAAGCTTTTGTTGGAATTGATAACCTTATTGAATTTTACAAAATTGCCAATCGATTCACAATGCGTCGATTGGCAAAAATCGATATGATATTTTGACTATAAAGCTACAAGCTCACAGTACAAGGTCCAAAAGGCTAGATACCACAAGTCATCCGTCCCAAGAAACTAGTGAAGTAGTTTAACTTCACCAATGGAACGGCCAGCCCGTGGTATCCAGCTTACTATTAAACAACTGAAACCTGAAACAATACCCTCCAACAAAATTGTCCCATATTAGTGGTAAACATTCTAAGGTGGGTAACACCGTATCACGGTCAAACTAACACACTCTACATATATACACACACACACACACGCACCCGCTCGGGGTATTGAATTGATCGTTCGGATTTTCGCAACTTAAGTCGGATTTGCACCGATAATATTCAGTTTATGGTTCGCTCCATGGATTACCCTGTCAATATTATTACTCGCCTCTTAATACCGTAAAGCTGGTCCATAAAACATATTGGAAATTATAGCTGATAAGTCCAGTTTATCATGTAGTTGAAACTGCCGCCATTGTGTAACTACGCGTATTATTAGTAAGATGTCTTTATTCCGTGAGTAGGTGGGAGTTCACAGCGAATATTTAAGTAGTACTGAAGTATTAAAATTATAAAATTTAAAGTTTTATGACAGTTTTGCGATCCCATGCTATTACGCATATTATTATGCATATTATTATTTCTTTCTTTTTTCTTTATCTGCGGTAGCCTAGTGGTATGGGTAATGGAATGCTGAGACGAGGTCTCGGGTTCGATCCCAGGTTTACCATGGCACACACCAATGAATTTTCGATGCTTTCCGAAGTTATGTGTGTATTTATCGCAGGTTTATAAGTGCCCGGTTAATGGCAATAGGCTCGCCACCTATTACATTGGGACCTAAACATAAACTGGCGAAATGTGGGTGCTAGCACCTCTGCCTACCCCTTCGGGGAATATAGGCGTGAGTTTATGTTATGTTAAGTATGTCTTTTAATACGTATCAGTTATCATTATTTTGATTATTTGTTGGTTAAAGACACTTTCATACAATATGACATTTTTGTCTATTTTTAATCCAAGTAGATATAAGGGCTCGTACACAAAACTGCGATGCGACGTCACATCGCAAAAATCTGCGAGCCTTTTGAACAGGGTCAAAAGTTCTTGCGTAGAGGGAGCTCGCAGATTTTTGCGATGCGACACCGTATCGCAGTTTTGTGTACGAGCCCTTCGGGATTCGTTATATTCTTAGGACATCTTTTAAATAACCATCGTTTATGTTATTTTTTTTTTTATTCTCATACATTTTTTTTTGCTAACCATTAAATATGTAGGCGGTCTTGTGTAGTAGGTATACCTATGTTAGAGTTTATGTTTTCGGGCGTCGCGTCCTCAAATCCTTAGTTCGATTCTTGGTTTGGGCCTGCTATCAGGATTTTTTTAACTTTTTTGTTTGAAATTCTCAGTAGCAGCATAAAGTATATCACTTCTGCTTACCTTTACTGAAGCAATTTGGATCATAATCAGTCTGAATGGATCTGTAGTCTGAAATGAGTTAATAGCCATAAATGAACTTATTTAGCCGAAAGCTGACAAATTGTTTAAAGTTACCAGGAGCATTTGATAATCCAAAAAGTTATTTCTAATTCTAGAAAAAAGGTTTGAACCAATTAAACGCTACGTGGGTACAATACTAAAAAGACATAATATCAACAATTAAAAAAGTAGTAAAAAAATCTTTCCAATCGAAAATCAACGGCCAAATTCATTTTATCAAATTCCCATATCCTGGCCGTACTTCTACACGTGTGATTAGGGCCTTAACAGATAACTGTGGTGATAGTTTGACATCGGTTGACAGGTGCTCAGTCCCATGACCCGCTTGACCAATCGCACCATTATTGTTACAAATTACCCTTTGATCCGACCCCCGATTGTGTGCGGAAGACCTAATTACACGACGTATTTTTGTGTATTCGAATATTTTTTATAATCTGTCATTTTGTTGAATTTGAACATGTAGGTATCCGAACAAATATCACAACTATGTTGTACACATAAATAATGAGTCTTGTGTTATGTGTACATACAATGAATATTTTCAATTTTATTGTTTTCAGATTAGCATTTATACATTTTTTTAAAAATTCACCGAGTTTTTTCTTATGTTTTTGCAATTTTTTGGCATGGTTATTGGAGCTTTTATATCAAAAACTAAAAGAGGTGTATGTGTACTTTTTGAGCCAGCGCGGGGTGGCTATGCCGACTCGAACCGACCAAACTAAAGTAGACACTAAAACTCTATATTTATTGAACATTAAATTTTTATTTAATTTTTCTGATATATGAACTAGCAAAGAAACAAAGACATTGATTTTATTTTTTATTTAATCGTAGGTACGCAAAAAAAGCACAGAACAGCAAAAAATAATCTCTTAGATACCATTGTCAGGGTTAATAAAGTATACAGTTTCCATTTTCATTCTAAAAAGTCCAAGATAAAAAGTCGATTAGATAAAAGCTTTTATCTAATACAAATGTGTTAAGTGATATCTTTCTTTTTTAAATTTATTGCGGTTTTGTCTTTGGCCGGGTTTTTAGAGATTGAAATATAACAAAGATATTTTTTGAATGATGATTTACTTACTACACGCAAC
The DNA here is from genome assembly GCA_914829495.1 of Eilema sororculum. NCBI lineage: Eukaryota > Metazoa > Arthropoda > Insecta > Lepidoptera > Erebidae > Eilema > Eilema sororculum. The sequence continues at coordinate 7,255,092 of OU618532.1, forward strand.
AAAGATAAAGTAACCCTGATGATAAAGGTTGACTTTATATGAGTCAACGGTTGCTAGGGTACTTGCTACTTACTTTGATGGTGTCTGTGGGGGCGTAGCGGTCACGCGGTCGTACCAATTTCGTACCTCTGCGCAGCGAATTCGATTCTCTGCTTGCATCTTTAGTGGGTGCTTCTATCGAAAATTATTTTTAAAGTATTTTCTTCCTCTTAGCTTGGAGTCTAACTCGGTTTACCGGACTAAATGCGGATTTGGCTGGACTTCGATATTTCGATAATCGACTGCCATCTGGCCTGCACAACCCAAAACGATATCAAAGCATTGCAAACTATTGCAGTTAAAACAGTTGTTGAACTTTTGTGGACTCCAAGTACCCGTAGCGACGGCCATAGATGTTATTATGGCAACCGGGACGAAGGTACATACAAAAATACCTAAGTTGAAATACCCACGTAACATGTTGTTCAGTTTTCCGAACAACTATTCGGTGTTGCCAGATCAATTAAAAACACGTACGGGTAATGTGTTGCCAGCGATGAATATTTAATATTGCCGTGTTATATTGTTTGACAAAGCTGTTAATGTCACTTTGGCATGTCATGGCGATCAACCGATCACTATCTATTGTTTTTCAATAATATACAATTGTTATTAAGCAATTTAAATTCATAGAAATTGTTCGACATTCGGTCATTCGATCGGGTTTTATCCATCTATAAAACTTTAATAATAAACTCAATAATGTATAATTAAGTATTTGCTCTGTTTTCAATACATCAAATAGTATTTAATGTTCATTTCAACTGTCTTTAAATTGATATTTATAAATAATTTATTATTTTATCGTGTCGAGTAGGATTGATGAACTGATAGAGGTCTTCGGTATAAATCTGGATAATTCAGATATTCTGTTATAAATAGATTTAGTTCAAGGTATAATAAAAAAAAACTTTGTTGTTTCATGTCTCAACACTTGAGATTACCACTATCTGACCTGAAAATCAAACCAAAACGTCTAGCGCAGATACAAAAGCAACTCATTATAAATTGCGATCCGTTAAAAATTAGTTTCAATTTAACGTGTATTCGCGTAAGCTTTCGACAGTATCAAATAAAAAAAGAATTAAAAAAATATAACAATTCCCATACGTATTTCCGAGTAAAGATCTAATAGAGATACCGCAAATGAGCGTTCACAAACCGCGTTCAGGTAAAAATTAACCCTCCGATCGCGACGTACGATGTATTAACATGTTATTAAGATAAACGGTGTCCCCTACCCCCGGATATTAGGGACGATCGGATGTATTGTATTTAATTGACCCGTGAGGGTTGTGTTTGTATAATTGTGAACATTGTCGTTTCGTAATACTCAACACTTTCATAATCGATATGAATTAATTACTGCGAGGATTTACATGGGAAAGTCACAATTGCTATATTCCAGAGTCTTCAATTAATAAAGGGGTCATTTTTGGTTGTGAATGTGTTCATTTCTTAATAAATTTCGCTATAGAAGATGGAAATGAGTTTTAAAATGTGGTTATGATGGGGTATCGTTCACTCCCCTTGGATTAGTCATTACCGGTGGATGTTCTCCTCATATGCTCAAAACGTTTTAGTGATAGACAAGTTATACTAATTACGAGTGAAAACCCAAAAACTATTGAAAATTAGGTTTTGGATCGGATTTCATTCTCGTTATTATCGATTTTGTCTTTGTCACTTTATTTTCGTTTAGAAGTTGTACAATAGAATACCAACTGCTTATTTTCTATCTGAAAGTTACCCTATATGTTCTTTTCTGTACTTCTGATAACGATTGCTTCATTAAAGATCTCGATATTAGTTTGGATTATTGCCCCGCGATTGGCCTGCATACTGTACAACATATCAATTCCCTCTTTCTAAAGAGGATTCGTTTCACCATTACTTCCATATATCAGAACGGTAGACAATGAGCTGTAAACTTTGTGGCATAACGCAGTTCGCGCGTTTGCGCAGACCTCCTAATTGGTCATAAACAATGAATGCACCAAGATTGCGCAGTAACACCTTGAATTGACCACGGAGGCGTAGCTTTTATGGTAGAAACTGATGGAAAGTGCATGTTAAGGCTGTATTGTGGGCGGATTTTAAAGGATAATTTAAAACGGCTATGATTAGGTAGTGTGAAATTAGAGATATGGCTTAATTGTACTGCCTAGCTAAGTCTAATTGCAGTTTCTAAGTGCGTCTTCTTGACCTCAGTTTACAACTTCCTTGAGATATTTGTGTAACCTTAATAATCAAGTCGGGTTAGGAGTTGGAGGTATCGTAGAAAACGACTAAGGGATAGGGCTTTTCTCCAGCCGACAGTAAACATACAGTTCAAAGTGCTAGCTTAACGGCAATAAGCTCTTCTCCTACATACCCCGCGAAATGTTAGTATTAATACACCTCTGCCCTACCCTTTATGTTGTTCACAGGCGTGTATATAATATAATATATATAGGCATGTATATAAGAGAGCAGATCTAGGAACCAGAATACAAGTTTGGGATGTCACGTGGATTGGCACTCGGATGAAGAATCCCTTAATTTTCGAGAAATACCCACAATTGTGATTAATAGAGAGTGACTTATCAGAAATAAATCGAGACTTAATGGACGTCAAAGTTTTAATTGAGCTGATTATAGTTACGGGTGGACTGTCATAACACTTGTGACTTTAATCAGTGTAATCCGATCTAAACGTCGCGGTTGGGTAAACAAAAGGTATTGGGTCATTTAATGTTCCCTTTTTGTCTAGTATGAGTACAAGTAGCGAAACTTTTAATATAGAGTGAGCTTTTAATATAGGATTTTTGCAGATTTGTGTTTTAAATATATTTTTCAAATTTGGTGTATTTTTTTCATTTGACTTGACTATACCAAACACGGATTGGAGAACCGATTTCGTCTAAAATTATCTGCAGCAAAAAAAGGCACTTGGTTACCGACTCTAACGGAGTAGTATACTAAACTTCACGTGGAATTCTTACTAAGTTATTAGGTCATATTCAAAGATTTTGCAAAACCTTTAAAACAGACAACGGCAAAATGACCAACATTTTCACACGGTATAGTCATACGTATAAAAAATAAGTCTTAACGCATATGATAAGTCTAATAGCATCAAAACATTTGCCGTATGTTGCACAAATGCATGATTCGTATCTATAGGCGATCAGTGTTCTATATCAAACGGTGGTACAGAAAACTGATCTGTTCTGAGAATAGCTCAGCTAAACAAAGTTGTACTATAAGTGCAGTACACATGCGATACTTCTTAAATTAAGGAACTTAAGGCTCAAAACCCTAATGAGGAAGGGAACATTTTATTGGTCAGAATGAACGGTTAGTATCTGAAAAGCAGCTTAAACTTCAGCATAACCCACTATAATCATAAAACGTTCGATCCAACATCCAACTCATATATAAATTGAAAAATATCGATAACTTGCTTCTGCCGATTCAATTAAATTGTACCGCTAAACACCAAATCCCCAAGCAGAACAAATACAGTACCATATGAAACACTAAAATTCAGTGTGAAAGCGCTGTTCAATCGGTTGCCGCCGCTATAAACTGCGGTGGTGTTCGGCCCCACTAATTATGGTCATTTGGCCATAAATACTGGCCATCGATCATAAAGACCATAACTCGCGCTCGTAAAACAGATAGGGATATGTTCGATGTATGCAAATCTTTGGTTATCCAAACGCCTTCGGTTACCCTATGGCAGTTGAAGGGTTGATCTTTGCTGTTTGTGATATTTCCATTGCATGCAAACTTTTTACACATTTTTTTTCCTATTGTAAAAATTAAATGTAGAATTTGAAAATGTTAGAATAATTTAACCCTATTTGTTAAAGTTAATTGTTAGTAGTAAGTAAGTACATATTATAATTATATTATGGAAATTAGTATCGATTCCTACAAAACCTACAAAAGCAAGTTAAAATCAATTTTTAGTTTTGTCTCAGAATCATCATTTTAGTGTGGTTTTGGCTGTATCTGAGGTTTTTATCTGAATTCCCGTAATCTGCCAACAGCTTGTGAAAACCATGATCATGGAGGGCACACTACAATTTAAATGAATAAATATATGGCCTCGTTAAAACGGTTCTATTGCGGCTACAAAAAGTCAGGCAAGTAATACGATTTAAAATATTTTTTATTAGAAATCTATAGATCTATGATGCAATCTAAGATACAATAATACTACTCAGCCTGTAAGATTTATTTGAGACAAGAAAGTTATTAAAATTTGCAAAATGGCCATTTCCGGTTCATTTTAATTTTTCTATAGGTATCTAATAAAACCTCATCTCTAAGCCTTAATAATAATAAATACTGGAAAGTACAAAAAACGTTTTGAAAATATGTGATAGGTACTCTTTGGGACCAGGACTCCAATCTCATGATGTGGTCAACATCGGATACATAGACCTTTTGCTTGAGAAGACTTTTATTTTGGAGTTGCATGTCCGTTTATGCCTCTTTTTGGTCTTTTTCCGGAGAAAGGCCTGCATCAGAGCCTTGAGATCAATCTGCAGGTGTATTGGCTTGAAAAGTTCGGGAGACTGGGCTTCATAGATCTTGTTTGGATCATCACTATACCCAACTAACGATGTAAAAGTTCTTCAAAAGTTAACTTTACTTCATCTGGTACAGGACTTCAAATTAACCATCCAGTGTCATTAAAAAGTTTGCAATTAATAATGACGTATCATTAATTGCAAACATTTTTTATTGACACATGTCCAATGTGATGTCTGTTCCCGTCTGATCCTCTTTGGCATCTTGTCTTGTTATTTGTAATGGTATATTGTTTTTAATATTCATAAATTCAATAAAAATATCTATACAGTTACAGCTGCATATGCACCGAGCGAAATCAGCTAACTAACTTACATTATATTCATGACACGTGCGCTACCAGAAGCTCTCGTAACTAGAGATCAATAGCTGGATCCGCACGACCCTGTGCTTTTTTTTAAATATTTTCAGAATATTTAAAAAAAGCACAGGGTCGTGTATTAATTTTTTATTTTTTGCCATGATTAATGTTTCCGCGCTTGCGAATCTTCACCGCATAAACTTAACAGTGCATTCTGACAGCAAGTGAATGCAACCCTAAGCTAAACCATAGACAATAAAATAAAAAGCACAACTCAAAGCGATTCATTTGTTTACCATTTAGTATGTGAGCCATTACCGATGGTAAAACTTTCGTGTTCAAGTTCAGTTTATATTAACGAACGTACGGAAACGGCTCGTAATCATTTTAATTTTAATTAAAAGTGGAAGCAAAACCGGCCAGTAGAACTTTAGAAATATGCTTCTGTAGTGATCAACAATTATTTTAGAAAAAGCGTATCATATTTTTATAATAGCTCCACGGTGTAATCGAGCATTTATCTCGAGTTTTCGCTATTCGTAACAGGTGTAATATTAATAACGGTAAATATTTGTTAGAAAAAATATCGTAAAAGTTAGCGTGCGTTCCCACACTAGTGGTTGAATTGGTCAAATTAATAGATGTGTACGATTTTTATATGTTTCACGTTTATTTTTAATGTTCTTGCGTACACAACTATGGAGTAATTTTGATGGTCCATCGGTGTTGGTATTGTTATTGTGTAATTGCAACTGCGAGCAGCGAGCATGTACCGTTCTACGTGTGTTCTGTTTTGGAACGAATGTACCTACGTTTGTGTCGCCTTCGTATCCTTATGACAACCTGCTTCTAGGTTGTGATTTGTTCTGGGGTCTGTACTATTTAATACTATGTATATACTTAGGTACTTTTACTAATTCAGCCCAGTGTAGTGAGTCCTACATAATAGTTTGCCAGACTGGAAAAACTACATTTCTGATTGCGTTGAAAGAAAAAGCCTACAACAGACACGAGTCGATACGATATCTTATCCGTTCATAAGCTTGAGTCCTGAAGATCTTTGTCAGTCCCCATTCAACCCTTACAACACGTAAATGCGGTAACTTTGCCTTTAATAAAACTAAGCAAACCAAAATAAAGATCAAACTGTACTTTAGGTACGAATAAAATGTATTTCGAGAGGATAATAATTGAGTATCTTTAGGATGCAGCTCAAGGTGCCTCCAACGATATTGTTTTAACCTTTCGACGCCGAAGGTTGGGCTAATTGTCCAATGATCCAATCAAACGATTTTTCACAGAGAAATCGTTATTGTTTATCATTTACCTTTGATTCAGATGTAGTGTTGATTGAGGTTGTTGGACAGTTTAATTAATGCAGCCGCATATTTTGGTGAGCGATGAATCAGGTTTCAATCTTTTCCTGTTTAGATTTAGGGTTCATAAGGTTCCGTACTCCAGGGGTACATAAATAATGGTAGCGTATTACCACTCCGTTGAGGGATAAGATAGGGATAGCAGGGGTTGGCTTTCAGCCTAACTACGAATTTATCGAGTATGTATCGATCATAGTAAGATCCACGTCATCCAACCAGGGTCAACCCTTATTTCTATAATTTACATGAAGTGATGAAATTATTGGTTAACAGTTTGATTATAACAATAAAATATTTTAATGTTTTGAAACAAGTTACTCCAACATCCCTGAGGACAAAGCTCAAACTTTCTATCGAATTTCGTCGGCAAACACTAAATAGAAAAACTACTTCAGGTTAGAAGTGCTTAAGAAATGTTAGCTTTAGTTGTATGTCGGCGAGCAGCTCTACGAATACTCTCAGTATGTTAGGTAATACATACTTAGAAATTGAGTTCTCACTACATTGCACCGTTTAGGATTATCTTTAGTTCTCATTAATTAATTAACCTTTTCGAAACGTATCCAAAATGTTTCCCATGTAATTAGCATGATCTGCGATTTCAAGATTTCTAAATGGATGTGAAAGCATATTTTCCACAATCGTTGGGACAATCAATTTCATATACAAATGATTTATACTTAGATCTTTGCAAAAGTTGTATTTTAGAAAGTAAAAAATACGGTCAAGATTGTTATACCGCAGGAAAATAAATCGAAAATATCAGTAAAAGGCCACGCTATTATTTATTCAATCAACATAATAAAATAGCAATATATAACCATAAAATAATCTGAAGAAACGCAAAAATATAATTACAAGACGAAACGTTTTACATAATTCACAATCGGTTCGATGAGATCACTGTCATATCGATATAATTCTCGATTAAACGTATATCGATGAAGTATCGAGTCGAACGTGACGATTGAGCACGTTGATTAGTAGTCAATTAAGTGTTCCCATAACACCGCCAATAAAAGTATTCGGTGATTTGGAAGTATTTTGTTGTAATCAATTTTTTGATGTCGGCGTCCGTTTGTGGAAGAACAAATGGTCGTTTTATTGGCGTACCGAATTTAGTGAGGTCGGTGTCGAATACGCTTACCGGACTTCGCTCTAGGGTATAGCCAGCTTGCGAGAAAACCTTTGAAAAGAGAACGGCACTGGTTATGCATGCACGTGTGATTGGTTTGCTTGGATTCTTAGTTTGCTTTCAATTCGCTAAAATTCTTGTAAGTAGGTATTTGGAGTATATAATATAATTTTAATAAACGCCAAGCAATGAGCATACCTCTTACTTATTACCTACGTCAAAATAAACTAATACTAAAAATAAACGGAAAATATTGTGAGCTATTTTTACAGCTTGAAATAATTTACTTTTATTTAAAATTATTCATATTCTGCACGGTTGTTATTGCTGAGTCTGTGATAAAGAAAAAAATACTATTTATTTATAACGAATTTCGAAACCTCTCAAAATATAGAGAGCAAAACCATATTACCATAAACAAAACTCGTGTAACTTTTTAATGTGCGTACGGAACCTCGACAAGGCACCAATCACACGGGCCGCACCGTGTCGAAAGGCCATCTCAAGAAGCCGAAAGCCGGCTTCGGTAAAATTTTATAGTTTATAATTACCAGTGATTGCCGGCGTGACCCATGATCCGCCAGCTCAACTGTTGATTTACATTTTTTGCCCCCAAACGTTTGCTAAAGGGTTAACATTTCAAGAGATTTCTTAGACAGGAATTGGGCTCCCGATATTTGCCATCCTGTCAATATTATATTGATTGACACCGATATCACGATATTGGATTGTGATATTTATAAATTGTCTAATATCTTTCTTAGAATATGATCATATTTTTGTTCAGAAAAGTTATTGTTTTGCGTGTATAACGATTAAGTAACAAATTTTTGTTACCGGCTCTACCGACATGTACCTATTATTGATCCCGTTACTGCGATTAGTAGGAGCGGAGCTCGGGATAAAATAGTATTTCAGACTATTAGAACAGTTAAGTATCTACAGTATTTCACTTTTTTGTGGAGGAGCAACAGACATCCATTCTCGAAAACGAATATTGGTAGGATAACAGTGTAACGTTAAGGTTGTAGGTACATGTAAGTGAAACGTATCTTCATAAAGAATACGCGAGGATATGTTTCAGATATGCTTGTTTTCTTACCTACCTTGTTCCATTTCAATATTGCCTTACTCTAAATTTAAATTCACGGACATGAATCTTATCTCAAAAGAATTTAGGTATACGATAAAAGGAGATAATAATTCTTCAAAAATTATATTCAAGCGAATAAATTATTCTAATAGACTTGGTTGTTTTAATAATTGTATTTATTTTTCCTCTACCCTAGTCAATTAGCAGGCGTAATAGGAACATCAAGTATGTATGTCATGGACCCGTGACGAGAAGCGCGATTACATCACCTCGCCTAGACATTATGACATGCCGAGTTGGTTCTCTTAACAAAAAACATATTAATTAGGCTGCATGCGCATGTAACTTCGTCCAAAAGACGTTAGTTCAAGTCTGTGGTTAAACACAGAATAAAAATTTATCAGCCAGATGTTGTGGTAGGTGTATAGAAGTTTTCTCTGTTTACTAAGTTTATTAACTTACAAAAAAAGTAAAAAGTTATCAAAAGTCATAGTTGGCAACATGTGGGTGTTAATTAACTTCTGCCTACCCCTTTGAGAATTTAGAGGCGTGAATGTTATGTACTTTATGTACCTCCTAAAATATTCATCAGTATTTATTAAATATATCAGTATCATTATTCATTTTCAATTAACATTTATTTAAAAATCTTTTCTGTATCTCCATTCTTTAGTTAGTTATGTCATAGTTTTTATTTTCTCAGTTTTTTTTAAATTTTTGTATTATTTACAGTTTGACGTCATAAATGCGAAATAAAAAAAATCTTGGAAGGCTGGTAGGTGATCATTTAATTACAAGGCTTCGCCACCTAGGTCCTTAAAATATCAAAAAGTAAATGTAAGAACACAGTTAAGTACATATTACTTTATATGTATGTACCTATAAATCTATGTTTAGCTACGTATGTACTTAATAAAAATATATTTCGCAAACTGTCACCGAGTTAGACTAGAATAAAATAAAAATACCAGAAGAATACACTCACCTTTGTCTTGCTCCCGCCGATAGACCCGGGTCTAATAGACCCAGTCTCGTAGAACCTGGTCAGGATCTTGCTCACGCAGCCATGGGAGACCAGCAGTTGACGGCTGATGTCACACGGCCGGACGCCCATGATCGCCAGTTCCACGATCCTCTTCCGAACCACGTCGGGAAGCGGGCGGCCGTTCACAAACACTCCCCCGAGCTGGTTTACTCCGGCTTGGCCTGCGGAAAGATGGATTGTATTACTACTAGTACTACTATATCATCTTAACATGTTTATCTGTACTCATTCTCTCTCTTTAGTTGGTCATCTATCTAATCCTCGTGTTAACCCCGTCAACCCTCAACGCGGAAAGTTCCCAAAAGAAGTTGCGTCAAGTATAGCGTAGGCCTTGGACTCAGGACTAACTACAGCAGATTACATCCTATTTTGTACCCATTAGTAGCATGCAGTGGGTCTAAGTGATAAGTACTCCACAGTTTACACATCTCCTGTAGCTACTCCATGGCGTACAGGCGTGAACAAAACATAAGTAAGTATTTATTTTTAGCTAAAACCTCATGTATCGACACGAAAATAATCGCTCTATGGGAAAATTCTCTTTGTTTGAAGTAGCCGGCGTTGGAAGTTACCTACAAGATTTCAGTAGTCGTTGAAATCTTATTGCTTAATGGACGTGAAGCTTGGCTAATAGAACTTTGACAGCTACGGTAGTAATATGACACGCACGATGAGTGTTATTACACGCTTGTGGGGATGTAACGTGCCTGGCGCTGTCATGCTAAAGGAATTTTGTGTTTATTGAGTAAATCTAAAAGGTGTGTAAGCCATTGTCATCCTGATAGCTATTTCTCAGTTTCTTTCAAAGTTTGCACCATGCGGGCAAACTTTTTTCTTTTCTTTCCAGAAAACTGAAAATCTTTTGGAAGTCTTAGTTTAATGCACTCACTGTCACCACTCTGCAAGACATAAACTTACTTACACTCACACACATGCACGCACGCGCATACTCGCTCTCACACATAAATACAGACATATATTCACTCACATACACATACCAGTACATCATATTATTATCCCTTTATTACCCATGTTACTACCAATACCTTACAACTGGTTGATCCAATCTAATGTGTATTAAGCATTAAAATTAATTAGGTACAGTATTATATCTAAATCTACAATATATACAAAAATAAGAAAAAGAAAAACAGGGGTGAAAGAGACTGCAACTTTAGGCATCGTAGAATTCCTCCCCATCGACCTCTACCGGAACCGTGCCCAAAAGGCTGGCGGCATTACCCCGCTGAATAGCGATAGCAATTCTTTGAGCGAGGTAAAGGCCAGCCCTATGGTCACGGGAAGAGTCAATTAGACGCTTCGCCATCTCTTTGAATAGCGCGCGCGCACTTGGACCCCACGGACCCAACGTTTCGACTCCAAACGGCTCAAATATATAATTATCAGTTAAATTGGTATATTTGCGCCGTTTGAGAGTCTTCGCTGATGCAGCAGCAGCGCATGCACAGTCCATCGTACTTGGAAGATGGGAAGGCGCCAGAGTGTCGACACACGTTGCGTCCCACACGGTTCAAGTATAGCTGACGAGAGCCCGACGGATAATGTCGTTAATATTGGCATGACGAGACATGCGGCCTGCGCTCCTGCTGCAAGATAATCCGTGATGTCCAAGGCAATCGACTGCTTCTCCACATAGACATCGATGCGGAGAAACGCACGATGCAAAACTAGTAGTAACTCCGGTAATTGAGTTACTCTTCTTACTACTAAAGTTGAAAGTTGTTAGAACAGTAAAAAGAAATTACCCATGATACTACCGTAAAATAAAATACATAATCAAACAAAATTGACGAATTTGAATTTTATTGAATTAACATGAAATAAAAAAAAAGAAACAGACAAAGAACAAAATTTCCAATGAAATAAAAAATAAAAACATGCCAATTACAAGAATTGCTTGTGAAATAAAAAAGAAAAACAGGCAAATTACCGCAATTGATCCTTTTGACGTATAAAACCACATACGCAAAACACCAACTCACGATTTTATGGTGTTATGCGGATGAATTAGAAAAGATACGTGAAATACCAACTACGTACAATTCCACAAACGCAAAACACCACCTTATGAAGTTAGAAGTTTAGAGTTATTTATATGAATTCTGAGGGCTTATTTGTGTGACTTTGAAAATCGGAATAGGTTCATAAATTTGGAATTAAATACTTCGGAATTTTGAGTGCACCCGTCAAGAGAGGCAAAATAAAACAAAACTTATTTCTTACAGGTATAATAAGTAGAAATCAAAGAAAACGAAATTAAATTCGTAATCATGCACAAAATAACTAAAACGACTTAAACATACCTATAGTTAATGTGTGTAAAGTAAAAGAGTTACTCTAATTATTGTTACATAATAATTTTAACATTATCAATTTTCTCAAAAAATCCAATGGCTGAATATGCCTCAATTTTTTCTTACATTGCCTATCAAAGCCGATATCCAACATTACGCCGTTTACTTTTTACACGGGTTTTTTAGAAAATCAATGATTGCCCGATCATTATACCCAGCCTCTATTTTAATTTTATTTATGAAATACAATAAGGATGAGTTTCTGTGGATTCTTGAATTAAGTCTTCGGTTCCATCCTTCAAGAGGATTGTTGGTCCTATGTCGTTTGTTTGCCACGCTAATTAATTGTAATGGATATTTGATGGAAGTAGAGGTAAATTTGCAGCAAACGTCGTCATTCTTCTATACTCTTTGCTTAAAATCATTGCTCAAAATTGCTCTAAAATGATTTGCTTATGTGATAGTAGCAACTTGAAATGTGTACTTCCAGATACAACTTTTTTACTGCCAAAATGACTGCTTCCTCAAAGTCCGCTTTAAATTCCTCAATATTGACATCCAATTTGTTCTTGAGTACCTAATTGAAATAGACGAACATACAACAGGCCAAAACAGTTGTAAACTTATTTTTCGAGCTACAGTAGGCAACGACGGTTCTAAAATTTAAATCTGCCAGTCTTGCCGATTATGCCGATATTTCTAAAACTGTTGGGTATTTTATTGTTTTGTCAGGCTTTAGTCCTTGTTTTAAGATTATATAGTACATCCTAATATCATTAAACGTTGGTAATTGAGGTAAAAGTAACATCCACGGGAAATCAAACATAGGATAGCTCGTCGTTTGTAGTGTTTTATCTTGAGATAAATTTCTGCACCCAAGACAAATTACATATATTAATGTATTACTATAATTAACTGATGGCGAATATAAAAGATGGAAAATACTACTCACGGCGCATATCTGGACCTTGGATGTAAAATTCGATGCGTCAAATAATTGAACTGCAGTCTGCAGTGCGCGCGCTGGTTGACTAAATATCGTAATCGGTCTTTGAATGTCAAGAGCGGGTCTCAACATGCGACTGCACGTGATATTCCACTCAATATTCATTGTTATTGTAGCTCAGGGAGCTATACTGCGTTCATATAATATTCATGATTTCATGAGTACGAGTATCCAACGGGTATATTCATAAATGTTTCATAACGTGATGATGTCAGGGGCACCTCTAAACATTGCATGAGCTTACTAATTTTTCTAATGATTAATGATGAACTAAAACACCTTATTACAGAAATTCCGAAGCAATACTTGAAATATATATAGAAATATATACATGCAGGCTACGTGTGAAAACCATAGTACTATTTATCTATTCTGTGACATAACCCTTCTTTACAGTTGGATAAAACAAAAAGTTGACTTGTTTTCCTTTTATTTAAGCTCGCGAGACCCTTATGGCATCTACCAACTCTATTCTGGTACTTATTCACCATTACCAAACTTGCGTTAACCCCGGTCCTACCCACGGACTTGTATCAAAATATATAAAAGTCAACTACAATTGAGTTGTTGTTACATGGGTATTGCTATATTGTCGCGTACACGTATTTACCCACACCCCGTCATTATTAACATAAATAACTTAACCACCACAGAACGAACTATAGGCTATAAAGCCTGCAACTTGCAGTTAATCAAAAACAACATTTATATCTCAATTACAAAAGCCCCTTGTTCACCTGTCTCCATTTCGTCCTAATATTTATTTGATTGCCAAATTTGTATCGCTACCTTGAATACCGTTGCTCGGAACCGCCATTTTGAAAAAAAATGTCTAAGATGAAAGATATTGTCGTTGAAATTTATCGGCCAAGTCGTTAATTAAGGGTATAATGAGATGCTTTGTCTATTTTTATGTAGTTTTAAGTTGTATAGAATGTTTTAAACTTTTTTATGCCTTGTAACAGAAAGGGCGCTTTTTAATACTTGTTAGTATTTGTGCCATGACAGTTATTGCCTATGTTCCACAAATAAGGTTTTATTTCGATCTTATCATAGTACACTGCAATAGTACAGTAAAATATATTTAACGATATTTATCACAAAAATAAATATAATTGCATTGCATCTGAAATTTTTTTTCTTATGAATATTACCTACTAGCTTTTGCACGCGGTTCCGCCCGCGTGGGTGTCGTTTATCGCGATCAAATACTAGTAGAAGAGTTCACCCGTTTATTCTTAGCACAGAATTTGACACCCATAAACTTAAATATACTAACGTAAATAAACCAACAGTCTTCTCATTTCTGCGCTACTAAATTTAAAATAGCAGTATTGTCAGTGGCAGTCAAGTGACAATGACTTTTACATAAGTGACATTGCCTGCAATGCAATATCGATATAACAAAATTAGCAATATTATATATTTGGTAGTATCTAACCGAGCTTAAAAAAGGAGTAGGATCGTGCCTTAATATCAGATGCTTTTTTTTAAAGATTTGGTATTATATTCTTCATCTTAGAGTCAATCTCAATATGAGTTGCATCCGAACCCTGGAAAAGCAGACCCTAGGTTCCGAGGTGAACTTGTAACCTGTGGTTTGTTTTTCTAATTTAACTCTGAGTTTGATTAATCTTTGTTTTGTTTTTTTTTTAAATTTTGCATATTTTTTCATCAAATTCATTTTTAACGACGTCAGTGGTTTTCCCTGAAATTCAGAAGGTTGTGGCGATGTATCTCTAATTTTAACCTGGAATTAGAAATTATTCTGTTAGAATATATTTATAACAAAGTTTGGTTAGTGAATATTTTGTATACTTCATACTTTGTGACCTAAACCACATCCCTATACAACTTCAATCTTTGGAATAAACTACATAAAGTTATAGATGCAAATACCATGGGTAATCGACCTTTTTTTAGTTTACGACGTTTATTTTGCTAAATATAGCAGCGGTTCTTAAAGCGTCTTCTGCGCACCACAGAATTTATGCTACTCTCCTATCCAATGTAAGTATACATTTTTGCCTAAAATTTCTATTTTTTTTTTACCACTTAGGTGGCAGACAAACACTTAGTCCACCTGATGGGAAGTGATCACCGTGGCCTAATCCATCAGTACCACAATGAATAAATACGTAATAATAAAACTATAGTACACAAATAATAGCGATTTATCGATAGATTATTTGCTATTAGTCAATCCCTGTGCCTTACGGTATCATATTTTTGTTTACAGATATTTTAATAACAAACATGTATTTTCCATATTAGTATAATATTCTGAAAATAGAGAGCTTGCTGCATTATATTGAATTTAATACAGAACCATTTTGGGTTATATTCTATGAAAACCAACACCATGAAAGTACAGAGTGTGAACTATGACCTGTGAAATGTATCTTATTTGGATTATTACAACAAGCAAGGCCACAATCTCGTACATCACATTTAACCATTATTATATTCCGTTAATGATAAATTTGCGATAAATGAAATTATAATGCAATTTTTTTTTCCACTCACAAGCTACTTATATAATCTATACAATTTATTACATTTACATTAAATTATCCTCTAATTAATGCAATGCAATTTTTTTTTTATAACAGTGGGTTATTTCTCTGATATCGATTTATAGGTTCCCAAAAAATCGTTTTACCATATAAGTACTCTGTCTCCTTCTTACACCTAGGTTTTTATATAAGCGAATGTATCTCACTCGCACACCTTGTTCGTCTAGTTACTATACTAAGTTTATGGGTTAGCCTGTAACCCTAATCAGTACTCGTAGCAAGGATAGCCCCTAATTCGGAGTTCTAAGAATTCATTAAATTTTATTGTTGAAAGATTTACTCATTATCATCATAAATATTCCAGTCTTGAAATAAAAATAACGGTTTTCAGTCTCACTCGAAACGGTTCATCTTCAATATTTTCCATGAAAATAACAAAAAAAAATATATTACGATTACGATTTTTTTTAAAAAAAAATTACAGTATTTATCGCCATAGTAAAGCTAAATAAAACGGTAATTTCATAAAAAACACCACTACCTACATATAAGCACGCGCTTGGCGCTAGTTGTTTTTTTGTAGTGATTGTGATTGTAGATTGAAGTGATGGGCTGTTGATTTGGTCAAACCTGGAGATAAAGAGCCGTAAGTTGTATTTAAAATTCAAACTTATAAAAATCCAAATTATAATAAAACTGTTGTTAAATCGTTGCCACTTCCTGTCTCGAATCTTCGAGATTCGATAATCGTTTATTAGATATATGATATACCTATATTATTTATAGGCAACGTGTCACGAACGCATATATTACTGATACATATTTGCCAAAAGATCTTCACACTTCCATATCCGTTCATAATCCGATTATTAATAATGAAATCACACACTAATTCAGTAATAAAGCTGCTTCCCGATCCATACATCACTAATGAGAAAAATCAATCACGTTTATACCAAAACCAATTCTAGACGACTGATTTAACTCCAGACATCGACGTAACCGCTACTCTTAACTGACCATTATAAAGTAATAAAACAATTCGTCGATGCCAAGCCTTTTACGACCTTAGCGTATATAAAATTAGCGTTCTAATTTGTCTGCAGTAATTTAGGTTTATGACGTTTTTCTTTAAAGTGAGATACCGCACCCGCCTATACGCGATTTCACGGGTGTTGTCGCGCGGTCCGATCCACGGATGCAAATTACTTCCCTTGCTTTACGATTCCTTCTTCAGGCGGCAACTCGTAATGATTACACCGATTCACAGAAAACAAGACTTTAGTGGTTGCTGTTAAACTTTAATTTTGTTTGATAGGCAAAGTGTCATTAAAAGAAAAAAGTTTGAAAGTAGACGGTCTTCGCAGATGGTCAATAGATGTCCAATATTCTCCGAAACGGTCAGTTCTTGGTACACTCGCTTCCAATCTTGTACACAATGAGCAATAGCAAATTGATAGCTCAGAAGTAGGTACTTCGTCCTATAGCATATTATTGGAATCAAACAGCTCAGTTAGGGCTCATAATATTTGTACTTTGCTTTATCTCTTTTATAGGCAGTTTGCCATTTATTTTACGTCTGATTGATTTTGGTGTGGATTTCACGAACTTTGAACTTTCCAGGAACTTCCAGAATGTCATTACTCGGTGCATTCATGGGTCACTATTTTAGCTGTTAATCCTAGTATATAGTTTATACAAAGGTTTATTAGAACGCGAAACGAAAGCAATGCAATGAAAATTGGGGAGTTTTACGCGTACACAAGATGGCTATAATAAAACTATCTATCATTGTTAGTTGCATTAATATCGTTGTGCTGCATTCAAGACTGCATGAAGTGGAAGAATTATAGTCGGACTAGAAAGAAAGCGAAACTAACACGAAGATGATGATGATATTGCAGAATATAAAAACAGAGGAGATTATTATATTGAAGGATTTATGAAATAGTAGTTCCATTTCCAAAGACTGCCAGACTTTTAGCGGTTAAAATGATTAAAGTGCACAAATACTAAAATTGATCATTTTCCTTTTTCATTTCGGTGAGGTCTTCACGAGAGTAAAAGTTAAAAAAGCGCAGATAAATTCTCATTAAGTAAAGCGATCGTAAATGTATAAACTTCAACGCCCATTGGACTAGAAATACGCTTGTGAGAATTATGAAGACTTTATTGCTTTACTTGTCAATGACAAAGTATAATAGAACTAGGTATTGATCTCTTACAATTATCATGAAAATAATTGTTATAAGAATTGATCTCCAATTCTTATAAGAACGTGCTAATTAAATAGTTAGGCTACTTCTGTGTGGATAATCTCAGTGCAATTCAACGTGACATACTCATTTCAATAACAGACGCACCACATATTGTTGTACTGTGGTTCGAAATTCACAACGGCAGTGCACAATGATTGATCGAATTGCGAATAAATCCTCTACCAGCTTATTAAACACCTGAAGCTATTACATTACAGAATATCTACGCTACTCAGTATTTTATGATGAGTCTATGACCATCGTTGGCAAATCAATACAGACTTTATTGCAAACTAATAGAGTCGAATCTTAAATGTAAGATAGCAGCTTGATTCCACGCGTTTGAAGATAGCCAGCGGGGATTGCGCACGGTGTGCGTTATACCTAATCTCGCAATACCGGTAGCTTTCATTTCTCGCCAATCGAGCGCAGTTACAGCCCTCAATGCCTCCGACACAGCCGCCAACATTAATTGTGCAGTTTACAGTTCAGTTTTATAGCCGGTAGCTGAAGTAACACTCGATGTGTGAAAATTTATATTAAAGGTATATAATAACTGAATTTTATAAGGAATATTCTATATTTTGTAGTGTTGGTTCCCTTTTTTTCGTGCGGAGATCCCCTCAGATACCTCCCCCGCTGGAGCAGGAAGGGGAGGTTATGTCGGACTCGAACCGACTAAAACAGCACGCCGACTGAGGGGCGTGGTGCTAGGCCGGAGGTGAGGTTGTCGCAGTGTTGGTTCCCGGTGCAGTAGAATAAGACCCCCCTTTCTTTTTGTGAGTGTCCTAGAAGGCGGCTAGGGAATAGGGCTGTTCTCCATCCGACAGTAAACATACAGCCCATGACTAAGCCCGCTTGACGGTAGTAGGCTCACCCCCTGTTACGTGGAAACGAAATCATGGCTGGTTAAATGTGGGTGTTCATACAACTCTGCCTACCTACGTGAGCTTAGGTAATGTATGTACCTATGTAAGTATTCTATTACGGGACAGACTGTATGCGGAAGATGGAGGATCGAAAGTAATGGAGCACATTGAGAGAGGCCTATGTCCAGCAGTGAACTACAAAATTCTAATTGATTCTATTGCGATATAGTGAAGAGATTCTATTGCGATATAGTGAAGAGATTCTATTGCGATATAGTGAAGAGATTCTATAGCAATAAAGTGAAGAGATTCTATAGCTATATAGTGAAGAGATTCTATTGCGATATAGTGAAGAAATTTTATCACGATATAGTGAAGAGATTCTATTGCGATATAGCGGTCTACCTATGAGGATTCAATTAGGCTATCGTTCCTAGGGCGTGTCCTTCCTGTCGGAGGGTTAGTTAAGTTTATCCCTGTTTTCATATTAACATCAGTGGCATTCATTACGGCTATTTGGAGTCAAAAACTTCGACAACCCGGCCTTTGATTCTACTGAAGCTGTACTGCCACACTCTTTGCAAAAAATGACATTAAATTTTAGACTTTTTTTCTATACAGCTGAAGTCCAAAATGAAATGAAAACACTTTTATTACACTTTTTCAATAACTCTGCAAGTCATTTAATTTTGAACTTTATCTCATCACTTTAAAGTCTATTATTTGATTAGGCTTTATGAGAATCGCTCTATCTACAGTAACACAAAATCACCAAGAAATAAAGATCAGATGACACTCGCTTGATGTAAAATCGAAGTTCTTCCACTTCATAGTTTGATTTAAAGGCGATCCATTGGTAAAACATTTGGATGAAAAGGGCGTACCTTTTCTAGTATTAAAGGCGGGCAAGGTTTTAGTCAGTTGAAGTGCAACATACCCATATATGTATGTCTCACTCATAGGTGTGTTACGTGCCATGTATGTGAGATGAAGCCTGGGGCTCAATTATCGAAATAAATGGCGCGTCAAGAGGCGTGTCGTAGACTTATGATTTCCGCTGCATTTTTTTAATAATATGTTCACTGTTATGTCACCCTTGGTAGATGAAATAAATAATTGATATTTGCAGTCAAATAAGTGTAAATAAAATAAATAAATATTCTACAACTTTCTACTCAAAGCTATGGTACACAAAGCTTAACTAGCTTGTGTTTTGGAAACTCGTACTTTTTTTTTTGTAAATACATACATATCATACATAGAAATACCCAGACCAATGCATATTATATTCATGTAAACAAATATTTGTATTGAGCGGGAATCAAACCCGCGTACCCCTGCGTAGCAGTCGAACATTCTACTGCTACGCCACAGATAAAAATCGTATGCTATTCCCATACACTGTCTCGGGCCACATCGTGGTGGAATGAAACGTCAACATGACATATCACGAGAGCCAGGAGGCGGGAGTGAGGAACGTTATCATCTGCACACGTTGGAGGTTGACGAGCCTGACTATTCCAGACCAGAATGTTTGTGTCAAATTCATGGAAATCACTTCACATTAAAGAAACTATTGTTTATGATGACATTTATTTTTGTTTGATTATGCAAGGTCAAATTTTGTCTTTCAATCATTGATTTGTACCTATCAGTACATACATACATTTGTATGTATTTAATTGTATGTGTGTGTGTGTGTGTCCGCGCTCCATCATAAGTATGGCCAAGCTTTACGTACAGTCTTTTTTTAAAGAGAATCACGTAACACGTCGCGTTTCCATATTAAGGTTTTAAGCCTTTAAGGGATACCTACCTGGAAGAAATATTAGAAATCATAGATGGATCATGTAGCTAAAAAGGTAAATCATAAAAACCTACGACTATTATCCAATGTTATAAACTTTGTTATTTAACGACAGCATGGCGTTTACAACAATCACATTCTTTAAAACTAAAAAAGCTGGTAAAAGTAGCGTACCACAATTCAGTATTTTAATATTTTACTAACATATGTTATTAGGCAATATGTTTATTGTTTATCTATAGATCTTCCTCTTCACCCGAACGCCAATCCCTGTCAAACAATCAATTAGTCCACTGCTGGACATAGGCCTCTCTCAACCCCTGTTTATTAACAGGGGTTGAGTAATACAAAACTTCCACTTCCAATCTGGTAACTTCAATATCTACTATTGTAGTTACCAGCTTGCCGGGTCAGGTTAACTGGAGACCGAAGATTTTAGTGAGGTTACCATACCTATAGCATTCATGTAAGTCATACGTCTCACTATTATTACATTGACAACAGCAAAGAAATCGTCAATCGCCAGTTAAACCTGTCCAAAAAAACTAGTGTAATGTAAATTTCGTGGAATACATTTAAGATCCGAACTCCACGCGTCTCGGGATCGCTATAACGTTAATGCTCCCAGTTTTACAATCGGTTGGCTGTAAAACCTCGCGGTTTTTTTCTTCGTATATCGACAGTATATCGTCCAGGTTATTGCGCATTTTACATCTTGTGACTGATTTTACTACACCGCCGATTGGCTCACGTTAGGCACAGAAGCAACGATTTTTCGCTCCATACTTTAAGCGTTGATGGGTATTTGGATGTCGTACTCTTAAGTTACGGGTAAAGACTTTGTTTAGGCTGTAAACTGCATAGGTTGGCGCCTTTAGTAATTGGTTTGAGAGAGTTGCTGTCGGTCCTGGGGAAATTGCTAGACATAAAATTCGATGAAGCTTGCTAAGTTAGGGAAGTTAACGTGGAATTTTTATGATGAATATTTATCACTCAATCCAATATCCTTCAGACCACCGGCTATGAAGAAACATCGGCTATTAAATGATAGTCGGATGCACACTGATCGGTGTGGCTTTTCTCAGTGTACCGAGGGTTTATAATGCCACGTCAAATGCCGAAGCCTTAGTCAGTGTCTACAATTTTTAAATGAAATAGAAGAATATGTGCAGATGAGACTAGCACAGTAAGTAATGAATAGATTGATGGATCTTATAATTTTTGTTCAGAAGAAAGGGTATGAGAGAGATTATGATACATCGTGTTCACAGTCCTGTAACCTTTGGGTCGTCTTGCTAGTGCCAAGTAGAGCTCTATTTTTTTCTGTCGATGTTATTGTGTTTTTTTTTTTTTTTTTGTAGAATATTAGAACCGAAGTTCCCTCTAACCCCTCCAACTAAGCTAAATCGCTTGTGCTAGGAGTGGGTTCACGTTGGTAGTGTAATGGCCAGGATCGAACCCGGGACCTCTCGATCGTAGGGCCGACTCCTTAACCACTAAGCTTTGTATATAGTATTGTTATTTAAGTTAAGTAGTATTGTATATAGTATGATATATAGTATGATCATGGAGATCGATCTCGTACCTTTGTCGTGCAGCTTTCTTTAGATATTTTTTTGTATACCTAAAAGACGTTCAAATACCTTTCTGTTTTTATCTACGTGAGGTACATTACACAATGACGTAGCATATAGAACAAGTAAAAAACCATAATTATTTTAAAATTATATGTCATTGCTGATGGTACGCGCACTGCACACACACATTTTCATTACATCATATCATTTCAAGGTGATTTGTGCATATCGTGTGGTGATTTTCCTAAAGGTTGCTTTAGATCTGCTGGTTTATTTAGTATGATAGCTCGATAAGGATTAAAATACTGGTGATCGGCCTTAACGAAAGCTTAAACCGAACTAGGTCAACTGTAGAAGTGATTATAAACTCCAAAATAACTGGATCGATTTGGATGATGTTTCAAGGAATCGTATTAACGCTTCGGGTGATAGGTAACAGAAATTGTTACCCGTCCGGTTGCTAGGAAGGATATATAAAACCGATAATCCAATTCACTGATGACACACGCCTACAATATAATAATAAATCACTGAATAAAAAACTAATGACTTTTATTAGAGGTCAATGATATTGATGCTTGAGTCAATAATAATCTTCAATATATTATTTGAGTATCTACTCGTACATGGAGATTGGTAAACGGAGAAGCGAATAAATGACAAATTTATGAGTGTGGATGCAAAATGTATAATGCTATACTGGACTAATGGATGTTCAAAGATGTATCAAGACTGTTCAGTCGTAATATTACAGGGATACCAGGGTTAAACGTAGCAGTGCCACCCTCAATTCTCATGACTCTCGTTTCCATTCGTGACATATTAAATATCTCTGGTATCCTTAGATTAAATACTAAATAGTTTTAACCTATAATTCAAGGAAGTCTAAGCTATTGTTTATGCGAAGTAAATTGAAGTTTGTAATGCTTTGCGATTGACAGTTGTATCTCAGAGGCTAAGATGTAAACAGATGTATCGTATTTTTTTCATACCAATTATAAGAAAAGACATTATTTTTATTCGGTGCAATTATTGTGTGTGATTATGGACCGGTGTCGCTGCGAGGAATACGCCGCAGCTGTCAAGAAATTGAAGATCTACACAGTGGGCTCCCTGCGCCCTGATATCCACGCTAATTTCGACAGTAAGTGTCGTTGATTGCAATCTTTATAATAATTAGAAACGTATGCGAGTTTATATTACCATTATTACTTCAATTATTGGGTGACATAAAGATGGGCTTTTGGTGGCTCATTTGCTGTCTTGAAAGGTCTATAAAATATTCACCATGTGGCGATGTTCATTTTGATACATTTTTTAATTCTTATTATTACACTTGAATTATATCCACACTTGAATTCACATTATTCCAGTCCGGTAATCCATCGAATCAATCAAGTCCACTGCTGGACTGTGGCTCCTTTGCTGTCTTTAAAGCTCATAAAATATTCACCATGTGGCGAAGTCCATTTTGAACTTTTTTAAATATTACTCTTTAATACCCGGTTCACATTATTCCAGTCCAGAAACCCAGCGAATTAATCCAATCCAGTGCTGGCTTGGATTCTAGTGTTCTCATTATTTCAGTGTTTTAAACGCGCTTGAACGATCCACTGGACTGAATTACGAATCTGCCTATTACAGAGATGTTTCATATTAATCCAGTAGCATTCCAGCCTCGAATTAGCTCGCTGGATTGGAATGCTACTGGACTAATGGATAAAAATGTATCATAAAAAATAGTGACTACAATGACTAATACTCCCACTGACCCCTCCAGCGAAGCTAAATGGCTTGTGTTAAGAGTGGTTCGCGCACTTCACGTCTGTCTTATTATAATGGCCAGGATTCGAGCCCAGGACCTCTCGGTCGTAAGGCCGACTCCTTAAGTAACGGTATAATACTAACTTGAGACCCCGACATAATTTTTCTATTCTCAAGTAAAAAATCTTTTGAAAAAGAGTTGACGTATTTTTTTTTTACTCCTGATAACGTGAAAGTTAAATTTCATAATATTCGGATAAGTAGTTAAGGTGTGAAAGCGTAATAAATAAATACATAACTTTCACGTTTCTAACGTTAAGATTAGTTAGGTTCCCTGTGAGTTTTTTTCTAGACTTTATAAATCAGCCCTTGAATAAATCCAGCGTAAATAGGTTCCACCTAAAGTGTTAAGTAATCTGCCCATAAATATTTACCTTAACCTTTAATATTTTTTTAAACACACTTTTAAAAACTCATGCCTCGGCTTATCGCCTTACTTTTTGGAAGTATTATGGTTCTTCGCCGCTGGTGGGCTGTACCTACGCATGTTAATTTCTCAATAAAAGAATACTAGTTTTTTAAACTTTCGTGACTTGCAGTCGTATTAGATATATATCGGTAATATTTATAAGGTATACCGCTCCCACCCGTGACCATCGAAACTTGGGGTAGGTACACAAAATCTTTATTGATATTACAAATGCGAAATTTTTAAGTTTGTACGTTACTCAATCACGCAAAACGGCTTTAAGGATTCAGCTGACATTTTGCAGACAGATAGATCATAATTCGAACAAGGTTACCCCTCTCACATTTCCGTTTTACCACCGAAACACGATACATTTTTGGTATAAATAGCTTGTATATTAGGTAGGTACTATCTTTTGTCCGCGGCTCCGCCCGCGTGGATGTCGGTTTTAGCAACCAATCCTTTTTCAAGGTCTAATCTGCCCTTATACCAAATTTCACCAAATACGCTTCAGTTGTTTAGTTGTGAAAGCGTAACATACAGACAGACAGACAGACAGACAAAGTTACTTTCGCATTTATAATATTATTATGGATACATACTAGTGGTCATTTCACGCGAACAGGGGGGTCGCGGATTTCAGCACTATCACCTTGAAGTTTATGTATCTCTTAATCTCATCATCATGAATATTATCGCAATTAAATCCGTATTTAATTCAAATAATATTTTTTCTAATCAAAATTTAAACGTTTTATCATTTGCTCATCAAACCACACTTGAATTTTAAATCATAATCGGCCAAAGCCTAACTGAGAACTTCCTATTTTTGTTACTCCGACATATGCTTAGAAGCTAAAATGGACTTACGAAGGGGTTCAGTATGCTATAGATTCCGAAACGGACCTTTCCTTGAAGACCGATAGGTGCTTTTTCACGCTAAAAGAACCAGAAACTGTTGATAAGCGCGTGCTAGTTATTTTGTCGTGCGACAAAGAAAGTTGCTTATACCGTAAGAGAGTGACTTTTAACTAAGACGTATAGTCCTTCACATATATTTTTTTCAAATAATGCTAGAGCTCAGCCATAACACTGCGGTGCGGCGGCGTCGCGTCGTAAAAAATTCAGTACTCGCTCAGTACCTACTGTCGTTTTGCGAAGCGTTGTTGTTCGCATGTTCGCAACGCACTGTTGTGGCTTGGCCCTAAATCCCTATAAATAGTCCGAAAACTGCCAATAAAATATGACTGTTACTAAATCTACCTATCCCTTCAAGATTGCACATTTTCCAGTATAATTATTCATATTGTCTTCTATTGCATTAATCATTTTTTATATTCTTTTCAAGGGTCACCGTACATAACCGCGTGGGTTAAAAACGGTATAAGCCATAACGACTACCGCTTCCTGAAACCTAAGGCGTGGAAGAAGGTGCCTCCCGGCGCGGAGCCGGAGACGGCGCTGAGCGAGAAAACTCGCAAGATCGAAGAAATGTGGTGCCCATTCATGACGCCATTCAACTTAGACATGTTTGATACTGTTGATAATTAAAAATATAACCTTTTATTACAAAACGAGATGAGCAAGAAAATTTATTAAAAAATTTAAATCTATTTCTATTACCTTACTGTAACCACCTATGTATGCTATTGTATGCCATGCTTTTCTATAGATTCCGGCCGTGTATGTTCACATTTTACAATCTAAATCTACAGGCAGAAAGTGTCGGTTGCTTAGTGGTCACGGAGTCGGGTTTACGATCGAGAGGTCGGTTCTAATTCTGGCCATAACAATACCGGCATGTGCTTACTTCTAATTCAGATTAACAGGAAGTGCTAGGAGAAATATTAATTTTTTATGCATATAGTAATATTCCTACAGTGTGTGACGTACCTATGTTATGGCCACCCCGTGTTTTGTAATAAGACGAATTACGTTTAGCTAAAGAATTGGCAATTAATGATATTAAAATTAATTACCTATCACTGGCATACAGTTTACTACCATTTGCCGCCGGGGTGGCGCCGGCGCCAACCAAAACTATTAATTAATAAATGAACACAAAAATATCTTTCTTTTTTTTTTTTTACACACACCGACACACTCATATTTATTGTCGGATAATTATGGAACGGAATGCTGTGATTCAATTTGGGTAAGTATTTTGTTCACGTATCGATTATATTATAACTTTATTAAGTTCATTGCATTAATTACTAGAGTATCCAAAGTATTTATAGGTATCGATGTTGGTAAAGTGTTACACAGTGTACAGTTGAATGCTGTCCTGAATTTTCATCACTTACTAGGTACTAACCCACGGGAAAAACATGGGTTATTCAGGCCTGCATGGCCGGCGAAAGGCTTTGCGAAGGTCATATCCGCACGAAAAAAGGTCGGTACTTTTGGTTCTGGCAGGTTGTTGGGCAGAAGAAAGAGAGTGCGACCTAGACCAAGATCAGTTTGCTTGGACTATATAGACCTTATAATGTACCGCTCTACAGATACAGAGCGCTATAATAAAGACCTTCAGTCTGGTTATTATAGATATCAAATTATCAGTCTGATTCCGATATACCTACTAAAAGATAGGCTATTTTTCGTGCGGAAATCCGCTCGGATACCTCCCCTGCCGGAGCCGGAAGGGGAGGTTATGTCGGACTCGAACCGACTGTGGACTGTGCTAGGTCGGAGGTGAGGTTGTCTTCGATATATCCCTCGCACCCCGGCTGACCCAGGGCCATCCCTTACGGTCTGGCCCACCTCAGGAGGGGGGACAATGGTCTCCCCGAATCGCCCCCGGAATGGGGAGGCGCGCTTTTTTACGCGCCGCCACCGTGGCCTGCTTCTGCTGGGGTGACAGGCGGCTCCACCCGTCACCCCCAGGCCCGCGCTCATGGGGGACGGAGGTCAGTCAGTGCCCTCCGACGCCCGAGTTGCCTCATGCCTGCGCGCGCGGACGACGCCAACCGCGAGTCTCTCGTTTGCGCCGCCTCACTAAAAGATAGACAGTACCTAGCTAAAATACATCAGTAGGTATCTATCCCATATATCCCATTATTGGGTTTTGAACTTACTTTATATGTTAGATTAGATCACCAGCTTCCAAGTCTTCTACTGCCTTCTTAAATCTATGAGTTTCAGCTACAATGAGTGTACACGTCTACCGTTAATACGCCGATAAACATCTTTATGATCGCCCAGACAAGTTTTAAGCAATAATTAATGAACCACAATAAAAAGAAATAAATTTTATGATATAAAATTGTAACAGAGTTGTAAATATCGAACTAGAAAATCGAATCTGATGTATAGATTCATTTGATTTAGACCGGGGGTCTGTGGTTGGACTAAATATGGATAAGACTATGGATTCGAAAATATAAGTCAAGGGACAGACTTACGCTACATAGGCAGGGCAGACTACTACAAGGGCAGACACCTGCTAATTGAAGGACGAGGGCTAGGCATAGACTTGTCACTTTTTTTTGTGTAAAGTGCATGTTTTGCAACCCTGATGAGATTCAGGGTTGTAAAACCGTTTATGTGTCATGTTTCTTCATAATGATTCTCGTTATGAGAAATCGATTATCAGCAGTTGCAAAAAATAAAATTCATAATTCATGATAAAGTTCAATTTAATAATATGAGATTGATTCATTTAAATATTAATAAAATCAATCAATAATATTGTAATAATTGTTTATTAAATACATATATTATATTATTATTAATTGGGCATTCCAATAAGATGAATTCAGTAATGAAGTACATAATATTATTTGATTCTTTGCTTCCCAGATGGGTTATTGATAAATATTTGAAACTATATATTTATTTACTTCTGTTTCTGCCCTTGACCACCATACATCAGCAACTTCTTTCTATCATTAACCTTTTCATACACTTTTGCGTTACGGATGTTTTTCATTTGTTATTTTCCTAGATCATCCGTAATTTTTTGTCGTTTAATTATTTTTCAAGGTCAGCTCCTACTGTCTTGTTACACACCATTTTCGCATGAAATAGGTAATACATTTATAATTCAAAATTGAACTAAAAAGGTAACTATTTATTTTATCATTAATTATATTAACTTAATTAATTATATTAATTCAACAGCTAACTATTGAACACAGTTCCTAATTAATGTTAAAATTATTCAGATAATTACACAGATATTTTAAAGCAGAAATGAATTATTTTTTGTTGTGTTAGTTTAAAAACTGGATTTTTGAAGATTTATCGCCTTGAATTAAAATAACACAGGTGTATAATGGGCGTAGCCACACTAAGCCTTCCTCGCACCGAACTAAGCCCGCCCATGCCTACTCAATGGGTTAATTTGGCGTCAATCGTGGCGCGTTGTCGCGTTTAGTGGCGTACAAGCGTCGCGTCTCCAGCCGGGAGATCCGTCCGATAGCGTGTAGGTGTCAGTTACATCCGATGGTTGAAATTTATATTACAGATATTAATTTTGTTTTCGTAATAGTTGACAATTTATATAGTAGCTGATTTGTTTTGCTTTACGACGTCTCAGTACTGCCAAACGAAAACATGGATAAGTCATTAAACTATTTTTATTATAGTTTTTTTTTTTATTATTGTCATGCATTTGTAAATAAATAATATGTAATTAAATTTTAACTAATTTTGTATTTGGTACGCACAACATTTATTTTTAAAAATGTCTTTTTTTTCTTTGAAATTATTATCGACAAAATTTATAAGTTATTAATTGATTTAAACTACGAATATTTACAAAGAACTTCGATACCTAATATTAATATTATATGTACTTATTACGAAATATAAAAAAAACCCCCACATATGGACCAGAATGTAAAAATCATGTCGTAAGATCAATAGGTAAATATTCAACTGTATATCTGTATAACTGTATACACATACCTAGGTACTATAGGTTAAGTGAACTATAACTAAATGTATACTCCAATTATTATGTGGTGAGGAAAATAAATCTTATTTTATTATTATTATTATTTATTAATATTATATTTTCTGTTTTTCTGAAACCGACTTATCTTATGGCTATTTTTCCCATTAGTTCCAGCAGACAGATCGGACCCTGTAACATTTTATTATCATTGATAGGATCGCTCGTTCGTAGAATGGGGCTAGAGGTATTAAGTTGTGCAATTCCACCGAGAACTATCTACCATGAACCATCCACCTATTACGATGACTATCAGGATAATAACAATATATAATCCATATTCAAAGGACAACACGTGCAGGGCTAAGATGCCATCCGTATACGATGCAGAATATACCTGCTAGAACCAAACGTTTCAGTGACTCATTCCTATACCCCACCATTAAGACCTTGAAATCCCTGTCAGCTCACGTCTTTCCTTCTTCCTACAGTCTCGGGTCATTTAAGCGGGGCGTGAAAAGGCATCTGATGAGGCCGTCAAGCTGAGTCCCACCACTGTTAACATGCTTCATGTTTACGATGGTGACCCTCTTTCCGAGACTTTGCCTTTAGCTTACCAGCAGGCGAGGTAAAGTCAAATTATCGTGTCCATTATAAAAAAAAAAAACTATAAATAGGTTTGGCGGTATCGAAGTTCTATAGTTAGACTAGTCGCTTTACGGAAAATATCATTTATTCATCTGCATCTTAGACAAGAAAGTCAACCCCAACCGAGTTGGAAAAGTGCTCAGAGAATGATGATGCACAATAAATATATTTATTGTCATGTCCGGGTTTTGCTCCGCTGTACCCCTGGTTTATACCTACCGGGTAAATTTGGTATGCTCCATTGATTTCTCACAAATGTTATCCATGTATTCGAGTGGTCCATGCATGCACACTGTATACAGTAGTGTAGAAGCAAATTCTTTGTTTGCGTCACGAAAATATAAACATAATAGAATCTAAAGCCCCATTTTCACGAGCGGATTTTTCACCGGCGTTGGCGCGCGTCTCTGTCGTCAGCCTTGTACCTAATCCCTCCCTTCCAAAATTTAGTTTATTTAGCTTTTAGTGGCACGTCTACCGTGTGGATATCAAATATTGCATTTTTGTATACCTATCACTTTATATTTTATGACTTGTATATCACTTTATGCGAAGTGGAGGCGGACCCTGAGCTCCGAGGGCACCGTGGCCTCGGATGCAATCAGGACTAACGTCTTAATGTGGATGATGATGATGATATTTTACCTTATATTTTATGAAATGATTTTTTTTAATAATGCAATGGAATATATCAATAATTTGTAGGTACGTAATATTTATTTACACAATTAATAAATTTAAATGAAACGTCATATGTTTAATTACTTACTAGGTATTATATACTGAAAACGCAAACAAGAAAATTTTAAATATACAAAATGATTGTTATAGTTAAAAAAAAAAGGATAAATAATCAAGGAGCGTAATATATTATGCCAAGCATACTTATTACCTACCTGTGTTATGTTATTATACTCATTATATTACACACTGCCACTATGTCCACTTGTCCACCGTGGTACGTCGTCAAACCGGACCATGTACGACAGTACTATTTACCAGTGCCGTGGACTTATAGGACCTGGCGTTTATGTCCAGTAGAACTGACGTTTAAGGACCATCTATTAGAAAACTTATAAAAGCCAGTTATATTTGATAGGTCAACGCGTAAATATCTCTCTACTTTGTAAGTCTTTTAATCCGGTAATGATCATTAAAGCCTCGTGTTACATGCGATTATAGGTTTTTATCAACCATATTATATGTTATAACCATAAAATTAATATTAAATAGGCATACTTAACTTGCTAAATTATGCCAAAACATATAAATTTATTAATGTCGTTTTACGTTTTACATTTGATCATTTCCTTGCGTATTTATAGGTTGGTGTCAGATCGAAATGATGGTTCGAAGTTTCGGCCCTACCGTTGGGCATTATACTCCTAATACAAGAAATTTTGCTTAGCTGGAGGGGTTAACAGGAATTTAATATTAATTTTGTTACTGGTAGTTAATACCTATTGTTAAAAAAATGTGGATAAAAATATAATTTCTTGGTTAATAGTTTCAACAAGAAATGAACTAAATCATGGCGCTGAGCGAAAGCAGTTTTCACCGCGTAGATCGGCATTATAGACACACGCATACGCAGATGTGATTAAGATCTCTTTATGACTCTCCAAACAGCCTTGAGAATAAAATTCGTGTGATGTTGAGAACTTGAATTTAGTTTTTTATTGAAATACAGTTAGATATCGATACTTTGACCTGATTGGAATTAGTTGGGTATTTCTAGAAATTGATATATAATACGTACCTACCTATACACATATAGGTAATAATAGGCAGGCAACGCAAGACACATAAACAAGATACTGTAAATACATCAATAGGTACTTCAGTTTCATGTTCTTGGTATCCTTTTTTGTAGATGTTTTCTATAAAAATAAATCCTGCAATTCTGCTGAGATTCCTGCAAGTAATGCAATTAATTAATTAATATTGTTTCTACCTATTACTGAGGGAAAGCAAATGTACCACGGTAGAAAGAAATGTATGGTTATATATGCAAAACCTATCGGCAGGTTATAAATAGCGTGTGCTCAGGTTATAAAAAAACATGCTTATATTTTAACCATACGGAAACTGGTTCAGTGTGGTCTTTTGAATAACAGATTTGTAAAATTTAAATGTGTTACGCAACTGTACAGCCCAAAGCTGTTTGTCTGTGTCGCATGTCCATCGT
Organism: Eilema sororculum; assembly: GCA_914829495.1. Taxonomy (NCBI): domain Eukaryota; kingdom Metazoa; phylum Arthropoda; class Insecta; order Lepidoptera; family Erebidae; genus Eilema; species Eilema sororculum. Next base: position 7,286,979 of record OU618532.1, read on the forward strand.
TCATTACCTCACCTTCAGTCCAAACAATCTCTATAAAATTCTAGACCATTTTTTCGATTATCAATAACTTCCCAACAATATATGGTATGACTGTTAATTAGAGAACTATTATGTGATATTAAATGTTGTTTATATTCAAATTAGAAACCGGAAACTTCGTGTGTGATCCTCAACAAAATACAAATCATTCCTATATGCTCCGATATTATCACGTTTAGAAGAAATTATTGCTGTATATGAGATATGTATCATGAAAATGATATTTTATTGCTAATAATCACTGACTTTAATTACATTTAACTCTTTATTTCTACGGAATAAGGTTCAAAGTGTTGCTTAAAAATGTGGGTGACATTGTTGACGGTCAATTCGGTGCTGGCAGATGTTAATAAGGAACTAATGTGAGCGAGGCATGTATAATGTATTAGGACGGAGTGAGTGTTGATGCGGGTGGGCTGACTCGATACGGATCCGATTTTATCTCGATACGAGATTTGACTCTCGATTTTCTTAATTACCGTTAATGGTTGTGGACGGTAGTAAGGTACCAGGGTTCATATGTTCGGCGTTTCTTTGAGACTGTCCCGATTATTGTCGAGTTGCGTAATGTGTAGCAGTGAGTTTAATAGGTACTCTGCATATGTTACTTAGTTATGATTGTATTCGTTTTATATTTTCTTCATACAGAATAAGAATTCACCAAGTCATCAAAATTACTTCCTCATATTTTTCTTACTCACCTAAGAGGCTAAGACCAAAAAATGGGTGGTGATTTATTATACATACATACTTATTTTATGTGGTAAGAAAATTCAGGAAGGGTGTAAGAAGGATTGTGTATTTCTGACTCCTTCATTTTATTGGTTTATTTTCAAGACAGTGTAACTTTCTCTGGGATTTTCCCAGTGTCATTACTCGATGTTTGGTAGATCACTTACGAGTACACCTGTGCTTCAGTGGTGGGATCATTGATCCACCACTGAAACTCAAATATTGTTACTAAAGTGGTAGGTTTAGTTCGTTATTCTCGGTTAGAATTAGGCCTAAAAAGAATACCTACGATTTGTGAGTTTTAGGTGTTTGCAGCGACTATGTAAATTTTTACAATAATAGATATTTTGACTGACGCATTTCGACCAATTTGATCCGATGTAATATACATTAGTGAGATAACCTTTATAATTATAATTATATAGTAAAATTATATTATACCAGAACGCTTTTTATAGAAGAATTCTGCATTCTGTACCTAGTGCTATTTTGTGAAAATTATAAAAAAAATATAGCAATTTTTTCCTTAGTTCTTATTAAAGGTTTTTATACGTGCAAACGTATGTGTTAGCACCATCATACCTTTAATAAATATATATTTTTTTGCCTTATAGGTAATATAGTAAACATAGTAAACTAAAAGAGCGTCAAAATTGCACGTATGTTCACGATTTATGTGCTGCAAGATCCCAAATCTTATAAATTGAAATAGCTCTTGCAGAGTGATATCTATAAATCTAGCGAATTCTGTTAAAACAGCGAATAATTATAATCTAGCCTCAAAATAAACTCTAAATCATATGAATATTGCCCGCAGTATGTAGGCATCGTGCCCAACACTCAGCGCAGTGGTCACAGTCCACAAATCATTATTAGACCTTTTGATGTGTCTACTAAATTAGTCGTAATTATATGTCATAGATGACGTAGAAACATATAAAATGTTCCCGTAAATTAAACATAGTCGGAGTGTAAAGTAAACATTAACTCTGACACTGTCATAAAATCTTTAGAATACTTATAAAGCCGCTTGTACACATTGGCTCAAGGTTCCAACCAGCATCATCAAATCCCGGTTGCTGTCAAGGCTCAGACTTTTGAATTCGTGGGCCACTCTCTTATTTTTCTTTTTCTTATGGATAGGTTCATGTTGGCCTTTACATACTAGCAGTCAGCCGGTAGTTGCTTTCACCGTCTGACTACCCTACCCCGAGAAAATCCTGCGCCACTTGTAAGTGACACTGGCTTGGAAGACTTTATTACTGGTCGTTCCACATTGATGCTTTTACGTTGTCGTTGATATTTTGGAAGCAGAAAGTCTCGCAACCGCTGAAATGCGCGCATTGTTGGCAAAACATGCCAACATTCTTTGAGATACCTCAAAGAATTTTGCATAAAAACCGATACCGTTAGACTAATCGACCAGTGCTGGTTGGCATCTATTTCCTATGAGTCAAGTAGGTTCCTTGCGTTGAGTACCTCGACCCAATGTGTATAAGTGCCTTATAATGATTTTATAACTGTCAAAAGTCATAGCCATCAAAACATCACGGTATGACCCATAATTTCTATTCTATTCAATTTATGACAATGTGGGTTATTTTGACAAATTTATTACCCTTTCACGGATGGTCTAAAATTAATGACTCTGGAATAGTCAGGAAATATTTTATAAAAGCGCATAAATTCAACTGAAATAGCGTTTTGATGATAATTAAATTCTTAACCGAAAAGGTGATGAGTTTTTTTGTAGGTTTTTGAGTATTTATGTTGTTGGTAGATGTTACGGATCTAACTGGAGTTTTTTTTATAAAACAGCCTCCCACCTACCTCACTACTTCACTGCAGAAGTTGTGTGGTTCTACTAACATCTCCCAGGTTCAAGCCAGCCTCACCTGCAAGCTCCCTTCCTATCAATGTGGCTCTGTAACAGGCTCACTCTCCTCTCCTCTCCTGGAGCAGGTGGAATAAAAGCCTCACCGTGGTTATCGTCAAGTTGATGTCGACTGAAAATTTCACCATCACTGATAATATCACCCGAGATGTTTAGTGGCAATGATCATAGTAAACAGAATTGTTCCAATTCGGCATTTTTGTATTGACTATCAACGAAGGTTGAACATAGAGTAGAAAGTAGGGGCGTAGAAAGGCGCGGAAAGTTTGGTGAGATCCCAGTAGTTCCATTTCTAGTTCCATTAAGGGACTACTTGAATTTTTTTCTCTCAGTAGTTCCATGGAACTAGCTATATCCCCATTAATGAACCACTGTTTTTTTTTCGAGTAGTTCCATGGAACTGCTTATATCCCGGTAATATCACTGTCTAGTTCAATTATGAAACTATTGGGATACCAGTTCTATGAAATTATTCAGAGAAAAAATCCCAGTAGTTCCATAATAGACAGTTGCAATACTGGGATCTCCCCGAAAGTTAGCGACACGCTGGGACTGATAGTTAGTGTGATACTGTAAATGTTATTTTCACACTTAGAAATGATATTTATGTAGCATTAAATAACTATTTGATTAGGTTAAAGTTCTTGCGTCTGTAGTTTCTCAGGGAAATCGTTATTAGGTATAAGTTTAACGATCAAGAAGGGTAGTTATGGAATGACAACTTCGTGAAACTTTAATTTGTGCAGATAATTTATCTAAACATGATTTTATTTATATTCCTGTTCAGAGTAGTCCAGTTTGTTTGTTAATTACAGCAATAACTACACATTAAGTACAGTATACTTATTAGGTCCATTAAAATTAATGCCCATCCAAAGGTTGTAAGAAATCGTATTCGGCGATAAGACCACCCTTTGTACATAAATTAACTGTGTATTCCATTTATGCCCATTTTGATTAGTGTATAATGAAGTTTATTTCTATTCTACTCTATTTTTAATCTTCAGAAAGTTAGGTAAAGGCTTGAGGCTAAGAACAGTGTTACATTACAATTTTTGTAACATTTACATAAATGTAACAAAAGACTATCCATCGAAAACCGAACCAATGGCGTCACTACCCTCGGGGTTCTTTGAAACGCTTATGATTTCAATGCGTGAGGTAAATTCCTGGCTCGCGATAACACAGCCTTCTTTTCGGTTTCTTTAATGTTAAATGTTGAGTTAATTAAGATCTGAGCATTGGGCTCCAACCGTCATTAGCTACCAGTTACCATTCCCTGATATATTTACGTACTTAGTGGAGCAGTATCTGTGATAAGAGGCAAGATTACTTCGGATACCGCGTTTTGCTGTTTGTGAGTGGTTCGTGTTAAATGTATAATATCATGAATTGTTCAGATAATGCTGTCAATTTTGTTTTGGGGTCCTGCGGCTGGTCGATGTCTATTCAGTTTTGTGTTTCATTTCAATCTGATTACTTTATTTACATTTCATATGCATGCGAAGGGGAGCGTTTTTGAAGTATCTTTAGGAAATTGGAAGAAAATTGGGTTAAGAAAATATGTACAAATTGAGTGAAGAGAGAGAAAAAAAGAGATGTAAATAAAGGAAATAGTAAAGAGAGATATGAATAAAGAAAAGATCACTTCAAAAATGCTCGCGACCATAAAATATAGCAAGATGTTAGAATCGTAGCAATAAGCAAAGATGTTGTCTTTATCAACACGCTGGAAAGGAGGCATGACTGAATTTCATTTTTTCATTCTTGACCTATACGTTGATATTAAAATATAATTATAAATGAAGTTACCTGTGTGCGGCATTCTGGATGTAAATGTTCTGTAACAAAACGAAGAAAAATATTAATGAACATGTTAATTATTGAATAATGAATGACGGAATGAACTCCATCCGTGGTTTTCCCAAGCGACTACAATATAGGGTTCTTCGAGAAGGGCATTAGAAGGTTTCTTCAGGGTAGGCAGCACGTGTAACAGCCCTAGGGTTCGCATACTATTTATTTCAAAAGATAAAATTTGTGTTTACTTCGTACAGTCAGCATCCAAAAGATGTTGACGAACAAAGTACTCAAAATGATCTTAATTTCGTATTATGACTCCCTTTTAGTTGACCGGTTGTTCTGATATTTGGTTCACACCTTTAGTTTAGACAATAATACCATATAAATCAATAAAACAGTTTGATTTGCTCTTAATACGTCAGTTTTAAGATCATTTTGAGAAGTCGTCGCTAAGATATTTATGACGCTGACTGTACTTTACCTTAATAGTAGAGAATATAGAAATGGGTTTCGAATCCCATGTACTCTCTAATAAGTGTTAGATACGTCGTATATCTCTAAAATACATCAGCTGGATTTATTATTTGTAAATAATCATTATCTATAATCAATAGATACATCGTTTACCTTTGTAATTATACCAGTGAATATTAACCTGAACTTTATTGTATACGTAATGTTCAAACATATGTCCAGCAGTAAAATTAATTTTATGCGAACTTGATTGCTGTTTAAAGCGCACAATCATCCACATTACATTTTAAGGCATATCGTTTCACCATAAACACAGAGCTATCAAATCTATTTCGATATCTTATGACAATATCTATCTAGCCACGGCAATATAACCTCTAATGTCGTAAAACAGTTACACGAATAAAATTCGTTAGCTTATTACTGGAAAATGTCGCTCAAAATGTATACGGTACATAAATAATTTTTGTTTTGTCGCGCAAATGCTGTAATCTTGAGCCGTAATCGTTCGTGGTTGGGTATTAAGGGCTGTGACATCTTTATCGAATTGTCGATAAATAAACTTGCCATGGGAGCTGTTATGAAACGTTATTAACAAAGAGATTTAACGTTTAGGGTCCGTAAAGGCCGTATAAGCCAAATCAAATGAAAGAGTAAGCGGCGCGCAGATGATACTGTATTGTTGTTGTCGATACTATATACTATTCGATTAAAATGAAATTGAGTAAAGGATGAATTATCAGTCCATCATGGACTGATATATCATACTTTATCCAATTTCATTATAAGCCTACCCCGTGAGCTGAGGTTGACTTGGCCCAATGATCTTGTTGAAGTCCTATATACCCAATAATAATACTACAGTAACTGACAAATTACGTCTCCAACATTTTCGGTGAAAAATGTTAAAGACAACACTTTCTCTGCAGTAATATCTACGTATGATATCTTTCACTGCGTATTTTTTACTGACTTTTCCACTGTATTCAAATTAATTACTGGTTTAATAACTGGTTCATAACATTTTTCAATGCACACAAATTAAGTAAAGACCCTGACCACTTAACATAAGAATGTTAAATTTCACACAAAGAGCAAACACATGTACATTTCCACGTAAATTAACAATTATTTTCCCAACCAAAGTAAGTTCACAGTTGCCCCCGTGACAAAACGAAAGCGCGGTCATGATTACAAGCCTCCATTATACGATAACACCCTTAAATAATAATTTATTCAAATTAAAAATACTTATCAAAATATGATGCGGTAGTAAATCTTGAATTAAGTGAGTCGGTGCGTGTTAAAGGTAAAATCGATGGTATCACGGCGGTCGATCACCGTGAAAATCCAAAAAAATACGAACTGTAAGACGTGGGCGCACGCAAATATCACTTTAAACTTTGCTTCTTTTGAGGAAACTTGACAAATGCTTGTTCTTAAAGACATACACGATCATACAGATTAGATATATGATAGAGAAATGGAATCAATATAGATCCCTCACTAGGGACTATCACCATGTAGACTTTTGTTGCGAAGCCCGAAGTTCGCATTTCGCCTTTGGTTTGTAAATTTATACGATTATTAAGTAAACGACTGTCTTCTGACCTCCGTCAATCAGCAGTTGTACCGGCTAGCAACTCTTGCAAGTGAGGTTGAATTTTGAAGATCATAGATCCCAAAAGCTTATATATTCTGTCGTATATATCACGCATTATTTTCGACAGTTACTTCAACTTTCTTAAAGATCTTGGGTCTTCGTGCTACGTTTGTTAAACAACACTATTCAGACAACTGTGTGTATACTTATTGGCAAATAAAATTATTTAAAACAGATTAGTGTGCTTCTAGCAATCAGGCCCCGAGGAGGGTCAGACCGTAAGGGATGGCCTTGGATCAGCCTTGGATCAGCAACTTAAGGATAGAAATGAGAGAAGAAAATGGTATTCTTAGGAATTAGACACCAAGTATGTAAGGCACGTGTATGGTGGGCAGTGGGAAGGGTAGCCGGATGCGACTTCATACAAGAGAAGAAGTACTCATTCGAAACGAGCACGTTGTCGTACAAGGTGCAATGACATTTAAAGAAGCTTGTGCAATGTGTAATAAGGACAGGATAGAACAAATGGTGGGATTTTGTATCAGCGTACTGCGGTGGAAGATGAATTTAAGTATAGTGTATCTACAATATTAGAACTTACAGTATGTTTAATGTCTGAAAAGTAAGTAGAACCTGCAAGAAAAACCCTGGTACTAAAACACACAGTCACGACTCAACATTGTTTGTCCAGGAAATGACCGAAGTCAATACATATCAGAATTTATAATCATTACACTCACACAGAATGTCTCCTAACTACCCTGTTTAGGTAGCCCAAAGAGCGATTTACTAATATATAATTATTTTGTCCGTAAATTATTGTGGCCACGCTCAACGCGGTCACCGATCTGATAGTGTTCGCTACCTTCTGTTTTGCATAACAGCATTGTTTAGAGATGTACTGCGCTATGTCGATGGAATAATTTTGTGGACGCGTGGGCGTAAGCGAGTTGTGTTGGTCGGGTAAATGTCAACAGTCCCTTTCGAAGATATACATAGTGTTATAATATGAATAGTGACTTTAAAATACAACTGAGTCATAAATTACCTACGTGTGTTTTCAATTGAGGCAGGTAATCACCTACTTTCTACGCTCTTCGCTTATTCTATTGTGTTTTTATACTTCTTCATAATTAATTTCTATTTTAATTAATTTCAAAAAAACACACTACTCGACACTTGTTTAGATTAAATCTAAAATTATTATAAAATTATGTAAATATCGAATATATTAACTGCTACAGGTGCATAGGTAAGTAGTAAGTACATTATTTTAATGTTTTCAACGTATAATAATATCGATAAAGTTCAACTAACGCCGACAGATTCCCATCACTAATTAGTGAAGTGTCACGCTAACCTACGAACCAGCGTTACCACAAGGGGCCGGATTTTGAAACTTAATTAATTTAAAATTGATCATATATTATGTTTGTTTAACACTTTGCTATGCATCTAGTTCAACTATTGATTATATTTGTGATAAACAACATCCGGATAGAACAAAAGTGTTTGATTTCCTTTTAAGATAAGGTTTAGAATTATGTGTCACGTAATCTCGTGTTAAATTATTTTCTTCTAACGTCTTTAATTTGATAACATTTGGCTATGACAGTATCACCACATAACTTAAGACTTCAAGTTATACGATGGAAGAAATCTAAAGAAGGTAGATGAATATCACCGACAAAATTTTCACTATGGATCGCAACTATTTAGCATTTTTGAATTTACGAGAGTATTTTTTTAATTTTTGATGGATATCTGATCTCTCTTTCTTTCTCACTCTCTCTCTTTGACGTGTAAGAGGCATGTCATCAGCAAAATTTTCTCTAACCAGTTAGAAGCACTCGCGAGTTCCTTCGGTGCCTTTCAGACTATCAAGTTGAATTTGAGTAAAGTTGTAATTCGAAAACGTAGAATTTCCCTGAACGTTGTTTTTTTTTTAATTACGCAAAATTTTGAATTGTTATGCCGTTGAAATTAATATATATAACTGCATGTAGCATATTTTAGGTAAGTTTAGATGATACATAGTCTGTAGAGTCACTCCACATTCAATTCTGTTGCCTCATCTTCTTTAAGTCAATGGCTAGATCTGGCATATAGTGACCAAACATTTAAATTGTACTAGCCCAAAACTTGGCCACAGCAACAGCGTGTTCTATTGCTCTACAAAGGTCGTTGGAAGTACAGGTACTTAACGCTAGTCATCAAGTAAGACTTAGGGCTTTCTTAATAACAACAGCCAAGATTTTGATAAGTTAAATACTAAGGAAATTACTGCAACATAATATTAACAAAAGCATAAAAGCCTCAATCCGCGCCTAAATCGAGCAAGGAAGGGCGAGCGTATCAAAAAATGTTATGAAAACTATTAGCATAATGGCAGACGACAAAATGCTTAAATTACAAGCTTGCGTTAGCCCGACACGCTACGGGCAAACGCAATAAATGACCGAAATTGTACCGACAAATGGCCGAATTTGACGGTCCATGTTTTGTTCGGCAATATCACAATGATTTATATACCGTATGGTAGTTTAGATTGTAGATTTAAATGAAGGAACTGGTGTGTGTCTCTGGGGAAATGAGGAGGTGATTGAGATGGTAAGGAATAGGTTCTGATATGATATCCATACGTAAAGATATCCTATATAAAACTGAGACAGCAGCAACGATAAATAGTTGATTATGCAGAATATAGAATTAACTATGATTGCTAATATAGAATTTACTATGGCTTGTTTAATTTACCATTATACGGTTAAATGGCTTGAGATCACACACTGCGTCATTGAGATAAGACGAGTAATTACGTCAGGCTTAGTAACATACAAAACATTAGTAACCAATACAAAATAACAAAGAAAATCCAATGTTGCAATGTAATAAAAGCTTCTAAAATAATAAATACTTAAATTGTATCACGCACTTTAAAGCAATAAAGGTTAACACCGATTGAAACGATCTGTTGCTTACCAGCAACAGTAGCTAAAATTGGCATGTCAACGTGATGTTTCGACTCGTATATTAAGCAATTTTAAAAACTGAATTGTTAAGCTTATTTCCTTAAAAATGCGTGACCACAGCCGCTTCATAAAGAATCCGTATCAAAACCTAAAGTTTCGCGTGAAGGCAAGTGCGTGCTATTAATAATTTGTGCATATTTTACACTTTAATATTTTTTTATCGTGGCAACCCTAGGATTGTACGATTTTACGTTTATTACTCGTTCAGTCAGTCAAGGTTTTGTTTCAGGGTTACTGCTTACCAGATGATGGGACGTTACCAATTTTTATTGGCGATTTGATTTTATGCGATCCAATGATTTTCTAAGGTTGTTGTTATGTCATAAATTAATATGATGTTGTATATCTATAACAGATGTAACGAAAATTGCAGCGTATTTTAAACATATACCTAAGGCAAAATTAGATTTTAAAAGCACTTAATTTTTTGTCTGTCTTTTATATTATGTCTATTGCGACATGAGTCAACTGAATGTTGGTATACTCAGTTTTAACATAACAAGTATAATCATAAAATTAAAAATTTAAAAAACCCCCGACAATTTCCCATCCCTACTTTATTCCCCATAACTTTTAAACTGCTCAACCGATTTTGATCAAATATGTCTAAGAATACTCGCACATAAGTTGCCTGTAATATAACAAGAAACTAAACTGAAATCACTTCATCCGTTCAGGAGCTATGATGCCACAGACAGACAGACACGTCAAAATTATTACACCCTTCTCTTTGCGTCGGGGGCTAATAAAATAAGTGCTAACGTGCGAATCCTGTATGTATTTTAAAGCATTAGTTATGCCACAGAATAGATAATAGTGGTTATGCTTAAACCGTTGGCCGATCTAGCCAACGAGTCCTAGAGTTGAGACCGCTATGAATATAGTTACCACACCTCGCTATCTCGGCGAAGCCTCGGATGCAACTAAGAATAACGCTAAGAAGATGATTAAAACAGACTTTTTTATTATTGTTCTTATTAAATACTGGAATAACCCTTCTACATAACCAAAGTAAAATAAACATTTGCAATCGACGAATAAGACATCCATACTTCCGTACTAACTAAGTAACTCTGTCTGTCTGTCTGTATGTTAACTTTCACGGCTAAACCACAAAACTGATTTTGATCAAATTTGGTATAGGGTTAGATTAGACCTTGAGAAAGGACATAGGCTATGTTTGGTCACGATAACCACGCGGGCGGAGCCGCGGGCAAAAGGCAGTCTGGAATAAAGCTAATATACCGTGCTAATGAAGGCCTTGGATGATATCAGGAACAACGCTCCAACTATGATGATATTACCGGGGCTAGATGGGGACCCTGCGGTCCCCACAACCGGAAGGAGGCCATCTCGAAAGAGATGGTCCTGGGTCTGCCGGGGTGCGAGAGATATGCTTTTAGCAATCTCACCTCCGGCAACTAAGGACCCAAGACGGCATACGTTTTAGTCGGTTCGAGTCCGACATAACCACCTCCACCGGCTCCGTGGGGGTGGTATCCGTGGGGATTTATCGCACGATAAAAAAAAACTATGATGATATTAAGAAAAAAACTCTGCATCCTTTTTCTCAAACTAAAGGTTCAATATCAAGTAACCTCTACACTTATCCAATCCGAAATTTAAAAATTATAAGATCTAAAAATAAGAAAATAAAAATTATTCTGCTTGGCAAATATTAACCAGTGAATTAAAACATTGCCTCTTATTCGAATATAACCAAATCGCGAATGTTCAAAAACAGTGTGCAAATGTATATTTCTGTAATCCGATCAAAATCGTTTACAAAACGGAACATTTACATATAAACTTCGTTTGTTTAACGAAGATATGTCCAGCGGTTTATCCGTTCCGGGAATAATACTTAAGTAGGTATAATGATATAGTGTTATCTGTGGCGGCCGTCAGCGGGCGCGACCACACATCTATATCTTGAGTGGCGAGTGGCTAGAGTTTGATTTTTAAATATAGTGCCTTTTATAACTGAGTTCCGTATATATGTAGTTCCATTCTCTGGTTTTTTCCAAGCGATTACAATATGGACATCTTCAAAAAGACATTAAAAGGATCTTGCAGGGTCTACAGTACGAGTGTGTGGTTTTGCTCACGTCCATAGGCCACGATACCACCGCGTGCTTGTTTGCCACCTAAATAGTATTAAAATACAGATCGTTAAATTGAGATGAGAAACGCCAATATATATATTTATTTGTGACTAAAATTGGTTACCTATATGAAATTTCGATCTCTTTTTATACCATTAATATATGAGACAAACCTACGGAGCTCCTTACATGCAACGTTTAGTTCATATTAGCTTGTATAAAAGTCTAGTCAGTTAATATACTTATCATAAAAATACAATAAAAGATACCAAATCGTTCCAAACCGTTTCAAAGTCGAAATCAATCAACAAATTCCAAATTCAAACTGAATTAACACACTGGCCACTTCGTAAAAAAAAGAACTATAAAGGAGTAAAAACGACGACGATTCCGGTGGCGATTGTGGTTTAAAAAACAAACTGCTTGAATTGATTAGCATAAACCGACGCCTTGGGACCCCCCACGGGTCGCCTCTCAATTAAGCCACTTGTCTCTTAGCTCGGTGTGGTAACGCCCTTATCGCGATGCAGTCGCTGACTTTATTTTATGCTGAATTTTATACTAGACGCCTCGGGATTGGTTTTTCTTTTCTTTTCGACTAATGGTTTGATGACGTTTCAGATGGATTGCAATGTATTGGTTTTCCTTGTCCTATCTATATGTATTATATGTACTGGTATGTTTTTTATTTGTTTTTTTATTGAATAATATTTCACGTTTGCATACCGTGACGGCAAATTATTACCTAGCACACAGCGCCGTAGTATTGCATTTTATCTTTTAATTTGTTTACTAAATACCAAGTCGATATTATTTGAGTGTAAAATCAAGTCAAATCAGTTCCTTTTTATTATGATACGTTCTATGTAAACTTTTGTGACTTATATAAAAATGACGCCATACTTAATTATTGTCAAATAATTCACAATTAGCGATAGCTAACACCAAGGGATATAATTTCACCGGTTATCACTATTATTTATTTAACTCTAAGTTATAAACTAAACGTGCCCCGTTTAGTACTTCAGTGAGTTTACTACCTTATTTCTTTCGATCGTAGGGATCATAATTTTTTAGTGTATTAGGATAGGCGAATTACGTTTTAATTTTATAAATAGGTATCAACAAAAAAAGATTTTTCATAAAAATAATATCTGACATTGACAGCTGTCACAACTTTTGACAACTAACGGTATTCAAAATTTGAAATTGAGCAATGTTCGATAGCTCATACTACTACGAATTCATTCAATATCCAACTTGTGATACTCGTAAAGTTTACAATGGAAAATCGTTTTAGAGAATTTGTATAAAAAGAATTTCAGTGTATGGTCGACATAACAAACGAATTGGCGGAACCTGCTTGTTAAACAATACTCATGCGGGCCGAAAGTTTTCTTTATAACATTGTTCGCTGTGGATTAGTAGGCTGATAGGCCGTATAAATTATGGTAACTCCCACTTTGGACTACCACGTTCCATGGCGCTACGTTTTTATGTCTAGGTCCCGCCTTTAATTAACCGTAATGTTGTTATAAAAGGAACTGCATAAAATAAGATGTTGTAAGTCATTGGGATTTCTGAGAATATTACTAGTTTGTACTGAATAAACAATTTCGTATCGCGATTGTCATCAGTTAACCGGTGACTTTTTTGTGGATGACAGTCCCGGGCTGGTACAGACAAGCGCAAGAATTCATTGAGATTCAAAATTGAGGCTGAAGTTAGCAGCCAAAATCAGCAGCCAAGATTGGCAATAAAATTATTACAGCCAAATACATATTCCATATACAAGCAGGTCTCAGACAATTTACAGAAGTTTTACCATCATCATTTTCATAGTGCTGCTACTTGTATGAATTTTGGGTACCAGTTTCAGTCTCATTAAGTCAACTAGTCTTTGTTTGAGGGTCTTAGGTACTCCTTCTCCATTACTACCTTACGGTACTTTGGTTCTACACCAGTTTGTCTATAAGTTATACTTACAATAGAAGTCATAGAATTAGGCTTCTTTTTGAAAAATAGTCGCGGTAGCTAAAATGTATGCTTGTAAGACCTGTCCCCTTATACCGCTTGATCAACCGTAACGTGAATACGCGCGTTTGGTTACTGGCTTATTGGTAACTGACTTAGTGTGACGTTGGTTCTTTCTTCTGCATTAACGTTATTAGTTTACTAGATTATTAGTAAAACACTCAACGGGATATTAAAAAAACATGGTAAATATCACGGCGAGTGTTTCACTATTAATGTAAATGACCGTATATGTCAATCTCATATCAGACAATTTACTAGTTTACTCAAGTTACTAGTGACTTTTTGGCATCGAGACTCACGTATGTTGCCGATCACAATTTTACTGATTTCATCCTTTCTTGTTCCTGTAGTTCGAAGGAACGTTCTTAAAAAATAAGAAATTCGCGCGAAAAATTTGAAAAATTTCACACAAATAAAAACGTAACGACTGTTTTCCACGGTGGTGGTAATAGGTAGTTTGAAATGAAAAATCAAAGGAATTACGTAACTAAACCTTAATATCGTTCTTTTAGTAGAGTAATTCGTCTGTATATTTTTTTTTCTCTATAATGAAGGGTCTAGCGCTAGCCACACTGTGTAAAGGGTTAGTCGATCGTTTAGCAGCGACTGTTGAATATATCTTCATTATACGAAATAGTCATACCAACGCTTTTGAGGACGAGGCTGCCTTTACACCGTAGTGTAATTTTTGCGTTTCTATTGTGAAAATAGTACTAAGAAAATTCAGTATAATTATAGGGTATCTTGTGTTTTTCACTTAAGTCGGGTGAAAAATTTAATGTCAAAGTGTTTAAGGAGTTGGCCTCACGGTCGGGAGGTCCCGGGTTCGAATCCTGGCCATTACACTACTGACATGAATCCACTCCTAGCACAAGCAATTTAGCTTAGTTGGAGGGGTTAAACGGAATATTAGTAATTTCGGTTGCTAATATTCTGTACAAAAGTATTATCTATTTATCTTTTTTCTACAGTTTATTTTATAATTTGTTACATGAAATAATTTAATATTAGGTAGTACAAATGTTCGTAAGGCAAAGGTAAAGTCTGCGAGAAAAACATCTAGCCATAAGATGGCATCTGACATCTGGCTCTTTTCCAATCACCAGTAACTTACCTAAAGGTAGCGAACAAACCCTACGGCGCTCACAAGGCTACACCTGACAATTGTAGTAATCCTTTCACCATTCGTTTGCCATCAGTTCGCTAAACATGTTACAACTTCTGTACTACACTATCCACTATCACAGTGAACCATCAGTAGCCACCAGAGAGCTAATGAATGAATCAGTCAGTCCGTGGCATTACGCGCCGGTGGCACACCCGGCGCACGTCGCAGATAGAGATAGCGCGACACCGCGCGACACCGGGCGACACCGCACCGTATTTGCATTTAATACCACACAGCGAGACCACACAGATATCTCGCAATTTTCACCTCTTTTAACACTTGGCTGCGATTTTTACGGTCGGTTAAACTAATCAATCTAGAAACAAATGTTGTAATGGGTGGTATGTTTTGGTTTAACTGTAAGCAAAATGATGGAAGTTATGGTTGCCCAGAGGCTAAAGGCTTTAGCCTACAGTATATAGCAATACTAAACAAGCTATGATGAGATGAAAATTAGAGAGAGATACGGGACGCAGAGACAAGATAATGATTTAATAGTGTTTGATGTAATAACCGACATCCTTTAAGCGGGGCGTGAAAAGACATCTGATGAGACCGTCAAGCTGAGTGTAAATTTGCCTTTAACTTACCATCAGGTGAGGTGAAGTCAAATTAATGTGTCCTTTATTAAAAATACCACGCGGGCAGAACCGCATACAACAGAGAAAAAAACATTTTTATTTTTTAGGTATCTATTTCTACAGATAACTCCAAAATATCACACATGATTTCGAGCGTATCGTGTTTCACAATTTTCATTGCGCGCTTGACATTACGAGTATATCACAGATACGCGCGTGACGCCATGTTTGCGATATAAACATTTCTCATTACCAGTAATGAGAAATGGCAAATGGTACAGGTCAAATTAACGTAGGTATTTAACTACCTTGGTAATGAGAAATGTTGAAAGTTTGGATAATTTGCGATTTTTGTCAGGAATACGCAATTATCTGCCTATTAGTTATTTGTGATATATGGTAAACTAGCTTTTGCCCGCAGCTCGGCCCGCGTGGATTTCGGTTATCGCGACCATGTCCTTTGTCCTTTGTCATGATCTAATCTACCCCTACCCAATTTCATCAAAATCTGTTCAGTGGTTTAGGCGTTAGCGTAACATACAGTCAGACAGACAGAGTTACTTTCGCATTTATAATATTAGTACGGATGATCTGTAAGGTACTGATACTTCACAAACTGTAATTTTAATAAAAATAAGGTCCCTCAAACAATATACCTATTGAATGAATTTTTACAGCATTAAGTATGCTAACCATACAAATAGAATACATAGGGAAAAAGAAGAATCATCTCGGGCGGGACTCGAACCCGCAGTCTTTCCCTTACAGGGGGAATGCCTTGACCAATTCGGCTACCGAGACACCGCCCGATGTGATTCACATTTCCCATGTTATACGTCTTTAAGGCGACGGTGGAGTCATCTACCGATTTTCTTACGAACGAAAATATACCTATTGTCGACCTAGTTATCACTTTTGGGGTTAGTAACGTTTTCCTCTATTGTCAATTTGCCTCAAAAATAACACTTTATCACGTTTTCGTTTCCATTGAGTGAAATTCCCTATCTGCAGTATTTCGAGTACCCATGGGGCATGAAAATCTTCCACCCTGTATTATAACAATTTAAAATTTTTGTCTACTAGCTTGCTCATGAAAGATAGTGAACGGTTTAAGGGATTACTAGGTTCGCCAGACATGTAATAATCCAAGTGGACGTTAATCCTTTCGCGCAGGCACCCTTAGGGACGAGATAGCTTCCATTTTTAGCTGACAACACTAAACCCAACTTAAATGCCTTACTTCGGGCTTCTCATTTTAATAAATTAAATACAAGGGCAGGTAGATGAAGACATGCTTATTTGGTTTAAACTTTATATAGAGGTAACTAGCTTTTGCCCGCGGCTCCGCCCGCTTGGATGTCGGTTATCGCGTCCAAACATATCCTATGTCCTTTCTCATGGTCTGATCTGAGGGGTACCTATATCAAATTTCATCAAAATCCGTTCCGTGGTTTAGACGTGAAAGCGTAAAATATAGACAGACAGTTAGATATATTACGCTTACGGGGATAAATTCGCGAAAACGGAAACAATCCAATTGCTGCACCATTTACTGATATGAAAAAAAATTATAATGGAAGCGGGGAATCGTGTTAAAATTCAAGCGATGTCATCCATCAATTCAGAGTTCAATCGATGCAGATATTTTTGAATTTTTTAAGCGCACACAAACCAACTAAATTTTTTGTATAACCGGTTTTTCAGTTAGAATCAAAATTAACGTGGAAGGAGCGAAAACGAACCCTGGGCTTAAGATTTTCTTTACTTCTGAACCGTACTTAATAAAGTATAGAGTAAACAAAAGAGGTATTACAGCAAATGCAACGCATTAGCCAGCATATCTTGAAAATTGCAATCCAAAATATCAAAGTTCTAATTAAGCAACTGCAAAGCGCGGTATAAAAAGAGCTCATTATTTAGTTTGACGTAAAAACTGTGACATTTGCATTTTCGTGTCGCATGAAACTCCTTGATACGGGTAGGTACATTTTAAAGCACTAAAATTTTTAATGAACTCGCACAAAATTTACATGCTGCGCTGTACTGCTCCAATTTTATAATTAATACAGTACGCTCGGGAACAAAGTGTTTCGCTACGATTTATAACACTATTTTAAATAGAAATATTCGTTTTGCTTTTTATAACACGTATGGTCAGGCATTTGCCATTATACTTGAAACCTTTTAATTTATTTATGTCAATGTTAATCCTTGAAGGAATTATTTCGAAGGAAAACATTTATAACCGACTTTCAAGAACAGGTACGTTTTCAATTGGTCGAAATCTTTTATTATTATTTATTTATAACAATGCTTTCTAGAGATAAGCTACAAAGCTTAGCATTCTGGGTGCCTACCTTTTAAGCCTATCATAGAGCGTTACGAATAGGAATAGCGTGTGGAGTCACAGCTCCTGCATTCGTGACATCGCAGATAAAATGCAGGAGAATCACGTTCACTGATGCTGCCATGATTCACCCTCATGCTACCGGTATTATTCATATCTGGTCAGCCCCCTTCAGCGGGTCCCAGTAGGTGGGGTACGACCAAGAACCAAGTCATTTTAAATGATACGAGTATATTAGCGATGGATAATAAAAGTTACAGTGAATTGTGTAACTAGACTTCATATTCCAATTCATAACTAAATAGACAATGGCGGTCGTGGGATTAATAAAAAGCCTATTATGATTCAACGGATTACGGCGACTTGTGCCGTGGCGATAGAGCGTTTGTAGCGGCGGAGGTTGCCGGTTCGATATCCGCTTAGTGCAAATATGCATGAATATGAATCTATTTGCATGGGTCTGGGTGTTTCTATGTAAGTATGATTATATATATGTTCTTCTATATCGAGTCTTCTCAAGGCTGGGCCGCGTTTCGAACCGGTGGTGGTCCATTTGCTAAACTAGTATTTAATATTTATTTTATATTGACGTTTTGTAAGTTCCGATTTAGAAAGCGTTGTGTAGAATGTTTTAGAATATTCTCTTTTGATTTCCACTTCATCTGAACGTCAGTCCCGGTTGCCTTCAAAGCTGTCTTAGATGCTCGGGTTCGCTTTACCTACTATTCTCTTACACATTATTTTGGTTTTTGTGGTAACGACTGCAGTTTGATGTATTAAACTTAACGGTAAGAGAAAAACTGTACGAGTCAGCAAGTGTGCATCGATAATGGTGGTCTGTATATTCTGGAATGCACCTCAGCTTTATCACCATCTAGCGAGGTGCAGTCAACGGTGCCGTCAACAGTTGACGGACCAAATATAAAAAAAATGTACTAGCTTAAATGAAGGCTTAGCATTGGTCCCCGAACCCTGAACTTGACCGGCACTCTCTGAGTTGGGGTATCAGATGGCCGTCGCTTCTGTAAAACTCAATAGAGTCGGGTCCTGAAGAACAACTGAGATTAGGGCTTGGATGAATAAAAAAAGAATAGATTAATTATACCTACTTTTAAAACTGTTAAGGATAAAATCTTTTGCGGACATAAATTTTACCGTGGAATTATCTAGCGATAGTACGTAGGAATCATTTTTAAATGAACGAATCAATTACTCTTGTAATAAACAAATAAAGTTAATAAACCAATCAGACTAAAATCGCTCTAATGAGTCTGTGAACAGTGAACACGTAGGTAGCCTCACAATTAATATCAATGTAGGTAGCGAATTAATCAGTTAAAGTAATATATCTGCATAACGTAACCTAATAATTTTCAGCCCGTTTGACATAGTAAAATGTACGAGTATAACCATTTAATTCTGTCAAATTCGCTTAGCTATGATTTAAACTGATTTCAAAAAGGTGGGGGGGTTTTCAAAGCGGCTGTATTTTTTTACGAGTCCAGTTTTAGCCAGGTCAGATTTTGAAATTTGACCCGTCGAACCTGTAAGTTACTCTTTAGTTCAATATGTGTGTGGGTGTACGTAATTCTTATTACACAACATTCCACACAACGCTATCTAGACCCATGGTAAGCTTAACTAGCTTGTGTTATGGAATCTACTTAGAAACTTAGAATATTTTTTGTAAATACATATATATTATACACAGAAACACCCAGACCAATGCAAATAGCCATATTCATGCATACAAATATTTGCACTGAGCAGGGATCGATGTTCTTATATTTTGTAGTCCCGACTGAAGGATACATAAAATGAAAAAAAAAAAATATGATAATAAAAATATCATCTGTCTGACCTTAACCCAATTATGATTGTGAAAAGATAAAGAAATAAAAGTGAAAAGAGTTTTAATTTTACTTTCAAAGTGTTCTCATGCGTAAGTTTAATTAATTACTCCACTGTCATACCGTTCTGCTAGATACTCGTAAAAAAAATATCTCACTCTTTACATCATCCGAGCTCGAGTATCCATCTCGTTTGCAGCGGGTCTCTAGAGCTCCTATTTACAATTTGGTTTTGTGTTTAGTGAATTGACTGCCATCCGTCCCTCGCTCGCGCCGCCGCTACCGTTCCGCCGTCTCCTTCACGTACGAGTGGTAAGATTGTGATAGAGCCCCCTTCAGAAATCGGATAGGCTTAATATTAACACAAGTTCTGCCCATAACACAAGTTCGTTCTTATTGCTTGAGACATATATCTAGGACCTATGTGCTCTTTATGCGCAGTATCCGTTTCTTGTGCCTTATGAGGATAACACGGAGTGCCACTGTAAGGTTTAAGAGCTCAAATACATCAAACAAGATTATTACAAAACAATCCTGGCGGGTCTGGAATTGGTTTGTCTCGTGACTTAGGTCCATAATATATGTCCCGAGATATAGCACGATCATCAGTGGTCAACATAACAATTGTAAATTAGTCTGAGATGTTACTATGAATGCATAATTGTAGTGTTTATTATTGTAACTTATAATCTACCATATAAAAATAAGTCGGGTTTTCCTTCCTGACGCCATAACTCCAGAACGCACAAACCGATTTGGCTAATTTTGGTCTTGAATTATTTGTGGAAGTCCAGGGAAGGTTTGTACGTTGAGAAAAATTCGAATAATTGCCGGGAACCAACATCCACGCGAGCGGAGCCGCGGTCAAAAGCTAGTGGCATATAAAAATATCTGATCTTACTATCTTATCTTATCTTAAGTCTGCATAGTAGATAATTACGTATAATTTACCTGAAAAAAGTAGTTGGGATAGACTGGATGCGCAAGACAGTAGGATCGGATGCAATAGCATCATTAGCCTCATAAGGCTGGACTCTCCCGATGTGCGATGAGCTGGGAGGCTAATTAATTGATTGATTGACGTATGATATATAAAAAAGCACAATACTTTTTTGTTGTTTGATTGCATTTTGAAACCTAGTTAAGAAATGTAAAATTGATTGGAAATGCATGAGCTTAAAATTGAGGAATTAGAGCCAATATTGCTATAAATTAGAATATTCCGTATTGAAATTTATTTGGAGAAATGAAAAGAATCTTCTCGGGCGGGACTCGAACCCGCGATCTTTTCCTTACAGGGGAAATGCCTTGACCAACTCGTCTACCGAGACACGCCCGATGTGATTCAAATTTCCCGTCTACTTCTATCCGTCTTTCAGGCGACGGTGGAGTCTTCAACCGATGTTCTTACGAACTATCGGAACCAATGAATATATAAACTTTAAAAATAATTTATAAACATTGAGAAGATTCCCGCCCGAGAAGATATTTTTTCCCTATGTATTCGATTTGTATAGTTAGCATACTTAATGCTGTAAAATTCATTCAAGAAATGAAATGGTTTATTCTAGAGCAGTGACTATGATGTCGTTCAATATCGCTCAAATGCTCTTCAATACGCTGGGTTCACACGTCCGAGCGCGTGAAATACTGTTCCCGGGCTTGATAGTAACTAGTCTTTGTGTTATCCCAGGCTATGTATATCTCTTTGTCTAATATCACTCGGCTCTGTTAGTCTGTTCTTATGTCATTGAGTAACAAATATATGCAAACTAAGATTCTACATGTAACATTGATGATAATTTCTAATCCATCTCATCCTCAAATCTATACATTCTTCAACATTATCAGAAAATACTCGGTAATGAAAGAATGATTTCCAAGCTAAAAATCCGATTGAATCAATTGATGAATACCTTCACCACACTAAATCAAATTAATAACAAATTAGATTGCACGTAATTGCAGTACACACCGCAAACTACAGCTTCATTGCACCTGTTAAGTTTTAATATTACTTAATAACTGTAAGGAATATAATTTTGTCTCAGAAGCGTTGAAATGCCTGAAGCATCTCTACGTAATTTCATCGCTAACAACGCATCATGCGAAGTCAACACTGTGATTTTGACGCCTTTGCAATTTGACAATCACCCTCGTCAGTTGACACCGCCTTGAACACTCCAGGGCTTTCGCTTGAAGCCGATATCTGGCAAAATTAAATCTCCTGTCCAAATTATAGTCCCTCCGAACATATCTCATAGAGTAGTGACTTTATCAGCCGCAAAGTTATCTTTGTCGAAGTCATTTCAAATGCTTTTGCTTTTCCGATGAACGAGGAATCATTTAAGGTGTTTTACTTCATATTTGGAACTAATTGCGCAGAATTACAGGGCGTCGTGCGTCGCAAGTGCGAAGATTGGGTGTTAAAAGCGCATGAGGCTTATTATGCAGGCTCGTTATGTCAGATTCGAGTGTGAAGAACACGCAACGGTAGACTTTGTTTTTTGTTACTGCGGCACGAATTGGTGTTACAAAGTTGATCAAGGTATCACGTAACTCGAGTGATATTTTGATCATTTGATACGCCTCGCTAGCGTTGGTCTTGGTGTTTTACGTTTTTGTTAATGTTTTAGTTTGATTGAGAAGTACTTAGAAGATTATGCTGATACGTCATCAAAGCAATTTACACCACTACCCCACCTGTCATACTCTAAAACATTTTACACAGTAATAACCCTCAGGGGAGCTCGGAGACCGCTTGCTCTCCTCCTTTTGGCATTGCTTATACGCCTTTTAAGGGAGCGACAAAAGCTACTTTCATCTCAGATAAATATCCCATTCCTGAGAAGATAAACTGCGTCTGAGCCTCGTCCTTTGTGTAGCAGATACTGGATACAGGCACAGAATATAGTGGTAGTAGGCCTTTACATCTTAAGTTGATGATTTAAGTAGCATATGTGTGGCAGGCTCTAGTGTGACTGTGTAGTCCGATACGGGAGTGACAGCAGCGTCCGCATGATTGGCACGGGGCACCTGAACTGAATGTCGCTTGAAAGGTGGGCAGACGAGGCAACCTCTGCGCTCCCGTGTCTCTTCTTACGCTTTTCGGCTAAGTAATAGTTAAAGAATATATAATGGTAATGTTTACAGCTTACGTTGCCTTGGTCTTCAAGAATGTCGATAAGGTACTTTACACCTAAACTAAATAAAAGCATATAAAAATAATTCAATGAACGGTGTAAACTATCTCCGTTATAACATAAACCTCGCTAAATACCTAAGTATTAAAATACCAGCGATTTTGATATGAAGCCTTCACACGTGCAAGATGTAATTATGTACGTAGTCGGTGGGAACATTGCTGAATATCAAAGCATGCAATGCCAAATTCGCGTATATCCACTTCGAATTAAACGGCGGTTAGATCAAAGTTAGCGCGGGCGTTTGATGTTTGGCGTAAGTTATGAGATATTGATCATTGATGTTAAATATTTTCATGTTTAAAATGAGCACCTGAGTGAGAGAAATGAGAACCTTTGAGAATGCCGTAAGGCGAAACCGGTCAGGTACAGAAATAAAATTTAACTCAGTGGAATAGTATAAGTGTATTATTCAATATGTGTAATAGATTCCACCAAGTGCCATCAATCTCCAGTATAAACAGTTTAAAATATGAATTCATAAAATTAAGTTTTAAATACTAAATATTAATAGATGACGGTGATAAGCATATTGCAGTGCATAGGTGGTGCAGAAGGTCAGTGGTAGCATTAGCAATTGTTATACAGTTAAAAATAATAACATACTTTACGTGAAACCCATCTAATATTTACAAATTTGGGTATATGAAAACAAAAGTGATTGAAGTGATTCAGGTGTGGCTCAATAGCTCAGTTGGAAGAGTATTCCCCCTGTAAAGGAAAGGTCGTGGATTCAAGTCCTACTTGAGTGCTTCTTTTTCCCGATGTATTTCGAATTTAAAAAGTTAGCCTACAATATGCTATAAAAATTTCATTCAAATCTAATCTTGTTTATTTTATTTCGACTTTGGTTTAACTTATCAGCCGTTAGATATAAAAACTACACATCAACACAAAGAAATCGCAATACAAATTATTTTCAAGCGTTTCGCTGTCCGCTGTCGCTCCTGCCTCACAATCCCCACATTAGATAAACATTAAAAGCGCGACTTACGCTTATAAAAGTGTATAACAATTGTTTGTTAAAGACAGATTCTACAATCCCACGCTGTGACACCATGACGGGCCGTCCATATTATGACGCCTTTTTTAAAACATCAATGACGTTCTGTTATGGTAGAAAGAGTATACTTTCTCAGCACGAAAAGACTGGCGATGGCCTCTGTGGCGTGACGGCAGAGCGTTCAACTGCTGTGGAGATCGCAGGGTCGATTCCCATCAGCACAAATATTTGAATGCATGAGTAAGTTTGTCATTTTTGGCTAGGAATTTCTCTGTATAATATGCACGTATTCAAATTCAACTAGGCAGGCGTATCAGCTGAAATAGTCTTGCTAGTAAGGTGCGCTGTGTAGTTAGTCCTGGGATATTTATTTATTACCAGCTTTTGGCCGCGGCTCCGCTCGCGTGGATGTCGGTTAAAGCGACCAAACATAGCCTATGTCCTTTCTCAAGGTCTAATTCACCCCTACACCAAATTTCATTCTGCAATCAATTTTTTTCCGCCCGCGTGGCGACAGTTCCCTTATCACTGCACCCTATAGCAAGTATGCAATATAGTAATATTAGGCATGTGTTACACATGTAAAGCATCCTCTTGAATTACTATATCTATTAAAAGAAACCGTATGAAAATTGTACCGTTGTTTTAAAGATATAAGTATAATGTACTATATATGTATTGAATATATATACTATATATGTATTGAAGATCTCCTAGCTACCCTGCGACTTCGTTCGCCTCGCCATTTTTTTTTTGTACCATGTATTTTATACCACCCCCACGGTGTTTTGCCGGTGGAGGTGGTTATGTAGGACTCGAACCGACTGAAAAGCACGCCGTCTTGGGTCTTTGGTTGCCGGGGGTGAGATTGCAGAAAGCATATCTCTCGCACCCCGGCAGACACGCTCGACTCGCCATGGGTTTCGCGTATTATTCTAAAATTTCAGGCCAATACCAGAACAGAGTGTTTTATCCTTATCTAAATCAAGTTCTAGCTTTGTGTCAAATTACATCGAAATCCATCCAACCACCAACAAATTAAACAAACTATCAAACTTTTGCATTTATTAGGTATAAATATTATTAGGATAATCAGAACTCGTTAGCCAAGCTAAATATTGCCTTTCACAAACGTTTAGGAATAAAATAATTACTGTCTGTTAGTTTTTTGTTATTATTTAACAACTGTCTGTATACAAATGTGTGTTATAGACACGTGGGAAACCAATTAATAAAATTAAAATGATAGTACCGGCAGCGCGCTCCGTACTAAGTGGTGTTCACTCATATTTTGGTCAATCAGTAATTAAATCTGAAGAAATTTTGTAAACAGAACAAAGACTATTATATTTAGAGTTCTCGTTACTGAGCCGTCTGTTAAATTAACTAATTTTATGAATACACGTCATTCAAAAATGTTTCCTTATATTTTCTATGAATATGAAAATGTTAAGTTGATATGCGAATGCTTTAAATTATCAAAAAGCTACACATCAATTTGAGCTCAAATTATGAAATGATAAGTACAATTTGCTTCAAAAAAAAAATAAGGGGCTGTAATTTCATTGTTTAAAAAAAGTTTACGGGTGCAATGGTAGCCACCACTAGTAAATTAAAGTTTTTAATTTGCACTTTATTTGCTGGGCATTTGTATTATGTTGTATCTTTTTTGGATCGGCCGCAATGGCGTACATTGGGAGAGGCCTATGTCCAGCGGTGGACTGCGGCGAGCTAATATATTGAGTGCTTGATTGTCTTTTTCAATATGTATAAATCGAAGCAATTTCCCAAACGGAGTCATATTAGAATTATTCCCTTTATTCAATTAAAACAACAAAACACACACAACACAGTATTTTACTATTATGTAATTTTAAATTTTTAGCATTGTATATATGAATAAATGAAACGATTAAAACATGAAAAATTATATTTATTTTTAAATATGAAATATTAAAGAAAAAAACTATAAAAAGTTAGTAGCCCACCAGCATTGGGAATAGGGACCAAGCTATTGCTCGCTTCATATATCTTGTATCTAAAATGTGTTTTATACGCACAGTACCTACACATTTCTTGGATGTATTTTGATGATGAAGGGTGCTATTGTTGACAGCCTCTGTGGCGTGGCGGTAGTACACGCGACTGCCCCGCAGGAGGCGCGGGTTCGATTCCCGCTCAGTGCAAATATTTGTATGCATGAATATGGCTATTTGCATTAGTCTGGGTGTTTCTATGTATAATATGTATATATTTACAAAAAAAAAAGTATATAGGTACGTTTATCCGCGTTCTAAATTCCATAACACAAGCTATAAAAGCTTACCATGGGTCTGGATAGCGTTGTGAAAAATAAAAGGTAATATTTATTATTTATTTATTTATTGTGGTGGACGAGCTCAAATTCATAAAGTATAGATTATTACAAAACAATCCACACGCGTCAGGGGCTTTTACGAGTATATTTCGCGATTTAGACCCAAAATATATTGTTCGACCTACACACATCAAAAAAAGTTTGCGATCACTTTGAAAAACTGAAATCTTTTTGTTACTGTAGATTATATTATGATTTTTTCTTCTTTTTAGATTCTTTATTTAAAAGTAAAGAATTAGAACACAAAACAATGACACCGTTCAATTGTTTTTTCTTACAAAAAGGCTTTCAGTCCTAGCTTACGCTCATTCAGAAATCTGATTTAGTGAATTATATCCGATTCAAGATATTTTTTGCGGAAAGTAGTGATTGAAAAAATGCCAAAAATGCCATTGATCGCAAACTTTTTTTGATGTGTGTATACCGGTATATTTAAAATGATTATAATTAGAATAACTATTAGAACTCTTGGTCTGCCCTCAGACTGCCTCCGAGTAGATGTTCATCATCACTTTATCATCACTACATACTCATCTCCGCACTAAATCTGCCAGTTCTTTTTTCATTTTTTTTTATATCCGTACTACGATAGTCCATAATCATCATTACGCTCTAGTCCCGGTGGCATCTAAAGGTTGTACTTTGGAGACCGTGCTCCTCCCTCCTACAGTTCCTCTTGATTTGGTTTGTATCGGAGTTTGCGGGAGCGACGGCTATCTGACCACCCAACCCCGAGAAGAAAATTCACCTGAGCTAAGGCCGCGATGATCCTGATAGGCCCCAAATCTTATACCCTTATATTTTTAAATAATCATTCGCATACTAAATGAATATGTATTCTGTAATGTTTTTTTAAGAGCTTTATTAAATCCTTCTGGTTTCAACTGTACTACAGTAACAAATATAGTTTCTATGCATTGATTCATGGGTTTAATGCCTAGATTCGTCAAAAGTATTTCCCTCGAAACCATATAGGTATGTTAGAAATTTCTGAGTAGAATATATTTTCAGTAGATACAAATCCAGTCAATCAAAAAGGTGTTATTTCTACCCCAATTAGGGCAATCCTTTGAGTAGATAATACACAGACTCAGTTAGCTATCCTTTCTAGAATAAATCATCAAAGGTGTTTCCCTAAACAAAGAAATATGTCTTGTCTTATCCGAGAGTAAAACGAATGGCGCGCGTTGATGTCTTTTCTTGATAATATAAGATGACACGTTTTATAATCACAATATCAATCGTATTGATCAAGGTTTAGGGGCTCTACCAAGACCTTTGAAGCCAAGCCTATCTCAATTACAAGCCGGTGCATTACCAGCCAGCCTGATTGACGGACGAGACGGGCACAGGGTTATCTCTTGGAGTTGAGAAATCAGACTGCAGTCGCAAGCCGTTTATGTAAAAATCTAAGGAAACTTAAGGAATAGGCTTACATTGGGTTTGCAGGTGATAGCCGGAACACTGTTAAGATGATAATGTTGATGATGGAGGAATGAATTCCCGGGCTTCAAACGTTCAAGATATGAATGCGATCGGAAATTGCTCTTAGTTGAAGAGGAAGAGAGCATTAAGTAGGGTATTTCTATTTATCTAAGCATGTTGTTCACATTCTAGGTTCCCGATGAGTTCTGTTCTATTAAATTTATTATTTAGGCGATGATTTACAAGCGTCAGTAGCTTAATGGTTAAGGGGCCGGCCTTTCGATCGAGAGGTCCCGAGTTCGAATATTATTAACACATATTATTATTGCCTGGCTATTATACTACCGATACCGATGTGAACCCACTCCTAGCACAAGCAATTTAGCTTAGGAGGGGTTTAAGGGAATATTAGTAAATTCGGTTATAATATTCTTTAGTAAAAAATACTTTGCATCTAGATAGCGCTATGTGTGATTGTAAAATATAATATTTTAAATCAAGGAGCTATAATATGTTTCATACAATGAATATCAAGCAATAACTTTATTTCTGCATTCTAGAACCTAACAGTCTAGTTAACTATATTCTGTAATATATCTCTGCTTACCCCGCTGGGGAAAAGGCGTGATTGTATGTATGTATATCGTAGAATAGTATTAGAAAGACTATGTTAAAGTATAGAGTGTAAGCCGTCGCCGTCGCTTAACGGCGCAGGCAGTAACTGTGCCCGGCTTCCGTAGCAAGTGGTCGCCGCCGCCGCCGGGAACGGCTTGCTGCAAGTGAATAGCAGGAAGCTAGAATAATCTAGAGGTAACCGGGACTAACGCTGGGAGGATGATTGTGTTTTATCATTGGCATATATTTAGTTATATAAAACTAGCCGTTGCTAGCGGCTCCACCCGCGTGGAATTCTGATCCCGTAGGTGAAAGAATTTTTGAAATCGATTGAGATTTGAGAAGTTTTTGAGTTTATACGTTACATATAAAATATTTCCTCTATATACCTAATATGTATTAAGTAATAGATTAGTATAGAGGTATAGGTGGCGTCCATCGGCCATGGTAACCACTTTCCTGTGTGCTTATCTGCCACTTAAGCTGTTTAAAAAGTGCGTCAATTGTTTTTTTTTTATAGAATACGTCAATTTGACTTCACCTCGCCTGATGGTAAGCTAAAGGCAAAGTCTCGGCAAGAGGGTCTCCATCGTTTACATGTATCATGTTAACAGTGGTGGCACTCAGCTTGATGGCCTCATCAGATGCCTTTTCACGCCCCGCATAAGGACCCGGGACTGTAGGAAGAAGGAAACACGTTAGCTGGCAGGGTGTTCCAGGTCTTAGTGGTGCGGCACAGGAGTTGTACCCTGCTGGATGTTGAGAAGTTAGGCGCTTCATCACGCTTGTTTCTCTCCGGGTCTTAGATGCAACAAAGTACAACGATGAGATAATGATGACTACCGGATACATGTTACGTAGCTTCTAATATGTGTTCTAGAATGCGGATAAACATAGTAATTCAATAATGTTGCTACTATTATTAATGCCTAAATATGAATGGATAGCCGTTACTGAATCACTTCAGAAACGCTAAAGGCATTTGGATGAAATTTGGTACAGCAATAGATTGTAATATGGAATAGCGTATAGGCTAAACTCTTATTCCAAAACATTTTTTTTCTACTCGAAGTGCTGTTTAAAATATACTTGGTTTCCCAATTGACGGGTAGTGGAGATGGCACTAGAAATTTTCTTCACCTACTACCACAGATTAAATATTTTTGTAGAATGTACTATCACACCTTTTATCGCACTATTTTATTATTTTCTGAACTATGTGCCCGCGCGATGGCAATAGGACTCCTCCTATTACGACGGAGCGAAAATCGTAGTTGCCGAAATGTGGATGTTAATAAACCTCTGCCTACCCCTTCGGGGATTCATAGGCTATATATAGTAATTAATGAAAAATCAGAAGTTTTCGCGAAATTCGCGCATTGAAAAAAAAGCAGTGTGGGTTCCCAGTGCAGTGGAATAGGACCACCCCAGCTCTTCCTATAGGCGTCGTAAAAGGCGACTAAGGGATAGGGCTGTTCTCCATCCGACAGTAAACATAAGTACAGCTCAAGACAATGTGCCCGCTAAACGGCAATAGGCTCGCCACCTATTAAGTGGGACCGAAATTCATAAAAACGTGGGTGTTAATACACCACTGCCTACCCCTTTGGGGATTTAAATACGTGAGTATGTGTCATTACCAACTGAATGTCGATGACAAAGATGCTCAAACAAACTCGAATAAAATCGTGGCTATATAAGTGTACTGTACTGAATACACATATAACTATATACCCTCATAATATAGTAGGTATATTAAAAAAAGAATAGATTCCTGTTACAGGGATATTGTATGAAGTATTAGTATACCAGGTAGCCGAAGCTGCTGGCAACAGCTAGTCTAAAATAAAGATTAATAAACGAAAAAGTCATTATATTTCTTTACATATATATCTAAAAATTCGACTACCTATTAATATACCTAAGCCTAAGTATTACCTACTTCCAAACGACTGTACCTACCAAAAACGATAGTTGAATTTATTTTCTCTTCATTACAAAGTTTGTAGGGAAAAAATGGGAAATTTTGGGAATCCTTATCCATGAAGTTTTTAAAATGTTTCTTACATACAAACCTTGTCCTGGTTCCACCCCTGAACAGGGTGAAGCCAGGTCGCACAGCTAATATCTAATAAATATTAGGTAAACATACAGTCCATAAAAAAGTACCCCATTGGCAATACGCTCACCGACATTGCATGGAACGGAAACACATAATTGAGTTGTGTAGGTGTCAATACACTTCTGCCCCTTAGAAGATATAAAAGCTTGGTGATGTGTATAGGCATAAATATTAAAATCGACTCACCTCACTTGAAAAGACACAGTTTCAACTCTTCGCGTTAAAAGTCCATATTACACTTTAATGAACCTTATTAAAAGTTCAATTTAAAAAAAGTTCCTTCAATCGCAATATACACAACAATAAAAAAAATTAAATTCAAAATTGGAACCCGAAACTGTCACTCAATTTAAAAAGTCAAAACACATTACAGAAAAAAAGGATCGCTTTCCGAATTCAAAAAGCGTGCGTTCCGTTCCAAGCTTTGCGCGTAAGCTCAGCGCGATGCGTGGAGTGCTTGTAACGGACGGACCGTGTCCATGGCCCCGCCTACCGCGGAACGGAACAGTGGGGATACACCTCTTAGCGTCTTCACACTTCCCTCATACCTACTAGAACGACCACACAACCACGACCTTCCCCTCCCCTATTTTCAGAAACAATCACTGACATGCAAGACGTAACTGCTAGATTTTGAGAGCTCTTTCACACTGGACGGTATTCGTAACGGATTACCATTACAGTACAGGGTAATTTGAACCTTATTTGTTAACGAATAAAGGTGATATTTGTGATATATGTAAGTGTTAAGTGAATGTCTGGTATTCCGCGGGGCGGAGAGCTAAAGACTATTAAATAGATAATATTGCGTATACATACGTACTGTTGAGATGTTGATCTTGTATGAATGGTTTAAGAGTGCTAATTTACGGGGCGGAGATACTTTAGTAAGAAGTTTGAGTTTACTGCTGGTGTGGCAAAGAATAGTTTACTTGAAGGTAAGTGGTTATACCGTATCCTGCGCTATGTCAAAGGTGGCTCAAGAGTTGTCACACATTATTTTATGTCGAGAGAGAACATGCCATCTTGGCAGGACCTTCATTCTTCTACCTGCTCGATGTAGGTACCTACTACCTATACCTTGCATTGAAGATCATGTGGATCGTGACTTCGGTTCTTCTCAATCCATTACGATAATATAAATGATCCCGTGACCACGATCCACAGGAACCTATACCCGGGATCAAATAACGGTCGAACGGGATAAAAAGTATCCTATGTCCGTCTCCTTTTGTCAGCCCCTATTTTCAGCCAAATCGGTACAGCCGTTCTTGAGTTATAAATAGTGTAACTAACACGACTTTCTTTTATTACATTACATTACATAGAATCACGCCTTTATCCCCGAGGGAGGCAGAGGTGAATTCACACCCACATTTCACCAATCATTGTATTTGGTTCCACGTAATAGGGGGTGAGCCTATTGCCGTATTCCGGGCACTAATATTTACTCAATTCATTTCTTTTATATATATAGATTACTGATATCTACTTACTACCTATATCCTAATGTCCTATAGTACTATTTTCTAGAAAACGAAACTCTTACAAATTGTACGTTTACTATTCGACACTGAACCTCCCAACAGTGACGTATTTAAGGATAACAATAAAATGCGTGTGAAACCGTTGCACGTCGGTTCCGGCCGGTGACTGAATGTGGCCGTTTCACTTAAGACTATGATATGTGTACTTAATTGGATAAACAAAATACATGCCCTATAATTCCATGGGCATGCTCGAATTACTTCTGTATTTGTCACTTTTTTTTCGTGCGGAAAGCCCCTCGGATACCTCCCCCGCCGGAGCCGGAAGGGGAGGTTGGAACCGCACGCCGACTGAGGGTCGTGGTGCTAGGCCGGAGGTAAGGTTGTCATCGACATATCCCTCGCACACCGGCTGACCCAGGGCCATCCCTTACGGTCTGGCCCTCCTCGGGTCTGTTTTTGTCACAAGTAATCTATTTGAGCGCTTACCTAGAACATACAGAGTTTCCAAAATTAAAAGTAGAAAAGAGATAATAAAGTTTTCCTTCTTTTTCTTTCAAATTTACAGTCACGAAGTATTTGATAGGGTGCCAAATACACTCCACAACCATAAACAACTGAAATTACTAGAATCATCCCTTTTTTCCTGTGTACCCTTGGCTATTCCCTTGATGGTACAGTGAAAAATAATTAGGTATATTTAGGTGCATATACCTTACATATACCTATTTGTTTTAGTTTTTTGTAAGTATTTTCCAATCATAATATCTTTTAAAGATTCGTGTCTGGTCACCTTTCACCTCCCCCCTGGAGACTTAAAATTTTGGACACTCAGCAATATTGGCTGACCAGTTCTGGGTGAAATTCGACACAGAGACAGATTTATCTTTTATACTCTTAATATACCGGATGTATTTCCTACGTGATACTAGAATGTGAGATTACTCTACGCGGACGAGGGCAACAGAAACTATGAAAAAATAATACGTGACCCACTGAAAATGGCTGTGTACACATACAGTCCTATAAAACTTGGCCCTCATCTATAAATAGGTCTTAAAATGAAGCCATTAAAACGCATTTATAAATGATGCGCACTGTGCAGTATGAAAGAAAATTCATCCCACGCACACTGAAGCTGTGGAATGAACTCCCTTCTGTGGGTTTTCCAAACGTCAACAATATGGGGTTCTTCAAGGCATTAGAAGGCTGCTACGGGGTCGGTAGCAAGAGTGTGACGTCCCTGATATTGTACACGTCCATAGCCCAAGTTCTTTTTACAGGTAGGCCGGGTGTTTGTCTGCCAGCAAGTGGCCTAAATACAGTTTGAGATCGCTCGTAGCCCTGGAAATGAGCACCATACTAATAGTTTTTTACGAAGAAGGTACTGTTAACAACGTCTATAAGGTTTCATACAAGAGCAGCGTGTGGTCTAATTAAGAAACGTCGAGCGTTGCACATATTTGCGGGCTTAGCCACGTCACGCCTGTCTGCTATAATGACGTGGCCCAAGTCAAGAACGACATGTCGTTTGAATTATTCATCAGTGCATTTAAAAATGGACAGTGGTTATATGCAATAGGCTAATTGATTGATTGGTACAATTTTTTTATTTTCTAAGTATTAACTTTACTGTATTTTATATATTTATTGGCCGGCTTCGCCTTTGTGAAATTCTGGTCCCGTTCTCGCATCTATATCCAAGCACTAAATGTTAGCCAGATTCATTGTGACGTTTAAGCGTGAACCAACTTAATAACTTTCAAACTATCGCGTTCCATGGTGCACGATAATGTTGACAGGAATTGATACTATATTGACCACAGTGGCACGTTGGGCTTATGTATTTTTGGTAGACCAGACAACTTGGGTGGCTGGTGTGACTTCGGTGAAAAGAAATCCGGTTCTCAGAATTCCATGGATTCACCGTGCGGTCACAGGCACACTGTGACGGCGCCTGGGACTTGCGAACCAGATGTAGGTTTAGGGTAGCCACCCTGTGATGCATCAGCGCTCACCTCCATCGTCAGTCGTGTTCCCCCCTCAACCTAACCAAATTTGGTAAGATCCTATCAACGCCGTTTTAGATACTCGCTTGAGTAAAGAGCTTACTGAAGCTCTTGGCATTCCGAGGCCTTTAAATAAGTTATACAGGGATTTAGCTGGAATTCCCCTTGCTCCTACTTCTACGGCGTAGAGCTTAACCACATAGCTATTTTTGGTTAACTCGTTGGCCATGTCAAAGTATTTGTTAATTTTCATAGCATGGTATTTAGGTATGCTAGTTTCCCACGGTACTGTGAGTTCTACTAGTGCTGCACGCTTTTGCAGTTTCGAAAATTGGAGTATATCGGGACTGGATACTTGCTTTCCGTAAAGAGGTCCTCGTTATCCGGTATACTCGTATTCTGCGCGTTACTCTGGCCGTGGGGTTGTATGATACTCGTTTATAAACCTTATCATCATTCAACAGTTCGAAAATTTTATTGTGATAATCAGTTGTATTCATCACTACGGTGGCGTTGCCCTTATCGGCCTTAAGTACTAAAATATCCGGGTTATCCCTAAAATGTCCTTTATTTAATCATTTAAACCCGTCTTCCCGATTGAAATTTTTTATATGAGGTTCCGTTCAATTTTAAAAATGTCAAGTCCTTGGTTCATTAATTTCCATTTTGGCATCATATTCCCGATGTTGTCCGCTGCCACCTCTGGCCGGTGCCACGTGTGACAGGACACGGTGACATTGGTCACGGTGGCCGAGCACGCGCACTGGCCCGTCACGCGGCATTTCTCGGCACTCACGCACTCAGACATGCTCCGTGCGCGACGATGAGTTACCGCATTATGGTCAGTCAGTGTTCTATTTTAGGGAAAATCTCCCTAAATCTTAGTAATTTCAATCAGCATAGGGAATTTTTACGAAGGGTTTCCTTTGCAAGAATACTTACTAGTAGTAGTTCATGCCTTGTTATACCTTGATTTAACTTCGTAATCTCTTTTTGAAAAAAAAAAACTAACATATAGTACATCTATTAATTGCCAGTAAATCAAACAATTAGTTAGGAAATTAAAAAAAATAGATACTGTTTCTAGAGATCTATGGAATTACAAACTAACAAATTATTATAAACATTCGATTGGGCATTCCTTAGGCACTTTCTATGGTAAAAAATTTGCTATCGAAAAGACTACCTATTCT
The DNA here is from genome assembly GCA_914829495.1 of Eilema sororculum. Taxonomy (NCBI): domain Eukaryota; kingdom Metazoa; phylum Arthropoda; class Insecta; order Lepidoptera; family Erebidae; genus Eilema; species Eilema sororculum. The sequence goes on from OU618532.1 coordinate 7,322,078, forward strand.
TTTTTTTAAGGAATATTAGAACTGAAATTACTAATCGAGTGAGTGCTGGGTTCTTTTTTAAATTATTTTTTTAAATAGGATCATACCAGACGCGACCCGAGACGGGTGACAAAAACTTGACTGACTACTTGACATTTATGTAACAACTAGCTGGTGCCCGTGACTTTGTCTGCACAGGATAAGTATTTCGAGTAGCTTTGATATAGTTATCTAAACAGCAACAAAAATAACCACAGTGTCACTTCTGCGTATATGCCGATGCCGGACGACTTTGTTGACATTAATGATCACTGCTCCGTTCGCTTGAGTAGTAGCGTGATGATATATAGCCTATGTGTTATTCTGATGTATCTGCTATGTTATTGTAAAGTTTCATGAAAATCCATTCAGTAGTTTTTACGTGAAAGAGTTACAAACATCCATCCATACATACATCCATCCATACTCACAAACTTTAGTAGGATTTATAAATGAAATTGAAAAAATACTATTTAGAGCAGCATCATTTTTTTTTTTTTTTTTTTTTTATTTTTTTTTTATACAGGACTCGTCAATTTGACTTCACCTCGCCTGATGTTAAGCTAAAGGCAAAGTCTCGGAAAGAGGGTCACCATCGTAAACATTTACCATGTTAACAGTGGTGGCACTCAGCTTGACGGCCTCATTAGATGCCTTTTCACGCCCCGCTTAAAGGACCCAGGACTGTAGGAAGAAGGAAACACGTGAACTGGCAGGGAATTCCAGGCCTTAGTGGTGCGGCATAGGAATGAATCACTGAAACGCTTGGTTCTAGCAGGTATACTCTGCACCGTAAATGGATGACATCTTAGCCCTGCACGTGTCGTCCTGTGAAGGAAAGGGGAGGGTGGGACTAATTGGAAGAGCTCGTCAGAACATTCACCATGGTAGAGACGGTAGAAAACTGCCAAAGACGCAACATCTCTACGCATCTGCAAAGGCTCGAGGGTGTTCGTGACCTCAGGATCCCCAATAATGCGGACCGCACGTCGCTGCAACCTGTCGAGAGCATCTAATAAGTACTTTGCGGAGCCGTCCCAGAGATGTGAGCAGTATTCCACGCAGGAACGAATTTGGGTCTTATATAGAAGACACCGCTGCTCCGGCGTGAAAAAACGTCTCACTCTGTTCAGGACTCCGAGTTTACGTGAGGCTGATTTGATGATACTCTCGATATAGTTTTTGTTATTCAGTTTGCAGCGAACATCCATACCGAGGATAGTGAGGTGATCCTGCAGTGGCAGTGGTGTGCTCTGAAGAGTGGGAAGGGGAAGGAAAGGAGATACCTTTGCTGTAAACGCACATGCCTGGGTCTTCTTGGCATTGAACTCGACCAGGTTCCTAGCGCCCCATTGAGAAATGTTGTCCAGGATCCGGTCCAGGTCAGTGACAAGAAGCTGCCTTTTTTCCGCGATATCAGACTGCTTGGCCGCAGGATGTGCGTAATAACTCCCGTGTAAGGTGCTGTCGTCTGCATAGCATCATATCTTATTCACTTTTTGTTTAAAATATGCACAAACAAAACACAAGGAGCTTAATATATAAGACATGGTAACACTGTCCATATCTGGACTCAGAGTGCCTCAGCGAGGTGGGCGATGATAACACTGTAATTAGTCAGTAATATGATTTAGTTACACATCACTCGAGTTAACTTTTCGGAAACGGTTCTCAGTTAAGTATTTAACGATAGAACAGTAAAAAAACAAGTTGATACTGGTAACAATAAAATTATTGCGATTAATTAAAAAAAATAGGAAATAACCTGAATGAATGTAAGTACCTACCTAGAGGTCTATGTCTAGTTGGGGGAGGGGGTCCAGCAGTGGACTGCGGTGGGCTAATTGATAGGTAGGTACTTGTGGGTGTACTGCCACCTAGGCAAGTGGCAATTCATTATTGGGGAATATTTATTGTTCACTAGCCTTTGCTCGCCGTTCCACCCGCGTGGATGACGGTTATCGTAACCAAACATAGCCTGTGTCCTTTTTCATGATCCAATCTACCCCTGTATCAAATTTCATCTAAATCGGTTCAGTGGTTTAGGCGTGAAAGCGTAACATACAGACAGACAGACAGAGTTACTTTTGCATTTATAATATTAAGTTTGGAAGTATGGATTTTGACGCTTATGACAGTCGTTAACATATGGGGGACTCTTTTTGTCCGCACTTAGCCTCTCTTTTGGGCCATTGTGCTATCAATGTCGTTAACGTATATCATAAACGTTAAATAACGTATCATTCCCGTACATTCATTATTCAATTATACAATATATCGACCAACGAATCGCCACTTGCAGGAGTCCTCTCGCAGACTTCGAGACCCAAGCCAACCTCTCCGACTCAACCTTCCTCTCGAGAAAGTCTGGTGTTAAAGGAGGAGGATGAGAACGTGAAAATCGAACTCAATCGATGAAAGCGCCAAGACGAAAATGAAAATGCAGTATAAATATTACTGATCCAATAGTCAAGAAGTGATTCATCCATACTAATATTATAAATGCGAAATTAACTCTGTCTGTCTGTCTGTCTTTCTGTCTGTCTGTCTGTATGTTACGCTTTCACGACAAAACCACTGAACCGATTTTGATGAAATTTGGTATAGGAGTAGATTAGACCTTGAGAAAGGACATAGGCTATGTTTGGTCGCGATAACCGACATCCACGCGGGCGGAGCCGCGGGCACAAGCTAGTATTTTATGTACTTAGATACCATCACCCTCAAAAGTTGCTGAACGCTAACAAAACAAACGGTCTTCACCTACTTAAATAAAAAAATGTATGTATCTACCTATCTATACACTTCAGAAGACAAGTGTAATAGCTTCCAGAGCTAAGGTGCATGGAAACTTTTATCGGTAACTTGGAATATGTCTAGCCACTTCTGAACGCGACTGTAAGTTATCAAGACGCAAGTACACTCATTTCGCGGTTTCTCAAAAGCTTGTAACGGCCTTTTGGATAATAAGGAAACCAAAAATTAATGTTTTAAAGAAAGCGGAGTTTTCCAGGTGTAAGCAATTAGTGCACCAAAGTGTTTGACGCAACCGAGTGGGCTCTATCTGGGGAACAATCTGTTGCGGCCACCCTCAAATTATAGGGGAATTGCTGGACACTGCGCACGGAGACCACGAAAACTTCGAACTACTGGGTGAAGAAGACTTATTTGAAGCAAGGCTTAAGTTCGTTAATGAATTGAGTAAATTTTTCACTGCGTTATTGAAATTCATATAAATATAATCAGTATATTTTTAGTAATCGCTTTTATCGTACCTAATTTATGGTAGACTCGCATTACGTTTGGAATTTATCATAACACGGGAGTCACAAAAATCTATGTAGTAATACTGTAATTAATTAGTCAGATGATTTCAATAAAATGTAAATGTAAGCAACCGGGAAATGTTTAGTCAGTTAGTTAGCCTATGGTAGTCCAGATCTGAACTTAGGTATATCCAGCATTACCTAGACTACAAATGGCGCAGACTGAGACAAAAATCATAATTCTATTTCTGCTCATAGCTTCTAAAATATTAACAACTTTTGTATTTCATTATATAGGTTCAAATCAAATCAAATCATTTATTGCGTACTAAGTGTACATAGATCTTACAATTATATTTCAGTACTTAGAACTTCGCACCTTTTCCAGACATTGCAATATTGAGGTCGCAAATTTTATTTAAGTATTCATAATTTTATTCATGTCTTCTGAGTGAGTGAAAGTAATGAAGACTCTTTAAGATTGTGCCAAAGTTCACAGTTTCAGTACACAGCGGAAAACAGGACACGTAAATTTCAAACGTAGTCACACGCATCTGCCTTCCGTCTCGAAGTAGCAATTACATACGAATGACAAGAACATAGCCATTTTAACATCTTATCTTTGGCAAGTGCGATACGAGCCATTAACGTCTAAATAATAAACCCTATCTTATGTAAGTGCGACTTGGATGGGTGGGGTGATAAATGGGACTCAATCACGCCATTATGCCTGAATGACAGATCCAGATGACCCGAAACTTTTTTTTTATACAGCATACGTCAATTTGACTACACCTCGCCTGATGTTAAGCTAAAGGGAAAGTCTCGGAAAGAGGGTCACCATCGTAAACATGTAGGTACCATGTTAACAGTGGTGGCACTCAGCTTGACGGCCTCATTAGATGCCTTTTCACGCCCCGTTTAAAGGACCAGGGACTGTAGGAAACTAACTTATTATGAACTTAGGGTAGTTATAAAGTTATAAAAATTGTGCTTGATTGTTCCTGCAGGCATTGGGTAGACTTTACGTAGCTTACTCACTACTACAGAAAAGTTCAAACTATTATCAAAAAATTATATCACAGTGCAAATTCAAAACACTATACAGAGTATTAATTTATCATTCACGTTCCAATAGCACACACTACTTGTCAACAAACTCAACCCTATATCAAAGGTCACATCATCCATTCAGACTATCCACTTACGACTTTATTCAAATTCGCCGCATCTACGTCACCCGAAAGGGACAGCCGTAACAAATGTTGTGCGTTAAAACGGGACAGTTGTATTTTTATCACTGCGCGATATAAAAAGGCGTGTCGAAATAGATAAGTTGGTGACGAGAGCTTGCATCCAAAATGTGTTTTTATTAACACGCGACACGGTCTAATAGAAAAACATCGCAACCACCCTCGGAGATCATCACTGGCTGTTTATAGAATGAAGTACTTAACTCTAAGCTGTATACAAAATAATTAATATGCAATTGGTACAATATGGTATGGTATGGTACAATATAATCAATTTAAATGAATAAATTATTCAGTTTTGAGAGTATTAATATTAAATTTAACCATCGTAAACGCTAAATCGATTATGATAATTCTTGATGAAATTTGTGTTTTATTATTTCGAACAGAATCTTATGGGCAGATGATGAACTCTGAAATAGATTAGTACGTATTAGTTTAATTTGAATATGTTAATACTTAGGTAGGTACGGTGATAATACCGTACTCACCGCATAATTAACCAAGGTATGGCCCAGTGGTGAAGGGTGAAAATCTTCAAAAGCAAGTTGATGGTAATATTGAAGTGTAAATGTAAAAATCTCTACCACTGCTTCCCTTTGTGCAGAGTCCAGCCAGAGCAAGCCGACAGGAATCGTGTTGTAGGAACTCATCGCCACTGGTATGACCTATTTTATTGTAGTAGATAGGTATTGTGAACAGTAGCAGGTATGCAGGTAGCGAAGCATATCTATACGAACCTGTGACCACATATTCCGGCCCGTATCATTTCTTTGATGAGGTAGGGGTGTATCACCTGTGGATAAAAAAAAACATACTTTCATAACATAAAATCACGCCTGTATTCCCCGAAGGGGTAGGCAGAGGTGCTAGCACCTACATTTCGCCAGTTTATGTTTAGGTCCCAACGTAATAGGTGGCGAGCCTATTGCCATTAACCGGGCACTTATAAACCTGCGATAAATACACACATAACTTCGAAAAGCATCGAAAAGTCATTGGTGTGTGCCATGGTAAACCTGGGATCGAACCCAAGACCTCGTCTCAGCAGTCCATTGCCCCTACCGCAGATTTTTTACTTTTAAATTCGAAATTCATCGGGACAATTGATTTTCCTCCAGTCCTTGTCTCTATGAACTAGAGAGTTACAGGAGTGACACTTTTTTTTCCGTGCGGGAATCCCCTCGGATACCCCCCCTGCCGGAGCCGGAAGGGGAGGTTATGTTGGCTCGAACCGACTAAAACCGCACGTCGACTGTGGGTCGCGGTGTTAGGCCGGAGGTGAGGTTGTCATCGACATATCCCTCGCACCCTGGCTGACCCAGGGCCATACTTTACGGTCTGGCCATCCTCGGGAGGGGGACAACGGTGTCCCCGACTCGCTCCCGGAATGGGGAGGCGCGCTTTTCAGCGCGCCGCTGCTGTGACAGGAGTGACACTGAAGGTAAGTATGTTAGGGGTCATATACCTTGAAAACCAGTACTCACTATCTGATATGCTTTTTTGCTACCTCAGTTATACGTACCTTATTGTTGGTTTACAGTTTGAAAAATGTGTTTTGACATCATAAAAAAAATAACCACAGTGTCTTTTTGTCACGTTGAACTGTAACATTAAAAATACAAACGCAGGTAATTTATAATCTATTAGCGCGAGCGGTATCAAGGTGCGCGCGCGCAGCTAATGTGACGTTTTTGTGCAACGCACGTGGTGCGGGAAAAAACGTATGACTGCTCTCTAGGCAAAAAATGGTCAAAGTAATGTGATGGTGTATGATAATGTGGCTTGAGGCGGAGTGGCTGTTTCTTGTGTAGGTTGTTTGTATATCTGAAGAAATGTATGTTCGTTCGTCTGTCTTGAGAAAGAACGAAATAAGTGGAGTGCACTACCCGCTAAATCGTTTCCTTCTTCTTCCAATCCTGGGTTCTATAAGCATAACGTGAAATAGGACCTGTGGAGGCCAACAAGATAGGGACTACTATTCTAGGATCCACAATATTAGTGACCCTTATCTTTTGTATTTCCCTCTACCTTTGGTAAGCTGCGCTTTTCAAGACACGTCCACGTTCTCTTTTGAAGATATCGGCATCTATAGCAGTTCACCAGTTTAAAGAGGGAGATAAGGTTTAACAAGATTGCATAGAACTCCAAAAAGATGTTCGGGGCCCAAACCAGCAAGACTTACAATCTCATACACAATTTTTTTATCGTGCGAAAAATCCCCACGTAGGTATACCACCCCCACCTGAGCCGGTGGAGGTGGTTATGTCGGACTCAGTCTTTGGGTCTTTAGGTGCCAGAGGTGAGAATGCAGGGAAAATATCACTCGCACCCCGGCAGACTCAGGACCATCTCTTTCGAGATGGCCCCCATCTGGTTATTTTCTGGTCATTTAGCCCCGGGTATAGGAAGGCACACTATGCGCCGCCGCCGCAGCCTGCTTCTGCTAGGATGACAGGCGGCTCCACCGATCATCCCCAGTCCCGCGCTCATGGAGGACAACGCTAAACTGATACACATGCTAAATATAAATAATTAACCCTTAAGGAAAGATAATGGAATATCTGAGACAGCCGTTACAGGTAGTTGCAGCCAAGTTCAACAACTAGTCTAGCTGCAATGATAACCCAAAGGTGATATCGAAGCAGTCGATTCACGGAAAATATTGAAGTTTAGCCAAATCAGCAGTTAGACCGGTAAAGTGGACCTAGGAACGCTAGGATGAAAAAGAAGGAGAAGAAGAGCAGATCCTGCGACCAACCGTGAATGACCCTCGGATGATGAAGAGTACATATTCCGTAGCCTTCTATAAACAATACGTTTACCAAGTCTAGACATTAAAGAATTAAAATATTCTACATCGATTTCTGAAAGACTTTGACAAGAAATGAGTTTTAAAATTATTCACGCAAATGATCAATTTAATTTCTTTTTCAATATTGAGCTTTAGGGTCGCTGCAGATCAGACGAAAGATTTCGCTATCTATCGTCTATCTTCGTTTCGATTTCGACGATTATCAGCATGTAATTAACGCGGTAAAAAAAACATCTGACTTTGAAAAGTTTACGAAAATTGAAACGGTAAGCGGTATGCAAAAATAATAGGTTGGCAGCCACAGTTAAAGATAATAATCAGTAATATGCTTGGTTTTGATTTAAAATAGTAATGAGTAATTTTTCTCCGTCAACTTCGCTCGTATTAAAATGAAAAACGAATTACGTGTGTGACGTCAACGGAGCCCCACCCTGCGGGGCTTCTGTGTCTTCGTGCTTTATCACTAGTAACCTAACATGAAGATTAACCTAATCTATGCGTGTCTAGGGTTTACGGTGCCTATTAGTCCGCCTCACTCGCCCCCGGGATGAAATTCATCAGTTTAATATCCCTACGTAAATATTGGTCACGATGTCCTTATTATAGCAGGTAGGTTTTTACTATGGTTATTGGTCTATCAAGTAATTGTCGCCCTTCAACTTGTTAATCACCTCAAACATAATAAGCCTTGGTCTGTTGATTATCTGTTTTGGTGTTACGCCTAGTACAGTCAGCATCAGAAAGATGTTGACGAACAGAGTACTCAGAATGATTTTGTTATCATTTTTTGCCTCCTTCCAGTTGACCGATTTTCTGATATTTTCTGATATTACACCTTTAGTTCGGTAATAATACCATGTATACCAATAAAACAGTTGCTCTTAACACGAGAATTTTAAGATCATTTTGAGACTTCGTCGTCAAGATATTTATGACGCTGACTGTACCTACTATTACATATCTGATGTGTGGTTACGCAACCAACAATGTGCAGCCACAGAACAGATCTGATATTAGTACTAGCGTACAGAACTACTAAGGGATGTAGTGTGAAAAATCATATTATCTCGCTCGTGTTTAAAATTTATCTATTGCAAAACGTGACGTTTAAAATTTTCTCACACATCAACATTACTATCTATTGTATGTTGAAAATACAACGTTATAGTTTCATATATCTTTTCGAGAGCTTCCGACGTATGGTGCAGCGCATATTCTGTCAGACGTGTAGCGCCCCTTAATCTTTTAAAATCAATGCATTAACCAGAATATTGGCAAAAAACAAATTTAGAATCATCTGTCATCGGTCACCTGTCAAATTAGCCTTTGAGACATTTTAATTTCAATGTTTTTAGTGTTTACAAGCTTATAAGCTTGGCATGTATAGCTCCGATACTGGTTTGATTAACTACTGTATGATTGGAAAGATTTTAAAAGACTCTTAAAATTCTCGAGGGCATCTGTTTGACTTTTTTCGGGGTAGGTTTTTCGTGATCGTTAATAATAATGCTGCTAGTTACATAATTACCTTACAAGTTAACGAGACATTTTCTTAGATGTCAATCGGGATTTAATCGTGATAATTTTATTTTATTACATTTCTTACTCCTTTAATTTTATTCTGATTAATTACGCTGCGGGTTCCGAAACAATTTAACTCTACCTGGGATTCTTCCACTAATTGGATCGGATGTTCGTAACATAATCACGCTCAAACAGCTGAACGGATCTGGCTGAATTTTTTCGCAAAACTAGATTATATTCTAGAATAACATGCAGACTGTTTTAACCTCTGAAGAGTCCCTGGAATAAAATTTAAATAGAAGGTACAAAGGGGTATACCTTTACTTCGCATTGGTATAATATTACTCAAGTGGACAATATCAACGCACTACTATTAATCGATACAATTAAGAATAAGTTGTTATTATCAGCTCCATTTAAATCTAGTTGTTTCAAATTGTGGCCAAAACTGTATATTTAGCAGGACAGTCGCGAATAAATTCCGCATTACCATGTAATAACACTCCTGGGACGCGTGCAGGCGCCATGCGCGAGCGCACCCACTGCGCTCAATTAAGATTAATGCTGCCAGGAGGCAATAAATTACCTGCCTATATTCTGCTTCACACTGTCGTTTCGCGTCTAATTATCTTGATAGATTATTATTATCGTGTTTTATTACGATGAAGATTTTTAAGCTTGGGTATTCGTTTTGCGACTAAATACCTGGAGAAAATCAGAAAATTGTAAATTGTCTTACAGTACATGTGAGATTGGTGGATAACAAAGGAGATAGAGAAGTTGAAAGATCAGGGCAAGGCATTTTCCCAACAGTATGACAAACTGTGCTGGATAAAAAAGTAACAAGGTTATAGAGGCTGTAGGTTTTATTTTTAAAATTGCGCATTTCTTAAAGAATCGGCAGTGCCCATAAACGAATTAATTGCGCCATCTCCTTCCTTCCCACAACAGCAGATTAACATGCGTGGTAAAATATTAAAACTCAACTTTTGTGGAGACTGAAGTAGATACCTAATCAATGTAGGTAGATACGTGTTAATTCCTATTGGCGTAAACTACGCAGGTGGCATCGAATCGAATTTGAATACTTAATTGAATTAAGTACATTTTACAATATTTCATTCAAAGTTATGCAAATAGTTTCAAGTTTAAACAAACATGCGTTCTCAATCGGTACAGCATGTTATAAACTAACGCTGGCTGGCTCTATTACACGAATACTTAGAAAAGGAATACTTAATTATATTGTTCCTTTTTAGTAAGTAGATTTATGTTAATATATTTATAAGGAGTCCATAAAAAATATGGGAGTTTATAAAAAACTGCTTGGGTGGCTCATTGGATTTATGTAAATCTTTGTCTAAAAGCTTGTTAGTGAAATCAATTGTACCAAAAAATCGCACATTTTTTATCTTGATTTGTTTTAATAAATCAATTCACCTTATTGCAGTCCACTGCTGGACGTAAGTCTCTCCCAATGTGCTCGTTTGCTGCCGATCTACCGCGCTCCGCATCCAGTCTGTCCCAGCTAACTTTTTCAGGTCATCAGTCCATCTGGCCAGGGGGCTTCCCACCTACAGTTTGCCTAGTCGCGGCCTTCACTCCAGTAGGACTCGTTTGCTAAAAAGACAAATAATGAATGTACCTACACAAACTTACACGAGACATAGGTAGGTCAACAATGAATTCATATTTGCAACAACCGGACGATTAAACCAATATTAGCAGTAGCAACCTTTTAGCGGTAGTGCAGTCTACACCCTAAAGGTTCGGCGTACCTGATACATCCCTGTAATTATGTACTACACCTGTGGTATTACTAAACCAATATTTCAAAATAGTATAATGTATTTTCTTCCTGGTCATACTCCAGTGGCGCCGAAGTAATGACTGTAACTACTGCGTTTGGTCTTGGCTTTAATTCCGAATTGATATCGTGGACGTGATATTGCATGATAAAGCGTCTTGCCGTTTGCAATCATAACCTATCGGTCGGTTCGGTCCTGCCTCCACATGTTCATTTAAATTTTGGTCAGTAAGGATGTTTTAAGACTTTATTTTTCCTAGCCAAATGATCAAATACTGAGTGGGTAAGTACCTACACACCACGGGGTAAGTACTCCGTAGTGGGTGGCCGTGGTGTTTCCCCAAATAACAAATAGTAGACCAATAAAGAAATACCTAGTGCCTTTGTCATAAATTAACATAAATTAATACCTCATTTCCAAATAAAAATATCACAAAAAATACCTGCCCAGTCATCAGTCGATGCCCAATGACCCATTAGGGCCGAAACAGGGGGCGAGCGCCCACAGCGAAAAGCGCCCATCACCCAACCGCACATTATCGGAATCAGTCGATATCACCTGCGCACGCGCGCGCCGCGACACATGTCTGTAGTTACCTTAATTGTATCGCTATCGGTGAATGCTAGTTAATTTATATTGCCGCCAGTATGTGCTGTGTGGTCTTTAATTTAAATGCTTTAAAATGGACATTATCAATAATCGATTAAATGATGTCATTGTACAACATTTTTTCGATTTATTGATATTGTTTATATAGATACTAGCTGTCCCGGCGAACCTCGTACCGCCAATTTTTTCCTGCCCTCGTGGCGTCAGATCCCGTTACCGCTGCACAATTTAGGGGTATGAAAAATAGATGTCCAATTCTCAGACCTATCCAATATGCACACGAAATTTCATGAGATTCGGTCAAGCCGTTTCGGAGGAGTACGGTAACTAACATTGTGACATGGAAATTTTATATATAATATTAGATTTTAACACGTAGAACTATAACTTCCTTCTCCTCATCATATAATAAACCTAGTTTTATTTAATAATTATACGACAGGAGAGACATTGCGTGTCCCCGTAATTAGGCAGAAGCGGCAAGAAAACCCCAGCCTAGTGCTCTAACAGTCGGTTGGGCAAAGGAACCACCACATTATGCGGGCATTGTCGAGCAAGCAACATATTTGAATTCTGGCCGTTATTGGGAAGTCCATTTGATTAATCCCGAACCTACATTTCGGGACTCAGACTCAGACAGAGAATTCAGACGCAGGACATTTAACTTCCTACCTAAGGATGAATGCATTGCTAAAACGATAAATAAATGCATTCCTAAGTAACGGAACACGCACCCAAAAGGCCTAAAGTCTGGCAACTCTCTGTGGATGTTCCATACTCTCAGCCAACATTATAATATTACTAGCTTTTGCCCGCGGCTCCGCCCGCGTGGATGTCGGTTATCGCGACTAAACATAGCCTATGTCTTTTCTCAAGGTTTAATCTACCCTCATACACAATTTCATCAAAATCGGTTCAGTGGTTTAGGCGTGAAAGCGTAACATACAGACAGACAGACAGACAGAGTTACTTTCGCATTTATAATATTAGTATGGATATGGATAATCAATGTTTACGAACCTCTTAGTGTGTTTCTTCAGATATTAGAAGCCACTCAGTTTGGCCATAGATAGTAATATATATAGTATTTATTTAGTTTAAATTACTCCCACGAAATATTACAAAAGAGCAACATTACAATTTCAATTACATATTCAAGATATAATTAAGTACGAGATAAATAAAAATCAAAACCGAAATCTCTAATTTCAATCAACCGCCGCACGCCATTTAAGTAGTTGATCAACAAATCAGATTCACATAATTGCCGGCCCTATCGGCCGACACCACTGATCTTGTGACCGGTGTAATCCCCAGTTCGCTGAGGGATGGGGTGGCGCGATAATATCCGTTCGGGGACAGGCCGGGCCGATTCTTATCGGCCAGTTTAGTGTCAAGAGAACGTTTTGGTTTGTAGATGAATAGTAATGCTTTTAGTTGGGTAGATGCGAATTCTATGTTATATTATGAAAGTGATATTGAGTCAATTTTTTTTAATTTTGTTAATCGTTACTGCAAAGACTTATGTTTTTTGGTTCCATCAAAAACTACGTGACGCAAATCAACTTCCCTTGCAAGTCGATACAATTGTTGATTGAGTAACGATGCTTTGGGTCAGGATATTCTTCAATATTTTTATCTACATTCTAAAGCAACTTCAGACAGTGAGCACTCCCCCTGATAGCTCCTGTCTCCAGTACTTTCTACGACCGGCTTCTCTGTACATTACAAGCAACATTGTTAACATCTACAACTAAACTAATTACTTGTTTCGGAAGCACGAATACCAGGTGTAAAATTGAAAATTTTCGAGAAAAAGCATAATTGCGACATAAACATCTGAAATTTAGTTGCAAAATACATTTTTAGTGACATGGGAAGAGGAATTTAATGTTGGTAATGATAATAATTGTCAATTAGTTTAAATAATGTACATTGAAAGAAGTTGTTAGCTTGTATTGATTTACGTAGAGGAAAAGATGACTGTGTAATTTTTTTAAACCACTATCTGGCGCGGAATTGTTTTGTAACTCTATGTACGAATGTGTGAGGCCCCAGAAAGACCAAGGTTTGGTAGCACACCCGTTGGTTGACGGACAAGGCTCTGGTGTAGGCCTGTGAGCAGGCGCTTCCGTAGAGTAGTCGTTCAATAGAGAGTAGGAGAACGGACCCCAGGTTCAAAAGTGCAAGGTTTGGATGCAACCGGGACCAACTCTGTTATGATGAAAGACAAAAGAAAATTAAGATATTGAACCGTGCAGCGTCTCAGTGAAGAATCTGATTATCCTCGTGTAACTAGTTTCCTGCCCAAAGGCGTTGTGTGGCAAGTCGTCATTTTGCTTACTCGTTACTGCTTACATACACATTATTTTTTTTTTTTTTTTTTTTTTTTTTATTTATTATAAGAAACTCTACAGCTTATTTTTAGTGGTCTTTTCTTTTTACATTTACATATTACTTAAGCTAACAATGAGTTTCATGACATTCATTCACCTAGAACTAAAAATTAAATAAAAGAAAATTGTACAATGAAGGTAAAAGAGAACATACATATTACAAATATTCACATTTATCAAGTTTTACCTTTGAGAATCATCATGACTTGGGTGCGATACGACTTTTTTGACAGATGAAATATGTCAAGGTTTTCAAACCTCTCACCATAAGTGCGAGGTAAACGCGTCATGACAGCATTTTTGCCATAGTTGGTACGGTGATGAGGGATATTAAGTAGTGGAGCATGTCTAGTACGGTATTTTCTTGTACAGAATTCAACTGTTTCGAGAAGATCACAACTATCTAACCCGCCTCGCATGATATCGTAAAGTAGTAACATGTCCAACATCACGCGTCTGTCACAGAGAGAGAGAAGATTATAGTGTCTACAGTCTGAGGAGTAAGATTGATGGCGCTTTTTGCATTTGAAGTTAAGGAATTTTACGAACCTTTTTTGTATACTTTCTATTCTTTCAATATAGACATGATATTGTGGTGACCAGATAGGACTGCAATAGTCCAAGATGCTGCGGACATAAGCATAATATACAATTTTCAAACTGTGGCAGTTTCTGAAGGGTTCACAAGTGCGTCTTATAAAGCCAAGGTTTCGGGATGCTTTGTTAATAATTGTATCAATGTGCTGAGAAAATAATAATTTAGAATCTAACATGACTCCAAGATCTTTGACCACTTCAACTCTTCCTATTATATTAACATCAAATCTATAGGGATATTTAACTGGGTTTAATGAGCGGCTAAAACTTATGATTTGGCACTTAGAAACATTGACAGTAATATTATTTTGTAAATAATACTGTTGCAATGAGTTAAGGTCCTGGATGAGTTCACAATCCTGTCTTGATTTAACACACATGTATATTTTCATATCATCCGCATATAAGAGGTGTTCAGCGCATTTAAAACATGACTGTATATCATATAGATATGCACAATAGAACAGCGGTCCCAAAAGGGATCCCTGGGGAACACCAGAGGGGATATTCACAAAATCCGATCTAAAACCACCAACAACCACAGCTTGGGATCTATTCGATAAATATGAGCCTATCCACCTTAGTAAATCCCCATGAATTCCAAGTTTTTCTAATTTTGCGAGCAGGATGTTGTGATCCACACGGTCGAAAGCTTTTTCGAAATCCGTATAGATCACATCAACCTGTCCACTTAACTCCATATTGTTTAAAACATAATTACTGAACACAGCTAAATTAGATACCGTTGATCTTCTTTTAATGAAACCATGTTGATTATGGCCTACACCATTTGATATTATGGGGTAGATGCTCTTATGAACTATTTTTTCAAACACTTTGCCAAGCGTATTAAGGATCGATATAGGACGATAGTTTTTTACGTCTGATCTGGCACCCTTCTTATGCACCGGAACTATGTGAGCAGCCTTCCATTTAGATGGATATACACACTCAACTAAGGACTTGTTAAATAAAAGAGTAATAGGGTGCGCCAAGCTATCGGCACATCTGCGTAAGAATACTGCAGGTAGACCATCCTTGCCGGGTCCTTTTGATATATCTAACGTACGTAGGAAGCTTAGAACTGCGTTTTTAGTGACATTTAAGTACGATAAGCTATGGATCGAATCGTGCAAAACATCAGACGTGCATGTAGGCCCTGTTCCGGTAGTAGGGCATGTGGATGGCTTTGTAAAGACACTGTGGAAATATTTGTTAAACACCGTGCATATACTATGCCCATCCTTAAAGGTCTCATCATTTAGCACAAATGTTTTTGGATATTGACTGCCTCCTCTTTTACTTTTAACGTAGGTCCAAAAATATTTGGGGAAACGAATTATACTATCCTCTGTACGCCCAACATAGTTCCGAAAGCATTCTTTTTGAGCACTATTTTGTCTCGCACGCAGCATTGAGAATTCTTGGTAGTCGCGGGGGTTTCCATATTTTTTCCATTTTGTATGCATTTTATTTTTCTCTTTAATAATTTTAATTAGACTACGACTATACCAAATGGGGTAGCGTTGTTTATTAGGTTTATTTATTAATGGGACAAAACGCTCTACACCCAGTTGTATTTCCTTGTAAAAAACATCTACTGCCTCATCCACTGTGACTGTTGTTAATATCTTATCCCAGTCTATTTCGTCAAAATATTTATTAAGTCGCTCATAATCGCCTCTGAAATAGTTGGGTCGTGGTATATATACTTCAACTAGGGGGGAGGTGAAAAATTCAGTAGTCACTAAACTTAAGGCGGGGTGATTAGGAACTTCTTGGAGTAAAGGATCATCGCTTCTACTGATAAATATAGGTGTCGTTGAAAAACATAAGTCTAAAGACCTATTAATATGATTTCTAATAAGATTATATTGTATGAAACCCTGTGTGCTTAAGGCATCTGCAAAGCTAGCAGCTGCAGTACGAAATTCTAAGGTACAGTTATTCATGTTATTTATTAAAGAAAAGCCTTCATCCGACCAAGACAGACATGGTAGGTTAAAATCACCTATTAGTATATAGTCATGATTTTTAAGTGTTGTCTGTATATAGTTTACAGCTTGTTCAATGGAGCCTAGTTGTGACGGGATGCTGGATACATTAGGAGGAATATATATTAGTATAATGTGTAAATCTCTCACCACACCGACTCCTGCGAATGATAGTGTGACTTGCAATATCTCGGCACCATCACATAAGAAATCGCGACGTCTAGAACTATCTAATTGACGGCTCACGCACATCATAACGCCTCCACCATTTTCTTTACCTGTCAAATGCAGATTACGGTCTTGACGATATATTATATACCTGTCATCACATATTTCGGAATCCAAGACATCATCTTGTAACCAAGTTTCCGTGATAAATATAATATCATAATTACTACGTGCAATATTATTAAATGCAGCCAATAACTTAGTTCTCATGCCTCCAACATTTTGGTAATAAAAATTTAACTCCTTATTTGCCATCTCTTATACAATGTAATGGATAAGACAAAAGTAAACAACACAAGTAAACGAAATACAACTGTAATATGCACCTTACTATCTCAAAGGCTACGTATTCGTTTGCATAACCTATACGAGTAGCCACTCCGAATATCCATGGAATTACACAGAAAAAACAGTCAGTCACAATAAATACACTATACAACGGGTCTAAGTAGTACATGATTATTCTAAATGTTATGTATGGTCTGTTATATGAGTATGACGGGCCATATTCACATTGTATGCAAGCATAACTGTTAGATTCCAAGTGCATCACACAAATCGCAGTCATGACGTATCTCATCAGCAAAACCAAGCATGTGTAAGGAAAAAGCAAGCAATATTGCGTAGTTAGTACATTTTTAACTAAATAATAATAATGATCTGGTCCATTTTTACAATTGCAGGTATAACTGTTAGATTCTAAGTGTATCACACAAATCGCAGTCATGATGTAACTCATCAGTAAATCTAACAGTATGTAATACAAAAGAAGCAAGCAATATTGCGTGGTTAGCATATATTTAACTACTAGATAATAATAATCTGGTGTATTTTTACTATTGCAATATGAGTTCGATACATAAAAAATTACAGCAAGACAGTTTTTAGGTATAGTTCCACTAACATTATAAATGAGAAACTTTGTTTTTCTTTGTTGTTTACTAAACATCTCTGTAACTATTGAGATATTTTTTTTGTAACATGGCAGAATTATAACCTTAAAAATGCAAAATATCATAAACAGATCGAAAACTAATGCTTATATGTTATGGACATGTTGTGTATTGTTTATAGGTAAAAAACAAGTAAATATTTTATTGATTATGTAATTTTTTTCAACATATCAACGTTACGGATGTATATTTTCTCCGTAGTTTCTGATTTCCTCATGTAGACACGGCCATTTCGGACCCATATAAACTTGTATTTTAATTCCTTGGCACGTATACGGGCGGCGGCATGCAGGTTTTTGTTATCCGGTGATAAATTTTCCACCACAAATACCGGCGTCCTTGCATGTTTCGTGAATCCTAGGTCATGCGTATTTAATCTATCTTGCGGATTTTTCTTATTATAATCAATAATTGCAGATAGAAAATTGTCACGGGTTCGGGGTGAGTTGAATTTAGTTAATATAGACCGTGGACGGGTACTAGTCGGGTTTATTTTCGCAATCCTTGAACAATAATGTATCTCATTGTCGCTGATCATGATATTTACAGTACGACCTAGTTTTTTAACGATTTCTATCACATTTTCTAACTTATTTTCCGGGACACACTGAATTTCAATATTAGTGGCACGCAATAGCTGGTCTATTTGATTATATCGCCCTTTCACATCACTCAGTTCTGACCTTATTAACTCATTCTCCTTCTTCATTTCGTTTACTGCATTTCGATTTAAAGTGTTATTATTCTTAAGTTCCTCGAACTCGTTGCTTAAGAAATTCAAAGATAACTTAAACTCCTTTATTTCTTCAGTTATTTCTTTAAGGTTTGATGTGAAAGTGTTCGTTAGTGTTCCCACAGCATCATGCAAAGCATTGCGCAACTCTTCCCGTATGATATCCCTTACTTCTGAGCGCAAGGAGTCCACCGATTGACTTGTTCCTAAGTGTAAGGGTTCCGGCTTATTTTGGTTACCTTTACGTTGTGTAACGTTGGATGTTATATCTGCCATAGCTGTAGTTATCGACGAGCGTATCGGCGTATTAGAGTTATCAGATTTAGGTTGTTTACTGAGACACTGTGGGCAAAGCCAGTTGCTCGGGGCTTGCTGATTTTGGGTGTCATCAAATGGAATGTTTACACACAGCGCATGATACTTTTTATTACATTGAACACACTTTATGCATGCATTATTCTTAATGTGGGTATTACACGCAGCACATTTAAACATGTCGATGAATATTGTTATATTTCTTCACTCGGAATACTCACTATGTAAGAAGGAGACAGCAATTATGACGACTATCTCTTACCGCAGGGGTGAGGTGGGCGGTCACCCCACTCGTCGTATTAAAACGGCTTCAAGAGAAATATTATATTTTTTACGACACTAATTACACACAACTTTAATCCCTATTCACTTCTATTTACACACTACTATTGTTTGGTATTTTAGCGTAATCTTAATAAACTGGATGCGACACGTCTACTTCTAGTAACGTCTGAGCTCCGATGAATCAAATTATACATAAAAACATCCAGCCTCTGATCTAGCAGTCGAATGCTCTACCTCTGCACTATTTAGGTCGTCACGTTAATAAATACAAAATATTTAGATAGTGAAGAGAAAATTTATGTATTTTGTATCTTCAACATGGACCCAGCATATCACAGTCGATCGCTCTCATAACTTACACTATTTACGGCGATTGAGATAAGGCCCTCACTCACTGCGCTACGGAGCAGAAAATCCATAGATTATCACATGTCGCGACTGTCGGTTTGTGTGTCAAGCAT
Source organism: Eilema sororculum (assembly GCA_914829495.1). Taxonomy (NCBI): domain Eukaryota; kingdom Metazoa; phylum Arthropoda; class Insecta; order Lepidoptera; family Erebidae; genus Eilema; species Eilema sororculum. The sequence continues at coordinate 7,341,333 of OU618532.1, forward strand.
GTGACGAGGGGCGGGGTCTCCGTCAGCGTGGGAGCGTACGAGCAAATAGTTATTTTGTTATGATTTCTAATTACTTTTTTTATTATAGATGACCTCCGTAGCGTAGCGGTAGAGCTTTCGATTGCTACGGCGTAGGTCGCGGGTTTGTTTCCCGCTCAGTGTGAATATTTGTGGGCATGAATGTACGGGATGGGTTTATTAAAGTAAGACGGGACAGTGTTGGTAAAAAAAATTATAATACGTCACACCGCTGCGCTGCCATCTCCTTGAATCTGCTTCTAGTAGAAAAAAGTGCAGCCCTATTCTTCGCCCTCAAGCCACAAATCCCCACCACCTGCAAAATCAGTATAAGCAATGAATTCTAATGAATTTTGCCAAAATTCATGCCTTAAACATTGTGTCCATATTATCGTACTTTAAGCAAAAAAGTGCAACGCACTGCTCGAATCACACGCAGAATATTTATGAGTATATTATACGGCGATCAATTATTTAGGCGAATTAACTCACATTACTTTCATAACATGGACATCAAACTGGGCGCGCGAACATTGGAACCCACTTAGTGTCGTGATTAAGTGGCCGTGTGCTGTTCCGTCCATCGATCGAAGGTGGCAGTGGCACGTGTCCGATGACATCGTAACCGCTGCTCATCAGGTGTCTGTAAGCTCCGGATATGTCAGAATCAGTCCATCTGTTTCGAAGTCCTGTTCATATGTCTTGTGGAAATAAGGTTGGTAGAAATTGAGAAAAGTATTTCAACACTATGCAAATGCCTCCAAATTACTGAATCGTGGCAAGCGATTACTTTACGTAAGTAATACCAACTACGAATGCATTTTTTTTATCGCGCAAGAAATTCCCAAGGATGCCACCCCCACGGAGCCGGTCAAGGTGATTACGTCGGACTCGAACCGACTAAAACGCACGCCGTCTTGGGTTTTGGCTGCCGGAGGTGAGATTGCCGAAAGCATATCTCTCGCACCCCGGCAGACCCACGACCATCTCTTTCGAGATGGCCCCCTTCGGGTTGTGGGAACCATAGTGTCCCCATCTAGCCCCGGGTACGGGGAGGCGCACTTTGCGCCGCCGCGGCCCGCTTCTGCTAGGGTGACAGGCGGCTCCACCAATCACCCCCAGGCTAGCGCTCATGGTTCGCCTTCGCAACTACGAATGCATGCGTTTTCCGATTCTCATTTTAATAGTAGTTACATCGATTCTATGGTGATTAAAGCTCTCATTTGGCCGTCCGAGGTCAGGGATTAAACTTCTCATTGCAGTTTGTATTGGACTGACTACCCTCAGGCCCTACAGATCTGTAAGGGAAGCCTGCGGCCAAACCACGTCCGTCAATTAGCAGTACTACCGTCTAGTACTTGTGACTTTGGCTTGGGCCCCAAAGATTTTGATGTGGGCTATACGCAGGCCATATATTTGGTCTTATCTTCGCTGCGGTCTGGTTGAGTGTAGCTAATTTTCTCCGCTATACAAGTATTTATTGCATAAGTGTATACCTAAGTAGGAATTAGATAATTTTTAATATTGTAATCTCTTGTTTATTTCTCTTTTGAAATCTTCTTTTCTACTTCCATCTACTAACGACGGAAAGGAATATTGGAAATTGGTTTGTTCCTTTAATATCATACAAACATATAGCACTAAAAAACAAACAAGCCAGTTCTCATCAAGATAGGTAGGTACGAACATCACGAGTATCGATACCCATCCCCAAGTCCCCGAGGCATAATAATTTAAAACCAAAATGTATTAAAAATTGATGTGAAGCGATGTCTCGAGTAATCGATATTCGATCCAGCCATCGCATCATTATTCGATTGAAAGAGAGGTGATTAGTTTAACGCGGTATGAGCATGTTGTTTACTTTGTCATTAAATCGATTTTGATATACATAATAGGTAGTTATGCGTCGCTTATTACTCGAGATGTTGCATTTTGCGAGTCTGCTATGTTGGTAGTTTCACTCTCATTTGCATCTAACATAATATGTGCTTTTGATTAGCTATATCAAGCGATATAGGCCAATGATTACCTATTTCAACTGGCAATAATATGAAGTCTCCTAATACAAGCATTGTTCAAGAGTCTCGTCTGCAAAGCCCGATTAAGGATAGACGATATGGCCAGCCACATCCTTCTGTAATTTTCTGGACAGTACTGCTTCGAGAGAGAAAACGATTCAATAACAGATATTCCATCATATCATAATTATTGCGTATGGTAAGTACTAATAGACCTAAAGTGTTTAGAGTTAAGTTTATTATTGTAAATGTATCCAAATATAAAAATGTTAGATAATTGCAGCCGAAGTTTTGAATTAATGACAAATTCTGTGTGACTGTTTGTCTTTGGCTTTATTTAAAAACATGAATCCAGATAATGCAAACGAAATTACTTCGACGTTATTAGAAGTCAGGAAATAATTTGAAAAATATCTCGAAGGACAAGAAACAAGCGTTTAAGGCTAAATTATTCTAAAGAAGCAATTAAATTCGGGGTAAAAACAGCCGTCCAGTTGACCACCCTGTATGATTAGTTGATAATTTTTAAGTTGGCAACATTGCCGCCCGAAGGCATGCAGGATGCGCACGCGACTGGCGCGCGCCCATTAGGCGCATGCGATTGGTCCATACGTTTTTAAATTTCGAACAAAATAGTTTTTAAATTGGAATTATAAGAACGATTAATCTTTTCACACTTTAGAATTAGTTTTTTAGACGGCATTCAATCATTCGTTTGATCATTCGGTAGCAGGTTTGGAAGGGTCCTTTGTGTTAGAATACAATTAGAGAAATCTTTCTTAGATTTTTTATTATGTGCATTTAACAATTTTATGATTAGCATTAAGCTTTCATTGAAAGCATTCAGGAATAAACTTTCATTTTAGTACTTTGAACGGCATCCAATATTTAAATAGCTGTTGCCTCCGTTTCACGTGGAAGTTATATCCCGTGTCCGCAATCTCTGAAAAAAAAATCAGCCAGATCCGTACAGTCGTTTTGAGCGTGATTGATGTATGAGTAACAATCATCCAAAACTATTCACAAATTGTCACATTTACGATAGTAAGTGGGATTTATATACTCTTTGGCGTTAGACTTCATGCTACACTAATTTTAAAATTATGACTCCTATTTATCTGCAATTTAAATGCCTTTAGTGTGCTAACTATTCAAATCGATTAAAATAGGAAAAATTTGGAACAGCTCAGGCGGAAGTCGAACCCGTGATCTACCCCTTACATAGGAACGCTCTGAGGACTGATTGATGGCTGATTTATTTTTATATATCCTAGTATAAAGCTATTCGAAAATAATTTAACTTCTTTTTCCAATAATACTGTTACTAAAATAATCACTATGAACCAGTTCTTGACAAATGTATCTCTCACTCGAACAGTGAGTGGCTCGAAATCGTTAGCGTATGCGCCCGCGCGTGTCTTGTCACGGAGCTGACCACAGTTTAACCGCCACCAATTTAGTGGTCTTCAAACTTCGTGTCCGCGTACTTAAATGAAGAGATGCATTTTTTGGCATATTTTCGTGTCCAGTCCATAATATGTTTTATTACGTACGGCAGTAATTTGGCAAAGTTCGACTTAAAATACGAGCACTTACTACTGAAAAGAAGACAGGCAGCCTAAACGTAGCAAATAAATTAACTTTTAACATAATCAGGATAATTACGGTAAAGCGAGGCACAGTCATTATTGTTTTATTTTAAGGAGCTGTTCGTCTTATCAAGGTTTGGAGATTACTTAAACTTGTTTTATAAGTAACATGCCCATTTATCTTCATGCACACGTACATGTTTATATCGAACCGTAGGCATTCATAAGGCTAATTCAATCAGTGAATTAGACTTGTGATTATTACAGTTTAATGTGTGTACCTGCTCCTCCGCCTTCCGTATCCAGTCTGCTCCAGCTACCTAATTCATTAATTTCTTCATTTTGATTCAATTTGTAAAATGATGTAATTTTAGAAAAAATCTATACCTATCCTTATGCGTATCTCTTAATAATATTTAGTTCGTATAAAATGTCAAAACCTTTCAATCCTTTCGCTCTCTCAAATCATTTCTCGTTCGCATGTTGATGTTTCTACAATTATTATAGGTCTGATTACTATATCTAGAGCTTCTTCGGATGAGAATAAATTTATGTTATACCATTTTTTAACACAATTCTCCGCACCCTCATCACGAGTGATCACCTCACGTTATCGTTCCGTTCAGTAGTGGCAGGTGTGAAAAGTTAGTCCAACACGCGATCGCATCTGTTTTTGTATCTATCACAAACTAGCATTCAGATTTCAAATTTTGCAACAAAAATTATATTTGGTTCAAAATTAATTTTGCTGTCTTCTTACTTGTGTCTTAGTTAAAATGCTAGCTAGGACAAAGTTAAAAAAAGTGAGATGCTAGAACTGTCCTTGCTTCACGACAGTCCGAGCAAAAGAGAATAGTAGAGAAGCGAAACCTGGACTCTAAAAACACTGAACAAGCCAGCATGCAACTGGGACTAAAGAAAAAGTCAGTATGGGTCCGGAAACTGCCTTGGATACGATCGATATTAATGTAAGGATGATGATGGTTTTTCGTTTATACCAGTTAGGTGGCAGACAAGCACACAGTCCACCTGACGGAAAGGACACCAGGGCAGAGGAGTCATACTCGTGCTGCCGAACCTGTAAGAACTTTCGAATGCTCTCCATGAAGAACCTCATATTGTAGTCGCTTGGGAAAACCACAGCAGATGTGACGGGGATCTGAATTGAAACCATCGATATCAGGGGGTGACCGGTGGAGCCGCCTGTCATCCTAGCAGAAGCAGGCGGCGGCAGCGGCGCAAAGTGCGCCTCCCCATAACCGAGGCTAGATGGGGACACTGGGGTCCCCACAACCCGAAGGGGGCCATCTCGAGAGAGATGGTCCTGGGTCTGCTGGGGTGCGAGAGATATGCTTTTGGCAATCTCACCTCCGGCAACCAAGGACCCAAGACGGCGTGCGTTTTAGTCGGTTCGAGTCCGTCATAACCACCTCCACCGGCTCCGTGGGGGTGGTATCCGTGGGGATTTATCGCACGATAAAAAAAACCATCGATATCAGAGAAGGCTGAACCACTCTGCTCTCACAGTTTGTTATTGTTACCTTTAAAATTTCCTAAGTGTTCATTCGTTAAAGTCCGTTTACACTGCAGATTTGTTCTGCAAATTATAAAAGTTAATGTATACAGGCCTATTGGGCAATCGCGAGTGACGTAACGTTTACGCTCCATACGTGTTGGATGTTTTATGTTCGTAGTTAATCGCATTTAAATGTGCGTAGTCGCAGTATTGGGGTCATGAACGCATCGTATTAATTTAAGTAACTTTCATGTTTAATAACGTTATGAGGATGATGCGCTTAAGTGTTTCTACGTGATTTAATTAAATTAATTACAGAATATACAAATAAGTATTGATTGCCTGATAGTTCATTGAAATCTTTTTTTTTTTGGGCTGAGCTAGAAAAACCATTTGAACCTCTCCTTCCTAGATGGTGACACAAGAATTGCAACTCCATAATCTTGGATTTGACTTTAACTTAACTGCCCTCCCCCCCCCCCCCCCTCCCCCTTTAGATAATTTAGATAAGATAATTTATTTATTATCATAATGAAATCATACATTAAGAAACAACAATTCAAAACGGTTGAACAGACGGTTGAACACAATTATTATGTGGATAACATTTTAGAAGCAAGTTGCATTAAATATTTAACCCTGTCTCTTATACTAGAGGATCCTGTATCATAAGAGACAGCTTGATAAGAATCTAAAAAATAAAATTGCATCCCCTGACAAATGCAAACTCAATGTATGATTACAATATACCTACTATTGAAACTGAAAATTGGACTATATTGGAAGTTAGTGAGCAACTGTATTATTCGGGATAGTTGTGATATGATTCGCGAATTAGTGGTTGTCAAGAAGTCGTAACGAGCTGAAAACGCGCGGGTTCACGTTACGGTTGGTCAACCAGAATAAGGGGCTGATCAAAACCGTTTCAGCGAAGGGCCTTGTCAACCCGTAACCGGCGATCGTGAATAAAAACAACCATGAGAGTAGAAGATCTGAAAGCTGCGTAACCTTACAGGCGGTTATTTCTTATTGTACGCTCGACGAATTCGCGGACATTGCTAGTTCCCATATAAATCCATAGTTGTTCACTTGATATTACGTTCCTTTCTCCTTCGTACACCGTCCAAGTTTTTACGCCAACCTCAACAATCGGTATCTCCCTAACAAAAAGCACCGAATCAAAATTCCCCGTCCCCATCTTTTATTTATACCCACCGTTTCGAATAACAGACGTAATTTTTTCCGCTAAACAATCACTTTTGTCAGAAAAATGCGAGACGGGTAGGTACTATAAAAAAGTTGGATGTATTGTCCACGAAATTTTTTAACTTCTTGCGGATACTCAATCTCATAAATATCGAGATATGATTGGCGACGACTGCGGTGGAATGACCGACGCGCGAGCGTGCCGGTACTCAGATATTTGGGTCGAAAAAAACACTCTTTGTACGTTACTACTGTTAGAAATATCCTGTTTTACTTCGTAGCTTATAAGTGGTAAAGGCTACTTTTCATACAGATATGGTTTCATACCAATCATAGTAAAAATTACGAGAACATCGTTAGTTTTGTTCCGAATATATATTTAGGTAGTGATGAAAGTAATTTCATAAAATGGTAGGTATTGGATGGTTATCTAGTGCGTGAAGTACACTGAGTTACAAGGGAAAGAAAGTCCTAGAAGGAGAATGATGATTTTAGCCAGGAAGGTAGTAGGTATATTATGTTGAGAAAAATGAAAAAAGTACTTATCGAGCCTATCAGAACACTATTTTTACTTATTCTATATTATTTATCACCTTCGAGGAAATAACACCAAATAAATACCGATACATTATTTCAACAGACAAGTCGAATCTAATTCACCTCAATAAACGTAATGCCACTATCGAGAGTAATGCTCGTGGTATACTTCTAGCTCTTGGTATTTTAGTGCGTTGTTTTAGGAAATGTTTCCACCGATTGTCTCTGTTTCGTCTCAAATATGGTTATAGACGGGAGAGACATTGTAGGATTGACTGAGCTAGGCAAAAAGTAAATTCATTGCGTGTACCTTTCTTTTTTTTCTTCCGGAAATCCCCCGGATACTTCTCACGCCTGAGCCGAAAGGGGAGGTTATGTTGGACTCGAACCGACTAAAACCGCACGCCGACTAAGGGTCGTGGTGCTAGGCCGGAGGTGAGGTTGTCATCGCCATATCCCTTGCACCCCCACACCCCTTCCTACAGTCCCGGGTCCTTTAAGCGGGGCGTGAAAAGGCATCTAATGAGGCCGTCAAGCTGAGTGCCACTACTGTTAACATGGTGAATGTTTACGATGGTGACCCTCTTTCCGAGACTTTGCCTTTAGCTTAACATCAGGCGTGGTGAAGTCAAATTGACGTGTCCTGTATAAAAAAAAAATGGGGAGGCGCGTTTTTGAGCGCGCCCCCGCCCGCGGTGCGTGTATAATTGCCAGGTGAGTAATACAGACATGTTTAGGCTGACATGTTTAATGAAGACCAAAAGATCTATAGCATGGACGTGGTTGACTTCAATTAATTCTGTTTAATCTCCTTCCATCGTATTACTCTCCTTTTAAGTTCTAAATTTGAAAACTAAGGCTGGACTTTTCCATTGAAAATCCGTTCAACTAAATGAAACTGAACTGATTTTTTCCGATTTAATTAATCACTGACAACTTGAAATATATTTAACGGACTCTATATATATTTATTTAGTGCGAGTTTCATAAACACTCATCCTGACGTTTCGTTTACATTTCAGCAGCCATTGTTACGCAGAGACTAAAGTAGGTGGTTCTCTCATAGTATGAAGTGTAAGTACATGGTGACCCTCTCTCTTGAGACTTTGCTTTCAGCTTACAGTCAGGCGAGGTGAAGTCAAATAGACGTGTTTATACATGGTGACCCTCTCTTTTGAGACTTTGCTTTCAGCTTACAGTCAGGCAAGGTGAAGTCAAATAGACGTGTGTAAAAAAGATATCTAACTTGAACTAATTTAAATTGTTATTGTTACGGTGTCACCATGTCGTGTCGAGAATTCTTGCTGTAGGTACTTATTTTACTTTTTTGGGTTGAGTAAAATATACGTAACGTAGTTTAATTTGCCTCATCCTACTTATAAAAGAAATTCGAAAGTGGAATCTGTTACATTTTCACGAAAAACGACAGAAAATTTGGCACAGGCATAATAGATTACAACAGTTTGGAATAACGCATAAGCTTTTTATCCCAAATGGACCGTAGTAACGGAATCAGTATTGCAAGCGAGTGGATCTGCAGAAAACATAAATTTTTTCATATTAGTTTTTTCATTAATAGTTTCCATACTAAATCAACTAGGTTCGAAAAAGTACTTACACATAATATTCTGAAGTACGATGTGATGTTAATAAAAATCTAGAATAAGACTTGTCTGCACTATTAACATACTATAATTGTCTTACTGCATAATATAAGGTATGATTAAGTTAAGGGTACTTGATGGTAAGCGTGCATCAGCATTCATAAACCGTAAATAGTACCGTAACGGTGAATTATACCTCGATAAGTATTGCAAATACCCAGCTTTGGATTTGGCATGTCCCACTATATGTTGACACTTGGTTAGAAGGATTTACTACGCCATAAGAGGCCAGCATAAAATAGTAATTGTTCTAAGAAAAACAAAGCCGAATTTCATTTTGATAATTAATTGAAAATGTAAATTTAAATGAAAATTAATAAAAAATACAGTATGATGTTTAAAAAATATATATTATAGAATTAAACGTAACCTATGAAAAAACTGTTTTCTTTTTTAAATGTTGCTTGATCGTTGCTTGATCTTTGGGCGACCAGGACTTGGAGTGGGCTCACTTGTTAAGGATGAGGTAGACGGCTGCAGGTAATATGTCACAGCAAATTTAAAGTCTTGACCATTCATCCATTCAGTACCCTTCGACATTTTTTCAAAACGCTCTGTTGTTCTTCCGCATGCCAGTCACTTTTCAGCCAATTGTTGACAATTTCGGGAAATCTTCATTTTAATATTTCTTGTAGACTCCTCTGTTACGTCGCAAGTTTCGTATTTCTTAGTATTATTTTCGAATAACCGCTTATTTTTTTCATTTTTTGTAGAACTTCCCTTCTGGTTATAAATATTACGATTAAAATATTGAGAAGGTTCCGCAACAGTCCGCACTTTTTTTTAAATTACTTTGAGCAATACTATATAAATAAGACTAATACATAAGTAAGTTTCGGCCATGGTACAATAAAGTACATGTAGTTTCTGGTCCAAAAAAACGTCGGCACTGTATCGGTTCCGTAAGGAGGCGCGGGAGCGGGGATACGATCCCGAGCCCGAAGACATTCGGGCCGAGAGGTCCCGGCTCCACGGGATCATGGTGGCGGAGTGGGAGCGACGACTTGAGCAACGACGCGCAGGGCATGCCGTCATAGAGGCGGTAAGGCCCATCATGGGGGAATGGCTCGAGAGGCCACATGGCAGCCTCTCGTATCGACTGACGCAGGTTATCACCGGGCACGGGTGCTTCGGGTGATATCTACCGAACTACTAGCCAAACCCATAACTGAAAACTGAAACAAAACTGATTGGTAGTTTCGGAGAAAATGGCAACATGGATTTGCACAAACAAACACACAAACATCCTCTCACCCCAAACGCATTTACCGCCTCCGTTCCGTCTTGGGTGAAAATCGAAATAACTGAAAACTGGTTCAATATAATGTAGAATAGATTAGTGTCATATAGGTGCACTGTCACAATTTATCAAAAGAACTGTTAGTAGAAAATAGTGCCATGGTTTTTCCCATTACAAAAAAGTTCGACATAAATGCCTAACAAACCTAAAGATGTTTTCACTTCCAAATTAGATGACAATATTTAGAATAGTTCGCATAAAATAAAATAAAAATTATTTTCTATAGTTTTCCCATTGCTCAACAGCAACAACGCTAACGCCACCACCAACTATGTACCTAACTCGAAGAGATCACAAAATCGCATTTAGCTGCAGCTGGCTGTGAGTTTTTATCGTAACAAAGGCATTACATGCTGGATATATAATCATGACAGTGATGGCGAGGCGTGACATGATTGTGGCGTGGCAGTAGTGCACGCGACTGCTACGTAAGGGGCGCGGGTTAGATCTCCGGTCAGTGCAAATATTTGTGTGCATGAATATGGGTATCTGCATTTTGTGGGTGTTTCTATGTAATATGTCTGTATTTACAAAAAAAAAGTATCTATGTATGTTTATCCGCATTTTTGATTTCATAACACAAGCTAATTAAGCTTACCATGAGTCTAGATAGCGTTGTGTAGAATCTTGTGGAATATTTATATAAAAAAAGATAAATTAAATAAACTAGACTATAAAACACTTGGAATATATATCTTAATCTTCAAATTCAATTCATATCGAACAAAAAGACAGCACGAAGCGTTAATAAAATACTGCAGCCTCATCAAAATACCAATCAAAATATCGCATTACGATGGACACGGTATATGTTTCTGATATCACGTCCACACCGGTCCGCGCAAGAACAGCGTGGAATATTGCCGTACTCGCTAATGACCTGCGTTTCTGCGCTTTAATTGCGATCAGACAGACAAACAAACATAATTTTAAAACTCTATAAACTCTATTAACTTTTCTATAAAGCTTAAATTCATTTGGCATTTAAAATTTCGTAAGTTTGTAGCCAATGTTTTGCTACATACTCGATATGAAAAATGTATGAATGCTCATCTGGAGTTGGTGACAAAAAGTACCGTACTGAAGACTTTGATCGGTGTAGTTTTGTTCTGAAGGTGTATCATATCATAAGTGACCCAACTGGTCTCTACAATGGCACTTAGATCGTTTAGGTGATAACGGACGATATATTCTGTGGTATGGCGGTAGAAGGTGACTGCTACACCGACGTAAGTCGCGGTTTCAAATCCTGTTCAGTGCAAATATATATGCATTATTATGTATAGGTAAGTATGTACATTTATTTACATTGCTTTGGATGTTTTGAATTTAGAATCCATACTAATATTATAAATGCGAAAGTAACGATTCTGTATGTTACGCCTAAACCACTGAACCGATTTTGATGAAATTCGGTATAGGGGTAGATTATACCTTGAGAAAGGGCATAGGCTATGTTTGGTCGCGAAGACCGACGTCCACGCGGGCGGAGCCGCGGCAAAAAGCCAGTAAATTATTTTGGGTCTAAATAGTACTGTGTTTAATATTGTACAATCTTTTGTTTATTTGTCTACCAACACTATTCTTCGTTGCAGTAGAGCGGCGCATATCCCCGAAATATGTATAAGAAAGTGGCATTTGGGTGTCGTGTCGTTCGTCGTCATTACGAATTAGTTCCACGTGTGGGAGCCTCTAGCGATGGTTTTGCAACCTACGCTTAATATGGAGAGGGATTTCTTTGGGGTTAAAATGTATACTTTTATTTCTCATTTCAGTGCTAAAAGTAGATGAGACAATACAGGTAAGCGGACACCATGCTCCATAGCAAAAGAACAGAAATATTCGGTTCTGGCAATCTAATTTTTGTGCCATTATATTTATGTGCAGCAAACGAGTCCTAGAGTGGAGATCGAAAATCGGCAAATGAAAGGTTTCCCAGCTAGATGGATAAACCATTCGACAAAGGTCTGGCAGGGACTGAATGCGCAAGGTCCGAATGTTATAGCGCCTATTGGAGAAGACTTGCAGACCAAAATGGACTAAAATACATACTTAATATTATAAATGCGAAAGTAACTCTGTCTGTCTGTCTGTCTGTCTGTCTGTATGTTACGCTTTCACGCCTAAACCACTGAACCTATTTTGATGAAATTTGGTATAGGAGTAGATTAGACCTTGAGAAAGGACATAGGCTATGTTTTGTCGCGATAACCGACATCCACGCGGGCGGAGCCGCGGGCAAAAGCTAGTATTAATTAAATTATAGAAAAACATACACGATTTTGATTAAAATCCTATAACACACAGCTCTTTCCACACTACAGGGCATACACAAAAATCAGCCACTAATTCATTGTCTCCTTACTTAGCCTTATTAATCGATATAGCTCGCAGGGCTGCGTACCCTGTGATCTGACCGTTTACCGACGTGGGTATTTTGCCCTGATTATAATATATGTGGTTACCTACCTTGTTCTTAACTGAGTACCGCTGTAAATAAAGGGAATTTATTATGTGAATGGCAGGTAATTATGAGGCTTTGACGGACAGGTAAAACTGAAGGCGCATAGGTACCTACATGCAGCGACAAACGTATCATTGCACTTGGTATATAAATTTACTTATCAAGTTTACTCTAAACTTGTTTGTTTATATTTTTCTTGGTACACATTATATTCATCAGGTATAGTCGGTATATTCAAGAGAGTATTAAAACAACTGCCGGCGGCTTTCGATAAAAAGAGTTTATATGATGTAGTGTACCTATCAGTGTAGTGTGTAAATATCAGTTCGATCCTTTCAGATATTAGAGCGTATAAAAATTTATGAACATCCAAACATCTTCAAAAACTTCCACAATATTATATTTGTTCAAAATTCAATAAATAAGCCGTCCATTTTGTAACTTTTTAGTTGAATGTATGTCTGTTTATTCAAACAGCCTCCGTGGCGTAGCGGTAGTGAACGCGGCCGCTTCGCAGAAGGCGCTGGTTCGATCCCCGCTCAATACAAATATTTGCACGCATGAATATGGGTATTCGCATTGGTCTGGTTGTGCCTCCGGAGAGCACGTTAAGCTGTCGGTTCCGGTTGCCATACGAACATCATTGGTAAAGAATTCCAAATTCAAATTTGTACAGCTATTTACCCATGTATTTGTGCTTCGATGACCGTCATTCATTTGTTTTTTTTCCTCTGTTTTTTTTTTCTGTTTGCGTCACATCTATGGCAGTCGTTACGGGTAATTGAAGCCCTCAAAAGTTCAACAACTGGTCTAACTGCAATGCTTCGATATCACCTTTGGGTTGTGGAGGTCAGATGGCTTCACAGAAATATCGAATATTAGCCAAATCCGCAGTTAGACTGGTAAAGCGGACCCCTAACTCCAAGCTGACAGCTTCGGATGCGAATGGGATTAACGCTAAGATGAAGAAGAGATTACTAATATTGGTTTCAACATTTATTACTTAATCAAATAATTCATCATTGAATTCGATTATTTATTTATTTACAAGCATTGTCCTTGCTTCTACAAGCATTGTGGAATTGATTTGGATGTATCTAATAGCACAGCGTAGGCCGTCTCCCCACTAGATGGACTGATGACCAGAGCTACAATGAACTAAAGGTTATCCGAAATTTCGGATCTACAACCACACGAAAAAAAGGCGTACCACATGTGCTTTGAAGTCCAGAGACCGCTTCCTAAGTCTCTTGCTTTGCTTCCTCTTGCTTTAGTTTAAGCGTGTCCTGTTGTCTGACCGCCCAACTCCAAAAGAGAAGGCCAGAAGAAGCCAGAACATCTTACGTCATTCAGCAGGTATATCGGCTGTTAGGTAATATGTAGGTGTTAAGCAATACCGTTATTAAGTAGCAGGATGTAGTGAAGGTATAGCCCGACCAATAAAATAAAATACCTCGCCATATTGCGGAAACCTATTGGAACTAATTTCTTCATATGGCAACAATCTATGAGATGTCATTATGATTATCTGTCAATGTGGTGTCAATTGTGGGTATTAAATATTGTGAATTTGATTGCGCTATATAAATGCCGAAAACTATTAAAAAATATTTACAATATAACTAGGTAAGTATTTGTCGGATAAAAATTCGGAAGGATCTAAATAACATCACGAACATAGTTGTCAACATGACGGGTTGGTACATCATAGAGTACGCGCATTGGAAATTGGCCAATTTTCTAATTTTACCAACTGTAACTAATTAGGTATTTCGATTTTGAGTTTGATGATTAATAAATGTGATGAGATGAAAATAAATTGTTTATTTTCTATTTTAACTGGACTACTTTAAAACATACTGGGTGTAAGGGGAACGCTCCCGAAGCCGAAAACCCCTAGTAGTACTCCAGGTACATAGCACATTGGCACAAAAATAAAATCGATTTGAACAAAAAGTTTCTTTTTTTCGATTCTTTTTTGTTTTTTTTTTTATTTTTATTTTGCATTACTAACTCTCCATCGCGTTAGTAAAGCTAAATGAAACGTAATTTCATAAAAAGAACATCACTACAAAAAAATACAAATAGCGCCAAGCGCGTGCTTCTTTGTAATGGTGTTTTTTTTTTATGAAATCACCGTTTCATTTAGTTTTACTAACACGTTAAAGAGTAAATATTGCAAAATTAAAAAAAAAAGGATATTTTTTGTTGTCCAATTCGATTTTATTTTTATGCCAATGTGCTATGTACAGTAAGCTTCAGAGAAAAGGAACCCCCTTGAGAATAAAACCATTATCAAGGGGGGTTCCTTTTCTCTGAAGCTTACTGTACCTGGAGTACTACTAGGGGTTTTCGGCTTCGGGAGCGTTCCCCTTACACCCGGTATATCCATACTTATATTATAAATGCGAAAGCAACTCTCATCTGTCTGTATGTTAAGCTTTCACGCCTAACCCACTGAACCGATCTTGATGAAATTTAATATAGAGATTTTGGGAGTTTGGGAACGGAAATAGGTGGTACCTTTTATCGTGAACAAGGACGTTAAAGGGAGAGAAATGGGGATGACAGTTTGTATGGAAGTACGTTATTTTTATCGTAAACTGACATCCACGCGGGCGGAGCCGCGCGCAACTGCTAGTATTATATAAATGCCATGCTCTTGTGTATGTCTCCTTTATGTCTACAACAGTTTCATAAACTTAGATATTTGTACACTAGCCATTTCACATGTGTATCACTATACTTGGTGTTGTCATATTCATAGACGTTTATAGCGCCCCCGGTACAAGGTTTTTATTTTATTGGTCGGGCTTTATATGGATTATTATTAAAGAACTTTAATATCGCCATTGTGTTGACAGCTTCACGGCTAATATTGAAGTTCGGCCTTTTCAGTAGTTAAACTGAAAGCCGATTCCACTGGGTGTTTCCATGTATAATATGTAAGTATTTACAAAAAAAAGTATATAAGTATGTTTATCCGCATTCTAGATTCCATAACACAAGCTATAAAAGCTTACCATGGGTCTAGATAGCGTTGTGTAGAATTTTGTGGAATATTTATTATTATTATTTACTAGCTATTGCCCGCGGCTCCGCACGCGTGTTTGTCTCATGATATCATGATGTCACGGGGTATCGCCACCAAACATAGCCTATGTCCTTTCTCATGGTCTAATCTACCCCTATACCAAATTTCATCAAAATCGGTTCAGTGGTTTAGGCGTGAAAGCGTAACATACAGACAGACAGACAGACAGAGTTACTTTCGCATTTATAATATTAGTATGGATATGGATTATTCCAAAAGAGATTATATAAGATAGAACTATGGGAGAGGCCTTTGATCAACAGTGGACTGCAATAGGCTAATTGATTGATTGGTTGAAGATAAATCTAATGCAAAATTAATCACTTCAAATTATCAATCGACAAGACACGTTCACGTTACGGCTGATCAACCATAATATGGATTCCAGTCCCAAATGAAAAAGATAAAGAAAGCTTTAATTTCAACATCAAATTAACTTTCAGATTATGATTACGATACAGCACAAAGTTATATGTACAGAAGCACACTTTAAATCAATAGTCTCACGTCTTAATACGTAAATCCCTTACAAATTAAGCCCAGTAATAACAGCACCCGAAATTAATCTGCACAAAACATCTCTTTCAGTCAATGATATCATACATTTTTGCTTAATATCATTGTTACACCCTATTACTCAATACGTGTTGGACATAATGACAGAGCGGTGAAGGAATTGTGCATTACAGAGACAAAAATGGCCGCAGTTAGCCCAGGAGCCAACACGCCGATCAACAAAATTGGAATAAAAACTCTTGGAACCTTTTAATGAATAGCAATGTTCAGAAATGGAATGGAATTTTATTTGATTTTGATTCGCTGATAACGTTTTAATATCATACATTATTTTATTAATAAAAATAGCATGACTGGATCTAGATAGAAACGGGATCAAAGATTGCATTGAATGATAAACGGATACCAGAAATAAATTATGTTCTTACTCTTGGTCGACATGGAGTCGATTTTAAATGTGAATCGGGTATAATGACGGTTTTTTATCAAACTGTTTCATTTTATCACAATGATAACACGACATGAATTTATTAAAATGCATCTTTTACCCTTATTACGTCCCAAAGAGGGCCAGACCTTAAGGGAGCCCTGAGTCAGCCGGGGTGCGAGGGATATGTCGAAGACAACATCACCTCCGGCCTAGCACCACGACCCACAGTCAGCGTGCGGTTTTAGTCGGTTCGAGTCTGACATAACCTCAAAAAAAGTACGAGTTGAATATTGTGTATATCTTTGCAAATCGGTACCGTTTGGGAGTAGGTCTTATGATTGAGAGGTTCCCGGTTTGGATCCTGGTCATTACACTAACGATGTGAAATTATTCTCAACAAAAGCTTTTCTGAGACTTTTTTTAAAGCGGACACGTACCATTTAGTTTATATGCTGAAGTAATCATGTCTTCTATAACTTCTATTTTATTACATACTTTCTAATAGAGGAAGGATACTGAAGTATATTTTCTCTAATAATATAATTTGTAACCATGTCAGAGCGAAGGTTAGAGATAATACAGTTGCTAGCATGGGTAGAAAACAAAAAGTAAAAAACACATCACGTAGGTATCTAATAAATATTAGGTAAATTAATTAACTAATTAAATACGTTTTTAAGATTCCATATAAGAGTATAATCTACACACAATTAAAATTACAGCTCTTGGTCTACAATATTACCGCACTACCAGCCAACAAACAATTTGGCAATTTTACTCAATAAAATTAAAATTGATTTGCTACCAACAACACAAAATAAAGAGTTATCCTAAGCTCACATAATACATTGTTGTTGATGTTACTTACATTTTGTACAGATAAAAACCGCTTTTTATGACTGTATGGTGCAGAGGTAGCCAGAACTAATGGACAGCCACAATCTCCATTAATATCGACTTTAAATCCATCTATATTGGGCCAAGCAACAAATATTGACTATATCCACTTCAGTTCACTATTTTTTCTATTTCCATTTTATTCTAGCATATAATGAGTGAGGTAAAGCTTTTCATAGGAAACCGTCAGCGGCTTATGATGTCTTGGAACATTGCACGTCCAGTGGCTGAGGGGTAGGTATTGAATGGAAAACGGAGTAGGAGAAGGTCACGTATGGTATACGTGACCTTCTCCTACACCGTTGATGAAGTCACGCCGTACTTAACTTAGTATCATCAATACATAGTATAAAGCAATGTCGCTGTCCGTCACTATAAATGCTTAAATCTTTAAAATGCCTGCGGTAGCCTAGTGGTATGGGTAATGGACTGCTGAGACGAGGTCTCGGGTTCGATCCCAGGTTTACCATGGCACACACCAATGACTTTTCGATGCTTTTCGAAGTTATGTGTGTATTTATCGCAGGTTTATAAGTGCCCGGTTAATGGCAATAGGTCCGCCACCTATTACATTGGGACCTAAACATAAACTGGCGAAATGTGGGTGCTAGCACCTCTGCCTACCCCTTCGGGGAATACAGGCGTGAGTTTATGTTATGTTATGTATGTTATGTTATGTTATGTTTAAAATTACGCGAAGAATTTTGAAGCGGTTTTTTTAATAGATAGAGTGATTCAAGACGAAGCTTTCTTTATATGTATAATTCATGCTTAATATAGTAGAGGATGTAGCGGGAACGGGATCGAACGCCACGCAGGCGGAAAAAATTGGCGGTACGAAGTTCGCCGGGTCAGCTAGTGTCAGTATAAAATGTATCATAACCCAGTCAGAAATTGTCATCGAAATTCCCAACATAGCAAACTAATCCAAATATTATTACACCACTACATAACATTAAATCTAAATTCGATAAACAGTAACTCTGCACCCTTCAACCTGTCACCGCCGCAGTAGGGTGTCACCCTCGGATACAAGTGATGGGTCGAAAAGACCACCCTTGGGACACTATCTAATCCGAATTAACTATTAGAAAAAACTTTAGCGAATGCTTCGAAAGATAGCGGCTTCGATGATAGGGATTACATAAAGTTAATTTAGTCGCGTGGCAGACTTCTACCTCTGTAGGCTGGTTTTTGTTTGTCGTTGTATGATAGGCGTCGTTGTCAATCAGGAGCCACTTGAGCGGAAGAATTTAGAGGCAGATGGGAAATGTTTCATGTGAGGGGTTAATAGGTTCGTTTAATTAAAGATATGATTCCTTTGAATTGTTTTTTTTTATTTTATTTTTTATTATATTTAAATATTAGAACCGTAGTTACTAATATTCCCTCTAACCCCTCCAGCTAAGCTAAATTGCTTGTGTTAGGAGTGGGTTCACGTCGGTAGTGTAATGGCCAGGATCGAACCCGGGACCTCTCGATCGTAAGGTCGACTCCTAAACCACTAAGCTACCGACGCTTATTTTGTTACCAAGTTTTGTATTGAACAGGATCTAGACTAGAATAGTACTTAAGTGAGGTTATAAAACGATCCATTAATTAGGTATTAGGTAGAATACATTAGCAAAACTGCCTGTTAGAATGCGCCCGTAGGACTAGTGGAAACTTGTTATATGTTCAAAGAGGTTATGTTGTTAGATCTTAGAATCAATTCCGGGGATGTCTTATCTGTGGTAACCAATTAAGAAACATGACATTGGACATCATTATCTTACTACATGGATCCAAAGAACCATATACTTACTGGTATTTTTTCCTATTATAGAATTTATAATCACATAAAATTGTTACTCCACCAAAACCAATAAAACTGTAAAATTGCATCCTAGATCATTATACGCACATTTGCTATCCTCGTAAACAGATAATCTCATTAACCACAACAGAAACCACTGCACTGCATGTCAACACATCTGTACCGACCATTAATTACCTAACCAGTGTAAACAGACACCTCTCACCCTAACAAAGAAACTGAAATTCAAAGACATTACTAAACCCAAGGGGTCAGAAAGCCCGGTGGAGTCATCGCATTTGTTGAATATACAGCGTGTGTCAAATGACTTGTCGCACATAAATAATCACGTAATTGAGTAACAATGTGGTTTTGGAGACACCCTAGCAGTAAATATTTGGGGATACGGTACCGATAGGGATGATTGAGCATATGGAACTACTGTTAACAAGTGTGAACAGTTTTATAATTGCGAAGAGTGCTGTTGATCAAGTTCCATAGAGTTGTAGTAGTAGTTGATTTTTTGGTTCTATTAATATCTTTAGGGTTCAAACTAACCTCACCTAATACCTGGGGAGTACGGACAGACACTGCAGTCAGAACGGAGGGACTTGAATGAATTTTACAGCTGTATGCTAACTGTACAAATCGAATACATAGCGAAAAATGAATCTTCTCGGGCGGGTCTCAAACCCGCGATCTTTCCCTACAGGGGGAATGCCTTGACCAACTCGGCTACCGAGACACGCTTTAAAGTCGGATAAAAATAGAAGGGAAATTTGAATCACATCGGGCGTGTCTCGGTAGCCGAGTTAATCAGACTCCAGTAAGGGTTAGATTGCGGGTTCGAGTCCCGCCCGAGAAGATTCATTTTTTCCCATGTATTCGAGAACGCGGGTAGTTTTGCCATGTTATGCGAACAACCCCTTGGTTTGGCTCGTTCAGCTTTTGCGGAAGCGATTGTTGTCTGAGATTCCAACCACGTGAAGCAAGCGTCGACTATCAGTCAGCAGATATATCAGCTTGTAGGTAAGATTAGCTTCCCCAAAAGTCTTCTTAAGTCCTCAACACTATCAAGACTTTATCATTAAAATAACGAAAATGCCATTCGTTCCTGATTTGGTGTACCAGTTATAACATTTTAGTGGCCAATACAATTTGTAAACAGTCATCATTCCGCGAACGGTCGAATGGTATTCTCCATATTTGGTAAAATGCGTCGAAAGGATTGTACTAATTGCTGGGAGCTAGATATCAGGTTTTTAAGGAATTTCTCCGTTGAATTCGACGGTATGCGGTATTGGATTTTATCAGATTCGTACAGTACCTACCGTGGTGCTCGTCTATACCTAACAAACACACAAGAATGGGAAAGAAACTTGTAAGATTGATTTATAGATGACCTTCTAGTCTTTGAATATTTAACACGGAAAATGTCTTGCGAGCGGTCCCTATTCGTCAATGTGATGATTCGACGGACCAGTATAGTAAGTAGGTAGTTACCTTATCTTTTTTTTTTCCGTGCGGAAATCCCCTCGGATACCTCCCCTACCGGAGCCGGAAGGGGAGGTTATGTCGGACTCGAACCGACTAAAATTGCACGCCGACTGTGGGTCGTGGTGCTAGGCCGGAGGTGAGGTTGTCATCGACATATCCCTCGCACCCCGGCTGGCCCAGAGTCATCCCTTACGGTCTGGCCCTCCTCAGGAGGGGGGACAACGGTGTCCCCAACTCGCCCCCGGAATGGGCAGGCGCGCTTTTCAACGCACCGCCGCCGTGGCCTGCTTCTGCTGGGGTGAGGTAGTTACCTTATCAGGTGATGGTATAACAAATGCCTGTCAATAAGTGTGCGTCCCGCCTTCGCCATAATGTTCTTTTGTGCTATACGTGTGATCCTTGTCACCCGCCAAAAACGGCGGGATAATTTCTTCGCACCACGGGCACTGGAAGCATCTCGTTAGGTTAAATAATGCAGTGGTTCCAATTAAAACTTCTTTAAACATGGACAAGTTCGATGTTTGTACAATATTGAATTAGGTGTACACCGGTCAAACACGATTTATTCTGCGTCTCTGATTCAGCAGCTAAACAATAAAATAATCACTCGTGAGGGTTTTATGACGCAATAAACGTTTTGAACTTAAAAAGAGAAACCCCATTTTTTGTGACTGTCGCAAAAACTTTTTAATAAATTCCATTTTTTCCCGTTTGGACACAAGCCCGAAGTGTCATAAATCTAACAAAAACAAAAAGGCTAATAAAAGTCGGCAGGCGATGAGCACGTAACTAAATTATATCGTCGTCTTATCGAGCAGTAGCGCCCCCTACCGGGAAGACGGCTCACTTAGTTTTTGTGAACGACAACTGTCAATATTTTATTTGGTATTGGTCTTCTCAACATCGTTAAATGGTTATAATGAGCATATAATAACTGTTTATTCATCCGATGCGGGATCTGTTTCTTACGTGTGTTTGTATTTGAAACACTTCACGGACGATTTTTTGTGGCACTTCCACATTGAAATTCTGTAGATCAGGATCTGTAAATGAATTTAGAATGTTATTCTATTATCTCGTGATTATCTTTGAACACAATAGAGGTCTCCCACGACGACTTTTAATGCCTTCACAAGTGTGTTTCAGAACGCGCTTCTGGATCGCTACCGGCTTGCGTTGGCAGTAACGGCAGGATCTACTTCAAATTCAAGGTCCTGCCCCATAAGTTATAAAACTACAAAATCCTTCCTATATCTATCACCTTCTTTATGCTCTGTAGGCCAGCCTATAATCTGCCAGATTTTACCAACGTCCAAAGTAAAATCATTGAGTATGAGTAAAGGCGTCAGCAATGCGAATTATTTAAATTGAAGGTCAAACCTGCCAAAAGATATTCTGTCCAAGTTAGTCTTTAACCAAGGATCCTAATTCACCCTCTAGGAAGGAATCCCCCAGGAAAGAACTAACAGGAAAAATTGATGAAGAACAAGAACTACACAATCACAATCACAATCGAGGAACATCAGGAAAAATCGATGGGTGCCTACTAATATAACCTATACTTTTTTTACAACACAATGATCACAAAGATCTAAATTGTTTCATCGAGCAATAAAACGTCAAGTTATTAAAAAAGTAGATATGTCGGCCGCCGGTCTCGTCTGGGGTGGTTTGGGGTGAGTTGTTCGCACAGCGGGTAGTACTCAGCGAGACTTATGGCCTCGACGGGAGCGATCATGGATGTTTTGTTATGCAAATGCTTACAACTCTGTCGGCTACTTAAGTAGTTGCTTTTTAATAGACTCGTTTTTGTACCTACTGCAAACGTTACGAACTTCATTAGATTATGTGTGGTAGTTAGTGCTGTGAAGAAACAGGAACTTCAGGGGCAGTCAAGTTCATCTGCAAGTAACTGCCGCTGACGAACGATTCTCAGGTACAGGCTTTCCTCTCGGGATTGAGAGGTCAAATAACAGTCATTCCCACAAAACCACGTATAACCCAATCAATAGGAAAAGGAGTAATCGACCCAGGGCTCCCAGGTGTAAGATGATGATGATCCCAATGGGTCCCAATGGGTGACTGGTGACATCGACTACGACGTCAAGGCACTTATTGCCGCCGCGTGGGCTAAGTGACGCGAACTGACTGGCGTCACATGCGAGCCTAAAATACAGTAATTACTTGGGTAACAAATGCCTGGCAATAGCGCCCCCACCGGGTCCAGGTAGAAGGCGTAAGCCCAAGAAGTCGCACCAGCTTGACGTCGTGGAGGGGCGTGCAAATGGTCTCACTACCATGGACGCCCAAGAACGAGCGAAGTGGAGGAGGAAGAGCCGGAAGGTGGAGCCTGAGCTCCGAGGGCATCGGATGCAATCAAGACTGACGTCTAAATGTGGACGATTATAATGATTTGTTTAATATGTGTTTTTTATAAAAAGTCGTGACAAGATTTTAGTTGAATGCCTAACCACATAGAGTACCTATAGATCGAGGTAAGTTTGTTTTTTATCGGCTTTCCTTTTGAAAATGTTCACCCTTAGCCACTGATGACAGCAATTAACTATATAAAAACAACTTATGGTTATGCTCATACCAAACATACCTAATATAAATGCCAATCAAAAGACACCCGCATTTTTACAACATTTTAAACTTACTTTACTGCGGTCATTTATAAATACCACGGCTGCCAAGTCACTGCTATCCAACGACCATACAACCATGGTAGTTGCTGCACACTCACTGCCACTCCTGCGCAAGAGGTGAATTCTCGATAAAGAAAATATTTGATTCCCACTTATAACAGATTGTTATGAAGATTTCCTGCCGCTGTCGTGAGCCATGACCTATAGTAAAATAGCGCCTTACAAAATCCTGTTAGCATTACACAGACTGAAACAATGTTATGTGGTATGAACCGTTTTAAAACATTGGTGATAAATCAAATTTTGTATAAAAGATACCTACCTATATCACAGAACAGATAATATCTAGTACTAGCGTGCGGTACTTTTAAGTAACAGTGAAACTCTCTAGGTGCCTCTTGCGGCCGGATCCGGAGAAAAGAGACATCAAGACATCAATTCGAAATAGGAATCAAGGATCATATACCTAAAGATTTTTGTACTTACATTCTGCGTAAACAAATAAAACGTTAACCATAGATTATAACAGATATTAAGAAACTTCGAATATCTAACGTTAGATATAAGGTTTCAATTCCCCTGACACCTACCTACCTACTTAATTTCCTTTCTATCGATGTCAAAACGACGAACACAAATTTTAAATCATATCCCTATTAGCCATTCATCTCCAATCGGTACCTACACTCAACTGATATAATCAAAAATAATTAAAAACCGACGAATATCATCAGCTATTTAAAAAAGATGACCGAACATTCTTATAAAAAAACTGTCGCCATTCTTTATCTGGCGCAAATCAACACATTTTAAATTAAAAGAGGCCGCCAGCCACCACAGGTTATATTACCATAGGTTTACGGTCCATTTAGGAACAAGAAAAAAAAACAAATGAAAAAAGAAAGTTGCCGGCATAACACGGAGTACCACAATGTCCGTTTTTAGGGAAACTTTAGATAACTTGTCAATTTGGGAAACGTTTAACACAATTTCGATTAAAATGTTTAAACTTTCCTGTGATGATTCCTTCCCTATGAACTTCCTCCTTGTAAATTTTGGATAAAACATATTACTTTTTTTAAATTAAGCAATGCGATCTCATTTGGATAGATCTTATTGTCGACCTTAGTGTCTGCTCTATGATTTTTTTTGAAGTCTCGGAGATTTATTAAGTATGTCATTATCTCGTCACGCTTAGTCCTTTTCTCTCTTTGACTGTACCACGACTTATGTTCTATTAGTGTTAGCAGTAGGTGCCTATGCATAGAAGTCTTTGGTATAGATAGATCCGTAGATTTTTTGAGTTATCAATCAATCGATAAGCTTATCGCAGTCCACTGCTGGACACAAGCGTTTCCCAATGTTGGTAGGCTTTAGCCTACAGCACGCCTACAGTTTCCACGCTGGCCAGACAAGTTGCTACAGGGTTTTCTTTCGAGTATTCCTCCTCTCGCAGTAATATAGTTTGCGTGTGTTTTCTTTTGACGCCTCTTACGAAACCTTTTGGATGAGATGTGCTGGTGATACCGGTATTCTTTTTTAAGAGTTAAACCTTATTCAAACATAATAATTTCGCTTAAATTGTTTGTATTGTAGGACACCTACCAAATTGCTCGTTATAAAGTAAATACCCTGACCAACAAGTTTGGTATAAGATTTTTGACAAAAGCCTTAGCATAAAGCAATGTTAACCACCGATTGACGAATAGATACCTACACATTCCGAACATAAATGGCTAGTAATAGCGTACATTTATAAAAAAATAAAAGAAGCATTCTTAAAATCAAAACCGGCGCACGTATAAATCAGGCATTTAAAAGTAATTCCCACCTACGGAATCAACCGATAAAAATCAAAACAGTAGCCAAAAAAATATAAAACCGACCATCACAAAGTTATGGGACCGAGAAATTCTTAAAATATCTACTTATCCAAACAGATTTTTATCGATATATTTTAATAGTTGACTCTTGAAGCGTGAATGAAGTAAAATGTCTGACGTTAGGACGTTTATTGATCACTAATTGGCGGGAAAGGGTGACACTTCTTTTTTTTTCAATAAAACTTCGGAAACTTTGTTGTAGTGTCAAGCTGGAAATTCTTGTGCGGACGACGGCATCCAGTGTTTGATAAAATTTGTAATAAAATTATTTAAAAAAGCACCGCGTCTGAATGTTATGGCTTAGAATCGTTATGTTTTCTGGTTAACACTTAAGTTTAACTATTTATACTTTTAAAACCGATTTATGTGAGCATGATAGTTTGAGACACCTCATTTTAACAGTAACAGGAATCTATTAACGTAAACATAACTGTAATTGCAGCCGGTCGACACGTACCTACATAATAATAAATGTCGCGTGTCGAGCTAGGCTTTAAAATTAAACTGCTTTTAAATACAAGGTGATTTGTAAGGGAAATTTGAATCACTTCGGGCGGTGGCTCGGTGGCCTAATGGAAAATATTCAATAAACAGATATTTAAAATAAAGTTTATTACAAAGACAAAATTTTAGCAAAGTGCGATACCGCACTGATAAACATGAAGGCATCTAATTTAATTTAAACTACGTTAGCTTGAGGTGTGTGACTTTCTTCTAAATCCAATCATCTAGGACATCAACTACATCAAGGCAGCGAAGGAAGAATAGTCGGCAAGAAGCCGACCTCGTTTTGTGTGCCTTGGATGTACCTAATCTAAATACAACGATAGGATAATGATGATGATGAGAACTGTTTAGACCTTTAGGCTATAGATAGCAAAATAAAAACGATTTAAGACGAATCAAAGAACTTTAAATAACTATTTTTTTTATTACACATACCTATTGAGAACACTTGTACTGTTTCCACAGTACCAATTTATTTTATTGAACCTGACCGGTTTCGCCTTATACAGCATTCTCAAAGGTTTACACAAACACATTATCAAAGGTTTTGGATGTTCTAATTCTTAAAAATCACCATATTTAACCTTTTCCATACAGGTACAGAGTAGCACCAACTTCGATATAAAGCACCTGCTGTAAATATATTAGCAATAGAACACAAATACTTATTGCAATAATGATTTTATCAGGCATCAAAA
The DNA here is from genome assembly GCA_914829495.1 of Eilema sororculum. Taxonomy (NCBI): domain Eukaryota; kingdom Metazoa; phylum Arthropoda; class Insecta; order Lepidoptera; family Erebidae; genus Eilema; species Eilema sororculum. The sequence goes on from OU618532.1 coordinate 7,367,613, forward strand.
TAAAGGTTTAAATTAGACTCTTCTATCGAATTTAATCAACGATATCACACAAAGTCAATTATATCATACAACAACAAAAGAAACTTCTTTATTCAGAGCTAACACGCTAAAACACAATTGGGACTAATTCGCAGATGATTTACAGCATAATTGAAAGTTTTTATTCCTTGTTTATGAACAATATACACTAATAGGGACAGGAGTAATGAAATAATACGAGCCGGACATTCTTTGAGTTTTGTAGATAAAGATCACAACACAATTTTCGTCTAATACTGTCGAATGTTCACGAACGGCGTTGTGGTCATGTGAAACATTCATATGAATATAGAACTAACACGGAATAGACCAATACGTTCAAATATTTTTTTTTGTATCTATTATAAACCATTTTATCCTAATTCTGGACAAAAATTACCTAAATATCATTGAATACCATATTGGTTTAATACATAAAATTAATACATTAATTTTGATATTGTTTGAACATTATTTAGACTTCTTTCGTGCCTGCCTCGTTAGCTCTGCACCACCCTATGGTTGACTGGGAGGTAGAGAGTGTCTGCGGCATTAAGTCCGCCTATGTAGATACTTTGTGCAAATAAATCGATTTACATTACTTAGATGCTCTATGCTCTAGGTACATACTTATTTACAATTTACATTGATCCCAACGTCTTAAGTCTTTTGGTTGCTTCCAGCAGCTTTGATCAGGGATACTCCTGTGAATGTTAAACGAACTATCAAGAACTGAGGGAAGCATTGTTACTTTCGGAATAATTATTTATTCTGTGCTTGTGCTTTGGGATGTGAGATCTATTCTGTTCTTTCGGTACCATTTATACTTACTTACTCTAGTAAGATAGGAGTAACACATGTTTTCAGGTGTCCCTTTGAATAGCGGTTCCATTCAACTGATGAACACTCAGAGGAAGATTCAGTCTTTGCCTTAGGTACTCATCCGGCACGTATATGCTATTATCCCGCGATCATACTTTCCCTGTAGGTACCACGAATTATCTACCTAAATATTCACATGTACTTAAAACTAGCTGACACCCGCAGCTCTGCCCGTATATAACTTCTCAATGCCACCTCTAACCATTACTAAGGCCCACGTGAGACCGAACAGGTGCTACAAGTAGTTAGCGTCAATTTATGTTACATTGGTTTTTCAGTCTGTCGGTAGATGGCGCTCGAAGAATTGATAACACTGAATAAGTAAGTAAGAATGTAGTATGAATCGAAATTCAGAGTCAAGTGGAGCCCCGAGGAGGGACAGACCGTAAGGGATGGCCCTGGGTCAGCCGGGGTACGAGGGAGGATATGTCGATGACAGACTCACCTCCGGCCCTCAGTCGACGTGTGGTTTTAGTCGGTTCGAGTCCGACATAACCTCCCCTTCCGGCTCCGGCAGGGGAGGTATACGAGGGTATTTCCGCACGAAAAAAAGAAGGTGAATCTAATGAAAAAAACTAATTTCTGCCTAAAGTTAGATACAATAGATATGTCCGACAAAATTATCATTGAAATATTATCATCCACAATCAACCCAAAAACATTTTCAACCCTTATCAGCGATATTTAATCAGACAGATTAGAGGGGGTTGTAACGAACTCATTTAGAAGGGGATGAACAAATAAAAGGTTTTATGAGACCTTTTAACCCGCACCTGTTTGTATTGAGTGATTATGTTCCAATTATTGCGATTAGTCGTTTCAACGATTGCGATTAGTCGCTTATTGAGTGATTGGCTAATTTGTTAACCCTTTGTGAGAGAGGACCCGGGGGCTATCACCTGCTCTCCCATAGGCCAACGCCGGAAGTTGTGTGGGAATTTGACCCGATTGTTACGTTAGTGAAATCTTAACAATATATTTTTATGAGATTAGATTAACTAACTAGTGTTATTGATTGAGTGAGTACGGAGGAGGCAGTGATTCATGTGATCATCCTGTTAAGTGATACGTACTCAGTCGACGTAAGTTCGACCGAAAAACATTATGTTTTTTTTTTATTTTTCACATAAATTATCAAATATCTTTGTTCTTCAGTATTAGTTTCTTTTTATAGGTTGTGTGAATGCCTCTTCATAAATAACTGATTGGATAATTTATTAGTGCTGAAGACATAACATTCTTAAGGTTTTTTAATTTATTTTTTCATCATCTGTCCTTAAATCTTACCTTAAATCACCCTAATTATAATCAACTTTTGAGCCTAGGACTTCCTGCTTACTAATATAGTACCTAGTTAGATCTGCCACTAAAATAACCATTACTATATTGTTAAAATTATTTTACAGTAATCTTGGAATATTTCCACGATTACTGTTAACTTTCTTTCTCGTTTTAGGTGTAGTTAACGAGTGCCCATAAAAATACCCTGACCAGTAATTTTGCTCTTAAGAAGCTGGTCACAAATCTGCTATAAAATTTCACTCCATACAATGTTTAGAATCACGCCATTCCGCTTCATTATATAAACAAAACATGAGCATCACATACTACTAACAAAATTGTTCACTTTTACTTGCTTTTGTATTAGTTTGTTACTTCCAATGATTAAACTTTTTTTCACGTGTGTTCTCATTAAAATATTCGCTAACCACACTTAAAACTCAACCCTACAATGCAGTCGTAAAATTCAAACTTCATTACTGCATTGAGATCAAAGCCGAGCTAAAATCTTTATCTAGAAATGAACTTTAGTATTATAAAACATGGTTGCTTTTCAATTGTGATCATCTTCTATAACATAATTTCGAATAAAACTAATGCCTTTTGTTTTATTTAGATTTCTCAAATGTAGTAGGTACAAAGTTACGCAATATATAATTTAGTTTTCATCTCGACATGTGGCTATACCTAATTATATAATTATTATGTGGTCTGAGTTCCGGCTAAGAAGCCTAATACAAAAGCATATAATTGAACTATTTTTGGTCGTACTTGTTTAATAATAGAGACAAAGATTACAATTAACCATACCTACACTTTTGGATAATATTTGTTTTCAAGTAGAATACTGTGTGATTCTCTGATCCCGAAAAGAAACCCACGCCATTGTTTCGTCAGTAGTTGTCAGCTCGCATGTGAGAATGGCATGGGCCCCAAAGACCTTAGTGGAGTCCCATACGACGAACCGATAAGTAAGACGAATACACTTTATAAAATGTGTAATTTTGTGATAGTTAAATCTCGCAACACACGGTATTATTGCAATATTATTGTTTGTTGTTAAATAGCTTCGGGCCAGTTCATGTAGGTAATTGTAAGTCGTAACATTTACATTCTATTAGACATTATAATGTCAATATGAATGATCGACAGTAGAATTTCAATAACGGAAATTTCAAATGTGAACTTTTCGAGTTAATAAAGTTTGTCAGGCCAAGTTTGAAAGCCGGCTGTCTTTGGTTTCAGACTTGCCGGTAACTGTAGATACATCGGTGGCATTTTTAAGGGGTTCAGAGAGTTTTGTTAAGCCAGCAACATATCTACTCTAATTAACAGACCTCCTGTATCACCAATGACGTGTGAAGATTAGATGGATGGATATTATTCAGGAAAAATATCGAAGTTAAGCCGTTTCGTTGTTAGACTGAAAGCCGACCAAGTAAGCCTTCTCCCAGATTCAAAGGAAATATACTGCTTCAAAAATGTAATTCGTACGTTGCTTCAAGTGGTATTATTGTACCAACCGTCTGTTCACCCCCAACATTACTTTACGAAAGCTTACCCACACCTGTAAGCCTACTAAACTAAAACAGGTCAAATAATTGAACGGCTTTCATACTACCAACTGCAAATGTAACTTTGTAATTACCTATATTTATCACAGTAGAGTTACTGAGCCCGATCATCGCCAGTAGTCAATCAACGCGTACAATAACTGCACCATTATCTGTTGCATAACAACGTGTGCTTCATAACACGTGGAAGTCGACAATCGTTACTTCTTGTCGAAGTGTTTATTGCGGAAATTAGTTGTCTGTGGATGACAGGTGTTGGATTACCGTCAATTTAGATCAGGCGGAAAGTCAAGTATATACCAAACTAGCTATTGCCCGCGGCTCCAGCCGCGTGGATGTCGATTATCGCTTAGTGTTGAGTCAACGCTATTTAGGGAATGCCTACGTTATAGTAGCTTTATGCATGCAAAGTCTCAGTCCGCTCAGTTTAAAATTGACAAATTTTCATCCCCTATTTTATCCGCTTGGGGGTAGAATTAATCAAAATCCTTTCTTAGCGGATGCCTACGTCATAACATCTACCTGCATGCCAAGTTTCAGCCTGATCCGCCTCATGGTTTGGGCTGTGCGTTGGTAGATCACTATGTCAGTCAGTCAGTCATATATATATATATATATATTTAGATTATTTAGGGAGGAGCAAGAGAACAAAGGGACTGAAGGGCAGGTAAGGGATTCGTGCAAGAAGTAAGAGAAGAGGACAACACTTCTATTTGACCCAGAGATGAAAGTTAAAACCTAATCGGTCAATCAACCGGTGTACCTGTAGGTGAGGTTGATTGGGCCCGTAGATCTTTTGTACTCAGGTCTAGATAGTACTAAGCAGTACGTCGTGGTAGAATATGTCTGTTGTATTTTCACGAAGCAAAACATTCTTACTTGCAATAGTAATTTAACTAAACACACCTGTTGCAACCACGTCCTTCAATTTAAAACTTAACCAGTGCAGAAAGATATGATCCGTTCGTAATTCTAGAATAAACTCAAATGTTGCAATATTTTAAAGTTAAATTACGAAATCCCCTGATTTCACGAAATACGAGTCGCTACTTACTGTTCACAAGGATATTCACAATACAATATTGTTTGAAAATTTAACAATTCAAACAACCATTGAAACAGATCAATTTATTAAGAAATTTTATCTCTTCCTAACCCTCGTATCTATATATTTTTGTAATCTTCAGAGGACAAGTGCTCAAATAGAACTTGAACCCACGACCTTTTCCTTACAGGGGGAATGCTCTTCCAACTGAGCTATTGAGCCACACTTCAAATTTCGCTTCTCTTTATATCCGTTCATAAGGGCGATGTATTTAAAAGTTAGCATAATACTAGCTATACAAAATTCATTCAAATATTTAAGAAAAATCGTGGGTTCCAGTCCCTCTTGAGCATTTCAGAAGAAGAAGAAGAAATCACTTTAAGTGATAAGGCCGCCCATTGTGCATTTAACTGTAACTGTAACTAACATCATCCGTAATGATATTGGTGTGCAATAAAAAATTATCTATCTATCTATCTAACTTCATTTTTCCCTATGTATTCCAACTTCAGAGGACGAATTTAATACGGATAGTTTAAGATCTTAAGCGGTTGATAACTTGGAATGCGCTAAGCTACTACTGATAGCGACTGTTCCTAATGCACCGCAACAATTACTGGTTGGTGCAGGAAGCGGATTCAGGCTCCAAGAGTACAAGTTTTGAATGCATTTAAATAAAATGAAATCCAAAAACTGCACGTTAGAGTCCGAAGCCTGCTCTCCTCTACTACTCCTTACTTTGACTTCTGCGAAAGGTGACTGTTGTCTAATTCCCAACCTCGAGAAGAAAGACTGTGGCAGAGCCTCGTCCGTTCACCAGCAGATGTACCTACTGGCTTGCAGGTGAGGTTGTTTTATATTGCGAAGATCCTAACCTAATAGGTCCCCATGCACTCGAACAGCAATAGTAATATGCTCTTGAGTGGTTGCGGCCTTTCAAATTAGCGACAATAACTCTAACGCTAGTAAACCATCCATAAGGTGTGACTACTTATAAGCCTTCTTCATTGTTGTTAAATAAACATACAATAAGTTAACAATGATGTAAATATATTATGTAACTCGTAAAACATTGTATGAAATAGTGAACTGTTTAGTTATACTAGAATGCCTTTATGATAACTGCGATTATGTAACTATTGAAAAGCGGAAAAGTCAATCATTAACTAAATTTGCGTATGTTATTCATATTAAGTCATTTCACCAGCTACTCATAACGCAACATCAATTTTCAAAATTGGACAAAATCGGCTATAGATTGTTACTTGCTTTCTTCTTCTAGTTTGTCGATGGCGTTTCGACACCCAAATTGTTTTCCCAGAGTGCGCTGGATTGCTTTCTTGGAGGTTTGAAAGAACACGAAGGTTAAAATACTTGTACAAAAAGCTAACTGAGTACCTGGTACCATGGTAACAACTGGAAAGTAATCGGCAAACTTTGACAACCGGTGACGAATGACGACAAACGACATGGTCCAGGCTTCGCAAGGCTCGTTTTTAGGTCTCTTTGGTGGCAAGCGCGGGGTGCGACGAGCTGAGGCCCACCAATCAACCAATGGTAGGTTATTAACCCCCGACGCAAAGAGAGGGGTGTTATAAGTTTGACGTGTCTGCTGTATCTGTCTATCTGTCTGTCTGTGGCATCATAGCTCCCGAACGGATGAAGCGATTTCAATATTTTTTTTTTTGTATTAAAGGTGACATATAATATGAAAATCGTTTGAGCCGTTTAAAAGTTTTAATGGTTAAAGAGGGGTTGGGTAGAGGCTTTTTAAATTTTTTAGTTTATGATTATATTAAATTAATCACGAGCTCGATAGGTTGGTTGATGGTTGATCTGTTTTAATGGGCTTTTTGGTCGGCTCGTACACGTGCGCGAACTTTTTAACATTTATTCACGAAGTTTACCGATAACTGTAGCATATTATGAAATCCAATTGGCTACACTTTTGACAAATTTGATACAAATTAGTCACCACTGATGTGCCACTGCTTGATAGTGGTGTCAGAATTGAATTAATGTTTAATTACACGCACTTGTGGTGTAATGATTTCACCACTAGGTATATAACACATAGTACAGTTGGTAATTGGTAGTTTTTATGATACTGTAATTAATAACAATTGGAAAAGAGTGGCCATGAGTTATGATTAAAAGTTTCTTTTCTAAGTGGTTCTATTGATTACAACTGCGTAAATCGTTTTCTTTGCCTGAGCACAAATCCCGGTTAGGTATATCCAACGCGGACGCTCGGATCCGACTGTTTAACAAATTAATTTAAGCTTGAATGAATTTTACAGCATATAGTATGCTAACTAAACAAATCGAATACATAGGGAAAAATAAATCTCGGCCCGCACTCACACACGGGCCTCGAACCCGCAGTCTTTCCCTTACAGGGGGAATGCCTTGACCAATTCGGCTACCGAGACACGCCCGATGTGATTCAAATTTCCCTTCTATTTATCCGTTCTTACGGCGACGGTGGAGTCATCTACCGATCTTCTTACGAACTATCGGTACCAATGAATGTTACAATGAAGGATTCAAATTGTCTCGGTAGCCGAATTGGTCAAGGCATTCCCCCTGTAAGGGAAAGACTGCGGGTTGGAGTCCCGCCCAAGAAGATTTATTTATCCCTATGATTTGTATAGTTTACGCTCCACTAAAAACATTATAGATAAAATTCAGACACTCCATGGCACACAATTAATATTATTTTTAACGCATTCGATGTCTCCCCCCAAGAGAAGGTGCACGTTAATAAAATTCTCATTTACTTGTACTACTCTTGGTACATATTTATTATCACAGACCAGAAGTAACACACTTTTGGCAAATCATATATGTTAGATTTAGATATTCGATTAAGTTATAGATTCTGCCGGCAAATAGAAGCAGTATCGTAAAGTACGAAGCAACTAAGTGTTAGACAATGTGTTGCAAAACGCAGTATAGCACAATTGTAAGCAATTATAGCGTGCAGACGCTGTCGTAATCCAATTACTTTGTTAATCAGTAACCAGGTTTACGAAGTAGTCAGGTAGCGCTCATTGAGTATTACTAGCAGTACAAGCTTGTTAGGTATGCTTATATTAACTTGGACGTTTAACAATCAAAACCAAAATATGGGCTCGTAAACAATAAATTGAAAACAGAACTATTATTGACTGTGAGTTTAATCACAATTGAAGATTCTCGTCGTTATATCATTGTCGATATTAGTAAAGGTCCTGTGCGATCTATTAAGAGGTGGTTTTATAGTGTGGAGGAACGAGGTGTGATGTTCCTCCAACACAAAGGGAGGATCCTCCGACCAGGCAAGGTGATCACGCCTGGCGGGCCGCGGCCCCTCGATTGTCGTTGGGATGTTATATATATGTTGTACCAGCGCGCGAACTTCTCTTTCGCGATGCAGGATTCGTAGTGACGTAGTAGTGGCGTAGTAGTTCGGCTTGCTGTCGCTAGATGGCGCTGGGTACATGTGGTATCGCCACAATAGCATTAAACCACAAATCGAATACATAGGGAAAAATGAAACTTCTCGGGCGGGACTTTCGCTTTCGGGATCTTTCCCTTACAGGGGCAACTCGGCTACCGAGACACGCCCGATGTGATTCAAATTTCCCTTCTATTTTTATCCGTCTATAAGGCGACGACGGTTCGATTTGTATAGTTAGCATACTTAATGGTGTAAAATTTATTCAAATTAAACCACAATATCCTAAAATCGTCTAAGGCTTACCTACAGTACTTTAGTTCAAAAAACCTTGAATCAGATTGATTCATCACCATCGACATTTGTGCATTCGGGTCCAAACTATCCGCAACGACTGTCTCTGATGTTCGTATAGCAACCGTCCATAAAACGTACTCTGAGGCACGAGAATTAAGTTGCCTGAACATATCTAGCTAATCTAATAGCTGTTGGCGTCTGTTAGACAATCGGTAGATTTGTTGCATAAATGTCAGGCAGGCGTTCCATTGAAAAGTGTGAACGTTGGTAAGCGTGAACTTTTAAGTATTGCAAGTCACCACCGATCTGCAATATTATTTCTCAATGAGAAATCGATCAAATGGGTGCTGTACACGACATACTCATAGTGGCATGCAACCTCGATAATGTTTTAGAAGAATAACAATAATTCAGCTTGTAGATACTAAAGGGCCACGATCAATAGTGTTGATCGTGGCCCTTAGTGTTGATAAGGCTTGCGTTCGATTGTTGGATAAAGAGCTGAATATAGAAGACTGAGCTTCTTGTATTTGTGATGTAACTTTTGCTTTAGTTCTAACCGCCTTGATCTACCGTCTACCAGATTCAAAAGGATCAAGCAGATCTGCAAATTTTGTAGTTAGGAAAATGGTAGTGTTAATAAACCTTTTACTTTCCGGTGATGTTAAGAGTGCGAATATGAATAAATGAGGTACTACTGCTCTACTGTAAAATAGAAAACAGCTAGAGCAACAGGATTTCTCAATTGTCCTATTCCATGCTTCTCCCTTACTCGTCTTATGGTACACCATACAAAATATATAAGTGCTACACCACATAACTGAAAAAAGTTACACCCACGACACAGAATAGATAATAGTACTTACCCACGGGCAGAATTAGGCTAAGAACGCACGGGGCGATTTTCAGCCGCATCCGCCGCGGTATGCCGCGGTTGTTTGACTTGGTTGAAAATCATTCCGTGAGTTCGCAACAATAAAATAAAAATTAAACTGAGCTCGTTAAATTAAAATAGAAAATAAAGTACGTAACAAGAATAGCGTTTTTATTTTACTTTTAGATCACCAATCAAAACTTTATTCATTGCTTGACAAAGTAAGATTTGACGTAATATCTTATTACCGAAGCTCTAAAATGATACTGATTTGACAGCCTAGTTAAAAGCATTTGAGCAGGTAAATAAAGCAATTTAAAAAGCTTTTAGAATTTAAATTATGGTTTAAAATAAGTTAATGACAAAACATAGTGGACTTGTTTGCTTATTCGTGACTTTTTGACTCGTGATTAAGCCTGTCTGCCTACAATCGTAAGGTTTTGGATTTATTTCCTAGTTCAAATAGTTTATCTAAAGTAGGTACCTATAATTCGTTTTCCTGTTAAGAAATTATCAGTACTGAGTAATTATTACTTCCTGATAATTTCTCAGAGTTCGGAAGCGTAGCTACTTATTTGGTCATTGGGAATGATATTGCGGTCTAACAACAATATAATTCCCAATGAAAATTTGCCGGTAAAATATAGGTCAAATGACAGAATATGATAATCCTATGACTTTCATGGCATACAATTGTGTAATGATGACAATTGTAAACATCCATCATCAGGGCTGGACACCAGTCTTGTAACAAATGATAATTATGACGATGAAGATCATCAAGCAGGTCGAGATGAGATGACGGTGCGTCATGATTTTTCGTGCTAAACAATTCTTCGTTTAGAACCCAAACTTCAACGAAAAATCAACTAGGTACCGCTTCCAATATTTTTCATGAATAAAGACCCAAAAAACCAGAAGATAAAGACCAAAGAATGGAGAGAGAGTAGAGCAAATTTGTAAACACTAAATGTTATATATATTATCTTCTGTATTAGATAAATAAAAAAGAAATAGAAAATACAGAACTGTGTAGTGTCGAAAGTAGCTTTTTGTATATGAAGAAGAGTAAAGCGATCAATGATTTTCTCCTTCTCTTCTTGTAGGAGGATCTTTACAAATATCAATGTGTGATAAATAAGTTCTAGAACACATTATCGTTGAGAATGTTGCACAAATTGCAATACCACGCTCAAAACGAACACTCTATACTAACGTTAAACATCATTCAATCTGCAATGGTCATAAACCGTTTGATGCAAAACGTTGTTATTCTGCTCACTGTGGTCCAATTATCTTTGAGACTGCTCAAGTTACAAAATCTTACATTACTTGAAGGATTTTAAAAAGCCCACTAAATAACTATAAATAAATTATTGTATGAAATTGAAATCAGTTCAGTTTAATTAAGTGTTTCTGTTAATTTTATATTTAAAGAGTTTTGTTGTATATCAATTTTAACCTGGCCTTTTTCATTCTTATTATATCAAACATTCTGATGCATCTGCTGCTATTTACGAGTATATCTATGTTCCACTAAATAGAGCTACTACTTTGTGAGCTATAAACTGTATTCCAAACTATTCGTTAAGGAAAGCACCCAGGTGACCGATGAAATAAAATAGACATCCTTGTGTAAATATATCATATATCAAGGCATACAGTATTCATTTCTAGGCAACATTACCACAGTCATGTGTGTTTTTCTAAAGATTGCTTCCATTTCATGTATCTCAAAGTCACGCTTGACAGTAAAATAAGAATTGCAAATTGCTGTTACACAATTTAAAATTACAACAGCAACTCTACTGAATTTTATTGTTCTAGTTCTAATTTGCCTGTTAGAAAATTGTGTGCGTGCCATAAAAATTGATTGTAATTACTTAATAATATTATTATTTTTATATTTGGCGCGCAATCATAGTGAAAGCTTAATGTCTTTGGCTTGCTTTACGATGTCTTTAGAGATCAGGTGATAGAGAAAACTTTAGTTAGAAATCGAAATCGTGTGCAGCTCTATAATTTTGGCTAAGGGGACCGTAAGGTTAGTAAAAAACAATGTTAAATATTTCATATTTTTATTAAATCAGCCTCAACTCAAAGTACTCGTACTTTATCAAGTATATAATAACAAAGCATATAAAGCTTAACAATTAATAACAGATTAGTATCTATAAGTTATCCGCGCATCTGTTTTGTGGCAGATGCTATGCGGAACTCAAACAGTTTTCAACTACAAGAACAAATTTTCAAATCGCAAGTTTTGGTCATTTCGGTCGATGGTAAAATCGTAACAACAAGCATATCGAAATTTCGTTGACGGTTGCTTTAAACTCGTAATTTATAAATTGCTCACACTTCTCATCGACTTGGCTGAAATTGCGATAACACATCTTTAAAACATCCATACATAAATGTAGCAAATACATATATACACTAAAAATACTAAATGATCACATTTTTGGACTTAGCCTACAAGGTACTAGTGTGAGACTTAAACTAAGTGAGCTTAATGCCAACCGCCGTGCTGTTGCTGCTGGTTTTCCCAACCATGCTGCTGATTTTCCCAACCATGACCATGGTGCTCCTCTTTCTTGAAATAAATAGGAACATGCACTTTCACTGGGTAAGGAACTTCCTTTACCAGGGGAACTTGCACTTCCTTGTACACGGGGTAGGGCTTGTCAATGGGGACTTTCACTTCGTAAGGCACCTTCTTTTCGACAGTGTAAGGGATTTTCTTGTATACATCATAAGGCTTAGGTACTGGTACCTTGACATGGACTGGGTAGGGCTTCTCAACCTCAACCTTGTAGGGCCTGTCAACTGGGACCTTGACTTCATATGGGACGGGCTTGTGGACGGTGACGGGGTAGGGTTTCTCAACTGGTACTGGGTAAGGTTTGGGAACGTAGACGTTGTATGGCTTGTCAACAGGGACCTTTACTTCATATGGTACTTTCTTGATGACTTCATAGGGTTGGGGTACTTTGACTTCGTATTTGACGGGGACAGGATACTTCTTCTCAACAGTGTAGGGCTGAGGAACTGGGACCTTGACTTCATAGGGAACCTTCTTTTCGACGGTATAAGGGGTAGGTACTTTAACTTTCACTTCATAAGGTTTGTCAACGTAAACCTTGACTTCATAAGGTACTTTCTTCTCAACAGTGTAAGGTTCTGGAACATGCACAGGGTATTTGACGTACTCCTTTACAGTGACTGGGACTTTCTTTTCCACAGTGTAGGGTTGTGGTACGGGCACTTTCACTTCATAAGGTACTTTCTTCTCAACAGTGTAAGGTACATGTTTCTCGACAGTGTATGGGACTGGCACTTTTTTAATGACCTCGATGGTCTTAATGTGCTCATGATGATGGTGCTCCTTATGGTGGTGTCCGTGTCCTTCAGTTGCAATAGGTTTCCATCCGCTGCTGTCTCCGCTGCTCGCGAACTCAACGTGGCCGCCATAGTCTCCGCCGTAACTTTCTTGTTGTTCTCCCCCATGAGAACCTAAGCCCTCACCACCAAAACTGTATCCGCCATAACCGCCTTCGCTGCTACCGCCACCGCCTCCGCCGTAATTACCGATATCATAGATTCCTCTTTTGTCCTGTCTTTTATCGTCGGCAGCTGCCTGTTTTGGTGCAGCTTTATCTTCGCTGGCATAGGCCACTACGGCCAGCGATGCGACCAAAACAACCTGGTAACAAAAAAAAACATTATTAGAACTATAAACAAATAAAGTTACTTTTTGTGTATTCTGCGTACTGACAGTTTCCAACTAAGCTAAATGATTTGTGTTAGGAGTGGGTTCACGTGGATAGTGTCGGTCAGGATTCGAACACGGGACCTCTCGAACGTAAGATCATCTACTTAATCACTAAGCCATTTGGTTTTTTACTTTTCGACTCGAATCGAATCGATGAAGAACCAATAAATATACCCTTAACAATCATGTGCTTGTACGTCTATTGATATCATCAGTTATTGCCTGATGTTCCAGTATATGAGAACAGTACCGTTCTGCTACTAGTACTGAATAATGAGAAGAACATAATTTTTTACTTTGCCATCCTAATTTTTATATGGTTTTTTATTATTTTACACTATGTCCTAGTTCGACTATAATTAATCGGTACATCTTTTGCCTCTCTTAATCTCAATAGCATTAACTTTCAACGACGTTTAAATCACAAACTGTGTCAAGCATTATAATTATTAATATCTCGACCTCTATAAGTGTTACTTCGCGATGATATCGCACTTCCGCAGACGTTGAGTAATCATGTATATTTACCTCCAATCTGCTTCCTTGGTCCGCGTATACGCAATAAGTAAAAGCTATATCAAAATGACGCACTAGTTTAAACTCATATCGATCCGGAATGCCAATTGGCATTGGCGCTTTCTCTCAATTTTATAAGAAACTCAATTCTCAACGAGCATTGTCGAGTTTTATTATAAGACAATATTTCATTTCCTTGGCAATTATCTTTCCTATTGTTTCACGAGTAAACTGGAGTAAAAACGTGTATTATATAATTGGGTAATTAACTGTTAGCTTCATTTGTCGCAGATAATGAGATAATTTTTTTGTAAGTAGAATATTTTAAATTTAAACCGTCAACTGTTTCATGTTTAGGATCTACATTTGTGATAATATTTACGGGTTTAACTATCTCTTCTTAAAAAGTACCACTTGATGGATTATTAATACACGCACAGTTATTATGTATACGCATCTATAAATATGTTTATATGTTATGCAGGTATACGGGTTACGGCTACATTGATTATGTAACGAAATGGACTTATATCACATTATAGAACACTCCATAATTAGGAGATAATATCGGTAATACTTTTGTTTACAGCATCGATATCGTAATGTATTTTGTAATTATGAGCCAGATCATTGGATCGGTGCAATTGTTTCCTGATATTGTAATAGTAGAATGTGCTTTATAGTTTGTTTCAAGAATTTTCTTCTTTTTCATATTATTATTTACTGCCTCAAAAGTAATCCTGTGGAATGCTAATGTAATATTTGTAATCGCAGTGTAAACTCCCAGAGTCAAACAGGTTTCTTAAAATGTTTACTTTGATTAATAATTTTGACTTGTAGAGAGAAAGAATATACTAATCAAGGTCTACATTATTCATATTATTGAATTGACCTAGCTCAACAGAGTCTGCGGAAAATAGATATCGAATAAAATAATGTTGACTGGCAAGTGAATCATTTTGATTCTAATTCGTTGCGTTTGGTTCATACAAATGAAAGAATGTTTTAAGTAAAATTATACTATTGTTAGAATTCATCTTCCACTTAAGACAATAAAAACTCATTTGAATATACAACTACTTACTTAAATTTAAACAGTATTATAATATTGTGCTTTGTCTCGACTTTTAAATACATAATAAAATTAGAAACGGCATAGTGAAACTGGTCCATAAAATTTACAACTTCATCATGTTTTACATAAAAGATGTGCGCAAATGCAATTTGAACATGTCCGCGATGTAACGAAGATGAATACTAAATGACATTATGTAACGGATAGGAAAATCCGGTTTGAGTTTTAAGAGCAAACGTATGTTTCAAATAACCATAACGTCTTAGAGCTCACGTTCGATTTTCTGCTTCCGTTTTTTGTAGTATTTACGCCCTAAACTTGAAAATTAAGCGAAGACTACATGCAAATTGATCTATATTTTTTTTGTTTCTATTAACACGCAATACTCCAAATAGTTCAATATATAATGAACATAACCATTAATAATTATGTCCATAAAATAGTTGACTTTTGTTTCCAAGAGGTCCATGAGAAAGAAGAAATCTTGTTTCTGTTAAAAGAACTAGCGCAGTTACAACAATTCTATGAAATGTTGTTATTACAATCAAAAGTTCTTGTAATATAGCAATATTTATATTATATTACGCAAATGTCTTTTGCAAAGAGCATAGCTAATACCGTTCTCTCTAAGTGAAGATTAAGTTGAACCGGTATTAGTGAACTGTTAAAGTAAAGATAAGTAGGTACTAGTTCTTAAGTGTATATTATTACAGGAGTGTCTGCAGGAAGCGATTATAATAATTATGACCGAACTGAACCAGTAGCTGAGGATAATGGTGCAACTGTAATCTCAATAGAAATCGTGGTTAAGGATGTTCCTCTTTTTTTGCATTTTGTTGTGACGGTCAGTATATTGCGGTTCAGTGTTAACCTAAACTTATTTTTTCATTAAATTCATTAAAAAAACATTAAACTAAAAGCTCTTATTTTTGTTAAACTTTTCAAGGAGATAGTTTTTGTATTGCGTGAGTGAATAATTTTATTCCACACTTTTTTGATCAAGTATCATGAAGTTCTTTTTTACTTTGACCAGGTCATTCATAAATGTTTACACGAAATATATAATTAATATAAATATCACGAAATTTTCGTGATATTTGGTCTTTTTTTTATTATTGTACTTTTTTTTTTGTTATCAATACCACTAACCAAGTTACACAACAGTGCTCTACTAAATTCGACCTAAAAGTTTGCATTACAACGCTCGAATTCCAATATCGTAACCCGTATTCAATGTAAATAAATCAAGTGGTCTTGATGTGCACTGACTGTGTTGTTGGTAATTACTTTAATGGCTACAACTTAACGAATTTGTTACAACCTTCAAAGTTACTTCACACTAAACTACTTTTGTACCCTAAAATAATAATCTATCTATACATATAAAAAACTGAAGATTTGGTTTGCTTGAACACGCTATTAGAGATAAAAATGTGATTTGTACATTATTTCTGCATTTGATATTCCACCTTTTAAAGAAGGCTTTTGTCTTCTTTAAGAGCTAGAATCGAGTGCAGAAAAGGAAGAAGTGGATGGAGCAATAAAAAAGATGATAAAGACGCAAGCGGGCGGGAGATGCGACACGGTAGAATAGGCACAGCTGGTAAACTAATAAAAGATGAACGTAAAGGCTTATATCACATTGTTCTAACCCGAGCACAAAACGTCATCAAGGTAGGTATGTCGAGTGCTCTCGTTGTGCACCAGCCGTTATTAAATTACAAAACACATTGTGAGTGAAAGTCGTATAGCGGAATCACACGTAACTGACGTTACTAAGGTTTTTAGTTCGTAAGCGAACTTCTTGTGAGTTTCATCTTACTGTTTGGTGTCAAGTTTGCAATTATGTCCACTTTACTAAATTAAAATATTGCTATTAAAATGAGATCCTGTGATTACGACTCAAATTAGCTCAGCGTACTATTTTCTTCCCCTCTACAGTGATATAAGCCTTTATGATTCTTAGCCTCTTCTAAGATCTTTTTCCATTTTATTGTCTCTAGCCTTTTTTTGCCGAGATGTAAGCTTGTCCATATTTCTTACATCTTCCTCAATATTTTCCCTTCACCGCTTCCTAGGTCTGCTAGTTGTTTTGCAGTGGGATCCAATTTATAATGTATTTGAATCTATTAATCAATAATCATATATTTGAAGTACAATAACATACATATGCTCACACCATGTGTTGTCCGGGGTAAGCAGAGACAATGGCCCGCCATCTGCTGCCACTAATTACATAATATTAAGATAATTTACTTTCGCCTTATTATTGTATAATGTTCCTGCAGCAACTGCTGAGTAATGAAATTATAACTAGCTATATAGTAATGACATATACGTCGCTTGTGCAGATCAAGTTTCCAGTGTCAATGCTCTCAGTAAACCAGTTTATGTGCACAGAATACGCCAATTCATGTGAGATTTACCACGGAATACCGAAAGCAATAAACTTCAACCATACAAATGATTTTTTTGATATCGCCAGCTTAGCACACGTCATTAGTAAATTGAACTTACCGTAAGTCAAGTTCATTTTGAATATACATAATGGTACTTCTCTTTTTTTTTGCAAAAACCTTTCAAGTAAAATGGTTTTCAGGACTTAGAAAAAGATCTCGAGAAGAAAGTAAACTATTTAAAACAAAACACATCATCGCATCTCCACCCGCTTGAAGTAATGACCCACGAGCCCCGTGA
Source organism: Eilema sororculum (assembly GCA_914829495.1). Classification (NCBI taxonomy): domain Eukaryota; kingdom Metazoa; phylum Arthropoda; class Insecta; order Lepidoptera; family Erebidae; genus Eilema; species Eilema sororculum. The sequence goes on from OU618532.1 coordinate 7,385,083, forward strand.
GAAAAAGTAGCCACTGTGCTATTCCAGGTATTTCTGGAATCGTACATTGGCTACTTTTTGATAAGACTTGTGTAATTGTTATAAATTGATATACTTAAAGATTGACAAATAGATTATGTACAATATAGTGAGAAATAAAAGTCATCAATGTATTTATGCTACACATAAATAGATCCGCATATTTCATAACACGGGACTCGATGGACGATTCACGACTTTTTTATGTGATTATACGTGTTACACACAATAATTGTGAGAAATTAGAGCGGTTTATCGAATATTCGAATAGACAAAATATTTGATAGTCTGATTACTACCCTTTACATATTACAATAAAGTAGAAAACAGAAAATTATTCATCTATATAGCAAAAAATTTAAATCACAAAAGCTTCTGAAAAAGAAGTGTCATTGTCTGCACATGTTGACAGAAAAGTTTTTGTGGGAATTTGAATTTTGTTTGTGTTCGGTGGGAATGTGAGGAGAAAAGTAATAAAGATAAACATTTAATCGTTTAAAAATAAAATACCTGAATTATTGAAATTAATGTTGCGCATTTTTTTCTCTAATAGCTCAATGATATATCTAGCGTCATCGTTTCTGATCAAACATTGCCTTTATATCCAATTAATATCTGTTTGAATTTTATGTTTATAATTGCATAAAAACTGTATACTAAAACAAATGATGGTTCTAAATATGGAACTTTCTAAATGCCTCGTATAATTTTATAGTCAACACTTCATTCTTTTTTTTTATAAATGAAAGTTACATTATTCTTAAAACAAAACAGACTATAAATGGAATTCCCAAATTGCATAAAGTTATAATATAATTCTACATTCAACAGACCAAAATTATTAAAATTAGTGCAAACACTGAAACGCTGAAAGGCTAACAATTTTATAAGGTAAATTTTATTGTAGTTGAAGTTTTAAGTTAAACTTTTAAGTACATATGCGGAAAACTTTGCGACACGGCTTTGCACTCATTTCATAATATCCATTCGTTTGCAAGCTGAAATTATTGGGAAAATTACTTTATTATCGTCATTTGCATGTCTGTATCTCGATATGCAATATGCATGTTTCGTGACTAAATGCATGTATTTCTTAAACGTGTCTTTTAGCTGTACATCCGTTTAATCGTGTATATCTAGCCTATTATATGAAACAAAGTTAAAATTTAGGATGACGGGCATTATTACAGATAAATAAAACTCTTCTAAGCGAAGGCTTTTTATAGAAAAGAACCAATTGTTTGTAAATGTGTATTAAAGACTACTGTTATAGGAATCATACCGTTTCCTATTTGATTCGTGAATAATGTAATGATCATGCATGTTAGCAATTTGTATCTATACGGCGTATCTCGAAATATGCTATTTTCGATGCTTTCTAATACTTTGAAAGTCAAATGCAAATTGCTACAAGCCGATACTTTGATCGAGAAAATTATATTGTAAGAACTAATGTTATATATTTGTCGCCACTAGTTACGGAACTAGCGTTAAGCGCATGTTTCTTTGGACATTACTCATAAATGTGGCGGTTTTACTTTCATATCGGATGAAAACATCGTGACGTAAGATTAACTGGAAACTGTTGATGATATACATAATTATTCATTGCGCTTATCTAAATGTTTGCAACTAACTTAAGAAGCTTTTTTTCCCGTATTTGATAACTTTTTTATTATGTGTAAATTTATTTTGAGATTGTGAGTTTTATTATGAGTTTATATATCTATTAAACTGAACCGAATGGCAAACTTTTTGAATTTATTCCGATGCTACAGTTTTATATAATCTACCGCAGCTGACGCATTTAGTCCTCTAAGCTGTAAGGATCACATGATTGACACCTCGATCCTTTTTATCGCGTTTTAAACCCTAAACTAATCTTTTTTTTAAATAAAGAATATTAAACTTTTGAACGCGTTGCACTTTCCGTTTTCAAAAACTCGCATCCTAAAATATTTTTTTACACTTTTCGCACAAACACTGCACTGCACTATGTATTAAAACTCACCAATAACTTCATGTTGCTGTGTGTCTTCGTCCGTTCGCCGAAGACTGGTTGTGTGGTCTGTCTATGTTACCAACATGTTATATAGCGTCCCTCCCACTTCTGAACGGCGCTAAGATACGGCCAAAGAAGGGTGAACGCCTGGGCCCAATAATGACATGTATTAATTGTAACCTGCACTTATAATCTTGCATTCCAATTACAAACTGGAGCAGGTAGATGTTCTAAATCGACTGTACAATTGATTTCATTAGTCGATTATTGAATTCAATGTTTTGATTGACTTGTCTGTATTTTACTGTGCATATTTAATTGTACAAGTGCGGAACCGTTACTTAGATACAATTTGCATATTCAAATGGAGAAGTGTTTGGAATTATCATGAAATTGATCAACATAATTATGATTAATAATTCGAAAGGTTGATACCATCGCAAGAAGTTCCACAAGGATAACAAAAAGTATCTTCGAGGAGAACCAGTTACATGTGGCATTTACAATAATGATTACTAGATTGCATTATCTCTATTAAGTTTTACCGAATAGATACAAATAGAAGATATATTTATAACTAAATAACATCATCATCATCATCTAAGCATTGTTCCTGGACCGGGAACTTTGAGGGGCCGGGTATCGCAAAAACATCCGACGAAGTCCAGGGTCAGCTTACCTCTTCCTTTGCTTTTTGGGTTAACTTAGACGGCCTTTATTAAAGTAATTGCTCTCTGATCTCCCAACTCCGAATCTCAGCGCCAGAGCATCATCCATGTACCAGCAGGTGTACCGGTATAATTCCATACACCGAACTAATTCACTAATCGATAGTTACCATCCAATAACTTCTATCTAAACTATTTACCAGACCATCTTTTTAGAATAAAAATTGTATTGTGTTTACTGGATGAGGTGGGAGAGGAGACTCAGAAACTCAGCAAAATATGTATGAGGATCAGGACATCTATCTGTAAAGGATAGGTGTGCCTTTTTGTAATATCATCTATATTGAATGTAATGCGCTACCTCTCGAAGTCAGAAGGGCTTTGGTTGACTGGTAGAGAATGCCTATATGGCATTAAGTCCGCCTATGTACTTGTGCATGAAGTTTTATAAATAAAAAAATGAAATCAACTACTTATCCACTGTTGGACATAGGCCTTTCCCAATGTATACCATTTCTGCCGATCCTCCGTCTTCCGTATCCAGTCTATCCCAGCCATCTTTTTCAGTTCGCCAATCCATCTAAGGGGCCCGGATTCCGGAATAACCGGCACTAACTGTGTGATACTGATGATGATGAGTTGATGATTTTTTTAAGATTCCCGATAACCCCCAGGTAAGCTAAATTGCTAGTGTTAGGTGTGGTAATAAATCGGTAGTGTAATAGCCAGGACTCAAACCTCTCTTCCGCAAGGCCTACTCTTTAATCACAATGCACGCTTAATTGTTTCGTAAATAACACTTGGTTACTTATAGGCCTCAATTCCTGGTTTTGTTATTTCTTTATGTCTTAGTCATACTGTGTCGTAAAATGCAGGTTAAGTATCTGTTATGCAAGGGTGGAAGAGTTCTTTAAACATATCATACTCACGGATGAGTGTTTGTATCGTTGATATTGAAGAGTCGTAGACTTGAGGAGTTTATTTCGAGATCATGAGCTTATAAGTCAAGAGGAGCAAAGGAGGGCTTTTATTGTAATGTCGATCGTACACAGTGGCCAGCGATGGGTCAGACTGTAATGCGCAGCTATAGGCCTTCATCATGGTAGGTGTTCATACAATGGTGCATAGTTCATTGCTACGCCACGATACTTTTGAAATAGGGCAAAAAACCCTACAACAACTCGATTTCGTTCAGGCCAATCGCGTACCACTTTATAAGGAGAACTATAAGGGAAGTTGGACAAATCTAACCACTTATATTTTATTAGCTGTTGCCAGTGGCTCCGCCCGCGTAAGTGGTATGATTTTCAGTCTCACGTAATAGGAAGCGAGCCTATTAGCATCGAGTGAGCAGTTTGTCATGAACTGTCCGTTTAATATCGAATGTAGAACAGCCCTATCTCATGATGACCTAATACGACACCTACTTTAGAGATCAGGTGGGATTCTACTCCACCGGAAAACAAGTTATCAAAGTAACTAAAGTAGATAGCTAAGTTGTGGCTAAGCGTCCAGTTGTACCTATAGCTAAAATGTGTGACGTCATTCCATTTCACTTTACTTTTAGTTGCCTCTCGCAGCCAATACAGTTCTGTTGTCAATGTGCCTAACGTATATGTAACATTCCCACGACGGACACGACGTTTATTTATATACTATTTTCTTAAATATGTAAGTAGAAAAATATTATTAAGAATGCGTATGGTAAAATTCTCTTTTAAATGGACATACAAGTAATATTGTAGTCTGATTTGTTGCAATGGAATACTGGCTTCCTTGTCTTGTTTCCAGAAAAACTGCATGCACTTTTCAGCTTGCATGGGCCTCAGGGCTTGCTGATTACAATGTCAACTGGCCAAATAATTGCTACTTTGTGCATCATCATCATCATCATCATTGCATGTCTGCGGAGTTAAGAAAAAATATAACCATTTTAGCCTGTGAACTACTGCCACATTATGTAACCAGGGAGAGGTGACGAAGAATGAACTTAATCTAGCAATATTATATAGTGTGCTGCGTATTGATTAGGCCTATTTGCCTGACGCAGAAATTGCCAAAATTTATATTCGCGGAAATGTTACATTACAATAATCTCATTAAACAAACATATTATAGAAAAAATATCTCATGTTTAATTCATCAGAATATTATTTCATCGTATAATTATCTTTGGTGATTTTATCAATAACTAAGCTGTTCTAGGCGCCAATATGGCGGCGCGGGTGGTTTTACGCAATTCGAAATTGGAAAAAATTGTATCGAAATCTTTAAACTCACTAATTTTCGAAACTCCTGGCAAACTTTCCAGGCAACCCCTTAATTTAGCACCAAATGACTATTAATTGTTTCAACAAATAATATATTCACGGACAGCCATTAACCTCACGTGATTTCATTGTCTTATAAATTCGAAAATTATGCAAATGAGCTAGAGTTCGTTACTACTTGTTCATAGCGTGCCATAATATAGGTATTTACTTATACAAAGGGTCAGCATCAACATCCGAGTGCCAATTCAAGACTTGATTATAACCAGAACGAGATTGAACGCTCATAACATAAACTCACGCCTGTATTCCCCGAAGGGGTAGGCAGAGGTGCTAACACCCACATTTCGCCAGTTTATGTTTAGGTCCCAATAGGTGGCGAGCCTATTGCCATTAACCGGGCACTTATAAACCTGCGATAAATACACACATAACTTCGAAAAGCATCGATTTTTTTTTTGATTCGATTTCATCGATTGAACACTCGGGTATTGTTAATTTTGTTGAATATCGAATGGTAAAGTTAATGAAGATCAATAAACGACAGCTGACAGGCTTTCGGTGTCTAGTCTCCTTACGCAAGGTGGGATGATCTTTTCTGGAGTAAACAGTGAGTTAGGTAGTAAGACTTGAACCGACTAAATCCCCACTGTCTCACGCAGCAGCCATGTGGTACAGGGTGTTGATATACCCTAGAAATGAAATCACAGAGACCCTGCGTGACAGACTTCTGTTTCCGTGAAGTGGGACACCCGGACGTGTTGTTAAGGATTAGATCCCCTCTCCACTAAAGAGAGTAGCGTGTAGAAAATACGCCATGCTGCGATATCTAGCCTTTATACTGTGGATAGAAGCAACATGCAAGTGCAGTCACGTACAAAACTGTTAATCGATATTCAAATTCCTTACTCCTTAAAGTTTAATCCATAAATACTAGCAACATAAATTACATGTGACCTTTCAATTATTGCGAAATATTCACTTAAATATTTAATTCAAATGTTAAAAGTTAAATCACATTTTGTAATTTATTATACTTATTTTGTAATCATAAATGCACAATGTGTATGACATTGAACAGAAAAGTATATCACGTTGGCACACCATATCTTCATACGCACTTGTTGGAAAGCTAAGAAAATATCCAAGTACATATATACAATGTTTATGTGTCGAAAACTAACGTTACAATGTCATTGTGTCGAAAACTAAATTATACTAGCAATACAGTGGCATTTTTGATATTTATTTATTATTATTACTGTTGGGTCATATTTCAATACAACATTCCTTTAAATGTACCGTATATTTTTACGGTTAACATGCTGTGGAACTAAATGAATGTTTATAATAGTTGTTGTTTTAAAATTAAAGATAACATAAATTATAAATTTTAAAAAAGCTTGGCATTTCTCGCTACAAAATTTAAATTACAGACATAAATACAAATAGACATTTAAATATAAATTAAACTAAAAGGTTAAGGCAACAACAATATTTTGTTTGTATCGTCCTCATTTTGATTTTATGTGCTACATGCATTCTACGACAGCTATGAAAAGCTTCCGAAAAATGTTCATCCATGTCGTCGTCGTCGTCGTCACAAGCGTCGGTAGCTTAGTGGTTAAGGACTCGGCCTTACGATCGAGAGGTCTCGGGTTCGATCCTGGCCATTACACTACACTACACTCCTAGCACAAGCAATTTAGCTTAGTTGGAGGGGTTAGAGGGAATATTAGTGACTTCGGTTCTAATATTCTTTATAAAAAAATAAAAAATGTCCATCCAAAGAAACACATTTATTAATTGCGTAAAAGAAAAAATAGCAAAGAAATGCGTGACTTCCGACAAGAATACATTATATGAGAATGATTTGTTGCTCCGAACTCCGAACCTAAATAAATTTGAACGAGGACAAGCAGATGATGATAATGACGAACTGTCACCAGAGTTAGAATCTCACCTGCAACTAAAACTGAATAGACGAAGAACAGGATGAATTACGTAATGTTGAATAAGTAGGTATCTACTTATATCTAATAAATAGAATTAATAACAAACTTTCGTCGCTAACTGTACTACTTTTACTGTCGTACTGATTACAGATACAATTTGGATACCAAATTATGTACTCGGCCGTTAGCAAAAGTTGTTAATTATAATCGGATTTGAAGTTATATAACAAGTTGGCTTAGTATTATTTAGATACAATGAAAGCATGACTACTTTTTTTCATTGTATTCAAAATTTGTGTGTAATCGAGTCAATTTATGAATCGTTTTAGCAGTTTTAGCGATTAGTAGACAATAATGTTAATTTGAGCATAATAATAACCGTAACACTTGACGAATTAATCTGGTGTTTTACATTTTGTGTTTGAGTTTCGGATGTGGAAGAGGAATGGAGCTTTACATCCAATATAGCACTTTTGGTTCTAGCTCGAAATATATACCAGGCTTCACATAATTCCAGTCCAATAATCCAGCGACAGTAGAACCACCTACCGAACCAGCGAAAGAACCATTTTCCAATGATTTATCTATTTTATTTTTTCTGTGATTGACATTACTTGTAAAATTCTGACGTTCATATGTGCTCTTTATGTGCCTAAACTGAATAAATGAAATTGATTCTTTGATTCTTTGATTGGCCGGAGGTGAGGTTGTCTTTGACATATCCCTCGCACCCCGAAGGGCACATTCCAGTGGTGCTTCACATTATTGCAGTAGCATTCCATCACCGGATTCGTTCGCTGGTGGAATGCTACGTTGCAATTCTGTAGGTATAACAATTGACATGTGGCGTTTACGCACAAAAAGGAGACATTCTTCATCATCATTTTAGTAAAAATATGAGATTATAACTTATCAAAAACCCCTTTTCACCAAGGACATTAAACAATATAAACGAGAGGCACAGTTCATGTTGTGCATACAACAGTGCCCTTATCGCACCGAGGTAATCTTACGAGCAATAGAATGGAGAAAAATATTGTAGAATATATTTATTAATTAAATTATTCAATTAAGGTTATACCCTTGTAGTCATCGGCAAACTACCTTTCTGTTACAATTCATACTATGTCTATTATGTTGAGTTTTGGCAACCGTTTGCCCAATTGATTTTATTGATGTTAATAAATAACCTTGTGCTCAAAATTTGCGGTGACTATTGTATTTTTCAGAGTATTCATTAGTAAATAATGCTTGTGTTTGATAATTTGAATTGTGAGGATGTTGCCTTCGACATTGACTTATTTCGACTCTTCTTAATGTGAGTACTAATCGTGGTTGCATCCTTGCAGCTTGCATTTTGGAGTCTGCAGCCCGGTCTACTATTCCTCGTTTCTAGATATGGCTTGGTTATTAGTTTATACATAGTTTTATATTTTTACTAAATATAAATCCGCCATACTCAAGAAGAAAGCTTGCGCCAGAACCCAGTCCATCAATCAGCGATGTCCGAATTTGTAGATGAGGTTGGTGGACGAGAAGATTTTATGGAAACCCAAATGCAACAGGACCTGCAATAATCAGTGAGACCGCAGGAGAGCAACCGCGTATGTCTTCTGTCATACAACTATCGAATACTTAAGTATATACTACACTAATGAACGCTTTATATTATGCACGATATTATCTGATGCTTTCCTCAAAGCGTCTATTGGACGCCCTGCTTGAAGTGTCTATTGGGATACTTTGCTTGGAGCATCTTATAGGTAACTCGCGATAGTTATTAGTCAAGGAAAAATCGCTAAGTTTTCATAAATCCGCCCTTAACCTTGATAGGTAAGAGAACTAAATATAAACAATCGTTAATTTAGAGCTCTTAACCGTATACCTAACCGTAAAAAAATAAAAAAATACAGACGTGGTGTTACATCTCTGTCGAAAAACTAGTTGCAAAAGATCAAAAAAATATTAGTCAAAATGTATATTTTTATTTTGGTTCACTCATTAAATTGAAACGTTTGAATAATACGAATACAGGGTGATTTTATAGTCGCTTCGGATAGTAAGAATTCGGGCACAGTTTCGATAGGTAGCAAAATCATCTGAGAGTACCTATTAATATGGCGAAAGAAAAAAAATTCTCATACACTATCAAAAATTTTTTTTTTCTTTCGCCATATTAATACTCCCAGATAATTTTGCGAAACGACTATTAAATCACCCAGTATTTATAATTTCTTTCACATATTATATTTTGATTATATAATTGCACAATTTACGAGGTTCATTTGAACTACATTTCTAATTAATCTTGACCTTATATAATTAGCATGTAGACGTGCCACAATGCGTTTCCGCATTTAGGACAGAAAATTTAAACAAAATAAATGTCTTTTAATTGACTTTAACAGGTTGCGGTCTCTGTCTACCCCTGAGGGAAACAAGCGTGATCATAATATTATGTAGGTATACTTTCGAAATTTAACCGTTTCGCAGTTACACTGAAAATTGACAATAAATAAGTACTTTGTTATCCGTAGTACACCCAATAGACCCACCAGTGGTACTACGGTTATTTTCTACTAACCCTGGTACCACCGCCTGGTTGTCAGTGGTATCACGGTTATTTTCTCCTACCCCTGGTGCCACCGTCGATTTTCAGTAGTATCACGGTTATTTTCTTCTACCCTTGGTAAGCCTTTACAAAAAGGTGATTTAGACAGGATAAACAATATTTTTTCCTCATTTATATAATTTTGCGGTATCATAATGACTGTTAGTAATGAATAAAACACTTAATTAAGTGGTATATTTTTTATTAGCAATGCAAATAAAATAACTGTTGGTGTAACTCTGTTATGGACTGTTTATCTTAGTAGTAAGCGTTAATTGATGACATAAGTCAGATGCCGTAACTGTTTCATGAAACACTATAAATAAATAATAAATAAAATAAAGTTAAATTCTAGAACATGTTAATCAGTGCTATCTAAGCCTAAACTAGTTAAGCAGAGCTTGTTATATTTGTTCTGGCAAGCAGATGAACACACTTGGCCTATATTCCAGAATATTACATACTCAGTCCTGAATCTAGATTTACTTACCTAAAACTATATCTGAGGACACGTTGTATCCGAGATAACAGTTCTAATGTCATTGTTGTTCTAGTATAAGGGCCTAAGATACAATTTTTTATATAGCACACGTCAATATGACTTCACCTCGCCTGATGAAAAGGTGAAGATAAACTCTCAGGGGACACCATTATATTTCTTGTGTATATCCTTTTTATAAAAGATGACCTACAAAATATTGCGAAAAAAAAACTGATTTTTTTATTCTACGTAATTTAATCACTATTAAATTATATGCTTAGGTACTGTATGTTTGCAATACTATTCAGTGCCGAAATTAGTTGTTAAACAAATCCAAATATAAACTCAAAAGATATATTGATAATGATGCCAAGGCAAAGAATAATTTGGTAATGTTATCAATATAACACTACCAATTTAGCGAGAGCGAGATCATTTGAGTCAACACAGTTATAATTATTAGACTAATAAGTAATAATAAAGCTGTAGAGTTTTTTTTGGTGAATTGAACAATCAATCAATTTTTTTTTTTATTTTATTTATTTAACTTATTAAAAAAAATACATATAAATACATGGCATTAAGCGCGTGCATCAAAAAAACCACTGAGGTTTCACATTCTAGTGCATATACGTATGCATTACATTCAAAAATAGCTCGATCCGTACATCCTGGACCCAGCTTGTGCTCAAAAGTACTCTTTACGTGCAGTACACGTTTCTTGGTTATACTTTGAAGATAGCACAGGGTGCTACACTGTGGTGGACGAGATCAAATTCACCAAACATAGGTTCGCGATTTAGGTCCAAGATACACGGCCCGACCCACACTTACATTCAATCATCGCCCACCGCAGTCCACTGCTGGACATAGGCCTCTCTTAATGTGCGCCATTTCACCCGATCATCCGCCTTCAGCATCCAGTCTGTCCCAGCTACCTTTTTCAGGTCTTCAGTCCACCTGGTTAGGGGGTGTCCTACCTTTTGCCTTCTCGCAGTCTCTACTCTAGGACTCATCTGCTCCAACGGCCATCGGTCCTTCGACAGACGTTGCCAGCCCATTACCACTTGAGCTTCTCCATTGGTGAATTGAACGCGGTAGATAATTTCTGGAACTCGAAACATGTGCATTCGAAAAAAAAAGGGTTCGGTGCAGTTCTTAGATAAGGTTAGAGGCTGGACAAAATTATTAAAAGTCGAGTAATAAGAACAAGACGGTGAGTAATGTCGGGAACGTTAAGGTTTGGTACGTGAAACCGTAAGGCAAGCTAGTATATGTAAATGTATCAGAATGTAAATGAAAATAGTCAGAAACATTATAATTATGTTCGACTTTTATATGAATGAATTTTTATAGCATTTATTTTTCTAACTTAAAGTTTGAAAAAAATCGGGGAAAATGAAATGCTCAAATGGGACTTGAACCTATGACCTTTCCCTTACATGGGAATGCTCTTCCAACTGAGCTATTGAGCCACACCTGAACAACTTCAAATTTCCTTTCTCTTTATATTCGTCTTTTTATAATTGTACAATTAATTTGTTACATTATACATTAGACTGGTATACTTCAAAGGTCCCCACGGCTTTCCCGCTTTTAAAAAAGTAGTTCACAAGTTCATCCACCATTCCGAATTTCACCCGTTATACGTTGCAATTTTTTTTACATTCATAAAAGTTATCTATTTAATCGTCCTAATTTGTTTTAATTTCCTCGAACTCGTATCGATAAAAATTGTTATTTAGATAAATGTTTACAAATTTTGTAGTTTCTAAACTTGTTTCATGAGTAACTGCGATTAGATTTATTTTAATTATTTATTTAAATTCTTTCTTCATCAGTCATCATTAAGGTAATCATCATCATCCTACTTACGTTAATCCTGGTCGCCTCCTAACTTTCTCTTCAAAGTCCGGGATCCGCATTATCCAGTCTAATTTTTGGCTGAATTTCGATATTTTCCGTGAAACAACTGCCATCTGACCCCCACCATTCAAGAGCGATATCGAAGTATTGCACTTAGACCTGTTGTTAGACTTTTTAGAGCTCTAACTACCCATAACGGAAGCCGTAGATGTTCGTACGACAACCGGGAGCGACGGCTTAAGGTGCTTGCCGCGGCATGGGAATATGCAAATAGATATATATATTTGCACTGAGCGGGATTCAAACCCGCCTGCGTATCAATCGCTACCGCTACGCCACATAGGCTGTCTCTGTTGATCATTATGGCGATGCAGAGATCAAAGAAGGCAAGTCTAATGAAATAGTTACAATGAAAATCTTCATACCGTTACGTGTACATTCTACAAGGCAATACAAAAAACGTGAAGTAGGTACTATTGTTTGGGATGTCGATTTGAAAATATATGAACAAATTGGGATTTGTTTTCACACGACTTACGGTATTGTTACAGTAATGATGTTGATGCATCTCGCATGTGTAAACACTTTTGCAATTTGTGATTTTTAGATTGCAATAGTGCGTAATCACCAGTGGCAAATAACTACAGCCACCATTAGTGGCACCACAAGTGCTAAATATCAGATGTGAATGTCAAAAATGGTTGTGTTTTTAGGGTCCCGTACAAAAGGAAAAAACGGAATAGGATCACTTGGTTGTCCATCTATATGTCTGTCTATCTGTCTGCCTGACTGTCTGTCTGTAAAAACCTTTTACTCAGGAATGCGTGGAGGTATCAAGTTAAAATTCATACCACATACCCAGGTCTATAATGTCTTGAAGCTGTGCAAACATAAAACTTCTAAGTCAACGCAATCAAATTATATTGTGCTTTATATAAATTTACGAAACACTCGGTGTGCGAGAACTTTACGCACTTGGTCGGCTTTTTTATATTCCGTACAGTGCACCCCGTAAGTTCACGGGTCTACGGATTACCATTCCGGAATGATAACTGATTCTCGAATGGTACCCAACATAGGATGATACTGATCGTGATGTCCTCGACAGATGATTTTTCACGCGCCACTACAAACAGGTAGCAAATAAACACTTCGCTCATATGATGATAAAGGATTATTACAATTAATTAAAATTTTAACAATTGTAATAAATGCGGTAGCCTAGTGGTATGGGTAATGAACTGCTTTTTTTTTTATCGTACCACGGATACCACCTCTGCAGAGCCGGTGGAGGTGGTTATGTCGGACTCGAACCGACTAAAACGCACGCCATCTTGGGTCCTTGGTTGCCGGAGGTGAGATTGCCAAAAGCATATCTCTCGCACCCCGACAGACCCAGGACCATCTCTTTCGAGATGGCCCCCTTCCCCACAGGGACCAAAATGTCCCCATCTAGCCCCAGTTACGGGGAGGCGTACTTTGCGCCGCCGCCGCGGCCTGCTTCTGCTAGGGTGACAGGCGGCTCCACCGGTCACCCCCAGGCCAGCGCTCATGGAGGACGGAGGTCGTTCTGCGACCTCCGACGTCCGGTTCGCCTTCGCTCTGCACGGGCTTCCCGGGCCCGGAGTCTAGTCCAGACCCGACCGGCCGCCTCCTTCTCGAGCATTACTTGCTCACAGAAGGAGGCGGCCGCACCCCAAGCGTTCCCACCCCTAGAGCCGCCACTAGGACCCGCCTCGGCGTGTCCCACGCCGGGCACTCGGTCAGCGTGTGCAGCTCTGTGTCCTCGCTCGCATCACAGTGACGGCACTCGGACGTTGGCTCCTTCCGGATCCGACACAGGTAACTCCCGAAACACCCGTGTCCGGTAATCACCTGCGTCAGCCGGTACGAGAGGCTGCCGTGTGGCCTCTCTAGCCATTCCTCCATGATGGGTCTTACCGCCGCTATTACGTATGGGTAATGAACGGCTGAGACGAGGTCTCGAGTTCGATCCCAGGTTTACCATGGCACACACCAATGACTTTTCGATGCTTTTCGAAGTAATGTGAGTATTTATCGCAGATTTATCAGTGCCCGGTTAATGGCAATAGGCTCGCCACCTATTACATTGGGACCTAAACATAAACTGGCGAAATGTGGGTGCTAGCACCTCTGCCTACCCCTTCGGGGAATACAGGCGTGAGTTTATGTTATGTTATGTAATAAAAGCAAAGCAGTCACTGACGTGTTGTCACCTGTAGAAAAAAAGCACGAAGGACAGAATATAATGAAAATAACCTTCCGACAAGATCGTTCGATTGCACAGTTCGGTCAATCGCACGAAGAGGGTTTAAAAGGGGTCATTCCTGGTTGTACCTGTGGTTAGTTCCATTAATGGTACTACTGAGAATGTTTGTTCCACTGGTACCATTGTAAGTCCTCATAGTGCGATCAAGGCAGAAAAAGCCAGTCGAAAGCGATTCAGACTCATGTACGGAGTTACATAAAACTGGATGGAGGGACACATAATGTTATTGTAAGACTACTGGAGTTATCTATTCATATACCTGTTCATCTTTATAATGGCATCTTACCATTGGTGCGGCATAATCAATTTAATTGCAAAACAGTTAGTTCATGCTGCATCATATGCCACCGTAATCCAAAACAATAACCACATAAAACAAGACCTAGTTACATATATATATACACTCACCCCTGTATATCCGAAGGGGTAGGCAGAGGTGTATTAACACCCATCCCACGTAATAGAGGGTGAGCCTATTGCCAGAAAACGGGCACACAGTCATGACTACGATGAAGAAGACGTAAAGCCCATGGGCTGTATCTATACGTCATCGTATAGTTTGAACAATGGATTTTTCGATTGTATTCTCTGCTGAACATAGATACTATACTACTCAATATAGCCTATCCCTATACCAAATTTCAACCAAATCCGTTCAGCCGTTATAGAGTGATTGTGTAACAAATATTTAAACATCTTCACAAACTTTCACATTGGCAATCAGGATAGCAATAAGATAAAATGCAAAGAGACCTTATCAGTTACGCTTAAATAAACTTATGAAACATAAAAAATATACGCAATAACACATTAATATGAGGTAAGTAATCATTTGAGATATAAAAATGTAGGTAAGTATACGTAAAAGATAATTTCGTTGTGTGACAATTTGGCAATCGGGAAATGTGTTTATTAACCGTGGCAATCTTGCAGCAGTGTTGCCTTGCCAATGTTGAAGATAACTGTCACTGCGTTTTAAGTATTATCAATTTATTGCGTGCATTAAAAACAGATTTGTTAACAAATGTAAGGCTAGTATTCGTCTGACACAATACATGTAGTTAACTGCCAATCTACGAGATTAGGCACTACATTAGAGAGTGAGGCAAAAACTGCACACTGTAAGCTAAATTATATACCTATGTTCTACCTATATTCCACAACAAATAAATATTCCACAACATTCTACACAACGCTATCTAGACCCATGGCAGAGAATAGATAATAGTACTAGCGTACCCATTGTAAGCATAGCTTAACTAGCTTGTGTTATGGAATCTGGAATGCGGATAAACATTTTTAGATTTTTTTTTTCGTAAATACATACCTATTATACATAGAAACACCCAAACCAATGCAAATAGCCATATTCATGCATACAAATATTTGCACTGAGCGGGGATCGAACCCGCTATTTTCATCATCATCCTCCTAAAGAGGTTTTCGATTGAATAGATTTGAGGCTGCCACTGTCATCTGTTTTCTTAACCCCGAGAGTGACATCAGCTTTTTTTGTTAACTAAACTTTATCTTTCTTTTTCTTAGGGTCCCGAAATACTCCTCAAAATAATTATTAATCTTAAAAGTGGAATTCGGAACCAGTCCCTGCCCCGCCAGAGCCTCGTCCATCAATCACCAGGTACCGTCTTGCATGAGGTTGGATTCACCCCGGGGGGAACAGAGCCCCATACAAATGAGCAGATACCTATAAAAGGTTGTATGTACTTTGTACCTAAGTACTTACCTTGGAAATTAAACTAAATTTCACTGTAGCTTACATTTTATACTTATTGACAATTTTTACATTATTTGCAATCATTTTATCTGCAAAAGCAATGAACAACATGGTAAATATCCCGGTGAATGTTACACTACTAATATTATTTATGCAGTGCTTTATAATCAGACATAATATTCAGCCGTATTTCGTACAATTTTATTTTTTTTAAATAAATATTCCACAACATTGTACACAAGCTTATATAGCTTGTGTTATGGAATCTAGAATGCGGATAAACATACTTATATACTTCTTTTTTGTAAATACATACATATTATACATAGAAACACCCAGACCAATGCAAATAGCCATATTCATGCATAAAAAAATTTGCCTCCTGCGTGGCGTCGCGTGCACTACCACCACACCACAGAGGCTTCCTAATATGTAGTTCTAGTTCGACTACCATAGTTTTTTCTGAGCAAATGCATAAACCTGCTATGTAATGAACTAAGGTGTGATATTGAACTTAGAAAAATACGTTGCCTATTAAATTGAGTCATTAATAAACATGTTATCAGTATTACGTACTAAACCGTTTGTACCTACCGCCTTTTAAAACGATACGGAGCTTTACTGGATTTGAAAAGAGTTCAGGTTAATGATTGTTTCGATCTCATATGTCATAAAAAGTGTATTCTCTCAACAAAGTACCTAGTTAAACGTAGTTAGTTAACGTAACGTTAGTGTAACGTAGTTTTGAACGTTCACCTAACATACACTTCAATCATTCAAGAGCACACTTAAGAGTTCAAAATGACTTTTCAGTAACGTTATCAATTACTTTAAAATATATAAACATTGAACTGCAATGCGAAATAAAAATCCTACGAATTTTCAGGATGAAACCGCAGTGTATTATAAAATCGGTTTGATTTCATTTCAATAAATTTATATTCGCATTTCATACATTCAAGCAATTATGTACACTCACATTACTTAATAACAGTAAAAGTAGTTCAGAAAGATGAAACCAGAGTGTTAAATATCGACCGCATCGTGAGATTACGTCTCAAGTGAAGTTGATATACCTATGTATCTATTGAAGGCACATCACATAATGTGAAACAAATACAGAAGCCAGTGTGAGAATGTTAAAGTATACTATTAGGTAACCTATGGTGTAACTATTCACCCTACGAACCGTTTTTCCTAACTCAATTGACGAGTGAGCCAGACGGCCGAACTTCGATATTCTCCGTAAAGCAACTATACTCTCAATATCAATATCCAAATAGATTTATTCATATTATTCATGCATACAAACATTTGCACGGAGTGGGTATCGAATCCGCACTGCCTCCTGCGTAACAGTTGAACGTTCTACCACTATACCACAGATCATCTATGGCACTAGTGTTACTCAGCAGTTGGTGCTTATACTCCGTCCATTATATTATTGTATTTTAGACAGTTCACTGACAGTGGTCGGTATAACTTTGTTCTAGCGTCAACACCTGAAAATCCTAACAAAAATTAGGCGCCAATACGTCATTTTTCATTGACATCGTCACGTCAGCCAGAAAGCAATTTTAGGGATGTAGTTAGTCAATCGACAGTGTTTTTATTATAATAACTTGAAAATGTCACAATTTTTATCGACTACAGAAAATATTTTTTTTTTAAATATTACATAACTGGCGATTTTTAAAAGATTTCTAAACAACAATTCGGATGTTTATAATTATTTATATTTGTATGATTTTATGGAAAAATGTTTTTTGTAACTCCGTCATTTGTGGACGGATTGTCAAAATTCTTTTTTTGTTTGAAAGAGGTTTATTCCAAAATGGTCCCATTTAAATTTCATAAAGATCTGATGATGGATTTCAGAGACAGGCCATGGAACTCTTCAATAAATACCAGGAAATCAGCATGCTGGAATATTCTTCTAGAAGTCAGTTGTTTTGTTTTGGAGATTAGCGTATGCGTTACGGCCCACAGTCGTTTTCTATTACATTTGTAAACTGTACAGACACGAAATATCTAAGTACCACTTTATTATTATGTTTAGAAAGATAATAGATTTTAGTTCCACATGAAATCATTTATAACATTTATCATAATATTTTCATAATATCGTTTTTTTTTATCGAGGTTCTTAACTTTGTCGATATTTTAAATTTTCATGCAATCACTACTTTCATCTGTCTAAAATACAATAATATGATGGACGGGGTATAAATAAAATAACCCGTGCATAGTGGGTTAGTATGTCTCGGGATACAATGACATGACTTGACCCTACGTCATCGTCGCGAGACAAGCGGCGGATTGTTATGTAATCTCTACCTATTTCGGAGCGTACATAGCTTTAATTTATTTTTTCAGGTTTGTGTTAACCTAACTACGTAAGCCCGATTGCAACACTTGTAGGTATAGTGTACAATGGTACTAATGGGACAAAAAATCCCTGAAGTTCCATTAATGGTACAGCTGGGAAAGAGCCCTCTTGAGCCTACATTTTAGGTCTAAGGTGTCTCCAGAAGTAGATTAGAAGTTGGGGAGACCGGGGTTAGTTGACTGACGTGGGTAGGTAGAGTAACTATTAATAACTCGGCCAAAGCAATGGCTTTGAGCCGACCGGTGACACCCAAGAGTCCGTTACCTCTCCCCGCTCAGTCACCGGGAGCGCAGCGTCGCGCACGCATCTCGTTTGACTGAAGCAAAATGAAAAATAACGTAGGTACTTACATTGATATGCCCAAATAAATTTACTACAGTGTACAGTAATAACCGCCATAGTTAGTATTATGTTATATATGGCCATAGTTAATTTATTAGATCGTAACAACACAAATTTTACTTGACTGTTACATACATATTTGGGCATATTAGTTGATCAGAGATTATCATGGCACCCCCATATCGAACTGATTATGAGCCGAGTGAGGAAGCTCATCTGGATATTTAAGACTCTGCGCCACCTGATGCCACCACCCCTTCTCAGTAAAATCTACATTGCCCTGGTCCAATCAGTTATAACATATTGTATACCAGTTTGGGGAGGGGCCGACAAAACACCAATGCTAGATCTGGAAAGAGCTCAACGATCAATTATTAAAGTCATGTACTTTAGGCCATACCGATACCGAACCGAGGACCTTTACAGAGACAGTGAGCTTTTAACCGTGAGGAAACTGTACGTCTTGAACATATGCCTATGCCGTCATAAGTCTTTGCCCTTTGAGAGGGCAAGCCAAGATAGGAGGAGGAAAGACATAGTGGCTCATTCCACCAGAGTTCGCACAGAATTTGCTGCACGACAATACCAAACTCAATCGTCTTATATATATAACAAATTAAATGGTAAACTATGTATATATCCTATGCTCCTATACGAATGCAGGTATACACTCTGACCGAATGGCTAAGGGCCCAGTCATATGGTGAGGTTGAATTTATCCTCGTAAGACTTAGCTAGGTGGACTGGGGCCTAGCCTACATAGGAATACTAATATCAGAATGGCGCGCATACCCACATACCCACACACATGCATACACACATACACACACACACACACAAACACACACACACACACACCACACACCACACACCACACACACACACACACACACACACACACACACACACACACACACACACACACACACACACACACACACACACACACACACACACACACACACACACACACACACACACCTAATACCTATACTAAGATACACTCACTCATAGGAATAGCTTGTGAATTTTCTTTTATTTTCTTTTATTCTATTGTATTGTATTGTATTATTGTATTTATGTAATTATTGTTTATCAAATTATTAGCATTTATTAGCTTAAGTTTAGCATGTACTTAGTTTAAGCCTTGATATATTTGAAATTTAATGTAGAATGTAAGACCAGATGCGAGACAGCTCCAACACAAGTATCTACATAACTTAATGGGGCTGCCTCAGATTTATACATGTAAAAATTACTGGAGAAATGAAATAAATTACTTACTTACTTACTTACTTACTTACATGATGTGATAATTTGTTATTTTCGTAGAAGTTGTCATTAAATGTTGTTTTTTTAATTTAATAAAAAAACACTGTTTACTTGACATTTACTGGACAATCTAGTGTTTCTTCTCGTTACTTGTCACGGCTTTCAAAGGTGGTCCACTTCCGCACAGAACTGGTAATTCTAGGATAGTGGAAAAATGTCAGCTTATACTTCCCATGTAGGAGAAACTCGTACTGCTAATTAACCGACAGTTTAAAAGTAATAACTTTGTGTAAAAAATAGAGATCTGTGTATACTACTAGAGTGACCGACATTCGCAACTTTTTTTAGCTGTCATACATGACAGCTAAAAAAAGTCAGCTGTCATATTTGTCAGCTGTCATTTATGACGACAGTATGTCACCTCTAGATGAATGACGCTACGAAAAAGAACGTGCCACAGTGCGTGGGCGTCAAAATTAAGTACCTAATGTATCTAGGCTCTGAGCGCGTATCTGTTCACACTGGTACCATTTACTAGCTGACCATACGAACTTCGTACCGCCAATTTTTTTCCACCCGCGTGGCGTCAGGACCCTTTCCCACTGCACTCTCTACTATATTATATAATAATAATAAATAATAATACAATTTATTAATTATCAAAAGTTGGTTTACAGGTTTGGACACAAAAGTAGAAATAGGTATACGAATTGATCACAACGCAGTTGTTCAACAATTTGAAAAGCAAGTACATGATATTATAAACCCTGTTACCTAATTTAGTTACCTATTAGGCATGTATTATACATATAAACCTTCTTCTTGAATTACTCTATCCAATAAAAGAAACCGCATTAAAATCTGTGGCGTAGTTTTGAAGATACATAGGGACGGACAGACGCGGAAAGCGCCTTTGCTTCATACTATGTAGTGATGATGAATCGAGCCGACCTATTCGTATTGGGTAAAGCAAAACTTAATTATTTTTGGAAAGGGTGCGCACACATCCACGTTGGTAGTATAATAGCGGATATTGCAATCGCAGATCCGACAGTTAACAAAAAAGTATGGAAGAAAATGACATATTACGCCGCTTCTAAATAATTAGGACAAGGGCAGTCAGCTGATGATTACTTTCCACACATAATGGACACGCTCTTTAGCTTGTTGTATTAAAAAAAAGATCTTAATCAGAACACTACAACTGTATACAGTGTGTACGTAACCGGGGCGGTTATGACACGGAGGAACGCGGAAGCGGTGAGCGGAGCGGGCTGATTTATTAGAACATAAAAATGCAACTTGATATTTCAATATAATTAGACAGCCGTTTATCACTACATTATAATACTATATACAAACTAATACATCTCACTGATGTTTAGAGTTCTTTTTTTAGCTTATTGGACAAATGAAATTCGACCGTCAGTTACTGAAAATTAAGAACGTTATTGAAAATCTATTCTTCTTCATTCGAGCGCCAATCCCATTTACATGTAAAGCTTGCAATCTATAGCGCGGGGCGCTTCATTTTAATTTTTGTAGAAGAGATTGCCGTCTGACCTGCCTGAGCAAATAAAACCGTAAGATCCTTCACTGTACCTTCTTAAGGGATACCCCTGGTATGATACACTAATGAAGGAATTCCCCAGAATCCCCACCAGGTGTTGGCAGCCTATAATAGCAGAACATGCAGCCTCGTGGTGTTCCTACACGCTTGCGTGTATACCCTGGAACCAAGTACGCACTTCTAGTAAATTTCATGTACAGACAGCAATGAACAAACACTAAAAACAAAAAATCAAGTGTCATTATAATTGTTACGGTCTTTGGTTACGTCAAGGTGAGTTTTGCACACGCTGAGATTTTGTGTTAATTAGAAAATTGCAGCGGTTTTGTTGCTGACCGTACGTTGCGTCAGCGACCTTGATAAATAAGCTTCAATGCGGCATGTTATTCAATACAATCGGTATCATAGTTCAAGTTACGTTGCGTAAAAGATCCGCTCACTGAAATACGTTAGAAGGGAACTACCTATGAGGAGGTACCTATAGTACTTTGTACAGACATACATTATAGACACCTTGTCTCCAAACAGATAAGCAGAGAAGTACATACATGCCACGGTCCTGGCATCTCTCATACTTCTTCTACTTTCATAAAATTTTCTTTCAATCTCTTCTATTGTCATAATTCGTATGCCTAAGCTGAACCCTGTCCAAATAAAAGAGAAAGAATGGGTGAAAGAGACATCTCTTTCATCCATTCTTTCTCTTTGATTTGATGAAAAGATTTTTTAAATATTATATGGAAGGGATGAACCACTTACCACGCCTCGCATCCGTCGAATGCATATAAGTATATCTGGCTGAACGTTTGAGTCGTAGGTATATTATTTACGGCGTTTCGGTTGTTCACTAACGTTTTCGAAAAAGTTTTCGAATTTTTTTGAACACGTTTTTGCTTTAATATTATATGTTAATACTATTACTTTATGAAAGTTGTTGACGTTCTGATTTCTTGTGGTTACACCAAAATTACTAGTGACCACAAAAATGGATACGTTCAAAAGAAAGGTGCCGATTTAAAATTTGATTCGATTGTGTCCTATGTATTTCAAATGTGTTCCTGAACTGCCTCATTTGACTTGAAAAGAATGAACCTTTTGTTTAACTGAATTTGTAATAAAATAACACTTCAAACTGAACCTACATAAGGGCCTGCGCTGCGTCGTGCGTTTGCAACTGCACATATCACTAACGATTTTCTGTGTATTTAGGCGACATGAACATCACTAACATATATTATTAGTTATCTATGTATAAAGACGGCTACGGCTAATTTAAACAGTATTACCTAAATTGAAGCGAATTTATTAGCGAAAATATAACAAATTGATTTCAAAATTATAGCGAATTTAATATGAAAAGTCTGTATTGCACAACTAGTTCAAGACTAGATACTTATTATAATTTTGGTGGAGTCGTTTCTTACAAATTGAAATTGGCTATGCAGATCGCTGAAGTTTATTGTACAGAATAGAAATTAATCAATTGATATAGTATTGGCATTTTACACTAATGAGCATGAATTAGCCATCATCATTTAGTCATTATAAGTGCAGATTCAACTTTTTGTTCCTTTTCTAGTGATTAGCAAATATTAGTAAATGTATGGTGAACTGAAGTGGATGTCAAGTACGAAAGCGTATACAAAAGATCAGCAGACGAAGCTTTCTAATCTGATGAATCTGACAAGATTCAGATCAGATTAGAAAATGAAAATTAATATTTGAAAACTAAAATTTGGTTCCATTAGTTCTCCACGGTCGCCCCAGAGACGGGTGTGATAAGGAAAGATTTTAATCAAAACGAATAGTTCGTCTGTCATTTTATCACACGAAAACGGCAGAATCGATTTGGCTGAAAAAAAAGCACACAAATATTTATAGACTCCTTTAAATATTTGTGCGTACAACCTAACATAGAGTAGAGGTTACTTTTTATCCCCCAAACAAGTTCATGTGGGGTGCGGGCACGGGACCACTTAGTACCTCACAGAGTGGAACCGCAGAAAGATAGTGACTTATGTATGTATACGGATTGAGAAAATGTGGACTGGACTCTGATGTGGAAGAAGAATGTTCCCTTCGACTTATTACCGATACCCTCTGATACCTTTTCATATCCACGTTAAATTGATGTTTAGTTTTATATTACTTACTATTTATCTAGTGTTTAACTACAACCTTCGATTTAAAATCTTGAGAACTGGACCGAATTGAATAAGGAAGTAAAACTCTTGCAGTAAATGTTAAAAGTGTTTTATAATATCCTATTCTTAACTTTCGCATTGATAAATAAACGAGCGAGCCAGACGCCATTATTTGGCGACAATGCATCCTGTGCAACACGACAACGAAAAATAAATAAAACCATTAAATAATGAGGTTTATTATGATGTAATGAGGTTACGTACGTAATACTTTATCCATAATTTATATAAAACTAACGAACCGGGAATACATTGGTAAACATATGTAGAACCCGGTTTCAGCAATCGATGGCTTTTCAGAATCAATTGAGTTTATGAAACTTACACAAAGTAACTGAACATTTAAATATATAGACTTCAGTATAATAAAGTTTAGCATTTCACAACTTTAAGTGGTATTAGGTAAGTAAGAAATGATCTTATCTGCAACGCTCGCAATTCTGAACAGCTCTAAAACGACTATTCCATTTTGAAAGTCACATCGAATTACCAATTTGACAACGAAACCCAAAATGTGCACTTTGAGTGTATGCATCTTTAGAAAGTTGTTTGTGTTGGCCTCAGACTAGATGTTATCGCCAGATGCGTGGGCGCAATAACAGGGTGTTTTTAGCATCATCTAATACAATTATATTGTGTAATAGGTGTTTATTAATTGCATTAAATAAGAGTAGGTATTTAGAAAGATACACAACTCTTGGAATCATGAAGCTCGGCGATGCCGATAATGGGCGCCGGCTCTAAGGGATAAAACAGCTCTCCATCCGACAGTAAATATACAGTCCATGGCTAAGAGTCCGCTTGGCGGCAATAGGCTCGCTCCTATTACGTTGTACCGAAGATCATAGTTAGTGAAATGTGTGTGCAGTACACCTCTGCCTACACCTTTGGGGATTTACTGGCGTAAGTATGTATGTATGTATGTAATAATAGTTTTTTCATCCCACCATCTCGGAAAGAGTATTTTTAATGTAGGTAAATTGAATTTAGAATATCGTGTGCACTAAGTTTGTGAATTAAAAAAAACATTAAGCCTATTTACTGCTACCTCTATGGTGCCGAATGCATCATACAACTTTTTTTTAATTTGTTAAAAACTCAGACTCGGAACCTTCTTGGTGTTCTTTTTTCAATTTGCTTTGTACGCGGTTCTTTACGCGGCATTTTTTCACGTCATTGTTAAACCTTATATTAAAAACAAGAAACTTGAAAAAACTAAAATGAGTGATTCTAGCGACGAGGAAGTTTGTTTGACGCCAACAGAATTGACTGAAACTGTTAATAATGCGCAAATGAGCTTTTCATTTCCTCGCTGATGTGGAATGAAAAGTTACGTGTTGCACTCGAGTGCAAAGATTTTTCACCTCGTGCTCTTTTGATTCCCTCGCTAACGCTCAGGATTCTAATTTTGAATCACTCGCTGCGCTCGTGATTCAATTTTAGAATCCTTCGCTTGCTCGGTTATCAAAATTGAACACGCGGTTAAAAAGCAACTTTGCACTCTTGTATAACAAATAACTATTCTACTTGAGTACAAGCTTGCACTCTATACCAAAGACTACGCCAAGCGCTAGAGCGTTATACATAGATCATGCATCCGTTTGCAGCTCAGGTTGATTTGGTGAAATATTTTGGTGGTACTTCATACACCTAAATTGGTAGTGGTACTGATAATTCAGAGATCGTTGTGTAGTCTTTATGTTACCTACCTACGCTTATATCGTGAGTTAATTCCCGAAACATATTACTTTTATTTATTTATATACTTTATCATCACTAAATATAGTAGTAGGTACGAAGTAAAGTCGATTTCCGCATCTGTCCGTCCCTATATATGTTTATATCTTCAAAACTATGCTACAGATTTTGATGCGGTTTCTTTTAATAGATAGAGTAATTCAAGAAGAAGGTTTACATGTATAATACATGCTTAATATAGTAGAGGACGCACCGGGAATGGTATCAGAGGCCACGCGGATGGAGAAAATTGGCGGTATGAAGTTCGCCGGGTCAGCTAGTGAATAGATAAATTCATTATTACTTTATTAATTGATGTAAATGTATTTCGCAACTACTCGTAAGACTCCACAATACTTATTAACACATCTCCATTCGTTAACTCGGTTTAGTAAATCCAACAAAGCCTCCGAGATTCTAATTTAACGCTCCAAAGCGAACAATAGTCTTGCAAAAACATGTAAACAAACATACACATGTACGTAACGGTATAATGGTCTACAGAGTCTTGATCACAATCTCATGTTCCAATTCAATCATTTTTTAGGGTTCCGTAATCAACATGGAACCCTTATAACCCGCTATAGTTTAATATGGATCTGGATCATAAAATCAATGAAAATAGACAGCTATGAATCGTTTACTTAAGCTTATTCTTAACTAGATATACCCGCAATTTCGTTCGCACTAATAGACCTGGATTATAATTTTGCATGTGCAGAAGCCCAATAAAATTATTTGGCAATTATTTTTCTAAATTAATTTACTTAGTTATACTATAAAACACTAAGAATCTGCCAGTGAACTTACCGTCCTCCCAATTACACCAATCACTTCGGAGATTAGTTGGATGGAAAAACGATAGACACACAGACATAAATTAGCAGCCACGGCGGCGCGCTTATGGAAGCGCGCCTCCCCATTCCGGGGGCGAGTCGGGAACACCGTCGTCCCCCCTCCTGAGGAGGGCCAGACCGTAAGGGATGGCCCTGGGTCAGCCGCGGTGCGAGGGATATGTCGATGAAAACCCACCTCCGGCCTAGCACCACGACCCACAGTCGGCGTGCGGTTTTAGACAGTTCAAGGGGGGTATCCGAGGGGATTTCCGCACGGAAAAAAAAACATAAATTAGCTTAGTCCCATAGGCCTTGGCGGTGCTCAAAAAGCCGATCTAAGCTATACCTCTCTACTAATCACGCTAATCCATACTTCTATAAATCCATACTAATATTATAAATGTGAAAGTAACTCTGTCTGTCTGTCTGTCTGTATGTTACGCTTTCATGCCTAAACCAGTGAACCGATTTTGATGAAATTTGGTATAGGGATAGATTAGACCATGAGAAAGGAGTTAGGCTATGTTTGGTCGTGAGAACCAACATCCATGCGGGCGGAGGCGCGGGCGAAAAGCTAGTTTTTTCTAATGTGAACCTTGCATTATGCATGGCGATACACACTTGACCGGTTTTTTATTGTGTTGTTTTTGTAAGAGGAAGTATTGAACCATACCGGATTACTATTTGGGTTCGGACAGCCAATTATGAGCCGATGTATTTAATTTAACGTAATGAGGTGAAAGGTACTAAAGGTTAAGTATGTAACTCGCACCGATCAATTTAGATTAATGACAATCCTTATGCAATTATAAAGCTACAGATTTAATTAAGGCGAAATGATTTTGTGACTGGAGCAAATCGGTGACCAAAAAAGCTTAATTACGCGTAGTAAAGGTCACATTGCGTAAAAGAAGGCGATAATATTACCATCAACTAGGATAAGGGCAATAATTGTTAATCCTGGTTGCAAATGAGGCTCTCTCCATAGACGTTGGAGTCCACCTACCAGCTTTTACCCCTCCACTTCGCACAGTATCGGGCCTTTATGTTCGTAGTAGTGAACCCATCGGAACACATGTCATCCTTTATGACGTCATCGCTTCTTGGGTATAACCCTAGGCGTTTCTATCTTTGATGTATTTGTACTTGACAAGACATGACACTACGACTTAAAAATAAAAGATAAATTTAAAATTTAAAAAACCCCCATCACTAAGAACACCTCCAAAAAGTTTATATGTATTGGGTTTGCCTTTTAACTTTTGATATTCCTAGTAATATGTTAATTCAACGGTTGCCATGTCGGGGGACTCAAGCTGGTTAAGCACTCCGTTATATTAACGGAACGATTCAAGGTCCCCCCGACATGGCAACGGCTTTGGAGGTGTTTTTTTTTGTAACAGGGGTTTTTTTTTATTTAACCTTAATACTTTTCAAACTATGATCGACTAGTCAAACTCTTTCATTTGATTTCCCCGTCGTTTGTGCGTCGGGGAGGTTAAAAAGGATGCACCATAAATTAGAAACAGTTGATTGGTAGATACATAAAAAAAATCCAATAGGTGACGTCAATAACTATTAACTATATACACCCATTAATTGTGTAAACTATGTGAAAAGAAAAATGTTTTATTTTTTTAACTTTGGTAAGTAGAAACTTAAAAAAATAAAACATTTTGTTTTAAGGCCAGGTAGGCCGCATTTTGAGTTTTTTAAAAGCATTTGAATCATAGGAAAAAGCGTTTTAAATTTCGAAAAAAAGATATATATTAGTTAATGATCCAGTCTAGTCAAATTCGCATTCAGTTATAGTACGTCAAGAAAGTCGTGAAATTAATGTTGAAGGAACTAATATTTTTCATTGTATTTGCAACACTCAATAACTGTCAAACTGAGTTTTCAGCTGTCATTCCTTGTTTTGTTGTGGATATGTTACATAATTCTTTTGCGTTCATTTAATTTATTTACGTCTAGTAACAATATAAAGTTTAAAGATGAATTGCAATGTGTGTATTAGTTGTGAGAGACATGTCGTATTCAAAGTATTTCAGGGATATAGTATGATATACGGCGGGATTTCAAATCGGCAAGCTGGTTTCTGATTTGGAGGATATTTATGGCCAAACAGCTAAATAAACCGGTACGTACATATATTTTAATGTTAAACACGGTATGGAAGTTGTAATCTATTAAAAATTATGTGTATTGAGTGATCATTTTATTTTTCAAAGCGTTGTTTTCATTTGTCGTGGTTGAGTCATTGACCTACGATTTTAAGAAATCGTAGTACGACACTTTGACGTTTTTGAACAGTCTTGATCCATTTTCTATTAACCACTGATGCCCTTTGGACTACTAAAAAATTACACGGTATATACAGCTGTATTTATCCAGTACCGTACGTTTTTATTTGTTTCAGATTTTCAAACGCACATTTCAAGACATATCATTTCAGTATGTGATGATATATCCAGTGAGTCAGAAACTATCGCGGATAAATTACGCAGGAGTTTCAAGCAGCATTTTGGGTATTCAATACTCACTCCAATAAGTTAATGTTCTAAAAGATTATAATTATATTATAATACGTACTGTACCTACATCTTTTGTTTTCATTGTTTAATACTTTACAACGTCTGTAAAAAAATCGACTGTCTATCTATCACGGTTCATGAGACAGACAGGTGGACGTTGGGTAAGGTATTGCTCGGGACATGTTTCTTGGACCTAAAATATGCTCAAAACACATTTCACACCCACGGTACCCATGGCCACACTCCTGGTGGTACCGTGGGTCTAATAAAGTTAAAGTGTACCACAGAGTAAGCGATTCTGTGACCAACTTAGATCAAAAACGTCCGACACGGCGTGTCCTTGTATATGAGGCCTTATACTCATTTATCGGGGTGTAAGGTTAACGGCATTTCCCTCACACCCCAGTTAACTTTAAGCCATATATGGGTTTACGATGGCCCTCTTTGGTGTCCTCATCTAACCTCTATACTCGCTGCTAGTCACAGGGACGTGGCGAGTCTCAAAGCAGCTCTCTATAGGGCTGCCCCCGCCGCGGCCGTTAATTGCAGTAAGTGGTAGCGTCTCCCATGTGCTGAGTAAGAGAGTGAAGCATTGCCGTTAGCGTTGTACAGGTTGCATCGAATGGAGGCTTCGGATCGCGCGTGCCAAATTTAACATAATATCTGTGCTTCTAAATCCCGTGTGCTTGTCTGCCACCTGGGTGATTTGAAAACCATGACTTCTAAACTCAATCACTCCGCACTCGTTGATTTCGATTAGTTGTTAAATATTTTATTTGCAAAAGTTAATATCTAAATGTTGCTGCAACCATTTAAAAGGGATGTAATGTCTCATCATCCACATAGAGACGTTAGTCCTGATTGCATCCGAGGCTACGGTGCCCTCGGAGCTCAGGGTTTAAAAGGGATATAATGTCTATTCTGTAATTAAGTATATGATAATTTTCTAGCTTGAAGTTTGATTTATCTCTAAAGTTTGCGCCATTAGTGCCTAAATAAAGTGAATGAAATAATTACCGTATTTTTTTTTCACTTTTATTCACCTACTATCCTACTATCGTAATGAAAACATACCATAAAAAGCAACAGATCAAGTCTGTTTAGTTATAGTATGACAGGGATACCAGATTAAGCGCAGCAGCGCCACCCTCAATTTTCACGACTTTCTTGACGGGCTATACCAGATCTGATGAACTTCACTCGATAGAAAAAAATCCCAAAGTTACCCCTTTTCGTTATTTTTTTTTAATATTATGACTAAATTACTTATGCTTTCTATAAAATTTTTATACTAAACTAAAGCCACTACATATGTCTAGACATTTTCGCAGATTTTGACTATATTATGAAATAATTTTTAAAGTTATATTTAAATACCTACTAAATTCGCGAGTGCTCGCGCCGCTGAGGCCCGAAAAGTTGCGCCAGTCGCGCGCTGGCGCTTACCGAAGTAGGACCTATGTCAGTTTTTGCGCGACAGTTTCGTGCACCAATCAATCGGTTTTACGTATTTATAATAAATTGTTGCAAGTCATTCAATATGGGCAATAAACAACGCAAGCTAAAGAAGTCGTTCAAAGCCATAAACTAAATTTCTAACTCCGATTGGTAATTTAAAAAATTATCATACCTAAATATTACGCTCATAGCGCCATAGTATAAGAATATCAGTATTACTACTGAAGATGCTACTTACGATTTTCTATAATTCATATTTTATCTATATCAGTACAGGGGTACCTAGTACCTACAATATTCGTACATTGTATATAATTTGTGTGTGTGTAAATAAATATAAATTTAGTTTTAGTTTAGGATAGAATAATTTTAATATTTAGGTAGGTTAGTTTAATTATTGGCCTTTTTTTATCGTGCGCAAAATCCTCGCGGATACCACCCCCACGGAGCCGGTGGAGGCGGTTATGTCGGACTCAAACCGACTACAACGCACGCCGTCTTGGGTCCTTGGTTGCCGGAGGTGAGATTGCCGAAAGCATATCTCTCGCACCCCAGCAGACCTAGGAGAATTACTGGCCTTGGGTCAGCCGGGGTGCGAGGGATATTTCGATGACAACCTCACCTCAGGCCTAGCACCACGACCCACAGTCGGCGTGCCCACAGTCGGACTCGAACCGACTAAAAAGTCGGTTCGAGTCCGACATAACCTCCCCTTCCGGCTCCGGCAGGGGAGGTATTCGAGGGGATTTCCGCACGAAAAACAGAAGGTACAGTGTAAATTTATATAAATACTTCATAAAAACTAACACCACGACCCACAGTCGGCGTGCCCACAGTCGGAATCGAACCGACTAAAAAGTCGGTTCGAGTCCGATATAACCTCCCCTTCGGGCTCCGGCAGGGGGGTATCCGAGGGGATTCCCGCACGAAAAAAGTTGTTAATCTTGTTAACTTTAGGTATTTAACTGCCCTGTCGACGACGAACGGTGCGATTATATAAAGTAACCGTTAGCATCAATTCAAACAAATGTTTGTAAAATTACAAGCATTATTATTATTATAATGTAAGTTTTTTTCGCCCAAGCAACTAAACACATAGAACAAACAGTTCTCAAACTCATACAGTTTTTTTAATTTCGTATTTATTTCTTACTTAATATAATCATATAACTAAATAAAGTTAAAAAAACTGCATTTAATTTTCTAAGTCAAATCAAGTTTTCCTACTGCATATTTCTATACTGTGACGCTGGCGGGGTCATCGCCGAGTTCACTGTCACTGCGTTCGCGCGTAATATTTTACGAGCGGCCGGGATCGCTATAAATGCCTACTTTTGCAGGAATACAGGGCCTTAATTAGCCATCAATCCGTAATTGTGTTAGAAAAACTAACAATCTAACACAATCCAATATTAGCCTAGATTAAACAAGTGTTACAAGATTGACACACATAAAGTAATCAGTCCCATAACACTATAACACCATCACTTTGCTTCGGACGTGTGACCAGTGGCCAGTAAAAGTAACAAAACTACAGCCTACACAATTACCACAGTCTTTCATAACATGTATCGGACACGTAACACTTTGTTACTTTTTATTCACGTAGTATATAGCCTATAATGTTTGTTCGTCTATCACCTAATTACTTTCATCTAATGATTTATGATATAACGGTTTGCGCTATGTATGTCTAATACTCAGTTCACCTAGCTCGCATTATGACTAGTCAAAAGGATAAAAAGGCATAACGCTAGTTAGACCTACTGCGATATAGGTTAGGTTAGGTTAGGTTAGGAGAGGAAGACAAAAAGACTCATAGACCTACTGCATTACAGTTCAACAGCGAGGAAAGGAAGGCGATCAGAGAGTAAAACACTAGTCCTTTTAAAAATGATGCTTATATTGAAAACTAAACTTACACACACAGCACATTACACACACATTTATATATCATTTTAATTATGTAATTTATGAAAATGACATTTAGACATAACGCGAGCTAGGTGAACTGCGTATTAGACATACATAGCCCAAAAGGTGTTGATTACAGCCCCCTACAAGTAGGTACGAGTAGTAATTCTTTGGTCGTCTTTTTATAGAATAGATTGTCATGTATTTTGACGTTGGTGACAGGTGTCATTGTAAGTCAATCCCATACATTGTCGGTTAGTGGTTAAGGAGTCGGCCCTGCAATCGAGAGGTCCTGTGTTGGAATCCTAGCCATTACACCATCGACGTGAATCTACTCCTAACACAAGCTATTACGCTTAGCTGTAGGGGTTTCGGGTCTAATATTTCCATAAAAAACAAAAGAAATATTTATCACGATTTGCCATAAGTATGTCTCGAGGGGCTGAGCTGACAAATGTAGAGGAATCTTCAACTTGGCTGATAACTGTAATCGTAAATCTGAGCACAAGTTAGTCAGCTTCCGGAGCTGCTCATAAATAACGGAAAAGCATTATTATATGCTATTCGTTTCGATGGCTGGGATAGCTTCGTGCGAATCGCCTACAGAAAAATAATATATTTTAAAGGAGTCGATTCGCACGTTTCGTGCGAGTTCAATTCGTGCGAATCGTCCAATAAGCCGACTGGATGTGAAGGACGGAGGATCGGAAGCTATGGCTCACATTCGGAGAGGCCTATGCACGGATGACACATTCCTTCTCCATGGGTGAACCAGCAGTGAACTACGATAGCATTGACATACGAGATCATAATATGTTTAGGATAGACTATGGAAAAAATAATTGATAAATGTGGAAGTCACGCGAAGCATCGAGCAGCCGCTTTGCTATATCTTTGTAGAGCGATAGTGTGCTCGGAAAAATATTATATTATCAGTGATAGTTTCTAAAATGGTGACCATTTTAGGACCTCGCCCAAGCTTAAAACATCAAGTGGAGAATAATACGTTGATGGATCGTACATAAAAAAAGGAAAAAACTTTACTATTGCAACAGCGACTGTTGAAATCCGTTGCTACTGGGGTTCATCAATTAATTTATTTTGATTGATGATAGTGGCATGCATAATAGTTGCATAACAAAACTTTACAAGCACTAGCCGTATCGTATAGTGACCATCACTAGATGTGACTTAAACGTATAGACTGGTAATATCTTTCGATTTCGAATAGAGGCTGCGGGTTCGACTCCCGCTCTCAATAAATAAGTATGTAAATTGCATTGGACTGGTTTATAAAAAGTATAAAGGATATAACAGCCTCTGTAGCGTGGAGGCAGTGAACGCGACTGCAACGCAGCAGGCGCGTGTTTGATCCCCGCTCATTACAAATACTTATATGCATGAATATGACTATTGGCATTGTTTTGGGTGGTTCTATGTATAATATGTATGTATTTACAAAAAAAACGGATCTAAGTATGTTTAACAGCATTCTAGATTCCATAACACAAGCTTACCATGGGCACACCATGGGTCTCTATAGTGTTAAATAGAATGCTGTGAAATAGTCCGCGAGAAGGCAAATGGAAGGTAGGACTCCCCCTAGCCAGATGGACTGACGACCTGTAATGGTGATTGGAAGTTGGAACAGGCTGGATGCGGAAAATGGAGGATCGACCGAAAAGGTGCACATTAGCAGAGGCCTATGTCCAGCAGTGGACTGTTATGGGCTGATTGATTGATATAAAGATGCATTTCAGAACTCACTAGACAAGCTCTGGTTACTGCAGCTGAAATTACTAATATTCCCGCAAACCCCTCGAACTAAGCTAAATTGCTTGTGCTAGGAGTGGGTTTACGTCGGTAGTGTAATGGCCAGGATCGAACCCGGGACCTCACAATCGTAAAGCCGACTCCTTAACCACTAAGCTACCGACGCTATTTTTAACTTTTTAATTTTAGCGACCATGATAGCTCTCTGGGGCATGAAATTAATGAGTTAGATGATAAATAGAAAGATCAAGGGAAACGAGATTGTAGTTACACTAATAGCAACACTGAAGATCAATGATCAGTAGACTAGACTTAGCTAGACCAGTTCGTATTGTGCAACTAATAACGAGGTCTGATGCGTATGCCTTTCATTTTGTTGTAAACTAATAATATTGTGTATTGTGTAATCATTACTGAGGTCTCAAAAGGTCTCCTTATTGGAATCGTATTAGGATAATACAAATTAATAAAAAATAATACTTAATAAATAATAAATATTCCACAACTATTTAACACAACGCTATCTAGACCCATGGTAATTTTAATTAGCTTGTGAAGGAATCTAGAATGCGGATAAACATACTTAGATACATTTTGTTTGTTTATACATACATATTATACATAGAAACACCCAGACCAATGCAAATAGCCATACTCATGCATACAAATATTTGCACTGAGCGGGAATCAAACCCGCGCCTCCTGGGTAGCAGTCGCGTTCACTACCGCCACGTCACGGAGGTCGTCGTTTACTTAGTAAGTAAGAATCATCTGCTTAGTATGTAAACGAATTGTTGTGATTGTGCTCAAATAAGTGACCATTTTACGAATTTTATAAGAATCTATTAAGATTAATTGGAAATTCAGAATTTGCTTGTTTTTACCCACAATCGTCAATCCACGGCCACGTCTTTGGCCCCGCTGGTCTTGTTATAAAGATTGCACTCTGTTCTTATTATTCATCAATCTGCATCAGATATGTGCATTTTTCATTTCAGTCGTCAATATTCATGAACAAGGTCAAAAATACCTATCTAGTCTAGACACTCTTCCCAATTCTATTATCTAGAAACGTCCTGTCTAGAGGCAAAAGTGAACCATTACACATACACCCAATCAATCAATCAATTAGCCCACCGGAGTCCAGTGCTGGACATAGCCCTCTCCCAATGTGCGCTATTTCATCCGACCCTCCGCTTTCCGCATCCAACTTTTTCAGTTCTTCAGTCCATCTGGCTAGGGGGTGATTCTAGGCCTCGTCTGCTCCATTTACTAGATAAACTCATCCGTTATTAAATAATTCATAATGATCTATTAATCGTATCTTTGCAGCTGTAACTTACTTCCAGCTATTATGTAATCTGTGCTATTACGAATCGCTATACTATATAAGCAGTAACACAGATTGGTTGTAAAATAAGGTTGTTCACAGAAATTTATGATCAAATGTCTTAAGACTAGTAAAACGATAACAAACAAGCTTGTACCGAGGCCGTAGCAGCTGACGTGTAAATCCAAAACACTGTATCTCAGAAATACCTATTTCGTGAAAAGGGCTTTTAAAACTTTTTTTGGTTTTTGGTACGTTTTGGTAACATATTTATAACATAGCATATAGTGTTAGGTATCAAATGATAGGTATTTTTACGTATTATTTAGCCATGTAAATTTTGCAACCATAAAACGCATACAATTAGAAATAACTAAGTGAACGTGTATTGTCCCTATAAAACTTATAGAAATCTATCCAATTGTTTGAGCAAAACACTGTATGTTTAGTTACAGTGTATTTGATTTATGAGAATAGAGCTTATGGGTCATACAATAACACTGTATTTTCAAATACAGTACCTAAACAATCCATACTAATATTATAATCACTCCTTGCTTAGTGACCGGCAATACGGTTTCAGACCGAAACGGTCAACGGGTGATCTTCTGGCGTACGTGACCCACCTTTGGAGTGAGGCTATGGAAAAGCACGGCGAGTCACCGGCAATTAGTCTTGACTTCGCCAAAGCTTTCGATAGGGTATGGCACAAATCGCTTCTTTCAGAGCTACCAGCCTTTGGCCTGCCTCCCAAACTGTGCAACTGGGTTGCAAGCTTCCTGCAGGGGCGCCGTATTCGCGTCCTTTGTGATGGATGAGCTTCGGAGTTTTTGCAGGTAAATGCTGGCGTGCCGCAGGGTTCCGTATTATCTTCTCTTTCTTCTGCATGTCAATGACATGCTCTCTAAAGGAAGCATTCACTGCTAAGCAGAAAACAGCACCTTACACGGGAGTTATTACGCACATCCTGCGGCCAAGCAGTCTTATATAGCGAAAAAAGGCAGCTTCTTGTCACTGAGCTGGACCGGATCCTGGACCACATTTCTCAATGGGGCGCTAGGAACCTGGTTGAGTTCAATGCCAAGAAGACCCAGGCATGTGAGTTTACAGCAAAGGTATCTCCTTTCCTTCCCCTTCCCACTCTTCAGAGCACACCACACACCACCACAGGATCACCTCAATATCCTCGGTATGGATGTTCGCTGCAAACTGAATAACAAAAACTATATCGAGAGCATCATCAAATGAGCCTCGCTTAAACTCGGAGTCCTGAAAACTGTGAGACGATTTTTCACGCCGGAGCAACGGTGTCTTCTATACAAGACCTAAATTCGTTCCTGCGTGGAATACTGCTCACATCTCTGGGACGGCTCCGCAAAGTACTTACTAGATGCTCTCGACAGGTTGCAGCGACGTGCGGTCCGCATTATTGGGAATCCTGAGGTCACGAACACCCTCGAGCCTTTGCAGATGCGTAGAGATGTTGCGTCTTTGGCAGTATTCTACCGTCTCTACCATGGTGAATGTTCTGACGAGCTCTTCCAATTAGTCCCACCCTCTCCTTTCCTTCACAGGACGACACGTGCAGGGCTAAGATGCCATCCATATACGATGTAGAGTATACCTGCTATAACCAAGCGGAACTCCCTGCCAGCTCACGTGTTTCCTTCTTCCTACAGTCCCGGGTCCTATAAGCGGGGCGTGAAAAGGCATCTACTAATGAGGCCGTCAAGCTGAGTGCCACCACTGTTAATATGGTACATGTTTGCGATGGTGACCCTCTTTCCGAGACTTTGCCTTTAGCATAACATTAGGCGAGGTGAAGTCAAATTGACGTGTCCTGTATAAAAAAATGCGAAAGTAACTCTGTCTGTCTGTTTGTCTGTATGTTACGCTTTCACGCTTAAACCAGTGAACCGATCTTGATGAAATTTGGTAGGTACAGAGATAGATTAGAGCTTGAGAACGGACATTAGCTACCTTTCATCACGAAAAAAGGGCTTAAAGGGGGGCAAATAGGGGATGAAAGTTTGTATGAAAGTTCGTAATTTTTAAAGATATCCTGATGAAATTTGGTACAGAGATGGATTAGAGCTTAGGAACGGACATAGGATACTTATTACATTTAGAGTCCATGTTAAGGTATTGTGTCTCCTTGAATTAGGGCCAGCAGTTTTGGTTGCCGTGGACATTTTGTGAACCTGCCTGGACAAGAAATCCCTTCGTCTCTGTCTGTCCATACTCCAAAACTGACTGTGAATGATCTCTGTGTCCGCTTCGGAGATGTGAACGGAACAGTTTTTTTTTGCAGTTCTGGCAGGGAGGTCTCATGGGAAGCATTTTTGCTTGATTCGCCAAAATAACTTTAGGATTTCGACTGGTAGAGAGTAAGATTCTTCTGGCGTATCAGACGGGAATATAGCTCTTGATGTATCAGGACACTCAGCGTTAGAAGTAGAAGAGGAAACACCGTCTTCACTATTTATCGGTCCAGTATCGGAATATTTCTTTTGCAATGATGGACTCTTTGGGCAAGTTTGAAAACTTAAACCCTTAGATAAGATTGTCAGCAATACTTTCATTTATTTGTGGTTCACAAAGGAGTATCTAGGGGCTGATATTACATCAAATCAAAACAAACAAACGTAAACAGATTGAACAACGTTCGCGCCGGCCGTCGACTATTCATCGGCCGAGCAAGAGCAATGATTCACGACCACTAAACGTTGAGCTCTCGCCCTCCTGCCCCCCTCGCGTCTTGCACGTATTAAGCGTAGAGACGTGGCGCCGCGCGCGGTGTCCAGATAGTTTGGTTATCGAAAACACTGTATCTCAGAATTTGAACTAATCCCGCGCAAACTATTCAGCCAATAAACTGTAACTTCAATCACAGTGTTATGCCATAACAAACAATAAATGTAACTTAAATACAGTGTTTTTAAATTTCTATATCTCCTTCTGTATACTGTGAAATGAAAAAGTAATAATATAGGGATATGTAGCGTCCTTGAAAAATTCAAATGAGCGCTATTAAGGCAAAACACTGTAACTCGAGTTACAGTGTATTGGATATACACGTCAGCAGCAGCTATGCTATAACCTCGCGCTATGCTATGCTATGCTATAGCATCGCGCTTGCCGCGCGCGCGGGCAACTCGGGTGTCGGAGGGCACTGACTGACCTCGGTCCCCCATGAGCGCGGTCCTGGGGGTGCCGGGTGGTGGAGCCACCTGTTACCCCAGCAGAAGCAGGCCACGGAAGCGCGCGGCGGTGCGTTGAGAGGCGTGCCTCACCATTCCAGGGGCGAGTCGGGGACACCGGTGTCCCCCCTCCCAAGTAGGGCCAGACCGTAAGGAATGGCCCTGGGTCAGCCGGGGTGCGAGGGTATGTCGATGACAACCTCACCTCCGGCCTAGCACCACAACCCTCAGTCGGCTCCGGCGGGGGAGGTATCCGAGGGGACTTCCGCACGAAAAAAAAGCTGTGATAAAACCTATTCTGGGTATATAAAGTACTATACCTACTGTATGTCTATATGAAGCCTTATACTATATGCTATCCCAGACTATAATGTATCTCTATGCAAAATGTATCCGTCCTCACTTTGTTGGCGTACGAAATAGCTTACTTCCTTTCTTCTCCAACAGCAACTCCTGAGGTCAACTGTAAATTAAATTTTGAAATAAAGTATGTTCTACTAATATTAAGTCACTTCATTTGCTTGCATCAATAACAAATTTCATTTTTCATTTCATCAAAGTTTTTATTTCATTTCTAGTCTCATTGGCTACCTACTTAGTCTGTTACGCACTATATTATGTCATTTACAAGAATTTTGTCATAATTTTAGTTTATTCTCTTAGTCTTACTAGCACAAAAGTAAATAAATATCCAACAAATTAAGTAAATGTCTTATTAAAAATAATTACTTTAGCATTCTATTTATTATGTACGCAGCCGTTAAACACAATAATGAAGAACGTCTGTACAATTTTAATAATAACGTGCGTCCCAACTTTGTATAACATAACTATTAAGTACTTGATATTGTCGAAAAATATTTTTGATGGATTCTTCCCTCAGCTATCAGCTTGAGATCCAATCATTTACTTAATTAGATATAAAAAAATAAAATGCAACAATACAAAATTTAACACTGTGAGCTCATTATACGTAAATAGTAACATCCAATAACAATTCAACATAAGTAGTTAGAGTAGGTACTATGAGGTAACTTACACTTTTTTTTTCCTTTTTAAAAACTCAAAAATTTGGGTCATTCATCAACTCGCGGGCAATAAACTTGCGGGAAACCGCGGGTTGGCATTTTTGAAGTTACTAATATTCCCTCTAACCCCTCCAATTAAGCTAAATTGCTTGTGCTAAGAGTGGGTTCACGTCGGTAGTGTAATGGCCAGGATTCGAACCTGGGACCTCTCGATTGTAAGGCCGACTCCTAAACCACTAAGCTACTTCAAACTATGTTATACCCACCATATTTAATCCCCCCGTGATCATAGCTGAAAAGTGAAAAGCAACCATAACGAAAGGATCGATGTAAAAATAACACCAATTAAATCGCGAAAGAATTTATAAAAATAATTTAATGTCGAAACCGATTACATGCTCAATCTTGATAAGTATTATCTTGGTTAATTTTGTTGCAAAATACTTCATATATTTTACATAAAATATATATTAAAATGTATCTTTTTGCTACATAATACTCTAATTTTTCATATTATCGATGCGTAATTTCCGCCTGAGTGACGCGAGGCAGCACCGATGCATATTTTTGATAGAAAAGCCCCCATAGAAGGTAGACTCAATTGTGTACTATTATATAACGAACTAGCTTTAGCCCGCGACTTCGCCCGCGTGGATGTCGGTTATTGCGACCAAACATAGCCGATTTAATCCAGGGTGTCAGCTGACTCTATACCAAATTTTATTTAAATCGCTCCAACCGTTTAGACGTAAAAAGTATCCATCCATCTCTCCATACTCAACTACAAACTTTCGCGTTTATAGTATTAGTAGGCTAAAATGCACTTACTATCTTGCGGCACTTGCAAATTAGGGTTCCTTTAACCAGGTCATCAAATGTTCGTATATTCTGATCATGCTTCATACTACAAACAATCCAAATATAATAATAAAACATCAATTGATTTTAAGTGCTGGTTAGGTATATCAAAAAGTGTGCAATCAACTCGCATGTCTGTTTCTATGGGTAGTAATATTTAAGTAATATGTTTGTATTTTAAAACACGTCGAATGAGCTCTGGTGAGCCTCGTTTAGTATCACCGGTGAGTAACTTGCGAAAATTAGCGTCTTTCGTTCGAAATATTGCTAATTTATCCTAAACTTCTGTGTTAAATAATATTAAAATCTGAATTTAAACTTTAGATTCCTGAAAGTTTTACATAGATATAAATTGGTGCATAACTGTTAGTCAAAAGCAAAAATTGAGAATTTTAAAATGCCCAATAACTAGTTTGTTTCTATATAACCTAAAATGATTCCAAAAAAATGTAAGGCTATCATCTACCACCATACCATCATCACGGTTCTATCATCAAACTTGGGTTAAAAAAATCCCAAAGAAAAAATTAAGTGCAATATTAGATAATGAAAGGATCAAGATTGAATACCATTGTATACAGGCTCATAAAAGCATTAACTTGTTTTAATTTTTAACCACTTAGACGTGCTTCTAGTGTAAGTAAGGTAAGTAGATAATGTTTCCGGGCAATACAGCTAAATCGTAAAAATGTAATTCATTATCTTTGCGATTACTTTGTGAAATAGAAAATAAATTTATATAGTAGTAATCACAATAAATAAGTTATAGCGTTGTTACATACTACGTTCTCTATGTAATCAAGGAAAGAGCTTGTATTTTGTTCCTAATAAGAAGAGAGAGAAACATTTTAAACTATACAGGGTGGAAGATTGTGACTTTACCTGGACGGAAATTAATCTAAATACTGGAGATAGCTAATTTCAGTTAAAGGAAGTCCTTTATATTTTTTAAAACAAACCTGCGTTCCAAGCCATTCCCCACTCCCGATAATCGAACCGACTAAAATCTGAAAAAATAACATTCTGTGTTTTTATAGCATCAATCAAAAGTATAAATCTAAATACTGTTTAGGTCCTCTACAGAATAATATGTTACATTCGTGACTTGTCATCATGTTTAACTCATAAACTTAGTTTTACGTTATTATATTTTAAGTTTATGGTTTAACTACATACCTTTCTGGTAAGATATCTCCCAAAATACGAAAGTCTATTTCAGTAAATACATTGTAATATCATCAAATCTAACTAACGAATAATCACAATCTACGTTATGCATCTAAACTCACAAGTATTAAACTTAATGAAGTTTTAATTGCTTTTTAAGAGCAGTATAATTGGCTTTACGCATAAATTATGAATCTAGATCAGTATTTGACTATTATATCATAATAAACTAACAAAGAAAACTGTCTTTCCTACTTTTTGTTTACAGGAGAGCATACAGTCGCTGAATTTCAGAAAACGTAATTTACTTAAGAATTTAAACTAACTATATTGGTCACTAACACGACTATTAAAGTTTTTACTAATGTAAGTGTAGATTGTTATATTAGTCTTAAACTATTTCACCATTAACCCCATTTCTTCAGTTCCTCCGTGAGCATGGCGCTTGAAACTGAACCGAAATATTAGGCTTGTTGACCTGAGCTATTTCACCTAGGTGCATTAAATACATTTTTAGTAAATTGTAAGCATCTTTACAGCCACTTAGACGTTCAAAACAATATCTCTAACCCCTCGTTTAGATACGCTAACCCCTCGTTTACACCAAGAAACAAGTTGAAAGAGATTTTGAAGACACAACTTAGTAGGTAGGCAATAAGAGCCATTTGATTCGGACGAAAATTTATTCGTATTTAGGTAACATTTTGACATAGTATACTAGTGACATATAATTTTATTTACTTATACAAAACATAATAATATATCCTATAGGTAGGTACATAGGTACAATATTAAACAATTAAAATCAAACTAAAACTATAAGGCGTTACTATACAAATTACGTATTATTCTTAGGTATACCTACTTAAGTTTAAGTACTTAAATAGATGTCGTTCTCGAAAACCTACGAGCGAAGCTGAGTTACCTAGGTTTTTCAGCGTTATATAAATTTATCCACCACGTAATACACAATACAACAGAGTAATTATTTATTATGATAAGCATGTCTGTACGCTCCGGTGCCGTATCGTGAATCACTGGATTGATTCATTGGCTAATCTTCCTGACTTACGCTGTAATTATTACACACATTACGTTTATGATATGCTACACAATTGCAAGATTAGTTTTATGGAATAACCGGCCGGGTGCGTTACGCGTTCGTAATGAAAAATTACGTACGAACTAGGAATTTCATCTATATGATCTATAGGTAGTGAATGTCTAATAGTGTAAAATGCTTCACCCACATTGATATACTAAAAAACCCAAGATGCTCAGACAGGGTGTCAAAACCGTCCACATAAAAAGAGCGCTAAATTCCAAATTTAGCGCTCATTTGAAATAGTCTCGCATCGCCCGTGTTTATGCACGCACGTCAAAAATGCCAAAGTGTTCTATGAGAAATTGCAGAAATAATACGTCAAAAACTTTAAAAAAGGATGGGATATCTTATTTTCGGTAAGTAAAATAGTTTATTGATTTGCTTTTATGGTTTTCATGACTAAATAAAGCAAGTATTATGTGATTTTGATTTATTTTTTCTAAAATCTTCACTCAACGGTCCATTATAGTACAGCAAATTTCAATAGGCGCGTATCAGTGTAAAAACAACGCATTACAAAGTCCTTTAATTTTAGTCACATATTACAAATGACCCTGTTCTTTTTTCAATGGAGTCGATTTTTTAA
This sequence comes from Eilema sororculum, assembly GCA_914829495.1. NCBI lineage: Eukaryota > Metazoa > Arthropoda > Insecta > Lepidoptera > Erebidae > Eilema > Eilema sororculum. The sequence continues at coordinate 7,428,282 of OU618532.1, forward strand.
TATTGACTTTTTATTTTTTAATAATAAGTTTGTTTACGTTATAACTTTAGTTGAGTTCAATGTTTAACTAATATTTATATATCACACAATAAAATAACATAGTTTTGAATCTACTTTCAAAAGTTGAAGAGGTAATCATGTCGACTATTTAAAAAAAATCGATTACTTTGGAACCAACTGATGGGTTGGCGAAAGTGACATGACAGTAGTGCCAATGTGACAATTCGTGGTGACAATTTAAAACTTTTCACTTCTGTCGACAGTCCTCATGTTTTTAATTTTATCTACGCCGCCATTTTGTAGCGATGGCCATTTTGTACCGATTTTTTCATGATGCATGTTACCAAAATTCAAAAAGCTTTTACTTAGTTTGTACAATAGGTACCTTTTCAACCAAATATATAAATAACTGTTTTTTATAAGCTAATATTGGTTTCATTGATTAAAATATGTTCTACCCAAAACATATTTACCCTCAGATAAAAGTATAATTATATGTTGAGAACACACTTTTATAAATTATTAAAATACTAAGTGAACGTAGTACGAAAATTCAAAATTATAATAAAAATGTGAAGTCTCCATTCCGTGCCTTGTCCTACCGACAGATTTCGGTCGTAAAATTTTATTGCTTTTTGTACACTCCTTTGTTGTAAGAGCTTTATGTCATGTGCATAAGGTTGAATTTGCAAAAAAATGTCTTTTTAACATAACTATAACTACTTATGTGTGATTGGAGACAGATTCGAATGTTACTTTAGTTCGAGACTGTGTATCTAGGGTTTTTTGTACATCAATGTTCACCCACGTGGAATATTGATTTCGTGACCGCACATAGGATTAGGGAGATATTACCAGGGTAAAAAATGTAGTGCTATTTAATTGCAGACGATAGTTTTACTTAGATAATCTAAAGTTATCAGTGCCAAATCTGGTGACCAATTTACAAGGGACCGATACTTAATCACATTATGTCCTTTTTTTTATCGTGCGAAAAATCCCCACGGAGCCGGTGGAGGCGGTTATGTCGGACTCGAGCCGACCGAAACGCACGCCGTCTTGAGTCCTTGATTGTTGGAGGTAATATTGCCAAAAGCAAATCTCTCGCACCCCGGCAGACCCAGGACCATCTCTTTTTGTCTTTGTGGGGAGCCTAGTGTTCCCATCTAGCCCCGGGTACGGAGAGGCGCACTTTGCGCCGCCGCCTCGGCCTGCTTCTGATAGGGTGACAGGCGGCTCCACCGGTTAATCATATTATGTCCTTCGTGGGACCGATCCATTTTCAAATGCTTTTTTGGAGCGTAAAATTTGAAACCTTCCGGAACTTTACAAAATTAAAATTTCAAAATAATGAAAAGACTGTAACTAACCGTAGGTCAATTTTATTTGAAATACAATAATGACAATTAAGTACGAAATATTAAAAATCTTTTCCGTGATTTTCTTTAGAATCCAATTTAAACTATTTCATGAACTGAAATAAATGCCAATACGAGGTGTAGAGTTCTCAGAGTACCTAACCTTTCCCTTGAGTTTTATTCTTTTCTCCACAGCTACTATATTGATCATGGTTTTTTCTGTAGCCTTCCTCTTCACATATTTATAATGATGTTTTCGTATGTATGATTGTCTTATTAAATAATGCATTCTTGATTCTTTCCAAGAATTGAGCATCTCATCATAGATCAATGAACACGCATGTCGAATGGAAGAAAAGAGTAAATATACAAAAATCAAACTATTAAAATAAATGACCGAACGTTTAATATTCTAAATATCTGTAATTAGCGTAAAACGTAAGGTTTTACATCTGAACTAAATACCGTTTCAACTTTCTACCGAAGCGCTAATGACACCGAGCAATAGAACAAAGTATGTCGAATGCCAGTACGAGATGCGTATATCTATTTGCGTGTCTATCTGAACTGTATGGTACTTAAATGAATCAAATATGCTCAAAATATGTGAAAATATGCCATTGCCAACTATTTGAGATCATATGAAGAGAATAACCGAAGGACGTCATGAAATGATACCTACCTACTTTTGGGATCGGTATTGATAGGCTGAAAACTGAATACGGTTCATGTTGTACTTTATTGAAGGGTACACAATACGCAAGGGTATGAGTTGTCGTAGTATGCAGGCGGAACAACCAAGAAGGAAATATTCTATCCTCCGTGGGCACAATCAACCGTGAAAGGGTTCATCCACTCTGAATGCAAGCAATTGCGAACGGTCTGCGTGCTAACTTCAAGCCCAGAGGCGGCCCCCTGACTTCTGCTTTTATTTTAGTGGCGTTGATTGTGGGATCACGGGCTGCCAGCAATCTAATATAGCGCTTTTGGACAGCTGTCAAAACAGTTGGGCGACCGCTGCGGGGTCGGTCAGCTAAATTCTCCATTTCGTGGTACCTCTGCAACGTAGCCACGACACAGGATTGGGATATAGCAAGTCTGCGTGCTATTACTCTCGTGGTGTATCCTTCTTCCCTCAAAGTTAATATTTTAGCTCGTAAAACCTCTGATAATCCTCTTGGCATTTTTTCAATCACAACTTTCCGCGAAAAATATCTTGAATCGGTTATAATTCACTAAATCAGATTTCTGAATGAGCGTAAGCTAGGACTGAAAGCCTTTTTGTAAGAGAAAATTGAACGGTGTCATTGTTTTGTGTTCTAATTCTTTATTTTTGAATAAAGAATCTAAAAAGAAGAAAAAATCATAATATAATCTACAGTAATTTGATGTATGTATGTAGGTACATACAATACAGCACGTGTAACTCCCCTGAGATTGCATATGTCCATAGGCCACGGTAACCACTTTCCATCAGGTGGGCCACCTAAGTGACACTCACCTAAGTGGTATAATAATAATACTCTCTTTTAAAAGGAAAGCAACGCACTTGTGACTCCTCTGGTGTTGCGGGTGTCCATGGGCGGCGGTGATCACTTACCATCAGGCGATCCGTCTGCTCGTTTGCCTACCTAATCCATAAAAAAAAACTGGATGGTAAGGGCTAACAGCAATGGAAAGAAACAAAGACATCTATCAAAGTTCTGTAACGTTTTCTTGACCATTTTTACCCACGACGGAACGGAGGCGGTGTAGGTGTTTGGGGTTGGGGTGAGAGGACGTTTGTGTGTTTGTTTGTTTGTTTGTTTATGCAAATCCATGTTGCTATTTTCTCCGAAACTACCAATCAAATTTTTACGCAGTTTTCTGTTATGGGTTCGGCTTTAATTGGAGCATGTTCTTAAATAGGTGTTACAATGACAACTCAACAGGGGGCGCTACAGCAAGCATTTTCAATGTAAATCAATGTTGCCATTTTCTACTAGTTCAATTTTGATGCAGTTTTCTGTTATGGGCTCGGATTTGATTGCGGCAGGTTCTTAGTTGGGCGTTACGGTGACTACCCACTAGGGGGCGCTGCAATATTTTTTTAGGGCAAATCCACATTGTTAGTTATGGGTTCGGGTTTGATTAGTGCCTGTTCTTAGATAGGTGTTACAATGACAACAGGGGGCGCTACAGCAAGCATTTTAATGCAAATCAATGTTGAAATTTTTCTCTAAAACTACTAGTCCGATTTTGATGCAGTTTTCAGTCATGCAAATCCATGTTGCCATTTTTTCCCAAAAACTACGAGTCGGAATTTATATTAGCTACTACATAATCGCACGGATGTTCAATCTCGTTCTCACAATCTATGGGAACCTATTCCAGGAACAAAACCGGCAAAGTGCAAATCGGGCTCGCCCATGATGGTTCCGTAGCAGCAAGTAATATAATTTAAAAAATAATGAAAGGCGAAAATTGCGGTTCAGGACGTATTAAAAAAAACCACTTAGTAGATCTCGTTCAAGCCAATTTTCGGTGGAAGTTTGCGTGGCAATGTACACCATATATTCTTTATATTTATTATTCTCTTATTTTAGAACTTAAGGGGGAGGGGGGAGGCACTCATTTTTCTACTTTGGAAGTGTCTCTCACGCATACTATTAAGTTTTGAAAAAAAATATGTTAGAAACCTCAATAGCATTTTTGAAGGCCTATCTATAGACAGTATGGGTTTGATGCAAAAAAAAATATCCCTAAAATTTACTGCTTTTATCTATTTTTGTGAAAAATTCTTAATGTAGTTCACAGAATACAGTCATCTCCCAACCAAGTTTGAACAGAATCGGCCTTATAGTTTCGGAGAAAAGTGGCTGTGACATACGGACAGACAGACAAGACGAATCTATAAGGGTTCCGTTTCATGCCATTTGGCTACGGACCCCTAAAAAGTAGCTTATGGTTTTTTATTCCAGACTAATTAGATAATAAACTTATTTCTTTCCCTGTGTGAAATCAGCCAGATCCGTTCAGCTGTTAGAGCATGAGTGATCTTTACAAACTTTCACATTTAATATTAAAATAGGATCTATATAGTAGTATAGGAAGCCAAAAACAGAAGAAAAACACAAAATATTGCGAAATATGCTTCGTCTACATAAGCGTTACTTCGACGTTAGTTCACACGGCAAAACTAGATGGCGCTTACCGATTTAAATGCAAGCTATCGTTGGTTTCACACGTAGCTTTATAAGGATTTGGATTCCGATACACATTACACATATTTCCATAAGCTCATAGATATTACTCCAGTACGTAATATATAAAGGTATTTTTGTAAACTCTCTTCTAGAGAGTTAAAAAGCTGAGATAATCATTAACCATTAACCATACATAAATATTGCCGTTAACTACCGAACACGTCATATCAGTCCTAACCGCCTTCATTCTTTGCTATTTGGACATTTGGACGCTTTACTATTTTAGCGATTTGCTGTTTTGACGCTTTACTATAATGACGACTTGCTATATTGACGGTTCGCTATTTTGACTTGGCGCGATTTTTATGAATTTGACCGATTGCGAATTTGACCATACGCGACTGCCCCCAAAAAAAAGACTTTATAATATTCCTCCCGTACAAAACGCCAATTACATATGTAAGGACCTAATATAAATAAGTAATTCGATTAATTTAGACTTAATCTAAGTAATAATTTGTAATGTGAAGTTTAGAAAGCTTACACTTCAAAACATACTGTAGCTCTCAATTTCAATTCAATTTTTTGCTTAATGGCGTTCCCAGACATTCACCCAGACTTCCGCCAATGTCCATGTACCTATAGAAAAATAAACGAAGGAGTTTGAATGATCGGTACTGAAGAATATGATCGGTGACTTTAGCAGTGATAAACAAATAGAGACGGCACGAATCAATACATAGGTAGATAATTATTTAACAATAAAATAAAAACAAACTTATAGGTTTAACATAAACTGGCAGGAATATAATATTCTTGTTATATTATAACCGCTGAAACTCGATTCACGTGACAGAGCGACTAGTGGCGCCATCTGAAAACCAGTGCTTCGTATACCCTGGTGCGGGTGTACGACGCATTCATGCCGAGATGGTGGCCCTTTTAGGTTCGCACGATGAATATTACTGTAATTCTTTGCCTAGTAACTATCTGTGTACATTGTGCGTATCCTAAATAAAAGTTTTTTTCTTTCTTTCTGTATTGTACAACACAAAGAGAAACATCCACTCCAAAATTTCAATTGATTATGATGATTATAACATTAAGTCCACCTAAAAATTTTACAAAGCGGGAGAAGGCCAGGGAGAGGAGGTATCTCATACAGACAGGACGAGGGATATATGCGGGGGTAGAATGTCATACAAAGAACACTGCAAATTCGGGCAATAAAAAAAAGATGATCAAGCGTTCCTTCCTCCAAACCACACTCACAAATCGAACTATCCTTAAACCGCAATTTGGCCAAGTGAACGGGTGTGGTAGCATGGTTTAACCTAAGACGGCAGATCGTAGAGGTAGTAGCTCTGTCAAGACCACAATACTTAAAGAACCAAGGTTAAGGTGGAATGAGAGGCTGAATATCCCCATAAAATTTGCCTTTTTGGGCTCTCAAAATGTCCCATTCTCTACTCCAGGCTTTGTTTAGGTTTTCCTTAATAGCCGGCAATAGATCCTGAGGGTAGAGTGATTTATGGTCACTGGATTCTACATGAATTGCCTGCTTCGCACAAGAGTCCGCAGTTTCGTTGTCTGGTATGCGCGAATGGCCTGGGATCCAAGCGAGTATCACCTCCAAGCCTGAGCGTTCACATTCATATAAAGCCTCTCTTATCCTGTATATTATTTGGAGTTTTGACTAAGACCTAAAGGGGTTGGAAATAAGTCTTTGGAAGCTGCTTATGGAATCAGAAAAGTTAATCGACTTGCCAAGGCTGTGTGATATAACGAACAGAATAGCTTCCAAAATAGCAACACACTCCTCAGAGAAGACGGAATAAGCTGAGGGGCATTTAAAACTTAAGACAATTCTAGAACTCGGTATCCACACAGCAGCTCCGACCGCAGCACAGTCTGGCATTTTAGACGCATCCGTGTTGATAGTAGTCCAACCGGAGAATTCAGTTCGGACTTTGATGTTGAACATAGAGTACGCGTCAACAGAGCCTTTTTCTATATTAAAGTCGCTGCGCACCTGAGGTGAGAAAGTGAGAGCCTCGTAAGATATATAGTACAGAGGTAGTCTGGGACCGTGAACAACAGGGTTTGGAAGACGGGTAAACCTTATATAACTTTTAACGACACAAGAGAGAGAATTAAAAGGCCTATTGTGTATATCAATGAAATTCGCGAGTCTTCAAACTTTATTAAGAACAAGCGAGTTAGGATTTTGTAAGTTTTTAATAAAAAAAAATATCACATAAAAATTGTCTACGCCTCGCCTTGCCTCGCCATCCATGCACTCAAATTGCATTGCATTGATTGGTGATGATTTCATGGCCCCCAGAATGATACGTAGACATTTGGCCTGTATTTTATCCATTTTAGCTAAAGCCAACCTATTACATGGGTCTAAAACAGACGCAGCGTAATCCATATTACTCCGAATAATTGCATTGTACAATAATTTCTGGTTGTAAGGGTGGCTACCCCACCAAACGCCTGACTAAGTTCGGAGAACATTAAATTTATGTTTTTCTCACATTTTTGCGCTATATAATCAAAGTGCTGTGCCCCTGACATTCGAAAGTCCAAGATGACGCCCAAGAATTTTGCAGAGTACGGCTGGGGAATACCCACCCCTCCAATTTTCATGGTTGCCATCGGGACATCTTTTTTTTGGTAAAAACGACGACTTTGCTCTTGGCAGCAGAAAGTGACAAACCGTGAGAACGTAAGAAATACTTTGTAATAATTGTACAGAAGAATAACTTGATCTTTATTTTTATCATACGGCAACATTTAAACGAAATTCGAATCTGCTTAGAAAATGAATTGTTGTGATTCTGCTGACATCAAGTGACGATTTTACGAATTTTATAGGAATCCATTGAGATCTGCTAGCAATTCATGAACTGACTCGTTTTTCACCCACGACGGAACGGAGACGCTATACGCGTTTGGGGTGAGAGGATGTTTGTGTGTCTGTTTGTGCAATTCCATATTGCCATTTTCTCCGAAACTACCAATCCAATTTTGATGCCGTTTTCAGTTATGGGTTCGGCTTTAATGTTTAATGTTCTTAGATAGGTGTTACAATGACACCTCAACAGGGGGCGCTTCAGCAAGCATTTTTAATGCAAGTCAATGTTGCCAATTTTCTCCAAAACTACTGGACCAATTTTGATGCAGTTTTCAATTTTTGGTTTGGGTTTGATTGGTGCAAGTTCTTAGATAGGTGTTACGGTGACATCCCACTAGGGGGTGCTGCAGTAAAAATTTTTAGCACAAATCCATGTTGTCCGTTATGGATTCGGGTTTGATTAGTGCCTGTTCTTAGATAGGTGCACTGCACAGGGGCACTGCAACAAACATCTTTAATACAAATCAATGTTTCCATTTTTGGAGGAAATTTATGCACTATTTTCAATAATTTAATGCTTTTTAAAAAGTGTCGTAGACTTTTCAAATTTTTTAATTTTCTTTTACTTGTGGTAGAATTGCTCAAAGTGGCCATTTTAGACCCCCAGGGTTCGGGAACGCGCCCGGCCCGCCAGTCGGCGTCATACGAACATGTAACGCGTCACCATCGCTCCTACTCACTTCTTGTTGTACTAAAATACTGCATCACCTACAAAATTTTAACTATTCTTTTTTTTTAACTTTATAATTCCATCTCAAACTTCCATTCCCTCTAAATGCATTCGGTTACATCAGTACCTACAATTAATCTGAGATTTGGTTCATCTAAGCTGAATACCTAATACAGTAGATAGTCCAGTGGTGTGTTTACTAAAGACTAGTGCAACTAGCGGTCGTGAAATCTCGGCAATTCGATGGAAATTTAACGTGACGTAGGTACTATTAGCCTGTTGAAAAAATCTAGTTATAATTAAAATTGTTCTTACGAGTGTAGATTTATGTAATAAAATTGTAACCAAATTATTTTTTTTTTAAAAGAATGTTAATTAGCAACCGAAATTACTGTAACCCGTCCAACTAAGCTAAATTGCTTGTGCTAGGAGTGGGTTCAGGTCAGTAGTGTAATGACCAGGATTCGAACCCGGGACCTCTCGATCGTAAGGCCGATCACTAACCTGCCGACGCTTTACAAAACAGAAGTGTATAGAGAAGACAAGATCAAGGTGAGCTTAGGCCATTGCACAGGCTACCTGTGTTACAAGTTAGCCTGAGAGAATGTGTAGTCTCTTGTGCGTCTCTAGCTTGCCTCTTGCACGTCGCTCCTGTTTCTCCTGCATTTGACGTGGAATAGGCGCCTAAGAGGCATGCGGCATACCTCGTCCATAGGTCGATTTATATATCTTGGACCTAAGTTGTAAGATATAAAAGGCCCTGGCGCGCGCCGGTTGTTTTGTAACACACTTTGCTTGGTGAATTTGAGATCATCCACCGCAGTAGAACCCTGTGCTATATTCAAAATACATCCAAGAAACGTGCGAATAGAGCAAATTTTGAGTACCTACATTCAAGTCCAATCCAAGCTACAACGTACCACGTCAAAGTCACACAAACACGAACCACATCTCGTCTGAGTAATTTCACCAAGAAGTCGAACTCTCAGGCTTCTTTCGAGTCAAAACATAACACAACTAATTTGGAACGCCATGGAAATCTGCCAGCTATTTAAAATTATAATTATTGTCAGTTCCGTTTTGAAGAAGATTCTTTAAAATCCAAATTACATAACGTAATGTTTTGTTACATGGTAACCCACTGGCCTACGGCACGTGTGCGATGTAATTTCCAAATATCAATTATGGTGAATTAAAGATTATTAATTGTGGGCAGATTCGATATATACTAGTGCAATACTATAAGAAGAATTAAGTAGGGATAACTATGAACTTAAAGACGTAAAACGACGAACTTAAGTTTGTAACTGCAATTACGAAATTACGAGGTTAAGGTCTTTTTAAGGGTTACAATTACGTACAACGTACACTATTGTCTGACCCAGCAAACCAGAAAGGCAATACTGCGATAGAACGTAATCCATCGGTAGATGTACCCTTCTTGCAGGTGAGGCTGGCCTAGGCCCAAAGATCTCTGTGGGTACGTAATTAGGTTAATTATGAACCACAGTTGAGGACACCGGAGGACCTCATGAGTGCCTCTGAGAACACTATCGATGTGGCTGCACTCTGAAGCAAACCAAATATAACGCGACATGCCGACGACTCGACAGAAGAAGAAGAACCATAACCAGATGAACCATAACCGGATGTTAAAATTAAAACCAAGATATCCGAAATTGCACTCGTATCGACCGTATGCGTAATAGTTAATCACGTGTGGTGTAGAAAGTCGGCGCTTGGTGGTTCCGGCAGACGAGTGTAACTAACGCTGATAGATGCACCGTCACGTACAGTCAGCGTCATAAATATCTTGACGACGAAGTCTCAAAATGATCCTAAAACTCTCGTATTAATAGCAAACCTAACTGTTTTATTAATTTATATGGTATGTTGGCCGAATTAAAGGTGTGTACCAAATATCAAAACAATCGGTCAACTGGAACGGGGTCAAAAAACGAAATTAAGATCATTTTGAGCACTCTGTTCGTCAACATCTTTCTGAAGCTGACTGTACAACAGATTCAACAAAAGCCTTATGAAGTGATAATCTGCTTATTGACGGATTTTGGGTGCGATAATTGATTTAATAAGTATTTTTGACTGAAAGAACATTGAAGCTTCGGCGGCGGTAGTTTAGGGGTTAGGATCGAGAGTCCGAGGCATGTACACGCTCCTAACACAAGCAAATTAAATAAATGCATCCACATCTATCCCGAACTTTTGAAAAAATCTGATCGTAAGAGGTATCAATACCCGGTTTCCTTATCATCGGATAATAGGAGATTCCCAACCGAAAAACAAATGACGTAAAACAACCGAAAAAAGAATCCTGGAGTGGAGATAAAGACACTAATTACAACCTGCACGGGGCAACAATAATCATCATCGTCATGGAGACGTATTTACCTGATTGCATCCGAGGACATGGTCAACTCGGTGCTCAGGGACCGAGTAACATACTTAGCTATTTAAACTATCATCGTCATTCACATTGCTATAGAAATATAGCGAAAATCCATGTGGTAAATGGTTGATAAAAATCCCAATATTTATAAAGGTACATTTAGATGAAAAATCTTATGTTTTCCGCATTACTATTAGAAAGATCGTAATATTTAGCATCTACCACGTGGTAATATCCTGATATCTCCAATAGTAGGTAATTGCACAATGCAGCTGGGGTGAATTGGATACGTAAGGAGGGAGACCAAACGGAGCACTATAGCGTACATAGGGAGAGGCTTACTTATATCCAATAGGTATCTAATGGTTTGACAAATCGATTGACTAATAAATAACAGAATTTCATAGAATATAACACTTTATTACTCAAGTAATTGGATCACCTATTTTCCTATTACAAACCTTACGAAGTCGAGACTAAAACATGTAATGAACCCCAGGAAGTCTAACATTACCGCGCAGTGAGTGTGTTGATGTAATGGTCTGAATTATTTTAATTGAGAAACGAAAGTAAACTAATAGCTAAAGCATCGTACTTGCAATTAAGAAATAGCTTGATCCAAATATCGTCCGGTAGAATTGATTTCTATCACTAATGTGAAACTGAGTATTCGGAATTGTTGAACTGATAAGAGTGATATTTAAAATAAAATGAGATAGGAAAATGTGTGAATCTACCTTTTGATTTTTTTAAAAGAACAAAATGTAGGAACCTACGGGAGTTAGAAATAATTTGCTTTTTTTTCTTGTTGCTTTACATGGGTCACATCATGTGTGCCTATAAAGAAATTAAGATTTCTTTGTTTATCATGTTGATTTTTTTTTTCTTTTTTTTCCGTTAGGTACATTATCATCAAGGATACAAGCAAGTAGCGGGCTGTTGTCTCTGCAGTAGGTATTACATTTATCATCATCACCTCAACGTTGTTAAAATTAGATGAAATTTAGCACAGAGATACTTAGATCGTTAATAGCATGTGCTATCCTACCCAGGTATTTCTGGAACTCGGTCAGTATTACGCAGGCGCAGCCGTGAGCGCCAACTAGTAGCGCATAACTTCTAGAACAGTAGACATTGCGAAGTCCACTCGTGCCTATTGCATGGAACAATTATAATATAATTATGGTCCCCAAATCGAAAGTTTCGTCAGACAAAGGCTTTTACGCACGCTCTAAATTCGCCGTTCAATTACTATTATGCATGTAGAAAGTGAGTGCAAAGTGATTATTTGTTTATACAGTTGTTACTTACTTAATAAGAAGTATTTAGTAAGAAATGTGCTCTTGTAAAATGTATACTTACTAATACGTAAATGGAGGTAAAATCACCGTCAAAAGAACAGAAAAAAAGTAATGGCCCTGAAACAGTTCCTTGTGGTACACCATAGGAAACGCTCAACAGAGAAAATTCTATTCTGTGATAGGAAACCATTTTCGCGCTAGAGGAACATGACATTCAGTTATGTTTTTTTTATATTTGGATACTTACTTGATTTATTTGTGTCAAGACGTGGAACTGAACTAAGATTATATTGAGACTAGACTAAGAACTTGTATCTACTAATTGTAAAAGAATTTGGATTAAGAGCAACTATTTGGTAATCTGTGCTAAGGAATTGTATTTTACAAAATTCTATAAATTCGTAATTCAATCTCTATTCAGTCACTATTCTGTGATGGTAATGAAATTGGCCTTCGAAATTACACACGAGCGAAACCGCTAGGTTGGGCGCTAGCCTATACTCACGGGTCCGCAGTGAAGTTAACCATACTAAACAATTAGATTACGAAGCTCACTGGTGCATAGTAACCATTACGCATTTAATGGCTCTCGGCATACGGAACACAATAACAAATTATACCTACTCACTTAAAGCACTGTTCCAATAAGTTTCTAGGCGAAAAGAACATGTTTTGTAGGTTCACACACATTTAAATATTGCTAGAGAGGCTCGCATCAAAGTGATAAACGAACAGGTTAGCACATTGCCAGGTCATTGTCAGGATAGGTCTCAATTCTTAACATATTTAGACCCTTTTACTCCTTGGAGAGCAGGCTCAGTCGTGGCCCTGGATGTCATACGAACATCTGAAGCATTCGTTACGGACTACCTATCTCCCCGTATACGAACCACCCCCTAGACGAGGCCGCATTGTAGCCGTGGGTCTGTTGGGAGCCCTGGGACATCCTTCCGAGGGCTTACCCGGGGCTCCCAACTATAGGCTGCTGGGCATACCGTAGGGGTTTTTAGTCGGTAGGAGTCCGGCATAACATCCATAAAGGATTTCCCACATGGTAAAAAAAACCGACTACCTACCTGTTGGATCCCTAAAAAGTCCAATAACCTGATTTTACTACAGAACTTCAATATTATCACAAGCTTAAGGAAGTCAAATGCACAATCAACTGACAGATGGTAGCCGCTCCATGGAAAATATCTGAGATGCTTGAAATATGTAATCAGTACTTCAGTACAATTATTTAACTACATATTTAATAGTATTATTATATTCCTTAAATTACTTCTTTTCGGCTCCAAACGACCTAATACCGTCCACCTGGTACTTAATACATGCAATGCAACCGTAATCAACATGTTTACACATTCAAATATGTATCAGCACTTCTAGTCTTACTTTCCACCTTAAATATGTTTTCATTAATATAAATTAGGTGTCCACATTTTTCGATAACTTTCAGAAACTATTAGAATTAATGTAATCCAAAATCTTTAGAGTTTAGATGTAAGATAAGTAAATGGACACAAGAGAATCTATGATTATAATCTAATTAAGGACGTTATCACATCATTCGACCAATTTACATGAAGTGCTGCATTACAAACGACTGGTGCAATTGGTGTTTAATAATGTGGGGTTCGTGACTTAGTCGTATCGTAACCGAGTATGTTAACACCACAGAAGTAATAGTCGGTAGTTCTGTGGTTAACGGATTGCAAGGACAAACAATGCCTACGAGTCACCTCTGTCTGAGGATGGGTAACCGTTCTCAACACGTTGAGAGCGGAGGAGTAACCAGTGCCTTCGAAAAATTCGAAATAGACCAAATTAATTTTGAAGACATAAAAGACGGGCTACAAAGAGTATGTATGCAACCGTCTTTGGTGTGCTCTATGATGATTAACTACTAGATTGATAAAATATCGTTCATGAGTAACACACTCGTGACAGTACATAAAATAGTATGTAGAAGCAACCAACAATGGCATTTTCTCAAATTAACCAACCAAAGTTGAAATACTTTTATTATCTTTTTTCATGCGCGTAACATCTACCCACATCCGCCGGCCCACTTACGAGCAAAAGTGGAACTAACGTAAAATGTCATCATAATATCAACCTTGTAAAATTCTTTTACTACTTACTAATAACAAACTCTATTTTTGAGAGGATAAAGTTTACATTCCTCTGAACATTCTGTACTGAATTTAAGTGCAAGTGAATGAATGATGATGCAAAAATTCTTCGTCATGGTACCTAACCACTGTGTCCAGATATATGGTGTTTAATAAGTAAAAAAGACACGCATTGTGCACGCCCGTGGTTTAATTGTAGCGTTTTAAAATAACCTTCGTTACAGATGGAGATATAATTGTAAAGAAATAACTAACATGACTTTACCAATTTGTATTAAAACTCATCACCCGCTCCTTCTTATTCCTTACCTACCAACGGGCCTAAAAGGAAAGTCTGTGTGCAAGCCTCGTCCTTCAAGAACTTGTGTCTAGAACAAGCCCTTTATAAAGAAATTGAAGAATTAGTAAGTATTTAAAACTAAAAATTACATTGATAATAACTGCATACATAAAATAAAAAAGCTTTTAACACACCCTTGAATATACGACCAACAATAGTCCACTAACCATTCATGTACATCAGTGATCAGTACATAGGCACAGCCCTGGCTCTGCGCCGGGAACAATGTCTTTGAACGCAATCGACGCCGCTCCAATCAGGGCGCTCCGGCCAAGGGTGGCACGCCGGAAACTTTGCGAGGAAATTCAATTAAACTTGAGCGCCCGTCTCTTATCTGATGACTCCGTGGAGAGGCTTGCTACGTAACGAGAAGCTGTAGGGTTGCTACCTTTGAATAGTATTTTATTATGGAAATTGTGATAGGTAAGTACCTATTGTAAATAAAATTGACTTTTTTATTAACAGCTGATTAATTTTAGCCCCGATTAGTGTAGGTCGTAGATCAGACTTGAAAATGGCTGGAACCCGAATCCTTTCGTATGATCTGTCAAAACAAAACAAAATTTGACCTGCCAGGTGACCATCGAATTAATCAAACTATGAGTGATGGTGAACCATCAGAATCACTAAGAGATTGATTTCATTTTTCAATCAATAATGAATAAATAAGAAATATTAAAACATAAATCATATACTTATTTTATAAAAAAAAACTACCATTTATGTGTAACTGTATAAGTGTGGTTTTGAACTTTGAACATTATTCATAAAGGTCGTCACAAATGTTATCTATTAGCATATTATTATTGGATTATTATCTATTAATATTTTTTTTATCTGATTGATGGTCTACCACCCCCGAACTTACCACCCGGGGTGGTAGCTGGGAATAATAAGTTTCATCTACCACCCGGGGTGGTGCATAGCACTGCTAGGTTTCGTTTACCACCCCGGGGTGGTGAATGGCACATAATTAGTTTCATCCACCACCTTCATAGTAAGTTATAGTACTAGGGTCTATTCTCATACCGTATTGGACGTTATCAATAGAAATTGGTATTATAAATACCGTAAAACGGGGTGTATACACATTAACATTTTTTCTTTGCGTTGGCAACAATTTTTAAATGTCAAAATTGATATTTACCCTTCAAAATTTACTTCAAAATCTACTTTCGGTGACCGCGTTAAATTCAACTGCCGAAACTATTGATTTTGAACGTGAAAAAATTGTGCTAAGTGCTTTTCTTTGTGTTTATCTCATTCGGTGTGTCATAAAGTATAAAAATATAGTGAAGGTAAGTGAGAATCCGTTATTACACTTAAAAATAATGTAAAAATCACAGTCCGTGTAAATTTATTGTATAAAGGGGGTCAATAGAATCTATTAGAGGGTGAATTGAACTGTAGTATGGGTTAATGGAAACCTAGTAGGGGATAATAGAAACGCTTATTGTGTGAATAGCAACTAATGAGGGGTCAATAGAGATAAACAATTAGGGTTGTCAAAAACTGTTAACGGATTTAAATAAATACTTTCATAGTTTCTGTATTCATGAATAGTAGTCATACTTTAAAGGTGTAGATTTAGTAGGTACCTAGGTGAGTCTGAGAGACTTTTTAGTGAGTAAAAATGATTTTTATTTTTAAAGTCATAATTTTCATTTACAGGTACATACCACCTTAGGTATAATAAACATGCCGCGTGTATATCAACCAAATCCTACAGGAAAAAGGTATAAAAAATATAATATGGAAATAATAAAAAAAGCCGTGGAAGAGTATGCAACTTTTCGAAATGTTAAACTAGAAGAAGTTGCAAAAAAATATGGCATACATAAATCGGTATTGTATCGTCACAGTACCCGGAATATGAAGCAGCATGGAGGCCAAAGAGCTTTATCCGATGATACTGAAATGTTCTTAATAGAAAATATCAACAAATGCGCAGAATGGGGTTATCCCTTAGATACTATGGATCTCAGATACATAGTAAAAATGTATCTTGATAAGATAGGTCTAACCAATGATATTTTATACAAGATATGTTACGTTCATAGTAAATGACTCCTCAAATCTGATCCAGCAGTGTGTCAGTGCACAATAGTTGACAATTAGCGTTAAAGTAGTACGAAAGATGGGATAAGCACGTGAGTAAAAAAGATAGCTATAATTCGGAATGATTCGGACTGCAATCGTCTCGTTCGTTATAGGATGGCTTTTTAGCATAGATTATGATTTTGTTGAACAGAAAGGGTATTTCTTTGGTAGGCAAGAAATGAAATTCGATGAAAAAATAATACGTCATTATTTACTTCGGAAAATGATAACAATTAAAAAAGATAATAAAGAAACTTCTCGAAAATAAAACCATAGTGACGCAATGACGTTACAATAAAAAATTAAACGCCTTCAAATGAATTTAATTTATTTCTTTTCTGCATCTTAGAAAGTTTTTTATATCGGGATTATTTTTATGAGCAGAATGAAGCCGAACAGTGGTATATTTGTCAATTATTTATATTCTTCCTCAGCAATGTTCGACTTTATTTCGAAGTATATCTCTCAGTGGCTTCAAAGTGATTGCTACAAATTCTGCTGCTTTTTGAAAGTGTCCAGTCAAACTCATTTCGTTGTTCCCTAACAATTGCAATCCACTCTTGAAGTCAAACTTCATTAGTCGGAAACCTTGAAAAAAAGTTAGGTTATTACAAATATTTAAAGGATAACAAATAAATAAAACAAAAATTTTGTCACTGAATTTAAAATCTATACAAATAAATAAAATTGGAGTGTCTGTTTGTAATATTAAAATAACCGCTTTCTACTACATGCATATGAATGTATATACGGTACACATACCAAAATATATATTTTTAAATTTTTTGTCTGTCTGTCTGTCTGTCTGTCTGTCTGTCTGTCTGTCTGTTTGTTTTGGCTAATCTCTGGAACGGCTGGACCGATTTGGACGGGACTTTCACTGGCAGATAGCTTATGTAATAAGGAGTAACTTAGGCTAAAAAAAAAATGCCAAAAACAAAAAAAAACAGATTTTTTTTAATAAGTACATTCCACGCGGACGAAGTCGCGGGCACAGCTAGTAACAAATAAAACTGAACAACATGTCAATTATTACTTTTGTAGGCAGTAAAGTGAAAATTACCCTATGTCGCATCTGTACTGATAATCTATGCAAGCAGTGTTGTTGTGTCCTTGTCGTGCTCATATCAAAAAGTATTTCTGTCTTTTTTCTTTGCCGCCATTATTTTAAAAATATTATTAAACTAATTTTAATGAAATACACTAATAAATCGGTAATATTGTATGTACTTACATGTGATAGAAGATCCCTCGTGTTTTATTGATTTTAGTGTCGTAATTTGTACATTTTTAAAAACACACGTTGGCATTTTTATTGCAATTTTATTATGCGCTTACATACGTGACAACTCGGCGTTTGTCAGACATATACTAAATGCGATACGTCCCAATTGGGACGTTTTCGCGTCTTCACCAGGCGCACTCTTATAACATATCTGCCTCTTTTTTGTATGTAATATCATTGGGTCTAACCCATAACAAATTTAAAGACAATTTTCCAGGACCGGATTTTGTGCAAAGCTTACTATTAAGACACAAAAACGAGATTTCACAAAGAATTTGTGAAAATATTAAGCGTGTGAGAGCTAAGGTATCTCCGGATACTATTAAAGAATATTTTATTGAGCTTGAGCAGTCTTTAAATGGAGTACCTACATCTAATATATTAAACTATGATGAGACGAATTTGTCAGATGACCCTGGGCGAAAGAAAATCCTAGTCAAGCGGGGATGCAAGTACCCTGAAAGAGTATTAAACCATACCAAGGCTTCCGTGTCTATTATGATGGCTGGTACCGCAGATGGTAAAATGTTACCACCATATGTGGTGTACAAAGCAACTCATTTGTATGATTCCTGGGTCCAACAAGGCCCTGACGGTACTCGATATAACAGGTCGACATCTGGATGGTTTGATGGAACAACTTTTGCGGACTGGGTGCAGAATATGGTGGTTCCTTATCTTAAGGATCTACCAGGCAAAAAGTGTCTAATTGGAGACAATCTGTCTTCTCATTTATCGGCAGATTTGATCCAAACATGTAAAACACACAACATCAATTTTGTATTTTTACCAGCCAACTCGACTCACCTGACGCAACCGCTTGATGTGGCATTTTTTCGCCCTATGAAGCGTACGTGGAGGCAATTAATATTAAAATGGAAAAAGACAGATGGTCGACAATTACCCACAATTCCAAAAGGTTGCTTTTCAAAACTATTAAAATTGTTAATTGACGAACTTAATATAAATGCTTCTAAAAATATCATTGCTGGATTTAGGAAAACAGGGATTAGCCCTTTAAATGCGCATGAAATTTTAGCCAGACTTCCCAATGGAGACTTAGGTGAAGACCATGGAAGTGCTATAGAAGATTCTGTTGTGACTCTCCTTAAAGAAATGAGATATGGTTCCATGAACATCGCTGAGCCAAAAAGAAAGAGAAAACTCAATGTACTCCCAGGTAAAAGCGTTGCTGCTGAAGAAATTGAGGATTATGCAGAAACTGATGTCGATAACGGTATGGCGAATAATAAAAAAACTAAATATGACACAAGTGTTAGTGGTCCATCAGGTTTAAACAATAAAAATAAAGGAAAAGCTAAAGAAAATATAGAACCTTACAAAGGAAAAGGCAAGGGGGTTGGATAAAAAACTAAAACGCCTTATTTGAAGGCAGAAGAAATACAAGAAAATAAAAATTTCGACAATAATATAGAAAACAATAAGACTAAAGGAGCAGATATCGAGAAAATAACAAAAAATTCAAATGAAATGAAAACACTAGAAACAGAAGACAAGGGCAATAATGATAACAGTAAAGAACGGAAAGAAGAATTCGATTACAACGCAGGACAAGAAAAATGCGGAAATACAAGTTTGTCAAATGATATAGATATAAACAGTCTGCCTATACTTTTTTTTGACAGTTTATGTGAAGAGGTTACGATCAGTACTGAAAAAACTGCTGAGGATAATAATATTATGGACGATAAAATAAAATTAGTATCCGTAGTTATTAGATAGTGAACGACGGCCAGTATAACAAAAAATACAGATTACCTATTATAAAAAAAAGCAAGACTGTAGCATTAAACGATCGCATTAAATTGCCAAGGAAACATCATAAAAGTAATTACTACAATAATAGTGACGAATTATTAAAGGTTTTAGAAGAGGATGATGTGAATGATGTGAGCTAGAAAATTCTGATAGTTAAGTACCTACCTATTTTTCGTAATCTTTAAGAATTTCGTATTTTTTTTTAATAAGAATGTTGTCTATTTTGTTCTATAAAGCCACAACGTAGGCTAAAGTTGATTAGCTGTGATAACTTTGCTGTTATAATTATTAAGTTGTTTATTAATTTTTAAGAATTTCGTGTTTTTCTTTTATTTTGATTATTTTACATAGTTGTACTGTGCCTACAAAGCTATAATTTAGGCTGAAGTTGATCATCTGTGATAACTTTGTTATGGTATTTGTTAAGTTCAAAAGATTTAGAATTTTGTTTATTTTTCAAGTGTGATTATTTTTTCATAGTAGTAGGTACTGATTCTACAAAGCCATAAAGTAGGCTTATTACCTGTGATAACTTTTATATACCTAATCGTGAAGTCCACAAGATAGTTACACACATTTAAAGTTATTTTCCCTCATATATATTATTATGTTTAAGTGACTTTTGATTCGGAAAATAGCTTTGCATTCAAATAAAGACACGCATAAGTATCTCATTTGATTTATTGAATACAGATAACATTCCGTAAAAATAAAATCCCATCTCGCCACCTACCACTTCCCATTTTCCCATCTTCGTTCCCAAGCTCTAATCCATCTCTATACTAAATTTTTCGCGATAAAAGTGAGCCTAGGTCTGTTTCCAAGCTCTAATCTATAACTACCGAAATTAAAAAAAAAAATTGAAAGAAAACGTCCAATACGGTATGAGGGAGCGAATAAAATTAAAAGAAATAGAGAATTTATAATTAAAGCTCTCCAAAGTTATTGACCATCAAACTTATATTTTCTAGTGATAGGTTCTATTGATAACGTCCAATACGGTATGAGAATAGACCCCAGTACTATAACTATGAAGGTGGTGGATGAAACTAATTATGTGCCATTCACCACCCCGGGGTGGTAAACGAAACTTAGCAGTGCTATGCACCACCCCGGGTGGTAGATGAAACTTATTATTCCCAGCTACCACCCCGGGTGGTAAGTTCGGGGGTGGTAGATGGGAACAAAGGTCTGCCGATAGTGCAGCAGACTATACCTAATGTACTCGTACCTATAGTTACCGTATATTTTACCTGCCAAACTTCATAATAGGTCATCGTTCTTATTACTGTGTTGCGAGTTGGGAGCATGTGCTGATGCTGACACACTGTCAGCTTTTATAAAATGATGGCTCATTCTGGATCCTACAAACTCTGATTCAAAACTAACAACTGATTTTTTTTTAAATAGTGGCTTGTACCTATATTTTACTTTATAAGTTCGTATTACTAAACAACATCATCATATTATTTATATTTTTGATTGATGGTACTTGGGGGAATTCACTGTTATACATATTGGGAACACTTGTACTTTTTCCACTGTATTTATTCTATTACACCTGACAGGTTTCGCCTTACGGCATTCTCAAAGGTTTACATTTACCAAAGGTTTTGGATGTTCTAATTCGGTCGGGTGTAATACAATAAACACATTGGAAAAAGTACAAGTGTTCTCAATATGTGCAACATCATCATCTTTGCGTTGGTTTCGGTCTCATCCGCCGCCTTCAACTTTGTTTGCAGCTACTTAATTAAATATTAATTCTAAATATGTAATTAAAATTTTCGAAAGTGCATACAGTATTGACATTATTGTGAATGTACATAAACTAATGAGCTATTCTGTCCTTGTGTTGTATTGTCATTTACTATTAAAGTGCAGTCGCATTTTAAGTCAACAATCCGTGTTAGGTATAAATTTCAAACTCGTTCTATATGATCAATGAATTTGCACACTGATCACTTACAATATAGCTCGTTGAAGAAAAAAACTATTCTACAACATTCTATAGACGGCGATCTAGACCCATAGCACTGATAACAGAATACGAAAGCTTAACTAAAGCTTAACTAGCTCATACATAGGAAACACCTACACCAATGCAAAGATAAATATTTGCCTTGATCGGGAATAGAACCTGCGCCTCAAATACCCCTACGCCAGAGGCCGACCACATTTCCTGAAGTACCTCGGATTGGTAATTCATTAATCTATCAATAAAAGTTACAGATATTATGTAAGTAGAAAAGGGGGCAGGGTCGGAATTTGATTTGGCTTGCATTCAAGGTTTTATGACATCTCAGAAGAAGCTCATGAAGTGTCTCAGAACCATTCAGTGGGCAGTATTATCTGCTTACCCCGAAGGGGGAATGGTGTTAGAATAATGAACAGCCTACTATATTTACAAGAAATTCTTCTCCTCCACTCCCAAACTTCTGCCAACCCTAGACGAGAGCCAATAACGCTGAAATCCCCATCCCTCTGAAACGGAGCGTCAAGCGCGACTCGTAACCGCTAAGCCTCGACCTGTGACTTTATCGCACCCCACTTAAAACCTCCCCTTGTACATCTTCTGCCAATTTCGAGAACACCCTGTTACGTAAAGTGCACGCTAATGTGAACTTTAATGTCAAGTCATAAGAGTCACAACTCCAGTTGGGGGTGTATAAATAGGAGAGTCGGTACATAATCAAGGGATGCGCTGTCATGTGACGATAACCTTGTTAGGACGTTTAAGGTAAGGTTTCAAAGCGTCACGTTTTCGGGCCATATTGTTGAGATGGGTGAATCTTAGTTACGTCACATTACATTTTGTGCCCACCTACCTATATCTGACATGATGAAAACAAACTGAACTCTGGATGGGACGACGATGTGGAGTTTGGATATTATTTGTTTGTTAATGGCAGTTTGAACGTAATCAATTAATATTTACTTATTTCAAAATTAAACTGATTTCCTAGAAGTGAAGAACGCCTGGATTCTCAAGTGAGCAATACACTTAGGTATAACTTTCGAGTAACTGTTCCTACCTATTACCAAGTTAAAAATAAGGCGCTTGAATTTGTTTTATATTAATCGTTAGATAAAGGGTTACCTGTTTAATGTATTTTCTTTGACAAGTTGACTCTTTTCCAAGATATGCGCATTCCGCATGTTTGCAACCTCGACCAAATGGTTCCCAACCCCATAAGAATGTATGTATTGTAAACAATATTTCGATGACTTCCCAACACTATGCGCAGGGCTATCGATTGAGTGAAGTGATCGACAAGGATACAACTATTCGGGACAGCATAGGAGTGTGACGTGTGGTCGCTCCCTATTATTTTGAATATAATTATGTTATTTGGCAGTAGTTTAATTTATATCTAACTGTTCAGAAGTGAGATCTAGCTACGCCTACTAAAGTGATGCCTACCTAACGTACTCGTAGAGTTATACATAGGCTTATCGTATCGTGCCTAGTGTGTGTACTTGTTAATTGTGGTAAAAGAGGACACTTGGACACTTACTTTATTGTGGCGAGAAAAGACGGGTGTGTGTGTTACCAACCTCTATTGGTGTGCTTTGGACGATTGCATTATACCATAAGTGAACTTTTTGTATGATCACGTTTAAAAGAAATAAAATTGCAGAAGAGAACATTTTGGGTTTAAAGTGATAACCATTGGTTGGAGGTTTTATTTCAACGTATTGAAAGTTGCATTGAAAGTGTTGAAATTAAGACCATTCCTGGTTCAAAATTATTTACCGCAATCAACTAGGCGAACAAAGAAGTAAGTTGAGACATTCTCGTACGGGCGTGGAACGCCTCCCGGTGACGCACCAACAAAAACAATCCGTTCAAGTGCTAGCGTCGTCGGCTACGCTGTAAGCAGTACCCTTATCGCCGCGACCCTTCACTCTCAACGAACTCGGTCAGATTGTTACTATGTGATCGTTTAACTTTTGTTTTGGCTAGTTCAGCGAAGTGTCTATAAATAGATTTAAAGAAAGTTACCATCAGGCGAGGTGAAGTGAAATCGACGTGCCTTATATAAAAAGAAAGTGGTTTTATACATCGATTGTATTTGTATATATTCTGGACACGATAACCCTTTCGTGTGTACCCATTTCGTACTTTACTGGTTTATAAGATGGGGCTATACAACACAAGGAGAAGATCACACAATTATTCTTCCTCGAGCTCGAATGAGAAGAAAAGCCGTTCTATCAATAAGAAATATAAACTGAACCTAAAAACTACAGAAAGGCGGATAGAAGTTTCGGAGATCCCGGTAAATGAACCTATGAAATATTATAATATGAGCGAGCACAGAAAGCCCAGACGTGAAAAGCACGTAATTAATGAGGAGATAAAATGCGAGTAAAAGCGATCAAGGGATCTCTTGTGAAGTTATTATTAAATAATCAACCGGACCAGTCCAGTTGAGAAGTTTCGTCTGTATTGTTCAAGGTCCAGTCTTATATAAAATAGTGGAAACAATATAACGAACAACTCGGAAAAGGCTTACTTATATCACTGGTCAACGAGTAACGAGTATGTAGACGAAATGGTATGAAGTTATGTTACTGTAATATAGAGATGACTAATAAATTGATTGACAATGGCTTTTTTTTATCATGCCTTAAGAAAGTGGTTAATCAAGGCAAAATCAAAATCGTGATGTGTTTGTTAGATGAAGATTTGGAACGAGATGATCTATCCTCTATCAAATCTCGATGAAACTGGTTAAAGATCATAAGATTAATATAATAGTGGTTGCTTTGCCACACCATAAGAAAGTGGTTACTCAAGACAATCAAATCGTGATGTGTTTGTTAGATGAAGATTTGGAACGAGATGATCTATCCTCTATCAAATCTCGATGAAACTGGTTAAAGATCATAAGATTATTACATTAATGGTTGCTTTGCCACACCATAAGAAAGTGGTTACTCAAGACACAATCAAATTGTGATGTGTTTGCTATATGAAGATTTGGAACGAGATGATCTATCCTCTATCAAATCTCGATGAAACTGGTTAAAGATCATAAGATTATTATATTAATGGTTGCTTTGCCACACCATAAGAAAGTGGTTACTCAAGACACAATCAAATCGTGATGTGTTTGTTAGATGAAGATTTGGAACGAGATGATCTATCCTCTATCAAATCTCGATGAAACTGGTTAAAGATCATAAGATTATTATATTAATGGTTGCTTTGCCACACCATAAGAAAGTGGTTACTCAAGACACAATCAAATCGTGATGTGTTTCTTAGATGAAGATTTGGAACGAGATGATCTATCCTCTATCAAATCTCGATGAAACTGGTTAAAGATCATAAGATTATTATATTAATGGTTGCTTTGCCACACCATAAGAAAGTGGTTACTCAAGACACAATCAAATCGTGATGTGTTTGTTAGATGAAGATTTGTAACGAGATGATACATTTATTTATATCCTCTATCAAATCTAGAAGGAACTGGTCAAAGACTATAAGATTGAAAATAGGTTGCTTACGTGCCATAAGTGGTAGCTCAAGACAGAGAATAAGTCTATGCTCGAGACAAAAACAGATTAAGTATAGATATCAGATGAGTTTATCAGATGAATATTTGGAATATCCTCTATCAAATCACGAGCCTTTGACGGCGATACTTTGAGGCTGGATCGAGGTTGTATAAGTCACTGCCTTCGGGGCATCAACGTGACAGTGCCTAAGGGGCTATATCAAGTCACTGCCTTCGGGGCGTCAACGTGACATTGCCTAAAGGGCCGTATCAAGTCACTGCCTTCGGGGCGTCAACGTGACAGTGCCTAAGGGGCTATACCAAGTCACTGCCTTCGGGGCGTGAACGTGACATTGCCTAAGGAGCTATATCAAGTCACTGCCTTCGGGGCGTCAACGTGACATTGCCTAAGGGGCCGTATCAAGTCACTGCCTTCGGGGCGTCAACGTGACAGTGCCTAAGGGGCTATACCAAGTCACTGCCTTCGGGGCGTCAACGTGACATTGCCTAAGGGGCCGTATCAAGTCACTGCCTTCGGGGCATCAACGTGACAGTGCCTAAGGGGCTATATCAAGTCACTGCCTTCGGGGCATTAACGTGACAGTGCCTAAGGGGCCGTATCTAGTCACTGCCTTCGGGGCGTCAACGTGACAGTGCCTAAGGGGCTATACCAAGTCACTGCCTTCGGGGCGTCAACGTGACATTGCCTAAGGGGCCGTATCAAGTCACTGCCTTCGGGGCGTCAACGTGACATTGCCTAAGGGGCCGTATCGAGTCACTGCCTTCGGGGCGTCAACGTGACATTGCCTAAGGGGCCGTATCGAGTCACTGCCTTCGGGGCGTCAACATGACATTGCCTAAGGGGCCGCATCATGTCACTGCCTTCGGGGCGTTAACGTGACATGGCGTTGCCTCGCTTCAGGTTTATTTTCAGGTGGTTACTGCCTACGTGGCGTTAACGTGACGTCTAATAAGAGGCCGCATCATGTCACTGCCTTCGGGGCGTTAACGTGACATGGCGTTGCCTCGCTTCAGGTTCATTTTCAGGTGGTTACTGCCTTCGTGGCGTTAACGTGGCGTCTAATAAGAGGCCGCATCATGTCACTGCCTTCGGGGCGTTAACGTCACATGGCGTTGCCTCGCTTCAGGTTCATTTTCAGGTGGTTACTGCCTTCATGGCGTCAACGTGACGTTTAATAAGAGGCCGCATCATGTCACTGCCTTCGGGGCGTTAACGTGACATGGCGTTGCCTCGCTTCAGGTTCATTTTTAGGTGCCTCAGGGGCTTGCAACGAGATCATCTATGGCGCAGTCTTTGAAAACCTGGTGATGTTACGAGCTTGGATGTCATCCGCATACTCCTACGAGGACGCAGGAGAGTCAGGAAGGCCGAACTGTAAACAATATTTCGATGACTTCCCAACACTATGCGCAGGGCTATCGATTGAGTGAAGTGAACGACAAGGATACAACTATTCGGGACAGCATAGGAGTGTGACGTGTGGACGCTCCCTATTATTTTGAATATAATTATGTTATTTGGCAGTAGTTTAATTTCTATCTAACAGTATGTATACCTATCTGCCTCATTGATCTCTAGTGTAGGTATCGGTAGATACGAAGAACTTACCTAAGTGCAATATTAAGGTAGGTAGGTACCTAGTCAGTATTGGATATGGAATCCATTCATTGTTACCTTAGATTTTTGATGTTTCTACCTACCCAAACATTCCATTTTCCTCGTAGGGATTCTATCAATTCTATGTAGATATACTTATAGACTTAATTAATTCTATTTCTGATTCACCCTACATCTGTCACAGAATACCTATTGTAATTGAAACCTGTGTGCCCGCACTGTGAAAATTACGCCGTATATAAAAAATAAAGTTTAAACTAAAACCCGCCTACCGAAAAATCACGCTTTAAAAAGTGACAAACAAGAATTTATGAAGGATAGCCGTGGTCGTATGCCACTTTTTCCTAGAATATATTGTTTTGTTAGAGTAAGTGGCATACGACCACGGCTATCCTTCATAAATTCTTGTTTGTCACTTTTTAAAGCGTGATTTTTCGGTAGTCGGGTTTTAGTTTAAACTTTATTTTTTATTTAAATTATTTTGAGGCAAGGTAAACCTAATAATTTATACATATTTGAAATGTGCTCATTAAGCATTATCGATACCAATATATTGATACCAATTACGGCATATTTATCTCAAATTTATTTTTTAATACATTACCTTATGAGCGCTAGAGGGCGCCACACAAGATTGAGTGACACGTCATATAGCCTATAACCATCGGACGACCAAGCCGCTTGTAAGGATACCTCACTTGTCCAGTTCTAATAAGTATTTGAGGAGCTATGAGGGAACAAATGAACATACATACATACATACATACATACATACATACATACATACATACATAGCCTGTCAAAATCATAACCCTCCTTTTGGCTTCGCCGTAGTCGGGTAATTAAGTACTATCTACTGTCATTATCTCGCTTTACACAGCGACCACACACTTTCCAACTGTTCATATTCAATAATGTTATTAAACAACGCTAAAACCGATATTAAATTCGGATGTCAATTCCACCAAAAGAGATTTTCATTCGAAAAACCGCATCGCTAAACCACCTCTAATACTGAAAAGCCGTAAATATGTGTTGCATTCCATTCGACTTACTATTGAGTTTTATAAATTAAGGTGACGTTAGAGTTCAATTTGGCGTGCAGACGAATGTAGTTAAAATATTTTAAATGAACATACGAGTGGGTGGGAAAAATGGGAAAACGTTGACAGGACTGAGAGCCGTGATAGCGCTTTGGAAGCGTGGTGGGTGGTCGATAGGGTTGCGAAAATCACAATGAATTTATTTAAAATAAATATTTAGAATTTCCACATAAGTAGAACGATTACCATTACGGACACCAACCCAACACAAAAATATTTCTGTTATGTTAGTTTGTTTATGTCCATTTTGCCAACTTTAAATTAGATTTATCATCGTATACATACTTATATTTGAAACTTTTCAAGTGAGTAAGTTTTTGACATCATAGTACAGTTAGCGACAATATCTTGACCACAGAGCCTCAAAATAATCTTAAAACTAAGGTATTACCTAAGAGCAAAATCAAACTGGAGCGCTTTGTTGATCAACATTTTTTCCGATGCTGACTATACCTACATTAAAAAGATGCGATCAAGCAAGAACCAGGAGGTGGAGTAGAGAGTAGAACTACCTACACGAGACCCAAGCGTCCCAATAAAAGATCATAAAAATTCAGTTTCCATCTACGAGCGTCGTGCAGCAAATCATTGCCGCCAGCAAGGGCCTGGCCGAGCAGGTGGCCGAGTAGGCGAAGAGAGAGGCCGAGGCCCAAAAACAGGAGGCAGAGTCCAGGCGCCAGCTCGAGAGGGTCACAGTGGAGCTGGAGGCCCTCAAAAGGCGGGTTGAGCACCTGACCGAGTTGATGGATCGGGAGGTCCTCTTGGAGGCCGCCATCGTACAGGCCTGGGCCTCTGCACCGGACAGCCTGTCGACATAGACGTTGAGGCGGTGTGCTTCCGGGAGGCCATGACACGTGTCTGCGGTGCGGCTATGCATAGGGCTCCGCCCTATAATTCGAGGCGTCAAGTCTACTGGTGGTCAGCGGACATCGCGAGGCCCCGACAGCTCGCTTTCCGCCGGTGGAACATACCCCGAAGGAGGCGTAGCCGCCCCGCAGATACGGAGCCCCGAGAGGCGGAGCTTCATGCAGGGTACAGGGAGGCCAGAAAGGCCCTCCGAGTGGCCATAAGGCAGGCAAAAGCAGCAGCTCATAAAGAGCTGCTGGAGACGCTGGAGTGGGACCCATGGGGGCGGCCTTAGCTTATGGTAAGGGGCAAGCTGCGCCCCCGGGCCCCGCCGTTGACCCGGTGTATCCAACCGGAGCTGCTCGGAGGAGTCGTTGGCTCCCTGTACCAAGCGCGGGCGGTGGAACATATTCCACCACAGATGACTCCGCCACCTTGGTCGCCTATGGCGCCCAACGTGGATAACGACGACGTGCTCGTGGTCACTTGGGTAGAGCTAGAGCTGGCAGTGTTGTTGTGGCTTAAGGCCAAGAACACCGCCACGGGACCCGACGGCATTCCAGGCCGAGCGTGGGTCCTAGCTCTAGGTGAAGAAGACGCTCTCGAGCCCCGACTGAGAGGGTTTGCGCATGTTTGGAGCGAGGCCAGTTTCCGAAGATGTGGAAGACGGGGAGACTGGTCCTCATCCGAAAGGCGGGGCGCCCAGCGGACTCACCGTCCGCCTACAGGCCCATAGTGTTGCTCGACGAGATGTGCAAGCTCTTTGAAAGAGTGATTGCAAAGCGCCTCGTCGAGCACCTATCCAGAGTGGGGCCTGACCTGGCGGATGGCCAGTATGGCTTCCGCCAGAGGCGCTCCATCGTGGATGCCATCATGTGAGGACTCTGGCGAAGGATGCCGTCGCTCGGGGCGAGGTGGTGTTGGCGGTGTCACTGGACATCGCCAACGCGTTTAACACCCTGCCCTGGAGCTGCATTAGGGAGGCACTCGTATATCACGAAGTGCCTCTCTACCTTCGCCGCATAGTCGGGGCGTACCTGTCGGAGAGAGCAGTCGTCTACCCAAGTGCGACCGATCGGTGAGAGATGTCGTGCGCTGTTCCGTAGGGATCGGTCCTGGGACCGCTACTGTGGAACATCGGTTACGACTGAGTGCTTCGCGGTGAGGTCGCGGACGGTGCCGCCGTCACGTCTTATGCGGACGACACGCTGGTGACGGTGTGCGGGGCTACATACCGCGAAGCGAACCTGAAGGCCACGACCGCGGTTGCCCAAGTCGTGGAGCGGATTCGGCGGCTGGGTCTCGAGGTGGCTCTGCATAAAACCGAGGCCATGTTCTCCCGAGGATTCCAGCCTCATAGTGGGAGACATTTCCATCGGCATCAAGCCCCAAATGAAATATCTGGGGCTCGTGCTCGACGGCCGATGGAACTTCGGGGAGCATCTCCGAAGACTGGCCCCCAAAATTGAAAGGCAACAGCCGCTCTGGGGGACCATCTCGAAAGAGATGGTCCTGGGTCTGCCGGGGTGCGAGAGATATGCTTTCGGCAATCTCACCTCCGGCAACCAAGGACCCAAGACTGCGTGGGTTTTAGTCGGTTCGAGTCCGACATAACCGCCTCCACCGGCTCCGTGGGGGTAGTATCCGTAGGGATTTTGCGCACGATAAAAAAAGCTCAACTTATATTGCAACTAGGAAATTGCAAAGTGGATGATGAAAAATATATTAAATTGTCTACACACAACCCTTAAAATATTGTGTATCAACTGCGGTTGAGTGAAAAAATAAAAATCGAGTATCCATATTGGCCCCGCAAGTTCAATTAACGGAGGCTTGCGGCGCCATTGTGACAGCTCCCATTCATCGCTCTCATTCGGATTTATTTTTCGCACTTTCGTTTCACACATCAATAATTTCTTCATTATTTTTTGATCATATCATTACAGGCTTTTTTATTTGTAAAACGTCGAGCTTTAATAACGGGGCCTTTTTCATAATATCTACTCAGTAGGCATCAGAGGTGCCAATATGCTTATTGGTAGCGAATCTATTACTAGAACACGTTGTGTTCGCTGCAAGTGCTCCTTCTACCAACAACGTTTCCCTGAATGAACTGCAGATGGTGGGTCCACCCATTACCTAATTATAGTGCCTAAGGAGGTATTTACTTTTATTTATTTTTTATACCACATAGGTTCTTAAGCAGCAGATAAATGAAATGAATTTTATTTTGCTTGCAGTATAAGTATATACCTACATTTAAGTAAGTTGGTATCAAACAGTAAGCTATTTTTGTGAAAAATTCTTAATGCAGTTCACAGAATACAGTCATCTACGTACCAAGTTTGAACAGAATAGGCCTTATAGTTTCGGAGAAAAGTGGCTGTGACATGCGGACGGACTGACAGACAGACAATACGAATCTATAAAGGTTCCGTTTTTTGCCATTTGGCTACGGAACCCTAAAAAGTAGCTTATGGTTTTTTATTCCAGACTAAGTAGATATGCCAGATCCGTTCAGCTGTTAGAGCGTGAGTGATCTTTACAAACTTTCACATTTTATATTAAAATAGGATCTACTATACCCCGTCCATCATATTATTGTATTTTAGACAGATGGAAGTAGTGATTGCATGAAAATTTAAAATATCGACAAAGCTAAAACTTCGAATAAAAAGATATTTATCGATAAATGAAAATGTTATGATAAATATATGAGTTCATGTGGAATTATAATCTATTATCTTTCTGTACATAATAATAAAGCAGTAGATATTTCGTGTCTATACCTACAATTTAGAAATGTATTATAAAACGATTGTGGGTCATGATCATGACGTACACGTTAATCTCCAAAACAAAACAACTGACTTCTAGAAGAATATTCCAACATGCTGATTTCCTGGTATTTATTGAAGAGTTCCGTGGTCTGTCTCTGAAATCCATGATCAGATCATTATGCAATTTAAGTGGGACCATTTTGGAATAAACCTCTTTCAAATAAAAAAGAATTTTGACAATCCGTCTACACATGACGGAGTCAAACACTCAACAAATCATTTTTCCGTAAAAATCATACAAATATAAAATATTATAAACATTCGAATAGTTGTTTAGAAATCGGTTAAAACCGCCAGTTATGTAATATTTTTTAGAAGAATTATTTTCTGTAGTCGATATCGATTGTGACATTTTCAAGTTATTATAATAAAAACAGAGTCGATAGACTAACTACATCCCTAAAATTGCTTTCTGGCTGACGTGACGTTGTCAATGAAAAATGACGTATTGGCGCCTAATTTTTGTTAAGATTTTCAGGTGTTGACGCTAGAACAAAGTTATACCGGCTACTGTCAGTGAGCTGTCTAAAATACAATAATATAATGGACGGAGCTAAGCTATACTTTTGCCCGCGGCTCCGCCCGCGTGGATGTCGGTTCCCGGCAATTATTCGAATTTTACTCACCTTTTTAACCTTCCCTAGACCTCCACGAACATTTCAAGACCAAGATATAGATAGGCCGGAGGTGAGGTTGTCATCGACATATCCCTCGCACACTAATCACCCTCTGACGATATTTGCACGTATTATGTCAATTCTATATCAAACGTCACATAACATAGAAGAATATCATACAGCAGTATTAGAATAATAAACACATTTTTTTTCCAATTCGTATTCCAAATTCAAAATTTAGACATGGCGTATGTCGGATCGTATGGTTATGTATTCTTAAATTTTCCAATTTTCCGCGCAATTTTCTTCATTTTTTCTTTCATAAGAACCTTCTCCTAACAATAACGAACACAACAAAAAAAGAATTAGTAGAATCGGTCTAGCCGTTCACGCGTGATGTCGTGACCAAGGGAAATAGGGATTCATTTTTATATAAGTATATAGATAGAAGATAGATATAGTAGTATAGGATGCCGAAAACAATAGAAAAACACAAAATATTGCGAAATATGCTTCGTCTGTATAAGTGTTACTTGGACGTTAGTTCACACGGCACAACAAAAATGGCGCTTACCGATTTAAATGCAAGCTATCGTTGGTTTCACACGTCGTAGCTTTAAAAGGATTTGGATTCTTAGCAGATTAGCATGTTTTGAAAGTTGTTGGGATACTACTATTATAATTTTTGAAAACTCTCTATTAGAGAGTCTAAATAACTTTGGCCAACACTGGTGCTAATTCTGATGTGCACCTCTCTAAATTTAAATTTCTTTAAAATTTTCTAATTTTAGCTCAGTGATTGACATATGGGTATTCTGTTGTTTAGTCGAACTAAATTTAGTGTTCTCCAAGACAGCTTTAAATTTGAATATGACATCGCTAAAAGTTGAATATGAAAGTGTTGCCGGTGTTAAAAAAATAAGAATGAATGATAAAGGGGATTTTCACAAAATCTTTAAAAACCATATTTATAGGTGTTTAGAATGCCGACAAATGTTAATAAATGCGTAATATTGATCAAATAGTAAAGAAACTGTGATTTTTCTTAGCCAAACCTAAGTAAATACAGTTTTACTCGGTTAACGTTCCTGGCAACCCTGTAAATAAGCTAATTATCTTTGATTGAATCTGTGCAAGTCAATTTGTCTATCAACATTTTGTTGTTGATCTTATATAAGTTCTTGATATCCAAAATTTACAAAAGAAATAAAGTAGACTCTTTTCCTGCCGGGCTAACGTGGCACTGGTAGAATTTCTGGAAAAACTTGACATTTCGCCATTACATTGTACTTCACTAGCATCATTGGCAAATTGCGGTGATTCGCTGCAGAAGCCAATAAGAAGAAGAAATAAAGTAAAGTAAACACGGACGAGAGAAACAAGACTGCCCACAAGAGGTCACAACAGTTGCTGGTTCAAATTGTAAGGACTTAAGGCAGGACTTTCAAACAACCTAAACAACATACACTGCAGATCATGCAACAGTGGGAGCATGTACCTAATGTAAGTATATTTGATTGCCTATATGCCTTTTGTGTCTTACAAGTTTTGTGATGGGAAATGTAGAGCATAGCATAGAAACCTATACCATAATTGAAAGAAAGAAGTGGGTATTGCATGCTTAATGCCTTTATACAGTGAAAAGAAAGGCACAAAATGTTTGTGATTCAAAGAGGGCAACAAGAGGAGACCCGCTATTAAATCTTTTTTATATCAAGTAGAAGATTTCAGTTATACTTGGGACCGCCTCAATTATTTAATGGTCTGCCAGTCTTGAAGCAATAAAAAAGTGTCAATTTAAACTGTACTAAGTATCTACTACCTAACGCTTTATAACCCAACGTAATTCTTATATTTTCATTACAGGAACTAACACGGCTTGCCTAGGCCCTTACATCATCTTTCCTATGATAACTTGCTGAGAAGTACCGAAGATTTGACACAGTGCTTAAGTGATTGCTGTTGCTTGAAGTGATTGCTGTTGTTTTGAGAAAGAACGGTGCTGAAGATAAAAGAAGATTCCTAATAATTATAAAAATCCCTGTTTTATGTTAATTAAACTATTCTGAACCCATGTTTTTAATCCATGTCTGTCCTCACAACCAGTTGTGCAATCGAGTTGGTCTATGGGTACCACCCTGTTTGTTAGAAATTCACACAAATGTAGTCAATTTGATGCAGCAGGTTTTAAGTCTGATCATGATAAAACCTGCATCATGTTTGATAAAAACTAGAGGTGAACAATCTATAACCGATGTATATGTGGGCGGAGTCACAGGGATCAGCTAGTCATCATTATCCTTGTGGTAATCCCGGTCCCATCTGAAGTCTTCACCTGGGTGTCCGGGGTCCACTGTTTCCAGTCTACCAATGCCACTGAACTTCGATAAGTGAAGCGACTGCCATGTGACCACAACTAATTAGTTTCATGAACTAGCAATAGTAGCATATTGATGTCAAAGTATTGCAGATGCCAGTGGTTGGACTTTTCAGAACTACAACTACCTGTAAGGATTGCCTTAGATGTTTGTATGACAACCAGGACCAATAGCTTAATATGCTCACGGAAACACCCAGAACAATTTAAATAGACGTAGGTGTGACAAGTTCGACCTTATATTCATGCATACAAATATTTGCACTGGGCGGGAATCGAACCCGTGCCCCCTGATGTAGCAGTCGAATGAACTACTGCCAGGCCAGAGGCCGCTGGGCATCAGAGTGCAGTGATACCTAACATATTTTTACTATTAATGCTGCCATATGGTCGGTGGTTTTGCTAGATGAGCCTAGAGGTAACGGTTAGGGCTAGCAGTTACTCCAGCAGAAGCAAGCCCAGGGTGGCGGTGGTGTGACTCTCCAGGTGAAGGGTAACCTTTTATCTCCAATATCATGTCGAAGTCGCCAATGTTAGTGACCAAGGCCGAGAGGGACACGAGGAAAATCTACGAGCCACCCTCTACAGCGCCTCGGTCGAATTTGCTGTAGGTGGCAGTGTTTGCCCTCTGGAAGAGAGGCGCCCGCCATCTCTATTGCCTAGCATGCCCGTATAGAGGTTCTGGACCAAGTATCTCGCAGAACTACACCTATCTCTAACTTAGTCGGCAGTTATTTAGGTGCCGTCTAATTTTAGTGTGACATTTCTAATTATAGTGAATTTTTGACACTTAAAACGTACAACAGAATACAAATTCTCTAAAAATGAACTAAATTTAGTAACTTCGCTAAGTTTGGTCGTGTCAAGCTAATTTTAGGTTAGTCGTGTGTTCACAGAATACAAAACGGCATTTGACAGGCGTAAACTAAATTTTAAAGATTTTTAGCTATTTTTAGTTAAGAGATGTCACATCAGAATTGGCACCACTGTTCAGTGTTTTTGGCACACGAACTTTGTGACGATTTTTATTTATGTTGATGTACCCTTATTCAAAAATAATCATTATTTTGAAATTTGATCAGTCACGTCCAGTTTTTTGACAGTTTATATTCATTTCTGACCTCATTTACGTGTTTTTATTTGAATAACGTTAATTTAGAAGACTGTTTAACGATTACATTCAACTAACTTACGTTTGTTACATTGTAAATATGCCGCGAAAGTGTTCTAATAACCCAGACAGTTTTTGTCACGCCGCACTATGTGTCAAAAGGCCAATCTAGTCGGACAATATTATTAGACACTATTAGTTAGCTCTAAAGGCGGTATCTATAGATGATTTGTCTAAATTTAGCAAAAATAGAAATAATTACATGGATTTTTGGTACATTTAACGCCATAATAAATATACCAGTAAACGTTGACACTTGGTTGGAGAGATTTACTACGCCATAAGAGGCCAGCTTAAAATTGTCATTGTTCTAAGAAGAACAAAGCCGAATTTCATTATGATAATTAATTGAAAATGAATAAAGAATGAAATATTAAAAATGTATATGTTTTTCACACGTCGTAGCTTTAAAAGGATTTGGATGTTTTGAAAGTTGTTGGAATACTACTTTTATAATTTTTGAAAACTCTCTTTTAGAGAGTCTAAATAACTCTGGTCAACACTGTTCAGTGTTTTTGGCACACTAACTTTGTGATGATTTTTATTTATGTTGATGTACCCTTATTCAAAAATAATCATTATTTTGAAATTTGTATCAGTCACGTCCTGTCTAAATTAATCGAATTACTTATTTATAATAGGTCCTTACTTATGTAATTGGCGTTTCGTACCGGAGGAATATTATAAACTTTTTTTTTGTAAACTATACCCCGTTGTTATCTATGCACTTTTGCCATCTCATAGGTAGTTTATTGATCCCTTCACTAAAAAAACATGGAGGCGAGAATCAATAAACTCTTTGAAGGCGATTTGGACAGTGGTTAACGGCAAATATAATATTTATGTATGGTTAATGGATGTCTCAGCTATTGGTAGTAAAAGACACATATTACATCCCAAAAATTGTATGAAATAAAAAGCTCACTGATTAAGTCTTTGTAATTTTCCGCTTTATGGTTTCCTAGAAAATCTCGAACAACATTCATAAAACATTTCCAGGCGACTTTTTCCTGATCATTCAGCTTTCCTTCAAAGTTCGTATCCTTCATTAGTTCCCGTAATTGTGGACCAACATAACTTGGGTCACTCTCTTGAGATATCCCACTTTGTTGACTAAGAACAAATTCCGGACAAGGAACAGAATCCAGACTTTCTGCTTGATTTGGAGGCTTTGGCACAGGCAGTTCGTTACTATGTAGGATTGGTCTGTTGGCCGATGACACGATTGGGTACTGGACTGTGTGTTTAGACTTAGTTGTTGTGCCTTTTGTTTGAATCAAACAAAAATAAAAATCACTTATATGATCCTTTGGTTCCGTCCAAATCATTGTTATACCAAAAGCCAAATGTCCAGATTCTTGTTTAGACCAACCTAATAGGAGCCTAACACACGTTGAACAACATATATGTGGGATCCAGGGTTTATCTTGGTGGCGTACCTACAGGAAAACCAAAATAGTCTAAATAGCATTTTTCAATTAACGGCTTTTATTAAATTTAATTCTCCACACACATAACAAAAACCACGCCGGGTACAAACTGACAACATGTTAAAATGTATAAAGTATCAGATAGCACAAATGTCAAAATGTACAATCTATTAATGACAAAATATCCTGATGTCAGAATGTAAAAATGCTAAACTGTTCAATCGAAAATATGTATTAATGACCAAATGAGCAATGGTCAAAATATACAGTTGCTGAAATATTCAATTGACAGTATGTACTTTTCTTGTCTTAACACTAAATTCAAATACAATCCACAAAACTTACAATTTTATTAATGTATTTATTCTTGTCTTAACACTAAATTCAAATTAAAATCCACTTATGTAACTACAGTGACATAGCAAAATCTAAGTATTCTTCTAGTGCATGTTGTACTTCAAATAGATATGCACTAAAGAGATTTTATATCAATTATCTATTTGATGTAAACATTTTATCATTTATTCATTGTGTCAAAATGCACAAACGTATTGTGTCAACGTATTGTGCATTTTGACACTCATGCACTATTACATTTGTAATTTCTAGCATCACTGCATTCCTACATTTGATCGTTACAACACTTTGACGAATTCAAACTATTTTACGTTTGTACATTTTGACACTCGTACTATCTGATACTTTATACATTTTAACATGTTGTCAGTTTGTACCCGGCGCACTATGGGTCAAAAGGCCGATCTAGAAGGAAAAAAGGGTTACTACCATTATGTAATTATACTTGCGAAAGCGATAGCAGGCAACACTGAGGTCACGATTCCGATAATAATTTTGTGCAAGTACTCTCCAATAAATTAATATAAAAAATTTAAAGTGTCATCACGGGTGGAATTCACAATGAAATCATTCACTTTTCTGCACTTGGTCTGTCGCTATTTCTAAGGGTTTATAAAATTAATTGTTACAAATTTATTGATGAATCGTGAAGTTGATGGTAAGAACTACTATTTTTATTCATTCACATTGCAAATACCTTAACGGTTGCCGAAAAATAGCAGTCTGATGTGATAGATATTAGATTTTTAATGCTAACTTTGCGTTTTTGGACCAGAAACTACATGTACTTTATTGTACCATGGCTGAAACTTACTTATGTATTAGTCTCATTTATATAGTATTGCTCGAAGTAAATTACAAAGTGCGGCCTGGTGCGAAACCTTCTCAATATTTTAATCGTAATATTTATAT
The DNA here is from genome assembly GCA_914829495.1 of Eilema sororculum. Lineage (NCBI taxonomy): Eukaryota > Metazoa > Arthropoda > Insecta > Lepidoptera > Erebidae > Eilema > Eilema sororculum. The sequence goes on from OU618532.1 coordinate 7,466,564, forward strand.
CCAGAAGGGAAGTTTTCTTTGTTTTTTTTTTTTATAAAAGAATATTAGAACCGAAGTTACTAATATTCCCTCGAACCCCTCCAACTAAGCTAAATTGCTTGTGCTAGGAGTGGGTTTACGTCGGTAGTGTAATGGCCAGGACCGAACCCGGGACCTCTCGATCGTAAGGCCGACTCCTTAACCACTAAGCTACCGACGCTAGTTCTACAAACAATGAAAAAATTAAGCGTTTATTTGAAAATATGACTAAGAAATACGAAACTAAAGGCAACGGAGGAGTCTACAAGAAATATTAAAATGAACCTTTCCCGAATTGTCCACATTTGGCTGAAAAGTGGCTGGCATGCGGAAGAACCACAGAGTGTTTTGAGAAAATGTCGAAGAGTACTGAATGGATGAATGGTCAAGACTTCAAATTTGCTGTGACATATTACCTGCAGCCGTCTACCTCATCCTTAACAAGTGAGCCCACTCCAAGTCCTGGTCGCCCAAAGATCGAGCAGCGAACAAGCAACATTAAAAAAAAACAGTTTTTTTCATAGGTTACGTTTAATTCCATAATATATATTTGTTAAACATATACATTTTTAATATTTCATTCTTTATTCATTTTCAATTAATTATCATAATGAAATTCGGCTTTGTTCTTCTTAGAACAATGACAATTTTAAGCTGGCCTCTTATGGCGTAGTAAATCTCTCCAACCAAGTGTCAACGTTTACTGGTATATTTATTATGGCGTTAAATGTACCAAACATCCATGTAATTATTTCTATTTTTGCTAAATTTAGACAAATCATCTATAGATACCGCCTTTAGAGCTAACTAATAGTGTCAAATAATATTGTCCGACTAGATTGGCCTTTTGACACATAGTGCGGCGTGACAAAAACTGTCTGGGTTATTAGAACACTTTCGCGGCATATTTACAATGTAACAAACGTAAGTTAGTTGAATGTAATCGTTAAACAGTCGTCTAAATTAACGTTATTCAAATAAAAACACGTAAATGAGGTCAGAAATGAATATAAACTGTCAAAAAACTGGACGTGACTGATCAAATTTCAAAATAATGATTATTAAATTTTTGAATAAGGGTACATCAACATAAATAAAAATCGTCACAAAGTTCGTGTGCCAAAAACACTGAACAGTGTTGGCCAAAGTTATTTAGACTCTCTAACAGAGAGTTTTCAAAAATTATAATAGTAGTATTCCAACAACTTTCAAAACATGCTAATCTGCTAAGAATCCAAATCCTTTTAAAGCTACGACGTGTGAAACCAACGATAGCTTGCATTTTAATCGGTAAGCGCCATCTAGTTGTGCCGTGTGAACTAACGTCGAAGTAACGCTTATACAGACGAAGCATATTTCGCAATATTTAGTGTTTTTCTATTCAAATTCAAATTCAAAAATATTTTATTTTGCATAGACCCTTAAATCGCCACTTACAAAACGTCAACATAAAGTAAATATTAAATACTAACTAATACTAGTAAATGGACCACCGGTTCGAAACGCGGCCCAGACCTGAGAAGACTCCGGCAAGAAACTCAGCGGGCTTTTTTTTTTGGTCTATTTACAAAACATTTACTTAGCCTAAAACTTATGGTCTAGATACAATGTTTTGCTTGAGTAGCATAGCTGAGCGAACAGCTCATTTCCAAGCTTGTTTATCGTTCAAATATTCTTGGATTTTATAATAGCCTTTCTGGCACAGTTTGCTCTTTACTGTATTTTTAAATTTATTAACAGGTAAATCTCTGATTTCATTAGGAAGCTTGTTAAAAAAGCGTATACAGTTGCCCTGGAAAGAATTACTTATTTTATGGAGTCTGCTATGACAAACTACAAGATTGCTTTTATTTCTAGTATTTATATTATGCCTGTCACAAAGTCTTGGAAATTTTGCAATATTTTTCCTGACATACATTAAGTTTTCGAAAATGTATTGTGACTTACTACGGTTAGAATATTTATCTCTTTAAACTTATCTCGGAGGGAGACTCTTGGGCCCAAATTATAAATAGCTCGCACAGCCCGCTTTTGCAAGACAAATATGTGTTTATATAATATGTATTATAATATGTGTTTAAATCTGCGGAATTACCCCAAAGGAGAATTCCGTAGCTCATAATACTATGAAAATAGCTGAAATAAACTATTCTAGCCGTATCCAGATCTGTTAAAGTCCTAATCTTTTTTACAGCATAGGAAGCTGAGCTTCATCTACTAGCTATTTTTTCTATATGTGAACCCCACTGAAGTTTAGCGTCAATACTCAAACCTAAGAACACTGTCGATTCCGCAAGGCTCAACAATTGTCCATTGAGTTGTACATTGGTTTCTACCTGTGCAACATTAGGCAGAGTAAATTTAATACATTTAGTTTTGTTCTCATTAAGGCAAAGATTATTTATATTAAACCAATGGACCACTCTTTTGATTGCACCATTCACTTCGTCATAATTATCGTGTTGCCTTTTAATTTTGAAAATTAACGAAGTATCGTCAGCAAAATTGTTTTCGGCATCCTATACTACTATATATCTATCTTCTATGTATATATAAATCAATTGCTGTTAGTTAGTCTCGCTAAAACTCGAGAACGGCTGAACGGATTTATCTTATATTGGTCTTGAAATGTTCGTGGAGGTCTAGGGAAGGTTTAAAAGGTGAGAAAAAATCGAATAATTGCCGGGAACCGACATCCACGCGGGCGGAGCCGCGGGCAAAAGCTAGTAGATCCTATTTTAATATAAAATGTGAAAGTTTGTAAAGATCACTCACGCTCTAACAGCTGAACGGATCTGGTATATCTACTTAGTCTGGAATAAAAAACCATAAGCTACTTTTTAGGGTTCCGTTTTTTGCCATTTGGCTACAGAACCCTTATAGATTCGTATTGTCTGTCTTTTCAGTCCGTCCGCATGTCACAGCCACTTTTCTCCGAAACTATAAGGCCTATTCTGTTCAAACTTGGTACGTAGATAACTGTATTCTGTGAACTGCATTTAGAATTTTTCACAAAAATAGAAAAAGGCAATAAATTTTAGGGGTCCCCCATACTTAAAACTGAAATTCAAAAATTTATTTTTGCATCTAACCCATACGTGTGGGGTATCTTTCTATAGATAGGTCTTCAAAAATGCTATTGAGGTTTCTAACATAATTCTAACATAAAGTGGAAAAATGTGTGTTTATTGCTGTTACCATTTTCCCAAAAACTCATGGATTTGCATAACGGAAAACTGCGTCAAAATCGGACTATTAGGGAAGGTTCATATCTGACGGAACATGCGTCGCGTATTATCGGTCGCGTAACGCCAGAACAGACAAATGTCACCGTAACGCCCAACTAAGAACATGCCGCAATCAATCCCGAGCCCTTAACTAGTATTTGTGTAAAAAAAAGGCAACATGGATTTGCACTAACGATGTTTATTGCAGCGCCCCCTGGTGAATAGTCGCCCTAACACCAAACACCTATGCTATCTAAGAACAGGCACCAATCGAACCTGAACCCATAACTGACAATATGGGTTTGCCCTAAAAATGTTTATTGCAGCGAGCGCCCCCTAGTGAGTTGTCACCGTAACACCTATCTAAGAACATACACCAATCAAACTCAAACCAATAATTGATAACTGCATCAAAATCGGACTTGTAGTTTTGGAGAAAAGTGGCAACATTGATTTACATTATAAATGCTTGCTGTAGCGCCCCCTGTTGAGTTGTCATTGTAAACTGCATCAAAATTGGATTGGTAGTTTCGGAGAAAATGGCAACATGGATTTGCACAAACAAACAAACAAACACACAAACTTCCTCTCACCCCAAACGCATATATACCGCCTCCGTACCCTCGTCGTGGCCGTGGGTAAAAAGAATAACTCTTATCTGAAAGTAACGGTTAACTATATTTGTTGAGCTGCGACAAATATAGTTATAGTGTACCAGAATCTCATGGCAAATAGCAAATTTAAAAAATTGTTAAGTGTAATACTGAGGAAATTGGATCAAACTATCTTGATACATTTAAATTGTGGGGAAAGTATATTTATTTTTAAACAACACACAGGAATTATACATACCATAATAAACAATTAAAATAAAACAATTTTTTAATTTGTATTTCATTCATAGCAGTAGATATATGTATTATTTACTAGCTTTTGCCTGTGGCTCCGCCCGCGTGGATGTCGGTTCCGGGCAATTATTCGAATTTTTCTCACCTTTTAAACCTTCCCTAGACCTCCACGATCATTTCAAGACCAAGATAAGATAAATCCTTTCAGCCAATCTCGAGTTTTAGCGAGACTAACGAACAGCAATTGATTTTTATACAGGGTGTAATCGTTAAGTGTGTCCAGGCGATTATTCCGTAATTATTACAGATATCAAAAAACTTTAAACTGATATCGAAAGTACGTTACCTAATGAGTAAAATGACATCAATAACTTTTTAAAAATTAATCGAGAGGTATCTAAAATTTTGACATTAAACACTCCCATACATTTAGTATGAGATTAGTAGAAAGGTTTTAGTGCCCTTATTTTAAAAGAATATTTAGCTTAGTACTGATATTAAAGGAAACTGTTTATTAACCTAAAAGAGTAATAAAACTATCTTTTAATTCAATAATATTTATCTTCGAAAAACATCGGAAAAAATGAAACGCTCAAGTGAGACTTGAACTCACGACCTTTCCCTTACCCCTTTCTACCTAATCCCTTTCCAACAGTTCATAAGAATGTTGCACCACCGTCGCAATTAAAGACGGATACAAAGAGAAGGAAAATTTGAAATGATTCAGGTGTGGCTCAATAGCTCAGTTGGAAGAGCATTCCCCTGTAAGGGAAAGGTCGTGAGTTCAAGTATCACTTGAGCGTTTCATTTTTTCTGATATTTTTCGAACTTTAAAGTTAGCATTAAAAATGCTATAAAAAATTCATTCTAATATTTATCTCTTAGTAAGTACAATATCGAAAGTCCGTTACGTATTCAAAGCAGATGTTCGAAGGGACGTCCTTATTGTGCGATACAATGACGAGCTCTACTTACAGTTTCTAAATGAACTTTCCTTAACATTTGCGGAGCAATTAAAGCAATTTTACGACGTACACGAATCTGTAACTCTTCTAGGCTGTGCATTCTCTCAGCCTACACTTTCGTCTTTGATAAATCTCCATAGGAAGAAATCACAGGGCGTGAGATCCGGGGATCTGGCAGGCCAGGGGGTTGCACTGTTATTGGCAATTAAACCATCAAAATTGACTTCACTTTGAACATCTGCTTTGAATACAAAATTTGGTACTTACTAAGAAATGAATATTATTCAATTAAAATATAGTTATAGTACTCTGTTAGGTTAATAAACAGTTTCCTTTAATATCATTAGTAAGCTAAATATTCTTTTAAAATAAGGACACTAAAACCTTTCTACTAATCTCATACTAAATGTATGGGAGTGTTTAATGTCAAAATTTTAGATACCTCTCGATTGATTTTTAAAAAGTTATTGATGTCATTTTACTCATTAGGTAACGTACTTTCGATATCAGTTTAAAGTTTTTTGATATCTGTAATAGTTACGAAATAATGGCCTGGACACACTTAACGATTACACCCTGTATATATAGAAGATAGATATATTAGTATCACAGTCTAACGATTCATACTACATACAGTCTGTCAACGAAGCCGTCTAGACAGAGCAATCATGTGGGGGGAGAGGGGTGGTGGGGGACGGGGTATTACTCGGGGTACGGGGTATAAGTTTGACATTGATATACTAGTATATCAATGTCAAACTTTGTGAACTTTGTATGCCAGTCAGACTTGTGCGCATGAGCGTCTTATGTCTTTTATCAAGAAATAGTCGTACAACAGTTTCATCTCTGTGAGATCGCCGAATTTGACGTGATGACATCAACATTACCATATGAAAATTGTAATTCTTTTTTTAAAGTCGTGCCATTGCTATACCATATGTGCAACAGCGTGCAATAGCTATAGCATATGTATAATAAAATCTTAGTCTTTACACATATGGCTATACTCATGCATACAAATATTTATACTGAGTGGGAATCGTTTGCGTTCACTGCTGCCATGCCAGTCATGCCACCGAACTGGAGGTATTATGCGTGACTGTAGGTAGTGTATTGGTTAATAAACTTAGCGCGCTTACTGGTGGAAGAATTGGCTAGAGCCTCGAGCGTCTACCTTCGGGAACTCTTGCGTTCTGGTCTCTTGCGTGCGTTGTGGTTATCACTTACGTCCCTCGATATCCATAAGTCGAGCGGGCCTGACGGCATCCCTCCCATAGTGTTAAAGATGTGCGCTCCAGAGATTGCACCGGTCTTAACGCGTCTTTTCCGGCTCTCTTACTCTTCTGGCGTAGTCCCGACATTATGGAAGACAGTGCTGGTCCAACCGATCTGAAAATGGTGACCGCTCAAATCTATCCAACTACAGACCAATAGCCATTACCACCCTTTTCGCAAAAATAATGGAGTACATTATCAACTGCCAGCTCCTTCGGTGTCTGGAGGGTTATCAGCTGCTCAGTGACCAGCAGTACGGTTTTCGTAGGGTCGGTCAGCTGGTGATCTTCTAGTATACCTGACGCATCGTTGGGCACATGCGATCGAGACCAAGGTAGAAGCCATGGTGGTTAGTTTGGACATAGCGAAGGCCTTTGATCGGGTCTGGCACAAAGCGCTTTTATCAAAGCTTCCTACCTATGGGCTTCCCGAGAAATTTTGTAAATGGATTGTTAGCTTTTTAACAGACAAAAGCATAAAAATCGTAGTCGACGGTGAATGCTCCGACTCTATGTCTGTTAATGCTGGTGTCCCTACAGGTTGTGTGCTAATGCCTACTCTGTTTCTCATCCATGTCAATGACATGCTGCAAATTAGACATGCTGCAAATTAGCAGCATTCATTGTTATGCGGATGACAGTACGAGCGATGCTCTCTATACCAGCCGCACAAACATTTCTCGGGAAAACGTCAACGTGAGCCGAAACAAACTTGTCTCTGAAATAGACACCACTTTAGATAAGTTTCTGCCTCGCACAACTAAACTGTGGAATGAACTGTCGCCAGCGGTATTTCCGAACCAATACAACCTTCAAACCTTCAAGAAAAGAGCGTGCTCTCTTTTGAAAGGAAGGCAACGTACTTGTGACTCCTCTGGTGTTGCCGTCTGCTGGTTTGCCTCCCTATTCCATAAAAAAAACTGGCAACACTGCCCACTGGTCCTGTGTAACATTTGACAATATTCCACTGGCAACAGTGGCAACACTGGTGTGACTCTTGACTGCTCTTGACCCATTTTGGCCCGGTTCAACAACAAAATTTATAAATATTATCTTGATTTGATATTATATTAGTTGGGCATAAACTCTATCTCAGCGCTCCCAGTAGGCACCAAAGAGTGGCAAAAGTAACCCTAGAAGAATCAGTACTTTACAACTCTTACGTACTTACTGTGTTTACAATACAACCTGTCAGTAGAGTAAAAGGCAAATTAAAAAGAAACAAAAGTTTATTTAAAGACAATAATAATATGTGCAAAAACGATACCACGACGACACCACGGAAACCAATAAAGAAACATAGAGAAGAACAAGAACTTGGAAGCAAGAAATGGGTCAGTGTTTTTGTTTACTTTTTTTTGAGTTTGACTTTTTCAAGTTATATTTCGTAAATAACTAGTTATTAACCGCGGCGCCGCCCCTGAACTTGAACATGTATTTTATGTATAAACCTTCCTCTTGAAGCACTTTGTCTATTGGTGAAAACTACATTAAAATCTGTTGAGTAGTGTAAACAGACAGTAGAAGCGACTTCATTTTTACTATATAAAGATGTTTGCTTTATTGCATGTATTTATATTCAATAAGCACCATCTGTATTTTTTTAAATAAAACAATTAACAAATTATTGATAATTTAATTTTTTTCCAGATCTTTATACAAATGATGGTTCCAGTGTTTATCTATATTATATATTGCCTATTGTTTTCGGATTGGCAACAACAATCTTCAAAAACTCCAGAAATTGACCCGGAAAAATGGTGGGGTCCGTATACGTATGACAGTGAATCTGACAAATCAATTCAACCATACATAATTGATTTTTCTGATGTGGTAATATGTCAAACTATTATTATTAGTTAATACATAAAAGTGCTCAGTGTTATCCATAAAAAGTAATCTTAGAATTAGAATTTGCCCATTTTATACTTATTAAAAAAAAATGGAAAGTACTCAAAAAATTTGGGAGATAGTAATGTTATGTATGTATATTTTAGAAGCTGACATGAATAGTGGAATCGAATTTTTTAATCTACTGTTTTGTATTACCCATTTTGAAACTGCCGATTTGTATCTGCTTCGAAAGCAGTACAAAACGTAATGTAGTAGACCAAACCAAATTCCATCCATTACTGCAGAATACTTGGGGGGCTATAAGCTATATACTTATCATCACACTACTTAAAAGAAGTGAACTGGAGCAGTAATTATAAATGTCAACAAATCTGGCAATTCCCGAAGTTTTTGATGTTCAGTGAATGTTCTGTGATGTCTATCCTTTACTTTTCTATAGGTCCATGGTGCCTACTATAACTTAGAATTATATTATTTATAATATGTACAATCATTTGAAACATTAAACACAAGTGCAGTGATGTACATGCATCACCTCTAAGCTTAGAGGTGATGCGTGCTGCTAGTGTATCAAACATTAATAATAATAACCCTGCAGGGGCTGCTTGTGGCGAGCTGTTGGTGAGTGGCGACTCCACGTACCATGATTCTCCCGAGGCCTGGGATTTATTCCGCCCCGCCTCTTGTGCTTGCCTTTATTGGCCAGCCAAGAGTGGAATCGCAGGTTGAAATGTAAAATGTCATAACGCCGGGGGCCTGCTGACCGACTTCTGTATCGCGATCTTGCACCCCGCAGACTCACCTCTCGACAACCTTAGCTGCTCAACGGATGTTGCTACATGGTCGCACTACGCGTGGCTATTTTAATGGAGCCCATGCAATGGGTTGGCGAGTCACCGCCTACCTTTTTAACAATGTTGAGACTTATTGTCATGGCAGGCGTCCGTTAGTCTCCCCCCATAGCCCGTTTACCAGTCTATCCAATACTCATCCCCATAGCCCATAATTTAGTTTCCATTATTCCAATAGTCTCTGCACCTGGCGGGGCCCATCCCCGGGTGTATCATATTGTGCGCTCGGGGATGGTATCCGCCATGTGTGTATATCCCTAGCATATTAAACTCTCTTAAAAGGGCCTCTACGTCTTGGCTTTGGCTCGATGCACGCCTTCAAAAGGCCTGGCACTCCATAGTCCCGAGAGTCACGGAACAGAGAAACAATAATAATAATTTACTTAATTCACATCCACAGATTATAAACGATTTAAAAGAAAGACTTCTGCACCGTCGTCCTTTCACCCCTCCAGTAGAAAATACAGGCAAATATGGTCTCAATACAGATTTCATTACCCGTGTTCTGGATTTCTGGCAAAACGACTACAACTACAGGGAACGAGAGAGGTTTCTGAATAAATACAAGCATTATATGACCAAAATCCAAGGGCTAAATATGCATTATCTACATGTTCAACCAACAGCGTCTAATGTTAAGGTAATTATTCAATCATCATCCACATAAAGACGTTAATCCTGATGCATCCAAGGCCACGGTGCCCTCGAAGTTCAGGGTCCGCCTTCCGGCTCTTCTTCCTCCACTTCGCACGATCTTGGGCGCCAAGGTAGCGAGACCGTATGCACGCATGTCCACGTCCACAATGCTAAGCCAGCACTTCTTGGGCCTATCCCAGATATTAAATATTAAAGTTCATTTTCTATTAAATAAACTTAGCACCATCTTCCATCCTCCTTCCATTCCATCTTCTCCCCAGGGAAGGAATAGGGGATTTTGGGTGAAATGGCCCTCGTAAAAGGGCAGATCACCTGTCGGGTCAACGGCATCCTGTGCTGGAAGTAAGTAGCACCATCTTGCATCTGAGGCTTTCACCTGTTCCTTTTTATTTGGCTACACAGCTTTTCTGTCAATCAGCTTTAGAAGAAAGGTAAGAATAAAACATATTCTTGTATCCTAGTTGTGGAAGCTGCTGGGTGCATTGTTCGAGCATGCATTGTATATCTACTTATATTGCAATTTCTGTAGTTGTGACATTCAGTGGTGTTGGTGTTCAGACAATATTAGGTAATTGGTTCTATGAAAGTTTGTGATACTCAAATCAATGGAATATTAATCGTTATTGTCTGAGCCTCTTCCCAACTCAGTAGAGGTACACTTTCAGTCTTATAAGCTTAATTATTGACTGACCATCTGACCTCTGGGTTGTGGAGGTATGATTGCGACTAGCGATATTGAAGTAGTTAGACTAGGATATCGAACTTTTTAGGGCTCCGAATATCCGTAACAAATGCCACATATGATTGTACAGCAAAAGTTTGACCCTTTTGTATTAGTGAATTTGTAAATGACTGCCTGGCTACCTATATTCTTCAATAACACAAAATCACGACCTATTCCAGGTTATCCCATTACTGTTGATCCATAACTGGCCGACGTCCATTCGTGAGTTCTACGAGATCATCCCTTTGCTGACGACTCATTGGAGTGACAAAGACTTTGTGTTTGAAGTTATTGCCCCTAGTCTACCAGGGTTTGGATTTTCTGAGGTAAGTTCATCATCATCATTATCATCATAGTGTTAGTACTAGCAGTCTAAACTTGCACTTTGGAGCCTGAGACATGCTCTGCCACTCTTGTTCGGCTTATCTTAGTCTTTACAAAAGCGATTGTCATCATCATCATCATCTTAGCGTTATATCCGTTTCGATTCACTCCTTCCTTCGCCTGCTTTTGGTTTGTCAATTTTCTGTATTTGAATGAATGAATGAACGTATTCGATTTGTATAGTTACAAATCGAATACGTCGCCTTAAAGACGGATAAAATAGAAGGGAAATTTGAATAACATGGGCGGGCGTGTCTCGGTAGCCGAGTTGGTCAAGGCATTCCCCCTGTAATGGAAAGATCGCGGGTTCGAGTCCCGCTCGAGAAGTTTCATTTTTCCCTATGTACAGCAAGCTGCAAAAGTGCATGGCCATTACAAATACTAAATCGTTTGCGCCGGTATTCAACGCCATCTGTTGACGAAAAAGAAATGGTGCAAAATATCTCACTAGATGGCGCCGCGCTATCTTTCAAATGTAAAAATACTATCAAAGTAGTTTATTATATATACGAAACATCATTTTTACTTCTTTTTGTATATTATCAATATTTTCATTACATTAATTTATACAAACACAAATTAATCAACATAATATAATTACAAAAACAGAATGCTCTCGGCAGGGTTCGAACTCGAAACTCTAAAACTTAGTTTCACGATATATCGCATCAGACACTTCAATTGGCTAACATAGCACATGAACAATGTGTTGAAATAGAATATTAGTAGATTTTTGTAGTTTAACTTAATGTTTTAATCTTAGGGTGAACTTAATTTATACTTAAATGAACTACGTGGGTAGTTCAGTTTATTTAATAGCTGCTTAAACTCAGTGACTTGCTAGTTTGTTCGTTCGCTAACATCATTCCTATTTCTATTATCCTTGAGCTGAGTTAACCAAATAATTTTTACTACAATGAGTACGCGATGCAATATTGACATGACGACAAGAGCAAAAATAATTGCTCTGCATGATCAAGGCAAAAACATGTCTGAAATAGCACGAGAGATTGGCATAAACGTAAGTGTGTCCTATTATATAACTTCTATATAAATAATCCTATTTTTTTATTTCAATGTAAAAGCTACTTCAATTGTCATTTTACTATTTCTATTTTTTTGTTATAGCGAAAAACAGTGGTCTTATGGGTGCGACGATTCGAAGAAGAGGGTTCATTGAAACACCGTCAAAGAAGTGGCAGACCACAATTAATAGACACAACGCAAAGGCATGCAATGATAAGGGACTATGAGGAAAATGGATTTATGCCGACAAAGCATTACGCTGGTTTGTTTGACACAAGTGTGGATACTGTTCGTCGCGTCTTGCACAGTGAAGGTTTGCATTTTAGGAGGCATGCTGTAAAACCATTACTGACGGACACCCATAAAAGAGCCAGACTTGAGTTCGCGTTGGAGTACTCCAATTACGACTGGAGTAACGTCATCTTTACTGATGAAAAAACCTTTAAGTCGAGTCAACATGGGCGTTTACATTTATGGCGTCGTGACAATACCAGACACAGCAGAGATCACGTAGTGCCCAATATGGAGTCTGGTCGTATAACAGTGAACATGTGGGGGTGGATAAGAGCTGCTGACCCAGGAGAACTCATTCGAGTGCCTAGTCGAGCAAATAGTGGCCATTATATAGATGTGTTGGAGAAGACTATGTTGCCCACAGTTCGAAACGTGTTTCCTGAGGAAGAAGTTCCTATAATAAAATTTGTGCAGGATAATTGTCCCATACACCGTTCGCGTAGTGTGCAGGAGTGGTTTGGCCGGCATGATAACATTTCTGTTATTCCATGGCCTGCTAGATCGCCGGATTTAAATCCCATTGAAAACTTGTGGGGTATTTATTGTCCAAAAAAAATTAAAACGTGCGGACCCCAGATGCCTTAGAGTAGCATTGCTTAAAAGTATGGGACGAAATACGTGGTTCTGATATATGTAAGAACCTCGTTAGCTCAATGCGTTCCCGCATGCAAGCTGTTATCGATCAGAACGGTGGTTATACGAAGTAATAACATAATTGTTTAGTTTATTTAGTGGTAGTATTTTATAAGTGCTGATCGAAATGTGATATTCTATGAATAGTAAATTGTTATACAATTTATTATAAGTTTAACTTTTAATATGTTTGTAGTGCGTGAGTAATAATAATTAATTGATCATTGATCAGTGTTTACTTAAGTAACAGTGTTTCATTGAAAACGATTCAGTTGAAAAAACAAATATTTCAGGCTTCACTTTTTTAGTAGCTAGATTTACTTTTGTTTACATTTTATGTGTAGTCAAGTTAAACTTGCTATATCAAATTACATCACAGGAAACTAACGATTTATAGTATTTCGGTCTCCAGTTTATTTTTATTGAGTTTACAAAAGCTTCAATCTTCTTTTTGATATCGGAAACGAAAACTTAAGCTATGTTCTCAATAAAAATTATTAATATTATACTACCACTAAGAAATAATAATTATTAATATACTATATGGAAAAACTGTGTAAACTTATGAAAGAAAGAATAAAGCGTTTATAAATAAGAAATAAATATTTTTGATTAAATTGTTGTATGATTTCTAAGTTACGAATATAATCATCATTCTCTGAACCTTTTTCCCAACTCAGTTGGGGTCGGCTTTCCAGTCTAACTGTGATGCGACTGAACTTCGATATTTGCCGTGAAGCGACTGCCATCTGACCTCCACAACCAATGGTCCAATGACCAATGGCGATATCAAAGTTCTAAGTTAGACTGGTTGGACTTTTGAGGGCTCCAACTACCCGTAACGACTGTCATAGAAGTTTGTATGGCAACCGGGACTGACGACTTAACGTGCTCTCCGAGGCACGACCAGACCAGTGCAAACAGCCATATTCAATTCATGCATACAACTTTTTTGCACTGAGCAGGGATCGAACCCGCGCCCCGTGCGTAGCAGTCGCAAGCACTACCGCCGCAAGTTACGAATATAATACACTGGTCCAAAATAAACCTATCTACTTTTTATTAAGATGACAAATATATTTGCGGAGGTAGGTATACAATATTACTATTAACAATGAAACGGTAGTTAGCATAATAATAACAACCGTATTAATGTCGCTCTCTAATACGCTCATAGCTAGTAAAGCCACTGGCGCCATCTAGTTTATTTTTTATAAACGAGTTTGACAGTTCATAGGATTATCGATCTTAAGCTAGCCAGCCATGCACTTTTGCAGCTTACTGTACGCGATTTCTTTATTTGCTCATACAGAAAATGTCTAACTACGCGCATTCGGATTATGGTGTACTTTAAAGAATAAAGAATTATAATATAAATCTATCTATCTTCAACCCACAGGCGCCAGCACGTGAAGGCATGGGTGTTAAAGAAATAGCAGTGATACTACATAATCTGATGGCCCGTCTCGGACATCAAAAGTACTATATACAGGGTGGAGATTTTGGGCAAGACATTGGTTCAGTCATGGCCACCTTGCTCCATGACAACATACTCGGGTTCCATACTAACAATCCTGTAGTCAGGGAGACAGTGTTTAAATCAAGCAATACTATATTGGGTATGTATTCTACTATTACTGGAAATGGGTATACAGGTACTGTAACATCTTTAGTGCCCCATCAACCTTACCTGCTAGTCAGCATCCTTGGTGTAAAACTTCCTCTTGGAGATGACGGCAGCCCTGGTTGTATCCAAAGGTTGTGGTTTGTACCCCGGATCAACTTTATTTTAAGCTCTATTCTGTTCCGTGATAGACTTATGATAACTGCCGCTGACCCCAACTCCTGATAGGAATACTTACGCTTGAGCCTGTCTGTTAATCAACAGTTGAACTTTGCCCCACCGTGATCCCCATACAAGATGTATGGGGATCACGGTGGGGTAAAGTTCAATCTTGGCTGAATTACAAAAAAATTAACAATTCACATGCTTATTAACAATCTTGCAGCCATTCCCTTGTTTAATCAGCTGTTCGATTATCTGGCCCTGGATTTTGGAGGCAGGTTCCGCAGATGTATTATGACAAGACAAGAGACATTACATTTTGAAAATAATATGAAGCCGGACACTTATGGTAAGGACTTGAATTTAATGGATTTTCTTCATATCCCGGGTGAATCTAAAGTCTGCAGGAGCCGGGGCTCTGCACTCATACCCTTCGTTTTCATTACAAATATAACTCATATACGTTTGGAGCACTATACTAAGCAGAAAAGTCTATTTCAGGTATTGCTCTGACCGAATCCCCAGCTGGATTGGCAGCCTATATTCTGGAGAGATTCTCCACCTGTACCAGGGTGAACAATGAGGGCTCATCCGACGGGGGGCTCTTAAGCAAGTTCTCGCTGACACATCTAATAGACAATATCATGATATACTGGATCACCAACTCTGTTACTAACAGCATGAGAGTTTATAGTAATTCCTACTCTGACATGGTGCTTATGGATCTGTACGTATATAATATCTATTATTTGTATGTTACCGGCAATGTGTATAATGCAGGCATTCTTTACAATGCTTAGGCAATGTAGGCTAATATAATTATTCCTAATACTGTTTTAGGATCCCAACACAAGTGCCTACATGGGGTATCAAGTTTAAACACGAGCTGGTATCTGCCGACAGCTGCCTGGCACAAAAGTACGAGCGGTATTTACAAACCACTGTTGTAGAAGATGGGGGTCACTTCCCGGCTATGCAACACCCCCAGATACTCGCCAACGACATATATAAAGCCGTTACAGCATTCCGTAATATTCATGACACTGACTTAAAGTAAGTATATAGTTCTGTTTTCTATTACCCTGCATCACCCTCGCCCACCTCGTACAGTCTTCAGCATTCCTATCAGTGAGACCATTGCCACGGACGTTACACCTTTCGCCATAATTTTAGGACCCAAGTCGCAAGAGAAACTAGCCCTTGGCGCGCGTGCATTGTTTTGATGGCCGTACTAATACCACAGTATAACGAGTGATCTTACAGTAGTTCATCGCGTTTGATGTTTGGTTGTTGGGTTGTCACTTCAGTATTTATTTCTTTACTACGTCCATTATAAATTATTGTATTTTAGATAGCTCACTGACAGTGGCCGGTATAACTTTGTTCTAGCGTCAACACCTGAAAATCCTAACAAAATTTAGGCGCCAATACGTCATTTTTCATTGACAACGTCACGTCAGTCAGAAAGCAATTTTAGTGATGTAGTTAGTCCATCAACTGTGTTTTTATTATAATATAAATTGAAAATGTCACAATCGATATCGACTACAGAAAGTAATTCTTCTAAAAAATATTAAATAACTGGCGGTTTATAACCGATTTCTAAACAACAATTTGTATATTTATAATTTTTTATATTTGTATGTTTTTTTTTTTCATTTACGTATATGCGATCAGTCAATAAGACTATGAGCAAATGTGGTGGAGTTATATAGCAGGTGAGGGGCTACTGCCAGCGCAGTAACTTCCCTTTATATCATATACTAGCTGTCCCGGCAAACTTCGTTTCGCCTTAGAAATTAGAATCAATTAGCTGTATCAAATTCTCCTAATTATTTTGAGAACGGAAAGCATTTCGATTCGGGCCCATACGCCCACGGAGCTCCCGACACTAATAGGTCACCGGGGCCCATACTTACACCTACGGAGCCTATATACCTATGGGACCCATACAACCATATGCTCCTCTACGCTCAAGGGCGTTCATACTACCAATAAGCCACCATAAATATTTTCGCGGCCCAAGCAACGGGCATTTTGTTAATTCAGAAGAATGTCTACTAATCACCCTGTGACGATATTTGCACGCATTATGTCAATTTTATATCAAACGTCAGATAACATAGTAGAATATCATACAGCAGTATTAGAATAATAAACACATTTTTTTCCAATTCGTATTCCAAATTCAAAATTTAGACATGGCGTATGTCGGATCAGCTATTTTATATGGTGGTTATGTATTCTTCAATTTTCTAATTTCCCGCGCAATTTTCTTCATTTTTTCTTTCATAAGAACCTTCTCCTAACAATAACGAACACAACAAAAAAAGAATTAGCGAAATCGGTTCAGCCTTTCACGCGTGATGTCGTGACCAAGGGAAATAGGGGTTCATTTTTATAATGGTGGTTATGTATTCTTCAATTTTCTAATTTCCCCCGCAATTTTCTTCATGTTTTCTTTCATAAGAACCTTCTCCTAACAATAACGAACACAACAAAAAAAGAATTAGCGAAATCGGTTCAGCCTTTCACGCGTGATGTCGTGACCAAGGGAAATAGGGGTTCATTTTTATATATATAGATATGGCCAGTCCTCTTGCTGACTCTACTGGTTAAAGATGTCTCGCCGTTTCTTTAGGCGACGAATGCTTTCAGGGACTGTGAGCTGTCCCGCAAGTTCATTAGGATGCGTCTGAAGTCGCCTTTTGTATTTATCGTCGGAGGTACTTACCTCGTCTTTGACCATCGGCATGTTTAGGTTCTCATGGATCTCTGTTGTTCTGATAAACCATGGTGCATTTGATAGATTCAGAATGTAGTTTTGCACTCTTTGCATAATCATTATGTTGGAATTACTGGCCGAGCCCCATAGCTGCATTCCATATGTCCAGATTGGCTTGAGAATAATTTTATAGATGAGAATCTTGTTATCGATGGCTAACTTTGAGTTTCTGCTAAGGAGCCAGTGGAGATTTCTATAGTTGTAGTTGATCTCGTCTCTTTTCATTTGAATGTGTTTCCTCCAGGTTAGCCTGCGATCTAAGTGCATCCCCAGGTACTTAACAGTCTTGGTGTGGTAGCTGGGTGCCGTTTAACGTGACTGGTGGACAGTCACCTTTACATAGGGTGAAGGTTACATGTACGGATTTAGATACACTGGCAGC
This sequence comes from Eilema sororculum, assembly GCA_914829495.1. Taxonomy (NCBI): domain Eukaryota; kingdom Metazoa; phylum Arthropoda; class Insecta; order Lepidoptera; family Erebidae; genus Eilema; species Eilema sororculum. The sequence goes on from OU618532.1 coordinate 7,484,272, forward strand.
AATTCTCCATTTAGCTAACCATTTCTCGATTCCAGTCAGACTCTTTTGTAGGTTATGTGAAGCCTGGGCTGGGCTCCTACTTGAAGATAGCAATGCTGTATCATCTGCAAAAGTTGCGACAGTAACGTCAGGAGTTTGTGGTAAGTCCCGCAAAGATATCATAAAAGATGTGCAGCCATTTTCTCGAACTTGTAATATTCTGTTACTTATGTATGATTTCATGATCATGAAGTAATTATGTGGTAGGTAGTAGGGTTTTTACTTTAAATAGCAATCCTTTATGCCACGCTTTGTCGAAAGCCTGTTGTATGTCAAGGAATGCTGGTGAACAATATTCCTTTTTTTTTCAAAGGATTTTCTGATAGCCTTACAGACTCTATGGACTTGTTCTAGGGTGGCGTGTTCTTTCCTGAAGCCAAATTGGTGGTCAGGGACAATATGTCTTTCATGGAGTTCATGTGAAAGCCTCTGTAGCAAGGATCTTTCAAAGAGTTTAGACATAACTGGGAGCAGACTAATAGGCCGATATGAGGTAACTTCATGAGCAATTTTGCCGGGTTTGTGAATCATCACGATTTGAGAGACCCTACATATGTCTGGAAAGTGTCCGATTCTTAGAATGGCGTTAAACAGCATTGTAAGATATACTATAGCTTTGCGTGGCAGCTCTTGAAGGACCTTCTTGTCTATGAGATCGAATCCTGGGGCCTTTTTGTTGTCCATAGATTTAATATTTCTGTGGATTTCTCTGGGTGTTATTAGTTTTAGCGGTGTGTCGAGTTGGAAATCTTGCATGAGCACAGAATCAATTTCTGTTTCATCTGAATTCGGATCCGGCCCATTTGGTGTGAAGATTCGACTTAAATGATCTGCAAAGACCTCTGCTTTATTTTTGTCAGTTCTAGCCCATTTACTATCTGCAGTTTGAATTGGAGGTTTCGGGCGCAATGGTCGAAGTTTTTGCAGGCTTTCCACAACGAGTAGTTCGTCGCTTTTGTGGCAGAGAGATTTTCCAAATAAGTCTCGATGGCAACATTATTTGCTTCGGATATTAGTAGTTTTAATTCCTTGCTCGCTTTGTTGTAAATCTTCTTGTCGTTGGGATGCCTACTAGTATGCCATATCCGCCGGAGTTTCCAGCTGATTTGTCATATTGACAAAGCAGCTAAATTAATAACCACCCACAGGTTTCGTCACAGGTTTTCAGGGCCACTTTAAGTTCCAGTTTCTCATGAACTAGTTCTCGAAAAGAGTGCCAGTCAGTACTTCTGTTATATAGGGTTTGCTTTTTTTCAACATCAAGAACAGTACTTCCCACTGTCAGTATTACAGGTACATGATTTGTGTTACCATCCAAGAATGTTTGTATGTTGTAGAAAAGTTTAGATAGGCCCTTTATGACCAAGAAATCAATGACATCTGGCAGTCTCTTTGGATCAGTGGGCCAGTTTGTAGGATCACCTGTTGATATTGTGTTAATGTGGTTCTTATATAGACTCTTTTTGAGCTCTCTCCCTCTGGTGTTAGTAAGTCGAGACGCGCAGTGAATGATTTTTACGTAACAATGATTTTTGTAACTCCGTCATATGTCAAAATTCTTTTTTATTTGAAAGAGGTTTATTCCAAAATGGTCCCATTTAAATTGCATAATGATCTGATGATGGGTTTCAGGGACAGGTGGTATCAGCATGTTGGAATATTCTTCTAGAAGTCAGTTGTTTTGTTTTGGAGATTAGCGTGTACGTTATGGTCCACAATCGTTTTTTAATATATTTGTAAATTGTAGGTATAGACACGAAACATAATAATGTACAGGAAGATAATAAAATTCCACATGAAATCATAAATATTTATCATAATATTTTCATTTATCGATTAATTATTTTTTAGTCGAGATTTTTAACTTTGTCGATATTTTAAATTTTCATGCAATCACAACTTCCATCTGTCTAAAGTACAATAATATGATGGCCGGGGTATAATTTATTTTTCCGTAATTTCGTATAACCCCTATTTGATCTCTTTTTTCTGTCAAGGCACATCAACTAGCTGATGCCCGCGGCTCCGCTCGCATGGATGTCGGCTATTGTGACTTTTGGTTATATCGTCGGTTCTACTCAACCAATTATGATGATCAAACAAAAAACGTAATATTTTAAGTCTGAGTTTTTGAATTTGGATTTGTAGATTTCGATTTTCGACTTCGACATCGATTTTGATTTCGATATCGATATCGATATCGGTTTGGATTTGAATGTTGATTTCGGTTTGGATTTGAATGTTGATTCGGGTTCGGGTTCGGATTCGAACTCGAATTTGAATGAAATAAAATCGCTTTCGTGTGTGGGTGCTGTAGGCTTAGGACTGCAGGCCGCCCAATACGATCTGAAACTGCAGGCGGACTGATCGTGGGTGGGCTCCTTAAGAATATATATTTTGCGGTCCAAAATGGCGGACGTGACATTTCCAACAAAGTCAATATGGGTATCACTTTCGAGGTTTTCGGGGTGGCTAATTACGAATATATCAACCATTTTGCGATCCAAGATGGCGCTTAAAACCCTGAAAACGATACCCATATTGATTTTAGTCAAAATTTCGTGTCCGCCATCTTGGATCGCCAAATAAATGATATTTTCGTAATCGGCTACCCCTAAAACGCCGAAAACGATAAAATTGCGTACAGTTGGAGTTCAAGATATATGGCGAGATGTTTGCCTTCAGTAGTAGCTACTTTGAAATCAGTGTTGTAATGTTTAGACACAAAATACGTAAGCAAACGATAGATATTAACAATTTTAACGATGGTTTATAGCTTATAAACTTGCATTACTGTGCGAGTTAGTTTGTACTTTATTTCATAGTTGCAAGAATCGAGGTTCTTTTAAACTTGAGTCTTTGCGCCTACTTTATGTTCTATGTAATATTGTGTGCTAGTGTATGGTATGGTTGTAATTATGGCATACATTTGAATCGTGGCTAGTTAATTTAAATTTTACGTTCAGTTTTTTGCATTCACTATACATACAAAATTGATTTACAGAAAAGGATCTAAATCACCTCAAAGGAACCTCGTGGTAGAAACTAAAGAAACACTCAAGCCAGAAGCAAAGGAAAACCACAATCCAAAAACAAAAGAGACCAAACCAGAAGCTAGCCAGCCAGCTAGGACCAAACCAGAAGCAAAAGAAACCAAATCAGAAACCCTCAAACTACAAGCAAAGAATACAGTCTACGATTTCGAAGTGAAAGATATAAATGGTAACCAAGTAAGTTTAGAAAAGTATAGGGGCAAAGTACTCATCATCGTGAATGTAGCTTCGCAATGCGGATACACTAACACCCACTACACGCAACTCAACGAGCTGTATGAAAAATACGCTGACAGAGGGCTCCGTATATTGGCTTTCCCTTGTAACCAGTTTGGTGGCCAGGAACCTGGGACACTCAAGGAGATAGTCCAGTTTACTCAAAAGAGAAACGTAAAATTCGATATCTTCGAGAAAATCGACGTTAACGGAGATAATACTCATCCCTTGTGGGAGTTTCTGAAAAAAGCTCAAGGTGGTACTCTTGGAGATTACATCAAATGGAATTTTTCCAAGTTTATCATTGATAGGAATGGTGTTCCAGTTGAACGATTTGGACCAAACTATAATCCGTTTGATTTAGAACCATATTTAGAAAAATATTGGTAATTTATTAGACATTGTTAATATTGGTCACTGGTTCTATATAAATCAGAGGGCTTACCATGTTAAAATGTTATGTTCTGGCGAGAAAGAGTAATGGGGCTGGCCCACTATACACCCTGGGCGTCATGGCACACATTGGGAAAAGCCTATGGGACCCGTAATGGGCTGCCATATAATAATTGATAAGCATAATGGTTTTCTTCCTTTAGAAGAAAACTTACTCAGGTGGCTGTGATAATGAAGGATAATAACATGACTTCCAACGACGTACCCCGCTGGAAGTAAGTAAGCAACATGGTAGACATACTCATAAGGGGCCAATATTATAAATATAAATGCCAAAGGGAACAAGCTAATTGCTATGGATATAGATAAGGGATATGATTTTAAAACTTTTTATAACGTTTACTATTGTAATAATTAACGGGATACTGTTCATTTATTTTTTCTTCACCTATCCCACTTGGGTGAGAAAATTTTTAATTTTTTCCCACGGTTCACTGTAGATTTTAAGTGCCAAATTTTGGGAAACTTGATGAAAGAATTAAACATGATAAGTATCCCGTATAATAGGCAACGGATTGTGCAATAAGGGTAGCAATAAGCACAGTAGCACGAGAATGAGCTTATAAGACAATGACTTGTAACGACTACCTCAAGCTGTACCGGCATGCGGCAGTGTTGTGAAAGTACCATAAGATTATAATAATAATTAACTGATGGTAGTTTTAAGAGATATTCAAATGGCAACAACATAATTAACCTTCCATATTTTTTCTTAAAAATCAGTTGAATATTGTACAATTGTGTTGTAAAATAAAATAGTCAAAAAACAATTAATTGTTTATCGATGGTGTTGTTACCAAATCGTATTTCTACAAAATGTTTTGTTCGGTGGTACATTAATAATTAAGAATATTTTAACGTTACTGTAGGGTTTAAGAATAATAAATTAATCAAATGTTTTACAAGTTCTCTTTGGAACGGCATACCCCTAGGGTATTTAAGCAAGGGATCTTAGTGGATGGACCCATAATAATATATGAAATACCTATTAAATTCTATTAAAATATGATTGCATTTTCATTTATCTATTTGGATATGACTTTTTTAATACTTGTGTGTTCCTATGCGTGTAGATACTAACTAAAATGAAACAGTAATATAAAATCAAAGATATATAATAGAAACTCCTGCGCAGGTTGCCTGTGGGTACTACACATTAGGCTCGTAGTTTCAAACGGATTGCCTGTTCAGTCTCAATTTGGACAGGTCGTGTATTGTGTTGCGGGAACTCGTTTCACTCCACTGCAATTCGGGGATCGCCGCTATCAACTGTAAAAATGCATGAACCCTATGAACATTAGCTGCGAGGGCGAAGCTGCTAGATGGGTATGGGAAAGGTTAAGTTTTAATACTTACCTTACTATTTTTTTGGTCTGGCAGGAAAAAATACCTCATACGCATACTTTGAGTATTTACTACTAGCCTACTAAAGAAATGCCTAAATTATTCTGCCGTTTTCAGTGAACGACGACACACAACAACATTATTCGTTCGTAGAGGATGCGTGCCTGGCGTTGTAGCACAATCCAAATTCTTCTGAACGACCACCTTTTGAGTGTCTGTTGTAACAGAGTGTAGTAACGGATATGACAGTCAATTTTGGGTTAATGCTGATGCCAGCTACTTCATTTTCATTTGGCGCTTGGCCAAACTCAATTGCATCCGAAGCTTTTCGTCGTCTCTTAATTATGAATACCCTGTATCTAGTTTTTAGCTGTTATATTCTACCTACCAGGTTTTATACAAAATTGACTAAATAAGTACTACTTTAATCAGGTAATTCTATACAACTACGAATTATGTACCCTCAATAATGCATGTAAATCATAATTTACAAAGTTTGTTGCCGCGATGTACGTTATTGCGAAAGTTTACTATCGCGATGTTCGTTGTTGCGAAAACTCTACTGGGATCGGTGATGTAGGTTACTAGGTACGAAAGATTACCACTGCGATGTGTGTTACTGGAAAAGTGAATTGTCGCGATGTTTGCTATTGGGAAAGATTTGTATTTGTATTTATTTATTCATTTACAATTTTTACATCGTGTTTGAACATCGTTTGTACACATACATTGCATATATAAATAAAAAACATAAGAAAATCAACAATCAAAAGAAGTGGAAAATATCATCATGACACGTAAAAAATAACAGTGTAATTACATTATACCTCTGCTGTCAGTATAAAATCTATTTATTTAATATCTCATCGACTGAATAATAACACCCCTTTAACAGAAAAGCCTTCAATTTGTCGTGGAACTCTCTTTTGTAAATAATGGTTTTTAAGTCTAGAGGCAGTTTGTTGAAAATTCTGATGGAGTTGTAGAGCGTACTATGCTTTACGACGTCCAGGCTAGGCACAATTTAGCTCTGAAAATCTTTCCTGCGAGTGCTTTCTCTAACCCTTCTTTCATCATCAGATTCATAATCGTGTATATGCTTAGCAAAATTGTTTAGCAGTACCAAAATGTATAGGCTACCATTGCGATGTACGTTACTGCGAAAGTTCTTGACTGTCGTGATGGTAGTTTCGGTATTACCTACGCAGTGACGTGCACTCACATTTTTAGAAGGGCTGACAAAAAAATAGCTACTTCAATAATGTGTATGAAACTGATAATTGATATTATGAGAAAATATTCATTTAGCGATACCCCAACCTGAAGACGAAGACCTGTCTGTTAAATAGTGACTGAAGAGTAAGGGTGAGCAGGAGTCACAATCAAAACTAAAGCAATGACAAAAGGTAAGATCTAAGCGTAACCATTTATTATTATTTTAAAAATAGCAGTCGCAATTTTGGTAGTTAACACTGCTAACAGGTGTAGCAGGTATAAAATATTTCGAAGCACGGACCGGGATAAAGTCTCACGAACACGAACGTTACGTGGCTGTTAAATTATGATCGAACATTAACAAAAGCAATTTTCATAAAATCATACATACATACGTACTTAAAATCACGCTTTTATCCCCGGAGAGTATAGGCAAAGATGAATTGCCACCCACACATTACATTTCACCATTTATTGTATTCGGTCCTACATTAGGGACGAGCCTATTGCCGTATTTCGGGCATTATTGTTGACTCGAGCTCTGCTTCTGAAGCCGAATGTAGGCTATATATAGGGTAAACAGCCCTATCCCTTAGTTGCCTTTTACGATACCGCATGGGAAGTGATAGGATGGCCCAAATTCTACTCTGTCGGGAAACTCGCGATTGAATTCGAAAAAAGTAAATGAAAAAAAGAGCATTCCTCCTGTAAGGAAAGGTCGTGGGTTCAAGTCCCACTTGAGCGCTTTTTTTTTCAGATGTATTTTGTACTTAAAAAGTTAGCATAATAAATGCTATAAAAAATTAATTCAAATATATGGGCGGAGTCATCAAAAATCATTGTTTAAAAATGGTTGAAAAATCATTAATTGGTTCCAACAGTTCGTAAAAAAGTTGGTAGATGGCTCCACCCTCGTCCTTAAAGACGGATATAAAGAGAAGGGGAATTTGAAGTGATTCAGGTGTGGCTCAATAGCTCAGTTGGAAGAGCATTCCCCCGTAGGGAAAGGTCGTGGGATCAAGTCCCACTTCAGCGCTTCTTTTTCTCGAGGTGTTTCGAACTTAAAAAGTTAGCTTATTAAATGATATTCAAATTTCATTCAAAAAAATTCAAAAAAAATGTACTCAAGAAAAATAAAAGGTAGCTGGGACGGACTGGGTGGCCAATGCGGGTGATCGGGAGCAGTGGCGCACATTGGGAGAGGTATATGTCCAGCAGTGAACTGCAATAGGCTGATGATTGTTTGATAATTTTAATCAATTACAAGCTTTGCTCATTGATTAGTTATGCGAACAAATATTCACAATCACCAGTAGTAGCAACCTTGCACTGTTAACAGCATGTTAGCAAAACTGTAATCATCGCAGTAAAGAACATCGCAATGGTAAATTTTCGCAGTAACGTACATCGCATAGCTAAACTTTCGCAGTAATGTACATCGTACTGGTATACTTTCGCACCTCTATCCAGTTTTATATCGATTTGATAAACAATTTGGTAGAGTTCCAATCATCTAATGTTCTGTTTGAGTTACAGGGTCAATATTTTACGAAGAATATAAAATTTCAATGTGATATTTCTGTCTCATTTTCATGAAACGTGGGCAAGACAGATAATTAACATAACATAAACATAAACTCACGCCCATTTTCCCCGAAGGAGTAGGCAGAGGTGCTAGCACCCACATTTCGCCAGTTTAGGTCCCAATGTAATAGACAGATAATTGCCTTGGTGAAAGCAAAATACCTATCGACTTTACGGTGACAAACCTTTTTTCTACCTCGAACATCGAATTGGTAAAGTTTCTTGGTAACCAACATCACAGTAAAGAACGTCATGATAATAAATATTCGCAATAACAGGTACATCGCGAGAACTAACTTCTCAATTCTGATATACACTCCCTCAATATAATCTATTCGACTAACGTTACGGTACTTATAACTACATCAGATTATTTCAGGGGCCCTTTATGAACTAAAGTGTTGGCAAGATGTATTTTATGAATTTTATGAAGGCCCTTCATAAAATACGTCTCGCCATATACCAATGGCTCTAAATCTACGAGTACAATCTACCATACTCATAATACATATTTACATTTCATATTAGATTTTCATATTTTTAGGAGTTAAAGGGAAATAAATACAATACACATACAATAAAAAAAATGATTTTACTTTTATTGAAGAAATGAATACTTACTGTAAGATTCAAAATGTCTCCCGCACCTTGTGAAAGTATCATTTGAAATAATTATACATAAAGTAATAAATTCATAGTCCTATTTTACACATTTTAATAATACCTGATACTGTTATTACTGAATGATACCAATACTATACTAACCCCCCACGTTTCTCATACATTTGTCAGACCACACAACCAATGAGTACGAAGTATTGCGAGTTGACACAAGTTTGATAAATGTTCTAGAAACAAGGGGTACATCTACAGTACAACATTAACTTGTGAAGTTTGACTCGCAAAATTGGGTATTTAACCTTCTAGTTACTTTTAAATGCCAAAACAGTAGGAAATTACCCAATAATTTTATTATAAGGATAGAAACTTCACTGCAACTTACAATATCCACTTAGTGGACATTTAAATTTGCCAATGAAATTGTTTTACAGTGACTGGACTCAAATATTCTACAATACATAAACAAATTACTCAATATAATTTACTTCAAACATTACTTCTATAAACCACTATAAGCAATGTCTGAAACTTTGGAATATATATTATTTTCAATACAGGTATTGTCTTTCCTAGTACTAAACTTTCCTTTATACCATGAATTACATTGATAAATAATTAATAAGAAATATTGAATTTCAAATCTGTCTCTGGGATGCTAAAGAGAGTAAGTCTTACTTGATTAGATAGTACTTTTACCCTTATTTATTAGAGGCACCGAACTTATTACATGATTTTAGTACATCCAATTCAGATGTTCACGGGAAACCTGTCCCAATCACTTTAAAAACAACATATTTCCAAAGATTCTAACTTGTGCTTACTGTACTATTAGTTAAGGTATATCTTTAATAACCTCAGCAAGCTCTTCCCGTGTGAACATGTGGAAGAGAGACCCCGGAGTCATGGTGACCACCTCAACATTGTTTTCAGAAAGCTTCTCCTCCATCACTTGCTTGAGAATAGTTAGAGCAGACTTGATGGCTTCTTTGAGAGTCATTGACTTGTGGTATGCTTCCTGTGGTGCACAATATTTTGATTAGTTTTTACAGTATGCTGGGCAATACTGCAAGATGCATTGAGCTTGAACTGGTAAGAGGGTATAAAAATGCTAAACGATTGATAGGGCCTCTCAAGTTAGACAGGAACTGTGATAGCACAGTGGCAGACCTCATAACCTTGGGAGACAGATTCCATGTGTACATGACTCCAACAACCTATTCATTGGGTGCAAGGATAGTGGGTACCAGTAGCTATGAGGTTAATTAGTACCAAAATTCACTTAATAGTTGGCTTTAGAAGATTTATCTCACCTTTAAACTCTGTTGGGCTCCCTCACTGCCAGAACCAATAGCTTTTGCATCATACTGTACAAACGTTCCAGAAGGATCCATGTGAAACAGTTGAGGGCCTTTCTCATCAATACCTGAAAAAAGAACAATGGCTAAAACTTGAGCACTTGCAGGCTTTTAAAACTATATGACTTCCACTATGCATGGAATACCAGGATGAGCAAACCATTATTGGATTTATCTGTTTGGAAAATCATTTGCAATAGAGGCTGAAACAGTCCAGTTGATGTCTGTTGATTCCTTCAAATAGTGGTGGCAACAGATCGAATGTGGGTGCTATTATCCCATATAAAGAAACTTAATTGTCTTCTTATTGTAGACACTACAAAAGATAGATGTCTCTAGTTACTAACCTGCAAACATCACAGCAACACCAAACGGCCTAGACATGGCAGTACCACTGTCATCATCGCTGTCTCCGAACTGAATGGCAAGGTTGGACACAGCCTGTGCACAAGACTCCACACTCATGCGCTCGTTGTACACAAACCAATGATTCTGGCTTTCCACACGAGCACGCTCAACTAAGGTCCTAGAAAAGAATAATGTACTTTATCCTACCTGTACAAAGAATGATCAATTTGTGCAAACAAGTTGTCACCAGTAGAAATGTTTACTATCTATGATATGTTTTGATAAATTAACATTGAATGTATGAAAGCACCATATAGCAATTTGATTAATTCCATTACATGCACATTTTATTGCCATAAAATGCACATATTCTGTTAAAACTGAAATGGTGATAACAAAACAGTTTTAGGTATATTAGATAGACACAATCAGTAAGTTTCTTTGCATGAGACAGTAGAATTGACATTTTCTTGTTTATTATAGCTTTCAAGTCTCTTTTTGCAGATAAAATACTCTGCACATTAGTTTATATAATTATTTTAAAGGAATTCAACAGCTTCTTACCTCGAGTCAGCCATCAGCCCTGATACAGCACAAGCAATATGTCTATCAACCTCGACGATCTTCTCAATGGTAGTAGGTTCCATCAAAGGAGACGTGATTCGCTTCTCCACGGCCAGAACTACTCCTTCGGAGGTAGAAATGCCGATAGCGGTCGACCCAAGCTTGATAGCTTCAATAGCATATTCCACTTGGAACAACCTGCCTTCCGGGCTGAATGTGTTGACACCACGGTCATATTCAGATCGTGTAAGAAACATCTGAAAATATAATAACTCCGTATACCGGTCTAGGTTAGGAAAGATGACAAAGCGTTTTACAAAATTTCTCCTTTACGGTAACAGCATTTTTAATAGTAATATTGCTTTATACGCACCTTTGTTACTTTTTCTGTTAAAAAAGAGAACAATTTCGTGATCTATACGATAGTCAAAGTACGAAATGAGTAATCAAATTTTACACTTGAGCCGACAAGTACGCCAAACAAATTCTACAGCAAAATGCCGATTGCCGAGCCAAAGCCAAACCAAATGGGAATAGCACTGTCATGCATGTCATGTCAAATTGTCAAACTCCAATTTCAGTTCAACAGTCCAACAATCAAAAACGAAAAATCAGCATCAGGGTAGTGTAGTCCGATTTTAGTCGATTAATTTGAAAAGTTATAAGTATAATTTTATATTACTTAAAACCATGTGCACATTGAGTAATAATTATTTAGTTTCTATGAACTTATTTCGAAGGCGAAGAACATATTGATAATTCATATCATACTGTCTAATAAAATAAAATAATAAATTGACGATTTTCGAAAGAAACTGACTAAATGTACGTTGTAATGAACAATAACACAAACAATGAGAAAACTAGTTGACTAATTACCCAAAAAATAAAAAAAAATTATAATAAACAGTACAATTTAAAAATATATAATAATATTATTTTATAGTTGATTTATGAATATTCATCAATCACAGAACAGAAAAAACTAGAATATATGATCTGAGTACATCCTTATTGTTGACAAATTGGTCTGAATTCGGAATCAGAGGATATTTTGTTTACGGACTTTACGGTCGGATTCTGAATCGGATGTACACTGTACAACTCACGGCATTGACAGCTCATAGAATGTCAAAAGGCATTAGGAGTTTGGGTTCGCACGAAACGCCTGCAGAGGCCGATAGTGAGGTAGGGTGCCAACTGACATTTGACAGCATAGTTTGACAGTAAAATTGTCACTCAGCGTTCAGTTGACGTTCAGTATTGTTTGAATTTAATTATTACCTATATATTTTACCAATAATTTCCGTTCCGCTTATCCTCTCAATATCTCAAACTGTGCTTATACGCTCTCTAAATTGTATCTGCCTGTTTGCTCTGCAATTTTTACTTTGAAAATGCCGTTCATTGAATGTTGTGTACCGTCGTGTCGGAAGACCAAGTACGATGAAACTTTGTATCGATTACCTCGAAACGAAACCTTACAACGCAAGTGGCTCAATCAGCTCGCACCATATTGCCCAGGACTTGTACAGTTGACTTAGAGAAAGGAAGATTTGTTCAAGACAATTTGAACCAAAATGTCTCATTGGCAAGAAAAGACTTTATAATGCTAGACATGCCAGGTTAGTTGTTTGAATAACCTATACAACTCACTAGAGTTAAATAGGTACTAACCTAACTCTTGTAATAATACTTTTTACAATTTTTGTATTGTTGGCTTGTCACAAATTAAAGCACTGATTGTTATAATTGTTAAATTTCAGTTGAAACTGATCACACTTGTGTGAAAATGTCAACAATGTTAGATCACACATATTGCAAGAGGCCGTCATCGAGTGATTCTTACCCAAAATAACAAATGTTTCAGAACAAGACTGTACCTTGCCCTCTACATCAGTATGTATGCTCTATTCACTTCTTGTCGTTATTATATATAAATATATGAATGTATTCCGAGACTTTGCCTTTAGCTTAACATCAGGCGAGGTAAAGTCAAATTGACGTGTCCAGTATAAAAAAAAAGGTTTTGGTTAATTTTTCGTTACGTCGTTACCTCATTAAGCTACATGCAAAGTCTGGAAAAAAGGGTCACTATCGTAAACATGTACCATGTTAACAGTGGTGACACTCAGCTTGACTGCCTGATATGATATGGATGGCATCTTCATCTTATCAGCATATCTATGGTCTATAGGTAGCGGCACGTAAGTCTAGCGGTGACAGTTTATGCGCAGAAGTCGAAAATAAGGTACCCCGGGGGAGACAAAGGGCGCGGGCGGGCGTGCGCGAGCGCTTATTGGCTTTCCGGCCGTGCTTCGTCCCGCGCGCCGATACGACGCACCGTTCTCGTCTTGTGTACAGTCGCGTAAATTGTATTGTATTGTTATTCATTACAATAATTAGGTACTGTTAATTGTTGTGGTTTTCTATTAAGTTTCAGTTTGTTTTTTATTGACTGTTATTGTTTACTTTTATGTATTTGCGTTGATTTGAGACAGTGAATATGCCTAAACAAATACGATTTTGAGAAGATGATATGATGTGCATTTTTTTTAAATACAGAAATTAGTAGATTAATTGATTCATTAAAACAGATTAAAAGTGAGATAGACGGCAATTTAATGAAAGGCGTGCTAACGTCATCGTCATCAGACTCTGCATGATTATTATTAAATAAAAATTATCAAACATTATTTTCAATGTTATTTTAATTATATTTTTACAGAAAATTCACTGCACAGATGAACTTAAAATGCAAAACTGTATCAGTACACAAAATTTCATGAAAATCGGTATATATATCGGTATATATAAGTATATAAATATCTGTTATACATAAGATACCTACTAGCTTAGACATAGAAAAATGACAAACAAAAACACTTCCTTTATTATTAAGATATTGTAATAGTAGATACCTAACAATTAAGTACGCGACTGTACCTATGCGCAAACATCCCTTCCACATTTTTTCACCGCTAGACTTACGTGCCGCTACCTGTACCATAGGTAAAGTTGTTACTAATACTACCATTATACATGTTCGTATGGCGACCGGGACCGACGGCTTAACGTGCTTTCCGAGGCACGACTAGACCAATGCAAATAGTCAAATATAAGCATACAAATATTTGCACTGAGCGAGGATCGAACCCGCGCCTCCTGCGTAGCGGCCGCGTTCACTACCGCCACGTCACGGAGGCTGTAGGTAAAGTGGTTACTACAACCAAAGATTCTTGATATTTATTTATCTTCAGTTTAACAATTACGATATGGATGTATTGTAATTAAAATAACATTAAAAAGCTGAATGGAGAAATTGCTTTACATGGATATTGTAAAGCAATTTCTCCTATAACCTCCCTAAATTAATGAGTTATCAAAAGCAGAACAATGATAGAATGTCTTGGAACATAAGTAAAATCACATAGAATAAATTGTTTATAATTTGTGCAATATTTGTACTACATTTATCAACGTACATAATATTACTGACATGAGATTTTCATAAATTTTGATTGTTTTTATTATAACTTGTTAATCTTCTATTACATGTTATCTTACTGCACTGCTTAAGGGTAATAATTATATATCTCTACCTACTAATCTCCGTCCCGTCCCATGTTGTGAAAGATATTCCAAGAGATTGCCTAGTGTGATAAGGCCACCAATTGAGTCATTAAAGTGTGGTGAAATATTATATTACTAAAGCTAAACTTTTTTTCAGCTGTGAAGTCTAGAAGAGTGCGTTTGACAAGCAGTATTAAATGTTTGTCCCCAAAAGGCAGATTATTGAAAAAAATGAAGAAATGTCTGGGTTGAGCATGGTGCAGGCCCTGGCAGCAGACCACTATTTGGGGTGAACGGGTTGTTATTCAAATTGATAAATATCACAGTTATTGTCATTTACATTTTAAACAAATTGACTTTCATGTAGAATTTAATAAATGTTGTGATAGAATGTGTACTAATGCTAGCCATTTGAAACTACTAGATGAAATGTATAATAATATTGTAAGTGTACTTGTGAAGGCGGCTAAGTGCAGTTATTATGACAAAGCGATTGGACGGCGTAAACATAAATATGTTATCGGGTGGAATAGGTACGTTCGCAACGCACACGGGCGGGCCCGGCTTGCATACAAAACCTGGATACTGAACGGTAAGCCTACACAAGGCGCAGCTTTTACGGGTATGACTGAATCCAGAAAAATATTCAAGTCAAAGTTGAAATGGTGCCAAGCTCATCAAAACCAAATAAAAATGGACATTTTAGCTAAACATCACTTAAATAAAGATTTTAGTAAATTCTGGAAATCTACTAATAGATTGTGTCCCAGGCCGGGCCTACCTGTGAGTGTTGAGGGTGTGTGCAATCCGTGCGGGATAGGGGACCTGTTCCGCCAACATTTTGAAATACAGGCGCCTTTAAATTCTCAGCCGTTGCCCGTGCCTGGTCCTGAGGCCGTCTGTGGCGAGCGCGGCGTAACGTTTACGGCGAAACAAGTCGGGACCATAATAAAGAACATGGTGAGAGGTAAGTCGCCCGGACACGACGGTCTCAGCATCGAGCACCTGCAGCATGCGGGGGTACACTTGCCTCGCATTCTGTCAATGTTCTTTAACTTATGTATGGGTCATTCATACGTACCCGATGAATTAATGCGCACTGTTGTGGTACCTATTGTCAAAAATAAAACCGGTGACTCTTCAAGGTTAGCCAATTATAGGCCTATCTCGTTGGCAACTGTGATTGCTAAGGTGCTGGACAGTCTGCTTGAAGGCCAACTAGAAAAACATCTAATAATTAATGATGCTCAATTCGGGTTTCGACCCGGATTGTCAACAGAGAGCGCTATTCTTTGTCTCAAGCAGACTGTGCAGTACTATACAGCAAGAAATACGCCTGTGTACGCCTGTTACCTGGACCTATCAAAGGCATTTGACCTGGTGTCATATAATGTGCTATGGGCTAAATGGGAACGCGATACAAGTGTACCGCCGGAAATAATTCTATTATTTAGATATTGGTATGACAACCAACAAAATCGTGTAAGGTGGGCTGAATTCTATTCAGCAGAGTACAGGTTGGAGTGCGGCGTTAGGCAGGGAGGGTTAACCTCGCCCGCACTTTTTAACCTATACATGAACGGTCTGATCGATGAGCTCAGCGGCACTGGTATCGGGTGTCATATTGATGGTATTTGTATCAATAATATAAGCTATGCTGATGATATGGTGCTGTTGAGCCCATCGATTAGTGCCCTCAGGAGACTTATTAAAATTTGTGAGTCTTATGCCGAGGCTCATGGGCTCAAATATAACGCACTCAAGAGCGAGTTCATGCTTTTCAAAGCAGGTACGAAAGGTTTTAACAGAATACCACCAGTCATGTTGTGTGGTACACCGCTAAAAAGAGTTGCTAAATTTAAGTATTTGGGCCACTGGGTCTCGGAGGATTTAAAAGATAACGCTGACATTGAGCGGGAGCGCAGGTCCTTGGCTATCCAATGTGGCATGCTGGCCCACAGGTTTGCACACTGTAACAGGCACGTCAAGCGTCAGCTTTTTAAGGCTTTCTGCCAGTATTTTTATACGTGCGGCCTGTGGGTGAGCTTTACCCAGAAGGTATACAACGATCTGCGTATACAATACAACAACGCGTTCCGGGTGCTAATGGGACTGCCGCGTTTTTGTAGCGCATCTGCCATGTTTGCCGAGGCAAACGTGGACAGTTTTTCGGCGATCATGCGCATAAGAAGCGCCTCACTTTTACGCCGTACCCGCGGCAGTCCCAATACCATCCTTAAAGCGTTGGTTGATCGGTGGGACTCCCCGATCCTGGGGCGGTGGATTCAATTGCATGCAATAAAGTCTGATACCGCCCCAGGTTCGGGGTGGTGCACCCAAACTGTGTAACATTTTCATTGTTTTGTTTTATTATCTACTAACATTAGTTGTAAGTTTTTTACTAACAAATTTATGGAAGAAATTCTGAAATAAAAATATATTAATATTATTATATTATTATTATTATAAATTGCTGTAATTACGGCATAGTGCTTAATTATGCACGCGAACTTCTTAGTCTTTATTTTTTGTTAAGGTTAATTATTTTGTTATTAGTTTTTTTATATACTTTAATTATCTTAACACGAGACAAATGTACATTCGTCCATATTTAGTGTTAAGATATCACTTTTTGTAAATTGATGTCTGTAAAGTGCTAGTGTGTTTCTTGCGCCGTTTCTTCTCCAAATATAGAATTAATAAAAAATAAACTATTGTTTCATTCTGTGTCTAGTACCAAATATAAATCATACAACACCCCAACATAGAATGGGCTATCGACTAACGACATCACTATTATCGATATCGTTATTAGGTAAAAATATGAATATGGCCTGCCCTACACGCAGCTCACTTTTTTTTTAAATGTACGTCACGTCATCGTCACGTCAATATGACATGATGGTATGCGATGCGGACCCGCTCCTTACGATTCAGTTTTTGTTCAATGACTGTCTTATCTGTACGTAGTACATATCTTCTAATCTGTGGTACAACTGTACAGTATGTGCTGGTTGTATTAGTAGGTACCTATATTGTAATGGTAGAATTCAAAAATTACAACGTAATGGATTAGTAACGGTGAGTAGATACATTGTTTGTAAAAGTGTAAACAAAAGGCTTTTGCCTTCTAAACATTGCGAGGTTAGGTACTTGCTATTATTGATCATTATGCGGTATTTACTGCTGAGTGCTGAGAATCCACTTCATAAATTAATACTCTTTGAGTTCACGTAAAGCACTACTATACCTACTATAGTACGACGTTTTTTGTTTGTAGTTTTCTTGTATTTTGTTCATTTATAAAAAAGAAAAATAACACTGGTTGTTAAATTTTATACCTAAGTAGTTTTGTTCGAGTGGAGTTAAGTATAGTAGTAGGTAGGTACCTACCTAATTTTATTTTTAATTGCCGCGTCGTTGGTTTAAAGCAGGTTGGTGTTTTCATGTTTTAAAGCCTACATAATAATAATATCTACTTAAGTAGGTACTGGTAACGCTACGTCTATTTCACTGAGACTACGAGTCCAAAATATATGTTGTGATATTAGGTTCACGGCTGGACCGTAGGTATAGCCCGATTCATATAATTATCTTGTACCTTAATCATAAGATATAAAAGGCCCTGGCGCGCGCAGATTATTTTGTAATAATCTACATAAGCTTGGTGAATTTGAGCTCGGCCACCACAGTAGCATAGTGTATTTTAAATAAAGGATGGGGGTCCTTTATTTAAAATACACCCAAGAAACGTGAACAGCGCGTTTGGAGCACATTTTGAGTACGTCATAGGTCCAAGATATATGAATCGAGCTACAGCTCGCAAAAAATATTTTTTATAGAATGCTGCCGTACCGGTGTGAATCGGCAACTTCTCGATCGCAAGTCCAACTTTACCCGCTATGCTATCGCTGCCACTTTTACTAACTTTTGTCTTATTGTCATATTATGGAATAATAAAAAGAAATGCTTTAATCTCATTGGTAGGTATGATGACAAAAAGATTATCTAACTCAAACATTCAAAAATGATAGCTATATTAGTAAATAAATAGCTAGGTATACTTACACATATAGGGTGGTATTCAAGGACTCGGACTAAAATAAATTATTCTTTTAGTCTGAGCCTACGGCAAATCCTGGCCGAGGCGGGAAAGGCCTTGTAGAGGAGGCGCCTACTCGGAGACTTCCCAAGTGTCTCTCAGACTAGCAGTGGCCACAGAGGAGAGCAGTAGACACATGCTGTTGGAACGTTTCGAACGATTACGACAGCTGAACCCACGGTGAGATTTCAATTTCGCATTCTGTTAATTTGGTGACGTCACGCTGTCGAGCATAAGTCGACAGTGATGGATGTTTAGGTGGTCAACAACGTGACGTCACCAACTGCGCTCGGAGAAACAGCCCGCCCTTACCTATGGTAACCAAACATAGATAGTATGAATTAGTAATTAACAATCACAAAGATACCAAACTTATTTCTTAAACAATCAAAGTAAGTACCTACACCTTAGCACACCGCAGTCCACTGCTGGGCATAGGCCTCTCCTAATGTGCGCCATTTCACCCGGTCCTCCGCCTTCCGCATCCACACTATCCCAGCTACCTTTTTCAGATCGTCAGTCCATCGATCCTTCGAAGGACGTAGCCAGCCCATTTCCACTTGAGCTTGCTTATTCTGTGAGCTATGTCGGTAACTTTGGTTCTATGTCTGATGACCACATTTCAAATTCTATACTTCAGAGAAACTCCAAGCATAGCTCGCTTCATAACCCGTTGCGCGACTTTTAGTTTATGGACTAGCCCTACCGTCAGTGTCCACGTTTCAACGCCGTAAGTCATAACAGGTATTGCGGAGAAGAGAAGACTCGACGTAGTTTGCGAAATGCTGCCCAACCCAGTTGAATTCTTCTGGCCACTTCTTTCTCGAAGTTGATTTTACCGAGCTAAATAACCTAGCCCAAATATCCTACATATTTTTGGACAACTTCGAGCGTCGGATGGAATGGGAATCAGTCACGGTGCAACACGTTCTTCGAACATTAACTTGGTTTGAACATTGTCTTGGTTTTATCAAAGTTTACACAGAGGCCGACGCATCAAGAAGCATCATTTAGGCGGTGCTGCATTTAGCCTAGTTGTTCCAGCGACTCTGCAACTATGACGATGTCATCAGCGAACCGAAGATGTGAGATGTATTCACCGTTTATGTTGATACCCCGCCAAGACCAACCCAGAGTTTGGAAGACGTCCTCCAATGCGTTGTTGAATAGTTTGGGGGATATGACATACCCCTGTTTCACTCCACGCTGGAAGCCAAAGGGTTTCATCTTCTGGCCTTGAAGCTGGTCTTGGAGCTGGAGGGATATTGTGGCTGTGTCATACAGGCACCTCGATGTATCGCCAATCTCAGGGCATCCAGAACCACTCGGGTTTCGATAGAGTCGAAGCCTTTTTCGTAGTCCACAAACTCCATACACAGTGCCTAATTGTATTCTTGAGTCTTTTCTACAATCTACCGAACAGTATGGTTGTGGTCCACGGTGCTATAGACTTTTCGAAACTTAGCATGCTCCGGTTGCTGGAACTCGTTGAACTTACCCTTGAGTCGATTTGTGATGACTCTCGAGAACAACTTGTAGACATGGCTAATCCCTAAAGTAAACCAAATTTGAGTGTATATAATTACTAATGGAAAATTTAAATAAGCATGATAATATTTAGCAAATAAAAACTTACCTTTATCAACTACTGTCACTTGTGTTACCTTTATCACTACCTAAGTATACTAAAAGTTAAACAACACAACAGTTAAATTCAATGGCAACGCATCAGGAGGCACCGGACATTTCTAGTACGATACTCGGAAGGATTAAAGGATATGGCAGGTTTTCCGTGTGCTTTTTGATCACTGGTTTTATAGCAGTTTGACATCGATTTTTAGCCTTGTTAAGTTTTTTTTTATACCACTTAGGTGGCAGACAAGCACACGGCCCACCTGATGGAAAGTGATTACCGCGGCCTATGGACGTATGCAACACCACTCGCGCTGCCTACCCTGAAGAAACCTTCTAATGCCCCTCTTGAAGAAACCCATATTGTAGTCTCTTGGGAAAACCCCGGCAGGGAGTTCATTCCACAGCTTGGGCGTACGTGGGATGAAGTTCCTTTCATACCGCACGGTACGCACCGTATTAGGATGCAATGTGTGGGGATGAATTCCCTGTCTATGGCGAGCGGTGCGATGATAGAATGTAGCTGTGGGCATCATGTCAAATAATTCATCTGAGCACAAACCATTATATAGGCGGTAGAAAACACACAGTGAGGTAAAATCCCTTCTCAGGCTGAGAGGTTCCACATCGCCTGCGAGTATGGGACTGTCGACGAGCCGACTTATGACGTATATTTGCATGATTTGGTCGGTAATCGTCTGTAGTTTCAGACCTAATCAAAACGTCATTTTCGATAAAAAAAAAAGTGGATTTAGCAGGTTTACATTTTAGGCCGACGATATCCCAACGTTTCAACGTTTCGAACGATTGAACGAACTCGACAGCTGAATCCGTGGCCGAAAAAAAATCGAATGAATAAGCTCATAGGCTATTACATATGCTGGAGATAGAATGATGATAGTCGCGGCAGTGGGATCTACTATCAGTGGGGCAGAGCCGCGCGGCCGCGGGCAGTGACTGGTTATCACATTAAAACAAATAATGTACAATTTAACTTATACAACGACAGTTTGCAACTTAGTCTTATTGATCGTAAAGCAATATACTTAGCACATTAAACCTCTGCGGTTTGTATAGGGAAGCACAATCACCTCCATCATGTCCTTGTCCAATTATCTTGGTCATTTTACTCATTTTTCACTATTCCTTCCACTCTGCAGGGCAGGCAATAACGCTAGGGTGACACTTCAGGGTTTGGCAGCATTCATAGATAGGCCAACCTTGTTATGCTACCTTAGTAAAATATCCAAGGCATCTTTAATTTTATTTTTTAGAAGTAGGATACCCCTATAATATTTCAATTTTTATGTTTCGATAAAATTGACAAGTGCCTTACCCAACAGTGTTCGCTAGCAAAGAGCGAAGTGGCTTGTCTCTTCGGTATCATAGGCTGCACTGAGTATGGCAAAAAAAATTACTACAAAATAGTATCTACATACGGAAGATAATATCAAAATAGTTCTTACCTTATCACCCATCATTCTTAAGTGTATTGTAATCGTCGTTTCATTCCTTCCGATTAGGCCTGTCGTATTTTTTATAGAAATGACAGCCACCTGCTAAGGAATAGCTTAACATAGGTAATATTCAAATGCTAGATCTGATTGTACGGAGCATTGACCGGCGATGCGACTATTAGATATCGGGATATCCCATCGGATAGAATGAAAGCCATCTGCACAAAGGAATTATGTTGGCAGACACTTGAAGCCTAGATCTGTTTGCGATATTGGGGGCATTGACTGCTAATGTTGACTAATATGTATCTGTGTTGGTGTCATCAACTCATCATCATTCCCTCAGATCAGTACAAAGTAGGTACATAATATTGGCGATGAAATAAGCTGGGCTGACGTTTAGATTGACATATTTGACAGGTATATGTCAGTATGACATAATTCACGATACTATACTGGGTTCTCTACACATGGCATGAGCGCGCAATCACATATAAAGGGCGCTTGTATGGTTGAAAGATATTCAGTCGCTGCACTGACACTAACAAGTCACCTCACTAGTTGTGAAACTTAGCAGATTTTTCGAAATACGCATGTAAGTATTATTTATATTTACAATATTTACATACATAATATTCGCGCCTTTTTCCTTTCGGGATATTTATCTAACACAGGATTGTCACTAGAGGATTTTATTACCTCCCTTGTTAAAATAATTCTTATTCTAGATTGTTATTTGAACTTAATTTAATTAATTAAAAGCGATATACTAAAACGCAATTCGAATATTTACCTACACATTTGAAATAGGTACAGGAACTTGTAGTAACGTGTGCATAGGGAGTTATTATCTAACAGTGACATTTGAATTTTTTGTCCTAAGCTAGCCTTCAATATTAACTTTAAACTGCAATTTAAAGTTAATATTGAAAGCTGTGTTCTATGTGTGCGAGCTTCTTGTATTCGATGGCCCTTTGAAGCACGAGATACTAAAAAATAGCGGGATTTTGCGCTTAGCAACATTACATTTAATTTAATTTATACACCATCCTGGTACATACTGCAAAATTTATATTCTAAAAAAAGAATTAGCGAAATCAGTTCAGCTGTTTTCGAGATAGTTAGAAACACATTCGGCAATTCATTTTCATATTATAGTTGTTACTGTAATGGAAGTAAAATTTTGGGACGGTAAGTTCACATCCTATTGTGTTCCATCGAATACCACAATAAATAGTACTTACCATCGCCAGCAATATAAGATAAGCACAATTTAAATTATCGACAACCCATTAGTGTAGCATGATAAACAAAAGTCAGGTAGTCCAAACAAAATAGTCTTCCTCATCCGAGCTATCCCAGTGACGACGTGCAAAGCGCCTGCTCCCCTGCCTCTCCCCTTTATAATTTGTTTTGGCTTCTGAAGCTTTCGACCTACCAATCCTGAGATCCTTACGCCAGAGCCTCTTCCGCGAATAAATGTAGGTAATGACACAAACGGACTCAGGATATCTGATAATCATTTTTATGTATACAGTACTCGGTACCTAGTTGATTTAGCAGCGTATAGAAGTAATTAGCTAAATATCAAATCAAAATAAATTTATTTAAAGTATTAAAGTAACAGAGACTCATTATATATAAGACTGCCATCCGTTCGGATTTCCCCGGATTATTGTCCTAGTTTAAAAGACGTCCAGGCCGGACACTAATTTTTGTCCGGGTAAAACCCGGACTCATTTTAAAACCCAGAATGCTAAGTCCCTCCGGCCGTCGAGCACGAGCCCCAGATATCTCACACTCTAAATTAGGACCTTTATACCGATGGGAGTGTCTGGCTGGATCACTACAGTGGCGGTAGTCCTTGGCGATCGCATTATCCGTCGGCTTGGGTCCCACTTTCGGGGACTTTTAGTATGTTCATCTGGGGACCTTAAGGACTGTATTAACTTTCAAAATTTGACGAAATATTTACTTTGATCTTTTTGGGCTCACGTTAATTTAAACACGCTATTAAGTTCATAAGTCATTACATATATTAAATTATTAAATTAAATTGAATTGAATTGAATTAGGTAATCAGGTATTAAAAAAATATGACCATTTTCTAATTTACTATGATTAAAACTGTTAATTTTTTAATTTCAGATCGCGGATTTCTTCTCTGAAAAACTATAACAGAGCGTGAAGAAAATGTCTAAGTCTTTAGGAGGCATTGCGTCTTTTATAAAGACCGATACTGCGTATTTAATTGAGTTCGAGACTGGGGAACAGGCTAAGATCAACATTTTGAACAGCCATGTTTTCAAGTACTACATTTCGCCAACTGGTGACTTTCAGGATTACCCGACGCCTAACAATCCAAGCGATCTCGCGAGAATTAACTCGAAGAAAATATCTGATTACGACATCAAATCATTTGAATATTCTGTACTCAAAGAGACTGAACATCACTACAATATTTATACAAACAAAATAACAATACGCTTTGATAAGAAACGCGGTACGATGGTCGTAAAGGACACACGGTCTAACAAAGACGTCCTAATTGAGTCCGAACCTTTGTACTATGGAGATAACTTAGTTAAGCAGACATTGTACCAACACGAAGATGAATATTTCTTTGGTGGGGGAATGCAGAACGGTAGATTCTCTCACAAGGGAGAAAAAATACAAATCGTTAATACAAATAATTGGGTAGACGGTGGCGTTACATCTCCATCTCCGTTCTATTGGTCGACTAAAGGTTATGCTGTTCTAAGGAACACTTGGCAACCAGGCCTATATGATTTCGGTACAATGAAACCCGATACAGTTGAAACCACTCACAAGGAAGATCAATTTGATGCATTTTTCTTCATTAGTTCTCATCCGGTCGATATTTTAAAAGACTATTACGAGTTGACTGGTCAACCAATTTTCTTGCCTGAGTTTGCATTTTACGAGGCTCACTTAAACGCATTCAACCGCGACTATTGGGTAAGAGTAGATAAGGACACTCGCAATGCAATCTTGTTCGAAGATGGATATTATTACAAATGTTTTCAACCTAAAGATATGGACGGAAAAGAAGGTATTCTGGAGTCGTTAAATGGAGCGAAAAATAATTATCAGTTCTCAGCGAGAGCTATGATTGATAGATATGAAAGATATGACATGCCACTAGGTTGGTTTATTCCCAACGATGGATATGGCTCAGGTTACGGGCAAACAGATTCATTAGAAGGCGATATTGAAAATTTAAGACAGTTTGCGGAATATTCAAGGAAGAAAGGCGTAGAAACTGCACTATGGACAGAATCGAATTTAGAGCCTGTGGACCCTGCAAATCCGAAAAAAGGAGATCGCGATTTAGAAAAAGAAGTTGCGATTGCCGGAGTAGCAGCTCTAAAATGCGACGTCGCATGGATTGGATACGGTTACTCCTTTGCTTTAAATGCCGTTGAGAATGCCACTAAGCTCTTTGCAAAAGGGTCGAGCCATAATTCTAGAACAATGGTGATAATGGTTGACGGATGGGCTGGCACTCAGAGATATGCAGGAATATGGAGCGGTGACCAAACTGGAGGACAATGGGAGTATATACGCTTCCACATACCTACATACATTGGTTCCGGACTTTCCGGTATACCTCTTGTAGGGTCAGATATGGACGGCATTTACGGAGGTGGTGTCAAAGATGTGAATATACGCGATTATCAATGGAAAACTTTCACACCTCTCCAATTGAGCATGGATGGCTGGGGTAGAGCACAGAAAACTCCATTCTATTATGATGAAGAAGCTAGAGTTATTAATAGAGCCTATTTAAAATTGAAGTCAATGTATATGCCCTACAATTACACAATAGCGCATAATTCGATACATGGTTTACCAATGATCAGAGCGATGTTCCTAGAATTTCCCGAAGAAAAGACTGGATACACCAAAGACTCTCAGTATCAGTACATGTGGGGTCCTTATATATTAGTGGCTCCTGTCTACAAAGAGGAATATAACAAAGACAAGGAATGGGTACGTCATGGTGTCTATTTGCCGGATTCTGATCAAGTCTGGGTTGATCTATTAACTGGAGAAAAATACCAGGGCGGGAAAATATATAACAACTTAAAAACACCATTATGGAAAATCCCAGTTTTTGTTAAAGATGGCGCTATAATACCTATGGTTAGCCCAAATAATAATAGCAATCAGATACAAAGAGACAAGAGAATCATTAATATATACCCAAATGGTGAAACAAACTTTGAAGTTTATGAAGATGATGGTAAATCTCCCGACTATTTGGACGGACGTTATGCTACAACAGAATTCACAGTCGTCGGCCCTAACTCCAATCAGCATGGCGACTTATTCATACATGTTCACAAAACTAAGGGAAGTTACCAAAATATGGTAAAAGAGAGGTCTACTTTGTTTAGAATATTGGCTTCGGCAGACATTGACAGCATAAAGGCAACTATAAATGACAATACTATTTATATAAACAAGGTTGAAACCGAGGAAGAATTCCAAACTTCGGAAAATGCTTATTACTTTAATAGGGAGTATGTCGTAAACCCTTATCTGAAAGATTTTGGAGGTGAGACGATAGTACAAAAATGCTTAATGATAAAAGTCCAAGAAACGGACGTTACTGCAAGCGATATTCATATAAAAATCAAAGGATTTGAAAATAAAGGGCCGGTGTTTGGGAGCAATACAACTGTAAATAGTTCTTTACGTGCGCCTGCTAAATTTACCGTCTTAGATGAAGATGTAACACCAACAACCGTCGGTCTTCGCTGGGAGGCTGAGAAAAACGTTTACTATGAAATTGAAAGAGATGGAACTCTGTTCACTAATATCACAGGGACTGAATTTACATTTGATGGATTTAAACCAGAATCAGAACATACATTCCGAATTAGATCAGCTAGCGATAAAGGTGTTTCGAAGTGGAGTTACTTCATAACATTGTCGACAGGAGAAGATGCCCATAAAAATACAGTTAAAGGTGTAAAAGTTATTTGCAATGTTCCATGTCAACCCTGTCAAGAGGTATGCTTGCTTACTGATGGAAACCCTTCTTCCTTATGGCATACAGCTTGGGACAAACCACACCATGCCAATGCATTCGAAGGAGAAGTGATCGAACTAAAATTCGATTTAGGAAGTATCTACAAACTTGAGAAAATTGAGTACACCCCGAGAGAGGACGCTGGAAACGGCACTATTCTTCAAATCCAGTATAGAGTCTCTCTAGACGGTAAGGAATGGGGACCAACGAGCAGTCCTATTGATTGGAAACATGATGATACAGCAAAAATAATTCAATTATATGGTCAACCAATGAAATTTGTAGAGTTACATATTTTGAATGCTGTAGGGGGTTTTGGCTCTGGAAGACATATTTTATTTCACAAAGTTAAGAACTGACCGTGTTCCGACCGAACTTTGTAATATCTACTATTTTAACCTATTGTAACTGTTTATGCTACGTTAAATATTTTTGCACCTCTACGTGATATAAAACTTTGTCTTCTACGATCTGCTTCCGTCTTGGACTCTCTCCTTTCCGACCACGCCGAGGACGTGACAAACCACACGCCCGGTTGTAAATTTTCCTTTCAAAACTGAGAAGGCCTCTGTCAGCACTATGAACTTTGCAGGCCTACCTACTAAGTGTGCCGGGCCCATTATATCATGAACATGGAAACATTGTAATCAACCAATAATCGTGAATACGGTATATAGTAATATGATGTATATTTTGTACGTACAGACTTCGTAATCGTGTTTACTAAAGTACATAGGTAATACATAAATACTGTTATTTTATATTAAGAAATTACTTGAGAAAATAATATAATATATTTAATAATATATATATAATAAAAATAATGAACGTTATTCATACACCTAGAATGTATTAAGAGTTATAATTTTTGAGATTTTTACGTAACTCGTTGGATGTTTCTTTACAAGGTGTTGGGAATTTATGTTTAAGCAATGTATTGTGATATAAATAAAATTGTTCTATGAAATAAAAATGATATATCTATTATACTTTGTTCAATCTATGTAATCAATATACTTTAATCACAATAAAATTATAACAACTGATATGTGCTGGTTAATTATTTCGCGTGCTTATCAATAAATTACGTTTTGCACAGGATGCGCGAGACAAGGCAAGATTTTATAAAAAAGAACAGGTTTGCCGTCCCAATGAAAAGTTCAATAACCAGGTTAAAGCTGATTTTTGGGAAAACAGGGCTAAAATGTTTTTTTTTGTTTGGTTTGGAGCTCCATCACCTATAACCAACGTGATGTATATTCGAGTCGAAATTGCTTAATTTATTTCTTAACCACAAGTGTTTTTTCATTATGGTTTTCATTAGGGAATGAGAAGTGAGTGTTTCAAACGCTAATTATAAACTTATGCTTAACATAATCTGCAATAAGTCAAACTTTTACTTAAACTAGTTCATGAAATTTAAAAATAACAAAATTGCTACTATTAGTTAGCAAATCATAAAGCACGAATAAATATTGCAGTTATGCTTGGTATTAAAACTAACTCCCTCCTTGGTACCTACTTATAAACTGTTTAGATAACATAACAATATTGTACTGCTGATTCCAAATATGTACCCAACTCAATCAAGTTATTGCACTTTTCGTAAGGACGGCAGAATTTTACAATATTGCAACTCCTTAAACATTAAATTCCGCGATTGTGCGCCCTTTAACAACGCTCATAAGCAAATACTTCACTATTATTGCAAATCTTCGGCGTTCCTTACAGCTATAATCGTACATTCAGACGAATTAGAATCAAAATAACAACTTATGCATAAATCTTCTAACACACAACTGTATTCATGATCTGGATACGTGGTTCTCACATAGTTTGACCTGGGGTCTTCAGATAACAAGCATTCTATGTTAGCTTTGAACGCCTGTGCTCGATCTCCTATTAAGTCACTCAATCTGTCCAAAGCATCGTCTGTGAATCTCACTTCATAGTTTTCCGACGGCGGATTGGATATCCATGCAGCAACTCTGATACCGTCTTGAGCAATATTTGCAAGCTGTGCCGATTGTGGGGGAGTGTACCTTTCTTGGCCGTCAGGGGCCCCTCGTTCGGTATCTAGTCTTCGGATAGGTGTTCGGTAATTACCGTCAAGTAGATCGACGCTTGAAGGAGATTCTGGTGAAGGAGCTATCGGTGTACTGAGATTGGTGCCCTGCTCTGGTGGGTTATCTTCGAAAGGAGAGCTGAAAAGTTGACTAAATGTATATTTGATTTGTTATCGACAATTGAAAATTCCTAGTGAGAATCCTAAAATAAACAGGTAATAATAGTGCAATTTTAATGTTCATATGACGCTCCGACGCGTTTCATACATCCATAGTGCTTATTCTATTTACTTATTCAAATTTACCAACCTTCCCATGTCAAGATCATCAACCAATTGTAGATTTCCGATGTTAGTGACGTCACTAATGCCCTCTGTTGGAGGTCGTTCTAACGAAGACATGGTAGAGTCCAACTCTTGAACCGGATAGTCATACTGAGGAATGTATGGCTTTACGTCGAGAACAGGCGTGCCATTCACCATGTCAACACCAAGAAAATGTATCTTGTTACCTGTGTACAATAGGAATAACGTAAATTGCTTTTGATTTCGGAAAACATTGGAAAAAATGAAATGCTCAAGTGAGACTCGAACTCACGACCTTTCCCTTACAGGGGGACTGCTCTTCCAACTAAGCTATAGAGCCACTCTTGAATCATTCCAAATTTTCCTTCTCTTTATATCCGTCTATAAGGGCGACGGTGCAGCCAACTACCAACATTCTTACGAACTGTTGGAAACAATGAATGATTTTTCAACCATTTTTAAACATTGAATTTTGATGACTGCATCCAAATATTTGAATTAATTTTTTATAGCATTTATTATGCTAACTTTTAAGTTCGAAAACATTGGAAAAAATGAAATGCTCAAGTGAGACTCGAACTCACGACCTTTCCCTTACAGGGAGACTGCTCTTCCAACTGAGCTATTGAGCGACACTTGAATCATTCCAAATTTTCCTTCTCTTTATATCCGTCCAACAGTTCGTAAGAATGTTGGTAGATGGCTGCACCGTCGCCCTTATAGACGGATATAAAGAGAAAAAATGAAAATCGAAAATCTTGAGTAAAATTAATCGAAGTGTAGAACTTGTGAACCATGTCAAGTAAATATCGATGCAGCAAATTACAAACGGACAATCTTTTTTTACATAATCGAATTCAAAAGGAGGACGGCCAGAGTCGGCTCTCTGCTGTGCAGTTGTTTCGTAGCAAAAAGAAAATGGTTATAGTCTTCTTTTATAGTGAAATAATATCAGGCACAATATTGTAGTATCAAGCGAACCCACATTTAAAAAATATTTGGAAGTATTTAATATGATTGAGCACAGTATGTTTTACATTCGTTATCAAAAAGACAGTTAATGTTGCACACATAAAAATCTGTAGAAAGAACAAAATAAAACCTCCGACTAATACCTAAATAAAAATATAATTATCAAGATTCAATAAATATTTTCTCAACAATAATTTCTCAACAAATATTTTCATTCACTATCTAAATATTTTTTATTTGAGACCAAAATGTCGTTTCGTCGCATTTGGTCCATTTCGCATTTGGTCCACTTGGTCCAATGCCTAAAATATAATTAAATTGAAAAATTATAAAGGGCATGGGTAGGTATGCTATTTTCTTACTGTAATAACCCTCGACTACTGTTGTTATGTCATTCGCTTGACGTGTGCGGCTGCTATCATTTCTCGGTATTACTTGAATATTTCTGATACAAAATGGATTGCGATAACTCTTACGACGACCCTGGCTTGCTTTTGGACCCTGTTTCTTCTTCTTTAATCGTTGACCCTGGCCATTCTTTGGATACTGCACCCGCTCTACATGAAGACTTACGCTTGAACATGGATAACCCGATTTCTACAGACTGAATGTGGAATTTATACATTTCGTTAATTGTGGTGCTGATGTGACTCATAGTAGAAGACATATTCTAAACCTAGATGAAGTGCGACATATAATTCTACAGTGGATTGCACCACAAATAATATACAATAAAAGAATATTATTGTAACTGCATTATTGGCCTAAGGACAGTGAATTGTTGCTCTCATATTATGTCTGTAATCTGGTACTTGGGTAGGGCAAGGTATGAAGTTGTAGCTCCGCTAGACTAGATTCCTCGATAGTATTTTATTGGTGTACGAAAGTGATGAAGAAAATTATATAAAAATATTCACGTAAAAACCATTTTTTTTAATTAGGTTGGTCCTAAACCATTATCGGTATATATTATCGGTTTATACATAGCTTCAGTTACCAAATAGCAGTATTTTTATTGAAATAAAAAAATGTCTACGCCTGAGCCGTAGCTCCATACAACGTGGCCGTCCTCCTTTTCTATTCTATCTAGACATGTATTTTTATTAATAAAAAGTCGAATATTCATTGATTTTTGCAGCGTAAGTAAACACACTAAATTTAGGCAGTATCGAAGTACACAGTGTACACACGGATAACAATTGTTCGCATATATGTCGCACAATTTGGCGTGTCACCTGACGTAAACTAAGATATATTGCCGGTTATCGGGGATGGGAATCGTAAAAGAACAAATTTTGAACATTTTATAAATGTGACAATATCTAATATATAAAATTCTTGTGTCACAGTTTTTGTTGCCATACTCCTCCGAAACGGCTTGACCGATTTTGATGAAATTTTGTGAGCATATTGAGTAGGTCTGAGAATCGGCCAACATCTATTTTTCATCCCCCTAAATGTTAGGGGTAGTCCACCCCTAATTTTTTAATTTTTATTTTTTAGACAAATTTTTTAATTTCTATTTTTTTATGATACAACATACAAAAATACATACAATCCTCAATTTTCACCCTTCTACGATCAACCCTTATTTTTTAATAGCCATTTTAGTAAATTAATCATTTGTTCTTTCCGGTAGAAAAATGATCAATCGTCATTTAATTATTATCTATTTTTCATCCCCCTAAATGGTGCAGCGGGAACGGGATCTGACGCCACGAGGGTAGGAAAAAATTGGCGGTACGAAGTTCGCCAGGGCAGCTAGTTTTACAATAATATTATCATATGTTTAAAGTTTTGCAATATCTTTCAAATAAGGAATTAATTGTCTGAACATACTTAACAGTTCAATTTCCACCCTATGTGTCATTGTCTTCATATAGAACACGTTCTCTTACCTTCTATGCTCTCAATCTTGACAAGAGACAATCCTATAGGACAGGGGCGATGTGGCGCTCTAGTAGACAGCACTCCACATCTCTCACCACCTAGCCTAGGGGGTGCCACTTTAGCAGGCACTTTTGTACTCTCTGTCATATGGAAATGAAATATTATCCTGAAAAAAATTAATGATAATATAAGCAGATGGCAGGATGGAGGGAGAAAGGAATGACCACACATATTTATGCATCAGGTGTTGCCGTACTTGAGTTAAAAAGTAATCTATGTTGTATAATTAATTTGTTGTGAATATCGCTAAGCGTCAGCTCTAGATAAGAAACACTATTACAATACAATATATTTTTGCTGTTTCTATGAACCTACTTCTACATAATTATTATGTATTTAAGTATACTTCAGTAGGTAATTAGGTAAGTTATGTAAAAAAGATAGGTAATTAATGCAAAATCAATACAAATATGCAAAGCTGGAGCACTTCTAACTGGGGAATTAAATTTATAAATATTAGAAAAACATATAACAAAAAAAGTCAATAAGAAACATGAATATCAATAAAAAGTTTGATGCTGTTAGAGGTTCAACAATTTGTTAAAACTCCACTCAATTTAGTTAAAATCAGTCTCAAAACTTGCTTAGTGATCTGTGAGCCCACCGCATTGTGTATAAGAAATGGATCAGAATCGCTTATATGCATTTGGTAGTATTTGCAGCTCTATTTGTTTTCTTAGACAGTAAATTAGCTACTGCACTAAACGCTCAGCCAAATATAACAAAGGAACACAATTATAAATTCCCACAATCCGGGATAAACAGAAGTTCCTACCACTTAAATGTAGAAAGAGAAGGAGTTTCCCCCTATCACCCACCAATTTAGGGGACACTAGGGGAAAATGGATATATGTATAATATTTACTAAATAAGTAAACATGCTGTACTCAAGATTTTCATAAAAACAATTGTACTGACCACATGTGAGAGAATTCCATCAGTCCGCTCAATGCATGTTCAGGGTTGTTAAATACACTAGGATCAATGATAACAGCACCTTTAGCCTTAGCCATCACAGTAGGTTGTCGAGGCACTCCTCTTTTGTTTTGGAATGTTGTCTCTATTACTCCAATAGGACGATATGAGATAAAATCAGATACAACCGGAGTAGCACCTCCCCCATTGTGAGTTGAGGATACCAATGTTGCTGTAAAAATACACATGGCATACTGTAATCTTATTGTAAAAAATATAAGTATAAAAACATTGAAACAATTTTCAATAATAAAAAATAAGTTTCATTTCTAAACATAAATAGGTCTTGCATTCTAATTTTTACAAAAAGAAAGCCTAGAGTGAAGATGTTTAAGACAGCTCAACCTGCATAAACTAAGTAATTAGCATGAAATTATATTACAATATATTCATAATGCTGTCCTGACCATGCAACCGTAAAAGTGCATTTATAACTATAAAATCAAGAAAATATTAAATGCTACAGACCTGTGTCGCCGCAACTAGAACAACGAAAGCCATCTAGAGTAGTTTTTATATAGTTTATTTCGTTTATATGTTCATGTTTTAAGGAGGATATCTGCTGTCTATATGAAACATTAACAAAATACTGTTAGTCATATCATAAAATAGATCAATGAAAACAACAGTAATAAGTGCATCTTACCGTAAATTTTTTATCTCAGTTCTAGCCAATGCAATTTGATTTCGATAATACTCAATATTATCAGTCATCTTAGGATACTCAGTATTTAGAATTTATAAGAAAATCAGTAAAATTCACGCATAGTGTACAAAACTCATCACATCATACATTTTTTTCAATGTAGCAGATTCAGTTTGACACTTTAGTTTGACCAGTAGGATTGACTTTTGACAGCTTGTAATAACTTTCATTCAAAGACTTTGAATACACTACGCTTTCATTCAACTTTAGCGCTTTATTGTAATAAAATTAATAAACATTTTTCTTAAGATAAGTTGGTCTGTCTTATTGTGTAAGCTTCAAAACCTCAAATAATCGGTATCGATTGAGTTCAAATTTTGACATGATAATCAAAATTTGATATTACTATAGATTATATCATTTCAAGATATTATAAATTATTATCCCAAAACAACAAAACTTGTGTAAAAACCAAGTCTCACAAGCACAACCAGTGTTGCCAACTTAGCAACTTTATAGCTAGATCTAGCAATTTTTTGATGTCAGGCAGCTACAATTTTTTTAAACTTGTAGCTAAATTTTTTAGCTACTTTTTCTAGCAACTATTGGTTTAGAGATGTTTTGTTAGTACAGTAGTAAAAATAATTAAAAATAAGTGATGGTGACGAAATCCCCGGCAAACAAACGTCGTTTTTCGCAACAAAACACACAACGAACATGGAAATCTATTTTTTTTCTTTTTTTATACCATACATTTTGTTTTTTTTCACAACTTTTTTATGATGTTTGGCTCTTCTACTATGTGATTGAGATTGTGCTTATAGTTTAATGTTTTGTACCTATCTGAACAAGATTTATCTTTATTTTCCCAGTGTTCCCAACCTTTTACATTTTCTCTTGTTGAATATTATCCATACTAATATTATAAATGCGAAAGTAACTCTGTCTGTCTGTCTATTATGCTTTCATGCCTAAACGACTGAACCAATTTTAGTGAAATTTAATGTAGGTGTAGATTAGACCATAAGAATACACATAAGCTATGATTGGTTGCGATAATCGACATCCACGCGGGTGGAGCCGCGGGCAAGAGCTAGTTTAATATATTCAATGTTCAGAATATTATCTTATTTCATTTGTTAATTAAAATGGAATAATTCATGGCGACAAAAGTTTGAGTAATCTAAAATATAATTTTATTAAAGTATAAAGCTGATTCATTAGCTATAGTGTTTTATTTCGTTAGTTTAAAATGGTCTTCATTTTCATAGCTACTTCTAGCTACTTTTCAGGGAGGTAAAAATTCAAAATCTAGCAACTTCTCGTTAAATCCTAGCTACAAGCCTTGGGTAGCAGTTGGCAACACTGAGCACAACGCAATATGTTGTTGAGTTGTTCTGCCGTAAAAACTTCTGAGTTATAGTGCGTCAAGAAAGTCGTGAAATTAATGTTGGAGGAACTAAAATTTTTCCTTGTACTTGCAACACTCAATAACTGCCAAACTGACTAATCAGATGTCAATACCAAGGCTCGTTGTAGATGTTTCGTATAATATTTACGTGTATTTAATTACTGTTCATAGGATAACAGTTTTGAGTGTAAAAATGAATTGATATGTGAATAACAGTTGTGCGAAACGTGTCGTATTCAAAATATTTCAGGGATATAGTATGAAACACGGCAGAAGTTTTAGCCGGCAAGCTGCTTTCCGAATTTGACGATTTTGATGGCCAAAATGCGAAACTAACCAGTACGTACATATACTTTAATGTTAAACAAGGTATGGAAAGTGTAATCTATTAAAAATTATATAATTTAAGTGAATATTTTGTGTTTCAAAGCATTGTTTTCATTTATTGGGGTTATGTCAATATCCTACGATTATAACAAATCATAGTGCATCACTTTGACGTTTTTGAACATTCTTGATCTAGGTAATTTGTATTAACCACTTAGGCCCAAACTAATTAAAAAATACTCGAGGTATGAATAGGTACAGCTGTATTTATCCAGGACGTTTGTATTTGTTTCAGATTTTCAAAAGTACATTTCAAGACATATCATTTCAGTATGATGATATTGCCAGTGAGTCGGAAACTATTGAAGATAAAATAATTATTGCTTATGGAGTTTCAAGCAGCATTTCAGGTGTTCAATACTTATACCAATAAACTATTATTATAAAATATTATTGTTTTAATTTTTTAATACTATATATATCGTGAAAATTTCGACTGTCAAGTCATCACGGGACCTTAGTGATAGGGTCCAGTTTTTTTCTTTGGGTGTGCTTTGAGTAAGATATTGCTCAGGATATGTATCTTGGACCTAAAATGTGGCCAGCAGCGGTGGACGAGCTCAAAGTCACCAAGCATAGATTATTACAAAACAATTGTCGTTTGCCTCGCAATTTATTAGGTGCAAGACACGTGTCCCGAGGTATAACCTAAAAAAGTCCGACACGTCGTGTCCTCGTACTTGGGGTCCTTAACTAATTACTAGTAATTACCGAGGGAGGTGTTAGGTTAAAGAAATAAGGCATTTCCCTCGCACCCCAGTAACCTTTGGCGATATACGGTTTTAAGTTGGCCCTCTTGGGTGACTCCCAAACTGAATTTCGACAAATCCTTTTACGACATGATTTTACTTCGACAGCATGCAACTCCGACACGACTCAATTTCGACAATATTTTAGATCGAAACAACTTAATTCCGACACTACTGTACTCCGACAAAGCGTTTCTTCGACATGACTTTAATAAGAAACGACGTAAGTCCGACGACGTTCTTCTCAGACAACAATGCTTCTCCGAAATAAGTCAAATTCGAAATACCCTACTCTGAAATATTGCAGCTCGATAATATCTTATATCGAACTGACATATTATCTAAGACACGATGTAACTGTGAAATGATTTCAGCAGCCGCTTTACCGCTTGACGCTGCGCTGGTTATAATTTATTGCACAAAAATGCTAGTCTATGTTTATTAATTTACAAAGAAAAATTATTCGTATGAAACTAATGTGAATGAAATTACTAATTACCCGTGGTATAACTAGGTGAACTAAGGTGTACCAAGGGAACATAAAAATTCCCGTGGTACAACCAGGTGCACTATACAGGTGGACTAAGGGCAAGCACCGGTGTCATCTTCATCATCATCATCTTGTGCAATGGCCAGCAGGGCCATTAGGGGGTACCGCACAATATTCTTCGGGCGGCGGCGAGTCTCCTTGCCGGATCCCTACCATGGAACCTGGATACGAGAGCCCTTTCGATGCTGTATCGGTATCGAAAGGAGGCGCGGGAGGAGGGACGGGAACCCGTGTCTGAAGAAATTCGGGCCGTGAGGTCTCAGCTCCAGCGGGACATGGTAGCGGAGTGGGAGCTACGACTTGGGCGACCAAGCACGATGTGCGAACGCTTGGGGTGCGGCCGCCTCATTCTGCGAGCAAGCAATGCTCGAGAAGGAGGCGGCCGGTCAGAACGACCTCCGTCCTCCATGAGCGCTGGCTTGGGGGCGACCAGTGGAGCCGCCTGTCACCCTAGCAGAAGCAGGCCGCGGCGGCGGCGCAAAGTGCGCCTCCCCATACTCGGGGCTAGTTGGGGACACCGAGGTCCCCACAACCCGAAAGGGACCATCTCGAAAGAGATGATCCTGGGTCTGCCGGGGTGCGAGAGATATGCTTTTGGCAATCTCACCTCCGGCAACCAAGGACCCAAGACGGCGTGCGTTTTAGTCGGTTCGAGTCCAACATAACCACCTCCACCGGCTCCGTGGGGGTGGTATGCGTGGGGATTTATCGCACGATAAAAAAAAAACATCATCAACTTAGCACTTTTTATACCACTTTGGAGTCCGGCGTCCGTTTACTCCTCCTCCTTTTAGAGAGCAACTTCTGTCTGAACCCAACCCCGAGAACACAATGACCCTACCAACCCACACCACTCGGCGCAGTGTCAAGCGGTAAAGCGGCTGCTGAAATCATTTCACAGTTACATCGTTTCTTAGATAATATGTCAGGTCTATATAAGATATTATCGAGCTGCAATATTTCAGAGTAGGGTATGTCGAATTTGACTTATTTCGGAGAAGCATTGTTGTCTGAGAAGAACGTCGTTGAATTTACGTCGTTTCTTATTAAAGTCATGTCGAAGAAACGCTTTGTCGGAGTACAGTAATGTCGGAATTAAGTAGTTTCGATCTAAAATATTGTCGAAATTCAGTCGTGTCGGAGTTGCATGCTGTCGAAGTAAAATCATGTCGAAGAAGGATTTGTCGAAATTTAGTTTGGGAGTCCTCTTGGGTGTGGGAAGCATGGGGTCCTCATCTAACCTCTATGTCCTCTGCTAGTCACAGGGACCCGTAGCGAGCCTATAGGTAGCCCTATAGGCTCTCTACGGGTCCCTGTGACTAGCAGACCTGTGGGACCTAAACATAAACTGGCGAAATGTGGGTGCTAGCACCTCTGCCTACCCCTTCGGGGAATACAGGCGTGAGTTTATGTTATATGCATATATGATGTGAATGAAAGTAAAAAAAAATTACTGCCGTGATTCATTTTTCAATTTTATTTATTTATTATCTTTAGAAGTATGTACTATATTTAACTTTATACCATAAAAAAACAACAGATCAAGACTGTTCAGTTGTAGTATGACAGGGATACCAGATTAAGCGCGGCAGCGCCACCCTCAATTTTCACGACTTTCTTGACGGGCTATAAATGGTTATAGGTAATCGTTTATATAGTAGTTTATTTGTTAGAACATTGACCTCACGACAAGCGCGCTGGCGCGTGATATTAGCTTTTCAAACGACCGTCATATTGGCCAATATGACGGTCGTTTGAAAAGCTAATATCAGCCTACTATTTAAAAACTTAAAAAAATGAATAAATGTTGTTTGTTTGGCACCGTTTCTGTTTTGTTATTTGTAAATAATGGTGTAAATAACTATTATTTTAAAAATATAAAAAAATAACATGCATATTCCCTATTCTTAAACTACTGGTTCAAATTGAATGACTTTTGATATATACCGAGTTATACAATGCCTGCTTGGTTTCTGAAAATTCAGGCTTCTAGTTTTATCCACCACGAAGTAATAGGGGGCAAATGGCCTGAATTGCTTCGAGAAAAAGATGGTACGGCTGTGCCGCTTTTTTTGCTTGCTCGACTTGGAGCGGCACAGCTGTTACAACTTGCTTGAAAGAAAGTTCCTTGCTCCGTTTTTTCGCGTCGGTAGATAGTGGTGGTGATTTTTAGCTATTTTCTATACAAACAGATATATGAGAGGAGGAGGAGTTGGTGGCGGCCCTTGGAGTAAGAGTTCTCACGCTTGGCACCTTGCTCACGGGCGGCGATGCGACTGTTTGCTGCACGGGTGAGTGGGCGGCTGGTAGCGCCTCTTTCTGCGAGCAAGTAATGCTCGAGAAGGAAACCGTGGAGAAGAAGCTATGGTGAGAGATAATGAGACTCGCGGAACCCGCTGGATGACCTCCGTACCCCATGAGCGTGGACCTTAGGGTGACGGGTGCAGTCTGTTACTACCCTAGCAGAAGCAGGCCGAAGCAGTGGCGCGCACGGCGCCCGCCTGCCCGCTACCGGTGACGACTGTGGTCTGGGTCCCCTCCCAAGAGCCTGACCGTTAAGCCCTGGGTCCGCCGAGGTGAGGTGCGGGGGATAGTGTCCTACAACATCACTTTCGACTTTGCACTTTGATCCACAGACGGCATGCGATTTCGTTTGTTTTGGTTCGAGTCCGACATAAACATAGAAAAATATATACAGGGGAAGAATGACAAGGGGGGACATACCCATCCTCACTGGCACGTAAAAAAAGGTGAATTTCGGCACCGGAACCCGTGCATCTAGTGAAGGTGGGTATTTTTCTCCCTCATATTGTATTTGTCTTATAAAGTGGTGGTAGATTGTTGTTGGTTGCAATTAATTCGGAAATTCATATTTTCTTCTCAATCCATAACATAACTAAGTAATAGGCTTTATTCAAATACTAACTTCTTTGCTTTGCTAGTGATGGTTTTTGATACGGTTTTTTATTTACGATATTTTAAAATTTGAGGACAATTTCGTATAAAAATACATGCAATACATAGATTATTTTCTTCGAGTATCAAATTGATGAAATTTATTATATTAGTAAAAATAATCTAATAAGAAATATTTAGATTCACATTTATCGTAAACTCTAGTCGACAACCAATAATTTTCACATCACTCACTATTGCGGTTTGCCATTTGCCGCACACGTGCTGAGATTTTGTGATATTTTTACCAAATTGTCTTACTTTGCATTGTTAGCGGGGCATCGCAATAAGTTCCTGTATACAGAAATTGTTTGAAAACATCAAATCGTCGCTCTATTTAAGTTGTAAGTATGAAATTGAAATTATTTTGACGTGCTGGGGTGGGGCAAAATGTCTGTAGAAAAAGACCGCCACGTGTCCTTAATTTCATTTTTTCCTAATTTAATCTCTGTTTTAAGGTTAAAATAAAGTAAGGAATCAGTATAATAAGAATTTGAAGCTCATTGGAGAATATTTTGTCAATATATAGTTTGAGTTATGTAGTCTATGTTCGGCGTAATTATTTTGTTTTCACATGATCGATTATTTTGTGCGCCGGTCTTTTTTGCATGGTACCGAAAGCAATGATTTACAGTTTTGTACTTATTAGCTATGCGATAACTTTTTGATTAGAAAGTACCTTATAACAAAAGTATTATAACCTGTGCAAGTGTTTTATAGGTACTTTACCTACCTTCAAAGTTGAATCGTTTCTACTTTTGAAAAACTTGAGTTAAAGAAAAATAGCACAAAATCAAAATAGCACCAAAATCTCAATTTCGTGCTATTAATCTACACTAGCCGTGCCTGCGACTTTGTCCGCGTGGACTTTTAAATTTTTTTGCGCAGATTCCTAATCATTTTTCTAAAATAAAAGTATCAGTAACACCTTTTAAAACATAACTGAACAAAACTAGCAGACAAACAATTTAAAAATCGTATTTTTGTTTAAGTATTATGACGTAAGCTTGCTTAAACAATCATGAAACATGTTATTTTAATGTTGCGTAGATATTCTTGTGTAGGAATTAAAATGGCACTTATTTATAGACTGGTAAAATATTCTCATCCTATGCTTATTCTCAATTATGCATAGGAGAATATTTTTAATCTCAAAGCAGTCGCCTCGAAGACCAGCGCTGTCCGCCTGCACTACCACGCAGACAGCATTTCCGCTGAGAGGCGACCATTATTCTGCACAGTGTTGTGATGTGATATTTTTTTTATCATTTTCTGTGTCTGCAGAAATTTTTTTTCTTTTTTCTTTCAAAAAAAAAGCAACTTTGTTGATATGCCAAAAATCTCATGCTCAGAAGCTACTATTATCAATAACTATGTCGGCAAACATTTCAACTGCTTTCTTCACCCTGAAAATCAACACTCATAAGATTTTCTTGTCCCCCCTATGCAATGATTAAAATAAATGTTGTGGGTAGTTGTTATTGGCCTTATTCTCTGTTATAATTTGATATCCTGTGAGGTGGTTTAACTCTACAGTGAACTGCAACAAAAGATTTTACTTACAATAATGAAGGCTCAAGCCAAAAGATTAAGAAAATACCTATTGTAATGCTTGTAACATGCCACTGCCACCCCTAAGTCTAGTAATGAATGAATGACTTGAATGTGAGCCTTTGTATTCAAGCCAATGACATTGTAGAGTAAACCTGTTTGAAGAAAGTAGTATAGTAGTATTCATTACTTTTGTAGGATAAAGGAAATAAGTTACAGCAGTGAATCTATTGAAATAGTTCCATTGTGTAGTGAGTGACATGTATTAGTAGATTCACCAGGCAATTAGCCAGTTACAATTTTTTTTTTAATTGTTATTTTGGTTAGTTAGGTATACACGCATCCAGTTTATATTGTGTATTCATATAACATATATCTAGATATGAATTTAAATTAGCATGATAAAGCACAAATCTATAGTCGTGATAGCGTTTTTATTAAAGTGTAGCTCATAAATGCTGATTGTTTGTTTGTTTGTTCATTTATTCAAGAACCATTTACATTATATTTGAATTCATAGTCACTAATACATATGGGATAGTGTTAGGGTTTGCTTTGCTTGTCCTCAGAAACATTGAAAGGCAAGAAAACCATATATTTTTTGTCAGTCACTTTGAAATTGACAAGGAAAGGACAACTTCACATACTTTGTTGAAATATTTATTTTTATCATTGATGTATCAATAATTGGAAAGTTAAAATAATATAAAAAAAAGTCTGCCAATATTAATAAGTTCAATTCTTCTATACAGTTTGCCCAAGATATATACAGATATACACCCAGATTATAAAGATTTTGTACACAGTTCCGATAGCAAAATCACTCAAATCTGACACATCTTGTTGATTTCATGCTTTTTAAAATGAGTCATGCAAATGTGTAGGGAAATCCCCTACACATTTGCATTTATTTTTCGAACTTGTGTTAATTCCCGGCGACTTATCAGTCAGATAGATACATTTGTTATTATGAAACTGTTTAGTCAGCTAGGTCTAGTAAGTTTGTAAATGTGTAAATTTACAATTATAAACATTTTATTCTCTCTGCTCTGCTGTGCAGAAATATAACTAAATAATAACTAATTAGATCATTAAAATCATACAATTAATATGAGTGTTATTCATGAAGCTAACCCTAGTGCTACGGGTTACAGTCGAGGAACGTTGGCAACTAAAATCAAGGTCGGTCTAAGCCGGCTTTCTGTATATGTTCATTACATGCTTCGGTTGCCTAAGTCATTCAACTTACCTATTATCTGTTTTACGTAGACATCAGAACTTGTAATCTGATAAGACAGTATTTAAACATTCGTAAACAATTTTCTGAACTACAAAGGATTGATTGAGGGCCAATAACTCGGAAATTACAGTTTTGTATGAAACCTGCAGTGCAAAGGAGGACGGCCAGAGTCAGCTCTCTGCTGCGCAGCTGTTTCGTAGCAAAAAAAAATGGTTATAGTCTTCTTTTATTGTGAATAAATATTAGGCACAATATTGTAGTATCAAGCAAACCCACATTGAAAAAATATTTGTAAGTATTTAATATGATTGAGCACAATATGTTTTACATTCGTTACCAAAAAGGTAGTTAATGTTGCCCACATAAAAATCTATAGAAAGAATAAAATAAAACTTGCGACTAATAAATAAAAATATAATTATCAAGATATTGTCAAAGACTGTAACACCCATAAGTTATGAATATTTTTATTCACTATCTAAATATTTTTTATTTGAGACCAAAGTGTATGCCTAAAATATAATTAAATTGAAAAATTATAAAGGGCATGGGTAGGTATTCTATTTTCTTACTCTAATAACACTCGACTACTGTTATGTCATTCGCTTGACGTGTGCGGCTACTATCATTTCTCGTTATTATTTTAATATTTCTGATACAAAATGGATTGCGATAACTCTTACGACGACCCTGGCTTGCTTTTGGACCCTGTATCTTCTTCTTTAAACGTTGACCCTGGCCATTCTTTGGATACTGTACCCGCTCTACATGAAGACTTACGCTTGAACATGGATAACCCATGGATTCTACCCATGGATTCTACAGACTGGATGTGGAATTTATACATTTCGTTAATTGTGGTGCTGATGTGACCCATATTAGAAGACATATTCTAAACCTAGATGAAGTGCGACATATAATTCTACAATGGATTGTACCACAAATAATATACAATAAAAGAATATTATTGTAACTGCATTGTTGGCCTAAGGACAGTGGATTGTTGCTCTCATATTATGTCTGTAATCTGGTACTTGGGTTGGGCAAGGTATGAAGTTGTAACTCCGCTGGCTAGGTTCCTCGATAGTATTATATTGGTGTACGAAAGTGATGAAGAAAATTAAATAAAAATATTCACGTAAAAACCATTTTTTTTAATTAGGTTGGTACTAAACCATTTATATTATCGGTTTATACATAGCTTCAGTTACCAAATAGCAGTATTTTTATTTAAATAAAAAAAAGTCTACGCCTGAGCCGAAGCTCCATACAACGTGGCCGTCCTCCTTTGACTTGCACTTGACCAGTTGTTTCTTTACCTATTTCTTTTTTACATTTCAGAATGTTTTAGATCTATAGTCACTATCACTATAATACCTATCGCACTGTTGATTGTATTGATGGATGTGAATATATTAATATATTAAATAAAAAATATACCTATACTAGCTTCTGCCCGCGGCTCCGCCCGCGTGGGTGTCGGTTATCGCGACCAAACATAGCCTATGTCCTTTCTCATGGTCTAATCTACCCCTATACCAAATTTCATCAAAATCCGTTCAGTGGTTTAGGCGTGAAAGCGTAACATACAGAGAGACAGACAGACTTACTTTCGCATTTTTTATAATATTAGTATGGATGTATATCTGCAAATAATGGTTAAACTTGACAAATTGTGGTTGTAAATGTACATAATTATATGTGACATAATTATATCCGCAAATATTACAAATAGCGCCCGTATTTCTTACAAATAAAGTCAATAATTATTCACAACCATACTAAAGTGGCTTGACAGCTAATCTGCTACTGCCTGTTAGTCATGCAATGAATCATGACATGCAGCTGTGCACGCGTCCCATCGTAGTATTTATGCAATAGATAAATATTATTAAACATTAATCACACTCATAAAACAAAAGCGAAAACCACAAATATTATAATGCGGTTCAAAGTGTTCGAACCTGCGACCCCAAAATCTCCTCCTCCTTCTACTCCTTTCCTCCTGCTCATAGCCTACAAGAGGAATGGGAGGTCTAACATCCTTGTGTGTTCCCCAGCGTGACTTAGAATACATGGCAATGGTGTCAGAAGCAAAGGTGAATGGAGGTGAGCTGGAGACCACGGCGGAGTTGCCGCCAGCCTTGGCCGAGAAGCCTGCGGGTCTGCCGCCCGGCAAGTACGCCCTTGTTGGGTGGGACATGGATACCACCGGCAGGCGACTTATCGATGAGGTATGTGCTATGAGGATGTAGTAACCATACAACTACTTAATACTAATAAAAAAGTAATTCCTATCCATTTCTATGTTGATGATAATTGAACAGATTTTAATGAAATTTCGTGTATTTCTCT
This sequence comes from Eilema sororculum, assembly GCA_914829495.1. NCBI lineage: Eukaryota > Metazoa > Arthropoda > Insecta > Lepidoptera > Erebidae > Eilema > Eilema sororculum. The sequence goes on from OU618532.1 coordinate 7,528,999, forward strand.
GTAGTAACATAGTTGAAAAGGTGCCACAATTGTTAATTTTCAAATAGCTTTTTTTGCTGCTAATGTAATTTGGCTTTATCACATGGTAATTGTGCAAGAATTAATATTTTTTTGTATAGTAATTCTTCTAGATCCTAAACTATAATAATAAAGGATATGTATCTTGCACAAAATTTCTTGTGCTACATTCTAACATCTGCTATTCTGGTGGGTAGTAGAAGTACCAGACATCACCTTGTCTGGTCGGAGGAACTTGGCGCCACAATTTTATAAAAGTTAACTTAAAGACTAATGTTCCTATAACAAGTTGTGCTTTTCTTAATTAGTTCGAGATGGTGTATTTTTTGCTCTTACATCTACAAAATAACCAACAGCATTGTATTTTCAATGAGAGGTTGGGGGCCAAACAGCTGCAGCTCTTCGTAAAAATCAAGTTATAGAAAATAGGAGTGAATCAATAGAGTATACCACAGGCTACAAAGTACAAGTTCTACTCAATGCTGTGATGATGATGATGATAATAACTTGGTGTCAACAGTACCTTGATTGTTGCAGATATGTCAGATAGCGGCTTACACGCCGAAACAATCGTACTCTCAGTACATAATGCCTTACGGGGATCTGAACCCAGGCGCGCGTCGTCGCCACAACGTGAGAGTAGTCACCGTGGGACGGTACCGCATGCTCAAAGACACTAATACTCATAAGGTAAGGAGAACCTGACCCTTCTTAGGGAATGTAGGTGTCTAAAAAATAAAGTATAAAAAAAGATAAAAATAAAACCAAAGAAATAAAAAAAAATGTTTTGACCCTAACATACTTTCTTTGACTGATTGAACAAGGTTCACAACAAAGCAATTTATTTTAAATTGCTTTACCAAAAAATGCTTTTCTAATAATTCACCAGATTATATGTATACTTCATCTTACTATATTGCATAATAAACTATGTATTTTTCTCACAGATATTAAAAACGAAGTCTGAGATCTCTGCGCTGTCAGACTTCCTAGACTGGTTAGAGAAAGAGAAGGGAGATGGTAGTGTTATCCTTATCTACCACGAGCCGCGTCGCCTCAGCCCCACCATGCTGCTTGAAGCCCTCACTAGGTAACTATAAAGCAATTCATGTACTAATTGCTGAATATAGGAGACTCAAGCTACGCAAACCAAATCTCACTACATGGTGGATGTGTGGATGGATGTTTGTAACTATACAATGTGTTGAAATAACTGAATGGACCTGAATGATATTTAACATCGAAATTGATTATTCTTTAAAATATGTAGCACAAGCTAACCATTTATACTAAGAATAGGTTCCCTGTGTTTCACGAGAACAGGTTCAAAGCAAAGCAAAATTTAAATTCTTATGGTAATTCTGAAAAGAGGTTCCGAACCCATTTTCGAAACTTGAGAGTGTGACGATTACAAGACTATCTAAATCATAACTAAATATTCCACAACATTCTACACAACGCTATCTAGCCCATGGTAAGCTTTTATAGCTCCTGTTATGAAATCTAGAATGCGGATAAACATACTTATATACTTTTTTTTTTGTAAATACATACATATTATACATAGAAACACCCAGAACAATGCAAATAGTCACATTCATGCATACAAATATTTGCACTGAGCGGGAATCGAACCCGCGCCTCCTGCGTGGCAGTCGCGTGCACTACCACCACGCCACAGAGGCTGTCAAAATATAACTATAGCATTAAAATAGCTCCTATGCATAACAGTCTGTCAGATAGTCTAATATTGAAATAGAAAGGGTTGGTATACTTATTCTTAAGAAGTGACTACCAAAAATAAACTGACAATGAGGCAACTCCTACCTAGGATATAATTCCAACACTTTTATAGAATATTATAGTTCACTCTAATATGGTATGGGAACTACATATGAATCATACAAAGTTCCTGACCGAATGCGCTATGCAGCCGACAGAACGAGCGGGCAAGACAAGATGCCTGATATGTATTGTTCTACATAGACCATACCTACAACCAATTGAGAGCTTATCACGATGTTAAGTGTCTGACACACGCGATATTTGCGGTGTGCGGGCGAAGAGAATCGTAATGATTGGCCGGTCCAAGACGGTTCAAAGTCAATATCGACCATTAGTGATACTATATCATCGAATGTTGAATCTCTATCAGTATTAAATAAGTACCTACTTGACTGATAACTAATTATCACACTTAACACGTTACATAGGTAGTGTAAAACAATGTCGCTTCCCACTGTATAGATTTTGTTGTGGTATTCACTATCATTCAGATCATTCCTGCTGGATAGTTTATAGCAATTAATTATGATACACGTATGTTATATTAAGGCCCACAATGCATTTGCCGCCGGCCAGAATTCAGCTGAGTGTACCAAACTTTGTTGCACTAGTAAATGAAAATAGGCTTTCAAGATAATCAAGCATGAACTATTTGGTCAACCCCCAGAAAACCGAATTAGTAATGTTCACAAACCGAAGTGCACCGGGTCCATACAAGCTCCCAAAACTCTTTGCGACCTAACTAACACTTAGGGAAGAAGTTAAATACCTAGGTGTAATTCTTGACGGCGAGCTGCTTTGATGGGATGCATGAAAACCACTCCGACTGCAGTAATGGAGGTTACTCTGAACTTAACGCCACTTGACCTATACATCCAACAGAAAGCCGCCATCACCGCCCAAAAAGTTTAACAATAAGTGAAAAGGAGGTGTGCTTTAATATAAGGTTCATATCCGACAGCACGGCCGTCCTAAAAGCGCTAGACCGCCTAATAACTAACAGTACCCACACTAATAGCAGAATGCCAAACTGCTTTGTACAGGCTATCCACCCTTAATGTAGTAACGCTACAGTGGATAAAATGGCACAATGGGTCCTACGGCAACGATGCTGCAGATAAACTCGCGAGGAGGGGTTCCGATATGACCACTGTTGGCCCTCTAAAACTATCTAATAAAAATTATGGTGACAATAAATTAAATTAAAGTTTATTTCAGATCATTGATCCATAAAAAAATTTTAGTACACAACACTTAATAGCTATGTTAGGAAAAAAATGAAACACAAATCACAAAGTAAATAAGTAAATCAAATTCATATACTGATTGCTCTGAGATCTGCGGTAGCCTAGTGGTATGGGTAATGGACTGCTGAGACGAGGTCTCGGGTTCGATCCCAGGCTTACCATGGCACACACCAATGACTTTTCGATGCTTTTCGAAGTTATGTGTGTATTTATCGCAGGTTTATAAATGCCCGGTTAATGGCAATAGCCTCGCCACCTATTATGTTGGGACCTAAACATAAACTGGCGAAATGTGGGTGCTAGCACCTCTGCCTACCTCTTCGGGGAATACAGGCGTGAGTTTATGTTATGTTATGTTATGTAAATTCATATACCGGTTGCGCCTACCTGACGCACTGGGCACATGCATATATGTACATGCACCTAATGCGACATGACTGCACACGGCTTCTCGCTGATGACCTTCAGAATAATAATATCGGCTCACTGTCCCCTCAACAAGCATTTATATACCATCAGTGCCATGGACATGGACAGCCCCCTTTCCAGGGGGTGTATCGAGGAAACTACCGCCCATATAATGCTGAATTGCGAGGCAGTGGCCGATCAACGATCCCAAATCCTCGGCACAGTGAGGTTGCTCCGCGCGCGCTGCGCTTATAGGCGGAGCTAGGCTGGCTGCCCTAGCCAGAACTCTTTACACACAATGGCCCAAGTAAAGAGGCTAAGTGCGGGCAAAAAGTCCCTAGTATCCTATCCTATCATAATAAATGAAAAATTGAGAAGCAAGTAACTGTCATGGTATAGACATCTTATGAAAAATGTGAAAGTAATGTTTTAAAAAAAGAAGTATGAATGAACCCAGGACAAGATCGGTGGAATGTTTGAAAGGATATGACTTAAGGGGATGACATTTCACTGGAATGTGGAGGAGAATGACATGTCGTCACCCCAATTAATTGAGACAAGGGTAGATGACGATAATAAAATAAAAATGTCATACAGGTACAAGCTTCTGGACCGTTTCAAGTCCATCGTAGCTGGTTTCGCGGACAGCTACGCCCTGGCGGCGGAGAAGTGCAAGGCTACTGTGAAGTCGGTATCGCTGCGGGTGCTGGCGCGCGTGTTGCTCGACGCGGAGTCGCTGACCGTGGATAGTGCCTTAGAGAGGGCCACGGCCGCTTACAGGATTGTTGAGCATCTTGCTCAAGGTATTGTTACTCATTTATTAACACATGATCACTATTATAAAGCTGACTGGCAAACCAACCCCAACTAGTTGCCCCACTTTGACGACCAAGTTCACACTTTGACGACCAAGGCCACATATTGTTTTTGTTAAGTACCTACATCGGCTTTTCCATGAGCATCGGGCTTCTGACCTCTCAACCCTGATAGCCTATACCTATAGCCTGCTTCATAGCCTTGTCCGGTGTTTAATAGCAGACACACCAACTGGCATGTAAGGATGTTGATAGCGCTGAAGCAGTTACATAGTTTTGGATGCCACTGAGAACTAATATCAGTACAATACTCATCACTTGTGTTGTCCATAGGTGAGCAACAGGAAGTAGGTGCGGGTGGCGAGGGTGCCTCCGCTAGTAAGGACATGGTGGAGACCGCACGTGCCTGGGCGCGCCCCGTGCAGACTGAGCTCGAGGCGCTTGCCACGCTCAAGAAGTTGTTGGAGAGGTGAGTTACAGGTTTTTGAATTAAATTGGGATGGGACACGATGGGATGTCAACGGTTCAGATTGAAAAATGAATAAACAAAGACTATTATAATTCAATTTCAAACATTTTTATTAATTGAATGAGATTTTACACAGTAAATTACAAATTTTGGGAGTGTAGTAGATGTTGCACAGCTGTCCTCTCATTCAATCTGCCCCTGCGGCACAAATGTCTCCCCCATTAGCCTCCAATTCCCTCTGTTCCTCGCCAGCTTCTGTCACAGAGCGCCAGCAGTCTTTCTCAGGTCGTCCGACCACCGTGCGTGTTGTCGGCCTCTAGTGTTATAATAATAAGAAGCTATTTAAATCTACCATGTTGTATTAACAAACTTAGAAAGTGGTATGCATGTCAATGGTTTTAATACCAGTGATGCCGAAAACCGTGCGAAATGAAGGAAGACAAGGTAAGAGTTTCGGAGACAAACAGGACAAAGCTTTTATGATGGTGATAAAAGGATACAATGAATAAAAAATACAAATTTTAATTTCGTTTTATCATAGTAATTTTTGACGTATCACATTATAATTTATGTCACGTCATAGTAATAAAGATAGAAGTTCATTCTTTCGTTATCACTGAATTCAACAAATTGCATTAATACCAAATTGTATGTTGAAAGATCGTCTTTGTAATAAACGCTCAGTTTTGGCCTTGATGACTTGATTGGACAAGCTGTTAGTTCATTGTCCTTTTGAGGAATATTTGAAAGCTCAGTATTATCCCTTTGTTGATTTTGTCTACGGTGACCCTACAACAAGCTGTGATTAGGCAGGCATTCATTAGTCTTATTTCTCTATTGAAAATATAACCATGTAACTTTTTTGTTTCCCAAAATCGGCAGCCAAGATTGGCAAAAAACTTATAACAGCCAAACTCATATTCCCATTGAAAGAAGGTCCCAGACTTAGAATTCTCACCATCATCATTTTCATATTGCTGCTGCTCGTATTGATTTTGGCTGCCAGTTTCATCCTCATATGTCAAAGTACATACCTATCTAATAATATCTAATATCCTTAAAAAAAAAAAAAAATTTGACTCATATTTTTAATATTTTCAAGCTTCATATTTTTATTGTCAACATAATGTATCTCTGCATCACCCTAAGGTTGACTGTTAGATAATGCCTTTGGCATTAAGTCCGGCTTTGTACAAATTTATGTGCATAAAGTTTAAAATAAATAAATAAAAAAACAACCAAAAACCTCTTGCAGGTTTTATTCCGAGAGCTATACCATTAACTTGTGGGATGACCTCATTACAAATTGGTATTCTTCAAAGAAACTCCCCAAGAAAACAGCATATTCATTGCATAGACAACTGAGCAACTTGTAATTTGTGGACTAATCCCATCGTCACGCCAGTATTTTGTTTTTGCATAGTGGGTGATAACAGGAACTCGTACTGATCAAAGACTTGTTTTGAGGCATTGCTACGTAATTTGTATATTCCTTGGAAGCGAATGAATGTAAGACCTATTTTCAACGGAAATGAAGTTCGGAAATATTTCTCGTCAGAACACAAGAAGATTTTTTGCATAAGTAACCCAATTACGTGTAAATTGCGTGTATATCTTTTGTTTTTTTTTCTTAGATTCTAAAAATCAAACTAAACTGTGGAATGAACTGTCACCAGCGGTATTTCCGAACCATTACGACCTTCAAACCTTCAAGAAAAGAGCGTACTCTCTTTTAAAAGGAAGGCAACGCACTTGTGACTCCTCTAAAGTTATCAAGGGTTGTCTTTGTTTCAGAAGACAGAAAGGATACTGTATATTTTATCCTATCTATTATTTACCTCTTCATTATTATACAGTTGTATGACAAATGTACACTAACCTCATTGGCGAGCCGTATATTGTTAATTACCTACACAGCATTACCCACATAAAACAATAAATTTCAAATTCCAGAGCGTAGTTTTGTGGTCTCGTTATTTATCCGCAATAACATGTATTGTCATTCCGTCGAGTATGCGTATAAAGCGTAGCGTGTAGACAGCGTAGTGAGGGGGTTGTGGTGTTGCAGACAGAACACGTTCCGGCCGGTGTTCGCGCCGCTGCTGCGCTCGGCGCGGCCGGAGCGCAAGCGCGTGACGCAGCTGAGGCGCCTGCTGGCCGACGCCGGCCTGCTCTACGACCAGCTCAAGGACGCCTGGCAGGACCAGCAGCTCGCCGGTACGTATTCACCCCACCCACACCTACCTCTCTACTCGACACTCGCCCTGCATCCGAGCCTCACACTAAAACAATAACATAGAGGAATGTTGCCAGTGCGAAGGCAATGGCACCACTTTAATATTATTCTTTTAGTCTGCGATCTATGTGCCAGAAAAGTTTATAAAGGAAAAGAAACTAAACTTAACGTAAAAAGTAAAGATAATACAGAAATATCGTTAGGTTAGGGCTGGGGTAAGTGTCTGCTTATTCTGAGTCAAGAAGGAGAGAGAAAGAGTAATTTCATAGCCTCTTTCAATTCATCATATTCTATACAAAGTATATTCATATACATAATACTTAACTGTTATTCATAAGCCACTAAAATCTCTATCAAAGCTTCTCATTGCAGAGCTGCAGAATTCTGTGTTGTAGGGACACACTGTAAACCACAATGTCGTCAAACTCGTATAAAACGTTCTATTCACAGGTTTGGAGAAGCAACTTGCTGGGTTGACCATCTCTGCCAAAGAAGAGGATGTAAAAGAACTGATTGAGATATTTGACTGCCATTTTGACCCAGCCAAAGAGCCTAAAGGTCCAAAGCCTAGACTGCCTAGGAAAAATAGGGTAAGTTTTCTTCATGTTATTGTTATAAACAATGCTAAATAATATCACATTATTATTATTTATAAACGGAATGTTATATGAACCAATGTTTGTTGACAGGCGACTTCTTCAGCCGGCGAGACTGGCGAAGCAGAGGGTAGTACCAGCGAGTCGCAGAACAGCTCGCCGCACAACTCGCCTAACAAGACTAATAATGGTCAGTGTCGTGCATTCATATTTATTCAATTACAGCAAAAATTTAGGACAGATATCATAATACTAAAGTGTTTAGATTCTTCTGTTGAGAAGTGTATAGACGTTAGTTCCTAATAAAATGATTTCTATTCATATTCATTCATTCAATTATTGAGTTTGTAACGTGAAGTGAAACTGATTTGTTTTGTTTTCTCTCGCAGACGTGGTGGCGGGCGACCCTAGTCAGAAAGTGTCGGTGCCGGAGGCGGTGGCGGCCATCTAAGCTGCGGTCACATGTTCACAATTAATGCTTAGACTTTTCTACCATAGCTGTCGTTTAGTGTCGTAAGACGCTCTCGGGTTAGCGATCAGAACAACGTGAACGGACGGCGTCCATTCTTTATACAACATATTATACCTTTATTTATTTACAATTTTTATTATTATTAGGCCCCAGCTTAGGAACGTAGGAACGTAATTCGGTTAAAGGAAAGTGCAATTTTAGTTTAACATTAGTCAACGTTTTTACGACTTTTTGTCAAGGTAAAAGTATACAGCATCACATATAGGACGTAGTCTTATATATTTTTATACTAGGAATTGGCGGATTGTAGGCAACGTTTACACTCTATCCGTCCTTTCACCCAACGACGTTAAAGTGCCGTTTCGTCGCTAATTCGATAGCATTACATCGGAGCCATAGGGATGTGACAAAACATTTATTCGTATTATACAACTAGGTTAAGTCTCCTTTGGAATTGAGAGATATTTGTTTTGCAAGTAACGCGATGGACGATTTTTTTTTCAAATGCCCACATTTTTTTTCTCTTTTGCTTACGCATAACGTTTTTTCTATATATAGTGATAAAATGTAGATGAGTGCCTTAGCAACTCAGTATTTAAGATAACATTTTTTATATCCCATAATAATATTTTGGTCTTAAACCAGAACAATGTTGGTTGTTCCCAATGTCATATAATATTATATTACTCATATTTTATACGGTCGAATTATTTTCAAATGTTGCAATTATGTTACGCGGTAAAATCGAAAGTTTTATACATTTTTTAATAATAAAAATATGAATAACCGTTCTAACAAAGTCTTTGGACAAGAATTTATTTTGAGTTAGTATGTCTCTACGTGTGCAATATTGCGGAATTTTGTACAAGACGAGGTCTATGAGTACAATATAGTACTTGTTTTATTTATTCAAGGATATATTGTTTTTTTTTTTATTTTATTGTGTGTGCAATGGCAGGAACGGATGGACTGATTATAACATCCGATGATAAAATGTTTCTTTTCTTTTGCGTTAGTTCTGCTGGCTACTGCTGTAATAATTGTTTGCTGATTTTACGTTACGTCACTTTTTCGTTTGCCATAGAATGTTTCCATTCTAAAATAATTTTCTTTAGTTCACCATACAATAAGCAAAGTAATGGAAAAAGTGTGTACCTATTAACTTACCTCTAATTTAGTTAGTTATAACATAGACTGTACATATAATTTAATTTCTTATTTGTTCAGATCTCTAATAAATATGTAAGTCTATTTCGTTTGTTTTCTTTCATATATCTTAGAGGAAGCATGAATGAATGCAGGGTGTTTCAATAAAATACAAGGATTTATAACAGAAGATTTATTTTATATAGTTACAGTATCTTGTTTACTCCAACCTTCGGATATATACTCCCTGACGGCTTTATCCATTATTACCTGTAATAATAGACCAAAATTAAATTTATGTATTGATTTAGCTACCCGTGGTGACTGAATCAAACTGACACATTCAACATCTGCCACTACAGCATGGCACTGAGTCCTCGTGTCTCAGGCCAATGAAACGAGCAGAGTAGGATTGTTCCGCATGTCAATTTTATTGGTCTAAAAGACTTGAGCCAAATGAACATCCAAGACACGATACTGAGCTTTAGAACTTTTATGGGCATATATTATGGCTCACATGGTACCACCGTAGCGCAAAGCCGAAGTGAAATTCGTTACAGAAACAAACCACAACAATACACAATCGGCATTCTGTCGCGACTGGTATACGAATACGGAATGGTGGATTGGCTTTTTATGAGTGCGCTATAATGTAATGTATATAAGGGCCACAATATCACTTGCTCGAATTTGTGCGACAAATAGGTCAGTCACCATATCCAGGTAAAAACCATAGTAGGCACGGTTGTTTCCTCGTGGCCAAACTGGTTAGGCTACGAGGAATTAAATGTCCAAGTGCCCAAATTGTAAATTATTTCATAATTATTATTATTATAATTGTTAACATTTTTTGTTGCAAATATGACTTACCAGTTGAAAATTTAGTTTAGCCACGAGGAAAATCCGTATTCGGGTGGGGAAATTTGTTGAAAAGACATGAAATAATTCATAGATTCGCCACTAGGACATTAAAAAACCAGTTTTGCCACGAGGAAACAGCTGTAGCTAGGCACCAGGGACGGGATGCAGCGCAGCACGCAACTCGAACAACAAGCGTCTTTTATTTACTAGGCGAGTATTATCATTAACCCAATGAATGCATTGGCTCGATGAAGCAGTTTCGCACTTCTCAACAATTTCTCTACTCTAGAAAGGTATATTTTATGCGTGCAGCTATTACAATTTTAATTTATGGTCTTGTATAGAAGTAAGTAGCAAGTTTAACTTGTGGTGTCTGCCTACCCCATTGTGAAAGAAACGTGACTGTACGTATGTATGTATGGAAGTGACGTATCTGTTACGTAGTAACTAATAACTAATAATGTGTGCTAATGCTGCAGATTAGATAGGGAGGGCTTATTCCACTTTTCCCTGTTGACAATTCCCGTTGATGGTGATTATTGAACTTTTCGTTCCCTATTCCCCGTTGATGCACAAAAATAAATTGAATGGGGATTGGTGAACTAAATAGTTCAATCTAAACCACTGAACCGATTTTGATGAAATTTGGTATAGGGGTAGATTAGACCATGAGAAAGGACATAGCCTATGTTTGATCGCGATAACCGATATCCACGCGGGCGGAGCCACGGGCAAAAGCTAGTAGTATATACAGTTTCCACTTTTGGTGGTGGGGGAAGCATATAGATAACATAATCCATACTAATATTATAAATGCGAAAGTAACTCTGTCTTTCTGTCTGTATGTTACACTTTCACGCCTAAACCGCTGAACCGATTTTGATTAAATTTGGTATATAGGTAGATTAGACCATGAGAAAGGACATAGGCTATGTTTGGTCGCGATAACCGACATCCATGCGGGCGGAGCCGCGGGCCAAAGCTAGTAATAAATAAATACATATTTCATCGCTATGTTTGGTCGCGATAACCGACATCCATGCGGGCGGAGCCGCGGGCCAAAGCTAGTAATAAATAAATACATATTTCATCCATCTTAATTAAAGTTTTGTATTACTTTGCTCTTATTTAATGTATTTCAGTTATTCTGGTTTGTTAACATAACTCTAAAATAAACATAAAAAAGACCGCGTTTAAGTAAATCCAGACATATCTTTGCAAGTTTTCCACGCCCTTATATAGGTTACGCTTAAATCGCGAGATTTTCAAAATGCTTGTTAGCTAGCAACTAACCTACCTTATTTTAATCTGACGCGTTGGTGTAAATTCGGAAAACGAATTGTTTGTTTTGAGCACCCACCCCTATTGACAGATGACTAGCTGGCTGGAGGAATTTGTCAATACCTAACCTATCCTACCCTAGCTTAATCTGACGCGCTCGAGTTACTACCGAATCTCTACAACAGTATGTTGTTTTTGTTACGGTTTCTGTTACCAGAGTGGGAACTTGCATAGAAGAAAGAAATAAATGATAATTAAAAGTAAGACAAAACACTTACCTCTATATCTCGACACCCTTGCATTGCTCTGCTCATCACCAAATCATAGTAATCCACATGCATCCTGTGCGACATTTCCAATAGCCCAATGCTGTCTGCAACAGACATACCGGAGCGGTGCTCAGAGGTGTTTTTCTTTTGTTTACTGTCGACACGTGTTTCTCTAGCCTCTAATTTATTATTTCATATAAAATGAGTAGTAATATGATATTTTTTACGGCGGTTTGGTTTAACAGACATGAGCCTTGCTAATGGGCATTTGCTGAGTATGCAGGTATGGTTAGGCTGGCTGGCGACATGGCTAAGGCTGCGTTTCCATTGACGCGGAGGGGAAATGAGAAATATAAACCAATAGCATTGCATAAAACTCCGCTCCTGCCGCTGAATTAATATTTCTATTCTAGTCCTATTGGTTAATATTTCTCCGTTCCGCTCCGCTCCGCGTCAATGGAAACGCAGCCTTATGGCTTAATAAGTTATTAGATGTCTTAAAACACAATTACTACTGGATACTGTTTTGAATTATACACATTTGATACATAATAGATTATAGCTGTTTGTCGGCTTCAGATCTTATCAGCTTGCCACCCTGTTACAAACCATCTATGACCAACATCCTATAACAATTTCACTTACTAGCGCTGGAAAGGCTCGTGAGAGTCAGGACCACACCACCGGCGGCCTCCTCCAGGTGACCCACGTCGACCAGCGGCTCCGGCTTGCCATCGCGCCACGCTATAGAGGCAGTACAAGCGCAGGCGTAAGCTAGCAAGGGGATGCCAGCATCGACCAAGGCCAGAGTCGCGGCGTTCACACTCGCGCAGTACGTACCGCCATCTGCCTATAGAGAGATAGTGATATAAGCCCTACCAGTTCTATTTAGAAATAATAGGCCCATATTCCAGAAGTTGATAGTGAGAGTCATTCACAAAGACATTAGAACTGTTATCTAGAATTATAGATTACAATCTGTACTTAGATCCAGTTATAAATCAGGCTTATTACCGACTCCTCTCGAAAAAATTTAAGGTACAAAATAGTGTTTTATCAAGGTGGTATAGTCAATGAGATAATTGTTATTTATATTTTCATATATTTTTTAATTCACTTGGGTGGCAGGAAAGCACCGAGGCGCGGATACACGATGCGCCCACAACCAAATAGACCTGTGACGGGTTCGGAACGTAGTGTAAAGTGCAACAGACGATAAAATAGTGCTTGCATTTCAAGCGCTTACTATGAACAACCCCCTCGTGATAACGGAAATGATAAAATACCTCCCTCCAAATCAAGGATTAGTACCATCGATAACACCTGTAGAAGTCCAGACTGCCATTCGACGCTTGAAGGATCGGAAAGCTGTCGGACCCGATGAAGCATCCTTACAAATATTTATAACCGCGTACTCCTCACTAGTAAGATCCCGAGCCAGTGAAGACTGAGTATCATTACACCAGTCTAAAAGGTAAGGGATCGGAACAGGTGAGTGGGAGTAACCACGGTATAAGTTCCAAACCATGGAGCTCAACGAGAGAATAATCGACTCCCATATCCGACCCGGTTTCGCCTCGGCACGGACCACGGATCCGGCGTTCGCCCTAAGGATTGCCACGGAGAGATACAGGGCCAAGAATAGGTCCCTGCACTGCTTATTCCTAGACACACAGAAAGCCTTCGACTGTGTTCCTGGTGATCGTGGTGATCTGGTGGGCACTCATCACCGTCGGGGTAGGATTTTTAGTCCCTACTTGTTCTGCGTGGACGTTTTGTCAGACAGAATCAGAAACACACATGTATGCTGATGGACGCAGACAGGAGGAATATGGTGCGACGCGTGAAAGTGTGCAAGGCAGCGCTTGTCCAAAGCTAAATGTGGCGAAGAGAGGATACTTGACGTTAAACTCAACAGATCCGATACCGTAGTATAGGTGAAGACCCCGATTGCACGGACCACCAATACTTAATTTTACACAAATAGGCTATCAAGTTATTTAATTCAAATCTGAAATTTCTGGCTACATTGTTTCCCTGGCATAGATTCCCATGGGGTGGTCCGTACGCGTACCGTGCTGTACCGAGTCAGAACTCCACGCGTTCGGAGTTTGCTCTTCACGTGACTGGTGACATCGAGTACGACGTCAAGGCAGACATTACCGGCACGTTGGCCAAGTGGTGGGAAATGACTAGCATGACATGTGATCCTAAATTGCCAATCAGGATGAAGGGCAGGCCGGGTAGGTCTATATAATTATGTCATGACGATCATTAGGCTTGTCCCTTTTTTTAGGCGTGGCCGCTGCTAGAGTAACACAATCAGGAGCTGCGTGTCACGGAAATGAAAATGTTGCGGTGGATGTGCAGTGTCACACGTACAGATCGCGTGTGGAACTCTTGCATCCGCGGCAGCCTTGATGTCCGTGACATGGCAGATAAAAATATAAGAGAGATCTCTTCGCTAGAAGAAATGCCTGGCATTTCTTCGCTAGAAGAAATACCTGGCATTGACGCCCCCGCCGGGTCCGGGTAGAAAGGGCCAGCCCAAGAAGACCTGGCATGACGTCATGGAGGGTGACATACGTCCGAATGGTAAGACCATCCAGACCACCCAAGATCGTGTAAAGTGGAGGAGGAACGTCTGATAAACTATGATGATGAGATTATTTTGTTCTATCTTGTAGGGTTCAGCCAGCATCTCCTACTCTGTTTTTGCTGCAGTCGGTACGAATTCAACCAAACAAGGCAATTGAAAAAATATTTGGGGATAGGTTGGTGTTGCATAATACCTATAACCTACACCCGACATTCTACCAGAATCAAGAGGAAGAACTGACTAAGAGGTACTACTTCTGCCAGTGGCGACACCAATGAACAAATATCGAGCACTTTGTGAGCTATTTCACCCATTTCACCTATATAACGACAGTCACATTTGTTTGTATGACAACTAGTACCGAGGGTTTAACATGCTCTCAGAGGCACAGAACTGGCTAAAAGGTGTGGTGTCATCATTTTGGTTCTTTGTGTATGTACTAGAAAGTCAAGCCATGGTTACCCATCCCCCTGTTTACATCTTCCTTACTCTGCTTTTTTATATAACTAACCTGTAGAACTTCAATATAAATATCTATCTGAGACCGAGGATACAGCTCAGTCTTGATAGCAGCTGTGAGGGCCTGTCTCAACTGCAATGACATCTCCTGGGTTTTCCTATCACCACGTGGACGATTCTTTCTCTCCCCTGAAAGTGATATGCCTGTTTGAAACTTTGGGAATATTACTTACATGTAACAGTCTTGAGTGACAATATTGCTCATGTAGTGCCCATCCTGTAAAGGGCTAAAAGTTATGGAATGAGTTGATGAACTGACACAAAACAAAATATTATTGATCTGTTACTCATTACTTGTCCAATCTGCTTATTTTTTCCTAAACTTTTTCACTTAAAAAGTAGCATTGTGTGACGGTAGTAAGCAGAACTTGATTTTCTGTCACATTCGCTGATAAAAGGTTGTCCTGCTAAATAATGGAGGCGGTTTGGTGCAAGGTTGCAGCAGTCAGATCACAGAATAACTAAGATAATATTACTGTGTTCATATGGTCATAATACTCAACAAACTAGTTCTAAGTAATAAGCAGACACTCAGGCTCTATATTGTACACAAAATTGGTTGTTAAGAAAATGATGATAATACCTGTGGAGAATGTAGCCATGCTGTACTGGCAGTTGACAATTACTCTGTCTCGTAACCCTTTGGATTTTGGAGCCTGAAACAAATTCAATGTTATATAAAGACTTACTAATAGCAGGTTATATTTTGTGAAGTGTGAATTGCAACACCTTAAGTTTCCTGAGACTGAGCATTACTTGTATGAAAAAACTTATGAAACGACCGTTACGTATGACCGTAAGACTCTACTTCGTACTTACTTGATGTGGTCCATAAACAGCAGCTAATACTTTTGTATTTCCTTGTTCTAGATACGCGCTACCGTCGGGTTGCGTGAACACGCCGAGTTTGCATATTATACGACGAAGCTCGTTGGGTCTACGTCCATCCAAACGAAGCCCTTGGCTTGAGAGCAGATCAGGAGCAGTCATATTGTTAAAATTAATAAACTTTCAGTAACCTAAACACTCTAGTACACCATTTTCATATCATATCAATTTATTGTACACAAACATGCGAAACTTTGAACAAACAGAACAGATTGAACAGAAATAACCTTAGAGTTTAGAGTATATGAAATAACAGAATGTAGGAAAACGTCAATGTCAATCAATGGTCTTGTCAAAGAACTTTTTTTTTCCTTTTATTCCTTTCGGAACAGGCTAAGGTGCTATCACCATGCTGCCTTTTCATTAGTTATTCTTGTCAAAGAACGTTGTCAATACCACCAGAGACAATTTAATTATAAGTACAGTGAGTCACAGCCTTTTTAGCTCCGATGTATGGAAGAAGTCTTTCGAGCAATACCCAAATATACAGAGTTAGCGTTGGTGCCCACCGAACTGCAATTTGCTCGCTGTTTTTTTTTCGTGCGGCAATCCCCTCGGATACCTCCCCTGACGGTACCGAAGGGGGGTTATGTCGGACTCGAACCGACTAAAACCGCACGCCAACTGTGGATAATGGTGCTAGGCCGGAGGTGAGGGAGAGGGAGGAGAACTCGCCTTTCTTCATAAATATAATTATAGTATTATATGTTATTCTTTGGATGTCATTACCTTTTTGGAAAGCTGAATAAACGCACAAGATAGTCACTAACTTTTACCAAAATCTTTGGAAACAAAAACAAACAACTGCCACCAATTCAATATTTGCTTACGACATTGCTAAGAATTTTTGAATATGTCTTATATCACAAATTAAAAGTCAAATTCAAAGTAATTTATTCTCAATCTTGAACAATAAACTTGTTTATAAATTGACGTCAATTTCAATTTTTTTTTTTTTTTTTATACAGGACACGTCAATTTGACTTCACCTCGCCTGATGTTAAGCTAAAGGCAAAGTTAAATAAGTTAATTCTATTTAATCTGAGTTTACCACCGCTTCCAAGGCGCTGGTGGAGAAGAAACGGCGCAACAAACTCAATTACGGCATTTTTCATAAATATATAATACTAGCTGTCCCGGCGAACTTCGTACCGCCAATTTTTTCCTGCCCTCGTGGCGTCAGATCCCGTTCCCGCTGCACCATTTAGGGGGATGAAAAATAAATGTTGGCCGATTCTCAGACCTACTCAATATGCTCACAAAATTTCATGAGAATCGGTCAAGCCGTTTCGGAGGAGTACGGGAACGAACATTGTGACACGAGAATTTTATATATAAGATAGTATGCAAATATCATTGATAGTATGTTATTCTTTAGATGTCATTCATTACCTTTTTGGAAAGCTGAATAAACGCACAAGCTATGTCCGTTGTCAGTAGGTAACTTTAACAAAAATCTTTGGAAACAACTGCCACCAATTCAATATTTGCTTACTTACGACATTGCTGCGAATTTTTGAACATGTTTTATATCAAAAATTAAAAGTCAAATTCAAAGTAATACTTTTCATTAGTTGAAATTCCCAAAAAAAGTAAGCCTTGGACTTGGAATCAATGAATGATGTTACAATCATTTTTAAACATTGATTTTTGATAACTCTGCCCAAACAATTGAATGAATTTTTCCAGCATTAATTATGCTAACTATACAAATCGTTCGATAGTTCGTAAGAAAATCGCTAGATGACTCCACAGTCGCCTTACAGACGTATAAGATGGGAAATTTGAATCAAATTGAGCGTGTCTCGGTCGCCGAATTGGTTAAGGCATTCCCCCTGTAAGGGAAAGACTGCGGTTTCGAGTCCCACCCGAGATTATTTGCCCTATGTATTTGATTTGTATAGTTAGCATACTTAATGCTGTAAAAATTCATTCAAATATAAATATAGTTTCTAAATTATCTAAATTTGCTGCATTTTCCCAAAGTAGTATTCCATAGGGCATCAACCTATGGAAGTAACTAAAGTATATGAGCCAAGCAGTAGCTAAATCAGTCAACTGCCTAATCCGTCTCACAGCCTAAGCAGCAGAGATAAGTTGATTGGCCAGAATAGTGATATATGGTCACCCCATTGTCATTTAGCATCTATTGTAATTCCTAGAAAGGTAGTGCTGTTTGCGAATTCTAACCCTTTCCCCCCAGCAAGACATCAACTTCATACATTTGGTCTTTTCTGCATTCAACACTAGGTTGTTTGCAGAAAACCAATTTGATATGGCATTCAGAATATTATTGACATTATTTTCATCTGTACTATTGTTACGTGAACACTGGTTCCGGTAATAAAAAATGAAAACATTTGAATATATCAGTAATAAACGGTAAATACCGGTATCTCGCGATTGCAGCACGCGTCCCCTCACTAGCAAGTGAATGCAAACATCTCCTTTTAAGGTAAGGCATCGTTCTAACCCACATATAAAATGAGTCACACGAATAGATAACCAATCAGCGCGTCCCGTCAATCGGAAAAACAGCGGAGGGCTCTACACTAGAAAGAACGCGCCCCGCGCGCGCGTCGGAGCGTACCCAGCTGAGCTCATTCCATAGCGAGACTTCGCAGCGATACGTTCAAGTTTTAGTCCTAAAGCCTAGCTATAACTTCTAAGTACTTCTTACTTTCTGCTAGTTACTATTACTAAGTCCTGCGTACTCAGTATAGTTATAATATCTTACGAAGTATCTTGTTGAATATAAGCTGTGTTCCCAATATTAGGGGTAAGTCTAGTGTCCTTAATAAACAGTGCGCGAGTGTTAAACGATAGCCACAGGATTATAAAATGAGAACATAACATCGTCATTCGCGTGTGACATTCCTGCTTAGCCCCTAGGAGCTAAGCGTGATGCTAGCTCATTAGTTGGTACCTGCCTACCTTCGGTCGTGAGTTCGGTAGTTACCTAGTTTGTCTTTGTGTAAATGTAATTAAATTAAAGTTAAAGTAAATTGTGATTAACATCGTAATCGTTAAAATGTTGTAAGAAAGTTATTGTATGAAGTGTGTCCATAATATATGTCGCGAGTATACATGTCGACAGACAGCCGAATATAGTAATTGCTTAAGAACTATTCAATTAGTTGTAATGGTTGATGGTTCGTATCCTAAGAGAAAAATCAACACGGTGTATATCTCGGCATAATTTTCTACGGATACCCACATTTTGAGAATATGTTAAATTGTCGAATTTTAATCTCGTTTTAAATCCACGGTTCAGCATATATTAGTATTGGAACTGGATTATTAATAAATCATTTGTTTATAGTGGATTGAACCGTGGTTAACGGGATTACAGACTTACTTACGATACATACTTACGAGAAATACTTACGATTATTAATTCCGGAACAATCCAGTTTTATTTTATTGTTCTATTGTGAATGTATGTGTTATGTGTACCTACCATTGTACAGCGCCGCCGACCTTAGGGCCCATGTAAAAAATTATACGTGGGGGGCCCGGCGCTGTTGCATTGGGTTCACGCACCAGTGCCTAATCGTGTGGTTGTCTCCCCAGAACTTTGTACCGGCTGGAATACCGGTCCAACTTTGTACCGGCTGAAATACCGGCTGGAATACTAGCACGGCGCCGTACCGGCCCACCTCCGAACCAGCTGAGGTTGCCGGCCCTCTCCGTACCGTCTTGAAGACGGCCTTGGCGACGACTCCGGCGGACCGAACTAGCGGCTGCGACGCCTGGTGACCTTGTGGGGAAGACAACTTCACACTCGCACGGGGCCAGCCCGGAACCCCAAGTTGAGTACATTACTCAGCCTTCCGCTTATAGTGGCGTGTACCTATACCCCAACCGACACTCGACTTTGACTTAGAGTAGTTTTTTTATTGTACAGCAGGACCTACGGAATAAAGTTGTGGATCTCGTACCAATCGTTTTCTTCATCCTTGACCCCGTTGGGCTCCGTATCACTATACCTATTTGCTTAGAATATTAACGAGTATCATCTGCAAACAGTACTATGCCAGCTTGTGTCTCGACCATATAATGGACAATAAAAAGTAGGAGTAAGTCATTGACATTAACCAGGAACAGAAAGGATCCTAGGATTGATCCTTGGGGTACACCTATTTTGACGTTAGACCCATTTGACTTTACGTTATTCACATAACAGTCTGAAGCCTATCCGTTAAGTACGACTCTAATAGTCGCCGTAGCTTGAGTAAGAGTGTTTGATGGTCAACACAATCAAATGTTTTGGAAAGATCACAGAATACCCCAAAGGCATCCTGCGATCCCTCCCAAGCGTCGTAGACGTAGATTAGGCTAACTAGGGCCACTCTCGCTTCGGTGGTAGATGTCCGCCAGTAAAGCCATATTATCGGCTGTGGAAAATATTGTTGGTTTTGAAGTACAGTTGCATCTGATTGAGCATCACTCTCTCAAACACCTTACTCAGAACTGGCAAAATAGAAATCGGGCGATAGTTTCCAAGTTCTGACTTTTAGTTTTTTTATTTTTATTAGTTTATACTATGTTTCATTAAATTAGGAAATGTACCGTTATCAACACATTCATTAAATATGAGTGCCAAATCAGGTGCAACCATATCAATTATAATTAAACTAACTGACGATGCTTGATAACTTTTAAGATGTCACTGGGATCAATATGTTTCAAGTTAAATTTAGATGAAAAACTAATATTACTCTCAAGAAGAGCCGCAGTACTGCGGGCGCAAGAATTTTGTTTTTTTTTTTTTATTTATTTATCAAATAGCATTACATAGTAGGTACATTATGATAACACCCATAAAACCCGTATCGGTTTATCTTGGGTGTGAGTGTACATATATTATCATCAATTACAATGCTTGCATACAATTTATATAAAACAATAATAACTAGGTACATACATATCAATAAAAACATATAAAAGTTTCACCAATGACATTAAATAGTCAGTGCAGTGAGGAAGTGACTTTGAATGGAATGTTTGTAAAAAACTTTTCAAGCGAGTTTACAATATATTTCGGAGAGGTTATATCCTTATTTTCTAATTTAATTTTAGTAATACTATCCCTCATTTTGTGAATGACTTTCCAAGTTTCCTTCATTTTATTAGGAGCCTCAATTATTTTCCTTTTAATATGAATGGCATTCGCTTGCCTACACACTTTTTTTGAAAACTTTGAAATATTTCTTAACTTATTCAATGAAATTATTATCAAATCTGCAGTGTTTTGGGCGTATAAATCAAACAGTGTTCGTCTACTTTTATAATTTGCCTACAGCAGCCCATTCATAAAATCTAGATAAAGTACTATGCTTTTTACATTTTTGTTTGAATGTGTTAGGAAAAGCATCAGATAATGTAGAAAATAGACTATTATAATGAGCCTCAAGTTTATTACCCAATTAATCTAAAGAATCAAGTTTATCCTCTAACACATCTTTGAACTTTTTAATTTTACTGGAGGTTATGGGCCTACACATAGTTTTCTCCCTAGGTTGACTATTATGACCCTTGGAAAAGGATACTATTACTATTTGACCCTGGTGATCTGAGGGCAACTTACTAATTAAGGACTTGCTTAAGTATCCACTATCACTAAAAAAGTCGTAACTAGGGTTGCCAACATTTTTTGACAGAATAAAGTATTTTTTTGAAAAAGGTGGAAAAAGGCTATATAAAATATAGTACGCTTTGAAAAAATATGGTATGTAGGAGGAAATAGGTAATTATTTTAGGACTCATAACCAATAGTGCTGAATTGTCTTCAATTTGCTTTAAAATAGTAGGTATCCATTTTCCAGTGACAACCGTCAACATCACCATCCATATATATACGTCAATCGCGATTACGTACGACACGATTACATTCGACCTCGGAGATCAGGGTCCGCCTTCCGGATCTTTCTCCTCCGCTTCACACTATTTGGGTGTCCATGGTAGTGAGACCATTTATTTGCACGCATATCACCCTCCATGACGTAAAGCCAGGACTTCTTGGGTGTACCCCTTCTACCTGGACCCGCTGACGGCGCTATTGATACCCATTTTTATTTTGTTTTGTTGTTTTTTTTTTTGTTTGTAGTACCTTGTTGTTTTAGTACTTGTGTTGTACGTAACTTGGTGGTTGCCGCAAGACGTTGTTGTACCAGAGCGGAGGCGGCTTTCTTGCATTTCATGTGCGATGTCTCGATCATGAAGGCTGACACGGATGTGAGAGTTCCTCACGAGATTTTTACCCGAGAATCCGCACATCCACCGCAGCATTTTCATCTCTGTAACACGTAGCATCTGCTTGTGTCGCTCCAACGGTAGCCACGCCTCAAAGCTATGGAATGGACAGGCCTAATGATCTTCTTATAGACCTGCCTCTTCAGCCTAACTGGGATTTTAGGATCGCATGTGGCGCCAGTTATTTCCTGCCACTTAGTCCACGCGGCGGCAATACGTGCATTGACGGTGTAGTCGAAGTCACCAGTCACGTGATGTTCAGATCCCAGGTACCTACTTAACCTGATCCGTGAGCTCGACCAAGTCATCGCCTATACGGACGGGTGTGGGATCTGTTGAGGTTAACGCCAAGTATTCTGTGTTCGCCACATTTAGCTTCAGATCGCCATTCTCAAACGAGGAGGCGTTTGAGAATAGCGATCTGTAGCTAAATTGCCACATTAATCTATTGTTTTTTACAGAACATTTATCTATTGTACTAAAATATAGTATTTTCGCGTAGGTACTATATATTTCTTCAACAGTAGAACAGAGTCCCGAAACCTAGCACCATAGATTTAGCACAATACTATTTAATAAAGACGGTTGGCAACCTTTGTCGTGGCAGTGATTCTAGTCGGCTCACAGAAAATATTCTCAAGATTTTGACTTCAACATGTTTAGAAATTGAGTACTTTCCCTACACTGTTATAAAATGTTTACATTAAAGTACACAATAAGATTTTTCCTACTACTTGATGCAATCCCCAGAACTTGCCATTATGCATCTTTTAAGTCAATAATCTTCTTAAACGAATGGTTACTATTCATAAAATAAAGGTTTCTTTTCGAAATTGTCGACTATTGGGACAATGTAGACTATAGGTGCTTTTACGCCTTTTACCTTAATTAAATTTAGTCATAAAAAATAGTTTGTTTCACAGTGAGACATAGACATAAATGACTAAACGAAAAAGAGGAACTAGTAATTAGGATAATCTGTTTTAACGCGTGTGATTTAATAGTTTATGTCATGTTTATGTATTATCTGTTGTCAATGGCCGCAACGGAAAGAGAGTTTCTTGGAGTTTCTGTTGTGACTTCGTTGTGACTGGCAGACTGCTATAATTAAATTCTCGAAAAATATAATATAAAACAAAAAAGTGTCAACAAGTTATGCTACAAGTATTTTCTGTAAGAAAATAGGTATTATTTATCCTAATTGCAATTTGATGTTATTTCTCGCGCTCATTAACCGTTGTCTTGTCAATTGTCATCCCGGTGATGCGTGCGTGTGCATTACATTTGAACAAAAATCGATCTAAATGATTACCAATTTCATTGTTATGTCGACATAGCCAATGGCCGAACAAGTATTGCAAAATTTGCTGATGTTAAAACAGTGATTCTGTAAAGTGAAATATTTAAAAAGTGTATTGTTTGTATTGATTGATGTGCCAAATAATTTGGATATACCTAATTGCTAATACGTAATTGTTACAGAGGTGACTAACCATAATGGACGTAGACGACTCTGCAGTCGACCTCAGCGTCAGGTGATTTTTTTTAATCTAAAGGTATTTTTATTTTTGTTTACATTATTGTTATCTAAAATTATGTAATTTTATGTATTGAACAGGTCATTGCCACCTGAGTTGAGTGAATTGAGGGCTTTAACGGCCAGTGGACTCACCATAACTCCTGCTCAACCTCCACCTCATGTAAGTTTAGCTTGTACTTAGATGTATGTAAATAAATAGTGAAATGTATTTTTTTTGTATGTCTGTTATTGGACTAAATATAGGTTAGTGTGTTATATTTATTTAGATTACCACAAGATATTGGGGGCATTTCACTACTAAATTATTTTTAATGTTGTTTTGTAAGAAATAAGGTATACTTAAAAAATCTTAAGCATTATTTCCTCTATATTTTTCAATATGCTGAGCATGATGCAAAGAAATGAGGTGGTAACATGCCTTTTGAATAACTATTTGTATATGATTTTTTTTCATAATTTCACCATTGACGTAAAACTCACTCCTAAAACAAGTGATTTACTTCAAGTGGAGGGGTTAATATCAAAAATAATAATTTTGAATTTAAAAGAATAACATATGTTCCACAATTTCTATTAATATTCATTTAAAATAATAATGTCAATCTGAAATATTATACCAAAGAGAAGTAATACCATACTTCATACTGTTTTTGGAACTTGGTGCTGAGGCATAGTTCTAAATGGTGCAAATGTGACACATATGGATGGTTTCATGTATCATTTATTAGTACAACAGGCGAAACCACATAAAAAATAACACATGTCAAAAGCAGAAATCATTTTTATCATCTGTGTTTTTGATTGATGTTAAAAATGATGTAAAAAAAAACACATATCAAATAGAAATGGTCTTTAACATTTCTGTTTTTTGACATGTGTTATTTAAAAAAAATAACACATGTTAAAAACAAATGGTAAAGACCATTTCTTCGCTTTTGTCATGTATTTTTGACAAAGTTAGTTTCATTTATTTCATTTCACATTTTACTTGTCTGTTAGTTATGTTATGGCTAGTAGTCAAAACTAACAGACCAAACTAGCAAGCAAAAAGGTAACATGCTGTTTATTTGCAATTATTTATGTTACTATCTCTGTTTTGCTGAGTACTTTATAATCATTATAGTTTCCTGTGCGACTGTTTCATATCACATTGCGAGTCTGCAAATAGAATATTGTTTACGGAAAATGTGTCGATTTTGCTATGTGTCGTAATCATCATGAATGGTGGGAGCTCTTAAATTCATATAACACTCTTTATTGTACACACAGTCATTTTACAAAAAATAATAGAAGGATATTTTTGTACAAAGGCGAGCTTAACTTAATGTTTAGTTTTCTTCTAGCATACCTTAGAGTGATAGAGGAAAATAAAGAATACGTAGAGGTTAGAGTCAAGTGTACAGTACAGTGGATAGGATATAGACTAGGAAAGAGAAGGTTTAGAGGAAATACACAGATGTCAAATAAATAGGTAACACCTATGTGGTATGCTTACAAGCATACTCATTATAGCTATACAAATTATAAAGACCTAGTTTATATTCATAAATAAATAAATACATGTACTATAATAACAAACATCATATTTTTACATTATCTATGACAGCATCCAGCCAAGCTTATTCATATAAGTTTACTACTATGTTTTCCAGAACAGAGCTTTCAAAAAGATTTTTTCCAGCACTCATGTAGTCAATTTGTTTTTTGAAAGCAGAACAGAAGTTAAATTAATCAATGACAGCCGCGGTGGCGTGGCGGTACTGAACGCGGACGCTACACAAGAGGCGCGGGTTCGATCCCCGCTCAGTGCAAATATTTGTATGCATGAATATGGATGTGCCTCGGAGCGCACGTTAATCTATCGGTCCCGGTTGTCATACGAACATGTAGGGCATTTGTTACAGGGGAATTGGGTGAAATAGCCGCACATAGAAGGGCTCGTCACCCTGCCGGTCAAACAGCGTCCCCCATTGCCAGTACTAGTAGTAGTAGTAAATTGATCAAACACTTATTGTGCTTTTCTGCCACCTTTGTGGAATTAAAAAAAACAGCCCGTCTGACACTCAACCACAAGAGGAATCTCAATGGCAATCTGGCAATCTCACCTCCGCCAAGCAAGGACCCAAGACGGCGTGCGTTTTAGTCGGTTCAAGTCCGACATAACCGCCTCCACCGGCTCCGTGGGGGTGGTATCCGTGAGAATTTTTCGCACGATAAAAAAAAAACCCCAAGAGGAAAACTGCTGAACAAACTGCAATTTGTTAATAAGCATGTGCTGAGTCTCTTGTATAAGCTAATAGGTAACGTTGGCTTTACTCTGTAAATCTTAGTATGGATGGAACTACACCCAACAAAACTAAATATGAGAAAAGATGAGCTTGCAGTCATTATTTTTAAATCCATCAGCATTCAGTTTCTCTCACCACAATGGAACCTATTTATTTTAACATTAATCTTAGTTTTAAGAAAATCATAAAGAAAGGTACTAAACTAATATTATTTTGTTAATTGCTTTCCTTTGGAAGATTGAAAGGGTAAGTTCTCAACTGCTAATAATATAATGAATGATAAATATAACATTTCTTTGTTTTTACGTCTATACTAATATTATAAAGCTGAAAAGTTTGTTTGATTGAACATCATAATCTCAGGAAGTACTAGTTCAAATGGAAAAAAGTATTTGCGTTAATAGTCTATTTATTGAAGAAGGTTATAGGTTAAATATTATCACGCTAACACTCAAGGGAGCCGAACAGAAATCATAAATGTCAACAAATCCAGCGGATTCCCGTTCCTTAATGGAAAAAAGAGGGTGTATATTTCAACCTACTCAGTTACACATTATTGGCCTCTTGTACTTAACTATATTTCCCTCATATTCTTATTATAAAAATAATAATTTAACCAACAATTGACCGTCAGAACAGCACTATAATAAATTATTTCTATAACTTGGTCACAATTCTCACGCTCATTCTCAATGTTACATGTAACTTTCGGGTAATTAAACTTTATGTCAAAATGGAATTAGGCGAAAACTTCATAAATCTTGTCATTAGAGCATGACTTGGTAAGTACAATGTGAAAGTACGATGCTTGCATCCGTCAACGACCTTATCGCACACTGGTAGAGTGGAGCTGGAGGTGTACTGATTTTTTTTTCTTTTTTTTTTATAAAAACAGTTTTAAACGGATTCTATCGCACCGGGATCTATTTACATTTAGCCCGACGTTTTGGCTAGTTTTCAGCAGCCATGGTTGTGGAGCCACATTTGAGTTATATTTGTGATATTTCTATACAAGATTAATTTGCGCCTCCGTGGCGTAGAGGTATTTTTTTTGTTTTTTTTACATAACAAAACGATATAAAGATGGATATGAAAGCACCCATTAAACCGTTATGGGTTTATCTTGGGTGTGACTGTCTGTACATTCTTAATATTAAACACATAACTGCAAACACAAAGTCTTTTGACCCGTAACAAGAAATATATACGTAATAGAAATATTAATGAAGAATAGTATTAGGTGCAGAGTAGGCAGGTGTATTATAGTTCTACCTCTAAACCGGTTTGTTGTTTACGCGCCGCGCCCGATGACATAATAGATACAGGGTGACTGCAACCAGCACAACATAATTCTAGTAATATATCATATTGCTAAATTGTTATTAATTACAATTAATTTATAGTACGAGTATATTATTAATTATTTAAAATCGAATTTTGAGATTATATTGCTAAGTTATTATCAATTATAATTTAATTTTATCAATTGTATTATTTATTCAAATATCTCAAATTTTATATTTATTTATATTAATTATGTTATATTTTTGTATGGGTTTCTGTAAGGTTGCTATTTACTTCAGGCAGGTACATGTGTTTAAGAACTCGTTTTAGGTTGAGCAGATTTATTTTATTTCTGGTTTCTAATGGTATCTCGTTTATAAGTCTAGGTAGCCGCTAGGAACGTGGCCGCTACGCAGAAGGCGTGGGTTCGATCCCCGCTCGGTGCAAACATTTGTTTCCATTAATATGGGTATTTGCATTGGTCTGGTCGTGCCTCGGAGAGCACGTTAAGCCGTCGGTCCCGGTTGCCATACGAACATCTATGGCAGTCGTTATACCCGTAACGACTTGTTGGAACCCTAAAGAAGTCCAACAACTGCAATGCTTCGATATCGCCTTTGGGTTGTGGAGTTCAGGGCAGTCGCTTCACAGAAAATATCGAAGGTCATCAAGGATTTGCCTGACCTTCGATATTTTTCGCACCCCAGGCTCCAAACTGAAAGCTTAACAGGGATTAACACAGAAGAAGAAGTTTAATACCTAATATCCTAAAATGTGACTCTCAAATTATACAAAATCGTAAAGTGAATAATAACTGATGCATAAGTAGATATCATGACCAACAGAATATAAATCAACAAATTTTCCATTCAAATTTGAATACACAATCATGCAGCTACACGTGAGGCCTGTTTACATACTTAATATCACAGCATTGCATTTGAAAAGATCCTGATCTCGGCCTGATTCATTGCCGTTGTGTAGAGAGATCACTGTAAACAAAATTCTAAATATTTACATATTTCATTGGTAGTGACTTTCTTACATTGTTTCAATAAAATGATTCGATGCAGTTAACAGAAGGAATGAAACATCGAATCGAGTGTTGATAATTAAATAGCCTATGCCCGCGATTCTGCTAGCTTGAAACTGCTCCCGATCTCGCGACCCGCAGGAACCTTCTCTTAGCCCTTTCCATTCATTTGGGGCCTGTTTTCAGTTTGTCATATTTTACCTGCTTGCATATCACATATACAGCGGTTTCATATCCTGATAATATTATAAATGTGATAGTTAATAAAGATGTTAGGATTATTGTTACTCAATCATACTCAAACGTCTGAACGAATCCAAACGCAAGTGGGTATGACAGTCTAGGAGGCAAATGAAGTTCTGGGTCCAAAAATCAGTATCAAGCTCTCTACCGTAGATTGTGGGAAATGGTACATATATTTATTATTGCGTTTCCTTTGGCTGAGCGTGGGGTTTAGTGCAGTAGCTAAGTTACTGTCTAAAAAAGGAATAGAATTGCGAGCCTACTGCGATGCACATAAGCGATTCAATTGTGATTCATATGTGGCAGCAGTTCTATACCCGTTGTAATGCATGGGTGTGTCTGTGTAGCCTTCATCTTTAAGGTGCGTTGTGGCAGGCTCATAGACCACTAAGCGAGTTGATTTGCGACTGATGTTAACTAAATTGAAACCTGGCGGAGTATTAACGTATGTTAAAACTTCAGTCTTAACCTTCTCATTGATATCTATGCTTTTATTGATTTGTTTTTTTTTTTTTTCTATATGCAGTGCCCCAATGTGGGGTGCTCCAGCTTTGCGTAGTTATATTGTTTTGCATTTTTTGTTTGTCATGATATTGTTGGAAGTTTACGCGAATTATTTGATGTTATTTTATTATATTATTTATGTTGAACCCGACATTTCGGTTGCTTTTTCTTATTATTTATGGCTTAACTTATAATTTTGTTAAAAACCTTCATGTTTTTGTGTTTTTAAATAAATCAATAATTCAACTTTGAGCTATGAACACGAGTAACACGACTACACAAAGAGAGCAGATCTATATCTAAAAGAAGCTTAATGATTGAATAACAAAAATACAAAGACATCTTTGCATTGTATTCAAAATAACTCGTATGAATACCATTTATCAGCATCATTTCAATATGGTTGCTTCTGCGGCAATTCGTCGCCAAGATAAATAATGTATGCTATACGCACATCTTGATACACTTTTTTGTTATTATAATCAGTCTGCTGCTGTGTTGATTTACCTATTGTTGGATGTTGAAATAACAGCTATTTTGAGACCAAGTGATTTAAATGAAACACTGTATGAAAGACGATTTTCAATACGATTAGTTTGTTTGTTAGTAGGTCTTTAGAAATGGAAATTTTAACCTCCCTTCCTGTAGACTTCGCATTGTAAATCTAAGACGGCTGCCGCCATAAGATGGCGGATTACCTAAAAAATTATCATAAGGAGTTATGAAAAATTTTCCATCAAGGAAACCGTTTAACTTTTAAAAATAAGTATTACATATAGCTTTATTCTTGACTAGCTTTTGCCCGCGGCTTTGCCTGCGTGGATGTCGGTTATCGCGACATAGGTACATACCATACCCTATGTGTTAATCCTGGGTGTCAGCTAACTCCTAACGCAAATTTTATAAAAATTGTTTAGACGTGAAAGAGTAACATTCCATCCACCCATACTTACAAACTTTAGCTTTTATAATATTAGTAGGATTTATTTGAATCAAGCAAATATATTATATATATACATAAAAGTACCTACTTATTTCGAAACAATAGTCCTGAGATTAAAATTATAAAGCTAGTTCCTCGTTTTTTAATCAATGAATACATTAATTCTACTAATATTGTAACCTGTTTTGTATGATGTAGCATATGAGCGTTTTTCAAAATTTTTGACCCATGTTAAATCATCATGTCCATAAACTACAAACTTCAATAATTACATTTTTACATTTGTTATTGCAACATGTGTTATGTCAAAAGATAGAAAATTGAAATAAAAGTAAGTTCTTATACATAAATATATTGAAAAATGTATATTATTTTAATAATTTAAACAAAAGTGACGGGGGACCCCCCGTTTTTACGATGTCACATGCATACCTTGCTAGCTTTGAACTGCCCTACCATAAAATGTATTCGTCAAAATCGCTGAAAAAATATTTTATTAATTTTTAAAAGGTTCTGTTAATATATTATTTAACAGTTTTAATTCGACTTTAGAACATGATTATATAACTAATTCAATTTTAAATTTGTCCACGGATTCCCGGTATACCGGAATTCCCATTAAGTAACGGTAGTTTTTGCCACTTTACGAAAAAAAATACTAAATTGAGAGCGTTTTTTTTGGTCTAGCAACCCTTTTTTGACAGAAACAAATCATTTCCGGTGACATTTTTAATGTGTCATGGTGGTTAAATTGTTACTTTCCGTTGCGACGTGACCTCGGACCAAAATTATGTTCCCGTAAGTACTGTATTTTTTATATGTTAAAATGTTATTTCGAAATGAATACTTCTCATTTTCCATTGCACGGAGTATTTTAAGAACACTTTAGACAATTGGATTGATCGAATGTAAGGTATTTTAAGTTTTAAATAGGTTGTGTTGTTTAAAAATGTGCTTTCGTAACGTCATGTTCATAACGTTATATACTGGCGGAATGGTTTTTGTTACGAACTGGAATTATAAAGCCGTGATCTCATTGCTGATGATTAAGAACCTATGGGGTGCCATTTCCTTAAAAAATAATAATATGCTTATATAATTTGACTGCTTTTGCAGAGTTTTTTTATTTATATTTTACTACATACCTACTATACGTTTCAAATGAGAAGATAATCGCGATCGCGGCAACTTCACTCCGTACTCATCAAAATTGTACAGCTAACAAAAAAAAACCATGTCGAATAGATTCATACGTGTATGGTAACGATTTAATTATTTTTTCTTTTCATTATGTACAAAACATATTTTCTAGTAATTATAAGTGTTACCGCCCGATTAACAATAAATAAATATAAAAAAGGAACTGATAGTTAGTTTTAGTTAGAACGGTACTGAATAGATAGTTTATTTCTAACTTAGCATGTATGTAGGTACTTACTTATTTTGTACAAAGGGAATTTGGTTCAATAATCATCATAAATATTCAATTGGAAACATTAAGTAGGTATCTACTATTAATTAGTGTCAAGGAATAATAGTGAAGTAAAAAAATGTATTTGCTAACCCTACAATACGTAATGAAGTTAGCAACGCGTATCAAAATGTCATTATGACAGTTATCAACTCATTTGAAACGCATAGTACTTAATAATTTTATAGTTCTAATTTCTACGTTTTTAATTATTTATCCAGTTATATCCCCTCATTCAGTACAATCACATTGTTTCACATTTAGGTAACCGCGGCGAATCTCGTACCTCGTAAGTTCGTATAATATTATTTTCATTTTACAACTCTAACCTACCTCACTTTTTTTTAGATCTACCTCACCTAACATGCAATATATAAGATACTATAATTGCAATAACTCTACGGATACTGTTGTCACAATCTGTCACATTTCTTTTATACTTACTTTATTTTTATTTTATTCTCTAGTTTTTAAAATGCCACTAACTGGAGCTGAACGTGCAAAAAAATTCAGAGAAAATCTGAAAAATGACCCAGAAAAATACGATAGATATAAAGAAAAACAAAGAGAAAGAGTTTCAAAACTACGAAAAAAAATTGATGATTTAAATGAAAGTCAAAAAGAAAAACAAAGAGAACTTTGGAGAAAACAAAAACGTAGACAAAAGGACAAACGAACAATTACGACAGAAGACACAATACAGGAGAAGAAATCAGAGAAACCCAAACCTACTTTAAAACTAAATAAAAAACTGAAAAAAGCGCATGCGAACTATGCTCAATCTCAGAAAAATGAGGCACATTTGAAGTGTACAATTGACCGACTCAGAAAGCAACTCAGTCGCTCTAAACAAACGATGAAAGCTTTGGAAATAGCTAAAATGAAAACTGAGACACGGTACGAAAATTTAGTTGATGCAATCAAAGAAACTTATGATGGTTGTCAAACACATAACGAAAAAAGATTACTGAAAAAAGTCTCAGCAAAGTTTTCAAAAAAATCTGGACTTAAGTCAAAAATTTTGGGTCTTAAAAGTAAAGTCAGATTTTTTAAGCCAAACATACTTGGACATAAACTAGTAAAGGTTAATAAATTCCTTAATTACTTTAGTTACTTAATTTACATTCAACGGGTAGGTCTTGGATCTTTTTAAGAATTCTATGACTACATCGATACTCTAACCTTTTTTCTATTCACAGGTTCATAAGGAAATTGCAGCATTTTATCTCCGCGACGATGTTAGTAGGTGTGCAGCTGGCCGAAGAGAGTGTAGGACTAAAAATAAAAAGAAAATGCAACTAAGATATTTAACGGACACTATACTGAATACGTATCAAATGTTTGTTCAGCAAGGCGGGAAACAGAGTTTCACTACATTCTTTCGGTATAAGCCATTTTATGTTATATCACCGACGCGTATAGCGAGAGACACATGCATGTGCATAAAACATAGCAATTTCGAATTTATTTTTCATGCCTTGAAGTCTCGATCTATAATTTCTTATAAGAACATTGTCGAAGTATTGAAGTCATTTTCTTGTGATATTGCTTCATTCGATTGTATGTACGGTAAATGTGACACTTGTAAAGCCCTAACATTAGATTTAGATGAAAACCAAGCTAATCAAAGCATTAAATGGCACCAATGGACAAGGGTAGCTCATAGGTACGAAAAGGCCGGTAAGGAACAGATCACTAAGAAAACAATTAAGCAAGAACAGAACGGTACGGTAGCTGAATTAACATCACAATTTCTAGAGAAAATACCTCTATTTAAACAACATTTTTTTAATTGGAAAGAGCAACAAAACCAGTATCAAAAATGCATTCAAAATCTTGCAAATGGTGAGATAGCAATATTATGTGACTTTTCCGAAAATTATGATTGTAAATATGCCCATGAGGTACAATCAACGCATTTCGGGGCCTCCAAAAACTCAATAACTCTCCATACTGGTGCTATAATTTTCAATGACAAATTCCAAACTTTTGCAACAGTATCAGATAACAATTGCCACGAACCACAAGCTATCTGGGCACATTTGCTACCAATTATAAAGTACGCAAAAGAACGGTATCCTCAAATTTCCGTAATACATTTCTTTTCGGACGGACCCACTAGCCAATATCGTCAGAAAAAAAATTTTTATTTGTTAAATTTATTCACATCTAAATTAAAACTTGACTACACCACATGGTCGTTTTCAGAGAGTGGCCATGGTAAAAGTGTGGCAGATGGTGTAGGAGGCAGTGTGAAACGTCAATTAGACAAAAAAGTATCATATGGTCACGATATTCCAAATGCAACTGAGGCCTATAACGTTTTACAATCAGCCATGAAATCAGTAAAGTGTTTTTATGTCAGTGGTACTGACATAAAAAACATTGCAAAGCTTATTCCATCCAACATTGCCGCTGTACCTGGAACGATAAAATTGCACCAAATAATATCGGTACACAACAACACAGTAAAGTATCGCTTGCTCAGTTGTTTTTGCGGTGACAAACCTGGTCTCTGTAATTGTTATGGCCCTAAATTACATAAACTGGTCGACAATGACTCTACTTCAAAAATGAATATAAAAAAAGAAGTCTTTGATTGTTATCCCAGTATCGAAGACAAATTTCCAGAGTCAATTGCTTTAGCAAATGTAAAACAACTCAGATCCGATGAACCTAAAACTAATGAAACTTACCTCAATGTGCTGAACGCTGATAAACTCAACCCAGATTTGCCCGACCTTCATAAACTTACTACTGACGAACTTTACCTTGATGTGACCACACCCAATATAATATTAAATCCAGATGAGTCTCAATTTTGCAGTGAAGTTGGTGTGGTGCCCATAGAACCAATAGTAATAACAGTTCCTTCCAATGTAACATCTGAATTTCCTTCCCCATCTTTGCTAAATAAACTCCCAATGGACCAAATTGATTTATCTAATTTAGGTTATGATCGATATTTCAATGAAGAGCCAAAAATTGATCCTCGCGTCTCTGTACGGGTACCTTCTATAAGTCCCAAACGTGCAAGAAAACGCGCTCGCGTCTTATTTCCGGGAGACCCTCCACCACTGTCTAATAATAAAAATGCACGTTCTCTCTTACGCGCTGATACTTCTAATTCTTATAAACCTAAGACTGTTAACATCACCTGTAAGCTATGTCAAAAAGATCTCAGGACTAAAATTAGGTGCATGGTGTGTAAGGGTAATGTGTGTCTAGAATGCAGTGGGACAGTCAGTTTTGATTATATTTGTCCTCCCTGTCTTCTAGGCTCAGATAGCGATTAAAGACTTTTGCGTGTTTCGTGTAGAACGACTGATTATTTTAATTTTGATATTAGTTTTGTTTTTTATAATTATTTGATTCATTGCTTTATTTCGATATAATTTTATTTGTTTCCAAATAATTTAATTGTTGCTTATTTCATTAAGAATATTACTCATCAAAACTTTTTTTATTTTATTTGTGTAGTCTTTAAGGATTAGTTAGTGAAAGGCTTAAGACTGAATATAGTTATGTAAAACGACTGATTATTGTTATGGTATAGTTTATAGTAGACACAATATATAGTATTGTGAACTCCGCCTTATATTCCAGTTAGTAACCGAGCATTCCACTATCGTAACTATTGTGCTGTGAGTGGGTTAAGAAATTATTACTTTATTTTGTATTTTTATAAGAAGATGTGTAATATTAGAGCTGGATATTGCAGATTATAATATTTTTTACCAGTTTTCCTAAAAAATATAGTTGTGATACTAAGTGATTGTTTCATAAAATAGTTTTAAGTGAGTGTACTGACAGAAAATTGTTACTTACTGAAGGTAATTTCATTGTGATTTCCATAAAACATTACTGTCAAAGTGATAAATATGTGTTAAATTTGTTATTAAACAAGTTGAGTTATTAAACAAAGAATAAAACTTACTCATTAAATCAGTTTTTTAATAAATATGGATATATTAGCAATGTTGCTAATTGGAACTTTCAAGTCCCATAATGGTCTAGAAAATTTTAATTTGTGATCAAAGTATTGATTTAAATACTAAAATATTAGTATATTTGAGAAGTTTCTGAAATACTCTATGAAACTACATAAAAATCATAAATATATTGATATTTTCAAAATTGATGTTCCGGTTGCGTAACGGGCCATTTTTTTTGAAAAACGCTCATATAATTATCCAAGTAGTACCTATTTACACCTTTTTAATTCAAAATAAAGTTTCAATAAAGATATATTTTCGCGTTGTGTTGCCTGGTTATTATTTTCAATAACAATTTGTAATCATTTGCTACCTAGGGCTCCAGTGGCAAGAGGGTGCTCCGCCCACGTTCGGAACAACGCAGCTATGCAGAGAGTCCGGACATCGTGCTGCTGCCCGCTGCACCGCCGCACCGGAAGCCGTCAATGGTCAACTCCTCACCTTTTTCAGGTTGTAAAAGAATTTTGGTTTTCAAACTTGTAAATTACGTCTCAAAAGCTCATACTTATTAATAATGAAATTGAATTTAATAGAAAGGTCAAGAACACGTTGCTGTGATGTTTAGAATTGTTTAAAATTGAGTTCAAATATTTATTTACATATATATAAACATACGAAACTAATCACAGCGTATTTTTGTCCAGATATGAACAGTAAACTGAACTCGGGAGGTGTGAACGTGTCCATCACGCCAAGTAGCCTCCCGCCGCCAGCGCCGGAATCGCCCCGTGACCCGCGCGATGAGGAGGACTCTGAAGAAGATGAGAACGACCCGCCGGTGCCTATAGCTGGCCATAGAGTAAGTTCAAGTGATATCCACAGGATTCAATTCTATTATGCAGCTCTTGATTGTACATTTTCCTATAGTAGTGTCTTCAGAAGTTGGATGACAAGATTTAGACCAAAGTCTTCGACATGTAAGCAAAGCTTCTGGGTTCTAGCATGCACATAGCTTTCTTAAGCACTCAGGCCAATGCAAATTTAAACATTTGTGCATTGATGCATCAGGGATGGAACCCTCGACCTCTGACTTAGTAGTCGCACTACCGCTACGCCACATAGGTCGTAAATAATTTTCAAGACTAGTGGTCGCCCGGTGGTCGAAATTCGACCATATTTATAAAAAAAATTCTAAGTATATACATGATTAAAGATTTTTTTATCTTGAAATTTCAAAATGAGCGGCAGTTCCACGGGTATTTCAATATGTAACATTTCAAATAAGCCTAAAAACGTAGGTTAAAGATGACCACAGACTTACAATAAAGAAATGTTTGGGAAATTTTATACTTCCCCGTCTACGCAATTTTGGTAAAAAGAGGTACAAAGACACCTCTATTCATTTATCAATTTATCCACATTAATTTAACAGAAAAAAATACAATAACCTTAAGTTAAAACCTCCTTGCATTTGTTTTCTATTTTATTTTATCCGTTAGCTGTGAACATTTTAACGATTAAACCTCAAAAGGTGGAGAACCTTGAGGTTGGCAGAATCTTAAAGCCGATGCAAGGCACCATTTCAATTTTTAAAAAAACAGGTATGGGATTGTAATGATTACCTAAGCCTAAAAAAAATAACGGTATGACCACGTAAGTGACATGCGTAGGTGTGTGTGAGAAATGGCTTTAGTGTGCGTAACGTTTATTTTTAACAAAAATAAGGTATTTTAATGCATTATTATAAAAAAATATTAGGCTTATGGCTTCGGTATAAACTATCAATATGCCAAATCTCACCCACCTACGTGCCTGCAATTTTCGTAAAAAGGGATCCAAAACTATCCCTTCACGTATTAATATATAGATGTTTCCCCGCAGTAAAAGCTACTGCAGCTTTTGCTGGGGGGAACATCTATATATTAATACCCTTTTATTAACCTTCTTCCATTGAAATGTATTTGTGTGTTCTAACAGGAGTTGTCGAGTGCGGAAATATGGGAGCGAGAACGTCGCTTGCGGGCATTGCGCGAGAAGCTGCGTGCAGAGGAAACGCGACTCGTGTTGCTGAGGAAGTTAAGGCAGTCGCAGCAGACTACTGGTCTACCACCTGTCAAGGTGACATATTTCAGCCTTAGAAAATCACTCGAAAATAAAAGTACGACATGATGTCCACGGCTATTTTCGATTATAGCACCACACGTTACAGAGATTCACCCTCACACGTTGCAATCAGAGACGATGCGCGCAGTGTCACTCATTTCCTGCGCGCTCGTGCTGTGGATGATGGAATGATCTCCCCTCCCTGCTGTGGTGGTGGTGACTTCAACATTGGATTCTTCAAGAAGGATATTAGGTTCTTACAGGGTTGAGTTGACAGCACGAGCGGTAACGTATAAAGAGGGAAGATATATACACTAATAATCTCTAAAATGTATTATACACTCAGATTGTATAGTCATTTTTTAGAAAAGATTATTATAGTGTGTGGCCGATA
This sequence comes from Eilema sororculum, assembly GCA_914829495.1. Lineage (NCBI taxonomy): Eukaryota > Metazoa > Arthropoda > Insecta > Lepidoptera > Erebidae > Eilema > Eilema sororculum. The sequence goes on from OU618532.1 coordinate 7,566,601, forward strand.
CCGGCCAGCGCCGGCAGATTTTGGCCGGGTAGCCTATTGCCCTGAGGCAAATGAACAGGATTAGCTGGCAGCCGGTTGACTAGTGCCTTTAATTCGTCATTGTCGACCAAAGTCTTCGGACGAAGGCGAGGTTCATTTTTCAAGTTCCAGAACGGAAACGAGCAAACCAATAACAGGTGGTGCGTTGGTTTGCAATGTTAGATCCGTAAACGTCGTTGATGTTGCGTGCCGCTTGTGCCGCGTTGCTGCCACGACGGTATTCTATAATTACTCGAATTTTTAACGTATCCATGATGACGAAGAGGATTGAAATGTGATCAAAAAAAATCCATGTTTTTTATAAAATAAAATTAATTGGAAATAAGTATAGCCAAACAAAAATGATTTTTATTTGAAACGGCCAGTACTGCAGAACGGCATTTTCATAGGCCTATTATTTGTGTGCATGAATATGGCTATTTGCATTAGTCTGGATGTTTCTGTGTATAACATGTATGTATTTACAAAAAAAAATAAGCATGTTTAACCGCATTCTAGATTCCATACCACGAGCCAGTTAAGCTTACCGTGGGTCTAGATAGCATTGTTAAGAATGTTGTGGAATATTTATTTATAATAAAGATTGTTATTATATTAATCTTTCACTCAATCTTGCCTGAAAAATCATTTTGAACTAAGTTAGTTAAGGCTCTGAAGATGATGATGGAATGCGACGTGCTGTCTTTGGACATGACTCTGCAAGAAAATGCATTTCTTCGGATATACTTTCGTGGTGGTTATACAGTTCTAGAATACGTTAGTCATAGTCACGTTGTGAATACTTTGTTGGCAATCACTCAATTCACCATAGTTGTTTTGGGTCAACAGAATTACAATTAGTTTTTCTTCCTGTGGAGTTTTCCTATTGCGTGCGTCACATAAACGCATTGCACATTCGACCTACTAATATTATAAACGTGACAGTTTATAAATATGGATGGATGAATGAATTCAACTACTGAATGGATTTTAATGAAATTTGGTACGGGGTTAGCTGACACCCTGGTTTAACACATATAGGCAAAATGATCACAATAGGGAATATGCATATGATTCAAATATCGCCCAATTTTTTATATGTAGTTTAGTTTTTGGACTTTTTAGGACGCCAACTACCCGTAACGACTGCAAGAAATGTTCGTATGGTGACCGGGACCGACGGCGACGGCTGAACGTGCTCTTGGAGGCACGGTCAGACCAATGCATAAAAGAAACCGCATTGGGTGTTCTACTGACTAGTCAAATTAGTTACTATTTACTAAACCTCAAAACGATAAGTTTTAAGGCAACTTGTATGAAAAAAGATTTAGTGACGTCATAAAATTGAATAGTCAAATCAGTTACTATTATAAGTTGGGTTAAAATAAGAACCGACGCAATGTTTACAGCTGTTTTACCATTCTTAATTTAATAAGCTCGGTTAGATAATTTATTTAACTATAAAATAATACCCGATTGCCTCCTGATAATGTGTTAGGTGAGATTGTAAGGAGACTTACGAGTGTTGACCATCGGTTGTTTGGTACAGGACAGCGCGACGGGCACGGCCCTGGCGGGCAGTGGCTGCGTGGTGCCGCCTGGAGTCACCGTCACTCCCGCGCCGCCGCCCGCTCACCAGCAGACCAAGGTACGCCTTTATATTGATACTAGCCCATATCCACGGCGACTTCCACTCATACTGACCAAACTAGGTAATCCTGTGACTTAGGACACAGGATTACCTAGTTTGGGAGCCAGGGCTTATCATTTTTGGTATTACCTTAACTACATTGTATTGTGTATACCATTTACGACATGTTTGTACGACATTACTTTCACTCGTATGGTTAAACTTACGGAAGATTAAAAATCTACAACGAAATAAACGATGGAACGTATTGTGATGCGTTTTTTTTAGAAAGGTTTTTGGGTTGATATTAAATCTTAAGCATGTTTTTATACCAATCGGTGGGCGGGTATAGCCAGAAAACGAAAAAACAACGTCTTAATGGTGCGGTATAGGAATGAGACACTGAAATGCTTGGTTCTCGAAGGTATATTTTGCACCTTTAACGGATGGCATCGTAGCCCGGCACGTGTTGTCCTGTGAATGAAAGGCGAGGCAGGAAATAAAAACAAAATTGCACAACAAGTCAGTTGTCTGGTGAGAAAATATAAGAAAATGAATGCTAAACTAAATTATTTAGTAATTGGTATAACTAATAACTAATATTAATGTATTCAGTCGTAACTCATAAGATAGGAAATGATGGATTCATGTAGGCCATAGATAAACAGGTCGAAGCGAGTCAGACAGTTTAATTGTCCATATTTTCCGATTGAACTTTTGGACTAAATAATAGTCGACGTTATTCAAGACAATGGCATGCTATCTTTTAGTGTATTTATTACTTAATTTATAGGCGTGAATGTGTGTTATGTAATTATACCTATACATATAACGTAATGCGCCGTTCTTACTCATTAGTTCGCGCCCTAACGCATTACGTAACCTATTATCTAAGGTAATAATGATACACAAAAACTATTGTGTCTAAGAAAGTTTAAACAATGCAAAATATGACTTTGTTCACTAAAGAAACAAGTAAAGATAATTTGATTGTCACCTATCTATACCAGTCTGATCGAATCACTAGACTATTTGCATTACTGTTTAGACAGCTATTAGTAAAATACAGCTACTTAGCTATATTTCTTCTAAATTATATTAAATTCTGAACTTTACCCAAATGTGAAGTTAATGTGAATCTTAAATGTGTTGTATATTCCATAAATTTTTATTGTCTGTAAGTCCAATGAGCATTGACAGATGAACTTAAAAATTGATTTATCAATAGTAGACGCTTATAGACTAATCTTTTAGCAATTAACGTACTATTTATTTTGGTGTACAAATTTAAATATAGTCATTTCTTTTAATTGTAAATTAAGACTTTACCTGAACCTTATTTTAGACTAAATCGGATTTCACCTGTGTAAATAACGATGTTCAAGTTAAACTAAACTGGATAGATTTAATCTCAGTTTCTTGGTGTATCCCGGCTCTGATGACAGTGTAAGGTATTAGCGCATATTAAATACTAGCTTTTGCCTGCGGGTCCGCCCGCGTGGATGTCGGTTATCGCGACCAAACATAGCCTATGTCCTTTCTCAAGGTCTAACCTATCCCTATACCAAATTTCATCAAAATCGGTTTAGTGGTTTAGGCGTGAAAGCGTAACATACCGACAGACAGACAGAAAGACAGACAGAGTTACTTTCGCATTTTATAAATATATTAGTATATTAAAATATATTAGTATGGATAATATTAGTATGGATTAGTAAGGATTAGACCTAACATGTGCCCAAAATGTGATCTATAGGCGCAGTACATGTTTTTTGGATGTATTTTGAACATGCGGTGTTCGAGCTGAAATTCAAGCATAGAATATTACAAGACAATCCACGCACACATAGGCCTTCTATGTCTTGCGATTTAGGTTCCAGATATATGCTAAGAGTTCGTAGTAGTAACAGTGAGTGTTTGTATGTAGCGCACGAACAGTAGTTCGTCTACGACTGCCTCGGTGTCTTCCAGCGCCGCGCGTCGCACGTCCAGCCTCCCCGGCGGCGCCACGCTCACCCCTGGCCCTTATCGCTCACAGGTACGCTATAGGAACCACTATTGGCCCATACAGAGAGCCAAGGCCTTGATTTGACAGTTGAGAGAAGAAATCGGTCAAATCAAGGTCTGCCTGATGTACCGTTGAGAGAAGAAAAGTTAAATGAGTTACAAGTTGATACCTAAGGAACAAGTGGGGGATAACAATCAAACAGTTTGATTTAAATTCCCCAATGCCGTAAGCTAATACTGGTTAATATTTATCAGATGACTCGAAAAACATCGGAAAAAATGAAATGCTCACGTGAGACTTGTACTCACGACTTTTCCCTTACAGGAGGAATGCTCTTCCAACTGAGCTACACCTAAATGATTCCCCTTGTAAGGGAAAGGTCGTGAGTTCAAGTCTCACTTGAGCATTTCATTTTTTTCGATGTTTTTCGAACTTAAAAGTTAGCATAATAAATGCTATAAATAATTCATTCAAATATCACATGACTGTTATTTTCAGTGGTCTCTGCCTACTCCGCTGGGAGAAAGGCGTGACTGTATGTTTGTATGATGACAATACATCAATGGAAAATCATCGAAGTGTTCTGATGTTGGATATGGGAGGTCCTTAGTGGCATTCTTCAACGACTACCAGTCCAAAACCTTTATTAATCGGGGGTTCTTTGTTTGGGTGTGGTCTGTAAACTAAGGTTACATTGTGACAGTTAAAAATTAGTTTTAAAAAAATAAACAATTATATAAATTGTCAATATTTGCAGACACCTTCAGAAATGGAAATGCTATTCCTGTCATGCTTGCGCACGGCTTTTGAGAAAGTAATTAGACTATCCCAAAGTTACCTAATTGTCGCAATGCAATCTCAGTTTATGGTGCAGTTATAAATAGTGACTGTTTGTGTGCAGTCATCAACCACCGGTGGCGCGAGCATCACCCCGTCAGTGACCATCACTCCCGCTCCGCCGCCTGCGACACAACATGCGTCTTCTAAGGTATTCACACTTTGTTTATTGATCATCATCTTACTACAATTCAGCTGTGCAATTTCAAAACTAAGACTTTTTGTCCTTATTTGTACATTTTATCATGTTCCACACGAAAGACATAATGTACTTAGCCGAGATATATTAAAAAAATAGAATTTTATAGCAATGCAGGTCTGTGCTTGCTATGTTTTGCAGATTTTGATAGTCTTACTTTTAAGCTTTTTAGAGATTTGGGCTATAGGAATATCTATCTAGTAAGTAACCTACTAAATCCAAAGACCTGTTTTTTTCTAGCAGCTGACTTTTGAAATTCCAAAGCTTTATTGTATGTTATGTAAAAATGTAAAAATGTAGTTTATTCCAAAAGACGAATTCATTCACTTTACTTACTTATTGTATGTTACTACTTTACTTTTGATTGATAAATTGTTGATCTAAGCACTGCAGAGCAGCCAACATATAATAATAGTACCTTTAAAATGTTTACATTGAAGAACCCTTTTGATTAAGGTGTCCTAAAGGTATCGTTTGCAGGATGTTAAGAGTTGGGGGAAAAGGACTTCAGAGTTTTCTTTTTTAGTTAGATGTGTAACTAAAGATAAAATCTCTGAAGTTCAGGCCTGAAAAGACAACTCCCTGTGGTTACAGTTGGTTTGATTCTTACATAACCACTTTACCACTCCTGGCAGTGGATATGTTCCAAAATATTCCATGAATAACAAATTATTATACGTTACATTTTGACTGTTATTTAGAACGTTTAAATTTGGTAGCACTATAGCTCAATGTATTGTTATATATTACAAGCCGTCTCAGGACAATTCGTCAGTCACCAGTAGCACGAGTGATGCAGTGAGTATGAAAATGTGATGTCAACTTCATTCATATTTTTAATACTGTGCCGAAAGGTCCTTACTTTTGTAGTTAAACTGATAGTTTTCTATAATTTAATATTATTGGTACGAATCTGCCGCTTTGAGCTCAGCTCAGGCAATACGATCACAATGTCAATTGAAAAAATTTAAAATTGTGTTATGAGAATACTATTTTTTTAGTATGTTGTTTAAGGTTAGGTCGAGACTGAATTTTGAACATCTTTTTATTAGGAGGATTGGCGCGCTCTCTTTATGATATGATAATCACATTCATCACTTTATCATACAATCTTACAGAATAACATTTAAATAAATTGTTTCAAATATGACCGACCCTCATGCAGACTCTTCGAGTGTCATACTTGAAGTCATTGTTTTCAAATCATTTGCTTGTACGATTCGGCTGAAAAGTGTCTTTCTTATTGTTTCATGAAATAATAATTGTTTTTTATACAATAGGTAAGTACATTTTCTTAAATATTTTGTATTGATACCTTTTTGCTTTAATGAATACCAATTAGTGATATTTGCTGTATGATAGAAAAAGTGAACTGCATACATATGATTATATGTATGAACTTCGATTTAACGCCAATCCTCCATAAGATGATCGTGCTACACACTTATAAATTGTTAGTTGATTTTTATTGCGCACAATACCTTCCCCCCAACTTTGTTCTCTCATATTCTAAATGTTATTGCATACAATTGCGTTGTATAGTTTACCCGTGTGTTTGCTTATAGGCTAGCTCCCGCAGCTCTGAGGACACACAAACTCCTGCCCAGCGTCAGGCCGCGGCCAAGCTTGCCCTACGTAAGCAACTCGAGAAGACATTATTACAGGTATATTTTCTAACTATATGTAATATTGCTGATACATAAGAACTGTATAATAACTTGTTGTAATTGTTTGTTAGATCCCACCTCCTAAGCCTCCACCACCAGAAATGAACTTCATCCCGTCTCCGAGCAACACGGACTTCGTGTATCTAGTGGGGCTCGAGCATGTAGTCGACTATTTGACTAATGAAGACCGGTACGTATTCATCACGGTGCTAATGGTATTTTCTGAATTCGTAAGTGTCTATCGCTAATATTACACAAAAGCTCGTGATATGAGGTCTGATGCAAGATTCTTATAAGGTTAATAAAGTAACTTTTCACACCACCTGCTCGACAATGCCTCATTATATATCATGCAAACCTTACTCAAAGTAAATCATTATAGCCCTTGTCTTTTGCCAGGGTGTAATGTTGTACTGAATTTCATTATAACCCGCCGGGCAGTAATGTGATTCTCACTTCTCTTAGTTCTTATTGTTATGCATTTAAAGTCTAATTTCGTCAACCTCATTTATTTGAAAATCGAACTTATTCGAAAATCGAGCTGGCCACGCCACGGCAAGCCGAACGAAAAAAAATCAATACATAAAACAAAAGCCGCGAGTATTTCAATACGGTGCAATCAGTATCAGACAAAACTGCAAAAGAAGATAGAATAAAACATTAAGAAAATGTCGAGTGACGAAATAGTATTTTAATAATTAAAATACTTTTTCTAGTAGCCCTGGTTTTTATTGTCTCGCAAAAGGTGAGAAAAGTAGAGTATACTCCTCAGGGATAAAACTGATTTTGCCTTGGGCGCGCTTAAATCCTTCACAGTTCTCAGAACTCCATTTTAATTCCCTAACTTCGCTCGGGAATCAACTCAAAACCCCCTCGCTACGCTCGGGAGTTAAACCTGGAGTCCTTCGTTACGCTCAGGATTCAATATCGCGCCCGTGACATAATACAGTGCTTTATCCCCTTGGTGTACAATCTACTATTATTAATTTTACTACCACTTCTGGTACCTAACTATGTGCGTAATTTAAATAATTTATGGAATCACGTTAATCGGTAAAAATAATAATTAGTAACAAAACACTAACAGCTGCAGTAGTAACACAGAACCTTTTTTAAATTCCCATATTAGTATTACTACTGGCCAATGTCATTAATAATAATAACAAATATTTTCCAACATTCTACACAACGCTATCTAGACCCATGGTAAGCATAGCTTAACTAGCTTGTGTTATGGAATCTAGAATGCTGCTAAACATACTTAAATACATTTTTTTTGTAAAATACATACATATTATACATAGAAACACCCAGACCAATGCAAATAGCCATATTCATGCATAAAAATATTTGCACTGAGCGGGAATCGAACCCGCGCCCCCTGCGTGGCAGTCGCGTTCACTACCACTACCATTCATATAACTTCTGGCTTTTTACAAGATCATTGACATTTATGCCATGATTAAAAGAAATATAGTAATTAATGACGTTTATTTATTTATGCTATGCTAGCGTCCGCCCGCGGTGATTGTTATTAATGTCTAAGTAGTATTTGTGAAGAATTGATTGTCTTTTTTGTTGTGAAAATAAGAAGAAATATCAAATTTGAATATTTAATAATATAAAAAATCTTTACCTCCTTTCCTTTTTATCTTGCTTTACGCTTCTCAGAATGGTTTTTTAAAACAAATGAACATCGAATTCCTTAAAATTTGATACGGGCTATGAAAAAACTAGAGCACGCTATTTTGATCCTTCTTGACTTTCCAAAATTGGGCTATTTTCTACAAGATTTGACTGCTACATTGATAAATGATCGAAATCCTGTAGTCGTCGAAAATAGCTTGCACCTAATTTTTAATTATAAAAAACCAGTAAGATTGGCCAGTAGTAATATGGGAATTAAAAATTGTTACATGCTACTACTGCAGCTGTTAGTGGTAACACGAGCAAAAACATTACCCGTGTTACTACTGGTAGTGATTTGTAGAAACACGGGTAACGAAAATTGTCCCGTGTTACTACTGCAACTGTTTGGGGTGAGATTAAGATAAACTGCGATTAAGGATATAAAGATAATATATTTCAGTAATACAACTGGGATAACAACTAAAACTAATGAGGTGAAAGGGATGAGATTGAGTCGCGCCCGATATGCTATCCGCAAGCGTACTGAATGTTTTACTTGGTAATACATAAAATATACAATGCATATCGGTGTCGCGATTTCGCTAACATGATTATTTGTTCGGTGATTGACCCGAACAGCAGCAGTTGGTGGTAACACGGGCAAAAAAGATAATACCCGTGTTACTCTACTGGTAGTAAGACTGTTAGTAACACGGGTAACGAAAGAAAGCTTCAGATGATTATTATTTCCAAGCCCCTTGATGTGTGTTCACTCTTGACCGTGTGTGCGTGTTCCCAACCACCTCGATGTGTCCTCACCCTGCATGTGTGCGTGTGCGCAGCATGCCGCGCTCGACGGTGCCGGCGGTGTGCGCGCAGTGCGGCTGCGACTTCACGCCGGTGTGGCGCTGGGAGCGCGGCAACAGCGCGTCGTCGGCCACGCGCCGCCACGACGCCACCTTCACGGCCGCCGCCGCGCCGCCCTCCGCGCGCCGCCTCTGCGAGCTCTGCGTCTCCGGGAACGTCAAGCGCGCGCTCAAGGTACCACCACCACCACCACCACCACATACACCCACAGCGTTAATACCATGGAGAAGGAAATGATAGCGGAGTTGTTGCAAGGCAATCTAGGCATCCAAACGTCAAATAGACTCATTCGGTAGGAACGTTATACCTATGACGTCCTTCGATTTTTGACACCCCGCGCGTCTCTCTTCCCACCCGCATTCGGCGGCGGGTTTTTATTAGAAGAAATATCAATGGGGCATCTCTGTTACTTAATAATATTCTATCCTCCGTGGTTATTACTCTACCTCTGTTTCCCGTTTGTTATTGAGTAAAGGGTAATTACTATCGACTTCGTGTTAAACTACCAGGTAGGGTCCTTTGAGCCAGATAGCCCACTACTTACTTCGTGTGGAATATTGTAACTAGAAGCTTTTCTTTATTTTTTTCGTGCGGAAATCCCCTCGGATACCTCCCCTGCCGAAGCCGGAAGGGGAGGTATCCGAAGGGAGGTTATGTCGGACTCGAGCCGTCTATAACCGCACGCCAAATGTGGGTCGTGGTGCTAGGCCGGAGGTGAGGTTGTCTTCGACATATCCCTCGCATCCCCGGCCGGCTCAAGCCGCTCAAGGTACCTACTACATACACACATAGCGTTATTACTCTACCTCTGTTTACCGTTTGTTATTGAGTAAAGATTAACATTCCAGTAGTAGTGTAACTATTTAGTATGAATAACGGTATCTATCGATTTCGTGTTAAACTACCAGGTAGGGTCCTTTGAGCCGGATAGCCCACTACTTACTTCGTGTGGAATATTGTAACAAGAAGCTTTTCAATTATTTTTTTTTCGTGCGTAAATCCGGAAGCCGGAAGCCGGAAAGGGAGGTTATGTCGGACTCGAACCGTGTTCCGTGGTAGTTTAACCGAATTCGTGTTAAACTACCACGTAGGGTCCTTCGAGCTGGATAACCCCACTACTTACTTCGTATGAAGATGTTGTAACTTGAATCTAGTTACTAGATACAATGCGTGGTATTTCGAGGTGACTGCGGAATAGTTGGCTAGTAGTGGTGGACGAGTGTATACGTAACGTACGTACATACGTGTTGTATACGTGACATGTCATTGTGTTGTGTTGGGTGCAGGCGGAGCACACGGCGCGGCTGAAGACCGCGTTCGTGCGCGCTCTACAGCAGGAGCAGGAGATCGAGCGGCGTCTGGCCGGGCCGGGTGTATCGCCGCCGCCCGCGCCGGCGCCGCCTGCGCATGCGCCGCCCGCGCACTCGGCACACGCTGCGCCGCCACCAGCGCATGCGCACGCGCACGCACACCGCCCGCTGCAGGTACGTTCACGCGCGACAAACTACCTATATATACACAAGAGGGATTTTTTCTAGTGAGCGTTGACTACGAGGAATTTTTATAAGTTTGTCGTATATTATAATTTTTTACATTTTCCAAAATTTGTTCCATATACTAATATGGAACAAATTTATAGTAGTATTTTTAGAATGACCTATTGGGAAAGTCAAAATAAATCACGACGAACTAGAGATGGAAAAGGCGGGACGGAATAGTAAAAAGCAACTGGGTGTATAGTAAATTTTAGTTAGTTTTGAAAATACATACGACGACGAAACGACTTAATCTGGATTAAGTCGTTTCGTAGAAAAATATTATTATAGTGTGTGGCCAATAACAGTCAGCGCCGACAGATTTTGGCCGGACAGTCTATAGCCGTAAGGCAAATGAACACACAAATAGCAGGCAGCCAGCCGGCCGACTGGTGCAAGCAATTTTCGACCCTATCACATAGAACAGAGTTTTTTCGTATATTCATGTTCGACCAAATGCGAGTAAAGTTTATTCCCAGAATAAAAAGCCAATGTGTGGGTGATATTGCCTGTTTATTCTAGGAATAAACTTTACTCGCGTTTGGTCGAATATACCATAAGAATAGTAGATTATTGCATCGAGTACAAAGTAATTTATTATTGCACCGAGTGCCTGATTTAGCCTTATTTGGCTCTAATCTAACAGGCACGAAGGCAATATAAATTACTTAAGGCGAGGTGCATAATCTGCTTTTCTTTCAACTATTACCTATAGGAATAGTAGATAAAAGAAACTCATATCAAACAGTTAAAATAGAAGTTTAATTATTGAAATTAAAAGTTATACTTGAGCAATTATTAAACGTAAGGTTAAGAGTTTTAAATTTGGAACAAGTAGGATAGAAACGAATAATACGTACGAAAAAAAAAGTATTGATATCGGCTGGCTGAATAGAGCTAATCCATTGAGATTGGCACCTTTTGGTGCGATTAAAAAATAAACTGTGCAATAATGAAATTTCATACATTTTTATTGCTCTAAAGCATTAAAGACTCGCTTTGTACTGAGTTTTTAGTGTGATTGTGATGAAATAAAAGCATAGTTGGAAGAAAAACTAATATATTCATGCTCGGATGTGTGTAGTATGGAGTCATGTGTAATTTCAACTGGTATTCACAGATGTCGGTGTCGCGTTCGTCGCGCAATAGTGCCGCCGCGTCGCCCGCGCCGCCTAAGACTCCCGCTCCGCCGCCAGCGCCCAGGTAACAACACAAACTGAAAATTCCACCAAACCAATACTTGCGTACTTAATCATCTGTATCTAGCTCTTATTTCAATCCTAGACCCCTGACGTCGTCTGATTCGCTGCGCAGTCATCACTCGGACCGTTCTCGAGATACCAGTGAAATTCCCGCCAAGAAAGGAAAAGGTAAAAATACTATACGAAACTTATTGGCGACACTTTATATACTCGCTTTGTTGAATGGCAGAATATAAATTATTCAAATGTTTCAGGGTCCTCATCTAGCAGCAACAGTCAAAATAGCAGTAGCAGCAAGCAACATCAGGTCCGTATTGAATATATTTGTAACATTATTTGCTGCGTTACGAAACTTTAAACAGCTGATAGTCGCCAAAAATTATTATCACCATCGTTTTTTCAGAGAATACTAAAATATATATATATTGCTTTTACTGAAGTCAAATTGCTTATATTCAACGATTTTTAGACGGAGTAAAACTATATCTTGCCAAACTGGTTCCTCATGAGATTTTGGTAAAATCTAAAGATGGTTAGCTATCTTGAATATATGCATAACACGGTTTGTATGGTTGCAGCAGCTGGCAGCGGCTGCCGCGGCCCAAATGGCCTTTGAACAACACAGCGCTGCAGCGATGCAGGCGCTACAGCACCAACTGCTCAGGGGTAACTATCAACTTCGTGATAAACTCCCACATAGGGTCCTTCGAGCCGGATAGCGTACTATTTACCTCGAGTAGAGTAGTTACAATTAGATGCAATACAATGTATGGTCCTTCGAAGGAACTGTGTAGCTGCCATACCAGCGCTACAATACAAACTGCAAATGAGAAATTACTTGCTTCTCTTCAAGTACACTTGTAGCAACAAGAAACAATGTAGGGTCCTTCGAGCCGGATGGTACAACGTCATTTGCTCATGAGCAATTAATAACTCCATGTATTTTATTAACTAAAGACCTGGTCTTTCGATCCGTACAACGCAGCTGTCATGCAAACGCTGCAGCACCAACTATTATCACGAGTAATGGTAAACTTCATATAAAGACTATAACTCAATGTAGTTAATGTATGGTCCTTCGAGCCGTACAACGCGCTGAACATCAACCATTACTCACGAGTAATGATAAACTTCAAATAAAGATGCTATTTAAGATAATGTAAGGACCCAAAAATCTCACTAATTCACTCACCTCTCGATTTATCATTAAATTACATATTTTTTTCTACACTGGCAATACCAAACTATGCTTTAGTGACGTCTTTACCTAGAGGTGGTACGATTTAGAACTCGGTACAATTTACTCGACTCTCCCCTACAATGGGTGGCCTTATCTCTGGAAGCCATAGATGTGATGTTAACGGTGTACTAATAGCGGTATTGTGTCGTGCGCGGGTGTCCCAGGGCTAGGTGGGGCGGGCGGGGCCGGCGGCATGTCCCCGGCGGCTGCGGCGGCGGCCATGATGCAATTCTCACCGCTCATCTACACGTATCAGCTGGCCATGGCGCAGGCCTCCGCACTTGGAAAGCGCTGTACGTATACCAACACTTTTCTTACCTTTTTTAGTACTATAATTGTGTTGTAGAGGCAATCGCCATCGCCATTATCCATACTAATATTATAAATGCGAAAGTAACTCTGTCTGTCTGTCTGTATGTTACGCTTTCACGCCTAAACCACTGAACCGATTTTGATGAAATTTGGTCATGAAGGACATAGGCTATGTTTGGTCGCGATAACCGACATCCACGCGGGTGGAGCCGCGAGCAAAAGCTACTGATGATATAATGGCAATGGCGACGGCAAGATCTTTTGTTTGAATGTTTTATTTATAGCATTTATTATGCTAACTTTATAGTTCGAAAAACATCGGAAACATTGGACCGTCGCTCTTAAAGACGGATATAAAGAGAAGGGAAATTTTAAGTGAGTCAGGTGTGGCTCAATAGCTCAGTTGGAAGAACATTCCCCCTGTAAGGGAAAGGCCGTGAGTTCAAGTCTTCCGATGTTTTTCGAAGATATTTTGTGTTTATCGTTAGTTTTGGAGCTTGGGTGAACGAGAATAATACTAAAAGGATGCATGGTCTCCACCAAGATCTGCGGGATAAGCCAACCTCATCAGGCTAAGTGGTGGTCGAAGCTCTGATTCGGGCTTTCTCTCGTATAAATTGTGTAAAATCTTTGCGAATCCATTTTCGAGTCTGCTTTCAGTCCAACTATGTGACTGTTGAATTTAGATATTTTAAGTGAAGTGACTGCCGACTCCTACTACAATAATGTTTATTGTAAAAAGAATACACAGCTCACATACAATTAATTTACAGTTTTATAAGTAACAAGTATAGGACTTTATGATACATTGTGAGCTATGTTCAGGAAATGTAAAACTCTATCTCTTAACCTAGGGAAAACCCTGTATCTATTTTGATTTCGTGTTTACTGACCCTTTGCGATATCACATCGTCACTATCAGCTACAACGCTTCAAAGCGAATCTGTTTGTAGTGGATCAAGTGGCATTTCGATAATAAACTTTTCCATTGGTGTTATCGCTGTAACGTGACTTTCAGACCTTCCGATAATCCCTGGAGTGCTGTAGTCGGTTCGAGTCCGACTACCAGTCTCCGTGATGAACTCAGCACGTTAAAAAAAGGCTAATAGCTTCAAAATCTCTGCTCATTCTGTATTTCCCCCGTAGCGGGTAAAGGTGGGTCGGGCGGATCTAGCGGCGCGGCGGCTATGGCCGAGATGCAGCGCGTGGCCGAGGCACAGCGCCAGTACCTACTCGACATGATCCCCGGGCAGCACCCGCGCAACCCCTGGACCAAGAACTGACCGGTAACACACTACACACCTTACTTGTCTATACAAAGGGTGAATATCAGGGGGAAAGGGGTGAATAAAATGATGAGATAAATTTTGGTATACTTTAAAAAAAATATAGAAATATAGAATCGATGAAATACCAGATGGTATTTCATCGATTCTACATCAGTATTAGTTCTATTCACTTGATTTTTACGTTTTTCACCATATTCAGGTTAATATTTATCTTATTTTAGCCCCTTAAAGATAATAATATGTAGTTCGTATGAAGAGTACATTTTCTTATGGTTTTACATTCACAATTGGTTTCGTAGACGCTGCAATCGCGTTAATGGGTTTCTTGTGAATAAGCCCGGGCCGCTGGTCACATATTATGTATCTAACGACCCGTGTATTGTTAATTATTTCTTCACACAATTAAAATCAAACATTTAGTAATTTTTGAATGTATATTTCCGTTGCAGCGGTAAGGAGATAGTTCTACAAGAACGAGTCACAGTGGGTATTGGTGTGTTAAACGTATCGCCGCGAAAGTGTATAACAATAAAAACGTTTAGCAAAAAACAATGCTGATTGTAAAAACTTAAATTCGGTTGTAGTTGTTGAGGCCGTAACTTTACTATAAAAATATCATATTATTTTCTTCATATTACGGCATTTAGGTTAGAGACCGCGTCCTATTTCACATTAATCAGTAACTATTGTGGCCAAAGAAATTTACTGTTTATCGTGTTGAAATGGTCACTTCCTTGCGCTAGATGGGGTCAAATTATTTATGTTACATACAATATTGATGTAGTATTCACATTTCATATCAAAATACAGTATGCCAGACTATGAAGACGACGTGTATTAAAGTAAAGACAGGAAATCGTGAAGAAAGAATAAAACAGTGATTCCTTAACAATAACTGAGACTTTCAGAATATCTTATCGTAGATATTCACACGTCTTTTCTCATCTTGAGTGGCTTGAGTGACGGTCTTCTATTCAATTAGATGACTAAAGTAAAGCCAGCATAGCGGGAGAAAAAACGTAAAAAAGTTTCAGCGGTTCCAAACATTTTTAATTGAATTTATATCTGTCAATGGTTTTCTAGAGCTGCCAGGATGTGATTCCATAATTAAAATAACAACTGCTTATTTGATAACAAAACAAGAAAACAACGATAACAGCAAAATTAACAAGAAAACTAATGGTAACGGATTAACAATAACAAACAATTACGAAAACGAATTATTACGTATCTCTTCAAGCGCCTTCCAGCCAGGAATGAAATTGCTCATAAGATGGCGGATCTGACAGTTAGAACCGTTGTGCTGACAGGTTTCCTGTACTACAAAACACGCAACGACAGCTGTGTGCGACAAGGACAGAGAAAATAATTGATAGTTATCGCAACGTTACTCAGTAATGGTCGCTTTGTTTACCTTTTTTCTCTCGTCTCGTTGGCTTCAGATACAAAAATAGAACATTTCTTGAAGTATTAATACTATTTATGAATTAAGCCTCAAACACACAGATGTGTTATTATCAGGTTGATAATATATACCACGCGTTATTGCGCACGTGAATCCAATCATTGACTCTTCGTAGCCATATCCTAATATATATTGGACTAAAACAGATTGCAATAACGCGTGCGGTATTATCGACCGATAATAACGCACCTGTGTGCTTGAGGCTTTAAAATAAAATTTGAAGCCTTTGAAGAAAGATGAACACAATAACATCAGATAGTTTAATAATGGACTGTTTTAGACTAACACACTAACTTATGTTTATAAATACCTTAGCCGTCTCTAACCTACGTGCTGTCAAGCATTTTGCCTCATGTTTGGTGAAAATCTTAGCTAAGGAAATCGAATGCTAGAAATGACCTCGGCACATTCTACTTGTTGTGGAAACGAATGCATTTCTGAAATAGAATATAGATTATAACCTAGAATAATTAGATATATAAGGACATTTTTTCAATGTTTAACAAATTGATGCACAAGATTGAAATACGTAAAATGGCTTGACTAGTTTTAATGGACAGACTCGTGTGCTATTCAGAACACTCAGGATCTCAATAGGTACATTGCTGGACAAATAGATATTTTACACATTCATCAAACATTTTTTATGAAACTTTATAATTAAATTAAGTAATGTTGCCAAGTAATATGGCGTAAATTATACAAAAATATGGAATAATTATTACATTAATTGCTGTTTTCTTTAGGATACACAAAAGATGTATTTTTATATATTTTTAATCTTTTTTTTTGTATTATTGGCCAGCAGTGTAATGATGCTACACTCTGTGGGACATCGGTATTTGTGTGAAGTGTATAGATGTAAGAATGATTCGATCATTTTATATGACATGTTTTAATAAGCTAGGCTACAAATAAATGGATAATTAATAAGGAAATGATGTTTTATTTACAAAATTCATTTATAAATTAAGTCCCACAATTATAATTTATTTCAAATGTTAATAAACCTTCGAAAATAAAATAAGTACAAAATTATATTATTCTATGGAAACCATTAAAATGCTAAAATTGCGAACCAAACATAGAAAGGTTCCCCAAATGATTTACTGAAAGAAATAAAATGAACTTCAATAAGTTATGTTAGAATGTTAAACCTCTCATTATATACAAATGTACTCTTTTTACAAGACGGGTCCGGCAGGTTACTTAAGCGTAATCGTTATTTTTTTATAATCACTAGAAATGGGTAAGTACTTGCAAAGCTATTGCTGTGTTTAATTAAAGAAAAGTGTTTAAATAAACACTATTAGATGCCCTATTGTTAATTAAATAGCTGCCTTTCGGTGGCCATTTAAACACAAACACGACCTTTATTCTTTCAGCATAATGGCGTTACACACTTGGTCCTGAAAAAAGAATAATTAAAAGACATTTTATATAATATAAGACAGTATAGTAAAACAGTTATGTGTGTATTTATCGCAGGTTTATAAGTGCCCGGTTAATGGCAATAGGCTCGCCACCTATTACATTGCGATCTAAACAAACTGGCGAAATGTGGGTGCTAGCACCTCTGCCTACCCCTTCGGGGAATACAGGCGTGAGTTTATGTTATGTTATTATGTTATGTTAGTAAAACAAAGAAATCCGTGAACTGTAGGAGGCCGTTTGTATCATGCTTATCATCATCATGAGAGCTTAGGCTAGACTAATACGACATGCATGCTCTCACTACCATGGAAGGCCAAGACTGTACGAAAAGGTGAAATAAGCGATAAGGCGATCGGGATTATAGCAAGGATGATTACAGTAACATGTTGGTTCTACTACTCACCTTGTGCGCAGCCAAATAGTCGTGTTTAGTATCCGCAGCTAGTATTTGTACCGCGTCTACGATCACGTCGGCCGCCTTCTTCACATTCTTGCCGAACATCGCTAGCACTTCGTTCACAGATACCTAAAATATATAAAACCCATCAATATAGACATCATTTTCATTATATCTTCCATCTGATATTATTATAAGAACTTCATCACCTTGTGTTAGCAAAGTGGTATAAATTTTGTGCGCGACTGTGTACTCGTACTTACAGAAGTTTCGTTTTCCCTCCAACAATCGTAGTCCGTGACGAGCGCCACTGCTGCGTAGCTTAAGCCAGCTTCCTTAGCCAATACCACCTATTACAAAAGAAAATAAAACAAATGTTATTTTATACAACTCTGTGGATGACAGACAAGCACATAGCCCACGTCATGAGAAGTGATTAACGTGGCCTAGAGTGCAACAGGCCTTTCTAATGGTCCTTCTTGAATAAACCCATATAGTAGTCGCCTGGAAAAACTATAGCAGAGAGGTCCGTAGAATGAATCCCCATTCATAGTGAGGTATGAACCGGAAACTGGAAACGGTTGCAATGTGTGAGGTTGCATCCTCTACCTGCTAATCCTGACGTGTCATTAGTGAAAATAGTTGGTTTTGATATAGATGCAAGCTTCATACCTCAGGGACTGTGGTCATGTTGATGACGTGGCCACCCCACTGGCGGTGCATCAGACTTTCGGCTCTGCTTGAAAATCTGTGACAGACAACAACTAAATACAGGGTGAATAGGGTCAAAAATCAATAGGTGAATTAGATATTTACTTTTTAAAGAAACTATAGCTAATCAAATATCTAAAGTAAAGCCAACAAAGCGAGAGAAGGTTCCAAACATTTTTATTTGAAAATGATTATATATCACTTCAAGCGCATTCCAGACAGGAATGAAATTGCTCATCATAAGATGGCGGATCTGGCAGTTTAGAACCGCTGTGCAGACAGCTTTCCTGTACTACGAAACACGCAACGACAGCTGTCGCTTGGTCTTTGTCGCGTACGTATGACATGTGCGACAAGGACAGAGAAAATAATCGTTAGTTATCGCAACGTACCTCAGTAATGGTCACTTTGTTTACCTTTTTTCACTTTTCCCCGTTGACAATCCCCGTTGATGGGGATTATTGAACTTTTGTTCACTATTCCCCGTTGACGCAAATTTTTTGAATAAATTCACTAATCCCCATCATGATAAATTCTATTTTATCTAAAAAGTTCAATAATCCCCATTAGGTAGGTACGTTAACAATAAAATACTATAAATGAATCATTAGTAATAATTTTTTAATGGGGATTATTGAACTTTTTAGTTCAAATAGTAGTAATTCTGCGTCAACGGGAATAGTGAACAAAAAGTTCAATAATCCCCATCAACGGGGATTGTCAATGGGGAATAGTGGAATAAGCCCCTTTTTTTCTCTCGTCTCGTTGGCTTTACTTTCGTCGCTATCTATCATCTATGCCTACATTTTTTTAAGACATGCGAAATAAAAAATCTATATATCCCTTGATCCGTAAAATTGCTAATGTTTATAAAATATTAAAACGTTGATTCTGTTTCAACTGCTTGCAAATATTAACAAAGGAGACCTTAAAGATTGCTTAGTTCAACATCACATTTAAACCCCGACGTTTGTACCTAGGTCCTTGTATAACAACAGCAGTCCCGCTCTCATGGCAGGAGTAACCCTTGGCTCGAGCAGCGGTAAGCAGCGCACTGCGCCCTCGCTCGCAGAATGCGGGCCGCATTGGCAGATGGCACACGCCTTTCGGGCCGCCTTCTGTGCGATCATAGAAAGTACATTTGCGGCCCCATGTTCTGAAAAAAAAATTACCATGGTAGAGTAAGATACTCCCCTGATGGTAGACCCTTTGTTTTACAGTAGGTAGTTACTAGGTACCAGAATATTTAAAAATCAATGTTTCAAAATGGTTGAAAAATCATTAATTGGTTTCAATAGTTCGTAAGAAAGATGGTAGATGGCTCCACCGTCGCCCTTAAAAACGGATATAAAGAGAAGGGAAATTTGAAGTGCTTCAGGTGTGGCTCAATAGCTCACTTGGAAAAGCATTCCCCCTGTAAGGGAAAGGTTGTGGGTTCAAGTCCCACTTGGGCGCTTCTTTTGCCCGATGTATTTCGAATTTAAAAGAGCATAATAAATTGTATAAAAATTTCATTCAAATATCAGAATATTGGTTACCGATATTGGTAAAGTTGCTATGTCGGCATGAATAGTCACAGTGGCGTGTTGGTAGTGCAATCGACTGCTACGCAGGGGGCGCGGGTCGGATTTATTTTCAGTGAATATATTGAATTTATCATGATGGGGATTAGTGAATTTATTCAAAAAATTTGCGTCAACGGGGAATAGTGAACAAAAGTTCAATAATCCCCATCAACGGGGATTGTCAACGGGGAAAAGTGGAAAAAGGTAAACAAAGTGACCATTACTGAGGTACGTTGCGATAACTAACGATTTTTTTTCTATTTGCATTGGTTTTGGCTGTTTACGCTATGCTATTGGTTCCGTTTGTCATACCTACTAACGTCTATGGCAGTAGTTAGTCCCCTAAAAAGTCTAACAAAGGGTTGTGGAGGTGAAATGACAGTCGCTTCATAAATAGTTGTAAATGCAACATGCAGCACTTTAACGTTAGAAAACAATTATAAAAACATTGCCTTAAATGAATATTTTATCATTGTTGTTATGCAAATACCTGTCAATGAAATCATCCAATATCACCAAGTCCCCTGGCTTGTACTCCTCGCGCAGAGAGCCGGTCGCGGTGGTGGCAAGTATGTGAGTGCAGCCCACTTGCTTCAGCGCCCAGATGTTGGCGCGATAGTTGACATCACTGTGGATAATATTGAACATGAGAAAATCTAGGATTCTTTAGAAAAAAGAGAGGCAGCGTATGTTCCCTAGATGGTCACATATCTGAGCTTGCACTTGCGTGCAAGTTTGTTGGGAACTTAGACGGGCATTCGCTCCCACACAAACCATTTGAGCAAAGAGACCTCTAGTGCGAAGCAAAAATCGACTTGCACTTTGGCTTGAATTGGTATATAATTGATTTAATTAGTACGGAGGTGGACAGAATATGATAAGATGTACCTAGTATGTACCGATCTATCTAAATATTGTTCAATATAAATAGTAGGTAGGTAAGTAATAAAGTGATCACCTGGGTTGATACTGGTGCTTTCGGCCATGCCTGGCGAGCAGGACACACGGAATGCCTTTGATGAACCCTTCGATCAGCACATCCGAGGGAGTTCCGAAAGGCGTAGTGACCTCTTTCTCGATTTGATTCTCGAACAATGTCGGGTCGTCGAAGCCTGATCCACCAATGATGCCAATCTGTACAATTAAAGCCATATTCACAAAGAACCTGTAAATATAGGACCTACCTAGGCTACCTATAACATTTATCACAGGCAACTAAAGGATAACAGGTGCACAGTTATAACGGAATCATTAGGTACTGAGCTCTAGAAAGCAGGCGGGGTCACGATTCTACAAGAGCTAGCGAGTCTCTTTAATTACCTCATCCAGCAGATTCTAACATCAGAGGCGTCATCCAGCAGATTCTAACAACATATGGGTGTGTACAACACACGGGCTCGGACACCTTGCCCACCTACCAGCCCATATAGACCAGAGTGTCCAGCATTCCTAACTTATTTTCTAATGGGCGAGACCCTAGATTCTCAGTACCATCATATGTGCTTTAAATACCTGCGTCCTTGAGGAGGCCCGTCGTGCGCCGCGTAATGGGCATTTACACTGCAGCAGCTTGTGAGTTAAAGGATGAGGAACCGTGTTACTATGGATGTCACACTCGCTCTCACATAGGCTTTCGCGCTCATACTCTTGGCTGAACTCCATGAGCGCTGGCCTGGGGGTGACCGGTGAAGCCGCTTGTCACCCTAGCAGAAGCAGGCCGCGGCGGCGCAAAGTGCGCCTCCCCGTACCCGGGGCTAGTTGGGGGACACCTAGGTCCCCACAACCCCCAACAAAAAAAAACTCTTGGCTAAATAATTTTTGTGTTTTGGGGATAGATGTGTGGTTCCTACAATTTGTCTAGTTAAATACAATTATAAAACTTTGTAATAGTTAGGTAACGCAGACGCAGGTAATTAAATTCAGTTATTTTTTGTGGTGCTTTAAGGCGCTAAAAGTTCTACGCCATGGAAAGTGTCTTTAAGTAGGTACTTCAGGATAATAATACCTATATGTATTCTACAAAACATATTATATAAGTAGGTACTTACGCTACAACTAATTAAATTAAAGTTAAGTACAGACCCCGGCATCTAACTTGGCAAGGTTTTGGAGTAGTGGGGGTAAGTTCGCGCATCGTACATTTAAGACAAAAAACGACTTGTGCGCATCTGACGTTTCTTGCCAAGTTAGATACTGGGGTCTGTAGCTCTTATTTATAGTTCCCTTTATTACGTGGTACCTGCCCAGGTAACACAAGAGGGGGCTCAAGCACATCAGACCCTACTGAGAAGCCCTAGGTTTTCAGTAGGGTCTTGTTCGTCCATTGGTAAATAAGTTAGTTATGTCTAATCGCTCTGATCTTTGTTGCTAGATGTTCTCGAGAGTCGTCACAAATCGCCTCGCGGGAAAGCTCGACGAGTTCCAGCCACCGGTGCAAGCCGAGTTTCGAAAAGACTTTAGCACCGTGGACGGTATCCATACTGTTCGGCATATTATAGAAAAGATTCAATACTAGAATCAGCCGCTGTGTAAGGCATTTGTGGACTTCGAAAACGCCTTCAACTACTTCGAAAACTTTTTGAATGCCCTGCAGCGGTGTCATGTCGGGTGGCGATACATCGAAGTACATGTTTGTATTGCACTGCCACATTGTCCATCCAGCTCCAAGACCAGAAGATGAAACCCATTAGCTTTCAGTGTGGAGTAAGACAGGGGGATGTTATATTTATCTAACCAAGTACTTACCTATTTACTTTTATTTTATTTTCGTATTTATTTTATAACCTAGGTACTTACTTATAAAATAAGTAAGGGTGGGTGGATGTTGGTTACTCTTTCACGTCTAAATGGCTGAAGCAATTTCAATACAATTTGGTATGGAGTTAGATGACACCCATTGACACATAAGCTAAGTATGTTTGGTCGCGATAACCGACATCCACGCGGGCGGAGTCGCGGGCAAAAGTATGTTCACCAGAACTTTATTGACAGCCGTTGGTAACGAGCGAGAATTACTTTTTTAGGAGGTATTGCGTAATGTTCCGTAGGCGGGCACCTAAAGGTCATGGAGTCAATGATAAAAAGATCTAATATCATATATTTTAATTACATTAATGTAGATATCAACGAAATATTAGACTCAGAATACATACCTTTGCAGTGGACATTGGACATACAGCATTATAATCCTAATACACAAAAACCGGCCAAGTGCGAGTCGGACTCGCCCATGAAGGGTTCCGTAGCAGCAAGTAACATAATATCTTGTTGTTCATTATGTTTTTTTATTGTTATTTTTGAGTTAATTGAATGAAAGGCGAAAATTGTGGTTTATAACATAACGTATTAAAAAAAAACTACTAACTAAATCTCGTTCACACCAATTTTCGTTTTTTGACTTTTGACTTTCAGTTCTATGTAGGGGACGTCCAAAATTTAGTTATTTTTATCAATTTTTGTGTGAAATTCTTAATGCGATTAACAAAATACATCTACTTACCAAGTTTTAACTGAATAGGCTTTATAGTCTCGGAGAAGTGGCTGTGACATACGGACCGACAGACAGAAAAACAGACATGACGAATCTATAAGGGTTTCGTTTTTGCCATTTGGCTACGGAACCCTAAAAAGAAGACGAAGAAGACCTAAGCAACTATCGCCCTATCAGTCTTATGTCCAATGTGTATAAAGTCTTTGCAAAAATCATCCTCAACCGCATCACAAAACAGCTAGATGAACAACAACCTATTGAGGAAGCTGGATTCCGGTCAGGGTTCTCCACAATAGATCTCATGCACACCCTGAAAGAACTTATCGAAAAAACATAATCCAAGAATATGGATACCCCCTGTACTTGACGTTTGTCGACTACAACAAAACTTTCGACTCTTTAGAACACCCATATATCTGGAGAGCACTTAAAAACCAGGGTGTTGAAGAGAAATACATCAGACTCATTAGGAATGTCTACAGCCACAGCTCAGCTAAAGTGCAGCTGGAAATGCTAGGAGAATCATTTCCTCTCAACAAAGGCGTCAGTCTGACGAGGAGACCCACTTTCACCTAAGCTCTTCACATGTGTGATAGAAGAAATCTTCAGAATGCTAGACTGGGAAGACTGCGGAATCAACATACACGGAGAATGGATCAACCACCTCAGATTTGCAGACGACATTGTGCTCATAGCTGATAATCCTGGTACACTGCAACATATGATTAAAGAACTAGCAACAAAAAGCCAAGAAGTAGGCCTAACAATGAACAAATCAAAAACAAAAGCCATTACAAACAGAACACCAGAGAAAATCATGCTAGAAAACGAAGACCTAGAATATGTGAAAAGATTTTGGTCACTAAACATATCCTGAAAAATAAAGAATTCCCACTAAGGATCAAAAGAAGCATACTCAACACCTGCATCCTACCCTTTCTAACAAATGGCTGCGAAACTTGGATCACTAAGCAAAAAAACTAATCAAAACTTGTGACTTGCCAGAGAAGTATGGAAAGGAGTATCTGGGCTACACAAGAAAAAACCGGCAAAGAGCCGCAGATATCAGGATGATCACCAAATACAGTCATAACAGAACAAGAAAACTTAAATGGAGATGGACAGGTTACCTGCTCAGGGACCAAGGGCCAAAGTGGACCAGGAAAGTTACAGAATGGACACCCCACCAGAATACCAAACGTCGGAGAGGCCGACAACACGTACGGTGGTCGGACGACCTGAGAAAGACTGCTGGCGCTCTGTGACAGAGGCTGGCGAGAAACAGAGGGAATTGGAGGCTAATGGGGTAGACCTTTGTGCCGCAGGTGCAGATTGATTGAGAGGACAGCTGTGCAACATCTACTACACTCTCAAAATTTGTAATTCACTATGTAAAATCTCATTCAATTAATAAAAAGGTTTGAATATTGAATGTAGATATTAATACCGTGCCACTTTTCAGCACAGTAGAAGACACCACGCAGGATTAAATAAACTTGATTGCGTGGTGATGTTATTTACTGTGCTCTCGATAAGTACCTGTCCTGGTTGCAGAGTGACTGCCATCTGACCCCTGCAAGCCTAAGAGAAGTTGCGCCAGTGCCTCGGCTGTCAATTTATAGGTGTACTATGTTATCACGGATTGCATGTGCATGTTGGACTTACATGAATTGTTAGTCCTAGTAATACCTTTATTATAGCGTTAACTACTCTCGTCTCTCTGGCTTTCAATGTTCCCATTTTGAAATAATACTCATTGTGTTGCACATCTAAGCCTAGAATATTAAGAATAAATAGTGTGTAAGTGAAATTAAATCCAGCATTAGTAACATTAACATAAATGAATTTAATTGTACATTGATTTGCTAAAAACTACAATAAAATTTTACATGTAAATGCAGAGTTTATGAAGTAAATACTATTTGCTGTTTATTCCTTGCTGGAATTTGAGTTCTTTTGTAGTTTCATGAGCCTTCTGTAGATTCTGTGCGATTTCAAAATACCTCTTCGACTCCTCAGGATTTTTCTCAACTCCATCACCTTTTTTATACATCATACTGACATTAGCACACCCATACATATTTCCTAGCTCACAAGTTTTTATAGCATAATTGAATGCTTGTTTCATGTCAGGTTTGATGAGGTAGTCAATGTTTTTGTTCTTTGCTGGGTTGTGTGGATTGAAATCAGACACATTTTTAGGTACTCCAGTCAAATACATCCCGCAGAGATAGTGACAGGCCATTGCATCATTCTGGTCACAGCTCTTTTTCAAATAATTGTAACCTGTAACATTAATTACGTAAACTATTACATCGTACAATGATGAAAATATTGAATAAATCATGGATGATGTATGTATGTATCTATTTCAAATATTGAGGTCAGAGTTTATGATTTAATGAATTGGAGTAGCTTTGAAATATCATATTATACCTTTAGGGACATCTCGTTTTACATTCACTCCAGGTCCAGTAGCAGTTAGTAGCATTCCTGCGTGCAAGCACGCGCCAGGCTCGTCGTATTCACATCCCTTTTCAAAGTAGTTCAAAGCTTCCGAGGCATCACCTTTATCGTTCCCTCGACCAACTAAAGCGTAATTACCGATTTTGAGGCAAGATTTCCCGAACTTATAATCCAAACAATTACTTTTATACACCTTCGCAGCCTTATCAAAATCTTTCTTGATAGCTTCCAGGTAATCGCCCAATAGATGACATACTTCGGGCTTCTTCTCCTTATAACATCCGAAGCGGTATTCAATACCAAGGTTCTCTATGTATTCCTTTACGTCTTCTTCTTGTTTTAGGTCATAAGCCATAATTATTGAATATAAAAGGTTCACGGATTCACGTAAGTGAGGTTAGATAACTCGCAAAATGTCAAAGTCAAATTGATAGCGATTTTAGTAAACAAAGTCAAATAATATTTAATACTTTTGTTGAAATTTTTCACAGTTTACATAATAAATTATTCATGTCCTCATATATCATTTTTAGTGTAACATTTCATCTAGCCAAAAGAACAATTTGTATTGCCCAGGCAAACAGTTTAGAGGTTAATTTGTCCTGAATTTGGTCAAATACATTACCTTAATTTTACAGATGTCACTCATGGCTTTTTCTGTGAATTTCCCGACAAGTAGTTTATTTTAGCAGACTTGTAAGTAAGAAGTAGTTTAACTAGTTAGTAGTTAATTATTGTAGAAGGCCGGTTCGCTGTATTCAATTTACATTACTGATAAGAAAAGCAATAAAAAAGTAATAAGCCTACTTTTCTTATGAACATAACATAATCTTATCGTTTTAGATGGTTTAGGCTTATGGACCAAGATCCCGTGAACGCCAGACTTGCGTCATTTTATAAAAGCTGAAAGTTTGTCCCAATACTGAATACAGGTAAGAACGATGGCCAATTAAGAAGTCTGTGTCATAGTGGCTTTAGCAGATAAACGGTAGTAAAGGTTTTGATAAAAATCAATTTACGTCTTTTTATAAAGTGTGATTTTTTCATTTCATTCATGTTTTAGCGGTCACCGTTCGGTTGCTTACCACACCAACAAAGTGCCAGCTGACAACCACGAAATATCATAATTTAACCCCCTTAACCATTGTACAAAGTGTCGCCCGGGAGGAAATCTATGACCAAATTTAATCCTGGCTCGGGTACTACTAGTAATTGGAAAGGAAAATAACTTTTACAGTTCGTAGTTATAAATCATTTAAAATGAAATTTAATATTTATTTGAAGGTAGGACAAATAGTTACTTGACGGTTGCAGGTAGATAATTATAGTAGGTAGGTAGGTATTATAATGGTTTACACGAGTGTGTTTCGTCGGTCAAAGTTCTGAAATGCAAAATGTAATGTTTTAATATGATAGCTATCAATCAAATTGTCAGGTCAAGTAGATAAATAAATTAGAAATGATTGACATTAAATGAATAAATACTCAACTGCAGTCTAGAAAGATTAGACAAGTAGGTACTTTGCTATCAATAATTAATAGGTTTTGGTGCTCGTCCTATTGTTTCACAACTTATTCCTAAGTACACATTTGATTATGAAGTTCATAATAAGAAATAAAAGTAGCTAGGATACCTACTATATTGAGGGACTACTTATCCTAAGATAGTTTAAAAATTCCGTTCCCTTAGAGCTATTTCTCTCAATAAAAAGTCTAGAGTACATAGCCAGTGTATTTTACAAACCTATATTTTATCTGACTTTACAGTAGTTATCGTTTGAATTTGAAGTGCGAAGAAAAAAATATGAAAAACATTATTACATAGGTACTACTGAACTGAAAGCCTAAAGGGAAACTACAAGTAAAAGTCAAAAGTAATTTCAGACTTGTCAAAAATCAAACTAATTAAACATGTGACTGCAAATCGGTCATTATATCTCTGTTCGTTTGAACTGTGTCTGACTCGTCAGACAGAGAAAATATGTGTCTATAAGACGATGCAGGAATGTGCACGTAGCCCAGCGTTAGTTCTACATATTTCTGTGATAACAGTCTGTTGTCTCCTGATAACAGTTCTTGGAACTATGTACACATCATAAATTAAACAACTGCAATCATATCGACTATTGCACAAACCATATAACAATATAACTTCTAGAAGCATGAGTATGAACTCCAATTTTAGAAAATTGTACCGTTCTAACAATTATGAATATGGAACTTTTGAGCGAAAGCGTCTATAATTCATTAAGCGTAGGGTTTTTTCTGCACTAAACAATATTTGTCTTAAAAAGGATTCCAGATAGGAATGGCATACTCCAATTGGGATCGTATAACAATAGGTAATAATGTGGCGGGACGTACAAAGTCACGAGAAGATCTCATAACGAAACCGATCATCTTGATGTCTTTATTTACAATTTTGTCTACGTGTATATCAAAGTGTTGGCAAGAATCAAACGTAATGCCTAAATCACGGATGTAAGAAACGTTATTTAATTGTACCTACATTATTGATTGTGTGATTAAAGCTAATTTTGTTCTTATTTTTGGTGAAAGTAGAGTGATTTTTGGGAAAAATAAGAAAGAGTTTGTTTTATTACAACATTTGTTTAGTATGCTTGAATCACCTTGGAGAAAACAGCTTTGTGAGAAAAAATATAAATCTTAATATCATAAGCATATAATAAAAATTTAGAACGGATAAAATATATAAGGTGAACCACCGAAGCAAATTTTCACGTGTTCCATTATAGGCAATCTTCTCCATCAATAGTTTATGATCCACCTTATCAAAAGCCTTCTGATAGTCCGTATATACTGCGTCTATCATCATGCACCATACCCTCAAAAACCTTTAACAAAGTGGAGCGGATTGAAATAGGACGGTATTTCTCAACACTTGACCCCATTTTTGAAGAAGGGCCTTATGAAAACTCGCTTCCAGATAGCTGGAAAAACGCCTTCGTACGAACGTTTATTGAACACAATATGTAGTGCAATGCATACATTATCAGTTCTAGAAGAAGAAGAAGAAGAACACTATCAGTTAATTTTTAAAGATAATAGGTATTAGGCCATCGGGACTGGGTCCCTTTGAAGAATCAAGAGTTTTAAGTGTCCTCCAAATTACATCCCTGGACAAATACTCGTAAATATTCGATATACAGGTGGCGTTATCAGCATAGTCTGTTGACGGTTGTCGTAAGTTGCGATGAAAAGTAGATGGTTTATGGACATAAGAGAAAAAAGGAGGAAAATGGCAGGTGTCTATCGCATTGTCAGAAGTATCATTTCCGACCGACATATTGGTAGGAAACACAGTCTTTCTATTCCTGTTCTCCAAAATTTCATATAATTACGAAGGCATCCTTTTTTTTTTCGTGCGGAAATCCCTTCGGTTACCCCCCCTGCCGGAGCCGGAAGGGGAGGTTATGTCGGACTCGAACCGACTAAAACCGCACGCCGATTGTGGGTCTTGGTGCTAGGCTGGAGGTGAGGTTGTCATCGACATATCCCTCGCACCCCGGCTGACCCAGGGCCATCCCTTACGGTCTGGCGCTCCTCAGGAGGGGGACGACGGTGTCCCCGATTCGCCCCCGGAATGGGAAGGTGGCGCGCCCGTGGCCCGCTTTCACTCATGGGGAATTTTGTTCCCATAATAGACCTATTTATAATGGTAGTAATTGCACTCAATGTTTCTGGAAGCAAAATGGAGAAAAAACGGTGTCCCCAACTCACCCCCGGAATGGGGAGGTGCGCTTCTCAGCGCGCCGCCGCCGTGGCATGCTTCTGCTGGGGTGACAGGCGGCTCCAACCGTCACCCCCAGGCCCGCGCTCATGGGAGACGGAGGTCAGTCAGTGCCCTCCGACGCCCGAGTTGCCAGCGCGCGCGGGTGGCGCGATCTGCGAGTCTCTCTCGCTCGCGCCGCATTACGAAGGCATCCAGTATATTCCTTATGAAATAGGTCGTAATGGTTTGAAAAGCATAAATAAACAGAAACATTAGCGTACTTCTTCCAGCCTCCGTGTATTTCCATTATCCAGCCAGTAGATTCGAATTGAAAAGTAATTTTTGTATTGAATAGTATGTTTATTGATGAAGGTTAGACTATAATCATCACGCTACTCCTCAAGGGAGCGGAGCAGTAGGCACAAATGTCAACAAATTTGACAGATTTATATATGGCTTAAAGGAGTGCCACGGGGTTGAAAGTATGGTCGGCTCTTTATTAAATAATTTTCATAATCACATGACTAATTGCGTGTGTATTTTGCTCGCTGTTGCATTCAACCATTATTTTCTCCACACGCGCTTTACAGTAGTGCGTGTAGAGCTCGCCAAAGTTCATGAGCGCCTGGAGACTTCGCGTAGTATGTGGGCGATGATGGATTTGTCTGCGGACGGGTATGGCTCGCGGCTCGGCTCGCGGTGTGTGGTGTGAATGGTTGGTGGGCTTACGGATGTCTGGTGAGGATTTACCACTATGACAAAATGTTCTGATAATATTATGAAGGTAAATACCTAAAAATCATACTTTATAAAATGACGTAAATAGTACCGTTTATCTGCTAAAGCCACTATGAGCCAAACTTCATAATTGGCCATCATTTTTACCTGTGTTGGGAGCACTCACTGTTTTTTTTTTTAGCTTTTATGCCTTAAGTCTGGCGTTCACGGGCTCTAAGTCTATTAGTGAGGTTAGGGAGCACGGAGTAACGCAAATGATCAAAACGTAAAGGAAATTGCAGAAATGAAAAATATGTAATAAAATTATGAATGGTATCAGTAAATAAGTTAAAAATATTAAAGCCATCTTAAAAATTCACGTGATAATGTAGCTTGTTGTGCTAATATAAACTAAATGCATAAATTAAACGCATTGTTTCGTATACCCTGTGTGCAGTGCAGACTATGAGACTACTATGCATTGAGATTATGGCTTATGTCTATGGATTATGTTATGGCGATTAGATTTTGATTTGTATTTTTGTCATTGTTTATCTTGGTTGTAATACTTGTAATTGTAAGATTTGTATCGTATTGGAAGTAGTTTCTCGTTGGTTTTTTGTGAGCTATAATTGCTATATAATAGTAAACGTTTATAATGTCGAAAAATGTAGATCTCTTCTCGACTCGCATGCGGAAAGCTACGAGAAAAATACACAACATCAGTGATGCTTTGGTTAACGCCAAATTCGCTATTTGTGAGTATTTTCTTTAAATTAGAAAATGTACAATATTCCAGGTCCCTTTCTGTCAAAATCTATCCCTGGGAGTCTTCTGGGAGTACTTTATTCTTGTACAAAGTATACATAATCAGCGATTTTTAGGACTAACAAAGGCATCTAAATTTACATCATTTGTTAGGATGGAAAACAAAAGAAAATCTCTTTGCTTCTTATCTAATTCGTTGCATAATAGTAGCTCAGGCACAGCATGGTTACCACTGACTGCTATATAGCTTTTATATATTATAATATCATCATCCGAGTGGATCTCAGTAACCGTGGCAACTTACCCAGTAGATTTCCACACATATAGCATAAGGGTGATGCAGGGTTTCGAAGTATGCTATAGAAGAAGCCAGGGTGGGTTAGCTAGTGTTATTTCATAACTATACAATGTGATAAATGGTTGGTGATTCCTTTCTATAAAACTTTACGCAATTTTTAACAATTCAATACTTTTTTCCAGCATTGCGAGATGGACAAGTCTGGGGCGGTGGTTTATTCATATTCTACTATGTCTTTGGGTACTTAGAAGATGCCAAGGCAAGGCTCAATATGCCAGATTTTGATAAAATGTTTGTCAACAAGGCATTATACAGGTTTGTAACAGTAATTATTGCATATAATTAGTAGATATCTATATAAATTTAGATACTACATACATACATAAAATCACGCCTGTGTCCCATAGGGGTAGGCAGAGATAACAGATCTCCATTTGCTACCATCCGGACATACTCCTCTCGCTTCAATTTTTTTGGATAAGGGGCAGGTCTGATACTCCTGACCTGTCAGGAGTATCAGACCTGCCCCTTATCCAAATTTAGATATGACAAATCTATACCAGCTAGGACAGTAAATTTATTCAGCTATAATCGGAAGGGTGTGATTAAAGCAGCAAATCTTAAAAACTGTGCCTTTATAACATTAGCCTTCTAACCTAATCTATCCAAGTCGTTTTTTGACAATTGGACCAAACGCGACTAAACTCCCTACTCCCATGTAAGTAACCTACTCCCCAATTATTATCAACCAATTCATTATCAAATAAACCAGAACATTCAGTCGGGAAATCGAAACAGAACGCAACACTACCACAGAGTAAATACTATGACTCATCACAAAATGGAGGATGGGTGCATTCCGTTTCACCATTTTTTTTAAATTCAATTATTGCAATATTAAATAATACAAGCGTTATTATGGTACGATTATTAAAATAAAATATATGACGTCGCGTTTGTAAAGGAAGGCTGCTCAAAAAAGACAAATCAAAAGCCGTACTCAATTTTGATAGCAGCCGCTGACTGGACATTACTCGCAGATTCGTATGAGAAACACTATAAAATACCGGAGGATGTTTGTGCCTCGTCATCCAGACCCGATATATTCCTATTTTCAAAACAGCAAAAGCGTGCAGTACTAGTAGAACTCACAGTACCGTGGGAAACTAACATACCTAAAGACCACGCTATAAAAATAAACAAATACTTTGACCTGACCAACGAGTTAACCAAAAATGGCTATGTGGTTAAACTCTACGCCGTGGAAGTAGGAGCAAGGGGAATTCCAGCTAAATCCCTGTATAACTTATTTAAAGACCTCGGATTGCCAAGAGCTTCAGTAAGCTCTTTACTCAAACGAATATCTAAAACGGCGTTGATAGGATCTTACCAAATTTGGATAGGTAGAGGGGGGAACACGACTGACGGTGGAGGTGAGCGCTGATGCATCACAAGGTGGCCACCCTAAACCTACACCTGGGTCGCAAGTCCCAGGCGCCGTCACAGTGTTCCTCTCTGTACCACGCCATGGACCCGGCGACCGCACGGTGAATCCATGGAATGCTAAGAACCGGATCTCATAACGTATAAAAATACTAATATAGCGTTTTATCCACACATTACTTTGTCATTTAGGCTTGCCACTTGGGACCTAAACATAAATTGGCGAAACGTGGGTGCTAGCACCTCTGCCTACCCCTTGGGGGAATACGGGCGTGAGTTTATGTTATGTTATGTTTACCTCGTTTTGTTTCACGAAACTAGAAACAGCCCTTAAAAAAAGCACGCATGTCCGTGGGGGGGGAGGGAAGGGGTATTTTTGAGAAGGGGAGGACCAAACCCTATCTAACACAACGGCTTAGGTGAAGGCTCACCCTATAAAAATCTCAGCTATAGCTGAGTTGCTACTTTTTGAAATCATTAGTGGTTTTTAAAAAAAAATTGCTGAGTTTAAAACTCAACGTTGAAAAAAGTTGACCACCTCTAAATTTGGACGTAGTGAACTCACCCATACAGTGTGTGAGTAAACCACTAACAATTTCAAAAAGTGGCAACTCACCTATAGCTGAGATTTTTATAGGGTGAGCCTTCACCTAAGCCACACAACCCCTAACAATCCCAAATTCGATTGGCACGATTCTAATTCCAACCCAACTTAACTTTACCAACCAACTAATGACATTATCTTTATACAGAAAAAAAGCATTTGAAGATGACCTTACACACTACCTTGGTGAAGATTGGAGAACTTTACCAAAAAGCATGGCTTTAGAGAACTATCTGGAGCACCTGCAGGAGCTTGAACAGTCCAACCCACAGCTGCTGCTGGCGTATGTTTATCATTTGTATCTCGGATTGCTGAGTGGTGGACAAATACTTGCTAAGAAACGAAGAATGTTTGGTGACTGTAATATTCTTTTATAATAAAAATGCTCTTATTCTGATTGACTCCAAATATCTAAATTCCCAACACCGAGCTGAATACCTGTGTGTGCTGTCTGTTGTTTAGCAAGTGTTATTAGCGACCTTGTGTGACTACCATTAAAATGTTCTTTCAGATACTGGGAAGCAAAGCACATATATAGATAAGGTGACAGACTTTATGGGAACAGACATTGCTCAACTGAAGAAAGATTTCAGGCAGGCTATGAATGAGATTGCAGAAACAATGACTGAAGACGAAAAAACCGCACTTATAGACGAGAGCAATACCGTATTTGTAATGAATAATCTTATTGTGAATTCAGTTGGAGGGCAAACCAAGGTGTTATTTAGTTTGTTGTATAAGTT
Source organism: Eilema sororculum (assembly GCA_914829495.1). Lineage (NCBI taxonomy): Eukaryota > Metazoa > Arthropoda > Insecta > Lepidoptera > Erebidae > Eilema > Eilema sororculum. The sequence continues at coordinate 7,600,868 of OU618532.1, forward strand.
TTCTGCAGTTGCATTGATTGTAATTGGTGTGGCTGTAGCTTTTAAGTGGCACAAGTAATTTACTAAGTCTCATTATAAACAACACATTGAAATATCTGTGTTAGCTAACTATAAAAGGGTTACGATAGAATTGGCCTTTAGATAATCTAGTACTCCATGCCTGTGAACGAAACCTAGTCATATCTCACTCTACCTTTATTTATTGTCTTGGCTGTATTATCTACTTTGATGGACTTCTGTCTAATCTCCCAACCTAGATACGGATCTGCCATTATGGTAGATGTGCTTGCAGGAGAGGTTAGCTTAAATGTCTTAAGATCTTGTTAGGGAAACATCTATTATTATCTATTTTGCCCTCATAGTGGCACTAGTCCCGGAGATAGTTTACATTAGTGGGGAATTCATATTTACTGTGGACTTATGTATTTATGTGTCTAAAAAGAAAATTATTATGTTATTACTAGCCACATGTTTGCCACGTCAGTGTCGATATAGGAAAAAATAGAATTATCCAATTTGGTACATTCATTAGGTATTTATGTAGGTACATACATTGGTAGGGTTGTTTTATTTACATGCTTAGAATATTGCTTGCAGTGATGCAACAGTGGAATAATATATTATGATAAGTTGTCCAGACGTTAGATTAGGAGGTGACGGGTTACAAACCCAACGTTTCTAACTAATTAACCTTAGATGGAGGGGTTAAGAGATAACTACATTGTAACATGAGTTATTTAGTTGTTGATTTGATCAGAATGTATTTATGTCCTAAGGAATGTTGATTATCATGTAGGGCATGTTTGATTGATTGACATAATTGATGTGCAAATGCGATTTGTGTCTATTATTTGAACAGAATACTGGAGCCAGATATTTGTTGATTGTATAGTTTATATAGGGCTATTGATCAAATTCCAATTCTCGTATTAAATAGATCTTCAATATTGAAATAAAACTAACTGATTTAGCCTCAATCTATAATGTGAGAAACAGCATTTGAGACTGAATTTTAAGCATCATATCATCATGAGAGTTGGCTTTCAGGTATACTTTTGTTAACACTGTTTGGACAAAATATTTTAGAGTGGCGCCTAATCTTTTCAATAAATTACTTGTTAATTAGTATTGAATGTCTAATATAAGAGTGCCAAATGTCCTGCATGGGTAGCGATATAAGTAAATGTGCAATTTATTTTGGTAAACTTAGTTGTAGATGATTGTGATTATTATTTATCAAAGACTTAGTGAAGACTTGTTTAGTTGGTAATAAAAATCTGTTTTATCAAACGGACCTTTTAAATTTCTGAACTATAGTCATAGTCCAACCCATTCTAAACTTGCTTCCCAGTGGTACAATCGATTGGAGCATGAATAGTTTTACATGTCTGTGGTACAACCAGTTGGACATGGTAGTTGGAACACGGGTCGGGAGCGTTTATTTCGCTCTAGATACAAAGCCTTTTCAGTGGCGCCCAAGGCTTGCTCTTTGGAACCTAGCTTAGCTTATTGTGCTCACATGTGGGAAACCACCGAGTTTCTCGTCTTGCAAGCTGTAGACGTGCTGTGTGTGATAGCAAGGATACTATAAAAAACAATATTAATCAACAAATATATTCTACTAGCTTTTGCCCGCGACTCCGCCCGCGTGGATGTCGGTTATCGCGACCAAACATAGCCTATGTCCTTTCTCAAGGTCTAATCTACCTTTATACCAAATTTCATCAAAATCGGTTCAGTGGTTTAGGCGTGAAAGCGTAACATACAGACAGACAGACAGAAAGACAGACAGACAGAGTTACTTTCGCATTTAGTATGGATTTGTTGGTTATTGTGGAACTGGAGTGTAAAGAATGAAACTGAACTATACATTAGAAAAATATTTTATTGTAGGCTATATAGATTGTCATTAATGTACAGAAAATAATGAGGGCATAGAGCTCCTAACAAAAAAAACTGAAAAAGAGCAAGTCTGTATAAATAAATATTTGTTACTATTGGCCTAAAACATTATTTACATGTCTAAACACTTATTGGCTTTGATTAATAGTAAGTTTTGGTCATCTTAACATAATAATATAATCATTAACTACATATTTCATAGTTTTGCAATTCCATTGACTGAACTACAGAGCCTGTAAAAATGTGCATTAATATATTTTTTTATTAAATACAACATTCAATCTATTTTTGACGTTGACTAATCATGTATATGGACATTCATTTATCCTTACTACCGAATCGAAGTAATCGGGGATATATTTTCACTAGTTTGGTCAATGGAAGTAAAAATCCGACTATTGAGAACAATAATTTTCTACTAAACTAACATAGCTACATAGACACGATGTATGCCAATGCCACCATAACGTACAAAAAGGTGACTTGTGTGCGTAATATTATAAAGTACAGTCGCCCTCAGAAATGCTCAATAATTTTACAAATAATCCTTTCTAGAATGGAGGCAGGGTCAAATACACAAAATAAATCAGTATGTATTGTAAATAATAAATATGTAAAATAATAGTTTAGCCCTCTTAACATGACAGGTTTTAATATACTTCTTGTTCTGTATAATATTTTATGATAGTAGAAGACCTAACTTGATCGGTAACTTAGAAGCTACTTCTAAAGTCAAAGTATTTATTTGCGTTCATGTGTACTTCTGAGGGTGATATTAATGGCACGAAGACTTCCAATCCTAAGCTGAACAAATGCGACTAATATTGTTCTTGTTACGCACTAATTCAAAATGTATAAGCTACTAATATAAAATGAAGTATCATCTGAAGGCGGGTAGCGCCGGCGGCTCCATTGCCATGTCGATTATTAGGTCATCTATGTCTTCGGTGTTGAAGAATGATGACTCCAGCTGTAAAAAAAATTACATTACATGTTACCATACCATGCACGTAAGTTTAGTTTAAAATTAGAATGCTTTTCTTGTACGACGACCAGAAATAAAACTGCCAAGTTAGGTTGAGCGCGTACACTTAGTAACAAAAGTTGCCACATTGAAATATAAAAACTTAATTGGTACTTAATTTGGAAGGGGAAACTTTTATTCGGAAGCCCTGAAAAAGCAAAGTCTATACTAGAGCCCTTATTCAACAATCAGGTGTTCCGGCTTGCAGGTCGTTGTTGGCTTGGCCTTGTTAAGCCACTAGGTTAGGCCTCTCGTACACACTGTTTTTTCATCGCCGCTTGTCCACGACAAGGCGCTGCCGTATCCGTGACCAAGCTTCCTCAGTGCTCCATGCGACGTAATACGCGTGTGTACAGCAGGCCTTAGGGTACAGGGGGCAGGTGTGGTTGTACGTACCAGTCTCAAGGTGTCGGCGCAGGGGCGGCAGGTCAGGCGTCCCTCGGCGCACTCGCACCGCGGCGCCTGCGCACACCGAGCGGTCGAGGCGGCGGCGCGTGCGCCGAACACGGTCGAGAAACGACGGGCCGTCGGACGGTCACCGCGCAACTTGGCGCCCGCGAATATTGTACCTGAGGGGGGTACACGCCTAATGTCATTAAGTTCCATCGACGAGACAAGCGATAAAGGAAACATAATTTGGGGTATATTATGTCCATCAATAAAATGTCGCCGGTTGGGATGGTTTTGTCGGACTTAAACCGCGACTAGAACGCACGCCATCTCAAGTCTTAGATGTCAGAGTGTAAGGTGACTCATCAGGCATTTCCCTCACACCCCAACTGACCTAACTAGCGTCCGAGCTGATTTGACATTATTATCTACATTATATTGAAGTGTACTGTTATAATGTAGACATAACACCATACCATTAGTCTCCAGTGCGAGTGACGTGCAGAGCCCCAGCTTGTCTTTGGGCAATTTGACCTGCTTCTTGAGCGCGGAGTCTCCCACAAGGCGCTCGTAGTCCTTGTTGGTGTACGCCAGTTGGCTGTCCACACCTGCACATAAAAACATGTTTCCTTAATGTATATATTATATGTAATTCTAAAATTGGACTTCATCTCCCGTCTCCTGAGCTGATGTTGATGTCTGACCCAAACCGACCATTTCTGCCCGTGTGGCAGACCGGCTACCTTAGAGAAGATGACAATGACTTACCGAACAAATATTTGGCTGCCCGTTTCTTCGACAGTGTGAAGTCATCATCCATGAGTATATGCAGCGCTACGGAATTCTCCATCAGATTGTGAGATATCGTCGAATAGTCCAACTGCAAAAAGTATCAGTGTCAGTTATAAGTAAGCTAAAATGAACAATGTCAGTTATAAGTGAGCTAAAATGAACAGTGTCAGTTACATGTGAGCTAAAATGTACAGTGTCAGTTAAAAGTGAGCTAAAAGGAACAGTGTCAGTTATAAGTGAGCTAAAATGAACAGTGTCAGTTATAAGTGAGCTAATATAAACAGTGTCAGTTATAAGTGAGCTAAAATGAATAGTGTCAGTTATAAGTGAGCTATAATGAATTAGTGTAACCATACCCTCATATGGAAAGCATCACACTTGGAGCAGGGCATGAGTACGAAGGTTCTTGGCACGGCCGTGCGGAACGGCAGCCCTGTGGCGAAGCTCAGCGCGCTGAACATGTCCGTGCGGACCGTGCGGTTTCCGCGCATTATGTCCGCCTTGTCTGTGGGGAGCGGAAGATTAGCATATTTGTACACTCTAGTTAGAACTACAGTACGGCTTATCGGATATATGGCGCCTTACAATGGTGTTCGAGGCTTTAGCTTACCTCAGCTACCCGGTGCTCTTGCTGACTGACGGATTCTAGCACAGGCTTACCTATCGGGGTTAGGAATTCAGATGGCACATAGGTTTTTTTACGAGTAGAAAACAACACGGAACCAGTGGGGATGATTCGATAAAGGGGATATATAGACCTAAGGCTCTGAGGTTATGCTTTCAAGGGTTACGTTGGGATGATGAATTCTCTTACCAATGATAAAGTTGTCGAAGTGCTGCGAGATTTCTATGGAGTTGGTGAACACTTTGTTGTTGACGTACAGGGCGCGCGGACGGCGGTACACACCGCGACCGCCGAACCCGACTATCGCATACCTGTGACAAATGTAATTTATTTTTATTTTGAACAAAAATTGGGTGCTTGAGACTCTCCTTGGGAGATATCTCCCAAGTAGTAGGCAGTCTCAACGCCCATATTTTGTCAACTACATATATTGTTGCTGAAATATATCTGTTATTGCTTCATGTGAGGCCCACAAAACAGGGGCCGGCTTTATCAACTGGGCACTGTTCTCAATTTACTGAAAATTTTCGTGTAAATGTTATTTTATATATTTCTTTTAAGATACTACAGTGGGAGGTACTACAGTGGTAATTGTTGAAATGATGTGTAGGATGGTATTACCTGTTATCCGACAGTCCATTAGCCTGTAATTTGATGTCGAAAGCTTCAATGAACATGTCCATATTCTTGATCTTGCGCAGGTTCTTGTTGCAAGGCAGCGCCTCGACTAAGAACACCACGTCGGTAGAGTTGGGCACGTATTGCAACACGTGGAACGAACCCTCCTCGATCACGTCGCCTTGAGGGGTCGTGCACCTTTTACAAAGTTACATTGATTATTGACGACCGCTAAAGAAGTCGTAGATGAGATCTGCCGCCAATACCTAGTATCAAGTGAATTCATGAAGTAATGCGCGGTGTCGTTAACTTATTATCTCTCTCGACAAAAGATTTGCCATTTTTGACGATAAATTTACAATTTCAATTTGATGACTAAACATTACCATTGTTAGTAAAATATCTAAATCAACCTTCAGACCTATCAAATATAATTAAGAAAAATCATAAAGGTCACTCAAACTATTGTCAGATATTCGTTACAATCACTAAGACATGAGAATTTTATACATTTATTCAATGATAAGCTGACACCTGAGGGTAAGAAAATACAATAATTTTGGAACACGTGTGTTATAGAAGTGAGACAGTTTTCTAAGTTTTTTTTTTAAAAAGAATTTTAGAACCGAAGTTACTAATATTCCCTCTAACCCCTCCAACTAAGCTAAATCGCTTGTGCTAGGAGTGGGTTCACGTTGGTAGTGTAATGGCCAGGATCGAACCCGGGACCTCTCGATCGTAAGGCCGACTCCTTAACCACTAAGCTACCGACGCTTCAAGTATAGTAGGTATACATACTGGTGGCACAGGTCCGGCATGTGCGTGGGCACGTGCTGGTGCAGGCACAGCTCGCGGTAGGCGCTGGCGAGAGCGCAGGCCGCCCCGCCCGCCACACACTCGCCGAAGAACGGCGCCGCCGATATCTGGCGGAGGAGAACATTACTATCATCCATACTAATATAATAAATGGGCAAGTAACTCTGTCTGTTTGTTACGCTTTCACGCCTAAACCACTGAATTTGATGAATATTTTGGTATAGGGGAAGGTTAAACTATGAGAAAGGACATAGGCTATGTTTGGTCGCGATAACCGACATCCACGAGAGCGGAATCGCGGGCAAAAGCTAGTACCTATAAGATATATCTTCTAAAATGAGCTCTATACGCGCAGTACATGTTTCACAGATGTATTTTGAAGATAGCACACGGAGCTACTGCGGTGGATGATCTCAAATCTCACCAATTTATAGATTGTTACAAACAATCCGCGCGCGGCAGGGGTTTTATATATATTTCGCAATTTAAGTCCAAGATGTATGGTTCGAAATACCCGTTACACTACTGGTGGTGCATGTTGGCAGTGTAACGGGTACAGAACGGACCTATACGCGTACATTGGCCCGCGCCGGACGCACTGCACGCACGGTAGGTTCTCATCGGATTTTAGTTTGCTTTGTATGATTTTACACAGCGCTGCGTCCACTATACGCGCCGTCAAATCAGTTTAATCCGTATAGTGCCGTGCATGCGGTGCGTCCGGCGCGGGCCAATGGACGCATACCTATAGGCACCCGCACATTGGTGACCTCAACTTCAGTCGTGAGAGAAATGAGACCCTGGAGCACACAATAAGACTATTAAAAGGGAACTTACAGAACGTCAAAAATAATAATGATTTAATTAAGATAGGAATTTTTTTTGATCCGTCCAAAATAAGAGTTTTGGTCAGGTAAGTCAGTGGTCAGAGAATTTTCCATGCAAGAGCTTCAAATATCGCCTCCATCAATATTTTTTCTATCTTATTCAATTTGAATGGTTATTATACTAAAGGCTTTAAAATGTCATTCTAATAAAGATTTGTTTGGGAAATATTGATTTTGCATTGGTTCTATTTTATTCTATCCTAAAAACGCATTGCTACTAGTCTAGGGGGGCTAAGAAGACTCCGGAAAAAACTCTTTTCTTTTTGTTCTATATACAAACATGTGTAAGTATCTAATCTAAATAGGATGATTTGTTTGAGTAACATAGTTGAGCAAACAGCTCAATTCCATATCCATATTAGCCTTTTTGGCAAAGTTTACTTTTCATCACACTTAAATTTATGAATAGGTAAATTCTTGTACTAATACTATACTTACAACGGAGAAACAAGGATTTAGCGGAGACACTTTGTTCTGGAAGAATTTCTCGCACTGCGTGTCGTTCTTCAGATCCTTGTTTTCTATCGTAGCAGGGGTGGCGGAGGGAGCGATGTTCCAGCTGTGGCTGAGTAGCGGGATGGAGTCAGTGTAAGTGCAGTTCGGTAGCTGTTGATCGTCGTACTGCTCGTTGTTGTAAGTGCCTAGTAATCCGCCCAGAGTACCGTAGTACCAGCCTGAAAACATGGATATTTTTAAAATTCTAACCAGTTATTGAAATAAAAACACTCTTTAATGGATTCTTTTGCTATTTATTTACATTTAGCCCGGTGACTAAAGATAGTCTAACCTACAACTACGTCACACAAATTTTCATAAAACTACCTCAAAAGGGCTTTTCAATCTCCTTTACAAGGAGTTGGATAGCTTCATATAGTGCAGAATTGCATTTTTTTATACCACTTAGGTGGCAGACAAGCACACGGCCCACCTGATGGAAAGTGGTTACCGCGGCCTGTGGACGTATGCAACACCAGGGGCGTTACACTCGCGCTGCTTACCCTGAAGAAAGCTTCTAATGCCCCTCTTGAAGAACCCCATATTGTGGGCGTACGTGGGATGAAGTTCCTTTCATACCTCACGGTGCGCACCGTATTCGGATGCAATGTGTGGGGATGAATTCCTTGTCTATGGCGAGAATGTAATAATGTATATCAATGCATACCAAATAAATCACAATATAATCTGTTACCATAGCTTTACTTGCGACATAATCTTGTGGAAAACATTTCTTTTATCTCAGTGGTGTACATAATTTTTATAACGCGGAAATATCCACGACAACCACCCCCTCTCCTCCCCGATCGGAGTGAATGCCACGTTGTCACACATTTAGAAGATCTATGAATGTCATAAGCCTAGAAAAAGATATCACCCATCTCACTCACTAGCTCAACGGCCCATTAGCGTCCTTCACACTAACAGTCTATCTCGAGGGAATACCGTATGTGTGTGTCTAAAGAGTTCAAGATGGCGCGGCAGAATTGTAACTGGCATGTTTAACCGCGCGATTGCGTGACCGTCTAAAGACGCCCATTGTCAAGTCTGTCAACGAGGTGACTTCATTCTTTCGTAGGAATATTTGTCCGAAAATGAAGGGGGTGTTCATACAGTGTAGTAAGTACACTATACATACCTGAAACCTGCAGAGTACACGTGTGGAACATGAGGTTGCACAGTATATCCAGGCCGTTATGTCCCTGCACCTTGAGTTTATCGGCCTCGCGGAATATGATGAGGCCATCGACAACCACGGGCAGGCTGAGCACTCGGTGACCGATCGACACTACCTGTGGACAAAGTGAACTTAACATATTCGAAGTGAAAACGATCCTAAAATTCACGAAGCCTACATATGTACGGTCGATAAAAGAGATACCCACAGTTGCACCTTTACCTAGAACTTTAGTTATATGGAAAGGGCAACTGTATTCCCTTTGTTAACTGTACCCACAGTCGTCTTTATATGAACTTTGCATTACTGATTGGTAATATTTGTTGTTAACTTATCTACTTTGCCGCCTATGCATACGTTATAGGTACAAAGCGGCCGAGCTTTAAAAAAAAAAAAGAAGCGATAGAGCACCTCTACCAGCTACGGCTACCAGATGAAGTTTGCTCGAGACTCCAATAAGATAATTTCGACTAAATTTGTGAAATCTAATCAACAATCCCTAGACTATATACAATCTTTATAGACGCCGCAACTTAGTCGTCAAAACGGCATAAAAAGTACATATATATGTACTTCGGTCTATACAATAAATTTGAAAGGTCTACCGATTGGTAGGTAATATTGGTTGCTTAGACCATACATTATCCTCACCTCTCTATACAAATCGATGTGTATCAAGTTCCTCCTGGTCAACACAACCAGGTTGTACCTCCCTTGCTCGTTGCTCTCCATCAGCACCGTGAAGTTGTCCTGGTTGTAGTCCTTCGTCAGTAGGAAGGTGCCCGCCTCCGATATGGTGAACACTCGCTTGTCAAACGTAGCTAGAGTTCCCTGGCCGGTCATTATTGCCACACCTGCAATGGTGGTTAGAAAGCTTAGAACAATTTATGAAAGAAGTGAAAGGTAGTAAACTAAGTTAGTAAACTACTTATATACTAACATTTTATTTTAGGCTAGTAGGTAATCAAATAATCAATTGCGTTTATTCAATATATGATTTGAGATTGACATGGTCATTAACATTAATAGTATTACACTCACCGGGATATTTACCATGTTTATAATTTGTATTTGGTAACCGATATTTCGGCGCTGTTTCAAGCGCATGATCACGGTGTACTGACGACCGCCGAGCTAGTTGTTATTGGGCAGACCGTATCTGTCTACCCTCTTCCGCACTCGTTTATGACGCGAGTCGTCCCTACCACTGTCCGCGTTCTCGCACTGTACTCGATCGCGTTTTTGACATACAACACTCACTGAATCGACTCGCACGGGTTTTGAAATTGTAGGTCTAAACATGGTAAATATCCCGGTGAGTGTTATACTATTAATGCGTTTATTCAGTTCAGGCACTTAAAGTGCACATATGAACGTCAAAACTGAACAGTTATGACAAGAAATATTTAAAATTAAAGCCAATCCCGTCACTGCTGTTACAGGCACAGAATATTCGACAAACTCACCAGCAAAAGGAGGCATCAAGTTATCAAAGTCCATGTAAGGTCTGATGTCGTAGTAGAAGCTCCACACGCTCTTGTTGGTCGTGAGCCATTCGTCCATGAAGTTCTTCACGGCTCGGTACTCGGCTATCTCGGAGAAGTCCGGCGTCCTATTGAACGCGTGCCAAGACATCGGCAGTTTCTGTTCGAGGATTATCTGCCCAGTGCGCGGGTCGAAGATGAAATTCGTTTTTGGGGTTCGGTGGCTGTAATTTAACGGTTATAAAGTATCGACTGCGAATGTATTGATTGAAAAAAGTTACCATCGTACGGTGCTATTTTCTTTTATTTAATACACTGTTCTATTTTTTTTTATTTAACATTTATGCACACACAAAGCGAATACAAAATATACAATGGATGTTGAAAAGTTAGTACATTGGTACTGCTTATTTCTATAAGAAATTTCTCCCAGCAGACCGGCGAGAGGAGATCGTGACACATAAGAAAATATGTGTAATTGTGTGTACAGTAATTGGAGAGGAAAAGTATAAGTACACACACACGTTCTATATGTTTATTAGGCGTATTATGTCCTCTGTATGTCCCTAAATGATTGATGGATGACGCCCAAGCAGCAGACTGACGCAGGCTTCTTTCACCAGTTTGGGAGGTCAGCGGCAGTCACTCTCATAAAAGCTATAATCCAAATATTGAACTTACACATTTTCTGTTATGAAAAAAAGTTAATAGTGTATACTTACAGTTCTTCATACTGCAGCGCTGTTTTAGCCATGTCGGTCACTTTCTCGTACAATATGTCCACGACAGTCTCCAGCGCCTCGCCGATCAAGAAGTAGTCGTACCACCACTTCAGACGGACATACGCTTCTTTGTACTGCGGGAATATTATTGTATATTCTACTGGTTTCACCATTTATATTTATTTACCTACTTATACAAAAACGTTCATAGATGCCCTCTAGTAAGTAACAGAGCATGCAAATTGTCACTGTAGTTTGATAATTCTCCACAAAAAAGCCTTTTTAAATAAGACCATCTCTTGGATTACAGCTAAATCATTTAGGCCCCCTAAATTTTCATAACATAACATAACATAAACTCACGCCTGTATTCGCCGAAGGGGTAGGCAGAGGTGCTAGCACCCACATTTCGCCAGTTTATGTTTAGGTCCCAAAGGAATAGGTGGCGAGCCTATTGCCATTAACCGGGCACTTATAAACCTGCGATAAATACACACATAACTTCGAAAAGCATCGACAAGTCATTGGTGTGTGCCATGGTAAACCTGGGATCGAACCCGAGACCCCGTCTCAGCAGTCCATTACCCATACCACTAGGCTACCGCAGATTTTTTCAATTTTCAATTCAAACTTTTTTTTTTTCAGCTAAATATACTGTTTATTAAATAAAAATGAACCCTAACCCCTAAGGGGACCCAAACTGGTTAAAAGCACTTCGTTATATTTATCGGAACAATTCAAGGTCCCCCGACATGGCAACTGTTGAATCAAAATATTACCAGGCATATCAAAAGTTAAAAGGCAAACACAATTTATTTTCAACTTTTTGGGAGGTGTTTTTGTGACACGGGTATTTTAAATTTTTAATTTAATTTCTATTTTATACTTTTTAAATTGATCTACTAGTCAAGCTCTTTCATTTGATACCCATATTGAGGGAGTTATGAAGAACTAAGTATTCCGACGTGTTGTGGTGGCGGAGATCTTGGATCGATTTTTTTCAATGCTAAGAACACTCCCGACTAATATACCTTTCAAACAAAAAGAACTACATCCCAATCGGTTCATCCGTTTAGGTGCTACAATGCCACTTACAGACACACACACACACACATAGACATGCCAAACTTATAACACCCCGTCGTATTTGCGTCGGGGGTTAAAAATAACATGTTTGGAATTACTAATGAACTCGGGTGAAACTTTTGAGCAGAAATGACAACTACTCGCAAGAACGTTTCTAGAAGGAAATAGTGACGTCACAGACAAAGTGAGACCATTTGAGGTTTGGAAGGCTTGAGACTCGATTGCCTTGCACTACGCTATCATTTCCATCGCATTTGATCTTTTCATTTGATACCAAACACGGAATATTTACCTCAAATTTTATTTTTAACGCAGTACTTAATGACTGCTAGACGGTACCACATAACATTCAGTGGCATGTTATATAACCCTATAACTAGCGGACGATCAATACGCTTCTAATGATACCTCATTTGTGCAGTTCTAATAAGTGCTTGATGAGCTAGGAGGGAACAGATGAACATTCATACATAACCTCTCAAAAGCAGAATCTTTCTTTGGCTTTGCCGTAGTCGGCTAAAAACGGCAAAATGGATCTGGATAAAATTTAAATAATAGTCTGAAATGCCATGTTTTATTCCAGTTCTGTCGCGGGCAACAGCTAATAAACAATACTTATGCCCGACACTATTGTCTAAATATAACTTTTACTTTGTTAAATAGTTAAACGTGATGTTTAATTATGTACTCCTTTATCTATCACGGGTCATGCCGATAAACTATGTTTGGCAGAGCCGGACTTAGTAGTAGAGGCTTGACGGCAACAAAGTTGTGAGAGCTTATTTTCCGAATAAATTTAATTGTTTTTTTTTGGTTCACTTTTGTCGAGAGTTTAAACTTTGGTTGGCATTTAACAACTGAGATTAGGTTTCAGAGCTTGGAACGCAAAGTTCGGTGTTTTATTGAGTGCGCTCCGGGTAGTGTGCGGTGAAGATGTATAACCTGATTCCTAAAAACTCTTTCCACTATCGAAGGAGCTAACGTATGGCAATGTGCGCGAGTTGTGGAGGTCCCTGTGCAGGGGCCCCGGTTGCCCCTCCTAAGTCCAGCCCTGATATTTTCCGGGTATATATAAAACAACATCCCATTTCGGTGCAAAGTTTTGTTAGTCTACAAGCACGCGGGTGTCTGAAATATAATTAAATTAATCATCACTTTTCGTGAAGAGCTTCTCTATACGTGCCATCATCATCAATCATTGTGATTATTTTTTTTTTTATTACTAACACCGTTTATCACTAATTGTTTTATAAAATTTTCAGTCAAGATTATCTTACTATCTTATCAAAATTAGTCGCGATTAATATGTAAAAAATTTGATTTACTTAAAGGATTCATTGATCTTATTTCCAGAAAAAAAATGTCTGTCATATATACGATCCTGCTCATAACGATGCTGTCGCGGCAGATTGTTAGTTCATCCTACATCATCACTTCAGCGCCCCCAGAGATGTCTCTGCCGGCGTGTATGAGAATGCTCTCGAACACAATGATTAACGACTTGTGCCCAACCTACGGAGATTTTGCATCCGGTAAGTAATCATTTAGTTATCTTAACATTTCTAATTTTTTGCACATTGTTGTTGTCAAACCAAAATTTCACTTAGTATATTTTGTTTGTCAATATTCTAGCTGCTCCACAAAGTATTAACATTTTATTATTTCATCCACCCAACCTATAATAGTAATTGATTTGATTATTGAATTTTATGAGGACACTAAATCTTTTTTCATACAAGTTACCATAAAAGTGATCGTTTTGACGTTTAGTAAAAAGTTACTAATTTGCCTAGTCAGTAGAATACCCAATTGTCAAAATCCACTCGCAATAGGCTACTTGACAATTTTTTTTTTTACTTTTGAAAAATTACCACTTTGTAATAATTTAATGAATTGTAAAAGTAAGACTTTCGTACGACAAATAGTTTGATTTCAAAATATTCAATTTGGTTGCATTTAAACGTATATAGTATATAATTAAAGTTATTTAAAATTTAATGAGGAATCTAAAAAGTTATTTATTTGAATTGAATTTGATTGTTTATATTTTGACTATTTTTGGGAATTTAAGTAAAAGTAATAAAAGGTCAAAGTTTCAGTTTATGCATGTTTATATTAGGTAGTATTGGGAGTAATCGACGACCTATAGAATAGCCTATTGTCACAATGGATCGGTTTCAAATATTTATAACAATTACAACGTCCCCCGACTGACCTGACGCTATTCGGGATATTTAATAATTATTTAAAATAAGTTGTTTATACCATATTATAACTTAATACATACTCTGACTCTGATCTAGGTATACCAATAAATTGCCATATGTAGTGTTTTCATTATTATAGGCTAGTCCACTTTAATAATCGCCTCCTTTTTGGTTTCAGATTATGTGGCCGTACCAACGGACGAACAATTGAAGGTGTGCTGTAAGCAGCCGTGCACGCTGCCTGAATTGTTAGAGATGTGCTGATGTGACACATACTATGGAGGCGACGCCGCTACACATACTACTATTCATAACTTCAAATTCATAACTCTGTATTAATAATAAAAATAATGTTTAAAATTAATAAAATTAATCTAAATTGAACATTACTGTCTATCATTTTCCCTTGCCTTAAAGGTCACTTTAAGGAGAACACTAATTAATTAGAGAACATCGATCATTTATATGATGCAGTTCATATTATTTTCCGCAGTTGGAAATAATAATAAACTGCATCATATATAATGAACATTACTGTCTATCATTTTTCCTTTGCATCTGCATCTGCAAACTGCCTCATATAAATGATCGATGTTGTCTAATTAATTAGTGATCTCCTTAAAGGTCACTTTAAGGAGATCTCTTATTTATTAATTTGTTATTAGTTTCCGCAGTTGGAAAATAATAACAAACTGGGGAAGATCTGAATTAAAATGGGGATACTGTTATCTCCATTAGAAAACCTACCTTCTAGCATCTGCGTTCATTTGTCCAATAATCTATCTGCCTCGATGTAGACCACGGCATTTGTGAGCTACTAATTCATACGAAGTGGATACGCTAAATGACAGAGCCTTACAGACTTACCGTTTCAGAGACGACTATCATTCTTGGATTATATATTACTTAACCTAAAACTAGTGGTCGTATAAACTAAAAATAGCGGATTTAAAAAAAAGTATTTTATTGCATTATTATATAAAAATATTGGGCTTATGCATTTCTCTTCGGTATAAACCATCAATATCCCAAATCTCACCCTCCTAAATAATGAGTCATTGGGTTCAATGATAAAATATTGTGGAAAAGTACAAGTGTGTAGTCAACATGTGTAACAAGTGCCACCAACGCAATCAATCAACAGTATAAATAGTCTAATATCAGATAGTATTTGGATGTGTCAGAGTTGAAAGTCTAACTAAGATATAAGAAAACAATATCTGACTCACCTTTTCCCTAATATAGACAACTTGTTTAGTCTTCAGGAAATCTTGCCACGCGTTTCTGAACTCTGTGTACAGTTGCATAAGTTCGTCTTTGAATGGAATGTACTTCTCGATCTTGTTCCATACGACGTCGAAGAGCTTCTTGCTATACTTCTTTATGTTCGTGATCAAGTCGTTGTTCATTAGATCTTTATAGATTCTGAGAATGAGATTAACTTGTTAATTTAATTGATTTTAAACTATTCTGGCGGGTTGATTCTCACTTGCAATATTTGTATGTATAAAAATTTATAAATGAAACCATCAAAGCTAATGAGTTAGTTAATGAAATAAAAACTGTGTAAGAACATGACATTACATATTTATCAAATACCAGCTATTGCCAGCGGCTCCGTACGCGTGGATGTCGGTTATCGCGACCGAACATAGCCTGTGTCTAATCTACCCCTATACCAAATTTCATGAAAATCGGTTCAGTGGTTTAGGCGTGAAAGCGTAACCTACATACATACAGACAAACACAAACAGACAGAGTTACTTTCGCATGTATAATATTAGCACAGTCTAACGATTCATAATACATACAGTCTGTCAACGAAGCCGTCCAGATAGAGCAATCGTGCGGAGGGAGAGGAGTGGTGGGGGACGGGGTATTACTCGGTACGTCCATAAATTTTACTCGGTACTAAGGATTCAGGGCTGTCTCATTTGTTAACACGTTTTTAATTTATACATTTTTCAATGATAAAATTGTTTTCTTTTTCGTTTTATATATTTAGCAATCCAAGATGGCGGACACACAATTTTCACAAATTTTGATATGGTTATCGTTTTCAGGGTTTTTGGGGTTGCTGATTAAGAATATATCATGAGTTTAGCGATCCGGTGATTAGCGAAACTTTATCGAAATTCGAAATCGAATCCGAAACTGAACCCGAACCCGAACCCGAATCAACATTCAAACTTAAATCCAAACCGAAACCGAAACTGAAATTGAAATCGATATCTACAAAACAAAATCCAAATTCAAAAAACTCAGACTTAAAATATTACTATTAGTAATCATAATTGGTTGAGTAGAACCGGAGACAACCAAAAGTCGCAATAGCCGACATCCATGCGAGCGGAGCCGCGGGCATCAGCAAGTTATTTATATTAGCGTGAGTTGATGTGCCTTGTCAGAACTAAGATACCAAATATGGGGTTATATAAAATATTACAGAAATATAAATAAAAACTGAAGCGACAACCCTGACACAACTGCAAAAGGCGGCATTTCCGCAAACTGTGATATTAATATGGCTTTATATAAGGAAATTTCATATGACAAACTTACCGATCCATCTCCTGTCCAAACGTCGATACATAGTTGAAGTAAGGCGAATCAGTCAACTCTTGAGTTCTATCGAAGAAGAAATCCATCACACCTCTCCATAAAGTGAACACAAACGACTCGGTGTAATGCAAAACTTTGAAAAACAGCGGCTCTATAGACTTGAGTAATTCTTGCCAATATTTAGCTAGCCGATTGGTAGCATTCACCCAAGTTTCTTCCCAATACTCCAAGAACTTCATATGCAAATCTCTTATAAAGCTATCGTACTGCATAATCATCGCCTCTAACCTATCCGAAACTAACTCCATGAAGTCAGCTTCTAAAACTTTATTGAGAGTTGCTAAGAAGTTAGAGTAAGCTTTCTTAATATTATCGACAATGTACGTCAAACTTTGCTTGATCGACTGGCTTGTGTTACCCATCATTCCCCACATATCATTCACTATCCCTGGCAAACTTTCCAAATGATTCCTTATAGCCATTTCGTCCAGAACAGAGTAAGTCAGCTCCACAATATTCTTCACATAGAAATCGTTGTTGCTATAAGATTGATTTAGAAATCGTTCAAATTCATCTAAATCATCTTTTATGACATGTAAGTCGTTTAAGTCATCTAAAAAGTCTCTTATTCTTGGTTTAGCATCTAACCATATACCTTTCAGAGCCAAGTGGGCTTCCATAGGCATTTCTTTGATGATGATCAAAGTATCATTTAGCTGTCCGTATAAAGTTTTCAATGTGTAAACCGCTGCAGATTTCGCTTCGGTGAAAATTTCTGGGCGCCATTTTATGGCGCTAGTTAGAAGACGGGAGTGATTGAGTCGGATGTAGGAGGCGAAGTCGACGGTGGACACATCGTCAAAGTCGCGCCATGAGTCGAGTTTTGCGAAGCGAGTGTCTACGATTTGACCTATCATGTGGTACGATATATCTGTAGAAGAAAATAGTCGATTATTTTGGTGACGGGTCTACTAACAACTGTGATAGATACTGCCGTTTCACCCGTCTCGGGAAGCACTAGAGAATCGTCCGTTATTCCTTCTTGTGAGGTTGACCTGGGTCTCGAAGATTTTAGTGGACCCATGCACCTACAGTAACATCTCAGGTTGACCTTGCACTTAAATGTTAACTTAACTTTTTTAAAGTGGTACTTACCGTCAGAACTATTATAATGCGCTAGAATCGATTTTTTCAACATGGATAGAGTGGCAACCCCGGTGTCGTTGCCAGTGGGGCGCGTCACCCACGTCTTCAACTTATAATCGGGATAGACTAGCTCCCATGTGCCGTTCACTTTGTAGTAGTACGTCTCGTTTGTTCGCTGGAAGTGAAGTTATTATTATTCTAAAGTAAAGCCAAGGAAGCAAGAGAAAAAAAGCAAATAAGGTTATTTTTATTTTTATTTGAAAATTATTACGTATCACTTCAAGCGCATTCCAGACAGGAATGAAATTAAATGGAATAAAAAATAAATGGAATTTTGCTTTTTTTTTAAGAATATTAGAACCGAAGTTACTAATATTCCCTCTAACCCCTCCAACTAAGCTAAATTGCTTGTGCTAGGAGTGGGTTCACGTCGGTAATGTAATGGCCAGGATCGAACCCGGGACCTCTCGATCGTAAGGCCGACTCCTTAACCACTAAGCTACCGATGCTTAAATTGCTCTTAAGATGGCGAATCTGACAGTGTAGAACTGCTGTGCTGACAGCTTTTCTGTACTACGAAACACACAACGACAGCTGTCGCTCGGCCATTATCGCGTACGTGTGACTTGTGCGACAAGGACGGAGAAAATAATCGCTAGTTATCGCAACGTAACTCAGTAATGGTCACGCAATGCTCACCATCCTCTGTGGGGAAGTAAGGACACGAACAAGAGAGGGGAGTTACTAACCGAATACTTATTCCGAACCAACCTAACATCATGAATGTAGGCACGGAACCTAATTTCGTAATCTCATGGTGTCAAACCATCATAGATATCACATTGGCAACACACTCGGCAGCCAACCTCATTAAGGGTTGGCAGGTGTCAAAAGAACTATCCTTTGCAGACCATCGCCGAATCTGCTTTCAAATACAGTGTAAGCTAGCAGACCCTGTTCCATATCGTAACCCCCGCAAAACAGATATAACACAGTAGGTACACCAACTCACTAAAAAAGGTACTAAGTGAATCACAACTACCCAACGTAACACTTACTACAGATAACATGGAACACAACGTACAGTCTATCACTGCAGCTCTGCTGGAAAGCTATGAAATAACGTAGTTTTTAGGAATTAGATCATCTAAGACCTTTAGTAAATGTAAACCTTTGACTGTTACATGAGCAGTAATAACTTGTAGGCTTGTGTGTTTACGTGATCATGCGATAGCTACGACCACTGTAACGTTAACGTATTAAGGGGTCAAGTCATTAACGAAGTAAATAAGGAATATTTATGTCGAGTCAAAATCTGCGTTCAGGATGTATCATTTTTGGAATTTGATACACAAACCAATTTAACCCTTTTATATGTTTAGATTAAAACTGCATGCAATGACTCATACCTAGGATTTCACAATTACAGGTGTTTCTGCCCAACTCAGAAGTAAAAAGGCCTCAGTATTATGTATGAATGTATGTACTTACCTCCCAATTGACAGCATTATTCGCCATATCAACCAACAGCTTACTATGTCTCAATTTTTGGTAGAACAAAGACTTCTGGAATCTGTAGAAGTTGTTGAAGTAGTACCAGCGACTGTGTATATTTATATCCGACTTCATGTCGAGGTCCAAGCTCGTAGACGGGTGTTTACAGGTCAGAGCGAACCTGTAGTCTCTGACGGGACCGTTGGACTTGTCGGTCAGGATGGACTTTAGTTTTAAGTACTCGTTTTCGTAGTCTGAGTATTGAAGTTCTAAGGATATGTTTGACATCACTGTGGGTGTGCTTAGGTAATGGCCTTTAAGTGTTACGTCCTGAAAAATGAATTAAAATGGTGAATGCTGTTCGAAACAATCATTTTATCGAAAACAAAGGGAAGCATGTGGTACTGGTAATAATCATCGATTAAAGATATAGTTTTAGATGACAACGTCTTGATTGAGTACGTCTATGTTACCTATAATCTGAGACATATACCTCCTAATCAATAGGGACAGTCAAATGAGCACTATTTTCACCAAAAATTAGTAAGCGGAATTTCCAGTAATATTTTGTCTGATCTGTTAATCAAACCCGAGATTTAACGCACAGCAGGAGTATTCATTATCACTATGCCTTTGAGCAGTAGCCAGGTAACTTGTTCTACCCAAAAAGTTTCATACATTACCTTTCTAAACGACGGATGTGCTAGCGACAGATCAACATTATGTAAGCTCCCTTCAGCGACTGGTGGATTTTCCCAACGCCCTCTTAATTCTGCCGTCTTATTCTCTTCTCGCACATTCCAGTATAATTGCGCTTTGCCGTCCAGCAGTGTGTCCTTGAGTTTGTATAACGCGACCAATGTGAATGTGCGCAGAGGATACAGTACGTCCAATTTCAGCTGTTGGGATTCGATTTCATCCTAAAAATTAATGAATGTGATTACAAGTTTCTACAAAAGACTACATTTTTGTATGGCCCGGCAAAACATACATAAATCTAATGTATGTTTTGCCGGGCCATACAAAAATGTAGCTTCTTCGTTTCCTTCTATAAAAAATGAAATAAAATAAAATAAAAAATAAAAATGCAGTTCCCCACAGTTGAATGCCATATGTCCAGATTGGTTTAATGACTACTTTATACACCAGAAGCGTATTTTCGACAGTTAGGCTCAACGACCTTCGCAGCAGCCAGTTCAAGTGCCGAAATTTGAGGTTCATGGCACGTCTCTTCGCTTTGAGATGATCCCTCCAGGTGAGCCGTGGGTCCAGATGGAGTTCAAGGTACCTTATGTGCTCAACAATTTTGGTGAGGTTTCATTAGCCAGAGTGTCAGATGGGTCTCGACGGAGTGTGTAACTTATATGTGCAGATTTTGGTGTGCTGCAAGCACTGATAATAAGCTAATTGGCCGATAGGATGTCGCCAAGGTGGCTGATTTACCTACTGACAGGATCATGACAATTTGTGATACCTTCCAGTGGTTTGGGTAATAAGAGTTTCGCAAAATGGCATTAATGAGTTTTCCAAATGTTTGACAAATGTTTCAGATTTTTCTTTACTAGATCGAGCCCAGTTGTTGTCCGAAGTTTTTATAGGTGGTTTTGGTACTTGTGCCTGATTGAGATGTTTAGTAGCCTTCCATAGGGAGTAACCAATTGGTTACCGTATGTGCACTCAAAGACTCTACATAAATTTGAAAGCTTTCCTCCAGAATTTTTTTTTGACTTTCTCAGGTCAAAGATTGCCCTGTTGAGAGTCGGATGTCGATCAGTTTGCCATTTACGTCAGAGGCTCCATTTTCTTCTATTTGAAGTTTCGGGGCCGTAGTTGGTATGGTGTTTACTGATTTCATACACCTGGATTCGGGAGTGCATATCCAGGCTGCTTCTTGGATAAGTCTTAAAAGGTTTTTGGTCGTCTCTTCAATGTCATATGAGGATGTGATTGATTGAATTTATAACTGAAAGTTATAATTTAAGTAATCCCTGAAAGCAGGCCAAGCGGTTTTATGATTGTGTAGGGTTACATTGCCTTGCCTGACAATGGGAGATGTAGCAATGGTTAAAAGAACGGGGGAGTGATCTGAAGAGCCGTCAAGGCATGGTCTCATGTCGAGGTATTTGATATTCCTTTCACGATAAAGAAATCAATTACATCTGGTATTCTGTCACGATCGGTTGGCGGAGAGTTGGTATTGGAGATTGTTGTGAGCTTTAGGCTATCAAGACTCTTTCTGAGCTCTCTACCTCTGGTTGAAATTAGCCTAGAACCTCAATGGGTACGTTTGCAGTTCCAGCCGCCACCAGACACGTATCGGTTACCTGGTGATTCCATATAGTTGGAAAACATTTCTTCCTTCACAGCATGTTTTCGGGGGCAGTAAACAGATGATATGGTGAAGTTACCCATTCACAAAGGTTTAAAACATGTATTTGACAAGTTTCAATATGTCATAGACTTCATTGTGAACGCGAATGTGTTTTAAACTTGTATACAACTTCTTGGCTAGACATACTATGTCAACGAAAAAGTGTCTGAGACATTAAAAAATTATCGTAACATCATTAATTGTTTCCGATAGTTCGTACAAATATCGGTACATGTCTTATACCGTCACCGTATACAGAGTGGGTTCACGTCCCACCTGAGCGATTCATTTTTACCATTCTTAATCGATCTGTGGCAGTTTCAATACGCATATAAAATAAATAATTATGTTTTGACAACTCTTTCACCAAGAAATAAGTTGTAAACCTAACGAAACGAGGGGTAGACAAACAAAAACTACTTACCGTAGTCATATTAGTGACGTGTATGTCGTAGTTGAACCACACATCCTCGGCCCACTTGACCTTGCTGCCCTGCCTAAGCTCCTTGTCCACCGATTCGTACTTATTGTCGAAGGTCCAGGTCCTCTCGCCGTGGATAGCGGTCACCTTCAGGTCCTTGCCGATGTCGTACGTGAAGATGTCGAGCTTACCGGTCACGTTGAACTTTGTTGCGTTGTGGAGGTGGAATACTGTCGCTTGTTTTACATCCTAGATGTAGAAGGAAACGTTAGGTAATAAAATTATGAGAAAAATCATGTAAAAGACCACGTAAAGGCGTTATGTATTTGGGCTCGATAAATAGTTGGTGAAATGTGGGCTCTGCCCTATACCCTCCTTCTTTTCGTGTCAACGATTCACTTTTATATAACTACACTATTCGGTAATAAAATTCTGCCATCTTAATCGCGCTGTCAGTGGCTTTATTTAGGTCGTCTTTAGTACATGAAGTAAGACACAAGGGACACGAGACCAAATGCGCCATGGACTGCACGGGGGTACCGCAGTCACATGCAATTAAGCCTCGCATTCCCCACCTACATAGATTTTGTCAAGGCCGACCAACCTGTGTACGTAGAATATTAAGAGGCGGCCAAAGGAGGTTCTGTCCGGGAGGTAGTTTTTTCTGGAGAGGTAGGAAGTCTGAAGGTGGTGGCTGTTTTTCTTTCCATAGGGAAGTTAGAACAACCACCACCGGGATGTATGGACATTTTAGTAAACGCTTCGGATTTTAGCGTCGTTTCTTCGTTTTTTAGTTTTTGTTCTTGAGTGCTATCCTGAGATAGCCAGTGAAAGTGAAAGTTCGATTACCAAAACAAATCAAGTTATGGAAAATGTTAACAAATTCAGAATTTTATCTTATTGTATTGTTGAAAACAAAAAATACACCTGTAATAATTATTTCGATATACTAATTGGTTTCCAAGGTTTGGACTTTTAAAGTGGCTGCGCGGCGACCGGCTCGCTTGATGCGTGTGACGCATTTTTATTTAGGCCAGTCAATTTTAGTTGGAGCTGCCTTACGTTTCACCAGAAATCTCAGGAACTACTCGTAGGATATCAAAATTTATTTTTGTTTTGAATAGCCTGTTTATAGTGGAAGGTTCCTGAGATTTCAGGTGATTTTTTTTTGATTATTAAAATATATCATCAATTTTATTTTACTAATAGTGTGTAGTACATAATATAGTTGTAGGTCTAAAATGTTAAAAGCACTTACAGTATTCCCAGTATCGTCATATTCATGGATGTACTTGATACCAACAGGTGTATGCACGTTTTCCACTTCTATATCCGTAGTAGCAAGGTCTAAATTCCTGTCACTCTTGCTTAGGATCTGGTTGAAAGAACATTTCACGAATCTCTCCTGATCAAAGTCGATTGTAGCGTTTCCACTGCTCCATTTGCCGGCTTGCACGTAATAGTACTCCGTGTTGACTAGATGCTGAGAGCTCAGTGGAACGGAAAGTGAGATCTGGCCGTTTTGTTTGAAGCCTTGCTCCTGTTTGTAGTACCAGTGGGTAGTATTCACTGCCGCGGTCTTGTTTGGCCAGAATAGTTCAATTTTATTGTCTGAATGTTCTTCTACGTTGTCAATCTGTGGGTTAAAATACTGTATTGATACCGAAATCCACAATTCTAAGGACTATGGGAAGAGTACTACTGTCAGCAACAAAAGTGGAACGAGTAATTTTGAATGTCGAAGTGATTTTGTACTCATGACTTACTTTTAAAACTGTCGCAATACTTACAATTGACGCCCGTAGAGTCACTTACTTTAGACACTCTAGACATGATTATCATCGTTTGATGCTGACTGTACCTACGTGGTCGTAAAAGTTGTAAGTATGATAAGTGCCCTGGCGCCTTATCCTGAGTGACAAATAGTTTAGTAAATAAATTCGAGATATTTAAGTTGATCTAGTTTTCCGCCAATGCTGCACTGTTTATCTCTTCAAATCTACCATCTTCTCACGTTACGAGTGCGTTTGAAACTTAATGTCATTCAGAATAATGCCCATGCTTATGGCGAGCGGTGGAGGCAGTAGAGATTCAACTTAATACTTACATCAAATATGGACTTCAACCAGGGCAATCTTTGGAACGGTGTAGTAAGGTTGAAGTGTCCGTCCGTATGCTTCACTCCGCCGTAACGGATGTCGATCTCACCTATCTGATTATTGCCTGGACAGTGCATTACGCCCCTAAAACATTATTGAAGCCACATTATTAGTGCCTATAGCCTATATATTCACACGTGTCAACAAAACCGATTTATTTCCATATACAGGGTGGAAGATTTCAACCGTACCTGGGGAAAAGTACTCTAAATACTGGAAATAGCGAACATACTATTTTTTTTTACTTTCGAATAATGACCACTTTCTTATAATACGACTATAATGAACTGTCAAAGTAAAATTTTCGTAAAATAGTTTTCAAGATATTTGGTTTTGATAAAATAATTTTGTCGCGCCGCATGTAAACGCTCCATACTAAAACGTACGAAATTGTGACGTCACGCTTCGGTAGCGCGTAGTGCAAATGTATGGAGTGCAGAAGAATATCGCGTTTATCTAGGTCTACGTTGCGTTTAAACGCACCTTTTCTTTTTTAAGTACATCCCAAAATAGATCTGCCCCTAACAAAATGTCAATGGATTGCGTTTTGAAATATGAGAGATCAGCTAATTGGCATTCATTAGGAATGTGAAATTGATCGCGTTTTAATGGCACAGTTGGCAGTTCGGACATAATATTGGTTAAAACAATGCATTTTATGCGCTTAGAGCATGTATTATCTCGTGAACGTTGTAGTTTTTCGCATAAGGAATATGTAATCAAACACCTTTGACTACAGATATCGGGCAGTGCACGTGCAACAGAGAACTCGTCTAACCGGTTTGCTATCTCAACTAACGCCTTAGATACTAAAATAGGATGTAAGCAACAATGTTGCACTTTGTCGCATCCTATTTTAGTATCTAGGTACTCAAGCTTGTTTGCGTGAACGTGATTCAATATAACTTAATATAAATGTAGTTAAGTGCATATAAACAGTGCTAACGGATGCTTGAAATGGCATGCTATCAATAGTCGTATTTTTAGCTACGTGTAATAAAGTGTTGCTTTTTACACGACTGCTGAAGGGAGGAGGGTAATGTTTTTCGAGACTATGTATGTATGTATGTATGTCCATTTATTTGGCACGGCCCACAGCCTGAACGGCTTGACGGATTTGGACATGTGAAGTGTCATTTGATTCGCCATAATTGTGTGAGTCGACCGTGGGAGTGAACCCGACTGCCACTGAAAAGATCGAAATAAGTTTGATAGCAAGTGGTACCCATTTGCTAATCATAAACCGAAACAAAATGAATGGGTACCGCCTGCTATCAAACTTATTTCGATCTTTTCAGTGGCAGTTGGGTTTTTCATTTTTTAATCATTCGTTTTATTTTATACTTTTCGTTATGATATGATATGTAAGTATATCTTCTTGTAATCTCCTTCTAATTACCTTCATTTTGATACCCTACTCGATAAGTTTGAGTCAAAAATATATTTGAACACATACGTTTTGGCGCCATAAATCCACCATTTTGATTTTCTGGAAATTTTAATATAGCTGGTGTCACTCACACAATCATGGCGAATCAATGACACCTCACATATCCCAATCGGTCAAGCCGTTCAGGCTGTAGGACGTGCCAAATAAGGAATAAATGGACATACATACATAGTCTCGAAAAACATTACCCTCCTTCCTTCGGCAGTCGAGTAAAAATTGTTGACACATCTAAAGCGAGTAGGTAATTAGCCTTGCATATGAAACATTTCTTGTTTCGTGATGCAGGCTGATTAGATTTATTAGTAAAATATTACAGTGTAATATTACCTACTTTGTTGTTTAGTTTGTTAGTGTGTTGGTTGAATTTTGAGTATCAGATTCGAATGTAAATTAGTCTAACATTTTTGCATGCGATTTTAAAAACGATTCATCTAAGTTACACCTATTATTTGAATTAGTGTAAGTTTTCAAAATGTTTTATATTGTTCTCTCGCCGTAGTCTCATTGAGTTTAGAAATATAATCATTTATTTTTACAACATTGTATGCGAAAGTACCTAGGCTAGTGCTGGGATGTATAGGGTACATGTTGACTCATAACAAGTGTTATTGTGACCCCAATTTAGAACGTAACTGATATTATGCACAGCTACCTATATACTGTGTACTAATATATCATTGTTGTTGCATCTATTCTAATAATAATAATAATTCTTTATTACCAAGTTTACAAATTTAGCATTACAGTTACAGCTTAAACATAGGTATAATAAGTAGCCTACAGTATACAAATGTAAAAATGTATTTGTTGACTCATTACTTGAATCTCTGCCATCCAAGCTAAGATTTAACTTGTGTTATGGATGACAGGACGCTCCTCCTATTAACACAGGATAAATCATTACATAGTACACACGTTAATATTTATGCTAGGCTAATAATAAAGAAAATGTTACCATAATAAATATACCCACAGTCTGTGTGTGTGTATGTGTGTGTCTGTCTGTGTGAAGTTGAATTCTGAAGTTTGTAATTCTAAAGCAATAAAATAGTTGTTCGAGGTTAACTTTAAATGTTCTATGACAAAAGATATAATATATTAATAATTTTAGGTAGTGAAATTTCTGTATTTTTAAGAGCTTAGATTCATGGACGAGTGACATAAAAGTATCTCTGTAAGCAAGCCAGACACCTTCGCCAACATGAAGTATGGGCTTAAAGCCGACCCTTGGTTTAAGCCTACTGCTACACGCAAGTACCCGCGGCCAACCGGACCCGCGTATAGGATTGCCTGTACATAGCACGGATTAACTTTACATACTTTACTGGCACACCTTTTCAGGGCCCACCACAAAACCAGGTTCAAATTAAAACCGTCACCTTCAATCTAAGAAACTCGTTTCTCCTATCTCTCAGTAATTGAACCCAAAACAATTTTTTTTCCAACTGTCAGGACCGATGTTACCCACTAAAATCTCTACCGTCCGGACCGTTCTGTACATAGCCTTAAATCAATGTTTGGGTTGGGAGACATTACTTTAAAACTATTCAAGGTATCAGATAATTGGAAAATCTAGTTAATCTTTTTATATTAAGACTAGCTTTTGCCCGCGGCTCCGCCCAAGTGGATGTCGGTTATCGCGACTAAACATGGCCTATGTCCTTTCTCATGGTCTAATCTAACCCTATACCAAATTTCGTCAAAATCGGTTCAGTGGTTTAGGCGTGAAAGCGTAACATACAGACAGAGTTACTTTCTCATTTATAATATTAATATGGACTAGCTTTTGCCCGCGGCTCCGCCCGCGTGGATGTCGGTTATCGCGACCAAACATAGCCTATGTCCTTTCTCAAGGTCTAATCTACCCCTATACCAAATTTCATCAAAATCCGTTCAGTGGTTTAGGCGTGAAAGCGTAACATACAGACAGACAGACAGAGTTACTTTTGCATTTATAATATTAGTATGGATTAGAGTATACGTATGTATTAGAGTAAATGTAAGAATTTACAAAAAAATATTACTTGACAATCTGATATTTGTGCACCATATCCTTCTGGTAAGACCCTTTGACCTTGAGGGTGGGCGTGCGCTCGAACATCGGCGTGGCCAGCGTGTAGTCGACGTGGTGCGAACCGTTCACGTCCCACTTGTATTTGATGATGTTGTCTATGTGCTTGTACCCGGAACTCGACGTCCAGGTAAGGGTTGAATTAGTGTCCACACTTTCTGGTAGTTGGAGGAGCTACAATAGAGAAGAAAACTGAATATTGTGGTTTTTGCATTGTACTAAAGTAAAGCCAACGAGATGTGAGAAAAAAGGTCTGCCAGGATATGCCAGGAGGCATCGACCTGGCTAGTGTTGCTTAACCTAGTAATGCCAGTGGCGAAAGTCGCGATTGCCACTGAAAACCACGCTAAGGTGATAATGACTCTGTGATATAAAATGATGATAAATACTAAGTTGTGATACTTACATCGCCTTTCAACCCGGTAACAATTTTAGTGATATCAGTCCTGTACTCCGCTTCTAAAGTCTTTAGAGGTGCATTGGGTTCTCCCATATCCGCAGCGATATGCAAAGTGTGGACATCCACGTTCGGTTTGGGTAACATTGCGTTTATGACCAGGTTGACACGTTGGTTTGCTATGTACCCGAAAGACGCGTTGGCTCCGATTCTATAGGAGAATATAAGTTTTAAAACCCGTATTCTAGTATGATATTCATTTCTGCAAAGCTGTCAGTACTATCCAGTATCTATCCTCAGATAAATAGAGACTCAGGACTAAGTGTCGTTCTAGAAAAGGGCCTAAGAGATAGCGAGGGATATGATTGCGAGGGATATGTCCAACAATCTCACTTTTGATTTTGCACTTCGAATCTCATACGGCGTTTTAGTCGGTTCGAGTCCGATATAACCTCTCCCACCGTCTCCGTTAGGGGAGTGGGGTGCGGGGTCTATCCGCGGGCATTTTTCTCACGTAAAAAAGGGCCTAAAAGATAAGTAATTGAATAGGGATTTATAATTTTTTAGGCGAGCAAACATTTGCCAAACTCAGGTCATTCCCACTGGCATTTTATGAGCGTTGGCACTTCTCCAACGTCTGTGCGGTGCCAATGTTCATAGATGGGAATACATCTTAGTTCTGGTAAACAGTTCCGTTAACTTGTTACGATATTAGAATGTGCAGTGATTCTATAGATACTCACTGCCATACATGGTCCAAATCCATTCTGAAGCCTGCATCGTTCTTCTGCATTTGTTCAGGAGTAGTGGTGTTGCCAAAGTATATGTCTAGATCCACGCTCTTCTCAATGTTCTGTACGTGCTGGTGTCCTAGTGCCTAGGGAATAAGGACCATTTTTAAAACCAGCGCCATTCAATATCCGTACAAATTGAACTATTTTTACCCGACTGCCGAAGGAAGGAGGGTAATATTTTTCGAGACTATGTATGTATGTACGTATTCCACTCTGTTCACCTAGGTGATATCACCCAGGTGAACATAGTGGAATTATCTGTATGTCCATTTATTTGAACCGCCTACAGCCTGAACGGCTTGACGGATTTGGACAAGTAAGGTGTCATTTGATTCGCCGTGATTGTGTGAGTGACACCAGGTATATTAAAATTTCGATAAAATCAAAATGGCGGATTTTTGTCTCCAAAACTTATGTTGTCAAAAAAATTTTGGCTCAAATTTATCGAGTAGGGTATCATAATGAAGGAAATTAGCAGGAGATTACAAGAAGATATACATGTCATATCATAACTGAAAAGTATAAAATAAAACAAATGATTAAAAAATAAAAATCCCGACTGCCACTGAAAAGATCGAAATAAGTTTGATAGCAGGCGGTACCCATTCATTTGCTTTCGGTTTATGATTGGCAAATAGGTACCGCCTGCTATCAAACTTATTTCAATGTTTTCAGTGGCATTCGGGTTTTTTATTTTTTAATCATTTGTTTTCTATAGATGAATTAGTGATACTTTCTACCTGTGATCATGATCAGTGTATTTTTAATTTAATGTCAAGATTTTCCTTTAATTCGTAAAACTGACATTGAACTGCAATAGCCTTCACAGAGAGAATATTCGATCAATTTTAGCTACTTGAACCTGCCGGAAATCCCGTTTCCCAACCGAGTCGAGTTTTCTAGTTTATATTTAGAATAACCTAATTACGCATGCAGTATATGCATTAGTATTCAGTAGTATTCATTACGTGTCCTAAGAGTCAACAACCTCGGCAATCTATGCGTACGTGTACCTGCGTGTTGGGACACACCGATCGCAAGTTCAGCGTTCAGTGGATCAGAGTCCAAAGGCGAGAACATAGGAACCGTTTCGCGGTAAGCAGAGGGAAAGCTCAGATGGACACCAGCGTGAACTTCAAGGCTGTTGAAATAAGGGTACTCTTGTATATTTATAATGTGACGAAGGATGTTTCAGTGTGTGTAATATTACGAAATTTGTTACGAGTAAATAGAAGTTAGAGTAGAAAAGATGAGTATGAAAATGTAAAAAGAGTACAACTCCTACAAAATATTCGTACCTAAAGATAACGTGGAACTATTTCTGCAAGATGATTTTTGCCCGGTTGGAATACATTACCGTCTGTATGTAGATTTTAGTTACAAAAACAGATCTGGGACTACATTGTATTCGAGAGTGAAATACAAATAAATCAATCATGACAACTGCCAAACGCGTAACATTTAGCTGTACAGAATGTTAAAAGGGAGATAGATGCTATAATTGTCTCTGGCAACAACTGGACCTAAATAGCACTACAGGAGACATGGTTATGGCCTCACGACCTGCCTTTCTTCGGGACCATAGAAAGCAATTTCGCTTATACGGCTACTTCGGCGATGAACCCGGCCAGCGTGCTGCGGGGACCACATGGAGGCCTGGCCTTCCTCTGGCGAAAAGGTGCTTTCACCATCGTATCGGTCATGGATCGTGGAGAATAGCAGTGTACGACTCGCGGCTATAAAAAATACGCTTAGCGATAGAACATGCTTGGTAGTCACGGTACACATGCCCTGGGAAGTAGTGACAATACGTTAGAATTTACAGAGTGCCTAAGCGAAATAAATGCCTTAATTGAAAATAATAGAACGAGTACTATGTAATAGGGAATTTAAATGCGCGTGTTGATGTCATTCTGTGCATCAGTTGGGGTCGTGCGTAAACATGCACGCTCTGCCGCCGAACACGTACACATTTATAAGCGACTAGCTTTTGCCCGTGGCTTCGCTCGCGTGGATGTCGGTTATCGCAACAAGACATCTCTCAAAAGACGTATCACCTATTTAACCCTCTTTGGCCCGCATTCTAGAATGACATTCAGTCTGAATTTTGATTTAGCTGAGAACAAATTGTACAGACAGATTGACAGATTTGACCTAATTTCTATGCTATCTATCTTCAGCTAAATCAATATTCAAATTGAGTGTCATTCTAGAATACGGGCCTTAGTAGTTAAATTTGGAAAAAGCTGATGCACGTGTTCATTTATATCTTAAAAGACACAGGTTTATGAAATTTAGTGCTTCTAGCTCTGAAAATGACGGACTTTCATACAAACTTCCATCCCTTTACCCCTTCAAAAATCCTTTCTTAGTGGATGCTGTAAGCATAAAATGTTAGATGTATTTCAAGTCTGTCAAAATTAAAAGTTTGTAGGTCCAGCGGTTTAGGCTCTGCGTTGATGAATCAGTAAATATAATACGACGAATCGCGTTTGTGTCATAAGGCGTGTAATCCAGTCAGTCAATCAGTCAGTCAGTCAGTAAGTCGGGACAAGTAATTTTAGTATAGATTGCGGTGGTTCGAACTTCGATCACATAAAACACAAAACTATTTGGGGTCAATGGGATGCTGTTCAAATAGATAAATATCACAGTTTATTGTCATTTACATTTCAAACAAATTGACTTCAATGTACGGTTTATTAATTGCTGTGATAAAATGTGTACTCATACTAGCCATTTGAATCTTCTAGATGAAATGTACAGCAACATTGTATGTCTACTTGTGAATGCGGAATGCGGCCGAGTGCAATCATTATGACACAGCGTACGGACGGCATAAATATAAACATGTTATCGGGTGGAATAGGTACGTCCGCGAGGTACATGGACGGGTCGGGCTATAAAACTTGAATACTGAACGGTATACCTACATATGGCGCGGTTTTTACTGGTATTGCCGAATCCAGAACAATCTTCAAGTCTAAGTTGAAATAGTGCCAAGCTCATTAAAACCAGATAAAATGGACATTTTAGCAAAACATCACTAAAATAAAAATTTTAGTGAATTCTGGGAATATACAAATAGGCTGTGTCACAGGCTGGGTCTACCCGTGAGTGTTGAGGGTGTTTGTAATCCTTGCGGGATAGTGGACCTGTTTCGCTAACTTTTTGAAATATACTAATTAAATTCTGTGGCTGGTCCTGAGGCAGTCTGTAGCGAGCGCGGCGAAATAAAAAAATAAATAAAATAATTATTTCACAACATTCTACACAACGCTATCTAGACCCATGGTAAGCTTTTATAGCTTGTGTTATGGAATCTAGAATGCGGATAAACATACTTATATACTTTATTTTTTGTAAATACATACATATTATACATAGAAACACCCAGACCAATGCAAATAGCCATATTCATGCATACAAATATTTGCACTGAGCGGGGATCGAACCTGCGCCTCCTGGGTGGAAGTCGCGTTCACTACCGCTACGCCACAGAGGCTGTCTAAATAGTCTAAATAAGTCAGGACCACAATAAAGAACATGGTGATAGGTCAGTCGCCCGGACACGACGGTCTCAACATCGAGCACCTGCAGCATGCGTGCTGGGTTGCACTTGTCTCGCGTTCTCTTAATCTTCTTTAATTTATGCGTGGGTCATTCACACGTACCCTATGACTTAATGCGCTCTGTTGTGGTACCGATTATCAAAAATAAAACTGGTGTCTCTTTAAGGTTAGCTAATTATTGGCCTATCTCGTTGTTAAGTGCTGGACAGTCTGCTTGAAGACTAGCTAGAAAAACCTCTATTATTTAATGATGCTCTATTCGGGGTTCGGCCCTGATTATCAACAGAGAGCGCAATTCTTTGTCTCAAGCAGACTGTGTAGTACTATACAGTAAAAAATACGCCTTTAAACGCGTGTTAACAGGACCTACTAAAGGCATTTGACCTGGTTTCATTTAAAGTGCTATGGGGTAAATTGGAACGAGATACAAGTGTACCGCCGGAAATAATGAAGTGTTCAAATATTGGTATGACAACCAATCCCTGGGTCAGCCGGGGTGCGAGGGATATGTCGAAGACAACCTCACCTCCGGCCTAGAACCACGACTCTCAGTCGGCGTGCGGTTTTAGTCGGTACGAGTCCGACATAACCTCCCCTTCCGGCTCCGGCGGGGGAGGTATCCGAGGGGATTACCGTACGAAAAAAAAAGTTATGACACACCAACAAAATCGTGTAAGGTGAGCTGAATTATATTCAGCAGAGTATAAGTTGGAGTGTGGCGTTAAGCAGGGAGGGTTAACCTCACCCGCACTTTTTAACCTATACATGAACGGTCTGATCATGAGCTCAGCGGCCCTGGAATTGCGTGTCATATTGATGGTATTTGTATTAATAACTAGCTTTTGCCCGCGGCTCCGCCCGCGTGGATGTCGGTTCCCGGCAATTATTCGATTTTTTCTCGCCGTAAAAACCTTCCCTGGACTTCCACGAATAATTCAAGACCAAAATTAGCCAAATCGGTAAAGGCGTTCTGGAGTTATATCGTCAGGAAGGAAAACCCGACTTATTTTTATATAGTAGAAATAACTGAAATAAGTTTGATAGCAGGCGGTACCCATTTGGCAGTCATAAAACGAAAGAAAATTAATCGGTACCGCCCGCTATAACTTATTTCGATCTTCTCAGTGGCAGTCGGGTTTTCTTTTATTTTATACTTTTTAGTTATGATATGACATGTGTATAAATTTGTAATCTCCTTCTAATTTCATTAATTTTGATACCCTACTCGATAAGTTTGAGTCAAAAATATTTTTGCCAACATACGTTTTGGCGCCAAAAATTCACCATTTTGATTTTCTAGAAATTTTAATATACCTGGTGTCACTCACACAATCACGACGAATGAAATGACACCTCGCATGTCAAAATCCGTTAAGCCGTTCAGGCTGCAGAGCGTGCTTAAGAAATGGACATACATACATACATACATAGTCTCGAAAAACATTACCCTCTTTCCTTCGGCAGTCGGGTAAAAAGAGTTGCAAAATTTAAGTATTTGGGCCACTGGGTTTCGGACGACGGGAGCGCGGGTCGTTGGCTGTCCGATGTGGCTTACTGGCGCACAGTTTTGCACACTGTAACAGGCTCGTAAATCTGACGTTTTCAAAGCTTTCTGCCAGTGTTTTTATACGTGCGGCCTGCGGGTGGGCTTTACGCTAAAGGTGTACTCAGTGCAAATATTTGTATGCATGAATATGACTATTTGCATTGGTCTGGGTGTTTCTATGTATAATATGTATGTATTTACAAAAAAAAAGTATATAAGTATGTTTATCCGCATTCTAGATTCCATAACACAAGCTATAAAAGCTTACCATGGGTCTAGATAGCGTTGTGTAGAATGTTGTAGAATATTTATTTATTATTTATATTATGGAAGAAATTCTGAAATAAATGTTACATTACATTATGAAAGCTGTTTAAGTACTCACCCTAATAAACAGATTCCCGAGCAAGAAGCTCCATTTGAGATCACCATCGCCCTGCATTTCGGGCAGTTCGTATTTACATAGTAGATAGCCAGTTTTGGGACCGAACCTGAAATTATATAATACTTGTAGTATGTATCAAACTGGCTCTTATTTTTTACTTTTTATACAGACTGTTTTCCCTTCTGTCGGCATTTCCATAGTGCCACAGTTTGTTTTTAATTTCAAATGTATGGACACTTACTCAAAATCTGTGTCTCCTTTGACATAGCTCAATCTCTTGAGAGGCGTGGCAGCCTGCACGCTCACCACTTTGCGGAGTCCTTCGTAGTTGTCTACCCGCGATTTGAAGTATATGTCCTGGTATTTTGACTGTGGAATGTCCACCTGTGAATGTTTAAAAGAAATATTCAATCAGTGAAGGAGTTACAAATATTTTATGGGCCAACCGCAATCATTACGAGGTAAGGAGAGAGAAAGAAAGAGCATGAGCCGAAAGCGTGAGAGATGGCCTCAGACTGACCAAATCTGACGACGATACTCCATAGTGCGGAGTACCTGAGTGCCTTTTAAATTCTACCTCTAGATTTCTCAGCAAATTACACTTTTTCTCTACACCGGTAACACGTTAGATGTCATTTTAAAATGGTGGGTAAGTTGGAGACAACCTTTTAAGCATAGCTTGGTGGTGCCAGTGTAGAAAAAAGTGTTTAAAAGGCAGTACAATATTCTCGACTCTCCCCTAAGTCTGTGCAGCGGTTTACGGGAAATCTATTAGTTCTCTATTGCAGAAGTATCTTCTATCTATTTTTTCGTCTCTTTTATGCTGTGCTGTACCGTTTATTGCCTAAAAAATCTTGTTTGAATTTGTGCGGCATATTAACGATGCGATGCCAGGTATAGATACCTGATACGAAAATATAGTGTAGCTACGTCTTACCTTAACATTGATATCGGTGAAGTTGGCCTCCACCTCGGCCCTGGTGTGGAGAGTGGCGGTCAGTGCACCGGTCAAGTGCGCAGACATGGTGTACACTGTGGCTGTTTCGTCGTACTTCACGCGTACGTTGATATTGTCCGCCTGTCCCTTTTGTACCAGTGTTAGTGCCATCTGTTGAATAAATTAGTTCGTTTAGCATGTGATAAGCCAATCGCAATGAAACACGTGAAAACCATCTCAAATAATCTATAATTTTCTCCTCCATTCTAGCGTGTTTTATCTCCTACTCTAGAGTTCGCTTTCTCCAGACTAACTGCGTGTCTGGCCCAACTTCGATATTTTCCCTGAAGGGTCTATCGAATTATATTAATCACACTCAATAATTATTGAGTGTGTTTTTATATGCTTACCTCAAATGGTTTTCTGTTCAAAACTTTGCCATTGATATTGTATTCATCAGTTTCTGTCACGAGAGAGCCTCTTATGTCATCCTTGTCCATTTCAGCGATGATTTTCATTGCTCTGCGATAAAAATAATCATAAAATACAACAATACCGTACAACTGAAGTATCAGATTTTCTGCTAAATTTTGACAATTTGGTTCAGACAAAAGCGTTCGATACACTGAATAACGGTATTTCTCACCTGAATCCTTTATGGGGGCTGCTAAGTGCAACACTAACAGAGGTTTTGCTCTGATCAGCATTCAGTGAGTAATAATTGTCTTCGCTGTTGAAGTCCACAGTAAGAGTCCGTTGTGAGTTCTCCTCGCTGAACTGTAGCTTGAGTTCCGCAGGGGACAGCACTGGGGCCAGTGCTCCGCTTCCCTTGAAACGAATGTGGCGGGACGGTGCCGGACGCCAAACTACATCGGCGAACAGCTAAAACAGAGGATAAATAGATTAGTTTTAGCGCCATAATTCTACAATTTATAGCGTACAGATTTGGTATTCAACCAAATACTTACATAATTATTTTGTTCTCCCTGTTGTATCTGAATTCCACCACCGACAACATTTTCCTCGTCAGAGAAATCTTTTTTGAATTGCATTTTGATGAAGTAGTCTTCTAAGTACGACGAGGTCAGGTTCAAGCTGCCTGAAGTTTCAACGAATGGATCATCGAGCTAAAAAAAACAACCTTTTATCTACTGCTTTGTTCAAATTAAAACGTGAAGGTATACTAAAATTGCAACGTGGATTTTGACTATCATGGAGTTTGAGCCATATATCCTACTGGTTCTATTCAATCTATTGCAATCAAATCACAGTCAGTTTTTGAGAGAGTACAAGACCAAATAAAAAGGAACCCGGTAGACGTCACTCTGCCCAGAAAAACAGTGCACATCATAACCTCTACAACAACAATTGTGTTTTTTCAACATTGAACCCATTGAAATATACCTATACAATTTTTGTCAAATGGGGGATAAAATAATTGTATAATTACCGGCTCCGTCGCCGCCATAGCACCCTGTGCTATCCTCAAAAGACACAGAGTAGATTTTGTGACATGATTGGTCAAAATATTTGGCGAGAGGCCTATGTACAGTAGTGGACTGCTGAGGGCTAATTGATGATGACGATGATGATGATTATGATGACGATACTACTATAGATGTGTCGATTCTCCTTACCTCCAAGCTAGCGAGCGCAGTAATAGTGAATGCAGGCATGCCAATGTCCGCACTCATCTTCCACAGCGCGTCCTCTAACCGCGCAGTCACTCGCGCCTCCAAAGCCGGCAGTACCGTGAGCGGGGTCGCTATACCCACCGACGCTATATACGATTGGTACGTATCGTCCTCACCTCGTTCGAGCTCGTAATAAATCTTGCTTGATATCTAAAGGAATAATAAATGAAGGTTCTAATCCAAAGTAAGCTTAATTTTGACTTTGACACATGCCAACATGCCAATGCAAATAATATGAAAATAAACGGATGGTTCATAGTGGTGGTTGTTATAGTGTGGCATTTGTTACAGATCGTTAGTTGGAACAGATTCGACAATGTGGTCTAACTACAGAACTTCGATGTCACCAGTGGGTTGTCGTCAGATGGAAAACCGTAATCAAAAACTGCTCTCATCTGACTTGGGAAAAGTTTACATTGGCCGTGTGTGACAGGTAATCTAACATTATTCTTTACTATTATAATTATTTTAGTTTCAAGTACATAATAGGTGTAGGCAAATAATCTGAGTTAGATGTGTCAATTAACGGCCGTTCCCATTAACTTACTTACAGTTGAAGATAGATCACAGCAGTCGAATTTTACGTATCGGCTGTTTAAATTGAAAACATGGTACTTAACTGATTTTTTTGCGGGAAAGCGCATCGCGGTATAATTTTATTTTCCGAAATTGGTGTGAAATAGGAGTTACTATGTTTTGAATTTAAAGAGCCGAGCACTTTATCCGTAGATGCGATCTATTTTGAACTGTCAGTATGGTATTGGGAACGGCCGTTAATGTAATGGGCTTACCAAACGCGCAAGCTTCACCACAGTTTTCTGCGTGTGGTTGGTAAAAATGACCCCCCCCCCCCCCCTAAGTAGCAGAATATCCAAAAATCCTTTCTTAGTGAATACTTACATCATGAAATGCATCTACTGTCAAAATTTCAAAAGTTTATAGGTCCAGCAATTTAGGCTCTGCGTTGATGAATCAGTCAGTCAGTCGGGACAAGTAATTTTATATGTTGTATAGACTATGAGGTATTTGCACTACTCACTTCATGCCAATAAGTGCCGTTATACAGCAGCACTAAGCAGGTGACGTTGATCGTCTCTCCAATCACAATGTCGACCGTGTACACCGACTTTAGTTCCTTCACCGCTTGGAACGGAGTGACCAGGTTCAGGGTGTTACGCATTACTGTGTACTCCTAAAAAAATATTACAATTTACAATACAATAGTTTCAACACAGGAGCATACAAAGGTTTATTTCTCGAAGAATAATAACTGTTCACTTATAGATAAGCTTTTAGTTTAGAGTCCGGAGTTCACTCTCCTAGACCTTTTCTTGGCTTATTTAAGCCTTTACGGCAGAGGCTGCCATATCACCGCAAAACGGACACAATCTTCTCTTCTCTAACCGTACAAATTTTGTTGTTACAAACTAGTTAAGCGGGTAAATGTTATACTATTTCTTTTTCAACTGAAGAGAAAAAAATGATGGAGATACATTTTAAGTCTCGTCAAACTTGTGAATGTGTACTATCGTTAACCTACCTGGTGGAGACTATTAAAATATAGGAAATATATGTTTTTGTCAGCAAAGTTTATATTTTCAACAATACGATACAAACCTCTAAAATGAACACATCCGTCAAGACTATAGGCGGTTTGTCTGGCAAATGTAAAGTTGCGTTGGCTTCGAATATATCTTCTTGTTCTGCACCTACGAACTGTATCAAAAATCTATGTTAATTATAACAGGGACATAATTTTGTAAAAATGTAAAGCCGTGATTAGAAGGGTTTAAATCAAAAATTATATAATTGAGAGAATATAGCACTAGGCAGAGAGAATATAGCAAGAGGTGTGCCTTTCGAAAAAAACTGAAAAACATTTTTTCATCTAAACCATGTTTTTTTTGTTATTCTATGACTTTTTATAAGAGGTCTACGCTTTCAATCACAATTTCATCCATATTCACACTACACTAACCTTCTTAATCCGCGCATCGAACGTGATGGTTGGGTAGTACAGTGTGTCGAGTACCACCTTCGCCCTAGTGTCGAAGTCCTCTATCAGCACCGCCGGGTTCTCCTCCGGGTTCTGTAGTTTCTCCGTGATCACGTCTATGAGGCCCTTGCCGTTGTCTTTGAGGAGAATTGCGATTCCGAACTGAAGCAATATTTTGTAAGTAAATAATAATTAAACCAGGGCCTCGATTCTGCTAAAGCAAAACCACTCTCATACCACGGATACTGTAAAAAAATCCATTTAATTTTAGATATTACAGCAATGCAGTTGAGTCCAAAATAGAATGGCTTTTTGCCTAGTGAATGAAAAAGTATAATGAAACTCTTGTTATTTCATTTTGGACTTTAAAGGTATAGAAATAAAGTTTACAGTTTAATGACATTTATGGCATTGTCTGTGGCATGACAGTATCGAGGGCCAGGACAAAATATAGATATAAAAATATAGAAAAGTCAGTTGTATATATCTTCCTGTGCACCACTGTATGTATCTTCTTGAACTCGATATAGATAATATAATAACTACCAATTTCAAAACAGCAGGAGCTTACAGAATCCTGGTGTCTTTCTAATCAGAGTGATTCCTACTTGGTAGTACTCCAGAGGGTAGCTATCACCGGGACCGAATGAGACTGGTAAAATGCTTGTAATAGTATGTTCATTATGATTCCTGCTATGAAGTAGAATGCCCTATCTAAGTCTGTGTTTCCAGCATGATATAATCCGAGTTCTTCAAGTCTAGAGTGAATAGGTCGCTTGTAGAGACACGTGCTCCATCATCCACCACATCATGACTCAGCAACGGGTGAGACAGTGGCCAAACGCGAGCCTCAATCAATCAATTAGCATATGGTAGTCCAGTGTTAATGTGTGCCATTGGTCCCGATTCTCTTTTTTTTTTTATCTTCGCCCTCCACGACCTGTTCGCTAAGTATACAATTCGATTATTAAGTATTTAATCTAACATTTACCTTATGTGTGGACAATCTCATCGACAACTCAGTATCGAGTCCATTGCCATACACGTTCTTCAGTACCAGGCCGTTCTCTTCGAAGCCCTCGAGCGGAGTGTATAGCTTGTATAAGTACACGAAATTGGTGATCGATCGCCAGTGCCAGATCCCTGTGAAGCCGAAGTCCATATTGCCCCAGCCTACTCGGCAATCCACCTGTGATGTGATCAATAATAGACTTATAATCTAATACACAATGTAATGCCAACATTACTAGAGCCTATAATGACAATGTATCAGGGGGGCCTGGAGATCTGTCATACAGTTATCACACCTACTACGGATTCCAGCTCTCTCAAGGTGAATATTTTGTTTGTGTCAATTCTAAAGCTGTAATAGTAAATGAGAGAGGAATAAATGATTTTATTATTATTATTATATTATATTATTATAACATTAAAAAATTAAAAACAATACTTCAATAACGACAGTTTTTACAGAACTAGAGCGAGAGGGAGAGAGAGAGAGAGAGAGAGAGAGAGAGAGAGAAAGAGAGAGAGAGAGAGAGAGAGAAAGAGAGAGAGAGAGAGAGAGAGAGGAGGAGGAGGATAAAGAGGAAGAGATGGTAATGTGCCCGCTTTTTACCCAACTGCCGAAGGAAGGAGGGTAATGTTTTTCAAGACTATGTATGTATGTATGTATGTATGTATGTCCAT
Source organism: Eilema sororculum (assembly GCA_914829495.1). NCBI lineage: Eukaryota > Metazoa > Arthropoda > Insecta > Lepidoptera > Erebidae > Eilema > Eilema sororculum. The sequence goes on from OU618532.1 coordinate 7,641,777, forward strand.
TTATTTGGTACGGCCTACAGCCTGAACGTCTTGACGGATTTGGACATGTGAGGTGTCATTTGATTTGTGGTGATTGTGTGAGTGACACCAGGTTCATTAAAATTTCTAGAAAAACAATATAGTGGATTTATGGCGCCAAAACGTATGTTGTCAAAAATATTTTTGACTCAAACTTATCGAGTATCAAAATGAAGGAAATTAGAAGGAGATTACAAAAAGATATACATGTCATATCATAACTAAAAAGTATAAAATAAAACAAATGATAAAAAAATTAAAGAACACCGACTGCCACTGAAAAGATCGAAATAAGTTTGATAGCAGGCGGTACCCATTCATCTTCTTTCGGTTTATGATTGGAAAATGGGTTCTGCCTGCTATCAAACTTATTTCGAACTTTTCAGTGGCAGTCGGGCTTTTATTTTTTTATCATTTGTTTTATTTCTTTATTTTATTTATTTATCATCATGTTGTTCCTAGTTGCATTTCATTCGTTAATCGTAATTATGAAGATAATAGTTCAAGGCAAGTCAGTCTCGCGGCGCACGCGCTTGTGAGCCACGAGGTGACATTAATTAGCAAAATGTCAACAACAGTGAAGTGTGTGACATTGTAAGTAATGAAGTACTTGCTTTTATTTGTAATAAAGTTCACATAATGAACGAGGAAAGTATCAGCCAAATCTGTGTTACTGCATTCTCTGAAAGTGATGTCGTGTTTGCAAAACAGCTACTGTACGAATCCTCTCCTCGAAGTATAGCGTCTGTGCGTGGTGGTAGTGAACGCGACCGCTACGCAGCAGGCGCGGGTTCGATACCCGCTTAATACAAATATTTGTATGTATGAATATGGCTATTTGCATTGGTCTGGGTGTTTCTATGTATAATATGTAGGTATTTACAAGAAATGAAAGTATCAAAGTATGTTTATCCGCATTCTAGATTTCATAACACAAGCTAGTTAAGCTTACCATGGTTCTAGATAGCGTTGTGTAGAATGTTGTGGAAAATTTATTACTTATTACTATCTCAAAGCCGTTAAAAACTCGAAAACGTGATGGGAAAAAGTTACGAGATATTGACGATATCCTTTGTTCGCTGAAAGAAACGGACTCTGATGAAGTGCTGCCGATATTCGTAGCGTGGGTCTTACAAAAATTACCGCCAGGTCATTTCGCTCATGTTGATGTTACCCAGATTCTTAGGCGACCAGTGCCGACATCGGCAAGCATCAGGATTTGTATTTGTCGAATAACAATAGATCGTATTGTTATAGATATAAGATTGAACTTTAATTGCTAACCATACCGCTGAAGAATGCCGACGATAGTCAACGAATGTCATAAAAAAAAATACGATGATAGTGATAAGATCTATTATGATAGTGATAAGATCTATTATGCTCGGCCAAAAAATCCTGAAGCTCGCCGATGTCCATTATGGGCCATGGGCCTCGGCCCTTAAGGAGTTGGTGAAAACGCTTGACGAAATTAATAAAATTTCTCAAAGCTTTGTGAGTGATGAGCAGTTTTATTTACTGAAAATTGACATAAGTAGGCAACCTCAAAAAGGCGTCAATTGTCGTTTATTCCGAACCTGACCCGAAAGCTTGACCCGGTCGCGGGTTAGGTTGGAAACTTGAGAAATTTGTTCCGAACGTAGCCCTCTTCCTAACCTAACCCGACGTCTCGTTCCTATTATAACCCGAATTGCTCAGATCTGGCACTTCGCCGGCCGCTGCCGCGGCACGCTCGCTTCGCTCGCTCGGCTCGTGCGTTGTGGTCCCCAAGTAGCAAAAGCTTCTATAACTAAGACGTTTTATCACCAAACAGTAATATAGTAGGCCTATAAAGGTAACCATCGTGACTGCTTGTACTCTAAAGGTTTTCAACAGAGCTGTTTGGTCCTATAAGATAAAAGAGCATCTAAGTCCTTTAAATTAGCTCTTACAACGCTTACAGGACTATACAAAAGAGTATTTAAAGTGTTGCTCTATAATGGGTATAAAATTTGCGATTATAGTACTATTTAATACTGCAGACAACCTTAATGACACTTTTAAATATCTATTTGGCACTAATAATGCATCAAAATTACTTTTATAATACTAGTACTGTTGCAGTATCAGGAACTCTATTACAAGACAAATTTGCACTGTAAAAGTACCTTGCACAACCATTTTGTAACGTTGTAGCGTTTTAATAGCTTCCTAAACATGACTATGGGGCTAGTTCTGTAAAAGCCATTAAAATTCTTCTATAGTACTTAGTAGTACGAAAGTGACTCCTGGTGCATTTTCTAAATAACTTATATTTTAAATAGCTCTTTAAGTGAGTTTGTGTTACTGTTACAAGGCTAAAGCATGATATAAAAGCACTAAAATCTAAAATGGCTGCTGTTTTTTGTCATGGTAGCACATTAGCAAGCACGGCTGGAGCCAATATGTACTATAGCAGCCATAGTCGGAAGAAGTTCTTATTTTATTAATAAAAAAATAATTAAAACATGAAAGTCATGAGGGCGCATGGTCAAATTTGAAATCAGTATAATGACTTTAGCGACACAATTATTTTCACAAGTGCAAGTTACCGCAGATTTATGGTCCATGAATGTATTATTGTAGTAAAGCAATGGTAGATATAATGACATTAAACATAAACTTTCCGATATTAATTTGTTTTCTTGAAGAACACTATATATTATATACTTATACCTTAACACGCACGAAGAAAATGGCAAACAAGTGTGATAAAAAAGATCATTGGAATCGTTTACAGTGCAAAATAACACTATAAACACATTTTGGTTACTTTTATAGAGCAATTTTGTCAAAAACGTTGCAAATAGCGCTATTTTAGTACTGAAAAGCGTTTCTTATCACTCTTTAATTTCAACTACAGACCTAATTTATCACCGTGACAGCCTTTATGTAATGTTTATAGAATAAATCAGTGATAAAACTAGGGCCTATTCGGGGTTCTGTAAACATTTAAAACACTAATATAGTGCTTATCATGAACACTAATTAGCACGTTCTAAAACGTTCTCAGGTTTTTTATAGTACCAGATTTTGTTACTTGGGTCACAGTTCTAACCGAACCTAACCTACAGAAGTTGGAAATACCGTTCTTCGGCTTTTAAAAGTAACAGAAATCTGCGCAATTCGGGTTATGATAGGAATGAGATGTCGGGTCAGGTTAGGAAGAGGGTTACGTTCGGAACAAATATCATATTATTTTTCAAGTTCCTAACCTAACCCGCAATCGGGTCAGGTTTACGGGTCAGGTTCGGAATAAGCCTCAATTGTTCGCAGCATAAACTCTCAGAGAGGTGCTGGTCTAATGGATAGTTCTGAATACAATAGTAGTTCTAATTGAAAATGGAAATGACGTATGCATAACTAATCGCTCATCATCTTCATCTTCATCAAAAATTAGTTATTAATACAGGTCTACAAACGTAGGTACTAAGAAAAATAATTCAAAAGTTGCATAGCTGACTAGTGCAGCGTCATCGCCACTGTGCATTGAATTAAGTACTGGACACAGACATTTTGGGAACCTATCTTAAAAGATGTAGAATTTTATTGTATGCCATCTTGTTAGCGAAAAAACATTATAAATATGAGAAAAAAGACGTTTTTATTTTGTTAGCTTTGTCACGTGACATTTCGGGCGTGACGTCACTAGTAAAATATTATATTTGACCAAAGGCGAGTACATACTACAGCTCACGGCGACTGAAGATTAATTTGTTACGTTTAAATTTGTTAAACTTTACTTATATTGTGAAAATGACCACTTACAAGAAGTGTACCGTGCCAGTGTACAAAAATATGACCCTCAAATATCCAAACAAATTATTTGTACTCGTTCCCAACGATCGCAAACATAGAAGTCAGTGGATACAATTAGCACGCTGACAACCAAAGGTTACGAATGATACTCTTAATTACTTTTGCGAAGACCACTTTGATGTAAGTAGTAATTTAATTGGTAGCCTTTCAGAATATTATTATATGGAACATAACATTTGCTTGCATAACAACTGCAACAGTGTAGCGCGCCTTTCATAATTATTCCCGCCATTAGGCTACATATTTCAAATTTTATGTCATTTACTTAATCATATTTCTGGTACAGGTACTTATACTTATACATACACCCATATACTCACGCCTATAAATCCCCGAAGGGGTAGGCAGAGGTGTATGAACACCCACATTTCAACAAATATGATTTTTGGTCCACGTACTAGCCCATTGCCATCAAGCAGGCACTCTATTATGGGCTGTAAGTTTTAAATTATCCTCCTGGCCTCGATTGTCCCGCGATTTAGGTCCAAGATACGTTATAGCTGTGATAAGAACTTGAATAAGAACAAACTACTTAATCAAAACTGATCAAAACAAACAGTAGGTAGGTACCATTGATATTACACAAAAAGTATATCAATGGTACTGACCTTTCTTAATGACGTCACGCGATCTGTCCACAGATTTTCCCGCGTTTTGTTTCATGTAAAAATACAGATAAAAAAATCGCAACTTTCTTTTGTAAAAATAAAATATTTAGAATTCGTCTTTGAGTGAAATATATTTGTATAGTTATTATTTACCTAAAAGCTCTCATATGCAATATATTGTTAAATCATATTTTATATTGTATTGCAATCAGTTGTAAAATAGTACCTAATTAGCGGACAATGAACCGGTTGAAATGATAAACAACTCGGATATCCCAAGTGATTGTATGACTCATGCATCAAAGATAATTGCACCTGCAAGTTCGATGGCCGGGCCGATTCATGACCATGACTACTAAGTCGATGTAAATAAATAATCGTATACGCATGTTTTAAAACAAGGAGAATGGAAGCCACTAGCAACTATCGAATCTTGGATAAAAAAAAAGTGATTGAAAAAACCTAATTTATTGGAAACAAAAGAAAAGCAATTGTTGACTCAATCTTTTTCAAACTATCGCGGCGTATACTCATAGCTTATATAATAGTTCGGGATAAAGGAGATACCCCACTTTGGGCCTGAGTGTACAGACATCAAACCTACCTCAAAAAATTCGTCTATTTTGTGTTATAATTTTGTTTAGACTTCATTACAATCAGCAATGGCCAAGTGTGACAAAAGTTTAAAAATGTGATTTTCATTAATCAACAAGCTTCGTAAACGTTGAATGTAATACTTAATCCGATCTTCGTAAATGCGCTATGATTATGCTTGCTTTATCGATTCGATTATGAAATGAAATCGATAACTAATAACTATGAATTTAAAATTCGTGGCTTTATTAAATGATTTCAAAATATCTATGTAGCATCTTTATTTTCGTTATTCAGTTTACTAATCAGAAAGACAACTGTCTCTTTCATAATGGAAGTCAAAATATCAATTGTAAATAATCGAAGTGTATTCAAAGTCTATGTAAATAATCGATCATATAGAATTCATAATAATCTGTAACATCATATGTCATTTTCACTCCTGTCATTGAAAATGTCGCATTCGCTTTCCTTCAGCTCGCTGAGATCATGTGTTTTGCTGCTTTTACTCTGTGAATTGTATATGATTTTCGAACTAATTGACCCTTGCTTGATTACCGGACACCGTTATTTGCTACATTTGTTGACCTTGGCTTTAAAACTGGACTAGACTTTACCACATCGGTTGAAAGCTATCACAATGAGTCTCTGTGTGAATTGTGGAATCGCTACCGATGCAATATTATAGGCAGACATTTATTGAACGATGCAGGGATACTAGCTTGTATACGTGAATGGGTCGCACCACAAATAGTAAGTACCTATTCGTTATTGCTCGCTCTTTTGAAATTGTTATTATAATTAACGTTAACAAGCTGTGTGATAGCTGCTATAGAATAGAAATAACTACGAGTCTACCTAATCCCGTAGCTAATTATGCCAACTTTTGTATATGACAATGTATTTTGACTGATATGTGTAACGTTCATGAAGAACTAGCCTATATGACTAATGGAATATAAAGTGCTTATAACATGATCTCTGTTTAAGGTGAATGCAAATGACATCATTTGCGAACCTTGCTGGATTCAAGCTCAATGTGCATGTTTGGATGAGAACAGACCAGCACAATCACCAGTGGGGCACAGAAAAATGTGTATTCTGTATGTCATTGAAGTGTGCAGAGAGGTGGATAGAGACCTCCTAATAATCAATATCAATATCAATCAATCTCAAACGACTTGGTTGTTAAGAGGAAAAATAAAGTCCAGGCATATAAGTAGTAGAACTTATTACGTATATATATTAATTGACAGTTCTTTGAGCGGGAGGAATGCTATATTACAGCATTGCTGTAATTGTTTTGTAGGTAAGAGAACAGTCGGGTGCTGTGCCCACATAATGAGTGTAATATGGTATCTCGGTTGGGCACGGTTCCAAGACAATATAACACCTCCTGCACAGTTTCTTGACAATATTTTAATAAACTATGATGATGCTTAAAAAGGGGAGGAAAGACCTAAGTCCTAGTGTAAGCATTTCTACAGCCAAATAGGAAGATACCCGGGATAGAGATTACAGTACTTTTTTAAAATAAAATAATCTTTAAAATAATGTTGTTTTATTTTATTACCTACTTATATAATTAATTCTATATTACTACAGCAAACAAGTATGTATACAGCCTTGTGGAAAGTGGTAACCGTAGCAAAAGGATGTCATTCAGATGTTGCCGTCTGAAGTGAGGGTAGGGAAGGATTGCTTTACCACCTTTAAAGTAAATGTCAGTTGCATATCATAAAACTATAAGGTTTAAAATTGTGCAACAAAAAAGTAGCTAAAGCATGTCTTTGCTTCGACATATCAGTTTTATTATTTAGCATATAGTTGACCATTCCACATTAATGACTAAAAATATTAATGACCTGCCCTTTTCTATACTAATAAAACCTGCTAACCTACTTACAAATAAAAGCGATACGCGAATAACTTGTGTAGCTATCACACACAACACAACATAAGACGCTGTTTGACCGCATTATGTATTACAACATAACCTATGAACGATGCTCGATTTAACAAACTTGGCCATTGTGAATCGTCGTGAAAATTCGGCAAACAAAATGTCCTTAGATGGTCTAAATATTGCCTAATTTTCAACCCTGTACATGCGGGCCCAAGATTGTATGAGAGTTGGGGTTGTCCTTTGGGAAACTTACTATGTAAGCGTGAATTCCCGAACTATAAATAGCAACGTAAAACGAGTGATTTAATAATTATTACTATTACATCACATTACTCATATTAGGGACGTCGGCGTCGCTGTGTCTTGTAATACGAGTGATGTAATAATTATGATTATTACATCACTCGCATCGTATTAAGTCGCTCTTTAAGTGTACTAACTGCCGTATTAGGTAGTTCGTATCCCTTGAAATACTGCTTAAAATAATTTGTATTAGTAACATGATATCTGTGTATAACTATTGTGTGGAGTTATTCTAATTTGGCACATTATAATAAACAATTGTATCATTGCTCTGTGCATCTATTGCGCGCAATTGCACAATACCTAACGTAAACAAACGCTTCGAGCCGGGCGGAATGAACCCTGCACCTGCGGGACGGCTGCGTCGTAAATTAGTCATATTATGCGCCGTCGAGCTACTCGCTCCTTGTTTGGGTATTGTTGTTCAGTGTTCTATCTGGTATTTTCCATGTATCTCAGTAGGTCAGTTTCATTTGTATGTGTGTGTGTGTAATGTGCAGGGCCGGCCGCAGCCTGAAATTTACGGGGGCCCTTGCCTGGCCCCCTTCACAAGGGGCATCAGAACTGGATAACTGTTGGTGTTAGGTGATTCTTGTGAAGGAGGATGAAGGGAAACCCTCGTTCACTATACGAAATGAGGCTGACCTGACGCCAGTTTTTGGCGTAGGCTCTGTTTAACCCTCAGCAATCGAAAATAACACTAGCCAGTACTATTACACAGCAGCGGAAATATACTTTTTACATTGTATATATTTGTACTTATATTAAATTCATGATATACTATTTATGTCTATGTTGCGTGCACTTATGCTTGTTATTCAATCGACGACGTCAACAACTATCAGCGTGTCGTGTCGTGCGTGTCGGGCTAATGTACCTGTAGCCTCGCAGCGCAGTGCCATCTGGAATGACTGGAATGTGCGTTAGCGATGATTCATTCCATAGCTACTTATGGTGCTCTTTATTTTGTGTTGAATATTATTGTTCGCAACGTACTTTTAGTGATTCCTGTTTTCGGTTCTCTGTTTGCAATGATCTCTGGTCTGCTTTTTGTAAATGTGATTTAATATACATATAATAACGTGTACAATGGGTAAGTTTATGTATGAATGTCATGTTCGCAATGGCAAATATTTTTTTAGAGTCGGTCTGTTTAACCGGGGTTCTTTGGGTACGAATCACACGGATATTTTAGCAGTGATTGACCGTCATCAGGTAGACTTCTTGGCTATCAATGAGATGTGGCTAAAGCGGGGAAGAGGGCCATGCGCCATTCGAGCCTGGGTTTCGGTTGCGGCATATTCCTCGCCCTGGACGAATAGCAGAATCCCGGAAGGGTTGTTGGTTTTTACTACAGAAACGGCAGGTAAAGGCTTGTGTCCATCCTGTGCACCCGAAAGTCAAACAGATGTGGGTTAAAGTCAAGGTGAATACCCACCCACTGGTAACGTACAACAATTTCAGGATGCGTTAACGGATTCCATAGGTTCTTTCTCTGATTATGACGATATGGTTTTACTGGGGGATTTCAATAGAGGCAAAAGTCAGTCAATTTAATACATTTTTGCACTGCACGGGGTTGATGCAGTATGTGAAGAACGGACCTCATTTTACTGATCACAATCTGATGCTATCGATGTGATCTGCACAAATGCGAGGGTGTGTTACTATGTGCGTACTATGTGCGAGGACTCCGTAGGTAAAGAAAATGGACATGCTTTTATTGATTGTGAACTATTATTCTCCTGTCTCTCTAACTCTTACTCCTAAGGTTATTAGTTATTACATATAGGCCTATATCGAATATCAATGTGGATAAGTTTAATGTATACGTCAGCTCTTTAAAGTGATTGGGTCTGGAGGATGTTGACGATATTGTACAGGATTACACGATGTTGACTAATTACTTATTCGATCTGCATGCTCTAACATTGAGGAAAAAATTGTAACAGACCGTCCAACCCCTTGGCTTACTAGCAATATTAAGTATATGATTGGCATTAGGGACACAGCATTGAACCGAGCCAGGAAATGTACACTTGAGTTTTATATCATCTATTACAAGGAATTAAAGAAACCGAAAATAGTCCAGATAGCAAACGAAATGAGTCCACTTTCATTCTCATCCACATCAGTCTAGCATTCACACATTCGAATACATTCACACACTCAGCCATTCTAGCAGATAGGATGATACCAACTCCCTAGCAAGCTCTGTCGGTACTCGGTACTCCCGACCAGTACGCGGTGTAGGGTCCGTGCTTGGTGGTGCCATGTCCTTTCCTCTCATTCACATTAAGAACATCAATCCTTCTTGCATCCATCATCTGACAAAACTCATTCTTCATTCATTTGTTTGGCCAAGAGCTAAAAGGTCTATTGCGCATTCGTGGATTTGGAAAAGGCCTATGAGAAAGTGATGAGGAATGAACTTTGGTCGGTATTGTTTATGTATGGGGTGAGCAGCAACCTTATTCGAGCTCTGAAGTCTCTCTATGAGGACTCCAGTGCTTGCGTGAGAATACATGGGTCATACACTGATTGGTTTAGCATCCAAAAACGTGTGAGACAGGGATGTGTAGCGTCACCATGGCTGTTTAATTTATTCATGGACAGTTGTTTGCAATTTTTGAAAAATAAAGAATGTGATTTAAGAATGAATGATTTACTCGTCAAATGTCTTCTCTATGCTGATGATCAGGTTTCACATCGGCAGATGAGTTGCAGGAGATGGTAACAACTATGCATGGAGCTTTTGAGAGGAAGGTGAATGTTAGTAAGACAAAAATTATGGTTTTTGAAAGAGATGAATGCGTGATAGAGTTTAGGATTTGTATAGATGGAGAAAGAGTGGAACAAGTGAATGAGTTACAGCTGGAAATACAGTGAATGGGGCTCTACACAACTTTATGAGCAGTCGGAATGTGTCCGAAAAGGCACGACTGTATTAGTGCCGACTCTTATGTATGGGAGCGAAAGTTGGGTGTGGCAGAAAAAGCAACAGAGTAGAGTGAATGCAGTAGAAATGCGTGTGTTGCGAAGTATGTGTGGATTGACCTTGAGAGAAAGACAGAGAAATAGCCTGATAAGAGAGCGATGTGGAGTAATAGAAGACGTAGTGATGAGAATTGAGAAAGGAATATTACGATGGTTCGGTCATGTTGAGAGAATAAATGAAAGAAGACCAAAGAAACAGGTGTATGAGGCGAGGGTGGATGGTACCGTCGGTAGGGGAAGACCTAGGCGCATATACCTAGACCAAATTGGGGAAGTTTTAGAAAAGGGGCAGGTCAGGAGTACCCTGAACTGACGAGCATGTATGAAGAATGTAATGAGAGTGAATGAAGCGAGAGTAGTATGTCAGGATCGTAGCAAATGGAGATCCGTGACCTCTGCCTACCCCTATGGGAAACAGGCGTGATTTTATGTATGTATGTATGTAGCAAACGAAAGTAACTCTGTCTGTCTGTATGTTACCCTTTCACGCCTAAACCACTGAACCGATTTTGATGAAATTTGTTATAGGGATAGATTCGACCTTGAGAAAGGACATAGGCTATGTTTGGTCGCGATAACCGACAACATGGGCTAGAGCTAGTTTAAAATACATAAAGAAAAATAAAAGCCATAAGAATAGAATAGGTACACGAAATCCCATATGTCCCCACTCCCATCAGAGTATGAAAGGTTGTATGGTACGAGTAGTACGAGAGGAATATCTGTGAGAAATTGTATGATAAAGAGAACTGAAATGCAAGAGGAAAGCTTAGGAGAATACATAGGAGGCATTTTCTTTAAAACAAAGTAGAATAACGAACTCTGTATTAATAGCAGGGGTTTAGGTAATAAAAAACTACTTTTGGACTGACCCCCGTCGACTCGTTAGACTCGGTTCTCAAAATTGTAATGGAGCGCAAGTTTTTTCTCCATTTTGCTTCCAGAAACATTCGAGTGCAATTACTACCATTATAAATAGGTCTATTATGGGAACAAAATTCCCCATGAGTTGGCAAAATTATATTATTAAGCCTATTCCTCAAACAAATGATGATCTTGACACCAAGGATCTGTCACAGACCGACCTTTGTCCCCCATGAGCGCAGGCCTGGGGGTGACGGGTGGAGCCAACTGTAACCCCAGCAAAAGCAGGCCACGAGCGCGCCGCCTCCCCATTCCGGGGGCGAATCGGGGACACCGTTGTCCCCCTCCCGAGGATGGCCAGACCTTACGGAATGGCCCTGGGTCAGCCGGAGTGCGAGGGAGCCTCACCTCAGGCCTTGCACCACGACTCTCAGTCGGCGTGCGGTTTAGTCGGTTCGAGTCCGACATGACCTCCCCTTCCGGATCCGACGGGGGAGGTATCCGTGGGGATAACCGCACTAAAAAAGAAAGACACCAAGGATCTGCACCCAATAAGTATCTTACCCCGCTTGTCAAAGATATTAGAGAGGGCGGTTGCCTCACAACTTAGAGATTACTTGGAAGCGCAAGGTATACTACCAGATGTACAGTCGGGATTTAGGAAGGGCCGTGGTACAGCCACAGCCATTTTAGACGTATCCCGACAAAACATTTCTCAAAAGACTTAGGTGAGTTTCATTCTAACTTTGAAAATGACGAACTTTGCATACAAACGTTTATCATCTGTTTTACCCTCTTAGTAGTTATATTTTGAAAAACGCTGATACATGTGTTCAATTATTTCTCAAAAGACGTTGGTGTACGAAGTTTCATGTATCTAACTTTGAAAATGACGAACTTTCCATACAAACGTTTATCACCTGTTTTACCCGCTTAGTAGTAAAATTTTGGAAAACATTGATACACATGTTCATTTATTTCTCAAAAGACGTTGGTGTACGAAGTTTCATGTATCTAACTTTGAAAATGACGAACTTTCCATACAAACGTTTATCACCTGTTTTACCCTCTTAGTAGTTATATTTTGAAAAAACGGTGATACATGTGTTCAATTATTTCTCAAAAGACGTTGGTGTACAAAGTATCATGCTTCTAACTTTGAAAATGACGAACTTTCCATACAAACGTTTATCACCTGTTTTACCCGCTTAGTAGTAAAATTTTAGAAAACGTTGATACACATGTTCATTTATTTCTCAAAAGACGTTGGTGTACAAAGTATCATGCTTCTAACTTTGAAAATGACGAACTTTCCATACAAACGTTTATCATCTATTTTACCCTCTTAATAGCTATATTTTGAAAAACGCTGATACATGTGTTCATTTATTTCTCAAAAGACACTGAAAATGACGAACTTTCCATACAAACGTTTATCACCTGTTTTACCCGCTTAGTAGTAAAATTTTGGAAAACGTTGATACACATGTTCATTTATTTCTCAAAAGACGTTGGTGTACGAAGTTTCATGTATCTAACTTTGAAAATGACGAACTTTCCATACAAACGTTTATCACCTGTTTTACCCTCTTAGTAGTTATATTTTGAAAAACGGTGATACATGTGTTCAATTATTTCTCAAAAGACGTTGGTGTACAAAGTATCATGCTTCTAACTTTGAAAATGACGAACTTTCCATACAAACGTTTATCATCTATTTTACCCGCTTAGTAGTAATTTTGAAAAACACTAATACATGTGTTCATTTATTTCTTAAAAGACACAGGTTCATAAAATTTAGCGCTTCTAGCTATGTAAATGACTTTTATACAAACTTCCATCCCTCATTTTACCGCTTTAGTAGCAGTATTTCCAAAAATCCTTTCTTAGTGGATGCTTACATCACAAAATGCATCTACTGTCAAAATTTCAAGTTTGTAGGTCCAGCGGTTTAGGCTCTGGGTTGATGAATCAGTCGGGACAAGTAATTTTATATGTATGGATATGCTCATAACACTTCATATGAATTGGAATTAATAAGTGAATGTGAATGTTCTGTTACTAATCCACGGAATACTTATCCACGGACAGCGGTTGCAAAAAGTGAACGAGTACGTATATCTGGGACAGACTTTGAGCTTAGAAGTTAACGGACAGGAGCAGGAAATTAAGCGCCGCATCCAACTGGGTTGGGGAGCTTTTGGCAAATTGTCTGATGTGCTCAAATCCAAAAAGGTTCCCATGAATTTGAAACGTCGCATGTTCGAGCAATGCGTCCTGCCAGTCATGACATACGGCTCTGAAGCTTGGACGCTTATAAGTAAGACAGTCCACCGCCTACACGTCACTCAGAGAGCCATGGAGCGAGCTATGCTGGGCATTTCCCTTCTTGATAGAGTGAGAAACACAGAAATCCGCAGAAGGACTAAGCTGACCGACATAGCTGTAGAAATAACTAGAAGGAGATGGAAATGGGCGCGCCACATATGTCGTAGAATGGATGGCAGATGGGGTAGGAAAGTGTTGGAGTGGAAACCATGGGGACGACGACGGAACGTAGGCAGACCGCCGGCTAGATGGACCGACGACATAGTGATGGTTGCTGGGAAGAACTGGATGGCGAAAACACTGTCCCGCCAACAGTGGAGGGGATTGGAAGAGACCTACACTCAGCATTGAGTGACTACAGGTTGAAGAAGAGAAGAGAATGTTCTGTTAAATAATACATGATTAGAGAGTAAGGTAATAATATCGCAATTGTAGTTTACCTCTTCCGGAGCTCGCTTAGCGACGATCATAGCTCTATTCAGGTATTGGATAGGCAGCGCGATGTGGCCGAACACGTGGAAGTCTTGCAGCGATATCAGCTTCAGAAGCACTTCGATACCTGACAAAAAAGTTATAACAACGTCTTACTTTCTAGGCAGAAGACGTATTCAATTCCCGCCCAGAACAAACATTTGTATGCATAAATATGTATTTTCCCATTGGTATGGTTATTTCCGTGTCTCAGGCCCGTATTCTAGAATAAAACTCAGCCTGAATCTCGATTTATCTGAGGACAGAACAGGCCATATGTCAAACTATCAATCAGTCTATACAATCATCAGATAACTTGTGATTCAGGCTGAGTGACCGTCGGTCCCGGTTGCACGAACATCTATGGCATTCGTTGGGTAGTTGGATCCTTAAAAAGTTCAATAGTCGGTCTAATTATAGAACTTCGATATTACCAGAGAGTTGTTTGTGGGGGTCAGACAGCAGTCACTTGACGGAAGATATCGAAGTTTAGACTGAAAGCCGACCCCGAGTTGGGAAACGACTCAGAAGATGATGAAGTAGAAATACACATACATACATACAATCACGCCTTTAACCCCAGAGGGCTAGACAGAGGAGACTTAATACCCACATTTCACCACTGATTGTATTTGGTCCCGCGTAATAGGGGGTGAGCCTATTGACGTATTCCGGGCACTATTGTTGACTCGAGCCTATATCTGAGGCTGAGTCTGGGCTGTATATATATATCTTTTTTTTTCGTGCGAAAATCCCCTCGGATACCTCCCCTGCCGGAGCCGGAAGGGGAGGTTATGTCGGACTCGAACCGACTAAAACCGCACGCCGACTGTGGGTCGTGGTGCTAGGCCGGAGGTGAGGTTGTCATCGACATATCACTAGCACCCCGGCTGACCCAGGGCTATCCCTTACGGTATGGCCCTCCTCCGGGGGCTGTATACATATATATCTGTCTGATGTTAAACATTATTCGTAGAGTCGAGTCGTGACCATGGATGCTGTAACGCCCCCGAAACGTCAGCAAAAGTAAGTTTTCCAAAGGTTATAGCGTGAAGTCCCAAACTATTATAAACTATGATGGTAAACAGCCCCTGGCCCTTAGTCGCCTTGTACGTGGTGGCCCAACTCTACTCTACTCTGCCGAAAACCACGTGTCGGAGAAGAAATAAAGATGGAAAAGTAAGTACGCCACGTCCACGTCGCGTCCCTGGGCAACGACCGGTCCTGTCCACCGTAACGGAGTGGCAGGCCGGCGGCAGAAAGATACTGTACTAAATCGGCTCACCGGACTGTTCGTAAAGAATCTCCCGGTGCTATCGCTAGACCTCAGCAAAGCCCTCCCGGCTACTCACAAAATAGTTCTTCTCAGAGCTCAGCCAAATCTAGCCCTTCACGCGGCTCAACAACACGAAAGCAAGTAAGTATACATTACCTGTGGTAGAATTAGTGGTGACAACCATAGCGACCAGATGTCTGTCGGCCTCGATGAAGCCAAATCTCGCGGTCATGTGCGGGAACTCCACCGTGGGACTCGTCACGTTCACTATCAGCATGCAGTTCGTTATACGCCGCATGTGACCTGGAGGAAACAACGTAGTATGAGATAATTGATTGTGTACAATGGAAGAGGCTAAATGAGAGTAAAAGAATCCCCTATCCTAAGAGTAGTTGTACAACGGTCCAATAAAAGAGGCTAAATGAGGGTAAAAGAGTCCCCTACCCTAAGAGTAGTTGATTCACGTACAATGGCCCAATAAAAGAGGCTAAATGAGGGTAAAAGAGTCCCCTACCCTAAGAGTAGTTGATTCACGTACAATGGCCCAATAAAAGAGGCTAAATAAGGGTAAAAGAGAAGGATGACAGCCTCTGTTGCGTGATGGTAGTGAACGCGGCCGCTACGCAGGAAGCGTGGGTTCGATCCCCGCTCAATGCAAATATTTTTATGCATGAATATGAGTATTTGCATTGGTCTGGTCGTGCCTCGGAGAGCATGTTAAACCATCGGTCCCGGTTGCCATCCTAACATCTATGGCAGTCGTTACGGGTGGTTGGAGCCCTCAAAAGTTCAACTGGTTTAACTGCAATGCTTCGGTATCGCCTTTGGGTTGTGGAGGTCAGATGGCAGTCGCTTCCGGGAAAATATCGAAGTTTAGCCAAATCCATCCATCCAGTTACACTGGAAAAGCGGATTCCAGATTCAAAGCTGACAGCTTCGGACGCGACTGGGATTAACGCAAAGATGAACAAGAAGAGGGTAAAAGAGTCTCGCATCCTAAGAGTAGTTGATTCAAAGTTATTTGGAATGATAGATGGGGCTTTATTTACATATTGCGAAGGTGAAGAGAGCCACCACAGTCTGGTTAGTACCTATATTTATTACGACTCAATGATTTAATAAAGTACTTAATGTCTTACGAACTAAATAACATATTTTGTGTTATGGGAGAGGACGTGATTTCTTAGCTTACTACATTATTATTTGTACATTCTAATTTCCTTATAGTAATCACGTTCCTGTCTGCCATATACATTTACACCAAAATTTCACACAAAATAGTAATCTAATATATAAAATTCTCGTGTCACAGTTTTTGTTGCCATACTCCTCCGAAACGGCTTGACCGATTTTGATGAAATTTTGTGAGCATATTGAGTAGGTCTGAGAATCGGCCAACATCTATTTTTCATCCCCCTAAATGTTAGGGGTAGTCCACCCCTAAATTTTTATTTTTAGACAAAAATTTTAATTTCTATTTTTTTATGATACAACATACAAAAATACATACAATCCTCAATTTTCACCCTTCTACGATCAACCCTTATTTTTTAATAGCCATTTTAGTAATCTAATCATTTTTTCTTTCCGGTAGAAAAATGATCAATCGTCATTTAATTATTATCTATTTTTCATCCCCCTAAATGGTGCAGCGGGAACGGGATCTGACGCCACGAGGGTAGGAAAAAATTGGCGGTACGAAGTTCACCGGGACAGCTAGTATTATCTATATGTATATTAAAAAAGATACTACTAGACTTGGTTATTGATCCGTTTAAATAATATTTTGTCAATAGATAGTCACATAGGATAGGACCACAGCCAGCATTATTATACAAGGTGATTTTATAGTGGTTTCGGAAAAAAAGAATTTGGGCACAGCTTCGATAGCAAAATCATCTGGAAGTATTCATTTGGAGAAATAATAATAAAAAATTACAGTGGGGGCTGTAATTTTTTACATTTTTCCTTTCACCTGAACATTATTCCCATACATCATCAAAAAATAAAAATTATTTCGCCAAAGTAATACTTCCAGATGATTTTGCTATGGAAACTGTGTCGAAATTCTTTTTTTCCATAGCGACTATAAATTCACCTTGTATAGAGGAAATATTTGTTTGTATCAAATTAATACACTCAAATAACTACAGGACTAGTTTCATAAATTAGGTATTGTACTGACGACGAAAAGTAACTAATTTGTCTAATTAGTTACTTTTCGTCGTCAAAACGGCAAGTTATAAGTAAACATTCATATCTGACGGAACTTGCGTCGCGTATTATCCGTCAGATATGAACGTTCCCTAAGGTAACTTGTATGAAAATTTTTTTAGTGACGTCAAAAAATTTAATAGTCAAATCATTCGCTATTATAGGTTACGACGAAATAAAACGATAAAATGAGAACAGACGCAACTTTTACCAGTCTTTTACTATTCTTAATTTAATGAGCTTCAGTGTGTAGATAATTTTATTTATTTATGTATTATTTTGTGGAACTTACGTATTACAAAAGATCTTTAATTAAATATGTCCTAAATACAGGAGTATTCTCCTGTAGTTAGGACATAGTGCACTGGGTATTCCCAATTATATCCCCATATTCTCACAGGATTAGGAGTCCTAATCCTGTCCTAATTTAGGACCTACGTGGGTTAAACAGCGAGGCGATGCTAGTGTTATATGCTCTGAATACATACCATTGACATGAATGATTAACGATTTCTCTTCTAGATCCAAATAAGTGATGCCTTTGATATCACGTTTGTTGCCGAAATTAAACGCCGTGCGAAGGTAACCTCTTCTATAGCCCTGAAAAGGAGTAACATCAAATAAATAACCCTGAAAAAGTGTACGCAGCTGTACAAAGATCTTGTGCCTCAAAGAAAGTAAAAATATATTTGAACTAGCTTTAGCCCGCGGCTCCGCCAGCGGGGAGGTCGGTTATCGCGACCAAACATGGCATATTTCCTTTCTCATGTTCTAATCTACCTCTATACTAAATTTCATCAAAATAGGTTCAGTGGTTTAGGTGTGAAAGCGTAACATACAGCCAGACAGACAGTCAGACTGACAGAGTTACTTATGTATTATGCACAATAGAAGTATGGATGAAATTTTGAAGCATTTAGTATGCTAATTATATTCAAATCGATTAAGTTACGACATCCCACCCGGATTTTTTTTTTATCGGTCCAGGTTTTTTGTCCTAGCTATATTTAAAAAAACTATACTTAAGTCTGATGGGCAGGGAAGAAGCTCTCAATGGGACTAACCTGGAAAGGTGTGACAAGTTTGACCGTGCCAGTAATGTTGTTCTCTCTGGGTCCTCGGTCCAGACTCCACGATGAGTTGATCATCAATAAGCCGTCTTCGTTGTACTGTCAAAGAAAATATTTCAATTAGAGTTTATTCCTTCCTTTTCCTCCAATTAGAGGTTATTCCTTATTTTTAAAATCTCTCTCTGATAAATATGTCAAATATACTGATTGCACAGATTTTAACGTTCGTGAATAAACCTATCCCTAAAGGGGCGCGCGGTCTCTACGAACTCGCATAACTAGCTCAGCCACAACCTTCTGACCTAACCAGGTTAGAAGGTTGTGGCTGAGGTCTATGCGAGACCGTATATTCTTCCATATCCTTCTTGTTACTTAAGATCCCAACTAAATAGGAGCCTAAAACAGTTCCACTTTCCAGTATCACTCAGCTCACATTACTGTTGACAGCTTATGTGGCGTGGTGGTAGTGCATGCGACTGCCACGTAGGAGGCGCGGGTTCGATTCCCGCTCAGTGCAAATATTTGTATGCATGAATATGGCTATTTGCATTGGTCTGGGTGTTTCCATGTATAATAAGTATGTATTTACAAAAAAAAAAACCTATGTAAGTATGTTTATCCGCATTCTAGATTCTATAACACAAGCTAGAAAAACTTACCATGGGTCTAGATAGCGTTGTGTAGAATGTTGTGGAATATTTATTTATTTATTACTCACTCACTAAGGTATCATCCCTTTTTGTCCAAAAGATCTTTGGGATGAAAAGGTTTTTGGGATGTTTGGCGATAGCGATAGCCTATAGCAGCGTGAGTATCTAGGTTGTTTTTTATTACCTAGACACTAAGGTCACTTTTCCTTAAATTACTCACTTGGAAACTAAGCAGCGTATCAGCACTCTTCTTCCAAACGACCCTGTGTTTGGCGATGGCGGCGGCCCTTGGAAGCGTGGGTATCGTCGAGTTGACTACCGCATTGATCTCGCCATAGAACTCGTTGGTTTTAAACAAATAGTCGGCGAGCAGGTTGAAGGCCAGGTGGTCTTCTTGCCAGTTCATACTGCCGTTTATAGCTTGGAGGTTGTCGTGGTATCGCCACCTGAGAATGTATGTGTGAAGATTTGAAATTAATATAATTCATACCCTAGGTTTTAACACAGACGAACGGTTTATCACTACGTGACACAAGTTGAAAAAGAAAAAAATAAAAATGTTTATTTGACTCAAGTTTACATTGTACATGAAGTTTCATTCAAGAATCAATCAGAAAGGATCCAATACAACACTGATACTAAATGCCATACTAGGCTAATATACCTGTGTAATGGAATGCAGCAGTCAGACTTGAAGATATGTACAGTACAGAGTAAATAGCACAATGATGTGAACTCATCGAGTAAAGTACGTAATGTATAATGTATTTGAAATCTTGAGACCCAAATCTCATAATGGCTCCCAAGATTACTTTTACAAAACGTTTAGCTATATCAAGAGGTCCCTATTATCCCATTCTTACCGGCTTCGCGGCCCATTGGAAAGCCGGTAAGAATCGGGTAATGTGCATGACAAATTCGACCGAAAAACATCGGAAAAAATGAAATGCTCAAGTGAGACTTAAACTCACGACCATTCCCTTACAGGGGGAATGCTCTTCCAACTGAGCTATTGAGTCACACCTGAATCACTTCAAATTTTCCTTATCTTTATATCCGTCTTTAAGGGCGACGGTGGAGCCATCTACCAACATTCTTACGAACTGTTGGAAACGAACTTTAAAGTTAGCATAATAAATGCTATAAAAAAATAATTCAAACTCGATCGAGGTACTTAAATTTTTTTCCACAGATATTTATACTATAAATCTTAACATTCTTAACTAGTGGTAAGACGATTAAAAAGGTATTCCAACTCACATGACATTAAAACTGGTATCCTTCCAGCCAGCGAAGGGCGTGTTCAGACTGGACAACAGCGCATACACGGTCTCCTCGCGAGCTTCCGAGAACATCTTCACTTTCCACAGGATGTTCGCGTCGCTCGACCACCCCATGCGGACGTGATATTCACAGAACCAATCTGGGAAAACACACAAAATATGTTGTTATATAATGCTAATGATGGCCAAAAATCTATATCTATAAAAGGAAGTCGTCTTAGTTACACTATTTATAAGTCAAGAACGGCTGTACCGATTTGGCTGAAAATTGATGGGGATGTAGCTTAGAACCAGGAGACAGACATAGGATACTTTATATACATTTAATCCCGTTTGATTTTATCTCAGGTACCTATAGGTTTCTGTGGGCCGCGGTCACGGGTTCAGTTTTTCCGTGACATTGGTACATTTGCATGAAGTACCAGACTCAAAGAACCTCTATGGAACTTTATCTGGGTCCCGGGAACAGGAGCAATGTGTCTTATTTCTTTTAACGTGGACTAAGTTGCGGGCAAAAGCTAGTATTAGATATTTGGCAATATAAACTTTAAAAATATATAAGACAATAAAACATATGGAAGGAATAGGAGGAGATACATAAAAAGTGATGAGTTAAGTGATGTGGGTCAGTCTTACGATCAAGAAGTCCTGAGTTCGGATTTTGGCCATGAAACTACAGACATGAACCCACTCCTAAATCCTAACACATGCAATTTAGCTCAGTTGGAAGTGTTACGGGGAAAACTAGTAATTCTGGTTTCTGATAATCCTACTTCCAAAATATTATGAACGCGAAAGTTTGTAAGTATGGTTGGATGGATAACGTTTGTTACTCGTTCACGTCTAAACGGCTGGAGCGATTTAAAAAAAATAGCTGACATAACCGACATCCAAGAGGGCGGAGTTGCGTGCAAAAGCTAGTATTATTTTATACATACGATAGTTTGTAAGTATGGTTGGATAGATGAATGTTTGTTACTCTTTCACGTCTAAACGGCTTGAGAAATTTTAGTAAAATTTAGTATGGAGTTAGCTGACATAGGCTATGTTTGATCACGATAACCGACATCCGCGAGGGCGGAGCTGCGGGCAAAAGCTGTAAAAGATTGTGAACATGTTTGGATGTTTGTTTCTTAATCAAGTTCTAATAGCTATACGAATCTGGTTGAAATTTTTTATCCCAGGAATAGATTCCTATGAATAGCGGAACGCGATCAAAATATCAAAAAATAATAATAAATGTTTTAGAGGCCGAGTCTATGCAGTTGCGTGGTAGCGTCTAAGTAAAAGATGGTATGCGCAATGAACGGTCACAATGTTATTTCTAACATAACATAAACTCACGCCAGTATTCCCCGAAGGGGTAGGCAGAGGTGCTAGCACCCACATTTCGTCAGTTTATGTTTAGGTCCCAATGTAATAGGTGGCTAGCCTATTGCCATTAACCGGGCACTTATAAACCTGCGATAAATACACACATAACTTCGAAAAGCATCGAAAAGTAATTGGTAAAACCTGGGATCAAACCCGAGACCCATACCATACCGCAGATCTACAATGTTATTTCTGAATTGAGAAATAACAAAGTTATTTCTGAATGTAAGAATAAGAATAGTAAAACTAATCATATAGAACACTTGATATTAACTTGGGATATCCATAAGTGAGCCGAGTCTAATATGTGGCCGGCTGTGCTAGTCCTAATGAACTAAATTTTTAGAGCGCGGCAACACCTCGCCGCCTGGTAAGAAATGTGCTGACATCGAGTCTACGCTACGCGCTGCCCGCTACAAATATCAATATTGATAGACTAGCTTTTGCCCGCGATTTCGTCCGCGTTAAGTTCGGAATAAAAAGGTTTAGAACACGCTGCTCCCGCGACCCAAATAAAGTTCCTTAAAATTTCTGTGAGCCTGGTACTTCATGCAAATGTACCAGGGTAATAGAAATACTGAAAACGTTTCTATGGGAAAAGAAAAGGGCTGGTTTTAGGGTTTTCCCGGAAATTGAATATATAGGGAAAAATAAATCTTCTCGAGCGGGACTCGAACCCGCAGTCTTTCCCTTACAGGGGGAATGCCTTAACCAATTCGGCTACCGAGACACGCCCGATGTGATTCAAATTTCCCTTCTATTTAACCGTTCCCGGATATTATTCGAATTTTTCTCACCTTTTAAACCTTCCCTAGACCTCCACGAACATTTCAAGACCAAGATAAGATAAATCCGTTCAGCCGTTCTCGAGTTTTAGCAAGACTAACGAACAGCAATTTATTTTCATATATATAGATAGATTGATCAAAATACCAAGCGGGTCTGTTATATATAACTAAAGCATTTGATTATTATTAAAACTGTTTTTATTATATCTAAACAGGTAAGTATTTGAGTAAAAAAGCAAGCTTTAGGGACCTTATATGATTCTCACCTTTCAACAAAAATTCTCCATCCCCCGTGACCATTCTTCCCGGGTAGTACAGGGACACATGTCCAGCGTGGTGCCAGGGGCCCTTGTTGTCCAGTTGGATGTCGATGCTGACCTTCTGCGAGGGGTCGCGGTTCATATCCCAGTTGAAGGCGGCCGAGAGGCGCTTCTGTTGCGCCTTCACCCAGCGTTGGTACGACAAGTGGAGGTCTCGGAGTCTGGAGGAATAAAAAGGACGAAAATATGGAACTTTTTCTATGAGATAAACTGTAGTGGTTTAATGCCATTATTGGCTTGAGAGGCGCGTGACTAAGTCACGAAAGAACTATGACAGGGTAGACATGACTACTCAAAATATTATTTTAAAAGTAGGTTCTGGTGTCTCTCCCGCCTAGAGGAGACAACAGGACTGACGAAATCTTGATGTCTCGCCTAGGGAGATATCAGGGGAACCGTAATCACCACGTCGGTTTTAGGATGGATGACCAATCTTAATATATTGAGACGTCCCCGTTATCATGTTAAGATGTCAGTGCTTTTATTTACGTGTGGAAAATCCCCACAGATATCCCAATACTACGCACAACGGTCAAAGAGAGAGGCTAAGTGCGGATAAAAAAGTCCCCTGTCCTATCCTCCTGCCGGAACCAGAACGGGAGGTTACGTCGGAATCGAACCGACTAAAACGCACGCTGGTTGTGGGTCGTAGTGCGAAGCCGAAGGTGAGGTTGTCAGGTATATCCTTCGCACCCAGACCTAGCCAGGACCTGGATATGGCCCTCCTTGGGTGTGGGGACCATAGAGTCCCCAACTCGGTAAATTATCGGTGCCGGTTGTCATGCATTGTCTACAACAGTCGTTACGAGTAGTTGAACCACTAAAAAGTTTTACAACTGGTTTTACTATAGGACTTCGGAGTCGCCAATGAATATGACTCGATTCGTAGTTAAATTGAGAGCTGCAATTGAGTAGAGAAAAGGCTCAGGCGACAAGAAATACTTACTGATCAAAATGTATGTCCATATTAATATTAGTATTGTTACTAAGGTCTGCGTCCAGATTGACACTATACGCCTTCCCGCTGATGTCCACCTCCACGTATGTGGTGAAGTTTTGTTCAGAGAGTAGAATGTACCGGATCAGCGTTCGATATTTGTCGTTGTTGTATTCTCCCTGAAAGAGTGGAGCTTTTGTGAGAAGTTGCCTATTGTAGGATAGCTGTAAAATTTTATCTTAACCTATCAAACACCAACCGGTGCCCGGGCACCGCGATTCTATTGTTTATCTATTGTTCTATTTTTTTGCGTGATTTGCAAAATGTCGCCTAAAATCTACTATAAAACTTTCATCCATTACAACTGATTCTAAAATTAGGATGTTTTTGGGGCCCAACCCAACGTCCCCTGGAATCTGCAACAACCTACTGATTGATGGAGGTTTGGCGCCGGATAATCTCTGGCACAGCTTTTTCCTTTTAGGAGGTCAGATACAGTAGCTCCTATAAAACTAAAGATTGATTGAGCTTATCAATAGAAAGAGCACGAGAGCTGTCCCATTTATAAGTTTCGAATGCGTATTTTTACTATACAGGAAGTTACATCTGTAACACCCTGTATAATTTGCAATACTTACGATTTTACCAAGCGAACCAATTCGATTTGCATGGATAATAATAGCTTAAAAGGTATATTTGAATGTTACCTGTCCAATAAACGTGATCTGTCTATTATCTTGTGTGAATCTCGCGTCCATTGCTATGTTCTTGAAGTGGCTGCTACTGATCAATGCTTTTAATCTGTGAAAATAAAATTAAATCATACATAAGTACATTACATTCTCAGATAGTGATATCCAGTTTTTTTTATATAAAGGACACGTCAATTTGACTTTATCTCGCCTGATGGTAAGCTAAAGGCAAAGTTTCGGAAAGAGTGTCACCATCGTAAACATGTACCATGTTAACAGTGGTGGCGCTCAGCTAGACGGCCTCATCGCAACATCTCTACGCATCTGCAAAGGCTCGAGGGTGTTCGTGACCCCAATAATACCTACTGACCGCACGTCGCTGCAACCAGTGTCGAATTTGCCCAGATTCCCATTCGATTCCCATATGGGGACAATTATCTAACACTATTTGTCGTCAATCTCGACCCACTGATCATTGCTCGTGCGGGCGAGGTTTCTTCATACTAGGAATGGTTTCCTAGGGGTAGTGACACGGGATCAAAATTCCACGCGGGCGAAGCCGCGTATATCAATTAGTAGTTATTCATAAATTTTAAAACCTGTGTGATGCCATGTTCGTCTTGGACTGATCCTGGTACAGCGCATCCACATTGAAATCCACACCAGTAAACCATACTCCGAAAGCGTTCACCTGAGGAAAGAAATAAAATATTCAGAAGCAGATATTATAATGAATACAAATTCGATATTGCCAATACGTAGTCTACTACATCTCCGATGATGTTAGCCGCTTCATGGAAAGCATTGAAGTTCAACCAAATCGCAGTTAGGTTGGAAAAGCGAACCGCGGACTCCGAGGTGCAGACCTATGCGACTGGGACTAATCCTAGGGAGGTCCAGACCGTAAGGGATGGCCCTGGGTCAGCCGGGGTGCGAGGGATATGTCGAAGACAACCTCACCTCTGGCCTAGCACCACGACCCTCAGTCGGCATGCGGTTTTAGTCGGTTCGAGTCCGATATAACCTCCCCTTCCGGCTCCTGCGGGGAAGATATCCGAGGGGATTTCCGCACGAAAAAAAAGGGACTAATAAAGTGTCGCTCAATAGCTCAGTTGGAAGTGCAGTCCCCCTGTAAGGGAAAGGTCGTGAGTTCGAGTCTCACTTGAGCATTTCATTTTTTCCAATGTTTTTCGAACTTAAAAAGTTAGCATAATAAATGCTATAAAAAATTCATTCAAAGGGACTAATGTTAGGATAATGATTAGTGGTATACCTTTTTTTTTTTTTTTTTTTTTTCGTGCGGAAATCCCCTCGGATACCCCACCTGCCGGAGCCGGAAGGGGAGGTTATGTCGGACTCGAACCGACTAAAACCGCACGCCGAGATTAGTGGTATACCAGTTCACATCATCTCAGTACGCTTACTATTACGTGTTAAAACGTAAGTTGCTCGAGAAGAATGTAGATGTATAAGGTGTATCCCATAAAATAAACAATACTTGTCAGAAAATCCAATTCTTCGCAAGTCAATTGTTCTACCTTAAAACGTTGGGAGATCCATGTAAATACTAAGCCGATTATTCATTTATTCAGTCCCTACTTTAAGGAACATCTGTCTTAAGTTGTTACGTAATTATGTAACCTAACAACATCTTATAGTGACCACATCAATATTAAAAATCTTTAACATTTTAAATAAATAAATATATTGAATTAGGTTGGGACCTGTTTAGGGATTACGTGTAATCACTATTATCACTAATTATATTTTTTATTATGTGCTCATTATAGTACTTAGCTTCTCAGTAAAGTCATTATACTAATGCCAAGCGTTTTATTAAATATTATTTTACAATAAATAACAATCTATGAGTATTTTTGTATTTAATGCGATACCATACTGTGCTTCCTATTGCGAAAATTGACAAAAATAGTTACAACAATCAGTCTATGATAGTCGACTACTGGACATAGGCCTCTCCAGATGTTCAGGCTTCAATGCAATGGAATGCTTCATTTCAACAAAACCCTCATCGGCCCATTAGCTCAGTTGGTTAGAGCGTCGTGCTAATAACGCGAAGGTCGCGGGTTCGATCCCCTCATGGGCCACAACTTTATTTTTGAGATTTATTTACTTTTTATGAATACTTTAGTATGAATATTATGCTAGTTTTGATATGAGTGACTGCGATCTAACCTGGGAGGAAAGCTTTAACCAGTCTCGTTCATCAATCAGCCGGTGTACTTGGTTGTAGGTGAGAATGGCTTAGCACCGGGAATTTGACAGTCACCATTTTATACGTACATACAAACATACTATTGCCTGTTTCCCTCCAGGAAATGCTGAGACATCCACCCGCCATCTGCTTCTATCCTTACACACTTCACGAGTTCTGCTGTCATTAAGTCTATCATTGATAGTGATGTTGGGAGGCTTTACTTTAGTAGAACGCTTCATTTTAACCAAACTCCCATCGGCCCATTAGCTCAGTTGGTTAGAGCGTCGTGCTAATAACGCGAAGGTCGCGGGTTCGATCCCCTCATGGGCCACAACTTTATTTTTGAGGTTCTAATTTACTTTTTTTTAAATTACTGCTCCAGGCATTTGAAAGGACCCCATAAACCTATTAGTCACCATTTTATACGTACATATAATCATACACTCACGCCTGATTCCCTCCGCATGAGGCAGAGACATCCACCCGCCATCTGCTTCTATCCTTACACACTTCATGAGTTCTGCTGTCGTTAAACCTGTCATGAAGTTTCTTACCTGAAACTCGTTGGACTGCTTCTCATGCACCTTGGTCTTGATGACGCAAGGGTGTAGGGTCGGCAGCGTCATGTTCAGTTCCGCGTCCAAGTACAGTTGGGTGCCGGGTGGTAGGTACAGATAGCCTGATACGACTATCTCGCGGGATTTCGGATTGAAGTTCAGTGATGCTAACGCTGTATATTTCGGCCCGATCTGTTTGTGAGTAAAAATATTTGATAATATTTGAAAATGTACAAGATATGCCCGCAGACATTATATTTCCATTTGTTGCGAAACTTATACCTTAAATTTTCACTGCGTTTTTACTTGTATGCAGCTTCTGAAAAATCTGACGTTTAATACTTACCATACATGAAAGTGGGGACTAGAAGTCGTGCCGTCATAATCATAGTCATAGTGCTCAGCGTTTTAGATGTATGTACAAAGTCAGAGATATATGTTCAAGGTCAGAGATGTATGTTCAAGGTCAGAGATGTATGTTCAAGGTCAGAGATGTATGTTCAAGGTCACGGTCATAGCATTATGATAATATACTTACTCCTTCGAACTGGAACTTCATATCGATAAGCCGTGGCTTGTGGAGAGTGAGTCTCGTGTCTACCTTTACGCCACTTAGCCGCTCGGCTTGCATGAAGCCGAAGGTAAACTTGGGGTCCAGTTTGGTCTCTCTAGACGTGGATACGTTGAAGCCTATGTCCATATGGCTTTGAGTTTTCTGAAGAAAAATATTGAATAACTTTAATAGTATTCGCTTGACCTGTGTAACCCGGCGAAATATAATTCAAGAACTAAAACATCACTTCACTTTATAAAAGACGACCAAGGGATAGGGCTGTAGGTATTCTCGTTACAAAGTTTTCGAATTCAAACATTGACTGTAAGGTATATCGAATTGTGACCGAAAGTTGAAAAACGTGTAATTTTTTTGCAATAATCGTAAGAGTCTTTATATACTGCAATCATACATAAAATTATTTTATAATAGAACTAGCTGATTCCCGCGGCTACACCTGCATAAATCATTGAACCCATTCCCACTACCCATGAGAAGCTATTACAGGGATGAAAAGTACACTATCTGTTAGTCCAGGCTATAATCTATCCCTGTACCAAATTTCAACCAAATGCGTTCAGCCCTGATTAACATAACAAATATCTTCACAATCTTTCACATTTATAATATTAACTAGCTTTTGCCCGCGGCTCCGCCCGCTGGATGTCGGTTATCGCGACTAAACATAGCCTAGCCTATGTCCTTTCTCAAGGTCTAATTTAACCTTATACCAAATTTCATCAAAATCGGTTCAATTGTTTAGGCGTGAAAGCGTAACATACATACAGACAGACAGATAGACAGAGTTACTTTCGAATTTATAATATTAGTATGGATAGTATAGGATTAATACTTACAATATTCCTCAGTATCGCATAGAAGTCATATGCAGGGTACGCTGAGAATATCATGGACAAATCTCCGTACAGATCGTGCCTGTAGCCGCCAGACTTCTCACTGTAAATCCCCTCGATCTTGATAGACTGTTTGGGGCTCTTGTAGAACTGATAGTCGAAGTGCAGTTTCGTGCCGTGGGTGGGCCCATTGATGGTGTAGTACCCTGTGAGGTGACTGGCCAGCTGTTTCGTTTGGAACTCAATCTCTACGTCACTTTGTGTCACGCTGCTTTTGGTTTTTACTCTTATTGTGCCTGTAAAAGAAGTCTAGATACTTATGATGGAGTTATAAGTTGGTAAATCTAGCGTCGGCAGCCTCTGTGACAAGGCGGTAGTGAACGCGACTGCTACAGAGAAGGTTCGGCTTTGATACGCAGTTCAAATGGCATGCATGGCAATTTTTTATGGCACTTATTTGACAGACAAGCACACGGCCTACCGGATAGAAAGTGGTTACCGTGGGCTATGTATGCAACGCCTATTATTTTTTGGTTTTTCGTGCTGAAAGCCTCTCGGATACCCCCCTGCTGGAGCTGGAAGGGAAGGTTATGTCGGACTCGAACCGACTAAAACCGCACGCCGACTGTGGTTTGTGGTGCTAGACCGGAGGTAAGATTGTCTTCCACATATCCCTCGCACCCCGGCTGACACAGGGCCATCCACGGTCTGGCCCTCCTCGGGAGGGGGGATAACGGTGTCCCCGACTCGCCCCCGGAATGGGGAGACGCGCTTCTGAGCGCGCCGCCGCCACCGCCGTGGCACTTAGTTGGTAGACAAGCACACGGCAAGTATGCAACACCAGGGGAGTTACACTTGTGGAATCTTCTTGCCGTTCTTGAATAACTAAGATCTGCCAAACCCGCAGTCAGAAACCGAGATGAAATCTTCGGATGTGACTGGGATTCACGCTAGCATGAAGAAAGGAAGTTAAAAGAGAACTGACCTGACAATTCCGCCACCCTTTCGTTATCGACGACCCAGTAGGCATGCGGCAACCACACATAACCGTACGTGATGTCATGCCTCACCAACGACATCACCGTGTCGAACTGTTTGCGCCCATCCACGTCCAGGCTAGCCGACAGAGACTTGTCATACGGCATGTTCCGGTACATAGCTTTTGCTTCTAGCCTACTCTTCTCTGATTGGAGAACAAGAAGCGCGGAACTTGTGGTGTTTGATATAGATAGGACGGCGTTGATCATACGTGTATCCTGTAAGAGATAGTTAGATATTAAGTACTTTGACGATTCCTGTGTTGTAGCGGAAGATCGGCCAACTGTTCAGCCATAGGTTTCTGCTTCGATTTATGCTCAATGTTACATGATTGTGCATTAAGTTGATTGCTTAAAATTAAAGGGTAAATCGTTGCCAAGTTGTTTAAACCCTTAATTACATTATTGTTGTTATTGCATCATTAATTATTCATTATTTGTTAGTACGAATAGTAGAAATACATTAGTATGTATTTACAAAAAAAGAACTTAATGAGAAAAACTCATTATAAACAAAGATCGTCGAGAAACTAGATTTGAAACGGGTAAACAAGTGGAGTTTTGAGCTATTCGGATGAACTAGTTAGGTTATCAATCAATTAGTTAATGACAACATAACGAAGAGTATATAAACCAAATATAGCAATGCTGTGCTTTAATCGTTCGACGTTTACCTTTGGTGAAACATCCTACTACATTCATTGAATTTATAAAAGCCATGTCGTACCAAACTATGGTTTTACCGGCGGTTCACACTGTTGCCAAACCATCTGGGACAACCTGCAACTCACAACACAGGGCGAAGAAACGAGTGAGGTTCACTTTGCCTAGTGAGCACAAGCATTATGACTCCAATAAGTCATGTAAGACCCTAACAAAAAGCTCTTCGAACATAGCGGAGCAGCACCCAGTTTACAGCGATGACAAGAACGAGAGATACTTAAACCCAGCGAAAAGGAACCGTCATAGGAATGAGCAACGAGATGTGAACGCACTCACTAGAGGACTTGGAGCATTCGACGATAAGCTTGGAACTTTTGTTCGAGTAACTTCCAGCACTGAGACAACCCCGCAATCTATTCCTGTACATCATCAACGCGAGCTTACATTGAAGTCGCGGGTCGAGCGTGCTTTACCTAGTACCTTGAAGTCTCCGGCCGAGTGTGGTGTACCTAATACCTTGAAGTCTCCGTCCGAGTGTGGTGTACCTGATACCTGGAAGTCTTCGGCTGAGCGTGGTGTACCTAATACCTGGAAGCCTTCGACTGAGCGTGGTGTACCTAACACCTTGAAGTCTCCGGCCGAGTGTGGTGAACCTAATACCTGGAAGTCTCCGGCTGAACGTCGTGAAATGAGATCTGTATCAATGGACTGCTCGTATCAAGAGCCAGAATGCCGAAGTGAAGAGTACATTCGACAATTATTTAGAAGACTCAGTTGTACTTCTCCAATAGAATTACAAATACTTGAATAGTGAACTGAAGAGTATGTATTCATTGTCTTAGTGTAGTTCCCAGTTAATAATAATAATTGTACCCCACCGGAGCCGGAAGGGGAGGCTATGTCAGATTCGAACAGACTAAAACCGCACGACGACTGAGGGTCGTAGTGCTAGGCCGGAAGTGAGGTTGTCTTCGACATATCCCTCGCACCCCAGCTGACACGAGGCCATCCCTTACGGTCTGGCCCTCCTCGGGATAATAGTAATAGTAAAAAAATATTATTGTACAAAATGTAACAAGTTATTTATTCGATAATATATTTTTTTAAAGTCTATGTTGTTTATTTTCTCTTACACTTGATGCAAAGGCTTACAGTATTTTAACAGCCTACTTTTCCCACGCTTTATAACTTGCACCTATACAACGGGCGTGGTGCAGAGGCGTTCCTATACAATGACAGTTCCAAAAATGCCGATACCAAACAATAAGCAGACCTCGGGCTTCAAAGTGCAAACTTTGGATGCAACTGGGAAATAGCTAAAATATAATATCCAAAAAATTAAAACTGGAGAAAAGAGATAGAGAAAAAGTAGGGAGAAAAGAGAGAGAGAGAGAGAGAGAGAGAGAGATATAAGCATACAATATAGGTGTTAGCAATTTTTTTGTCATCTGTGTAACTCTATTACTCTAAAGTATGCTGGAAGAAAACTCAACATTGAGTTAAGCTCGCCTTTGTACATAAAATATCCTATTATATTATGTTATGACTTTGTGTGTACTTTAAAGAATTTGAATATGAGAGAAGAGAGATGCAGAAAAGAGAGAGAGAGAGAGAGAGAGAGAGAGAGAGAGAGAGAGAGAGAGACAAAGAGAGAGAAAGAGAGAGAGATACTCACTTTACTATCCGGTGTGTCGAAAGAGAAGCTGACAACATTGGCAGTCTCGTTCTTATCCCATTTGTACTGGAACGCGTACGTGTCGGCAGTAGGGTCCGCTTTCTCTAACGACAGTATGTACTTGGCTGGACCGCTCATGAGGAAGTACGGGGCGTTGCGGAGATTCGTCATGTTCGGGAACTGGAAGCAGAAGTATAACACAATAAGGTAGAAGGATTCCGTACCCAAGAAGGAAAAAAGCCGGGCAATGCGAGTCGGTTTCACGCACCGAGAGTTCCGTAACTTAAGCTTTATCAACTTAATCAAAATATATTCTTCTTCCTTTAAGCGTCCTTTAAGCGGGGCGTAAAAAGGCATCTAACGAGGCCGTCAAGCTGAGTGCCACCACTGTTAACATGGTACATGTTTCCGACGGTGACCCTCTTTCTGAGACTTTGCCTTTAGCTTGACATCAGGCGAGGTGAAGTCAAATTGACGTGTCCTATATATACAAAAAAAAAATTGATTAAGTTGATATGGAAGATTATAAACCTGACTATGTGGTATGAATGTCAACTTGATACCTCCATGCATTCGTGAGAAAAAGTATTGACAGACAGACGGTATTATATTATATCAGACATTATAGGTGCATGCCTGTCGTGCGGTATGTTGGTATACATGCATCATGGCAGGTGTGTACTTATAGTGTCGCTCCCTAAAATTATTCGGTACGCTCTCTCCATACAATGTTACTTTACTTAAATAATGCACCTACTGAGTCTTTCTCTGCACCACCTTTGGTTGACTGGTAGAGAATGCCTATGACATTAAGTCTTGTGCATGAAGTTTTATAAATAAATAAAAAATTACTAGTTTAACAAAAAAATAATAAAAAAATAGTGCGGGCACCCCACACAGATGTCCTTCGGCCGACCAGCAGGGATGGTTATTTCGGATTCGAATCGACTAAAACAGCATGTCGTCTCAGATTTCATAATGTGGCCTAATAATTCCCTCGCAGCTTGTTTTATAGTACGTACCTGATACGAAGCGCACACTTTGATACCGATGGCCTTGTCGAAGGTGCTCCAACTGCACGTGTTCTGTTCCACCCTGTTCTTGTTCAACCCTTGCTGTTGCTTCTCTTTGTCACCGTGGAGGATTATAAGCTCCGATCTAATCAAACATTATAATAATTATTTCGTTTTTACATTTTATGTAACAAGGGGAAGTTGAGTCGCCCTAAAACTTATAATTTATAGGAAAAATTGAATTGAGTCAGACGCTCTGTATGGAAAAGATTGCGGGATCGAGTCCCGCCTGATGGTTTAATTTTTTCCTATCTAAATCGATTTGAATAGTTAGCATAGGTACTCGTACATTCGACAAAACGCGAGTAAAGTTTATTCCTAGAATAAACAGCCAATATCAGACATTATATTAGCTGGTTATTCTAGGAATAAACTTTACTCGCGTTTGATCGAACCGGCCCTTAATGCTATAAAATTTCATTCAAATTATATTACAACTAGTTTCTTAAGCTTTGGAATTATCTCTCTGGGATGGTTTTTCCAACCGATTACAATATGGAATTCTTTAATATAGGCATCAGAAGGTTCTTATAGGGTCAGCAGCACGAGTGCGACGTCCCTTTGAAGACATAGGCCACCGTAACCAATTCCCATAAAATGGGCCGTATTTCATTCACTACCCACAGTGAAGGCCGGACCGATGATCTATCCGCGCCTTCTAAGGTGGTGTTGATCGCTATCAACATTACCTAGTACTAAAGATATGGCGTAAACAGTACTTACTTGGCCGCGAAGATTTCTTGCTTGTCGATGGGCAGTTTGAGGTTCAGTCGCACGAGCGATAACCCTCGAACGCTGAGCGCGGCTTCAACAGCCGTGGCCGTGTACAGGCGCCAGTTGACGCGGATGCCACTTGCACTTAACCCACCCGCCACTACGCTCATAGTAGCCGCCACGTTCACCGCCACACTGGGTACATAAAAGGTTAATTATTCTTATATCTGGAAACATAAAATGAGCATAATAAATGCTATAAATAAATCATTCAAATATTTGGGCGCAGTCATCAAAATTCAATGTTTAAAAATGGTAGAAAAATCATTCATTGTTTCCAACAGTTCGTATGGTACGGGAGCTAGCAACGTTTTCGAGAAAGAATTTCAGGTCAGCTGATTTTGTGATATGCTGTCCTTCTTGCTCTTTCGGTTAGAGTCTGGGCTATCTGGCTGGCGGGAGCGGTTGCGTTCATTACTGCGCATCCTACCTGTCCAGGTGATAATCCTGGATTTTCAAAACATTTTAAGAGGCGTAATTTTTAATTTTTTGTTTTTAAATAAGACTACCTGACATACTTTTTTTATTGCCAGACATTTCTGACATTGCTAATTATGCGCCAGACGCGATTCTTTTAATTATTTTTTTTTAAATTTAAAAGTATTTTATAATGTCTGTAATTTTAATATTATGTTATTTAAAGATAAGAAAACTTAAAATTAATTTGCCAGACATTAATTCGATTGTTAAACCTTGAATTAAAGTAAAAAAGGTATGAAAAGTATTGCAGTATGATGCTAGTAGTTCGAAAGAGACAGTTGCAGAATAAGCTGAGAATAAGACAGAGAACCATTGCAAATATACCATTAATATTATCTGACCTCCTCCTCGTAACCTGTAGCCTAGCCCTGAATTCCTCAGTAAGGTACTGAGAGGATTCAGTGCTAAGCAGAACCAAAGGGGACTCAAACTGACACCTTGGAAAATGCCTCGCTCAATATTTATTGGTTCGCCGTTACTGCACACCCCTCGACATCCTGGATAGCTAAGAACTGTTCTCCATTGCCTCATACATGACGCCAAGAAGATGCACAGAGTTGTATCTACTTTATACAACTCTAGCACCCTCAGGAGCCATGTATGGGGTACAGAGTCGAACGCTTTCTTATAGTCTATCCAGCATGTCGATAGATTCTTACGGCTACGGCGAACTTGTTGACTAATGGCCATATCAATGAGGAGCTCCTTAGTAGCACGGGCCCCACTCCTACATCCCGAGCGCAGAATATGATACACCCGGGGATGGTATCCGCCATGTGTGACTATCCCTAGCATATTAAACTCACTTATAAGGGCCTCTACGTTTTGGCACCGGCCCGACGCACGCCTTCCAAAGGACCGGGACTCCATAGTCCCGAGAATCACGGAACAGAGAAACAAAATAATAATAATAATAGGCTGCTATCGAGTCAGGGTCGTTGTTTTTATGACCACTGGTGTTACCCACCTGCTCCATAAGACAGGAAGTACCTCGAACCCCAGTAACTATAGACCGATCACGTGTTTACCATCGGCCTATAAACTTCTTACATCTATTCTGAGAGATAAAATAACAAAGCACATCTCAACAAACACTGTTAATAGTGCCTCTCAGAATGGATGTAGGAGAACACTTTTTATTTAAAAAAATCTGATTACTACATGTGAATTATAAATAATTTATATTGAGTTTTTAAAGTTGTTTCAGCCTATAGTGACATCACAAAAAGAAGCATTTTCATAATCATCATCTTCATCGTCGCTGTCGTTGTCAGTGTCATTCATATCATCTTCTTGGGAACTTTCGTTTTCTTCTAAAACTCTATCATCTGCAACAGAAAAAAAAATTAACAGAATAATTCTTCTTTTTCTTTATAAAACATTTTAGTTATTGTTGATAAATGTTATATTTCATACTTACTTTGAATAATAATATCTGCAACTGAGGATGGTAATTGATCTCCCAAAAACCAGACAAAATCATATTTGTCATCGTTGATGGTCCAA
The DNA here is from genome assembly GCA_914829495.1 of Eilema sororculum. Taxonomy (NCBI): domain Eukaryota; kingdom Metazoa; phylum Arthropoda; class Insecta; order Lepidoptera; family Erebidae; genus Eilema; species Eilema sororculum. The sequence goes on from OU618532.1 coordinate 7,677,697, forward strand.
CCAGAAGCCATTGGAGATAAAGATGTTGGATGTTTTAAATGCGCATTTCTCCAAATTTTCGTCACGTAACGAACCCTCAATAAATGCTGTTGCAATTCCGCTTTACAGGGTGGCAAACTGGATGAGTCAAAGTTTCGAAATTTTTTGTCAAAGTTCTCGTCGGATTTTTTAGACTTAAACGTACTTGAAAATAAATGAAATCGAACATTATTAACATCCGAAGAATTTTTAACTCCATACATTTGACAAATAAATTTCTCCAGGGTTACAAACGTAGTTTCAAGTACTTCTTCGTTATCCGTAATTATATTTTCAAAAGCTAACTGGTATTCTTTAGAATTTTCTAACATTTTAAAAGGCTTAACTTTGCCTTTTCTAAAAAAAGCTGGCGTGTAATCACATCCGGTGATTGCGTGGAAGCACGGTAAAGCTTTGCATAAAGAGTCACCAAGAATTCGGTATAATTCATTGATGTTTATGTAACGCTGATGATTTCCAACACCCATGTTTATCCAGATTTTCAAAGATGCTTTTAGGTGATCCATATTTCCCAGAAGTATAATTAAAATATCAGAATCAGAACAGCGTATAACAACTTCTGCGTCAAAATCGATTTGGCAAATATAAAAATAATCCTAGAATCGGCTTCTTCGTGTTCTTCACACGATAATGATTCTTCAATAGTTTTAATTACTTTGTTATTTAACACTTTGTATGAATAACATTTATCGAAACTTACGTAAATGTTTTTATTACCAATGAAAGGCAACATGTCTTCACTATCCCAGTGATCAATAAAAAATTTAACTAAAGCTTCTTTAAATTGTATATTTTTAAGTTCAGCTGCGAAATGATGAGGCCGAATTTGGTTAGGACCGATTGAAACAGGGCTGGTTGCTTCTTCTCGCCGTGAACGTTCACAATCTTTGATAGAAGGTGAAAAATATTGGTCGAAGACAATATCAATCCGAACAGATTTCATCTGGGATATAGTACTTAGAAACTTCTTAGAAATACCGTCATAAGTTTGTGGCACATCTTTCATCAGATGCAACAAAAAAAAACCATCAACAAGACAAACATCAAAGGTTGACGGTTGTCGATCTATGGTGCCGTCCAATTTCTTCTCTATTAGCTTTGCTAATTGCGATTTGTCGGTTTTACATATTGAACCATCTGGATGACACATTGACGTTGGCATCGGGGTAAGTGGAAATGCCAAAACTTTTTCAACGTCAACCTTGTGAGTGAGAGAAATTCCCAACATTCTACCAAATAGATCTCTCTGTATTCGCAGCTCAACAACTTTATTTCGTAGCGTCAATTTCTTTTTTTTTGGCGCTTCAGCAAAATTTAAAACTTTATTTTTTTTAATTGGTTTATCAAATCTACTCTCATCATCTGCGCATTCATTGATAAATTGGCTCCTTAAATTCTCACCGTTCTCTTGAATATTCAATAAAAAATCTGCAACTTCAGGGCAAACAGGCTTTGAAGTAGAAATGTTGTACAGAGTTTCTTTATCTAATTGTGGATCGAATGGATTGCAATTTACTTTGAGAATTTCAATAAAATCAGCAATTTGTTTTTCATAGATTTTAATTCTGTTAGGTTGTAATTCTGCTGTTACATCTTGTAAGTTCCTTAAGCCACAAACATCAAAGACATGTGATATCAACGCTGCTCTTATGCTGTGACTTTTTGACCAACGTTGTCGTGCAGCTATAGAATTAGTAAAGTGAGCAATACCACTCAATCGTTTAGCTGCATCAGCATTTATTGTTTGTTCCAGAGTGAGATCTATCGGTATTCGTGAGAATGGTTTATCGGTTCTTTTAACACCGAAACATCCTTTATAAAAATCATCTTCTAGTCCAGGGTGGGTTTTCTTGACATTATTTAAATTTTCCGCATATTTTACACAATATCGAGCGTAGTTAGGCTGATTGAGAATAAAAAATAAATTTGCCATTTTCGGAATCACGTATTTAAACATTTCAAAGTCACCCATACGTATGCTTCTCGACAGGTTTATGTAGTGACTAATTAACTCGATGTAGATAACATAAAATTGTGCTGTTTTTCCATGGTCGCCTTGTCTGGAATTTTCTATATAACTTTTATAAGAATTCAGCAGTTCCGATAACACTTCATTTGGTATTAAATCTGTGCTCGTTGTTGGTGGTAACGAAATATTTTTGGTCTGATATTCTAGCAGATCTACATAAATTTGTCCTTTCACGAGATCATGTTCAGCATTCTTACTTTTTAAAAATTGATCGAAATGCAACATTTGTAAGCCTAATGCCATTAACGGGTGCAGACGTTTGCAGCGGTTAAAATGTTTACCCTCAATTATTCCATTGACGGACCCCGAAGCGATGATTTTACTCTCAATCATCATGTGAGATAACCCGCATTCATTGATGAAAGTACCAACAGCTTTAAAAAAAGCCATCTGGGTTGCAAGCTTCCTGCAGGGGCGCCGTATTCGCGTCCTATGTGATGGACGAGCTTCGGAGTTCTTGCAGGTAAATGCTGGCGTGCCGCAGGGTTCCGTTTTATCTCCCACTCTCTTTCTTCTGCATATCAATGACATGCTCTGTAACGGAAACATTCACTGCTATGCAGACGACAGCACCTTACACGGGAGTTATTACGCACATCCTGCGGCCAAGCAGTCTGATATCGCGGAAAAAAGGCAGCTTCTTGTCACTGAGCTGGACCGAATCCTGGACCACATTTCTCAATGGGGCGCTAGGAACCTGGTCGAGTTCAATGCCAAGAAGACCCAGGCATGTGCGTTTACAGCAAAGGTATCTCCTTTCCTTCCCCTTCCCACTCTTCAGAGCACACCACTGCCACTGCAGGATCACCTCACTATCCTCGGTATGGATGTTCGCTGCAAACTGAATAACAAAAACTATATCGAGAGTATCATCAAATCAGCCTCGCGTAAACTCGGAGTCCTGAACAGAGTGAGACGTTTTTTCACGCCGGAGCAGCGGTGTCTTCTATACAAGACCCAAATTCGTTCCTGCGTGGAATACTGCTCACATCTCTGGGACGGCTCCGCAAAGTACTTATTAGATGCTCTCGACAGGTTGCAGCGACGTGCGGTCCGCATTATTGGGGATCCTGAGGTCACGAACACCCTCGAGCCTTTGCAGATGCGTAGAGATGTTGCGTCTTTGGCAGTTTTCTACCGTCTCTACCATGGTGAATGTTCTGACGAGCTCTTCCAATTAGTCCCACCCTCCCCTTTCCTTCACAGGACGACACGTGCAGGGCTAAGATGTCATCCATTTACGGTGCAGAGTATACCTGCTAGAACCAAGCGTTTCAGTGATTCGTTCCTATGCCGCACCACTAAGACCTGGAATTCCCTGCCAGCTCACGTGTTTCCTTCTTCCTACAGTCCCGGGTCCTTTAAGCGGGGCGTGAAAAGGCATCTAATGAGGCCGTCAAGCTGAGTGCCACCACTGTTAACATGGTAAATGTTTACGATGGTGACCCTCTTTCCGAGACTTTGCCTTTAGCTTAACATCAGGCGAGGTGAAGTCAAATTGACGTGTCCTATGTAAAAAAAAAAAAAAAAAAAAAAAACATTGTCTATGATATCCATCTGTCTTATTTATTTGTGTGGGCAGCTCAATGTCACTGTACTTCAATTTATATTTCACGCGTACACTTAAAACATGCTGGCATTTTTTTAGTTTATCACCCACGAAAAGTATTATATTATCATTATGTCCTTTACAAAAAACACATTTTATTTTATCACTGACCATTGTAACCAAATTAAAAAATAAGCATTAAAATCTGAACAACAACAAACACGTGACACTAGACTGACGGCATCTTGTAATCTTGCCGGTCGCGCCACTGTCGCCGTCTGTCTCTTTCTCATTTTAACCCTACCTCACTAACCTTATTTTCTAGTAACATTATCACTAACCTTTCGTCTCTCAGACTACAAAATAAAACACAGACATTTATTTTAATCAGCCTCTTTTAATATGTTATACTAACTTAATCAACATTTTTGAGTATTAGGTAATGAAATAATAACATTTGTTTACTAAAAAAATAATCGATGCAATTATTACACATAGAAACAGTATGTTCCTCACAAATAGCCCTTTTGCAGCCCTTACAGAAATATTTCGTCATACGACGCTTTTTAGCAGGACAAAAGCTGCAAATTTTTCGTGTTCTGGGTGCTTCATGACTTGTACCCACCTGAGAGTCTTCAATATGAAGTATTTCGGCAATAATCTGCTTTAAATTTCGCTGTAAAGTTACTGTATCATAACGTTCTTTCAGCCAAGGTTTCATCAACTCGTTTGCAATTGCCAAAGCAAAAGGTCTTCTTTTCATAGGTTTATTATTATTCCGATTACGTTGGATACGTTTATGACATATGAGTTGACAATGGATAGGTTTAAAATGTTACAAAATAAGCACATCGGCCATCTATTTGTTTTGCGATTGGTAGACATGATCAAACACATTTTATCTACTGTATCAACAGCACCTTTTGTTGTGTTATAAAATTAAAAATGACTAATTAATACACTTTGTAAAAAAAGTTACATAGTTACTAACCTTTCGTTCGTCAGACGACGATATCGCGATATACACCAATATACTAAACGTCTTCCTGCGACGAATGCACACTGCACAGGAGTCACTTATAACGCAAAATATGCAGCTATTGAAAGCGGGCGGGGTGGCGGGGGACGGGAACTTGCCGATACATCAAATGCGCGGACTACTGGTAGCTTATTAGACGAATGGTTAGTGATCTAGGGTTAAACTGTCTCTCTCGAACTACTAGCATCATACTGCAATACTTTTCATGCCTTTTTTATTTTAATTCAAGGTTTAACAATCGAATTAATGTCTGGCAAATTAATTTTAAGTTTTCTTATCTTTAAATAACATAATATTAAAATTACAGACATTATAAAATACTTTTAAATTTAAAAAAATAAATTAAAAGAATCGCGTCTGGCGCATAATTAGCAATGTCAGAAATGTCTGGCAATAAAAAAACTATGTCAGGTAGTCTTATTTAAAAACAAAAAATGAAAAATTACGCTTCTTAAAATGTTTTTAAAATCCAGGATTATTACCTGGAGAGATAGGATGCGCAGCAATGAACGCAACCACTACCGCCAGCCAGATAGCCCAGACTCTAACCGAAAGAGCAAGAAGGACGGCATATCACAAAATCAGCTGACCTGAAATTCTCACTTTCAAAACGTTGCTAGCTCCTATACTAGTAAGAATGTTGGTAGATGGCTGCACCGCCCTTATAGACGGATATAAAGAGAAGGAAAATTTGGAATGATTCAAGTGGTGCTCAATAGTTCAGTTGGCAGAGCAGTCCCCCTGTAAGGGAAAGGTCGTGAGTTCGAGTCTCACTTGAACATTTCATTTTTTCCAATGTGTTTCGAACTTAAAAGTTAGCATAATAAATGCTATAAAAAAATCATTCAACTATTTAAGTATTTAAGGAATCTGCGGTAGCTTAGTGGTATGGGTAATGGACTGCTGAGACGAGGTCTCGGGTTCGATCCCAGGTTTACCTTGGCACACACCAATACTTTTCGAAGTTATGTGTGTATTTATCGCAGGTTTATAAGTGCCCGGTTAATGGCAATAGGCTCGCCACCTATTACATTGGGACCTAAATATAAACTGGCGAAATGTGGGTGCTAGCACCCCTGCCTACCCCTTCGGGGAATACAGGCGTGAGTTTATGTTATGTTATTTAAGAATTGCTTGTGTGGGTCGGTTGTGGTTTTGGTGGTTAGTGGCAGGCGCTTCACAACTGCTACTAACCACTATATCGAAGTCAGCCAAACCCCCAGATAGTCAGGCAAAAGCGGACTCCGGATTCCAAGGTGAAAGCGAGCAGGAATCTACTCGGAATATCCCCCCCTGCGGCCCGATGGGGGCAGTTATGACAGACTATTCGCCGATAGGTCATTAGGCGCTGAGTTAGAAGATTGCCTAAGACCTTCGCATCCCGGCTGACCCTCGTTTGCTAACCACGGTGTTCCTATTTCCATTCATCTCAAATACAACAGGAAAAATGAATCGCTTGGGCGGGAATCGAACCTGCGATCTTTCCCTTACAAGGGGAATGCCTTAATCTCGGTGGCCTCTTGATTAAGGCATTCCATAAGGGAAAGATCGCAGGTTCAAGTCCCGCCCAAGCGATTCATTTTTCCTTATGTATTTGATTTTTATTGTTAGCATACTTCATCATCAGCCCGCGGCAGTCCACTGCTGGACATAAGCCTCTCCCACAACACGCCACTTAGCCCGGTCTTCGGCTGTCCTCCTCCACTCTCCACCAGCCACTCAGCTAGCATACTTAATACTTTAAAACATTCATTTACAAGGTGTCTCCATTTTACCGCAGGAAAAAGGTGACTCCCGTGAACAAAAAAAATGATGAGGCAATTTTGGTGCTCATACCTCGGCCTCAATTTCCCCTCGAAGTCCAAGCTGCCGGATTGCGCGTACTTGTCGGTGACGGTACCCGACATCTTGGTGTTGACGTAGCTGGTCCCCATTAGGTTCATGTTCATCGGGAGGCCGCAGCCGGTCGGTATGGAGAACGTCGTGTCGAGGAATAGAGACGCCTTGTTGTATGAGATTTCCTGAAAAATAAAGTAGTATATGTGGGAGAATTCATAAAATTATGCTTTACAGTAACTTTTATGTATTACAATGATTTTTTTTTCATAACATTTATTATGCTAACTTTTTAAGTTCGAAATACATTGGGAAAAAGACTCGCTCTAGTGGGACTTGAACCCACGACCTTTCCCTTACAGGGGGAATGCGCTTCCAACTGAGCTATTGAGCTTCAAATTTCCCTTCTCTATAAATCCGTTTTTAAGGGCGACGGTGGACGACGGTTTTTTGTGTTGGTTCAAGTATTGATATGAAAAATAATGGTGTTATTGTACTTGAAGTTTGACTTAAGTCAGATTTCAGCATTGGAAATTGCACACAATCAAAAAAGCATGTAGTATTCAATGAAATTGCTTAGAATACGTTTTAGATATAGGCCAATGTGTGCCACTTCGGTCGTTCCTTCGTCAACAGACTAGATGTGGAAGCTGCATCATTAATAGCAATGAATTGTTTTTTGGCCGTAGTCAAATATATGTTTTTTTTTATAAAGGACACGTCAATTTGACTTCACCGCGCCTGATGTTAAGCTAAAGGCAAAGTCTCGGAAAGAGGGTCACCATCGTAAACATGTGCCATGTTAACAATGGTGGCACTCAGCTTGACGGCCTCATTAGATGCCTTTTCACGCCCCGCTTAAAGGACCCGGTACTGTAGGAAGAAGGAAACACGTGAGCTGGCTGAGAGTTCCAGGTCTTAGTGGTACGGCAAAGGAATTAGTCACTGAAACGCTTGGTTCTAGCAGGTATACTCTGTACCGAAAATAACATTACATTATTAGAAGACTAGTGAAGTATTGAATTGGAAGAGTCAACAACTCCCCACCCCACAGGGAGTATGTTCGGAGAACTTCCTTTTAGCTCAAGCCACGCTATATTCACGAACGACATTCGTCTTAGCCGTTAGCCATTTTGTAAAGGGCAAAAACCCGGCGAGTTTCCCCTACCTATCCATAATTGGATAAGGGTGGGAAGATAATCATGATGATTACTAGTTAATCCATATTATCTGTCTATCTGTATGTTACGCTTTCACGCCTAAACTACTAAACCAATTTTTAAGAAATTTGGTTGAGAAAGGCCATAGGCTATGTTTGGTCTCGATAGCCGACATCCACGCTAGCGGAGCCGCGGACAAATGGTAGTACAAAATCTCTTTGGTTAAAGAACTTACCTTGCCAGATAATATCTCCAGAACTCGCAGCTGTGGGTTCAACCTCGCCAAAGACTTCATGATCTCGTCGTCACCTTCGGCGTTCCAGTAAGAGATTTCGTTTCCAAACACTTTGATACCCAACTCTGCCATAGGGAACCTGTAAAGTACAATATGAGGTGTGAAAAATAAGCAAATCTTTAGGCTAACACCGATGACGTTACACCATATTTAGTGATAATGCTCCCCGTAAACATATCGTTTCAATCCCAAATTTGTTTCTATACCTCTATATTCAATAGTGACAGCCTCTGTGGCGTGGCGGTAGTGCACGCGACTGCCACGCAGGAGGCGCGGGTTCGATCGCAGCTCAGTGCAAATATTTGTACACATGAATATGGCTATTTGCATTGGTCTGGGTGTTTCTTTGTATAATATGTATGCATTTACATAAAAAGTGTCTAAGTATGTTTATCCGCATTCTAGATTCCATAACACTTGCTAATTAAGCTTACCATGGGACAGAGCGTTGTGTAGAACGTTATAGAATATTTATATTTACCTCCATTCAGCTTATCATCAGGCTATGTGAAGTCATATTTACGGGGGTATTTCGTAAAAATATCATACATAAATACATATTAACGGATCTTAATCCCCGAAAAGGTAGGCAGAGGTGTATAAACCCACATTTCATCTACTGTAATTATCAGCCCCACGTTGACAAATGGGAACTGTCATGAGATGTAGTTTTACTGTAATAAATTGTAAGAATTTCGATAGATAGCTCCTGCGTTTTCCTAAGATTTATGAAGACGAGAATTTTATCTATCCATGGAATGTACCTGGTCATTTTCTGGACAGATGAAATTCTGCTCTGTTGGCAAAGTATTCTAAAAAATAAATGATTAAAAAAACCCGACTGCCACTGGAAAGATCGAAATAAGTTTGATAGCAGGCTGTGCCCATTTGCCAATCATAAACCGAAAGAAATTTAATTATCCGCGGCGAATCAAATTACACCTCACATGTCCAAATCCGTCAAGCCGTTCAGGCTGTAGGCCGTTCCAAATATGTGGACATACATACATATAATATAGTCTCGAAAAACATTACCCTCCTTCCCTTCGCAGTCGGGTAAAAAGGACTGCTGCGTTCAAGCTCCGTCCCAAACGAAGATTTTTCAGATTCAAATGTTTTATCTCTTACCTATGTTTCAAAGCTTCGTTCTTGTACTCCAAATTATCAATTTTATCTCTCACTTCATCGGCTTCGTTGACAGATCGGAACACGCGTAAATTACTTATTTTTTCTGTCAATTTGTTTTTGTTCAAGACGCCGTCGTTGCCGAAGAATCTTTGAAAGTAACGTTCGAAGCCTTCTGCGCGGGCTTTCATCTGAAAATATAGCACAGAAATTATCAATACAATAGATCTAGTATAAAGTAAAGCCAACGAAGCGAAAAAAAAGGTAAACAATGTTTCAGCGGTTCCAAACTTTCTTATTTGAAAATGATTACGTATCACTTCATCAAGCGCGTTCCAGACAGGAATGAAATTGCTCATAAGATGGCGGATCTGACAGTTTTGAGCCGCTGTGCTAACAGCTTTCCTGTACTACGAAACACGCAACGACAGCTGTCGCTCGGTTGTCGCGTACATGTGACATGTGTGACAATGACAGAGAAAATAATCGCTAGTTATCACAACGTAACTCAGTAATGGTCACTTTGTTTACCCTTTTCCTCTCGTCTCGTTGGCTTAACTTTCAATCAATCAATCAATCAAACAATGAATTAGCCTATCGCAGTCCAACGCTGGACTTAGGCCTCCCCCAATGATGGGAGGCTTTGGCTTGCTGTTTCCATGCTGGTCAGACGGGTTGGTACAGGTTTTCTCTCACAGCGATATCGTCTGCGTAATTGTCCGTTTGTCGCCTACTACCACACCCTTCGAATGAGATGGGTGGTGAGACTTGTATCCATACTAATATTATAAATGCGAAAGTAACTCTCTGTCTGTCTGTATGTTAAGCTTTCACGCCTAAAAACTGAACCGATTTTGATGAATTTTGGTATAGGGGTAGATTAGACCATGAGAAAGGACATAGGCTATGTTTGGTTGCGATAACCGACAACCACGCGGGCGGAGCCACAGGTAAAAGCTAGTTATTAATACGTCACTTGTATTCACAGTATTCCTGGTTAATCCTTAGCTAAATTGTTTGAGTAAGAAGTGAGTTCAAGTCTTTAATGTAATAGCCAGGATTCGAATTCAGACCTCTCCATATCGTTAGGCCGACTCCTCAACCGACGCTATAAAGAGATCGAATCTATTTTATTACAAAGTACGTACCTCAAATAAGTTGATCGATTCACCGAACATGTCAACTGTCAGATTGACCGTCATAGATCGTGGGATATATGAATCAGGAGAGAATATCACGTTCGCTTCATAGTTACCACCTGAGAAACAAAACAATATTAAGTTAGGTAAAATTGCATTTTTTAATAAATTTAAAATTTGAATGAAATTTTTATAGCATTTATTATGCTAACTTTTAAATTCGAAATACACCGGGAAGAGAAGAAGCGCTCGAGTGGGATTTGAACACTTTTTTTTTTTCGTGAGGAAGTCCCCTCGGATACCCCCCCTGCCGGAGCCGGAAGGGGAGGTTATGTCGGACTCGAACCGACTAAAACCGCACGCCGACTGTGGGTCTTGGTGCTAGGCCGGAGGTGAGGTTGTCATCGACATATCCCTCGCACCCCGGCTGACCCAGGGCCATCCCTTACGGTCAGGCCCTCCTCAGGAGGGGGGACAACGGTGTCCCCAACTCGCCCCCGGAATGGGGAGGCGCGCTATTCAGCGCGCCGCCGCCGTGGCCTGCTTCTGCTGGGGTGACAGGCGGCTCCACTCGTAACCCCCAGGCCCGCGCTCATGGGGGACGGAGGTCAGTCAGTGCCCTCCGACGCCCGAGTGCCCTCCTTTGAACCCACGACCTTTCCCTCACAGGGGGAATGCTCTACCAACTGAGCTATTGAGCCACACACACCTGAATCACTTCAAATTTCCCTTCTCTTTATATCCGTCTTTAAGAGTGACAGTGGAGCCATCTACCAACTTTCTTACAAACTGTTGGAATCAATTAATGATTTTTCAACTATTTTTAAACATTGATTTTTGATGACTCCGCCCAAATATTTGAAAGAAATTTTTAGGAAAGGTCGTGGGTACAAGTCCCACTTGAGCGCTTCTTTTTCCCGGTGTATTTCGAACTTATAAATTATCATCATTCTTGCGTTAGTGCGGGTGCCCCAGTGCTAATGGCTCCTTTGGATTGTTTGTATAGACACAACGGCTTCAAAGCGAGAGTATTACTTAACCAAGCGTACCTGCATTATATTGATCGAAGAACACGCTCTGTTCGTAGTTTCTGCTGAACATTCTGAAGTCGGGGCTGTCTTCAAGGTTCGGGATCTGATTGCCTGAGAGCAGACCTTGGATCTCCACTCGCGATGGCAGAGACGATTCGCCCAAGTTCTTCAGATGACTCCACACGAATGTTGTTGCTGTGATATTCATAATTTGTTAATTTAAAAATAAAAGATTAGGCAGTTCTCTGCTAAAAGCGTCTGCAAAAATAGGGGATATTTTTTTTAATTAGGCAGACAATTAGGCAGAATATCAGCCTTATCCGTTTGATAAATCTTATCCATACTACAGCATGCTATTTTCAACCTTGACTAAATGGAGTAAGGTTGATATTGTATTAACATTTAAAATTACTCAACCCATTTTCCGCCTGATCTGAATCATAAAACAGTACTCATGTATATGTCAGTAGACGGCTTATGAACGTACGAGAAGCTCATCAAAAAGCAAAAGCTTACCTTGGTTAACAGCTTCGTGTCTAAGCGTATGGAATATTTTCCTTAACGTTTTCAAGTCGGGACACTTCATCACTTGGAGATACGACGCCAGTCTCACCTCTATGTTCATGTAGTCCGCGCGGTACGTCTCTAGGAAGTATTCGCTATAACAAAAACCTCAGGCTGAAATTCTTTAAAAGTACAGACTAGAACAAAACATGAAGAACTGAATATCTTATGTATTTAGCAATCGAGCACACAGCTTGGCACTTCAGTAGGTAATCTATATGCTTATCTGTGGAGACGGGATGATATAACATTTTTTTTTATGAAGGTCACGTCAATTTGACTTCACCTCGCCTGATGGTAAGCTAAAGGCAAAGTCTCGAAAGAGGGTCACCATCGTAAACATGTACCATGTTAACAGTGGTGGCACTCAGCTTGACGGCCTCATCAGAAGCCTTTTCACGCCCCGCTTAAAGGACCCGGGACTGTAGGAAGAAGGAAACACGTGAGCTGGGAGGGAGTTCTAGGTCTTAATGGTGCGGCAACATGATTCGATTATTCCTAGCATCCCGTTTTAAGATTTTGCCACTGGTACATAATATTATAGAAAAGCAAGCGCTAAGCAAGTGAGAGGGGAAGACAAGAAGGCAGAGAAAGGGTGATCTTACCCTGTTTCTCTTCCTCCCTTAAATTTGTTGACTTCGCTACTAGTATAATAGGGATAAGCAAACGCGAGCGGCAGGGGAAAACTAGGCGAGAAGGGGAACTTTACTGGATTAATTTTGATTATTTACTAAAATTTTTGCCTTCGCTGTTTAGTGTACTAAATAATACTAATACAGATAAGCAAGCGAGAGAGTTGTGGGAAGATGTCACGAGATGGAGAAATGGGGAACAGGGAAGTGTATTTGTTTAACAATTTTACATTTTACATTCACCACTGGTGCATATTAATACGGGTAACAAATGCGTGCAGCAGGGTACATTATGCGCAAAGGAGAAGTGGCTACAGGGGAAGATCACTTGATTAAGAAAAACATTATGCTTATATTTAAGATGATTTTTGCGAATGCCACTGAAACGTCGGTAGCTTAGTGGTTAAGGAGTCGACCTTACGATCGAGAGGTCCCGGGTTCGATCCTGACCATTACACTACCGACGTGAACTCACTCCTAGCACAAGCAATTTAGCTTAGTTGGAGGGGTTAGAGGGAATATTAGTAACGTCGATTCTAATTTTCTTTTAAAAAAAATAATTAAAAAAATAATACTAATACAGATTAGCAAGTGCAAGCGCTGGGGGAAGGTATAAGAGGGAGAAAAGGGGAATGGGGAAGTTAACTGATAGCTATTAAATTAATTTTTAGACTTCGCCACTGATGCATATTAATACAAATGAGCAAATGCGTACGGCAGGGGAAGGCGAGGCGAGAAGCAGAAATGGCGAAAGGGAAAGTTTACTTGTATAAAAACATTACTAATATAGATTATCAAATTTTAACGGAAGCGCATGCGGTGGAGCTTCATGAGGCGAGATGGAGGGGGAATATTATAAAAATGAACATGATTTATTATTATTCTACAACATTTTTGCCTTCGCAACTAGCATACTAAAACAGATAAGCAGGTGCAAGCGGTGAGGAGAGACGAGGTGAGCAAGAGATATAGGCAAGGGGAAGTTCACTTCAATATTAACATGATTTAATAAGAGCCTCCGTGGCATCGGTAGTGAACGCGGCCGCTACGCAGGAGGCGCGGTATCGATCCCCGCTCTATGCAAATATTTGTATGCATGAATATGGGTATTTGCATTAGTCTGGTCCAAGCTGTAAGTTTCGGGTGCGACTGGGATTAACGCTAAGATGATGAAGAAGAACATGATTTATTATTCTTATTCTTCAAGATTTTTGCGTTCGCCACTAGCATACTAATACAGATTATTTATTTATACAGATAAGCAGCTTGAAACGGTGGGGGAATACGAGGCAAGATATATCGGGAAGGGGGAAGGGGCAAGTTTACTTGATTATCAAAATTAAAATTTTTTTTTGTGATTTTGCTTTCGCCACTAGCATACTTGTCTTATACATATAAGCAAGCGCGCGCGGTAGGGGAAGACAAGGCGATCTTTCTCACTTCGTAAAGGAAAAAAGAATGGAAAGTAAGTTTAACAATATTGACATATTATTTATGTAGGTACCTATTTAGTGTATTTTTTTTAATTACGTAAATTTAAATAGTGCTTTCAAAAACTGTAGAAATACATGAAAAGCAAAGCCAAAAACGAAAGACAACAGATTTGACAGTTGAAAGACAAAAGCGACAACAACAGCTAACAGTAAAATCAGTATACTGGAAAGTCTTTACGATGTCATTTAAGACCTTGTTTCTTTGAAAACTTGGTGTCGTTTATACCCTTTTGCCATTGTATTCACGACTATTGCTTACCGTGTTTCAGTACAGGGTGTACGTCTGAACGCGTCTACGGCAGCCAGGCGAACAGGCACAGGAGTGTAGCTATCGCCGATAATGTTCATCAGTATATCTGCAAACTCTTGCTTAAAACCGCCAATGTTGCCCATAGCTTTCGTTGCTATTATGACCTGAAATTGAAACAGATATGTGAAAGATGAACATATATTTTGAGCTACTCGTTTTGTAATTCCACAACTTCTGTGGCGGCAGTGTATTTGGGTATTCTACTGACTAGTCAAATTAGTTACTTTTTACTAAACTATAAGTTATAAGGTAACTTGTATGAAAAAAAAAAAGGTTTAGTGACGTCATAAAATTTAATAGTCAAATCAGTTACTAATATAGGTTGGGTAGATGATTAAAAAAGAACTATAAATTAAGAACCGACGCAATTTTTACCGCTCTTTTACCATCCTTAATTTAATGACCTCAGTTAGATAATTTATTATAACTATAGGCTAATACCCAATTGACTGTTAAGTATGTGATTCTTGCTCTGTTCAAATATTTGCATTGGTCCGGGTGTTTCTATGTATAATACAAAAAGTGGCTGATATACAATGGATCGAACAAAAAGATAATAAAGCAAAGCCTTACGTTATTTCTGTCCTCCCTTGTCTTAATGACTCCTTTGCTAGCGATTTCTTTGACGATATTTTGAAATTCTTCCATTATAGCCATAGGTGTTTCCGCCTCGCAGCATTCACGCACTAAAAGTAAGTATTAAGATTTAATGCAGTAATAAAATTACGAGTAAACTAAAGAAATAAATCTCGAAGGTGCCACCATCATCATTCACCAACCTTGGTTGTATCCAAAGTTGATACCATCAGCGTCATAAATATCTTGACAATGAAGTCTCAAATTGATCTTAAAACTCTCGTACTATGAGCACATCAAACTGTTTCATTGATTTAAGTATGTTTCTCGCATTCTAGATTCCATAACACAAGCTATAAAAGCTTACCATGGGTCTAGATAGTGTTGTGTAGAATGTTGTGAAATATTTATCTAATATATAAAATTCTCGTGTCACAGTTTTCATTGCCATACTCCTCCGAAACGGCTTGACCGATTCTCATGAAATTTTGTGAGCATATTGAGTAGGTCTGAGAATCGGCCAACATCTATTTTTCATCCCCCTAAATGGTCCAGCGGGAACGGGATCTAAAAAATTGGCGGTACGAAGTTTGCCGGGACAGCTAGTTTATTTATATGTTATTATTGTTCGAACTAAAGCTGTGTACCAAATATCAGAACAATCGGTGAACTGGTAGGGTGTAAAAAACTAAATTAAGATCATTTTGAGCACTTTTTTCGTCAACATCTTTCTGATGCTTACTGTACTTTGAATTTCGGGGTACACTTTTCGACTTTTACTTCTTCATTTCACACTGTTTAGTTAGGGCATCGCGTCACTCACCCCCATGAGTATATATATACTCACGCCAAATCCTCAAAGAGGCAGGTAGAAATGTACTAACATCCATATTTCACCAACCGTGCGATGTGATGAGGTAATAGCAGTGAGAAAATTGGCACGTATGTCGTCTTCTTCGATCCATAACGTTACACCAGAACTTCTCAGCCATCCTTTCTATCGGTGGGACATCTAATGGCAAAATTGTGTACTAAATAGATACTTACAGTCTTTTCCACTGTGTTTGCAATAAGAGTGTAGCATAGAAGATACGGTGAAGCTGATCACTTTGTCGTTCTTCTGTTGGCGAAGTAGCTCCAGCATGCTGTCCAGCATTTGTGCCTTCGGCCTACAAAAGATATTTGTTATCAATTTGAGTGTGTAGCATTATTTCACGCGATTTTGAACGTCTAAGTGACTTTGTACTGCCGTAAACTTTGTCGCAATACTACTCTTACTAATTTTATGTAAAAGTTTGGGAAGATGTGTGTTTCGAATGTTGTTACTCAGTCATGGATTTTGGAAAAACACATGGGTTACTTTTTATCCCATGAATACAATTTTACGCGGGTGAAGCCACATCCAAGATGGAACTTGATAATTACTTTCGATGCTCTGTTGAATCATATACAGGGTGTATTTTTTAAATGGAGCACTAAGGGCTAGTACCTTAACCGTTGTAGTTACAGCAAAATGCTCTTAGGCTTTCCAAACGATTATATTTCATCTGGGGATCAAAAGACTATATGGGACCATATTAGATTTGAGTACTAGGAAAGAAGGACATCGCCAAAAACGTATCCCATACATTACAGTAAGAGAATTAAATTTCTGCAATGGTCAAACTACAATATCTACAATTTTCGAATCTGATGCGAATATCCTTATGTCATTCTTAGTATGAGTTGAGAAAATTCATGTTAGTTATTATTAATGAATTTCAGGCAAAATGTCTTCTAATATGAAAAATTGAAGTTAATACAGACATACAAGCTGTACAACGGAATATGTTCATTAACTTTTGACATTGATCAGACGATGAACGTATTGCTAGAATGTTTAATAGAGTGTTCCACTCACCTGGGTATCATGGCCATGGACATGAGCCACTCGTGTCTGGTCTCCTTGTCCACTGCGTTCTTCATTATCTTATCCTTGATGAGCTCCACGGAGCCTGGACTCGCAATGTACGGTAACGCGTCTAGGATGTGTTTACTGTAACAAACGGTTCAAATTATAAGTGACACCACTGGTACATGTTTACGATGGTGACCCTCTTTCCGAGACTTTGCCTTTACCTTAACATCAGGCGAGGTGAAGTCAAATTGAAGTGTCCTTTATAAAAAATATCTATTTGTCATTAAAAGTAATTTGATGTTGTTTTTTTAAAGAGTCCCATCTAGTAATGCTTAGTTGCTTTAGTTAGATGCGGGTTCACGTCTGTAATAACCGGGATTCGGAATCCTTGGCTTTGCATTTTTTAAATAAAGAACGTAACGTAATTTACTACATCACGTGATACTGGTCTAAAGGCAATAATTCGAATTGAGAGTGAAAAGGCATCTGATGAGGCCGTCAGCCTAAGTGCCCCCATGGTAACATGGTACATGTTTATAATGGTAACCCTCTTTCCGAGACTTTGCCTTTGAGCTTACCATTTTTTGGTAAAGTTAAGTCAAATTGACGTGTACTATATATATATTCAAAAAGAAACGCCAATGGGTTGTGAAGGTCAGGTGGCAATCCTTTCACGGAAAATATCAAAATTAAGTCGTGACGTAGTTAAGACTAGAAAAAGCGGGCCCCGGACTCCGAGATTAAGACCTCGGAGTCGATCAGAATAAACGCAAGGATAATGAGCGGTTTTCTAGTTAATTAAAACACCTGTCAAAAATCATACATTGTGTTTGTTTGTCCTCACTCACCTCGCAGTATTACAAATAGTAGGTGCTCTAGCCAACAGCTGTGAGAGCGCGGGATAGTCCAGTGGTCTCGCAGACCGCACGAGCCGGCCCCACAGGCCCACCGTCGAACTGCTATCCATCTTCGCATCTACGTTAGACGCGTGAGATTCTGTTGTTGAATCTTTTACCCTGGAATTGAGAACATGTTTTAGATTGACAGGCTGAGAGGGTATATGAGGCCCACGGAGGACAGAATTGTAACGGAGATGCCCCATTGATATTTCTCTCAATAAAAACGCGTCGCCAAATGCGGGTGGGAAGGGAGACGCGCGGGGTGTCAATAGTCGAATGACGTCATAGGCGTGACGTTCGTCCCCCACCTCCATCTAGTGAGGCATAGCGAAAGCGATGAGAAACAGAGCATGCAAATTGTCATTGTAGTTTGATAACTCGCCACATGTTTGGAACTACTAAGGAACTCGGGTGATAACTACTCGCCAGATCCTTGCACTAGAAGTATATAGTGACGTCACAGACCAAATTAGTCCATTTGACGTTTGGAAGGCTCTTGACTCGATTGCCTTGCAACAACCCCGCTATCATTTCCTTCTCCATGAGAGGCCTCATCGTGATGTTCGGGCTAAGCGAACTTAACCTGATTGTAGGACGATACGATATGCTTTTTTCATGAAGTTGGGAGTACAGACAGACGGCTATCGCTCCCACAACAGCAGTATACAACTGCTACTACTTCCAGTGGTGACGTCTTTGTCCGGAGGGGTGATCAGCCCATATAGAAGTATGGGCCATTTCACCCATTCCCGACTGCCATAGATATTCGTATAAAAACCGGAACCGACCGCTTAACGTGCTCCCCGAGGCACGGAGCAATTTATTTGTTTGGGGAATATGACTTACATGCATAACAACTTGAGCACATCCCTAGCCGGTTTTAGTCCACCAGTGTTATCTCCAACGTATGGGGCGTGATGATGCAGGAGGTTTGATCTTCTTACTATTTCTGACCAAGCTGCAAGGAAAAAGTCCATTAGTAAAGTAAAGCCAACGAAGCGAGAGAAAAAAGGTAAACAAAGTTTTGGCGGTTCCAAACATTTTTATTTGAAAATTATTACGTATCACTTCAAGCGCATTCCAGACAGGAATGAAATTACGCATAAGATGGCGGATCTAACAGTTTAGAACCGCTGTGTTGACAGCTTTCCTGTACTACGAAACACGCGACGACGGCTGTCGCTCGGCCATTGTCACGTAAGTGTAAAATGTACATGGACAGATAAAATAATCGCTAGTTATCGCAACGTAACTCAATAATGGTCGCTTTGTTTACCTTTTTTCTCTCGTCTCGTTGGCTTTACTTTAGATGACAGAGTTATGTTCATTTATGACGCCTCAGCAACACGTACGGGGCCAAAGTCAACCTCGCCAGGCTGGTACATCAGTTGATAGACGGACGAGCGCAAGATTTCGATGTTTGGGTCAGACGGAAATGGCTGACGCACAAGCAATATCTACTAAGCATTTCCTTTGACAAATAGGCTATTTGACTAATTCTTTTTTACTTTCGAAAAATGACCACTTTCTTATAATATAATGAACTGTAAAAGTAAAATTTTCGTACAACAAATAGTTTTCAAGATATTTGATTTGAAAAATTCAATTTGTTGCACCGCCCGAAAACGCTCCATACAAAAGCCCACGAAATTGTGACGTCACGTTTCGGTAGCGCGTAGTGCAAGAGAATATCGCATTTATCTCGGTCTACGTTGCGTTTACACGTATATAGTTCATATTAAAAGTTATTTCAAATTTAATAAGGAATCTAAAAAGTTATATATTTGAATTGAATTAAATTGTTTATATTTTGACTTTTTTTGGGAATTTCAAGTAATGAAAAATCATAGTTTCAGTGTAGATATGCAATATTTTATTTTGCAAGGCAAATTTTTTAAGAACAAGCTATCGTATTAAGCAGTATTGGGAAGAATAGACGACTTAGTCAAATAGCCCATTATAGATACGCTAGTTGCTTTATATTGCATACTGCCAGTCTTTTTACTCTGGCGGCCTCTGGTTGTATCATACCCGCCGGGCAGCCGATGCACTGCTTGTGTTATACAACAACATCTTCAGAATGCTGATGCGTCTTCCTCCAGACAGTAGCGCGTCACGCATGTTCGCAGAAGCACATGTTGACGGTTTTCATGCGATTATGCGTAAGAAAGTCGCCTCTATTCGTCGGCGTGTAAGAGAGAGTGGCAACAGTATTCTGAGGATGGTTGCTGCGCGGTTGGATTGCCCAATCCAAGAGAGATGGATGCGTATCCTGGTCGATTAAATGTGTACTGACTGGCCGAGAAAGTAAGTAGCTACCTAATGTGTGCATTATGAAAAAAAAAATAGGACATCAATTTTATTATTTCATTTTATTTTGTTTTAATTCGATTTTTTTCCTCAATTTAAATTACTTTTGTATTTTTTTCAATTTAAAGTATGACATCGATTTCATTTATAATTTCATTCAATTCCAATTTATTTTCTTTTTATTGTGATTTAATTATGATGCAAATTAATTGAATACTAACACTAGTTCTAAGTTATATTGTTACTAACCAGATATGAATCGTGTGATTTGAAATAAATAATTAAATTAAAATAAATTTATCTTCCATGAGCGCGGGCCAGCAGATAACGGTTCGAGGTAGTCGGTGCCCGAACAGAAGCTCAATAACACATCGGAGTTGTCAGCATTGGAAGCCAAGGATATTCGCGATCTAATCTAGCCTCTCAGAAGGTTCTCAAAAACGCTTCTCGTACTCAAGGAGGTCCCCTTATTATTAACTGGACCAATTGCGAACTGGACCTATTGCGAATTGGACATAATGCGACTAAAGGATATTAAGTTCATCCTTTCTAGGACATACTTTGTTGGAAAAAACGTGCAGATGTAACGAAAAATACCCATATACAGTAGGTATGTATAGTAGTTGGATATGTGCATACCCAACTACCGATATACCCACCTAATCGAAAAAGGAGGATACAGCACTCTTAAAAAAGGGACACTATACAGATCGTACCTTTAGGTTGGGACTCAACGACTTCCGAGTCGCTCTTGCTCAGTTCCTTAATCAGCACCAGGTCTTGTATGACGGTGGTCATCGCGCCGGAGTTCTTGCCCGAGAACGGCTCGAACAGGTGGCGCTCGCGACAGTTCACTTGCTTGTACACGTGATGGTCCACTGTGATGCGGCATTTGCTTTCCGACTTTAATACCGGCCACGTTTGGAATTTCTAGAATAAGTTTTTTTCATGTCAGTCATCGGAAATTTCCTCAGATCCCTCCAGCGGGCGTGGTTACACCGCACGGCCGTCTCAGACCATCAGTTGTTGTGGGATTTTTTTTATCGTGCGATAAATCCCCACGAATATCACACCCACGGAGCCGGTGGAGATGGCTATGTCGGACTCGAACCGACTAAAACGCACGCCGTCTTGGGTCCTTGGATGCCGGAGGTGAGATTGCCAAAAGCATATCTCTCGCACCCCGGCAGACCCAGGACCATCTCTTCCGAGATGGCCCCCTTCGGGTTGTGGGGACCACAGTGTCCCCATCAGTTGTTGTGGGTGCTTATCTTTCGCGCACGCTGACTGACCCAGGGCCGTAGAAGGCCCACAAGGTGTGGAACTACGGCGTCTCCATCTTTCCCCAGAAAAGGGGAATTTGCCTTGCCTGTCATTAAACTAAAGAAAAATTTTCAGGGATAATGGTCACAGTTATAAGATACAAATAATGCTACAACGATAGTTTTCACTTTGAAATACTTGGTCAGGTTCTTAAGGACCCATCAATGTGTGATAAGTTTGTTTTCACACCACCTGCTCGACAATGCCTCATTATATATCATGCAAACCTCACTCAAAGTAAATCATTATAGCCCTTGTCTTTTGCCGGGGTGTAATGTTGTACTGAATTTCATTATAACCCGCCGGGCAGTAATGTGATTCTCACTTCTCTTAGTTCTTATTGTTATGCATTTAAAGTCTAATTTCGTCAAAATTATTCGAAAATCGAGCTGGCCACGCCACGGCAAGCCGAACGAAAAAAAAAACAATACTTAAAACAAAAGCCGCGAGTATTTCAATACGGTGCAAAACTGCAAAAGAAGAAAGAATAAAACATTAAGAAAATGTCGAGTGACGAAATAGTATTTTAATAATTAAAATACTTTTTCTAGTAGCCCTGGTTTTTATTGTCTCGCAAAAGGTGTGAAAAGTAGAGTATACTCCTCAGGGATAAAACTGATTTTGCCTTGGGCGCGCTTAAATCCTTCACTGCTCTCAGGACTCCATTTTAATTCCCTCACTTCGCTCGGGAATTAACTCAAAACCCCCTCGCTACGCTCGGGAGTTAAATCTGGAGTCCTTCGTTACGCTCAGGATTCAATATCGCGCCCGTGACATAATACAGTGCTTTATCCTCCATACAATCTACTATTTATACCTTCAAAATTTTATAAACCAAATTATATTATGTTTGTACAAAACAATGCTACTTACGCTCTGGAAGTCATATCTGACGGTTTGCAATATCGACATGTACTTGTATCTGTTGGAGCACCGCGAGAGGTCACGTGTCTTCACTAGTATCAAACTAGTGTTCTCCTGGCCGCGTACTGAGTATTCTACATTGCAGATGCCGTGGATGTCTTGCTGCAAAAATTTAATTCGTTTGAATGAATCGCACTACACGGGTCCTACTTTTGCTTGCGCTAATGCGCATTAAGAAAAAGAAATAGAAAAGAAAGTACTGGGTGCACCCTTTTCTATTATTATGAATAATGATGGCAATCATTTCAAAGGAATATAATATTAGGTCCTTACATATGAAATTGGCGTTTTTCGTACTGGCCACTTTAATCACGATTTTCTCCTCTTCGGTAAGGAATTCCAAATTCAAATTTGTACAGCTATTTTTATTTTTTTATTTTTTTTAAGTGCTTTTTATCTAGCAATCTGCCTAGGTGTCTGGCATTAAGCTAGAGGTTATAAATTTTTTTTAGGTCTTGAATGGAATTAGTCCAGCGACTAATCCATTTCGTTATTACGGCTTTCTTTCTTTTTAGTCTAGTGAAGGTGCTGGACGTCTTATTCATCAAGGTGCAGGCGAGTGCATTGGGGTGAATTTCAATGCGTTTGGCATAGGTCTTAAGTTTATTTTGTATCTCCTGTTTCACCATTGGTATATTCAGGTCTCGATGGAGTTGATTGTTGGTCATATACCAAGGTGCGTTTGTTATCATACGTAAGATTTTAGATTGGAATCGTTGTAAAATTTCCAGATTTGAGTTTGACGCAGTTCCCCACAGTTCAATTCCATAAGACCAAACAGGTTTCAATATGCATTTGTATAGAAGGAGTTTATTTTCCAGTGATAACTTTGATTTTGCACTCATTAGCCAGTACATTTTCCTAAGTTGTAGCCCCACTGTTTTTCTTTTATTGAAGATGTGATTTCTCCACGTTAGTCTTCTGTCCATGTGTATGCCCAAGTATCTTACTGACTCGTTTTGAGGGATTTGAATCTTATTCAGCTCGACAGGAGGGCATGAGCCATGCCTAAGTGTAAACGTCACATGTACAGATTTGGTTTCATTTGCCTTTATGCGCCAGTGGATAAGCCAAGTAGATATTTCGTTCAAGCTTCGTTGCAACATGTTGGATGCAATTGCCGGATTTTCATGTGTAGCCAGCACTGCTGTATCGTCTGCGAATGTCCTGACGAGAACATTTGCTGTCAATGGTAAATCATAGGGATATAAGAGGTATAGCATTGGACCCATTACACTTCCTTGGGGCACACCTGCTTTAATATCGTATAATTCTGATCTGTCCTCACCTATCTTGACATAAAAGTGGCGACGAGTCAAGTATGATTTTAACAGAGTGTAGTAGCTAGGGGGAAGTGTTTTCAATATCTTATGTAGTAGGCCTTCGTGCCAAACCCGGTCAAAAGCCTTCTTCGTCTTCCGAGATCACACCCTTCGAGATCTTGACGTCAATAAACGTCTTACAATGAGAGTGTTAAGTGCCCTTCGATCGATTATGAAGAACTAAAGGATATAAGAATAATGTTAAAGTTGAGAAATATCTCATTCAGATCTGCCATAGAGGTTTATGTGCGAGGTTTAAAGTTAGTTCACAAATATGTTCTCTTTCAAACCAACATAACTATCCCTGTTAAAATCCAAATACTTATTACTTAGCATAGATACAATGTGAGTTAGTTTAATTGATGACATTTTATATTCTTTCACAAAACCCTAGCCAAGTTGCTAAATCAAATACACCCTTCTGTTTAATCCCAAAATTTGCATAAAAATCTATATTTAACAAGTCCCTTGAATCTTTACGCACCCCGTTTCATAAAAAGAGCACAAAGATAAATATCCCTCAGAATTTTGGCCAAACCAGTATTTAAACACCGAAATAGGGACTCAAACGAATTTTTTTTTTTGTACAAAAGCAGTATTAATTTCATTGACGAGTCGGTGGACCTGTTCAATACTTCCGTGAGCCGCACGAAATCCGAATTGGTGCGAGGGGATTATTTGCGCTTTATTAATTTCGGGTAGGAGTCTTTTCATGATGAGAGTTTCAAGCAATTTAGAAGTTGTAGGTAGGAGCCTTATAGGACGATAAGAAGAAACTTCATCAGGTTGCTTGCCAGGTTTTAGAATGAGAATTATTTCGGCTGTTTTCCATTGCTCGGGAATAAACTCGTTTCTGGATGGCATTGTAAATCTGCGTTAAGAACGTTATAGCAATCTCTGGCAGTTCCTTCATTAATTTTGCAGTTATGAGGTCATAGCCAGGAGCCTTTTTTGAGTCCAGTTTACTTCGTTTTTGAAAAAGTGTTTAATAGATGGTAAGAGCTGATGGACTTGGGACATACTCTCATTAACTTCGTCTATTTTTGTTGACCCTAAGTCTGGATTTGGAGTAAATATGCGAGACAGATGTTCAGCGAATAGATCTGCTTTCTCAATGTCACTTCTGGCCCAACTTCCGTCTTCCTTACGTAGGGGTGATTGGAAAGTAATTGGTATTTTAACCTTCTTAATGATTTTTCACAATGAGTAGTCCGTGGCTGAAGTAGCATCTATACTCTGTATATAATTCTCCAGGTTTTCATTTTTTTTTTTTTTTTTTTTTTAGTCACTTTGTTGTACTCGGTTTTGTGATCGGGATATATTTTTTTTTGCTGCCACCTTTTCCTAGCTTGTCTCTTTACAGTACAGCTATTTACTCATGTATTTGTGCTTCGATGACCGTCATTCATTTGTTTTTTTTTCTTCTGTTTTTTTCTGTTTGCGTCACTCATTTTACAAAATGGAAAACTTAAAATATCGCATTATTTACGAATACGAGTTCCGCCGTGGCACTAGTGCTGCGGAAACGACTCGAAGGGTGAATGATGTTTATGGCGGTTATGTTGCAAAAGAAAACACAGTTCGTTTTTGGTTCCAAAGTTTTCGTTCTGGAAATTTCGACCTGCAGAACAAGCCCCGTGGACGGCCTGAGACCCAAGTTGATAATGAAGTATTGAAGGCTATTGTGGAAGCGGATCCATCGCAAACCACGTCCGAGTTAGCTGCAGGCTGCGGTGTTAGTGATAAAACTGTTTTGATTCACTTAAAGCAAATTGGGAAGACTAAAAAGCTTGAAAGGTGGGTACCTCACGAATTGACTGAAGCAAACCGGCAAACGCGCGTCGACTGCTGCCTTACATTACTGAATCGGCACAATAATGAAGGTATTTTAAACCGAATCATTACCTGTGATGAAAAATGGATACTTTACGATTATCGGAAGCGCTCAGCGCAATGGTTGGATCCTGGCCAGCCAGCCAAATCCTGCCCCAAGCGAAAATTAACCCCAAAAAAGTTACTTGTGAGCGTTTGGTGGACTAGTGCCGGTATTGTTTATTACAGTTTTCTCAAATCTGGCCAGACTATTACGGCTGATGTCTATTGTCAGCAATTGCAAAAAATGATAGAAAAGCTAGCGGCTAAACAACCTAGGCTGGTCAATCGCTCCACGCCACTGCTGCTTCACTACAACGCTAGACCACACACCGCACAACAGAAGGCTACCAAATTAGAAGAGCTTCAATTGGAATGTCTAAGACATCCTCCGTACTCCCCGGACCTTGCTCCAACAGATTACCATTTTTTTCGAAATTTGGACAACTTCTTGCAAGGGAAAAAATTCAACTCTGATGGGGCAGTCCAAATCGCCTTCACAGATTTTATTGATTCCCGTCCGACTGGTTTTTTTAGTAAAGGGATCAATGAACTACCTATGAGATGGCAAAAGTGCATAGAAAACAATGGTTCATACTTTGATTAATTAAATATATTATATTTAAAAATATTCGACTTTTTGTTCCTCCCATACAAAACGCCAATTTCATATGTAAGGACCTAATATTATATAAGGCGTTAAAAGTGGACGAGTAATGTGGACACCTGATGAATGGTAACGCGTCGTCGCATCGCAGATTTGTACGAAGCGGCAGTGCAACGGAAATTGCCACGTTGCGTTGTGCGGCGTCGTCGATTTTTGCGATGTGTTGTCGCAACGCACTGTTGTGGCTTGGCCCTTATTAATGATCTCTGTATATCAGTTTCCTTCATTCTTTCGGAAGCTTTTGTGTTAAGAAAAATTCACCTACAGGTATACCAATGGACGAGATTCTGATGCCGGCTTTCTATTCAGGGTTGTGACGTCACAGTGTCATTTTCGGAAAAGTCTACATACTAATCAAAAACAAGGATACTGCAGATTCCAAAGTGCAACCAAAGTGTTTAGCTGTTCTACTTGCAAGTGAGATGGGCTTCGGCCCCAATTGTATTTGTAGGGCTCTGTATATCTGTTCCCAATCTAATAGATCAAACATTTTAAAAAGTCCTTACCTCAACACCGTTGAAGTGTATGTCAAAACGCTTCATAGTGTTTTGGAAGAGCGTCAGTATGGCTCTTTTGAAGTTGAGCACCGAGTCTTCTTCCTGCTCTTCCGGGCATATCTCTGATATCGCGCCATCGTGGAACGCGAACCTGAAAAAAGGTAGTCCGTACAGTAATGAAAACTACGAAAGTAGTGTAGTGGGACGACAGGACCGACTGCAGTGCAAGAAAGCCCGGGCTTAAGGTGAGATTATGATTTTTTTGTAGCAGTATGGCAACTCAGTTAGAAAATTGTGGATGTAAAATACTTAGGCTACCTCTTATGGTATACACCAGGTTATACAGTCTATAGAGGCATGGGTAAACACATATTAGACAAAGTATTGGTCTGGAAAAAGTCCATACTATTATTAAAAATGTGAAAGTAACTCTGTCTGTTAGGCTTTCATACCTAAACCACTGAACCAAATTTGATGAAATTTAGTATAGGGGTAGATCAGAGCTTGAGAAAGGACATAGGCTATGTTTGGTCACGATAACCGACATCCACGCGGGTGGAGCAGCGGGAAATGACTAGTTGATTATTATTTAACTCACGATTTTTTTTAAAACACTACATTTTGATAGTAAAATCATTTACACATTTCATTAGTAATTAGACCTCATTATTTTAACATAGATAACATAAATAGTAATAAGTACACATATTGGTCTAGCGTTTCAAAGGTTTCTTTATCACTATATCTATACAAAATAATGTTGTGTGGACATCTAGTGTTAACGGGCCAAGTTCATTTAGTATCTCTTAAGGACTTAAAGGTCAACATTATATGATGAATGATGAGTAATTCAAAATAGATTAATAGAGATATTGGTCTCCTTCAATCAGGGCTGTTCATGGCCAAGTTACCAGTCACCAATTAAACGGAACATATAAAATGTCAAAGACAAAAAATCAGTCTAACGTTTAGTAAATGGACCACACAGGTTTAAAACATATCCCCGTTTTGAGAAGTATCCGGCATGAAATTCAGAGGAGTAACAAGAGCCTATATACAAAATAAAAAATTGTTGATCCTAAATTATTCTAGACTACAATACAACATAGAAGGCTGAATGGGTGAAGGTACAGCACAGCCATTTAGCGTCGGTAGTTTAGTGGTTAAAGAGTGTGTCGAAAACTGTTTGTGACATTACACATCTAACTCAAGCAATTTTGGCTTTGCTTGCGGGGCTAGGCTAAGATCTCACGGAGCGGTTTTTAATCGCGTCCGTCGCTGTTGCGGCTATTCTCAGATTTTTTGCGCGGCAGATTTTCTGGGCAATCGCCTACAACCACGGCTGACGAGGTTAAAAACTGCTTCGTGAGTTCTAGCCTTAGAGGGAATATTAGTAATATAAGTAATATTTTTAAATAAGAATCAAAATTCAAGCATCTAAATGTAAGATATAGTAAGAGTTGTCACCTGAGATCGTGCAATGACACAGCATGTATAAACTTCTCGGCCCTCTCAACTGGATAGCTCTCATCTTGATCTATGAGTGTGACCTCCCTCAGCTGCAGCAAGCCTTCACACGGACTTATGAACTGGATTTGTGGCTGTAATCAATGTACACCAATATTAGAATGGTACTTCCAATAATATTTAGTAATA
Source organism: Eilema sororculum (assembly GCA_914829495.1). Taxonomy (NCBI): domain Eukaryota; kingdom Metazoa; phylum Arthropoda; class Insecta; order Lepidoptera; family Erebidae; genus Eilema; species Eilema sororculum. The sequence goes on from OU618532.1 coordinate 7,705,881, forward strand.
ATAGTAGTAATATTTAGTAGAATGTTGTCGAATATTTATTTATTATCATTATTTATTTATGTGTATGCAACTTTCAGAAGGGTTTTAAAAGGTTCTTATAGATTCAGCAGCATGGGTGAGATGCACCTAGTGTTGCATACTTCTCTAGGCCACAGTAATCACTTCCCAAGTGCTATCAAAAATACCAATCAAATTGAGAACCTCCTCCTTTTTTAAGTCAGTTAAAAATAACTTACCACAGCCCTAATGTCCAAAGTAGATCTGTTGTTACTGGAGCCAGCAAAGTATGTTTCCACATTTACTTTATACTCATAGTGGTAAATAACATCCAATAGGTACTTGAACTTCTCGGACGCTGTAATAAGAAGTAATAATCTGTTATATATTTTTTACAGAAACATGGTTCACAGATTTTATAATAAGAATTATGTGTTTAATATTTCCTGCTTTAGCAGCATATAAACATTCTTGTATACTGTATTTTTTTATTTGGGACTGATGTGACCTTTCACGTCACCTAACTAATATATTTATTATTTATTTATTTATCAACTCCTAAACCAAGTCTTCAGACTTCAAATAAACTGATACCTTAAGTTTAGTTTATTTTTTATTTCAATTTTTATATTATGATTGTTTTGACGTTATTTCGAATAGGTATACGGTTTTAAAAAGCCACCGCTTGAATTACAATTTATTAAATTATTCTAACGTTAACTTTATTCAAATTATGACAAGGTTCAATAATATTAGGTATTTCAAGAAAACTTTAAAAATAAAATACTTACGTGCACATGATGGTTGCCCACATATGAACGGATCTTTTAGAGAATCTGTAAAAAGAAAACTGATTTGTAAAAGCGATACTAACATCAGTAACAATATCATAATTATCTGATCCGGCGTACATCGTACCGCCAAATATTATGCCACCCGCGTGGCGTCTGATCCCGTTCCCACTGCACCCTCCACTATCATAAGCATGTATTATACATATCAACCTTCTTCTCGAGTTACTCTATCTATTAAAAGAAACCGCATCAAAATCTGTAGCGTAGTTTTGAAGATATAAGCATACATAGGGACGGACAGACGCGGAAGGTGACTTGTTTTCATAGATTTTGACAATTCTTTTGTTTACAAATCAAAGTTGACAGCACTTGACACTTGACAGATTTGGAAGCTTTTTTAAGCTTTTTTCGGTTTGGAAATAAAATTGAAAGGTTGAAAGTTCGATAGTAGGTACTGTGATTGATATATAAATTGATAAATAATGCTCTGCACCACATTTTGTTTCACGTATGATTTGTTCAGTATAAAAACGTGGTTTTCGTGATTGAAAAGTGTATCAAAAACATGGGCTTTGTGAGGGGTAGCGTAGCTAAAATTAAACTTGAGCTTAGTGTTCTGTTGCAGCTATGTTAACCCTGTGATTTTCTAACAGATGGCGTTAGTAGTAGTTACTGATGTACTATTGGTATACCTACCTACAGTAGACTTTGACTGTACTGTATTTTCAGGATAAGGTAGCCTTAATAGGATGGGTCTTATACTCGTCCTATTAATCAATTCGATGCATCTGATAAACAACAGATGAGGCCATCTGGTAGGCTCACAGAAATACGAGTTCGTTATATATTTTAGAACTTACAGAATAATTATTATCTGTGGTTTTATCGATAATACCTATTTACCTACTTACCTAAGTTATTGATTCTAGTTATGCATTATCTCAAGAAGTTCATTCATTTAGCAGTTGATAACTTTATCCTCATTGAGAAATAATAATGATTATTCATCACGGTTTTGGAGTATAGATACCTACAATACTTTTGGATTTAGCATATTTTCTGTACTTACTACTAATGTTAGTAGGTATAGGTACCTACCTATGGGTTCTTGGATGGTTCGGAGTTAGAGACATATACATATAAAGGATGGACAAAAGCAGGGTGAATTTGAATGTTCCACTAGCTAGGTACGCTATGTGCAATAATGGCTGGTCTTTATTAGTCGTAGCTATGTAGGTACGTGGAGTAGGTAGGTACCTACATGGTAATCAGTTCCAGAATGTTCCTTCTAAGAAAAAGCCAAGATAAGAAAAAGGCAACTACCTAACTATTGCGGTCACAAATTCAAAAGTAATGGTAGTTTTCGGAACGATGTTGTCTCTGCCTACCCCAATGGGAAAGAGATGTGGTTGTAAATACCTACACATAATAATAACTACCTGCGTAATTCGCACAATTTTCAGTCCGAAAATATGATTATACTATTGTAAAGTTATAACGCAGAAAACATGGCCTTATGTCGCGCGTCCTCGTTCCTTGGTCGGTTATTTATGAAATATAATAAATCAAGGGATGATGCGCAAAGATTTAGCCGAGGAGATACGCGAATGGTGAATTTTAGTTATCTTCATCTTACCCTCGTTTCAAGGGTCACAGCTTTTAGTTACTCGACTGATAAGACTATGTAGTTACTTGTACACAACTGCAAAAATTCGCCTCTTAATTAAAAACATTATGAAATCTGGTTTAGATTAAGAAATTCAGATCCACTTTATTAGTAAGCTTGACTGTTGGATTTATGCAGAGTAGAGAGAGAGTAAGGACTCAAAGCGGAAATCTGGCAAGGGCCAGATTTCCGCTTTCTATATTATCTATCCCTATCCATTCTAACCCAGCTGCCTTCTTAAGATATTCCACCTCAACTTCCTTCACTCTAGGACTCGCAATCTGTTCTTCGGTATTGTGTGCCGCTTCAGCTTGATAATTTTGCGAGTACTTATAAGGAAAGTGGAGTAGCAGGAAAGGATTTGGAGGAATCAGGTTATGCAGGTCTTTTGAATGATTTTTTAAGCATTTAGTATGCTAACTATTCAACTGGTAGCTTAGTGGCTAAAGCATTCTCCCTGTAAGAGAAGGAACACGGGTTTGAATCCTACCTAGAACAATTAAAAATTACCTTATTCAAGTTTAACTTCTTACTTACTCTACATAATATGTATTGATGCGAATTATTAGGCTTCTTGATTCTTCAGATAAAATTAAGATGTAAAAATGCCGATTAAAGACCATGATCAAGATATCATAACTCGATAATAAGACCCTGTGCCTATACGTTTTTGTAAGTGCGAAATCCATTCATTGAATGAGGTTTGCAGATTCAGGCTATGGGCATGCGGTCCATTTTTAATAACAAACTTCAAAGAAGGACAATGTGTATGATTTAGGTAACGCAATATCTCTGACTGATTGCGATCCAATTTTAATTAATAGGTAATTTAAGAAATAATTTGTTTTTGGCTGCAGATATCTCTTTCTCGTTTAACTCTACGTGTACGGTAGTTAATCGAGAAATGAAATCAATGAATGAAGCGATCAGGCTCAGGATGCTATTACGGTATTATTAATTTAAACTTTGAAATTTCAATGTTAAGCATCATTTGGCTTTAGGTTTATGATATCAAGATTATATTTAATTATAATTCACCTCTTCTTTTCCACCTATCCCTAACCCTACGGGGATAAAGACGTGATTGTATGTACATACCTATCCCTATGTACCTATTTAATTAGAGTCAGTTACAACCAACCAAAAGTGTTAGATATAAAGCTCAAACTTGAAACCATTTCAAGTTTATTACACTCACTATAGATCATAAATAAAACACTGAATTCGGTCCCATTTGGCGTGCTAGGTACCTACTTAATACTACGTAATCTGAGTTATGTCAGTACCATCACTCTGTGACCGAATGCTTCTCGCAAAATGCCGCGGGTTTGTGCATATTTAAAATTGTAATACGCATCTGATAGCAGGGGAAATTACCGGCTCTTAAATCTCCACGAGACACGACTCACGAGTGCTGGTTTTATGATTTCGGGGACATCAATTCGTTGTTGAAACGGAAATGTCTCTTATTGAGCACAATCAGGTCCCACGATCAATGTTCATCGCGTTATCGGACACGTCTATCGGGGTTCGATTCTGAAATACATATTATGGGAATATCATATAATATAAGGATAGCCTCTTAGGGCCCATTAATTTTCGTGTCCATGGCACTTCGGTTTCACAGAGTAATTTGACTAAATATTTTTTTTGCATGCATAATTTTGAAAGTTTTATGGATGTACGCAGAAATAAGGAATCTAAAGTAGCAGTGGTTTGGCCAAATCTATTGAAGTACCAGTGAAAAAGTGGAAGTACCTAAGTCCTAAAGTGCAAATCGAAAGAATGAAGGAAAGTTGAACGCCACCCAGCCAGATGGACTAACGACCTAAAAATACCTGGCTGACATGAACTGGATATGGAAGTGCTCATTGGGAAAGGCGTAGATCCAGCAGTGGAATGCGATAGGCTAATTATTATTGATTGATTGATTTGTACTACTGAACAGTGAGCAGTAATGCCGAACTTAAGACGTAGAATCCCCAGTCTGTATGCAGGAATCAATAACAACCAGTCATAACGGTTCACAATGTCTGCCCGTGTAATATGCGTAAAAAATATTCCGCACGCAGTCCTCATTTTTTTTAAATGGAATATGGAGGCAAACTAAGGCATAATGGTAAGGAATCACCGCCACCCATGGACACCCGCAATACTAGAGGAGTCACAAGTGCGTTGCCTTCCTTTTAAATGAGAGTAAGCTCTTTTCTTGAAGGTTTGAAGGTCGTATTGGTTCGGAAATACCGCAGGTGACAGTTCATTCCACAGTTTAGTTGTGCGAGGCAGAAACGCACAGTTGTGGACCGCCAGCTGACCAGATGGTGAGTGTGGAACTGCTGCCGCGTGGAACGAAATAGGTGACGGGGATCAATCCGATCAATTCCTCGGAGCACTCCCCATAGTATAGGCGATAGAAGATACAGAACGAAGCCAAAGCTCTACGCAGTGCCAGAGTTTAGCCGTTTTGAGCTCATGCAGCTATGTGGCCTTTGGCGACCATTGGAATCAAATTAGACCCGTATGAAAAGAATAAACAGGAACTTGAAGCAATAAACTAATTAGGTACTTACAAACAAAGCACACAAACCAACAACATCATGAGACAAACAATTTAAAACTATTAATAATTATTATTTGACGATAACCAATGGAAGTTTTTTTTTTTACCACTAAGGTGGCAGGAAAGCACGCGGCCCACCTGATGGAAAGTTGTTACCGTGGCCTATCGATGTGTGACGATAACACGAGGTTATTATGGCCGCGGTATTCTTTTTAATACTATTTAGGTGGCAGATGTCGCTGTGGAGAAGAAGTTGGTAGCTTTAGACACCATGGTCTGTCATGCAGCAGGAGCGCGGGACGGCTTTCGCGGCACGCATACATCAGTGACATAATTATTCCGTTGGGCTATTGCCACTGCCGGCGTTCCAGCCATTTTAGAACCTACTGGTTTGGTGCGCGACGATGGCAAGAGGCCGGATGTAATGTCATTGGTGCCTTGGAAGATGGCAAGGCGTTTAGTGCGGGATGCAAGATATACTGACAACCTTGCGACTTCCCATCTTTCAGGGATTACGAACGGTGCTTGCGCTGCTGCCAGGCCTCCGTCATGCTTAAGGCCACGTGCCTACCGCTCGGCGTATCATCGACGATACAACCAGTGTTTCCAGATTGTAACTTTTGTGACATTTTGCGTAACTTTTGACCCTCTTATGTAACTTCTACGTAACACAACTCAAAATGTAACATTACTAATAACTATTGGCGTATCGTTTTGGGGTCAACATCAGTTAGTGTTCTGTAGTTTGTGTTCAATATTAATTATACAATTCGCTATCCTTATCAGCAGTAATACTAACCGTAAGGTTATAGAAATCGCTTGAATGGAAGTGATAACTATTAATGAATCTAATCATTATCATCTATATATATAAAAATGAACCCCTATTTCCCTTGGTCACGACATCACGCCTGAACGGCTGAACCGATTTCGCTAATTCTTTTTTTGTTGTGTTCGTTATTGTTAGGAGAAGGTTCTTATGAAAGAAAAAATGAAGAAAATTGCGCGGAAAATTAGAAAATATAAGAATACATAACCACCATATAAAATAGCTGATCCGACATACACCATGTCTAAATTTTGAATTTGGAATACGAATTGGAAAAAAATGTGTTTATTATTCTAATACTGCTGTATGATATTCTTCTATGTTATCTGACGTTTGATATAGAATTGACATAATGCGTGCAAATATCGTCAGAGGGTGATTAGTAGACATTGTTCTGAATTAACAAAATGCCCATTGCTTGGGCCGCGAAAATATTTATGGTGGCTATTTTTTTATTTATGAACGCCCTTGAGCGTAGAGGTATATGGTTGTATGGGTCCCATAGGTATATAGGCTCCGTAGGTGTAAGTATGGGCCCCGGTGACCTATTAGTGTCGAGAGCTCCGTGGGCGTATAGGTGGTATAGGGCCCGAATCGAAATGCTTTCCGTTCTCAAAATAAATAGAGAGAATTTGATACAGCTATTTGATTCTAATTTCTAAGGCGAAACGAAGTTTGCCGGGACAGCTAGTTATATATAAAACTAAAACATATCTGATTGACTAATAAAAAACATACTCGCACGGCGGGCAACACAGTATCGACTCTATGGGCGCGTACTCAAGGTACAATTCTTTTCATTCTGAGCAGCAGGTTTTATTTTAAGATTTTGTAGACTATTAAAGCGTAGATATTTTCGCTTTTGTATGGGAGTGATGTATCTGTTACGTAGTAACTATTTATTAATCTGTGCTGCTGCTGCTTCGGCAGAGCCCCTCAAACGACACCAGTAGTATTTAGGTACATATTTGAGCCGCTCATGGGGTCCAAGTGCTTGTCTATTAATCAAAGAAACAACTAAACGCTTAATAGACAATACCCGTGACCAGAGGGCTGGTTTATTCCTTGCGCAAAGGATTCGCATTGCCATTCAACGTGGCAATGCCGGCAGCCTTTTGGCCACCCTCCCGGTTGACGTGGATGGGGAGCAATTATTTGACGCTTGTACCTGCCGGTTTGCATATTATGTTTTGTTTTGTATTTTTATTTAGATAATTATTGTAAATAAAATAAACAGATATTAAAAAAAATACTTATGTACATAAATTGATTGATACACGTGTTTCAATATAAAAAAGTTGGCAAAAGCGTTTGTAATAATTTGTCGTTGACAGTACCTAAAGTCGATAAAGGAGATAAGTACGGCAGCACTTTTACATACAACTTTAAATCAAAAAATACAACCGTATTTTTTTGTCGACTGTAGCTATATGAATGAAATGAGTAAAGCACAAAACTAGATAGTTCATATATCTAGACATCTCAGATAAGAACCGCAACCGCTAACTACGAAGGTCAGTGGAATCGCACAATGTTCTACTTACGAGTATCTACTTATCTATGTAAGTAGTAGGTAAAACGTAGATACATGCAATAGGGTGAGATCTCGTCTCATTTTGTCAATACTAATATCCAGACTTATCTTATCACTAATTGTACCAACCTATTGTCCTGAAATTAGGACTAATGATAGTTTAAATAATACTTACTACAATATAAGATCAATGAGATAATTACTTATCAGTGTTATAATTACCTCTTACATAATTAACACATGCGCTTATATCATGACTTCTCGTACTACGAATATTAGATGCATATTACATTTTAATTGATATTTTATAGATGTTTTGTATTATACCGAAATAATTAATTTAAACATTTTTAACTTGGACTTCGAATCCTGGCTATTATACCAACTATAAGCTATTTAATCGAAGTGAATGCACTCCTAAAACAAGCAATTTAGCTTAGCTGGAGACACTCCCTCACAAAAATACCCTTTCAACCTCGTTTTTTGGTCCCCTTGGACCTTGTATGAAAAAGTACCTATACCTACTAGGTAAATAAAAGTGACGAATAACGAGCAGAAAATAATCTCTTAGAGTATGATACTATTCGAATCTAAGTGCCTATAATATGCATTATATCCTTTTATGGTATTCGAACTGGTATAATTTCCATGCAAAATAAGTGAGTAACTTGTCCTCTAGACAGGCTGCGTTACAAAAATTGTCTACTAAATAAATATAATCTTTTATATTTAATTATATGGATGAACTGTCTACCAAAACGATGTCAATACCCATTGAATACGGTAAAAAATATTTAATTTTATTTATAAAAATATTGGGTACAAAGTCATGTCCATGATTTTGTTAATTTTTGTATCACTAAATTTGGTATTATTTCGAATTTGTAAAATGACAACTCTAAAACAACAATGAACCAATCACATGCCAGAATTTAGTATAAGTCAGCCATTTTGTCTTCAAGTGAAAATAATCATTGATTGACGCGTGTTTCTTTATTGGCGAGTAAAATTTCAACTTGTAATTTATGATTTTTGTTTTGTTTGAAACAACACAAATAAGTGAGCACTTATATTATTCAATTACTCAATTAAGCATGTTATTATCTACATTTATTGAAATGCAAAGTGGTTAGAACGCATCGAGATTTTTGTGTGGCTTATCGTACCTACTTGAAGTTACTTTCGAATAATGACGGTTGTTCTTTTTTGTTATGATTTTAATTACTTACGTTACAAAAATGAAATAACAAGTATGAACTAAAGTCGCAAACACATTGCTGGGCACATGCTCATATTTTATTTGAAATGTTATTTCAAATAAAATTTGTGTATGTGTGTTTTACGTTCTGTTCGCTTTCTGTTTTCTACAAGTTTGTTTGTCTATTTGATGAACTTTTATCTGTCGATTAGTCTTTCAGAACATCACTATCAATCATCACCTTAATCTGTCTAGATTCTTATTAGTTTGTTCATTTATGCATATAAGTAGCTGTTGTTCGCGGTTCCTATACTTAGTTAATTATTTTAATAAGAGGTAAAAAAATATAAAATGTCTTATTGCGGAACACGAACTAAATCAATAAAATAAAGAACGGCATTGCAAACGAGTCCTAATATTTCATTTTTGTTATTTTTTGAGCGGTTAATTTTTGTTACATTTTCATTTTTGTTTCTTTTTTGTGAAAATTGTCATTTTAAATTATTTCCACCCAGGGACATTAATTTTAAATAATAATTATTTTCCGCAATTATTACCTGCCTGCGGTCTGAAGAAAATTATAGATGGGTTCATAATATAAGGATAGGTACAAAAATAAGGAAAAAAATGATTGATCAAGGACATTTTCATCGAAATCACTTTCAATAAATTTCATAATGTCGCTCAGCTGTTATGATAAAATTATAGATAGAAACAAAGTATGAATTGGTATATAAAAAATACTTACTGGGCGAAGAGTAAACACTACCAGTGATGCACAAACACAAGAAAATCACACATAAATACATATTGCACATTTCATTGATCCATGCTAGACCATCCGATTAGCAAGCCGAACATGAAATAACTCAAACTTGAAACTATGATTTCTTATCGATAGGGTCAAAGTTTAGGGTCAAAACAAACAATATTATCGGGCCATTATCGTGACGGAACTGGCTCGAATTGTGGACGTATTAATTATATTTTGTAATAAATGTGCGGTGTAGTGCAAACATCGTATCGTGCGGCTCAGGCCTCAGGCCCGCTCGGTAGGGAGAGGGGACGGCGGAAATCGACGGGTTCATGTTACCGACTACTATTGACACTGAGTTTTAGTTTCGGGTCCCGTATGTTAGTTGATTCTCGCCCTATTGTTTCGTAATGCGGTAATCTTCATATCGTTAGACCCTGTTTACTTCAAGTTTGCGGTACTCAACTACTGTAAGCTGTTTGGGCGATTATTCGAAGATTTTATTGGACTAATATCGACCAACCACATTCCCATTATTGTAACACCATCCAGTCTAATTAGTGTCATTATAGATCCTAACTAGATCAGTATAGAATGTCAGGTCAACTTGGTAACCGCCACATTATGGCGTTTCCCAGGTTGATTGGTTGACGAATAGGCGTTAGATATCAGTTTACGTGGGTAATAGGGGGCCCCACCAATGCCATCAAGGTCCAAGTCATCATCTATCAGCCGATATTTTCTGATTGACGTTCCTCTTCAGGCACAGAGGTAGAAAATCTCTACAGCGAAAACCAATAAAACTAAAAATATAGGCCTTCCCCTGGGCTCAAAATGGAAGCTATGGGTGCCATTAGGATTGAAGCTGCAATAAAGAATAACAGTCATGCGTAAAGATCGCGTGAGGAACTCTCGCAACCGCGGCAGCCTTCATGTCCGGGACATCGCAGATAAAATGCGAGGGAGCCGTCTCCGCTGATGCGGCCACGTCTTGCGGTAACCGCCCAGCTACGTGGGTAACAAATGCCTGGCGATGGCGCACCCACCGGGTCTAGGTAGAATGGGTAGGCTCAAGAATTGCTGGCTTGGTGTCGTGGAGAGGTGACATGCGTGCAAACGGTCTCACTACCTTGGACGCCCAAGATCGTGCGAAGTGGAGGAGGAAGAGCCGGTAGGCAGACTCTGATACATGTCTTTGTATAGATGATGATGATGAAAGAATAAGATACATTGATTTAAGCCGAAGTAATATTGCACAATATTGATTTGAGTTACAAACTCTTGGGTTGCTAGATGGAAGTCATGTTCGGCTCTAGTCATGTTCTACCCTTGGTCATGAATTTGTCAAGTTCACTTTTTGTTATATTCTGATTTTGTCATGTTCTGCTTTCGTCATGTTCTGCTTTCGTCATATTCAGTTTTGGTCATATTCTGCATTAGGTATACTAAAAACTAATTTCTAACTTTTACTTCAACATTTGCATAAATGTATAGGTACTGCGATAACAGTGAAACAATGGAATAAAATCTTAAATCATACGATATACTTCCATAGAATTGATGAATCAGTCAAATATAATGTCGCACTACTGTTTTATCACGCATGTGCTTCCAAAGAGCGTTTATCAGTATTTTTTGTTGAATTGTTATTATAATTTTGTTACGTAGCATTCCCACTACACAGTTTCTCGCCGGAACTAGGTTCACGACTGCTGCGAAACCGGCCTACGCTCAATTTGGTAAGTACGACAGATTTGGGGATCGAAAAGATGGGCTACACACATGCGGCACTGCAGGTGCAGTGTCGCATGTGTGTACCTACCATGTTTATCCATTCATTATCATCCTGATGAACTTGAAAATATGTAAAACCACACACATCCACACATCAATTTACCTATCAGTGCAGTTAAAACAGCGTTTTTTTTCGTGCTGAAATCCCCTCGGGTACCTCTCCCGCCGGCGCCGGATGGGGAGGTTATGTCGGACTCGAACCGACTAAAACCGCACGCCAACTGAGGGTCGTGGTGCTAGGCCGGAGGTGAGGTTGTCATCGACTTATCCCTCACACCCCGGCTGACCCAGTGCCATCCCTTACGGTCTGGCCCTCCAAGGTAACGTGCACTTATCCATGTATGCGACGTGATGCTGATATCGAGCGCGTGTGTCGTTTCACTGCACCACCGCCGCCGCTACGCACGGAAAACCGGCCTGAAACCGGAGCGGTATTTGAATTCATCTTGTGTAAAACCGACCTTAGAGAAGGCTTCGTGAAAAGTTCAAGAAACTATGACGTGGATTGTTGATCGGGTCACTACGCACGTTTCTTAAAAGAATTATTTTTAAAATATATTTGAAAGTTATCTTATCTGGGGTTTGCTGACAAAGTTTGAGTTCAAGGCTTTTATTCTTGTATTTTTAGCTAAGTTCTTCTCCGGGGGTAATGGCCCTGAATAGAAGAGCTCACCTATCTCTTCCCTAGGTGATGCATAAACCAAAAGCCAGCCATTACTACTACTACAATACTAGTCTTAGGAGTAGGTTCACGTTGAAGGATTCAAAAACGATTCAAAAATGGAAGCTCTGACCGTAAGACTCATTCTTTGCATTCCTTGATCTCCTTTAGTTTAAAAAAGAATATCAACTGAGCAGTAAACAGCGACCAAACTGAGGAATTACATGATTTTTATTAGTTTTTAATCATTTAGTCCACTTGATTATTAACAGAACATTATTAGGCTTAGCATCACCCGTGATAGTCCTATTATTATTTAGAACAAGTTTTTCGGCTGTTCTTCATCAGACAGTAAACAAACAGACAACGGCAAAGGGCCTGGGCTTGACTCTTGGCTCTTTTTACCAAGCCGTCGGAGTCGCGGTTGTGGTTTTATCGGACTCTGACCGACCAAAACCGCAAGGCGGTCTCCGGCCATTAGTTGCCGGGGATGAGGTAATCTTTGGCATATCCTTTGCGGCACTCAGCTCTTCTATTATATCCTTTTGAAAGTTTTCTGTAATGTTTTTGCTTTGAGGAATAAAGCCGTCTTGATCGTTCTCCTAGGCCGTGTAATATCAGACCCGAATTTATCTACTTTCTTGCGAACTTTTATCACAAGTGGTTCAGAAGTTAGGTTGTGAAAACAATAGTCCCAATATCTGGGCCTCGATTCTACTACAGCAAAACTATTATCAAACCACAGAGATTGCAAAAAGCGGCATTAAAGATTAGAATTTATTTCTATACGCTAAGGTCCTAAATTAAATGACAAAAGTTTCATTACACTCTGCTAACAGTTATTTAATATTGAACTTTAAATGCATCGCCTTAAAGTCTATAATGTATTGCAGCTTTTTGCAATCTCTGTGGTTTGACAATAGTTTTGCTTTAGTAGAATCGAGGCCCTGGTCGCTCTAGCGCCGTGTCAGGTCAGCCTTATGGAAAATAAGCTACTGTTTAGTTCGTCTGATTGTTGTAAGTGTATTTTACAAAGAAATGCCTTAACCACAGAATAGATAAAAAAGTACTGACCTACTAAGTAATGATAAGTACTAATACTACTAAGTAATGATTTGAGATTGACGTGGTCATTAACATTAATAGTGTAACACTCACCCGGATATTTACCATAGTTAGTTTTTATTTGGTAACCGATATTTCGGCGCTGTTTCAAGCGCCATGATCACATGAACATGGTAAATATCCCTGTGAGTGTTACACTATTAAAGTACTAACCTACCACAAAACTACGATATATTTTCATACTACACTAGCTTTTGCCCGCGGCTCCGCCCGCGTGGATGTCAGTTCCCGGCAATTATTCGAATTTTTCTCGCCGTAAAAACCTTCCCTGGACTTCCACGAATAATTTAAGACCAAAATTAGCCAAATCGGTAAAGGCGTTCTGGAGTTATATCGTCAGGAAGGAAAACCCGACTTATTTTTATATAGAAGATTATATTATAAGACATAATTATATCATAAATTATGGATCTATCTGTACCTACTTATTTGTAACTTGCAATAACAGCATATCAATAAGTAGGTAATTATTAATATTTATTACAATAATACACATATTTACAACAAAACTTCCCTTCTGTTTCTACGAAATTGGGATGATGTATTGTTTGGTTACTGATAAGCTGCTTTGGCTTGAATAATAAAAGTATTAACCCTTTTACATGTTTTAGTAAATGGGTATAGAGATCTTTGGGATAGAAGATAACCTCACTGAAAGTTGGCACAGTCAGTGTCAGAATAAACTTACCTACCAAGTCTCAAAATGATCTTGAAACTTAGGTATTAAGACCAGCTGTTCTGCTGATTTAAATTGTAATATTGTCCAAACTCTTGGTGTATATGTTATCGGAAATGTGTATAATCCGGTATTCTATACAATGCCTAGGCATTCTATACAATGCCGAGTGCGCAGCAGGTAATGTATGAAATGGTATCAAAGAATATTGATGGTGGTTATAAAAAATGCAACCACTTAGGCTAATGCTGGAGCTTCGCTTTCGCTTCAGTTTTCTAACCCATTTATTTCAAACATTGCCGCTGGAACTGCAGGCAATCTATGTATTAACACACATTTCCTAGGATTTGTATACAATTCCTTAATTTCATACATTTCCGGTAACATATATACCAAATATGAGGACCATCAGTGAACAGGAGGGCAGGAAAACCAAGGAATTATGATCACTTTGAGTACTTCGTTCATCAAGATCGATCTATACTGCTTTTAACGACCTCTGTAGCGTGTAGTCCGTAGCGGTACAGCTACGTCGTTGGAGGTCTCGGGTTCGATTCCCTCTCAGTGCACATATTTGTGTGCCATGGTGTGGAATCGAAGACATAGTTTGAGTAATAGAATATTATATACTAAGTATAAAGACGTAAGCTTTCACTAAGAAGCTTTATAACTGTTCAACTTAGAGAACCCTAATAAAATGCTGACAATCGTAACTTGAGCCTTGTAAATTGTTTAATTGTTTACACCCACACACGTTGTACATAAAGCCCCTTTGACCAATGAAAGGAGTCGATTTTGTCATGTGATCTGATTTTTCTGCCATTCTATTGGTCGACAATGCTTGTGAGACATGGGTATTTCCCGACATGACGTGAATTTACTCGATTTCGATTTTACAATTTAAATAAATAAATCCTATCACGAATGGACTGTTGGAACCGTGGAAGTAGGTACCTACAGTCTACAAAGGATATAAGTATACACATTTTCGTATAACTGCATATGAAAAAGTGTTCACTTAAATCCTTTGTAGACTGTACAACTATCATCGACATAAATGTTGTCTTACTTGCGGCTTACGGTAGGTATGTACTTTCCTTTTCACTTTGTTGCCCATTTTCCTCTCCCTGGGTATCGTTACCTTTATAAGAGAGAAGCCTCTGTGATGTGGCGCTAGTGAACGCGACTGCCACGCAGGAGGCACGGGTTTGATCCCCGCTCAGTGCAAATATTTGTATTTTATTGTATTTTGATTGATGCATGAATATGACTATGTGCATTGGTTTGGGTGTTTCTATGTATAATATGTATGTATTTACAAAAATGAAATATCAAAGTATGTTTGTCTGCATTATAGATTCTATAACACAAACTAGTTAACCTAAGCGTACCGTGGGTCTAGATAGCGATGTGTAGAATGTTGTTAATTATTTGTTTATTTATATTCAATTATTCACTAACTGCAGAGTCGGCAGTTCGCTATAGTAGGAGATCCGGTTGCAGATTGGTGCACTCATTGAGTAACCACTCAAAACAGTTTTTTACGAATATTTGTGATTAGTAGAATATGTGTCTACCATGCTGCCTATCTAAATTTAGACGCTAGTATTTTTAATTAAGTAAATTCTTGTTAATTAATTTTTAGGACAACATTGCGTTCACTTGTTTTCCATATAAATATTGTCCACTTCACGGCAAATACATAGAGACTCTAAAAACACATTGCTGCCATTGCGCAACTGAGTTACCAAATACTTCAAACATTCCCGATCTCAGTCGGATGCCACTATTTGCCACATTGAATAGTGCTGCCGCATATCATAAGAAAGAGAAAAAAAAAACAGCTTTAATTTAATATATGAATGATGAAGGTACATTATGAACGCAAGAACGTTGCGTTCATGGTACCCGTTTACCCCTGATCACCCAGAGTTGCGGCCTTTTGCGCGCAATGGAAGAAATGTGTTTTTACAGTCTTTATGCCGTGAAGTGGACGATATTTTATTTGGAAAACAACTATAACATCACCGGATCTTAGACTAGTAGTACAATTAACGAAGGTAAACATAACATGCCCTCCCTCAACCTTGACGTACCAAGATATTTTGCGCTAACATAGTGAAGTGGAATATTAATTACTAAACAATGTAGCTAGCAGAATTGGTCCCTTGAACTATGTTCACAACTAAAACACCCAAGTATATACATATTACAATAACATTTTCATATTGCAAATTGGCCTCAAAATGAGGGAAGAGACTTGCGTTCATGTTATGCAACTATCTGCATTTTATACTCATCTTTAACATGTAACACATACGGTTTAAATTTGATTGATGACGTTTTAATTTGAGGTTGCATGGAGATACTTAATTGGACTGATCCGACGGGGGCCAGATGTCGGAGCTTTGTCAATAAATGCGATTGTGAATCACAAGAGTCGAGTCAACAGTACACACAATGTTTAATAGGTTGCTATTGTTTCCTGCGTTGAAAGGAGTCGTCACGTTTGCAGCAAATTATTTCCCTCAAAAGACTTTTGTTAGGTTTTGTGGAGCAATTGGAGCATGTGTGGGATATGAATGGCGCTTATAAATTTTATATTTCGAACAAAATAATGTTCAGTCAACGTGACCCGATCACGGAGTCGTTGTTTCTGTTGTATAATAAAATAAATTATTAAACAATTAAAAGACTGCTGTATGTATACAAAACGCACGTCTTTTATACAGTAGTCGGTTTTTTTTAATTTTTCTTCGTAATAGTTGGATAAAAATGTTATAAACTGGGCTTATATTGTTTATTATTATGATACTTTTCTAAAAATAGAAGTAATAAAACAGTGGCGTAGAATAGGGTCACCCCACCTTTTCCTGTGGATTTCGTAGAATGCGATTAAGGGATAGGGCTGTTTACCATCCGACAGTAAACATACAGCCCATGATTAGGTGTCCGCTTGACGGCACTGGCTCGCCCATATCACGCGGGTCTATAAATCAGGGGGCGAGTCGGGGACACTGTTGTCCCCCCTCCAGAGGAGGGCCAGACCGTAAGGGTTGGCCCTGGGTCAGCCAGGGTGCGAGGGATATGTCGTTGACAACCTCACCTCCGGCCTAGCACCACGACCCACAGTCGGCGTGCGGTTTTAGTCGGTTCGAGTCCGACATAACCTCCCCTTCCGGCTCCGGCAGGGGGGGTATCCGAGGGGATTACCGCACGGAAAAAAAGGGTCTGTAAATCAGGTGAAAAGTAGGTTAATATTATCTCTGCCTACCGCTGCGAAAATTACAGGCGTGCCGCGTGAGTGTATGAATGAATGAACATCTAAAAACCCGAAATTATTCAAGTATTCGTGAAGAGGCTTCTTGGCAAGCGTGTTCCATTTTCGACCACATATCACGGAGCGCTATCTAGATTTCAAACTAAGAGGAGCTTTTCAAAAGCTCCAAACCATGGAGAAAGAAATGAGAGCGGAGTTGTTGCAAGGCAATCGAGTCGCGTGCCATCCAAACGTCAAATGTACTCATTCGGTAGGAACGTTGTACCTATGACGTCCTTCGACTTTTGACACCTCGCGCGTCTCTCTTCCCACCCGCATTCGGCGACGCGTTTTTATTAGGAGAAATATCAATGGGGCATCTCCGTTACTTAATCATATTCTGTCCTCCGTGCTCCAAACATACATACCTATAATGTTTATCTACTCAGTAACACCCAGACCAATACAGATGCAATACACATTTGAACAGACTAGAAATCGAACCTACGAACTCTGAGTTGGCAGTTGAACGCTCTATCATTACGCCACAGTGAACGAATATTACCTACGGTTTTGAGCACTAAACTCTGAATAATAAGTATTTAGAATTCTATGGCACTAACTCTGGCTATTTAGACTTCTATCTCTTTTCTCCGTGTGGCGAGGGTGGGTTGTGTATTTAGACTCCTATGGCACTAACTCTGACCCAATACTTATTGTATCTATATATATAAAAATCAATTGCTGTTCGTTAGTATCGCTAAAACTCGAGAACGGCTGAACAGATTTATCTTATCTTGGTCTTGAAATGTTCGTGGAGGTCTAGGGAAGGTTTAAGAGGTGAGAAAATTCGAATAATTGCCGGGAACCGACATCTACGCGGACGGAGCCGCGGGCAAAAGCTAGTCCTAAATAAAATAAAGTACTTAGGTGAAGTAGAGTAAAATATTCTTTTTAGATGTTTTTTCATTCAACAAATTCTGGACAGATATTGTTTTTCTCAAATTGAGCATATTCTGGGTTTATTTATGAGTGAGAGATTAGATAAATTTCACAAGCAAATTCTTCGAAACATGCACCCGGCGGAAATACTTAACTAATTATTATTTGTGGAAATAAAAATAAATAGTTGTGATAACGCTGAGTAACACATTAGCGTTATGAATGATACACGACGCACATTTCAACTCAAATGATGGACGTTTCAGATAAAACTTACTGTACAGTCAGTGACAAACGGTCAATAACACTAATAAAAATCCAATGCCTTGAATGAAGTTTGTGAACTGCAATCAGTTTTTGGTATCTTCATTAGAATATTGACTGTACTTAATAATGCTTTTAATATAGATGTACAAGTATTTTTTTTGGAGGTTTAAAAAAAAAACAGCTAGTTTGATTCCAGACATTCGTATTTCAAGTCTCTGTCCTGTAAAGCAGAGTTAACAGGAGTGTTACTACTTTTGTTTGATAGAAAAATATAAATATTTCAATACTTTCTTACATTGGAAAATATGTAGAACTTATCAATTAATTGATTTGTAAGTAGTTCTATAATCCCTAGCTAGAGGATAAAGTTAATATATTGCTGCTGTATCTACGGAAAACCTCAAATGGTGCAAATACTGTAACTTAATAGGTGTGATAATGTTTTTGAGCCGTTTGGTGTTGAAACGTTGGGAACATGGGGCCCAAGTGCCCGTTTTCTTTATAAAGATCTAGCAAACCGGCTGATCGACGCTACGATCTAAGGCTGGTTATTACCTTGCACAGAGGTTAAGCATTGCCATTCAACGTGGTAATGCAGCCAGTCTTCTGGGAACGTTTCCGGTGACGATGCGGAGGAATTCCACGACGCGTTATTTTTGTAAATATTTTTTTAGTTTATTTTATAATATTTCAGGTTTATATTCTATTCAAGGTATTATTAAGGTACTGTATTTGACTGTACCTTTCATATTAATTAAGTCCCACCAAAACCCGTTTTGAATAAAACATTGTGTTTATATTTTAATTAGCGGGAGGGACCATCATTTGATTAGTATAATTTAAGTTCCTAAGCTTGTCGAAGGGCTTCGAACCCAGACATTTCTTGCAAATGATAAAAAGAGATGGTAAGCTGAGTGCCACCATTGTTAACATGGTACGTGTTTGTAATAGTGGCCGTCTTTCTTGAGACTTTACCTCCAGCTTACCATAAGGCGGGGTGAAGTAAAATTGACGTGTTTTAAATTAAAAAAAATAGCAAATAATTTAGCCATTGCCTTCTATGCTTAGTATTATTCTATGTCGAGCTGTTTAGGACAAAAATAGGGACACTGTTCCAAAGGTAAGACATAAATAGGGTTTCCCATAGGATGCGGGAAGCAGAGAATAGATATAATGAGTTATTGAATTTTGAAATTTGTGTCCCAAATTGCGAATATTGGCAATTGAGAAACAATTTTCTTTTTGCTTTGTATGTGTACTTAGTCGGATTATGGTGTAGGTACTAGCTTTGCCCGCGGTTCCACCCGCGTGCATATCGGTTATTGCGACCAAACATTACCCACGTCCTTTCTCATGGTCTAATCTACCCCTATACCAAATTTCATCAAAATCGGTTCGTTGATTTAGGCGTGAAAGCGTAACATACAGAGAGACAGACTTACTTTCGCATTTATAATATTAGTATGGAAGTATGGATTCGACCAAACACGAGTAAAGTTTATTCCTGGAATAAACAGCCAATATAGGCCACACATATTAGCTGTATATTCTAGGAATAACTAGAATACTAGGAATAAATTTACTCACTATTGGTCGAACTGGCTCTTAGTAGTATCACAGTCTTACTATCTTTCTATTGAATGAATTGAACGAACTTTCTAACAGTCTGACAAACCTAACAAACTTTAAGACTCGTTATATTGTGGTAGATATTATACAAAAGAAGTCATATCACTGATAAAAGCTTGTTTAAAACATTGAAATTTCCAAAACTTTATGCCTGATGCCTTAACAGATTTTTAGCAACAGGTACTTTAGCTGTAGCTAGATCTAGAACGGTAGAAATCGTGACTAACCCTCATGAAGCCTCTGTGGTGTGGCGGTAGTGAACGCGACTGCCACGCAGGAGGCGCGGGTTCGATCCCCGCTCAGTGCAAATATTTGTATGCATGAATATGGCTATTTGCAATGGTCTGGGTGTTTCTATTTATGTATGTATTTAAAAAAATAGTATCTAAGTATGTTTATCCACATTCTAGATTCCATAGCAGAAGCTACTTATGCTTGCCATGGGTCTAGACAGCGCGGTGTAGAATGTTGTGGAATTTATTTACAATACTATATAATTTATTGTAGGTATACACCATGTGAACAAAAGTACAGAGAATAACAATGTAAAATGGATAGTAATGGCGGTCTTATCACTAGGCGCGATTTCTTTCAGACAACCTCAATGGACAATGAAACAAAATCTATCTTACTGGGTATATATTTTAAGTGAAACATAATGATGAGTTTTTTTGAATACAATTATAATTTCTTTACAAGCGTAATAACGGGGTATATAGTCGTATGAGATCGGCGGCATATCCTCGAGGTACAAGTCAGCCCCACCGACAAGGGGTACCCCCTCCCAGTTAGTATACCTACTTACCAGCGAATTGGATGAATGAGGCCCTAGCACAGATTTCTCATTAACCAATTTAACGGCAGTAGTACTATGGCAGGGACTATGGAGTACCTAGCTCCTTATGAGTGCCTGTGATTTTGACGAAAACTCGTCAAGGAAATTAATTGCTATTATACTTTTGTCAGGCGTCTCTATTTATAAGTGAAGCAAACTCTACCAAGTCTCTTAACTTCACGAGTCATTGAGCTAAATGTAAATTGTTGTTATATTTATCATCATCCGAGTCTGAGAAATCTTGGCCATGACTAATGACCAGGATTTAAACCTAGCACCTCTCGGTCGTAAGCCGAACTTCTGAATCATAAGCTATCGACGATGTTTAGGTTCGGAAGATGCTAATTACACCATATATATGTGAACATTACACAGGAATGAAAGTAGTACAATATCTTTGACCTTACTATACTTACCTACCTACTTTATAACATTGTGTGTTCTACAGATGTTACAACTAATCCCACCGCAGCACTTTCCTATCAAGAGCAATATGTACTGGACTGTGATACCACCCACAAACGGTAACAAGTGATTGGGACTTCCTGCCTTCTTCTTATAATCCCAGGTTCAGATAATTATTATTACTTTAACACAGTACAATCTTACTACTATTATAAATGCAAACGATTGGATGAATGGTGCGTCCATTTTGTTTATTACCCTAATTTCCGATGAATGAAATTTTGCGTGGAGATAGATTTTACTACTAGAAAGAGAAAGTATAGAGTCTAGGAAGGCGGATCCGGGACTCAAAATACAAGCTGTCAATGCAACCGGGATTAATGCCGTTGGGATGAATCTGACTCAGCCGAGTCTCCTGGTCTTTTAAGGGTGGTTACTGGTTCACCTGTGGCTCGCGGCATAGCCTGCAGAGGAAATTACTGTACGCACGCCATAGAGGAACTTTTATTATCTTTAATAAAATTGAATGTTGATTCCCAGAGAATCAGAGAATAAATTTAAAATAACGAAGCTTACGTATGACGAATAACGACATAAGACATCTAATCCCAAAAGTAATAAAAAAATATGCGAGTTACAAGAACTTCAAACGATCGCTGTACAGTTAACTGTTCACGGTACCTATTCCATTAACTATTTCCCTTCGAAATAAATGTGATGACACTGATGACACTTCATTACCGAAATAGTCTCCATCTTATCGTGATAAAATCTGTGTTAGTTCGTTTAATGACCATTATGTTCAACTTAAGTGCATAATATATTAATAAAGTTATCTGATGCATAGGATAGCGGGTATATACGGCGAGATGAATCCGTCCCGTGAACGAATTAATTGATTCCCGATGGAATGATATTAGGTATGTTTATCTTAAAATTAACTACAATATAAACATACCAAAAATGTCTAAATACCTAATTTAGTAGGTACTTTTGACGATAAGTATTTAATAAAACATATTTTTTTAATTTATTACTAAGTTATCATAATTATGTTTCGATAAAATTAAGATATTGAAGCGGAACATAACAAAAATGTCTCCTAAATACTTTTACAAAATTCAGTGTTGTTTTATGATTAGAGTACTTACAAAGACTTTTTATTTATCTCGATCAGCAATCAAGAGTTCTTGGATCGAAGTTTAAATTATTTTCTCAATAATCTGTAAAAATAACAAAAAATGTTAACGACCACTTTACATCTCCTAAATTCCTTGTTTAAACTCAAAAGTGCCAACAACTGGACGGGTGCCAACGATATGACACTTAACACCGTCATGTGACTTGAAACATGACCCGTAAGCCCGTAATGATGTGTGACAACTTACACATCGTTACGGTTCATGTTACAGTTACGGCAAAGCGAACAAATAATGCAATACAGAACATAGTATCAACTCTCATAATAACTGATTAAAAGTATTGGAACTACTGGATTCCTTGGTTCTGCTACCATCTTTTTCTCTCTCTTTTTTAGGCTATTTATAGTTTAATTTTAGTTAAATCTTTTAATCTTTTTGGGTAAATTTTATGTAGGTAAGTAAGGTGTGTTTTTTACACGGATCAGATGTGCTCTAGAGGCCAGTTGAAAACCAGCGCTGGGTACGTCGTGCCCAGCATTATGGTCCCTTTCTTGGTGCAACACAAATATGCCCAATACAAGGACTATATTTAGTCCTTGTATTGGGCATATTTATCTTATACCTTTAAATGAGCAATTCTTGTATAATTTGAATCTCGGAATCGGCTCCAACGATTTTTATGAAATTTAGTATACAGGGAGATCTAGCTAGGATTCATTTTTAGAAAAACACAATTTATAAAAAAGTCATCCAGGTACTATTTATATATACAACACTGTTTATACAACTAGTATGTTTGTGTTGCACTAAAAATAAAATGTATTTTCTTTCTTTCTTTTTTTCTTCTATCTTAGCTATCATGACATATCTTGGTTTCCTACGGCTTTAATGGGAATTATTATAAAATATTGAAGTTCATCCAAATCCGCAGTTAGACTGGTGAAGCGGAACTCAGACTCCAAGGTGAAAGCTTCGGATGCAACTGGGATAAACGCTAAGATGACGAAGAAGAGGTATGAGAGTTATTGTTGTCTGGCTTCTCAACCCAGAGAGGAAAACCCTTGTACCGGCTTGAGTGAGATTGCCTTGGCCCCATCTGCTTCCAAACTTTTACCACAATATAACAAAGTTCGTCAGACTGTGCCTTTACCTTACACCTATACGAAATAACGGAAAGGTGAATATAATCCTAGCTAGTTTTCATATCTATAACGTTCATACAGAATCAGGTTGCGAAGACACAGATACTATGATAAATTGCCCACAAAAAAAACTATTTAATTTTAAAACCTATTCAGTAGCATTAACTTCTTCAAGTTATCACATGTCATTCAAGTCTTAACATGTAAACGGTACAAGCATCTTTATATTCAAAGATTACAACCACCTACGCTTCGCCCTATGACATTTATAAAGCTATTGATTTCATCCCAACCAAATAGGTACAGCCGCAGGTTTTTACTCGAGTCGAGTTTATTTTAAACGAATATCAACTTAATTTTGTTATGGTAATGAAGATATACTCTGGGAAGAATGTTAGAGGAAACTCAATGTTTAATTAAAATTTATGTTCTGTTACTACGTAGGTTATCTACAAGCTTGTAATGGTCGATGATCATGTAATATGGTGTAACAGCAACCTGTGCTGCAAGCCTGCCACTGTCGAACATTGATGGGTAGAAAAAACGCTTTAAAAACTGAGCTGTGTCAAGGCGAAACTTCGGGATAACAATTGACGAAATATCAAGAAATTGCATTTTAATTTGTAGCTATCTCGATTACTATAGCAGAATCGAGACTCAAGATTGTACTCGTACCTACCTACATTAGCTGAATTCAATAGAAAATCACTCTGAGAATAACAGACGACACAGATAAGAAGCAGCGTTTTCGAAGCAGGGTCTTAAGTCGATCTGTGAGGTCACACTTCACCTGTAATAATAAAGCAATGAAGTTGAACTTAACGCTTGTCTCATTGAATTTAATTATAAACGTGAGAACTGAGAACCCAGTTTGACAGAATTAAATAATGTTCCCTTGTGCAATCCAACCTGAATCTTGTGCTGAGTGCAGTACCTAAAAACTTACTAGTTTTTGCAAGACGAGGTGAAATATATTACCGTCGCATTGTACGGCATAAGTTTTTACGATGTATCCTTAAATCGATTAATTGAGATCCGATTAAGGATCCATGCATCGGACTGTTTCATGTTAAGACCAATCGGCATAATTGACATGCCTTTATTGTAAGTGCAGTTTATAATAAGTAACTATGTATTTCAAAGCTTTCATTGAAGTTTTTGGCGCAGACAATTTTATTTTTAGTACCTACCAAAAGTAGTTTTTATTTCAAATAATTAATATATAAATAATTCACAGACAGACAGCAAACTTTCATACTAAGTGTTAAAATACTTAAAATACACTTAAGAATTCAGGTTGTCTTTAGTGGCAGTGATGACTACCAAAGAGTGGTAGTGATATTATATAGATAACAAATAGATTGACTGCTGAACATGATGTCAATAATAAAATATTCAGATGAATTGAGAACCTTCATCCTTTTGAAAGTCGATTAAAGAGTAATATGAATACTTATTATTGTTGTATATGTTACCGGAAATGTGTATAATCCGGTATTCTATACAATGCCTAGTCATTCTTTACAATGCCGAGTGCGCAGCAGGTAATGTATGAAATGGTATCAAAGAATATTGATGGTGGTTATAAAAAATGCAACCACTTAGGCTAATGCTGGAGCTTCGCTTTCGCTTCAGTCTTCTAACCTATAATATATCCAGGTCGGGGCGCAGTGTCCACACCACGCAATTTAACTTGGATAGATTAGGTTAGCGGGAGCGGAGCGGAGCGAAGCTCCCGCATTAATCTTCGTAGTTATTTTTTTTTATTCATTCAAAAATATAAATTTTCCACAAAATCATCCGCAAATATAGACAATAACCCATTTATTTCACACATTGCCGGTGGAACTGCAGGCATTCTATGTATTAACACACATTTCCTAGGATTTGTATACAATTCCTCGATTTCATACATTTCCGGTAACATATATATTTATGATTCGTGAACACGTAGAATTTTCTTCCTAATAGTCTTGTTGCGTTTTCTTTGCGCGAAGTTTAGAAGCATAGTTTGAAATGGTTTGAACCCAGTAGGTGACGCTGCATATGCTGCAATTTGGTTCCATGATTTTCCCATATTATTCCTAGGTCCTAATAGCTTGTAACTGCACATTAGAGTACATGCCTTGTAAACTTGATATTTCTGTAAATTGATAGTTTGAACGGAGGTAGTGGGTGAGTTTGCAATACTCAGTTTTATTACAACGCACGTTAGCTGTTGAGTTTGATATTCCTCCTCTATTAGTTTTATTATATGTAGACAAGTATTGCGAATAGCCAATAATAATATTAGTAAACTTAAAAGTCTCTTAGCGTTAATACCAGTCGCGTCCGGGTCTTCACCTCGTGGTCTGGGGTCCGCTTTAACTGTGAATTTGGCTGAACTTTGATTGAAGCCACTGCCATCTGATCTCCACAACCCGAAGACGATATCGAAGCATTGCAGTTAGATAGATTTTTTTTTATACAGGACACGTCAATTTGACTTCACCTCGCTTGATGTTAAGCTTAAGGCAAAGTCTCAGAAAGAGGGTCACCATCGTAAACATTTACCATGTTAACAATGGTGGCACTCAGCTTGACGGCCTCATTAGATGCCTTTTCACGCCCCGCTTAAAGGACCCGGGACTGTAGGAAGAAGGAAACACGTGAGCTGGCAGGGAATTCCAGGTCTTAGTGGTGCGGCATAGGAATGAATCACTGAAACGCTTGGTTCTAGCAGGTATACTCTGCACCGTAAATGGATGGCATCTTAGCCCTGCACGTGTCGTCCTGTGAAGGAAAGGGGAGAGCGGGACTAATTAGAAGAGCTCGTCAGAACAATCACCATGGTAGAGACAGTAGAAAACTGCGGTAGATCAGTTGTTGTTTGATTTTGATGGTTCCGACTGCCATAGATGTTCGTATGGCAACTGGTACTGTAATGTGCTCTCCGAGGCACGGCCAGACCTATACAAATATCCATATTCATGCATACAAATATTTGCACTGAGCGGAGATCGAACCCGCGCCTTCTGAGTTGCGGTCGCGTTCACAACTGCCACGCGACAGACGTTGTTTGGTATTACATATTAACCTAAAAGTATTTACACCTATTTGACTTTGCGGTTGGTTTCCCTTCATAACGCATAAATCTTTCGCCTTTTAAATATTAAATAATGTAAGCTGTCATGGTTGAGTGTTCTGCTCTTGTGACTGGGGCCATGTTTGAGTCCCACTGCTATGTTTTTATGTGCTCTAGAAACCATATTAGGCATAGGGAAGGAATGTGGCTCTTAATTTACTGGACTAAATATGGCTCTGTATACAGGTAATACTATTAATATCCCTTAATATAATTGCGAACGTCTGCGGCGGATCAGCAAAGTGTTGAAAATTCATGACATTATTTTTGTTGATTTTCTGTCATACATTGTTCCTGCTAATGTTCTTATATGTATTATGTATTCCCTGTATTCCATGTCACGTCACGTCTTAACATGCCATGACATGCAATATTTTGGATTGCGTTACCTTTTGTCCCATTGTTTTACCGAAAAATTCGACGAAGTTTCTGAATTCAGTAAGAATTGATTTAACAATAAAGTGCATACATAATGGAATGTAATGTAATTCTGTCCCTGCGTAGCAACGGCAACTAAAATATAGTAGGTAGGTGTGCAACTAAAAGATAATCGTTTAGAACGGAGTCTCCCACGTTTTGCCATTAATGGCAGGCACAGATTATTCAAACCGCAGAAAAACACCCACCTCTTTTCTTCATAGCTTATCATTGCTGTAGAAGCAAAGGCCTATATTCAGCAGGCGTCAGCACCTGCAGTTAGAATATCAAAACATGACTCCAGTCCGTTCTCGCGGCTCCATAGACGTCTAATTAGAACTCAGAAGCGGCGCGACGATTTCATTACGAATGTATGAACCCATGGATGGGACGTGGCTTGCAAGCACACTATCTGTACAATGCTCCTTCCTTACCAGAAATGGACCACTCTCACAAGACACCTGCTACTCCTTTTGTTACTGAAATAATCCAAACCCTGCACTTGCAGTTAAGGGACGGAGGAGTTCTTTGTTAACTGGTCAGTGACGTCCCTACCTCTTTCCTGCAGCGAACGGCAAAAAGTCGAAACGTGTGGGACTGCAGACGAACCCGTTTCTCCATACAAGGTACTCCTCGACATGTCGCTTCCCAACGCACCGGCTCACATAATATTGTTAGCAGACGCCGATAGCTTTTTATGTCGAATGCATTATTCGATACTCATTTAAAATTCTAACATACGCTTATAAAGAAAGTTCGCCATTTTCATGCGGTCCCCTGCTGACGGCGGTCGTTTCGAATTGAACTGACGTTATTGTAGGACCAGATAAGCATACTGAAGAGCATATCTGAGTTGTTTTATTGCTTAAACATATTACGCAAATTCGGGGCCGGCTGTTCGGTCTGGTCGCGCCCACGCACCAAAATCGCGGGGGCGAATACACGGAGGCTTCGGCGCGTGCTCAAACGTGCGCGCGCTCCGACTGACACACACGCGCTTACTAAAAAAAACGAAAAGTAAAAACAAATACGAAATAAAAATACGCGTTCCTCTTTCGAAAACAGTGCTTGTGCTGAGGATTTTGATATACGAACTTGAATATTGCGTTCGAAAATAAGACTACTAAGTCGATGCTCGATTTAGTTTATGAATGAAGTGCGAGGAAGTGACGTCATGAATAGTGTTGTGCCTGCGCCTGTTCGAGCGGTGGGCGATTTGTTGACAATGAATGCTCATTAGAGGGGAAAGGTGAGTGTAACAAACTAATGGCCAGCTCGTTACTGTTATGGAAATATTTGTATCGTCTATTACGATTACCTGTGCTACTGATTCGTTCCTTTGGGATTTCTTTACCAATATAATTGTTTGAATGTTGATGTTTTGAATTCTTATCTAAGTAAGTATACATGTGTTCCGTATATGAAGCTATTGAGAAATTGAAATCTGACTTATTAAGTTTGCGACTGTATTACCTACTATACTGTATGCTTATAAACACATTATTTACTATAGGTACGAACATACAAGTAAGGTACCTTTTGTAATTTTTTTTACCTTTTATCTACCAATAGTCCTTATTTCTTTGACAGGTTAAGTATCTTCATGTCTATCAAAACATTTCTAATTATTTCACGCGATTGCTGGGCTTGAAATTTTTGTGTTTTGCTTTTCAGCCTCTCTATCTACATTATACCTAAATATCCTTCTTTCTGAAGAAGGGATCTTTCTAAAGTTTGGCTTCTTTGAAAGGAAAGCCTGTGCAAATGTTAACCAGCAGATATTCTGCAAGATCTGGGTGGCGCTTTATACATCCTACAGAAATGTAAACTTAACTAACTAATTATCTTAACTATTTTTAGATTCGCAGCGTTGAATGGAATTAAGTCGTCTTCCAGATTTATACAAAAACGAATTTACCTCAATTGCAATAGAGCTTTTATTAGCATGTCACTATTAACACTATGCGGGGTAGTAATTTACAGTTTTCAGTACCTATTTATTTTCAAGTCAGTGCATCTAGCAAAGTGAGTAACGCGTAAATCGCGAAATTTATGGAGTATTAAAACTAAAGTTCCTTTGAACGTCGTTTGAAGCATGTCGGAATGAGTATTGCAATGTGAGATGTTGTTAATTAACCTTCCGTTTACCTACCTGCTTTAGATAACTCCTTCTGTTTATAGGGAGTTAAATGTTGTCTAAACTCTCAAGTTGTATTCATATTTAATATTATAAATGCGAAAGTAACTCTGTCTGTCTGTATGTTACGATTTCACGCCTAAGCCACTGAACCGATTTTGATGAAATTTGGTATAGGGGTAGATTAGACCATGAGAAAGGACATAGGATATGTTTGGTCGCGATAACTGACATCCATGCGGGTGGAGCCGCGGGCAGAAGCTAGTTGAAGTATAAAAGCTAGTTCTAAAAAGAAATGGATAAAGAACATTGATGCTTACCCCTATAGTCCTATTTTTTTATAGAGAATATATTGGAATGGACCTATGGGATCTAGCAACCGCAAGAAGTAAACCCAAGATAAAACAAAATACAATAATAACTTTAAGATAATTTTGCAAAACTCGTAACATTCGATGTACACATTCACTGTAATTCGGGTACTGTGAGATAAGTTATATACTTCAAAATATCAGATAACCATCACTCCCCGTGATCTAAAAAGCAACGGAAACAATAGACGTCTCAGCAGCATTTGATTTTGCGGATTCTATCGCGATGTAAAGTCAACGTCATAAATATCTTGAGGACGAAGTCTCAAAATAAATAAAGAAATAAATGATAAAAATTCCACAACATTCTGCACAACGCTATCTAGACCCATGGTAAGATTTTATAGCTTGTGTTATGAAATCTAGAATATGGATAAACTTATATAAAACTAGCTGTCCCGGCGAACCCTGCACCCTGCACCCTGCACCCGTGGCGTCAGATCCCGTTCCCGCTGCACCATTTAGGGGGATGAAAAATAGATGTTGGCCGATTCTCATAGATACCGGATAAGCACAAAAAATTTCATCAAAATCGGTCAAGCCGTTTCGGAGGAGTATGGCAACGAAAACTGTGACACGAGAATTTTATATATTAGATGATCTTAAAACTCTTGTATTAAGCAAATAAACTGTTTTATTGATTTATATGGTAGGTATTATTGGTAGGTCAAAAAACGAAATTAAAATAATTTTGAGTAGTCTGTTCGTCAACATCTTTCTGATGCTGACTGTACCTAATCGCGTTAAAATAGTTACTGAAAATAATTTTACATTGATTAAAAACTGCATTAGTCATTGCCATAAAAGCAATATCAACGAATTATATAACGATTCACGATTTATTTTGTGTATTTTTTTTATCTACATTATTTCTCGGCGTTTCGGCTTATTTACAGCAACCATGGAGTAGGTCACGTTCCGTATTGGTATTTCATATTTTGAAACAATAGTTAATTAACTCAATCAATCAATCCAATACGATCAATGAATCGTGAATTCACTCCTAACACAAACAATTTAGCTTAGCCAGAAGGTTTAGTAGGACTCTTTACAAAAAAAACAAATTTCTGAATTGTACTAACTACTACTTCTGTGAGCATTAGACCTCGCGAGCATCCTGGCCACATTTTTCGAGTATAGAAAAAAGAACACACGATACGTACTTTCTAATTATAAACAGCTCTAGATCTTTCAATAAAAAGTAACGACGATCCGTTCATAAAAAGAACGTTACAGCCAACATCCACCTATTTCTCATCTGCATTTTTATAACCACCTGTGAAGAATTACCTATGTTTTTGCAAAAAATCGTCAAGATCGCGATAAATAACGCGATAGAAAACTTCCCCTGTTTCTTTCCTATCAAAAAGCTCTTGACAAAAGTTATGTTTTAAATCAGGGAACATGTGTGCCAACTTTGGTGAAAATCGGTTATGAAATGGGTCCTCTATACAGCAACTGACAAACAGACGAACAAAAAGCAAAATTGGCCACCTTGTCGAAACGGTCGGGATATTTAGGCTCCACGTTTATTTCTTTTCTGGAATTTCTGATATCAACTAACTCACAGAATTCCAGTACATCCGTGATCAAGGCGCTTTTAACCTTGCTGAAATGACACGCAGCTTCCTTTTACCGGTGTGGTATACTTCAATCAAGCAATTTGGTCTATCGCAGTCTATTACTAAGTATAAGCCTCACCCAATGTGAAGCCTCAGCCGATCCTCCGCCTTGCGCATCCAGTTCATCCCAGAACTGTGCGCAGTTAGCGCTCTAGCGCTGGTATACTTCTTATATCCCGTTTATTATTATAAATAACTAGCTATTGCCCATGGCTCCGCCCGCGTGGATGTCGGTTATTGCGACCAAACATAGTCTATGTCCTTTCTCATGGTCTAATCTACCCCTATACCAAATTTCATCAAAATCGGTTACGAGTTACTTTCGCATTTATAATATTAGTACTTATGGATAGTAGCAACCATTGATATTATAGCAAAAAAAAAAGAAATATCATAAAACTATCAATAGCAAGGATGAAAGTAATGTCGTAAAGAATGTATTAACTATGGAAGTGGAAGGCTACAAGGGGAGAGGAAGGCCTAAAAGGAGGTGGATGGAATGTGTGAAGGATGACATGCTTAAGAAGGGAGTGAAGAACTTAAAAGTTAGCATAATAAATGCTTTAAACAATTCATTAAAAAAAATGGAGTGAATGTTAAAATGACTGCAACTAGAGCTGAATGGAAAAAACACACATTATTCGCCGACCCCAAATAAACTTGGGATGAGGGTAGAAGGATGATGATATTAACAGCAACCAGCCCACGACCATAGCCGCTGAAATGTAGCTAAAACATCATAATACCAAATGAATGGTGAAAATGAAATACCAAAAGTGGTTTTATTTCAATAGAAATAAATTTTATTTTACTAAATAAGTATAGGATTTTTTATACAATGACATAGGTACGTAACATTGTATCAGTATGATATTAGCAATAACTAACATGTACTGCACTTAAAAGGAGTAATAAAATTTCGTATTGAATACGGTTTCATATTGACGTTTTTCGCTCCCAAATGAGTGTTACCGAAAAGTCTCTCATAAATCACGAGAATGAACATGTAATCGCTTTAACCAGTAATTAATAGAAAATATTTTGCAGTAATATTACTTTACCGTAGTGTAGCCACACAAATGAATTTGTAATAATGTATTATGATATTCTTCACGTACATACATAAAAATTAACACTTTTCCGAAGAACAAAGGTGTCATATGGTAAATAGTTGGATATTATCGCAGGAAAACTCGTAAAAAAGAAATGCATAGGTGTATTCCGACTCATAGATACCGAAAATGTAATAACAGTAATAACAAAGTAATAGCACAATAAAGATGACTGTATTCTTTGGGGGCGTCGATATATTTTAGCGTCAAATGTTCATCATTTAGCCTTTTTTCAACATTTCATGTATACAAGAACACTTGGGCGATGAATACCTTTAATTTGAGACAGTAATCATTGAAATTCGTGTAGTGTTCAGAAGAAATGAGGTAATGAAGAATATTACAAACATACACAAGATGATACATACACCTGATCCCCGACAAATAGGCATACCTAGTTTGGGGATTCAGAAAATCTATATCCATACCCTGCGAGCTATCTCCAAGACATGTTAAGCTGATCTTGATGTGTTCTACGTGTTACTTGATGGACAAATGTTAAATTGTTTTCTTTTATTTGTCAATAAAGTTATCTTATCTTATCTTTTCTTATACGCATGAAAAACATAACCCATCTTGACAGTCGGTTAAAAAGAGATTTTCACAGTCGAAATGTGTCGGTGTAGGAGGTACCTACCTCTATCTTTATGACTAACAAGCTGTCATGTTCGGACCATGATGCTTGCATATTTGTACAACAACACCCACGGTATTATATCCCACGGCCACGACACAAGCCCACGGCAATGTAGACTGTGCCAGAATCTTGATTCATTCATTTTATAATCAATGCGGTATCACAGCACTATAAAGATCGGATTTCGACAGTAAAAAAACGATACGACTTTTACGATAGTTATGATTTAATGTTTGTCAAATTGACTGCTAATCTTATTACCCCTCCGCAATATTATTTTAAGCATTTTCCTTGCTGACGTTACTACTTCATACAAATTTTGTATAAAATGAAGAAAAAAAATCAATGGGACGAATCAGTGAACAATAATTTTAATTATTTTTAATTTCTGTGATTCGTCCTATTGGGCCGAATCTTTATAGGACGAAACAACGAACTTGTCCCCACTGGATGGTAAGAAGCTACAATTAAGCCCATAAGATGGGTACGGACCTTCTAGATGGTGACGATCCTAAATGCGGGCTTGACTAATCTTCGATATTTTAAGTTTTATAGCTATTTACTACGTACCATATTGAAGGTTCTGATGAGCTCATCCATTCCTTCACAGGACAACACGTGCAAGGCTTAGATGTCTACTGTATATACGGTGCAGAATATACCTTCTAGAACCAAGTCGTTCGGTGAATCATTCCTATGAAGGCGAGAAGAGGCATCTAATGAGGCCATCAAACTGAGTACCTCCATGTTAACATGGTACATGTTTATGATGGTGACCCTCTTTCTAAGACTTTGCCTTTAGCTTAACATCAGGCGAGGTAAAGTCAAATTGACGTGTACTTTTATTAAAAAAAAAAACTAACTATACATACAAGCGTGCCTGTATATATCTCATTAGCAGCAATTCGATATTTAGCTCACAAAGCAGAGTTGATTTATTTTATGAAATCAATCCACATTAACTAACTGCATTAGTAAAATTATCTGGTAATTCAGTCACGCATGAACTGCAGTTATTCACTTATGAAATAATTTTGCATTTACTGGATTGAATTATGGGCTTCATTATTGTAGTAATAAGTAATACGCAGAGATCACTTCATCATATAAACTTCATATTCAGTGTCAGAAATGTCTAAATAAATTAAATTACATTAGGAACAAATCAAACCATTTTATTGATTCAAATTGTGTTATTTCGACAGCCTCTGTGGGGTGGCGTGGTAGTAGTGAACGCGACTGCCACGCAGGAGGCGCGAGTTCGATCCCCGCTCAGTACAAATATTTGTATGCATAAATATGACTATTTGCATTGATCTGGGTGTCTTTGCATGTATAATATGAATGTAACATAACATAACATGAACTCACGCCTGTATTCCCCGAAGGGGTAGGCAGAGGTGCTAGCACCCACATTTCGCCAGTTTATGTTTAGGTCCCAATGTAATAGGTGGCGAGCCTATTGCCATTAACCGGGCACTTATAAACCTGCGATAAATACACACATAACTTCGAAAAGTATCGACAAGTCATTGGTGTGTGCCATGGTAAACCTGGGATCGAACCCGAGACCTCGTCTCAGCAGTCCATTACCCACACCACTAGGCTACCGCAGATTTTTATACAATAGTGATGTATACAATAGTGATACTAATTGTATCATTTTTACCATTCCACAGTATGCAAAGGGCAGCCATGTCGTACATGATAGTAGATTGTACACCAAGGGGATAAAGCACTGTATTATGTCACGGGCGCGATATTGAATCCTGAGCGTAACGAAGGACTCCAGATTTAACTCCCGAGCGTAGCGAGGGGGTTTTGAGTTGATTCCCGAGCGAAGTGAGGGAATTAAAATGGAGTCCTGAGAGCAGTGAAGGATTTAAGCGCGCCCAAGGCAAAATCAGTTTTATCCCTGAGGAGTATACTCTACTTTTCTCACCTTTTGCG
This sequence comes from Eilema sororculum, assembly GCA_914829495.1. Taxonomy (NCBI): domain Eukaryota; kingdom Metazoa; phylum Arthropoda; class Insecta; order Lepidoptera; family Erebidae; genus Eilema; species Eilema sororculum. Next base: position 7,740,460 of record OU618532.1, read on the forward strand.
AGACAATAAAAACCAGGGCTACTAGAAAAAGTATTTTAATTATTAAAATACTATTTCGTCACTCGACATTTTCTTAATGTTTTATTCTATCTTCTTTTGCAGTTTTGTCTGATACTGATTGCACCGTATTGAAATACTCGCGGCTTTTGTTTTATGTATTGATTTTTTTTCGATTAGACTTTAAATGCATAACAATAATAACTTAGAGAAGTGAGAATCACATTACTGCCCGGTGGGTTATAATGAAATTCAGTACAACATTACACCCCGGCAAAAGACAAGGGCTATAATGATTTACTTTGAGTAAGGTTTGCATGATATATAATGAGGCATTGTCGAGCAGGTGGTGTGAAAACATCTTGATCAGATTTATAATACCCACTTACATAATAATTAATTAATGACCAGGTTGTTGGACTTTTTAGGGCACCAACTACCCGTAACGAATGCCACAGACTATCGGAAATCAGGGCCAGAATGGCCACTCGTTCTAAAATTGACTTAGCTAGTAATGCTAAATCTTGCAATACCCTAACCTACTAATATGTAAGTAGGTTGATTAGTAAGTACTAGTTCACGAGCCACCCAAACTATATTTCATTATTATATTAATCAATTATTATTATTATATAACGACATTATTTTGTTATTGGTTTTTTTAAGGTTAAAGTAGTTTTGTTTCAGTTGTGTGAGAAATTCTATCCAATCCGGAGTCACATAGTCTTACAAGCACTTATATAATCAACCCGAAGGGGGCCATCTCGAAAGAGAGGGTCCTGGGTCTGCTGGGTTCGAGAGATATGTGTCCTGCATCTCACCTCCGGCAAACAAGGACCCAAAGAAGGCGTGCGTTTAAGCCGGTTCAAGTCAGACATAACCACCTCCACCAGCTCCGGTGGGGATGGTATCCTTACGGATTTTTCGCACGGTAAAAAAAAAAATAATAAGCACGCATATAAAAGAAAACTATCGCATAAGTAGCTTATAAAAAAGCAAAAGCGAAAGTTAATCTTTTAAAACCCATTGCGGATTATAAACCTATATTGTTTTATTAAATTATGTAGAATATATTCATAACATTATACCTATTATACTAACTTGGAACGCACACAGGGCGTTTCGAAATGTCAAGCGGTTCTGTCTATTATTTTCACCCACGCTCCGTCGCCCATTCGAACACAGCCGTGTGTTACTAAACCAGTTCTGAACAAACGTTTTTAGTATAAAACATTGTATTTTTCCTTATAATAACGGATTTACGTAAACTATTGAACTTTTTGTCTTAATAATAAACTCAGCGGGGTGTTGGCAAGTTATACGACGTTTTATGCGAACAAATTTATTACCTCTAGCTGTTTATACAATAAATTGATTGTGGACATAAAGAGGACACTCGCGTAGCTTCGCGACTAGGGAGATTACTATAATGGTTTTTAACATCGGATTTCTATAACCATACTTCACAGAATTCATAAAAATACTGATTTTTTTAAGTTGCTCTACCTAATCTTTTTTAAGTCAAGTGAGCCAACTAATTTATATTGCACTTATCAATTTTATTGTTGATAAGTCAATATTTTTCGGTTCTTTGACGAAAAGTAATTTTGGAGATGAATAAAAATAATGTCATCAGTGTTATCCATGAAACAGAAATTCAATCCTGAAACTTAGCAAATACGTCAATATCACCACTTTCTAACATCCGCCCGTCTCTGATACAATTAATATTAAACGTTTAAACAATTGTACACGCCGGCTAACTTGTTGAACTATCCCGTTCATTGGTGCACAAACACCTAATACGTGGGCTTGTATCAACTTGTAGGCACATCGGCAAGTATATGTTGACAAACTCCGACGTAGCTGAACTTAGCAACTTGGACTTTGATATATTATGTGAAGATTGTTCGCCCGAGAACAAAACTTACTAATGTCGAGCAAAGTGTGAAGCGATGGTTGCCGATAACTCGGAAACGAAGACCTATAAGAAGTACAGACTGCAACAAAAGTCTTTTAACATCCAAGCACACTGCCTTCTACTACTGCCATACTTTTCCTGGTACAAGTAAGCCGACTCGAACAAGAAACCCACTAATATAAAAAATTAATAATTAATAATATCCAAATTCGGTAGCAGGCTGTAATCGCACGGTTTGCGACGAAAGTTTCAGTCCTTTACTCAGACAGACCGCCAAGGACCTTAGATCCACAGGGCACATAATCAACCATCAAACAAACAATTAAATTCTGTGACGGCCCTGAATTATCATTTACTTATGTCTTTGCCTTCCCCTCTTCATATTTTCCCTTCCATTTTTCCGCTACCATCTTCTGAAGTTATAAGAAGTGATTTGCCATTGCTATCCGGAGTTATAATATCTAGAATATGCCAAGTCTTATCTACTTGGGTGTGTATTCTAGCAACCACTTCCAATACTCGATAGTGAATTAAAATTTTAAGATCATTTTGAGCTTTGTTCGTTAACATATTTCTGATGCTGACTGTACGTAATGTCAACAACGACAACAAGCAAGGGGCAAGTGCTGGAGACGTTTTTCTTTCTTTCTTCCAAGACCTCACGATACAATTTACAAGAAATAGCGAAATTCTCGTTGGTTCCAAAGTTAACACTTCGGAGCCCGAGGTTCATTTTTAGCTTTTACTGGGATTATTGGCCGTTCTAGAAGCGACTGCTGTATGACCTGCCAATCCTTAGCGAAAAACCCGAACGTCATCCGTTATTCTGCAAGTGCACTGACTAAAATAGTAGGTAAGGTCGACGTATACTTCCCAGATGTTGGGATCTATTCCATTCTAATACCAAAAACTAATACCAATGGTATTTGTTTAAACTCGTAATAAATTTTCTATTCCGAACGAATACCACTCACAAACGAATACCAAAACAAGTTAAATGGTATCAGGATACAGTCAGTAATAAAAATGCTTTCAGTCTAGTTTTAAGTAATATTTATTAAAGCAAAATCAGTCTTATCTATATCTATCTATACATATAATATATCTGTAAACTATCGATGTCTGTACATGGAAAGGAAATGAGAAAAATTATTATAGGGGGACTTTATAAACGTAATAGAAGCCAAATCAACGTTTTTTGGAATTTTTGTCTGTTTGTCTGTTTATCTGTTTATCTGTTTCTCTGTTTCTCTGTTTGTCTGTGAGTTTGTGCACGCTAATCTCGGAATCGGCTGAACGGATTTGGTTGCGGTTTTCACTAATATATTTTGGTAGGCTTCACTTAACATTTAGTGTTTGTTTTATTAAAATCGGTTCATAAATAAAAAAGTTATGTCAATAATAACATATAATCACGGCTAACAATTTGTGATTGTGTGAATAGATCGAACCAATAAAGAAGCAACAATGCTTACAAGAAGATATTATTTCGGTCATTGGAATCTGAAGAACTTCGAGAGGCCAGAGTTCTACATCTCAGCCAAGTCAGGTCAGGTTACTGCAGAATCTTCGGCACAGCAAGTGTCTCGATAGAATTCACATTGTTCTCGAACGATTTTCTCTCGAATCCAACAAATTAGTAAGCAGCTGGTTCGGTAAAAAGACTCCTGGCTTTCATAATTAATATCATCACGCTATTATAATAAGGAATAAGACAGAATGTTTTTATGACATAATATGTAAACGTCTATTTCACACTATTATGTCATGGTAACTGTGGCTCAATACGTCTCCGGTGGACTTATAATTTAGCTGAGTCGCGTTCGAATCCATATAAAATGTAATTTTCCTTTTTTATGTTTTTTTATTTACTTTTGTTTAACTTTTTTATTTAATTGTGTATTTGTTGTATTTTATTGTTTTTATAGTTTTATTTGAAGTAAAATATAAATTCTTTGCTTAGTATTCTATAGGTAGTACATAAAACTAGGCTGTGTGACAGTAATAGTAGAACTTATTATATAATATTCTTAGATCTTTACAAAATTCTTCAATTCGGAGAATGAAAAAGTGGTCCCACCCGCCTGAGAAGTCATAAAACTGAAACTGGCATCCCCATTGATACCGATTCCACCACATCGGGGCAAGCGCAATATTGGAATCAAACCGATTAAAATTTAAGGTCCTTACCTGAGACGATGCTTTAGAGCGAATGGGTGGAGTCTACGAACGTAATAATCGCAGCCCCGCACCACCCCGCACACATGTCACTAAAGTGATTATAATATAAAAATTTGGGAAAAGATATCGGTAAAAAGGGTACAGAGTGGACACATATTCTGCCTAACTTCACGTACCTAACTGATTTGGTATTTTTTTGACATCGATGTTGATTGATTCTTGATTCTTTATTATAGCTAAGGTCGGCGGCTCCGCTCGCGTGTTTGGTTTTATCTCTGGTACTGTTCTACCAAAACCTTTTAAATAAAAATACCGTATCAAAATGCGTGTGCCAAGTAGCGTTTGTGTCCATCGTGAACAAACAGATAAATTCAATTTCAAAAGGTTCAAATTCCATGGCGTAGCGGTGGAGCATTCAGAGATCGTGGGTTTGATGCCCACTCAGCACTTATATTTATATACATGAATCTTACATGAATACATATATTACCATTGGTTAGGTTATTTATTGCATAGATACATTGAGGAAGGTGAACATGAAAGCTATAAGTATGCTATAGGCATAACAATTCACACGTCATATTACACATTCTCACAGTGCCATCGTTTGCAGTGTAAGCCCAAAAAATGTGTTTATTTAAGACATCACATTTTTATATTGATTGTATTGTACACATAAATCTACATCTTGAATGATACTATTTATTAAAGAAAACTGCTTCAAAATCCGTTGCGTAGTTTTGAAGATGTACATAGAGACAGACAGATAGCGGGAAGTGAATTATTTTATACTAGTGATGAAATGTGTAGTGATCATGTTTTTATAATATTTTACTATGTAGTTAAAGGTATGTATAGTATTCTAATATACATAAATATATTATTATACAGAGGTAGTTTGTGATGTTATAGAGGTTAATTCAAGATAGTATAGATAGATAGAAGTTCATAAAAAGAACCAATTCTAAGAATTATTTCACCAATAGAAACCCACACTATTTATCAGTGTCATAGGTTTTATATCATTACACTATGAGTGAGGATCACCAGCCGGAACGGCATCCAAAATCTACGTGGCTGGAGCCGTGGGCAACAGTTGGTAACAAATAAAGTGTGTGAATAAAATAATCAACACAACATTTTCATGTCTTTCTTGAGAGTTTAAAGCTTAGCTTTTTTACCGAATTTATTTTCGGCGTCTCAAAGAAGTGTCTTATCTGTTCACTTGTGCATTAATCTCGAATTGTGTTGCTGTCAAAGCTGCGAAAACATGAAGCACAACCTCCCCGTCCAACAGCCATCACGGCACTGCCGCCCGGCCCCCGCATAGGCACCCGCTAAGCCAAACTCTCGAGAACGTAACAAAAACGTGGCATGTGACTTCAAAAGTCAATGTATTGAACGGAAAAATGTACCACTTATACTCCAGATCTTTGTCTTTCTTTTAGTAAAAAAATTACGTAAAAATTCTTTTCTGTTTAGAAGTAGTTGCCAGTTTTCTTTTGAGTCATCTTTTTGCTTTGGGAATGATTTTCATATAGTAATTATAAAGTAAGAAAAACTAAAAATGTACCAAATGTAGACAAGAAACTAACAAATAAAACAGTGTAAACAGTTTTCAAATACGTCCACAAATAAAAAAGGAGTTGATCTCTAAAGATAAGCCTAAAAACAGATTTATCATTTTTATTCCTCTTAACAGAGGAATGAGGCATTGGGGGTATTCTGGGGTTAGGTACCCCAGTATACCTGCCTTGGTTACCTATCATAAATAGACGGTCTCAACGTGAAGAGCAGGTATTGCTCCGGCTAGGGTGATGGGTAGCCTAGGCTATCACCATCAAAGCTGCGCTCATGGAGGAAGTAAATCGTTGCACCTTCTCTGAAGCACATTACGTACTCTGGGAGACAGTTGGTAGAGACGGTAATACGATAGGGACCTATCGTATTACTGTCTCTACCACGGATATGTCTCTACCTTGGTGAATGTTCTGATGAGCTATTCCAATTAGTTCCACCCTCTCCTTTCCTACACAGGACAACGCATGCAAGGCTCAGATGTCATACACATACGGATCAGAATATTCCATCAAGAACCAAGCGGTTTGGTGACCCATTCCTATGTCGCACCATTAAGACCTGAAATCCTTGCCAGCTCACGGTTTACTTTTTCCTACAGTCCCGGGTCCTATAAAGGGGGCGTGAAAAGGCTTCTGATGATCCCATAAAGATGAGTGCCACCATTGTTAAGATGGTACACGTTTATAATGGTGACCCTATTTCCGAGTCTTTACCTTTAGCTTAACGTCAGTCGAGGTGAAGTTAAATTGATGTGTCCTATATAAAACAAATTCCGGATCTTAAAAAGTAGAAAACACATGTGTGGGCAGAGCAATGCATTTATTAACCGCCTGTTATAGAAATGAAGTTCCGAACAGCTTGGTTCGAGGTGGCAGTATTTCTACCGTATGTGACTGACGGAAGGAAGGAGAGATTAGTTGAAAGACTCCTAATAGGCTCATTAACTCGCCGTGGTGCGGTAGAAATGGTAAAATACAGCCAGAGAGACAACGTCTTTATGCAACTGCAGACATTATACAATGTTAGTGACCTGATGACTACCAACGCACGCCGCTGCGATATTATCGATTCCGTCTAATAAGTAGGTATCTAATAGTATATACGTAAATCTATCCCAGAAATGATAACAGTACGCCAGGAGAAGCCAACCTATGTAGATAGATAGATAGAATACTCTTTATTGCACACCAAACATAGAAAATTATACAGAGGAAACATGCATGATAGAAAGTATATAAAAGATACCGTTGCCCCTATTATATATAAGAGACTGAATGTGGGCAGAGAAACACTCAGTTCCGGTAAATTTCAATTGTAATTTCAATCAGACCAATAAAATCCGATACGTGGACATCAACTCCAGTATCAATTTTGAAGTATCTACATCATCTGCTGGAAACAAGCTTACCAATACAAGGAATATAATATAGCAAAATGATACTATATGACACCATCCCAGTCAATGCCGTATTTGCTCTCTTGCCCACTGCGCCCCTCTTCTCTACCTGTGTGTAAAGCAATGAACAACAATGGGTCGATGGAATTTATCATAAAACTGGAACTACCCACCATTGCCTCGGCAAAGAAGAGAACCACTGCTCACTGCTCAGCGCGTGCAAGGCACTGGGTTTTCTGGAAACAATTTTGTATGATACTTGATGTACTTATTTTAATTTGTTCAGTTCGTAAGTGGTGGCAGCATGTTTTAAGAATTTGGGAGGAAGGAAGAATATTTAAACCATTAAAACTGGTGAACATTACCAAGTCCACATATAACAATGTTCATCACATACTTGATAATGATTTCGTCGGCAAAATGTTGAATGTTGAATTCAAAATCCTTCCGCAATATTTGCCAAGCCCATAGAAGAAGTCTGTCAATTTTCGTAGTTTTCAGTGGTTTAGCCCTGTATTTATAAGTCAGTCACTCAAAAGACTGTCTTCATAATATTGAATTTAAAAATACAAGGCGGAAGATGTCAAGCGAGTTTTCGAAATGATTTGAATACAGTTTTGTTTCTTTTTTGAAATAAAGAAATGTTTCCTTTGCGTAAAATTCACTACCTATTTCCAGTATTTCGAGTACTTCCGTTCCAGTTGGGATGAAAATCTTCCACCATGTTTAATAATGAGTTTGAGCTATTCCGAACTAAACGCGGACGACGTCGCGGGTAACAGCTAGTCAACAAATAAAAGTGTAGTGGGAAAACGTTTGGTTCATTATTATAATTCCTATGAAGGTATAATTATAAAGCTTTATTTTTAGGTATGTACCTACCTCAAATAAAGCTTTTACTTTCAGCAAATCACAGTGATAAAAGTTTTCAAATTACAACAATTGAAGAATATCACAAACAATCATTGGACCGTGGGGGACAATAAAATTATAAAAGCGTTTAGTCGACGCCTCGTATGATCAGTGGGCTGGCATAGCGAATACGTGGGCCCGAAACGTGGCAATGCTGCCAGCTTTCTGGGGACATTTCCAGTAGACAGTGATGCGGAAGCATTCTACGATGCGTTCTAATTTATTTTTAATTGTAAATATTGTACCTATATATTCTAACAAATAAACGTATTACTCATAGTTTATAATGTTCGGGACTTCATGCGATATATTTTTTAACAACTTACTTTTGCCGACGTTTCGGGTGCGTTGCAGCACCCGTGGTCACGACTTGACTGGCCTGCGAGCGTCGCGCGGTTTTATGCGCCTACCCTCCATTACTTTCATACTGAATGTAAGGCTGGCGACACACCACACTCACTATGTCAGTTTTAGACGGCATCGGCCGGCACTGTGTTTTTGAGTTTCACTATTTTGATCACTGGATTCCAGGTCCCGGATAATTTGAATCCATCTTCCCTATTGAATTTTTTACATTTTTTAAATTTCAATAGCTTCACACACAATCCGTGGATAGTAGTGGCGATCAGTGGAAAGGACTTTGGGTTGATGAAGTTCAATCCAGTGGTTTTTGGGGCCCGGTTCGAGGTGTTCTGCAACTGTCGATTTGTTGAACTGACGGTTTATCACAGCTGCGATATGTTCTTTGACTCTCTCCGCAATGGTACGCTTGGTTTGGCCTATGTAGGAACTACCGCAGCTGCAATCTACTTTGTAGACACCCGGTGTTTGCAGAGGTATGACGTTCTTCGGTGTTCTCACGTACTTCGCTACTTTGGCGGACGGTTTAAATATGGTCTTGATGGAAAGCTTCCGTAAACAAGATCCGATCTTATCCGTTATCCCTTTCACATACGGAATGAACGCCGGTTGGCGGTCAACACCCGGCAGCATCATCCTCGGTGCACGTCGCGGCTTTCTAGAACTCCTAACATACCCATTAATTTTAAACACCTCCTGAACGTGGTCTAACTCCTGCTGTAGGTGCTCAGGGTCACACAAATCATTAGCTCGCTTGGTGCGAGAGTCGAGCTTGCTGAGTTCAAATGAAGTGGGTGATGTTGCGAGGAGGCGTGCAAGTATCTATCTGTGTGAGTGAGTTTTCGGTACACAGTATGGGCCAAGGAGCAGTCGGTTCTTACCATTAACTTGATGTTAGGAAGGACAATGTTCTGTTGTTCTCAATCTCATACGTAAACAGTGTCTTCACATGTAATGAGTTGAGATACTCAGTAAAGCGGACCACCTGCTCTCTGTTGCCTTTAAATATACAGAATATGTCATCTACATACCTTTTCCATAGCCTGATCTGGGTGTGCGCGTTCTGAGCTAACACTTCTTCAATATGTTCCATCCAAATATTTGCCACGACCGGTGCCAAAGGGCTGCCCATAGCAACGCCGTTTATCTAGAGGTAGTGTTTGCCATGTTAAAGGAAGTAGTTCCCTTCGAGGCAACTCTGTAATAGTGTCGCATAACTATCCGGTAGACCATTATCCTTCCAACTTGGTTTCGATAATCCGTAGACAGTCTTGTAAAGGAACATTGGTAAATAATGACTCAACATCAAAACTTACCAATAATTCATCCGGTTCCAACTTAATGTCTTGGATTATGTCCACAAAATGGCGAGAATCTTTGACAAAGGACGGTGTTTTCCCTACTAATGGCCGCAGTGCTTTAGCAATGTGTTTTGCTAAATCCTAGGTTGGCGAGTCAATTTGACTTACGATTGGTCGCAATGGCACATTAGGTTTATGCACTTTCGGCAAGCCGTTGTGTGATTTTAGGGCGGTGCAATTTTTCGAACTCGTCCTTTGTGAAATCCTCTTCGTGCTCCTTGATCAAATTGCGTATTTTACGTGTTACTCTTGCCGTAGGATTATATTTAACACTCTTATACGTTTATGCGTCTTCGAGTAAAGTTAGCATTTTTGCCTCATAATCACTTGTTTGCATTACTACGGTGGCGTTCCCCTTGTCGGCTTTGAGTACCAGTACATCCTTATTATTCCGCAACGCAACCAATGCTTGTCGCTCTTCGGCAGTAATGTAAGACATGACATCTTGTCGTAAAGTGTCTGCGTCACAACCTGGTATCTTTTTCTGGGCGATTGCCTCCTCCACACTGCAGATGATATTCTCATAAGGCACTTTTTTCGGTGTAAGAGCGTAATTCAATCCCTTTTGTCGTTCAGTGTGACCCCAGCCAAATTAGCAGCTCGCCAAGGTAAAAGTACACATGCTTAAAATAAAGAGCATGTTGTGTACTTTTACCTTGGCGAGCTGCTAATTTGGCAAAGGAGACTGAAATGATTACATACAATCTTGGGCCTAGTTGTAAGAAGATGAAAGTGGTGTCAATTAATAGCTTATATATTATCAACCTTTCACTGAAAATTCTGCGGATCTTGTCAATCTGAGAACAGAGATATAAGAGATTATGTAAAAGTGAGGTTATGTTACAATCTTTAACTAACAGCTGATTCCTGAAGTGCAAAATGTGTTCTTTTGCACTAATAGTTATTATATTTACTAGAAAATGTTTGAAAAATCATTATGAATGAACGTCAACGACTTCAAGCGATAGGTAGGTAACAGGTAAGGAGATAGGGAAAAGATGTCTAAAATAAAATAAAAAATCATTTAATATAGTGTTTTATTTGCCTTCTATTATAATTAAAATGTCGGAATCCTGCCAGGATGGTAGCTGGTTAGATGAGGTTATATTTACTTACAGACTGAGGTGCAAGCTATTGCCGAATCACTGACAGAATTGTTTCATCGTGTAAGGGTCGTCGGCCCAGGGTATTGCAGTAACCAGTGGATATCCCACAATTCACACAGCGATCCATAGTTTCAATAATATCCAATCCACAAGCCGACGGTAAAATCCAAAACAACTATTCCAAGTCAAACGTGTGAGCGATCTTTGGTGTCCAATGTGAAAGCAAGGGTCGTACAACGAAGGCAGGGTCAGAATCCGTAAAATACAAAGCAGTTGTCGTAAAAAATGACGAATAATCGGGAAAGCACTCAAAACGCATCGGATAACACGAAACGAGTGAGCAAACAAAAACAGTCAGCAACTGTCTAGTGTCAATGTTGTCTAATGTCAGTGACATAGACTACAAATATATAAGAGAGATTTGAATCGATATGAAATCGATAATCGTTAATATTGGTTTTTCAGTATTAATTGATATTTGATTTAATAATATGACTGTAATTATATGCACTATATTGCATGTAAGTATATATAGTGCATTTAATTACTTTGAGTTAATTATTTACTACAAAATGTATTAGTATAATCGATTACTAAATCTCACGAAAACTATTTTCTCATATTTCTCCGCTTCCAGATTGAGAATTGAGGTGATTTTTCATATTCTAAGATACAAAAATATGACTAATTTTTTAGATCATATCTCAACTTATTACATTTGGGCCCACCGTTTTCCATCTCCTTTCCGAACATGCATGGTGCTGCTTAGTTCATAGGTTCTTTCTGCTTGTTGGTATGAAATGCGATCCACCAAATCAAAGTCACTCCCGGTCAACCATTTACTGCACTCCAAATGTAACAAGTATAACACTCTGTGCACTTTATTTAACTCCGCATGGTTGTTACTAATTAGTTATCGTAATATTTTCAACATATACATATGAAGTTAATTAAACAAACAAACATTTTTGTACGAGCCTAGTACATTGCTCCACTTTTATATTTTGTTAACATAGCATTATTTACATTTCATTATTCATGCCATTTACTTTAAGTTCAGTTCGCGTTCGACAACTATCGACGAACCCCGCGTACAACAACAGTTGTCGTGTATCATATCTATCAATATATTTAGTCAGTTAAATTTACTTCTTTGTTTTACTGAACTATTTATAGAACCCAAGGTGTGCGACCGTACATCTTTTTTTTTTAAATTTAACTGACTAAATATATTGATAGATATGATACACGACAACTGTTGTTGTACGCGGGGTTCGTCGATAGTTGTCGAACGCGAACTGAACTTAAAGTAAATGGCATGAATAATGAAATGTAAATAATGCTATGTTAACAAAATATAAAAGTGGAGCAATGTACTAGGCTCGTACAATTTTATTAACAAGAAAATTTTAATAATGACACTATCACCATAATATTGCAAATAAGTACTCACTTGACAAATACCAGGTTCGCTGAGATTTAAGTTACTGCGCCCGCGTCAGCACACGGAGAAGTACTGAGGAATAGATAAAATATTCCTCAGGATCAGACCAGTAAATAGAAAAAGTTATTATTTATGCAAGTACTAAAATTATTGTAAGTAAAACATACCTTATTTTATGGAAATAGTGTTTATTTCACCAAAACCCTTAGACCGGCGCCGGCGCTTGACTTTCATTGGTTGTTTCGGATTTTTAAACAATAGCGAGCCAACTCACCCTTTTCACAGGTAAAAAAAAAACTTATGTTTTGGTATTCGTTGGGAATAGAATTGGTATTTCATTAAAACATTTAAGATTTGGTACTCGTTAGGAATATAAAATTTATTACTAGTGTAAACAAATACCATTGGTATTAGTTTTTGGTATTAGAATGGAATAGATCGATGTTGGTAGTCCCTTAAATAATTAAATTCAACAAAAACATGTAAAACAAACTATCGTATAAACCTCCAAATAGTTAATTAACTTATAAATTTTAACTCCACGTATTCGCCCAAACTGCATAGAAGCTTAATAACCTATTCCCAATAAGTTAAGCTCTGCAACAACTATATATCATCGCCAAACATCGAGTAACGTAGTTTCAATATACTATAACTGCTATGCCTATTGGCGATATGATTTAGGCAGTCAGCGTCATAAATATCTTGACGACGAAGTCTCAAAATGGTCTTAAAACTCTCTTATTATTGTCCGGACTAAAGGTGTGTGCCCAATATCAGATCAATCTGGAAGGGGAACCAAACTGGAAGGTGGTTAAAATACGGAATTAAGATCATTTTGACTACTTTGTTCGTCAACATCATTCTTTCTGATGCTGAATGTGTGTGAACACTCAAAAGCTTTTATACGAGAACATCACTATGACGTGGTGCATTAGATCTATTTCCAGCAGTGGACTGCAATTGATTGATTGATGCACAGATGTACAGTCAACGACAAAAGTAGCTTAACAAAGTCAAATTTGTTAATCACTGTGGCCCCTATATTTCACACAAAAAAAATTAACGAAACATTAAATATATGAGCTCTGTCATCTGAGAATCACACAACTACTTGTACATCAAAAATTGATGCATGTATTTCAACTTAAAAATCGATTTGTAAATATTTCAGTGTTAATCAACTTATGTCGTTGACTGTACACTGTCAATCATAATTAAAAAATTGACTAATGGTCTGCAGCTACGTATTGGAAATATTAAAAAAAAAGTGCGTTTCGGAATTCAAATGTATACTTTTCTATATTCTTCTCTATTTGTTTGCGGTGGACACAAAAATCACTGTATCGGATTTTGAAAATCTGTATATATAGAGTCAGAATAGTAAGATGAAACCGTAAGCGGACTTCGGGTTCCGTTGTTCTTGGTTGCGTTCAGTGCTTCCACGCAACCTAGAACAACGCTGATGACGATGTCTGAATTGTATGTAAAAAAATAACACGTCTGTAGCTGTTGGCCTGCTTAGACGAAATATAATTACTTATTTCGATCGTAGTAACCTGTGGTAGCAACACCCAAAAAGGTGATACTTTAATGTGTACCAACTATAGTAATACCCACAAACCTGTGAACTGATGGATGGTCACATTGTCACGTACCATGATCCCTTCATTCCCCTCACTGCTCAGTGCAAATATTTATATGTGTGGATATGGTTATTTGCATTGGTCTAGGTGTTTCTATATATAATTATGTATGTGTTTACAAAACGAAATTTATCTAAGTATGTTTATTATTATATATTAAACACAAGCTATGCATAAGGTATGCTTATACTTACCATGGGTCTAGATAACGTTGTGGAATATTTTTTTATTTATTTATTGTTGTCATATCGTGCTAAATTGACTTTGAAGTGGAATAAAATAATGATAGTGATAACTTTAGCTCTGTTTTCAGCCATTTCACAGTTTCGTTGGTAAGTACATCTTGGTACAGGCGTGAATATTGGTGAACACTACAGTTATACAATATGCGAAGTCAAAGAACCACCATTTTGTCGGCAGCTTATGCGAATGTCACATATTAAAATAATATTATTATTAACGAAATCTATCGCGATTGATTTACGGAGTTATTAAACAATGTCAAAGACAAAGTCAAAAATAATTTATTCTGCATAGACCATTAAATCGGAACTTAGAAAACGTCAATATAAAATAAATATCAAGTTCAAGTACTAGTTTAGCGAAACACAGCAGGATTTTGTGTAAATAATAAAATAACACTCAATAAATTTCGGTAGATATCGTAAAATATAGGATTTGTATTTCTCAAGTTGAATTCTGTACTCAAGTAACAAGTCCTCATCTTCTCAAATCTTTTACACAATTAAATAAAATTCGAGTGTCTGTTTGTAGCGTTAATATTAGAATTTTTAAGGCATACACGATATCCATAACAAAAACGAATTTATTAAGTTTTGCCGGCTTCTCTTTCTGTCTGTATCTGGTAATCTCCAAAACAGCTAGGTCGATTTTGACGTGATTTTACTGTAGATAGATGTTACAATGAATACAGAGATGATGTTGTATAAAGCACACTTAGGCTTATTTTAGAAAAAATAAAACTCACATCGAAGCTCAAACGGACGAAGTCACGGGCAAAGCTAGTAACAAATAAAGTACTGTACTGGTAAACCTGCTACTTAGTTTCAGTTCAATTTATGAATACGAAACCTATAACGTGTTTGCTCCATTAACTTTATGTATAGCGTTGAGTTTATCTCGGCGCTGCATCCAATCAACGCCGTCCCTAGAGCCGCAAAAATATTATAATAGCAAACCTATTGAGCGTAGTGAGGACACTACACGTTAAATCCCGACATTTTTGTACGGTACCTTTTTTTATACCTCTTAGGTGGCAGACAAGCACACGGCTCACCTGATGGAAAGTGGTTACCGTGGCCTATGGACGGATGCAAGTTTGTAAGTTTCTTTCATACCGCACAGTGTGCACCATTTTCGATCGCAGTGCGTGAGGATGAATTTCCTGCCTATGGCGAGCGGTGCGGTGATAGAATGTAGCTGTGGGCATCATGTCGAACAATTCTTCTGAGCACAATCCATTGTATAGGCGGTAGAACACACACAGCGAAGCAAAGTTCCTCGTGAGGCTGAGGGGTTCCACATCGCCTGTGAGTATGGGATTTTCGACAAGCCTCAAGGCCCGTCTTTGTACCGAGCCGAAGGGGTTAAGCTGGCGTGCAGGTGCTTCGGCAAAAAGGTGACAATAGTACTCCATGTGGGGCCGAACCTGCGCTTTATATAGAAGGAGTCGCAGCTCCTCATTGAAGTACTGCTTCGGCCAGTTAAGCATGCCTAGTTTCTTTGATGCCAGAATAGCCTTGTCTTTTCGATGACAGCGGTATGTGCCCATAAATTTTCACATGTGTATGTATGTGAGAATATACCGACAGACGATAAATTAGTATCCACGAATAGCACTTGCCAAAAATATTGATAGATTATCTTCGTGGACATAGCTGGGTGCTATTCAGCTGAGTACTCTAGGTGGACTACACCGTTTCTCGCACAATCACGCAAAATCCTCTTTACATTTATGTGGACTCAAAAATAAATTATAATCTGAAAAGTATAATCGTACTTTGGATTGCAAGCCTCACAAACTGATGGGATGTGGCTCCGGTCAAGATATAAGTTAAATCAAGGTAAAAAATATACAAGCGGATCCAGGGCAACCGCGATATGCACTCGAATAATACCTAATGAGGCTAATGACTCCAGAGACACCACACGTAGGTACACGTAACTCTACATTAGTATTATTCAACAAATACCATTCAACAAAAAAAAAATACACATATGAAAATAAAACATTTTTTGAAGTCGGTTAAAAAGCAAGCATTACAGTAACTTGCATCTGTGTAGCTATGACCTCCTTCGGGAGTATAATATGACGAAGCATTAAAGTAATGCAAACATATGATGTTAGTATCTTCACGCTAATGTTCTCATGTGGGCTAATCAGAGATAATAGAGTATGACTATGCACCATTAGTAAAGTAAATAGTGTCTGAAAATTAACTAGGGCATATCAAATTAGGCACACTTAAATAATGTTTTTGAATGTACAGGATGTTTATATTCGTATATTTTCTGTAAACTTTTTGTAAAGGTAGAACCATCGGTGAGTGAATAAAACTTCCCCCACATAGGCGCTTTTTTATAGGTCGATATTACCAAGTGGTCACATTGTCATGGGCTGTATGTTTACTATCGGATGGAAAAAAGCCATATCCCTTTATAGCATTTTACGAAACGAAGAATAAATAACTCAACTATAATCCAATTATTACAAAAAATTGGCTCATAATCACAGATAATACAGAGTAATAGTGTTACAATTGTAATAAGTGCTGTTTTCTGAACCCCGAAGCGCACGATTGTGCACAAATATAGGTTCAAATAAATTCAAACACGGTAGAATTTTGAAATTAATGATCAATAGCACGGAACCAAGTTAGATAATACTTAAGTTAGAGGTAACTATTATATTTTGAACTTCCTGTAGTAAGTTAGTTAAGCTTCTAATCGTACATCTGTGTAAACATTATTGCACCGAACTCCTTGGTGTATACAGATAACGGTTATGCATTCTATATTCAATAGTGTCGAATATTTCTAATTTACATACCAAATTTTTGTCTCATTGCTTAATTCCAATTTTCTTGATGTTTCTCTCTTTGCATCCGATCACCATGTCGATTCGAACACTGTATACGTATGTTTGAATTTTAATTTTATTAAGTACATAAGTTTGCATTCCTTTTTCTCATAATTTGACTGAATTACGGCAGTGACTTTTACACGTTAGTCTATATTAAGTTTATGCTTTTACATGACCACCCAATCCCTAGAGAAAAGTTTACGCCAAAGCCTCGTCCGTCAGTCAGTGCTTGCCGGTGTGGTTAGCTCGGGCTTGGGCCCCAAAGTTTATGGCGAAGCCCTATACACCCAACTCATGACGAGATTTAACGTTCTCATCTTTTTTATTCGTACCCCATAAACGATCCACTGATTACACAATAATGAAACATGATGTCATAATTAGACCTCGTTTTCAAAGACGTCTTCTTTTATACAGGACACGTCAATTTGACTTCACCTCGCCTGATGTTAAGCTAAAGGCAAAGTCTCGGAAAGAGGGTCATTTATAAGTTTCATAAAAAGAACTCTGGCTTGACTTGACAGTCAACTACCTTAATAATTTCGAATAACCGCAGATGTGAATTTCGGAATTCTAGTAGGTTCTATTCTATTCGCACAGTCTAGCATTATACAACTAAAATCCACCCCAATCAAAATTCAGTTATATGACAATAACTCCACTTGAATCCCGGGACGTTCCAGCAACGCCCATCCCTAGACAGAACGGCTAGTGGCCCATTGTTCGCTAGAACAGGGACGCGAGCAAAAACAAAGGTTTAACGTATATGTGTATATAATGTCCTATGACCGCGGAGACGCTTTGTTCATTATAGTAACTTTGTTCGCCAGTTTCATAGCTTTTTCTATAGACTATTGATTATAGTGGTTGACATTATTGTGATAGTTTGACATATTTTTAGTCTATAAATACGGTACCTATTCTGTAGTAGACGCGTGAATTTACTGAAAGCTTCTTAGCGTTCTTATATTCTTTGATCATGTGATCGTCTTTTGCATCTAATCTTCTTAGAAATGTGAACGAATCTAATGCTTTTAACAGTACCTACCTATCTGTAAACGTCCAGTTTACTCCTCTCCACCACAAGGAGGGATTACAAAAGGATTATATAGCGAGCGAGTTGTATACATCAGGACACGTATCTTAGACCTAAATCGCGTGATACAAAAGGCGTAGCGCGCGCGTGGATTGTTTCGTAATAATCTGTGCTTGGTGAGTTTGCGCTCTTCCACCGCCTAAGCACCTCGTGGTACCCTCCAAAGACTATTGACTGCAGGCAATAAGAAATGGCCATGCCGTCGATAAACAAACGACTAACGAAACGTCTTATTAGACCGAACCAATCTAAGAACAATTATGGGGACAATAACGGGTCACTGTCCCCTCAACAAGCACTTATACACCATCATCGGTGTCACGGACAGTCCCCTCTGCAGGGGGTGTTTCGGTGCCGAGGAAACGGCTGCCCACGTAATACTGGACTGCGAGGCAGTGGCCAACCAACGATCCCAAATCCTCGGCACAGTGAGGTCGCTCCGCGAAGCCTGCGAAGCCCCCAAGTAAGCTTCTGCGCTTCTGGGCGGAGCTAGGCTGGCTGACCTAGCCAGTGCTCTTCACGTACAATGGCCCATGAAGAGAGGCTAAGTGCGGAAAAAAGAGTCCCCTATCCTATCCTACCCTCCAGAGACACACACATTTTGAGCACATTTTAGGTTCAAGATATATGTCCCAAGTAATATGATACGCACACCTGTTTGCAACTCACACATAGGCTAATCGCCTGGTCTAGTCTTCTTTTTTCATCTGTTCGGAAAATGTTTGGGTAAATAATATATGCGGGGTATTACACCTACTGTGTGGAGGCTCTCACTGGACAAAAACGTTGTGAGTCACGGTGTTTAAAAGTGGGTATTTTTTTATAGATGACGCATACGAATACTATTATATGGATCACAATCATTTAAAAAAAAGACTTCAACAAACCTGAATGTTATACTAGACAGTTCCTAAATCAAAACGTTGTTACCTTTTTTCATTTGCTAGCGAGTGTTGCGTTGCAATTTTAAGCATTTATCTCCAAAGGGTTGCAACTTGCAACCCTGTTGAGATAAATGATTAAAAAAATAGTGCTGATATGCTTTTGCGAAATGAGAATTAAGAGAAACAAGGTTCAGGAGTTTCGTTCTAGAATACGGGCCTTTAGAGTCCGGGCCAGTTTACTCGTACTTTTACAAGTATTTTCATTGGTAAGTTTCAACCGTAATTACACAATATGACAAAGAATTGGCATTGTCTAACAAATTATGAATTCTTCATCATAGCAGCCGGTTAAAAATTATTATTCACTACTTTTAGAAGCAGCTACCCACAGTTTTATTTGCCGGCTCAGTACGGCAGCCCAACAATAGAGCCAATTTGCTCAGAGCCGAAGAATGGCGCCTACATCCTACACTGCAATCATAGGTATACTCGTAGCGTATTCAAATGCGGATGTCTGCAAGTCCGTCCGATTCCATACAACATGTTGAGAAGGATATCATTTTTCTATGGGAAATATTGAAAATCAAATACGGTGCTATTTCCAATGCAATCATCATGATTCAAAATACACTCTATCACGTGAAAACTACTCAAGCGGAGCCACGAGCTAAAGTTCCTAGTATACTGCCAACATTTCACATTGACAGCGCATTTGTTGCTAGTAGTAATTATTGTGCTATTGTTGTCCGAACATTTGTAACTGTTGGATAATATTCATCATGTTTGAACATTTAGCTTTCACAACTCGTAGGAGTGCCTCTCATGTAAAGCCGTACACGCACGTGCGTATGTGGTCCGCTTGCTCACTTAGGTACCTACTTGACGAAAAGTTCAACAAATGTTCGTGTAGATATGCATTCATCATGCAAATCTTCCTCTTCTTCAGTTGAAGCGACAGCACTTCTACTCTCAGCGAGTTGTAAAAATGCAGGATGCATAGAAATGATAGAAAATGCAGGTAAACCGTATCACAAGGGTTGACAATAAAATGCTTCTCATTCTTTGACCAGAAATGACGAACTTATTCTTCTAACCACCGAGACGTCTTGCGTGTTACCTGCAAATGGAGAAAGGGGTTAAGCTATTTGATGACATTTCTAATAATAATAAATCAATATTTGATATTAATTTTGATTATAATATTTAATTCCGTGATTAAATTAAGATTATTATTAAATCTAGAGGGGAATCTATCTAGAGATCAGGGTGCTAATAATATTAGTTATTCATCTATTAGCACTAAATAACTATTAGATATTAGTAAGCTAACCTGCCAGTTAGCTGTTTAGATATGCTAATCTTATAAATAAGGTTAATTAGAAGCTTGTCACAGACGTTGCAAGACTGCGAGGTGCGTGGGCTGGCGGTGAGGCCAGAGGTTGTCTGTATTCATCATGATTATAATCATCCGTTAAAAATATATAATTTAGACATATGTATGCTAAACTGGGAGATTAGCAAGCAAGATAACATATGCATTACGTTCCTCTTTAAATGAATAATCTACCAAGTACTATCAGTATAGTCCCCGGGACGAGACAGGCCTGCAGTATTACATTGTAACGATAACTTAACGTGGCGTATTGAAGCGTTAGGGTCGAGGGTCTTACAATCCATTCTAATATTATAAATGCGAAAGTAACTCTGTCTGTCCTTATGTTACGCTTTCACGCTTAAACCACAGAACATATTTTAATGAAATTTGGTATAGGGGTAGATTAGGCCTTGAGAAAGGACATAGGCTATGTTTTATCGTGATAACCAACATCTACGCTGGCGGAGCCGCGGGTAAAAGCTAGTGGAGCTATGAGAGTGTATAACTTCATTCTAATTTCACATACAAAACAGGCACGCGATAAAACGTCATGGCATATTATTATACTATAATTGATGGTAGTTCTTATCATGGTGAAATCGGTTTTCAATATCACACTGACAAAAGCTTACCCAGCTCGTGCAATACACGCCAGTGTAGTATTAATCATAGTATTAATAGCGCCAAAAGAGAGCTCCCCGAACTGCTAACCAATCTTTCGCACTTTAGTGGGATGCGTGGGATTGTAAATTAATGCCTGTTTGCATGTTCATTTGAGTAATAATAAAAACTACTGAACATATATTCATGTATCTTTACTCTTCAAAAGCTTTACATTTGATTTAAAAACGGATATGTTTGACCTTTTTCTAGGTCTAATCTACCCTTATACCAAATTTCATCAAAATCGGTTTTGTTGTTAAAGCGTGAAAGTGTAACATACATACAGACAGACAGACAGAGTTACTTTCGCATTTATAATATTAGTATGGAAGTATGAAAGTATGGAGGTATGGAAGTATGGAGTATGGATTAACTTCTTTACAAGATCTTCTCATTGTTTCGTTTGTTAAAAGTTTGCTTCATGTAGCTAATTAAAGTCAGCGTACACTTGACGAGTTCTCTTATTTTGTATTGATAAATTAATTGTATACGATTACACAGGGACACAACATGATTATTATTGCAACATAGCAATTTTCCGGTTGTATCCAAAATTTACACTTTTCAATCCTCTTAGTGTTTTTTGATCGAATTATTGGCTTTAACGTGATTACCGTCTGATTTCCTGATAGACAGGCCTGCTAGCACCTCATCCTTATCTTTAGCAAGTGCACTGGCAGGGCATTTCGTGGTATGTACTTATATATAAACACAAAAGTATATAATACCATATTGTTTGCCTGCTTAATGGTAAGTATGAAAATTTAAATTCGCATTCGAGTCGGCTAGTATAAGTTCTGTGGGCGGGGTATTCGTCATCAATGTCAGAATTTAGTTACATCCTCTTACTGCGAGGTCATCAATTCATTGCCCACTTTATGCTTTATGCATAGTTGGTATCTACAGGATGTTCGTGAATTTGTGCACATTCTATTAACAGCATTCATTCAGACATTCTATAAGAGCAGCAATTCTTCATTTAGCATATAATGAAGAGTTGCTGCTCTGACGTATGCCTGTACCATGCCCATTTACCCTTGCCTCATAAATCTGTTTCGTAAATCTTCTTTCATTCATCATCTCTACGTAGGTATCCGAACGATAAAGGAATGCTTAGACCCTTCCTTCAATATTTAACTGAATATAGAAGAAAAAGTATACAAGCAGATATAAGAATAAGACCCGTATTCTAGAATGACACTCAGCCTGAATCTCTATTTATCTGAGGACAGATTGTATAGGTAATGCTGAGTGTCATTCTAGAATATGGGCCTAAGAGTGGTTTTAATTCAGTATGTAGGCATAGAATTTTAACACAGTTATGTATTTAGGTAATTTGAATGCATACTTAACTACCGTAGTTAAATTCAATTTTGAACCAAATAATATGCTAAGTTTTCCCGATGTTAAGTTCTAACGGTCGTAGTTACCAGTTCCGTCCTGGATGGTGACTTTTCCGTTCTAAACCTACTTCTGTAGTTCTTATAGTTCGACTACGTAAAAATTCATGTACCGAATACTAGTTCCCTACAACGGAGTGAAAGCAATCGGACATATTTTGCCCGGTAACGATCCCATGGCTGGAATTAATGGAAAAATATTGTTCTAATAGCCGCAACCGTAAGCCCACGAATGTTCCCCACGGATCAATGGGCAGACTTTTTTCTGTTTCTAACTTGATAGTTTATTTCCTGTTGGTATATTCAATAAGGACATTTTATTGGCAGATATTATGTTGAGAACATTTGTTATAGATAGTTCAGTTTGTTTAATCAAATGGTTAATTGAAGAGATATTACTGAGCTATATTTTTTACGACTTTATATGAAGATGTAGGTATGCTATGTGAATGCCATTATTATCACTCCGCAACATAGAATTTTTAAAGACCTTCGTTTTTATAAGGCTAAACATGACGACCTATTTACATAAGTATACCTACGCAATATGATGAAAATAAAATACTCAATATTTGTCAGAACAAATAAAATGTCACAGCCCACGATTCTAGATTATAATCACGATGCATAGCTCCGGTTGTGCCGGTATGTGCACAGCCTAAATATCGCTATACACTGACTATTATAACTTTTACCGCCTGCGATGGCACTATATCAGTGAAAATTATTTTGAAAGATGAATACTGCAGAGTAGTTATTAGCATACATTTTAATAATAATAAAGTGAAAAAGGTTTATCACATTTAAAGAACCTATTGCAAAGTATTGTTAGAAACTTACTTATAACAACTTTTACTATGATACAAAAATGACACAATTGAGGTTTATTATAAGAACAGTGATGGCTACTGTATAAATTATACAAAAAAGGCACGATGTCTAGTTTCAATGAAAACTATGTAGGTAATATTATTGTATAAGTACTCACTTCCGTGATCGACTTTCTATCAAATTTCTATTGTCTGTAATCAATTTTAGTAATGGATTTAAAAACGTGTACTATTTAGATTAAAGAGTCCATTGATCAATATTATTGAGTGACAATTGATAGAGCATTTGCTTGAATAGCGATAACATTTCATGTGTGTGTTTTTTCTAAGACTTATCTCATTGCATTCATTGTGACAATAATCTCATTCACAAAGACATAGATATCTATCTTATGATTGCATTCTTCTCGCCTCATCCTATAGGCTCGTCGGATCTTCAGATTTTATTAGGGGTGCAAAACTGATAATTACCGTCCCCGTCTATTCTTTTCATGCGGAAATCCCCTTAGATAACGGGGGTTTGGGATCCCAAAGGATTTCAAAACATACGCACACGGCGGGCCGCGGGGGTCGTTATGCTTTGACTCGAATCGACAAAACCGCACGAACCACAAGCCGTTTCAAGTCTTCAGATGTCGTAGTATATCCATGAGATTGCCTAAGACCTATCTATCTCTCACCTGGTGAATGCTCCGTGGCACTGATATGATACCTAATATTATTTATCCATCCATGACACTACCGGTCCCCGGCTATACAGGACCATCACTGTTTTCGGGATCGTTCCCTTGGGTGTGGGAACCACGGCGTCCCCATCTTTTCACCGAATAATTGGGCCGAGTATCACGATAGCCACTTCTAGTACGATGGCCAGCGCTCCGAGTCTCTCCTGGGCCCATCCCACCATCTTATTGCTCACGCTCACCGTCATCTCTGTGGGCAAAGCGCTGAGCAAGCAGAAGGTTCGACTGAGGGCTCGGCTGAGGGCCACCTTCAGGGCCCACCTCGGTGCCTTGCCACCTAGAGAGCCCACTTCGGCACCCCGCCAGCCGCCAGCATATGCAGCACTGAGTACTCGGCCGCATCTGAGTGATAACACATAGTCGAAACAGGTGCTTCTCGAAACTCCATCTCTCAAAGATGACCTGCATCAGCCGGTACCTGAGGCAAGACCTTGGTCGAAGATGTACACAAAATCGGGTCATACGAAGAATTTTGTGCGCGGGTCTAAACTTGTGGTGCGTACACGAACGTAACCCATACGAAAATACTATGAAATTATTAGGTTTTTAATTTAGTTTACTAAAAGTAAGAACGTACAGAAATAGCATATCTGCTTAAGCACGCTACATTTTCTAAAGGGAATTATTTAGAAAACTTCTAATCAGCCGTCTAAGACTAGGTATGGTTATGGTTAGTGTTGCTTTACTTTGTAATGTGCTAACTTGCTCGGTTACCACTTCGGGATTCCGGGGATTCTTAGCGACGATTTTCTACTGTTTTTGGTACAGTCAGCATGAGATCGATCTTGATGAACTAAGTGCTCTAAGTGATCTTAATTCCTTGGATTTCCCCTTCCTGTACACGGATTATTGTACCTTTAGTTCGGAAAATAAGAGTGTTTCCACATTCTACCCACAAAACTGTACCCACAAGCTAAAATAATAATAATTATTCCTTATTCTACCTCCTGCAAAATTCCATTCCACATTCTACCCTGACGTATTGTAGATAGGCAATTGTTTATGATGTTCATCAGTACGCACCGTCAGCAAACAAAGTACTTTGATACTTGTTCAAAATATTTAAACAGAGGCAGAGGGAGGATAGGCAGAAATGGCGCACATTAGGAGAGGCCTATGTCCAGCAGTGGACTGCAATAGGCTAATACATTGATTGACATAAAACCTTACCCTATCAGGGGTAAATTTGAAGATAAATACCAAACATAACTATTAATATTACTGTGGTAATGGGTTCCTAACAATATATTAATAAAGGCATCACCTAGGTGTAAGATGGGCGGTCACCTCATATTATCTAAAGCCGCTATTTGAAGACTTCAGCGGTCTGAAGTCTTTACACAGGGGCGCCAGAGCCTGTGTGACGATTAATGGCCCCTATATCAACTGGCGCATGTCTCTAAAAAGTGCCCGGCAAGGATGTTGGCTTGGCTGTTCATTTAAATAATCATTGCTACGCAGGAGGAGCGGGTTTGATCCCGCGAGGCAATAATTTTATGCATGAATATGGGTATTTGCATTAATCTGGTCGTGCCTCGAAGAGCATGTAAAGCCATTGGTCCCGGTTGCCATACGCACTTCTATGTTGCCATACGAATACCAGGGCCTCGATTATACTAAAGCCAAACTATCGACGTGCCGCAGCGATTGCAGAAAGCGGCATTAAATAATAGACTTTAAGCTAATGGTTTTAAAGTTCAAAATTAAACGACTTTTTGCAAAGTGAATGGAAAAGTGTTATGAAACTTTTCTCATTTCATTTTGAACTTTATGCGTATAGAAATAAAGTCTAAAATTTAATGTAATTTTTTTCGCTGACAATGACATGTAATTTTTTTCCGGAGACTGGCCCTCAAATTGAGGGACACAGCTGGCGCTTTGGCGCGACTGCTGTCCAACATGAGGGGTCCTGCAGGAGAGACTCCTCTTCTACGCTGGAGTCGTGCGGCCCATGGCCCTAAGGCCGCGTCCTGGACGACGGCGGGCGGAGCGGGCGGTGCGGGCGGTGTGCGCGGTGTCCTACGCCACGCCGCGCCGCCCGCACCGCTGTCATCGAGAACAGCTTCATACAAATGTACGACTTTGATAAAGACGCGGGTGCCGTCGCCCGCGCCGCCCGCTCTAGCCGCCGTCGTCCAGGACGCGGCCTAAATGGGTGCCCAATATGGGCGGAGACCTTTTTTTTCCGTGCGGAATTTCCCTCGGATACCCCCCCTGCCGGAGCCGGAAGGGGAGGTTATGTCGGACTCAAACCGACTAAAACCGCACGCCGACTGTGGGACGTGGTGCTAGGCCGGAGGTGAGGTTGTCATCGACATATCCCTCACACCCCGGCTGACCCAGGGCCATCCCTTACGGTCTGGCCCTCATCAGGAGGGGGGACAACGGTGTCCCCGACTCGCCCCCGGAATGGGCGCGCTTCTTTCAGCGCGCTGCCGGGGCGGAAACCCTAACTGCCACCAATGCACCACTGCTGCGTGCTCCGCAGCGTGCAATGGTCAGCAGGGCCATTAGGGGGTGCCGCACGATATCGTTTGAGGCGGCGACACGCCCAGCCCAGATGTGCCCAGCGTGGGACACGCCGAGGCGGGTCCTAGTGGCGGCTCTGGGGGTGGGAGTCCTCACGCTCGCCACTTTGCTCACAGCAGCGCGAACGCTTGGAGTGTGGACGCCTCCTTTTGCGAGCAAGTAATGCTCGAGAAGGAGGCGGCCGGTTGGGTCCGTCCTCTATGAGTGCTGGTCGATGGGTGATCGATGGAGCCGCCTGTTACCCTAGCAGAAACAGGCCGCGACGGCGGCGCAAAGTGCGCCTCCCCGTACCCGGGGCTAGATGGGGACACTACGGACCCCACAACCCGAAGGGGGCTATCTCGAAAGATATGTTCCTGGGTTTGCCGGGGTGCGAGAGATATGTTTTCTGCAATCTCACCTCTGCCAACCAAAGACCCAAAGACGGTGTGCGTTTTAGTCTGTTCGAGTCCGACATAACTCCTAACCTCCACCGGCTCCGGGGGGGTGGTATCCATGGGGATTTTTCGCACGTTAAAAAAAGGCACGATTCGTCTGGGCCTGGGGCTACGGCATAGGGACCGTGGAGTCAGGACCCAGGGTCCCCTGACCAGGAAGTGCTACTGTGCGACATGGCATTGTTGAAACTCTCATGCCAGTTCCACCCGAGTCTCACTGGGTGCTTATGCGACTAGATCGGAAGGTCCTCCTGTTGGTCGTCATTGTACAGGCCCGGGCTCTACACCGGGGGGGTATCAACATATAAACGGTGTGTACTTCCCGCATTTTCGATTTGCCGACCACATCGTCATAGTTGCTAACTATGCTTGGAGTTTCTTTAAAGGATAGAATTCGTAACGAGGTCACCCGACATAGCTAGTAGAATAAACAAGCTGAAGTGGCTGGCCACATCTGTTGCAGGAGCGATAGCCGTTGGAGTAAACGAGTTTTAAAAGCTGAACACCCCTTAGACAAATGTGGCTGGGACAGACTGGATTCGAAAGGCGAGGGATCTTGAGCAATGGAGTACATTGGGAGAGACTGGCATTGGTCCAGCAGACTAATTGATTGATTGATTGATCCAATACATCGTTATGCCTTGATTTTGATATTGGATCTTAAATTTTGTAGTTTGGTATGTGTGTTATGAGAAATTAAAACATATTAAACCTCTTTTTAATAACTATTTTCCAGTATAATATAGTCCACGTCACGTGTAGCCGTCGTGTAGCCATTAAATCTTTCATTGTAAAAAATATTTTTTGTTTACATGTGTCATTCAAATGTCACCCTCTGATTGATCCTGCCACGATCAGTGTTCTTTTACAAGGTGATTTTGTAGGTAATTAGTTTTTGATGAGTTTTATATTATAAGGACAACATAGCCACACGATTTTTAAGTATAAACTGAGTTATCATACCGTGGCAATGAATACAAGAGTGACAGCATTTTACTCCAAGCTGGTAAGCCAAAAACAGTAAGTACCTATCGTTATTTATTATTTTATCTATGAAAATGACACAACAAGTTTAAGGTCTAGTGTAATGATCATAATAAGTAATAAAATCCAATATTTAAATTCATATGGGTAGGTGTACTACTATTACAGTGAGCAGGAGCTAGTCGGTCCCAGTTCCTCGCGTCGTTACCGGAAAAATATTCTAGATGCACAGTACGCGTTTTTTGAATATCTTTTAAGGATACGGGAAGGCGCGCAAAGCCTGCTACTTCTAGGGTAATAGGCGACTCCACATATCACCCCCAAGCCCGTGCTCATGAGGGAAGGAGGTCATTCTGCGACCTCCCACGCTCGAGTTTCCTCAAGTCGCAGGCAGCGGATTCCGCTAGCCTTCTAGGTTGTGTACAGAAACTTGTTTAGCTCATACGGTGTAACAGTAACAGTTATATGAATCAGTGTGCTAAATACTTAAATAAATAAAATAAATATTGAGGAACAGTTTATAAACAGTGCATTAAGTATACTCTTTTATTTTTTCATTTTCTAAAACAATATACAAGGAACTCCACTGTAGGCATATATTTATATACTCCTATATTATATATAATTTCAATCTTTTTTCAGATTACCGAAGAGGATGCTGTTTTGAGTAATATGCTAGAGCCGCTGTGAAGGATGCTATACATAGACCAGATTGTAGCTGTGATCCAAACAGATGTTTGCCTGTTAAATGGTTGTTCTACTGCAAATAGTCAATGATGCCCTATTCTAAGAGAAAATTCTACTGAAATTATACTGTCAATCATTAAAAAATATAGAGTAGTTCCACAACAAGTTTGTTGATTTTTGTATTTGCAGTGTTATAACGATTATTTTGAATTAGGGGATAAGAGCATCGTTAAAAATTATCTATCCATTTATATAACAAAATATATAATAAAATATATGAGGAAGATGAATAAATATATTGAAACAAGTAACGTTGTCTTTTGCTGGTATCCTAGTCTTTTCCCGACTAAGGTTAGGGTCGGCTTCCAGTCTAACTGCATCGCGGCTGAACTTTTACATTTCCCAGGAAGCGACTACTATCTAACCTACACAACCAACCCCTTGGCGATATCGAAGTTCTGCAATTAGACCAGTGTTGTTGGGCATTGTTGCGGTCTCACTAAACAATCACAACAGATATTCGTATTACAACCGGGGCACAGAATAAATTAGGAACCGGGACCGATGGCTTAAAGTGCTCTCCAAATAATGACCTACATAATAATTATATTATTGCACTTAGTGCATAAGTAGATCCATCGCTAGTACCTATACTGACTTTGTCCAAAAACCTGTAAGTTGTCTCGTAAAGGTGGCATAAAGGAAAAAGATAATGGATGGAATATCGGGAGTCCCACCAAGATCTTCGGGCCAAAATCAACCCCATTTGCCCTGTGTGCAGTGCACACATATAGGTTACGGCTGCAGTTTCTACTCACTAACTTTCAAACTCTTGCGCTCCAAGATATACAATAGTGATAACGGGAATTAACCTCCGTCCGCCATGGGCGCTGGTTTAGTGAGGTCACTGTTACCCTAGCAGAAGCAAGTCGGAGTGGCAACGTGATGACGCCTCCCTCCTCCCCCGACACGGGGCCTCCGGGTTTCGAGGGGCTCCCCTCAGGTGTAGAAAGCACGGTGTCTCCGTCTTGCTCCCGGAAAGGGGCGCACAACAACGGGTGCCGGAAACCCGCGCCGAGCGAAGGCGAACCGGACGTCGGAGGTCGCCGAACGACCGGTGGACCGGTGGAGCCGCCTGTCACCCTAGCAGAAGCAGGCCGCGGCGGCGGCACAAAGTGCGCCTCCCAGTAACCGGGGCTAGATGGGGACACTGCGGTCCCCACAACCCGAAGGGGGCCATCTCGAAAGAGATGGTCCTGGGTCTGCCGGGGTGCGAGAAATATGCTTTTGGCAATCTCACCTCCGTCAACCAAGGACCCAAAACGGCGTGCGTTTTAGTCGGTTCGAGTCCGATATAACCACCTCCACCGGCTCCGTGGGGATTTATCGCACGATAAAAATAAACGTGCCACCGCCTAGGCTGCTACTGTTAGGCTGATGGTGTTACCCCTGGACACAGTAAGTGCAATAATATAATTGGACTCCACGTGTTACTCCTGCATTCACGCTCATGGAGGTAGAAGGTTGTTAAGCAACCTTCGATACCATTCTAGGTTGCCACCGCATCTCACGAACTTTGCGAATCTCAAGTCTCTCCCGGACCCGCTCCTCGCACTCCTTATCGAGCATTACTTGCTCGTAGAAGGAGGCGGCAGCAGCCCATGTTCGCACTCTACACCCTCGCTATAAGCAAGGTACTTAGCGAGAGGATACTCACTTAAAGGGCAACGTGTAAGGTCCATCACGGCGTCTCTTGATGGACTCCAACAAATGTACTCTGTGCCAGGTTCCCGGCTAGTGTGTGCAGCCCTGAGCCTCGCTCTCATCACTGTGGTGACACTCAGATATTGACTATTTTTCGGACCCGAAATAGGTAGTCCCAATATCTTCTTCATCTTAGCGTTAATCCCAGTCACATCGGAAGCTTTCCACTTGGAGTCTGGGGTCCGCTTTACTAGTCTAACTGCAGATTTGGCTAAACTTAGATATTTTCTGTGAAGCGATTGCCATCTGACCACCACAACCCGAAGGCGATATCGAAGCATTGCAGCTAGACCAGTTATTGGACTTTTACTACCCGTAACGACTGCTATAGGTGTTTGTATGGTAACCAGGACCGACGGCTTAATGTGCTCTCAGAGCCATGACCAGGCCAATGCAAATACCCATATTTATGCATACAAATATTAGCATTGAGCGGGGATCGAACCCGCGCCTCCTACGTAGCGGCTGCGTTCACTACCGCTACGCCATCGCCACAGAGGCTGTCAAATAGGTAGTCCTAGTATAAAATGCAGTATACTGCGCCCAGAGCTTGATAATGAATCAATTGCATCCTCATTACAATAAGTTCAGTATTTTATATATATATATACTAGCTTTTGCCCGCGACTTCGTCCGCGTGAAGTTCGGAATAGAAAGGTATAGGACACACTGCTCCTCTTACCGCGACCCACAGAAACCTATAGGTACCCGGGATAAAATAAAGGTCGAATGGTATGAAAATTATCCTATGTCCGTCTCCTGGTTAGAACCAGGAGACAATTCCATTCAGCAATCGGTACAGCCGTTCTTGAGTTATAAATAGTGTAACTAAAACAACTTTCTTTTATAGGCATATATAGGATATATATATATATACGACACGTCAACTTTATTAGACTTCACCTAGCCTGATGGTAAGCTAGAGGCAAATTCTCGGAGGGTCACCATTATAAACATGTATCATGTTATCAATGGTGGCACTCGGCTTGACGGCCACATCAGATGCCTTTTCACGCACCGTTTTTCTTAGGATCTTACGATTCTTAGGAGCTACAGTGGAACATTATGTAACTACATACCTACATAGAATTAACCACATTACTATGCCGCGCGTATAGCTGTATGCCATAATCTGCTAAAACGTATCGGTCTAGCGTTATGATTTTGATTTGATGATTCACCTCTGCCCAACCCTCCTAGGGATAAAGGCGTGATTATATGTATGACTATTTTTAAACTAAAGTTTCATGTAGGGGATGGAAGGAGTCCTGCACAGCATATTTTATACCACATACAGTGCACATCAGCATGCGAGTGGAGCTGTGGGCAATAGCTAATATTTTATATGTTGAAGTTTTCTATTAACCGAAGTTATTTTCTGTCTGTACCTATATAGTTATAAGTTGATGGTAAATGACAGAGGGTTGAGATCGAAATAAGTTTTGGGTAGAATAAGGAAAAAATAATGAAATTTATTTTCGTGGGTAGAATGTGGAAGGACCTGTGGCTAGAGATTGGAAAAAAATGCTTGTGTTTTGTTTTTGGTCGAGTTTTGTGGGTAGAGAACGGAAGAAGCCGAAAATAATACAATTTAAATCAGTAAAACCATTTAACTCCAAAACAGTTTATACCGTAGTCTAACGATTATTTTGAGACTTTGTAGTCAAGATATTTCTGACGCTGACTGTACTAGTGCTGTGCTGCTTGCGGTGTGTTGTATTATTAAGATATTATTACACTTGCTGTGCCCGCGATGTCATCTCCGTTTTAAAAGATTTTTTTAAAGGAACTAAGATCTCCATTTTAATTGTTTTGCGTGGAATTAACGCTTTTTCCAAAATAAAAGTTGCCTACAGCTTATATCAACAAGTACCTGCAATATGAATAATTTCGTCAAAATTGGATCCACCCATTTTGCAGATTATTCGCAATAGGCAGTCAAAACCTTAAAATTTTTGCTTTGTCATTAATATTGAGCATACATACTCAAATGCATTTCTTAGTAAGTTGTAGTTTTGATATCACAAACAGACACTATATCAGTGGCCCCGGGTCCCCATAACTCGTTTATTTATTAATTGATTGCAAGTCCGATACCTGATGCCCGAACCATCTCTCCCACCAGAGCCCTTGACAACAGCGGCTTCACATCCATATTCTTAATTGCGGATCTATAAATAACAATTAACGTAACTGGGTAATTCTTGGTAGCATACACGCATAATTAATTCCTCTAATTCATAAGAAGGTAGATGGATGGCACATTAAGGTATCACTAACGGGTCGGAACCAGTCCCTATTCGATACATTACTGTATTATGTATTTTAATGAGTTGTAATAAGTGTGTGTTTTCACCATGCGTTTCTTAATAGGGTGACGTCACAACGCCTACTTGAGGCTGCATCTGCGGCGGAAACTCGCTCCCAATCTCCCATATATTAGCATATTATAATATCTACTTATTACTAGATGCTGCGGCGATGCTTGCCGATGCGAAAGCGAATAAATTTTTGGTATCCAGTATGTTCCTTGGTTCAAATATTGTTTAAGTATTTCATTAGGTAACTGAAATTATTGGTATTTCTCCTAACCCTAGCTAAGACAGACTGACGCAACGGGGTGTTTTAATTCATAATAGTGTCCACCTTACTTTTGTCAGTCTTCTTCTTCGTGTCAATGGCTCATCAAATCTATTAAAATAAGTCGGTCCAATACCTGGCTACGGCCATAGCATTGTCTGCTGCCCTGCACAGTTCCGCGATAGTACAGGTGGAAGGTGGGCAAGAGAGCAAGTGTGGCATGAGCTGGAACATTTGTCAGTGCTTTTGTGCATATTATATACAAATAGGTACCAATTTTTCAATATAAATAAACAAACTTTTAACTGACGACGAGTCCAATAATGTCCAGTGCACTTGCGATACACGAACTAACATACAGACGTACGGTTTTGTAATAGTATAACATGTAAGTACTTATACAAGAATGTTGAGATATGCACGTGGGTGAGTGTACCTGTCAGTGTGATTTGGGCCTTAGATAGCAGTTGAATGATGATTTGTATTTGTTCATAACATTAACAGCATATTTTGTAAACGTTATAGATGATTGTTATGGTTAAACACGACAAAAAAATCATATTTATTGTATAATCACGCTTTGTTATAGCCGAAAAAATAGTTAAATACCATTCCATCTAAGTGCCACGTAAAATAAATTGATCAATATTTCGTATTGGCATACGTTAACAACTATCATAAACGTCGTAACCGTCAAAATACGTGTCAATCCCATACAAAATAGAATAGATAAACACAGAAAAGTACTAGACAGTAGGTAGGTAGGTTTATTTTGACATTCATCATGCTATTCTACAATACGGTTAACAGGCTTTTTTTAATCGAGCGCAAAATTCCCACGGATACCACCCCCGCGGAGCCGGTGGAGGCGGATATGTCGGACTCGAACCGACTAAAACGCACGCCGTCTTAGGTCCTTGGTTGCCGGAGGTGAGATTGCCGAACCCCGGCAGACCCAAGACCATCTCTTTCGAGATGGTCCCCTTCGGGTTGTGGGGACCTTGGTGTCCCCAACTAGCCCCGGGTACGGGGAGGCGCACTCTGCGCTGCCGCCGCGGCCTGCTTCTGCTAGGGTGACCTCCATGGAGGACGGAGGTCGTTCTGCGACATCCGACCTCCGGTTCGCCTACGCTCTTCGCGGGCTTCCCGGGCCCGGAGTCTAGTCCGATCCCGACCGGCCGCCTCCTTCTCGAGTAACATGCTGTTGATTTCCTGTGAGTGGTGTCATTTGTCGTATAAGATACGGGTCCGCTCTTTCGTGGAATAATGTTCTCATCTCTAATGTAGCTCTGCACTGTAAGATGCACGTCCACAGCGCGGGCTCGTCCGCGGCCAGCAGGCGCGCGTGCGCGGGCTGGCGGCGCCACAGCTCGGCGGCGGCGGCGTCGCGCGTGCGCACGGCGTCCAGGCCCTCTAGACAAATGGCAATTCCCTAGCCAGCGTGTCGTGGAATACAATGCCAAATGTTTGGGATTTGACGTCAATGACAGACGTCGACGAATGTCATAAACGTCAAATACCATACATTCGTCTTTCTGCGCGATTTTACCACACCTACTGCTTATGCTATGATATGCTCTTTCCACTGATTACAACCTTTCCCTTCTTATCAAGGATAATACTAACTAGACATTGGTGTCAAACTCTCACAGTACCTACAGTCAAACCAAACCTTTCGATACTTCCTTTCTTCGTGGCTGGTTAAAAAACTGGGATATCTATCAAGGAAGACTTTCTTTCGTGGTTGGGGGACACACGGCCCACCTGAAGAAAGGTGTTTACCGTGACCTAGGGAAGTGTGCAATACCAGGGGTGTCACACTCGAGTTGCTGATCCTGTAGAAAACTTCTAACCTTCTTTTAGAACCTCATTTTGTAGTCGCTTGAAAAAACCAGAGCAGGGAATTCGTTGCACAGTTTGAGCGTGCGTTATCCAAATGTGTAACTTAAGGTATCTTTGAGCTGATTTGTCAATTTACATACTCCTGAATATATAAATAAGTTGTCATGTCTATAAGAAGCGAAAGATGAGACACTGACTTCCGTTCATAACAAAACGAACATCATAACATTATGGCCGTTTGCGTAGGTAATTTCCGCTGCA
Organism: Eilema sororculum; assembly: GCA_914829495.1. Lineage (NCBI taxonomy): Eukaryota > Metazoa > Arthropoda > Insecta > Lepidoptera > Erebidae > Eilema > Eilema sororculum. Next base: position 7,775,543 of record OU618532.1, read on the forward strand.
AGTCGAAGAATGCAACGTATGTGGGCGCTAATATAATCTATATAGGTATGTATTTGTGTTAGCACTGTGAGCCTAACTACTCATACTACCCATACCTACGTGTGTGTAACTGTTGCGATAAAACAAGCGTACTTCCATACTACATACATATAAATGCGAAAGTAACTGTCTGAACTGAACTGAACCGATTTTGATGCAATTTGGTATAGGAGGCTATGTTTGGTCGCGATAACCGACATCCACGAAGGCGGAGCCGCGGGCGAAGGCTAGCAATAGATAAAAGTCAAACTGACTACACACACGGTGCACTCTCATATTTAATCTGCCAAATTAATTAAGAAATTAATCTGTGAAAATGGAATCAATTTTAGAATTTTTGTATCAATCTGTGAAGTCAAATTAATAAAGGGAAATTGAATAGTCTATGATTAAAATAATGACGCTCGTATGAAATACCCTTCCCGATCCCGCTACCCACAGGCCAGGGACTTTTGGTTCAAAAGCGAAGCTTGAAGCTCAAACGTGGTTACGTTCTAGGCTAAAATCTATCTCTGTGCGAAATTGTGCCCAGATGAGTTCAGCTGTTCTGGCTTCTGGCGAAATTTCGTCACATAATACGTATCTGTCCATTCATTCAAACTGTAGCATTACTACATAGTATACCATTGTCGACTGTACGTATGATAATTAAATCTATAATATAAAAATGAATCGCAAAATGTGTTGGTAAGCGCATAACTCACCAACGGCTGGACCGATTTCACTAATTCTTTTTTTGTTGTGTTTGCTATTATCAAAGAAGGTTCTTACGAAAAAAAAAAAATAAAACAGTTGTACAGAAAATTTCAGAAAGTAACTTTTCTTTTTCTCATACAAACTTTTTCTATTATGTGAGAGAAGTTTATGTTTACGTTACGGGATTAGTATTTAGTAGTAGTAGGTAGTAGTAGGAATGGGAATGGGAATGGGAATAGGAATAGGAATAGGAATGGGAATAGTAACGGGAATGGGAACGGGAACAGGAATGGTAACGGAATTGCACGCGGGTGGAAAATATGGCGGTACGAAGTTCGCCGAGACAGCTAGTTATAAATAAATTTACCTAATAAACTTACACTATGACAATAGCTACACTTTGTATAATTTTCGACGTGACTATCATCACTACGTACACACTTAGTATAAAGCAAAGTCACATTTCGCGTCGCTATGTATGCCTATATCTTCAAAACTACACTACAGATTTTGATGCGGTTTCTTTTAATAGAAAGAGTAATTTAAGAAGGAGGTTTATATGTATAATATACGCTTAATATAGTAGAGGGTGCAGCGGATTCGGACACCACACGGGCGGTAAAAAATTGGCGGTACAAAGTTCGTCGGGGCCGCTAGTTATACAATAAGATAATTCTATTTTTAAAAAAGATAGAATTATCTTTTTTTTTTCGTCAAGAATATGATTAGGCTATAGACATCTCAGATAATAGTGGTAGTAAGAAGTGTGATTTCGGAAGTGTAATGGTCAGTATTAGAACTCGGAACCTATTTATCGTAGGGCCGAATTCTTAACCATTAAGCTATTTTAAGCAAGCTTTTATTAAAGACCGAAGTTTTTAGACAATACTTATTGTGTATCGTGTTTCCGATATGTAACTTTTTATAGTTGTTTTAAGTACCTACAAGTCTTAGATTTTCAATGAATAAAGAAATTTAATAGTGTGTGAATACCTACTAGTTTCCAGATATATATTTATTTAATGTTATGTGCATTAATTAAGTTTATTTATGCTATAAGCTCACATAAATGAAACAGTTATCGCACCAGGTAGTATATTATTATAATAATATTATAAGCGATAGTTATTAACTGTTATTCACTTCACTAAGTAGCAACAAGACATCATAATACCTATTTTGTGCTTATTCTACGTAAAAGCTGGCGAAATGTGGGTGCTAGCACCTCTGCCTACCCCTTCGGGGAATACAGGCGTGAGTTTATGTTATGGTTATGTCTACGTAAAAGTAACATCAACAAACAAATAAAGTTTTGATAGGGAGATATCCTGTAATAACTTTATATTTCAAGACATAAAAAGTTAGATATCTCTAAAGTGAGAACTTTAAAAAAAAATGTAGGTACCAGCTGCTGCCCGCGGCTTTGCCCGCTTGGATGTCGGTTATCGGGACTCTTCCACTTGGGCCTATACCAAGGTTTAATCTGAATACTAAATTTCATCATAGTAATCGGTTCAGTGGTTTAGACTTAGGCTTGAAAGCTTAACAGACACCCAGACTAAGTTAATTTTACATTTATAATGGACACTGATCAACTGAGCTCAATCGAAATGTCTTGAATAGCCGAAATTGTCTGCATACCTACGTTTTAGGGCCACATCGGAGCCATCTACAGATAAATTCTTCGAACTAACAGAACCACGTGAATCAACTACGGAAATATGTAAACGGTTGGGAAACAAATTCCCAATTAATCAATTTTACATATCGATATACAAATGAACCAGAATCGCGTATACATTGAATAATATCGACGAAGGCGTTAATTTACATGTCAACGGCTTGTGTGCGTAATTACTGATGATTATAAACGTCGCCTACACACGACACAATGGCTGCGGGCGGTGGCCCACGCTGTGGCACCGGTGAATGGGTGACCTGCTCAAAGTGCTCAATGAAAATAGTTATAGACCGAGCGACCGACTGACTATCGATATCGACTCGATTGTCTGTAAATGAGAATCGATTCTCGAGAATTCCTTGCTAGTCAATTATGTCTAAAGACGACTTGGATATTAGTTTGTGTTTGAGATTACTGTCGCAAATTTTGTAATTGGATTACAATGTTAATTCTATGGTACGTTCAGCTTCGCAGTGGTAGTTAATAGCTGTTGAAATTAAGTTAAACATTGGAAGCAAGTTTAGTGAAGTAGGTTCGTTGGGTTTTTGTTATAATGAATAGTATATCTACTTACTGAAAGCACTTCACTAAAGCAAAGTGCCAGTACATCATGAAATCAGAGCCATTAATATGATTGTTATTTTATTGTCTCCCCATGGCACAAACATATTATTATGGTCCACTAGCCTACCTGCTGATAAAGATAAGTGTATGTGCAGCAGCTATAATGCATTATTTCTTTCTTTTATTTCTATGTCTAAGATGAGGGAAAAGATAAAGAGAGACAGGTGAAAGAGACACAGGTGAAAAAGAGACAGGCGAAAGAGAGGCAGGTGAAAGAGACACAGGTGAAAGAGACACAGGCGAAAGAGACACAGGCGAAAGAGACACAGGTGAAAGAGACACAGGTGAAAGATACACAGGTGAAAAAGACACAGGCGAAAGAGAGACAGGTGAAAGTGAGGCAGATGAAAGAGAGAGATGAAGGATGAAATGTCACCGGTATCGCAATAAAAGTAGGTTCTCTATTTGCATACCAAACTTACTATTACACGGATTATTTTTTTCGATATGTAGGTACTCGATATTGCGACATACATCACTTCAAACTCGCCAACATGATATCAACGGATTACCATAACCTAGTGTTGTAATCACAATTTTACATTCGGATTTCTAAAACTGCGACATTTTTTTTGTCTATTTGACAATAAAAAGTGTAATAAAAAAAGTAATAAAGCTATATCTCTGCTTTTAGTGATACATAGAAAAAAAAGTGTCTATGTTAAACAGGCCATCTATTGTGTGAATATGTTAAATTGAATGTATAACAAAATGCTGTCGCTTTTGTATATAAATGAATACGTTATGTTTCGTTCCCAAAATATATTGTATGTTTTAATTTTATGCCGGAATGCAATAATCTTATACAAAATGAGGCAGTAATGTTATCTCAATAATATCTCGAAGGTAAAAATGGGGGCATGCCATTGAACGCACCAATTCGAATCTTATCGTTAGAAAGATCTATACCAATCGAATATCACATTTCTAATACCAACGATATGTCTTTTTAGTCATATTTATGTTGTGTCCTAATCTGATATCACTTTTTTTAAAACGAATACCAAAACAAGAATGATATTGTCGCTAAATGCTGGCTAATGGCTTGAAAATCGATAAAAAAGTCATGTTGTTCCTCGACCGTTTCCGATTATATCCTATGGTTTTAGGAAATGGTTTTAACACCGGCCGGCAGGAAATTTTCATTGAATTCTTCTTCATAATTATATGATGAGGAATGAGGAAATATTCAATGAAATGTTCTGCGGTTCCGATTTTTATGTTCCAATACCGTGTTGGTTCCCGGTGGAGTAGAATAGGACCACCCCAGCTCCTCCTGTGGGTGTCGTAAAGGCGACTAAGACATAGGGCTATTATCCATCCGATAGTAAACATCCAACCCAAGACAAAGTGCCTGCTAGAAGGTAATAGGCTTGCCCCTTACTACGTCATGGGACCGAAAATCATAATTGGCAAAACGTGGGTGCTAGTACACTTCTACTAACCCCTTAGGGATTTACAGATGTATATGGATGGATATGGATGATTGAAGTGATTCTTAGGGTATACCAAACTAACAAGTTAGAGCTAGAACAAGAATATTCTAAAAGTATTCTTACTCAAGGGTACTTTCAAATCAGTAGCGTCTCGCCGCGCCTGTCCTGAATTTTCATACAAATTTTAGCGCCACTACCGTCATTATTAGGAGTGGCGCCACTTCACGATTTGTAGGCAACCTAATATTTTAAGAGTAAACCAAACCTTGTTTTCAAATAAAGAACAAAAAACTAATGTTCTGTCAGTTTGGCGTAGAGGGGATAAATTTAGCATTCGCTTGTTTGGTGTAAAACTCGATATTAAAAAAATATGACAATCCTACATTTTCATGAAGAGCCCACGCTTAACCAGATAAATAAATACACTAGCTGTATCCACGACTGTGTACGTGTGGACTAAAATCTGGGTTTAATTTATTGTTGTACAGAACTCTCTCTTCAAAGTAGCTTAAGTTTAACCAAGTTACGCCCATGTTATGCCTTATAAAATTCTAAAACAATTTTGTTGTCTCAACAAAATTGTTTTAGAATTTTATTTTTTTTTATTTTTATCTTTAATGTTTTTGAGGAATTTATGAACTGAGTCATATACCTACTCATTACTGTGAACTCCTTTATTCACAACCTCTTCTTTATCATCGTTTCTTATAAATATGAGGCAATCGAACATGGAATCATGAACATTTTTTTTCCGTAGCTAAGATGAATCGTTTATTTCAATAAATTTCGTTGTCAAACAAGTTCGTTGATCTAACAGTTAGCAGAAGGGATGTTGTCTCTGCCTACCCTGTAAGGGAATATGCGTGAGATACGTATTACGTATAGATGTTATGTGTTATGTAGCTGGTTTACAAATGAGTTAATGTCCAGTTCAAACTTACTATTCTTTTCTATTTTGTATTCTAAAGGCGCGTGTACACAAAAAGTGCATATACAATTTGACAACCTTCAAATAGCCGTTCGCCTTCAAGGCGTCCTTCAGTCGAATCCAATCCATCTATCCAATCGAACATTCCTCGATATGTATTCTAAGCTCGTGAAAAATTCCAAATATGTGTTTTTGTCAGATTGACTCCATGTTCGGGTGACATACGAAACTGGACTGGTGAATAGATACATATCTCATGCTATTAAACGAGCTATTCTTATAGTTTTATACATAGCGATCTCGGAAACGTATGATCTGGCATTTGGATGACATTTTTAGATAGATAAGGTTTTGATTTGCAATGGCGGATTATGGGCTCCGAGGGGGCCTCAGATGTAATCAGGACACAAAGTCTTCATGATGATGATGATTAAGATGAAGATGGATGAAGATGGAAAACCAAAGGCTTTGACCTACTTATCTTTTGCGCTGACGGCACAGAATGTCTCTCTTCTTACAGGGTCGATAGTACGAGTGTGACTCGCCTGGTGTTGCACTCGCCCATAGGCCACGGTAACCTCTTACCACCAGGAGGGCCGTGTGGCTTGCCTGCGACCTAAGTAGTATATAAAAAAAGATTTTGTTGTTTAAGTTTCGATCTTCAGCTATTTATTGCACAATATACTTCTGCCATTGCTCATATTTATTACTGTCATATTTTTGTAGTTTTGTTCTTTTAAACCTTCACTCTCTGCTTCCCTCTCAATTAAAACCTGGCAAGCTCGTGCGTTTAACTTATTGCTGAGAGGTGACTTATCAGTCACTGTACTAGCACTATCTGTGCATGTATAAAGCCTAGTATCCAATAGGCAACATAGCGAGCTATGTTGCACAACAAAGACGCGCAGCAATGCGAAACATTGTTGACTGTCCTGTCCACACATGATCCATTGTCGAATAAACAACAAGCTGGGCATCATGTTGAGCGCTGGCTTGCACGTTGCGTAGCACAGCAAAGAAATAAAGAAAGAAGTGATAAGAATTAGATGAAGTGACAACAACATAAAAATGTACATAGGAAAAGAAAAAAAATATCACATCACAGCTGTGCAGAATATCAGTTGCCTCTCAGCGTAAATGCTGTCCGCGTGGTAGTGCAGGCATGATCGTCAACTATGAGTATTGCTTAGTGGAGACGAGGTTCAACACTCATAAATCAACAGAAGTAGTTCAATATTCGTGTTATGATTACACCTACGTAAGTTACCTAATTCTGGTACGGGAGAAAGTTAAAGGTTATTGACAGTAGATTGGCTAACACTCCCTCCATCTCCTTCATTTATTTTTTTCCCTAATTTACTTTATTATTTGAGCTAGAACCTTTGAGGCTCACACCAACCTCACCTGCAAAGTAGATACTACACCTAAGTTTTGATGGACGAGGCTCTACGTAGGGTTTCCTCTCGGGGTTGGGTAATCAGACGGCAGTAATATGCATCGTTATTTTGTCCACAGTTCTATTTAAGTGTATTCAATTTTGGACCAACAATTAGCTTACAATTAATTGAAGCTAAAAAGATTATCGGATCAGACAACATTTTTATGTATCTTGTATTTTTGTTTCAGGTAATGCTGATATTTATCTTCACATGCTCATGCATTTTTCTCAGAGGTAGTATAAACAATATTACTACAGCAATAGAGCTTAATATTGAGTGTTGTTTGATTTTTTGCTGGCGAATTTTTTATGTTTTTGTTTTAAAACAAAACTTGCGTTGTATTTCGTTTGCCAAAAATGTTGCAATTACCTACCTAATGTGCTTAAGTATATTTTGTCATAGTACATCCTTATATGATTTAAATTGGTAATCATACAATTTGATTCCCCGGAAATCCGGTATACCTGCTTTCTTCCGGAGTTGGAGTCCAAAAATTGAAGATGACCTTCAATTATACAAGATGGTAGTTCTTATTAAATTTGACGGTCTTGATAAATGTTTTTTTAACGGAACACAGTACTGTAGGAGGAAGGAAACACGTTAATGGGAGACGCATTCTAGACATTCCAGTTGTGGCGAAGAGACAGAAGGTCCTTTTTATTGCAACACTCCAGACCACACTGAGTGTATTCGCATAAATTATCATGATCTGTCAAGCTGTTGTACACAGAATCGGGTAGGACAGGATAAAATGATATTATTGCTGTTAACAACGGTGGAACAAGGCGCTGGCTCAAAACCACTTAATTTCATTACTCAAAACACAAAGCAAAATAACTCATTATTCGAGATATAGCATCTAAAATTGGAAAGTAAAGGTGCGTTCGCTCCGCTCCGCCCACACAGTGCGTGGGGGCGACTACAATGACAGCGGACGCTAATGTTTCCACTTGAGGAAGGAGTAGCGGATAGAGTCATAGACGGTAGCGGATTTTGTCCGCTAACGTCTATTTAGATACAAACTATACAATAAATCGGGATCGAGAATGGGGTTGGGAGGGACTGGGATCCAATATCGTGATTCGGCGGTCAATTGGTAAGCATAGGCACGTATCCCGTTTGTGCATCAATCAATTAGCCTATTGCAGTTCACTGCTGGAGATAGGCTTCTTGCAATGTGTGCGATTTCACCCGATCCTCCCGAGCCTTCCGCATCTAGTCTGTCCCAGCCACCTTTTTTAGGTCGTCAGTCCATCTGACTAGGGGCACCCTACCTTCCGTTTACCTTCTCGCGGTTTCCAATTATGTCAACGCGGTACATCAATACTGTCAATTATATACTGATTACATAGCGACGATCGTGATATATTATTGTCAGTAAGTAGTAGGCACCCTACCACTTTTGTGTATGTACTACTATTCTGCAAGGATATTAATTGATGATTACTAGCTTCGTTCACAGTAACTAACATTTATAATTCAAGGCATTTGCAAAGCTTTAAAATTGAAACAATTAAGTTCAATAATTATAATGTATCAATCAATCTAAAAGTAACTTTAGAATGAACTTTCAGATGGACTGCTTAAAAATTAAACGATCTCGCCAACGAACATATCGATTGCCCCGCTACCGCTTATGAACAAAACACAAACCTAAAAAAATCATCATTATTATAACAAATATTCAACAATTTATTCAAATTAGTTAAGAAACACGGTATCTATTGGCAGTCTTAAAATGTAGTCTGAAACCAAACATGGTAACGTTTTACAATGCTTTCAAATTCACCAGTTATTTTCGATCACACATCTGTCATTCTGTTGTTTGCTCAACGCATAATACTGGTATTCGATGATCATTAATTATCTGTAATGTTAGTGTTATGTAGAAAAGGTATTAATTTAAGCGGTGCTGATTAAAGAGTGGCTGTATAATGCCATCGTTAAATTAATACCATGAAATAGTATGTCGTCGCTTAACACATTTGGCTTTATCTTCAATATCACATCGAACTTTAAATCGATTTTTAATATCGTTTAGATATTTTTTGATGGAAATATAGATAAAATAATATACCTTTCAAACAAAAAACCTATCGGTTCATTCGTTTGGATGCTACGATGCCACAGACACACACACACACAGACACGTCAAACTTATAACACCCCGTCGTTTTTGCGTCGGGGTTAATGAGCTACATTAAAAAAAAACAACCGAAGCGTTTCGCTAGTTTTCTTAATGTATTCCGTTTTATCCCAAAGGCCTCCTGTTTCTCCTTTGCTTTCAACAGCCTCCTCCGGGTTTCCTCAGTCGACCAGAACTCCCATTATCTGGCTTCCAAATTGTAACTCATTATTTCTACAAAGAAAACATTTCGTAGGTAAGTACCTATATATCAACATATCGACAGCCTCTGTGGCCTGGCGGTAGTGAACACGACTGCTACGCAGGAGGCACGGGTTCGATCCCCGCTCGGTGCAAATTACTGGGTACCTCATAAGCGGCTGAACTGCATGAGTATGAAAGTATGAGTAGGACCAAGGAGGTGGTGCTGCATCAACTTCCAAACATGATAACATCAATTTAAGTAACATTTAACATTTAAAGGTCTAGCACTCATTTGATGGTAAGCTGTTCCCGTAGCTTTATGAACTCCTGAAATAAATAGGGATACTCTACATATTGCTGAATCTGAAAACTTATTCGGGTATGAGATTTTTGAAGAACCCTTTACTCCAGTATAATGATACTTCGTTTTGTTCTTTCTTAATGATAAGCCTATGTGTTATTTACTTATTAAGTTAGCTTGTGTTACAAACAAATACACAAACTTGATGATATGATATTACTATAATTTGTATAGAAATATTTACATTTAATGTCAAACATTTGTAATAATGAATTAATTAAAGTATCATTTGTGAGATCTGGGCGCAATTGTTTTTTGTAATTGTTTCGAAAGGACGGGACGGAAGCATGGCGCCGGTGTCTGTCACACGGTTTATATTAAAACAGAAGATGATTTTAACTTAGAAACATTGTCAGAACAAACAATTATTACTTGGAAAATAATTTACGAGATGGAAATTTTGTAATTGTGTTGGTAGGATAAATGAGTTAAGTATGTGGATATACGTACATGCACATACATAAATATGCTCACGTCTATTTCCCGGGCACTTGAAGAGAGTCCTCCCCTCACCACGTACGTACCCCCTCATTATTTACAGGAGGAGATAGTGCTGCGTAAAAACATACTGCCTAAAATTGTTATAACTGTTGGTATATACCTACCATGCTTCAAAACGCATTGCATAATTTTGTCATGCGTTTTGAAGCAGCACATTGCAAAAGGGACACAAAAGTGCACTTGCAAATTAAAGGTTATTGAAATTGTAGGCATAATTTTGGATTAAATTATAATCTGTATTTAGGCATGTAATTGTTTATTTATGATGAATAGACCAGAATTAATTATTGATTCACTATTTAAGAAAAAAGACTGTATTGATATGATAAAATAAAAAAATTACAAGTACAGTTACCTATATATGATATTTACTTACAAAAGTAAATATACAAACACAACTAGTATGAACACAAAATATTGGTTTTACGTGGGATAGAACCCGTAATCTTGTGTACTTGCGCCTACGCACCATCACGTCGTCGGCCTGACGGACGTGACGTCCAAATTAGTTAGTATGCCATCTACAATTTCATTTTCCTTCTAGCTGAGCGGACATGCGATTAAATTCATAAAAAGTTACCTTATCGACTCAATAGTTACTAATATGGTTAGTTCATTAATAAGAAAACGTAACAACTGACATCAATTTTTCAGAGCGAAAACGACCACTGATTATGCCATAAATACTGGTGTTTTTCCTTTCAAACGTTTATGTAGCTTGAAGCTTTTTGCTTGCAATTGGTCATATGCGGTATAATGAGGAAATTATATTCATCATCAGATATGCTCTTTACGTACCATCAGACACATAAGGAGCATTCGCATACCTACTGCAGCCTAATGACCACTTCTTCAGACTTGGTCCTGGTGACTGGGACTATTGCGATTTAAGCGTGGGTGAAAATCCACGCAAAATTGAAAGACAGGCAGAAAAAAAATTAGAGACTTCAGTGGATAAAATTATTATTTGTTGTTATATATAGGTAGCTAAAGATGATGGTGATGTGAAACCATAGATATACCGGGTGTAAGGGGACGCTCCTCAAGCCGAAAACCCGTAGTAGTACTCCAGGTAAATAAAACATTGGCTTTATGTCAAAATCGATTTGCTAGCGCCAAGCGCGTGCTTTTTTGTAATGGTGTTTTTTTATGAAATTATCGTTTGATTTAGCTTTATAAGGCAAAATTAAAAAATAGGAAAAAAATTTTTTTTGTCCAAATCGATTTTATTTTTATGCCAATGTATCATATACCTGGAAGTACTCCAGGTATTTTCAGCTTCGGGAGCGTTGCCCTTACACCCAGTATAATATAGGTTGTTTGTTTCTTTGTAGGATGTTTTAAATTTTATCAAAACTGCTTTTGATCTATTCTTAAAAGAGACCACATCTAATACAGTATTATTAATTGGCGAAAACAACTAGAAGGCATACTATGAATTCCTTCACAAAGAAAAAACTCCAGGTATGTAGATATATTAGAAAAAGCAGCGCTTATCCTGACGACATTCCATCTAGGGATCGCTATCCCACAAAGCGACAGGCAGCCTGTCCCGTATTCAACCAATCAAACCAATACTCAATCAATATGCTCAAGATTAATAGCGTAATCTGTACCTACAAATAAACAACATTGAAGGATCTATTTTTTGGGTTCAGTAGCCAAATGGCAATTAACGGAACACTTATGATTCGTCATGTCTGTCTGTCCATCCGTATGTCAGCCACTTTTCTCCGAATCTATAAGGCCTATTCTGTTGAAACTCTGTAAAACGCACACAAAAATAGAAAAAAAACAATAAATTTCGAGGATCCACATTTAATACTTAGAACTGAAAGTCAAATTTTTTTTTATCAAACCCTAACGTGTTATGTATCTATAGATAGGTCTTCAAAAATGCCATTTAGGTTTCATAACGTATTCTTCAATTTACTTTTCTACCACTTACCTAATAAAATTTCATCTGATTTCGTTTTTTTTTATCGTGCGATAAATCCCCACGGATACCACCCCCACGGAGCCGGTGGAGGTGGTTATGTCGGACTCGAACCGACTGAAACGCACGCCGTCTCGGGTCCTTGGTTGCCGAAGGTGAGATTGCCAAAAGCATATCTCTGGCACCCCGGCAGACCCAGGACCGTCTCTTTCGAGATGGCCCACTTTGGGTTGTGGGGACCACAGTGTCCCCATCTAGCCCCGGTTACGGGGAGGCGCATTTTGTGCCGTCGCCGCGGCATGCTTCTGCTAGGGTGACAGGCGGCTCCACCGGTCACCCCCAGGCCACCGCTCATGGAGGACGGAGATACGACATGATTTCGGGTTATAAAATGACTGACCGATAAGTTCTAGAGGGCATTGATAACTCAGACTATTTTATTTTATAGACTTTTTGAGATCCTCCCAAATAAAGGTAAATAATCGGAACGTGCCTACGATAAAAAAACAGATTGTGTCAGCTTCGTCACATATTTATAACTTGATATTTGTTCGCAAAATTTTTGAGACTAGTCTACAAATATGAATCTAAAACATACATACACCAATCTTGACATCCTTTCTCCATTGTTCACCAGTGGTTTAAAAAATAACCCATTGTGATTAATAATTGATATTCAGTCAACTGCTCCATTTGCGCAACGGGAGGTCCTCCTTGAAATGACATACCTGTACTTCTTATTGTTTAAATATCCTTCACAATATATTAAGTTTTTCTCCAGAGTCTTATGTTCTAACCAAAAATATCAAGGAACGCATTCTTTGATTATACGAGGAGTAATCCTACTAATAGCATAAATATGAAATTTTGCGCGCATAGATGTTTGTTTGTGAGTGTGAATGTTTGATACTTATTCGCAAAAACTGCCGAACAGACGCGAACCTTGAGCTTTAAAGTACAAACTTTGAAGGCAACTGGAACATCGCTATGAGAATGATGATGACGACTTATGAAAAAAGATAAATATACACAGCAGGGTGCTTGCATTTTCCTTCGATCCAAAAGTCAAAATGCCGACAAATCCAATGGATAATGTCGCCGCGACGGGATTCCCACGTCCTCTGGTAGGTCATTGACGCTCAGATGTATTGGCTTGCGATACTTTTTGCAATCAATTCCTGCGATACTTCGGGTATCCAGCATTCAACTAACGAGCCGAGTTTTGTTTTGAAATACCTTTGTTTCATAAATTTCACCGTTCGTAGAAATAGTGCCATTTAAAGGCTGGTAGTATGAAGTAAGGAAATAGGATTAATAAGACATTATTGTATATACTTTTTATGTTTCATCCGTGGGAATCTGGCACGGTTTACTAACTATATTCTATCATAAAAACCAGCACTTTGTTATTAGATTTCTTATTTATATTTATATATAAATAAGAAATCTAATAACATTAATTATATTTATATATATTTTATTTATTATTTTATTCTACTAACGATTGTGCCACTTGTCTAATAGTAGGGTTGATATAAATAGAGACACGCATGCATAGAATACAATACCACAGAATAGATTAGTACTACGCACGTTTGCATGCATGTCATCTTTTACAACGTCAATTTGCTATTGATTTGTGGCACTAAAATAGGTATCGTAAACTATTAAATAATTGTGTGGGCTGCAACTTCTTATTTCGTGGTACACTGTTTTTCTCATAATACCCATTACGTAGGGTTGGTAAAAGGTCATGGTATGCATTATTCATGAATTTGAATAACTTTTCTTAAATACTAAAGATTAATTGAGGAGACTGCTTGACTGCGTCTGCGGTTGCTCGTGTGAAACATCTTTAGACAGCTAGCTTTTTTATGGCATTTATATTAAATTCATACACATATAGGGTGTCTCAATAAGAGTGCACTTTATAATTTTTAAATCAAAGCAAGTATTTTATGAAAGAGTTGAGATATTTTTATTGTATTTTAAAGAAGACATGTTCCGATTAAGTATGGAATGAAAAATCCGGCATTTTCATGAAATTTTCCATGACTTTGGCACAGAGATGTGGCTGTAGGTATCTCACTGATGACGCGTTGGATTTTCAATTTGGGCTCAGGAATTATTTCGGGTTTATTCGCACAAACCTGAGATTTCACAAAACTCCAAAGAAAAAAATTGTACGGCGTTAAACGCACGATCTTGGTTACTAGTTGACATCAGAATTTCGTGAGATAATGTGTTCAGGAAATCGTTACTGCAATAAATCGATTGTTTTGTAATGAGGTTTGTAATGAGTTTTTATAATTGTAACGGGTTGTTCTTTCGAAAAGCGCTCCATTTTTTATAATCGGAATAAACTGAGGTGACAACTGTAAAATTTCAGAGTTACCACTTCCATGAAAAAAGAAAAACAATTTTAAAAAGTGCACTCTTACTGAGACACCCTATATAATCACACTTCGCCTCGGAACAGGCAGTGGCAATTGCCCACAATCATGGAAGGCGCATAATAAAACTGTCACATATTAGGTTTTCAGTCTTACGTACAATCATTCAATCGAATATGAATAATTTAAAATCGAATACATTTATTCGATTTATTAATAAAAAGGTGACTCGCTTCACAAAATTCGTATTGCTTTCGTAATTTGACGATATTTTCCTATGGGAAAGCAATGGAATTTCCATTTTAACGATTGGTGAGAATTTCTGAATTATTTTCTTACGCGTAGGTTTTAAATTTATACCTATATTTACTTTCTCTTTGATGCATATTAATATTATTAAAGAATTTAACTAAAAAAGCTATTCTTAACGTGTATCGTATAAGGAAGAAGTGTTTACACGATCTTCGCCATCCTTGATAGTAAAACCTTCGCCCATAATAAATTAATTATTCTATTCTAAGTCGATAGACAATTCGTTAGTACGAGTAGTAGAATCGTTACGTCTCTAGGGGAGAGTAACCACCACCACTTTTGACTTGGACTCAGATATTTAGTTTATAAAATGATTTATAAAGAAAAATAGGCATGTAAAATGAAGTTTAATTTCTTGATTATCAATTACCAAAAGAACAATGTTTTGCCTCTACGTTGAATTAGATAAAATCTAGTTTTTGCGGAGGTCTGTCACCGGTACAATTTAGTCGACTAGTCGTTTAAATTGTATCATAATTAGACCGCCTATTACGGTTTTATGCTTTTTATCTTTTACTACCTTTTCTTTTCTTCAGAAGAAAAGACGGAAAAAAGTTAAACTATAGGTAGATCCTTAATCTGTTTACATTAACTGAAGGTAAACAACTGCGATGTGAGTTTTTCCCCACGTTATCTTACTAATATTATAAACGCGAAAGTTTGTAAGTAAGTATAGTTGGATGGATGGATATTTGTTACACTTTTACGTCTAAACGGCTTTTTTTTATCGCGCGATAAATCCCCACGGATACCGCCCCTCCGGAGCCGGTGGAGGTGGTTATGTCTGACTCGAACCGACTAAAACGCACGCCCTCTTGGGTCTTTGGTTGCCGGAGGTGAGATTGCTGAAAGCATATCTCTCGCACCCCGGCAGACCCAGGACCATCTCTTTCGAGATGGCCCCCTTCGGGTTGTGGGGGTACGGAGGCGCACTTTGCGCCGCCGAACGTCTAAACGGCTTGAGCGATTTTAATATAATTTGGTATGGAGTTAGCTGTCATTGCTCCGGATTACCACTTAGGCTATGTTTAGTCGCGATAATTGACATCCACGCGGGCGGAGCCGCGGACAAAGGCTAGTAGGTACGTAGTAGGTGTTATATTTTTACATAAGGTAGAGTTTCTATAAAAAAATAAATAAATAAATAAAATAAATAAAAGCATTTTGAAACACCAACAAAAACAAAACAGCAACAATAACAAAAACAGAAAACAACAATAGTAATAAACAAAGGATTCCGTTGACACAACAAAACACGTGGCGCATACAAGGCGTTAGCACTCGTACTGGCGTAGCGAACTGACAGTACTAGCGTAGTGACAGATCAGATAGTGTTGCTATAACTAAAATTTTAATTCACATTAAAATTATACAGTCCGACCATGTTACCTCTGCATCGGAATATTGGCAACCCCATATACAAATACACGGATACTTGTAAATATAACAAGCATTATAATTATAGTAATGTAGATTATATTTTAAAAACATGTTTATCGATGTGGCTGAATGCAAGTCACGCCTTTGCCTATAAAAAGTTGCGATATATCGACACGACCCGTCACTAGTATGAACTGTCATAGGAATCAAGGTTCGCCGAGCTGATTATAGGTATGCGTAGGATATAGGTACCCATTAAAAAATAAACTCTGAATCATTAATTGAATTTAAACTTTATTTTTTTTATAGAAGTAGTTAAGTAGATTTTTTTATAGAATAGTAGTAGCAGATTTGTTTATATTAAACAGCCATTGAAAAATATTTTCTACGCTATGTGTTCTTGTGCATTGTGTTGTCATTGGTTGTCATGCCATTTCATAGTAACTATGTATGGTATGCACCATTATAATTATTACAAGGATAGATATATCTGACAGTCATTCTAGGAATAGCTTGAGTAACATTACTGAACTCATGTGTTTGTCGTTGTGCTGTGTGGTCCGATAGCTAGGGAGTGCGCGAAATGCTGCATCGGTTTTCTTCTTCTTAAGGACAGTTTGGATTAGTTTCGTGTACCGGTGTACTATACAGGTAAGTTAGTACTTTAACTTGAAATAAGAATATACAATTACTAGCTTTTGCCCGCGGCTCCACCCGCGTGGATGTCGGTTATCGCGACTAAACATAGCCTATGTCCTTTCTCATGGTCTAATCCAAATTTGACGAAATCTGCAGAAAGAATAATGGTCGTAAATCGGTTGAATTACGTCCTACTAGCTTTTGTCGGTTATCGCGATCAATATCGCCTACAATTGTGGTGAATACGTGTAAGCGTAACAAACGAACAGACAGACAGACCAACAACAGACAAACAGAGTTACTTTCGCATTTATAATATTAGTATGGATGAACTTTATTTTCTATCGTGCGCAAAATCCTCACGGATACCACCCCCACGGAGCCGGTGGAGGCGGTTATGTCGGACTCGAACCGACTAAAAGGCACGCTGTCTTGGGTCCTTGGTTGCCAGAGGTGAGATTGCCGAAAGCATATCTCTCGCACCCCGGCAGACCCGGAACCATCTCTTTCGAGATGGTCCCCTTCGGGTTGCGGGTACTGTACT
This sequence comes from Eilema sororculum, assembly GCA_914829495.1. Taxonomy (NCBI): domain Eukaryota; kingdom Metazoa; phylum Arthropoda; class Insecta; order Lepidoptera; family Erebidae; genus Eilema; species Eilema sororculum. Next base: position 7,792,781 of record OU618532.1, read on the forward strand.
GTGGGCAGTATGGATGGGGTATGGAACTTGCTTTCAGAAAGTAAGTATTATCTTGTATTAAACAGGTATGTCTCAGTACACACAATTTTGATTCAATAAGTAGTAAAAGGTACGTATTAGGATTTAACACCATTTTTTATACATATTTCTATTTTTTTATAGTAGGGGAAGCAACGATGCTAAATGTGTAGTTACTCGATGATCGTGGAAACCTATTAATTATAATTAAGTACTCAGTTTTTATATTTCACTAGCTTTTGCCCGCGCCTCCGCCTGCGTGGATGTCGGTTATCGCGACCAAACATAGCCTATGTCCTTTCTCATGGTTTTATCTACCCCTATACCAAATTTCAGTTCTGTTCAGTGGTTTAGGCGTGAAAGCGTAACATACAGACAGACAGACAAACAGACAGACAGAGTTACTTTCGCAATTATAATATTAGTATGGAAGTATGGATTTTCATGGTATTAGACACTTCAGTATTGAGATCTCAATGGGTCCGTTACCGTAATACAACCTATATGACAAGACTAAGCTAACGTGGTGTGGTCAACTGAGCAGAACAGTATTCCCTTGACTTGGCACAAAGACACTATCAGGAGCACTCAAGCAGGATCGAAATTTCGCTAAGTCTCCTGATTGGATACAGGCTTGTGTTCTGGGGAATCATTAGAGGTCATTATCTCAAATGAATGACGCTTACCATCAACATTAATTAATCAGCAATAGTTTACTGACATACGTCAGCCGTGAAAAAGTACAGTCAGCATCAGAAAGTATGCTAACTATACAAATCGAATTCGATTTTGACCCCCTTCCAGTTGACCGATTGTTCTGATATTTGGTACAGGATCTTTAGTTTGGACAATAACACTATATCTATACATATAATAAATCTGTAAACGATCGATGTCTGTACATGGAAAGGAAATGAGAAAAATTGTTATAGGGGGACTTTATAAACGTAATAGAAGCCAAACGAACGTTTTTTGGAATTTTTGTCTGTTTGTCTGTTTATCTGTTTATCTGTTTATCTGTTTATCTGTTTATCTGTTTATCTGTTTATCTGTTTATCTGTTTATCTGTTTATCTGTTTATCTGTTTATCTGTTTATCTGTTTATCTGTTTATCTGTTTATCTGTTTATCTGTTTATCTGTTTATCTGTTTATCTGTTTATCTGTTTATCTGTTTATCTGTTTATCTGTTTATCTGTTTATCTGTTTATCTGTTTATCTGTTTATCTGTTTATCTGTTTATCTGTTTATCTGTTTATCTGTTTATCTGTTTATCTGTTTATCTGTTTATCTGTTTATCTGTTTATCTGTTTATCTGTTTATCTGTTTATCTGTTTATCTGTTTATCTGTTTATCTGTTTATCTGTTTATCTGTTTATCTGTTTATCTGTTTATCTGTTTATCTGTTTATCTGTTTATCTGTTTATCTGTTTATCTGTTTATCTGTTTATCTGTTTATCTGTTTATCTGTTTATCTGTTTATCTGTTTATCTGTTTATCTGTTTATCTGTTTATCTGTTTATCTGTTTATCTGTTTATCTGTTTATCTGTTTATCTGTTTATCTGTTTATCTGTTTATCTGTTTATCTGTTTATCTGTTTATCTGTTTATCTGTTTATCTGTTTATCTGTTTATCTGTTTATCTGTTTATCTGTTTATCTGTTTATCTGTTTATCTGTTTATCTGTTTATCTGTTTATCTGTTTATCTGTTTATCTGTTTATCTGTTTATCTGTTTATCTGTTTATCTGTTTATCTGTTTATCTGTTTATCTGTTTATCTGTTTATCTGTTTATCTGTTTATCTGTTTATCTGTTTATCTGTTTATCTGTTTATCTGTTTATCTGTTTATCTGTTTATCTGTTTATCTGTTTATCTGTTTATCTGTTTATCTGTTTATCTGTTTATCTGTTTATCTGTTTATCTGTTTATCTGTTTATCTGTTTATCTGTTTATCTGTTTATCTGTTTATCTGTTTATCTGTTTATCTGTTTATCTGTTTATCTGTTTATCTGTTTATCTGTTTATCTGTTTATCTGTTTATCTGTTTATCTGTTTATCTGTTTATCTGTTTATCTGTTTATCTGTTTATCTGTTTATCTGTTTATCTGTTTATCTGTTTATCTGTTTATCTGTTTATCTGTTTATCTGTTTATCTGTTTATCTGTTTATCTGTTTATCTGTTTATCTGTTTATCTGTTTATCTGTTTATCTGTTTATCTGTTTATCTGTTTATCTGTTTATCTGTTTATCTGTTTATCTGTTTATCTGTTTATCTGTTTATCTGTTTATCTGTTTATCTGTTTATCTGTTTATCTGTTTATCTGTTTATCTGTTTATCTGTTTATCTGTTTATCTGTTTATCTGTTTATCTGTTTCTCTGTTTCTCTGTTTGTCTGTGAGTTTGTGCACGCTAATCTCAGAATCGGCTGAACGGATTTGGTTGCGGTTTTCACTAATATATTGTGGTAGGCTTCACTTAACATTTAGTGTTTGTTTTATTGAAATCGGTTCAGAAATAAAAAAGTTATGTCAATAATAGCATATCACGGCTAACAATTTGTGATTGTGTGAATAGATCGAACCAATAAAGAAGCAACAATGCTTACAAGAAAATATTATTTCGGTCATAGGAATCTGAAGAACTTTGAGAGGCCAGAGTTCTACATCTCAGCCAAGTCAGGTCAGGTTACTGCAGAATCTTCGGCACAGCAAGTGTCTCGATAGAATTCACATTGTTCTCGAACGATTTTCTCTCGAATCCAACAAATTAGTAAGCAGCTGGTTCGGTAAAGACTCCTGGCTTTCATAATTCATATCATCACGCTATTATAATAGGGAATGGGACAGAATGTTTTTATGACATAATATGTAAACGTCTATTTCACACTATGATTCCATGGTAACTGTGGCTCAATACGTCTGCGGTGGACTTATAACTTAGCTGAGTCGCGTTCGAATCCATCTAAAATGTAATTTTCCTTTTTATGGTTTTTTATTTACTTTTGCTTAACTTTTTTATTTTATTGTATATTTGTTGTATTTTATCGTATTTATAGTTTTATTTGAAGTAAAATATAAATTTTATGCTTAGTATTCTATAGGTAGTACATAAAACTAGGCTTTGTGATAGTAATAGTTGAACTTATTATATAATATTCTTAGATCTCTACAAAATTCATCATTTCGGAGAATGAAAAAGTGGTCACACCCACCTGAGAAGTAATAAAAATGAAACTGGTATCCCCCATTGATACCGATTCCACCACATCGGGGCAAGCGCAATATTGGAATCAAACCAATTAAAATTTAACAGAGGAATGGGGCATTGGGGGTATTCTGGGGTTAGGTACCCCAGTATACCTGCCTTGGTTACCTATCATAAATAGGCGGTCTCAACTTGAAGAGCAGGGATTGCTTCGGCTAGGGTGATGGGTTGCCTAAGCTATCACCATCAAAGCCGCGGTCATGGAGGAAGTAAATCGTTGCACCTTCTCAGAAGAACATTACGTATAGGAGATAGTTGTCCCTATCGTATTACCGTCTCTACCATGGTGAATGTTCTAATGAGCTATTCCAATTAGTTCCCGCTCTCCTTTCCTACACAGGACAACGCATGCAAGGCTCAGATGTCATCAACATACGGATCAGAATATTCCATCAAGAACCAAGCGGTTTGGTGACCCATTCCTATGTCGCACCATTAAGACCTGAAATCCCTGCCAGCTCACGGTTTACTTCTTCCTACAGTCCCGGGTCCTTTAAGGGGGGTGTGAAAAGGCTTCTGATGATCCCATAAAGATGAGTGCCACCATAGTTAAGATGGTACACGTTTATAATGGTGACCCTATCTCCGAGTCTTTGCCTTTAGCTTAACATCAGTCGAGGTGAAGTTAAATTGACGTGTCCTATGCTGTGCCAACCTATGTGTTAGGTATATAAAAGATACCGCTGCTCCTATCATATAAAAGAGACTGAATGTGGGCAGAGAAACACTCAGTTCCGGTAATTTTCATCAGACCAAAAAAATCCGCCACGTGGACATCAACTCCAGTATCAATTTGGAAGTATCTACATCATCTGCTGGAAACAAGCTTTCCAATACAAGGAATATATAGCAAAATGAGGCTATATGACCCCATCCCAGTCAATGCTGTATTTGCTCTCTTGCCCACTGCGCCCCCATTCTCTACCTGTGTGTAAAGCAATGAACAACGATGTGACTGTGGTCGATGGAATTTATCATAGAACTGGAACTACCCACCATTGGCTCGGCAAAGAAGAGAACCACTGCTCACTGCTCAGGGCGTGCAAGGCACCGGGTTTTCTTGAAACTATTTTGTGTGATACTTGATGTACTTATTTTAATTTGTTCAGTTCGTAAGTGGTGGTAGCATGTTTTAAGAATTTGAGAGGAAGGAACAATATTTAAACCATTAAAACTGGTGAACATTACCAAGTCCACATATAACAATGTTCATCACATACTTGATAATGATTTCGTCAGCAAAATGTAGAATTTTTCAAAATCCTTCCGCAATATTTGCCAAGCCCATAATTATAAGAAGTCTGTCAATTTTCGTACTTTTCAGTAGTTTAGCCCTGTATTTATAAGTCAGTCGCTCAAAAGACTGTCTTCATAATATTTAATTGAAATGACTTGAATACAGTTTTGTTTCTTTTTTAAAATAAATAAAAGTTTCCTTTGCGTAAAATTCACTATTTCCAGTATTTCGAGTACTTCCGTTCCAGTTGGGATGAAAATCTTCCACCATGTTTAATAATGAGTTTGAGCTATTCCGAAATAAACGCGGACGAAGTCGCGGGTAACAGCTAGTAAATTAATAAAACAGTTTAAATTGCTCCAAATACGAGAGTTTTCAGATTATTTTGAGACTTTGTCGCCAATATATTTATGATACTGACTGTACCTATTAAAAACGAAATCAAAATCAAAAATACCTACTACAATTTGTCAAAGAAACTTATCATTATTCTCTGAGTTCTATTAAAGTTAGACCGGTTATTGAACTTTTTATAGCTCTAACAACCCGTAAAGACTGCTATAGATGATCATGGCAGCTGACGTTATGGAAGTTAAAGAAAATTAATAGTGTTATTTTCTACGAAACGTCATAATATCTAAACTGCAACCGCTTATTTTGCAATCAGAAAAATAAAAGTTAAGTCTCGTAGCAATATCCGGCTCTTTGAGGTGTGCCGGGAGGTCGCTCCGTCTGACGGGTTACCTCCTTGGCCGGCTATGATATAACTTAATGACAATAAGTAAGTGTATGAAATATAGTACGTAGTAGTGTTCTACTTAGTTCTTCGTAGATCGCTTTATTTTTAAACGACTTCAAAAAGAAGGAGCTTCTCCATTCGATTGGTATTTTTATTTATAAAAATGTATTATTTAAGTGCTTACATAATGTACCTAGATTATGCCAAACATCATACCCACCCAGTTTTAATCACAATCTAGACGTAAACTAGGTTGTAATAATAGGTAATTATGGGTTCTAAAAAGCAAAAGACAAATATTTTTTGCTTTTTTTTTCGCTATTAACCCCACCCATACTATTTCAAATATAATTAAGTACCTATGTAAAATATTTATAAGTGCAAATCTCACTGAGCGGGATTCAAACCCACGAGCACGACCGATTCAGGAGTCAATACTACACCACATATCGACACCAGCAATTTATACTAAGCTAACTCGTAAAAGCGTACTTTACAGGAGACGCTTAAGAAAGGAAAATCGTGATAACTTTTATATTAATAAAGATATTGGTTTGTAATTTGGCACAATTCATATTTGAATTATTTATAGTAATTCCTTATATTTATTTTTTCTTAATTATTTATAGTTTTTTATTTAGCGCAAGTTAGCTGTATATACCCGTAATTCTTGAATATTATTTTACGCACTATACACGTCTAACTAGCGTTAGCGTAGTGTACTACGGGCGAGCACAATACTAACAAGTGTCATTTTTATTGCATTACAATGGTTACTCAATAATATATTATGCATTAATTGTAATTTTAGGTTTGTATGTTTATTAATCAAGTATATTATTATAAATTTATTTGATAATTACCAAGTAATTAAAGTTAGCTTTATTTAAACGGTAAACGCGATACTTGCGTACATGGTATTAAAAACCGCTAATTTATATATAGCGTACTATACATTCACCTGAACCGCAAGTTAGCGTATTATAATTATTTTCTAGAATCAAATTATGAAGAAGTTTAAACATTTAGATTTAAATTTATAATTTATAAACTTCAACGTGGTATTATAATGTTAAAATTTATAAACTATACGTGAAATTCAGTAGATAGCACTGTTTTTTGTAGATAAATATTAATATTAAAACAAAAATAGCATAGTAATCAACTTCACTGTTTATTAAAATTTCTATCAAAAATATATTATTAACAAAAATGGCACAATAATCACTAACTTAAATGTTTATTATTTTTATTTACTTATTAATTAACAATAATAAGAGATCAGATCAATCACAGCTCGATTAAGTAATATTAGGTATATTTAAATCACAAATTGCACATAACTAAAAAAGTTTTAAAAACTTCTATTCTCGTATACTCGTAAATAACATAATTTAACAATAAGTACGAGTAAGAACATTCAATCCTCATCATCACTTATATTCTCCTCATCATTTTCAGTCGTAAGTATATTCCTATAGAATGTGTGGTACTTTTCGGGAATAATATTGTTATCACAGTAATATTTTAAATCTTTATATTTTGCTACATTAATTTTGAGTAAGCTTTTGTACGCTTTTTCGGGAAAAGGCTCCAAGTGGGAGAGTCGAGTAGAAGTCTTTTTAAAACATTGCAATTGATTGCTTTCGTTATCAGCTAAACTATACTTATAAGCCAACAAGCCGTAATTATCAGGAGACACTTCAATTTTTTTTATTTTGTTCCACATAATTTTTTCGCTATTTAAATTTTTAGTCCAATTTTTTTTGTTAATGTTACTTTTAAAATCAAATATCATGTTCTGATTGACCTCAACAACATTATAAGGATTCCCATTGACCTTAGCCCATCGTATTAGTGAATACCATTCATCTGGCGAATATATATCTCTACCTCTTGCAGTCTTTTCTATCAAAGCATGGACTGAATCGCCCTCATTTTGTGTATGGCCCTTTTCCATGAAATGGTGGCTAATCTTCATTTCAAACATTTTACTAGCTAATAAATACATGTAGTAAACAATACGGTTACGATTTTGTCCCCCACAGTTGTCCGACCATAGGTTGACTTCGTGAATTCCCTTAGAAGCTAATTTATTCAAAAAGTCATATAAGCAACTAGCCACTTCATTAGCGCCTCTCTTAGCCGTTTGCTCATCCCACATATAACAAAATGCTTCTTTGGATGCCATATTATAAATTGTAAAATTAAATACATTGAGCTTACGTCTATAATAATAAACACTGGTATTACCATGCGGTGCACACAACACTTTTTGAAAATCGAATACAACACAGGCTACTTCATTATTAGAGATCGCTAATAGTTTACATTCTAATTTTAATTTACGTGAAATTTCTTTTTCTGTTTGATGTTTAGCAAATTTTTCATTCAATTCATCTGTAGGGTTTGATGTATTTTTGTACTGATGACAGAGGTCGCATTGGTCTTTTTTTGGTAAATGAAAGCCTATCTTTAAATTACTATTGACAATATCTCTATACTGTCTTACAGTTTGGACTCTAACATTATAATTATTATCGGTACACCAATCAACATACAGCTTAAACATTTTTGAAAAAGATAAAGAAGGATCTAAATATTTTTTATTCGAACGTTTTCTAACATAGTGAGACTCAACAGGGGTGAAAGAATTAACGTGATCTATGACATTTTGCTTCATTTCATTTGAAATTATATATTTATGATTTTTATGGCGGCCTCTGTCATCAATAACATTAGTAAAATCATTGCTCATTATGTTTTTTCGTATTGCAGTGTAAACAAAATCTTTACTAATATTGAAGGTGTTTAAAAACATTGTTTTGCAAACTTTTTGTAATATGATGCCATCGTCGGAATTTATGGGAAGATGATAATGTAAAGTGTGTGATCGACGACTTGATTCGTTTTCAACATTAGTGGCAGTCTTTTTATTTTTTTGTATGACATACTTGGCGATGATTTGCCATTGTTTTGCATGATTACCAGTACCCCAGAACTTATTAAACAAGTCAATACGAACTTCTTGACTTATTTTATTATAGCATTGCAAACGACAATTGATACAGCTGGCTTTCATGCTTCTTGCAACTTTGGTTTTTCCTTTTGACGTAGTATACTCCAATCCTTTATTACACAGACGTTTTCTCTTCCTAACTATCCACTCATCTTCAAGCTTTAGACGTTTGAGACCCACATCAGTTCTCTTTTTAGATCTACGTTTATTATTTTTTGGAGTCGATATGGCTGAATAGTCACTATCATTGCATGTTGCCGGTGAGAAAATAGAGTTACAGGGAGTAGATATTGCCGATACTGAATCGATGTTATTGATGAGGCCGTTATCCATTTGAGCAGATATACTGACTTCAGGTGTGAGAGTTTTATTTTCGGTAGCTTGGCAAGAAGTCGGCATCAAAGTATCGTTTAAATTTTGTGAAGTTTCCCAAAAGTCACAATAGGGAGATGGTACGGGGGTATTATCTATGCTGTCAGAATGATCATTAGTGACGACACTGACGACTGAAAACAAAGGTTCGATACTAGGTGGAGTTAATGTCATGGGAGAAGGGTTTCGAATACAAGTCAATACCTTTGGTGAACAAATATTAAGTGGAGTATTAGGCGCCCTCAAATCGTTTAAATTTATATCTTTTAATAATACATCGTTTTCGGAAGTGCTTATATCTCGGCTTGCAGTACAATTTTGCTCTTGAATAGGCTCATCAATCATGATGTCATTGTACAAAGCCATGAATTCAGCTTTATGAACTTCGGCAGGTAATGGTGACGATTCTATAACAATAGGTATAATGCAATTCATTATTATTATAATAAAGCACGCAGGTACTTAGAATTACGTATAAAATGTCAAGCAACTATAAATAAAGTATATAATATAGTTTTATAAGCGCTTTTATTAACACATATGATCCGCTAACTTGTGCATTACCAAACAAAAATGTAAACTCGAACGCGTTATACTACGCTAAGTACATGTTAGCGTAGTGTTATACGGACTTTGAGCAAAATGGCTCAAACTTTCAAAAACATGTAGTAAATTATTTTTAACCATATTTATATACGTTATTATACATTATAATATTTGATATCACATTAAACTTACCTCTTTCGTCAGTATAAAGTGGAATCTCATCATTTTCATGAACACTCATCAATGAATATTCCTCCTTTTTGGTTAATTCCACTAAATATTTAGCTCGTTTTCGTGACATGTTTGTAATAACACACCAACACTATTAATATATCGATTAACTTGAAAATATAACTCTATTATTTATCATTACACTAATAAAGTATTTAAAACCGCGCACTTCCATATAACAAAGCGCCAAGTAGCGTTAGACTAATGTAAACAAACAAGCGGTGCCTCCCCTCCCCGCGTACACACCGATATTATTAGTTAGCGTAATGTAAATCGAGCGATTTCAAAAAATACCTATACTTAGCGTTTTATAAAATTTGTAACTTCGTTATTTTTGTATATTTCTGCATGATTTTTTTTTTACATATAAAATAGCACATTTTAAGAACTTTGGCATAAAAAAACGAATTTACCTAAAAATCGAGTTAGCGTAGTATAAATTGTTGGTGTCGATATGTCATCTGAGTAATTCTTTTTTTAAACATAAATCGCAACACTAATTAAAAAGCAGTATTGTCCTTTACTCGCCTTATGTCCTGCTAAGAGCTTTGTAACGACACTCGGAGTATCTAAAGGAATAAAGATGTAATAAGCTCGTAAATATACTCCTACAACAGCCATAAAGTTTAAAGACATCATAGAATGCCGTGTCCAGGTATTTTATGCCCAATATGTACCAACTTTTACAACTGACAAACTATAAAATTGTAGAAAATAAATCCGTCAAAGCAAGAGTAAATAAAGTGTGTTTTCAAAATAAGAACGTGTGCTTTGGCGCCATTACTTATTAAGTTTTTTTTTAAAGTAGTAAGTGGGTAAGGCAAAGATATCTTTTCATAGGTATTATCAGAACAAGCATGGCGGGAAAAGGTTCCGGTGGAAGGTGAATTAGTACAATCCATATCTAACTTTAGTGAGATACTAAACTCAATTCAGAAAATTTGTTCATTATACACTAAGGTAGTTACGTAAATATTCCAGGGACCTGTTAGCCACTAGAGCAAAACGACTAGCAGCGGCAACCTTCAAAAGGCCCAAGATAATTCTTATCATAATAAAAATATGCTCCGACAGAGCAATGTTGTTCCCACATTAAATTCATTGTGTATTACCAACACATAAAATTAAAAACTTGTTAGGACCTATAATCTACATGCTTGAGTGCTAGACCACCAACAAGGAACGTAGGGTTAACTTTAGCTATTCACTACAAATTAAATTAATTTCCTACTTATTTTCTTTTCGAAATTGTAATAGACCAGGCGCTACAGGTAACTAAGTATGCATAATGTGAGTAGGTACCTACCGAATTTCGCCAACGGATTTAAGTGAAGGATAGGGAATAATAATGTGGATCTTGCCGGTCAATTCTTTGGTCCATTTATTTACCCCCTCTTCTCTTATTCATAAAGGGAATATTATGTGCTCAATGATATAAAATCATTGTAATGATTATTTTCTTAGTAATTAATAGTTTGTTTTATTGGTAAAATTAAAATTAAATTAAATTAAAATTCATTTATTCTCAGACCTTTCGATCCATAGTGTTAGTAACAATTTAACTTAAGAACTAATGTTAGTAATAAATTCAATTTAAATAACACTCCACTATCCACACCGATGACACTACACTCAAGTGGATGACACGGATGGACAAAAAGTGAGGATGGATTCTTAAATAATAAAGAAAAAAGACGAAAATTAATGTATTTTTTTACGTATTTACGAAAATTCTGTTATTATCTATGCATATTCTTACAAAAATACGAATTAACAAAGCAATGTTTTCATGTCAATAGATGTAGAAACACAATAAACGCGTACGCGCGCCCCTACAGTAAGTATGGGCAAAAAGGGGGAGCGGGTAGGGACGATCACACCTGACGGCAAGATGTGTTTTGTCATTATTTAGGATCTCAGATATAAGAATATCGTTATAGTTGCCATCACTCGATATTTGCGTACTCAACCACCTGTAGCGCCTGCACTATATGGGATAATTACCATCAAAATAGCTACAAAAGCTCAGTGTTTAAAATTCTATTTGACCAGAGTAGTACCTACATGTTGATAAGTTGTGACAATCATGACATCTCTTTGAAGTGGAGACTTTTTTGTTGCTTGTGGAGAATTACCAATTTTTTTTAAATTCTATACGGCCAGTTGTACAGTCAGCGTCATAAATATCTAGACAACGAAGTCTCAAAATGATCTTAATACTCTCGTAATAAGAACAAATCGAAATGTTTTATTTATTTAAATGGTATTATTGACCAAACTAGTGATGTGTACTAAATATCAGTACAATCAGTCAACTGGAAGGGGATAAAAAAACGAAATTAAGATCGTTTTGAGTACTTTGTACGTCAACATCTTTCTGATGCTGACTGTATCTATTTACACTTCTTTTATCAGACTATTTTCAATACTATCGGCAGTCCTAAAGACGGCCGACAGCGGCCGACTGATTTCTTTTGTGCGAAACTTCCCTCAATTATCCCCGCTGCCGCCCCGGTGCCGGCAGGAGAGGATTGGCTAGCTTTGGTTGCTATGCTACCAGGACTAAAGCTATGCTAATTACGACTTATTTTTTAACTAGAAATCGGCAACCTAATTATAATTAATACTCTCGTAATAATTATTACAAGCCTGACATTTTAATAAGTAGTAAGTAAGTCACTTCATTAATTTTGATTTATGTACGTAGAGAAAGTTTAAATCATTTGTTTAAAACAAATCTAGGTCGGTTAGTGGGCAGTGCCTACTTAGGTATATTTCATTTTACGACCTACACATATTTTTTATAATCAAGTTTTAGTGTGGGGGGTGGTCGGGCCTGACCAAGACAAAAGTCGGTAGTTGATTAGCGGCACATGCTCTCGTGTTTGGGAGGTCAGAGGGGAGTCGTTCCCAAGAAAAGGCGTCTAAGCGAAACTAAGACGAAGATAAGCGTATTCTGGGCTTCGGATGTAACCGCGAACCGCCCTTAGATTATATTAAAATACAAAACTAATAAAATTCATCTAATTTTATTAGGAAACCTCTATGAATAGCTTAAGCCTTACCTAACGTTTCAAAGCGACTTTGATGAAATTTTATGTAGGAAATTTTGAATTAAAATGTACCTATTTGAAAAATGAGAGCATAATATCCAGTAGCAAAGACTTGGTACAAAGTAATATTGGCAGCGGTAACAGAGAAGTAGCAAGGCTTCAGATGAAACGAGTTTTAAGCGCCTACGTAAATTATTATAGCAACTGCTCGTACGCGACTTTACTCATAAAGTTATCAGGCGGCACTAACATCGTGAAAATGCAACATCGCATTTATCTCCATGACAATAATATATAATTTGTAGTTACTTGAGTGTCACGGAAACCTATTAGAATTGGTAGATTAGAGATGATAGAAAGAATAATGGTATATACCTAAAGTTTCCACTTTTAGTGGTGGGGGAAGCGTACCTATAGATAACATAATAGTGAATAAATATAATTATATAGTCATCCATCTTAATTAAAGTTTTGTATTACTCTTATTTTAATGTTATTCTGCTATTCTAGTTTGATTAACTCTAAAATTAACATAAAAAAAGACCGCGGTCGAGTGAATACAGACATATCTTTGCAAGCTTCTAACGCCCTAAGGTTACGCTTAAATCGCGAGATGTTCAAAAGAGACACTTGTTGGTTAGTAACTGACCTACCTCATCTTTATCTGACACGTAAGTGTAAATTCGTAGAACGAATTTTTTGCGCATCCACTTAATCGGACACGTTCCACTCACTACAAAATTTCTTTCTATGCGTGCTCTACTGTAAGGAGGGAAACAGGTTCCAAATTTAAATAAACATCGTTTATGCCTTTTACCAACTCAACTGAGGTCGGGTTTTCCGTCTACTGTGATGCGACCGAATTTCGATTGGTGGTTAGTTGGTCGTCCTATTACCTATAGGTAATCCCATGCGAAAGTGTCCGGTAGACTGTAAATAGTCTTACCTCTAGGACTGAAAACTGTAATTGTCGAAATATGAATCATAAATAATGCACCTATTCCGACCTCTACACCTATTTACCTAGTTGCGATCGTGAGTATATGCCAGTTTTAGAATTTACTTACCAGTCACAAGAAAATACCGCGAACAACGTATGTTCATAAACATAAATTATTATTTTCTATTCATTTGCCCCGTGTAGTTTAATAAAATAAATCATTGAAAATTCCAACGCAAATGCACCAAGCACTCGAACGACATTTAAATTCACATTCAGTTCGCAAACTGAAATTAATTAATATTGTATAATGAATGAAATGATTGAATACTTATCGTAAGTATGAATGAAAAAGCGAATGATATTATGTTAGTAATATCTTAGCATTTTGATGAAACTTTTGGAATTTTGTGCAATAGTTACAACATTGTATGGTGAATGAATTGAATGAATATAAATTACGTGAGTTAATTATGAAGAACGATATTGAGTTTGGAATACCTATATATTTTAATGAACTTTCCGGAATTTCATTAAGTAGTTTTTTATTTGCGGTTTTTGCGTAGGTAAAACTGCATTTTGAAATTATAAACGAAATCTTTGTCGATGATAGAAAGAATATAAAATGAACCAAAGGAAAGGTTACATTCTTCCATAATTTCTAAAGATTTTATTGCATAAATGTAAGTGGTTAAGGGTGGCACATCATGTTATAAGAGTACCCACAGTGTCTGAAGCAGCATATTATGTTACGTGTTGCCGACTCTATTTAAGTTTAGTTTACCTGGGCTGTTACGCACTTACCCTCTTGATAGGACCATTGTGCGTACCGTCTTACTACTCATTCTAACCAACCCAGATCCTCCTAAAAACCCAGCAGCCTTTTCAGGTTTCCACATGCTTCCCGGAGCGACGCTGGTAACTGGAGGAATTTCGCCCGTTTTTCGGCCACGCTCATGCATTACAGAGTGATGTGGCGTTTCTTCAGCCCCCATGCAGCCTCTGCACAGGGGGCTGTCCGTCACACCTATAGTAAATAGATACTTGTTTAGGGAACAGTGACCGGTCAAGATACCTGTGACTTTGCGGATCTGGTCCCTTATTAACCTTATGAGGTTTCGGCTAAACGTTTTTAATGCTACCGGAACTGCATTCTTTGTTTGCCGGCATTCTACAGTGTTGCCGACTGTATAGGAACTTTTTATTTTAATTAGGCAACACAAGACATTTCTCTGCATAGGTAGAGGCCTTGCCTACTTTAACTTTCAAAACTGAAAAGGGCTCGCCCTCCATCAGCAACACAACAAGTAGCATATTTCCGCATTATTGTGTTTTCGTTCTTAAAAACTGGACACCCTTCACAAACACTCATAATATCCACGGCTTGAAGACGAAAGGTGTAAGAAACGAAAAGAGTTTACAAGACAATCACTTTTCAGTAAAGTATATATAATGATTTCACGGGTCATTTCTCTTTAAACAAAAGATGTCGTTTGCACCCTTTCGATATCATTGATGGCATGGTAAAAAGTTGTAGGTCAACACGATGGTCTGGACTCTGGGCTAATAACCGCTACTGTTCTTAGGACTACTGTGAAGTAACTAATTGTCAGACATTTGTTCCAGCCAGATTTAAACTAATCTCAGATTACTGGGGATGGTGGACCTGGAGCTAAGTCCGAGACAAATGACTAGCTCATAATCTGGATCATTTTCTTTGCTTTATTATTGTTATATTCCAAATAGAGCGAAAATTAAGTTTACTAATATAATTATAATTATAAAGTTGTGTGTATAGGTGGTAACCGTATCTCCTTGGTCGTCTGTACGTATGTTAATGAAATAATAAATAAATTTACCTAATAAACTTACGCTGTGACAATAACTTCCTCATCTATTTTACACTTATTATACTTTTCGACGTGACTATCATCACTTAGGTACATAAGTACTTAGTTTATAGCAAGATTGCTTTCCGCGTCCTTATGTCCCTATGTATGCTTATATCTTCGAAACTACGCTACAGATTTTGATGCGATTTCTTTGAATAGATAGAGTAATTCAAGATGAAGGTTTATATGTATAATACATGCTTAATATAGTAGAGGGTGCAGTGGGAACGGAATCGGACGCCACGCGGGTGGTAAAAAATTGGCGGTACGAAGTTCGCCGGGACCGCTAGTAGGTACCTAATAAACGTGCTAATAAATAATTATTAGGCGTCATGTCGACGAGTGTACATCAACCTTATGACTCATAAAATGATGAAAATTTTATCAACTATCATAATGACGTCACTGTGATACTGATACCAATCAACACAGCCGCAGTAAGTTTCAAAATGGATGTCAATATTGCCTGCGGTGCAACGTCAATATGCGCTAGTGATTATTCTCCGGCACGATCCCGTTATCGGGAAAAAACTCCATTTATATGGGATATAACACTATTTTGTTTGCGAAAATGTGTAGATGATCCCGGGATTAGGTACCGTGATATGTGATATACGTTATTTGTTGTTTGTTATAAAATTGATGTATATTGCTTTGTGAATAGTTATAAATTCTGTTCAGAAAAATATGTTCATCATTCGAGTGGATTATTGCACTTGAAGCCCGGGACCGCCATTTCTACTCCTCCAGAATTTCATTTAGTTTGCTGCTACAGAAGCGACTGCCATCTCGGGTACCCGGCATCTCAGCTTCCAATTCCGAGAGACATACATGTATCAGAAACTCGATAGGCAATCGATGTTTACCAAGTGGAAGATAAAACAAACCATAGGAACTACATCTACATATTAACGAGTTGATTTTCGACTATTATTGTGGCGTACCTACTTGTAATATATGCAGGACACTAGAATAGCCCCATAGCACACAACACAATCATCATCTACATGCCCTTGTCCCAAATATTTGAGGTCTACCTACTACTGTATGCATTCCTGTCAGATATTATTTCCTCAGTCACTACCTTCTTTGCCATATCCTCCTTCACGCAATCCACCCACCCATCTTTTTTTGCTTCTGCTCATAAAGCCCATTCATACTTTACTGTTTTTACAACTTTCATTTCTTCTCCCACAATACAACAACTACTCTCAATAAGATTTATTTTTCCGTCTGAAAATATCCCGGTAAAACGCCGCAGTATCCCATCACTAAAGGCTGAAATAAATAAGCGAATTAATTAAAAACCTGTTTGCTGACAAAATACAGGACGCGGTAAGCATGCCGTATGTCGTGTCGCTGCGAAAATTTGCATTTACATCGGTCGCTTTATGGTTAAGCACGTAAAAGATTTTCGCGATGGACGTTATATGCATACTGATTTTTTAATCACGAAACTGAATGTGATTTAGACTTATATTTTTACAAACGATTTAAATGGCGTTTAGGTTATACATATGTATGTAAATGTGGATTGGTAGCGTGTCCAAGCCAATCTCATCTGCTAGTCGATATACCTAATGATTAACGGATGAGTTTATCGTAATAAGTTCCGAACTAGTATAACTGTGAGTTAACACCGCGATAGCTATTATCTATTCTGTGGCGATAATTTAAAATAATAATAACGGACGAGACTGGTGTAGACTATCACTCAGGGTTCGGAGCAGGAGTGTCAGACGGAATTCGCTCCCACAATCATAAGAAAAAGTAGGTATATGACATTTGAATGCAATCAGGACTAACGCTAGTAATTCATCAGTATGCCTTTGCAGATGCGTAGAGATGTTGCATCTTTGGCAGTATTGTACCGTCTCTACCATGGTGAATGTTATGATGAGCTTTTCCAATTAGTCCCACCCTCTTCCTTCCTTCACCAGACGACACCTGCAGTGTTAAGATGCCATCCGTATACGGTGCAGAGTATACCTGCTAGAACCAAGCGTTTCAGTGACTCATTGCTATGCCGCACCATTCAGACCTGGAACTCCCTGCTAGCTCACGTGTTTTCTATTTCCTACAGTCCCGGGTCCTTTGAGCTGGGCGTGAAAAGGCCGTCGATCTGAGTGCCACCACTGTTAACATGGTATGTTTACGATGGAGACCCTCTTTCTGAGACTTTGCCTTTAGCTTAACATCTGGTGAGGTGAAGTCAAGTTGACGTGTCTTTGATAAAAAAAATGTGCGTTTTCGGACGCCATCCAGGTAGTAGTCTAGCGTAGCGATAAAAGAAGATCAGCTTTCAATAATACTATAGAAGTATATCATATTATCTGTGATAATACTGAAAATATAATACGTAGGTAGTAGGCGCTGTCGAAAGTATTGTAACACAGTAATGGCGTAAAAATACTGAGAAACTACTTTGGGACAAGATTAACATATCGAATACATAGGGAAAAAAAGAAGAATCATCTCGGGCGGGACTCGAACCCGCAGTCTTTCCCTTACATGCTGTAAAAAAAACATTCAAAAGTTTAACATATTTATACTGTTAGATCTAAAGAACTCTAAATATTTAGAGTTCTATGATTAGATCCCATGATATGCACATATGGACAGTTTAAAATCAATATTGAGATTAGCTTAATCAGAATCACACATAACGCATATTTCGAGCCCTTTATTGCGTTGCATTTTGTTAGCAATAAAGCTCTAACCATATACGCTCGAACCGAACAAAATACACGTTTCTACTCGCGCAGTACACGTTTCTTGGATATATTTTGAAGATAGTACGGGGTAGGGTCCATATTGGGTTGCATAAAATTGAAAGTCCTAATTTCGAAATGCATAACTGGTTTTAGCATAATCATCTTTTCGCATAACGCTGTTTCGGCATAAAATTTTCACGCATAATTTCTTTCGTACATGTACTTTAGTCATAATCATCTTTAACCATAAAATTATTGAGCATAATGGTTTATCGTATAACGTATATTTAAACATAATGTAACTCCTTAAATTTTGGATGGATTTTGAGAAAGCTGCACAAATCACAGCCAAGCATGTTTTTGATAATGCAACAATAAAAGGTTGTAATTTCCATCTTGGTCAAATAATCTACAGAAAGGTGCAACAAAGTGGATACCAAACCTTATATGGAAGAAATGAGACCTTTGCAATGGAAGTGAAATGTTTATATGCATTAGCTTTTTTACCAGTGGCTGATATATCCATTTATTTTGCTGATTGGAAAACAAATATATCTGAAGAAGCAGGTAAATTTGTATAAAAATAATTAACTCGATGAGTGCGATTCGCTTCTGGCACTTCGCCGGCCGCTACCGCGGCACGCTCGCTTCGCTCGCTCGGCTCGTGCGTCGTTTGTCATGTTCTAACCTAACCTAACCTAACCTACCTAACTTTTATTTAACCTAAACCAAAGCTATTGCAATTATATTAGGACAATGACAATTAGATTATGCCAATCAAGGGACACCCAATTTATTTTTATAATAACATTTTTGTTTCATTAATCATTAATCAATCAATCAATAATGAATGACATTACATACTTTGATTTATCGTATTTGTTCCATTTATGCGTTAAGATTATTATGACTTTAAAATTTATAGATAACAAAGTTATGGTCAAGACAATTAGGGAAATTGATAATTATGCCAAAGAATACGTTATGCGTAAAGACCATTATGCCAAAAAACCATTATGCGAAGTGACTATTATGCTAAACATTTTATGCCATTCGACATTAGGATAGAAAATGTTATACGAAAAAAGGGGCACCCTACGGGGTACTGTGGTGGACGATCTCAAATTCACCAAGTATAGATTATTACAACGCACGGCCTGGAATGCCGTCGGGTCCCGTTCTTCTTGGCTCTAAGCCCTCGCACCGCCAGCTCTAGTTCTACCCAAGTGACCTCGGGCACATCGTCGTCAATAACCACGCCGGGCGTCATCTGCGTCGGAATTATTGGACTTCCGATTAACAATTTTTTACGTAACTGTACCTTTTCTTGTTAAAATAATACCGAACAAATAACAAATGAACACATATTTTTCCGAGGTCTAATAGCCACTAACAAAGGAGGTCCAGTGGAATATTTTTATTTGATTTAATTTTGAAGGTCCAGTGGGCACTTAAAAAGAGGTCGAGTGGGCACATTAATTATTATATTTTGAAGGAGGTCCAGTGGGACCTAAAAATGAGGTCCAGTGGGTACTTTTGTGAGAGGGTAGAATCTTGGAGGTCGAGTGGGTACGTAGCCTTTACGGGCCGCGCGTCAGGGCCTTTTATATATGCTATTATAGATACATGGTTCGAGCTGTACCACATAAATAACTATACTGTGTCTTCATTCAATATTACGGCCACACACACAAAATATTATCCAAAGTATATTTTATTGTCAATATTATTGTCTTCTATAAGTGTCTATCACGGTAGGTGGAAGGTAACAATGAACAGCCTTACAAATTCTACTTCTGGCAGTGAGTAGGTAGGGTAGCCAGAGCTCTTAACTCAGTGGAAAGTTTTTGTACTGTCAATGGGAAGACCAAAGGCTGCATTCTGCATTGACGGCACAAAAACTCTCTCGGTTTTTATAGGCTCGGTACCACGAATGTGACTTCCCTGGTATTGCACTCGTCCATAGGCCACGGTAACCACTTGTCTGCCACCGAAGTGGTATAAAAAGAACTATTAAATATCGCTACAGTTGCAATGAGATATCTAAGACAATTTCTTTTCGCCATTCAGCTATTGATAAGTGATTACGATGGCATAATTGGTTATGGGAATCAATTAAACATAATATAATTAAATAAGACTTTTCTACTTGATTACTTAAAGATTTAAAAAACCTAAGCATAGATTTTATAATCCGGTTAATCTAAACATTCAAGGTTACAGTATTTCGCACCCAGCTGAAAATTGGTAGAATTGTTCAGAACACCATCATAATTTAAATAATTTTTATTCAAAATTATACGTTTAGTCCACTCTCGACCCCTCGACCCCCAATAAATAATGTGTCCACTGGACCCCTAACCATAGTTTCCGCCGAGCCCCTGGGGGTCGAGAGTGGATTTTATTTCACAGTCAAGTTTTAGTTTCCTCTCGACCCCCATTAGTACACTTAGGATGATAAATCATTCATCAGTCTACCCATATATGCATATATATGTAAATACTTTATTCCTAAGAGCCACCGTTTCAGAGACATAACAATTTAAAAAAGTTGAAGGGAAGGAGTTGAAACTGACAAAAGACCTTTTTCTCCGGAATGCGTAGAGGTATCAAGTAGAAACTCATTCTGAGGTCTGCAGACTGCAACGTCTTGATGCTGTAAAAAAATCTTACTTCTACGTCATTGCAATGAAATGGCACAGACGTTTATGTAGTAAATTTTATGAGGAATTTTTAGGGTTCGTTTATGATGGTGTTTTGAACGAATTTTCAGCCGGGTGCGAGTTATTGTTACCCCCCCCCTTGTATAATAATGTTTTAGATTAACCGAATCATTAATATGGATTCTAAAATGAGGATAAACATATCTGTGTAGATATATTTTTGTGAATAACATATCACACTTAAGTTACCCAGCCAGACCAATGCAAAACTAATACTCATTCATGCACACGAATATTTGTACCAAGCGCAAACCAAACCCGCGTCTCCTGTTTTATCTGGTATACACTCAAATATTTTCGTCCAATTAATTGGCGGTTAACCCCAGGATTATTAAAAGATTGGATTACGTGTGTTGTCATTTTATTTGAAAACTATTGAGTGCCCGCTTTTTAATTGTAGGTATATCATATTAATAACAAATTGTTTCAAGTTACCGTGGGAATCCTTGGCTCTTATGTTAATATAGGTTTATTAAATTGAAAATATGGGATAATTTAACTGTATCGTCAAAGCTTTATTGCCCTTCATTATCCATATCGTTAACATACTACATACTTAAATTATCAAGTCATATTTGTTGAAAGCCATTTCACAATTTAATTTTCGATTCTGCGAAGTTCACTGGTTGCGTTAAATATTGGTGGGACGTGTAAATAGTCCTGCCAAACTGGTGTGTTTGCACACAAAGCGTAAAGAACCTAATATGACCTGGCGTTTGGTTGTAAGAAAGGAAATACTCATGTAATCGCTTCTATGAATGAAAACGTAAGAAAATCGGCACTGACCTGTGTTCCACCTCGTGAGGATTCAGCTGCAGACAGGCGTGGTTCCTGGCACGTGTTGGTGGGTAGGTATATTTCGACCGGTCGGTTATTTTCTTGAATTTGTCGTTTTCTTCCGATACACTTCACTTATACTGACTTGAGAATGTGGCCAAAGGAACTTATAGAATTACACAGAAAGAAACGAGGAGTTGAATTAATCAAACTTCCGTTTTTGTGCGGTAGCGGAGTCAAAGACACCTTTCGGCGCTGGGGCGTTTTAGTGACTGATCAAAAAATGCGAGCGGGTAGATGATCCGCCGTGGTGCTTGAGAGTCTCGCTCATAGAAACTTCGTTCTCAAAATATAGCTCGAACAGATCCATTCACAGCGCCATTCATTGGCCTCCTCCAACACTAAGTGGTCAACAAATGAGCGCCAATATTCAAACATTATTCGATACATAGAAGCGGTTTCTTAAATTACAAATTGAAACACAATTAAATTATGTGGGAAATAATTAAGAAAGTACAGCGCTCCACCATGCACCCGGCTTTGGAACGTCGCAAGACGTTACGAAACAAACAAGCGAACACTGGCTGATTAGAGCCCATAGTGAATTTGTATAACATAATAATACACATAGCTAAAATAACAACTTAGACTAACAATATTCTATCTAAAGTATGTTTAAAGCTTGAGTTAAAAATTAAAGTTTAAGATTCTATTTAGCGTTGTAAGTTATTGCGTTGGGATAGGATACAACTTGCTTACAGCGAGTACGCGTTTTATATATTATGATAGACACGAGGAGTCCAGGTCCAGCATGACAATTGACAACATGAAAATGCTGAATTATTAGATCAACAACGTGATCGCGTTTAGGGAGAAGGACAGGATGTAATCCTGATACAGAATGAGGTTCGATCTTAAATTTAAATCGTGCGAATTTTAAAACGTATGTAATGATACGTAGTAGTTTCTGCCAAGAAGAAACACGTTGTGCTAATGTACATAACAATGGCGACTCTGTGTGTTTTGATGTCACAATCAACACATTTGCCTTATGCTCAGGTAAGTCAGAACAGTTGGCGGGAGAGAATGAATTAATAGGCCATTTATCAGGGGGTTCGCGGATCCATACTGGACCGTTCCACCACAAATCATATGCCAAAAGTTGCGAGGGGAGCATACCGCGTGATAGACAATCACTCGGGTTAATGTCTCCGGCGACGTGATAAAAATGTTTAGCGTTCAAGTTTTCTTGACACTGAGCGACCCGGTTGCTAACAAAAATCGACCACCGATGTGGTGACGAGTGAACCCATGATAAGGCAATCGTGGAATCAGAAAAGGCGTAAATGTCAGTAATGGGAATGCGTAATGCATAAGAATCACGTACAGTTCTTATTAACTTTGACATAAGCAAAATAGCACATAACTCTAATCGAGCAAGCGTAGTAATCTTTGTCGGAGTGACCTTTGATTTCGCACACAAAATGCGAGTTTGAATGCCAGATGGGTAGGTACAATGTGCATAAATAACACATCCCATGCCATTCAGGCTGGCATCACAAAATGCGACAAGACGTAATTCGCAATCAACTTCGACACCTATATGTCGCGGAATTTTTAAAGTGTCAAGCAATTTTGATTCTTGAACGAGAGCGGAAAAGCGTGAGCGTATATGCTCTGGAGCAGGGACATCCCAATCACTCTTACTAAGCCAAAGTTCCTTAATTAACAACTTGGCGTAGAGTATCACAGGTGCCACCAACCCGAGCACGTCAAATAGTCGCGCAACTATCGAGAGTATATTTCTCTTAGTGCACTTCTCATCTACCGAGGAGGATGTGAAATAAAAATTATCTCCACACGGCTCCCACGAGAGACCTAAAACCTTTGCGACATGACTGCCAACATCAAACTCAAGCGATTTGCGGTGAGTATTTATGTCAGCGTTCATTGCGATAGGAAATAGCCTAAGATTTAATAATAATAAAAACAGGTCTGCCTGTAAATTGGGACCAATATGTAAAATATTATTGAGCGAAAGACAAGTGTGGGTTTTAGCGCTCGCGTCTAACACAATACGCGGCATCGGTTTGTCATGTCGAACCACTGCGCGATGTGGTATGTAATAACCATCCATAGAGAAATTAGAGTCATCAACGAGACCAAGACAACCGTTATCCAAACAATCCCGAATAACCTTATTGTAATGTTCGCGTACGGTTGGTGATTGACGAAGTTTACGCTCGAGCGACAAAAACCGGCGGTGAGCGACGCCGCGCGAGTTCCCTAGTTCAGAGGGATCCTTGCAGGACGGCAGCGCAACGGTATAACGACCTACGTCATCGCGAGTCACAGTAGATGTGAAAATATTCTCGCACTTGGTTTCTTCTGGAGACAATAGGCGCTTCACAGGAACTTCCTCAAGTTCCCAAAAATTTTGCACTAAATCATTTAGTGCTAGCGCAGAAAAGGATGCGGTTGTAGGCACAACAACTTTACGTGGGTAATCACCCATAAGTACATACCCAAACGCGGTTGACAGTACACAAGGGGCACTGGGGCCACACTCGACCCTATTTCCTAAGTAGATATACGGGAAGAGCTGTGCACCTAATACTATATCAATGTTTCCTGGAATGTTCCAGCTTAAGTCAGCAAGCGGTAAATCGCGAAGATTTAACTCGCGATCACACTTAATTAATTGCGAGGGCAATTGATCCGTAAGGCTATTCATAACTAACGCATGTATAGTATACTTATGATCTGCATAAATACGAGATTCAATGTCCAAATACACATAGCCTATTATCGTGTGCGAAGTGGAGCCAACACCTTTGACAACAGAATTACTCATTGGTATTATTGGTAAATTTAATAAACGACAACAGGACAATGTTATTAAGTTATTCTGTGAGCCATTATCAATTAGACATCTGACTACAGATTTATTTCCAGTGCTACCTTTAGGGCGAGCATACACCTGAGCGGTTGCCAAGAGAATATCACCCTTATGGCTAGAGGCATACGAATGCACAGTGCTTGAAGCGAGCGATGACTCAGGAGTGGGACTGTCAAGGTCGCACTGGGGCGGCGGGGATGCGGCAACAGTCGTCGCATGCGAGTGCGAATTATTAATATTATTCTCAAAATGCAATAATTTATGATGTTTTTTCTGACAGAAACAAACTGACGTACTTTTACATCGCGGGAGATTATGTAATGTGCTTAGACAATTCACGCAACCACGCTTAGATTTAATAAACTCATATCTAGCCTTTGCATTTTGCATATTTTTAAACTGAGCGCAGTTATACAGGTGTCGGTGGTCGCGGCCGCCACATAAACAACATGACGCATCAACTACGGCGGGCGCATTCGACTTATTATTAATCGGCACACTGACAACAAACGACTTAGAATTACGCTGTACACGCCTATCATTAGACTGTGGTGTCCCAGCAGTGGACGACTTCGCATATGACGAAGACCGCGGGTTTGACCGTTCAATCATCTTAGCATAATCTTGTACAAAGTCGATCAGCTGTTGCGTTGTAGGTATTTCGACACCTCGAACAGAAAGTTCGAAGGCTTGGATGGTTAGCGTGTCCATTTTCCTCAAGGCACATTGTAGAAACACGAAGTCCGTTAAATCATTTATACCTAACTCTTTAAGCGCGGCGATAGATGAGGAATATATACCTATAAATGAATCAAGTGAGTTCACACTAGGTGAACAATTCTTTAAGTCTAATATATTATTAAGATAATATGAACCTAATGAGCGTTTATCTTGGTATTTCTTGACCAAGGCGTCCCACACTATACTGTAGGTCTCACTTGACGGAACAATACCGGCAGTGAACTTTAATGCGTCTTTGGTTAATTTTGAGAATAGGTATTGCACACGTTGCGAATCAGACAATTGTGTGTTCGAATGAATATTGGCCTTAAAGGACTGATAAAATGTATTCCAGTTTTCAGGGCGTCCGTCAAAACTCGGAATAACAAGCATTTCCAATTTCACTACAGACGCGCTTGAATTACTCGGCCCGTGTGATGCGACCTCCTTGACCTTGAGCGTAGATAATTTATTTCTAATGCGTTTTATTCTCGAATACAATTCATCGAATGAGTCAAGGCAAGAATAGTCGGGCTCCACAGTGGGTTCTAATGATAAATTTAAGCTATTCATTTGATCCACAATCGACTCGAATTTATCGCGAACGTCATCGATGGTCTCGGTCTCAGCCAGAAAATCTTCATTGGCTCGCGTCGTTATGTCAAAACACACAACTGATTTCGACGATTTATACCAACGATTGATGCGTGCAAACAATAATTCCTTCTTTTGATTCAACAGAATAAGCTTCGATTCGAGATCTGACGACATGTTTGCAAATTAACGATAGGTAAGACCTACCTATTGAAATATAACAAGAAGATTATCTGTAAGGTACCTACTATAATATAATAGTAATTCAACACAAACAGTTTAGATATACCTACTTTTTTATTGAAAATTGTACTACGGCTTATTATATAATAGCGCAAGTAGCATAGCGGAGCGAGAATGTAACTATGTACTTACGTACCTAGATAGGTACCTACCTACAAGTTACGCGTATGTGAATAGAATGATGATTATTTACCAATTAATACGTAAATCACCAACTATTATAAATATCTACCAATTATTACGTAGATTTAGCGTTTTAAATGCAGAATTTACCAAATAATTTACGTAAATCTGTTAGCGAAAGAAAGTAATGAAACTAAGATGGCGGAAAGAATTCACCAAAATTACGTGAATCTTTTAATTAAAGGAATAGGAAAGAAATATTATTCACCAATAATTACGTGAATATGTTATTTACTGGCCTATCCGACTCGTAAGGACCATAAATTATGGTAGGACGTGTAAAATAGTCCTACCAAAGTGGTGTGTTTGCACACAAAGCGTAAAGAACCTAATATGACCTGGCGTTTGGTTGTAAGAAAGGAAATACTCATGTAATCGCTTCTATGAATGAAAACGTAAGAAAATCGGCACTGACCTGTGTTCCACCTCGTGAGGATTCAGCTGCAGACAGGCGTGGTTCCTGGCACGTGTTGGTGGGTAGGTATATTTCGACCGGTCGGTTATTTTCTTGAATTTGTCGTTTTCTTCCGATACACTTCACTTATACTGACTTGAGAATGTGGCCAAAGGAACTTATAGAATTACACAGAAAGAAACGAGGAGTTGAATTAATCAAACTTCCGTTTTTGTGCGGTAGCGGAGTCAAAGACACCTTTCGGCGCTGGGGCGTTTTAGTGACTGATCAAAAAATGCGAGCGGGTAGATGATCCGCCGTGGTGCTTGAGAGTCTCGCTCATAGAAACTTCGTTCTCAAAATATAGCTCGAACAGATCCATTCACAGCGCCATTCATTGGCCTCCTCCAACACTAAGTGGTCAACAAATGAGCGCCAATATTCAAACATTATTCGATACATAGAAGCGGTTTCTTAAATTACAAATTGAAACACAATTAAATTATGTGGGAAATAATTAAGAAAGTACAGCGCTCCACCAAATATGCAGAATTTTGAAATTGATATTTGAATATTACACGATTTCCTATTCGATAGTGGCGCTATGTCACATTATCCGAGATATTAGTGCAGGCGCTATATGTAGTTGAGTGTGGCAAAATCCGAGTGACGGTAACTATGACCGGATTCTTATACCTGAGACCTTAAATAATGACAAAACACATCTTGCCGACGGGTGTGATAAGCTAATGCTGGAATATATAATAATACTATTTTCTTAGGAAAATTCGTGAAAAAAATTACTTTAATTATCGTTTTCTTTTCATTTTTTAAGAATCTATCCTCTCTTAAACCATTACAACAAACTATCAATTATTACTTAAATAATCATTGATATGATTTTATATCATCATCGTTCATGATGTTCCCTTTACGAATAAGAGAAGAGGGGGTTAAAAAATGGACCAAAAAATTGACCGGAAATTATTCTTTGACCTCTTTTTCACTTAAATATGTTGACGAAATTCGGTAATCACATTATGCATACTCACTTACCTGTAGCGCCCGGTCTATATCGAGTTAAGTATGCCTCGGGAACATCGGCGTGACGCAAACGCGAATCAACTGTCGAATAAACGTCATCTCTGGAGCACTATCTACATAATGTAGGCACCGTCCTATTCGGTATTAATGTGCTGAAAGATTCACTTGGAGAGCTGGCGTAATTGTGGAATAACTTATCAGGATGTTTGTGTACTTTTTTGAATCTATAGGTCTCCTTAGACTGTACTACCTGCAAAGGGATATAAGAGAAGAGGAATAAGGAAAAAAAGAAGATAAGGTTGGTACTTCAGCCATCAAGGTGACCTAATTGGACCCTAGTTTCTTTTTCAAACGCTAGTTAACAGAGATGCGCTTTTCCTTGACAGCGTACAGTCAGCATCAGAAAAATGTTGACGAATAGAGTACTCAAAATAATCTTAAAACCAAAATTTCAATATTATATTGATAATCAGAGTACTCAAAAAGTTGCAAGCATCCAGAGTGGTCAAACTATCTTAGCAATCGGTCTTCCAGAAACATGTAAGTAACCAGAGTATTCATTTTCATATACACAATCACGCTACTCAATGGTATCTAATCAAACAAAGTTTCAAAATAATGTAGACAATGTCATCTTAATCGCACTTTGCATCCTTTTCACATGATGGTGGGATGATGAGAGATAGCTGTATAAGTTAGAGAAGGATAGAAAATGTGTCAAATTAATGACAATCTCTTTTGTATTTTTTATAGTTGCCAGTGACTTAAGCCATAAACTATCTACTTGCATTGGTGAAAAAAGAGTATGAATACTTACGTCAAAAATAAAGGGTCCTGCAACGCAAAATACCCCTATGTAGGCCATGTACTCAAAAATCCACTTCTCGTATTCTCATAAACGCATTATGACTGCATCGACATGACATAGATGCAAAATGTCTACTTTTTAAAAATAGGTACAGTTAGATACGAAACTATTGTACAAAATATAATATAATAGAGTGCAAACTTCCACCGAAAATTAGTAAAAGTAGTTTTTTTTAATGAAATTCGGGAATATGATGATTATGGCATATAATTTTCGGGTAAACAATAGAAACATCCAGACCAATGCAAATAGCCATATTCATGCATACAAATATTTGTACTGAGCGGGAATCGAACCCGCGCCTCCTGGGTGGCAGTCGCGTGCACTACCGCCACGCCACAGAGGCTGTTATGTTATAAATTATGTAACTTGCTACTACGGAACCCTTCATGGGCGAGTCCGACTTGCACTTGGCCGGTTTTTAGTTTTTACTTGAGTACGGTGAAGCCAAAGGAAGATTGTGAAAAAATCTGCACGTACAAATATTTCTTTCTTCTTTTATAAGTAGGTACCTACTCGTTGTATTTGGATTAAATAAATACGTAATATTAAATGTATCATATTAATGACGACATAGACATCGAATCATAAATTTATATCAAGAAAATGTTTCCGTTGGCGATATAGCTGATGAGCTTGGCATATGTGTGAGTATATTTCTATTGTGTTTCTTAAAAAAGGTGTTTATAGGTATACTTATTATTAATCAAAATAAATTACACTAAGTACTCATTATTAACACTTTTTTATTATCTTTTAGCGGCAGACTGTGAATTTATGGATCACCAGATGGCGTGAGACAGGTGTGTACACGCAATAAGCCAAAAGGGCGTCCACGCACCACCAACATCCTACAAGACCGGATGTTAGTCCATCAAGTCTTGCGATACCGATATATAAATACATCGGACCTGGCCACCAGAAACAATGTGTCGCAAAGCACAATCCGCCGCCGACTAAAAGAAGCCGGTCTTCGTCATCGTATACCGGCAAGAAAGCCTCATTTGACTAATAGGCATAAGTCGATGAGGCTACAATTTGCACTTACATACCTAAATTATGATTTTAGTGACGTGATTTTCGTAGACGAAAAAGTTTTTTGCAACTCCATACACGGTCGACTTTCTCTATGGCGATATAATAACACCAGATATGATGAAGAAAATATTTTACCCAATAATAGAAGTGGCCGTATATCGCTTGGGTTTTGGGGATGGATGTCGGCAAGCGGGCCCGGGGAGTTGGTTGAAGTCGGTGGCCGCCTAAACTGTATTAAATACAAAGAAATACTTGAAGAAGTGTTATTGCCAACAGCGCGTACCGTTTACCCCACGGAACAGGAAATAACATTTGTTCAAGATGGGAGCTCTGTTCACAACGCTAGAATTGTCCAAGATTATTTAGCTCAAAGTAGAGAATTTACCTTAATAAAATTGTCGCCAAAGAGTCCAGATTTAAATCCCATAGAAAACGTTTGGGGTAAAATGGTCCAATTGTGGGACCATGAACAACCTCGCAGCACTGAAAATTTAAGGACACATGTCAACGCTATTTGGGACTCATTGAGGGGAACTACATTTTGTAGTAAAACAGTTGGGTCAATGAGACAACGCCTCCTTGCCGTGATAAATGCTGAAGGTGGTCATACTCGATTTTAATATACTTTTTTATTTTTTTACACTTCAATTTGACTTCACCTCGCCTGATGTTAAGCTAAAGGCAAAGTCTCGGAAAGAGGGTCACCATCGTAAACATTTACCATGTTAACAGTGCTGGCACTCAGCTTGACGGCCTCATTAGACGCCTCCTCACGCCCCGCTTAAAGGACCCGGGACTGTAGGAAGAAGGAAACACGTGAGCTGGCAGGGAGTTCCAGGTCTTAGTGGTGCGGCATAGGAATGAGTCACTGAAACGCTTGGTTCTAGTAGGTATACTCTGCACCGTATATGGATGGCATCTTAGCTCTGCACGTGTCGTCCTGTGAAGGAAAGGAGAGGGTGGGACTAATTGGAATAGCTCGTCAGAACATTCACCATGGTAGAGGCGGTATAATACTGCCAAAGATGCAACATCTCTACGCATCTGCAATGGCTCGAGGATGTTCGTGACTTCAGGATTCCCAATAATGCGACCACACGTCGCTGCAACCTGTCGAGAGCATCTAGTAAGTACTTTGCGGAGCCGTCCCAGATATGTGAGCAGTATTCCACGCAGGAACGAATTTGGGTCTTGTATAGAAGACACCGCTGCTGCGGCGTGAAAATTATTGTTGTTAATTTAATTTAGTTGTTAATTAAATACTTATATAAAAATTTTGAGGTCGGTCGTCATCTTTTATGTTATGAGTAAATGATTCTTTCTTTTTCTTTCTCTCTTGAATAGTTATTAAAGTTAAACCTATTTTATTTTTACTTTTTACCAGTATAGGGACCTTATGGCTAAAAGGGATTAAATGAAAGTGGTCACAAATAAAGGTATTTATCTCTAAGTGCATGAAATATAAATAGATACTACATAGTGAATTTTTGGCGCTATATCAAATGGATTTTGTCACTTTTTTAATTAAATAAAGTACAAAATACATAAAATAGACCGACACAAACAGGCGGAGGTACCCATTTGCAACTTATAAATCCAATGACAATTAATGGCTTCCGCCTGCTATCAAACTTATTTCGGTCTTTTCAGGAGCAGTCGGGTTTTTTATTTTTAATAATTATTCAATCTACAGAAAAATTTAGAAATACGAAACCCTATTCCATACTACTCGTATGATCTATATTAATAGCTGTGCCTGCAACTTAAGTCCGCGTGGACTTATATCTAGATAAGTAGGTTTCAAGTAATTTACCCATCATACGAGTATTTATTTCTTACGTATTCATACTCTTTTTTCACCAGTGCAAGTAGATAGTTTATGGCTTAAGTCACTGGCAACTATAAAAAATACAAAAGAAATTGTCATTAATTTGACACATTTTCTATCCTTCTCTAACTTATACAGCTATCTCTCATCATCCCACCATCATGTGAAAAGGATGGCTCAAAAAGTAAAAAAGGGATGCAAAGTGCGATTAAGGTGACATTGTCTACATTATTTTGAAACTTTGTTTGATTAGATACCATTGAGTAGCGTGATTGTGTATATGAAAATGAATACTCTGGTTACTTACATGTTTCTGGAAGACCGATTGCTAAGATAGTTTGACCACTCTGGATGCTTGCAACTTTTTGAGTACTCTGATTATCAATATAATATTGAAATTTTGGTTTTAAGATTATTTTGAGTACTCTATTCGTCAACATTTTTCTGATGCTGACTGTACCCCTAACTTTTGCTATTACTCTCATAGGTATTTACTAGCATCGAACCGAAGTGAGTATATACGGTGACCAATCCAAATGGGTTAGTAGGAAGAAGTCAGAAACTATGCGAGATAGCGAAATCTGTTTTTAGGAAACATAGCTTCGATTTTGGATTTAATAATAATGACATTCAAACTTTTTTTCAAACTCTCATACATAACTGGGAATCGAAGCCATAGTTCCTAAGAACAGATGTTGTTATCTCTCATAATTTCTGACTTCTTCCTATTGACCCATTTAGATTGATCACCCTGTATACTATCGGAATTTTACATGAATCGCAACATTTGATATACACGGCCTAATCTCACATAATGACGCTAACCCAACATCAGAGCCATAAGCAATCTTTTATTTCTTATTTAGTCGTTAAAATTTCCTCTCAGTATTTTCTCCTGTTTATATCCACCGTATTTCAGACGTTATCGAACATTTTAATACGACTTTTATAACCGATAACCGATATTCCATATCGGCACGTATAACTTTTGAAGTTATTACAGTATAGGGATGTATGTGGAATGTATCGACATATCAATCAACCGAAAATAAAAGGGTAATTTGAGTTGTTACAAAGTTAGTCTCTCATAGCTGTATTGCGAATGATAAAAAATTGTAGAAAAGTAATTGTTTTATCACGCATATTCACTAATATTTACGGGAAAATATTCACCACAACATGTGACACACTGTTCATTACCTTTTCAGTTGTACTTCCTGTACAATATTCTGTAGGTTTGCCGAATTGAAATTTCAAATAGACAGCTCGTTGGTGCCAGTTGTAAGTTGTAACCATGTTTTAGGAGGGAGTACTTTCAGGGATTTCAATATTTGTCGGTCATGAAATTGTTCATAAAATATTATGCTTAATAACAATAACATATTTGCTGAAACTAGTCAGAAATCGGTACCTTAGAGTACCTACGAGTATATGTAAAATTTTCTGTCTTTTTGGTATTCCGATTTAAAGATCTTGATCAAATTTAAAATCTGTTTGATATTAAGTGGTTGAGTGGAACTGGCGATGAACCAAACACGATTTATCGACAGTCACGCGGGCAGAATCACGGATTTCTGCTGGTTTAAGAAAGTATATAAACAAGATAGTAATTATAAGCGCGTCGCAACCTTCGCGTTCGCTGCAATTTGCATTGTCGCCTCTCGCTCGTTAGATACCACTGCGCAGCGACGACGGGAGCAATTCACCTCCATTCCTCAATCTAGATATTTTGAGCTGAGGGATGCACTTTAATTATATTAAACAGGTTATCGATACTTGAACATTTTTATGTAGTTTATTAGAGTTGACCCGCTATGGGTTAAAATGTATAATTTAAGATAATTTGATTGTTATATGATTGTGAAATGTGGGTGTTAATTCACCTCTGCCAAACCCTCCGGGGATAAAGGCGTGATTATGTGTATGTATTGATTGTTATAATTTACTAGTATGGATTACTATTTATGTGGATTAATTCCTTAATATTTAAAAATGTAAATATTACTTTTAGCAGTGCAGGTTAGGTTGGCATGGAATTCAATGTTATTGGGACCATAATCAATCTTTTCACGCATGAGTTTGAGTACATATTTAGATATCTTTGTTGGCTTAAATTAAGGGTAGTAAAGTTATTAAGGGTTAAAAGGTACTTAGATTTTTACGTTGTTTAGATTTCCAGTCAAGATTAGATTTATTTAAATTTTATTTTTACTTTTTAATCGATATCAGAAATGATCAATACTTTATTACATCCCTATCAAGAAGCCTTCCACTCTGCAAATCGAAGCTCCGATTGAAATCAAGCGGGCGGTCGGTAAATAACGTCTTGTGAGCTAATACTTTCTCGAGAGATTGCTAATCTGAAGTCTGTGTCGTCGTGATGAACCGTCAGAAGCATAGGTGCGCGTGTTTGCACTCGGTAAATGATCCCCTATGTGATCGCTCCCAGTCTCATGTGCACCAAATTTATTTTTATGGATTAAACGTGATGGAAGAATTTTTATTTATTTAGTTACATAGCTTAAGCTATAATATGTAGAACTTCTTCATCGCGTTAATAGAGATGTTTTTCAAAAAAAATTATAGCAATTATTATGCTAACTTTTAAATTCGAAATACGTCGGGAAAAAGACTGGAGCGCTTCTTTTTCCCGATGTGTTTCGAATTTTCAAAAAAGTTTGTTAGCTTGGTTGTTATATTCAGCCAGAAACGTGATTAAACATCCTCACGAAATTTTACATTTGTAGGTAATATAGTAGGAACTAAAATAGTAGGATTGGATGTTTTCAGTCGAAAGCTTGGTAAGATTGACCACCACTTCACTTGCTTCGTTCAGCATCCTAGCTGCCGTGTTGGAGCACAGCGGGCAATTGCGGTAACTCATTGTTTGCAGCGGTGCACCCCAATTACAGTCATACAGGTTGCCTCATTTTGTTCAGTTTGCCTTGCAGTAGCCGAAATGGAACCTCGATCTAATAAGGAGGGACTTCCAGATCGTCTATTGTCAGCAGTGCGTGCTTCCCGTGATTTTCTGCGAGGACTTTGAAGGCAAGTTGCATCGAGGCGGTCCTGAATAAATATTATAAATAAGAAAATTAAGAATAAAATAAAAGTTAGAAAAACTGCCCTAAAGCCAACCTTAAAGTCTTAAACTAACTATAAACCTTAAGTTATGCAAAACTACAGCCACTACACCTACCAATGTAGAAATTCATTAGTATTTAAGTAGTTCGGGCCCAGGTTACGGTCATAACGTTATCACCTAAGTTCCCACGGCCGTAGTTCGCCTGAATTACGTCAAGTTTAGCTCAAAGGACGATAATTTAACAAATTTGCGGCTTTGTACGGGTGTGGAGTAGCCGCAGGGCTGGGCCGGTGTGTGTGAGTGAGTGGGTATGTACAATATTGAGGTATTTTGAATGAATACCTAGTTGTACATATAATTGGTGTTGTTATGTAAGTAAGGTGTGTTATTGAAAGAAAATATTTGACTGTGATTCATATTTGGTGTAAATGTGAACACTGACCGTAGAAGAAACATTGATGAAAATAATAATATTTATTTATAGCCTCATTTTTATTTCCTAAGACATTTAGGGTTCCTCGCTGTTTGACACCACGTAGCTAGAGGTGTACATTACAGGTTATCCTTAATTTCTTAAAACTAAGCTTAATTTTTATTTTTACTTATTCCTATGTGTTTGCACTCCAATTTGTATGTATAAGGAACCCTCTTCGGTAAAGGCCTCCTCTAAGGCTTGCCATCTCTCTCTGGCCCGAGCTATTTGGATTCATTGTGGACCTGCGATCTGTTTGATGTCATCATCCCATCGAGCGTAGGGTCTGCCTTTATAGTGTTTGCCCGGTGGGCCACTCCATGTGGTTACTGTTTTTGTCCGGTATTCTCTCGTTTTCCATAAATTCATTTGCACTAATAATGTTTGCCATAATCATCCCCGATCATAATATTTACTTGCACTATTATCATTTATACTAATAACGTTTACCATAACAACTCAACAGTCATAACTTTTATTTGCCATAAAATGACTTTCTATAAGAACATATATCATAATAATTAGTTTCCATAAGTAACACATCTCATAATCGACTCTTGACATCATCAAAATCTGATATAAATATGAAAATAATACATTGTGAGGTCGAAATTAATTATCTTTAACGCCCCGACTAAGGCGGTAGGTTAGAAGACTCCGCTTTGCTTCGCTCTCGCCTTAGTCTTCGTGTTTTTTTTTAAACCACCCAGAAGAAGGAGCCCCGCTTGGCGGGGCTCCGTCGAGCTTTTCCGTCCGTAAACATTTAATTTAATGCCACCTTTTGTAGTTTTAAACACTTCACAACTTTCACTGATCACGAAAGGACTAATAGTGAATTGACGACTAATGTTAATAAGGACAAAATTATAGCAAATATGGATTTAAATTATTATGACACTTGATCAATTATGACCAATGAAATTAGTGAAAGTCATTTTATGTCATTTCACGATTATGGTAACTGAAGCGTTATTTCTAATGAAATTATGGCAAATAAATTACAGCATTTTAAATTATGGCAAACATTAGTAAACAGTTTTGTCCACCTGTGATCTGTAAGGCGCGCTACATGACCTACCCATTTCCATTTCAATTTTTGTGCGTGGCTTAGTGCATCGATTGCTTTCGTCTGAGATCTTATTTCTGTATGTCTTATCTTGTGAAGCCTTTTAATATTTCACATGCTCCGTTCCATGAAAATAATAATATGTATATACATACATAAAATAAGGCACGCCTATTTCTTATCTATTGAAAAAGGGCAAGATAAAAGCACTCGATACCTACGGCAGCGGTGGGCTTGCTGAGGAAGCCCATAAAAGGTGTAAGGACAGAAGCAAATAGCGAGCATTCATCTCAGCATAAACCAGAGGGAAAAAGTCGTGAGTCCTATACTTACACCCTTTTGTGTAGTATATGTATGAAATACTCTCTAAAACGTTAGAACCATACTAAAAACGACGTGTAAAACCGTGAACGTTAAGTTTTTACAGTAATTTACAAATTATTAATATCAACCTAAAGTGATGCAAACAATATCTTGCACATCTATCACGCTTCGCTATGTAGACAGAGTTCAAATTGGCAGCAGAGCGGTGCTGAGTCACTCATCAACGTTCTTAATGAGGGCAAGTTGTTATAGAGTGTACATTCAGCAGCAGAAAGATGTTGACGAACAAAGTGCTCAAAATGATCGTAATTTCGTTTTTTTTACCCTCTCCCAGTTGAGCGATTGTTCTGATATCCTTACTAATATTATAAAGGCGAAAGTAACTCTGTCTGTCTGTCTGTCTGTATGTTACGCTTTCACGCCTCAACCACTGAACCGATTTTGATGAAATTTGGTATAGGGGTAGATTAGACCTTGAGAAAGGACATAGGCTATGTTTGGTCGCGATAACCGACATCCACGCGGGCGGAGCCGCGGGCAAAAGCTAGTTTTATTATAAAATAATCCGAAATAAAGGTGTGTATAATACACACCTTTATTTCGGATAATAAATCCATATAGATCAATAAAGCAGTTTGATTTGCTCTTAATAAGAGAATTTATAAGATAATTTTGAGACTACGTCGTCAAGATATTTATGACGCTGACTGTACTACATTGTACAGCATAATTCTCAATATCGCAATAACGTATTCTCATCAAAGCGCGAGGGCTTCAGTGTCGCTATCTTTGTGATCCTATCAATATATATTGATATTAATTTGTAATGCATACGTGGCACGTCGCGTAGACGTCTAATCGCCGCCATAGTTGCATTATTGCCTGGCTGTCGATGTCGGGCGTATGCAGGCCGGGTACTAATATAATTATTTCACCTGTCAAATATTGGTTAACTTAAAAGTCATTTCAGGGCTATTTCTAAAAGATCATAATAGTAATAACTGCGTTATTATGTAAGCTATGAACGAAGGCATGTTCGAAGATTCTTGCCTGAAGCTAACTCGCGTAGGGATTTAAGGATAAATATTTTTCAAGACATGTAGCTTCATGCCAAAGTCCCGCTAATGTCTTAATTAGGATATTATCGTACTCTCAGTAATGTTCTAATGTGACGTAACAGATTGTGTTGTCAGTCGATGGGTTCACGTTGTCATACCTTGGTAAATCAATTGCAACCTATATGAAAGGAATTGTTAAGTTAGTTTGAGATCGATACAATTTTGTTTATTATTTAGAAAACTGCTTGTCAATGTAGGTATGGCGTTTCAAAATAACATAAACAAGGTAATTTTTCTGATCATTTAGAATTATGTATTTTGGTTTTTACTTTTTTAAATAAAATAAGCAACTTACAAACGTGTGTTTGAATGTGTAAATGTCGTTATACTATAAAAAGAAGCATACAAACTAATCATAACGCTTTCTAGACCATCTTAAAAACCATGTATAAAAATTCATCATTGGCAACTAGATGTGAAACAGGAATAGAATATTCTTTTCGAGTAACTAGTTGCGTAGCAATATTATTTCTTCTTTTTTAACAACTGGTTGCGAATCTCAGTTGCCAATATGGCCGGAGGGGAACCACTGAGATGGTGGCTTTATAAATTGCTAAAAAAAGTAATATTTCTTCATTACAAATTCACTTTGACTATGTTCTAGCCTACCCGGCCCTATAATTTATTAAAGAAATAGAACGTAGCTTTAAAAAAGCAAAGTAAAATGTCAAAGTGTTCTGATAGGTACCTTATGTACCTATTCACGTCAATGAACGAGGTACATTCACGTCTGGTACTCTTTTTCAATGATAAGAAAAATAATAGAACACCTTAAAATATACTTATGTATAATGTAATGTAATCTACACAGCTTCACACTTTTATAAATTGAAAGAGTCGTCTAGGAGATATAAAGCAACACTAATTGATTAGGAACACAGAATCGCACTTAAGCTTTTATCATAATAACATTTTTGTTTTACTTGCGAGTCTTGCGACCTTACTTAAGGGTTTTTTATAAAGAGTGTACTCTAATAACTTATGGAGAATATTCTTCTCTATAATACGATGTGTATAGAACAATTTATGTAATGCTCACTATGTAGCCAGAGCTCACTGAGAATTTTGTGTTGTCAGACGGAAGACCAAAGGCTTATCCTGGTTTGTCTTCAGTACTGAGGGCATAGATACTTTCTGTTCTTACAGGGGTCGGCAGCATGAGTGTGACTCCTTTGGTGTTAGGCCACGGTAACCATTTTCTATCACGTGTGCCTTGTTCCTACCACCTTGTAAGCCAAGTAGTATAAAAAAAGATCTCACGAATTACAACGTTACAGTAAAAATCATCAGTTTAATCGCTGTGATAATTTCTGCCAAAATCTGTGTGTTCATAAATCTACATCGCAATTAGATAACTGACGGAATATTTGCATGATTGTTCCCACTAATCAGTCGGTTGTGACATTATTCGCACATCACGCTTCTCTAATAAATAGGGTCTAACTTGCATTTGTAATGATACATATGATTTAAACGGATGTTAGAGAACATAATGAGTACTTATGTAACTGATGCGAATTGATATCTAATTTGGAGTGATTAGGTGTGTTTATATATAATTATAAAGTTATAACTCACTATAGTTCGTTCGCGTTATGAATGCAGTGAATTCGCGTTAAGACTTTAAATCACTTAACATACACACAACAATTGATCTACTAGTCAAGCTCTTTCATTTGATACCCGAGGGAGTTATGAAGAAATATGTATTCCGACATGTTGTGGCAGTGGCCATCTTGGACCGATTTTCTTCAAGCATAAAAAGAACTACATCCAAATCGGTTCATCCGTTTGGGTGCTACGATGCCAGACAGACACACACACACACGTCAAACTTATAACACCCCCTCGTTTTTGCGTCGGGAGTTAAAAATGACAGGATAAAAACCGTTACATTCGAAGCAATGTCTTCAACTTGACACTGTGAATTTGAACTTGTAATTTGAAAAGATTTGATTGGTTAGGGGAAAGGGCTAGGTTGCCGACGGACAATATATGTTTCATTGCATTCTTAACGCGAACGAACTATAGGAACTTACTTTTGGTATGACAGCTTCTTCGACCGCCATCCCTTTTTATGTGTGAATTTAATAAAAAAAAATTGTTGCAGGTAATGGCTAATGATTGATGATAGACTTAACAGAGACAAGAGCAAGAGACAGCAAACAAGGTACAAAGATTTTCTCTTCTCGTGATACGACACCAAGGGAGATACGATCCCGACGCCATATTTAGACTATGTAATTTTCTGATCCACAAGCAGCCTATAAATTAATTATGGGAAACCTCTGCTCGATAGTAATTAAATCACTTGCAAATTCGAAAATGCTATTTAAAAAGAGGTTCACAATATAACCGTAAACCATAAAGTACCATACACACACAAAGACGCAGTTGAGAATTATAGAGTTGGTAACTTACATTTTTTAAATGAATTGGATCAGGGAAACCTCAAAAGGTGCTGTGGTCCAACTATTTTGAAAGTTGGACAACTGCCCCTAGTAAAGACCCATGGTCCAACTGGTTGGACAGAGCAGTTGGACCACTGCCCCGAACTCGATATTTATTGCACAGTTTATTTTTTAATCGCACCAAAAGGTGCCAATCTCAATGGATTAGCTCTATTCAGCCAGCCGATATCAATACTTCTTTTTTTCGTACGTATTATTCGTTTCTATCCTACTTGTTCAAAATTTAAAAAACGATTGCTGCTAACTCTGATTTAAAAATGAAAGAAATTAAAAGTGATTAGGCGGGAACTTTGTTAATTTTGCTTGACAATATTTTATACTGTTTGATATGAGTTTCTTTTATCTACTATTCCTATAGGTAATAGTTGAAAAAAAAGCAGATTATGCACCTCGCCTTAAGTAATTTATATTGCCCTCGTGCCTGTTAGATTAGAGCCTTCGCTAACGCTCGGGCTCTAAATCAGGCACTCGGTGCAATAATAAATTACTTTGTGCTCGATGCAATAATCTACTATTATATTAATTACGAAGATAGAAAAGATTCAACTTGAATAAAAACCGCATCGTAACTGAGGAATGGATAAAAACTAAACCGTTCCCAGGATCGCCTCGTTCAATGTTTACTTCAAAACAACGGCAACGTGAGCAAAAGTCAAGCTGTTGAGCTCTCATAAAGTAAAATTATTCCAAGGATTCAAGACGCTTTTGTAAATCCTATAGGACAAATGTAAAGGGGCGATCTCACTGATATGACCAAGTTGTTGTTTATTCGACGAAATAACGGTTTAGAAATTAGATATCTTTGTTCTATAGGACAGTAGGTAGTCTAAAATAAAATATAGATAATATTAAAAGAAATTTAAGACTAGAAACTACGTACTAAAATAAACTAAAAAAATAAAGAAATAAGTAAAATATTTCCATTATATAATGCGTTGTGGAATTCCTCGGCATCGTCACCGGCCGGAAACGTTCCCAGAAGGCTGGCTGCATTACCACATTAAATGGCAATGCTTAACTTTTGTGCATGGTAATAACCAGCCTTCTGGTCGATCACCGTCGATCAGCCGCTTTGCTAAATCTTTGCA
The DNA here is from genome assembly GCA_914829495.1 of Eilema sororculum. NCBI lineage: Eukaryota > Metazoa > Arthropoda > Insecta > Lepidoptera > Erebidae > Eilema > Eilema sororculum. The sequence goes on from OU618532.1 coordinate 7,833,742, forward strand.
AAGAACACAGGCACTTGTAGGTAGTCTGAAGATAATTATATTTATTCTTTCAGATTATTATATTTATGACTAAAACTCGAGAAAACTCGTGAAATATGTAAGGATAGAGACAAATGGCGAGCTGTTCTCTCTGCCTACAGCTCCGGAGTGATATAGGCGTGAGTGTATCCAATTACTAAAACTAAACCTGACTGTGGTGCACCCTTGAAGTCGATGGACCACCTGGTATCATGCCCCGTGTGGCCCTGTACCTGACAGACTCCGCCAAACGCGGCGTCTACACAGGTGGCGCAGGTGCGATCCCCGTTTAGTGCAAATAGCTGTATGCATGAATATGATAAGTATTTGCTTGGTGTGGTTGTGCCTCGGAGAGCACGTTAAGCTGTCGGTCCCGGTCGCCATACGAACATGTATGGCAGTCGTTTTAGGGGAATTAGGTGAAATGCCCCCACATAGAAGAGCTGATCACCCGTCCGGCGTCCCCATTGGCAGTAGTAGTAGAGTAGTATAAACTGGGTTTGAACCCTGTTCGGTTACACTACTGTCGTGAACGCACTCCTCACTAAGTTATTACAGCTTAAAGCCTAATTTCGGTTACATTCAATCAACATAACATTATCTCTTCTGGGGTAGGTAGAGGCAAGAGTTCGCCACTTGCTTCTGTTCTTATATAATTATGTACTTAGATACAACTAGCTGACCCAGCGAACTTTGTACCGAGAATTTTTTTCCGCCCACGTGGCGTCTGAAAAGCGTGTATTATACATACATATAAACCTTCCTCTTAAATCATTCTGTCTATTAAAAAAAAACACTTCGAAAACCCGTAGCGAAGTTTTAAAGATTTAAGCATGCATAGGGACGGACAGACAGCGATAGCGACTTTGTTTTATACTATGTAGTGATACTGTCATGGAAACTTTCATGCTAAATCTTCATGCAAATTTCTTTGCATGAAGATTTAGCATGAAAAATGCCACACACGCCAATGATCTGCGACATCAACTTTCGGCCGGGCCTAAATTTCAACTTGGCAGTGTCAATTTCACGGTTCCTAGAGTTAAATGTGTATCCTAAGTCTATGTTACAATAATTAAAGTAAGGAATTATATTATGTTGCATGATATGTCGAAGTACTGCCAAGCGAAATAAAAAATATTTTCTTTCTTTTTCTATTTTCTAATCACTTACACGTGCCTAAAAAATATACAGTAAATAGAGCAACGAACCTCATATACCATTAAACCACAAAGACATATTTTCCGAGAAAATTTATTTCGGTGGTTATTCTAACAAGCTATTGAGCTTGTTGTGAAAGAGAAATCATCAAAATTATAGGCAAATCACATCATTATAGAGATAATGGCTCGTTACTTTTTCTCCTCCCGGAAAAATATTTTGTTGAATTATGTGGATGATTTTTGTTATACGTAAACAAGATAACGTATATAATTATAGTTTGATATATTTCAGCGATAGCCGAAAATTGTTTACCCATAATTTGATTATTAATATCTATATTTAAATTATATTTTTATTTGTTCACATATTATTTGTGATTATTATTGTTATGAAGAGGTGGCAAGAAAACCCCGTCGGGTTGGGCTACCCTATTGACAACCGGGGCCAGAGTCATTATAAAGTATAAAAATATTGTATGTGGCCCCGATATGACCTTTGGGGCCCATTCAACATCACCTGCAAGTCAGTATGCCCATTGATTGACAGACAAGGCTCTGGAGCTGGTTTTCCTCTTCGGGTTGGGAGGTTCGACGGCGTCGCTATAATATATATTTTTAAAGAACATTAGAACCGAAATTACTAATATTCCCTCTAACCCTCTAGATAAGCTAAATTGCTTGTGTTTGGAGTGGGTTCACGTCGGTAGCGTAAAGGCCAGGATTCGAACCCGGGACCTTTCGATCGTAAGGCCGACTCCTTAACCATTAAGCTACCGACGCTACATATATAAATATATATTTTTAGGCTCTTAAATATTGAAACTTAGGAAGTGTGTGCATTTTATAGGTGGGAATATAAATATACCACATGCGTTTCTGATAATTACAGTGAACTAATATGCATAATTTTGGTAAACAAACAATCTCTATTATTAAGCCGTCTATTACTCACTCATGCAAGCGTCATTCAAGCCATCAGTCATGGATTACGTTTGAATGATGGTTTGAATAAAAATACTTCATTGAACAATCAGTCACCGCATTAGACGATAGGTTATTCGTCAATCATAGCAGTGACTGTTGTAAAACTGACAGCAAAACCTACCGTGTAATGCACGCCTTAGTTTATTTGGATACAGGAGCAATATTTTGTGTAGGATGAGTGAATGGTTTTCATCTTGGTTCTAACTAGTTCAACCTACTTACTTTATTTATGCAATCTCATTTTTCAGCAGTGGAACACCCATTTAAGTATATTTTATTTAAAAAAACGGCATAAAGTAAAACCGGCCAGTTGTTTAGTCAAATTAAATTCGTTGACTTCTTAATTCAAATAATGACATTAAAGCGGGCCACACTAAACGAATCGAGTGCGACCTTAGAAACGTTGGCGGCGCGAAACTTTTCGACGAAAGATCTTGTATTTGCATAAAAAGGACGCATTGAAACGACAAAACATCCAAGATCCCCCTTTTCATTTAAGTTTAAGATTGTTAGACGTTTTAATTGACAAACGCCGAGGGGTCGTTTAATTTGAATTAATTCGTATGTACAGACCCAAAAGTTGGTATTCAGTTTGTAGCCTCTAGCCTTTTACATTTTATATATAGTTGTATTGATTGTAGTGCGGATCAATCATAGCAAGTTCAATGACCTCCTCAATTTTCGTGATAGTAAATAAGTACTGAGTTAACGCATCAAGGGTTGACTACAATTACTTCTATATAGATAAATCAAATCAAACATAAAGTAAATATTAAATACTAACTAATACTAGCAAATGGACCACCGGTTCGAAACGCGGCTCAGACCTGAGAAAACTCCGGCAAGAAACTCAGCAGGCATTTTTATTGGTCTATTTACAAAACATTTACTTAGCCAAAAACTTATGGTCTAGATACAATGTTTTGCTTGAGTAGCATAGCTGAGCGAACAGCTCATTTCCAAGCTTGTTTATGATTTAAATATTCTTGGATTTTATAATAGCCTTTCTGGCACAGTTTGGTCTTTACCTACACTACTATATACCTACACTACTAGACTGACTGTGTGTGTACTAAAGATTTACCACCCCAAACTTTATTTTTTCAATATATATATATTTCATATATATATATGCGTGTGACGCCATGTTATGTAGCCCAGTCGCTTCAGGTGGCGCTGCCTTACGTTTCACCAGATATCTCAGGAGCTACTGCTCTGATTTTAAAAATTATTTTGGTTTTGAATATACCGTTTATCGAGACAGGTTATAGGCTATCTTCTTCATTTCACGTATGGTGTATTTATATATATAAGAGCTATGCATACTGTAACTAACTTTGAAGTAATTTTGCACACATAATAAAATTCTCCATTGTGGATCGAAGTTTCGACCAATCGGTTCCACTTCTGTTCATATTGCGTCCTAACGCGATTTTTTTTGGATATTTCACGGTAGCCCCTCAGAAGATGCAACAAAACCGTTTGCTACCCCTACACCCCCAACCGATACGCTGAAGCGAAGTAACAAGATCAGTATATAGGGGTAACTCTGTTATTATTCAAAGTACGCTTAATACAGTTTTATTGGTAAGTGAGTAAGCGAGCGATGGGCTTATAGGCCCCTCCGGAGTTCACGCCCTGGTTCCGTGCGAAATTTATTGAGAAACTTAATGTCGTATTATCAGACCAAGATTAGATAAGTAACGGCAAATCGAAGACAATTTGTGAATCAATGGACGGATTTGCTCCAGACAAGAAATCGATTTGCTCATTATACGTGGTCGTATTATTCGTGCAATTACGATGACTAAGGCGTGCCACACACTTAAGCAGAATTATCTGCGTACACACCACATGCTGCTTTGGTGTCCTACATTTACGCATCAAATGTTTTTTGAAATCTCATACTTAGCTTTGGTGTGTGACACCCCTAAGTAATTGTAGTACTTGAAGTTAAGAGTGTACCACCCCACCTAGCAAGATCGCCGGGGCCCAAGTCAACTTCAGCCGCAAGACTGTTCATCATTGGTCTGATTGACAAACGGGGCTCTAGTGTAGGTTTACCTAATTTTGAGTATAAATGATAGTCACCGAAGTTTATATTGCAATTTAAAAGAATAAGTTAACCTCGTGCTCCAAAGTGCCAGCTTCTTCTTCATCTGTAGAGTCAATGGCATGTCATGTTAAGTGCCAGCTTTGGCCGGGGACATCGCTAATTTGAATTTCTGTAAAATTCTAATATTTGTAACTATGTATTTGTAAATTGATAGTGGTAGGACGTGTAAATAGTCCGACCACTGGTGTGTTTGCACACAGAGCGTATAAGAACCTGTGACCTGAAGTTTGGTTGTAATAGAAAGAAAATACACATGTGACCGCTTCTATGAATGAAAACGCAAGAAAACCGGCACTGACCTGAGTTCCACCTCGTGAGGATTCAGCTGCAGACAGGCGTGGTTCCTGGCACGTGCTGGTGGGTAGGTAGGTTTCGACCGGCCGGTGATTTTCTTGAGTTTGTCGTTTTCTTCCGATACACTTCACTTATACTGACTTGAGAATGTGGCCAAAGGAACTTATAGAATTACACAGAAAAAGAAACGAGGAGTTGAAGTACTCAACTTCCGTTCGGAGCGGCAGCGGGTCAGAGACAAGTAAAAATGCGCGGGGAGATCGTCCGCCGTGACGCTTGAGAGTGTCGCTCGTAGGAACTTCCGTCTCAAGTATAGTTCGAAAAATCTGTGCACAGCGCCATCTATTGGCCTTCTTCAACACTAAGTGGTCAACAAATGAGCGCCAATACTCAAACATTATTCGTTCACAGAAGCGGTTTTTTAAATTACAAAAATTGAAATACAATTAAATTATGTGGGAAATAATTAAGAAAGTACATAAGCGCTCCACCATGCACCCGGCTTTGGAACGTCGCAAGATGTTACGAAACAAACAAGCGAACACTGGCTGATTAGAGCCCATAGTGAATTTGTATAACATAATAATACACATAGCCAAAATAACAACTTAGACTAACAATATTCTATCTAAAGTATGTTTAAAGTTTGAGTTAAAAAATTAAAGTTTAAGATTCTATTTAGCGTTGTAAGTTATTGCGTTGGGATAGGATACAATTTGGTTACAGCGCGTTTGTAAGTACCAGTACGCGTTTTAACCATTGCTACGCGAACCACGTCATCAGAGCCTCTGAACACGTCAGTAATGACTCCTAACGGCCAATTCAACGGAGCAGAATTTTCCTGCTCTAGAAGAACAACGGTGCCGATTTCTACTGGTTTGTCGGGAGTAGCCCATTTTTGTCTGACTTGCAACGTGTGCAAATACTCTACGTGCCACTTTTTCCAAAAGGAGTGGATCATGTCGTCGAGTAATTTTTTTCGATCTACCAAACTAATTCGTTGATCTGATAGATCAGCCGAGGGTAAGTATTGCAACGGTGTAGTCATTAAGAAATGTGCGGGTGTTAACACCTCCGGATCAGGGTCAAAGGAGAGAAAGCCTGCATTCTATTTGAGTCAGTACCGTTTGCAATTCTTCGTATGTGAGTAATTGACTACCTATCACTCTGAACAAATGAGTTTTCATGCTTTTTATATTTCCTTCCCCTATCCCACCAAAATTAGGTGATCTTGGGGGAATCATCTTACATTCTATACGCCGAGATAGCAACTCCTTTGACAGCGCGGTTTTAAAATTGGAGTTCAATAGGAACGTGTATAACTCATCGAATTGTGCCTTCGCACCAATGAAAGTAGATCCGTTGTCAGAATAAAGACACGAAACGGGTCCACGGCGGGAAATAAAGCGTTTAAAGGCGGCTAAAAAATTATCAGTGGTTAAATCACTGGTCAATTCGATATGAAGGGCACGTGTGGCCATGCAGATAAACAATATAATGTATGCCTTTTGAGAATGCTGACCTCTACGACGAGAAAGTATGGTCTTTATTGGACCAGCGTAATCAACCCCAGTATGACAAAAGGCTTTGGCTTCTGATACACGATAATTGGGCAGATCAGCCATTATTGGTGTAGGGTGCGTTGGATTGCATTTAAAGCAAATGTTACACTTTCGTAACTTAGATCTGATAACAGTTCTAGCGTCTAATATCCAGAAGCGTTGGCGTATGATAGACATGAGGAGTCCAGGTCCAGTATGACAATTGACAACGTAAAAATGCTGAATTATTAGATCAACAACGTGATCGCGTTTAGGGAGAAGGACAGGATGTTTAGCTTCAAATGGAAGCATCGATTTAGAAAGTCTGCCACCTATGCGTAAAATGCCTTCTTCATCTAAGAAGACTGCAAGACGCAGCAGCTTCTTCGAGGGTGACTTCTCAGCCTTTATCAATTTTATATCTTCAGCAAAGTGAACTGATTGAACGGCGAGAATCAATGCCGTCTCAGCGATTGACAATCCTGATACAGAATGAGGTTCGATCTTAGATTTAAATCGTGCGAATTTTAAAACGTATGCAATGATGCGTAGTAGTTTCTGCCAAGAAGAAACACGTTGTGCTAATGTACATAACAATGGCGAGTCTGTGTGTTTTGTTGTCACACTTAACACATTTGCCTTATGCTCAGGTAAGTCAGAACAGTTGGCGGGAGAGAATGACTTAATAGGCCATTCATCAGGGGGGCCGCGGATCCATGCTGGACCGTTCCACCACAAATCATGAGTCAAAAGTTGCGAGGGGAGCATGCCGCGTGATAGACAATCACTCGGGTTAATGGCTCCGGCGACGTGATAAAAATGTTTAGCGTTCAAGTTTTCTTGACACTGAGCGACCCGGTTGCTAACAAAAATCGACCACCGATGTGGTGACGAGTGAACCCATGATAAGGCAATCGTGGAATCAGAAAAGGCGTAAATGTCAGTAACGGGAATGCGTAATGCATACGAATCACGTACAGTTCTTATTAACTTTGACATAAGCAAAATAGCACATAACTCTAATCGAGCAAGCGTAGTAATCTTTGTCGGAGTGACCTTTGATTTCGCACACAAAATGCGAGTTTGAATGCTGGATGGGTAGGTACAATGTGCATAAATAACACATCTCATGCCATTCAGGCTGGCATCACAAAATGCGACAAGACGTAATTCGCAATCAACTTCGACACCTATATATCGCGGAATTTTCAGTGTGTCAAGCAATTTTAATTCTTGAACGAGAGCGGAAAAGCGTGAGCTTATATGCTCTGGAGCAGGGTCATCCCAATCACTCTTACTAAGCCAAAGTTCCTTAATTAACAACTTGGCGTAGAGTATAACAGGTGCCACCAACCCGAGCACGTCAAATAGTCGCGCAACTATAGAGAGTATATTTCTCTTAGTGCACTTCTCATCTACCAAGGTGGATGAGAAATAAAAATTATCTCCACACGGCTCCCACGAGAGACCTAAAACCTTTGCGACATGACTGCCAACATCAAACTCAAGCGATTTGCGGTGAGTATCAGGAAGTGAGTCTAGCAGCACAGAAGAATTGCTAGACCACTTCACTTAGTCAAAGTCGCCAGCCTTGAACAGTTTTATCAAGTTGCGAGCTAAGTGTACAGCAGTGTCCTCATCAGGTGCGGAATGAACTAAATCGTCAGTATACAGACAGGTCTCTGCCACTTTCGCGGCGTCAGGGAAGTGCGGACTCATGTCAGTAGCCAGCTGACGCGCAGTACGTATAGCTATATACGGACTTGACTTCAGACCAAACGCCTGTCGATTAAACACATAGGTCTGAATTTCATCCGATTCCTTGAACCTGAATAAGATGCGCAGGTATTTACGATGGTCAACAGGTACGCCAATACGTAAATAATGTTGTTTTATGTCAGCGTTCATTGCGATAGGAAATAGCCTAAAATTTAATAATAATAAAAACAGGTCTGCCTGTAAATTGGGACCAATATGTAAAATATCATTGAGCGAAAGACCAGTGTGGGTTTTAGCGCTCGCGTCTAACACAATACGCGGCATCGGTTTGTCATGTCGAACTACTGCGTGATGTGGTATGTAATAACCATCCATAGACAAATTAGAGTCATCAACGAGACTAAGATAACCGTTATCTAAATAATCCTGAATAACCTTATTGTAATTTTCGCGTACGGTTGGTGATTGACGAAGTTTACGCTCGAGCGACAAAAACCGGCGGTGAGCGACGCCGCGCGAGTTCCCTAGTTCAGAGGGATCCTTGCAGAACGGCAGCGCAACAGTATAACGACCTACGTCATCGCGAGTCACAGTAGATGTGAAAATATTCTCGCACTCGGTTTCTTCTGGAGACAATAGGCGCTTCACAGGAACTTCCTCAAGTTCCCAAAATTTTTGCACTAAATCATTTAGTGCTAGCGCAGAAAAGGATGCGGTTGTAGGCACAACATCTTTACGTGGGTAATCACCCATAAGTACATACCCAAACGCGGTTGATAGTACACAAGGGGCACTGGGACCACACTCGACTCTATTTCCTAAGTAGATATACGGGAAGAGCTGTGCACCTAATACTATATCAATGTTTCCTGGAATGTTCCAGCTTAAGTCAGCAAGCGGTAAATCGCGACGATTTAACTCGCGATCACACTTAATTAATTGCGAGGGCAATTGATCCGTAAGGCTATTCATAACTAACGCATGTATAGTATACTTATGATCTGCATAAATACGAGATTCAATGTCCAAATACACATAACCTACTATCGGGTGCGAAGTGGAACCAACACCTTTGACAACAGAATTACTCATTGGTATTATTGGTAAATTCAATAAACGACAACAGGACAATGTTATTAAGTTATTCTGTGAGCCATTATCAATTAGACATCTGACTACAGATTTATTTCCAGTGCTACCTTTAGGGCGAGCATACACCTGAGCGGTTGCCAAGAGAATATCACACTTATGGCTAAAGGCATACGAATGCACAGTGCTTGAAGCGAGCGGTGACTCAGGAGTGAAAGCGACAGCAGTCGTCGCATGCAAGTGCGAATTATTAACATTATTATCAAAATGCAATAATTTATGATGTTTTTCTGACAGAAGCAAACTGACGTACTTTTACATTGCGGGAGATTATGTAATGTGCTTAGACAATTGACGCAACCACGCTTAGATTTAATAAACTCATATCTAGCCTTTGCATTTTGCATATTTTTAAACTGAGCGCAGTCATACAGGTGTCGGTGGTCGCTGCCGCCACATAAACAACAGGACGCGTTAACTACGGCGGGCGCATTCGACTTATTATTAATCGGCTCACTGACAACAAACGACTTAGAATTACGCTGTACACGCCTATCATTAGACTGTGACGTCCCAGCAGTGGACGACTTCGCATATGACGAAGACCGCGGGTTTGACCGTTCAATCATCTTAGCATGATCTTGTACAAAGTCGATCAGCTGTTGCGTCGTAGGTATATCGACACCTCGAACAGAAAGTTCGAAGGCTTGGATGGTTAGAGTGTCCATTTTCCTCAAGGCACATTGTAGAAACATGAAGTCCGTTAAATCATTTATACCTAACTCTTTAAGCGCGGCGATAAAGGAGGAATATATACCTATAAATGAATCAAGTGAGTTCACACTAGGTGAACAATTCTTTAAGTCTAATATATTATTAAGATAATATGAACCTAATGAACGTTTATCTTGGTATTTCTTGACCAAGGCGTCCCAAACTATACTGTAGGTCTCACTTGACGGAACAATACCGGCAGTGAACTTTAATGCGTCATTGGTTAGTTTTGAGAATAGGTATTGCACACGTTGCGAATCAGACAATTGTTTGTTTGAATGAATATTGGCCTTAAAGGACTGATAAAATGTATTCCTGTTTTCACGGCGTCCGTCAAAACTCGGAATAACAAGCATTTCCAATTTCACTACAGACGCGTTCGAATTACTCAACCCGTGTGAGGCGACCTCCTTGACCTATGGAGTAGATAATTTATTTCTAATGCGTTTTATTCTCGAATACAATTCATCAAATGAGTCAAGGCAAGAATAATCGGATTCCACAGGGGATTCTAATGATAAATTTGAGCTATTTATTTGATCTACAATCGACTCGAACTTATCGCGAACATCATCGATGGTCTCGGTCTCAGCCAAAAAATCCTCATTAGATGGCGTCGTTATGTCAAAACAAACAATGGATTTCGACGATTTATACCAACGAGTAATGCGTGCAAACAATAATTCCTTTTTTTGATTCAACATAATAAGCTTCGTTTCGAGATCTGACGACATGTTTGCAAATTAACGATAGGTAGGACCTACCTATTGAAATATAACAAGAAGATTATCTAACACAAACAGTTTAGATATACCTACTTTTTATTGAAAATTGTACTACGGCTTATTATATAATAGCGCAAGTAGCACGGCGGAGCGGGAATGTAACTACCTACGTACCTAGATAGGTACCTACAAAGTTACGCGTATGTGAATAGAATGATGAGTATTTACCAATTAATACGTAAATCACCAACTATTATAAATATCTACCAATTATTACGTAGATTTAGCGTTTTAAATGCAGAATTTACCAAATAATTTACGTAAATCTGTTAGCGAATGAAAGTAATGAACCTAAGATGGCGGAAAGAATTCACCAAAATTACGTGAATCTTTTAATTAAATGAATAGGAAAGAAATATTATTCACCAATAATTACGTGAATATGTTATTTACTGGCCTATCCGACTCGTAAGGACCATAAATTATGGTAGGACGTGTAAATAGTCCGACCACTGGTGTGTTTGCACACAGAGCGTATAAGAACCTGTGACCTGAAGTTTGGTTGTAATAGAAAGAAAATACACATGTGACCGCTTCTATGAATGAAAACGCAAGAGAACCGGCACTGACCTGAGTTCCACCTCGTGAGGATTCAGCTGCAGACAGGCGTGGTTCCTGGCACGTGCTGGTGGGTAGGTAGGTTTCGACCGGCCGGTGATTTTCTTGAGTTTGTCGTTTTCTTCCGATACACTTCACTTATACTGACTTGAGAATGTGGCCAAAGGAACTTATAGAATTACACAGAAAAAGAAACGAGGAGTTGAAGTACTCAACTTCCGTTCGGAGCGGCAGCGGGTCAGAGACAAGTAAAAATGCGCGGGGAGATCGTCCGCCGTGACACTTGAGAGTGTCGCTCGTAGGAACTTCCGTCTCAAGTATAGTTCGAAAAATCTGTGCACAGCGCCATCTATTGGCCTTCTTCAACACTAAGTGGTCAACAAATGAGCGCCAATACTCAAACATTATTCGTTCACAGAAGCGGTTTTTTAAATTACAAAAATTGAAATACAATTAAATTATGTGGGAAATAATTAAGAAAGTACATAAGCGCTCCACCAGATAGGACATGTATTTCTCTAACATCATAAATACCTTAGATGTATAATTAATATGTTAAATGTTCAGCAATAAAATGATTTGATTTCAACGTATTAGATACAAGTTGAATTTTCTGCAGCGAGCTGTATCAAACTATAAAAACATAGTTCATTGGTTCCCGAATCAGCAAAAAATAAACAGTCGTCTCTAAAATACTCTTCAATGCAGACGTTTTGGCTTCACTGCCAACCTCATTACATTCTTCAGTGGCGATCGGGAATAAGTCAAAGCTATGATAACATCGTTTGTACAGATCCAATCTTTGTGCGGATTGTATTACGCTTGCTTACCGACGATCGATGTCATAAACTAGGATGACTGGAGTGATACTTGAGATTGTGTTCTTATAGAAAATAGGGGTTTATTTTTGTCTTATATATATGTCTGGATTGTTAATTGGAAATTAATCCATCACAGACATAACTCAAGCAAAGAGTTTTGATGGAACCAGTTTGTTGAAGAGTAGCCAAACTATTGCCAATCGGATCTTTGAAAGAAAATCGTATAGTATGCTATACGGGTATAACTATATTTGAGGCTTTCATCGCCGCTTGAGAACGGCGATCTGAAACTAAATGTGACGAAGACGGAACGGTCTCACTACCTTGGACGCCCAAGATCGTGCGAAGTGTAGGAGGAAGAGCCGGAAGGCAGACCCTGAGCTCCTTGGGCACCGTGGCCTCGGATGCAATCAGGACGAACGTCTTTATGTGGATGATGATGAGGCTTTAATCTGGTAATCCGGGGTCTACTTACTTATCTCACCTTTTTAATTGAACTTAAACTGCTTTTATAAAAGCTTTTTCCTACTGATCTACTGCACTTGAGCCTCATCAGACAAAATGCAAGTGTACCCAGCTTGCGTGCGAGGTGTCTTGGCCCCAGATATCCTCGTGAATTCTCTTATACCATTTAACAACCTAAATGTTTTAAAATATTTCCGTTTAACCAATTTTCTAAAATTCAAAAGCCCCTTCATAACCTCTGAAGTAATTTTGTTTGAAATTGCATTACCTTGATCTAATCTACTCGATATGAATAATAAATATACTACACTTATTAGTAATTGAAATCTTGCCTGAAGATATTACACATTATTACATTTTGATAAGCCTAGAACCCAACTTAAATTTTATTAGGGTATGCTATGCTAAGTCTATGAAAATATTGATATCTAGAGTTCATGCTGAGGACGTAATGAACTTGAACTTGATCTGTGAAATGAGTGGTTTGGTGACTGGTGGTTATTTGATTTTGGTGGATAAAGCCGTAAATGCAAAGAGCAATTAAGTAGTACAGTCAGCATCACACTACATAGGAATTTTGCGTCTCAGGTGTGATATTATTTTTTATTTTAGAGTGGTATATGACGATTTATTTTAGAGTACTGAGTTGTAGATTAATTATCTTGAATAATTCATACATATTAATTTTTTACGTAATCATACTTTTCTCACCAATGCAAGGTAGTTTATGGTTCAAGTAATTGGCAAATACAAAACATACAAAAGAGATTGTCATTTGACACATTTTATTTCCTTTTCTTACTCAAACACCTATCTCTTATGATCTTATTACCATATACAATGCCTAGACAATGTACAGAATGTCTGTCTGTACATGAATACTTTGCCTAGGCATTTTATACAATACCGAAGCACACTCGGTAATGTATGAAATGGTAACTAAAAACATTACACAAAAACCTACAAATTATATTTAGCCAAAATTGGTTATAATATAACCAAATGTATTCTGATATAGAACGCGCGATTTAACAGAAATTTATTCTTCATGCTAGAGTAATACTCTCACGGAAATACACCATTCACTTTAAGGGGATAATGAAAGACGTTATGTCCGGAACTAGTTTTATTGCAAGATTAAGTTGCTATGAACGAAATACCAGAATCACTTTATTTAATTTTGCAGGATTTACGAGCGCATATCCCGTAGATAAACAGTTACGTGCATGCATTTAGTAACAGCGAGAGTTGGTTGCTATAAAATTTTATCACGTACATCTGCCTCCAAAATGTAACTTTATTAATATCAGGTTAGAGTGCTCATTTGGCTACACACTGTTAACAGTGTTTTTATTACATCTCCTAGCTTGGGATGTCGGTATGAATATGATATATCTAATAATATAAACATTTCTGGATACGTTTTGTTAAAACTTTCTAACTTTTCAACTTGTTCATGTGTGCTTACAGAAGTTAATTACAGGTGACGTCCAAATAACCTCTAGAGATTTCATTTTGCACAGCTTAACAATACATTTTTGAACACAAAAGGTTGTACTTCATTCGATTCACTAGTTTATAACAATCCTCCAAGTACAATCATTTATATTTTCGTAAGAACATATTATGTTTAAATAGCAGGTCCGTGGCAATCAAGTCATCGGGGCAAAGGTTTGGTAATATCACCTTGTCAGACTTTGGTTCTGAGTAGTCAGTAGTCTACTGACGCAAACATGTTTTTCTTTAGACACGATATGATATGCATTTTCCTTATTGGCTTAAGTACCTATAAGAAAATATAGTATGAGGAAATACAGAAAATTAATCTAATTCAGTGCAATAATTTCACCGATTACCAAGCAAGCCCCATTATATACGAAATCACATTTGTGGATTTCGTTTGTATTTATTAATGGGGTAAAAAGGACCAAAATAGCCAGAAAAAAGTTGAATAAGCAGAAATCTGTAAATTATTGTAGTGAGTTGGTGAAAAACACGAATATCTGTGGTGAAAGATATTAGGCGCAGGTTCGATTCCTGATCAATGCAAATATTTTTGGGCATGAATATGGGTATTTGCATTGGTCTGGTCGTTACTCGGAGAGCACTTTAAGCCATCGCTCCCAATTGCCGTACACCTATGGCTGTTGGTACTGTTAGTTGGAGCCCTAAAAAAAACTCAATAACTGCAATTCGCCGTTGGGTTATGGAGATCAGATGCCAATCGCTTCACAGAAAATATTTAAGTTCAGTCAAATCCGCATTTAGACTGGTAAAGAGGAACCCAGACTCCAGATTGGTGAAAAATCATTTGATCGTACATTTTCTCTAATTATAGAATAAAAAAGTAGTACCTACTTAGATAATTTAATGTATAAAAAAAATGTCACGTAGGCATTTTCTTATACTCTAAAGTCCTTAGAAAACTACAAAACTAAAACTTTCCAGCACCGATATAGCACAAGCCAGTAAACATTATTTCTTTGAAACTCCGCAACACTGCCGTTAAAAAATAATTACAATGTTCTTGGCTTTACCTTAGGGAGTTATATTATTAGCTGCAAGGCAATGCAAACGTTATTCGCCGTCGCCTCGTGAGAGCACCTCGGGAGACGCCCTCGCACGTAGGTACCTACTCTTCGATGCATTAAAGTTGGAGCTAAGGTACCTATCACTCGTTTAATTAGACGCACCTATCCTCTTACATGTCTTGTCAAAGAAGCAAGTATTTTTTTACAAGCTTTTTCTTTTTGGTAGCACTCGATTTTGGCTAAATAAGTGGCGTAGCGATACAGAGTTCGATTGCCAATTCTGACTCAGTCCAAATATTTGTAATATTGGTGTGTAGGAATATGCATGCTTCTTTGCTAATAGGCTGAGTGTTTCGGTGTATAATTCAATAATTACGTACCTATCTATAAATATTCTCAGGTATAAAAAAATTTAAGTACCAGATTATTAGTTGTTGTTAGAGGAAGGTAAGTAACTGGAAGAAGCAGTGTGTGGCTTTGTCCAAATATCAAGCTGGGTTAGGCCAACAATTTCATCACACTATTTTTATATTTTTTATTTTATTTATAGGTTATATATGTTTTCAAATATCGTACGGTAGTCAAAATCTTGCAAAGGAGTAATTGATCCAAAGTGCAAGATTTGTGTGCAACCGAGATTATAGCTCGGATGAGCAGAGAGAGAATAGATTCCTGTGAGTTGCGGCAACAGCAATACACATGGGCGGAGTCTTGGATATCGGCTAGTATACAGTAAAAGAGGCCATGATTTATAAAATGCCATTTGAATGTTTTATTGGCAATAAATTTAATTTTCCGGTCGATGAATTCGTTAGAATTGTACTTTTTACTACTTCAAGTATGACAGTCTGATTTGATTCTACAGTCTGAGTACGGTACTTGATCTTTCTTTTAAAACAGCTATTTATTGCAAAGGCAGATAATTCATTTAAGTAATTGCAAATATAGAGAAAAATATTTCAAGCAAAATCAAAAGAATTTTGGATTATTGGTTATAGAGAAATTGGTTTTATAATAAGTAACATTTGAATAAATAACTGAAGAATAAACTAAATGTTATCTCTTTCTTTTATACCTATAAAAACATATTAAATTATTACAATGTCAAATACAACGATAATGTCAAGTAGCTATCGATGTCTAATATTGAGTAAGAGACTTTGTTCTTTTCCACTATATTTTATTTTTCACCTGACCGGTTTCGCCTCACGGCATTCTCAAAGGTATGGGGAAAAGTGACTGTTTCTAAGATTATTACAATATTATTTAACGATATTTTAAATGTGGGTAATTTGAAAATTATGCATACCAGCAGATTCCACCAAGTGCCATCGATCAACAGTATAAACAACAATGTCTAACCCGACCCGGGTCGTATCTGGTGCAAAGTAGCGCAGAACACAGGAATTGCACAACCCAGTGCGAGAGTCACCGATTTTCTTTGTTATTTTTCGGTCTATATTTGCTTTAAATTTGCTTTCTGCCCAACAATAACTGAAGTGTCTTAATTAATAAGTATCCAAAATCAAATATAGACTTAGCGTCTATGTTTGAACACGAAATTAAACGTAGTGGTTGCAATTATCATCATCGGGCACCCTGCGCGTTTTATCAATAAAAGTTTGTAAAGAAGCTCTCATACGAATAAACGGTCCTGGATAAAATGAAATAGACTATATACTGGAATAATTTTAGTTAGACATTACACAAGGATAGAGCTGCGGGCAAGTAGTTGAAATTTTAAAATCGCATCTTAATCTACGTCCACCCAACACCCAACCCCATCATGATGAAAACTTAATACCACAACTGCAGTGCACCCGCAAAGTTCACCCGTTGTGTTCCAGTTGTAGAATAACACAAAGTTGTAAATTAAAGCATTTAATTAATTGCTACAATTACATTTTGTCGTTTGTTCAACGTTATACTGTCTCTGTTAGTTCGTAACTGAATCCTTTACACCGTTTAATAATCATTTGCATCTGTGTTTGAGTGTTGTGTTTCTAGTTGGAAAACGTTGTGTTAATATTCGGCTTTATTATATACGCTTATAATATACATAATAAAAGTTAAAGGTGTGACTAAAATACGTACTATTTTGATCCCGTTCCCTCATTAGAAATTAATTCCGGGATGAAAAGTATATGTGTCATCGTGGTCTGTAACCTATCCCTATACAAATTTCAGTCAGATCTGTTGGAGCGTGATTGAATGACAAAAAAATTCCCAAATTTTCACATTAGTTGGCTTCTCTTAGCGAATTCCCAGTTGTGTCCTAGGACTTGAGAGCCCGGGGCTCTTTCTCCTATTCTACTGTCTGACCATCCAAACCTGAGGAAAAAGTCTACTCCAGGGCGTGTATTTGTAACTAATATTCCATATAAAATTTTAGATTACTGCACATCTCCATATTATACAACTAATTAAATATTTATAACATGGCACACTGCAAGACAGAGTTGTTCCACACTGGTTAATTATTAAAAAACTAAAATGTTACTTACGGAGCAATCTTTGCTTCTGACATCTGTAAAACAACCAGGTAATAGGAGATTGTTACTTTTTATGAAAACAATGAACTAAAATGAAAATAAGTTCATAATTGTTTGCTGAAATGATAAATTAATTTATAAATAATATGACGTCGAGGTCTGCAAAAGATTAATTAATTGAAGTTAACTAAGTAGTCTGGTCTAGATCAAAATGAAATAAAAGTTGTGAATTACATTTCGCCGTCCCCGGAGAAAAAAATTATAACTGCAAAAACACAACTTTTCAAGAAAAATAAAAAACATGTTTTCAACGATTACTTCGGAATTACTGGGAATAGATGCGTGATAGTTAGGTTTTCTAAAACGTAATTTTTTCTTCATTTGAATCGTTTTAGGCAAATTTGCCTAGCACCTGTCAAAATTAAGATATTTAAAGAATGAAAAGTTAGTGTAAATGAGTCATCATCGAAGTTGTATAATGTCAATTATCAATTTATTCTCCGTTCAGCGTGATCAGAAGGAAATATGATACTCGTTACGCATCATTTTCTTCAACCAGGTTTTGGGATAGGAGTGATGATGATAATACTTTATTATCATTTTACTCTCATTAATGCTGCATCGAACGTCATAAGTCGTCGATCCGAACTTCTTAAGTCGTTAGACTAACGTCTTTATACGAAACGAGTGGACGGTTTTGAACGAGAATAAAATGATAACACGCATTTATCATATTAAGTTTTATGTTTTTTTACGAGAATATAATTCTATTACTATTTGTCAATATAGCAAATGAGGATTCGTTTATGGTAATATTAAATTATCCTTTTATTCCCGTTCTTTTAGGCCTGTCATAAATCTTCGAATACTATTGTAATTTTTTGCAACTCTGTAAATAACGGTAAAAAAATAACGAAAAAAACACGTTGTAAATGTAATGTAAATAAGACGTATTAACACTCAAAGATCTCAAAAATGACATAACATTAAAATCAAGATAATGGTAGTTATCATCTTATTCCCCGGATGGCGATTTGAGTTATGTTTATTAGGTAGGGAGGCCACGTAGCTGAATTTGTAGTTACTCGAGCGTCGCGGAAACCTATTAGAATTGGTAGATGAGATGATAGAAATAATAATGATTTATAAAGTTACCACTTTTAGTGGTGGGGAAGCGTATACATAACATAATAATAAATAAATACATAATATATCATCCGACTTAATTAACGTATTAAATAATTAATGTATTTCAGTTATTCTGGTTAGTTTAACTCTAAAATAAACATAAAAAAGACCGCGTCCGAGTAAATACAGAAATCTCTTTGCAAGCTTAGCAAGCAAGGCACTCGTTAGCTAGTTAAGTAACTAACGTATCTTAATTTGACGCGTAGCTGTAACTTCGTAGAAAGATTTTTTGCGCACCCACCCGCATTTAATGCTGCCTAAAAGTTGGAGGAATTTTTCAATATGTAACAAGCCTCCCCTAGCTTAATCTGACACGCTCAAGTTACTACTGAATTTCCTTCTACGCGTGCCCTACTATAATTATTATGATGTGTAATTATACTGAATGGAAACATGTGGTCTCTGCAGTTATAGCTTTCTAGGTATACCTTCTAATGTCCGCGGCTCCGGCTGCCTTGGTTACCGGTTATTGCGAATTTTGGTCATTATCTCCTTTTATGAAAAAAAAAAAGCATTTTTGCGTTCATCGCGTAAAAACAGACTTAATTTTCATAATTAATATTTTTGTATTCATTATCGTTAATGTAAATGTGCAAATCTTAATCTAATGTATGTACCTATAAATAAATTAATGTTTGGTTTTCCAGTGTATGTAATGAGTTATGCTTATGACAATGGGGACCGATGGCTAAATGCTCTCCGAGGCACGTAGCTACTTTACAGTATAGAATAGATAGATTCCTAAGAACAGGTGTACAGTTTTGGCTGCACGTATCAGTAAGTCACGTACTTATTACACTCGTTGATAATCCTTACTTTTATCAATTTTTGAGTAATGTCGATCATTTTGTTCCCGAGTAGGTACATATTATGAATCTCAGACGATATTCAGAGACAGCTTTTGAATAGAAAACGAGACGTACGTGATCTATTGGAGTTATGAAGAGATATCGGATAAAAATTGGGGTCGATGGCCTGTATCGCAAGATTATTTCGTTTATGTAAGCGACCTTTTTTCATAGGGTGAAAGGATCCCAGTCAAAGAGTAACAAATCGTGCAAGATCGTCTTTATGATATAGGTACCTGTTTTTATACGTCATATTAATATGATACCTTCATCTCGCCTGATGGTAATAGTTTACCTTAAGTAAGCTAAGGGCAAAGTTTCACCATTGAGGTTTTCTGATTAATGTAACTTTTTTTCTCGTGCGGAAATCCCCACGGATAACTCCCTCGCCGGAGCCGGAAGGGGAGGTTATGTCGGACTCGAACCGACTAAAAACCGCACGGCGCCGACTGAGGGTCGTGGTGCTAGGCTGGAGGTGAGGTTGTCTTCGACATATCCCTCGCACGATGATTGATGTAACAAACATAAATATTGCTACTAGACGCTCTCAGTTTGACAAAGTAATCATTCAAGAATCTGATGAGTATCGAATGCTTTTGCACGCCTTCTTAAAGAACCCGCGACTGCAGGAAAGAATCACGTGTGCTGGTAAAAATGTTCATGTCTAGCAGTGGTTAAGATCAGAGGTGCCAAACTACATGCTTCGCGATAAAATTGTTTGCACCGTATGGGGGTGATACCTCAGCCTGGAACGGACTAGAAACACTCTTCTCTCTCGTCATTTTGGAGTTAACATTGTAGCTTTGCAGACTAAATAGTTGTTCTACTGTTACATTAGGTTGGGTAAGTTTCTTGCTCTCCTATAGTTTGACCATTACCGCTGTACCTCGTCTTACGTGGTATGTGCGCGCCGAGAAGGGGGGAGGGGGTTATATCGGCCGTCAGATTTGGTTAGTCCGCCGCCACCGCTCACAGCGGCGGTACCTATAAATAATCAACTCCTAATAGGATAGGGGACTCTTTTATCCGCACATAGCCTCTCTCGCCCAGAAACGCAGAAGCTTACTGGGGGCTTCACAGACTTCCCGGAGCGACCACGTTGTGCTGAGGATTTGGGATCGTTGGGTGGGCACTGCCCCGCATTCCAGTATTACATGGACGACCGTTTTCTCGGCGCTGAAACACCCCCTGCAAAGGGGGCTATCCGTGACACCAATGGTATGTAGGTGCTTGTTGAGGGGACAGTGGCCTGTTATTATGCCCATAATTGTCCTTAGACTTGTTTTGTCTAATCTTAGGAGACGTTTCTACTCATAATAGGGTAAAGATTTGGAAAATTTCATTCGTACATTATATAATATCATCGAAACGTACTCACCATTTATCACGATGGCTACTAATTTAGTTTCGATACGCTCATGAAGATTGTTTTCATTCGAACATCCAACCATCGATGATCTCTTGTTTAATGGTTCACCACCTATAAAGAGAAGTTCCAAAGCCTCTTGCCATTGAGCAGGAGATAAAGTTATTCGAACTACAAGCACCTGTGAGCTTAGGAAACTTTCTCAGTTGGCTTCAACGTTGAACGGGGATTTCATAGTGAATTACCTTCTATATCAAATGTAGCAACCAGAAACACGGAGGAGTAACTGACTAACTTTGCGACTTAGCTGTCCAGTTTTCTTTAGTTCTGAAATTGGGATATTGAGAGTAATGAATTATCTAAATATATATGACTCAAAGCTGACTGACTGACTGACATAGTGATCTATCAACGCAAAGCCCAAACCACTGGACGTACTTAACTGAAATTTGGCATGCACGTAAATATTATGACGCAGGCATCCGCTAAGAAAGGATTTTTGGAAATTCTGCTACTAAAGGGGTAAAATAACTGATGGAAATTTGTATGATGTATGAATGTCCGTCATTTTCAGAGCTAGATGCACAAAATTTCATAAACCTGTTTATAAGAAATAAATGAACACTTTTACTTATCAGCGTTTTTCAAAATTTTCCTACTAAGAGGGTAAAATACGTGATAAACTTTTTTATGGAAAGTTCGTCATTTTCAAAGTTAGAAGCATGAAATTTCATACAGCTATGTCTTCTGAGAAATGTTGTGTCGCAATAACCGACCATCCACGCGGGCGAAGCCACGAGCAAAAGCTAGTTGATGATAATCCTTTTCGTCCTTTTCTTATATATCCTTTTCGAGACTATGATCATAGTTTCAGCGTCTGTGATGTCATAGTGGTTTTGCTATGACAAAAATATTTACAGAATCGGGGCTGACATACCTATAGAACTTCTTTTTCTTCATCTTAGCGTTAATCCTAGTTTTGGGTCTGGATCTGGAGACTGGGGTCCGCTTTTTCCAGTCTAACTACAGATTTGGCTAAACTTATATATTCTTTCTGTTACTTCACAACCTGATAAACCAATAACCCACCGTGCACGATCAGAACAATGCTGATAGTTATTTTCATGCATACAAATATTTTAACTGAGCTATGAGTTTATTAATACAAAAGACAAAAGCAAGTTAATCAACCTCTATGTATGTATTTCAGTTTAGAAATATGCATCAGGCAAGGAGCTCACTGCATCCCAAACTATTTTATAAAACATCTCCTGTAGTTCCTAAACTGCTGGTGTTGTGTTAAAACTGAACAATGGTCGACAAAATCACAGTCTGAAACAAGAGGGTAGTAGAACATTAAAAAGTTCAAACTCAATTATAGCGATGAGCCAGCGAGGTGCCGAACTCTTTGTACAGTACTATACTGAAACGTGGAGATAAGAGCAAGTACGCACTAGTGTTGCTGAGTGCGTCTAACTACTACCATACGCATCGATTATTTGTACAGTAGAGGACATACATATAACTATTACACACTAGCTTTTGCCAGCGGCTCCACCCGCGTGGAGGTCGGTTCCCTGCAGTTATTAAATTTTTAAAAACAATCCTTTACCTTCAACGAACATTTAAAAAAATAATTGGCCAAATTGGTCCAGGCGTTGTTGAGCTATGCGCTTACCAACACATTTAGCGATTCATTTTTATCTTTGGTATTAGTGTTTTATCTTAAGGTTTACTAAATACGTGCCCTGGCTCCGCCGATATCATTATACTCTTGGCATTTTCTTTATTATCAACCTTCTCATGATAACAATGAAGACCAAAAAATAAAAACCCAATTTGGAGCAGTCATTAAGCTCGTATGTAGATACATTTCGGCGATTCATTTTCATTTATAAATATTTATAACATTTATTGATTTTTTATTTAAATTCAGGTTTGTTTTTGCTTTGCATTTCATTGTTTAAAGGTACTTTCACTCTTTGATCCACTTTCCACTCTCTTGTGGGTTGCAATTAAATATTAGCATTAGGTGCAATCCAACAGTATGCAGGGTGGTTGAACCTTTGACATTCTTCAACAGGTTAGTTTCTACCATGGAGTTGGTGTTTGGTTCTGGATCCACCTAGCAGCTTGAGATCTTATAAATACATCTGTTTTTGTATTGAAGTCTCTATATTGCCTTAAACCCTTGTAAAAAATGATATTTCTTCGATTCCAAGCAGTAATTCCAGATAAGAGCTTTAGCTAAACATAGGTACAAACAAACTCTTCAGCTTTTAATATTCGCATAGATATTTTTGCTTAATAAAATATATTTATTTTTATTTCATTCACGCCTCATCCAGGAACCTTGTCATAATTATTGTTGTTCTAAACAGCTTTTACCTGCATACAACTCTGAATTTTATCAATGAGAAACTGTAATTGGCTGTATGTAACTAATTTTAGTCACTATACCTTTGTTATGGCTGTTGGTCCTCCGAACAAATAAAAAAAAAAATAGAATTAAATATCATAGCGAAACTTGACGCAAGTGCGTGCTGTATCTAACGAGCTCGGGATGAGAAGAAGTTATGGTCCAGAATAATGGCCGCAGGCATTTGTTTTAGATCATTCGGGAGCAGAATAGCGTTAGTTACTCTGTAGACTACAGTCACTAGTTCAGTACCAGTTACTTTGAAATT
The DNA here is from genome assembly GCA_914829495.1 of Eilema sororculum. Classification (NCBI taxonomy): domain Eukaryota; kingdom Metazoa; phylum Arthropoda; class Insecta; order Lepidoptera; family Erebidae; genus Eilema; species Eilema sororculum. The sequence goes on from OU618532.1 coordinate 7,857,181, forward strand.
TTGAATTGTTACAATAAATCATATTACCAACTGTTGCCTGCGACGCCACACGAATGGAATTTATCTCCCGTGTCGCCACCTATGAGATACTATCCTAGGTATACAAAGGAGAATCAGTTACTCCAGACTATAGTCCATACCTGTACCAAATTTTAGCCAGATGCGTTCAGCAGTTTTAGCGTGATTGAGTAGCAAACATCTCAATATGTACATACATACATGAATATATAAAATCACGCCTGTTTCCCATAGGCATAGGCAGAGATCACGGATCTCCCTTTGCTACGATCCTGACATACTACTGTCGCTTCATTCACTCTCATTACATTCTTCATGCATACTCGTCAGTTTAGAGTACACCTGACCTGCCCGTTTTCTAACACTTCGCCGATTTGGTCCAATATGTTCACAAGATTAATAAGATATATCTTTTCCTCGCCATGTCAACCTTGTAGTTCAGTGACAGGTATGATAAAGTAAGTAAACCTCCTGCCTAGTCACGATAATGGAACTATCCTTTGTCCTTATGTCGTACCTTGAGCTGGTAGCTTAACAGGAGTCCGTCCATGATGTCACGGACTTTAATCTTGGCCATTACACTGCTGACGTGAACCCACTCCTAACACAAGCAATTTGGTTTAACTGGTAGTGTTAGGTAGAATACTAGTAATATCATTTTTACCCACGACGGAACGGAGACGGTATATGCGTTTGGGGTGAGAGGATGTTTGTGTGTTTGTTTGTGCAAATCCATGTTGCCATTTTCTCCGAAACTACCAATCCAATTTTGATGCACTTTTCAGTTATGGGTTTGGCTTTAATTGGAGCATGTTCTTAGATAAGTGTTACGGTGACAACCCACTAGGGAGCGCTGCAGTAAACATTTTTAGCGCAAATCCATGTTGTCAGTTATGGGTTCTGATTTGATTGGTGCCTGTTCTTAGATAGGTGTTAGGGTTCCCCAGTTTTTAAACTAAATTATTTTTTAACCGTCGTGGGCTTTTCCGAAATGTTTAATTTTTTTTTGTAACATTCTTAGAATAACGCATTTTTATCACCCCGAACATCCAGTGCATTTGAAATTTGAATACGTAGATTTAGTTGATTCAATCAAAACTTTCATGGATACGGATTTGAAATGCTTTTGTTTTGACTGAATAGAACAAATATTTGAACATGCCGTGTAACAAACCTATCACCTGTGCTATCACTGACGAATAAAAATTAGTATTTTATATCTTTTTAATCTTATCTTTATGTGACACTAGCTTATGCCCGCGGCTTCGCCCGCGTGGATGTCGGTTATCGCGATCAAGCATAGCCTATGTCCTTTCTTATGGTCTAATCTACCCCTATATCAAATTTCATCAAATTCTGTTCAGTGGTTTAGTTGTGAAAGCGTAACATACAGACAGACAGAGTTTCTTTTATATCTTTTTAATCTTATCTTTATGTGACACTAGCTTATGCCCGCGGCTTCGCCCGCGTGGATGTCGGTTATCGTGATCAAACATAGCCTATGTCCTTTCTTATGGTCTAATCTACCCCTATATCAAATTTCATCAAATTCTGTTCAGTGGTTTAGTTGTGAAAGCGTAACATACAGACAGACAGAGTTTCTTTCGCACTTATAATATTAGTATGGAACTATGAAATCTAAAGTTGAAGGCTATGCTGTAAAGTGACTATACTCGTATTCTTGCCATTTTGCTTTGAAAGTTCGATGCAATTTAAGAAATTTTAACTTTCAACCATCAATTTGAGAGCGTAAAAAAATCTCACATCTATAAACGTACGTATAAAACATGTTTTTGTTTGTAGCGTAAACTGTTGGATTAGCGTAGCTTCGCATTTAACGTTAAATAGTAATGTTCACATTAACTGCGCTGTCGCGTATCTAGCCGTGCTAATTAATATGTGCTAAGCGTTGGTGTGCGTGCTCAATGATAGTCACGACACGGTTTTAGTACCCTATTCACGTAAGAGCCTATTTAACGCTAGTTAAACATTGTAACTTCATTGTGTTTCTCGCTAACAAATTTTACTATACAATCTCTGTCACGGTATAGCTTTTAATTGATTCGTGGGTTCGATTTCCAGTATGAGAAACAAAAATAGACTTGAATAAATTCATTAGTCTGAAAAATACCTAATACATATTTCCCCGCATTCTACGAGTAGTTTAACTCATATTAAAATCTATGCTTCGTTAGATAATAGTCAAAATAACATAGTATTTATGTTGTCTGTAATATTTTCACATCAATGCTGTTATAAGTTTGAAACCATTAGGCTGTTTTAGTAAATATAATAAATTAGAATATCAACAAAATACGCTAAAGTATAAGCAATGAGTCGACAAAGTTTTATCACAATCAGAGATGAACGGTACGGCAACGCATTAAATTCGAACAAACATAGAATCATTGATTTGTTTTGATATATTGGAAACGCACTCTGTGTTGCACGGCATGGGAATACAAAACAGTCATTATATAAAACGTTAAACTGTAGGCATAAGTCAATACAATAAATAACCGTAACTATAATGGTTGCTATCTAACTAAATAAATGACAATGAGGTCATAGTCAAAGTCATTGAGGTTATGTATAACACCAAAATAAAAAAAAAATTCGTGAAGTTGGTGGGTATATTCCGTACAGGTTTTTATCGTAATTCTACAGAAAATTCCAGGATATTTTCTATAGCACTCGGGGCTAGATGTTGACACTATGGTCCTCACAACCCGAAGATATCTAACTATCTCAAAAGAGATGGTCCTGGGTCTGCCGGGGTGCGAGAGATATGTTTTCTGCAATCTCATCTCCGACAACCAAAGACCCAAAGACGGCGTGCGTTTTAATCGGTTCGAGTCTGACATAACCACCTCCACCGGCTCCTGGGGGTGGTATTCGTGGGGATTTTTCGCACGTACAAAAAAAAGATATTCTACATAGCAAAATGTAGACACAAACTAGTGGATTCCTGAAAGTACCTAAATAAACAGACTATATTATTGGTAAATATTAATTTATTAAATGTCGTAGTTTATAGAAATCCCATAAAAACAACAATACTTGTCAAATATACTAAGTCTTCGGAAGTAATTTGTTCTAGCGTGAAAAGTTGTGTGATCCATGTAATACCAAGTCGGTTATTAATTTATTCAGTTCGTACTTATGGGACCTTCTGTCTTATATTGTCTCGTAATTATCTAACCTAACAACATCTTATAGTAACCATATCGATATATAAGTAACCAATGTAATTATGCCATTTCGGGCCATTTACTCTACTTAATACTCCAATTATTTTATTCTGTTGACCATTTTGCAAGTTACCTTTGATACATTTATTATTCTATTACATGAAATACATAATATATACAGGTACACTAATTAATTAACTGCAAATTTAACTTTGTAAACTGTATATATAAAAGTGAACCCCTATTTCCCTTGGTCACGAGATGGCGCCTGAACGGCCGGACCGATTTCGCTAATTCTTTTTTTGTTGTGTTCGTTATTGTTAGGAACCTTCTCATGAAAGAAAAAATGAAGAAAATTGCGCGGAAAATATGAAAATTTAAGAGTACTAAACCACCATATAAAATGACCCGACATACGCCATGTCTAAAGTTTGAATTTGGAATACGAATTCGAAAAAAATGTGTTTAACATTCTAAGCGTTGGATCACACCGAACTGCAATTTTGCACGCGCACTTTTTAAGTGTTAGTTAAATATCAGGTGTAGGTGTCAGTATAGGCCTCGGTGACCCATTGGTGTCGGAAGCTCCGTGGGCGTAAAGGGCCCAAGTCGAAATGCTTTCCGTTTTTAAAATAATTAAGAGAATTTGATACAGCTAATTGAGGTAAACACAACATAACATCATTGATTCTAATTTCTAAGGCGAAACGAAGTTGCTGGGTCAGCTAGTCATAAATATATATATATATATATATAAAAATGGAATTAAAAAGTTATCTATGTAGTTGATGTATTTATTAAAGTGGACCGAAATTGAAAATTTATTTTTTACTTGATTCATACACTAAACACAAATTACATTCTAAATTTGAGGCTTCTATGTCTGCTAGAAGTGCCTTAGGAGGAGTGAGTGAGTGACAAAATGAAAAAACTTTGACTCTTTATCATTCTTACTTCCTAGTTCAAATTGAATGAAATTTGAAATAGTACCATCGATCAAAAGTCTCTCATAAATTTTCATCGATAATATGCGATATTTACGTGTTCAAATACGAGCAAGTAATTTGTTTTCGTTGGTATAAAATTTTGCACTGGGTTTAATACAATTATGATGTCAGCCTATCAATTACTGACCCAGTATCATTAACTTCGAAACATTGAATTAAAAACTCTGGTGTTTGATTAAAAGTAAAATATTGCGAATATTGTTGTATGCCCTTTTAAACAAATACTAGCGAAATAATAATTTTGATTTTTGGACGTAGTGGTAGTGAACGCGACTCCTACGCAGGCGGAGGGCGGTGCGGCGGTTCGATCCCCGCTCAGTGCAAATACTTGTAAGCATGAATATTATGGCTATTTGCATTGGTCTGGGTGTTGCTATGTATAATAATATGTTCGTATTTACAAAAAAAGTATCTAAGTATGTTTATCCGCATCCTAGATTCCATAACACAAGCTAGATATCTTACCATGGGTCTAGATAGCGTTGTGTAGAATGTTGTGGAAAAATTATTTATTACAATTATAATTATTGGCATATTTATTTTGACTTTTCAGTTCATACAACTTAGTACAGGCAGAGAAGAGATAATATTGAGGGTCAGTCACAGATGAAAATGCGTATATTACCTACTTGAATATTGTTCGTGTGATGAGTAATTTTGACGCCCATTATTACAAAAGTCTGGGTAAAATTGATATTTATCAGTCAGATGAAGTAGTCAGACCACACAACAGTTCTAGACACAATACATTAACAATAATTAATTGCAATTATTTGTTGAATGTGTTGTGTGTTAATAAGGGTAATTACTTACCCATTACATGTTCTATTGTAGGTAAAAGTGTGTAACCGCCCTGTTATGTACGAAAGCGCAATTTTTATATTTCATATTGTTTTATCTAAGAGTTTCCATTTGTGATGACCAATTTGTGGTCGTGGTTCGGTATTCCGCGACAGCCAGGACTTAACTGCGGCTGTCACTGCTGTCAGTTCGTAGCGTTTTAACATCAACTTCTCTGGTATGTCCTAATGAAGCGGCTTATGATGTTTGTGCTACGTTGAAAAATGTTCCTCAAAACTTTTGTCAAACTTTGTGATGAATAACTTCCAACATGTATTTTATTGTTTGTACCTACATGGTTTTCCAATTGCACCACGCTAGAGGGTGAAACGCTGAGATGCAATTCAGAAGATAAGGCCCAACATTTCTGATGCTATTGGTCATAAAATGGTGGTGCCATTGGCGGCCTTGATAGAATGATGCTTTTTCGCGCCCTGTCTGAAGAACCCGGGATTGTAGGAGGATGGAAACACGTGCTTATTTTGAGTATTCAAACTCTTTACCATGCGTCAGATCGGTTAATAAAATTGAGACTTACGACTTTCATAGGTTTTAGCTAATTTTATTTCCAGACTCTTGTTTTATCTATTGCCTTCTGACTCTGATTGATCTCATAATTTACTAGCTTTTGCCCGCGACTCCGCTGGCGTGGATGTCGGTTATCGCGTCCAAACATAGCCTATGTCTTTTCTCATGGTCTAATCTACACCTATACCAAATTTCTTAAAAATCAGTTCGGTGGTTAAGGCGTGAAAGCTGAACATACGGACAGACAGACAGAGTTTCTTTCGCGTTAATAATATTAGTATAGATAGTAAGATGGATTTGTTACTTTGTATCCTGAAGATATTTCATTTCGGTTTTTTGTTTATCTTTATACGTGATTATGAAAAATATAACAAGCAACGTGTACAAAATGGCGTCGAACCAAAACTCGCCTGTATAGAGTAACGAGGGAGGTGAGACCGAACTGTAGTTCCGCTATAAACTTTGGCACTAGAAACAAACACTAAATTGAATGTATCCAGCGGACGGTACAAGCTGGACCCAAGAGAGTTCACTTCGGCTGCGCCATTTCCTTGCGAAGTAAACACGAAATTACTACCATACTGTTGTACTAACAATATACTACAAGTTGGTCATTTCTTGGGATCAGTGTTTGTCTTTGCTGTTTGTTCGGTAGATTATAAACGTTCGTGTATTTTATATTCGGGAGATATTTCTTTAAACATTTTCTGATCATATTTGTTTGAATGAAAAGAAGAAGTTTCCATACAAATATGAATATGATGGTAATGATCCATACCAATAGTATAAATGAGAAAGTAACTCTGTCTGTCTGTCTGTATGTTACGCTTTAACGCCTAAACTGTAGAACCGATTTTGACAAAATTTGGTATAGGGGTAGATTAGACCATGAGAAAGGACATAGGCTATGTTTGATCGCGATAACCGACATCCAAAATTAGGCGATAATTAGAGGACTGTGTAAGAGATAAAACCTCATTTTCACAACCTCAGCATTCATAATCATAGTCGCATCCGAGGCCCCACCACCTCTGAGCCCAGGGTCAGCTCACAACTGTCCATCTTTTTGAACAAATGTATGTAATGAAAATTGTCCATTTCACACAGTCTTGGATAACCCTGGCAGTGAGTCATTGGCACGTATGTCATCATTTACAACATCCAGCCAGCAATTCTTGGGTCTGAATTCTACGGTGATCCAAGTAGAACTCAGACATCCAGGGATTCAGAAATCCAGGCTTACAACGGTTAGATATAAGTAGCAAAGTGCCAAACCAAAAAGGCTTCAGTCAAAAGTCACTGTCCAAAATAATTGTATTTCTTTTTCTGAGACACTGCAATCGTAAATACAGAAGATAAGAAAAGGATTATATTATGTTATCTTTGATTTAGTACGTGTCTATTCTTAAATCAAACAGCTTTATAAATAAATACAGTAATTGTTTTTGTGAATGTTAGACGATCGACCTCGCTTGTGGACATTCGGTTTAATAGAGATAATGTTGAGTGAATAAATCTTGTCTTTAAGATAATAATCTTGAAATTATCTCTAAGCGTTTCAAATGAAAGAAAATATTATTTGAGACTTAAAAAGAAGAAAAAGAAAGTACCTATTCGAAACTAAGAAATTCTAAATTTAAAAATACGTCTGCCTGATGCAAACATGGTATTAATTCAACATCATAGATACAATACAATACATAGATATATTTTACATGTGTACATATTTGCACTGGGTGGGAATCGAACCCAAACTTACTTAATCATATTCCGTGTCGCGCCCAACACTCTCCAACATAAGTTTCGCTTTATCGCGACACAGTTAGTAGTTGAAATAAGCAGTGAAGAATACAAAAATATATTAGCATAATTTTACCCGCCCCAAAAAGCATTTAAAAGTATAATTGAACAGGATTTTTTCAGCCCAACAACTAATATAAAGAACAAAAGAAAAATATGTTTGTGGTGAATAAGAAAAACAAAATACTCACAAAACAGCATTAAAATACACTCATAAAAAAGTTAGGGTATTTGTTTTAACCTCAGAATACACTGCTTGCCCAGTTCTACCACCTTGCCACCTCATAGTTGGATGGCAGTTTATTTGTGAAGAAAAAACAAAACGTTCTACTGAAACGACCAAAGCTGTCCCGGAATGCGAGGCTCGCCGTATTTTCTGAGCAAAACTCCGTGTTGTTTTTAGGAATGCCTGTACGGGTGCAGCAAGAATGCACTGCGTTTATCAGAGCTAGTTGTGTGAACAGCGTGTTCGATTCTCTCATTGAATAAATATAGAGAACACTATTAATTAACATGCATTACATTACAAAAGTTTACTTGTAATCTTACATACACACATATAGTCACGACTGAAAATCCCCGAATAGGTAGGCAGAGGTGTAATAACACTAACATTTTGCCAAATATTATCTTCGGTCCCATGTAATAGGGTGCAATCCTATTGCCGCCAGGCGGGCACTTAGTCATCGGCTGTATGTTTACTGTCGTATAAGAAACAGCCTATCCCTTAGACGCCTTCTACTACACCCAGAGAAAGGGTTCTCTGGGCATCTCGAGGTGTAGGTAATTTGTTGAAGGCTGGCTGTTTCTTTATAAATAAAAATTATAGTTGACTGAATTTTTTATAGCATTTTTAATGCTAACTTTAAAGTTCGAAAAACATCGGAAAAAACGAAACGGTTCAAAAAATCGGAAAAAAAAAAGGAAATGAATCAGGTGTGGCTCAATAGCTCAGTTGGAAGAGTTCCCCCTGTAAGGGAGGGAAGTGAGTTCAAGTCTCACTTAGGCGTTTCATTTTTTCCGATGTTTTAAAAAAATAATAGTTTAAAAAACTAAAAATCACGCTTTTAGCACGCACTGAAAATTACAAAATAATTCGGACATTTATATAGTTTGAAGACTCAAGAGTTTTCCCTTTGCTAAATCTTCATTAGATCGCAGGAAAACATAAACAATTTCAGTTTGTGATGAACGATAAATAATTACCTATGCGAAATGGTTATCAGTAGGTAATCATCTTTATTAAATATTACTATGATTTATTATGAATTAAAGTATGGAGCGTTTATGTAATCTTTACTCTTTTTGGACAGAACGCTCCACGCTTTCTTTCATAATAAATCATAGTAAATCTATACTAATATTATACATGCGAAGGAAACTCTGTCTGTCTGTCTGTCTGTCTGTCTGTATGTTACACTTTCACGCCTTAACCACTGAACCGATTATGATGAAATTTGGTATAGGGGTAGATTAGACCATGAGAAAGAACATAGGCTATGTTTGGTCGCGATAACCGACATCCACGCGGGCGGAGCCGCGGGCAAAAGCTAGTATTTAATAAAGATGATTACTGGATGATGATGGCTCTGTAGTTGTAGATATGGGCCCCGGTAACCTATTGGTGTCGGTAACCCCGTGGGTGTATTGGGCCCCTTTTTAAATACTTTCCTTTCTCAAAATAATTAGGAGAATTTAATACAGCTAATTGAGGAAAACACAACATAAGATTTTTTGTTTACGGAAGAGATTGTTTTTACAATTAGCAACATTTTAACAAACAAAATGACAGTATTTATGCCCATAGCCCTAAGGAAGCTTTCCAATTAGTCGACAGAGTGTAACGTGGACATTATCCGACTACAGTGATGAAGGAGTGACTGAGACATACTTTTGTGAATCGGTTTAAGTATCAAGATACCATTCTTGAAAGATAGTGAAGCCCAATAACAACACTATGTTTAATGATGAATGGACCTTCCAGTAAGATTCGGTGCTAGATCATAAAGGTCGGTCCACGCAGTCTTGGTTGGAAATGAACGTATCGGACGTCATCGGAGCTGATGACTGGCCGTTGTCTAATCCAGATCTTAATCCGCTGGATTATGAATTATGGTCAGTTTTAGAGACTACGGTTTACCCTAAACGCCATGATAATTTGGAGTACCCACCTAAAGCAAATCATACAATTGATAGTGAAGAATTTTCCCATGGAAAAAGTGCGTACTTCTATTGATAACTGAACTCAATGTTTAAAGAACTGTATTGCAGCCAATAGAAACCACTTCGAATAGGCCTACGCTTTTTATATTTTAAATTGTTTTTAATTTATGTATTAAAGTAACACACTGTAAAAGTATCAATTTTTATTTGCAATAGAATTTTTTACACGGTACAGTACGGTACAGTATTTGTGAGAAGACTAGGTATTTGTTAAAAGTGAAAATGACTATATCATAAACTTGTATGTGGCGTAGAGAAAGTCAGTGGAATATAAGGATTTGATTTTATTGACTTATAAAAATAATTTCTCAATTTTACTTGTAAGTATGTAATTTTAGAGGCACTGTACTATATCCACATGATTACACTCACTTATAGATAAAGTGAACTCCATAATACAATTTCATTCCGACACAGCACCATTCTATTACTGAATCGGTAGTGTATCCCTTTCCGGATCAAGACCATTCCAGAAATAGTCCGGTGCCGGGGTCCCGTCGCGATCGCTTATCGGGGCAATTCTGTCTTTATACTATTGTTTCTTTTTAAGTGAACTATCCGGGAATGAATGAGTCAAATGAATGGATTTTTATGTTTGTATTATCTTTAATAGCACGTGATCAGAGGTAAGTATAATAATATCAAACGCGTGACGATAGGTGCCCTTTGTGAACTAAGTAATATTAAATATAACAGTTCCGGGACCTGAAGGAGGCTGCCACTTGCCTTCAACAATGTCAAATCGTGCTAAGTTGTTTTTGATTGAAAATAAAACCGTCTGTCTTTAATAGTGACAGCCGTAGTTACTGATTTCGTTATTACGTGGAATTGTTAATTTTACTATTGATATCTGCACTATCAGGGTACTATAACTTTATACCCCAAAATTAGTGTAAAGGTGGAACCGTACTTCGTTATATATTAATTCTCATTCAAAATAATCGGTCACGTACAACGAGGTGTGTGAGGCGCATTCGTCTCCCTATATATTTGACGAATGCGCGTTTCATTTATTGTATTCGTTTGACTGGCCTTATGTTTTTTACGGGAGCGATTGCCACCTGACCCCAGACCCTGTGAGACTTATTTGTCCTTCGAAGATCTAAGTGGGGTTACGCCCCCCCCCCCCCCCGCTATAGGATCTACCGGTGCATGGTATTACACCCCACATTCAGAATTAGATAGGTCTATAGAATCTATAGGTTTTATTCCATCACCTAAATCATAGTACCTACTTTTACACAACACTACAAAAAAACAAAATATTGATTACCATTAACAATTTATTCAGTTTGAAATTTTTCAGTATTATTTATTTTCCGGGAAAATCGCTTTGTCTGAAAAGGTCACAACCCCGTTATGCTTTAATTAGTCGTTTCTTGTTAATTAAACGGGAAAAGCGTCTTATAATTTGGATAAACGATTATAAGTAAGATTAAGTCAACGGGAATCTTCATTCCGAATAAAGATTTTTATTACGGAATGTTACTCAAGTTTTTTATGTAAACCAATTTTTTTTAAAGAATGGTTTGTGTGAATATTAATGTTAGACCTGCCGGTAGTCGGCTGGGTCTCGAAGTGGCTCTGCATAAAACTGAGGCTCTGTTCTTTAATGGGCCTCAGTGCGTGCCTCCGGAGGATTTCAGCCTCATAGTGAGAGACATTTCCATCGACATCAAGCCCCAGATGAAATATCTGGGGCTCGTGCTCGACGGCCGGTGGAATTTCGGGGAGCATCTCCGAAGACTGGCCCCCAAATTGAAGGACACAGCTGCCGCTTTGGGGCGGCTGCTGCCCAACATGAGGGGGCCGGATGACTCCTGCAGGAGTAGAAACTCCTCTACGCGGGAGTCGTGCGGTCCATGGCCCTATTTGGGTGCCCAATATGGGCGGAGACCCTGACGGTCCATAATGCACGTCTGCTGCATGGTCCGCAGCGTGCAATGGCCAGCAGGGCCCTACCGTGGAACCTGGATGCGAGAGCCCTTTCGATGCTATATCAGTATCGAAAGGAGGCGCGGGAGCAGGGACGGGAATCCGAGCCTAAAAAAATTCTGGCCGTGAGGTCCCAGCTCCACTGGGACATGGTAGCTGAGTGGGAGCTACGACTTGGGGAACCAAGCGCAGGGCACGCCGTAATAGCGGCGATAAGACCCATCATGGAGGAATGGCTAGAGAGGCCACACGGCAGCCTCTCGTACCGGCTGACGCTGTGTCGGATCCGGAAGGAGCCAACGTCCGAGTGCCATCACTGTGATGCGAGTGAGGACACAGAGCTGCACACGCTGACCGAGTGCCCGGCGTGGGACACGCCGAGGCGGGTCCTAGTGGCGGCTCCGGGGGTGTTCGTTCAATTAATTGGTGGTTTTAACCCCAGGATTACTGAAAGAACGGAATAGGTGTGTTGTAATTCGATTGTCAATTACTAAATGTGTTTATTAGCATAAGTCTGAATATTTCTATGTATGATTTTACGAAAACCTATAGTTTTAGTCTAAATGGCACAGTGTAGTCAAATAACATTTATTACTTTGTATTTTTTTTAATTGCATAGCCAGACCAGGCATTTATACAGAATACATTCATTGGAAACTTCACTCCAACGATTACCTAGGTTTGGTAACCGAATATGGCCGAAGTTTCTACAAATGTGGTTTTGATTGTGGATGGAAAAATATTGTTTACACTTTCAATCAATTGCTTTACTTTACAATATCATTTGTATTTGGCACTTTCTTCATCCAACATTGGTGCAATGTTGGACGACACAACCTTCCGTATCGCGACTTGCCTACAGTGGCAAGTCACGATGCACAGTGGGTGCACAGTGTGTTTCGCCGCATCGATGCCTATGTGGAAAAGCAGTTGATTGCCTTGGACATCACGGATTATCTTGCATTAGGAGCGCAGGCCGTAGGTCCCTTCATGCTAATACTTGTCACAGCCGGCATGCTATCTATACATTAACCTGTTGGCCGGATGGTATGTCCTTGATGCCTTGGAAAATGGGCATGCTGCATCAGCAAGAAATGGTACCTATCGCTATGCAGCGGGGTAATACGGCCAGCCTTTTAGGCACGGTACTAGTAGAGGTCGATGGGGAGGAATGCTACAATGCCTAAAATTACAGTTATTTTTAATTTCCTCTTTTAATTTTTTTATATTATATGTATATATTGTACAGTTAGTATTTTAGTTGGCATAGTTTAGTATATTGTAAATTATTGAATTTTTTGTTGTATGTGAACTTAAATACAATTATGAATATTTCTGAATATAATATCAAAGCTAAAGTTCAAAGTTTGATCTCTAATAATGAAATAAAAAGTCTGTTTTAAAAAGCCTCAAATACCTAAATCATAATGCGAATGATAACTGGCGGGTAGAACACTGTTTTCACCCAAAACTCTGGGAGTCCCTTGTCACATCCACTAACGTTGTGTGAAATATCGCGAGGTCAAACCAACCGGTTTGTGCTGACCCCTCGCAAATCCTCACAAGTGGTGAAATTAGGATGTCACACGGATCACAATTAATTGGGTCCAAGCATGGCCTACCCTTAGAAGACAAGTGTGTAAATGGGTGACAAAGAATAACCACAGATTGAGTGTTACATGTCAACGCGTGTAGATAAAATGGGTTAGGATTAAATCACTTCAACACAGAGAGGCTGTGATGTAAGAAAAGCATGTAAAATGATAACGAATAACGTTTTATAATAAAACTTTATATCAGAATAATAAAATTGTACACGACCAAAGTTATGGTTTTATAACAATAATGATGAAAAGGTTAATAGATGATTCAAATTGTATTGTGATTAATATCTTGTAGCATAGATAGCCCCGTAGCTTCGGCAAAACGATCGACTGAATAGTTATGACTACAGAGATATAAAAAAAAATACAATAAACTGTCACTAATATTTTATTGAGAATATACAACTTCTTTTTTTAATCATCAGCTAAAATTTTTGCTATAGTTAGGTGATCAATCCACGTCTTCCTCCAGCACCGACATCACGAGTGTAAAGAATGACATTCCTGTTCTTAAGAACTGGAAAATAAAAATGTGGTTAATAATTCAATATAGAGACAGGAACATCAGTATGAATGAAACGCAAATCGTAAATTTTCTGCAAAATTGCAACAATCATCTGATAATTACAGGGTTTTTTTTTATCGTGCGAACAATCCCCACGGATACCACCCCCACGGAGCCGGCGGAGGTGGTTATGTCGGACTCGAACCGACTAAACGAACGCGCTCTGATACTATACAGTGGGGAACATTTTGACCTTATCTGTAGGGAAAGTACTCCAAATATGGAAGGAATGTTTTCTTTGAGTGCAATTTACTAACTCCAAAATTTAGAGTAGTTACTCTCCATCCTGTACAGAATACCTACATAGAAATCTTTGAATTTATTTATTTTCCACATGCCCTGATGATAACCCGGGATTTATGAGTAAATCACATTTACATTTAACTTACCCAAGTGAATGTCGGCAATGACAATGTAATGGTTCCAAATATGTATATGGGCATTTTATGACTCAGAGCCATGTTAAAGATCCTCACGTTCGTACAATGCCTCGTTCCGTATATGTACCACTTCTCTGTCACCACTCTTTCTAGGGTATCACACTGTATATGAAATATAAAAAATATTTGAAGTGCTAATACCAAATTTAATTATACTTTTATTACAGAAAGTCATTAATAACCCCTAATATTTTTTATGAGAATTGTACCTGTGTACAATTTTGATTATCAATATTATCATTTACTAGCTTTGTCCGCGGCTCCGCCCGCGTGGATGTCGGTTATCGCGACCAAACATAGCCTATGTCCTTTCTCAAGGTCTAATCTACACTTATACCAAATTTCATCACAATCGGTTCAGTGGTTTAGGCGTAAAAGCGTAACATACAGACAGACAAACAGACCGACAGAGAGACAGAGTTACTTTCGCATTTATAATATTAGTATGGATGTATCAGTTCACTCTTCAGGGAAATACCTTGACTATTTACAATCATATGGACATTTTCTTGCTTTACAAGTCCGTACTTTTAGTTACTAATAATAATAATATACAGTTACAATTACAATTAAAATCTAAAGAGAACTTTGTGTAATTACTAACCTCATTTTCGACTTGTTGCCCTAATATGCAGAAACACAATACGACTACAATAAAGCAAAACTCGTGGACGTAGTATTTCATCGTATCCAGTGACAATTTGTTCTGAAACCAAAACTAATATTAATTAAATAAGAATCATTGAAGTATCTACACTTTCTGTTTGTATTTACCATGGAGCCAACTGATTGTAGAGGGCTTTCTCCAGAAAATCACAGTGTTACAATGTTATTTATTTTGTTTATTATGGCAGCAGGAGGGACTGTCACGTTTGTGACACTTAGAGCTATAATGCTTAGAGAAAGATAGACTATTAATTTTCAAATTAATCTAATTAAATTTATCTTCTCGTCCACACATGTTCTTTATTTGTCGTTTATACTGACTCTTTCATTTAACATCTTGGCCTAGTCTCCATGTTTTTGTTTATTATATCTATTGATTTCTTCAGCTATAAATTCTACCAATAATCATACATAACAGAGAATTTATTTTTGAGGTATAAACTTTATTGTGTACGTGCATTCCCTCTTGCGGAAAGGTGTGAGTCAACTTACCGATGCTGTTGCGATCTTCACAGAACAGACGCACACTAACACTGTCGCCACTAATATCAGAGTTAAGTAAAACAGCCTGCAGATATCGTTCAATTTGTGGCAGAATCTAAAAATCAGAAAATGAAATAAGACCCAATTACTTAGCCTGAGGTAGGAATTGTATGTGGAAGGACTTTTTGATATCTGAGTCTGAGCCGTAATATTTGAATTTGTTAATCGTCTAATTGAACAAATGATTGAACAATCTCATTATGATATTATAACATTCATTCACCATAATTGTATAATGTATCACACTTAAATTAAATTAAATTGTCTTTTGTGCGTACGTCTTTGATACGTACGAGGGAAAGACAACCTAACCTGAAACCTCTACTGATTGATGGACGAGTTCTTATTATTGTCCTTGGTCCCTGCAATGGTACCTGCAAGGACCGCGGGGAAAACAACAACCCGTGGTCTCTGTCGTAATCGGATCACGGGCAAAAAAGGATCAGGCGCAGGCTTTCTCTTCAACGTCCGACACGATTAAATAGAAGTAAAAGAAGAGATTTAAAAAATCTTGGACGGACCTATAACTCCAAAGTGCGAGCTTTGGATGAAAACGGAATTGGAACTCAGATGATAATGACGGTAATGCAAATTGTGATAGTGAGTGCTAATACTAACCGTTTTACTTTTATATAATGGTCCACACATTGAGAGAATATGATCGCACAGTAAGCTTTCCATCTGTCATTTTGCTCGTCCGTCATTTCCAACACCAGTTCGTTCAGATGTAGAAGGATAAACGACAATATCCTCAATTGGCGAATCACCTGACTGAGTAGCAAAATTATTGTTGATTGAAGTCCTGGGTAAGCTATAAAAGTAAACAGCTCATCAGTATTCGCATCACAAGGTATAAAAGCATATCTGCAAATTATGCGATTTAGTATAGGTGAATAACAGGCAAACATAAAGAAGACATTTGAAAAACCTTATTTTCTGCTACCATTAGAAGCCTTCAAAATAATCGAACTTATTCAAAAATCCCTACGATTGGATTATAAGTGAAGTGCGAAAAAAACAACTATGAGGGTTACATGATTCAAACTTACCAATGCTACACAAATGAGCACTATAAACGTTGAATATTAGTGATACGATGTACACATTGAAATTTGTAAGGCTCCATGGAAACCACATCTCAAAACCTAAAATTAAGATATTTTATGAGGTGGAATGCGTCAAATACGAAGTATCTAGATTTGAAATTGATAATAACAGTAACAAAAAATAGTAAAAATATATGAACTTACCTAAAATACGTTTGGTCTCATCTTCACTCGTAATCATCTGGTATATTGGCTTGCAAAGATAAAGAATAACGCATAAGTAAACAGATGCTACGTAAACCTTTAGCAAAAGCCTTGTGTATTTTAGTATGTTCTCCTGAGATTCACGTACGAGCTGCCGCAACTCCCTCAACTTAGCGGTATTTTGGGGCACCCTTATAAGGTATTCTATGAAAGGCATCTCCAGCATAGGCTCTTTAAATGCCATTTCGTTGAGATATTCACGAAAATCATTTCGGAAAATTAAACACACTCCTAACGTTATCGTCATAATTACTCCTGTAGTCCAAATACATGCTCCTTCTATGCATAGATTGAGGTCATAGGAATTTGTGACGACAAATCCAGTTGTGAATATAAAACATAAGACACCAATAATAAAATTTAAGATTTGCCATGACAACCATAATTTGGATTTCCAGTTTTGGTTGGCAAAGATAGAGATGCCAGCAAAGGATAAAACCCGGTGGAAGGTCTTAAAAGTTTCGTGTATAGTGAGAGACATGATATCAGGAAATGTACGACTAATGTGAAACTCGTTTCATTGGGGATTAACACTGGTACAGGCAATTACAATGGTGAAGATACGTAAAATGTATGTGGTTATTTAAAAAATAATACAGGTTTTGAAATTGACTTAAGAGAGGCGTGTAACAAAAACACACTCCAACATATTTTCTTTAAAAGAAATAAATTGATCTCAATGCTAAAACTATGTTTCTTGAAATAAAATGATTAGAAATATGATATTTTTTGAAGAGGGCAAGGTACGATATTAATTTCAATGAGTTGATATAGCGGTCAAACGAAAGCCTATTTATGGATGATTAATTAAATTATGAGTACGACGATATCTGATAATATCACATTCCAAAATTGTTCTAATAATTGTATTATAAATTTGGTCTATTCATTGTTAAAGGCATATTTTGCCTACAAACCTATAAATCATGTAAAATTGTTTTGTTGTATTGTTCATTAAAACACTTACTAGAATAAAAATTTGAATAGGTAAAGCACTAAGTTAAATTCAAACCTGCAATAATGTAGCTATTGATCACTTCTCTTCGTCAGACAAGTTATATAAGAGCAAACATTGCTTCCATAAAATAAACATTTAACAAAATAAATAAACATTCTAACGCTTCTCAACTCAACTGTACTTGTCACAGCAATCATCTTTAAGGGTTGTACTTAAAAAAATGACAAAATGATATACGGAAACGTGTCAAGTACGTACGAAATAAATACTTGAGTGACACTTCTTTGATACTCCGATTTATAAATCTGAGAAAAATTCTCTTTGAATATTTGAGTGACAGGTAAGGTGTATTTTTTAATATATGGGTTTAGTAGGCTTTGTTATTGTACGTTTTATTTTTATCGCTCTAGAGCTCATAAAAATTGAAATGTGTAACAATTTTGTATTATTATCTACTAAGTAAGTAACTGTTACACGGGGCTGCGCTAGTGTAGAATTTGGATCTGGTTTCCCATGGGAACCTGTTTCTGGAATGAAAAGCCTATGTATTAGTCTAGATTGTAATCTATCTTTGAAATTTTAGTCAGATCTGTGAAGCCGTTAGAGCGCGATTGAATAACAATCACACAAACATCAGCACAAAATTTTCTGAAATACTAAACTTGTGAGTAAATTAATTGCAATGAAACATTTTGTAGCACGTTCCAATTAATTTGTTTGAATTGGTATTATGTTATGTATATATAGCAAAATATTTCCATCTTCTAAATCGGTTATAATGTGGTAGAAAAATATTTCGATACTGAAACTGTGTATCATATTCGACGATTCTTCTATAGTTGTATAGGCATACAAAAGTTGTGTGAAGAGGCAATTCCGGTCATAACGTGATACTTGCGCCGCTTCGTGCGTGTGCTTACGACGTAATGGGACGTTTCCACTGAGTGATGATCGAACGGTGGCGACAGGAAACAAAATATGAAGGGTTGCTAGTTATTTTTCCGATAGACATTCCACAGTAGCTTTGTGGAATCCTCTCTACACATTTTGCTTATTGAATAGTTGTATTAAGTTGGTACGTAATGGACTCTTTGAACATGTTTTTGGCGGACGTGAGAATGTAATGAAAACAATTTAACGAATAAAAAAAAAACTTAATTAGAACATCAAACTAAAAAGTAGAAGTAATTGTTCGACGATAAAATTTTTGGACCCACAAATGATTTTTTTAAAGACAGCGCGACTTGGACATTAAATTAATAACAAAACATAAACTCATGCCTGTATTCCCCGAAGGGGTAGGCAGAGGTGCTAGCACCCACATTTCACCAGTTTATGTTTAGGTCCCAAAGTAATAGGTGGCGAGCCTTTTGCCAATAACCGGGCACTTATAAACCTGCGATAAATACACACATAACTTCGAAAAGCATCGATGTGCCATGGTAAACCTGGGATCGAACCCGAGACCTCATCTCAGCAGTCCATTACCCATACCACTAGGCTACCGCAGATAATTAAGTGTTGTGTACATTAATTAAGTGTGTACTAAATATATTTATTTAGGATTTACACGTCGCGTCTGTGTAAAAACATATTTACATGTCCGTGTATTTTTTTTATCCAATACTGATTTCCAATCAAGCTTAATTTGATTTCAAAAATATGTGACCCCATCTTAACTTCAGTTTTTGTCTACAGAATGTGGGTCACGCGAGCGGTGTGCACGCTCTGTGTGTGGTACGTAGTGGTGAGCGCCGAGTGGCACTGCCCCGCATTGAGCACGCGCCCTTCAGCTGAATGTTCCTGCGACTTGCCCCACACACTACGGTGCGCTGGTGACCATACTGCACTACAGGTAATTATATCTGTGTCATTGTATAGATAGATAGATAGATAGATAGATAACTCTTTATTGTACATCAGTAAATTTACAATATTACAAGTAGGTATCAAGTAAACAGTTCAATGTACAATGGGCGGCCTTTTATATAGATATATATAGAATCATAGGATAAGTAATAGTACTGCCAGAATGTGGTGTGCTTGCTTTGTGTGGTATGTAGCGATGGGTACCGAGTTGTATTGCCCCACGCTGATACGCGACTGCTATCAGACTGTCAATCTGACGGTGTTTTGGCAACCCGAAAATAGAATTGTGTAATACCACCAGTACGAATTTGCCAGTGCCAAACCTTGTTTCGTCCAAAGGCGATATCGAAGTATTGCAGTTCTTGGACTTTTTAGGGCTCCAACTACCCGTAACGACTGCGATAGATGTACATGGCAACCGGGACCATGCATACAAATATTAGGGTTGAGCGGGGATCGAACCCGCGCCTCCTGCGTAGCGGCCGTGTTCACTACCACTATGCCACAGAGGTTGTCCATGGCCACATTGGCCATTAAATGCGTCATAATATGAAAAATATAACCACAACACTTTCACGTGCAATAATGTTTACAATACAGCAACCACCAATATAAAAACAAGATAAGTGGTCTATGTCATGTCAAGAACAGAAACAATAGCAAAAATAAACTTACAATCAAAGAACTTTGTCATAGCACCAATAAAACGTGGATAAGGCAAGCGGACCGCAAACGGACATTGAAAACCACTGCTACCTTATTTCCTGTAAATCTTTCAATACAGTGCGGGAAATGATCTGTGTTACCTAATACCGGTACCGATATAAGTTTCCATGATAATATTGTTGACAGAACAAGTCGTCTGCTTACAGCTACTTGTATGCATGTAATATATAATTAGCAATAAAACTGAAAATAAGAGAGCAATGATACAAATTAAAAATTAACATTAAACTTAAATTGAACAAAATAAACTACTTAACCAAAATACACCGGGAAAAAGAAGTGCTCAAATGGGATTTGAACCCACGACCTTTCCCTTACAGGGGGAATGCTCTTCCAACTATTGAGCCACACCTGAATCACTTCAAATTTCCGTCTTTAATGGTGACGGTGGAGCCATCCACCACCTTTCTTACGAGCTGTTGGAACCAATGAATGATTTTCCAACCATTTTTTCACATTGATTTTTGATGACTTCGCTCCGAGGTGTGGCTCAATAGCTTAGTTGGAAGAGCATTCACCCTGTAAGGGAAAGGTCGTGGGTTCAAGTCCCACTTGAGCACTTCTTTTTCCTGATGTATTTCAAGCTTAAAAAAGTTAGCATAATAAACTTCATTCAAATACTAGAGATGCCTTTGCAAGCCTCGCTAAGAAGTCATTTGACGACTCCAAAATGTATTTTTTCTTAAAAATCCAAGAATCAGTCTAAATAAAAAAATTGTAGAAGCTATTATACCTATGTTGAAATAAAACCACGTTTCGGCTGCTTTTCAGCAGCTATGATCGCGGTGTGAAAAGCACCCGAAAGGTCGGTTTAAAAGTAAATAATAACAAATATATCAGGATAGAATCCTTAAAAAGTGGATTTATTTCAAAGAGTGACATTCGCGTACACTTTAGAAAATATCGTTAGCTATTATAGTTTGTTCACCCTATTTAAAATTAGAACAGGCGATCTCTCACTGCTGTGATGATAACAAGAGAAGTTTAACTCCATTACCCGTCCTAAATTAATCCAGCATGTATAAATGAAGCAATTATAATAGAATTAAAATTTTAGTTGGCACTAAACCTAGACCAGACCAAACATTTCTCAAACCATTTAAAATTTAACTTTCATCACCAAGCGTGCTGCCGACACATAAATCTTAAAGTACCTTGACCGTATGTAACATTCAGTACACTTAACATACTTTAGCACACTGAGTTAACTTCGTGACAAAATACTACCTAGCGAATTTAAATTTTTAAACCGTATCTAGATTAAACTTCAAAATACAAGGCTATGAAAATCCTCAACTTTTGTTACCTTGGAAAAGTGATACTAGCTATGCAAATAGTAATATTTGTTACCGTTAATGTGCGAAAACCAGTTAGATTGCTGATTAAATAACCACCGTTCCCAATACCATACTGACAGTTAAAGATAGATCGCACCTAAGTGCTCGGCTGTATATATTCAAAACATAGTAACTCCTATTTCACACCAATTTTGGAAAATAAAATTATACTGCGAAACGCTTTCCCGCAAAAAAAATCATTTACCATGTTTTC
This sequence comes from Eilema sororculum, assembly GCA_914829495.1. NCBI lineage: Eukaryota > Metazoa > Arthropoda > Insecta > Lepidoptera > Erebidae > Eilema > Eilema sororculum. Next base: position 7,878,955 of record OU618532.1, read on the forward strand.
AATTTAAACAGCCTATACGTCAAATTTGACTGTTGCGATCTATCTTCAACTGTAAGTATGTTATTGGGAACGGCCGTAGGTGATTCTACAGATTACCTGCCCGCATCAGTTAAAGTAATCGGCAAAAAATTACTTGAGTTCTTACATTACCAAGTTAATATGCAGGCTTTCTAGATAATCTGTAGATAAACGACAAGATACGGTAAAGTGTATAACACAAAAATATTTTTTTTTTTACTTTTTAGCCTATCAAACACCAACCGTGCCCGGGCACCGCGAGTCTATTGTTTATCTATTGTTTTTTTGCGTGGCATGACAGGTTACGTCAATATTTTTAGTCATGATTATGCATGTCGTTAACCAGGATCCAGACCCAGGAAACGAACTGCTGCGGGCACTAAAACAATTTTTACTTATACGAGTAAAATCAAGACAGAAGGGAAAGCTGATGAAGTTTGTAAGCACAGATGGTGTCTGTGTCTGCCTAGTCTGGAGGGAAAACAGTGATAGCATAGTATTGAAGGAATGTATTAATATAATCTAAGCTTACGTTATAAAATGTTCCGTTCCGCGGGCACTTTGCGTCTTCAATGAATAGAACACAATATGACCAATGAAAAACGGTGAACATCTTGACCCTGCCAATCAATGTTACTATCAGTTATTACTCCTCTTAACAATATCAGCTCCAGAGCAGACGCTCTTTCACAATAAACGTTCAAAAAACTAAAAAATAAATTTCTTGTTACCCGACTACGGCGAAGCCAAAAGGAGGGTTATGATTTTGACAGGCTATGTATGTATGTATGTATGTATGTTCATTTGTTCCCTCATAGCTCCTCAACTACTTATTAGAACTAGACATATGAGGTATCTTTACAAGCGGCTTTATTGTCCGATGGTTATAGGCTATATGACGTGTCACTCAATCTTGTGTGGCGCCCTCTAGCGCTCATAAGGTACTGTGTTAAAAAATAAATTTGAGATAAATATGCCGTGTTTGGTATCAAATGAAAGGGCTTGAGAATCACTTTTAAAATATGTATAAATTATTAGCTTTACCTTGCCCCAAAATAATGTAAATAAAAAATAAAGTTTAAAACTAAAACCCGAGTACCGAAAAGTCACACGCTAAAATGTAACAAACAAGAAAATATCAAGGATAGCCGTGGTCGTGTGCCACTTACTCTAACAAAACAATATATTCTAGGGTAAAGTGGCATACGACCACGGCTATCCTTGATATTTTCTTGTTTGTTACATTTTAGTGTGTGATTTTTCGGTAATCGGGTTTTTTACCTATCTAGGGACAAGGAATGATTGACATGACAAAATAGAAAAAATCATGCAAAATTCTGGTAGCTCAGTGATTGCAACTGACTGACACCCTGATTTATTTATGTACTGTAAATAAACTGCTATCGAGTAAAAAATCACTCACACGCATTTGTATCCGGCAGGAAATGGGTAAAAATAGTGGGCTGCTTTCCCAAGCGTGAAGTGTTTTGAAGTCTGCAAAGTTTTAGCAACTACTTGCACTTGATTCATGATTTATATCTAATATGAGTACTTTCAAAACTACCCTAACACACGAGTGATCTATAGCTAAGTACTTCATTTCGTAATCTTTTTGAAGTCATACTTCAATTTTGTAGATGAACACACTGTGTGAAATCATGGAAGTACTACGTAGTATAAATAGCTATATATTAAAACAATAATACTACCCTATTCATTTAGAACATTAACTTTTTTATTTACAAAGGCCCTGCAAGCATTTGTTTGAATTTTCCAAATTCGTTTGAGTCCCTATTTCGGTGTTTAAATACTGGTTTGGCCAAAATTCTGAGGGATATTTATCTTTGTGCTCTTTTTATGAAACGGGGTGCGTAAAGATTCAAGGGACTTGTTAAATATAGATTTTTATGCAAATTTTGGGATTAAACAGAAGGGTGTATTTGATTTAGCAACTTGGCTAGGGTTTTGTGAAAGAATATAAAATGTCACCAATTAAACTAACTCACATTGTATCTATGCTAAGTAATAAGTATTTGGATTTTAACAGGGATAGTTATGTTGATTTGAAAGAAAACATATTTGTGAACTAACTTTAAACTTCGCACTTAAATCTCTAGAGCAGAGCTGAATGAGGTATTTCTCAACTTTAACATTATTCTTATATCCTTTAGTTCTTCATAATCGATCAAGGGCACTTAACACTCTCATTGTAAGACGTTTATTGACGTCAAGATCTCGAAGGGTGTGATCACAAACCCTACTCAAAGTCTCCTCTACTCACGCACCTGCCAATCGATCGCTTTTGTTTACTGAACTTTGACCAAGTGAATTGTGGCTCACACCAGACCACTACTACGAGTTACAACAAGGAATGACATCAGTTGTAAGAGTGTTAACGTGTGACGATACGGATTCAAATTTCGTCCAAGTATACTACCGACGTTAGTTCCTCGTAATGCAATCAATATGACTAAAATAGATAGGTTAACAGGAATACTCGTAAAATAATTGTTCTATGTTGAGGTAGACTTAAAAAAAATCAAGTTTGTTTTAAGATGTCGATTATCTAGTTATTTAGCTATAATTTTAGTTTGACTTGATTGTTTTCGTTTAATTTGTTTGAGTCAACGTAATATTATGTTTCAAGTTCGATGTTCTGACACGAAGAAAACTCTAAACAAGTTTTTATTACGATTCCCGTTCCCGAGGGCCAACTGTTTACAATGAAACCTTTATATACACAGAGCAACAAACAACTTCCACGGTTATAATATTAGTAAGATTATTACTACTTCAGTCCTTAAAAACTATAGTAAGATCAACTGAAAGGTATTGTTTCTTAATCAACGTCCATCGGCACTGTACAAATACGATCGCCATTTGACCTCGGCGATATTTGGACGAATTGTTTGTGAGCAAATTTTACGCAAACTTTTGGCTGAATCATTATTATAACGTACAAGTTGGTAGACAAGCACACGTCGTTGATGGAAAGTGGTTACCGTGGCTTATGGACGTAAGTACTATGCAAGTAGGGTAAATATGGGGGAACTGGATCACATAGCTCCAGGTTCCCCCATATTTACTATTAGTTTCATTCATAGTATTAATTCATCATATCAATTCAAAGTGTTATCCTGTTATCTATTTGTAACTCTTCGTACATGGTATGATTGTAACAAGTATTAATCGTTACTTATGTGTTTGTTTTATATATTAGATATTCTAGTTTCATAAACTAATATTATCTGTGATGAGCAAAACAGGCATAGGTCTCACAAAACTTTTTACATCAGTAAAGGTTTAAAATATGACTTTACAAACTAGGCATTAAGCTTTCATCCGCCGCACTCAGTTCATTTCCGTAACCCCACTGCGTAGCATCGCAGCTGACATCGTTTTTCTTATTGCTCCGCTCTAAAGAGTCGCAGCGTGATGTTATATTACCTATATCCTTCCCTAGGAATTGGGTGTAAAAAGATTCTCTAGTGCCGGCACAATCGTAAGCACAAATTGGAATAATTGATTTATTTGTGGCAAAATTGATTTAGTCACGTTATAGATTCAAAGGATGTCTGATTTTGAAATTGACAGATCTTGTAAAAAGAAACAAAACGTGACGATTTTTCATATAATACTGAACTCATAACAATAAAACTTTTTTTTCGAATTATCTCTAAGCCGTGGATTAAACCTGTGGCCGCGGGGAGGCATTTTTAACCGACTTCGAAAAAGGAGGAGGTTCTCAATTCGTCTGTAAACATAATATATTTTTTTTTATGTTTGTTCACCGATATCTCCGCCAATTATGGACGGATTTCAAATTTTATTTTTTTGTTGGATAGGGTTCACTTCTGAGGTGGTCCCATTTTCACCAGGTCAAGATCTGATGATAGAATCCAGGAGAAATCGAGGGCAACCATCGAAAATTGTATGGTCGTATGGTACTTTTGTTACGTAATCATGTATTACTCATAGCATATAGCTTCAGGGTGTCAACATCTGATGCTGCTGTGCTGATCATGAAGCTACTGAACTCCTTAACGGTTAGGAGTTGGGAGACAGTACTGCCATTGGTGGATGATAAATATTTAGTAGTATGTAGGGCTAACGTGTTGCTTGTGAGTTATACTTGAATCAACTTCTGATGCTGCTGTGCTGATGATGAAGCTACTGAACTCCGTAACGGTTAGGAGTTGGGAGACAGTACTGCAATTGGTGGATGATAAATAATTTAGTATACTACTAAATAGGGCTAACGTGTTGCTTGTGAGATATGCTTGAATCAACTTCTGATGCTGCTGTGTTGATAGTGAAGCTATATAACTCCTAAACGGTTAGGAGTTAGGGGACAGTACTGCAATTGATCGATGGAAACTAGGTAGTAGTATGTAGGGCTAACGTGATACTCGTAAGTGTTGGTGCTACTTCTGAGATAATCACGAAATTTCAGAGTGAAATAGAGACAATTCCTCAATTAATAATAATAGCAGCATCAGATAATAATAATAATATATACATATAATAAATCTGTAAACGATTGATGTCTGTACATGGAAAGGAAATGTGAAAAATTGTTATAGGGGGACTTTATAAACGTAATAGAAGCCAAATCAACGTTTTTTGGAATTTTTGTCTGTTTGTCTGTTTATCTGTTTATCTGTTTCACTGTTTCACTGTTTCACTGTTTCTCTGTTTCTCTGTTTCTCTGTTTCTCTGTTTCTCTATTTGTCTGTGAGTTTGTGCACGCTAATCTCAGAATTGGCTGAACGGATTTGGTTGCGGTTTGCACTAATATATTGTGGTAGGCCTCACTTAACATTTAGTGTTTGTTTTATTGAAATCGGTTCATAAATAAAAAAGTTATGTCAATAATAGCATATCACGGCTAACAATTTGTGATTGTGTGAATAGATCGACCCAATAAAGAAGCAACAATGCTTACAAGAAGATATTATTTCGGTCATAGGAATCTGAAGAACTCCGAGAGGCCAGAGTTCTACATATCAGCCAAATCAGGTCAGGTTACTGCAGAATCTTCGGCACAGCAAGTGTCTCGATAGAATCCACATTGTTCTCGAACGATTTTCTCTCGAATCCAACAAATTAGGAAGCAGCTGGTTCGGTAAAAAGACTCCTGGCTTTCATAATTATTATCATCACGCTGTTATTATAAGGAATGGGACAGAATGTTTTTATGACATAATATGTAATATGTAAAGGTCTATTTCACACTATGGTTTCATGGTATCTGTGGCTCAATACGTCTGCGGTGGACTTGTAACTTAGCTGAGTCGCGTTCGAATCCACCTAAAATGTAATTTTACTTTTTTATGGTTTTTTATTTACTTTTGTTTAACTTTATTATTTTACTTTGTATTTGTTGTATTTTATTGTATTTATAGTTTTATTTGAAGTAAAATATAAATTCTATGCTTAGTATTCTATATGTAGTACGTAAAACTATGCTGTGTCACAGTAATAGTAGAACTTAATATATAATATTCTTAGATCTATACAAAATTCTTCATTTAGGAGAATGAAAAAGTGGTCCCACACGCCTGAGAAGTCATAAAACTGAAACTGGTATCCCCCATTGATACCGATTCTACCACATCGGGGCAAGCGCAATATTGGAATCAAATTGATTAGAATTTAACAGAGGAATGGGTCATTGGGGGTATTCTGGGGTTAGGTACCTCAGTATACCTGCCTTGGTTACCTATCATAAATAGGCGGTCTCAACGTGAAGAGCAGGGATGGCTTCGGGTAGGGTAATGGGTAGCCTAAGCTATCACCATCAAAGCCGCGCTCATGGAGGAAGTAAATCATTGCACCTTCTTTGAAGCACATTACATATTCTGGGAGATAGTTGTCCCTATCGTATTACCGTCTCTACCATGGTGAATGTTCTGATGAGCTATTTCAATTAGTTCCACCCTCTCCTTTCCTACACAGGACAACGCATGCAAGGCTCAGATGTCATCCACATACGGATCAGAATATTCCATCAAGAACCAAGTGGTTTGGTGACCCATTCCTATGTCGCACCATTGAGACCTGAAATCCCTGCCAGCTCACGGTTTACTTCTTCCTACAGTCCCGGGCCCTTTAAGGGGGGCGTGAAAAGGCTTCTGATGATCCCATAAAGATGAGTGCCACCATTGTTAAGATGGTACACGTTTATAAGTTTAAACAGTTATTATTATAAGAGATCCGGTTCTTAGCATTCCATGGATTCACCGTGCGGTCGCCGGGTCCATGGCGTGGTACAGAGAGGAACACTGTGACGGCGCCTGGAACTTGCGACCCAGGTGTAGGTTTAGGGTGGCCACCTTGTGATGCATCAGCGCTCACCTCCACCATCAGTCGTGTTCCCCCCTCTACCTATCCAAATTTGGTAAGATCCTATCAACGCCGTTTTAGATATTCGTTTGAGTAAAGAGCTTACTGAAGCTCTTGGCAATCCGAGGTCTTTAAATAAGTTATACAGGGATTTAGCTGGAATTCCCCTTGCTCCTACTTCCACGGCGTAGAGTTTAACCACATAGCCATTTTTGGTTAACTCGTTGGTCAGGTCAAAGTATTTGTTTATTTTTATAGCGTGGTCTTTAGGTATGTTAGTTTCCCACGGTACTGTGAGTTCTACTAGTACTGCACGCTTTTGCTGTTTAGAAAATAGGAATATATCGGGTCTGGATGACGAGGCACAAACATCCTCCGGTATTTTATAGTGTTTCTCATACGAATCTGCGAGTAATGTCCAGTCAGCGGCTGCTATCAAAATTGAGTACGGCTTTTGATTTGTCTTTTTTGAGCAGCCTTCCTTTACAAACGCGACGTCATTTCTTTGGTTTGTGGTTAAACCATTTTTCGGGTTACAATCATCTCGTCTTAAACGCAACTGGTAGAAGTAGCCACTGGTCTAAAACGCAGCTGGTCACTGGGTTTAAATCGCACCTTGTCTAAAACGCTTCCGGTCTAAAACGCAGCTTGTCTAAGTATCAATTAGTCGAAAAATACAAGTCGCCTGAAACGCAACTGGTCTATAATGCCAATAGCACAACCAGTTGTGCTAACGTAGTTGTGCCTACCTGAGGAAAACGGGCTAAATAGTATCTCATTGTCGATTATTTTAAAAGAAGAGAATTAGCTATTAATAGTTATGTATTTTATTACCTTAAAACATAGGAATAATCAAACACTATAGAAAACTATAAAACTAAAAATGCTCCCTGTACAACTAAAAATGACTCTTACTTTAAACCACATAACAACTTAGCCCAAGTTTATTCAATTTTTGGAGAAATTACTACAAGAAGCGAAAATACTAGATATTTTAAAGCACAGAAAAGAGAAGACTGCTTTAAACAAATCTTTGTACTACACTATTGTTTATATGTATATTTTTTATTTCTTGCTTCCGTTATTTTCTCTAGACAATCGAATGCTGTGACCAATCCATTTTCAAAAGCAGTCAATAACTTCGAGTACTCAGCATTGAATATTTATCTCCCATTTTCTTTTTATTATTGACTGTGCTTTAAAATGTCTTGTATTTTCGCCTCTCGTAGTTATTTCCCCAAAAATTGAATAAACGTGGGTTTTGAGGGCACTCGACTATTTAATGTACGATGCCATGCTTCAACACTAGGTATTTGTCGTTCGGTGCTTTTCATGAGCAGAGCTAATCATTGGCAAAGACAGCCATTGTCTGTTAACATAATGATGGAATTTTTGCATATCTTCTGTATTTTAGACCAGTTGCGTTTAAGACGAGATGATACTTAGACCGGCTGCGTTTCAGACCAGATACTACTTCTACCAGTTGCATTTAAGACGAGATGATACTTAGACCGGCTGCGTTTTAGACCAGATACTACTTCTACCAGTTGCGTTTAAGACGAGATGATTGTAACCCCATTTTTCGCTCTAGCTACCGCCAAACTTACCGCCTCACGTACGATTTCTAATACCTTATCATGTCGGCGCGAGTAATGACCCCGGTCTAATAGCGTCCTACAACCCACCAGTAGGTGCCTAGCAGTACCAATTGCTTCACCACATGAGTTACATGTTTTATCTGTGGCTTTTCCCCATCTGACAAGATTGCTTTGGTCGGGGAGGGTCAACTGGAATGCATTGAGATAGAATTTAAGGAGAATAAACAGTTCTTAACCGACTGATAAAGAAATGAAGTTCCGAACAGCTTGGTTCGAGGCGGCATTATTTCTACCGTATGTGACTGACGGAAGGAAGGAGAGATTAGTTGAAAGACTCCTAATAGGCTCTTTCACTCGCCATGGTGCGGTAGTAATGGTAAAATACAGCCAGAGAGACAACGTCTTTATGCAACTGCAGACATTATACAATGTTAGTGACCTGATGACTACCAACGCACGCCGCTGCGACATTATCGATTCCGTCTAATAAGTAGGTATCTAATAGTAAATATGTAAATCTATCCCAGAAATGATAACAGTACGCCAGGAGAAGCCAACCTATGTATTAGGTATATAAAAGATACCGTTGCTCCTACTATATAAAAGAGACTGAATGTGGGCAGTGAACACTCAGTTCCGGTAATGAAATTTACACAGACTATTTCAGACCAAAAAAATCCGCCACGTGGACATCAACTCCAGTATCAATTTGGAAGTATCTACATCATCTGCTGGAAACAAGCTTACCAATACAAGGAATATATAGCATAATGAGGCTATATGATCCCATCCCAGTCAATGCTGTATTTGCTCTCTTGCCCACTGCGCCCCTCTTCTCTACCTGTGTGTAAAGCAAAGAACAACGATGTGACTATGGTCGATGGAATTTATCATAAAACTGGAACTACCCACCATTGGCTCGGCAAAGAAGAGAACCACTGCTAACTGCTCAGGGCGTGCAATGCACCGGGTTTTCTTGAAACCATTTTGTGTAATACTTGATGTACTTATTTTAATTTGTTCAGCTCGTAAGTGGTGGCAGCATGTTTTAAGAATTTGGGAGGAGGGAAGAATGCATTAAAACTGGTGAACATTACCAAGTCCACATATAACGATGTTCATCACATATTTGATAATGGTTTCGTCAGCCAAATGTTGAATTTTTCAAAATCCTTCCGCAATATTTGCCAAGCCCATAGAAGAAGTCTGTCAATTTTCGTAGTTTTCAATAGTTTAATAAGTACCTAATAATTTCATACATATAAGTCAGTCACTCAAAAGACTGTCTTCATAATATTTCATTTAAAAATACAAGGTGGAAGATGGCAAGCAAGTTTTCGAAATGATTTGAATACAGTTTCGTTTCTTTTTTAAAATAAAGAAATGTTTCCTTTGCGTAAAATTAACTATTTCCAGTATTTCGAGTACTTCCGTTCCACCGTGTTTAGTAATGAGTTTGAGCTATTCCGAACTAAACGCGGACGAAGTGGCGGGTAACAGCTAGTAATAAGTATGTTTATAAAAGGGTATATCTACTCCTGAGGTGGCCTTTTTTATCGTGCGAAAATCCCCTCGGATTCCCCCGCCGGAGCCGGAAGGGAACGGTTTATGTCGGACTCGAACCGACTAAAACCGTACGCCGACTGAGGGTCGTAGTGCTAAGCCGGCCCACTAAAAAGGGAAAAACAAATGTTTTAAAAAAATTGAACCGACTTCAAAACCAAATAGGAAAAGAATGTTTAAAATAACAGAATTTAGGGACAGAATTTAGAGATTTCCGATCTGTTAGAAGTCGGTGGCAACTTTGTTTTCTGGTGAACCACCGGCTGTACCTGAATTACCTGCCATTATGCATTTAAATGAAATATCGGTCATTTCAATACAAAAGTCGGTATCAAGTCAAACAGGTAAAATAATAATATAGTTAAGTATGATAGGTCACCCTACCCACAAGTCATTTTACCTACATTAATAGCATTATAGCAGGTCAGGCACAGCAAACAAAGTTGGCACCGACTTCTAACAGATCAGAAATCTCTAAATTCTCTCTCTAAATTCTGTTATTTTAAACATTTTTTTCCAATTTGGTTTTGAAGACGGTTCAATTTTTTTAAAAACATTTAATTGGTGTAACTAGATTACGAAAAACATCGGAAAAAATGAAACGCTCAAGTGAGACTTGCACTCACGATTTTTCCCTTACAGGGGGAATGCTCTTCCAACTGAGCTATTGAGCCACACTTGATTCATTTCAAATTTCCCTTCTCTTTATATCCGTCTTTAAGGGGCGAGGGTGGCAGTGCCATTTACCAAAATTCTTACGAACTGTTGGACAACAATGAATGATTTTTCAGCCATTTTTAAACATTGAATTTTGATGATTCCGCCCGGATATTTGACTGAATTTTTATAGCATTTTTAATGCTAACTTTAAAGTTCGAAAAACATTGGAAAAAATGAAACGCTCAAGTGAGACAAGATCTCACGACCTTTGCCTTACAGGGGGAATGCTCTTCCAACTGAGCTATTGAGTCACACTTGATTCATTTCAACGTTTCCTTCTCTTTATATCCGTCTTTAAGGGGCGACGGTGGTGCCATCTACCAACATTCTTACGAACTGTAGGAAATATAATATTCAATTGAATATTAAATTGAAATAATATTCAATTAAAAATGGTTGAAACTACACTGTTGCACTGTTGTAAGCGTTTCTCTGTTATGATTTATTATGGTATTTGCAAAAGTGCCGAATACGTCACTCAAAACAACACAATTGATCAATATTATAATATAATATTATGTTTACTTTTAAACTAACGTCAGATATTAATTAACACATACAGACTACAAACCTGTGTTAAGTATAGCCCTAAATCTAAAAACAAAGCATTCAGTCACTTTACATCATACCTCTAAGAATGCCGTAAGGTGAAACCGGTCAGGTGAAAAATAAAATATAGTGGAAAATTACAAAGTCTCTTACTCAAAGCAATTTACTGTTCTATATTTCTCTCCCAAATACTATAAAATAATATATTCATCATTGCACGTAGGTACGCACAAATCGACTCTATATATTAAATCATTAAGTGACTTTACAATTAATTGCAAAACAAGTACCGATCTCCTTACATTAAATTTAATTGAGCGAGTTAAATCGCCCGCAGCGAAATTAATAAATATTTTTAAAGTAATTTATTCGATCATTAATTAATAATGAATTCTGTTCAACTAGTGTTTAATTAAACCGTACCGGATCCCGGAATATCATTACTTAGGCGAGGAATTCATTTTAAATAATTCCTTAGTCGAACATTTCTTGTCGCAAATCACTGGAATTTACAAATGTTTTATTGGATTTTAAGGTAACGTTGAAACAATAATGTTTGAAACTTTAACTTAATAGAATATTGGAAAATTCTCCTGCGCTACCTAGTAGCACTTTAGTCATTTAGTAGGTAATATCATTAATATGACAGTCTCTGTGGCGTAGCGATAGTAAACGCAGCCGCTACGCAGAAGAAGCGAGTTCAATCCCAGCTCAGTGCAAATATTTGCATGCATGATTATGGGCTTTGCATTAATCTGGTCGGGGTGAAAGCCTCGGATGCGACTGGGATTGATGATGACTGATGATTTTATGTGAGGCCTCCAGGTACCTAGACCAGGTAGCGTTGTTTGGATACTCACAAAATTCACAATTATTTTTTCTTTCAGATAATTGGCCGTCATCTGAGAGAACAGAAGGCAAGAAACAAAAATTCAGCAATATCACTCCTGGACTGCGCTCTTAGAGGAGTCACCGTGTTATCGTCAGCCGCAGTCAATGAACTGGCCGGAGTCGGTCTACACGGTCTAGTCATATCGTCAGGAGATATTAGAAGAGTGCAGCAGGGAGCTTTTAATAGTGTAACAACTTTAATTGCATTGGGTAAGCGTTCCGATATTTTTTTTTTATAAAATACACATCAATTTTACTTCACCTTGCCTGATGGTAAGCTAAAGGTAAATTCTCGGAAAGAGAGTCACCATCGTAAACATGTACAATGTTAACAGTGGTGGCAGTTGGCGGCCTTATCAGATGCCTTTTCACGCCCCGCTTAGAGGACCCGGGACTGTAGGAAGAAGGAAACACTTGAGCTGGCAGGGAATTCCAGGTCTTGACAATGTTATAGTGTCATAATTTTTGAGTACTCGGCGTCGGCGGAATTCTAGTAGAGATAGACTTATTGGGGTTTACACAAAAACCCAAATAAAGCACCTCATTTACACGCACAAGGAAATTGGTGACGTTTGTTGACGGGAATTTCTTTTCAGATTTGTTGACCAAGTAGTCATAATTTGACAGATCGCGTCAGCGAGAAGACGTCTTGTTATACAGTATGTCAGAGCTAGCACTCGTCATCGTGGTAAACATCATGTGGCGATATTCCATACACAGAGTGTATTCTGATTTATCACCCGACTAGTTGACCGCAATCGATGTTGTTACATAGATTTTTCGTTTAGTGTACACAGTTATTTTTAGTTTATTCGTCTTAAGCCTACAAATGTTTCCTCTTTGCTATATGAGTATTGATATGGAATATAAATATTTATTGAACCTTTGCTCGTGTAGATGTACTCGTACCTACAAGAATACACGTTCCTCTAATTACACACATAATTTTGCGGCATCAACAGATTTCCCAAGAGAATTGGTGAGTCTGATAATATAGCTAAAGTTCTTCATCATCTATTTCGGATTTACTAATTTCCAATGTTTCGCAAATGTACTGAAAATGTTTTCGTAATTAACTATGTATTTATGTTAATAGATGCCGGAATCTCGGTTGTTGTGTGCGGGGAGAGGATTTCGGTGTTTTGATATATAACATTTTATTTATCTGTCTTAACTTCTTGTTTTTAGAGTAGGTAGTTTATTTGTCAATTAAATATATTATAAATTAAATAAATACAGTATTATGCTAACAACAATATTTGATAATTAATGTACAATATATACAAAAATGAGAAAAAAAACAGGGTTGGAAGAGACTGAAACTTTAGGCACTGTAGAATTCCTCCCCATCGAACTCTACCGGTACCGTGCCCAAAAGGCTATCGGCATTACCCCGCTGAATAATGTAATAAACAATTTTTGAATTACATGTATTCGTAGGCCTTCGGGGTTAAATCAATCTCATCTTCATGCTGATTGACAGACGAGAATTTGCAGTATGCTTTCTTTTTGAGGTCGGTTGGTTAGACGGCAGTCACTCCAGTAAAAATACCCATGCAAGCCTGAAGTATAGGATGAGGTGTAAACGGCCTCCGGGTTCTGTGGGGAACGACTCATATGCGACCACGAGCGAGAGATGAGGAAACAAGACTTCCAAAAGGTTCAACACCTGCTGGAGCTTTTAAAGCATAGCCAGACTGTGGTTCATACATCTCCAAAAGAGATAATGGGATTGTAGGAATCCAAGCACAGGTCAACAGATCAGCAGTAATTTGAATAAAGATTTTGAATGTTCTAATTTTCAAACACGTCTTTATAGAATTAGAACATTCATAACCTTTAAATGTAAACCTTTGAGAATACCGTAAGGTGAAACCAGCTAGGGGTGCTGGGTAGGACAACCTCCGCGTGGTGCACCCTGGTAACGTGGGCGACGATGTGGGCTTTGCGCGAGGCGCACGTCGTCGCCCATGGCAAATAGTCCACCAAGGAGGGGGGGCCTTATGGCCGGTTTCGAGCTCTCCGCATGCGCTCTGCTAAGCAGAGCGTACCTAGCGGAGAACTGTCAGGGCGACGAGTACTTTGCCACTGAGCGATCAGTGGTGAAGTACACGGTCCCATAGGGACCATCGATCGGCCGAGCCGTACCCCCATCTGGCAACAGACGGGCATGGTGGCTCTTAGGAGTTGCGAGGAAGAAAACCTCTATAAAAAATCACCCCGAACCCCACGCTCTGACGCCTGGCAATGGGATGCATCACTGGGGGGAACTCAGTGCCTAGGGCGTCACTCACTCCCACCTACCCACCTACCCATCCTCACATACACTCCCAACCTCTCTCCTTCCACCTCAACGTCGGCGGACATTAACCGTAAATAAAAAAAAAATGGCTATGGAAACTACAAACAATAAAACTACCCATGAGGGTACCCGGACTCCGTCCGGGGAATCCCTTGCTGTGACTGGTGGTCGAATGGACACCCATTCGGCGACCAGCCATGGCGACCCCCGCCCGGGTTCATCCCGGATGGTATATGGGAGGGGTCACCACAGTCCCACAGGCCCATGGGTGTGCCTCAAAACCACCCAAAACGGCGACGCGGAAGACGTGTCGACTCGTGCTGGCTCGGAGATGGAGTCGGCCGCCGGCGTGGGTGGCGGGACCGAGGATACCCTCGGTCTCGGTATCCATGCCGACGTAGGTAGGAAGAGACCCAGGTCGAGCGAACCAGGCAAGGGCCTGTTCCGTCGGCCTGGGTCTGTGTCATCTAACAGCGAGGAGGACCTTCCTAGCAAGAGGAAGATTGTGGCTACCACCGCGGGTAGAGGCCGGAAAGCCGACCTCTACAGAGCGAAAGGGAGGGTAGCAGAGCCGCTAGCGATTGTGCCCCCGCTACCAAGCGGGAAGGTCACGGAGGTGCCAGCGGCGCAGAACATCCTGGCGGCTCTTTCCCGCATTTCTGGCGCCGTAAAAGGCCAGAAAAATATTGCGGGAAAGAAGAGGGTCGTGGCAGACGCGGTAACGGGTGCCGCCAAAGCGCTGGAGGAGCTCCTGGAAAGGAGCGTCTCCAGCGAGGAGGAGAAACTCCGGGCTCGGGTTGCGAGCCTGGAGACGGAGCTTGCCGACTCCCGCAAGCAGCAACAGTTGATGCGGGAGGAGATCGACCAGCTGACGCAGCTGGTCCAGGGGGCCGGGGAGGCTCGGGGTGCGAAAACGCCCGCTCCCCGTGCCCCATCTAAGGTGACGCCTACGGTGGTCCAGCTGCTGGAGGCCATCGAGCGACGCCTCGGCGTCCTCGAGAACCGGGCATACCGCCCGCCGCTGGCGGCACCCGTCGTCGCGTCATATGCGACGAAGGCTGCACCCAGTGGGGCTCCTGGTCCCAAGCCGAGGGCCTCCGCCCCCTCCGCCCCTAAGAAGACGGCACCTAGGGGAGGTGGCAACCCCGCCTCCCCAAGCAGTAAAGCCAATGCTCCCGTTGCATCCCAGAATCTCTCCAGTGAGGGGGTCTGGGAGGTGGTGGGAGCAAAGAAGAAGGCGACTAATGCCACCAAAAAGGCGGCGAAGGCCGCCAAGAAGGCGGCAAAAACCGCCGCAAAAGCGGCAAAGGCCGCCGCAGTGAAGGCGCCAAAGAGGCTTCGCGTTCCCCGTTCCTCTGCCGTCGTCATTACGGTGACGACAGAGGGCAGGGCGAGGGGCGTGGGGTATACCGAGGTCCTGAGACAGGCGAGGGCCGCGGTGGACCTTAAAGCCCTCGAAATAGAGGAAGGTCTCCGGTCCAAGATGACGCGAACCGGAGCACGCCTCCTTGAGATCTCTGGCGCCACCAGTGGCTCCAAAGCAGATGCCCTAGCGGCAAAGCTAAGGGAGTCGCTGGACACGGGTGACGTCCGCGTCACCAGACCCAACAAATGCGCGAGTCTGCGCATTTCGGGTCTGGATGACGCGGCCACGACGGAGGAGATAATCTCCGCCGTCGTGGAGGCGAGCGGCTGCCCTCGTGATCAGGTGAGGTCAAGCGAAATCCGCTTTGGCCTGTACGGTCACGGGTCGGCAGTCGTGAGCTGCCCCGTCGCGGCGGCCCAAAAAGTGGCGGATGGACGAAGCCTTCTTATCGGGGGCTTCCTGAGAGCACAGGCGCATCTCCTGCAGCCACGCGAAGCCAGGTGCTTTAGGTGCCTGGTCGTGGGGCATGTGGGAGTGCAGTGTACGGCGGAAGTCACCGTGGGAGACCGGTGCTTCCGCTGTAGTCAGCCCGGTCACGTGGCCCTTGCCTGTGACGCTCCGCCACGCTGCTTTAAATGCGTGGCGGAGGACAAGGAGGCCGACCACTGGGTGGGCAGTAAGGCCTGTACTGCCTCAAGGCCAAAGCCCCGTCCGTCCACACGGGGAGGTGAGGGTGCACTCTCGCGGCAGGGTGCGGAAATGGACGTCCATTAATGGGCACCCATGTCCGCATCCTGCAGGTGAACCTGAACCACTGCGCTGGTGCTCAGGACCTTCTGTACCAAAGCATCAGGCAGTGGTCTATTAACGTGGTGGTTGTCGCCGAGCCGTACTGGGTTCACCCGGGAAGCCCAGTGGATCTGCACGGCCTGGCGACTGTCTTTGGGGGGACCGCCGCGGACGACTCGCGCCTAGCGCTTATCGCTAGGGGCCCGGGTTGTGTCGCGGCGGAATATGAGGGGGTGGCTGTCGTGGCCGTTTACATCTCGCCGAACCTCGACCAGCATCAGTTTGAGCTATGGCTCCCTGAGCTGGACGTCGTTCTCGCTGCATGCCGGCCTCGCCCTGTCCTGATCCTGGGAGATTTCAATGCCTGGTCGCAGGCTTGGGGCTCCCGGGAAACCAGAGACAGGGGGAGGATACTTCAGGACTGGGTCGCTACACGTGGCCTAGTCATCCTGAACCGGGGGAATGTCGCAACCTGGACGCGGCGGGGGCTCAGCTCGGTCATAGACGTTTCGTTTGCGACCCCTGAGCTCGCCCGCCGTGTCCAGGGATGGCGTGTGGTGGAGGAGGAGGAGACGTCATCAGATCACCGATATATTCGGTTCGACGTCTCCCCTCCACCAAACCTGCCGCCAGCTATTGCGAATCCCACGGGACCGCGTTGGGCACTCAATCGCCTGGATCCGGAGGCTCTCCTGGAGGCGGCCATAGTGCAGGCCTGGATCCCGATAGCGGACAGACCTGCCAATATTGATGCCGAGGTGGAGTGGTTCGGGAGAGCCATGTCGCATATCTGCGATGCGGCGATGCCCAGGGCTAGGCCCAGACCGGCGAGAAGACAGGTGTACTGGTGGACGCCGGAAATCGCGCAGTTGCGCGCGGAGTGCGTTGCTGCGCGCCGCCGGTACACCAGATTCCGCCGGAGGCGTCGCCGCCCAGACGATGCGGCAGTCCGTGAGACGGAGCTCTATG
The DNA here is from genome assembly GCA_914829495.1 of Eilema sororculum. Taxonomy (NCBI): domain Eukaryota; kingdom Metazoa; phylum Arthropoda; class Insecta; order Lepidoptera; family Erebidae; genus Eilema; species Eilema sororculum. The sequence goes on from OU618532.1 coordinate 7,896,065, forward strand.
ATGGGTACAAGGGGGCCAAGAGGGCCCTCCAGACGGCCATCAAGCGGTCCAAAAAGGTGGGCCGCGAGGAGCTGATGGAGACCTTGGAGCGGAACCCGTGGGGGCGTCCGTACCTTATGGTAAGGGGCAAATTACGCCCCAAGGCGCCCCCACTGACCCAGAGTCTCCAGCCGGAGCGGCTGGAGGGGGTCCTGGACTCCTTGTTCCCATCAAGAGCGGAGGAACACATTCCTCCGCGCATGGCTCCGTCTCAGGCGCCCAACGCGGAAGGCAGCGAGAACGACGTGCCCGTAGTCACAGAGGGTGAGCTAGGGGCGGCTCTACTGCGGCTTAAATCCCGCAGAAACACCGCCCCTGGACCCGACGGCATTCCGGGCCGAGCATGGGTCCTGGCTCTCGAAGAACTTGGGCCTCGACTTATAGGGCTCTTTAGCGCATGCCTCGAAAAAGGCCAGTTCCCCAAGGTCTGGAAGACAGGGAAACTGGTCTTAATCCGAAAGGCGGGGCGGCCGGCAAATTCCCCATCAGGGTACCGGCCGATCGTGTTGCTCGACGAGGTGTGCAAGCTCTTTGAGCGCATTATTGCACAACGCCTCGTCAAGCATCTCATACGCGTGGGGCCTGATCTGTCGGATAGCCAGTTTGGCTTCCGTCAGGGGCGCTCCACCGTAGACGCGATCATGCGCATTAGAGGCCTGACGGAGGAAGCAGTCTCACAGGGTGAGGTGGTGGTGGCGGTGTCTCTTGACATCGCCAACGCCTTCAATACCCTGCCCTGGAGTTGCATTACGGAGGCGCTTATCTACCATGGAGTGCCTCCCTACCTCCGTCGAATTGTCGGGGCCTATCTCTCCGAGAGGGCCATTACTTACCCGAGTTGGCTAGGGCCGGGTCGGCGGGATGTGTCGTGCGGTGTTCCACAGGGATCGGTATTAGGGCCACTCCTGTGGAACATCGGCTACGATTGGGTGCTGCGTGGTCCGTTGCTCAGAGGGGTCACCGTAACGTGTTACGCCGATGACACCCTCGTTACGGCGCGGGGAGCAACGCACCGAGACGCAGCACTAAAGGCCACGGCAGGGGTTGCTCAAGTCGTGGGTCGGATACGGCGGCTGGGTCTCGAGGTCGCCCTTCACAAGTCCGAGGCTCTGTGCTTCCACGGACCTCGGATGGGGCCACCTGCGGGATCCAGCCTACAGGTAGGGGGCGTCAGCATCGGCATCGAGCCCTCGATGAAGTATCTGGGACTCGTGCTCGATGGCCGGTGGAACTTCGGACATCACTTCCGAAGTTTGGTCCCAAAACTGAGGGGGGCGTCAGCCGCACTCGCGCGGCTGATGCCCAATATCAGGGGACCCAACGCCCCCTGCAGGAGACTGTACCTGGGGATCGTGCGAAGTATGGCCCTATACGGGGCCCCCGTATGGGCGGAGAACCTGACGGCCAGTAATGTGGCTAGATTGCTGAGCCCACAGAGGGCGATGGCCGTCAGGGTGATAAGGGGATACCGCACGATCTCTGGTGAGGCGGCATGCCTCCTAGCCGGGACCCCTCCATGGGACCTGGAAGCGAGAGCCCTTGCGTCTCTATTTATATGGCGCAAGGAGGCGCTGGAGCGGGGCCAATGGCCTGCGTCTCGAGAAATCGAGGCCCAGCGGTCCCAGCTCTACCAGGAAACCGTGGAGACATGGAAGGTGCGACTTGAGCAACCAAAGGGGGGATTCGCCACAATTGCGGCCGTCAGACCGGCCATGGACGAGTGGCTGGAGAGGAGACACGGTGCTCTCTCCTACCGGCTGTCACAGATACTTACCGGGCATGGTAGCTTCGGTAGGTATCTGTGGCGAAGACACCGGGAAACCACGGCCGAGTGTCAGCACTGCGAGGACCGCAGCGATGACACAGCGCTCCACACGCTGGTGGAGTGCACGGCGTGGGCGCAACAGCGCCAGGTCCTCGTGGTGGGTCTGGGCGTGGGCACCCTCTCGCTCGAGACCATGGTGCGAGCCATGGTCTCCAGCGGGAGTAAGTGGGACTGCGCCGCCTCTTTCTGTGAGCAGGTCATGCTCGTGAAAGAGGCGGCGGGGCGAGAGCGGGAGAAAACTCTCCCACCCGAGTTCCGCAGTCGGCGGCTTGGGCACCGCCGACGTGTCTTCGCTGAAGACCATCGGCCTCCATGACCGGGGGCCTGAGGACGGTGAGTTGGCTGCTCACCGTCTTTACAGAAGCAGGCCCATGACGGCATCGTGACGTGAGGGAGTCACGCACGCCCCCCCCCCCCCCTAAGAAGCGGGATAACACCCGAAAACCCCCCCATAGACGCGGGATAGCACCCGAACCACCCCCGAGACGAGGCCGCAATTGTAGCCGTAGGTCTGATGGGAGTCCTGGGACATCCTTCCGAGGGCTTACCCGGGGCTCCCATCCATAGGCTTCTGGGCGTTACCGTGGGGGTTTTTAGTCGGTAGGAGTCCGGCATAACATCCATGAAGGATTTTCCCCCACGGTTAAAAAAAAAAAAAAAAAAAAAAAAAAAAAAAAAAAAAAGGTGAAACCAGCTAGGTTCATTAAAATAAATACGGTGAAAAGAGTACAAATGTGTTCTCAATATGTGAAGCAATTGATTCCACCAAGTACTATCAATCAACAGTATTAAATAATACATAAATCTCTGCAGGTTTACCAAACAATCAGTTACCTTCACTACCAACGGAAGCTCTTACGAAGTTGAAGAACCTAGACCGCTTAGATTTGTCCAACAACAAAATTTTCGCCTTGGAAGCTAATTCATTTAAGGTAAGCTATACTTAGATATAGAACACTGTAGCATATACGAGTACTTTATCGTAATAAATTGAAGATCTGTGTGGCATTCTACTGCCAACTACGTTCGCAGCTTGGGCTTTAGTTCTGCCGTACGGGTTTGATTCGTAGTCAATGCAATATCGGTACTACATTATGTAGATACAAACACAATCAGCCTCAAAGCTTGTTTCCAACTCAGTTGTGGCAACAGACTAATAATCTATAATTCCAACATGTAACGGACAGAAACGTTTCAGAATATAACGTACTTGTCAGTTGTTCATAAATATAGCGTGTAAAAATGTACTAAATGTGTTTTTGTTTTGCAGGGCATCAGCAATCTTACGTATTTGGATTTGAGTGACAATCAACTGGCAGATATATCCCCTGATGCATTCAAACCTTTGATAAACCTCAGCGTTCTAAGACTCAGAGGGAATTTGTTAAAAGTAGCAGCGTTGGTGAATTTGAAGGTAAATATAAATTGAAATACTTTATAATATGAGCAATGATTAGGTTACACGTAGTTTAAAGAATTCAACAATGATTTGTATATCATTAGTAGAGCACGTGTAGAAGGAAATTCGGTAGTAACTCGAGCGCGTCGGATTAAGCTAGACGGAGAGCGGAGAAGACTAGTTACATTTTGACGTATTTCTCCAGCCATTAAACAACCTTCAATATGGGTAGGTGCGTTCTACGAATTTAAACCTACGCGTCAGATTAAGATAAGGTAGGTAAGTTACTGGCCATACAGTATCCATTTTGAAAATCTCGAAATTTAAGTGTAACCTAAGGACGTGGGAAGCTCGCAAAGAAATTTCTGTATTTATTCAAACGCGGACGTTTTTCTGTTTATTTTAGAATTGAATAAACCAGAATAACTGAAAAATATTAAATAAGACCAAAGTAATATTATATGTCTTTTTTATTATTATATTATGTATATGCATACGCTTCCCTCACCAGTAAAGGTGGAATCATTAAATACCATTATTCTTACCATCATCTAATCTACTAATTCTAATAGGTTTCGTAACGACGGTTTCGACGCTTGTGTAACTACAAATTTAGCTATGGCCTCCCTTCCTATATCAAACTAGTTTGAGTCAGTTAGATCCTTTTCCGGAGTCGACTTGTTACTTTGCCATTGAACAGAGCTTAGCTTCAACTGTTTTAACCAAGTTTCGAAATCGGCACTGTACAATAGTACCAAAATTTCAAAAGCACTATTTCGGGCTACCCTCACCTTAACTAAAACAGGCCCACAATGATACCTCGTGGTGCTTCCAACTAATTAAACGGGGGAACAGATTACTAAAGCCAACGGCATCACTATCACCAACGTATTGAATTCACTTTACATGCTACCTACGTAATGCTACGGTAGAAATATATTCAGCATCATTATAAAATCGTAACTTAAAGACTTAACGAAGCAAAAGGACGTCTTAATTAAATAATTCAAGTAGCCGTGAGCTACACTCAACGCTTTCAGGACACGATCTATAATGAGTAAGTCAATGTTTAGAAATGAAAAATAACAGTTCGTAAACATTATATTTTTACAAAAAAAAAACAAGTAAATAATTGGGCAAAATTTAATTTGTGCCGTTTGGAGTCGAAACTTTGGGGCCATGGGGCCCGAGCACTCGCAATCTCTTCAGGGAGATTGCGAAGCGTATGGTCGACGCTTCTCGTGACCAGAGGGCTGGCCTCTTTTAAGGTCAGAAAATAAGCGTTGCCATACAACGTGGAAATGCTGCCAGCCTTCTGGGAACACTGCCACAAGAGGCATGGCGATGCGGACGAATTCTACGACGCGTTTTAATTTTAGTCTTAGTTTTAGTTTTTAATTGGTTTTCTATTATTTTTATTTGTACCTAATGAGTAGTTTAAAATTGAAATTAAATACATACCATAAAATATTTTGGCATATTGGGCAAGTACCTACACTAATATTTTAGTCAGTCAGAACGTAACATTAGGTCGTAGCTAGATGGCTAAACAACTCTTAAAGGCAAAACATTTCGTTCTGGTCATTCTTAAGAATGAAGATCCATAGTAAGCAAATGTGGAAGCACTCTGGAAGAGTGAAAACTACATGTGAGGGATATGTCGAAGACAACCTCACCTCCGGCCTAGCACCACGACCCTCAGTAGGCGTGCGGTTTTAGTCGGTTCGAGTCCGACATAACCTCCCCTTCCGGCTCCGGCGGGGGAGGTATCCGCACGAAAAAAAAGTACTTTCTATAACATAACATTACCCACTAGTAGGTACAATAACCATTGACAGAATAATCAATGACGTCATCCCTGTTTTAGGAGGCTCATATGCTGAAGGACTTAGACCTGTCAAGCAACGCGCTCGAAGGACCACTTGGACCCAATACGGTGCCACCTTTGGAATCTCTCAACACTCTATCCTTGGACGATAACACATTTGCGAGCATTCGAAGAGGAGCTTTATCGGGTGAGTAGATTATTTAAAACTTTTATCATTCAACTTATAATTTACAACTCACTGGTAAAGAACAGTGCCTTTGTACAGTCAGCATCAGAAGAATGTTGATGATGACGATGTATTCAAAATTATCTGAAAACCAAAATTAAATAAGAGGTATATTGATAATTAGTGTACTCTAAAAGTTGCAAGTATTCAGAGTGGTCAAACTATCTTAGCAATCGGTCTTCCAGAATTATATAAGTAAGTAGGTATAGTATGATATGAATACGATATATACACAATCACGCCAGTCGATGGTATCTAGGCAAGTATAGTTAAAAAATGTACTCATTGTCATTTAATCGCGTTTTGCATACTTTTTTTACTTATTTAGAGGCATTATTTTCGCATAATGGTAGGATGAAAAGACTGGCGTGATTGTTTATATGAATATGATTAATCTACTTACATACGTAATATTGTAAGACCAATTGCTAAAATAGTTTCGACAACACTGGATACTTACTACTTTTAGCGTACTCTAATTATCAATATAATATTGAAAATTTGGTTTTCAGACTATTTTGGGTACTTTAGTCATCAAAATTTTTCTGATACTGATTGTACCCATTTATTGCAATAAAACAAATTGAATTGAGTTTACCCTAGCAAAAAAGGTTAATTTCAAATTAAATTGTTAAAAACAATAAAATCAGTCGTGTAATAATATACGGCTAATACCTGTCAATGAGAGCTTTCTTTTTTAATGTTGATTAATTGAGTCATCAATTTTCTCAAAAAAATCTTTAAAAGATCAGCATTACTTTGAATTTAATATAAAGAAAATACTTTTACGTTTTCTGCTAATATTTCTTAATAATTGTACAACAGAACGTGCCATAATTCCGATAATACTAATCCGTGATTTCCTCTTTGATATTCACCATAATATTATATCCTTGAAAAACACAAAAAATCGCTCTACACTCTTATACAGAACACGTTCAAAATCCTTTATTAATGGTCTCCGTTCGCAGGTCTCACAAACTTAACTCATTTGAACTTGCACAACAACCAAATAGATGTGCTGGAGGACTACGCGTTTAAGCATCTAACTAATTTGATTCACCTGGATCTGTCTCATAATGAGATAGTTGCTGTATCAGGTAAGGCCTTGCGTAGTCATTATATAGTGTAATGATGTCCATATTGCTCATAATGCAATGATACCCGCATGGTATCAGTGGGGATAAGAAAGATCTTCAATTGTGGCTGTATTATTATTCGAAGCCAGTCAAATTTTGACGAATATTGTCTCCGCTAAGCAGTCAAAAGGATTTCGATGTAATATAATAATAATTAAAGTTACACAATAAGTGGCGATGAGAGATGAGGTGATGAAAATGTCAATGGGTTGCTGCTATTATAATCTTCAAGCAATAGCAAATAAGTGTACGTTTTCATCATAAGCAGATGATGCTGCGACTATCTACAAAATACCTGTTGCAGCAGAGATATAATCAGTACGCCTAGCACGAAAAACTATCGTAATCGCATAGTAAGCGTATTCAAAGAATGGAGCTTGTGATTGGCCGCAAGCCTACTGTGAACCAGTGTAGTTTGACGCCGGCCAATCGTAATGCTCCGTTCTCGCAATACGCTTACTATACGGTTACGATAGTTGTTCGTGCTAGAGGTATAGATGTCATTGACCCTACCAGTCTCCTAGGATTTTTTTAGCAGCTGTATCCACTCATCACCAGAAATACAACTAACCAAAAACTTACTTTTTATTTTCACCTCGGTTAAGCTGTAAAACTATTTCAAATTCAAAACACGAAAATATAAAATCGTATTGCACATTTCTAAGCTTCTATGATACATTTAAATGTCTGTATTAAACAAAACGTATATAAGAATGTTTAGCTGCAATTGAGAATCCTTAATACCATGGCGTAGTGTAGAATGTCCCAGAACATTTATTATTTTATATTTTATTTGACTGATTTTGATATTGATATTTTCTGAAGTTTACGCGAATGTCACTCATTGAAATAAAACCACTTTTTACGGATTCTATCGCGATATATTTGTTATTATTACTTTTTAACCCAACGTTTCGGCTGCTTTGCAACAGCCATTTTCGCGGTGCGACTCACGATGGTAGTTGTCACATAGTTTGAAGTATAAGTTATCTCAAAATACCCGAATCATGGTGAATTATTGGTGTTCGCATTCACGCAGAATGAGCTCACTGTGTTGTCAAGTCTTGCTGGATTTTGCTGCTTACTGGGTTTGATTAAGTGGATGGAAGAGAAGGAAGGACCATCGTGAGTCACACCGCGAAAATGGCTGCTGCAAAGCCGAAACATCGGGTTAAAAAGTAATAATGGCAAATATATCACGATAGAATCCGTAAAAAGTGGTTTTATTTTAATGATTTTGATATTTACAAATTGATGGATCCGCCCCTCGTGTTGGAGAGACACATTAGCATTCGCTTTTTATGCTGTCATTATTGATTTTCTTTGTAAATAAAATGCAGATTCTAAACCCGTGTTCGCTTATAAAGCCCTGTCAAAGTGTCTGGTCACGTTTTATTTATCTAGAACGTTACTGAAATATTTTCCATACGATCGGAACCTTATTACTTTGACCATTGATTTCTTACAAGATACAGTCCGTTGATCTGACAGACTAACAGCTTTCATTATTGCGGCCATAAAAGCTGATATTTAAAGTATATTATAATATGTATATAGTTAACCTTTCACAAATATATTATTGTCACGTTATGTACAGTCAGTATCAGATCAATCTTGACGAACAAAGTAGTCCAAATGATTCCCCCCTTCTTGTTGACTGATTTTTCTGATATTTGGTACACTTTACTTCGAGCTTTAATACAGTTTAAATCAATAAAACTGTTCGACTTGCTATTTTATTATCAAGATAATTTTGAGACTTTGTAGTCAAGATCGTCTTGATCTGACGCTGACTGTACCATTGTACGGAACCCCTCATTTATGTTAGTTCGACTCATACCAATTTTTAAGGGTCTTCAGATAAATTAGTGTAAGGCAAACACAGTGCCTACCCATTATAGGCGCTTAGTCAAGTCAGTGACGTTTTAATTTCCGCATAAAATCATAGTCTCCTGCGATCTGCGGAAATAAGGAGAAATATATTTTTTTACATTTAACAAGATTGAAAATAACGGTTTTAAATCAGAATAACTTTTCTACGACTGTTCAATGTAGCTTTAAACTTATTAAGTAGATTGCGTATAGATAACATTAGCCTTTTCTGACGGCTTCACTTGCTTTAATGTACGGGAGTTATTTTTTCTATCTCTAAGGAATGGTTTAAACAGGATATAATGCACCTATGTGTATCGGTGGAGTAATAATGTTAGAAACCGTTACAATAAGCAAATTCATTGTCGAATTTGTGATATTAGTTAAAATTCATTTAGATTGGTTTCGGGTTCTAGTCCCGTCTAGAACATTCACTTTTCAAAGTACGAATTGCTTTAATATTTCATGAAATTATAAAGATTTCAAGGACTTTTAAACAGATATACATAAAGACACATATAGCTCAAAAAATTAACCTTCCTTTTTGGCTTTGTCGTAGTCTGACAGAGCGATGTACAGTGTTGATAATTAATTTTAACTTGTGCTTGTATTAACTAAAACCTACTTAATGAATTTCTCTAATTCACAGGTGCATCCCTCGCCCGGCTGACGGATCTAGTACATTTGGATCTCTCACACAATTTCTTGCGCTCACTCTCTGCTGAACCTCTCAAATCTCTCGAACAGCTGACCGAGCTCCTTCTCCACGATAACGACATATCGATGATAGATGACGGAGCTTTGGCACTGCACAAGGACCTCACCCGATTCACTATTGAAGGTAATGGCTGCGGAATGATACGCACTTTGGAGGAACACACTGTGCAATAATGCGACGAACAAATAATTTGTTGTAACATTATTTTTGTACATCGAAAGGAAATCTGTGTGTGGAATATCTATTAACTGAGCGTTCTGCCTTACCCTTCAAATGTGAAATGTGCTGAATAACAACTTTAGTGTGAAAGGGCGGAATTTTCATTCAAATTGGAACTGGAAATTTTGTGAAAATGATACCATTATTCTGGTTTCATTTTATAGCTTGCTTGAGTGCGTCTAAGTTTGAACTAAGTACATAGTAACTAAATAAATATTTCTTAAAAATTTTAACACTCGCATTATCATATATATGCCAAATTAATTATGTTGCCAGAGAGTAACAATTTCATGCAAGAAACTCATATCTACTATTTTGACTATTAAACAAAATGAGTGAATGATTTGAATGAACGTATGAATAGCTATGTCTGATTTCGATGCCCTGATAGGATCATCAAGAAAAATAAACACTAGAATATTTTTAAAAGATGTTATCACGAAAATAATACTATATATTTCCAGTTCCAAAGAGTTTTCTGTATTTAACATTTGGACAGTTTGACGGCGGAAATGGTTCGCCAATTTTCACTTCCCGTATGTCTCATACAGATATTTGTCGATACTCAACGTTTCACTGAGGCTACGTCGAAGCTTCTTTGTTCATCCATCGATATCCGACGCCTGTTATATTGTTGCGTGACTCTTAACTATTCTCCATTGTAGCTTTCTTTATGGATCTTTTTTGTGTGAAGTAATTCTGGCTGCTGACATTTTTATTACGTGTTGTGATTCCAGTTTCCTTCTTTTTTCAATATAGAATGTTGCCTTAGGCTATACTCTTTTTTATTATTATAGCTTTTTAAAAGAAGTTCTTCTAGGTGTTAAATATAGGTATTTTATAATAATTATTCTGGACGTGTAAATTAAGGGAAAGTATAATATTTCATACAGGATGAAAGCTTATCTGATACCTGCAATCAAAAGTGAGGGTTGAGCTCGCCTCGGCTCTTTAACTTGTACATTAACCGGCTGATTGGTGAGCCTAATAACACTGATGTTGGTTGTCATACTGATGGACTGTGCATTATCAATATAAGCTACGCAGATGACAAGGTGTTGTTGAGCCCATCAATTAATGCCATAAGACGGCTGCTATCCGTATGCAAGGCATATTCGTCTATCTTTATAATCTTATGGCTTTTAAGGCACCGGGTATTGAAGCGTACCAAAACATACCAGACGTGATTATAGATGGGATGCTTCAAAGGGTGGCTAGTTTTAATTACCTGGGTCATTGGGTCACCGAAGACCTTAAAGGTAACCTGGATATCGACAGGGAACGTAGGTCGCTGTCTGTGCGTTGTAACATGTAGGACTGCAGATTCGCATAATGTACGCAGTCGGAGTCAGTCATTGTGCACGTGCCGTCGGTGGACAATTTATCTAGGACACATAAACAGCGATCTACGAGTCATGTATAATAATGCGCTTTGGGTACTGTTTTGGCTGCCGCGGAGGTGCAGCGCGTCGGCGATGTTCGCCGAGTGACGCACAGTTGGTTTTATGGCCATCATGCGAAAAAGTAGTGCCTTGCAGCCCACGCTCACAGCTTACTCGCCTGCGTGGCAGCACTAACAATGTCTTATCTGTATTCGCAGATTAGTAGGAGTCATTAATGCTGCGACACTGGATGAAACTCCTTAATAAATAAATATTAATATTATGTTTTACTAACTCTAGGTCACAATAGCAAGGTTACTAACAAAATATGGGTTTCCCTGAAATAATAGATTTTTATTTATTATATAAAGCTGGAAAATTTTCAATTTTTTTAACTTATACTTGTATATAAAAATTAACTTTGGTCTCTTTTACAGATAATCCTCTTAACTGCGATTGTTTAATGGCTGGGTTTGCAAGGTGGTTGAGAGAAGCAAAGAAATTACCACAGAATGATAAATCGGCTGCGGAGTGTGCCACACCCCCTCATTTAGAGGGCGCATTGCTGTCTAGATTATCCAAAAGTAAACTTTGCGATGATTTCGAACACCCAGAGTTGAGATCAAAAGAAATGAATGAACAATCAGTAGTGAATACAATTGTAAATGATGTTAAATTTACTAAAGATAGTTTTAGTAAAGATAGTATTAGTGGTGATGAAACGCAAACTGCCACAAGTAATCGACAATCTCAGATCTTTGATGGTGATGGCGGCGGCAATGATGATGATTTGGATGATCTTTATGATCAAGAGCTGGATATTACTTCTGAAGATGACTTGCCTGTGTCCAAATCAAAGGTAAGTGAATATTTTAACATTGATGTCAGTTTTAAAAAACGTCTAGTATGATTAAAATAATATGGTTTTCAAATAAAGTACATTTAGTTATTTCTTGAATTATGAATATTGTGGACAGATAAAATATATAAAACCATAAAAGGTTTATCAAATATGAAGAGCAATATGGTATGTAACGCGCAGTCTTCAAAATTAAGTTTCAAATAACACTAATGAGAATAAAAATAATCTAAAGACTAAATTTATAAAAATATGGCAAATGATCAAATAGAATAGCTGCTCAAAATGTCAGTTACGTTAATATTATAATGCCTATAGATATTAAACTGGATAAAGTCATCATCAAGATCTTAATCCGACAGTAAGGAAAAGGTTATATCAAATACATATAGTTGAAATTCTCGTTTACCTAATTCTTGAGCCAACAAAGGACAGGTGAAGGCCGTAAAATGAATAATTTATAGCTTTCACGACTTTCAATTTCAGAACGTTAAATTATATAGATTCCTCAAAATTATGGCTGTTAGTATTCGGGGGCTAGTAAAATTTTTATAATACACCTATTTGTGGCCAAATGAATATCATACTAATACAGAATTTATTTCCTGTGTTTGTCAAGTTTGAGCGTTTATCCCGGCCGATATTTTGGAACCATTACGGCAATTTAACCTCGTGTCATAATAAATTAATTTATTATGACTAAACATGAGGTAACACAATAAAACTATGTTAATATTACAAAGGTATTCAAATATACTTACGCGTATGTATTTGTTCCGTCTTCACATTCTTCTTCATTAATGCCTTTACAACTATTAACAGTGCCTCCAAGTGAAGGTATAGATAATATATTTCTAGATTTTGCTATACATTGTGCAATGTTATAGAGCTTGAAAGCAATTTTCTTTAGCTCCAGTTATTATACATTTAAGAAATTATTGCACGTATTGTTTCCCATTGTTCGAGAAATAAATGAACACTGCTTTATTTTAATAGCAATGATGATTGGAAACAGTAATTTGCTGGGTTTCAAAGTGTTTGAGGAAAACTGGGAGAGAAATACAGACTTTTTTGTATAAGTAGTAATACCTATTGTCGGTATATTTATTTCCTTGGTCGTGTTATTTCCCACAAGTCTATATACCTCTGGGGTAGTCAGAGACAACCCAGGGACCCCTATCTGCTTATATCTCTATTTTATGTACTGTATTTTAATTGAAGAATGTATGTTCCTCTAGTTGTACCTGTTAGATGCCTGGCATGACGACGAACAGGTCTACCTGACGTGGTCGGTTGACTCTTCTGCACCTTACCGATTTAGATGTACTGGAGTTACAGTCTCTAGAGGTGGAGGACTGCCCAAACATGTGGCTTGCCATAGAGCTACACCAGCCAATGTGGTATTACGAGGATTGAAGATTAATCCCCTTGATAAATATACGTAAGTAAATTCTACATTTACTTATTAATCGAGGGTACGCAAATACAAATTATCCAAAAACATAATTACATAGTATCCGAATAAATTAATTTTCATATAAACTATTCATTGAACCTCCTTGATTATTATTCTCTGACCCTTTTGCCTACTTATTTCGGGCCAATTTCCAGTCTAACTGTGATGCGGTTGAACTTAGATATTTTACACCATCTCATCTCTACAACCAATAGAATCAAACCTTCTTATTATAGGAATAAAAGCACCTTGTTGACAAAAATTTTCAATAAACCAAGGCTGGAAGAAACGAAATGGTATTAAATTTTGTTTTAATTCCTTCGAGAGTCAACAAAAATATAAATAATATCTACCTTTCACAAGACCTACCATACGAATGATAGATGAGACAGTAAGACGGGGACCTCGATCAATTCTTATTTGGTTAATAACTTTAAAAATGTGACAGGTTCTCATTTTCTCGAGACCACGGAGTTATCGAATCGATTTGATTTGAACTATAATCGATAACTTTTAACAAATTAAGAATACTAAAGTTGATTTTTTACTTATTTAATTTTTGGATATTACAAACGTGCTGATCAAATGGGAAGAACAACTCACGCAGTGACTTTTTGTGTTTGATCTTTTTTTTTTTGTTATTTTAAAGAGTTAGTAGTAGTATGTTATCGCGATAAGTCCTGAACTAGTAAAAACTATGAGTGTACATCATGATAGTTTAAAAATAACACAAGTATACAGGTTAGGTACCAAACTAAACTAGACTATGAACGACGGATATATTTCCCAGGTGCGCAATAAAACGTGTCAGGTAAAATGTTGATGGACTTACATAAATATCTATATACATTTACTACATAATCTAGACATTCATTGATCATTATGTGATTTTGTGCCTAAACGAGTTTAGACGATTTTAGATTCTGAGGGGGCATCTAGTATGTAACTGGAGATGGCTCTGGTTCAGCCGATGCGACGGTTATCTCATTTCCGACAACTGAAAGCCCAAGACAGCGTGTGGTTTTAGCACGAATACATCTCTTGGAAATTTCGATTGAAGATTTATTATAGATGATGTTCAAAAATATCTTATTGTTCTTTTCCTCTTTCAGTTTCTGCATCGCTCTAGAGGAAATGTCCAATTCGGATTTGCCCATATCATTAGTTTTGGGCTGTGGACCGCCCGTTATCGTAAAGGAACGAGCTAGCTTTTCTACAGTTATGGTTACACGAATGCCAGAAACAAATCACCTGAGGTAAGATATATATTTCATAAACACTGTTACGCAATTAGGTTGTTGGTAGAAATAAGGGTAGAAATGAATTATTGTTAAATTAAAATTCAAATAGCAACTATTTATACATCAATAATTAACAAAATTCAAAATTTAATGATAAATTATAATAATAGTAGTCAAGTGGCTAGCCAAGCTTAAATACGCAAATGCTTTAATCACGTAAATAACCCGCCCCGGGTCGTGTCTGGTGCAAAGGAGCCCAGAACACTGGCCGCATTACCGCGTTCGATCGCAATAGCTAGCCCTTGCACCAGGTACGATCCGGAGCGGGAGTCACCAGTCTTTTTTCGTAATCGCTCACCTATGTTAGCCACCAGTTTTTCCGCTTCTATGCCCCAACTGCCTGCCTATGGTCTCGAACGCGACCGGTACCACGATATATTGGGGGTCAAGGGCCATGTACTTTGCACGTTTTTTTGTGGCCGCATCCTCGGTCGCGGCCGCAGGAGAAAGAGGCGTGCGAATCAGATGACTCGCCGCTACAGTACTGACACACAGGTCGCATCCCACACCTCCTACCCTCTCGCACCTACCCCTCTTCCAAGGCACGAGCGTTAACCCGTCTGGTCTCTTGCCATCCGATCTGGACAGGCCTGGTGGCTCGAGAGCGCAAGGTACATCCGCCAAAACCAGGGCTCTTCGCAGCAGGTCATTGGGGGCAGGATGACGAGGGAACCTACCTCCGGCACGACGACAACTCAACGCATGATGGCCGTCTGCTTCCACCACGGAACCGCAGGTGCACTTATGGGGTTCACACACCCTGCAGCCCAAGTGAAGAGCCACCGTCTAATAAAGTGCCCAAATGAGGCGACGGTAATGCCTGCAACCATGCGCCAGACTCCGGCTGTGACACAGCGAGCAGTCTCGCCCGATCCACCCCTGTCGCACCTCACAAACGCCGCTCATGGGCCAGCTTGACTCCCACCTCGTCCCAAGACTTTTGAATATGAGGAGTGGCCGGGATCCGTGCACCATTACTAAGCGTCGACTAAGACTCCCATGCCTCAGACGCAAAGGGGATATTGGGCCCAACGCTGTCAGAGTGAAGTATAACAGCGACAAGGCCCGCACCCCCATACGATGACGCAAGGAAAGCCGGTATGCCAACGTCCTGTGCGCGCCGTATCCCGAGGCCCCCAAATCTGATAGTCTGAGAGGCCAGGTCCCATTGGGGCTCAGTGAAGGACACGTTGAGGACAGACTCCACGAGAGATCTCAAAGTATTGTCAAAGGAGGAGATTTCTGCCGCGCACATCCAAGTGGGAGTTGTTCTCAGTAAGTAAGTAAGCTTTGGCAGCGCGAAGCACATGCGCAACAAGGTCAAAGCTACATATGCCGACAAGCCCTCGAGACGTCCCTGAGCATCTTGTAGAAGATTTTTGCGAAATAAAAATAATAAAAATACAGTAGATTTTTTAATTTCACAGCAAACTACGGAAAACCACCGCTAGGTTGGTGCTGTAAGAAACTAAGGACAAGTAAATAATGTATCTGTTCGACTCGTCGACAGTGTAGGATTTTAAAAATGGACTCACACCTTGAACTGTTAAAACGTAAAACTCCATACTCAACATTTCATTGTACCCTAAATCTTAAAGTATCGACATATTTAGATAATTGTTTTGTTTCAGGGTGACGGAAGTTCGTTCAAACATCACAAGCGATGGAGTTCTCACAACCCTGATATCAGTCATAGGTTTGCCTCAGCATCCTCTATACGCTATGCAGTTATCTCAACGTATATCTAATGTTGATGTAAACCCTATCAACAGCTGTTACGTGGTACTTGCCATTCTGTCTCGTGGGTACCTCGTCGCACAAAAAGATACTCCATGCCAACCAACTCTAGAAATATCCATGGAGGGTTTTATAAGAGGACCTTATGAAGTCTGCGCTAAAATCTCTCAGTTTAAGAATGATAAAACGCGGACGATTTGCGTTGTACCACAAGTCATAGAGCCTATAGGTTCATTGGAAATCAAGAAAGGTTTCAAGAACTTAAATGGAGCATTAATTGGTATGGCTGCAGGATTGACGGTCATGGTAATAGGACTGATATTGTTTTTGAGGAAGATTATGAAGAAACCAGCTGCGTTTGCTCCCACAAGGTGCTTAAGACAAGAACCGGTGGTGGACGAAAATGCCTATGTAATGCTTGGTCCTACTGCAACTTCAAAAGTGTGAATAACTAGTCGTGAATATTATCTAGTTTTTTTCTTGGTATTATTGAAATGTACACTTTGGGTTTCATTGGTGAACGTATACAAGTGGACTTGATTTTCTGTAATCTTACCGAGGTTGGATACTAATTTTATTACTGTGTTACTATCAGCTATTATCTATATCATATCACCTGTATCCCTAACAAAACCAAACGATTTGAAAAAGGTTTGGAAATCAAATTCATCTTATATATTGTGAAATCGTAAACTACTTACTAATGGTCGGTGTTGATAATATTTTTTAAGTAAAACCGCTTGGTTTGATATATGCTGTTTGTAAAAAATATTTATTTTTAAAGAAGCAAGGGCACATGTTGAAAATTTTTAATTTGCGATAAAATTATTTATTAACCTGCATCTAGATTTAACTGATCAATTCAATCAATCGAAGAGGTGAAATTAAACTATATGTGTAATATTCATTTTAGTAATAATATGTTATGTTTAAACACCTCTGAAATTGCACTTTTTGTACTTAATAAATATGCCAATATTTTATTGCAGTTTTGCTTGGGTTTCAACCAAAATCTTAAGTATGAAAATTATAGTATGAAATATGAAAATTTATCCATGATTTTACCGGGGTCAATAATGAAAACGAGGGGTGATTGTTTGACCATTTCCTTAAGTTTTAATAATTTAACAACGATTATTAAAAAGTACAGAATCTCAGGAGACAAGGTTGTTCTGTTTAGTGTGTTGTAGATAAAATGTTTACAGTCAAAGTGCTCTGTAAATTGGAACGTGTTTGTGAACTACTTCAATTGTAAATTGCTTCGTCTTTTTTATTAGAGTTTTCTTCTTAATCTTGTGGGTTTTAGTTGGTTTTCGTACTTTGGTGTTTATGTGAAACAATATCTTTGTTAGTATTAAAAGAGCAAAGTGCAAACGAGGGAATACAGTTATTTGACATAGTTTATTAATTATTAATAGTACTGTTTAACAGTGATAGCGGATTCTAAGAATTGTTTACAAACTCCTCTTGCTTGTGATAAGAGATATGTATCTAAGAACGTAATTATTGTTGTAATAAAGTAATTATTAATTTAATGATGTTCTTATTGTTGTTAATTTAAGGATTGTGTAAAAATAATATTGCATTACTAATGTAGTAGGTCTAAAAGTTGACTGAATTTGTGAAGTCGTGGCTTCTTGAATGCTAATTGAAACCTAACCATCATTCTATAATTAATTATACTATGACTAACTGCCCGTGACTTCGACCGCTTGGAATTATATCTGGGTTTCCATTTTTATACCTTACAAATGTTTTTTTAGACATAAACCTAGAGATAGAGCCTAATGATTTGAAATCAACTAATCTCTCCTCAAAGAACAATATGTCATTTAGTCATTACTGTAAAGGACTTAGGACAAACTTTATTTCAGAATTCATAATTGAGACTTTTCAATCATGAATTCTGAAATGTTGTTGGCTTGAAGCTAGATAGAGCCTCAATTTACAAATTACAATTACAAAAAAATGGCAATGCAGTCTGATTCTATAGAATAAGACTGCATTGCCATTTTTAACCGCAAAGTATGTTCAAGAAGCTGCGACTTGAAATATAATATTGAAAAGCTTGTAATTAACTAATAAATAAGATAATATGTCTTCTGTGAAGATGTATTGCCCTGATACTTTATATTATAGTTTATTACTAATAACTTAACTACTATTAACTCGAGGCTCAGATATATTGTTATTTGTTTAGATATTTGTTGTATATTGTGAACTTAATATTTTGGGAAAATATCTAACAAATTTTATGTAGAATAACATTTATTATATTATTGTTTTGTATTCGAGAGTTCTAACTTAAATTACTTTTAGATATACTAGCTGTACGAAAACGTAATATGTTTTGAGCCGATTGATAATGAAAAATAGATCAATGAGTTGTAATCATAAAAGACTAAAAATTTTTATTGTTAATTTTTCGTTTAAAATAAGTTCAACTCTTTCAATATAAGGATATTTGATCGTAGGCGAAATCAATGGAACATCAGTGACATCAATAAAATTATTTAATTTAAGTTGTATAATTTTCTTATTATATATTATATAATAATAACATAAGCACATGCATAGAAATTGACTAGTCAGTTAGTTTCCTAAGAAAATAATAGTTCAGGATTCTTTATAGTCAAACATACAGTGGATATTTTTTCGAAAGGTTGATGCTTTGAGTTTATGACTACTAAAAGTCAAATTTTGTAATAAAAAGATGTTGAAACTTCCGTATAATAATTAAATTTTAGAAACGGTATTCTCATTCAATTTTCAAGAAAGAACATTGAAATTGTGATCTTTTTTAATTACGATTAGATAGAATACTATTTTTATTACGAGAATATACAATGTTTTCATTGTTTTAAACATTTGGTATTACGACATTTGAGAGTAGATCAAAACTAAATTTTGAACCATTATTTCATCAAGAGAGTGGCGAGCTCATGGTTGATGATACAATGATAAGTCGATAATTGGTTAATTGTGTCAAAGGGATGCACCCTTTGACACAATTATCCACTAACTATTAACTGGTCACTCAACTCACTTAATGATTGGTATTGATGATCTAAGATTATGTTAACAAGGACTCTGCGACATTGTTACGATAACATGACTATCAAAGCAATCGTTAACGTCGACCAGAGTGTTTGCTAGTACACAATCTGTGACAATGCTACATTACTACATAAATGCGTTTGAGTATTTAGTTGATTGCGAAGCTAAACTACAGTTTAACTTCGCAATCAACTGAATACTCAAACTCACTCTCTTGACACTAACTGTTTAAGTGATGTGGATACTTGTTTTATTTACTTTAAAACAGCTTTTAATTTTAGGTACCTTAATTTGTAGTTATAAAACTTATAAAATCTTTGTCTATAAGCAAACTATGGTATAGTCAAATAGGTGTTAAAATAAGAAATACTTTTAAATTACAGATTTAAGGTCATTCAAGGTCAAAAACAACCTTCTCAGTTTATATTTTTTTGTTTTAGTCGTTTTATATTTTATTATCACGTCACGAAACGTCCTGACTAAATAATAAAATTTACTGAGGATTTCAACTTTGTTTTTACTAGGCAAACATGTTGCACCACATCGATGCACAAAGGCGAACCACGGTACTGTGCGACTTGTTGCCAAACTTGCTGAGAAACGCGTGTTGGACGAAATGTTGCCTAGGTACGAGGCTTTGACGTCACAGATTTATAAGTTCAACATCTATCTTGTATTATTCATAGCTTCGCTAAGTTCAACTAATGTTATACAACTTTTAGTACAAAGTACAGTAATACATTTATTTGTCTATCTTTACGTGTCTAATGTAACTCCATTTCTTGCTCTCAAAGTGACTCTCGTCTCTCTCTCTCTTTTTTTTCTGTATATTGTCTCATTTCTTCGTGATTGTTCTTTTGAAACGAGTATATCAAATGAAACTCATTACATATGAGTAAAACGAACACAAAAGAATGTCTAGCATTTTCGTCTCATCTGTTGGTACCTTTCATCTTCGCCAGAAATTATTATATACCCTCAGTATTCTCTGCATGTGTTTATTATTAATATTTGAAATTCTATAGGAAGCTTCTGTGTGGTATTTGAGCTTTATTTGCATTATAATTATAATAATTAAAACCCGCGACATGTTAATGTTATTTGAAGAACTTTGGTTCTGCTTTAATTAGTATAATATATGTAAATAAATAATTTATGTGATGCCATTCTCATTCTTAAATAAAATATTAACAAGTTTTTGTGTTTTCATTCGTTTATTTATCAGGAAATGTTATTAATATAAATGAAAGGTGAGATGAAAATATTACTAAGAATTACACTCTATGGGTAACATAGTGACCTTTAAAAATACAAATAAGGATACCTGTGGACAGACTTTTCTACAGTCGACGGCTCCTCGGACATGATAGCTTCTGTAAGTTCTTGCATAGTGTAGGTATAGGTCAGGATCCTGCTATAGTGTGTAGAGACATTATAATAATATGTATGTAGGAATGGAACGTTATGTGAGGGACTGAAGTGAAGAATGACCGATGGAACGAGAGAGAGAATGACATGGGGATTATGAAAAGTAAGGTGCATGTCGTGCAAGTGTAAAAAAATAAATCTTGAAGTTATTTCGACATCAAAGCGTTTTTCTTCATATTTACAAGTCTCTATCCCACATGTATGTTTGCAGCCTTGATATGAGTATCAAAGCTGCAAAGCACGCAGAGGATCCACGATAATGAGTCCACGAAAAAATGTAAAATTCGATGGGGCATGCTGGATCTAAAGACGGACAACTTTATTCCTTCATATTGAACCGTAAGTAAAGCCTATTAAATGCTATTTTTTGCAAGTGTCAGTAATTAGCAGAATCAGTCTCCAGGTATAGTGTCTAATATACACGTGTAGTCTTTCTCTCTAGGGGTTGGACCAGGCGTAGAAGTCAAAAAGAGATGTAGCAGAATTCCAATTGCAAGTTTTCGATTGATAGTAGGATAATGATTACAGAGGTATAGTTGTTTATTTGAAAAATTTAATATATAATCAAAATAACAGTCAAATCTAATAATTATTATTATAATTACAATCTTATAATTATAAAAATGGTTCCAAGAATTCATAATTATAATTTATGACTGATTTTATGGGCGTTGAGTTTTTTGCTTGATAAGAACTTATCTTAATAATTGCGTTAATTCAAACAGTTTGCACGTCAACAACTCTAGACTTTCGACTGTATATACCAAACCAACAGGTTTATTTACATCGTCGTTCAAGGCTATGGTTTGATTGAGGTTCAGTATGAAGGAATAAAGTTGTCCAACTTTGGATCCAGTTATTTTATAGCAGTATAGTTTCTGTCCTTTTAAATTGTCTAAACATTTTTTAGAATCAGTGAAGTTTTATCTATTGTTGTTCCCTGCTCCATGAGCACACTTCTTATATTCTGGTGTGAGCCCGGTTTTTCCAAGCGACTATACCCATATACCCATAGAGTTTATTAATTTATTCCTCTTGGGGTTGGGATCAGATCACAAACGTTTCCGTAAACTTCTAAATAACCCAAATGAACAGAATATATTTATGTGAAGACCTCAGGCAGCAAGCAGCTTTGGATGGAACTGGGACTATCACCTATCACTGGATGAAACTGGGACTATCATCTATCACTGGATGAAAATGGGACTAAGTATCACCCATCATATTAATTAATAAATTATTATTTTTTTCTCCTCTAAGAGAAAGGTCGTGGGTTCAAGTCCCATTTGAGCATTTCATTTTCCCCGATGTATTCGAATTTAAATATAGTTATTATAGTTATCTAAGGTATACATTATCTGCACATAATATTGTTATTAAAATCAGTCAGCCAAATAAGACCACTGATTTTATCAAAAGAACATTCCTGACCGTATGTGCAAAAAAAACAGTACAAATTAATGCAATACATTTTTTATTTATAACAGGGGTCCAGATTCCTTAGAGGTCAAATGTGCGCAGACGCATATCACCAGTCGTGATCAATTTTAAATATGTAAACAGCCCCATTCCGTTGTCAGTGTACCGGTAAACGTCATGGAGAGAACACGCCTTGTTCAAATAATATTAATTTTTAGTTTATGTTTGGGACTGGAAGCTAAAGTGTATACAAGATGTCAATTGACCCGGGAACTGCTGAAAAATAATCTATTTCCAAGGACTTTTCTGAGCAACTGTGAGTTTATTGTTATTTATTCGTTTACATTGTAATTGTACCTATTACCATGTTTCAATATTATGAACGTGCAGAATGAGCTGCAATTAAATAAACCACTGCTGTAAAATTGCTAGCGACAAATTAAAGTATTACAACCATTATATATTTAGTAAATAACTAGTTACTAACGTAGTTTTATATGTGTGTTTAGACTTGGTTATTCTAGATAACTATATGTACTAACTATGCTGGCGCATTGGTACCTCTCTGGTACCACTGAATTACCTTCTGCGTTTAACCTCTTTGTCTACGTGTGGTACTGAACCTTGTTTTTATTAACTACCAGTAGGTGTTAGCATCAGAAAATGTTAACGATTATAGTACCTACTCAAAATAATCTGTAAACCAAAATTTCAATGTTATATAATATTAATAAGAGTTATATTGGTAAGGGTACTCAAAAAGTCTCAAGTATCCAGAGTGGTCAAACTATCTTAGCAATCGATCTTCCAGTATTATATAAGTAAGTGGTAGTCCTACAGCTTCTTGAGTACTCTAATTATCAATATAATACAGAAATTTTGGTTTTCAGATTTATTTAAGTACTTTAATCGTCAACATTTTTCTAATGCTGACTGTACTATATTTAACTTTTTTACCCAACTAGGGTTATAATTTTCGCGCGAATCTTATCCATTTGTAAAATAATGGGTGCCGCCTGTTTTCAAAATTGTTTCGATCTTTTCAGCATCAGTCGGGTTTATCTTATCTGCAATAATTTTTTTTTTTACTATCGGTTCAACTAGTATTGGAGACATGATGAATACAGAGAAATCTCCACGCATACCACCCCCACGGAGCCGTTGGAGGCGGTTATGTCGGACTCGAACCGACCAAAACGCACGCCGTCTTGGGTCCTTGGTTGCAGGAGGTGAGATTGCCGAAAGCATATCTCTCGCACCCCGGCAGACCCAGGACCATCTCTTTGGAGATGGTTCCCTTCGGGTTATGGGGCCCTCGGTGTCCCATCAAGCCCCGGGTACGGGGAGGCGCACTAGGGTGACAGGCGGCTCCACCGGTCACCCTCAGGCCCTCAGGCCGGCGCTCATGGAGAACGGAGGTCGTTCTGCGACCTATGCAACTTACGTTACTGCACTCCTTCCCCATACAGGATAACACGTGGGCTTATCTATTCTGTGACTTAGGATTAGATGTGCAGAGTATTTCTTTAAGAACCAATTGGTTCGGTGACTTTTTTCTTTTCATCACCTTTAAATCTTGGAAATGTTTACCAGCACACCTATTTTTTATTTAAACGGGATGGGGAACATAGATCATTTAAACGGGATTGTAAATGCATCTGATGAGGCGCTGACTCTTGTGTCAATTTGAAGATATAAATTAATTTTACAATATAATAAACAAGTATTTAAGAATTTATCAAAACTCATTTTTCTGTCAAATTAGTTATCACAGTGATAATGTGCGTGTGTGTGAATATATAACATACAACCGGTGTCCTCGCATGGCATTTTCAAAGTTTTCTATGTCTATGGCAGCTGCACAGTGCAAGGGGCCTAATTCAATATATGTAGCAAGTTGTACCAAGTGCCGTCAATTAACAATTAATGTGTTCATTCATTCATTACATCTAACGGTTTAAATGAAAATTTGCATCCAGATAAGATTTTCCTCTTGTAGTTTGTATATTGACATCTGTGCTAAAATATCGCGATTTTATGTAATACTTGTAATGTCATGCATTTTAACGGTTTGGAGATAATGCGAGATAACGTTAAAAGCAAATGGACAAACACATTTGAGTTGGTTTAGTTTTACGCTAAGTAGGTTTCTATCTTTCATGTTAACCAATTGAAATTCACCAAAATCATTGTCAAGTAGAATAATACCTCTGTGTTGTTATAATATGAACCATCAACAACTTCACCTTAGCGTTGCGCCCGATTGCATTTAAGGATTGCCTTGGAACGCCCGGGTAACTTCTTCTTCTCCTTTTGGTTTGCCTAATATGGCTTTAATATGAGCTATTTTAATAGTAGTTTGATCTAACATGCAAGGGAAGTCTGTGTTATGCTACTAGTCAATCAATCAATCAATCAAGAATAAAAAAACAATGTCATTTATTCAGTTTACGCATATAAAGAGATACAGAAATAAAATATATAAATAATTTGAAAATGATTCTTTCGCTGGTTCGGTAGGTTGGTTTTACTGAGGAGATACCAGCAAGAAACTCAGTGAACTCGATTATCCTCCTTTTTTTAATCCGCGGATGTAGCTTGGTCGTATATCCCGGATATACCGGTTGCGTGGACCAAGTGAAGGTACTCTCGCGCTCTAGTTTCACACTCAACGGGTTCCCAAGGGCATATTCAAGAAGAATTGGAAACCGCTATTGAATTCCATGACACAGATATTTTTTATTGATAATTTTACACGGTGTATCTATACCCAGGTAGGCGTGTTGAAACTGTTGAATACCTCTATTGTGTTCTTATGCTAGTCATCATACATCAATGGGTTTTCCTTGTGTGGCAACACGTTGCAAATGGTTTTTATTGTCATCTAAACGACTTGAGAGGGTGAAAATTGGTATGCTAGATTTCATTATATTTAAAACTTTTTATTCACACAAATCCGTGTTGAAATTAATTTCGAAAAGAAAAAAATATGATCGGTCTAGGCGGGATTTACTCGTATACCGAAACCGTCTTGGTCAGAGATTTTTTTTGCTCTCATGACCATGACCTATTTATATAATGGTTTAATCATCAATTAAGTGATATAAATAATAGTTTTATATCTTATAATTATTACTTAAAAATATATCGGTTGACGGGTCTGTCTGTATATTTTATCCAATCAAAATTAATAAAGTTCATGTTCAACCAAAACGAGTTCTCACTTTTCTCTATTTACCTTTTCAAGTTATGTAATTACAAAATAAACTTATGATATAAAATGGAATAATCATCCACGTTTCCACGCTGTTAAATAAATCTTCCTTATTTATATACATTTCATTCATCATGTTGATCTGAGTGGTATCACTGACGACTGTTTGCATTTATTTAAATATTTATACACAATTGTTTTGGTCCCTACCTTAACTATTGTTAACGACATTGTCGTGCATGATATTCACATTTGAGTGTCTTTGTGTCCTTTGCTAACTATTTATATACGTGGTTTTAATTCAATCAATCTTTTGGATAAACTATTTGAATAATAATAATAATTTCATATCCACCAGAACGATCACAAAATCTTATTTAGTGTTTTAGGTGGAGCGTTTGAGAATTTTTCTAATTTTTTTTATAGCAATAAATATATTTGGTATTCAAATTTTAAAAACAAATATATTTATGATATTTCACCCCGAATTTTTCATACTGTCATTATAAAACAAGTGAAGAAATGTCTGAAAATTTTGGGTTTATCCACTTAGTTAGACTATTAGCGATACGATATAACAAAATGGACTGAAAAAGTCCTAATAGTTAGTTATATAAACTTAAAGCAAGCATTCAGAGCCATGAAACGTGTAAGCATTATGCAATTTTTGAGAGCTATTCTGAAAGATACCGAAGATGTTATTATCCATATCGGGGAAAGAAAAGAGAACCGAAAAGAAAGCAGTTTAGTCAACGACATAATGATAATGAACGCACAAATGCAATTAGTTAACGGAAAGAAAGAAAATGCATTTATTTCTCGCAGCTGCAGCACATACACAGAAATGTAACAAAATAAAATGTTAATTAAATAATTCTAACAATTAAAGTTAATAAAATAAATAATAATACGTTTTTATAACGGCAACACTGCCCCACCACTATCTCCTTCAGCCCCTAAATACACTTTTTCTTTAATTACAAATGTGTTGGAACATAAAATGCCCATTAATATTATAAAGTGATAGTTTATTTACGAATATAACTAAATGGTGAATCCGATCAAAATTAATCGGATCCAGTATAACTATTTGGACTAAAACAACCCAAATTAATCGAATCCATGTAGTTATACTAAGCAGTATAACTTTCTGGACTAAAACAACCCAAATTAATCGAATCCATGTAGTTACACTAAGCAGTATAACTATTTGGACTAAAAAAACCCAAATTAATCGAATCCACGTAGTTATACTAAGCAGTATAACTATTTGGACTTTTTCTGTCCATTTTGTTATATCGTATAACTAATAGTATAACTGGTAACCTATTGAAATATCGAATTTCTGTTACCCGAATCTTAAAACCCCGAAAACAGTTAAAAGACAGATGTAATGAATGACAACTTTCTATAATTCCGTTTTTCATTTAAAAACAAACTATTTCAAACTATTACCAAATTTTCAATTGCCAGTCAGTAAATTTATTGCATTAGTTGCCTATTACAGATAGGTTTAAGTGTCAAATTCGACTCAGTAGGTTAGGTTAGGTTAGCAGCGGCCGGCGAGTGCTAGAAAAATTCGACTCAGTAGGTTAGGTTTGTTTGTTTGTCTGTCTTTGTGTTTGTTTTTGTTTGTCTGGATATCAATAAACTGCATTTCAAAAATTTGTGTTTTAAAAATTCGGTTTTCGTGCATATGGATTATGGTCATCTGGATTTTGTGAATTTAGATTTCGTATGTCTGGAATTCGTTCGTCTGTATTTTAAAACGTCGTTATTCATTTAATAAATAGGAAAATGAACTTCGGAGTTGCGATTATATGGCAAATAAAACTTCGGAATTTGGAAAACCGGGATTTTGAATAAATGGCCAAACGTTTTCTGGATTATATATTTTTTTTATTTATTCGGAATATTAAAATTCGGGATTAAGATAGGTAACCAGTATAACTAAGTGGATAAACCCTTTTAATAAGTATAAATGAATATTAAAACGTTTTTGTAATTTTTTTGTAATGGAGTCCAACTCTGGACTAGGTATTACCAGCTGTCATGTTTTTAAATGTGCTTCATTTTTATGTTTGTTTTTATTTAAATTTGATACTTCTAAGAACATCATGCTTAAAATTCAATGTAGTGTGTTGGTACTGGTCATTCTAATGGAAATCGTTACGCTCACTAGGTAAGGTATGAGTCACATTGTTTTGAGTGCGGGTCTTCCCCAAGGTCCTTGTGGATGTTTTTATCTTCACAATTGACAGGTACTTGCGGCTAGTTGATGTTCACAGAAGTAATTTAAATGATAATAAACTCTTAAGTGTAAGATGTCTGCTTATCAAACAGCTCTCCATTTTGAGGACATTCAACTGTCCCCTTATAGTATACAATTGTCCCTAACTAGCAGTCAGCGATGAAGGTTGCTAAAAACTTACAAATTTAAGACTGTTCTGTACCTCCAAATTCATCCACAAATTATTGTGTGTGTATTTTTGACACGGTTAGTACTTATGTTTTGGTAATTAATTTATGACAATATTTACCCAAAGGTGTTCTGTTAATTGGTTACTTTGCTGTTTGTAGGCTGCAATTATTGTAGTTACAAAATGGCTGCATAATACTGTCTTCATTTCTATGCAAATTCTCTGAATATTAGATTACAGACTGATTGACGCTTTTCAACAATAATGAGGACCATTGTCGAAAAGCGGTCATAGTTCTATAATTTGAAATCTGTTGCGGAACAGGAAACGCAGTCAATTAAACTGCACTGGATTATTACGTTATGCTCAATGAATTACATTAGGTATAACGTGAAGATGGAGCTAAACGTCATGATTTTCACTGCTGAAATTTGATCTAGCAAAAATAAACTCTTCATAACAGTATGAAATGCAGCATATTGTTGCTTGAAGTGCGAAATTGTATTACATAATCTTCAATATCATTTATGAGAGTATTAAACAAATACCACATTGTTGACGTATTCATATTGACAGTATGAGTACTATGAGTTGTCCTGTAATGTTAACTTCAGAATAATCCTTGAAATGTCGAATTTTAACTATGTTTCAAGAACAATAGCCACCATTTCGAAGAACTGATTAGTTATACTTTAATTTATTGTAAGATAAACAATTTTATGTTCACAACCAGCTATAATTGTTTAACTTCACTGACTTTGAGTTTTATAAAATTACATCATTGACTTTTCACATAAAAAAACAAATTGAGTTTTTTAAGAATCATACTGAAACTTTTCATTTCAGTTTAATAGGTACTAATATTCTACATGATGAACTTATTTAGAGAAATGGTGAGGTATTAGACAGTCATCATTGGACTTTGCCTATTGCAATATGTATAACAAATTCTTCAACATATATACTTCCATACATTGCTGCCGCTGCAACGTCATTCGAAACTACGTACGGGACCCCTGTTATACGACCTAAGCTCTTTTATTCCTGTGTTTGTATGAGACAGTTACATAAAAACTATCGAAACATATTTAAGAAAAGAAGCAAAAAAGAGCATTTTTTATATAAGTTACCAGGGTGTAGACATTTGAGATAAACATACGAAAAATCGTAAAACTGCTATTAAAGAGAAAAATGTATATACACATATCGCATAAGAATATTGAGATAACAATAGAATATTTATTTGTTCGTTTTTTCCTGCTTAGGCAAGGATTACGTAACAGTAACTCTGTAGATAAATTTGTAGATCTGTACTATTTCTTTTTCATAGTTACGTTACATAAAAATAATACTTACAAAAATGTTAGTTTTAACTATTTATATTTTCTTATTATGTATCGTAACATATTCAGGTGGTGTGCATCAAGGGTCTGTCTTGTCACCCTGTTTTCTTTCATGCTGGCAACATTTATTGCTATGGGGACAATAACACCAAAGAAAAATACTAATTATAGTCTAGATTGTCTAGTAGTTTGAAAGGCTCTTGAATTTTATTAGGGCTCCATTGATCAAATTCAATACCAACCGCTTAAATAATGTTATTTTCACATGGAGACAGATTTTTGACATTGGTGTACTGGTTCGTGTCAGAAAAAGGTTTATTACAACATGGGATCCTGTTGTTGACTCCGGGATAGCTCTGCATCTCTCTCTACATATTAGATGCTTCCAATAGATTGAAGCGATGTGCAGATGGCATTATTGAGAGTCTTGAAGTCATCAATATCATTGAGCCATTATGGTTAGCAGTATTTTGCCACCTCTGGCATAGCGTGTGTTAAAGCGAGCTTTCTTTCTACACATTCTATTCATTCTAAAGTAGGGCCAACGAGACGTGAGAAAGAAGGTGAACAAAAGTTCAGGTGTTCAAAACTTGCTTTTTTCATAATGTTAACATACAATTTTGGATTATATTCTGTCTGTTCAGTTCGCTGTCGTCTGTATAAAACAATGATGGTTGATACGTACATGCATATACTCACGTCTATAAATCCCAGAAGGGTTAGGTAGAGGTGTTTAACACCTACCAATAAGTTGTTTGTGATTGATGATTGCCGAAATTGCCGGCAGAAATAAAAAAATCTAACAGTAACTGGTTAATAATAACAAAAAAAAGAAAAAAAAGTATCAATTCGAATTAACTTGTACTCAAAATGGAAAAAGGTGTGCTAACAGTTGACAACTGCGGTGCAGACCACTTTCCTGTACCATGAAACACGCAACGACAGTTATCATCGCCATTTCTGCATACAAATGACATTAGACAGGACGTCATTGCTGTGTACGTGTGACAAGGACAGAGAAAATAATCACTGGCTATCGCAATGTAACTCAGTAATGGTCCCTTTGTTTACCTGTTTTCTCTCGTCTCGTTAGCTTTACTTTCTTTCATTTCATTCCAGAGATGGAATGAGCGGCTTTTGGCTATACTTATAAATCCCCAAAGGGACTAAACAGGTTAAACAATAAAACCACTTTTTACGGATTCTATCGCGATATATTTGTTATGATTACTTTTTAACCCGACGTTTCGGCTGCTTTGCAGCAGCCATTTTCGCGGTGGACGTGGACACACCGCGATAGAATCCGTTAAAAGTGGTTTTATTTCAATGAGTGACATTCGCGTAAACTTCAGAAAATATCAGATTAAACAATAATTGGTAACAAGTAAATAGTTTCATGTAGTACAGCGCAGTAAAATTATGTGCCTACTGACAAGCATTCATGTGCTTCTGATAAATGTAATATGTGTCAACAAACAATGGAAAACGTGAAGGATGTAAGTGTGTGTGTAACTTGTATTGTTCTGTCATGCGTTGTAAATAAATATTTAATATTTACTTACACAAAATTATCTTGATTTTGTTTTCATTATTACAAAAATACAAGATTTTCTTTCCGGATAGGTGTAGTCCATTTTACGGCATGAATATCCTTTGTTGCGCGAAAATCTATATATTTATATAGTTCCCCCCATATAGCCCCAGACCCACTAAAACCGCACGCCATCTTGGGTATCAAAAACTACGATTAATGCCATCTCTTAATTCAAAATGCCCTACGTCATGAGTGTCCTTGAGTTGACTTGTCTTGACTGTATATATTTTCATATTAAAATTTTAACAAAAACATTCTTGCAAAAAATACTGACGTTCGTAAATTAAATAGAAAAAAAAAAGTGTGTTAATGCTAAATTTACAACTTAGTATAATTTAAATAAAATACCTAGTTTCAAAATGAATCAAAAAGTGTTGTTAATTTAAAGCAACAAAACAATAAAAAAATGGATAGGTATTTATAAGATTTTTGTCGATACCTTGGGTTGTCAAACCAGATTTTTATTTCTGTTTTACTGTCGAGCACCATTTATGTACCACAACATTTATCTACATCTCATTGTCATTTCACATCAACAGTTTATCATTTTAAAAACAACGTTAGATAAACTAATCATTTGACAAACTTTCATTTCTAAAACATATTACCTACTTTAAAACAATCGTTTGATAAAATACAGGTTCCAAAAATGTTTTAGTTCTAGTATTATAATAATATTTTGCTAATGAAATATTTGTTCACTAGTCAAAATATTATTATAATAATGTTTATTTGACTAAATAATTCGTTAGTCAAATTGATGTTTTTACAAAATTCTCTGGTGCATCGCCGGCCGCTGCCGCGGCACGCTCGCTTCGTTCGTTCGGCTCGCACGTTGTTGTGGTCACAGTTCTAACCTTACCTAACCTTCTTGTCTGGTAGCATCTCGTTTAGTGAATATCATAGTTATTTATTCGAATGATTATGAGTTTCGCTCATTAGTATAAACATATGTAACATTTTTAGACCAATTGTTTTATTATTTCATGTCATCATTGTATTAAAGTTAATTTTAATAAATAAATCTTTTACCAAGCAATGCATTTTGTCAAATGATATTTATATGCTATACCTACATTGTTTTGCCTGCTACATGTTTTTAAAAATAATCCGTTATATGAAATGATGTTTTGACATAACATTTTTTCCGGTAAATAATTTGTCAAATGAATAGTTTGTTGAACAATAATAGTCTGTAAAAGGTAAATTTTACAAATATAATTTTGTCAAACGTTATTTTGTAAATGAAAATTGGTCATTTGTTTTTTGTCAAATGATTGGACACCCACATCAACACACACTTTAATGTTTCGCATATAAGTATAGATAACACCATATATTGGGCCGTACCTTAACCAACTGTAAACAACTTAACTACTGATATTAAACTAATAATTGAATTTGCACATGTTTACCACACAATTTGATTTGAATCGGACCGGTTTCGCCTTACGAAATTCACCAAGTTCAATAAAAAGTGTGGAAAAATATAAGTGCGTGTTCAATATTGTTAACAAAATCCACCAAGTACCATCGACCAACAGTATAAATAGACTGATATTATACTATTTCAATTTCAGGGGTATGCCTGATAGAGCAGATGAGTGAAAGGAACACGTCTGCGTTCGTCGAAAAGTCTACGAGAAGAAAATATTACGGATTATTTCAAGTATGTTGATTTGTCAAATTTCCAATTACATACCTCAGAATAAAACTATTTTAGTCCGAGTTACATACCTACCTATGCAATAGTTTTGATATCAATGCGCTGTTCTTGGGAAGACCAATATAATTTCTAATATTGCTAAGGTCTTCTACTATCGTATTCGCCTCGTCTGAGAAACCCCACTTAGACCGATTCTCATTAATGGAAGCGATCAAAGCAAGTGCACTCGTAGCCAGTGCATAGTGGAATTCAAATAAATAAATACGATCTCCTGGTACGATTCAAACACTATTTAAATCAGTTCCAAAGACACTTCTTCAAGATCACATTACAAAAGTATTCTGATCACAAAGTTGATCATGTTCTCTTGCGCGAAATACCTTTGGAGCTTCTCTGATGAGCTGTTTTTGTACTTTTTATAACCTTCTTTGTAAGGCAATTATAAAAGCAGGTTAGTCTTTATCGTGGGAACTTTACTAATTATATACCTAAATATAGAAAAATAGTACTGACTCATACAAATGTCGTCTCATATGGGTATCGAACCCACAATACTAGACACAATGTCAGTTGATGTGGGCAGACAAGTTTTAGATTGAATGACCTTCAATATTTTTATTCATTGTTTCAGATAGGAAGTGAATGGTGTAAAGAAGGCAAGAAAGGTGGGAAGTGTAACATTTCATGTGAAGGTGAGCTGGATTTGAACTTTTAAATATTGAATACCGGTCTCATAATTATAATATGCCTAAATGTACTTATGGAAATACCTGACATGGCAGAAAATGCCCACGGCATTAAGTCCGCCTTTGTACATTCTTATTTTGTGCATAAAGATTTAAAATAAAATAAAAATGACATAAACAGTTATTGAGATTGAAGGAAAATGGTGTTGAACAAACTATTACTCATTTTAACTTTTTGCTATTTCAACTAAAATAAGTGTACAATGGCGGAAAAAGAAGTTTTGGCTAATAGAGCTATTATAGAGTATACTAACTTTTTCAACAAATAAAAGCCTATTATTACGGGACGCCACGAGATATAATATTAACTGATTTTTAATTTTGGAACCTGCGCAATCATCATATTATATCATTTATGTTTTACTGCCTATTTATTAAAATTATGTCATCTTACATCCCAAAATATCCCAATGCTCTCGCTCATTGTTTGCATGTGTTGTCGCACATCTGACTATGCTAGAATTATTGTCGATCTCTGCTTGCATTGTTTGCCTGTTTGAAAAATAGAACCTAAACTTGGCGCAACACTAGGAATTTTGTTTATTTTGGCTGATGAAATTTTGCAATTATCTTTCATAATTAGAATCATAAATAACAATTACATGTTCTCAACCAAACGCAGTGGTACAGTCAGCATCAGAAAAATGTGGACGAGTAAAGTACTCAAAATAATCTTAAAACCCAAATTTTCTATATTAAATTGATAAATTACAGTACTCAAAAAGTTGTAAGCATCCAGAGTGGTCAAACTATCTTAGCGTGTAAGTAAGCAGTGTTCATGTTCATATACCTACACAATCACGCCACTCATCGTACCTAGTCAAGTAAAGTTTCAAAATATCTGGACTTTGACATTTAATCGCATTTTGCATCCCTTTTTTACTTATTTAGCCATTCTTTTCACATAATGTTTTTACTTATACACCTATCTCTTATACTCAAAAAGCTGTAGGTACTACTAATTACTTACATGTTTCTGGTAGACCAATTGCTAAGATAGTTTGACCACTCTGGATGCTTACAACTTTTTGAGTACTCCAATTATCAACATAATATTGCAATTTTGGTTTTAAACATTTCTCGTCAACATTTTTCTGATGCTGACTGTACACATAGTTCGTCGGATTTAATTGAAACGGTTTGAAGCAACGTGTGGAGTTCAAAGATCGGCTCTTGAATAATTAGTTGAACGTTGCCAGGCGTTTGTTTTATTGCTGGATTTTGCCTTAGTTTGTGTGGTTATGTCTGTGTTTACTCATATATGTGTTTAAATACAAGTTTAATTTATTCGTCATTCATATTAATGTTTGACTATCGTCTATATACTAAACTTGTATAGTGTTTGAAGTCTTTTTCTCACTTTTGTAAATTACGATACCTTCTGAATGTTATAGATGAGCGTAGAATGATTCTTCACCTCAGAGTCAGGGTTCCGCTTTTCCAGTCTCGTAGATTGATTTTGCTGACAGAAAATAGCTCCAAAAATAAATTATAATTTTCTTTCGCTCTAGATTTAAAATGCCAATAACCTGATTTAATTTTTTGTTCGTCGTAACGATAATTGCGTGTTTTCTTTTTTACTCATTTTTACTAGTAAAATAAAATGTAGTATCAGCAATTTATTCAACATCCTACCGATTGTCAATATTTTTTTTAGCCCCATAAATTTCCTTCATACGGTAACATTTCATTTTTAACGGCTGTGGAGAATCATCTACAGAAAACAAATGCGAAAATCAAACCTAGAACCTTGCAGTATTCGCTCTTATTGAGATAATATCAGAAGACAGACATAGCACTGAATAGTGGTTAAAACATGACGAAATATTAATTATTCCTTTGTTTATTTTTCAGCACTACTTGATGACGATATAAGGGATGATGCACAGTGCGCACAAAACGTGTTCGTTCTAGAAGGCTTCAAGTACTGGCCGAAGTGGGAGCAGAGGTGTAAGGGTCAAACTCTCCCTGATATAGAGAAGTACGTATTTTTTGTTGCGTGGATCCCTGTGGAGTAGAATACAAGTACCGACCCTTCTCTTCCCGTAACCCCACAGGAAGAGATGGGTTGGCCAAGACAGTATAAGTCGACTTTCGTCCAACCAACAGATAGGCCTTGAGGCACCTGCGCTTGGGTGTTTTTCAGACTCAGCGTATGGTACAAGGATGGTTGTTTTATAGCATTTATTATGCTAAATGGTTGAAAAATCATTCATTGGTTCCAACAGTTCGTAAGAAAGTTGGTAGATGGCTCCACTTTGAAGTTTCCAATTTGAAGTGATTCAGGTATGACTCAATAGCTCAATTGGAAGAGCATTCCCCCTGTAAGGGAAATGTCGTGGGTTCAAGTCCCACTTGAGTCCTTCTTTTTGCCGATGTATTTCGAAATTCTCTGCCATATCAAAAAAATAGTGTACTACTTCCAGAATACGCTCAAAAAACCTTTTTTACACCAGTGAAATATTCACATATTTTACTTAGATTCGCTTTTTACCCACGACGGAACGGAGACGGTATATGCGTTTGGGGTGAGAGGATGTTTGTGTGTTTGTTTGTTTGTTTGTACAAATTCATGTTGCCATTTTCTCCGAAACTACCAATCCAATTTTTATGCAGTTTTCAGTTATGGGTTCTGCTTTAATAGGAGCATGTTCTTAGATAGGTGTTACAATGACAACTCAACAGGAGGCGCTACAGCAAGCATTTTTAAAGTAAATCAATGTTGCCATTTTTCTCCAAAACTACAAATTTGATTTTGATGCAGTTATCGACTATTGGTTTGGGTTTGATTGGTGCACGTTCTTAGATAGGTGTTATGGTAACAACTCACTAGGGGGCGCTGCAGTAAACATTTTTAGGGCAAATCCATATTTTCAGTTATGGGTTCGGGTTTGATTAGTGCCTCTCCTTAGATAGGTGTTACAATGACAACAGGGGGCGCTACAGCAAGCATTTTTAATGCAAATCAATGTTGAATTTTTTCTCTAAAACTACTAGTCCGATTGTGATGCAGTTTTCAGATAAGCAAATCCAT
Organism: Eilema sororculum; assembly: GCA_914829495.1. Taxonomy (NCBI): domain Eukaryota; kingdom Metazoa; phylum Arthropoda; class Insecta; order Lepidoptera; family Erebidae; genus Eilema; species Eilema sororculum. Next base: position 7,931,986 of record OU618532.1, read on the forward strand.
GTTGCCATTTTTCCCAAAAACTACGAGTCGGAATTTATATTAGCTACTACATAATCGCATGGATGTTCAATCCCGTTCCCACAATCTATGGGAACCCATTCCAGGAACAAAACCGGCCAAGTGCGAGTCGGAGTTAATGCAGTTCACAGAATACAGTCATCTACTTACCAAGTTTGAACAGCATAGGCCTTATAGTTTCGGGGAAAAGTAGCCGTGACATTCGGACGGACAGACAGACAGACAAGACGAATCTATAAGGGTTCAGTTTTTTGCCATTTGGCTACGGAACTCTAAAAAGTAGCTTATGGTTTTTTATTCCAGACTAAGTAGATATATACTTAATTCTTTCCCTGTGTCAAATCAGCCAGATCCGTTCAGCTTAGAGCGTGAGTGATCTTTACAAACTTTTACATTTAATATGAAAATAAAACCACGATGGTTACAAAATAATTTCAAAAGCATTAAATAATTGAAAAAGTAAATTAAAATTTAAAAACCAAAAGTTAAAAATAAATCGTGTTGGTTAGCCTTTTGACTTTAGTATAGGTACCTATTAATTTGATTCAAGCCAAATATCTGAATTGAATGAAAGGTAGTGCAACAAAAACCAATGATATTTTATACAAGATATGTTACGTTCATAGTAACTGACTCCTCAAATCTGATTCAACAATCTGTCAGTGCACAATAGTTGACAATTAGCGTTAAAGTGGTACCAAAGATGGGATAAGCACGTGAGTAAAAAAGATAGCTTTAATTCGGAATGATTCGGGCGATTGCCCTTCTAGGATCGTTTCGAAGCATAGATTATGATTTTGTTGAACAGAAGGGGTATTTCCTTGGTAGGCAAGAAATGAAATTCGATGAAAAAATAATATGTCATTATTTATTTCGGAAAATGATAATAATTCAAAAAGATAATTAGGAAACTTCTCGAAACTAAAACTAAGTGCTGTACTGACGTTATAATCCAAAATTAAACTCCTTCAAATAAATTTAATTTATTTCTTTTCTGCCTCTTAGAATTTTGTTTTATTTCGGGATTATTTTTATGAGCAGAATGAAGCTGAACAGTGGTATATTTGTCAGTTATTTATATTCTTCCTGAGCAATGTCCCTTTTTTCGAAGCATATCTCTCAGTGGCTTCAAAATGATTGCTACTAATTTTGCTGCTTTTTGAAGGTGTCCAGTCAAACTCATTTTGTTGTTCTTTAACAATTGCAATCCACTCTTGAAGTCGAACTTCATTAGTCGGAAACCTTGAAAAAATTTTAGGTTATTACAATTATTTAAAGGACAACAAATAAATAAAACAAAAATTTTGTTACTCAATTTTAAATAACAAATAAAACTGAACAGCACGTCAAAATTATTACTTTAGTAGGCAGTAAACTGAAAATTACCCTATGTCGCATCTGTACTGATAATCTATGCAAGCAGTGTTGTTGTGTCCTTATCGTGCTCATATCAAAAAGTATTTCTGTTCTTTTTCTTTGCCGTCATTATTTTAAAAATATTATTAAACTAATTTTAATGAAATACACTAAAAAATCGGTAATATTGTATGTACTCACATATGATAGAAGGTCCTTCGTGTTTTATTGATTTTAGTGTCGTAATTTGTACATTTTTAAAAATACACGGTGGCATTTTTATTGCAATTTTATTATGCGCTTACATACGTGACAACTCGGCGTTTGCCAGACATATACTAAATGCGATACGTCCCAATTGGGACGTTTTCGCGTCTTCACCAGGCGCACTCTTATAACATATCTGCCTCTTTTTTGTATGTAATATAATTGACAAAAACGAAATAACATGTTTTGTAGATGTCAGATGTCATGTCACGTAGAGACTATGGCTAAATTTTAACCCGTCTTCTATAGCCAGAAGCTGATGTATAATGCTCTGATTCGTAGTCATCTGGATTATGGATCCTTCCTACTTAAACCTTGTAACAAAGCATCCCTTAAATTGCTGGACAAGATCCAGTCGAAATGTCTCCGTATAGTTTTGGGCTATGAAAGCTATGAAATCCTCCCCAATAAATGCTCTACAACTAGAGTGTGTAGATCCTCCGTTGTTCTTGAGGAAGCAATACCTCTCCGATAGATACCTGTATAAGACTTCCCAACTTGCCTTCCACCCGTTGATACCCAAGTTACATTTCCTGTCTGAATATGTTTCGTCTGGTGGCTATTGGACCCATAAAGATCATCCCCGTCTATTTAATTCATTTGTGAATTACGTCCGCCTCCCTTTCCCCTGTTTTCAGACCAAATTTAACCCCCTCTTTGAAATCCCATATGAATCAATAATTTTCTCACCTGATATTATTATAGACTCCGGCATTAGTAAAGATTCGGGTGACGCGGAAAGGATTCTACAACGCCTAATCAAGCGAAAATGGCAGGATTCTATAGCTATATACACAGACTCCTCCAAGTTGTCAGATAGCTCCTGTGTTGGTTCTGCTGTTTGGATCCCTCAATATAGCATCATACTATCTTTTAAATCTCCCAATATTAACACTATTTTTACTGGAGAAGCTATTGCCATTCTGGAGGCATTGCTGTATATTGAGTCTCACAATATCAATAAAGCAGTTATTTTCACAGATTCCAAGAGTTGCTTAATGGCGGTCACAGCTAACCAATTTGCCAGTAAATTTAGATCTCCCTTAGTTCTCCAAATTAAACATTCTCTTTTCAGATGTCACTGTAAGGACCTCAAGGTCTCATTGGTTTGGATACCAGGCCACAGCGGAATCTTGGGCAACACAATGGTTGATTCTCTGGCCAGGACTGCTTCCTCTAGTGGATCACGAGACCAATTTAGATCGTTCTCTCAGGATTTACTCACTCTCGCTAAAACATGCTTAACATCTCAGTGGAATGTACATTGGTCTCAGTCCAGCTCAACTAAGGGTAGACATTATGCTTCGATCCAGAATTGCATACCTTGTAAACCTTGGTTCTTTAAATTTTCCAAGGCTTCTAAGCGAGCAACCTCTGTCGTTTGCCGTCTCCGATTAGGCCATGCCTGTACAAATGTTTTTCTATCCAAGATTCGGATAAGGGATAGCTCTCTTTGTGAATGTGGATTGGACGAAGGAACTCCTGACCACATTTTCTTCTCATGTACTAGGTTGAACGGATCCCTGTATGATTTCCTACCTCCTAACAATATTCCTCTTCCAGCCAACTTTAACACCCTCCTGACTTATGTAAATTCCCCACTAATTTATATGTTATGTCATTTTATAGATCTTAACAATATTAACCTTTGAAATTTTGTGTTTCGTTTGCACTACCACATAACTTTGTGTTTGCTTTAATGTTGTCTCTTCTGTACAGGTACTTCAACACACTATAAATCTTTTGGCCTCCCCTCAAAATCAACCGTTTGTATGGAAGAATTTTACACTTGTACTTTCACGCGTTATTTCGATCAGTATATAAAAACTAAGTCGTTGGCGGAATCAAAGGGAACGCCATAGAAAAAAAAAAAAATAACCCGTCTTAACATGTTCGCACACTAAGGAGAGTACAGCTCGCCTGTTCCACCGTAGATAAGTTTCTTAACGGGAAACATCAAAGATCTTGTAAAGTTAAGGTGTAAGGAAGTCGGACTCCAAACTTAGAGCTGCCGACGCGTTTGGTAATGACGACTTTTACTATCTCAGTTCTTATAGTTTCCAATTGAAGTTAATGGATTTAATAATAATATGTAAATATTATTTGACGAGCAGACAATAGATGACATTTTTTATAATATATTCATATAGGTATTACAAAATAAAGTATGCATTTCATTATAATTCCAGCTATTGTGTGTATTGTATTATATTTTTTAACCAAAAATTCAAATACAAGCAATTGTTTTGTTCGCATTTTACCGTTTTAAGCAACTCGAAGTGTGAGCTTCTAATGCTATCCGACGAAGCACCACACTGAACTGTAGCGGACTATAGTTCGAAGAATTATTGTGATTAATGGTGTACTATAACGGCGAAGGAAATATTTCTTGTCACCAACAGCAGACCAAACCACGGTATCGTGGTAAATATCACGAAAGACACAATTAAGATTCTGAAACTCCGTCGGATCGCAAAAGACGAAAAGCATCAACAAAAAGCATCCCTATAATAATATGCGTGTTGCAGAATTTTATCCATTTGTTTATTTGTTTTTGTGTACATAATTTAATTTAAAACAGTCAAGAAAATACTGAATATAAACTCATTATAAATTTGAGGATTATTATCTGTCCCCTCATTTTTTTATGTGGAAGCAACTAAATTTGCAAAGTATTTTATGGCGCGAAGCGAAGGTAGAAAAAGAGTAATAAAATACCGTGAGAAACATACATTTTTAAAAGAGTACCTACACATAATTTTCTTGGGTACCTTCAAATCGGCCTGCTTTTCATCTCATGTATGGAAATTCTGAGAAACCTTCTCGTTTCTTTATTTTTACCCACGACGGAACGGAGACGGTATATGCGTTTGGCTGAGAGGATGTTTGTGTGTTTGTTTGTGCAAATCCATGATGCCATTTTCTCCGAAACAACCAATCCAATTTTGATGCAATTTTCAGTTATGGATTCGGCTTTAATTGGAGCAGTTCGGCATATTCTTAGATAGTTGTTACAGTGACAAGTTAACAGGGGGCGCTATAGCAAGCATTTTTAATGCAAATCAATGTTGCCAATTTTCTCCAAAAATACTAGTCCGATTTTGATGCAGTTCTCAATCATTGGTTTGGGTTTCATTAGTGCATGTTCTTAGATAGGTGTTACGGTGACAACCCACTAGGAGGCGCTGCAGTAAACTTTTTGAATTATTTATTAAACGTCGTGGGTTTTTTCAGAATATTTAATTTTATAGATTTAGTTTTTAGTTTGGGTGGTCCATGCTAAAAACTAAATCTAAAAGAAATAAATCTGAAGAGGTACAAGAGTTGAAACTGATGTGGTTAATATTTATTAAAACATCCTTGATATGTTGCCAATTGAAGATCGTCTACATCCTTTGGGTTTTTACAATAATATCTTGACGAGGAAAATGTCAGCGATTCCTTTGAGAGATTACGTTGAGTTTTTTGTACAGTTGAGAATCCGTTTTGATATCTTAGCTCCTTTTGATACAAGCTGATATTGTAATGTTTACTAGCTGATCGCGGATAAACATAAAAGAACAAAATTCAAGTACTTTTCTAAATAAGTATTACTTTTCTAATAAGTAAGTAAGCACACAAGGTTTCAATTTTAAAGTAGTATAGATAATTGTAGGACACTTTCCATAGCAGGGATGAACCAGTTGTGCGAGGGATAATGTCGAAGACAACCTTATCTCCGGCCTAGCACCACGACCCTCAGTCAGCGTGCGGTTTTAGTCGGTTCGAGTCCGACATCACCTCCCCTTCCAGCTTCGGCGGGAGAGCTATCCGAGGGGATTTCCGTACTAAAAAAAGGGGGATGAACTAGTTTTAATTTGAAATTTTATGTTGGTTCTCAATGCAGGTTTTTAGGTAGAATTACATTTCGTGTACAAAAATTATTCAGAGTAAAATGTAAATGATCATGAAAGAAATCAAGATGTCCTCGGTGGTGATTACTCTACTAAATCCTTTTGTTATAGATGTCCTGACTGGGTGCATTTACCAAGCAGAGCTTCGCCACCAAGAGACAAGCGAACAGTGCGCGGTAGAAGAGAACTCAGACGGACTAGCAGACAGCTTATCACGAATTCTCTTGCTTAGTGTAGCAGCAGATTTAAAATTAATCTGTACTTTTTTACAACTTACTGTGTATCGTAAAATGTGTATCGAACTATTATATAGAATCATACACTAGTTATTTGTTAAACCATTCATTTTAGAAATGGTATTTTTTGGGAAAAATGAAATATAATAGAATAAAAAAATAAATGGAGAAAGGTTTTCGGTATGTTTTTTTTTATAATGCTATCCAAATAAAATGCCAAACATAACTCATAATATACCACTTAGGTGACAGAAAAGCACATGGCCCAACTGATGGAAAGTGGTTACCGTGGCCTATGATGGACGTATGCAACACCAGAGACGTTATACTCGTGCTACCAACCCTGAAGAAACATTCTAATATATCCCGATGTGGACCTCCCACATGGGGAGATCTTAATAGAAGTCAATATAACTCTTAATAATAGCATAATATAACTTCTAATAATAGCATAATATTATCAAGAGTATATCGAAGTTTAGCCAAATCCGCAGTTAGACTGGACCCCAGACTCCAAGCTGAATGCTTCGAATGCGACTGGGATTAACGCTAAGATGAAGAAGAATATTATCAAGGGTACTATGGATGTCCCCCTACCTAGAACGACAAACGAGCTGAAAATGGTGGCTGGGACAGACTGGATGCGGAACGCGGAGGATTGGATGAAATGGCGCATATTGGGAAAGGCCTATGTCTAGCAGTGGACTGCTCTGAGCTCATTGATTGATTGATGGATGTCCGTCTAGATGGACTGATTATCTGAACAGGAGGAAGGCGTAGGATTTCATTCATCAGGAGACTGCGATAGGCTTTGATTTAATTGTTTGTCTACTCTAGTGGTACCTAACGAAGAAGAAAAGGTAACCCTTTTATTCTGATAGGCATTGATACAGACTGAGAGGTAGGATGGAATACGGACTTTTTTTTGATAATGGACACGTCAATTTGACTTCACCTCGCCTAGTGACAAGCTAAAGGCAAAGCCATGGAAAGAGGGACACCATCGTAAACATGTACCATGTTAACAGTGGCGGCACTCAGCTTGACGGCCTCATCATGCCTTTTCACGCCCTGCTTAAAGGATCTGGGATTGTAGGCAGAGGGAAACATGTGAGCTGGCAGTGAGTTCCAGGTTCCAGCAATGAGTCACTGAAACGCTTGGTTCTAGATGTTATATTCTGCACTGTATACGGATGGCATCTTAGCCTTGCACGTGTTGTCCTCTAAAGGAAAGGAGAGGGTGGGACTAATTGGAAGTAATTGGACTATGGAAGTCCAATCTTTCTTCATCAAGATAACCGTCTTTACACTGACGAAGACTTATAACAGTTATAAAAAATTTCCGGTATAAAAACAAGTTTGATTTAGCGAAGCTAACTGACAATAATTTCCTGTCTGTTGAACCACTATATTTCATGGCATTAGATCTATCCGGTCCGTAATTTGGTGACGTTGACCGCTCAAATTCGACCATGGAATTTTGTGGTATTGGAATTTACGAAACCAGTAAGATAAGCGCCTGAAATATAACTACTAGCTATGACTATATTAGAATCATATTGCTTTTCATTTATCCGATAATGTTTATCCTTAAAAAGAATGAAGGAATAAATTTGGCCGGTATGTATACTATATATGGGTGAATAGGGTCAAACGAACAACTGGGGGGCCCGATATAATCTCCCCTACTACTGGTATGCCTCTTAAACTACGGACGATTGTGAAACTCAATCTCCGGCTTTCTTTCAGAGTTGAATCGCAGTAAAAAAAGCAACACATACACAGACACGTTTGTAAATCCCCGAAGGGGTAGGCAGAGGTGGATTAGCACCCACGTTTCAAATTATGATTATCGGTCCCAAGACGTAATAGGGGGTGAGCCTATTGCCGTCTACCAGGCAATTTGTCTTGGGCTGTATGTTTACTGTCGGAAGGTGTAGTCATCTTTACGACACCCACAATAAGAGCTGGGGTGGTCCTATTCTACACCACTGGGAACCAACACAGTATCCACGGCACGGCACGGCCAGACACGAAAAAAAAAACAACACGTAATTAGGAAATCGCTAGGTGGATGATGAATGACTTCTTCGGGACCAACACTCGTTTTGCCTTAGTCTTATTCACTTCATTTACATATTTAGAGTAATCATTCATGCTTTATAAATTTATGAAAGACAGTATGATGTATCTCTGGTAGATATAATTAGTACTTCATATTTCATAAGACAAGTATCACTCATGAGATCGTATAAATCAATACTTGTGGAGATAATAATATAAAAAAATGAATCAATCAGGTGGGGTTTGATCCCGTGACCTTTCTTTTACAGGGGAAATGCAGTAACCTCAGTGGCTCAGTTGGTTAGAGCATTCCCCATGTAATATAATGATGATGATAATGACTGATGCATGGAGGAGGAAATTACTTAATCATATCGTCGGACGTAGGTTAGAGCGGTTTTAGATTCGGTTAGAGCGGTCCACGGAGGATAGACCTCCGTGGACCGCTCTAACCGAATTGTATAGTTACCATGCTAAATGCTTTAAAATTTCATTCAAATATCAATGACTTCTTTGTAAAAGGCGTCATTTAAACGGTGCAAGTTAAAAAAGCCATATCAAAATGTTTACGCGCTCTATTTTCACAAACGATTATATCACACGAGGTTCGGAAGTGACATTTCACAATGCCTTATGTCACTGCTTTAAAATTCTGTTCAACCCGACAGACACTATTAATATTCAATTGCGAGGCGATTCGTTTAATGAAGTAAAGCCACTTTAAACGGATTCTATCTATAATTTTTTTTATGTAAAGTTTTATTTCAATGACTTAGTTTCGCGTAAACGTAGGAAAAAGATCAAAATAAGACTTTTAGAAATACCTCTATGAAGGTTTGATTGGTAATGCTACCTGCTATTCCTAAGAAGATGGTTTAATCGATTTAACACATCTAAATGATTTTCCAAATATGTGTTCTTTCAAGGAACTGGAGAAGGAGGACGGGCGCCCGGATCTTATCTATTTTGTGCTTGGACAGGAATTGTAGACCCAGACTAGAGAGCGGTTTCTAGGTGAAAAACCATAAATATTGAGTATTTATTTTGTTTATCAAGTGATTCCTGGCAGATTAGAATTTGGGCCACCCCATAGCTTCCCATGCGGTGTCGTACAAGGCGATCAGACTCAGCCTCACGTTCATGGCTCGAGTGAACAATTACTCTATCAGAATAGCTCGGAATAGGACAATATGCTGACCCCTATAAGGTGGAATTACATTGATTGGTGTTGTAACATTAGATTTTATCTACTGTAATTTGATTACTACTAGCGCCACCTATGGCAGTCTCAGTGGTACTCACATCAGTTAGTCGGTGCCTCGGTGTAGGAACTTTTGTACTAGCTAAGCACTAGATGGCGTTCGATTTCTTTTATGTTTTAATTATATGAAATTGGAAATACTCATAGCACCTAAATGGGAAAATTAATTGTTTAATTATAGGCTGTCTCATTTAGGTTAAAATTAAATTTCCTCAGTTAAATTAGACAGGTTCGAATTCTGCGTGCTCAGATCCGTTGTATTCAAGGAAAGAATGTGAGTATGATCCAACCAAGTCAAAAAGTTGCTGTACTTTGTTTGATTCCTACTTAGCTGGGTGATATTAGAGTTGTTAGGATTTCGACCGTGATTTGGTGTTTTTTGATCATCGTTCGCACTAATTTAACTTAAAAAAAAGTGTATTCGAGAACCTTCGAATGATAGGGGTATAAAACTGCGGCCCCGGCTAAATATAAATCCTTTTTACTCTCTGAATTGTGACTGGAACGTCTGTATTGCTGTGTCTTGGAAAATACTTTATACTTAACTAAATTCTTTGTTGCCCAGTTTTTGGGTTCCTAGTACGGGATTAGAGGACACCTTGGTCCTCAAACCCCTTCTCAGCGTGTTCTGTGGTCGAGTTCCCAACCGCTGTCGGCGCAAGCCTGTAACCTCGACGAGAAGCACCTTGGCTGGTCGAGGGTGCGGCAAGAGACGTGCGCAGACGCCGAGCAGGCCGACAACCGGGGTCACGTATTCCTTTTTTCTCTCTTAAATTTATGTAACTTTCCTATATACCTATATCACTTCACCCTGCAAGAAATAACTGTGTCAACGGTGGGTTGACCGAGGTGTAATACAACTACTAGCCATAACACTCTGGCTACCTACTGCAAGCAGGTCACCGTGGTGCAGCTGGTGAAGACATACTCATTTTTGTATTTCTATATATAACTCTATTGTCTGTAATCCTCTTTTGTATAATTTAATCTCTCAAGTAATATATGTATGTACAACAGAGGTAATAGTGGTTTTCTCTGAAGTCTCCCTGGTCTCCCACACGCACGCACACTATTCTCCTCTGACAAAAGGCGCCCTGGGATCCCATAGAGCTCGTGCATCTCTCTGCTGGGTCAGCCGGTGAGTAGTCCGTCTGACACGTTCAGCGGTTACAAAATTGGCGCCCAACGTGGGGCTAACTCTCTTCTCTGTGGGTGCGCTGTGTGTGGGTGTCTGGAGAGTTCGCTTTGGAGGAAACACTACCCTCCGTCTGACACTACCCAAGACGCTAATTGGTTGTGCGGCTGCAGTTACGCATGTAATACTTACCCTCTTTGTGTTTTTCAGCCGATCATACCATCATCCCGGTGGCAAGAAAAACCATTGAGACCTAAATTCTAAAACCATCAAAATTTTAAAACTGCACATCTTTCGGTAAGTTTGGAAACATATTTTTGGCAAACTAGTTTTTTTTCTTTTTTTTCTTTTTTTCCTTTTTTCCTCCTATTTAGTTGCTTCTGTGTTGTACAAACATATATATTTATTGTGGTCTGTTCACATAGTAATTGTACTGTGTCAAACTTTTAGTCTAGAAATTTCTGTGTCTAGCATTCATGGTTTTGGGTTTATACCTGTGTATTATTAAGTAGTTAGTAAAAATACATAGCTGCTTTGTACTGTATAGACTTGAGTAGATTTGTAGTTAACTTTTTAACATTTTGCTGAATACCTACATCACTTGTAATTTATATAAAGAAAATTTCTATAACTTCAACTATAATTTGAACATCTGGTATTCACTTCATTGGGTTGCTGAGCCAGTATTCTGAAGATATTTATCTGGGTGATTCTATAATATCTACCCAAAATCAAGTAACATAATATAAAATAGTAGTAAACTTTTTGTAACTACCTCCTAATTTATTAATCTAAAGAAAGTATACCTGGTGTCATATTTCTTGGACAAAGCTATTCTTAAATTTAGTTAATATAGTTTCTCTATTCTAAATTATTAGATTTTTGTAGCTACCGCACAAATTGTGACCTAGAGGAAGCATATTTATTGTATTATCTGTTAATATTAGTTGATTTTGTCTCTGTGGAAACTTCATTTAACCTACATTTATAATTTATAAACCTGTTGTGAGTTGAATCTCCATTACTGTCAATTGTTTTGATAAAAACTGAATCTTGGACCACTATGGCCCAATTACAGAAGTGTATTAACTACCTTAAGAAAGATGAACTTTTTAATGAACTCTCTGCCATGGGGGTTACAGCGGATCCGGATGCGACGGTTGTTGGCCTGCGGAGTGAGCTGCGCACTGCATTGCGGCTTGTCCGGCGTGGCAGCATTAAGGCCATCGCCACGGTACCTGCTGTTGCCGCCTCTGAGTTGGCTGTCTGTGAGCCTAAAGTTCTCGAGCTGGAAGGGACACTCTCTTCAGGTGAAGTCGTTTCAAATAGTAATTGTCGGACTAAGGTTGCAGTGAGGGCGAACTACCTTCTCACTAGGTTAGCTAGGTGTGGTATAGACTGTCCAGATCTTTTAGATATCCGTGGCCGCTTGGTTAAAATTCTGTCTGTGGCTGAATCAGATACTGACTCTGACTCTGAGGGTTCGGATAGAGAGATTGAACCTATTCATCGTGACCGCGTAGGTTACACCTCGCCTGTGGTGGGAGGGGACCGTTCGAGGCGACGTGACGCGCCTAGTTCTGACACAATTAGTAGTAATTTAGTAATAAGGGATAGACCCGTAAATTTAAACTCTTTTAATATAAAATTTGATGGCTCTGCGTGTGTACGTGTATTCATTGAGAGACTGGAAGAGCTTAGGTGTGCTCGGGAAGTCACCAAGGATAAAATCCTCTCAGCTTTCTCTGACCTATTGGACGGTCCGGCTTTATCTTGGTTCCGCACCAACAAGAATAACTTTACCTCGTATGAGGGCATGTTGGATGAGCTGAGGGAGACTTTCGACCTTCCCGACTACGATTACCGTCTCAGAAATGAAATTAGGCAGCGTACACAGGCCCGATCTGAAACATTAGGCATCTACATCTCTACGATGCAGGCCATGTTCTCGAGATTAACGTGCAAAATGCCCAGTGAGGAACAACTGGACATTCTGATGCATAATATTAGGCCCGATTATATGAAGGAATTGGCTCTTCACGAGGTAAACTCGATAATCGACCTGAAGCGATTGGGGAAGCGCCTAGAACTTGCGCGTGCTAGGGCAGAGGCATTCCAGGAACCAGCGTTAGATAAGTTTGGGATCACCTCGGACTTACACCATTTTAAGAATAAAACTGTTCATAAAACTTCCCAGCAGGTCTCTGCCGTGGCCGGTCCTACGACCTCAAACGAACGAGGATGCTTCCGCTGTGGTGAAGTCGGCCACACTGCATATGGCTGTACACAGTCAAGGGAATTGGTGTGCTTCCGGTGTGGACAGAAGGGAGTCAAATCGCCTGAGTGTCCGAAGTGTAATGCCAAGCCAAAAAACGAGTAAGTCAGGGCCTTATTAAAAGATCACCATTCGATTCGGAGCGAGCTTCTCTGTCTGATGCATTCTCTGATAGGGTCCTGTTTACCAAACGGGATAATGACATAAGACCGTACTTAGTTGTTAGGATCCTGAACTTAAATGTTCTAGGTTTACTTGATTCGGGTGCAGCTTGCTCAGTACTGGGTAAGGGAGCGCACCACACTTTCTTGGAATTAGGGTTTGAGCTTGGAAGCATCAGCCCTAACTTTAGTTTAACTACAGCAGACGGCTCTCATTTGCCATGTCTGGGCTGTATCTCTCTGCCTATTGAATATAATTCTGCTGTCAGAGTTATTAAGTTCTATGTTGTTCCAGAAATCACTACTGCTATGATATTTGGAGTAGACTTCTGGCAACAATTTCAATTAGGGGATAGATTGATCTCTCAGAATATCAATCTCTCCAATTGTGTCTAGACCGTTTGAGGCCATCTCTGTTGACTTACTGGGTCCATTTCCTACTTCCAGCAAGGGAAATGTTCACTTGATTGTGGTCTCGGACTACTTTAGCAAATTTGTCATGTTGAGTACTATACGGATGGCTACAGGCGTTGCAGTCGCGAGATTCATAGAAAAGAATGTTTTCCTAGTCCACGGGGTATGCAAAACCATTTATATGGATAATGGCCCACAATTTGTGAGTAAACAATTTAAGGACTTACTACTTAAGTACAATGTGCCTAACATTTGTGCCTAACATTTGTGCGCGTGGTATCTGGGGTTATACCCCAGATACCACGCGCAGACCAACCAGGCAGAACGAGCTATTCGCAACGTGGTTCAGGGAATTTCTTGCTACGTGAAGTCGCACCACAAGAAATGGGACGAGAACCTCGTAGAACTCCAGTGTGCTCTAAACACTGCTGTGAGCGAAGCCACTCATTTCAGTCCGTATTTTCTTGTTCACGGTAGGGAATTCATTGGGGATGGAGTTCTTTATAGGCAGGAAGAGATTCCTTGCCATCCTAACACTGTCTCCATTGATAGTCCAGTGTCCTTTGGTGAGAGGTTGAAGGAATTACATCGTATCTACGACCAGGTGAGAAAACACTTAGATGTTGCTCACCGGCGTAACGAAAAATACTACAACCTCAGAAAAAGGCATGTGGAACTGAAAGTGGGACAGATTGTGTACAAAAGAACCTTCTATTTGTCTAACAAGGCCAAGAACTTTACTGCGAAGCTGGCGCCTAAATTTATGAAATGCATTGTAACCGCCAAACGCTCGCCTTTAGTATATGAACTGTCGGATTTGGATGGTAAGGATCTGGGAGTTTATCACATTAAGGATATTTTGAAGTACAGTGAGGAGGAACAGCCTTCTGATCCTTCTCCTTCTTCTGTCGGTGCCGTCTCTCTGTCACTCGGCTGATCGTGGGAGTGCCACTGTGCTTCGTTCGGTATCTTTCCACCCTAAGCCTACTCACTAACCTATATGAAGGACATACAGTGATCCGGGCAGTTAATAGGGTGACACTTCTAGAGTGCTTGGCTTAGTAATGTGATTTTGTTTGGTTTCTTTAGTTAGCTTTTAGGTTCGTGGTTGTTTGTTTGGAGTTCGTGGTCTTCACAACTAGTGTGGTCATCGCGAGTTTTGGAATTTATTTTGATATCTCTCAGTTGAGATCCTGTCGCTGATATTCCCTGCGCATACTACGCAGGGAATACTGTGAGGGAAGGGGTGGTGTAACATTAGATTTTATCTACTGTAATTTGATTACTACTAGCGCCACCTATGGCAGTCTCAGTGGTACTCACATCAGTTAGTCGGTGCCTCGGTGTAGGAACTTTTGTACTAGCTAAGCACTAGATGGCGTTCGATTTCTTTTATGTTTTAATTATATGAAATTGGAAATACTCATAGCACCTAAATGGGAAAATTAATTGTTTAATTATAGGCTGTCTCATTTAGGTTAAAATTAAATTTCCTCAGTTAAATTAGACAGGTTCGAATTCTGCGTGCTCAGATCCGTTGTATTCAAGGAAAGAATGTGAGTATGATCCAACCAAGTCAAAAAGTTGCTGTACTTTGTTTGATTCCTACTTAGCTGGGTGATATTAGAGTTGTTAGGATTTCGACCGTGATTTGGTGTTTTTTGATCATCGTTCGCACTAATTTAACTTAAAAAAAAGTGTATTCGAGAACCTTCGAATGATAGGGGTATAAAACTGCGGCCCCGGCTAAATATAAATCCTTTTTACTCTCTGAATTGTGACTGGAACGTCTGTATTGCTGTGTCTTGGAAAATACTTTATACTTAACTAAATTCTTTGTTGCCCAGTTTTTGGGTTCCTAGTACGGGATTAGAGGACACCTTGGTCCTCAAACCCCTTCTCAGCGTGTTCTGTGGTCGAGTTCCCAACCGCTGTCGGCGCAAGCCTGTAACCTCGACGAGAAGCACCTTGGCTGGTCGAGGGTGCGGCAAGAGACGTGCGCAGACGCCGAGCAGGCCGACAACCGGGGTCACGTATTCCTTTTTTCTCTCTTAAATTTATGTAACTTTCCTATATACCTATATCACTTCACCCTGCAAGAAATAACTGTGTCAACGGTGGGTTGACCGAGGTGTAATACAACTACTAGCCATAACACTCTGGCTACCTACTGCAAGCAGGTCACCGTGGTGCAGCTGGTGAAGACATACTCATTTTTGTATTTCTATATATAACTCTATTGTCTGTAATCCTCTTTTGTATAATTTAATCTCTCAAGTAATATATGTATGTACAACAGAGGTAATAGTGGTTTTCTCTGAAGCCTCCCTGGTCTCCCACACGCACGCACACTTTCTCCTCTGTCAAAAGGCGCCCTGGGATCCCATAGAGCTCGTGCATCTCTCTGCTGGGTCAGCCGGTGAGTAGTCCGTCTGACACGTTCAGCGGTTACAGTGTTAATTCACCTCTGTCTCACTCTCCTGGGCGTGATTATTATATGTATGTTGAAGTTAATTACATAAAAAGATTTGCAAATAAAAATACAGGGTAACATATTCAAAATAATATGTAACTTAATTCTTTCAGTAATGATGTCAGACAGAGAGTAAACATCAGACATGTTTAACGAGATGTAACATAAAATAACGATAAGAAAAACACTTTATTTACTTTAATTACTGTGTAATTGTAGAATTTTGGTAAACAGTTGATTTGGCAGCCTACACCATATTATTTATTTAAATGTATACATTATGCACAAAATAAAATGAATGAAATGAATAAATTTAAAACACGTCTGCAAAGACGTCATCACAATGCCCTACCCCTTATTTGTTAATCTGGGTAAAAACAATAAATACTGTGCAGGCGTCTCCAAAAGTATAATTAATAAAAATCGGGTTTGTGATTGAGGGCTAATGCATGAACCCAATCAAAAATAGTTACTTACGACTTAAGCCGCTTTCGAGATAAATTATGATACGCACATTCTACCGTAGCTCATAAAATTCTACGAGTAAAAATAATACAAATCTACTAATGGTACATTTGGCCAAAGGCGAGTAAAGTTTATTCCTAGAATAAACAGGCAATATCGCCCACATATTAGGTGTTTATTCTACGAATAACCTTTACTCGCATATGCTCGAACCGGCCCTAAGTAAAAGTTCTTCCCTAAAAGTTTGTTGAAAAAAGTTTTAAAATAGTGACGCATTGCCAACGAATAATAGAAGCCAGGT
Source organism: Eilema sororculum (assembly GCA_914829495.1). Lineage (NCBI taxonomy): Eukaryota > Metazoa > Arthropoda > Insecta > Lepidoptera > Erebidae > Eilema > Eilema sororculum. Next base: position 7,948,305 of record OU618532.1, read on the forward strand.
AAATTATGCTTTACTTACGACACTGGAATGCCATTATTAAAGCCGTAAACTGAGGTACGCTACGCGTCTATCGGAAACAGCTTTCAGTTTTATGTTCATAAAATAGTGAGAAATATATATAGGTATATAAAATTGGCCACCAGTTTCGTATATAAATAGTATTTGTTCTTGTGAACAGACTTTTAAATATGATTATATATTGTCTTTGATTTCCTGGCTATTTACAAGTCTCTTTCAGTAAGGTACTTGGCAAGACTAATTAAAATTCATCAAAAGGATTTGATAGTACTTGCAATGGCATCACTCAAAACAGTGACGCGAGTTATCGTAATAGAACTCGATACTTTTAAAGTTATTAATGACGTAATGATTTGAAACTTGAGAAATTATAGATCTTTAATGTTCGTAAGTAGTACATACCTAGCCCACCGTGTTACGAATTAAATGGAATTTTTAACAGCATTGCGTACACAAAAGATAGCTGCAGGGCACTTTCAAACAACAACAAAAGTTAACTTCAGTCAACGCTCAGCTTAAATTCCCCGCATCATCCCATAACGATGCTTCCAGGTTACCATTAATATTAACCAGGGGCCAAGTCCGACATAACAAGAATAATTTCATTGGGCACCGTTTCAACAAACATGCGAACTCATGCCTTACGAATATGGGCATCAGCAGGACGGATTATGAAGAGTAACCCGGTTTAACTGTAGTATTATTTATTTAAAATAATCCCTTACGCAGCTTGCTCATGTTCTAAATAGCGTTTGTCTCGGGGCCATGCGTTAATTAAATGGACTTTAGAACATTTAACATCATGGAGGATAAGCTGGTGCTGAGATTTTTGAGTGTGAAATATAATTCAAGAGAACATAGTGAGTGTAGAGGTTGGGATTTCTAAAGTCTTAATTTAAATAATAAATTAGCTACATTAGTCAATGAAGAACATAAACTATGCCAGCTTTAAAAGAGTGCTAGCCCCAATTTACAATGGGAAGAAATGTCGTATTCTTATTCAGTAACACCCAAACAAGTAACATTGTTACTGATTAGGAAAAACTCCCGTGCGGAAAGCCCCACGGATACCTCCTTCACCGGAGCCGGAAGGGGAGGTTATGTCGGACTTGAACCGACTAAAACCGAACGCCGACTGAGGGTCGTTGTGCTAGGCCGGAGGTGAGGTTGTTTTCGACATACTCGCATCCTGGCTGACCCAGGGCCATCCTTACGGTCAGGCCCTCCTCGGGCCCTTCATGTCACAGATGTTACTGGTTGCTTTGCTAAAGTATTTGTCCTTACAAGTAACACTGTGTTAAGTTAGAACTCCGCCGACATGATTTTTCTCCTTCACTGGTAGGACTGGCATTTAGTGACAGCTCTATTGCAAACATTCATAGGCCATTACTGAGAACCAATTATTCTACACGTAGTTGTTATTTTTTGTTTTTGGATAATATTATTATAAAAGCTTGGTGTTGCCGATAAGGCTCTATAATCCAATTTAAATTTCAGACTTATTATAATAATGTCAATAAGTCCACGAATTATCTATTAACTAGCTTATGCCCGCGCGGCTCCACCCGCGTGGATGTCGGTTATCGCGACCACAGAACAGTTAAAGGAGGTTAGAAGGGCCTTGTGGGCGGGGCTCGCGCGCCGCGCATATGAGCAATGCTCATATTCCACCGAAATTTAAACACAGTCGCGCTTTTATTGTAACAGCGTAAGAAGCTCCTCGAAAATAAAAGAATTATGCCGTCTTGCGCTATAATGACGTGTCGGAAAAGATGCCAAGTATGTAGTGTAGCCCGAGAAGGGATTTCTTTTCATCGGTAAGGCCAAAAACCTTAAAATACAAGTAATATTTGTAATTATTACAAAAGTATTATGTAGTTTGTAGACAAAAACGACATAATCGCAAACTGATACAAAATTATACATTGCTTGCAATACATGAGTGCCATCGTGTACTACGTGAGCGATCGCGCAACGTATTGCGTTCTTTGCGATAGTCGCGTGTGCCGAGCCAACGCTTGCAATGTCGCGATATCCATGCGTATCGATAGTGTTGGCCAAATGATCCGTTATAAACAGTATCGATATTAAGTACGTACACAAATTGTTATTATCAGTAATATTTTAATCAAAATACATTTGCTTATTACAGTCAATAATAATTGTTAAATTTTGTTTGATGTCAGCCGTTTATATTGAAAACACATTTATAATTTAATTTTAGGTTTCCAACAAATCCAGATATTACAAAAATGTGGGTTTGGCTGAACTTCGATATTTTCAGTGAAGCGACTGCCCTCTGACCTTCACAACTTAGACAGACAGAGTTGTTGGACATTTTAGTGCTCCTGACTACCCGTAATAACTGCCATAGGTTTTCGTATGGCAATCAGGACCGACGGCATAGCGTGTTCTCCGAGGCACGACCAGATCAATGCAATTACCCACATTCATGCATAGGTACAAATATTTGCACTGACCGGGAATGTCATTAGTTGATGTTACTATTAACGCAGAATGAGCTTACTCTATAAAGTACGCGACTTGTGTACCAAAACTTCAGATACTATCAAAATTACGGAAGTTTTATCGATATCGAAAATCGACCTTTGGTCACCGTAACATGTATGAGAAATTTTTATTGCTTTTGTGCGTGTGTGAGTACACGTCCAGTGCAGTATTTGCATTAGTGTGACAACTAATAGCAAACTCGTGATTTAAGTGTGCTGATTTATTTGTGTGCGTAAACCGCGTCGTATTGGTCTATTTTTTATAGTGGAGTTAAAGAGTGGGAGACAAGCGGCGACACGCGTCCTAATACAAATTAGGAACTATTTCCTTTCTAACCTCCTTTAACTATTCTGTGATCGCGACCAAACATAGCCTATGTCCTTTCTCATGGTCTAATTTACCCCTATACAAAATTTCATCAAAATCGGTGTAGTGGTTTAGGCGTGAAAGCGTAACATACAGACAGACGGATTTACTTTTGCATTTATAATATTAGTATGGATTACAAAGTTATCGGTGGTCTCCTGTTAAAATAGCAGTTTTAAAATTAGTATAAGATTTCCCGCATCCAATCACGAATTAAATTGAACTCAATATTCATTAATTACCACCACTTACAACAGTTTCACACTGCATATTATTCCACATCGCGCCTTAATTAAACCATTATGTTGATGGATTATTACTAATAATATCATATAATATTAGTTTCAAAGTTGTGGAACGCGCTCAAATCCTATTGTATGTGATGCTATTTGCATTGATATTATAACATATATGACTTGACGTCAAATCGCGAGTGAAACGAGGTCCAGGCGCATGAGGGGATTGTCATCATTTATGTAATCATTTATGATTGATGGAATTGAGCTCCTTTGCTACTCAAAAGACAATGAAAAACGTATACTGCGCTTATATGGGGTACATTTTTATGTCGCGATTAGGATGTCATAAATAATTGTTTCCTTCTTCCTACAGTCCCGGGTCCTTTAAGCGGGGCGTGAAAAGGCATCTAATGAGGCCGTCAAGCTGAGTGCCACCACTGTTAACATGGTAAATGTTTACGATGGTGACCCTCTTTCCGAGACTTTGCCTTTAGCTTAACATCAGGCAAGGTGAAGTCAAATTGACGTGTCCTGTGTAAAAAAATAAAATAAAAATAATAATAATTATTTATTTATCAGATATTAAAATCAATAAATTTGTTAGTATTGTTAATTTTGTGTATAATATGTATGTATTTACAAAAAAAAGTATATAAGTATGTTTATCCGCATTCTAGATTCCATAACACAAGCTATAAAAGCTTACCATGGGTCTAGATAGCGTTGTGTAGAATGTTGTAGAAAAACAAAATACAAATGATGTTAATTGTGTTAGAAATTCGAATGTGCTAATTAAATACCTTACCTTTGCGTAACCCAGACACATTTTATAAATTCTAACATTTTCCCTGTCACAAGTCCCATAATTCAATTCAAATCAATACAATTAAAGTTAACTTAATCCGATTCTATTCAATTCATTCAAATTAAATTTAATTCGATTCAATCTCATTTACTCTATTCCCTGACCTATGTGACCGCCCCGGTCGTTCGCCCAACAAGATGGCGATACACAGCTGAGTAGTAGCTGCCATCTGTTGTCTTCAGAATGCTGTTGTGACTACCCCGCAGGTTGTTCAGTACGGACACTGTCTTTTTACGGCGTATGGCAAAAAGTCCGCAGTATAGAAATTTGCGAACATACCCAACGTTCTGCAGTAATGAGGCAATCCCAACAACATTCTGAAGCCATTATTATACTGCACTCGGAGATCATTCAATGATAGCTGTGCACAGCTGGTCCACAGACCCCCAGAGCATAGGTTATGACAGTAAGCTTTGAAAAGTGTGATTTTGACTGGTATACAATGCTGGTACTGGTACGGTTACATGCCGGTAACTGCACATTTTGCGAGTTTAATACGAATACTTGTGATTATGTATTACTTGAAAGAAACACGCCAGAGAAAGAATTTATGACATTGAGTAAGACACTTTGAAGATTTTATGACCTAGCTTTTGCCCGCTGCTCCGCTCGCCTGGATGTCGGTTATCGCGACCAAACATAGCCTATGTCCTTCCTCATTGTCTAATCTACCCCTATACAAAATTTCATCAAAATCCGTTCAGTGGTTTAGGCGTGACAGCGTAACATACTGACAGACAGACAGAGCTACTTTCGCATTTATAATATTAGTATGGATTAGTAAGTATGGATTCAAATTTAATACTATCTGCAGTTTACATGAATAATAGACTCTGAAATAAAAAAATCTAGCAACCATTGTCACTTAGAACTTTAGGATGAGATCGAATCTTTACTGGGTAGTTTTGACGAACAATTTAAAATGAAAAATACCTTGGTTTCCACCCGTTCCTGTTATTTACTGTTTATTCTGATATTTGGTACACAACTTTAGTTTTGAGATTACATAATACGATTCAAATTAAAAAAAAAATAATTTACTCGTTTAGGTCGTACTGATGTTGAATGTACTATCTGACCACCCAACTCCGAGAGTTCACAATCAGCAGCTGCACCGAATTGCAGTTGACATTGGCTCACATTCTGTGCTCAAAGGTCCAGGTGGAATCACACCTTACTGTTACATATTTATTTATGCGAAGACTGAGAATAACACTTGAGTTCCCTATAACTGCATACAGTGCTCAATGAGTTAAATATAGCATAGTTACTTTTACGCCACTACAAAACAGTGTTTTTCTAATATTGTCATTTTAGCCATTGTTATTATACATGTACGGTCCGAGATGGCCCACGTGCGATTGGGTTAACGCTTAACTCCGTCAGCTATGTTATTTTAGGTTTTCTCAATATATACCTTCACTGTCACTCTTCGCTGCCAATTTTGGTATAGGTTAGTTCGCTTAGTGATCTACTTTGGTATTTCTGAACATTGCAACGCTGTAGATACTATATCTACTTGCGATTAAAGTTTTCACTTTGGAGCTCATTATTTTTAATTGATATGTCAACTTTTCCGGGAGTACTATTTTACTCCATTTAGGTGGCAGACAAGCATACGATTCACTTGATGGAAAGTGGTCACTATAGCCTATGGAGGTATGCAATACCAGGTGCTGCCAACCCTGTAGAAACCTTCTTATGCGTCGGCCATCCGACCTCCCAACCCCGAGAAGAAAACCTTTGCCAGAGTTTCGTTGGTTATTTAGCAGATCGCTTTGCAACCGGAAGATTATTATTTTAAATTGTTTGTAAAATCACAATATATGAATGAATAAATCCAAACATAAATCTTATTGAAGCTAAACATTGATATTCTCATATCCTGAAGAACATACATTTCTCAGAAGATAACCATTACCTGCGAAAGTTTCCAGATGAGCAGAGCCACGAGCAGTAACTAGTATACAATAATTGTAGATACACGGTTTCAGTAAGCAGATAGGGCAGCCGCTGCAGTGATGTTGTGCTGAACAGTTATACCTTTGAGCTTTGTACTTTTCTGACTACAGAGTAATATTAAGATGAAATAGATAGAATTGATATATTTTTCGGATTGTAATTGAATTCATATCTGTTTCGAAATGTTAATTGTAAATTGTATCGGATTAATATTATATTATTTGCTTCGCATGTTCGTAGGCATCATTAAGACGCCATAGCCACGCATGTCATCCTCTACGTTGCTAAATCTGCACTCTTTTAGTCTACCAGTACTACCGGAGCCCATACCACCCGTCGCCAGGCGGGTCACATAACGTGGCCACATCAGCGAAGGCGATAGAGGTACTTCTGCATTTTTATCCACGACGGAACGGAGACGGTATATGCGTTTGGGTTGAGAGGATGTTTGTGTGTTTGTTTGTTTGTTTGTGCAAATCCATGTTGTCATTTTCTCCGAAACTACCGATCCAATTTTTATGCAGTTTCCAGTTATGGGTTCGGCTTTATTTGGGGCATGCTCTTAGATAGGTGTTACAATGACAACTCAGCAGGGGGCGGCACATCAAGCGTTTTTAATGCAAATCAATGTTGAATTTATTCTCTAAAATTACTAGTCCTATTTTGATGCAGTTTTCAGTTATGCGAATCCATGTTGCCATTTTTCCCAAAAACTACGAGTTGGCATTTATATTAGCTACTACATAATCGCATGTTCAATTGCGTTCCCACAATCTATGGGAACCCATTCCAGGAACAAAACCGGCCAAGTGCGAGTCGGAGTTAATGCAGTTCACAGAATACAGTCATCTACTTACCAAGTTTGAACAGCATAGGCCTTATAGTTTCGGAGAAAAGTAGCTGTGACATACGGACGGACAGACAGACAGACAGACAAGACGAATCTATAAGGGTTCAGTTTTTTGCCATTTGGCCACGGAACCCTAAAAAGTAGGTTATGGTTTTTTATTCCAGACTAAGTAGATATTATACTTAATTCTTTCCCTGTGTCAAATCAGCCAGATCCATTCAGCTTAGAGCGTGAGTGATCTTTACAAATTTTCACATTTAATATTAAAATAAGATCTATATAGTAGTATAGGATGCCAAAAACAATAGAAATACACAAAATATTGCGAAATATACTTCGTCTATAGTAGCGTTAATTCGACGTTAGTTCACACGGCACAACTAGATGGCGCTTATCGATTTAAATGCAAGCTATCGTTGGTGTCAAACGTAGCTTTAAAAGGATTTGGATTCCGATATACTTTAATGCTGGCTATATCTTCAACATTTGTCCAATTCTTATTATTTCTATTATAGAATTTTTGCAAACTCTCTTTTAGAGAGTCTAAAAGCTGAGATATTCATTAACCATACATAATATTACCGTTAACCATCGAACACGTCATATCAGTCCAATCCAAACCGCCTTCAAAGAGTTTATTGATTCTCGCCCCCACGTTATTTTAATAAAGGGTTCAATAAACTACCCATGATAATGGCGAAAGTGCATAGATAACAACGGGGTATAGTTTATAAAAAAATACTTTATAATATTCCACCCGTACAAAACGCCAATTACATATGTAAGGACCTAATATAAATATGTAAGTAATTCGATTAATTTAGACTTAATCTAAGTGATAATTTGTAATGTGAAGTTTAGAAAGCTTATACTTAAAAAACATGGTGTAGCTCTCATACCAGACAAAAAATCCGTAAAACGGCAAACAAATTATGAATTCTTTAGCTGTTTGTTTTACTACTTATAATCCATTCAATAATCATACTAACAATTTTCATAATCGGAATTGGATAAAAGGACCATTATTTTACTTGACGATAGATACTTGCCGATTCATCTATATTGTTTGTAACGGAAACCGGTTTGATACCCTTTATCTTCTCCAATAAAATTGACCGTGACAGTCGGATATCCAACGTGTGCTCTTTGTACAGAGTTCGAAAAATATAATCTACCTACTAGTAGAGCCGTTGGAGCTTCGTTCCTGAAACCCGTTTGCAAAACCACTCTCTGGTGGTTTTGGGATATTTTAATGTAACTGGCGTAGTTTGTTACAGAAAATGTAATTATATCTTATTACCCATTATGAAAATTTCTTTAGCCACATTTGGCAGTTTCTGAGATGGGAAAAAACAATTAAACTGAATTAGTGAAACTGATGCCATTACCAGCACCTCTGTATATGTATACGTATCTATATTATATTGGTCAAGTTTTCACTTCTGGCCACTTTTTTTTTCTCAAAGCACCACTTCTTTTCTTTCTTCTTACAGTATTCTCTGTTCTGTTCTACTCTGTGGCACCTTGTTACGGATTATAAATGTAGAACCGTCTACACAATACTCTACTGCAGCTCTTGTCGGCAAAAGCTACTATAATTCTTAGTGATTTCAAGTTGTATCTACCTACCAAGTCTTTGGTCCAATCTCGTGAAAATTGACGGGAAATTCAAGCATGGGGTATTTATGCCTCTCTAAGATTGAAAACCTCGGATGCAACCAATGCTCTTATTCACGATGATAATGAATGTATTATTGCCCAAATAAATGTCATACAATACAAAAATTTATCTAATGTACATAAATTATACTTTGCGTCAGATAATAATTTTATATTTGCTTTTTGGAACAATTTTGTCTTCGGAAAAACATGCGAACCATCATAATAAGGTCATTATTATAAAAGTGGAGCGGCGCATTCCAGCCCTTATTTTGTGCCCGGCAGTAGAAGTAACATTTAATAACGTCGAAAGTAAAAGTCACAAAATACGTCCTTTGGTCCCAATAATGTTAGCGATATAAGACTAATGGGATGCGGTTATACGTAAGACAATGATTAAGTATGTACAAGTAATGCCTTCGTCTGTCTTTTTTGTAAGTCTATTCATTAATATAAATGTTGTTGTTTAGTTTCATACAGTTAAAGGTTTTAACGCCTGCTATAGTAACTAATCATGTTTTGCTATTGACCATAATATGGTTGCTATAAAAAACTGACAGGCGATGTATATTCTATTTCAATTTTCATTTACCTTCTAAATTTTACATGTTTTACGTGCAAGTCTATTCATGGACGGATGAAGCACTAGCGCACGCTTTCTCTAGAAGCCACATCAGGAAGTAAAGTACAAGTGGCGTCTCGCTTGGATCTAGGATTTGGTTACGGTCCAGAAGGGAACTGTGAGGGTTTCAGCTGCCTTACTATGCAAGGAAGTGAGGTATGAAAAAGAGGCGGCGTAAAGTGAATAGGAGACAACTAGCGCACACACATACCGTCTCTGTGCCTATCCTTGTGGACAGGCTGGAATCGCTTGGTATACGCGGCATAGCCCTGTCCTTGTTCACTAGCTACCTCTCAAATAGAAAACAGACAGTTAAAATTGATGGTTATTCCAGTGAAGAAGAGCAAGTAATATTTGGTGTCCCACAGGGGAGTGTCCTTGGTCCAACGCTATTTCTAGTGTATATAAACGAGCTATGTAATCTCCGTGGCGTTGGAGGAAGGATAGTCTCCTATGCTGATGACACGGCAATTGTGTTCTCTGGTAAAACTTGGGATGAGGCAAGAAAATTAGCAGAAGATGGACTGATGAAGGTCTCAGACTGGCTAAACAATAACCTCCTAACCCTTAATATCCTCAAAACAAATTATATCTGTTTCGGCCCTTACCTAAACTCCCAGCCACGTCCTGGTTTCAGTATTTCACTACACAATCACCAACATTCAAGCTCCACAAACTGTAACTGTCCACTCATACAAAAGGTTGATAGTGTAAAATATCTAGGGATTATAATAGACCAGAAATTGACCTGGCACGCACATCTAGAACTAACCATGAGCAGAGTTAGGAAACTCATTTGGATTTTTAAATCACTAAGACAATTGATGAGTATAGACGTACTAAAAAATATTTATGTAGCTATGGTACAATCAGTGATAATATACTGCATCCCAGTATGGGGTGGGGCAAGTAAAACTAACTTTTTGGAGCTTGAGAGGGCTCAAAGATCTTTAATCAAAGTTATGCTCTCCAAACCATACAGGTTTCCTACTACTGAATTGTACACTATTAGTAATTTACTATCAGTTCGTAAACTATATATTCAATGCATAATTTTAAACTACCACAAACACCTACCTTACGACCATAATGTTTTAAAGAAAAGACGAAATTATCTGGTAGCCACCACTTGCCCCACACGTACAGCGTTTGCACAACGACAGTATGTTGCCCAAGCCCCATATTTATATAATAAAATAAATAAAATTCTTCAGTTATACCCCATGTTACTTCATGATTGTAAGGTCTCCATTACAAAATGGCTAAACACGCTTACTTATGAAAATGTTGAAGAACTTTTAACAAGATTTACTTAGGTAAAATGGCTAATTTTCTATTTGTAAAAACACATTTGCACGTATACACACATACACACACACACACACATGCACACAAAGACTTATTCACACACTCACGCATACGCATACGCACACACACACCCACCAACACATACATATAATAAACGTACATATATATATATATATATATATAATAACTAGCTTTTGCCCGTGGCTTCGCCCGCGTGGATGTTGGTTATCGTGACAAAACATTTCACAAAAGATGTAGGTGTACGAAGTTTCATGCTTCTAACTTTGAAAATGACAAACTTTCCATACAAATGTTTATCACCTATTTTACCCTCTTAGTAGCTAAATTTAGAAGGAGAATCTCTCGGAGGAGCCTGACCTCTAGGGAGCGCGTCCCCAGGGTGGCGGATAGGGGAATGCTCGCCAGGTGTCGTACAAGTGATACTTGGAGGGTAGGAGTGAAATAAAATAACTCCCGCGGACCAGCAGGCCGAAGAAGGATACTTCGTTAACAAACCCCTGCGCAGAGCTTCTTCAAGAGAAGGCGAGGTCTGCGTAGTGCTGAGCACTTAGGCTGGAGTGCTCAGAAGGGATGGTGGCGGAGGAATCCTTATTGGATCAACGGCAGCGCCCACACCTTAGTATAAGTTACAGCCTTGGCGTCAGGTGACAACCGGCCGTAAAACATAACAGTCAATAAAACTCCTCCTCGTTCAACATGAAAAAAGGCAAAAGAAAAAGGATTACTACTACTAGGGCGTCCCCCAGAAGCGACGTTACAGGCGATAAAGATAAAAATGCGAAATATGCGAATAACGAAGATTATACTAGGGCGTCCCCCGCAAGCGACGACAGCAATGACATAAATGCAAAATCGCATACGCATGGCACGTACGGACGTAGCACGCAGCTCCAGATAAGATTAGCCACGTGGAACCTGGGCTCCTTAACAGGACGTAGCCAAGAACTAGCGAAAGTTCTGCAGTCACGGAAAATTAACGTCTGCTGTCTGCAGGAAACTAAATGGAAAGGAGCAAAATCTAGGGACTTAGGGTTAGGATACCAACTACTTTACTACGGTACTACGAATACCCACAATGGAGTTGCTATAGTACTAGACACAAATCTCAAACAACGCATAATCAACGTTGATAGAAGAAGCGACCGACTTATAGCAGTAAAACTGGCCATGGATAATCAACCGCCCCTCAATATCATATCGGCATACGCACCACAGACGGGATGCTCTGATGTGGAAAAGCAGGCCTTCTGGGACGATATGGATGACATAATTAACGCAATCGCAGCAAACGAACTTAAATACATAGGTGGAGACCTAAATGGACATGTAGGTAGATGTACCCGGGCCTATAAGGAAGTTATGGGAAAATTTGGATATGGCACGCGCAATAAGGACGGTGAACAAATTTTGAACTTTTGCATCAGGCATAATTTAGGAATAGTAAACACCTACTTCAATAAGAAAATGGAGCATCTAATTACATATAAAAGCGGTGGCAATCAGTCCCAGATTGACTTTATACTTACAAATAGAACAGCGCTCAAAACCATTAGGGACTGCAAGGTAATTCCAGGAGAGTCACTCACATCACAGCATAGAATCTTGGTCGGCGTCATGAAACTACCCAAACCCGTAAAACACAATAAAAGTAAAATAACTCGAATTAAATGGCATTTGTTGGGCACGGAAAGGGGAACTCATCTGATAAATAAACTCCAACAGGTGATGACAGATGATATGGCTAATATTGCACCCATCACAGCCGAATACATGTGGTCTAAATTCGAAAAAATCTGCAGACAAGATGCAGAATTAACACTTGGTATATCTAAGGGTGGGCTGAGCAACAACAAAGACCCCACGTGGTGGGACCAAGAGGTTAAAGACGCTTTACAGATCAAAAAAGAGAACTTCAAGGTCTGGCAGAACTCAGCTCTCGACGAAGACCGCATGAGATACAAAACCGCAAAAAAGACAGCCAGATGTAAAGTAGCACAGAATAAAGCAGAATCGCAAGTAAATTTTTACACAAAGCTTGAGAACGCTACTAATGACAAAGAGATATTTAAAATTGCAAAACAACGGCATAAAACTGGCTTGGACATCAAGATCAATAAATATATCAAAGATAAGAATGGGCATTTACTAACAAACGATGAGGAAATAAACGCCCGCTGGGGTCAATACTACCAACAGCTACTTAATGAAGAATTCCCCAGCCAGCCACTACAAGACCTGCCAAAAACAGCCGGACCAGTCCATAGCATAGACATTGAAGAAGTTAGAAAGGCGCTCAGAAAAATGAAGAACCATAAAGCTGTTGGACCTGACAATATACCAGCGGACCTGTGGAAGGCGATGGGACCTATTGCTGTGGAATGGCTCACAAAGCTCTTTAACAAAATCCTAACATCCATGAAAATCCCGGAGTCCTGGCGCCACAGTCACATAGTACCTTTCTACAAAAACAAGGGAGATGTCAGTGATTGCGGTAATTACAGAGGTATTAAACTTACCTCGCACACGCTGAAAATGTGGGAACGTATCCTGGGAGATCGTCTGAGCCAAATAACCACCATTTCAGAAAATCAATGCGGTTTCCTGCCGGGAAAATCTGCTACGGATGCGATACAAACGGTAAGAATACTAATGGAAAAACACAGAGTAAATAAAGAAGATCTCCATCTTGTGTTTATAGACCTCGAAAAAGCCTTCGACAGAGTACCGCGCAAACTAGTATGGCAAGCACTGAAAGCACAAAAAGTACCGGAACAGTACGTCATGCTAGTACAAGATATGTATAACCGCATCAGTACGCAAGTAAGAACCCAGGCCGGATTCTCCAAATCATTCGAGGTAAAGGTCGGAGTACATCAGGGATCAGCACTGAGTCCACTTCTCTTCAACCTGTGTATGGACTATATCACTAAAGACATCCAGTCTGGCCTCCCATGGTGTCTGCTATACGCGGATGATATAGTACTCATAGAGAGGGAACCGGAGCACATGCAGGACACTCTCAGCAAGTGGACACAGGCCCTCGAAAACAACGGCCTTCGTATAAGTAGGACCAAGACCGAATACTTGAAATGCAGCTTCTCTGGTCTAACATCCGACACAGACATAACCATTGGTGGCCAGTCATTGCCCAAAGTAAGGGATTTCAAGTACCTGGGATCGGTGGTGTCAGCAGATGCAAACGTAGATGCCGATGTGACCCATAGAGTAAATGCGGCATGGCTCAAATGGAGAACCCTTTCTGGTGTGCTGTGTGACCCCAAAATGCCGATAAGACTCAAGGGGAAGATCTACAAAACTGCAGTTAGACCGGCAATGATTTACGGTGCTGAGTGCTGGGCCACCAAAAAACAACATGAACAGAAACTGCATACCACCGAAATGAAAATGTTACGATGGTCAGCCGGAGTTACAAGGCTTGATAAAGTACGGAACGAGTACATCAGAGGCTCCTTTAAGGTAGCGCCAATAGCTGATAAGCTGGTGGAAAGTCGTCTGCGCTGGTATGGACATGTGATGAGGCGGGACGAAGAGCACGTAGTGAGGAAAGCCCTAGCTATCCCTGAAAATAAGAGAGGCAGAGGACGCCCGCAGGCCACGTGGTGGACAACCGTCTCCAAGGACTTGGAACGGGCTCAAATTGACAACCAGACAACCCAAGATAGACAGTCTTGGCGACTTAGAACGAGGAGGGCCGACCCCAAATGAAATGGGAAAAGGCACGGCAGAAGAAGAAGAAGAAGAGTAGCTAAATTTAGAAAAATGCTGATGTTATATATATAAATATATATATATATATATATATATATATATATATATATATATATATATATATATATATATATATATATATATATATATATATATGATGAAAACACGTGTTCATTTTCTTTAAAGGTCACAGATTTATGAAATTTTGTGCATCTAGCTCTGACAATGACGGACTTTCATACAAACTTCCATCTCTTATTTTACCCCTTTAGTAGCAGAATTTCTAAAAATCCTTTCGTAGTGGATGCTTACATCATAAAATACATCTTCAAACCTACTACAAAATTAATGAACGAAAACGTGATCAAACAAAAGAAAACATCCTACCTACTGGAATAAAAAGAAAACCTACTGGACCTACCTATACGCGATAGGTACGAAATAAGACATGTACCTACCTACCTACTTGAACTTGCAACTAACTCCTGTTATTAATCCATATCCATACTAATATTATAAATGCGAAAGTAACTATGTCTGTTTGTCTGTCTGTCTGTCTGTCTGTCTGTCTGTCTGTCTGTATGTTACGCTTTCACGCCTCAACCACTGAACCGATTTTGATGAAATTTGGTATAGGGATAGATCAGACCTAGAGAATGGACATAGGCTATGTTTGGTCGCGAAAAGGGGGGTTAAAGGGGGGAAATAGGGGTTGAAAGTTTGTATGAAAGTTTGTCATGTTTGAAGATAGCGTGATTAAATTTGGTACAGAGGTGCATTGGAGCTTGAGTACGGATATAGGCTACCTTTTATCCTCAAAAAAGGGTAAAAGAGGGGGGGGGGGGATAGGGTATGAAACTATATGAAAGTTCGGAAAGAAAAAGAGAAAGGAAAAGAGGTTAAAGGGGGAAAAATAGGTGTTATACAATTTATGACATTAATGAAAATAGCCCGATTAAATTTGGTAGAGAGGTGGATTAGAGTTTGGGAATGGATATAGGCTAACTTTTTTTTGCTAAAAAGCATTAAAAAGAGGTTACAAAAAATTACGAAGTTTCGTCCCCAACCTCTTTTTAATGCTTTTTAGCATCAAAAGTTAGCCTATATCCATTCCCAAACTCTAATCCACCTCTCTACCAAATTTAATCAGGCTATTTTCATTAATGTCATAAATTGTATAACACCTATTTTCTCCCCTTTAACCTCTTTTCCCTCATTGAAAGGTAGCCTACGTCCATTCCCGATATGTAATCCATCTCTGTACCAAATTGCATTAGGATTACTTCAAAAATAACCAACTTTCATATAGTTTCATACCCTATCACCCCCCCCCCCCCTCTTTGACCCTTTTTTGAGGATAAAAGGTAGCCTATATCCGTACTCAAGCTCCAATGCACCTCTGTACCAAATTTCATCACGCTATCTTCAATTATGACAAACTTTCATACAAACTTTCAACCCCTATTTCCCCCTTTAACCCCCCTTTTCGCGAAAAAAACATAGCCTATGTCCATTCTCAGGGTCTGATCTATCCCTATACCAAATTTCATCAAAATCGGTTCAGTGGTTGAGGCGTGAAAGCGTAACATACAGACAGACAGACAGACAGACAGACAGACAGACAGACAGACAGAGTTACTTTCGCATTTATAATATTAGTATGGATAATATCAATAACGATAGATAAATAAATACACATATAAATATGTATTCACATACTGACTCCACATCTGTCTAGATTAAGCTAAAACTTGTAATAAATCCAAGAATATGTTACGCAGGAAGAGCGAGGCATTCCCATCACAAGTGTCCATGACTACTTACTGGGAAGCCCCAACAATGTATAAACTAGGATTTTTAATAAATAAACGATTATTTATTTATTTTTTTTACACATCCTACAGTGCTAGAAAGCGCTAAAAAGCGAAGTACTGTGTTTGCACGTATCAGAAGCCAGTGCCAGGTGTGAGCACAATTGATTTTTGATTGGCAGTCAGAGTCTACTAAAATTTTTTGGGTTCCCATGGTCCCCGGTAAAAATACACCGAGTGTTTTTAGTCAGTTCGATCCGGACATAGCAATTTCACTGTTATCCTTGATGTGGTGGTTCATGTTAAAAGGTTTGCACACATCCAAAAAAAGGGTGAAATTACGAAAGTTTTGTTATCCGCTTGCATTTTAGTTCCTTATTTAGGCAAAGCATATAAAGAAATAAAACCTCGACTCAAGGCCTAAACGTTAAAAAAGAAGTCAAGACAATCCATTTGAGAATCGCGTAGCAAAACCAAATCCTCACGACAAATATATTGATGTCACCGCAACGAAACGCGGGTAACAAGATTCAATTTTCATATTTCAAGGGGTTGCACCATAGCGAATGTAAGTGCGCTGCCACTGCCAAACTAGCGATAATACTGGAAAAGAACATAGCGAAAACTATGGAGTCGAACTCTTCGAAAACTATAAAGTTCTTTGGTTTCGAACTTAATACCCCAAAATATTCTGTTAGTGAACCACTCTGACATTATTCTACTGAAGGTGTAAAAAGTATAGAGTCGAACTGCTATTTCTTTTACAATATTACAGAAAAAATAAAACAATAAAGTAATGGAATATTTTCCATCTATGCAATAGAGTAAACGTGGGGCCCAAAATGACATCGATGAAATGTGCTCTGTTTATCCCTTTACAGGCGTGAATATATATGTTTAGAGTATTACATCATAATCACCATGATATCCGCCTTCACGGAGGATTCCAGGCGCTTGCGTATGTACCAAAATATTGGATGTTGAACAAGATATGAATCTTATAATATAATGTGAGAAAGCCTATTACCGACCATCTGTCATTTATTCCAGACTTCACTTACTGATATCACAAAAATACTTTACATGAACCGGAATTTGCACCATGAGTCTCATACTCATTGAAATTTCACTATTAAAGTAGATTTTACTTATTAAAAGTCACTTAGTTCTATAATGATATGGGTAAGAAATACATGGCAATGGCGCCCCTACCAGGTCCGGGTAGAAGGCCCATGTAGCGTAGTAGCATTGTGGAGGGTGACATGCGTGCAAACGGTCTCACTGCCTTGGATGCCCAAGATCCTGCGAAATGAAGGAAGGAAGGCGCACCCTGAGCTCCGAGGGCACCGTAGCCTCGGATACAATCAGGGTTAACGTCTTTATGTAGACGATGAGTCCTTTAATGATATGCAGAACCCATTTTAATACGTTGTGTCCATTAAAGCCATTTTAAGACCTTGCTTCAACTAAATTTGATAATGTAGTTGGGTTCGTAGTAACACCCTTTAAGGATTTAAAGAGGTCTTAAACTACAACAAATTCTGTCAACATTTACATTTAATTTGGTATTTGCTAAGGATACACTAAACACAAATTAAAATGACTGGTCCAATATATTTCATTTAAAAGACAAAGTGAAAAGCTTATAGCTAAAGGAGTCGGTTATACGATTGAGAGTTTCAGGACTCGGTTTCTGGCTATTACACTACTGGCGTGATAGATTGACAATCGGCTAAAATAAACATTGCAAAATTCAATGTCAATACAAGATATACAACGCTATAGATTATATAGGTCAGGGTAGGGTCAAGCAGCAAGATTTCAAAGTCATTAATTTGAAATATTCAAGATAGAAATCCTACAACAGCAGATTGGTATAATGAGGAATCTTCGCAAAAGTTGAATAAAACCGTGCAATATCTATCGTCATAAATTGAGTTTGGTCAATGTTAAGTACTTTTCATCATTAGCCTACAAAGAATATTTGCATAGCAGAAATGCCATTAAATAATATGAACAAGAATATTATTGTTTCAATTCAGAAATGAACCGTTAATAAACTTATAAACGTTGCCTTTTTTAACCATTCCACGCTTTTTGCAAACCTTTTCGTCAACCAATATTCTCTTAAGGTCATATTTCAGTTAAGCCATTATAGACCTTATTTTATGGTACACACGGTCTTCACAAGAATCAATCGTCGCTCCTGCTTTTGTTCTAAGACTGAAACGAGTCGCCTTGAGAGCTGAAAATCTAAATTAAGACGAACTCTGTTGCCGTCGTCTTGTCTACGGGCGAAGAATTTTTAGAAGGATTTTGATCTTATAGAGGAGATCTGGTTATACTGGTCGTCTGTCTTCTATACGTTCCGCCGGTACTTAAGCAAATACTAGCAGTTAACTTTTATGGAACTATTACATACATTCAGTATAATAAAGTTATGCCTGAAGTTCTTTGGTTTCGAACTTAAGGAATCTGTTTTGACTCCCAAAATAGTTATTACGTTAGTGAACCACTCTGATATTATTCTACTAAAGGTGTGATAAACATTATATATTATATTGACTTTCCTGTTTATGTATGAGGGGTAGGGCAGGCAGTTATACTGAGTGTATTTGTTGCATAGAAATATTGGCGTAGCGACCACTAAGTAGGAGATTGAATCTTTTGCATTATACCTAATAATCTGTGTATAGTGAGCGTTATTTTGATACATATATTAATGGTTTTCTGTTGATTTCATTAATAGTATAAAAAGCTTATGACCATTTATTATCAATACTCTAAAAAGTACACGGTTGAAATGGCAATGAGCATTTTTCATAATAAATAGGGAAGTTAAAGATTTACTTATTTAATAAATATGAGCAAGTTTGTGAAAATACAAGGCAAATAACGTGATACCGCGTAGCTACCAAGTCACTAAAAATAAAAAGAAACGTTGTACTATACAGACAATACGATTAAATATATTCTGTTCTATTTTGCATTTAAGCGAGCTTTATGAACCTTTTCAGCAACCAATAATTGTAGTTAAAACGTGTTAAACGCCAGCCGTTTAAGTCCCTCTTCATCAACGCGAAAACTTCTCGAATAAATTAAAAACACGATTATAAAAATAATCGAATTTTAATAATGAATGTAAAAATGTAAATAGCTACCAAAGAGGCTACCGGAATCATGGTATAAAATCTTTTTAAGTATTCGCACCAATCAAAACTTGTCGAACTCGTTTTGGGAAGTTCATTGAAAATTTATTCAGAAGACAGAGGTCTCCGGAAAAGTTGTGCATAACTTATATTTTAGAAGTCTGTCAAACCGAATTAGAGTCGTTATGATCATCGCTCGATAGCTTTGCCGTCTTTTATTAGCATTAGGCCAACATTAACGCGATTTTCGGAATGCCGATGAAAATAATTGGCGGTATTTACGGCGGACTTTCGCTTTTTAATTTGCATTCATTCGAGGGCTTTTGGTCTTTGGAACTTCGGAAATATTCGTTGATTTTTGGATCGTTAAGGGAATAGGCATTTACGTTTTATACGGTACTCGAGATCTTTACTTTTTTAAATAGGAAGTTGAATATAACGGGGTTCCATGTTTTAGAGGTCATGCTACTGTTGAAATATCTAATACTTCAATGATGAGGTTAGAGGTAAGATGGTGTAATTTAAGTATGTAGTCATAAATAACTTCCAAAATATTATATAAAATATTTACGTTTACAAATTGAAAGCATCCGATGCATTATATTGGATTTGTACATTCAGTGTTGCAAACTTACCTTCTAACTGAAGGAAGCCGCACGTTCCGACGGCACAAGAATGCAGTATTTCATAAAGTTCAATTAGTTGAGTAATTGGATGCTAAGCCCGTTCAATAAATGCTGGTATTCTATCAAATGGTTGGAACACAACATAGAATGGAATAAATAGCCAATGTATTGCATTGACAACATCCAAAACATTGATTCTTCTATTCTACTAACGAATTGTCACTTCTCTAGGGGCCAGATACAAAACCCATGGCATTTTTAACTTAGTCTTTGGAACGCGTGGTGTTCAAGATCTCAGCTTGCTTCTTAAAGTGTGTAATGAGATCTGCTTTCAATTACCTGAAACGAGTGGATGCGTCATTTATAGTCTTACATCTATTCTCTCACATCTGGGTATTGTTAACGTGTATAAGTTCACATACACAATTTTTTCCCACGCGTTGGAATGCAAACTTTTTGCATTCTATGAGAATTTACAAAGATCCAATAACATTCCTCTAGTGATGTATAGTGCGTCAAGAAAGTCGTGAAATTAATGTTGGAGGAACTAAAAATTTTCCTTGTACTTGCAACACTCAATAACTGCCAAACTGACTAATCAGATGTCAATTACCAAGGCTCGTTGGAGATGTTTCGTATATTATTTACGTGTATTTAATTACTGTTCATAGGATAACAGTTTTGAGTGTAAAAATGAATTGATATGTGAATAATAGTTGTGCGAAACGTGTCGTATTCAAAGAATTTCAGGGATATCGTATGAAACACGGCAGAAGTTCAAGCCGGCAAGCTGCTTTCCGACTTTGACGATTTTGATGGCCAAAATGCTAAACTAACCAGTACGTACATATACTTTAATGTTAAACAAGGTATGGAAAGTGTAATCTATCAAAAATTATATAATTTAAGTGAATATTTTGTGTTTCAAAACATTGTTTTCATTTATTGTGGTTATGTCAATATCCTACGATTATAACAAATCATAGTGCATCACTTTGACGTTTTTGAACATTCTTGATCTAGGTAATTTGTATTAACCACTTAGGCCCAAACTAATTAAAAAATACTCGAGGTATGAATACAACTGTATTTATCCAGAACGTTTGTATTTGTTTCAGATTTTCAAAAGTACATTTCAAGACATATCATTTGAGTATGATGATATTGCCAGTGAGTCGGAAACTATCGAAGATAAAATAATTACTCATGGAGTTTCAAGTGTTCAATACTCATACCAATAAACTATTCTTATAAAAGATTATTGTTTTAATTTTTTAATCCATACTAATATTATGAATGCGAAAGTAACTCTGTCTGTCTGTCTGTCTGTCTGTCTGTCTGTCTGTCTGTATGTTACGCTTTCACGCGTCAACCACTGAACCGATTTTGATGAAATTTGGTATAGGGGTACATTAGATCATGAGAAAGGACATAGGCTATGTTTGGTCGCGATAACCGACATCCACGCGGGCGGAGCCGCGGGCAAAAGCTAGTACTATATATATCGTGAAAATTTCGACTGTCAAGCCATCACGGTTCATGACAGACCTTAGTGAGTATTGCTCAGGATATGTATCTTGGGCCTAAAATGTGGCCAGCAGCGGTGGACAAGCTCAAAGTCACCAAGCATAGATTATTACAAAACAATTGTCGTTTGTCTCGCAATTTATTAGGTGCAAGACACGTGTCCCGAGGTATAACCTAAAAAAATCCGACACGTCGTGTCCTCGTACTTGGGGTCCTCAACTAATTACCGAGGGAGGTGTTAAGTTAAAGAAATAAGGCATTTCCCTCGCACCCCAGTAACCTTTGGCGATATACGGTTTTAAGTTGGCCCTCTTGGGTGTGGGAAGGTGGGCTCATCTAACCTCTATGTCCTCTGATAGTCACAGGGACCCGTAGCGAGCCTATAGGTAGCCCTATAGGCTATAGGCTCGCTACGGGTCCCTGTGACTAGGGACTCCCACTGCGGCCCTTAATTACAGTAAGTGTTAGCGTCTCCTTTGTGCTGAGGAAGAGAGAGCAGAGAAGCATTGCCATCTCTGTTGTATAGAGTGCACCAAATGGAGGTTTCGGATCACACGCCCCAAATTTTACATAATATCTATGCTTGTAATTCGTTAAGCTGTAAGTTTTACTACGATTAAATAATAATCCATCAGGTGCGTCGCGTGCTTGTCTGCCACCTAAGTGGTATAAAAAAAGGCTCGCCACCAATTACATTGGGACCTAAACATAAACTGGCGAAATGTGGGTGCTAGCACCTCTGCCTACCTATTCGGGGAATACAGGCGTGAGTTTATGTTATATGCATATATGATGTAAATAAAAGTAAAAAAAAATACTGCCGTGATTTTTCACTTTCATTTATTTATTATCTTTAGAGGTATGTACAATATTAAACTTTATACCATAAAAAAACAACAGATCAAGACTGTTCAGTTGTAGTATGACAGGGATACCAGATTAAGCGCAGCAGCGCCACCCTCAATTTTCACGACTTTCTTGACGGGCTATAAATCTATCTAAATAATAACCTGTTTGATTATGTTAAGTTATCGGTTGTCGCTTAGATTCAGAAGACTGGTGTGCTTGTTTTTAAGGCAACCAAAAGAAGACCTAAAGATTAAATAACACAAAAGGAAGAACTTTGTTGTAAGCATCTATCACGTTTATCATCCTTTATGTAAATAGTAGAAGCTATTTATAAGTCGCGGAGAAGATAGCTTGCGTCAAACTGTCAGTCAGCAGTAATATCGGCCTGTAGGTCAGGTTATCATGAGCCCTAAGATCTGGTGGGCCTTATACACTCTAACAAAGGTTAGGCCAAGTCCACACTTATATAACCGAGGTCACAATAAAGAAATGTCAAATATTGAACAAAACGAACGCCTACAGATACGAGATCGCCATTTGATGTCACCGTCGGTATATTTTTTGTTTCAAACGTCTTGGGACCACGCGGCAGAGCAATTTATTTTATCTAACGCTGAGTCAATCAGGCTGATATGAGGTTACAAGAAAAATGTTACCACCTTCACGAGCGCTATCAGATAACTAACTTATTCTCCGTATTCAAAATATTCTTAGAGCGTAGCGGAGAATAAAGGATGAAATATACATCTTTCTGATACTGACTGGTACTTAAATGTGATTGCCTTTTTAACCGAGTTCAATTCTATAAAAGGTCCCTATTTTGATTCAAGAATTTTTATGGTATCTTTTTCGGTAATGTATTTACCAACTTCCTTTAGCATGGCTAATAAGATTTAGTGCAGATCGGGAAGTCTCGGGTTCGAATTTGCTCCTAAAACACAAGCAATTTTGGTCAGTTCGAGTTGTTAACGGGAATCTCGATTACTTATTAAATATTGTAATAAAAAAATGTTATTTAATAAATAGTTTCACTAATTAATAAATCCATACTTACATCATCCATACTAATATTATAAATGCGAAAGTAACTTTGTCTGTCTGTCTGTCTGTATGTTACGCTTTCACGCCTCAACCACTGAACCGATCTTGATGAAATTTAGGTAGGGGTAGATTTGACAATGAGAAAGGACATAGGCTATGTTTGGTAGCGATAACCGACGTCCACGCGGGCGGAGCCGCGGGCAAAAGCTAGTACATCCATAAATGCGAAAGTAACTCTGTCTGTCTGTCTGTCTGTCTGTCGGTTTGTCTATCTGTATGTTACGCTTTCACGCCTAAACCACTTAACCGATTTTGATGAAATTTGGTATAGGGGTAGATTAGACCATGAGAAAGGACATAGGTTACGTTTGGTCGTGATAACTGACATCCACGCGGGCGGAGCCGCGGCCAAAAGGTAGTAACGCAATAATTATGTTGCTTACCACAGAGTACTGTGATTGTTTTAATAATGAATGCATTTAATTAATGTTATTTACGTAGTAATTACTAATTATGAGTACTTACAACGCTGAAGCGTCATTTGTCTAACAAACAACACTAATTAGGTGGTTTAGTCGATCAAAAGCCTAATAGGTAGTACTTCGAAACCTAGATAATGGGGCCTAATACATTATTACCTATACTTCAGTTAATGTGGTTGTATAGGGACCCATCAAGACCATCGATGCTCTTACTAGCCGCAGGTACTCGTATATCAACTGCTGATTATCTGACGAAGCCTGTTTTTCTAACCGACGAAAACCGCACCCCACCATTTTGGGTCTCAAATGAGGAAGTGTAAGGTGGTCCATTATGGCACCCTCATACCCCGGCTCACACTAGACATCTCCGAGATATGGGTGTGGGAACCACGGTCACTTTTGTGTTAATATCTCTGCCTACCGCTAAGAATATAACAGGCGTGAATATATTGCGTATTGCATTTATTTTGAGTGAATAGGTAGCCCAGTTCCTAGTCACGAGGTTGTTAAGTGATCTTAGTTATAGGTCTAGGTCAAATCACGAATGACGTCAGTAGTAATATTATGATAACGCATTCATATTTATTCTAATGTACTTACCTATTGCACACATTATGAGTCAATGCTTATCGACAAATCTCTTTGCTATAATATAAACACCAATATACCTATTAAATCATTCCAACATAGTCTGCGTGAACATCACTAGTGACAGTTCTTATTATGACATCGGAAAAGTGCGGAATCTATGTTTTGAAGTTCATTCCCTTTATACTTACGATTTGTTGACCTTCACTTAACTAAACATGGACAGCATTAGTAAATTCATAGAATTATAGATAATGTGAGTGTACTATTGTGATTACTGCGATGATATCATGATCTAAGATGCATTGGTATTGTTCACGTATTGTCGCATGCCATGCAGTGAAGCTTCGTCACAGGTCGAGACCTATGTTCCTGGCCATTCAACTCGTGGCAGCCACTGTCGGCACCCGCGCAGTGCTCAATATATAACCGTGACAAGATAATAGTGAATAAATTATGTTGAAGTTATCTTTACCGCGGTACATGTCGCTATACCCGGTCATTGGCCTGCTGGGAGCTTGTACACAGGTCCTCTGCACATATCCAATATGTAGTTCATCTATTTATTGCTCCAGTGCACTTCTACACACAATACAGCTGTCTAAACTCTTCCCAGATTCTAAAACTTTCGTGGATTTAAAACTTCGAACAACGGAAGAGAAAATTATAACCAGTTTTAATATTCTTATGAATCAAACCCATAACAAACCAACGCGTAAAGAGCTCATGACATTCTTAGATGGATTCTTTGAATATAAAATGGAACTTAATTATTGGCACCCACCAGACTTCATATCGAACCCACCCTTTGTTGATAAAATTAAGGATGTTAAACTTAATAAGTTTGCAAGAGATATTATAAGCATTTGGCCAAAGCTTGGAAGGAAAGTGACCCCAGACGTGGTTCAGCATCCTGACCAATACAGTTTAATTAGCGTACCAGAAGGATTTATTGTCCCTGGAGGTAGATTCAAAGAGTTATACTACTGGGATTCATACTGGATTATCAGAGGTCTTCTTATCTGCAATATGAAGACAACCGCAAGAGGAATGATAGAAAACTTCTTTCAGCTCGTTTTAAGATATGGATATATACCAAATGGAAACCGTATCTATTATTTGGGAAGAAGCCAACCGCCACTCTTAGCTTGGATGGTCTCCGACTATTATGCTGCTACTGGAGATATCGATTGGCTTAAAAAGAAAATACCTATTGTGGAATTAGAACTGGAGTACTGGCTAGACAACAAAGAAGTAGCCGTAAAAATTCATGAAAACCATTATAAATTATTACGATACATATCCGATCCAATGAGCAAGGGACCCCGACCGGAATCTTATTACGAAGATTTTGTGAACAGTCTAACAATGCCTCGAGAGAAACGTGGCAAATTCTATATGGAGATAAAGAGTGCAGCGGAAAGCGGCTGGGACTTCTCATCTAGATGGTATGTGACATCTGGAGAAGACCCCCGTTTCAATTTGACCGACACAAAAACTACACAAATCATTCCTGTTGATTTGAATTCAATATTTGCTGGAGCTCTACAGAAGGTGGGTGACCTATTTATGCAACTTGAAGATAAAAGTAACGCAAAAAAATACTGGAACTTAGCTACAGAGTGGAGAAGTGCGATTGAAAATGTTCTGTGGGATCCGGCAGACGGTGTTTGGTACGACTACGACATTGAAAAGAATATACGGAGGAACAATTTCTACTTGAGTTGTGCCGCACCTCTTTGGGCAGGCGCCGTTCAACCATGGCAAGCACAGGAACGGGCCAAATACTTCGTAAAATACCTGAAGAACACAGGTGCACTAAATTTCCCTGGTGGTGTTCCTACATCATTGCGGCATACCGGTGAGCAGTGGGACTATCCTAACGCCTGGCCACCGCTACAAGCTATGTTGATCGGTGCATTAGAACATAGTCTCAACCCAGAAGCGCATCGATTAGCAAAAGAACTAATTGTGACATGGGTCCGTGCCAATTACATAGGGTTCAACAAGCATCAGCAGATGTATGAGAAGTACAGTTGTTCGATTCCAGGTGAACACGGTGGCGGGGGAGAGTATGAGGTCCAATCTGGTTTTGGTTGGACGAATGGATATGTTCTGGAACTACTGGATAGGTATGGTGGCGTGTTAAAGCTAAACTAGTACATATAAATGAAACCATATGTTCCTACATACATATCATACAGTGAAAAGTTTAAGTGGACTAACTAATAGGTGAACTCTAGACACGTCTCCGGTTTAAGTTACATCTATGTAAATCTTGCAACGTGGCTTAAGTCCCTGGTTTCCTGTAGTGAAATTCAATGTTTCTCCAAGTGCCAAATCGGGAAAAATCACTGTAGTTATTAAGATATCTATTCCTAGATAAGACTTAAAAATATTTGTGCGTAGTATGTTTCTGAAAAATATTATTCATACAAATAATATTAGTTCTTTATATATTTTTTGAACTCACTTCTTCTAATGAATTTAATGCAATACTTTTTGCAAATGATGTTCTTCATAAATATATAGACTTATACCTATAAAATATACTTTTGTAAGACAAGATTACACTTTGAGAAAATAAACATGGCTCTCAATATTATAAGGCTATTTTTTATTTCCATAATGTTAATAAATTAATGTCATTATTAGTTATTATTGTACAATTACGTGCATGAGCTATTTATTGTGTCTTTAAATTTTAGTAGGTGTATTTATTTTAAATGCAATAATAATGTTTGATTTGATACTAATGCGACATGTTTTCCTTCCTGATGACCTTTAAATCACCAGAGAATCACATACTAGTGCACTATAAAACGGCATGTTTTTATCTTCATGTTAGTCGTCTAAGGCCGGATGTGACTGATGAATATAATAGTTGCAACAAGTTCGTTTCCAACTGCGTTAGCGCATGGTTAGAATAATAAATCAATTTAATTCAATTGTCACATTGCCAATATCGTGCACGGATCCAAACTTGTTTGTCGTGCGCGAACGAAGCCCTTCTACGCACAATTTGGTACTGCACTCTGTGCGTAAGCAGATGTAGATGACATAATTTCAATGTTTTAATTCAGACACCGCCGTTCCGAATTTGGGCCACCCCATCTCTTAACATGCGGTGTCGTACAAGGACTAAGGGATAGGGCTGTTTAACATCAGACAGGTATAATATTATCAGCCCTGACGCAGCCTCAGATGCATGGCTCAAAACAATAATAGTGCCCGAAAGACGGCGATAGGCTCATCCCCTATTACGTGGGACCAAATACGATGATTGGTGAAATGTTCATCTCTGCGTAACGTACCAGGGATAAAGGCGTATGTAATGCAGACACTGGATTAAAAAGCTGGTTAAATATGTATGTAAACTTTTCTTGGTCCTTTAATGGTTAATAGGCTTAATTTACAACAAAGACGTTATTGACGTATTGAGTAAATGGGTTATCAATCATTTCAATCAATTAGCCTATTGCGATCCAGCTGGACATAGGCCTCTCCCATTGTGCGCCATTTCTGCCGGTCCTCCGCTTTCCACCTCCAGTCTGTTGGTTTGGTTACAAATGGGTTGTTAAGGCGTATTTTATTACAAAGGGAGTAGGTAAATGAACTTTATTTGATCATTTAAAATTTGCAAATCGTGCCATTGCATGATGCGTAAATTAACATTGCCTGATTAGAAAATAGTACATCTGTTCTATAATCAGGCAAAGTTAATTTACTAGACTTGACTGTTTGGGTCAAGTTGGTCTGATCTAGATGGGCATAGGGCACATCTAGATGGAACCAACTTGACAGGATGTCTAAAAGCCCTTAAAAACGCAAATTGAGATCAATTCATTGGTAATATAATCAAGTATAATGTAATTTGGGTTGTTCCGTTTTGATCCCAAGGAAGTTGTCCCGAATTTAAAAATTCTTAATTGATCCTATTTTCACTTCCTTATTGATCCCACGGCACTTTATTTATATTTTATTGTTAATGTATAGTACCAATAAAAAAATCTAATACATCTTATTTTAGTAAATTTATTGGTGATGCTTTTCAAATTTGGCTCTTAAGTTCAATCTGTTTCCCTCTTCTACACATACATACACATTATTTATTAGGTCCCCGTTCCCAGTGTATCAACTTGCAGGTTAGGTCGGCATGGATTCCAAAGATCTTAGTAGTGTCCTAAACATCCACACCCGCGTTATTTTGGGCTATAATAATTATATACAAGCTTTTAGCTAACACGAAATTCTTGGTATTTATTCACTATAATAACCAAAATAGAGATTACCACTTCATATAGAGCGCGCCACCGGTAATATCGCCTCAATGGCTAGATATACAGTTGAATAAAGATGAAATATAAGAAGATTTGAAATTACAATGGCGGAAGAACAAAATAATTGTATGAAGATATACTTTTTAACCCCCGACGCGGCGACGCAAAAACGAAGGGTCATAAGTTTAACGTGTCTGTCTGTGTATATGAACATGTCGGAATTCATATTTCTACATAACTCCCTCATTATGAGAATCAAATGAAAAAGCTTGCCTAGTAGATCAATTTAAAAAGTAGGTATAAAATAACTGAATTGTTCTGATGATATAACGAACTGCTTAACCAGTTAGGGTTCCCCGACATGGCAACCATTGAATCAAAATATTATTAGGTAGGTATATCAGAAGTTAAAAGACTCGCAAACTCCATTTATTTTCAACATTTTGGAGGTGTTTTTTATGACGGAGGATTTTTAAATTTTTATTTTTACAAATTACTACATCCTAGAAACATATTTATCGATTTCAAATAACGAACACATGGAATAATTTTCGACTTTCAATACGAAAGTGGCAAGCACCATTCACATCAAAATAGAATGTAACGAGTTGTTGGAATCCGTTGCCAACAATCCTCTCCCAAGATCTAAGTTAAACCATTAACAACGTATACAAATAAATACACGTCTGTACTCCTATAACTCTTGCACAGATTCAAGTCGCACTCAAGTACGATTGTTCCTCTACGGATTGTCTGGACCAATACTCTGAGCCAATATTTGCCGAAGCCAGCGAATAGCGTTGGCCAAATTAAAACGATTTTCTTCTATAGCTGTCGGCTGAATCGTAATGTATTGTTTTTGCTGAGCTTACCTTGATTGTGACATTCGATTATTCGATGAATTGCTTGAGTATTCATAAAAGTGGATGGTAAAGGTAACAAATTTTCTTAGACAGCATTTTACGGAATAAACAACTAGGTCCTTACCTCTACAAACTATTTATTTATTTCTATGATATAATCTTAAAAAAGTATCCCTACATTATTAGATTCGAGCTATCCTGTCCTCTCTATCGCATTGATAAATATCGGTAGATGGCCTTTGTGTCGGGTTCGATTCCCACTCATTGCAAATATAATATAGGTATGCATGAATATGTACATTTGCAATAGCAATGGCACCCCTACCGGGTCCAGGTAGAAGGGGTAGGCCCAAGAAGGCCTGGCTTGGCGGCTGGAGGGTGACATGCTTGCAAATGGTCTCACTACCATGAACGCCCAAGATCGTGCGAAGTGTAGGAGGAAGAGCCGGAAGGCGGACCCTGGGCTCCGAAGGCACCGTAGCCTCCGATTCAATAAATGTGGATGGCGGTGATGAATATGTATATTTGCACTGGTCAGCTTGGCAGATGAATGCCAAATTTTTATGTGCAACACGCACACATATTTATATAGTTAAATATCATAGTTAAAGTATGCTTACTAAGGACTTCGAATATTTATTTATTTATACTGTACTAATAAAATTATTACACTTATTATGCCTAAACTACAGTAGGTAGTGATTTTATAATTTGGCAATTAACCACTATATACCAATCTTTCTGAAAATAAACCTCATAAAAGAAAATCTATCAGATTTATGTATTTAAATGACATACGAATACACATTTAAAATACTTTTTACCTTGTTTAGTAAGCTTGTGATGTACGCATTCATCCATTCAAATCACCTAATTAGTGGATAGAATATGTTTCTAGGAAGTGGCCGATTATGTACCTACTAGACCTAGAAGGCTGACAATTCATTTAATGGATAGATCTTTAAAATTACTTCATTATGATAGGAGAGATTTTCGTACGACTGAAGTAATCCTACTGATATTATAAACTATCTGCGGTAGCCTAGTGGTATGGGTAATGGACTGCTGAGACGAGGTCTCGGGTTCGATCCCAGGTTTACCATGGCACACACCAATGACTTTTCGATGCTTTTCGAAGTTATGTGTGTATTTATCGCAGGTTTATAAGTGCCCGGTTGATGGCAATAGGCTCGCCACCTATTACATTGGGACCTAAACATAAACTGGCGAAATGTGGGTGCTAGCACCTCTGCCTACCTCTTCGGGGAATACAGGCGTGAGTTTATGTTATGTTATGTTATTATAAACGCGAAAGATAGTGAGTATGGATGGATTTTTGTTACTCTTTCACGTAAAAACTACTACTGAATGGATTTTTATGAAACTTTACAATAAAATAGCTTATACATTAGAATAACACATAGGCTATATTTCATCACGCTAATGCCAACGAATTCGGCCGGCATCGGCATATACGCAGAAGTGACAGTGTGGTTATTTCTGTTGCTGTTTAGATAACTATATCATTGTATAAGAGGATGCAGCCGGAACGGGATCGGACGCCACTCGGATGGAAAATAATTGGTGGTACGAAGTTCAAGGGTCAGCTAGTCAGCAATATTGCCGGAAAGTGTAATGAGAAGGATTACAAATTCCTACAATTGGATAGATTGGATCGATGTGTTGGCCACCAGAATATGACTATCAAAGACTCTTCTTTTCGAAAGTTGGAAGTTTTGTTTGTTCGGGTTGTTTTCCATTAAACCACGGCATTTGAATGGCGTCATTCCGACTGTGATTAATAAAATATATTATTTTGGATGCGAATCCATAATAAAACTACGAACTGGTACAGGAAGTACTCGTAGTTTATATGATAGAAGTTGAACCTTCCTTGACATACAAATGCATAGTGATGTAGGTATTTTTTGAGACTAGAAATGTTTATCACGTGGAGTAACATGTGCTTCGCTTTTCGGTCAACGGTGTTGCGGTTTATACATTTCTTAGTGTATACTTAAGCATAATAATCTTGTAATAGATTAAAACTAAATAATAGATCAAGGCATTACTCATACCGGATCCTACACTAATACCACTAGGCACCAAGGTTACCTTCAATTTTAGATTCCATTTTGTAGATAACTTGAAATTGTCTTGACCATATGACCTTAAACTTGGAAGGTGTTAGTAGCAAGGACTCCTTTATATGTATTAATAATTACGAAGACAATTATTAGATAATGTGCCATTTGAGATTGTCGTGGTCATTTACATTAATAGTCTATGTACTATACGATATCACGTACTATGTATAGTATACTTGGTATACATGGTAAATAGGCGTTTAGTTGCGTTTGGTCAAATACGCATTCGGTTCAATTCTTAAAAACAGGAAAATATCGCGGACTTTCTATCCGGTTTTTGGGTGGTTATAAAAAAAATCACGCAGGCCATTAGGCATTAGCAGGAGCTCCGCTCCGCTCCCGCATTAGCCTTCTAACCTAACCTATCCAAGTCGTTTTCTGACAATTGGATCAAATGTGTATTTGACCAAACGTGATTAAACAGTAAATAGGTAAATCCAAGAATTAAAAAATACACGGTCAGGCCTTTAAATAATCTTTAAAGTGGGTATATTCTAGCTGGATTTTTAACTTGTTAAAATCTTGCACACTGTTTGATGAATTAATAGATTTTGCAAAAGACTTTTAATTTCTTCTTTTATCGAGTGGATTTGTCCGAGGCTGTTGCCGGGACATAGATAATATTGAGCGCCATAATATCTTTGAACAAGAACTTTAACTAAACTTGGGTAAATTAAAGAATTGTGGGATAGTTAGATAGAAAAAGAATTGAGTCAAAATAGGTATTCCATTTATAAAAAAAATGTTCATAATTCTGCGGTAGCCTAGTGGTATGGGTAATGGACTTCGGAGAGGAGGTCTCGGGCTCGATCCCAGGTTTACCATGGCACACACCAATGACTTCGAAGTTATGTGTGTATTTATCG
This sequence comes from Eilema sororculum, assembly GCA_914829495.1. Lineage (NCBI taxonomy): Eukaryota > Metazoa > Arthropoda > Insecta > Lepidoptera > Erebidae > Eilema > Eilema sororculum. The sequence goes on from OU618532.1 coordinate 7,980,684, forward strand.
CAGGTTTATAAGTGCCCGGTTAATGGCAATAGGCTCGCCACCTATTACATTGGGACCTAAACATAAACTGGCGAAATGTGGGTGCTAGCACCTCTGCCTACCCCTTCGGGGAATACAGGCGTGAGTTAATGTTGTTATAAGTATTATGTACATAACAGTAGTCACCAACTAATTAGCAAAGTAACATTTTTTCGTATTCATTTTTCTACAGTCAGCGTCAGAAATATCTTGACTATATTATTATTATTTCCTCTTTATTAAATTTAATAAAACTTATAAATTACATTTTTATATACATTAAAAAAACATCTATTTAAATATATAAAAAATAGTACCCCAACGGCATCGGGTACAGGGACCAAGCTACCGGTAGTTAGGGCTCCATGGAGAGGAACCTCCTCACAATGCGTGCTGTGTCGAGGAGTACCGCCTTCTGCATCAGGCCCTTGACCCAACCGTCTAACGCGAGCCTCAATCAATCCGTGAACTGACACAACTATCGGAACAATAATCGCCGAATCCACATTCCACATGTCGACAACCTCCTGAGCCAGGTCCGAATATTTTATTTGCTTATCTTTTTCGGCCTTTTATTATTATTTATTAAGGTGTGAACCAAATATCAGAACAATCAATCAACAGGAAGGGGGGACAACTAAGGCATTAAGAACATTTCTAGTACTTTTTGCTGATGATCTGATGCTAACTGTATTAACTCATAAAGCGGTCTTATTAATCCACTGTATTCTAATTTCCATATCAATGGAACGCACGCTATATAGTGATATTATCCCCGTGATAATAATGAAATTTTGCAAATGCATTCGCTTTTGCCAAAATCCATTAGCATCACAACACAACACAGGGTAAACAGTAAACAGTAAACACCCACCTTATCCATTTATCAATGAATTGACTTTTTAGTGTAAATGTGTAGGTACTATTTACAAGAACCTTAGTAATTAGTAAAATACTACTGTACAGTAAGCGTTAAAATGTATGATAATTATAAATTATCTGAAGGTGGGTACAGTCAGTGTCATAACCAAATATCAGAACAATCCGTGAAGAAAAGGTAGGAAAACATTTTGAGCACTTTATTCATCAAGATCGATGTGATGCTGGCTGTTCTTTTTTTCATGGAATAGGGAGGTAAATGTGCACAAGGATCGCCTGATGGTAAGTTATCTCCGCCGCCCACAGACACCCGCAACAAAAGAGGAGTCACAAGTGCGTTGCCTTCCTTTTAAAAGAGAGTACGCTCTTTTCTTGAAGGTTTGAAGGTTGTATTTATTTTTATTTTTATTTTTATTTATTGATACACAACAAGTTACAATCAAAAATCATTAGCAAGACTTATACAACTGGCAAACATTTTGAACTGGACTGTAACTCATGACAATGTATACATATAAAACAATAATATGGTGTACCGAGTTGACTGCGTAGAATTACAATATATTTATTATTTTAACATACGAGTACGAGTAATAGTGGAACGGTTCACCCGGACACAGCGTGTCGGCTGCGCCCTAGTCACCCTGTTCAGATTGGAGGATACCTTTTATGGTTTTGATGTACCTGTTAAAACTTGGATCAAAAATGTCGATTTTGAAATTACGAGTATTATTATTTTTGCGGTTATTTCTGCGGTAGCCTAGTGGTATGGGTAAAGGACTGCTGAGACGAGGTCTCGGGTTCGATCCCAGGTTTACCATGGCACACACCAATGACTATACGATGCTTTTCGAAGTTATGTGTGTATTTATCGCAGGTTTATAAGTGCCCGGTTGATGGCAATAGGCTCGCCACCTATTACATTGGGACCTAAACATAAACTGGCAAAATGTGGGTGCTAGCACCTCTGCCTACCCCTTCGGGGAATACAGGCGTGAGTTTATGTTATGTTTTATGTTATGATTATTTTTTAACAATTCATTATACTGTCGGGCCATTCTAACAATCGGATTAAAATATGAGGTGTTGTTTTTAAAAATTTGTAATGTAAATAGATTTGTGATATTAGCTCGCCGTACACTGTATTTTGTATTTAACGATATATTTGACAATAGATCTGGAGAATCCACAACGGAATTAATTATTTTATATAAGTAGACGAAATCGAAATAAATTCTTCGTGTTTTTAGGGATTGAACATTAAATTTTTTCATTCTCATTTCGTAATCCAAGTCAGTGCGCCCTACATGCTGACGGTAACAAAGTACTCTCAAACATTTGCTCTGTATTCTTTCAATGTCATTTGAATGAACTTTATAACATGGCGACCAAATCGTACTACCATATTCCAAAATGCTTCTTACAAGTGAAAAGTAGAGATATAAGAGACTGCTAGGTTTTTTAAGGCCTTTAGTTGACCTTAATACGAAACCCAGCATCTGATTTGCTTTGGTTGTTATATGATGATAGTGTGGTCTGAACGATAGCTTATCATCGAACAGTATGCCAAGATCCTTAGCGACGAAGGAGCGGGTTAAGACCTGCCCGTTGATTATGTAATCATTAACTATTTTATGCCGCTTTTTAGAAAAAGATATAACAAAACATTTTGTAATATTTAAGTGCATATGATTGGCCAAGCACCAATCTGAAATGATGTTAAGGTCTCTTTGTAAATTTTCACAGTCCGCCTGGCAAGAAATGTTGTTAAAAATTTTTAGGTCATCAGCATATAGTAGGGACCGACAAGAAAGACGTTCAATAAGATCATTAATGAAAATGATAAATAGAAGAGGTCCCAAATGGGAACCTTGAGGAACTCCTGAAGTGACTTCAACGGGAGATGAGACATATGCCCTCACTGCGACAAATTGACTTCTTTTATCAAGGTAAGAACACAGCCAGCGAAGCAAACTCCCGTGGATACCATACGATGTAAGTTTGGCACAAAGAAGCCTATGGTTAACCTTATCAAAGGCTTTCGAAAAGTCTGTGTAAATAGAGTCGACTTGGCCTGTCTTTGCAAAGCTTCCACAAAGGTAATTTTTGTACTCAAGGAGATTAGTAACTGTAGACCTATTTCTTACAAAACCATGTTGTTTATCCGAGAGTGTGGGCTTGAAGTAACTATATAAATATTCGTATATTAGAGACTCAAACAATTTCGCAAAACAAGACAATATACTTATTGGTCTATAATTCTCACAGTTAGATTTATCACCACTTTTGAAAATTGGTATAATGAAGGCGGTCTTCCAACACTTGGGAAAAACGCCACTGGCGAGGGATTTGTTGAAAATAATATTTAAGGGCACCGTCAACTGATTGCCACATGACTTGATAAAAACAGGTGGAAGCAAGTCAGGCCCAGCCCCCTTCCTGATGTCCAATTTCTGGATTTTTGATAAAATCTCCTCCTCTGAGATTGCTACAGATGAAAGCGAACCAGTAAAACACAAATTCGAGCATGTTCCACCAGAAGTAACTATGGATGAGTCATAACTACAACCATCAAAAACAGAGCCAAAGTATTGAGAAAATAGCTCAGAAATATCCTGTCCATCAGATGAGGAGACATTACCAAGTCTCATAAGATTAGGCATTGCCACATGACCCTTCCTGCCATTCACAAAACTCCAGAAGTGCCTAACATCTTTATGAATAGCTTCTTCAATTGAACAGAGATATTTTTTGTAACACTCATTAGCCATCCTCTTAAACCTTGATCGAAGTAATGAAAAAGAATCATAATCACGTGGATTGTTAAATTTTTTGAACAGCTTGTGATATTTATTCTTTTCTTTGTTACATTTAATTAAAGCTTTGCTGTACCAGGTGGGATAAGTAGTAGGCTTAATGGTCATGACCGGTGTATGCTTTTTAATGATTGCAAGCAATCTTTCATAGAAGGCATTAGCGCATAAATCTATGTCTGAATTAGACATGCAATCGTACCAATCAATCGAATCCAATTCTAATTTAACATTTTGATAATCACACTTAGCAAAGTTCAATTGCTTATTAATTTGCTTTTTAAGGTTTTTTAATGTAGTTCGAGATGAGATTTCAATAGAGAGAGGAGGGTGGTGTTGATCCTTTTTACTTGTGGCAAAAGTCTCACTGACAGTAACTGAGTCAATAGTTGAAAACACCAAATCTAAGAGCCTTCCGTTGGCGTTAGCAATATTATTGAATTGTTTTAGATTACATAAGGTCATTAATTCGTACAAAAATTGAAGTCTTTTAGTATGGTTAGAATCTACGCGCATTTCAGAATTAAAATTTGAATTTATTGGATACTCAGGCGTATTAAAATCTCCCACCAAGAGAAAATCGTCCATAGTACAATCGTTCAGTAGTAGTTTATGACAATTATCGTAAAACTCATCCAGTTTGTTGTTGTTAATGTAGGAGGGCAAATAACAGACGCATATGTTAAGATTAGGTGTATCATTATTTATCGACATTAAAGTGATCCAGATATCCTCCAAACTAGTCTCCCAGGATGCCTGACGAATAACCTGATAACATTTTTTTACGGCAATTAAGACGCCACCGCCTTCATCTTTTGATGAATTGGTATCCAACCGGTCTCTTCTAAAAACATTATAGCGACCATCAAATATTTCGCCGTCAAACACACCTTTATTCAGATTTGTCTCCGTCAGGCATATAACATCAAAATTAGTGTTTAATGTATTTAAATATAATTCAGACAGCTTACTACGTATCCTATTAACATTCTGATAGTAAACATTAATCATTGTGTAAACTATTGGTAACTCTTAATAATAAAACAACTTTTAATGGGAAATAGAGGAAAGCACGTTCATGATTCATGATTCACTGGTCCTTAGCAAGAGAGGTAATATTCTTTACATGTATCGCCGGACTTTGTTCATCTTTACGTATATAAATTTGTCCGAAACGCACCCACACAAATTTGAAATTATTTTCTTTAGAAAACTTTCTAGCGGCTGCATGCAACTCCTTAGTTTCCGGCGACAAATGCTCTGACAGGTATATTCTTCTAGACTCACCGGTGAAGCCAACATGGGCAGTAGAGAGTCTATCGTTCGGGTGGGACTTATTGAAGCGTGTAACAGAAGATAGGATAAGATCCCGGGCCGATTGTGAAGAGAGGGAAACCAGAATATTTCGTGGTCTCTTGGATGCTGTGTTCATCTTCGCGACGCGGCGACATGCTCTAATGTCACCTTCAGGTATAACAACGTGTAGGCATTCACACAATCTTTTGAACAGAGCCATCAAGTTCTCATTTTTATTCTCAGGTACTTCATGAATTTCGAGATTCAGGCCACGAGAAATCTTCTCGATACTGAACACACGAGCCTCCAGTCTTCGTATAGAATTTTCAGAATCAAGCAATTTAGTCTCCAGTGCCTTAATTTTTGCATCCCTGTCCGCCACCAAGGCCCTAATATCCCGCTGCTCCGCAGAAATGAAGTCAGTTGTATTGGTGAAGTCTCTTGCAACTGTCTCCAAAACACGACCAACCTCGGCAGCGACCATCTCCTGAACGTCGCGCCTGAGTGCAGCTCTCAAGCCAGTCATGATCACAGAATCAGGGGCCAGCTTAGTATCAAACAACTTACTAATACTCTCCATACTAACTGGTGCACCAAACAAGTCATCGTTGGTTGAATGTTTCGTGTTGCCAGCACCTGCAGCGCCTTTCATAGCATCTGCATCTGATAAATTTATAGAAGCAACAACATTACTAACGTCTCGCTTACCAGTTAAGGCAGAAGACTCAACGAGAGCGTTTTTACGCTTTTCGCGACATGGAGTATTGTCGTCCTTTTTGCGTCTGGTGACATTTTGACACTGAGGACAACATAATGAGGCAATTTGTTCGCGATCAAGCTTCTTCGAGGAGTCGATAGATAGACATTCATAACAGAAATTCGAGGCGCAGGAATTACATTTTAAAAATTTATTGTCACTCAACTTCCTCTGACATCCGCAGCACAGCATTATATCCGATGACAAACCAAAAAGCTCCCTCAATTTTCAATCGGTCAATTTAGAAGTAAGCTTTTAGCACCTCTGCCTACCCCTTCGGGGAACACAGGCGTGAGTTTATGTTATGAATAGGTGAATTGTACGGACGCAACAACAGGTGCTATTAAAATAATTACTCGAACACAACACGAAGCTTATCTATTATACTGAGAGGAACTCGCGACCAAAAGGTAGTAAGTGCACGGTCAAAGGCGTCGCTTAAAAAAAAAAAATAAAAAAAAAAAAAAAAATATACCACTGGTGACAGTTCATTTCACAGTTTAGTTGTACGAGGCAGAAAGTTTCTCGAGAAACGCATATTTGTGGACCGCCAGCTGTCCAGATGATGAGTGTGGAACTGATGTCGCATGCATGGAACGATTGCGGAAAGAGGCGGCGGGGATCAATCCAAACAATTCCTAGGAGCACTCCCCACAGTAATAGGCGATAGAAGCTGCATCTCTACGCAGTGCCAAAGAGTCTAGCCGATTTGAAATATCCTTACACTTGACGATTCGAGTCGCTCTCCGTTGGATGGAGAAGTTGGCACTGAGGTGCTCCTGCCCAGAGGTGAGAACAGTACATGAGAACTGTAGTTCTGTATTGTATACTGTGATGTTTATTGTGGCGAATAGAAAATATTGCATTTTATAAACTGTCCAGTGACCGGTTGAAATGCTAATATTCAAATGTACAATCGACTAGGATTGGGAATAGTGAAACGACTGATCTTCATCATAATATATAACGACAAATCCTATTTAATTTGAATAGTCGCCATCCTAATTAAATTCAAATGTTATGTCACCATCGGTATCAGCTTTACCGAACACTTTATAGCTCTAAATTTTTTACTAAAAGTCTCATATAGCCAATAATTCAAGTGGTATTTTTTGCCAGATGACGGTTGAAAGGATAAACGACATTTCTGAATTGAATTTGAAATCATCAGATTATTGGAACCCAGTCGCATCTACAGCCAAATAGTCCCACAAAGAGTAGACGTTTTTTGATGAGAGGAGGCAGGTACATTCATGTAACATGTTATTGTTGTTATGAAAAAATATGATATCAACGAAAGCTGATTTTGCCAATGTTGACAAAAGATAGGGTTACTAATGATGTTATTATGAAACCAGAAACGATTGCCTCGTATCCGATCGACCAAAGAATCCCTTAGGGAGAACACCCGTAATACTTTTTATAACATAATTTATCCGTTAAAACTTTCCTGTTTCAAATTTGCCTGGTCTTCACCTCCTTAAACTTGCATGGAATAATAAACAACTTATCCACTCTAGATTTAACTTCGCAAATCATTATTACAATATCAAACGGATAGCTAAGGCGCATTGCATATTCTAGAATATAATCTTCTTCAACCGAGCACCGTTCTCAATTGCTTTTAATATTTTTGTTGATTTGAACGTGACCGCCATCCGACCTACTTGCCTGGAAGAAAATCTGCACCAGAGCTCAGTCTGTCAACATTCAGGCTAAATAAAATCACTATTGAATTTATAAATTATTATATGATAAACGCAAATAGTACCTATAGAACTTATGTGTTTATGCACAGTATAATAAAAGTAACGATCACGTGAAAAGAATCGGGTGAATAACCTATTACATTCGATGCGGACATACTCGTAACTTTTTAAGATATCACAAATGTTAAATTGAAAATAATTATTATAAAGCCACGTAGTTTTTTACCATTAAGTTGAAACACTTCTGGTAATATAGTGGTAAAAACAAATATTGAGAACACTTATATATATTTATTGAAGATATGACATAACCTTTGCTAAAAATAAACCTTTGAGAATGCCGTAAGACGAAACTGGTCAGGTTCAATATAATAAATACTGTGGAAAAAGTACAAGTGTTCTGAATATGTGTGACAATAAAATCCACCAAGTGCCATCGATCAACAGTATAAATAGAAAGTGGTAAAAACTTTTGGAGACTATTGGTACTACTGGTACTACTGGTACTTACAAAATATTCTCATATGATATTCAGAGTATGTGTCAGTTACTGGTCCCAATTGACCCTAATTGATTAATTAGCCTATGGTAGCTCGCTGCAGTAGGGCTCTCGAATTAGACTTCAATTGAGAGGTTACGTATTTATTTTTGTTAGTAATGTTAAATGACTATTTCAAAGAATTTTAAACTATTTTTACGTTGGTAAATAAAAGGAAATAAATATACTTGTCACTAGAAGTCCGTATAATAAAATACAACACATGAAACTATGAACAATATTCAATACACAATTTACTCACAACATGACACATTCATTTACGACTAGTACTATAATACAACACAATGGCAATAAATTATTGATTTTGCGATTTACACATCGCGGCCTTCAATTTTTATAGTTTACCTAACGGCCGACAGCATATTGGGGGTAAATACCACCCACGGGATATTGAACACCTCCCATAGGATACGAAACACTGTTTACGGGATACGTACTAGGATAGCCACCATTTCCACTTAGGCCACTTAAAGGTGTCCTGACATTGCTAGAATAATACGAATTAATACCTTCGGCATAAACATCAATCTGAAATTTATATCCTCGTAAAATAGAGGGACTCTTCAAGGCTATTGTCACAGATTTGCTCCCAATGCCACCAGCTGCTATGTAAGCTTCACCTTCTTTGTCAGATCTTAGATCAGTAACATAAACAGCACTTATAAAATCATTAATTGGAGCATTGATCAAAACATGGTCTCTACGTTTCCATAAAGCAGGGTCTTCTTCTTTGATGGCACTAAATATTTTCTTTGAAAACGGTGTTGCGTGTCCTACCATAACATCGTTAGCTTCCACTACTATTGATACGTAGAATACCAATATCCATAACCTCGAAATCATTTTCTAAGTATTTTCTTTGGTATCGTAAAATATGCTTACGTTATAAATATTAATATTCAAATGAAGACTTTCCAAGTAATGTAGTTACTTTTATAGAATACGAGTTAGCACTAAAATGAGATCATGGTGACATATTGGCACTACTTCACACTTTATTACGTGAGGTGTAAATATGTAAAATACATTACTAGGAAGTAATGCCGCTAAAGAACTTGGGAGGTACATATATCTACCGCGCAATAAGTGTTTATAGTTCACGTTCACGTTCATAGAAACACCAAGGTAAATTTTATGAGTCAGACAGAATCTATTAAAATATAAAACCTATGATTCGATTATCTCCGAGACATTGATGCCTTAAGCATGATCAAGATTATACGTGTCAAGATGATTTTTAAAACCTTTTTACTTGCTGCTATAATTGGATTAACGAATTGCAATGATTTATTGTTGGGGTATCCTGATGGAACGTCAAAAATGATCTATAGTAAAGTTCACGAATTGGATCCAGCCTTATGGATTAGATCGGAAACTTTCACTGTGAATTGTACGAAAAGTGAAGTGATAAGTGCAATACAAATTTTGGATTTAAGACCCGACAAGTGGGGAGAGGCATACGTCAAATCTGGAGGAATTGGCCAAGACTTTGTGACTATAGAACTGGATAGCCCTGGAATATTACGCGGCTACAATTTCTGGGTTGAAGTATATGCGTCGCCAGCAAACCGGTTTCTAGCAACTCATGGAAAATAATTTTGATTGAAATACGCATATAAGGTTCCGTAAAACCTATTTTTTATGTTATTTATATTAAAATTATTATAGATTTATTTACCTTAGTTTTATTTGTGTTCACATGTCCCATGATACTTTTGGTATAAACGAAATTCCATGAATCGTTTAAATTAAACCAAACGCTTGAATCCATAAAGTATATTTGATTTATTACGATACAATTACTGAGTAAATTCGTGAAAGGTTATATAAAAAAGAAATTTTGCCTAAAAACTATTTTGAGGTAACTATACCAACTTGCTGGTTTATTTTGAAACAATCGGTGCAATTTGCAGTATTTTCATTCTTTGTGCTTTATTTAAGGATAACTTCTTGTTACATAGCCTAAGAAAATTACAAATAGAGCAAATGTCTGATAAACATAAGAAAGTTAGACAATATTATACGCAGTTTACGCGAATATCTCATTTTGAAATAAAGCTATTTTTAACGGATGCTACGGCGACTTAATTGGTATACTATTTGCATTGCGTCCAACGTTTCTTTTAGCAGCTATAATCAGGAGTAGACCAATAGCACAGAATAAATAATAGTACTAGCCAATAGGCAGGCAAGACAAGATCAATCTTTCTTCTGGAGAAGTCTTATAGCGTGGCCTATGTTGGGTGATAATGATGTCATCCTTTATTATTAGCCATTCACACGGCATCGATATGTCTTTTTCCTTAACGAAATAAAACACGTGATGTTGAAGTAGATAAGACTTAAAACAAGGTTACAGTTCAATAACAGCAGCCTTAATCGAACGTGCCAAGATCGAAGCATAAAATAAAATATCAACGTATACATATATCGCAAATTGAATGATACTAAGAATACTTCTAACAAAAGTACAAAAGTTGATTTATAGTGTTTGCTCGCGCCGTGTCTCCCGTTGATATCGAGATTTTTTTCGCCAAAATAGAGATGTGTTATTCAGATATCATGACTCCATATAACTCTGTAGCTTTTGTGTTTAGGCTCATAACAATAAAATAAATGTTTGCGGGAATATAAGAATCCGTTGTTTTGGTTGCAATGGTTTTTTACATGGTCACATTGGGCGAGGAAAGGGTTCCTTTATGTATGTCAAGTGTGTTAGTGCGTTAAGGATAGTGTTTTGCTTGTTTATGTCGAGGTTTTTCCTGATTGGCGTCATGATGATGTGTGGTAATTAAATCTAAGATACATCAGTCATCTCGTCTACTGGCAGTGATTAAGCGATTTGTTTTCGAATAAAACAATTGCAACGCAATATTTTTTTTTTCTGAATCATTTCCTCATCCATCAATGAATATTAAACCTGGCAAGCTTCAGTACATACTTTTAAGAGTCAAGTACAACCCGTTTACTTTAAGTTGGGACCATGTCTACGTAACGTCATCGACACTAGGTCCTAACTTAAAGTGAACGGTTTGTATAAGAGTATGCTATTGGGTAATTTGGTTTTTAAATAACGCTTTATTTCTTTAAGTAACCATACCATAGTTCCGTAGGTATGTATGTATTCATATATTGATTGATACTATATATTCTAATACTCATTCCTGAGCCTAGATCAGATCGCCTTCTAATCATTACTTATTTACAAAGGTTAGATCAATCCAGTTTGTATCTAAAGAGCGATGGTCGATGATACTATTTCAAGGTCGAACATTACCATAAACAAGACGTTGTAAGTTCATAGTCACTATCTATTTATACATAAGAAGCCATTTATATATCTTAAGTAATAATTTGAATGTCCTAATCTCTAGAAATACTAAGTAAATTGAAAAAAAATGTTGTTCATAGTCAATTGCTTGGGAGAGGTTGTAGGCTATTATTATCCCTAGGAGCAATATGAAGAGAAAACCATAAGGTGGGTTATACGATGCAGTTGACAGTCAGTCAGCGAGTGAAGACTACGGCGAGTGAATCCAGGGAATACAGCTAGAGATACAGACAAATGCAATACAATATTCTTCTATCATTTGGAGTTTTTGTTCCGAAATGAGAACAATATTAAAATAATTTGCAGTTCTGTTGTTATAAGTTGAACAACCGGTATCTATTTTACAACTATTGCTGTATAACAGAGGCACAGTACAACTATGGTCTTCTCAGAAGTATGCAATGGGATCAACCCTAACGATACCTACATAATTAGTCACTAAGTCAAGAATATCCTAAACACTTCATTAATTAAGACAGTTGTTACTATCTTAGTATATTATGTGATATAGAGATGCTGATACCGACACTATTTTGGATGTAAGTTGCATAAAATTTACTATTGGGATCTTGGGGTCCTCGTTTACTACCGTGATTCCCTTTTTTTTCACTTCCTCACTTCACGAATTCAGCCTCAGAATTTTTAACCTAGAGTAGTAACAACAAATATAGTAATTTACTGCTAAATCCAAGATAGCGTGTTTGATATCCGTTTAGTGCAAATGTTCATACCTGATGTTTCTAAATTCACCACAATGTGCATTTAGCCCATGGGCTATTTTGTGTGCGTCTACCGTCAATCAACGGGTGTATCGGATTATCAGGCTTGAATTACGTCAAACGTGTTGCTCGGCGCCCTCAACAACCAGGGACTAGCTGGACTAAGCAAACTTATACCATTTACAAAAACATTAGGTAGGTACAAGCCTTTGAAGAAACCTATATATCCATACTATTATATGAAGGTATTGTTCATTAATTGAAATAAAATTTCCAGAATTGACCATAAAGTTTTACTGTCTATTGTAGCACTCAATACAAAGGAACATTTTATTTCAAAATGCAAGACATAAAATAGTAGATTATAACATTCTATCAATACATAAATAAATACAATAGGTACAATACATAAAAACTCATAGGTGTGTAGCTAATGCATATATTACGTAATGAGCGGATTTCGAACATCGTGGTTGGAGTTCCAGGGTCTAACCTACCTTAAATGCCAACCGTATCAACTCAATAGTATTGACAATAAAAACTTATCGATAAATAGTTTAATGCTGTTTGAAAATCGAACTAATGCAACTGAAGAGTTGCAGTAATCCGATTAACCGAACTGCCACCGGACTACTGCTACACAAAAGTAGCAATAGTTCGAGGCCGTCTGACAACCGGGCTACAGCTACTGAATAGCCACAGTAGTCCGGTCAACTGGACTAGCAACCGGACTACTGAGACTATAGGGAAAATACGGGCACACTATATCATTGGCAGTATGTAGTTTTAATACTGTCAATATTATTGAGTGTGTTTTTGTGTCAGCCATAACGTATTTAGTCCAAGAATATAAACTATATTAGGTTATAAGTATTATGGTTCACATTGGTATTCTAATTAGGATTTGAACCCAACAGGAACTATTTAACTAAATTAGTGTTCAGCTAAAGGAAGTTATTTATATTATGTACGTGTAATTGAACTACAACTTCTCGGATGTGTAAGATACACATCCGAGAAGTTGTAGTGAATATTTACTAGGCGATCAGGGTTATTGTAAAAGATTTGAAGGATTTATCAATATCGTCAAAGAGTGTATACTTAAAATTTAAGCACAGCCAGGTGATACGAAAATTTCGTATTATACCGGTCCACTTGTAATCTGGTGAAAAATACATTTAATATTCAAACATCTTGAGCAATGCACCTTCACAAACTGGAACACCCGTCACTGTTCCTTTTTAGGTATCAGATAATGTTGTATTCCCGCCTGTTCAAAAATTGATTAAACTTTGTTAAACAACCTTTTTATTCTTTTTTTTTTCGTGCGGTAATCCCCACGGATACCTACCCGCCGGCCGGAGCCGGAAGGTTATGTCGGACTCGTACCGACTAAAACCGCACGCAAACTGAGGGTCGTGGTGCTAGGCCGGAGGTGACGTTGTCTTCGACATATCCCTCGCATTTGTTAAATAACAAGACAAACAGTAGCAACTCTATACAGTTTATTAACCAAAAGAACGCCAAAATATTTTTATTTCCACTGTATTCAAGGGATTGCCAAGCGCCATGTTATTGCAGCCGAGTCTTGCCCGACGGGGGGCGGATCACTATGTTGAAATATAAAAATATTTTTACTATCCCCAACTGTTTTGGATGTTAATTCATTTTTCGGATCTGTCTTATTCATTGTTGGGTTAAAGCCAAATGTTTTTTTTTTCTCTATATGTCGCAAGGTTATCTGTACATCTACTACGTTTTATACTTACTATTTTAATTATACTTGGATTTCATATAATATGCCGCTTGTGCCGCGTTGCTGCCACGACGGTACTCATATTCCATAATTACTCGAATTTTTAACGTATGCATGACGAAACTATAATACTAATCAATAAACAAATGGCTACTTTTGGAAAAAGATTTTTTTTTAAATAAAATTAATTTGAAATTAGAATTCTTAGCCAAACAAAAAAATATTTTGATTTGAAATGAAAGCCAGTACTGCAGAACGGCTATTTTATAGGTCCTACATTTTGGACCCTCCTACTCTTTCTTTTGATTTACCTTACCTTTACTTTTGCGGGAGCGACTGCCTTACAACAACGAGAGGAAAGCCTGTACCAGAGACTCATACATTACTTCGTCGGTATAGGGGCTTGCAGAATATCATGTATTGGTATTGGGTGCCGCCGGCTCCAAAATTAAATCCTATTAATATTATAAACGCGAAAGTTTGTAAGTATGGATGGATGGATGGATGTTCGTAACTCTTGACTTTCTGGTCTAAACGGCTGCAGGGATTTTAATAAAATTTACAATAGACTTAGCTGGCACCATGGATTAGTACAGTCAACGCCATAAGTAGATTAACACTAAAATATTTTACAAATCTTTCTTATAATGGAATGCATCTGTCTATAGTAAATGTAGTGTTATGATTCCCAGAAGACAAACTTAATTTACATATTCAATGTTTTTTTTCACAATTTTATGTAAGGTTTAGGGGCCACAGTGTTCAATAAATTAGAATTGGTTAAGCTACTTTTGTAGTTGACTATACATAGGCTATATTTGATCGCGATAACCGAAATCCAGCGAGCCGCGGGTAAAAGTTAGTACTTTTTAAAACTAAGTATAAAATTGTTTACTCTTAATGGGCGAAGGTTTCCTGTCTCCCCCTGACGGGTTTTAGCTAGTATATGCAGTGATGAATGTCTATAGTAGGATTAATATGGGCTATAAACATTACTTTGGTCAGATCATTAGCTCCCTTCGGTTTGCGGGGACGGCAATAACTTACCACGAAAAACATTTTTTTGGCAATTGATTATATTAAAAGGTGACCCCTACATCTACATACTATATTTGAGAATGACGATGACATCTTTTCTATATTAATTGTCTAGCAGATGTAATAGTCGATGGAAACTAAGTTCTTAAACTACGCAGGGTTACGTATCCTTACTATGAACAATGCTCTCATTAGCACTCTTCATAATAAATAGCTAGAAAATATATTATAATACTAGCACTTGCCCGCGGCTTCGCCCGCATGGATGTCGGTTATCGAATTGCGAAGTAGGTGTACGAAGTTTCCTACCTTTGAAAATGATGAACTTTCCATACAAACGTATATCACCCTCTTAGTAATCAAATTTTGAGAAACGCCGATACATTATGTTCATTTATTTCTTAAAAGACACAGGTTTATGAAATTTAGTACATCTAGCTTTGAAAATAACGGACTTTCGTACAAACTTCCATCCCTTATTTTACCCCTTTAGTAGCAGAATTTCCAAATACCCTTGCTTAATGGATGCTTACATTATAAAATGCATCTACTGTCAAAATTTCAAGTATGTAGGTCCAGCGGTTTAGGCACTGCGTTGATGAATCAGTCAGTCAGTCAGTCATTCAGTCGGGACAAGTAATTTAATATGTATAGATGGGCATAAGTTAATTCAAAACAGGTACATACAAATCTGCGCAACCTAGTTAAGCTATGCTTACCTTGGGCCTAGATAGCGTTGCGTAGAATATTCTAGAATATTTATTAATATTGGTGTCAGTCCACGAATTTCAATTGAATGGCAGGGATTGGTAGTTTCCAAGAAAGATACAGTTGAATATGATTGGTGTTTAATAGGTGGGATAACTTTCAAAATAAATACAGTTCGTGTTTTATTCGCTCTTTATTCACTATCATTTTATTACAAAAAATAACTCAAATATTTTCCGCTAACCAAACCGAAATACAAATGTTTGCGCCGAGTGTCGCAATCAGCTAATAAGGCTCGCCAACATCGAGTGTGCAGACATAAATCATCCAAACACACACTGAATGAAGTTGCCAGAGTGAAAAATAACTATAATACAAAGAGATTAGATTTATGTTGTTTGTTGTTGACGAATGGCGCCTGCGTTAGTCGGTAAGTCGGCAGAATTACGTAAGGCTGGTTATACGCGATACTTATTCAACAAATTGACTGTAGGTTTAACATGAAGAGCTTTAGATATATGCCTAGGCACGTGTTTGGTTTCTTTATGATCCATACTAATATTATAAATGCGAAAGTAACTCTGTCTATCTGTCTATCTGTCTGTCTGTCTGTCTGTCTGTCTGTCTGTATGTTACGCTTTCACGCCTAAACCACTGAACTGATTCTGATGAAATTTGGTATAGGGGTAGATTAGACCATGAGAAAAGATATAGGCTATGTTTGGTTGCGATAACTGACATCCACGCGGGCGGAGCCGCGGGCAAAAGCTAGTACTTAATACGTTTCAAAACCAATATTTTACACAGTGCTATCTAGACCCAAGGCCAAGGTTCAAGGAATATGCCTGACAATAGTTACAATCTCACCTTCTCTTTGTACAACGACCCATAGATGGATAACCTGTCCCACCGGGGTTATCCGTGGAGATTTTCCGTGAAGAGTACACAATGTAAGCAATAACTTAGCTCGCTTGTGTTAAGGACTGTAGAATGCGGATGAACATACCTACTTGGATAGTTTTTTTTTTAACTCAACACATTAACAAGCCTCTGTGGCGTGGCGGTAGTGAACGTGGCCGCTAGGCAGGAGGCGCGGGTTCGATCCCCGCTAAGTGCAAATATCTGTATACATGAATATGACTATTTGTAGGGGTCTGGGTGTTTCTGTGTGTAACGTATGTATTCAAAAAGTATCTAAGTATGTTTATCCGCATTCTATATTCCATAAAGCAAGCTAGTTAAGCTTACCATGGGTCTAGATAGCGTTGTGTAGAATGTTGACTAATATTTATTTATTAATTACTATACTGAGATCAATAATACAATACATCAATATGCAATCATATATAACGATTTACACTAAATGGGACTCGAATCTACGCCTTCTGATGTATCAGTTGAATGTGAGAGGTATTCTCGTGGTTTATGTGCATAATCTCCATTAGTATTAAACTCTGGTGCACTAGTCTAATCCCTTTGCAAGCAGTGATATGTCTTACATATGTACGTTATAATACGAGTTTAATATACTTGACGGTATTTGTGTTGTGAAGGCATTGAATTTAAGTAGGTATTTAGTTGCCATCTATATGTTACCGGCAATGTGTATAATCCGGTGTTCTATACAATGCCTAGGCATAGCGCAGCAGGCAATGTATGAAATGGTATCAATAAATATTTATGGTAGTTATAAAAAATACCACCATGTATCCTAATGCTGCAGCTCCGCTACTGCCTCAGTCTACTAATCTATATATATCCAGGTCGGGGAGTAGTGTCCACACTACACAATTCAACTTGGATAGATTAGGTTAGAAGAAGAGGGGATGTTAGGTAGGTACGTAGTAGGAGGAACGTTAGGAGTGGAGCGAAGTGAAGCTCCCTCATTAGTCTTCGTGACTATTTTTTTTATTACCATTCAGAAATATAATTTCCGCAAAATCATTCGCAAATATAGACCATAACCTATTTATTTCACACATTGCTGGTGAAACAGCAGGCATTCTATATATAAACATATATTGCATAGGCATTTTATAGAATGCCTGCTTTATAAACATTGCCGTAACATATACATGAATTAGGTGCCAACAGATTATAGTAGTTCTGAATGCTGTCACTAGGTGTCATATCACATTGTAAAGTGCTTACTATAACATTTCTACTAATAATATAACTACTTATCGATATACCATAATCAATATTTTGCTTTCAAATCAATCCTACTAATATTATAAACGCGAAAGTTTGCGAGTATGGATGGATGTACGGATGTTTGTTACTCTTTCACGTAAAAACTACAGAAAGGATTTTTATGACACTTTACAATAATATAGCTTATGTGCATCAGAATAACACATAGGCTATAATAATATATCATCACGCTACTACTCAAGGGAACGGAGCACAAATAAGGCAAGCATCGGCATATACGCAGAAGTGACAGTTTGGTTATTTCTGTTGCTGTTTAGATAACTATATCATTGTATAAGAGGGTGCAGCGGGAACGGGATCGGACACCACGCGGGTGGAAAATAATTGGCGGTTCGAAGTTCGCCGGGTCAGCGAGTCTAAAATAAAAATTGAACCATGTTTTCTTCTGGATATTTAATAAGAAAACTGTTGTCAAAGGAACAACCATTACAAAAGATGGAATGGAGCCAGATTAAGTTCACGATAATTTTCTAAATGAAGTCTCTTGTGTAAGTTTAATAAGTATATACCGAAATTATAACTTAATAACATTTTTTTAAGAAAACAGTCATTTTAGATATAGGTTTTCGTAATTAGAGGCCAGGGACCTCGCTTGGGGTTCATTATTTTATCTTTGAAAATATTATCCGGCAGAGGATCTTTAAGAATGTTATAGCTTCAATACAAAAAAAATATTGATGATAATATCCATGCTAATATTATAAATGCGAAAGTAACTCTGTCTGTCTGTCTATCTGCCTGTCTGTCTGTCTGTACAGACAGATGTTACCTACGCTTTCACGGCTAAACCACTGAACGGACTTTGATGAAATTTGGTGTAGGGGTAGATTAGACCATGAGAAAGGACATAGGCTGTGTTTGGTCGCGATAAACGACATCGGCAATAGCTAGTATAATATATAAATTCCCGTGGGGGTAGGCAGTGACGTATTAACACCCACGTGTCGTCAACTATGATTTTCAGTCCCACGTAGGAGGGGACGAGCCTATTGCCGTATAGCAGGCACTTTGTCTTGGGCTGTATGTCATGTCAGATGGAGAACAGCTCTATCCCTTAGCCGCCTTTTACGATATCCTGAACTACTTCAATGCCTCCACCGGTAACCAACACGGCAATATGTCAGTGAAGGCCTACTTCACTGTATATAAGAACAGCGAAATTTCGAAAAAAAAAAGTAATTCCTGTAAGCCCTTACGTAATAACTAATATTCTAATAACATAACATATAACATAAACTCACGCCTGTATCCCCCAGAGGGGTAGGCAGAGGTGCTAGCACCCACATTTCGCCAGTTTATATTTAGGTCCCAATGTAGGTGGAGAGACTATTGCCATTAACCGGGCACTTATAAACCTGCGATAAATACACACATAACTTCGAAAAGCATCGAAAAGTCATTGGTGTGTGCCATGGTAAACCTGGGATCGAACCCGAGACCTCGTCTCAGCAGTCCATTACCCATACCACTATACTACGAGCGTTATATGATGATCCCTATGACGTTTCAACTGACAGTTGTATTAGTGATGCGAAACAATTTCGATAAAATACTGTTTTTTCAGGCAAATGTCATGTCATTCAGCCAGGTCATTCAACATAATAAGCAATATTTATTTATTTTGAAAAAAAAAGACTACGCGCATTGATGGACATAAAACACTAGATAAAAAAGTAACAGCCTTATTATATTTTATTTTACTATACTTTAATTTTTATTCAAATTGCATAATTTAAAGAATTTAAAATTCTTTTTGAATTGAATTTAAAGAATTCATAATTAGCTGGCAATTGGGGAGTCGTCCATGGAGGACAATAAACTATTAACACCAAAGAAAAAGAAAAGGTTATGTCATATAACAGAACCTGATGAATTTGATTTAGATGCTATACGCAATCATATTTATGGTTACTACCTACGAGGTGAACTACCGACCTGCCAGAAGTTATTATCTTCATTAAAAGCTGCAGAACTCTTCAAAGGCGGTGCTACTTCCCTTAGAATTGTTTTGAAAAAATGTGGATTCCGCTATAAAAAATGTGACAAGAGAAAAATATTAATGGAGCGTACTGACATAGCTTTACTACGATGCGATTTTCTTCGCAAAATCAAACAAATTGATAACTGGGAGAAGGTAGTATACCTTGATGAGACATGGCTGAACGCCAATCATACTGTAGGTAAGGCATGGACGGATGACACAGCGAAATCCAGCACAAAAACTCCTGAAGGAAAGGGCCAGCACTTAATCATTTGCCACGCTGGCACAGCTACAGGTTTTGTGCCGAATTGCCTGTGGGCTTTTAAGTCAGTGAAAACAACGGAGTACCACGAGGAAATGAATTTCGAAAACTTTAAGACATGGTTTATAAAACTATTAGAAAATTTGAATGAGCCTCACTATATTTTAATGGACAATGCTTCATATCACTCAGTTCAAATTAACAAACCCCCCAGCAGCAATAACAATAAAGCTGAAATTATAGAGTGGTTACACGGCAATGGTGTGGAAACTGACAGTCAGATGTTAAAAAAAGAGTTGGTTAGACTGTTGAATTTTCACAAACAACAGACGCACCCATCATATTTTTTGGATGAATTGGCCAAATCAAATGGACACACGGTAATTCGGTTACCGCCCTATCACTGCCAATATAATGCAATCGAGTTGATATGGGCGCAGATCAAAGGTATCTATATTTTTTATTTATATAATATTATGTATATGCATATATTTCTAAAAATAATTACTGAATGTACAAATATTTTCAGGTCATGCAGCTAGGCATAACACAACTCCGCCATTCACGGCAAATAAAATGATGGTTTTATTGGAAGAAGCTTGCGCTCAAGTGACAGCTGACGATTGGCGAAAAGTGGTCGAAAGAACGAAGAAAATTTGCTTACAAGACTGGTATCGAGATGTACAATACGACAATATCATTGACCAACCGTTAATAATAAACGTCACGGATAGCTGCAGTTCAGACTCAGATTTTGAAGATCCGATTGACTATCAGATTCAGATTGATTATCAGATTCAGATTGATATAAATAAAATACAAACTCAAAGCATTTGTTTTATATTTCCAACAAATTATCGATATTTTGTTTATCGATGTGTCCCTTCTTAGTCGATAACAGCTTGACGATGTAACTTTTGCAGCACGTACCATGTACATTTGCATTGAGTTTTTTTCTATTATTTCCGAACATTACGTAATAATTTCTTAATATTCATTTTTATAATTTACAATTGTACACAATTATGATTTTTTCGTCTTTTTAATGGACCTCTAAAGGATTTGATGTGATAGGACGTCAGTACAATGTTAAGCGCTAACGAACTGTATAGATAGGGATCATCATTCACCGAGCTTATTATAGGCTACCGCAGATGTTCTAATCTATGTACTAATCCACAATAATCTTTTGATAATTTGAGAATACAAAAATAATTCCAAATCTGTCAAACCGGTTCGAAATTTTTCTCTAAGCAACTAATTTATCGAGAGTCATTTTGTATCGAATGTTCTTCAACAATGTGCTAAAGTCATCACAATCGAAATCCCTAGATGTCAGATTAGGGTATATATTAATGGCTATTGCTACAAGTTACAGCATTTACTTATAAAAATAAGCTTTTATTTCTGTTCTAGAAAGATATAATATATATTTTTATCAAATTAGATTTAAGAGGATTTGGGTTCCCAGCTGCAATGTCTGTAATCTCGACACTGTACCCGATAAATCTTTTCTTATTTAATTCAAGACAGCTCCCGCACCAGGGGACCTGTGTATCAAGGAAATTTGCATAGTGGAAATTACTCACGGATAGAAGGCACACAAATATGGGTCGAACAAGTAATTGTTCCGTGCGGAAATTGAGCACGAACTCTCAAATATCTATAATGTATTATGTAATATGTAGTAGATAATATAATTGTGTGTGACCGTGTCTGTAGATACTCGTAGGATATATTTATTTTCAAAAACCTAGGTTATGTATTAGAGATACTGAAAACGCAATTTCTTTTTTGAATTTTTGTCAATTTTGGATAAGGGATTTTTGTTTGTGGTCTGATGAAGAGGTGCCTTGGTCAGAAGAAGAAGAACATCTTACGTTTATTAGGTTTCAATTAATTGAGTGGCATCGGAAATACGACCAAACTTCGCAAAAACCGATATCCACGCGGGCAGAAGACTAGTACGACACACCAAGATAGGGAAATCATTACAACAATGGAAATATCAGGGGCTGCATAAGCATTGCCTTGATTTTGGTTGGTAAGAAGTTTTTGAGTCGACAAAGACTGCGCAACATCCCAGTTGCCCCCTGAGAGATCTTTGTAACTTGACCTTGCCAATTCAGGGTGTTGTCCTAGGTTTTTGTAATGAGGTTAATGAATATAGAGAATAAAAGAGGAGAAAGTACCCATACTGACTGCCTTGCGGGACGCCAGAGTCAAGATTGCGCCAGCCGGATGAAATGTCATTCGCGCAAACCGACTGCTGACGTTCACGAAGATAGGAAGAGAACCACTCCAGCTCGTTGGCTGAGATCCCAATTTGGGCTAGTATGGTTAAGAGGATGTCATGGTTCACACAATTGAATGCGTTAGAAAAATCCACCAGTACTGTGAAATAAACCTTCTCCATTCCGTACCTAATATCCCCCGTTACTTTAAGGAGTGCGGTTGTAGTACTGTGTCCCGGTCTGAATCTGGATTGCAATGGACCACATAAGATCATAGCATGTGATCATCTTCTCCCGGTAGATTTAAGTACTTTACCATCATTAATTTATATTGCCTAACATTAGAATAAAATATTCAGCCAATTCCATACCAGTCTCGCTTTTAACCAAAATGTGATTTTAAAGATAATGAATAAACCAATTCTTGTCAAATTTTCTATTAAATGCGAGCAAGTATTTCTAATTAAATCATATTGGTGGTCAAGGTCGGTTATGGGGCATAAAGTAAAATCTACATTAGTTAGCTAAAACTACGTTCGTGTACAGCCTAAGGCAATGGCCTTAGGCTGTACACGAACGTGGTTTTGTTTTAATTATGATAATGCGCCTGTAGATTTTCACTAAATTATTGGCTTTTACTACATAATTTCATTTCAGAATAATATTATCAACATTTTTTTAAGTAATAGTTTTCTCCCTTTTTATTATAGGTACATACAATCACGCCTTTAATTCCGGAGGGTTAGGCAGAGGTGAATTAACACCCACATTTCAGTAATCATTGTATTCTCCATTTTTCTATTTAAAATTATATAGAGACAATAAGTCCTGTCGTAATGTTATTGATTTTCTTCATGAATGTTACAAATAGATTAGGTTTATGGTTCACAGAGACCATTGGATCGTGTCGTCATTGAGGTAATCTGATAATCCGCTTGCCTGACGTCAATCATTCCTGGAAATGTTGTTGTCCGAGGGCACAACACCTACGGTCAAATGGTGTAGGTACCACGGAGGACAGAATATTATTTCCTCCTCTATGGTGGGTACTGTCTTTAGATGTCTAGAAATGTAGGTATGTACATTTTAAAGTAAAACGAACATCGCCTCCGTGGCGCAATTGGTTAGCGCGTTCGGCTGTTAACCGAAAGGTTGGTGGTTCGAGCCCACCCGGGGGCGGCAATATCTTTTTGTGCTCGAGATCCAAAGTTTAAATTAATTAATTTAAATCCTCCACGTAATAGAAATTCAAAATTTTAATGTCCTACAAAATAGCGTGATTTGCAATTTACTCCTTTAATATTTATACTACGAGCGTTATATGATGATCCCTATGACGTTTCAACTGACAGTTGTATTAGTGATGCGAAACAATTTCGATAAAATACTGTTTTTTCAGGCAAATGTCATGTCATTCAGCCAGGTCATTCAACATAATAAGCAAAATTTATTTATTTTGAAAAAAAGACTACGCGCATTGATGGACATAAAACACTAGATAAAAAAGTAACAGCCTTATTATATTTTATTTTACTATACTTTAATTTTTATTCAAATTGCATAATTTAAAGAATTTAAAATTCTTTTTGAATTGAATTTAAAGAATTCATAATTAGCTGGCAATTGGGGAGTCGTCCATGGAGGACAATAAACTATTAACACCAAAGAAAAAGAAAAGGTTATGTCATATAACAGAACCTGATGAATTTGATTTAGATGCTATACGCAATCATATTTATGGTTACTACCTACGAGGTGAACTACCGACCTGCCAGAAGTTATTATCTTCATTAAAAGCTGCAGAACTCTTCAAAGGCGGTGCTACTTCCCTTAGAATTGTTTTGAAAAAATGTGGATTCCGCTATAAAAAATGTGACAAGAGAAAAATATTAATGGAGCGTACTGACATAGCTTTACTACGATGCGATTTTCTTCGCAAAATCAAACAAATTGATAACTGGGAGAAGGTAGTATACCTTGATGAGACATGGCTGAACGCCAATCATACTGTAGGTAAGGCATGGACGGATGACACAGCGAAATCCAGCACAAAAACTCCTGAAGGAAAGGGCCAGCACTTAATCATTTGCCACGCTGGCACAGCTACAGGTTTTGTGCCGAATTGCCTGTGGGCTTTTAAGTCAGTGAAAACAACGGAGTACCACGAGGAAATGAATTTCGAAAACTTTAAGACATGGTTTATAAAACTATTAGAAAATTTGAATGAGCCTCACTATATTTTAATGGACAATGCTTCATATCACTCAGTTCAAATTAACAAACCCCCCAGCAGCAATAACAATAAAGCTGAAATTATAGAGTGGTTACACGGCAATGGTGTGGAAACTGACAGTCAGATGTTAAAAAAAGAGTTGGTTAGACTGTTGAATTTTCACAAACAACAGACGCACCCATCATATTTTTTGGATGAATTGGCCAAATCAAATGGACACACGGTAATTCGGTTACCGCCCTATCACTGCCAATATAATGCAATCGAGTTGATATGGGCGCAGATCAAAGGTATCTATATTTTTTATTTATATAATATTATGTATATGCATATATTTCTAAAAATAATTACTGAATGTACAAATATTTTCAGGTCATGCAGCTAGGCATAACACAACTCCGCCATTCACGGCAAATAAAATGATGGTTTTATTGGAAGAAGCTTGCGCTCAAGTGACAGCTGACGATTGGCGAAAAGTGGTCGAAAGAACGAAGAAAATTTGCTTACAAGACTGGTATCGAGATGTACAATACGACAATATCATTGACCAACCGTTAATAATAAACGTCACGGATAGCTGCAGTTCAGACTCAGATTTTGAAGATCCGATTGACTATCAGATTCAGATTGATTATCAGATTCAGATTGATATAAATAAAATACAAACTCAAAGCATTTGTTTTATATTTCCAACAAATTATCGATATTTTGTTTATCGATGTGTCCCTTCTTAGTCGATAACAGCTTGACGATGTAACTTTTGCAGCACGTACCATGTACATTTGCATTGAGTTTTTTTCTATTATTTCCGAACATTACGTAATAATTTCTTAATATTCATTTTTATAATTTACAATTGTACACAATTATGATTTTTTCGTCTTTTTAATGGACCTCTAAAGGATTTGATGTGATAGGACGTCAGTACAATGTTAAGCGCTAACGAACTGTATAGATAGGGATCATCATTCACCGAGCTTATTATAGGCTACCGCAGATGTTCTAATCTATGTACTAATCCACAATAATCTTTTGATAATTTGAGAATACAAAAATAATTCCAAATCTGTCAAACCGGTTCGAAATTTTTCTCTAAGCAACTAATTTATCGAGAGTCATTTTGTATCGAATGTTCTTCAACAATGTGCTAAAGTCATCACAATCGAAATCCCTAGATGTCAGATTAGGGTATATATTAATGGCTATTGCTACAAGTTACAGCATTTACTTATAAAAATAAGCTTTTATTTCTGTTCTAGAAAGATATAATATATATTTTTATCAAATTAGATTTAAGAGGATTTGGGTTCCCAGCTGCAATGTCTGTAATCTCGACACTGTACCCGATAAATCTTTTCTTATTTAATTCAAGACAGCTCCCGCACCAGGGGACCTGTGTATCAAGGAAATTTGCATAGTGGAAATTACTCACGGATAGAAGGCACACAAATATGGGTCGAACAAGTAATTGTTCCGTGCGGAAATTGAGCACGAACTCTCAAATATCTATAATGTATTATGTAATATGTAGTAGATAATATAATTGTGTGTGACCGTGTCTGTAGATACTCGTAGGATATATTTATTTTCAAAAACCTAGGTTATGTATTAGAGATACTGAAAACGCAATTTCTTTTTTGAATTTTTGTCAATTTTGGATAAGGGATTTTTGTTTGTGGTCTGAAGAAGAGGTGCCTTGGTCAGAAGAAGAAGAACATCTTACGTTTATTAGGTTTCAATTAATTGAGTGGCATCGGAAATACGACCAAACTTCGCAAAAACCGATATCCACGCGGGCAGAAGACTAGTACGACACACCAAGATAGGGAAATCATTACAACAATGGAAATATCAGGGGCTGCATAAGCATTGCCTTGATTTTGGTTGGTAAGAAGTTTTTGAGGCGACAAAGACTGCGCAACATCCCAGTTGCCCCCTGAGAGATCTTTGTAACTTGACCTTGCCAATTCAGGGTGTTGTCCTAGGTTTTTGTAATGAGGTTAATGAATATAGAGAATAAAAGAGGAGAAAGTACCCATACTGACTGCCTTGCGGGACGCCAGAGTCAAGATTGCGCCAGCCGGATGAAATGTCATTCGCGCAAACCGACTGCTGACGTTCACGAAGATAGGAAGAGAACCACTCCAGCTCGTTGGCTGAGATCCCAATTTGGGCTAGTATGGTTAAGAGGATGTCATGGTTCACACAATTGAATGCGTTAGAAAAATCCACCAGTACTGTGAAATAAACCTTCTCCATTCCGTACCTAATATCCCCCGTTACTTTAAGGAGTGCGGTTGTAGTACTGTGTCCCGGTCTGAATCTGGATTGCAATGGACCACATAAGATCATAGCATGTGATCATCTTCTCCCGGTAGATTTAAGTACTTTACCATCATTAATTTATATTGCCTAACATTAGAATAAAATATTCAGCCAATTCCATACCAGTCTCGCTTTTAACCAAAATGTGATTTTAAAGATAATGAATAAACCAATTCTTGTCAAATTTTCTATTAAATGCGAGCAAGTATTTCTAATTAAATCATATTGGTGGTCAAGGTCGGTTATGGGGCATAAAGTAAAATCTACATTAGTTAGCTAAAACTACGTTCGTGTACAGCCTAAGGCAATGGCCTTAGGCTGTACACGAACGTGGTTTTGTTTTAATTATGATAATGCGCCTGTAGATTTTCACTAAATTATTGGCTTTTACTACATAATTTCATTTCAGAATAATATTATTATTGTGTTTAAATGATAACACTGATTTAATAATGTACTTGAACGTATTTATTACTGGTAAGTATTTATATTGTAAGAACGATATTATGATTGCTGTAACAATCTTGTACATAGAATCATAGATTGCATAGGTGACATTAATGATAGATAGATTAAGTCATATCTGAGCGAGAGGTCCGAATGGGTGCGTTCGGATATACACATCAAATGTCTAACACTCTCTCCCGCGTTATTTGAATTATAGGTTCAGTCTATCAGGCTTTCTTCTTATCCTCTGTGGTCTGCAGGTTGATATTGGTATGGGTACATTTGCATCTGTCATCTCCATTTGTACTGCCGGAGAATGGGCTGGTCCTGGTTCCTGTTGTACTTCCTTCGGTTCCATCAGCGGCCGGTCTGGTGTCTTCATTGAGCTTGGTGAAGGTAATGTATGTGTTGGTTCTTCTTGTAAAGGTTGTAAAGTTTCCTTTCTTTCAGGTTCATTCACTGTATGTATTGTATTGTGTAACTGGTTTGGGGAAAATTTGTAAGTATCAGGTACCTGTAGGTTCTCACTCATACATGAGGTCTTTATGATTTGATCTGCATGTCTGTGATGTATTTTTCCATCTACCTCTATCTCATAGTGTAATTTCCCTCTCCTGTTAATAATATTTCCAAATTTCCATTTAGTATTGTCATACATTCTAATTTGTACTCTATCTCCTGTATTAAATTCTTTATTTACTTCCAAAATATTATTCTTGTTTTCCTTTTCTGTGACATCTCTTTTTACTAAATCAATTTTTGTCCTGTATAATCTTTTAAACATCATCTCTGCCGGGCTCAATCCAGTCGCACTGTTCGGTGTTCTTCTGTAAGTCATAAGAAATCTTTGAAGTTTGTCCTGCAGTGATCCTTCTTCATTTATCATCGCTTTCAATTTATTTTTAAAAGTTTGTACGTATCTTTCCGCCTGTCCGTTTGAGCTTGGATGAAACGGAGCTATGTATTTTCCCTGTATTCCATTTTCTTTCAGAAACTGTAACATTTCTTGTGATCTGAATTGTCTTCCATTGTCTGAAACTTGAGTGATAGGTAAGCCAAATGTTGTATACAGTTTCTTGAGAATATTTATTGTTGATGTTGCTGTGATTGATGTAGTTGGTATGACTTCCAGCCATTTGGTGTAAGCGTCTACCACTATAAGAAAATAATGATTCATGAATGGTCCCGCATAATCAATATGGATTCTGCTCCATGGCTCCTTCGGATATTCCCACACATGGATTTGTACTTTTGTAGGATTTTTCTGCAAAAGGCAACACATCTTACACTCTTTTACCATCTTTTCTATGTCTGAATCAATATTTTTCCACCAGACATAGCTCCTTGCAAGTGCTTTCATTTTTACTATCCCTGTATGAGCGGTATGTAGTTCTTCCAAGATCCTCTTTTGTAATGTCTTAGGTATAACAATTCTTATTCCATAAAAAATACAGTGGTTTTGCAATGAAAATTCATGTAGTCTCTTAGGATCGCTTTTGCCAGAATGTATTTCTAAGTAAAGTTTTTGTAACACCTGATCTTTTCTTGTAGATTCTCTTATTTCTTGTAAGGTAACTGGCATTGTTGAAATCTGGTTTAAATAAAATGTGTCATCGTCTGTTAAATTGTCTTTTATGGGTTTTGTTGGTAATCTTGAAAAGTAATCTGCATTTGCATGTTCTGTAGTTTTTCTTAATTTAATCTTGTAATCAAAGCCTGCTAAAAAGTTTGCATAGTGTACCAGGCGAATGGCTGTAGTAGCTGGTGTAGCCTTCTCTGGATGTAAGATTCTTGCCAAGGGTTGGTTGTCAATAATCAGCGTAATTTTTCTCCCGTAACAGTATTGGAAGAATTTCTTTAGACCCCATATCAAAGCTGCTGCTTCCTTGTCAAGCTGGCTGTAGCCTTTTTCAGCTTTTGTAAGTGACCTTGATGCAAATGCTATGGGTCTTTCCGTCTTGTCTGGCATAGTGTGTGACAACACTGCTCCAAAGCCCGTAGGTGCTGCGTCTGTAGCTAGTGTGACGGGTAAGTTGCTATGAAATGGTGTTAGAACTTTGTCACTGCAAATTTCGTTTTTTAAAATTTGAAAAATCTGCTCGCACTCTTCTGACCATATAAATTCTGTTTCCTTCTGCAATAACTTGTAGAGAGGGTTCAACTTGGATGCCAGGTTAGGAATGAATTGCTGATAGTAGTTGATCATTCCTAAAAAGGTACGTAGGGATGATACATCTGTAGGCCGTGGACTATTCTTGATATCTTTGATTTTATCTTGAGTAGGATGTAATCCATTTTCATTAATTGTATGTCCTAAGTATGTAACAGAGTTCTGGGAGAATTGACATTTCTTCTTATTTAAATGGAGTCCACATTTAGTTAGTATGTTAAAAACTGCTCTAATTCTTTGTAAAAGCTGTGTATATGTACTTCCTTGTAAGGCAATATCATCAAAAAAACAGGTTGTACCTTCCAGTCCTTGTAGTGTCTGATCCATGTACCTTTGCCATATGTTTGGGGCTACCTTAACACCAAACATTAATCTTTTTACTTTGTATGTACCTTTACAAGTGCTGACAGCCTGCATCTCTGCTGTCTCTTCATTTGTAGACATGTGTAAGTATGCTTGGTTGATATCCAAAGTGCAAAAATACTTTCCACCACTAAGCTTTGAGAATACTTCTTCAATCCTGGGAATAGGGTAATTGTCATCTTCAATGTATTTGTTCAAAGTTGCCCTGTAATCAGCACACAACCGTAGCTTGCCATTTTGTTTAATTACAGGCACAACAGGTGTCCCCCATTGTGAATAGGTAACCTTTTCTAAAATTCCTTCTCTTTCTAGCCTGTCAATCTCAGCTTCCACTTGGTTTCTTAACGCGAATGGTACTGGACGTGGTTTTAGAAATATAGGTGATGATTCTTCTTTAAGTTTAAATGATGCTTGAAAGTTGTTGATTTTTCCAATTTCTTCTGTAAATAATTCTTTGTATTCTTGTAATAAACAATGTAATCTTCTTTGAAATTCCTTTTCTGTAATATCTTTTTCTTCTTTATTTATGGCATTGACATTAAATTGTAGGTTGAGTTTTCTCAGCCACTCTCTTCCGACTACTGGGTCTACTTTTCTGTCTATGACAAATATTCTCCCTGGGATAGTTTTCTTATTATGTGTAATTTGAATAGTTGAAGTTCCTGTAGGTATTATGATCTCTCCAGTGTATGTTCTTAATTTAATTGAAGTACTTTGTAATTTTAGTTTTGGAAAATGTTTGTAAAAATATTCAGTAGAACATGTAGTAACAGCTGCACCTGTATCCATTTCTAGGTTATGTAATTTTCCATTTAGTTGTAAAGATATATAAAATTTATCATTTTGTAACTGTATTTTATGTAGTGAATGTAATTTATGTATTTCATATATTTCTTCTTCTGTACTGCTATCAATTTCTATTTGTTTCTGATCCTTGAAACATACTGACTGAATATGTCCTTTGATATTGCAGTTCTTGCAAAACAATTTATCTTTTGATCTGCAATTCCTTGCTGTATGATTATCTTTACCACAGCGGAAACATTGTAAGCCATTATTTTCTTCCTTTTTGTTATTATTGTATGTCTTTTTCTTATATGTATTTTCCTTACTTGTATTGTTATTGTATGTATTCTTCTTATATGCATTTTCTTTGCTTTTATGTAGTGAAACTTTATTAATATTACTTTGACATTCCATTCCCATTTCTTTAGACTCAGATTTGGATGTTTCTATGGCCATCGCAATCCGCATTAAATCTTCAAACTTAGTCTGCGGAGACTCCTGTAGTAATCTTTCTTTTATTTCTGCACTCCATAAACCTCTTATGAACTGCACCCTTAAGTGGGTATCAAATGTCGTCTGACTACAATTATTGCAGATAAAATTGCATTTACCACCAATTTCCTTTAGTCCTGCCACATAGTTAGCAATACTCTCATGTTCCTGCTGGGTCCTGAGACAGAATTTATGTTGTAGAGCAACTTCCCCTGGTTCTGGTGCTATATGGTTGCTTAGGATTGTAGCTAACTCAGTGTATGTCTTGGATTCCGGTGTATTTGGAGCTGTAATATTTTTCAGCACCTGGTAATTTTTTGGACCTATACAGTTGAGAAAAATATGTAACTTTGTATTCTCATTAGTTACGCCCTTTAAATTTATGTAATTTTGTAAACGTTGTAGGTAACTTGTGAAAGATTCATTTATTTCGTCGTATGGTTGTAACGAAATGCCACTAATATTTTTCGTACCTTGCTCCATTAGTGCTAGTTGTAGGTGTCTTTGTTGCTCCTGCATACCTTTCATGGTCTCCATCATCTGGGATAACACTTGTTTTACAGCCTCGTCCATTGTTCTGCGTATTTATGTAAAGGAACAGGAAATTTGTGAAGCGGGTGATCATCACAGGACTTGGAACCCTTGGATGCACGGGAAAAGGTATGTGGATGTAGTGGGAACACTGATTTTAAGCACGCGGTTGAGGTTAAGCACGCGGTGTCGGTGCCGATGCGGTACCTTTCTTCGTTCGCGTAGATTCAAACACGTATCTCGTCGCCACTATTGTGTTTAAATGATAACACTGATTTAATAATGTACTTGAACGTATTTATTACTGGTAAGTATTTATATTGTAAGAACGATATTATGATTGCTGTAACAATCTTGTACATAGAATCATAGATTGCATAGGTGACATTAATGATAGATAGATTAAGTCATATCTGAGCGAGAGGTCCGAATGGGTGCGTTCGGATATACACATCAAATGTCTAACAATTATCAACATTTTTTTAAGTAATAGTTTTCTCCCTTTTTATTATAGGTACATACAATCACGCCTTTAATTCCGGAGGGTTAGGCAGAGGTGAATTAACACCCACATTTCAGTAATCATTGTATTCTCCATTTTTCTATTTAAAATTATATAGAGACAATAAGTCCTGTCGTAATGTTATTGATTTTCTTCATGAATGTTACAAATAGATTAGGTTTATGGTTCACAGAGACCATTGGATCGTGTCGTCATTGAGGTAATCTGATAATCCGCTTGCCTGACGTCAATCATTCCTGGAAATGTTGTTGTCCGAGGGCACAACACCTACGGTCAAATGGTGTAGGTACCACGGAGGACAGAATATTATTTCCTCCTCTATGGTGGGTACTGTCTTTAGATGTCTAGAAATGTAGGTATGTACATTTTAAAGTAAAACGAACATCGCCTCCGTGGCGCAATTGGTTAGCGCGTTCGGCTGTTAACCGAAAGGTTGGTGGTTCGAGCCCACCCGGGGGCGGCAATATCTTTTTGTGCTCGAGATCCAAAGTTTAAATTAATTAATTTAAATCCTCCACGTAATAGAAATTCAAAATTTTAATGTCCTACAAAATAGCGTGATTTGCAATTTACTCCTTTAATATTTATACTACGAGCGTTATATGATGATCCCTATGACGTTTCAACTGACAGTTGTATTAGTGATGCGAAACAATTTCGATAAAATACTGTTTTTTCAGGCAAATGTCATGTCATTCAGCCAGGTCATTCAACATAATAAGCAAAATTTATTTATTTTGAAAAAAAGACTACGCGCATTGATGGACATAAAACACTAGATAAAAAAGTAACAGCCTTATTATATTTTATTTTACTATACTTTAATTTTTATTCAAATTGCATAATTTAAAGAATTTAAAATTCTTTTTGAATTGAATTTTAAAGAATTCATAATTAGCTGGCAATTGGGGAGTCGTCCATGGAGGACAATAAACTATTAACACCAAAGAAAAAGAAAAGGTTATGTCATATAACAGAACCTGATGAATTTGATTTAGATGCTATACGCAATCATATTTATGGTTACTACCTACGAGGTGAACTACCGACCTGCCAGAAGTTATTATCTTCATTAAAAGCTGCAGAACTCTTCAAAGGCGGTGCTACTTCCCTTAGAATTGTTTTGAAAAAATGTGGATTCCGCTATAAAAAATGTGACAAGAGAAAAATATTAATGGAGCGTACTGACATAGCTTTACTACGATGCGATTTTCTTCGCAAAATCAAACAAATTGATAACTGGGAGAAGGTAGTATACCTTGATGAGACATGGCTGAACGCCAATCATACTGTAGGTAAGGCATGGACGGATGACACAGCGAAATCCAGCACAAAAACTCCTGAAGGAAAGGGCCAGCGCTTAATCATTTGCCACGCTGGCACAGCTACAGGTTTTGTGCCGAATTGCCTGTGGGCTTTTAAGTCAGTGAAAACAACGGAGTACCACGAGGAAATGAATTTCGAAAACTTTAAGACATGGTTTATAAAACTATTAGAAAATTTGAATGAGCCTCACTATATTTTAATGGACAATGCTTCATATCACTCAGTTCAAATTAACAAACCCCC
Source organism: Eilema sororculum (assembly GCA_914829495.1). Lineage (NCBI taxonomy): Eukaryota > Metazoa > Arthropoda > Insecta > Lepidoptera > Erebidae > Eilema > Eilema sororculum. The sequence goes on from OU618532.1 coordinate 8,014,397, forward strand.
CAGCAGCAATAACAAAAAAGCTGAAATTATAGAGTGGTTACACGGCAATGGTGTGGAAACTGACAGTCAGATGTTAAAAAAAGAGTAGGTTAGACTGTTGAACTTTCACAAACAACAGACGCACCCATCATATTTTTTTGGATGAATTGGCCAAATCAAATGGACACACGGTAATTCGGTTACCGCCCTATCACTGCCAATATAATGCAATCGAGTTGATATGGGTGCAGATCAAAGGTATCTATATTTTTTATTTATATAATATTATGTATATGCATATATTTCTAAAAATAATCACTGAATGTACAAATATTTTCAGGTCATGCAGCTAGGCATAACACAACTCCGCCATTCACGGCAAATAAAATGATGGTTTTATTGGAAGAAGCTTGCGCTCAAGTGACAGCTGACGATTGGCGAAAAGTGGTCGAAAGAACGAAGAAAATTTGCTTACAAGACTGGGATCGAGATGTACAATACGACAATATCATTGACCAACCGTTAATAATAAACGTCACGGATAGCTGCAGTTCAGACTCAGATTTTGAAGATCCGATTGACCCTGTATCAGATTCAGATTGATATAAATAAAATACAAACTCAAAGCATTTGTTTTATATTTCCAACAAATTATCGATATTTTGTTTATCGATGTGTCCCTTCTTAGTCGATAACAGCTTGACGACGTAACTTTTGCAGCACGTACCATGTACATTTGCATTGAGTTTTTTTCTATTATTTCCGAACATTACGTAATAATTTCTTAATATTCATTTTTATAATTTACAATTGTACACAATTATGATTTTTTCGTCTTTTTAATGGACCTCTAAAGGATTTGATGTGATAGGACGTCAGTACAATGTTAAGCGCTAACGAACTGTCATAGGGATCATCATTCACCGAGCTTATTATAGGTTAGCATAAATAACATCACTCATCCAAGAAAACGTCAATCCGAAATTTTCCCATTTCAATACATCACTTGGTTCAAGAGTCGAAGGCACGGATGAGTCTAATTTAAACCAATCGGGAATCTCCCACAATAGCCATTCTGACTTTATCTAAAACCAATTAGATATACTTTAGCATCTGCATTGCGTGATATATTTGAATGTGACAGCTGCATCACAACTCTGACGTGCATATTACTGAATATTTCTCCATCTCACGGTTGCCGTCACATTTAGCGATAAGGCCGCCCATTGTGCATTTTACGATAATACTGTAATCCATAATACTTCTTATTACCTCCTCTAATCTGATGTTGGTGTACAATAAAGAGTTATCTATCTATATATCTATCTATCCTACATGAGGCTTGTATATAATTGCCCGACAGACAAACCGAAATCGTTTTGAAGTCAAAACCTCTACCCCCATGCCACATGAGTCGCCAAAATCTGCGCCTAAAAACTTATGCGGTTTTTGTAAGTCTTCATAGTGTCACCAAATTTGCCGCTATTTTTGCACTAATAAGATGTCAATCAAGCTCACAGCTCCTTCTTACGGTAAGCGGTATCTTGCGCCTATAAATACTCACAGTAATAGAAGTGTCACTTGCGCGTTATAAATAATTCTTTCTGTCGTTTATTTTTCTCATCTAAGCTGAACTTTGCCCTGTGTGTTTGTATGTCCAACCTCATATTTCCGTAACTACTGAGTAGCTGGTACAATTACATTAGGTATCTATCTTTTTCCATCTTCTTCTTCAAATTCTTGTCCCAATTAATTAGGGTCTGTGGAACATACCATCTGAAGGGTGATCAACTCATTGGCATAAAATTAATTGGGTAAAGGATCTCAATGATCACCCACCACGTTCTTCTTGTCCTTATTTTTTTCTTGCTTCTTCTTGAGGCAATTAAAAAAATACCGATTTGAATACTGCAGATGCTACATTTATTTAAATTCGGAAGCAAGTACATGTAATTTCGGGAAATATACAGCAGCTTATTAATAAAAGAAAACCCCAATATATAAAAGTAACCAAGTCCTTGGTTTACAAGGTCAAATACGACACAGACGCGGAAAAGACCCTGAGAGTATCCATAATATCGGCCTCAATTAGTTAATTTTGACATTCAAACGTTATGAATACGAGTACATAATGAGCAAATCATGCGAATTATGTAAGAAGTATCTACGCATTACCATATTATATTAACTAGCTCTTGCCCGAGGGTCCACCCGAGTGGAATATTTCGCATTCTTGTGAGTTATTTTAATAAAGAATATTAACCTCCAAAATTAAATTCACTTTAATCATTAATAGTGGCAAAGTTCATTAAAATCTAACAGTTACAGAAAAAACGTACTTACACACTTTCGCATTTATAACATTAATAAAAATACCTCAAAGTTTATCCTACAGGTAAAACAGCAAATAAACGATCCATTAAACTGTTATGGGCTGTGATAATTTGCCTTATATTTTTGTCATGTATTTCTTAAGATATGTAAGTAAACCACATAAGAATAATAGTTTTCCCTGACACAAGAAATTTCATCTGAGATTTCATTATTTTCTTAGTTGATGGTCCCATTTGTGTTAATGGAATACGCTCGTAAATATGTATTTCCTCCTTCTAAATCCTGATTGACTTATGTTTATTTATTAGCCATAAGCTTGTTATATTTTATGAAGAATATTATTTGTTTTTGCTTGAACCGTTCGTAAATACGAGGTAAGTGCTGAATTAATTTCTGAAATTGACTGTTATATAAGGAGCATGATACATCATGCGAACTGGTAATCTTGGTTGCATCCAATCACTTTGTAGATTTGGGCCCACTCTTGTCCTTCCTTCCATTGACTTGGGCTTCCTTTGGCAGTCTGTAACCCTAGCTCTTAGAGTAAACTCTGCTATTCTGTGGAGATAGATTTACCTTTCAATAAGACCTTAGCTTTGAATGGTTCAAGCCCCATGCCTTGAAACATACAGTTGTTCGTTACTCTCATCTAATACAAGTAGTACTGAATTCGACCAACCAAGCGTCGCTTAGTCACTCGGAGGCTATGTATACGCGGGTTATCTTTATTCAGTTAAGATCTATGTCACAGATGTGTTTCGGCGCCACTCTTAGATATTGAACGTATGTTGAGCTGTTAGTGCGAGAAATGTTCTGGAGACGATGGGCTAAAGAATGCCTGACCACTCTTCAGAGACGTTCAAAGTGGACTATTTTATCGTCCACTTTGTACGAACAGTCAAGATTGCATACTAATTCAAATTCTAGTTTTGCATTTAGCGTTTAAGATGACATGTATTATTTTGTACTATTTTGACATTGAAATAAAGTTATTGTAAATTAAAAAAAAAATTCTAGTTAGTTTAAAGTACTAGAACTCAAATGAATAAAGAAACTCTTTTTCTATAGAAACCCATAAGCAATTAAGTAAGGTAATGTAAACTAACGGTTACTCTTTTTCAATTGCCGTTAATAAGAAATCAGCTTATGGCATTTAGCTGCTAGATATGGGCCTCACCCAATGTGCACCCGATCTTCCACCAATAAAAAATGTACTTAGATAGTATGAGAAGCCCCATTTCTAATTGTTGTCTGTTCATAATGACCACGTGACTTGCGAGTTATCTAATTTATAAATTGCATCCAAAATTCAAATTTCTGGCCATTAGAAAACAAAAACAGAAATGTTACAACAGCTTTATACCATATCCTGACAACTGCCACAAAATGCATTGGTCTGTGTTTAAACTTTTGTATTTATTTTTCGCCAGGCGCTAATATTTCTCAGGCGACGATTTATAAAGGCCTTTGCCAACCGTGCCGTTAGGATTATTCGTAGCGGAAACAATACCGGTTTATTTATCGACTAATGATTTAGAATAGCTCGTGAAGGTATGAACATTGTGTTTTGGAGGTTTCCTGAGCCAGTACTTAAGGAAAACAAAAATAAAAAACAAAATGCAACAAAAGCTACCAAATAAATATCCTTGCTAATACCATTGCACACGTTTGCCCCGTAAGTTTCCCCTACGTTTTATGGCTTTACATATTTTTATGCATAAATTCGTACAAATCGTTGGTGCTATGACATGCATGAAAAGCAGGTATTACAACACTCTTATCTATATATACTTAAAGGTAGAATGGAGGTATACCAAACAACTAGGTACATACATAGATATATACTTATGTTTCTGCTAACAGTCCCATTCTTCAGTAAGATTTAAGTTGCTTGTGGTAAGAAATGTAGGTCACGAAAGCTTGAAGGTGGCAATGATTCTTTGAGATGTTTAAATCACAGCCCGAAATAAGGTATCATCATCTCATCATCAATTATGTCAGCCAATCAAAAGTTTTAAGGTAAGTAGGTACATGGATGACAAAAGAATATCAAATTAGCAAATACTTACGAAATATTTAACTATTTTGGATAAAATTGCCGAAACGTAAGTTATGTCATAATAATCAATACATTTTTAGGTCTATGGTCTATTATTGTAGTATCTCTAGGACTGCGTAATTTATATTTTTATATATCTTTCGTATGGCGAAGGTAGCTCACTGCCTAACAATTCTGCCAAAATGTAATCCAGACCAAAAAATGGTTATTCAAAATGCAATATACATTCCAAGCATCAGCAAAAAGCAGTCACAATTTGGCATCACGTCTAGACCGCGAAGATTAAAGTGCGGGATACATTTATGAGGCTCCGGAATAGTACGAATTCGTCTCAAAATCTCTATGGAGCTTTGCTGGCTGTATATTAAGGTAAGTGCAATATGCGCCGTCAGTAAGATTCATATTGTTTTAAAATCCGGTATTTAGATTTTCTAGGAAGTCACTACGTTATATGGTGAAAACGCAGTGGACTCTGAAATGAAATGAGTATGGTTGATAAGAATAAGATGGAGGGACAACAAGGGTGGTGTGAATGAGGCAGTGTTCAGGTAGATGGAATCTAAGTTAGCAAATATCTCAGTCTCAAAAACTTACATAAAAACCAATAACACCTAAAATAACTTTAGGTTTATCAATTATACTAATTTATCACTCTCATTATTTTCAATCTACCCTCAAATAACATTCAAAAATCCCGATTCGAACCAAAACGTAAACACAAACACGGAAGTAATCCGAACAGTACTTGGCAACTGACATTTTGAGCGACTGGAGCAGATGACGTACACATATGGGCACCTGACATATTGGATGCCCAGATGTCTGTCACACGAGTATTACCATAATTCAACAGATAGCGGTGAAGTCTCTCGCTTTGGTGTTTCGGTGAAATTTTCGATCAAAGTGTAAATAGCCATGTGGCTTGATAGATTTCGCTCAATTTTTCGTACACAGGTAAATTAAGACTGGTATACCTACAAGATGATGACGGAACTTTTGCTAATTGACGGACTCTGGGCTCTAAAGTTTTGGATATAGCCAAAATAGGAATAGGCATATAATATAACATAGGCATTTAAGACTACATAATTTTTACGGAGTCCCGTGAGTCACCGCAATGATTCTAACCACAGGTATAGATTTATGAATTTATGAATTTCAGAATCAATTGCTCACAGTATAATGAATGTATTCTATATAATTTGATTTCGTGTATTATATATTCAAACCACGTACTACGCTGCTGAAATGGAAGGGTCTTGATCAATGTTTTTTCATAATTATCAGTTACAAGACTCTGTAAACATGGCCACCGATCAATATAAGAAGAAAGGGCTCAAAGATGTTTAATATATTTCCTGTTTCAAAATTTAGCAATTTGCTAAGAAACAAAGCACCTGATGATATGCTATGGCAATCGGGTTGGGAGGTGCCTGTTTTCTAAGCTTGGTACTAGCTAGTGAATGCAAACAGTAGTCCCACGTATGTACCTAATGTGGTTTTGGTTTAAAACAAGAGAGAAGAGGCTAAGGATGAAATTTTTGAAAAAGAATGGCGGTGGCGAAAATCTTACCTCTTAAAAGAACAACCTTAGCAATTTTGTATAGAATTTTGGGCGTTCTGAATTCAAATTCCAACTGAGTTTCAGATTTTGAATTTTGAGATTTCGTATACTATTTTTTAAACACCTCTGTCTTCCATTTCCTTCCTTTTGTAGAGCAACCTGGTACTAATCGGATTTATTAGACACCTTGCTACTGCAAGAGAGCAAACCTTGGAGAAATTCTGATGAAAGTTTTTTTTTTTTATATAGAACACGTTGACTTCACCTCGCCAGATGTTAAGCTAAAGGCAAAGTCTCGGGAAGAGGGTCACCATTGGAAACATGTACATGTGTTAACAGTGATGGCACTTAGCTTGACGGCCTCGATAGATGCCTTTTCACGCCCCGCTTAAAGGACCCGGGACTGTAGGAAGAAGGAAACACGTGAGCTGGCAGGGAGTTCCAGGTTTTAATGGTGCGGCATAGGAATGAGTCACTGAAACGCTTGGTTCTAGCTGGTATACTCTGCACCGTATATGGATGGCATCTTAGCCCTGCACGTGTCGTCATGTGTAGGAAAGGAGAGGGTGGGACTAATTTGGAAGCTCGTCAGAACATTCACCATGGTAGAGACGGTAGAATACTGCCAAAGACGCAACATCTCTACGCATCTGCAAAGGCTCGAGGGTTCGAGGGTGTTCTTCAGCTTCCGGTCAGGTTTTGGTTTACAATCATATAAGTTTTTGCTTATAATGTGCTATTCTAGAACTGCTATTCTAAACTACATCAATACATCTCATTAGTAATGTAACACTCACCGAAATATATTCCATGTCTTATTTGTTTTGAGTAACCGATATTCCGGCGCTGTTACAAGCGCCATGATCACGGCGGTGTACTGACGATCGCCGAACTAGTTGTTACTGGGCAGATCGTAGCTATCTAGCCTCTTCCGCACTCGTTTATTACGCGCGCCGTCCTTACCACTGTCCGCGTTCTCGCACTGTACTCAATCGCGTTTTCGAAACACAACATTCACTGAGTCGACTCGCAAGGGTTTTGAAGTTATAGGTATTGTGAATATGTGGATCACGGGATGCCAGACATTTGACAGTTTAAAACCATCTTCCCGGTTGAAGTGCTTGTATTCAATCATTTAGACTTTGTAACTCGATACAGTGATTCGGCCCTACCTCCAAAAGGTGCTGAGTGATAGCCGCTTACTGCGGTTTGTTGTTTTTGACCACCCCGATGTGCTTCTTGATCCGGCATGAGACAGCGCAACTGCAGTCAACTTTATAAACACCTGGATGTTCCAAGGTAAAACTGTCTTTTGGCGTTCGTAGGTGATGTGACAGCTATTTTTTATATATATGCAATACGTCTCATTTGTTACTTTATGTGACGGAATATTTAGTCAGTTATTCTAAGAAGTTGATAATTAATTTTGTAGATACTGTCATTATGCCGAAAAGAAAGTAGAGATCCAGTTCTTAGCATTCCATGGATTCACCGTGCGGTCGCCGGGTCCATGGCGTGGTACAGAGAGGAACACTGTGACGGCGCCTGGGACTTGCGACCCAGGTGTAGGTTTAGGGTGGCCACCTTGTGATGCATCAGCGCTCACCTCCACCGTCAGTCGTGTTCCCCCTCTAGGTAGAGGGGGAACACGATAGGTATCCAAATTTGGTAAGATCCTATCAACGCCGTTTTAGATATTCGTTTGAGTAAAGAGCTTACTGAAGCTCTTGGCAATCCGAGGTCTTTAAATAAGTTATACAGGGATTTAGCTGGAATTCCCCTTGCTCCTACTTCCACGGCGTAGAGTTTAACCACATAGCCATTTTTGGTTAACTCGTTGGTCAAGTCAAAGTATTTGTTTATTTTTATAGCGTGGTCTTTAGGTATGTTAGTTTCCCACGGTACTGTGAGTTCTACTAGTACTGCACGCTTTTGCTGTTTTAAAAATAGGAATATATCGGGTCTGGATGACGAGGCACAAACATCCTCCGGTATTTTATAGTGTTTCTCATACGAATCTGCGAGTAATGTCCAATCAGTGGCTGCTATCAAAATTGAGTACGGCTTTTGATTTGTCTTTTTTGAGCAGCCTTCCTTTACAAACGCGACGTCATTTCTTTGGTTTGTGGTTAAACCCTTTTTCGCTCTAGCTACCGCCAAACTTACCGCCTCACGTACGATTTCTAATACCTTATCATGTCGGCGCGAGTAATGACCCCGGTCTAATAGCGTCCTACAACCCACCAGTAGGTGCCTAGCAGTACCAATTGCTTCACCACATGAGTTACATGTTTTATCTGTGGCTTTTCCCCATCTGACAAGATTGCTTTGGTCGGGGAGGGTCAACTGGAATGCATTGAGATAGAATTTAAGGAGAGCCGGTGACCAGTCGTATATTAAGGTACGCCATTTTAAGGCTATGGGAATACAAAATTCACCTAGTGTTAACCATTCGTTTTGTATTTCTAGGTTCATTGCGTGCACTTTGTAGGTATTATTTTCATCTACTTGAAGAAAAGATTTTGTTATGTCTTTGTCTGACTGCCTCCTAGTATTACCCAAACCTACCCTACCAGTCTGCGAGCCTATCATGAATTTTTTATGGAATTGGAGGCGCGACTCGAGCTCTTTAGTACTTTGGTCTTTTGGAAGAGCTTGCACGATTTCGTCTTTTGATTTCGCTAGGACGTGCATTTTGGTTACTCTTAGATGTTTTAGAGTTCCGATGGTTTCTTGAACGTCATTCCACAGTTATTTGAGGCTCTATATAATGTCGATGGGTCTGCCGACTGAGCTAGCCCCAGCCAATACTTCAATGTCTTCGTAACATTCGCATCTAGTTTTTTGAGAAGGCTCTGGCTTATATCATAAACAAGAAACGGCCAGTTAAGACGCGAGGTTAAATAGTTGTCGTAAATCCACGCTTTTTTAACATTACTTAGTGGCTGTTGATCTACCTTTTGTATATCGATAATGAAGTTATTAATTACTTCTTCTAAAGCTGGAGTGCAACCTCTGTTATCTATTTTTCTTCCGAGAAATTTAAAAGGCACGGTTTCGGATATAGTCGAAACGTTTTCCCCGCCTATACTAAGCCCTGGATCATAAATATGAGGTATATCTGGTACCCCGCCTACCCAGACATAGACAGTAGCATTTGCTAGGTTTTGTTTTCATTCCATCTGTCCATGTACAGAAATCATCCACTTTACGCAACAGGTCTTGGCACTGCTTTGGGCTGCGAGTAAGTATTGCGAGATCATCTGCAAATGCGAGGATGGATTCCGTGTATTTACCGTTTAGTTTAAACCGAAAGCCCCACTTTCTCTCATGTGTGGTAATACTATCTATTAAAATATTTATTACTATATTGAAAACTATAGGTGACAGACAGCAACCTTGGAACAGACCTACATTATAATTTAAAGGTTGCGTGTGGCCATCCTTGGTGTTTATAACAAATTTTAATTTATCGTAATAAGAGGCTATTATTTCCCGGATGATCGACGGAAAGTTATACCATTTTAATGCAAACAACATAAGCTGGTGGTGTACTGGTTGTACTGGTTTTAAAAGCAAAAATACGACATCGTAAATAAATTCAAAACGATCTAACATTTAAATAAGTTCAGCAAGTCGTCTCAAAGCCTAGTTTAATTTTCCGCTTTGAAAATTCAATTTAAAGGTCAACGCCTAACTAATTAGCCCCAGTTCGCCTTAATTTCGGAAAGATTAATATTAAAACTTGTACAGGCCGGGTATTATTTTGTTTCTATTCTCATACTTACTGAGTTCAAATGATTGTAGGTCAACTATAAATTTGGAATTGTTACAAGTATCTTCTCAAAGTCAATATTTAAACAGGACTTAAACCCATCGATCGGTCTGTCGTAAGTTTCCTCTTGAAATTGGAAGGTCAGCTGGATCTAGTTCTCGAAAAACACTCCAATCAAAAACTTTAGACGCTACTAGGAATTCGCTATGAGAATCGAGATGGATACCTTATGAATATAGTTTGGAGACGGAGAAAGAGTACCACCCCATCTCATCCAAAGAGTTTCCTCTGTAAGAGGTCACTAACGGAAAAATAGGCAGACGATGTCACTGCAAGAGGAAAACTTGAAATAAAACCATGTACCAACCCGTCTGGTCAGCGCGGTAACAGTAGGCCAAGGCCTCCCAATATTGGGGGAGGCTTATATCCAGCATTGGACTACAATAGGCTAAATAATTGACCTTATGAATTTTAAACATTGTACGTATCTCTCGTAATCATTCAATCCATACCTTAGTTATGAAATCGTATTGTAAAACTTATAAAGTAAATTGTTGAGTAGAAACTGCTATAGTTATAAGTGAAGGCTTCCTCGTTTTTTGTTGTGAGTGAAAGAGCGCAATATGGCAGTGGAGTGGCTCTCAGCCGTACTCGGCTTTTTATGGCGCAGCCGGGGCGGCCAATGACGAGCTCTAAACAACTAAGGCCTCTCCAACAACTTATGAGGACGACGTTTCAACGTTATATTTGTGTCTGTCATTTCAGTTTTTATAGTGACGTGTTGTTTATTTGTTTATTAAAACTGTCACAAAAGCTAAAACGTTATTTGTAATTTTGTGTAGGTACGTCCTCACGGACAAGTAGTACACGTCTGGTATAAACATTGTGGTTTTAATTTTTTAAATATTTATGTAATCGATTTGAACGCATCCCGCCTGATAGTAGAATGTAACCCAAAGAATCGTGGCCGCTATTACGTGGCGTTAGGTGGTGGCCCCTACTTTGGAGGCATCTACAGTTTTACCCGGGACTGTAAAACCGAATATAATGTCCCATGAATGATCAAATCAAACGATCAAGAATAATTATTGATCACATACTGTTAATAGGCAGTGACAGAACATGTTGTCTATGCTGTTAATTATCTAATTTTCATGAACAATTAACGTAAAGATCTGAAAGCATTACATCCTGAAGGATGAAAATGTCATGCATTCCAGGTCTTGCATTAAAACGCAAGATGAACATTATAGTACAGTCAGCGTCAGAAATATCTTGACTCCAAAGTCTCAAAATGATCTTAAAATCGAGGTATTAAGAGCAAATCAAACTGTTTTAGGCCCATTTTCTAGAATGACACTCATCCTGAATCACGATTTATCTGATAACAGATTGTATAGACATATTGATAGTTTGACATGCGGCCTAAAGTCTGTCCTCAGACAAATCGAGATACAGGCTGAGTGTCATTCTAGAATACGAGCCTTATATTGTATTATTATATGAACAAAAGATGATATCAGAACAATCCGTCAACAAGAATCCATACTTCCATACTTAATATTATAAATGCGAAAGTAACTCTGTCTGTCTGTCTGTATGTTACGCTTTCACGACTAAACCACTGAACTGATTTTGATGAAATTTGGTATTAGGGGTAGATTAGACTTCGAGAAAGGACATAGGCTATGTTTGGTCGCGATAACCGACATCTATATGGGCGGAGCCGCGGGAAAAAGCTAGTTTCATATAATTTTGAGCACTCTGTTTGTCAAGATCGATCTGATGCTTTAACAATACAAATGAAAAGCTAGTATATTTCCATCGTCCCCATTTAGCCAAAACGGCATACTGTACATAATGTAGGTAATTAAGCTTCGTTTAAGCTACGTCTTTAACGAGCAAAACGAACTCAAAATCTTGCTTATATTTTTAAAGTGAACCTTGAATATCGTTTTCATAATTGATATAACTTTTTGGCAGAACTTCATTGTAAAAATTTAAATAGTTGTTGTTGTAGTAAATTCAAGCATAAAGCTCACCTGAAGTGATTTAGGCATAAAAAAACAAATGATTAAAAAATAAAAAACGCGACTGCCACTGAAAAGACCAAAATAAATTTGATAGCAGGCGATACCCATTAATTTTCTTTCGGTTTATGACTAGCAAATGGATACCGCCTGCTATCAAACTTATTAACCAACTTCGAAAAAGGAGGAGGTTCTCAATTCGTCTGTATACATAATATTTTTTTTTATGTATGTTCACCGATATCTCCGCCAATTATAGACGGATTTCAAGTTTTATTTTTTTGTTGGATAGGGTTCACTTCTGAGGTGGTCCCATTTTCACCAGATCAGGATCTGATGATGGGATCCAGGAGAAATCGAGGGCAACCACCGAAAATTGTATGGTCGTATGGTACTTTTGTAACGTAATCATGTCTTACTCAGGTATATGCTTCAGAGTGTCAACATCTGATGCTGCTGTGCTGATGATGGAGCTACTGAACTCCTTAACGGTTCGAAGTTGGGAGACAGTAGTAGACAGACCATTGGGGGATGATAAATATTAAGTAGTATGTAGGGCTAACGTGTTGCTCGTGAGTTATGCTTGAATCAACTTCTGATGCTGCTGTGTTGATAGTGAAGCTACAGAACTCCTTATCGGTTGCATATGGTGCTTTTGTTACGTAATAATGTCTTACTCAGGTATATGCTTCAGGGTGTCAACATCTGATGCTGCTGTGCTGATGATGAAGCTACTGAACTCCTTAACGGTTAGGAGTTGGGAGACAGTACTGCCATTGGTGGATGATAAATATTTAGTATGCCACTAAATAGGGCCAACGTGTTGCTTGTGAGATATGCCTGAATCAACTTCTGATGCTGCTGTGTTGATAGTGAAGCTATAGAACTCCTTAACGGTTAGGAGTTAGGGGACAGTACTGCAATTGATCGATGGAAACTAGGTAGTAGTATGTAGGGCTAACGTGATACTCGTGAGGGTTGGTGCTACTCCTGAGATAATCACGAAATTTCAGAGTGAAACCGAGACAATTCCTCAATTAATAATAATAATAAGTATGTTTATAAAAGGGTATATCTACTCCTGAGGTGGTATTTTTACCGTGCGGAAATCCCCTCGGATTCCTGCTTCTGCTGGGTATGACAGGTGGCTCCACCTGTCTTGTCCACTTAAAGCAACATACACTTGACCTTTAGTAAAAAAAATATTTTCTAAGTCAATTACCGCTTTATTTAATGTGGTGCCCTGAAGCTTATGAACCGTTACAGCCCAGCTCAAGATTAACAGATTCTTCTTTTCACATCCCCATAGCCTTTTATTGCAATTGAAAGTAAGCTGTATAACCTTTCAATCTAGTGCCAATAGTATCATCGTCGAATTTAATAAGAACTGCATCAGATAACTCGTCGGATTCTGACCGATCGCGACGCAGAGAAGACCACCTAAACGTACACACAATCCGCATTGCACCGTTGACAAGACCATCAGTAAAATAGTTGAGCTATCAACTTAAAGTTGATGTCATTCACCAATTTGATCGTTGGTAAAATTCTAACTGCAGCCCCATCGGCGAAATCACCAATCTGTTCAACTCGCCGTCTTTCATATATAAGTTCGAGTTCCCTTAACTTATTGGGAGTATAATGCTCCCAAAAGACGAAAACTGTGGTGGTGTGGACTGGATTAAACTTGGATTACGAACGCAAACCTTGGCCCACTAAAAAGGGAAATATAAATGATTTAAAAAAAATTGAACCGACTTCAAAACCAAATAGGAAAAAAATGTTTAAAATAACAGAATTTAGAGAGAGAATTTAGAGATTTTCGATCTGTTAGAAGTTTTGTTTGCTGGTGCTTTGCTGTACCTGAATTACCTGCCGTCGGTAAAATCAGTAAAATCGGTATAAAAGTCGGTATCAAGTCAAACAGGTAAAATAATATAGCTAAGTATGATAGGCCACCCCTACCTCAACAAGTCATTATACCTACATTAATGGCATTTTAGCAGGTCAGGCACAGCAAACATAGTTGGCACCGACTTCTAACAGATCGAAAATCTCTAAATTATCTCTCTAAATTCTGTTATTTTAAACATTTTTTTCCTATTTGGTTTTGAAATCAGTTAAATTTTTTTTAAATCATTTATTTTGGTCTTTTCAGTGGCAGTCGGGTTTTTTACTTTTTAATCATTTGTTTTATTTTATACTTTTTAGTTATGATATGACATGTATATCTGTTTGTAATTTCCTTCATATCGTTTATACTTGAAATAAAAACTTAAATCAATAAGTAAGAAAATTAGCGAGAATGATTGTTTTGTTAAACAAATTTAAATCGTTATATATCCTAAACTATTATTTAAAATGAAAAATGATAAAAGGAACCTAAAGATGATTTTAAAATACCTATTCAACGACACCCCACTTGACATAGTTCATCGACGTTTTTTTTTTTCATTTTAACAATATGGCGTCTGGTTGTCGCTGTGGTGAAATTTAATTACTGTAATGTCTTTAGTAACACCCGCAAGGTTAAGACGAATCGATTGACGTAAGAATGATCTAAAATCGGCCTACGCATTTGGTCTCTGGAACGCCACATAGAAACAAACATACATACATACATACATACATAGACTTACTTTCTATCTTTTGCGTCGCGCAGTTGGGTAAAAAGCGATAAAAAGACCGTCTATAAATACCTTACATCACAATGTTAGCTAAGATAAAAAGAAAAAACAAAAAAAAAAATGCCACCGCAACATTTTCCAGCCGGAATAGATACACAGAGAAGAGCATTGCTGACAATTCAATTACTCAGTTCATACATACAATTTCGCGTATTGAAAGGTTAGTGTCCAACTAATCCGTAATTACAATTCATAGAGCTATAAACTGAACATTCGCAATCAGAATGCTCTTCGACGGAAACCAATTAAGTTAATTGGGGAGGACTTCATTTGAGTTTTACGACATTTTGTTTTTCTCGTATGCCATGCCGTCATTATGCTTTTGGTGGTAAATGGAGTGCGTGTTCCGAAGTAGGTTGCATATTTTACATTATGCGTTTATTCTATTATTACCACTATTATATTTGTCTCATCATCATTCTTATAACGATTTCCCTGTTACGTCCAAAGATTGCGATTTAAAGTCCGAGATTCTTTTATTGCTTTTGATTGGTATGTCGGTCTTTCCAAGAGTGACAGCTCCAAAGCATTGTATAGTAGGTGCACAGAATTCTGAAGTCCAAGACAACAAAGTCGTATTCAATTATTGATGACATGTTTTTCATTAATTATAATATTTAAATTAGATATTCAAGTTAAACTAAGAGTAACGTAATAAACTGAAATATTTACAAGAACATAAAAGATGTCATAAAGTTTAGGTTTCAAAAAATTTTTACCATTGATGTTGACTGGTAACGGGCCGATTAATTGATTAGATATAGTTAATAATTGAAAGATGTGGAACCTCTCAGCCTCAGGAGGGATTTTGCCTCATTGTGTGCTTCTTCTTCTTATCGTGTCGTTAGCAAACCTAGATGGTATCGGCCCAAAATTTTGCTACTAAAATCGCATTGTCAGTAGCATTCATTAGATCTTCCTGCGTGCAGTTGTTGGGGCACGCAGGGCATGAAGTCAAGTGTTTCATCGTTTGGGGGGCAGCAACACACTTGCACTCCAAGTTAGAGCCATCTGAGAATCCCCACCTGAACAAGTTCTCCTTACTTCGGCCGACCTGCGTCCGAAGTCTATTTAAAGACTTCCAAGTGGGCCATGATAACTCATGTCCAGGTGGCGGGCTCTCAGACAGTGGGACGAAAGGGCTAGGAAGATCGACAGTCTCCCGCCACAGCCGGCATCTCTCCTTTGACCGGTCGTTGACTTTAAGAGGGGAGACACACTTCATAAAGCTGTTGCGGCTTTTCAGCCTTTGTGGCACAGGATGGTAATCGAATAGTGGGTGCCGAGTGTCGTCTAGCAATTTGGTCTTTTCGGAAGAGCCAGCCACTGTCCTGCGAACCTCTGGAGGCGCTATTCCAGCTAGTGGATACAGCATTTGTACCGGGGTCGGTTTTAGGCAACCAGTAATGATCCGGCAAGTTTCATTTAATGCTGTATCCACCAACTTTGCATGGGCTGAGCGGCTCCATACTGGGCCTGCGTAATCGCCTGCAGAGAAGGAGATCGCCAGGCCAGTGGTCCGCAGAACATTAGGCGAAGCTCCCCACTTTGAAGCAACCAGTCGACGCAAGAGACCGTTCCTAGAATGCACCTTCTGCTTAATGCTCTCGCAGTTTTTCCTAAAAGTTAGTGACCTATCCATAAAGACGCCCAAATACTTCGGGAAGTCGTTATGCTCAATGGGCACCCCACGCCATTGGATGGTAAGCTTGCGGCCCGCTTCTTTGTCGCGTAGGTGGAATACGCACGTTTGAGTTTTGCTCGGGTTCGGCCTTAAAGAATTTGCGTCATAGTACTCACCCAGGCTTTGCAGGGCATTCGACAAATCGAGTTCGACCTGTTCAAAGCTGGAAGCTTGGGAGGTCAGAGCGAGATCGTCTGCATATAGGAAGCGGGAGGTGTGGGGAGATGACGGTTGGTCGTTGGTATACACGTTAAATAAGATGGGTGCCAAGACGCTGCCTTGAGGCAGACCATTTTTTTGTGTTCTCCAACGACTTTTGTCGGACAGGTAATGGACCTGGAACCGGCGATTGTGCAGGAGTTCGCGAAGTACGTTGACAAATTTACTGTCATTGGTAATGGACTCCACCTTCCACAGCAATCGTCTCAGGTTGACGGTATCATAAGCTGCAGATAAATCGACGAACACAGCACCTGTAACCATCCCTGCCTCGAAACCGTCCTCGATATGCTGCGTTAATTTGAGAGTCTGGTTGCTGCAAGATTTCACAGGTCTGAAACCGGCTTGCTCAGGAATCAAGTTTGGGTCAATCAAGCAGGTTAGCCGGGCAAGCAGCATCCTTTCGAACAACTTGTACGTATGGCACAGCAATGATATTGGCCGAAAATTTTTCGGGTCGTCTGCCGGTTTGCCCGGCTTAGGAATCGCGATGACCTTTGCCTTTCGCCAGAGCCGGGGGACAGAGGCGTGCTCTAGGCAGTGGTTAAGCATTTGTAGCAACCAGGACACCGCAACAGGACCGAGGTGTTTTAATTGCTCCACCGAGATGTCATCGACTCCAGAGGCCTTACCGCATTTAAGATGTTTTATTGCGGTAATGATATCAGTCAAGTTAAAGGGTTTGCTGATTTCGTTACAGGTGTTTATTATGCCTTTCAGTTTGGGGACCCTGCCGAGGCGGCTCGGTGATTTGCCACTAAGCAGAAGCTGGTGAGCAATCTGATTGGCAGTAACTTGACTGGGCGATGCGGGTTGAGGGGGTTCGCTTGTGAGTTTGCGGATAGTAGTCCAGGCCTTTTTACTATTGTGCGTCATATTGACACTAGTAACTGTATTGACCCAACTCTCCCTTCGCTTTTCACCAATATTTGCCAATAGCTCTTCGCCTATTAAGGTGGTCTCTTCTGAAAAAGGGTCCGAGTTATATAGTGACTCGTATTGCCTTAGTAGTTCTGCAGAATCCCTCGACAGCCCCGGGATGTAAGACGTCCTGCACCCCCTAGGTATACAACGTCGCGAAACGGTTGATACGATTTCCACGAAGCGGTTGTAGTTTTCCGGATTAGGCAAGACGCTAACAAGGGCATCATCGATGGACTGTGCGAACAGCTCCCAGTTTCCTTTGGTAAAGTTGAACCGGCGTCTGAATGGGACATTGATGGGTCGGATTATAGGCTGTACCATACACATGATGGGCCTGTGTTGGGTACGGGGTATGGGTGGACACACACTTTTGACACATTGTGAGCTGATAGAAGAAGTGACAAAGATTAGGTCTGGATTGTACCCTTTTTTCCATCGGCCGCTGTTAAAGGAGGCCGGTTGCTTGGGATTATGAATCAGACTCAGATCATTCGTTTCAGCCCACTCCTCCACCGCATGTCCACTCGAGTCCGTGTCTCTGTAGCCCCAGTTGGAACCCCGGCTGTTAAAATCTCCGATCACAACTTTCACTGGCTGGTTGTCAAAATTTTCTGGAGGGTCGAATTGGAACAGTGTCCCAGGAGGCTTATACACAGAAGTTACAGTGCAGTTCCCAGTTTCGGTGGT
This sequence comes from Eilema sororculum, assembly GCA_914829495.1. Classification (NCBI taxonomy): domain Eukaryota; kingdom Metazoa; phylum Arthropoda; class Insecta; order Lepidoptera; family Erebidae; genus Eilema; species Eilema sororculum. The sequence continues at coordinate 8,032,339 of OU618532.1, forward strand.
AACGACTTCAATGCCGTTATGGGACGAGCTCGAGGTGGACACGATGCTTACGCCGGGAGCAGCAAACACTGCGTTACCGTGCTTCGGATGTTGGATCTCGGCGATAAGCGTGAGTCCAGCTATTTGAGGGCGTCTCTGTGGCAAATCTCGGTGGTTTCTTGGACGCAAAGAATGTCACATTTAGTTTCGCGGCAAAGATCAGAGAAAATCTCTGATTTATTTTGAGAGAACCCTTCGATGTTTACCGAGATTACACACAGAGCCGGCTTGTTTAGCGGACTAATTGGTCTTTGGTTTGCCATCGTGGTGCAGTAATTGGTTTCACGGCTTTTGCCGCTACTCACGGGAAGGGCCCGAGCATAGGTGGCGCTCTACGAGAAGGCTTACTGCGTCCCCCCGTCAATGTGTGCTTTCTACCGCCTATACAATGGTTTGTGCTCAGATGAATTATTTGGCATGATGCCTACAGCTACATTCTATCTTCGCACCGCTCGCCATAGACAGGGAATTCATCCCCACACATTGCATCCGAATACGGTGCGCACCGTGCGGTATGAAAGGAACTTCATCCCACGTACGCTCAAGCTGTGGAATGAACTCCCTGCCATGATTTTCCCAAGCGACTACAATATGGGGTTCTTCAAGAGGGGCATTAGAAGGTTTCTTCAGGGTAGGCAGCGCGAGTGTAACGCCCCTGGTGTTGCATACGTCCATAGGCCGCGGTAACCACTTTCCATCAGGTGGGCCGTGTGCATATCTGCCACCTAAGTGGTATAAAAAAAAAAGAAAAAAAAAGAAAGAGCAGACCCAGACTTCGAGGAGAAAGCTTCGGATGAGTCTGAAATAAGGCTATGATGAAGAGAAGAAAAATAGTGATATCTAAAACAGCATTATTTACAACAGTCAAATATGTTTACTCAAAGTTTTTATTTATTTTGTGAGAGTTTTCGGCGTGATCCATGACTGTCACACCCTTTTCTCTTTTACCCTCTGTAAGTGCACTGATTTGAGTAGTTCCAGCTTTTAGGTTAACATCAATTTCTTTATGTGTTGGTACAACCGACAATGTGAAGAAATTAATATGGGTTATAATTATAAAGTTTCTTGCACACATGCTTATGATTAAAACTTCTAAAATTGAAATCATGTTTGTGGTTATTACGTTACCTTAAATGTTCGAGGTAAAGCCAGCCTCATCTGCAAGGCAGCTCACCTGGTTACTAAAGGACACAGCACAAGCTAAATTACAGAGAGACGAAGCCAGGAGACCCTGGAAATGTGAAAAGCTGGGGTGCAGTTTAGAACAACGCTAAGGTTATAATGATGGAGCTATAAACCTGACCATTTTAGAATATCATCCCTTTGTGTTAGGGGAACACCACACTCCATTCCTCCAAAATTAAAATATCCAATCAATTATATTTTCATAACTATGAATTTACTCGATTATTTTAGGTAAAACTCAACCTCGAACGGTTTAATTGTACGGCAACTCAAAAGACCAATGTCAAATAAAGAATGAGGATGAAATTCTTTATTGCCTCATTCAAGACGGTTCGATAACAATCCAGTAAACTTTAAGATATGAGCCGAGTGCCCTCTTGAATTAACTGGCACTTGGATGGAAATTCAACGGACTTGTTGAACCAACTTTATCTTTTATTTATTTGGCTCCTGAACCTTTTCCTTTTTTATATACACTTCTATATTATATTGCCGAAGGATTACATAGAGATGTATGCAAATATATTATTCAATTGAAGAGAAAAAATAATGATGATCATCAAACAGTTAAATATTCAGTTCTCATATAAAATATGTTAATAATTCATATAAAAACATCCCATTATATAATTTTATACATCTTAAGATAAATATTAAATTAAAATATTTGAATTTTAACGTGCTGAACTACGAGTTATCCATAATTCTTGCTTCTTGTATCCTTATATTAAGATAAATAGGGGAATGTGGGGGGAAATGGGATAGTGGGAGAAACCAGATAGTGGTTATTTCACTACTATAGCTGTCTCGTTCTAACCAACCGAAAGATATTCGCAAATGCTCTCTTTGGTGGCAGACAAGCACCTGGCCCACCTGATTGAAAGTGGTGTGGTTGCAAATTGCAGCGACACTAACATTTACTTGTATCGTGTGTTATAAATAACCGCGGCATGTTATAAGAAGTTTAGTGATTGTTGCTATGAGTGTAAACATAACCTGTCAGTTTTAAAATTTCAAATTATATACCTGTGGGGTGCAAACGGTCGAGGTGATTTCGGATATCAGGTTTCGCCCTGTTTGACTGATAGGTATTGTGTGCGTTTGTTTTATTCTTATTAAATGTTATTTAGTATGTTTTGATCTTTTACAGAGTGCTTTTCCAGATTCATTACCTCGAGAAAGAACTCCATCACCACAAGCAGCAACTCAACCGCATTCAGTCATAACGCCCAAAGATGGCATTGATCAGCATCCATTACTTCGATAAATAACTCCATCCCCTCAAGCAGGAACATCTACCGCATTCGGTGATACAAGACACATAGACAAGTTTCTTGTATCACCGCAAGACATCATGCCAATTTACCCCGTATACCTATCAAGTTTGACCCATAGGTATATGGTAAATCCGATTTTTTTTTATTATTGTTCTATTTCCTATTTGATACTATTGATCTTATATTATATTATTGATTTGATACTAAAGTGTAACTTAAGAGGTACTTAAAGTTTTATAATTTTATATATATTCTATACAATGCAATGCATTATATATATATCTCATGCATCTACAAGTGTGTAATTAAACACGGAATACCTCGAATGTAATAATCAAAACGATGATTCCTTCAAATGGGTAAGTGAGTACTATATAATCCCTTAAACATTTTAGAATTCATTGCGATAATATTCAGTTGGTTCGCGACTATTTTAAACATTTATTGTCACAGACTGAGCTTAAAGCAGTTATTTATTAACAAAGCAATATTGCACGGTACATGTAAACTCTAGTGCGAATGTTACAAACAAAAGAATAAAGAAACAAAGGGAAACAATACACCAAAACACGTACTAAAATAATTCAGAGAGTAACTTCCACATTTTCGACAACTACCCAACTTCGGTACAACTATTTTAATGGAGAATGTTTCTGACGTTGCTCTCTCGTTTGAAACTAAACGTCACATCTTTCGTTCAAGCACATTCAGGTTGCAATTAGCGAAAAAGAGATAGACGACACATTCAAGAGGCGACGAATAAGAACGGAAATTGAGTGGACCCTTTTCACTTTAACGCAAAACCCCGCTAAGTCGTAGATAAGAAAGTTTTTGGATAATAAATATTTGAAATGTTTGCCTTAAAAAGCTTTCTTTCCTGGATAGTTTTACTTTTGAAGTACTTTTTTACTTTAATTCCTTTTGGGACCGTTGGCGTTTTAACAACGATAATCAACTTTATTTTTATTTACTGAATAACATTTTGGAGTGCTTTTTTATGATTTGTATAAAAACATTTTATGACTCACACTCCACCCAGATCAAAGGTTAGGTAAAAACATCATGATATTCCAAGTTCACAATTTGATCAAACCGTTGCATAGTTTTTGCCAGGAAATTTCAGTATCAGCAAGCAACCTGACTAACATGTCAGTTTACAACTGACTACCAGCGATACATAGACATAAGAGTATAAATACAAAATGACCATTCAAAAACACAAATACAAAATCCAATATTGTATACCAAAGGACAACACTACAATAGAATAAAACACCACTCAGGATAACTTCGCAACAAAAGCTTCCATAATTCGTGGACTATTAAAAAATTAACTTTAACAACAGTGAGAAAATGACGGTAGACGGAAAACAAATGGCTGGCGGATGGATATCGCAGTCACGGACCACAAATTGTTTTTGTGGTCACCCTAATTATTTCCACTTGATGACTTTCTACTGGAATAGAGTTGGTGGAAGTGACTTATGAAATCTGATAATTGAGGAGCATTTATACTTTTGGGTCAAGGGCTAACTGTTTAATTATGATTGGGGATCTTTGTTTCCTAATTTAACTATAGAGTTTAATTTATTTTAATAATCACGATGGTACAGAGCGTTCCTTTTCTTTTCTATTACTACTCACTATATATAAATTATACTGATTACATTGTGGTACTTAGCATCAGAAAAGTCATGTGCGTGTTCGATATTAGTAATGTTACAGTATAAGTGACGTTTCTGTAGTTTCTATATCTGCAACGAAACAAACGCAACACAGCTACAAACTTGTCACTGCGCATTGTTTATATTTTTAGTACTATACTTAGTTCATGCGGAATTTTTAGTATATGTTGTTTTTAACTCCAGGAACTATATACAAAAGATATATGTAAAACTAAATTTGTGATATTAGTTTGCTTCCATTGTGAACTCCAAGCTCAGTGTTGGAGAGCCACATATTTGATATGAATATTATGCCAAGATCTTTGGACTTCAAGTCAATCTCACCTTCAAGCCGATGCTTCTGCTAATTAATGGACGAAGCTCTGGTGCAGCCTTTCCCTTCAAGGTTCTATTTCTATTCTATTTCTATTTTGTATATGGCAATCCCTTCAAGGTTAATGAGCCAAATAGGAGTTGTTCTCTTAAAAACCGTATTAGCTACACAAATGGAAGGAGAAAAAGTAAGTGGACCTTAGGCCGAAATGACAGCTACGGGTACAACTAAGATCAATGTAAGATGTCGAAACAGCTAATTAATAAATGGTGCAGCTGGTATGAAACTGTGCACATTGCGAAATATCCAGCACTTCCACTCGTAGTCGTTTAGCAATCAGAAAATCTACTTTTGAGTTTAGAAACTACGCAACTCTTCTGGTCACAGGGGAAATGCTATCCTTTACTTTCATGATTGCTCATCTTGGTTTAAAATGAAAATTCAAATGGGTATTGTTAACTTAATCAATACTGCCTCTCGGAAATCCTTTAATAAAGATTACAAACCCCAAATCTCCAAGTTCGGTCCCAAAACGAGACCGCTTACTAAACTAATGGGTGATAGGAAGGCATTTTCAATTTTACCTGCGATTTACATATTCAATGAGATTGAGACTTGATGGCGTTTCGACGTTGATCTAAGAATTTGCATAAAACTGAAAAAAGGCCCGGAGCTGTTTGCAGAAATTTGGAATATTTAATTAAATAGATTTCGCTATACACCGAAACAACTTACTCTCTGACGTTCACAAAATTAAAGCTTTTGATGTTGTGTTCAACAAGTAATCACTCTGAGGATATCTTTAAAAATGATGAAGTAGGTAACGTTAGTATTTGGAATCAAACGGTAAGGACATTATTACTTTTCATAGTGATATCTCAATTGCGTTCTTGGGATCCGTTTATTATTTTTTGATTGGTTTGTTTGATTTTCCGGGAAAGAAAACCTACGTCGGAGCTTCGTCGATGTATAACAGGTGGACCGAGTAGCAAGTGCAGGGCACCCCTACAAAGTTGTTAAAAAGAACTACAATTACAAAGTAATTACGATTATGGGACTATTTGCTGACCCGACCACCATATTCTGCCGCCCGCGTGACACATGCATTCATATTCTGTTCTCTAATCATTTTTTTAATACAAACCTTAGCCACACAACAAATAACCCAAAAACCGGGCTAAATGTAATAAAAATAAATGGCGATTTCAACAAAACAAAACACAACAACCCAATTTTCGAAAGTTATGTACGTACCGTACGTTTCGTGGGATTAATTATTATTTATTTAATTTATAGTTGTATGCATTAAGAATGAGTATCTACATATAACAGGTATATTAGTCTAGTCTAAATTGTTACAATAATATTAGTAACATGAGAACACGTGTAACCATAATATTTGTATTTTGGCAGTTATGCAAAATTATGCATTATAACAATGTCACATCTACCTCCAACCGAAGAGGAAAGATGATTGGCCACCTGATAAGACATGACTTATTCTTAAAAAACATTATTGAGGGAAAGGTAGAAGAAAAGAGAGTAAGAGGTAGGCCAAGAGGAACATTTATGGCACAGATAAAAGAAAAGATACAAGTCACATCGTATCAGGTGGTGAAAGGATTTCTCCACCGACAAGAGCGTAGCTCTTAAGTACCATCACAATCTACAGTACAACACTGACGATTGAATTCTAAATATAAAATCACAGTAAGTCAAATCAAAAGTCAGTTAGTAACAATATCATAGAATATAATGCAGTTCTAACGACATTTATTATTTCACTACCTTACTCAATATCATACTAGGTACTCGATTATTAAGTGGACATAAATCTATACATAATTATATTATTGTCTTATAATATTTTAGTTCAAATAGGTAGGTACGTATCGTATTAATAAATGATTAAACATAATACCAAACCTTTTATAATAAATAAGTTTTTTCCACGCCAAGTTTCTGATGTCTCTAATCGCTACAAGCCAAGGTCATTAAGACAAAACAATAATATTCTCTAGTTACCAATCGCCACACAATTATCGCAATAATAATTGACCATAATATATCAATTACATTGTGGCTATCACTAACATTATTCGAGGAAGCAAATATTAGATTACCTTTCATGTTTGATAGGTATATTACTGTGTTTACGATATAATTTTTTTATCCCAGTAGGTGGCACTGTGGCAGACAGACAAACGGCCTACCAGATGGAAATTGGTTTCCTTTGCCTATGGACGTATGCAATACCTAGGGCATTACACTCGTGCTGCCATAAATAAACTTACTTAACTGAAAAACTCATTCCAAAGCAATTTTCTTTAATTTCACTTGAATAATGTTTAATTTATGAACGCTGCAAAGAAAAATGCAAATTTCAATTTTATTATAGTGAAACCAAATAAAGTTTCACTTAAGTGCTGTTTTTGTAGTTTCAACAGTCCTTTATAGCTGAGATAGTTCTTTGTACTAACTTTTCTAAACATTAAATTTTTGGTTAATTGTTCATTTCAAGATGCTTAATATAAAATTATTCTCTAAAATAAACGTTACTAAGGTTACTTAGATAAATCAGTACCGTTGGCAAAGAACAATTTCCTCCATCGCATCCTTCTATTAAACATAAACAACATTTACAGTTCAAACAGATTTACCTAAACTAATTTCAAAGTTGCCGCCTTCGTGGCCTCACCTGAGGTCGCGTCCTATAACTGAGTTTGAGACGTCCTGTAAATCGGTTTAGATCATTTCAAAGGTCAGACAAGTTTTAGGCGGGATGCAAACGTTTGTAACAAGCGTTATAAACTTGTTTACATGATCCGATATTGTTAAATTAAATTTTTGTGTACTTGTTTTCTGTGGACCGGACTGTAGTTAGTTACCAGTTTTAGCGCATACAGTAAACTTGACTCAATAAGGAGTTTGATTAATACAACCAATCTTTCAACCACTATTGTCTAAATCTATCTTTAGGCAAATGCGATAAGCCACTTCAGCTTGCATAATTTATTTTATTGATTCCTATGAGATGGAGTGGATTGAGAGGCTACGTACCCACTCGACTTCCAAGATTCTACCCTCTCACAAAAGTGCCCACTGGACCCTCACTTTTATGTCCCACTGGACCTCCTTCAAAATATAATAATTAATGTGCCCACTCGACCTCTTTTTAAGTGCCCAAATTAAATCAAATAAAAATACTCCACTGGACCTCCTTTGTTAGTGGCTATTAGACCTCGGAAAAATATGTGTTCATATGTTATTTGTTCGGTATTATTTTAACAAGAAAAGGTACAGTTACGTAGAAAATCGTTAAACGGAAGTCCAATAATTCCACCGCAGATGACCCCGCCACCTCGGTCGCCTGTTGCACCCGGTGTGGTTATTGACGGCGACGTGCCCGAGGTCACTTGGGTAGTACTAGAGCTGGCGGTGCGAGGGCTTAGAGCCAAGAAGAACACCGCCGCGGGACCCGACGGCATTCCAGGCCGTGCGTGGGTCCTAGCTCTAGGGGAAGACGGTCTCGAACCCCGACTGCGAGGGTTCCTCAGCGCATGCTTGGAGCGGGGCCATTTTCCGAAGATGTAGAAGACGGGGAAACTGGTCCCCATCCGCAAAAACGGACGCCCGGCGGACGAGCCGTTTGGGTACCGGCCCATAGTGTTGCTCGACGAGGTGGGCAAGCTCTTCGAAAGAGTCATTGCCAAGCGCCTCGTCGAGCACCTCTCTAGAGTGGGGCCGGACTTAGCGGACACGCAGTACGGCTTCCGCCGGTGGCGTTCCACTGTGGATGCCATCATGCGCGTGAGGACTCTGGCGGAGGATGCGGTCGCCCGGGGCGAGGTGATGTTGGCAGTATTCTTGGACATGTCCAACGCGTTCAGCACCTTGCCCTGGAGTTGCATCAGGGAGGCGCTCGTGTACCACGATGTGCGTCTCTATCTCCGCCGCATATTCGGGGCGTACCTGACGGAGAGAGCCGTCATCTACCCAAGTGCGTCCGGTGTCGGTAGGCGTGTGATGTCGTGCGGTGTCCCACATGGATCGGTCCTGAGGCCGCTCCTGTGGAACATCGGACAAGATTGGGTGCTTCGCGGTGAGCTCGCGTTCGGTGCCACCGTCACGTGCTACGCGGGACGACACGCTAGTGACGGTGAGTGGCGCTACACACCGCGACCGCTGTTGCTCAAGTCATGGATCGGATCCGGCGGCTGAGTCTCGAGGTGGCTCTGCACAAATCCGAGGCCTTGTTCTTTCATGACCCTCGACGCGGGCCACCCCCGGGATCCAGCCTGACAGTTTGAGGTACTCCCATCGACATCAAGCCCCAGTTGAAATACCTGGGGCTCGTACCCCACGGTCGGTGGGACTTCGGAGAGCACTTCCGAAGTCTGCGCTCCAAACTGTTGGTGTCAGCTAACGCGCTGGTGCGGCTGCTGCCCAACTTGAGGGGCCCGGAGGACTCTTGCAGGAGACTCTACGCGGGTATCGTGCGGTCCATGGCCCTATACGCGTGCCCCGTGTGGGCGGACACCCTGGAGACCAGGTTCATGCCCCTGTTGCGTGCGCCGCAGCAGAGGATGGCCTCCAGGGCAATTAGGGGCTACCGCACGATATCCTTTGAAGCGGCGAGTCTCCTAGCCGGATCGCCACCGTGGATCCTAGAAGCGAGATCCCTTTTGAGCAACCACGTGCAGGGCATGCCGTCATAGAGGCGGTAAGGCCCATCATGAGGGAATGGCTAGAGAGACCACATGGCAGCCTCTCGTATCGATTGACGCAGATTATCATCAGGCACGGGTGCTTCGGGCGGCATCTACGTCGGATCAAAAAGGAGCCAACGTCCGAGTGATCATGGAGGAGAGGCTAGAGAGGCCACACGGCAGCCTCTCGTACCGGCTGACGCAGGTGATTACCGGACACGGGTGTTTCGGGAGTTACCTGTGTCGGATCCGGAAGGAGCCAACGTCCGAGTGCCATCACTGTGATGCGAGCGAGGACACAGAGCTGCACACGCTGACCGAGTGCCCGGCGTGGGACACGCCGAGGCGGGTCCTAGTGGCGGCTCTGGGGGTGGGAGTCCTCACACTCGCCACATTGCTCACAGCGATGATGGTACGATGCGCGAACGCTTGGGGTGCGGCCGCCTCCTTCTGCGAGCAAGTAATGCTCGAGAAAGAGGCGACCGGTCGGGTCCGGACTAGACTCCGGGCACGGGAAGCCTGCGCAGAGCGAAGGCGAACCGGACGTCGTCGGAAGTCGCAGAACGACCTCCGTCCTCCATGAGCGCTGGCCTGGGGGTGACCGGTGAAGCCGCCTGTCACCCTAGCACAAGCAGGCCGTGGCGGCGGCGCAAAGTGCGCCTCCGTAACCGAGGGGCTAAATGGGCCGGGGTGCGAGAGATAGCTTTTGGCAATCTCACCTCCGGCAACCAAGGACCCAAGACGGCGTGCGTTTTTTTCGGTTCGAGTCCGACATAACCACCTCCACCGGCTCCTTGGGGGTGGTGTCCGTGGGGAACCTCACCTCCGGCCTAGCACCACGACCCGCAGTCGGCGTGCGGTTTTAGTCGGTTCGAGCCCGACATGACCTCTCTTTCCGGCTCCGGCAGAGGGGATTTCCGCACGAAAAAAACGTTATAAGTTACCATTACAAACGTATTCGAAGTATCACTTTTGTGCGTGATTGTATTTTAACTTTTTCAAATGAAGATGTACAAATGAGGTCGAATGGAACTCGATGTTTGACAGAGGGTCTAGTGGACACTAATGTAAAAATGAAATCCAAGATTGAGGGTCCAATTCTAACATGGAGTATTTCAGATATGGAGTAGTCCAGTGGATCATATTTATAGATGAGGTCGAATTTTGAGGGTCCAGTGGGTACGTAGCCGATTGAGAGGGGCAATGTTGTTGTTCAAATAAAAAAGGTGAAGAATGTTTTACTTTGTTATTCTTGACAAAATAATGCCATATTCGCTGAGTAAAGGAGTATCGGCACCGATATTTTAATATTCATCGACTAGCTGGAGTGTCCTCCTTACAATAAAATTAGTATTCGTCTCTTATAATCCTCTTGCTAATACACAAAATCTAGAGAGTCTTGAAATAGATTCGCACTGTACAAAAGTTCTATTACGTAACTATTAGACGGATAATGATGAGACGTCTACCTCATCAAAGGAGATGGAGTGAATTAGGACGGACAATGTTCTTGCTCTAATAAATCTGAGAATATGACCCAGATCTTTAGACCAGTAATCTTACGAATAACTGCTTCCTATATATTTTATCTCAACATTAGAAGTATGACTGCGAATAAGTCTTTTAGTAAGATTTTTTTATTATTAACAGTAGGATTGTGTCTTGTGGAAAATCTTTTCCATGTAGGTACTTTATTTCTTATATATATATTATACTTTATTATACTTTCTTATTATACTTTATTTCTTGCCATTTAAGTTAAAATAATCTCATTATAGACTAAATAAACAAATGATAAAGTCCCTCCTGTATGCAAATAGCGTCCGTCTACAGGTGTAGACGGGGCTCCTTGGCTAATTAAAACTTTTTATCGCTAAGACTTTAGCCTCTTTAACTTCTATTCTAAATGTTAAAGATTTGCATTTAAAGATGTCAGCTTTGAGAGTGGAGTTAATACTAATCTGAGGATTTGAATTTACTAATTGTGGTAAGTTTAGTATAGTAATTAAAGATGTAAAGAAGAGAATAAAGATCTTCATGAATGCAATTTTTTCAATCAAACGTGGGTTCGGTGGTTTAAAAGCACGTTCGGTAGTAAAAACAATGCGGTCATAAAAATAACCTAATTTTTTTTTAAAGTGTTCAGAGAGTTACAGAGTACTCCACTGTTAACGTTTACCTATCTATGCTTAGATTCGGTTGATATAACATTGTGTATATATAAATATATATTTAGCACTGCGCGAAAATTGAAGTCGTGACCTCAGACTTAGCAACGTGTACTTTACTACATAAAACAGATGATCAATGTGGTAAACCCAATCTTCTTATATAAATAAATAATGTTATATTGCAATAAAGTTACTTAAACCCGCGAACATTCATAACTCAATCAACATGGAACGGTGTAATCGTACATCGAGAATATCGAAATGAAAAGTTTCCGTGTTTCGAAGTGCTCTAACAGATTTCCCAGAATAAAATGTTTAGCTTCCTAAATGCACAACAGTTATTGAAGCTTATACTCCAATTTTTTACTCTATAGGCAGTTTAGTGATTATTTTTGGAGGCGGTTTATACCGGTAATAGCCTAAAACAAACCAGTGTGTAAAGATTCTATTTCCCACTTATTGATTCAAAGTTATCCATACATAAATGATGATTGGTGTTTCAGATAGTGTTACCGCTACGTCAAAGGTTGTTGGTTCGATTTAAGTTTATTTGTTTGCAATAATATGTGTATTTATAATAGTGTAAGCGGTTATTGTACAATAAGCAGGTACTTAGGTAAATTTTCGGGCTACTTTATATATTTTCCCATTAGAACTACTACGTTAACAGTCACCGTTTATTATGTTTCTCGTTAGTTTTCACCGAGCCTCTTTAAACCTTCTGGATTCCTTGGACAATAATGCGACCTGTTTCACCCTCAGACCTTAAAAAGAGGTAAAAATATTAACTTCACTGAGAATTTCGCCTAAATTATTGAACTCTCTCTAAACATAATTCATTTTATAATTCCAAATTCATAAATGATAATAGGCCTTACAGAATAGTATTAGCTATTAATTTAATGACATTATCGCACTAAGTCGCTAATTAATAAAATTATACTGATTTACAATACCCGGCAATTAATTGTACAATTAACCAATTATTAATAAATATTTATCATTGCATAAAATTAAACTTGTACGAAAACAAAAATATTTTTTTAACATATCATCGTTAAAGCGCTAAACTGATTACCTATGAATTCAATTATACGCATCAATTTAAATCACCCCAAAATTATGTTCCATAGTTAAGTATATAATGGAATAATTTTGATGCAATAATTTCAATTAGTGCCATCTGTATTACACCTATATTACATTTGGCAAACTATTATTTTTATTTAAAGACCTATTTAAAAACTGACTAAACTGTCTTATTTTTTGGTTTCTTGACTACAATTTGAACGTTTGTCGTTAATCATTATAATTACTAAATAAAATTGTTCCCAAAGCGAAAAGGTCCCACAAAAGAAAACTGGATACTACTTCCAATCGAAAAACACAGGGGACCTAGCGTCGAAGTGCAGCTCCCTCAAGTACAGTGGTCGGTGCAACCAGATATGTCAGATGGAAGATCAGGACTTACAATTCCTGCGGTACGGGAACCAGTCGATGAGGTATGGTAGCTTGTAAACCGAGTTTATACGTGCGATTGAATATATGTGAGATATGTAACTGACATCAGCGTAGTCGCTCAATTGTTGTATAAGTTAAAAGTATTCATTATTTGCGGATACATTGTTTTTATATTGAAAGGCTAAAGCCAGTGGAGGAATTACTGTCTCTGGACGAATTTCACAATATCAGTGCGGCCGGAGGGGCACTAATATCTCCCGCCATATGGCGGGGGCTGATATATTCGACATAGTTCAAGTCGAATACGGAAAAAAATAATTTTACTCAGCTTTGGCTAGACGCTGTACCGTCACACTTTCGCGAGAGTTGGGATTAGCGGGTGCCTATGCGGATTGCGGGGGCCGGGCGACAGTGCCATGATGGCTGTTGGACGGAGGTTGTGCTTCGTGTTTTCGCAGCTTTGACAGCTTCACGATTCGAGATTAATGCACAAGTGAACAGATAAGACACTTCTTTGAGACGCTGAAAAAAATTCGGGAAAAAAAATTAAGCTAGGTATAAACTCTCGAGCAGGGACCGGACGGGTACTCGTTGAAAAGGTTTTTGAAGGGGTTTTTTTTAGCGCATAGTGGAAAACCTTATGAAAGGGGTTACCCTATCGAACAGGTGTAAAAAAAAAATTCCCAAAAGGGTTACCCTTTCAAAACCCAGTAACATTGTAGCTTGGGTAAGTTCCGACCTAAGACATTGAAATGTGTACTTTTAGAGAATTGTCGTAAGTTTGAAAATTGCATAAGTACGATCGCACAAGACGCTCAGCCGGCTTCGCGCAACATTGTATCATGTACTCCCTACAGTTGCCGCTGACTTACAAACATGGAATAATATTTCTTGTGAATATGATAATACAGTTTAATTTTACTTAATGCACATTATTTTTCGTGTCTTTACTTGTTCTTGTCTTTCTCATTGATTCGTTTGTCGGATTTCATTTAAATTGGAATTTCGATACTTATTTATTGCGAAGTATCAAAACACCAGTAGGGTCAGTACGCCACGGTGACGGCGCGCTGAGAAGCGCGCCTCCCCATTCTGGGGGCGAGTTGGGGACACCGTTGTCCCCCCTCCCGAGGAGGGCTACACCGTAAGGGATGGCCCTGGGTCAGCCGGAGTGCGAGGGATATGTCGAACACAACCTCACCTCCGGCCTAGCACCACGACCCACAGTCGGCGTACGTGGGCGCACAAAAAAAAAAAAAAGTAGGGTCAGTTCGCCAGTTTGCAGCCTTTTAGATGTGACTCACTTTAGTGTAAAAAAATTGCCTACCTATTTCCAAAATAGCTGATGATGACAATAATAAACCACTGGACTTTTATCTACTTATATTTTTTGATTTATAAGAGAAAAATAAAAAATAAAAAACCCGAAAGCCACTGAAACGATCGATATAAGTTTGATAGCAGGCGGTACCCATTCATTTTCTTTCGGTTTATGATTGCCAAATTTTTTTAATCATTTGTTTTTAATTATATATTTTTGAACACAGGTTAACAGTAGGCAGCCGACCAATCGCAATTCTTGGTTTAACATCAACATCTTTGGCAAGATGTTGATGTTAGCGGTTTGCCTGTGAAAGCGTAACTTACGCAACTTACGTAGCCCACACGCTCACACACCGATCTCTTTGTGAGCAAGGTGCTAAGCGAGAGAACCTTTCACGTCGGGCACTTGGTCAACGTGTACAGTTTTCGTTTGCATCGCAGTGAAGTGAAGGCACTCGGACATTGACTCCTTCGTGATCTGGCACAGGTAAATCTCGAAACAACCATTCCTAATGTTCACGTACCTGTGTTAGCCGGTACGAGAAGCTTCCTTTCATACCGCACGGTGCGCACCGTTTTCGGATGCAATGTGTGGGGTTGAATTCCCTGCCTATGGCGAGCGGTGCGATGATAGAATGTAACTGTGGGCATCATGTCAAATAATTCATCTGAGCACAAACCATTATAAATAGGCGGTCCCACTTATCCAGGTTTCACCTACTATATTAGTGTCCACTATTGGTGCTTTTACCCTAATAATAAATAAATCAACAATTTTCAATGTCACAATACTCACAAAACATTAACTTAATGGTAACTAATTTACTTACTACTATAAACAATAACTACCTACCCATATATTATAGCTCACCTAATTATTAGATCGCGCTCGCGAGTGTCGTCACAATACCTACCAAGTTCGCGACAACTAACAAAAATAGTTATCTATTGAGGCCCAGCCTGGGTACAAGTATGAATGCCCTGACCTTCACGCAATGATTGGGTAAGCCTGTTTTACCCGAAAAAAACCCTTTCCTGAAGGTAACCCCTTCAAAGGCTACGTCAATTGAAGGGGTTACCCCTTCACTTAGATACCGTGATAAACGAGTTAAGCCACTTCGCTGGGTTTAGAAGGAATACTCGATCAAGAGATAACACTGCGATATGAGTTACCCTATCCTACGGGTTACTCTTTCAAAGGCTTAACTCGTAAACGGGGTTGTCCGGTCCCGTCGAGAAATACTATTATGCTAATACTCCCTGATAGTGCGATAATATGAAGCCTATGAAACCCATGAATAGAAAGAAATCCACACATTTCTATTGGTAAAATAATTCTTAGAATTGATGCTGTAGATCCAGAGATTAACCTCTACAACGTCACAAACTACCTCTGTATAATAATATACATACCTATATATAATACTAGCTATTCGCCCGCAGCTCTGCCTGCGTGGATATCAGTTATCGCCAGATTGGTTACGTAGGTACCGACACGATGGGACCCTGAACCTGGGAACAGTAAGACAGTCGGAGTTCTTGCGGGTAAATGCTGGCGTGCCGCAGGGTTCCATCTTATCTCCCACTCTCTTTCTTCTGCATATCAATGATATGCTCTCTAACGGTAGCATTCATTGCTATGCAGACGACAGCACCTTACACGGGAGTTATTACGCACATCCTGCGGCCAAGCAGTCTGATATCGCGGAAAAAAGGCAGCTTTTTGTCACTGAGCTGGACCGGATCCTGGACCACATTGCTCAATGGGGCGCTAGGAACGTGGTCGAGTTCAATGCCAAGAAGACCCAGGCATGTGCGTTTACAGCAAAAGTATCTCCTTTCCTTCTCCTTCCCACTCTTCAGAGCACACCACTGCCTCTGCAGGATCACCTCAAGATCCTCGGTTCGTCCCTGCGTGGAATACTGCTCACATCTCTGGGACGGCTCCGCAAAGTACTTACTAGATGCTCTCGACAGGTTGCAGCGACGTGCGGTCCGCATTATTGGGAATCCTGAGGTCACGAACACCCTCGAGCCTTTGCAGATGCGTAGAGATGTTGCGTCTTTGGCAGTATTCTACCGTCTCTACCATGGTGAATGTTCTGACGAGCTCTTCCAATTAGTCCCACCCTCTCCTTTCCTACACAGGACGACACGTGCAGGGCTAAGATGCCATCCATATACGGTGCAGAGTATACCAGCTAGAACCAAGCGTTTCAGTGACTCATTCCTATGCCGCACCATTAAGACCTGGAACTCCCTGCCAGCTCACGTGTTTCCTTCTTCCTACAGTCCCGGGTCCTTTAAGCGGGGCGTGAAAAGGCATCTAACGAGGCCGTCAAGCTGAGTGCCACCACTGTTAACATGGTACATGTTTCCGAAGGTGACCCTCTTTCCGAGACTTTGCCTTTAGCTTAACATCAGGCGAGGTGAAGTCAAATTGACGTGTCCTATATAAAAAAAGACAGATGGACAGTGGAGTCTTAGTAATAGGTCGACCTTATTACTAACATTCCACTGTCCATCTGTCTGTTTGTCTGTCACCAGGTTGTATCTCATGAAAGCATTGCTGACAGCCTTAGAGATCAGTAGGTGAAGGGTGCAACAGGCGTAGATTTGGCGATACTCCGGGCAGTTTTACAGCCGGTATCAGGAGCATGATTGCACGCGCTGCCTTCGCCTCACTTGGGCACTTTGCTGAATGGCAAATGTCTGCGGGTGGTGGTGGCCTTCCGCTTGAGCTGTAAGGTGTGTGAATCCCATAGATGCACCTGTGGTTCCATGATCAGATAGAACGGCCGATGGACGACGAAGGTATATTTAGTAGCAACTAATTAATGTACCCATTACTTGAAAACTTTTGGGAAATAATTTCCTTTCATTCAAGAGAGATAAGGGAACTATTGTGAAGTTTGAATGAATTTTATAGCATTAAGTATGCTAACTATTGAAATCAAATACATGGAGAAAAATGAATCTGTTCGGGTGGGACTTGAACCCGCGATCTTTCCCTGATAGGGGAAATATCCTAAAAATGGAAGGGAGATTTGAATCACATCGGGCGTGTCTCGGTAGCCGAGTTGGTTAAGGCCCCCTGTAAGGGAAAGATTGCGAATTCAAGTCCCACCCGAGAAGCTTCATTTTTCCCCATGTATTCGATATGTACAGTCAGTGTCATTTAAAAGCAAATCAAACTGTTTTATTGATTTAGTGAGTTTTATTGTCCGAACTAAGGTGTGTTACAAATATCTGAACAATCGGTCAACAGGAAGAAGCAAAAATCAAGGCATTAACCGACTTCAAAAAATCAATTCGTCTGTATTCATAATATTTTTAACCGACTTTTTAAAAAGGAGGAGTTGCTCATTCGTCTGTATCTATATCCATATCCATACTCCTTACTATTATTATAAATGCGAAAGTAACTGTCTATCTTTCTGTCTGTCTGTCTGTCTGTCTGTAAATTACGCTTTCACGCCTAAACCACTGAACCGAATTTGATGAAATTTGGTATAGGGGTAGATTAGACCTTGAAAAAGGATATAACCTATGTTTGTAT
This sequence comes from Eilema sororculum, assembly GCA_914829495.1. Taxonomy (NCBI): domain Eukaryota; kingdom Metazoa; phylum Arthropoda; class Insecta; order Lepidoptera; family Erebidae; genus Eilema; species Eilema sororculum. The sequence goes on from OU618532.1 coordinate 8,050,061, forward strand.
GAAAGTTTGTCATTTTTGAAGATAGCATTATGAAATTAGGTACAGTTGTGCATTGGAGCTACCTTTTATCGCGAAAAAAGGGTAAGGGGGGGGGGGGGGGATAGGATATGAAAGTCTATTTATTTATTTATTTATTTATTTATTTAATACAGTACAAGCTAACAGTGAAAAACACCAAAGCGCTTATATTGTTATGCTAATTCTTACTTACTAAATACAGCTAACATAATCTACTAGGTACATGCAAATATTACAGTTTATATTAATTAGGCTGGACAATAAAATAAACCACTCATATGTGTGCATGAGGTGTGCCTCATGAGGGTGCGTTCAGATACGCCAGGATGTTTCTCGTCATTTGATGTATATTGTCAGAGTTCCTCACTTTTGAAGTAATCCTTATGAAATCCTAATGGTACAGAGATAGATTACATATTGGGAATGGACGTAGGCTACCTTTCAATGAAGGAAATAACGTTAAAGGGGGAAAATAGGTGTTTAACAATTTATGAAATTTCGTCATCACGTTTTTGTTCATTAATTTTGTAGTAGGTTTGTAGATGCATTTTATGATGTAAGCATCCACTACGAAAGAATTTTTTGAAATTCTGCTACTAAAGGGGTAAAATAAGAGATGGAAGTTTGTATGAAAGTCTGTCATTGTCAGAGCTGGATGCACAAAACTGCATAAACCTGTGACTTTTAAGAAATAAATGTACACGTGTATCAGCGTTTTTCAAAATTTAACTACTAAGAGGGTAAAATAGGCGATAAACGTTTGTATGGAATGTTCGTCATTTTCAAAGCATGCAACATGAAACTTCGTACACCTACATCTTTTGAGAAATGTTTTGTCGCGATAACCGACTTCCACGCGGGCGAAGCCGCGGGCAAAGGCTAGTTCAGAATACTTTTTTTTTATGGATGTTCACCGATATTGTCGCCAATTATAGACCGATTTCAAGTTTTTTTTTGTTCACTTCTGAGGTGGTCACATTTTCCCCATGTCAGGATCTGATGATGGGATCCAGGAGATATCGAGGGTAACCACCAAAAAATGTATTTTGTTACGTAATCATGTCTTACTCAGGTACATGCTTCAGGGTGTCAGTATCTGATGCTGCTGTGCTGATGATGAAGCTACTGAACTCCTTAACGGTTAGGAGTTGGGAGACAGTACTGCCATTGGTCGATGGAAACTATTTAGTAGGATGTAGAGCTAACGTGTTGCTTGTGAGGTATGCTTGAACCAGCATCTGATGCTACTGTGCTGATAGTGAAGCTACAGAACTCAATAACGATTAGGAGTTAGGGGATAGTACTGCAATTGTTCGATGGAAACTAGGTAGTAGTATGTAGGGCTAACGTAATTCTTTCAAGGGTAGGTGCTAGTCCTGAGCTAGTTAATCACGAAATTTCAGAGATATCGTAATTAAAATCTCAGTGAAACGAGACAATTCCTCAATTAATAACAATAATAAGTATGCTTATAAAAGGGTAGGTATATTTACTCCTGAGGTAGTCTTTCTTTTATCGCGCAGAAACCCTCTCGGATATCTCCCCCCCGGAGCTGGAAGGGGTGGTTATGTCGGACTTGAACCGACTAAAATCGTATGCCGACTGAAAGTCGTAGTGCTAGGCCGGAGATGAGGTTGTCTTCGACATATCCCTTGCACCCCGGCCAGCTCAAGGCCATTTCTTGCGGTCTGGCCCTCCTCGGGAGACTCCCCCCGGAATGGGGAGGCACGCCTACGCGCACTACCGCCGTGGCCTGCTTCTGCTGGGGTGACAGGTGGCTCCACCCGTCACCCCCAGGGCCGTGCTCACGTGGGACGGAGGTCAGTCTGTGCCCTCCGACGCCCGAGGCGCATGCGCACGCGGGCGCCGCGATCTGCGAGTTTCTCTCGCTCACGCCGCGTGAGAACTCTCACTCCCAGGCCCGTCACCAGCTTCCGCCTCGGTCCAGCCCACGCCGGACACTAGTTGAGCATGTGCAGCCCCGTATCCTTGCTCGCGTCGCAGTAATGGCACTTGGACGTTGGCTCCTTATTCCCTGCCTTCCCGTTTCTTCCCCCTTTGGACCGCGGTCCTGGGGAGCGGAAGCGGGTGGGCTGGTGCACCCTGGACAACGGCTAACAGACTCCCACTTTGGGAGTTCTGTTGGCCGTTGACGAATAACCCATCGGCGGACCTCACTGAGGTGGGGTCGTGGGATGACGGGTCTGCGAGGCCCGTGGTCGTCGGCGTCTCTCCCAGTATCCCTCTGTTTTCAGAGGGGACAGGGGAGAGATGCTTAGACAATCGAGGTGGGAGTGGCCCTGTTAGGGGCAGCTCGTGGTCCCTCTACATGTCCCTCTGTTTGCAGAGGGCGTAGTGGAGGGCGCGCTCTAGGGCGCACGGGTTCTCCACCTTTGGCTTCGTCCAGAGGTGGGGAACAAGGTCTGGTGCAGACCACCGTGCGGCCAAGCCGTAAGCTTGACCTAGGTCAGGAACGGTGGCCCCTAGTGGACTGCGAGGAAGACAACCTCTATAAAAAATTAGCCCCAGGGGCGGATCGACTCGGTCTGGTGCAGACCCCGTTCGGCCCGGCCGTAATCCTGAACTGACAGGATCTTCGGATCCGCGAGGAGTTAACCTCTTTAAAAAATCCCCAATCCCAAGCTCTGACGCCTAGCGATGGGATGAGTGGCTGGAGGGAGTCCAGTCCCAAGGGCGTCAACGTCGGAGGACGTTAACCTCAAAATTAATGATGGAACAACACGATACCGAAATATCTACCCAGGAGGGTCCCAGCCTAGCTGGGGAGTCCCTCCCGTTGCCAGTCGGCAACGGCAGTCCCCAGTCGTATTCTGGGGGGGACAACCATCATTTGAGCCCGGCGCTGAGCTCTAGATCATTAATGTCGCCGCTGTCGCCGAGCCGTACATTCACCGGTTTCTCGGGCCTGCCTGGGAAACCGACCTGGACGGATCGGTGGCACTGGTGCACAACGCCGCTGCCGGCAGCCCCCTTGTTGTCGTGACAAGGGGGCATGGCTGCGTGGCGGCACTTTGTGGGGGAGATAGCGGTTGTGGCAGTATACTTCTCGCCGAACCGAGACCTGGTTGAGTACCAGCAGTGGCTGGATCAGCTGGGCGTCGTCGTCAATACCTGTTACCCTCACCCGGTTCTGGTGCTCGGGGACTTTAACGCCTGGTCTCTGAACTGGGGTTCCCGACGCACTAAGCCGAGGGGCAGGGCAGTGGAGAGCTGGGCTGATAGTTTCAGCCTAGTTCTTCTGAATCGCGGGGCCGTCGCCACGTGCGTGAAGAGCTGGGGCGACTCAATTGTGGACCTTTCGTTCGCGAGCGCCCCGCTCTCAGGCCGTGTGCAGAGCTGGCGTGTCCTTGAGGAGGTGGGGACAGCGTCGGATCACCGATACATTCGGTTCGACGTCTCCCCTCCTGCGGGTGCCGCGCCAGTTACACCGGCTCCACGCGAGCCACGTTGGGTGATTAAGCGAATGGATCGAGTGGTCCTCCTGGAGGCCGCCATCGTACAGGCCTGGGCCTCTGCGCCGGACAGGCCTGTCGACATAGACGATGAGGCGGCGCGGTTCCGGGAGGCCATGACGCGTGTCTGCGACGCGGCTATGCCTAGGGCTCCGCCCTATAATCAGAGGCGTCAGGTCTACTGGTGGTCGGCGGACGTCGCGAGGCTCCGACAAGCCTCCGTGATCGCTTTCCGCCGGTGGACCAGACTCCGAAGGAGGCGTAGCCGCACCGCAGATACGGAGCCCCGAGAGGCGGAGCTTCATGCGGGGTACAGGGAGACCAGAAAGGCCCTCCGAGTGGCCATAAGGCAGGCAAAGGCAGCAGCTCATAAAGAGCTGCTGGAGACGCTGGAGCGGGACCCATGGGGGCGGCAAGGGGCAAGCTGCGCCCCCGGGCCCCGCCATTGACCCGGTGTCTCCAGCCGGAGCTGCTCGGAGGAGTCGTTGGCTCCCTGTTCCCAGCGCGGGCGGTGGAATATGTTCCTGAGAGATGACTCCGCCACCTAGGTCGCCTATGGCACCCAGTGTGGATGACGACGACGTGCCCGAGGTCACTTGGGTAGAGCCAGAGCTGGCGGTGTTAAGGCTCAAGGCCAAGAACACCGCCCCGGGACCAGACGGCATTCCAGGCCGAGCGTGGGTCCTAGCTCTAGGCGAAGAAGACGCTCTCGAGCCCCGACTGAGAGGGTTTCTCAGCGCATGTTTGGAGCGAGGCCAGTTTCCGAAGATGTGGAAGACGGGGAAACTGGTCCTCATCCGAAAGGCGGGGCGCCCGGCGGACTCACCGTCCGCCTACAGGCCCATAGTGTTGCTCGACGAGGTGTGCAAGCTCTTTGAAAGAGTCATTGCAAAGCGCCTCGTCGAGCACCTATCCAGGGTGGGGCCTGACCTGGCGGATGGCCAGTATGGCTTCCGCCGGAGGCGCTCCACCGTGGATGCCATCATGCGCGTGAGGACTCTGGCAAAGGACGCCGTCGCTCGGGGCGAGGTGGTGTTGGCGGTGTCACTGGACATCGCCAACGCGTTTAACACCCTGCCCTGGAGCTGCATTAGGGAGGCGCTCGTGTATGATGACCTGATGTATATGTTGACGTCAAAAAGCTGTAGTAGTGCTACACAATTTTGAATAAATACCTTGAGTTTGAGTTTGAGTTTATCACGAAGTGACTCTCTACCTTCGCCGCATAGTCGGGGCGTATCTGTCGGAGAGAGCAGTCGTCTATCCAAGTGCGACCGGGCTCGGTCGGCGAGAGATGTCGTGCGGTGTTCCGCAGGGATCGGTCCTGGGACCGCTACTGTAGAACATCGTTTACGACTGGGTGCTTCGCGGTGAGCTCGCGGACGGTGCCGCCGTCACGTGTTATGCGGACGACACGCTGGTGACGGCGTGCGGGGCTACATACCGCGAAGCGACCCTGAAGGCCACGACCGCGGTTGCCCAAGTCGTGGAGCGGATCCGGCGGCTGGGTCTCGAGGTGGCTCTGCATAAAACCGAGGCCATGTTCTTTCATGGGCCTCGGCGCGTGCCACCGGAGGATTCCAGCCTCATAGTGGGAGACATTTCCATCGGCATCAAGCCCCAGATAAAATATCTGGGGCTCGTGCTCGACGGCCGGTGGAACTTCGGGGAGCATCTCCGTAAACTGGCCCCCAAATTGAAGGACACAGCTGCCGCTCTGGGGCGGCTGCTGCCCAACATGAGGGGGCCGGATGACTCCTGTAGGAGACTCTACGTGGGAGTCGTGCGGTCCATGGCCCTATATGGGTGCCCAATATGGGCGGAGACCCTGACGGTCCATAATGCACGTCTGCTGCATGGTCCGCAGCGTGCAATGGCCAGCAGGGCCATCAGGGGGTACCGCACGATATCCCTGGAGGCGGCGAGTCTCCTTGCCGGATCCCTACCGTGGAACCTGGATGCGAGGGCCCTTTCGATGCTATATTTGTACCGAAAGGAGGCGCGGGAGCAGGGACGGGAACCCGAGCCCGAAGAAATTCGGGCCGTGAGGTCTCAGCTCCACAGGGACATGGTAGCAGAATGGGAGCTACGACTTGGGCGACCAAGCGCAGGGCACGCCGTAATAGCGGCGGTAAGACCCATCATGGAGGAGTGGCTAGAGAGGCCATACGGCAGCCTCTCGTACCGGCTGACGCAGGTGATTACCGGACACGGGTGTTTCGGGAGTTACCTGTGTCGGATCTGGAAGGAGCCAACGTCCGAGTGCCATCACTGTGATGCGAGCGAGGACACAGAGCTGCACACGCTGACCGAGTGTCCGGCGTGGGATACGCCGAGGCGGGTCCTAGTGGCGGCTCTGGGGGTGGGAGTCCTTACACTCGCCACATTGCTCACAGCGATGGTACGATGCGCGAACGCTTGGGGTGCGGCCGCCTCCTTCTGCGAGCAAGTAATGCTCGAGAAGGAGGCGGCCGGTCGGGTCCGGACTAGACTTCGGGCCCGGGATGCCCGCGCAGAGCGAAGGCGAACCGGACGTCGGAGGTCGCAGAACGACCTCCGTCCTCCATGAGCGCTGGCCTGGGGGTGGCTGGTGGAGCCGCCTGTCACCCTAGCAGAAGCAGGCCGCGGCGGCGGCGCCAAGTGCGCCTCCCCGTAACCGGGGCTAGATGGGGACCCTGTGGTCCCTACAACCCGAAGGGGGCCATCTCGAAAGAGATGGTCCTGGGTCTGCCGGGGTGCGAGAGATATGCTTTTGGCAATCTCACCTCCGGCAACCAAGGACCCAAGACGGCGTGCGTTTTAGTCGGTTCGAGTCCGACATAACCACCTCCACCGGCTCCGTGGGGGTGGTATCCGTGGGGATTTATCGCACGATAAAAAAAAAATCGATCAGACGCAGATGCCGCCCGAAGTACCCGTGCCCGGTGATAATCCGCGTCAGTCGATACGAGAGGCTACCATGTGGCCTCTCTAACCATTCCCCCATGATGGGTCTTACCACCGCTACGACAGCGTGTATGCATATATTTTTAACCGACTTATAAAAAAGGAGGAGGCAAATATTTCCTTTTCTAAGTCAATTACCGCTTTATTTAATGTGGTGCCCTGAAGCTTATGAACCTTTACAGCCCAGCTCAAAATTAACAGCAGCATTCTTCTTTCCACATCCCCATAGCCTTTCGTTGCAATTGCAACTAAGCTGTTACTATCTTTCAATCTAGCGCCAATAGTATCATCGTCGAATTTAATAAAAACTGCATTGCTCGCTGGATTCTGACCGATCGCGACGCAGATCAGACCATCTAAACTTACAAACGATTCCCATTGCACCGTTGACAAGGCCCTTAGTAAAATATTTGAGCCATCATCTTAGAGTTGTTGTCATTCACCAATTTAATCGTTGGTAAAACACCCCAACCTGTTCAACTCGCTGTCTTTCACATAAAAGTTCCAGTTCCCTCAACTTATTGGGAGTATTAGGGTTTAAAAAGACGAAAACTATGGTCGACGGCATGCTGGATTGGATTAACCTTGATCTACAAATGCAAAACTTGGCCCACTAAAAAGGGAAAAAAAAATAATTAAAAAAAAAATAGAACCGACCTCAAAACCAAAAAAGGGAAAAAATGTTTAAAATAACAGAATTTAGAGATTTTCGATCTGTTAGAAGTTGTATCAGTCAGTCAGTCAGGACCAAGAGTTTTATATATATTGATAATATTATTACAGTAATAACTACAAATACATGATCACTACATATCATCACTAGTATAAAACAATTCACTTCCCGCTGTCTGTCTATCTCTGTGTATGCTTAGGTCTTTAAAACTACTTGACGGATTTTGAAGCGGTTTTTTTAATAGATAAAATGATTCAAGAGGTACCTTTATTATGTACAATACAATCTATATTAATATAAAAATAAATCCCTATTTCCCTTGCTTATGAGATCATTTTCTGGACCAAATTCGCTTTATAGTAGGTTGGGGGCTCCGTGAACGTATATGGGACCCGTAGTTACAGGCTTAGGCTTAGGCTTTTGCAACTGTTGACAATCCAATCCTGGGCAAAAAGCAAACATCTAGGCTTCGTCTATCAATCAGCAGATTGGCCTCGCCCAGAACTCTTTTTGGGACCCCAAACACCCAAAATGTATTCCTTGACTATTTGGAAAGAAATATTATTCAACAAAGATTTTCTTTTCATTTATCAACACACTAATTAATTACAGCATTTTAACTACAATATGTCCTAAGTAAATATACAATATATACAAAAATGAGAAAAAAACAGTGGTGGAAGATACTGAATCTTTAGGCATCGTAGAATTCCTCCCCATCGACCTCTACTCGTACCGTGCCCAAAAGGCTGCCGGCATTACCCCGCTGAATAGCGATGAAAGAAATTGGTTTTGGTTAATGTGTATTCACCTATGTCTAACTTGAACAACAGGCGTTACTTTATGAATATGGGCCATTCTCGAAGTTGAATAAACTGTATTTATAGCGATAAATTGTCTTGTACGTTTAGTATCTTATCAATAAGTCAAGAGATGATATAGCATTGGATGATTATGATAACGGACTGATAAAATAATAATATTGAAATCTTTTAATTGAACATAATCTATCTAGCCTGAAATGGTAATCAATATTAAAAAATATATATAGTGGACTATAATATAACCCAAGTATTGTTTAGTCTAACTCACAGTAACTGAAACCAAAATTCCACGCAAGCCTTCACATTATATTAGTAAATACCTACCCATCATATCCAACCCACTTTTATTATTATAAACATTTCACGTTTCACAGAATCTTTTTCCTCATCTTTTTCATCTATACCTACATATAATAAAAATGAAACCGATCGATGTCTGTACATGGAATGGATATGAAAACCACTGTTATTGGGGGGGGGTCTATATTTGATTGCGGTTTTCACTAATTGATTGAGGTAGGCTTCGCTTAACATTTAGTGTTTATTAAAATGAAATCAATTAACAAGTAAAAAAGTTATGACAATATATAGTTACAGGCCAGGTTATGTACTCCAGAATCTTTGGCTCAGCAAGGGTCTCCATAGAGTTCATTTCGTTCTCGAAGAATCCAACAGAAAAGTGAACAGCAACATTGTAATAAGGAATGAGACAGAAAGTATTTGCTCCTGGTACAGTCAGCATCAGAAAAATGTTGACGAGTAGAGTACTCAAAATAATCTTAAAACCAAAATTTCAATATTATATTGATAATTAGAGTACTCAAAAAGTTGTAAGCATCCAGAGTAGTCAAACTATCTTAACAATCGATCTTCCAGAAACATGTTAGTAAGCAGAGTGTTCATTTTCATATACACAATCACGCTACTCAATGGTATCTAATCAAACAAAGTGTTCAAAATATCTGGACAATGTCATTTAATCGCATTTTGCATCCCTTTTTTACTTATGTAGCCATCCTTTACACATGATGATGGCATAATGTGAGATAGATGTATAAGTTAGAAAAGGATAGAAAATCTGTCAAATAAATGACAATTTCTTTTGTATTTTTTATAGTTGCCAGTTGCTTAAGCCATAAACTATCCACTTGAATTGGTGAGAAAAGAGTATGAATACTTACGTAAAAAATAAAGGGTCCTGCAACGCAAGATACACCTATGTACTCAAAAATCCACTTCTCGTATTCTCTAATACGCATTATGACTACATCGACATGACATAGACGCAAAATGTCTACTCTTTGAAAATAGGTACAGTTAGATACGAAACTATTGTACAAACATATCATAATAGAGTGTTTTTTTATAATAGATTATAATTCATAATAGAAGTTTTTTTTATACGTCATAATCCGCAATTTTCACCTTCTTTCTCTCTGAAATAGTTATTAAAGTTAAACCTATTTTATTTTTACTTTTTACCCGAAAAGAGACCAAAGCTGAAAAGATTTCGATGAAAGTGGTCACAAATAAAGGTATATAAGAGTGTATGAAATATAAATCGATACTAAACCGTGAATTTTTGGCGCTATATCTAATGGATTTTGTTATTTTTTAAATTAAATAATGTATAGAATACAAAAAAAATACATAAAAAAGACCAAAAAAGCAGGCGGAGGTACCCATTTGTAATTCATAAATCCAATGATAAAGGTTCCGCCTGCTATCACTTATTTCGGTCTTTTCAGGAGCAGTCGTGTTTTTTATTTTTAATAATTATTCCATCGACAGAAAAAATTAGAAATACGGAACCCTATTCCATACTATGATTTATTTTAATACTAGCTGTGCCTGCGACTTAGTCCGCGTGGACTTATATCTACTTATGTAGGTTTAAAGTAATTTACACATCATACGAGTATTTATTTCTTACGTATTCATACTCTTTTCCCACCAATGCAAGGGGATAGTTTATGGCTTACAACTGGCAACTATACAAAATACAAAAGAAATTGTCATTAATTTGACAAATTTTCTATCCTGTTCTAACTTATACACCTATCTCATATCATCCCATCATCAGTGTAAAGGATGGCTACATAAGTAAAAAAGGGATGCAAAATGCGATTAAATGACATTGTCCAGATATTATGAACACTTTGTTTGACTAGATACCATTGAGTAGCGTGATTGTGTATATGAAAATGAACACTCTGCTTACTTACTTGTTTCTGGAAGACCGGTTGTTAAGATAGTTTGACTACTCTGGATGCTTACAACTTTTTGAGTACTCTAATTATCAATATAATATTGAAATTTTGGTTTTAAGATTATTTTGAGTACTCTACTCGTCAACATTTTTCTGATGCTGACTGTACGATCCGGAACGAGAGTCGCCAGCCTTTTCTTTTACTCGTCGCCCTAAACGCGCCTGGCTAAGTCGAAGGCTTGGCTTGGAGTACCTGTTATGGTGAATGCCGTCTTGAGAGCAGCGCTGCACCCAGGGTAAACTTTGCGTGATGTTGTCGCGTCCTGAAAGGGCCGAAAAGTTAATATTAGGTTCAAGATAAATAATATCTCATCTAAGTAAAGTTTTCAGTATCGGAAACCAGGGCTAGGAAGGCCAAAAAGGGAAGAAAAAATCCTTCGGCTTTATCATAGGAAATTCTTTGTAGGCATTTCAGAATCAATAAAAGTGAAGAAATGCATAGAAAAACTGCGGTAATTGTTTTAAATTGCTAATCTGATAATTTTTACCATTCGATGTCAGGGTTTACTCGCCGAGATTCTGTGTCTGTTTCAATGTTACCTTTTGTATTGTTATATGATGCGAATATCTGAATTTTTCGCTCCTCGCACCATTGCAATTTAATTTTGTCAAAACATTCATGTGGTGTAATTGGATACCCCCATCCTATTAATGCATATAGTTGATAGCCGTCGTGTTATCGACTTGTAACAGTATATTACAATTTGTTCCTATCGGGAGCAAAGCACTTCAAGCCCAGAAAAATAGCGAGCAGCTCTAGGTAATTTATATGAAAACTAGCTTTTACCCGCGGCTCCGCCCGCGTGGATGTCGGTTTTCGCGACCAAACATAGCCTATGTCCTTTCTCATGGTCTGATCTACCCCTATACCAAATTTCATCAAAATCGGTCCAGTGGTTTAGGTGTGAAAGCGTAACATACAGACAGACAGACAGACAGACAGAGTTACTTTCGCATTTATAATATTAGTACCTATTTTAATACATATAGCTGGTAGCCGTCGTGTTATCGACTTGTAACAGTATATTACAATTGTTCCTATCGCGAGCAAAGCACTTCAAGCCCAGAAAAATCGCGAGCAGCTCTAGGTAATTTATATGAAAACTAGCTTTTGCCCGCGGCTCCGCCCGCGTGGATGTCGGTTATATCGACCAAACATAGCCTATATCCTTTCTCATGGTCTAATCTACCCCTATACCAAATTTCATCAAAATCGGTCCAGTGGTTTAGGCGTGAAAGCGTAACATACAGACAGACAGACAGACAGAGTTACTTTCGCATTTATAATATTAGTACCTATTTTAATACATATAGCTGGTAGCCGTCGTGTTATCGACTTGTAACAGTATATTACAATTGTTCCTATCGCGAGCAAAGCACTTCAAGCCCAGAAAAATCGCGAGCAGCTCTAGGTAATTTATATGAAAACTAGCTTTTGCCCGCGGCTCCGCCCGCGTTGATGTCGGTTATGGCGATCAAACATAGCCTATGTCCTTTCTCATGGTCTAATCTACCCCTATACCAAATTTCATCAAAATCGGTCCAGTGGTTTAGGCGTGAAAGCGTAACATACAGACAGACAGACAGACAGAGTTACTTTCGCAATTATAATATTAGTATGGATATGGATATGGATTAATCAGTCCAACCCCCTTTTTTTGTTTTCGTGCGGAAATCCCCTCGGATACCCCCCTGCCGGAGTCGGACTGGAACCGACTAAAACTGCACGCCGACAGGCCGGAGGTGAGGTTGTCATTGACATATCCCTCGCACCCCGGCTGACCCAGGGCCATCCCTTAAGGTTTGGCCCTCCTCGGGAGGGGGGACATCGGTATCCCCAACTCGCCCCCGGAATGGGGAGGTGCGCTTTTCAGCGCGCCGCCGCCGTGGCCTGCTTCTGCTGGGGTGACAGGCGGCTCCACCCGTCAACCCCAGGCCCGCGCTCATGGGGGACGGAGGTCAGTCAGTGCCCTCCGACGCCCGAGTTGCATGAGCGCGCGGGCGGCGCGATCCGCGAGTCTCTCTCACTCGCACCGCCTCTCCCGTTCCGCCGTCTCCTTCACGACCATTACCTGCTCGCTGAAGGAGACGCCGGCCGCCCACGCGTCCGCACAGCAGACCATTGCTGTGAGCAGGGTGGCGAGGGTGAGAACTCTCACTCCCAGGGCCGCCACTAGCTCCCGCCTCGGTCCGGCCCATGCCGGACACTCAGTGAGCGTGTGCAGCCCTGTGTCCTCGCTCGCGTCGCAGACTGGCTCGCCCATGTTCACAGTAAGCACCCCAACCTGTCCGTGATGCGTCAATGAATATTTCTAGGTCTTATTTGAGTGTTACGAGAACATTTGATGCGAAAAGTATGTTATTTGACAAACAATGTGGGATCCGATAATATATCAATATGTGGTTTAAACTTTGTGTCGTATCTATTATTATATTTCGAGGTTAACATTGCCTAATGACACCTAATTCTATCAATTTTTGAATAGCTAATGTAATTTCCTGTTCCTCACTAATTGAAAAAGTCTTGGAAGGTGTTTTACACGGAGTTAATTTTTGAGTGAAGGTATTTTATAGCCATTATGAATGCATTTAAGTATAACAGATTGTTTTGTGACATTATGTCAACAATAGTAACATTGCTGTAGTCTATCAGCATGAACCTGTATTGATGATGCGGCGGGGCACGCCTGATGGGCGCGGGCGTCGACGTTGTTCGACGATTTGATGCTGAAGGTGGAGCTGGAGCACGTCGGCCTCGGTTTCGGTAAGCTGCGCTGCGCCCCCCCCTGGCTGACTGCTGGAATCCAGGAGGGCCTGACCAGTTTCCCTGGTATCGAGGTCGGGTGGCTGCCGGTGTGCCGGTCGTAACGCAGGGTGAGCTGGCGACTCTGTTGGAGGCGGCGGTGGTGCCTCAAGCAGGGGAAGGACATCGCTGTGTGACTGGCATGTGGTTCCGTTTTCTATGTAAATAAAATATTTTATTAGAAAACTGAAGGTGCTTCGTAGTTTTTTACTTTTTGTACCTCATACTGAACCATCGTGTTAATTCATGGTTATCATCCAGGAACGTTTATAGACGTGAACTCCTTGGATAACTTTATAGATTACTAGCTTTTTGCCCGCAGCTCCGCTTGCGTGGATATCGGTTATCACCACCAAAAGTCTTTATTAGGTAACGTACCGATACGATGGGACCTGAACCTGGGAACAGGAAGACAGACAAATGGACAGTGGAGTCTTAGTAATAGGTCGACCTTATTACTAACACTCAACTGTCCATCTATCTGTTTGTCTGTCACCAGGTTGTATCTTATGAAAGCATTGCTGACGACCTTGGTGAAGTCAGTAAGTGAAGTGTGCTACGGGCGCAGATTTGGCCATACTCCGGGCAGTTTTACAGCCGGTATCAGGAGCATGATTGCACGCGTTGCCTTCGCCTCACTTGGGCACTTTACTGAATGGCAAAATGTCTGCGGGTGGTGTTGGCTTTCCCCATGAGCTGCAAGGAATGTGAACCCCATAGATACACCTGTGGTTCCATGATGAGATAGAACGGTCGATGGACGACGACGGTATATTTAGTAGCAACCCATTACTTATGTAAACTTTTGGGAAGTAATTTCCTTTCATTCAAGAGATTGGGATCTATTGTGATGTTTGAATGAATTTTATAGCATTAAGAATGGTAACTATTGAAATCAAATACATGGAGAAAAACGAATCTGTTCGGGCGGAACTCAAACACGCGATCTTTCCCTGACAGGAATAGAAGAAAAAATAGTTTTTTCCCCATGTATTCGATATGTACAGTCAGTGTCAGATAAAAGCAACATAAACTGTTTTATTGATTTCAAATGTACTATTGTCCGAACTAAAGGTGTGTAAAAAATATGTGAACAATCAGTCAACAGGAAGAGCGGTAAATTAAGGCATTAAATTCGAAATACATCGGGCAAAAATAAAGCACTCAAATGGGACTTGAACCCACGTCCTTTCCCTTACAGGGGGAATGCTCTTCCAAATGAGCTATTGAGCCACACCTGAATCACTTCAAATTTCCCTTCTCTTTATATCCGTCTTTAAGGGCGACGGTGGAGCCATCTACCAACTTTACGAACTGTTGGAACCAATTAATGATTTTTCAACCATTTTCAAACATTGAAATTGGATGACTCCGCTCAAATAATTGAATGAAATTTTTTGCAGCATTTAAGCACGAAACATCGAACTTAAAAAGTTGCAGAGTGGCGGAGTCAACAGTTTCGTTGGTTGAGGCTAACATTGTATTGGAATGTGCGTATAATCAACCTCTTCCCATAAGCATGGCGTTGCATACTGATCTTTATGTAACAGTGCAGCGATTCCACAGTATCACCACCCATTTTATGTTTCTTTAGTTTCTGTAGAAAATAGTGAACAAGATAATAATAATGATAGCAATGAAAATAGTGATTAAGTACTGCTTTTCATTCTTTTTATTTCTTTATATTTTTTACATTACAATTGTGATCTCATTAAGGACTTTTTACTCATTAAAAACCATATTTTGATAAATTTTATGAATTTTCTTTTATTTTCCCTTAGAGATACCGATAACAATGTATTTACATGATCTGTTTACAACGATTACATTAAATATGATTACCAGAAAGATCTATAATTTTGCAGTTACTATACTTTACCATTATAAGGTTATTAAACTGTTTACCGTGATAAGTCAGTAACTGAACATTACATTTATCTACTAATGAGTTACAATGTGTAACTCTGCGATTGTGTGCGGAATAGGTATTATAGAGATGTGCATTTTGAGTCACGAGAGATAAAAGTGTCGGCCTGAGTGCAATAGCCTCTTAGCCATCCCTACGTCGGCTGAGGCTCAGACATTGTATAGATTAGCGGAATGAGGTTTAGAGTAGATCTGTGTGTTCTGTAAACTGATTTTGTGTATATTATGTGTGTCTTCAGGGGGCGATATGGTCGCGATGCGACAAAGTCCTTCAATAAATAAATATTTAAAAAAATCAACTATAGAAAACATACATCGTTGTAGAACTTAGTAAAGTAGTGATAAATCTATGATTTTTAAGAAAATAAATATTACAAGAATAATTTGGCAAGTAGCGTTGCTGGAATATTATTGATAGTTCATGGTGGTATTATATCAATACACTAAAAACTTTTAGAAATTATTTTCGGTTATTTGAACTTTGGTAATATCTAATTCTGTGTTTAATCAATAGTCACACGGCTAACTATGATCTGTTTGGGCACAAAGTAGTTTTTCCGTCGTATTAAAGTGTTCAATAATCAATCAATAATCAACTTTATTTCGTTCAACATTGGTACAAAGGTGTTACATTAAATAATATGCTCTTCCATGTTCCGCCTAAAGGCATACGAAAGTAGTAATACAATTTTAGATAGTCGGTACAAAATCAAAATATCAATTGCATTATTTTTATATTGAACAATTTATCTTTTATAGAAAAGTTAGACCCGAAAAACACTTATCTTCTTTTCCTGTAAAATATGATTTTTGCGATTAACGGTTTATTCCTCGGGGACGTTTTATATATGTATTTGTAAGTAAGTACTCACCTGAATTTTCCTCTGATTCTGAGGACGATAGTACAAATACACGACGCCGACATTTCTCGGCACAATGAATCACAATTCGTTCCTGGGGACGACGCTTAGACATTTTTTTTATTTACTTTAAAAGGATGGTAAGTGTGCGTTTCTTCCCGCGAACGGGAAAACAATGACGAGCCGGCGCGCAGTAAACACACTAGGAAGCGTTAGACTCGCGTACACTATGGCCCACACTCGGCCACTGCAGGTCATCGCCATTGTATACACGGGTAAATGAAATACAGTGGTGTATAATTTGTATACCGTGGCGGGCAATTGGATTGTTGCCAGTTCTCATAGTACAAGTTCACATAATGGCCCATGACGGGCCACTGCACTCCATCGCCACTGCGTACACGTTCAATTGTGGACAGTGTTGTACGATGGGCCATCTGGCGTAGCATTGCCTGTCGTGCCTACACAGTCGCCCATTAGTGATGTACAAACTCATAAAAAACCCATCCAAAGTTAACCCGAGTTGAAAGCACATTGACAGGATTTGGACCAAACATGGGAGTAATTTTAAATGATTTTCGAGATCAAATGACTTAAAAAAAATGAATCCCGAGATAGTTTTTATGAGCTTAAGTAATTGTCAATATTTTCTAATATTGGAGCCTCCACGTGAATTTTGCAAGCCAATTTGGAGACTTAATGTCTACTTCAGCTCATTTGACCGGTGTTTAAAATGAAGCTTTGCAGCTTGATCGATGTTTGAAATGAAGCTTTTAAAAGATAACAATTTATGATTAAATTAAATTTGACTGAATTTTTTATAGCATTTTTAATGCTAACTTTAAAGTTCAAAAAACATCGGAAATAATGAAACGCTCAATACGATCCTGACAGTTAAAGATAGATCGCATCTACGGATAAAGTGTTCGGCTGTTTAAATTCAAAACATAGTAACTCCTATTTCATACCAATTTCGTAAAATAAAATTATACGGCGATGCGCTTTCCCGCAAAAAAAATCAGTTACCATGTTTTTAATTTAAACAGCCGATACGTCAAATTTGACTGTTGGGATCTATTGTAAGTATGTTATTGGGAACGGCCGTTAGGTGTCATCTACCACCGCAGACACCACCGTCGCCCTTAAAGACGGATATAAAGAGAAGGAAAATTTGAAATGAATCAGGTGTGGCTCACTAGCTCAGTTGGAAGAGCATTCCCCCTGTAAGGGAAAGGTCTTGAGTTCAAGTCTCACTTGAGCGTTTCATTTTTTCCGATGTTTTTCGAACTTTAAAGTTAGCATTAAAAATGCTATAAAAAATTCAGTCAAATATTCGGGCGGAGTCATCAAAATTCAATGTTTAAAAATGGTTGAATAATCATTCATTATTTCCAACAGTTCGTAAGAATGTTGGTAGATGACACCACCGTCGCCCTTAAAAACGGATATAAAGAGAAGGAAAATTTGAAATGAATCAGGTGTGGCTCAATAGGTCAGTTGGAAGAGCATTCCCCCTGTAAGGGAAACGTCGTGAGTTCAAGTCTCACTTGAGCGTTTCATTTTTTCCGATGTTTTTCGAACTTTAAAAAAAAATTATTAACAGTTGATGATATGTGCTTAATATTTATACGAAATACGACTCGAGTTTGGAAGAATTTAACTCGAGTTAATTGAAGTTAAGTACAGCTTGAAATTATATATATTATAGATAGTTTACATTTTCCCATTGCGCATTGTAGAGCATGGCCTATCCCTGGCCATTGTGTAGACGGGGGATGCTATACAGTGGCGTACGATTGAGCACCGTCCCGCGTAGTTGGCATGCTCATACATACGAAACGACCATGTGGTCGTGACGTATGTATGAGCAATGCGGCATTGTGTGCGCATCGTGGAGCATGGCCGAGCGTAAGCCACAGTGTACTCGAGCCTTAAAGTACTAAATATTGTTTATTTATATATCTGAAGCATGAAGCTACGAAAACATAATGATAAATTCGAGGAAAGTACAAAGTTCGGTCATCCATTCTCGACCAGGACTGATTAAACTGTGCATAGTTCCTTTGTCTGGTGCAGAACGAAATTCAGATAACGTTTAACACCTTAACCTTTTTGACCCCTCAGCATCAGTAATATCTTGACTACAAAGACACAGGCAGATCTTAATACCTTTAAAACTTATAAATACACCACATCATTTATGTTATCACGTTACTGTCCATCCCGAGGTTGTCTGGATGAAAATAACTTCCAGCGATAAGGCCGCCCATTGTACAATGAACTGTATAATTTATATGCTACTTACTTGCACTACTGTAAATTTATTAGTGTACAATAAAGAGTTATCTATCTATCTATCTACCTATCTATAACTAAGGTATTAAGAACAAGTTAAACTGTTTTATTGATATACATTGTATAATAGGCACAATTCAAGTAGTACTTCCTAGCTAAAGGTGTGTACCACATAAGTATTAGAACAATCAGTCAACAGGATGGTGGAATACTGAGGTATTAAGATCATTTTGAGTAGGTACTTTGTTCGTCAAGATCAATCTGGTCCTGCCTGTACCTATTATGTTATCGCGACAAAAACGTAGCCTATGCTCTTTATCAAGGTCTAATCTACCCCTATACCAAATTTCACCCAAATCGATCCAGTGGTTTAGGCGTCAAAGCGTAAAATACTGATAGACAGACAGAATTACTTTCGCATTTATAATATTAAGTATAGATGTGTGATGGCCATACACACAAGTGGATTCTAAAAATAGTTATTCAAGTACATAAGCAGGTAGTTTTATCATTTCTTATCATTTACTATATATACTGCCAATTTCCTTTAGCAGTCCGAACATCAACGAGAGTGATCAATTGTTCATCAAAAATATCTTTAAACAGTATTAATGAAAATTCAATTTTTTCTTTTGATTGCGTCCGTGGTCGTGTATAAATTGTGTGAAGGGAAAGTATTCACACGATGCCAGTTAGCAAAAGAGCTGATAAAAATTGATTTGGTTCCGAAAACGTTTTTGGGAAACTGTAAGTAATGTTTTTTACTTTTATAATCTGCTAAGCAAAGAGTACCTATTCACCATAATAATATTTCTATTTATCAGTTGGTAAATGCATCCAGTCTCGCAATACCCTATCTAATTTATTCTTATGTTGCTTTATACTATTACTTGTAGACATGCAAACCCATGGGAATTTCCACTCAAAACACCACAATAAAAATATTTTGAATGTTTATCAGTGGTTTTCCCGATTAAGTTTTATGTTGACGTAAAATAATAATTTACTATTAAGTGTTAATAACCCTAAGATCAAAACAAATAGAAATAATGTATCATATATCGTACAACAGCCATTTTGCAATATTAATGCGATATCTTCTTATCACTAACAACAAACAAACAGTTACATTGTAGCTACAACGTAGGTAACTGAATTGGTATTTGGTATTGGTAATTGGTCTGTATATCGAAAGCCTATGGAGATTCAAAGTTTCTGGCTAGGCTAGCAAAAAATCATAACCGTCCGTTTGCTTTACCATAGGTGGGTAAAAATATTTGTTGACTAACCTGTCTTTCATAAAATAAGTGGCATTTTAGATAAGGTTTATCTTAAGCTATCGATGTCAAAAGAAGTAATTACAGTAATTAGCCGAACGTGACTCTGACACAGGCTTTTCTCTCAGGGTCAGGGTAGAAGTCTCGTCTATTGCTCTGGTACGAGAAATCATGGCCCGTTTTGAAATTTAATCGGGATTGGCGCTTTATGCTAGATATTATCGCTGCTAAGGGAAAAATGAAGCAAGAATACACTTAGAACATAATTAACGCTGTTTCTAATTATACTGTGGAGTAGTGAAGTATAGGCAACCAATTACGCAGTCAAACGCAGTAGGTATTTTACTGACTGACTAAATTTGTTATTTTTTACTAAACGTCAAAACGATAACTTTACAGGTAACTTGTATGAAATAAAACCAAAATTAAAAATTTTGAAAAAAACCCACGACGGTTACAAAATAATTTCAAAAGCATTAAATAATTGAAAAGTAAATAAAAAATTTAAAAAACCCCCGACACAAAAATTTCCCCCAAAAATTTAATAATAAATCGTGTTGGTTAGCCCTTTAACTTTGGTATAGGTACCTAGTAATATTTTGATTCAAGCGTTTTTGTGTCGGGGGACCCTGGATCATTCTGATAATACGGGGGTGCTTTGCCGGTTAGGGGTCCCCCGACACAACATCGCTTGAATCAAAATATTACTAGGTACCTATACCAAAGTTAAAGGGCTAACCAACACGATTTATTATTAACTTTTTGGGGGAAATTTTTGTGTCGGGGGTTTTTTAAATTTTTAATTTACTTTTCAATTATTTAATGCTTTTGAAATTATTTTGTAACCGTCGTGGGTTCTTTTCAAAATTTTTAATTTTGGTTTTATTTTAAACTTTTTAGAGTGCATAGATATTATGCACATAACGCACCGCACCAGGAGTTCAGCCGAATTACCCTATGGATGCTATCAACGCTTCTGCTACAGTAGTTTTATCTATATTAGATACTAATTTGCAAATAAACTTCTATTGAGGCTTTGCTGTAATTCTACTCGATAAATGGTATCGTAGAATAGTAAGTGAAATAATTTTCAATTTCATCTAAAGAAAGCTAGAATAACATCTCAAATTAGAAAAAATGCAGTTAGGTACTGATTTATTAATCTGCGATGAACCTGTGAATGATTTTTTAATTCAATAATAACATGAGCTGGGAGTACCTCCACATGGTGTAGGCGGAAACAGTTTCTAATACTGGCTGAAACTCCCCAAAACATTATAGGAAACTTTGCTGACGGAGAAACTGTACGAATATATCCCACCATACAACTCGTAAATGCGTACAATCAGATAATGTTGTCTAAATTAACCACGAAATTGTTCGAGATAAATGCACGAGATGAGTCCAGGGAACCCAAAAATTATGGCCAAAATCCTCCACCTGGTGCGATTCCAGTGGACCCAAATAACACAGGAGCCCTAGTATCAGTAGTATATAAAGTTGGGTGTAGGCACACGAGTGATGTTAAGAATGGATATTAAGGTCAGCGAAGGATTAGTAAATGGTAGCATGGGGGTAGTTCGGGGATTTGAGTGGGAAGGTCTAAGGAGAGACCAGTTGGAAAACGGAGGATTGCCTAAGAAAGTTCTTGTATAATTTGATGACCTTTCTATCGGCAGAAGTCGTCAGGATGCAAATGGTTGGGTGGATATAGCTCCAGCGAGAGTATCTTTTCAAGGAAATAAAGGTTTTGGGAAAATAGAAAGAGCAATGATTCCACTCATACTAAGTTGGGCCGTTACTGTACATAAACTGCAGGGCACTACAGTCGATAAGGCGGTTATATATCTTGGACCCAAAACATTCGCCAAAGGGCAAGCTTATGTCGCGTGTAGTTATATCTGATCTAGATCAAAGGAAAGTTTTCAACAACCCACATAATAGCATAGCGTTGAAAGAATTAGAGCGATTGAGAAGCACTTTACGCCGACTACAAATCGAGGAAATGGAAGAAAGGCCATAAACTTTTGTTCGTATTTTGTACCACATACATTTTTGCGCTTAAATCGTGTACAATATATTATGTATTAATATTTTTTTCAAAAATAAAAGTATCTACATAACTGCTTCCTACAGAAGTAATTACCTATCGAGTTTACTTATTATTTAGTACCTAATATAAATGCCGACTCGTAGTTCTTGGGAAAAATTACAACATGTATTTGCATAACTAAAAACTGCATCAAAATCGGACTAGTAGTTTTGGAGAAAAATGTCATCATTGATTTGCATTAAAAATGCTTGCTGAAGCGTCCCCTGTTGTCATCGTAACACCTATCTAAGAACAGGCACCAATGAAATCCGAACCTATAACTGACAATATGGATTTGCCCTAAAAAGGTTTACTGCAGCGCCCCCTAGTGGGTTGTCACCGTAACACCTATCTAAGAACTTGCCGCAATCAAACCCGAGCCCATAACTGAAAACTGCATCGAATCGAACAAGTAGTTTTGGAGAAAAATGGCAACATGGATTTGCACCAACGATGTTTGTTGCAGCGCCCCCTGGTGAATAGTCACCCTAAAACCTATCTAAGAGCAGGCACCAATCAAACCCGAACCCATAACTGACAATATGGATTTGCCCTAAAAATGTTTTCTGCAGCCCCCCTAGTGGGTCGTTACCGTAACACCTATCTAAGAACATGCACCAATCAAACCCAAACCAATAATTGTTAACTTCATCAAAATCGGACTTGTAGTTTTGGAGAAAAATGGCAACATTGATTTGCATTAAAAATGCTTGCTGTAGCGCCCCCTGTTGAGTTGTCATTGTAACACCTATCTAAGAACATGCCCCAATTAAAGTCGAACCTATAACTGAAAACTGCATCAAAATTGGATTGGTAGTTTCGGAGAAAATGGCAACATGGATTTGCACAAACAAACACACAAACATCCTCTCACCCCAAACGCATATACCGTCTCCTTTCCGTCGTGGGTAAAAAGATTTAGTGACTTTATAAAATTTAATGGTCAAATCAGTTACTATTATAGGTTGAGTGGATGAATAAAAATAAATAAAAACTATAAAATAAGAACCGACGCAATTATTAGCGCTCTTTTACTATTATTAATTTAATAAGCTCGGTTAGATTATATATTTTAACTATAGGATAATACCGAATTGCTCTCCCCTCCAACTACCTGCACTCATTCTTCTTATCTTTGTAAATTTCTCGAATCTCATCGAATAGGTACTATTAGTCACCTATCCTTGTATGTACCCATATAAATAAAATCACAACAGACAGACTTACCCCATTTATTACATACGGCTCCCCATTTTGGTATATAATAGGGATTAGGGATTGAAAGTGGCCTTTATCCTGTTTCTAATCTTTTTTTTTATATAAAAGGACACGTCAATCTGACTCCACCTCGCCTGATGGTAAGCTAAAGGCAAAGTCTCGGAAAGAGGGTCACCATCGTAAACATGTACCATGTTAACAGTGGTGGCACTCAGCATGAAGGCCTCATCAGATGCCTTTTTACGCCCCACTTAAAGGACCCGGGACTGTAGGAAGGAGGAAACACAAATAATTGTGTGATTAACTGTCAAAACAAAGTCCTTCTCTTTAAATTGAATACAATATAATCAACTTTAGCATTAACAATATTTCTATGGGTACCGACTGGGCGCATGGGAACTGCAGCCAAGATTTGGGGTTCAAGCCACCTCATCTGCAAGTCGATACACCTTCTGGCTGATTAATTGGTGAGGTCTGGGTACACACAAGCTAGTTAACGTGTAATGTGTATAGTTGGGGCCTAGACAGCGCTGTGTAAAATGCGTGGAATATTCATTATTATTTATTTACTTAGTAGACAATCAATAAATTAGCCTATTCAAGTCCACTGCTAGACAATAACTCGAGACAAAATACTATACCAAAGAGGAATCACACAAACAATCAATGTAACACTATAAAAACAAGCAAAAAACGTATACAAACTGGTAAAGTTTAATCAGCTGACATTAACATTCTAAGCATCCACAATCTTGTTGAAAAATTACCCGTGTTGCGATGTAATAAGAGTTAGTATTATCTTTATAGGATAATTACTAGATTCAATGTATTCATAATCACAGTTACAGGCATGTGGGTAACACGTGTAGTTGTAGTACTAGTTTTACATTATTATTGTGTGTGCTGTGTCTTCGGCAAGAGATACGAGACCAGATGCAAGTTAGTGCGAGAGTTATTAAAAGTCGGTGTGCCTAATGATTTGTTCCTTGGACAATGTAAGTTTTGTGTGTTAATCTTAGGCGTTACATGAAAAGTCGTAAAAACGTATTTTACGACTTTATGACTTATATTACCATATACAAGATAAGTGATTTAGATTGAACATAGTCAATAGATACAAACTTAGGCCCATATTGAGATAAACTATCCTAGTACATGTTGGTCCATTGGGATATTAAAACCGTAACAGTCAACGCAATTGATTTGGTGACGACATCGTGAGGTAGCAGACACAACGTGCGCGCTCATATTATAATTATTTTTGTAAGACGTAGTTGTTTATTTGCTCTCGAGTAAAAACATGTTATTTATTTGAGTAGATGCTATAAACATCTAATTTACTTTATACAATCATTTGCAAATAAGATAAAACAAGAAACTAAAGTCTATGCGCATATGGGAAAGAGCCGTGGCAACATCATTGAGATCCATTCCAACCTTACTGCAAGTCGATGGACTTGGGGCACTCTGGGACAGTTTTCTTCTCCGGCTTGGGAGATCAGAAGACAGTCGCACCCGAATAGTCGACATACCTATTATAAACAGTTTTATTTTTCTTGAGATTTTCCAATTTACTATTCTCAGCAGACACTTTAAGGGTTCCGTAGCCAAATGGCAAAAAATGGAACCCTTATAGATTCATCATGTCTGTCTGTCTGTTTGCCCGTCTGTATGTCACAGCCACTTTTCTACGAAAGTATAAAGACTATTTTGTTGAAACTTGGTAAGTAGATGTATTCTGTGAACCGCATTAAGAATTTCGCACAAAAATAGAAAAAAAATTTAGGGGTCCCCATTCTTAGAATTGAAACTCAAAAAAAAATTGTTCATCAAACCCATACGTTGATGATAGTATCTATAGATAGGTCTTCAAGAATGTTATTGAAGTTTCTAACATTTTTTTTCTAAAGTGAATAGTTTGCAAGAGATACACTTCTAAAGTAAAAAAAATTGCCTAACGTAACTTCTAAAATAAGAGAATGGTAAATCTAAAAAAAATATATGATGTACATTGCCATGCAAACTTCCACCGAAAATTGGTATTCTAAATAGTTTTTTTTAATACGTCATAAACTGCAATGTTCGCCTTTCATTCAAATAACTCAAAAATAATAAAAAAAACATACAAACTACAAAAACTTTTATATTATGTTACTCGCTGCGACGGAAACCTTCATGGGCGAGTCCGCCTCGCACTTGGCCGATTTTTTTTTAATTTCTATTAAGTATAACTTTCGAAACTATCTTTATAGTCGTCTTAAAATAGAACTAGCAATATGTTAATATTATTGTGATTTCTGTACTAAAAGTCAACGTTAAGATCCATAATGGATGAATAGCAGGTATTTACTTTTTAAAAGTCATGTCCTTATGCAATAAATACAGCAAACCAGTCACGTCGAGTGTTATAAGGATTTTTTTTTGCATAATGTTTTCTAATTTGCACGAATGATTTGAAATTCCGAATACGTATTTAAATTTTCTAACTACGAAATAATTGTTACTTTTCGCTCTGTTCGTATACAAATAATGAATGTCTTATGCTAGTAGCGTAGTAAACCGTACAGAGAATGTCTACCTAGAGGTGAAAAACGTGAGAAAAGAAATGACACGTATTTTACTAGAATAGAATCCTGATTCTGTTTGGATAAGATAAGCGTACCCGTGTTAATCTTTACTAATATTATAAATGCGAAAGTAGCTCTGTCTGTCTGTCTGTATGTTACGCTTTCACGCCTCAACCACCGAACCGATTTTGATGAAATTTGGTATAAGGGTATATAAGACCTTGAGAAAGGACATAGGCTATGTTTGGTCGCGATAACCGACATCCACGTGGGCAGAGCCACGGGCAAAAGCTAGTCTGAATAAATAGCATGTTATTGGTGAATGAATCATTATCGAATACAAACAAACGAATCTTTCCTCTTAAGATTGTTTTTTTTTAAATTTATTTATTTCATGCACAAGTGTACAAAGGCGGACGTAATAGGTGGTGCAGAGAACAACAGAGTAGGTGCATTATCGAAAGGTAAACTTAATAAATACTTAATTTACATAAATAAGATAGATAGTACCTAAATAGGTACTAATATACGCATACACATTATAGCCAAATATAGTAATACAGATAGATACACTCAACTACCCATACATAAATATAAATATATATACATAAAAGTATAAATAAATATAAGCAAATAATATGTACATACACACATATAAATAACCATTCATATTTACATGAGATGACTATCAAGATTCCCCCAATTTTTCGAGCATGAGTTTCCGAACCCCCAGTTTGAACGTGCAACGGCTAGTGGCCCTCCTGATCCCAAGAGGCAGATGGTTCCAAAGAAATATAGATTGTACAGGAAAAGAAGAGTGGACGAAATCAGTGCGATGAGTAGGACAGCGTAAGACGAGGTTATTTGTTATTATGTTAGTATAGGTTATTTGTTGAACGAACCCTACCTATAGTTAAACAACAAATTTTCATTTTATAATGTAACTAGCCTTTGCCCGCGGCTTCGCCCGCGTGGATGTCGGTTATCGCGACCTAACATAGCCTATGTCCTTTCTCAAGGTCTTATCTACCCTTATTGGTTGAGGCGTGAAAGACAGAAAGACATACAGAGTTAATTTTGCATTTATAATAATTATTAGAATGGATTTCGCGAACGATTAGGTATGTTGTGTGGAACAGTTCAAGTTCAAGTTCAAGTATTATTATTAATCTGCCTGTGTAGAGTAAATTATGTTATCGCGTTAACGATCGTGATTGATTCTTTATCCAATTTATACACTTGTCATGATCCTTACGTTATGATAAAGAAAACGTATGATATTTTATCATAATTTAGTAAACCTATTGCCCGGTGGTCGAAACTCGACCTTAATTAATTTAAAAATTACAGGTTCGAACATTATAAAAGTTTCTATATATTGAAATTTTCTTTCAAAAAGAGCTGTATTTCAGTTTAAAAGACTATGGACCAATAATAATCATAATTATGTCTCAAGTTGACCACAGACTAACAAAACAGGTGTCGGAAATTTTGTATTCTCCGTCCGCGCAATTTTCGTTAAAAGAGTTACAAAGTTTTCACCTCACCTGTTCATTTATTGAATTGATCAATAATCATATCAATTTAAAAACTTATTTCTATTCAGTGCAAATATTTGTATACATGAATATGGCTATTTGCCTTGGTCTGGGTGTTTTTATGTATAATATGTATGTATTTCCAAAAAAAAAGTATATAAGTATGTTTATCCACATTCTAGATTCCATAACACAAGCTATAAATGCTTACCATGGGTCTAGATGGCGTTGTGTAGAATGTTGTGGAATATTTATTTATTTATTATTATTTATCTATTGATTTTTTACCCGTCAGCTGTGAACATTTCAAATAGGTACGGGACTCTGCGTGATTACCTAAGCCTAAAAAAAATAACACGAAAAAAATGCATCCTTGTTCGTGTTCGTAGGGTTTCGCGCCAAAACCCCGAAACGTGAGTAGGTGACAACAGACTTTACAACAAATAAAGGGTTGCCAAAATTTATAATTTTCATAAAAAGATGTACAAAGGAAAATCAAAACCTCCTTGCAATTTTTTATCAGTCAGCTGTGAACATTCTGATGTTTACCTAAGCCTAAAAAGAATAACTGTATGAACACGTAGGTAAGTGGTAAGCATATGTTTGTGTAAGAAACGGCTTTAGTGTGCATAACGTTTATTTTAACAAAAATATAAGGTATTTTATTGCATTATTTAAAAAAATATTAGTCCTATGCACTTCTCTTCGGTATAAACTATCAATATGCCAAATCTCGCCCTTCTACGTGCCCGCAATTTTCAGATCCAAAGTTTTCGCTTCATATATATATTATAATTACCTCAAAAATAGTCTTAAGTCTTTTTCGCGTAAAGCAAACGATGAAAGGGATTTGCAGATTTGCTTGGGGCGCGTTTTTTATTATTAAGTTTAAGTTGGCTATTTTTTTTATTTAGGTCGGTAAAAATTACGGTTCATGGTAGTATGAACGCCCTTGAGCGTAGAGCTATATGGTTGTATGTGTCCCATAGGTCTATAGGCTCCGTAGGTGTAAGTATGGGCCATGGCGACCTATTGGTGTCGGTCGGGAGCTGCGTGGGCGTGGGCCTAAGTTAAAATGCTTTCCGTTCTCAAAGGAGAATAATACAGCTAATTGAGGTAAATACACCATAAAACATCATTGATTCTAACTTTTGAAGTGAAATGAAATTTGCCGGGTCAGCTAGTAAAGACATATGATATTTGCATTTATGATTTAACTGATGTTTTATATTATTTTGTCTTTGTTGTAGGTTAAGTTTTGTGTTTATTTGTATTACAAATAAATCACCATGGTCGGAACTTATAAAAGAAAGCAGGGTGCCCGAAACTATAAAAACTATACTGATGAAGACCTTGCAAAAGCCATTGCAGAAGTGAAAACCGGAACAATCTCCCAGGCAGGTGCTGCTAAGAAGTACAAAATTAATAGGGCCACCATTACAAATAAAATCCATCACAGACACGAAGGAATGCCTGGTCATCCTCATGTTTTGACGCCTCAGAAAGAGAAATTAATAGCAGATAGAATATGTGAGCTAGCAGACTGGGGATTCCCTTGTACAAAGGCTGACATTCGAATCATCATTCAAATGGTTATCAACCAGGAAGGTAGGGTTGTAAAGCAGTGGACGGACAACTTGCCAGGATATGTCTTTGTAAAAGAATTTGCAGCTCGGAACAACCTCACCCAAAGATTGGCCCCAAACATAAAAACTTCAAGGGCATCTGTGATTGTTAACGAGAAAAAAGTCATACAGCTTTTTGAAGCCGCCCTGCAAAATCTTCCAGCAGATCACTCAGAAGAGACTGGAGTTGTTCTGGACAGCAGTCTGCTGGAATTACCTACACCCTCAACTTCTTCTTTGCCACCTACGACAGGGCAGACTTCATCCGATGACGATGTTCCTCTAAGTGTTTTTTCTCGTAGAAGGACATTAAGGGGCAAGCAGAAGAATAAGGAGAAGGGTAAGAAGGACAACAACCTCTGTCACATTTGTGAATGTGATTTCCAGTTGTACCATCATCCTGCTGACTGGATTTGTTGCATCACTTGCAAAAAATGGATTTGTGGCATGTGTAACAAAGGCTCGACCAATCCGTCGTATGAATGTATGGTGTGTGAAGACACAGATTAACCATTAGTATTCGTTTTTCTAGAGATTGCGATATTTCATGCGAGCCGGATAACCCCCGGCGTAGTATCCGGACTGGAAGGTGTGAAATTTATTACCGAAGACTCCACGTGGGTGGGTCCCCAGGCCCCCATGACAGTAAATGTTACTGGTCAAAACAAAAGATATGTGGGCAAGCCTTTCGCCTAAGCCTTCTACAAAGACCGAGAAGGGCCTCAGTTGGAAATGCATCATATGTCACCAACAAGGAACTACAAGACCCCCAACAACCAACATCCAGTCACGGGACTCTACCAAGTATCAGTACAAGCACTGAGGTACAAATTATAGAAGATTCGCCTACTGAACCAACAACCCTAATAAATATCTATGAAAAAAAAAATGGGTTCAAGCCATAAAAGCGACAGTAACTAAGCCCCAAGCCACTCAAGTCACAACGCAAAGCAAACTTGACACATTAATGTGTCAAGTTTGCTTTGCTTTCCCAACCCACACCAATATCAATTTACAACAGCCTTGCTGTATTGGAGAGCGACCAGTTGCAATAACCAAACAGGCTTCCATTACTAAAAAATAAACCAGAGAAGCCGCACCCAATTTTTGTTGATAGAGAAAGTAATATCCAGCCGCTTATAGAGCTTATGAAAACATATGCAAGTAACAACTATGATCTGAAAGTGTTTCATAATGAACAGGTAAAAATATTAACTTAATCATCTGTAACATACACTGCAGTGGTTAATTTCATTTATCTTCTGTTAGTTGTTCTATACACATATCCTACATTATCTATACATTTCTGCAAACATCCCTCACTGCAAACATACCTATTGTTGTTGATGCTATTCTAAAATTATATTGCAAATCTATAAATGTACATTTAGTTGCCAAATACCTGTAAAAATATTTTTTTAATCAGTCAATTATACGCAAAATATTTTTGTTGTTGTTACAGCTATGTTAATACAGAGAAAATGGAAAACATTAAGAGATGGGTACACCAGAACTGTTAAAAAATTAAAACAAAAAGTGGTTTAGCAGCCCTCAACATTCGGCCATATCCATATTATCAGCAGATGTCTTTTTTAAAGGCAATAATAAAAGATAGACCCAATAAAACAAATATTTTACAAAAAAGTGAGCACGCTGAAATTACGTCCGATGAAAGCGAAAATCGTCAAAATAAAATAAACCAAGAAAGAAAAAAAAGAAAATTAACTACTACAGTCACAAATGGGAACGTCTTAATTGAAAAAGTATCTAAACGTTACGATGTAACATCGCAGAATTCGCGTATTGATAATGAAGATGAAGATAAATTGGTTTTATTATTATTAGTTGGCGAATTCAAAAAAATTAATGAGCAGTATAAATTAGATACAAAGACAGAAATACTTAACGTAATGAAACACTTTAAAGTGATGACAAATCATACATATCCTTCGAGTTATGGATATTCACCGTTTAATGATTACCGTTGACAATCGGGTTATAATACTGGCCCCTCTACCTCTACATCAGTACCTCTACCTCTACATCAGTACCCCCTTTAGATCTGCGACTGGCCCCTCTACATCAGTGGCTGATGACCTAAATTCGCAATTTGAAGACCTATCATCCTGCCAATATTTCATTTTCATTTCATCATGCCAATATTTTTTATGAATAATAATTCATAAAAATATTGGCAATCAACTGCTCGAGTGGTTGGAGAGAGAGGCTCGAGAAGTTAGAAGAAGAATCGCTCGAGCAGTCAAGAACCAACCGCTTGAGTAGTCGACGCCGACCGTTCGAGCGGTCCCTGTACGTCGCTCAGCCGTTAAATGCTCGAGCAGTCCGTGTACGACCGCCCTAATGCTCACCATCTATTAAAAAACTATTAGAGGAGAAGCGTAAAACTAGAAAGCGATGACAAATCACACGATACCCAGGAATAACAAGTGTAAAATAATATACAAGGGACTAGCTGCATAACTTAAGCAACTACTGAGTGATGACAGAAATCAGAAAATGGCAACATATTTACAACAGCTGGATGCTAAACCTTCACAAGATTATTTATTGTGCAAAGCTACAAAAGGCTTTAAACGCCCAATTACTCACCAAGACCTTTGCTCAAAGCAGACAACTCATGAACTAGGAATTATGCTGAAAAAGCCAACGTATACATGGAGCATCTGCAATACGTCTTCCGGCCTAATTCCAATAATGGCTAATTCCAGAAAGACAGAAATGGTTGCAGAACTATTAAACCAGACGCACCAATTAAAGTTGCCCATTTAGAAGCTTAGCAAACCGGAGATCAAATTTGCAATCAGAAAACTGAAAGTGGGAAAAGCGCCTGGGTATGATCTAATTACACCAAATATTCTAAAAGAGCTACCAGAGGGCATAAAATTATTGACTTACCTATATAATATAATGCCATTCTATGAAGGGCTCTATAATGGAGACTTTGATCCTCGGAAGCTTGAATCCAGTTATTAAGGAGAATAAACTAATTCCCGACCATCAATTTGGATTCAGGGCAAAGCAAAGTACAATCGAGCAAATTCACAGACTCGTTGATGGCATTGCTAAATCATTTGAGCAGAAGGAATACTGTACAGCTCCATTCCTTGACATATCACAAGCATTCGACAAAGTCGGACATGATGAACTGCTGTCTAAAATAATAAAGACACTGCCCATCAACTTTTACAGTCTAATACGATCTTACCCGCTCGGTAGACACTTTTTTGTCAGAAATCCTAGCTGTAGTGCCGCAGGGTAGTATAATGGGGCCTACTTAGATTAATTTAATATACCTACTAATTAGAATTGTAATACTTACCTACCCGTTTGTATGATGCTCGCTGTGTGGAACTTGAATAAAATATTTTTCTTTCTTTCTTTCTTTCTTTCTTTCTTTCTTTCTTTCTTTCGTTCTTTCTTTCGTTCTTTCTTTCTTTCTTTCTTTCTTTCTTTCTTTCTTTCTTTCTTTCTTACTCCCCATCTTCTTTATACCACCGACTTGCCGATATCTGACGACGTTATGATGGGCACATTCGCTGATGACATAGCAATCATGGCATCAGATAACTCAACAATTCAAGCATCTTGTAAACTACAGAACTGCCTGGATAAAATTACAACATGGCTAAAAGACTGGCGCATCAAAGCCAATGAGACTTGCCCTCCATGAGCTTAACATCTTAAACTAAAACGCCTAATAATGAAATACTTGCTTACTCGGTTCAGCCGTTCAGGCGCCATCTCGTGACCAAAGGAAATAAGGGTACATTTTTATATCTATAGATAAGGTACTTCCTAATAGTAGGGGAGCCCAAGAAGGAAATACTGTATTAATTCGAGCGCGTCATATTAAGCTAGGGGAGGCTAGTTACATATTGACAAATTCCGCCAGCCAGTAGGCAGCTTTCAATATCGATGGGTGCGCAAAATAAAAAACTTTGTTCTACGAATTTACACCTATGCGTCAGATTAAGATAATGTAGGTTAGTTACTAGCTAACGAGTGTCCATTTTGAAAATCTCGCGATTTAAGCTGAACCTTAGGGCGTGGGAAACTTGCAAAGATATGGCTTTATTTACTCGAACGCGGTCTTTTTTATATTAATTTTGGAGTTAAACAAACTATAATGACTGAAATATTTTAGACAAGACCAAAGTAATACAAAACTTTAATTAAGATGGATGATACATGTATTTATTTATTATTATGCTTTGTATATGCCTCCCTCACCACTAAAACTGTAAACTTTATACACCATTATTCTTTCTATCATGTGACCTACCAATTTCAATAGGTTTCCGCGACGCTCGAGTAACTACATATTTAGCTGCGTGGCCTCCCTAACTATAACACACTTCGCTGTGGGACGCCAAAGTTAGTGTTAGTCATCATATTGCTAGTGCAATTCCCAATTTTTACCGATTGCGTGCGATTACTAAGATAGTTGGCGAATAATTGAAGTTGAGTTCCTCTTATTCCAAGAAGTTCAAGCTTCCGTAGTAGAATAGTGCACGAAATACTATCAAAGGCCTTAGCAAGGTCGAGGAAGATACCCATGGTATGCATGCCCTTATCTAGATTTTTAGTAACATATTCTGTTAATTTATGTAATGCCTGGGTGGTGGATCGTGCTGGCCTAAAGCCATACTGACAGTCCGATAGTAAATTATTTATCTCTAGATAAACTATCTGTGTTAATCTGCTATTAATAAGTTTCTCCAGAATCTTTGATAACCCTGTTAAGACAGAGATAGGCCTATAGTTATTAACACAAGTCTTATCACCAGATTTAAACACTGGTGTGACAACTGCTCTTTTGAGTTCATCCGGGAATATTCCTTGAGTTAGGTTTATTTGAATATATGGGTCAGAGGAGGTGCAAGAAGCAGCATATATGCTTTAAGTATTTTATGAAGTATGTTGTCCGATCCGGTGGCACAAACATCTTTTAATCCTGTAATGATTCTTATTATTTCCTAAGTGTCGGTATCTAACAAAACCAAAGAATTTACTGGAGTCTTAGTAGGTCGGTATCTTATATTTTTGGAGCGTTTACATGATTTTAGCGAGTTTTCGGCTAAGTTTTTACCAACGTTTTATAAAGAACTCATTGATATGTTCTTTGGTGTAGCGTGGGTTTTCAGCCGGATACAGCAGATCGAGTGGCTGGTCAGGTGGTTTCGTTGTAAATGTATTTGTTTTTAAGAATTTCCAGATAAGCTTACTATTATTGCCTGATTTTTGTAGCTCCTTTCTCTCAAAATGATATTTCAACTTTTTAAGGAGGTTGTTGCAAAAAGTAACAGCAAGTATTTCATTATTAGGCGTTTTAGTTTAAGATGTAAGCTATCCCTATTTGGAGGGCAAGACTGTCGTCGGGTTGTAAATTTTACCTGGACAGGCTTTGTTTCATTGGCTTTGATGCGCCAGTCTTTTAGCCATGTTGTAATTTTATCCAGGCAGTTCTGTAGTTTACAAGACGCTTGAATTGTTGAGTCATCTGATGCCATGGTTGCTATGTCATCAGCGAATGTGCCCATCATAACGTCGTCAGATATCGGCAAGTCGGTGGTATAAAGAAGATAGAGAGTAAGAAAGAAAGAAAGAAAAATATTTTTTTCAAGTTCCACACAGCGAGCATCATACGAACAGTTAGGTAAGTATTACAATTATAATTAGTAGGTATATTAAATTAATCTAAGTAGGTCCTATTATACTACCCTGCGGCACTCCAGCTAGGATTTCTTTATGCTCTGTATTTGCTTCACCTTGACTGATAAAAAAGTGTCTACCGAGCGGGTAAGATCGTATTAGACTGTGAAAGTTAATGGGCAGTGTAATATGTTGCGACTTATATTCCAATTCATAACCAGGTGAACAATGGATTGAATGCATCATGTGTAAGAATTGGGCTCATTCAAAATGCCTGAAATCTAAAGATGTTCATTCCTATGTTTGTCCGAATTGTAATTTTGACGACGAATCCTCTGAATAATCATTTTTTAATTTATATAAGACTGAATTAAAACTGTTAACACAGTAAACCATTATTAATTAGATTATTGATCTCAGTAAAGTAAATGCTATGAGACTGAATATAGTAAATAATCTCGAAATGTTAAAATTAGCTGATTTGGTATTCTTTATGTTTTAATGAAAATAAACAATTTCATATTTTTGTCAATTATACGATAAGATAAGATAAGATAAGAAAAATCTTTATTGTACTCTTATCAATGATATTTTATACAAGATATGTTACGTTCATAGTAACTGACTCCTCAAATCTGATCCAGCAATGTGTCAGTGCACAATAGTTGACAATTAGCGTTAAAGTAGTATGAAAGATGGGATAAGCACGTGAGTAAAAAAGATAGCTATAATTCGGAATGATTCGGACTGCAATCGTCTCGTTCGTTCTAGTATGGCTTTTTAGCATAGATTATGATTTTGTTGAACAGAAGGGGTATTTCTTTGGTAGGCAAGAAATGAAATTCGATGAAAAAATAATACGTCATTATTTACTTCGGAAAATGATAACAATTAAAAAAGATAATAAAGAAACTTCTCGAAAATAAAACCATAGTGACGCAATGACGTTATAATAAAAAATTAAACGCCTTCAAATGAATTTAATTTATTTCTTTTCTGCCTCTTAGAAAGTTTTTTATTTCGGATTATTTTTATGCGCAGAATGAAGCCGAACAGTGGTATATTTGTCAGTTATTTATATTCTTCCTGAGCAATGTTCGATCTTTTCTCGAAGTATATCTCTCAGTGGTTTCAAAATGATTGCTACAAATTCAGCTGCTTTTTGAAGGTGTCCAGTCAAACTCATTTCGTTGTTCTTTAACAATTGTAATCCACTCTTGAAGTCGAAGTTCATTAGTTGGAAACCTTGAAAAAATTTTTAGGTTATTGCAATTATTTAAAGGACAACAAATGAATAAAACAAACATTTTGTTACTCAATTTTAAACAACAAATAAAACTAAACAGCAGGTCAATTATAACATTAGTAGGCAGTAAACTGAAAATTATCCTATGTCGCATCTGTACTGATAATCTATGCAAGCAGTGTTGTTGTGTCCTTGTCGTGCTCATATCAAAAAGTATCTCTGTCTTTTTTCTTTTCCGCCATTATTTTAAAAATATTATTAAACTAATTTTAATGAAATACACTAGGAAATCGGTAATATTGTATGTACTTACATGTTATAGAAGATCCCTCGTGTTTTATTGATTTTAGTGTTGTAATTTGTACATTTTTAAAACACACGATGGCATTTTTATTGCAATTTTATTATGCGCTTACATACGTGACAACTCGGCGTTTGCCAGACATATACTAAATGCGATACGTCCCAATTGGGACGTTTTCGCGTCTTCACCAGGCGCAGTCTAATAACATATCTGCCTCTTTTTTGTATGTAATATCATTGACTCTTATAAATTTTAGTACATGTACGGACAACATAATAAGAAATGTACAAATGGCGGCCTTATCGCTACAAGCGATCTCTTACAGGCAACCTTTTATATACGATACGATTGTCAAAGTTGATTAATTTTATAGATGGTTATTAGTCTCAAGGTCTTAAGCCTATAAATTAGGTTGTATTACATTATTATTAATATTTGTAATAATTTTTTATAGTTTTGTTTTCATTGAATCCTTTAAGTTTGTTAATTTGTCAATTTTTTTTAAATTTTGTACTATTATAAATGAAAAAACATAATTTTTTTGTGCTATTATAAATAATGAAACTTGCATAAATATTCAGTTACATGTGCCTTATTTATTTTATACATACCTTTCCAACTAATCTTATATTACTAATGATTAAACTTGACAAGCGGAACAACTTACCTCAGCTGAGAAACAACCAGCCCCTTCGTGGGGCGAGTTGTTCTTTGTCGATTTGCT
Source organism: Eilema sororculum (assembly GCA_914829495.1). Lineage (NCBI taxonomy): Eukaryota > Metazoa > Arthropoda > Insecta > Lepidoptera > Erebidae > Eilema > Eilema sororculum. Next base: position 8,086,412 of record OU618532.1, read on the forward strand.
GCAGAAAAATGATCATGAGCTAAAATATATTATTATTTCAATGAATTTGACTATATAATTTGAAACTAGGATACATTTTGCATCTATTTATATAGGAATCATACATTATAAATCTATCTATTACGTTCATATCCTACTCCAAAATCGGAACTTCGAACCCCGGCCTCCCCTTACTGATGGTAAGGGGTGGATACGGTACGGATACGGTATGGTACTAGACCCATGGTAAGCTTATATAGCTTGTGTTATGGAATCTAGAATGCGGATAAACATACTTATATACTTTTTTTTCGTAAATACATACAATTATACATAGAAACACCCAGACCAATGCAAATAGCCATATTCATGCATACAAATATTTGCACTGAGCGGGAATCGAACCCGCGCCTCTTGCGTGGCAGTCGCGTGCACTACCACCACGCCACAGCTGAACTGATTGAAAATAAACATTTATTATTATTATTTTATAAATATTATTATTATATTATTATAATTAAATTAAACCCTGTCCAGCTTCCAAAATCGGATGAAGCAGAATATTAAGGCCCGTATTCTAGAATAATACTCAGTCTGAATCGCGATTTATCTGAGGACAGGTTTTATAGACAGATTGATAGTTTGACATATTGCCTATACAATCTGTCATCAGATAAATCGAGATTCAGACTTTGTGTCATTCTAGAACACAGGCCTATAAGTCTTTACCTGTAAAATTTAAACCTAAAAACGTAAACCATTTTTTTTCAATAATTTTTTGTTTTATTAATTGAAGTAATCACCCATGCAATCAATGCATCTTTGCCAACACAGTGGCAGTTTGTTGACGCCATTCTTAAAGAAATCAGCTGGCAATAAATTCTTCAAAGGCATTTTGTACTGCCTCTCGGTTATTGAATTTTTCCCGCCATGTTATTCAAATTCTGGAAAAAGTAGTAGTCTGTTGGTGCAAGGTCTGATGAGTAAGGCGGATAACGGAGAGCTTCCAACCCCAGTTCTTACAACGTGGAGACCGTCTGCTGTGCAGTATGAGGCCGCGCGTTGTCGTGCAGGAGCAGCGGAGATGAGCGATTGTCCAATGCTGGTTGCAGATGTGCCAGTTTCTCCATCATTGTGTTCAGTTCTTCACAATACACATCTGCAGTAATGCTTTACCCAGTAGGTAAGAAGCTGTGGTGAATCACACCCGCGCTTGACCACCAAACAGTGACCATCACTTTTCTAGGGGTAAGTTTTCGTTTAGGGCATTGTTTAGGTGCTGAACCAGGATCCAACCAACTTGCTGAGCGCTTGCGGTTATCAAACAGTATCGATTTTTCATCGCAGGTAACAATACGGTTCAAAATCCCTTCATTTGTGTATCTATTGAGCAGTGCAAGGCACGTCTTGATGTGTACTTCACGCGGTCATTGAATTCGAGGGGCACCCATTTTGTCAAGCTTTTTTACCTTGCCAATTTGACGCAAATGTACCAATATTGTTGTGACGCTGATGTCGAAAGCTGCTGCTAATTCAGCCGTAGATTGTGTATCATCAGCTTCCATAATCGCCTTTAATTCGTCATTGTCGACCAAAGTCTTCGGACGACTGCGAGGTTGATTTTTCAAGTAAAATTTCCAGAACGGAAGCGAGCAAACCAATAATTTATAGTGTGTTGGTTTGTAGTGTTAGCACCGTAAACGTCGTTGATGTCGCGTGCCGCTTGTGTCGCGTTGCTGCCATGACGGTACTCATATTCAATAATTACTCGAATTTTTAACGTAAACAAATGACTACTTTTGGAAAAAGAATTCCACGTTTATAAAATAACATAAATTACAAAAATAAGAATTCTTAGCCAAACAAAAATATTTTGATTTGAAAGGACTAGTACTGCAGAACGGCAAAACCGTAAAAGGGGATATAAAGGAAAGAGTCACAACATAAAAAGACAGACTGCAGCTGCACCCTGACAAATTGCCAACTCACCTTATGGAAGAAATATTTGCAGGAGTTAGGAGACTAAAGAAAAGAGTCTCTCAAGATTTACTCTAATAACCCATTTATGAGCACCATGTCACTGGATCTGTACCTCACTTATCATGCATCACTACTTAAATATTGTTGAATGTCTCCTGGATAGATATATTTATATTTATATCCTGCGATAAAGAAAAATATATTTTATTGTTTTAAAAAAAATGATTTTGAAAGCTGATAGCTATTATTAATAAATATGACTGATTGATTTCATCAACACGTTGTTTCAATTTAATTTTCCTCTCTAATGCATAAAATATTAATATTTTTTTTATCTAATTGATGTCAAAGTAACCTTTTGAAATATTGATATGAGATTGATGGTCAAAGAAGATATTGTTCTATTGGAGCAAAAACACCACACAAAAAAATACCAAAAACCTATCAAAATATTTTATTTTATTTATTTAGGAAACTTACAGCTAGTGTATTTATTAGCCTTAAATAATAAATAGCTGAAGGTCATTAACAAGTTTCCACGAGTAGCAATGGTTGTTAATATTTCAAAAAAGGAGGTATAGAAATAAAACACTTACAATTAAGTTTCACCAAAGATCCTCTTAGCTAGTACATGCTTTAAACGGGAAACATTGGTATTGAAAAGGTCTAAGTCTAATTCACGACTTAAATTATTGAAAATAAGCTCACCCGTATTGAAAATAAGTTCTGCCTGTAGGTGCACTTGACGAGGGGTACGTATAGTAGGCTAGGATTACGCAGCAGTCTACGTCGTGCAAAGTAACCCCGTTTTACGGTAACCATCTTCCAAGGTAGCAAAATATATACCGTCCGGTGTCTTGCCATCGTCACATACCAGCCCATTAGGTTCACGAATGACTGGCACGCCTACGGTGACAAGAGCATGATGAATAATGTCGTTCATGCAGGCGTGTCACGATATACCCCCAGCGCTTCTGCTGCATGAAAGGCCATGGTGCCGAAGGCAGCTTCACAGCAGTGGCAACGATATGGAGAAACACTCGGCGCTCCTTAGCAAAGGCAAGTGGCAAGGCGGAAAGTAGTGTCGTCCAACATTGTACCTGTTTTGGGCGTTGGGAGTGCCGTAATCCAGAGGGCTGGCTCCTATTCCCCCACAGCCAGCAGGCGCGCACGCTCTGAAACATGGGAAGATGTGTGTTATAAACTTCTCTTACTTCCCATTGACTCTGGAAGAAAAGTTACCAGGCAACTCGGTGTTGGGACTAGCAGCCTTCCAAGCATTATTGGCATCGGACTTGCACGACACCTCAGAGTTAACCTGTGTGTCGATAAGAATTTTCTTGGTTAACTCCTCAGTGCCGTGGACCTTTTGTAAGTAGTTGTAGTAGTTTTAGTTGTAAGCCGATAGATGGAAATAAGTTTTTAATTAGTCCCGTCGTCTAGGTTCCAAATGTTGAATTTTGAATTTATTTGTTGAATGATACATGCCGTATTGCAAGACTAAAGATGCCTGGTCCCAAGGGATCACCTTGCTGTCAAACAACTGCTGATTCAAAAACATGATCCTTGTAAACTCATTTTATCGGGTGTCTATAACATTGCCAAAGAAATTTATATATATGAGGGGTTTCTAATTTGGCTTGGGTCAGCAAGGTATCCGTATTCACTGAATTGAAGGCATTCCGCAGGTCAACCTTCAAAATGACCTCACTTTGCACTGCTGCCAAGGTACGTCGAAAGTGCGTGTATGGCAGCCTCACAGCCCCCTTTCAATCCGAAACCGAGTTGAAGGGTCTGGAATTTTCCTGCAAGCTCGGCACTTGCAGCAAATTTTGGTGGCGAATCACCAAAATGTGCCTGCTATGGCAATGGGACGAATACCACCATCCCTATTGCGAAAAGCACATAGGTCGGCCACATATAGGATAATAATATTCGTAATGCCTTCGTCCACATGGCTGGAGAGCATTAGATTAACTAACGCCGTCAGCTCTTTCAGGAGGGCATCGCCAGCCTCGCCAGCGCTCGGGCACATTGAATCTTCATTTGATTGTAATTGAACAACTTTTACAGTATCTGTCAAGATTTAGCAACAGTATTAGGAGACATAATTATTATGCCCTAACTACGGTCCAACTTAGAACAAAATTTCTATCCCTTTACACATACTTGAATCTAAAGACTACATGTTACAAGGGTCTTATGAATAAGATGTATCGCAAATTAAAGAGCACCTCCGGGACATTATTCCCGCTAATTGCTTTCGGCATATTGTATGTACCATTGACCTGAACTTGTCGTCAGGTCTGCTTGGAATGTTACAGTGTATTTACTAGTTACAAGATTCATTTCTTGAACTAAATACTGCTTATCTGTTTGAACTTTACCTATAATACTATACAAATGAAGAGAAAAGTGATTTTCTTTCTTTGGAATCCTGGTTCTCCAAACTTAGTCTTTAACCTTCTCCATTTTACTAACTTTTCTCCATTTTACCGAAGGAAGGAGGGTAATGTTTTTCGAGACTATGTATGTATGTATGTATGTCCTTTTATTGGGAACGGCCTACAGCCTTAACGGCTTTACGGATTTGGACAAGTGAGGTGTCATTTGATTCGCCGTGATTGTGCGAGTGACACCAGGTATATTAAAAGTTCGAGAAAATCAAAATGGCGGATTTTTGGCACCAAAACGTTGGTTGTCAAAAATATTTTTGACTCAAATTTATCGAGTGGGGTATCAAAATGAAGGAAATTAGAAGGAGATTACAAAAATATATATACATATATATAAATATATAACATGTTACATCATAACTAAAAAGTATAAAATAAAACAAATGATAAAAAAATAAAAAACCCGGCTGCCACTGAAAAGATCGAAATAAGTTTGATAGCTGGCGGTACCCATTAATTTTCTTTCGGTTTATGATTGGCAAATGGGTACCGCCTGCTATCAAACTTATTTCGATCTTTTCAGTGGCAGTCGGGTTTTATTATTTTTTAATTATAAACATAATGTAAATAACATTTTTCTACTTGATTTCACTAATTTTGTAACTGAATTGGATGCTTAAAACCAATGACTGGGCATTTTTACACTTAAATGTCACTCCACAAACCAAGCGCATCAGGGTAGTCGGTGTCTGATAAACCTAACCTATTCAAATTTAAATACTCTGGTGTAATAACTTGCAATACACTCTTAAATATATTTTTTACTAACTAAATTAATTATATTAACACTAAAAGGTGTATCTCTTTCTTAGCATATTTTACTTCCCAAGCCTTTAGGGAAATAAAGGCGTGATGTTTTGTTTTTCATGGACTCTGTAACTCAGTTGTTTTAAATTAAGACTTTGTGTAAAGTTTTTTTTTCAATTTGTTACAGGGGTCTGTCTAATAGAAAAAGCGAGTAATAGAAACACCAGTGCCTACACAGTCAGTCCCAGTGGCAAAAAGTTTTATGGCTTGTACCAGGTTTGTTATTTATTCTGATTTAATAAATTGCTTGAAAGAAACAGTAATACTTATTATTTTTGTATATTTATGCCTGAATGATTGTCGAAAGGGTGGGTATCATTGCTTTGTGCATTCTTATTTCAGTACCATAATTATATTTGATTCAAAGGAAGCTATGTTTCTTGCCCTATAAGGGACACGTTTATCCATGCGCCAACTGAGAATTTCGTAGCCAATCCGTAGATCGGAGTAGGTTTCGTTTGTAATTTAGTTTTTCGCTAATTTTGACAATTCATTATGAAATTCACATTGATGTTTTCGTTATGTCATCTAAATAATGAAGGTACTCTTTTTATAATCGAGATATACTGACAAAAAGATCGTCATGACAGTAAAATCTTTAATTTCTGTAGTATAGCCTCGGCGATCATAGACTCAAACGTCTCCAAACATATATTATTTTTGGAACATGCATTTTTTGTTTGCAATTGAAAAGGTTTTAAATTTTAGATCCCAAACCAATGGTGTAAAGAAGGAAAACGCGGTGGCACCTGCAACATAAAATGTGAAGGTAATTATTTTAAATATTAGATAAAATACTAAGTTATATAGGCTAAGTATGGACGAGGCTCCAGCACAGGCCTTCTGCTTGGTGTGGTGGAGTCAAAAGGCATGCTATCCCATAAAGGCCAAATGGAGTTATAGGAGGCGTAAGACTTGATTACAACCGAGATTGGCGGTAAAGCTCAAAATTTTATAATATTTGATTATCGACTGAGCCCTTACTGAAATGCTAAATATCAGAAAATCCGTACACAAAATCATGCACAATTTGATAAGATCAATTAAGCTTTACTTGAAATGCAAAATATCAGAAGAACCGTAAACTGAATCATTATGCACCACAAGTATTTCACCATTTACTAGATCCACACTGAATGTTGTACTAACAATAAATGTACAAAGTAAGTAATTGACCAACATAGTCACGGATTGTAAACGACATGGCGGGCAATCTGAGACGTCAGTCGTTTTATGTGCCACGTTTTACATCAACTTTATAGCATGGTCAACCGGTATCTATTGTATAACATTTTGGGTGTATGACGTTATGAACTACTAAATGTTCTCGATATGAAAAAATATGCCTTGTGTATTCATTTTATTTATTGTTCAGTATTTTTTACAAGCAATTTTTTGTAAACTAGCTGATACACACTCGCGTGGACGTCGATTATCGCAACTAATGCTTCTTATTACAATAACGGTGGTCTACAATGGGTTACATTCAAACATACCACAAATATTAAGTCTGACCAAGACTTTTCTATTAGAAAAAAATCACATCAAAATTCTTAAGATACTTTTTTAAATCCATCGCGAACAAAATTTCCAAAAATAATAATTAAAATTAATAATGTCACATGACTTGGAACGAGTTCCATAGAAAAGCAAGTTTTGTGGGGAGTTTATGCAAGAATCATGACAGAGACATGCAGCTACAAGTCAGTGGGCCTATATTGATGCATCGTATCGTCTTCTTGCCCTAAACTCACAATAAACTCGCCTTATCTGTATAATTCACACCGTAGATAGATTTTTGAGCGTCGTCGGTGATAAATACCATAGTAACAAATTCCCGAGAGCCTTCAATGTGTTATTATTTTCTTTTCCTTCATAAGGTTTGAACAACAAAAGCTGAAGTATTCGCATTACGAACGTAATTTCATCCAACATAAAGACTGGGTTATGAGCCACTTTTTATATGTTGGCACCCCTTCAAAATAAAGCAATTTCGCTTATCACACCCTTATAAATCACTGTATACGGTACTGTCGAAAACAAGTCACTATTCGGTCATACAAGATTTTCTGATTAATGGGTTGTGATTTGATGGATTTGTGTGTATGGTTTTGAAGATTTAGTAAGAGATTCCTTTTAAAAATAGAATTTACCTGTAGTGTTAGAGTGTTATAGCGGATAGGAGAGGCCTCTTGATTGATGTTAGTGGATTTATTTTGTTAGTAACTCTAAATTTTATAGTAGTATAGTAGATAATATATAGAATATATATATATAGGGCAGATAGCTGCTAAAATAAAACAATCGTAAAATAAAAAGCAGAACCCGTGGTGTGGGGTATGGCCGCCTCCTTCTGCGAGCAAGTAATGCTCGAGAAGGAGGCAGCCGGTCGGGTCTGGACTAGACTCCGTGCCCGGGAAGCCCGCGAAGAGCGAAGGCGAACTGGACGTCGGAGGTCGCAGAACGACCTCCGTCCTCCATGAGCGCTGGCCTGGGGTGGCCGGGGGAGCCGCCTGTCTGCTTCTCTGTGTGCTTCTCCTAGGGTCCTAGAGTGCGTCTCCCAATACCCGGGGCTAGATTGGGAAACTAGGGTCCCCACAACCCGAAGGGGGCCATCTCGAAAGAGATGGTCCTGGGTCTGCCGGGGTGCGAGAGATATGCTTTCGGCAACCTCACCTCCGGCAACTAAAGACCCAATACGGTGTGCGTTTTAGTCGGTTCGAATCCAACATAACCACCTTCACCGGCTCCGTGGGGGTGGTATCCGTGGGGATGTATCATACGATAAAAAAGACCCCCTAGGTGAAAGCATTGAATGCGACCGGGATTGTCACTAATTTTATTATTAACTTAGATTAGGCCTCAAACAGACTCTTCATATAGAATTTAGTTCAGGTTAATATACTTATATATTGGGGATTAAAACCTTTCTTTTTCATATGAGCAAACAGGTTATTTATGATGAGATACAAAGTTTTAGAGTTTAATCAAGGTTTGCCTCTGACGTTTTAATCAAGGAACATCTTAGTAGTAGAATTTTAAATGGGGCAAAAGGATTTTGATGAAAGTATCTGATGTAGTCGATTTTAATGTGTGTTGTACATAATGATGAAACAAAATAATGTTATGACAAAGTCAATGATTATGACAATCCTAATAAAATCATTGTTTGATTCTTCTTTGATCCGTCAAGAAAATCGTGACAATTTGAGGGTGGCGTTGCTGCACCGTGAGCGCACATTGAATAAGGTATCATTATTTCATTCAATGGCATTAGCTCACCATTAGCTGCTGTCAATTTGATTATAACATCGATTTTTTAATTTCGTAAACATTTCGTTCATGTGGGATTTGAATTCAGAAGCACATGTTCGCATGTAAATAAACGGAAATGGTTGGTCTTCGAATGTTATGGAACGAATCGATGTTTCTTTTTCCAGATTACTGTAACAACCCACGTACTTTTTACTTTTCGATCTTGAGTGCGACAGTTAGTATTTCAAATAATCTATTGTATTTTTTAACTAGTTACATCAAAAATATAGTTTCACTTTGACATGAACAAACAATACAACAGATATCTCTCTCACATAAAAATAATGTATGTATTTTTTTACTGAAAGTACATATTAGATTGAAAAATAGTTCATCAATTCTTATACAAGATAAAGTGTATCGTATCGTATCGAGCATTGGGTATCACGTGGCCCCAATAAGTTCTTCAAGGCCCAAGCCAACCTCGCCTACTTTTGATTGACGGAGGAGGCTCAGGCGCAAACTTTCCCTCTGGGGTGATGGGATCACACTATGACTTTGTTCAAAAAAAATCTAGAGCTCATAGGTACAGTAAATTATAGCAGGGCGATCGTGCTTTTCAACAGATGCAATAAAATAGAATTTTAAAGAAGGTAGTAAAACCAGGATCTGAGTTACGATGGCATAATAATATGAGCGATGAAATATCGAAATTCGTATGGTAGGAGCCGCGTTATCTTTGTACCACTGGAGTGGAAATATTAAAGTAGGAAAGTATAAATCAGGATTCTGTAGTGGCGAGCAAGTTTAGCTACATTTTTACGAGCATTACTCCAGTTTATTTGATTTGGTAAGTTTCATCTAGCTTGTATTTAACGTTTGTTACTTAATATTATGGCAACATTGTGATGGATTAAGTGATTGGATTTTTGTATTTACGAGGTGTCTTAGTTTTATTTTTCTGAATGTAGTCTTATGTTATTACATCTGTAAAAACAAATTTTAGGTCGCCAGATCTATTTTCTCGAACTTGGCTTGATATTTTACCGCGTGTGTTGGGTATAGGTAGCAAGTTAGATAGAATATCTGCCATAATAGTTCTATCGTCATTACTATCTGTAGCTTAATAATCTTATTACACTTCTGTTAGTGATAGTAAGGATATGCGCATATCGCCTTTCCTATCAGAAGCCTTGTAAGGATTCAATCCAATTCCTTCACGGGTTCTGCGATTTTATTCATATTTTATTAAATTCTTGGATTCTATAATCTACAAATATTACGGCCAATTTTTTAGCCATATATTGCGGTTCACTTTCGAAGATAGGTTGAATCTCGTTAATCGTTTTTCAGATTTATCAGTCCATGTCGCTAGAAAGCATCCTAAGATTTGGGGTTTTATTAATAAAATCAAAATATTTAACCTGCAGATTTACTGGATGAAGACATACGAGATGATACAGCATGCGCTATGACTATTTACCACCAAGAAGGTTTTAAATACTGGCCATCGTGGAATACGAGATGCAAGAATGACAATTTTATTACCAACGAGATCTATAAGTAAGGTTTACTTTATATTTTAAATTTTATGTTACTTTTACGATATTATATAGAATCTTCTTCAAATGCAGATTTTAGATACTAAAAGTTATGAGAGTCGAAATTTCCAGTATTCGCAAGGAATTGTTTGTGCTATTATTTATTGCACACCTGTGTAATTTTTACCAGACGAGGGCAGTAACCTCACCCAGTTATCAGTATTACAGGTTATAATTTAACTCCGTTTTGATAATATCCAATCAGGTCAAACATCACCATTTCTGCTTAAGTTGAATTTCCTGCTCTTATTTGTGGTCTCTTTTACCTTAATCAGTCACATCGTCATATAAAATAGAAAAAAAAAATGTGTGCAATTACAAGGACATTATTATGTTTCAAACTACTAAGTTATAACAAATTCTTAAATTATTGTACACATATCATAATCTTCATCCAGAAAAGATTTGGCATATCTTTAAGAAATGTTTTACGAATTCTTAACCATATAGTACCATCAAAATTCACTATTTAGTTACAACTATTCCATTGTTACTTCCCCGTGACGTGTGAGTAAGGGCCGACCTTTTCTTATTTGTTCAGGCCACGATTTAGGACGAGTTTATTTCCATAAAAGGTTAACCGGCCCTTTTTCCAAGCTTATGGAAATGTAATCTTAAAATCGGTTTCTCTCCGATTTAGTAGCAATAAGATATTATGAAAATAGTCTCTGAAATGACAAAGAAAGTGAATTAATGTTACGGATTGGTTTTGAACTATTAAAATTCGTCAGAATATTTAAGAATAAAGATAAATTCTTAGCGTTGTCATATTATTATTGTAACTACAATATATATCAAGAGTTACATTTAAATGCCGCAAGAGGCATGCGATGCGGAGGAATTTCACGACCCATTTTAATTATACTAATATTTTTATTATACTTGGCTACAATTTTGTATAATAGGCAGTATAGTTTTAGATTTATTTTGATTATGTAATTATTAATTTTAAATTATAATTTCAGTACATAAATTATATATTTAGTCTATTTAAATAACTGATTGTTAATAATGAAAATGGCGACCTATTTCAAACAAATACCACATTTATAATATTTGTATTCTTTTTTACTCGTCGATCTGTTGAATCTTGTATTAGATTTAATATTAGACTTATGACTGTTTTCTGAATTCGGAAATTGAAATTGAGTCTTATCGGTTAAGTCATTTGATCACGTGAATCACAAATTTATTTTTAACGTTTTGGTAAAATGTAAATGTTTGTGTTTTTTTTTAATTCTAAATTTTGTTATCTATTCCAGATGTCCTGATTTACGGTTCAGCCCAGACCGCAGTTCACCGGTCAACACACAACCGCCATCAAACCTCTACAGATTACACAAACGATCAACAGAACTATGTTCAAGTCTACAGCGTAGCCTTCTCCGGTTTATCCAATGTTATTAGGGTGAAGATTCTGTCTAGACACATTAATTAATTTGAAATGTTCTCCAATCTTTAAAATAAATACATATTGAATTCAAATTCTTCTTGCTTTATTGGTTTGTTTGTGTTACACTTCAAACTGATCTCGTGAGTTCTAAGTTGAGTCAACATTGCCTGCCATATTTATGACTTTATATTGTAATTCTACAAATTGTGCGAGAACATACAAGCATCATCAACATATTTATTTTCTTAAAAACTATATGTATCATTTGTTTATAAAGGACCCTATTTTATTTATAAATAATTTTAATTTCAAGAAGCACGGTCTAGGGAAATCTCCCCCCTATGACTACCTACTGAAAAGCAAATTAAGTAGTGTAGATCAAAAGGTTTATAATAAATTCGGGCAATAGCGAAACTCCTTGCTTTTTTTTCTCGAGAAAACACCAGAACGGTATTAAGTATAATTATCGATATTCCGGAAATATTATAATCGACAAGGATAACAAAAATCTGTCTATCGTTCGCAAAAGCGGACGATGACGAATAGTTTTTAACATCAAATCTTGTAATGATAAAACGATTTGTCGAGTAGCGTGAGTGAGGTCTTGCGTTATCATGGAGCAATAACTGCGAAGATCGATTCGCGAGTTTTCAGCCAGAGAATCCTATAATCATAAGAGATTCCTACAATCGTATGATTCGCTTCCAACCATTGCTTTCTTGGTGATAATTACGGCAAAAAAACATCCTCACGTTACGTCCAAAGCTTGTACTTGGAGCCCCAGAGCCTACTCTCCTACTCTTTCTCCTTGTTCCATATGTAGTTTACCCAGACATTAAAGAGAGTGACCAGCGAGTTAGGAATCTATTGCGGGGATGAAGAGACATCTCTAGTTCTATAGAGACTTCTCCATTAATTAGCGGGGGTATTGAATAATTTTCTACTTCATATTTTACAAAAGATCACACTTGAATAGAATTACTGAAAGATAGAATACATTTCTGTTTAATTGAATATAAATATAATGTGTTTTATTTGTCTGAATCTGTGTTGAAGAGGTGACTACGGTTACACCGTTGATAATGTGGGTCTGATAGACATGGCAAGTGTAATGTTTCATTCCAAAATAAAAAATAAGTTGAAACACAAATACGCCGTTATATATTCGTATTTTATATGAACTCTATGTATAATGAATGTTATTAAAATAATAGTGGACCCCATTTAGATCTTCAGAGCCCAAACCCTTAAGACCAACCTTACTGTAGACACAGAAGCTTTGAATTCAACCAGAATTGGCGCTCAGTTTAAGAAAAGGAACCAAGAAATATACATATCTCCCGTTTTCGAACCTTTCACCAAACTATTAATATTTAATATCGAATGTTGATCTGATTTATTCCTTCACTACGTTATACGCTTTTCCAAATACCATGCTAACTTTATTGAAATTCTTCTTTCCGCTATGACAGTGAACATTGAAGCGATGTCGATGCAAGTGTACCTATTGCAAGCAACATGTTTCACTATACTTATTCCTATCCTCTCATTTATAAGTTACTTAATGTGTTTGAAAAGATATAATTATAGAGTTAAAAGTTTAATTTCTACAATGAAGATAAAAGTTATCAAAAAAGCCAGCCAGTTAAACTTTGCTAACTAGCTAAGTTCTGGTAGAACTTATTTACTGTGGAAGAAGATATAATTTATGTACCTCTAAGAAACAGTTATACTTCTTTTCTTTTCCTTTTTAAACTAGATTTGTTAACAAGATGATTCCGATTTTAGCAAAGAAAGAAATAACGGTGAGGACAGAATCTGTCTTCTCAGTGTTCTGTGGTTCAAGGACGCCAATGAATTTGAATGAATTTTTTATAGCATTTATTATGCTAACTGTTAAGTTCGAAAAACATTGGAGTTTTTCGGACGCCAATGAAGTCGGAAATCGTGTGAAGTGAAGTAAAAAAGGTGAAAGTCTTAAATATTGGTTCACCAAAAATCTTTTTCTTCCAACTATGCTTTAATTTTATCACAATCACACTAAAAACTCAGTACAAAGCGAGTCTTTAATGCTTTAATGCAACAGCGCCAGGTCCTCGTGGTGGGTCTGGGCGTGGGCACTCTCTCGCTCGAGACCATGGGTGCGAGCCATGGTCTCCAGCGGGAGTAAGTGGGACTACGCCGCCTCTTTCTGTGAGCAGGTTATGCTCGTGAAAGAGGCGGCGGGGCGAGAGCGTGAGAAAACTCTCCCACCCGAGTTCCACAGTCGGCGACTTGGGCGCCGCCGACGTGTCTTCGCCGAAGACCATCGGCCTCCATGACCGGGAGCCTGAGGACGGTGAGTTGGCTGCTCACCGTCTTTACAGAAGCAGGCCCATGACGGCAGCGTGACGTGAGGGATTCACGTACGCCCCCCCCCCCCCCCCTAAGAAGCGGGATAACACCCGAAAACCCCCCATAGACGCGGGATAGCACCCGAACCACCCCCAATGCGAGGCCGCAATTGTAGCCGTAGGTCTGATGGGAGTCCTGGGACATCCTTCCGAGGGCTTACCCGGGGCTCCCAACCATAGGCTTCTGGGCGTTACCGTGGGGGTTTTTAGTCGGTAGGAGTCCGGCATAACATCCATGAAGGATTTTCCCCCATGGTTAAAAAAAAAATGCTCTAGAGCAATAAAAATGTATGAAATTTCATTATTGCACAGTTTATTTTTTAATCGTTTTTAAAAAAGGAGCCAATCTCAATGGATTAGCTCTATTCAGCCAGCCGATATATCAATACTTTTATTTTTTTTCGTACGTATTATTCGTTTCTATCCTACTTGTTCCACATTTAAAATATAAATTTGCCCAACAAAACTCTTAACCTTACGTTTAATAATTGCTCAAGTATAACTTTTAATTTCAATAATTAAACTTCTATTTTAACTGTTTGATATGAGTTTCTTTTATCTACTATTCCTATAGGCAATAGTTGAAAGAAAAGCAGATTATGCACCTCGCCTTAAGTAATTTATATTGCCCTCGTGCCTGTTAGATTAGATCAGGCAATCAGGCACTCGATGCAATAATAAATTACTTTGTGCTCGATGCAATAATCTACTATTATAACATGTTTTAAACTAGTCAAACAATTGCTTAGCGATGTGACATCCTTTGGATCTCCAGGACCGACTATACGATTTAATTTAATAAATATTTATACAGTTGCTGCTGGAATTCCAGTGAATGCATGAATATGTTTAATCATATTCTGTCCTCCGTGATCTATGTGCATTACCGCCTCTGCTACCTAATACGTGACACGCAAGCAGGAAAACGCACGTCGCGTCGTGCAAATTGAATGAATTTCTTCTAAAAGATTTTGTGCAAATTTGAATGCATGAATTTGGATCCTTGTTATTTGTACAAAACTGGTACAAGTTCGACGTGGCTCAGGCCTTTAGTGTCACTGTTTCTATTTATAATTAGTAAAACGGGGTGATTTTAAATAGATGAAGGAATAGAAATAAAATGGTCGTAGTTTTTTTTTATTATTTATTATACTAAATTTTAGGTATCTAACCAGCTATTTTGTCATTCCTTCATTATTGTTTTTTATATTTATTTGGGAGACCAACAGCTACATTGAACTAGTCCATAGTTTTACTTGAAAGAAAATATGTACAGAATTAAGCTGACCATTTTATTTATATTCATCGATTAATCTCTATTCACCCTGTTTTACCCGCTATGTATATATTTCCAGAAAAGAAACAATGCTGCTATGTTTAAACTTGGTCTAAAACCTAGATACTACGCTATGTACACAGACAATTGTATGAAAACTATTATGACGATGTGTGTATGAAAAGTAATTTCCATACCCCAGTTTACAAGTTAACGAAACAACCAAAGTTTAGAAAAGAGTTCGACATCTATAAAATCGTGTAAACAACTTAAAGATATCTTTCGTGGAAGTGGGGCTCACTCAAAAAACTTTACAGACGGCCGCACTTAAATAGCACTTTCATATTGACGTCAATTCTGTTGGACATTTTGACTAAACTTAACTATGCGGTAGAACGTTCCACTGCTACGCACGGAGTGCGCCTTCGATTTCCACTTTGTGCAAATTTTGCATTGGTTTGGGTGTTAATATGTGCGTATCTATTTATAAATAAAGAATCTGTGTAGGTATGTGTATCCGCATTCTAGATTCCCCTAACACAAGCTAGTTAAGTTATACTTACCATGGGTCTAAATAGCGTTGTGAAGACTGTATTTAGTAGAAGCTATGTAATATA
Organism: Eilema sororculum; assembly: GCA_914829495.1. Lineage (NCBI taxonomy): Eukaryota > Metazoa > Arthropoda > Insecta > Lepidoptera > Erebidae > Eilema > Eilema sororculum. Next base: position 8,102,169 of record OU618532.1, read on the forward strand.
CAATTTTATAAGAATTCAACTGGGTTGGGCAGCATTTCGAGTCTTCTCTTCTCCCCTACCGCAATGCCTGAAAAAAAAAGATCTTTGACCAGTGCGTCCTACCTGTTATGACTTACGGTGCCGAAACGTGGACACTGACGATAGGGCTAGTCCATAACCTAAAAGTCGCGCAACGGGTTATGAAGCGAGCTATGCTTGGAGTTTCTTTGAAGGATAGAATTCGAAAAGAGGTCATCCGACACAGAACCAAAGTTACCGACATAGCTCGCAGAATAAGCAAGCTCAAGTGGCAATGGGCTGGCCACATCTGTCGAAGGACCGATTGCCATTGGGGCAAACGAGTCCTAGAGTGGAGACCGAGAGAAGGCAAACGCAAGGTAGGACACCCCCTGCCAGATGCACTGACGACCTGAAAAAGGTGGCTGGGACAGACTGGATGCGGAAGGCGGAGGATTGGGTGAAATGGCACACATTGAAAGAGGTCTATGTCCAGCAGTGGACTGCGGTGGGCTAATTGATTGATTAATACAAATTTAATATTCGGTTTTATCTCGTTTTGCTCGTTTCGAAACTGTATCCACGAATTTTAATTTCTTTGCCGTAATCCACATTTGTAGTATCCAACTAATCTTTATCATATCCCTATTGCAGTATAACAATAATATTATCTATCTATTTTTATGCCAAAACTTCATCTAGATCCTTTCAGTCGTTTTTAATCATTACGACTATTTATATTATATTAAATTGTATAATCATAATGACTTGCACTTGATATCTGTAGTATATTTTCAATACAGAACAGTAACTGATTTTACTTTAAAGTCAATTTAAAGTTTAGAGATTTTTGTTTAGTGAAAATGAACACCAGAATCGACACCCATGTCGTATCTCTGTTGGTGAGAAGGGTCGCTGAGTCGCTTGCGTCGAGGATAGTGTTACTGAAGGTGAAAACGTTGTTTGATGTCTACCCGGATGGTTAAGAACTCTGGAGATTTACCATTAGCGGCAATATGCTTGAGGCCAACTGTCACATACACGATTTAAAACCAATCGTTCCACACAATTTTCCTGAAATTCTCTGACAAAATAGTAAATGTAAAGGAGCCACAAAAAAACTGAGCACATATAGAGCATAAGCGTCGGTAAACCACTTTCCATCAGCTGGGCCGTGTGCTTGTCTGCCACCTAAAGGCCATAACAAAACGTGACTATATTTCGTAAACTTTTTTGCACAGTTACTGCATTTTTTTGAGCTATTTCACGGAATCGTTGTTCCCCGGTGGATTAGAATAGGGACTTCCTGGGGAGTCGTAGAAGGAATGTGGGTGTTAATGCAACCACAGTGTAACGAGTATGAACCGTTAGACTGTGATGCAACTGTACCTAGTGCCTACCCCTTCGGGGATCTAAGATCAGTACCTATATGATGATATTGAATTATGTTTAATAAGATGTACAAAATCTTTGATTCAACTATCTAAAGAAATCGTTTGACTTTATATAGTCAGTCATTTATTTTCAATGTTGAACAATAAAATTGTTTATAAAACATAAAACATCTGTAACAATTATTATTGAAATTTTAAAAATGCTTACATCTAATATTAGACCTTATAGCCTCAACGAATTGAATAAACTTTACGTTTTCAACGTTGTATAATATAGTTATATTGTCTCTCAAGCAGCGCGTAAACGGATTAACTCTTTTATATCTGTCTTTATCTTAAAGAGGTTGTTAAAAAGAGAAGAAAGAGAAAGACTTCACCGTCTATAATCTGCGTAATTATTGCTATAAAACTTGGATGCAGAAGGTGCGGAACACAGATGTGGATGTTAGTCGCTCCAGTGCTTTCTTGTGCAATTTGAAGGAAATTTCAACGTTATTCTGAATAAGGATTTAAAACAGGTTATTTAAATAATGTTTATACGTTCATTGTTATGTCCAGATGCGGAGTTAGCTTATGAGTTTGACAGCAACTTTTTTTTTAATTCAGTGTACTATATTTACACGTTACATACTTAATCGGTACTAAGATTTTGCAGGTTCTTCGATCTTCGGTAAGTACTTTGTTCAAACAAATCAACTACTTTTGTCTCAGTTTCCGGAATAGAAGATAGCTGCGGGGTTATAAGCAAGTATAGATATATGTTTGTTTCTGTCATTTCACAGTCAGGCTCTGTGGCGTGGTGGTAGTGAGCGCGGCCGCTACGTAGGAGGCGCGGGTTCAATACCCGCTCAGTGTAAATATTTGTATGCATGAATAAGGGTATTTGCATTGATCTGGGTGTTTTCTATGTAAAATATGTTTGTATTTACAAAGAAAAGTGTATTTATGTCCTATGTTTGGATAAACATAGGTACATAAATACACTTTTCTACGTAGTAACTAGCTTGGTGTTGTGGATCCTAGAATGCGGATGTATTCTAGGTTCCACAACACCAAGCTAGTTACTAAGCTTACCATGGGTCTAGATGGCGTTGTGTAAAATGTTGTGGAATATTTATTTATTTCTTTCCTAGTCCGGACATGACAACATAACGATTTTATTATTGTCCATAATTGAGTAATACTAATTATTTATTAAGTGACCAGCAACTGTGGCTAGCTTTGAATCGTTTTTAGAGAGGATTAGCACTAAAATTCGCTACAAGATGTTTATTAGTTCGTCGACAGAAGAAGCAAAATTCGGAAAAAGTTCGGTTAAAGTCCCTTACCAAAAGGAGAGATAAAACTGTATTTACACCTAACTATTTCATGACTCAATAGCGGTTGGTTACGGCTCCCGTTACTAACAGAAACCTAGTCAAAGTATATTGTAGCAAATGTACTAAGTATTTCAAACTGTAACCTATTTCTATTCGAAATATTATATACATTCCTGTCATTTTTGCGTGAAAAAGGAACAAACATATTGGTCAGATATTCATGGAATGGTCAGTTAATCCATTATTGTATTTCATGAAATGGCCAATTTCACGTTGGTCACATCGTGGTAATGCTTTTGCCAGATCAATCATTTAATCAGCTTCATTAAGCTAAGTACAGTATTATGCTGTTTAAATTATTATGTGTTTACGTGGATTAGAAATAGATGAAAATATATTACATAATCAAGTTCTGAATATATAATTCTACAAAAATAAAAGTGTATATTAGAAAAAATGAACATAGAAAGTACTTTTACATTTAGATACAAGGCCTTCGCACAATTTTATAGGGAGTTTTGTTCGTGTTTCAATTCCAATAGATAGCCAATTTCATGGTACATTACAGAAACACATGTCGATGCCTCCCTATATTCTCTACTGTTGATTTCTTGTTTTGTCATGAAGAAAATTTGTATTTCGTAATAATTGTTTACTTTTAATACAATGTGTAATCGTAATCGGTTTCATGATCAAATAGGTTTGAAGGATACAAAACACGTAATGTTTAATGTTTGTGTTTTTTTGACACAGAAACAGGTTGAACGTTTATTTTGTATTCTGACATTAATAAATGATTGGGAGGCATGGAGCATGGGGCATGGAGATAACAAATCTGCAGTGCACTTAAACTCCAAGAAGAAATTCGGCACCAGTCCTTCGTTTTTCAATCTATCAAGCATCCAGCAATCATCCCTAGCTTGATTAGGTAGCTGCCTATTAACAAGCGAATTTCGCACATCAGGTGGTCCGCAAAAAATATTACACGCCATTGAATTTTACCCGCAAAACAATACACTTTGTGATGCACTTAAAGTCCGTTTTAAAAAAAAAGGAATGACTTTATTGGAAAATAAAAAGGCGTTCTGTTTTCAAAGTTTTCTGTTCAGAGAACATCTGCGACCAAACACCATTCGCAGCACTATGTCTTTGGAAATGGTGAGCGGATTATTTTAAAGCTTATTTTAATGGGCGCATTTTGCTGAAGTTATGTCCGGAAATGCGACAGTGTGCGCTAGGTGTTATTCAGTAGACAGTGCGTTATTAATATGCTCTTATGAACTTAGTATAGATATGTTTGTAAGTTTATAAGTAAAGATATCTAACTCGACTTTGGAACACTTAAAATGGAAATGGAAATGGACAAATTGATTTGAATATTTTCACACTTATCAAATATCAGTAATAAATTATACCTAGCTTTCAAAAATTAAAAAAAATACTTGTTTAAATATAATACCAAACTAAAAGTAAGTAACAATCATAATGAATCTTTTCTAAGTTCAAACCACAGAATATATAGGTTTAAACGGCAATCGCTCGCGTAATAGTCAAATTGAGCTAAATGATAAATGGAAAGCGGACTCCGGGCTCACTGAGTTATCGCTTAAGGCATGACGATGGTCAATAAAAAGAAATACGAAAAAAAAATAATCGTCACGGGCGGGACTCGAACCCGCGATCTTCACCTTACAGAGATAATGGCTTGACCAACTAAGCTACCGAGATACGCCCATGTGATTTAATTTTTTTTCCATAAATATTCGATTTGTATAGTTAGTATACTTAATGCTATCAAATTCATTCAAATGAAAGAAAGACACGTAAACTCTTATGCGTGTTACTGTTACCTGTTCTATTATTGTTTATCTGTCTTCATTAATTATTTCTTTCTCATTGTTATTATTATAAGATCTACATCTTCTTTCATATTCAAAGCAAAATAAAATATCCATAGCAAAAAAATACTCTTCAAACAAAAATCTCACTCAAAATCTCCCTAAAACTTATTTAATTAACTGAAGCTTAAAAATGCAGCATGTCTAAATCTAAAAGTTCGCTTCTCCATGTTCCAAAACTAAACCGGACCCTCAGGCAAATAAATTATGAATCGCTCCCGTATTTTCTGTATTATGATAAAAACCGCATAAATTCACCGCACGGCCGCTACATGTGACGGTAACAGAGATTTTTCCCTGTTTATGTACGATTTTTTGCATTTCTGGATTTTCTGTCTGTCCACACATTTTTATTCAGATAGTAGCTATCGAAATAAATACTTACAATTTATAATTTAGTTTCAGTTAAATATTTAGTAATGTGACTTTATTGGCAATTATTAATATAATTAAAACGGATAGAATAACAGGAAATAGAGAAAAGATGACAGCCAAAGAAATGGCTAGACATGGGTAGTAGCCTCTTTGCAGTAGACTCGCGTTACCCAAACTTCCGTAGACCAGTAGACCAGAATTCTCCAGCTATACTAAAATACTTGTGTTAGGACTTTAATTCCGTAGAGCTACGGCCAATAAGTAGTAAGCCATTTAATAAAGTAGCAAACCAGTACGAAAATAAATTATATTATGATCTTTTCGGAGGTTCTTCCCAACTCAACGGGGTCAGCTTTCCAGTTTGACTGTAATGCGGTTGAATTGCGATATTCTTCGTGAAGCGAATGCCACAAAAAAAAAAAAACAATTTTTCGATAGTGAGGCCGACAACTACTCTAGTAAATATTTTTGGCTGGCCATATATTGATTCTACATGAATAGAAGAATTATGATTTTCTAAAGTAATAATCGTAACATTTTTATATGCCTTCATGCAGAAGCCGTTGGAAGCTAAATCTTCTCTCGAGTTTAAAGCTTTATAGTTGGATCTTCTATAGTACCGTATTAAGAAATTCTATTTTAGTTCCTTTCAATAAAACCCCATAAGAGCAGTCTTTTCACTAGCTTTTAGACAAATATGACGCCCACCTGTCTGTCATTAAGTATTCTAGTCCACACCATTTACCCGCCACCAACATTAATCACGCCTTTGTGTAAGGTACAGCTATTCGAATATCAAATGTCTTATAAGAGCCTGTCTAATGAAAAGTGTACACAATAGAATCTAATAGTAATGGACACGGTGCAAAAGTTAGGGTGAGTTTACACATTTTCGAATGGAAAGTGTTGTACAAATTCAGTGAGTAAATGTTTGCAAATAAACAACATTGGAGTGTCTGTTTATAACGTAAAAATAACAAGATTTTCACGAATGCATACATGATTTTTTTGGTCTGTATGTCTATCTGTTTGGAACGGGCCTAATTTCAACTGTGGATAGGTGACGTTATAAGTGTAACTTACGCGTTTTTATTTCTCACAAATTAGGGTTCCATGCACAATAATTAAAATCCAATATGGTTTACGAAAATGAATTCGCGGGCATAGCTCGTATATTCTGGAAAATATTATCTACATATTACCTTCTAGACCCAAACTAAAAGTAGATTGTCTTTATTTAGTTGAATAAATATTTTACAAAAAATAAAGTATATTTTCTTTGTTTATTTTATACACACTTCATATATTAATCATAGAGACATCAACATATATATTTGCGCTAATAATACATCAAGAATATATATACTTACAACTTTCAAATATACTTTCCACTTTTCCTGTGACCGACATATCACTGCCGGATTTTATTTTTTGAAAATCGTATTACAATTCGACAACGACGACGAAACGTAATAACAGCAACAGACTGCAACATAGGTAGTTACAAATGCAATCAAAATTTTTCGTTCTAAATAAAGCTCGTCCTCTGAGCATTTCACGACTCAGTTGGGGTTAGACTTCAATCTAACTACGATAGGTCGTGTAGTAGTTAGACGTTAGACGTATTTTTAAGAATACTATAACCGAAATCCTTATCCCTACTAATATTATAAATGCGAAAGTAACTCTGTCTGTCTGTCTGTATGTTACGCTTTCACGCCTCAACCACTGAACCGATTTTGATGTAATTTGGTATATTAGACCTCGAGAAAGGACATAGGCTATGTTTGGTCGCCATAACCGACATCCACGCGGGCGGAGCCGCGGGCAAAAGCTAATTACTAATATTCCCTCTAACCCCTCCTACTAAGCTAAATTGCTTGTGCTAGGAGTGGGTCCACATCGGTAGTGTAATGGCCAGGATTTGAACCCGAGACCTCTCGATCGAAATGCCGACTCCTTAACCACTAAGCTACAGATGCTTCATTCTCACATACTTACGTAAAGCGACTGACATTTGACCTCTATAACCCATTGGCTGCGTTGATTTTTCCTAGTTTGAGCCTTCATTCTAATTACCTACGGTTATATTTATTTTTATAACTAGATTATGACAGATAGATATATTGCATGTCAAAGTTATACAATAATCAGTGCTCATGTTCAAAGTACAAAAGGTACAGTTAAACTGTACCACACAATAGATAACAGTACAGTGTACCTGTGCAGTCAACATCAGAAAGATGTTGCCTTAAAATGATACTAATTAAGATTTTTGCCCCTTCCAGTTGACTGATTGTTCTGATATTTGGTACACACCTTTAGTTTGTACAATAATACCATTTAAATCAATAAAACAGTTTGATTTGCTCTGAATACGAGAGTTTTAAGATCATTCTGAGACTTCGTCATCAAGATGTGACGGTACAGCGCCTAGCCGAAGCTGAGTAATTTTCGGTTTTCCGTATTCGACATGAAACTATGCCGAAGGTGCCAGCTCCCGCCCATTGGCGGGAGATATAAGTGCCCCTCCGACCGCACTGATATTGTGAAATTCATCCAGAGACAGTAATTTCTCCACTGGCTTTAGCCTTTCAATAAATACAGAGAATATAACAACGAACGAATACGCTGATGTCAGTTACTTGTTTCACATATTTTCAATCGTACGTCTAAATTCGGTTTACAAGTTACTATACTTCACTGACCGGTTCCCGTACCGCAGGAGTTGTAATTCCTGATCTTCCATCTGACATATCTGGTTGCACCGACCTCTGTGGTTGAGGGAGCTGCACTTCGACGCTAGGTCCCCCGTGGGAATCGAACCTGACCCGGCCATAGTTATCCCAGACGGGTGTAATGACAATTATACGACAGCAGGTTGCGGTCTCGGTACGATAACTTGTTCCTAATCTATAAACACGATGTTCCTCATACGCCATCATCATGTAAAGCCGCCATCGTATCACAGATTACAGGGGAGATGAGCATCAACGACAGGAGGCTACCCTATTAAAGGTATCCTCGGTCTCTGCTATGACAAGTCTCTGGTCTGCCGCCTGACTCATTACATGTGACGCTCTCACAGCCATCCCGTTTACGGTACCACGTAACATACATCAACGGACACGCGACTCAACATATCAAGAGATTTATTATTAACTTACTCATATAAATTACGCAGCCCGGGATAGGAATACACATACAATATTTAAATAGCACAAAACTATGTGGCACAAAGTATAACAGTAATAATAGATAGTATGAAATCAACTCACCACGTCTGTAGTCTTAATAATGTCACACTTGTAACTTACTTAAGTCTTCCACGCCTAACTCCCGTATTCCACACCAACTCGTCAACCGCCCTGGTCTCCTGTCTAAAATCGAATGTCACGATTCCGTGCTATCGCGAGTGAACCCCACTATCCTTCCTTTTTAGTTCACAGCCCCTTTTTTTACCAAGTCGATCGTTTTTATGCGCGCTTGTCGTTCCGAGTGGCGCTCTCATCATAAATAACCCCGAATTCCTCGCACTTAGGGACATTGTTTCAATAGGTTTGACCCATAGGCCATTATTTGTAGTGTTTTATGATTTGCACATGTCTGGCTTTACATTTGTATAGCAAAACCATGTCCCTTTCTTGCAAAGTATAAGTGTCTATCTCATTTGGGGAATTTTTAACAAGGCGCCAGAGCCAGACGGCTATAAGTGGACGACTGCTCATAAATACCGAATTACTAATGCATTGCAGATGTACCTATTTCAGTTTAATAATTCCTTATTGTTAAGTAACCAGTGTACTATCACAAAGATATCGACGCGATATGACGCTGACTATACCAATCAAATAACTCGCCCTTGATCGCTCACACTGGATGCTGATGACCGGCCTTTGCCCTATGTATGGTCTGGAGGGAGAGTCGCCGGCCAGCTTGTTGAGCCAGTATACAATAGTAAAGACTTCTGCAGTGACATCTTAGCAAAAATAAGCCACAAAAAATGACAACAAGGAAAAAGTAAAATGTACTGTCTGTCTGTACAGATAAATGCAGGAGTTTTGACAATTCAAAATATACTCTGTATGTAATGTGTATACTCTGTTTAAGCGAATAAATGATTATCTTATCTTATCTTAAAATAGATGCCACTTCAATACCAATTATTATCTTGAATTATCTTAAATATTTGAAATTGGTTATCTGACATAAGCGCAAACACATCTTTATTTTCTTGACCGCAGGCAAAACAGATTAGTGTAGGTGGTCATAATAAAACTAAGGTTGACCAATTAACCTTTTACGAAAATAAATAATAACAGCAAAAATATCATGTAACATTTTGGATTGAGGACGTCTTTGTTTTTTATGTAATACTCGTATAATATATGTAATGTAATACTAATTGGCCTTTTTCTATTCATGCCAAACTTATGAAGTGATTTTTCTTATTGGATAATTCATTTATTCGTAACTGAGACTCATTTTGGCTTTATTTTGGTAAGTAACAATTATAGCTTATGCTAGTACGTTGTGATAGCAATTTTTAAGAGAAGAATTAAAAGTAAAAAAAAGTAATATAGAACTCGGTATTTGGCCTCTTACAAAACATAAATGCCCTGAGCTATGATGATACAAAAAATCTGCTAGAGATAGTCATTTAGCATCCTAGGATATACTTTCAGACACAGACACACTCACACAGTTAGATATTAACTTAATTTCTTATTACGTAGAGACTGAAGAGGCTTGTAATCTGTCATACAGGTAACCCTAGTACAGATATCAGTCTCTCTCATAGATAAGCTTGTAATGAAGTGTACCTAAGCTTGATTATTGTCATTTTATGTGAGAGAACAAATAACATGATTATTTGATTTTAATTAATGATGGATGGATGCCGCAGTCTAAGCTCCTAGGACCGGCTATAACCACAGAATATAATTATAATAGTTGCTATAACCTACCACAAATTAGAGAGCTTTCACGTTACATTTGATAGCCTTTGTGGCGTGGTGGTTGTGAACGCGACTGCCACGTAGGAGGCGCGGGTTTGATCCCCGCTCAGTGCAAATATATGTATGTATGAATGGCTATTTGTATTGGTCTAGGTGTATCTATGTAGGTATAATATATATGTATTTACAAAAAAAGTAAGTATAGTATGTTTATCTCCATTATAGTTTTTTTTTACCATGGGTCCAGATAGCGTTGTGTAGAGTGTTGTGGAATATTTATTTAAATATAAATCGTTCTCAGCCAATTTTATGACACGTTTGCGATCAATATAATATATAGAAAATCTTTTATTTTACCAAGCTTAACAAAGTTAATAACACCTTTTATTAAAACTCACGTAGCTTTAATACGATGCAATCAATTTGATCACACGCAAAAGTTTTGAAAAGAAAAATAATGATCAGAAATTTCTTTCTTGCAATTTTTTTCTTCACACACTCACTATTATCTGAAAGATTATGACAACGCACTTTGTGGAGTTTCGATGTAATATGGGGATCGTCTAGAGGTTATACAGTGCATTCTTTTATGTTGGTACGTGTTGGCATGTCTGTGTTTTCTATCTGAAGAATTTTTTAACTTCACATCGCCTGATGGTAAGCTAAAGGCAATGACACGGAAATAGGGTCTCTATTATTAACATGTACCATCTTAACAATGGTGGCACTCAGCTTGATGGCATCATCAGAGGCCTTTTCACGCCCCCCTTAAAGGACCCGGGACTGTAGGAAGAAGTAAACCGTGAGCTGGCAGGGATTTCAGGTCTTAATGGTGCGACATAGGAATGGGTCACCAAACCGCTTGGTTCTTGATGGAATATTCTGATCCGTATGTGGATGATATCTGAGCCTTGCATGCGTTGTCCTGTGTAGGAAAGGAGAGGGTTTTTTTATCGTGCGATAAATCCCCACGGATACCACCCCCAGGGAGCCAGTGGAGATGGTTATGTCGGACTCGAACCGACTAAAACGCACGCCGTCTTGGGTCCTTGGTTGCCGGAGGTGAGATTGCCAAAAGCATATCTCTCGCTCCCCGGCAGACAGTGTGCAGCTCTGTGTCCTCGCTCGCATCACAGTGATGGCACTCGGACGTTGGCTCCTTCCGGATCCGACACAGGTAACTCCCGAAACACCCGTGTCCGGTAATCACCTGCGTCAGCCGGTATGAGAGGTTGCCGTGTGGCCTCTCTAGCCACTCCTCCATGATATGTCTTACCGCAGCTATTACGGCGTGCCCTGCGCTTGGTCGCCCAAGTCGTAGCTCCCATTTTGCTACCATGTCCCTGTGGAGCTGAGACCTCACGGCCCGAATTTCTTCGGGCTCGGGTTCCCGTCCCTAGGAAAGGAGAGGGTGGAACTAATTGGAATAGCTCATCAGAACATTCACCATGTAATACGATAGGGACAACTATCTCCCAGAATACGTAATGTGCTTCAGAGAAGGTGCAACGATTTACTTCCTCCATGAGCGCGGCTTTGATGGTGACAGCTTAGGCTACCCATCACCCTAGCCGAAGCAATCCCTGCTCTTCACGTTGAGACCGCCTATTTATGATAGGTAACCAAGGCAGGTATACTGGGGTACCTTACCCCAGAATACCCCCAATGCCCCATACCTCTGTTAAATTTTAATCGGTTTGATTCCAATATTGCGCTTGCCCCGATGTGGAGGTTTTATGACTTCTCAGGCGGGTGGGACCACTATTTCATTCTCCGAAATGAATAATTTTGTATAGATCTAAGAATATTATATAATCAGTTCTACTATTACTGTCACACAGCCTAGTTTTATGTACTACCTATAGAATACTAAGCATAGAATTTATATTGTACTTCAAATAAAACTATAAATACCATAAAATACAACAAATACACAATAAAATAAAAAAGTTAAACAAAAGTAAATAAAAACCATAAAAAAGGAAAATTACATTTTAGATGGATTCGAACGCGACTCAGCTAAGTTATACCTTAGTCCAGCGCAGACGTATTGTGCCACAGTTACCATGAAATCATAGTGTGAAATAGACGTTTACATATTATGTCATAAAACATTCTGTCCCATTCCTTATTATTATAGCGTGATGATATTAATTATGAAAGCCAGGAGTCTTTTTACTGAACCAGCTGCTTACTAATTTGTTGGATTTGAGAGAAAATCGTTCGAGAAAAATGTGAATTATATCGAGACACTTGCTATGCCGAAGATTCTGCAGTAACCTGACCTGACTTGGCTGAGATGTAGAACTCTGGCCTCTCGAAGTTCTTCAGATTCCTATGACCGAAATAATATCTACTTGTAAGCATTGTTGCTTCTTTATTGGTTCGATCTATTCACACAATCACAAATCGTTAGCCGTGATATGCTATTATTGACATAACTTTTTTATTTATGAATCGATTTCAATAAAACAAATACTAAATGTTAAGTGAAGCCTACCACAATATAATAGTGAAAACCGCAACCAAATCCGTTCAGCCGATTATGAGATTGGCGTGCACCAACTCACAGACAAACAGAGAAACAGATAAACAGATAAACAGATAAACAGATAAACAGATAAACAGACAAACAGACAAAAAATCCAAAAACCGTTGATTTGGCTTCTATTACGTTTATAAAGTCCCCCTATAACAATTTTTCTCATTTCCTTTCCATGTACTGACATCGATCGTTTACAGATTTATTATATGTATAGATTACTTTAAAGATCGATATTTCTACCGCCTATATAATGGTTTGTGCTCAGATTAATTATTTGCCATGATGCCCACAGCTACATTCTATCATCGCGCCGCTCGCCATAGGCAGAGAATTCATCCCCACACTCTGCATCCGAATACGGTGCGCACCGTGCGGTATGAAAGGAACTTCATCCCATGTACGCTCAAGCTGTGGATTGAGCTCCCTGCCATGGTTTTCCCAAGCGACTACAATATGGGGTTCTTCAAGAGGGGCATTAGAAGGTTTCTTCAGGCAGTACGAGTGTTACGCCCCTGGTGTTGCATACGTCCATAGTAACCACTATCCATCAGGTGGGCCGTCTGCCACCTAAGTGGTATAAAAAAAAGTATTACTCTAACATTGTTTGTGTTAGGAGGGGATGCACGTCAATAGTGTAATGGCCAGTGTCAAACTGAAACCTCTTGAATGTGAATCCAATAAGCTATTGACGCACCTATAATATTCTATGAATGCTTATAACCTTGTTACTTCGGCCACCTCACCATTAGCCGAAGGAATTTGGAAGGAACAACGTTGTTATAACATCCACAGTATTTACTATCTGACTGGGTAACAATGTAACTGAACGAATCCGACAGTGCTCAGTGTTACCTTCCATTGCAAAATAAATGAATGTAGTGTATCTACATTTTAATTTTGTCTTTTTCCCTATGTATTCGATTTGTATAGTTAGCATACTTAATGCTGTAAAACTTCATTCAATTGTTTGGGCGGAGTTATCAAAAATCAACGTTTAAAAATGAATGTAACATCATTCATTGATTACGATAGTTCCTAAGAAAATCGGTAGATGACTCTACCGTCGCCTTAAAGACGTATAAGATGGGAAATTTGGGGGCAACATCGGGCGTGTCTCGGTAGCCGAAAAGGTCAAGGCATTCCCCTTGTAAGGGAAAGACTGCAGGTTCGAGTCCCACCCGAGAAGATTCTTTTTCCCTATGTATTCGATTTGTATAGTTAGCATACTTAATGCTGTAAAAATTCATTCAATTGTTTTCAATTTTAACCTCTTGTGAATCTTCTAATGTGTAAAAATTCTGCAAAGTATTCTGCATGTTTTGTGAAATATTTTGAACTAAGTAAAGAAAATACGATCCTTAGTACAAATAATTTAGTATAGAGGTGCTGCGTCTCAGTCTCTAAGGCTTAATCCGATTTGTCTAGAGGATTATGAAACTGCTTCCTTTGATTGAGTTTACAAAGAAGAACACTCTGTCATCTTTGTACTTGTACACGATTTAAAGTCATGTGAGAACTTATTCTTTTGTAATCATAGTTTTGTGTAACATCATTTTTTTTTCTAAAATTTTTGTACTTTTAAATAAGGGATATGCGCATCTGTTCTTGATTTTGGCTTAATGATAGTAGAGGAAGCTTGTGAAGTGACAAAGGTTAGGCAGGGCTGAGAGCTTCTGTCTGAAGGAATAAAAGTAGCAAAATGCACTGACACTAAAAATAGCTTCTAAAAGTTACAACACCGTGCTCCCTACAGGCACTTCAAACAGATAACCTTATAATAATTTCAGAGAATTTTAGTATGACAGAGTCGATGGTTTAATATTAAATTTTTTAAACTTTTTTTTAATGCGGAAATCCCCTTCGATATCTCCCTAGCCGAAGCCGGAAGGGGAGGTTATGTTGGACTCGAATCGACTAAAACCGCACGCCAACTGAGGGTCATTGAGCTAGGCTGGAGGTGAGGTTGTCTTCGACAAATCCCTCGCATCCCGACTGACTCGTTTTTAAAACGTTTGAATGAAGGAATTTGAAATGTGGTTATATTGAAACTTGTCATTTTGGGAAGTGGTCATTGTGAGCCTAAAGGGAAATTGAAATTTTGAAGCATTTAGTACCTATGTTAACTATTGAAATTGAATAATTGAATATTTTTGATTAGTCAGCCGGAGTTCGCCATTGCGATCCTTCTCTTTCAGGAAGAATGCGTTGACCAATAAGTTACTGGATTCCGCCTGGACTAACCAACTCTATAAGTGGATTGATCCATTTCTTTATGTATTCGTCTTTAGTGCGCTGGTGATGGACCAATAACCGACACTCTTAAGAACTATCGGAACTAATGAATGATTTTGCCATCAGTTTTAAAATTGATTTTTGACTACTCCGCCCAAACATTTGGTTTATATTTTTTTTAAGTCCAGGCGCGGTTTGGACCCGTGATCTTTCTCTTACAGGGAGATCGTCTTGACCATTAAGGTACCGGACCCCAATCTATATTATTAAATTTAATGCAACGCTTTGTTGTTGACTTTGAGATTACCTTTAAAAACATTTATTATGTCCAATATTATATTAAATGTCTACGAGTTCAGCCCACTTCACGAAGTTTGACTTCAAGGCCAAACTAGAAGTATCATTGTTTAAAACTAGGATCGCATATTAAAAGGTCTATTTACGTTCACCTTACAACATAGCATGAGCGAGGGTAAGGCAATGATTAGATTCCACACGGATAAGACCCGCCAATTAGGATTGTTACCTAGTTAAATTTAAATGCACCTTTAGTGGGCGAACTACGTCACAAATTAATATAATGGGTTGGGGTTTTAGTTATACTAATAGAGGGTTTACTTTATTCTTGTTTTAGGAGTTTAGATGTTATCTTATACCCTTAACTATTGAAATTAAAGGTTGATGAATTAGGGTAGCAGGTAACATAGGTGTTCGTGGTAAGCTGGTTGTTTTTGTATCCTTATTGACATTATGGGGTGTTTTGGGACTCCACCACATATGTTAGGTAATACATTATCTACCTCTACGCGTGAGGTTAAACATAAATAAACTTCTTCTTATTCATCTTTGCGTTAATCCCAGTCGCATCTGAAACTTTCAGCCTGGATTCTGAGGTCCGCTTGTCACGGTACGACTTGTAATAAATAGTTCAAGAGGGAAAAGGGTATATAATTTAGCTTTATAACGATAATTCAGTCTATCACGGGTATCAAGTGTAGAAGTTATAGAAGCTGGTTCTTCTTTGAAGATGTGGTAGCTATCGGAGCTGCTTCTTCTCTGCAGGTGCGGTAACTATCGGAGCTGTTTCTTCTCTGAAGATGCTGTAGCTATCGGAACTGCTTCTTCTCTGAAGATGCTGTAGCTATCGGAACTGCTTCTTCTCTGAAGGTGCTGTTGCTATCGGAGCTGCTTCTTCTCTGAAGGTGCTGTAGTTTATCAGAGCTGCTTCTTCTCTGAAGGTGCTGTAGCAATCGGAGCTGCTTCTTCTCTGAAGGTACTGTAGCTATCAGAGCTATTTCTTCACTGAAGGTGTAGTAGCTATCCAAGCTGCTTATTCTCTGAAGATGTGTGATAACGATCGAAGCTGCTTCTTGTCTTTAGATGTAATCTCTGTAAGAGCCAAATCTTCTCTGACTGTAAGCTGCAATTTGATTTATAAAGAAGATTTTTTAATATCTGAATTCAGAAGTAGGACCTTTTCTAAGTGGCCAGGGGATTTCAGTAAAAATGTTGAGAATTCTTGCGGGCAGTTCATATAAATTTCGAGGAATGAACCGTCGCCATGGAGACTAGACGGAAAATAACAAAGATGTCAAATGATAAAATATTGTAAAAGATAAACATATAAAAATTTAATTCAAGAATTAAAATAGAGGAGGAAATACATAAATGAATGAAACCAACTAACTAAATGCAATGAATGATGAAATTAAGGTATGAAAATGTACGATACTTTGGTAGAAGTGTTAGGACACATTGCGTAGGCAACACTACACGCTTTACCAGTCTAACTGCCGATTTGGCTAAACTATGATATTATCCGTGAAGCGACTGCCTCCACAACCCAAAGGCAATATCGAAGCATTGCAGTTAAACCAGTTATTGGACTTTTAAAGGATCCAACTCCCTGTAACGACTGCCTTTTTTATTTTTTTTTTCTTGCGGAAATCCCCTCGGATACCTTCCCGCCGGAGCCGGAAGGCGAGGCTATTTCGGACTCGAACCATCTAAAACCGCACGCCGACTGTGGGTCGTGGTGCTAGGCCAGAGGTGAGGTTGTTTTCGACATATCCCTCGCACCCCGGCTGACCCAGGCCCATCACTTAGGGTCTGGCCCTCCTCGGACTGCCATAGATGTTCGTTTGGTAAACGGGATCGATAGCTTAACGTGCTCTCCGACACATAACCAGACCACAAATACCTATATTCATGCATACAAATATTTGCGCTGAGCGGGGATCAAACCCGCGGCCGCGTTCACTACCGCCAGGCCACGGAGGCTGCTTTATCTGTTCGTTAAACATAAATAAACTATTGCAACAAATTCCCACTAAAACCGAAAATGCTTCAAAGGTCACTGTGAGAACGGCTGTTAATTCATAATGATCCTGAGGTAGAAACCTACGTGTGACGTCAAACCACGTACTAAAGCACCCACGGCGAACATGCTGTCACGAAGCGTTTAATATTTATTACACGTTACTAAGAACTAAGTCTATAAAGGGACAGCAGTGTTATGTATTTATATTGTAACCTAATTACAGTTCACTGACAGTGTACTTAAGTGATACAGTGTCTGCAATATCATTCCTTATACATAGTATAAAATGGAGTCTCCTACTTTGCGCTTTTGATGCAGAGTTCAGCAATTAATAGAGTGATTCAAGAGGAAGGTTAGTATGTATATTACGACTAGTAGGTATTACTACATACTATGGTCACTGACATAACTGTTATAGTAACAGAATTGCGATGTTTACTCTGTGTTGTTTTGGTTTCAGCACTGTTGCAAGAGTCCTCCAATAACTTGTGACACAGCATGCAATATTGATAGAACAGCATATGCAATATTGAGTTCGGAGTTCTATTATTGCTGGCATACAGATTTTGCCTCCTGAACTATGCAAAAAGTCACCTAAGTAACTTTCGTTCGTTGAAATAACCCTGTATAGCGCTGACTTTGCCTTATAGACTATTGTCTTAGACTATTGTAATTCATTTATAATTAACTACTTAATTTGTGAATTGCTACGAATGTTAAACTTTACGTCAATACAAATATTAACTTCGGAAACAACTCAAATTGATAAAACCGCCAGTAGTATTCCTAAAATGATTTCAATTTCCATTCTCGCAACAAGTTCGATCATGGTATGATTTGCCGGCCTATTACTGGCGCCGACGTTAAACTCAAAACCATTCAAAACAAACAAACCGGAATTGAACATCTATTTAGTTTCGACATTTTAATAAATACCTCGTCTGCACTGTGCCGGTGACATTTCGATAAATTATCGTCAATGTCGGTGGATCCGTCCATAATTCATAAAACAAGAGAATCCGCTGAACAAACTTCGTTCATAATACCCAGTATCATTCGAGTTTGTTTGTACACCCTATCCATCAAAGTCGACGTTCTCACAAAGTTACTTTAAAGTCACCCTAATGAAGTTATCCGACAAAAACTGGGATAAATGGTGTCGCATTTTCATTATTCGACCGTCGTGGGTTCTTAAATTTGTTGGTTGCTTAGGTGTCGAGAATATCGATTATAGATTACGCCTTTTATAGAGGGGTTATACGTAGTATGCACCGTGATCAATCAAGGGTTCCGATTGTTTCCGTGGGACGGTTTATGTCTAAGAAAGGGATTGTCGGGTTGAGGAAGATACGGACGTTTTCAAGTGGCTTTTTGGTAAGAAGAGGTTCTTCAATGAGAAAATAATTGAGCAGAATATCAGCGTAATTGTTTTTTAATTTACACAGTTGATTGCTCGTTTTTTGTGACACATTTTTCAAAGTAATAATAAAATATTTTTTAGTACCTTTCAACCGAACATTAATCAGACTTGATAGGCGTAGAACTGTTGAAGACTTATTATTCACTATTGGGCACAATCAACGACACAAGAAGCATAAGAAATTCAAATGTATTGATCATAGTGCCCCTAAATCTCCAATTAAATAACGAACCAAATATTACAGACATTAACTTTATCCGCTGATGATCATAAAACTACTTGACCCATAAAAAAAAAATATTTTTGTCAAAATTACCAAGTCTTCGCAAGTCGTTTGTTCTACCGTGAAAAGTTGTGAAATCCATGTAATACCTAATCGGTTATTCTGCCGTATTACGGAGAAAAGGCTTAACTAACATTTTTTTCAAAATTGAGTTATATACATATTCGGAATCAGGAGAAAAAGGTGCATCTACCCAATTTTTTGTGTAATTTTATCTCTAGAATCTACGGAAATACATTAAGCCCGAAAGGCACATCTAACAGCTAAATTGTTATTGAATAAATTGAAAAGGCTTATTTGACACCGATTAAGAAGAAACAACATAAATACGTACTTATGACTTGAAAGTGTTATAAAGAGAAGTCACAAGTGACCAGTTGTGCCTTTTCTTTAAGACGCCAGTAAGGTAGGTATGGAAAGTGGGGGTGTCTTTGCGCTCATCATTGCGCCAATGTTTTCAATTCAAAGTAAACGCAAGCTGATTTATTGGTAAGCAATGTTGTTTCTTTCATTGTAAAACCTTAAATTAAGTTATGATTATGTAATCAGATGTTTTTGCTTAGATAATCATAACTTTCCAATTCATTCTGATAACTCAAATAGGTAAACATATAACAGTAGTATGAACAGAGGGTAGGCTGAAAATATGAACTTGACAAAAAATATTAATATTTTAAAATATGTCATCCAATTTTTGGAAAATTTAGTAATATTTTCAACCTACCTTCTACGCACGCCTGTTAGGTGCCTACCCGCGCGCGTTTACGACGTATATTATAAGTAAATAGTACTTAACAGTCACTAAAGCTAAAGTCTCTAGTTTTTGTGCCCAATATCTGAAGTTGTGTTTCTAAATCTATTTGAACGCAATGGACGAAGTCTTATTATATTAAAAAATTATAACTCAAAGAAATAAACAATTGTTGACAATGGAGTTGTTTAGCATTTTAGCATTAGTTTATTTTTAAATTTTTGTTTGCTTTGAATTATTAACGTGCCGTACCTAATGGGTAAAAATTACTATATTACTAAGATTTGCTATCTGTCTTTCACCAGGTTTTGCTATTATTTCATGAACCGTTATAGCTAGATCATTAAACTGAAACACTTCGTGCGTGAGTCCGGCCCCGTAGAATTAGATTTTGTTCTAAAATCAGAGATAATACGGTGGTTTAAAAAGTGTAACGTCAAATTTATCATATTATTTGGAATAAAGAGTTTTCATTACCAATTTTTTGTTATTTGTTCAATGTTCATAATTAAAAAGTAAGTGAAAAAGGCAATCATTTTAAAAGTAACAATTTTATGTAAAATATATACTCTTTTAAACTCACAATGAACCTTTATGATTACGTTACAAAGACATAATTACATAAATTATGTGTCCTTTCATTTTAATACTGAATTGTTTTTAAAAAGATAAGACTTATCTGGTTAGTTGTGCCTTTAAAACGATAAAAAGATATTTTATTTGTAATTATTTTGTTAAGATGAAACGGAAAATTGGGATTATCTGTATAAAAAATAAATAAATAAATATATTCCTATACATGGTTGGATAGGTATTTCGAATGTGTACCTTAATTGATAACTTGTTTCTCCCAATAATACACAAAGGATTTTTTCTGCTAAAAAAACCTTGAAAATTTTCAAACTCGATTATCTTACATTTTTGTTTTTGTTAGTTATGCCTTTTTACAATAAGACGGCAGTATTAATTTATTCAGTCCGTACTTAAGAGACCTTCTGTCTTAAGTTGTTACGTAATTATCTAACCTAACAACATCTTATAGTGGCCATATCAATATTAAAAAACTTTAAAATTTTAAATTAATATATTGACTCGGCCCCTTATATGGAATACCATAATAGGCATACTGATTAATTAACTGTAGAAGTAACTTTTGGAATTACAAAGTTATTTGTGCAGTTAACGTATAGACCCCCAGATCTATCAGCCAAGAGTTTCATAAGAGAAATCACTAATTTAGTCAAAAATAAGGCCGAAAAGCTTCTGCTTATTGGTGATACATTATGAAAAATAGTAAACTTAAATCTGAGTATACAAACGCCTTATACGAACTAGGATTAATAACTTGTATTAATCAGTACACCCGTGTAGAAATGCAGCTTGATCACTAAGTCTTGTATAATGTAGATCACATATTCGTGCGGAACAGCTCAGCGACAAATGCTACGATCTATATCGCGGTAGTGAACGAGTCACCAGCGGACAACTACATAACAACATGCACACTAGTGTACGAACGGCCGCCGCACATAGGTCAATATTCTACATTTACGCGGCCAAAATTATTTGTTTACTTATATCAAGTCTACATGATATTAAATATCTCTGAAGAGTATTTTTTTTATTTAGTTAAGTTTTTTTGTAAACTAATTTAAAAAATCATAAATTAAGGTATAAAATCATTATTTCACATAATTATTTATTCAATCCAAAGAAATACACACAAAATAAGACAAAATTTGTACAATATTCCAAACAAATTAATACAACAGAAGAATTTTACAAAACAAAAATTATAACGTAATGGATTCATCTTGCTGCTCACTCATCAGAGTGTGGTTCGTCGGGATATTCTGGCATTAACATGTTTATTGTTTCTGGGCATAATGTTCTGGGGATTGATCTCTTCTTGGGCCTCAGGCTGCTAATAAGTGGATCCGAACTCAGTACTAATCTGTGGTACACATCAATATTACAATTTTCCCTAGAAAATTTCCTGGCGTAGTTTTCGCGATATACACGGAAGTGTTTATTCCGGGCCTCCACGGCTTCTTCGGAAAGCTGACCTATTGGCAGCAAAGCATTTTCTATAATAGTGGTGGTGTCAATATTTTATGCATGGTCGGAGTCATAGGGTGCCATCCATAAAGGCTTACATATAATTTTGCAGTGTTTTTGGCATAAGAATCGTATTTCTGTGAAACTATCTTATGCCCACTTGAAATTGTCTCCAATATAACTTTTAATCTATAAATCAGTTCAAATTTTATCCCGGTTATATCTGCTGCCAAATGGGGATTTTCAAAAAACCTTCTACTGGTGTTACCATCATTGGTATTTCCAAAATTTGATTTGGGAATGTCTACCAATAATTCAGTCTCAATACGAAACCTTTCTTGGATGTGTTTCTTTCTTTTTTCTTCTAGTTGTTTTTCTTCCTCAGACCTCCTTTCTCTATATTTTTTTTTATTAGTAATTTATATGCCAAATGTAAAACACTTTCAAATAATCTAATTCTGGCATACAATACAGAAAGCCCAAAATTAACACCCGTAAAACTTGATGTTTCCTTTTTATCTTCAATGTTGTTGAAGTCTTTCGATGTTGCACTACAAATATAGCACCGACTAGTAGACTTTGTTCCGGTTGCAGCATTGCATACTTTTCCATCTACCATAGTCATTTCAAAATTATGATCAAAAGAAAATTTTGTTTGGTTTAAATTTATTTCAGTGGGTTTCAGTGCTTTCACAGAACTTTCAACGTATTTTATTTCTTCCTTTATCACGTCAGTAGACTCTTTTACAAACTGGAATCTTATTGGGCGACAAAATCGTGGGGATGATGGCGTTGGGTTCTGCCAGATTTTTTTTTTATCTTTTCCATATACTATTCTAAGGGGCACAAACGAGCTTCAATATAAATTTGTATCTGATTCACCTTCACCATCACCATCAAATTTTTGTTTGTATTGTGCTTGTTGGGAGCCATCGCAACCCCATTTACAAATTATTTTCAGTGAATTTCTTTGTTTCTTCGTTAAGCGTCATTAGCACTTCTTCCAAGAAAACGCTCACGCTGCACAAACAAAGACGTCATCTCCAACAGTGCAAGCGTCGAAAAACCGAAGAAATCCGAGCAATTTTTCGACGCTTGCACTTAATTTGTCAAATGATTTCGTAGGCCGTCCCGGCTGATTCAATGATTTTATGGGTAGTAGAAATGTTCCATTTAACCAAAACTCATTATTTTTCAAAAAAAACCTCTTCCTTTCTGTGGCATTTAGCCCATTTGTCTTTAAATACTGATTTAAGTAAAGAAAATCTTTGTTTTATGTCTTTTATGTCCTCATCTGTATTACCATAGTTTAATAATAAATGACTTTCTAAATAATTCACTTTTGCATCGAAGTTCGGTAAATTTTCATCTTTCATAATCTGATAAAGGTATTTTCGAGTAACAATTTTCACACCTGATGTGCTTGAAGTATCTAAAACAACGACAAGCTAAGATTACCTAACTAATAAAAAAATGGTTATATTTTCATATAAAATCTAAATGGTTAAAAAGGTCCCCCGTTTTGTCATCTGCACTCTTCCGCAGATGGTTGTTGTATTTTCTTTTAGTCAAAGGATTGTAGTTTCAAATAAAAAAAGAATGATGATCGTATCTCATCGAGAAATACAACAAATTGACCTTTGAAGTTCAAAATTTGTCTAAAACAACCCATGTGCTTGAAACCCCCAAATTATTCGAAATGAGCATTTTGGGTAAATAAATAATAATATAAATAAAGATCCATACATGTGTTATTGGAATCCATCACTTTCACTTCCAAAACTGGGATAGAAAAAAAAAATGTTGTCACTTTTGTTGTGTTAGTAACTTTAAGCAGCACAAATGAGCGGACGGGTTGACGGTCAAGTACCGACTAGGTACCTGAAAACGGTCAAAGTGTATCGCAGGTAGGTGGTGGGGCTCAGTTAGGATTCTTGGAACTGTCTTCTAGCTCTGCATGTGCTATTTTATGTGTTTACCGTAAGTTTTTGAAATTCAATTTTGGCCGCGTAAATACGGAATATCGACGTATGTGTGGCGGCTAAGGATAATGTAAACAAACGAGTTGTGAATACCTACAAGCATGATCAGCTAGTGGCCGAGCTGCGCCGCGCGGATTGGAATGCGCCTCTTCTCTCTAAATCACCTAATGGTATTTATAAATCAATGCACGATATATTTTCGGATTCCTATAATTTATGTAAGCAAACTAAAAAGAAATAAAATAAGTATGTATCAAAAATTTGTGACTGGGTAAATAAAAGAGCTGTGCAAATGTAAACGGAGAAACGATAGAACTAGGAGAACTATTTAAAATATATAAAAGGGTACAATTGAAAATAAAATAATTTATAACAGATATAGAAATAAGACAAATAAATATATTAATTATACAAAAAATAAATTCTACAAAAGAAAATTTGTAAAATTTTCTATAATTCAAAAAAATTGTGGCAACTAATTAATAAATGAACTATGTGGTAAGGTCGTTGGCTCAGTTAATGAAATGATTCAAAAAAATATTTTCTTTATCAGATAAGGATGCCGCGAACATGTTTGCTACCGAATTTAAAAAAAAAACAAAAATTAATTTAAAATCTTGTGAGAAGGAAATATTAACTGGACCAGCGGCTGGCGCCGGGTCTATGGTGGAGGTGATTTTTATACAGTCACGTACGTAACGCTATATGGTTTGATATTAAATATTTACAAAACTGTATATATACATATAACATAACATAACATAAACTCACGCCTGTATTCCCCGAAGGGGTAGGCAGAGGTGCTAGCACCCACATTTCGCCAGTTTATGTTTTAGGTCCCAATGTAATAGGTGGCGAGCCTATTGCCATTAACCGGGCACTTATAAACCTGCGATAAATACACACATAACTTCGAAAAGCATCGAAAAGTCATTGATGTGTGCCATGGTAAACCTGGGATCGAACCCGAGACCTCGTCTCAGCAGTCCATTACCCATACCACTAGGCTACCGCAGCTCTGCTTATTATTTTTATAAAATGAGTAAAACTATAGGTGATATAACTTTCTTCCACAATAAAAAGGTAAGACAAATTAATTTTATGCCCGTGGCCACATGCCAATAAAGATTATTTTTGGTCTTTATTTTTCTATGCTAAATAATGTATTCTTTAAAAAGACGCTTATTAACTACAATAATTATACATTATTAATACACTCACTTGTACGTTAATGGCAAAATAAATTTAAATTTTATGTTTTGTCTTTATTATTTGCCTCGCTGTTAGATATTTATGGTGTGTTGGCAAAGATTTGTGCCTGTTTTATTGTATTTTGATTGAATTTGGGCAGTTTTAAAATGTAAAAATTATTGGACTTCTTAATTTATCCGGGTTACCGTTGGCTGCTAACTTTGGCCGCTAACTTCACACCGGTATATATCTATACCTACATTACTATTTTTGTTTCAATCATTATTTACAATACAAAATTGTACACGACTGTACAATAATAGTCGGCATTGCGGTTCCTGTAACGAAGATATTTATCTTGTTGGCTTTTTAAAACTAAAAATGGATTAATTTTAAAAGTCGGCATCAAGGGAAAGTCAGCACAAAAGCACTAAAATCAATGAAGTTTGAATATTCGGCATAAAGGTAATCGATGTGTGATTTTTCTGTAAAGTCGACAAAACAGGAAAGTCGGCACAAATGCCCACACTCAATGATAATGCCAAAAATTAATCATGAAGTAACAACTAAAATTATAAATAACTTAAACTCTAATAAAAGTCCTGGATTAGACGGAATCAGAGCTACTGATCTAAAATATATTAATAAGGAGATAACACCAGTATGACACACTTGATTAACAGATGCATTGTCACATCCATCTACCCTGATGACCTAAAAATAGGAGTTGTACGCCCTATTTTCAAAAAAGGCGCACATAACGATTGTAATAACTAACGCCCCATAACGATATTATCATGTGTTGACAAGATAGTTGAGAGGTACATAGGGGACAAACTGAGTCCTTTTCTAATTTCGCACAATATAATTCATGACAAACAATACGTTTTCAGAATGGGAGGAGTACGTCTCAACTATTGTCAATTCACAAATGAAATTAACGAGCACCTGAACGAAAAACGTCACGTGCTCGTTATTTTCGTTGATTTTCAGCAAGGCATTTTATATGTTGCAATATAAAGTGTTGTATGAGAGGTTGGAGCAGACTGGTATACGAGGCCCACTGCTACAGCAATTTAAAAGTTATCACCAACACAGGTACACGAGAGTAAAGGTTGGAAATCAGTATAGTTACAGCATAAACACTGAAAAGGGCACGGCACAGGGCTCAATAATTGGCCCGGATGAGTACATAATCTATGTAAAACAAATGTGCAATTTATTTTCACACGGCTCCGTGTAACAGTTTGCTGATGACACATGTCTACTGGTAGCAGAAAAAGATATTAAAACAGCTGAGTCAAAATTGCTGCAAAACTTCGACAGAATGTGTCAATGGGCTCACGATGTCGGTCTAATGATAAACGCTCAAAAAACCAAACTCATGTGCATAGAATTCTCACATAGCACCAGCACATACACGCCCAATATAATAATGCACGATCACGAATGTATGCATAACAACCTTAAGTGTAGGCAGAACGGCTCCTGTGCAGGACTGGATATAACCAGAGAAAAATATGTATTTGGGACTAATAATAGACAATACTTTTAACTGGGGAGCCCATATTGAACATGTTTGTAATAAATTAAGAGCTATACTTAGTAGACTATATAGGTATATTAAAATATAAAATGCCAATTAAGTGCTTGCGCTTATTGTATCTGGCTCTGGCAAACTCAGTTATTAATTACGGGTTATGGAAGCTATGGCCGCACGTACAATACATATACTGATAAAATATATAAATAATAATAATAATAAAGTTTATTTATTTCACAAAATAGGTTACAATTTTTTTTTATTACTAAATAATTAATATAGTTTTACAATATGAATACTGAAGTGGTACACGAGATTATAACCCTGTTACCTAAACTAGGCTCAGGGCCTGTAACTTAGGCAACAGTGTTATATATATAATATATATATATATATATATACATATATAAACTGCAGTTAAGGTTGTTAAAACCTATTGTTCCACTAAGTATAAAGATAATTATAACGAACTATTTAAATATTGTGAGGTGCTACCAATTCAATGTAAGGCCAAATTAGCCATCATTAAAGAAGAAATTTTAAATGTAAATCAGCTTAGAACATATACACGAAACAGTAATTTAAGGCAGCTGCCTTAAGTTAATAAGTATATTATGCCAAAATATAGTAATGTATACGGAACCAGAATTTGTCAATATATACTATCCGAAATTTTAAATAGCTTACCAGTACAAAATGGTGCAAAAATATGTAACAAAGCAACCCTTCATAAAAAGTTTAAAAACCCATTTTTTGAACCACATAGATAATTGTATCGATTGAATGTAACTATTGATTCTTTAACTCACTTAAAATGTTGTAGATATTACTTTAGGTACTTATATTATGTATTCACATTGTAACCTTTTTGGGTGGAAAGGTCACCTCACCGGCTCACCCAGCGGCGAGACTCACGAAACTCTTATATCCCAGGGCGCCTTTCACAATCAGAGGTGTGTGCAGTTGTGGGAACACCTTCAATGAAACTCCACAACCAATCTAAATACATATATTTGGCTAAGATTAAATACACTATTAATTACACAGAGTTATCACAGTTAATTTTATATAATCTCACAAGCAAAAACAAGTCAACAAAAATTCTACAGAAGAAATCCACGGCTTGTACGGCTCTTCTGAGCTAACTCACAGCGTTCACTAGATTTGCTCTTTAGCAATTGAGAGCCTAAAAATACTAAGAAATATTGCACATGACCTGGTCTCCAGTCTGAGGCAGTGCAGGGTCGGCTGCTTGGTGAACCGCACGGTATTCACGCAGGCTGCACCAAAGCCCACATCGCCACTCCACCGTCTAAGCCAATGGTGGTATTCTCCACACAGGATTCACAAAAGCTCTCAGCGACTCAAGGTAAATCTTAGCGGTACGATTGGACCCTGTATTACAATATGAAACACTAAATTCACTACCAGACCTAACAGCACAGAATTTTTGACAGGAAGTCATACGACAAGTACGAGAAAAATCTATGTAGTCAATAAACAGATTAAACTCCGCCATCTAGTGTCGGAAGGACAAAAAAAATCGATTCCACTTCCCTATCGAAATGGATAGGTGTCGCTACATGTTCCTAAAACGGAATTAATACCGTTACAATCATAATATATACAATACGGACTCAGTAGCTACAATCGCACATTCGAAACTTACCACAATCAAATTTATAAACTCCAAGTGAAAATACTAAAAAATATCGTGTCAAAAAATATCAAAAACCAATGCCAAAATGACGAACACAATTTTTTTAAACACTGCATTGTTTCAATTCAATTTCGATTTATGCTACAGAAGGAACAATTTTTTAATGATCAGTTACAAAATAAAATCCAGCATCCTATAAACACTAGGGCCGTCGCTCGAAACCAACTATGCACGGTACGCGCTAACAATATACGGTGAACGCACATCTGCATATCTACTCCCTCACCTTAAAAATCAACTAGCTCCGGATTTAAGAAATATAAGTTTAAACTAAAGTCACACTTTCTGCAGACTATGTAAAATTATTGTTATTGTATCCGCTTATATTTCTTATTTATTTGTGTACTACCTACCTTGTCAATTAGGTATATAATATAATTATAAGTAAGATAACAACTCAATAATCGTATTGTAATTTGTAAGTATGGATCTGGTAGTATTAGCACAAACCTTAGTGGTTTATGAATACTACTATACCTTTACTTATACTTGCACTAGGTAATTTGATGAATAAAAAAAAAGGTTTGTAATATTTTAGTGTCAAGTGACTTATGTCGTTAACTGTAGGTGTCCATGTGTAACAATGAGATTAGTAACAATATATTATATCAATGACTTGTAATCTCACCCACAAGCCGATACCTGCTGATTGATACGCGAGACGCTGATGTATAGGCTTTCCACTCGAGGTGAGCAGCCAGCACTCTCTGTCTATCAAGGCTTCAACTACGTAATATAAATAGTAATTTCGAATCCATCGTATGGCCTATGCTTGAAATGCCCCATATAAAAGGAAACATATCTAAACGGAAAATGATAGAGTGACATACTCGGCTTTGTACAATTTCAATCTTTAAACGAATGGCGATGGAAGCTAACAAAGCAACAAAGAACTTTGAGTACCTACCTACGAAATTTGTGTCCCGGTATTGTGCTGAAATAAAACATTTCCTATTCTGCGGAAGTTTTAAACTATATTTTCTATTCTGACAAAGGATAAAATTAACTAGAATAGTTTAATACAATTTAGTTGGGACAAAAAATAATTAAAATCTACCAAAGTTAGGATTTCAACGGAAATTCTAGTTTAATTCACTCTACGTACCGTTTAAATTCCGAGCATCTCTTATTCCTAGAACAATTACACTGGAGAGATGACTTCGCACTATTTTGAATGATTTAAGGTCCGTCGCCCACATCTGTCAGCTGAGGCGAGTATGACAGAGAGACCTGTCAGGGTACTCGTCGGTATGCCGTAATTTTAGGACAGTGACCTTACAAGCAGGAAAGATAAAATAATAGATGAAGAGGCGTTTTATGCGATTGTAAGCAACGTGAATATTGAAAACTGGATGTTTATGTAATAGGGGTTAAAGTATGAAATTGCCGTTTTATTGCAATAGGTTCTTTGAATTGACGTTGAATCTTCGTGGTTTGAGGTTTTCGAATGAAATTTTTTCACATGGTTTCTATGATGTTCTTCTTTTAAAAAATGTGAAACATTTGAATATCGACTTTCAATTGTTTTTGTTATTCAACTTAGACAAGAAAGATGGATACTGCGAAAATTCGAGTAATTTTTGAATACGAGTTCCGACGCGGAAGTAACGCGGCAGAAACAGCCCGCAATATCAATGTTGCGTTTGGAGAGGGGTCTAGTAATGAACGTTCTATCGCAAAGACATAAATGACCTTCCTATTAGATGGCAGCAATGTATAGATAATAATGGTAACTATTTTGATTAAATAAATTTGTTAAAAAATAAAAAAATAACGATTTAGATTTTCGGTACCAATCGGCAATTTCATACTTTAACCCCTAATATATTCTAAGACCATATTTACGAATAAAAGTGCGATAATGTAATATTAGTAAAATTCCTATTCAAATTTCTAGGAAAAGTTAGCATAAAAATCCCTTTAAAATTTCTTTTTGCACTCAGCGTATCTGGATATCGCTCCGATAAAGATAACGAGTAGACGTTTCACAAAATAACGTAATCTTGTAATTTTTAGAAGTACTTGCTTTTTGGTATAGGTATGAGCATAACTACAAGCTGTATAAATGCTGAAACAAATGTTCACCCAAGCACCTACAGACTAGCCATTAAGGATGCAATGAAATACTTCCAAGTAAATGCGGGCGAACGAAATTTCCCCAGCGAATGATCATAATAATATCATGTTTCCTTGAGTTCAAAATATGATATTATAGAAAGGATTGCAATTAGTATTGAAGACGGAGAGAGTAAGACTTCGCGGTAAGGTTACTATTGTTTATAAGAAATAACTGGATAAACTTAGTTCAAATAACTAACTGCGCCTTGAAAATGATAACGATCTGTAGTCTTACTCGTGAAACCAATGTCAATATTAATACAAGTTCAATCCGATTCCAATCTCAATATGTGTTACTGTCAAAGTCCTACTCTCGATATCAATTTCGTCAACATTGTATTGAAATTAGAAAAGCACAAGAATCATATTCCAGTGTAATGAAGTTGGCAACTAACGCGTTAGCAATAGTGATGAACCATATTACCGATTTCTAATCGGTAATAAATCGGTTTACCATCTACGTTTTTTTTTTATAAAGGAGACGTCAATTTGACTTCACCTCGCCTGATGTTAAGCAAAGGCAAAGTCTCGGAAAGAGGGTCCCCATCGTAAACATGTACCATGTTAACAGTATAAATAAGATTATCAAGTTCGACCTATTTCCTAAATCCTGGGTTCTTCAAGCAGGGCGTGATTAGCATCTGATGGGGTCATTGACTGAAAGCCACCATTGTAGTATTCAAGGCATTACAGGCAACTGATGTGATACTTTACCATGAAGTAAAGTGCAAACATAATTAATGAAACCTATATAAAAAATAGACCCGTTCACAAGCAAGACATAATAAGTTAACTATCGTTCCACTTGTCATGTCAAAAGAAAGGAAAAGAATTTGTCGCCACACTGCTATGAGGAAATAGTATGACAAGGAGTCGGAAATGGTATAAGAATGTGACGTCTTGTGATGTTATTGAGAAAACAAATAAAGTCGTTCCAAAAACATATCTACTTCGATATTTTTTTATGAAATGCTTATAAATACAGACCATATACACCTAACTTGACCTGAATTCTAGAGTATAAACAAACAATAGCAAACAACTGATGTCAAAGCTATAATACCCTTTTTGTGCTGTTCGTTAAAATACGAGGTCGGATCGGAACAACACGACCGTATTTCTTACCACATGTTTCAATAAGGAAGTTCATTGGGAACATTAATTCACATTAGGTAATGTACATTTTCTGTATTTTACGCTCTCTGTTGCCTTTATTGAGTACAATCGGGATGCCTACCAGTATATATGTCAACATGTTTCAACTTGACTTTACATAATAAACATAAACTAATAAAAACTATTTGTCTGTTTAAAAAATTAAACTCTTGTTATTATTATCTTTACCTACGTATATTTTCTATGAATCGCATCTAGATGCGTAATTACAAAGCAAATGAACTTCCACATTTGTTTTGTAATCACGCATCCTTATATGCGTCATTATATTATCCCAAGTTTGTCCCCTTTCTAGAACTTATATCAAAAGCTTTAAAGTTTATTTGGGGCTAAGCAAATAACTCCAGAAGGACTAGATCGATTTGGCCATTTTGTTTTCGTATGTTTCCAAAATTTCCACGAAAGATGAAGAAAGTGCCCATAGGTCATAGGAACAGAAACATTCCTCGAGGGTAAAGCCACGTGCGTTAGCTAATTACTAATATTATTAAGATTAAATAATGTGTAATCAAGGACTGTCGGATATTTAATTTACCACTATTATAGTTTTCCTTTAACTATAGCGGCAGAAAAGTAATCCATAATTATCGGAATCAGAGAAAATTATAAAATAAAACAAAAATAATCACGACAATATAAATGTTAATCAGTATTCAGTAGTTACATTTGGACTGTATCATTCTTTTGCACGATGTGACTAGAGTTATTTGAAATCCAATAATATGGTACAATATGGTAATATAATGCTGAAATGAATTCTGTTATACAATAATAATAACGGGAATTAACTAAATTAATTCTGTTTTCATCATATTTTATATTTACGTCTAATTTTTAATATGTAATAACAAAGTCAACAAGTCAAAATACTAACAATTATACGCAACCGCACTCATCTTTAGAAAGAAAGACCTGTAGGTACCCGGTCATATGTGTAAAAATTAGCCTTAAGTTACTTTACACATATGACCCGGTGGAAAAGTACCCATCAGACCGACTGCGTTGGCTCTTTGTATGGTGATGGCCAACCACTTCACAAGGTGACTACAGACTGACATATTTTTTTAAATGAAAACGGTTCGTACATAGTTGCTGAAAGTGAATTCTGCTGCAATCGGTAAATACCAAAGTCCTGTTTGTGTCACACGGCGACGCAAAATGAATGAGTAAACAGTAGTTTTCTACGAAATCGAACGACATTACGCGATTCAAAAATTTCACTCGTTCGGCTTCAGTTTAAGTAATTTTTCGGAACAATTATACGTATGCAAATCCAGATACTATACAGATAGAGTTTCACGTAATTTGTTTAAATATTTTCTTAGTGAGTACTATATAATTATGAGCCTCTGTGGCGTTTTTTTTTTTTTTTAACCGTGGGGGAAAATCCTTCATGGATGTTATGCCAGACTCCTACCGACTAAAAACCCCCACGGTAACGCCCAGAAGCCTATGGATGGGAGCCCCGGGTAAGCCCTCGGAAGGATGTCCCAGGACTCCCATAGCCTCTGTGGCGTGGCGGTAGTGAACGCGACTACTACGCAGGAGGCGCGGGTTCGATTGCCGCGCAGTGCAAATATTAGTATGCATGAATATGGCTATTTGCATTGGTCTAGGTGTTTCTATATATAATATGTATGTATTTACAAAAAAAAAATATCTAAGTATGTTTATCCGCAGTCTAGATTCCATAACACAAGCTAGTTAAGCTATGCTTACCGTGGGTCTAAATAGCGTTGTGTAGAATGTTGTGAAATATTTATTTATTTATTTTAAGGGGGTGATCACATAACCTTATAAATTAGAGTAATACATAATCTGACGATAAACTTATTAAAATAAAAAATGCATCAAGTTGTACTATGAAAATTGTTGTCGACAAAGAACTGCTTTCGATCGACCCACCTAACCAACCAACCGTACTGAATTCTTATTATACCAATTAATTTACTAACTAAAATAATATTGTCTAGTTTAGTTTTCACTTCTGCTTAGGAAAGGGCCAGTAGTAACGGCGACCATACAAAGCGATCGATGGATAATATGATCGTGCAATTGCCTAGCAGTAGAACGGTTTATATTCAAAAGTTTATTTTAAAAAGGTTAAGAGCCCTTTAATCTTCACGGGTTTTATTGGAACGACTTTACTTTAGGGGAGCTACCATGAATAGTAACCACATACGAAACTTTAGGCTGGCACGAAATACGAACCGAGGTCGTCGCAGAATTTAGGTATTTATTATGAAATTATTTCAGATTTCTTTCGGTAGGGACAAAGACGAACGAAGTGTCGTGTTCCAAGTAAGGATTGCCCGAAATTTTAGTCTTCAACTTCGTTCCTACGATTCATAGTAAGTCTACAAGATGATGCAGTGGTTATCTTGCTAGTCATACGCTTATTAGAACTAACATATGCAGAGGGTTGGAAGTTAAATCATAACGTGGGTGAGAGAGACTAGGCAATTGAACGCTCTATCACCACGCCTCATACATACATATATCATATTCAAGCCTGCGATTCCCCGAAGAGGCAGGCAGAGGTATAATAAAACCCACATTTTACCAATTATAATTTTCTATTACTGTAGTTACAGCCGGTTGAACCAGGCCTTTACCTCAAAATCTTTACGCTAGTGGTTGTCGAGTTTTATAAAATAAGATGTTAATTTAAATCCGTTAAGACTACCGGTTCAGAAAAAAAAACACAAGAATTGAATGATTTTTTTTAGCATTTATTATGCTAACTTTTAAGTTCGAAAAACATCGGAAAAAATTAAATGAAATGCTCAAGTGAGTCTTTAAGGGCGACGGTGAAGCCATCTACCAACATTCTTACGAACTGTTGGAAACAATGATTGATTTTTCAACCATTTTTAAACATTGAATTTTGATAACTCCGCCTTAATAATTGAATGATTTTTTATAGCATTTATTATGCTAAATTTTAAGTTCTAAAAAAGACGGATATAAAGGCAAGGAAAATTTGAAATGATTCAGGTGTGGCTCAATAGCTCAGTTGGAAGAGCATTCCCCCTGTAAGGGAAAGGTCGTGAGTTCAAGTCTCACTTGAGCATTTCATTTTTTCCGATGTTTTTTTTTTAAAACATAAGAAGTTATTGACTTACTACAGGAATAATGATAAGAAGAAAAAATCTTTTTACACAGGGGGCTAGTCTTCATCACTAAATGCGTTCTTCTATAGTCTTTAACTTTTTTTGAAGTATATAATTTGAACAACCCATAGATCTTGAATCTAATTAATGTAAGAGTCTTTACTCTGTAGGGATTCCAGTGATTGAATAGTGAATATAGTCTTTTCGACATGAATCAAGAAAAGAGACTTTTTTTTGCATTTTTTGTTGCTGCGGATTTATCGTGGAACATTACAATAGGGGTTTTTAGCACTTCCTTTATCTTTATATTTGGACTGACTAAGGACTGAGTAAAACTATTGTAATTAATAACATATACACGAGTCTATTACCCCTTGAAACTATTTTATGAATTGTATGTAAGGCGAAAATTTATAAACTGATTAGTTCGTACATCTTTAAGAGAATTCTTTAGGTATCTGTCAAAATAAATCCGGAATTCTAGAATTTTTTAAAATTAGAATTTGCCCACACAGTTTAAATTCACCAAGTAATTTTTATTCTGGTGGTTTATAATCTTAATCTCTCTGTTGATTACATTTTTGTCAGCCAAGCAACAACTGATTACAATATTTTTTATGAAACGTTGTTTTCTTCTTGAAAAATAGTTCGGTACCTAGTTTTTCACATCGTAGCATCGAGGTTATAACCAAATAGTAGGATATCATCTGTCCGTGCCCATTAGTAAATGAAAAAAAAAAACAAGCAATTGAATTAATGGCAACTGAAAAAGAGTACGTTGCTGAGTTTTTATTTGTTTTGCCCCACAAGCTTTGCCAATTTGAGTTTTTATTTTTTTTTTCACCTACATTTACCAGGTTTATTTGCTTTATCAAGTTACCCATATTCCACAAATTTTACAGAAGTTATTATAACGGATGACTAGAGTTCTGGTAGCTAGTTGTTACAAACATATCAGAATATCGGTAAAAACAGTTATTTTCTGGTTATTTTCAGTGCCTCTTTTGTGTCTTTTTGGTAAAATGTATTAATTGACGACCATTTAAATGCTTTCAGTGCAATATTCGCAATAGTCTGCGTTCTGTAATTTATGTCAATATTTTTCCGTTTCCTAGAATTCATATAGGTATACGACACATTTTTCAGTTATTGCACAGCGCTATTCAAACTCGAACTGAGGACCAGTTTGAGTTTAAATAGCGCTGTACCATTTTACCCCTGATTTCAAGCTGATTATAATAAAAAATGGCAAGAAATTTAAACATGTATGAATAGATTGAAAAGTTATGACGAGTTGTCTGCCTACACTGGTCCTTCAGTGTAGATGTATCTTATGGTTCTCCTCCAAACATTCCTATCCGTTGTCATCTCCTCTTTTCATAATCATTTCGTATGGCTCCTGCTCGAGTCCTCATATGTCGACGTCCAGTTGGCGAAACCAGTCTATTGCTGCCGGTGTGAGGTCATGAAGCTCACGCATTCCTCCGGGGAAACGACAGAGTGGACACTCCTCTGCTATATGCAACGTTGTCTGCTTTGGAGCTCCACAATCACAGGCCGGCGCTTCTTTAAGTCCCCACTTGAGAAGATGGAAGTTGCATCTAACGTGTCCTCCTTTCATGCCATCCCCTCTCTAACGCATACTGTCAATCTTTTACCCAATAAATTCATACACGATTTAAGATGAATACTTTAATATATTGACTCTTAATATCAATTTATTTATACCTACATATTGCCTTTTAACATGTTTGCATATATGCTACAGTCCAGCTTAAACTTTGGACCTGCAGAGAATTTCAAAACTCGTTAACTAAATTACGTCTAGACTAATAGCAGGCTACAACGTCAACAACAATATCTTGAACAATTTGTTGGTGAATTGTCAATTTATATTCAAAATTCAGTTATAGTACGTAATATAATTTACCGCAGCTATCTCCATCAGGGTAAATTGTTTTGTATTAACTGTTATTGTCCATTACTCAGATAATGGCCGCCATATTTTAGTTCTTTTACAATTTTCTAGGTTTTCACTACCTTGCTGAAAGTAATAAATCTTTTGTAGAAGAATTTCTGTCAAGATATTATCTTAGATTTATTTCTTTTACGATACAGTTGGTGTTTTTGGATGAAATTATTCTACTGAATACATTCTTTTCTCACTGAATTCGTAAAATATTCTCTAGAAAAATGTTCAAAATAAATCTCTACTATTCAATTCGAAGAATGTTTTACCAGATTAAGAAATAGTGTGCGACATAAAATTGAATACTAAATGACTTAATAAAATGGTCTGTATGGGAGTCACATCACGATCCTTAGGCCCAAGTTCACCTTTTTTTTTCGTGCGGAAATCCCCTCTGATACCTCCCCCGCCGGACACGGAAGGGGAGGTTATGTTGGACTCGAACTGACTAAAACCGCACGCCGACTGAGGATCATGGTGCTAGGCCGGAGGTGAGGTTGTCTTCAACATATCACTCGCACCCCGACTGACCCAGGGTCATCCTTACTGTCTAGCCCTCGTTTACTGTGCCCTATCCCTGCTTGCTCAATGACTAACGAGGCTCTGGTGCAGATTTTTTCCTCAGAGTTAGCAACAGTAACTTCGGAACAACTTTGATATTCAATTCGAAACACATTCATTCCTAAAATTATTTAAATATTTAGGTGTAGGTACTATTTTATGGCACATTCGGTTATTCAAATACTCGAGAATACTATTTATAAACAGGCACGCTTATTAACGGTACCATTTTCCAGGTATTTCAACAAACAACATCATTAACATTAAAATAAATTTAATGTGTGTTAAATTCGTAAATTGAAATGTTCTTTAATTACATGAAGCCGTTTTCATCAGTCATTACATTTTGTACGTCTCGGCAACTATTAGACGTTTTGAATTTACAATAAAATTATACGTATTTCATTTAATAATGGTGTTTTTTTTTTTTTTTTTTTTTTTTATCGTGCGATAAATCCCCACGGATACCACCTCCACAGAGCCAATGGAGGTGATTATGTCGGACTCGAACCGACTAAAACGCACGCCATCTTGGGTCCTTGGTTGCCGGAGGTGAGATTGCCAAAAGCATATCTCTCGCACTTAATAATGGTGTGGTTTATTTGTGCCGTGTTGGATCTCGGCGGAGTAGAATAGGGCCACCCATCTCTTCCTGTGGGTGTCGTAGAAGGCGACTAAGGGTTAGGGCTGTTCTCCATCTGATAGTAAATATACAGTGCATAACTAAGTGCCCGTTTGCCAATAGACTCGCCCTATTACGTGGGACCGTAAAAAATTCTGGCGAAATGTGGATACACCTGCCTACCCCTTCGGGGACTTACAGGCGTGAGTATATCTATTTATGTATGTATATTGAATAATACACTTGTACTTTTCCACAGTTTAATTTTATTTTTGAATCTGACCGGTTTCGCCTTACGGCATTCTATAAGCTTAATGTGTAGGTATATAAGTATATCCATACTAATATTATAAATGCGAAAGTAACTCTGTCTGTCTGTCTGTCTGTATGTTACGCTTTCACGCCTAAACCACTGAACCGATTTTGATGAAATTTGGTATAGTGGTAGATTAGACCTTGAGAAAGGACATAGGCTATGTTTTGTCACGATAACCGACATCCACGCGGGCGGAGCCGTGGTCAAAAGCTAGTAGGTTTATACGTATGTACGTATCTATACATCTATACAAATAAATAAAATTGGAGTGTCTGTTTGTAATATTAAAATAACCGCTTTCTACTACATGCATATGAATGTATATACGGTACACATACCAAAATATATATTTTTAAATTTTTTGTCTGTCTGTCTGTCTGTCTGTCTGTCTGTCTGTCTGCTTGTTTTGGCTAATCTCTGGAACGGCTGGACCGATTTGGACGGGACTTTCACTGGCAGATAGCTTATGTAATAAGGAGTAACTTAGGCTACTTTTATTTTAGAAAAGATTTTTTTTATTAAGTACATTCCACGCGGACGAAGTCGCGGGCACAGCTAGTATAATAAATATCTCGATTGGAACAAAATAGGGACATATCCCCTACATGTTTTAATCATGCTCATGTAACGGCACACTTTTCTGTATCAAAACATTATCGATCAGATATCAAATGTTGAAACATTTGTTGACTTGAATATCACGACTTCGCTACGAAATCAATTTGACAGAATGGTATAAAATTGCCTCACATGGATATGACTGAATCGTTGTCAAAATATTTTTTTTTATTTGTAACCACTTACGACCAACAGACTGTGCGTTTTAGTTGATTCAAGTCCAACATAACTTGCCCCACTGGCTCTGGTAGGGGAGGAGGTATTCGTGGGGATTTTTGCGTACGATAAAAATAGATAGACTGACAACAAAAGGGATTTACAAAAAAAAGGGTTCTATGTATGTTTATCCGCATTCTAGATTACGTAACACAAGTTAGTTAAGCTTACCATGGGTCTAGATAGCGTTGTGTAGAATGTTGTGGAATATTTATTTATTAGTTTTAAGTGATCCTATAACAGTTTTATTTTTCCTTTTATACCTTCAAACCCGTAAAATCACTGTAAGTGAATAAATAAATAAAAATATTTATTACTAAAACAATCCAAGAATGTTAAAAAACTTTCCGTTGACCCCTCACAATATGCTCAGCCTGTTCTATGGAAACCGTGATGTTTACTTTTCCGGATACCCTCCTAGGTCATCACTATGACTATGATAACATTTACAAAATTATTTGAACTGTAGAAAACAATAACATTATGAAAAAAGTGTTATATGTTAAAATTGTTACGTTTCGTTTCAAACATCAGTCTAGCTATGATAAATGATTTGACAGTAAAAAAGTATGAAGCCATGCCTTGCTATGTCGGTACTTACCGTTTTGACGTTTATTAAATACACGGAGTTGACGAGAAACAACTTTATTTCTTTGTTCTTGATTCCGAACAAGTTTCTTGCCTCGGTATAATAACTAA
This sequence comes from Eilema sororculum, assembly GCA_914829495.1. Classification (NCBI taxonomy): domain Eukaryota; kingdom Metazoa; phylum Arthropoda; class Insecta; order Lepidoptera; family Erebidae; genus Eilema; species Eilema sororculum. Next base: position 8,141,563 of record OU618532.1, read on the forward strand.
AAATCAAGCCATTTCAAAGTTAGATATATTACCTATTGCATTTTATATTCATTCTATTTTTTTATTTTATTTATTAATTATTGCAATATTCTTTACACAAATTCAGTGTTATCCCGTTAACCCAGATAGGGTTTGTGTAGAATAACTTATTTAAAATTCATTATACATTATTACATTATACATTATTATATTACATTATTGTCTACCTTACTTACATATACAAAAATTATACATACATTACTATTATAATATTTTGTAGTGTTAATACTACACAATGACAAAGTTTAAAATATAGTAAAGTGATTTTAGAACATGTGAATTAATAAACATAATAATATAGGTACTTTATTAACTCACATCTATTAATTTGCTATTTTCTCAAATAGAAAGTTGCCTATATATTATTACAGTCCCAATTCCTATAATGTACCTGAAATTTCCTTGAAGCACTAAAGTGTGATGGAATAACAAATATTCAAACATTGTCACAAAATTTCATATTTTTAAAATAAAATGAAAATAAAAATATAGGATAGTAATTAGTAATAATAATAAGAACCTCGACCAGCATCTGAAGAGGCTCGGGTTGGATAGTTGGGTCAAGGGCCAGATGCAGAAGGCAGTGCTCCTTGATAAGTTCCTTTCTCTGGTGCCCTAACTTGGTAGCTTGGTCCATCCGATGCCGGTGCGATACTATTTTTTATATTTTTAAATGTTTTATTTATTATAATTATATGTATTTAAAAATTTAATTTAAAAGGTAAGTATATTAATTTAATAAAGAGGAATAATAATTAGTAGGATAGTAATTAGTAGGATAGGATTTTCCAGTGTTGTATGTTTAAATGTAAATATCACACACATGCAGTCACATCTCATTCATTTTCTCGTAGACATTCGTCGTTCGGGTCGTAGCGGTGTGCTACGAGTACGATCTAGACGCACGCGTTTTGTGTCATCTACTTCAATCCATAATACATCATACTGGCTCGGACTGATGTGCCTGTAGTTGTAACACGCATATTTCAATATGTCAATTTTGTCAATAAACCTTTTTGATTATTAATTTAGGTGATAAAACTAATGAATTAATAGATCGACTGCGAGCGCTGTACCATTTTGCCCCTTTGCTTTGAAGTGTGGGATGGATCGAATGGATAGCTACCAGTATTTTTTAATGTAATCTGTCTGTTTTTATATGCTTTTCTATCTGGTTAAGTTGTTTTAATCAGATTCTGCCAAAAAGTCATGTTTTTGAAAGGGGTTAACAGAGACGCTAAGCTCTGTGCCACCCAAATGTTAATAAGAATCGACTGATTACTCATACAGTATTGTCGATTTCAATTCTACAAAATAATCAATCAATTTTAATAATGGGTAAATTTGAAAAAAAATTAGAACAATACTAAATTTTCTGCATACGAAAATATCTTCTAATAACATCCTCTTTTTCGCACCCCGGAATTATACGAAAAAATGGTATATTATTTTATAAACTATTTAAAACACCAACGAAACCATGCAACATCAAGTTGTGCACACTATGTTGATACGCAATACTCAGATACTCAACAAAATGTTGCGTAAATTCGAGCGGTACGTATTTTCAGTTTCAGCGCTAGTCATATTCAGTCTCCGCGCGACTGTCGTGTTGAGAGGACGTCTGCACGTACACAAGTCTCGTGGGTAGACGTACGAAACCTACGAACCAATTCGGAAAGTTATCGATACGCGAGCTTATTAATTGGATTTACCTACTCCGAGTGTTTAACTATTACAGAACAATTTAAATAGAAATCGTATTGGTGTTCCTGTTGAGAAAATTATAATAAAACTTTTTATTAATTTGTGATGTGATAGAGTTTTTTTTGTGATTGTGTGGCCATTTATTCATAACTGGTAAGTATTTTTTATATTCATTGTTATTGAAATGTGAGTAATATGAAATACATTTAAATAAAAAAAAAAAAAAAAAATTTTACCACTCAATTGTTATCAATGTTTTCAGTTTATAAATTAGGTAGGTACATCCATATTATAAATTATTTAAATTAGATACTTACATTATATATAATTAATAATTATTTCGTTCTCTAAAAAATAAAATATATCTTAAATATACCTACTTAAAAAGAAATTTTGTGACAAAATTAGTTGTCAACAAATTTTATTTTTAGATTGGCTATTCTACTGACTAGTCAAATTAATTACTTTTTACTAAATGTCAAAACAATAGTTTTTAGGGTAACGTTTATGAAAAAAGATTTAGTGACGTCATAAAATTTAATTAGGCAAATCAACCGATTTGCCTATTAAATTTCCACCCAACTTATAATAGTAACCACTATTATAAGTTGGGCGGATGATTAAATATAAATAAAAACCATAATATAAGAACCGACACAGTTATTACCGCTCTTTTACCATTCTTAATTTAATAAGCTCGGTTAGATAATTTATTTTAACTACAGGATAATACCCAATTATCAATACCTGGATGAACATTCATAAATTATTTATTAACAAATAAATTTAAAATTATTGGGCAACTTTAATAGCTGCAAAGGAAGTATGTATTTAGCACTTGTATTATTATCTTTATTCATTGTTTCATCATCCCTTCCTGGAACGTACCTTTGAACATTTTCGGTTCGGTACTTAAAACAATAGGTAAATTATATTTAATTGAGGTAATACCTCTTTATGTGGGTGTTCTTAGTGCTCGCTCTATTTGTAACGTTTCTTGTAAGGAATGTTATGAAAATTGTATTCAGACAGAATACAATTCTGAATTTTCACAATTATGAGAGGGGTACTGCTTTGTTTGTTCAAGATTGCACTAACGACGAATCGAAAACAAGGGAATCCTTTGAAGAATTTATACGTCTTCTAAATATAGCACGGTCCGTGGTTTGTGACCTCCGCTTCTTTTTATATAGTTCACTTATTTTTTATTATCCTAAAAAATATGGGATGTAGTAACAACATCATCATCAACTTAGCGTTTATCCCGGTTACATTCCGATTCCCGATTACTTACGTTTTTTCTTCATTTCGCGCGGTTTTTGGAATTTCTGTTAGTAATACGATCACAGAGGTCATCATGACATTATACCTTTGTTTTTATATTATGTCATATTAAGATTTATCCGTAGAGTATATTGAATAAATAAGATTTATCGTTAACTTTTTATTATATCTTAACATAAATTCGATTGTATAGTTTTTAAAGCGTTCTGCGTCGCGTGTTGTGAATATTGTCCGTTTAAAGTTTGCTTCGTGAATATTTGTAATGAGTCTAAGTGATGGTACTTCATATAAAATTTCTATCAACTTTACTTCTACAAAAAGAAAATTAATGTCTTTAGGGATTAAACAAAACATTCAATTGTTAAGGGTCAAGTTAAAATAAACAATCCTACTTATGTTAGGTCTCACGATGTTGTGTTTTTGTGGGGCGTGTTGTTCTCCTGTCGTTTTGAGTTTTTGTTATTTGTTGATTTACAGTTTGTTGATTCAGGAAATTCTCACATAAATATTTACTTACTTTTTCCGAATAAATATTAATCTAAGCTTTTACTGCCAAGTGCCGAGGATGGTTGATCTCGGAGCCTAGGGTCCGCTTCTTTTTCTCCACCTTTGGTTTGACTTACTGTACTGACTTACTATCTCAAAATACCCGAATCATGGTGAATTATTGGTGTTCGCATTCACACCAATAATTCACCATGATTCGGGTATTTTGAGATAACTTATACTTCAAACTATGTGACAACTACCATCGTGAGTCACACCGCGAAAATGGCTGCTGCAAAGCAGCCGAAACGTCGGGTTAAAAAGTAATAATAACAAATATATCGCGATAGAATCCGTAAAAAGTGGTTTTATTTCAACCCGGAGGGTTAGTCAAAGGTGACTTAATACCTATATTTCAACAATAATTGTAGTCGATCCCATGTAATAGGGGGTGAGCCTATTGTCATAATATTCCGGGCACTATTGTGGACTCGAGTCTGTGGCTAAAGCTGAGTCTGGGCTGTACATATCTGCCTGATGTTATTCAGTACTATAACTTAGTCACCTTGCACTACACCGCATGGCCCAAATTCTTATCTGCCGGGAACTTTCTTCTTCCCACTTAAATGGTATAAAAAAGAAAGATGTGGGTTCCAATAGATGTTTCACATCAATTTAAGTGCAGACCATCAGTAATTCTTGATGTAGGTGTAGGTAGCCGTCGAAAGCAAATAAAAAAGGGCGTTAAGTCCATTATCACGGCTCTATAAGGTTTTATGTTCGTATAACTAAATTACTGGGCACTTAATTGTAATGTTATAGGTTAAAGGTGATGAGAAAAAAGTATATACACATAATTACTATCTTTAGTTCTTTGGTATAAGTTTAGGTATATATGTTTGCGTGAGATTGTGTTATTTTATTTCTATAAATACTTAGAATTTCTTACTAACACACAAATTTCCGTTTTTCTATAATCTCAATTAAGCAGGGCATGAGAAAGTATCTATTTAGGCCTTTGAACTCTAGACCACCACACACACGTGTTTTCTTCTTCCTATAGTGCCCGGGACCTTTAGCGGACGTCAAAAAGCATCTGATGAGGACGTCAAGCTAAGGGCCACCGTTGTTACATCGTAGGTGTATGTTAATGGTGACTCTCTTTCCTGAGACTTTGGCTTCAGATTATCATCAGTCGAGGTGAAGTCACCTCATTCGAACGCACATCGGTCTATAACTACATTTTCATTGTATCACATACATTACTTATTAAACTTAAATACACGTAAACAGCACGATAGAGAAGCCGCAATGAAATAATCTGAACGCCGCGCGCCGGTCGTCTGCTGCTGCGGTCTCCAGCTGCTGTATGCGGTCGGCTACGAACTCATTTATTGTGGGGGTGATGTGGAATCCTGCCTTGTTTCTCCTCCTTAATTTTAATGCAATCCCCGTCGCATCCGAAGCTTTCACCTCGGCGTCTGATGCGTCCGCTTTACCAGTCTAACTGCGGATTTGATTTAAGTTATTCCGTGAAGCGATTGCCATCTGACCTTCACAACCGAAAGGCGATATTGCAGTTGTTTGACTTTTTAGGACTCCAGCTACCCACTACCCGGAATGCTGCCTTTTTTATTTTGAACGAATTGATATCCACCAAAATGAAAAGCAATAGTGAACAGGTTCACCACATAAATGAATTGGCCTTTGTATGGTTAATGTATTGCGAATAATATCTGGTTTGTTCAGGTTTATTGGATCTGCGGATGTTATGTGACTAACGAATGTGTGGCAGCTGCGGTTGTTTTTAACTGTCTGAAAATAAAATGACTTATATACTTACTTCATAAAGCGCCTGCATGCACATTTTGTCACTGATTTAATGTGTTTTTACTAGCTTTTGTCCGGGAATCCATCCGCGTGGATGTCGGTTATCGCAACCACCCATATACATAACAAAAATCCAGGGTGTCAGCTAACTCTCTAACAAATTTTACTAATACCGCTCCAGCCGTTTAGATATGAAAGAGTCACAAACATCCATCTATTCATCCATACTTAAAAACTTTCGTGTTTATAATATTAGTAGAATTACTACTATTATAATAATTGTTGTTTTTTATGTCAATATTTACATGTGTAATGTTGCAAATAGTCATTTCACCAATGATAGAATATTTAGAATGAAAAATTTAAATTAGGTATAAAATAGAATAATGCAAAATATTTATGCAATAATAACCCTATAATCTATGTATTATAGGGTAGTTCTAATAAATGTACAGGTCTATTTGAGATAGAAGCTATAAGCCTACTTCTCGATAAGACTTGATAGTAAATATGACTAGTTCGCTATAGGACTAAATCTCGATATGATTACATCGTGTATGGACTAGATCTTATTTGGATTAAATAGCCATTGGCCCAGATAGCGTATAGATATTTGATTGTTGATTGCTTTTTATTTTTAGGTACCTACTATAGGTGTCATTCTGTCATCAGCTCTACATGTAAGGATCTTATCATCCGAAAATAGTTCTTAGGTTTAACTTAACGATTAGGTACCAATGATGATGCTGGCGTGGAATTTAATAAGACATTTTGCATTTTGGTAGTCTAAATTAAACCTATTGAACTCACATTTTGAACAGAAGCGTTAATACAATAATTTATATAACAAATTACTTACGTACTAGTAATACTTTGGCTCAGAAATCTAAAATGCATTACTTAATTAACTTTTACCCCACAAATCATCCGATAAATGGAATTAGATAAAGAAATATCGGGTAATAATTCCCATTAATGGTTGGGAAAGCGCTGTGTTGGTTGTGGGAACTAATTGTCCATTGAAGGAAATTCATCGTTGTATATCTGTAAATAGGTCCTTAATATTGATAATAATATAATGTTTGCTTGTATTTATTGAAGCCTAGAAAAGAAAAGCAATTTCAAGAAAAGTAGGGATGATTTTCAACGAACAAACGGGATCACTTCTACCCTTTCACTTACAAGAGTCCAAACTTTTGTTTTCTTTTTTTTATAATTACGACATTCTAATTACACGGCACTTTAAGACCCAAAGTAGGTATAGTTTAACTAAATCGTGTTATAGGTTCTAGAATGCGGAGTCTTTAATATTTTGTTGCAAGTACATGCATATATACATAGACAACCTCAGATCATTGCAATACATATTGAAGCAAAAAAAATTTGTGCTCCGAGCAGGCATTCTACCCCCTGACTAGTCGAATTAAGTTGAAAGCCACTTAGGTTATCATGTGTTTAAATTGTATGCCTGTATTTAATCAATCGCCCGTGAATATCCCCCTTAAACGATTCAATCAATTTTGATGAATATTGTTGTAGAAAATGGCAATAAGCAAACATTGCTCTAAGTTAAATAAAGACGCTTGAAGGCTCTTTTGAACAGAAGTTTTGCATAAGAGACTAACTGAAAGATTTTATAGATTTGTATACTTTGATAAGAATCTTCTAATATATAAAATTCTCGTGTCACAGTTTTCGTTGCTATACTCCTCCGAAACGGCTTGACCGATTTTGATGAAATTTTTTGTGCTTATCCGGTATCTATGAGAATCGGCCAACATCTATTTTTCATCCCCCTAAATGGTGCAGCGGGAACGGGATCTGACGCCACGAGAGCGGGAAAAATTGGCGGTACGAAGTTCGCCGGGACAGCTAGTAATAAATAAATATTTCACAACATTTTACTCATTTTTCGTAAATACATACATATTATACATAGAAACACCCAGACCAATGCAAATAGCCACATTATACATACAAATATTTACACTGCGTGGGGATCGAACCCGCGCCTCCGGCGTAGCAGTCGCATTCACTACCGGCACGCCACAGGCTGTCAATTAGCCTAAAATGCGGCTAGTATCTTTTGCATTTAAGTTAACAAGGTTTTTAATTGGCATCTTAAGTATATCAACTAGCATAAAAGACAGAGTGGGCCATTTTCTAATTGGACGATGTCCAGATTCACGCGGACCAACGTAGTCGGCCCACCCAGACAGCGTCGAGGCAAGGTCGCAAACACCGACAGTATGATTCGATTGTTATTACCAGTTACATAGCGTAGGATAGCTGGCAATTTGAGATGAACTTCAATTAGCAACAAAGATTTCTTCTGACATGCAAATTTGTTGGTCGTAGTTAAAGCAAGGGATCAGTAGAGCACAAAGATTTAGTGAGCATAAATTGTACTACAAGTGGAATTCATGAGCTGTTGCCCGCGGCTTCATGCGCATCGACTTCTAAGCTCCTCACCGTCCCCGATAGTCGGGTAATGTATGTCCTATGATGTAATTGATTTTTTTTCAAAAGTGTTCGAAATCGGTTACGTAAAGTTCAAGATTATTCCACTTACTACCTCTTTATAACAATAGTATAGATTTAAGCTGTAAAAAATTAACGATATTTTTTTATATTTCCCATAAAAAATGAGTATAAATATGAAGTTACTAAAATTATGTTAAACGATCGTATAATTAAAAAACTAATTATTTATTAATTTATTGGAAACTTATCAGCTATATTAAATCGTGGGTAAACTTAAGAATTCTCCCCTGAGCGATAGGATTACGTTGCTATTGTGGTTATTACAAATGTATGAATGTATCAGTTCTAAAAAAATATATTTGAAATCGTGATATTATTGGACGTTTACGAGATTCGACGAATTGTTTTATTCCAACAAACATTTAAACTACTGAAAGTCATTTTCGGTGCAAACCAATTTACAAATTAATAAAACGATACTTAATCAATTTATTCGATACATGTTACAAACAAATACTACGAATTAAAACATGAACATCAATAAAACTTGTTCAATGTTTCAAAGAATACTCAAAAGGCCAATTCTCGTAATAAAGACATGTTCAAAAGTCAGTCTCGATCTGACCAATCGCCCAAAATTTCAAAATTGCATACATACATACATCATACATATACACCCGGCTGTATTTGCCCAAAGGGGTATTCAGAAGTATATTAACCCTCAAACTTCGCCAACAAGGAATTACGGTCCCACGTAAGGGGGCAAGCCTTTTGCCGTCTAGCGGGTACTTACTCATGGGCTGTACGGATGGAATTATCTCTCAGTACAATTTTACTATTACTTCATTGCAACCGTGATTATTTTTGATATTTCAATGACTGAGGATAGCTCGAAACAAAATTTTAAACAAATTTTTATTACGAAAATTTGCCTTCGGTATAAATTTTGTCAATGTCTGTCGATAAAGATTTATGTGTCATTAATCTGTACAATATCGGAGTGGTTTACGCGTTGGGTTATTGGTCGTAAAATGATTATAATACCATTAATTGTTCCATAATTGTGATGGATTTCACGTAAGACAAAAGTTTATTTTATCTAGGAAGAGTTACCTACATTGTCTCGGTTCCATGGTTTAATTAGCCGAATTATATTGGTGATCCGTAGAACCACGGGCAAAATATTGCACTTGAATCAATCAATAGAACCTCCGCGATCGAGCTACGGGCAACAAACGAATAAATCGCTACCGGCCACGTGCAAAAGATTTTGAAAAAAAGAATATTATTTATATTTTGAAATTGGCTTCGATAAAAGAATAACATTTTCTTCTTTCGAAAGTCGTTTCGATAGAATTTTTTTTTCTTTCGAAACTCTAAATAAAATTTCTTTTGATGGAGGTAAAGGAAACAATTTACAACCCTGCATAATTTTTTTATTTCCGTCTTAATACAATAAATTTTTCAAAGAAAAGTTAGTTTTAGAGAGATTTTTTATTACTATATTTCTGCTTTTCTCTTAATGTACTTATTCGAATTGAATTCATACATATTACTTTGACATTTTCATTTCCATCGAGTAAAAAATTGTTTACTTTATCATAATCAAAGGAGATTATCTTAAGCGTTTCGAAAGAAGGAACATTATTTTTCTATCGCCACGAGTTTCGAAAGAAGAAATATTATTCTTTTACCGAAATCAGTCTCGAAAGAAGAAATATTTTTCTTCTTTCGAAACGTTTACGTGGCCGAGGCGCACGCTCCCTCGCTTCTTCTACAATAGTTTTAATTCGGTGTTTATATTTACTCCATAGTAAATATTCATACCAAATACCATATTGATAATTCTAGAAGCAATAACGTCCCATGCAATCATATTTATTTGCTTATACTTATTTTTTATACGTCTAAAACATTGAAGGCACAGGTAGGTAACGAGCAAACTGTTCGACGTTCACGTAACTCACCCTTTGTATAAAAATATGTTATAAGTAAAGGCATACATGTCGAGCTGAGTAGAGTAGTCCCAAGTTTTGTTGACAATGGATATTCCTATACGCCAATAAACATACATACACAGCTAATCGTTGCCAAAGTACACTACTTGTGTAGTCATGTTCTGTTGGTGATTAGAAACAAAGCTTATTGACAGAGAACATTATTATAAACGAAGAAAGTTCAAGAACCCGCGAAAAAAGAAGCAGGGCGTGAAAAGCATTATTTGTTATCAAAATTAACATCTGCACTAATATTATAAATATGTAATGCAAAACTAACTCTGTCTGTTTGATATGCTTTCACTTGTTAACCACTGAACCGATTTTGATAAAATTTTCATAAGTGTGGATTATACCTTGAGAAAGGACATAGGTTATATTTGTAAAAATTTAACGATATTTTTTTATATTTCCCATAAAAAATGAGTATAAATATGAAGTTACTAAAATTATGCTAAGCGATCGTATTAAAAAAATAATTTATATTAATTTGTTGGAAACTTATCAGCTATATTAAATCGTGGGTAAACTTAAGAATTCTCCCCTGAGCGATAGGATTACGTTGCTATTGTGGTTATAACAAATGTATGAATGTATCAGTTCTAAAAAATATATTTGAAATCGTGATATTATTGGACGTTTACGAGATTCGACGAACTGTTTTATTCCAACAAACATTTAAACTACTGAAAATCATTTTCGGTGCAAACCAATTTACAAATTAAAAAACATGTTACAAACAAATACTACGAATTAAAACATGAACATCAATAAAACTTGTTCAATGTTTCAAAGAATAGTCAAAAGGCCAATTCATGTAATAAAAACATGTTCAAAAATCAGTCTCGATCTGACCAATCGCCCAAATTGTCAAAAATGGATACATACATACATATACTCCCGGCTGTGAATGCCCAAAGGGGTATTCAGAAGTGTATTAACCCCCAAACTTCGCCAACAAGGAATTACGGTCCCACGTAAGGGGGCAAGCCTTTTGCCATCTAGCGGGTACTTACTCATGGGCTGTACGGATGGAATTATCTCTCAGCACAATTTTACTATTACTTCATTGCAACCGTGATTATTTTTGATATTTCAATGACTGAGGATAGCTCGAAACTAAATTTTAAACATATTTTTATTACGAAAATTTGCCTTCGGTATAAATTTTGTCAATGTCTGTCGATAAAGATTTATGTGCCATTAATTTCTGTACAATATCGGAGTGGTTTACGCGTTGGGTTATTGGTCGTAAAATGATTGTAATACCATTAATTGTTCCATAATTGTGATGGATTTCACGTAAGACGAAAGTTTATTTTATCTAGGAAGAGTTACCTACATCGCCTCGGTTTCATGGTTTAATTAGCCGAATTATATTGGTGATCCGTAGAACCACGGGCAAAATATTGCACTTGAATCAATCAATAGAACCTCCGCGATCGAGCTACGGGCTTTTTATTACTGACTGTATCCTGATACCATTTAACTTGTTTTGGGATTCGTTTGTGAGTGGTATTCGTTCGGAATATAAAATTTATTACGAGTGTAAACAAATACCATTGGTATTAGTTTTTGGTATTAGAATGGAATAGATCGAATAAATCGCTACCGGCCACGTGCAAAAGGTTTTGAAAAAAGAATATTATTTATATTTTGAAATTGGCTTCGATAAAAGAATAACATTTTCTTCTTTCGAAAGTCGTTTCGATAGAATTTTTTTTTTCTTTCGAAACTCTAAATAAAATTTCTTTTGATGGAGGTAAATGAAACAATTTACAACACTTGCATATTTTTTTTATTTCCGTCTTAATACAATAAATTTTTTTAAGCAAAGTTAGTTTTAGAAAGATTTTTTATTACTATATTTCTACTTTTCTCTTAATATACTTATTCGAATTGAAGTCATACATATTACTTTGACATTTCATTTCCATCGAGTAAAAAATTGTTTGCTTTATCATAATCAAAGGAGATTATCTTAAGCGTTTCGAAAGAAGGAACATTATTCTTCTATCGCAACGAGTTTCGAAAGAATAAATATTATTCTTTTACCGAAATCAGTCTCGAAAGAAGAAATATTTTTCTTCTTTCGAAACGTTTACGTAGCCGAAACGCGCTCCCTCGCTTCTGCTACAATAGTTTTAATTCGGTGTTTATATTTACTCCATAGTAAATATTTATACCAAATACCATATTGATAATTGTAGAAGTAATAACGTCCCATGCAATCATATTTATTTGCTTATACTTATTTTTTATACGTCTAAAACATTGAAGGCAAAGGTAGGTAACGAGCAAACTGTTCGATGTTCACGTAACTCACCCTTTGTATAAAAATATGTTATAAGTAAAGGCATACATGTCGAGCTGAGTAGAGTAGTCCCAAGTTTTGTTGACAATGGATATTCCTATACGCCAATAAACATACATACACAGCTAATCGTTGCCAAAGTACACTACTTGTGTAGTCATGTTCTGTTGGTGATTAGAAACAAAGCTTATTGACAGAGAACATTATTATAAACGAAGAAAGTTCAAGAACCCGCGAAAAAAGAAGCAGGGCGTGAAAAGCATTATTTGTTATCAAAATTAACATCTGCACTAATATTATAAATATGTAATGCAAAACTAACTCTGTCTGTTTGTTATGCTTTCACGTGTTAACCACTGAACCGATTTTGATAAAATTTTCATAAGTGTGGATTATACCTTGAGAAAGGACATAGGTTATATTTGGTCACGATAACCAACATATCTAGTCTTCTAGACCACTCTTACTTGAGGACTAATCTTATTATAAACCGTTATTTATATACGTTTATTTTATAACGTTATTTAAACAGTCATTGCCACTTGTTATATGAAACCCTAAAAATCAATATACATGAATAGGTACTCTAAACGTATATTTATTTACTGTGTTTACTTCATAAAGTGAATCTCCTAATGGCTGTTTATTTTACTTTGTAAATTCCTTTGCGAAGCATTCGTAAATACTGATGTGACAGTTATTCAATGAAAAATGTTGAAGCAATTAGTACGCTTACTTTTCCCAAGAATTTAAATCAGTGAAAGTCAACATCCAGAATGAGACTCGGGCCTTTCTACAGAGATAAAAGGAAGTCTGCCAATTGAGCTACTAGTTATTCTAATGTGCCTGTATCTGTTCAGCAGCTTTTACGTGATTGACTTATTTATTTGCTACCCAAAAATTATGAATCGTTCACAAACTTTCATAGTTATAATATAAGTAGGTAATATAGAAGTATACTAACTGGCATAAAAAATAGTAGGCTACATTTTAAAACCGATAGATAAAAAGGTGTTAGAAATATTACTATAGTTAGTAGTGTCGATAAGTAATATGTCAAAAGTTAATTATCTAATCTCTGAAAAATTAAGCAGGCCTGTAACCAAAGTCCATTTAAGTTTTTTAGTCCTATTTTCGAACAATTTAATTTATAATAAAAGCGAATCTGTGCGTGGATCTAATTCCATACAAATGCGCTTAATATATCATTATCAAGACTGCAGATAAATTTTATCTGGTTAAGGCTGATAACAGTTATGCGTTACAATTACAACTGACATAACAGCTTAATATTTTTAGTGAGTGTTAATATACCTCTACCTACCTATTCGCGGATTAACAGACGTGAGTAATAAGTACGTATCCATACTAATATTAAAAATGCGAAAGTAACTCTGTCTGTCTGTCTGTATGTTACGCTTTCACGCCTAAACCACTGAACCGATTTCGATGAAATTTGGTATAGGGGTAGGGACAGGCTATGTTTTGTCGTGATAACCGACCTCCACGCCGGCGGAGTCGCGGGCTAAAACTATATTATAAAATAAATAATATTTTTTTTTTATAATATAAAAAAATAATAAATATTATAAAAGATGCGTCAATATGACTTCACCTCCCCTGACAGAAAGCTGAAGTTCAAGTCTTAGGAAAGAGGCTCTTTACAGACCAACCTTAGCGGTAAAAGTAATTTTTATGGACTTTTAAAGCTCAGGCAGCAAATGTGGTTGGACGTAGCAATTAGAAAACCTCACAACACTATTAAAGTCCAGTTGAACGTATTGCTGTGTCCAAGGACTGCTGAAAAGTTAAAAGTTTATTGCTCCTAGAGTTTAGGGACTAAAAATAGTGTTCACTTGATCTGAATCTAGTTAGATTATTGCGTATGGCATAATATGCAATGGGGAAGAAAACTGACTTTTTTCGCCACAAGCGTCGCTCCTAACGCTTGACCCAATAAATGTGACATTAGCTGTCAGATACCATACAAAATATTGTTTACATTATCGAAAACGCGCATTTTATGAAAACAATGCCTCGTTGTGTAGTGATTGGGTGTAATAATAATGGAAATCATTCATTTCCGAAGGATCCTCAGATGAAAAAACTTTGGGAGAGAGCTACAAGGATCCGAAAATTTAAAGCTTCTAGAAACTCTCGAATATGTTCAGAACACTTTACAGAATCAGACTTTCAAGGAATTAGCAATGCTACAGGTTAGTATTTTCATAAATACAAGTGCTGATGGTAGGTAACAGTTGTATAAATAAAATATTTGTAACTTATTTAGTCTTCTTTCTTTTAGGCCTACCTCAAGTACATAAATACTTAAAAAAGACTGCAATTCCTTCAATTTTCTCTTGGAACAAACCTACTACATCTTCAGCATCGGCCAGAGAACAAAGGTACCTACAACGCACATCAAGAAAAGAATTATTTCCAACTGAATCTTCAGTATCAACTGAGGATTTAATGCAAGGCAGATCTGACGAAATAGAAAGTTTATCCCTTGTTCCTGACTTCCAGGAAGAGGTAGAGATCTGACGGCCAGTAATGTGGCTAGATTGCTGAGCCCACAGAGGGCGATGGCCGTCAGGGTGATAAGGGGATACCGCACGATCTCAGGTGAGGCGGCATGCCTCCTAGCCGGGACCCCTCCATGGGACCTGGAAGCGAGAGCCCTTGCGTCTCTATTTATATGGCGCAAGGAGGCGCTGGAGCGGGGCCAATGGCCTGCGTCTCGAGAAATCGAGGCCCAGCGGTCCCAGCTCTACCAGGAAACCGTGGAGACATGGAAGGTGCGACTTGAGCAACCAAAGGGGGGATTCGCCACAATTGCGGCCGTCAGACCGATCATGGACGAGTGGCTGGAGAGGAGACACGGTGCTCTCTCCTACCGGTTGTCACAGATACTTACCGGGCATGGGAGCTTCGGTAGGTATCTGTGGCGAAGACACCGGGAAACCACGGCCGAGTGTCAGCACTGCGAGGACCGCAGCGATGACACAGCGCTCCACACGCTGGTGGAGTGCACGGCGTGGGCGCAACAGCGCCAGGTCCTCGTGGTGGGTCTGGGCGTGGGCACCCTCTCGCTCGAGACCATGGTGCGAGCCATGGTCTCCAGCGGGAGTAAGTGGGACTGCGCCGCCTCTTTCTGTGAGCAGGTCATGCTCGTGAAAGAGGTGGCGGGGCGAGAGCGGGAGAAAACTCTCCCACCCGAGTTCCGCAGTCGGCGGCTTGGGCACCGCCGACGTGTCTTCGCCGAAGACCATCGGCCTCCATGACCGGGGGCCTGATGACGGTGAGTTGGCTGCTCACCGTCTTTACAGAAGCAGGCCCATGACGGCAGCGTGACGTGAGGGATTCACGCACGCCCCCCCCCCCCCCCCCCCCTAAGAAGCGGGATAACACCCGAAAACCCCCCCATAGACGCGGGATAGCACCCGAACCACCCCCGAGACGAGGCCGCAATTGTAGCCGTAGGTCTGAGGGGAGTCCTGGGACATCCTTCCGAGGGCTTACCCGGGGCTCCCATCCATAGGCTTCTGGGCGTTACCGTGGGGGTTTTTAGTCGGTAGGAGTCCGGCATAACATCCATGAAGGATTTTCCCCCACGGTTAAAAAAAAAAAAAAAAAAAAGGAAGAGGTAGAGATATCAACTATTTGTGAAGATACACATCTTTCTATTCAAAATACACGTTCAACTCAAACACCGAACATGTTCAGATTATTCACCTCTGATGAAATGTTGTCTGATGAAAAATCTGTTTTATTTTACACCGGGTTCGAAAACATTAACAAATTTAATTTGGTATTGTCTACATTGCTACCTATGGCAAACCACCTATGTTACAGGAGTAGTCAAGTAGTTAATGTAGCCATTGAAGATCAGCTTTTGTTGATGTTAATTAAGCTGAGGAGAAACAAACCTGATTTTGAACTTTCCAAAATGTTTGGTGTGAGTGTGAGTGAAGTAGGTAATATTTTCGTTACTTGGGTAAATTTTGTGTATGAAATGTGGTCTCTGGTTGATATCTGGCCATGCCGTGCCCTGGTAGATTATTACATGCCAAAATCATTTAAACAAAGTCATCCACAGACAAGAGTTATTATTGATGGGACAGAAATATGCATCACAAAACCAACCAACCCTACCTCTCAGCAAGCCACATTTAGTAGTTACAAACACCACAACACCATAAAATTTCTTGTGGGTGCTACACCTGGAGGACTAATTTCATTTTGTTCTGAGGGTTATGCAGGTTCCACTAGTGACAGACAAATCACAGAGAGAAGCGCACTATTGGCACTATGTGAGGAAGGAGATGCCATCATGGCAGATCGTGGGTTTAATGTGCAAGATTTGTTTACACATAAAAATATAAAAGTAACCATACCAACATTTTTGAGAGGGTTAACTCAATTGCCTGGTTTAAAATTAAAGCATGACCGACAATTGGCAAAAAACCGAATACATATAGAACGTCTGATCGGGTTAACTAAAACCTTTAAAATATTAAAAGATGATGTTAATCCTTTTTATGTTCCTTTACTGTCAAGAATATTTTTTATATGTGTAATGCTCTGTAACTTTAAGGAAGGCATAGTTAAATAAAATACTATATTTTATATGGTTGTTTTCTTTATTAATTGCAGATAATTTTTATAAATATATTTATTAAGAAGAGCTTTCTTGAAGAAATTTGTGTAAAAATTATCTAAATGGTTTAACATTTCTGCAATAAACACATTGTCCCTTTCCACAAATATAACTTTTAACTCCTCAAATGTAAATATTAATAAATTGCAGTAAAGTCGACCAGTGCAATATAACTGTCCTTGGATTTGGTAGTAGCATGGAGATCCTTTTTTTAATTTCAGCTCTCCATCCATTTGCACTAAGTATGGAACAGACACGTGGGTAATCTTTTGGTGCCTACTGCTATAAGGACATTTTATTTCAATGATGGTCTCATCACCAAGTAAGCCATCAGGTGAAGCTGCTAAATAAGGCCGTTCTGTAGAAATGAACATACCACATTTATTCACCTGGAGATTATTTTCTTCCATATATAGTTGAAGAGCAACTTTTTCATTAATAATGCCGTGACTAGTGGCTCTTGACGTGAATTGTCGAGGATTCATTATTTGGCTAGCAGATGTCTCCAGATTGCTACTTCTGAGGTGACATATAGTGTGAAATTTACTGGCAGTAATCCTATTCACGCGATGATTGTGCCATTTCTGATTATCCACCTGTCCACGAATTTCCAGCTCAATAGTGGCAGCAACATTTGGAGTGATAGCCAATAGCTGCAATTGTTCAAACAACTTCTGCTCTGAGCTGGTGTTGCTGTAGGCATGATCCCATTGTATAGCATAAGGGTTTGCTGGTTCATACAATTGCTTAATGGGCATGCTTGATGATCCGTAGTTCAATATCAAGCTCCTAAACTTTTGGTTGTATTCTTTGTTACCAATTTTGTTCCTGTCATATGGAGAAAATATGATGTTTGAAATCTGCCGCTTTGACGGGAGTTTCGAAGTTTTTATTGGTGTTGCACCAAATACTTTATGAGGTACATGAAACCTTTGTAGTTTTTCAGTGGGGACCAAATGTTTAATAAATTTTTTTTCAGGCACCATGTGCTCAATTGCATATCAAACCATGGCAACATGTTTGCAATGAGCATTTGTACCACTCCCAGCGACACATTCACAGGAAGTTTCTTCAATTTGTCCATTCTCATGTAATTTCACATTTGTCTCGTACTGCAAGCGTTTCATTGAAGCTACATATACCTTTTATGTAGGTATTTTTATCAGCTAATGCAGTTCTTATAACCACCAAGAATCGTGACTCGTACAGTCTTAGACCTTCATCTGGTTTCTTGTTAAATCTGTAATAATGACAATGAAACTTTTAGTGTACTATAATGAACTAATATGCAATAGGTCCAACTACTTGTTAACTGATAAGCACATATAAAAGTCTAGAAACTTACTCATTGAAATATAAATGAATATGTTGTTTACTCAAAGGAGGAAGCAGTGTACTACTGTTCATATCACGATAACTTTCTGGTACAGGCAAAATCATCTTCACGTCATCACATTCATGCTGCTGGGGAATCACAAAATTAAAATTTCTATCAAATGACTCCAGTCTGTAACAAATAACATCATTACCTATATTAGGTTATGTTTACCAAATTTCATGTCATTATTATTACCATAATCACAGGTTTTGATAGCAATTTATGGCAATTTCTGCCTGACAATTCGTAACTAGAAAATTATTTCTAATACTGTGTACATAATAATTGAGTATTAACAAGAATATAATGGTTTGTACCTGCTGACCAGATCCGCCTTTCGGCCTTTCAGTGAAGCTCCACGCTTCTTTAATTCTGCTTTCAGTTGTTGAACTGTCCATGTAGAATACATCACGACTGAGATATCACCACCGCACACGATAACACAGTATTTATATTCAGTGAAATGAAAAATTCAAACGCACTCGTAACAACAATGATTTGTTATGAGTCAAGCGACTAGAGCGCCATCTTCTTAGAGCTTTGCGATTTCTTCCCCATTGGTTTTTATGAACTGCTGAACGATGTGAATGAACATAAAACAATTAGTCATAGTCATAGTTATTTTTATTTTCAATGTTGAACAATAAAATTGTTTCTTATTGACGTCAATTTTAATTCTGCCTTATCTAAGTTTACCACCGCTTCCAAGGCGCTGGTGGAGAGGAAACGGCGCTGGTGGTGAAGAAATTACTACTCTACTACTTCTTTTCTTTTTTTGTATTGTTTTTATTGTTATTTTTTCTTGTAATATTTTATTTTATTCAGTGTGTAGTGTACTATTTCACCTATTTAGTACAGGCATGTTCACAAGTAAAATCAATTAGTATAAAATTTCATAATTAATCAGTATTCATAGATATAATATCGACAGCATGGTCACAATACATAAATATCATGTTTCTTTTCCATATGTCCAATTCAGTGGGAACGTTGGGAATTGCAGGCAATATTTTTTTACCAAGAGCTGCCGTGTTGAATGATTGCTTTTTTAAAAGACGCTCGTATGTTTCACCGCTGTTCCTTTGAGAGAAGGAAATAACTATTTTATCTTTCTTTTTCTGTTTCAAGAAAACATACCGTGCCTATATAATTCGCTATCAATTTATTGCTATGTTCTTTTACTGCCACACAATTATGTTTACGTATAATATTCAATTTGGTTGAAGTATAGATAAATTGAAATTAAAGGAATAAAGGACAACCCCGACTCTCAAACAATCTTGGGCCCGCATGTACAGGGTTGAAAATTAGGCAATATTTAGAGCATCTAAGGACATTTTGTTTGCCTAATTTTCACGACGATTCACAATGGCCAAGTTTGTTAAATCGAGCATTGTTCATAGGTTTTTAGGTTATGTTGTAATACATAATGCGGTCAAACAGCGTCTTATGTTGTGTTGTGTGTGATAGCTACACAAGTTATTCGCGTATCGCTTTTATTTGTAAGTAGGTTAGCAGGTTTTATTAGTATAGAAAAGGGCAGGTCATTAATATTTTTAGTCATTAATATGGAATGGTCAACTATATGCTAAATAATAAAACTGATATGTCAAAGCAAAGACATGCTTTAGCTACTTTTTTGTTGCACGATATTAAACCTTATAGTTTTATGATATGCAACTGACATTTACTCTAAAGGTGGTAAAGCAATCCTTCCCTACCCTCACTTCAGACGGCAACATCTGAGTGACATCCTTTTGCTACGGTTACCACTTTCCACAAGGCTTTCTTGTTTGCTCTAGTAATATAGAAATAATTATATAAGTAGGTAATAAAATAAAACAACATTATTTTAAAGAATATTATATTTAAAAAAAAGTATTTTAATCTCTATCCCGGGTATCTTCCTATTTGGCTTTAGAAATGCTTACACTAGGACTTAGGTCTTTCCTCCCCTTTTTAAGCATCATCATAGTTTATTAAAATATTGTCAAGAAACTGCAGGAGGTGTTATATTGTCTTGGAACCGTGCCCAACCGAGATACCATATTACACTCATTATGTGGGCACAGCACCTGACTGTTCTCTTACCTACAATACAATTACAGCAATGCTGTAATATAGCATTCCTCCCGCTCAAAGAACTGTCAACTAATATATTATACGTAATAAGTTCTACTACTTATATGCCTGGACTTTATTTTTCCTCTTAACAACCAAGTCGTTTGAGATATTGACAGTTCTTGTAGGAGGTCTGTATCCACACCTCTGCACACTTCAATGACATACAGAATACACACTTGTCTGTGCCCCACTGGTGATTGTGCTGGTCTGTTCTCATCCAAACATGCACATTGAGCTTGAATCCAGCAAGATTCGCAAATGATGTCATTTGCATTCACCTTAAACAGAGATCATGTTTTAAGCACTAAATATTCCATAGTCATATAGGCTAGTACTTCATGAACGTTACACATATCAGTCAAAATACATTGTCATATACAAAAGTTCGCATAATTATCTACGGAATTAGGTAGATTCGTAGTAATTTCTATTCTATAGCAGCTATCACACAGCTTGTTACCGTTAATTATAATAACAATTTCAAAAGAGCGAGAAATAACGAATAGGTACTTACTATTCGTGGTGCTACCCATTCACGTATACAAGCTAGTATCGCTGCATCGTTCAATAAATGTCTGCCTATAATATTGCACCGATAGCAATTCCACAATTCACACAGAGACTCATTGTGATAGCTTTCAGTCGATGTGGTAAAGTCTAGTCCAGTTTTAAGGCCAAGGTCAACAAATGTAGCAAATAACGGTGTCCGGTAATCAAGCAAGGGTAAATTAGTTCGAAAATCATATACAATTCCCAGAGTAAAAGCAGCAAAACAATGATCTCAGGGAGCCGAAGGAAAGCGAATGCGACATTTTCAATGACAGGAGTGAAAATGACATATGATGTTACAGATTATTATGAATTCTATATGATCGATTATTTACATAGACTTTGAATACACTACGATTATTTACAATCGATATTTTGACTTCCATTATGAAAGATACAGGTGTCTTTCTGATTAGTGAACTGAATAACGAAAATAAAGATGCTACATAGATATTTTGAAATCATTTAATAAAGCCACGAATTTTAAATTCATAGTTATTAGTTATCGATTTGATTTCATAATCGAATCGATAAAGCAAGCATAATCATAGCGCATTTACGAAGATCGGATTAAGTATTACATTCAATGTTTACGAAGCTTGTTGATTAATGAAAATCACATTTTAAAACTTTTGTCGCACTTGGCCATTGCTGATTGTAATGAAGTCTAAACAAAATTATAACACAAAATAGACGAAAATTTTGAGATAGGTTTGATGTCTGTACACTCAGGCCCAAAATGGGGTATCTCCTTTTCAACTATTGTTCGATTGGCTGATAGGTAAATTCATAAATTTTAATACAATGTAATGTTAACAAATATTCATCAACTATCTTGAACATGCCACTATGTTAAGTAATTACAATTCATTGAATTGCGACGTGATAAAATTATTGTAGTGGTGTATCTGATTATTAATATTATGGTTCAAAATATTTGGCAGCCAGATAATGTTATAACACTGTGAAAACAGCTACAAAATACAATGATGATTTTATTTTATCGAACTCCATTTTGGTGAAAATATTGTTGCCATCACCACCTTTTTTCCTTATTCGTACAGTCCCGGGTCATTTAAGTGGGGCGTGAAAAGGCATCTGATGAGGCCGTCAAGCTGAGTACCACCACTGTTAATATGGTACATGTTTGCGATGGTGGCCCTCTTTCCAAGACTTTGCCTTTAGCTTAACATAAGACGAGGTTAAGTCAAATTGACGCGTGCTTTATAAACAAAATAAAGTAGGAATAGAACTGCTGAAGACAAAAACAATAAACAGGAACCCCTGTAGAGCACAGATAACATGTTACCTGTATACACGGTGCAAGCCATCCCATCAAGGACTATTTTAAATGATTCAAACGGTTCAGCGACTCTTTTCTTAGTCACACCAAATCCTATCTTAACTCAACACACACATTTTCTTCTTCCTACAATACCGGATTCTTTAAACACGTTAAGGTAATTACCTACCGCTCAGTCATTACTAACATGCAATGTAGATATAAAAAAATACTAAACCAGACTCCACAAAGTAAGTAAAAACCTTGTTTACCAAGCCACTAAATTGCAGTATTCTGCTGATACGACGAGAAAGCTCGACACGTGTCTAGCGTCTACATGAGGCTGTCAAGCGGCAGAGAATGCTTCGTACAAAGGCGAAACGAGTGTGGAGATTTAACTTTTTATTATTGTGAAATTAATTGTTGTAATAGTTACCTAGTAGATAGTACGTACGTTTACATGAATGAAGTTATAATTTTTTTTACAGATGATGTGGATAGTTTAGCTGAATACTTACGACAATAGATTTTTTTAACATAATGTTCCAACACTTTGCGAGTCAATCGATCAACCTATCGCAGTTCTTTACTGGGCATAGGCCTCTTCCATTGTAAGGAGGCTTTGGCCTACTGTGCCCACGCCAGCCAGATGGGTTGGTACAGAGTTTTATATCAAGATTTCCTTCTCTAGCAGTGATGACCAGCAGACCTATTACGACACCCTTTGTTTGAAATGGGGTGGTGATACCTACTTGTGTTATTTCTCCTGCACCACACTTTGTGAGTATTAAAATATTAAATTAAATATTAAAAACTTGCCTTTTTTATATTCCACAACATTCCACACAACGCTATCTAGACCCATGGTAAGCTTTTATAGCTTGTGTTATGGAATCTAGAATGCGGATAAACATACTTATATACCTTTTTTTTGTAAATACATACATATTATACATAGAAACACCCAGACCAATGCAAATACCCATATTCATGCATACAAATATTTGCACTGAGCGGGAATCGAACCCGCGCCTCCTGTGTGGCAGTCGCATGCACTACCGCCACGCCACGGAGGCTGTCAGGAGTGTATTTGCGTATATGCAAAATTTGAAACTTGTTCATACCATATGTCATGGTAACTGAGTGGTTAGGAGTCAGTCTTATGATTGAGAGTTCTCAAGTTCAACTGGTCATTAATCTACCAACATGAATCCATTACGAATACAAGTAATGTAGTTTAGTAGAGCAATTTCGGTCACTAATGATGTTTATGTAAATAAAAATAAATAAATAAAATCTTTAGTAGGAACAAACGTAATAATGGAAACGTAGACAAAATTGGTTAGATGATGACTGCAAAAGTATACACTGATAACGTACAGAGAGAGAGAGAGAGAACGAAGTATACATACTAATATTATAAATGCGAAAGTAACTGTGTATGTCTGTCTGTCTGTCTGTCTGTCTGTCTGTCTGTCTGTCTGTCTGTCTGTCTGTCTGTATGTTACGCTTTCACGCCTAAACCACTGAACCGATTTTGATGAAATTTGGTATGAGGGTAAATTAGACCTTGAGAAAGGACATAGGCTATGTTTGGTCGCGATAACCGACATCCACGCGGGCGGAGCCGCGGGCAAAAGCTAGTAGAACATATTTATGAAATCTTGAAGCAATTAGTTTACATAAAGAGAAAAATGAACACCCAGGCCCTCAATTCTACTAAAGCTAAACCATCGTGGTGCTGTAGTCACCGCAAAAAATGACATTAAATTCTAGACTTTATTTCTATACGCCTAAAGTCTAAAATGCCAACAGTTTTATTTCACTTTTTCAATAACTCTGCAAAAATTCACTTAATTTTGAACTTTAGCCGCATCGCTTTAATGTCTATTATTTAATGCCGTTTTTTTTTGCAGTAGCAGTAACACAAACATGGTTTGGCCTTAGCAGAATCAAGGCCCTGGTCGAGACTTGAACCTGTAACTCCTTTAACCAACTGAGCTACCTAGACAGAGTCCTGGATTTACGAAATTCTCATAACATACCATTATTGTGTTCAAAATAGTGTAAAGATAGAGAGCACAATAGTCAACTGTCTGCGTTAAATGTAGTGTATTTATCAGAACGAGAAAATAGCATTCCCTAGAGATAATTCATCGTTGTTTCATTCAATGTACTTCGACGTAAATGAAAACAATTTTCTTCTTATTTCTTTATTTTGTGCCATAACAAATACTAGTAACATATATAAAAATATATAACATACATTATTTATAAATGTTACATAAAGTGTCGTGAAAAGTGCTATCTACATATAGGTATATAACTCAAAGGTGACTGGCAGACTGACATTTAAGTATCAAGCCCAAACCACTGGACGGACCGAGCTGAAATTTGGCATGCAGGTAGATGTTATGACGTAGATATCCACTAAGAAAGGATTTTTGGAAATGTTCCTGTCTGCCATATTCTGCTACTAAAGGGGGAAAATACGGGATGGAAGTTTATATGAAAGTTCGTCATTTTCAGAGCTAGATGCACAAAATTTCATAAACCTGTATCTTTTAAGAAATAAATGAATACATGTATCAGCATTTTTTTAAATTTTACTAATAAGAGGGTAAAATAGGTGATAAACTTTTGTATGGAAAGTTCGTCATTTTCATAGTTAGAAACATGAAACTTCGTACACACCTACGTCTTTTGAGAAATGTTTTATCACGATAACCGACATCCACGCGGGCGAAGCCGCGAGCAAAAGCTAGTAAAAGATAAAGTCATTAATAGTGGCTAAACCACAGAATATTATGAAGGGCTAAAAATTTAATTCTACATTAACACAATCTGAGAGAAATCAAACTAATGAATCGAAATAATTATCAACATATTTACACAATTACACCCATTTAAAATAACCATACCATCACCATACCGACACCGATACTCCAGTGAATAGGAGAAGTAATAGCCGGTAAACTGATCCCGGGCTACGCGGTGAACACTTAAATTCCATTCCATTTACTGTAATTTTACTTTATTATAATATGGTGCCCCACGATTTCACCCGCGTTTTATACACATAGGTACATAGCTTATAATCTTACTAGAAACGAAGAACGTATGCAAAAAGATTTTATCAAGCACACATGTATTTCCTGAGAATAGCTCGTTAAAACAAACAAACTTTGCAAGTATATGTCAATGGATTTTTACCTTACCTTTGCTACCATACTTTTACAGGATCCACAGCACGAGCGTGACCCCCGTGGTTATGTA
This sequence comes from Eilema sororculum, assembly GCA_914829495.1. Classification (NCBI taxonomy): domain Eukaryota; kingdom Metazoa; phylum Arthropoda; class Insecta; order Lepidoptera; family Erebidae; genus Eilema; species Eilema sororculum. Next base: position 8,166,973 of record OU618532.1, read on the forward strand.
CACGTCCAAAGGCCACGTGAACCAATTTCCATAAATGAGTCGTGTGCTTGTCTACCACCTGAGGTATAAAAAAATCCTTATCACCTCGTACGTGGTTTACTTTAATCTACCTTGTATAGATTTCATAGTATAAAAAAAATAACAAAAAATATTTTCAATATTTTATTTTATTAAAGTTGGTCATAACTTAAAGAAAAATAATTTGATTTCATAATAAAAGTTAGATTTGGATAATGCAGCTAGTATTTCATATTCATCGAGTATCCGTATCGTGTTCGAAAAATAGTGGCCTTCGAATACTGTCAAGCAGGCAATGAAAAATGGAATTTCTATCCTCAATACCACTGTTAACTGATTCTTCGTTGTTGTTTATTACCATATTTCACAGTGTAGTTGGCTGCTTGCTGATCGGGAAATTGTCCAGATTAAGTTATACTTAAGTTCATTCGACGGTATGATAGCAAATTTCTTCATGGGTACTTCTCTACTCTATTTCCTCGTTTCGTAAAGTAAGAGCTCTTCTCAACGTTGGATATTAACCAATTTTGAGGTTAGTTTAGTAGGTATTCAATGTTTTAGCAATTTTATGTCAAATTATCCCTTGTTTTTAAATGACATGTCACTTTGACTTCACTTGTAAGCTAAAGGCAAAGTCTTGGAAAGAGGGTCACCATCGTAAACATGTAACAATGGTGGCACTCAGCTTGACAGCCTCATCAGATGGTTTTCACGCCCCGCTTAAAGGACCCGGCTGTTTTTGAAACGAAATTAGGTTTTAATATTAAGAATGGTCGGCCATTCAAATATTGACCTGACTAGTATTGCATCCCTGTTAAAATACTCGATTATCAAATTGCCACGAGTCCCTAGCCAAGGTTATATATTTATTGGAACCGGTAGATGGCACAGTAAGCGTGGTATATAACTTTTTTATAATGGCATTATCTCGAGCAAACGTATCCTTCACGGGTCAGCTAGTTTTATTAAGTTCTTTAAATATTTAGTATGAGTGGTGGATCTGCGTTGCGAAGCACAACTAAGCCAGATCGCTTGGGGAATACCGCCTCACTTACTCGTAATATTAACTGAGAATACTCACAATGTTATGCTGCAATTCATTTGGTTTATTAAAGTTCCGGAGTCTGTAGTTTTCTTTTTTTTTTCTATGCAGTGTTAAAATTTGTAAGCGTTGAACATTTATTTTAAAGTTCTTCTTGAGTTACTTGCAAGATTGCTATTTATTTAGTTCCTCCTCATTATTTGCGGGTTAAATAATTTTTGTCATTGAAATTTCAATCCCTTTCTATTCAATCCCTTGATTGTTTGACCTAATATTTTGTACACACCTTTAGTTCGGAAGTTTAACCTAAAAAAAAGGAAAATTTGTATTCAAACAAAATTAGCTAAGGCAAAGAAGAGCCCAATATCTGGCAAATGTTGCGAGCGTCCTTCATAATAGCTAAAATTTATTTTGAAATCCTTTTTTTCTTGTATAATGTCTGAGTTTGCAAGGTGAGGTTCTTCCGGGACCCTGATAACAAGTTCAATGACAAAAGACGGTAATGTATGGTATCGACCCATTCGATTTCGGTAGAAACGCTTCACCGCTAGCCGCGGTCAAGTGGCACTCGTGGAAAAAAGAAGGTTGATTCGGATCTATTATGAATATGTAAATGTAGAAAAATGAATAAATATTTCTTCATTGTGGTGATTGTTTATTGATTCTTTTATTTGCAAGTTAAAAATGCCCCTAATAATGTAGACATTTTTTGTGAAAATAAGTACGAACGACCAATAACCTCGACACTTCGGCAATGCTAACAGACGTTAAAACTTGGCAAGTATATAGATACTTACGTATGTAATATATATATATATGTTAGTATATCGTCTTATGTATATATTACTTACCTCTTGTCACAATCTGTCACAAGAGGTCAGTAATGGCGTCAGTTAGGGTTGTACCCAAAATTTAGTTGCACTACATTCAGTATAACAATACTGTGATCAAAATTTCTTATAAGTCTTGTGCGTGCTTCACAAAAGGAGAGAGGACCGTTTCCTCTCCTTTAGAAAGATGGGGTCGTCTAGGGCTTCAGGGATAAAATGTACAAGAGATAGATATAATGCAATTTTATTCCTCGACTCACTTGATCAATATTTGTATACCCCCAGTATTGGATATCTCGCCCCCGTAAAAATTGGCCTGCGGGCCAAATGTATACTTTTTAATGTGCATGGGCATATTGGCCCGGAACATGTTATGAACAGTTGTCTCATATAAAAAAGTGAAGGAATATTTCCGCATAATCGTATATTTATTAATTAAATAAATGTACCCAATGAGATTTAGTAACAATATGTATATTAATGCATTTACCTATTTATTAATATAGCTATCTATTATGGATATAGAAAATATTCTCAGTCTTCAATAAAACCTTGAAGGATCAACAAAGAATATTACATTATCGAGTATCTAATTTCAGATATTGAGTATGTCCTCATTAATTACTCCAAGATGGAACTTCTTGGATTTCAAATATCGAGGGTTGGGTGTTAAAACCCGATAAGTGAAAAAAAGCGAAATTAGTTTTATTAGCCCACTAGAATCAGAATTTTTTGCTCTTCCTAGTGATATTTCCAGATAACCCTATTTTAGAGTGTAACATAGTAATGTACTAACCAAATAACCCAGTAAGTGCATTACTTAATAATAATTTTAGTTGAAAATACTCTAAAGCTAGTTATACTTAAACATTTCAAATTTTGTTTTACGAGAGAACCCGATAAAATGTATTTATTGGTATTGAAATCTTAAGGATAACCACGTCAATCACACTAATACAAAAGATAAAAGCACATAATTTTGTGTAACGGATTTTAACACGAAAAGTAATTCAATACAAAACAAAAAAATCGAAAATTAAAATCAGTATAAATGAATTAATGGGTTTTAGCTCTAGATGATTTATCATGAATACACGTAATACGAAAATATAAAATACAATAAAATATATTTATTGGCATTTTATATCTGAACTATAGCGTAAAAATAGAATGTTTGTCAACGTAAAACAAGGTAAATATTTTTTTATTTCCTATGAAATGTATAATTGGTAAGGTTATAACGTCCGCTTATACCCGGAGAGAGTCTCACTACGCAACACCGTGTCCTTGTCATGGCCCTCCGCGTAAAACCCAAAGGTAAACGTGTTGAGCGCGGCCAACGCAGAACCAAGTGGTGGCTGCTTGATGAAGCCAAGTCCCAGAGTTTCGTCTCAGCTATCGGTGCGCTAATATATATATATATATAAGTGCGTTATAATATGCTATAAGTGCGCTAATGATATAGACGAACCCGTGCAAGATTGCTGGGACGAGATTCAGGCAGTTAATATTGAGGCGGGGAAGGCAGTGCTCGGCACGCCCAAGGGTGGACGCAAGTGTGACAAGGACACCTGGTGGTTGAACGACACAGTCCAGAAGAAGATCAGGGTGAAGAAAGCCCTCTTTAGAAAGTGGCAAGCGCCCAAATCTCCCGAAGACTGCGACAAGTACAAAAGCGAACGAATAATAATAAACGTTAATAATGAACGCGCCACTAGGAGAGCCGTAGCCAGGGTCAGACGAGATCACTTGCAACCGCTATACATCAAGTTGGAATCGTTTGAGGGACAAAAGCTCATCTATAAGTTGGCGCGCTCCAGGGCTGAAGCGGCGCAGGCTATAACCAAGTGCCGCTGCATCAAAGGCCCTGGGGACAATCTGTTGTACGAGGAAGTCGCGGTGAAGGAGAGATGGCGCTCATTCTTCCACGAGCTGCTGAATAAGCAGCATCAAGAGGTGCAGCCACCAAAACTCCCTCCAAATCAAGGACTAGTGCCGCCGATAACGCCTGCAGAAGTCCAGACTGTCATTCGTCGCATGAAAGAAAAAGAAAAGAAAGAAAGAGGGGCCCGTGGTGTGGGCATCCTCGCTAACCGTTATAACCGTGTCCTCCTCACCGGTAAAATCCCAAACCAGTGGAGGCTGAGTGTCATTACGCCAGTCTTCAAGGGCGGTCTTCGGTGAAGGAGTGGGTTAGTTACCGAGGTATAAAGATAATGTCCACCATGAAAGACCATGAAGCTTTACGAGCGGATAATCGATTCCCGGATCCAACAGAAGAGTACCCTCTCGGAGTGTCAGTATGGGTTCCGCTCCGTACACGGGACTATGGATCCGGCGTTCGCTCTAGGGATCGTCGCGGAGAGTTACAGGGCGAGGAACACGTCCCTGCACTTTCTATTCCTAGACATGCAGAAAGCCTTCGACTGTGCGCCTCGCGCGATGATCTTGTGGGCATTGAGGTCCAAAGGAGTCCCAGAGGCTTACATCGACACCATCCGAGACTTTACCGAGATTCCGGTTCCGTGCTTTGGACCGCTGTTGGCGACACAAAAACCTTCCCCACCACCGTCGGGGTACACCAAGGATCCGTAGTTAGTCCCATACCTGTTCAGCTTGGTATTAGACGTTTTGTCGGACAGCATCGGAGACTCACATGAGCAGCCTCCGTGGTTGCTTATGTATGCTGATGACACTGCGCTGATGGACGCAGACAGGAACAGATTGGTTTGACGTGTGAAAGTGTGGAAGGAGGCACTTGAGAACGGTGCCGGTCTGAAGCTTAATGTGGCGAAGACTGAATATTTGGCGTTAAACTCCACAGATCCCATACCCGTCCGCATAGGCGATCACTTGGTCGAGCGCACGGATCAGGTTAAGTACCTGGGATCTGTACTTCACGTTTCTGGTGACATCGACTACGACGTCAAGGCACGTATTGCTGCCGCGTGGGCTAAGTGGCGGGAAATGACTGGCGTCACATGCGATGCTAAAATGCCAGTTAGGCTGAAGGGGCAGGTCTATAAAACGAGAGAGAGCCACCTCCGCTGGTGCGGCACCGTCGTGCGGCAACCGCCCAGCTACGTGGGTAAGCAATGCTTGGCAATGGCGCCCCCACCGGGTTCAGGTAGAAGGGGTAGGCCCAAGAAGTGCTGGTTTGGCGTCCTGGAGGGTGACATGCGTGCAAACGATCTCACTACCTTGGACGCCCAAGATCGTGCGAAGTAGAGGAGGAAGAGCCGGAAGGCGGACCCTGACCTCCGAGGGCACCGTGGCCTCGAATGCAATCAGGACTAACGTCTTTATGTGGATGATGATGATGAGACATTTTAGTACTACTCAAAACACACCTAAAATGAGGGTAAAGCGATTTTCAACCAACGTGCAACTATCAGAACAGCTGGAGCAATTATACCAAAGATAGATACCGATCAGTATTGTCAAAAAAAAAAAGATCTAGGAACGATGTGCAAAAAAGAAATCATTCCCGAGGAATTTCATGGGTGGATCCACAGCCTGAAGACATATCTGAATCTAAAAGCGACAGTAATTACCTATAATAAAAGGATTATCGTGATTCACTTGATTTTTGTTCAAATAATAAAGCTAATAATTAATAGAAACATCATTTTAATTTTGGGGTAAAACCCAATAAGTCAGCCCCCTAATTTACTAATTACAATTTTATGCAAAAGTTTATTATTATACATGACAAAAATCATAAAATATAGTATTATGGATATATAATTTTGCTAAATTACTAAGTAATTTGCATCAATTTATTATATTTACCTATTTTTTATTGCCAGCAAACTTTAACATCGATTATCTCGAAAGTTAATTTTTCGCACTTAACGGGTTTGAACACTCAACCCTCGATATATACATTCCAGAAAATGTCAATCAAAAATTAATTTGTAAAAATCCCGGAGCAAGGTCAATATAATATCATGTTATTTTATGGTTGTCGGAGCTTAAAATAAGATGTTACCAAAAATTTATTCCATTTTCTTAAAACAAATTTCTTCATAATGTAACGGTGAGGAGTACGATGTGGCTCAGGAAAAGGCTTTCTTTTCAGGTTTCAGGGTTCAACCGGTACCTGCGCCTGGAAAGCCTCATTTATAAAAAGCATGCCAATCAAAAATCACAACGGGACCTTAGCTTGACTTCAAATTAAAACGCAAGGAGTAGCGTAGTCGCGTCGTGTCACTCCTAAATCATACAAATATTGGAAATACCACTCAGCGCCACTAGCGTATTTGTTAAGAGTGGAACGAAAACGCACCCAGCTCACGCATTCGATTTCACGTTTCTAGTTTGATTCAAGTCACTTTAAATGCAACTCAAATTTCGTCATGATGGTGAAAATTCCCGATTTTTTGAGCTAAGATGAGAAAGACATCAAATCAAAGCACTTATAAATCATTATATTGTTATAAGTATTACAGCAGTTAACACGCCAAATGCCATAGGACTACAACTAACAAAACAAGATATTCAATAGCTTCAAGAAACCGTAAACAAGTAATCTACTAATCACACAACATTAACAAAAGATTAAGTACACGGGGTTGCTTATAAAAGTATCGTAAATCCTAGAACTTTGTATGAATTACGCCCAACAGTTTCATTAATAATCCTGGATTTAACAAACGGTTTCCACCAACAAAATGAAGCGGCAACCGTAATCGTATAATTAATCATGATTACTGAACACTTCAACACCCGAGCATGTACTCTGAACTAAAATTCAGGGTTGTCAACTTACAAATTATGGCAGCTTACAGCCGTGTGTAAACGTTGTAATGATCCGGGATCAAAACTTTGAATGTAACAGACCTTTAGTATTTTACTAATGAAGAAAGTTCTGGGAAAAGATAAGGATTACTTGGACGTTGGACGCTTAAGGGGTTAGATCGTTCAACGGAATAAAACTACGCACTTATATTTTAAGGAGTTTTTGGACTAGGATTGTGAATTGGCTTAATTTTTGGATTCAGGTAAAGGTCTTTAAAAACTTAAATAATAATAGCACAAAAGTGTATGACGTACGTCAAATTTCTATAGTTAATTAAAATAGGTTAACAACAAAGTGAGAGTCGATATGCCTGCTTTGTAAATAAAATGATAGCTGGTGTCAAGAGTTTTAAAAATACATTAATGCAATCGTGATTTTACAACTATTCCCCAAACACTATTAGGTTCAAAGCTTACTTTAGGGACAAGATATGTTTCATATGTGTTCAATGAAAATTTACTTTTGATAAATTGAAATTATGCTCATGAAGAATAAATTGGATGTAAAAATTTTACCCCTGCGAGATTCAAAAGCATTATGGTCCAATCAGCATGCATTTGGCGCAATGTGGGGTTGGTGAATATTCGACCTCATTAGCGTGGTAAAATGCAATGCATACTTCTGCCAGTTGAACACATCATCCTAAAAGGATATGCTCGTTTATGTGGTTTTAGCCTTACTCTGAAATTGCTATTAATAACAACAAGGTAATGATATTAAGTTTGATTTCTTATATTGTGAGTCTTCAACTCTTTTGTTGAATTTTATAGTTTCTAAAACCTAGGTATTATTTGCAATAATAGGTGGCTGTAAATAGAAGCTAAATGAACATTGTGAAGAGTGATATGGCCAATATGGGACGGAATATTGAGTTAGACAACTGCAAGCCCGAACAAATGGAAATACGAGTTTTGACATTTATATCATGCCAGTGCCTTAACTTATTCAAATTTCAATAGCATCCGCTATGTCACTCAGCTGTAGTGTTATACTCAATTGTAGTCGCTGGCATATGTCTCAAAGTCTTTGAATAAGTCATGACTCCACTACATTTCATTAACTCATCAACAAGCCGTAAAGAGCTGAGCAAGTTGAAGCTTTGTACTGATATGCCAATTGAAGTCTATCATTATTTTAGAGTTGATTTACTTATTCTTAAAATATATGTATTCATACTGAAAGACTACGGCTGATTATCATGATATGTTTGTTTTGATAATTATTGTTTAATAATTATTTCTAAACTATTAACAACAATTTGTAAAAAACAAAGAAAAACCATTTAGTTATTGGTATTGAAATTTTACAAAATTCCTGATGATTCTTCAAGAAGTGTTCAGATTTCATCAACTTCCTGCAAATAATAAACCCATTAAAGAATTAAAAAACGGTAATAACTACCTACTTATAAAAAAATAAAGGATTACTCATCCAAAAACAACCATAACTGACGTTATCTGGCCACGTAGGGTAACAAATTTAACTCTCTTAACAAACTTGAAAGATTTGATCATCTTGAAACGTTTCCTTCTCTACGGGGAGGAAATACGTAAAATAATTTATGATCATGTACGTTGTACGTACTATGTAATTTTACATTTTCCATCCCTACCGATCACAATTTATGATAACGGATTTTTATGCATTTTAATAAAAATCTTGATTTTAATCTCGTACTCGAGAGTGCTTATCGATAATTGGGAACGTGTTTCCATCCTTATTTTATACTTAATCATTTTGTTGCAAGATTGTAAATATTTTTCGAATAGTAAAATTATTGTAGCACAGGTTATTAGATAAGGCCTTTATTCCAGAACAATACCTAATTTTGGTTTATAACTAAATCTGAGGACAGATTTTGTTCTAGCTGAGAGTTCTAGTATCATTGTGAGATTCAAATTGCAACTGAGCGTGTTGGAATACAGACCTAAGTGCTTTAAATATTGGTCCAATTTTTATGAAATTGATTAAGTAATGAATTCCTGGATGGTTAGATTTATAATCACACCCGATTCGTTCCGATTTTGTAATTTTTTTAATTGAACGGATCAATTTCAATCAGGTTTGATAAAACACGTATGGTAACCTAATCCGTGATATTGAAATAATTTAATATTGAATATTATATTGGGAATGTTGTCGTTGGGCAGTGTAGCACGTCACACCACATTGGAGATATTTATAATGCCACGAATATTGATAGGCGTAAGAAACACTATAGGTACAGATAGTAGTAGTTATGCATATTTTTTATTTGTATTATATTGATATAGCTTTTGCAATCATCTAATAAATAACAACATTCTGCAGAATATAGATAGCAGTTGCGTGAACGTCATTAAGGGCTATATGTAAATAATACTCACACGTTTATTAAAAAATGCAATCTCGTGATTGGGGCCCTGATTTGCCCAAACAACACGCTACAATTAAAAGCAAAATTGTCTTAGCATAGCAAAACAGAAATACAATCAACGTAGGCAAATAAAAACGCAAATTAATTAACCTTTCTCAGTTAAAGCATCAAAATAAGCTACAGTGGGTTCCCTTTTTAAAATTCAGCTCCCATTTTTTGCTTCAGAGTTCTTTGCGCCAATTCGGCATTCGATGGTGCTCGCGCAACGGTATTAGCATATTAATGAACGGCAGCTACGAACTAACATTTGTAATTACTTTTGTCCTGACTCTGCGAGTTACGCCTTAGGTAAGAAAGGCCTTTTATCTGCACCAGGAACGCTGCGTTCTGACGTTGTTGAAGTGGTAATCGTAATGCATCTTTCATTATGACCCCAAATCGCGAGAGAAACGAGATTCCGGTGCACCGTATTGATTTCATAATAATCTATGGTTAGTGGACCTGAGCTCCTTCACCGCTGTACTCCCTGGGCTATCTTCAAAAGACACCCAAAAACAGGTACTACGCTTACGGAGAGTACCAAAAATCTAGATACGTTCGGCTCTTACCCTAGACTGACTGCTTGAATGCTCTCCACGTTCTACGTTAGGCATAATTTTGAAATAAAATTCTTCAGTAAAGTTAAAAATATTTTAAGTATATCATTAAAAATCTGACACAATTCAGAACAAAAATTCTATTCACAGTTTTTTATAGATGTACAAAGCTCAGTTACAATATTGTACATACTGTAGCTACGTATCCGTACGTTAGTTAAGCCGTGTCCACACAAGAGCGGAACGTGAGAGGGAACCTAAAACGAGTGTCAGTTTTTGCTTAAATATTATGAAGGCCTGGACAGAGACACGGACAACCTTTTTTTGTGAGGATTGTAAAAGGTAAAGGATTTTAGGGTGGTTGGATATTTTCCTTCACGTTTTTATTGGTGTCACTTTTTTCTCTGAGCCGAATAATCCCAATCTATTTTCCATTTATGGCTGGGGTATCATCAGTGTATAAGGATTGAGACTTTCTAAATTGACAATTTGGTTTTTATATCCATCAGTTAAAATAGAGAATAGACGTATATCCCACAATTTAATCAAGTTATCAGCATAATAGCAACATAATTCATTCAATAATGAACATGCATGACATCAACTTTATTTATTTCATACAAGTTTCTAGAACTTTCCATTTTAACGTGACCACAGCTGTACAAAAACAACGAAAGTGTCAGAAATAATGAAAATAACACAAAATAAAACGTGATTGTCCTTTAAAATGAGTTTTATTATTCTGTGAGTTATATTCGCGTAAATCTTCAACAATTTATGTTTAGTCTCACCGTCTCACGTAATAATTCTACCTACTCCCTCTTAATAATGTATAATGATATTAAAACCTTTGTGGTAGACTATTTATGCCTTTTAGACCTCAGCTTTTAATATAACCTGAATGCTGATGAGTTGCGTAACTCCATTTGTGAAATGGGCCACATCTTTCACTGACTTTATTCAGCGCAATTAAATTTTTCATTAAAAGCGTTAATGATTCGTTATTTCGTTGATTGTGTTACTTTAAAATAGGTTTCAAACCACAGTGCAGGTGAAGTTTTGTTTGCTTTTTGACAAAGACTTTTAGACTTTTCATAATTTACTTGAATATCACCGCGGATAAACTCGGCTAACATAACCCGGCTCCTTTTGCAGTAAAATCTTCATTATAAATAGCTCGAAAGGTTTAAATTGTCACAGAGAGGTAAATCAACGCTATTTGCCACACAAAAGGATTTTTCAAAGACAATTGCGGACTGTAGCTAACAACCGACTGCTTATGACGGATAAATTGTAAAAAGAAAGACCAATTTAAAATCTAGCTCAAGTGTAAAAAAAACACAATGTATAGAGTTTTATTTTACGTGTTTTGTAGAATTTGAATTGAAAAAAATAATATATTTTTGAGTTTGTGAAGGCGATTTTGACATGAAGATGAAAGATCTACTTTTTGCGTGTAGAAATTATCCGATTTTATCCAATTTCCAACAATTATGATAGTTTTATTTCTCAAAACATAATTGGATACCGTAGTGTTATTAAAATTAAAAAGGGTTTACTGTGTTTCACAGATCAACTGCATGAAAATTATTAGAAGCATTTTGAGAAGGAAAATTAATTGAATAATTTAATTAGACATTTGAACCGAGCACTTCAAGCTTCTGGCTATGCGCTGTAGTACAAACCATTTATTTAATTTAAATTCCGATGTAACTGATGCCTGTGGCCCTGATGTTGTTGTTTTCGTTTTCAACCATATTATTCGTATCAACCAACGACAACTAAACATTCGGCAGTTTTTAAATTAGACCGAAAATTTTCTGATAAGTTATGATACAGTTATAAGAACTGCATCAAAATTTGTTCAGTCGTATTTACGGCTATTGGGAACAAACAAAAACGCAAAACATAATTATAAAAAGATTCTTGAGTTCAGAATCATTAATTTAACGTAGCCCAAGTATTTTTCAAACTTACTATCTCCAATGTACTGAACTATAAACATAACCAATTTTAAAATTTCCATTCATCCATAATGTCTGTAAATCCCCTAAGGGATAGGTAGAGAATGCAGAACAGCCCTATCCCTTAGTCGCTTATAACGACAACCACAGAAAGAGATGGGGTGGTCCTTTTCTTCTCCCCGGGAACACGGTCAATTTTATTATTTAGAAGAACGTAAGAACTAATACGTCCTGGATATTTTTATGAACTCTTTTTAGCATAGAAATTTGATTTTACATTTTGATACAGAAATATATTGGTAAGATACGATTACAGACGTCCAAAATATCTATAACATTGTAACAGGAGATGAAACGCGGACTTCTTGTTACGATGCCGCAAGAATGTGGCAACCTTGCTGCCCCGAACTATGTTGCTAGTGGTTTCAAAGATATCGTAGCTAGTGATAAAAATACTACTACCAGACTTTTACTATTTTGTTTCTTACTAAGTTTGTGTAATAATAATATTATACCGTATACGTTAAAGGACAGGCAGACTATCTTATGGCAGGCATTCAGGGTCATCACCATTTCAGAGCAGTTCACGGTCGCATCCGTGGCTTTTGCTACTTCTTCTTCTTGTAGTGGTTTAGCTTAAATGACTTTTATAAGAACAACTGCCGCTTGACCACCAAAACCATGTCTATTACTCATCAAGTACTTTGATTTTATAGGTGAAATTGACTTTTTCCAGAGGATTTTTCCTTCATCCATACATCCAAAATGTATGACTACATCTATAAAAGACATTACTTGATCGGTGGAAAATAAAAGTATCGACAATATTAAAAATGAAACACAAAATATTTTGCAAAATATGTAATATATTTTTTTCTTTCGAAATCACGCAAGATTTTCAGTAGGTATATTTGTACTTTCAGTGCTAGCCTCATTAACTACAATATCATTGACTTTTTCCAGTTTGACAATTTTAATCTCCGTTTTATAGGATTAAATCAACAAATTGCCTCAAATCACGACCGTTTTTCCATTACTGGAGCGGGAGCGATTGATGTGCTCAAATTTGAACAAGGTCTGATAAATGTGGGCCCTGGTACCGCTGATTGACTGACGCATTTCTGGTTGATTCATTTGTTAACAGTTGTATGTAGGCGAGCATGTTATTTTTCAGTTCGATAATATTTGTACTCCAAATGGCCAGGTGTTGGCAGGCTACTGATAAAAATTGCACACTTGAATTTTTGAAGCGATGATATTTTTTATTAGATTTTTTGGGTACTTTGTGTTCTGTACTTGCAAAATTGTTTTCTAGCTTGAATACTGACCAAAGTTTATGACGATGACGACTAATAATTGTAATTATATTCTTTGGTTTTTATCTTAACTCTACCTCTCAGATTTAGGATCCATTAAAAGATCTATGAAAACGGCTAATGAGTCCTATAAATCGCTGAAAACTCCGTACGTGTAACTTAGCTAGCGTTATCAATACCGGCAGATTTCTTACTATATAGTACTATAATATTTGTATGTACTTCTATCTAAGGAAAATGCACTTCCGTCTCTTCTTCGAACCAAATTTAAACAAGTACTCTCGTATTTGTTAAAAAGTTTAGTCATTTATATTTTCATGGAGTCTGATCATCTTTGTATGCAAGACGTTAGATACAGAGGGACTAATAATTGTTTCTAACCAATAAATTCATTGAGGGATCATGAATCATTTGCTTTTGTCTCAGGGTTGGGAGGTCAGATGACAGTCGCTTCAAGTGCTAAATGTGGACGCAACTGCGTAATTTCTAAGAAGAAGATGAAGATATTATGGTTATCTAGCTGATTTTTAATTAACCATGTACCTAAACAATTTTGGGGTTTCATAATATCTTCCGAGCACGGCCTGTAGGTATTCCTCTATCCCACGCACGCTCAAGCTGTGGAATGAACTCCCTGCTATGGTTTTCCCATGCGACTGCAATATAGGGTTCTTCAAGAAGGGTATTAGAAGATTTCTTCAGGGTCTAGCATATGATTAATTTAAATTATTTTTTACTGTGTAGTTTATTTTAGCCACAACATTGATTTTACTAATTACTACTGCCTCATTTTTCAATGTAAGTAGGTGATAAAACGTATCATTCCAGTTTTCTAAACCATGTAATTATTATTAGGTATCGATTAAAAATGTGAGTACAATAATTGGAGCTTATTGGAATAGAGCTAAGTACTCTATTTCATATAATCATGTAAAACGGAATTGGTAGTGTCCTTAACGAGTACATTTACCTACCAAACCCATAACATTATCATTTTAGGTATTTTAAGGATATGAAAGACCTGTAAGTCGTTTTTATTCCGGCAGGAAGCCCGTTCATTCCTCTTCGTAGAAGCCGGATCTTTCTTGCCTAAACTGGGATTAACGTGATTTAGCTGTCAAGTAAATAAAAAAACCATACGTGGCTGTACGCAGTATATCCTGTTCGGAGAACATTATATATTTATGGACACATTAGTCAACGTGAAAAATATTTTCTTTCGGAATTTTAGTACAGTTTTGAAATGGCTTTATAGATAAAATCTTAATTTCATTCTTCGTAAATCATGTATGATTATTTTTACTGATACCAACAAAATTCTGTTGAAGTAGTACTTTTCTAGGAGCACATACTTTCTCGATGGACAGTGTCCTGAGTAAAGTCTGCGCGCTATAATGTAACATGTCTTTGGCTTATGTTTGCTTCATTGAGCAACTGTAGACGTGAAGGCTGATTTTGAAGAACGATATGTGTTTTTTTATACCCTTATGTGGCAGACAAGCATACGGCCCACTTTATGGAAAGGGGTTACCGTGGCCTATGGACGTATGCAACACCAGGGGAGTCACACTCGTGTTGCCGACCCTATAAGAACAGAGACTCTGTGCCATTAGTGCAGAAGACAGAGCTGGCAAACCTGTGATTTTCCCTCTGATGGCACAAGAACTCTCCAGTGAGCTTTGGCTACCCTACTCACCGCCGGGAACATAACACGAGGTATTCTGTAGGGCGGAAGTACTTCTCCAGTCGGACTGCTCAATTAGAACGGGAATACCGACGTGCCCTACCTCCCTCAATATATGTATGTTGACCATTCAAGGATTAAAAGCCTTTGGTTAATTTCAGACTATAATCTATCCGTTTACTAAACTTCCGCCAGTTCTATGCAGCTCTTTGAGCATGTTTGTGTAGCAGTTATTCAAATTTTTTGACAAACTTTCACAGTTAATAATAGTAATATATTTGCATTTCATTGCTTTGACCAAATACCTAGTATACCTCGAGCCCAACTTAATGGAAATCGCACCTGTACGACGAACTCCCGAACCGCCATTAAGTTTGGTTCTAGGAATTACATATAATTGAAATTATCAATTATTGCGAGTTAAAAGCAATGTAGGTATGATCAAAATAGAAATCAATTTAATTGTATGCTTCATGATCGCGTTAATTCCCGTTATAATTATTGAATGTCATGGAGCGCGAGAGTTTAAAAGTTAATTTAATTGTATGGTTATGTAACAGCATACCTCTAAAATATTTGCCGCCAATAGTGATGGGATTGTTTCAATTGATTAGTATTGCTATCGAGAGCATAAATGTGTTATACAATTGACAGGCTATCGGAAAATTTATTGATCATTCTATTGGTAGGGAATAATGGAGGACTAATTTCTTACATATTTTGAATATATTTTTGAATTAATATAACATAAATGATTTTAAAAAAATTGAACCGACTTCAAAACCAAATAGGAAAAAAATGTTCAAAATAACAGAATTTAGAGAGAGAATTTAGAGATTTTCGATCTGTGAGAAGTCGGTGCCAACTTCGTTTGCTGTGCCTGACCTGGCCATTAATGTAGGTATAATGACTTGTTGAGGTAGGGGTGGCCTATCATACATAGCTATATTATTTTACCTGTTTGACTTGATACCGACTTTTGTATTGAAATGATCGATATTTCATTTAAATGCATCATGGCAGAATTCAGGTACAGCAAAGCACCAGCAAACAAAGTTGGCACCGACTTCTAACAGATCGAAAATCTCTAAATTCTCTCTCTAAATTCTGTTATTTTAAACATTTTTTTCCTATTTGGTTTTGAAATCGGTTCAATTTTTTTAAAATCATTTATTTTCCCTTTTTAGTGGGCCAAGGTTTGCGTTCGTAATCCAAGTTTAATCCAGTCCAGCATGCCATTAACCACAGTTTTCGTCTTTTGGGAGCATTATACTCCCAATAAGTTAAGGGAACTGGAACTTTTAAATGAAAGACGGTGACTTGAACAGGTTGGTGATTTCGCAGATGGGGCTGCAGTTAGTATTTTACCAACGATCAAATTGGTGAATGACAACAACTCTAAGATGATAGCTCAACTATTTTACTGAGGGTCTTGTCAACGGTGCAATGCGGATTGTGTGTACGTTTAGGTGGTCTGCTCTGCGTCGCGATCGCTCAGAGTCCGACGAGTTACCTGATGCAGTTTTTATTAAATTCGACGATGATACTATTGGCACTAGATTGAAAGGAAGTGACAGCTTAGTTACAATTTCATCAGAAGGCTATGGGGATGTGGAAAGAAGCATCCGTTAATCTTGAGCTGGGTTGTAACGGTTCATAAGCTTCAGGGCACCATATTAAATAAAGCGGTAATTGACTTAGAAAATATTTTTTTTACTAAAGTGTATGTTGCTTTAAGTGGACAAGACAAGTGGAGCCACCTGTCACCCCAGCAGAAGCAGGCCACGGCAGCAGCGCGCGTAAGCACGCCTCCCCATTCCGGGGGCGAGCCCCCTGCCGAGGACTGCTAGACCGTAAGGGATGGCCCTGGGCCGCCGGGGTGCAAGGGATATGTCGAAGACAACCTCACCTCCGTCTTAGCCCTACGACCCTCAGTCGGCATACGGTTTTAGTCGGTTCGAGTCCGATATAAGCCGTTCCCTTCCGGCTCCGGCGCGGAGGGGGAATCCGAGGGGATTTCCGCACGATAAAAAAGACCATCTCTGGAGTAGATATACCTTTTTATAAACATACTTATTATTATTATTAATTGAGGAATTGTCTCGGTTTCACTCTGAAATTTCGTGATTAACTCAGGAGTAGCATCAACCCTCACGAGAATCACGTTAGCCCTACATACTACTACCTAGTTTCCATCGATCAATTGCAGTACTGTCCCCTAACTCCTAACCGGTAAGGAGTTCTATAGCTTCACTATCAACACAGCAGCATCAGAAGTTGATTCAAGCATATCTCACAAGCAACACGTTAGCCATATTTAGTGGTATACTAAATATTTATCATCCACCAATGTCAGTACTGTTTCCCAACTCCTAACAGTTAAGGAGTTCAGTAGCTTCATCATCAGCACAGCAGCATCAGATGTTGTCACCTCGAAGCATATACCTGAGTAAGACATTATTACGTAACAAAAGCACCATACGCAAATGTTAAGGAGTTCCGTAGCTTCACTATCAACCCAGCAGCATCAGAAGTTGATTCAAGCATAACTCACAAGCAACACGTTAGCCCTACATACTACTAAATATTTATCATCCACCAATGGCAGTACTGTCTCCCAACTCCTAACCGTTAAGGAGTTCAGTAGCTTCATCATCAGCACAGCAGTATCAGATGTTGACACCCTGAAGCATATACCTGACTAAGACATGATTACGTAACAAAAGTACCATACAATTTTCGATGATTGCCCTCTATTTCTCCTGGATCCCATCATCAGATCCTGACCTGGTGAAAATGGGACCACCTCAGAAGTGAACCCTATCCAACAAAAAAATAAAACTTGAAATCCGTCTATAATTGGCGGAGATATCGGTGAACATACATAAAAAAAAAATATTATGTGTACAGACGAATTGAGAACCTCCTCCTTTTTCGAAGTCGGTTAAAAAGGTATTCATCGAGACCTCGAGACATAAAGGTAAAAATAACTTCAAAAATAATTGTCTACATCGGATCGTCGCACAGTGTTTCGCTTAGAACAAGCTAGCTGGACAAAAGTCATTGTCGAATATCTAGAAATGTATTACCTGAGTCTCTAGCCAGATACATATGTATTGTGTCCCAATTCTAAGAATTGTTTTGCCCTAATATCAACTACTGATAAAATAATGAGTGTAGTATACGAAGAAAGAGTTGAAGTTTACTTATTCATTGCCTTTTTACGCTTATCAAAGTAACCACTTTATGATAGTGAGTTCAAGTTTTTGGAAAAGTGTTAGCGATGAATCTGGAAGTGTATGTATTTTTTAATTGTAATAAGAAAATTTATATACTTCAGCTGCACCTTTTTAAATATCTAGAGTTTAAAAAATAATGTTCGTTATTGACGATTTTCTGAATTTTTTGTACTAGAAAGTACTTGTACCCTCTTGTACCCGGGCTAGAAATTGTATATATTATAGCCATATCTGTAAACTAGTGAATTTAAGTCATTTTAGCCTGCGCACTTGAGTGCAACTTTGTCATTATGTCTGTTTTTCAGATTACGAATTTTCTACTAATATACGAATATATTGTCGACAAAATATCTACTCTTCATTATGATATATTGATAGATAAAAGGTAATAATTCCAAATTAAATCATGATACCTATATTTTCATTCAACGATGTTTTTAAACGAAGTTTTCAACTTAATCGATATTTTATGTTTTTAAGCAATTACTACTTCCATCTGTCTAAAATACAAAAACACAATGGACGTGCTATAGAGTTTTTTGTGCTGAAACCGTATTAATACATCATAACAAAGCCAAACGATGCAATATACCCCAATAAACCCCAATTGTAATAATATTGTCTAGCTAGCTTGTTCTAGTCGAAACACTGTGCGTCGCCCCAGGTGTTAGAACGATTCTCAGAACTCGAGGAGATCGCGTCACGAACATCAGTAAGTAAACTTAAGTTAGTCCGATTCTTTTGAAGTTTCCTAAGAAGCTTATGACTTTGAATTCGATACATTAATTCCATTGTTACATACATAGAAATAATATCACTGATTTCTAAAATGTAGTTACAAAATACGAAAAGAATAGAATGTTTGTAAAGTCGTAAAGCCCCTGGTGCTCTTACCAATACTTTTGAATCTTCGAGAAAGTTGGTATGCGTATACTTCGTGTATGATCAACATTTTGCTATTTTGAGATTCATATCTATGTATGCTAGACATAGGCCTCTTCCAATGTGCGCCATTTCGTCAGGTCGTCATTCCATCTGATTAGGGGAAGTCTTACCTTCTGTTTGCCTTCTGACGGTCTCCATTCTAGAACTCGTTTGTTTCATGGGCCATCGGTCCTTCGACAGACTTAGCCAGCCAACTGCCACCGGTATTTATAAATATAGAATTACAAAGAGACAATAATCTACTATATAAAAATAAGTCGGGTTTCCTTCCTGACGCTATAACTCCAGAACGCACGAACCGATTTGGCTAATTTTGGTCTTGAATTATTTGTGGAAATCCAGGGAAAGTTTGTACGTTGAGAAAAAATCGAATAATTGCCGGGAACCGACATCCACGCGAGCGGAGCCGCGGGCAAAAGCTAGTTGTCAATAAAAAGCAGTAGATTCCAGTTCAAGCTGGTCTATTCATTTCCAAAAAGCGTGGTTATACTACTAAACAATACACGAAAAGCGGAAAAACCCACCAGCACACTAGGAGTAAGTATTTATCTCAACAACGCCGCGCTGCTACAAATGTGATTCTTATGTAGGAAATGGCCAATCGCATTGTCGGTTCCACACAACATTGCCCGTCACTTAAGCTAACGTGTTTGAATAATTACGTGTTTGTTTATTGTTAGGGGGATGAAGCGTAGATAGGGTGACACTACTGTTACGATATTTCCCAAATGTTATCACTGGAAATATTTGTTTAAAGAGTAGTTTTCTACGTGGAGCGACTTAGATTTGTGATACAAATTGTACTGCATTTTTTTTCTATAGAACTTAGTTTGGTAGATAAGTACACTGCCCACCTGATGAAACGTGGTTACCGTGGCGTAAGGATGTGTGTGAACACTAAGGGAGTTAAATTCATGCTGCCAACCCTACAAGAACAGACATTTGATGCCGCCAGTGCAGAAGAAAAAGTAGAATAAGGGAAGGTTCATATCTGACGGAACATGCGTCGCGTATTATCGGTCGCGTAACGCCAGAACAGACAAATGTATAAAAAAACACTTGACCGTTCACACTCAACCGATGCTACGTTAGTGCGTTGAGTGTGAACGGTTAAGTGTTTTTCTATACATTTGTCTGTTCTGGCGTTACGCGACCGATAATACGCGACGCATGTTCCGTCAGATATGAACCTTCCCTAAGCCATTGGTTTTTTTACTATCAGAATAAAAACTCTACAATGAGCTCTGACTAAATTTTTCACCAGCAGGAACACAATACGAGGTTATTATAAGCACTGGGAAACCCCATAACATTTACAGTGCATTCGTGAGGTCAACTTTTAGATTAACCAAATAAATTACGGCTAAAGTTTCAAATAAGATATTAAATTAAACATTGAAAATCTTAGGGTTTACTGGCAAACCTAAAGCATTCAGATCATATACAGTTAGAAATTACAGTATTTCAAGCTTTTACGATAACATGTCCTACATTGAAAACATAACATCTATTACAATTTTCTCTCTTCATTCCCCTAAGCAAAATGTACTACCATAATTCGTGCTAAAGTAACGATTTGTCTTCAAAAGTCTATACGGTGAACAGAAAAGGTCAAACAAATAAATTCTGTTGTACATATCTACAGTATAAACAGTCCAAATAAATAAATTCTGGCATTGAATGTATTGTGTTAAGAATATATTTCTTTCACATTGTCATTTACGTGAATTGTGTACGACTGCCTATCGTTTAATATACTTTTTAGTTAACAGTGCAAAAGACGGAAGAAGGTCAGGTCAGAGAGGCAGCACGCAAGTGTCAAGTATATGCAAAAATTGGGTTAAAATAGTGCTATAAATAATTAAAAATTTAAAAAAACCCGACGCTCTACATTTCCACTTTAACCCCCATAAAGTTAACGGCTCAACTGATTTTCATCAAACATGTCTAAGAACACTCGCAGATAAGTTACTATAATACAAAAAAAAACTGAATTAAAATTGCTTCATCCGACTGACAGACAGACAGGCACGTCCAGTTTATAACACCCCTCTTATTGCGTCGGGGGTTAAAAAATGAAAAAAAAAAAATTCTTAGAGATCCAGATAATGCTTCAAGGATTCCAGATATAAAAGTGCTTTCGTGTGGATTCTCGTGGCACCTTTTCTCGCTAAAGATGTCAATTGATTCTCGCGACGTTTTCGATAGTTTTGGAGGATTTTGGCAGGAGTGATACATTACGATCTTTTAACGTTATATTTTGTTCTAACCGAAACATGTTACTTTAATTTAGGGAAGTAATTTTATTTTACTAATATTTCTTTACCTTAAGGGGCCAGATCGTGAAAATCACCGAAAAGAGTGTTACGATCTTTCATATTTAACCTATTTAGATATGATTGATATCAATGATAATTTGTATATATTACATTCAAAGACCAAAAAATATGGTATGCTTATATTAAACTCTTAAAACCTAATAGTTGTTATATAATAAACGTCGACAAACCCACAAAATTGAGAAAAAATGCAAAAACATGCCTTCGTATTTTTCAGATTTAGCCCAATAAACCAACACGAATTGATAAAAAGAAACACTTTTTGAACACTGAAGGAACCAATAAATATTGCATGTACCTTTACAAACAGAGACTTCCTCTTTTAAAGCCCTAAAATCTAGATATGTTTTACATAAATTCTCCATACAGGCTACGTGAAACAGGCTCCAGTCTTTGAGTAAATTCATACCGAAATTGAGTGATTTTAGCAATGAACCAGTATCTATTTGAAAGTCAAAGACTTCTTGATAGGGAAGAAAAAACTTATTTGATGATACCATTATTTTGACTGGTAAAGAGCATCTGGCAGCCCACTGTGCATCTCGGTAATGTGTGCGTGCACGGCTGCGTCTGTATTTTGACAGATTTTGAGACGTGCGCTCCGCGGACTCCGTCCTTAACTTCCTTATACCTTGATTATACAGGATGTGTAAAGGATGATAAAAAAATGGCCTGCAACCATTTTATTTCACCGAGTTTAATAAGTTTTATTCTGAAAAAATGTGTACGCTATTACATCCAGCCAGCAATAACAGCAATATTTTTTACATTATAAAAAAAATATATTTTGTAAGTTCAGGTTGTGAATCGAATCAAGGCACCAAAAATGAAAACTAAACCTATAAAATTAAATATTTTGGATACGACCCATTGTACTAAACATCTGCAGTAGTATCAGTTACAGCAGTTGTTAAATCTCATGAAATACTACGTGCCTTCATCAGAACAAATTCAGTGTCGCATTCACAAAAGCAAACTTCATTTAGTTAACGTTTGTGCACAAATAATGGAACATGACTAAGGCAGTTTACACTAGCAGTGGCGTAAACAACGAAAGAATAAAAGAAACCTCGTGGTTAAAATACTGTACAAGACCTACTAATACCTTTGGACCCTGAGCTAATCTCATCTGCTATTCAATGCACTTTCTAAACAACGGATGAGGGTCAGGTGCTGACCTGCGTCTCAGGGTTGGGAGATTTGGGTAGTCACTCTTAGAATATCCAGCAAAACAATCAAAAATAAGCGGACATAGGGTTTCATAGTGCAAACTTTGGATGCAACTGGAATATCGCTATGAAGATGGTTATTAATTTTAATAAAATTATTCAATAGGTACGGTTTATTAATAATACTTACATAAATAACTAAAAATAAAGTCACATGCTGGCATATATAACTTTACATCATACATTTTGAGAATGCCGTGAGGCGAAACCGGTGAAAAATAAAATATTGTGGAAAAGTACAAAGTGTCTGAATCAATATATATAATACTAGCTTTTGACCGCGGCTCTGCCCGCGTGGATGTATGTTATCGCGACCAAACATAGCCTATGTCCTTTCTCAAGGTCTAATCTCCCCTATACCAAATTACATCAAAATCGGTTCAGTGGTTTAGGCGTGAAAGCGTAACATACAGACAAACAGACAGAGTTACTTTCGCATTTATAACATTAGTGTGGAATATTATTTACTCATGCCAGATATATTCAGGAGGGAATAGGTAAAAGGGAATAAACACCTATATACCGCTAACGATGTTTTCTTTCCCACATAATAGGAGGCTAGTCTATTGCCATCAAGTTTTTCATGGGCTGCTCATTTACTGGAGGATGTAATATAACCCTATGTTAAAACAGCTTAACATGGTGCGTGGTTTTACAGACTTTATCAATTTTTGCTATTTGTCTGCTAATCTATTGCTGAAACTCCACATTGCATCAATGCAGGCGGATTTACTCTTTTATTTTATAGTCTTATTTGTCAACAATCTCTTTCTCTATCAGTTCACAAGTAATCGTATGTAATTATTTTCCCTAAAGTCAGGAAAACAATTTTCTAAAACCAACTTCCAGGAAAAATTCTCCCTAATAGAAAGAATAATACGGTACAGATCAAATTCAAGAGCAGTGTACTAGTAATTACTTTTCTCTGAAATAAGTTCTTTTATGTAATCATTATCTTATACGATATTTTATATTTCAAATGTGTATTTTTTTTGTTTCATCATATGAGTAAATCTATTTTATTGTCATTGAGGGAAACGAGGCCGTGGCTCATTGACGATAAATGTATTTCAATGCGTGCGTACATTCCGTGCCTCGGGGAATAGAGTCGGTCCCGTGTCCCGGGTGCATCATGAACATCAGTGGCGTTTGTTACGAGTAGTTGAAGCCCTGAGAAGTCTGACAATGTGGTCTAACTACAGAATTACGATGGTCGAAACGATATATGAGGCTGTAAGGGAACGATAACAGTTCGACTATTCAATTTTGAGTGGAAAGCTTGCGCCAGAACTTCGGTCGATAAATAAGTGCACCAGTTTGCAGGTGAGCTTTGCCCCCTTAGGTATTGTGAGTCTCCGTACACTCCTTGTTAATCTCTCGTTAAATAAGCTTAAAATGTTAAATAAATCAATAATCTAAAATGCATACTTTTAAAAATAGCTGATCGTTAGAAATTCCACACGAGTAGTGTTGGTTATATCGATATCAAAGTGCGAGCATGCAGAGAGTTCTGCTGCAGTATCCCATTTAATGCTGCGCTGATACAGTGAGCTGAATTGCAAGTGGTACGATGAAGTAATAGAAAACCTTTTACAGATATATTTTATTTGCTTTTGTAATCACTTGTCGTTGCAGAAAACAATTGTGCTTGGATTGTATTTCGTTAGCTTGTATTTTTTGTACTAGGATATAGAGTCACCTGTACTTTTGTACGAAACAATTGTAGTTAATCGATTACATCAGGAAAAAGTGAATCACTCAGATGGGACTTGAACTCGTGACCGTTCTCTTGAACCACCAACTGAGCCAGTGAGCCACACCTAAAGTAATTAAAATTTTCGATCTAGGTATATAATATCCGTCTTTAAGGGAAAGTTCGCGGGTTCAGAGCCTGTCTGAGGGATCCGCTTTTTCCTGATGTAATCGATTTGTATAGTTAGCATACCAAATGCTTTAAAATTTCTCCCAAATGTGGTTAAGTTTTATATTCGTGCAGTTTATTCTTGTAATTTATTATATGAATATCTAAATATCACAGTTGCACAAAAGAATTGTGCTTGAAAATTATCTGGTCTTGTATTTTATTCTATGAATATCTGGATATCACTTGTATTTGTACAAAACAATTTGCTTGGCTTCTATGTATGTGGTCTTGTAAATTATTCTATGAATATCTAGAGTTGCACAAAGCAATTGTGTTCGGGTAATATCAATTTTGTTTAAATTTACTCAATTTAATTCATTTCTTGGTATCCAACATAATAATATACAACGTATACTTACAACAGTTGCACAAAACAATTGTGCTTGGGTTGTATTTGTTTAGGCTTCATTTGTATGTATATGTTCAAATAATTAATCATGTTTTTTTTTTCTATCTAACAAACAATTTTTTGATTGCATATGATAATAATTTTAATCTACAATCTACAAGTAGACATACAAGAGTTTCCATTTTAGTCCATTGTTCTCTTAAAAGCTCACAGAGAGGCGAACCATATTGAATGCCAAACTTGGTTACAGACACTGAAAAACTTTATCTAATAAAGTAGTTGGCTCATTTACTACTGGCAAATAAAATTGAGAGAGAATTGGGGTTCCTTAAAATATCTTTTAAAACTTCCAATCAAGATTTTGTTATAGTAATATAAAAATTGTCCATTGCTAATTGATTTAGTATCCCGCCTACTTAAATGTCGTCATCATCTTTCTAGCGTGGTTATTAGTGGTATTCAAAGTTATCACCTCGGCGTTGAAAACTAGAAGGCCCCTTTCTTGTGCCAAAACCAAATTATTTAAGGATTTTAAGTAATAACACGTATTAAACCTACTAATTGAGCTACGCGTACACGTCCTGTATAGTTGAACGTTTTGTCTAAACTGAGAGCTATTTCTTAGAGCAATATAGGAGTGAACCCGTTTACTATATTCTATCTTTTACACCTGACGGTGGATTATCGCCCTGAAGCTACATTATTACTGACTTATGTGCAGTATACGCCACCATTTTGTTTTCCGCGGACCCATCTAATCTATCTGGACTGATCGAACATTAGACTGGTATTTGCGAGGATCGTAACTTACGGGCCTTATTTGGGTTTGAAGTATAATTTATTGTCTTCAATTCTATCCGTGAAGGAAGAAAGGTTAAGCTATAAATTGGACACAGCTGTGTTACGGGCATAAGCTTGGAATTAGGTAACAAAAGAGGCGATTTGCGAACGCCTCACGGCTATTTGTTATCGTGGATGGTATT
Source organism: Eilema sororculum (assembly GCA_914829495.1). Lineage (NCBI taxonomy): Eukaryota > Metazoa > Arthropoda > Insecta > Lepidoptera > Erebidae > Eilema > Eilema sororculum. The sequence goes on from OU618532.1 coordinate 8,192,588, forward strand.
GTGGAGTATCATTTTGGTTGCGTTGACTGTTTTGAACGGAACGTTTTGGATTTACGTTTGTGCCTGCTCATCGTGCTGTATTATAAATATTCAAAGCAGATTGTTTCAAGTTGCAGTTGGCATTAGTTCTGACTACAGTGCGCACGTCAAGGTTTTAAGCGTGTCCTTAAGTTGATTAAACAATGCCACATCGTATTATTACTAGGATTGTTTAGCAAATTGAGGGTGGGAATTAGTATGCGCACAAGCGGAGCAGTCAGTATTTATATGTTTAAGCTAAACTGTTCTAATGTGGTGTGATTATTTTCCTTGTACAAATAAACTTGGGTCTCGAATTTACTAAATCGAATTTACTTTTTCATTTAACAAAAGCTCACATAACATATAAAAATATGCTCCTTGTCCCAGGATGTGCTGAATAATTGTAACAATTACATTTACCAGTGATATGCACGTAATACTGCGAGAGTACAGAACCTAGAATAGAAATCTATATAAATTAATCAAAATTTACTGTAATGTTTAACAAACTATAGACCACGAAATTTCGGTTCATGCATTCATTCATACATATTAATTACTAGCTTTTGCCCGTGGCCCCGCCCGCGTGGATGTCGGTTATCGCGACCAAACATAGCCTATGTCCTTTCTCATGATCTAATCTACCCCTATACCAAATTTCATCAAAATCAGTTCAGTGGTTTAGGCGTGAAAGCTAACATACAGACAGACAGACAGATACTTTCGCATTTATAATATTAGTATGGATGCTATAAATAGATGGATCAAACATCGATTCATCTATCCATTCATGCATCTCAACCTATCAAAACTTTCGCGTTTATAACTACCTACTATACTACTAAAATGAATGCGAAAGTTTAGATGAATAATATTATGATATATAGATAAATGAATTATTCAATACTAAGTTTAATACGTACCTATACATTATCTCACTGCGGTAAGACAATTCGTATGTCTGACACATTTGTGTGTATCATGTTTCAAAATATAATTTAAGTTTGTACATGCACTGTTGAAATATTTGATAAGGCCTTATGTGGCTAGACGAACAACAGAAGGACTTAAGTCTGGACCACTTACATAAATCTCTTTGAAGATTAATTACTGAAATCAACGCGCACGTTTCTAAGCAGCTGTAGAAATGCTTTCGACTCTAATTCCGTTTCAATTTCAATTAAATCATATTTGTATAATTGCAAACGTTTTCACTTAACGTAATGATGAAACATATTTCAAGTTTAGAGTGCGGTAATGACGAGTATATTATATTTACTTAAAATACATTTTCTTAGTAAATATGCCTCTGGTGCAGCAACATTCAACTAGCTATATTTTTTGGTATCCATCCATACTAATATTATAAATGTGAAAGTAACTCTGTCTGTCTGTCTGTCACTCTGTCTGTCTGTATGTTACGCTTTCACGCCTAAACCATTGAGCCGATTTTGATGAAATTTGGTAGGGTAGGGAGGGTAGATTAGACCTTGAGAAAGGTCATAGGATATGTTTGGTCGCGATAGTTAGTCATATAATATATTGAAAAGCAATGTTTGGTTTGTTCGTGTCTTTTGATTCGGTACTATAAAAATTCAATAAAAACTTATAAGTTATAAAAAATATAATACAGAAAATAAGCACAGTGCAGGTTATTGAATCCGTTGATTTGAATTTTTTTCCCTAGAATACATTTAATAATATAAAAAGGATTCGTTTCACAAGGGTAAAGAAAGCGTGATGGTTCTTTTACTTATACGTGGTTTCTATGAACCGCACGTGACATTTTTTACCATGTTCTTTCATCGTTATTTCTGTTCAATTGCTATCTAAAATGGAGGTTGCGCATGGCTTTGAATATAGCAGCCCAAGCCTCCTAATGCACTAACGATATTCGTTTGTTGAAATTCCGAAACAGCTTTCAGAAACTGTATTTGAACGTGTGAGCCGTACATTTCAGTTCAGTTCCGTTTATCCTGGTTGATCTCCGAATAAAGAAACGATAGTATATTGGGATCTGGATAAATGGTTTTCAGATTTATTGAAGTACTCTTTTCAAAATATTGAAGTGAAGCTTTGTTTTTGTACATTATTTTATTTACCTGGCCAAGAAGGCTGGATAGCACTTTCTATCCAGCCTTCATTGACACTAAGGGACTGTTCTGCCGTCTTATTGTAAAAAGGCATAACTAACAAAAGCAAAAATGTAAGATAATCGAGTTTGAAATTTTTCAAGGTTTTTTTAGCAAAAAGAATCCTTTGTGTATTATTGGGAGAAACAAATTATTAATTTAGGTACACAATCGAAATACCTATCCAACCATGTATAGGAATATATTTATTTATTATTTTTTTATACAGATAATCCCAATTTTCCCTTTCATCATAACAAAATAATTACAAATAAAATATCTTTTTATCGTTTTAAAGGCACAACTAACCAGATAAGTCTTTTCTTTTTAAAAACAATTTAGTATTAAAATGAAAGGACACATAATTTATGTAATTATGTCTTTGTAACGTAATCTTTAGGTTCATTGCGAGTTTGAAAGAGTATAAATTTTACATAAAATTGTGACTTTTAAAATGATTGACTTTTTCACTTACTTTTTAATTATGAACATTGTACAAATAACAAAAAATGGGTAATCAAAACTCTTTATTTCAAATAAAATGATAAATTTGACGTTACACTTTTTAAACCACCGTATTATCTCTGATTTTGGAACAAAATCTAATTCTACGGGGCCGGACTCACGCACGAAGTCTTTCAGTTCAATGATCTAGCTATAACGGTTCATGAAATAATAGCAAAACCAGGTGAAAGACAGATAGCGAATCTTAGTAATATACCTAGTCCCATTTTTAGCCATTAGGTACAGCACCTTAATAATTTAAAGCAAACAAAATTTTGAAATTAAACTAATTAAAATGCTAAACAACTCCATTGTCAACAATTGTTTATTTCTTTGAGTTATAAATTTTTAATATAATATGACTTTTCGTCCATTGCGTTCAAATAGATTTAGAAACACAACTTCAGATATCCGGCACAAAAACTAGAGACTTTAGCTTTAGTGACTGTTAAGTACTATTTACTTATAATGGGTGAATTTCCCGGGACCAAGAATTGCGTGGCATCGATGAAATCGGTACTAAAAATCATAGTTATAATGCTCTAATATTTTTTGCTAGTTAGGTGAAATAGTGATCTATGTGTGGCACTAAATAATCTATTATATAGGATTATAGGTACTCCAAAAAAAAACAAAATACACCGAAATCTTTCATTGCCGTGTTTGTCCACACGTCACCTATTGTGTCGTGATACCTCATTGATAAAAATCTATTGGTTATTTTTATTAATACCTATTTTTATTTGATACGTGAATAGTTAAAGTATTGTTACGAAATACATTTATTCAAATATTTAAACAATACAACGAATGGCTAAAAAAAATACATTTGTCCCAGAACTACCTTTCATCGCCGTGTTCTAAACATATTTTAGAATGTTGTCTTATCTAACGACTTGCGTCCTCCCTCATATGCGCTAAACGTTGCATATTGGTGCCGCTTATGTGCTCGACGCGGAAGAACGTACACAAGTACCTGCGTTTTGGCGCCATAGATGTAAGTCTACCATTTTTATGTTACTGGACATTTTTTCTTTCATCGCCGTGGATAGGTATAACTTTCTATTTTAATAAGTTATCCTCGTGATTAAACATTCAATAGAACGCCATTTCTCTTGTTTATTTTTGTGAAGTGATTAATACTTCGAATAATTATTAGATTTTTTGTTATTTTATATTTTGGTCTTGTTTTTCATTGCTGTGCTTTCATTGCCGTAGTTTCCATGGTCAAAATTTGCTATGGCAATGAAAAAAAAAACACGGCAATGAAAAAAAAATCATTGCCATGCTTTGTAAGACGATTTAGTTTCATTGCTGTGGCCTGATGTTTCATTTCCGTGACTTATGTTTTCATCGCCATAGTATGATTAGGCATTATAAACATCATTACCTGTTATACGGGTAGCACCGAATACTGACATTACAGGATTCGAAAACTTTCTGCAATACGATTATAGATTTGATTAGTTTTTTACTGTACAGTCAATTATAAAAAGATGTTTCCGTGTTAATCTTACAAAATGATGGAACATTTGGCTTTCATTGCCGTGGACGCTTGTTTCATTGCCGTACACGCATGTTTCATCGCCGTGGCATGTAATTTTTAATCTTGTATATCTCGTTAGTTTTTATAGTTATCTGTTTGATATTAAGCAAGAATACATATAGTATCAAACCCTTTAATTAACGCGATGTATTTTTATTATAACACTTAAGGTAAAAATATCCACGGAAATGAAGATTTTAATGGACTTGTTGAAATTCACCCTAATATACGTCGTAAGCGCGCGCGGGTAGGCACCTTACAAGGGCGTGCGTAGAGGGTAGGTTGAAAATTTTACTCAATTGTCCAAAAATTGGATGACATGATTTAAAAGATTTCATTTTTTTGTCAAGTCAATATTTTTAGCCTACCCTCTGTTCATACTACTGTTATATGTTTACCTATTTACCTATTTGAGTTATCAGAATGAATTTGAAAAGTCATGATTATCTAAGCAAAAAAATCTGATTACATAATCATAACTTAATTTAAAATTTTACATTGAAAGAAACAACATTGCTTACCAATAAATCAGCTTGAGTTTACCTTGAATTGAAAATATTGGCGCAATGATGAACGCAAGGACACCCCACATTCCTTACCTACCTTACTGGCGTCTTAAAGAAAAGGCACAACTGGTCACTTGTGACTTCTCTTTATAACCACTTTCAAGTCATAAGTACGTATTTATGTTGTTTCTTCTTAATCGGTGTCAAATAAGTCTTTTCAATTTATTCAATAACAATTTAGCTGTTAGATGTGCCTTTCGGGCTTAATGTATTTCCGTAGATTCTAGAGATAAAATTACACAAAAAATTGGGTAGATGCGCCTTTTTCTCCTGATTCCGAATATGTATATAACTCAATTTTGAAAAAAATGTTAGTTAAGCCTTTTCTCCGTAATACGGCAGTGTTTCTCTAACTGTATCTATAACTATTTTGAGGATAATTATTTCTATGATCATATATCTACCTATTTATTTTGTGTTGAGTTTGCGTATTATTTGTGTCCATTATTCGTATGTTTTCCGAACAACTGGTTCTTGCGACAAAGAGATAATTTCCTAGTATGTGAGCCGAGAGGCGATATAATATTTGAACGAGAAAAGAGAGTTGGCTGGGAAATTTATTACCCCTGTGTGTAACTATATCCAAGCAAAGCAAAAAGGAAGGAGGATTTTAGTGAATTGAGTTACTTATCATTTTTATTTCATGTAAACATACAACTATAACAATATATTTGAGAATTGATTTGATATGTTTATTTCGTCGGCTATTTTTTTATATTTCATCTCATCTGTTACTGCACCTTGTTCGATATTAATGGTATATTTGGTGTTATTTTATAATGTTAACACTGAGCCCAACGTTTTGTCTGATTTCTTGAAAATATCTTAAAGGCCACCCATAATCGGGCAGCATCAATTGATACTTTTTTCATACAGCTTAAGGAATTTGCGAATTTAGGAAGAAAGAAATTACGAATTAACCATAATATTTTTTTCAAAAAATTCTGTCACTGCCATTTCTTGACATAATTTTTAAGCTTTAGGAATATTACGAATTCTTTCGTAATTTATTCGGTGTTACTTTTTTATTTACACTGATCAATATGTGACGGCATATATCGTTATTATTACGCACCGTGTGTGTTTTGTTAAGATTTTCGGAACTAAACCCATAATAATCAAATGGGTTTGCACTGCGGTAACATCAAAATGGAACGTGAGAAGGTATGCCGGTACCTCATTGTACTGTTCTGTTTCATTAAACTTTTTGTTCTAAAATTTCGCATTGTGGTATATACCACATGAACATAATTTAAGACAGAAGAATAAATAAATATATATTATTAAAATAAAACTAAAACTAAATGAAGTAAAACTAAAATACATATTTACAAATTATACTAAAATATTATAGACAGTAGGAAGTTTAATCAAACCTCATGCACTAAAACACCAGCAGTATATTAACAAAATTCAATGTGTTGAAATATTACGTGATAAATATCATTTCATTCTGATAAATTAATAGGCATTATGAAGTATTTTATTGAAACCATCTGACTAATTAATTACAGTATTAACTACAATATAATGCTAACTAAATGTACAATATATACAAAAATAAAAAAACAGGGTTGGAGGAGACTGTAACTTTATGCGTCGTAGAATTCCTCCACATCAACCTCTACCGTTACCGTGCCCAAAAGGCTGGCGGTCTTACCCCGCTGAAGAGCGATAGCAATTGTTTGAGCGAGGTAAAGGCCAGTCCTGTGGTCACGGGAAGAGTCAATTAGACGCTTCGCTATCACTCAGAAAATAATAGGTTAACAAATTTTAATTCATTCTTAACTTATGTCTACGAGTACATTGCACGAAATTGATAGTTTAATATATTTAGCAACTTATTTGACAATATTATTGTACAATGTATCAACTTCATAATTTGATTAATACAGTACGAACAATGAAGAGGGCCTAATTCAAGTTATTTTTAAAATTACCTAATGTTATATCTACATACTAGTACAACGAAAATTGTCAAATTTACCCACGGATAAAATACAAGTAAGCAAGCGCATTATCAATCGCTTTCATAGAATTAAAACGTAAAACTTTGATGTAAATCATAATTTGTCAAATTCATTTCCGCGATGTATGTTACTGCGAAAGATTAGTATTGCATATTAGTTGTTGCGAAAGTTCTTCACTACGATTTGGGTTACTATTTCATAGTTCACCATTGCGATGTCCATTAAACATTGTACGTAATTGCGAAATTTTATCATTGCGATATACGTTACTGCGAAAGTTTATCATTTTAATGTAAGTTCTCGCGAATGTTTTTGACTGAGATGATACAAAAAAAAGAAGTACATAGTATATAACCCTACTTCTTATGTCCTAAGTTCGATCCCGGGGTTCAATAAAATATATCTTTTTGGGGTTTTCTGTAAAATTTAAATTATAATTAATAATTAAATCCCCTTCCCCGCGGACACCTGAGCAGTTCAGACGTGTTTTTAGGAGTATTTATTTACATTTTATTTGTAAAATTCAATAAATTCACTCATTTAATTCGAACAAAATAATAGGAAGTCATAGATCGTGAAGAGGTCTTATCTGTTTCGACGAACTCATACCCCACCCGGGTACACTGAAGACCGTCCACCCTGCTTGCTGCACCACCCACTGCTGCTTGTAGCACCTCCCAGAGGGGCGTGACAAAGCTCGGCTAATTACTTGCGCAGGCGCCTACCACTACTGTGTGAGATTAACACCCCGGCCCCGGGAGGTATGTAATAGTGCACCTTTGTTCTATTGCGTGACTCATTCGTGCGGTTTATTCTCTGTCCTTCGCTGCTATCCTAGTACCGCTGGAACGTATTTTGTTATCGTCGTTGTTTTATTTTTTCTATAAATAAAACTCATTGCAATGCCACTCAAACGCACGCCACCCACAACACCTGCAGGGGATGAATGCTCTGGTCTATGCACACCGACAATTCAGCATTCCGGTTCCGCCCCAAACCTATCTGCTATCGAACAGGACAACATTTCCGGTCGCTTAAAGCGGAAACGCCAAGATGAGTTGGAAGACATTCATAGATTGTTATCATTAAATGCAGTGCAGCACGAAACTAAGCTCGAGTCCTTGCAAACCGCCATGGCTGCGATTATTGCTCAAAATAATGAAATAAAAGATAATATTTCTTTCATCTCTAAGCAGTATGAGGATATTCTTATAAAAATCGGGCACTTGGAGACTGAGCGTAAGGCTGACCGTTCTCGCATTCATCAACTTGAAGACACTGTCGAATCCCTGGAGCGCCGGTTGAACGCGACTAAAATCGAGATAAAAAATATCCCGAAAAATCCTAATGAAAGCATGGAGGACTTATGTGAGATTGTGATGGAATCTGGTCGAGTACTCAATACCCCGATTTTACGGGAGAATATTAAGAATGTATTTCGGTTGAAGAAGAAGAATGACCCATCGATACTTGTCGTTGACTTTAACAGCACGACTGCAAAAATCAACTTTATAAAAGGTGCGCGCGATTTCAATAGAAGGAATAAAGAAGCCAAGCTTAGCACGGCGCATCTAAAGCTGAAGGGACCAAAACTTCCTGTTTATGTTTCGGAGAAGCTAACATCTAAAGCTCTTCGTCTTTATTATCTCGCTCGTAGTTTTATCACCGACAATAACTACAAGTATTGTTGGACTTCGTTCGGAAAGGTGTATATCCGTCAAACTGATGGTCAGAAACAAGTTCACATCTCTTCGGAAGAGGTGCTCAATAATCTCCGCCAAGCTAAAACATGACTAGCCGATTGTAACCCTAGTTTTTCTTATAACTATATTACTCTGATTTATATAATATTAGTTTTTAGTTCCTTATACCTTACATCACATTCACAGTCACATTCACAAACACTCCTCTTGCGTTACATACATTGTATACATACACTACAATTTAATACGTATCGTTCTTTGGGGTACGTTTCTTCGGATTTTTCAGTTTTTCATCGTACCAACAATTTCCTGCTACTAGCTATTTTATACCAAACTTCTTATAACGGGGCTCTCAGCCCATATCATATTAACTTGAATTGGTTATCAATAAGATTCTGTTTTAAAATTCAATTCAATCAGACTTAGACCAAGTCTCGGTAGCGGACTCGTCGTGTTGCATGATTGAGGATTGTCCCCGCATAGCCCAAAAACACCCAACTGCTTTTGCACTTATTTGTCAGAATATCAGAAGTATAAATAAAAATTTCGTAGGTTTAAATACTCTGCTCGTAAGAAGTAATACGACTTGGGATCTTATAGTTTTGACGGAGTGTTGGCTTCTGAGCCAGCCACCCATACCGATTTTGCCGGGTTACGATTACGCTGCTTCTACGCGGAATTTTACTCAGAATGAGGGCGTAGTGATTTACTTCCGTAATAGTCTCCGAGTATCTGTTAGGGAACCTACTCTCCAAGACACAAACTGTCTGGTGGCAACAGTCAAAAGGGACACTGTAGTTGTGGCTATTTACCGTCCTCCTGGATATATAAATGTTACTCCATTTCTAAACTCTTTGAACGAGGTTCTGAGCTCCCTATCTACTTATAAAAATATAATTTTGACGGGAGATATCAATATTGACATCTCCGATGAAAATGACACTAATGTGCTGAATTACCTAACTTTATTGGCCTATTATGGTATGCTGCCTGCATATACTACTAAAACACGGCAGAATAAGTCCTGTATTGATCACTTAATTCTAAAAACCAAAGTCCCTGCCTTTTGCTACGTCGTAAACTCCTCTACGACGGATCATGACTCAATTATGATGTTTCTACACTCCTCTGTTCAACTAAATATCAACTCACCTAAAACTACTAGGATTATTGACTATGAAAAAGTCGATTTTGCGTTTTCTCAGTTAAACTTTAACCCACTGTATCTATTATCTGATGTTAACGAAGCGACAAACTACTTCATCGATTTATTAAATAAAATTATAAACGCAAACTCCACTTTGAAAGCAGTCCCAAACCGTAAGAGACTTAGAAAGCCCTGGATGACTCCAGGTCTCCTACGATGTCTGCGTAATAGAGACAACCTGCACCGTAAATTAAAGAGAGCACCAGATAATGAGACACTTATTATCACATTTAAACGATACAGGAATTATTGTACTATGCTAGTGAACACTGCCAAACGTAACTTTGATAGGGACCGATTAAGCAATAATAAAAATAACAGTAAGAAGCTTTGGGAAGTTATTAAAGATATAAGTTACAGTAAAAATCAAAACACTCATGCTGATGCTCTCCTATCGCTCAATGTACCATTAAGAACTGTTAACAGTGTGAACTCCTACTTTGCTAACATCTGCCGTTTAATGGCAGAAAAAGTACGCGCAACTGCTTGTGGGAGCCCTGTGGTTGGTCGTGAGGCAGTATGCCATAAAACGTTCGTGTTACTGCAGACTGATGAGTCCGAACTGGAAGTTTTAATAAATAATTTGAGAACTAACTGCGCGGTCGGTTTAGATGGTATCTCGGGTACGTTTCTAAAGAGATTCAAATACTGGTTAATCCCACCCATCACATATTTGTGCAACTTGTGCTTCTCCACTGGAACCTTTCCTGATGCCTTTAAGCTCGCGATGGTTCTCCCGGTCTACAAAGCAGGTGACAGGGATAGCCCTTGTAACTATCGACCTATTTCCATTTTACCAACGCTCTCCAAACTTCTGGAGAGATTAATTAACAATAGACTTGTCCGGTTCCTGGAACAAAATCAACTTCTGTCTAAATCCCAATACGGCTTCCGCTCTGGTATATCCACCAACAAAGCCGTTCTCGACCTGACTAACCACGTGGTCGAACAAATCGATAACGGGCAGAAGGTTATAGGCATATTTTTAGACATAGCAAAAGCATTCGATACTATATCCGTATCTAGGCTAATAGATAAGCTTGAACGGATTGGTATCAGGGGAGTTCAGCTGTCTCTGTTCAGGAGCTACCTTTCTTGCAGACGACAATGCGTTAGGATTGGTGGGTGGACCAGTGACGAGCTGCCCATCACGTACGGGGTACCCCAGGGCAGTATCATTGGACCGACCTTGTTCTTGATTTATATCAACGATCTATGTCAGCTTCACCTCACGAATGGAACTATCTTTACTTACGCCGATGATACTGCCCTAATATTCCGGGGCTCCACATGGGGATCAGTCCATGAGTTTGCTCAGGAGGGTTTTAACTTGGTAAGGGATTGGTTGACCCTGAATCTTCTTACTTTAAACGTGGACAAAACGTCGTATCTAAACTTTTCTCTATCCAGTCGTAGTAAGCCCAGTCCTGACAAAGGTCTGATCGCTCATTGTTGTGGGTTTCCACGGGCCTCCTCATCAGCTGTGTCAAATATCTGGGTGTCCTGATTGACGACATCCTTTCCTTTCAATCTCACATTGACACACTTACCACCAGGCTACGCAAATTAATATTTATATTCAGGAACCTTCGTCAAGTGGCCGATACAACAGTTCTCAGACTCGTTTATCTTGCTCTTGGCCAGTCTCTCGTCCAGTACTGCATCGTGACCTGGGGTGGTGCTACGAAAACTTATATGAAGAGACTTGAAATAGCTCAGAGAGCACTCTTGAAGGTTGGATGGGGGCTGCCTTGGCGTTATCCCACCAGCAACTTATACATCACCTGTAACGTCCTCTCCGTTCGTAAGTTGTTCATTTTTAATCTTATTTTGACTACCCATGCCCGGGTCCCTTACAACCCGGATAAACTTGTCTCAGTTCGTCGCAAACACTCAGTGTGTCAAACGGCAGCTGTTAAATCAAGCTCTGCACAGCGTTGTTTTTACTTCCTGAGCGGCTATGTCTATAACAAGGTCAATAAATCTCTAAACATACATAGGATGTGTAATTTAGAATGTAAAAGAACATTAACCCTTTGGCTTGCGGAATTGAACTACGATGAAACTGAACTAATTATAAAAACAATAGAATAATTTTATTTTTGTAGCGAACACACTCACAGACATACGCCAACTCTCACTCATACACACACTCACTCACACACACACATACATACACACATACACCCACACATACACCCACACACTCACATAATCTACACATACACTCACAATAGTTTAATATACCTATGTTATACTTTTCTTAGTTTATATAACTGTAAATTTATATAATACGTTTGTTGTAACTCTCACACTGCGTGATATACTAGAGCCTATAATGACAATGTATCAGGGAGGCCTGGAGATCTGTCATACAGGTATCACACCTACTACGGACTCCAGCTCTCTCAAGGTGAATATTTTGTTTGTGTCAATTCTAAAGCTGTAATGGTAAATGAGAGAGGAATAAATGATTTTATTATTATTATTTATTATTATTATTTCTCTGATCCGTGACTCTCGGGACTATGGAGTCCCGGGCCTTTGGAAGACGTGCGTCGGGCCGAAGCCAAGACGTAGAGGCCCTTTTAAGAGAGTTTAATATGCTAGGGATAGACACACATATTAAATTATTATTATTATTATAATTATTATAATATTGAAAAAATGTAAGTTGTACCTTTTTATATCAACACACAACAACACAATGACATAATCAACAACATAATATGAAATTTATTTATACAAGGATTTAAAATCTAACTATTTCAAGAAATATTCTCCATAAAAGCACAGTTTTTACTGCGAAATTCTGTAGAAAGATAAAAATATAGGTTGACCATTTCTCATGAATACGGTAGCACCTCTTTATTATGGTTTAAGGCACTAGACAATGTTCTCTACGTGTTTTCACTCGGGTTAAAATATGTATGAAAAGTGCATTGCACATGTATCCTTATAAAAGAGCAACTTGGAGAAAAATGCCTCGATTACTGAAAAATATACTTGACACTAGAAACACGATATTTATTAGTTAACTGAAACCCTCGGTTCCGTCCTCATCCATTTTAGTTCGGTTCTACTTCATGAAATGTTATTAAGCAAACGTAATTAAGACCTTTCAAACAAAACCTCGTCAAAATTCGTTCAGTAGTTTTTGCGTCCATCACGAACAAAGAGACACGAATTTCTACAAAAAAAATATGTACCGGGTTGTAGTTTAGGTTAACATGCACCCCAAAAATCTTGGAGGAACCCCATACCCTACAAAGTTTTAATTTCTATTACATCACAAGTAAATGTAGAAACGTACAAAATAAAGTTTGGTTTATATTGGTGGCACAGAATAATGTAGCTAGCTCCTCATGTACGCACGACTTAGCTGAGGAGTTTACGCCCGTATTCGATGATTTTAGACTGTCAATAATACATACATTAGTGTAAACGTGGTCTAATATCTCGGCCGTGTCGTATACGGTACGTTTGCGGATAGTGTTCGTGACTTGGGTCTGATAATCCGAGGAGCGTTTGAGTGGGGTCGGGGCCCGTAATAGAATAAATAATAGTGCTTTCAATAGTATCAGTAAGCGTATTTTTTTAACACTCAAGCAGCAAACAAGCGTACGGCTTACGGAAAAGTCAACATTTAGGGCGGGTCTATACAGTTTACATACGCTACCACTCGTAAAAGTGGCGGCCTAGTTAGTGGTTAATGGACATCGAACTTGAAATTCAGATGTCGCTAAGTCAAACCCCACTTATTATAGTACCGATGTGAGCCCACTACAGAAACAAGCATTTCATCGCTTATTCGATTACTAAGTCATAGGCTGATGAGTCTAACCACCGATTTATTTTATTAACACCTCCAATTTCAGCATGCCACCTTTTGAAATTGATGTTAAGTGAGAGGATGAAACTTCATTCATCATTTTTCATTTTAACATTTACAATTTTATTAAAATGCTAACTTTTATCCGATTCACGTTTTGAATTATGATTTTTAAATAAATGTTAGAGACTACAACTCACACCAATTCTTTGTTGTCTTCGGTTTAGCCGGCTAATATTTTCCTTTCGCAAACATGTTTTCGTTCGATCGAGATGTGAAATAGATTTAGTATATTGATAGTAATGATTTAATGGTTGAGATTGATTTAGAGGGATATGTTTGTGATTTGGTAGCTGTAGATGAGCTCGGCATAAAATGATAGATGGCTAAACTTAGCAAATAGACTGCGTGACTGATCGTCAATCTATCGATTCAATCGTAGTTAGGTCACTGACATAGGAAATATACAGGTGGTAGGAATAAAGACACAGGGCTCGTGTCTAAACCATGACCGTTGGTTGGTTGGCATATTGCAAGTATTTGCACATAGTAATACGAGTATAGCCAGGTTAGTCTTAAGATAGGTAATAATTCTTAGCATATTGAGATTCCGCCGTGCCCTTGGAGCACGTTAGTCTTGAATAATAAAATTGAAATCCTTAAATATCTGACGACCAGGTTTAAAGATTGAACCTCGATATCATAAAATTATAGTTCAGTCTCACATTAGACTAACATGGCTTTGAATGTCCTTTTAAGTCCAGCAGGTAAATATAGTCTGGCATAGTACCTATTAACTTTGCCTACACCATCACGTAAAGAAGTATTCTCAAAACATTTATTTATAAGACTTTATTTTTCCTTCCAACAGCCACGTTAAGGTGGGCAGGATTCACATACTTCACATTTTATGGAGAACAAACTCATAACATACCAAATTTTAATCTTCATAAAGACAGGAGCGTACTACTCTCAGCAACGTCAACATTCCCGTCTCGTTCTTTCATTACACGACAGAGGCTTTAAGGAAAAGAGCAATAACCTGCCACTCATATTCAAATTTCATCACATTACAAAAGGATGCATATTTGTGAATCTAAAAGTCAACCGTAAATACGCAATTTCATGAGGGCTTATAAAATGAATTGTGTTAAATGCGCTCGCGAATGATCCTTTCATGAGATAAAATCCCACTTCATATTCACCAGTGAATAAGAAGTGGGATGGGCTTTGTCTTTTTTACTTGATATTAATAAAATTTATTATTACGTTGTTTGAGGAGCCGCTGGTCGTGATCAAATAATGACTGAGTAGGTTAGCACATGGCAAGGTCAAGCAGTGCTGGCCAGGTCAGTCTTGGAATGAGGCGACTATTCTCATCACATTGAGACTCCACCGTGCTTCTGTGAAAACGGTTAACCAGTGGAGAAATAAGAGGACGAGTGGGAACCCTGTGCTCTACAGTTCTAGCTGTGGTTGTAACAACTCATGTTTTAATGACGACGATGATTTGACGAGAACTATGATTCTCATATTTCTCACTGAATTTCTATTATACTGTATGTTTGTAGTCAAATCATCAGAAATAAAAGTACATTTGTCAGGATGAGCGAGATTTCGACTTAACTTTGTTTGCTGTTAGTGATTTGTAGCGTTATTTCCCGCGTGGTGCAAATTGCTCGATATTTTATGCATGGCGACCGTAACCTGCCATTTTATGTATTTCTGATTCCACCGCACTATCGATGTACTGTCTCTGTAAATCAGCATTTACTGTTGTATGCCGTTTTATTCTGCCAACTTATTCAGGGCCGGTGCCTTGTTAAAGAGAATTATGGGAAAAGTTGTGTATGGAACGTCTGGTGCTCATAATTTCACGATATGGGTGTATAGATTTCATTAAAGTTGATGTTAGATTTTACGTAATGGTGTACTTATTAGAAAAATATATGTTTGCAGAGAACCTGTAACTGTAAACACAATTTAAGCTAATATTTAGCTGCAGAATACTTTTCTTACAATTTACCTACCTATCTTATCGTCACATTAATAGTTACCAGAAAAGTGCCTGTAATAATCAGTTTCACGATAACTTCTTGAAACCCTTTTCTCCCTAATAAATGCAATTGCAAAGACGACAAAACAAATATCACATTGTCTACATTAATCTTCCACTTGACACAGTTATAATAATATAACCACGATTTCAAAGTTGGAACGTTTAGATTCATGTCAATTGGGTCGTAGAAGTCCAAACCACAATTCCTACGACCCAAAACAGCTACTAAACTACCGCTACAGAATGTTCAATCGACCGCACCGTAATGCCAGGTATACGTTTTACTGCTGAAGACGCTCTCAGACATCGAAAGATCATAAACGACACCTGGGGCTCGATTCACTATCGCCACGT
The DNA here is from genome assembly GCA_914829495.1 of Eilema sororculum. Taxonomy (NCBI): domain Eukaryota; kingdom Metazoa; phylum Arthropoda; class Insecta; order Lepidoptera; family Erebidae; genus Eilema; species Eilema sororculum. The sequence continues at coordinate 8,208,482 of OU618532.1, forward strand.
ATCACGTATTTGTGAGTTTGTGAGTTTCGTTTCGATAACCTGGTATTCTGTACGATCTGTCAAAGCATAAGTTTACAGATACTTAGGTTTTTATCATTTTGACAACTGACGTCACCCATACAAATGGCTCAAACGTCATAATATACTAACAACACGTATCGCATACTTGTGATTTTGGAAATCGATAACTTAATAACCTGATATTCAGTAACATCTGTCAAAGTCAAAATTATGGTTTAGGCGTTAAATCATGGTTCTGAACTCGATGACAATGTCGTGCTCGATTTGTATACGTAGATACGTTCACAAAAATTATAAAAGTTTAAATGTTTTTTATCATAGGAAAATCATTCGGTAAGTATTTATTTACATTTGAATTACAATGATTGCTAAAATTTGTCGTTGAATAAATCCATACTAATATTATAAATTAATGCGAAAGTAACTCTGTCTGTCTGTCTGTCTGTCTGTATGTTAGCTGTCACGCCTAAACCACTGAACCGATTTTGATAAAATTTGGTATGAGGGTAGATTAAACCTTGAGAAAGGACATAGGCTATGTTTGGTCGCGATAACCGACATCCACGTGGGCGGAGCCGCGAGCAAAAGCTAGTTCACGATAAATATTATACGATAATCTTCATTGCGCTATCCAGACCTAAAGAAAACAGGGATTAACTAACTTGTGTTTCGTGATTTAGAATGCGGATAAACATAGTATTTAACTTTTTCTCATAAATCAATCCTACCTTTTTTTTTGGCCTGCGAAAACCTCGGATACCCTCCCCCGGCGGAGCCGGAAGGGGTTATGTGGGACTCGAACCGACTAAAACCGCACGCCGACTGAGGGTCGTGGTGCTAGGCCGGAGGTGAGGTGGTCATCGACATATCCCTCGCACCACGGCTGACCCAGGTCCCCGACTCGCCCCCGGAATGGGGAGGCGCGCCTTCTAGCGCGCCGCCGCCGTAAATCAATACCACCATGTATGTACAGTGAGCATGCAAGGTGCACAAAATGGTCATAATATCAAGGTATAGCTCGGGCCATATATCTTGGACCTATTTTTTATATAAAGGACACGTCAATTTCACTTCACCTCGCCTGATGGTAAGCTAAAAGCAAAGTCTCGGAAAGGGGGTCACCATCGTAAACATGTACCATGTTAACAGTGGTGGCACTCAGCTTGACGGCCTTGTCAGATGCCTTTTCACGCCCCGCTTAAAGGCCCCGGGACTGATTAGAAGAGCTCATCAGAATATTCACCGTGGTGGAGACGGTAGAATACTGCCAAAGACGCAACATCTCTACGCATCTGCAAAAGCTCGAGGAAGTTCGTGACTTCAGGATTCCCAATGATGCGGACCGCACGTTGCAGCGACCTGTCGAGAGCATCTAGTAAGTACTTTGCGTAGCCATCCCAGAGATGCGAGCAGAACGAATTTGAGTCTTGTATGAAGACGTCGCTGCTGCGAGCTCCGAGGTTACGCTAGGCTGTTTTGATGCCTTTTTTCCGCGATTTCACACTGCTTGGCCGCAGGATGTGCGTGATAACTCCCGTGTAAGGTGCTGTCGTTTGCATAGCAATTAATGCTACCGTTAGAAAGCATCATTGATATGCAGAAAAAAGAGAGTGGGCGATAAGAGGGAACCCTGCGGCGCGCCAGCATTCACCTGCAAGAACTCCGAAGCTCGTCCATCACAAAAGACGCGAATACGGTGCTCCTGCAGGACGCTTGCAACCCAGTTGCACGATCTGGGAGGCAGGCCAAAGGTTGGTAGCTTGGAAAGCAGCGATGTGTGCCATACCCTATCGAACCCTAAGCTGTGGCGATATCAATACTAATTGCCAGTGACTCAAATCGTGAGATATAAAAGGCCCTGGGGCGTGCGGATTATTTTGTAATAATATATATTTGTCTTAGTGAACTGAAGCTCGTCTAACGCAGCAGCACCCCGTGCTATCGTCAAAATTCATCCAAGAAACGTGTACTGCGTGTATAGAGCACATTTTAGGTCCCAGATATATGTCTCAAGCAATAATGAGATCATTTTGAGTACTTCGCTACTCAATGTCGATCTGTGCGCATCGCACTGGCATTCCTGGGCCGCTTTTCTGCTATGGTGACAGGCGGCTACCATTGTCACACACCAAGTCTACGGTCCTGCAGGACAGAGGTCATTGAGCTACCTCCTATGTTACGCCGTGCGCCGCCTGAATCCTCGGTCGCATCACAGTGATAGCACTAAGTCGGCTCCTTCTGTACCAGAACCAGGTGATCCCCCAAACGTCGTTCTGCGGAGATCACCGGTGTCATCAGTACGTCAAACATAATCTTTTCACATGGAGTGCTCGCATGATAAGTCTGCGCGTGAATGTTTATAGTGGATTTAAGGACAGGTGTTTTTTGGGTATGTTAATAGTTAGAGATGTTTAAAAAAAAGCCAAAAACGAACAAATATTTGGGCGCAGTCATCAAAATTCAATGTTTAAAAATGGTTGAAAAATCATTCATTGTTTCCAACAGTTCGTAAGAATGTTGGTAGATGGCTGCACCGTCGCCATTATAGACGGATATAAAGAGAAGGAAAATTTGGAATGATTCAGGTGGTGCTCAATAGCTCAGTTGGCAGAGCAGTCGCCCTGTAAGCGAAAGGTCGTGAGTTCGAGTCTCACTTGAGCATTTCATTTTTTCCAATGTTTTTCGAACTTAACATTTAGCATAATTAATGCTATAAAAAAAATTCATTCAAATATTTAAAGTAAAAGTTTTCTATTCCCGTCTTTTTTCATTAAAAGTATCAAGTAAAGAACTTTTCAATTTTTTTTTCAAGAACAAAATTTGAGCTTCGCCATTCGATATTTAAAATTGATGACTATTATACCTACTCACACGAAGACAAGGCTGAATAGCAAAGCGACCTCTTTGGTCTTTGGACTGAATGCATGATGTCTATTGCCAGTATGAAGGTCAGATGTACGCGAACTTTTTTAAAGAAAAAAGTGTTTTTTTGTAATTACTTACAGCCCTAGGGCTTTTCTAGCTACATTATTACCCTAGAGCGCTAATAAATCACCTACAAGCCCCATTTGGCGGTAATAATAACCTACTTATCGAATATGAGATATGTAAAAATATTAGATCTGGTTCTTAGCATTCCATGGATTCACCGTGCGGTCGCCGGGTCCATGGCGTGGTACAGAGAGGAACACTGTGACGGCGCCTGGGACTTGCGACCCAGGTGTAGGTTTAGGGTGACCACCTTGTGATGCATCAGCGCTCACCTCCACCGTCAGTCGTGTTCCCCCCTCTACCTATCCAAATTTGGTAAGATCCTATCAACGCCGTTTTAGATATTCGTTTGAGTAAAGAGCTTACTGAAGCTCTTGGCAATTCGAGGTCTTTAAATAAGTTATACAGGGATTTAGCTGGAATTCCCCTTGCTCCTACTTCCACGGCGTAGAGTTTAACCACATAGCCATTTTTGGTTAACTCGTTTAAACTTAACCATATTTAAAAAACCCTACTTATGCTGAAAATATCGAAACAACTTTGATAGCAGGTCGTACCCATTTGCAAACCATAAACTGGAAACCTAGAGGACAGTTTCATGCCCCTACTGCGTACGCCGCAGCAGACGATGGCTACCAGGGCCATTAGCTACTGCCCGATAACCTTCGTCGTGGCGAGTCTTCTGGCCGGATCGCCACCGTGGATCCTACAATCTAGGGCCCTTTCAGTGCTATATCGGTTCCGAAAGGAGGCGCGGATGCGGGGATACGATCCCGAGCCTGAATATATTCGGGCCGAGAAATCCCGGCCTCACATGGATATGGTGGCGGAGTGGGAACGACGACTTAAGTAAGCTGTCGTAGCGGCCATACCAATCATGGGGGGAGAGACTAGAGAGGCCACATGGCAGCCCCTCGTATCGACTGACGCAAATTATCACTGGGCACGGGTGCTTCGGGTGGGATCTGCGTCTGATCGTTGAGGAGCCATCGTCCGGGTGCTATCACTGCGACACAAGCGAGGACTCAGGGCTGCACACGCTCCCCGAGTATCCGGCGTGGGAGACGCCGAGACGGGAGCTGGTGGCGACCTTGGGAGTGAGAGCTTTCACGCTCGCCACCTTACTCGCGGCGATGTTCCGCTGCACGGATGCATGAAAGGCCGGCGCCTGCTGGGAGCAAGTAATGCTCGAGAAGGAGACGGCGGAAAGGGAGTGGCAGCGTGACCGAGATAGACTCGCAAACCGCGCTACCCGCGGGCGCAGGCAACATGGACGTCGGATGCACAAAATCGACCTCCGAGGCCCGCGCTTATGGGGGCATAAACGCGGGCCTGGGGTGACAGGTGGAGCTGCTTGTCACAAATGAGGCTCATCAAAAATGAGGGCTGTACATTGTACTAATATTAGTTTTACAATTATGGTCTTAATAGCTAAGTCATGTAAGTAAGTACTATAATAATGTCTACATTAGAAGTAGCATATTATAAATGTGACATAGAATAGTTTTTATTGGTAAAATAGAATTTAAATTAATAATCTTACTTTATTTACATTTTGCGACCTACCTGATCTAGGTTTTTATAAAGAAGTTCTTGAGAAAACCCTGGGTCAGCCGAGGTGCAAGGGCTATCGATGACAACCTCACCTTCGGCCTAGCACTGTGACCCACAGACGGCGTGTGATTTTAGTCAGTTTGAATCCGACATAAACTCCCCCTCCGGCTCTGGCGGTTTTCGTGGGGATTTCCGCACGAAAAAAAAGAAGAAAAAAAGACATTCAAATGTGCTCTGTAATTGCCTGAACTGAATAAAGGAAATTCATTCTTTGGTTCTTCTTTTTTTTATTATGTTCCATGACGGGCCTAACCCGCACCATCTGCGTAACTGTCGAACGATATACCCAGCGAGCGCTATGCCGCACAGACCACCAAGCATACAATACTCTTTGATAATATTGTAGGTACAGTTAAAAACTTGGTTAAAAATAATTTAGATTTTAAATTTAGACCCACGTTCCGCCAGATGTGCACCGAACCCAAGGAGTATTTTATTGAGAAGGAAAAATAGATTCATTGTTTCATTTTGTTTAAAACCTTTGGAGCCCCATTCATATATTGAAATTATACCGCTTTGTATTAGAACCAAAATTTCAAGATTATTCAGTTAAAATATTACAGGGATACCAGATCAATCGTAGCCATAGAGTATATTGAATAAATCACAGGAATAAATAAAGAGAATCGTAGCAGCGCCACCCTCAATCAACACGAGTTTCTTGACTGAATTACATATTACATATATATATATATATAATATATATTGTAGAAAAAGCCGAACAAATAGTACAACCAAAATTTGTTTCGAGGATTACTAATAGGTACAACAATAGGAATATTTATTAAAAGTTTTTAATGAATGTTCAGAACGTTGGAAAATTGATTATTATCATAGGTACCATAGACCACAAAACAACCTCGTTTTTTTTAGGTTTTTTAAGGTTTTCTTATTTCTTCTTGGATTACCACTATTTGATCAGTTAGTATTATAATGTTGCCATTTTAGCAGCCTGCTGTGTATAGCTGTATAACTTATTTCTTAGGTCAAAAAAAAAACAAATGACTTATGCATTACAATAATTGTATTTTATTAAACTGTAGTGCAATGATGATAAAAAATATATCCCATATTCATCAAAACATGAATAGATTTTTTTGAAGCAGATAAATAATAATAATAGTTAAGTATAAGTACTAATATTATGACCGCGCGATTAAGAGGCATAATTCTATTCCCGAATAGTGTAATTATTCATAAAAGTGAATCGTTGACACGAAAAGAAGAAGAAGACTAATATTAATTAAATTATAGTTCATAACAATTCCATACATAAGAGTTTATGTATGAGATTGAAAAAAGTAATAATAAGAATTTTAGAAATAACTTGAATTTATTGAAAAAAAATTGGCAATTCAAGTTATATTTTTAGTCTGGCATTATTTTCATAAATATGTCATATGTCATATGACATAATATGTCACGTATATTTACTTGGTATTCTTTACCGGAAACTCACCTAGGTTACTCACCAAAATTGCACGTTGCGTATATTTACGTCAGTAAAATCATAAGTAAATTTACGCAACTAAGTACGTAAGTTAGTGAATCGAGCCCCTGGCCGACAATTTGTCACAATAAACCTGACGTTCCGCTTAGCGCTATTGTTCGCTGCTCACAGTATTTTAGTATTTTTATTACATGAACTAAGCTTTCGTGTGCCTTTTTACGTGCTCTTTGAATTGTTTCAGTTTTTGTATGGTTTTTTTTGTGGGATTGAGTTATTCAGCCAGGATCAGTTCTCTGTATAAGTGAGAATTTATAGAGGTCAGAACGCGTTTAATACAATCACAGTTTGTTGAAATTTAAAAGCAATAATAATTCCTTAGGATAGCGGTAGATGGCTCCGCCGCCACCCCAAGGTGAATGTGTAGGAGAATTTTCAAATATTTAAAACGTATTCGAGTAGTTAGTATCGTCGTTCGTCAGAGCCTTAGCATTTGGGTTAGTCAGAGGACTGGTCACAGGTTCAGGCCCAGTCTTGGATGTTGCCATTTTATGATCTAAAACAATTATTCTTATTCCTTGCGTTGGTATTTAGATTGACTTTTATGCATCAGAAAACTAAATTTTATAAGATCTTAATCACATTTTCAAAGTTCTATAAGTTACTAATACGATTTTTTTATTGAACCGTAGCCTTAAAACACTTTAGTCGTTTCGTTAGATCGGGTAACTTTTGCTACAGGTATTTGTAATTTACAATTACTGACAATGAAAATGAACTAACTATATTTTATTTAAAATTAGGTCCATACTGGAATAATTTATAATCTCCTTACGTAGCAAAAACTTCTTCACTGCAATTGCATTTAATCATATTTTAATGTGTTAAAATGTCTCCGTTATTCTTAGTTCTTAGTCCGGAGAGACTTTTGACTTCTTAAGCAAGGAGTACTGCTTCCTGACTTCGTGTTTCATTCTTGAACTACTAATATACTTTACTGCATTTAATTTCTTTTTGACCTCTATATGCTGATATTTATTTTAGCCGCGTGATTCCCGGCAGAGGAGAATTTGGACCACCCCATCTCTTCCCATGCGGTGTCTTAAATACGTGTGTAGTATCAAAATCTAGAAGCTTTTAGATACATAAACACCTATATGAGAAGGTTAATGGTATCAGTATGTAGCCAAGCATTGATGTGTTGATTAGTATTCTAGACTAAGTACCCAATCTCTGCGGCAATCTCTTGCAGACAACTATAGGATGGAGAGTAAAATAACAAACTGATTTCGGGATATTTTGGTGTACATAGATTATAATATTATATAACCAAGAGATATCAAAAATAAATCAATGTATTAGATTAGACGTAAAAAGCCTTACTTTCTCATCAATACATCCTGAATTGTAAAGTGGACCCCAATCGTACACCCCTAGTATACCCTGGTGTGGAACTTCAATGGGTGAAGTAAAAATCACCCAGCGGAGGGTTCGGCGAGAACTAAAGTCCCTAGATGTTCGAAAGTCGAGTGGGCCGGATGGCATACCGGCAATGGTGCTTAAGCACTGTGCTCCAGAGTTGTGCCCTGTTCTTACACGACTCTTCGCGCTCTCATTCTCCACTGGACGAGTTCCAGCTTCGTGGAAGACCGCATACGTGCATCCTGTGCCTAAGAAAGGCGACAGGACAGACCCGTCCAACTACAGGCCCATCGCTATAACCTCCCTTCTCTCGAAGGTTATGGAGCGTGTCATTAATATACAGCTCCTGGGATACCTTGAGGGTAACGATCTTCTGAGCGACCGACAGTACGGCTTCCGCCAGCGTCGCTCGACCGGTGACCTTCTTGTGTATCTCACAAACCCCTGGGCGCAAGCCATCGAGAGCCAAGGTGAGGCACTAGCGGTCAGCCTAGATATAGCGAAGGCCTTAGATCGGTTATGGCACAGAGGTCTTCTTGCGAAGCAACCATCTTATGGACTCCCTGAGGGGCTGTGTAATTGAATTTCCAGCTTTTTGTCCAACAGAAGCATCCAAGCCGTCGTGGACGGCAGTCGCTCGGACCGCATGGACATTTTTTATTTATTTATTTATTTACCGTACAATAAACGATCATTACAGATGGGATCTAATACAATAGTGTAGGAGTCTTAAATCTAGTTTTATGTCACAGAGTCAAACAGATAGAATAACATTACATTTGTCAAATTATTAGTCAATAGTTTGGAAACCTTAAATAAATTCACATTAATAATAATCATAATATAAACATACATTCTTCTCAATCACATATTATACTTATATCTAGCCTATATCTAGTGTTATCACACAATAAGTAGCCTCTGTGAATTCATTCAGCGTGCACGAAAACAAGTCGATGCGATCCGCGACCGCATTGAGCGCGTGGATGGCGCGCGTGAGGGGCGCTCGCTGCAACAGGTTGGTGCGCGCGCTTGGCACGGCCAGCAGGCGCGGGCGCCGCCGCCGCGACACGTACTCGCTCGGCACGCACAGCCCCACCTCCCGTAGGATGGTGGGGCTGTGTATGACACCACGAAGTACTTTAAATACGTACGTGACTAGAGCAACTTCCCTCCTCACTTCCAACTTGTAGTATCCCACCATGCCTAAAATAAACAGGGTGGGATATAGCAATGGGTATCCAGGGTACACGCCGTACATTTTATGGTACAAAAATCTCATAAACTTATTTTGAATCCGCTCTAACATTATTTTATACTTCGCCTCGTATGGAGCCCAAATGCTAGAATTGCATTCCAGGTGGCTTTTTACCAGTGCTTCATATAACATAAACGCTGGTGTCCCACAAGGTTCCGTGTTGTCTCCGACCCTGTTTCTGCTGCATATTAATGACATGCTGTCGGATGACTCCATTCATTGCTATGCGGACGACAGTACTGGAGACACATGTTACACGGGCCGTGCAAACATCCCCCAGTCCGAGGTGGAGGGGAGTCGCGAACAACTTGTGTCAGAAATCGAGACTACTCTCTCGGGAGTATCCGTTTGGGGTCGACTAAACCTGGTCCAGTTCAACCCCACCAAGACACAAGTATGTGTATTCACCGCTAAGAAAACCCCATTTATTGTAGCGCCGCAATTCCTGGGCACACGGCTTACCATTGCCCCGAGTATCGGGATCCTAGGCGTCGACATTTCAAGTGACGTCCGGTACCGCAGTCATTTAGAGGACAAGGTCAAGCTGGCAACAAAGAAACTTGGAGTTCTTAACAGGGCGAAGCAGTACTTCACTGCGGGGCAGCGACTCCTTTTTTATAAGGCACAGAGGTTCGGCCCCACATGGAGTACTGCTGTCATCTTTTTGCCGGAGCGCCCGCACGCCAGCTTAACCCTTTCAACTCGGTGCAAAGACGTGCGTTGAGGCTCGTCGACAGTCCCATACTCGCAGGCGATGTGGAAACTCTCAGCCTCAGAAGGGATTTTGCCTCACTGTGTGTTTTATATCGCCTATATAATGGTTTGTGCTCAGATGAATTATTTGACATGATGCCCACAGCTACATTCTATCATCGCACCGCTCGCCATAGACAGGGAATTCATCCCCACACATTGCATCCGAATACGGTGCGTACCGTGCGGTATGAAAGGAACTTCATCCCACGTACGCTCAAGCTGTGGAATGAACTCCCTGCCATGGTTTTACGAAGCGACTACAATATGGGGTTCTTCAAGAGGGGCATTAGAAGGTTTCTTCAGGGTAGGCAGCGCGAGTGTAACGCCCCTGGTGTTGCATACGTCCATAGGCCGCGGTAACCACTTTCCATCAGGTAGGCCGTGTGCTTGTCTGCCACCTAAGTGGTATAAAAAAAAATTGATCAGCAGTATACTTACTATGCTTAGTTACAGAGAAGAGAAGGAGTAAGGTGAAGAGCATGATGAGTGGTTCCGGAAGGAAGAATAGTTAGATTGCAGAATTGAACAATAGACTGAAGAGTGGAGGAACGAGAGTTGTTTTTAATTAGGCAGGTGTTGAAATCACCCATGACTGTACCGTATATGTACGCAGGCACAAATGTATCTAAGAGAAAAAAAAAGAATATCGTGTAGATAGATTTAACTACAAAATGTTTCTGAAGAAAATGAGCATTTAAAACACATTACTGTCTAACTCATGTTTTGCTGTGTTCCTGACATCATTTTCGGCTCTTACATCATCAGCCCATTATCGCCTACGCAAAGGATACGTGCGATCATTTACGAATCATAAGCACTTATGCCACCCGTTTGCATATATGTGTACGTAAGTAACCGTACGTAACCAACCACCCAACATATTCCATTTACCACTGCGAACATTAGGTCCAATTCATTCTATTGCCATTCGATACTCGTTACTCGAACGCTTTTAAACTGTTTACCCAACAAAATTGAATTCTCCCGAGTTTATCTGAGAGAACATCTTTCCGGCGGTAAACGAAATTTGTACGTGTTTTAGTGGATGTACTTAAATGTTTGGTTACGTCTTAATGATGTAAACTGGCTGCCTCGAGGTTGGGGGTTACGAAATTATGTTTATTTACCGAACGAGTACCGTTGAGTACTCCCTAATTTAACTAAAAACCAATAATTGAGTTATAAATTTAATACAATCCTCAAGTAATTTAACACTTTGTATATTTAGATACCTGAATAATATGTTAACGGCAGTAGCTAAATTCTGAAATCACATGTACAAAAATGAAATCAGCTAAGACCGTTGAAACTCAAGAACGAGTTTTTTATACATTTTAAGAGATATCGGAGAATCATAGCGATCTCCATTTATAGCTAATCAGGGGAATACATTTTGACGTAGTTAATTTACGAGCAATTAATTATACTTTTTATCATAAGGTATTCAACCATCTATCGTCATATCGTCACTCATGATAGTATTAATATTTATTGCAGTACAATTTCCTAAGTAAAGTTTGCATTTATAATACATCCAATAGATTTTGTTTATTATTTTTAGCAATGTTCTTTCTCTATATTATTCATTCTTATGTAGGTATGTCTACATACATCTTTGTCACTTCTTATTTCTTCAGAATTAATATTTTAATAAATTATGCTTATACCTATTCAGGAACTCAACTTATTTAAGTTATTCTGAGTTAAATATTACTCTCGCTCATACGAGTTTATGAAACAAATTTCCAAAATTAATTTCATGGACCGTTTCGTGATCCAACTAACTTTTGCCGACATTTAGAGCATTTTGTTACATATTACCTTGGTTACGTTAAAGTATGAAATTCAGCACGAGACGTGACAGCCTGGCTTATTTACTACTACGCAGTAACCGGTTATTTTTTCGTTCGAATAACAATCGTAGTTATTAAAAATACAGTTGTAATTAAAAAAATATAGTTACTCAACCTAGAATTAAAACAGAGTTTTAGTAGAGAGATAATTTGGTTACGAACAATAGTGTATGAAATATTAAATGTCAAAAAAGTTATTAAATGGCGCCAACACGAAGTATAAAAAACTATTAAAACTATTGCCACTTACTAATAATATGTCAATATTATTAATTTATATGCATTATATAGTTATTTATGTTCTTATATAATTGGTTAAGAGTAACCTATATTGGGAATATACCAACAGTTATTTTTTATTCATATTGTAGGGAATGATTTTAGAAATCACAAAGATGTAAAAATACAACTATTCTATTCGTACAATTATTCAATAAGCCTGTCACTGTCACTGTCTGGCCTAAACCATAAAAAACAAAACATAAATAGGCATGAATCTTCTAACAGATCGTCAAGATTATTAAATTTAATTCGCACACATGTTTGCGTTGTGTATTGTTATCTCTAGATATTATTCTTATCTGTAGAGATTATTTTAATGAGTATTTTTCTCAATTATTATTGGAACTATTTCTTAACTGAATTATAATAATAATATTATTAACTGAACTATTTCTCTCTAAGAAGTTCCATCGCATACCTTGCAGTTCAAACAGAACCGACTTAATATTATTAAAATGATTCAGCTTCCAAATTCTAATAGTCGTAAAGCTACGGTTTTGTTAGGATATTCGCCGCTAGTTGAGTACATATTCCCAAAGGTCGAAAGATCCGTGTCCGTTTTCTCTACTACATGTACACGGGCATTGTACTAACTTGTATTGTGTCAAGAATATAAGATAAATTATGGCATCGAATGTGATTCTAATTTCAAATATAGAATACAATGAATTAAATGTATACTGTATTCTTGTGAATAGATTGCCTCGTTGTAATGGGTTCACACCTTTATCTTTAGTCATATTTATGCAGATGAGGCTCTATCTCGCTGTCACGTGCATTAACTTGTATTAAATTATAGCTTTCAATTTAAATTTAGCGGAAGTTCTCATTTCATCAGGAACATTATATGTAAATATTTCATGTATTCCTGGAATTTAGAGCTGTTTTCTCAAATGGGTAATCATCCATACTTTGTGAAGAAAAGAGCCGCAATCATCAACTTCACATTATCAATACTAATAATTTTCCGAGCATAATTCCACTATAGAGAAGTGCTATTTACTCGAGAACTACCTTTAAGTAACTCTACGCGAGAACTCAATTACATAAACAGTGCAGTCTACGAGAATTTCAAACCTGTATACTAGCCATCTTCTTGAACCCAACTCCTTTACGAGCGTCAATCCGCACCAGAATCTAGTACTGTTTAATTAATTTCTGCGATGGACTAGTTAAATTCCACTTCAATACTAAAGTTATATGAAATTAACCTTAAATAAAATGAATAAATACAAAGCTGCCCGGAAGATATCTCTTCAAGGTGTTAGTTGCTATGAACAGAATTACAGCCTTTTCATTACTTCTAGCAATACAGATATTTTCATAATATTATGGATATCTCGCTTGCATTCATCTGTGACGAAGCGGTTATGTGGCAATCAAAATCTACTAAAACCACTATAATAAAAAAGATTCACTTCCTCGCCCTCCAAAGCCATCATTTCCGTCAATCGCTAACATAAACTTGGCCTAGAGAACATAAACTCTCACACTGCACGAGAAATTTATTCCTAAGCATATAAATTATGTTAAACTTTACGCACCTTTCTATGTTCGTTGTTGTTAAATTAACTTTGCATCAAAGTTTGTCCCAAATCATGCCGAGAGAATTATGCAATCTCCTGAAATATTTATAAAATGGCTTAGTAAATCCCAACTCAAGGTGAGCTACGACTAATTATGAACTGATTGCAAATTGGACGGGTTGTGGTAATTTTGGTTAATTTTGTTGCCGAAACGATTTAAAATTTGCATTGATTCTATTTATAAGTTTTAAGTATAACGCAGTTCGTTGAAATCGATAGTGACAGCGTTCAAATGAAATAAAAGCAGAGAATTTCTAAATACGAATATTGTAAGTCGTTTCATTACTAAAACTCAAAACCCAACTAATCAATCTTCGAAACTTAGAATTCGCTGAAAGTTAGAGTCGTTAAAGCGTGCAAGTTCCAGAATTTGTGATTCTAGACTTGTTCTAAGAACATCAATGAAAATTAAGTTTGACTAATTGCTTTTCTAGGTTTTTTGTTAAGCACATTTTCAGTTCAATCGTCAAAAATAAATTTTACCCTAACTAATATGAATTCTCGTTTGAATTTAACTTTATTTTTATATAGCACTGTCATGAAGGTATAAAATAATTGGTATCACGTACACAAATAGAGCACAAAATAATAATTATTAGGAGAACTCATAAATCATGCTACTTGATTTGCTACAATGACGTAAGGTGAATTTCTTAAGTAGTACACCATTTAGTTCAAACTGGTATAGTTAAGCAAACCTAGATTTAGAAAATTATGGCATATTTGAATGAAATTAAAGACGGATGTATATCAGTAGCTCAATTGGTAGAATATAAATATATAATAAAATGGTAGAATATAATAACTACTATATGGGTAAAGTCGTGGGTTCAATCCCCACCTAAGTAATTAATTTTCCTGACGTAATCGAATTATGGCATTATATATCACCATATAGCATTATATTTCCAACCACATCGGTACTAAAACACATTCGTATAACATCTTCCGTAAAGTCTTTTATGCTCACTAAATATTCAATTTGTAAGCATTTAGTATGGAAATCGTATTCAAATTTCTAGACTTGATCAAATTACTTTACTTTGTTACAGGAAACTAGAAACGTGGCAGAACTGGCAACAGATATATCTGGCATCCTTCTTGTGAAACGAAGACTACTACCTCTTTTGAAACCGGTTCTGTGTGTTCAAGAAGGCATGATTTGTTTATTAAATTAACTAAAAAACCGCTTAATAGTAGTGAAAATGTGTGTGAAGTGTAAATTCGTAATGTTAAGTGAATAGATTTGGATATTTAAAAATGAAATGTAAGTAGTGTCGAAACAGAAGCAACAGAAGAAACAACAATGTTCAAAATGATGGCGCTACAGTCAGCAGTCTTCTGCATGGCACTGCATTTCATTGGTGAGTGAATATTAAAAATCCTGGCATACTTCCAAAACTTATACAATTTTACCTGACAACGTTCCAAACCAAATAACAGAAAATAATGAAATGTTAAGGATGGTTCCTTGTTGAATATAGCAGGGTTCTTTGTGAGTTATATTTTATTACTTCATTTAACAACAAGGAAGAGTAAATCCAATATTTTATATCTGTCATTTAGGTATATGGCACCTTTTTATACAGTCCGAAGTTATGTAATTGGTACATTATTTAAGTTGAATTTAAATAAAATTTTGCAATCGTTTGTCGATGAGACAAATAAACTACAACTTTCTTTGTTTTTAAGTAGTCAATACTTGAGAAGGAAATAGATAAAAAAATAAACAAAACATTAATATGATGTTATTTGGTTTGACTTGTCTATTTGATTCAGAACTTTACATATAAGGAAGGACATGAGACATATGGCGTGGCGTAACTTACACTGTGTTGTAGGTACTTATAGTAAATTATCTAGCACCCTTGCAAATAATTCCAAACGGTGATTTTCTAAAGAGATAATGTTATGACGGTCTAAATCAATATCAACTATGTTCATGCTTCTCAGATCTGTTAAATTCTTTACAGCTTGGAGCCATGCATAAACCATCTGAATGGAATTACGTTTATTCCCATCATTTATTTCTTACGTCTATCATCTTTTTATATTTTTAGCATAAAAATAACGAAGCCAATAAATAAAATCTAAACGAATCACGCGCTAGAGAAAATTGTGTTTCATAAGACAATCCTTTGTTTGAACGTGTTTAAGGATGCTGTGGCAGTCCCACTCCTTTTTTACGTTGATGGCACTAAATAATACATTTTACCTGCGTTAGAAAGGCATTAAAAGATAAACCATTACCAAGTACTGCGATCTAAAAGGCTTAATGTGGTCATAGCTATTTATAGATTAGATCCCAAAGAGCGATAGTGTAAACAAATGTTAATACAATGTCGCGTACGTCAACACTATTTACCTAGTAGAACACAACATTCCCAGAAGTTAACACCGAGGTATTGACCAACGGGAATAAACCGAAAGTGATAATTAAGTATTTAGTGTAATGGTTTCAGTTCTATCTTTCATTGTATGTGTAATTAATTAAACACACAGATTAATGTTCTGGTTTAACAATAATAGTTTAAAAAACTAAAAAACACGCTTTGAGCACGTACTAAAAATTACAAAAGATATAAGTCAAGTGACTATTTTTTTCGTATTTCTGACAGCAAACCCTTTCATTTGATAGGTACCCATATCATGGGGGTGGATTTCAAACAGCCAGTCCGCAATCTTGGGGAGGCCGCCATATTGGATTTGTAATTACGTTTCTTAGCTACTCTTGTATGGTCATCAGAACTCAGAGCATGTGCAAAATTTCATCCTAATCGAAGACCGCGAAGTTGGTCAAATTAAGATTCCAATATTTTCTTACATAAAGTTACAAGTGTAGCTAATAAAAGCGTGTTAAAAAGAGATAATATTAACTGTTACCCGCGGCTTTACCCGCGAATACCCTTTCAGTCTTCCACTCCAGCGACAATTTCTGTGCAATTGAATACTGACCAAGTCCGCCTAAACAGAATTTTAAAGCATTAACCTCGTCGTATGATTCATACTTAATCTTAGATGAGAACTTAGTGTTTGACTGTATATAAACATTTTGATACAATAATGGTATAGCGATTATTACTGGTGATAGTAGCGAATGCGTTCTCGAACTGAAACTTGCGAGAAACTATTGCCGTCTTATTTTTTGAATTAACTCAGAGAATAAAATACGTTTTATTTTACTGCTAATATTTTGTTTTGTTACTGCTTCTAATTAGAATTGAAAAATGTTTCTCAGAAGTGAGCCAAGGATTTAAAGTTTCATATCAGCGTGTTCATCAGCGTTCAAAAACATGTGCTCATAGAAAAGAAAGCATGAAAGTACTAGTTGACTTCGTACGCCATCACATCCGCGAGCTATTAGTATGCAATATCTTGTACATCGTTAACGTTTGACTCAAGATTGTGGTGTCTCATTATCGTTTAAGGATATTTTGTTTGTTTTGCCTTGTTTACTTATTTCCCCTTCAACATTCTTTTATGAACAAGCCCCTCGGGCTCGTCTTAAATTAAGATCTTATCTACCAAAATATTTATATTTCTTTCCTCTTATTACTTTCTTGTTTGGGATTCGGTTGATTCAGGTTAATAATAGGCTTTAATTAGTATTGTTTGTAATTATTTTTGTCTTTTTTGTTGTATAACATAAAGTTAATTGGATTTATAAAATCAGGCTAAGCTCGTTAATTTAAAAAAAAAACATTGAATTAATTCTAAAAAATATCCTCGTTTTGATAAAACATTCGTACAAATTTTTTCTCTTGTTTATTTGGTGATGCTGATTGATAGATTTCTTTTGGAACTAGGTGCGTTGTCTAGACTATCGTTCTTTGTAGCTGAAAATGATGCTGCCTTTAATATATGACCTATTTTCTTTTCTACGACTTCAAATCATAGTAATATCTTTCTATGATTACATATTTTACTCTGAGAGATTTCTTAACGTTGCTTACTGCTGTCATGATAAAGGTATACTGTATAGAAGTAAATTTAACATTATGACAAAATTGCTGTTTCATACTAAGTAAAAATGATGTTCATTCTCCGTGTTTTAAATTTTGGAATGGTCATAAGACCACAGAACATACCTAGTCCTGAAAAGATCATAAAAAGTAAATCATAAAAAACAAATAGTAAAGGTTGTAAAAACTATCAGACATGTTCCCCTGGGTTCCAAATACCACAATTCCACAGCCATGTACACCTGTATGATATGAGGCCTACTTACAAATGCAATCATCTCCTAGCGTTTACATTATTCTGCTTGCTGTATAGCGCTATATTATGATAACTGGTTTTTCTCCCGTACAGTCAACATCCTGAACGTACGTATTCTGATAAAATACTCAAAAGATAGTTCTTAAAATATCCTTGAATTTATTGACAAACGTACACTTAGGTCAGCCGTTGTCGGGTTGCCTAATTCACCCTCGTCTCGTCCATCTATTTCATCAATCTTTTTTTCATACATTTACTGTATGTACCGCACCTTCTAACATGGCACAGCATTATCTTATAACTATTCAGAAACAACTAAGTATAAAAAAATATTTCATTTCACGTAACGTTGAGAAATCCTTTTCCGTAATAAAATTTGGTAAATAAAATCAATTCTGCAAATACATATATCGCTCCTACATGACGAAATGAAGTCGGTAAGAATACCAATAGCAATTCGGCTATGGTTATATCGAGCTTTCAACTTAATAAGTCCGATGGAATACGAATTGTTTATTAGGGCATCGTAAACGTTTCGTTTATTTCGCTACATTTATAAGCAGACAATACAGGCTCCATGTATTGCTACTTCTGATATAAAACGTTTTGTGGGCTATTTTTATGCATATAAAAGACGAAAAAACGTTTAAGCGTTTAAATGCATTTAAATCTTTTATGTATAATATCATGTATACAAAGGTTTCAACCGGAAACAATAAAAATAAACAAAAATAATAAAAGGATATTTCGTGTCGGTATTATCATTTTGTCAATGAATTCTATAGCGATTTTTTTTCGTACGGAAATCCCCTCGGATACCCCCCCTGCCGGAGCCGGAAGGGGAGGGTATGTCAGACTCGAACCGACTAAAACCGCACGCCGACTGTGGGTCTTGGTGCTAGGCCGGAGGTGAGTTTGTCATCGACATATCCCTCGCACCCCGGCTGACCCAGGGCCATTCCTTACGGTCTGTCCCTCCTCAGGAGGGGGGACAACGGTGTCTCCAACTCGCCCCCGGAATGGGGAGGCGCGCTTCTCAGTGCACCGCCGCCGTGGCCTGATTCTGCTGGGGTGACAGGCAGCTCCACCCGTCACCCCCAGGCCCGCGCTCATGGGGGACGCAGGTCAGTCAGTGCCCTCCGACGCCCGAGTTGCCTGCGCGCTCGGGCGGCGCGATCCGTGAGTCGCTCTCGCTCGCGCCGCCTCTCCCGAATTCTATAACACGTAGAAAAAATCTGTCACTGAAATAATATTGTGTCAAATAGGATAACATCACTGAAATGATTAATAATAATAAAAAAAACAAAATCAGCAATTGAGAACTTCTTCCTTTTACGAGTACTTACTTTTTCACTATTTGGAAATATGGTTAAAAAAGTTTCATAGTGCTAATGTACAAACACATCATTATATCATTATATAGTTTACTACCTAGCTACTTCACCTTATGTATCCCAGCCTAGCCCATTATCTCAGATTCAACAAGAATAAGCCTATCATTTTCAATTACGTCACGACTCATTATAACCATTAGTTCAAACGCCCTTGATAATATGTGCCCTATCTAGTATTAAGAGCTATGTATCTAATATCATTGTGTACTAATGGAAGGTTTCTTTGAACAACTGATGTCACCAGCTCACATGAACTACAATGGGTTAGACAACATAAAAGGTGTTGGTGTTATATTTTGTGACATTCTCTGTCTAGACTGCCATTACCTCACGAAGGACGCCAGACCTCCTTCGTTTTATTTATGACTATGATGGAAAGTTTACCTATTAATTATGAAGATGTAGCTATAGAGACAAAAGTCGACTCGTTGTTAAGTAAGATATTAGGCTATATTATGTTCGGTTGGCCATCATCGGCTGGCTGCGAGAATGAGAAACCATTTTTTATACGAAGAGAATAATCATAAGTTGATCTAGGCTATATAGTTTTTAAATATCTTATAGTTATACCCCATAAAGTTAAAGAGGCGGTTTCAAGAGAAATTCAATATTTTTCATTTTACTCATACCTAAATAGGTATGAGTAAAATTAAAAACATTGCTCGGATAGTTCCGAGCAATGTTTTTAATTTTACTCATGTATTGGTCGAACTTAGATAGACATATCGAGAACACAAGTCGAACATGCGAGGCGTGCCGCATCGTGCTGGACGTGCCCGCACGTGCACTCGTGCACCTATGGAAGTTCCTCTTACACCCGTGATGTCGTGTACATGCCGATTATTTCAATTGTGGAAGTAAACGATTTTTGATTATTATTGATGCTCAATTTGTTGGCTGCCGTATGGTATACGTCAAATCCGGAGGGCACTGACTGACCTCCGTCCCCCATGAGCGCGGGCCTGAAGGTGACGGGTGGAGCCGCCTGTCACCCCAGCAGAAGCAGGCCACGGCGGCGGCGCGCTGAATAGCGCGCCTCCCCATTCCGGGGGCGAGTTGGGGACACCGTTGTCCCCCCTCCTGAGGAGGGCCAGACCGTAAGGGATGGCCCTGGGTCAGCCGAGGTGCGAGGGATATGTCTATGACAACCTCACCTCCGGCCTAGCACCAAGACCCACAGTCGGCGTGCAGTTTTAGTCGGTTCGAGTCCGACATAACCTCTCCTTCCGGCTCCGGCAGGGGGGTATCCGAGGGGATTTCCGGACGAAAAAAAAAAAAAGGTATACGTCAAATCCCAAACTTTTTTTAAATAGAAGGACACGCAAATATGACTTCACCTCGCCATATTAATTCATATCGCCATACATTTGCCATTCTATTCTACGACATGCCGGTCAACGAATTGCCTCTTGTCTAGAAAGGCAGGAATAGGATTGCTCGAGAGGTACCTTATTGTACATTTAGACCATCTTTCATCAGTCTTTCAAATAGTCATTGGTCTGTTAGATCCAAAATTGGAGAAGGCTCTGGTGTAGACATTTGAGGCAGAATTATCAATAAATAGTTGTACCAGGCCAGCTTGCAATTGTACCACAAACAAGATCAAATCATTACATATTCAAAGTGTACGTAAAATAAAATCAACTACAATCAAATTACAATACAGCGTGGCGCGGCCCCAACAATTCATAACGCTCTTAGTCTTTCATTTTTGCATATTTAGATAATAAAGCACTTAATCTTGTAGGTCGAGTCTTGCTATAATAAATCCTCTCGGTAACTCTGAAACGCTTTAATACCTGCCTCATATAATTTTGTATATATTTTTGGATATACAATTATTACTATTCAATATGCACTTAACTTATCTATTCTACTGGTCCTGGTTTACATTTTAAATTATAATTATTCATTCATTGTACACCAAGGTACACCAAAAAAAAAACAAACAAACAGAAATATTATACAATCTAACGTACAATGGGCGGCCCTCTTGCAAATAACAATATTTTCCAGGTCTTTATGTATATTTACAATTTATCAAGTCTGTCTGTCAAAATGGTTAAAATAAATCCGTAACTGCATAGTGTAGTGTGTCCAGAAACACAATAAAATAATTGTCCAAAATCACAATATTTCGGCGAATTCTTCGAAATAACTATATTTTTTATTATTCGATCAACCACAGTTCACACGAACCAATTCACCGACAATACTAGAAAAATAGCTTTTAAATATTTTGCGTTTTATAAAGTCCATCCATTTAATGAATACCAAATTAATTCGATTAAATGCACAATGCATATTGAAAAGATATTGGACAATGAATTAATATCGTTTTAACACAACACAATTATGCTTTTGTAGAGGACATTTATTAAATCTTATATTATCTTATTACGTAGATAACATCGGATTGCTGCACGTCAGGACTTAAATGTCTAAAAGTCGTAGGTATTGGAAATTAGGCAGGGATGTGAAACGAACACTCGAAACTTTAGGCCCCCCTAAAAGGCTTAGCGCAAGGTTTAGACGGAACAAATGGTCCGCGAGCCAGTTATAGGTGTTTATGATGATGCTTTTTTCGGGCGATAACTTGTAACATAAGAGAGTTGTATCGTAATGCTTCGCAGCCTCTTATCTAATATCTCGAAGAAAACCAAAGCAGCTGAAATGGAGAGATTTCACTTGCATAGTCATCTAAAATATACGTCACAATGGATCAACATATTACTAACCCAGCATTAATCTGAAGGACAAAAGATATGCCTGACTGGCAGCGTTTAATAACATGATAATTACACCCCAATGACGTACAGTAATCCTTTTAAGAGAGCCGCGCTATGTGTTTTGGGATTCTATAAGGCAAAATTATTTCCCCAGTTGGTCGACTTCAAAGGACGCAATGGATATTCATATTTGTTATTTTTGGCACTGAGAGCTGCCAAACGGTTGTATTTTTTATCCCGGAGTGATGCACTGCGCCCCAGGGATATTTTTGACAGGCCAAATTAAACGAGTGAGCAATTGAAGACAAGTAGAGAAGTAAAAAAAATATCATAAATATTATAATTCTGTAAATGAATAGGATATTTTCCTATTAATATAATTTCCATTATAAATAAAAGTGAATCAAGAAGAATGATGAATCAATTCTTCAATCTCAACCCTTCAATTCTTTTTCTCTCTTTCCTATTGTTTATCAATCACTGTGCTTGGTATTTATGTATATTAGCTCATTTGTACAATCTAACATAAAACCATACATACAATAAAACATAATAAGGGAACCTTTCGTTAATAAGGGCACTGTTTCTGATAAACAGGTGCCTACGTTTCGGGATCACACAGGTGTGGCTATGTTGAAAATATTTTAAGTGAAGCGAATTTTCTTAGATTATTCAACACTCTTTTGTTAAATACCACAATAGAAAACGTTGCTTCGTTACATTATTCCAAAAACCCTTTCAGCGTATATGTAAATCTTTTACGTAATAAACGAACCCCACAGAATTTCTCAACAAGCGATTATTCCCAATGTGCCTAATAATAACATTCCACCCATGTTGCCGTATTGAAACAATGTGGAACGTGCCCATTCCAAATGTAATTAACAGTATTAAATTTACCACCGGTCTTAGAATAAATATAATTACATATTTACGTCCTTTTGTAAAAGACCCTGTTGTATCAAGGATATTGTTATTTCTCATCCAAATTACCTCCCTGAGGTCCAAAAGGATTTTTGAGAGCAAACTCACGAGGCTATAAAGAAAGGAAAGTGTTGAATAAATAAAAAAGCTTTCATTTTTATTACGTACCATTTTTGGTATATCTACATTTTTCACTGGTTTTAAAAATGACTGGGCGTAAGTTCAGCTTTAAGTTGGGTTCTGACTTATTGTCGTAATTTGTTATTGTGCAATTGTTTAAGAGATCTGTCCCTCCAAGAATGACAGTTTGATAATCATTTGCACAAACCAAAACACGTTTTTTTAAGCATTGATATTTGGTGTAACTTAATTTGTCTGTGACAGTTACACCACCACCTTTTTTACATTGTGGTCATTCAGGTGGATTGAGATATATCTCTCTAAGTGGTATGTATGGTTGCCCATTTCATAATCTGATCTTTGGTTTTCTACAACTAATGTTATTGTAAAATAAAGAGTGTTATCGATCTATTTTCTGAGACTTATCCAATAAATCTCTATTTAACTAAAAGTAAGTTTTCATGACGTGGTAACGGAGTTTACCTCGACTTGGTCGTGGCTCCTATCATTAGTGAAATCAATTCGAAGACTCGTTTAGTGCTACGCTACTTGTAGCAACTTTCTCTGCTAATTTATTTTCACTATAAATTATTCTCGTGTGTTCACAAGCTTTTAGTTTAATTTATTTTGGTATTCTATTAGTTGTTTGATCTTTAATCAAGCATTTTAGAGTTAACTTTAATAATTTAAAGATGATTTACTGTTTTATAACACTATGTTTATAACACTAATCAAGCAATGGCTGTGATTAGACACGTTTATAGCTTTGTGTTTCTGAAATTTTATTTTCAAAATCCATTCTAATATTATAAGTGCGAAAGTAACTCGGTTTCTCTCTGTTACGCTTTCTTGATTAAATCTAACCAAATTTATTAAATTTTGTATAGACTTAAATTAGACCTTGAGAAAGGACGTAGGTTATGTTTGTTCACGATAACTGATATCCACACAAACGGAGCCACGGGCACTAGCTATAATTAATAATGTTCATATTATTTGATTTTGAAAGCCTCTTCATGTTTCAGACAAAATCCGATTAAAATAGGTATGCACTTTTACGGGAGTTACTCTACCTCCTAACCCTGAGGCTGGCTTGGGCTCTAAAGATCATAATATTATCTAATATGATGTAAATATACGAAATATAAAGGAGGCAAAAGTAAATAAATTAATGAACATGACATGACCTCGCTGAACCAAATTTGGTTAATAATCGAAATGAAAATCCTCCTAAGCATTTCTATTTCTCATTCTGTGTGAAATATAAACATGTCTATTGATATACTTTTGGTTTCGTATTTGCCTCTTTTATTTGTTGACGCCTATCCCATTTCTCGGCCTTGTGTGCTAACATTTCAATCAATCAAATTTTGACAGTGTTTGTGATACGGTTCTAGCGAACGGCCAACCTATCTATTATTTACAAATTGTAGTGTCATAAAATGATGGTACAGAAACTTGAGTGATGAATTGTTGGTAGGTTAGGGTGAAATATTAGGTAATAAGAAATGGATAAGATGTAGACGAGATCGGAGCGCATTTGCGTACAAGCGTATCGTTAAGGAATAATATCGACTTATTTACCTTCTTTTTATGCTTATTACTTTATTTTTGAAGTGAAAGCTCCATTTGGCGTGTTGGTCATTATTCGTTGTTTTTTTTGGACATAGGACTCGTGACAGCGTTTCCGACTCCTCTTGTGACATATTGTGTCTATATAAGGTATCTTACATATTATTGAACAAATTTTTACTTCTGTTAACACTCCTGGAGTGTCACTTATTTGTAGTGATGTTCAATAGTTCTTTCCCACTTCTTCTTTTTCGTGTTAGTGGCGACAATTCCATCCCACTGAGAAGTTAGGAGATCAGGTTTATTTCTAGTTCTGATCCAGTTCGTTTGACCATTGACGTAAGCACTTAAATTATTCTGTAGGCTAGAACCTATTTTAACAGTTAGACAATCTCGTCTTAGACGTTGCATTGTATCTAAGGTTATTTTTAACACTTCGGCAGTGGAATGACGTGATGGAAAGCAATTTATAAAACCACATAAAAGATGTTCATGCTTTTTATAATCTTCTTCGTCATACTAGCATTAATCCCAGTCACATCTGAAGCTTACGCCTCGAAGTTTGGTGTCCGATTTTCCAGTCTAACTGCGTGTTTGGCTAAAACTTTTGTAATATTTTATGCAAAATAGTTATTTTTATTCGATTTAAGCGTTACTGCGGTGTAAAAAGTCCTCAAATATGATAAGTACGTACTACGAAAAATAATAGTCTAGACAAAAACAGCGTTGCCTGATAAATAAACGTGTCTCTTCTCAAGCCAGTTGACAAACTTAATGGTCGAAATTCTTGATAGTCGTCATTCAGAAGCCCCGTGTGTATCAAACCACGAATCAGCATGGTATTTCTTTACGAGAAAGCCGTTTTATTGCTACATTTCTACCTAAAATCTCTTTCTTGCCACCGTGTCATTTGTCAATCTTTATTTACTGTTAAAAGATTTACTCGTTTATTCACTACGTGGAATCGTTAACGACTATTAGCACTATAGTTAATGGTTTGGAATCATGATAGGTAGTCAGAAATAAGGAGAAATCTGTTGTTCTACGTATTTACTAGAGTTCTAAATAGATAAAGAGGTTTAGTCTTAGTGAGTGATTACCTGACTGTCAAGAAGGGTTAATTTTTTCGCGCGTATCTTGTATGTTCGTAATATTCTTCATTATCTCATATCTTCTGAACCACTACATGGATTTTAATTATTGATATCTGAAAATAAAGATATTCGTTGCCTGAGTGTTCTTGAAATGTGATTAAAAACTCACTGGCACTGGAAGTTGACCATATATAGCATATGGTGAACTTCCAGTGCCAAAATGTATGTTAAAAAAAATTATACTGAAACTTATCTAATAGGGTATGAAAATGAAAGAAATTGAAAGACGATTACAGAAATATATAATATCACATAAAAGTACATAAACACTAATAAAAAAGAACACAAAAACTAATAAAATAATAAAAATAATAGATTACTTTTTTTTTACTGAAAATATTGAAACAAGTTAAAATTTAAAATAAGTTATAATCGCACTTTTTCTTAAAAGCTGTTGGCGGTGACTGGTTCTATATATATTTAATAGTATTGTTCACTCCCTTTCTTCTTCGTCGTTCAGTATTAGACTTATTATATTACCACAAAGTAAACAATATCTAAAATGCACAAACACAAATATTCTGTGACCGACATGGTTCAAGGTGGTGGCGGCCATTAATAAAATGCTCAAATATGGTAAAATAAAAAGGGACCGGAAGGGATCCTGCGATAATTCGTGCCGCACCACCTCCATCCTGCCCTCCTCTCATGTCCAACAACCAACAGATAAAGAAAAGTAGCTCTTACTACACATTAAAAAGATAGAATACTTACTGCTAGGGATTACCCTACCCAGATTTAATATCATGCTCTTACAAGTAGGTATACTGTATATGTTGTTCATAGAAAACAGTATGACATAGTATGAAATGAAAACAATATGAAAGTAGACGAAGCAGCGTACGCCATTACCGTCTAACCGTCTTTATACGGGTTAGGCAGTTTTCGTAAAAAAAACTGAGTTGGGTGATCTGAAATCACGTAACATGCGTCATCGTTATATCCCGCACATTACGTAGATACTAGTATACGACAATAGAGTTTTTTTAAATTCTATGTGGCCTGTAGAATATCTCTAACACATGTGACACCTCTTTGAAGTGAAAATGAAGTGAATTGAGCACTTATTTTCTAAAGCAAACACTTTTTTTACTAATTACTAGCTTTTGCCCGCGACTCCGCTCGCGTGGATGTCGGTTCCCGGCAATTATTCGAATTTTTCTCAACGTACAAACCTTCCCTGGACTTCCATAAATAATTCAAGACCAAAATTAGCCAAATCGGTTCGTGCGTTCTGGAGTTATAGCGTCAGGAAGGAAAACCCGACTTATTTTTATATAGTAGATATAGGCTGTTATTTTATATCTACCTACCTCAATCAACTGAGAAAGAGGCATACAATCATTTAATACACAATCATCAAATTCATTTAATACACGATTTGGTCACATAATATTATGGAATTTTTATGTTACTCGTTCTTAACTATCAATACTCGATATAGTTTCAGCGTCACAGTTATTATTATAATATATCTGTAAGGAAAAAAAAAACAATATAAACATTTTCCATATCATCAATAAACAACAGCTCATAACCGATCTTAAAAACACTGGTCAATCACTATAACTTCAGCCTTGAGACTCACATAACCATAAATTCCATGTTCACGAGTATCGCTTCGTATAATCCAAATGGCTTACTTTACTAAGGGATAGCATACCGCTGACCAGGCGGCCTATAAATTGCTCCCTGCTTTCATGAATCATTTGGTATGGAAAATGGAAGTGACATGAAGTATTTACATTAGGGTGTTTTTTTGGGAACGATTTTTATTATGCTTTTGAAGGGGAAAACATGTTTTTTGTATTAAAATGTAAATTCATCAAATGGCGTATGTTGTAATTTAATCATAAATGTTTATGAATAGAAATTTCATTATATTTAACACTAGCTGTGCCCGCGACTTCGTCCGCGTGGAATGTACTTAATAATTTTTTTTTTGTTTTTGGCATTTTTTTTTAGCCTAAGTTACTCCTTATTACATAAGCTATCTGCCAGTGAAAGTCCCGTCCAAATCGGTCCAGCCGTTCCAGAGATTAGCCAAAACAAACAGACAGACAGACAGACAGACAGACAGACAGACAGACAAAAAATTTAAAAATATATATTTTGGTATGTGTACCGTATATACATTCATATGCATGTAGTAGAAAGCGGTTATTTTAATATTACAAACAGACACTCCAATTTTATTTATTTGTATAGATTATTTCCGGGATGTTTTTACTGCAGGTCGTTATACCTTGTAGAAGCTTCTTTTGCATTTCAGTGTTCCACAATTTGGCAAGCTTTAGTGCTATTTCAAAGCAGGCGGAAAAATGTTCGAGCAGTTTTCAAGTGGTAATTAAATAACAAACTTATAATGCCAAAAATAGGATGCATAAGTGCGCATAAGTCTATCACATTACTGCATAATATTTACAGTCTGGTCTAAAAAAGTGCTCGAGCATCTTTCCACCTGGTCTGGATTAACACTTATTCGCATTAACTGGAAACGATTTTGTTTATAACACACGCTTCCATTCCTTTTTCAACGTACGTATACACTTTCTAATAAACTACCTTACTGTGTTTTCCAAGTGCTGTGAACATTATTTCTCATAATAGGTTCCTATCAGAAACAAGCAGCACTATTGTCACTAACCTTACTCTGGTTTGGATACATTCCAAGTCGGGTTGAGGCTCCTTGGGGAGCGTATACTACTAAACAGTTACTTTATAATAGTATAATATCTAAGAAGACAGGTTCAGTCTCCTAAAAAGCTTTAGAAAATTATTTTATCGCAAATTATATTAGTTATAATGGCAGAGACGCTGCAGGACCTACAACAAATGTTGGACGGCCTAGCTTGTTTTTCTGAACGCATCGGCCTCCGGATGAACCTGGATAAAACCAAGGTCATGTCCACGAGCACGTTGACCGGCAGCCGATTGCTGTGAATGGAACTCCCCTCGAGATTGTTTCGGAGTATGTATACCTAAGGCAGATGCTCCAACTAGGGAGAAACAACTTTGAGGGTGAGGCTAAGAGAAGAATACAGTTGGGCTGGGCTGCATATGGAAAGCTTCGTCAGGTATTCTCGTCGCCCATCCCACAATGTCTTAAGACAAAAGTCTATAATCAGTGCGTTCTACCTGTAATGACATACGGAGCCGAGACGTGGACACTTACGGTACGGTTGGTCCACCAATTCAAGGTCGCTCAGCGTGCTATGGAAAGAGCTATGCTCGGTATATCTCTGAGGGATCGAATCCGGAACGAAGTAATTCGGCAGAGAACTAAAGTTATCGACATAGCTCAACGAATTAGCAAGCTGAAGTGGCAGTGGGCTGGTCATATCTGCCGTAGGACCGATAACCGTTGGGGTAAACGAGTCCTTGAGTGTAGACCGCGAACCGGCAAACGTAGTGTGGGACGCCCTGCGATTAGATGGAGCGACGATATACGCAGAGTGGCTGGTGGAGAGTGGAGGAGGACAGCCGAATACCGGGCTAAGTGGCGTGTCATGGGAGAGGCCTATGTCCAGCAGTGGACTGCCGCGGGCTGAAGATGAAGATGAGATGATATTAGTAGTAAAGTTAACCCTGACTCCTTTACTTTTTCACTTCACACTGTCTTGAGTATCCACGGTAGTGAGATCATTGGCACGTATGTCACCTTCTACAATGCCAAGTCAGCACTTTTTAGGTCTATCCCTCCTACCGGAATCCGACAAAGGTAGCATGGCCAGACATTTGTTAAGCGTAAGTCCAGCGTAAGTAACTCTCCTGCATTTTATCCACAATATCAAGTATGCAAGAGTTACTCACACGATCCACGTAACTTCACACATTCATCTGCAGCATTCATCTCAGTAACGGAGCTCCTGCTTGTATCCACTCACCACAACCATATAAAAGGACAGGCCATGATTTTATGGACATGTGCCTTCAACCTAACTGGTATTTTGGCGCCTCAAAGTGGCAATGCATGCCAGTTGCGTTAATTCTAACATAAGCATAATGGTAGATTTATGCTAAACGCTTATGCCAGAATTGGGCGTACGTTCATAAATCTAGTGCTACTCAGTGATAATATTGATCAACCACCAACATAGTTAGAAATACGCCTTCATCATTTAATTGCTTCATCCTCATAATCTTTTTATTATTTAGATCCGTGGGTTGGAATGCCGTCCTCGTCCCCACTTATAATGTCCCGATTCGTGCTCTATATATTATAACACACTCCGGCACGCACTTACTTTAACATAATATACTAAATAATAACTACTCGGATGGCACTTTATTCGAAGAGTCTGTTCTTCAACTCCAAGCGTTTTGAAGCTTCTAACAGTGATATAAATAAGTCACTATTCATTTTCTATCCACACAAACACTAAAAACCTGAATCCTAACCAAGTATTTTACAATTTATCTTCTAAATTACACAGTATTTTTGCTCAATACTTATTTGTTATTTGAAAACTACCTTACTTTCATAACCTATCACAGGTGTACACAATAATTGGGGCCAAGTTAGGTGCCTAATAAATCATGAGCCTAGTCTTGTTATTGCCTAGCACATTAGGGGCCGTTTCTAGAGCTTAGAGGTCACATGTAAGAAATGTTATCATAATCAAATTGTTGCGTGATTTGTATTTAAGTAAAATCAACATAATTTCATTCCGGAATAGAGGCAACGGGAGCTAAGTGGTTATTCAGTTGACCCTACAGTTCAGAGGTTCCATGTTTGAAGCCTAATCATTACTCTATTAGAGTGAACTCACTTCTTCATCTTCATCTTAGCGTTAATCCCAGTCGCATCTGAAGCTTTCAGCTTGGAGTCTGGGGTCCGCTATGTCAGTCTAACTGTGGATTTGGATAAACTTCGATATTTTCTGTGAAGTGATTGCCATCTAACCACCACAACGCAAAGGCGATATAAAAGTATTGCAGTTAGACCAGTTGTTGGACTTTCAAGGGCTCCAACTACCCGTAACGAATGCCATAGATGTCCGTATGGCAACCAAGACCGACGGCTTAACATGCTCTCCAAATACCCATATTCATGCATACCAATATTTACATTGAAGGGGGATCGAACCCGTGCCTCCTGTATAGCGGCCGCGTTAACTACCGCTACGCCACGGAGAGTGTCTTTCGTCACTGGAGTGAACCCACTTCTAATACAAGCAATTTAGCATAAGCCGAGTTAAAACAAGCAATTTAGCATAAGGAGTCAATAGGAACAATAATAAAATCTTTTATTTAGCATATTTTTTAACCAAAACCAGTTATGCTTACTTATAAGTGTTTGACAAATTTAAGGTGCTGATTGTTCAGTTGAAATAGTCGTCAATAAATAATTTTGTCAATGGTTAACACATTTTATGATCGGAACCAGTTATAGCTACTTATATATTATAGGCTTTGACAATTTGTGGTGCCGTTAGTCTTCAGTCGAAATAGGAAGTCGTCAATAAATAATATACATTTTTATTGCTTTTTTTATTGTTATTGGATTGCGTTGAGAAACTCGAGGGCTTTTGATGACTCGCGGCTGCCATTTCGTTAAACGATAAAAAGGTGGTAATAGAAATTGAGTTAAAAATACGAGTTGATTGTTATTGGTGCTGTATGATTGGGTGTTATTATATCCCAGCGCTCACTTACTTTACTTGATCATGAAGGCGCGATTTCAGCATTCACGTAACAATCAAAGCGTGAAAATCGCACATCCCAATTCACACGTTGTACTTCAAAAGAATTCTGATCGGTATCTACTGACGGTTTTTCTGTGCATTTCGTACCAAAATATTTTTGCTTTAAATATAAAATGAGGCAGTTATAAATGCTCGCCAATTGAATATCCTGAAATGGATTACAGGTGCACTTTTGTAATATTCCCTTTAATATAACAAGCAACATCACTTTGAAGTTGATCCGTGGAGGTTTATGAATTATCCATCAATGATTCGCAGCCCTAATTGCTGCATACACTTATTCAGAGAGGTATCAACAATTTTATTGTTTGTTTTGTTCGAGTTCAATACAAATATTGCGTTATTAGTATAGTCATAGCCGCTAGATTGGTGAGCTCGTAACAGGCAGTGATACGGGGCCCTACGGGGTCAAGAATAAGAAAACGACTGGTACGAGATCTAACAACTTTATTCCGTAGGTCCTGCTTTACAATAAAAAAAACTACTCTAAGTCAAAGTCAAGTGTCGGTTGGGGTATAGGTACACGCCACTATAAGTGGAAGGCTGAGTAATGTACTCAACTTGGGGTTCCGGGCTGGCCCCGTGCGAGTGTGATGTTGCCTTCCCCTCAAGGTCACCAGGAGTCGCGGCCGCTAGTCCGGTCCGCCGGAGTCGTATCCAAGGTCCGCTTCAAGCTGGTACGGAGAGGGCCGGCAACCTCAGCTGGTTCGGAGTTGGGCCGGTACGGCGCGGTGGTGCTATTTCGGCCGGTATTCCAGCCGGTACAAGGTTGGACCGGTATTCCAGCCGGTACAAAGTTCCCTAATATTGGGAACACAGCTTATATTCAACAAGAAACTTCGTAAGATATAATAACTATACTGAGTACGTAGGACTTAGTAATAGTAACTAGAAGAAAGTAAGAAGTACTTAGAAGTTCTAGCTAGGCTTTAGGACTAAGACTGGAACGTTTCGCTGCGAAGTCTAGCGATGGAATGAGGTCAGCTGTGAACACCTCGACGCGCGCGCGGGGCGCGTTTTTTTTAGTGTTGAGCCATCAGCTGTTTTTCCGATTGCGGGAACGCGCTGATTGGTTATCTATCAGTGTGACTCATTTTATGTGTGCGTTAGAACGATGCCTTACCTTATAAGGAGATGTTTGGATTCTCTTGCTAGTGATGGGACGCGTGCTGCAATCGCGAGATACCGGTATTTACCGTTTAGTACTGATATATTCAAATGTTTTCATTTTTTATTACCGGAACCAGTGTTCACGTAACAGCAGGCTTTTCTGTTTTTTATTTACCCTGTCAGTTTTATTTTTGAAATTCTTAACAAAAAGCTAAAATAAATTTCACGTTTTGTTCTTTTCAAAGTTACAATTGATATCTACATGGTAGAATTTTTTATTCAGTGTGAAGTATTTCCATAGTTTCTATTATTTTCTATGTGAAATTGAAATAACATAAAACGCTTCTAAATACTAGAGTGTACAGGGTACTATAGGACCCAAGCCAACTTAACCTGAACTACTTAACAACGGATAAGGCTCTTGCTCAGGATTTCCTCTGTGACTTGAGAAGTCAGCTACAGTCACTTACAGAAAAATCTACAATAAACGGACCTTGGGCTCTAAGCTGTAAATTTCGGTCACAATTAAAATAATGATGATTTCTAAAAGCTGAAAACTAATAAAAATATTAAGAATAAAATGGACGGATTAATCAGCTCTTATACAGATAAATCGTATTCAACATAATCCAGAAATGAAACGGCTATATTCTAAGTAGGAAATCACACGCGCATTATTGTACTACAACAGAATTCCCCGCTCTCGACATTTAAGATTTTCTCGAGACGATAAGAGGCTTATTAGACCAAAGTATGTGGTAATACTAGCTTAGTTTGTAGCGTATCTTTAAAAAAAAATATATCTTTGTAGTATCATTACTTTTGCGTGATGTTGAAAGTTAACGAGAGTGTTATTAATAGAAAGGAGGATCAACAGAATATATCTGGAAGTTTACGCGAATATATAAACATTAATCCGTGGTAAAAATAAAATTATCGTGACTTTTTCCGTTACTTCAATTTTAACTTTTACCTGTTATTTGGAATCGAATGACACTCAAGTCATATTTTCCGAGACATATTTTTTTGACCTAAAAATCACTGTCATCTAGAAAGCTAATAAACGTATAGTCAAGTTAACAGTTCCCTCATTATTTTTATCCGTACGACCTAAGACTGAATGGCTAAAATTATAAGTGTATCCTTCTTTTACTCTATGAATGTCTTGTAGAACTTTTTATCTTCTGTGAACATTTTATTGTATTCGTTGCTTCTTTATCAACCACATCAACTAAAAGGCGTGTAATCTGAGTACTTAGCGTAGGTACTTAGTTATTCGTTTAACTCGGCACAGCTTGAAGTTGTTCAAGTTAGCTCAAAGGTTACTGTGAATAAATCATTACTTGCTAACCCGCTACCCCCAGTTGACTTTCTCTCGGTTTAGATGTTAAGTAATTGTTACCTTTTGCTTAAATATTTATAAGACAATTAATCTCAAGAACTACTTTACTGTAACTAGTTATCTTAAGATAGATTTCTTTCTCATTGGTGTAGGCAGAGACAATATCTTTCCATTAACAACGATCGTAGCAAATGTATTTCGTTTCTTCTACTTCCATAAATTGTTTTCATACATCCACGCGGGTTGCATGACACATCAGGTAGACTCTTGAGACCTTTCATTTCTACAGTATTTAGTTTACTACTGTCACCTTTCAACATCGACTACCATACAATATGTATGTGTATACCATACATGCAAATTCCCTATTCCAAGCCTTAACCTTGAATAAAATTTATTAGTCAAAATTAAATCAAATCAACCAATTCTCGATGTTTACTAACTAATGTTTTTATTGTACTCGTACCCATAAATTTCGCTCATACACTCCGAAATTCTCTTCACCCAATTATAAAGCAATTACGCAAACTTTTTATATAAAAAATAATTTAATTCCAACAAGAGTATTTGAAACTCAATGAAGAATACCATCAGTGAATTCAGTTGAAAGAGGCCGAACATTATAACTTTGCATTAAACCGTATAAAAAGCAAATAAACATTCCTGGAGCCCATTAACTGGGAGCCCCAACATTCTATCGATAAATTGAATTCCTTTCAATTTGTGGCTATGACTCTTCCTTATTCTGCCTGAAGACAAATCACCTCATTAATTCCGAAGCACGAGCCCACACCATTTTGTCCCTGATGTAAAGTACCCCTAAAAAATTACATAGTCTCGTGGAGATATTGATTATTCCATCGCTACTTTTAAATTCCCTAGATATTGTCTCTCTCATTTTATGCGTACGTATTCTGTTTTCTCTTTAGCTTCTGAAGTGACAACTGCCGTCTGCCCCCTTGACCTCGAAAGGAAAGAACCTAGCAAGTGTACTGTACTGCCTTGCAAGCGAGGCTGACTTAGGCATCGAAAACCTTGATAGGGCATTCTGTGGCATTCCATTATCACGAGACTTGTGCTAGCATCGCGAAAATGTCGGTTTAGTGCGCTAAATACAATCGACAAACGAGATCTTTATGCACTTTTACATAATATAGGTACTTTAAATGAAAAAGTGCGACCGTATCTTCTTTATCGACTGTACAATACACTGTGAAAGCGAAAAGTTCATAAAACGCCTGATGGAACTGTAGCTTTATAAAATCACTCTCGTGTCTGTTCGCGGCCTGTTTTCTTTGAATCCCCTGAATGATTAAGTTGAAATTCAATATTTATACAGAGTAAAAGAACTTAACCGAGGCCGTGAGGCGTAAATAAACGATCATGGGCTAATTTTGAATAACTTTTTAAGAGCTTGATATTACCCATTGCTTCCTTTATACAGAAGACATTTTTAGTAACCAATAACAAGTACATAATGTAAAGTAACACTTATCTCATTGAATTTACCACCTAGAACATACACTATTATTAAGCTGATATACACACACTTCTCACCAGAAAATCTAAAAACCTTGCAAGCTTATGTTTTCTATTAATTATCAGAAAAATATGTATATCTATACATACAATACAAATAAATAAAACTGGAGTGTCTGTTTGTAATATTAAAATAATACAATATACAAATAAATAAAATTGGAGTGTCTGTTTGTAATATTAAAATAACGGGTGCCGTCTATTTGGTAGAAACTTGATACTCCGAAACCTATTTGGGATAACTCACTTCGCAGGAACTTCTTTAATCGATAATTTATTAGGCATTAAAAATATTTGACATAAATATTTTAGGCATAATGTGCTTATGACCGAATTTAAAATGGCATACATTTAAGATAGTAGAATTTTAATTCTGTATAACTTCATTTAGCATAACGTTCATTTAGAGTACAGATTATTTGGCATAATTTGACTAGGCATACTATAAAGAGCATAGAATTTCAATTATAATAATATAGATTGGGTTACTTTCTTCTTTAAAAATGGGTAGGTTAGGTTAGGTTAGAACTGTGACCCCAACAGCGCGAGCCGAGCGAGCGAAACGAGCGTGCCGCGGTAGCGGCCGGCGAAGCGCCAGAATAGATAGTTGTTTACACCCCGACACAGAGTACCCCGACTCGGATAGGTTAGGTTAGGTTAGAACTGTGACCCCAACAGCGCAAGCCGAGCGAGCGAAGCGAGCGTGCCGCGGTAGCGGCCGGCGAAGCGCCAGAATAGATAGTTGTTAACACCCCGACACAGAGTACCCCGACTCGGATAGGTTAGGTTAGGTTAGAACTGTGACCTCTTATGAAACGAGCATGCTCTCATAGGCAAGGATATAAAAACCAAATAATTATTATTAAATCAACTTTTATTTATTACATATTACTAAAAAAAACAATTAAATTAATCAGAAAATAAAATTAAACTAATCTTATATTAGCTCCTATTGCTTTCAGATACCCGAATTCTGTGTAATCAGACTGATTATTTATAATAAAAGATGAATCTGGTTTTGAACTTTGTTATGGTTATACATTGTGATTATTATGGATACAAAAATTATGCGTACAGATGATTCTGACTTACAAAATTATGGGTTTCAATGTATGCAAAATGAGTTTATGCCAAACGATATTCTGCGAAAAGAGGTTTATGCTATTAGTTGTTATGCAATATAAAATTATTACTTAAAAAGTTCTACTATATGAGGTGTACCCTAAAATAACCGCTTTCTACTACATGCATATGAATGTATATACGGTACACATACCAAAATATATATTTAAATATAAATTTTTTGTCTGTCTGTCTGTCTGTCTGTTTGTTTTGGCTAATCTCTGGAACGGCTGGACCGATTTGGACGGGACTTTCACTGGCAGATAGCTTATGTAATAAGGAGTAACTTAGGCTAAAAAAATGCCAAAAACAAAAAAAAATAAACAGATTTTTTTTATTAAGTACATTCCACGCGGACGAAGTCGTGGGCACAGCTAGTTTAGGAATATAATATGTGAAATGTCGTTTAGTAGTGAATAATATGAAGTTTTCAAATTCTACTGTTAATGTTGTTAAATTCAAATTAAATTTTCATAGGTACGTTATTTAACGAGCTATTTTTACTCTGTATGAATTGTGAAGAAAGTGGATAAAATAACATGTGAATAAAAAAAAGCGTTTACTTAATAACTTGTATTTCCTCCCGAAGCTCTTATTACTGTTTCCATATGGTTTTTCATTGATCGGATGAGAGTCACGATCACATGTTGTGGCATTTCTCTTGAATTGCATTTTGCAGCTGCCTAAGTGTGCTTGGGGCAGGATCTCTTGCACGAATTCGTTTCTTTAACGTGGGGTACGTTAAAGAAACGGATACGATAGATGTTCAATGGAATTCATGTCTGGGCTTGTTGCGGGCCATTCCATAATCGAGATATCGATTTCAGTAAGATAGTCTCGTACGACGCCTGCGGTGTGAGCCCTAGCATTGTCGTGCATGAATATGAAGCCAATAAAATGTGCATAGGGCACCACGTGAGGCTTAAGACACTGTTCGATGTATCGATGATAGTTTAGTGCAGGTAGACGTGGCCCAGACACGAAAACAAGCTCTGTCTCTGTCAGTACCGATTCTACAAACCAAATATGTTTTAAAATTGTAACTTGTAACACATATTTATCAGTAGCTGTGACTCTAAGAGGACGAGAAAAAATTAAGAAGAGGAAAATAAGATCTTATGTTTTGGCTTCCCCATCTATCACAATAAACAGTCTTTATTAAAAAACCAGACAGGCGCGTCTGGCTACATTTAAATATAAATTGAAAGAAAATATACATCTTCTAAAATATACTTTCATACTTCATAAAGCTTCCGTCTATCAAATGCTTGTTATTCCCACCCTTATCTTGCTCTATTTTTATACATTCACCCTGAGGCGGTTCTCTTAAAATAAAAATTGCATCTTTAAAAGTATCACTTGGTTTCCAATTTCTATTTAACGATGAATTTTATTCCTTTGTTAAAACTACGGTCGCAAGATAGTCTGATTGAAATCCTCGGTCCTAACTGAAAAAACTTGGTACCTGGAAGCACAGAGCTTTGAAATTATATTGTCCGTTCGAGCTTGGCTTTTGTGATATTGAACTCTTTCTAATATTCTTTTATTGGTAAGATGCTGATCAGTGGGGTCCTTTTTCCAGGGTCAGATAAAGTTTTATTGGTAAGTAAGTCACAGATATTCTTGAAATGATATAATGCATATTTTGAAACAGGCATTATGTGGTTGTTATAGGTTTTTTATTTTAATAGGTGTCAAAAATTTCATCAATTTTCCTATATTATTTACTAGCTTTTGCCCGCAGCATCTTCCGCTTGGATATCGGTTATCGAGACCAAATTGTCGCCTATGTGTTATTGTGTTCTCTCTACTACTCCATAACAAATTTTATTATAATCGCTCGAGCCGTTTAGATGTGAAAGAGTAACAAACATCTATCCATTCATACATACAAACTTTCGCATTTGTAATATTAGTAAGATATTCAATTCAAAGATGTTCAGCAAATATGTGAGTCTCTATTTCCGATTTTATAACGTAATGATTATGTTGTGAGTTTATGTAAGTACGAACACTCGCAGACTTATGTACAGCTTGTCTGACACAAAACAGAAGCAATGTTCTTAGATAATCTGATGTTATGGGCACACCTTCGTTTTAATTGGAACAGGACAGAGGTTATATGGTAGACATTTGGTCACAAATAGATCACACAGAGATCGTACATGTTTCTGTGAGTATTTTGAGATTTCTGTTAACAACGCTATTCTATATTACTGTTAGTTGCCTAAACTCATCACACTCATCGTTAATGGTTAGATCTAGCCTACTATATTAATAAATGCTGGTAAAACTATCCGGGTCTGTATGTTCCTATGCAGCCGCCTTAACCTTATAACCTAGTCTATCTGAGTCGGATTGGTATTGGATAGCTCGGAATAGTTGAGGATAATTGTTTATAAAAATATATTATAAAGATATATATACAAATATATACACGCTGTTTCAATTCGACCAGCTATAAATATTTATATGTCATGAGCCTTAACAACTTTACATCGGAGAAAAAGAAACACTTAACTAAAAACCAACTGAACTAGTTTCTCTGCATCGTAGTTCCACTTTGAGTCTTTCTTTGTCGTTTGTTTCTCTGGGAATATCCCCTTCTCAATAAACTAACGATAGTCCTCTCCGTAACTTTAAACTCAAGTGTCAAACTTTTATTCAGTATCTATTTCTTGAATTGAATTAAAACGATCCGATCACTTAGAAAATGTTTCACGTTTTCGAAGCCGAGATTTTATTTTTAATGCGATCTTAACTGTCTATCAGATCATCCATATCTGAACAAGTAAAGTAAAGTAAAGTAAATTAAAGTAAGTTAGTAGCTGCACATTCGTATTCAGCTTCAAAGTATTTTTTATTTTATAAATAGTAGTAAGTAATCGAAGGCGTTTAACTTCTCCAACTAAGCTGAATCACTTGTTACTTCGGTGGCACACTAGATGGTATTCAAATCGAAGGCCACTTCCATGATCAATGCTTTTAAACTTACTTACTATTTAGGTGTCTGTAAAATTATGTCTTTGTGTATTTGGTCTACACTTTCATATCATCTAATAAGGCGTATTATGTTGATTGCATCCGAGGTCCTGATGCCTTCAGAGCTCAGGGTCCGCCTTTTTTTTTTTTTTTTTTTTTAACCGTGGGGGAAAATCCTTCATGGATGTTATGCCGGACTCCTACCGACTAAAAACCCCCACGGTAACGCCCAGAAGCCTATGGATGGGAGCCCCGGGTAAGCCCTCGGAAGGATGTCCCAGGACTCCCATCAGACCTACGGCTACAATTGCGGCCTCGTCTCGGGGGTGGTTCGGGTGCTATCCCGCGTCTATGGGGGGGTTTTCGGGTGTTATCCCGCTTCTTGGGGGGGGAGGGGGGGGGGGGCGTGCGTGAATCCCTCACGTCACGCTGCCGT
This sequence comes from Eilema sororculum, assembly GCA_914829495.1. NCBI lineage: Eukaryota > Metazoa > Arthropoda > Insecta > Lepidoptera > Erebidae > Eilema > Eilema sororculum. The sequence goes on from OU618532.1 coordinate 8,248,062, forward strand.
CATGGGCCTGCTTCTGTAAAGACGGTGAGCAGCCAACTCACCGTCCTCAGGCCCCCGGTCATGGAGGCCGATGGTCTTCGGCGAAGACACGTCGGCGGTGCCCAAGCCGCCGACTGCGGAACTCGGGTGGGAGAGTTTTCTCCCGCTCTCGCCCCGCCGCCTCTTTCACGAGCATGACCTGCTCACAGAAAGAGGCGGCGCAGTCCCACTTACTCCCGCTGGAGACCATGGCTCGCACCATGGTCTCGAGCGAGAGGGTGCCCACGCCCAGACCCACCACGAGGACCTGGCGCTGTTGCGCCCACGCCGTGCACTCCGCCAGCGTGTGGAGCGCCGTGTCATCGCTGCGGTCCTCGCAGTGCTGACACTCGGCCGTGGTTTCCCGGTGTCTTCGCCACAGATACCTACCGAAGCTACCATGCCCGGTAAGTATCTGTGACAACCGGTAGGAGAGAGCACCGTGTCTCCTCTCCAGCCACTCGTCCATGACCGGTCTGACGGCCGCAATTGTGGCGAATCCCCCCTTTGGTTGCTCAAGTCGCACCTTCCATGTCTCCACGGTTTCCTGGTAGAGCTGGGACCGCTGGGCCTCGATTTCTCGAGACGCAGGCCATTGGCCCCGCTCCAGCGCCTCCTTGCGCCATATAAATAGAGACGCAAGGGCTCTCGCTTCCAGGTCCCATGGAGGGGTCCCGGCTAGGAGGCATGCCTTCCAGCTCTTCCTCCTTCACTTCGCATGATCTTGGGCGTCCATAGTAGTGAGACCAGTTGCGTATGTCTTTGTCATGATCCACGTAGTTAATAAGATATTTGTGAGTTTTAAATACAGATTTTTAGTTAAAGGAAGCAGAACATTAATATGTAGCTGCATAACTTTCAGTAAGTAAATTGTCTCATAGCTCACAGCTTGGTTATTAGCAGCAAAAGAAAACATTACCATTAGAAACCCACAAAATAATGATTGTTTGGGAAAATTACCTGCACTAAAAAGGATTAACAAACAAAGTACAAAGCCTAAAAAGTCATGTATTTCCTTTTTGGTCAACAAAGATACATTTTTATTTTTAAATTGACATACACAATTGAGATAGATTTTTCTTGAATTCTACTAAAACATTTAACTTTTTCCCGTAATAAAATGTCCAGTGAGAAGACATTTATTATTATAAAATTCTGTGAAACAGTCCAGTGCATAAGGTGATACTATCCACTTTGTTCAGTAAACTTCAAACTGTACCAATAAAATTATAGTAAACGTATTTATCATGAAATCGTTGGAACAGCATAACGTTTCAACTCGCGATTCACTTCAATTTAGCGAGAAAGTCTAACTCGACTATTGAATTGTGATTTTAACGTCTTTTTTACCAGACGTCATCTTTTTGACGTTGTACCCAATTGCATCCGAAGCTTTAAGCTCGGGGCCTGGAATAATTTTACTTTGGTCCAGGCACTTTTTGTGGGAGATACATCTCAAACCTGATAGTATAGACCTTCGTTGTTCAATTATACACTAAAACATCTTCTTTTTATTAATGGTCGTAATTCGGGCTGCGACAGACACAGCAGTCGGTACTCAGGTAACCTCGCCTTCAAAACCGATTGTTCAATCAGTAAGACCTAGCCTTATCGCTAAATGTCATCTATTAAAGAGGATGGGATCACAATCATTCCCCGTGAGATATAAACGAGAGATTCTAACACTGTCCTTTCTAGACTGTTTAACAAAATATAATCTACGTTGTTTACTTTCCGAGACAAAGATACGCATTTAAGTCGGGATTAACCATAATTTATTACGGTCATATAAAAAAGGTGCTGAAACGCCTCAGTAAATTGAGTTGTGTTACTTACATTTTCATTACAAAATTAAATTAGTATGAATGTAAGTAATTAATGTAGGAAGACGGCTTCTAAGGGTCAAATTTGCATTTTTCTTGATTTATTTTAGGGATTTTCCTGAGCTTACGTAAGCCTTTGGACATCACGTGAAGTTGTTAATTGAGAAATTACTTGTAGGAATAGTATTTTAATTATTTTTAACGCCAGGCCCGTTGTTGATACCGGGTTTAAATTTCCATTAGCACTTTGTATTTACTTTGAGTCGCGCTACCTATCTGGTGATGATAATTTGAACTAACACAAATTAATTTCCGAGCCACTTTGTTTGAATCGCACTGTGAAAATTCCAAAAACTTAATAATATATACTATCCTAAGTTTATGAAAAAGTCGCAAACCTTTAACTACATTTAAGTAAAATATCACAACAGTAACCAGGCACTACAGTCAACGAACTGAGTAATTATTTACTGGTGAAATTCGATGTTCAATGAATGAAAACTGGATGATCAGTATACCTAGATTTCGTTTTAATATACAATATGTTTCTCTACAGGCTAAATTGACCTCAGCCATTTCAATCTAATAAATCTAATTGAAATAAAACCACTTTTTATGGCTTCTATCGCGATATATTGGTTATTATTTACTTTTAAACGGATGTTTTGCGGTATCATGGGTGCTGAAAAGCAGCCGAATCGTCGGTTTAAAAGTGAATAATAACAAATATATCGAGATGGAATCCGTAAATAGTGGTTTTATTTCAATGAGTGACATTCGCGTAAACTTTAGAAAAAATCATAATAAATCTAAACTACTCTTATTTGAATGAATTTTTTATAGCATTTATTATGCTAACTGTTAAGTTCGAAAAACATTGGAAAAAATGAAATGCTCAAGTGAGACTCGAACTCACGACCTTTCGCTTACAGGGCGACTGCTCTGCCAACTGAGCTATTGAACACCACTTGAATCATTCCAAATTTTCCTTCTCTTTATATCCGTCTATAAGGGCGACGGTGCAGCCATCTACCAACATTCTTACGAACTGTTGGAAACAAGAATGATTTTTCAACCATTTTTAAACATTGAATTTCGATGACGGCGCCCAAATATTTGAATGAATTTTTTATAGCATTTATTATGCTAACTGTTTTTCGAACTACTATTATTGTTTGTTTGGTTGAACGTGCTAATCTCAGTAACTTGTTATAATTAAATATTTTGTGTTAAATAGTCCGTTTATTGAAGAAGGTTTCAGGCTATAACTTATATCACGCTACTATATAATATCTGCCGGATTTGTTAATATTATATAATATTAACAAATCCGGCAGATTTTACATTCATTATTCGTTTGAAGACTAAGAAATACCGACTCGAAGGAGTGATGGTTAGGATCGTCAACCTGCAAGTATATTATTGAAGGTACTGTCTTCCATTCAAACTGACCTGGTTATTAGAGATAGCTGGATCGATGGCTTCACTTCCTCTGTAGGCGGAACGATACACTATGTATTTTTTATGGGCATTTCAGTATTTGTAGTTTGTCATTTAGGCCTTAACCCGAAACTTAGTGTAGTTGTACTCCACCTGTGTGAATAGCTTGGACTCTTGGTCCACCTCAGTTTTACTAAGAAGCCCAAGAAGGCTTAACGGCCAGTTGTTATAATAGTGATAGTGCTTAGTACCTACTGCGAGCACATGTCAGTAGTTCAGACTGACCGTTGGAACTTATTCTCTCATCTAGAGCGGTAATACTGCGGTTGACGACGATGACAATGCTGATCATGATTGAGGTTGCCTATGGTCAATTTTTTAAGAATTAAAACTATGTATTTATTAACAAAGAGATGAAATTACTCAGCTAGAAAAAAATTGCCAACAATAATTCACACTGATTCGAAATGCGGCTCAATTTAGAGCCGATCGTTCCATTATCACACTTAGTGACAAAAAAAAATCTTCCAAAAAGGCTTACTTACAAACAATGAACCCGCTGCGTTGCAAATGATATCCTCAAAAAATAATGGGGGCTGGACCTCACTTGAGAAAACGACCCACATTATATGGTAGCGAGTAAAACGTGTACGTGCGTCGGACGTTTTAAAGGATAATATCTTGGAGAGCCTTTGCGGCACTTTTGACGGAGTTATGGGTTTTTTACCAAAAGCACCTTTAAAGGCAAATACCTCTTAAGTTCAAGTCAAAGCTAACCTACTTGTTAGTCATAAATGCTTGGCTGAAGCGGCCCTTGTGTATCGTATTTGCTATATAAAGTCCTAAAGTGGACTATTTAAGAAAAAGTGCAGTAAACTTTTCTTTTCATTGCCTTAGCCTTTTATGTAAGTCAAAAGGGTTTGGAAGGTACCTCATATTGGTCAAATATAAAGAATTTCTCTGTTATGGTTTGGTTAAGCACGTGTGTTGTACCACAAAATATATTCTGTTTGATGTCGACTTCAACGAAAAGTATATAATTTTCTTTTGTTGTTATTTAACCATTCAACATTTTCATACACATTCTAATGTAGGTATACTGGTATAACTTTTAAACCCTAAAATACTTCTAAAGCACAAATTCTTACGTTGATACCAATACCTACACAATCACAATCGTTCTTACTATAAATATTCTTTTACTGAGAAACACAAGAGAAGTTGTAAGAAATCAACAACATTACAAAATTAAGGATGCATACGAATTTTAAATAATATTAAACATAGAGAAAATAAGATAATACTTTTTTTTTTAAATTGTGCAAAATTTCAGGAAAATGATGTTAAGAGCTTTTATTTATGGAGTATTTATTCACTGGAACCGTTTAAATTAGGTAATGGATCCGCTTTATGATATAATAAATTTTTATAATCACTACAGTTGTAATTAAGGAGCGGTCTAATCATCAGTGTGGCTCAAATACCACCGCAGGCTTTTTAAAGTATAATTACCAGTTGCTTCAAAAATGTAGGCAGATTTCATCAGAAATATTTCTCAGCATATTATTATTAACTGTACTATTGGCAATGTGTTATGTGCCATTGGTAAGTGTAATCTGCGGTAGCCTAGTGGTATGGGTAATGGACTGCTGAGACGAGGTCTCGGGTTCGATCCCAGGTTTACCATGGCACACACCAATGACTTTTCGATGCTTTTCGAAGTTATGTGTGAATTTATCGCAGGTTTATAAGTGCCCGGTTAATGGCAATAGGCTCGCCACCTATTACATTGGGACCTATACATAAACTGGCGAAATGTGGGTGCTAGCACCTCTGCCTACCCCTTCGGGGAATACAGACGTGAGTTTATGTTATGTTTATAGTAAGGGTAGAAATATGCAAAAAAAATACTTTTTTTTACATTTAGACTTCTAGAATAAGCAGAAACATCAAAAATATTTTCATAACAATACTAAGTGACGGTTCATTATTAACTTCAACAGGGCTATTTCACTGAAGTAATGCGTGCCCTCACAGATGATTTAGGATCGCTTGACCCGAATACTACTGAGTTATGAGTTCATTTATATGCTGAAAATATGGTGCGGACACACGACTGTCCGATTAGCGAGGTGAATTTACCTATTTATTTTGATTAAGGCATTCATTTTACTGTATTATATTTTAATATATACCACGTTTTGCGGGTAATTGCCTGGCTACGTGTTTATCGAATATCTGGCGATGCCGAAATTTTTTAACTTGACATGGTAAGGAATTATATACGTACCTACTAATGGTCTGATCGGTGGGACACTGAAAGTGGATTAGAAATAAATGACTGTTGTCTGAGGTTCTGTCCTCGTGAATCGTTATACAATTCATATGACTATTCTCAAGATGAAAATATTGATAAACATAGCCCAATTTTGTATAGATATTCTCTAGATAGATTCCTATTTTATTCACCTTATAAGGCTTTAATATGAACGGCTTCAATCTGATTCCACACTTCGATAGGAGAGCCTGCGCCAGATCTATCAATCAACAGGTGTGCCGTTAGTACCATGTAAGTAAATACTTTGTTGAATCTTATCTAGTCTTCACTATTTCCAAATTCTCAAGGCAATGCCTCAAATAGCTACCGAATAAGTAAAAATAATATTCAATTTATCGTCACAAAAGGCTTACTACGGCTTTTGTCAATGAAACCAATAACGGTTATGGCATAGAAAACTAGCCTTCGAGGAAGCCTACAGAAATTCTTTGAAATAAGCTCAGTGGTAAATATCATAAACCATTATTTTCTGATGGACTATTCGCGTTTCTATTACTTACAGCTATTCGATGAGTTTTGTATGTAGTTAATGCGTACCATTCACAATAGTGGAATAGATACAGCCTCTGTGGCGGGGCGGTAGTGCACGCGATTGTCCCCGCTCAGTGCAAATATTTTTATGCATGAATATGGCTATTTGCATTGGTCTGGGTATATTATGTATGTATTTACAAAAAAAGTATAGTATAAGTATGCTATACTATGTATATCTGCATTCTAGATTCCATAACACAAGCTATAAAAGCTTACCGTGGGTCTAGATAGCGTATATTTATTTATTATTTATTATTATATATCCTATGTTACATACTTTATTTTTAACTTCGTATACTTTTCTTCCGTCTATTGTAGCATTTATGACGATTCACGAGTTACGGGCACGATTTCTGATTCCCTAGGTTTGTAAACATAAAAACCAAAGAAAAAAAACGACGTGGTTACCCCTTACCACGGGATTGCCTCGTAATTGATCGGGGTGACTAGTTATGTAATAAAACTTATCATACTTAATCAAATTTTGAATTCTAGAGTTACATTAATATGGTTCACCGTAACGAGTTACATTAGATTTACCTTTTGATTTATCACACAGTTTTAATGAATGAATGTATAATTTTAATAGTACTAGCTAATAGCCAGGGTTTAGATGTAAGGGGACCATATCGAAAGAGATGGTCCTGGGTCTGCTGGGGTGCGAGAGATATGCTTTCGGCAATCTCACCTCCGGCAACCAAGGACCCAAGACGGCGTGCGTTTTAGTCGGTTCGAGTCCAACATAGCCGCCTCCACCAGCTCCGTGGGGGTGGTATCCTTGGGAATTTTGCGCTCGATAAAAAAAGGGTTTAGACGTCAAAGTAAATAAAAAGGCCGGCCAAGGGTTTCGTACAAAATTGGATTCAGGGACAAATTAATGCTACACAAACTGCAATATATTTTGATTGCATTGACTTAGAATATTGATATTTGCACAGTATCAAAACGTTACAGATCTCAGTATGTAGTATGAAACAACTTAATCCATTTACACATTCCCGAGAAAAAGGTTTTGATCTTGACACACAGATGAATAACAAAGTGATCCTATTAAGGGTACTTTTTGGGGGTGTTTTTCATATTGAGGTACGGACCCCTAAAACACAAAATACCAAAACTGAACATTTTATTCACTCGCTCATCTTTCCGCTTGTCCTACTAAGTTTCTGAGACATAGTGTCGCAATACAATTACATAAGAGATACATGCGTAGACACAATAGGGTCTGATTCCGATTTACATACTAACTCAGCCTGGTGTCGACCTAAATATTGTTTCATATAAATTAATACTGGCCCTTTAATCCAATAGGCATTTGGGCATCTGCTCTAATATTGGTGTGATTAAATTAATAGTTATATTACGTACTCTTGGTATTTAGGGAGGAGTCTCCGGGGGCGAGTTGGGGACACCGATGTCCCCCCTCCTGAGGAGGGCCAGACCGTAAGGGATGGCCCTGGGTCAGCCGGGGTGCGAGGGATATGTCTATAACAACCTCACCTCCGGCCTAGCACCAAGACCCACAGTCGGCGTGCGGTTTTAGTCGGTTCGAGTCCAACATAACCTCCCCTTCCGGCTCCGGCAGGGGGGGTATCCGAGGGGATTTCCGCACGAAAAAAAAAAGCTATTTAGGAAGTAAATAAGTTTATGGTTTGTAAATGCGAGTAAATAATACGAGGCAGTCAATAATTCAAAATTGTTTTGATATTTTTTTTTATTTACCAAACTCAGTTTCACGACAAGGCAAAGAACCTTCGCTATATCTTTCTGAATCTTCATAGCGTTTGCTGTATCACACTAATCTTAGTCAAAGGATTAGATGTAATCCTACCAAAGATGCCGGGGGCCTGAGGACGGTGAGTTGGCTGCTCATCGTCCTTACAGAAGCAGGCCCATGACGGCAGCGTGAGGTGACGGTCTCACGCACGCCTCTCCCCTCCTATGAAGCGGTATGATACCCGAAAACCCCCCATAGATGCGGGATGGCACCCGAACCACCCCTAGACGAGGCCGCATTGAAGCCGTGGGCACAGAATAGATAATAGTACTCCGTGGGTCTGTTGGGAGCCCTGGGACATCCTTCCGAGGGCTTACCCGGGGCTCCCAACTATAGGCTGCTGGGCGATACCGTGGGGGTTTTAGTCGGTAGGAGTCCGGCATAACATCCATGAAGGATTTCCCCCACGGTCAAAAAAAAACCAAAGATTTTTTGGCCGCCGACATCTTCACTTTCCACGTTATCCACTTCCGTTATTCAAAGCCACTTCAAAATTGATTTATAAACTGTATTGATAAAAGAATTGTGTTGTTTCATGGCAAAGCCGTTTCTATATTTCTTCTAATGTGTGCTTGCCAAAGAGAATTGAAAACAAGAATAAGCTATATTTTATCCCATACTATTGTGATTCATTATCTTTTTAAAATAAGTAGATTATTCCTTTATACTTCGCCTGTGATAAGCAGACTTTCCAATCTCCATTCAATTACGTTATTGCCCTGTGATAGTTATTTTTTACTCCGACTAGAACCATTAACGTAATATCTTTACGTGAAAGGAACTTATTGGTGGCAAATAAATGAAATGCACTTTTATGGAGGCTCTTTGACGTGAGCAGACGGTTACTAAATGCGGTTCGCAATACCCGTTTACTTTGATGTAGGTTCTGTTTTGCAGCCATGTTCTATTAATATTTCTAATGCATTCAACTCTCAATTGATTTAAGTAGACATTGCTCCCCATTCTGCTGTTACATCTCTAAACTTAAATTTCTCTAAAAAAATTGCATCTCTTTCTTTCATGATCAAATAAAAAAGGACAGATGATTTTATTTAAGTTAAGACCTGTCAAATTAAGACAGCGCCTTGTTGGTGCGTAGTAAGTTAAGTCGCATGTTCGTAGATGTCGACTAAAATTGAAAGGTACCGTCAAGACGCCGACTTAATTTGAGAGGTGTTCACTAAAATAAATCATCTGGCCTTTTCTATCTGATAATGAAAGCAACAGATGCAATTAGAAAATTTTAGAGAGTTTTATGTTTAGAGATGTAACAACAGCATTAGCAGCATTATCTATAAAAAATATTAGGTATGTAGGTAATATAATACGTATTTAAGTATTCTAGATAACACAAACTAGTTAAGGTAAGCTTACCATGGGTCTAGATTGAGTTGTGTAGTATGTTGTAACACATATTTATTTATTACTAGCTTTTGCCCGCGGCTTTGCTCGCGTGGATACCAGTTATCCCGACAAAACATTTCTCAATAGACATAAGTGTACGAAGTTTCTACTTTGAAAATGACGAAATTTCATACAAACTTTCAACCCCTATTTTCCCCTTTAAACCCCCTTTTTGGCGACCAAACATAGCCTATGTCCAAGGTCTAATTTTTCAAGGTCTAATCTACCACTATACCAAATTTCGTCTAAATCGTTTTAGTGGTTTAGGCGTGAAAGCGTAACATACAGACAGACAGAGTTACCATCGGATTTATAATATTAAGTATAGGTTATTTCTCTTTATTCAATTCAAGGAACACATAAGTATAAATGTCGTAACATTATTCACAGTCCCATTATCAAAAACATCGTTAAACGTGATTAGCTGTGCCACGTCAAGGTGCTCATAATGGGTAGCGCCCCATACTAATTATACTTTTAATTAAAATTTAAATTGATTGATTATTATTGGTACTTCACATTACGAGAGATTTACTTTACAAAATATGTTTTCAAATACAACTATTGTCACAGTCCACAGTTCATAGTCACGTTGAGAGTCCTCTCTCAGCGCCTTTTCTATTTACCGGACTACGGCGAAGCCAAAAGGAGGGTTATGATTTTGACAGGCTATGTATGTATATATGTATGTATTATGTATGTATGTATGTTCATTTGTTCCCTCATAGCTCCTCAACTACTTATTAGAACTGGACAAAATATGAAGTATCGTTACAAGCGGCTTTATCGTCCGATGGTTATTATGTAATTTTTTCAGTACGTGGAAACCTCCTACATTTGTCTGGCCTAATATTTCGGTCAAAAACTACATAACACTTTTAAGATGCATTAAATACTAATTATACTATAGATAAACTGCTAGCGGTTATCACGACCAAAGAGCCTATGTGTTAATCCAGGGTGTCAGCTAACTCCATTCCAAATTTTATTAAAATCGCTCCAAAAGTTTCAGCTAAAGTACAACCTGCCGTAGTGAAACTATTAGCAACTAATAACATGAATCATGTTAGAACTTTGAATTAGTAGCTACGACCTTGCAACTTTCTTCGAGTAAATAACTGCTGCTTTTTCATTTGCATCTTATTGGAATTATTCTTTCATCACATACCATGCGTCAATCCCGGTTGCATCCCAGTCTCTCACCTCCGAGTCCGGGCTCGACCACTTCCAGTCGAAAAGTGGTGCGGTGATTGCTTGAGTAGCATAGCTGAGCGAACAGCAGCTGAACTTGATCCTTTAAAAATCCTACGTAGTGGCTAAGGCAACGTTAACTAAGGTCATTTAAGGTTTGAATAACACTTTTCAGTAATCTTATTTCTTATCATCATTTCAGACCAGTACATGTTCATTTTTAATTATCTGTAATATTCTACCTTAAAGTTAATTGGTGTCGGTTATCATAACAGTCTGAATTATTCATCCTTGAAAATGCAGTACTTGAATTTGTTGCCGTACAGGTTGATAAAAACCTACACAACATCACAAACAATATTAAATTTATAAACATTTATATATTCAAAATATCAAAATTTAAATAACTTGCTTCAAAATGTGTTACGCCATTTAAACCGAGACCGCTAACATGTGGTTGTCGGAGAGATTCCAAGATAAGCTTAGACTCATTTGAACTTAACAATGTGCTAAACTTAGCTAAGTAGTCAAGATTGTTCGCGGGTTAGTAGTTAAATTAATTTGTTATAAGTTTCAGAGTTTGCCAACATTCATCTTGCACATGTGTCTTGTTTTTGGTATGTGAAATTTGGACCTGGTCTTCACAATTCACAGAACCATATTCATAACTACTTTACGATACATTCAAAAACATTTTCAAAACGTATTCTCTTAATTGCAAGCTTGTACCAAATTGTAATTCTAACATATTTTGTTTTATGGTTGCTGAATTCTCCTTTTTTAATATTGTCAGTTCCTTAGAGAACTAGTTTGCATATGTTTTACATATTTGGACCCCTTAGCTATGTTGAAACAGCCTTCCACATAAATTCTATTTTGCAGCAACAAACTGACAAGCAATAATTAATATTCAACGAAACGCACACTCGACTATCAGGAGCGGGTTTCGTGCCAGTAAATTGCACGAGTTAGGCCAAGTGAGCCAATTCGCCCCACCGCGGGCGTTGGCTGAAACTTTGCTCATATTTAATTTGGCACTGTACCCGTTTGAGACTGGCCTGATTATTGTTACACACTATTAGTTTTAGTTTGGCTTAAACAACATCAATATTGTCCTAAAGTTTTCATATTAATTTTGGAGTCGTCCGTGTTTCTGCGACCTTCAAACAAGTATCTATTATTTTTACTTCAGAAAAGTTCATTCACTTGAGAACATTTAAAATTATCTGGATGGTGATTTCAAGAAAAAATCGTGAAGTTTCGACGTCAATACCCAAAATAACAACGACGAAGAATGCCCCATAATTATTTTTCTGAAGTAGGATCCAAGGACTAATACTATATTACCTATGATGATATTAGAGGTTTAATCGTACCATTAAGTAATTTGCCCTATTGGCTACATAAAATTCGAATATTCAGAGGTTGTTGGTTAGGTTTTATTATTTAAATAGTCATTTTCTTTTCAATATAAAAGTATACATTAAGTGATAAAATACAAATTATTTTTAATTATTAAATATCAGTTAAGTTCTAAACTGACGTCACAATAAAACGCGTTATGAGTCAGCATGCGCCCTATACATCCCAGTACTAGCCTAGGCGCTCTTCGTGTACAAGCCTAGGTCCTATTCGCACAGGTGCTATTTAGCCAGGTGCCCGTGTTGCGATGGCCAGCCTATGGCCTCACTGCTCCAACACCCCAAGGTCTCCACCGCTATCGGCATATAGTGGTACAGTGGCTTTAAATTGACATATATCAAGGTCTTTTTTGAACTGGCGTCTTCCACCGCGGCACACAGAGAGCGGATGGTGCGACTGAGGTGGCTGGCGGCTACAGTGTAGATGCAAGTTGCATTCGAAAATAGGCAATTGCCGTTCTTCTAGGGCACCAGTCAGCCCGTCTTTCCTTTTACCATCCGACCTGCTCAGACCCGGAAGCTCCAGCACGCAGGGGACATTTGCCGATATGAGGGCCCTGCGGACAATATCATTCAGAGCGTGGTGACGTGGAAACCCCACAGTGCACCGCCGACAACTCAAAGCGTGCTCCATTCGCTTCCATCATGGAACCACTGGTGGGTGCATACAAAGGAATCGCACACCTTAGATCCCAAGCGGAAAGCCACCGCCACACACAGAGAGTCATCGTCGAGCAGGGTACCCAGATGAAGCGAAGATAATGCATGTAACCACACTTCAAATTCAGGTTGCGATACAGCCCGCAATCTAACCTTATCAGCCCCATCACTCACTCACTCCAGAGTTATTCAAATTACAGTCAGCGGCAAAATTATGGCAAGATCTAAGGTAACGTATATAACGCCAAAATCAATAGATATTGAATTCAAACATTATCGACGGTAGCAATTCCAGTATAATCGAATAACAAAGCACCCCGTATGATACTCCTAACGAGTACCGAGTACCTATGTTAGTTAAGCAAATTTTGTACAATTTGGCGCAATGCTGTGTCTAAACTTTTGATTCATGTTAGTGGTTCCTTGTGATGAGAGATGTTACCTTAGCAAGAAATTGGTTAACAGTTATTTAAAATAAAATAACCCTGAAGAATAAGTGGTTTTTTACGTTTAACCCAAGATACAAACTAATTTGGATGCGGTAGACGAAGAATCGGGTAAAATGGCAATTGGCATTTGCAATTTGGCAATGGCAATTACATGACAATACATTGCAAGTAAATTGTTTTCGACGTAAACTAATAAATAAAAATATTCTACAACAGCTCTATCTCCGGATATCTGCGGAGTATCCTAATACAGGCATTACTTGCTTAAAAGGAGGCTTCAATCACAAAACTGTTAGATAAAACTGTTAGACCAAACTGTTTAATGCAAAATAAACTATTTTTTTTACAACATAATATAACACAAACTCACGCCTGTATTCCCCGAAGGGGTAGGCAGAGGTGCTAGCACCCACATTTCTCCAGTTTATGTTTAGGTCCCAATGTAATAGGTGGCGAGCCTATTGCCATTAACCGGGCACTTGTAAACCTGCGATAAATACACACATAGCTTCGAAAAGCATCGAAAAGTCATTGGTGTGTGCCATGGTAAACCTTGGATCGAACCCAAGACCTCGTCTCAGCAGTCTATTACCCATACCACTAGGCTACCGCAGATAGTTTTGTTTTTATCTATTTCTAAAATAAGTGTAGTTTAATAAGCTTGTGCTTTGGGTTCTGGTACACATTATACCTACATAAAAACATCCAGACTAATGCAAACTGTACCATATTTAGGGCGTTCAAACATTTGCACTGATTAAAAATCGAACCCACGACCTTTATATTAAAAGTTGAACATTGTACCGCCAGCCAAAGAGGTCGTCATTATATTATATACACCTATATGGTCAAAATGATTTGCTAAAATGTCTATAAATGCTTAAGCCAATTTACTTAATTTGATATCCCGAACAAAGACAACAATAGTTTCACCAAATATTATGGGAATTCTAGCTTAGCTGGCACTATTGATACCCAAATCCCAATCAGAACTAAAAGCATCATCAAATTCCCCAGTTGCTGCTTATGGCTTGTATTTTTCCATTTGCCGATAACACAACCAAATTCGTGTTCGGTTTCTTGGGATGATATCATCTACTTTTTTGGTATTTATCGTACTTGTACTTTACGAAAAATAATATTTCATATTGGTTGTTACAGTTGTTAGAACAAATAATATGAAAAACAAATTCAATTCATATATGTGTTTTTTGTAATTTCCTAAAAATACATAGTTATATATATGGTGGTTCCCGGACTCTGTAGGTGTCGTAAAACGCGACTAAGGGATATGGCTGCTCTCCACCCGACAGTAAACATACAGTTTAAGACCATGGGCCTACTATGCAGTAATATAGTTAGCAGGCTCACCCTCTATTACTGACCGAAAATCATAATTGGCGAAACATGGGTACTAATACATCTCTGCCTACCCTTCGGGGATTTTCAGACATGAGTATGTGAATGGATGGACATAGTTATCTTCATGATCCCAGCGTTAATCCTAGTTACACTTTAGAGCCTCGGGTTTACATTTTTTTTCCGGGAATATTGACAGGGAACCATAACCATGAACATATCCTAATATTTCTTTCTTAGCATAATACAATGTATTAATAAAATTGTAATAAACGTAGCATCGTTATCTTCCCAACTTACGAGAAAGAAGCATATAAAATGGCTGCCTGTGGGTCTCCAGTGACCTATTTTCTATATTTACTCGTAAATATTTCTAAAAACTTTATGGTAAGTACACATTTAGTGAACTAAAGTGGTCCATCTTTTTTATATGTTGTGTTAAGCGCTTTTCTACCTTTTCCTACGTAACTTTACAAAATAAATCTTAAATGTTCTTTTAATTAATGAGTAAACCACTTTCCCCACTATTTTATTATTTAACATTACCGGTTTCACCATTACCTCAAAGCAGTCTTAAAATTAGTGTGGAAAAGTGCAATTTATTTATTCAAGTGGGACAAGTTCTACCAAGTGTCATCGATCGACAGTATTTAAAAAATCTTATAAAATGTTCAATCGCTCTTGATGAACAGAGTACTCAAAATGATCCTTAGTTTTCCCCGTTTCCTGTTGACTGATTGTTCTGAGATTTGGTACACGTCTTTAGTTCGGACAGTTACACAATTTAAATCAATAAAACAGGTTGGTTTGTTCTTATTACCTTACTCTTAAAAGATTCTAAGACTTAGGTGTCAAAATATTTCTGACGCTGTCTGTACAATATTATCTTTCACTTGAATTCTATATTACTTAAAACTTCAAAGCAATTCGCTTTCCAGTATTGACCGATCTCAAGTCACTGATTACAAATTGCTGATGACGTCTTTTCGCTCACATTGCACGTACTACGTGCATTGTATTTTGAAGTTTTAGAATTGGTCTGCAGCTGTTAGTTTTAGGACCTCGTTCGCTTTTAAGCTATTTCCTTGTAACTGACAAATGTTTAGTTTTCCTTGTTATAAATGTGAAAGGTTGTGAGGATGAATTGATAGATATTTACTTCCTGCACGTAAGGTTTAAGTGACCTGTATGAAGTGATGCACAACGTTTGACTTACGCCTACTTTATTATCATCATCGCCATCACTTTTTTTTATAAACTTTGTTTTGTCCCCTTTCTGTCTAGTCCATCCCAAGGTTGCTTGGGAGAAATCGCTTCCAGCGATAAGGCTGCCCACTGTACACTAAAGCGTATACATACTATCCTCTTGTTTGAATATAAATATATTGGAGTACAATAAAGAATTGTCTATTTACGACCTTTGCGTTGTTTACGGATAGATCCGAGACCTTCAACTCCGAGACTATGGTTGATTCACTTGCTAATGGCTACTCCGTTCTATTTTATATACAGCTCAGTAGGTTACGAGTGGAATTTCTGTGCATGAGATAAGAAAACGTACCTAATTGACGGCAAAAGATCATGTAAGGGTACGGACACTTTTATTAAATTCCACAATAGCTCGATGCTGTGTGATAACCAAACTAATGCAATGCAACTGAATAATTGCAGTAGTCCGATGTACCAAACCGTGACACTGCGATGCCGTTTGACAATCGGGGTACTATAAGTGAGCAGTCGCAGTAGTCAGATCAACTGGACTACGGAGACTAAAGGGTATCTGAACCATTACAAGCCTGAACAACGATAACCGTTCTCAAAATATACCTACTCTAAAGAGTAACTTTTAGTATCTACCATACATTTTACTTAAACAGTGACGCATTCAACGTGTTTATAATACTTACTACGGGTGGCGTTCTCGAGCCCATTACAGAGTGTATTGCCGTATCAAGCCACCTTAATGCAACTTGCTTTTAACCTACATCGGATGAAAGCGTGCCACGTAATGCCAGTTTTAAGGGCATAATCGTGGCCGTTTGTTACACCGTTCTTGTAAGCACTGGAGAATAGTTGTATAGTTATGCGAAGGTATTTTTCTTAACATAACATAACATAACATAACCTCACGCCTGTATTCCCCGAAGGGGTAGGCAGAGGTGCTAACATCCACATTTCGCCAGTTTATGTTTAGGTCCCAATGTAATAGGTGGCGAGCCTATTGCCATTAACCGGGCACTTATAAACTGCGATAAATACACACATAACTTCGAAAAGCTTCGAAAAGTCATTGGTGTGTACCATGGTAAACCTGGGATCGAACCCGAGCCCTCGTCTCAGCAGTCCATTACCCATACCAGTAGGCTACCGTAGATTTTTCTTTTCGATTGTAATTTGGAGAGTATAAACAGCAATCAGTATTACTTTTTATTTGTGTGTTTGGCCTTTAAAAAAAATACGTCTATACATTCAAAAATATAGTCAGCCCTAAGAAACCTCAAGACAGGTTTTTTTTTCAAGAACAATAGACATAATTAAAGAATTGATACGTCAGTTTTAAAATCATCAAATTATTTAAATGATAAAGCTGACTCTCAATAATTCCGTCCAGACCTGGTGAGTTTCTTATAGACCTTGAAGGGCCTTATACCCTCATATGTATCATATACCTTAATATAATTTATACTAGGTATATGTAACAGTATTATCTTCATAGCCTCAAAAATGAGTTAGATTAAGTTAATCCAAATGTTTAGTACATATTTGTACATGGTCATAATTAGCAGTATAATTATGGCTCCTAATAAACATGACCAAATAGCCAAATGGTCAGCAGAATTAGGGAGTAATGTGAGTAGTTATTAGTACTAACGGTTGTCGGATAATGGAGGCAAATCGTTCGTAAGGCAGTTGTCGTGATAAAGTGTATCATTCGGATGAGGCTGGATAATATGTAACTTATAAAAGTTAATGATATCAGTGACATCAATGACCTAAGACATTAACGGTAACAAGAATTTCATTGCCATATTTCTGATGAAGCTGTCGTCTTGAATGAGTATGGTGTTATATAACTTTTTTGTAATATCAGTAAGGTAGTAAATATATAGTAATAATCCTTTGTTCAACCTGCCCGTGAAAGTAATAAAAGAAAATCATTCGCATTGAAAAAAAATAATTCGTATAGTAACAGACAATGTAACACTTCTTCTTGTTCGGGTTAATGGCTCATCAGTCTATTAAATTACGTCGGCTGCAAACCTGGCTACGATCACAGCATTGTCTGTTGCGCTGCACAGTTCCGCGATGGTACTGGATGGACAGTTGGCAAGAGAGCAAGTGTAGCATGGACTGGGATGAGGCACCGTAGTCGCAGAGTGCTTGTAACTGCATAGCTTTTTATTAACATAAAATATAAATTTTTTCATCACCTATTTCCAGTGGCAATACCACGTAAGTCTTATTGGCGCTGGATATAATAAACAAATTGATTCCAGAATTGTGATCAGACCAGTGTGACAATCAGGATTTTTTTTCTTGTTTGTCACACCGCCAATAATAAATTATCTTTAATGACTCACTTGTAATGACTTAGGTGCACCTACTTATTCTAACAACTTTGAATTAAATCACAAAAACTTTTTAAGTTATTCACCGTACTTTTGTAAGTTACCCTTGCAGTAATTGATTCTTAGTACGGTGTAAAAGATTCCATATTCAAACATGTAGTGGTAGCAGGTACAGAACGTCATGCTTGGTTTGCATATTCATTACATCGTTTGAGCATGCGCTTATTTGCTAAACTTATTTCAAAATGCATTTCACACTGCAACTTACGATCTAGTTTTGTGTTACAGCTTATAAAACCTTTGTCTGTCAATAAGGAGGTACAATGAGTTATGAGGTGAGTCCTTTCTCTAGGCTAACTCTAACCCTATACCAAAATTTCATTAGAATCGTTCAGTGGTATAATATACAGACAGACAGATTTAGTAGTAGCCAGGTCGGTTAAAAATAAAACCCATGCAATAAAAATCCATTCTCTTACACGTACATTTTTGCAATGATAATTTTACAAATTGTATGAATAAAAGATGCAGTTACTAACTTCGTATACAGGAATAAGTTACATCAGTATTATAACAACCATCGTAATGGTGCAATGGGAGGATCTACTTACTTTCGTATAAAGCGACAAAGGCAGTACGTGACCAAATGGTGGTAAACGCTAGCACCAAAATCGCACACAGTGCAATGTTCTGAACGTGCTTGTTAATATTAGGGCTCAATCACATGAGGATTTTCTATAGTTTCGGTAGAAACAAAGTGTTGGCACATGTTACAAATCGATGTACCATTACTCGTACGTGAATAAGGTGCAGCAATAGGAAAATATCTACACATTTAATGGGTATATCAAGTTGACTCACGTGTGACTTGTGCCTTAATGTTTTAAATTAAATTGGAGGAAGAAGTTGATTTTTGTGCTTGTAATAAGTGTTCAACAATATTTTACCTCAGAAGCATCCATTTTGAAGTTGAACATGGTAAAATACATCTCCTTTCAGTAATACTGGCAAATGATACACAATTTCTGGCTTCGCCGCACGGAATCTGATTTTAAGTTATAAAAGATTATTCTATTTACAGTGCACATCTCGTTATATTTTTCCTGCCTGAACATAAGAGCAGTCAGGATAGCTGCTCGCATGCTCAGTGAATTGACCAAATCAAGCGTGTTATATAGAAATATCACACACTTTATATTGATAGTGTTGCACGGAGGAAATATTTACATCTCACTTTATTAAGATGAGTTGAGCATTTCTAAAAAAATATTTTAGTATAACTGTATTTACCGACTAAAGAAAACAACGAATAATATTGCAATTAGTATAATATTAACTTTTCCTGTAAGAAATCGAAAAAGTTAGGGTCCTGTAAATATGAAATTCTCTTAGCTATATATATAATGAAAAATACATAACCTTATATAAAGTACCCATTACTAATTGTATTATCACTAACAATTTAATGCGACAATCGCGTAGTTTAGTATATAATATTATAAATTGAAATTCTGTATAAGCGAAACAAACTCAACTCAATTCATTTGTTAAAAACTTTAACATTAGACTTAACATGTCGGCATTCTGTAAGCTGTTTTCGAAGTCACTGACAATTTTATTTGTTTCTTAATTCTCCGCAGTACACCTCTGCTAGCTAGCTTTAAGTCTCAGCATTTACTCGGATTTATTGCTGAACCGATATTTCGGCAAGTCCACCAACACTTATTTGTTACACTTTAACTCCATTTCTTCCTTTCTTACAGGCTAAATTAAAACAAGTTCTCAACTTTATTCGAACGAAGTTCTTTAATTAACATAAGCTTAAATCATTTTATTACAGTCTTGAATTTTAATTTTTTATGTTGCCTTCTTGAACAGAGCTTCTATTCCGGCTACACCTTAGGACTATATTCATCATTTATATTTTAAGTTTTGATGAAGTTGACTGTCCTCTGACCCTCAATTCCTAGAGAAAAGTCTGCGCTAGAGCCACGTCTGTCCATTAGTGAGTGTATTTACAGATGAGGTTGATTTCGGCCCTGTTAATTTAGTGGAGCCCAATTTTTTTATTTGATATAATATTTATTATACCTATGAATATATATTATATTAATATAATTAGTAACACATCTATGTTTAAGTGAATCTTTTTGACTAAAATATTATATATTCTTTAAGACGTTGAAAGTCAAATGAGATTAAAATTTTGCGACGACGATGTACTTATGCAAACCAATTTTCCGAGCCACCGGATCGTACATATCGGATCAAAAGTATGTGAATATTGAGTTACAAGATTACTTCACATCTAAAGACATATATGTATTATGGGATGACTACCGCACCAATTATTATTGACATAGGCACTGAAAATAACATCATAACAGTAATAACACAAAATAATATCAGCAGTCCTAACAATGTAGTCATAGGACATCGCGTTAACGATTATGGTATTTAGTTATTGTAACAGCAGATGTATTCTAGTGTATAGCCAATGTTCAGTCATTTAGAATATTATTACTTTAAAGGATGATCGAAAATAGTACCCTGTAGCGTAATGGTAGTGCATTTTACTGACTTTATTAGAAGGGCGCGACTTTGATTCCCGTTCAGTGCAAATATGTACGTATAAATAACATGGTTATTTGTATTGGTCTGGGCATTTATAAGTACAAAAAAGTATGTAAGTAATCTATGTTCATCTGTTTACTGGATCCCATATTACAATAATTAATTTGGATCTAGATTGTGTTGAGTGTAGAACACGTTCGAAGTCAGCAGGCCTACAATGAACTCTTCAAAAAGATCACCCTAATTGATCGACTGTCATACAACCAACTGCAAATATAAGTTTATAACTAGATATTTATTTATATGGGAAGGGAAGAGTTCAATAAGATTCGAAGGGGAGTTGAAGAAAACATAACAACGTCATTAATCATGTGCTAGATAGTAGAAGGTTGGATTGTAGGTAATATTTTAAATTTCGGAGTGAGATCGTCTTTCTTTATCCACGTCTCTAATCTCATATTCTAGAATATTGCATTATTTCACAAGAAAACCAAACTTTTCGATTCTCAGTCGTATTTCGTTGAACTACTTCTAAGATGGCCAGTAAATATAGGCATGTCTGCAATTCGCAGCTTATTTCGACCTTTTCTATGCCTCTTTTTTCAAAACTCTTAAGAATGGAAGTGAAAGTTGGAAGTTTTGTTCGGAATACGGCGGCTCAACCGTCTTTTCTCACGTTTATAGTCATTGTGAATTAAAATCTTGCAGATGTATGTTTTTGGTTTTGTTTTTATGCCAGTATTTTACCGAGATAATTTAAAAATAAATTATACTATAAACATTTTTAATTTCTATCATTTATTTTTATATCACAATCAATGTACTGCATTATTTTATAAGGATTTCAACTATGATATAATCCATATCTAATTCCATACTAATATTATAAATGTGTAAGTAACTCTGTCAGTCTTTAGGTTACGCTTTCACGCTTAAACCACTCAACCAATTTTGATGATATTTGGTACTCAGGAGTGTGCAGATTAGACTTTGAGAAAGTACATAGGCTTTGCTTGGTCGTTCTAAACGATATCAAGGGTAGAGCAGCGGGTAACAACTAGTACGCTAGCTAATCATGAAAGTTTAATATAATTTATTAAAATTTCTTCCTTGACTGTTCTTTACAATGACGTAACGAGAAAAAGAGCACGCAATAACTAATCAAATCAACAAAGGAAAAAGTCAATGTTTTCGCTACAAGGTCCCCTAAAACAAAAACAAATATTATTATAGCGGATACTGCTATCGACAGTACAATTGCAGAACAAACATCTTGAGGTTTTACAAATATTTACTTTGAGCTCAAATTGAAAGTGCTATGTGCTAACGTAAAAGACTCACGTTTTTGCAGCATCATTTATATTTTTTCACGTCTTTTTACTCACTAAAGGATAGGCAGAGGTATTTTTTACAACTATGTTTTAGTTCCGTCTTGATGGCTTTATGTCATAGGATAAAATAAATGCACTCTCAAGCAAAATTTTACCAAAATATATAAACGTCAAAATATAAATTAATTATGTCACTATCACAATACATTTTACTCATGTATTTAATTATGTCACTACGATTATCATGCTAATAGCGATTTCCCAGATGCGTAGAAAGTTAGCACTTTTGAGGACGGGGCCGCTAATTTTATTTTTGTATGATATGTTATGTTTTCCGGGTCTAACTTCCCAACCCTGTGAGGAAAGATTACCCCAGTTTTTATACCACTTAGATGGCAGACAAGCGCAAGGTACTCGTTTGTAGGTGAAATTGGCATGGCCCGGGAAGATCTTAGTGGTAACTATAAATACCCGTAATTATTATTATCAGGTGTATTTCAGTCTTAGTAAACGATTATTTTCTTAACGGATCCAATATCAGTTTTTAATACATACCTAAGATTATAATGATTATAATGAATATTTTGAGATAAAAAAAACATAGATGGGTTTTTTTTTATTTATTGAATGGCTTTGTCGCATGGCGACCATATCGCCCCATAGATAGGTTGGAGTACAACTAATTCTATAGGAGAATAGGTATTTCGGGCAAGTATAGATATATGCTGATCGATAGATGAGCCTACGTCATGTCGAAGGTTTTAGGTTTCGAAGTCAGTCGTAAGTCGCTCCCGTAAAAGCCATTAAGAGAAAAGTAGAAGAACAAGTATTACGTGAACAAACCTCAACCAACCACCATTATCTCTGTTGAACCCAAAGGTGTACTTAAGCGAACCCCGAGTGCACCAACACCCAACAAATTATCTCAGTACACATCAAAGTACAGTTAAATACTAACTCAATTATAAAAGCTATTCGCAACGGTTGCATTTAGCAAAGGAATGTTATAAAAGTTTTATCTAAAAGCCATCATTATTCATGAAAGACCGTGACGTCTTGATTAATGTTTAAAACAAAGTTTAAATTTTATTTCAGTTTGAAAATGGGAAGCGAACGCAACTACCATTTTTCAATTCGTAAGTGACAATTTCATGAAAACTTGCGAAATGTGTTTTCAACAATTTCGCATTACAACGAGTTATACTACTAATTACTGTTTGTTTATTATAAATTGTGTTTTTTCGTTCAAGCTTTTAAATTACGGTTTTGATGAAAATAATTCACCTGTATATTTTTGAAAAATAAATATTCTACTACTTATGTTTATAGAATGGGCTAGGGTGCGAGGATCTTCCTCGTAAAGTTAGTTAAAAATATTTTTGTCTATATAGACCATTATAACGGAACTTACGACACGGCATGAAACATAAGCATATACATGTAGAATGAAATGTCAAAGTCATGTCATGTTCACGTCCATTGATGAACGAAGAATACTTAAATCGCAATTGGTAATGTACGGTGGCGGTAGGAGGGAGAAAAATGTTTCTTATGACTTATTCGTATAAATCATCATCATCAATAATCATTCCTTTATCCCTGGAGGGTTAGACAGAGATGAAATAACACCCATATTTCACCAAACACCCTATTTGGTCCCACGTAATAGTGGGTGAGCCTATTGCCGTATTTTGAGCACTATTTTGAGTTGAGCTATGCATCTAAGGCTGAGCCTGGACTGTATTTTATCTGTCTGATATTAAACAGCTCTATCCACTAGTCGTGTTGTACGAATTTAACTACAAAATTGTTCTAAAGCATTGTCTAGTAACACACATCAAAGTTTTTGGAACGATATCGTCTACTACTGAACAAAATAATGTTTTCCTCCAAACTAGGGAGTGCAGTAAAATAAGGCACTCTTAAGATCATCTTTCGAAAACAACAGCGTCATAAATTCTAACAACATCTTGTGACAGATAAAAAATCGCTGCAGGTCCCACCGGATATATATATGTTGACAATAATCTATCTATCTTTGACCATTAATCTATCATCGTGCTCGGGGAAGTCCCCAAGGAAGGCAAAGGTAACGCCATTTGTCATATTAAGGATAAAGTACTGCACAATCTTTCTCTACTCACGCCGGCGTTTAGAATGTTCAATGAAACGACTGTTATTATTAAAAAAATATTTATTATGACGGTTGCAGGTTGAGTTGGGTAGTCTACTGACTAGTTCAATTAGTCAAATTAGGTACATATAATGGTGAAATCAGTTATTATTATAGGTTAGGTGGATGATTTGAATTAAATAAAAACTATAAAATAAGAAATGACGCAATTTTTCAGCTGAAGCTCGGTTAGATAAGTTATTTTTTTAGGATAATACCCAATTTTCGCTCAACTAGTATATATTATATTGGTTTTTATGTCTTATTTTAGAAAATAAAATGGGTATAGTACATACGTATGATACAGTAACTTAACAACAGCTAGTATGTATGATATTACAGCTATGTTACTTTATGTATTATGTCGAAGTATATGCCTATTTTGATGTGACTGGGTTTATTATCTGATATATTTTTACTTTAAGCAAAGATCAAATTTATGCAGACGCTCCGCTGAAGGTACATGTTGAAATTTTGGTAGTAAAAATAAACAACAAAGGAAAGCACGACTGAAAAATTTACATGCAAATGCATATTTTTGGTAAAAAATAATGTTCAGCGAAAATTCTTTATAAAAACTGACATGAAACATTTTAAATAAAAAATCTAGTATGAATGCCGTGAAAAATTAACATTTAAAATTTATTGATAAAACGTATATAATAAAACGAAAATAAATACATATAAGGGTAGAAATATAAAAGCAATAGCATTTAAACTAAGATAAGAAACCGATAAATTTATAGAAGTGCAGTGGTTGTTTACGCACAAAAATATTACCTTGTTTTGACATTAGACCTAGGTCATATTAATGTAGAAGCACCTCAAGTATTTTCTTTTTAAATGAAAACATCATCAAATTGGTCTCCATAACACAGACATATAACTTATATTTTATTACCGTTATAAACAGAATTATCCTAACGAAAAGCTATTATCTTTTCCTTTCCTTTGTGTCGGTTAAATTAATTTAGTATTTTTAATACAAATACTATACTATTCAATAAAAAATACAAATAATACAAAACTAAACATACAATTTAATGTAAAGGCCTAAAAGTCTTCACCGTTATTACAAGACTATAAGGGTCTTTACAGTCGTAATTAATGTAACAAAGGGGTATAAGGCAAAACCTCTAATGTTCCACTCACTGTCTCGAACAATATGTTTGGTAATTCAGCTGGAAATACGCTTGTACATGCTCTTAAGAGCTTGAGGCCTTGTCACTTGGAGTTTATGGGTAAGCAACTGGTAATTTAAAGCCGAACTGTTGGTATGTCTGCAATAAGCAATAAGAAATCAAACCCTTGCCTCGCGCTTCTGGAGGACCCTGATTGGTGACTTTGACTTTTATGGAAGTGACGTCCGTCTGTGCCCAAACCCTAAATCCATCCCAATCAATCAGCAGAAATACCAAATTAAACTTAGGTGAATTTAATTTTTGTCCCGAAGATCTTTGTGGGATTCATATACCCCCAGTATTTATAACCTTGTGTGTATAAAAAAATATAAATCTGTCAACTGCAACAACCTGTTTGAAACGCAAGTTAATCTATGGATTAATTAATGAATACATGAATCCATTACTGGCTCACGTTTCACGACCACAAACATGTAAAAATTAAAATAATATGGTTATACCATTCACTATTTAGATGTAGTTTTACTCCATTAATATAGAAATAACATTCCATTTTCCACTTGCCATTATTTAATATTAAATTAATAAATGCAATGGAACATAAATTCCAGTTGAAAGCAATAAAATCACGATGTGACCTCTCAAAAAATTAAAAAGAATACCATTAAGAATGTCCTTTCGAAGAGTACAACAAACAAAATTATATTATTCACAGTTGAATCGTAAATTTTATAACTTCCATTCGTTTTAGCGAGAAATAAAATTTGAACTTCTTTACAACATTCATCAAGCCGTCACGAGCAAAGCTTTTGAATAATAAAAATCTTTGCCTGAGGCTATACAACGAAGTTTCCATAACCGAGATATACTTCCCCTTCACGGTTTTTTATAACTTTATTATAAAGACGAGAAGTAATTTCTTACATTTATTATTATTACCGAAATCCCATTTATCATGTCAGGTATCCGTGATAAATATCAATAACGAGGCTTGTAGAATTTGTTCCGTGGTTTTTTTTTTGTTGAACAAAGTGAAATATGTTGTCATATTTTACCGCCGCCTCACTTTTTATGTTCAATATTAATGTAAAAACAATTCAGTTCTCTTATTTTTCAATAGATTTGAACGTGAATAGACTACATTATTGAGTTATTTGGAATTATATATTGCATAAATAGTTTATGCGTCTCGGTTGCGGTAATAACTGTTTTTATTGCTGCTTTTTTTCTATCATTTATTTTTTATAATTAGGTATGTATATTTCCAACAGTTATTCTCTACTCTAAAATATAATTTAATAATATACATCTAACAATAATACAAGCGCCTCATTGCTCGCTTGTTATCCCGTAATGACAGCAAGAATGTTTTCTTTGTGCAACATGCACATCGATGTGTAACACAATATTTTACCCATTGCAAAAAGCAAAATGCACAAATACTCGTAGTTGTAAATATATATAATAAAGTAAGTAATTTACCTTCTAACAACTTATCCATTTCGTACCAATTTTATTGTTCCGTTTTCTTGAACTATGAAATTGAAACAAGTCTACGGCGATGACAACGATAACTCCAATGCCGTTTAATAAATTCAAAACTGATTTTATTACGGAATATCTATTGAAAACAGTATCAATGAAGTCAGTTTCTGCATTGCGGATCAAACTCACTGACTGGAAATTGCAATCTCTAGACACGGAAAGAATGAATTTTCTACCAAAGTGAATATCTGATCGCTATTGTTTTTGGTGAAATAAGTAACTAGATATTGAAACGGTTTTAGCGTTACAAGAAATTGCTACTTTTAGTTTTCTTTTCTTTACTAGTTGGTAAAAAATATTACGTACCTACTATTTCTAATAATAAATTCTGTAGGACCTGAAGATAGAGCGTCTGAACTATGTTTTAAAAAGTTTAACTTAACAGCTACCATAACTTTTTAATTCATACACCCAATTGGATCTCTAGTTTATTCGATTTAGGATACAATGATGCTAATTCTGTTGTGTTAAAACTAACTAAAATGCACTAGAAATATCTAAAATATATTTTACACCCAGATTGGTAGTTGTTTTGTAGAAAAAGATTATAATACCTAGTGTGTGGCCGATTCCGGTCAGCGCGAACCGATTTTGGCCGGACAGTCTATGGCCATTTGGCAAATGAACATACAATTAGCAGACAGCCGGCCGGCCGACTAGTGCAAGCAATTTTCGACCTGATTCACATCACATAGAGCAGAGTCTTTTTTCGTCTATTCGTGATCAGTGGGATCTATTTATGCGAAATAACATGTAATTAAGAAAATATTATTAAGGTCAAAAATTGTTTTTCTGTTCTTAGTAGTCTTGCAGTCGGTTCGAGTCCCACATAGCATACCACCTAACTTACTATCGAAACTGTGTCTATAATCTTTTTTAACGAAACGACCAAACAATCTGGGTATATATGTATATACGATTTTAAAGATTTTAGCGTATTTTAGTTCGTTTTGACAACACAGAATTAGGTATCAATGTAAGTACACCTTGAAAGGGTGAAACAACTTCTCAATACAACAATATCTCACTGTTCAAAAAAAGGAACAACTTTAATAAAAGGAAAGTTACACACATGCCACTTGAGATGCCGGTACCTAGGTTAGAAATATTTAGAAATAGTTGTGTTTATATGGCTCCATTAATTTATAACTCATTGCCAGAGTCGATTATAGACCTGCCTTATAGGAAATTTTGTGTTGCATTACATAAATGGTTGGTGGACGAAACCTTTTATACTGTGGAAGACTTTTTAAAGAAGTATGCATGTCATTCGTACCACTGCAGAAATGCGTTGTAGCAGACACTGCATAAACAAATACTATAAAAAAAAATCTATAATAAATTAAATTGATAGATGTAACAATGACCATACATATTTAGGATTGTAATAACTCTTTTGACATTCATCACTATTTTATTATTGCTTGTCAAATTTCTTATGCATGTAATAGTTTTAATAACAAATTAAATTGTTAATTGAAAATTTGCATGCTGCAGTAGGCAGCTAAACATGCTGTGCTTATACATATTGTAAGATCCATGTTACCATGTTTAAAGGCAAATAAATTATTCTTATTCTTATTCTTAGACAATATGAAATACATAAACAATCTAATAACAAATGATATATTGCAAAAATGTATATTGTATCATATATGTACTCGTAATTCAGCGTATCCTTAATTATTATTATGTTCACAAATATTATATTTACGAGAGTTTTATTAAATGCTTTTTTAAATAATACAAATTATGAAGTTTGTTCCTTCCTTAGTTATAAGGGTTTGGAAATTACTAAAAGCATTTTCCATGGATAACACTGCGCTATCCAATGCATAACGACCATAATTATCATCACATCTACTAAATAATAGTTTGACCTACTAACTTGAACTATCTCCAAATATCACAACGTCATCTTCTTTTCCACGACCTCCAAAAATAGTACAAATTGTTTTCATTATTTCTATACAAAGGCTAAAATGCGAAGGCCGGCCCGCAACCCATTCGAGGTCTTACAAAACTTCTTCCTCCTATAAATTAAGTATATAATTTGTCGAGTCACGTGGTCTAAGTGCAAAATCACATTAGCATTCTAAAATATGCGAATCGCCAAACTTTTCGTCTATTGTGCTGCCATCTCTCTACCACCAACTCCGGAAAACAGTTAATCACTTAAGTTTTCGATAATGTCTTATACGGAGTTGTGTGCTGCTATGTGGAGTTTCTACTATGGCATGTAAGAGTTGTAACGACATTGATATAGGTGTGAACATTTTTGGTTCGATTGTAATTTGTTGTGTCGTGCCGAAAATATTAGTTTTGAAAATTGAAGTGGCAAATTTGCAACGACTTTTTGCAGTTGGTTCCGTTTTGTCGCTTTTCCTTCACTGTTTGTAGTCATTATGAATTTCAAAAGATGCACGGCTCGAGTCAATAATGGTGCCCGGAATACGGCAATAGGCTAACCCCCTATTACGTAGGACCGAATACAATGATTGGTGAAATGTGGGTGTTAATTCACCTCTGCCTAACACCTTGGGGATAAATGCTATGTATGTATGTATATAATCTAAAAGAATTTTTGTTAATAAAACGTCAAGTGGTTATGGTATTTTTTTTAAATCAGTGCAAAAACCTTTTTTTTTTCTTAAAAAAAAGTAGAACTGAAATGACCAATATTCCCTCTAACGCCTCCAACTAAGCCTAATTGCTTGTACTAGGAGTGGGTTTACATCGATAGTGTAATAGCCAGAATTTGAACGCCGGACCTCTCCATCGTAAGGCCGACTCCTTAACCATTAAGCTACTGACGCTTAATGGTTAAGGAGTATAAATATAATGGATAAGGATTATATTTTGAATATTACAAAATCCAAAAGCTTTCTGTTATCATTTAACAAACTGTGATATTTTATGAGTCAAGTTGAACTTTGATTGATAAAACACTTGAAAGAGTAATTCTTGAAAATGAGCCTTCCGTCACAAATTACATTATCCTATAAAATATTCACCTTCTCGGGCTTTAAATAAAATATCTCATGGCGTTCAAATGTAAGACAAGAAGTTAATGGGCCGAATCATTTTGGTACGCTTAAGTAATCGAAGTGGAAGGCTGATAAATTAGGAAGCGTTTGAAGAGCGAGATCTCGAACAATCTATGGATCAAAGTGTTCCGTCGAAATATCGCGATTAGAGATTCGTTCACCTTTATATGTTAGATCATTTAAAATTTTGTAACGCTAGTAGGGAGGACATTTTTTCAGTGTTTTGGTAAGACAGTAATTTGGAATGTCTTCGAATAATAAATATGGGGATGATGCCTTTCAACTTCAGATGATATCAATAACTTTCTAAAGCTCAGCTAAAAGTAAAGTCTTTTTCGTGATCGTATCGAATGCTTGTGCGAGTCTTCCCTGAGATGATAAATTAACTATTATGATTTAAGTTATAGTCAGTAAATATAATTTGATACAATTATCTTGGCAAATAGATAAAAAATCTAAATAATCTTTGGTGTACCTAAAGTACTAAAGATTCTGATTATGCAATCATTTGTAAACTGTTGTATTACAAATTTAAATAGATTATTTCAATTTGTTAGAATATATAATTAAAATTATGTAAATGTACGAGAGAAAATTACAATTTAAATGTTTAAGTTAAATAACATTTTAGGACATTGCTATTCGTTTGCTGTTCGCTGTGTCAATTTTTGTAATCCTAAGAATGACATTTTATTTTCATTCAAATGTTCCGGTCAAATTCTATTTCAAAAGGCTGCTTCTAACATTACTTACATTTTAAACTTACTTGCAAATATACTGCTTCATCATCGTAATCATTTGATTACGTGTTACTTAGCAGTGACCTCATAAATATGTAACTAAGACTTTTCTCAGTTATAAAACAGGTACTGAATTCGATTTTTATGCGGGTTGTGGTAAAACATCTTCATTACTTTCAAGACCATAATATAAGGGATCGCCATTTTAGAATCGACAATATCTAGAATGATGGGCTGTAACATTTGAACTTCAACCGAATTTCTTACCTTTAAACAAGCCCCAACCACTTTGGAACTTGAATCTCTACTTCCACAAATCTTAGACCCGTATTCTAGAATGATACTCAGCCTAAATCTCGATTTATCTGAGGACAGATTGTATAGTGAATTTAACTATTCAATCAGTTCAATTCAGTCATTCAGCTTCCCGCTTTGTGTCAACAATCATTGTGCAACTTAAATAATGATCGTGTATCGTTTGAACTAATTGTTTGAACATTTTAGATTGTGCTCTCCTAAATGTTATCTACCTTTGCTAGACATTACCTAATTCACTTTTGCGATACAAAATATGCAATACAAATTTTAATATTGAGATGAATTATTGCACAATTGCAATCTGTCTGAATTGTCAGTCACACATTATTAATTATTAAAAGTTATGATTAGCTATTTGCAGTCCTATCCAACTATAAATTATAAACATAAAAAATAGAAATGAATTTAACATTGAAGCACGCAAAACCCTGTAAACATATTTACGCAATGGAAAGGTTCGTGGCAGTATACCGAGATAACGAAACCGTAAGAAAAATGCAGCAACTATCCGATACCTTTATAAGACTTTCCCCATTCGATGTTTCCAAACGTTCTGATACAATCAACGTTCTCTGTTCAAACAATATGACACAAGACTAAAACGTGGTACTACAAAATTGCCTTCGTAAGGGCGACAGTAAACAGAGATAAAAAGACCGAAAAAATCACAAAAAAAATACGGAACACGATAAAACCTACGCTTAGTTAAGGGCCCGTATACACATCATCTACATACGTGAAAATTTGCCCTCGGCAAAAAAATGCCTACATACAAGTGCAAACAACATTACAGAAAATTCTTTTCGGCGCTAATCAGGAACGGAAGTTCCTATGGAGGCAGTTTATCACAACTTCCAGCAAATTTTCTCTTTTGTGACAGAAACGGTAGTGTTACCATGTTGTGTAAACAATAATGGACATGTCGTTTTCCTCAAGGCGTCGTACGCCTTTCATGTGCTCAGAGGGGTAGCATGTTTATCAATATACTAAATCAACGATGTAGTATTTAAACAAGCTGGCAATAAAACAAGCGATGTCTAAGTATATTATTAATGTATCAAATCTAATAGACGTTTTAACCTGTGTTTTTACCGATACATTTGTTCTGGTTTGAGTTACATATTTAATATCTCCTGACTATCCCTTTCTAGTTATATCTACTCAAATGTGAATTACTCCTATTTAATTTCTTATTATTTCTTGGTTTTTCAAATTTGCTTTCTCTGCATCTCAGGTGGTACATTTACAAAGTTACTTAGGCACTGCACTAGGTTTTGCAAGTACTATAAGTGCACAAGGATTTCTAAAAGTTTATTGTCGAGACAAAGTAAATATACCTGTATACTGGCATTAAACCGCAACAAAATAATTCCCGTCCTTGACATAATTTGAATAGAAATAACCCTGTTAGCGGCTTCCTCACATTCACATTATCCTTTAAAGTCTTTAAACAGGTGCACCCTCACAATGAGGTAGCGTTAACAAATAAATTGCACAAAAACCGTACCGTACTTCCCGCAGAACATAATTAACGTGACATAAAAATATCGTTGTGAACTTCCTGCAAAATGCTGGGTTAGGTCCCGTATAGTGTGATGAACAGTTTCCATTGTTGTAAAAATTACAATAAAATTTGATAATTTTGTAACAGTTTTTTTACGTTACTTAGGTTTAGCTGATTGCAATCGGTTGTCTTAGCCCGTGAAAGTTTGTACAAATAAAAATCAATCCCAGTTTAAATTAAAACAAATCTTACAACTGATTTATTAAGCTGCTACTTTCTATTTAAAATTATCCTTTCCCATAGCTGCCAACCTATTACGTTTTTTTTAGATTCTCGGTAGACAAGACTACCAAGAATCTTGCTTTTAAATGCTACACTTTCCCGATAATCCTTTTTGAAACCTTTAATTAGAACAGACACTCAGACACACGTCTGACAATATGCTGACACACAGCATCAGTTTTAACGAGTGTAAACAAAACAAGGCTTCCGCTTGTGTGGGCTCAAAAGTGGAAACCCAATTTTACTTCGACGTCCGCGGACCAAAACTCGTTTGTGACACAAGTTTTAAAATAAAAACTAGTGTCGCTTGAATACGCTTTCAATCACGATTGGAATGAATGAATCAAAGTTAAAATGAAAGGAAAATTAGTTTGCCATGAAAATAGACAATAATAATAATGTCAATAATACTCGAACATAACTACCATTTATATTAAGATACGTCCTCAAAAAACAAAATGTTTTGTAGAATATAATTACTAGATTTAATTTTATTAGGTACCTGAAAAATAAATAAATTGTCATATGTAGGAAGGTTAATATGATTGCGAATATATCAATGATTGCGAAATTTAAGAAAATGTTATAATCAGAATTAGACATTCAATAAATAATTTGGTACTGTAGAAGTAAGGTGACGAAGGTCATCGCCGTCGTCGGGACTTACCTATCGTTAAAATTATAGTTATATACTTCAAACAAAATCAACCTTTATGTTGGTAAAATCAACAGTTGCATTTTTTTATACAACTATGAGTGAGGCCCCAATTGTGCGATGCGCTGCGTCGCGTCTTCATAATGGAGCAGGGTCATACTTAGAAATTTAAAGGAATTGGTCTCATTGCTATAATTGTATTTTGATTTAAAAAAATTAAGTAGGACCTTGACCCCTAATCCGTTGCGATGATGCAACGCAATGCACAAGTGGGGCCTCACCTTTAGCTGGCAACAAAAATGCACCACCCACATGATGGAAAGTGGATACAGTTTAGGCTGTTATGTGGTCACCCTAAACATTTAAAGACGAGATTTTCAACAACATAGTTGTATAATAAGTGAAAGTTTTAGAACATCACCGAGATTATAAACACATTAAAATTGATTCTTTGAAAAATCGCTACAGGATTAATATCACACGCGCGGCACATTAAGCGAGTACCTCCAGAATAACGCAATAAATTGAAAGTTCCCCCAATCCGAATGTATAATTCCAAGTCATTTAACCAGTTGTCGAGTTACTTGAGGGCCGCTGGCTCAAATTGATGTTTGTCTGCAAGTTCGTTCGAGCATGATTTGATTATAATTAATACATTTTCTTAAACGTTTATTCTAAAATAACTCTAATTCAACAAATTCGAGAGTTGGTATAAACCCAACACTTAATAAATAAAGCTATAAACTGGTGAACCGTATGTATATTCCGGTTTAAGCCTGTGAAAGCTATCCAAAGATAAAATCAAACTGGTCAACTGTCATACACGCATGATCAGCTCTGATCTAATCTACGACCCGATTCAGTCAGATCATGATTCAAAACACGTGATTTCAATTCTGTTATAAAGAAAAACTAATTTGAACATACTTCAAACAAAACGTACGTTCGTACGTAAGACTCTTTCATAATGTGATTATATTGTTTTTGTGGCAATTAGTAAGTAAGCTAACTATTTCTATAGATTCAGATTGGAAAATGTAAACGTGCAGAAAGCCGTTTGGACTCGAAATGTTAGGATTATGTACGATAGAGATCGACGCTTCTCGTGACCAGAGGGCTGGCTTCTTTTTAGGTGAGAGAATAAGCATTGCCATACAACGTGGTAATGTTGCCAGTTTTCTGGGAATGCTACCACAAGATGCATGCACTACGTGAGGCATTATACGACATGTTTTAATTTTAGTTTTAGCTTTTGATTTGTTTCTTTTATTTCTAATTGTAATAAGTAATGGTATACTATTTATTCTTAAAACTAAATAAAACACATTCAGGTTGAAACCATTGTTCGTGTAGATCTTTTATGGAATCCATAGATTCAGACTTTTTTGATTCCTTACATTTTAGTATTATAAAATTGTAGTTTTACCAAAAATAAATATTCAGACTTTGCTATTTATATTCATGTCATCAGATTTAAACGATAGTATTTTACGCCTACTATCAAACGATTCCAGCTCACTGAAATTTGGGCTCCATTTAATAGCAATTTTTGTTTTATTTTAATGGGTTTCGATGCCGAGTGTAATGTGTTGTGTTAGAAGTTGATTGGGAATTTACGAGTTAGCCATTTTGGATACTCTTGACTTATAAACTTTTATGCTCGCAGGAACAAATGTAGTAAGTTATCTTATTTTGACTGCTTGGTTATAGAGAGTGTAAGGCACAGGAATCACGCCAAATAGATGATGTATTATATAAAAAAACTGGTCAAATAGATGATGTATTGAAAAAATATCAATTCATTAACAGTCGAGAATGACCTTCCTAAAAAGTTTAGTGAAAATAACATGTAGAGACTTTTTTATGAATGAGTATACGCTTCCTTTCTATTAATCTAAATTCAAATTAATAAATATATACATGAAGGTGGAGGATCGGGTGAAATGGTGCACATTGGGAGAGGCCTATGTCCAGCAGTGGACGGCGGTGGGCAATTGATCGATTGAAATGTAAACATCAGGACTGGAACGCATGACAATTATCCACTATTATAGGACAATGACCTTCACTAAAAATAATTTTGAATCTACGAAATCTACTCATATTTCATCAGCATTTTTTTCACTATTATGAGTTAACTCATTGACTACATCATCGCTTGAATTGATTTTAATTTTTTAATGATTAACTTGAATAGAATAAAACATGACTTCAAGAATTCCGTATTATTGTGTCAATTCCATAAATCGATTATTCTATTCCAATGGTCAAATGTTGCGTATTTCAAAGGAATACACGTCCACTTACCTATTCATATCAACAAGCGTATTTAAACGGAACATAGAGGCATAATATTTTAAGCACGGTTTTATATTCAACGCGGTATAGCGCCAAACAAAGAGATAAAAGGTTTTTAAATCTCCAAATTTATGGTTTGTTTGTGCAAACGGAATAGTATTTGGTAAATCCTGGCGTTCCCGGACCGATATTATATTAATACGACGGGTTGGGGAACATATTTTATGCGAAATCACGTGTTAGATCAACGGTGTGGCGGTACTGTTTGTTGCAAGTACGTGGATGTTGTTGTAATCTTCGGTACTTTCTATTTGTGTTTAGATTATAGTTTAGCTCTTACATTCTTTACATCACTTAGTGGGACCCCAAATGTGGG
This sequence comes from Eilema sororculum, assembly GCA_914829495.1. Taxonomy (NCBI): domain Eukaryota; kingdom Metazoa; phylum Arthropoda; class Insecta; order Lepidoptera; family Erebidae; genus Eilema; species Eilema sororculum. Next base: position 8,284,030 of record OU618532.1, read on the forward strand.
CCGAACTTAGATATTTTCCTTTAAGCAACTGCCTTTTCATCTCCGCAATCTACTGGCAATATTGTAGATCAATAGTTAGATTAGTTATTGGACCTTTTAGAGCTTCAGTTATCCATTCTTCTTTAAGAAGTATATTTCATTATTAAGTTATCTAAAAGTATAATAATATTGTTGTTTCATAAAGTCATGTCTGTTTACTCGATGTTTTTCTTGAAAGCTAAAAATGTCTCAATAAACAACTTAAAATGGGAGCGCAGTATTTTGTATAAATTGAAATATAGTGCGGTCGAAAAGTTAGAGACTGCCGAACGTTGTGTTTACGAGTATAACAACCCAGAACTGTTTGTTTCATTGTTTTATTGCTGCGGCCTTTATCCGCTGACGGTGTGCCCCGCTTACATTACGTTATACTTACTACAAAATATCTTATGACTCATAACTACTATGTTTGTAGTTTAGTGGGTCTAATTAAATCTCATCTGGTATACAGGTTCCGGGTGCTGATTAACAAGACAGCCTCTGGCCTACACCAAAGCCTGGCTTCACTTTCACAGTTAGCAGTACTTCAGTGAACATTTGTCGATCAAAAAAGACGCTACTTACTGCCGTCAAGTCCAAAGCAAAACTGTCTTGCTGCACAACTAAACTGTGGAATGAACTATCACCAGCGGTATTTCCGAATCAATAAGACCTTTAAAACTTCAAGAAAAGAGCGTATTCTCTTTTAAAAGGAAGGCACCACACTTGTGACTCCTCTGGTGTTGCGGGAGCGGCTGTCCATGGGCGTTTGCCTCCCTATTCCGTAAAAAAAGCAAGAGAAAGTTTAAGATTTGAGATCATCTAAAACACTTAGATGTACAATTTGATAAGGTCCTATTTCATAATCCGTAAATGAAACTGTTTAAATATTGAGATCCCGATTAAAAATTTACAAAAGTATTCGTATATTGAGCTTGGAGAGATTGGAGAGCAAAAAGACGCAGTAACAACAGGGATGTCGTTTAACGTTATAGTCTAACTTCTAACGAGCTGTCATAAACTCCGTATTTACTCGACTCACCTTCCAGGGGCGTTCGAGGTGCTTAGTAAAAATGTACTGCATGAGCGTTATCGTTAAAACTTATGATGTAACTCTTTGAGATTCTAGTCTCCTGGTATAACTGCGGGAGGTGTCGGTATTTTAAATATTTTTAAGTTCTCTTCCTCACTTACAAATGGATCATTTTGAAAACTTTATACATTTACTTTTTTTGTTCCTTTCGAGAGATAATTTAAGACTTAAATATGGCTAGTAACATAACCATAAAACTATACAATGTTTTTTCTTGTTGAGTTGTTATATCATCGCGTTGTTATAGAATATATTTTGCAACCGTTTTCTTAGCTATCAGACTATTTTGCCTATAGACCTAATCGATATTAGCGTTCGGAATTCGAAGAAAGATATCGAATGAATTTCACTAAACCTGAGAATAAGAAATTACAATTGTTGACAAAAATAATGACTCAACTTATTAATATGAAACAAAATATTTATTCAGTAATAAACATTTTGGCTTACATTGTCTGTCTCTCAATTTCTATTTTTGTGTAAAAACAAAAGTTGTCCTCTATATCAAAAAAATCTCATCATCAAACTTCCCCATCAATAAAAAGACAGAACAAAAAAACCTAGAGAGTTTTTGTCACTGTCATTTTTTGGCGTAAGTTATTAACTTTTATACGTAGTGTCAAAGAGATGACAATGAAAATAAATTGCCTATTATGAAAGACTTTATTACAAAATAGGAATGCCTTTTCTTTTTCGTACATTTCAATATTTGCCTTGAATTTCTTTACCGGGGTTTTGGAAGGTAAAAATTTAAATATAAATTTAATATCCCTATAGCAAGGGTGTATTATATTGTCAGGGAGTCAGAGACAAAAATCTCTTTGTTTCTTGCCCTTTTCTCGAAATTTCGTCATGTTTGAAAGCTCGTATGATTTATTTAGGTATTTATATAAATTTGTGTGGTAGGTATGATATTAAGTTTAAAGGAAAGTGTTTCAGCTGACTTTTTGTACGAACGATGTGGATTTACAAATCTCTGTCGTTCAACTGATCGCACCATGAGGACTTTTAAATCCTCTTTTTGCGATTAATCGACCTGTGCGTTAGACCGATCTTGCCGAAACGTAGGTGATTGGCCTTTTAATTTCCCTAAGCTTCTTTTTGAAAATATTAATTGGTTTTTATCTTCTAGTTTAACAATTAATTACAAATAATTTTGAATATGTTTGGCCTATTTTGGTTCCCAGCGGAGTAGAATAGGACCACCCCAGCTCTTCCTGTGGGTGTCGTAAAAGGGAACTAAGGCTTATGGCTGTTCTCCATCCGACAGTAAACATACAGCCGAAGACAAAGGGCCCGCTAGACGTCAATAGGCTAGACCGCACTGGCCGTGGGACCGAAAATCATAATTGGCGAAATGTTTGCAACGTTTGTAAACCCCGAGTATATGGATGAATGCTTTTTCTCACGATACAATGAAAAAATGGTTATAACATGTAACTGAGTTAGCCCACACTAAACCAAATATGTACCTACTACGCCTTGATGCAGTCACAAGTTCCTAGTGTTAAATAAGTTCTGAAACAAATAATCCTACACAAAGAAAAAAAGACCAAAGTAATCGGCTGAAAAGTTTTAAAGGTCAATTTGAATAAAAAAAGAAAATACGCTCTTGTTAAAAACAACGTTATGTAATCTGGATAATTTCATTTTTTCAGTTCACTTTTTATAAGGAGTAAAAAATAAAACAGCTCTTAAATTACAAGGAACTTTCTTAAGAAAAGAAAACTTCTGTTATGCCCAGTTCAAGTTATTTCAGAAGTATTTTTTTATAAAGGACACGTCAATCTGATTTCACCTCGCCTGATGGTAAGCTAAAGGCAGTCTCGGAAAGAGTCACCATCGTAAACATGTACCATGTTAGCAATGGTGGCACTCAGCTTGACGGTCTCATCAGATGCCTTATAATGCCCCGCTTGAAGGTCCCAGGACTGTAGGAAGAAAGAAACACGTGAGCTGGCAGGGAGTTCCAGGTCTTAATGGTGCGGCATATGAATGGGAATCTATTCTAATCCAGTGACCGAATCGAGCTGTTGATTGCTTCTAGAATAGTCTCCCGTCATTAACTTATTGTAAAATGGTAGTCGAATGTGTACGTTCCAAACCCAGTCTAGTGACTGGATTGACGGTCTACCTTATAAATAATCATTCCACTACTGTATTGATCATTTAAACTATACATATAACTAAAATAAGTAGATATTGACATCGTCCTATTTGAAGTCGCCTATAAACAAACCACTCATTATTTAGTGATATGCTTGAGCTTTAGGTAAGCCGTCTCAAAAGGCTCTGAAACACCGCAGTTTGTGTCACATATTTCATTCTAAGACTTTCATATAAGAATATACAGTAGAAATATTTTCCCCAAAATATTTTTCTACTAGTCGAGAGCCTTCTACTTCTAGGTCCTTATTTCCAACATAGGCAAATACCTTCTTCTGAACTAAGGATATCCATGAATCCTACCGTGAGTGCACAAACTTATAAATGGATTAGTGAAGGTTTACTTATACAAGGCCGTAAAAGTTGTGTGTGTCCTCGTAATTTTGATATTTATTTTGCTAGAAGCGCAGTACACAAGTTTTCATAGATGGTCTTTACTCAAGCAGTAATAATAATATATATGCACGCAATAACGCACGTTGTACATAAAACGTATAAATTGAATTGCAAAAACAGTATGTCAAAGTTAAGTACGCAGTTATTATAATTAGGTCCCCTTCCCTGACATTAAACTCTAAATGTACCGTGAAAAGGTTTTGTATAAGAATTCTTTACTTTTTTCCAGTTTCTTTATCCGCCATATATCCCAGACGTTAGAATTCTTAAGTTGAGGCTCGACTTTAGTGTACAAGAAAATTTATAACCAGTCGTAAACACATCGCTTCAGGACTTGGTAAGCCTTGTCAGAGCCACGCTTGACTATTGCGACAAATATTTCAATGTGCTCGAATTGCTTTTAAAAGGTAGTTACTGAAAAACATGTTCCTTTTATTTTTTTTGATATTTGTCGTAATTCTTTCGTATTTGGTAACATAGGAGATATAACTGAATGTGAAATTTACGATCACAGGTTGCGTTTTCAACCAGTGCAAATTTCTACCTGTGTACTTAGTTAGGTCTAAGGTATCATACAGGTGTTATGGAATAAAGCATTAGCACTTTAAATACATGCATTTTGTACAACATAATTTGCCTAATATTGGATTTCTACTACTGACTATGGTTATCAGAATTTCATACGAACGGCCTCGTCATTTCTGTATTGCTCTGTGGACTCAACTGAAGTTAACCATTTTTTTCCTTTGTTACAGGTACAGTGCACACTCTGAAGGCATTGAACATTCACGTGCCCCAAGCAGTTATGACAGGACATAATGCTGAGCTTATGTGTAGCTACGAGCTTGAAGGAGCTCAGCTCTACTCCATCCGATGGTACAAAAATATGATCGAGTTCTACCGGTACGTCCCGAAGGAGTCACCTGCCACAAAAGTGTTCCCAGTAGCTGAGATCAGAGTTGATGTAAGTTTATTTATAATATGTTCCGGGCCTGATTACAGCACCACCACCGTGCCAATAACCAAAAACCTTCACACAAGTGTAATTTAGAAGTTAATAAAGCTTAGTCTCAATCGGTTGAACAGTACGGCATCACATAAAGCAAGAACGTTCATACCACACCACTTAAAACCGGGTCGCACTGATGTGGTGACGGTAATATAACGGTGAAAATTGTAAAATTATTTTTTGGAAGAAGAAAATAAATCGAACAAAATCAATAAAATATTGGCAATTAATGTAATCGTGCATAAAATCTAAAATATAAAATTGGAAATCATAAATAAATAAGAATAATTAAAACTAATTCGGTCCCGCGTGACTTTATAAACAATGGCGTTGGTTTCACCATCCATCACGGTTACATAAGAAAATACCAGGCATCCAAGGGTATTACGTTTTCAAATTATGCAGCCGGCAAATAAAATTTGTGTTTGTATTTTTTTTTTAATAATTCCTGAAGACCATTCTTCGATTAAAAATCCATTCCTTTAGTATCGAACTGTCAAAATCTTATAAAACATTAAAAACGATAATGATGTCAACGTTCTATTGGTTAAAACACCATTTTTGTCATTTTCATTTGATTTTGAATAGTTGAGGCTAAATTTTGAATAGTATTTATAAGGAAAATTTACCTTCCGATAGATCTGTAATCCAAAATCACTACTATACATATCAGAAATCAGAATGCGGTCTGCATATTTTACAAAACGAATATCCTCTTGGCAACTTGTTTAAAATGATGAAATTTGGATGATTTACTTTACAATATATTACGGCTACGACGTAGAACTACGACATCGACTACAACTACTACGGCTACGGTGGTAATTGCTACGCGTTGTTGATTTTATATTTTTTTGACTTCTAATTATACTATTACCTATTGCCAGCGACTTTTATTGCCTATGCAAAGGTGATCTATTTTATTTTTGTATGTTGTATTTTGCTAGCGATCTATTTTTTTTGTTATTAATCAAAGTTAAGCTAAGATTAATATTGTCTTCATTTTAAATTTCAGTCAAATCCGTTGAGCCGAGTTGGGTATTCATAATATATACGGTTTTTATTGATATAAAACTCGATTACATTAACTAACGAACAAAAATATAATTTATGTCAATTCACTTCAGATGAAATTATAAAAAGAAGCACATACTTGTTATTTACTTATTTTCGAATGTCACCTGAAATAAGTAACAAAAAGAAGTTTCTGTTTCACGTGAATTATCTACAGCCTATGACACTGTTAAATTAAACGCCTGCTCTAGAAGATGAAGACAATCACCAGGGCTTACAAATGAACGATAGAACCAAGTGAACTCCTCCGAAATTGTCGTGGTCAGAAATACTGGCTCTCTGAAAAAAATCAATTGAGCGTGTTGAACAATGGCCTACCCCAAGGTAGTGTTCTGGTGCCATTACACTTCACGTCTATACTTAAGGCCAACCCGAGAGCTCACGTGCAACAACGCTAGATAAATAATGCCTTATAGTATTCCAAGTGCACACTATGCCAAACTAAGTTACTCAGCGGGTAATGGAACGCTTGAAGTTTCTTTGAAGGATTAAATTTGTACTGAAGTCATCCTACCTAGCTACCGACATAGCTTGTAGAATAAGTAAGCTGAAGTGGCAGTGGGCTGGCCACACTTACCGAAGAATTGATGGATACTGGAGCAAACGAGTCCTAGAGTGGAGATCGTGAATGGGCCAACGGAAGGGGGGATACCAAAGCAAGATGGATGGATGAACTGAAAAAGGTGACTGGAATGCCCTGGATACGCTAGGCGAAAACTCTGTGCTATGGCGGACGATGGGAGAAGCCTATGACCAGCAATGAACTTCAATAGGCTTGATTAATGGACTGTGCAAAATAACCCTACACCTTTCTGTTCACAGGTAGCAGCTTCTGATCAAAATCGAGTAGTTCTAACCGAAGTAGATCGTTCCCTGACTGGGGAATATCAGTGCGAGGTGTCTGCTGATGCACCGTCATTCCATACAGACATTAAGTCAGCACAAATGGTAGTTGTTGGTGAGTAAAGAGTTTCTTTATAAACTTAATATAGCCTATCTCGACAGCAGTAAAAGGGGGTATGACTGAGGATCTGTGTTCACTTTTCAGGTCGGACAAAGTGTTACTCAGTTTACTGTTAAAATTTTCTTTAGAACAGGCTGAACACTAGAATACTTAGGAGTCTGTTTAGAAAGTGGAATCGTCGGATACAATAGTGTTGATATTCCTTTACCGGTAAGGAGTAATTTGGAGATGTACATGTACAAATTCTCATATAAAAAGCAAGAGCGAAGTATATCGTATGAGTAATGTAGCAGTACCTTCCCCTTAAATTTTGGCTATTAAATAATATGTAAACCTTGCCACCCAGATAGATGTTCAGATAACTACATTTAAGTACAGTTGACCTCAGAATTTGTGTAACACATTCCAACTTCACTAACATTGTCACTAAAACTATTCTGTTTTATGAAAGGTTTTAGTGCATACGCAAGACTGATTATTTTACTAAATTTTTATACTTGTACCGTGAAGATAAATAAAAAAATCTTATCCCTCAATAATTCTGTCATTTTTTTTTCAGTGTAAATAACGTTTTAATTTTTTAGTGCACGGCGAATTTTGAGAGCGACTGTACTACATTTAATGCCATACTTGCGAAGTTTAATGTACATAGATATTTATTCCAACGTTTGAAGTTTAACTAAAACCCAAAGAGAAAACGCGACGCGTCCAAACAAATAGTTCCTGAATTATATTGTTGAAAACAAAAGCGGACAGTGTTATCAGTCAAAAAGGTCGGACCGGTCACCATCTGCCTTCCAATATTCCCTCCCTTTTACGGAATCTTTTATTGGGATTGGTGAAATATTGCATATTCACAACGCAGCTGGCATTTTGTCGGCAAATATAAACGGCCAGTTCGTTTTCAATCTAAGAGCGGGGCTTTCCTGTTTTCACACTGACTGTTCTAATTTGGCTATTTCAAAATTCACTGGACGCCATTTCAGTGTGTGTATTTATGTTAAAATCATCAAAATATTTTATTGAAAAATCCTTTGGAAAAATCGGTATGTTATTTCAGTGCCATTGTTTGAGCTCAAAATATGGAATGTTTTATTTTCACACGTGTGTCCGCGCGTTTGATTTTTAACCGACTGTCGAGAAGGGTTATTGTTTTCGCGCGTATCTTGTATGTAAAATTCTTTACTACCTCATATCTTCTGAACCAATTAGCGGATTTCAATAATTAATATCTCAAGTTATAGGTATTCATCGCTCAAGTGTTGTTAGATACAGGAAATGTAAAAAAAGAGTTAAATGATGCACTTTTGACCCCAAGATATATGTTGTTAAAAAGATATTTTAATAATAGTATCAAAAATGAATGTAATTAAAAGGAGATAACAAAGATGTATAACATTTATATCGTAATTAAAAAGTATTAAAAAAATATGAATTATTATATTTGTCAATGAAATTTCAAAGAGTCAACGAATTGCTAAAGAAACTAGTTATATTAACTTTTAAACTCTCGCGTTCCATGATATACAATAACACTAACGGGAATTAACACGATCATGGTATAGGTACATACATACCTTCGATTTGCCTGACGTTTCGAATCGAGGTCAGGCAAATCAAAGGTATGTATGTACCTATACCATGATTGCGTTAATTCCCAACTAACTACATATTTTATATTAAACTGCTACGAGTATAATGGATTACTTCGCAATTACAGAGTCAAAATTAGCTAGTCCACATAATATGTTTAGTTTAAACCTAAGCCCGCCCCTCACCGTACCCGGGGCAAAAGTGTCCATCACACTGGTGGCATGGAAACTTATGCCCCAGGTACGAGACGAAGCGAGAATCAAGGGTTTGAGTAAAAAAGAAAGAGTAAAAAAAAATAAACTGCAACACCGGCCAGAACTATTAAACCGTTGTAAATATTGTATTTAGGGCTGGGTATCTTAATATGTATTTTGTTTGTGTTAATACGATTTAAACTAATAGTTATTTCAATAAACGGGAAGTGGGTACCAGGTCACGGTTTCAATTTAGTATCGGTAATAGCATTTTGCTGTAAATTCACACATGTCACCGAGTATATTTTTGGTCAAGTCATAGTCTAGCCATTATTGTGTGTGTAAAATGTAAAATTAAATAAAGAAACATTTATAATATAAATGATGCATTTAGGTCACATTATATGTATATAAATGTTCTACATATTCGAGATAGCTCTTTTTGTTAAAAATAACCCAAAACTATTTGAGAAAGCATGCATAAATAAAAAATACCTTGCAAGAGATGTAACCAAACTAGCAGTCACCCGGTCTGTAAGCACTTTTAATCAAAGTAATTGTAACGGCATGATTGTTAAAGTTTACAATCACATACCAAGAACACTAAGGGAGTTACCTTTTCCAAAATTTAGGAAGAAATTGTTTAAATGGTTAACTGTAAAGTGCTTTTACACAATTCGTGAATTTCTAGATAATAAATGTACCTAATTATTATAAGAATTAATAATTAATATAAGTAAAATATTATTTAAAAAATTTCATTAATGCCTAATTCGTGTAAAAAATTGTATTTCTAATTAATTTAATATTGACTTTTTTCTATTATTTATTTAAATTCTTATTTTTTTTTTGATGTGATATCTTAAGAACTTATAAACATTATATAATACCTAATGATCTAAAGGCTAACAAATTTTGAAAAAATGTTAACGTTAGAATGAGAAGAATTTTGTGACTGTAGCTAAAATTTGACAATTGTTTAATGACAAAGTTTGCATGTCGATAGATCGGCGAGACACACTGCACGCTTAGAAACCATACTATGTAACATCCTTCACACTGTGTTTCATGCAAATAAAGATTCTATTCTATTAATATTCTATTCTATTAATAACTTATTCTGAAACAGTACAGTAGCTTGAAGTCAAAAGTCACGAAGAGATAGCTCTTTTATGGAAGGTTATAAAGTGGAAAAAAAAAACAGCTCAAAAACTCTGATTCCATGTCCCTTTGCGCTATCCTAGTTAAGCAGAATTCATTATATTTTACATTCAATGAAGCAAAATTCTTTCGCCAATGCAAAGCAAAACCATATTTTCATCAGACGGTATGTTTTTAATTAACTTAAAGGGAGTTATTTTTGCGTACGGTATACAAGAAAGCTTATTAGTAAAAGTTTTGCTCATCGTTTTCTCCATGTGATAATTTTATACCGGCTTCTGCAACACAAAGAAACCTATTGCCAGTATGAAAACTAATTTGAGGAGGTATTATTTTTACTAACCAATTATAAATATTCAGATTATTCTAGATTTTGATCAATCTCTTTGCAGAATTTTATCCAATGGAAAGGCTTTTAACAGCTTTTCTACCGTGACTGAGAAACATCCATCCATCATTAAAATGTGTTATTTTGTTTCTAGCAGAACCGCCATTGACTACTCCAAATGTGACGTCCGATCGCGTGTCCTACGGAGGCGGGGACTTTATTCTAGCGAACTGCTCGTCTCCGCCCTCGCTCCCTGCTGCCAACATCACCTGGTACGTCAACGAACAAAAGGTGAGTCATGATCTAATTCATTTTTTCATACTATGAAAGTATTTTATTCCTTTAAGACATTTCACGAATGTGTCTATCAAAAATATTTTTATCCACGTAATCTCATAATTATTAAACGAAATCTACCTCCTTTATATCTACCTCCTTCATAAAGGTTGATACGCTCATTCACTATCATATTAATTATTGATGAACTATTCACCCTAATTATCAATGTCAGTTAAGGGCCGGGTCCGCGGAGCGCACGACTCAAAATCTGTCAAAATACAGACGCAGCCGTGCACACACACATCACCGAGATGCACAGTGGGCTGCAAGACAATTTTCACCATTATTTTGACTGGTAAAGAACCAGTCAAAATAATGGTGAAAATTGTCTTACCAATGATGAAAAAACTATTTAAAGCCTTGTGGTTAGAGTGCATTTTTGAGTTATATGATTTATTGTGACGTATTACGTCTGTCAATTACATTTCGTATCTCTTTTCTTCTTATACATTCATTCCTGTCATATTATGTTACGTGACGTCATTGGCATGTCTTTTGTTTCAGTGTCATACATAGCATGTTAAACTTTTCACAGAGATTATGAGATTTCGAACAAAATAAGGCTGGGGACATACCTACACCTAATTGTTGATATCTGAGGATACTGAAAATACTCATAAAATTAAAATGTCCACCGCGTAGACAGACCATACCTGCCAGTTACGTACAAAAGAAACGATATTTAAAAGCCCGAATTACAAAATTCCGAAGTTCAAACCTGTACGAAATATCAAACTACGAGATACCGAAGATTACATAAGTTTAAATTTTATGTATAGAGCGCTCATATTAATCCTAAGTATAGGAGCCGAGCACGACAATTTGACTTCTCGTCCCCTGACGGTAAGATAAAGGCAAAGTGTCAAGAAAGGGCCACCATTACAAACACGTACTTAGTACACAATGGTGGCACACAGCTTGACGACCTTACTAGATGCCGACCCGATTGTCGTTTAGTGGTAGTGGCGTGCTCTGAAGAGTGGAATGGTCTAAGAAAAGAAAATACTTTTGCTGTGCCTGCGTCTTCTTAGCATTGAACTTCACCAAGTTCTCAGAGCGCCATTGCTAAATGTGATCCACAATCCGAACAATCTCAGTGACAAGAAGCTACTCTTTTTCATCGATATCAGACTGTGTAGCCGCAGGATTTCCATGATAACTCTCGTGTAAGGTGCTATCATCTGCATAGCAATGGAAGCTGAAGAAAGAGAGTGAAGGGGAGAGAGGACACGAATACGGCGCTTCTGCAGGCACCTAGCAACCCAATTGCACAGTTTCAGGGTCCGTCTTGCAGCTCTTCTTCCTACATTTCTTCCCCGGCTGGAGCCTGGTGGGGAGGTTATGTCGGACTTGAACTAGGCCAGAGGTGAGGTTGTCTCAGGCATATCCCTCGCACCCTGGCTAACCATCAGGGCCATCCCTTGCGGTCTGGCCCTCTTCGGGAGGAGGACAACCAGGACTCGCCCTAGAGTGGGGAGGCGCGCTTCTTAGCACGCCGCCGCCATGGCCTGCTTCTGCTGGGGTGACAGGAGGCTCTATCCGTCAGCCCCAGGCCCGCGCTCATGAGGGACGGAGGTCAGTCTGTGCCCTCCGACGCTCGAGTTGCCTGCGCACGCGGGTGGTGTAATCTGTAATCTCCCGTTCCGCCGTCTCCTTCACGACGCAGGACGAGGACGCAGAAGGAGACGCTGGCCACCCACGCGTCCGCACAGCAGACCATCGCCGTGAGCAAGGTGGCGAGGATGAGAACTCTCACTCCCAGGGCCGCCACGAGCTCCCACCTTGCCGGCCACTCGGTGAGCGTGTGCAGTCCCGTGACGTCGCTCGCGTCGCAGTGATGGCACTCGGACGTTCGCTTCTTATCGATCAGACGCAGATTGACGTGATCGTACCAACGAAGGCGGCTCTCTTGCGTATCTGCGACATTGCGATACATAAGGCTTCTAATCCAGTGCACCAGGTCTACTGGTGGTCGCACTAACTGATACCCGCGACTCCTGCGACTCTAGTGATGCTGCTAAATATGAATCAGTATCTTTAATATAACATAAGCCAACGAAACTTTTTTTATCACTAATATGTACGGAAACAGCTACTTTACAATATACATATATACTTACCTATACAATCATATAAAATAAACCATGAAGTTAGTATCTAATTATAATTTCATTACAACAGAACCTAAAAATATAGTTTCTACAAAAAATATTTTAACTAGGTATATCCCCAACTTTACAGTTCAAACCTTAAAGCAAGTATGTCAAAATCTGAAACATTATGCTATAAATGTACCAACGAAAGTGTGAAATGGCTAAAATCGGAACTATGGTTGTCACTGTAAAATGCATACTATTTTATTGCCATCCAAATGATTAATGAAGACGGTGGCGCCATTTTTCATTTCATATATTTCTTGGTAGGCCTATTTGTGTATGCATGAACTGTCATCACGCGCCAAAGAGACGTGCTCCTGCTTCGAAGGCCCGTGGGCGACTGACGGGCGACGAGAAAAAATATGGCAGTAAAAAGACACTATTTTACGCGTTTTTCAGTAACTTTGAAGTGATTTTTTAGATTGATTACTAAATGTATCATCAAATAAGTTTTGTCTTCACTATCAAGAAGTCTTTGACTTTCAAATGTATACCAATTCTTTGCTAAAATCACTCATTTTTAATATGAATTTACTCAAAAACTGGAGCCTATTTGACTTAGCCTGTATGGAGAATTTACGTAAAACATATCTAGATTTTAGGGCTTTAAAAGAGGAAGTCCTTGTTTGTAAAGGTACAAAAAACGTACACGCTATATTTTATTGGTTTCTTCAGTGTTCAAAAAGTGTTTCTTTTTATCAATTTGTGTTGATTTATTGGGTTAAATCTGAAAAATACGAAGGCAGGTTTTTACATTTTTTCTCAATTTTGTGCGTTTTTTGATGTTTATTATATAACAACTATTAGGTTTTAAGAGTTTAATATAAGCATACCATAATTTTTGGTCTTTGATTGTAATATATACAAAGTATCATTGATATCAATCATATCTAAATAGGTTGAATATGAAAAATTGTAACACTCTTTTCGGTGATTTTCACGATCTGGCTCCTTAATGCTGGAATTATTTTTCATAATTTTTCTAAGTTTCAATTTCACACTGGATATTGATATATCATTTTAGTGTGAAAGAAAGGGGCAGCATATAATTGGATATTCCCTTATAATTGGAGTCTTCTAATTGTTAAAAAATCGCAGTTACAAACATTTTGTTAACGAATAAATGAGAAATAAAAACGCCTTGGAAACACGCCTTGTTTATTAAATTAGTTCGCTACTAACACATAACCGCTTTCGTGTTTAAGTCAGTACAGATATTAAGTTAGTAGAGATATTAAATTAGTAGAGATATTAAGTTAGTAGAGATAATACCAAATAAATGGTGATTGAATTCGTTATGAAATGGTTTTTTTTTTGTTCGTGTAATTCACACTTACTACGTCGCCAGCACCGTTTCCCCGAATTGGATTATCATACAGCTATGTACCTGTCTATATTGAAATAAGTTATATTGATTATGACACCAACCTCTATACCTATAATGGAGGTGGCATGTATTCAATTTAGAAATAGATCTTATGGGAGAGAAAAGATTACTAGAATTATTAGATGTTATTCTGTCTGAAACAGAGACCACTGGTATTAGAAATGTGCTCGGAATAGATAATCATAATATAATAAAGTTAAGTTTAAAAAATTATGAACCTAATTGAAATAGTTAATTATATGGCTACCTGGTTTAATAAAGGTTGCAATGCGTCGAACCCATCAATAATGCAAAGAGAGAAAATTACGTAAATATCGTTGCGAAAAGAACTGTGGCGTGAAATTCGCTGACTGCAATTGTTGCCACTTGGGAGTCCTGGCAGGGTAATTTTTGATAGCACATGTACGTATTTGCTGAACGAGGCTCTTATTTACTTGTTATTAAAATATGCGCAATATTTTTTGGTTTCCGATAAAAATAATAGGTACTCCTCCCCCTCCCCTAATGTATACAATAGATATATAAAATGTGATGGTGCACAACTGTCACACAGATACCTATATTAAATAGACGCCGATTGGGTGTATGGGACCAAACTAACCTCTCTTGTTAGTGGGTACACCAACTGCTAACCAACAGAGGATGTTCTAGAGCAAACTTTCGTCTCAAGATTAGACGATCAGAATATGGTGGTCACTTCCATAAAAAACAATAAGTATACCAATAAGAAAAAAGAAAAAACCGTGCAAAAATATGCACGAAAGGGCACCTATTGAATTGAATTGTGTCTTGAAGTTCGCACAAAAAGTAAACAATAGTGGCACTTGTAGCAAAATGTAACAAAAGCTTCAGGCTGTTGGTACCCACAATTGCAGTCCAATGTTGTCCGTACGACGACAATATTCATTCGACTGGATTAATTCCTGAGATTGCTTTACAGTTCTATTTGCCGTTATACAACGCAAAGTAAACTTAAAATTGTAGTATCAGATAAAATATTGACATTGAAATTCATGATAATTTACGTAATAACTCATGATAAATACGTCATTAATAGCATCAATGTCGTAAAAACATAATATTTGAACTACTTTTCTATTAATAGCAATGGCATTTTCGTAATGTAATATTGTTATAATGATGACATGTCTAATTTAACAATTATTTTCCTTCATAAAAATCCCATTAAAGCTTTCAGAATCCTTTACTTTGGAGTACCAAAGTAAAGGATTCTGAAAGATCGTAAGAAGTAAATTATATTACCGATGCAGAAGCAGATAGCACTAATATTATGTTACAGGTGCCGCCTGCTGTCTCTGCGAACCACGTGTTGAACTTTAGTAATGGTTACGCCTCTAGTTTATCTATGTTAGAGCTAGAAGCTGAATTGCGATCGCCATTACCAACGCTCATGATACGGTAAGTTGGGCTAAATGGCAAGAATATTCAGGAATATGGTCCTACCGTATCCCAGAACAATATGCAGTCCCGAATCTCGAAATCTAGATGACAGTTCTAATGTCATTGTGAGAGACAATTCACAACTGAGCGTTTTTCTGGAATACGGTCCATAAAGTTGTATTTTTACCCACGACGGAACGGAGACGGTTTGGGGTGAGAGAATGTTTGTGTGTTTGTTTGTGCAAATCCATGTTGCCATTTCCTCCAAAACGATCAATTCAATTTTGATGCAGTTTTCAGTTTTGGGTTCGGATTTAATTGGAGCATGTTCTTAGATAGGTGTTACAATGATAACTCATCAGGGGGCGCTACAGCAAGCATTTTTAATGCAATTCAATGTTGCCAATTTTCTCCAAAGAATACTAGTCCGATTTTAATGCAGTTTTCAGTTATTGATTCGGGTTTGATTGTTACATGTTCTTAGATAGGTGTTACGGTGACAACCCACTAAGAGACGTTGCAGTAAAAAGAAAAAAAAATTATACGTCGTCGGTGTTTTAAATTTTTTAGTTTTATTTATATTGTTGTACTTATCCTAGATTTTTATAATTATTATGAAGACATTTAAATAATTGTTTGGTTGTTCTTAACTGAACGATACACATTTATGAATCCCATATATTATTTTCTTAAAATTTTAAAAACAATTTTTAAGCGTTCATAAAAGTAATAGAAATATTCCAAGGCGCGTGTTTTTCCTACTTACAAGGCAAATTTTACCGACGATATAGCATTACTCAAAATTGCGGGCATACTTGTCGAAGTACGGACTGACCGCGACTCACAAAACCACGTCCTCCAGTGGGCGAGCCAAATAAGACCGCAGAATGTTGTCAGAGGACTCCGTTTAACCTATATCTGGTTTCGTCTGCTACTGACAAAAAAAATATATCTTTTATGGGCATAATATTAAGTATGGGATTAATGTGTTTATTTTTTTATTCGAATGTCTTCATTTCGTGATTATTTATTTTTGGTTTTTTTATATGAAATTGTATTTAAATTAATTGGAAAATGTAGTTTTTATGTTTAATTATGTTTTATTTTTATAAGCTTATTTTAAATTTATTTAATAAATGTTTCTGATTACTGTACTTTATAATATTCAAAATATTAGTCATATGTGTAATATGAATTAGTACAATTGTCGTTCATATATATTTTGTATTGCAGATGTGAAGCATCAGTATTTGATGTATGGAGGTCAACGAGTCATACATTAGTGCTGCGTGAGCGCAGCGCTAATCCTGCGTCTGCCCTAGGCAGAAGTCTTACAGGTTAGTGACACTTGCAAGAACTTATTTCATAAATAATGTGGATTAAGGTCTTATAACATACTATACATACATATATATGTTCACGTCTGTAAATCCCCGAAGGCGTAGGCAGAGGTGTACTAACACCCACATTTTCGCCAACTGTGAGTTTCGGTCCTACGTAATAGGTCACCATTGCCGTCTACCGGGTGCTTAGTTATGGGCTATATTATGTTTAGTTTATTGGAGGATGGAGAAAAGCCTTACAACAACATTATTATCTAAATTAGGAGCATTCTTTTTTTGCCCTATGATATTCCTGTTGTGTATAACTAATATTGCTACTGGTGATGATAGTCTCCTAATAAAGCTAACATATAATTTTCTACAGTAGTAGGGACCTCCACTAGCAGTGAAGTATAAGCATAATAATTAATAACGTGCAAATGATGCCCTTATGTAAGTGTTCATAACCCAATGCATAAACTATGTTCAATTAATAAGCATTATCTCTTCCCAGGTTCAGCCGGCGAGACCATACCTACTATTCTGCTGTTGTTCCTACAATGCCTACTTCAGCTTCTTGAAAGGCATACTGCTCCTCCTATAAGATAGGTATTTATGCACTAATGAGTTGCTAATATGTACGTTTAATACATAAGGTTACACGACTCAGAGTCTGAGCAATTAAAATAGGTAAACAATGTTGTAACACCCACACAATATTTGTGAAATTATTTTGCTTTTAATTATTTTATAATTAATTCAGGAATGTTAGATGTAAATTGAGATTTAATCGCGGTAATCTGTAGTGATCACCGGTTGTCATAACAACGATGGCTTCTCAAGGACATCGTGTAAACAGATTGATAAGTACCTTAAAATAGTCACCATCAAATGGATCTTGATGAACAAAGTACTCAAAATGATCTAAATTCTTTGACTTCTCCTTCCTGTCGATGGATTATTGTAATATTTTGTTCTTTTTTTTAATAAAAGGATACGTCAATTTGACTTCACCTAGCCTGATGGTAAGCTAAAGGCAAAGTCTCGAAAAGAGGGACAATAATATAATTCAAATCATTAAAACAGTTTGACTTGCTCTTAATACAACTAAGTATGATCATTTTGAGACTTTATAGTGAACTGACTATACGTACTGTCTCAATTTATATAGCTAATAACATTCATTTATGTACATTTTAATTAAAAGTTTTCATAATTGACATTCATGTCATCGAAGAAACTACTATTTGTACCTGCTCAAAAAGTTTCATAGAGAATGGTTGTCAAATAAATCTTAATCTCTGAATTACACTGAAGTGAAATTTTGCAAAGAACTAACTGTACACAATTTGTTTAAAAAATCTATGTAGGTTACGAAATAAAACTTGTCAAGCCGGGAAATTTATTGAAATATAATTTAACAAAGTACCCAAACTATTTATAAAATAATAGATAATGTATTTATGTTATTACGAAAAGAAGACATGCCGAACATTGAAATAAATATGACAGAAAATAGGTTTGAGGCACAACATTATTCAAATAGCCTAGCCACAACCATATTTTTATAAATTCATTTATGTTTTACAAAGTTGAAATTGATAGTGGTTTCTTTACCTACAAGATCTGTTTCGAAATCAATTATATTATAATTGAATTTAAATGTACAATAGTTGAATTTCTGGTAAATAACTGGCATCGTCAATTGTGAAACTGTACGAATTAAAATTGTTATTCCTCTGTGTCTATAATATTCAATTTTCTTATCAAACCTTAACATAATTTGCTGTTACACATTTAATGTAGTAGATATAGTCATGAGAGTATCGAAATCCACAATATGTGAAGTCAATGTTTCTTAGCCAATTCATTAATTAATAATTTACTTTGAACGGAGGATTTCGAAAAGGATAATTGATATGCGCCCTTATGATGGAATTGAGCTCGGAAATATTATTATAACAGTTCAGATGATGTTTATTATTTATGTCTCATTAATTTAGGATAATAATATAAGTACTGTTAACATAGACTGACTGTATAGAATAATTTGTATAAATAATGATTAGTAAACGGTTTGTAAACATTTACAAACTAAATAATGTTCATAATTAATAATGATAATGGTAATATTGAATTTATGTAGGTATTATGTCTATACCTACATATACCATAATCGCGTTAATTCGCGTTAAGTTAATAAAATAATATTTCTTATTAAATAACTGTTAGTCCAATTTATTATAGAGAGAAAACATGTTTATTCATTTGATGTTATTTTTATTTCATGCATATATTATATTATAATAATAACATTGTTGTGTTTGAACTATTTCAATGTCTGTCATAATTGTTTATTGTCATAAATGTTCTCTATGAATTATAATGGTACGAATTATTACGACTTTCTTTATTCATTTCACTAACATATAAATTTAAGGCAGCCTTAAACCAAAATCAAGCTATTATTGTTACTACACTAGTTAGTTTAATTGGTTATAATTTAGAATTGATGGTGCATTTAAATGATTGTATGATGGTAAAATTAAATGTTATAAAACGTGAATGATTTTATAACGAGTATCGATATATTTGACATATAAGATTAGATATTCATACGACCAGGGATATTGGATATTGTAAAATGATTTTTTAAACTTGAATATTATAATATAAAAATTATAAACCAAATAAAGTTTACAGATAAATTGTAACATGGTGGGTGCACATCAACTCGTAGATGATATAAAAAATAACTGAAGATTTGTTCTAATGAATATCTAATATAAAACATAATAAAAATCATAAGAACTGGTGATACTTAAAATTAAAAATCACGTAAAATTTGATAAGTATCACTTAATTTAAAATCAAAATATTTCTGTACTGAATGAAATCTAAATAAACCCTCCTAATTTTTTATTTCAGTAGTAATTTTAATATTTATTGAAAATAAATTACAGAAATACTAAGTAAAAAATTGGATAAATAAAATTCTCTAGGAAATGCCAGATTTTTAAAAACCATGTTCAAACTGTATCATGAATATGCATATGGATATTACCTGCATAGTAACAGGCGTAGAGAGTAAAAGGAGCTTCTAAGCCTCATTTGTTTTCATCTCACACTCTTTTGGTTAGTTTCGTCATCAGTCTCATTATCTTCTCCTAGGATATCTATTGCTGAATATAAAATTCCTCCATCCATCTTCTGATGCTTTCTTCTAAATAGTTTATCGCTGTCGTAAAAGTTTATACTTATATAATATTCTGTTTCGTAACGTTCGTTCGGGTCTGCATTCCAGTGTTTACGTTTCTACTTTTATTGTTTTTTTTTTTTTTTATGTTTATGGCACCAGTGGTAGTGATACCATTGACACGCATCATATCACCCTCTACGTCAAACCAGCACTTATTGGCTTATATTTTTTCAATTTATGCGTCACCACTTATGGATTGCAGCTATCGTGTATGTAGCAGCGGTTTTTGTGTAAGGATTATCGTCTCTTTCGGAACATGCTCTGTCGTCAAACCACAATGCTCTGTTTGCATTGTCTCCAATGTCAATTTGTAAATCATTATCACCAACCTGAAACGTAACACTTGTACTAAAAAGCGCTCAGAAAAAGTTTCATAAAAACTAACACAGATTTAAATTTCATTCGACGACCTTTTTAATTGAGCTGTTATCAAATCTTCCTACATTCTAATCTACAATAAATTTACCTAATTGTGCATTAAATTAAAAATGATTCTAGTGGATAACGTATTGATAAAATAAACTGGCAACTATAATAAATAAAGAAGTAATAATTGTCTTTTGGTCTTTTCTTTACCTAGTTTTAAAAGATTACATTTACTCTTTTCACTAAACTTTATCCTGGTTATGTTGGTAGGTATTGGATCTCAAGTTCGATTCTTTAATTCTTAGTAGTAACAATCATTTAATCTGTGGTAGTGAATTCTAGAAAAAAATATAGGCATCGAAAACACTGTCGGCATTTAATCTTGGGTTGACCTTTGGGACTTGCCAGTGTAATACTTCAAACAATAATACATTTAGTTGTTTAGATGAATTTAGTACAACATAGTTTTATCTAATACACTGGAAATTGAAAAGTATGTGCTAAGATGTATACAGTCAGCGTCAAAAAGATCTTGAATACAAAATCTCAAAATGATCTTAATATCTAGGAATTATGAGCAAATCAAACTGTTGTGTACTGAATACCAGAACAATGAACAAATAAAACAAAGGAATTAAGATTATTTCGAGTACTTTGCTCGTCAAGATCGATCAGATGCTGAATGTGCAGTTGGGACTTGTAAGCAAGCCGAAGTCGGAGAAGATGCACTGAACAAATTAAAGAAGTATTAAATAATTGCATAGTAGATTTAAAAAAACGTACAGGGAATTAAATAAGAACACTAATCAAGTCTACTCAAGTAGGAGGAGGCGTGAGTTTTTGCATAATCGTATATTTTATAGTCAATAATGTTAGTATGGATCCAGTAATGTCTGTAAGGCTGTCTACGTACTAAATCACGGCTTGATGACCAGATGGCCCAACCCATTTTCCCAATACGGTGCAATCGATCAGCAGTGAAGTAAGTATTTCCACTATAAAATCTTCCGAGCTTCTTGACCGTAAGTAAAAGTACACCATCACATAATAGGCCCTGTAAACCTCAGTAGCTACTTTTTTGGACCCGATGAACTGACAGGTTGGATTTCAGAAAGATCCCACCTCAACTGACCGCTTGTGCTGATGCCGGCAGAACCAAATGTCTACATTGTGATTTGTGTCTCAATGCTTAAAGGTTGAATGTAATCACAATGTCTTGGGTCCGATTCCCGAGAAAAAATTGTTTTGGGTAGTTTTGTTATAAAAATATAACAAAAAGCACAAACGGAATCTTGAATTGTGCATGTGCCCTATAAATAGTACCTACATCTATATCTATGAACTACATGTAACTCAAAAAATATAGCCAGTGAAATAGGAAAGCTCTATAAGGGGTATTGCCTATTTTTCGGTAAGTATTTCAGAAGAGATTACAAAGTTCATGGTAACTTGAAGTGCAAGTTTTCTGAACGATCATTAGAGCAAGATATAACTTTAATGAAAATTTCGAAGCAATTAATGTACAAACTTTTCTTATAAACTTAAATAAGAAAGTTAACAGTTAAAATTGAGCTTAGTAGTGAAGGAATCAACCTTACGAACGAAAGAGAGGTGTTTGAATTCTGGCCTTTCAACTACCAAAAGTAAGGCAGGTTAGCTGGAAGGGTTAGAGAGCTTGTAATTTCAGTTCCTAATGCTCTTTAAAAATAGTTTATCTTATACGTTTAACACTTAATTGTTATTCTTGTTCGAATTACTATTACCAAGTTTGCAAGAGCGCTACATGAGGGAAGCCTGTATTTGATACTTAGTCATAGGTCTTCTTCTTCTGGTGTCAATAATTTACTTTACATTAATTAATAATAAACCGCGCTGGCGTTGTCAGTGACTTTATTTAGATCGTCCACTTCACCAAATAGATAGGTTACAGTGACACAAAATTCACTGTAACCTATTGATTTGGTGAAGTAGACAATGTATTACCATTTATAACTATATGTTACATTTATCCATCCAGCAATTCTGTTGTTATATTTTCCAACCCTGTATCGAGCAATTCATCATTAAAAAGCGCCTTTTTACTCTGCCTCCCTGTTAGCTAGTAAACAATCGATGAATTATTATCACTCGTTCGCAGGCTCTATTCTATTCACTGACGCACTCGAGTACAAAAAGAAAAATAATATTCACCTGTGCTATTATTGCTCTGGTGAAATATGAATTATTCAAAAGGCATGGTGTGTACCAGCGAACTGTTCTGTAATGAAGTAATGGAAGCGCCTTCTTTTATTGGCACATTTACATATATGTGGTGGAACATAATTGGGATGGTTCCACCATGAAAATATAAGCTTTAAACTTTATATTTTATATCGCCTTCATGGAGCCAATTGTTATATTTTTAAGCGTGCGATTAGTCTTTCTTATCATCTTTTTAGATCCTGGCTGTATTCGAAATTTACAATTTCGAGCTGTTTTCCATATTTTCTCTTCTACAGGGGCAACTGCTGCCTGACCAATCTACCCTGAGATAAAAAGCCTGTACCAGTGCATGTGGTTATGTGATATGTTATTTGTTTAAGTTAAAGTCAAGAATGTGGGAAAGGTTTCTGGAACTCTAGAATGTATGATCATAACCTTTATACTAGTTCAAACGGTCTATGTATCCAGCCTTTACTACCAAGAAAATATTCATGTACGATGTCTTATCCAGTACTAAACACTCTGCGGTAAACACCCACAAGGCGTGATTTGTTCCCTGTTTTATTCCTCTAGAAAAAAATCGTCCAGTTTTTAAATTTAGAGCCACAGCTTCATTTTTAATTCCTAGTGCCGGGAAGTACAAAGAAAGTGTCGTAAAATGGTGAGTTACACGTAAAATTGTGAGTTTAAAATCGCGTGCGATTCCCGTTGCTAGGTGTAATGTTACTGCAATGTATTTTTATAGACCAACAACTTATTTTAAGACTATATTTTACCATAGAGTGCTCGTTAGTGAATGACATTTGCATAAAACATATGTGTTTGGCTGTTTAATTAAGCTCAATTTTAACTGTTTTGCTGTTAGCTCTGAGTATCTGTATGAATAAGGACAGATTCTTCTTTCTAGCTATCCACTTTCACAGAATGTATTAACTATGGAAGAGTGTGGCTACTTGGGGAGAGGAAGACATAAGACGAGATGATTGGAGTGAAAAATTACATGGCCAGAAAGTAAGTAAATGAAAGCCTTGGATGCAAGCGGGAACCATTTTAAAATGATAAGGTAGGTACTTAATGTCAAAGTGATCACAAAAATTCTCAAACCTGATCAAAATTCAGCTGAAATATCAAGGGAAATAAATATATTTTTAGTTAATCCTATTATACCTGCGTACATAACGAACGACAAGCGGATATTAAATCGAATAACTTGCAGTGTATCGACAAACGAGTATTTTTTGTTTGTAAAATAAATAACGATGTTTGTGTTTACCTATGTAAATATCCGGCAATGTTTATTTTATGTACCTTGACTGTATGGAAAATACATTTTTATTAGAATAGGCCTATATTCTAAGAAATATAAAATATTATCTTTCGATGGAATTGTATTTGCAATGGAGGTTTAAAAAATATTCTTCGCTGAAACAGATTACAAAATATAACTCGTTCAACAAATGTAACAATTCTAGTCTTATCCATACTTCCATACTAATATCACAGTATAACGAGAGATCTTACAGTAGTTCATCGCGTTTGATGTTTGCGGAAATGCCGCCTTTTGCAGTTTTGTCAGGGTTGTCACAGTTTTTATATATATTTTTTCTGTAATATTCTATATATAACTCCTATACGTTCTCTTTGTTCTGTCAAGGCACATCAACTCACGCTAATTTATATTACTAGGTGATGCCCGCGGCTCCGCTCGCATGGATGTCGGCTATTGCGACTTTTGGTTATATCTCCGGTTCTACTCAACTAATTATGATCAAGCAAACGTAATATTTTAAGTCTGAGTTTTTGGAATTTGGTTTCGATTTCGATTTCGGTTTCAAATTAGATTTCGTTTTCGATTTCGAATTTCTATTTCGATTCCGACTTGAATTTGGATATTGATTCGGGTTCGGGTTCGGGTTCGGGTTCGGGGTTGGATTCGGATTCGAATTCGAATTTCGCTAATCGCTGGGATCGCTAAATTGATGATATATTCTTAAGGAGCCTATCCACGATCAGTTCGCCTGCAGTTTCAAATCGTATTGGGCGGCCTGCAATCGTAAGTCGACAGCGCCCACACACGAAAGCGATTTTGGCCTGGTGGCCATGCCCTGCTGTCAGTTTTGCGGCTACACACGATCAGTTGGGAGTCGACAGTTTCCCATCGTATGATTGCCTGCCGGCAATTGTCTGCTATCGGGCTTGACGACCATGTTACCGACGATCAAAGATGGCGGATTTGAAATTAAAAAAAAAAACAAATCGAGGTTTTCGTGGTAACTAATTACGTATAATAAAATCCATTTAGCGATCCAAGATGGCGGACTTGAAATTTCCCAAAAAGTCAACATGAGCATTGTTTTGGAGGTTTTCAGAGTTGCTAATTACGAATATATTTATTTATTTATTTATTTATTTATTTATTAAATTGTGGAACACAGGTATTACAAAGATCTTAAGCTAATATATAGGTGCTCTATGTCCTACCACATACATGGCGTACAAATTAAAATTAAATGTCGTTATGGTTAATAAATATAAATATATTCCACAACATTCTACACAACGCTATCTAGACCCATGGTAAGCTTTTATAGCTTGTGTTACGGAATCTAGAATGCGGATAAACATACTTATATACTTTTTTTTTTGTAAATGTATACATATTATACATAGAAACACCCAGACCAATGCAAATAGCCATATTCATGCATACAAATATTTGCACTGAGCGGGAATCGAACCCGCGCCTCCTGCGTGGCAGTCGCGTGCACTACCGCCACGCCACAGAGGCTGTCAAGACTTAAAGTTAATATCAGGACTTAAAGTTATGGTTAGTAGATATCGCTTACGAGATTAGGTCATACTGCTCATAACAAAATATTGCTCATAGTGCTCAATACATTTTAATGTCATATATTCATAATTATTATTAAATGGTTTGTATGTCAACGTTATATAATCAAATAAGTCATGAATTAATAATAGTATAATTTAATAAATATTTATAGATGTAATAAATAGTAAGTAACAATTAGAATTTGTCATTCAGATACTCATTGACGGAATAATATGCCTTTTGCAATAACAACATGAGCAGTTTATTTTTAAATTCTTGTAAAGCTTCGGTGGAGCTGAGAGATTTAGGCAGTTTATTATAAATTGTAGGTGCCATGCAGAAGACACTGTTCTTGTACATGGTTGTTTTAGACGCTACTACATGGAGTTTACCTGCTCTACGGCTACTACTTACCGGTGAAAATTTTGCCCAGTTCCGTCTTACAAACATGCACATTTCGAGAACGTACATGGATGGCATTGTTAATAGTTTTAAACTTATAAAATGAGGCTTACAGGTATCAGTGGTATATCATCCATCTAGTCATCTGGGATTGCAACATGAATAACATATTCGTAATCAGCAACTCCGAAAACCATGAAAACGATACCCGTATCGATTTTAGTAAAAATTTCGAGTCCGCCATCTTGGATCGCGAAATGGATGTTATATTCGCAATCAGTGACCCCAAAAACCCTGAAAACGATACCCATATCGATATTTGTGAAAATTTCGTGTCCGCCATCTTGGATAGCTAAATATAGAAAACGAAAAAAAAACAATTTTAACAAACAAAACGAGCCTTGAAAAGAAAATCACGTGATTAGTGTGATTACAAAAATGAGACAGCCCTGAATCCTTAGTACCGAGTAAAATGTATGGGCGTACCGAGTAATACCCCGTCCCCCCACCACCCGTCTCCCCCCGCACGATTGCTCTGTCTAGACGGCTTCGTTGACCGACTGTATGTAGAATGAATCGTTAGACTGTGCTTATATTATAAATGCGAAAGTAACTCTGTCAGTCTGTCTGTATGTTACGCTTTCACGCCTAAACCACTGAACCGATTTTGATGAAATTTGGTATAGGGGGAGATTAGACCATGAGAAAGGACATAGGCTATGTTTGGTCGCGATAAATGACATCCACGCAGGCGGAGCCGCGGGCAAAAGCTAGTTAGTTATAAACCGTTTAAAATTCCTACAAAGTTTATTTTTATTATGTTAGGTATATCGTAAAATACTAAATATTAACGATCAAACTTTTGAATAATTAGTTATAAAGTTTCAACGCGATACTGTATCAAACTGTGTAGTGTAATGTAAATACCTTGAACGTATTCAATATTAACTCTCTTTGAGTACCTATATCGAGAATTATTAATAACAACTTGATATGTTTGTTTAACTTGTAACTTGTAGTAGTTATGTAAACGTTAACATTTTCAGTTTTGACTAATCGAAAATTTACCTTGGCTTAGAATCAATATTGACTTAGAAACATTACATCTTTTAAGGTTCTGTATATCCAATGTAAATTGATACCCCTAATAGCAGGGGTTCCCAAACAGTGATTCGCGATGCCCTGGGGCGGCGGCGCTACGGCATCTTAGGGAAGTTACCTTACGTAATGAGGAAGTAGGTAGAGAAGCAATCGTCTCGTATAGCAGCAACTATATTGAATATACTACTCTGTCAAGAAAGTACCGGGAAAAATCAATATTACACAAAAAATTGTGATTCATCCAAATTTATTTTATCACCTTCAAAGTATGCTCCTTCAGAAACGATACACTTACGCCAACGAATAATCCAATCATCAAAACATTTTTTAAACGCTGTTTCCGGAATTGAGTTCAGTTCTCGCCGCGAATTCTCCTTTATGTCTTCTACTGATTGAAAACTGCTGCCACAAAGTGGTAATTTGAGTGTAAAGAAAAGAAAGAAGTCGGCTGGAGCCATATCTGGTGAATATGGTGGTTGCTCGATGGTATTTGTTGAGTGTTTGGACAAAAATTCGTTCACAATGATGGCCTTGTGCGAAGGCGCATTATCGTGGTGCAAAATCCAAGATTTATCTTTCTACAAATCTGGCCTTTTTCGTCGAATTTGTTCTCTTAAACGTCGCATAACGCTCAAATAATATTCTTTATTTACCGTTTGACCTTCCGGCAAAAATACCGAGTGCACAACACCGCGATAGTCAAAGAAAACAGTCAACATGATTTTGACTTTTGATCGACTTTGACGTGGTTTTTTCGGTTTTGGTTGGAAGGCACCATTCCGAAGCTTGTTGACTAGTATGCATGTCAAACTCGTAAACCCACGTCTCGTCACCAGTAACAACGCGTTTCATGAATGTTGGGTTCGACTCGTGAGATACAGAAAGTTCTCGTGAGATACAAAATGTAAGATGTAAAGAAAGTAATCTGTCACATCTTCAACTTCTCAATCACAAGCAGTACCTTTCCAAGTACATGGAAAGATGCCCAAATTACACCTATCCCTAAGAAGACCCTTCCTCCTTTTCAGAGTATCGACCTATATCTATCCTATCCTTTCTCTCCAAAGTGCTCGAACGACTGGTTCACTCTCAGCTAATTGATTTTCTGTCTAAAAATTCACTCCTAAATCCTTTCCAGTCTGGGTTTCGTCCTGGCCACAGCACCACAACAACCCTGGTTCATATTACGGAAGACATCAGATCGGATATGGAGAATGGTGAGTTAACTGTTTTAGCTCTCTTAGACTTCTCCAACGCCTTTAACAACGTTGATTTTGACGTTCTACTCGGCATAATGCGCTCTCTCGGCATATCTCCGGCAGTGATTGCTTGGTTTCAAAGTTACCTGTTTGGTCGCCGGCAGCGCATCCGCAGCGAAGAAACTGTCTCCACTTGGTGCTCAATATCTGCTGGTGTACCACAGAGTGGCGTGCTATCTCCTCTACTCTTCGCAGTTTTCATAAACTCAATCACTAAACATCTTACTTCTTCCTACCACCTATACGCAGATGATCTGCAGATTTATACTAGGGCCACCCAGTATAAACTGAGGGATGCTGTTGACATTATAAACGAAAATATGGGCAAGATATGCAATTGGAGTAAATCATATGGTCTGAGGGTGAACCCAAGTAAGACTCAAGCTATAGTCATTGGCAGCCCTTACGCTGTCTCAAGAATAGACTGGTCGCATCTCCCTTTTAATCTCCTGTGATGGTACTAATGTGAATCATAGTGACAGAGTCAAAAATCTAGGCATCTACATTGACAGTAATCTTTCTTGGGGCCCTCAACTTCAGGAGGTTAGCCGCAGAATGTTTGCCACAGCGGGGTCCCTGCGTAGGCTTCGCAGTCTGCTGCCAATTACCACGAAAGTTGCGCTAGCGCAATCTCTTTTTCTTCCCACCCTTGATTATGCTGACGCCAGCTATCCAGATCTCACCGAAGACCAACTAAATAAACTTGAGAGACTCCATAATCTCAGTATACGGTTCATATTTGGGCTTCGCAAATATGACCACATTTCCGAATATCGTGCAAAACTCAAGTGGTTACCCATACGCCTTCGCCGAAATGTTCATATTCTTTCACTTCTTTATAACATTCTTTTTCATCCCCTCACTCCAGTTTACTTAAAGGAACGCTTCAACTTTCTATGCGATACTCATTCAAGGACTTTGAGATCATCAGGAAATCTGCAATTGAAAATGCCAAGACACTCCACAATGTTCATGGACAAATCCTTCACTGTCCAAGCTGTTCGATTGTGGAATGCCTTACCGGTCACTATAAGACGTGCGCAATCACTGCCAGTCATTAAAAAAATGGTTACGGCCCACTATTTGCAAGAAAAATAGTATCTGAATGTGTATATATTAGAACTGTGTCCCATAGTATGTATCCTCTACGTATATATATTATTATATATAAGAACTATATTGTAACTCTTGGTAAGTATTTACTGTTATTTATATTACCAATGTCTTCTGAAATATTATTAGTATGTATTCTATATTCTATAATATACCTACATATAAGTACTCCTAATATTTACATATCTAATAATTCTTCTAAAAAAAAAACATTTTAATAATCTCTCAGTACACCAAACTACCCCTAATCTCTCTGTCTGAGTCTTACTCCATCCTATGGTTGCCTGTAAGAGATTGCCTCAGAGCGATAAGGCCGCCAATTGTGTACCACATAAATTGTACCTTTTATTTATTGTAAATATCCTTGGTGAACAATAAAGAATTTTTTATTATTTATTATTACTATAAAGTTCGGTGGCTATCTCTCTCAAACTTGAATGAGGATTTTCAGTCACTATTTCCTTCATTTTTGCGATGTTAACTTCAGTTGCAGACGTTGATGGCCTACTAGAACGAGGCAAATCTTCCATCACATCTCGACCGCTTTTGAACGCTTTGTACCACTCATAAGCACGTGTTTTTGATAAAGTCGATTCACCGTAAGCCTTCTGTAACATTTTCAGTGTCTCCAAACATCAAATTCCATTGGCGATGCAAAATTTAAGACAAACTCTTTGTTCGATGTTTTTGTCCATTATGAAATTCGCAATACACACTAGATATTATTAAACTAAAAACAGCACTGTTTTCAACATAAATGACAGATGTCACTCAAACTCCGCGCCAAAATGGAAAGCAGGTTGTGCCAATCAAACAACAACAAAAAAAAACAAAAATTTGAATTTGGAATTTCAACAAAACAGAAAGGAGACTGAAATGATTACATACAATCTTGGGCCTAGTTGTAAGAAGATGAAACTGGTGTCAATTAATAGCTTATATATTATCAACCTTTCACTGAAAATTCTGCGGATTCTGTCAATCTGAGAACAGAGATATAAGAGATTATGTAAAAGTGAGGTTATGTTACAATCTTTATCTAACAGCTGATTCCTGAAGTGCAAAATGTGTTCGTTTGCACTAATAGTTATTAGGTATATTTACTAGAAAATGTTTGAAAAATCATATGAATGAACGTCAACGACTTCAAGCGATAGGTAGGTAACAGGTAAGGAGATAGGGAAAGGATATCTAAAATAAAATAAAAAATCATTGAATATAGTGTTTTATTCACCTTCTATTAAACATATTTTACATTTTAAACCTGCCAGGATGGTAGCTGGTTAGATGAGGTTACAGGTATTTACTTACAGACTGAGGTGCAAGCCATTGCCGAATCTCTGACAGAATTGTTTCATCGTGTAAGGGCCGTCGGCCCAGTGTATTGCAGTGACCAGTGGATATACCACAATTCACACAGCGATCCATAGTTTCAATAATATCCAATCCACAAGCTGGCGGTAAAATGCAAAATAACAATTCCAAGTGTGAGCGATCTTCGGTGCCCAAGGTGAAAGCAAGGGTCGTACAAGGTAGGCAGGGTCAGAATCCGTAAAATACAAAGCAGTTGTCGTAAAAAATGACGAATACTCGGGAAAGCAGGTGCTTCCTCGTAGTCAAACTTTTTGGTCAAACTGGTTTGACTATGAGGAATTACGTTTCCTCGTGGTCAAACTTTATTGACATTGCACCTTTTTATCACCCTGTACGCACGCAGTTTATGTATGTACAGTCATAGATAACCAAGATAATGTCAAACGTGAAGTGCGGCGATTTCTTTCCTTTATATAATATAATAATTTAAATTAAAATAAAATTAACTTCATTTTAAACAAACAGATCGTTTTTACACTACATGGGGCACACTAAAACCCGCTGCAGGTTCGTGGTCACACCTGCTTGTTACACTGGTGTGACCAACAGGAATTTATTTTACTCCTGGTCACAGCGCCAATAATACAACACTAATAATAATCTTCCTTTTATCATGACTTTACATTATCAACTAGTGCTGTTTTATCGATATATTGACAGACTCTGAGGCGTAACGATAGTGAACGCAGCCACCACGCAGGAGGCGCGATTTCCGTTCCCGTGTTCCGTGTTGATTCAGTGTTGGTAACACCACTATTTTATCTCAAGAACGGCTGTACCGATTTGGCTGAAAATTAGTGGGGATGTAGCGTAGAACTAGGAAACGGTTATAGGATACTTTTGGAATAGGTTCCTGCGAGTCATGAATATTTCTGTGAGCCTGGTGGTACTTTTAGCATCGATTACTAGGCTCGCAGAAACGTCGTTTACGGGATAAGTGTTTCTGTGAGCCTGGTGCTTCATGCATGAAGTACTAGGCTCGGAGAAATACTAATCCGACGACCGACGTTTCTGTGAGCCCAGTAGTCCATGTGAAAGTATTCATAATAAACTACGTTTTTCTCTGTCTACGCTACCACCCAAGTGAAATAAAACAAAACCCCCGTCACAAAAACACTTCCAAAAAGTTGAAAATAAATGGAGTTTGCCTTTTAACTTTAACGGTTGCCATGTCGGGGGACCATAATTGGTTAAGCAATCCGTTATATTATCGGAACAATTCAAGGTCCCCCGACATGGCAACCGTTAAAGTTAAAAGGCAAACTCCATTTATTTGCAACTATTTTGAAGTGTTTGTTGTGACGGGGGTTTTTAAAATTTTTAATTTAATGTTTAATTATACTTTTTAAAGTGACCTACTAGTCAAGCTCTGTCATTTGATACCCATATTGAGGGAGTGATGAAGAAATACGCATTCCGATATGTTGCGGCGGCAGCCATCTTGGACCGTTTTTTTCCAAACATAGCTAAGAACACTCCCGACTAATAGACCTTTCAAACAAAAAACTACATCCAAATCGGTTCATCCGTTTGGGTGCTAGGGTGCCACAGACAGACACACACACACACACACACACTCACTCACTCACTCACTCACTCACACACACACACACACGCACACGCACACACACACCACACCTTGGATAAAACGCTATTTATTTCAAACCATACAAATTTTCGGGGTATTTGGTAATAAGCCGAAATATCGATAGAGATAATGAGGTATAATAAATTATTATAAATAAAAATATACAGCAAGGTATGTGCAAAACTGTAGGTTCAGGCGTCAAAGAATTCCTCCCCATCGACGTCAACCGGGAGGGTGGCCAGTAGGCTGGCGGCATTGCCACGTTGAATGGCAATGCCAATCCTTTGCGCAAGGAATAAACCAGCCCTCTGGTCACGGGTAGTCTCTATTAAACGTTTAGATATTTCTTTGTATAATAGACGTGCTCTTGGACCCCATGATCCCAGCGTCTCGACCCCAAACGGCTCAAATATGTAATTCTCACTTAAACTACTATATTTGCGCCGTTTGAGGGTCTCTGCCGAGGCAGCAGCAGCGCAGGCACAGTCCGCAGTACCTGAAAGATGAGAAGGCGCAAGGGTGTCAACACATGTTGCATCCCACACCATGGGGATGGTGTCACCGCACTAATTATTAAGTGATAAAATTGGTGGTGTGACTAACAGGAAAAAAAATCCTGTTAGTCACACTAGTGTGACAAACTGGTGTGACTACGAGTCTGCAGGGGTTTTATCCTAGGTTCATCTTTTTTATTTCACTTGGGTGGTAGACAGAGAAAAACGTAGTTTTATTATAAGTACTATCACATGAAGTACTAGGCACACAGAAACGCTAATTGCGGGATTACTATATCTGTGAGCCTGGTACTGTTAACATGGACTACTGGGCTCACAGAAACGTCTGTCGTCGGATTAGTATTTCTGCGAGCCTAGTAATCGATTCTAAAAGTACCAGGCTCACAGAAATATTTATTCCGTGACGATCCGCGATCAGACCCACAGGAACCTATTCCCAGCATGAAAAGTATCCTATAACCGTCTTCTAGTTCTACACTACATCCCCACTAATTTTCAGCCAAATCGGTACAGCCGTTCTTGAGAATAAAATAGTGTTACTAACACTGAATCAACACGGAACATGGGAATGGAAATCGCGCCTCCTGCGTAGCGACTGCGTTCACTATCGTTACGCCACAGAGTCTGTCAATATATCGATTAAACAGCACTAGTTGATGATGTCAAGTCATGATAAAAGGTGATGTATTTAATTATTGGCGGTGTGACCACGAGTAAAATAAATTCCTGTTGGTCACACCAGTGTAACAAGCTGGTGTGACCACAAGTGTGCAGCGCACTAAAAGGGTTTTGACGCAGAATGTGCACTTCGCAAAATGTGCACTCGTGCATTTCGCATTTGTTGCACTTCGCAGAATGGGCAATTCGCAGAATGTGCACTTTTGAGATATTATCCAGGTAATGTGTAAAATGGTATGGAAATAAAAATAATGTTTCAGTATTTTCGTTTATATTATAAAAAAATTGAACCATACATAACATAACATAAACTCACGCCCGTATTCCCCGAAGGGGTAGGCAGAGGTGCTAGCACCCACGTTTCGCCAGTTTATGTTTAGGTCCCAATGTAACAGGTGGCGAGCCTATTGCCATTAACCGGGCACTTATAAACCTGCGATAAATACACACATAACTTCGAAAAGCATCGAAAAGTCATTGGTGTGTGCCATGGTAAACCTGGGATCGAACCCGAGACCTCATCTCAGCAGTCCATTACCCATACCACTAGGCTACCGCGGTTCTTTTGTTCTAAATACAAATTAAGTCATGAGGATTAATTACACTCGTAAACTATTATATATTACGATGTTAACAGTAAATAATAATAAAAAGAAACTAATATGCTTTATTATTATTCACTTATTTAAAATGCAATTTCCAATCTTAATGAGGAATTGCATACTTTCTATACCATACTTTGTAAAATACAAAGAAACGCCATTTTGTCCCGACAAAAAAAATTGAGAGTTCACCTCCCCTGATCATAAAGTAATTGATTGATTGATTGATTTATTGTTTAATGTTATTACAGGTAGGTATACAATATGCGCCTATTAATATTTTAAAATTTCACTCGCTTGTCTGTCACCTTTATGAGAAAAAAACCATACCATTTTACATTATCCGCATAATATTTCGAAATTTTGCTCATTTTGCGAACTGCACATTTTGCGAATTGCCCATTTTGCGAAGTGCCCATTTTGCGAAGTGCCCATTCTGCATCAAACCCACTAAAAGTTTTGGACTTCTAGCTAATCGCATATAGCATAAAAAATATTAATATACACTTTATTGATTGACTGTACCCACGTTTAACTAAATAGCTATACAGGGAGGGTCGTTAAATAAGTTTGACCACGAGGAATCGTAATTCCTCATAGTCAAATCAGTTTGACTAAAAAGTTTGACCACGAGGAAGCACCCCTCAAAACGCATCGGAAAACACGAAACGATGAGCAAACAAAAACAGTCAGCAACTGTCTAGTGTCAATGTTAGTCAGCTGCATTTGTAGTCTATGTCAGTGACATAGACTACAAATATAAGAGAGATTTAAATCGATATGAAATCGATAATCATTAATATTGGTTTTTCAGTAATTAATTCATATTTGATTTAATAATATGACTGTAATTATTCTATTATTATAGTGCATTTAATTACTTTGAGTTGCTACTCTGTACAATTTTAAATGATTTCAAAACACGTTAATAAATTAAAAAAAAAAATTACAACAAATATTTTAGTGTAATCGATTACTCTATTGATAATCTCACGAAAACTATTTTCTCATATTTCTCCGCATCCAGATTGAGAATTGAGGTGATTTTTCATATTCTAAGATAGAAAAATATGACTAATTTTTTAGATCATATCTCAACTTATTACATTTGGGCCCACCATTTTCCATCTCCTTTCAGAAATAAACAAAACATTCATTCCCGATACTTTGTTGACTGAATGTATATACAAACAAATAAAAATTGAATTAAACTATTATCCACTGAGTCTATTGCGTTTTATTTGGTGATTTTTTATTATGTAGGTACACTGATTTATTAATTTTATTAAATCGAAAAAAAGCAAAATACGAGTATAACGAAACTTCATGATTTTTTTTTTCAAACACGTTCTATTTTACAAATTATATTACTCTGAGATAATTATATTACACTTCAAACTATGAGACAACTACGATCTTTAGTCTCTCTCCATGACCATGGATACTGAAAAGTAACTTAAACTAATGAATCGGTAAGTATAAATAATAAAATAACACACACATTATATGAGGAATTCGTAAACAACGAAGAAAATTTATACAACAATCGTACTCAAAATGTTTTACCCTGAAATACAGCTTCATTCTACTATTTCTTTCTGTCCCAACCTACTCGTACAAACTACAATATAATGGCACACAAAACCTACATAAAATGGCGTGAGTAAAAAGGAAATATTTTTGTATCGTGTCATGTCTATCTCCGAGCCGTCACTTCGTAGCCCATCCAAATGCAATTCATACAAAAAGGCTCGTATATCGTTAAAAATACGAGGATTCTCCGGGCTTTATTTCAACTTGCCAGCCGTTGTGACATAGTGTGCCGGGACGCTTATACAGAGATAGTATTTCCGGCTTCGTGAACCCGAAATTTATAGCTGTTTGCTTGCGCCCCGCACGTCAAGTGGAAACGTTGGCCGTTTAACAATTTTGATCTGTGATACCAAGTTGATAAGGATTAACCTGCTCAGATATGTTTATTTATTGTCTGAGTGTTTTAACCTTAATATAATAACTAGAAATAAAATTGTTTCGTTCACTAAAGTTCTATTGGACAGAGAATATTATTTTCAACTAGTTCATGTTTTTACCAGCGACCAAAAGTAACCAGAGGGTCAATTCTCGTAATACAAGTCTGTTCTAAATTCAGTTTTGTTCCAATCTCACATATCAAAAACAGTACTCTCTCGTTTAACATTTGATAAATTGATATTTGATCAATACTGAACATTGAACAGATTTTAATTACGATAATTGGAACCCAGGTATCGTTAAGATCTATGTTAGGTCCTAACTCCGGTTCCACTCAACCTTTGCAAGCCATACATACCTAAGGCAAATTTAAGCCCGATCGAAATACTTTAAAAAAATGAAAAGAGTTTTGTACCATACAATGGACTATCCATATCCATAGCTTAATATTATAAACGCGAAAGTAACTCTGTCTGTCTGTCTGTATGTTACGCTTTCACGCATAAACCACTGAACCAATTTTGATGAAATTTTTGTATACATTAGACTACGAGAAAGGACATAGGCTATGTTTGGTCGCGATAAACGTGGGCAGAGCCGCTAATATATTTATATTTTTGCATCCATCGAGAACAAATCGACAAGAATTTCAGTAAAAATACGTTCAGTATAAAATATTTTTTTAAATATCTTCTATACACACAGACACAACTAGATTTAGAGTTGTCAAGCCACATTATATCGATACCCATGTCCAATAACTGCTATTACATATTAATGGAATCAATGAGTCTATTGTGTAGCTAACATCGATTCTGTCAATATGACTGACGTATGACAGGCGTTAAGTGATTTCACAAGATCCGGCATATAAAATGCCACTTGACATCGCCTCCAATATATACATACAATTATATTTACAGGAGTAGACGTGATTTTGGTATATGTTATGACGAATTATTATTTTATAGACATGGCATGCAGGCACATCGCGAATATCAAAAAGGGCGCAAACACTATTAAGTGAAAATGCATGTTTCGTAATTTATTAGAGTATTTGACGTATTAGAATCAAAATCTTTAATTTAATTGTGACGATTACTTGATTTTAATAACAGTATTGATTAACACATCCTGATCTATAATCCGGATGAATAAATAGATAAGGATGTGATCCAAAAGGTTCTAACGATAAGTCACTAGTAGGCACACAATACTATTATTATGTAATACTATGAAATTATTCAACATCAGTGTTCTGTTTCAAATAAAAACCACAATACTGGAACAATAAAATATCAATTTATCAACCCCAAAAAGAAAATACGAATGAACGAATAACCTAGAATCACTTTCAGAATAACCTAGATTTCTCTAACGCCGCCAACTACATGCTACACTAGTACCTAACCATATACTACATCGATTTGAAACTGCAGAGCTCAACAGACGCCCCTGGTGTCTCCTAGCCACCGATATCTGCATCGACACGTCAGTTCTCTGCAAAATCCCCAGGGAGCAACTTGTCATGCATAATTAAAGATGGCAACGCACTTGCGCGTTTGAGTCAGATTATGTTTCTTATTATTTATATTACCATACACTTCGTGACACTTTTTTCTTATGAAAGTAGTAAATGAAAAAAGAAAAATTTTCTGATATTTGTTTCAAACTAAAATTTTCTCATTTTGTGGGTGTTTTTAGATAAAACTTTTTAGTATGTCTCTTTATTGTACACCAAAAAAAAAATTGGTAAACAGTGGTTGTTTATAATACGAGGCCTTATCTTAAATAGGTCTTTTTAGTAGTGTCGAAACCTTTAAGATACCACCTGAACGGGACTAGCGGTGGGGTGGCTTTATCTGAATCGAACCAACCTGGGAACCAACATGGGAGCCTATTGCGGAGGATAATGAAAGAAATTCCCTGGGATTATTAATTAATTTATACAACCACGCCTTTATCCTCATAGGGTTAGACAGAGGTGAATTAACACCCTTATTTCACCAATCATTGAATTCAGTCCCACATAATAGGGGGTGAGCCTATTGCCGCCTTCCGGACATTATTGTTGACTCAAGCCGTGCATCCGAGGCTGAGTCTAGGCTATATATACATATTTGTCGGATGTTAAATAGTCCTATCCCTTAGTCGCCTTGTACGACACCGCATCGGAAGAGATAGGGTAGTTTTTTTTTTTTTTATCGTGCGAAAAATCCCCACGGATACCACCACCACGGAGCCGGTGGAGGCGGTTATGTCGGACTCGAACCGACTAAAACGCACGCCGTCTTGGGTCCTTGGTTGCCGGAGGTGAGATTGCCAAAAGCATATCTCTCGCACCCCGGCAGACCCAGGACCATCTCTATCGAGATGGCCCCCTTCGGGTTGTGGGGACCACAGTGTCCCCATCTAGCCCCGGTTACGGGGAGGTGCATTTTGCGCCGCCGCCACGGCCTGCTTCTGCTAGGGTGACAGGTGGCTCCACCGGTCACCCCCAGGCCAGCGCTCATGGAGGACGGAGGTCGTTCTGCGACCTCCGACGTCCGGTTCGTCTTCGCTCTGCGCGGGCTTCCCGGGCCCGGAGTCTGGTCCGGACCCGACCGGCCGCCTCCTTCTCGAGCATTACTTGCTCGCAGAAGGAGACAGGCGCACCCCAAGCGTTCGCGCATCGTACCATCGCTGTGAGCAACGTGGCGAGTGTGAGGACTCCCACCCCCAGAGCCGCCACTAGGACCCGCCTCGGCGTGTCCCACGCCGGGCACTCAGTCAGTGTGTGCAGCTCCGTGTCCTCGCTCGCATCACAGTGATGGCACTCGGACGTTGGCTCCTTCCGGATCGGACACAGGTAACTCCCGAAACACCCGTGTCCGGTGATCACCTGCGTCAGCCGGTATGAGAGGCTGCCGTGTGGCCTCTCTAGCCACTCCTCCATGATGGGTCTTACCGCCGCTATTACGGCGTGCCCTGCGCTTGGTCGCCCAAGTCGTAGCTCCCATTCCGCTACCAAGTCCCTGTGGAGCTGAGACCTCACGGCCCGAATTTTATCAGGCTCGGGTTCCCGTCCCTGCTCCCGCGCCTCCTTTCGATACCGATATAGCATCGAAAGAGATAGGGTAGATCAAATTCTACTGTGCCGGGAATCACGCAGCTAATTTATATTATGTTACAAAAGTTACAATAGAATCATGGAGTCAAAAACATTACCCTCCTTCCTTCGGCAGTCGGGAAAAAGACACACACTGACACACTGGCGCGCAACCATGGATGCCACTACCGCAGAAGGTTGGTTAAGTTAAAAAAAAATGTATGTGCGGTATGTATATGTTTTGTTTGTGTGTGTGTGTTTGGCAGTATGTGAGGGTGTATTCGTATGTGTTCATCTACTGTATAAAAATAAGTCGGGTTTTCCTTCCTGACGATATAACTCCAGAACGCACGAACCGATTTCCATGGTTTTGCATTCGTCGGAAAGGCCTCAGGCTCCGTGAGGTTTATAACAAAGAAAATTCAGATATCAGCGCGGGCGGAGCCGCGGGCAACAGCTAGTATATTATGTTTATGAGCGGTGACTTCCAATTGTTTAGACCCCGATAAAACAGGTGTTGTCTGCTCTATTGGGGCCACTAGATTCATTACTAATTTATTGTGCATATCACTCATTAACTGCTGCATAATAATACTAATAGATTTAGAGAGCCACTGGAAAATGATAATGAAGGTACTAAGTATGTTAGTTATGCGATAATTGGTGTTAAGTCTCTTATTTATTAATACCTAATACAAACATAAACATGAACTCACGCCTGTATTCCCCGAAGGGCAAAGGTGCTAGCACCCACATTTCGCCAGTTTATGTTTAGGTCCCAATGTAATAGGTGGCGAGCCTATTGCCATTAACCGGGCACTTATAAACCTGCGATAAATACACACATAACTTCGAAAAGCATCGAAATGTCATTATTGGTGTGTGCCATGGTAAACCTGCCCGGCGGACGAGCCGTCCGGGTACCGGCCCATAGTGTTGCTCGACGAGGTGGGCAAGCTCTTCGAAAGAGTGATTGCCAAGCGCCTCGTCGAGCACCTCTCTAGAGTGGGGCCGGACCTAGCGGACACGCAGTACGGCTTCCGCCGGTGGCGTTCCACTGTGGATGCCATCATGTGCGTGAGGACTCTGGCGGAGGAGGCGGTTGCCCGGGGCGAGGTGATGTTGGCGGTGTCCTTGGACATCTCCAACGCGTTCAACACCTTGCCCTGGAGTTGCATC
Organism: Eilema sororculum; assembly: GCA_914829495.1. Classification (NCBI taxonomy): domain Eukaryota; kingdom Metazoa; phylum Arthropoda; class Insecta; order Lepidoptera; family Erebidae; genus Eilema; species Eilema sororculum. Next base: position 8,324,161 of record OU618532.1, read on the forward strand.
AGGGAGGCGCTCGTGTACCACGATGTGCGTGTCTACCTCCGCCGCATAGTCGGGGCGTACCTGACGGAGAGGGCCGTCATCTACCCAAGTGCGACCGGCGTCGGTAGTCGTGAGATGTCGTGCGGTGTCCCACAGGGATCGGTCCTGGGGCCGCTCCTGTGGAACATCGGATACAACTGGGTGCTTCGCGGTGAGCTCGCGTTCGGTGCCACCGTCACGTGCTACGCGGACGATACGCTAGTGACGGTGAGTGGCGCTACACACCGCGAGGCGACCCAGAGGGCCACGACCGCTGTTGCTCAAGTCATGGATCGGATCCGGCGGCTGGGTCTCGAGGTGGCTCTGCACAAATCCGAGGCCGTGTTCTTTCATGGTCCTCGGCGCAGGCCACCCCCGGGATCCAGCTTGACAGTAGGAGGTACTCCCATCGACATCAAGCCCCGGTTGAAATACCTGGGGCTCGTACTCGACGGTCGGTGGGACTTCGGAGAGCACTTCCGAAGTCTGCGCCCCAAACTTTTGGTGTCAGCTAACGCGCTGATGCGGCTGCTGCCCAACTTGAGGGGCCCAGAGGACTCCTGCAGGAGACTCTACGCGGGTGTCGTGTGGTCCATGGCCCTGTACGGGTGCCCCGTGTGGGCGGACGCCCTGCAGGCCAGGTTCGTGCAACTGCTGCATGCGCCGCAGCAGACGATGGCCTGCAGAGCCATTAGGGGGTACCACACGATATCCTTTGAAGCGGCGAGTCTCCTAGCCGGATCGCCACCGTGGATCCTGGAAGCGAGATCCCTTGCGGCACTGTATCGGTTCCGTAAGGAGGCGCGGGAGCGGGGATACGATCCCGAGCCCGAAGACATTCGGGCCGAGAGGTCCCGGCTCCACGGGATCATGGTGGCGGAGTGGGAGCGACGACTTGAGCAACGACGCGCAGGGCATGCCGTCATAGAGGCGGTAAGGCCCATCATGGGGGAATGGCTCGCGAGGCCACATGGCAGCCTCTCGTATCGACTGACGCAGATTATCACCGGGCACGGGTGCTTCGGGAGGTATCTGTGTCGGATCGAAAAGGAGCCAACGTCCGAGTGCCATCACTGCGACGCGAGCGAGGACACGGGGCTGCACACGCTCACCGAGTGTCCGGCATGGGCCGGACCGAGGCGGGAGCTAGACACTAGCTGCTGGGTGTGAGAGTTCTCACCCTCGCCACCCTGCTAACAGCAATAGTCCGCTGCGCGGACGCGTGGGCGGCCGGCGTCTCCTTCAGCGAGCAGGTAATGGTCGTGAAGGAGACGGCGGAGCGGGAGAGGCGGCGCGAGTGAGAAAGACTCGCGGATCGCGCCGCCCGCGCGCGCAGGCAACTCGGGCGTCGGAGGGCACTGACTGACTTCGTCCCCCATGAACGCGGGCCTGGGGGTGACGGGTGGAGCCGCCTGTCACCCCAGCAGAAGCAGGCCACGGCGGCGGCGCGCTGAATAGTGCGCCTCCCCATTCCGGGGGCGAGTTGGGGACACCGTTGTCCCCCCTCCTGAGGAGGGCCAGACCGTAAGGGATGGCCCTGGGTCAGCCGGGGTGCGAGGGATATGTCTTTGACAACCTCACCTCCGGCCTAGCACCAAGACCCACAGTCGGCGTGTGGTTTTACTCGGTTCGAGTCCGACATAACCTCCCCTTCCGGCTCCGGCAGGGGGGGTATCCGAGGGGATTTCCGCACGAAAAAATAAAAATAAAAAAAGCCATGGTAAACCTGGGATCGAACCCGAGACCTCGTCTCAGTAGTCCATTACCCATACCACTAGGCTACCGCAGATACATGAACCAGACAAAACTAAACTACTGATTTGAATGTGGCTGAAGATTTCTTTACGTGTTGCTTCCCGGTGGAGAATAAAACCTGATTATTGAAAAATCACGCTCTAAAAAGTGACAAACAAGAAAATATCAAGGATAGCTGAGCCGTTGTCGTATGCCACTTTTCTCTAGAATATATAGTTTTGTTAGAGTAAGTGGCATACGACCACGGCTATCCTTGATATTTTCTTGTTTGTCACTTTTTAGAGCGTGATTTTTCGGTAGTCAGGTTTTAGTTTTAAACTTAATTTTTTAAATCATTTTGGGGCAATGTAAAGCTAATATTTTATATATATTCGAAATGTACTCATTAAGCACTTTCATTTGATGCCAAACACGGCATATTTATGTCAAATTTATTTTTTAACACAATACCTTATGAGCGCTAGAGGGAGCCACACAAGATTTAGTGACACGTCATATAGCCTTTAACCATCGGACAATCAAACCGCTTGTAACGATAGCTCATCTGTCGAGTTCTAATTACTAGTTGAGGAGCTATGAGGGAACAAATGAACAGACATATATACATAGCCTGTCAAAATCATAACCCTCCTTTTGGCTTCGCCGTAGTTAGGTAAAAATAGGGCCACCCAATCTCTTTCTGGGGGTGTCGTAGAAGACGACTAAGGGCTAGGGCTGTTCTCCATCTGACAGTAAATATACAGCACATAAATAAGTAGGTAGTCCCATGTAATAAGGGGCAAGCCTATTACGTCAAACAGGTGTTTGACGTAATAGGCTTGCCCCTTATTACATGGGACTGAAACTCATAATCAGGGAGACCTTGAACCGTTCCAATAATATAATAGACTGCTTATCCAGATAGTCCCCCGACATGACAACCGTTGAATCAAAATATTACTAGGTATATAAAATGTTAAAAGGCAAACACAATCAATTTTCAAATTTTGGAGGTGTCTTTTGTGACGGGGGTTTTGTATTTTTTTAATTCTTTTAATAAAGGTAGATTCATCAAGTTAATAAACTTAAGCATGAACCTTTTTAAGCATAACTCTCCATAAGGAATGCGAATTTCAAGTTTATTTTATTTAGTTTATTAATTTACGTTTTTATTTTCCATCATACGTACCTATATCTTTCACCTTGGAGTCCGAGATCCGTTATTTCTCCTCAAGTTATTATTATACGTTTTTTGGAAGCGGCTGCCGTCTGACCTCTCAATCCAAAATACGCCGGACACTCATCCGTGAATCAACAGGTGGCGCCGACTTGCAGCAAAAGTGGACTAATAATATTATATTTATTATATTTAATATTAATAATATTGTATAATATTCATTATTATTAATTTGAATTTTGAATTCCACCACTGGACCATAGGCCTAAAATTGGGAATATTAAGAGGCTTTGAGGCTTGAGACTCCCTCGCCAGACGGGTTCATACAGGGTTATATTTCGAGATTTCCTGCTCTCGTAGTGATAACGTCTGCGTATTTTTCCATTAATCGCCTCTTACTACACCCTTCGAATGTGAAAGGGTGGTGATACTTACATTCTTTCTCAGATGGATAAAGAGAGATGAAGTTCTCATTATACAGCTGATGAATAAATTCGCTAATACGAACAGTATTTTGCATTTGCAACTATCAATATGCAATGCATACCATCCCCATCAGAGCACTGTAGAACCGTATTAGATTAACATTCTACTCGCTCCTCGTCTCATAGTTTCATTGTATGTAAAGATGTGATACAGTAGGTTAATTCCGTTAGTTATTTGTGCTACTTCTATTAGTCATAGTCATAGTCATTTATTTTTCAATATAGAACAATAAAATTGTTTCTTATTGACGTCAATTTTAATTCTACTTAATCTAAGTTTACCACCGCTTCCAAGGCGCTGGTGGAGAAGAAACGGCGCAACAAACTCCACTGCGGCATTTTTTGGGACGTCAATTTACAATATTTATTTTCTTAAAGCTAAATGTCAACAAGTATATAAAACTCTTTATAATTAAGAATTAAAACAAAGTTACATAATGTAACAAATAAGTCACAAAAGTAATACAGTACCATGCTGTAATTATAGCAATTTACGAGGGGCCTGCACCAGGCTCAAGCCAGACATTTTTATCTTTCAAGTAATCATCTATCCTATAATATGCCTTTTTGGATAAGGTGGTTTTTACAAAGGTTTTGAATTTATCGTCAGGCATACCAAGGATCGATTCTGGCAGTTTGTTATAAAAACGTATACCATCCCCCTTAAAGTGTCGCGCGCGCATCTGTCAGCGACGGATGTAATGTTCGCTTAAGAAATGGCAACGTCGATAGTTAAGTGCAATTCGTGTAATGTCGTCATTAACGAGCTGTTGGCATATTTACAAAATAAATTATCAGTCGCGGATGAAGATACGTTGATTAAAATATGTGTATCAACTTTTACTAGCGCGGAAATAAAGAAAGCAAAGTCGTTACTTTTTGACACGGTACCTACTACGACTAGAATAATTGTGCGTAAAAGTAATAGAAAAGAACATCGTGATTTAGCCGATATTATATCGCTTCTCAAGATTGTGGATCCGGACGTTATACCGATCTTTGTAGCTCGAGATCTGAGTAAGCTGCCGCCAATAACATTTGATCATCTGGATGTGTCTCAACTTTTAAAAGAGATGACTATCTTGCGCGAGGAAGTAAAGATCATAAAATCGAATTATGTCACCTGGGATCAGGTGAAGGAGGCCAAGTTGAGTAGTGGCAATGATCAGCATCGTGAAATAGCGTTAGATATACGACGTTATAATTGCACTACGAACTGTGAGCGTGGGGTAGAAAGTGGTGTTCATAATAGCGTACAGTGTTCCCCGAGCCCGACTGTTCCCCTCTTGCATGCAGAGAATATTATGCAATCTAGGAATGCATTAACACCCGTGCAAACTAATAATGTATTGCAGAATGATAACGTTATTGAATCCATGTCAACACGTATCGGGATTGATGCGTCGCCCTTACAAGAAACCGGTTTTGTAGCGGTGCAGTGCGAACGATCTGATGATATTATATCGCTCCAACTGAGTAGTAATAATATTGTCAACGCAGGGTCGGACTCGGAAAACGTTATAGCGGCGACAATATTTGAATCACCAGGCAGTAATGCAAATATTGAAGATCAGTGGGTAAGAGTGGTAAAGCGTAAGATGAAACCTAGATATCGGTATATGGGGCAAACAGGCAAGTCTAGCGAGAACCAAGAGAAGTTTAAAGCCGCAGAGATGAAGTTGCCAATATTTATTACAAATGTGCATACCGACACACTGGAATCTGATATTGTGGATTACATATTCCGAAGAACTAAAGAAAGAGTAAGTCTGCAAAAGTTAAATATTAAAAAAGGAAAAGAACATCACAATGCGTACAAATTATTTGTCTCGAGAGACAAATTGTCGGTATTCCTGGACGAGCATCTTTGGCCTCCTGGAATCATATTCAGACGGTTTGTAAACTACAAGCAACAGAATTTTAATTCTAAGTACGGCTCTGATACTAATAATCATCATGGAGTTACAGCAGTTTAATATATCATCGTTTAATTGTAAAGGTGTGAAAAGGTCGATAAAGTGCGTTACGGACCTGTGTAAACTGTCACCTATTGTCTGTCTACAAGAAACGTGGCTACAAGAAGGAGAATTGCCGTATTTGGGGACCATTGACGACCGCTTTGGTGCCACCGGAACGTCGGCCATGGACCCGGTGGAAATAATTCGTGGGAGACCGTATGGAGGAGTAGCTGTGCTATGGAGAAAGGATCTATTCCCAAATGTGTCAGTCATACAGTGCGGTAACCCTCGGGTATGTGCTATTAAAATAGTGAATAATAATAGAACAATTTTAGTGATTACCGTATATATGCCCGTTAACGAGTTGGGTAATCTGCCGGATTTTATGGACTGCCTCGGTACGGTGAGTGCTGTAGTTAATGAATATAATGTAGAATCTGTTTATGTGATCGGTGATTTGAATGCACATCCCGGTACATTATTTATGAAAGAACTTTTGAACTTCTGTGAGGAAGAAAAATGGATTTGCATAGATTTAGAAAAGTTAGGGTTAACTAGTGATACTTATACTTTTATAAGCGAATCATGTGGCACTAGAAGCTGGTTGGACCATTGTATTGTAACGCAGTCTGCGCTTAGTTCCGTGTCAAATATATATGTAAAAAACGATGTTCAGTGGTCTGATCACTATCCTCTGATAGTGGAGTGTAATTTTAGTTTAGTAGTGCCCAAAACCATTGACAACATTTTATTGTCTCGCAATAAGGTGACATGGGGGGACAGAACTAAAGAACAAGTAGAAAAATATTATGCAGAGTGTAATAAAAGGTTAAAAATTATAGATTTTCCTAAAGAGGTAACCGGTTGTTGTGATGGTTTTTGTCAGGACATTGCTCATGTAGCCATTATAGATAAATTGTATTGTGACATTGTCTGTGCGCTTAGTGACTCCGCAATGTGTAGTGCGGTCATCTCCAACCATAAGAAAAGAGTTCATGTGCCGGGGTGGAACAGACACGTCAGTGCCGCACACAGGTGGGCCAGGCAGATGTTTAATGTATGGATGGAGCATGGCAAGCCCCAAAATGGTGAAGCATACGAAGAGATGCGTAAAAGTAGATCCATCTTTAAGTCTAAACTTAAGTGGTGTCAAAATCACGAGGAGCAAATAAAGATGGATATACTAGCATCTAAATATACGAGTCATGATTTTAAAGGCTTTTGGAAAAATACACAAAAACTAAACGTACGGCCTGGCCTGCCTGTGACTGTCGACGGTGTCGCAGGTTCTAAGCAGATAGCTGACCTTTTTCGGCAACACTTCTTTGTTGAGCCGGTAAACCCTCCAGTAATGGATCCACTGGAGTTGCTTGGTATGGACCTCCGTTCTAGCCCAACGGTATATTTTTCAGCCAAAGATGTGGCCAATGTGATCAGGTCTACATCCAGGGGTAAGTCACCGGGTCATGACGGGCTCAGTATTGAGCATCTTCAGCACGCCGGCCCACACTTACCTAGAGTGCTGTCCCTATTGTTTAATTTATGCGTGACTCATTCTTACTTGCCCACTGACCTGATGAGAACTATTGTGATCCCTATAGTAAAGAGCAAGACGGCTGACCTGTCTGACAAGGGAAATTATAGACCTATTTCCCTAGCATCCGTAGTTGCAAAGGTGCTGGACGGGCTGCTTGAGACACAACTAAATAAACATATACAGCTGCATGACAACCAGTTTGGTTTTCGTGCTGGGTTATCCACTGAAACCGCGGTGCTGTGTCTCAAGCATACCGTCAAGTACTACACTTCGAGAAATACACCCGTCTACGCATGTTTTCTTGATATGTCTAGAGCTTTTGACTTGGTCTCCTATGATGTGCTATGGGGAAAGCTCAAAGACTTGGGCTTACCCGTGGAACTTATTAGCATTTTTAGGTACTGGTATGGAAGTCAGGTTAACCAGGTAAGATGGGCGGGCGTGCTGTCAGAGCCGTATAGTTTGAAGTGTGGTGTTAGACAAGGAGGGCTAACGTCTCCTTCCCTTTTCAATCTATACATTAATGCACTGATCGAGGCGCTCAGCAGGCAGCACATTGGTTGCCATATCGATGGCATTAGTGTAAATAATCTGAGTTACGCAGATGATATGGTCTTGCTGAGCGCGTCGGTCAGTGGTATTAGGTCTATGCTGGCTACATGTGAGCAGTATGCTTGTCAACATGGATTGATCTATAATGTAAAAAAGAGCATGTACATGGTCTTTGAGGGTGGGGGTGGGAAATGTCCAGAGGTACCAGCCATACAATTACAAGGCGTTCCGCTTGAACGAGTTACGCAATTTAAATACTTAGGACATATTGTCACCTCTGACCTTAACGACAATGCGGACATCGCAAGGGAACGGAGGGCTCTGGCGGTGCGAGCGAATATGATAGCCCACCGATTTAAGCGCTGTACAATACCGGTAAAGGTAACGCTCTTCAGAGCATTTTGTACGTCCTTTTATACGTGTAGCTTGTGGGCGGATTATAAGCAAGCATCGTATGGAGCTCTCCGTGTACAATACAATAATGCCTTTAGGAAATTAATGGGCCTGCCCTGGCGCTGTAGTGCATCGGGCATGTTTGCGGCGGCGCGAGTAGACTGTTTTTACACCATAATGCGTAAGCGAGCCGCATCGCTTTTGCGCCGCGTCAGGGCAAGTAATAATGTGGTCTTACACATGATTGCAGACAGATTGGATTGTGTATATATGAATCACTGCTGTAGGCTGCATATTGTAAAGTAATTTCATCAATTTCATATTTTTAATCAATTTAATAGTAATTTTATTTTTATTTATTTTAATTTTATTAGTTGAACATTAATTTAATTATATAGGTAATTAATTCATAATTTTCACTGTTTAAACTCTGATTTTAATTTTATTATTTGGGACAGTGTAATCAATCTTAATTTATTCTGATGACATTATTTTAATTTTGACTCATATAATTGATTTAAGTTAGGAATTTGATGAATATTTTATTTTATTTAATTGTGTGTTAAGTTTGATTTTAATTGTTATTTTATATTTAATTTAGCTAGCGACATACCTATGATCAAATGCACACTGTTACTAACATAGCTTTTAAGTGTATTGTATTACTAACAGTTACCTATATGGACATTGTTCCGAAATAAAGTTTCATTATTATTATTATTATTATTATAAAAGAATCACTAACGAAGTAAGAAGTAGAAGTCTATGTTTGTTACGCAAATTTCTGTCTGTATTAATTTAGCCGTGTTGGTTCCAGTAGAATAGAACCACCCCAGCTCTTCCTGTGTAAAAACTGTAACTAATGGATAGGGCTGTTCCCCATCCGACAGTAAATATAAAGCAATAAGCTCGCCCCCTATCACGTCGTGGGACCGAAAACAATAATTGGCGTAACGTGGGTACTAATACACCTCTGCCTATCTCTCTTCGGAGATTTATTTAGTGGTTGTGACATTTGAAAGTGTTTTTTTAAACAACAAAGTGTTTCTGTGTAGATTACAAAGCTGAACAATCCTTATTTCTTCTCACTGATAGCACAAAAACTCTCCAGTGAGCTCTGGCTGGCTATCCTACTCACCGCCGTGTAGTCGTTGGTTCGGTTTGGTGGCTCGTTTCAAGCTCATCTACTATCCTACTTAATGGACGAGGTTTTGGCATAGGTTTTCCTCTTGGAAATTGAACAAATAAGACGGCAAAAGCTTCTGCTAAAACTAGGACAATCCAAATATTATATATCTTGATTATATTGAGAATAGTACAGCGGAAATATACTTGCCCATTTCCTGACGTACAAAGTACACTGTATGAATTCGTTGGAGAGAAAAGTATAAACGTTTTCAACTTAAAAACAACATAGACTTCTGTAATATGCCTGTCTAGTGGATTTCACTTGGGAAGTTGGGAACTAATCAAGTCGTACATATCGATCGCTGTGATTCACACCACAAATCACAGATGCTTTTTTATATTTTTTACTATTGAGCCATATTTAAACTTTTTATCTAGTGTTGATCGACAAATCCATGGTTGAGTGAGTATAAGTATGATTTCTAGGATATCATTTTAAGAAACTACAAACTTAAAGGTGGATCCAAAGTTCGTACGAGTGCAGATATAGGCCATTTGGCGTTAAACTCGCTGTCTTTTCTCCAACGCCACTGGCCTAAACCCGCATTCGAAAATCCTTCCGAGCCCCCATTTATGTTTGGTTCGAGTTATATAGGTAAAAAACACTAGCTGTAGTGTAAAGACAGACCTTTTAGTATTCAATGTTATAATAATATGGGACTTTGCCGTTAATTTGAACTTAAACTTCGAGACAACGAGAGCGACTGACGCCGTTTTCCAGCAAATGTATCAACTAAAGATAAGGTTGACTTGGACTCCAAAAAAATATTTCTTTTATAAACATTGAAATTTGGGTGGAGCTACAACTGTTTAATGATATAAAATTAAATTTAGATTAGGTCGTAATTCGTAACATTCAATGTTTTTGATGAAACGAGATGTTTCCCGATTCGGCGTTTTAGTGCAGGTTTAATAATATGATGGCATGAACAAACAACTTTACATACGATTTTGAGTCAAATTTTATTTATAATATTTATACATATAAAATAGAAATACACAGAGTGCATTCGTGATTATATCGCGGCAAATAACCCACCCCGTATCGTTTCCGGTGCCAAGGTGCCCATGATACTGCAGTGTTGCCTCGCTGAATCGCAATGGCCATCTTTTGCCCCAGAAATGAGCTGAAGCGGGAGCAACTGCCTTGTTCGTGGATACGGCGAAAAATTTCATTAATTTAATCCCTTTGCCTCACCACCAACTTCCCAAAGGAATGGGTACAAAATAATATTATAAATTTCATAACATACGTATATATAATATAATATAAAATATTAAAAAATAAAATGCAACATAAAGATAGCAATGCGTTAGACAATTATATTAATGAAAAACCTCGAAGTATAACAAACTGAAAATTTATTGAAAACCGAATTCAAATTGTGATACTCGTAGTGATGTTTATTGCCGTAATTTGGTGTGCCAAATGCCAAAAAGTGATGTGTCACTTTAGTAAAACAAATAGTGAAACTAAATATTTGATATTCACTGATTGAAAGTGCAAAATGTGGTACAAGATACAGGCAATAGGCGATATTACGCAAAGACCAGGCTCAAAGGTTGACATACCTACAGTAAACTGAGTGTACCACGGAGGACAGAATGTGATTAAGTAACAGAGATGCCCCATTGATATTTCTCCTAATAAAACGCGTCGCCAAATGCGGGTGTGAAGAGAGACGCGCGGGGTGTCAAAAATCGAGGGACGTCATAACTATGACGATCCTCCCCCACCTCCATCTAGTGCGGTATAGCGAAACCGATCAGAAACAGACATGCAAATTGTCATTGTAGTTTGATACTCGCCACTAAGCGCTGCACAGAATTAAAACAATCTATAGATGAACAAAATTTAAAATACCTTATAACGACAGATGGCTCAATGTTTTCATTTTGAATTTTAGCTAAATTTCACTAGAATTACAGACCGATTGAGTCCAACCCGTCTGGTGAACGACCTGTCAAAAAACTGTCCCACAGCCAATGATATTACATATAAAAAAGAGGCAGATATGTTATTAAAGTACGCCTGGTGAAGACACGAAAACGTCCCAATTGGGACGTATCGCATTTAGTATATGTCTGGCAAACACCGAGTTGTCACGTATGTAAACGCATAATAAAATTGCAACAAAAATGCCATCGTGTTTCTTAAAAAGTGTACAAATTACGATGTTAAATTAATAAAACACGAGGGATCTCCTATCAGATGTAAGTACATACAATATTACCGATTTATCAGTGTATTTCATTAAAATTGGTTTAATAATATTTTTAAAATAATGGCGGCGGAGAAAAAAGACAGAAACACTTTTTGATATAAGTACGACAAGGACACAACAACACTGCTTGCATAGATTATCAGTACAGATGCGACATAGGGTAATTTTCACTTTACTGCCTAGGTACTAAAGTAATAATTGACATGTTGTTCAGTTTTATTTGTTATTTTAAATTCAGTGACAAATTTTTTGTTTTATTTATTTGTTATCCTTTAAATAATTGTAATAACCTAACTTTTTTTTCAAGGTTTCCGACTAATGAAGTTCGACTTCAAGAGTGGATTGCAATTGTTAGGGAACAACGAAATGAGTTTGACTGGACACCTTCAAAAAGCAGCAGAATTTGTAGCAATCACTTTGAAGCCACTGAGAGATATACTTCGAAATAAGGTCGAACATTGCTGAGGAAGAATATAAATAATTGACAAATATACCACTGTTCGGCTTCATTCTGCTCATAAAAATAATCACGATATAAAAAACTTTCTAAGAGGCAGGAAAGAAATAAATTAAATTCATTTGAAGGCGTTTAATTTTTTATTATAACGTCATTGCGTCACTATGGTTTTATTTTCGAGAAGTTTCTTTATGATCTTTTTAATTTTTATCATTTTCCGAAGTAAATAATGACGTATTATTTTTTCATCGAATGTCATTTCTTGTCTACCAAAGAAATACCCCTTCTATTCAACAAAATCATAATCTATGCTAAAAAGCCATACTAGAACGAACGAGACGATTGCAGTCCGAATCATTCCGAATTATAGCTATCTTTTTTACTCACGTGCTTATCCCATCTTTCATACTACTTTAACGCTAATTGTCAACTATTGTGCACTGACACATTGCTGGATCAGATTTGAGGAGTCAGTTACTATGAACGTAACATATCTTGTATAAAATATCATTGCCCACAGCTAATAATGCTATGGTGCCAGAACATTGCAATATTATCTCTTATTGATTTATTGCTTACGTACTCTAGAAATTTAGGGCCCACCAAGGCCACAAATGATTTCCCATTGCAATCATCACAGCGTTTCCAGTGGCATCCACCTGCTCTTTACCTTTCTTTTGATTTGGCTTGCACGACTTTTACAGGATCTGTAGTCTTACCTGCTAATCCGTTTTTTAATTAGCTAGTGTAACTGGTTGCACTTAAGGTTGACTTGTCCCGAAAGTCCAAAAGCTTGGTTGGGTCTTATATTAATACTAGCCTTTGCCCGCGGCTCCGCCCGCGTGGATGTCGGTTATCGCGACCAAACATAGCCTATGTCCTTTCTCGTGGTCTAGTCTACCCCTATACCAAATTTCATCAAAATCGGTTCAGTGGTTTAGGCGTGAAAGAGTAACATACAGACAGACAGACAGAGTTACTTTCGCATTTATAAGATTAGTATGGATAAGACTAGAATTGTTACATTTGTTGAAGGAGTTATATTTTGTAATCTGTAAAGCGTAACATACAGACAGACAGACAGACAGACAGACAGAGTTACTTTCGCATTTATAATATTAGTATGGATGTGTGTACTCTGAGCGGCTGAAATTTACTATCAATTTTGTAAAGGAAAGAGGGTTTCTTTAGCTGCCATTTAGATACTAAAACGCCTCTGCTCTACAGTTAAGCCGATCATATTAACTTGCTTGTACATAATTTGTGAACTCCAATTTTGCTATTTAACCTATTTATGTAGAACTTCAGACATACGCATGGATACTTATCATTTATTTGAATACTACAGATAATGACACGAGATGTATTTTGAGATGTAAATACATTGATAAACTAACCTTCAATTCAAGTTCAAATCCAAATTAAAATATTTATTGTGAAAATGAATTCATCTTAGAGATTTTTTTATAATTTAAACTCTTATAAATGACGAAAGTTGCAACCAATGCAATAGTAACAAAAAGTAATTATGTTTTACCACTTTTAAGGAATTATTAAAATACTTACTTATCGATAAAATTATCATAGTCATCCTCTCTTTGCTTTTTCCCTGACATAACATCCTTAATCCATAATCTAAAATCCGCTTTCCGACTTCCACCTCTTCACTTCGTACGTTCATACGCACTTATAATGATTAGACTATTGATAACAAATTATTTTGACATCCCTGAAATCCAAAACAAAACGATTTTCGAGAAGAAGCATCTATTAACTTTTTTTTAAATCAGTATTCTTTAACTCAGCTTGTATGAAAGAGTAAGTTCCCACTGTTAGCGATAATTTTATTGAAGGAAGAAGACATAATCAATCAGTCAACCTATCACAGTGCAGGCTCTCCCAATGTACGCTATTACTCCCGATCCTCCGCCACTTTCCACATCCAGTTGATCCCTAGTTTAAATATTATAATAGTGCTTATTAACTTTTTTTAAATGTATGTTCGTGTTTATTGAGACATCGTTTTTTAACGTAATTTAATGCAGGGGATGAGTAAGGATACATGTTCATCTCTTCTTGTTGTATTCATAATGAACACAAAAAAGCACAAACAGTCAACATTGCATTACAATAATATCTGCTTATTATTTTTACAGCAAACTACAATCAATTCGTTAGTTGCTGAATCTAGTACTAAAATAAGGAAATAGTTGTTATACCTATCAATGAAGTTAATGTAGACCAAACTTCACCTGATCTGAACTTTGTTCTTAAGTTTCACTAACTTTCCTGAAGTTTATTTTAATTATCTCGGCTAGTTTCACCGTCGTTCCACTCAAATGAATCTGAAGATGTATTGTTTTTATTAAATAACCTAGTTTCTAAGATTGTTGCCGGAGTATTAAAAGTTTAATTGTTTCATTCAAGTGCTGGTTATCTTCTGAAAAATACAAGTTTGTTTTTATTATGTGGTTTCTGTGGCGTAGTGGATCAGAGATTGCGATTCGATTTCCGGATACTGCAAATATTTGTACTTATGAAAATGAGAATATGTATTAGTTTGGGTGTTTCTGTTACGTATGCACGTACGTTACGTATTAACAAAAAATAATTTTTAGTATGTTTGCTGTCGCTCTATTAGAATGCAGATTTTAACATATTGATTGCAATTTTTAGTCGATTTAAAATGTTACTATTGATTTAAGGCATTATTTCTGTACGCAATAAGAATCTAAAATTCACGAATATTTAACGTTTACGTTGCGTAAATAATATAATCAAATAATAATATCGAAGAATGTTTCTCTACGAAAAATAAATGAATTTATTTTTTCTATAAAGATAATAAATATTTATATGAATATTCAAAGGCGACGAACAAAGGAAATTACATTCTGATATTGTCAAAATTAAAATATTAAGTAGGAAAGATATTCGTTCGCATAATTTTTGTTACTTAACAGATTAATGAAATGTTGGTAATAATTACAATGGGATCAAACTCGGATATTGAATTCTTGATGAGAATAATTTTATTGACCTCCTAGGAGTCCGTTTTAGAGAGTTCAAATGAAGTTCATAGGAAATAGCGGTCAAATTAAAATAATTGACTTAACTGAATGCAAATCACTGAGAAAAAATATTGTATGAATGTCAGTTTCTTTTTTTGGGTTGTGTGCTAAGGCACTTTCGTAATAAGTACTCTAAATAAACCACTTCATAGAGTGAGCCCCAGGCATCAAGACCTGCACGATCTTGGATGCAACAAAGTAACCAATAAAGCTGAAGATAAAAAGATATTAAATATTCTTTATTGTACACCATGAAAGTATTATGAGACAAACAATTTGATACAAATAAATGTATAATGCACAATGGGCGGCCTTATCGCTATATATTGCTATATATTATCAATGGATGCAACTAAGATTGAAGCTCAAATAATGATAATGATGATGAGTCTCATCTATCATACTACAATCACAACTTAATAGTTGGAAGTAACATCCCACTTCTGAACTAAACTTATTTTGCACGCTATGTTCTGTAAGAGGTATTCGTATTTACTCAAAATGTCTTAACATATAGGTCAAAATTGCAATTTTATTATCGTCTGAGTTATTTAACTGTAACCACAACTGACTTCATTATTTAATAACATATCGTTGCAAAGTTGGCATGAACAACCTCTTATCACGCTAATAAATTAATAAAACAAAACAATTTCGAAGCTCATAACATACATGTGGAAATTTTATATGAAAACTTTTTATCGAAGTGATTCGGTATTTGGGATCGTTCTGGCAATCTGTTCCGTCCATTTATTGTTCTCAGACCTATTTCAGAGATTAATGCCGATATTATCAAAATGTTATAGAACCTACCTTTTATAAGGTAAGCAATAAATTCTAGGTAACTAATTGTTAAGAAAACTTAAAAACAATACAGACTTTTTAGTCTCAAAGTATTGAACGCACTAATCTAAATTTGTTCATTTTCTCCGCAGTCTCCCAAATCACCAATACCTTGTACATTACATACTGTTTTCAGTTTAAACCCTCTCACTTTTGTTTTGTAATCATCTTATGAAAATCATGCAAACAAATTCATAGAGATGAGCGATTTATTAGGTATATGATGAAATCTCTTTACACTCAAAGTTATGTTCTATCATGAAGTAATTCTTGAAAATTCAACCTATTACTTGATTCAATCGTTAAAATTTGTGTTCCCCCAAGATTTTATGATATTAGATATGAGCGCAAACTTGCAGCGATGGCTTTCAGTCAGACGGGTTCAGTTTCAAACGACGGCAGTTTTGCAGTTCCAGTCTAAAAGTATACTAACCTATTTGTTAAATTTACTGGAAGAGTTTAAGAAAAATATACGATGTTTCGAGACTATTCTAGAACTTATTCCTTTTTTTCTTTTCATTTGCGATTTCAGCAAAATAGCGAGCGATGAACAGTTTTAGATGCAACTCTTGCTGACACCTGACACTTAAAACAAGATGTACAAATATCTGGAACGGTTAGATTGGTGGTAATTTTGAGGGTATTTCTCATATTTACTAACTCTCGTACTAATATTATACTTATCAATAATGAAATGAAAATTAATAAAGTTAAAACGACAGTCACTTGGGCATTTCAATGAGTGACCTCATTGTAAGCTTAGACTGACTGATCATTCTTTTATTATTAAGAAATCATGATTCATTATATATAAACCTATCATTGTCATTATGTGCTGTACAGTACTGCGGAGAAGATTTTTTTTTATTTAAGGTAAGTTTGAGATAGGTATTTCAGATGCATGCCATACAGAACTTTGAAACTTTAGTGTTGCTTTCAACAACACTAAAATTACTCACAATTGTACATAATTTGTCTTTTCAGGGTCATTCATTGAATAATTTAAATGTTGTGGTTTCGCGCCACCGACTAACAAATAGAATATTCTAGTACTTTTAGCCCTTTGAAGTTTGAAGGAGTGAATTCAGGTTAGAGAGTTTCAACGTAGCCTAAAATATTAGGTAAACGACTATTTACAATCCTATATGGTTATTGTACCGGTTTCTTTGTACTTGGAGTTGCTCACTTTTTTATATTACAGGTAAATTTGGAATGATTTATAATTTTATTCATAAAAGCTTTCTTCATATTCCGTAAATAGCTACAGCGTAACAATATAAGACTTACTTTAGGTAATACAGAAAACTCTTCAATTTACAAAATAAATAAAGTTTGGTCGTGCCTTTATCCCTTCAAGTAAATATTTTCTGTAATGTCTCCATAGAGGAAAACTGTTTTGTCATCATACTGTATCATTTCTAGGTCATGTTGACATATTTCGGAGTGTATTGTTTTATATGATAGAAGCAGCTCCATCTTCATAAAAAGTAGTTGTTGTTGTTGTTGTTAGTTAATGGTAAGGGAAAGGTCGTGAGTTCAAGTCTCACTTGAGCATTTCATTTTTCCGATGTTTTTCGAACTTAAAAGTTAGCATAATAAATGCTATAAATAATTAAATCAAACATTTGGGCGGAGTCATCAAAATTCAATGTTTAAAAATGGTTAAAAAATCATTCATTGTTTCCAACAGTTCGTAAGAATGTTGGTAGATGGTTCCATCGTCGCCCTTAAAGACGGATATAAAGAGAAGGAAAATTTGAAATGATTCAAGTGTGGCTCAGTTGGTAGAACATTTCCCCTGTAAGGGAAAGGTCGTGAGTTCAAATCTCACTTGAGCATTTCATTTTTTCCGATGTTTTTCGAACCAGTTTCAAAAGATTTTTTTTTTTTCGTTTCGTCGCCGAAGCGTAATTTTAAATAAAATAAATAAAAATAAGGTAACATAGACTCATTTCTGTATTAGTATCCATTTTTACATACATACATACATACGCATGTAAATCCTCAAAGTAGGCAGTGTTTTTTTTTATCGTGCGATAAATCCCCACGGATACCACCCCCACGGAGCCGGTGGAGGTGGTTATGTCGGACTCGAACTAGGCAGAAGTGTAAGGACACCCACGTGTTGGCAACTATGATTTCCGGTCCCGTATAATAGGAGTTGAGCGTCTTGCCATCTTGCTGGCACTTCGTCGTTGTCAAACCAAAATCTGCTATGTGCACTCTCTTCACTTAGCAGATTTTATTTGACAATATTTTCTAGCTGCTCCACATAGCATATTTGAATAAGTTGTCATAGAGCGTCGTATAGTACTTATAAGCACATAGCCTTTCATGCAATAGATTGGTTCATTTACCAGTTGCAATGGTCAAAATCCAATCGCAAATTTCAACATGTTAAAATTATAAAAAATGCACATAGCAGATTTTGGTTTGACAACGACGACTTGCTGTATATTTACGTTCTGATGGAGAACAGGCCTTAATCGCCTTTTATTACACCCACAGGAAGAGCTGGGGGAATTCTACTCCACCTGGAACCAAAACAGCAGTAACAATTTGTTATATTTTTTTTTTATTAAATAAATATTATATTTATGTAACTAAGGTTAAGTTTAAAAATATAAAAATAATATCAATGAAACAAGCTCAACAGACAAGTAGAGAATCCACAGAACAGAATTCTCTGTGCCGTGGGAGAGTCTATAGCAGTGATAGATACAGTATCGACTGTAACTATCACTGCTATATCTACGGGCCATACCTACACGTTATGGATTTGACATACAAATATGACATTCATCAAAGCATGTCTTAAAATCCAATACATTCGTCATTCTATCCAACGATACACCGTCCACCGATGCTAATTTGTCTAGCAGTGGCTTGATGCCGTTGGAACTGACTCTCACTGGACGTACCGTTTTCGTTCGAGTTTTTACCTCAACAGTAGCACAATTTACTACCGACACTAATGTGTACATTAACCAAACGCGAGTAAAGTTTATTCCTAGAATAAACAGGAAATATCCCCCACATGTAGCCAACATATTCTAGGAATAAACTTTATTCGCATTTGGTCGAACCGGCCCTAAGGTTATCGGTACAGGTATGACGCTTACATTAAAATAATTGTATAAACTGAAGATCATCATGTCATCATTCTCTAGGATTATTTTTCAACTTGATTGGTGTCGTAAGCTTCGATATTTTACGTGAACCAATTGGCAATATCGAAGTTCTGTAGTTCGCCTGTTTAGGGCTCCGACTATCCGCAACGAATGCCATAGATGTTCGTATGGCAACCGGGATCGACGAATTAACGTGCTCTTCGAGGCACTAATAAAAGAAAGAAAATCATAAATCACACGAAGTTGCAATCGGTAGTTAAATTGATGACGAGGAAACAATGTTGTAGAATGAAAAGTAAGATTAAATTACAGAGGGTACAAAATTACAGCAGATATACATTGATGTATCTAACGATAAAGGAACTACAAACGTGAAATTAGAATTTCACGTGAAATCCGGATTTCACGTTAAATGCGCAAAAATAAAAAACACTAACAGTGTTTGCCTTGAAAGAAACAAAGAACAAATGCATTTTTACATTAGCAAGAATTCTAAACACCATTCAGCGAGGTGCTGTAATAGCTTACGGCGACACACTGCCAAATAAATCTGGATACTCGGAATCATTGTACTTTAGTAACTACAAATATGTTACCGGAAATGTACAGACATTCAGATATTATACCTAGGTACCTAAGCGGTATAAAAAAGTCAAAGCATACCGGGGGCAACCAGGAATGTATGAAATACTAGCTACCAAACATAGCCTATTTCCTTACACAAGGTTTAATCTACCCCTATACAAAATTTCATCAAAATCGATTCAATGTTTTAGGTGTGAAAGAGTAACCTACAGACAGAACAGACAGAGTTATTTTCGCATTTATAATATTAGTACGGATTATGAATATTACTATCCATTATTTTGACTAAGCAATATGCCTAGGGATTGTATAGAATACCTGCTAATTCTACCGGCAACAGGTAAAATAAATAAATCTTAGAACTGGATCTAAAATACACACGTGTGAAGTCGCCGCAACAGTCAGTTAAAAATAAAGTACTAAAACTCTTGCAACTTAAATGAAACCGATTAAATGAGGTTCGATTTCTAATAACTCTTGAAAACCGAGACCTCCGCGCAGGTGTTTTGAAAAGTTTTATTACCAGTAATTTACACTGACTTGGTTAACATTATAAGTATTTCATCATTAGTGAAAAAGTTTATTAAATGATGTTAAGTGCAGTTCAGTAGTAACAGGCGATCGACAATCATCTGATCTCCCAGTCTGAATAAAATTGTGGTTAGTTGCCGATCTCTGAAAAAGAAAAAACCTCCTACTGACAGCTGGGATAAACTTTTATCATGCCCTTCAAAGAACGGAAGCGCTTAAGAAATCATTTACTAAGCTCTCATTCATCCATATGGTAATCACGCCAAGGTTCAATTTTCGGTTAGTGATCAACTGGATAAGTTATCCAGTTGATCACTAACCGAAAATTGAGCGCACCATTTTACATGCTCCCAATTTTATCAAAACGAATATCCACAGTCGTGTTGCCAGTAAAAAATTGCCGTAACTGCAATACACATCTACAGTAAAAAATAAACACCAGAACTATGAAAACAGTGTGTCAAAACCCCAGTCTGTGTGTCCAAATGTAACGTTTCCCGTTTCACGTCTGCAGCTGCATCTAAAGGGTTATTTCTCAAACACGTCGCCCACCGGTACCGTAATGGGGATCATTTATACCGGTGATCACCGCTGTCGTTTACTACTGAAATTCTATATTTTATGACACAATCGGGTTAAGTTGGCTTGTCTTGTTTAGTAGGATGAGGAAATTTCTTTTATTTTTGGTATCGATATAGATTACAAAACATCGATACACACTATGTACTCGTACATACTCATTACATTTTGTCGAATCTAGGCTGCGGCATAATTTTGTTTTTAAGTTTGATGACTACGAACCTCTCGATCGTAAGGCTGACTAAGCTATCGATGCTATTGCTAGTGTTATGCTGAGTCTACACAAACATAGCGAGAAACGCCCGAACCAAAACTATGCTCTAATACTGACGTGTCAAGTCATGACATCTTAAGTGGCTTTACTGCTTCATTTGCGTTTGCCCATTAGCTATAAATCACTCTTGGTTATTTGGTCTATGCAGTTACGGGTTGAAGCCCCCTCAATGTAAATACAAACTACAGGAATGCTTACTAAATATAAATAAAATTTAGCTTTGTTGAAGGGTCTACAAATAATATTATAACCCATGTTACTAGTAGAAAAACAGGTTAAGTACTGCTCCATATACTGAGAAATAAAGACACAAACAATGTCGTTTATAATAAATACATTATTTTTATAAGAAGAAACGCGTTTAAGGATTGTGTATAGGTAAACGAAGTGCTCAAATTACTTGTCAAGATAGACCCTTAGGGAGTGTAATCAGGGAAGATACCAGCCCCCAGTACGACGGGAAACAAAGGAAGATAAAACATTCTCATTAATCAAATTTGACGATTTTTCTGTTCGATTTAAATGTTTATTTGGCATGTATGAATGTATATATTGTAAGTACTTACTTCTGCTTCGTATCAGTGGCAACAATTAAAATATTTAGATGCGCCTAACCCAAGACTTGGGGACTTTGACCGCATCTTTGACCTAATGGTAACAAATAGACAAACAGTCCCTACTGAAAAGTTATATTATGATACAAACGTATAAAAAGGATTGCTTATAAACATGATTTAAATTCGTTTGTAAAGTAAGTGCGCTTAAGGCTTTGTAGGTCAGCTTTTTCGAACTTTAGAAAGAACTTCGATATTGCGAATTAGTTGTGGCGATCAGCCGCACCACTTCATGTACCATTCAGCCGCATCTGTTAGACTGGGAAGTCGATTCCAAATAATTTGAACTATTTTTTGGCGTTTTGAAGTGACCACCACCTATTTCTCATCCATTGTGTACTTACAGGTGAGATGAGCCTAAGGACGTTGTACACTCAATTCTTTAGCTTTCTTGTTCGTAACAGATTTCTAGTCAGTGCGATATCTAGCCATAAGCATTGCTTAACTTTTATGCTGCAACACAGTACACAGTGTTATCTAGACACACACTAAGTTAACTATTTATTTTTTGTAAATGCATACGTAATAAAAAATATATAAATTATTAAAGTAGATAAATATAATTATTATATTCATGCATACAATCATTCAATCAATTCGACTGCATCTGTGTGTTAAAACGTTTGACTTCCACAGGGGGTGCATATTCCATTCCACCTCAGTGTAGTATAAATATTTGTATGCATGAATATTTACGGTCTGGGTGTTTCTATGTATAGTAGGTATGTATGCATTTACAAAAAAAAACATAGATATGTTTATCCGCCTTCTAAACCCCATAACACAAGATAATACCAATATGTAAGTATATTATATTTAATCATTCGAAGCCGTTACCTCAGACTCAGCATTCAACTAAACTCAACCACGCCATGCAAAATTTTCATCACACAGCCTCAGCTTGTAGTTTATAGTTTACGATTACAGCACCCCAGAGGAATGATATAATTGTTTATGCGTAACGGAGAATAAGGAGCGGCAATTCGCAGCTAATAATGCACCAATTAGATGTCGTAATCGCCGAATCATGGCCAAGGGGTCCCATAATGACCGGCAGCTTATTGCCAAGTCTTATTTCCAAAACGAGCCTGTTGCGAAGAAGAATGATATTGTTTTCTTCCTTGATTGTATGAATTCTGTAGCTTTTATGTGTAATTAAGTGTTTCATTCGCACTCATTTCATAATTTTCTACTTAGAAGCTATTAGGGTAATGTCATTAAATATTTTTTATGGTTAACAGGCCTGCGTTTGACCATGTACAAGAACAAAAGTATTAGTAGGTACTTAGACTCCTTTTAGAATTAATATGCAATGGATGAAATAGTTTTTAATATAAAATTATTCATGACTGATGTATCCATTGCGGGTATATGTAGCAGGTACAAGATAGTAATCTGTTGTTGTTCTTATAATTTATCATCTTCAGTAGTTAGCATCCATCGAAAGAGTTGGAGTAAACGAGTCGTAGAGTGCATCATGGGTTGCCCCGTCCTCTTCCTCTCCTAGCCAGATGATCACCTGACCTTAGCTTGCGTAGACTGAATGCAGAAGACGGAAGGTCAAGGTGCGATGTACGTTGGGAGAGGCCTACAAATCCATGTCTATTTTACCTTTTCTTTCAACTCTCGCCATTTAACTAAAAAGTCTGAAATATTATGCTAGAATATTCGATAAAACACTATGCTGCCTTCTTGCTGTAATAAAGTTAACGTATAATATAGCGATTTCATGTCTATTCGAGTTATTATCTTCAAAATATGGATTACACTGATATTGGTACAGTCGTAAAACCGACGAGAATTTAACGACTTTGCCGCTTTGAAACCTACTGAAAGGATGTAATATTGATTCGGGGTACCTAATATGTCAGTAAGTACGTATGTATGTGGATTCGATATTTTCTTTTATATATGGTATAATTACATATTTGTGCTTAAAATATAATAAGAATAAAAAATTCTCCAACTTGAAAGATAGGATAGCTTAGTGACATCCACAATAGCTGCGGTAGCCTAGTGGTATGGGTAATGGACTGCTGAGACGAGGTCTCGGGTTTGATCCCAGGTTTACTATGGCACCCACCAATGACTATTCGATGCTTTTCGAAGTTATTTGTGTATTTATCGCAGGTTTATAAGTGCCCGGTTAATGGCAATAGGCTCGCCACCTATTACATTGGGACCTAAACATAAACTGGCGAGGGTGGGTGCTAGCACCTCTGCCTACCCCTTCGGGGATTATAGTCGTGAGTTTATATGTATATACATATATGATATGAAATCCACGCGGGCAGAGCCGCGGGGAACATCTAGTATAGTATATGTTTTTAAACTACAGAATAGCACTTAATTAAACCTTGGACTGATGACCTCAATTTTCTTCCTCACCGGTAAAATACCCACTTATAAAAGAGTAATTTAAAATTAATTAAATTATATTTGGAGTTTTCATTTTAAATTTTCCTTGAAGTTACGAATAACCCATTGAAACGTTCATTGCCATAGCATCAGCTTATTAAAAGTCAAGTGGTAGATAAGTGTAAAGAAGTAGATGTTTGTTTACCTTCTAGCAAAGCCTAAAAATAAAAATATGATTAGCTCTCTATCCAAAACTTCCAATAACAAACTGTAAAAAAGAAAGCCTATAAGCAAACGGTATTGTGGCAGTAACGTTTAAATGTAAACACATAATCTTGGAAATCTCCCATTCGCCGCACCGTTTTATAACTTCATTTTACGCTTGGAGTGTTCCAGTAATGACCTCCGTCTCCAAAACTTTCTAGGGCTTTTTTCCGTTCAGCTCCTTAATATTCTTATCAAGGTTCCTCTTTATTTTATTAACCATGTTTATCTAATGTAAATAAGGTCGGATTAGATTCGGTCGTTCGAGAATTTTGTGAGTGTATTGGTTAGGCGGAATATTGTTACAATCGTCTGGCCGTTTTCTGTTTAGCTACATTTGTTCACGACTTCATTCATAGTACCATGAATACCATGATAGATACTACGCCAATACAATCTGTACATAATAAAATTAAATATCAAAATCTATAATTGTTTTAGAAATGTCTGAAATTTTGGACGTAAATAAACTACAGAACTGGTTTTTATCATATTACCCATCCAATTATCCAAACTGACAATTTATAATAATGATATGTATACAACATTCAAATCCATTCAACCGTTTTGCATGCTGTAATAAACGTTTTGAAATCCGTACATACAAACTTTCATATTTCTAATCCAGTTAATATAATAATTTCAAGTGTACCATAAAATCAATCTGTTGCTACATAAATCCTCATAAACAACTTAGAGAGCCCGACAAGCTTATAGCTCGCACACATGTTATAAAATTTGTACAAGTATAAGACTGGCGACAGACACACCACAAAATGTTTTAACGACTTTTATCCTTTATCTTCACTGGTTCAAAGAAAAGTTGGAAGCCGGTGTATGTATAAGTTACAAGTTTGCAAAGCGGGTGTGTAAGTATTTGTTAGGTGGTTGAGGCATGCCTTAAATGCAAGATAAGTAAATATCCGTGATTAAAATTATTACTTATTTGCATAAAAACGCCATTCAATTCAATATAATCAAATTTTCAGTTCAATTAATTTATTTCAATCATTTTAGGCCGCTTGGCCTAAAAAGATTGATATATGCTTTAATATTTAAAATGTCTTTTAATTGGCATATGAGTGAATGTTTACTTTATTAGAAAAATAAATTCAATAAACTCTGTAGCCGTATCACCCGTAGAAAACCTTGTGACAATTTTTTATTTTCAATGAGTTTCAACTTTCACCAAATGTCTGACACCAGCCCTAGCTTACACGCCGTGTAAAGTGCTCTACACAGGCAATTCTCAGATCAATCGTCCACATACGTTACAAATAACGCCAACGTCTGAACGATTTTTGATTTGAGATATTTTGCTTCGTGTAATGCGTAATTCAAAAGAAATGAAGACATATTTGCTTAAAGCATAACGAATCATCATCAAGGTATCAGGCGAGTCTTAGTAATCAAGGCAAAGATGGCAGTAGATTATATAGGTATGTAAGAGAAAATACATCGGGAAAATGAAGTGCTCAAGTGGGACTTGAAACCACGACGTTTCCCTTACAGGGGGAAAAGGGGAAAAAAAGGCATGATATATCCTTACGTCTATATATTGTCTAAGTTAAGGCAGGACTTTATTAAAACTTACATATAAATATATATAAGTTTCTTATTGTCAACTGAGTATTTTCATGCACCATATGGTTATCGGTGGATGGAGCACAGTCCAATCCCTTTATAGCTATGTACGATACCCACGGGAGGATAAAAGGTGGCCCTTAAATTGTACTACAACGGAAATCATGTGTAGGTACTGATTTGAGATAGCTACCTTAAAATCTTATAAGCTCCAAGCGCTTCAAATTTTCATAGTATAACTGCAATAAAATTCATAATCTACAGGAACCTATTTACCGGGATATTTGCAAAACAATAAAAATAATTGTATTTTACCAAACGCGTCATGTGGAAGTTAATGTCAATGATACTATTCTTTAACTGTCAATGCGTGTACTCATCTAAAAAAATTCTTCAGTATTAAATTTCAGTATTCAATCGATTGAATATAGTTGAAACATAGATCTTATCATCATCATCATCGTCCACATAAAGACATTAAATGAATGCATCCGAACCCACGGTGTCCTCGGAGCTCAGGGTCCGCCTTCCGGCTCTTCCTCCTCCACTTCGCTCGATCTTGGGCGTCCAAGGTAGTGAGACCGTTTGCACACATGTCACCCTCCATGACGCCAAGCCAGCACTTCTTGGGCCTACCCCTTCTACCTGGACCCGGTGGGGGCCATTGCCAGGCATTTTTTACCCACGTAGCTGGGCGGTTGCCGCAAGACGTGACCGCACCTGCGGAGACGGCTCTCTGGCATTTTATCTACGATATCACGGACAGTCGAAACATAGATCTATAATATAATAAACAACCTCGCGTTTGGTCGAACCGGCCCTAAGTAACACAACTCGATTGATATTAGATAGAACAGTATTCATAGAATTAAAGTTTAAATTAAGTTTTCATTGTGAGTTAGTGTTCAGCAAAGCATTAGTGGTATAAGAAACAAAAAGAATAAAAATAAAAAAGCCTTTACGGCTACAAACATACAGACCAAAGCTGTAAAAGTCAGTGAAGACGACAATACAACTTGACATGAACAGAATGGCACACTTGTTCGTGTGCCCCAAATAATTCACAACTTTCGATTTTATGTTGGCATCGCGCATCTTTTAAGTTTATAGGCTATAACTTTGTTGTAGAAAGACTAATAAAATTGTCTCACAAATGAGAAATAATGACATATTTTAATAAGTAATCCAGTTTGCGGATGTTATACTTGTAAATACATTGTTTTTAATGGACATTTCGGTTCATGAATTAGAAATCAACCAGTGGCAGAAATTGGACTTTATGCATTTTAGCGTTATAATTTTTTCTCAGTTCAAACTTGAAATAGGACAAATCTTTCGTTTAGTGAGGTTGGTCATAAATTACAAAATATTCCTCTATAAGGAGCATAATAGTAAACAAATAGAATGGATTTAGCTAGATCGTAATAAACAAGTGGAAAATAATTATCAGTTGTTTCAAGTACGGAGATCTATAAGATCTCCAATAAGACCGGTCGGAAGCGGCTCGCATCCAGCGCGTTCCCGCGACCTTAATGAGGTCGTCTGTCCACCTTGTGGGTGGACGTCCTACTCTGCGTTTGCCGATACGTGGCCTCCACTCGAGAACTTTTCGACTCCATCGGTCATCAGTCCTCCGTGCTATGTGCCCTGCCCACTGCCATTTCAACTTGAGAGGGCGTTATACAAACTTGGTATAGCCATAATTTTGTAAAACGTTCAAAACGAGTGGCATGGCCAGCCGGGGTGTGCAGGGATATGCCAGTGGCTACTTTACCCCCGACAACTGATGGCTCAAGACGGCCGTGTAGTTTTATTCGGTTCGTGTCTGAAAATACCCTCCCCACTGGCTCCAGTAGGGGAATCCGTAGGGTTTTTCGCACGTAAAAAAGGGTCCACACATACGAGTAACCAAGTTTCCAATCGTATAATCACAGTATAACGAGAGATCTTACAGTAGTTCATCGCGTTTGATGTTTGCGGAAATGCCGCCTTTTGCAGTTTTGTCAGGGTTGTCACTTCAGTTTTTATATATAATTTTTCTGTAATATTCTATATATAACTCCTATTCGTACTCTTTGTTCTGTCAAGGCACATCAACTCACGCTAATTTATATTACTAGGTGACGCCCGCGGCTCCGCCCGCATGGATGTCGGCTATTGCGACTTTTGGTTATATCTCTGGTTCTACTCAACCAATTATGATCAAGCAAACGTAATATTTTGAGTCTGAGTTTTTGGATTTTGGTTTCGATTTCGATTTCGGTTTCAAATTCGATTTCGTTTTCGATTTCGAATTTCTATTTCGATTCCGACTTGAATTTGGATATTGATTCGGGTTCGGGTTCGGGGTTGGATTCGGATTCGAATTCGAATTTCGCTAATCGCAGGGATCGCTAAATTGATGATATATTCTTAAGGAGCCTATCCACGATCAGTTCGCCTGCAGTTTCAAATCGTATCGGGCGGCCTTCAGTCCTAAGTCGACAGCGCCCACACACGATGGCGATATTGGCCTGGTGGCCATGCCCTGCTGTCAGTTTTGCGGCTACACACGATCAGTTGGGAGTCGACAGTTTCCCATCGTATGATCGCTATCGGGCTTGACGACCATGTTACCGACGATCAAAGACGGCGGACTTGAAATTTAAAAAAAAATTAATCGAGGTTTTCGGGGTGACTAATTACGTATAATAAAATCCATTTAGCGATCCAAGATGGCGGACTTGAAATTGCCCACAAAGTCAACATGAGCATCGTTTTGGAGGTTTTCATAACATAAACTCACGCCTGTGTTCCCCAAAGGGGTAGGCAGAGGTGCTAGCACCCACATTTCGCCCAGTTGTCAGAGTTGCTAATTACGAATATATCATCCATCCAGTCATCTGGGATTGCTACATGAATAACATATTCGTAATCAGCAACCCCGAAAACGATACCCGTATCGTTTTAGTAAAGATTTCGAGTCCGCCATCTTGGATCACCAAATGGATGTTATATTCGCAATCAGTGACCCCAAAAACCCCAAAAACGATACCCATATCGATTTTAGTCAAAATTTCAAGTCCGCCATCTTGGATCACCAAATGGATGTTATATTCGCAATCAGCGACCCCAAAAACCCTGGCAACGATACCCATATCGATTTTAGTCAAAATTTCGAGTCCGCCATCTTGGATCGCGTAATGGATGTTATATTCGCAATCAGCGACCCCAAAAACCCTGAAAACGATACCCATATCGATTTTGATAAAGATTTCGAGTCCGCCATCTTGGATCGCGAAATGGATGTTATATTCGCAATCAGCGACCCCAAAAACCCTGAAAACGATACCCATATCGATTTTAGTGAAAATTTCGAGTCCGCCATCTTGGATTACCAAATGGATGTTATATTCGCAATCAGCGACCCCAAAAACCCTGAAAACGATACCCATATCGATTTTGGTAAAGATTTCGAGTCCGCCATCTTGGATCGCGAAATGGATCTTATATTCGCAATCAGCGACCCCAAAAACCCTGAGAACGATACCCATATCGATTTTAGTGAAAATTTCGAGTCCGCCATCTTGGATCACCAAATGGATGTTATATTCGCAATCAGCGACCCCAAAAACCCTGAAAACGATACCCATATCAATTTTGGTAAAAATTTCGAGTCCGCCATCTTGGATCACCAAATGGATGTTACATTCACAATCAGCGACCCCAAAAACCCTGAAAACGATACCCATATCGATTTTAGTGAAAATTTCGAGTCCGCCATCTTGGATTACCAAATGGATTTTATATTCGCAATCAGCGACCCCAAAAACCCTGAAAACGATACCCATATCGATTTTAGTCAAAATTTCGAGTCCGCCATCTTGGATCGCGAAATGGATGTTATATTATCAATCAGCGACCCCAAAAACCCTGAAAACGATACCCATATCGATTTTGGTAAAGATTTCGAGTCCGCCATCTTGGATCGCGAAATGGATGTTATATTCGCAATCAGCGACCCCAAAAACCCTGAAAACGATACCCATATCGATTTTAGTCAAAATTTCAAGTCCGCCATCTTGGATCACCAAATGGATGTTATATTCGCAATCAGCGACCCCAAAAACCCTGAAAACGATACCCATATCGATTTTGGTAAAAATTTCGAGTCCGCCATCTTGGATCACCAAATGGATGTTATATTCACAATCAGCGACCCCAAAAACCCTGAAAACGATACCCATATCGATTTTAGTAAAAATTTCGAGTCCGCCATCTTGGATTACCAAATGGATGTTATATTCGCAATCAGCGACCCCAAAAACCCTGAAAACGATACCCATATCGATTTTGGTAAAAATTTCGAGTCCGCCATCTTGGATCGCGTAATGGATGTTATATTCGCAATCAGCGACCCCAAAAACCCTGAAAACGATACCCATATCGATTTTTGTGAAAATTTCGTGTCCGCCATCTTGGATAGCTAAATATAGAAAACGAAAAAAAAAAACAATTTTAACAAACAAAACGAGCCTTGAAAAAAAAATCACGTGATTAGTGTGATTACAAAAATGAGACAGCCCTGAATCCTTAGTACCGAGTAAAATGTATGGGCGTACCGAGTAATACCCCGTCCCCCACCACCCCTCTCCCCCCGCACGATTGCTCTGTCTAGACGGCTTCGTTGACCGACTGTATGTAGTATGAATCGTTAGACTGTGGTATAATCCTGAGTGCAATACCATTTTCTTTAATACATTACATAATTCTCCCTCCAATCTTACTCCGTGGCACAATGCGTTCAATTGCATTAGACCGTCGGCACATAAATTGTATCACACTCGATCTCGAGCCGATTTATCTCGTTTAAGATCCAAGCAATTCTGTGTCTTGAATTGAAAATCGCTTAAATTTTTACAATCTTCAAGTTTCTATTGTGACCTAATTTTTATTGAACTCGTAACAATAGCTCCAATGCTACGGTATTTTTAATTAATTTTATTGTCGTATTGTTTCTAGGTGGTGGTAGAATTGTTGTTGTGATAGGACGAAGCAAAATAACTATCCGTTCATGACCTGCTTCTGCAAAGATTCTACTTAGCGGAACCAGGACTTGCATAATGGTACGAGCTGGATGAGCGTACGTTTCAAACATAGGGCATCATATTTAAACGTGATCGATCTCTGCAGCTGAGTGCTGACATACTTGGTAACTTCCTTTATAGAGCATATTCGAGATACAGGTTATGTGCTCTTATAATGGAAAACTAGTTGTTTAAGCTGATTTGAAAGATGGTACGATAACCATTTCCATTCAAGGTGAAGTGATTCCCGGGGAAATTTCCATAGTCATAAACAAAGAATACCCCGACGTTGAGAAGCAGTGCTTGGTCACATGCTTCTTAGCTTTTTAACGCACGTTTCTTCATGAAGCCGCTATTAAAATATAAAGTAGAAAATTCTAGTTAGTTACCCTTCCTTTATTTATTCGTTAGATATTTTTTATAAAATTCAACGTCTCTCCCATTATACACAAATAGCTCGAGCACCACTGCTCCAATTAACAACTCTTTCATTACTTTCATTACAGTTTCTATAATGACATCTGGTTTACTTTAAATGAAAACATTACAGAATATTTTTTGTCACAATTAAGGCTAGTTTCTGAAATAACTAATAAATATAAAAATGAAATTCATAGTCCTCTATGAGATTGGAGCAGACAGCGACAGTACCGGCATAGTCAGCCGTGCCCGGTATATGGGTAGGCGCAATGGTGTCGACGCATGTTGCGTCTCACTCCAGAGCTCTGCCCATTTTCCATGGCATTAATGACATTCCACCCGGTCTCTTGCCATCATCCCGCGTCAAACCCACAAAATCGAGCCTAGCACTCGAAGTAGTAATAATTTAATTCAATATTGAGAGGGCCGAGAGGCCAGCCCTTTAGTCGATGCTTCGCGTGACCAAAGGGCTGGCTTCTTTTTTGCACAACGGATTGGCATTGCCATCCAACGGGGCAATGCCGCCAGCCTTTTGGGCACGTTACCAGTCGACATCGATGGGGAGTAATTTTTCGATGCCTGAACTGCCCTCCCTCCCCCTTCTTCGACTCTTTTTATTTTCTAGTAAATGTTGTACTTTATTATGTTTCTCCGTTCCGTGACTCTCGGGACTATGGAGTCCCGGGCCTTTGGAAGGCGTGCGTCGGGCCGAAGCCAAGACGTAGAGGCCCTTTTAAGAGAGTTTAATATGCTAGGGATAGACACACATGGCGGATACCACCCCCGAGCGCACAATATGATACACCCGGGGATGGTCCCCGCCAGGTGCAGAGACTATTGGAATAATGGAAACTAGATTATGGGCTATGGGGTTGAGTATTGGATGGACTGGTGAATGGGCTATGGGGGGAGACTAACGGACGCCTGCCATGACAATAAGTCTCAAAATTGTTAAAAAGGCAGGTGGTGACTCGCCAACTCATTGCATGGGCCCCATTAAAATAGCCACGCATAATGCGGCCATGGAGCAACACACGTTGAGCGGCTAAGGTTGTCGAGAGGTGAGTCTGCGGGGTGCAAGATCGCGATACAGAAGTCGGTCAGCAGGCCCCCGGCGTTATGACATTTTACACTTCCAACCTGGAGCATAGGTTCCGCTCTTATTATGTTTATTATGTTTATTATTATGTTAGTTTTAATTTAATCATTATTTTAGTTTTAATTTAATATTTAGTGAAAAAAAAGAAAATAATTGTATAATCCATACTAATATTATAAATGCGAAAGTAACTCTGTCTGTCTGTCTGTCTGTCTGTCTGTATGTTATGCTTTCACGCCTAAACCACTGAACCGATTTTGATGAAATTTGGTATAGGGGTAGATTAGACCATGAGAAAGGACATAGGCTATGTTTGGTCGCAATAACCGACATCCACGGGGGCGGAGCCACGGGCAAAAGGTAGTATCGAATAAACTGCCCTAAATATTAATAAATTAAAATTTTCATCTGAATCTCTGAAAGTCTGGGAGAGATTCCGTGATATTTGATGCAGATTTGTTTGATCAGCAATAATTTCTGATTTCTTTATGACCTAGAAGCCACATATTAACTAGGAGTTACCTAACTAGTCTTGGGACTTAAATCTAAACCCAGGATCTGAAGCACATACTGAGTTTTCATAGTTACTCGCACAACAGACGATATTTTTGTCATCCTATAATCGGATTGCTAAACTTTAACCACAATTGCAGTTTCAGAACTCTTTTCTTTTACGAAACTAAAACTGTGCAGCAGATTTCACTACGTTTTATTTTATTAAAGCAGATACACACTTAACTTAATTGCTTGCTTGCTTTTACGACTTCGAAAACTATCAAAATTGTTGGTTAAATCTTTGGGATAAGTGTTTATGTTAGACATTGTGAAGATATTTTATTGAACTACAGAATGGCAGTTTACATTTGTTAGAGACCATTTTATGGACGGTGCCATATTCATGAGATAATTTTCAATCAAACTACTGTTCACTGTTACTACATCTATGGGTCCAAATCCTTGCAACTTCCAAGCGTCGGTAGCTTAGTGGTTAAGGAGTCGGTGACGATTGAAAGGTCTCAGGGTTCGAATCCTGGCCATTACACTACCGACGTGAACCCACTTCTAACACAAGCATTTTAGCTAAGCTGGAGGGGTCAGAGGGAATATTAGTAAGTTCGGTCTTAATACTCTTTAAAAAAAATACAAAAAACATGCTGATGTACCAGCTTAGTGCTTTTGAATTTTTTGAATTTGAACATTCATATTATTCTTATAAACATTGTTTATATTTCATTGTACACATATACCCTTTATAAACAACTAGCTTTTGCCCGCGGCTCCGCCCGCGTGGATATCGGTTATCGCTATCAAACATAGCCTGTCCTTTCTCAAGGTCTAACCTATCCCTATACCAAATTTCATCAAAATCGGTTCAGTGGTTTAGGCGTGAAAGCGTAACATACAGACAGACAGAGTTACTTTCGCATTTATAATATTAGTATGGAAGTATAGATATACTTTTTTATTAATGTTGTCGAGTTTTCGTACTCAGAACTTATAATTAGAGTAATTTAAGTGTAAGTCTGCAGTGTATTTTAGAGGAAAACTTAATAATATTGTAATATAATAGGTATCAGAAAATCTAGACCGATAGGCACAGCTGGCGACAGCTGAATTGTTAGTAGATAAACGTAATATCTCATAAAAAGCCGTAAAGAAGAGTAGCAAAAAGATAATACAAGGCTATTGAACCACTCGGCCGTTATGAAAAAGTGACAATATCAGTTCAGCATAAAATAAAAGGAAAATTGTTGTTTGGGCGTCAGCCAACGCAGCATAACATGTCGTTTAGATTGATAAAAGCTGGAACAGTGGTGGCAGCCATGCGAACGACAACACTCTTGGGGGATAGAGAATTTGAATTTTGGAATTGTCTTTTTTTAAAGGTAACCAACTGCTAGTAATTGATGGTAACATTTTGTGAAATGTAAAAGGAAATTTTTAATCAAACAATTTGTGTTATTAAGAATTATAATGTATGTATTTATTAGACAGTTCTCTTTAGCTTGGACAGTTTGTTGTTTATTTATTCATTCGGGTTGAATTTATTAACTCTGTACATAAATGTTTAGTTAATATTTTAACTACGTTCTCCAAGTTTGGACCTACAGAGGCGTACGAACTTGTATCAAACATCTTGTTTCGTGCGATCTCATTTATAAACCTTCAAATGAAAAACTATAAAATACAATTGAGCACAAAAGTGAATCGCTTCGAGCGAGTTTAATATTACTTGCCCGATAAATATTACATTATAAGGCTAAGTCTAAGGACGCTATTAGACCGGGGTCATTACTCGCGCCGACATGATAAGGTATTAGAAATCGTACGTGAGGCGGTAAGTTTGGCGGTAGCTAGAGCGAAAAAGGGTTTAACCACAAACCAAAGAAATGACGTCGCGTTTGTAAAGGAAGGCTGCTCAAAAAAGACAAATCAAAAGCCGTACTCAATTTTGATAGCAGCCGCTGATTGGACATTACTCGCAGATTCGTATGAGAAACACTATAAAATACCGGAGGACGTTTGTGCCTCGTCATCCAGACCCGATATATTCCTATTTTCAAAACAGCAAAAGCGTGCAGTACTAGTAGAACTCACAGTACCGTGGGGAACTAACATACCTAAAGACCACGCTATAAAAATAAACAAATACTTTGACCTGACCAACGAGTTAACCAAAAATGGCTATGTGGTTAAACTCTACGCCGTGGAATTAGGAGCAAGGGGAATTCCAGCTAAATCCCTGTATAACTCATTCAAAGACCTCGGATTGCCAAGAGCTTCAGTAAGCTCTTTACTCAAACGAATATCTAAAACGGCGTTGATAGGATCTTACCAAATTTGGATAGGTAGAGGGGGGAACACGACTGACGGTGGAGGTGAGCGCT
Source organism: Eilema sororculum (assembly GCA_914829495.1). Taxonomy (NCBI): domain Eukaryota; kingdom Metazoa; phylum Arthropoda; class Insecta; order Lepidoptera; family Erebidae; genus Eilema; species Eilema sororculum. Next base: position 8,359,192 of record OU618532.1, read on the forward strand.
GATGCATCACAAGGTCCCAGGCGCCGTCACAGTGTTCCTCTCTGTACCACGCCATGGACCCGGCGACCGCACGGTGAATCCATGGAATGCTAAGAACCGGATCTCTCAGTTTTAGGATGATTGAACATTTCTATAATTTCAAGGTTAAGCCTTACTAGCCAGATCAGTCTTAGGATGGGCGACTATTTCTAATAAGCTGCACATAAAATGAGGTCGGGTCGTTCGAAGATTTTTGTGTGAAGGTCAAAACTTTGAGGTCGTACGAGATCGTAGCTAAGATTTTCTGTAAAGATAAAGGTAAAGTCGTTGTCAGATGTTGATGAGAACTAAGAAATTTACAAACGATCTGGACGGTTCTATGAAACAACAATAACAATATTTTTGTAAACTTCAAAGGTGTACGTTTTTAATTTCAGTTTAATATTTCATGTAAAGTTTCATAGATCAGTAACTTGGAATGTAAATAGCAAATACCTATAGCGATTGTATTTTTTCTCTAAATTCAGTTTGAAATCCGACCTGAGTTTTCAGTCTTTTTCGTGTCTTATTGAATGCTTATTTTGGTATCGAAACATACTCGTACATTGGCTTTTTGTTAAAAACAATATCAGCTAAACTGTATCCTTAATGAAAACAGTTTTGGAATGATTCCAAAATACAGATTGATATTTTTCTTACAAATTGCGAACATTGCAGTAATATCAATATGGGTTTATAGAAACTAGCTGTTGCCTGCAGCTCCGCCCACGGGGAATTTTGATCTCTGCCCCGAAATCCATACGAAACTATTCCCGGAATGGGCTTAAGATATTTGTCTATATATGTTATTCAAGACTGTAATCTCTTGCCGTGTTACTTCCCGGTGAAGTAGAATAGGACCACCCCAGCTCTTTCTGTGGGTGTCGTAAGAGGCGACTAAGGGATAACAGCCCAAGACAAATGGCCCGCTAGACGGCAACACACTCGCCCCCTATTACATCTTTGGGCCAGAAAATCATAGTTGGCAAAACGTGGGTGCTAATACACCTCTGCCTACCCCTTCGGGAAATTACAGACGTGAGTATATGATGATGAAGTTATTGCAGGCTATAATCTCAGGGATTCGTGCACTTAAGCCAGATCCATTTAGCTTTTAGAGCGTAATTGGATAATAGACATCCAAATATTCTAACAATGTCACAAACACATTTATGATATTAATATGATAGGATTATTTTGACAGCCTCCGTGGCGTACCTATTGGTAGTGAACGCGGCAGCTACGCAGGAGGCGCGGATTTGATCCCCGCTCAGTGCAAATATTTATATGCATGAATATGGGTATTTGAATTGGTCTACGTAAAGCCGTCGGTCCCGGTTGCCATACGAACATCTATGGCAGTCGTAATGAGTAGTTGGAGCCCACAAAAGTCCAACAATTGGTTTAACTGAAATGCTTTGTTATCGCTTTTGGTTTGTGGAGGTCATATGGCATTCGCTTCACAGAAAATATCGAAGTTCTGCCAAATTCATAGTTAGACTGGTAAGGCGGACCCCAGACTCCAAGCTGAGATCTTCGGAGGCGACTGGGATTAACGCTAAGATGAAGAAGAATAGGATAGAATTATTTAAATATAGTTTTATTTCTAAAAAACTAATTGTATAGAGCATATTCGATAACTACTGCAAAATTAATATTTGTGAAGCATCCGAGCTGAATATTACCTTTACATAGGTTAACATCCTCACATAGTTTTCTAATAAAATTCAATTTCACAAGAATGTGTCCAAAAGCGCTTGAGTTGGCAATTATACTTTCATAATATATTATGACACTGCAGTCCCTACGTGGGAGACAGTTTAAGATTTATGAAATGTCTCTGCATATAATGAATGCATTATTTCAAGTAAGACTTAATAAAACTTCTAAGATATCCGTCCTATAGATACTAGGCCTTATAAATCAAGTAAGAAATTATGAAAAGTATTCGTGGTTAGGTCTTTCGACAATTTAAAATGAAACACGTAAAAAATTGGCGGACCCTGAGCTCTGAGTCTGAGACCATCTCGGCCACGGATGCAATCAGGATAACGTCTATATGTAGATGGTGATGGCGTAACAGTGTGGTATACAATCAAGTGTATTGTATTATATTGTGTGTATTGTAACAGATCTGAAAAGTATCGAGATAAGAGGTGTGATAGTTCATAGATACTCAGCTCTCGTAACCCGGCGGCTCCAGAAAATTGCACCGCCAAGCAACTTATTCCAAATGATGCCATCGTTGGCAGCTTTGGTGTATAACCGGTCTTATCTTGAACATTTCCTGTGAAAACCGGTCAATATACAATCCGGAGAGCACACGTAAATATACAGGTGGTACGATATTGTCTAGCTACAGAACTTCGAGATCCCCCGTCAGTATGTTGTGGAAGTTAGGTATATCGAAGTTTGGATATTTAGTAGATAAGTTCCAATACATCGGGAAAAATGATATGCTCAAATTATAATATTAAAGGGAAATTAGAAGTGATTCAGGTGTGGCTCAATAGCTCAGGTGGAAGAGCATTCTCTCTGTAAGGGAAAGGTCGTGGGTTCACGTCCCACTTGAGCATTTCATTTTTCCAGCTTTAATCGAATTTTAAAGTTAGCATATTAAATGCAATAAAAAATTCATTCGAATTCGATTTTCAAAATTACACAAAATTTGTGCCTCGTAATCCAGACCCGATATATTCCTATTTTCTAAACAGCAAAAGCGTGCAGTACTAGTAGAACTCACATTACCGTGGCAAACTAACATACCTAAAGACCACGCTATAAAAATAAACAAATACTTTGACCTGACCAACGAGTTAACCAAAAATGGCTATGTGGTTAAACTCTACGCCGTGGAAGTAGGAGCAAGGGGAATTCCAGCTAAATCCCTGTATAACTTATTTATAGACCTCGGATTGCCAAGAGCTTCAGTAAGCTCTTTACTCAAACGAATATCTAAAACGGCGTTGATAGGATCTTACCAAATTTGGATAGGTAGAGGGGGGAACACGACTGATGGTGGAGGTGAGCGCTGATGCATCACAAGGTGGCCACCCTAAACCTACACCTGGGTCGCAAGTCCCAGGCCCCGTCACAGTGTTCCTCTCTGTACCACGCCATGGACCCGGCGACCGCACGGTGAATCCATGGAATGCTAAGAACCGGATCTCTGTATTTCACAGTATCGATCCAGACAATTTAAATCCCTGTTAACCTCAATATGTAATAATGTGTTGCTCAAAAATAAAGTAATTTTAATACAATTTAAAATGGATGCAAGTTTTGTAGTTTTCTTTATAGTTTGCAAGCAAAAATAAAACAAGTTATGTATCGTCAGCTTGAGTAACATTTAACTTCAGACAAACTTTGAATAAAACTCTGAAACCAAAGGTACAAACAATATGGGCATTCATATTATTTTAATTGAAGCTTTGATTAAAACCACATCCATTAAAACCATTCTGTGATTACTAATTAAGTACGAGTATTGTCAGAGAAATACAACAATGATAACGGGAATTAAGGCGTTCATAGTATATAATAGGTACAAACAATAAACCTTTAATTCGCCTGAATTTAAAAGTTACATTATCAGAGAAAGTTTTCAGTACAAAATCAGACATTCACAATCTCTCCTCAAAAATGTCAGACACTAATTTACAAATAGATAAAGTACGAGAATAAAAAACGTCCCAGTGACTTCATTAGATGATATCTTGTTAAACTTAGATGAAAGCTTTTACCGAGATTCGGTCAAAGTGGACGATCTATAAATAAATATAAACATTATCAAACTAATTACTGTCAAACGATTCAGTGCCACCGGCCGGGTCTTTCATGATTGCTTATGTGAAATTTATCTCCGAATTTTGCATTAATGTATATAAGATGAAGTTGATTCTGCTCAACCTCTAAATTTTGTGTAAGTACGCCACATAATGGTGACCTTTAATTCTTTAAGAAAAAGTCTATTGCCCAAATCGTCATTTCTTTAAGATTTCATCAGGATAACGGACATACTCTCTTCATGTGTGTCTCATTATACAAAGCATGTATTTCACTGGGTATTTCAATGGCATAACATTTCGTTCTCTGACAACACAGATTTTATTGATTGGTAATCGTTAGCCTTGATGAGGTAAAGCCCTAAAATCCACAAGATAAAAATACATTGATTTCATCATCAGATTATTATTGTCATTCAGATGATGTTGTATTTTTTTACATTACTATAAAGGGGAATAATAATAAGCATTGCGATCCAAATTTTTTGCATCATCAACTGAAAAACTATCTTTACAACACATAAAATATTGTAAGATATTAAAATAACTTCAATTAAGTATTTAGATAATAAAGACCTCTTTCTAATGATAAAAGCACGATCGCATCAGCAATCCGTAGAGTACCTTTGATGGGTTTGATCAAGATTGATTACTGATGAAAAACCGAAACGTTAGACATTCGGCGTCGTAACATTTCCAAGAATATTTAATTTCCTTTTAAGAAGATCCCGAATAAAATTCTACTGTAAATTATTTTCTTTGCTATCCTAATAATATTATGATTTTCTGAGATTTTTCCTTAATACGTGGCAGATTATTTATTTTACTGATTTCAAAAGACTTCATGACATATCGAAATAACAAAATTTTAACAGGATGAGGAATTCAAAATGATGTAATAGATTTCTTTGTTTGAAACAACGACCGAGAAAAAATGTACGAAAACATGGACTGCTACACTAATATGATAAATCCGAAAGTTCATAAGTATGGATGGATGGATGGATTTGCAACGTCTAAACAGCTGGAGTGATTTTAATATAATTTAGGATGGAGCTAGCTGACACCCTGGATTAACACATAGGCTATATTTAGTCGCGGTAACCGACATCCACGCAACAGCTAGTACATATTAATACCTATCTTGAGTGAATTGGAATCTTGGAATCTTGAGAGATATCGAGAATATTCTCGAGTGAGCAACATACGTGTAAATGTGGTAGTGGTACTGCGAATGCGATGAACCGTTGTTAACAGTGGCATTGTGATAGGCTCCATCCAGGCTGAATATGGCTGCTAAGGCCTAGCCCCGATATAGGTACGGTGTCTCTTGCATTAATATTATATCCATACTAATATAAATGTGAAAGTAACTCTGTCTGTCTGTCTGTGTTTGTATGTTACGCTTTCACGCCTAAACCACTGAACCGATTTTGATGTAATTTGGTTTAAGGGTAGATTAGACCTTGAGAAAGGACATAGGCTATGTTTGGTCGCAATAACCGACATATTATATAGTTATTGTCTTGGCAAGGGTCAGGATTCTAAATATTACTAAAACTCGATTTTCACCTCCTGCTAACGATTTAGTTTAAACGGTTCATGAGAGCAACGGCTGTCTGATTCCCCAACCTCAAGAAAAAGCGTACTACAAAGCGTTGTCCAAAACCAGGCCCCATACACATTAGTATTTTTGTTATAACAAAAGCATTTTACGTTATAATTAACTCAATTAAACTTACACCTCAGCAATAAAGGCCTAGAACCCAATCAATAAATTGAATTAGAATCAGCGTCTGAATGAATTCAAATTAGGGCAAAACTTCCAAAACAAAGTACTCCATTATTGTCCAAAACTGCGTGGCAGATAACATTCATTTACTGGGCAAAGTCTTGTACACACTAGCAATAACAATCAAAAAATCAAGGAATCAATTTCATTTATTCAGTTTAGGCACATAAAGAGCACATTGAACCTCAGATTTGTACAATAATGTCAATCACAGAAATAATAAATAAAATAAATCATTGGAAAATGATTCTTTCGTTGGATCGGTAGGTTGGTTCTGCTGAGAACATAGATAGACCAGCAAGAAACTCAGTCAACTCGATTATCCTTCTTTTTTTAAATATGGTGTTATTTGTAACAATTTTTTACAGTGCGCGCCTGAGATGAGATTAGAGTGACCATGCATCTTTATCATTTAAGTATATTTAGATAATAATTATTTTATAATAATTCGTGGCGTCAAAACCACCGATAGCTTCGTTCATATTGCCGATACCACTTGTAGTAACAATGGAAAAACTGAAAGTTTAATTTATTTTTATCTTTTAAATGTGTAAATAAAAATAAAAATGCGATGGGCAGCTGAATTGGGACAAACGTTACAGAATTTATGAATTACTGAAGAAAAGTTATTAATTACTGCAAAAATAATCAAAAAGTATACCAAAAATCAGAACAACAATCGGTAAACTAGAAGGAGGAAACATTATTAAGATCATTTTGAGTACTCTGTTCGTCAATATCTGTCTAATGCTGACGAACATTGTCCGATTCGGGTTTACCACGGATAATCGAAAATCATTTGATCATTTGACGTGTGACCGAAAAACACTAGGCCATTCTGCTACTGATCGAATGAACAATTGACCAAAAGTGTTTTTATCGAACCAACATTAATTGGTATTTTTACTTCAGTTGACTAAAGATTTTTTTTTTTTACATGGTTTTAAAAAAATATCCACGAAGGCTAATTCTAACCTAACCAAACCTAGTCGGGTTGTGCATTCTCAATAAAGTTATCACTAACATTCCCTGGTGCCACACTGTTTTTCGACCAGACGTTCATTCGATCAGTAGTAAAAATACCAAATGTTTGTCCGATAAAAACTCTTTTGGTCAATTGCTCATTCGATCAGTAGTAGAATGGCCTAATGTTTTATCGATCACCTGTCAAATGATCAAATGAATTTCGGTCACCAGTGGTAAACCGGTCCAATTCAGTCCAGCCCACAATTAATGCAGTTTCATAAATTACACATTGTAAAATATGTATTTTAACTGTGCAGTTCGTTTTTCAGATTAATTTCACCCTAGTAGTATTCTCTTTTAAAACGTATGATACGAACGTCTGTTCTAAGCCTTACGTAACGTAATTTAGTTACAGTAGTATCTCTATGATATAATTATTCAGTCGTAATTTTTTTGATAAATAATTATATCATTGATTGAATAAAACTAGTAATGTGATATTTAGTTTGCACAACTAAGGACAAGATCATTTCCCTTTTTTTAGGGTGCGTCTTAGCTTGCTATGAACTTATATTTATTGTAACGGACACTTGATTGATTGATTTGCAATTTTGCCCACATATTATAACACTCTTTATATTATGGGTAACAGGAAATACAGATAGAACCAACACCTTTACTTTTTTTTTCTTTACTCCTTATTTATTCAACAATTTTTTAAAGTATTAAATTAAAACTAACATAATAATTAATGTGATTAATATAATTTACTTTTTAGTTTGATCTTCTAGCCATCCATGTTTGAAAGGGGTGTGCTCTCCCAACATGATTTTCAGAGCTCAAGCCAATTCTATATGCTGGTACCGACCAGCATACCGGTCCAGGTACTGTATTACCGCCCAACCCTGACGGCTGTCAATTAGCAGGTGTATCGACACCAGCTTATTGACAGCCGATATGGTAGTGCGGTAATACAGTGGTCGCTTTCGTAAAAGTCACGGTAATCCAATTCAAGATAAAAAGTAGGAGAGTGGTCTCCAGGCAAGCTATGGACGTAATCTAACCTTTTTCTATATGTACGTTTTACCAGTTTGAACTTTTTATTAGTGTAACACCATTAAGAAGGATACTCATATACTGTACTCCGTGTGAAACGCTCACCGATATTACGGTGCTGTTTCACACCGTGATCATTGCGCTTGAAACAGCGCCGTGATATCAGTTACTCAAAACAAATACACAACATGGTAAATATTCCAGTGCGTGTTACACTATTTTTTTATAGGACACGTCAATTTGACTTCACATCGCCAAAGGCAAAGTCTCGGAAAGAGGGTCACGTAAACATGTACTATGTTAACAGTGGTAGCACTCAGCTTGACGGCCTCATCAGTTGCCTTTTCACACCCCGCTTAAAGGACCCGGGACTGTAGGAAGAAGGAAACACGCGAGCTGGCAGGGAACTTCAGGTCTTAATGTGCTTCAATCTTATTAATGTGAATGACCATGTAAATCGCAAATCATACACAGTTTCAACTCTTCTATACTTTCTTACTATATGAGTATGTGTCAAACCACCTGTTCACATAATCATTTTGTACCAACCGCTCTGAATTACGTGAAAATCACATTACGGATAAGTTGTGTGCTTTATTTAATATCTTATATCTTTGTGTTGAACATATATTCTGGTAAATTCTACACAGCGCCATCTAGACACAATTTGCTTAAATAACTTGTTTTATCCGTCTATTAGGTTTTTAAATGCATATTGAACGAAGAATGCAATGTGCGGATAACCTTTTATTTCTGGTTTACACTTGAAAATGAAATTGTAAACCGGTAGTTATTAAATAACTAAATAATAATAAAAAATCGAATACATTGCAAAAATGAAATGCTCAAGTGGGACTTGAACCCACGACGTTTCCCTTACAGGGGAATGCTCTTCCAACTGAGCTACTGAGCCACACCTGAATCACTTCAAATTTCTCGTCTCTTTTAATTTACAGGTGACGTTGGAGCCACTTTCTTACGATCTGTTGGAACCAATGAAAAATTTTTCAACCATTTTTGAACATTGATTTTTGTTACTCCGCTCAAAAATTTGATTGATTTTTTATAGCATTCGTTCCCACCTGAGTAATTCATTTTTTCTGATGTAATCAAATTGGAACATACTTTATTAACATAATACTATTACTTTTAAAGGTCTTCGAAAAAACAAACGCCCGAATTCCTGGAGCGATAAAGAATGCCTCGGAAAATGGGCAATTATCTCTAAACTTTCCCGTTACTGTTAATCGTCAAGGGTTAACTCCAAGTTTTCACATTTACAGAAATAATTACACCCTTTACCTTCCCCCCGATATCTGGAGGCTTGTTTGAATACCAACCTTTCTGTTTACCTTTTGGCTCTTATTGAATAACTTTTTAGACACATTGCTTTGCAAAATGGCCGAGGACTCGACGCTCAGGAACCAAATGCTGAATAACATTTAGATTATAACGTTGTGGAATTTGAAGTAAACCTGCTATTCTACAAATTAATTTGAGTCAGAAAGAAAATTACCCTTTGGTAACCCCAATCCCCTGTCAAGTGCAGGTGTAGGTGTTTGTTAGAATAGATTCTACTTTGAAAAATACTGTTAAAGGAAGGTGAGTTGCATTCATATGTACAAATATAGTACCTACTAATCTGTATTATCCTAAATTTTCCTTTATGATACCAATATTAAGTTAAAAACCCTGTCACTGTCAAAAACACTTTAGTCAACTTTAATTCACAAATACAAAACCAATGAAACAATGGATGCTTATTTGTTTCGCTTGTATAATCAACACATTTGTTAAATTAATGAGTTTATCGAGATATAATATTTAACATTAAGTATCTATTTTAGTCTCATATAACAATAACTCATTTTCAGTAATTTATAGACTTAAAATTTGTATCTTGAGTTAACGCGTACGAGTTGAAGTTCGGAAACTGGCCGCCGCAATTTCCGGGAGTAAATTTTCCGTACCGATGGAGAAAGGATTAAGATGAGAAGTTAGTGTTTTATCTATGTTATTGGAATATTTGGCCAAGTTCGATACAGGCATGCGTAGTTTAAATGTTTCACGTCGATAAATATCCGCGTTTAAAACTTAAGTAATTACAATGTTTATGTTCGAAAACGCGATCAGCTTAAAGATAATTATGGAGTGGTGTTTATATATTCTGATTCTTACGAATGGGTTCATTAATTTTTATCTTGAGACGGTAATGTCTAACAATAATTTTATCGTGGTAGTGTATTGCTTGTAGTGTATAGTTTGAGATATGGTTCCTTGACTTGTTCCGGGGTGCGAGGGATATGTCTATGACAACCTCACCTCCGGCCTAGCACCAAGACCCACAGTCGGCATGCGGTTTTAGTCGGTTCGAGTCCGACATAACCTCCCCTTCCGGCTCTGGCAGGGGGGGGTATCCGAGGGGATTTCCGCACGAAAAAAAAAAAAGTGTTATATTTTTGGGATTGGATTATGCTCTATCTCCCTCTGGTCTTATCTAGTTATAACAATTTTAGTAACCACATTAATACTATCAAAATATTTCGTACTATCAGGTTCAATATAAAAAAATTGCAGGTTTAAATTCTTGATTTATAGCAGCGTAGCACCGGAATACCTCTGAACTTCAGTAACACGTTACACTTGGAATATTTATGTCGTATGCGCACAGTTGTTTTGCCAAAATTCTTTGTAACCTTCCGTAACATTCATGCATGGCTGTCTGTAACTGCGTCAAGTAAGGTGCACCGAGGTAAAACACTGGAACCAACTTCTGTAATAAAATTAAATTGTTTTTGGAACCACGGAAATATATGCGAAGACGAGATAGCGTCTGGAAAAATAAAATAAGAATTTATCGTGAAGGAATCTTCCGTTTAAAGTTTGTAACAAAACTTTAACCAAACTAGTTGAAGATAATAACTGTCGCAAGAAATTTTAAAAAGAGTTTAATAAGCGTGTGATAAGCGACTATTTAAAAATAAAAATATAGCCAAGGCACAGAATAGATAATAGTACTAGCGTAGCCATGGCATGAAAATACGTTTAGGATTGTTTAATGATTGGTAATTGTAGACAAATCGTTTTAAGTTGATAACTGTCTGATAAAACTATTTCATAATGGATGCATGGGCTCCATAATATGTTTGGGACGGGACCCAAATCTACCTCACCTACTGATCACCGGATGAGGCAAGGGTGAGGACGTCAGACGACAGATGTCAAATACTACTAGATGCCAAATCAAGATAAATAGCCTCTTCTGTAAATCAACAAATTTAATATACCAGCACACAGGTTAGGTGGACTGGCATGCCAAAGACCAATAGCATCAAACAACACACCTCCATATTTCCCATTACCAGCCAAAAAAGAATAGAAAAAAATACAAAATAATAAGACGATTAAATACACCGAAGTCCTAAGTAAACATAAGGGCCTGCTCGTTGAGATTTTTACTTACAAGTCACTAGGGACACTTGTACTAATTAAATTTTGGTTCGTTAGTATTTTTGCGTTAAAAAAGAATAAAATGTGAGTGAGTTTGCCTTTTGTGTGGTATATTTTTGTAAAAGCTTTTTTATTTATGTTATGGCTTGTAAAAATAATTAGGTTGGATATAGTTAAAATTTATTATGGCTATGAACTGTAGTCGTGCAAATAATACCATAAGCTGAGCGTCACTTTAATTTTGAAAATTGCTAGCTTACATTTTATTCATCATTCTTATCAGAGACTGTACGTGTGTCATTTTTTCCACGTCAATCCAATATTTATTGACTCTACCAGTTCAAACCAAGCCCAGTAGCACGGTATCACTATTTATCAGTGGCATGGTAATATAGGTCATAGGAGTACAGGTAACTCTTCGCTCGTAACTCTTCAAAAGAAGTCCGCAAACACTTTTCTACTATGTGACCGAACAACTTGTAAATACACGTATCTTAACTTACTCATAATTTTTAATAGGTACTACAACTTCATTCGCATGAAACTTTGTTAAAAAATATAACAGTACAGTCAGCATTAGAAAGATATTGATGTACACTCAAAGTGACTTCGTCGTCAAGATCAAGTATTAAGTAGTCAAGATATTAATGACGCTGGATGTACTAATAATTACGTCATCTATTATTTTTGGGTGCGTAAACTTAAAATTAATTTAAATTTAAAGCATAAGCAAATTTAAATAACCGGCCACAATTTTAAGTAAAGAATATAAATTCTTAGAACTCATTAGCTATCTACTAGTCAAATTATCTTCAAAAATAAGCGTTTACAGAGACAAACCTTTTCGCAATATTTATGTAAAGTAAGTAAAATAATTAACTGTAACTCGACTTCTTGACCACATTTTGCGTTCCCCTAAACTATTTTTAACGTAAACATTTCACCGTATCATTTCGTTTTAAGAAGAATTTAATACCTCCTCAGACTGTTGGCAAATTTGAATAATGTTTTTCTTGGAAATAATCACGAGTTGGCAGTTTCAGCCATTTGCGGCGCTGAACAAAAGCGCTTTAAAGTGAGACGGGCTTAAAACAGTTTATTTTTTGTGTAAAATTTTAAATGCAAACCTTTATTTACTTTTTATTCTTAGCTAGGGTTTATGCTAATAGAAAACTGACATTCATACAAAGAAATATAAATCATTTAGATTGAGGTATTTCAAGATTAAATTAAGGATTTGAAAATGTCTTCGGCCTCATTTTAATTCCAAGACATCGATCATGATTCTATTTCTATTTGAAATCTTTTCACGGTGCGTTCACATTGTGTTTACATTTGACATTTGTACAATCTTTGTCTGACATTCGAGTGTTCGAAAGAATATAAATATTTTTAATGCAGTAAATAAGATCCTAAATCTTCATCTGTCCATATTTAATTCACGACAATAATACTTGTGTAATGTAAATATATTTTTATACATGTCAAATAATTCTCTAGTACAATTAGGCAATAAATCACTCATATATTTATTTTACGCAGTGAAATAAAATTGAGAAGCATAATTTACAGAGATAAAGTTGTTTATAATGATCTAGATTTATTTATTGGGTACTTAAGTATTGTGACTACGAGCACGTTTTCTTAAGCTCCATAAATTATCCAATAGCACTTTCTATTATAAGTACGAGTATTACATTTAAAAAACTGTTTATACTGGAGATAGATGGCGCTTGATGGAATCTGCTACACATATTGGATAACACACTTGTACTTTTCCACTGAGTTTAATTTATTTCATTTCTAGACCTGACCGGTTTTGCCTTACAGCATTATTCAATATATTTAAAAAACTGTTACCACGACGTAATTTTTAGACGTGAACGATTATTGTTTCAAAATAATAAAATATAATCTAAACCGTTTTCGTCATTACATTATGGAACCCCAAAAGTACAATCAGCATCGAAACACAATTGAATTTACGATTCCTTTATTAAATTTTGAATGGCTTCGTACATTCAAATCGTTACTTTCAGACGATGTTGTACCGAACAGCTTTCAAAATGTTGTCAGCTCGTGACGGACGTTTTCAATTAATATTATACTCTAATAGCAATAGCTGCGAATGGCTATTGCTCGCGGCGCCATTCACGTAGAATACTCAAATAACCCAAATATAAAATACAAAACCACCCAAATAAAAAAATCAATAGCTGTTCGTTAGTCTCGCTAAAACTCGAGAACGGCTGATTTATCTTATCTTGGTCTTGATATGTTCATGGAGGTCTAGGGAAGGTTTAAAAGGTGAGAAAAATTCGAATAATTGCCGGGAACCGACATCCACGCGGGTGGAGCCGCGGGAAAAAGCTAGTAAGTAAATAAATTGTAACGAATTTTGGAGAGTTAATGCAATTATTACAACTGTGACACTATTTTTGAAGTGAATACGTCTTTAAGCGTGTGTGCAGCTTTCATATAAAATTTTATTCGTAAAGAAATCATGGAATTCGTATCGTCATACAATTCATTCTAAATTACTTTTTTATTTCTACACCTACCTATTAGAAAAATAGTAAAAAATCGCATGTGCATTTTTTTGTGAAGTTAATATTTTTATGTTTTATATAGTTTATTTTCACTTCCATCGGTACTCACTGTAATGTTTACTGCTTGTAAATTTTTGGTCAGTTTAAATAACGGATAACAAGTGTATTTATAACTCGTGCGAGTTAACATGGCACCTGGCTCGGGGCTTTGCGCGGGGGAGCGGGAGGCGTGTACGCTGACGCTACTAGCCTCGCACGGCGAGAGCGGGGTCGCGCGTGGGGAAGCGGGAGGAGGGTGTCTTCGAGGCAGGTGCCATGTTAACTCGCACGAGCTATAATTGGGGAGTTTGGGGTTCCCGATAAAGTAGAATAGGGCCAGCTCGTCCCTTCCTGTGGGTATCGTAGAAGGGATAGAGCTGTTCTCGATCTGACAGTAAATATACAGGTCGTGACTAAGTACCCACTTGACGGCAATAGGATCAACCTCTTTTACATACATCATTACAATCGCGCCTCTATCCCCGGAGGGTTAGGCAAAGGTCCCAGTCGACCGATTCAAAAATGTTATCAGGCAACTGACACCGCGGTTCCAGTTGTGTAGTGGTCCCAGTCGCCTGAAACCTCGGTTTCAGTTGTGTAGTGGTCCCAGTCGCCTGAAACCTCGAATTAACACCAACATTTCACCAATCATTGTGTTCGGTCCAACGTAATAGGGGGTGAGCCTATTGCCGTATTTCGGGCATTATTATTGACTCGAGCCATGCATCTAAGGCTGAGTCTGGACTATATATATCTGTCTGATGCTAAACAGCCCTATCCCCTTGTACGATACCGCATGGGAAGCGAAGCGGTGGCCCAAATTTTACTCTGCCAGCAAACATGCGGCCCCTCACTTTACGCGGGACTGAAAATCATAATTGGCGAAATGTGGGTGTTAATACACCTCTACCTACCCCTGCGGGGATTTACAGGCGTCAGTATACGTTTTTCATTTCAGTCTACCATGCTGGATATCTTCACAGCATTGTGGCCCACATATGATTGCAGGGCAAATCCTCTCCATTTCATTTACCGTGTTTAAAACCCGGCCATACCTCGTTTATTGTACCCAAGTCCTTAAAACCCATAAGATTACTGCTATACGTTAAAATGTTAGAGCTGTCGCCAGTCTTTGTCGCGGTTTCGCAACAAAATTAATGAAGTTGCCGTAAATTTTACCCCTACAGCCCTGTATCGATGATGTACTCATAGGTCTATTTAATCTAAGTATTAAAATTTTATCCGCAATAAGTAGTATGAAATATTATTATCTACTAGCTTTTGCCCGCAGCTCCGCCCGCGTGGAAGTCGGTTATCACGACCAAACATAGCCTATGTCCTTTCTCATGATCTAATCTACCCCTATACCAAATTTCATCAAAATCGGTTCAGTGGTTTAAGCGTGAAAGCGTAACATACAGACAGACAGACAGTCAGACAGACAGATAGACAGACAGACAGAGTTACTTTCACATTTATAATATTAGTATGGAAGTATGAATAGTATGGATACCTAAGTGAGTTTATTGAATATATTTATATTGATGGATGTTTGTTACTCTTTCACGTAAAAACTACGAAATGGATTTTCATGAAACTTTACTATATTAGAGCTCATACATCAGAATAACACATAGGCTATATTATATCATCACGCTGCAACTCGAAATACTAATTCTGCGCAGACGAAGTCGCGGGCACCAGCTGGTCTATAATAATGTAGATACTAATAAAATAACTCAACGCGGTTCTATCGCCTGTACAAATTGTGTGTGTTCAGAAGGATTGTTCGACGCAATCACCAGAGTAAACACTTGCCATCAGGTGGGTCGTATGCTTTTCCCCGCTTATTTTAACCACTCTTATCACGCCACGCATCCATATAGCGCTCGTCAATACAATTTTATCTCCTAGTTATAAACCTACAGTATATCTTTAATTTTGTTTTATACCACTAAGGTGGCAGACAGGCCCACGGCCCACCTGATGCGAATTGGTTACCACGGCCTATGGACATAATATGCAACACTAGGTGTGTTACACTCGTTCTGCCTACCCTGAAGAAACCTTCTAATACCCCTCTTGAAGAACTCCATATTCTCACCCGGTAGTATCAAAATTAGATTATATCGCAACGAATTCATTCATTTTAAATTATTATTTGAGTTAAATATATCGTGCATAACAGGGTCCATTTAAACCAGACGCGCGAGTCTTTGAGGACCCCAGATTGTAGCTTTAGACAATCCGCTAACAATAAACGTTTAATTCAACTGAGATTATACTGCGAGCTGTGCTATAATAAGTTTATGGCGCGTTATTATTGTGGTAAGCCGTTCTCAAAATAATGGTGGTAGCAAACTGTTTTGTTTATATACTGATGAAGGAATAAACATATAAGGACAACTTCCATGGCGTAGAGGCAGTGAACGCGGCCGCTATGCAGGAGGCGAGGGTTCGATCTCCGCTCCGCTCGTTCAGTCTCCAATATTTATATGCATGAATATGGGCATTTGCGTGCCGGTCTTGGAAATCACGTTTAACCGTCGGTTCTGGTTACCATTTGAACATCAATGGGAGTCTTTACGTGTAGTTGGAGCCCTAAAAAGTTCAACAACTGGTCTAGCTGCAATGATTTAATATCGCTTTTGGGTTTTGGCAATTGCTTCACAGAAAATATCGAAGTTCAGCCAAATTCACAGTTCGACTAGTAAAGTAGACCCTAGACACCAAGCTGGAAGCTTCGGGTGGGACTGAGATTAACGCTCAGATAAAGAAGAAGAAGGAATAAAAGTTTTTGTAGCCAGCAATCAATGAAGCGTACTAATTTGTACGTTATTGAGCTACACAATTTGTTACTGGGGTATTTAAATATTGTTTACTTTTAATAATTACTTATAATATGTCTATTCTATATACTCTTCCTTCATCGTAACTGGCACTAATGTGCTGGCGGCATTGCCCCGCTGAGCATCAATGGCCAACTTTTGCACAAGATGCGAGTCTGAGCGAGTGTCACCGGTTTATGTTGATTTATATTATTATTACTTATGCAAAAATTAATTTAAATATTTTACGTAATTATTTAATGTAAGTAAACTAATATTTTGATATAAAAGTATTTTTGCATGTGGCGCTACCCGAACTAATAAAAGTGTGCATTATTCAAAATGACGGTCACTCTGTGTCAGTCTCTCGTAAAGAACAGAACTATTATTGCTTCCCTGTGAAACAATAATAAAAGTGATTATTTAATTTCAAATAGAGTGTTCATATTTTGTCCCAAAACCCTTATAGGTTATGGGCCCAGTATTGCGACATTTGTAAATATTTAAATCGTTACTGCCTATACTGTAGGGCAATAAAAATACTACCTACCTGCAGTTTAGTGAATATAATAGTGAGTGTGAAAATAGTGACTGCATCATTGTTGTGATAAGGAAAAGGTATTGGCATTAACTGGAATACCGTAAGTAATGGAATATTCAAAACAAAAACGGAATATAAAGCCTTTCGACAGTGATAAATACAGTGTTTGGAAATTTAGAATGCGATCATTGTTAAGTGAAATGGATTTAATAGCGGTAGTTGATAATGATATTCCAGAAGACCGATCTGAGATTCATCTGGCTTTACGAAAGAAATTGTTAATTTTAAAAAATAACTACCCACACCAAAATAATAAAAAGTTTAAAGTACAGAAAAATCAAAAGTTTATTAAATGCCATTATTGTGGACGTAAGGGACATGTTAAGAACAATTGCTTTTATCTGCGGATCTGCGGTAGCCTAGTGGTATGGGTAATGGACTGCTGAGACGAGGTCTCGGGTTCGATCCCAGGTTTACCATGGCACACACCAATGACTTTTCGATGCTTTTCGAAGTTATGTGTGTATTTATCGCAGGTTTATAAGTGCCCGGTTAATGGCAATAGGCTCGCCACCTATTACATTGGGACCTAAACATAAACTGGCGAAATGTGGGTGCTAGCACCTCTGCCTACCCCTTAGGGGATACAGGCGTGAGTTTATGTTATGTTATGTTATGCTTTTATTTTAAACGGTCGAATAAACAAAAGATGTGCCAGACAGAACAAGAACAGTTCAAACAGTGGGATTAACTGAGCAATCGAAGCCTGACGACTTTTCAGGTTATGCATTTATGACCGGCGAGTACCAACATGAAGATACTGCAAATACTATTACATTTTTGTTGGATTCTGGAGCTTCTGATCACATCATAAACAGGGATGATATTTTTCATTCATACGAATTAATTAAACCCATGAAAATTTCAGTTGCTAAAAGTGGTACTTTTATTACAGCTACAAAGAAGGGATCTATAAACGTAGTGAGTAACATCGGCGTTGCAGGTGTTCTGGAAAATGTGCTGTACTGTCATGAGGTGCCATACAACTTACTATCGGTTTCAAAGATGCAGCAGGCAGGCTTGCAGATAATTTTTGATGAGCATGGCACGCGCATTATGAAAGAAGGTAAACTGATATTGAAAGGTAAGAATTTAAACAATTTAATAACAATATCCTTTGAACTACCAACGAAAATTAATCAGTCTGTTTTTCAAGTATGTCAGCTAAATGTAAATTATAATTTGTGGCATCAACGTTTAGGTCATATTAGTAAATCTAAATTCTTTGAATTAAAAAGCAATAATATGATAGCAGACCAACAGCAAATTGAAAAAAATATTTCCAACCAATGAATTGTGCGAAGCTTGCATAAGTGGAAAACAGACACGATTACCTTTTAATAAGAATAAGTGCAAGGAATACATTAAACGACCTTTATATATTGTGCACTCAGATGTATGTGGCCCTATCACTCCTTCATCAGTAGATAACAAGAATTATTTTGTATTGTTTGTGGATCAATTCACTCATTATTGTGTTGTATATCCGTCGACGTATAAATCAGATGTGTTCTCTGCATTTAAAGATTTTATTGCGAAAGGTGAAGCAAAATTTAACACACAATTAGTGACTTTGTATAGCGATAACGGTGGAGAATATTTATCTACCGAAATGAAAGATTATTGTAAACTAAAGGGAATTAGTTACCATTTGACGGTGCCCTACACACCTCAATTAAATGGTGTGGCTGAACGGATGGTCCGAACTATAACAGAAAAGGCTCGTTCAATGTTGAATGGTGCAAATTTAGATAAGTGTTTTTGGGCTGATGCAGTGTTAACTGCAGTTCATTTGATAAATATTACACCAACAAAAGCCTTAAATCAGCCTAAAACCCCTTATGAGCTGTGGCATGGACGAAAACCGTCTATTATGTCACTTAGGATATTCGGTTCAACTGTGTATGTCCATAATAAAACCAATATAGGTAAATTTGATAGTAAGTCTTGGAAAGGGATATTAGTATAGTCCAAATGGTTATAAAGTTTGGAACACAGAATGCGAAAGATATGTAACTGCAAAGGATGTTGTAGTAGATGAGACTAATTTTCTAAAGTCTAGGCCTGCAAAGCCTAAAGAGAATAATGTTGAATATTCTCGTGACAAAACTGATGTTGATTATCTTTTTAAATCAGTGTCTAAAAGGTCTCAAGATACAAACATCCTTAAATCAGATACTTCGAAATCTGATGTACCAGAAGTACAATGCAGTCCGAGTAAAATTCGCAGAATAGACAATGAACCTGAAATTAATTCTGATACTTCGCCTGTAAATGCTAGAGATACAACTAATGAATCATTTGTACCTAGAAGGACTAGGTTCTAAGAAGCTAGGCTCAAGGGTCGACCTCCTATTTCTTATGAGGAAATTAATGATGATTATGCATTGTCTGCTTATCTATTTACATGTACGGTACCTAAATGTTTTAATGAAATAAAATTATTGTGTAGTAGATCATGTTGGGAAGATGCAATTAAAGATGAACTTAATTCCCATAAAGTAAATAATACTTGGACTTTAGTTCCAAGACCTAACAATAAAAATATAATAGATTGTAAATGGATTTTTACTATAAAGCATGATGAATTTGGAAAACCTTTACGATATAAGGCTCGGCTTGTTGCCAGAGGTTTCAGTCAGGAATATCTTACTGATTATAATGAAACTTTTGCTCCTGTAGCGAGAATAGCTAGTTTCAGATTTATTATTAGTTTCGCAAATCAATATAATTTATTAATTCATCACATGGACGTAAAAACTGCATTTTTGAATGGTATATTAAAGGAAGAAATATATATGAATATTCCTGAGGGCGTTGTTAGCAATAATAGTAATTATGTTTGTAAATTAAATAAAGCATTATACGGACTGAAACAATCTGCAAGATGTTGGTTTGATGTATTCGAACAATCTCTCAAAGATAAAGGTTTTCAAAATTCATCAGTAGATAGATGTATATATCTTCTATATAGAGGTCACATCGAGAAAAATATTTGTGGTACTTTATGTCGATGATTTGGTAATAGCTTGTGCAGATATGCAGACAATGAATGATTTTAAAAATTATCTAATGAGCAAATTTAAAATGACTGATTTGAAGGATATAACCTTTTTCCTTGGAATTAAAATAACTAGATACGCTGATACAATTACTTTTGATCAAAGTGCTTACATTCAAACAATTTTAAATAAATTTAACATGATTAATTGTAACCCAATAAGTACACCTACTGAAATTAAATTAAATTATGAAGCGCTAAATTTCGAAGATAAATATGATGTACCATGTCGTAATTTAATTGGGTGTTTAATGTATGTTATGACATGTACCCGTCCCGATTTAAGTACATCGGTTAATATATTAAGCCGCTATACAAATAAAAATAACAAAGAGTTATGGTTATGTCTAAAGCGGGTACTGAGATACCTTAAAGGTACTATGAATTTGAAATTGACATATAAAAGAAATATTTACAATAATGTTTTAAGTGGATATGTTGACTCGGATTGGGGTGGACATGATTATAGTGATAGAAAAAGTACTACAGGTTACCTATTTAAGCTCTTTGAACATTGTACTGTAACTTGGTGTACAAAGAGACAAAATTCAGTAGCGACTTCATCTACTGAAGCCGAATATATGGCACTGTATGAGGCTGTTAAAGAAGCCTTGTGGTTGAAGTCTCTAGCCGAGAGTATTAATATAAATATAAATAAACCTATAACGATATTTGAAGATAATAACGGTAGCATTAGTATAGCCAATAATCCTACTAATCATAAAAGGTCAAAACACATTGACATAAAATATCATTTTTCCCGAGAACAAGTAGAGAAAAAAGTCATACAATTAGAATATGTACATACAGCTAAACAGCTAGCTGATATATTGACGAAACCGTTACCAGCAGTTTCTTTTCAAGATTTGAGAAGGAAAATAGGTTTAGAATAAAGAGTAAATTGTATATTAATGTTGATTATTGTTATAATAAGAATTAAGTAATTAATTTAAGTTTAAAGGTTTGATTAGGTTTTTCTGGGTTTTCCCTAATCCTAGCAACAAATGTTGGACCTTGTTTGTAAATACTCCCAGCACACACTTGGAAGTAATATTATGTTCTGTAGAATTATTAATTTGTAAAAAGCATTATTAGTTACAATGATTAATTTTTGAGGGGGCGTGTTGATTTATATTATTATTACTTATGCAAAAATTAATTTAAATATTTTACGTAATTATTTAATGTAAGTAAACTAATATTTTGATATAAAAGTATTTTTGCATGTGGCGCTACCCGAACTAATAAAAGTGTGCATTATTCAAAATGACGGTCACTCTGTGTCAGTCTCTCGTAAAGAACAGAACTATTATTGCTTCCCTGTGAAACAATAATAAAAGTGATTATTTAATTTCAAATAGAGTGTTCATATTTTGTCCCAAAACCCTTATAGTTTACGCCACGTTTCCCTAAACCTACGCCCCAATTCGCTCACTCAATTCTCGACGTCTCCTCTCCAACTTCTTATTGTCTTGACTGATGTCTATACCTTTGTTTTATCTGAAATAATTTTCAAATTACTTAAAATATTTATCAAAATAGTGCAAATATTCGACTGGTGTTATATCGTGAGAGCAACTTCAGGTGGGAGAAAAGTTGGGGGTTGTTAGAATAAAACTGAATATTCTATTGTTTTATCCATCTACGAGTCTTCATTATTTTTTCTGTACCTAAAAATAAAGTTTAAAAATAATCAGGTATAATAATGACAGTCTCCTTATAAAATCATTTATAGAAAAGAAAAAGTCAAATACAATAAGAAGAAAATGTTAAGTCAGACTCATCGCCACTAACGATGATGCCCGCCCCTTAATCAAGCGAGTGTCACCGGTTTACGCCACGTTTCCCTAAACCTACGCCCCAATTCGCTCACTCAATTCTCGACGTCTCCTCTCCAACTTCTTATTGTCTTGACTGATGTCTATACCTTTGTTTTATCTGAAATAATTTTCAAATTACTTAAAATATTTATCAAAATAGTGCAAATATTCGACTGGTGTTATATCGTGAGAGCATTGAAGGCTATTTTGTTTTAGACAAATAAAGTTCCACCAGCTACTTTTTATTCCAGTCTGAAACTCTTGAAAATCTGAGTCGTATGATGAATTACCTACATTTTGTCAGTGTAACCGAAAAAGCACACGTAAAAATCTGTTGTATACAAATACACAAATCTCATGCATCATGATAAAATAAGCCGGTTCCCTTTTATAACCAAATGTTCGATTTTTTAAAAGGAGGAGTGGTTTTACTCGTGAATTCTATTAAGAAAATCTCTGATTTCTACTTCTTGAAATTAGTAATACACAGTACGAACGATAAAAAACTCAAAGGCCTGCCCAAGTGGATATACTTCCGCAGTTCTTACCTTAGAAAAATCACACTTAATGTGCCATCATTACGGAATATGAGGCCCATTCGTACACACAACACGTACTCACTACGTATCTTCGGTGGATTGTTTCCGAAACCACACAAAGGAACTTACTGCCGGTACTTAAGTCTCCTCGAGCTTTATCAAGGAAACTGTAAATAAAAACTGCCTTGATTCTCAGTTTCAAGTTTTCTTACTGCACTCGAGTTAAAATAATAGCTTGTGTTTACTGAATAATTCTTTTGTAAGGCTTCTGCTAAAGTTGTATTTAATTTTATAATTCTTCCGGTTTATTCTTGCGCTGAAGTTGATATTGTGTTGAGTTGCTTATTACTTCAGGTGGGAGAAAAGTTGGGGGTTGTTAGAATAAAACTGAATATTCTATTGTTTTATCCATCTACGAGTCTTCATTATTTTTTCTGTACCTAAAAATAAAGTTTAAAAATAATCAGGTATAATAATGACAGTTTCCTTATAAAATCATTTATAGAAAAGAAAAAGTCAAATACAATAAGAAGAAAATGTTAAGTCAGACTCATCGCCACTAACGATGATGCCCGCCCCTTAATCAATTTAAATTGTTGAGGTATAAGATTTCTAAACTATACTGAACACTATTAATGTTTGCTTTTGAACTGATGTAATCCTATAGTTAAAGTTAGCGAATGTCAATCAGAGGTAAAATGCCTTTGATTTCTCATAACTTTGAGAGAATTGTACCAACAGGGCCCACGACTTTGATGTATAAACTTGTTGAAAGATTAAAGGCATAACGGTTATATTTGAAATTTGAATATCTTATGACAAGGCGCGAGCTGAAATTCTTTGCATAATTAATATTAAAAAAAAAAAGAGAAACACCATTCATTCTTTCTAATTTAGTGATGACGATATAACTTACACAAGTGTGGTTGATCTTGTAGTACGTAATAACAATTGAATTAGAAGTCTTATCAAAAATTACAGAAAAATGCCCCCGAATTTGGGATATTGCATGAAAGGATTGATAACAACGGCTTATTCCCAGACGTTCGTTTCCATGGCAATTACCATTAAAATATCAAATAACGGGGGCAATTTGTTAAGTGTATCTCATTAGGTCGGTAATCAAAATTTCTGTTACTGTAACCCTCAGAGTGGACACCGGACCCCTCCGAGCCCCAATCACGGCCGAGAATCTCACCTTGGAGGAGAATATAACGTGAATATGATAATGATGACTGGTAGGACGTGTAAATAGTCCTACCAACTGGTGTGTTTGCACACAGAGCGTATAAGAACCTGTGACCTGCAGTTAGGCTGTAATAGAAAGAAAATACACATGTGACCGCTTCTATGAATGAAAACCGGCACTGACCTGAGTTCCACCTCGTGAGGATTCAGCTGCAGACAGGCGTGGTTCCTGGCACGTGCTGGTGGGTAGGTATGTTTCAACCGGCCGGTGATTTTCTTGAATTTGTCGTTTTCTTCCGATACACTTCACTTATACTGACTTGAGAATGTGGCCAAAGGAACTTATAGAATTACACAGAAAAAGAAACGAGGAGTTGAATTACTCAACCTCCGTTTGGTGCGGCGGTGGAGTCATAGACACCGTTCGGTGCTGCGGCGAGTTAGTGACTGACTAAAAAATGCGAGCGTGTGTCGCTCGTAGGAACTTCGTCTCAAGTATAGTTCGAAAAATCCGTGCACAGCGCCATCTATTGGCCTTCTACAACACTAAGTGGTCAACAAATGAGCGCCAATACTCAAACATTATTCCTTCACAGAAGCGGTTCTTTAAATTACAAAAATTGAAATACAATTAAATTATGTGGGAAATAATTAAGAAAGTACATAAGCGCTCCACCAATGACTTTAACCCTCAAAGATAGACAAATTGAAGCAACATTATATTTGACTTCATCGATGGGAGAGTAGCTTCAGAATTTTATTTATTGGCGTTGTATTGTACATGCATCCCATAATTTTGTTATCATTAAAACAAAAACAGACAGCAAAACAAATAACAAAAGGAGTTATATCGAAAAACAGACTCTTGAAAAGCCTTCATATCTTTCGTTACAGCCGAAATAACATTTTAAACAAATTACATAAACAAACAGAAGTATTATTTTACATTATTCATTATGAAAGCACAATATTTAGCCTACAGCTCACCCGGCGAGGTAGGAATGGGCAAGAAAAATAATATTTTATTAAATAATCTCTCATTAGCATTCTCACTGTGTCCTAACTGAATTATTTAATGGGACGAGTATTTAAATAGGAGCGAGTACAAATATTATTTTCTTCAATTTATTCATTCGTATGTTCGAGGTAGCTATTGTTGAGTAGGTACTTGGTTAGGGTTTTGATAGACGGTGGGCGAGGAAACCGCTGTGTTCGTAAAATTTGTTGTTTTAGCACGTGTTCATTTCAACCTTTCGTAACCATTTTAGCAGCGGTAATGAAAACAAATAATCCTTTCTTCGTAGGCCTACCATGTTATCCACATCCTTCGTTACGGATAGAAGTTTCGGGCACTGGAACCATTTAAGCATTTATCCCTTAACCAGGTTCGAAGATAGTACGCGTGATACTTCATTCGGGCTAAACCTTAGCGAGAAAAATCTAAAGCTCTATGTAACTGCATAGTGCATAAATGCTACGTTTTAAACAGGGACCGCTGTACTTGCGGTCCCAGTTGATGGAAGCCTCTTTCGTGCGGATTCGAAGAATCGAACTTATGTTCCATGATAGCCGGCTAGACTCAACGAACACTAAGGTAGTTTTAGTTTTAACTAACCTACTACAGTTGGTTCTATAATCCTGGAGGACTTACTGCCAATAACACGCCTCGTCGTAAAAACTCAATAAAAAGTTCAGTTACCCGATTGAACTGTTGAACTACGAAGCTGTCTAGTCAGGGAATATTGTTTTTTATATTTCAGTTCTGATGAAAAGCTAAACTTCAGTCCAGAAATTAGAGACCACAATCCCAGACACAGAATTCAAGAATGGTGGACCACCAATTGTGTCAGAAGACGAGGACAGATGTTTTTTCTTACCGCGCTTAAAAATCCGGGATTTTATTACCCTGTACATTGTACATAAGCCAGTTTGCAATATACCTATAGAAATCGAAATCGGACCTTAGCCTAAATTCAGTTATGTCTGTCTACGATATTACTTACACCGATCTAATATCACCTAGACTCTGGACTAAGCAGAGTTTGTGATCAGAGTTCTAGAATGCGAATAAACATTTAGACATACTTTAGAATTATATTGTTATAAATACTTAGGGCTCCTTCATTTTGTGGCGTGTCGCCGTCGATACAGCTGAACATTTAGCGACCACCGCAATTTATATATGAGCTTTTAGCGAAAGTTTCAATAAGGCGTCCATTACACGGTTGGTTTTTCTGTCAGTTTTATCATGATCACGGCCGTGATGGACGAATAACCTATCGTCTAATGTGGTGATTGACGTATTTTTGTTCTAACCATCAGTCACCGTAATTCATTATTGACGTTTGCATGAGCATGAGCGTGTATGGACAACTATGGCGCGTGCGGCCGGTCGCTTTTCTCAGCACGTTCGATCGGCGTTTTCGCTTCGACGGGCACCGGCCTGTCCGCTCGCTGAGTACCAGTCCAGCATCTGATGAGACCGTCAAGCTGAGTACCATCATTATTAACATGGAACGTCTTTCGTCTTTTCTTTCCGAGATTTAGCCTTTAGCTTACCATCAGGCGAGGTGAAGTCAGATTGAAGTATCTTATATAAAAAACCATCGTCATGATTATTCTTAGTTCTATGCAAAGGACCCTGTGATCCGTTAATTGGGCCCCGAAAGTGTTTGTAGTATCTTATATAAATAAATAATAAATAAATAAATATTCCACAACATTCTACACAACGCTATCTAGACCCATGGTAAGCTTTTATAGCTTGTGTTATGGAATCTAGAATGCGGATAAACATACTTATATACTTTTTTTTTGTAAATATATATACCTAGTTACTCAACTAGTCAGTGAATATAATGCGCTATCTCCGATAAGTTGTACGTTGTTTCACTGTCTGTAGTGTGTTTAAATTTAACATAATATACAATTAATAAAATGAATTTTTTTTTAAAATCACGACGTATAAAAAATATTCAAAAAATGTTTAATGCAGCGCCCCCTAGTGGGTTGCCACCAATCAAACCCAAACCAATAATTGAAAACTGCATCAAAATCGGACTAGAATTTATGGAGAAAATTGCTGTAGCGCCCCCTGTTCAGTTGTCATTATAACACCTATCTAAAAACAAGCTCCAATTAAAGCCGAACCGAAAACTGAAAGCTGCATCAAATTGGATTGGTAGTTTCGGAGAAAACGCCAATATGGATTTGCCCAAACAAACACACAAACAGCCTCTCACCCCAAACGCATACACCGTCTCCGTTCCGTCGCGGGTAAAAATAACGTTTTGAAGTTTCACTAAAATATGCGTTTAGCTTACTCTCAAGTTATTTATATCTACCCAAAATATACATAATAATGTATGAACGCTGACTATCTTATTGTATCTGTTAATATATGTATCAACTACGCAATGGCGATGACGCAGTAAGTTAAGATATCAAGTATCATTCAGAACATACGGATTTGTATTACAGGCGTTGCTGCTAGTATATTTATAAGAAATCTTTGTGCTGTTATATAGAAAGTTTGAAGGAGAGAAGATGAAGGACCAAATACTATATAATATTTATATTTATACTATTTTTATAATAAATATTGTAATCGAGACCCCAGTATTTTTCCTGAGAGAGTTCAGAGAGTCAATGTTAGAATGACAACAAAGTCTCACAAGTAAAAAGCAAAATTAAAATTTTTGAAAACCCCTCGACGTTTATGAAATAATCCAAAAAATGTTTACTGCAGCGCCCCCTAGTGGGTTGTCACCGTAACACTTATCTAAGAACATGCACCAATCAAACCCAAACCAATAATTGAAAATCGAACTAGTATTTTTGGAGAAAATTAGCAACATTGATTTGCATTTAAAATGCTTGCTGTAGCGCCACCTGTTGAGTTGTCACTGTAACACCTATCTAAAAACATGCTCCAATTAAAGCCGAACCCATTACTGAAAACTGCATCAAAATCGAATTCGTAGTTTCGGAGAAAATGGCAACATGGATTTGCAGAAACAAACAAACACACAAATATCCTCTCAACCCAAACGCAATACTCGTACCGTCTTCGTTCCGTCATGGGTAAAAATGATCGCAAATCAAACTGTATTATCGTCCAAACTATGAGTACCAAAAATATGAGAATAATCAGTCAATAAGGAAATCAAAACGTTAAGATCATTTTCACTACTTTATTCGTCAAAATTAAACTGATGCTCACTGTACGTCAGATTTTGCAAACAAATAAACGCAACGTTCCCGCCTCCAGTTTACCCTCACGACAGTTTCTCTTTGATCTAGATACCAGTAATCATCGACGGCCATCAATGTAACTAATTGGGCATATAATTTATGCGGCCGGTCACTCTGACTAATGGTCCGGGTGGTCCGAGCTCGCACGTAAACCGCTTGCTTGAGGCATTCGGGGGCGCGATCACAGATAAGCCTGTATCGACGAATTGGACATGTGATTTGAAGGTTTTAGGGCTATTATATTAGTTAATGCTTGTTCTGATTCCAACATATGTGTTTAAAGTTGTTAACACTATTAGACAAACGGTAGGTAATTGAGTTCGGTGCTATAGAATGTCTTGATGAATTGTTTTACTCTAGATAAAAAGTTTGGATGGATGAATATTAATTAATCAATCGAGCTACAACGACAGAATGAATCTGAAGACTTAAAATTTAATAAAATTATAACCTCTAGCTTAATGCCAGACACCTAGGCAGATTGCTGGATATAAAGCACTTAAAAAAAAAAAAAAAATATCAAAACAGCACATAATTGCTACAACTGCTACATTTAAACCCAGAAACAGGTGCCCAGAGTCAGTATTTTTATTGATGTCAATAAGAAGCAATAATTATATTGTTGAAAAAGATCTGTTACGATCACTATGACACGCAAGTACATTCGCAGGTAAAAGTTAGTACTCGTATGATATCAAAATATATTCTACTTTAATTAAACTTCTTGACTGACGATATTAAATTAAATCGACAGAACAAACAAAATTAAATACCCGAAAATAAATTGGAAAAGCTTCTTTATTATACTCACCCATTAATAACTGTTAATGAACGTTTTAAAATGAATAAAATAAAACTATTCAAAGAATAAGTTAAAATTTCAGACACGCATAATTTGTTAGTTCACTATAAAAAATGAACTCCATTATTCGGAATCTAAAAGGAGTCTAAAATATAGCATGAACTCTAAAGAACATTTTGCTTTCAAATTGCCAGACGTTGTTTCTCAAACGTTGGGGTCAAAATGAAACCGATATTAAAATAAGCGTTACAATCCCTAAGAATTTAAAATTTCCAGTGTTTTGATAGGTACTTTTATAGAGAGATATGGGATAATAACTCGACATACTGAAACTACGCATATGAATTTCTTTGAAGACCGTTTGGGATTACAGTCTTTCAATACTCATTAAAATCGATATTTTTAACAATCATTCCTTCAAAGATGTGGATCCGTAAGAAAAGTAAAAAACCACTGAATTGCGTGAATCCTTCACGGAGTTTCTGTGGTAACGGTACGTAAGGATAGGAAACTAAATGAAAAATAGAAAATAATAATAATTTCATGATTTTACAATAAACAAATACAGATAAGCACATGTTTGGATATTACTACAATTGAAGATTCTAGAATACAA
The DNA here is from genome assembly GCA_914829495.1 of Eilema sororculum. Taxonomy (NCBI): domain Eukaryota; kingdom Metazoa; phylum Arthropoda; class Insecta; order Lepidoptera; family Erebidae; genus Eilema; species Eilema sororculum. Next base: position 8,388,556 of record OU618532.1, read on the forward strand.
ACTATTACACAGTCAACAATCACAACAGCAGCAGTAGAAACTATACACTTAATAACATAATAACGTTTATGTAACGGACACAAATGAAATAATCATGAAACTTGCAAATTTCATCATCTCTACTTAATAGTACTATAACACCCTACTAATTACCTGTAACTAATCCTAAATGAAACTACTTTTGTAGCTGACCTCACAAATAGGCTATCAAAACTATAAACCATATTTCATAGCGATAAACAAATCCATAGCAATATTATAAATGCGAAAGTAGCAGCTATCTGTCTGTCTGTATGTTACGCTTTCACGCCTCAACCAATGAACCGATTTTGATGAAATTTGGTATAAGGGTAAATCAGACCTTGAGAAAGGACATTTAGGCTATGTTTGATCACGATAACCGACATCTACGAGGGCGGAGCCGCGGGCAAAAGCTAGTAAGTTATAATAATTTAACGCTCTTAATCCTGTATGAATGTATGAATGGTACTCAATTCTAAATCTCGAGTTATCTGAGGACAGTTTGTGTTGATAATTTGTTAAAAAAGTAATATTCAAAACAAGTGTAAATGAAGACTCAAAAGTGTTAAACGGGCCTTAGTATAAGTTGGATTCATGACCCCAAAAGTTTGAGCAACGTTGTTATAAGTGAAATAAATAGTTCTATGCTATATCTACATGCTCTAAGTTAATTACTTGTAGTGCTCGAAGGGTTCAGGCGACGTTCAATTATCTTGTAAATATGTGATTATTTGTAAACGAATAGCACTTGGGGTTTCGCTAAGGTTAGAAAGAAGAAGAATTAAGATAAGATACAGAGGAATCTTTATTGTACACCAATAAATTATAATTTACTAGCTTTTGCCCGCGGCTCCGCCCGCGTGGTTGTCGGTACCCAGCAATTATTCGAAATTTTCTCTACGTACAAACCTTCCTTGGACTTCCACAAATAATTCAAGACCAAAATTAGCCAAATCGGTAAAGGCGTTGTTGAGTTATAACATTACAACGAAAAGTTGCATTGATAAATAGATGTTAGGACAAGATTATGAAATATGTATATGGCGGCCTTATCGCTACAAGCGGTCTCTTCCAGGTAACTAAAAAAGAAAAAAAAACTATTGGATGGACATGTTTCAATTGTCTAAACAATATAATAACTTATGGGTAGTTATCAGTGTAGTCCGTGGCGTAGCATGGCCGTCGTTACGGGTAGTTGGAGCCCTCAAAAGACTAACAACTGGTCTAGCTGCAATGCTTCAATATCGCCTTTGGGTTGTGAGGGTCGGATGGAAATCGCTTCACAGAAAATATTGAAGCTAAGCCATATCCGCAGTTAGATTGGTAAAGCGGACCCCAGATTCCAAGTTGAATGCTTCGGATACGACTGGGATTAACGCTAAGATGAAGAAGAGAAGTTATTAGTGTAGTGTAGGAACGAGGTATCCTCCAACCAAAGGGAGGATCTTCCGACCAGTCAAGGTGATCATGACTGGCGGGCCGTGGGCCGACGATTGTCGTTGGGATGTTGTATAATATGTATTGTACCAGCGCGAGCACTTCGCTTTCACGATGAAGGATTCGTAGTGACGTAGTAGTTTGGCTTGCTGTCACTAGGTGGCGCTGGGTACATGTGGTATCGCCATACATTTACAACACATTATAAGTACATTTGCTCTGGGGCGGATGGGTTGCGAGAGATATGTCTCTGACCCACAACCAGTGAGCGTTTTAGTCTATTCGACTCCGACATAACGGCTTCGGGAGGGAAATTAATTTTTCTTTCTGGTCTACCATTTCAGCGTGTCTAAGGAATTAATTTTGTAACCTAAAAATTTCTTGTATTAATAAAAATAAAGTGATGACTAAAGATGATGATTTCACATAGTCAATCATAAATAGTCATTTTCGTTTAGTTTCTTGTACAGTGGCAATTTTTTTATGCTTATACAAGTATAATAATTTATAGCTTTTAATTATGATAATGATAACAAAAAAAACCACACCACTTCTCGTAGGTAGATTTATATCAAAAATAAAGTTTAAACTAAAACCCGACTACCGAAAAATGCCACTCTAAAAAGTGACAAACAAGAAAATATCAAGGATAGCCGTGGTCGTATACCACTTTTCCCTAGAATATATAGTCTTGTTAGAGTAAGTGGCATACGACCACGGCTATCCTTGATATTTTCTTGTTTGTCACTTTTTAGAGTTGCATTTTTCGGTAGCCGGGTCTTAGTTTAAACTCTATTTTTTATTTAAATTATTTTTGGGGCAAAGTAAAGCTAATAATTTATACATATTTGACATGTGCTCATTAAGCACTTTCATTTGATACCAAATACGGCATATTTATCTCAAATTTATTTTTAACACAGTATCTTATGAGCGCTAGAGGGCGCCACATAAAATTGGGTGACACGTCATATAGCCTATAACCATCGGAAGATCAAGCCGCTTGTAATGATACCTCATTTGTCCAGTTCTAATTAGTAGTTCAAGAGCTATGAGGGAACAAATGAACATACATACATACATAGCCTGTCAAATTCATAACCCTCCTTCTGGCTTCGCCGTAGTCGGGTAAAAACATGACTATTATTTGTACTGGCAGTCGGGTAACAAATGAACCAGCTCCCACTTTGGCCAACACAATCCGTTGGCAAAATACTGGTGACACAGTTAAGGGCCGCTCACACACGCGCGTTCAATACAAAATTCAATACGAAATACTTCCAATATTAAAAAGATTAACTGTTGTCCATTTTAACAAAATTGAGTTGTAATATTTTCAAAAGGATTAAATCTAACAGTGGATTGTAATAGACTAATTGATTGAGTGGATATCAATAAAGCTCTATTTTTTGTATATGGAACGCATTAAGTGATTGCACTGATATCATATTTGCACACAATTTAATCACGGTTCATTGGAATGATACAAATAATATCTACTTGCCATGGTACTAAAAAACTTCCGCTTTTTGGTTCTACTTTTATAAAGTTTTTTACACATTGCGGTTGTAGATACACAAACTGGTCTATTTTGGTTTTGCCGAAAATGTCCTTAATTATCTGAATTAGTCGTATCTAATACTCAATCCTAAGGTGCTGTTCAGACACGGTGGGAACGGTGCGGAAAGCGCGTGGGTACCACGCGGTCATGTCTAAGCGGTATTATTTCCTTATAAACCAGAAACAGAACAGCGTCTAAATTGTGTAGACATTTGATTGAAATTTTTGTAGCATTTATTATGCTAACTTTTAAATTCGGAACACATTGGGATCATCATACATTTGTTCCAACAGTTCGTAAGAAAGTTGGTAGATGGCTCCACAGCCATAAGAGAGAGAAGATAAATTTGAAATGATTTAGGTGTGGCTCAATAGCGCAGTTGGAAGAGCATCCCCTGTACATGTGGGTACAAGTCCCACTTGAGCGTTTCATTATTCCCGATGTATTTCGAATTTTAAATGTGTAGATATTATTCAGTGTTGTCAGTTTAACAATGTATTTTTTTTCTTTACGGTGTAATTATTTCGTAAATATATAACGAAGCCTTAAGCTGTTCGGCCACTTATAGAATCGCGTCACGTAACCGTGCCGTAGTTAGCGTTGTAAGTTTGATGCAAGGGGTCGAACTTCGATTTAGTACTGGTTTAACTTGAATCTCTACTGTTGTTGGCTACTTTGTTTTATAATCTCACTGGATTGTCAATCTTGTAACCTTCGTAGTAGTCGGAAGTTGCATTTATTACATTATTGTCCAGTAGTTGACAGTTCAAGATCCATTTAGTAGATTGAAAAGAAATCTACTGTTAGAATTATGTTATTATACGTACAACGTACATATATGTCTTTATTTATTTATTCAAGGTACGTCTACAGGATCTTTCGGCTAGATGATCATTACCATCATGATTCTTGCAGATTTGGAAGATATAATCAAATAAAAATGTTTTCTTGCCGAAGACAAAAATTTTAGACGTTTGTATCAATATTTTTCTCGCAATAGTTTCAACAACCTTCGTCAGAATGACTACATTGTGAAACACTGTATCTCTGAAAACAATCATAGTAAGAAAACTTCTACCAATGACCTCGTTCCTCAACTTTTAATAATCAATAACTTAAAAGAGTCTGGTGGTTTCCGTACGATAGACAATTTTAAACTTTGTTAAACAAGATACATTGCTGTTTGTTGTAGTAACTACAGCTTCTCTGCACTTTACCGTGGTGACTTAAATAGCCAATTACTCATTTTACTCGCGTCCTTTTGTTCTAGTAGTGCCAGCACGGAATAACATTGAGAAGTTATTATAGCAGTTTTATTAAGAAACATTTCACAGCTTTATATGTCCTGAAGTCGTAGTAGTTGGACTACATTAAGAGATGAATGGATGATTAAATTAATTAGCTACTTCAGTAGCTTTATTTCACTGGAGTAGAGGTAGTCAACACTAAAGCTTATTTAAAGGTATTTTTTCTCTCAAAACAAACTCAGTATGCACGATTAGTTTTTCTAACTACACACAAGCGGTGAAACGAAATTTGCAAATCGAACATATGGAAAAATTAATCTTCTCGGGCGAGACCGCCTTGAACTTGGGAATGCCTTGACCAGGCTCGACTCCGGCCTAGCACTACAACCTTCTACTACAAGTACTGCCGCAAGTGACCGTTTGACCGGACGATTGATCAGTCTTCCTATGTGGGGCCCTTTCAACTGTTGACCCCTATAACGACTGCTATACATATTCGTATAGCAACCGGGACCGACAGCTTAACGTGTTCTCTGAGGCACGACCAGACCAATGCAAATACCCTTTTTCATGCATACAAATATTTGCACTGAGTGGGGATCGAACCCGCGCCTCCTGCAGAGGCTGTCACTACGACCTTCAGTCAACGTGTGGTTTCAGTCGGTTCGAGTCCGACATAACATCCGCTCCGGTGGGAGAGGTCTCCGTAGAATTTCCGTACAAAAAATAATGTCTTATATCTGTAAAGTAGTTTTTTCAGAACCCCCGATTTAAAATGTATGTATCCTCCCCAAAGTTTTACTAGTGAATTAGTAATGATAGCTTATATATCTGAATATTTTAAGGCTCAAACTTTAGTTTTGTGAAAACTTTAGACGGATTGGTGATCGCGTTATATAATTTATGTGATTCCCAAAGGCATGTTTGTAAAGAAAATCAACTTGAAATGACTCGAAAAAGGTCCGTAATCTAAAAAAATCCTGTTTCTCTACGGTTCTTTATAACAGTACTGTAATAAAATAGTATACACTCTAGAATTATAGTCCTGACCGGTTTGTTTAGGGTGTAGCTCAGTATTTATTTAACGTCGAGATATACGTTACACTTTCTAGTACGGGACGCCCCTCGAGATAGGTACTTATTTCATGTTCATTACCGTTTTAACAGCTAACTGTAGAAGCTAAAACAACTGTTTTAGTTCCTTGGTGAGACGGGTTACGAAGCTAGCAGCAAAAATAAAATACATAATGAAATAAAACCACTTTTTACGGATTCTATCGCGATATATTTGTTATTATTACTTTTAAACCCGACGTTTCGGCTGCTTTGCAGCAGCCATTTTCGCGGTGTGACTCACGATGGTAGTTGTCACATAGTTTGAAGTATAAGTTATCTCAAAATACCCGAATCATGGTGAATTATTGGTGTTCGTATTTACGCAGAATGAGCTCACTGTGTTGTTAAGTCTTGCTGGATTTTGCTGCTTACTGGGTTTGATTAAGTGGATGACTGGGTCCCAAGCTGGTGGTACGGTCCATCCATCCTCTCTATTAAAATTTGGGTGTTTTTTAATTTCAATAGCCTCGCGGATCATTCTAGGAATATATCTGTGTTCTTTGGCGAGTATCTGTGGTTTATCAAACCTTAGGTAATGGTTGGTGCCTTTTTGCACGTGTTCACATACAGCTGACTTTGTTGAGCGTTGGTGTTTTATGTCAGCTATGTGTTCTTTGACCCGAGTGCCAATGCTTCGCTTGGTTTGACCAATATATGAGAGCCCACAGTCACAGTCTATTTTGTAGACCCCTGCATCTTGTAGAGGTAGTTGGCACTTGACAGATGGTAAAAATTGACTTATCTTCGTTGGCGGCTTGTAGTATGTGTTGATTGAAGCTCGCTTCAAGATGTAGCCAATCTTGTCAGTGACCCCTCGTACATACGGTAGTACAGCAGGCTGGCGTTCGACCGTGGCTGGTTTTTCTCGGGATCTGTGACTCAGGCGCGGTGGTTTGAGCTTGTTGTCTTGCAGTACTTGCTTGACATGTTGAAGCTCAGCGTTCAGGTGTTTCTTGTCACAGATCCCACGGGCTCTCTGAAACAAAGACATTCCTACGGTAGCTAACTGTTTAGGGTGGTGGTGAGATTCACCGTTTAAGTACCTATCAGTATGAGTCTTTTTCCTATACACAGTGTGGCTCAAGGTATTATTAGGATTTCTGATAACAAGAACATCTAGGAAAGCTAATGAATTATTTGCCTCTGATTCCATAGTGAATTGAATGTTGTTATTAATGGAATTAAGATGGTTCAGGAATGTATTTACACTATCTGTTGGTAGTATTGTGAAAGTGTCATCTACGTACCGTTTGTAAATCCGTGGTGTGAAGGCGGCCGTCTGCAAGGCTCGGGCCTCGAAGGCTTCCATATATATATCGGCTACGACAGGCGAGGCTGGAGAGCCCATCGCCACACCATCGATTTGTAGGTAGTACTTGTTGTCCCACAACAGATAGCCAGTTGTTAGGCAATGTTTTAGTATGTCAGCATATTCCTCAGGCATAGTATTTTCTATTAGTTTGTTCCTAACGATGTCTATGCAGTCATGTACAGGTATACGTGTAAATAAGGACTGTACATCAAAACTGACCATTGTTTCATTGTTAGTGAGATGTAGGTGTTTAATTTCACTAACAAAATGGTATGAATCTCTAACATACGCTGTTGTGTTACCTCTGAGTGGTGAGAGTATCTTTGCTACGTGCTGAGCCAGTCTGTAGGTTGGTGTGTCGATCTGACTCACAATAGGACGTAGGGGAGCATTTTCCTTGTGTATTTTTGGTAGACCATACAGTTTCGGAGGTTTTGGGCAGGCAGGTATTAATGTTTTGACGTCGAACTGTAATTTTTCGGAGTATTTACTAATAATATCTCGAGTTTGTTTGAGTATTTTATTAGTAGGGTCTGTTTTGACCTGTTTATATGTGGTCTCATCCGATAAAAGATCTTCGATTTTTCGTTTGTAGTCTGACGTATCCATAACGACCGTAGCGTTTCCTTTGTCTGCACGGAGCACTGTAATATCTGGCCTAGCTCGCAAGTTCTTCAATGCGATAATTTCGTCTCTGGAAAGGTTCGGCATGGGAGCTTTGCTTCGACGCAAGACTGATGAAACATCCTGGCGTATAGTTTCCAAATCTTCCTTTCTCATGGTATTTTTAACTAGGCAGTCCTCAACATTGCAGATGATGGTTTCGTACGGTATCCTAGCTGGTGTTATTGCAAAATTCAAACCCCTCGATAGTACTTTTTCGGTGGCATTGTCCAATGTTTGTTTTGACAGGTTAACAACTGACAGCTTGGTAGACGGCGGCGTGTCATTGGTCCGTATGTACGAGTATGTATGTACGAGGGGTCACTGACAAGATTGGCTACATCTTGAAGCGAGCTTCAATCAACACATACTACAAGCCGCCAACGAAGATAAGTCAATTTTTACCATCTGTCAAGTGCCAACTACCTCTACAAGATGCAGGGCTGTGGGCTCTCATATATTGGTCAAACCAAGCGAAGCATTGGCACTCGGGTCAAAGAACACATAGCTGACATAAAACACCAACGCTCAACAAAGTCAGCTGTATGTGAACACGCGCAAAAAGGCACCAACCATTACCTAAGGTTTGATAAACCACAGATACTCGCCAAAGAACACAGATATATTCCTAGAATGATCCGCGAGGCTATTGAAATTAAAAAACACCCAAATTTTAATAGAGAGGATGGATGGACCGTACCACCAGCTTGGGACCCAGTCATCCACTTAATCAAACCCAGTAAGCAGCAAAATCCAGCAAGACTTAACAACACAGTGAGCTCATTCTGCGTAAATACGAACACCAATAATTCACCATGATTCGGGTATTTTGAGATAACTTATACTTCAAACTATGTGACAACTACCATCGTGAGTCACACCGCGAAAATGGCTGCTGCAAAGCAGCCGAAACGTCGGGTTTAAAAGTAATAATAACAAATATATCGCGATAGAATCCGTAAAAAGTGGTTTTATTTCAATGAGTGACATTCGCGTAAACTTCAGAAAATATCATACATAATGAACATAAATAAGGTTTGATGTTAAAAAATCATCATTGGAAAAATAGGGCTTTTAACACGGAGACTAAAGAAAGCATATAAATCTAATTTAATTTAACTTACCTATTTATGATAGTATATCTTATATAGTGTATCGTACCCGTAAACATAATCGCATGAATTTTAATCGCAAGTTAAAAAGCTATAATTAAAAGAAAAAGTAGTGTAAAAGGTAGTTTAAAACATACATCTGTTATTTTAACTTATCCCAAATTAGGAATAGTAGTAGCAATAAAAACGTCACTATGAAAAATTAATTCTAGAAGTACAAACACAGTTAATACAGCCAAGTTTAAAAAAAGCCATTAAAATGAACGTTAACCCGAAAATAAAGTTATTTCAACGGGCGAAGTTAAAAGTGCCGGGCGGCCGCCTCCGCGGAAATATGCAAAATATATTACACACACTAAATCAGTTTTGCAACAAAAAAGTCTCGCGTGCACCCGGAATGAGATCCTCATTGCATATGGAAGATTTTCCTCAAAATGTGGATGCCTAAAAGAGCAGTATAAAAGCTTCTATCCTCAACTTATTACTTACTGAGGAAAGCGAATTATAGCACTAGAAATAGTACAGAAATGGCATTTTTTAAATAAAGTTTCGAATGGCTCTGTTATTAAAATCAAGTTTATTTAATTGTTGTACCACATATAGGTGAGAATCCATTAGTAATTAGTGAATATAAACCTCTATCATTAAATTTTATATTATAATTGAAACGGTAACAGCTCAGCTCAGCGTTACTGTTGTGTGATAATTTCAAATATCCAGAACTAGCTTTTGCCCGCGGCTCCGCCCGCGTGGATGTCGGTAATCGCGACCAAACATAGTCTATGTCCTTTCTTAAGATATAATCTACCCTTATACTAAATTTCATCTAAATCGGTTCAGTGGTTTAGGCGTGAAAGCGTAACATACAGACAGACAGATACCGTGCTGGGTGTTGGTTTTTAGAATTAATTTATAGGATCTTATTGCCATCTAGATTAACTCATAGAAGTTTATAATAGTATGTTTCCTTCAAAATATATCCTAAACCTAACTACTCAAAGTAATCTAAAGGGTCTAGATCTGATCTATACTTTAAAGGAATCTAAAGAATTAGTCTTATTATTCACTATCAAATCTTTTTCTAACTCAAGAGTGGTTTGAGCAAATTAAAAATATGCGCATTAATCTAAAACTATTCTAAGAGAATATGTAGGTAGATATTATGAGCTCAAAGTAAGTGATATTGCAAAGAGATGTTGAATTAAGTGAAATATATTTTAATAGTAGCTCCACCCAATGGTTTTATACCTGAATTTACAACTTGCAAATATTTCAATTCCTCTCATCCTTTTAAGCAGTACAAATTGTTCAAAAATACATAAATTTATGTTATTGCGCTTAATACACGGAGTGACTGCAATTTTACGCAGTAGGTACAGCATCGTGTTAGTTGACCATCACCGCTGGGTTCATCTCGAAATCGGAGATCACCCGTTGTGCGAGGGAAAATCCTTTTGGACCACCTAGTATTTGAAACCTGAGGTAACATGCGGTTCTAGTCGGTCGGAGTCCCAAGAATAAAAAATTGGAATGAAATTTTTATAGCATTTATCATGCTAACTTTTTAAGTTCGAAAAACATTGGAAAAAAGGAAATGCTCAAGTGAGACTCGAACTCACGACCTTTCCCTTACAGGGGGACTGCTCTTCCAACTGAGCTATTGAGCCACACCTGAATCACTTCAAATTTCCCTTCTCTTTATATCCGTGGTTCAGGTCCCACTTGAGCGCTTCTTTTTCCCGATGTATTTCTACTATATTGATTAATATTTTCCTCTTATAGTAAAAGTATAGACTTCACTGACATGCACTATTGATTGCTGACCACGCAATCCTTCACCTCCAGCCTCTACTCTTGTCTATTTCTTAAGTGTGAACTTTGTCCATTTAAAATTTACAAGATAAAGGCTCAGATCAGGCCATATTCCCTCTAATAAATTTGGTTTCCTGAATAAAAATACAACTTCCAGTAATTGCGAGCAATGTGGCGTTGTGGGAAATTCAAATCTTCTATTAATTGAGAATACTCGTTATCAACCGATGTAATTGAAATTACGAGTATATAATCAAGGTATTAAATTTTAATGGAAAATGTTTTGGGGCCTTAATCAAATAGAGAAATGGATAAATATTTATAAGATATTTTCTGAAGTTTACGCGAATGTCACTCATTGAAATAAAGCTACTTTTTACGGATTCTATGCGATATATTTGTTATTATTACTTTTTAACCCGACGTTTCGGCTGCTTTGCAGCAGCCATTTTCGCGGTGTGAAATCTGCGGTAGCCTAGTGGTATGGGTAATGGACTGCTGAACGAGGTCTCGGGTTCGATCCCAGGTTTACCATGGCACACACCAATGACTTTTCGTTGCTTTTCGAAGTTATGTGTGTATTTATCGCAGGTTTATAAGTGCCCGGTTAGTGGCAATAGGCTCGCCACCTATTACATTGGGACCTAAACATAAACTGGCGAAATGTGGGTGCTAGCACCTCTGCCTACCCCTTCGGGGAATACAGGCGTGAGTTTATGTTATGTTTATGTTTATGTTATGTTATGTTATGAGTAATTCGAGAAGAAGGTTTATATGTAAATACATGCTTAATATAGCAGAGGGTGCAGAGGGAACGGAATTGGACGCCTATTACGCAAATTGGGCGGTAAAGGGCAATAAAGGTTTGACGATATGAAGTTCGCCGGGTTCGCTAGTATATTATAAATTATAGTGTTTAAAGAAGCGTTTGTTGCCGTCTGATTACCGAGGCCCACTTGTTGGTTCAAGGGCGTTTTTTTGCTCGTGGTTCCATCAAAGTAGGCAAATTAAATTATGAGAAACCTTTAGAATACTAGTCAAATGATCGTAAACCAGGTGGAGTTCTCTAATAGTTGGTTACCTAAGTGCTTTTGCAGACAACAATCTAGCTCTGTGCCAAATTACATTCAGATCCATTCTGTCGTTCTTGCGTAATTGCTAAGCAAACATCTATATAAGTGCAATAGTAGTAGGAAGTAAAATTTTACTTCGTAATTAGAAATCAAAAATCCCTAGAAGCTACCTATTTTACCACTGATGGTAGTAGGTTTGACAGCCTATTGTTATTAACGAGCTAGAGGCAATCATTCAGATTCTCAAAAGAGGCTACCATGTACTGCTAGGGGAAGTTGAGGATTCGGATCAGAGAGTGAACTCCTCCTAACTTAGCTGTTTTGTCGTATCCTCGGCCAAGTTACACCCGGTTATTTCGATGAGGAATTTAAAAAGTAATCACTATCATATTCAGAGAGACTTCTCTTTGTACTGAAGATACAAGAAACATCACACCCCGTTCATCTACACAATGAGATTTCGAAAATGTCACCAAAAATGTGCGTAACTGTGCAGTAATTACGAAAACGTCAACTCGTCAACGTCTCGGGTTTGGCTAATGTTTCCAAAAGTTAGCTCGCGTCAAAGTTTACTCAGTTTAGTCTTAAAGGGTCCTTTTGTTTGTACGACACGATAGCCAAAACCTTGCTATTTGTTATCATAAATTTAGAGGGAAGTCTCGCGCTTTTCCTTTATGAAAACCATTATAATTGTTTACTTGGACTCTCATTTCTAATTGTAACAAATAATTATGTTTGATAACTATTAAATAATATGAAATGACTACTAAATAATATAAAAGTACTCAATACAGTCTTCCAAACTAAAATTATAAGATTAAATAAATAGGCAGAAGTGGGAGCGCAATTCTCTTGAAGCTACAGGTACCAACGAATTTGTCATTTTTTAAAGATATACTGTCCTACAGTAAATTTAAAAAATATAAAATACTTTCCGCATATTTTATAAGTTTCCGTTTTGTTTCATCATGTACCTACAGCGTGAAAAAAGTATCCATGTATTTGTTTTTCAAATATAATTATCTCATCTTATCTTAAACCTTAAATATAATTTAATATTTAATATATTATAATGCCAAGGTGAGGTTTTTTTACGGTATTCATGTCGTCTGTAGTAAAAAGTCTCAAAGAGTTCTTATAGTAGGTATAAGGGGGCAAGGTGCTGAGAATATTTTACCTTAGCTAGAACTTTGTCACTTCTCTGCAGAACCGTTCAAAGTGTGATTTAAGCTATTCCTGGAATGAAACATCAACTTAGGCTTGCTTGAATTATGAATTGTTAGAATTCCTTTCTAATGAATTCTATTTTAAAGTAAGTTGTTGAAATACTTTGGAATTACAAGACTGAAGGACAAAGATAACAGATAAAGGACTGATTTGAAAATAGCAGTTTCGATGTCGAATGTGGATGGTGTCTAGGTCAGATAGTAGTCAGAGTCTAAAAAGCCGCCCCCACCACAGTTTACTCTAGCCAAAATTTACCGGAGAATAGGACACTTCGCTCCACGACCAAACTACCTCTCTCGGTAATAAGTTTATTATACGAAGCATAAGGACGTAATGAAATATCTAAGGAGGTTGTTAAACTGAGAGGCTATTGTAGCTTTTGCATCTTTAAAAATGACCTTCATTCTGTAAACTACACTTGCAGTTGCTCACCGTATATCGGAGAGAAATTCATATTGACGCACCCTTTAAAAAAAATTGTGACATAGAATTGACGAGATTAGTTTTTCGCAAATTCTTTCATATTCGCTCCATAAAAGCGTACGACCAAGTATAAAACGGAGCACCGAATGTGGAAAACCTGGTGACGAAGCCATTTTATGCAAAACACATAACTATTTTTGTCCGAAGTTATTTTTTTCATTAAATATTTGGCCGCCATTGGCTGCAGAGCAATTTCATTTTTGTTGCGCATTTAGCTTTCAATGCGTGTTATCGCACTTTGTCCTTCAAAGTGTAAATTGAAACTATGAAACTTAAATAAATAAATAAAATAGATAATGCTGCTTACTCTAGCTTACTACTTAGATTAGTTACTAGAGCTTACTCTAAATAAACTACCTCTCTCGGTAATAAGTTTATTAGAGCGAAGGTTAAGGGATTTGACATGCCATTTATTTGAACGAAACCCTGAAAAGATTGAAATGATATTTCTAAAGAGATTTACCGTCTTATTTACAGGTGTCAAGAACTGTGTGATACAGTTTTTAAGTAAATATAAAATATTTTTTGTGTACCAGGCTCTCGTGTTAACTCTCGTAACAAATCGCAATCAAAGGTTTTTGTAAGATATCCATCAACAAAACCACCTTTGATGTCAAAATATATAAGAAGGCGACAAAAAAATTATAAGTAAATGTTGGCCATTTTAGTCAGCTGATGTGAAATTCGTTACTGGATAATATTATTATGCATATTATTTGCTAACGTAATATTGATATCGCTTTATTATCACGAAGTAATTTTATTTTTGAATGAATTTTTTATAGCATTTATTATGCTATAAATAGGGGAAAAAGGTCGTGAGTTCAAGTCTCACTTGAGCATTTCATTTTTTCCGATGTTTTCGAACTTTAAAGTCAGCATAATAAATGCTATAAAGAAATCATTCAAATATTTGGACAGTGTCATCAAAATTCAATGATTAAAAATCGTTGAAAAATCATTTATTGTTTCCAACAGTTCAAAAGAATGTTGATAGATGGCACCACCATCGCCCTTAAAGACGGATATAAAGAGAAGGAAAATTTGAAATGATTCAGGTCTGGCTCAATAGCTCAGTTGGAAAGGCATTCCCCCTGTGTAGTATATTAAGTCAGCTAAATACCGTCAGGTATATTCATGTATATGTGGGTATTGGTAAATAAATCAGTATTGAACCAACTTACGTGTGTTTCACTACATGGTGGCAGCGGGGCGTTATAATTTTATAAATTATAGCATCCGAACGTGTATAAACCGGTGTAATTGCGTTAATAAGAGTATAATCATACGGAAATTTAACGGTATCATGGAACACGCGCGTCCTCCAGCAGAGTTAGCACTTGAAGGTGGTCCGACGGCACGGGCCGAGGCGTGGCGGCAATGGCGGAGACTTTTCGAAGTGTTTCTCAAAGCTTCAGGAGTGAGCAAAGAGCCTAAGGACGTTCAGGCTAGTTTGTTGGTCAATCTCATCGGTTCAGCCGGCTACGAGGCGTTTACTACGTTTACTTTTGACGATGGGGAAAGTCAAGACGACATCAATTGTGTGTTGAAAAAATTTGAAAAGTACTTCAATGCGAAGCCAAATATCACGGTAAGAAGATTCAAATTTTTTACTCGCAACCAAGAAGAGGGAGAAAACATCGATCAATATGCAACCGCGCTGAGGGTACTAGGTCAACAGTGCGAATTCGGCGACTTGCATGAAAGTCTCTTACGAGATAGGATCGTCTGCGGCATCGTGAACAACACGGTGAGGGATCGACTCCTTCGCACTGAAGACTTAAGCTTAGCAAAGTCAATACACATCTGTCAGGCAGCCGAGATGTCGCGGGAAGAAGGTAGCTGCATTGACGGTACTACAGATACCGTGCAAGTGAACGCAGTTCAGGGTAAAAGCAGTAGTCGTGCGGGCAGGCCCTCGCGAGGCCGCCGGCGCGGCGCCAGCGGCAGCGGCGCGGGCTCCCGCGGGCCGGCGCGGGCGGAGGCGCGCGCGCCCCGGAGCGCCTGCGCGCGCTGCGGCGCGGGCGGCGGGCGGTGCGCGGGCGACGAGCGGTGCCCGGCGCGCACTGCGTCGTGTTATGTTTGCGATAAAGTGGGACACTTTTCGCGCGTGTGTCAGCAGAAGAAGGTAATTCGTAAGGTTTTAAATCTAAGTGTAAGTGCGGAGAGCAGTGGTAGTGAGGACAGCGGTCGAGACGTCTTTTATGTTAATACTATAGATGGTAACCGTAAACTATGTAAGTCATATAACGAATGGGTTGAAATTATGCAATGTCGAGGAATAAATGTAGTGTTAAAAATAGATACAGGTTCTATGATAAATGTTATCTCTAAACAGGATTATATGAACTTAGGTTATTCGATTGTGAACCTTAAGCCGTTTACAAAGCGTGTACATTCGTTTACAGGTAATCGATTGCCAATTCTAGGTATTGATGAGTTACCGCTTGTCTACGATAACAAGCATTATCTGTTTTCTTTTGTTGTGGCTGATTTAAATTGTCAGAATGTACTCGGTTTGGAAAGCTGCATTGCGTTGGGGTTAATTAATCAAATAAATGCAATAAATATTGAACAATTCTCTGATTTGTTTAAGGGTCTGGGAAAGTTACCTGGAAAATATAGCATTGCAATAGATAAAGGTGTACAGCCCGTTGTTTGCCCTGCTAGAAAAATCCCATTAGGACTCAAGAGTAAATTGATTGAGGAATTACGTAGAATGGAAGGGTTAGGTGTGATTAGGAAGGTGACACACCCGACCGATTGGGTTAATGCAATTGTTCTAGTCGCGAAAAAAGATGACAGCATTCGTGTATGTCTAGACCCGCGACCTTTGAACCGTGCGGTCCGGCGCGCGCAGTATACGCTGCCGACTGTACCTGAACTGGCGGCGCGTTTGCGTGGTGCTACGGTGTTTAGTGTACTAGACGCCCGGTGTGGGTTTTGGATGGTCGAAATAGATGATGCCAGTGCTGATCTATGCACGTTCAGCACACCAATAGGTAGGTACCAGTATTTACGCTTACCCTACGGGATCAATTGTGCGCCTGAGGTTTTCCACGCGAAACTTAGACAACACCTAGAAGATCTAGACGGAGTCGAGTCATTCATTGATGACATCATTGTCTGGGGAAGCACAGTACACGAACATGACCGTAGGCTAAAGTGTCTTTTACACCGTGCAAGGGATGTAGGTATTAGGTTCAATCGTGAAAAGTGTAAATTCGGTGTATCGGAAATCACATATCTGGGTCACAAGTTCGATATGAATGGTATGCGACCAGATGACACTAAAATTAAAGCCATTACCGAGATGCCTTATCCAAGTGATAGGAAGGCTCTCGAAAGATTTTTAGGCATGGTTAATTATCTAGCGAAATTTATTCAAAACTATTCTGAGAGTGTGAATGTCTTAAGAACACTTTTAAAAAAGGAGTCGCTGTGGTCATGGGAATCGCAGCATTCTGAGGCTGTTGACAATTTAAAACTTAAGTTGAGCAGCAGCAGCAGCAGTACTGGCACTTTATAGCGAAAGCATACCGATAGTGGTTTCGGTAGACGCGTCCAGCGTGGCACTGGGCGCGGTGCTGCTGCAGGACGGGCGGCCGGTTGAGTTTGCCTCGCTTACCCTGACCGAGACTCAAACCAGGTACGCTCATATAGAAAAGGAAATGCTGGCCATAGTGTTCGGACTAGAAAGGTTTAGGCAATATGTGTATGGTCGAGCCGACGTCACCGTTCAAACGGACCATAAGCCACTTGAGGCTTTATTCGGTAAACCCTTAGCCTCGGTTCCAGCCCGACTGCAAAGAATGATGCTAAGAGTGCAAGGGTATGATTTTAAAGTAGTATACACTCCGGGTAAATATATGTATATAGCCGACACGTTGTCCCGAGCGCCTCTTAATGAGATGATGCACGACCGAGTGTCTGTCGAAGTCGAAACACAAACATGTTTTTTAATAAAACATATGCCATATAGCGATAAGAAAATTACGGCTATTAGAAAAGAAACGAAAATAGATAGTCAATGTAAGTGGTTAGTTAGGTACATAACTAACGGCTGGCCAAAGCATAAAAGTGATGTTAATGATAAAGTGAATCAATTTTGGCCTTACCGGGAGCAGCTTCATTACGTTGATGGGATTATTTTAAAAGGGGAGCGCGTTTTCATTCCGTGTGCTTTGAGAGATGATATGTTGGCGCGCGTGCACGAGGGACATTTAGGTATCGAGCGCTGCAAGCGGCGCGCGCGCGAGGTCATGTTCTGGCCGGGGCTGTGCGCGGACGTGGAGCGCCTGGCGCGGCGCTGCCACACGTGCGCGCTGCACGCGCCGCTACCGCGCCGGCAGCCTTTGTTGCAGCACACTGTTCCTCCATTACCATGGCACAAACTAGCTTCTGATATATTTCAATACAAAAGAAAAAGTTACATAATATTGGTGGATTATTTTTCTAATTATGTTGAAGTGGGGCAATTAGCAAATATTAATTCTAAAAATGTGATTAATTTCATGAAGGAACAGTTCGCTCGACACGGTATACCTACTGAGTTAGTTACTGATAACGGTCCGGCGTATAGCTCTCAGGAGTTTAATCACTTCATGCGTGATTGGGAAATAGGACACGAGACGTCTTCTCCGCATTACCCCCAGTCTAATGGGAAGAGTGAAAGAACCGTTCAGACCATTAAAAATATGCTAAAGAAATGTATAGATTCCGGTCAGGATTTCTTTATTGCCTTATTGAATTTTAGGGCTACGCCACGAAACGTGTTAGATTCACCTGCACAAATTTTAATGGGTAGACGTTTGAACACAAAGCTACCTATAAGCTCAGAGTTATTATATGAGAAAACCGACAATGATAGAAACTATGAGGCGTTAATGGCTAACAGAGATCGTATTAAAAAACACTACGATAAGTCGGCGACGCCGCTCAAACACCTATCACCTGGTGATAAGGCTACTTTAATCACCAATGGCGCTAGGAAACCAGTTTCAATAGTAGCCCACGCATCTCAACCACGCTCCTATATCGTGGAAGATGAGGTGGGCAGACATTATAGGCGTACCCGTAGTCAGTTGGTAGGTCGCTCAGCTGAACCTGTGGCTAGTGTTGACAAGTTTTCAAGGCGAACTGTTAGTTCATCTGGCTTTGTCAACACTGAAACGTCGTTACGCACGAGTGTTCGACGGCGTAAACGATCATCAGTGATGGATCAGCAAAAGGTAGTGTTTTAGCTCGCGATAGTGACAGTATCTCTTTGCCACAAACCTCTCAGAAGGCTAGTGGCAGTCAATCATTGCCACTAGACGTCAGTGGCAACTTCGACCCTCCAAATGGAAGCAGCAGTGACCAAGCACCGTCGCCACCTGCAGTACCTATCACTAGGTCTGCTGAGAGAACTGCACAAATGCTTAATCAGATGCTTTTAGATATTGACTAAATAAGTATAGTGTACCTACACTTCCCTGCTTAACCCTTCTCGTCTAGGTACTAGTTACTATGTAGGTATATAACATTGTTACACATATAAAACAAAAGCAGCCACGCTTACCCATATCATAATAGGTATTTAATATTAAGAGGAATAAAAATGATAAATCTGGTTTTCAGGCGTATGTTTAGAGACAACTCCTTTTTTATTTGTGGACGTATTTGAAAACTGTTTGCACCGTTTTATTTGTTGGTTTCTTGTCTACATTTGGTACATTTTTAGTTATTCTCACTTTTTAATTACTATATGAAAATCATTCCCAAAGCAAAAAGGTCACTCAAAAGAAAACTGGCAACTACTTCTAAACCGAAATGAATTTTTACGTAATTTTTTAACTAAAAGAAAGATAAAGATCTGGAGTATAAATGGTACATTTTTCCGTTCAATACATTGACTTTTGAAGTCACAGGCCACGTTTTTGTTACGTTCTCGAGAGTTTGGCTTAGCGGGTGCCTATGCGGGGGCCGGGCGGCAGTGCCGTGATGGCTGTTGGACGGGGAGGTTGTGCGTCACGTTTTCGCAGCTTTGACATCAACACAATTCGAGACTAATGCATAAGTGGACAGATAAGACACTTCTATGAGACGCCGAAAGTAAATTCGGTAAAAAAGCTAAAGCTTTAAACTCTCAAGAAATACATGAAAATGTTGTGTTGATTATTTTATTCACACACTTTATTTGTTATCAGCTGTTGCCCACGGCTCCAGCCACGTAGATTTTGGATGCCGTTCCGGATGGTGATCCTCACTCGTAGTGTAATAATATAAAACCTATGACACTGATAAATAGTGTGGGTTTCTATTGGTGAAATAATTCTTAGAATTGGTTCTGTAGATCCAGAGATTAACAATAACGTCACAAACTACGTCTGTATAATAATATATGTATATTAGAATACTATACAATATCTATATAAATATATAATATTATAAAAACATGATCAATACATATAATCACTAGTATAAAATAATTCACTTCCCGCTGTCTGTCTGTCTCTATGTATGCTTAGATCTTTAAAATTCTATGCCGCACCATTAATACCTGGAACTCCCTGTCAGCTCACGTGTTTCCTTCTTCCTACAGTCCCGGGTCCTTTAAGCAGGGCGTGAAAAGGCATCTAACGAGGCCGTCAAGCTGAGTGCCACCACTGTTAACATGGTACATGTTTCCGATGGTGACCGTCGTTCCGAGATTTTGCCTTTAGCTTAACATAAGGCGAGGTGAAGTCAAATTGACTTGTCCTATATAAAAATACGCCACGGATTTTGAAGCGGTTTTCTTTAATAGATAGTATCATTCAAGAAGTAGGTTTTTATGTACAATTCAATTTATATAATATAAAAATGAATCCCCATTTTTGGCTGGACTGGCTGAGGCTGGACCAATTTCGCTTTTTTCTTTTTTTGTTGTGTTTGTTATTGTCTGGAGAAGGGTTTTATGAAAGAAAAAGTAAAGAATATGCGCGGAAAATAGAAACATTTAAGAATACTTAACCATTATATGAAACTAGCTTTTGCCCGCGGCTCCGCCCGCGTGGATGTCGGTTATCGCGACTGAACATAGCCTATGTCCTTTCTCAAGGTCTAATCTACCCCTATACCAAATTTCATCAAAATCGGTTCAGTGGTTTAAGCGTGAAAGCGTAACATACAGACAGATAGAGTTATTTTCGCATTTATAATATTAGTATGGATATCTGACCCGAAAGACGTTGTTATGTTCTACAATGGACACAAACGCTAGTACACGGATTTTGATATGGTATTTTTATTTAAAAGGTTTTGGTAGAATGGTACCAGAGATAAAATCAAAGTCGCGATAATAGACATCCACGCGGGCGGAGCCGCCGACCTTAGTTATAATAAAGAATCAAAAATCAATCAACATCGATGTCAAAAAAATACCAAATCAGTTAGGTACGTGAAGTTAGGCAGAATATGATGTGTCCACTCTGTACCTATTTTACCGACATCTTTCCCCATATTTTTATATTATAATCACTTTAGTGACATGAGTGCGGGGTGGTGCGGGGCTGCGATTATTACGTTCGTAGACTCCACCCATTCGCTCTATCGCATCGTCTCTAGTAAGGACCTTAAGACACGAGTGTTTCAGTTAAAGAAAAAAAAAACATTGTTCATAAAAATATAAATATCATTGTTATTATTAAACTATGTGGACCTACTTAAGACTTAGTTTAAACGGTTGATATCCAATCTTTTGCAGATTCTAGTTTATAATGGTTAGAATTTTATTTTGTTTTCTTTGAAGGGAGGAGATGTAGTATATTAAGTCAGCTAAATACCGTCAGGTATATTCATGTATATGTGGGTATTGGTAAATAAATCAGTATTGAACCAACTTACGTGTGTTTCACTACACCCTGTAAGGGAAAGGTCGTGAGTTCAAGTCTCACTTGAGCATTTCATTTTTTCCGATGTTTTTCGAACTAAGTATCTTTCTATAATTTTCAAAGTCGAATCAAAACCATCAAAAAAACCGTCACATAAAATACTATTTTTATTATTAATTCAATGCAACATATTTATGATCACAACTGAAGTATCATATTCACGCTGCAGTAACTCCTGCACACGTGAATTTTCTCAGCGCATGCTAAACCATGTTCTATGTAACATGGTTACATAAAAAATGTTATAGCTTTTTATGCCTAGTAAATAAGATTACAATGCATGGACTGATTTATTTGCAGATCTTTATACCGATGCAGTTTTTGCAGTAAAAAGTAATTGTAATTAAGTTCGAATAGAAGACACACAGTTTATTCACAAATCTACAATAGGAAAGGATGGTGTTACAAAACTTGCATTCAACACAAAAAGACGACTAGTATACGTTTGGAAAATCTAACAATAGAAACCCAGTAAACACTGAACATTTTGAATATAGAGAACATCTCACCAGACTACAATAACTGTTCTGATCAGGAGAAAATAAACGCTTCAAGTTAAATAGAACAAGACAAAGACCTCACTTCGGTAGCAGCACGGAAAATAAAACAACAAACCTGATTAATAAACGTTGGGTATTGTGTTTACTGTACAAACCATTCGCATGAAAGTCAATTATCATCACAATCTATAGACCATTTAATAATTGAACAAGAAACTTTAACAAGAAGCTCTATTCTGGTAGTTGAGTTGAATTTAAGATATTGCTTTCCATATATTTTCATCATTTTATGCATAGGCCTAAATTGTTGATAATATGTGGAGAGCAATATTTAAAATCAAATCATAACAGTTACTTAACACGAGAAATGATAACCAAAATTAGGAATGAGTTGATGAGTAAAAAAATCCCTTTAATTTTACTCCGGCACATGTAGACGAAGTTTTAAGAGAGTCACGTTCTGAAAATACTTTAAACATAAAGTGACACCTCCTCACAGCACCACCACAATCTTTAAAATCACTATACCTATCTATCAAAGAAATATTTTATCAACTTGCCAAAATTTACTCCAGGAATTTCATGAAGCGACTACTTACATTCAGAACATTATAAACAAGAAATGGCGCGTAAGTCGCATGCGTTGATGGTTGATCGACATCGTGATATGCGTCAGAATCATAATAAATATATCTGATATTTGGAACTCTAAAAATTTAATAACATACCAATGCTGTCAGTCATTTGAATGTTTACAAAGACATAAAATATTACCTTTTATCTTTGTGTGCCTAATTCGCTTTGAGCCTAAGTCGCGTTATGCCAAAACTTATTTTTAAATAAGCGTTGAGTCTATTTATCTATTTGCCTAATTCGCTTTGAGCCAAATTCGCATTATGCCAAAAAGCGTTGAGTCTATGTAGCTATTTGCGTAATTCCTTGTATGCCTAGTTCGTTTTGAGCCTAAGTCGCGTTATGCCTAAAAGTCCACCTTGTTCTTATTCAGTTTCAATCGATTTCTGTATAATAATATTAAAAGAATCAGATTAATCCCGTCAAATCATTTTATTTACATAAAAAATACGTAAAAAAAAAATCTTTCGCAGCGACATGAAGTGGATGAAAGAATGAAATTATCACTTTAAATTATATGAACAATATGCGTCATTAAAACACTAGGTACACATAACTTTATTGGAGGCTCCAATAAATATCTCTCCATAAGCTCCAATTTGGAGCTTTCAACTCTTTCGTTGAATGTACAACTGAAGATAACTTGACTCGGTTATACCTCCTAGTATACAAAAGAGTAATTCAAACAAGAACTAAGCAAATTCATTTGCATCAAGTACCTAATTATTGGCAAAATTCGGAAAATACAACATCTGCACTACATTATTATGCCATATACAATACGAGGGATATTCCCTCAGTTGAGAGCAACTACTTATTTTAATCCACATTTGAAAGATTTTTTGATATTTCTATGAACGAGTACCCAATTACAGACTGATCCAAGTACTTTCCCCTTAAACACAATAGAGAATACTTCACTCACTATTATAGAAAATCCAAAGTACTTAGATCGTAATTGTCGTTAACATGCACATAAAAATATGTTCAGCAGATAAAAGACTATTTATACCTTGAATGAATTCATTCAAGTCATTCATTTATATCTATAAAAAGATCTACTGGTCAAATGTCGCAATTAATAGATTTTATCTAAATAAATAATATAAGTAAGTATATAAATTATTTACAAGTAAATATTGCTTATTGTGCAACACATTTTGTGACCAAAGAAAGAAAAATTTCTTAGTTTTTTATATCGATTATGAAAACAAAAATAAGAACGTAAAGTTATAATTAAATCAGTTGAAAATAAAAGTATCCACGCACCTTGGATTTGTGTCAAAAATAATAAGTATTGAGAAAGTTATCAAAGAAATGAAAATTATGGAAACAACAGGAAATAAATTGAATTAATAACACTCAATCACAATCTTAATATATTGTATACTACCCTCTGTTGTATACATACGTTACACTTATTATGAAACTTATATAGTATAATTTATCTACCCTGTTTGTCGTCAGTCCCAATTGCCAGACGAACATTTGTGACATTCGTTACGAATAATTGGAGCCCTAAAAATTCAATAACCCTACTTTAACCATAGAACTTCTTATCGCTATGGGTGGTAGTCTAATGGGAGGCCTTTTTTGGTAAATATCAAACTTCAACCGATTTGCAAACTGAAAGCAGTGAACACAGTAGTGTCATGGCAGCCTATTAAGAAGACCCATAATGATGGAAGCTAAAACGATGGAAGTGGTACTTCATATTAATACATAGTGGTGTGGGTAATGGACTGCTGAGACGAGGTCTCGGGTTCAATCACAGGCTTACCATGGCACACACCAATGACTTTTCGATGCTTTTCGAAGTTATGTGTGTATTTATCGCAGGTTTAATTTAATTTGTTAATGGCGGTTAATGGCAATAGACTCGCCACCTATTACATTGGGACCTAAACATAAACTGGCGAAATGTGGGTGCTAGCACCTCTGCCTACGCCTACGGGGAATACAGGCGTGAGTTTATGTTATGTTTACTAATATTGTTTACGTTTTGTCTAAAGTAACATAATTATATTTAATCTCCCTCGTAAAAGTATTTGCGCCCACTCTACAGAGTACTTCTACTACAGCATAACCCTTAAATTAATTTTGTTTTACTGAAATTAAAACATAACAGTTGCTTCCCAAAATCGTCTAAGACTTCTTCATTTTATAATTTCCACTTAATTATGATAATCTTACGGGGTCTTGCCAAAATTAAAATGGAGTTTAAAAAATGTTGGTCCCTCTACTCGCTGTGAATATTTTAATGCTATCTGTGAATTTAATTTCACGCGATAAGAATACGGCCGCAGTTAAATCTTTATGAATTGCTCCGTAAAGTTGCTTTCTGATTGTTCTTAAGTTCGATACAGTTATTATTTCACTCTTTGTAAGACGGACCTAAAACCTCATGAAACTAAAATTTGATTGTTTCAACCTTATGAAAATATAAAAATATAAGTGTTAGTACTACTTGCATTCAAAGCTTGACCTCGTCTTCCGATGTGATTAAACAGATGTACCGGCTTGCAGTCAAGTTGACATAGACTCCGATTATCTTGTTAGGAATTTAGGATATAATACCTACCCATGTGATTTTACTACATCTTTTACAAATTAGACTTCACATATAAAATAATAATTATCGGTAACAAACAAAAGACTCAATAAAAATGTAAATAAAAAAAGTAATTGAATTGATGAAAATATTTTTATAGCCTTTATTTCAGAACACCTACCATTTTCATTAATTTTTCCTTTAAGTTCTTGCGCCATTATTAATTTATAAAATCATCTGGCGTGAACGGAACCCTTAAAATCTATTCAATTAGAAAGCTTTTCAAATTTGGAACTCTTCAAAGACGTGATACTCAAGAAAACGACTAACGGGGGAAATTGATAACAATCTCATTTGATTTTTTAATGGCCATTCTGTCTCAGATTGATTATTTAAACTAAGGCTGTGTTGCACCATCTTACTTTAACATTAATAGTACTGTTAAAGTACCGGTCAGGTACAAAATGGGTTGCACCATTTGACAACAGTTAATATGACGCCGTAACCGGCCACGGTCGGCCGATTATTGTCATTGTTAAATTGATTAGAATCTGTCAAAAAGGAGGTGTATTATATAGACACCTTCTTTTTGACGAAGTATTAACCGAGCTACTAAATACACTGGTGCAACACATTCAGCAGAAACAGTTACAGTCATTGTTACTGTTAAGTTTAAATTTGACCTAAACCTCTTACTTCAGAAGGTAGTATGGTGCAACTAAGCCTTAGGACACTAAAGTTTAACGGTTATGTTATGCACTATGTCCTAGCACGTATGCACTATGTCGTCATCTTTATCATCTTCATCTTCATCTTCATCTTCATCTTCATCTTCATCTTCATCTTCATCTTCATCTTCATCATCATCATCATCATCATCATCATCATCAACATCATCATCATCATCATGATTGCTGAACACAGGCAAAGGCACGAGAAAGCCCAAAATATGCGTAAACACAACGCCTTCGTACAAATACTTTTTGAGTAGACCAATGCAATGTCTAGATGGATGACTTCCAGTAGACAAATTGACCATTTAGTAAAATTATTTATGATACGAAAATCATATAAAAAAAAATCTCTTCTGCACCAAACAACTACTCTTACCCGTTGTAAAATGTGTACAAAATTGCCTTCACAGCCAGCTACTTTGAGATACGTAGCTTGCACATGCGTTCTTCAATACCAACGAAAAGTCCCATTAGTACTTATTAAATTCCCTTTTTGCACAAGTTCTGAGAGCTCGCAATTGTACAAAGACTTAGCTACGTTGAGCTGCCATTTCGACTCAAAATAGGTCACAGAAGCGACAAACGAACTCGAACCCGACGAGTTAATGTGAAGAGAAGCGAGATTATTATTTTAATGCAATAAACCTTTCTATTCAAATGTAGATCAAGACGTGTAATGTTCTTTTATCAGTCGCGGTAAATTACAGTCGTCTTTCTCCTGCCTGGTACGCTGGAGCTCGGCGTCTTAGGTTAGACTTATCTGAAATGAAATAATACTAAACCTGATTCTGCCTACTTTTAAATCCGTTGATCACTTTAGCCAGGAGTTTTACTTTAAGAAATTAAAAACTTAGCTTCAAAATGTTACATTTAAAAGTAATTGTTATTGCTTTATACATTTTTTAAATAGACAAATTTTTCAGCTGTCGTCTTTCTGCTACAATTTTATACACAGCTTAAGAGGGGGTATAAAGCAAAATTGCCGATCTTTGATTTGATTTTTATACCCGAAAGTGTGCCACAAATGAGCTTGTTTTTTTTTTTCAAATAGAAAATACGTTATATCTAAAAGGTACTCAATTTGGCGAAAACATAAAATAATAATATTTTGTCGATAAAATAAGATCACAAAGTTAGGCCTAATTTTTGATTAAAATTAATTTATTTTCAAGATTATTCATATAACTGAGTCAATTTTTATGTACAAAGTATAAAATTATAAAATCTAGTGACTCAATATTTCACTTTGTTAAAATTATCTGGAATTTACGAGTAATTAAAAAAAAACTAATTCGGCGCTTACGACGTTCTTATTCCGCGCATAACGGTCTCTTGCTATCGCACCTGACGCGAGGTGCCGGCCATCTGTTGTTTCATCAATTATTCGGGGTCGCCCCGTTGAGACGAGAAGACTGTTTTTCTGTTTTCCGTCGAAAAAGTACGTCGAAATTATGGGAAATAAAAAAAAACTAAAATTAAACTCTAAAAGAGAATATAAAAAACTAAGAATTCAACTCATGGCTAGTTGTCGAAAGTAATATTTCTTTATTTTTTTTAGTTTGTTACTTAGTACAATTTTTGTATCAACCGTTGCCAGGCAGCCCGGGTATAGTATATGAAAATCAAATAGATGTCTTAGACCACCTCGCGTTTGAAGTATGTAACTAATGTTATTTTTTATAGCAGTAATATAATTATATTTTGCGAATATACATTGTATTATCAATTTTAATGCTTTTCAGAGTTGCTTCAGTTCGTAATATAACATAAGCTGATGAATCCGATCCAGCCGCATCGCGGAGTAAAAACTGTAACTTGTAAGCTTATTGCAATTGTTTTTTCTCTCATTCAGTAAACATTTAAGATTCTATTCACTAAATAGAATTAAAAACTATGCAACGTTGTATAATCTAGACACGCAGTAGCGTGTAAGCTAAGTTCAAGCAAAGGAACTGGCTAGCCAGCGCCGAGTGTAATATAAACAAGTAGAATGGTATGGTTTGAGATTCACATGGTCATTCACATTAGTGATGTACTCATCGTATGTAGTGTGATTACTCACCGGGATATTTACCATGTTGTTTTATTTATTTTGAGTAACTGTTACTATGTTACGTTAAAATGATGTGAATGAAGTTATTAGAACCATGACTATTTATTTTGCCTTTTTGCAGATCAACTTCTAATGTAGAGAACATCCCGACTAGTACTGTTTATAAAAGAAAATATTAGATAAGTGAGTTTCAAAATCTCACTACATAATAAGCCCTTTGCTTTGGTTAAACATTCATTTATATAAATCAAGCAAATCAAATATAAATATGTAATATTTGTAAATATGTATTTTAGGTTTACTTTATTTAGTTTTAGTTTTATTTAAATAATATAGGTATATATTTCATTAACCTGTAAATAAACGTATGTCAATTTAATACTAAAGAAAAAAAATATATATATAAAACAAGTAATAGAAAAATTCGACCACATGGAACACGGACGACCGCCCGTGGAAGGCTAGCTCAGAGTAAGAGCACTGGAACGACAGGGTTCACGACTCTGGCGTTGAAGTCCCATTGTGGTTTGAATTTTTCGAAAAATTTGTCCACATTGAATATTTTTAGTTTCATATTCTGTATGAACTAGTTAAAAGTAATACACTCAAGAAATATATAGTTTTCAGGAAAATACGTAGTAAGTTTTTCATACTGTTTAGCCGTTAAAACAATAATTAATAGGTCATTTCCTAAAACTTTTCCACAAAAATTTACATGTAGGCGTAGGTTTCAGGTAGAATAATCAAAATCATGTAATAAAAATAAGAAAATACCGTACCTAGCTCAATTACGCAGTAGTATTTGAGATGATCTTTCTTATTTATTCATTTAAACTTGAATTAATACAGTTTTTAACTATGAAATCACATTTCTAAAATCACATAATGTCGAGCAAAATGACCAAATTTCGTAAACGGCCTCGTAATATCCACATTACTGACGTCATATTCATAGAATAGCTTCAACTCTTTTTGTATTTTCAATTATAGATTAAAAAAGATATTTTTCAAATTAAATTTCTACAGTGATCGTCTACTTTTATGAACTGAAAGTAATATCTTTAGGCGTCTTGAACCAATTTCAGTATGAAATATACATTTGTTTACCTTATTCTTATCTACCTATAACAAAATTGAAAGTATATTACATGTAAGCATTTTGTAATTATTATTGAAATAAATATTTCTATAACTTACTTTTTCGTATTATTTATGCACTAGCTGTAAAATTATTCAGCGAATCGTCAGAGTTCTTAGGGAGATTTTATCTAAAACACAACAAATAATAATAATACAGTGAAAATTTATTAAAATATATATCGTGATAAAAATGTCTTATCTAATATAGATATTTGACAATTTCAAAAAATATGCATTCACTTTTTGACCACTATTATTTTAAGCTGTTTATTAAAGCTAAGCTGTTTATGTTTATTTTACAAATCGCACTCATTTTATCTATCACCAAAAATAAATTTATATATTAATATATTAATTTAATAATATATCGATCGATGTTCTTTGGCGAGTATCTTCAGAAACTCGCCAAAGAACATCGATATATTCCAAGAATGATCCGCGAGGCTATTGAAATTAAAAAAACCCCCAAATTTTAATAGAGAGGATGGATGGAACGTACCACCAGCTTGGGACCCAGTCATCCACTTAATCAAACCCAGTAAGCAGCAAAAATTCAGCAAGACTTAACAACGCAGTGAGCTCATTCTGCGTAAATTTACAGCAGCCGAAACGTCGGTTTAAAAAGTAAATAATAACAAATATACGCGATGGGATCCGTAAAAAGTGGTTTTATTTCAATGCTTATGTTTATTTTACAAATCCCACTCATTATATCTATCACCAAAAATAAAATTATTGTGTGTTCAAAGTATACCTTATATTATAGATAATGATCCAGCTCGTACTTTGCCAAATTTTATCTGATTATTTTTGGTATACTGTGCGCCTGCGTACTAAACACAGAGATTAGCTGCCACACAAAATACTGCGAGACGACAGACGTGTGGACAGACGAGAGCGGGACGTATGAAGTGTGCGGGTGAAATCTGAAAACTTTTTTCTAGCTTTATGCGCGTTCTATTGTCCCGCAATATTGAAATTGAAAACACCAAAACGATATCTAGATAAGCATTACAAGTTATAAAACGAACACAAAAGTCTTCCTAATTAAAATGGAAACCACGTGAATACTGCAAGTTCTTAACGACTTGGCTTGAAGTCATATTCATATAATTTATTTGTTTTGTTTCGGTTCATAGCCATACTAGAATGATAGATGGTGCTGAAGTTAAGCTGTTCAGTTATTGCTAACTGTGTACTTCTAAAGCAAAATGTAAGAATATGTTCTTATATTCAAGTGGGTGTCGCAAAAGGTCACATAGGTGACCTAAGTAAAATTATGTTTTTGAAATTTATGATTTGCAAACTTTTTAATAGTTTATGCAGAATGTTATTTAGATTAGTTTTAGTTTTAATCTACTGATTAAAATAATTAGGAATTAAATTTAATTAGTAATCTAATTTCCAAACTTAGGTACAGAGACTTGTAAAATTAAAATTTCTAAATCTAATTGACCACGTACAAACCATTTGAAGATAAAAATATTATCAACTTTTTATCAACCGAACCCTGGTCTAAATACATAATTTAGCTACGAGTACTAAATCTAGTCTAAAAAAACAAACTGCAGAAATATAAGCCTAACCCTTTTTAAATAATATCATTCCAATAATATTTAACTGTATTTTCGTCCCTTGTGGAGAGTCAGCACTCCAGAAAATTTTCATAATTAAAAATGATGATATCGCAGTCCCCTAGATCCCATAAAGATATAGTTTTAATTTCCCGGAACCGAAAAATAACATTAAAATTTAAATAATCGGGGTCAATTACGTCATAAAAAAATGTAATATCTACCAAATTACATTTTTGTTAGATCAACATTATCAAGCTGTTTATAAATACTCAGCTTATCCTGGTTCTAGAGGATAACTTTCTAATTAATACTCGACAATTTGGGTTCAGACTGAATTCGACCAGTGATCTTCTAACGCATCAAATCAACTTTGGGGATATAAACTAATATAATGAGTCTAGCCAGTCAACTAGTCAGTCTATTCTCTTCTAGTAAAGCTCGACCCAACTCGCTTATATTCAAACTTTTCTGTCTCCTCGATTTCCTCTTGCAACGAGTTGCTAATTTCCTGCATGTATAATGTTAAAATTTATTCTTTAGAGCTCTTGCAACTTACCGTCAGCAAGAATAAAATTATATCTATCTGGTACCTGGTGGTCTATCAATAAAAATAGAGACTATAACAAAAGTGCCAATGGACACATTTTTAACTTGTAAGTGTTAGCAAATTAATTTAAATTTAAATTACTTATTAGCCTCAAAGTCTAGATAGTAATTGTCTGAGTATCCGTTCAATAACGAATACTACATAATAAAAAAAAACCTGGTAATTCGAACATTTCATTTTTATCAAGCAATAGTTCAAAAAAATCTGCCTGAAACTCATTTAGGTGTGACCCGAACTCGAGCGCCACCTAACGGAAATAACCCAACAACGCCTATATCCAGAATATTTCACCGCTTTCCGACAAATCAACGTTTTGGTTTGTAAAGGCTGTATGCTAGTGATGTATCGCGTCAGTCATT
Source organism: Eilema sororculum (assembly GCA_914829495.1). NCBI lineage: Eukaryota > Metazoa > Arthropoda > Insecta > Lepidoptera > Erebidae > Eilema > Eilema sororculum. Next base: position 8,419,687 of record OU618532.1, read on the forward strand.
TCCGGTATTAACCGGAACTTCCTTTGAACCAATAGAGTGGAAACGGTCGTACAGTCACGGCAAACTTTACCAGAATATTTAATATTGGTGAGTGTTGGTGTTAGTTATTCTCGAATAGTTCAGAAGTATGTTGGAATTATCATGAAGCTATTGAGACAGATAATGAAATTAATTAAAAGAATTTCAGATAAATGAGGACCAAATAAATAAAAATAAATATTTGACAACATTCTACACAACGCTATGGTAAGCTTAACTAGCTTGTGTTATGGAATCTAGAATGCGGTTAAACATACTTAGATACTTGAATGAATTTTTATAGCATTTATTATGCTAACTTTTAAGTTACTTAGATACTTTTTTTTGTTCATGCATATAAAGATTTGCACTGAGCGGGAAAAGAACACGCGCCTCCTACGTGGCAGTCGCGTTTACTACCGCCACGCCGCAGAGGCTGTCAAAGAATAAATCATTTTAATTATATTTAAACAGGTTTATAGAAGTTAAAATAACATCAACTTTTGCTGCAATCCTGAAAATAAACTAAGTAAAAGTACAAGTGTGTTATTCAATATGTGTAGCAGATTCCACCAAGCGCCATCAATCTCCAGTATAAACAGTAAGTAAAATTAGATCATACCCGTAATTATCCTTTTAAACTGGTGAACAATAAAACTGACGGGTTTGGTAAACCTACTTAGTAAGGAAATTGACCGGTGACCGCGCATTCGGCGCATTACGCCACCCTAACTGGTCGGTTTACCCTACCAGTTAAACAAAATTTGTTTAGACTATCAGACTGTTTATTGTACTAGTAGTGACGCTACGTATGCCAGACATCATCACCTTTCTTTCCTGGAGAATCCTTTGTCTGTATCGGTGTATTTTTTTTTTATCGTGCGATAAATCCCCACGGATACCACCCCCACAGAGCCGGTGGAGGTGGTTATGTCGGACTCGAACCGACTAAAACGCACGCCGTCTTGGGTCCTTGGTTGCCGGAGGTGAGATTGCCAAAAGCATATTTCTCGCACCCCGACAGACCCAGGACCATCTCTTTCGAGATGGACCCTTCGGGTTGTGGGGACCACAATGTTCCCATCTAGCCCCGGTTACGGGGAGGCGCACTTTGCGCCGCCGCCGCGGCCTGCTTCTGCTAGGGTGACAGGCGGGTCCACCGGTCACCCCCAGACCGGCCGCCTCCTTCTCGAGCATTACTTGCTCGCAGAAGGAGGCGGCCGCACCCCAAGCGTTTGCGCATCGTACCATCGCTGTGAGCAATGTGACGAGTGTGAGGACTCCCACCCCTAGAGTGTATCGGTGTAATACTGATTAAAAACAGCAAAAACATTCCATTATTTTAGTATCGTAACCACAGTTGATAAAGTCTTAAAACACTTGCTACCTATACACAAAATTATATTATTTCAATTTCTTTGTATCCTGGAGTTTCGAATGCTAGCAAATTCCGGAATCATTTCTTGAGGGGATTCCACTCAAGCCTACTACAAACGTAAAGCCAAATAAGCTTGTACACGATTTACTAGCGCAAAAAATAAATTATTCATCCGTTACATTTCACTTTGGCTAAACAAGTTGTCAAGCATCAAACAATATTTCGCTGAGTACGTGACCCTGAAATTATAGATGTTACGACAGTAATTGAACTCTGCGTCATGGTGATATTTCTAAAAAGCTTGAACAGTAGTAATTTTATTATTATATCAAAGTACGATTAATTTCAAAGCAACATTCTAAATTCAGTTTAGATTTTTCTCATATTTTATGTTATTTATGAGCCTGTGGATGTAGCTCCACCTACTTAGAAAACTTGTTTCAATTTTAGCGACAAAAAGTAGCGTAATGAACTTATCCATACATTATAGTTATTTATCCTATCATGGTCATTCACATTATTATTACAGCTATCGGGATATTTGCGATGTATTGTTCGGAGTTTCCGATATTTCGGCAGTGTGGCTTTTGCACTATTTACCTCCAATATTCAAGTTCCTCCGTGATCATCGTGCCAAAATATCGGAAACTCCAATATCCTGTTAGCTAGGGTCATTTATGAAAACTCTGATTTCGGTATACTACCGCGACGACAGAGACAGTTTTTGACTTCTCAAAAGATCCCCGAAGGCTTTCCTTAAGGGCTATAAATCAAAAGAAATCTCGGTCCGATACACGGGAATATATCTCAAAGAGAGGATAAAACATGAAACAATCTACCGGTACATTGAATAGCTATAATTCAAAAAGGCTTATCGTCTCACGGACCTTTCCTTTTTAGGAATAGTTTTAGATATGAAAGTCATATAAAAATACCAAGGGACAAAATTATAATTAGCCGATCATACCATACCTATTCGAGAGACTTGCGACAATTTGTCGCTATGATTCAAACATGACCACTTCTGTACGCAGTTCTGCTGCCAGTGTAGAAACCCTTCATTACGAAAATTTTAAGGTATGATGGTGAATAAAGGTCTCTAGTGTATTTAAAATTAAGATATGAGATGTTTATTAATTCTAAAATGTAGACTAATTTTTGTAGCACAATAACTTAGATATGATAGCATGTGTTGATCGTTAGGTACAGAGCTGTACTAATATAGCTAAAACTGGTAATATAGGATAGCTGTCAGCATACTGTATGAGTCACATACATTCATACATCTTTCTAATTGGATATGTCGGACTCGAACCAACATAACCGCTCCCTTCGGTTCCGAGGGGATTTCAGCATGAAATAAAGTGTAGGCGGAGACTATAATATTTTCATTTTCTACTATCCTGGTTTTCGCTTCTTCTACGTTTCTGATTTGCTTTCATACACGCTCGCCGGCTGCGTGCACACTTGACCTCGCCTTCCTTTAAAAAGTCTCATTAGAGCAAAGCGAATAAAAATTTAATGCCCAAAGAACATGTTGCAACTGCAAAGTCAGGTGTTGCCAGGTGTTAGGATAGCGTAGTCACAAAAGTTTAATAAACGTAAAGACCATTAAATTTTATGTTACTTTTATTCTTAGCTGTTAAGTGTTGCCATTAAAACTGTATTACGATAAAATTTGTTAAGATGTCTGTTGAAATTAGGATTGTTTCGATACCAATCGCAACAATAACTAGACCTCACGCTCCAAAGCGCAAGTTGAACCCACCTAAGAAAGAGCGCGAAAGTTTAAAATTTAGTGCTAAAAATACATTCTTAAATATATTTTTTTTGCTTAATATTTTTTCAAAAATCACATTTCGTTTGAGAATGAAGAAAAATATCTAGAAAAAGAAAATCTTATTTTGAAAATCAATTTTAATACTAGATTTTAAAATGTTTGCGTTCTTGCTCAGTTGCGTTCAATTTGCGCATTGGAGCTGGCTCCCGGCTATAAGTGTCAATCACCGTGAAAAATATTCAGATGGAAAATGTTTTGTGTTACACAATATGCGGTGCTTTTTGGCACACACTGAGCCAATTCGTCAAAGCTGAAAAGCTGTAAAGAATAATAATTAAAAAAAAATTGTTACCGAAAATTATTCCGTAAAAGTATTTTTCAATTGATGACTGCACCGTTGCCTAGTGGGTCAATTGACGTAGGATACTATTTTCGGTTAGGTACCTACTAAACTAAACGTAAAAAAATATGTTTTATTTTATACCTTTGATATGTTTTCATTTAAAAACTCAGTTTATTCATATTTCTCTGCTTAGAATCTCATTTTAAAGACTAAAAAAAGTAATCAAACCACGTACCTATATAAAAATAACTCTTACAGAATGTCATTGACCTGATAGCAAAACCCAGTCTATATTGGCCATTATTGATGGGAGTGCTTGTTTACGGCGCGAAGACTTATGTATTGCATTACTGCTGACGCCGCTGTCGGCCCTCTATATTGTATTAACTAGGAGTATACAGGCTGCTTGAAAACATTATCTAAATATTTTTTTTCATCTTATATGTATCTACTATATTCATCTTTTATTTTCCTCTTATATCTTCTATCTTATATGGATATAATTTGAAATAGAACGGTATTATCCCAATAAATATTGTTATCGAAAAAAAAGTTACTTTTTAATACTAGGACCCGTCTATATAATGTCATCCCGCCTTGTGGTAAGGTTAAGGCAATCCGTTCTTATTCCCAAAAAACTAAATTTCTAAATTATTATATTCTAATGTTTGAAGGCTCGCAGTTGATCTTCCTTGAAATTATACATCGTATGAGATCAAATAACAGTCTCCAGGATCTTACTTCTCAAAGTGTGATTATGAAAAAAAAACGGAGATAAAACAAAATCAAACTATGATCGTCATAATATTCAAAAAAGTTATGAAACATTTTGATGTCATGACATTACTTAAAAAATGAAAGAATACAAAAAATCGAAAATCGAACATTATCTTGTCAGCTCTAAGCTATGGCGATCAATCACTCATCTAATATAATTTTAATTCTTATTCTTTAGACGTTTTATCAGCATCCTGTAGGTGAATTATAATAAATGGGCTATACTCAGTGATGTATGTGCAGATTATGGGGCATCAATCTACGGGATGTTCGAATAGGCCATAAAACTATTAGTAGCTCCAGCAATATGACTTATTTGGTGACATGTGCTGATGGTATACTTTATTATTTGTGTATGCGAATAGTAGAGGCGAGTTCGATATTATAATATTCGTAAAACATTCGGAAACATCGATTATATTATTATTCGTATATGACTTTCATATCATTATTATCACTATCATCATCCTTTAATACATTAGCGGTTGCGTCCAACCACTTTGGACCCTGGGTTTTCTTAGGCACGGAATAGGTAAATTCGAAGTCTATAATTGCGTTGATTGAATTGTTGGCTTTTAGAAGAGCGACTTACAACCCCTAGAGGAACGCCTGCTCTAGTGTCTTGTGTGATGCTTAGCAATTATCACTTCATTATACCTACATAATCATAACATAATCTAAGTTAATAAAAATATTTTTAACGATTAAGTAACAAATATCTGAAGGATACATTAAAAAGAAGGATCTCGAAACATTCTTTAACATAAGAAGTTGAAGGTTTAAATAATATATTATGTATCCAAAAGGATGTAAGGGTAAGGCCGTTAGAATTATCATTTTAATGTAGAGCAAAATGTCCCTATCCGTTCTAAGGAGGATCCGTAGGTTGGTCTTCACAAAGTAATTAGAGCTAGATATTCGAAATTAAAATAGAAACAAAAATATTAAATGATTGAATTATTAAATATACTTTTCTTCCACACGATGAAAACATAAACACAAATTAAGCAGAAGTCCTCAAAAATTTGTAATACCTAATATTGCAAGAAAAAAATAAACAAAATTGTATCGTCACGCTTAACATTCCTAGCAAAAAATAAGCGTTTAAACAACGCCAAACGACGCGGCGACGTTTGAATTTATTCAACTAGAAAAACAGTGAATCATCTTGAGCAGATAAAACAACGAAAACAATTTAGAACTACTCGTAGTACAATTTCAATATAAATCCCTTCCTCATGACAGACAGCCGGTACAATGGCGCACTAAAGTGACAAGCCACGGCCGGTACAGTCGAGCACGAAATCGCTTTTGTACTCGACGCGTAAACACGCCGCTGACATATTGGAACTATCGACTCGCGTCAAAAGGTATTCGCTTTTTAGGCGATAAAAGTGTTACATGGTATATTTTAGATCGGTATTTATTTCAACGTCTTTCTTCTTAAGTACTGTGTTTTCTTTGAACTAACAATGTACAAGATATAAAATAAATACTGTTCGTTTGGATATTGCACCAATATGTGACTTTAAATTAGAAAAGTACCTATTATCAAGTACGAGTACTATTATCTATTTTACGGTAGTATGTGTGACAATAATGTACGGGGCAAGATGGACAGAAGACACAGAGTGTGAGTCAGTCGTTGCTCCCGTGCAAGTCAAGAAAAAATCATTACAGGGGGGGGGGGGGGAATCGAATAAGAGCGAACCATCGGCTCCAAGGATAAACAGGATGATTGATTTGTAAGGATTGTCTTGGCTAATGTGTTCCACAAGCTTTTAGAAAGTGTTTTAATGAGAAATTATACATTTTATTGAATTTAAATTTACACATACCACATTACATAACATGTAAAATACTCGTACATATTCATGTACCTATATACATTGAAACTACGAAATATCTCAAATAACATGGAGTTATAGCAGTTTACACAGGGATATATCCGCAAGCGACTACTAAACCGCTGGGAATACGGTTAACCTAAACAAGGAAGGCAAAGGAAAATCAGGGAATGTTTTTTCTAGTGAACCTGAGTAATGAGAACAGAGACGGCTAGTTCTACGTGTTTACTTTGCTTATGAGAAAAGAAAAAAAAGAAAAGTGATATGTAAGCGATTTTTCTTTCTTAATTTATATACCGCGCACGTAAAAGAATTGCAGGTAATTTTAAAGGTACAGTCGGTCTCAGAAGTTATTGGATTCTAAAAAAATTAACAACGTTAAAAATTAGGTATTGTTTAAGTCAATAATAATTATTTTGATTTAACTTGAAAAGTCTTTTAAGCCACTTTTGTGTCCGATTGTATATTCTAAACGTTATTTTATCAAAAATTGCTAGTAAGTATTTTCAGTAGAATATTCCTGAACCATTTCTGTGGTATCTGTCTGTGGTACTGGCATAAACACTAACAAAAAAAACACAATCACAGAGAAAAAGAAATAAAGTTCTTTTTTTCAATCTATTAAAATAACTAATTACTTAGTCAGTGTTGAGATATCGTGGGAATAAAAATTGCAAATGAGTAGGTGTACGCCTACAGATGAGGTTGGTTTGGACTGAAAAGTCTTTTTTAGAATAAAATACATTGAATTTTCACAAACTCTCTTACCGATATAATTAAGAAATGATTTTGGCAATTCTGTCGTTATTAGCCTAAAGATGTTTTTGATTCCAACGTGAAATGGGATATAATTACCTACTATTTTTTTCCATTGTAGCATTTTTCTTGCTTGCTGTAAGAGTTTCCCGGAATTCGTAAATGCAGTTCGGAATTTTCCATTAAACACATGACAATTACTGGTTGACAATTGTTTACTGTAACCGTTTCAAAAATCCACCCTGTATGTAACAGTGAATTACACAAACTATGAATCACCGATTAACCAATGGTTTAACTATCACACTTAGCAAACACCTGCCCAAAATGATCTATTACGTGTCCGGTAACAAAACCGGATGGATCCAGTTTTGTCCTGTTTGTTGAACAAGTAATTACCGGTTCGATAGTCAATGTTTTAGAGTGTGGTCGTGCCACTGGACAAAACAGTATTTGTAAACGTAATTAAGTGTCCTGCTTTTTGTTCTGAGCTAATTTGTGTGGTTTACTTGATGTTACATTTAAATCAAGTTTAAAGGAATGAAATTGAATTTGCTTGCTCCTACCCATATACCTGGCACGACTGGCTGTGCTGGTGCTGCTGCTGCTGCTTCTGCAGAGGCTCTCAAACGGCGCAAATACTCTAATCTTATCGGAGATTATGCATTTGTGTTGTTAACATGGTAAATCTTTACGATGGTGACCCTCTTTCCGAGACTTTGCCTTTAGCTTAACATCAGGCGAGGTGAAGTCAAATTGACGTGTCCTGTATTAAAAAAAAGTTTGGAGTCGAAACGTAGGAGTCGTGGGGTCCGAGCGCCCGCAATCTCTCCAGAGAGATTGCGAAGCGTATGGTCGACGCTTCTCGTGACCAGAAGGCTGGCCTCTTTTAAGGTCAGAGATTAAGCATTGCCATACAACGTGACTATGCTGCCAGCATTCTGGGAATCCTACCGCAAGAGGCATGCGATGCGGAGGAATTTCATGATGCATTTTAATAATATTTCGGTATAATTTGTAAATAGGTAGTTTATATTAAAATAGATTTTAATTTTATATGATAGATGCTATGCGCATTTTGTTGTATATAAGTATATAAACACATTTTGATCGTCATTAAAAAAATACTACATTTAATACGTTGTGCACTTTGTTACAGCTATTTTTCAGTTGAATTCATCTTTCAATTTACTTTTATCTTCTTCTTCATCATCCATTCAATAGAATACATTAAATTTTGTTGGACCAAACTTTGTCGATATAGATCCTCGATAGAGCAGGCTTAAGGGCAGTAGGCAAGAGAACAAATGCGCCATGGACTGGGATGGGGCACCGCAGTCGCAATTCAATTTGCTTCGATAGTGTGAGGCATAGTTTAGTAACAGCAACTCGATACCTGGCTAAAGAGGTGCTCTCGGCTCAATGGTGCAAGCTTAACATGTTGAAACGTTAAACAATATTGGTTAGGCTAGCCTCAGTATGGATAACCAGACGGTTCACAAATCTTCACGAAATAAAAACTCCTAAATAAACGCAGGTTAAAAAAAATACATTGTAACCTCTTCGTATAAGTTATCGATATCCAAATTCGCTCAGCAGTTACAGTGTAGTGGTTACAAACATGCTTACTCGTACGGACATACATAAACTGTTGCACTTATAGTAATACAAGTCTATAATTCTCTGCTTGTTTTGTAGTCTATAAATTACTAGCTTTTGCCCGCGGCTCCGCCCGCATGGATGTCGGTTATCGCGACCAAACATAGCCTATGTCCTTTCTCATGGTCTAATCTACCCCTATACCGAATTTCATCAAAATCGGTTCAGTGGTTTTTGCGTGAAAGCGTAACATACAGACAGACAGACAGACAGAGCTACTTTCGCATTTATAATATTAGTATGGATATGGATTTGGAAGAGTAAGTTCTACAAGAAACTAGATATACAATAATATTTCGTAAACGCTTCGACTTTTTGATAGATGTAGTTTTCTAGGACCCACTTTTCGGACTTAAGAGCAAACCTATCTCAAGCATTTATTACTTTAGGTAAATGGGCTTTCGATTCAACGCAAAGCTATCTTTATCAGAATCTTGGGTCTTGATGTTACCTGCTTTTAATGGTATTAAGGTTACACATTTTTAGTAACGAATTCTGCAAGCTATTACCTATACATACACTAGTATTTAAACTCTTAAGTAAGTACCTACACAAATGAATAAATTCTCTCTATTTCATTATCCTAGCGTTCGCTTTCCATGTCGGTACCTAGGAGTAACCCAGTAGTTTCACTGTTACCAAGTCAATTAACTGTTACTGATTGCTTGAACATTATAAAGTATACTACAGTTCAATATAATGCCATCTATTTATTTATCTAACACCCACTATGTCAAAATTGGATAGCTAAACAATCAAAACAAATGCCATTTATGGCATTGTGAGTTTCTCAAATTTTCTAAATGACTCATAGTTAATTACTACGTCTTGAATTTGATTTTGAAAAAAGGTTAAAGGATTTCGTTAGTCATGAACTTTTACGTTTACCTACGTTACGTAATATTACTAATTAGAGCCCAGTACTGAATTCAGTTATTGACTACTGCTCTGGCTAACTACCGAACAGTATTCCACTGGGTATCTGTATGAACTTTCTTGTAAGTTCCAAATAGATGGTTTATTTGCGAAACTACGAGTATTTCGCCGAACCCCAGAGATAAAGACTACCACTTATATGAATAGGTCATAAAATACAATATTTGCCACTATTATCGCTGAAAAAATTTACTTGATTCATACCGATAAAGAAATTACATTGGAATTTATTCTCCCCCTTACTTTAATGCCTCAAAACGGAGGTATTCGACTACAACCATTGGCCAGATCCGTAAGCTATAACAACCATTTATCATCAGTTCATCTGTCATAAAAAAAAACATCGTAAAGAAAGTAGTCTACAAACTAATTTTGCTAAAACATTGGGCCCACTAGAATGCCATACTGCAACCATAAAAAGACATATTACATCTATAAAACCGCAACTGTTTGCCACATTATTACATAGTCGAACATCAGCTGGTACAGTCAACAAAATAAACCTTCGTAACGCAATGCTGACACATCGTGCGTTGACACAACCTTTCCATGATATACCTCCGCCAATGAACAAAATATTAACCTCCTAAGTAAACAGTGTTGTACACTGATAACTATATAAAACAAGGTTTTATTTCATTTGTCGAAATATTCGTGATTTGTCGAAATATAAAGCATTTTTTAAACCTTCAGCCGCCGTATATAGGAAAAAATACTATGTGAGAACCAATTTGATCGGACTGACGGCAATCTGCTAAGTTGTATGTTAGCGTTAACTGTCACTGGATAAATGACAAGATTCGCTCGTATTTTGTCTCACATATTATTTGCTGGTTAAAGAACAAAATTTTGTAACTAAATATTTATTAAAAACACCGTTGTCCAAGATTGTATGGGATTTCTCTGTTAACCGGCAAACCTGATTGAGGTTCTACCGCTGGCTTTCCTGATGGGATTGGGTGATTAGACGACAGTTAAGTAGCTCCTATACAACTGTATACAATCTTCATCAATTTTCAACAGGTAGGCAGCATCGACGTCATTGCCAACCGCCTCGATAAATATTCTACCTATTTGCCTTGGCACTGACTTGACAAAAGTCCTACGGGCGTTTTTATGTTTTGAGCTATTTGTAATTAATTTATTTTGTATTTTCACTCTTTAGGGCGTTTTTGTTCGAAGCGGTAGTGAACGCGGCTGCTCCGCAGGAGGCGCGGATTCAATCCCCGCTTTGTGCAAATATTTGTATGTAGGAATATAGGTATTTGCATTGGTCTGGTTGTGCCTCCGGAGAGCACATTAAGCCGTCGATCCCGGTTACCATACAAACATCTATGGCAGTCGTTACGCGTAGTTGGAGCCTTCAAAAGTCCAACAACTGGTTTAACTGCAATGCTTCGGTATCGCTTTTTTTATACCACTTAGGTGGCAGACAAGCACACGGCCCACCTGATGAAAAGTGGTTACCGCGGCCTATGGACGTATGCAACACCAGGGACGTTACACTCGTGCTGCCTACCCTGAAGAAACCTTCTAATGCCCCTCTTGAAGAACCCCATATTGTAGTCGCTTGGGAAAACCATGGCAGGGAGTTCATTCCACAGCTTTCTCGGAATATATCGTAGTTTATGACTCTAAGCTAAAAGCTTCGGATACGACTAAGATGAACGGAAAGATGAAGAAGAAGGACGTTTTTGTTCTAGAAGTTGGTTTCACTTTTTGACAAAAATAAAAGTGAACGTAACACTAGTTTTAATTTTGTATTAGAACATGACAACTAATTCTGATTCAGTAAATTAATTAAAACTACATATATTTGCTGAATAGGCTTGAAAGTTTTGATAAATAAGAGTAAGTTCCACGGTATACCTATCAATGAGAAGCTCACAAAATATTAATTTACCTGAAGTTGCCTTCAAGTTTCTTACACACAGCCTTTCTTCATTAAAGGAGTTATTCCCTCACTGTTGTAATATAATTCATTCGTATGATTAAAATTTTGTTTGCACAAATTGTGTGGTTCATATTTTGATTGTGTTGTTGAATCTTTACTGAATAAATATCGGTTTAACTGAACGATATTAATATTAAGTCTGAAACTAAAATAAAATGCTATTGTATTGTTATTTTGGTTATACTACAGGGGGAGTCAGTAAAAGGGGGGAATTGGGTATAAGCCAATTAAGTATGACTAGTTGCAGCATCTAGCATTACTCACATGTACAAAATATATTTGCACAGGAGTAATGGTAGAATATAGGGGCCATTCGGCACCCAATACTAACTCACTTGCAAGCCCTCAGGACTGGGAGATCAATCAGCAGATCTGAAAAGGATGGAGGAGTGAATTTATTGGAATCGTATAATGAAAATATTTCGTCTTTCACACGAAATTTACACGAAATTAGAATCTGCTTAGTAAATAAATTGTTGTGATTTAGCTCATATAAGTGTCAATTTTACGAATTTTATAGGAATCTATTGAGATATACTGGAAATTCGAAAATTACTTCTTTTTCGGCAGAATCTCTCAATGAGACCTTTTTAGCCCCGCAGATCCAATTTCAATTCGTCCGTAAGTGTAAAAATGCTATAAACATTCTATATTATATTTTTACAACAAGAAACATGACCTGCGTGCTATTGCAAGACTTTTTTTATTTTTCGTGCGGCAATTCCTTCGGATACCCCCCTGCCGGAGCCAGGAGGGGAGGTTATGTCGGACTCGAACCGACTAAAACCACCCGCCGACTGTGGGTCGTGGTGCTAGGCCTGAGGTGAGGTTGTCATCGACATATCCCTCGCACCCCGGCTGACCCAGGGCCATCCCTTACGGTCTAGCCCTCCTCGGGAGGGGGGACAACGGTGTCCCCGACTCGCCCCCGCTATTGCAAGACTTAAGTTACGCAAAATCCCTTTTAATTAACTTCTAAGCCAGATAAATCGGACGTCATTAAAATATTCAAATCTTGTTCATAACGGTCTTGAGCCTTTAAATGTGGATCGTTAAGTGACAATGTCTGCTTTACTTTTGCAATCTAAGTGATTGGACTTTATTATGACGGTTGAGTGAGTAACAATTGCTTTTAATTTTGTGAATTTTAACTTATGTAGGGTGTTCAAGGTGAAAAAGTCTAACTAACATTTGTTAGACTTGATTAATTGAGGCATAATTCGGGTTGAAATTTGTTTAAATTTGTATTTTTTCAGTTGGTATAGCAAGTCTTGTAATTATCAGTGATGGGTTTTGTTGTAAATCAACCAAGAGAATCTTCTATTTATTTTTGCGTTGATCCCGACACGTTAGTGTTAGCTCCAGGGTGTGAACTCTGGAGCCCAGATTTCCTTTTAATTTGGCATTGTCCACCTGACTTCCAGTCAGAAGAGAAGAGGAAAGCCTGAACCAAAGCTTTATCCTAACTTGCAGTTGAGGTTGAGTTGGCCTCTTAAGATTTTGGTGAAGAGCCATCCACCCTATCATCCATCGAACATGTCCAAAGTCAATTGGGGTCTTCTTTTCTGTCTAACTACGTATTCGATATTTTGTGAAAGTACTGTACTGTTATGAACTCAAGTCAAGAGAGTAAAAATACTGATGTGGTACGTTTAATACAAGTCACAAAATAAATGTTTTTGAAACATTTTTCATTTACAAAATGCTTCAATTATACGCTTTACATTTGAAGTGAAGGCGACGCTTAGGAGATGTTTCGACGCATTTCAGAAACAATGACGGCTGTTTGCCAATTCCCTAAGTTTGTCGTTTAGCGTAACGTTTGTGTAACACTTGTGAAGTGCTGTACACATTTAAAGCATAATAAATTCTAATTCTTGAGTATGCTGTTGACAAATTTGCTCACTTTATATTTTAGAAAACGAAGCATTTGCTTTTTCCCTTGTTCACTAGATAACAGTGTTCTTCATATTTGTGTTAATTCCAGTCGCATTAAAAGCTTTCACTTCGGAATCTGGAGTCCGCTCCACCAGGCTAATTAGATAATAGTAAAATATGGGTTTTAAAATTATTTGAACCTATGAATCCTACATTCGTTTCTCTATACCAAAGAACATATATCATCCTTCTTACGGTGCAAACAATTCCATGAAGAAGTAAGCAAGTTGTTTGGCATCTCTTGTCTGTACTGCACTCTACAGACTTGGAATTAATTTATCAGCACACGTATTTCCTTTCTCCTACAATCTCTGGTCCTTTCAGCACGCCACGAAAAACATCAGGTCATATAAGCACTATCTATATTAGTACTATCAAACTGAGCACAACATGTTTATCGATGAATTATGAATTTTCTATACAAAGACTTGTTTCTTCTCGCAACTGCGGCCTAAGTTTTTGATTGCATATTAAATCTAAGTAAAATGTGATGTAATTCAGGTAAAGATAATGTGAAATGACGCTGTTATAAATAGGAATGATAACCATAACCACCAAAGCTTTGCTTATGAACATAAAACCTTAACAAAAGATCTCACATAAATTGCAGTGTCCGAGATGAAGATTACACTCGCATTGATGACAAGAGTTATGCTACTGTATTAGTTAAAATCTAAGGCTGGTTTTCTAGGATAACACTCAGACGTGAATTTTGAATTCTTTGGGGACGGTTTGTCTCGACAGATTATATTATCAATAGAATCTGTCCTCATATAAATCAACATTTGAAACTAAGTACCATTCTAGAATACGCTCCTAAAATGTTAAAAGTTTGTTCATATCGTCATCATCATTACATTAGCGTTATTCTTGGTTGCATCCGAGCAAGTAAGCCTACTTCTCATTTTAGTTTGGCTTATATGGCTTTTGGGGAAGCTACTGCCCCATGATCTCCAAACCTCAAAAGGCAAAGTTCGCACGTTAATCAGCAATTATACTGGCTTGCACGTGAAGTTGGCTTGGACCAAAAGGCCCTATATTCCAAAATTCAAAAATATTTGATGTTATTATAGTTACAATAGCCGCGTGGCTTTCAACAGAGAAGAATTTGGGCCACCCCATCTCTTCCCATGAGGTGTCGTATAAGGCGACTAAGGGACAGGGCTGTTTAACATCAGACAGATATATATAGCCCCAACTTAGCCTCAGATATGGGCTCGAGTCAACAATAATGCCCGGAATATAATGGCAATAGGCTCACCCCCTATTACATGTGACCGACTACAATTATAGGTGAAATGTGGGTGTTAAATCACCTTTGCCTAACCCCCTGGGGATAAAGGCGTGATTTTATGTATGTGGCTTATTGGACGATTTACACGAATTGGACTCGCACAAAACTTGCGAATTGAGTCCTTTAAATATATTTTTTTTCTGTAAGTGATTCGCACTAAGTTAATTTATTGGTGTGCGAATCGTCACCTCCAAAAATATGTAGTAGGCTATTGGCACTACATTTTATTTTAAGAAATAAAATATGTATGTAGTTGAAATATAAAAATTACTTCACACGTTAAAATAAATCATTACAGTTTCTCGGTCCTACATTTGTAAATAACCATTCACTAACATTTTATTTCAATGGTGTCGAATTCTCGCACCTTACCGTGACACTGCTTGTACGTATACTGCTGGACTCACATTTTGTCTTGCAATACAGTTCAAGTACTGCTGCAACTGGAATGTGCAAGTTGGTTACAAAAGGAATCGTTCAACTTCAGCGGGTACTGTGCAGTTTTTCCGTTATATCGAGTGTTGTTACAGGAAATCTTATCCACCTAAGACTATTCGTCGAAATCGTTTAGCTAGAAAAATATTGAATTCTTGATATAACATTCTATGTAAAATGGAAATAGAATATTATCTGAAGAGTGGTGATCCCGAATACCTCATTCTATAATGTATTGTTTACTCCAGCAAAGGCTAAAATAGAAACCTTGTTTAGTAATAAGAAATTTTACAGTACATTGTCATTACAGTTGGTTCTAACAGTTCGTCAGAAAGTTGGAGATGGCTCCACCGTCGCCCTTAAAGACGGATATAAACAGAAGGAAAATTTGAAGTGATTCAGGTGTGGCTTAATAGCTCAGTTGGAATAGCATTACCCCTGTAAGGGAAAGGTCGTAGGTTCAACTCCCACTTGAGCGCTTCTTTTTCCCGATGTATTTCGAAATTGTCATATTTTAAAATAATTGTCATGAAATACATAAACTATTTCGCAAAATGAGACCTAACCAAAACTTTTGCATTAAAATTATTATTGACACTTTAAAAGCCTGCTTATTTGAGAGCAGATAAAAGGATCAATACAAATAACAATTATATAAAAGAACTAAATCACTACGCTCCAAGACAAATACTTCTGCGATAGTATTGACCTGCATCGAATACACAAACTTAAAACTTGGAACATAAATTTTGTCGGACGACGGTGAAGTTACACGAAGTATTCGAATGCACCGATTGAATTGTTTCAAGCTTCAGCCAAAAACATTTGATAATACAATCCTGTCAGTTCCTTTTGTAGAACACAGCTGATTGGTGAACTCTAAAATTTTACAATGTAGACAGTTTTGTTACAACTTTTTCCAGTTTGACTACTTTGGTTCTTAAATATATTCCCCGCATGAAGTTACTTTATAACTTTGTTGCTGCTGCTCCGAGAATTAGTTTATGATTTCTCTCTCTCTTTGTATTATCAGCAAACTATGGGATTGGGTAGTGCTGCTGCAAATGATACCTATGGTCCATTCCCCTAGGTATTCAGCTAAACATAACAATTGAAATCTAGGGAAGGTTTAAAAGGTGCCGGGGACCGACATCCACGCGGGCGGAGCCGCGGGCAAAAGCTAGTTATAAATAAAAATGAAATGCAATTGTCTTAGTCCGCTAAATCTCGAGAACGGCTGAAAAGATTTGGCTAATTAGTCTTGAAATATTCGTGGAAGTCCAGGTAAGGTTTAAACGGTGAGAAAATATGGACTCAAATTTACGAGAAACTGTTCTTACCTGTCAAACATTTTGATGTATGCTTATATTTTTAAAACTACGCTACGGATTTTGATGCAGTTTAATAGATAGAGTAATTCAAGAGGAAGGTTTATTTGTATAATACATGCTTAAAATAGTAGAGGGTGCAGCGATCGGAGGGCGGAATAAAAATGTCTATACGAAGTTCGCTTTCAGCTAGTTTTTAACCCCCGACGCAAAAACGACGGGGTGTTATAAGTTTGACGTGTCTGTGTGTGTGTGTGTGTGTGTGTGTGTGTGTGTGTGTGTGTGTGTGTGTGTGTGTGTGTGTGTGTGTGTGTGTGTGTGTGTGTGTGTGTGTGTGTGTGTGTGTGTGTGTGTGTGTGTGTGTGTGTGTCTGTGGCATCGTAGCACCCAAACGGATGAACCGATTTGGATGTAGTTTTTTTTGTTTGAAAGGTATATTAGTCGGGAGTGTTCTTAGCTATGTTTGAAAAAAATCGGTCCAAGATGGCCGCCGCCACAACATGTTGAAATCCATATTTCTTCATAACTCCCTCAATATGGGTATCAAATGAAAGAGCTTGACTAGAAGATCACTTAAAAAAGGTATAAAATAAAAATTAAATTAAAAATTTAAAAACTTTTTGGAGGTGTTTTTTGTGACGGGGGGTCACAAAAAACACCTCCAAAAAGTTGAAAATAAATGGAGTTTACCTTTTAACTTTAACGGTTGCCATGTCGGGGGACCTTGAATTGTTCCGAATAACGGAGTGCTTAACCAGTTGGGGTCCCCCGACATGGCAACCGTTAAAGTTAAAAGGTAAACTCCATTTATTTTCAACTTTTTGGAGGTGTTTTTTGTGACGGGGGTTTTTTAAATTTTTAATTTAATTTTTTTAATATATTCTATTTAAAAACTCAGCTTATTAATTACTTGTCTGTTTAAAAACTCACTTTAAAGACTAAAAAATCAAATTTGAAGTCCTAGTTGGTCAGTAAATTAGACTAGTTTATTTGTTTATGTGTTTTTATAAAAAGTCGCAACAAGATAAGAGGAGACCTTTAGTTAAGCAGCTAACCGAATGAAGGGCCTATAGTGGTGTCAATTTAGGTCTAAAAACTTCTGTAGGTAAATCTCTTTATTTTTTAAACAAAACTAATAGTAGTGATCAAAATTTCTAGTATTCCTCCTAACTCCTCCTTTTAAGCTAAACTGCTTGGAGTGGGTACACGTCGGTAGTGTAATGGCCAGGATTTGAACCCGGGACCTGTCGATCATAAGACCGACTCCTTAACTACTAAACCACTGATACTTCTGATATTACCGACGCTACTTTTTTACTTGCTCATCTTTCAAACATTCATCATAATATTGTTCACATCAATGATAATGACACAAGCAAACCCACGGAGAAAGACTTCTTAACTTTAATTCAATACTTCAATATAATCATACTTTTCCTTAAGCCACGTATTCAAAAGAGTTTTATGGCCTATAAAATAGGGTCATTTAATATCACGAAATGAAATCGGAGGTCCGGTTCATCCCTGATAATAGATTTTATGTGATTCCTCTACAGGGTGAATTTCTACATAACGTTTTATGGAGCCCAGTATATTATCAAACGTATAAAAAGTCTTTGTTTACTTTCCGAGACGGCTTTGTGTACCATAATGAGTAAATTAATTGGTCTGCCAATACCATTCACACTTTAGACACTAAAGTGTGAATTATACTGAACAAAATTGTGAACTATTAAACATTAATTTTTAGATGGTCTCAACTAACTTTTAAACCCTCACGTTCTCAAGTTTAGAGCATCTAAAATTGCATTTTAGAGATCGTGATTCGCTGTTTTATGCTTCCTTCAACAGTTTGGTTTATTTTATACGACATTGTCTGCCACCTGATTCCCTAACCGCTGTTTCTAACTTATAACCTAAAATCTAAATAACATATTTGAGCCGTTTGGGGTCGAGACGCTGGGATCATGGGGTCCAAGTGCACGTTTATTATACAAAAAAATATCAAAACGTTTAATAGACACTACCCGTGACCAGAGGGCTGGTTTATTCCTTGCGCAAAGGATTGGCATTGCCATTCAACGTGGCAATGCCGCCAGCCTTCTGGCTACCCTCCCGGTTGACGTCGATGGGGAGGATTCTTTGACGCCTGAGCCTGCAGTTTTGCACATAACTTGTTTTATATTTTTATCTACTATATAAAAATAAGTCGGGTTTTCCTTCCTGACGATTATAACTCCAGAACGCCTTTACCAATTTGGCTAATTTTGGTCTTGAATTATTCGTGGAAGTCCAGGGAAGGTTTTTACGGCGAGAAAAATTCGAATAATTGCCGGGAACCGACATCCACGCGGGTGGAGCCGCGGGCAAAAGCTAGTTTATAATCATTATTACATACCTATATTATGTACATAAATCTAAAATCTAGAACCGAATATCAATTGATGTGAATCTTGAAAGACTAAAACTATAATATTTTTAATCTAGGTGTAAATAAACATCACACAAATTGCAGCCTAAACATTTATTCGCACTATTGCCATAATTTCAGACATTTAAGAAACTTTCCCCACACAATTTATTTGGCGAAGTATGTCTGAAGTAACTGCAATAAACATTTCACTCAATTCTTGAAGTATTGTAGAAGCGAACTCTTAGTGAAATATGTTGGGGAATTATTAATTGCATCCTGCCGACTCGAGCTTACGTACCTTTCACTTTACTGTCGGCATTGTTGTGCAAAATTAAAGAGGTAAGTTCTTTCAATTAGTGAATACGCTATGAACTTCTGTAGTTTAATGGCGTATCCATACTAATATTATAAATGCGAATGTAACTCTGTCTGTCTGTCTGTCTATCCGTCTGTATGCTACGCTTTCACGCCTAAACCACTGAACCGATTTTGATGAAATTTGGTATATGGGTAGTTTAGACCATGAGAAAGGACACAGGCTATGTTTAGTCGCGATAACCGACATCCACGTAGGCGGAGCCGCGGGCAAAACCTAGTGTTGTATAATTGTAAAGTGGTCGTTTAGAAGAAAAATGTTTGACCTACTGTGAAATTAACGATGCTGAAAACGTATTTATATTATATTCTTGTCCGTTTGTTCGCGATGGACGCAAACACGGATTTCGATACGATTTTTGTTTGGAAGTTCTTTCCCCCACTTCAAATTTTACGTTTGTTTGATTACAATCGATATCTGACATTTATGCGGGCGGAAGGGTTTATAAGCTATTTCTTAAGCAACATTTTAAATGTCCTTCAAAATGGAAAAAGGCTGATGAAAATTGTAATACTAATTCCTGTAGTTGTACCTGCCAAAAATGGTAGCCCTGTAAATTAGAAGCCAGAAAACCGTGTTTAGTTTCTATGTAATTTGATGTACATTCATCCATTACCGATTTTATAGTTATTGATAAAAAAATAGGTGCATTTCTGGCAGGTATTCAATCCATGAGGCCTTATTACAGTCCTACTTTCTGTATGCTGAAACTTATAATCCAAACTTTTCAAATCTTAATTTAAAATACCACCGTAACAATTCACAACTCAAAGAAAACTTCGCACTGTAAAATAGCCTCATGCCCTAAATTGTATGATCGCCCTCAACCGATAACTCATAACAAAATTACTTGACAATTAAGGGGGACGCGCCAAAACCACTTGGCAGTGTCATAACCTAACAAAAGTAACTACCAAATGCAAATATAACTGAGTTAAACAGGGTTACCAGGTTTTTGAAATTATTGCAGGACATTTCCGACATAATTTTTCATATTCAATTTTTAAATTCAATGACCTCTGTTGCCCGTATGTGTCGTGTTTTGTTCAACTAGGTGGACTATGGGCATTTATTTTTATAGAACCAATAACAAGATTTATTGCTGTGATTGAATTTGGCTTTTCACTTTCCTAATGACTATTGATCCCACTTCTTTTGCAAATAAACAAAGAAAACAACTTTTCTTTATCATAAAACAATGCGGACGAAGAGGAAGTAAATAATTTGATTTATTTTATTAAAAGTGTTACACTGACGGGGATATTTACTAGGTATTTTTTGTTTGTTACGAGTAAGCGATGTTTCGGCGCTGTTGCAAACTAGTGCGCATGGTTCGATTTGTCCCGATGTGAAGTTTGATCATGGTAACCTCAGTCAGGGCTAGGCAGTTAATGGAATAAATAACTATGGAATATGCATCTTGCGTTATTGCCTGGCCCGGATAGCAAACTTTGGCCAAGTACTTCATTTGCGTAGTTAGTGCATGATAGGCGGGGCTATTTCACATAATTTATTGTAATTTACAGATACAAACAGTTAGATGTAAAATTAGATTGAAAACATATCATCGCTTAAGTTCCAACACCCTGCAATTCAAATTAGTTGCACTGTTTTACAAATTCACTGTTAATGTACCATTATGTACTTTGTGTAAATATTAAATTATATTGTAGGATCCAATTAATTGTTCCATGTATCCACAACATTGTTTGAAAAAGGTAATTTATGTTATATGCATTTTCGTCCAATAAATTGTGACTATATCATCAAAAATTGGAATTAATAGATATTAATTCCAAATTTTTTGAACAATATTATGAACATCAAACTACTAATAATTTACTTATGTGATGGGGCGAGTTTATCGCCTCGAATATACGATTGTCGAAAAGAGAGAACTAAGTTGCTTCGTCTAAACGTCATTTTGATATGATAATTTTAGGGCGATTATTGTTAGTGATTATCGCATACGACTTCAACGAACCGAACGTGCAAAGAACTCGCACCATCTAAATGACGCGGATGACACCTTAGTGTGTTTTTTCAAAGGCTAGTTTTGAATCTTCAATTAGCATATCACAATCTGCTGATGGACATAAGCTTCTCCCAATTGACAGCACTCAATCCCCACCTTCTTCATTTTTAATTCAGTCTTATAATAACGTCAATATGACCTCACCTCGCCTGGCGGTAAGCTAAAGGTCATCATCATCATCCACATAAAGTGTTAGTCCTGATTGCATACGAGGCCACGGTGCCCTCGGAGCTCAGGGTCCGCCTAAGCTAAAGGTGCAATCTCGGGTAAAACGGAGATAACTGAGGCCCTGAATTGCTTTTTCTCGGCCCGTTTAGAGGACCCGTAAGCCCGTGGCAGAGAAACAAACGGCCCACTTGATGAACAGCGGTTACCGTGGCCTATGAACGTGTGCAACACCAGGGGAGTCACACTGGAGATGCCGACCCTGTAATCAGAGAAATTTGCTATCAATGTAGAAGATAAAGAAGGACAAGCCTTTGGGCTTCCCATTCACAGCACGAAAACTCTCCAGATATCCTACTCAACGCTGAGAAAACAACACGAGGTTTTTATGGCCGCGGTAGGTACCTTCTCAGTTGGGCTGCTCAATTGTACGGAAATACCGTCGTGTGCTCCATTAATACAGTGAGATAGATAGAAATGTATCCTAATTGCACATCAAACATAGGACACAATGGTTAAGTACCATATGACAGTTGGTGGTACAATGGGGAACTGTTATCGCAGAGTGCGATCTCTTACAAACATCCGTTGAATAGAACAGTCGCAATACAGATTGTAAGACAATGGGTGGTTTATGGTTTATACTCCTAACGCTTGGTAGGTACATACGGGGAGAGGTAGGCAGAGTACATTTCACAGATCATGTTTTTCATCGAAAGCCGTATTTTTTCAAGGTTCCTAATGTATAAAGAACAGTACTACACAATAGTCAATATGTGATCAAAATCAACTTTCAATTAAATATTGTGCACCCAGCCTTTGCTTTGCACATCTGGCAGAATATTTCGAGTCCAACTAAATACCTACATAGAGTAATAAAAGCCCGTTTGTATAATTTTTAAAATATCTAAGGCATATTTTCGGTTTTAACAACTCTAAAAATATATTAAGCTGTCTACAGCATAATTTATTATGCAATGTGTGATATAGAGAAAACTGAGACAAAACTGAGGCAGGTTGAACTTCTAGACTCTAACTTTCTTCCCGACATCAAAGTTTTCTCCGACTCAGTGAACTCAAATCAAACGTATCAGTAGTAAACTTTATACTAGAACTGCTGGTTCTTCTACATATTTTTAGAATGTTATTATTATAAACGGGACAAGCAATCCTAAAAATAACATCTTATAATAATACATACTATCTTCAGTTTGCCTAACAAAGTTATGCGACGCGTAACATTCTGAAAACCGTGCAAAAATATTCAAGAGATAGAACCTCCTATCCTGATATCACAGAAAATGCAATTTATACGCACGTAACACCCTCAAATAAAGTAAGTAGCATATTTTTTTATATTTGACTATGACGTCAACACACTTCTACACCTAGTAGGGTTGTACAAATCAAAGAAAGACACAGATCAAAGAAATGTTGTAGAAAGGATACTATGCGTTAAATTACATTGAAATAAAAACAAATTGAGAACAGTAACTAGCTAAATAAAAACTGTTCGGGTACTTTAAGATCACTTTATACTTTTAGTAACATGATTTCAATTCAGTACTTTAAATCCTACTAATATTATAAATGTGAAAGTTTGTGAGAATGGATGTGTGGATGTATGGATGTTTGTTACTCTTTCACGCATAAACGGGTGGACCGATTTGGTTGAAATTTGGTATGTATATAGGTTATACCCTGGATTAACATATAGGCTACTTTTTATCCCGGTCAACAGGGATGAAAGCGTTTAAGTAACGATAATTCGTGACAATGACGGAAAAAAATAAGTTGTCTGGGAGCTTTCAACGAAAACGCTGCCTAAACCCTTTAAGATATAACAAAATAATGTATAGTGTAATTGTCTATCTTATATAGATCTACAGAAAAGTCCGCGATACCATATGTCCAGCTCTTAAGGATAACATACTATATCCATTTAAATACTTAAAAAAATAGGCAATTATAAAGTGCTAACTGGGAAAGCTATTTATACAAATACATTATTAATCCTTATAATTTTAAATAGATTGGTTGGCTTGAGCATTTCATGCAGATTATTTTTTCCCTTTACACCATGCAAATTAAATAAATACTTTAGGAGATATAGCAAAATCAAATAACGCGCAAAAAAATAATTTCATGTCGCTGACTGACTAGACTGGCACGCGCGATGATCAAGTCGCTCATCGCTGAGTGCGCGACCCAAACGCGGGCAGACGCGTGAGGGCAGACGTCGTTGACGGTTGTGTCCGTTACGTGAATTTTCAAGGCACTAGCAATTAGTTAAAAACGCACAGTAGGGTACCTATTATTGTATTGGCGGGCCATTTTTTAGTAAGCCCTCTTAAAAGAATGTAAGCTGTTCGTGAGGGACGAGTGCACGATAGATCGCTACCTACAAGACATACACAGCACACGAAAATTGATGGATGGTGTAGTAGTATTATTGGCAGGGGATTTCAGACAGACTTTACCTGTTATTGAGAGAGGCAATGCAGCAGACGAGATTAATGCGTGTCTAAGGGCATCATATCTGTGGACTAAAGTAGAAAAGCTTTATCTTACCACCAATATGCGAGTCCAGTTATTTAGCGATACCGAGTCAGGAGCATATGCTGAAAAACTCCTAGAAATTGGTGAAGGCCACCTACACACCGACCAAGAAGGTATGGTACTTTTCACACATCAATTTTGCCATGTCGTGGAGTCGGAAGACGAGCTCATTGATCAAGTTTTTCCGAATCTGCAACAAAATATTCTTGACGAAAATTGGTTGTGTGAAAGAACCATACTGGCACCAAAAAATGACACTGTTGCAAAAATAAATAAAAAAATCTTGGACAAACTAACGAGCGACACATCAGTGTACAACTCCGTCGACACAGGTATGTCATCCGATGACAGTACGAGCTACCCCGTAGAGTTCTTGAACTCTTTGGAGTTATCTGGGGTGTCATCGCATGAGTTAGAATTAAAAGTAGGTGTACCCGTTTTGTTACATAATGCGTAACTTGGATGCGCCAAGATTATGCAACGGTACTCGGTTACGAGTGACTGAATTAGGAAGGCATATTGTGAAGGCAACCATCTTAACTGGAGAAGCCAAGGGAATCAATGTTCTTATACCGCGTATCCCAATAATACCCAACAATTTACCATTTAATTTTAAACGCCTGCAGTTCCCTTTAAAAGTTGCGTTTTCAACGACCATCAACAAATCGCAGGGTCAAACCTTAAAGGTAGCAGGCTTACATTTAGGCTCACCATGTTTTTCCCACGGCCAGCTCTATATGGCTTGCTCCCGCGTTTCTAAATCGCAAAATCTACATGTCTTTGCTGAACGAAATAAATCTTTTAATGTAGTTTATAGGAGTACATTGCAGTAGCTATAAATTTTGTATTACCATCACCATCAATCATTATATCCGTACCTATCTATCCTTCTCAAAAATTTCCAAATTCTTCAAATTCAAATTCTTTAGGGTCCCGTTCTTACATTGGAGACACAAACTTAAAAAAAGACGTAAGCTTATTTATTCTTCGATTTTGTTATTTTTGCAATAGGCTGCTTTTTATCAACACACCACGCGGGCGAAGCCGCGGGCGGAAGCTAGTCTATTATAATTAAGCAAAATTCTTGACTTGGTATTGAAGAATGTTACTTTACACTTTGAATAAAATCTATCTCAATGTTAGGATTAATCATTTATTTTGAATTATTCAGCGCGTATTTTGAAATATTCAAAGACCCTAATAATAAAAGACAAAACAAGTAGATCAAAATGTACTCTACCAAATATACCCTTTAAATATTAATAAAATACCAGATATATACCAGTAGAAGTGCTAAAGTTCTTATCCGTTAGGCAAATACAAAGTTACAAAGATCAACGTACAACTCTTCCATTTTATTTATTCTGTGGTTGACTGACAAATCAGGGATTTTACGGTGTTAGGGTACGTTGACTCTCTGCTGATTCGCACACTATTTATACCGTTGTTAGTCTTATAAAATATTAGTTGTCATGTAACTGTCTTGAAGCTTGTCGGAAAAATTTAAATTCTTTTTTTTAACCGACAGTTAGTAATACTTGAATGAATTTTTTATAGCATTTATTATGCAAACTTTTTAGGTTCGAAAGACATCGGGAAAAAGAAGAGCATGTATGACAGATAATACTTTTATTTTATCCGTTATTTCAAAACTTAATGAATGTTTAACTAAACCATTTACTACATGCTCCACAGATGCAAAACTTATTTGTCTTTGATCTGTTACAACACGCTGTATTGTAAACATTTATATTACTGGCTTACTACAGGCTATTTTATAACTGTCCTTAGTATGACAATTATTTTCATTTTTTTTAATCAAACTCACAAGGAGGTCCCATCGCTATTTTGCTTGTGTATCAAGGAAAATGGCGATGGGATCTATTCAACTACTTTATCGTCTGTATAGGAAATTTGAAATCAGTTGAACTAAAGAGAACAACTATAATATGAACATATTACACTTCCTCTGTAACTATATTATACAAGTTTTATCTAATTCAAATTGAAGAAAATACTTCCAACAATTCCCATACCTGCGAACCCTAAGCCCTTCTGATATTACATCTGCTCAGAAATCCTTCACTACATTTCCTATCGACCGACAACTGTTCGGCAAATAGAATAAAACATCACAATTTCCTTGGGACCGTGCGTGGTTCCCTACTTCCTTTCCTACAAACTCACGGTTTGACAACCCTAGCATACATCTTGCAAGATATAATCCAATCGAAAACAAACTTTGTTATTGAGGAATAAGGTTAGGTATTTCTTTAAGTTAATGTATAGTAAGCTTGGTAAATGTGCACATACTTTCTTTTAAATAAATAAGAACAATATTTCAACTAGTCTCTGTCTCCGATGTTTTTCTATTTCATTACCTTGTTTCAAAGTTGAGGTAAAGTAGTTGACGTTTTGCTTATAGTATTTTGTTCTACGGTTCCATTGACTGCAAGTCTTTGTAAATCGTTTTATCAATCGTTTTATTTTATAGTTTGATTGAGTTTTGAAACGTTGGGTCACAGGACCTGTAGTATAAATCAGTATTGCTGCAAGTTAATGTAAAGTAAGCTTGGTAAATGTGCACATACTTTCTTTTAAATAAATAAGAACAATATTTCAACTAGTCTCTGTCTCCGATATTTTTCTATTTCATTACCTTGTTTCAAAGTTGAGGTAAAGTAGTTGATGTTTTGCTTATAGTATTTTGTTCTACGGTTCCATTGACTGCAAGTCTTTGTAAATAGTTTCATCAATCGTTTTATTTTATAGTTTGATTGAGTTTTGAAACACAAGACCTGTAGTATAAATCAGTATTGCTGCAGTCAAAGCATGCAGTTGCTCGTAAATTTTTCACAAGTTTATTATTATAATTTTATTTCTGTCCACCATTTTAAATCTGGTTACACCGTTTTACCAACATTACGCTCGGTATCGTCTAGCGCAGCAGCTGTTATTTATTTCTGTATTTTCGAGAAAGATATAAAAGTAAACGATACTGTAGTATCGTAACAATATCCTTAAACTAGTCTAATATATCTTATCAAACATTCATAATAACCTCCATCGTTGTCATAACCTCCACCGCTGTCAAAATTACAGTAAAAAAAAATACTTTTGATTTTTTGTCGATGTAACACTTTTTCACACTATCGTCGCTATTAAAAATTTACCAGCCACTATTTTAACATGGTAAATTTTATTTTTGAAAGCTTTGAACAACACGGATACCGACACGCACCACTTCATAAGGCTGCCAATGTAGAATTAAAAAGGTTGGGACCATTCATATCGCTGTATACCATAATATGGAAAAGCGTGACCAGTCATAAAAATGGGGGATTAAAATCCTATGAGAACTCAATCTAATTTTGTCACATTTAGGTTGAGTGATTGCTCGGTTTTGTCATAAAATTTTAGTCTAATTTTGATATCATTATTAAAGTTGATAAATTAATTAATTATTGCCTTTACTGACAGATTATTTATTTATTTTATTCAATAAACACAAATGATTTTTTTATCGAAAAGTTTCTTATTTTCCTTCATGTTTGTAGACTTTTGTATAAAAATGTAAAAAAAAGATTAGTTAATAAATTGTAAACTTTTATGTTGTTGGTTTTTGTATGTATAACCGGATTCGAATAATATGAATGTTCTTATCCACTTCCCCACGTCGCGTCGCTCAGTAAACGGCGCTCCAATCGAGTTAAAGTATTTTTATTTTCAGGCAATACCAGAACCCGGAGCTTTTGTCTTTAAACATTTTATAAACAGAAAAGATTGAAGGAATTTTTACAGCATTAAGTATGCTAACTATACAAATCAAATACATAGGGAAAAAGAATCTTCTCGGGCGGGACTCGAACCCGCAGTCTTTCCCTTACAGGTTCGAGTCCCGCCCGAGAAGATTCTTTTTCCCTATGTATTTGAACAGAAAAGATTTTTATTTCTATATGTTTGTACTCTTATAAACCCAAATTTCAGTTATTTCACTAAATGGAATTATATTATATTACGTCAAAAATTGAAAAAAAAAAAATTTTACGTCAGAAAATATTTTTATTTCTTAAAATATTATACCAATAACCATGTAGTTTCCATTGCATGGGACTAAGAAATAGAACAAAATTTACATAGCGTGATTTGCCAACTCTTGTTGAAGGATATCCAGGCGTGTCCTGTTAAAACAACCGATAATCCAGAATTAAAAAACAGAGATTATTTTATACTCGTATTTAATATTTTTATGCACTATTTCCGTTGGTCACAGTGCCGAATTCCAGGCGAGTGGAGTCACGGCTACCGCATTTCTCAATAATGTAGATTACATTTTAAAATGCGACAGTGTACATCAAAGTGTTGTAATTCCATCTTGTAACCCAAAGTTACTTAAGAGCCGTAAATTACTCCCGCTTACCGGGCCACTGGAATAGTTGAAAATTCTTGCATTCCACCCTCGACTTTCGGATTATTTCGACCAGAAAACGCGGTTAGATAGTGCCCAAGTAACGGTACGATACGTTAACCTTTTAAGAACGGATGAGAGGGTAGTTTGACAAAAAGGTTCAGGTACATATAACTTTATCCTTATCAATTGAAAGCGGGAAGAGTAAGTGATTATAGTGGGTTATATTTAGAAGATTTACTTCTATATTGTGTTGCATAAACTAATAGTATTGTTACAAGACCAGCAGAATATCTAAGTTCTTGACTACGCTCACAAGTTTTCGCTTCTATAAAGGGCTCTGAAGACCATAATTGTTATTGTAACTTGACAACAGTGAAGGAAAATATCGTGAGGCAAATCTGTATGCTGAAGAGTTCTTCACAAATTCAAATTCAAATCATTTTCATGTGAAAATGGGTACACAGTAGTGCTGTGATAAAATGAGGTTTCACCATTCTCCGCCTCAAGGCATACAATAGAATTTTTAACAAAATATGCAATAATAATATAATAATTAAACAATTATGTGGGCTACTTTACATCATACCGATAATTGATTGAAAAATTATAAAAAAATTATGTCAGTATGAGTAAATGTCAAAATAATAAAAGTCATCTAGGTATATAAAGTCATAAGGAGTCATACATACCATTATCAATTGAATATTTCAAATTACACTAAAAAATAATAATAAATCAAATTACAACTATTCAAATCACATTAAATCTCATTCTGTCTAGTTCCAATAAATTAAATTACAGTAAATTACTTTATCTTGTCTTCTAGGAATTCATTCACACTATAGTAAGTTTTTTCGTGTAGAAATGATTTAATTTCATGTTTAAATTAATCGATATCTCCTACATTTAAAATATCTATACAGCAAACGCTATTATCCAGTTGAACTATCACAGTATTTTCTGAGTTTGTAAAGTCGGGTCTTCTCTGTTACAGGACAGGACAGGCCTGTGCCAAGGGGACTGTGACTCTTACCTGGGCAGTGCCGTTTGTGTGGACCGGATGAGACTTTTAATAATACTCTACTATCTTGATGTGATTTTTTACACAAATGTACTGCTTAAACTAGTGGTTCAATTTCGGTTTTCAGTCGCGTTTTATTTTTAGAGTACCTTTATTTATAAAGTTTATATCAAAAAGTGTAACCGTATCCACTTTGTCGACTGCACAAACATCTATGATTGGTCTGGTATGATTTTGTTATATATCTACTGTTTTACTATCTGCAAACTTCACATCAAATCTATTTATATACAAACGCGAATTACTTTTTTTATATGAAAAAATCCTATCATTATAAATAAATCGTAAACTTGTGTACTCAAGTGTACTACACATTTTTGTCACCGGTAAAAGGAAACAGTCTATTTGAGCTCAAATGTCTTACCTATGTACGGTGCCCGCCATTTGCTAAGTTTATTACCCCACAATAAAGTTTATAGGTCGACTAAAAGAAAAACTGTTTCTTATTTCCACAGGTTTTTCAACGTCGTTTTTCAAGTGTGGAGATGTTTGTCGTTTGTACGGAATAACTAATACTATCTAGTAAATAATTCTTAGCAATACCAGTCAGATCCAGCTTAGAATGGCGGACAATGTGCCTCGTTACGCCGCCGTCGTCGGTACAGGTTGCATACGAACATCCATGGCATTAGGCAGGGGAGCGGCTATACGGTCTAACTACATAAATCCACTATCACCAGTAGGTTTTAAAGATCAGGTGATACTGGCTTCGAATCGAACCCAGACGTAACAGTCATACTAATGGTAGCATATTATGTGATACTAGCTGTTGCTCGAGGCTCCGCCCGCGTGGAGTCCTGCTCCCGAGTAGCGTGATATGATATATAGCCTATGTTGATACCTGATACGTCCCTTGCGGCACTGTATCGGATCCGTAAGGAGGCGCGGGAGCGCGGATACGATCCCGAGCCCGAAGACATTCGGGCCGAGAGATCCCGGCTCCACGGGATCATGGTGGCGGAGTGCGAGCGATGACTTGAGCAACCACACGCAGGGCATGCCGTCATAGAGGCGGTAAGGCCCATCATGGGGGAATAGCTAGAGATGCCACATGGCAGCCTCTCGTATCGACTGACGCAGATTATCACTGGACACGGGTGCTTCGGGCGGTATCTGCGTCGAATCGGAAAGGAACCAACGTCCGTGTGCCATCATTGCGACGCGAGCGAGAACACAGGGCTGCCGAGTGAGACTCACCGAGTGTCCGGCGTGAAGGAGAAGGCAGAACGGGAGAGGCGGTGCGAGCGAGAGACTCGTGGATCGCGCCGCCCGCGCGCGCCGGCAACTCGGGCGCCGGAGGGCACTGACTGACCTCCGTCCCCCATGAGCGCGGGCCTGGGGGTGACGGGTGGGGCCGCCTGTCACCCCAGCAGAAGCAGGCCACGGCGGCGGCGCGGATGACAACCTCACCTCCGGCCTAGCACCACGACCCACAATCGGCGTGCGGTTTTAGTCGGTTCGAGTCCGACATAACCTCTCCTTCCGGCTCCGGTAGGAGAGGTATCCGAGGGGATTACCGCACGAAAAAAAATGATACCTGATACGTAGCTTTTCAATGGTGAAAGAATTATTGAAATCGGTCTAGTACTTTAGAGTTTATTTGTTACACACAAAAAATACAAAACTTGCCCCTTTATAATATTATTAAACATAAAGATAAATTAAAAAAAAGTATAAATTTACATACATTGTACAACCTCATCTTACAACTCTCTATCATGTTAATTGTACGTATCCTATTTTTGGTGTGCAATAAAGAGTATATATATCTTTATCTTTATTTATAAGAACATTTGTAAAAAAAATAAACATTTAAGCAATTACCTCTAATCAGCAATAACACTCCCCTGTTCAGACACGGCGGGAACCGCGCGATTACAAACAGCAAAATTTTGTGGCGGTTGGAAAGCGGTTGGCGAGCGCGGTCTGGAGTCAGTTTGAAAATGGAAGCTGACGAAGAGCTACAACGTTGTGACGTATTTACCGCGCGTTATCGCAACGCAACTGCACGCTCACATAGAGCTCCATAGCAATAGAACCACGTGGTCGTGTCGTCTGTACGATTCATAAGTTGTCTATGTAAATAAGAACCGCGTGGTTACCGCGCTATTTAGAAACCGAGCGGATTTCGCCGTGTCTGAACAGGCGCTTAGGCTGAGCACGCACTACGATTAACCGCGTATCAACACAACGTACCTACGTCTGGCGTTTGGCTTAAATTTATGTTTAGTTTCATCATAGATTTCTGGCGAGCAGCATTGTGTTGTAACAAGCTTGCCCAATTCCTGCACACATTTTGATATACCTCCTGCCAAAGCCGCGCTTTAATATTTCTGTCTCTGTATTTATTTAAAGATTTGTCATGTAATGCCAGCCTTTTTTTCTACTTTAATGATATTTTTTGACACATTATCGTAGTCTGCATACGACGTT
Organism: Eilema sororculum; assembly: GCA_914829495.1. Lineage (NCBI taxonomy): Eukaryota > Metazoa > Arthropoda > Insecta > Lepidoptera > Erebidae > Eilema > Eilema sororculum. The sequence continues at coordinate 8,451,603 of OU618532.1, forward strand.
TCTGACGACATGACGACCTCCAGCAACGTTTATCCTTCGCGCTCGCTCCGCCAAGCCGAGACTGAATAAAAAATTGAATACGCGTAACCGCCGCGCCGTGCGAGTGCCACTGCCATAGTAATGAGAGTATGGGGCACATAAAAATCGAGCGTTTTTAACCGTGATCAAAATGTCACTGATAATGTCACTGTCACTGAAAAAAGTCACTAATGCGTGCACTTGTATCAAAAGCTATGTGTTACTTTTTTGCGGTTCCAGAGTTGCGGTAAAACGCGGGCGTTTAATCGCAGTGCGTACTAAGCCTTAGTCCCTTCAAAATGCCACAATTTGCTGATATGCGAGCGACAGAACAATATGTATGTAAATTCATTCATGAGGTCTTACGTCAAATTGTTAATACTGATTGGTTCAATCTCCACACAGGGCAGTTATTACTCGACTGCAGTAAAGATAAAAAGGAGCGGTATATCTTTATACGAATGTTTGTACGTCTCTATATTCCTGTGTAACTACTATAAGGCTGGTTGATTTTGAAGAATTATATTGAGTTAGATTCATCTGTGTCACTGATGCCATAAATTGGCTTGTTTGTAATGAATACTTGTTTGTGTAGGTATATGTGAGTATGTTTATTAGGCCCCCACAGCTCAGGGACAATTCCCTAATGCCGATATAGCAGCGTATGGCGTCGTCGACGTCAACACTCGCCCGCGGCAGTGCCTGAGGGGACATCTCAATCAAGAATAACAAGTTACTCATATTTCCTCGTAGGTAACGTACGAAAATTACAAATGTGGAAGTAATATTTCTCTTAATGTCGCTGTCAAATAATAAAAGGTGCCCAAGGAATGTTTTGTCAGATTCGGTTTCATTTGTGACGTCAATCATTAGGAAGATTCTAACAATAGAATGATGAAAGATCTCTTTTATCTTAAATATAATAAAAAAGGTTTTTGTCCACCGTTGTATGTACTATAAAGAAGCTTTTCAATTAAAAGATATAGAAATTAAATCGTTAGACTTCAAGTTAAATTATATTTTGGCAAATATAAGTAAACTAGCTGACCCAGCTAACTTCGTTCCGCCAATTTATTTCCGCCCGCGTGGCTTCAGATCCCGTTCTGCTGCATCTTCTACTATATTAAGCATGCATTATACATATAAACCTTCCTCTTGAATTACTCTATCTAATAAAATAACCGCATCGAAATCCGTAGCGTTGTTTTTTTTTTTTGTTTTAAAGATATAAGCATACATAGGGACAGACAAACCCGGAAAGCGACTTTGCTTTATACTTACATAACATACATAACATAAAATCACGCCTGTATTCCCCGAAGGGGTAGGCAGAGGTGCTAGCACCCACATTTCTGCTTTATTTTCTGCTTTATACTATGCAGTGATATCATAACTATCGCGGTAACCATGGTGTACTATAACGAATTTCTGAAATTTCGACGCTGTTACAAGCACCGAGATCACGAAAGAACTGGTAGAACATTGGAAACTCGTAAGAATACTACATGTTATATATCCCGATAGTTCTAATAGTAATATTAGTGTCCATGATAGTATAATACCTATATAACTAAACAAATATTAATCATGTATTTCAGTCTCAAGTCACAACTGTCAATATAAATAATCCCTACACATCACAACACATTCTGGAACATTAACTCGTATTCACGTAATATATGTAGCTCAATCGTAAGCACAGACGTCTCGCTGATGCGTCTTCAACTAAATCAGAGTGATTGATAGCCTTTCATGGATGACTGATAGATGTGCAAGCGATAGATATTAATAGTGTGTAAGACTTTATAAAGTAAACAACATGACTGATAACAGGGGGATTACCCTCATGTTTGTGATTCAAGAGTTAGGTGAGCCTGAATGTTAATATAATATCGTTATTCTATTTACAAAGTAACGATCACGAAGGTCTTCTTAAAGTCTCATTCACAAAGATAATGAAAAATCTATCATTTAAAACTGTTCACAATTTTTCACCCCCGACGCCGTTATAAATTTGAAGTGTCTGTCTGTCTGTGGCATCATAGTTCCCGAATGGATGAAGCGATTTTAATTTAGTTTTATTGTATTTCAGTCAGACGACAATCGCTCTCAAACCTACTAATATTATAAGAAACGTGAAAATTTGTAAGTTTTTTTAGCCATTTAGACGTAAAAGATTCGTCTAAACGAGTGATTTTAATAAAATTTGATATGGAGTTAGCTAACATCCTGGATTAACACATAGGCTATGTTTGGTCGCGATAAACGGCAAACACGCGAGCGCATCCGCATGCAGAAATTAGTAATCACTACAGTATCAAAGTTCGCCGGCTCAGCTAGTGTTATAAAAACTAAAAGTAAGAGTAAGCGAACTCTGAGTCCGAGTTTAAAACATTGAAATGCAACCGAAAACAATTCTAAGTTGACGATAATTCTCTGATATTTCGAGGGCTTGTAGATTATAAGATGTTATGTATTGTGTTTTACGGTCCATCTTTTTAGTTAAAAGTCTACAGTCACAAACCGCTCCTTGTTGCGGCTAACAATTAAATTTGCGGTTAACTTCGAATAGAATACAGAGGTGGATGCTGCGCCGAAAGTCAGCAATTACACCCCACTTAATTGATGAACGAACCGAGGTTGTTACGCCCCTCTCAATATGCATGAAGTATTAACACGCAGGGTTGTCAGGCAGACAGCGTTTGCTACGTTTATACTCCTAAAGAAATTACCCTCCTCGTGCCACAGTTAACAGTTTATTGAGGTAAATAAAGCGATTCTGTTTCATTAAACTTTATTTGATGTTTCTTGTGCGAGCGTTGATGATTTGACATCTCAATTGTAGCAATAAAAAAAAGAAAAAGAATACGTTCATAAAAGACAGTACATAATCATAAAAGAGAGCCCGCACACACGCACCGAGTCGACTAGTGAGACAGTGCATTCTGGCCCAAGCTTGGTGCGAATAAACATAACGCCGTGTATTTTGCACGTTAAGTAAGCGTCAAAAATATCTTGACGACAAAGTCTCAAAATGATCTTAAAACTCTCGTACTAACATCAAAACAAACTGTTTTATTGGTTTATGGTTTAGTGTTGTCCAAACTAAAGGTGTATACCAAAAATCTCATCAATCGGTCCACTGAAAGGGTGACGAAAAACGAAATTAAGATCATTTTGAGAACTTTGTAACATCTTTCTGATGCTGTTTTCACACTCGGCCGAGAGCACTGTTTCGCCACTAAACCAGTGCGTGTGATGTGTGCAGTATAAATATTATAGATATAAATATATATCTAAACCTATTACTATTAATATGTTGTAAAGATGTTTGGATAATTGTTACTCAATCACGCTCAAATAACTGAACGGATCACACTAAACTTTGGTAGAAGAATAGTCTAAAATAATCATATTCTGTCCTCCGTGGTAATAACACAAAGGCAACTTCCTTATCCCTAGAATATGCTTATCTACCTAAGTTGCGGGAACAGATCACAGTACAAAATAAAATAAAATCGTAGAAACAAAATACCTACTATACCCTGTCCATGAGAAGCGAGAGAAACACACGACACACTTCACTGCTCACTGAGCTCACAAAGATACCCATGATAGGAGCAGTCAATGACCGTGTACCTAAACAACACCTTTTCGACAAAAAATACAAGATCCAGCTCCACGAGGACCACCGCTGTGAGGCCGTATGCCCAGCGGAATTGCGTATCTTCACAGATAGATCCAAAACAGGTACTGGCACCGGGGCTCTTCTCGGAGGACCTCAATATATCAATTTCGACACCGCTGGGGACCCATAACACAGTATTCCAAGCGGAATGTATGGGGATTACTCTGGCAGCCTCAGCGGTAATGGCCAGGAAAGTGATCACTCAATACGCATACTGTTAGACAGCATGGCCGTGCTACAAGCATTAAACTGCCATACTATTAATTCAGGATTAATACTGGAGTGCCATCTTAAATTAAATCAAATAGGTCACACCAACAACATAACTCTACAATGGATCAAAGGCCACAGCGGCTCGCGAGGTAATGATGCCGCGGACGAGCTTGCCAGGAGAGGATCAGACATGGTTGCAATGAGACCTGAACCCATAATACCGATCCCCTTTGCATACCTACGAACCATAGTGAACAAACGAACGAGAGACCAACACAACAGATAATGGATAAACCTGGAAGTATGCAGACAGGCCAGGGAGGCAATCCCTGTGCTTGATAATAGACTGACCAGGCGTCTGCTACAACTGAACAAACGGCAACTATGCACGACTACGGCTGCCATCACAGGGCATGGTTCCTTCAATAAACACCTTTATATTTTAGGTATCACCGACAGCCCTCTCTGCAGAGCCTGCATGAACGAGGACGAAACTGCGGCACACGTGCTCCTACACTGTCCTGAAACCGCCACATACAGGGCTAAGTACTTCAAAAACACAGGTACGCTCTGGGAGATCACCAACAGCGTGAATAGGCTGCTGGGGTTCTTCAACGAGTTGGGGTGGATCGAATAAAATACCACCCTCACGCAAAAACCGCGCCTTGTCGTGGAGTTGCGGATAACAGCCCGTGATACCATACCATACCATACCATACCATACCCCGTCCATTATATTATTGTATTTTAGACAGATGGAAGTAGGGATTGCATGAAAATTTAAAATATCGACAAAGACAAAAACAGCGAAATGTGGGTGCTAGCACCTCTGCCTACCCCTTCGGGGAATACGGGCGTGAGTTTATGTTATATGTATGTTATGTTATGTTAAAAACCTCGATTAAAAAAATAATTAATCGATAAATTAAAGTATTATGATAAATATTATGAATTCATATGGAATAATCTATTATCTTTCTGTACATAATAATAAAGCAGTAGATATTTTGTGTCTATACCTACAATTTACAAATGTATTATAAAACGATTGTGGGCCATAACGCACACGCTCATCTCCAAAACAAAACAACTGACTTCTATAAGAATATTCCAACGTGCTGATTTCCTGGTATTTATTGAAGAGTTCCGTCATCTGTCTCTGAAACCCATCATCAGATCTTTAATGCAAGTTAAATGGGACCAATTTGGAATAAACCTCTTTCAAATAAAAAAGAATTTTAATAATCCGTCTATATGACGGAGTTACAAAAATCATTTTTCCGTAAAAATCAAATTAAATATAAAAAATTATAAACATCCGAATTGTTGTTTAGAAATCGGTTAAAAACCGCCAGTTACATATTTTTTAGAAGAATTATTTTCTGTAGTCGATATCGATTGTGACATTTTCAAGTTATTATAATAAAAACACAGTCGATGGAGTAACTACATCCCTAAAATTGCTTTCTGGCTGACGTGACGTTGTCAATGAAAAATGACGTATTGGCGCCTAATTTTTGTTAGGATTTTCAGGTGTTGACGCTACAACAAAGTTATACCGACCACTGTCAGTGAGCTGTCTAAAATACAATAATATAATGGACGGAGTATACATGAACAAAACAAGTCGGCAAGCACTGCGACATAAGCACAAAGCAAAGTTTAATTTACTTTTCAAGTTTCACAAATGGCAGCCCTTGCGCCATGAAGTAGCGCTGGCACCGCAGCAAGAAGATCGTTGGTTCTATTCTGTGACGATCAATTAGGCAACTGGAGGAATGCATTTCATTTATTTCAGGACTGTTTTCTAGACAACCAGAAACCAAAGATGCTGATATTTGAATTTTGTTTGTTTACCTCAGCTATCTACATTATTATTTTAAATTTAACAAAAGCAGAACTTATAAAAAACGACTATTGGTTCTCCAATGCATGGAAGCGCCCAGATGAAGTACCACAACGGGGTTAACCACTGATCGTTTAGCGAGCGGAATAATCAATAAATGAGATCGATACATATTTTGACGTTTATAGTATTCTCAAACATGTGCCGATCTCATTCATTGATCATTTTAATCAATTCTACTAACGAATTGAAACTTGTCTAGGGGGCTGGCCCTGGAGCGATATAATGAATACTCGTGTATTTCCGTACCACTTGACTCCGACAGTGTCAAGGACGACATCAAGTTAGTGTTTTAATTATCAAAGCACCTAATTTATATTCCATTCTAATCCGATTGTGTATCCAGAGGACACACAATGAATTCTAGTTAAGTGATAAAGATTGGAGTTCCTACCCCGTGACGGATGTAGGGTACAGAATTAATTATCGTCCTTCGTTTATTCGGGGAATTAGGTATGCATATTTGATGAAGAGCCTTTCGTCACATGATAAATAAGGTACAGCTTTAGTTGATAGTTCTTGGGATTACCTATTTGTTAGAGGTTAATGTTTTTGGTATAAGTAAGAAAGTCATGAAGAAAAATATGTTACTATTACGAGTATAAAATTTATAAGTTGTCGTGCCAGTACATTATAGATTTTTTTTTAAATTGGTTATTTTTTAGGACCAAAAAACCGTGAAATTTAATAATAGTCCTAGAGTGGAGACTGCCCAGATAGACTGACGACCTGAAAAAGGTGGCTGGGACAGACTGGATGCGGAAGGTGGAGGATCTGGTGAAATGGCGCATATTGGGAGAGGTCAATGTCCAGCAGTGGACTGCGGTGGGCTAATTGATTGATTGATTGATAAGACCGACAGTGTAGTAGTCTTTTTTTTGGTTTGTTTTTTCTTCTGCAACAAATTCAATCTTAGCGTAATAGTACATAATTATAACAATTAAAACCCTGTGAACGACTCCGTCCACTTTCCTAAACTCTTCCACTTCCTAAGTTGACCACTTTCCTAACTAGTTCACTTCATAAGTTGACCACTTTCCTAACACGTCCACTTATATGGTCGAATATTATTCCCACCCTGGGTTGGAAGATTCTCTCCTGAGATTTGAAGGTCACAAAGCAATTGCTTCCATAAAAGCAGTATAAGCCACTAATATTTTGCTTGAGTCAATTATACTATTGATTCATCTATTTTTATATAGGACCCGCTAATTTGACTTCACCTCGCGTACTTGTAAAAGAATTGGTAAAGACTTTATGATGCGGCAAAGGAAAACAGTCACCGACCCTTATGGTTCTTGATAAAATATTCTGCACCGATTGCGGGTGATATCTAGTCAACACCAGAGCAACCAATCTAATCAAAAATCTGAATCTCAAAATAAAAATCGACATCATATAAGATTGTCAACATAAAAACGTACCCTTACGTCGTTGGCTAGCTCATGAGCAGAATAGCCGGTACGGATCCAAGATGTATGAGGGACCCACTTTAATATTCTATTTCCTACCTTGTTCGCGAGATATGTAGTTCAACTGAATTATTACTGAACGGATTTCTCTTTGTGTGAAGCATGAAGGTAATAGTGCTACTTTCCTTACTGAGATGAATGTCGTCTGGCCTTTAGGATGGGTGATGAATTAACTTATGGGTAGAAGCTAGAAAGTGAAAGAGGTTGATAGATCTACTAGCACATAGAAAATTGGATATAGTTTTTTTTTTATACCTGCTGTTACCTGCGGCTAAGCTACGTAGAATTCTAATCTCGTTTCGGTTCCGGATTAGAACTTATTCTAGGAATAAAAAGTGGCCTGCATTATTCCAGATATACTGCTTTAAACCCTAGGAGGGAAGCTTACAGTAACTTACCAATTTCAGTGTCCAATATCATAATCAAATTATGACTACTTATGCTTTAGCTGGGATACAAAATAGTTAACGAACTCATTGAAGTGTGAGTTGATCCTAAAACAATAGTCTCGTTGACTAAGGACCTAACTAACCATTACTGTTACACAAAGGCATTACAAACAACAAGCTGCGATGGCACTGTGTTCGTTGAGTCGGCGCTCTAATTTATAAGTGTGGGGCCATGGAAATAGAGACAAAATTTTCGCGGTGTCTATTTTAATAACCCAAAACTGTGACTGATAAAGGTTGTAGCTTTTGACGGTATATAGTAATATTGTCTGCGTATTTTTCCGTTAGTCGCCTCTTACGACACAGTTTGGATGAGATGGGGCTGATACTTGTGTTTATTCTCTGTCACCACACGGATATCTGTATCGTACTGTTACGCCTGGCCCCTGTATGCACTTGTGCAGAGCAAGTGCTGTGTCAGCTCCTTCGTCGCTCAGACTAGGAATGAGTAGCCATTCACGACGGACGGCTGCCAAAAGGCTCCGATTAGCCTAAGTGATTGTGTTTCCTTGGTCAAGAATAAACCTAGGGTTCCGTCATATTCAAATGATTTTTTTAAACCCCTTTGCCGTGGCTCGTATAACAGTACGGCTTCGGAAACTAAAAGTATAGTAAGATAAGCGATTAGTAGACATAGCTACAGACATGCAGACACACACATCTGTCAAAATGGGTTAGGCACCTTTTTCTACTTACATAATAGATTTCATAAGTGACAACCCCTTAAAATAATAAATTAACCTCATAAACCGATATTATCTTGATTCAGCAAGACATTAGATATACGGCAACAAAAATCTGTGGTTGCATACTTCCTGGCCCCATAATAAGCAACTTGGTATACTGTGCCCGTAGCAATCACGACTTGATACAGCAGGACTTTTAGTTGGAGTTCCTTCTCTCTCTCTCTCTTCTATCTGAATAAGCAGTAGTAACGATATGGTAATGGTTTGAGACTTTGAGACTTAATCATCATCTGAGTGACAATGCCGAAGACATCCAAAGTTTGCAATCAGGAGCTTAAGTATTTTATACTCGTATCACTTTAGTGGCAGATGCTTCATGGAAAGTGTTTACCGCGGCTTATGAACGTGTGCAATACCAGGTGAGTCATTCTCTTGCTGCCGATACCTGTAAGAGCCTTCTAATGCCTTTCTTGAAGAGATTTGCTATCTTACGAGGTCCAGAGCGCAAGAGCACGAGCCACAGTCGGCGGCGTGCGGTTTTAGTCGGTTCGAGTCCGACATAACCTCCCCTCCCGGCTCCGGCGAGATTTCCGCACGGATTTCCGCACGATAAAAGAAACTATCCTACAATTCTGTTATTTCTTTAATTTTGGATATTACAGCGGCAACTGCCGTCATACCTCCCCACCTCGTCGGTAGCTTAGTGGTTAAGGCGTCGGCCTTACGATCGAGAGGTCCCGGGTTCGAATCCAGGCATTTACACTACCGACGTGAACCTACTCCTAGCACAAGCATTTTAGCTTAGTTGGGGGGTTAAATATTATTAACTTCGGTTCTAATATTCTTTAAATAAAAAACCTCGAGAGACAAGCCTTTTTTTTTTTACTTGGTGTAATGCGTTTAAGCCCTTCGCTCACCCCCCACGGGGGCAGAGGGTGGGCTTCGTGTGGGACTCCTAGCCTCCGAAGGAGGCCAGACTACCCACTAAACCACCACGGTGTCCGTCGTCACCACATGTCGACGATGGCGGGAACAACATCTTCCGCCATCGTCGTGTGGGTCGCCCGCCACTGATTGACGGCAGGCCCGTCTCTGGTGCGGCAGAAGAGGAGTCCTTCTGCCACCCGCCTAGGCAAGGCACACGCGACACGACGTGCGCCTTAAACCTAGAGGCCTTTGTAAGGGCAGCAGACGCCCCCGCATCTACTGCCCGGCCCGGTTAGGGGGGGAGGAGTTGCTCCGAGCCCCGGTTCTCTTGCGGCACTGTGGGAGGGAAAGTGGGTCACATTCCCTCTCCCTCTCCGCCGCCTCCTTCTGCGAGATAACCGTCTCGCAGAAGGTCTGAACCGCTGCCCACGCCTCATCGCTGCCGTCGACCATAGACAGAACTACGGCCGGCAGCGAGAGGTCCGTCCCCTCTTCGGCGATGAGAGCACGGTGCTCCCCAGCCCACGCGGGGCACTCCTCTAGGGTGTGCTGCGCCGTGTCATCATCGCCGCCACAGTGGTGGCACCCACTGGTCGGCTTTCATCCCACCCGGCACAGGTAGCTTCCGAAGCATCCATGCCCCGAAAGGACCTGCGCCATGAGGAACGTTACCAACCCCCGCAATCTGTCCATCCAGTATCTGAGGACAGGACGGATCGCCTCGACGGTCCTTCTGCCAGCTGTGGGATCGGCCAGCCGCCGCTCCCACTCCAGGAGCATGGACCGTCTCACCAGGAGCCTCCGCTCTCTCACCTCCGAAACCTCCGAAGGTGCCGGGAACTCGCCCCGGCTCCGGGCCTACTCGCGCCAATGATACACTAACGCGAGGACCCCGGCCTCCAGCTCCCACGGAGGAGAGCCCGCCATTGCGCAAGCCGTCGAGAGACAAGCCTGCGCCGAGGCATCGTTCATCAATCAGCAAGATAGAAGAGTAAATAAAAATAAATGATTTTAAACCCGGCATCGATCGCCTGTAAATGAATTCATAGAAGTTCTAACATTCGAAAAATAGATGGAAAAATCAGGTTTGAAATGACTTGCAGGTCGTGTCAAAATATGAGCTCAATCGGTGACGAACTTTATGAGGTTTTAAAGCATTTCGTGTATGCTTCAAAACTCATAAAGTTATTTTTTTTATGTATGTTTATTATGTAGATAACTTTTAAATACATAACTACACTAAGACCAATGTATCGAAACTATGTCTTCCAAGTAGTCGAGTACACTGCGACCATTGTTAAGTTGATTATTAGTATAGTGAAAACCAAATTACATCTCTCACCATAAAATAAATAATGTACAAAGCGACTTATTCAGTGTCCCCTACCTAGTCGCTTTAATATTCGATTACAGTACTAATCCCCCAGCGTTTGGGTCAGATTAAAGCGCGGTTAAGGGTGCTTGCTTATTTTCAACTCTGCCACGACATTTAATGGTAATTTTGGTATTTACATATATAATTATAGTGATGGAGATCGGTTTTATTACAGAGGTGAGCACAGTTATAGGTATGATTTCAATTTTATATGAAACAACTGAACGGATGCAGTTAAATTTTTCCAGCGATAGATTTTAATCTGCACCTGAAATAAGTACTTATGGGTTGCAGAAACGGAATCAGAATTGTACGCGCATGCAGCCATTATCATAGCCACATAGTATAAAACAAAGTTACTGTCGCTATCTGTCCGTCTTTATGTATGCTTAAATCTTTAAAACTATACAACGGATTTTGAAGTGGTTTTTTTTGTTAGAAGGTTAATGTGTATAATACATTCTTAATATAGCAGAGAGTGCAACGGGAACGGATTCTGACGCCACGCGGGCGGAAAAAAATTAACAGTACGTAGTTCGCCGGGTCAGCTAGTCTATTATAATATTATCTTCACTAACATAAATAAATCACGTTCTAATAGCCAAACGGATCTGGGTGCGATATAGGGATAAGGGTAGTCTGGAATATCACTTGCACTACTGTTGTGTTGTAAGTAAGGGATGAGTTTTCAGGAATCAAAATTCTAAGTGGTTGAAGCCGTGGGCACCAGCTAATCCATACTAATATTATAAATGCAAAAGTAACTCTGTCTGACTGTCTGTCTGTCTGTCTGTATGTTACGCTTTCACGCCAAACCACTGAACCGATTTTGATGAAATTTGGTATAGGGTAGATTAGACCATGAGAAAGGACATAGGCTATATTTGGTCGCGATAACCGACATCCACGCGAGCGGAGTCGCGAGCAGAAGTTAGTCTAAATATTTTGAACATTATGGCGAAAGAAATAGAATCAAATTTTTAGTAAAAACCTATTACTTACTGGAGCGTTACTTCATACCAGTACTGTACGAGCCCTAGTGAATTCAGTTTTTGATATCATAACGCTTGATTGGTAATTGAGGTAGCTATTATATATGAATCACTAGTTTCTTTACTAAGAGTCAAGTCAAAGGGGACCGGACCAGGTTAAGAGCAGCCAGCACGCATTATCGAAAAAATATGAAAGTAGAGACTATATACGTAAGTCATCCTGGCTAATCGAGATATGAGATCTCTGCCTACCCTATTGTGAAAGAAGTGTGACTGTATTATGTATATTGCTCGAAGCAAAAGGATTTTTGCCTGGACCTAATTATTAAGTCAGGTCTAAGCCTGTACAGTGATTTTAAGCACCTCTAGACAGGTGGCAATTAGTTGGCTGGTATTGTAGAATATAATGATGAATGTATCGGATTTGATATTCGTTGACAACTGTCAAATACGTGAAATCAAATCCCATACATTTGTCAATATATTCCACGATACGTCGACCAGCAAACTGTCACTTGTCTAAAGGGGCAGGTATTCGAATTAGGTACGTAACCTTAAGACATTATGGTATCTATGGCACATATTTTATAAAGTATTGCTATAACATTTTCTGGTTAGTCTGTCTAGTAGTTACTTTACAGAGAATACAAGTTATTGAGAATACTAAAGTGTCTCATTTCTGCCGTCTGAAATTCAAGACAGAAATTCTCAATCTTGGAGAAGTGTCTCAAAACAACAAACTCAATAAAAACAGAGATCACAAACACTCTACTCCGTATTGAAATATTCTCCAGAGGTGCTCACTTGTAACTTTTCGGTTTTGACTTTTGCTTCCGAGAGCGGATGAGCGCACCAAGTTTTGATTTGGTAAACCAGGCTAAGTTTGGATTACTCGTTGCGTAGTATACAATTCGGGGACGGTGTACTCAGAATACAACGTGCCGTCTAACAGTCTTGGGAATTTTGAACTGCGGTTGATATTAGAAGGAGCCCAGGCCAAGCTCATCTGCTGTTCACCGGTGTTGCTCCATCACAGACAATCCTACCGAAAAAAACCAGCTAAGACTCGGACTCTCTTTTAGTATTTGTTTTTATAGTGTCGACCTAGTAGATCACCTACAAAGTTAGGCGATATCGTGCCATGCGCCGTACGTTCAATGGAATAAAATATATTCGCACTTTGAAGCTGAGTGTACACCACTTATTTATACCTATTTAATGAGGTTTACGAAATGAAACCTTTACGAAATTGCATGTAGCCAAACTCTCTTGTATCCGTAGTTTAAAAGTGTTCTACGGGTACACTTAGAACTATGGTATCCGTCGTTCACCTAAAGGTGTTCTACTGCTACCCAGAACTAGTGCACACAGTGTATTAAGTATACTTGTTTTCGATATTAACAGTTAATTGCAGCAGCAACTTACCAGTCCGCACGTCCTCAACTTTTTATTCAATTCAAACTCGAAGGCAGGCACACCTTCAGACTGTAATTCATTTACCTAGCAACACGTGAGCCAGTTCATTTTCAACTAAAACATTTTCAAGTTCCCCGTCCAGTTTCTGGGGGATTCGTAAAAACTATTGCTGTATATTGCTATTCAATTAAGTGTTAAGGGAACGTTCATATCTGACGGAACTTGACAAATGTATAGAAAAACACTTGACCGTTCACACTCAACCGATGTTACGTTAGTGCGTCGAGTGTGAACGGTCAAGTGTTTTTCTATACATTTGTCTGTTCTGGCGTTACGCGACCGATAATACGCGACGCAAGTTCCGTCAGATATGAACGTTCCCTTACTCTATATGAAACGTCAATTTTATGTGCGAATCTCTTTGGTTGAAATTGATGAAAATAAGTTGAAAATAAGTGCTATTTTCGTCTACTTCACTTATTACTACAGTGAAAATTTAAATGGATGTCTGTTACTTAATCACGCTCGAATGGTTAAACGGATCTGCATGCTTTGGCACAGAGATAGATTACATCAGTCAATCCCAGTCGCATTCGAACTCACTCTCTGGAGCCCGGGGTCGACTTTTCTGCTCGTCTTTTGTTGATACAAATTTGAATTTATCTGGTTACCTTGTTCAAAATATTCGGTTGTACATCAATACATTGCTGTTATATTATCATGTTCTTATGCCTTTTCATTCAGTCTACCTTCATCCATTCATATTATTTGGAGTTGGTAGAACAATCACTACGTAGCCTGCTATAGCCAAAACTAGTTCATACATAAGATCATGTATATAATTGTATCTCAAAGTGATCGATATGTTTGTTTTTAACTTAAACGCCCAACCTGCTAATTTTTTTAATGATAAGAACTTTCTTTTGTTATAATCCATACTTAATATTATAAATGTGAAAGTAACTCTGTCTGTCTGTCTGTATGTTACGCTTTCACGACTATACTCCGTCCATTATATTATTGTATTTTAGACAGCTCACTGACAGTCGTCGGTATAACTTTGTTCTAGCGTCAACACCTGAAGATCCTAACAAAAATTAGGCGCCAATACGTCATTTTTCATTGACATCGTCACGTCAGCCAGAAAGCAATTTTAGTTAGTGTAATAATAGTTAGTCAATCGACAGTATTTTTATTATAATAACTTGAAAATGTCACAATTGATATCGACTACAGAAAATATATTTTTTAAAATATTACATAACTGGCGATTTTTAACCGATTTCTAAACAACAATTCGGATGTTTATAATTATTTATATTTGTATGTTTTTTACGGAAAAATGTTTTTTGTAACTCCGTCATTTGTGGACGGATTGTCAACATTCTTTTTTTGTTTGAAAGAGGTTTATTCCAAAATGGTCCCATTTAAATTTCATAAAGATATGATGATGGATTTCAGAGACAGGCCACGGAACTCTTCAATAAATACCAGGAAATCAGCATGCTGGAACATTCTTCTAGAAGTCAGTTGTTTTGTTTTGGAGATTAGCGTATGCGTTATGGCCCGCAATCGTTTTCTATTACATTTGTAAAGTGTACAGACACGAAATATCTAAGTACTACTTTATTATTATGTTTAGAAAGATTTTAGTTCCACATGAAATCATTTATAACATTTATCATAATATTTACATGTATCGATTTTTTTTATCGAGGTTCTTAACTTTGTCGATATTTTAAATTTTCATGCAATCACTACTTTCATCTGTCTAAAATACAATAATATGATGGACGGGGTATAAACCACTGAATCTTTTTTGTTTTGAAGTTTGTTATAATGCGATGTCTAGTCTGAGGCCAGACTAGGGCAGCACGGCCGAGGTTGTGGGTTCAATAGGATAGTAGCCATAACAACTGAACGAAAGAGGAGTAGGAGTGAAGGGAATATTTTTAGAAAGGAATATGGAGATTGTCTGTAAATATGAAAAGTGTGTCTCAAAAATAAAAATTATAACAGTTGTAAAGGTACCGGGATTCATCGTTTATAATGTTAAATAGTGCTCAGAATTTCCGAACTGATAGCCTCTATGGCGCAGCGGTAGTGAATTCGGCCGCTACGCTGGAGGTGCGGTTTCGATCCCCTCTGTATGCGAATAATTGTATGTATAAATATGGATACTTGCATTGGTCTGGTCGTACCTCAAAGAGCACGTTCAGCCGTCGGTCCATACGAACATTTATGGCAGTTGTTACGAGTAGTTGGCCCTGCAAAGTCTAACAACTGGACTAACTGCAATACTTTTATATTGCCATTGGGTTGTAGAGGTCAGATGTCGAAGTTCAGCCAAATCTGCAGTTAGACTGGTAAAGTGGATCCCAAACTCCAAGTCAAAAAGATCGGATGTGACTGGGATTAACGCTAGGATAAAGAAGATTTCCTAACTAAATACGATAACAACCTGGCCTACACTCAATAGTTGAAGCCGCACTTGAAAATCTAAATAACAACTAAACGTAAATTCCATCCTTTTGTTCAGTGAGGAACCTCAAAACTATTTTAATTAGATGTTTGGCCCCTTGCCCGCATTGCCAAGCCACTTTCAGCTAACTACGGATATTAATAAGAGAGGGAACATGACAGTAGGAGTGTGATTAACCGCATTTCTCTTATATTTAATGTTGAATATTTATGCATATGTTATATGTATTAATGGAAGAGGTAAGAGCGCACTTATTTGCACTCGTATAAACAATCAGCTATAAAACGGTTAAACGATTAGATTAGATAAACCTTTCTTGTACCAATGCCAATATTTTTACAGTATATGATTGAACAACATAAATGAAATATTATACAAATGGCGGCCTTATCGCCATAAGCTACATGCGACCTTTTACAGGCAACCTTTAGAGTCTCAAGTGATAATTGAAATATGTCTATCTAAAGTTTAGACGGATATATTTCAATTATCTTAACAATAGCGATGACTTAATAAAAGTTATATAATATATTTTTAAATTTATATATCGCCCTCCCCGGCGAATAATATGGTATTGTGCTATTACCACAGTTTAGGTTTTATTGCATTTTCGGTTCTTAGAGCATCGAATACACATTGTAAATTTTTTTTGTAATTTTTCAGTGGATATTTTTGAAAATACAATAATTCCCATAGGTCCATAATGAACATAACACTTTTGTTCAGTTAAATTAGAAATACAATTTGAACACGAATAAAACCGTAAACGATAATGCAAAGTTATTTTTTTCCGTTAGTTCCGGTAATGCATTTTTACAATAAATTACAGATTTTAATAAAAACGGTAATGTTTCTTACCGTATTATATAGATAAAATTCTAAAAGTAACGGGTTTTACATTGAAAGATTGCAATTATGTTGGAACGCAATGCAATAACACACTACTATTTTCGGTAGTATTAGCAGAGCAAAAGCGCTCACATATTTTGTTTCCTTATTTATGAAAGGTATAGTAAAAAAAGGAATACTATATAAGGTAGAAAAAAATTGAAGTATCAGGAATTGGTCTTTCTATTCAGATGGGTGTTCAGGGCAAAGTAAAAATCGGTATATTTTTGCTTTATACCTCCATGCAATAAAAGCCCATGATATGCAAACTATAATACATAGGTTCTTCGATATTAGACATAGCCAAAACGAAGGCGATAGCATGCATTCATGTATAGAAAGAGCTTTAAAAAATAAAGTCCTTTATACTCCAGACCAAATATATGGACTAATTGTAAATGCGAGATCTCAAGAAGCACCAGGCTCAGCGATATGAGCCTATTGAATCAGCCAGAAGAACCAAGAAATTATGTGGTATCAACGAAAATAATTTCGGTACGGCTACCACAGTCTCGACCGGCTCCGTGACACAATGCGCGACAAATGCAATCACCATCCCGACAATCATCGCCTCACAAAAACTCTCCAAAGATCGACATACGATTGAGAGACTAGGTATAAAAAAGGCAAATCGAACACTTCATCTTCAAGAAGAAGAAGAATAAGAATAGTAGAAGAATCTATGATTACGAAAATACGGATCGTAGCCACTGATGCACGCATTCGACTAAAAGTCATCAGTGGCCGAGTCTCTTCGAAGAAAGAACATAATTGCAATAATCTCACATTTTCGAAACTACGGAAACAAAAAAAAGTCAAACGATGACGCAACGCAACAACCTACATAATGGCAAGTTAGCAAAAATGCAGACGGAACTATATGCAACTTAGCGCAATAGCAGAAAATGTCGACGCAGCACACGCCGTCATAGCAATCGTCAACAATGTTAACGTCAAGGAAGCACCGCACGCGGCCCGCATCTAAGGGACCAGCGGTTAGTCTTGAAATTACGATGACTACTGAAGAAAAGTACTCCGCAAATTAGCGGCACCCAGTTCCGGCGAAATGGAACTGCCCACAACTGGCATTGGCGCGCTCCAAAGAGAGATAAGACTGCTGAATCTTCAAAAAGCCATCGAGACCAAAGTGACCAGCCAGCATACACGGCCACAACAGGGGTACCACTAATTGCAGCGACCGCGTAGCCTGGATCCTACGACCACAGCAGCGTGTTGGCACATATAGCAACTGCACACACGGTTAACGAAAGAAGAAGACATCTCTCTCGTTAAGAAGCAGTCAGCAAAAAAGCCATACGCAGCTATATTTACAGTCTACTTCTCTTCTCAACCTCGCAAGCAACGTGCCGTCGTAAGCTTGGTGGAGTGGTACCAGCTAGTGGATACAGTCTGTTCAGGGGAGTAGGCTTAAGGCAGCCCGTTATAATGCGGCATGTGTCGTTTAGGGCAGTATCAACCTCCTTAGCATGCGCAGAGCGGTGCCATACTGGATACGTGAACTCACCCGCTGAGAAAGAGAGAGCGAGGCCGGTTGTCCTGACAACATGTCCAAGACGTGGATGTTAACCTTTGCATCAAATTTTGCCTGCTCGCCACTTTTTGTTTGGGGTTTCGGCAGTGGGTTTTATAGGCGAGAGCTCGCTTGAGAGTAACGCCGAGGTAACGTGGCTTTGGGCAGAGATCGAGCAATCTCGACCCCTCGCCACGAGATGGTAAGGAGTTAGTTTACCTCCCATTTTTAGTTTATTAGTCCATTATATGGTTATTAGTACATTCTCTTTGCGGTACTGGTCTGGGCTTTCCAAAGCTGCACCCAGTCTTAATTCAGCCTCTTCGAAATTTTTTGTTTGACCAGTAAGCGCCAGGTCGTCCGCGTATAGATAGTGTTTTGTGTTCAGGGTTATTGGTTGGTGCACGATTTATCGGGTCTAAATCCAGCCTGTTCGGCAATGAGATTAGCCTCCAGTATTGGTGTTAGACGGTTCAGCAACATTCTTTTGAATATCTTGAAGGTGTGGCAGAGTAGAGAAATGGGGCGGTAGTTTTTAGGGTCGTTGGGGCTCTTGGCAGGCTTGAGGAGCGCTTTTAATTATGTTCTTCGCCACAGTTTTGAAATTCTGGAGGATTTTAGGCAGTTGTTAAAGAGATCAAGAAGCCAGGACACTACTCTGGGCCCAAAATGTTTTATTTGGTCGACAGTGATATCGTCTACGCCTGCTGTATTACTCGTTTTTAGTATTTTATGGTGTCTATGATTTCCTGCAGTGAAAAGGGCTGGCCAATTTGGTTGGTTGGTGAGATGACTGTCGAACTTAATGGGTCTTAGGTGTTGTGTATTCCCGTTTAGGCGGAGTTGGTGGGCCGCTTGGTTTGACGTCACTCGACCAGGGTTGGCAGCGGCTGGTGGGTCATCTGTGAGTTTTCTCACAGCTCCCCATGCCTTCTTCAAGTCAGTGAGAAGATAGGACGTGACCACAAGCATCGCTCCCACTCCACCAATGGTGGATAAATCAGTATATAAGCCTGTTATTTAGTTTGTAAGACATTGCTTTATTAAAACATTGAGTAGTAATAAATATACTGCAACCTGACTGTGGTAGCTCTCTTCATTCCCGCAATATTATGTAATTTAACTAATTATTACTGTATTGTTTGATCAAATATTATATTTGCAATATAATATTACAAATAATCAGTTGACACAATATATTGATGAATAGTTTTGCAAAGTAATATTACCGTAGACACTATCACATGCATTTCCCCGAATAATATGGTAATGTTCATTTACCGTAAACATTTTTAGCTCCATATTTACATGAACAATACTGTAATGTATTATTACTGACCACGGCAGCAATGGAAATAACACGCGAATAATATGGTAATGATACATTGTGTACTATAATTTTTATCTACATTTTCGGTAAAATGTTTTTCTTAAATTACTTTATTCCAATAGCCTAATGAAATAAAATTAACATAGAAACTAGTCTGCACAAAAATTAGCTTTCTTTTGACATATAAATTATTGCCATACAATCTACCTGCACTGAGATATAAGCAAAAAACAATTATTTGCTTCTCCTGTAAAATTTGGAATTTGCGATTACCATTTTATTCGCCGGGAAGGGCGATATGTAGGAAAACTTCATGAAGACACCACTTACTTTTAAATTCTCGCGATACAATCATAATGATATTGGGAACTACTAACGCGATCATGTTATAATTAGTACACCTTTACCTATTTACAGATGTAAGAATATGGATATATTACCTTTGATTTGTCTGACGTTTCGACCAGGGTACACCGGCCTAGGTCACAGGCTGACTGGGTCAGTGGTGCACTGACGATTAGTATTCGCCATGTACCGTCACATACCACACGTCAAGCGAATCAAAAGTATGTATGTACCTATACCATGATCGCATTAATTTCCGTTGACCGAGACACCACTGTTTCGGTGCACAAAAGATGGGAGGAAGGAAAATGTCTTGACTGTGAAAATAAGTAGGTATTGCTTAGGCAAGACAATAGTTCTGCTAGCCAACGTTGGAACAGCAAGGAAAAGAGAAAGATTATTACTCTCAAAGCTTAGTGCAGAAGCTTTCAAAACTGAAAACATTTATATTTTATAATAGTTTGGGACTTTACGCGATAAACTTTGGAAAACTTTCTTTTGCTGACGTTTCGGATGCGTTACAGCACGCGTGGTCCCGACTTGACTGGCCTGCGAGCGTCGCGTGGTGTGCGGGAAACATTTTTTGTGCGCCTACCCTCCATTACTCTCACACTGAATGTAACAATTAATTTTTAAAAGTAAATAATTTATTTAAAAAAAAACAATTAATTTAAATTAAACAAATTTAATCAGGTACAACAAAAAATCTTCATGTCCTGAATGCCAGGTACATCATTCAATATGTATACCAATAGAGTCTTTTTTTTGAAGTCAGTTAATATATATTTTCATTTACTTTGATATTTTTATAAACATACATGTACAAAATCCAGATAGCAATATCGTTCAGTTCCTCAACCATTTCCGTTCGCCGTACATCGCGGGTCGAATATAGACGCATTACACACATACCACGTCTCATCCTCATGTCTCTTTATGAGATGAATATTAAGTACCAAAGGATATACATGTCACAGTCAAATTTGTTTTCTAGTCGAATCTAAATTCAACCTCTGCTTTGGCTTAAGACATAGTTTGAGTGTACTTTTGATCGAAATATGTGTTTAAAGAAGATTTGACTAGTAAGCAGTAACTAGTGTTTATATTAAACGTATCTATTAAAAAACGTGCTCTTAATTTTGTTTGGAATTTTCTTTCAAAACAATTTCTGTAGCTTCACTCTAGTTTAAAGATGAGATGTCACTACAAAAGTCTAACTACAGAACTTCGAAGTTCTGTAGTTAAATTTTTAGGACTCGAACTACCTATAACGACCGCTCACTCGAACCTATGCCCTTGCGTTGCAGTCGAGTGCACTACCACCACGCTACAGAGGCCGCGTGATAATATTATTAAATACAAGCATCCAGACATCTTTGGATGCTTGTATCCAATCACTTGTAAATCGTTGAAAAAAAAAGAAAATTATCACTGGATTAATATATAGTGTAGGTACTTTTCTTTCCGGAAACAGTTTCCTCTGTACAACTGAAAGAAAACCACGTAGACAGAACCGTGGACATCATCTAGTTTTTAATATAACTACTACAAATACAGAATAAAAATAGAACAGTTTAAGTGAATAGCCTGTCTGACAGCGGAAATAGGATGGGGAATTGTAATCGTTTGTGCATTCTTTGAAGGATTTATTCCCGCGAGGTCGAGTCCCATTATGTCGAGTTCCCGCTACGTCTACTTTGAAAACTCACGCCTTTATTCCCACCTAGTCGAGTCGTTGAAAAAGTCGATTTAAGTACCGCCACGTCGACTTACAAATTCTAATTGTACAGTCGCCCGCGTTAACACTTTGATTGAAAGGTGTTACCGGAGTTTCTTGTCATTTCTTCTCCGGCTTTACTTAGTCATCTGCGAAGTGGACGGTAGGGTGTGGCATAATTATTATATTTGTTTGTTTAAAGGAATAAATGATTTTGACTTTGTCTTTATCAATATTAATAGTTGTTATTTGGAATCATAGACCAACACGGAGGGGGGACGCCTTAGCGTGATATCCCAGTAGGTACGAAAGAAATAAAAAAAAGAAAATAGAGAGATCGTCATGAGATAGTAGTGTTTTCAATAAAAATACAGGGATTGTCTAAAAAATGCAGTGTGAGACCATGCTTGGGACTCCATTATCTTCGAGAAAAGGGAGGTAATGGCTATTGGTTTGTAGTTTGATGGACTTGAGCGGTCGTCTTTTTTAGGGGTCGGGTGGACCACCGCTGTCTTCCATAATATCGGGACTACGCCAGAAGAGTAAGACAACCGGAAAAAATGCGTTAAGACCGATGCCATCTCTGGGAGCACACATCTTCAACACTATGGGAGGGATTCCATCAGGCCCGTTCGAGGAGGACGAGGGACGTAAGTGCTAAATGCCCTGAGCGCTGGTGAAAACGGATACCCGGCATACAGCTATCGCACCACGATGTAGTTGGCGGTTCCTGTCCCTCGTCATCCAAGGTCGAGTTAGACGCGAAGAGTGTGCCCAAAAGATCGCCTTTCTCCTTTGCTTTGTGGGCCAACGAATCATTTTCCATGTACAGAGGCGGAAATGCAGGCTTGCAGAATTTCCCTTCGATAACTTTGGGAAGAGACCAGAACGCACGAGTTCCCGAAGGTAGACACTCGAGCCTCTCGCCAATTCTACCGATCTGCTCCGACTTCGCCCATGCTATGTCTCATTTGAAGGACCTGGAGGCAAAGTTATAATGCTTTCTTAGTACGCTGGTATTTTGGTCCTGTGCGGTCACCGCATTGGCCCAGGCTTGGTAAGCTTCGTAATTCCTGCGACAAGCCGTTTTGGAAGATTGACCAAACCAAGGCCGAAATCTTTTTTTTTATACCACTTAGGTGGCAGACAAGCACGCGGCCCACCTGGTGGAGAGTGCTTACCGCGGCCTATGGACGTATGCAACACCAGGGGCGTTACACTCGTGCTGCCTACCCTGAAGAAATCTTCTAATGCCCCTCTTAATGAACCCCATATTGTAGTCGCTTAGGTAAACCACGGCAGGGAGTTCATTCCGCAGCTTGAGCGTGCGTGGGATGAAGTTCCTTTCATACCGCACGGTCCGCACCGTTTTTGGATGCAGTGTATGGGGATGAATTCCCTGCCTATGGCGAGCGGTGCGATGATAGAATGTAGCTATGGGCATCATGTCAAATAATTCATATGAGCACAGACCATTATATAGGCGGTAGAAAACACACAGTGAGGCAAAGTCCCTCCTGAGGCTGAGAGGTTCCACATCGCCTGCGAGTATGGGACTGTCGACGAGCCTCAACGCACGTTTTTGCACCGAGTCGAAAGGGTTAAGCTGACGTGCGGACGCTCCGGCAAAAAGATGACAGCAGTACTCCATGTGGGGCCGAACCTGCGCCTTATGAAGAAGGAGTCGCTGCCCCGCAGTGAAGTACTGCTTCGCCCTGTTAAGAACTCCAAGTTTCTTTGATGCCAGCTTGACCTTGCCCTCTAAATGACTGCGGTACTGGACGTCACTTAAAATGTCGACGCTTAGGATCCCGATACTCGGGGCAGTGGTAAGCCGTGTGCCCAGGAATTACGGCGCTACAATAAATGGGGGTTTTCTTCCTGACCTGACCTGGTTTAGTCGACCTCGATCGGATATTCCCGAGAGAGTAGTCTCGATTTCGGACACAAGTTGTTCGCCACTTCTCTCCACCTCGAACTGGAGGATGTTTGCACGGCCCGTGTAACATGCGTCTCCAGTACTGTCGTCCGCATAGCAATGAATGGAGTCATCGGACAGCATGTCATTAATATGCAGCAGAAACAGGGTCGGAGACAACACGGAACCTTGTGGGACACCAGCGTTTATGTCCATGCGGTCCGAGCGGCTGCCGTCCACGACGGCTTGGATGTTTCTGTTGGACAAAAAGCTGGAAATCCAATTACACAGCCCCTCAGGCAGTCCATAAGATGGTAGCTTCACAAGAAGACCTTTGTGCCATTCCCGATCGAAGGGCACGCCGTAATAGCGACGGTAAGACCCATCATGGAGGAGTGGCTAGAGAGGCCACACGGCAGCCTCTCGTACCGGCTGACGCAGGTGATTACCGGACACGGGTGTTTCGGGAGTTACCTGTGTCGGATCCAGAAGGAGTCAACGTCCGAGTGCCATCACTGTGATGCGAACGAGGACACAGAGCTGCACACGCTGACCGAGTGCCCGGCGTGGGACACGCCGAGGCGGGTCCTAGTGGCGGCTCTAGGGGTGGGAGTCCTCACACTCGTCACATTGCTCACAGCGATGGTACGATGCGGAAACGCTTGGGGTGGGTCCGGACCAGACTCCGGGCCCGGGAAGCCCGTGCAGAGCGAAGGCGAACCGGACGTCGGAGGTCGCAGAACGACCTCCGTCCTCCATGAGCGCTGGCCTGGGGGTGACCGGTGGAGCCGCCTGTCACCCTAGCAGAAGCAGGCCGCGGCGGCGGCGCAAAGTGCGTCTCCCCGTAACCGGGGCTAGATGATGGGGCTAGGCCTGTAATTGGACGGGTCTGTCCTGTCGCCTTTCTTAGGCCAGTCGGCGTGGCGGGCGTTAAAATCGCCAAGTATGACTATCTCTGTGGATGGGATCTGCTGCTGCACGAGGTCTGAGGCCATTTGGATATGCTCCATGAGTCGGTCTGTTTTAGTATCACCGCTGTGGGATCTACAGAGGGACGCGTAGACGCGGGGATGGTCGTGGCTGTCTACACGGAGCCATAGATTGGAGAGGTACTACTAATGGAGACTACTACTAATGGAGAGGAACTACCTTCAAGATTGCTGAGGTGACGAGAACTGATATCGTCTCTGACGTACACACACACACACTCCAGCATTAGACAGAAAGGAGTGTTGTAGTCCGTACCCAGGATAGATGAGGTAGAATGTGCCCGCCGAAGACGATATCTTCTCAAGGTGGTGGTGGACAGCATTTAGGTTAGTGTGTAATTACAAAAGTCCACGGTTGGCGTGGCAGGAGGTGCCCTTGAGTTTTTGCTCTTGCCTCGAGCATTCCTTCGCGCAGTTCCCCCCCAGAATACGAGAAGCAACCTGGGCGTCCACACTCAGGTGCGTTGTGTAACTTAGTTTTTTGTAACGAGTGATTTTTTAAAGAATGATGATGAACGATTACGCTGAACGAATAAAAAGAACGAAAATTATGGCCCAAAACTGCTAATTAAACAACATTATTGTAATATTGCTTGAAGAGGTCGTGGTACCAAAACACGAAGCCAGATTGAAGTAATACTGCTTTAACAGGTTGTGGTTGTTCGAACGGCGTTAGCCTAGAGGTATGGTCATGGGTGGATTGCTGAGACGAGGTCTCAGGTTCGATCCCAGGTTTACCATGGCACACACCAATGACTTTTCGATACTTTTCGAAGTTATGTGTGTATTTATCGCAGGTTTATAAGTGCCCGGTTAATGGCAATAGGCTCGCCACCTATTACATTGGGACCGAAACATAAACTGGCGAAATGTGGGTGCTAGCACCTCTACCTACCCCTTCGTAGAATACAGGCGTGAATTTATGTTATGTATGTTATGGTTGTTCGAACGGCCGCATTAAGATCCAGATAAAATAATAACTACGAGTTAAATAATAAAGCGAGTATCAAGCATTATTTAATGAGCATTCGAGCTATCAGAGCAGCGGTCTAGATATAATAGATGCCAATTAAAAGACAAAATGAAGTCCCAAGCATGGTCTCACACATTTTTTTGGAAAATTCCCGATTTTTATTGCAAACACTACTATCTCATGACGATCTCTCTATTTTCTTTTTTCTATTTCTTTCGTACCTACTGGGATAACGCGCTATACTTTCAACCCGCCGTGTTGGTCTATGATTCCAAATAACAACTATTAGTATTGATAAAGACAAAGTCAAAATCATTTATTCCTTTAAACAAACAAATATAATAATTATGCCACACCCTACCGTCCACTTCGCCGATGACTAAGTAAAGCCAAGCCGAAGAAGAAATGACAAGAAACTCCGGTAACACCTTTGAATCGAAGTATTGACGCGGACGACTGTACAATTATTTGTAAAGTCGACGTGGCGGTACTCAAGTCGACTTTTTCAACGACTCGACTAGGTGGGAACAAAAGCTGAGTTTTCAAAGTAGACGTAGCGGGAACTCGACATAATGGGACTCGACCTCGCGGGAACAAATCCTTTGAAGGCTGTCTCTAAAGGACGAAAGACCAACAACATTATTTCGAATTTATACGCTTTAGAATCTTCCTATTAATTTATTATTATTCTCAAGGTTTACTTGATTCACACTGTTAACAGTTTCATAGTCAAGTTAATCTGATATTGAATTTGGGCGTATGGGATCACACCATCCGTCTGGTGACGGAGAAAGAATACAAGTGTTACGTTACGTTACGTTTTTGTTATTTTGATATTTCCTTTTTTAATATGTGCATGTGTTCATCCGCAAAAAAGCCAATGTTCTTTCTTCTTTCTTTCTTTCTTTCATCCCATCACGTCCGAGGGATTACGTACAAGGTGACTAACGGAAAAATATGCAGACTATATCACTGCGAGCGAAGAAAAACTTTAAATAAAACCCTGTAGCAACCCGTCTGGACAGTGTGGAAACAGTAGGCTAACGCCTCCTAACATTGGGAGAGGCCTACGCCCTGCAGTGGATTGCGATAGGATAATTGAATGATCACATCAGGACCTTCAAGGCCAAACTAACCACCTGCATCTGCTAATGGCAAGGCTCTCCTCTTAGGGTTGTGAGATCAGATGGCAGAAGCTCACGGAAAATATAACATACCAATTAAAAACTACAGTCCTAGGTTCTTTTAGTGGGGCGTGAAAAGCATCGGTCAACTTCAACCTGGGTGCCACCGTCGTAACATGTTACTATCTGTAATGGTGACCCGTTTCTTGGGACTTCGCCTTCAGTTTACTACTAGGCAAGATGAAGTCAAATATATGTGTCCTTTATAAAAAAACCAATTGGTTTCCAAAGTTTGTATTCGCTATAGGGATGATGACATAAGAGATTTAAATAGCAAGTAAAAAACCGTGAATTTTGACTACAACGTGTACAAGAAAATAGAAATGTTTTGCGCTTATTTTATTTTATTGTAAGCATTCTACGATGTAAAAGACCGTCTAAGTAATGAGTGTGTGCTTGTACGAGTCTTTATGTTGAGTGTGAGGAAGATAATAAATGTGGTCCTTTGTAGAATTTTTAGTACTACTAGCTGATGTCCGTAGTTCCACCCGTTTGGATAGTGGTTGCCGCGATTGTTGGATATCTTTGGTTCTACTCAACCAATTGCAAGCCAAGCATACAGAAGGTTTTACACTTCATCAAAGCTTTCTAATCAAAAAACTTTACCAAAATTCGTTCAGTATTGTATACGTTCATCATGAAAAATCAGAAATACAAACAAGGACTTCAAAATACTTTTTGTTTTTTCTTAAATAATTATTATTAATATTATGTCAGGTTTTTGTGCACTTTTTGTAAGTCCTGTAAAAAGTAAAGATAAAAAATACATATATTAATAAATGGACATGTTTGGTACAGAATCTTTACATTAACATTACGAATGTATTTTTTTAATATCCCCAATATACAGACACGGAACGAACAACAGTATAAATATACGGGTGAACAATACCCTCAACTTTGTGAAACGTTTCAGTAAGTTACATAATATATTTAAATCAGACAGTGAACGCATAAACTCGTACAACTAAATTGACTGAGGGTGGATTGTACAAGATCCGTGTGAGGAACTGTGAGGGAAATGTTTCTTTGTTTAAGACATATAACAGACACATAGTTGCTAACGTCTTTTCGTTTTAAAATTATTAAAACTTTATTGTAGAACGTCCTGGATGGGTAAATATTATGTAGGTATTAGGAAGACGTTAAATAAAAATACAATATATATGTGTATAAAGTTGTGGAATATTTATTTATTTCTGAAAACAAGTAGTACTAACATAGTTTTGTAAGCCTTAATTATTACTAACACAATTGATATTAAACCTTTCATGGCAGCCCACCAGTTTCGAGTGTTTCTACTCTGCCCTTTTTTCAATACTTCACAAATTCATCAGTTTTCTATTACCAATAGTAGAAGTACTATTAGTATTACGATGCATCGCAGAGACACGTCATTTGCTGCTGTTGTATGCAATCTTTCTATACGAGACAGAAAGATTTAATATTGTATCTATTTTATTTAATCTTTTAAAGCTTAGGAGCTTCACAAGACTAAATAAAACAACAGTAGGTTAATTTCCTTTTATGTCAATAAAGCAGTCTTTGTGGAAGAGTTGGAAGGCGTACTTCACCGGATGCAATCACGATATAACGTCTCCATGAAGACTATAATGATAAACGCACTCTTTATAGAAAATGTCCACTATATCAAAACAGTATACGTAAATCGCTTCTCTCATCCAGGTGTCGAAAACGACGTATAGCACACATTTATCTCTCCCGACATCTCCTATTCTAAATCACAGACCGTATTAGGTGTGGACATCGCGAATCCGTTGCTTGAGTTATTGAAATAACCTCAAGTAATCATTTATTTCAATAATATCAGCTTATATGTCTGAGTCTCCGCGTATGGGGTAATTTATGGAGTACTTATTGCACCGAGAAAAGGTTTAAGTTGAAAATTTTGTGCTGAGCTACCCCAATAGCTTTCTATTGAGAAATTCTCGAGTGGTACGAGAAAATGCAGTTCTATAAGTTTTAGAATTTATTTTTATCTTTTGTGGTTTACAAGATTTGCAGAGTTATAATAATAATTTTGTCTTATCGAAATTAAACCACTTTTTAACGATTTCTATTGCAACACCTTGATAGTGTTTGTGACAACTACGATCTCTGGTCACCCCGCGATCATGGCAGCTGAAAAATTACCGAAACTACCGGCCTTTCCTTTCATAATGATTAAATAAAAGATGCAGTTATTTCGGCCTATTCAAAGGCCTTTCTGTGAAAAATTTTATGGAATTCAAAACAAAAGCCGGCGTTGTTTGTGTGACGTGATTGATCAGAATATATCGTCGTTGTCAAACCAAAATCTGCTATGTGCATTTTTTATAATTTTAACATAACATAACATAACATAAACTCACGCCTGTATTCCCTGAAGGGGTAGGCAGAGGTGTTAGCACCCACATTTCGCCAGTTTATGTTTAGGTCCCAATGTAATAGGTGGCGAGCCTATTGCCATTAACCGGGCACTTATAAACCTGCGATAAATACACACATAACTTCGAAAAGCTTCGAAAAGCATCGAAAAGTCATTGGTGTGTGCCATGGTAAACCTGGGATCGAACCCGAGACCTCGTCTCAGCAGTCCATTACCCATACCACTAGGCTACCGCAGATATTTATAATTTTAACATGATGAAAATTGCGATTGGATTTTGACAATTGCGACTGGTAAATGAACCAATCTATTGCATGAAAGGCTATGTGCTTATAAGTACTATACGACGCACTATGACATCTTATTCAAATATCCTATGTGGAGCAGCTAGAAATTATTGTCAAATAAAATCTGCTAAGTGAAGAGAGTGCACATAGCAGATTTTGGTTTGACAACGACGATATAGGTAAAGGAGACTGAAACGATTACATACAATCTTGGGCCTAGTTGTAAGAAGATGAAAGTGGTGTCAATTAATAGCTTATATATTATCAACCTTTCACTGATAATTCTGTGGATTTTGTCAATCTGAGAACAGAGATATAAGAGATTATGTAAAAGTGAGGTTATGTCACAATCTTTTACTAACAGCTGATTCCTGAAGTGCAAAATGTGTTCTTTTGCACTAATAGTTATTATATTTACTAGAAAATGTTTGAAAAATCATATGAATGAATGTCAACGACTTCAAGCGATAGGTAGGTAACAGGTGTAAGGAGATAGGGAAAGGATGTCTAAAATAAAATAAAAAACATTTAATATAGTGTTTTATTCGCCTTCTATGAAACACATTTTACATTTTAAACCTGCCAGGATGGTAGCTGGTTAGATGAGGTTATAGGTATTTACTTACAGACTGAGGTGCAAGACATTGCCGAATCACTGACAGAATTGTTTCATCGTGTAAGGGCCGTCGGCCCAGTGCATTGCAGTGACCAGTGGATATCCCACAATTCACACAGCGATCCATAGTTTCAATAATATCCAATCCACAAGCCGGCGGTAAAATCCAAAATAATTCCAAGTCAAACGTGTGAGCGATCTTTGGTATCCAAGGTGAAAGCAAGGGTCGTACAAGGTAAGCAGGGTCAGAATCCGTAAAATACAAAGCAGTTCTCGTAAAAAATGACGAATAATCGGGAAAGCACTCAAAACGCATCGGAAAACACGAAACGAGTGGGCAAACAAAAACAGTCAGCAACTGTCTAGTGTCAATGTTAGTTAGCTGTCATGTCAGTGACATAGCCTACAAATATAAGAGAGATTTGAATCGATATGAAATCGATAATCTTTAATATTGGTTTTTCAGTAATTAATTGCTATTTGATTTAATAATATGTCTGTAATTATATGCACTATAATGCATGTAAGTATATATAGTGCATTTAATTACTTTGAGTTAATTATTTACTGCAAATGTTTTAGTGTAATCGATTACTCAATTGATAATCTCACAAAACTATTTTCTCATATTTCTCCGCATCCAGATTGAGAATTGAGGTGATTTTTCATATTCTAAGATAGAAAAATATGACTAATTTTTTAGATCATATCTCAAATTATTACATTTGGGCCCACCATTTTCCATCTCCTTTACATATTCATATATACAAGTACTAGCTTTTGCCCGCGGCATACAAACATAGCCTATGTCCTTTCTCAAGGTCTTTTCTACCCCTATACCAAATTTCATCAAAATCGGTTCAGTTTATAAGGTGTGAAAGCGTAATATACAGACAGACAGACATACAGAGTTACTTTCGCATTTATAATATTAATATGGATTTACACCAAACAGAAATCGAACCCGCCACTTCTGACCTAGCAATCGAACGCCCTACCGATACGCCACATACATCGTAAGAGCGTCGGAACTAAAAATTTATTAATTAGCAGTTGCCCAACAAGCCTAATAATAAAGCATTTAGCTTATGTACTTAACATTGAATTAAGTAAAGGTACCAAAAATTACTCGTAAAGTTATCTATAAAAAGTAAACCACAGTCTTCTACGTCGTAGCACATGAGTGCTACACTCAAGTCATAGTTACCGTAGCATATACTACGCTTTGTTGTAGTTGTTGCCCGCCGCCCCGCCCGTGTGTATGTCGGTTATCACTTAGTGTTGAGTCAACGCTATTGAGCATAAACAACCCGATCGGTTTAAAATTGACAAAGTTTTATACAAACTTTCATCCCCTATTTTATCCCCTTGGGAATAGAATTAATCAAAATCGTTTCTTAGCGGATGCCTACGTCATACCACATCTACCTGCATGCCAAATTTCAGCCCGATCGGTCCACTGGTTTGGGCTGTGCGTTGATAGATCACTATGTCAGTCACCTTTGAGTTATATATATTTAGATACGGTGACAGCGGTTTCTTTTCAATCACTCCAGAACATCTGAACGGTTCTGAATACAATTTGATACAGAAAAAAAACATAACCCTCCTTCCTTCGGCAGTCGGGTAATTAAATTCAAATTACAAAAAGACGATTTTAAATATATTATGGCATTTATTATCCAGCCAGACCCGCTCATAACACTAGCGGAACAGAACATTATAATAGTATACAGTCAGCATCAGAAAGATGTTGTTAAACAAAGTGCTCAAAATGATCTCAACTTCTTGGTTTCCCCCCTTCCTATTGATGGATTGTTGTGATATTTAGTACACCTTTTATTAATATTGACCTTGATTAATATTGACATTTTTTAATATTGACTTTTTATTTTTTAATAATAAGTTTGTTCACGTTATAACTTTAGTTGAGTTCAATGTTTAACTAATATTTATATATCACACAATAAAATAACATAGTTTTGAATCTACTTTCAAAAGTTGAAGAGGTAATCATGTCGACTATTTAAAAAAAAACGATTTTGTACCGATTTTTTAATGATGCATGTTACCAAAAAAAAAGAAAAAAACATTTAGAGTCAATAAAACAGTTTAATTTGCTCTTAATACCTTATTTGTAAGTTCTTTTTGAGACTTTGTAAGTCACGATAATTCTATACAATAATGATAGCGATCATGGTATGGGTACATAATTACATTTGATTTGCCTGACGTTTCGACCACCGGCCGTGGACACAGGCTGACTTGCTTAGTGGTGCACTCCCGACGTTTTCGAATCCATGAGGTAGTAGGTTCTTCATCTATCCTTATATTCTCGATATTTTGTTTTCGCCGTGTACCGTGACATACCACACTCACAGTGTCCCTATTCTGTAAGCAAACTGTCCAGAGTTTATCCGACCGCGCAGAAGAGCGACGTATCATTATTGTATATCATGGAACGTGAGAGTTTAATAAGATATTTGTGACACTGACTGCTAGGGGCCCCGGTGAGCATATTTAACAATATCTGTTGTTGTTTATTTGATGTCAATGCCAAGTTCGTACTAATAAACTTCCTCCCTTTGTGTCTTTGTGACCGTGAACTGGAACTCCCTATTTACTTTGCTGACTTAGTTTTAATCTTAAGACCTTGTGTACGGTTAAGGATAGTCGAAATCATAATTATAAATTCAGCGGAGTTATCAAAAAAATCCTTTGCCGCACGCACCATTAAGACCGAGAACTCCCTGCCAGCTCACGTGTTTCCTTCTTCCTACAGTCCCGGGTCCTTTAAGCGGGGCGTGAAAAGGCTTCTGATGAGGCTGTCATGCTGAGTGCCACCACTGTTAACATGGTACATGTTTACGATGGTGACCCTCTTTCCGAGACTTTGCCTTTAGCTTACCATCAGGCGAAGTGAATTTAAATTGACAAGTCCTTTATAAAGAAAAACAAACAAAGTTTAAAAATGATTGAAAAATCATTCATTGATTCCGACAACATAGCTCGTAAGAGCGTCGGTAGATTACTGCACCGTCACCTCAAAGGTGGATATACAAATAGAGGAAAGATTTGGATTAGTTCGAGCGTGGGTCTGGTAGCTTAGTGGTCAAAAGCATTCTCTCTCTAAGAGAAGGATCACGGGTTTATATCCCACCTGGGCAGATCAATTTTTTTTTTCTACATTGATTTGATTTATAAATTCAGTTTAAAAACATTCTGCGAAGCAGTGGTTAAGGAGTCAGCCTCACGATTGAGAGTTTCCGAGGGGTCAACAGGAATAATAGTAATGACCATACACAAATAAACAACACAAAATAATTAATACACACCCAGCAGTTGACTACGGTGGGCTTTTTGATGATTTCTTATATTTGATAACTGCATTGACTTAAACAACAGCCTTCAGAATATTAGTTCACACAAATAACAATAAGGTACCAGGTCAAATTAAGCTGCGCTGAGTACTTGGCACTCGACACAGTGCAAGATCTCCTATTTGCATCTCACGGCTGTTAAATCGGTTTATCTTTTACCCGATATTAAGACGTTAATGTTTGAACGTCTTCTCGAATGGGTAAAGCGATAAATATCGCTGAGAAGACTTGGTCGTTTGGAAGCAACGCCTAGGAGATGGGATAGGATCGTTTGAACGCTTCGTCGCGGGTTTTCGTTCATTAAAAAGGTTTGTGGGCATGAATTTGTCTATTTGAATTGCCGTGTGCTTCTATGTACCTATATAATAATAGGGTCAAATTTCGCTGGGTTAGTTGTTACTGAAGTGTGGAGATCTCATTCTTCTTTAATTGCTTTCATTGCGTGCTTAATCACTTCATAGTATAAAGCAAAATCGCTTTCCGCATCTGTCCGTCCCTATGTATACTTATATCTTCAAAACTACGCTACAGATTTTGATTTCGTTTCTTTTAATAGATAGAGTATTCAAGAAGAGGATTTATATGTATAATACATGCTTAATAGCTCTTTAACATTTTTGATCTTTACCATTAATCTATACACAGAATTAAATAAAAAACATTGGTAGTCAAATCAAATCAAATCAAACATCATTAAATCGGAACTAACAAAACGTCAATATAAATAAAGAAAAAGTACTTAGGTACACTTTAATACAATGCTGTCAGTTTAAATGTTAGCTACCTATAGGTACTTTTATAAACTACTCAGGTTGTAGACAAGTACAATAATTGTGAGGCGTTGTTGGATAATAATTATTATCATGACTTTGTTTTCTTTTCCCCCATTAATATGGAATATGGAAAATAATCTATACAGTGGACAGGGCCCAACCAACAGCCCTGAGGGCCAAGCACCTCTCACCTGCAAGTCGGTGCACCTGCTAAACAATGAACGAGACCCGAGGTGCCAGCGCAAGCCTCTCAGGGTTCATACATCAGTACTAATCAGGTTCCTTGATCGCCATATACATAAGAAGAACTGTATACCTACATACGATTATTCCAGAAACGTCATACTTCTATTGCCGGCTGCAATGAAACCCAGTACGTGACAGTCTGGTATATTTCCGCTTCACGAAACCAACAGGATTCCTCGCGGGAGGAAAATATCATGACTTCGACATTCTCGCCTCACCAGCGCCCGAGCCATTCGTCGAAGCGGCCCTTACCTATTATGTCCGCGAGTTGGATCTCTACAGTATATATAGTAGAGGGTGCAGCGGGAACGGAATCGGTCGCCACGCGGGTGGTAAAAATTGGCGGTACGAAGTTCGCCGTGTCAGTGTAATATATGGAACCACGTAAAATTCAATCCTCTTCCATTTGGTACCCATGGAAACCTATACTCCCGTGTAAAAAGTATCCTATATGCTATTTCAGACTACCTATCTACATATATACCATCAGCTAGATTTATTTGTTCAGCCGTTAGAGCACGATAGAATAATAAACGCTCAATTATCTTCACAAACTTTCACATTATATACCTATTTATACTCACGTGTGGCCATCCCCGAAAGGGTAGGCAGAGGTGCATTAGCGCCCACGTTTCGCTAATTATGATTTTCAGTCCCATGACGTAATAGGCGTCGAGCCTATTGCCGTCTGCCGGGCCCTTTGTCTTGGGCTGTATGTTTACTGTCGGATGGAGAACAGCCCTATCCCTTAGTCGCCTTTTACGACACCCACAGGAAGTGAAATATTATTAGATTTTGACCAATATTAACCTATCTTAACAAATCTTTGAGCGGATTTAACTCAACAGCATAAAAAGAAGCATATTTTATAACTCGATACAAAATAATTCAATAAAATAATGCAATGGAGAGCCATTTTCAAAGCCGATTAACATATATAACTCATCGCCGTAATATCGTAACAGCCCTCTGAAATATTGGTCAGTAGTATTTATTCAATACTAGCCTATGCCCGCGACTCTGCCCGCGTGTATGTCTATACCTACCAAACTTTATTAAAATCAGTTCAGTGGGTCGTGTGCATATCTGCCATCTAAGAGGAACAAAACAACAGATAGAATTACTTTCGCGTATATGATTAATAGGTATGGTCATTCATACTAATATTATAAAATACGAAAGTAGCTCTACTCACCAGCAAGCGCGCTACGTCAGCCAGGATTTCATCTAAATTATATCGATAGCGGTCAGAGGTCGAAGCCTGATTGTCAATGTCGTGAGCGATTTATTAGTTCGTGTGACGTCTCACTAACTTTGGAGGTCACCAAGGAGCGTAAAGTTTGTTTCAAATATTCAGACTTGTTCCTGATTTGTAGTTCCTTGAGGACTGATAAAAACAATCCTATGTGTTTTATAAACTGATTGTTTATAATGTCCTCACAATAGTAACAGATATTTAAAAAATAACTGAACACAATAGTATTTTTAATTCTTGTTTTCTTCTCTGTATGTCCACGATGAACGCAAAAATTTTGCTATTTTAGAGACCTTTCTCAGACTTCATATTATAGATATTATATCGGCTCAGTAGCATCAGAGATATGATCAAAAGTCATGTCAACCAACATCCACGCGGGCGGAGCCGCAGGTGTAAGTTAGTTAGTTGATATATGTATATTGACTGTGAAAGAGAAGGATATAAACGACAATGATAGTTGATAGGAAAATCACTTAGCACATAAACTTTCTACGATGTCATTAAGGACTGTTTTCCTTTGAACAGTTATGTCGCTCGCTTTCTATCGCCTTTCAACTATGATGCAAAGACCCAGTAAGGCATAAACGTAGAAATTTTTATGTGATGCATAAAATGCAATGACCTAACTTGGTTCCTACAACTTGAACTGGCAGCTTTATATTATAAGGCTGGCAATAACATCGTGGTTACGTGCATGGCTTGAACCTAATCGTTTAAAGTCACGTAACCATGCGTATCATGCATGCGGCTTGTAATAAAAGGCAGATTAGTTGTTATACCCATGCGTTTTAATGATTTATTTCGCTTTGTGAATTATGATATCACTTTAAACTATGCAAAATGTTGGTCTGAAGAGCGTTGTGTAGATTGCCATAATACCTAAATTTATTTATATAATATACTGTACATTATATTAAACATCTACGTCAACGTCATGCTAAGAAAAAGTAATATAGTCAAACAATTCATCTTCATTCTTATAATATTCACCGGCGACATTTTAAATGCGGCCAACTTTTGTCGGCGTAGCGACCCGCCACATTTTGGGATTAGACACAAACTTTTCACATTTACATGAATAATTACTAAGATGGCCGTGTGTCTTCGTCCTCTTTTGAAATTTAAATCTTATTTTTGAATCACACATTTGACATAGCTCGTTTCTACATCAGCTTTAGAATTATTGGCCCCTTTATGGAGAATTGTAATTGTAAATGGTATATACATCCATCCACGTCTTTATATCCCTGAAGGGGTAGGCAGGTAACTGATTTTATTAGAATTTCTCCTTTTCATTGTCATTTTAATTGGGACTGGACCAACCCTACCCTGAAGGATAACCCTGCTGCAGAGTCTTATTAATTAAAGAGTAAGTGTGCTATTAAATCTAAAATCGAAGCGATAGTTCCTAAGAAGCAGATGTCGCTATCTCTCATAGTTTCTGAAACTATGAGAGATAATAATAATAATAATAATTTATTTCATTAATTCAATAGTACTTGGTACATAGTTTCTTAATCTATCTATTACTATCTTTTATATTTAGTGCATACTATCTTAGATATATTATGTAATAATACATATATTATGAGCTCTACATTTGTCAAATTAATCTTACGTCAACTATAGTTATTTACCTGAGCTACATAGCTTGTGCCTGAACTAGGTAATCCTGTTTTTCAGGCTTGTGGTGCAATTTTTACATTTTAAATAAACAAATAAATAATTCATAGGTATAAAAACTACTTGCAAAGTGGATTGGTAATTAAATCTAACCTTATAAATATCTTAGTTACTAAACTACTTAACAATATTTATTTTATCACCGTTATCAACTTCTCTGTCTCTTCGTGTGTCAATTTTTGCAGGAAATTCTTTAGGACATTCTTACATTGATTGCAGTTAAGAGGATATATGTCGGCTATGGCATTTACTCTATTATACAGCAGTGGTCCAAGAAACATAAAGAATTTGGCATATATTCGTGCTTTATCGCAATTCGCTGTGTGCATACAATATCTTTCTGTCTTTTATTTACAATTTCAGTGCTGTAGGGGAGTGCTGCGTGCTGTTTTAGTACTGTGCTCATTATGAATAGCTGGCGGACTGTTAGTAGTTCACAAGATTTGTATAGGAGATCAGTGGGATATAGAAAAGGGCGGGATGTTGCTACCTTTAGGATCGCTCTCTGTGCTCTCTCGATGGGCAGTAACAAGGATTTACCCCCTCCTCCCCATGACGTTATGCAGTATGTCAATATTGATTGACAAAGGGCATAGTATACCTGTTTAATTAGTTTTAAATCAGCAATGTACCTAATTTTCTTAAATACAAATATCAGTTTGCGTAGTCTTTTAATTAGTGCTTCGCTATGATGAGCAAATGACAGGGTTTCGTCTATTATTATACCCAGGTATTTTATTTTGCCTGCTCTAAGATAGCGACATCTTGTACTTTTTCCACAGAATGTATTATATTGAGTCTGTCCCGGTTTCGCCTCACGGCATTCTCAAAGGTTTACATTTAGCAAAGGTTTTGGATGTTCTCAATACAAGTGTTCATAATATGTGTAACAATGAATGATTTGAGATTAACATGGTTATTAACATTAATAGTGTAACACTCACCGGGATATTTACCATGTTCATAGTTTTTATTTGGTAACCGATATTTCGGCGCTGTTTCAAGCGCCATGATCACGGTGCACTGACGACCGCCGAGCTAGTTATTATTGGGACCAAATAAAAACTAGGAACATGGATAATATCCCGGTGAGTGTTACACCATTAATGTAACAATGAATTCCATTAAGTGCTATCAATCAACAGTATAAATAGTATACTATTATCCGTTCTGTGATATTTGTTGGCGCAAGCAAGTGCCTGCAAAGATAACTTTGTTTTAGGCTTCGAACTATTCCTTTCATAAAACTCCAATATCAAAAGGAGATATAAATAGGTCATAAGATTTCATAATACCCACCAACTAAAAGGCCTCAAAATGAAGAAATTCCTTTTATATAGTAGAAGCATTTCAATTTATTTATGCATATTTGTAACGGGCCGAATTCAAGGTGTTGATTCTGAACTACGGTTGGCAACCTTTGGCAGGCGAGCGCAAATCAAATCAATAGACGCGGCAGCCAAACATTTTCCAATATTTCCCCTGGAAAATATTCCAGGAGCAGTTCTCGTCGGTCTCCCAGATTATGGAATAAAAATAGTGTGGAGTATCTTTATAATGTATTTTATTATCACAAAAGACTATACTAAAGATACTTGACTAAATGATAATTATCATTTAAGTCATGATCTAATTAAAAATCATTTTTGCCTTAATTATTATCCATGGGCTTCAACACTTAGGTAATTGAAATATCTATTACTAACTTAATATTTGGTTTATTCGCATTTGATTATAAGCAAAATATAATTGTTACTTAATATTAAAGTAAACTTTTACTAAACAACATAAACGAGAAAATTAGAACAATTGTAATACCTTTTTTCTGTAATTGGTCTTCAACTATCAGAAGCAATCACATTCTGTCTTCACAATTATATTGTTTCTTCTTTTATTTTAATTGAAGAGCTACTATTTTTTTAATGAGATATAATATTTGACGTCAACCTACTTTGGTTGCGCTAATTACGTTTTTATTCTCAAAATGTGTACCTATTAATAATATCAGGCAATAATTACTATTGTATCTGGTTTTAATTCTACCATATTCCTATCTTTCATTAAAATTTTCTTGTGCTTTGATATAAAAAGTCATTAACTTATAGCCACATGACGTTTCGTCTCCGTATAGTCTTGGGTCCATTAGCCGAACTACTATTTAACTACAATCCTATATTACTAATATTATTAGGATTATAAACAGAATATAAAAAAAAAAAATTACTAGCTTCCAATATTTCTGTTAAAGCACCATGATCACAGACGTTCTGTAGCTCGAGCAGACTCCAGAGGTAGCTGCTTGAGCAAATCTTCGAACAGTCAGGAAGCGCATCGCTCCAGGCAAACATACGCACAGCCTCATTTGCCCTTGTTTTGACAAGTGGTTTGCACGTGGTTCTACTCGCTCAGGCAGTAGGCGGCTGATAGCAAACTGCATCTCTCTAGCCTCTTCCTGATTCGTTTCTGACTCACATCGCAACTATCAAAGCTCGCGTTCTAATTTAACACTTGACCACGTACAGTTACGACATAGCACTCACCGTAGCAAGGTATGCGGTTTTTGGAGATACGGCTTGCTTATACTTAGTGACAATCTCCCGTATGCCCGTATCTGTGTTTCAGGAAAGCTATAACTTGGGGGTCTTCTACGGATGATTACTTCTCGGCAAACGTGCTCTACCGTTAGCCACATCGTCTATTACCAACAATAAAAAAAACAAGGTAAATGACCATAATATATCAATCTCAAAGTCTTTCTTTCCTTCAACTTATATTCTCCAACCGACTCTACAACTTTCTATGTTCGTAGTGACAATCATGTATGTGTACTAGTGACACTCGAGTTATTTTTATTCCAAGTCTCGCGTCTTCTGTTTATTTTGCGGCGCAGATCGTTGCTGCTGATTTTGTCTTGTAAATATAACACCTGTGAGTTGAAAATGTAACTTCGAAAGTGATATAAAGTTACGTAGACATTTTATAAGTTATGTCGTAAACTGTTGGTAGAAGAGAGGCCCAATTTTGAGAACGTTATATTTATTATTATTATGACAATGAATTTGAGGGATTTAACTTTTTACTTTATTTTCTTGGTTCATTTACCAGCTTTTTCCTTCAAATTTGGTACTTTACCTGTTACAATTTGTCTAATAACATCTTTTGATAAACTTTTGATAAATTTCTTGTTAGCCGATAGAAAAAAATATTTAAACTACCAACAAGAAAGGGAATTTCTCATTGAAATAAAACTAGTTTTGTCGTATGGCCATCATTATCATTTTACATATTATATTTAATAGTTTATGTACAGTGGCGGTCAGAAAATTTTTACCAGTTTTCAAATTAGATTCTACATCACACTTTTTTACTAAAGTCTAAAATGCCTTAAAGTTACTTATTGCCTTTCAAACGTCATTATGTAAAATTACGCATCGATAGAAATTTTTGAATTACTTTTCAATTCAATTTCAAGATAATGGAACTCATTACATAAATTTTAAACGACTTTAATAGAAATAGTATTTTTTTACTCTGAACCTTTAAAGTAGATTTTCTCCGAT
Source organism: Eilema sororculum (assembly GCA_914829495.1). Classification (NCBI taxonomy): domain Eukaryota; kingdom Metazoa; phylum Arthropoda; class Insecta; order Lepidoptera; family Erebidae; genus Eilema; species Eilema sororculum. The sequence goes on from OU618532.1 coordinate 8,492,294, forward strand.
TGGACTATGAATGAAGACTAGCGCCATAGATATTCCTATTCTACTCAAAAATACTTTCCTAACGATGTATCACTCATTTTGATTGAACCGTATCCCAGGGTCCATACACTCCACTTAGGAAAGAGTTATTCTAGGTATAAAATAAAGATTTATGAAGTTTCTATTTTATTATTTCTTCATATCAAGCTAGGGCCATTTTAAGCTCAACAGCACCTGGAATGGTGGTCCGTATCTGCTTGACCGCATCTCAGCTTTTTACCATCTAACTGGGTGCAGTCAATTGACGCACCAAATAGCAAAACAATCTTATTTAAAAAACTAAAATATCTGTTTTTTTAAAGAAGGTTTACTATATATCAAAGTCCGTTTTCATTGTTATATCAATTAAAAAAGATAAAATCAATCAAATTGTTATGAAATATTTAAATACATTTGCTTGAAATAGACACTTAGAACTTGTGACCTTTAAGCTGTGCATGCAATCGTGATCCTTAAGGTGATAAACATTTTCTGTCCCCGACTGTACTTATGACAATAGACAAAGAAACAAAACACTTATTAAAACAAATAATAAAATAATCCATAAAAACCAAGTTGAACACTAGAAACTTCAAAAAGTATTTTAACTTTTTAGTGACTCACAGTCGCTTGTGTCTACAGCGCACGTCTGAATATATTACCTTTTTACTAACAAGATTTGACACGTCTTCTAAAATAGTAAGGGTGGAAATGTTTCACTACACGAATAGGTACTAAGTACAGTCAGCTTCAGATCTATCTTGACGAACAAAGTGCTCAAAATGATCTTGATACCTCGGATTTAAGATCATTTTTGTAGTTGAGATCGTTCTGGCGCCGATAGTACCCACTTCAAAAAAAATAAGGGTTACAAAATTGAGGGCGTAAGAAGCCATCCACACGGTGTTACCTCAGCGTTCAGTGAATATTGATTTATATGTAACTTCGGTATATAGGTGATAGGATACACATGTATATATATCATCATCATCATCATATACATAACTACTAATCAAAATAAAAAAGCTAGTCCATTCACAGATTTTTTTATTTTTTGGAACTAGTATTTTAATGGTCGAATCACACAAACTAAAATTAGCTAGTGAATTGAAACTATAGATTGTAGTCATTTAAATAAAACTCGTCATTTAAAGACCTCACACACGTCTTACAGCAACTAACAGGCTATGTGGGTAGAAAATGCCTGGCAATGCGTCGGTAGCTTAATGGTCAAGGAGTCGGCCTTACGATCGAGAGGTCCCGGGTTCGAATCCTGGCCATTACATTAGGGTATTTGACTAAGTCGTCGATTCTTCCCAATACTAGTTAATATGATAGCTTGTTGTGAAAAAATACGCCTTGCAAAATAAAATATTGCATCTAAACTGAAACTATGACTTTTCATTACTTGAAATTCTCAAAAAAAGTCAAAATATAAACAATCAAATTCAATTCAAATATATAACTTTTTAGATTCCTCATTAAATTTTAAATAACTTTTATTATGAACTATATAAGTGTAAACGCAACGTAGACCGAGATAAATGCGATATTATCTTGCACTCCATACATTTTCACTACGCGCTACCGAAGCGTGACGTCACAATTTAGAACGATTTTGTATGGAGCGTTTTCGGGCGGCGCGCGGCGCGACAAATTGAAATTTTCAAAATCAAATACCTATCTTGAAAACTATTTGTCGTACGAAAATTTTACTTTTACAGTTCATTATATTATAAGACAGTGGTAATTTTTCGAAAGTAAAAAAAAATTAGTCAAATAGCCCATTTAGCTTAGTTGAAGGAGTTAGAGGGAATATTAATAACTTCGGTTCTAATATTAAACCAAAATGGCGCCCCCGCCGGGTCCAGGTACAAGGGGAAGGCCCAAGAAGTTCTGGTTTGACGTCGTGGAGGTCGACAGGTGTACAAATGGTTTCACTACCATGGACGACCAAGATTGAGTGAATTGGAGGAGGATGAGCCGTAAGTCGGACCCTGAGCTCCGAGGTCACCTTGGCCTCAGGTGTCATCAGGAAAATACGTCTCCATGAAGATTATGATGATTGAAATGCATGCCGTGTAGACGACTCTAAGGTTTAGTGCACATGATGGCGACTTCGAAGTACGAACGTGACGAAAACACTATGCGGACGTGACATATGACAGCGTGAATGCACACAAGTCGAAGATAGCACGTACGGTAGCTGGAAAAATAACCTCCTTTATATCACGACTACTGGGTCACGATTGGCATGCCTCACGATTATAGGTGCAACCAATAAAATATATGTAGTAAAAGCTCGTCAATAATGATTTTTTCAAATCGATCCGTTTAGTCGTGTGTTTATGTGTGTGATTGAGTAAAAACTATTCAAAGATTATCGCAAAATTTTACATTTACAACATTAGTAGTATTGTGATGGGTTACCTTTGTATGATCGAAAAGAAATTGCTAAATTTATCACAAAAAAATTTCGTATTTAATTTCATTTGCCAAATTATAACTTACCAAAAAATTTCTACACAAATACCTAATTACCGCAAACGTGACATTTCTATTCAGTCAATTATTTAGTCAATGTCTGATAACCTATCGAAGTCCCGAACTTCGATAGGTTAGGTTAGAAAGTATTCTACTTGAAACCGTTTCGGAAATACTGTTACCGTGTAAAGTGGTAACTAAATTGTCATCTTAAATAAAAGCAAATCTTGTGACCAAACGTTTAATGTCTGCAGATTGAAAGAAAGGGTGTACTAAAATTATTCCAAACATTGCATTGGTATGATAAAATATGTCCCAAATGCGTTCAGCAAAAGGCTCTCCCATTGTGGGGATGGTTCAGCTAAGAAGAAATAAATAAATCAATCATGAAGTAATCTTTTACGGGTACCTCTAATCTCCTACAATTCTACAATTCGTTTGTTGACGTTCATCGATTTATTATCTCTTTTCAACTTTAAGTAGGGCACTTGCTACTAGATTCAACATTTTGATACAAACTCAAAAGGCTTTGCCTCCAGGATTAACACTAATCCAGGATTCGTTATCGACTTGCCAAGTTTTGGATTTCTGTATCGAAACTTTTTTATAATTTCAAAATAATGTTTTTGACAATGATAGGCTAATTTTTGAACACTACGTTCCTGTCAAATGATGACCTGATTGATGACGGCGTCTAAGCAAAGAAGTAAGAACAGTATTGTATACCTCTGGACACTTATATTGATCTAAATCTATGGCTTGGTGAATTTGAGTTCGTCCAGCGCATAGCATCCCGTGCTATCCTCAAAAGACACCCCTGAAACATGTTCTGCGCACATTTTAGGTCCAAGAAATATCCCGAGCATTTCTTTTTTCAAGACGTCATAAGAGATCCCATTCTTACTCCAAGGGTCCTATAGAGGCAAGCCTATTGCTGACGATACCAACTATTTATTTACCTTACCTAAACTGCTCTATTATACGCATAATACTTCACCGAATGTAAATAACAAACATGTACCGTCAACAAAACACGATCCATTTCCCTTCTAACAACGAACCCAGCTTTATTCCTAACTCAATAAATAAACCTCCTCAATCTTATTGTGAACCTATAAACTATTTATATTGCACTTAACAAATAAAACGAACGTGCCCATTCACGTTTGTCTCTGAATTGCTAAGGGGCCTGAGGGTCAGGTCTGTCCCTCAATGGCTAGCGAATAACGAGCCCTCTGAAATGCGAAGGAAAAAACTTGGTTCAATCGAGACATTCTATTAAATAGAAAGAGATATTTCGGAGCTTGAAACATCTTTAGTTACGGACTGAGGAAATTAAGCTCGTTTCAATCAGGAGTTAAATTGCGATGTTTAAAAAGGCGAGGGTTAAACGACAAAGGAAAAATAGACGGTCTATGGGGTGAGATCGCGAACAAGTAGCAGTAAGTACGTGCAGTTACTGCTTGACATATTCCAAGTTACGGATCAGTCTACCACCAAAACTAATTCTTCTTCATCAGAGCGTTAATCCCAGTCGCATCCAAAGCTTTCAACTTGGCATCTGGCGTCCACTTTACCAGTCTAACTTAAATATTTACATAATTAAATATTGTTAAATGTGTCGTCGAAAATATGTATGCCTACATCAATTTTATTATTTCTCTCGTAACTTCAGTTCTGAAGGTAATTGTACAGTCAGCATCAGAAAAATGTTGACGAGTAGAGTACTCAAAATAATCTTAAAGCCAACATTTCAATATTATATTGATAATTAGAGTACTCAAAAAGTTGTAAGCATCCAGAGTAGTCAAACTATCTTAACAACCGGTCTTCCAGAAACATGTAAGTAAGCAGAGTGTTCATTTTCATATACACAATCACGCTACTCAATGGTATCTAGTCAAACAAAGAAAGACTATGTTGAAAAGAAACTATAACACGTAACGGAATAATCAAGAACCTTCCCGTTACAAATTGGAAACTGAAATGGTGCCCGAAAATTTCATTACGCACTATGACGAGACGTTTCTCTTTTTACCCAATCACTCTGTCAATATGGCCGACAATACGTTATTTCGACACTTGGAGACGTCTCGAGGTCTTACGTCACTTGATAGTAAACTTATTACCAAAGTGCCTCCTACTGTTAAGGTGAATGCAGACTCACATAACTATTAATAAAAACTTCAATTTGACAGAGTAGGCGACTAGGGTTTCCATTTTACAGTATAATATGAAGTATTCACTTGACGGCAATAGGCTCGTCCCTTATTACATGGGTAATCATAATTGGCGAAATGTGGCCTACCCATCTGGGTGTGAAGATATGAAAATATGACTAGGGCCTAATTAGGATCTTTAGAGCAAGTCAACCTTAACTGCTGATTAACGGATTAGGCTCTGATGCAGGTTGGGGTGTCAAACGGTGGTCGCTCCCATTAGAGCCAAGATAAATTACGTTAGGAGGGTAACAGAAGAGAGCGACCCCAGAGTCCAATAACCGGTATAACCACCGAGCTGATGATGATGATGACTTCACCTGATGGTAAAATATAAGTCTAAAAATAAAACAACCAACTCTTTCGTTATATTATAATATAACCTTTTCTTACACTGAAATCAGCACATTTAGCAAATAAAAAACAGGCGAAGAAATTTCGAACCTTCAATACGATAAAAGAAGAAGGATTGTGTCCTTCCCTGGATTTTATTAACTCGTTTTCATGAATATCTATTCGGGTAGAATGTTGTAATTGCTTTTATACCTCTTTCCCAGTGATCACAGACCTGAAATTCTAAATTCTGCTTAGATTTGGATGACGACGCTATATCAAAATGAAAAATGTATAATATCATCCTACTAATATTATGAACACGAAAGTTGATGAGTATGGATGAATGTATGTATTGACGGATGTTTGTTACTCTTTCACGTAAAAACTCCTGAATGGATTTTCATGAAACTTTACAATAATATAGCGCTACTACTCAATGGAACGGAGCAGTGATCATTAATGTTAACAAATTCGGCCGGCATCGGCATATACGCAGAAGTGACAGTGTGGATATTTCCGTTGCTGTTTATATAAATTGTATAAGAGGGTGTAGCGGGAACGGAATCAGACGCCAAGCGGGTGGAAAATAATTGGTGGTACGAAGTTCGCCGGGTCAGCTAGTCTTACTGAAATAGAAATGTTTCAATCGATCTAAAGTTGCAAAACTTGAGAATAACTCGACTGATTGGGATGATGTTCTTTTGTTCTGTTCGTAATAATTGTTAGGACAAGGTTTATTATGTAAATTTCGGGTAATCCAAAATACTGCTGCTCCTGAAATATGCGATTGTATAATTACAACGAAGCTATTTCACTTTCCGCTTTCGTAACTAAAAAAGTCTAATTTTTATCGATGTATATTTTAGTTCACTGTTGACCCAATTGTCTATTTAGTGTCAAGATCACGGGGTCAAGCCAGTGCCGCAGAAGCGAAGCATATCGACGCGTACATTTTAAAACTTATATATTCTTAACTATAACTTAATCGACTTAACATAAAAGCGTGCGTTGACTACTTCTAGTACTGGTTTATTCCAGAAATCCCCACCGACAAATTCCCACAAGTGGGGATTGTTACTTGTTTTCCTGAAATCCCCACCAGTGAAATAGACTCAGCCTAGTGGGGATATTTGGATTTTTTTTAGAGGTGCAGCCAAATTGACGTGTCCTTTATAAAAAAACACTCGCGTTTTTATTTTTGTTTATAATGAAACATATTTAATTAAATAATACATTAACGCATTTTTGTTAAATAATTTTAAAACAGCAACATCTGGTGGGGATTGTTACTTATTTTTCCAAAAATCCCCACTAGTCTGAATTTATGTAACTAGTGGGGATTACTGGAATAAAAAATAACAATCCCCACTGGTGGGGATTTGTCGGTGGGGATTTCTGGAATAATCCTTCTACTTTGCATGCAGAAATTGACTTTTTTATATTCATTCCATCTATTTACTGTGCATGGATGTAAAGAATTTTGGACGAAATCCAGGTGATAGGGACTCCCATTCTAGATGTTCCGATCCTAAAATGGTAATACACTAACTTGACAGCCTCGACAGATACTTTTTCACGCCTCACTTGAATAATCCCGGAATATAACGAGAATGGAAGTTGATGGCAATTTTGTCACGGATCTGCCTCTGCAGAAGATGTATACATGTTATTGCTACACCTATAATGATGACGCAACTAAAAATTCTAGTAGTTTGCCATTCAGTCATTTATATGCAATAACATGGCATTGCCGTTGCATTGCGTACTATGCCGCGTGGTTCCCGGCAGAGTAGAATTTGGGTCACCCTATCACTTCGCATGTGGTGTCGTACAAGGCAACTAGGGGATAGGACTGTTTAACAACCGATAGATATATATAACCCAGACTCAGCTACAAATTTAACGCATGGCTCGAGTCATTAATAATAACATAACATAACATAAACTCACGCTTGTATTCCCCGAAGGGGTAGGCAGAGGTGCTAGCACCCACATTTCGCCAGTTTATGTTCAGGTCCCAATGTAATATGTGGCGAGCCTACTTGCCATTAACCGGGCACTTATAAACCTGCGATAAATACACACATAACTTCGAAAAGCATCGAAAAGTCATTGGTGCAATGGACCTCGTCTCAGCAGTCCATTACCCATACCACTAGAATACCGCAGATTTTAATAATAGTGCCCGGTATATTGCAATAGGCTTACTACGTGGGACCGAATACAATGATTGGTGAAATTTGGGTGTTAATTCAGCTCTGCCTGACCCTACAGGGATAAAGACGTGATTATTTGTAAGTAACATGGTGTTCCGAGTTGGAAAACCCGTTGGGGATTTTGTCGAACGTCGATTTGAAGTCTTTTTTTTTTTCGTGCGGAAATCCCCTCGGATACCCCTCCTGCCGGAGCCGGAAGGGGAGGTTATGTCGGACTCGAACCGACTAAAACCGCACGCCGACTGTGGGTCTTGGTGCTAGGCCGGAGGTGAGGTTGTCATAGACATATCCCTCGCACCCCGGCTGACCCAGGGCCATCCCTTACGGTCTGGCCCTCCTCAGGAGGGGGGACAACGGTGTACCCAACTCGCCCCCGGAATGGGGAGGCGCACTATACAGCGCGCCGCCGCCGTGGCCTGCTTCTGCTGGGGTGACAGGCGGCTCCACCCGTCACCCCCAGGCCCGCGCTCATGGGGGACGGAGGTCAGTCAGTGCCCTCCGACGCCCGAGTTGACTGCGCGCGCGGGCGGCGCGATCCGCGAGTCTTTCTCGCTCGCGCCGCCTCTCCCGCGTTGATTTGAAGTCAAACCATCGACTGTTTCTGTCTACCCTTGCGTATTTATTTCAATATTTATATTATTCTAGCTCAATCAGTAACATCTAAATCCCTAAAACAATATTATATTACTTCAATATGTAGAAATAAGTAAAATAAATTTGTGTTCGTACGATTTCAAAATGTAATTCTCAATGTAACGATTCGTTCACACAGAATGTCCATGTTCACTCGCTTGTTTTAACAGGATCCGTGGTCACTGGAGGTGATGTTCACACCACATTTAAAAGACTGGAAGCAGTGTAACACCGTCGACTTAAAATACTGTAAAAAACAAATACAACTACTAACATACGTCATCAACGATTATAATCAAAACGGACCTGTAAAAAGGATCTAACAGATTGATTATTTTACTATATGGAATAGATTGTATGAATAATATTTAACAGCCAAACAATAAACTGGAGTCTAAAATCCCATCTATTCCCAGTCGTCCCCACCCTTTCATCCCCACTGGGGACAAGTGGGAAAAAAAAAGTTTCGTTCGTCCCCAGTGGTGACGATTGGGACTTGTATTTCCCACTCGTTACGCTTATAGACCGAGAGTCAAAATGCACCTATGCAATAAAACGGATCTGTAAAACTAACTGCTGTGTGTACGTACACTAACTTGTGAAGTAGTAATAAATTTGACTTTTCTACTAGACAGAAATTGGATATTACCTGAAATAGCACCTAGTACCAAATGGCTTCGAATTGGAATGTATGGCAAAGAGTAATAGGTACGTCTGCTTGTGAGATATAATTGTATATATTGATGACTAGCTTTTGCCCGCGGCTCCGTCCGCGTGGATGTCGGTTATCGCGACCAAACAAAGCCTATTGTCCTTCCTCAAGGTCTAATCTACCCCTAGACCAAATTTCATCAAAATCGGTTTAGTGGTTTAGGCGTGAAAGCGTAACATACAGACAGACAGACAGAGTTACTTTCAAACAAAGCCTATGTCCTTTCTCAAGGTCTAATCTACCCCTAGACCAAATTTCATCAAAATCGGTTTAGTGGTTTAGGCGTGAAAGCGTAACATACAAAAAGATAGAGTTACTTTCACATTTATAAATACTAGCTTTTGCTCGCAGCTCCGCCCGCGTGGAGGTCGGTTATCGCAACCAAACATAGCCTATGTTCTTTCTCAAGGTCTAATCTACCCCCATACCAAATTTCATCAAAATTGGTTCAGTGGTTTAGGCGTGAAAGCGTAACATACAGAAAGACAGACAGAGTTACTTTCGCATTTATAATATTAGTATGGAAGTATGGATTAGTATGGAGTATGGATTCCTTTATACAGGGTGATTATGTAGTCGTTTCGGATAGAAAGAATATGGGTTCACAGTTTCGATAGCAAAATCATCTGGAAGTATTAATTTGGCGATAAATTCCGAGATAAATTTCACGGCGCTATTTACTTGCAAAATATATATTCTAGAACTAGAATGAGAAGAAAACATATTTTAATTACAAATGGATTCTATCTACAGTTTATACACAATGGAGCTATGCATAAACATCAAAAAATATACGTGCGAATTGAAAACATCTGAACAGATATTTATTTTAGGAACTGTAGTAACACTTCGAATGTGTCGCTCAGCTAAAAGACTGCAATACATTAAGTGTTGTGACGTCATGTTTCCGAGTGACCTGGTTGAATTGTCACCTGTGCACAGCGCAGTGTCATGTCATGGGAAAACTAACTACTATTATGTGAGAGATCACAGTATAGAAATGTGAATGGCTGTTTCAATTGTCTAAATTTGATGGAATCCGATAGCTGTTGAGATACAAAATGAATTGTGACGTTGGCTAATTTATGAAAGAGAAGCTAAGCCAACGAAGCCCAGGATCAGCAGGCTTCACTGAGTAAGTAAGGCTCTCTCAATTATTAGAAAGGCTTTAGATGCAACTGGGATTTAGCGCTGTGAGGATGACCATATTGTGTCCACCAGTATACAACCACAATTACGCAAAGACCCTAGTTCAATGGGCTTAACTGTGATAAGGCACAGCTTAGCATCGGTACTAGATGGTAACTACTGCACTACTATTACGCAGTTTGCATATTTTTTTATACTTCTTAGGTGGCAGACACACAGCCCACCGGGCAGAAAGTGGTTGCCGTGGCCACGTGGCCTAGACATGTGCAATATCAGGGGCGTCATCTCGTGATGTCAAACCTTTTTTTTTGTTTTTACGTGCCGGAATGCGTTTAAGCACTTCACTCACCCCGATGTTTAGGGTAGGCAGCGCGAGTGTAACGCCCCTGGTGTTGCATACGTCCATAGGCCGCGGTAACCACTTTCCATCAGGTGTGCCGTGTGCTTGTCTGCCACCTAAGTGGTATAAAAAAATGTCCGTCGTCACCACATATCGGGAACAACATCTTCCACCATCGCCGTGTGGGTCGCCCGCCACTGATCGGCGGCAGGCCTGTCTCTGGTGCGGCAGAATAGAAGACCTTCTGCCACCCACCTAGGCAAGGCACAAGCGACACGACGTGCGCCTTCAACCTCGAGGCCTATGTAAGGGCAGCAAGCGCCCCGTACGTAGTAACATTTAGGAAGGAAGGAAGTCTACCTTTGTATTCCTTATTACCTTTGTATCCAATTAATACAAAGGTTACTTTTTTATTGTTTCAAACCCTATAAAGGTTCGAGATATTGCACAATTGAGACGCAATCGTGGAACCAAAAAATCTATAACTAACCCAATAAGGAAGGTAGATTGACAAATGGTTACGAGCTGTCGGCATTATTCTTTTTAACAATGTAACGGACGGACGCGTCTAATTATGGCAAAACCGACAGTTCTATTCACCAATTTCTATAGGAATGAAGGATATTGTTTGAATTCGTTCGGATTTTATCATGTTTTTGTGAGAGCGTAGCTTAGTCTTCTAGGCAATGATCACTGAAATTAATGTGAGAGTGAGTGAATGAAGAATGGGTTTTAAATTATTGAACGTGTCTCAATAATTGATTGCTCATAGATAGCAGCTTGGTATGGATTAAAGCGGCGGCAGTCGACAAACAGAAATGAACCATTTTTATGGTATAACTAACCATTTAGTCGACAGTGGAGCACGCTTGCCTAGACGTAACCTATTCACTCTATTCTTGAAATAAAGGTGTAGCTATCCGGAAACACAGGACACGTGGAAGATACATGAAAAAATCGCATTGTAAAAAATATATAACCCTAGCAGATGTTTGGTAAGGCAGCATTGCATTTAGCCGATCACTGTCCGCACATGCATTTTGAGAAAAACAACAATTGTTTTATTTTAAAAATATTACATAATTTGCAGGAAATTTCTCCTCAGCTGGACCCCGGTATGAGGAGGAGAAGATCCAAAAAGTGCTTTTGCCATTTAGAGGATGGCTTACGTGTCAATGATCTCATTACCATCGATGCCCAAGACCGCGCGAACCGAGGAAGGCCTCTGCTGCGACCGGGGCCGGGGGTAAATTAAATGATAAGGTCCAAATTTCTGAAATCTGAAACCATTCTGGACCAACAGATTAAACTTTTCCGTCAAAAACATATAAAAAAAAATATTCCGCATTGACCATTAAATCTGCACTTACAAAATGTTAATATAAAAAGAAATATTAAAGATTAGTTTAGCGAATGGAGCACCGCGGTTCAAAACGCGGCCCAGACCTGAGAAGACTCCGACAAGAAACTCGGGCAATTCCTTCTTTTTTTTTTGTCTATTTACAATATTAAACAATTTACAATACATGTCAGACTATCCATCATTCAGAAGCACAAAAAAAATCATAAAACTTCAGTGTGAGAGTTAGGGGGTAGTCTTAACCCACCTAAAGTTAAAAAAGACACAACTATCTCTTTCTTACAATTCGAAAACCGTATTTTTCTTTGTTAACACGCTTCGGCATTTAGAACATGGTGAGTCCCTAAAGCCTCGTTCACACTGACCGACCAAGATAAAACTACCGGAGCGAATAATGTCGCATTACAATGCATTGGGTGTCACGTTAGGATTACATGAATGTGTGTAATGGGCCGAAGACGGGGTACGAATAATGTGGATGCGACCTTGCTTAAGAGCAATGGTATGAATATTAATGGGAGATTGTTAGAGTTTTAGCAGTTCAACTGTATATGTCCTTCGTTTTGAATCCTCTAAGTAATCAAGTTTACTGAGAAATGACGGTAAGTATTTTATTACTTGTGACGTAAAATTCTCGGAACATGCTGTATAAAAAAAGCCCTTGTAGCCAATTGTAACATATACCTAACTAAAGAAGCCACACACCAAAACTAATTTTCTACGCATACAGCAAATAACCAAAAAAAATTCTTCTTGGCAAAACATAACTAAGTCTTATCCCCTGTAATATTATCAGCATCAGTTTTGTTCATTATTTACAAGTGAGTAGGCTCCTTAAGTTAACCTTTCTTTTTTCTCGCGGAAGTCCCGACGCATTCCTCCTGCAAGCGGCGGAGTGGTTAGAACCGACTCGAACTGGTTAGAACCGCACACTACCTCAGGTCTGAAATACCGAAGTATTCCCCTTTATTATATTTCCCTCACACCCCAGCTGGTCCTGAGCCATCTTCGGTTTCAACAACCCCCTCGAGTCCTTAAAATGAGATGAGACAGTAGTCAACTGTGAGTCAATCAATCAAGTGACAGAAAAAATCTTTTTTTTTTGTTTGTCGTATCCACCCTATTCTAGCATCATAATTGGCCTGAGACTGAAATCTCTGTTGACCAATCACAGGCAACCGTTCTAATTGGACGAATAATATATTCCTTTTTGGTTCTCGGCGATCAGAAGTTATTGTGTGTATAATGGAAATACGAGTTTTGTATCGAATGTCATTGAAAAATCGGACGAGAAAGTGGATGCTGGCAGAGTGTTATTAAAATTGATGGAATATGTGACAAAAATACTGCTCACAATTTTACAATGGAAAACGATACTATAATATAGGTAACGTGGTGTTTTCGGGTGCAATAGATATACTTTGATGCTACTTTTTATATTGTAAGTTATACGAACATTGATGAATACTGATAATGAACATATTGCTTGTTTTAATTTGTTTATCGAAACAAAAAATATTTAAGGTCAGGTATTTTCCTAAACCATCTTACCCTTTATCGTAATAATGCAAATTGCTAATAATGGTATTATGTATTTCGTTACCGATTGCTGACCGCAGCAGCAGCAGCAGCAGCAGCAGCAGCAGCAGGCGCATGCAGCAGACATAGCGTACAGTGAAATATACGGTTTAGGCGCATTAGGACTAATTCTCATTATCTCAACCGAAGACTCATTATGGCCACTACTCATTTTGGCTACTTCTGATTAGGGCTTCTTCTCCCTTGGGCTACTTCTCATTAGGGCTACTTCTTAATATTTGGGAATGCTGATTGAAATAACATGAACATGGCTTTTTTATTTAATACGTTAATTGACTGCACCATGCTAAATGATTTTTATCTTCCTATCTACAAAGTTATTCCTATTTTTTTTTTGTGAAACAATTTTCGAGAGACTGGGATTCTAAAAGTTCTAGGCTTGGACTTTCTTTGGGGGTGTCAAAAAATGATAATTGAACATCTATATTTACGTATGGTCACCACGCAAGACAGATAATGCCGAGCTTTAAACTCCATATTTATTTGCCCAAAACTCTCGTGAAACTGAACCTCGTACTATGTGATTAAATCAAATATTTGAAAAGGGCTTAGCCGCTAGGGAACACAAACAGTCTGGCTTTCAACCAATAAGGGCAATTGCAATTGCGGAGGAACTCCACGACGCATTATGTATGTAAATATTTTATTAATATCTTTATTTTCTTTATTTTATTTTGTCTCTAGCACCTTGTATGATTGAATAAAATTAATAATAAGGGCAACACAAATTGTCCGAACTTGTTTTTTTTTTAAGTTAAAACAACACAAAAATTTATATGATACCAATCAACGACGACCAATGTGGCGTAGCGACAGGGCCTTCGACTAGTAATTCAAAAGTTGCGGGATCGATACCCGCTTTGGCCAATTTGCTCTGTGGCGTAGTAGTAGTGAACGCGACTGCTACGCATGAGGTGCGTGTTGTATCCCCGCTCAGTGCAAATATCTGTATTCATGAATATGGCTATTCGGTTCCGTATCACAATATCTAAAGTCACTTTAACTATTTTCAAGACAACTACGGTTGATTCACATATTGTCATAACGCATATTGGTCGACTCGACTACTGGTCATAATGTTGAATAAACTAAAATTATTTGAACTAACGGACGATTAATATAATATTAATTTAATATAATGTTCTTTTAAGATATTGTACATGTTGACTATGTTATTCGCATTGGTCTGGGTGTTTCTACGTATAATATGTAAAAAAAAGTATTTATGCATGTTTATTCGCATTCTAGATTCCATAACACAATTTAGTTAAGCTATGCTGACCATGGGTCTAGATAGCGCTGGGTAGATTGTTAAAAAAAACGGTATGTATGAATTAATATGACATGTAATTGTAACTTTACAAATTCTTCATTAGCATCTACAAATATAATCGTAACTTTATAGCAATTTCTTTAAGATTTCTTTAAGTTAATTATTCTACTTCGACACCGGGTTACTTTTAGTTGCGGTAACAAGTGTAACAATAACATCTAAGTACACGGAGAGACTCACAGCAAATGGTCCACTGTGCGTGCGCACCATTACGTATTCGCTGAAGGAGACGCCGGACGCGTGGGCAGCCGGCGTCTCCTTCAGCGAACAGGTAATGGTCGTGAAGGAGACGGCGGAACGGGAGACGCGGCGCGAGCGAGAGTGACTCGTGGATCACGCCGCCCGCGCGCGCAGGTAACTCGGGCGTCGGAGGGCACTGACTGACCTCCGTCCCCCATGAGCGCGGGCCTGGGGGTGACGGGTGGAGCCGCCTGTCACCCCAGCAGAAGCAGGCCACGACGTCGGCGCGCTGAAAAGCGCGCCTCCCCATTCCGGGGGCGAGTCGGGGACACCGTTGAGGTGTTGCCGGCCGTTGAGGCTGGGTCAGCCGGGGTGCGAGGGATATCTAGATGACAACCTCACTTCCAGCCTAGCACCACGACCCACCGTCGGCGTGCGGTTTTAGTCGGTTCGAGTCCGACATAACCTCCCCTATCCGAGGGGATTTCCGCACGGAAATAAAAAAGTACCCTTAGGGAGCCGCGGCGGGTTAACCCGCTCGAATCCTCTAGAAATTTTTATGTGAGATTGTGAAAAAGCATCTGATGAGGCTGACAAACTGACGGCCACTATTGTTTGTTTGACCCTCGTGTCTGAGATCTTGCTTTCAGCTTATATCAGGCGAGTTGAAGTCATATTGACGTGTCCTATATAAAAATAAATTGATCAATTTTTTAACCAGTATGTAGTTTGAATAATTCCATGAATCTATTATTATTTTCCGAGCTGTTGTCTCTATCTACACCGAATGGAAATCGGCATGAGTGCTTGTATGTATTATTATTTTCAAGATGCCATGAATTCCTATAATAATAACCGTTTCAACCCAATATCTTGGAGCATAACGGTTATTTACAAGTTAAACTGAGATAAAAGCTTTGTATTCGTGAAAGTGTATCCATTACCATATAACAGTTACGTTGAACTTGATTGAGGTAGCGAATTCGAGAGGGTAACCGACAGAATAACCACAGTTTTGCGGTTATACGGATATTCCTATTGAAACAGTGCGTTTTATCGTAAAAGCCATTAGTACTATTATCTATTCTGTGCCATTGGCTTGGTAAAGGTTACCCCACTACTCCGCTGGTATACTCTTTGTTAACTTTGACAAAATGTCAAGTTTGTTGCTTGGTGAAATCAGTAAAGATTTTTTTGTGAAGGCCCGTCAATATGCAGAAAGCTAAAGAGGGAGTGGCAAAAAAGAAGGTTACCAATATACTACATTACAGTTTTGATTTCCTTGCGATTCAAAATACATCGCGAAAAGGAAGCGCTCAAGTGGAATTTGAACCCACGACCTTTCCCTTACAGGGGGAATGCTCTTCCAACTGAGCTATTGAGCCACACGGGAATCACTTCAAATTTCCCTTCTTTTTATATCCGTCTTTAAGAGCGACGGTGGAGCCATCTACCAACTTTCTTACAAATTGTTGGAACCAATTAATGATTTTTCAACCATTTTAAAACATTGATTTATGATGACTGCGCCCAAATATTTGAATGATTTTTTTATAGAATTTATTATGCTAACCTTTGAAACGTCGGGAAAAAGAAGCGTTCAAGTGGGACTTGAACCCACTTGAGTGCTTCTTTTTGCACTTCCTTGCGATTGTTTAATTATCCTACACAAATACAACTTTAAACCGTTGCAGATCTATTTTACATTTATTTTAAACTTGATATCTCTACGCGTATCTGAGAATAAAGAGAAACAGAGGGACGGAAAACATAACACGAACAGAAAACAAATGGGGGTTTTTTGAGAGTCTGCAACTCATTACACCTATTGTAGTCAAAATATATACAAAATTGATTACGTATAGCGTTACGTAATCAATTTTGTATATATTTTGACATATATACTTTTTACGACGGAGAATCATAAATAAGTACTTCGCTCTGAGAGGATGAAATCGGATTATGTCGGATTTTTACCCTTAATCGGTAAATGGTAAACTGAATTCGAACTGTATTTTTCATCACAATATATCGGCATAGATCCTCGAATGCCGGACATGTTTGGATTACTGATAAACATTTTGTTGGTATGCAAGAATATATGTTTTTGCTTTGATAGGTAGCCATATCAGGAAAAGCACTCGTAGATATGATGACATATGCTAGATGGTATAGCATTTTTTGAAATTTGTGAATGAAACGAATGACTGCACAGAACTTCTTTATTGCACTGCACTATTGTGGGTGAAGGGGTGGTTTATAAGATGGTGAAGGTAATTAATAAGAGAATAGGCAAAAATCCCTACATCCCCGATAGACTGCAGGCCATACCGAGATTTATCCATCGTGAATCTCAGGTGACCTCAGCTACACAGCATTACTGACGACTTGTATTGTATGTTACCTTACTTTGTATACTTCCTTACCAAGAAATACCTAGGTACATACTTTTTAAGGTTCAGTTTGTAATCGCAGAGCGATGAAGTCCTAAGTTTGGAACAAAATTAATAATAAAGCCATGTCGGTAAAAGAATAAAAATAGGAACCTTTTAAACAATACAATCAAAAAACAATTAATAAAAGTATAGCCAGCTAAATGTCTCAAAAAGTATGTCTCTGAAGGGTCGCCTACTACAGGGCATTGTAGGAATATTGGCAATAACCTCTCGTGGATAATTGAGTGGTGCGCCCTCCGATCCCATTAAGGGATCTGTCAAAATACGTAGTCGATAATCGTCTAGGCGCGTCTCTATTTCTCCATCTTAGTTCGTCGGAGCAACGCAACCAGCGATGTTTTATCCCCAAAAAAGACTTTCTCATATGTTAGTCATTTCATTTTTTATTGCCACTTAATAAAGGATTACCTAATTTGTGCTTACTTGGTGGTTGTTTATCTCAATAGCGCACTGAATAGTTACATGCAAAAGTAGATTAAGGTAGAAACTCAATTTTACTGCCGAAAAATTCTTGAACTGACGTTGATCCCAACGGTTCAAGACCTAAAAGCCTCGCCACGTGTTATGGTGTTTGCTATTCTTGGACTCGCATTAAAGGATACAATTAAAAAATGAGGTCATCCGATAACGAGCTATATTACCAACAAATCTCGAATAACCATACTGACACATAACCATTGCCGATCTGATGGCGAAGACAGAGGCACTCGTGACACAGGGACATCTAGCACGAGTGCGACGGCACTCATTGGACATGTACCTCCTACCAACCATTAATGTTATTCCTTATTAGAGAATACGATCAATGTAGCTGAGTTTTGGGCTGGTCACATCTAGACATTTTAAATTGCTACCATTGACACGAGAAGAAGAAGAAGAACGCGCTAACCTTGATTGCTTACAGCTATAAACTCAATTTCAACAGTACAAAACCAAATTAAAATGGAAGCAGAAATTCAGCCCTATTTCCCAGTCATCCCTAAACGAATACACAGCATAATCAATGATGTTAATGTAGTTTTACCGCAGAAAATTATAGGTAAACTCTCTCGAACACTGAAAGCTCTGGTCAGTGCGGAGTTAAATGCATTTCGCCTAGGGGTATTTTAAATATCCCTAGGCCAAATGCATTTAACTCTATCTCATAACATTAACTCTAATCTAAATAGACATACATCCATACATAAACTCACGGCTGTATTCCCCGAAGGGGTAGGCAGAGGTGCTAACACCCACATTTCACCAGTTTATGTTTAGGTCCCAATGTAATAGTTGGCGAGCCTATTGCCACTAACCGAGCACTTATAAACCTGCGATAAATACACACATAACTTCGAAAAGCATCGAAAAGTCATTGGTGTGTGCCATGGTAAGCCTGGGATCGAACCCGAGACCTCGTCTCAGCAGTCTATCTATATGGCTAAACTCATCTAAATATCGTATATATTATATAGATACCCCATGCGGCACTGAAATGCGTATTTATTTCTGATAACATTGGAAATGTGAAGATGTTTTTAAGTGTGAATGTTTTTTAATCAATCATGCTCAATCGGCTGAACGAACGAATCTGGCTGGTAGATTATTTTCCAAATAACACATAGGTTTCTTTTTATCCTAAGAATATGTTTGCCCTCGGTTTCACTCGCGTAATGAAGTTTTCACTTTCCCCATAGAACCGGTCCTGGGTTAAAAATAATTAATAATATCATCCAGGAGACATCGATGGGGAGGAATTCTTCGACCCCTCCCCCCTCCCCCTTTTTACCTGTTTTATATTCTCTAAATATTTTAGCTTAGGTACTAAGTTAGTTTTAGTTTAATATTTAAAAAAAACCTTGTATTTAATCTCTGAATAAATATTATAATTCACTTCTAGAATATAAATCTTTTCAACGGTAGTACATTATTGAGTAACAAACATGTTAACATATTGGCAAACTTACCCATTTTTACTTACATTTACAATTAACACATTAGTTGAATAAATCGCTTATTTTGCGGCCACAACTTTAGAATATAACACACTTGTACACAAAGACACAATACTATCGCATTACACATTGAATTTAATAACTTGAAATAGTTGCGGCAGTGCATTATATGTGTTATCTGATAATAATATAGGTACTCACATCTTATACTCTATTATAAACAATATAGATTTGAATATATACCATAATATTACCTATAAAGATGAAGAATTAGTTTATTTAGTTTGCACGAGCTTATCTCAGGAACTATTGGTTCGAGTTGAAAAAATAGTTTTGTGTTGAATAGTGCGTTTACTGAAGAATCTCTGTGAGCGGAGTAGTAATCATAAATTTATATGTCTATGTCCTTTCACAAGGTCTATTCTACCCTATACCAAATATCATCAAAATCGGTTCGATGGTTTAGACGTGAAAGTGTAACATACCAACAGACAGTTACTTTCGCATTAAAAAAAATAGTATGGAGTCTGTTATTTTTCCGAAAATTATTATTAATTATTACTAAGTCGTACATAATTACTCAATATATATGCACAGTAAAATCTCGCATTATGGTACTTATCCAGTCCTAACGAATATACACTTACACTTACCCACATTATTTTATTACTGAACCAGAAACCAGAAGCCAGAACCTGAAGTCACGCGGCTGCTAAGTAGAAGGGATAATATATCCTACTAATATTATAAGTGTCTGTTAAGATATTTGGATATTTATTACTGTACTATTTAAGTTTTTCATCGAGATTTTTTTATCGAGTACCCGAAATCTACGAGAATGTATGAAAACAATTATGAAAGTAGAAGAAGTGAATGGTCTATGCCAGTATCGTAGCAAGTGGAAAACTGTAGTCTCTGCCTACCCCGCTGGGAAAAAGACGTGACTGTATGTATGTATAGAGATTTATTTGTGTTTTATTAAATTGAGGAGATGGCATCACCGTTGAGAGCTTATGAATAAAAAATCGCAGCAGAACACTTTTCTCACTTTCTAAGAACACTTCTATCCCTTTCCATAATATATTACTTCTCAAAGGTTTCATAATAGAGAACTTACATTAAGCTAAGCTCATTTTTTCTTCATTTACTAGGTATGTATTATTACACGCAATTTCTTATTACTTATTTATGTGAAAGATAGTATTAAGATAATAGAATACAGTAACAGGAGTTTTGTTTCAATGAATAAAATTCGCGTCAAGTTTCAACAGCACAATGTAAAACATAATTGTGCCTCTGAAAATGGCGTTAAAAGTCTTCAGTAACAGGCCGTACATAACAGGCCGTTCACAGCTACAAAAACTCCTATAAATCATTTCTCGAGCTTCGCAATAAGCCGTCAATAAATAAAAAAACAAAAAAAACGCTATTTATTGAAACAGAGCAAATAAATAAAGGAACAAAAGGCCGGCAGGTTTTAATTCGTTTGATCCGTTTGGCCACAGTACAAAGTGAAAAAGCCAAAATTGCGACTACCCTCTGAATACGAGCGGTAACGATCAATACAACTTTTAATTAAAACTGTAAGGCATACCTATCGTGGACAAATTAATACTTAGTATTATGAATAGAAGGAACGTAATAAAGCTTTGATTGTACTTAATTCGTCAAAGGGAAGTCGTACGGATAATATACACGTACAATTACAAACTGAAACGTCACCTCTAGAAATAATTACCTTTGGATGTAGAAAAACAAATTGGATATTAATTGACTGTGTAGTCAATTAATACCCAATTTGTTGTGTATGCACGTTGTATACGTAAAGTAAATCAAAACGATAAAATAAGAACAGACGCAACTTTTACCTTTCTTAATGAAAGAAGCTCGGTTAAATAATTTAGTAGGTATAACTATAGGAAAACACGCAATAACCAAAAAAATTGGTTATTTCATAAAGTTTCCTTATAACTTAAAAAGTAACTAACTTTAATTACTGACTACAGTAAAATACCAAATTGTGACGTCATAATATGTTTCCGATGATTACACAGTGTCTGACATTCGGAATTCAAAATTTCCTCTCATTTCACTTAGGGGCCGTGATACAATTGGGTATTATCCTATAGTTAAAATAAATAATCTAACCGAGCTTATTAAATTTAGAATGGTAAAAGAGCGGTAAAAACTTCGTCGGTTCTTATTTTATATTTTTTATATATTTTTAATCATCCACCCAACCTATAATAGTAACTAATTTGACTATTAAGTATAATATATATATTATGACGTCACTAAATCTTTTTCAAACGAGTTACCTTAAAACTTATCGTTTTGACGTTTAGTAAAAAGTAACTAGTCACTAGAATACCCAATTCTTGTTCTAAAAAGTTTGTCTAATAGTAGGTGTGTATAAGTACGAAGTCTAGTATAGGTACGAAGAAGTCATTACATGCACGTATATCTTCTCTGCTTGAACCTACTTCTGGACCTCGCAGTAATAATGTTCCTAAAGACAAAATGAGTTATGTTCTTTATATAAATAACGAGTAGTTAAGGAAATATTATAAAGACGAATTGTCTCATGATAAATGTCTTATTTGGAGTGCGAATTACGTGTGTAGTACGCCTCGCACGAATTAGCAATGCCATCAATCAACATGACTAGTTGAAACAAAAACCTCTTCAGGATCCGTGACACATGGTAAAGAAAGATTGTAAACAAAATATATAACCTTATTTCAACAGATATTGAAACGTAATTAATTTAGTAACTGTTATAGGTATTTATGACTGGCATGTATCGACTGCTTTCATATGCTTACGCGAAAACTATGCGCGTCCATGGTGCGTCGTGTGCGGGTCAGCCCCAACATCATCCTGGCGTGTATAGCCAGTAGACTCGACTGTACATAATTGTCAATCACTGCTGCAGGCTCTCCACATCTCTGTTGAGCCTAGTGATTGATAATATACATAGTTAATTCAATACAGAGATACATAATACTACTAATATAGAATAAGAAAATTGTTACTAACCTAAAAAGAAAATGATTCAATGTTATTTTAATAAAAAAATTATTTATTATTAGAATACAGATGAACGAATGGATGATGAATGAATCATTAGGACATAGAGCTAGATTATATTCTCAATCGTCTGGGTTACGTAGTAAGTGAAGAGCTTGACAACGTTTACCAAGTTGATCAGTATCTTCTCGCCGGCACCGGTACGGAAACATGTCTTCCGCAGCAGTGTCGGAGAAAAGAGCAATTCAGCCTAGATGCAACCATCATCAGGACCTTGTTGGTGCTGGCCCGCACCCTGCGCACCAGTGAAGCCGCACGCACACGCATAGTCGCATGGAAACAAGCAGTGCGCGCTTCCGCAAACATCCCCGAAGCGCTGCAGTGCCGGGGCAGCCCCAACAACATCCTGAGACTATTGTTATACAGGACGCGGAGGTCGCTGAACCGTTTCTTGGTGTAATCGGCCCATAGGCTGCAGGTGTATAAAGTTGTACAATATGCTCTGAAGAGAGTTATCTTAGCTTGCGCCGAGCAACGCGCGAACCTACGGGCTATCATGTTTGCTCTGATCGACAGCGACCTCCGCTCCCTGTCGATGTCCTCGTTATCCTTCAGATCCATGGTGACAATATGCCCAAGGTATTTAAAACTTTCCACCCTATCCAAAGGCACACTATTTAATGTAACTGAAGGTACATCCTGCGGATACATACTACTAGCCTTAAACACCATCCACTGACTTTTCCTCGCATTGTACTGCAAGCCGTGACCACACGCATACTCCTCGCATATCCGCAACAACTTTCTAAGGCCGCAGACCGAAGCGCTCAGCAGCACCATATCATCTGCATAACTTAGGTTATTGACGCAAACATCATCAATATGACAACCGATATGTTGACTGCTGAGGGCTTCGATCAGTCCATTTATATACAAATTAAACAGAGTGGTAGATGTGATCCCACCCTGCCTAACACCACACTCCAACCGATATTGGTCTGAGATAGCTCCCGCCCATCTGACACTG
The DNA here is from genome assembly GCA_914829495.1 of Eilema sororculum. NCBI lineage: Eukaryota > Metazoa > Arthropoda > Insecta > Lepidoptera > Erebidae > Eilema > Eilema sororculum. The sequence goes on from OU618532.1 coordinate 8,515,320, forward strand.
TTGACCTGGTTCGCGTACCAGTACTGGAAAATGCTGACCAGCTCCCGGGGCATATTAATGTCAATCAGCTTCCGCCAAAGCAGGTCATACGAAACCAGGTCAAATGCCCTGGACAGGTCAAGGAAACAGGCGTACACGTCTTACGATCAGTGTAGTATTTGACGGTTTGCTTAAGACACAATATAGCACTTTCGGTCGAAAGCCGGGGACGAAAACCAAACTGGTTATCGTGTAAGGTAACAAACTGTGTCATACGTGCAATGAGCAAACCGTCAAAGACCTTCGCTATAACAGTGGCCAGAGATATAGCCCTGTAGTTAGATTTGTCGGTAAGATCGCCAGTTTTATTTTTGACTACAGGCACTACCACTGTCCTCATACACGCATCAGGTAAATAAGAATGGCACACACATAAAGTATAAAACATAGCCAGGAGCCTATAAATATGGGGCCCGGCATGTTAGAGGTGCTCGATGCTGAGGCCATCGTGCCCTGGGGACTTGCCTCTCGCCATTCCTTTAACAGCTTTGGCTATATCTTCAACACTAAAGACAGTTCCTACCTCTCTTCCGTTCACGCCAGCATCGAGCACCTCCCACGTCGCCGTCATATTGGTAGATGACTCCACCGTCACCCGAAAGACGGATAAAAATAGAAGGGAAATTTGAATCCCATCGGGCGTGTCTCGGTGGCCGAGTTGGTCAAGGCATTCCCCCTGGAAGAGAAAGATCGCGGGTTCGAGTGCCCGCCCGAGAATTTTCATTTTTCCCTATGCATTTGATTTGTATAGTTACCATACTTAATGCTGTGAAAATTCATTCAAACGTAACCACTCAGTCGAATAAAAATAACAATAGTATCTGGAACGTAACCGTTACCCATTGAAGTTGTGCAACCTTATAAGCAGTGTGTATTACCAGTGTGTTTACAATGAAATCACTTTCCGAACATACATTTATAACAATTCGAGGATGATTAATGTTTACGAAATTGATATTTAATTGCTGGTAAACATCGTGTATCGTGACGGTGGCGCCACGCTGCGGTGTTTAATGACGTAATTTATGACGTGCGACACTTGTATTAATGAATACGTTCAATTGAAGCCCTTAATCAAGATTATATTATTTAAGGTTGTGTAAACGGATATATCCTGCGAGTTAAAAAAGAGCAATGGTGCAGGAACCATATTTCTTTTTTTTTTCACTCACTTTCTCTTTATTTCTCTACCTCTTTGTCTGTTTATAGCTGGTTGTAGCTATGAGGAGGGGCTTAGAGTCAGTAAATGTGAAAATAACACTTACCTTGTACGAAGGTACAAAGTGTACGTGCATATTTATGGATAGAAACGTCCAGACCAATGTGAATGTACGTATTCATGCATACAAGTAAAGATTTCGACAAGCTTTCTTTAAAGCGATATAATTATTTTAAGTCTCGGTTTTTATAATCTGAAATCTAAAAAGTTCATAAATTCTTGATAGAATTGAAAACAATCCCATCCCTTTCCGTGAGTGTCAGATAGTGCGAAATTATAATCAAACGTGCAGCCTATGATAAATGAAAACCTTTTGACGGCAATTGGCTTGCCCGAGTGAAAAGTAAAAAGTAAACTAAAATATCCGTGTTGATACGCTCTATCCCTGCAAGTAGTGAATACACCACGACCCTCAGTCGGCGTACAGTTTTAGTCGGTTCGAGTCCGACATAACCTCCCCTTCTGGCTTCGGCGTGGGAGGTATGGTTTCTGCACGAAAAAAAAGCCTGTAGTGGGTAATCAGAGGCTTCCTTCCGTAGACACAAACATAAACTAAATTATTCATAGGAAGAGTAAAAGAGCTATCCAGGCTTCAAAGTGCAAACTTCGCAACCACATGAAGAGAAAGAACCTATTTTAATTTCATCCCGTGTCTTAAAACAGTTCGCAAAGAACAATTATATTTAATAAATTCAAATTAGTGAGTAAATTTAGTAAACGGATTGAAAATTCTCGCTCTAATTACAGTAGGTCGAGCATCGTATTTGAAGTAGTCCTGCTATAAATACTTTACGATCGGAGCTTAGGCGGTCTTTTATGAGTGACGTTAATTGCACCACTCACTTAACACCGAAGGATTTGTTCCGGGTATTTGCTGGGTGTATTAATTGCTCCTGAGACGTTCCAAATATTCGATCAGCATACTACTGTTTGATGAATTGTGGTCGATATTGATGGAAGATGCTTCTTGATTATAGAAGTGCCGAAATGAAATGGTGGGAGAAGAAGAAAGAATTTGATACAGAATTAAAAATAAATTGCGGAAAATAAATAAAGTCAAATAATTCCTAAAATTAGTAATGAAATTCGTCCAAATCTTCATTGACATGAATATTCCTAGAATGTGGAGCTATAAATAGCATTGCATTTTTTCTTTTTTTTGTGCATATAAATATCCAACTTTCTGGTTACATATTTACCTTATTTTTTTTACTTTTTTATTTACTCTATTCTCAATAGTTCGGTAGTGTTTTAAAAGAGGAAGGAAGGCAAAGGCATTACTATCACAATCCTAGTTTCAACACAAATACATATGGAAAATTCGACAACAATGTTTTGATTTACTTGCAACCAGTAACATTTCGGTGAAATTCATAACTATTTCATTGTGTGAAATTTTTGTTATGGCATTTATTAATGATATAAAGAGAAGGGAAATTTAAGTGATTTAGGTGTGGCTCAATAGCTCAGTTCGAAAAGCATTCCCCCTGTAAGGGAAAGGTCATGGGTTCAAGTCCCACGAGCGCTTCTTTTTCCCGATGTATTTCATTGAAACCAAAAAACTATGATCAAAAATCCAATAAACATATGTTCAGTAGATAAAAAAGTAAGTAAATAGAAATACATACATTCATACATACATACCTACATACACTCACGCCTGAAAATACCCGAAGGGGTAGTCGTATTATGATTTTCTGTCCCAACAACGTAATAGGGGGCGAGCTTATTGCCGTCTAGCGGGCACTTTGTCTTGGGCTGTACGTTTACTGTGTGATGGAGAACAGCCCTATCTCTTAGTCGCCTTATATGACACACTCAGGAAAAGACGGGGTGGTCCTATTCTACTCCACTGAGAATCAACACACCACGGTATGTAGAAAAGAGCACATAATCTGAAAAAAAAAGGTATATTTTCATTTGACAGCCTCTGTGGCGTGGCGGTAGTGCACGCGACTGCCACGTAGGAGGCGCGGGTTCGATTCCCGCTTAGTGCAAATATTTGTATGCATGAATATGGATATTTGCATTGGTCTGGGTGTTCTATGTATAATATTATGTATATATTTACAAAAAAAAAAAAAAAGTATCTAAGTATGTTTATCCGCATTCTAGATTCCATAACACAAGCTTAATTAAGCTTACCATGGGTCTGGATAGCGTTTTACTACTATTGAATAATAAGTGTACCGAATAAAAAAACCCGACTGCCACTGAAAAGATCGAAATAAGTTTGCTAGCAGGCGTTACTCTTGCCAATAATAAACCGAAAGAAAATTAATGGGTAACGCCTGCTATCAAACGTATTTCGATCTTTTCATTGGCAGTCGGGTTTTTTATTTTTTTATTATTTGTTAACTTTTTGTATTCTCCTTCTAATTTCCTTCATTTTGATACCCTACTCGATTAGTTTGATTAAAAAATATTTTTAACAACATACGTTTTGGCACCAAAAATCCACCATTTTGATTTTCTCGAAATTTTAATGTATCCTAATGTCACTCACACAATCACAACGAATCAAATGACATGTCCAAATCCGTCAAGCCGTTCAGGCTATAGGCCGTGCCAAATACATGGACATATATACAGACGTACATAGTCTCGACTTCCTTCGGCAATCGGGTAAATAAGTAGTGCAATAGCATTAAATAAAACGAGGACAAATTTATACACTTTTTACCGCAGGAGAAGACGGAGAAAAAACTGATTGAATTACAAATAGCAGTCTTGAGTCACCTTTAGATACGATGGATACGATTTAACGTTTAAATCTAGAGAATTAAAAGGGCGACAATAAAAGTAAAAACCCCCCAACCTTGCCCTAAAATGATTACCGCAGCGCCCTCTAGTGGTTTGTCACCATAACACCTATCTAAGAACATGCACCAATCAAACTCAAACCAATCATTGCAAACTGCATCAAAATCGGACTAGTAGTTTTGGAGAAAAATGCAACATTGATTTGCATTAAAAGTGCTTGCTGTAGCGCCCACTGTTGAGTTGTCATTGTAACATCTATCTAAGAAGATGCTCCAATTAAAGCCGAACCCATAACTTAAAACTGCATCAAAATTGGATTGGTAGTTTCGGAGAATATGGCAACATAAATTTGCGCAAACAAACACACAAACATCCTCTCACCCCAAACGCGTATACCGTCTCCGTTCCGTCGTGGGTAAAAATAATTCTATGTAATAATATTTACAATTATCCTCTTTCATGAAAATTTGCCTTCAGCTTACCGTCAGGCTTAAGTCATACTGACATGCCCTATACATATATTTACCAGTTCCTTGGATTTCTTCTCCGGGAACGACTACTATCCGACCTTTCACCAGAGCCTCGTTCATTTCTTAGCAGAGGCAGTGGTTGCTCTGCTGCAGGGCTGTTACAGGGTCTTATTAACAAGTTAAAAAGATCCTGTACACCCCGAGGTTTATTACAGAATATGGCTTTTGATGAGTTTCTTACACCAGAGCAAAATAATTCCAAAACCCCAAACGCCTCGTCGTCTATTGTAAAGAGAGTCTAAAGCAAATAACAAGCAAAACACGTTAGCACCAAGCAATTTGCATTTCACCTCTTGGTGAAATGCAAATTGCTTGGTCCATGACCATCCAAGGCAAAGATTTTGGAGATATTCCAGTTTTCATGGCTAATGAAGATTGTGTGGCAATGGCAATGTTTAAAGCTAATTTAATTATCGCTTTTGATTGTGAAAGTTTAACATTGTGACATAAGTAAAATTTGTGTAACTTTTTTTACACGTTACAACATATATAAGAATCAGGCTGGTTAATGCTTCGGCCGTTCGTACGATGTAGTACCATGCAGAAATAAGACAGTTAATTACATACATACATATTCTCACCTATAGATCCCCGAGAGGGTAGGCAGAGGTGTATTAACACCCACATTATGGCATTTTTTTTTTCACAGAAAATTAGGGATAAGTTTATTGAGAAAGCTGCTCAATTCAACTTGTATAGTGTTTATGTTCAAAGACTAAAGCTTTTGCGGGAGCGGGTGTTTTTATTACCATGCAGACATAAGTCATTTATCTAGCTGTTTTATTAAATGGTTAGGCTAGTTATTAAACTTCATCGACCCAAGACTTTAGCCTAGCCGTTTAATGATATGGCTGAAAATCAATCAGGCCGTGAATTGAGTGACTTTGTTTAGTAAAGAGCCTAGGCCGTTAATTGAACGGTTGATCAAGCTTGCCTGCAATATATATAATAATATACTATATATACCTTTTCATCGTTATCTTTACGTCCACCACTAACACAATATTACACCGCTCCCAGTGGCACCAGTGAAAACTTATCTAACATGCAAAAAAAAATGATTACGTAACAAAATCGTGCAGAATTTGTATCTATAGGGTGTCCCAATAAGAGTGCACTTTTTAATTTTAAAATAAAAACAAGTATTTTATGACAGAGTTGTGATATTTTTATTGTATTTTATAGAAGACATTATGAAGGCGCCAGAAAGAGTATATTTACATGTTCAAATCCAATCAAATTATTATATTTGCATAAGTAAGGTACAAAAGGTTGGTCAGAAGTTTAGTACGTATGAACGAGTGCTCTGCTTATTACCTTCCATAGGTGCGTAAATTAAAAAAAAACATACAACAGTTACATGTCTAAAAAAATAAGTACATCAAAACAATAAATGTAAAAAACCTCTAATGTCAAAATAGCAATGTTATGTTAAACAATAACAGGTAATAATGTCAAAATATAAAAATAACAGTATGAGACATGTTATATGTAGTATTAAAGATATCCATACTAATATTATAAATGCGAAAGTAACTCTGTCTGTCTGTCTGTCTATATGTTACGCTTTCAAGCCTAAACCAAAGAACGGATTTTGATGAAATTAGGTATAGGGGTAGATTAGAGCATGAGAAAGGACATAGGCTATGTTTGGTCGCGATAACCGACATCCACGCGGGCGGAGCCGCGGGCAAAAGCTAGTAATTAATATGTTCACATTTTTTTGTATATTTACCGGAATATAATGGTCCTTGTGTATCTGGATTACGTTTTATTACGTCCCCTGCTAAAGGCCCTATCTGGTTGACTGGACCTATCTCGCTAAGATCTTATGAAAAACGACTGCACAAAACAAACAGACCCGTTTCAAAACGATATTCACACTAGATCTAACACTATCCAGGTAAAAACAAAAGGTTCTATAATAAAGTTTGCGAAGTTAAACTGCGTAAAAAGCAATAATAAAGGCCAGTGGGATAAGCCCGATATAAATAATAGTATTTTGTTGTAATTTAGTTACACGGCTTTATCTCACGTCCGGCAGATAACAGCATCCGTTTGCATGATATTGTAGCTAGCAGTATCATTTTTATGCAGCAATTCTTTAAATGTGTTGTCAATGTAAATTAGATAGTTTATTTTATTTAAACAATGATGCACTCACAGTTATTGAGTGGCTCAGCAGCGATTCGCCCATGATTTTTGGTAATGCAAAAATAGGTAAGTCCAAATTGAGAATGGGGATGGTTCTCAAGTTGGACATGCATATTGTTTCATAACCATTTTTTAGTCTGTTAGAAATCTGTATTGTATTATCTATTTTGTACATTATCGCCTACCGGACGAGGCATCAATTTCAAGGTGTAAATTTTGATTCAAGGCCATGTGGTCCCATCTACAACAGATTCATTGCTGTTATTTTAAAAATAACTCGTATGTCCTTGTTATCGGCGTTTTTTCCAACATTATCATCCCGTTTCAGGAAGTGATAAGTATTGTAGCATCCCATTTTAAACAGAACATATTTGCTCAAGCATATCGATGGACCACTAAATCTCTGTCCGTCTAAAATATATTTTGATTTGATTAGTTATATTGTTATTGTTATATTGTATTGTTGAAATTGGAAGGTTTAGAAGTGAAAAATGACGTGGAGTTTACTTTTTGTTGCCATTTTCATGTTTATAAGTACTAATGCTAGTCAAGAACCATTTGTATTTACGCCGAAAAGTGAGTATTTATTTTGTTATTTAACAATAGCTTTATACTTAGTAACTAAAACTGCCAAAATTATTTTCTCTTGATATGGTTTTTTTGGTGACTGTTTTCCAACCCGAGAAGAAAGCCTAAAAATTATAAAAGAACTAGCATTGAAATAACTACTAGCGTAACCAGTACAAAAAACTCTTCCAGTGGCACGAGCATGCAAAGAACATATCTGCAAATACGGCTACTCGTACGAGACCATCTATAAAGTAGACGCTGAGGAATTAGTGGAAATAAAAAAAGACTCTGGAGTGGTTTTTGAAATGCATCTAGGTATACAAGCTATGAGTAATGGACATATCTTACTATCGCCTGTAGCAAGACCCGAAAGTACTGATCCTGTATATGAAATTGGTAAGAATGAAAAATTAACACTTACTTATTTACGAATTGCATGAAAAGCCTTTGCTGAACATAGGAACCGCGCTTACTCCTCCCGTACACAATTTAGTTTTACAGGAAAGTCTGCCTTCTGACCACGGACTTCAAAAAGAAAGCCTGCATCAGAACTTTGTCCGTGTATCAGCAGACGTCTATAATGGTTTTCAAGTGAGGCTGGCTTGGGCCTTTAAGATTTTGGTTGGCCCCGGTATTGAAGATACTACTTACAATTTGTAAGCGAAGTTAAATTCACAATCTCTTAATTCCGGCCATTGTCAATAATAAAGTTTTGAACGGACAGGTTTCGTATATCAATATTGTGGAACAGTACAAGTGATTTCTATCAATATGTGTGAAAAGTTCTATAAAGTAACACCAATTTACGGTAATATAGTGAAGTGATTTTGATGATATTTCCAGTGATTGGAGGTGGTGGAAATAAGTTTACAGAACTACGACGCCGCTTAAAGTCAGACGCCAGGGTTTCAGTCCCAACACCTGGAATATTGTCCACATTTGAGATGCGAGGCTTCTATATTAAAATTAGTGACGGTAAGATTGCATGCACGGATATAAAATTCTCTGTGAAATATTAAAGCGGAGCGATGGATATTACAGGAAGTGTGCACGTTCTTAAGAATATATACTTAATAACATGTTTAATATTCGTTAGTGTAGCGAAGCTATTTTTGTACTATTTCGTTAGCTGGCGACTGTTATTGCATGGCTCTTTATACTCAATTGCATTGCAAGCTTCCCTGGAGAAAATCTCTTCTAGAAACAAAGAGTTAAGACTGTCTATCTATATAATGTTTAACCAACTTCAGAAATTAGGAGGTTCTAGAGTCGATTGATATATTTATTTTTGTAAGTGTATGAATACTACTAATTATATTGTTTACAGATGGTTTGATAGAATTTGGTAAGGAAGGCGAAATTGTACCCATAATTGTGTACAACGACGTTAGCCCTCTTGAAATTAAGTACTTCAGTTTTGCTGCCTGGAACGGTGTGGAAGTGAAATTCCTGTATGATTGCCCCATTCCGAAACTCGGTGGGGGTGAAAGTAAGTTTTAAATTAATTTTAAGAGTGAAACTAAGGACGTGCCAGCTAATAAAAGAAAACATCATATACCTACACTCCGTTTTCTTTTAGTTTATTCTTGACTACTGTTTAAAGAATCCTACACATTTGCTAATAGCGGGGCATGAAAAAGTATTTGATGAGGCCATCAAACTAAAGGCCAGCATTATTATTTTTATTAGCAATGGTTAGCCTAATTCTTAAGACTTCCCATGTTATTTACTATCAGGTGAAGTGAAGTCATATTGACGTGTCCTACATGAAAAAAATGTTACCTCTGCAGTAAACAAGTATGAAGATTGTAACAACAAATGCTTACTTTAAAACCTTATAATAAAAGTTTTTTTTATCACAGTAAAGGCATCCTCACAAGAAATTGACGAGCAGGTTTCAGTATCGGACATGTTGAAAAGAGATATCTTGTTGTACAAGCTTCCTTGGATATCACCAAACCCAACCATGAACGTGAAACTTGGAGTTAAAATTACCAGTGTAAAGTACAATGCATTCCTATCGAAACTGGCCACTGGAATGTCAGTTGTAATAGTACGTATTGAGCATTTTTACAGTGGTAGCAGGGAAGTCCTAATAAAGTGAGCAGTGGAAACAGCTGTCTCTGCCATTCCTGATGTCATACATAGGGAATGTTTAGGCTATCCTCTATTTGAGCGAAGTCCAGAAACACTCTCATTTCATCCTATAAACAGCAGTCAACATGACATAATAGATAAGTTTAAGTCAAAAATGGATTTAAGGCAAGCAACTTTACATTTCAAATACCTTTGCATTTATTAGCCGATTTCCAGGAAGGAATTTCTAAATTCGATTGGTATTTGTTGTGTTAGAAATCTATTCTTTTATTTTTTGGGAATGCCGTGAGGAAACGCCGGTCAAATGAAAAATAAAATATAGTGAAAAAGTACAAAGTTTTTACTCAATATGTGTAGCAGATTCCACCAAGTGCCATCAATCAACAGTATAATGTCATGTAAAACAAATGTCTTTTCCTCTAATAATGAATGATTAGTATTATGATTAATTTTACTGTACTGTTTCCAGAGCTGGATAGATGACACTATGGCATGGTTTCCGCCTAAGTACAATGGAACGAATCGGCTCAAATTTCGACAAGGACAAATATGGCATCCTAAATTTCACATCTTCAAGTAAGTAGATTTTCTTACTATCTAATATTTACTCAGACCTATTTATCTTTTTAAAGAATAAAGCCTTAAATTCATAAAAGATGTTCTTAGAAATACCTACTTGTTTTTGAATAAGTAAGCCTCACAGGTTTGTGAAATATATGATGTGTGAACATGTTTGTTATGTGGAAACTCCATTATAATGTGCAAGGTTTTGTAGAAATTTTATTTTTACTTTTATAAGAATGAGTAGGTACCTACACCTATGAACAGCCAAAGTTCAAGAGAATCTGTGGAGAGTTGTGAAGGTTTATACTAAATTTATTTCTCCAGACTTCGGTCAATTATAATGATTAAAATAACCACATTCGCGGTACGTTTTCTATTAAAATATAACTGATTAGTCGCTCCTCATTATTACCACAGATATGATTTTAGCAGCTTTGGACAATTCTTTGGAACACAGCCTTTTTGTTGGTTGATTCAAACTAAGTTTCCAAGTACAACATCTTCTCAGCAAGATATACATTTGCAATTTAAATGCAACAGTGGTTTGCTTACCGTACTATCTCCTACTCTCCATTATGTCATAACTCAGTTCGATTACTCACGTTTCGATGCCTCCATCGCCTCATGAATAAGCAAATAATGGTCTTAACTATACAAAATAGGATCGTTTGCATTACCATTGTTCAGCGTTTTCAAATGGTACGGGCTGATTCAGTGATAAAGAAATATTCATGCTTTCGAATGCTATTGTAAAAACCGCTAGGTGCAGACGTAAATAGTGTAATGAAAATAAGGAACTCGCAATCTTTTGAGCAAAAGTGGTTTAAGTGAGGAACTGCTTGGCAAAGAAACGTTATTGTTACCTATGGTTAATTATGTACCTATTAGATATATGTAAGATATTTTAAACACATGGAAAGGATGGATGAAAAGATTGACGAAACATATTTATGAGGCGAGGGTAAATGAGCAACCAGGTAAAAGTCGACCACATCTAGGTCGACTTATACGCGTATTCCATCCTGTCCTACCAGTAGTTCGATAATCAGGACAATTTTTGTCCGTACTGTTAGACTGACTCCAGTAGTCGAACTGTTAGGACCAAAAAAATCCAAACTGTTGGACTAACTCCGACGATCGCAATATTTGGATTTTCTTTGTCCAAAACAGTTCATCCACCCGAGTCAGTCTAACAGTTTAGACGAAAAAATCCAAATAGTTCCATCATGGGAGTTAGTTAGACAATTTGGAATTTTTTGTCCTAACAGTTTGACCATCGGAGTCAGATTATGGAACAACTAGCAGGACAGGATGGAATAAGCTGACTTTTACCGGGTTGCTCATTTATGTATGTCGATCAGATTTCACGACATGGCTGCGCATTTATGAAAGTAGAAGAAGCAAAAGCTCTATGCCTGGGCAAGTAGAAAGATTATTGAATATTCCTACCCCAAAGGGAAAGGAGCGTGTTGTCTATCTAATGTATGTACAGTAATTATAATTAATTCAGTGACTATAATTCAAAGGTAGAAACTGGATAAAAAATATCCTAGAGTCAACTTTTTACAAGGTTTTATTTAAAGAGAGTCATCACCACAATGGCATTATTATGAAAGTTACTATGTTATGAAAAAAAAATGTTAGTTAAAACAATTTTTCTTACTTCCTAGTTCAGACAGCCAGGAGACAATTGAGGGCAGAAACTCAGAGTTAATAACAATGGAATCCAGCGGAGAGGCTACATTGCACTTTCAAACTAGAGTTTTCACTTGGTGCATCGACTCGGGTACGGGTTTAAGCAAGTGAGTTTTAATAAATAAAACAATGAGGCAAAAAGTTAAACAGTTTTTTTGGCATGCAGGTAGATGTTATGACGTAAGCATCCGCTAAAAAAGTATTTTGATTAATTCTACCCCCAAGGGGATAAAATAGGGGATGAAAGTTTGTATGAAAATTTGTCAATTTTAAACCGATCGATTGGGCTGAGACTTTGCTTGCATAAAGCTGCTATGACGGAGGCATCCTCTAAGAAAGGTTTTTGAGATGCAGGCTTTATGCTCAATAGCGTTGTCTCAACACTAAGCGATAATCGACATCCACGCGGGCGGAGCCGCGGGCAACAGCTAGTTATAGTATAAAACAATTTCACAATATTATGCATGCAATGTTTGAAGCAATTAAGAGGCTAAAACTTCCTACGAATTTTAATCGGATATAAGGCTATATTTTGGATGGGACTTGAACCCATGACTAAGCACTTTTAAAGTCTTGTCTTCCTTTGATAGAATGATTGGTCTTCTATTTCACAGGTGGCCGCATGATGAATATGAATGTTCAATAGTTATTCAACCATGGGAGGTTCATGATAGAATTAATCTTGAAATTATTGACCCTACTGATAGCAAAATGATAGTGGTAAGTAATTTGTTTTGAAAAAAAAAACATGTTTATTAGTTATTTTCCGTTTTTCATCCTGGGTAGGCCGGGGCCCATGCTCCTACTGCCAATCATGTAAAACCTTCTACTGTCCTTCTTGAAGAACCCCATTATGACGATGAATACCTATACTAACACTGACAGGTTAAAGCGTCTGTATTTTTAGCGAGAAAGAAGGATAAACCTATACACCATTATATAGCATCAATTTATTTTCTCAACCCTTAATCGAAAGAGTAAAAAACTTCATCCATACATTCGCATAAATATTCATTATTACAATATTAGTTTATAGTATTAGCAGGCTTAATTCTGTTATCATCCAAGTTCTGATACGTTTCGGTGAAGTTTTCAGGGTGAATTCAACGAAACTTAAATTTATGCACGAATTACTATTCCACAATAAACCTATTCCAATTTTTATCCGCGAGTAAATTAATAGATGTATCTATTTACATGCAATCTACCGTGTTGCTAATCTAAAGTGAATAAGAAATGAATGTAAAAAGTACCCGGTAATTATGCGTTGTTTTAAAAATGCACCGCTAAAAGCGTAAGTCATTTCAACACGCTTTTGCGTATTATAGCGTGTGACAGAAGTTGTCAAACGTAGAGTTACAAAATGACAGTATGAGACGCCATTTCATTGTTCTTAGAATAGCTATTTATTCCATGACAAACGGTGGTATATTATCTATCCCCGAATAAGGTCATTATTCTTAGTAATTATGCATGGTAGAATGAGAAATATGTGGCCGAAAAAATCTCTCGAATAAGTGGCCGTTTATTCTAGAAATAAAGGTTACTCGCGTTTGGTCGAACCAGCCTTCAGATAACTAAAGGTTTTGTCAGGGCAATTGCGAACGAAGTTATCAAAACGATTAACTACCGGAAACAAGTTTTGGCAGCGCGATTGGCATCTGTCGTCTGTCAGCAAAGACCCTAAGGCATATTGTTTCCGGTTGTAGTCGTCTGGCTAGCCGTGTGTAACCTACTTATACACATAATGGAGTTGTCGAGATCATCCTTCAGATATTGAGATATTGTCTTGCTATATATGTGTCCTTGTGTATGTAGGTATGTATGTAGAATGTAGAACAAAGCTTCGCGGCAACCACACAGGTCGATTAGTTTCGGCCATACATAGATATTGTTATAACTTTACCCTCCTTCCTTCGCCAGTCGGGACTCGATTCCATAATATTTATTTCCCTTATGCTTCATTTAAGTAATTTGACCACTTGTCTCTATTGACTTACCTTTGCATGCCCCTCTCTCTTTGAATTCCACTGATTTACTTCTAATTAAATTTACTGGAGGTTTCAAGATACTAGAAATATCTTCAACATATATGCATGTCTCTCTCTCTTTGATTTCCACTGATTTAGTTCTAATTAAGTTTATAGCAGGTTTCATGATACTAGAAATATCTTCAACTTTCCTTTGGACTTCCCGAGTGTCTTCACTTGGTTGGTGTGTTTGTGTATCACTTTACACTATTCCCAATTTCCCATTAATGTAATGGGAATGTGTTATCAACTACGGGATTGTCCACGTTGGTCGGTAAGATGGTTGGTCGATTGATTAAAATGTAAACAAGAATTAACGCATTGTAACCACATTCTTTCTAGACTTAGACTCAGTCTAAGATCCAATTACTGGAAAATGAGCTATTGCGTTTTTCTGTTTAAAGTTTTCAGACATAGATCCAGCAGTAAGGAACGAGTGGGAGGTATCGACAAAGCAGCTTGTAATCTCACATACGACATGGGGTTTGGTGTACAAGTCACCTTTAGATAATGTGACCCATCAAAGCGACAGGCTAGTCATCAATGTGCAAATTAAGAGATCAGCCAAGGCGTATAACATCGTGTTTTATACACCTCTATTAGGTAAGTAAAATAGTCATCATTCTCTGAGCCTTTTTACCAACTTAGGCTAAGAACTCACGGAGCGGTTTTCGCGGTGATTCTCAGATTTTCTGCGCTGCAGCGCGTCCGCCGCGAGAAAATCGGAGAATTACCCGCAACCGCGGCGGACTCGTGTAAAAGCCGCTCCGTGATTTCTTAGCCGACTGAAGATATACTGGGTGTTTTTATAGTCTTTTTTGCCTTGCCTGGTGTTTTTATAGAGTTTGGGCGCAGTTTTAACGGCAAAATCATCAGGGCCTCGATTCTACTAAAGCAAAACTATTGTCAAACCACAGAGATTGCAAAAAGCGGCATTAAAGTTTAGACTTTATTTCTATACACTAAGGTCCAAAATTAAATGACAAAAGTTTCATTACACTCTTTTATTCACTCTGCTAACAGTTATTTAATATTAAACTTTAAATGCATCGCCTTAAAGTCTATAATGTATTGCCGCTTTTTGCAATCTATGTGGTTTGACTATAGTTTTGCTTTAGTAGAATCGAGGCCCTGGAACTATTATTTGACGAAAGAAAAAAAAATTTTTGATAATATATGGGAACAATGTTCAGATAAAAGGAAAAATGTACGGGGGATTCAAAAAAAAATACTTCCAGGTGATTTTGCTTTCAAAACTGTGCCCAAAATATTTTTATCCGAAACTACTATAAAATCATCCATATTCTACAACATTGTACTCAACGTTATCTAGACCCATAGTAAGTATAGCTTAACTAACTTGACAGCCTCCGTGGCGTGGCGGTAGTGCACGCGACTGCCACGCAGGAGGCGCGGGTTCGATTCCCGCACAGTGCAAATATTTGTATGCATGAATATGGCTATTTGCATTGGTCTGGGTGTTTCTATGTATAATATGTATGTATTTACAAAAAAAAAGTATATAAGTATGTTTATCCGCATTCTAGATTCCGTAACACAAGCTATAAAAGCTTACCATGGGTCTAGATAGCGTTGTGTAGAATATTGTGGAATATTTATTTAAAAAAAAAAAAACTTGTCTTATGGATTCTAGAATGCGGATAAACATACTTTTTAAAAATAAATACACAATGATATTAATAGATACATAGAAACACCTTCGTGTCGCCGAAAATCATAATTAGCAAAACCTGGGTGCTAATACTGCTAATACACTTCCGCCTACCCCTTAGGGGATTTCCCGACTTGATTATATGTATGCATATAGAAACACCTACACCAATGCAAATATCCATATTCATGCATACAAATATTTACAATGAGCGGGGCTCGTGGCAGTCGAACGTTCTACCTCTACACCACAGAGGTTGTCATACCTATAAGTTTTATCACGACTATAAGATAAAGTACGTTACATTTTGTTTCTAAGTTACAATCGTATTCGTCTTTGGTGGTCACAGGTAGCTAATCAGTGTAATCGGATCGAGATATAGGAAAACCAAGGGTATCGCACTTTAATTAAAGTATTATGGCGAATTAATTGTGATTTACATCTAATCGTCTGACAAGAACGCGAAACTTCAATATCTATACATATAAAAATGGTATTGTCTGTTGAATACGTTTATATTTTTGTTTGTTTGGCTAATCTCCGAAATGGTTGATCCTAATTTTACGGGTTTTTCATTGGCTTTCTCTGTTACGCACATAACAATAATATTCAGATTGTTGTTTAATCATTTTACTTAAAAAATAAGCATCATTTTACCTATTTTAGAAGTTTATATCAAACAACCCTAGCTTTGCGCTCTTATATCAAATATTTACCAAAACATGGAATAAATTAACCTTGGCCTTTGTGGGTTACCATAATTCATGAACATTAATTATTTACTAATGAGTTTTAGTATAAAGGGCATTTCTAAATTGATAAGTTTACACCTTTGGTGCTAGGAGAAGTGTACGAAGTTCACTTTAACACTTATCTCGTCTGTAAAGATTAAAATGAAACTAGCGTCTGTTTATACTGGAGATTGATGGCATTTGGTGGAATCTGCTACACATATTGAATAACACATTCTCAAAGGATTACATTGATGTTTTACTTAAAACATCAATGTAAACCTTTGAGAATGCCGTAAGGCGAAACCGGTCAGGTCTAGAATTAAAATAAACTCAGTGGAAAAGTACAAGTGTTGTGTTATTCAATATGTTGGACAGCCTCCGTGGCGTTGTGCATGCGACTGCCACGCAGGAGGCGCGGGTTCGATTCCCGCTCAGTGCAAATATTTGTATGCATGAATATGGCTATTTGCATTGGTCTGGGTGTTTCTATGTATAATATGTATGTATTTACAAAAAAAATAGGTATATAAGTATGTTTGTCCGCATTCTAGATTCCATAACACAAGCTATAAAAGCTTACCATGGGTCTAGATAGCGTTGTGTGGAATGTTGTGGAATATTTAATTTAAATTTAATATGTGAAACTAGCGTCAATCACTCAAAATTCTAAGATTTCAATAATTTAAAGAAACATAACGAGACCATTTTAGCGTTAATCTACATACAAACATGCATTTATTGCCACCTGTAATTACCCAAAAGGGGTAGGCAGAGGTATCTTAAACCCCACATATCGCCAACTATAATATAACATAATAGGAGCGAGCCTTTTGCCGTCAAGCTAATACTTAGTCATGGATTGTATGTTTACTATCAGATGGAGAACAGCCGTATCGTTTAGTCGCTTTCTACGACACAACATGAGGCCCTAATCTTTTTTACCTCCACTGGGATCCAGTACGGTAGCGAGGACACAGGGCTGCGAGTGTCCGGCATGGGCCGGACCGAGGCGGGAGCTAGTGGCGGCCCTGGGAGTGAGTGTTCTCATCCTCGCCACCCTGCTCACAGCAAAGGTCCGCTGCGCGGACGCGTGGGCGGCCGGCGTCTCCTTCAGCGAGCAGGTAATGGTCGTGAAGGAGACGGCGGAACGGGAGAGACGGCGCGAGCGAGAGAGACTCGCGGATCGCGCCACCCGCGCGCGCAGGCAACTCGGGCGTCGGAGGGCACTGACTGACCTCCGTCCCCCATGAGCGCGGGCCTGGGGGTGACGGGTGGAGCCGCCTGTCACCCCAGCAGAAGCTGGCCACGGCGGCGGCGCGCTGAGAAGCGCGCCTCCCCATTCCGGGGGCGAGTTGGGGACACCGTTGTCCCCCCTCCTGAGGAGGGCCAGACCGTAAGGCATGGCCCTGGGTCAGCCGGGGTGCGAGGGATATGCCGATGACAACCTCACCTCCGGCCTAGCACCAAGACCCACAGTCAGCGTGCGGTTTTAGTCGGTTCGAGTCCGACATAACCCCCCCTTCCGGCTCCGGCAGGGGGGGTATCCGAGGGGATTTCCGCACGCAAAAAAAAAAGGGATCCAGTACGGTACTAGATGTACTGTGCGATGAATTGATAATACTAATATACTTTCTTTCTTCTCAGTGCTAGTAATGTTCACCTTATTGTCATTCTGGAGTGAGCCTCTAACTATGAACCGAGTTTGGTACTTCGCTGGCTGCAGTATCATTGTCTGCTTGGGACTCTGTTACATCGACTTCTTAATACCCTGTCACAGTTTACCTTCTATTTGTAAGTATAGCAGTAGAAATACATTGGGAAAAATAAAATGCTCAAGTGGAACTTCAACTTGAATTGATTCAGATGTGGCTCAATAGCTCAGTTGGAAGAGCATTCCCGTAGTAAGTGAAAAGTCGTGGGTTCAAGACTTCAGCATTTCATTTTTCCTGATTTATTCGAATTTTAAAGTTAACTTTTTAAATGCTGTAAAAAAATCTTCGAAATAAGTATAGTAGTTTTAAGGAGTCGAGACTTTGAAAGGTTAGGTGACAATTCACCCTATAACAATCTCAGTGTTCTCAGTTGCATCCACTGTGCACATTAGGAGATGTCTATGTCCAGCTGTGGACTGCAATAAGCTAGTTAAAGAAGAAGAGGAGGAAGCATCTAAAGATTTCAAGGGGGATTTTTTTAGGTCCGCTTCCTCGTTCTCATTTTGATTTGGTTGTTGAGACTTTTACAGGAACTACTGTAGTCTCACTTCATAACACCGAGTGGCAAACCTACGTCAGAGTTTCGTTCGTTTATCAGCTGTTGTGCTAACTAGCCAGTGAGGCTGACTTAGGCCACATAGATTTTGGTTAATATAGAAGTTCAAAGAAACACGCAGATAGAATAGAAAAAGAAGACCCCAGTGTCTGAGGTGAGAGATTTGAATGCGAATGGGGTTAACGCTAGGATGAAGAAAATTCCAACTTCTTTAACTCTGGATACAGGGGCTCGATTCACTATCGCCACGTATCACGTATTTGTGAGTTTGTGAGTTTCGTTTCGATAACCTGGTATTCTGTACGATCTGTCAAAGCATAGGTTTACAAATACTTAGGTTTTTATCATTTTGACAACTTACGTCACCCATACAAATGGCTCAAACGTCATAAAATACTAACACCACGTATCGCATATGTGTGGTTATGAAAATCGATAACTTAATAACCTGGTATTCAGTAACGACTGTCAAAGTCAAAATTATGGTTTAGGCGTTAAATCATGGTTCTGAACTCGATGACAATGTTCTGCTCGATTTGTATACGTAGATACGTTCACAAAAATTATAAAAGTTTAAATGTTTTTTATCATAAGAAAATCATTCGGTAAGTATTTATTTACATTTGAATTACAATGATTGCTAAAATTTGTCGTTGAATAAGTCCATACTAATGTTATAAATGCAAAAGTAACTCTGTCTGTCTGTCTGTCTATATGTTAGCTTTCACGCCTAAACCACAGAACCGATTTTGATGAAATTTGGTATGAGGGTAGATTAAACAATGAGAATATACCGAAATCCACGCGGGCGGAGCCGCGAGCAAAAGCTAGTTCACGATATATATTATACGATAATCTTCATTGCACTATCCACCTAAAGAAAACAGGGATTAACTAACTTGTGTTTCGTGATTTAGAATGCGGATAAACATAGTATTTAACTTTTTCTCATAAATCAATACCACCTTTATTTTGTCCTGCGAAAACCTCGGATACCTCCCCCGCCGGAGCCGGAAGGGGTTATGTGGGATTCGAACCGACTAAAACCACACGCCGACTGAGGGTCGTGGTGCTAGGCCAGAGGTGAGGTTGTCATCGACATATCCCTCGCACCACGGCTGACCCAGGTCCTCGACTCGCCCCCGGAATGGGGAGAAGCGCTTTCCAGCGCGCCGCCGCCGTAAATCAATACCACTATGTATGTACAGTGAGCATGCAAGTTGCACAAAATGGTCATAATATCAAGGTATAGTTTGGGCCATATATCTTGGACCTATTTTTTATATAAAGGACACGTCAATTACACTTCACCTCGCCTGATGGTAAGCTAAAAGCAAAGTCTCGGAAAGGGGGTCACCATCGTAAACATGTACCATGTTAACAGTGGTTGCACTCAGCTTGACGGCCTTGTCAGATGCCTTTTCACGCCCCGCTTAAAGACCCCGGGACTGTAGGATCCTGTGAAGGAAAGGAGAGGGTGGGACCGATTAGAAGAGCTCATCAGAATATTCACCGTGGTAGAGACGATAGAATACTGCCAAAGACGCAACATCTCTACGCATCTGCAAAAGCTCGAGGAAGTTCGTGACCTCAGGATTCCCAATGATGCGGACCGCACGTTGCAGCGACCTGTCGAGAGCATCTAGTAAGTACTTTGCGTAGCCATCCCAGAGATGCGAGCAGTATTCCACGTAGGAACGAATTTGAGTCTTGTATGAAGACGCCGCTGCTCCGAGCTCCGAGCTTACGCTAGGCTGTTTTGATGATGCTCTCGATATAGTCAGGCGTCCGTCACTCGCCCAAACTACGGCAATAAGTACCTACGCGTGCCGCACCCGCAGGCTGCTAGCACAGTCGGGGCCAGCCCGCACTTGCGAGCACACGCGTGACGCGACTTGCGTAGATATACCTAAACACTATTGTGGCCGATCTTGTGAGATCAGTAGTTACCAAATCTTTATGTGTGTAGATACACTAGGTTTTTTTTTTTTATCGTGCGAAAAATCCCCACGGATACCGGAGCCGGTGAAGGCGGTTATGTCGGACTCGAACCGACTAAAACGCACGCCGTCTTGGGTCCTTGGTTGCCGGAGGTGAGATTGCCAAAAGCATATCTCTCGCACCCCGGCAGACCCAGGACCATCTCCTTCGAGATGGCCCCCTTCGGGTTGTGGGGACCACAGTGTCCCCATCTTGCCCCGGTTACGGGGAGGCGCTTTTTGCGCCGCCGCCGCGGCTTGCTTCTGCTAGGGTGACAGGCGGCTCCACCGGTCACCCCCAGGCCAGCGCTCATGTCCGGCTGCTCCGACGTCCGGTTCGCCTTCGCTCTGCGCGGGCTTCCCGGGCCCGGAGTCTAGTCCGGACCTGACCGGCCGCCTCCTTCTCGAGCATTACTTGCTCGCAGAAGGAGGCAGCCGCGTTCGCGAAATAAAATTAAAATTTAAAATTATTATTATTATTTATTCGATTTAAAATTTCATCAGCTTCATATTTTGGATCAGGCGTATTTCGTTTTACAATACACAACAGCTCTGCTTTCGTGTGGTAGTCCTCATATTGAATTCCATTATCACGAAGCCATTCTCTTATATTACTTTTACGCGTTTGTGTGTTAGGAACCTTATTTATAATTACCGAATGGTAACTAGCATTGTCCATTATAATTACACTTGGTTCTTCCAAATTTGGTATAAGTTTTCCTTTAAGCCATTTATTAAAATTTTCAGCATTCATGTCATGGTGATAATCAGCATTTTTTGATTTAGTACTAAACACTAAGAAAGAGTTTGGTACGGGGCCTTTCTCTGATCCTGCATGAACTATAATGTACCTTTTCCCGGTCGAAACATTTTCAATTGCACCACTAGTTGAAGGACCTTGCCATGACTTCTTAGGCTTGTAGTTTCTATGGACATAAGCCTCATCTACATAAATGATCGGCTTGCCTTCTGCACGTTTTCCTGCTATAGTTCTTAAAAATCTATGTCTCCAAGCAGATTTGTCATAGCGTTCTATTAATACAGAACGCTCATTTTTATTCTTTTTAAATTCGTAGCCATTGGCTGATAACAAGCGGCGCAGAGTTTCTCTGCATCCGTTAAAATCAATACTTTCTTTTAACTCCACCAACAGTGTCCTCAGTGTAGGAACTTGTTTTTTAACTATATAAAATTCGTTTATCTTGTTACGCATAGCATCTATGTCAAAGTTATCTAGGTTAGACACAGTAGGTTTCCGTGGACGTTTCTTCCCCGGGGTACTCCAGACACCTTCATTTACTGCACCTTCCCTTTTTACTCTTTTAAGTGTTCTGACACTCACTTCTGCAAAGAAGAAATACGAAACATGTAATTAATTCTTGGTATTAGTAAGTAAAAATGCAAAGGTTTTTTTCGGCATAATTTCAAAACATCAGTGTATAGTAAAAACTTACCAGTCATTGAAGCTATTTCTTCTAAGTACTGATTCTGGGTTATTATCCTATCTTTCTGCTCTAATTCATTGAGATTTTCAATAGTTCTTACTATTTCATTAACTCCTTCGACATCTTGCAGATTCTCTGTTAAAGAAAGGTAATCGTTTTAAAATTAAAATTCATTATGAGTATACGTAAAACATATGTGATGTTATTAAAATGAATTATTGGTTGACTGATGCGATATACGAATGAATATAATTAGTTTTATTCAATACATAGAGAAGCGTAGGTAACTTATTTGGAAGGATACGTAAATTATAAATCAAAATTTTATTAGGACGACTGGATAGGTAGGTGTTTAAAATATCAAAATAATATTGTCTACTAACCTATGAAATTCAACACCACACGTAGACAATCTTGTTTTTGTTTAAACGCGGCATCACGCTGTTGTTGTATTTCGTTGAACTTGCCAATCATGCAAAACAACATCTTTCGTACACCACTTTTGATAGATTTGTTCATTTTAAGCCGTAATTAGAATCACAATTTACACAAACGCATACAATTTGTAAACAGAGATACCGAACGACAACCTTGTCAAATTGACGTTGACGTTCATACAGAGTTGCTATATAAAAAGTTCGCAATTAATTCCAGGGCCTACTTTCATTAGCCAGACTCTATGTTGGTAGAAATGCAATACCGCTCCGCTATAAAAAGTTTTTAATGAATGTTCAGAACGTAAGAAAATTGTTTATCATAGGTACCATAGACCACAAAACAACTTCGTTTTTTAAGGTTTTCTAATTTCTTCTTGGATATATCACTATTCGATCAGTTAGTATTACAATGTTGCCATTTTAGCAGCCTGCTGTGTTTAGTTGTATAACTTATTTCTTAGGTTAAATAAAAATACAAATGACTTATGCATTACAATAATTGTATTTTATTAAACTGTAGTGCAATGATGATAAAAAATATATCCCATATTCATCTAAACATAAATAGATTTTTTAAAGCACATAAATAATAATAATAGTTAAAAGCACCTACTTTTTTAACAGTGGTGGCACTCAGCTTGACGGCCTCATTAGATGCCTTTTCACGCCCCGCTTAAAGGACCCGGGACTGTAGGAAGAAGGAAACACGTGAGCTGGCAGGGAATTCCAGGTCTTAGTGGTGCGGCATAGGAATGAATCACTGAAGCGCTTGGTTCTAGCAGGTATACTCTGCACCGTAAATGGATGACATCTTAGCCCTGCACGTGTCGTCCTGTGAAGGAAAGGGGAGGGTGGGACTAATTGGAAGAGCTCGTCAGAACATTCACCATGGTAGAGACGGTAGAAAACTGCCAAAGACGCAACATCTCTACGCATCTGCAAAGGCTCGAGGGTGTTCGTGACCTCAGGATCCCCAATAATGCGGACCGCACGTCGCTGCAACCTGTCGAGAGCATCTAATAAGTACTTTGCGGAGCCGTCCCAGAGATGTGAGCAGTATTCCACGCAGGAACGAATTTGGGTCTTGTATAGAAGACACCGCTGCTCCGGCGTGAAAAAACGTCTCACTCTGTTCAGGACTCCGAGTTTACGCGAGGCTGATTTGATGATACTCTCGATATAGTTTTTGTTATTCAGTTTGCAGCGAACATCCATACCGAGGATAGTGAGGTGATCCTGCAGTGGCAGTGGTGTGCTCTGAAGAGTGGGAAGGGGAAGGAAAGGAGATACCTTAGCTGTAAACGCACATGCCTGGGTCTTCTTGGCATTGAACTCGACCAGGTTCCTAGCGCCCCATTGAGAAATGTGGTCCAGGATCCGGTCCAGCTCTGTGACAAGAAGCTGCCTTTTTTCCGCGATATCAGACTGCTTGGCCGCAGGATGTGCGTGATAACTCCCATGTAAGGTGCTGTCGTCTGCATAGCAGTGAATGTTTCCGTTACAGAGCATGTCATTGATATGCAGAAGAAAGAGAGTGGGAGATAAAACGGAACCCTGCGGCACGCCAGCATTTACCTGCAAAAACTCCGAAGCTCGTCCATCACAAAGGACGCGAATACGGCGCCCCTGCAGGAAGCTTGCAACCCAGTTACACAGTCTAGGAGGCAGGCCGAAGGCTGGTAGCTTGGAAAGAAGCGATTTGTGCCATACCCTATCGAAAGCTTTGGCGATGTCAAGACTAATTGCCAGTGACTCACCGTGCTTCTCCATAGCCTCACCCCAAAGGTGGGTCATGTACGCCAGAAGATCACCCGTTGACCGTTTCGGTCTGAAACCGTATTGCCGGTCACTAAGCAGGGAGTGATCCTCTAGGTGGCGCATGAGCTGTGTGTTAATTATGTGCTCGAACACCTTACACAGCACTGAGGTGACGGCTATGGGTCGATAGTTGGCTGGGTCCGAGCGATCCCCCTTCTTGGGGATCGGCTGGACATTCGCCTCCTTCCAAGCCGAAGGCACTGTACCCGAACTGTAGGACAGTCGGTACAGCCGCGTTAGCATAGGAGATAACTCCGCTGCACATTTTTTAAGTACAACCGCTGGAATACCATCAGGACCACTGGCTTTCCGGACATCGAGTGATTGCAGTACTGCACGGACATCGCGTTGCCTGATACGTATATCAGGCATTGCGTGGTCACCAGTGGGCATTGTCCGTGGTTGCATACCACAATCATCGACTCGGGAGTTGGCCGCGAAGAGATTGACCAGCAAATTTGCTTTCTCTTGCGGCTCATGGGCCATAGATCCATCGGGATTGCTCAGCGGGGGCAGCGAGGGCTGGCAGAAGTTGGCTTGCACGGCTTTGGCCAGTTGCCAGTAGCCACGGCTACCCGTGGGATGCGCCACTAGCTCTTGGCCCAGCCGCACCCAGGCGCGGTACGCAGACTGTTTATGTTCAACAGCCTCCGCGCACTCGCGCCCGAACCACGGACGCGCTCCGCGGACTCCGGTGACATCGGTGTATGGAGTATTCCATACCTAGACCGATCTCACCGGCGACGGCAGTAGCGCTCTCAGATGGGTTCTTACCCTCAAAGCAGCGTTCAACCCACGGGATGGACGCATAATAGTCGCGCAATCCATCCCAGTCCGCTGACGAGTAGTGCCATAGCCGCCTCTTCCCCTGCACGGGTCGTGGGGGCGCTACAATGGGCACGATGGAGCGGACCAGACAGTGGTCGGAGTTACCTAAAGCAGCAATCACCGAGACACTGTACTGGTCCGGGTGACTCGTCAACAGAAGGTCAAGCAGAGAGGGCTCTAGGCCGGACTCTCTTGGTATCCTCGTGACCTTGTGCACCAATTGAGTCAAGTCATGCGCCAGGGCAAATGCGTGAGTGGCTCTTCCCGCATGGTTTGTTATGGCGGAGCCCAACCAGATCTTGTGGTGGGCGTTAAAATCCCCCAAAAACACCAATTCGGCGTTCGGAAACCGATTCTACGCATCATCTGCCGCCTGACTCAGGTATTCGAATAGTCGAGTTATCTCTGCATCTCCTGTATGGGAACGGTAAAGGCACACATAGACCTGACTCGTGGAGCCATGGTCTACGTGTACCCAAAGGATGGAAAAGGATGGGTCCTCTAGACAGCGCAAACGGCGACAACAAATTACCGCCCTAACAAACACGCACACCCCGGCTTTTGCTCGGAAATTTTCCTCGATAACATAGCCGGGGTAAAGCAGGTAGGTCGTGTCGTCAAGGCGGCGTATTTGTGTCTCCGTTAGAAACAGCATAGCTGGTTTCGCCGTCTCCAGGTGTTGGTGGACGGCGTTGAGGTTCTTATGGAGCCCACAGATGTTCGTGGACTCCACCTCAAATAGAGTTTTTGTGGGAGAGTCCCTAGCCGCTGTTTCAACAATTTGGTTTTGTGCGCTGCCATGAGGTGAAGGGTAAGGGAAGGCGTGAAAAAGAGGTGATTATCGCCGCAGCACCGCGTGACAAAACATGGGAGATTGGTTTCATCTATGAATGTGAGGCGTGACGAGAGCCGACGCGCCGAACGGAAGGGCCCCCGTACCCTCCCGAATATGGTCGCCGGGCTCCCGTCCGGTCGCCAACCGGCACGACGAGCCATATCGGGATTATGCGCGACCTGGTGGGGCAGCCTCCCAGGGTGGTTAGTCCCAGTTGAGCCCCTGTACTATGCCGCGGGCGGCCAGCGGCACCACCGTTTCTACGGGTCTCCCTGCCCGGCGCGGCGTCCCGCGTCGCACCCCACTAGACTACGCCAAAACCCACCGGTCCCACTAGTGCTGCGACTACCATCACCTCGGCCCGGCTATGCACTTGCTGATCCCTGAACGCAATCCAACCGAGATTGGATTACTATGGAGGGTTTTTCGCACTTGTGCACGGTGGTACCAACCCGGTCGAAATAAGTGTCAAATTTGTGCCATCAAATTTCTACCACCTGTTATTATTTTTTTTAGTTATTATTCTCGCGTCAATTCCCGTTATAATAATTAATTATTTATTGGTAATTTGCAGAATACATTATAATTGTATACTAAAAAACTACTAATTACAAATAGAATAATTTATTAAGATAGCATAATAATAGAATTATGCTATTATGCCGAATAGTGTAATTATCCATAAAAGTGAATCGTTGACACGAAAAAAAGAAGACTAATATTAATTAAATCATAGTTCAAAACAATTCCATACATAAGATTTATGTATGAGATTGAAAAAATTAATAATAAGAATTTATTGAAAAAAAAATTGGCAATTCAAGTTATATTTTTAGTCTGGCATTATTTTCATAAATGTCGTATGTCATATGACATAAAATGTCACGTATATTAACGTGGTATTCTGTACCGAAAACTGACATAACCTATGTCAGTTTTCGCACGTTGCGTATATTTACGTCAGTAAAATCATAAGTAAATTTACGCAACTAAGTACGTAAGTTAGTGAATTGAGCCCCAGGCTAGATTATACTAAGAGCTGACGTAGACTAGTGTAAAATCTGCCCCTCTAGATAAGTGGAAACTCGGTGGCTGGCGTATCGTAGAATAAAAAGACGAATGTATGGGATTTGACGTTAATGACATTTGTTGACGACTGTTATAGACGTCAAATCTTATACATTACAGTCCGTCAAATCTAAGAAGTACCGTTTGACAGTTCTGACAATTGAATGATAGGGATGGGATGAAAAAATCGATTACTATAATATCCGAACTTTAAGAGATCGATTACTATAATATCCGAATTTTAAGAAATCAATTGTTATAATTAAATAAAAGAAATGTTTAGGATATTTTTTTATTCACTACTAGTACTAGTATCGTCGTCTTCGTCATCATCGTCATTTAAATTAATGACCAGTTGATTGTCCATTACATTATCAAAGTGTACGTCTCTTTCGAAGTCGTCCATTATTATTTTCTTTGTTTTTTGTACTACTTTACTCCAATCTTCCTGTGTAACTTGGGCACATGCTTCCTTTAATAAACCTTCCATTTTCTTGACACTGAAGGGTGGTTTTGTGTTGTGTCTTGCTGCATAACCTGTAAAACAATAATGTAACTATTTGATAGCAGACGAAAACCATTGTTTAAATTATAAATGTTAGAAGTACTCGTGTTATTATTATAATATTATAAAATATTACCTTTAACTTGGGCCCAAATCAGTTCAATGGCATTATATTGGCAATGGTACGGAGGAAGTCGTATGACTTTGTGCCCGTGCTCTTCGGCCAATTGGTCAATTACATATGTCGGTTTTGGTGGTTTATGCAATTTCACTAACTGTAATAATTCAGCTTTTAATAGTGACATGTCGGCATCCACTCCTTTTCTTTGCAGCCATGCCACCAAATCTGCTTTCTTATTGGCTGACGTAGGTGCTTTATCAATTTGCACAGAGTGGTATGGGGCATTATCCATTATAATTGTGCTGTTAGGAGGGATATTCTGTAATAAATTTAAGAACCACTCTCGGAACCTTACTGCGTCCATTTCTTCATGATACTCTTTAGTGCTTTTGGATTGGAAAGCTAATAAAGAGTTTTCCACGAAGCCTGTAGACGCTGACCCAGCATGGCATATTATGAGGCGTCCACCTTTTCCTATCGGCACCTTCGAGCACGAAGCTTCAGAATCATCAGTCCATGTTTTCGGCACAGAATGGTTGGAATTTAGCCAAGTTTCGTCCAAAAATATTACATTATCCCAGTTTATAATTTGTTTAACTTCGCGCAGGAATGTTAGTCGCTGCATAATTATGTCATGTCGCTCCATAACAATTTTTCGTTTGTCAACTTTTTTGTATCTGAAGCCAATTCCTGTTATTACCGTTCTCAACGACTCTATGCTTCCCTTATACAGCCCGGCATCTTTTAAAGTTGCACATAACTTTGCCAATGTTGGAAATTCGCCTCTTGTAAAATACCCGTATATATGGTTTCTAATAGCATGACTATCGAATTCATCGATGCCTGTCACAGGTTTATTTCTTTTTCGTTTTTTCGGTGTGTGAAGTACGTTACTGTCACTCCCCGAAGGCCCATATTTTTCACTTAATATTTTGCCAACGGTGCGGCTACCAATACCGAGAGCTTCACCGACGCGATCCCGAACTTGTGTAACTGGCAGTAGAAGTCCACCATTTTGAGATTCACGCTCAAAATACTCGTGTAATTTCACCACCAATTCACGAGCCTGGCTGTTCAAAGTACGTCCTCTTTTCGACATTATTAATAAACACTTGCTTAGTTCGGAGTCCAGTATAAATATTGCCAAGGTAAACGAAACGTAAAGAATGATCAGTCCAGAAAAGTAATAGCCAAGTCACAAATTGTAAAACACAAACGAGAAAGCAAGTACGCGCACAGTCAGCTTCCAAGATGGCGAGAGACTGCTGACGCCGAACCGACCGAGCGGACCGCGTGCGCTTGTAGTTGGCAGTGTTGCCAGAAAAAAAAAATTGTAGAGACTTGGACACCTGCGATTTTGCCTATTGACCTAAAAATAATTAAATTAATTTATTTTAGGGTATCTGTGTATTCAGTGCATTATGCGGTCGCGCAGTAACGTCGTTAATTTATAACATCAGGCAACAACATTTTTGTGAATGGGTTCTACATACCTTATTTTTATTAGTTTTAGACGTAGAAATAAGACTTAGAAGAAAAAATTGTAATTGTAAAATCAATGGATGTGCTTGTTAAAAATTTGTTTATTTCTCTGTAATATGCAAACCCATACTATCATACACAAAAATAAATGTAAAAAACACTATCCCTGACTCCATTTACTATTTCGACAGCGTTAGCGCGAGAAACCCCGACTTATTTGGGCGCGAAAATCAAAAATCGACAAATCGCTTTCGACAACTTTTTAAAGAAGCAAATATATTTGATTTATAAATACGTATTTTTGGTGAATGGGTTTTATCTCATATTTTACGATTACATAACTATTTAGTTATGTAATCGTAATATGTGAGATAAATCCCATTCACATGAAAAAATATTTGTTTGGTTGTCAAGTGTAATTTGTAAATAATACATTCGATTTTTCGTATATGTAAACGATTTTTTTGCATACAAGTGTATCCGAAGAGTCGCAACACTACGTGCAGTGACCTAACTACGTAACTTTGTAATGAGGTCAAGAATATAACTATTAGAAATTATTTACTGTGTAAATATGTGTTATTTTGCTTTGTTTGAAAGTTTTCAATT
Organism: Eilema sororculum; assembly: GCA_914829495.1. Lineage (NCBI taxonomy): Eukaryota > Metazoa > Arthropoda > Insecta > Lepidoptera > Erebidae > Eilema > Eilema sororculum. The sequence continues at coordinate 8,544,782 of OU618532.1, forward strand.
ACATTTAGATATTAAGAATTGTACATTTTTAGATACAATAATGAAATCTTTCTAAATTCATGGTTTTATGAAAAAGGTTATCGAAACTGAATAATGTACGTATGAACAAAGTTGTTTCGGTTTGAAAAATATGAAACGTCAAACGGTACCTCTTAGATTTGATGGACTGTAGACATTCTATTTTACGGTACGCCATCTAGTGAATTGCCACTTGTCTAGAGGAGCTGGTTTAAAAACGAAAGCGAAATAAAAAGTTGTATATAGTTTGCCGAGATAATATACAAATTATTAAATTATAATATTTTTTTATCCCGTCCCGCCTGAGTTTGCTAGAGGCCTCTAACTCCTTGGAAATTTAATTATCTTTACGTAATTATCATAACACAAGTGTTTGTCCAAATTGATTGGGGTATTTCGGGACGGACACTCTCGTTGAAGTGCGAGTAGGTATACATAAATATTATCTCGGCAAACTATGTACAATATTAATTATACTTTTTATTTCGCTTTCGTTTCTAGTGTACGTAGATTTTTATGTTACTTTAAGGAATTCAGTATTATGTTGTAGTGAATTATAGAGTTTAGTTACGGCCATAGAGTTTATTGAATGATAAGGAGAGTTACGGCTATCCAGATTCCGAATAGCTTAGTCAGAATCCTCCTTCTTTAACCGAGCGTCAATTCTTGTCGTATCCAGAGCTTTGCTTTAGAACTCGCTCTCCAGTTCCTTTTACTTGTTATTTTTTTCGCTGTTTTAGGAGCTACTGCTGTCTGGCCACCCGACCCCTTTCGGCACGTTAACATTCATACAAATTTAAGGTTTTTAAGGCCGAATAAACGATTTCTTTTTCTTTCTTCATTTCTATCTGTCTTTATTTCTTCTAACATCCCCGAAACGAAAGCCTACGCCATGCGCTTCGTCACAATGAAAGCAAATCATAATGTGGATGACGATGAAAGAGACCGGTCACAGTTTTAAACCCGTCCTACTTTTTTATCCTTTTTGAATTTTCTCTCTCAATTTTAATTTACAGTGGTTCTCTACACGGTCGTCCTAGCAGGAGTTCTACTAGCATTGCTGATACAAGTATTACTGATCAGTACAACGATGGACAAGGTGACCAGCTCCAATCTCATGCAACGCATATTCACTGGGCACATATTCAGATTTATATTCTGTTTACCTAGTTATCAACAGGTAATATCAATCTTTCTAAATAAATTACTGGTGAATTCATATCTAGTGTTAACAATGTGAAAGTTTGGATAGCTGATGGATATTGGTTACGCGAACATAATCAGAACGGCTGAAATTTAGTACAGGGATAGATTACATCCAAGTCTGTTTCTCGGAGAACGAGGTCCCCTTGCTCCATCTCCTCCTATTATTTTGGCTTATACGGTTTCAATGTCAGCGAATATCTGACGTCCAAACTCTGCGCCAGAATTTAGTCCATCAATCAGCAGATATACCAGCTTGCAGGTGCATTTGGTCTTCCGAAAGATTTCATGGAGACTCAAACAAACGCCATAAAAGATTTGAAAGAAAAAATTAAATCAAATGAAGGGCGTCTTCCATTCTGTACCCACAAAACTCAACCCTATTTTTTCCAAACTTTAGCCACAGGTCCTTCCAAAGTCTACCCACGAAATAATCGCCACTCGAATTAGTTTTATTTCAAAATATGTCCTACCTTTTAGGCACCTGCAAATGGAAGTTACATGCTCCAAGAAGACGAAGAACCAAGTACTACCAGGGGACCAGAAGTAGCAGAGATGGAGAGTGAGCCAAGAAGAACGTACTGCGATAAGAGAGAACTAGCGGAAGTTATTGACAGACTCATGTTCATTGTCTATTCTATAGTTTTCGCTGTATTGTTGGCTGATCATTTTTAAGTTTGATCTATGATATGATGAATAAAGAACATGTTTTGATGCGCTTCCTCTTATTGAAAAAAACTTGCGTATTGAATAACCAAGGTTTGAAAATCCTAACTATCGTCTTAGCAGTATTCCCGATTGTATGCAAGGCTTTCATCTCGAAAGTTGAATCTACTTGGCCCTACTCCTGCTTTTGAGTTGGCTTATATATTGGTTATTATATGAGCGACCCCCAAGAGTAGAACCTGCACCGCAACGTAGTCCATGAATAAGCAGGTGAACTTGTGTGTGCTTACAAGTGAGGTGGGCCTTAAGATTTTTGTATTAATTATAACTATTTACTTAATTTAACTAAATTAATTGTAAACTAATAGTTATAAGTTATATACGTTATACGTTAAGCGAACATAAAGCAGTCGGCAAATAGTGAGCCCAACCGAATCCGTAGTCACATCAAATAGCAACACAAGTGTTGTTATTTTCTTTATCCATAACTAAGCTCGCGCTAGTGTGACTCGAGCTGTGCATCTCATCACTCGCTCGAAATCCTGTGACAAATACGTCACGGCTAGCCGTTATCCAGCATAACAATAGGACTAGGGGCGAAGCACACAACTCGTACGACACGACAAACAAAAATAAAAATGTCAAATTCGTGTTTTATGTACCAGTCAAATATTTATCATCAACACTATGAATACGTTCAATTCTTGTAGTTTTCAACTCTTCGATTGCAGGTGGAAGGTTTGTATCTGCATACAGCTATTAAGTTCTGTTCAAGGAGGTTATTGTCGCTGTTGTATGAAAGTGATGATCTTTTTTGTAGTAACTATTATATTTGGTCTGATCGTGCCTCGGAGAGCACGTAAAATCGTCGATCCCAGTTGCCATACGAACATCTATGGCAGTCGTTACGGGTAGTTGGAGCCCTCAAAAGTCCAACAACTGGTCTAGCTGCAATGCTTCGATATCGCCATGTCAGATGGCAATCGCTTCACAGAAAATATCGAAGTTTAGCCAGTTGTATCACATATGTTCATAATAACTAATCTACGAAATACAGAATGGACGATACACCGACGGTTGACTCGTCAACGTTTAACTCATTGAAGTTTAACTCAACGAAGTTTAATTTACCTACGGTCAACTTGGTCAACAGCAAACTTAGGTTAATTCACTTCTAGGTTAATACACCTATTCACTTAGATATTTCACGTAGATATTTTTCATTCATTTTTTTGGTTTCGGTTTATATTATTGAAGGATTATTCATATTTTATGTATTAATATGTGTATGTATGAGCGGTAATAAAAAAAATAACCACGACTAACCTAACCTAACCTATATCTGTCCATGTTGAGGCGCGCAGTGTCAACTCCGCGCGAATTTACATAATCAAATTAGGTTAGAAGTGGAGCTCCCGCATTAGCCTTAGTAGTTATTTTTTTATCACCACCCATACATGAACCGTAGGTTCAATAATTGAAATAAACAATATCTTAAACTACCAATCGTTGAATCGCCCAATAGTGCAATCAAACATAGTTCAATCAAACGTAGGTGAATGAAACAGTAGTTGAGTCATCCAATATGTGATTTAAACGTAGATGTATAAACTGAAGTTAAGTCAACCATAGTAGAAATGAACTTTGGTGAGTTCATACGTAACCCTACGAAGGATTGACACGCGTCGAACGCATTGTGAGTGCGTGTTTGCGTTCGAGTTACTCGATCGCGCGATCTCTATATCTCTCTTCCTCTGGAAAGACGGAGAGAAGTCGCGTAAAAAACGCATGTCATCGGCTTGTTTAAAAAACGTTGGATGCAAAATCAATAAATTATTTCTACATACGTTGTATTATCAACGATATTATTCCAAAGCACTTCACAATCTACACAGAGCCATTAAATAAATTAAGCGCTTATACTCATGAAAACACCACAGAAGTTTACGACTCATAAACGGAAATCTCAAAGTGGATTTACGACAACTTGCTCATAAATATAATGGCTCGATAGGAGAACAAACAACAACTTCAATAACACAATAATAACGGAAGGAAAATAAACGATCTGTTTTCTGTCGCTTCAATTGCAAAATACATACTTCTTAGGTACTTATTAGGTATCTTGTGTTCTCCTATTTTTTTCTGTCTCAACACAAAGACTTTTAACAATTCTTCACCGACATAATATGTTTTCCCGTCTTCCTACACTACAGAATATTTTGAGAAACGTTTGAAAAAGCATCTGACGAGGCCGTCATTTTTGGCATCTATTAGATGGTCTTCTTTCTTTCTTGAGACTTCGGGCAAATGGTGAACGAAATACTGATATAGGTACCTCAGGATATATATCTTTAAATGAACTCAAAGTGAACAGAACCCTGTTTACGTTCTTAAAAACATTGCTATGATGACATCTCTATTAGATAAATCTAGTAATCATAATTATGTGATTGATTAGTCGATCCGATCTGTAATCGATATTAAATCGTAATCGACTATCAATCTATTTACTAAACCTATCAGTATAATTAAGTTGTTATTTGTGCATAGATTAAGATTTTGTAGAGCATGATAGACTAAAGTCTTTGTGATACGTACTCGGCAAAACATCAATCTTGTTTTGCAAATAGGATAAAGATTGCTATAGATGGTCCGATTTATATTACTAATAAACATGATAAGACATAGATAAACTTACGTGCTCATTAGTTGTAGTCATGACGAGTAGTGTCACAGAATTAACGTGAATATTTAAAGAGTAGCTTTTGCCCTCGGCCCCGCCCGCGTGGATGTCGGTTATCGCGACCAATATAGCGATCCTTTCTCATGGTCTAATCTACCCCTATACCAAATTTCATCAAAATCGGTTCAGTGGTTAAGGCGTGAAAGCGTCACAAACAGACAGAGTTACTTTCGCATTATTAATATTAGTATGGAAACGGGATGTCGGTATACTTATGAATCCTCGTCAATTTCTTCGAAGCCCACACCATCCGTACCGACTAACTGGTTTATTAATGAAACTCTGACGCAGGCTTGCCTCTCGCGGTTGGGCGTCATACGACAGTTGCTTCTATAAAAGCCATAATACAACAAATCAAGAGAATACGCAAAATGCAAACTTTAAATGCAACAGGATCTATCTAACAAATATCTTGCAGAAAGGACAGATCAAAGATAAGTTATTAAAATGGAGCACGCTTTTGCATGAAGAATATTACATTTAGTAAAAAAAAATACATTTAATTATAAATAAATTCTAATTCAAAATAATAGTGATGCAACACAGTTACAGCATATACAGAGTTTCTATCACTGAAATCGGTTATTTCGACAAAAGGATGGAAAGTAGTGACTGTAGAGAGACCGTAAATGGACCGATCAACCAATCGACCGACCGGTCGAACGACCGGCACAGTACTTCGTTTGGTCTCAAGCATAGCCCGCCGCGATGCCGTGTGTAACGTGAGTGAGGACAGAGGGCCCCGTCAGGCACCAACCGAGGACCCCGTCAGGCCTTCAGAGCACAACACTCTGTGGGGATAACATATACACTCACACACAATGTGGGGATAGTTTAAGTTTTCTCTCGAGAAAACACCATGATCCTCATGGTTTTTTCCTGAGAGAAAACTTCACTGTACAATGGCTTTTGACGCTGTAGCTGTATGCTGTATGAAAATTATCTTCGGGGTGGCAGTAGCGCTGTCTCAAGTTCGAATCCCAAGTTTGACAATCGTGTTAAATTGCCTTTTTTTAGTCTGTTCTAAGTTTTTGTAAAATTTTGGAGAAAAATCAATTGTTATTTTAATCAAATATTCTGAATTAATTGATATGCTTCAAATTTTTTATCCTAGAATGTTGGAGGATGGGGATATCGAATGGTTTTTATCGAGGACATTGGCATTATGGTTCTTATCGAAATTGTCTTATTTATATGTATAGGTACTTAAAATTTAAATCACATTTAAAGTAGTTACATTATTAGCTTTTTAAATAAATCATCTTTACTTATAATGCCTAAAATAATAATTAATCATAAATTTACCACGCACCCGTCTTGTGAACTTCATCTGAAACCATAAGATATGATGGCACTAGTGGCGAGTAGGTAGACAAAACGTAGCCTATCTTATGCTTATGTAAGATAACAAGATCGAGAAGTAACTGAAGAAAGTTTTAATTTTCGTTAATGAAAATAGCAAACAAAACGAAATAATAGAATCAAATATACTTGTTTTGATTAATCATCAGTCTGTATAGCTAGTTTTAAGATACTTTCACCACCATTTCACCATTCCATCATTTTACCCACTGGATAACAGATGGCGTTAATCTACCTAAGTTGGACGATACGCAATGAAAACGGGCACGGTGACCGCGACATACGGTTGTTGACCGTCAAAACCTTCTTGTAAGTGCTGTAATAACGGTAGGCGGTAGGACGGCCTCGTACTACACTTTGTTCAGATTTTTGAGCGCTTTTAGGGCCAAAAGGGATTTATTTATTTCATTTAACACATGCAAAATAAAATAACTCTAGATTTGGTGAATCATGACTTTCGTGAACGAGATACCTATTTAAATTACTTACCGTATATCTAGCAATGTTATTTGATAGGGGTCTCGTAGCATTTCAACAAGAACGTGACAAATTTAGAGTCTACAACTAGGGACTGATTTCAATAAATCTACCTAAGTATAGATTTTATAGGTACCTAAAATCTCAAAATATTTATATCACTGTTGAACGCCCCGCTCGTGTCCAACGCAGTGTAAGAGATAGAGGGGTGAAGACGAAACTTATAAGACATGTATCTCTTCATGGAGAAGTGTGTGCTTATTGTGATGCATGTGAATGTTTGTTGAAAAAGGCGTAAACTTACCTTCAACCTTACCCTACGTCACTTAATAACTGACTAAACTGTATGCCATTCTATATTTACATTTGCTTTTACAGATAATGTTCCTGCTATCTACATTACCTACACATTGCCCATTTCTCCTCAGGCATAGTTAAAAATGACCTAAGGTTTAATATTGGAAGAAATGTATAACAAATTCATTAGTTCTTTTTAAATAGATATCTTTATAAATTGTCTACGTAACGTAGAACATAGCGTTTTGAAATGCCTCAACTTTAATTTTAAAAGTGTGAGGCTTTTGTAGAAGATGAATAAATAGATCAGGGCTATCCTGACTATACTGATAGTAGGCCTACCGAAAACTGATGAAAACGCTTAAGTTTACTTCAATAAATAATTAATTTCATTCTTCTTATCGGCAGAAAATCACTTAATGAACACCCCGCTTTACAAAAGCTCCTTACAATTGTTAAGAAGGAATGTCACACGCCTACAGTTCTGAGAGTAATGAATTATTAATTGTTCCAAAAGTCGACAACGTTAAGAATTTACTTTGACAAGCACCTGTGTACTTCTGCAACGTATTCCGAAGAATAAGAACAATTACTTAAGTAATAATCACACATTAGGATATTTATGTCTTCATAAAACTACATAATATATTTTAATATTTACTGTCATCCTATATCGAGCAAGTTCAATCATCGAGCCGTTTCAGTGTAACTACCGATATGAAACGACCGATTTCGATTGTGAAGCGAATACCGATAACCTTCCTCAACCAACCGAGTTTTTCGAAGCTCGGTCGTTATAAGACTTTTGGGCATACAATAACCGGTAATTAATGTCACAGATGTTTGTGTACAAATCCAGACCGACCGGCGGCGTATCGTACTCTCCGACGCCCAGAGTCTTCTCGGAGTTAAATAAACGTCACTCATCCTAAGACTCACCTGGATTCATTTGTGAACCAACTCGGTGACCACTTAGCTGCTGAACAAACCTATTGTTTACTGCCTGTAAAGAGAACTGCCGTATTCTTTAGTTCTCCTGTATACCACATTTGGAAAGAGATGATTTTTAGCTTACAAGGCCTTAAAATATTTTTGAATATAAAAAAAACAAAATAATTTATTCTGCATAGACCATTAAATTGGCAACTACAAAACGTCAATATAAAAATAAATATTAAAGACTAGTTTAAGCAAATGGACCACCGGACCGAGAAGACTCCGGCAAGAAACTCAGCGGACATTTTTTTGGTCTATTTACAATCATTCACTTAGTCTAATACGTAGAGTCTAGATACAGTGATTTGCTTGAGTAGCATAGCTGAGCGAACACCTCTTTTCCAAGCTTGTTTATCATCTAAATATTTTTGGATTTCATAATTGCCTTTCTGGCACAGTTTACTCTTAACTGAATTATACATTTATTTACAGGTAAATCTCTAATTTTATTAGGAAGCTTGTTAATAAAGCTTGTTATAATAAATTTACGCCACCCAGTAGCTATTTAGAGGCAGAGTTAAAACAACGCAGCAGCGTCCCAAATGCAGCTGTGGATCGGTACCGTAATAATGCCGCTGAAAGATCGGCTTATTGGCTTACGTAGTCGGTTTGGAGCCGCCAAAACACTGCTGTCAGTCAGCGATTAAGGCACAGTTTTCTTTAATCTTCTGTGTATTCAGAGCAATCGTGAGCTGCTCTATTTATTGAAAGCTTGTTGAAACCTGACTCAAAAAAAACTTAACGTAATCTAGTCGAACGTCAATCCCAATTCCATCTGTGTGTATGTTTACCACCTGCTTTGGCTTTTACGGGAAGCGCTTTCCGCCTGACTTCCCAATCCCAACTACATTAATCAGTAGATCTACCGTCTCGTGGGTTAGATTAACTAGGCCCTAAACATAAAAGTAGGGGTCCCTACATACCTAAATAAAAACTCACCGTAAACCACTCACAAACACCTACGAACAAAACAAAAATTAAAATAGAATAACATTTCATATGTCAAACATATTTCAAAATTGCTGTTGGTTTCCATTCTACTTCTACGCTCGGAATAATTTCAATATGCAATGGCTGTAATTACCTAAATAGTACCATAGGAATTCATAGCGTACAATATTCGCAGGTGTTCAATGAACTGTGCTCATAACCACGCGATCACATTTGGATATAAATAATAATAGTTTATGAAACTGTTGTATATGGGATCTTAAAATACGAGTGTGAGTTAAAAAAAACGAGCCGTAAGCGAGATTTTTTATAGTATCACACGAATGTTTTAGGACCAAAGTATGTACAGTTTCATACACTATTTTATCTAATCTCGTGAAAAAAATAATATAATTTGCTTAAAATGACATCAAAATCGAGCGCCAAATTACATCTACTGAACGTTGCGCCGCGTCCAAAGATTATGTAGAGAAAAAATGATTGACACCTTCTTGTGTCCAGTTGTTTTTTTTTTAGTCATTCTTATCGTTATCCATTAAGTGTATGACAACCTCGTCGTGCCATTGACAATTAAAGCCGGTAGGTACCTCCTGATTACAATCGTACAGGGTGGGCTTCCAACAATATTTGAGGAAATGTATTTTGACTTTACATCGACAACTGTTAGTACGGCTCAGTTTGTTAACTTCGATTGAGGTGCAGCGAGCATAAAACATCCACCTATTTGGCACAGATCAGTGCTGACACGTGATTACGTGCGTTTTATAGTACGTAGGCACGCAGCACAATACGCGCCAATTGCAATTTCAACGTACGTTGTAAAATTGAATTATTGGTAACTACGCACTCAAATTATATAACTTCGTTTATATATTATGTGCAGTGCATTAATTACTAAATGCAAAATCTAAAAGCGTTAAGAAACGGAGCGTGTTAAGCCAGCCATAAGGATTACTTTGGTGCATGTTCTTTTGCTTTACCCGATATAATTACAACCAGTAGACTAACACCTCCGTTTCAGAAATGGCCATCTGCTCGTCGAGGGAGACCGTTAATAGTTTTATACTGTTAAAGGCTTCAGCAATGCAATGTCAGTAAATACTCGGTAAATCATTCAAATGCTACAAAAAGAGCACACCACAATTGGTTAAAACGAGCACGAAACACTTAAACGTCAATATTGGGACAAAGAACTTTGAAACCACATGAAATCCATTTAGGCAGTTCTAGATACGAAAAAATACATGGTCAGGCCAAACATACATAGATACATAGGCCGAAAAAAGCGCATGTGGGGTTGTAGGGACACTTTTTCGACTTTTATTTGACTGGCTGGACGTCGGCTTTTCTAAATTATTACCGCAATGCTTTTGCAAATAAAGCTAGAACACGCCCTCACCTAAAAGCCGTGTATGGCTTTAAAAATTCAATTTTCTCTCGCAATTCGCAAGAATTCGGTCTGGCTGGATTTCAGTAATCAATTTCACGGCTCAAAATGCTTGTAAACAATCAAGTGGTGGATGAAAGTGTAATGCGCTTCAACTTAGCGAAATAATGAGAATTTAAAAATGTAGTTGTGTCGAGACTTTTCTGCAGGGAGGAACGAAAATACGAGCTGGCCTTTTTGTTTTTTATTGCACTCTTACAGAAGGCCTCTGTTTTTATTTTTTACTAGCTGTTACCCGCGACTTCGTCCGCGTTTAGTTCGGAATAGCTCAAACTCATTATTAAACATGGTGGAAGATTTTCATCCCAACTGGAACGGAAGTACTGGAGATAGTGAATTTTACGCAAATGAAACATTTGTTTATTTAAAAAAAAAAAACAATCTGTATTCAAATCATTTCGAAAACTCGCTTGACATCATCCACCTTGTATTTTTAAATTAAATACTATGAAGACAGTCTTTTGAGTGACTGAATTATAAATACAGGGCTCAACTACTGAAAACTACGAAAATTTACAGACTTCTTCTATGGGCTTGGCAAATATTGCGGAAGGATTTTGAAAAATTCTACATTTTGCTGACGAAATCATTATCAAGTATGTGATGAACATTGTTATATGTGGACTTGGTAATGTTCACCATTTTTAATGTTTTGAATATTCTTCCTTCCTCCCAAATTCTTAAAACATGCTGCCACCACTTACGAACTGAACAAATTAAAATAAGTACATCAAGTATCACACAAAATAGTTTCAAGAAAACCCGGTGCCTTGCACGCCCTGAGCAGTGAGCAGTCGTTCTCTTTTTTGCCGAGCCAATGGTGGGTAGTTTCAGTTTTATGATAAATTCCATCGACCACAGGCACATCGTTGTTCATTGCTTTACACACAGGTAGAGAAGAGGGGCGCAGTGGGCAAGAGAGCAAATACTGCATTGACTGGGATGGTGTCATATAGCCTCATTTTGCTATATATTACTTGTATTGGTAAGCTTGTTTCCAGCATATGATGTAGATACTTCCAAATTGATACTGGAGTTGATGTCCACGTGGCGGATTTTTTGGTCTGATGAAATTTACCGGAACTGTGTGTTTCTCTGCCCACATTCAGTCTCTTTTATATAATAGGAGCAGCGGTATCTTTTATATACCTACCTAACACATAGGTTGGCTTCTCCTGGCGTACTGTTATCATTTCTGGGATAGATTTACGTATTTACTATTAGATACCTACTTATTAGACGGATTAGATAATATCGCAGCGGCGTGCGTTGGTAGTCATCAGGTCACTAACAATGTATAATGTCTGCAGTTGCATAAAGGCGTTGTCTCTCAGGCTGTATTTTACCATTTCTACCGCACCACGGCGAGTGAAAGAGCCTATTAAGAGCCTTTCAACTAATCTCTCCTTCCTTCCGTCAGTCACATACGGTAGAAATAATGCCACCTCGAACCAAGTTGTTCGGAACTTCATTTATTTATCTTGCGGTTAAGAAATGTATTGCTCTGCCCACACATGTGTTTTCTTCTTTTAAGATCCGGAGTTTTTTTATATAGGTCACGTCAATTTAACTTCACCTCGACTGATGTTAAGCTACAGGCAAAGACTCGGAAATAGGGTCACCATTATAAACGTGTACCATCTTAACAATGGTGGCACTCATCTTTATGGGATCATCAGAAGCCTTTTCACGCCCCCCTTTAAGGACCCGGGACTGTAGGAAGAAGTAAACCGTGAGCTGGCAGGGATTTCAGGTCTTAATGGGGCGACATAGGAATGGGTCACCAAACCGCTTGGTTCTTGATGGAATATTCTGATTCGTATGTGGATGACATCTGAGCCTTGCATGCGTTGTCCTGTGTAGGAAAGGAGAGGGTGGAACTAATTGCAATAGCTCATCAGAACATTCACCATGGTAGAGACGGTAATACGATAGGGACAACTATCTCCCAGAATACTTAATGTGCTTCATAGAAGATGCAACGATTTTCTTCCTCCATGAGCGCGGCTTTGATGGTGATAGCTTAGGCTAGCCGAAGCAATCCCTGCTCTTCACGTTGAGACCGCATTGATAGGTAACCAAGGCAGGTATACTGGAGTACCTAACCCCAGAATACCCCCAATGCCCCATTCCTCTGTTAAATTTTAATCGGTTTGATTCCAATATTGCGCTTGCCCCGATGTGGTGGCATCGGTATCGATGGGGTATACCAGTTTCAGTTTTATGACTTCTCAGGCGGGTGGGGACCACATTTTCATTCTCTGAATTGAAGAATTTTGTATAGAGTTAAGAATATTATATAATAAGTTCTACTATTACTGTCACACAGCCTAATTTTATGTATTACCTATAGAATACTAAGCATAGAAATTATATTTTACTTCAAATAAAACTATAAATACAATAAAATACAACAAATACACAATAAAATAAAAAATTTAAACAAAAGTAAATAAAAAACCATAAAAAAAAATACATTTTAGATGGATTCGAACGCGACTCAGCTAAGTTATAAGTCCACCGCAGACGTATTGAGCCACAGTTACCATGAAATCATAGTGTGAAATAGACGTTTACATATTATGTCATAAAACATTCTGCCCCATTCCTTATTATAATAGCGTGAAGATATAATAATTATGAAAGCCAGGAGTATTTTTACCGAACCAGCTGCTCACTAATTTGTTGGATTCGAGAGAAAATCGTTCGAGAACAATATGAATTCTATCGAGACACCTGGTGTGCCAAAGATTCTGCAGTAACCTGACCTGACTTGGCTGAGATGTAGAACTCTGGCCTCTCGAAGTTCTTCAGATTCCTATGACCGAAATAATATCTTCTTGTAAGCATTGTTGCTTCTATAATGGTTCGATCTATTCACACAATCACAAATTGTTAGCCGTGATATGCTATTATTGACATAACTTTTTTATTTATGAACCGATTTCAATAAAACAAACACTAAATGTTAAGTGAAGCCTGCCACAATATATTAGTGAAAACCGCAACCAAATACGTTCAGCCGATTCTGAGATTAGCGTGCACAAACTCACAGACAAACAGAGAAACAGATAAACAGATAAACAGACAAACAGACAAACAGACAAACAGACAAACAGACAAACAGACAAAAATTCCAAAAAACGTTGATTTGGCTTCTATTACGTTTATAAAGTCCCCCTATAACATTTTTTTTCATTTCCTTTCCATGTACAGACATCGATCGTTTACAGATTTATTATATGTATAGATTAGATTCAAGGGCTTTTCTAGAAGAAACATTACTAAGATTTTTAAGCAGGTTTATTTCAGTAAAGCCTAAAATGTATGTGTATATTTTTTTCAATTTATTACTGCTTTATTGTATGACCGATATCCCTGTATATAGACTGTGATAATGTAGAAACTCATTTTGTTTTTTCCCTCGGTTAAGGCGAATAGTTATGATGAGTAACTTTCAAGTGTTGTCACTTTATTGTTTCCTGTGATTCAACCTGATTTCCATTGAATCAGTGTGTTATATAGATAAGAATTTCTATTGATGGAATGATAGGTCTCACTAGAAACCTTTTTCACTAGTATTGTTTAGGTAATAAAATTCTTGTTATTAGTTTCTTTAAAATGTAATAAATTTGTAGAAAACTGATACAAAGATAAGAAATATTCAGCGCTATTGGATAGCGCTGTGTAGAATATCAGCGCAAGGTAGATAAACATTGTAATAGTAAAAACAACGCGTATGAACTCTCTCATCCGCGGCAGCCTTCATGTCCGTGACATCACAGATAAAATGCAAGAGAGCCGCCTCCGCTGGTGCGGCCACGTCTTGCGGAAACCGCCCAGCTACGATAAATGCCTGGCAATAGCGCCCCCACCGGGTCCAGGTAGAAGGGGTAGGCCCAAGAAGTGCTGGCTTGGTGTCATGCGTGAAAACGGTCTCACTACCTTGGACGCTCAAGATCGTGCGAAGTGGAGGAGGAAGAGCCGGAAGGCGGACCCTGAGCTCCGAGGGCACCGTGACCTCGGATGCAATCAGGAATGTGGATGATGATGATGATGACAAATGCACCTATTACAATTTTATTGTTTAGGATCGGCACAACGGGCACAAGATTATCCGTTTATTATTATACCTAAGTTCAGAAGTGTAAATTGGCTGTGTATTGTTACTTCGCCTTCATTCGTTGCTTTTGTTGTTATCTACTATATAAAAATAAGTCGGGTTTTCCTTCCTGACGCTATAACTCCAGAACGCACGAACCGATTTGGCTAATTTTGGTATTGAATTATTTGTGGAAGTCCAGGGAAGGTTTGTACGTTGAGAAAAATTCGAATAATTGCCGGGAACCGACATCCATGCGGGTGGAGCCGCGGGCAAAAGCTAGTTAGTATTAAATACCAAAAAATAAGAATAAAATAGAAATTAAAGTAATATTTTCTTACGAATTTACGAAAACACTATTATTTTATATGTATATACAAAAACACGACTTAACAAAGCAATGTCTTTAGGTCCATAGATGTAGAAAAGCACTAAACGCGTACACGTGCCCGCCCACACAGTTAGTATAGGCGAAGAGGGGGAGTGAGAAGCGACCATCACACCCGGCGGTAAGAAGTGTTTTGTCATTATTTAGGATCTCACGTATAAGGTCATAGTTGCCGTCATTCGGATTTTGCACACTCAACTACTTATAGCTCCTGCACTATATAAGTAATCTGTCCTCTGACAAATCGAGATTCTGTACTGAGTACAGTGGTACTCAGTACCCATATTCTAGAATGCTAGAATATAGGCCTTCCTTAGATTCCTATGGTTTTTTTTCTGCACACGTTACTTAAGATGGCTTGCTTGCGAAAATTTAGGTAGGATCCCGTACAACACTATTAACAGTTTATCATAAAAGCCTTTTTTATCTTTATTTAATAGAGCTCAGACTCTTAACGACTATATCGCTCCGTCTTAACCATTTTATGTTCTACCCACTTTTTATTTAAATACTAGCTGTTGCCCGCGACTTCGTCCGCGTTAAGTTCGGAATAGCTCAAACTCATTATTATACATGGTGGAAGATTTTCATCCCAACTGGAACGGAAGTACTATAAATACTGGAATTAGTGAATTTACACAAAGGAAACATTCCTTTATTTAAAAAAAGAAACAACATTGTATTCAAATCATTTCGAAAACACGCTTGACATCTTCCACCCTGTATTTTTCAATTACATATTATGAAAACAGTCTTTTTTGAGTGGCTAAACTACTGAAAACAACGAAAATAGACAGGCTTCTTCTATAGGCTTGGAAAATATTGCGGAAGGATTTTGTAAAATTCAATATTTTGCTGACGAAATCATTATCAAGTATGTGGATGAACATTGCTAAATGTGGACTAAGCAATGTTCATCAGTTTTAATGGTTTAAATATTCTTCCTTCCTCCCATTCTTAAAATATGCTGCCACCACTTACGAACTGAATAAATTAAAAAACACATCAAGTATCACAGAAAATTGTTTCAAGAAAACCCGAAGCCTTGCACGCCCTGGGCAGTGAGCAGTGGTCCTCTTCTTTGCCGAGCCAATGGTGGGTAGTTTCAGTTTTATGATAAATTCCATCGACCACAGTCACATCGTTGTTCGTTGCCTTACACACAGGTAGAGAAGAGGGGCGCAGTGAGCAAGAGAGCATTGACTGAGATGGGGTCATATAGCCTCATTTTGCTATATATTCCTTGTATTGGTAAGCTTGTGTTCAACAGATGATGTAGGTAGATACCTACTTCCAAATTAACACTGGATTTGATGTCTACGCGGCGAAATTTTTTGGTCTGAATAAATTTACCGTAACTGCGTGTTTCTCTGCCCACATTCGGTCTCTTTTATATAATAAGAGCATGCAATAGGAGCAAGCAATCTTTTATATACCTATCTTCTGGCATACTGTTATCATTTACAATTTTTTTATTGTACGTATTTACTATTAGATACTTATTAGACGGAATCGATAAGATCGCAGCGGCGCAATATGTATAATGTCTGCAGTTGCATAGGGACGTCCCTCTGGCTATATCTTACTATTTCTACCGCACCACGGCGACTGAAAGAGCCTATTAGGAGTCATTCAACTAATCTCTAGGAACGGTAGAAATAATGCTACCTCGGACCAAGCGGTTGGGGACTTCATTTATTTATCAGGAGCTTAAGAACTGTATTGCCCTACACACACATGTGTTTTCTTCTTTTTAAGATCCCGCGTTTTTATAAAGGACACGTCAATTTAACTTCACCTCGCTTGATGGTAAGCTAAAGGCAAAGGCACGGAAATAGGGTCTCCATTATTAACATGTACCATCTTAACAATGGTGGCACTCAGCTTGATGGCATCATCAGAAGCCTTTTCACGCCCCCCTTAAAGGACCCAGGACTGTAGGAAGAAGTAAACCGTGAGCTGGCAGGGATTTCAGGTCTTAATGGTGTGACATAGGAATGGGTCACCGCTTGGTTCTTGATGGAATATTCTGATCCGTATGTGGATGACATCTGAGCCTTGCATGCGTTGTCCTGTGTAGGAAAGGAGAGGGTGGAACTAATTGGAATAGCTCATCAGAACATTCACCATGGTAGAGACGGTAATACGATAGGGACTACTATCTCCCAGAATACGTAATGTGCTTCAGAGAAGTTGCAAAGATTTACTTCCTCCATGAGCGCGGCTTTGATGGTGACAGCTTAGGCTACCCATCACCCTAGCCGAAGCAATCCCTGCTCTTCACGTTGAGACCGCCTATTTATGATAGGTAACCAAGGCAGGTATACTGGGGTACCTAACCCCAGAATACCCCCAATGCCCCATTCCTCCGTTAAATTTTAATCGGTTTGATTCCAATATTGCGCTTGCCCCGATGTGGTGGAATCGGTATCAATGGGGGATACCAGTTTCAGTTTTATGACTTCTCAGGCAGGTGGAACCACTATTTCAATCTCCGAAATGAAGAATTTTGTATAGATCTAAGAATATTATATAATCAGTTCTACTATTACTGTCACACAGCATAGTTTTATGTACTACTTATAGAATACTAAGCATAGAATTTATATTTTACTTCAAATAAAAATATAAATACAATAAAATACAACAAATCCACAATAAAATAAAAAAGTTAAACAAAAGTAAATAAAAAACCATAAAAAAGGAAAATTACATTCAAGATGGATTCGAACGCGACTCAGCTAAGTTATAAGTCCACCGCAGACGTATTGAGCCACAGTTACCATGAAATCATAGTGTGAAATAGACGTTTACATATTATGTCATAAAAACATTCTGTCCCATTCCTTATTATAATAGCGTGATGATATTAATTATGAAAGCCAGGAGTATTTTTACTGAACCAGCTGCCTACTAATTTGTTGGATTCGAGAGAAAATCGTTCGAGAAAAATGTGAATTCTATCGAGACACTTGCTGTGCTGAAGATTTTGCAGTAACCTGATCTGACTTGGCTGAGATGTAGAACTCTGGCCTCTCGAAGTTCTTCAGATTCCTATGACCGAAATAATATCTTCTTGTAAGCATTGTTGCTTCTTTATTGGTTCGATCTATTCACACAATCACAAATTGTTAGCCGTGATATGCTATTATTGACATATTTTTTTTATTTATGAGCCGATTTCAATAAAACAAACACTAAATGTTAAGTGAAGCCTACCACAATATATTAGTGAAAACCGCAACCAAATCCGTTCAGCCGATTCTGAGATTAGCGTGCACAAACTCACAGACAAACAGATAAACAGATAAACAGACAAACAGACAAAAATTCCAAAAAAGGTTGATTTGGCTTCTATTACGTTTATAAAGTCCCCCTATAACAATTTTTCTCATTTTCTTTCCATGTACAGACATCGATCGTTTACAGATTTATTATATGTATAGATAGAACCCGGGCAGCGTCCGATAAAGAACTCGCTAGGGCACCATTGCATGTTCCAATTCCAATTAAATTATCCTCAAGTAATTTGTCCCTTAAGTTGTTTGTTCTGTACACATTTCATCAAAACAATTTGTATGTCCTCTACGATGTCATTCGAACTAATAAAGGTCCTCTGTCGAACTAATAAAATGTCTAGATGAGACTATACGCGTGACAAAATTGAAACTACAGTGATCCGTACTGTGATTATTTAGTTTAGGTGATAATTCTGTTAATACGACTCCGCTTACTCCACACGGGATAGATTAGAGGGTCAGAAAAGGGTGACTAAAACTTTGCTTCTTTGATTCTGTTGCAACTAAACAATTGCGCATTTGGTTTTTGCTACGACCACTATCTGTCTTATGGTCGCTCTACAGTAGTGCCGTGAATTTACGCGCGAATTCACGCCGTGAATTCAGGGCACACAATGGTGCCCTCCACATTCAGGGGACGCTCTCAATCGTTCTGGAAATGGACGTAGAAGCTGCTGCCGTAATAACTTCCTTTTCTGTAGCAAGTAAAGAAAAGAGAAAGAAAGAAAATATTTATATTTCGCTTGGCAGTACTTAGACAAATCATGCAACATAATACAATACCTAATTTAATTATAACATATAAGTCTACATAGACTTAGGATACACTCAACACTAGGAGGAGGAACTAGGAAGTGGCAACATATCATTATTTATACGTCCAAAACAAGAAAGTTATTCGAAAGCTTTGAACAAAAGTCGATTGCGGACAACTGAAATACATCGTAACCGATCAAGCGGCCGTGAATGTGGAGGTGTACGCGTGAACACAGTGCGAACCCTTTGTTCAAGGGACAAAATACCGACTCCGATCGGGGAACAGGCGTGAACGCTCGTGAACTCCGCGAAAACCGTTCACGTTCACGCCTGTTTATGGAGCTTCACGGCAATAGTCTGGAGCTGGCAATATATTTGCCAGCGATTATGTGGTCGGCGATGAAATAAACTTGCCTAGCAACAACCTACAGCTTTTCAAAAACACATACTTGCTTTGTGTTGCTAAAATCTTTTGTGTTTCATGTCACCTTACCTGTTTCTTTGATGATGAAGGGGAGCTTGGAAGAAAGAGTGTTATAAAAACGTACCTATATTGTTATTGACCAAGTTCTTGATAACTTGATTTATTCAAATTGCCGTCAATTTTCAAATATTAATAAGTAAGTTCAACCTTATTGCCAACCCAGAAAAGAATTTTCCTTTTCTAGGTCTCAAGGTAACACTTATGAACACTAAAGTCAACATTTCCTTTTATTGCCAAATGGGGAGTGTAATGCCCTCTAACTTTCGCTGCGAGAAACACAACAATATTCGTACTCCAATTTAATATCAGTTCAATTTCTAGGAACAATATCGAAGATGACTACTTAGTTGAAACGTAAAAGCATTGTTCGACTAGAGTAATTACGAGCGTTATAATAATAACGGATAACTCTAATCAACAAACGTCAAATGACTTCAGGATATTCATTTACTTACTCGTATGTCAAAGGATGAACCCTGAGATTTAAGACGAGATTGTAGTGAGACGAATAGGTAATATAATATATAAGGGCCAGGGCCTAGATATTTTTCTGATCAATTTTTTAAAATAAACTTCGACATTATTTTGTTTGAAATAGTGATGTGGAGTAGTTTGTTTGATGCTAATTTCTATCGAGACACATATTTTTAATCGTGTTTCTGTGTTCACACCTGAAGATTTAACCTATTTTTTGAATATGCTTTTGTATTTATTTTTTTTGGTGCTATTTGCCATATAACTCGATCTAAATATGTTTAATTATCTGAGGAGTACAGGTTGGAATGCGGAGTGAGACAGGGAGGGTTGACGTCTCCCTCGCTTTTCAACTTGTACATAAACCAGCTGATTGTCGAGCTTAGTGGCACACATGCTGGCTGTTCTATTGACGGTCTGTGTGTCAATAGTATTAGTTATGCAGACGACATGGTGCTGCTGACTCCGTCGATGGCTGCACTCAGGAAGTTGTTGGCAGTCTGCGAGGCTTATGCTGAAGCGCATGGGCTTAGCTATAATGTACAAAAAAGCAAAATGCTAGTGTTTAGGGTGAAGCGCAGGAGGCTATCAGATATACCACCGGTTATGTTAGGAGGTATAGCCCTAGAGAGGGTCTTGAATTTTAAATACCTGGGGCATATAGTCACTGATGACTTAAAAGATGACGCAGATATGGAGAGAGAACGGAGGGCGTTGGCTGTCAGATGCAACATGTTGGCCCGCAGGTTTGCGCGTTGCACACCAGCAGTTAAAATAACTCTTTTTAAAGCTTTCTGCCAGTCCATGTACACGTGTACTCTGTGGGTTCACTATACGCAAAAGGCATACAACGCTCTCCGAGTACAGTACAACAATACCTTCAGAATGTTGTTGGGGCTCCCACGTTACTGCAGTGCGTCAGGAATGTTTACCGAAGCGCGCACTGCTAGTTTTGCACCATCCTGCGAAAGAGAATATCATCTATGATGCTCAAGGTGCGTGGGAGCGTCAACAGCATTCTGAAGGTTATCAGCGAAAAGCCGTGTTGCGCCGTCATGGCGCATTGGGTGCATATACATATGCATGTGTCCAGTGCTTCAGGTAGGCGCGGCCGGTATATGAATTAATTTATTTTACTATCTATTTTGTGATTTGTTTCTTTTTGTTACTAACATAGCTTCTAATTGTCGTGTACTACTAACATTTATGGATCAATGATCTGAAATAAAGTTTAATTTATTTATTATTAAAAATCTTAAAGTCGACTGCAACCCTGCCTTACTAGAAAACTGATAAAAAAATTATCGTATTGCAATTTTTTACCAGTGAACTGATGCCACCGATATTAGATCTATTTCTGGGGAAAAAGTTAGGTTACGGAATGAAATGTCCACCAGATTCAGATAGTTACACACAGATAGAGCCATAACCTGGCTACGTCCTTCAAGGAATAAAAGTCGGTTGTCGACGAGGGTTTACCAGTCTGAGGTCTTGCCCCGGGTTCTTTTGAATCTAGATTTTTGTAGGTCCACATCAAAAGATCCAAGAGTAATTTTATCACTATGCTGTACAATGTAGGTATATTATTGCAATTTATGTTTAAGTTTTAATTACTATAATTTATAATTATTAAGATAAAAAGACAGACAAGACTGATAATACCCATTATTCGATACATATTGATGATTATAGTATCAGATACACTCGAGATAAGGAAATCTTTATATATTAGTAAGTGATTGTCAACAATAGTGTTAGTAAGCACCATGTGGCCTATCAAAGTAGCCTTGTTTGTGATATTTGCAATAAATTTCTCTACGTGTAGAGAAAGTAAGTATGATTTTTCTCACTACTAATAATATAAATTTGACAAGAACTCTGTCTGAATGCGAGATTTGATACCAGGCCTCTGAGCTAATTTTGTTATTTTGGCATAGCGATAGCTTATAACTTGAAAAAGAACAATGGGTTCCGATAACATGTTGAAGTGCTTTACCAATTAGAGGTCCCCCGATACGACAATGCTTGAATCAAAATATACTCGTATAACAAAAGGGGTAACCAACTCGATTTATTTTTTAACATATTTTTCGTTCGAAAAACATCGGAAAAAATGAATTGCTCAAGTGAGACTTGAACTCACGACCTTTCCCATACAGGGGGAATGCTCTTCCAACTGTTCCGATGTTTTTCGAACTTTAAAGTTACTATAATAAATGCTATAAAAAATGCATTCAAATATTTTTCGTGTCAGGAGTTTTTAAAATTTGTACATAATTGTATTTTTGAAACCAGTCGACTACACGAAATATTGTGAATTTGAAATTGATATCTCATTTCGCATCAATTTCTAAGCGAGGAATTAATAAATAACAATGTAATATCCAAACCAAATGAACCTTCTAAGGGCCCACTATCGAACGACTAAATTGCGTACTTTGACGATTTAGTTGATCAACTGTATTTTATTGGTTACATGCCGCAGACATAATCGATTTAATCGGTGCCAGTATTGCTAGCGCGGTGCATGTGCAAAACGCATTAATTGTTCTATTAATAAAAAGAAGTCGAAAACAAAAGAGAACATTTTAAGTGTATCCCATATTAAGTAACAGATTAGAATATGGGAAGTATCATACATTGAATTCTAAACTAAGATATTACCCTGATAATATTTTCTCATACTACGGAATGAGCATTTCGTTTTCATAAACTTTATGTTCTGCCCAATTGCTGATCAGAAATTCGCAGACTTCCTCCCGTAATCTTTTCTTAACAGAGTATTGTTTCAAGTCGTTTTTGTACAACGATGTCCTTTTTTGTAATTCCTCTACGAGCTCTTCTACTTTTTCGTTTGGCTGACATCGTATCCATCGACGAAAATGCGAGCGTGGGGACATCCCGCGCAAGCGTGTGGTCGTCCTGCATGTTGCCGTGCGACTGCCCAACAAAGTTGGATAGTGTGCGAAACTGCATGGTAGCCGTGCTAAGTGTGCTAACTAGCAGTTGATAAATAGTTGGATGACTTTTTAATTGTGCGTAATCTAGATTCTGAAACAATCAGTGTCCAATTAATTAGTTGGATGATTTAATTAGAGAAGATGTGCGGGTTAGCATAAGTAATTATACCTATTAATACGGCATATAATAGAATAGAAACGTTTATTACCAAGAATATGTTCACAGGTATTGAATTTTTCTTGATCTGCATATTCTGCCAAGTGTGGCGTGCAAATATTTGATTGCAATTCACTGCGATTTAATAGGCCAACTTAGAATTGTATAGGTATGTGCAACGGTTCACTGATAGCATTAAAAGTATCACAGCGTTCCTTTTATCAGACGTGAGCTTCGCATAGTCGTGGTAGTCAATAGTTGAACTGCATCGTAATCTTCACATGGGATAAATTTACGAGATACATTAAATTTTAGATCATATCAAATTTTGATATGATCTAAAATATTTCAGAAACTGAGGTCCTGACATAAAGTACTTAAATATACCTACTTAACTCAACAGCAACCTCTCTTATTTGATCATTTTAGAAAGGCTTAACATCGTTGTATATTGTGAGACGTTCTAGTAGGTAAAAGTGGTTCATCGCTATGAAGAAATTCAATTATATTTATAAGTCTTAAAAATGCCGCAACGGAGTTCACCAGCGCCTCGGAATCGATAGTAATCTTAGCTAAGTAGAATCATTATTGACGTCAATAAAAGCAATGTTATGGTTCTTTATTGAATAAAAAATTATGCCTATGACAATCTGCAAGTAAATATCTTTCGAACGTTCAATAATGGAGATTTTATATATAAACGTCACGTTACACTTACTACAAAGTATCTTTCAGTTCTATATTTTTTGTTACAGATGCAGTCATCTGTTATTATGGATCTTGGGCCACGTATAGAAATGGAAACGGCAGGTTCGGCGTTGAAAATATTGACACAAATCTCTGCACTCATTTGCTCTACTCTTTTACTGGAATCAACGAACAAGGCACCATCATTTCCCTAGATCCTTGGCTAGATCTACCCGACGATGGAGGCAGAAGTGAGTTCAGACGTCTCATGATCGAAATTGAATCTAAAATTTCAATCAATTAATTATTCCTATAGTGTTCCACTAATGGATATAGACCTCTCCCAATGCAGGCCATAGCACCCATCCTCCGCCTAAACATAAAATCTCTCAGTATGACATAGAATCATAGATGTTATATGTCAGCCAGCTAATATAAAATTATGTAATAATATGTAAAAACTACACTTCCTAACAGCCTCTGTGGCGTGGTGGTAGTGAACGCGACTGCTTCGCAGGAGGCGCGGGTTCGATCCCCGCTCAGTAAAAATATTTGTATGCATGAATATGGCTATTTCAATTGGTCTGGGTGTTTCTATGTATAATATGTACATATTTACAAAAAAGAAAGTATCTAAGTATGTTTATCCGCTTTCTAGATTCCATAACACTAACTAGTTAAGCGTACCATGGGTCTAGATAGCGTTGTGTAGTATGTTGGGGAATATATTACATAGAATAATATAACACAATTTTTTTATTCATTTCAAATTTCAGATTATTTTGGGCAATTCAACGCGTTGAAACATAGAAATCCTAGCTTAAAAACTATCCTGGTAGTTGGAGGTTGGAATGAAGGATCTGCAAAGTACTCGATTGTAAGACTTTTTAAATTTCTTATGGCCAATGTTTTAACATTGAAGTCCAATAGCGAGGGATCTCTCTAAGCCGATATCTGTCGGCTTACTCTGATTTAAATTTAACGCTCGGTATTCCGCATAAAATTGCTACGGTCGTTCTATAAGAAGTTCCATAGGCTTCCCTTTTGACAATTTTGAATCTTTGCCGCTGTTTAAGTGATGCATTAGCATACCAAGTTCGTCGGTAGCATAATGGTTGGTCGGCCTTACTATCGAGAAGTACAGGGTTCGAATCCTGGCCATTATACTTCCGACGTGAACCTACTCCTAGCACAAGCAATTTAGCTTAGAGGGAATATTAGTAATTTCGGTTGCTTAAATTCTTTAAAAAAAATTGTTCACCCTTAAAACCACACCAGAAATTATATTAATCTGTACTCATTTCAGATGGCAGCCAGCCCAGCTTTAAGAAGGAACTTCATTGATAGCGCTCTCAGACTTATCTTAACCCACGGTTTTGATGGTCTCGACATAGACTGGGAATATCCTAATCAAAGAGACACAGTCCACGGACGCGCCGATGTTAATAACTTCACGCAACTGTTGCGAGAATTAAGAGCAGTGTTTAACCAACATGGCCTACTCTTGACCGCTGGTGTAGCGGCTGTCGAAGAATCTGCTTCCTTGTCTTACGATATTCCCGCTATATCACAGTGAGTTCTTATGACCACTACTGTTGTTTCTTTTTTCTTCTCTTGTTCTTCTCCTAGGGTTACGTATGTACGTGCAAACGAAACATTGGCAATAAGTATACGATAGGTTGTTGTACTGAGATAATCAATTTAATAATTATTTTTGTAGCGAATGTTGTAGAGTAGTAGGAGTATTTCCAAAAGATTATTCTCTTCTTCATCTTGCAATCTCTGAAAATAATCTATATGACAGACTATGTGTCTGTGAGTTCCACTAAATTCTCGAGTCCCTTGAATCTTACTCCAGTCCTAGATTTTATAAAAAGAAAATCTAAGGCCTAGGCTTTGGAGTTTGGAACAATGCTCAGTTGTGAATCGAATCGCACAATGACATTAGAACTGTGATCTAGAATGCAATCTATCTTCAGATCTAAATATAAACCTGGTAGCAGGACTGAGTATCATTCTGAAATATGGGCCTTAGTAAGACTATGTTTGCTAAGCTCTTCTTCATAACCTACTATAATATTTTATTTGTAGGTATCTGGACTTAGTGAACGTGATGACCTATGATATGGCTGGTTCCTGGGATCCGGTAACCGGTCACAATGCTCCTTTACATATCAGTTATAATAACGCGCCGTTTTCTGTTGAAAGGGCTATGCAATACTGGATCAATTCAGGTAACTAAATAATATTTAACTGGGTAATTTGACTTCGCCAATCGTCAAAACTGCTCCTGGCTGAATTCGAGTTGGGACCCTGGTGACCGGGGGTCCCGTAGGTTCAATCCGCACTGAAAGCGCAGCGGCCCGCAGCGGCTTTTTGAGGCAAAATATTACAAACCATTTTGAATCGTATCTACGGGAGGAAAATATCATAGTAATTTGAAGGTAAACATGTAGACTTTAGGTACGCTAATAAGTACTATCTGTTCTGTATCTGTTCTGTTAGACAAATAAAGAAAGGATTTGACAAGGAAGTAATTGCTAGGATCACTGGCAGTCTAAAGTCAGATTTGCGTGGTATTCCGTTCGATGCATTCTCCGCCATCCTTTATTTATTGAATAATTCCTTTATTTTTAAATTTACACGAAAATGGCAGTAGAAAAGATGTTTAGAATTAAATTTACAACATTTTGGTTGTCATAATTAATTCCTTAGTTCGATATTTTTCAATGTATATCCCAAAACGTAATATTATTCTTAATTCAAGATAGCGCAGAATGCAATACCCGAACCGAATACCACACAAATCTAAATTTAGACTGCCAGTGACTTACCTTAACGAATTATGAAAGAAAATGGATACTAGAAAATTTTTCTAGGTCAAAGAAATCAAAAAATATCTCCTCTTTTTGGGAAATAAATCGAAAAATATCGATCCTAAGGAAAATTATGAATACGAAAACGTAGGAAATTTTATTGTTAACAGCTTTTGTATTGCAATTTTTCGTGTAAAATAAATAATAAATGACTCCGAAGTGAAAATTTCCACTTGAGTCTTGTCCATCAATCAGCACGTGCACAGGCTTACATGAGAGGTTGACTTAGCTCTAATGTTCTTAGTGGGCCCTTACACCATTAGCAGTAATATAAAAAGGTAAAGGAGGCTCGATAATTTTTTGTATTCTAACCTTTCAGGTTGTCCTCGAGAAAAGCTTGCTATGGGTGTCCCATTCATCGCTCGTACATTCACGTTAGCTGATCCAAATATCAACAGTGTTGGAGCACCTTCAAGAGGAGCAGGTTTAGCAGGGCCATATACCGTGGAAGCTGGCAACATGGGGTACAATGAGGTAAGGTCATTATAGTGAAATCTATCATGGTGGAACTCTACTTTTGACTTTAAAATCATCAAATTCAGAAACAGTAGACGGAACCATTTTGAAGAACTTAAATTGTAAATTAGTCGTGCCTGAGATGCCTATTTAAAAAAAAAAGCGATTCATGTGAAAGTTAATTATATTTTGTTCGCGATGGATGCAAAAACTACTGAACTATTTTGAACGTGGTATTTTTATAAAAAAAAGGTATTGGTCAATTTTAAAAACTGATTTGATTGCAATTGATGAAGCAAAAATCTGAGATATAACCAAAATTCACGATTGCTAATAACTACGAAGGCAGTGCCGCAGGCATAACGCTGATTATAATATATTATTGCGTAAACTAGAAACACAGAAACGTGCTTATACTCACTGCAATACAGTAATATACTTCCACCTTTAATGAACAAAGATGAAAGCTGTAAGGCAACACACCCAAGTTATATTTAAGTTATCTCAAGAACAACTGACACTGAGTTCATGAAACTTCTCGTCGAGAAGCTGCAGATGTCTTTAAATTAAATTTTGGTATTTCGTGTTTAATTTGTAATCAGAAATTCTAAATTTAGTAAGAATATTTTTTAATTTTTCGTGAATTGAGTTGACAAAGAATAAGACTAAGCAAAACAAAAAATACAAAAAAAGAATCGATTGCTGTTGCTTTATATATAAATGATTCATAAATTACAAAAATATAGTTTGTCTGGAGGTAGTGGAGTAGTTCCAATTATGGTTTAGTATTGACCTAAATGTATTAATTTTTGATATTCAATCATTGTGAATTCTTTTGTTTTTTCAGATTTGCCATAAACTTCGAACCGAGCCATGGTCCCAACGCTACGATAGTCATGCTAAAGTTCCTTACGCCGTCAGAGGTGCTTACTGGGTTTCTTACGACGACATCGATTCTATAACTAAAAAAGTTGAGTTCGCAAGAAGTATTGGCATTAATAAAGTGATGATCTGGAGTATTGAAACTGATGATTTTCATGGTATTTGTGGCAATGGTGTCAATCCTCTACTGCAAGCTGTTAATAGAGCTCTAGGTGGAATCACAACAACTACTACTAATAGACCTCCTGTTACTTCACCTCCACACACCACGAGTCCTCCTCCAGGATCAAGTACAACAGGTAATGCAGATTTGACCAATAGAGCTTATAACAAGATTTTATTTCACTATAGTTATGATATTTATCTTTCAATGTAGACATGAACTTGTTTTTTACCCGACTACGGCGAAGCCAAAAGGAGGGTTATTATTTTGACAGGCAATGTATGTATATAATGTATGTATGTATGTTCATTTTGTTCCCTCATAGCTCCTCAACTACTTATTACAACTGGACTAATGAGGTATTGTTACAAGCGGCTTGATCGTTCGATAGCTATAGGCTATATGACGTGTCAATCAAACTTGTGTGGCGCCCTCTAGCGCTCATAAAATACTGTGTTAAAAAATAAATTTGAGATAAATATGCCGTGTTTGGTATCAAATGAAAGTGCTTAATGAGCACATTTCAAATATGTATAAATTATTAGCTTTACCTTGCCCAAAAATAATTTAAATAAAAAATGAAGTTGAAACCCGACTACCGAAAAATCACGCTCTAAAAAGTGACAAACAAGAAAATATCAAGGTTAGCCGTGGTCGTATGCCACTTTTCCCTAGAATATATTGTTTTGTTATAGTAAAAAGAAGAGTTGAAACTTTATTTTTTCCTAAATATTTGAATGCAATGCAAACATTTGCATTGCCCTCAATGTAACGTTTATGTATTGGATTCCAGAGTGCATCAGATCTATAACCCCTGACTTAGTAGTACTCGCAATGAAACCAACACATAATAAATAGTGTTTACTCCCTGAATAATTCAGTAATAGCTGCAATAGATATATAAGTAAGCTGTTTACAGTTCATAAATCTAAATGTTTTTAATAATTACTAACACGTTTTTATCAGCTTCACTTGTATCTAACTATGTAGGTATGTAAGAAAATCTTGTAATCTTAATTTGACTCACTTCTCGGTCTTCGATTAGGATGAAATTTTGCACACGCTCTGAGTTCTGATGACAATACAAATGACTAGCTAAGAAACGTCATTACAAATCCAATAAGGTATCCCCAAGATGGCTGACTGGCTATTTGAAATGTACCCCCATGATATGGGTATCAAATGAAAGAGTTTGCTGTCAGATATAAGAAAAAAATAGTCACGTTACTTAAATCCAACATGGCGGACACCCAAGATGGCGGATTGGCTATTTGAAATGCACTCCAATGATATGGGTATTAAATGAAAGGGTTTGCTGAATGGGATACGAAAAAAATAATAAGAATAAAAGTTTACAATAAAATGAGTCATCAAAGTAAATGTCCGAATTATATTGTAATTTTTAGTACGTGCTAAAAGCTTGTTTTTAGTTTTTTAAACTATTATTTTTATTTAGTTAATGTAAAAAATTGGTATTGTCATTAGAATAGTTCAGATAATTACTATCAGTTTTCCACATTGCCCGCCACAAACAGGATTGCTCCAGTGAAAATATACAATTAACTCTATTTTCATCTTTTCAGGATCCCCGAATGGATCCGTCTGCCAGCAAGAGGGCTTCACAGCCAATCCACGGGATTGTTCATCTTTCTACAGATGTACCATAGATGACACTGGTGCTTTGGTAGCAACCAGGTTCGACTGTCCAGCTGGCCTCTACTGGGATCAGAGCATCTTGAACTGTAATTTTAAGGACTTGGTCAATTGTAGAGTATGAAGAACAGTTTTAAAGTAATTGTTGACAGTATATTCTCGTAAAAAATCAAAAGTCAAAAAAACATTCTTTCCTATAGAATATAAAAACCTACAAATCGTGAAAACTAAAAAAAAATAATAAATGTAAATATTTCAGTATAAGTAATCGTTTTTTTCGCCCCATACTTAATCCATTATCGCTTATAATGATTCATTTGTAACAGGTAGTTTTGTATGACCATCATAGAGAAATACAAAATGTAGTAGCACTAGTAGCCTAAGTAATATCTTTGCTATTTCGTGTATTCTATGATTATAGCCTCTCAATATTACCCTTCGTTTTCTGACAACTTCGAGTGCCCGTTATCATTCAATAGCATGGGGCATTATTTGTACAAATAGAGAATGAGATGAGAAATGTATGTACATATAACTATTGAGTAAACAGATTGCAGACCGCCGACAGAATAGCAAGCCTTGCTTTGAAATTGACAATAAACATTCCATCAGAAAGACGTGTTGTATTTTGAGTAGGTCTAATGTGTGCAGACGGTATTTGCTTTAACTGGGGTGTATGAGGCCCACTTAAATCTTCGTGGCCAAACCTAACCTCCCCTGCACACTACTAACCGTACACCCCCGGCACTAGCGCAGAATTTTTTGTCGGAGCTCTACTAACATACATACATACATACAATCACGCCTTTATCCCCGGACGGTTGGGCAGAGGTGAATTAACACCCTCATTTCACCAATTATTTGATTCGGTCCCACTTATTAGGGGGTGAGCTCATTGCCGCTTTCTGGGCACTATTGTTGACTCAAGCCGTGCATCCGAGGCTAAGTCTGGGCTGTATATTTTTGTCTGATGTTAAAGAGCCCTATCCCTTAGTCTAACTAACCCAACGGCAGTTATTCCTGTAAAATCCCAATTAACTATATCACGGAAATAAATAAGTGAATGGATACGCTTAGATTGCTATCAGGATTTTGAAAAATACATTGTACTTAATAGTACCTACTCAGTTCTGTGAGTTACACCGGATCCCGCAGAACAAGTATTATCTGTGTACGTAGATAATCAGTAAGTATATGGAAAAGACTTTGGTATTACCTACTTGACCACCGCTCCATATACTACGCTCGTGGAGCCTTGACAATTACGGTAGACTTCACAATATGGGACCAATAGAGACACAAAGTATTGCGTAAGTTGTTAGTTCGTATAAGCATTAAGGAACAGAGTCGTCTATGCCTACCCTTGACCTTGGAATGTCAGTTACGGATATTATAACAACAACACCGTTGCCTAATAAACTAAATAATATAACAAAGGAAGCCATAGGAGAACACGATAATAGCCAAACATGTGTACGGTTGTACCTACATTATCTTATTTGTACAGTACCAATCAATATTAAACATTCAATAAAATATCATAAACAATTACGTTTCATTCCGAAATTCGCTGAGCCGAATGGTAACAGTACCGAGTTACACATAAATAACATGTAATATGTATCCCCTTCTAGCATGAATATATTTTAGCGAAATTATGAAGGTCACCCTTCGAAGGTAATACAACTTTTGTGTACATAACAGATTTGTGCCGCAGACGATTTGTTGAAATGCTTTCTTTTTACGCAGTACTGAAATAGGGTATGTTTTTAATTGGTTTCAGTTTTCATGTTATTAAAACCTATATGCTGCTATTGTAGATAATTGCGTATAGGTGCCTATTTATATGGAAGTAACACTTTTTTTTAGCAACCGAAATTACTAATATTCCCGCTAACCCCTCCAACTAAGCTAAATAGCTTGTGCTAGGAGTGGGTTCACGTCGGTAGTGTAATGGCCAGGATCGAACCCGGGACCTCTCGATCGTAAGGCCGACTCCTTAACCACTAAGCTACCGACGCTTTTTACATTATACGAGTATGACAGACTGTCAATGGTATGCAGTACACTGTACATTGTCCACCAAGATCTTCGAGAGGAAACTGACTTTTCTCGGGGCAGAAGGTTTTGACAACAGTCATGCATGTAAAACAACGAATCATTAGGTGAAATGAGGAATGATAGGGCAGACTCTCGGCCAGATTGGCACTAGGATGAAGGAGGCCCACCTAAAGTAGTAAACATGCACAGAAATCACCATTATAAACGATTTTAATTTGAAAAGATGTCACTCGTATATTTTCTACTCAATTTTTCACCTCGCTACTAATCTCCATTAATTCGTATTCATTCTCTACTTATAAAGTATCATAAAGTAGAAACGAACAAATCAATTCGTGTAGAATAACTTATAAATGGCCCCCGATTGGATAAGCAATCACTTTGGCCATGCGCTTCGCCTTCATCCAAGCGGAACCGTCAGATAACTTCTCTCTATAACACTTATAAACCGGTGCTTATGGAACCAAGTGCACTTAAGTAAACCCTAAGGTAATGTGCTGTGAGAAAATATTGAGCGGACTTTTGTCCGGTTAATCGAACTCGTCACTAGATAGTGTAGAATAATGATGGATAAATGTCTACCTGTTATGAAACAGCTACTTATGTAGGTAAGCTCTTGCTTTCGTTCATTTATAAAATAACGTTTCAAAATATAATTTTTTGTTCGGTTTGTCCTAAAAAACTCTTGTAGATGGACTCTGAAGATGTAGGCAGAAAGTGACCACAGGAACTTCTAAACTCAAGAAGGCAAACTTAGGTATTGTTAATAATAAATAATACTAGAAAAAAAAACTTTTCTTTAAAGAAAAACTATATAATAAATATTAAAAGATTTTATTTCAGGCAAGCCCATATTTTGTTAGTAAAATTGCTCAGATGATCTAGTGTTAGTAAAACATAATATTTATTTATTTAATTAGTGTGGAGTTTCATCCAGTGTCATCGGTGACTCTCACTTATCTGCGAATACAGATAAGACACTGTTAGTGCTGTCGCGCAAGCCAGCAAGCTGCGAGGCACTTCTTTTACGCATGATGGCATGAAAACCATCTATGCGTCTTTCAGCGAACATCACCGACACGCTGCACCTCCACGGCAGCCCCAACAGTACCCGAGCGCAACATTCAGAATATAATACTTATAAGTACATAGAATAATTTTGTGCAAGGGTTGTACTGATATGAAAAGCTTGTAGCCGGAATAGAAAACAGAGAAAGAACATGCACGATATGAGCTTTTTAAATCAGCACAACCCTTGTATACAATTACAGAAAGAAGCTTGCTTTTAAAAAAAAATTGTTCATAATTTTATTTAAAAATACATTGCATTTCCATTAAGTGAACGCCATTCCTTCTCCCCTCTAATATTTGCATGCAATGCAAGTAAATTCCTCTATATTCCACCTGCCACGAAGTTATTATTTTACATGAATATGAATTACTTTGATTAAAGAGATTAAATTTTTATTACGTATAAACTCAAGAAGTTTGTACGATATACTTTATGAGATACTGCGGATTATTAGCTTTTTCTTTTTATTAACTAGGTTTATTATATTAAGAGATTAATTTTGTTTTACGAGGGACGTACTACGTTTTGTCAGTTGCTTAAAATTAGTGAGGACGTTTGAAGCTTTTAGTATCTAAAGTATTCCCTTAGCACAGTACTGCCGGTTAAGTCTTATATTCTGAATGTTGCGTTTTATAAAATAAATTCTTAAAGCTTTTGTGTTTTCAAATGTGAATGGGTAGATACCTACTCCACCTTAGAGTAGGTATGCATTACAAAGACTGCGCGTTTCGCCTGAAGTCTATTGTGCCGAGCGTAGGCAGATACTTTGTGATGGCACAGAATAGATAATACTTAGTACTATACCGCACTTATAGTGAATTGTTTCATGCTAACGTACTAAGTTTATGGTTTCATGCATTACCGAAAATGTTAACAGGTAGACTTATGAATTTAGTGCAATGTAGTGCATACTCGGAAAAGCGCACTCTAAGGTATGCTCTACTGAAACCTTTGGGACAAAGACAACCGGTAAGTACATCTGATTGATTAATGAGGACATGATGCCAGCTTCAGGGAGGTTATACGGCAGTCGTTACGATAAAAGTCATATAGCTAAACCAAAAGAAGGTGAGCAGCTTTGGATGCGACCGCGATTAAGATGAAGAAGATTCGTTTTCAAGCGTTTTTCATAATATTACTACTAAAAGGGTATAATAGATGATAAACTTTTGTACGGAAAGTTAATCATTTTCAAAGTTAGAAGCATGAAACGTGAGTTTATACCTAACATAATGTCTGTCTTATGCCTGTTCTAGATCATACCTATCCTAGGTCAATGAATGTCTTGAACGGATAAGTAGATACACTTAATATCACTTATCACTTGCACGGTAAAATAAATACACTTGCTGGCAGTTAAAGTAATGGGAGGAAAAAAGTAATTGACAGTAAAGCAACACTAGTTTATTTGGCTGTGATCTTTTACGAAGGTACTATCTCACTGAGGCGGCTCCAATTTGAACGAGATCCTTTTTTATGTATTTAAGTAAAGCCTAACACTTGGTAAAATACGTTATTCCTAATGGTTGGTTTAGGAGAATTTATGACAAATTGAACAAGGAACATGGAAAAAGAAGAAGTCTTTTTAATTAATTTTGGTGGCGAATTATTACTCTGATTTAAGGATCAAGAACTCCTCCCCATTCCGGGGGCGAGTCGGGGACACCGTTGTCCCCCCTCCCGAGGAGGGCCAGACCGTAAGGGATGGCCCTGGGTCAGCCGGGGTGCGAGGGTATGTCGGTAACAACCTCAACACCGGCCTAGCTCCACGACCCACAGTCGGCGTGCGGTTTTAGTCGGTTCGACCCCGACTTAACTTCCCATTCCAGGTCCGGCAGGGGGGGTATCCGAGGGGATTTCCGCTCGAAAAAAAAAATGATCAAGAACTTTTAAATAGATACAGTTGTTTATAAATAAGATATAAAAGTATCTTTATTCATATATATTGGACATAAATCGCTAGATTTATAAGGCCCTGGTGAATTTGAGCTCGTCCACCACAGAAGCACCCCGTGCTATAGGTATTCAAAATACACCCAAGAAACGTGTACTGCGTGAATAGAGTACATTTTGAGCATATATTCGTATAATCAAGCTATTCCCACAATACAAATATAGCTCTAACAAAAAAGTAAGATTGGATTAACGGTAAATGTGTACTCAATTTTCGGATTTACTTTTATCTTTTACTTTTGATTTAGGTAAGTAGGTAGGTAGATTCTTTTATTTCACGACCATACTTCTTCACATTAGAAAAAGATGTGCACGGACAGAAGCTTTAATTAGTCGCTGCTTACCTCGGAAGGTAAAACGCGCGAATGTATGTTCAATTGCAAAATTTCAATTGCTTTTAATGCAACAAATATTCCACAACATTCTACACAACGCTATCTCGACCCATGCTAACCTCAACTAGCTTGTGTTATGGAATCTAGAACGTGGTAAACATACTAAAGATACTTTTTTTGTACATAGAAACACCCAGACCAAAATGCAAATACCCATATTCATACATACAAATATTTGCACTGAGCAGGGATCAAACCCGTGCCTCCTGCGTAGCGGCCGCGTTAACTGCCACCACGCTACAGAGGCTGTCAACTTCAACTGTGTACTTAGGACTGAGCATGTCAGCAGCTTATAGTTAAAAATTTAACTGACTGAAACTTGATAAAGAGACAGAACGAGCACGAAGTGATACTATTAGAGGCTTGATTTCTCTTTTGAATTATGGAACCCTAAAAATTAAAGCGACTAAAATATAAACACAATTTGTTCAAATCTAAATCCAACAGGGTCGAGAAAGCCACTCTCAATCATTTGTAAGGTATTAGACTGCTAGCACTTAATCACGAACCGTCAGGAATAACAAGACAGCACCCTAACTCCGTCAGTGAACTCTTCAAAACTCACTCACTGACTCATAAGTTGACACAAACTCTGGAGCCCCTACCAAGGTTTAGCTATGCAGTATTTTTAGTCGAATTTCGTTGTTACAGTAGAAGAGGTATACCGCGGTAGAGGGAGACCGCGGTAGCCTAGTGGTATGGGTAATGGACTGCTGAGACGAGGTCTCGGGTTAGATCCCAGGTTTAATGGCACACACCAATGACGTTTCGATGCTTTTCGAAGTTGTGTGTGTATTTATCGCAGGTTTATAAGTGCCCGGTTAATAGCAATAGGCTCGCCACCTATTACATTTAAACTTAAACTGGCGAAATGTGGGTGCTAGCACCTCTGCCTACCCCTTATGTAGAAGAGGTATAACTTCAATATTTTTCATGACGCGACTGCCATAATGACCTCCAGTGACATCGCTAGTTAGACAGTTGTCGAAATTTTTAGGGATCCAACTACCTGTTACAACTCCCATAAATGTTCGTATGGCAACCGGGACCGACGACGGCTTAACGAACTCTCCGAGGCACAGAGAGGTCTGAAGTCATTAAAAATGGTCAAGGTCTAGTGTTGCTTAACCTTGCAATGCGTTATTCTACTTATGGTACATTTGACCAAACGCGAGTAAAGTTTTATTCCTAGAATAAACAGGCAATATCAGCCACACATTGGCTGTTTATTCTAGGAATAAACTGTACCTACTCGTGTTTGGTTGAACCGGCCCTTACTCGGTAACAACATAACCACGAGTAATATTCTAGTTAAAGATTATATTGAAGTAGGTATATGTTATATACTAATATTGAAAGGTAGTTAATCTTTCAGTTTTCTTAATTTCCATCGTGTGAAAAGTATAAAAAGTGATACCTATCACTAGTAGGATCCTTTATATATAGATCAGTAAATTCACAAACTTGACTTTCACAAGTCGCGAACTCTTACAAATGCTTGTTTTATTGCCAAGATTTTTTACTTGAGGCACTGTCCAAAACTTAGGCACAGACAGATTTGTATTACGTGATGCGTTTCCTTTATACAGTTAGAAAACAAATTATGTCTTTGGTACGTATTTACAACGTCTTCTTTGTTTTAATATTATTGCCGAAGAACGTCTTTGAATGTCTTAAGAAAGTTATCTACATAAAAGGACGACCAACTTGATAATTACATAAAATGTTGATAAAAGATGTTTTAATTGCTATTAATGCCACCAATGACTATTAGACTGGCTGGCTGGATTGAGAATGACCATAACCCGAACACTAACTTTTTGTAGGATGTCTTACGGAGTGAAAATATCGTTATAATTCAACATTCATACCTGCCTTACCGAAAGAATTTCGTTCTAAACAGCATTATTATAATGTACGTATTAAAGGTACATAAAAGTCTTTGAATGCCACCCATACTTATTCTGTTCACCCGTAATTTGGGTTTTGGGGTGCCATTCATAGCATACAAACCTACTCAAGCGTACCTACAGCCCTACTGAAATATTACAATAGCTCTAACCAGTAACGCCATCTGTTGTCTAGTAGTTTCGGACGTTTCGGTTCACCTGTTGGATTTTCAAATTTGGCGCCGCTTTTTTGCGCCATCTTTCGTTGGCTAGATTCTAATGTCGCTCTAGTTACTTAACATTTGGTACTTACTATTATTATGCTAATGATGTTTGTATTAAGTATATCATTTATTAATATATTATAATCAAAATTGAAATGTTGTTACATGTATATTTTTATGTTTTTTATGTTTTTACATTTTTTCTATATGGCCACTGCAAGTAGCTGTCAGTGTTATTGTATGACAGCAGTCAATGACAATGACACAATGACAACACACCCCATAAAATCGCGTTCCATTTATAATAAGCATCTTTAGCTTAAAGAGGGACAATCATTAGAATATTTTGTACGTGTCAGATAAGGAAGGATACAATTTATGGATGGAAGATGGAACTTATATCACTTGTACGTCTTGTACATGAACTTGTCTAACTCCAACGAACGTTATTGATGGTCTTCCGCAGTGATAAACTTTATAAAAATAAATTTCTTATTTATTAACGATTATTTACAATGGCGTCTACGTCAAAAGATAATGTTGCACCAACCAGTAACCAAGACAACCAGACAGATAGCCTGGAACCTGGGGCATGTGATGAAAGTATCTTAAACCCTACAGACTCTTTCGAGGAGTTTGCTTCTGAGATGAGTTCCAGCTTGCAAGAACGGAACATATCGCTCAATAATAAAAGCAGTACTATTCATAAGATACAAAGTGAGATTGGTGAGAGTTCCAAAGATAGTCAGATAAAATCTACGAAGTCTACTGATGATCTACAGAGCAAAGATGTGAGTTATTTTATCATTTTTACGAATACACGTTCTAATTGATAATTATTAACCAGTTTCAACACCATAATTATATGTGTGCTATGTTTACAAAAGTACTTAAGTTGTTGTTACAAGATTACTTTATCTACATGAAATCATATTATATTTTTTGATAATTGGGTACTTCTTGTGGGCGTCCCGGTTAATTTAAGTTTGTTAAGCTTGAATCCTATTCCTAGGGTCCAACCTGGTCAAACAGATAATTTTCTTGACTTACTTTTTTTCAACATTTTCTGTACAATGTCTTAGAAGGAAGAGTTTCATCACTAATGGTTTTCCTAAAGGAGTACTTCTCTCATAATATCAGCAACAAATAACAGTAGGTATACAGCTTCAATGCTACATAGCAAAAGTTGTAGGTGTATACCTACTGCAGGACTGATTATGAAATATGAAAGATATGTGACTAACTACTTTGTAAAGTGCCTGCATGCACATTTAGTCACTGGTATGCATTGATAGATACATGTTGTTACTAGTTTTTGCCCCTGGCTCCGCCCGCATGTATGTCGGTTATCACAACTCAACATACACTATGTGCTAATCCAGGGTGTCAGCTAACTCCATACCAAATCCACACAGAAACTTTATAAGTAATAGGGTAGTGAGAGAGTGGAATAAGCTACCACATGACGTTGTGACAGCCCAGAACATAAATCAATTTAAGAATAGATTAGACCAACACCTTAACCAAAAAAATAAACACTGGTGGGCATAAGCAGGATACGGGCATTATCAGTTGTTTCGACTGCCTGCCTGTTAAAAAATAATAATAATGGGATGGTTGGGTCAAGGGCCAGATGCAGAAGGCAGTACTCCTTGATACGGCGCGCATCGTGAGGAAGTTCCTTTCTTTGGAGCCCTAACCACCGGTAGCTTGGTCCCTGTATCCGATACCGGTGGAGCACTATTTTTTATATTTTTAAATATATGTTTTATTTTTTATATATATTTATTTAAAAATGTAATTAATAAGTTTAATAATGAAATAAAGAGAATAATAATAATAATAACTTTTTATATTTTTAAATGGATTTTTTTTAAATATGTATTTAAAAATATAATTTATAAGATTTTAAATGAATAAAGAGAATAATAATGATAAATTTCATTTAAAATTGTTCCAGCCGTTTAGACGTGAAAGAGTAACAAACAATCATCTATCCAAACTTACAAACTTTCACATTTATAATATTAATAGGATTAGGGGATTGAAAGTCATTATGAAATGATTTCAAGACAGATCAAATAGATACAGGGACTATTTAATGTTCATCTCGTGATAGTTTGCTTCCATAGTATACAACTATTACGTATCCTAACAAATTTTGACATGGGGTTGCTCCTGGACATCTTATACTGGAGTTATTACTATTATTGCTACCAAACATGTTTTACTGTGAAGTCCTATTGTCTGAGCTAGATCTAACAAACAAACATTTACAAAGTCAAGTTAGATCTACATTCCATAAACATGTACAATAATGATTTTATTGCTATACTTTAACCTAAAAATTCCAGGAATCTATGTCAGCTTCGACAAGCAACTCAAACTTGACAGAACAAAATGGTAGCGACATAAATAACGACAAAGATGAATATCTTCAATCACCAGAATTGGTGAATAAAGAAAAACATGTATTCATATTAAGTTCAGCTGGAAAACCTATTTATTCTAGGTAAGTACAAAATGATGATCCCACATAGTCCTGGTTGCATCCAAAGGTAATATTTTAGAGTCCAGGGTCAATTCTCCTACTGTAATCTGCCTTGCTTTAACTTTTGCGCAAGTTAAAGCAAGGCAGAAACACCCTTACATGATTATGCATTTAGTATGTCTCGCAAGTCTGACAGTTCCAAATTTAAACCAGGAAATCCATTGCCTCCATTTTTTAAGCATATATTTGCAAACTTATTTTTCAAATTTTTAGGTACGGCAATGAAGATAAGTTAGCAGGTCTTTGTGGTGTTATCCAAGCTCTAGTAAGTGTAGTAGAGGAACAGAACCAGGATATACTGAGATCTATCGTTACTAAGGACTGTAAGGCGGTGTTTTTAGTTAAGGGACCTTTGATACTGGTTGCGGTATCAAAATCAAATGAAAGTGAGACTCAACTGGTTTTACAGTTAACGTAAGTTGTCAATATTTTTGTTAATTATTTCACTAGCGAGATTGAAAAAGGAATGTGTAGATGAGATGTGTAGTGTGTGCTCTAAGGAGGATTATATTATACTAGCTTTTGCCCGCGGCTCCGCCCGCGTGGATGTCGGTTATCGCGACCAAACATAGCCTATGTCCTTTCTCGTGGTCTAATCTACCCCTATACCAAATTTCATCAAAATCGGTTCAGTGGGTTAGGCGTGAAAGCGTAACATACAGACAGACAGACAGAGTTACTTTCGCATTTATAATATTAGTATGGATTAAATTGATGTATGGTTCATGGACAAGCAAGTAATATTTGTGTTAGAATATGATAAACATTTTTGACCTATTTACCCTGATAACAATATAAATTTATGTAATTCCTCGTACATTTATTTAGATATAAACATTAGTTTAATCATTAGGAGGACATAATAGTAGTTATGTCATTTATCATAATGATTAAACATCAGTAATGTAAACTGATTACTATCCAATAATTAAACATTAGTTTTATCATTGGATGGTAATAAGTTTACAACATCAAGTCATTTTTACAAGATAGTGCACCAATAATTTACTTTTTAACAAGGTTATTTGTAAACTTTCAGTTATGCATTTAATCAGATAGTATCAGTACTTACCTTAACACAACTGAACAGAATATTTGAGCAAAGAAGAAACTATGATTTAAGAAGATTGTTGTCCGGAGCAGAGAGGCTTATAGACCATTTGCTCATATTTATGGAAAAGGATCCAGCATTTTTATTAGGTGTGTACATATCTGTCATTTAGAGCTTAAAATAGGATCTAAAATTTACTTGATATTTTATCTACAAACACACATACATGCAACGGAATGGGCTATCTTTGTCTCAGGCACCCTCTTTTTTTTTAAGAATTTACCTGGTCCTGGCCTGGTAGCTTACAGGGAAACAAGAGTCCGACATGCATTGGCTCTTGAGAAATTTTTGTGTTTTACATGGGCAAATACAACTACTAAAAATGGTTCATATAAGCACTGTAAAATTAAGGCCACGTCTGCACTGCACTATTTCTCAGCGTACTTATTGATATTGCACTTGCGAAAAACCTATGTGCCAAATCTATGTTTTGCCACAGAATCTACTGTCTCCCAGTGTATTTACGCTAGAAAGTTATTCGTTGCGAGTTTCATTTACAAACCGCACGGAAAAAAATAGATGCGGCCAAATTTCACTGCGCGAGCTATTTATATTATTATTAAAAATGATACGAAAGTATTTTCGCTACCAAATCTATGTTTTGCCACAGAATAAGCTGCCACGCGGTTTAATATCGCGAACGTTCTGTGCAATAATATACACTATGTGAATGCTAAATTCAATTTGCTGCGCGTGTACGTTAGAGTTAAAGACAAACATATAATTTAAAAAAACATGTGATTTTTTTGCCACAGAACAGAATCTACTGAATGTTCTGTACAATATGCACTATGAAGCTAAATTTAGTTTGCTGCGCGTGTAGGTTAAAAATCGCAGCGGTAAAATTTCACCGTGCGAGCTGTGTTTAGCCTAATTATGATTTTCTTTTGG
Source organism: Eilema sororculum (assembly GCA_914829495.1). Lineage (NCBI taxonomy): Eukaryota > Metazoa > Arthropoda > Insecta > Lepidoptera > Erebidae > Eilema > Eilema sororculum. The sequence continues at coordinate 8,586,429 of OU618532.1, forward strand.
TAAATTTGAGAAACTTTCATTATTATTAGGAGCTGTCAGATGCTTACCACTACCAGAAAAAGCCAGGGAAAACATCACAAGCGCTATTCAAACGACTTGCAACAAAATCCGAGATCTGGTGTTCGCAATCCTGCTAGCCGGTAACCAGTTGATAACTCTAGTTAGAATGAAGAAATACACGCTGCATCCGTCCGATATACATCTGTTGTTCAACCTGGTTCGAAGCTCCGAGTCTTTCAAAACAGCTGAGAGTTGGACGCCAATCTGTTTGCCGAAGTTTGATTCGACGTAAGTTATATTTTTTTATTGATTTACTAAAAAAAGGGTGCTCTAGGGTCCCACCAAGATCTTCGGGACCCAAGCCAACCTCACCTGCAAGCCGGTGCACCTGTTGGAAAACGGACGAAGCTCTGGAGCTGGCTTTCCTTTCAGGGTTGGGGGGTCAGACGGGAGTCGCCCCCGGAAAGGCCAAAACAGCCAAATCAGAAATGAAAGGCAATTTAAGGGATCGCGCGAAGGATAGGGCGCCGCCGCAAAACGGCGCGCAGGAGTGTCGCCCGCCTCTTGTGACAAGTGGACGAGGGCTACCGTGCCTGAGCCAGGCACGGCTAAAGAAAATAGGCCAAAATCGTGATCTCTGAAAACTCCGCTTCGCAACGTGGAACATAGGCACGTTAACTGGTCGCACGAGGGAGTTGGCCGCCGTACTCTCCAGGCGGAGGGTGGCCGTGGCGTTCCTGCAGGAGACTCGGTGGGAGGGCAGTAGCTCTAAGCTCATTGGGGACGGCTACCAGCTGATGTACACAGGTGCTCCGTACACAGGACGGCTTCGGGATGACATCTTGGACGTGAAACGCCATAGCGCCCGACTTATGGTTGTGAGGGTGCTTGTCGATGGGATTGTTACCCACCTGATAAGTGCCTACGCTCCACAGTCTGGGTGTGGCGAAACCGAAAAGACCTCGTGCTGGAACCAACTCGGGGTAGTGCTCCGTGACATTCCGCTTTCGCAGGGGGGGGGGGCGGTCATGTGGGTGGTGGGTGCGAGGAGTTTTGGCGATTCCACGGTGGTTTTGGATACGGTAGCCGTAACCCAGAGGGTGAGCATAGCATATCCTCAGAACGTGTGCGGCTGACGATCTTGCCATCGTGAACACGTACTTCGAGAAGAAGTCCAAACATCTCATCACCTACAAGAGCGGGGGGCGCGCTCCCCAGATCGATTTCCTACTCCCCAGGAGGCACAGCATCAGTAGGGTAGCCAACTGCAAGGTTATACCCGGGGACAGTCTCACTACGCAACACCGTCTCCTTGTCATGGGCCTCCGCGTAAAACCCAAAGGTAAACGTATTGAGCGCGGCCAACGCAGAATCAAGTGGTGGCTGCTTGATGAAGCCAAGTCGAGAGTATCGTCTCAGCTATCGGTGATAAGTGCGCTAATGCTGTAGACGAACCCGTGCAAGTTTGCTGGGACAAGATTCAGGGAGCTATTCTTGAGGCGGGGAAGGCAGTGCTCGGCACGTCTAAGGGGTGTGACAAGGACACCTGGTGGTGGAACGACACAGTCCAGAAGGAAATCAGGGTGAAGAAAGCCCTCTTTAAAAGTGGCAAGCATCCAAATCTCCCGAAGACCGCAACGAGTACAAAGAGGCTAAACGCGCCACTAGGAGAGCCGTAGCCAGGGCCAGACGAGACCACTTGCAACCGCTATACAACAAGTTGGAATCGTCGGAGGGGCAAAAGCTCATCTATAAGTTGGCGCGCTCCAGGGCCAAAGCGTCGCAGGCCAAATGCCGCTGCATTAAAGACCCTGGGGGCAATCTGTTGTACGAGGAAGTCGCGGTGAAGGAGAGATGGCGCTCATACTTCCACGAGCTGCTGAATAAGCAGCATAAAGAGGTGCAGCAAACAGACCTCCCTCCAAATCAAGGACTAGTACCACCGATAACGCCTGCTGAAGTCCAGAAGCACCGGAAAGCTGTCGGACCCGACGAAGTCCCCATCGAGGCTTGGAAGGCAATGGGTGCTCGTGGTGTGGGCGTCCTCGCTAACCTTTATAACCGTGTCCTCCTCACCGGTAAAATCCCAAACCAGTGGAGGCTGAGTGTCATCACACCAGTCTTCAAGGGAAAGGGATCGGTGCAGGAGTGTGGTAGTTACCGAGGTAATTAAGAGCGGATATTCGATTCCCGGATCCGACAGGAGAGTCAGTATGGGTTCCGCCCCGGACACGGAACTATGAATCCGGCGATCCTTAGGGCGAAGGATCGTCGCGGAGAGATACAGGGCGAGGAACACGCCCCTGCACTTTCTATTCCTAGACATGCAGAAGGCCTTCGACTGTGTGCCTCGCGCGACGATCTGGTGGGCACTGCGGTCCAAAGGAGTCCCAGAGGCTTACATCGACACCATCCGAGACATGTACCAAGATTCCGTGGTTCGGACCGCTGTTGGCGACACGAATACCTTCCCCATCACCGTCGGGGTACACCAAGGATCCGTACTTAGTCCCTACCTGTTCGACTTGGTATTAGACGTTTTGTCGGACAGCATCAGAGACTCACATGACCAGCTTCCATGGTTGCTTATGTATGCTGATGACATTGCGCTGATGGACGCAGACAGGAACAGATTGGTGCGACGTGTGAAAGTGTGGAAGGAGGCGCTTGAGAACGGCGGTCTGAAGCTAAATGTGGCAAAGACAGAATACTTGGCGTTAAACTCAACAGATCCCACAACCTTCCGCATAGGCGATGACTTGGTCGAGCGCACGGATCAGGTTAAGTACCTGGGATCTGTACTTCACGTTTCTGCTGACATCGACTACGACGTCAAGGCACGCATTACCGCCGCGTGGGCTAAGTGGCGGGAAATGACTGGCGTCACATGCGATCCTAAATCGCCAGTTAGACGATCATTAGACCTGTCCTTTTACACGGCTGTGAGTCGTGGCCGCTGTTAGAGCGACACAAGCAGATGCTGCGTGTCACGGAGATGAAAATGCTGCGGTGGATGTGTGGAGTCACGCGTAAAGATCGCGTGAGGAACTCTCGCATCCGCGGCAGCCTTCATGGCCGTGACATCGCAGATAACATGCAAGAGAGCCGCCTCCGCTGGTGCGGCCACGTCTTGCGGCAACCGCCCAGCTACATGGGTAACAAATGCCTGGCAATGGCACCCCCACCGGGTCCAGGTAGAAGAGGCAGGCCCAAGAAGTGCTGGTTTGACGTCGTGGAGGGTGACATGCGTGCAAACGGTCTCACTACCTTGGACGCGCAAGATCGTGCGAAGTGGAGGAGGTAGAGCCGGAAGGCGGACCCTGAGCTCCGAGGACACCGTGGCCTCGGATGCAATCAGGACTAACGTCTTTCTGTGGATGATGATGATGACTAAAAAAATGTGTCACAGAACCTGGGTGAAACAGGATTGAATTTAATTTGAACTTCAAATTTGGAATGGAACAAAGTCTAAATTAAGAAAATGAATTTTGATATTATATCTAGGCATAGCGCGCTTTATTGTAATGTCATGTGCATATATGGCCCTGTAATGGTCTATCGCGATACTTTTTATTGCCCAGTCCACCTTTCTTTTGATTGGTCTCTAGTATACTTGCGCAAGTATACTGGAACGTGTATGGCTAGCATAACGTGTACTAACTACTTCATGAATTATTATATGGTTACAGGGGCTTCCTCCACGGCCACGTGTCCTACATCTCCGAAGACTGCCAAGCATGTCTTCTCCTACTCACAGTACAACGGGACGCGTTCTTTCCACTCTCTCAAGCGAAACACACTATCGCGGACAAACTCCGACGATCAAACTGCCTAGTAGCCATCAATGACGCGCTTAATCGAAATGTTGAACTACCCACGACTAACCCATTGAAACATATTGGTATACCAGAGATAAGGCATTTTATGTACAAGTGTAAGTCGACGGCTCAGCTGTTCTCGTCTGACCCGATAAGCTTGGACAAGTTACAAGATTATAGAATAAGACACAAGGAAGGTGGAGATATTTGTGTGAAGAAAGTCGAGAAGTTATCTGATATAGATTATGTGAGAAACTACAGGCAGTTCTGTTCTCAGATACACTGTATGTCCACACCAGCGAAGTTGATTTTTAGGTCGAATTCCGACGATACGGTTTTAGCTTGGGTGAGTTATTCCTTTTTTATTATAAAGATATACTTATGACAGTTTACACAGCGCCATCTAGACGTAAACTCTGTTAATCTTGTAATATGGGTTCTAGGACGGAGTTATATATACATACTTGTATATATTTATTACATATTCCCCTTCCCTCTAGATCGCCGTAAGGTGCTAACGTGTCTCAAGAGCTTAGCTATTTTCCTTCACATAATTTAATTGTTATTTTAATGAGATAAATACAAACTTAAAAATGGGAAGTGCATAAACCTAGAAGAGGTTAAGGAAATTTAACTTGTGACATTTCTGAGACTTCTCTCTGCGTGTGCGCCTGGTACCTCATCCGACAACTAGCAACAAAAGCTCCACCCTTACACGTACGTAAAAAACATTCCTGAAGTCAAATTGACGTGTCCTGTATAAAAAAAAAGATTCCGCATACTAACAACACAAATCACTTACATACAATACTAACATAAATCTAAAGAGGTGTAGGATGTTGTTGTGCATTGCTGAAAATCAATATACTTTTAAACTCTCACGTCCATGATATACAATAATTATAACGGGAATTAAAGCGATTATGGTATAGGCGTATAGGCGCAAAATTGCACTTGTAAAATAACTCATGCAGACCGTAAACCATACTAATATTATAAATGCGAAAGTAACTCTGTCTGTCTGTCTGTATGTTACACTTTCACGCCTAAACCACTGAACCGATTTTGATGAAATTTGGTATGAGGGTAGATTAGGCCTTGAGAAAGGACATAGGCTACGTTTGGTCGCGATAACTGACATCTACGCAGGTATTAGTAAGTCTACAAAATAAAATCTTTACCTCCCGCGCTAGTCGCAACTGTGTTACGGCGAGGTAAGAATCTCGTTTGGAGCAATATCCGCTTTGAGATAATTAAGTTAAGAACTATTATCTAATGTGCATGTGATTTGAATAGGACAAATATTGGTACGGGAGCTAGCAACGTTTTCGAGAAAGAATTTCAGGTCAGCTGATTTTGTGATATGCTGTCCTTCTTGCTCTTTCGGTTAGAGTCTGGGCTATCTGGCTGGCGGGAGCGGTTGCGTTCATTACTGCGCATCCTATCCTACCTGTCCAGGTGATAATCCTGTATTTTCAAAACATTTTAAGAGGCGTAATTTTTAATTTTTTGTTTTTAAATAGGACTACCTGACATACTTTTTTTATTGCCAGACATTTCTGACATTGCTAATTATGTGCCATACGCGATTCTTTTAATTTTTTTAATAAAAATTTAAAAGTATTTTATAATGTCTGTAATTTTAACATTATGTTTTTTAAGATAAGAAAAGCTTAAAATTAATTTGCCAGACATTAGTTCGATTGTTAAACCTTGAATTAAAATAAAAAAGGCATGAAAAGTATTGCAGTATGATGCTAGTAGTTCGAAAGAGACAGTTGCAGAATAAGCTGAGAATAAGACAGAGAACCATTGCAAATATACCATCGATATTATCTGACCTCCTCCTCGTAACCTGTAGCCTAGCCCTGAATTCCTCAGTAAGGTACTGAGAGGATTCAGTGCTAAGCAGAACCAAAGGGGACTCAAACTGACACCTTGGAAAATGCTTCGCTCAATATTTATTGGTTCGCCGTTACTGCACACCCCTCGACATCCTGGATAGCTAAGAACTGTTCTCCATTGCCTCATACATGACGCCAAGAAGATGCACAGAGTTGTATCTACTTTATACAACTCTAGCACCCTCAGGAGCCATGTATGGGGCACAGAGTCGAACGCTTTCTTATAGTCTATCCAGCATGTCGATAGATTCTTACGGCTACGGCGAACTTGTTGACTAATGGCCATATCAATGAGGAGGAGCTCCTTAGTACCACGGGCCCCACTCCTACATCCATTCTGAGAGGCGCTCATAACAGTATTTGTAGAGATGTGCTTTGTTATTTTATCTCTCAGAATAGATGTAAGAAGTTTATAGACCGATGGTAAACACGTGATCGGTCTATAGTTACTGGGGTTCGAGGTACTTCCTGTCTTATGGAGCAGGTGGGTAACACCAGTGGTCATAAAAATTGGCAACGTCCCTGACTCGATAGCAGCCTATTATTATTATTATTTTGTTTCTCTGTTCCGTGATCTCGGGACTATGGAGTCCCGGGCCTTTGGAAGGCGTGCGTCGGGCCGGTGCCAAAACCTAGAGGCCCTTATAAGTGAGTTTAATATGCTAGGGATAGTCACACATGGCGGATACCATCCCCAGGTGTATCATATTCTGCGCTCGAGGGAAAATATAAATATTGAGCGAGACATTTTCCAAGGTGTCAGTTTGAGTCCCCTTTGGTTCTGCTTAGCACTGAATCCTCTCAGTACCTTACTGAGGAATTCAGGGCTAGGCTACAGGTTACGAGGAGGAGGTCAGATAATATCAATGGTATATTTGCAATGGTTCTCTGTCTTATTCTCAGCTTATTCTGCAACTGTCTCTTTCGAACTACTAGCATCATACTGCAATACTTTTCATGCCTTTTTTATTTACAATGGAATTAATGTCTGGCAAATTAATTTTAAGCATTTCTTATCTTAAATAACATAATGTTAAAATTACAGACATTATAAAATACTTTTAAATTTTTATTAAAAAAATTAAAAGAATCGCGTATGGCACTTAATTAGCAATGTCAGAAATGTCTGGCAATAAAAAAAGTATGTCAGGTAGTCTTATTTAAAAACAAAAAATTAAAAATTACGCCTCTTAAAATGTTTTGAAAATACAGGATTATCACCTGGACAGGTAGGATGCGCAGTAATGAACGCAACCGCTCCCGCCAGCCAGATAGCCCAGACTCTAACCGATAGAGCAAGAAGGACAGCATATCACAAAATCAGCTGACCTAAAATTCTCACTTTCAAAACGTTGCTAGCTCCTATACTATATGAGCGATGATTTTATCGTAAACACATAGTATACGTATAGTTAGTAGAATAAAAACTTCTTAACAGTTTATTTAGATATAAATTAAATTAAAGAAAAATTAACAGTAAAATAAAGCCTTTTTCTATGACTTAGTTGTATTTCCTTTTGGGTTCATCATCATTATCATCATCATCACCACATGCACATACTTATACAATTATGTACATGTATACATAATGCATGAAAATAAAAAGAATAGGTACTTATTTTATGTTACAGTTTGGTATTATGAGTTATAAAAATGTATGTAATATATATTAATACGGATATGGAAGAGTAAAGTGTCCTACTACAAGCATTTCTTGCTTAAAAGGAGGCTAAAGTCAAATCAAAGGCCAGACGGCAATAGGCTCGCCCCCTAACTTAGGCCCGCTCGAAACGTGGGTGCGAATACACCTCTGCCTACCCCTTCAGGGATTTTTACAGACGTTTGTAAATAGATGGATGGATATTCATAAAACTTGTTCATCAATTTCAGGTAACCCACGGCTTCGAACTGTACGTCACTTTCGACCCTCTGATGGAGAAAGACCAAGCTATAAAAGCAGTAGACCGTCTACTGAAATGGATCAAGAAAGAAGAACAGAGAATCTTCATAATGCACGCACCTACCTTCTAGCCAAAATTCGGGGTGCCTTCTCTCAGTGGCATGATTAAAAACTCTATTAATCGCAGCTCAAGTGCCGAAGAGTGATCGCTTTGTAGGTGTGATGATCGACCGATATAGTTAAAAATACCCGATTTAGACAAATAGTTAAATTTATAAGGACGAGCATTGCTCGCGTTTAGTATTTTGTTCAGTAGCAGCGGCCAGACTCTGCTTCGCCCGTTTGTGTATAAGCTGATACAGCACATTCCCAAACAAGCAAAATTGGACAAGTGTTGTGTATTCTATATTTGAGCAAATAGATAATAAAGGAAAAAATAAAAACCAAATGAGGCTAGTTAACAACATTTGGTTTTACCATCTACCCGCAACTACTATCAATGTCTGTCGAAGAGTGGTAGTCTAAAGCCAAAGTCCTGGGCAATAGCGTGCTGGAAGCGCTAAAGGCATGTCCTTAGTATATGAGTAGGTTCACTAATCCACTAATTTCCGCTCGAATCATCTGTTGTTCGATAATGGGCAACACTGCTGGAAGCAAACTCTCCAAACTTTTTTCTCCCTTTTTGTTCCTACGAGTGCGAGCTCAGGCCTTTGAGAAACCCACGACGTATAAAAAATAATTCAAAAAATGTTTACTGCAGCGCCCCCTAGTGGGTTGTCACCGTAACACCTATCTAAGAACATGCACTAATCAAACCCAAACCAATAATTGAAAACTGCATCAAAATCGGACTAGTATTTTTGGAGAAAATTTGGCAACATTGATTTGCATTAAAAATGTTTGCTGTAGCGCCCCCTGTTGAGTTGCCATTGTAACACCTATCTAAGAACATGCTCCAATTAAAGCCGAACTCAAAACTGTATCAAAATTGGATTGGTAGTTTCGGAGAAAATGGCATCAAGGATTTGCACAAACAAACACACAAACATCCTCTCACCCCAAACGCATATACCGTCTCCGTTTCGTCGTAGGTAATCAAACGCGAATCAAACGGTGATTGGCCTCAATCCGCACTCGAACGAACTTCCTCATGATTTTAAAATTATGCGCGTAAATCAATACAACTTTCAAGATACACAGGGATATAAAACTCGATTAGATACAAAAATCTAAGTGTCGTAAAGATATAGGTGTAATTTGCTCAAGTGCGGGTCTGTGGAATTTCACACACGGTGGAATCCATGCCATCTCACACTAAACGGTTCGAGGCCTCGTTCCTCTGCCGCACGATAAAGAGCTGGAATACTCTGCCCGCATACGTGTTTCCCTCTTCTTATAGTCTCGGGTTCTTCAAGCGGGGTATGAAAGGGCATCTATCAAGGTCGTCAAGTTAGGGACCACCATTTTACGTTCAATAGCATCGAGAATGGTGGTCCGTATCTTCTGGACTGCACCTCAGCTTTATTACTATCTAGCGGGATGCAGTCAATTGACGGACCAAATATATAAAAAAAAAAATAGAAGAATGTACAATCTTGGTACTTTAGATAGGTAATTGATTTCACAACAAAACCTAATTTTGTGCATGTACGTAAAGTAAAGTAAAGTAAAGTATCTCTTTATTGTGTACACCAAGGAATAAGAACATGTGTTGTTTGTAGGTACATTTCAGGTATAGACAATAGGCGGCCTTATCGCACAGTGGCAATCTCTTACAGGCAAACTTTGTCTTAACAATGTCTTCTAATCATTTTTCAATCATGTTATAACTATTATACTAATCGTTGTATTATTATAAACAATTATACATTTATATATTACAATAAGAATAAAATTGCTTGTATCAATTTATACATTTTATGTTAACAACTAAATTTGTTTTATCTATTGTTACTGTAATGAACATTATACTGTATTTATGATGTAAAGTACCAGTATGTTTTACTTCGGCAAAGTTTTATAACTTTAGTCACATAAACAAAACAAATTGGTACGTTATTGAAAAGCTATTTAGAGCTTTAGAGATATAGGTAGGTACATTGAATTACTGAAAAAGCATGCTTCAGATACACAAATGAATTTAAAGACAGATATGGGCGAATAAGACATAATTTTAATTAATGTTCTAATTAAAAATAATTGGTCTGATTAAATTATACTGCGTTAGAGGTACAATTGTACTGCGTAAGAGAAGCGTCGGTAGCTTAGTGGTTAAGGAGTCGGCCTTACGATCGAGAGGTCCCGGGTTCGATCCTGGCCATTACACTACCGATGTGAACCCACTCCTAGCACAAGCAATTAAGCTTAGTTGGAGGGGTTAGAGGGAATATTAGTAACTTCGGTTCTAATATTATTAAAAAAAAAAAAAGTTTTCTCAAAATGATTGTTTGTACAAAATCTATAACCCCAAACCATAATGTCTGACTACTGTGGCACTATTAATGTGTAGGTGGCAATGTGCGCCGAGCGTGCAAGTGCGCCTATCACAAATATATCGAACTAAAAATACTGTATTATTAGTTTGTAGTTTCGGCATAAGATGTCATTACTAGTATTCAATAGGTAGATTTTGAAATATTTGTGGTAGGGCACATGCACGCTAGGCGCACTAAGCCACCTCCACCTTATAGCTACTGTTTACGATGCTTTATAGATAAATAAATATTCTACAACACTCTACACAACGCTATATATTTTAGCATATACTACTCAGGTCTAGTCCCAGACTAAGCAGAGCTTTCGAAATGGGTTCTTCAAAGCTGATAAACATACTTAGATAATACAAATTTACATATTCATGCGCACACATATTTGTACCTTGTGGGAATCGAACCCGAAACCGCAGACTTCGTATTCTAGAACGTCACTCAGCCAGAATCTGTCGATACAATCTGTCCTCAGGTAAATCGTGATTCAGGCTGTCATTCTAGAAAATACGGGCATTAGTCTTGCTAAGAAAGAAAAGAAGAATGGAGCTCTAGGCCACGGTAACCACTTTCCATCAGGTGAGCCGTGTGCTTGTCTGCCACCTAAGTGATTTAAACAAGCAGTTACAGTAGTACCACGTTTATGAGTTATGCCGTTGTACCTGCGCAGAAACCAATCACAACGCTCCACCAAACATGGCCCTTTATTATTGGTTGCCGCCTGCGCGCCACGTTCGAAACAATGAACAATGAGCGAGAAAGCACTATTCTCTGGATTTATTGCATTTTCAATCTTAACGCAACGTAATAAAGTTGGTGTTTCAATAGCGTTGGCAATCGTAATTGATCGGCGTTAGCTTACTATTCTGAGCAGGCGAACTTTGCCGATGCGACTTATAAATGTGGTTCACAAGTACAAAAGTGATTTTGCTTACTCATTACTCCTACTTTTGTACCATGTACACTCAGCTCAGAAAGGTGTTGACGAACATAGTACTCAAAATGATCTTAATTTTGTTTTTTTACGCCTTTCCAGTTGACCGATTGTTCTGATATTTGGCACACACCTTTGGTTCGGACAATAATACCATAAAAATCAATAAAACAGTTTGATTTGCTCTTAATACGAGTTTTAAGATCATTTTGATACTTCGTCGTCAAGACCATTAACTATCAATAAAATAAAAAATAGCATAATTATTTTATTTACATTTTTCATCATTGTTATTTAAGTTTCAATTTACTGTATATCTTTTTTAGATATTATTAAATTATGTACATTTTGAGCTGTTTGTAGTTACACTCACATTTGGTAATAACTACGGAATATCAAATCAAGGAGGCAAAGATGTTTCCACTTGTTACAGTCCTTTTATATCATCTTCTACTTTTATTATATCTCTGCCTACCCTACCCTTATTAGAAAGAATTGTGACTGTATATTGTAAACATGTATCAAAACAGACAAGACATATTGCCACAAAGCTATTGATTTTCAACATAATAGGCTATTTGACTAAGTCGTCAATTCTTCCCAATACTGCTTAATATGATAGCTTGTTCTGAAAAAATATACCTTGCAAAATAAAATATTGCATATCTAAACTAAAACTATGACTTTTCATTAGTTGAAATTCCCAAAAAAGGTTTCGATAGATTCATTCAATTTTAAATAACTTTTATTATGAACTATATACGTGTAAACGCAACGTAGACCGAGATAAATGCGACTTTTTCTTACACTACGCGCTACGGAAGCGTGACGTCACAATTTCGTGCGATTTTGCATGGAGCGTTTTTGGGCGGTGCGACAAATTGAATTTTTCAAAAATTAAATATCTTGAAAACTATTTGTCGTACGAAAATTTTACTTTTACAGTTAATTATATTATAAGAAAGTGGTCAGTTTTCGAAAGTAAAAAAAGAATTTTCAAATAGCCTATTCGCAGCGGGATTGGATCAAAGCTTGTTCTCTATTTGGTCCTCAAAAGTCACTAGAATCTATACTTAGTCACCTCATGTCCTCTTGATTTGATATTCGTTGTAATAAATTGAACATAATATACCTTTTTTTTTTTTATTCATAAAAAATATATTTATTTTTATTTTAATACATTATAATTATATACTAAAAAACTACTAATTACAAATAAAATAAAAGAAACCAATTAAAAACTAAAACTAAGACTAAAATTAAAACGCGTCGTAGAATTGCTCCGCATCGCATGCCTCTTGTGGCAACGTTCCCAGAAGACTGGCAGCATTGCCACGTTGTATGGCAATGCTTATTCTCTGACCTAAAAAGAGGCCAGCCCTCTGGTCACGAGAAGCGTCGACCATACGCTTCGCAATCTCTCTGAAGAGATTGCGAGCGCTCGGGCCCCAAGGCCCCAACGTTTCGACTCCAAACGGCACTAATTCATAGTCTCCAATGAGTTTGGAGTATTTGCGCCGTTTGAGAGCCTCTGCGGAAGCAGCCGCGGCACCGGCACAGCCAGCCGTAACATAATATTCCTAATTATTATGCGAGTGAGTGTGATGCATAGGTATGAATGATATTTGAATACGTCGGGCAAAATGAAATACTCAAGTGGCACTTGAAGCTAAGAGCAAGGGAAAGGTCGTGTTCAAGTCCCACTTGAGCATTTAATTTTTCCCGATGTATTCGAATTTTAAAGTTAGCCTTATAAATGCTATGAAAAATCATTAAAATATGAATGATATGTTATACTTATGTCATCATCCACATAAAGACGTTAGTCCTGATTGCATCCGAGGCCACGGTGCCCTCGGAGCTCAGGGTCCGCCTTCCGGCTCTTCCTCCTCCACTTCGCACGATCTTGGGCGTCCAAGGTAGTGAGACCGTTTGCACGCATGTCACCCTCCACGACGCCAAGCCAGCACTTCTTGGGCCTACCCCTTCTACCTGGACCGGGTGGGGGCGCCATTGCCAGGCATTTGTTACCTACGTAGCTGGTCGGTTTCCGCAAGACGTGGGCGCACCAGCGGAGGCGGCTCTCTTGCATTTTATCTGCGATGTCACGGACATGAAGGCTGCCGCGGATGCGCGAGTTCCTCACGCGATCTTTACGCGTGACTCCACACATCCACCGCAGCATTTTCATCTCCGTGACACGCAGCATCTGCTTGTGTCGCTCCAACAGCGGCCACGTCTCACAGCCGTATAAAAGGACAGGTCTAATGATCGTTTTATAGACCTGCCCCTTCAGCCTGACTGGCATTTTAGTATCGCAAGTGACGCCAGTCATTTCCCGCCACTTAGCCCACGCGGCGGCAATACGTGCCTTGACGTCGTAGTCGATGTCACCAGAAACGTGAAGTACAGATCCCAGGTACTTACCCTGATCCGTGCGCTCGACCAAGTCATCGCCTATGCGAACAGGTGTGGGATCTGTTGAGTTTAACGCCAAGTACAGAGTACTCTTCGCCACATTTAGCTTCAGACCGCCGTTCTCAAGCGCCTCCTTCCACACTTTCACACGTCGCACCAATCTGTTCCTGTCTGCGTCCATCAGCGCAATGTCATCAGCATACATAAGCAACCATGGAGGCTGCTCATGTGAGTCTCTGATACTGTCCGACAAAACGTCTAACACCAAGCTGAACAGGTAGGGACTAAGTACGGATCCCTGGTGTACCCCGACGGTGATGGGGAAGGTTTTCGTGTCGCCAACAGCGGTCCGAACCACGGAACCGGAATCTTGGTACATGTCTCGGATGGTGTCGATGTAAGCCTCTGGGACTCCTTTGGACCGCAGTGCCCACCAGATCACCGCGCGAGGCACACAGTCGAAGGCCTTCTGCATGTCTAGGAATAGACAGTACAGAGGCGTGTTCCTCGCCCTGTATCTCTCCGCGACGATCCTTAGGGCGAACGCCGGATCCATAGTCCCGTGTCCGGGGCGGAACCCGTACTGACACTCCGAGAGGGTACTCTCCTGTCGGATCCGGGAATCGATTATCCGCTCGTAAAGCTTCATGGTGTGGGACATTATCTTTATACCTCGGTAACTACCACACTCTTGCACCGATCCCTTGCCCTTGAAGACTGGCGTAATAGCACTCAGCCTCCACTGGTTTGGGATTTTCCCGGTGAGGAGGATACGGTTATAAAGATTAGCTAGGATGCCCACACCACGGGCACCCATTGCCTTCCAAGCCTCGATGGAGACTTCGTCGGGTCCGACAGCTTTCCGGTTCTTCATGCGACGAATGGCAGTCTGGACTTCAGCAGGCGTTATCGGTGGCACTAGTCCTTGATTTGGAGGGAGATCTGGTGGCTGCACCTCTTTATGCTGCTTATTCAGCAGATCGTGGAAGTATGAGCGCCATCTCTCCTTCACCGCGACTTCCTCGTACAACTGGTTTCCTCCAGGGTCTTTGATGCAGCGGCACTTGGTTATAGCCTGCACCGCTTTGGCCCTGGAGCGCGCCAACTTGTAGATGAGCTTTTGCCCCTCAGACGATTCCAACTTGTTGTATAGCGGTTGCAAGTGGTCTCGTCTGGCCCTGGCTACGGCTTTCCTAGTGGCGCGTTTAGCCTGTTTGTACTCGTCGTGGTCTTCGGGAGATTTGGACGCTTGCCACTTTTTAAAGAGGGCTTTCTTCACCCTGATCTCCTTCTGGACTGTGTCGTTCCACCACCAGGTGTCCTTGTCACACTTGCGTCCACCCTTAGACGTGCCGAGCACTGCCTTCCCCGCCTCAAGGATAGCTGCCTGAATCTTGTCCCAGCAATCTTGCACTGGTTCGTCTACAGCATTAGTGCACTTATCACCGATAGCTGAGACGAAACTCTGGGACTTGGCTTCATCAAGCAGCCACCACTTGATTCTGCGTTGGCCGCGCTCAACTCGTTTGCCTTTGGGTTTTACGCGGAGGTCCATGACAAGGAGACGGTGTTGCGTAGTGAGACTCTCCCCGGGTATAACCTTACAGTTGGCTACCCTACTGATGCTGTGCCTCCTAGTGAGCAGGAAATCGATCTGGGTAGCGCGCCCCCCATTCTTGTAGGTGATAAGATGTTCGGGCTTCTTTTTGAAGTACGTGTTCACGATGGCAAAATCAGCAGCCGCACACGTTCTGAGGATATGCTCACCCTCTGGGTTACGGCTACCGTATCCATAACCACCGTGGACACGCCCAAACTCCTCACACCCACCACCCACATGACCGTTCAGGTCACCACCCAGAACAATCCCCTGCGACAGCGGAATGTCACGGAGCACTCCCCCGAGTTGGTTCCAGAACGAGATCTTTTCGGCTTCGCCACACTCAGACTGTGGAGCGTAGGCACTTATCAGGTGGGTTACAATCCCATCGACAAGCACCCTCACAACCATAAGTCGGGCGCTATGGCGTTTCACCTCCAAGACGTCATCCTGAAGCCCCCGGGAGAGCACCACGCCCACCCCGGCCTGCCCATCAGGAGCACCTGTGTACATCAGCTGGTAGCCGTCCCCAATGAGCTTGGAGCTACTGCCCTCCCATCGAGTCTCCTGCAGGAACGCCACGGCCACCCTCCGCCTGGAGAGTACGGCGGCCAACTCCCTCGCGCGACCAGTTAACGTGCCGATGTTCCACGTTGCGAAGCGGAGTTTACGGGGATCGCGATTTTGGCCTATCTTCTTTAGCCGTGCCCGGCTCAGGCACGGTAGCCCTCGTCCACTTGTCACAAGAGGCGGGCGACACTCCTGCGCGCCGTTTTGCGGCGGCGCCCTATCCCACGCGCGATCCCTTACGTTGCCTATCATTCCATGATTTGGCTAAGTTTTGGCCTTTCCGGGGGCGACTGTCGTCTGACCCCCCAACCCTGAAGGGAAAGCCAGCGCCAGAGCCTCGTCCGTTTTTCAGCAGGTGCACCGGCTTGCAGGTGAGGTTGGCTTGGGTCCCGAAGATCTTGGTGGGACCCCAAAGCACCCTATGTTATACTTATGTACCTACGATTTATTTCCACTATATAATTTTAAGGTAAATATTTATTACCTTAAAAAATTGGACCGTAAAGTCACCACCCAATGCAATCCAAACAATTTCAAGTACCATTCCATTTTATTTACTCTTTGGTTCACATAAAAACTGACTTTCGGTCTCTTTTGATTAGACTATGTATTAATTTTACTCCATTCGGATAGGTAGGTACTAAAACATAGGTTAGGTACCGACTTACCGAAACGTGAACAATCTAGATGTGTCATTTTAATATTTATGTTTTATTTAAAAACTCAGCTTATTAATATACAATACAGGTTACACCGGCCGTGGTCACAGACCTTCGACCACGGTCGGTGTAACCTGGTCGAAACGTCTGGCAAATCAAAGGCACGTACCTATGTACCTATAATACCATGATCTCGTTAATTCCCGTTATTGTTATTGTACATAATGGAACGCGAGAGTTTAAACGTTAGATCAGCTTATTAATATATTCCTGATTAGAAGTGTCTAAATGTTTCGATTTTTTTCAACGAGTATAAACCGAAATTGGACCGTTATTTAGTCAGTTAGTCTAGTTTCATTGTTATCTTTCATATAAAAATTCGCTACGACATTGTTCAACTCTAGTTAAGTACCTACCTTAACCTAACCGAATGGTGTACCTATAGGGCCTTCGCACTATGTGTTGGTCCTATGGTCGTTGTAGATAGTAGGTAGATATGTCTTCTAACAAGATGTGATCGGTATTTGTAAATAATTATTATGTAGTTAGTAAAAAGAAAGATAAATAAAGTAATGCTCATATAGACTATAATGTTTTAATGTTTTCGAGACGCTGGGATCATGGGGTCCAAGTGCACGTCTAATAAACAAAGAAATATGTAAACGTTCCGTCTTATCTCCCACTCTCTTTCTTCTGCATATCAATGACATGCTCTGTAACGGAAACATTCACTGCTATGCAGACGACAGCACCTTACACGGGAGTTATTACGCACATCCTGCGGCCAAGCAGTCTGATATCGCGGAAAAAAGGCAGCTTCTTGTCACTGACCTGGACCGGATCCTGGACCACTTTTCTCAATGGGGCGCTAGGAACCTGGTCGAGTTCAATGCCAAGAAGACCCAGGCATGTGCGTTTACAGCAAAGGTATCTCCTTTCCTTCCCCTTCCCACTCTTCAGAGCACACCACTGCCACTGCAGGATCACCTCACTATCCTCGGTATGGATGTTCGCTGCAAACTGAATAACAAAAACTATATCGAGAGTATCATCAAATCAGCCTCGCGTAAACTCGGAGTCCTGAACAGAGTGAGACGGTTTTTCACGCCGGAGCAGCGGTGTCTTCTATACAAGACCCAAATTCGTTCCTGCGTGGAATACTGCTCACATCTCTGGGACGGCTCCGCAAAGCACTTACTAGATGCTCTCGACAGGTTGCAGCGACGTGCGGTCCGCATTATTGGGGATCCTGAGGTCACGAACACCCTCGAGCCTTTGCAGATGCGTAGAGATGTTGCGTCTTTGGCAGTTTTCTACCGTCTCTACCATGGTGAATGTTCTGACGAGCTCTTCCAATTAGTCCCACCCTCCCCTTTCCTTCACAGGACGACACGTGCAGGGCTAAGATGTCATCCATTTACGGTGAGAGTATACCTGCTAGAACCAAGCGTTTCAGTGATTCATTCCTATGCCGCACCACTAAGGCCTGGAATTCCCTGCCAGTTCACGTGTTTCCTTCTTCGTACAGTCCTGGGTCCTTTAAGCGGGGCGTGAAAAGGCATCTAATGAGGCCGTCAAGCTGAGTGCCACCACTGTTAACATGGTAAATGTTTACGATGGTGACCCTCTTTCCGAGACTTTGCCTTTAGCTTAACATCAGGCGAGGTGAAGTCAAATGGACGTGTCCTGTAAAAAAAAAAAAAAAAAAAACGTTTAATAGACAGTACCCGTGACCAGAGGGCTGGTTTATTCCTTGCGCAAAGGATTGGCATTGCCATTCAACGTGGCAATGCCGCCAGCCTACTGGCCACCCTCCCTGTTGACGTCGATGGGGAGGAATTCTTTGACGCCTGAACCTGAATGTTTTAATTATATTGATGACGTTAGCCATGATATCTTGGTTCCGTGCGTACCTACTAAGTATTAGGTATGTACGAGTGATTTCTAATTTTTTTCTTTTACCCGCTAACATGGTGATAGATTCTCTGTACTAAATTTAATCAAAATCGAGATCAGTGGTTTACCCTTAAAGGGGTAACAGACCGACATCCATGGTGATGATTAGTACGGATATCCCGGTCATACTGATGGGACCAGGGATAGAAACCGCTGCAATCATGATAGATAACTATAGGCCGTGCCAGATCGATTAATGCTTGTTGTTCCGGATATATTACCTAAGCTTGACTCCGTATATTCCCGGTGTCCACCACCGGTGGACAGAGCGACAAATTATGAAATTATGTCCTGCTGTCCCCCAGTGGTGAACAGAGCAAACCTCTAGGTAGGTTAGGTAGGTATTAACTCCGCAAGGGAGCATGGCATCGTAGCGGCGCGTGTGGGGGAGATTGCGGTCGTGGCCGTCTACTTCACGCCGGCATCACACCGACGCATAGGACAGTATCGGCAGTCGCTGGAGCGGCTGACCGACGTCGTCAATGCCTGTCACCCTCGCCCGGTTCTTGTGCTTGGGGACTTCAATGCCTGGTCTGAGGCTTGGGGGTCCCGGCACACGAACCCGCGAGGTAGGGCTCTGGAGAGCTGGGCCGCTACTCTCGGTCTGGTTCTCCAGAATCGCGGGGCCGAAGCCACGTTCTGGGTGGCGGAGCGCGGGGCGAGTTCGATCGTTGATCTCTCATTCGCGAGCGCTTCGCTGTCGCAACGTGTGCGGGACTGGCGTGTTGTCGTGGAGGTGGAGACACTGTCGGATCAACGATACGTTCGGTTTGATGTCTCCCCTCCCGAGAGTGATGCGCCGGTCACACCGGCCCCACGCGAGCCGCGCTGGGTGCTTAGGGGACTGAATAGGGATGCTTTCCTGGAAGCCGCCTCCGTGCAGGCCTGGGCCATGGTGCCGGACAGGCCTGACGACATCGATGACGAGGCGGCGTGGTTCCGGGAGGCCATGACTGTTGTCTGCGATGCGGGTATGTCTAGGGCTCCAGCCTATAGTCCGAGGCGCCGGGTCTACTGGTGGACTGCGGAGATCGCGAGGCTGCGTCAAGCCTGCGTGATCGCGCACCGCCGGTGGGCCAGGCTCCGTAGGAGGCGTAGCCGCCCCGCAGACACAGATCCCCTAGTGGCGGAGTTGCAAGAGGGGTACAGGGAAGCCAGGAATGCCCTCCGAGCGGAGATCAAGCGGTCCAAGGCAGCTTCCTATAGGGAGCTGCTGGAGACACTGGAGCGGGACCCATGGGGGCGGCCTTACCGCTTGGTAAGAGGAAAGCTGCGCCCCCGGGCCCCTCCCCTGACCCAGGTTCTCGAGCCGGCTCTGCTTGGAGGAGTGGTGGCATCCCTGTTCCCGGCGCGGGCGGAACACGTTCCGCCGCAGATGACTCCGCCACCTCGGTCGCCTGATGCGCCCGGCGTGGTTATTGACGACGACGTGCCTGAGGTCACTTGGGTAGAACTAGAGCTGGCGGTGCGACGGCTTAGAGCCAAGAAGAACACCGCCCCGGGACCCGACGGCATTCCAGGCCGTGCGTGGGTCCTAGCTCTAGGAGAAGACGGTCTCGAACCCCGACTGCGAGGGTTCCTCAGCGCATGCTTGGAGCGGGGCCAGTTTCCGAAGATGTGGAAGACGGGGAAACTGGTCCTCATCCGCAAGGACGGACGGCCGGCGGACGAGCCGTCCGGGTACCGGCCCATAGTGTTGCTCGACGAGGTGGGCAAGCTCTTCGAAAGAGTTATTGCCAAGCGCCTCGTCGAGCACCTCTCTAGAGTAGGGCCGGACCTAGCGGACACGCAGTACGGCTTCCGCCGGTGGCGTTCCACTGTGGATGCCATCATGCGCGTGAGGACTCTGGCGGAGGATGCAGTTGCCCGGGGCGAGGTGATGTTGGCGGTGTCCTTGGACATCTCCAACGCGTTTAACACCTTGCCCTGGAGTTGCATCAGGGAGGCGCTCGTGTACCACGATGTGCTTCTCTACCTCCGCCGCATAGTCGGGGCGTACCTGACAGAGAGGGCCGTCATCTACCCAAGTGCGACCGGCGTCGGTAGGCGTGAGATGTCGTGCGGTGTCCCACAGGGATCGGTCCTGGGGCCGCTCCTGTGGAACATCGGATACGACTGGGTGCTTCGCGGTGAGCTCGCGTTCGGGGCCACCGTCACGTGCTACGCGGACGACACGCTAGTGACGGTGAGTGGCGCTACACACCGCGAGGCGACCCAGAGGGCCACGACCGCTGTTGCTCAAGTCGTGGATCGGATCCGGCGGCTGGGTCTCGAGGTGGCTCTGCACAAATCCGAGGCCTTGTTCTTTCATGGTCCTCGGCGCAGGCCACCCCCGGGATCCAGCTTGACAGTAGGAGGTACTCCCATCGACATCAAGCCCCGGTTGAAATACCTGGGGCTCGTACTCGACGGTCGGTGGGACTTCGGAGAGCACTTCCGAAGTCTGCGCTCCAAACTGTTGGTGTCAGCTAACGCGCTGATGCGGCTGCTGCCCAACTTGAGGGGCCCAGAGGACTCCTGCAGGAGACTCTACGCGGGTGTCGTGCGGTCCATGGCCCTGTACGGGTGCCCCGTGTGGGCGGACGCCCTGCAGGCCAGGTTCGTGCAACTGCTGCATGCACCGCAGCAGACGATGGCCTGCAGGGCCATTAGGGGGTACCGCACGATATCCTTTGAAGCGGCGAGTCTCCTAGCCGGATCGCCACCGTGGATCCTGGAAGCGAGATCCCTTGCGGCACTGTATCGGTTCCGTAAGGAGGCGCGGGAGCGGGGATACGATCCCGAGCCCGAAGACATTCGGGCCGAGAGGTCCCGGCTCCACGGGATCATGGTGGCGGAGTGGGAGCGACGACTTGAGCAACGACGCGCAGGGCATGCCGTCATAGAGGCGGTAAGGCCCATCATGGGGGAATGGCTCGAGAGGCCACATGGCAGCCTCTCGTATCGACTGACGCAGATTATCACCGGGCACGGGTGCTTCGGGAGATATCTGTGTCGGATCGAAAAGGAGCCAACGTCCGAGTGCCATCACTGCGACGCGAGCGAGGACACGGGGCTGCACACGCTCACCGAGTGCCCGGCATGGGCCGAACCGAGGCGGGAGCTAGTGGCGGCCCTGGGAGTGAGAGTTCTCACCCTCGCCACCCTGCTCACAGCAATGGTCCGCTGCGCGGACGCGTGGGCGGCCGGCGTCTCCTTCAGCGAGCAGGTAATGGTCGTGAAGGAGACGGCGGAGCGGGAGAGGCGGCGCGAGCGAGAAAGACTCGCGGATCGCGCCGCCCGCGCGCGCAGGCAACTCGGGCGTCGGAGGGCACTGACTGACCTCCGTCCCCCATGAGCGCGGGCCTGGGGGTGACGGGTGAAGCCACCTGTCACCCCAGCAGAAGCAGGCCACGGCGGCGGCGCGCTGGACAGCGCGCCTCCCCATTCCGGGGGCGAGTTGGGGACACCGTTGTCCCCCCTCCTGAGGAGGGCCAGACCGTAAGGGATGGCCCTGGGTCAGCCGGGGTGCGAGGGATATGTCTTTGACAACCTCACCTCCGGCCTAGCACCAAGACCCACAGTCGGCGTGCTGTTTTAGTCGGTTCGAGTCCGACATAACCTCCCCTTCCGGCTCCGGCAGGGGGGGTATCCGTGGGGATATCCGCACGAAAAAAAAAAAAAAAAAAAAGGTAGGTATTAACTCCATCTAAGCAGATATTACGTATCCTGAGATACGCCTACGCCAAAGGCATAATTCGACAGGCCTACCTTAGATAAAATCTATCTTGAAGCGTATACATAAAACACAAGATTGATGTTCGCGTTAATTCCCGTTAACATTATTGTAGACCAGGGCTGTCCAAACCTTGGCCCGCGGCTTCCATTGTTGCAGCTCGCAGAATCTTTTCTTCTTTGTTCAAATACATTAAGTAATGAGCAAATTATTTTTCCCGCGATGTAATTCAAATATTTTGGGTATGTATTCGATCATGCCGCACACATCACTATTCACTCGAAAACGATTTTTATTGCGTCCGCTCTGTTTTAAGGATCTTCTTCATCTTAGCGTTAATCCCAGTCGCATCGGAAACTTTCAGCTTGGAGTCCAGTCTAACTGCGGATTTGGCTGAACTTCGATATTTTCTGTAAAGCTATTGCCACCTGACCGACAGCTAGACCAGTTGTTGGATTTTTGAGGGACCCAACTGCCCGTAACGACAGCCATAGATGTTCGTATGGCAACCGGGACCCACGGCTTAACGCGCTCTCCGAGGCACGACCAGACCAATGCAAATACCCATATTCATGCATACAAATATTTGCATTGAGCGGGGATCAAACCCACGCCTCCTGCGTAGCAGCCGCGTTCACTACCGCTACGCCACAGAGGTGGAGGCTTTGTGTTTAAGTATATTGAGCATTTAATCTCATCACGTCTGTAAAGAAGAGGAAGTTATCTGAAGAAAACCGTACATTCAATGAGAAATGAAGTCCTCCGAATTACAAAATAAAATGCAAGATCCTCAGTTTCTGGCTGATCCTGCGTTTTTAACTGATGTGACGCAACATTTGAACGAATTGAATTTAAAGTTGCAAGGCAAAAGCGACAATATAGCCAACTTGTACGAAAATTTAGCAGCAAACTGAAATTTTTCAAAACGTCTCTACAACAAAGTGATTTTTCTTTTTTATAAGTTGTAAAGAGCATTTTGAAGAATGTAATTTTTTGATAATTTTTTATCAACTGGAACTGTGTGATCTGCAATCAGACCCCTTTTACAAGGGCAGAAAAGAAACAGGGATTGAATTTTTTAAGCTCCTTAATGAACAGTTCTCAAAACAGACCAATTTCGGGCTAAAAATGGGCTCGATGATGGGCAGTACCTACCTACTTTTGTGAAAGTGCATAATATTCAACAATGAAGTTTATAAAATCGAAATATAGGTCTTCATTGACAGATACTTCACTTAAACATGCACTGCGTCTAGCTACTACTAATATTGAGGTTGATGTTGACCGAAAAGACAAATTAATGAAAACGTAGATAATAAAATAATGATAGCTATTATACCTATATTTTACTTTTTTAAATATTTTGCGGCCCTCCAATATATTTAGTCATATTTGTTGGCCCTGGGTCCCATCTAGTTTGGACAGCCCTGTTGTAGACAATTTGTGTAAGTTCCAGTAATTGATACATATTTCAAACCATACTTTCGATGGCTGTACTACATGAACCATCACTATACCACAAAAATAAAACAACCTTTAAAGCTATAAACATTTATTCTTATCAGTATCTCCCTCTATCTCTTCTTCTTTCACCGTCGTGTCTTTCCCTCTCCCTTCTCTCCTTATCTCTGTCCCTTTCTCTTTCTCTCTGGTCTCTTAATCTTTCCTTCTCGCGTTCTTTTTCTCGTTCCCGTTCCCGCTCTCTTTCACGTTCACGTTCTCGCTCACGTTCACGCTCACGTTCTCGCTCACGTTCCCGCTGCTCTCTTCTGCGATCTCGGTCGCGACTGCGAGATCTCTCACGCTTGCGATCCTTTTCTCGTCTATCACGTTCCCTCGATCTGAAAAGATACATAATGTTTTAGTCATTTGTGCATTACAAGTATGTATTGAAACCTATATGAACACAACTGAAGTACATGTAAAAATTCACTTGTACTTTACCACATCTTTTACTTATGAACCTGACAGGTTTCACAGCTCAAAGGTTTACATTGGCGGTAACGCAAAACTGATCAGGTTCTTGAATAAAAACGTGCACAAGTACAAGTGAATTTTCAATATGTGTAACAAAAAGTTTCACAGTCATCAATTATCAGTACTTCTTATTAGTAATGACAGTCTGTAGACCTGTGGTGAAGCAGGTAGCAGTAGTGCATTTGACTACTACTTACGGCCGTTCCCAATAACATACTTGCATTTAAAGATAGATCACAACAGTCAAATTTGACGTATCGGCTGTTTAAATTCAAAACATGGTAACTGTTTTTTTTGCGGGAAAGCGCATCGCGGTATAATTTTATTTACCGAAATTAGTTTGAAATAGGAGTTACTATGTTTTGAATTAAAACAGCCGAGCACTTTATCCATAGAAGAGAATTCTTTAACTGTAAGTATGTTATTGGGAATGGCAGTTAGTGTACAATTATTTTCTCAGTGCAAATAAGGGTCCACACAGAAGGGCTGTAGACCTGTTTGGTCAACGGCATCTCTACTGGCAGTACTTAGTAGTATAATAAATAAATATTCTTTATTGTACACCAAAAGAAACAAACAAACAGAAATGTTATACAATATGTTTAATGTGCGGCCTTACTGCAAACAACAATCTCTTCCAGGCAACCTTTGGATGGAATATTAGGGTTATTTATTTGGGTTTCCACAAAGATTCCTCAGTCTGGGATTGTATAAATCCACAAGGATGAAATCAAGGGCCTAGTTAGTTCTAACATTATTAGATCAAAGGCTAAAAGTTATCTTCTCTGTGGACATCACCGCCATTCCCAAATAACGTACTTACAGTTAAAGATAGATCGCATCTATGGATAAAGTGCTTGGCTGTTTAAATTCAAAACATATTAGTACCTCCTTCCAACCAAAATGTTCAGGAGAGCCAAATTTTTGATTTGTTTTCGATTGAATAGTTAGCATACTTAATGCTAAAATAAATAAAATGTTAGGAGTTATATTGCTGACATTTTAGTTTGTACTAGCTGTTGCCCGCGACTTCGTCCGCGTTAAGTTCGGAATAGCTCAAACTCATTATTATACATGGTGGAAGATTTTCATCCCAACTGGAACGGAAGTACTATAAATACTGGAATTAGTGAATTTACACAAAGGAAACATTCCTTTATTTAAAAAAAGAAACAACATTGTATTCAAATCATTTCGAAAACACGCTTGACATCTTCCACCCTGTATTTTTCAATTACATATTATGAAAACAGTCTTTTTTGAGTGGCTAAACTACTGAAAACAACGAAAATAGACAGGCTTCTTCTATAGGCTTGGAAAATATTGCGGAAGGATTTTGTAAAATTCAATATTTTGCTGACGAAATCATTATCAAGTATGTGGATGAACATTGCTAAATGTGGACTAAGCAATGTTCATCAGTTTTAATGGTTTAAATATTCTTCCTTCCTCCCATTCTTAAAATATGCTGCCACCACTTACGAACTGAATAAATTAAAAAACACATCAAGTATCACAGAAAATTGTTTCAAGAAAACCCGAAGCCTTGCACGCCCTGGGCAGTGAGCAGTGGTCCTCTTCTTTGCCGAGCCAATGGTGGGTAGTTTCAGTTTTATGATAAATTCCATCGACCACAATCACATCGTTGTTCGTTGCCTTACACACAGGTAGAGAAGAGGGGCGCAGTGGGCAAGAGAGCATTGACTGAGATGGGGTCATATAGCCTCATTTTGCTATATATTCCTTGTATTGGTAAGCTTGTGTTCAACAGATGATGTAGGTAGATACCTACTTCCAAATTAACACTGGATTTGATGTCTACGCGGCGAAATTTTTTGGTCTGAATAAATTTACCGTAACTGCGTGTTTCTCTGCCCACATTCGGTCTCTTTTATATAATAAGAGCATGCAATAGGAGCAAGCAATCTTTTATATACCTATCTTCTGGCATACTGTTATCATTTACAATTTTTTTTTTGTACGTATTTACTATTAGATACTTATTAGACGGAATCGATAAGATCGCAGCGGCGCAATATGTATAATGTCTGCAGTTGCATAGGGACGTCCCTCTGGCTATATCTTACTATTTCTACCGCACCACGGCGACTGAAAGAGCCTATTAGGAGTCATTCAACTAATCTCTAGGAACGGTAGAAATAATGCTACCTCGGACCAAGCGGTTGGGGACTTCATTTCTTTATCAGGAGCTTAAGAACTGTATTGCCCTACACACACATGTGTTTTCTTCTTTTTAAGATCCCGCGTTTTTATAAAGGACACGTCAATTTAACTTCACCTCGCCTGATGGTAAGCTAAAGGCAAAGGCACGGAAATAGGGTCTCCATTATTAACATGTACCATCTTAACAATGGTGGCACTCAGCTTGATGGCATCATCAGAAGCCTTTTCACGCCCCCCTTAAAGGACCCAGGACTGTAGGAAGAAGTAAACCGTGAGCTGGCAGGGATTTCAGGTCTTAATGGTGTGACATAGGAATGGGTCACCGCTTGGTTCTTGATGGAATATTCTGATCCGTATGTGGATGACATCTGAGCCTTGCATGCGTTGTCCTGTGTAGGAAAGGAGAGGGTGGAACTAATTGGAATAGCTCATCAGAACATTCACCATGGTAGAGACGGTAATACGATAGGGACTACTATCTCCCAGAATACGTAATGTGCTTCAGAGAAGTTGCAAAGATTTACTTCCTCCATGAGCGCGGCTTTGATGGTGACAGCTTAGGCTACCCATCACCCTAGCCGAAGCAATCCCTGCTCTTCACGTTGAGACCGCCTATTTATGATAGGTAACCAAGGCAGGTATACTGGGGTACCTAACCCCAGAATACCCCCAATGCCCCATTCCTCCGTTAAATTTTAATCGGTTTGATTCCAATATTGCGCTTGCCCCGATGTGGTGGAATCGGTATCAATGGGGGATACCAGTTTCAGTTTTATGACTTCTCAGGCGGGTGGAACCACTATTTCAATCTCCGAAATGAAGAATTTTGTATAGATCTAAGAATATTATATAATCAGTTCTACTATTACTGTCACACAGCATAGTTTTATGTACTACTTATAGAATACTAAGCATAGAATTTATATTTTACTTCAAATAAAAATATAAATACAATAAAATACAACAAATACACAATAAAATAAAAAAGTTAAACAAAAGTAAATAAAAAACCATAAAAAAGGAAAATTACATTTAAGATGGATTCGAACGCGACTCAGCTAAGTTATAAGTCCACCGCAGACGTATTGAGCCACAGTTACCATGAAATCATAGTGTGAAATAGACGTTTACATATTATGTCATAAAAACATTCTGTCCCATTCCTTATTATAATAGCGTGATGATATTAATTATGAAAGCCAGGAGTATTTTTACTGAACCAGCTGCCTACTAATTTGTTGGATTCGAGAGAAAATCGTTCGAGAAAAATGTGAATTCTATCGAGACACTTGCTGTGCCGAAGATTTTGCAGTAACCTGATCTGACTTGGCTGAGATGTAGAACTCTGGCCTCTCGAAGTTCTTCAGATTCCTATGACCGAAATAATATCTTCTTGTAAGCATTGTTGCTTCTTTATTGGTTCGATCTATTCACACAATCACAAATTGTTAGCCGTGATATGCTATTATTGACATATTTTTTTTATTTATGAGCCGATTTCAATAAAACAAACACTAAATGTTAAGTGAAGCCTACCACAATATATTAGTGAAAACCGCAACCAAATCCGTTCAGCCGATTCTGAGATTAGCGTGCACAAACTCACAGACAAACAGATAAACAGATAAACAGACAAACAGACAAAAATTCCAAAAAAGGTTGATTTGGCTTCTATTACGTTTATAAAGTCCCCCTATAACAATTTTTCTCATTTTCTTTCCATGTACAGACATCGATCGTTTACAGATTTATTATATGTATAGATAACTCGCATTCGTTTAAGTGTATAGTTACATTCAAATCTCGTATACTTTGATTGAAACCGCGCCTCCTGTGTAACCAGTAGAAGAGCCACTCCGGTACAATAACATAATACAATTTGCTGCTAATATTATATTTAACGCTCGTTGGTGAGAGTGGTAATAAGGCAACAAAACCTTGACTGTTGGCTTAAAAATTTTACAAACCTAAAAATAAGTATATGTTCTTCAATGAAATCTCGGTTCACTGCTACAGAGTGATAGAGAACTAAATCAACACATACATAAAATCAAACCTGTTTCCCACAGGGGAAATAAACTAAATCAAGGCCTATTATTATTAATAATAGGCCTTGATTTAGTGTCTTTTATTGAAATCATCTGACTAATTAGATACATAACATAACATAAACTCACGCCCATATTCCCCGAAGGGGTAGGCAGAGGTGCTAGCACCCACAATTCACCAGTTTATGTTTAGGTACTAATGTAATAGGTGGCGAGCCTATTGCCATTAACCGGGCAATAAGTGCCCGGTTAATGGCAATAGGCTCGCCACCTATTACATTGATACCTTAAACCTCCAATAAATACACACATAACTTCGAAAAGCGTTGAAAAGTCATTGGTGAGTGCCATGGTAAACCTGCGCTCGAACCCGAGACCTCGTCTCAGCAGTCCATTACCCATACCACTAGGCTACCGCGGTGAATTATGTACAGTATTATAACTAAATGTACAATATATACAAATACAGAAGAAAAAAAAACAGGTGTGGAAGAGCCTAACTTTAGGCATCGTAGAATTCCTCCCCATCAACCTCTACTGGCACTGTGCACAAAAGGCTGGCGGCATTACCCCGCTGAACAGCGATTTAGTTATTAGGCTAAGTTTATTAATATTGCCTTACATAATAAATAAATTGCCTTAAGGTTGATTGAATGCAATGGCAGCAGTTTATAGCATTTACGGGTGATCATCCCTCTTCACTTCCGAGTCTAGATGCTAACCCA
The DNA here is from genome assembly GCA_914829495.1 of Eilema sororculum. Classification (NCBI taxonomy): domain Eukaryota; kingdom Metazoa; phylum Arthropoda; class Insecta; order Lepidoptera; family Erebidae; genus Eilema; species Eilema sororculum. Next base: position 8,615,323 of record OU618532.1, read on the forward strand.
AATGAACATGGAATGAGAGCAGGAAAATAATGATGTTTATTATTTCATTCAAAGTTGTAGAGCTAATTACCTATGACAACACTTAACGCTTATAAACAAAAACACAAAAAAGATAAATATTAAATATGCTAACCTGTCTCTTTTCCTATCCCTGTCTCTTCTGTCCTTATCTCGTTTATTTTCCTTAATTTCTCCATCGTTTTCCTCATCAGAAGCCATATCATCATCTAAATCATCGTCTAGTGCTGAAACTTTTGGCTCCAATTCATTATTTTCTTCTAAAATTGGTCGCTTCTGTATTCTTGGCAGTATCACGTCACAGAGCCGTTCTTCCCGTAGCAGCTCGTCTATGTACTCATCCACGTGCACTATTTCGAATAGACCTTCTCGATTCTGCCTTCTTAACTTTCTGTTATCATTGTAAAGAGGTTCCAAATACTTGTAGCAATCAACTGATGATCCTGTGAGTCTCATATAAAAGGCTCCCAAAGCACGCACATATTTAAACTCCTCGTTTTTTATAAATTCAACTACAATATCCTTTTCAGGCTGGATCTGTAGCATTTTTAAAACTAAACATAGAAAAGGCGTGGGATAAATGAAGCCGCCGTGGACGCCACCAATGTATCGTAATTCCATAGCCTTGTCGACCATGAGTTCTGCAGTTAATGCAAAACATTCTTCCTTCCAATATTTAGAATCGTATATACGTGATCTAATAATCTTTTCTACCAGATATTGAGGATTTGTGCCTCGTATTGACTTGGCGTCTTTGACCGTGCGGTTCGCCATTTTTTTTTTTATTTGAATTTTGATTGGACTCGGACTGATTGATTGAATGACTGAAGTGAATGAGATGATTGAGATGTTGACAGACAAGGTACTGTAATTTTATAATTTGTATCATTTTTGCAGTCCATTGCTGCTTATATAAATACCTAAATCTTTGACCTATACCTACGAAATACAAAATAAAATTTAAATTTTGATACTTGAAGGACTTATAACCCCCGGGCACGGGTGCTTTGGGAGATATCTGTGTCGGATAGAAAAGGCGCCAACGTCCGAGTGCCATCACTGCGACGCGAGCGGGGACACAGGGCTGCACACGCTCACCGAGTGTCCGGCATGGGCCGGACCGAGGCGAGAGCTAGTGGCGGCCCTGGGAGTGAGAGTTCTCACCCTCGCCACCCTGCTCACAGCAATGGTCCGCTGCGCGGACGCGTGGGCGGCCGGCATCGCCTTCAGCGAGCAGGTAATGGTCGTGAAGGAGATGGCGGAACGGGAGAGGCGGCGCAAGCGAGAGAGACTCGCGGATCGCGCCACCCGCGTGCGCATTTAACTCGGGCGCCGGAGGGCACTGACTGACCTCCGTCCCCCATGAGCGCGGGCCTGGGGGTGAAGGGTGGAGCCACTTGTCACCCCAGCAGAAACAGGCCACGGTGGCGGCGCGCTGAAAAGCGCGCCTCCGCATTCCGGGTACCAGTCGGGGACACCGTTGTCCCCCCTCCCGAGGAGGGCCAAACCGTAAGGGCTGGCCCTGGGTCAGCCGGGGTGCTAGGGATATATGTCGATAACAACTTCACCTCCGGCCCTAGCACCACGACCCACAGTCAGCGTGCGGTTTTAGTCGGTTCGAGTCCGACATAACCTCCCCTTCCGGCTCCGGAAGGGGGGGTATCCGAGGGGATTTCAGCACAAAGAAAAAGAAGGACTTATAACCCTACCAGTACCAACTACAGTAATTATGTACTAAATAGTAAAAAGTACCTAAACATTTAACTACCAATAGAGATCCGTGGTTAAACCATCTTTTCCACCTTTGCATAAGGAAAATGATTCGTTGGCCCACAACACAAAGGAGAAAGCCGATCTTCTGGGCAATATCTTCGCGTCTAGCTCAACCTTGAATGACGAGGGACGGGAACCGCCAACTATACGGCGAGGCGTGAGATGTATGTTGGTTATCCGGTTTCACCAACACTCAGTGCGTTTAGCACTTACGTCCCTCGACATACATAAGTCGAACGGGCCTGGTGGAATCCCTCCCATAGTGTAGTGTTGAAGATGTGCGCTCCATCAAGAGATGGTACCGGTTTTAACTCGTCTTTTCCGGCTCTCTAACTCGTATGTCGTAGTCCCGACATTATGGAAGTCAGCACTGGTCCACCCGATTCTTAAAAAAGGTGACCTCTCAAATCCATCCAACTATAGACCAATAGCCATGGCCTCCCTTTTCTCGAAAATAGTGAAGTCCATTATAAACTGCCAGCTCCTTCGGTATCTGGAAGGTTAGCTTCTCAGTGACCAGCAGTAGGTACGGTTTCCGTAGGGGTCGGTCAGCTGGTGATCTTCTAGTATATCTGACGCATTGTTGGGCACAGGCGATCGAGACCAAGGGAGAAACCATGGCGGTTAGTTCGGACATAGCGAAGGCCTCTGATCGGGTCTAGCACAAAGCGCATTTATCAAAGCTTCCTGACTATGGGCTTCTCGAGAAATTGTGCGAATGGATTGCTAGCTTTTTAATAGACAAAAGCACAAAAGTAGTAAACGACGGCAAATATTCTGACTCTGTCTGGTAATGCTGATGTCCCGCAAGGTTGTGTGCTATCGCCTACTCTGTTTCTCCTCCATGTCAATGACATGCTGCAAATTAGCAGTATTCATTATTAAGCGCATGACATTACCAGCGATGCCCTCTATACCAGCCTGTCGCGCAAACATTTCTTGGGAGAACGTCAACGAGAGCCGAAACAAACTTGTGTCTGAAATTGAAACTTCTTATAAAGTTTTAATTTGGGATAGACTTAATTTGGTCCGATTCAACCCCACAAAGACACCGCTAAAAATAGCCGTTGGTCGTATTCCCTCGTTTTGAGAGCACCCCTTTAACTGTCTCAGCCGATATTGGAATATTTGGTGTTGACATATATAGTAGTTTCGCGGTTTTTTTATATAGAGGAGAAAGCTAAATTAGCCTTGAAGAAGCTTGGTGTGCTCAATATATCGAGATAGTATTTCACTCCGGCTCACCGCCAACAACTTTATAAGGCGCAAGTACGGCCACATATGGAATACTGTTCTTATCTCTGGGCAGGAGCACCTCAGTGCCAACTTCTTCCTCTGGATCGCATCCAACCAACAACTACCAAGATGTTTCAAATCGGCTAGACTCTTTGGCACTGCGTAGAGATGTGGCTTCGCTCAGCAACTACTATCCCCTATACTATGGGGCTTCCTCTGTCCGCCACCGTTCCACGCAACAGTAGTCCCACATTCACCGTCTGGACGGTTGGTTGTCCACAACTGTGCGTTTCTTGAGAAACTTTCTGCCTCGCACAACTAAAATGTGGAATGAACTGTCACCAGCGGTATTTCTGAACCAATACGACCTTCAAACCTTCAAGAAAAGAGCTACTCTCTTTTAAAAGGAAGGCAACGCACTTGTGACTCCTCTGGTTTTGCGGGTGGAATACTTACTGCTCGCATCTCTGGAATGGCTCCTCAAAGTAGGTACTTATTAGATGCTCTCGACAGGTTGCAGCGACGTGCGGTTCGAATTATTGGGAATCCTGAGGTTACGAACACCCTCGAGCCTTTGCAGATGCGTAGAGATGTTGCGTCTTTTGCAGTATTTTACCGTCTCTACCATGGTGAATGTTCTGATGAGCTCTTCTAATTAGTCCCACCCTCTCCTTTCCTCCACAGAACAATAGGTGCAGGGCTTAGATGTCACCCGCATATGGTGCAGAATATACTTGAATGAATTTATTATGCTAGCTTTTAAGTTCGAAAAACATTGGAAAAAAATGAATGCTCAAGTGAGACTCGAACACACGACCTTTCCCTTACAGGGGGACTGCTCTTCCAACTGAGCTATTGAGCTACACTTGAACCATTTCAAATCCTTCTCTTTATATCCGTCAATAAGGGCGATGGTGCAGCCATCTACCAACATTCTTACGAACTGTTGGAAACAATCAATAGCTCACTTGAGCATTCATTTTTTCCAATGTTTTTCGAACAGAATATACTTTCTAGAACCAAGCGGTTTGGTGAATAATTCCTATACCACACCATTAAGACCTGGAACTCCCTGCCAGCTCACGTGTTTCCTTCTCCCTACAATCCAGGTACATGGTACATTTTTACGATGTTGACAGCTTTGGAGAAGGAAATTGCAGAAGGAAAATTTGGAATGATTCAGGTGGTGCTCAATAGCTCAGTTGGCAGAGCAGTCGCCCTGTAAGCGAAAGGTCGTGAGTTCGAGTCTCACTTGAGCATTTCATTTTTTCCAATGTTTTTCGAACTTAACAGTTAGCATAATAAATGCTATAAAAAATTCATTCAAATATTTGGGCGCAGTCATCAAAATTCAATGTTTAAAAATGGTTAAAAAATCATTCATTGTTTCCACTATCCACGCAAACAAATATTTGCACTGAGTGAGAATCGAACCCGCCCCTTACATACCATTATCGTTTACTACTGTCACGCTACAGAGGCTGTCATAAAAAAAACATAAATATAGGCATTTGATTAATTTGATTATACCTAGGTGATTTATTTGGGAAATTATTTGTAGCTGGTATCATATTTACGCACACAGAAACATGAATGCAACGTATAAAACACGGGCCGCACGCACACATGTTTGCACAGGTTGTTGACATTAGGACATTAGGGCGATGCTCCATCTAGACATTATATAATCAAAGGGTCAACATAACAAATGGTGAAACTAGGAATCAAAAACCGACCCTAAGGGTTGAGTCGAAGAGGTATCCGAGGGGATTTTATATAGACTTGAATACACTACGTTTTCTCCGTCTACGGGATTTTTGCATGAAAAAAAAGGGTTGCGCAAAGTGCGCGCGCAGGCGCGCACGTCAAATTCCGCGCCGATCAAAATCGGGTCACGGCGTCACGGCTCACGGCTGATTATATCAATAACATTATCATAACATTGCAGTGTCTCCATTGTCTCGTCTCGAGTGCGTAGTTCATATCGGGTCTCTAGTTTCAAAGGAAGAAAAGGATTCTATTCACATTTTCACAACCAGTTTATTAACGTTACTGCATTACTATGGACTTCGCTGGAAAAGTTGACGAAGATACATTCAAACGGCCAAGGCTGCTGTTAACTCATATTGCCCATGAACATTTCAAAACTTTCGCCGGTAGGGAATTTGAGGGCCCATTTAACAAGGTGAGTAGGATTGAACTTTAGTCAAGACATTTTTTTTTAATGTTTAATGAGGCAAACGAGCAGACGGATCGCCTGATGGTAAGCGATCACCGCCGCCCATGGACACCCGCAACACCAGAGGAGTCACAAGTGCGTTGCCTTCCTTTTAAACGTAAACAGATTATATTATTATAACTAGTATTATTATAATATTCGATTTCAGGTTCGGAAATCGTTTTCAAAAATCGTTGTTCAATATGAGGGAGGGGCTGTAACATCCCTCGTCTCCCTGCCCTGACTGTACCTAACATTTCTATCCATCCTATCTTTAATGACATGACCCCTTCATGTCATTAAAGATAGGGGGTTGGCATTAGAATCGTGCCAATCGAATTTGGGATTGTTAGGGGTTTTGTTAGATAGGGGTTGGTCTCCCCTTCCCAAAAATACCCCACCCCTCCGGCGGAGATGCGTGGTTTTTTAAGGGCTTTAAGTAATGTGTGATAAAACCTATTATTATTTTCATACATTATAAAATATAGTTTATTTTAATAATTTTACCATTTGAATATTATATTAACGCTTGTATTATTTAATATTGCAATTTAATAAAAAACAACAGAACCTTACGCACGCTTCCTCCATTTTTACCCGACTACGGCGAAGCCAAAATGAGGGTTATGATTTTGACAGGCTATGTATGTATGTATGTATGTATGTATGTATGTATGTATGTATGTTCATTTGTTCCCTCATAGCTCCTCAACTACTTATTAGAACTGGACAAATGAGGTATCGTTACAAGCGGTTGGTTGTAGGCTATATGACGTGTCACTAAACCTTGTGCGGCGCCCTCTAGCGCTCATAAGGTACCGTGTTAAAAAATAAATTTGAGATAAATATGCCGTGTTTGGTATCAAATGAAAATGCTTAATGAGCACATTTCTAATATGTATAAATTATTAGCTTTACCTTGCCCCAAAATAATATAAATAAAAAATTAAGTTTAAAACTAAAACCCGACTACCGAAAATTTACGTTTTAAAAAGTAACAAGAAAATGTCGAGGATAGCCTTGGTCGTATGCCACTTACTCTAACAAAACAATAGAATCTATGAAAAAGTGGCATACGACCACGGCTATCCTTGATATTTTCTTGTTTGTTACTTTTTAAAACGTAATTTTTCGGTAGTCGGGTTTTAGTTTTAAACTTTATTTTTTATGTGATGTGTCGTAGTATTTACTCTGTGGAGTCTGTGGTAGTATTGCATTCCGTTTCGATTTCCCGACTCTGAATGTTCAGGTTTTGTTTGATAATGAATTGGTTGATAATGGTTGGGGAGTAGGTTACATGGGAGTAGGGAGTTAAGTCGCGTTTGGTCAAATTGTCTAAAAACGACTTGGATAGATTAGGTTAGAAGGCTAAGGGAGGCATTAGGCCTTCGTGGTCATTTTTTTATAACCACCCAGAAAGACCGCGACCTGTTTTTGACAATTGGACCAAACGCGACTAAATGGGGGTAGGAGTAAGTAGGAAATGGGGGGCTAGGGAGTAGGTATATGGGTATCGGAGTTCTCTACACATCAGAAATTTACTTAATCCTTGTTAGATATATCAAAAATAAACTTTTAGGTTAGGTTATGAAATGTTCTCAACTTAAATACTACGCGTTTCGGCGGGGTGGGAGTTGATGGGGGGATTCCCCTCACCCCGCCCGCCGACAGAAATTTCCAAAGTGGAAAAATGTGTCCCCCCCTAACTTCTACAATAATATAATGATAAATCTAAAAAAATATACCTATGATGTACATTGCCATGCAAACTTCCACTGAAAATTGGTTTGAACAAGATCTAGTAAGTAAGTAGTTTTTTTTTAATATGTCTTAACCGCAATTTTCGCCTTTCATTCAATTATCTCAAAGATAATAATAACTTTATTATGTTACCTACTTGCTGCTACGGAACCCTTCATGAGCGAGTCCGATTCACACTTGACCGGTTTTATTTAAACTGTTTTATCAGTTTCAGTCTAAGAACAGTTTTTAGTTTGATTTAGGTTTTTTTTTCTTTTTATATATAGGTCCGTCAATTGACTGCACCCCGCTAGATGGCAATAAAACTGACGTGCAGTCCAGAAGATACAGTGCCATCTCGGTGCCATTGGATGTAAAATGGTGGTCCCTAACTTGACGCGCAGAGCATTCCAGCTCTTTAACGGATGCATGCCTATTTTTTGTAAAAAATTAGATGAGGTCTGGCACAGGCTTACGAGGTTGAGGGGTCAACAGGCATCTGTAAAAGTCAAGACATTTTTGTAATAGGCTCTAGTAACTCAATTTATGGCAAGGAGAGATAGAAGGGTGTACCTACTCTGGGCTCCAAATTGATGCAACTGGGATAGTCACTTGAATGATGATGTCTTTATTAAATTGAAACATATTGTTGCAGACTTTTACAACAGTTACGGGACCCGATGGGACTTTTGATGCAGGGATTGTCGACTCATTGCTGTTTGTGTTTGGTTACCCAGCGACAAGAATCAGCTCTAAGAAGTTATCGGTTTTCATCCATTCTTCTAGCAAGTACCCGACAGTTCCTTATGCAACTGTAGAAGCTTATTTCGCTCAGATCATTGACGGGGTAAGATATTACAATTTACTACTAGCTTTAACCACAGCTCCGCCCGCACTTTTGTGACCAAATAGCCTATGTCCGTTCTCAAGGTCTAATCTACCCCTATACTAAATTTCATCAAAATCAGTGCAGTGGTTTTCGCATTTATAATATTAGTATGGATTCTGGATCATTTGCTGTGCAATTGGGTGTGGTGTATTGGGTACCTATGATACATACATCTTTTTTCAACTGTATAACAAAGAAATACAACATTTTATTTAATCCATTGCCCAGTTGCCAGACTTCTTGCAACTATTGAATATGAATCGTGAATCCATTACCATGTTTTATGTTATCTTCAGTACCTATACATTTTACAATACCAAATAAGGACATTGAACGCATAGTGTCTTTGAAATGCCCCATAATCAATTTCCGAAGGTTGATTTCCATAAGTTTGGTTTATTCGGAACAAATTGAAATAAAACCAATTAATACCGGCTTCTTTTCATTTCGGCCACTTTTCAGCAGTAATGTTCGCGAAAACGAAAAATAATAGTGGCCGAAATGTCTGTTTAAAAGTAAATAAAAATAACGGTTATGGTTATAGCATCTGGGTTAAAAACTGGTTTTATTTCAATGAGTGAAATTTGCATATAGGTACTTCAGTAAATATCATAGGAACAAATTGTTAGATTTTATTATGCGTTTCTACAGAGCTATATTCTTTATTCTCACGTTTTTGGCCTTTAACCTTCCTTGATAAACGGTTTATTCAAAACAAAAAGAATTTTGAAGAACATCCCACGTCAAACACCACACGCATAGGTACCTATAACGTGACCCGGTCCGCGTCTCAATATTTTTCAGAAATATGAATGCCTGTCCACTATCTATTGGCCCACCTTAGAGTTTAGGTTTCGATGGCCCTTACCTAAATAATGATTGCTAGATTGAACAAAAGCTATTGATGCAGTTTTAAACTTGATACATTTCACCGTCTTTTTCGATCGTATTGTTTTAAATTTGAATTAATACCACACGACATGGACTACGCCTAACAAGTCAGGTATGGGCCTTGATGAAGGCAGTTTATTTTTGAATAAATAACATATTTTATCAAATAAAGGTTTAATTTAATACCGCCTGTTGCCTCCATGGGCATCTACGATAGCTCTCATACGATTAGGCATAGAGTTTATCAACCGTTCTATGAAATTTTGAGGGATCATCTCCCATTCCTCTTCTATGGCAGTTTTCAACTTCGGCATCGTCTGGGCAACTGGCTGATGAGCCCTAACACGTCTTTTCAGCTCGTCCTAATGCTCAATCGATCATGCCTGGACTTCTGGCTGGCCAGTCCATAACTGTGATGTTCCTATCCCGAAGATATTCCCTGACGATGCCAGCCGTATGGGCTCTTGCATTATCATGCCTAAAAAGGAAATTTGGGCCCACATGGTCCACTTATGGCATCACGTGAGGTTCTAAGCACTCACGAATGTACCTTTCAGCATTTTATTGGCAGCCGTGGTCCCGTAACAACCTAAAGTTGAGTTTTGCCGCTCGCGGATATACCGTCCCAGACACTCCATGAGCCGTCGCCATAAGCAACCCTCTCTTGAAAGCAGCATTGTGCAAAACGCTCTCCCTTACGTCGGTAGACCATCTTCCTTCCATCATTGCCATCTAACGCAATTTTAGACTCATCAGAAAAGAGTACATGGCTCCAATGCTGCTGAGTCCAATTTAATGAGTGCGCGCGAAAAGAAGATGCGCTGTTCGGTGGGCTCGCGTTAGTTTGGGGGCTTTGTGGCCATTAGCTGGTTTCTGTGGTCGCGCCATTTAACCTTATCCGAACAGTTCGAGTGCTCACAGATACTCCGTAGAAGTCGCGAATTTGGTTTTATATCTCAATGGAGGTATGGTGACGATTTCTCAAGCTGGTCGTCACGATGAATCGATCCTGCCTTTCAATTGTGGCCCGAGATCGTGGCCTTCCTTGGCGACTTTGAAATTGACCATATCGCGTTCTTTTAACCTTTTCCGAACAGTTCGAGAGCTCACAGATACTCCGTAGAAGTCGCGAAGTTGGTTTTGTATCTCAATGAAGGTATGGTGACGATTTCTCATGCTGGTCGTCACGATGAATCGATCCTGCCTTTCAATTGTGACCCGAGATCGTGGCCTTCCTTGGCAACGAACAAAATCGTCAGTCTCTAGGTACCTCCGATAAACATTTCAGACCGCAGATCGACTTATATTAAGTTGAGCACTCACATTTCTTTGGCTGTATCCGGCCTGAATAAGCGCCACAGCTTGGCCGGCGACTTCAAGCGAAGTATTCATAGATTATTGATAGGACCTCACCTTAATGTTAAGAATAAGTAATGTTCGTTGCAAAACCAAAGAGAAAATCACACTTTCAAGAAATAAATCCAAGTAAACCAATAAAATCAAGTTTTCTTAGTATTCGATTGTTTGATATCAACGAACAGGCTCCAAATTTTCTTTTGTTTCTTTAAATTCTGTGTTAGAAATTCAAAAAAGACTATTGAATAAAATTATGAATGTGCCTGGTTCAAAACTGCATAAAAACTTTTTGCTCGACCTAATATATTTTTTTAGCTAGGACTAAACGAAACTGAAAATGCAAGGTGGGCCAATAGATGTGTCTATTTCAGAAGTGTATATTTAAGAGTTATGCTCTAACAAACTTACAAGTAATTTTGCACACCTAGTAACAATTTGTATTTCATTAATTCCAGGAGGGTCATGGCTTCGAAGAGTTGCCTGATAGTAAAATATCAATTTCCAGAAGTGTTTTCAAGGACAATAAAACAGTTTACAGTTACAATGGGTTAAATATTGAGTTCAAGGAACTAGCTGAAATACTTCGGCCATATGGAATAGATCTCGAAAATAATCAGTCTTTTATATTACAGGTGATATTGTACTTCTATCTTATCTTTTTTAATATTATTTAAAATAATAAGCACGGACATCCACCACATATCTACTTATTCTATGATTAAGAATATATTTTTTATCTCAGGATGAAGTGGAGCAGACAATGGAACCGAAAGGAACCGAAAATGATACCGAGATGTTGGAATATTTTGAGGATATTATCGGAACGTCAAGATACAAGGTATGTATAAAAAATAGATGTGTTTTTAGGCAAAAACAGTCAATATCTATTTGAAATAGGTGTGCTTTTCATCAGCTTTGTACCTTGATTAGGTATATGAAATAGTAAACAAATAAAGAAATTTATAATTGCATTTCCTTCATCAAGTAGCAGTAGCTAAATTATTGTTCAAGATCAAAATGTGCACCTAATATAAGTGATTCAATTGTGATTCAGAGAGAGAGAGAGAGAGAGAGAGACCAGGCTATGCACGGGTGAACTGCAGGATAATAATAGCTCCTCATGAGTTTCCTGGTAAGCTCGCAGATCACTAACAGAGATCATTTGCGACAGTATTGATTAAACCTGATAATAAAATAAAAAAAAATCACCAACATTCTTCGTTTCATATACCTATAGGTATGTTTTTATTTTTTTATTATTGTTTGTTCTTTTTATCATATTTTTTTTTGTTTTTTTTTGGTCTTACTGTTACAGTTCCCCAGTGTGGAATGATCCAGCTTTGCGTATTTGTATTGTCCTACATTTACTGATTAACATGATATATTATGTAGTGTCGAAATTAGGTACCTATATGCGAAATGTTAGACATTGAAATAAAAAACGCTATTAATATCGAATATATTCATGTCATTTTATTATTTATATTGAACCCGAACCCAACAGCAACGCTGTGCGACGCCCGTGCGAACCCTTAATTTTTGATACTCTAATGTTATTATTATGATATTTCAGAAGATATTCAATGAAATTGTAAAATGCTACAGCAAATTATCCTTGAGACATAAATATGTGCCTTTGTAGACGTTTTTGTAGACATACAAAAGAGGAACAATCCCTTTTCTTTTTTTTTCCGTGCGGAAATCCCCTCGGATACCTCCCCTGCCGGAGCCGGAAGGGGAGGTTATGTCGGACTCGAACCGACTAAAACCGCACGCCGACTGTGGGTCGTGGTGCTAGGCCGGAGGTGAGGTTGTCTTCAACACATCCCTCGCACCCCGGCTGACCCAGGGCCATCCCTTACGGTCTGGCCCTCCTCGTGAGGGGGACAACGGTGTCCCCGACTCGCCCCCAGAATGGGAATGGGAATGGACGGAATGGGGAGGCGCGCTTTTCAGCGCGCCACCGCCGTGAAAGGAACAATCCCGCCATGTATCGTTTTGGTATAAGTATCTCAAACAGAAAAGGCAGTGTATTTATTATTTGAAGCTTTCAGTCAGCTAGATTTCATTTTATATAACCCTTCGTGGTTTTTGGTGTGTAACCCAGATTATTAAGCCTTCAAGTGCAAATAAAAAAAATATATTTGCCAACTGGCAATTATTCTAATTGATTTTTGTAAGTGATACTTTTGCTAATCAAAACTGGTGATAATAATAATTAAACTCTTTAAATAAATAACTATGGCCCATCTTTTGAAAAAATATTTTTCAGTTTTCACCATGCTCTCCAGTCCATGTAATTTGTCTCAAAAAAAAATGGCAGTGAGCGTACAAATTACGGGAATAACTTGTGCACACTCTCAATTGGGCTATTTAATTTTAGCTAGATAGGTAGTTATCTACGTAACTTTGGTTCATGTATAATATCAAATGAAAAATTGAATAAACAAAATTAATCTTCCATTCAAAAAAAAAATGAAAATAAAAAAACATGTATAATATCAAAACAATCCGCGCGCGCCAGGGCCTCGTTTCTCTCGCGGCTTAGGTCCGTGAAAATTTATTATAAATAAGTTAACGTATATGAATACGGTTTACTTGATTATTGGGTTACAAAAATGATTTTTTGAATAGTAGGTATTTTGCAAAACAATAATAAAAAAAATGGCTACTTAGCAACTTTCATAAGATAGCTAAATTTGACATAAAAACAATATTGTTAAAAACAATACAGCTCTAAGATCTCGTCATGGTACGAATTGAATGAACTAAAATTAATTTGATGTCACAAAAGCACTAAGTAGGAATACATGACATCCATAGGCATTCTGGAATCCATCTACAATGTTAAGATTCAGCCCTTCTATGGGAATTCGGTGGGAGCCAGACTTTTGGGACGGTGCGTCCCCTCTCTGCGGTGCGCCGTGAATATGTCTGTTTGCCAAAGACCTTATGATTTATGAGTTCTGCGGATGTATTTTGTATTACGATCTGCTCCGAATTGACCACAGGCCGCACTATATGCGCGTTGTAAAGGTCTAATGACAGTTTAAGAAGCTCTTGACGTATGGGTAAAAACAATCAACAAACATTTTTTAAGTCGCCAAAAAAAGCTGATTGTAACTTTTGGTAACATAAGCTGGTCGCCATTACGTCGCCATTACGTCGCTGTGACTAAGACTAGCCCATTTTATATGAAGAGTGTGGTAATAGAGTCGCGTAAAAGTCGCACAAATAACCTTATTGGTCGTGTATTGGTCACATAGATGTAGTGAGGTTGACTTTTTGTCGCGTTATGGTATTCGTTACCGGTTTATTTTTCGACATTTTGTCGAATGACAGTGTAAATAAGGACGTTTTTTAAAGATTTTTGCTGTTAAATAAGTGACAAAAGATTTGTGACGCACAATCTTATAAAGTGTGTTATAGTTTTCAAAGATCCTAGTAGTAGCCATTTTAATTTATTATCGATGTATAGAATATGTATGTAGCCATTTTTACTTTTGTTACTAGTGTTCTTCTCAGTCGGACACTGTTGTCTTGTCAGAGTGGTCGTGGTTGCGCTGACGAGGTACATGGTGGGGTGTTCGTTTGGTCGATATCATTTCCGAGGGTAGTTCTTCTGGCGATGTGCTTCCATTTCTGACGGTTAGAGGCGTCGCGAGTGCACTGGGCCATGGTGGATTCAGTAGCCTTTTTGATGGCGTCTATCCAGCGGGTTGGTGATCGACCGCGTGCTCTCTTGCCTACCACTTGGCCCTGAACTACCAGTCTCTTTATCGAGTTCTCATTTCTTGAGACGTGACCAAAGAACTTCAGTATTCGTAGTTGCACAGTTGACGATAGTCTGTCTTTTACGTGAAGCTCTTTGAGGATTGATACATTGGTGCGAAATGCAGTCCACGGGATTTTTAGAAGGCGCCTCCAGCAGTGGTGTAAAATCGATGCTTTGGAGATGTGGATCTCCAATGCATCGATTTTAAGGCTATCCTGCAGTCTCAGAGACCAAGTTTCAGCTCCATAGAGAAAGATTGGAAACAAAAGGCATTTCGTCAATCTGACTTTAGTCTTCTTGATAATCCTCCTGTCCTCCCAAATCTTTCCCAGTCGTTCCACTGCAGACCTGGTGATGGCGCACTGTCGGCGTCGTCCGATCTCGTCCCCACATCCTCCAGTACTTGATATATTACTAGTGTTACTATTGGGTAATTAATTTTATTGAGTGATATGAGCTAGTTTTCTCTGTTAAATGAACGCGCCTTACAAATATTTAAAATTAAACAATATTAGAATAAATGAATTTGAATTTATATTCCGGATTATAATTCAATGTGAATTGTTGTTTTTTTCGCGGGTATAAGTATGCCATAGAATATTAAGATGCTTCAGAATCCTAATGCCGAAGTAGAAGAAGTTCCTCGGCGAAGTTAATAAACTATGCCTTTAGTTTTATTCCCCCTGGAGCCAATATTTGAAAGCATAAATGAATACTTATGGTATTTGCTTCAGTCTGGCTAATTGTTGTGACTTTAGTTCTAGTTAATTACTAGGACGCGCTCCATCCGCGTTGATATCTGATCTCTTACTCGTAACCCATGGGAACCTTTTCCAGAGCGTAGGTAATCTTTTCCTGTACCAAATTTCACCCAGATCTGTTCAACCGTTTGAGCGTGAAAGAGAAAGAAAGATCCAGTGTATTTACTTCTTTATTTTTTTACCTTCATTTTTCATTTACGTGCTTAATTGTAATTGATAAATAGTATTAATAAATGCATGTATGTGCGTTAATTTAATGAAATCATTTAAACATTATCATGTTTTATTATATTTCAAAGGTGAAAAAAGAGGAGCAAGAGGAAGGAGCTCAGATGTCGTTCGCAGCTGGCGATCTCAGGGAGGTCATGCGGCTGTCGAAGTCAGCTGTGGATGACATCAAAAAGCTCTCCAAATTATCCGCCAAAAGGAGAAAGCAAAAGAGCAAGAGCAGAAGGTATAACTTTTATTTAGATTTTTTAAATGTGAATGAAAGTAATAAAGAAAGAAAAGTTTTTTTTAAAATTTATTGCGGTGCTTAAGTTGGTCGAGGGACTAGAACCGTAAAGTCGTTTCGGATAAAAGAATTTGGGCAGTTTCGATACTAAAATCATCTAGAAGCATTAATATGGCACATTTTTTTTTATTAATGTATGGGAATAATGTTAAGGTGAAAGGAAATATTTCGATGCTTTTCGAAGTTATGTGTGTATTTATCGCAAGTTTATAAGTGCCCGGTTAATGGCAATAGGCTCGCCACCTATTAAATTGGGACCTAAACATAAACTGGTGAAATGTGGGTGCTAGCACCTCTGCCTACCTCTTCGGGGAAGTTCGGGGAAGTTTATGTTATGTAATTTTATGATGAAAGGAATAAAAAAATGTATGCGGGTTGTAAATATTCACCAAATTTATGCTTCCAGAAGTTTTTGCTTTCGAAACTGTGGCCAAGTTCTTTTTATCCGAAACGATCATAAATTAAACAGTATACTTGCACCTGATGATCGCTTCCGAGACCGCAATTCAGATAGAAGCATCGGGAAAACTAAATTTGAAAGTGGAAGAAGAAGTGTTGCACACGTCAATAGGCCAACGGTAACCGCTTTCCATCAGGCCGTGTTGTTGGCTTGTGTCCCACTTATCTACTATATAAAAATAAGTCGGGTTTTCCTTCCTAACGATATAACTCCAGAATGCAGGAACCGATTTCCACGGTTTTGTATTCGTGGGAAAGGTCTCGGGCTCCGTGAGGTTTATAGCAAAGAAAATTCAGATATCAGCGCGGGCGGAGCCGCGGGCAACAGCGAGTGTGGTATAAAAAATAGATAGATCGTTTCTGGGATGCTGTTGGTTTGAATGCGAATATGAATGCAACCCCATACATATTCGAACTCGACCCAACAACACACTGAGGAATACCAGTGACAACGCTGGAAAACTTATGACTCACGTACTGTGAACTCTCTCCTAACAGGCACAAATGTGAAACCACTCTTATAAGGCATCCATTACACGGTAGGGCTTGCCGTCAGTTTTACCACAGTCATTGACGAATAAATCTATCGTCTAATGCGGTGACTGATAGTTGCATGAAGTATTTTGTTCTGACCGTCATTCTTGACTGATGGCATGAATGATGCTTGTATGAGCGTATAATCGACGCCAAAGAAGAAATTTACTAGTAATTTCGGTTAATCTATTATCTTGTTCTATTGTACAGTGAGAGAAATAAATCAAAAGATAAGATTCAACAGCTTGAAGAAGCACTCAAGGAGACTCAGGAGTACGTAGAGTCTCTGGATAAAAGAAGCAAAAAGCTTGCATCAGAAAGAGAAAAACTTGAAAAGCAGTTAGAAGAGGTAAGTAATATTTCTACACCTACCTTCCTTGTCTTTTGCTTATTATACCCTTTTATCTCCCCCTTTCCACATGCACGTTCCATTTTCAATTTTAAACTCATCCAAATTTCATCTAGGTCCGTATAAAAAGGCCACATTAAGCTATTCCGCTAAAAACATGTAGGTACTTCCCTAACTTTATAAATTTCTAGTATATCTAAAAAGTATGTATAAAATTCGTTAAATGGTAACAGAATCACACACAGACACAGATTACAATAAACATTTTTCCGCCCGCGTGGCGTCCGGCCGCGTTCCCGCTGCACCCTCTACTATATTAAGCATGTATTATACATATAAACTTTCTTCTTGAATTACTCTATCTAATAAAAAGAAACTGTATCTAAATCTGTGGCGTAGTCACGGAGAAGGAAATGATAGCGGAGTTGTTGCAAGGCAATCGAGTCGCGTGCCATCCAAACGTCAAATGTACTCATTCGGTAGGAACGATATACTTATGACGTCCTTCGATTTTTGACACCCCGCGCCTCTCTCTTCCCACCCGCATTAGGCGACGCGTTTTTATTAGGCGAAATATCAATGGGGCATCTCCGTTACTTAATCATATTCTGTCCTCCGTGGGCGTAGTTTTGAAGACAAGAGAGAAGGACTTAGGGACGCGGTAATCGACTTTGCTTTAAACTATGTACCTACTGATTTTATAATTTTATAAGATTTTTTTCAGAAAACGTATGATTTTTACAGGAGACGGCAGCGAAAAAGAATATAGCGGAGTTGGAAGCTGAAACGCACAAATTAAGATTGGAAAGATTGGAAACTTTAAAGGCTATCACGGAGCACGAGAACAGTCTGCAGGAGTGTTATAGCAAGAAAAGCGCGTGGGCGGAAGAGGTAACAAACAAACTACTAGTAAATCGTTAATCGTAGATTTCAGCACAGTCACCATGAAAGAAAATTTCATTCACTCAATCAAAAGCTATAACAAATTAAAAAACCCCCGTCACAAAAAACACTTCCAAAAAGTTGAAAATAAATTAATAAATTTTGATTCAACGGTTGCCATGTCGGGGGACCCTAACTGGTTAAGCTTTCCGTTATATTATTGGAACAATTCAAGGTCCCCCGACATGGCAACCGTTGAATCAAAATTTATTAATTTATTTTCAACTTTTTGGAAGTGTTTTTTGTGACGGGGGTTTTTTAAATTTTTTATTTAATTTTTATTATATACTTTTTAAATTGATCTACTAGTCAAGCTCTTTCATTTGATACCCATATTGAGGGAGTTATGAAGAAATATGTATTCCGACATGTTGTGGCGGCGGCCATCTTGGACTGATTTTTTTCAAACATAGCTAAGAACACTCCCGACTAATATACCTTTCAAACAAAAAAAACTAAATCCAAATTGGTTCATCCGTTTGGGCGCTACGATGCCACAGACAGACACACACACACACACACACATACACACACACACACACACACACACACACACACACACACACACACACACACACACACACACACACACACACACACACAGACACGTCATACTTATAACACCCCGTCGTTTTTGCGTCGGGGGTTAAAAAAAACAATACGAACAAACTTAACACACAGCACCTGAAATTAGATGGCCCTCCACTCCCTGTAGGTTACATTCAAGACAAAAAATCTATTCTACATGGCACGAGATTTCACTTCTCAAAACAATTTTAACTACTGCTGGTGAATTTATCTGCGGAAAAAGCAAGGCGAGCCCTGCTCGCGTATCGATTCAGAATATAATTTGTCGAAGCTCAAAAACCATAATGACTAGATATACAAAAGCCTATTATCCACATTTGCATGTTTTAATGTCTTGATGTAACACCTATCACGCCTTTATAATTAGCTTATATATTGTGTGGGTTACCATATTGATTAACACACTTGTACTTTTCCACTGAGTTTATTTTAATTCTAAACCTGACCGATTTCGCCTTATGGCATTCTCAAAGGTTTACATTGATGTTTTAAGTATTCTAATTCCCAAACACTACAATATTTGCATTTTTTCATGTGTGGGTAGTTTTAAAATTCGGTATACCAGTGACATTTTTTCCCCTAAAATATGGGAAATAATTATAAGTTTGGCCTCAAAATGGATTACCATATATTATACTACCATAAAATACATACCATTCGTAAATACACTAAACACAAACTATTCTATTATAAACACTAAACACTCACTATTATGCATTTTTATTCACAATACGTTTTATCAGAAACACTGTCAAGAAGCTCGTACCTGTATACAAAAACTCTTCACGTAATATCTAACATCGAACGGTCGGACTTGAAGAACTACGGTCATAAAATTGTTTACCTCACGCATACAGGGAAAGATGTAAACAAATGTCTTGTACAAAAAATTCGAAGTACCCGCAAACTTAGCATAATAAGTCACTACGCGTTTTTGGCGAGGTCATCATCATCATCCACATAAAGACGTTAGTCCTGATTGCATCCGAGGCCACGGTGCCCTCGGAGCTCAGGGTCCGCCTTCCGGCTCTTCCTCCTCCACTTCGCACGATCTTGGGCGTCCAAGGTAGTGAGACCGTTTTCACGCATGTCACCCTCCACGACGCCAAGCCAACACTTCTTGGGCCTACCCCTTCTACCTGGACCGGGTGGGGGCGCCATTGCCAGGCATTTGTTACCCACGTAGCTGGGCGGTTTCCGCAAGACGTGGCCGCACCAGCGGAGGCGGCTCTCTTGCATTTTATCTGCGATGTCACGGACATGAAGGCTGCCGCGGATGCGCGAGTTCCTCACGCGATCTTTACGCGTGACTCCACACATCCACCGCAGCATTTTCATCTCCGTGACACGCAGCATCTGCTTGTGTCGCTCCAACAGCGGCCACGCCTCACAGCCGTGTAAGAGGACAGGTCTAATGATCGTTTTATAGACCTGCCCCTTCAGCCTGACTGGCATTTTAGAGTCGCAAGTGACGCCAGTCATTGCCCGCCACTTAGCCCACGCGGCGGCAATACGTGCCTTGACGAGGTATATAGGCTATTTCTTTGTAAAATATACCCTTCAATACCGAAATATCAAACAAACACAGTATTTTGAACTCTTAATGATACAGCAAAACATTTCATTACCCAATTTAAATGCAAGATACGACTTTTCCACATCCACGAAATCTTTCACCTGTGACCCTAGACAATGCTTCGGATATATCAATAATAGATGTGTAAAAACGCTTAATATCTTTCACATTAACATATGTAGTGTAAATAGCCACTTGGATGAACTTAATGTTCTGCTAGCCGACTTAGACACCAGGTGCAATATTGTAGTCTTGACAGAGTGCTGGCTGAGCAAGGCATCGGCCATATCTGTTTTGAATAATTACGTGGCATATAACTCGGGAATAGCCTGATATCGTATATCACTTTGTATTTCTTGTAACAATTCATCAAATATGGGTTTCGCCATTCGAAAGTAAGAATAAAAATACATTTAATCATCTTTTAAGTGTTTAGAATAAAGCACAAAATAGATACTCCCTCCTTCCTTCCCCTCGTCCTTTTATTTTATTTTGTGGTCTTCGCACTAATTCTCTTTTTAAAAGCAAAGCCATCAAGTTTATAGACCGTTGGGAGACATGTAATCGGTCTATAATTATTGGGCTCCAGAGTACTGCCACTTTTATGGAGCAGGTATTTTTGGAGCAGGTATTGTCCCAGATTCTATAGCGGATTGAAATTGTGAGGCCAAAACAACATGCAAACTCCGTAGCCTCTTTAGCCAGAAACTGTGCAATCCATCCGGTCCCGCAGATTTAGACAGCGAACGGACTGCACAATCTACATCAGTGGCATCAATGTCGATTTCTTCCATTTCTGGCAGGGGCGTCTTTACCGGGTGTGCAGGGTGTGCCGTGCACACGGCGTGGAGTGTCAGGGTCGCCGCCACCGGCTTCGGTGTTTTCAATTGTAACTTATGTTTCAACATGAAATAAACCTTAACACAGATGAATAAAGGTCATGTCAGCAGTAGTAGTGAGTGTCGCATCCCTATTTTTGGCACATGCCATACCTGTTTTAATTCGTTTGTAGTAGGCTGACAATCGTTGCAAATTCGCCTGAGTATACTAAAAAAATAAGTTCAAATTGTCATGGATGAACGCGGCTTTTCTTAAAGGTGTCAAAGATTGCGCGGCCTTTGATTTCTGCTAAACCATATTCGTACTTTTCGACTCGTATTTTTGTCTGATTCTTTTGTTTTGCTCTGCAACCAGTCAGTCATCATCATCTTCCAAGTAGACGTATTTTTCTGATTGCATCCGAAGTCAAAGTGCCCTCGGAGCTCAGGGTCCGCTTTCCGGGTCTTCCCTCTCCTTTCCCCACGATCTTGGGCGTCCCTGGTAATGTAACCATTTAACGCGTGTCACCCTCCACGACCACTTCAAGCAAAGACTTCTTGGGCCTACCCCTTCTACCTAGACCCGGCGCGGGCGTATAATTGCTAGGTATTTGTTACCCACATAGCCTAGCGCTTGCTGCAAGACGTAGCCACACCAGCGAAGGCACCTTGCATTTTATCAGTGATGTAACCGATATGAATACTGACACGGATGCAAGAGTTTCTCCAGCGATCTCTACGTGTAACTCTACACATCCATTGCAGCATTTTCATCCCCGTCTCACATCGCACCACTGGGCTATTTGACTAAGTCGTCTATTCTTCCCAATACTGCTAATTAAGTTAGCTTGTTCTGAAAAAATATGCTTAGCCAAATAAAATATTGCATATCTAAACTGAAACTATGACTTTTCATTAGTTGAAATTGCCAAAAATAGTCAAAATATAAACAAAAATAAACAAAAGTCAAATTAAATTCAAATATATAACTTTTTAGATTCCTCATTAAATTTTATATAACTTTTATTATGAAATATATACGTGTAAATGCAACGTAGACCGAGATAAATGCGATATTCTCTTGCACTCCATACATTTGCACTACGCTCTACCGGAGCGTGACGTCACAATTTCGTACGATTTTGTATGGAGCGTTTTGGGGCGGCGCGGCGGCGCGATAAATTGAATTTTTCAAAATCAAATATCTTGAAAACTATTTGTTGTACGAAAATTTTACTTTTACAGTTCATTGTATTATAAGAAAGAGGTCATTTATCGAAAGTAAAAAAATCGTCAAATAGCCTATTTGCTTCTGTTCGCGTCCATCAGCACAATGTCATCAGCATACATGAGCAATCATGGAAGCTGCTCATGTGAGTTTCTGATTCTGTCCGACAAACCGTCCAATACCAAGCTGAATAAGTAATAAAAATAACGGATCCCTAGCGTACCCGACGATGATGGGGAAAGTTTTCGTGTCACCAACAGAGCGGTCCGAACCACAGAACCTCTCTTAGTAGAGCGTTTAGCATCTTTGGACCTCTGGACTGTGTCATTCCACCACTAGGTGTTCTTATCACACTTGCATCCACCCTTGGTCATGCCGAGCACGGCCTTTCCCGCCTCAAGAATAGCTGCCTGAATCTTGTCCCAGCAATCTTGCACGGGTTCGTCTACAGCTTCGGCGCACTTGTACCACCAGATTCTGAGTTGGCCGCGCTCAATTTGCCTTTGGTTTCACACAGAGGGACAAGGAGACGGTGTTGCGTAGTGAGACTCTCCCCGGGTATAACGTTGAAGTTTGCTACCTTGCTGATGCTGTGCTTCTTGGTGAGCAGGAATTAAATAACAGATCCTATCTTTCAACTAGAGTTCAATCAATGCAATGCCCATACAGTGCTTATGACCTTCATTTTACTTAGTATAACAACGTTACATACTATACCGTGGTATAACGAATAATCTTGCAATAGAATAGCTCGTTTGGGGTTTGCGGAAATGCTACCTATATACTTTAGTTTTTTTTATTTAACCTTAAAAACGATATACTGTTTTTAAAAAAAAACTTAAATTGCCAAATGGATGATATACCTATTCGTAAAAGCAACCCCTGGAACCCTGAAAATTATACTCATTTTAGTGAAAAGGTTGAATCCATCATCTTTAATCGCTAAATGGAGGCCATACCCATATCAATTTCAGTGAAAATTTTGAGCCTGTCATCTTTGATCGCTAAAAGGGTTGTATATTCGTAATCAGCAACCCCGAAACCTCAGCAACCTCGAAAGCGATAGGTACCCATAATAATTTCATAAAAAACATCGAGTCAGCCATCTTTGATCGCTGAATGGGAAATCGTAATCGAAATGGAAAAAATAACAATTTTAACAAACAAAATGAGTCAGTAAAAAATTTAAATTTAAATACGATTTAAATCGGTTCATTAAGTATATCTACAGATTAGGTACTCCCTACAACATGTGACGTGTGTTTTTTTAGATATAATTTAAATACTACTAGGGCGCTAGGGCCACGCGGGCGCTACATGGGCTAGGGACGCCCCTGATTTCTGGAATGGTTTCGCATGCTCTTTCGACCTCACGCATCCAATCGCCTTCAGTGTGGCTAACGGGCACCGACCAAATGCTGCGCAAGAACGAATTTGTGGCTTCAGCATCTGGCCGTCGCACGTCATCCACAATTTCATCTGTTCGCTCCCAGCTTCTATATACCCACCTTTGGTCTCTTTGGAAAATACGGTTGACGGTATATCGATCAACTCGTTTTTTATATCTCCGAATACGGTTTGCCCATGCACAGACTTCCTGCTTCAGGAAGTCAATACGCTCGGGTCACATAGCGCATCACTCTTAGGCGAGTATTGCCCGACCTGAAGCAGATTAGTTTACCGATGAGCACTCTTGCCTCGGCCACACGTCGTTCAATTCTGCATTGCCATGCTGGTATGGCAGACTTAGGTCGTATGGCAGGATCTTTAATGGGGAATTTAGCACCTGCCATACGACATGCTGCCACACCAGTTCAATACAGAATTGAGTGGGTGTCACCGAGGTTTTCACTATTTTCTAGATATCTAGGTAATAATGAATCAATCGCTATATTACGCCTATGTATGGGCAACCGCGGAATACGTGGCCTGACATGTACGGGCATTGATCGATATTCCCGCAACGCACATTCCAAAGCCTCCTTAATCTCTTCATTGTACTGAATACTTACAGGAATAGGTGTTTCATCCGGCGCAACACAAGTAGATATCATCATTCATTTCTACTGTAGAAGCAGGAGCAGGAGCCGGGGCGGGGGTGACACAGATATTTCGCAAGCATCCTAGCCGTAGAGTCTCAAGTACCATTTCATTCAACATGCGATTGCGTTGAATGACCCGCACTTGGTCCGATAGTCGTTGTTTATTATTATTTTTATTTTTTAACTTTAATATTTTTAACAATGTAATAAGTCTTAAGAGAATTTTGTACTTTTCATACCTAGTAATAAATGAATTATGAATTATGAAAAAAAATCTCCAGTATAAACAGTCAAAATTATATCTTTCGTTCATGTGAGCCCAAGATTTCAGATTTTTTCATACTGGGAGGAGGCTGGTTTCATAAAAAGTATATGCAAAGTTCTAACAGTAGAAAAATAAAACCGGTATTAATATATTGTGTTCACAGTTATTTTAACAAAATTCTACGTGGTTCAATTAGTTTAAACAATTGTTGGGAATTTCATTTAATTTACTTGTATACCAGCTTTGCTTGTTAAGTGTATTATAACTTTCTAGAACATTAGTTTGCTTTAAATAAACTGTAACCTGTATTAGATAGTTAGATATTTTTTTCTCGCAAAGTAATTCTGCTCTCCCATGTTTATTTTCGTCTCCCAAGATTCGTTCATACTCCTAAAATTATTTTATTCTTTTAGGATTGTTTTCTTTTTGAAAGAATTGAATGAGAGTTGAATGAGTGCCAATTATCAGGGTGTGCGTGTCTTTGGCCCGTATTTTAGAATGCAACTCAGCCTGAATCGCGATTTATCTGAGGACAGATTGTATAGACAGGTTGATAGTTTGACATAATATTGTCTATACGATCTGTCCTCAGATAAATCGAGATTCAGGCTGAGTGTCATTCTAGAATTGGGCATTAATAGGCCACCATCTCAGCTTATATGCTGCATATCGCAATTTTACTAAAATTAAATATCTAAATGTATCTTTATTCGCACAAAGCGTCGGTAACTTAGTGGTTAAGGAGTTGGCCTTAGGATCGAGAGGTCCCGGGTTCGAATCTTGGGCATTACACTACCGACGTGAACCCACTCCTAGTACAAGCAATTTAGCTTGGAGGGGTTAGAGGGAATATTAGTTACTTCGGTTCTAATATTTTCAAAAAAAAGTTTTCAAATTCCTTATCGTATGTAGTTTAAATATATTATGATTTAATATTTTACCAATAAAGGAACTGCATTGACTTACCTTTTTTATTGTGTTATTTAGCTGGCTTCTCTAAAACTGATAGACCCAGGGCTGGAAGGTATTCCAGGCCTAGACCCGGTAGAACCCTTAGTGAAGCATACTGCCGAAGAGTTGGAGGCGGTAAACGTTGAAGAATTAGAAAAGCTTCTAGAGACCCAGCTGGCTATGATTGGTGATGAGAAACCAGATATACAAGCAATTCACGTAAGTAACTACTGCTCAATAATGTAAGTAAGTATTTCAGAACAATGCTCAGTTCTGAATCGCGATTTATAATTAGATAAGAGGACAGATCGTATTCTAGATGCGGGTTTGATCCCCGCTCAGTGCAAATATTTGTATGCATGAATATGGTTGTTTGCATTGGTCTGGGTGTTTCTATGGTTTACTAATGTTTGCCATAATTTAAAATGCCATAATTTCATAGGCCATACTGGTATTTGCCATAATTTCATTAGAAATAACGCTTTAGTTCGTAAGTAGTAAGACTTTATAGTAAGACTTCCACTAATTCCATTGGTCATAATCATAATCGATCAAGTGTCATTATAATTTGAATCCTTATAAGTAGGTATTTGCTAAAAAAAATCCATAACTTTTATTCACATATTCATTTATTCAACATTCAACTACATTCAACAACATTCAAATATAGATATAAATTAGTACAAGCGCCTGCCATTTTTATGTTAATGAGTAAGTTAATATATTTTTTGCTATAAACATATTCACAGTTAAAGTAATAGTATGAGGGTAAAATATTTTTTTATATTATCTATACCTACTTGAATTATGTTGATTAATAAATGATTAGCCGACACAGATTTTTTATTCACAATTAAACCTGTTTCTATGTTTAATATATTGTATGTATTTACAACAAAAAAAAGTAGGTAGGTACTTATCTAAGTAGGTACGTTTATTTGCGTTGTTAGCGTAACTAGCTTGTGATGGAATCTAGACTGCGTTGTGTAGAAGGTTGTGGAATATTTATTTATATTTATTATTGCTAGTTAAACCAATTGAAGTCCTTATCAGCCAATGAGAAGGCAAACGCCAATTAAAACTTTTCATTTTTATTTAATATATTTCAGGATTACAAAGCAAAAGAACAGGAATATTTGCAACTCCTCGCGGAATTACGTGAATTTGATGACGTCCACGGATATCCCGCCTGCGGTCCGGGCTTTTAGTAAGTTTATCTCTTAATTAGTCCAAACAGTCATGGTTTCTGCTTTCTACTTTTCCATCTACAAGTTATTCGGTTACTGAACTACACGTAATGAGTTCATGGAAGGTAAGAATTATGACGTAAACACATCTATACCTAATTTTTATATCCAAGCTGTCAGACGCTGATAAGACGCTCTCGTATCTGGTGCTGGTTTTCGCGCTACGAACACGACGCGGCTTTAAACACCATAAACGTGGCCATTATTGCAAATTATATTAAGGTCAGCACTATACCTCGGAGAACACGTTAAGACATCGGTCCTGGTTGCCATACGAACATCTATAGAAAACGTTACGGGTAGTTGGAACCCTAAAAACCTGGTCTTTCGCTAATGAGCTGTGGAGGTCAAATGCCAGTCGCTTTACGGAAAATACGACTGGCTAAAGCGGACCCCGGGCCGCGAGATAGTAGTTACCTATAGTTATTATGCCATAGTGTTTACTTATGACTTGTGATTGTATTTGATTTTTTTCTAGGATTGGACCAAACATCCTTAATTCAATTTGTAATGATATTACAATCCAGCATGCACGAGGTGCCCATTCGTTTATTGGGCATTTACAAAAAAGATAATTGTACCAAGGCTATTGCGTTGACAAAAAAGCATTGGAAAGTGATGATAATGATCTCTCTAATGATCTAATGATCTCGAATAAACAACAACAAAACGACTGGAAATAGGTACAGGAAAAAATTATATTTGATTGTATATTAGAATTGTAAATGAAGTGTGTCATATTTAATCATAATATATCATAATCTTATATTCCTTATTATATAATCTTTCAAATTTGATTGTATATTAGAATTGTAAATGAAGTATGTCATATTATTTTAATCATATTATATCATAATCTTATATTCCTTATTATATAATCTTTCAACGTGTATTTTTCTACTTCTTGTGCTTATCCGAACGCCAATACGGGTTGCATTAAAACATAGAATTTAGTCATTATATTATGTTTCTACCGTTTAAGCCAAACTTGATGTATACCAATGAAGTGTAATTAGACACATAATATTATAAAATAAAATGTATGTCTCAATAAGAGTGCACTTTTAATTAAATTAAAAATTTAAAAAACCCCCGTCACAAAAAACATAAAATCCAATAAGTTGAAAATAAATTGTGTTTCCCTTTGATATTTGTTTCAACCGTTGCCATGTCAGGGGACCCTAACTGTTAAAGCACTCCGTTATATTATCGGAACGATACATGGTCCCCCCGCCCAAACGCTCAGTTTAATTTTTTTCGATGTTTTTTGAACTTTAAAGTAAAAATGCTATAAAAATTCAGTCAAATATTCGGGCGGAGTCATCAAAATTCAATGTTTAAAAATGGTTGTAAAGTCATTCATTGTTTCCAACAGTTCGTAAGAATATTAGTAGATGGCACCACCGTCGCCCTTAACGACGGATATAAAGAGAAGGAAAATTTGAAATGAATCAAGTGTGGCTCAATAGCTCAGTTGGAAGAGCATTTCCCCTGTAATGAAAAGTGCACTCTTACTGAGACACCCTTTAGAAATAGCAAAGTCTAAGATAAGATAAGTTTATTGTCACTAAAAATAAGTATACGCATTGTTGATTTTAAAATTAACGTTACCTATGTTACAATAGTGTTAAGTACAATTAACTGGCTCGCAAACTGAGCTGATGGCTGTATTTTGGGGGTCAGTGCTCTAATGAGACATAATTTGTGCGTTATTCTTGGTGGATCGCATTTTAATGTTAAGGTAAGGTACCTATAAACAAAAATATATATATATTTATTATGACTATTTGATAAAAAAAAACAAGAACATAGAATATCTTTAACATTACAATTAAGAATTTTACTAACAAAAACAAGGATTTGTGTGTGCGTGCGTGTGTGTGTGTGTGTGTGAGAGAGAGAAAGAACGCGCACTCGACCTCAACTATTCGACAAATTTTATCAACTCTTCTGTCCTATCATAATTGAGCTGCTGTAGCCACTCAGTAGCCAGAGGTTGGCTTTGTGTTTAGGAAGTCCTGCAATATGTGTGTGTTTGTTAGCTAGGTTGTACTTAAGCAGTTGAATTGAGCCCTGGCAAAAGAAGTTCTGCAGCGAATTCCATGGCATACATGCCGTCGAGAGCGTTTGGCCGGGTTGGGCCGTGGGACATCCCGATGTTTCCTCATAATCGATTTCAGCAGAGCTGCCGGACGGATAAGACTTTATATTCTGAGTATAGCTTTTCGGTAGGGTACATAAAGGGTTTTCTAGTCATCACCTTCAGTCAACACAGCTCTCTAGAGCTCTCTCTAGACGGCTTTGTAAAGTTTTGCCTGCCCCTCCCCATCCATCTATTGTCTATGTCAATCTATTGTCCAATACTGCATCCACCGGGATGCAGTATTGGACAATAGATTGACTATAGATATAGGGCAAGGTAGATGAGCTTTAATTTCTCAAATGCTGTCCAATTACCTTACGAACAAAAACGGTACCTAGATGACTTTACCGTCGCCTTTAAGGTGTATAAGATGGGAAATTTGAATCACATCGGGGTGTCTCGGTATCCGAATTGGTCAAAGCATTCCCCCTGTAAGGGAAAGACTGCGGGTTCGAGTCCCGCCCGAGAAGGTTCTTTTTCCTTATGTATTCGATATATTATTATCTATTTCACAAAGCAAACAACTTGCACCATCAAAAACTGGTTTGCAGATTTTATATTTGTACGATTATTATTCGTGTAAATGACTATGCCATCATTCCGATTTAGTAGACTCCGATGAGTGGACATTGTATCCTTCCAACAATGTGGAAATAGCATGTATTGCCCAAGCTCCAGTGGCTTTGGCGGTACATTAAGTTAAGTTATAAATCACTCACTTCCTTGGATCTGAATTCCAGATAAACGTATCCCTTGGCATCAATTGACCGAAACTGGTCCATAACTGCGGAGGTTTCATGGTCTGCTGTGGTTCGGCCTCCCTCCTGTTACTCAATGATGGGTTAATCCTGGCTTTTATGGAAACGAATGCTGTCTGACACTCCCAGCCTCGGAGATGAAAGTCCACTAGTCTGTCAATCGTTACCTAAACCGGCTTGTACGTGAGGTTGGTTTGGTCTAGGTGAGCCTCTATGCTCTCCAGATTGACTAATCTGGAGAGCATAGGAGAAAATGACTATTTAGAGACTAAAGAGGGGAATGAATTTATTACAATTTCATACTACAGCTTACTTTTTTTGTTGATTACTATGGCCGAGGCCCCACAAGTGCGTTGCGCTGACAGGGTCATTTTTAGAAATTTAAGGATATTTGTCTCTATGCTATAATTTTATTTCATTACAAATTTCTAAGAATTACGTGTACTCGTTGTACTTCTTAATAGTAGTGCTACTGGCATTGGGACTGGGATCGTCACAACACAACTTACAAGTGAGGCCTCACCCTAATCTGGTGTACAGGAGACATTCGCATCTGTCATTCGGTAGGACATGGTGACACATTCTGTCACTGGTGTTCTGATGTCAAATGGAGTTACTGTAATTTTAGGGACTATGCCTCCCCATAAGATGCGAGGTATATTTTTGTAAAAATACGTTCCCAACGTCTGAATTCACTTCAGAGAAGACAAAAATAAATAAAAACAAAATAGGTGTAACGTTGTTTAAATTTATTGAGTTAATATCTCAATATACACATATTTAATTACACTAATTAAACAATTCTCTTACACAAGCAATAAATAGGTGGAATTCTTAAAGAACCTTCATCAATATAAATAAACAATCCAATGTTTCTGCTTGTATTCAATTAATAGTACTTATATATCTTCAATTCCTTGTAACGGTCGATTGTTCTACGTAAAGCGTATGACCAAATGGCTGTCATATTGCAAAGCATAGCATGTGCTACTTAATTTTAATACAATGAAAAAAGTCTCATTCACATTTCTTTATTCGCAGTTTTTGCAAAACAGTTTTCATGAAACTTTTATTTCTAGATTTTCACCAAGAATGCATTAAGAAATAGCAAATCCGAGCTGAGCATATTATACTGTATCTGTTAGCGACAATGTTCGGAATGGGTCCATTGAATCATGTACCTATGGACAAAAAATTCGTACACTTAAAACTATTGGTGCATAAAAGTTGATTCACTATATGGGACAATGATGGTGATGCTATTGGCAATGATTATACTACACAAACTGGCCAGTTTTCACATTAACTTTACAATTTGGAGATATGTATCCTATTTTCAGAACATAAAATGTTCAGTATGCGGTCACATATCAGGGCCCGATCCTGCTATATATCATATCAAAACCCCTGTAATACTACTATAACTGCAAAAAATATAATTTAATTTTAGATTTTACGGTTAGGTTAGATGAATGGCATCTTGTATAGTACATGAACATTTTCTCCTTTCATTTTTGACTCAATAGTTTAGAAATTATTGGATTTTTTTTGCAGTATCAGTGGTTATGCTATTACATAAAACTAGCAGAATTGGGGCCCTGAACTTTAGGATAAATCGACCCATAAATGTCTGACACACAAAAATAAATAGAATAAAATCTTACGAAACTCTCAAAACTCTAAATTCTTAATTGTCACATTAATATAATTATAACACAGTATTCGATTTATAATTTAAATGCAGTGCTTACACAATGAGACGGATTTATCGCGCGAATATGCGTTTTTTTATTAAGATAATCAGTCCAATAGCCAACATAGACACGAAAATCCACTGTTGAATACGAGGCATCCGGAATGAGCGCTACAACGAAGCATCAGATTATTCAGTGAGTGTTACATTTACGTAAGGACAAGTCCGTTTTCGTCCGACTACGGCGAAGAAAAAAAGGAGGGTTATTATCTTGCCCGCTATGTATGTATGTTGATCTACTAAACTACTTATCAGAATTCGATAACATTTCAAACATCTTATTTGTCCAATGGATAGAGGCTATTACTTTATTTTCTCCAATAGTGCCGTGTTGGAAATCAAATGAGCTTTTAAGAATATCGAAAATATTAAATGTATTAGTAATTATTAACTGTTCTCATTGACGTAGTGTACCTAATATTTTCGCTCTAAGAATTCGGAATTTAATAATTGTTTAGTCGAAATAGACAACAAATTCATTGATTTGTCTACCTCATTCATATGTAGGATGAATTGTCGTGCCAAAGTAGGTGAACATTGGTACGAAGAAATGACATAATATGGGATGAATGCATTTCTTATCATTACTGGAGACGAATTTCTTATATCAAAAACGACGAAAGTGCAATGAGAAAGACATTGGATTTGAAAAAGTACGTAACTAGTTGGGTGTCTCAAGGATGAGTTATGATGTGAGAGGACAAGCGAGATAAATGCTAGTTAGCTGTCTTTTACTGTCATTAGAATTAGATAAGCGTTTTTAGAAATTGATACTACAACTATATAAGTACTAATAGTTAAGAACAGGTCTGGCGCCTTATTCTGAGTGACAAGTTTACGCTACCTCTCTCTTATATCTTAACCAATTGTAATCCACCGACTTCTCGCATTACGAATGCGTTTAAATCTTGATGTCACTCAGAATAATGCAACTGGTACCGGTTTCCTTTAAACAGACAATTAAATGCATATTATTTTGCATATTTTTGATAAAACTTATATCACACAACAAAACATCGTCGCTTTATTTATTATTTGATCTATTTCACCATATTAAATATAAAATCGATATCCTTCACTTACATTAAGACAAAATAAAGTATTTCCGCGCTTTATTTCATTGTCTCTTTCAGGTCACAAAAATTTAAAACACATTTTTTCAAAGTACCCAATATTTTCACTAAAATCATAGACCATTTTAGTGCTGGTGAGCCCTAAATCACACCAGCTAAGTAAAAGTTAGTATTTTAGAACTACATAATATATTGTAGGTGTTAAACGGAGGGCACATACTGACCTCCGTCCCTCATGAGTGCGGGCCTGGGGTTAACAGGTGGAGCCGCCTGTCACTCTAGGTATATGTCGAAGATAACCTCATTTTCGGCCTAGCACGACGACCCACAGACGACGGGCGGTTTTAGTCAGTTCGAGTCCGACATACCTCCCTTAAACGTCTTATGGCCTGCAGGTCTAAAAAGGCCACTCTATGGAATCGTATTAGGAAAATATTTCGTCTTTTACACGATATTTACGGGAAATAAGAATCTGGTTGTATAGAAAATTAATTGTTGTGATTCTGCTCATGTAAGAGACCATTTTAAGATTTTTATGTGACGTTTTTAGCCCCTCTGTTCGATAATATAAAATATAGTTTACATATATGATACCTATAAATATATTTAGCTAACTAGAAACTAAACTAAATCTTTCAGAGGCGGAGATCGCGTTATAGGTAGGTATATTGTTCTAAAACAGATATAACGCGATGTTGAAGATCCTCTCAACATATTGATATAGTCTTATCCCCGCCTAAGATCTAGCACAGACCTATTAAATAGCCGGTAATTTCATAGGTACTTCATATTACTACATATATACTATAATGTACAGTACATAGTGTACATATATCCAATTTTAATTACAGAATAGTACACAAATAAACACCAAAATACATTTTTCTAGTTCTATTTTCTAAACAATTAATGCTTACTGCTTTAGTTAAGTGAGGAGTGACTAATAAGATATCTATATAAGCATACAGTACAAATAAAGTGCTTAAAAAATTATTAATATTTTACCGCTCCTGGCTTGGCGGGGGACGAGGTAAATAACGAGAAAGAGAGCATAAGTCGAGAGTAAGTGAGCTGATACCGGCGTGAGCGTTGGTAGCGGAATGACCAAATCTGACAGTCGATCGGTCTATACTCCCCCGTACAGGGGTAAGGGCTAAGCCACAACAGTGCGTTGTGACAACGCATCGCAAAACGACGGTACTTTTTTATTTTTCGTGTGGAAATCCCCTCGGATATAACATAACCATAACCTCCCCCGCCGGAGCCGGAAGGGGAGGTTATTTCGGACTCGAACCGACTAAAACCGCATGCCGACTGAGGGTCGTGGTGCTAGTCCGGAGGTGAGGTTGTCATCGACATATCCCTCGCACCCCGGCTGACACAGGGCCATCCCTTACGGTCTGGCTCTCCTCGGCAGGGGGGCGCAAAACGACGGTATATACTGAGCGAGTACTAAACTTTTTACGACACGACGCCGCACCGCAGTGTTGTAGCTGAGCCATTGGTCTTTGAAAATATTTGGAATTGAGTATAAGATAATTTTGATTATCTAGTGTATTATGAATAAGAGATTGGAGTAATTTGTTTAAAGGTTTTGCTGTGAAATTTTCTAAGCGTATAGCTTTGATAGTATGTGATTGGTCGATCATGAGTCATGACACACAGTCTGACCATGCTGAAATAATTGCACAGCGGGTTCTTATACTGTAGTTGAAGCTTGCGGGTTCTATCTTTGAACTTTTTCCGTCTGATATAATGCGACTTTACCCTCAACTAAGTTTCATAAAAGATTAACGATCCAAAATAATAACAATATTATTGGATCGATTTTAAAAATACTTTCACAAATGTAAAATTATTAAATGAGTAAATTGAAAACTGTTATTCTTCACATTTCAATGTGATGGATAATTATTTTTGTAACATAAAGCACATAAGTAGCTGGCTATGGTATGGGCTATAAGACTCAAGTTTAAAGAGGGAGGTTTTCTTCCTGCATAAATATACTATTTTAATCTTTCTTCCGATCACCTATAGTTTTATACACATAAATATATAAGTATAAATATATAATATGGAGTATTTTTTTTTCAAAAGTTTTTATTATGCTAAGGTCAGTAAAAGGGGTTACCAGGTACATGCGAAGTTATCACACTCTCTCATCAATATTTATCAATGAACAAGAAAGAGACGTTGTATACTATGTGTTCTGTTGTGGACTCTAAGCTACAGTTACAAGCAAGAACTTATACCTCTTGTACCAAAACCATGACTTCTGGTTTCAAATAGACATCTTTATTCGGACTGTTATGTATTTCTTGGGCAACGGATGAGTGCCAAGCGAATGTGAGCACTGTTGCTGGTACCAATCTTAAATCAATAAGGGTTTTATTCGCATCCTCGTTTAGGTTCAACTTGTGTCCCATCGGTGTGTTTAGAACGAAGGGTAGTCCGTTATGTTCCAGGTTATCTTGAACGAAGTCGTGGATTTCGGTATAGCGTTCGTATACTGAGAATGTTCCCTGGAAAAGAAAATAATATTAAAAAATAAAAATATTTCAAAATTCAACCATACAATTAATGTAAAACTCCGTAAGTATAAGCAGAGGTATATTAACACCTTTTTTTAACGTGAGGGAAAATTCTTCTTGGATGCTATGCCGGACTCCTACCGATTAAAAACCTTCACGGAACGCCCAATAGCCTACGGTTGGGTAAGCCCTCCGAAGGATGTCCCAGGACTGCCATCAGATCTATGGCTACCACTGCGGCCCCGCCTAGGGGGTGGTTCGAGTGTTATCCTGCATCTACTGCGGGTTTTCGGGTGTCATCCCGCTTCCTAGGGGGATGTGGGTGGGATGAATCCCTCACGTCACGTTGCCGTCATAGGCCTGCTTCTGTAAGGACGGTGAGCAGCCCACTCATCGTCCTCAGGCCTCCGGTCATAGAGGCTGATGGTCTGCGGCGAAGACATATCGCCAGAAAGAGGCGGCACAGTCCCACTTACTTTCGCTGGAGACCATGGCTCGCACCATGGTCTCCAGCGAGAGAGTGCCCAAGCCCAGACCCACGAGGACCTGGCGCTGTTGCACCCACGCCCTGCACTTCACCAGCGTATGGAGCGCTGTGTCATCGCTACGGTCCCCGCAGTGCTGACACTCGGCCGTGGTTTTCCGGTGTCTTCGCCACAGATACCTAACGAAGCTACCATGCCCGGTAAGTATCTGTGACAACCGGTAGGAGAGAGCACCGTGTCTCCTCTCCAGCCACTCGTCCATGACCGGTCTGACGGCCGCGATTGTGGCGAATTCCCCCTTTGGTTGCTCAAGTCACACCTTCCATGTCTCCATGGTTTCCTGGTACAGCTGAGACCTCTGGGTCTCATTTCTCGAGACGCAGGCTATTGGCCCCACTCCAGCGCCTCCTTGCGCCATTTAAATAGAGACGTCCCGGTTAAGAGACATGCCGCTTCACCTGAGATCTTGCGGTATCCCCTTATCACCCTGACTGCCATCGCCCTCTGCGGGCTCAGCAATTTAGCCACATTGCTGGCCGTCAGGGTCCATACGGGGGCCCCGTATTGGGTCATACTTCGCACGATACCCAGGTACAGTCTTCTGTAGGGAGCGTTGGGTCCCCTGGTTTTGGACGCCCTCCTTAGTTTTGGGACTACACTTCGAAAGTGATGTCCGAAGTTCCACCGGGTACGAGCCCCAGATATTTCATCGAGGGCTCGATGCCGATGCTGACGTCCCGTACCGGTAGGCTGGATCCCGCAGGTGGCCCCCTCCGAGGTCCGTGGAAGCACAGAGCCTCGAACTAGAGAAGGGCGACCGCGACTTGAGCAACCCCTGCCGTGGACATTAGCTGCCTTCCACGTTGGGCGCCTGAGACGGAGCCATACGCGGAGGAATGTTTTCCTCCGCTCTTGATGGGAACTAGTAGTCCAGGACCCCCTCCAGCCAATCCGGCTCCTTACCATAGGGTACGGACGACCCCACGGGTTTCACTCCAGGGTCTCCATCAGCTCCTCGTGGCTCTACTTTTTGGACCGCTTGATGGCCGTCTGGAGGGCCCTCTTGGCCTCCTTGTACCCACCATAGAGCTTCGTCTCTCGAGCTGCCGCATCGAGGGCGAGCTCAGGGGTCGCAAAAGAAACGTCTATAACCGGGCTCAGCCCCCGCCGCGTCCAGGTTGCGACATTCCCCCGGTGAACCGGGGGATGACTAGGCCACGTGTACTGACCCAGTCCTAAAGAATCCTACTCCTTTTTCTTTTTCTGTGCGGAAATGGATCATCCTGACGAATCCTCCCCCTGTCTCTGGTTTCCCAGGAGCCCCAAGCCTTGGAAGTCCTGGCATTGAAGTCTCCCAGGATCAGGACAGGGCGATGCAGTGAGAACGACGTCAAACTCAGGGAGCCATAGCTCAAACTGATGCTGCTCGGGGCTCGGCGAAATCCACTGCGTCGGACTCGGCGTGGCGCTCAACAAGTCGAAGGCCATTTGTTTCCATGGCCCTCGGCGAGCGCCACTGGTCCACCGTCACTCCCACATCGTAGTGAGTGGCACTCGGATCGAGGTCAAGTCTGAAATGAGGTACCTTGGGCTTATCCTCGTTCCACGATGGAGCTTCCGCGCTCATTTCAACCGCCTGGTCCCCCGTCTGCTCGGCACGGCCACTGCCGAACCAAAGGGGACCCTAGACGAGCAGCCTGTATTTTGAAGTGGTGCGGTCGATGACTCTTTACGGGGCCCCCGTGTGGGTCGAGGCCCTGACGGTACATAACATCGCTCTCTTGCAATGTCCGCAGCGATAAGAGGATAACCGCAGCATCTCATTCGAGGCGGCTTGCGTTATGGGAGCTGGAGGCCGGGGACCTCACGTTAGTGTATCATTGGCGCGAGGAGGCCCGGAGCCGGAGCCGGCTGGCCAATCCTACGGCTCGCGTCGAGGCGATCCGTCCTGTCCTGGTGACTGGATGGTCAGATCGCGGGGGTCGGTAACGTTCCGAATGGCGCAGGTCCTTTCGGGGCATGGATGCTTCGTTAGCTACCTGGGCCGGGTGGGACGAGAGCCGACCAGTGGGTGCCCTCACTGTGGCAGCGTTGATGACACAGCGCAGCACACTCTAGAGGAGTGCCCCGCGTGGGCTGGGGAGCGCCGTGCTCTCATCGCCGAAGTGGGGACGTACCTCTCGCTGCTGGCCGTAGTTCTGTCTATGGTCGACGGCGATGAGGCGTGGGCAGCGGTTCAGACCTTCTGCGAGACGATTATCTCGCGGAAGGAGGCGGCGGAGAGGGAGAGGGAATGTGACCCGCGTGCTTAAACGCATTCCACCACGTAAAAAAAGCACCCTCATATTCCACCGCGCCGCAACCCGGGCCCCTAGCGATATGTGAGTCATCCACGCCGGTCCGCCCAAAACGAGTCGCTAGGCCGACCAGGTCCACCGGCCTTCCCGGGTGAACCCAGTATGGCTCTGCGATAACCACCACGTTAATAGACCACTGCCTCTTGAGCACCAGCGCAGTGGTTCAGGTTCACCTGCACGATGCGGACATGGGTGTCCATTAATGGACGTCCAATTCCGCACCCTGCCGCGTACGTGCACCCTCACCCTAACCCCCCGTGCGGACGGGCGGGATTTTGGCCTTGAGGCAACTCAGGCCTTACTGCCAGCCCGGTGGTGGGCCTCCTTGCCCTCCGCCACGCATTTAAAAGAGCGTGGTGGAGCGTCACAGGCAAGGGCCATGTGACCAGGCTGACTACAGCGGAAGCACCGGTCTCCCACGGCGAGGCAGGAGATGCGCCTGCGCCCTCAGGAAGCCCCCGATAAGAAAGCTCCGTCCGTCCGCCACTTTCCTGGCCGCCGCCGCCGATGGGGCAGCTCACGACTGCCGATCCGTGACCGACGGAGCCAAAGCGGATTTCGTTTGATCTCACCTGATCATCGAGGCAGTCGCTCGCCTCCACGACGGCGGAGATTATCTCCATAAAGACCCGAAATGCGCAGACCCACGCATTTGTTGGGTCTGGTGACGCGAACGTCATTCGTGTCCAGCGACTCCCTTAGCTTTGCCACTAGGGCACCTGCTTTGGGCCCGCTGGTAGCGCCAGAGACCTCGAGGAGGCGTGCTCCGGTGCCCAGTACCCAGGGCCTTAAGGTCTACTGAGGCTTACGTCTGCTTCATGACCTCGGCGTACCCGACGCCCCTCGCCCGGCCCTTTGTCGTCACCGTAACGACGACGGCAGAGGAACGGGGATCACTGAGCCACATTGGCGCCTTCGCCGCAGTGGCCTTTGCCACTTTTGCAGCGGCTATTACCGCCTTCTTGGCGGCCTTCGCCGCTTTTTGGTGACCCTAGCCGTCTTCTTCTTCGCTAACACCACCTCCCACACCCCCTCTATGCAAGGATTCCGAGATACAGCGGGAGCATGGTGTATTAACACCTATATTTCGCCGACTAAATAGAATATCAAATACAATATCTACCTGCAACAATATTCCGTCAGGAAACCGCACCCTTATGATGGCGAATTTGTATTTCCGCATCTCCCTAATTTCATCCTTTTCTCTCATCGCCTTAGTCCTCAACATCTGACTTCTCTCTATAGCCTCAGTCCTGTAAACAATTATTATAGTTTAATAAATGTACAGTTACACAAGTCATTGCGCACTAAGAAAAAAAGCGAAGAACCTCAATTGTTGCTCTCTTTTCATTTCTTCGGGCGAGAGTGCGAAGAAAGATGCGGGTAGTTGCATTTTATTCGCCGCCTGTGATGGCAGTAGCACTTGCACGTTTCTATCCAATTCTAGCTGTATCGGCTCCGCAGAACGTAGCGCATCGATTAACGCCTGGGAGATAAGAAATATATTTAAAACAATCAATAATTGTACAGATTCTGTTGTTGCAACATTCAAATCATTCAATAAAATGTTTTTTTACCGTCAAACTTTCTACTGAAGTCACATTTTCTATGTGAAACACCAAGAAGTCCTCTTCTACTCCACTTGCACTGACCAATTTTTCCTGAGTGAAGCCAGCGGCTGTGAGCAAATCCATTGCACCTTCGATTGGCTGCACACGTTCGCAGAAGGCTCTAGAATATGCAAGTTAGAATACATTATTATGGGTCATCAGGCAGGCAGTCGTAGGCAATTGATAATGCCTGTATCCAGTTTCCTTTTTCATTTTTACTTCTCATTTATTTTGAGGTAATATGTATGAAGTCTGTTTTTGAACTGGTTGATACTGCCAGCTGATATCACATGTTCTGAGCTTATTCCACGCTCTGACCACTCTGTTAGTGATGACGTGTTTGTGGGGATTGTTGCTAGAGAAGCTTGTACATAATTTTAGATGGTGCCTTAGGTGTGAATTCTCGTTACGAATAAATAGGGTATCAAAGTTCTTTATATCGTAGTGTCCATTCAAGAATTCAGATGTTTCTACTAGGTCGCCACGGTCCCAGCGTACATACTACATATATTTAAGGTGATTAGGTAAATCGACCCATGCAGAAGGGCCGATCACCCGTCCGTCAAAGGTATTATGTAATAATATATCAGAAGCACTCGCGACCAGGGTGCAGGTTGCTGGTAAACGATCAGTAGGTTAAGTTACCTAGACACGGTAGCCATTTACTACCATTCCCAATAACATGTCTACAGTTGAATGTAGATGGCATCCCAGATAAACAGTCAAGTTTAAAATATCTGTAAATGCTGTCCCAATGTTACAATTACAAATCTGTTTCATGGGACAGCCCCTACAATCGATAGGCAGTATTACAGATCCGATTGGGAGTAACGTTTTTGATCTTTAGTATCCCGAAATTGACAACAGATTTGTTATTGGGAAAGATGGGTGACTCAGTGGTAAATTTATTTGAGCACTTTCATGCTTCGGAGGCAATGTTGAAAACGCTCTTGAGGGACAAAAGTCGTTAGGTCAAGACAGCCTCCGTGGTGTGGCGGTAGTGAACGCGGTTTGATGCCCGCTCAATGCAAATATTTGAATGCGTGAATGAGTATTTGCATTGGTGTGATCGTGCCTCGGAGAGCATGTTAAGCTGTCGGTCCAAGTTGCCATACGAACTTGTATGGTAGTCGTTTAATTTGGGTGAATGACCCCACATAATTCCCCACGGCTGGTCAAACGTCGTCCCCACTAGCAGTAGCAGTAGTAAGTCAAGACTAAGGCCTAAATGACCTGCACAACTCTGTCAGTGGTTGGCTTAGGTTGGGAAGTCAGACTCAGGCTGTCGCCTCCAATATGATTGAAATGTGAAATGCTCGAGTTAGGGTTTGAATACTACCTTACCTATTACTCATGCGTATTTTTTGATACTTTTCTTCCTCAGGATAGGTGATAAGGTTTTCCAGATACTTGCACAACGTCTCCACACATGTCTCAACCTAAAAGTTTAAATATTTGCTCCTTAATATAGTTAGGGCCAAAAAAAGTCAGGGCAACAGTATGATACGTCGATCATGGCAACAAAACTGCAGATAGCACTAACACTGTTAAACATTAAAGGGATACGATAATAATAAAACGTAACAACTGGACTGAATTAAACTGAGTTAGTTGTGGGTAGTCACACTATACACGTGCAAATTAAGAGCTGCTACTAATTATTTAAATCGGTATTATCCTTGCCGAACGAACAACTTTTCTCACTGAGTTTGGCTTGCTTTGTGCTCAATACACTATGGAACTCAACCTTGCAAGCAACCTCCCAGCTTTGGAGAAATTATTCAGCTCTCGAATGAGAGATTATGATGAGAAACTGGATTTCTCCTGGAACTGTACGGTGATTCTCTTATTTATGCATAAATGTTTGCTTATATAATATACTGTGTATGTTTATGTATATTTGATATATTTAGGTATATTTAGAATACGTTTAGTATATCATTATGAGATACTGTATACATATGATATTATATTAGGTATATTTATTTAAATATTAAGTACTACTGTACATTTTATAATGTTAAGCTTGTGCGTGTACTTATAGTTGCGTGGGGTGGAGCTAGTCTGGGGACTTTGCGCCTAGACTGGTGAAGCCATATTCTCGGCAACTTTCCAGTGCTGAGGATAGCAAGGTTCATGGGAGGAGCGCACTGTCGTGATGAACCTCCATGGCAAGACAAGAGGTCATCCTGCTCGTGGTGCCGCCTGCTGTTCTGTCTAGTTACCTTAAGTAACAGACGTAACAGAAACCTCGGTAGAAGTCCCCTCTTTTCATATATTACCTCCCCACCACCACCCCAATCCCCAACCAACTCGATCGTAACCCATCAATCCAAATATACCCATCCTCATTCAATACACCCAAACCGACAATCCCTGACGAACAAAAAAAAAAGATCGCAAATACTAAAAGAACACAACCCCAGGGGTACTGTGCAAGCCGTCCCGCGTATTCTGGGGGGCACATATCTGCGCGAATAACATCTTAAGCAACACCCAATGACCCAAGTCAAAAGGCAGGGCCCGGGAGATCCACATCGGAATCTCTAGGGGACAACCTGGACCAAATGAGCCTCGGGAGAAGTACCACACAAGAATGTGAGTGGACCACAGATAAAGGTCCAGAACAGAGAACGGGAAGACGACCCGAAGATTTCGGAGTGGAACCTCATCCAAAGAAGCACTCCCTCTGGGGCGACTTGTGGTGGGGGTCCCCCAGATAGCCTCCAAAGAGACTTGGCTCAACTACCAGGCCACGGTCGTTTACGCCCGAGCCCTGAGTAAGCCAACCGAGACACCACCAGCTCCGGACAGGTGTATCGGCTCTGTCCACAACATCAAGACACCGGATGTCGAGCCTAGCGGCAGTACCGATCAGTCTGTTGCCCCGAAGGTGGGCACAATTGAAACAGGTACGCCGAACATAAAGCGATCCAACCCTAACAGCACACATCAGGCGCCGCACGCACTAGTGGCGTTGGCTGTCAGCGGGGGGAACGACCCCCGGCCAGGAACCTCGAAGGAGGCCATACCCGGGACCGGGACGTGTGATCGGGCTCCTTTACCAAGCGTTGCAATACTGCAACTGCAAAGAGTCCTACTGCGTAATGCGATCAGGAAGGGAGCAGAAGCACACACCAACAGACAATACGCAACACACTCAGACACACATGAACACGAATAGCAACACACGATAAAGGACTTCACAGATCTCCCTGAGAGCCTCGTCCAACTGGACGAGGCTCTCAGGGAGGCATATCACAGGGCATGCCAGGGAGATAAAACCAAGAAAAGGTCAACCATGATGGACAAAAACTCTAGAGAAAAAAAGGAAAAAGACCCAGCGAGCCCTCAGAACAGCTCTCCGAAAGGGCGACGAGGAAAGCTGATTTGCTTACAGAACAGAAAGGAACGTTTTTAAAAAAGAATGCAGAGGGGAGAACACAAAAAGCTGGGGAGCGTTCTGCAAGGGCGTCTAGAAGTACCCTGACGCAGCGAGACTCACTAAAATGTTCCCCAAAACCAATACCAGCAAACTAGGGAGTATCAAGAGAGGGGACGAACTTATATCTGACCCGGAAAGGATACTGGAAATAATGTTGGAAACAAATTTTTCAGAATGCGAAGAATACACAAGCAACGAAGTGTCCGTCGACACAGAGAACCCGACGGACACTGAGGCAAATCACCAAAGAACATCTACAGTGGAGCATACAATCATTCCAGCCATATAAGGCAACCGGACAAGGAGACGTATCAAGAGGCAAAAGCCTAGATGCATAAGCCTCTCCTCATTCCTACTCAAAACCCTAGAGAAGATATTAGATAGACTAATAAGAGAACAAATAGCAGCTAGTGGATCTCCACTCCATCAGAACCAACATGCATACATGGAATGCAAATCCATTGAAACAGCATTGCATAACTTGGTCAACAGGATACAGATGTCAATAAGCAGCACAGAATACCCACTAGGATACTTTGTATGTATGTCGAAGGGAGCCTTCGATAAGGCGACCCCAGTTTCAATCGAAGAAACCCTTAACCGCGAAGGCATAAACAAAGATATATCGGGTTGGATAAAAAAACATGCTGAACCAACGACTGATACAAGCTAAGCTAGCAGGAACGATACGCACGGTGATAGCAAGGAGAGGCTTCCCCCAAGGAGGATGCCTTTCACCCCTACTATGGTGCCTGTTAATAGATGAGCTGGTGAACAAGATAAACAGAATGCACATATACACACAGGTATACTCTGACGATGGTGTGCTTCTGATAACAGGAGGAAAAACATAATGAACAGTGGACTTAACAAAGCACTAGAATGGTGCAGGAGTAAAGGCTTGAACCTCAACCCTGATAAAACGAAGGGTCCTAGCTTTCTTTTCCTCTTTATGAGGAAAAGAAAGCTAGGACGAGCTGAACCGGTACAACTAGCTGGACACAACTTCGAAACGGTAAATGAGGTCCAATACCTAGGGGTAACGCTGGACAGCAAACTAACGTTCAACACTCACAAAAGCAATGCATGCTTAAAAGCCAAAATGGCCATGATGCAGTGCAAAAGAGCCATAGGGAGAACATGGGGAATAAAACCCGCCATAGTACTGTGGATCTACAAGGCAATAATAATGCCAAGAATTCTACACGGTGCCCTAGCATGATGGCATAAAGCAAACATAGGGAGAAACAAGAAAGAATTAGACAAGGCCCCAAGAATAGCGGCACTAATGACCACGGGAGCAATGAGAACAACACCCACCGCCGCGCTAGGAATAATATTGGGACTAAACCCCTGGATTTAGAGGCAAAAAAGAAAGCAGGTGATCTAAGAAAAACTGGCCTCTGGATGGCAAACACATTTGACGAAGGCCATGCTAAGATCAGCCAGGGCTGCGAGGACTCTCATGATTCTCTCAAACAACGACCTAATCAAGAAGGAGAGAACTTTTGACAAAAAGTATAGATTGCACATAGGACAGAGAGACGACTGGAAAACAAACACCTCTAGAAAGGAATCAACAAGGCTCTCCGGCTCTGGAGTGCACATCAAATGTGAAGACGGGACGGACATAAACAGTTCAATACCACTAGGTAAGTTCGCAAGTGTATTTCAAGCAGAGATCTTTGCCATCATGGAGTGCGCGGATATGACAACACACTTGAACACAGGTAAGGTCACTATCTACAGCGACAGCCAAGCAGCGCTGAAGGCACTAGGCAAGACAGAAACATCCTCGGCAGTGGTCAAGTAGTGTAAAAAGGCGTTGGGAAAGTTGGCCAGAGCAGCCGAGGTGACGCTGGCCTGGTTACCCGGCCATGAAGGCAACACGGGTAACGAGGTAGCCGATGAACTGGCCAGGAAAGGAGCTGATGAACACCATGTGGGCCCTGAACCCAGGCTGCCAATAGC
Organism: Eilema sororculum; assembly: GCA_914829495.1. NCBI lineage: Eukaryota > Metazoa > Arthropoda > Insecta > Lepidoptera > Erebidae > Eilema > Eilema sororculum. The sequence goes on from OU618532.1 coordinate 8,659,619, forward strand.
CCACAATATCACCAAGGGAGTCATTAGCCGGAGCATAGTGGCAGAGACCAATAGAAGATGGAAATCAACGCCTGTCATGAGACAATCGAAAATTTTCATAAAAGGCATAGATACAAAAAGAACAAGCACCGTGAAGAAACTATCCAGGAAAAACACGAGGCTTGTCATAGAAGTGATAACAGGACACTGCCGACTGCACATGCACCTGACACTAATAGGAGTGAAGACTAATCCCAGATGCCCGGAGTGCATGGATACCGAGGAAACCAGCCTCCACCTGCTGACCGAATGCTCTAGTGAGTGAGTACACTTCCATTGTATGTTATGTTTATTTTGTTTGTGTATGAATCTTAAATAAAAATAAATACAAACATCATCTACATAAAGACGTTAGTCCTGATTGCATCTGAGGCCACGGTGCCCTCGGAGCTCAGGGTCCGCCTTCCGGCTCTTCCTCCTCCACTACGTACGATCTTGGGCGTCCAATGTAGTGAGACCGTTTACACGCATGTCACTTTCCACGACGCCAAGCCAGCACTTCTTGGGCCTACCCCTTCTACCTGGACCCGGTGGGGGCGCCATTGCCAGGCATTTGTTACCCACGTAGCTGGGCGGTTGCCGCAAGACGTGGCCGCACCAGCTGAGGCGGCTCTCTTGCATTTTATCTGCGATGACGGACATGAAGGCTGCCACGGATGCGAGAGTTCAACATCCATCGCAGCATTTTCATCTCCGTGACACGTAGCATCAGCTTGTGTCGCTCCAACAGCAGCCACGCCTCGCAGCCACACAGTGCGAAAGGACAGGTCTAATGATCGTTTTATAGACCTGCCCCTTCAGCCTAACTGGCATTTTAGGATCGCATGTGACGCCAGTCATTCCCCGCCACTTGGCCCACGCGACGGCAGTGCGTGCCTTGACGCCGTACTCGATGTCACCAGAAACGTGAAGTACAGATCCCGGGTACTTAACCTGATCCGTGCGCTCGATCAAGTCATTGCCTATGCAGATGGGTGTGGGATCTGTTGAGTTTAACGCCAAGTATTCTGTCTTCGCCACATTTAGCTTCAGACCGCTGTTCTCAAGCGCCTCCTTCCACACCTTCACACGTCGCACCAATCTGTTCCTGTCTGCGTCCATCAGCGCAATGTCATCGGTATACATAAGCAACCATGGAGGCTGCTCATGTGAGTTTCTGATGCTGTCCGGCAAAACGTCTAATACCAAGCTAAACAGGTAGGGACTTAGTACGGATCCTTGGTGTACCCCGACGGTGATGAGGAAGGTTTTAGTATCGCCAACAACGGTCCGAACCACGGAACCGGAATGCTGGTACATATCTCGGATGGTGTCGATATAAGCCTCTGGGACTCCTTTGGACCGTAGTGCCCACCAGATCATCGCGCGAGGCACACAGTCGAAGGCCTTCTGCATGTCTAGGAAAAGACAGTGCAGGGGCGAGTTCCTCGCCCTGTGTCACTCCGCGACGATCCTAAGGCCGCGTCCTGGACGACGGCGGCTGGAGCGGGCGGCGCGGGCGACGACACCCGCATCTTTATCAAAGTCGTACATTTGTGTGAAGCTGTTCTCGATGTCAGCGGTGCGGGCGGCGCGGCGTGGCGAAGGACACCGCGCACACCGCCCGCACCGCCCGCTCCGCCCGCTCCACCCGCCGTCGTCCAGGACGCGGCCTAAGGGCGAACGCCGGATCCATAGTCCCGTGTCCGGGGCGGTACCCATACTGACACTCCGAGAAGGTACTCTCCTGTCGGATCCGGGAATCGATTATTCGCTCGTAAAGCTTCATGGTGTGGGACATTATATTTATACCTCGGTAACTACCACACTCCTGCACCGATCCCTTGCCCTTGAAGACTCGCGTAATGACACTCAGCCTCCACTAGTTTGGGATTTTACCAGTGAGGAGGACTCGGTTATAAAGGTTAGCGAGGATGCCCACACCACGGGCACCCATTGCCTTTTAAGCCTCGATGGGGACTTCGTCGGGTCCGACAGCTTTCCGGTTCTTCATACTACGAATGGCAGTCTGGACTTCTGCAGGCGTTATCGGTGGCACTAGTCCTTGATTTGGAGGGAGGTTTGGTGGCTGCACCTCTTTATGCTGCTTATTCAGCAGCTCGTGGAAGAATGAGCACATCTCTCTTTCACCGCGACTTCCTGGTACAACAGGTTGCCCCCAGGGTCTTTTATGCAGGGGCATTTGGTTATAGCCTGCGCTGCTTTGGCCCTGGAGCGCGCCAACTTATAGATGAGCTTTTGCCCCTCGGACGATTCCAACTTGCTTATTGTATAGCGGTTGCAAGTGGTCTCACCTGGTCCTGGCTACGGCTCTCCTACTGGCTCGTTTCGCCTCTTTGTACTCGTCGCGGTCTTCGGGAGATTTGGACGCCAGTAACTTTTTAAAGAGGGCTCTTTCACCCTGATCTCCTTCTGGACTGTGTCGTTCCACCACCAGGTGTCCTTGTCACATTTTGGTTCACCCTGAGCCGTGCCAAGCACTGCCTTCCCCGCTTCATGAGTAGCTGCCTGAATCTTGTAGCAGCAATTTTGCACGGGTTCGCCTACAGCATTAGCGCACTTATCACCGATAGCTAAGACGAAACTGGGAGTTGGCTTCATCAAACAGCCACCACTTGATTCTGCGTTGGCCGCGCTCAACATGTTTGCCTTTAGTTTTACGCCATTCTATGATAAGGAGACGGTATTGCGTAGTGAGACTCTCCCCCGGTATAACCTTGCAGTTGGCTACTCTACTGATGATGTGCCTCCTAGTGAGTAGGAAATTGATCCGCTCCTGTAGGTGATAAGATGATGTGTGCAAGATCGGCAACCGCACACGTTCTGAGGATATGCTCACCCTCTGAGTTACGGCTACCGAATCCATAACCACCGTGGACACGCCCAAACTCCTCACACCTACCACCCACATGACCGTTCAGGTCACTACCCAGAACGATCCCCTGCAACAGCGGAATGTCACGGCACACTTCCCCGAGTTGGTTGCAGAACGACATCTTTTCGGTTTCGCCACACCCAGACCGTGAAGCGTAGGCACTTATCAGGTGGGTAACAATCCCATCGAAAAGCACCCTCACAACAATAAGTCGGGCGCTATGGTGTATCACCTCCAAGATGTCATCCTGAAGTTCCCGGGAGAGCACCACGCCCACCCCGGCCTGCCCATCAGGAGCACCTGTGTACATCAGCTGGTAGCCGTCCCCAATGAGTTTGGAGCTGCTGCCCTCCCACCGAGTCTCCTGCAGGAACGCCACGGCCACCCTCCGCCTGGAGAGTATGGCGGCCAACTCCCTCGCGCGACCAGTTAACGTGCCGATGTTCCACGTTGCGAAGCGAAGTTTTCGGGGATCGCGATTTTGGCCTATCTTCTTTAGCCGTGCCCGGCTCAGGCACGGTAGCCCTAGTCCATTTGTCACAAGAGGCGGGCGACATCCCTGCGCGCCATTTTGCGGCGGCGCCCTATCCCTCGCGCGATCCCTGACGTTGACCACGACCGCGACTGCCGTCTGACCCTCCAACCCCGAAAGAATAGCCAGCGCCAGAGCCTCGTCCGTTTTTTAGCAGGTGTACCGGCTTGCAGGTGAGGTTGGCTTGAGTCCCGAAGATCTTGGTGGGATCCCAGAGCACCCAAAAATAAATACAAACAAATTTGTTTTGTTTCTTAATGCTACAAAATGTACCATACTACACATAGGTAAAAAGAACCCCTGTAAACCATACTATCTTGGACAACATCAACTGACGCCAGTGAATACACAGAAAGATTTGGGTGTTAAAATAAAAAACGACTTCAAATGGGAAACACCCATCAACATAATTGTCAAAAGAGCAAACCCCATGTTATATTTAGTAAGAAAATCCTTCAGATGTCACACACCAAAAACATTTGAGATATTGTACAAAACGTACATAAGACCACTGCTGGAATATGCATATGTTGTTTGGGATCCCTACTTTAAGAAGGATATATCACTCCTCGAAAGTGTACAGAGTAGAGCTACTAAAATGGTTGGCATATTGAAAAACAAACCCTATGATCAACGCTTGAAGTACCTTAGTCTCACAACACTTGAAAACCGTAGACAGAGAGGAAGTCTCATCAAAACCTACAAAATACTGAACGACCATTATGATATCAATACCATCCAAGACATGTATAGCCTCAATGAAAACTATCACCTGTGAGGTCACCCACTAAAGCTATGTACAATGCGATCCAGACTCGAACCCCGGAAACACTTTCTACCTAACCGTGTTGTTAGAGAGAGGAACAGACTACCGGAAGACGTTGTTCTGGCGCCCAGTGTGAATGCTTTTAAAAACAAACTCGACAAAATCTCCAGATCAGCCGACACACACGCATCATATATAATTTCAATGCATTTCATATGCATAATTTCAAGGCCTTTCTGTAATTGCTGCTGTGCATGATTAAATTTCATAATATACTTGTTAACAAACCTTTTCCCTGTTACTGTTACAAGACTGTATTATGAGACAGGCGGTGAGTCCCCTCTCCTCCTCGAGCTGCTCATACAAGAATGTCTTGATATTTCTCTTCCACTCTTCCCGAGGTAAGACATCATTGCTGATGAGTGGACATCTGGAATAAAATACGAGACATAAAGTGTTAAAACTTAATAATTGTAATTAACTTTTAGACGATTTGAATCCATATCCATAATCCATCCAAAAAAACATACGTGTGTTACCAACTAGGGGTGCCGTCCCCATTGAGAACAAATGGTCTAGTGGTCCCATTGTCAATAGCATGAGTTGAAACTTACTATGAATTTTAGTTTTAGAGAATCATCTCTAAAACTATATAACTTGAACAGTAAATAAAAACCAAACCAGCAGCCACGAGAAGCAAACAAAACATCAAACGTAAATAATAAAATAACATGAAATAAATCGCGTCAGCTTCCGTTAAAAATAATTCGCGACATACGTGCATTGGTGACAATATCATACGCAAAACAATATAAATACGCAAAGCTAGTCTATCCTTCGCACTGGGGAATTAAATAGGGGCAAAGATAAAAAAAAATAAAAATAAGCAAAAATTTATAAGAAACATAAATTGTATCCATAAGAAAGTTGGGTGCAATGTTGGGTTGCAATTTACTTAATGTCAGTCGCAAATCAACTCGCTGTCCAAAGTCCTGCTGTCGAAAACGGAGCTGCAAAATGCAATGAATCGCTGATGCGCTGGTTGTAACCTATTCTTTTCTATAGACAGTGAATTAGCTACTTCACCTTTACTCAGCCAAATTAGTTAGTCCTGATTGCATCCGAGGCCACGGTGCCCTCGGAGCTCAGGGTCCGCCTTCCGGCTCCTCCTCCTCCACTTCGCACGATCTTGGGCGTCCAAGGTAGTGAGACCGTTTTCACGCCAAGCCAGCACTTCTTGGGCCTACCCCTTATACCTGGACCCGGCGGGGCCCCATTGCCAGGCATTTGTTACCCACGTAGCTGGGCAATTTCCGCAAGACGTGGCCGCACCAGCGGAGGCGGCTCTCTTGCATTTTATCTGCGATGTCACGGACATTAAGGCTGGCGCGAATGAGAGAGTTCCTCACACGATCTTTACGCGTGACTCCACACATCCGCTGCAGCATTTTTATCTCCGTGACACGCAGCATCTGCTTGTGTCGCTCCATCAGCAGCCACGCCTCACAGCCGTGTAAGAGGACAGGTCTAATGATCGTTTTATAGACCTGCCCCTTCAGCCTAACTGGCATTTTAGCATCGCAAGTGACGCCAGTCATTTCCCTTCACTTAGCCCACGCGGCGGCAATACGTGCTTTGACGTCGTAGTCGATGTCACCAGAAACGTGAAGTACAGATCCCAGTCGTAACCCTTTGACTGTCACAGTGAGAAATCAATTTACCCGTACAAAACTCTTTAGTGCCCACTAGAGGTTATATCAACCTTGTTTGGAAATTAGTTTAGTGGATACTTTATCATTTGCAACTGTTTTAAGATGCACTGTCCAATTCACGTGAACAAAGGTGTTTGGGTAGATCCACTACCCTCACCCAACCCATTGCCTTGCTGATGTTGCATTTATTTCTATTTGATATCACCTGGTACAATGCAGTACACACTTTTCTTTTTTTATCCATTAGTCGATCATATCTGAGGCTTTAACCTCAGAGTCTGGGGTACGCCACTCTACCACTGTCTTTTTAACATGGCTGATTTGCAGTTGCGATGGAATCACTTATCTGCTTGTCTGAAAAGGTAGCAGTAAATTAACTTAAAATATTTAATTAAGATCGAATAATTACTTGAAGTAAACTCCTGCAGCCGCATAGTTCTTGGGCAGATCAACTTCCGTCTCCTGTTTCTCAACTGTGGACGCAGTTGCTTGAGAAGCAACTGCATTCTCATTGGCTTTTTCATTTTCTAGTTCTTTCTTAACTTGCGCCTGTAAAAGAGAAATTACAATATCTACATTTACCACAACCATAACAAAGTATCTAGATTGCAGCAATGAGAGAAAAGATATGAAAGAAATGTCAGTACCCGAGTTTGCATTTTTAAGCCAAACATACACTAATTACTTTTATTAGGTTGGTCAGCTCTTTCAAGAGCAACTGCGCTTTATATAAAGATGTTTTTATGATACCTGAAGCCTGGACGGTACCCGTGAATGTATAGTAATAGACTGGCCATATGAAACTGTTCTTCTATTCCTCTTATAGTGTACAATGAATACATAAATAGCTATCAGGAATATGTTTATCATTACAAACTTTATTATAAAAGACATCAGTAAAAGCTCTCACACTTATGTTTTCATTATACGAAGCAAACTGACTAATTATAAGCCGGAATACTGTTAGACTAAAATGGTATGGACACTACTTTAATACGAACTTTTATTCATAGTCAATTTGGGTCTATATTTATAACGTCAATACGTTCGTCGTCACGTTGCCCGAAGGTAAGCTAGTCTATTCTTTAAGAAATCGGTAAAATATTAACTTTTATTACCCTCGTCAATGATGATGAAGAGGACATAATCTTAACTTTAAATATTTATTTTAAAACTATTATTTGAAAATGTCCAACATGTTTCTATTAAGTCAATCATATTTTTGTGTGCGAGATACTGATTTGTCGTAATTTTCATGTTCATGTTGGACGATAAAATTGTAGGTATTTTGTAATCAATTATATTTTACCGTCGATTTAAACCATAGACATAAATATACAGACGTGAAGCTACTACGAAATTCATTCATAAAATCATATTAGGAAAACGCCAATTCTCCATCTTGCTTTCCAACGTAGTGGGGATGTAGTAGCACCTGATTGGTCAAATAAAATTGCTAGTGATGCGGTGATAGAATTTTAATTATCGATATTTTCCCAAATATTTAAAGAACGAAGACCACTTTCTATACATAGTGAATGACTTTTGAAATGCCGTTGACATTTTATTATTCTATCGCATAATGGTACTGGTGTTACTGATGAATAGATACTAAAACATTTTTTACAAAAAAAAAAACAAAAATATTCAATAAAAATTCGATTTTTTTTTGTCCAAATCGATTTTATTTTTGTGCCAATGTGTTATGTACCTGGAGTACTACTAAATATATATATATATATATATATATATATATATATATCGTTACTCAAAGACTGTAAAGAATCTTTGTAGATTCTACGTTCTTCTGGGCGAATTATTCGAAACTCCGGCTATCACAAGGAAAGTCTGACAGAAAGCCATAAGCACACTGCAACCTGAGAATACAAATAATCGGCATACACTTAAGCTAATCACTTAATTTTTTCTTTCAAATGTATAAATTTTTAGTCTGTGCCCTTTTTATATCGATAAGTAGTTATCGACAGTTTACTGGATTCCCTACTAGGCCGCCATACTGCTTTCCATTCATTCATAAAATCCAAGTTTAGGTAGGCAGTTTTTTTTCGTAGGTATGGCACCTCTTGATATACTCTAAGATTTAAACTGTCAGTTTGCTTCGCATAATGACTGTCAATGTCAATTTAATTTATGGTACGTTCATATTTTTTAATCTTTCCTTCGTTATAATAGCTCTACTACCCTAATGTGCGTGTAAAAGAACCGCAGTGGGATATAACAAAACATTAGGTACCAAGGATTCAGTGAAGCGTAACAAGAATTGGAATCCTGGATCCCACAGTTCTCCGAGGCTATCAGCCTGATCTAGGTCATTTAAAAATGAAGATAACATATAATAATAAACCTGGAAGAACTAAGGAGACTTAGCACTCCACGTTTGAGGAGATATGGGACATTGGCGAAATTGATGCTCAAAGCACTGAGCCAATCAACAAGAAAAAAAAAATCTATTAAAACATATGGTCTATGAAAAATGTATCTATGACATGTCTATTTTTTTATTAGTCTGTCAATTTACTGCATCAATGGTAAACATACATGCTCGGTCCGAGGGGGGCGGGGTCATGGAGGACAGGACCCCCCTAGGCCCCTAGTTGTGTCTTGAAAAGTAATACGGACGGAAAATTACCATGGGACATGGGCGTACCCAGCTCCCTTTAGAAAGGTTGTGACCCCCTTGGGTATTTTTCCCTTGAATACTGACTCAAGAGCCAGTGGGGGTGGTTACATCGAACCGACTAAAACTGTACGCCGTCTTGGGTCGTCAGCTGTTGGAGGTAAGATTGGCACATCTCTGGCACCCTGGCTAATGCAGGGCCATCGCCGGTTTCGAGATGCGCCCTCGGGTGTGGGAACCAAGGTGCTCCCGGATTAGAAGGGGCGTGCCCCGACCTGCTACTACTAGGGTGACCGACGCGACGGCTCAATCTGTAGACCGGAGGTAGATAAGCGATCTCCAACCCCCAAGTCATATCTGCGCAACACAAACTCTTTGGGTCGAGAGAGATCTCAGTCTCCTCTGGACCAACTCCCTCGTGAGCAATGTGCTGAGCGAGAAATCTCTCACTCCTAGAGTCACCACGAGGAACCGCCTCAGTTTGGTGTCTACCACATCGGGCATTCGGTTTTCAGCACTGAGTGTGCACTCGCATCACAGTGAAAGCACACGTACGTCGACTCCTTAGTGATCTGAAACAGGTAATCCCCGAACAGGCTGTGACCAGCTGACACAGGTGATTACTGAAAGTGGGACTCTCCATAATCACCTGTGTCAGCCGATACGAGACTAAGGTATTGTGTGGCCTCTCTAGGGAATCCTTCATAATGTGTCTTATCACCGCTCTCACCGCGTGCCCCATGCGTGCCTCACGCGCTACGGTCTATGTGGGTTGCGTCCTTTGTCCGGAGGAGACGATAGGTCTCTTCTATTCTGCGAAGCTTGCAATATGTGAAGGTGACTCAGATGTTGGAGATGCTCATTGCTCAAGGATGAAGTTGACTGAAGCCGCCTGCCACCCTAGCAGAAGCCGGGTGAAGTGGTGGCACGATGGGGCTAATGACATCCGAGGGGGCTAATGTGATGGATATGCCAGTAGCCCACGCCCCGTTGGAGGTTGGCGGGAAGGTTCTAAGGACTTCCAATGATATGAACTGCATACCTGTGCAGTCTGTCTTGAATGTCTAACAAGTATGAACTGCATACCAGTGTAGTCTGTCTTGAGTGTCTAACAAGTATTATACTGGGTCATCTCCGAGGTGAGGAGATGGTGTCCTATACAAAAGACACCACCAGTCCGGCTAATTGGAAAGTCAATGGGCAGGGTGCTAATATTACACTGAGACAAAGCTAGTGCCATCTACACTCAAAATATTTCAATTTGTAACATAAATGTCTCAACAAAAAGGGGCATGGTGATTGGCTGCCAGCCTACTGTGTACCCATGTATGTGTGAAGCCTGCCAATTGTAATGCTCCATTCTCTTGATATGTTTACATTACAAATTCGAATATTTTGTGTGCTTGTACAGGTCAAAGACCAAAATCAATGAATTCAACTGCATTATCCTGCACTTTGAATGTATAACTTACCTGTATTGCTGCAAGCGATGTGTTGAATGCTGGATTTTCCCTCTTCAATGAGAGTCTTGACAACGCTGCTTCAGCTGCATTCTTACTGACCTCGGACAAGCCTGATCTTTTGACTTGAGGCTCCTGTTTTGAATCAATTGAACTCTGGCTACTAGGGGCAGGTTCGCTCAGTTTGTGGCCACGACCAGCTAACTTGAACTTTGTATCTACCTTCTTCTTTTGAAAGAATTTCTTTATTTTGTCAGCCATGTTTCTTTTGCTGGATTTAAATTCTTGGTGTGTGCTCTTTTGGTAGTTTTAGCTTTGATACTGACTCTTTAAGTTGTTCAATTGTAGCTGAGGTTGCTGTGAAAAGAAATAGAATTTAGGAAAACCTGTTTTGGTACTTTGGTATTTCCGCACAAAAAAAGGTACTGGTACATGTATTGAGTTGCTACAAGGAATCTAAAAGTGTCAATCAAATCAAGTTTTGACCATATAAAAGTTAGTTTCATAACATTTAAACGCCCGTATTCTAGAATGACACTCAGCCTGAATCTCGATTTGTCTAAGGGCAGATTTTATATGCAATGTGTCACATCCATCAATCTATCTATACAATCTGTCATCAGATAAATCGCGATTCAAGCTGAATGTCATTCTAGAATACAAGCCTAACTCTCAGAAATTGCTAGCCATTGTTGTGTAAGTTATTATAAAATAATAAGTATGCATATTGTTGTCCAATGGTTGGCCCATTCAACATTCTTCATAAATAATATGGCTGAAGTAATGTACTTAAGTTTATTAGTTATGAAGGTAATTATAACAATTCATAAAGGATTATAATAATTAAATAGTTTCCATTACCACCACGCTGGTACCATAAATCAATGTGAAATAAAGTAAATTACTCATTCTTTACCTTAAAATTATAAAATGACGTAAATAGGAAGAGAATCAAATATTTGTTGCACAGAAAGCCACTTTTTTCACTAAAGAATCTTACGCAAATAATGAGATATACGTGAAATAACACAATCTATCTAATGCAATGACTAATGACTCACCTGGTTTCATAAACCGCTCAGATATACGTTCACCGTAGACACGCCACGAAATGAAAATCAATAACAAAGTAAACAACAGTATCAGGCTAAACGTCTTCAGAAGTAGAAATTGGAACTCGTTGAAGTAGAGAACTTCAGATAACTCTTCGTAGAACGTTAGCTCTGAGAAATTAACTATAGATTTGGGAAAGCTATCAATCGGTAGCGAAGAAACGCACGATTCGAAAAAATCTTTTGCGAAAGACAAAGTATCCTCGATCTGAAGATACAGTGCCTCGTATAGGGTGGAATTAAAAACAGCGTTGTCGAATAACGACATTACACATAAAATTCAGTAATATAAATTCAAATAATTTGAAAAATAAAATAGATCATGCTGAAATCTGTAAAGTGAATTGCTGCAAATTGCACGGACCGCACGTCACTTTGACAGTTGCTTATCAAGCTTAACTCGCAGGCTTTGCTGATATTCTCTATGATATTAATACGTACAAACGTAATGTCGGGTAACTTTAGTATAAGGTATAAGGCTTTAGTATAAATTGTTTTTGATGTTTTCCGTGATTTTCATGAATTACAATGTTTGATGAATATCCTCCATCTCACTCAGTCATTTTTATTTCACTTAATGCATGTTATGCGAAGCATTATAAAAAATAATAAAATTTTAGGTATAGTGATTCTGATTATATAAATAAAATAGGTAATAGAAATAGGTTTCTTCCTAATGAATAACTCACCTTTATCCTATAACTATTATTCATTATTTTAGAGAACACCGATTATTCGTAATGTGATATTATGAATTTATAGCCCGTCAAGAAAGTCGTGAAAATTGAGGGTGGCGCTGCTGCGCTTAATCTGGTATCCCTGTCATACTACAACTGAACAGTCTTGATCTGTTGTTTTTTTATGGTATAAAGTTAAATATAGTACATACCTCTAAAGATAATAAATAAATGAAAGTGAAAAATGAATCACGGCAGTAATTTTTTTTTTACTTTTATTTACATCATATAACATAAACTCACGCCTGTATTCCCCAAAGGGGTAGGCAGAGGTGCTAGTACCCACATTTCGCCAGTTTATGTTTAGGTCCCAATGTAATTGGTGGCGAGCCTATTGCCAATAACCGGGCACTTATAAACCTGCGATAAATACACACATTACTTCGAAAAGCATCGAAAAGTCATTGGTGTGTGCCATGGTAAACCTGGGATCGAACCCGAGACCTCATCTCAGCAGTCCATTACCCATACCACTAGGCTACCATAGTCTTTTATTTAGGTATTATTAATATATGGAACCGAAAATAATGTTAACAGAAATTAACACGATTATGGTACGGTTGAATTGCTTGAAGTTTCGACCAGATTAACCGGCCGTGATCACAGACTGACTAGATCACACACTGCACGTCCGTCGTCACCTCATCGTCTAATCCGTGCGGTAGATAGTTCTACATTCACAAACAACCCAGACATTCTACATTAAATTAAGGGCCGCAGTGGGAGTCCCTAGTCACAGGGACCCGTAGCGAGCCTATAGGGCTACCTATAGGCTCGCTACGGGTCCCTGTGACTAGCAGAGGACATAGAGGTTAGATGAGGACCCCATGCTTCCCACACCAAAGAGGGCCAACTTAAAACCGTATATCGCCAAAGGTTACTGGGGTGCGAGGAAAATGCCTTATTTCTTTAACCTAACACCTCCCTCGGTAATTAGTTGAGGACCCCAAGTACGAGGACACGACGTGTCGGACTTTTTTAGGTTATACCTCGGGACACGTGTCTTGCACCTAATAAATTGCGAGACAAACGACAATTGTTTTGTAATAATCTATGCTTGGTGACTTTGAGCTCTTCCACCGCTGCTGACCACATTTTAGGTCTAAGATACATATCCTGAGCAATACCTTACTCAAAGCACACCCAAAGAAAAAAAACGGGACCCTTTCACTAAGGTCTGTCATGAACCGTGATGGCTTGACAGTCGAAATTTTCACGATATATATAGTATTACAAAATTAAAACAATAATCTTTTATAAGAATAGTTTATTGGTATGAGTATTGAACACCTGAAATGCTGCTTGAAACTCCATGAGTAATTATTTTATCTTCGATAGTTTCCGACTCACTGGCAATATCATCATACTGAAATGATATGTCTTGAAATGTACTTTTGAAAATCTGAAACAAATACAAACGTCCTGGATAAATACAGCTGTATTCATACCTCGAGTATTTTTTAATTAGTTTGGGCCTAAGTGGTTAATACAAATTAACTAGATCAAGAATGTTCAAAAACGTCAAAGTGATGCACTATGATTTGTTATAATCGTAGGATATTGACATAACCACAATAAATGAAAACAATGCTTTGAAACACAAAATATTCACTTAAATTATATAATTTTTAATAAATTACACTTTCCATACCTTGTTTAACATTAAAGTATATGTACGTACTGGTTAGTTTAGCATTTTGGCCATCAAAATCGTCAAAGTCGGAAAGCAGCTTGCCGGCTTGAACTTCTGTCGTGTTTCATACTATATCCCTGAAATACTTTGAATACGACACGTTTCGCACAACTATTATTCACAAATCAATTCATTTTTACACTCAAAACTGTTATCCTATGAACAGTAATTAAATACACGTAAATAATATACGAAACATCTTCGACGAGCCTTTGTATTGACATCTGATTAGTCAGTTTGGCAGTTATTGAGTGTTGCAAGTACAAGGAAAAATTTTAGTTCCTCCAACATTAATTTCACGACTTTCTTGACGCACTATAAATGATTACGTTTTTTAATATTTTTTATGAATAAAGATTATTATGATTTTAAATGGTATGAGAAACATTTTTGGACCTCCGATGATAGGAGTTGAAAAGTTATGTAAGACAATGCGCACCCGACTGTGACACAACATACAGCCCCATACGAATCATAATCTGGTACTTATAGGTACCTACTTTGGCATAGGTCATTTTTATTAAGTTCTTGATTGGTACGAAGCATAGATAAAGGAAGAACGCTCGCACTTGGGTACGAAGGGATTCCATCATTGTTTTTATGTTGCCGTTACGTAGAAATGTTTAAGTAAGTAGGTAGGTAGGTAATAGATAGGTAATGTTCAAACCACGTATAGGTTCGAGTACATACACGGAACAGAACACTTAACACTTTCGCGGACGCGCCGGCTACAGCCTTCTATTGCAATTTGTTTGAAATGACGCGCCGGTTATGGCCGTCGAACATTTTCATCACATTTGGGGCACAAATGCTTTAGCAGGTAGATTTCGATACTGCTACAGTATAGTTCATTCTATAGTGCCCCCATGTACAATTCTTTGAGATGCTTAGTGTCACATAAAGCGTATTTTCACACCTATAAACACAAACACTTATTGGTGTACGTGTGCGCACTCACAGTGTCAAAGGGTTATAGCAGCGGTCTCTGTACGGCGATTTAGTCAGTCGGCTGGGAAGTGCCCCGCGAGGAGGACACGGGTATTTAGAAGAGTTTCGCGCGCGATCGTCTAATAAAGTAGTATGAATGATTAATATTATTCGTATTTTTCTTAGACATAGTTCAATACTTTTACTTTTACAGAATTCTTCGTAAAATTTGGTATCATAAAAGAATTGTAAAATGTAAACAAATCTATCATCATCATACCTGATTGCATCTGAGGCCACTGGGCCCTCGGAGCTCAGGGCCCGCCTTCCAGCTCTTTGTCCTCCACTTCGCACGATCTTGCGCGGTAGTGAGACCGTTTGCACGCATGCCACCCTCCACGACGCCAAACCAGCACTTCTGCGGCCTACCTTTTCTACCTGGACCCGGTGGGGGTACCATTGCCAAGCATTTGTTACCAACGTAGCTGGGTGGTTGCCGCAAGACGTGGCCGCACCAACGGAGGCGGCTCTCTTGCTTTTTATCTGCGATATCACGGACATGAAGGCTGCCACGGATGTGAGACTTCCTCACGTGATCTTTACGCGTGACTCCACACATCCACTGCAGCATTTTCATCTCCGTGACACACAGCATCTGCTTGTGTCGCTCCAACGGCGGCCACGACTCACAGCCGTGTAAAAGGAAAGGTCTAATCCGCCAAGATCAGTCGAATCCCGTACAATTTTGCAAGATATTGATTGGTTAGATAGTGACAATGAAAGTCCTATGGAGAGTTGCAACAATCCTGATGCTGTACAAAATCATCGCATTTTAACACAAATACCAGACTTGACTTGACAGATGACCGACAATCAACAGCAATCAAGGACACTTTCGGAGATTACTCCCGAGCTCTTTTCTACATCTTCAACTTCACAGGAATCTATGGCTAATCATCAACGTTCTAGGTACCAGAAATTTTAGACGAAGACGCCACAAGTGACCCCAACGTGGGTGACTTTACGGCGGCATACAACAGAGCCACAAAGGTCTGCAAGAGGGCTTACGTCAGGGCGGATTCCCAGCGCATAGCATGGCTATGCCAAGAGCTAGTGGCGCATCCCACGGGCAGCCGTGCAAGTTAACTTCTGCCAGCCTTCGCTGAGCAACGCCGATGGATCTCTGGCCCATGAGCCGCAAGAGAAAGCAAATTTGCTGGTTAATCTCTTTGCAGCCAACTCCCGATTTGAAATGCTCCCCGAAGTCCTACCGACCATCGAGCACGGGCCCATGTATTTCAACCGGGACTTGATGTCGATAGGAGTACCTCCTACTGTCAGGCTAGCTCCCGGGCCTGGCCTGCGCCGAGGAACTTGTGGAACCCTGTGGGAAACCGCAAGACATCTCACGCCTACCGACCCGGTCGCACTTGGGTAGATGACGGCTCCCTCCGTCAGTTACGCCCCGACTATGCGGCGGAGGTAGAGAGGCACATCGTGATATACAAGCGTCTCCCTAATGCAACTCCAGGGCAAGGTGTTGAACGCGTTGGAGATGTCCAAGGACAACGCCAACATCACCTCGCCCCGGGCGACCGCATCCTCCGCCAGAGCCCTCACGCGCATGATGGCATCCACGGTGGAACGCCACCGGCGGAAGCCGTACTGGGTATCCGCCAGATCCAGCCCCACGCTAGAGAGGTGCTCGATGAGGTGCTTGGCAATAACTCTTTCAAAGAACTTGCCCACCTCGTCGAGCAACACTATGGGCCGGTACCCGAACGGCTCGTCCACCGGATGTCGATGAGCACCAGTTTCCCCGTCTTCCACTTCTTCGGAATATGGCCCCGCTCCAGAAATGCGCAGTGTTCTTCTTGGCTCTAAGACGAAGGCTATACCTTTTTGGTTTTTTCCGTGCGGACATGCCCACGGATACCCTCCCTGCCGGAGCCGGAAGGGGAGGTTATGTCGGACTCGAACCGACTAAAACCGCACGCCGACTGTGGGTCGTGGTGCTAGGTCGGAGGTGAGGTTGTCATCGACATATCCCTTACGGTCTGGCCCACCTCAGGAGGGGGACAACGGTGTCCCCGACTCGCCCCCGGAATGGGAAGGCGCGCTTTTTAGCGCGCCGCCGCCGTGGCCTGCTTCTGCTGGGGTGACAGGCGGGTCCACCCTTCACCCCCAGGCCCGCGCTCATCGGGGACGGAGGTCAGTCAGTGCTCTAGACGAAGGCTATACCAGGTGTATCAATATTGCAGAAATATTATTAAATTACTAGCGACGTAACGTCTACAGCAGGCGCAGGCTATGACCGGTGTGACCTATTTAGTGAACATTTCGACTATTACAATTTACGAAATGTCTATAACAGGCGTCGGCTATACCCGGTGTGACCTATTATTTAACATACTTACTTTTAATAGGGACGTAGCGTCTTTAGCAGGCAAAGGTTATAGCCGGTGTACACTTTCAATGGACGTGTTGACCATTAGTAAGAACGCAACGGCTAGAGCATATGAAGGCTATAACCGGTGCATAGTTATTTTAATAATATGATACATAAAGAACAGCGACGCCTGTGTAATTGTACAGTCACCTCTATAAATATGTATACACGGTAGGGCTCCAGAAACAAGTAACCGGGGTTAACTTCAAATTTTTGTTTACAAAATATATAGCAAAATGATGTAAACTCTTAATATTTCATAAAAATGTAACCATTACACGCCTCATAAAATGTATCTACTAATGCCTGCAAAAATATATCCACAACTAACGGGTCAATTGAATGGAAACATGCTATAGTTCATATATATGTAAACACTTACTTTCAAAATAATATAAAATATACTTTCAGTGAAGTTATGTAGTCTGTAGTCTAAAATATGTAGGTTTCTATAAAATCGAAACTTCAAATTCAATTCTAACTTAGATTCAGACGAGACTCTCAGACTAATACTCTCAGACACAGACTCACTCACACTCAGACTCTCAGACTCATAATCTCAGACTCAGACTCTTAGACTCAAACTCTCAGACTTAGACTCTCAGAATCAGACTCGGACTCTCTCAGACTCTTAGACTCAGACTCTCAGACTCAGACTCTCAGACTCAGACTCTCAGACTCAGACTCTCAGACTCAGACTCTCAGACTCAGACTCTCAGACTCAGACTCTCAGACTCAGACTCTCAGACTCAGACTCTCAGACTCAGACTCTCAGACTCAGACTCTCAGACTCAGACTCTCAGACTCAGACTCTCAGACTCAGACTCTCAGACTCAGACTCTCAGACTCAGACTCTCAGACTCAGACTCTCAGACTCTCAGACTCTCAGACTCAGACTCTCAGACTCAGACTCTCAGACTCAGACTCTAAGACTCAGACTCTCAGACTCAGACTCTCAGACTCAGACTCTCAGACTCTCAGACTCAGACTCTCAGACTCAGACTCTCAGACTCAGACTCTCAGACTCAGACTCTCAGACTCAGACTCTTAGACTAAGACTCTCAGACTCAAATTCAAAAGTCACACTTAAAATATTACGTTTGATCATAATTGGTTAAGAGTAGAAACGGAGTTATGATTGAAAGTCACAATGGCCGACATCCACGCGAGCGGAGCCGCGGTCATCAGCTAGTTAATTATTTTAGCGTGAGTTGATGTGCCTTCAGAGAATAAAGAGCTAACTTCACTGAAAGTATATTTTATATTATTTTGAAAGTACGTGTTTACATATATATGAACTATAGCATGTTTCCATTCAATTGACCCGTTAGTTGTGGATATATTTTTGCAGGCATTAATAGATACATTTTATGAGGCGTGTAATGGTTACATTTTTATGAAATATTAAGAGTTTACATCATTTTGCTACATATTTTGTAAACAAAAATTTGAAGTTAACCCCGGTTACTTGTTTCTGGAGCCCTACCGTGTATACATATTTATAGAGGTGACTGTATGTGATAGTATAATATCTTTTATTTTTGTTGAAACGGCTCAACCATCTCATACAAAAAAGTAGTGTCAAAGTGATGTTATAAAATAAATAGAAACGTCCGCGAACGTGTTAAGCTGTTTTAAGTGAATACAATATGGGATTCTTCAAGAAGGGCATTAAAAGGTAGCGGCAGCGCGAGTGTGACGCCCCTGGTATTGCATACGTAGTATATAAAAAAACATTACCCTCCTTCCTTCGGCAGTCGGGCAAAACCAGAAAAAGCAATTTGTTTTTCTTGATCTAAATAAGTCACTACTATAGCTCCAAATGTTCAAATTATAGCATCTAGAATTCAATTTCAGTATATTTAGGATTCCACCACCGGATTGCGATTTGGTGGCAATGAGACCACCTTGAAGTACGCTCTTACAAATAAAAAACGATTTTTCACAAATGATCGAGAAACTGATACGTAAACAAACATCTTAGATGGATATTCAATTTATAGGTAGGTAAGTAAGTACGTTAAATATGGAACCTCCTTCTTTTTTAATTCGGTTAAAAACTGGGAATATTTCGTTACACGGCTCAACACATAAAGCAAAATTATCATTTCGTGCGATTCCCCGCTTGAGTCCACAGTTTGCTTTTTGGAACCCGATGTCCATTTATTGTTAGAGTCGACTTAGACCCCTGAGTTATTGGTAGAAACATTTAAAACCACTTTATTACAACATATTTACAGGAATAAAACAGTCAATTTCCTTTAAAGCAACCAACTAATAAACGAAAATAATTCATATTATGTAAAGTTTACAAACTGCAATTTTATAGTGGCAACTCTGAAAAGCTGTTAAAGACATTATACCGGCATTTAACGGCTCAAATAACGGCTTCGGGAATATCATAAGATAATTTGACGTCATTTATTGCGTCGTGAATTGTTTTAATGGACTTTTTAATTGGAGGGAATCATTATTGATTAATCTTTAAGGGCACGATTAGACAGTCAATAAATATTGTGATCCAATATTGTGATTAGAATCACGTTTGTTTGCATTTGCATAGCACTAATATCAATATAATTTATTGGCGCGGATCGTGATATTGAGAAAAGGGCGATATAGGTACCTAATATAGGAAAGATTTTCACCATGCCACTGATAGTCGATTGTCAACTAGGAAGGACAGACCTCAGAGAAAATGTTAACCACGTTTATTTCCAGAGCTCCGAAGGGGTCGGGGTCTGAATGTTAAAAATTATATCCTGTTTCACGGCAAACCAATGTTTTTTCAAACTAAAATTATCTTCAGCTTACACCTACTGTCATTCTTTGCCCAGTACCTAACTACCTATGTACATTGTGCGTATCCTAAATAAATGTATTTTCTTTCTTCTTTCTTTCTTCATTAGAACATCAGCTATCTACTCGTAAAAATTCCTTCGAAACATTCCAAACCTAGCCACTTTGGAGATTAGCAAAAAAAAAACAAAAAAAAAACGAATTTCTTTTTCTCATAAATTACATACACAATCACGCCTTTATTCCTGGAGGGTTAGGCAGAGGGAAATTAACACCCACATTTCATCAATTGGCTATGTATGTCTAATTGTCTAATACGCAGTTCACCTAGATCGCGTTATGTCTAAATGTCATTTTCAATAGCTTTAGCCTGAGTGGTCGTGTACCTATACCGCTGTTTGCCAATTTCGCCTAAGGACTTTTTCGACAAATGCCTAAATCTCAGTTCACCTAGCTCGCGTTACGTCTAAATGTCATTTTCATAAATTACATAATTAAAATGATAAATAAATGTGTGATGTGTGTATGCTGTTTACTGGTCATTCATTTAAATTTAGGTTTCAATTAAGCATCATTTT
Organism: Eilema sororculum; assembly: GCA_914829495.1. Lineage (NCBI taxonomy): Eukaryota > Metazoa > Arthropoda > Insecta > Lepidoptera > Erebidae > Eilema > Eilema sororculum. Next base: position 8,679,936 of record OU618532.1, read on the forward strand.
TAAAGGACTAGTTTTTTACTCTTATCAGCGAGGAAAGGAAAGCCATCAGGCCTTCCTTTCCTCGCTTTTGAACTGTAATGCAATAGGTATATGACTCTTTTTGTCTTCCTCTGTTCTGACCTATATCGAAGTAGGCCTAACTTGCATTATGCCTACTTATCCTTTTGACTAGTCATAACGCGAGCTAGGTGAACTGCGTATTAGACATACATAGCGCAAAGGGCTGAGCCTGGGCTGTATTATATCAGTCTGATGTTAAACAGTTTCTAAATATTGTACGTCGGTATCTACTTTAGTTTATTTTATTCTTGTATAGATTATATTAATGCAAAATAATACCTATCTGAAAGCAATTCCAAAGTGTGCACATCCTATAATCGAATACGTTATCTTATACTATCCATAAACTCTTTGCATTTTATGACTATACGTAAAAAGCTAGGGATATTTGCGATAACCTACAGTCTGTGTCTGCAAACATTATACACCCTGTATGTGTAAGCTAGGGGAGATAGTGGTTTAATGTCGGGAGATATGAAACCATAATGCGGTGCTAGTTTACGACTATATGCGAGGTAAACGTTCTTAAAAATAAAGAAGATAGGTGTATTTGTTCTGTTCTATACTTTGTGCCTACCTAGATTAGTTCTAAGTATAATAAAAATACCTGAGTTATGTTTAGGTACTGGTCGATATAATATAATATATACAGGGTGAAAGATTTTCATGCCCCCTGGAAGGGAAATACTCGAAATACTGGACATAGAGAATTTCAGCCCAAGCAAACATTCCTTTATTTTTAAAAAGAAGCAAAACTGCATTCATAGATTTTCGAAAACACGCTTGACACACCCGGGAATCGTACCGACTAAAATCCGAAAAAATCACATTCTATATTTTTATGATATCAATCGATAGTGGCAATCATAAGGATCAAATCTGTCTGTCAAACATGATAAATTAAATGAAAGGATACCACTGAAATCTAAACTTATAAATTCAATTTGACATATAGAGACAGATAGAGAATTTCACTCAAAGGTAACATTCCTTATGGTTCCTTTGAGTGAAATTCCTTCCTCTATCCACCAACCTATATCCACCAACGTGTCGTACATCGTAGCATCGACCGTTAATAATATATAATAATAATCATTTATTGATCAGATAATAAAATCCATATTTTGTTACAAATGATTACAAGTGTACAAATGATCTCTTAATTTAATGTTAATTTAGTTAGTAATTCGAATTTGCTATACATGAGTCCCAGATACAATTTCATAAAACATTATGATTCTCTGACTTATGTGACCGCACCGGTCGTTCGCCTAACAAGGTGGCGATACACAGCTGAGTCGTAGCTGCCATCTATTGTCTTCAGAATGCTGTTGTGACTACCCCGCAGGTTGTTCAGTACGGACACTGTCTTTTTGCGGAGATTGGCAAAGAAGTCCGCAGTATGCAAGTTTGCGAACATACCCGACGCACGGCCACTTAACGTCTGTGTGCCATCTCTGTGATGCGAGAGAGGACTCAGGGCTACACACGCTGGCGATGTGCCCAGCGAAGGAGATGCCAAGGTCGACCCCCGTGGTGGCCTTCAGAGTAGGAGTTCTCGTATTCAGCGCCTAGCTCAAAGCGATGGTGCAGGGTGCCCAGTCTCCTACTGCCCCCTTCTGCGAGCAAGTAATGATCGAGAAGGAGACGACAGCGCCGTAGGGTATCCAATATTTTGGAATCCAAGAGGCAACATTCCTGATGAGACGATCAAGACTGTTAGGAGCCGTTTGTCCCTATAAAGTTGCGTCATGTCATAATGTATGCAGACCTCATTCCAAACAAATGCTAGCGATAGCTGTCAATTTCAATAAAACACTTATCCTCTTCCCTGGACCTTGGACCTATATTGCAATCAATTGAATTGGAATTATATAAGCATTGAACCTTGACTCTAACAGACGACAAGGTGAAACGCAGGGCTCAGAGACAACCCTGATTCTTTGATGAACTAAATGACTCAAGAGTAGGGAAGTACCTACTGAATGAAGAGTGTGAGTTCAGTGAATCCCATAAATAAAACTGTACGAATGTGTTGAGTACTTAAAACCTATACAAAATAAAACAAAAATAGGCTTCATTCACAGAACAGATAATTAGTACCTACCAGCGTACGTACTTAAATATAAAGATTACCTACTCCCTACAGTGAAATTTCAGCCTCATGGCCGGGTCCTCGTCCAAAATAACGCGAACTTTAATCCAGGTAAGCCATTGATGTACAAAACCCTTTTTTTAGTATATCAATGAGGTAAGCCTACGACGACACCTTGATTTGACCAAATACTTAGTTCTGTGGTAAAAAGGGGCCTTAAGAAATCTTTCTATGTGCTCTAGTTATTGTCTGATTTTCTGTTCTGTATATTGTTACAGATAAGAAAATTAAGCTATGTCAATATTATGTTTATATGGAAATCTGTTGTCTCCTTTGCTATTAGATATCAACACGTACTCCATCGTGACCAAAACGGCATGATCTTGGCATGATATATCACACGATAAAGAAATGGGGTGCTTTAGTACTCCAGGGCTTTGGCACTGGAATGCTTTACCTACACACATATTTTCCTTTTATTAGTTACCAGCTGTCCCGGCGAACTTCGTACCGCCAATTTTTTCCTACCCTCGTGGAGTCAGATCCCATTCCCGCTGCACCATTTAGGGGGATGAAAAATAGATAATAATTAAATGACGATTGATCATTTTTCTACCGGAAAGAAAAAATGATTATATTACTAAAATGGCTATTAAAAAATAAGGGTTGACCGTAGAAGGGTGAAAATTGAGGATTGTATGTATTTTTGTATGTTGTATCTTAAAAAAATAGAAATTAAAAATTTTGTCTAAAAAATAAAAAGAAATAATTTAGGGGTGGACTACCCCTAGATTTAGGGGGATGAAAAATAGATATTGGCCGATTCTCAGACCTACTCAATATGCTCACAAAATTTCATCAAAATCGGTCAAGCCGTTTCGGAGGAGTATGGCAACAAAAACTGTGACACGAGAATTTTATATATTAGATTGGATGAAATTTCAGTAAAATTTAAATTCGCAACAAAAAACTACGTGGGATAGGCCAGACAGTCTTTGGAGACTTTTGGCAAAAGTGAAGAACTAAACTGAAGGAACTTATGACGCAACCAAGCGGTCGGTGACGATGACGCAAGTTCCATAATTTTTGATCACCTAAAATGTGCTAAACGCGCCTAAAGAAGTTTCCAAAGAAATCGTCGATTACAAAAGGTCACCGTCACTTTTATTGAGTGGATCTTTCTTTATAATATGGGTAAGAAGCTATATAAAGGCTTTATCTATTATTACATGTGATTGTAAATATAAATGTAAATTGAGCCCTTCATGAATAATTCCAGTATTGTTCTACCCGCCTCGGAGATAAAAGAGTGATATTATCATAAAATATTTCACGTACTTATGCAATAGAAACATCTGTTTTATCTGCGCGAGACTGAAGCCTGGATAAGGTGCGTTATCTGTGACATTAACAAGGTCATGTGAAAATAGTATCTATTTAATTTGGAAGCAGGAAGTCATGTGTTATATCATAAATGTTTTATTTCTTCGCCTGGAACCATCTTTATCGTCCACACAGGATCTATCCGATATGCTTAGTTAACATGACAAAATATGTAACAGAATTTTAACAACTATATAAGTACCTTATTAATTTAGTTTCCGGCCCCGATACCAGTTGGCCAATTCAAAATTGCGATGCCTAATTAAGGGTTTCTTCCCTTCATGCAAAAATCTCCAAATTTTGACAATATTTTACGTTTCTACCCCAACTATCGGCATAGCTTTTGTTGGTTTGCTGGTTGGTTGGCTGGATTCAAAAATACTGACGAAAGCAAACTGAATAATAAGCAGGTTGAAAATAGAACATAGGGACTTAATACGTAAACAACCTTCGAATGATACTTAAACTTGATAAAGTGTTTATAATCCCCTCAATATCGCTCTCTTTGCGTCACACATGTAGAAAGTCATACGGGTATAATCACACACAGAATATAATATTGCATACAGATACAGAGATCTTAAATTATTAAGATGAATATTTGTCGACGCAAACGTACACAAGCTCAGTGCTCAGTTGCGTACGTAGATCGCGTGGGCACAGATGCTCTACGATATCATGCCCACCAATCAGACTATTATGGACTAATTTTTCAATAGAAATAAATAATACACAGTGGCGGAACGGTCAAAATAACTACCACTTAACTGTTTCCGTACTGTAGTCGCCGCCATTTTAGTTATCTGACGCACGTTCCATATTATTTTTAAATTTTGCCGCGAAAGCAATCTAATGGCTTCATCGATTGGTGCGGGTTGTGGCATATTCAGCCAGTGATTTTTTGGTGGACAATTTGAAAATAAAGTGCAAGGGACAGACAAAGTGGATCCGTTTGTGAAAAGAAAAATGAAAGTTTTTAAGAAGAAAATGCGTTTTTCGATAGCTTCCAGTTATTTGTAGAGCTTTCTAAATTGTACTGAAAGTTTAATATTTTTTCTAGAGTATTAAAAAAAGTATAGGCTACCTTGAAGCTGTTTTTGGAGTTTAAATATCAAAGGTAATTATGTTATATTGCTCTATCAGTTTTAAGAATTTTTTTATTTAAAGTTTTGTCTGTGTAAGTTTGAGTTATGTATACTTAGGTAACAAAATTGAAAACTAAGTTCAATAGTTAAAACTTTTAATGTTAAAAGCTTTCGCGAGGTTTAGCGAATTCTGTCGCGACTTCTTTTATATCCTCGTGATCATGTCTACTGCAATTAGCTACCAGTGTAAATAATAAAATAACACAAAATAAATCGTCATAAACTCAAAAACTGTTATTTCTAACCAAAATTGTTCGGCCTCATTTACGGCATTTGTTCTTCTACTAAACTTTACTCAAGTAACTTGGCTCTGTGATATAGTATTGTCTAGTAACTTGGCTATGAGTCGAAGTAAGAGTTCCGGTTATCAGCATTCCATATATTCACCGTGCGGTCGCCGGGTCCATGGCGTCGTACAAAGAGGAACTGTGACGGCGCCTGGGACTTGCGACTCAGATGTAGGTTTAGGGTGGCCACCTTGTGATGCATCAGCGCTCACCTCCACCGTCAGTCGCATTCCCCCCTCTACCTATCCAAATTTGGTAAGATCCTATCAACGCCGTTTTAGATATTCGTTTGAGTAGAGAGCTTACTGAAGCTCTTGGCAATCAGAGGTCTTTAAATAAGTTGTTCCCTGGTGACTGCATTTGTTCCGTATCAGAATGCACTTAGCATTCGTGTAGTCACTTGTAATAAGGAAGTCATTGGGGCCCTATCAAGATTTCTAACCTCTAACATGTGCTGATTGTACGAGGCTCTGGCGAACGGTGCCAGTTACCAAAGTGGGTGAACACTCCTTTTGGGTTCAGATGGCTATTGCTCTCATAAAATCCGTGTAATAAAAAAAAGGGTAAGGTGATGATGAGTGTTAAGGTATTTTGTACATTCACCTGACAGTAAAGATTCTCCTCTCGTTACTTACCAGCCACATCGCGGAACGAACTACTGCAGGAAGTAATGAACAGGGGTGATCTATTCTTAGCGTTTCACTGTGCAGTTTAGCTAGGTCCACGGTCGCGTCGCACTAGACTTGAAGCAGACGTTACAATTGTGCAGGAATATACAAAAGAACTATAGCTACTGACTAAAACCTTTAAGATGCCGATTTATCAATGTAACTATTCGAGACATGCTGTTGTAAAACTGTGTCACGGTTTTTAGGTGAGATGCAGAAACTACTTGTAGATAAAAAAAGGTAATGAATTTTGACACCTATCGAGTACAGCTAGTTTAGTAGTAAAGGTGCTCATAGAATCACTAGTCTAGTCTAAAGAAAGTTTTGTTACAGTACAATATTATTAAGACCTAGGATGCAGGAATTACTCGGCTTTAATCCATACTAATATTATAAATGTGAAAGTAACTCTGTCTGTCTGTCTGTCTGTATGTTACGCTTTCACGCCTTAACCACTGAACCGATTTTGATGAAATTTGGTATAGGGATAGGTTAGACCTTGAGAAAGGACATAGGCTATGTTTGGTCGCGATAACCGACATCCACACGGGCGGAGCCGCGGGCAAAAGCTAGTAAACAATAAGTATAAAAAAATTGTTGCTTAAGTAACTTACTCGTGAAGAAATAATAATTATTATTAATATTCGTGAATTAAGAATTACCATCACATTTTTCTCTATTCCATAACGCTCGTGTGCGAAGCCAAGAGAGAGAGGCCCTTTTAAGAGAATTTAATATTACTAGGGATGGCACATGGCGGTTACCACCCTCAAACGCATAATTTTATACACCCGCAGATGGTCCCAGCTAAGGCAGAGACTATTGCATAGCTAGCACAGGCTATGGGGGGAGACTAACGGAGCCTGTCACCCCAGCAGAAGCAGGCCACGGTGGCGGCGCGCTAAACAGCGCGCCTCCCCATTCCGGGGGCGAGTTGGGGACACCGTTGTCCCCCCTCCTGAGGAGGCCCAGACCGTAAGGGGTGGCCCTGGGTCAGCCGGGGTGCGAGGGATATGTCTATAACAACCTCACCTCCGGCCTAGCACCAAGACCCACAGTCGGCGTGCGGTTTTAGTCGGTTAACCTCCCCTTTCGGCTCCGGCAGGGGGGGGGGGGGTATCCGAGGGGAATTCTGCACGAAAAAAAAAGTCTCAAGATTGTTAAAAACTGAAAAGGCAGGGTATGGGACTCATTATAATAGCCACACGTACTGCGGCCTTGAGGCATCATCCCTTAAGCAGCTAAGATTATCGTGAGGTGAGTCTGCGGGCGCGGTGCTATGACATTTTACTCTTTCAACCTCCAGGTGCTCCAGCACTGCGGCTCCACTCATGGCCTGCCAATAAAGGCAAGCTCAAGGCAAGGGGGGAATAAATCCGAGCCCTCGGAAGATTCAGGATACGTGGTCTCGCCGCTCATTATGCCATTTTAGAATGCGGATAACGCATCATCATGTCATCAACTAGTATTTTATATTATTATATTTATATATATATATATATATATATAAATTAATCCCTATTTCCCTTGGTCACGTGATGCCGTGTGAACGGCTGGACCAATTTCGCTAATTCTTTTTTTGTTGTGTTCCTTATTGTCTGGAGAAGGTTCTCACTGGAGACGAATCCATTTTTATTGGTACAATGAACGAGTAATTGATTTGATCTAGAGAACGGGTCGGCTCTGTATACCTACATGTTTCTGATATCCTTGGAAGACATCATGATCCTTAATGTGCAAGTATTTTCAAGTTATTTACTTACATAGTCACGCTTTTATATTCCCTAAAGGTATTGATTGATATACAAAAAAACCAAAACAGAAATGTACAAAAAAAAAATATTCATAATAAAAAAAACCCGACTAATACTGAAGAGATTGAAGTAAGTTTGAATGCGGGCGGTAACCATTTATTTTCATCCTGTTCATGATTTGCAAATGGGTACCGCCTGCTGAAACTTATTTCAATCTTTTCAGTATCAGTCGGGTTTTTTTTATTTTGAATAATTATTTTTTTAATACTTTTTACGATATATGTGTTATATATTTTTGGAATCTCCTTTTAATTACCTTAATTTTGATACCCTACTAGATAAGTTTAAGTGAAATTATTTTTTTGACAACATATATTTTGGCGCCAAATGTTCAACATTATGGCTCTTTTTCCACATTTTATGTAACCAAGAACACTTTTGCGAACACCTTTAACTTGAGACATTATTACAAGATACGCGCGAATAATATAACGATCGGGTAAAAAGGGCTTTTTGTATTACAATGCCTCATTGGTTTAGGTGTATTAATTGCACATTGTGACAACTGTTTCTATTAATAGTCCCAGTGCCAAATAGTGGGTGAGTCGATTGTCATCTATCAGATAGGTGCTTCTAGAATCCGTGCTCTAACACAAAATGAGTTGGCCCACCCCGAAATAAGCAAATGAACTTATAGCATACAAGGCATTAAAATCCCAGGAAATCCAGGGATATTTTGTAGTTTTGAAATCGACTAATATATAACTCCCTTCTGCTTCAGCATGCCTATGTACGGAATTTACGCTAAGTAACCTATTACGCAATTCCCTGCTTTGTTGTCCGATTTTCGGAACAAAAAGTAACCTATGTGATCCATCTCTGTAAGAAGTCATCCATATCCACCTAACCTGGTTAGGTTGGGTGGTTACCCTGGCGTGATTGTACACATCTATTCATTTATCCATTAAGTCATCCGTATTAAAAATCTTTTACATTATTTGCATTGCCCTCAAGTTATATTGCATCCTGCAGTACAATCATCTCTTTGAATGCACCGTCGAATGTTTTATCAATGAGTTTATGGTAATTTTGTCAGTGTTTTATTTTCACCCGTCAGTCCTGCTTCGTTCACAAAAAAGGTAATTGGGTTTAGCCACAAGCTCTCGGAAGATAAATAGCTATAGCTTCTAATTACTTCACAAGATAGAGTTTTATTATTTAACACTGCTATTTTACCTAATTAATTTAGTTTCAAAGCGCTTCACCCGTACATGATTGTGAAATTGGAATGAGAAGGCGTGAAATAGTCTGAAAAGAGAAGCCTAGGGAGGAACAAGAGCTGATTAAGAGGCGATGAAGAGGCGTAAAGTGAGGGAACGGTACGATATACCAATACAGGACTGACTTTGTGAATTAGCAAGACACTTATGACGTGTGCATACCTCTAGCGCGTCTGTAGCGACGACACTACAACTGTAGCATGGCTGTTGTATATTACTTAAAACTCGCCAGCAAGCTATGCGGAATAGGTACCTAATCCTACCTACCTAACAGGCTCCGCTACGCCTACTTGATGTAATTAGTGTGAGATCATTGGCACGCATATTACCTTCCACGACGTCGAGCCAGGCCTTTTTGAGCCTACTCCTCCTACCAGTACCCGGCGGGGCGTAATTGTCAGGCGTTTATAACCCACGAGCACGACACTATATTTTTTTCAAGTCTTGAAGCTCTTCCTAAACCTTTATTTAACGAAATCGGGTCAAGCGACGACGTTGGTTCCTCTTTAAAATGTCCTTGATCTGATTAAATATACCTAGGTCGACCTTCAGGTGTTGTTCCTGAGAAAAAAAACTACGGTAAAGAGCAAATACATGTAGCGAAGCTCGGCCACCCAGGCTCTAACACTAACACGATTATACTTGCCAAAGTAGTACAGAGAATTTCAGAACACAGAATTCACGTGAAATTTACTGAATACTCGCGTAAGTAGGTAGGTACTAACGATAGTAACTAGCCGATAATTGCATTGCGTCCCAGGTCAACGATGCACAAATGGAACACGTGTTCACAACGAGAATGACTTTCATTCCAGACAGACGGTCTTATACTATTCAAGCGACAATCAGATAGAAAATGATTTCAAATATGTGAATGTTTTTTTTTGTATGTAATGTATGTTTCGGACATTCATATTGCACAGAAGAAGGCTAGGTTAGGCTCTTGTGGGCTAGGCTACGTGGCCTGTGTAGGTAGGTATATGGACGAACACCTCGACTTCTTACTCTATTCCATATTACGTTGATAAAGATAACTTTTATAGCAAGAGATACTACGAGTAGATCCTCAGAAATGTCGGAAGAGGTTTATAACTCAATGTCACAACGCAAGCATCTGAATGAGCCCTTAGTCATTGCGATAGCCACCGTTTGTTCGCGACATAATCAACTATAATAGTTCGCAAAATGGATAATCGTGTATGCACAGTCTCATAATTAATTGAAATATTTCAGAGATGCAACTAAAGTAGATTAATTGTTTTAAATCAATGGAAATTAGTTCCATTTACTGGATAAATAAGCACATGACCGGTCTGAATTTAAGTGGCAATTGACGACGACGTCTAGAAACGCTTCTAATACTAGAGTCTCTCTTAAATGTTACTGTCACTAACCTCCGTCTCAAGGAGATTTCAAAATCTAAATCACCACCAGAAAAAGACCAAAAAGTTGTGTCAGCTAATCGTGTTCTCTTTTATATAGAGGGGAAAGGGCAAATTGGCTTTCTGCTCTTCAAACAACGCCGGGTATTCAGAGTTCTAAAGATTTCCTTCGTGAGAAACACCGTGCGGTTTAAGTTAGTCCGACTTACATTCATTGTCAGGGCATTCTTATATACCACACGAGATTCTGTAATTACATAAACCTCTTCGATTTGAAAAACATTTTTACATAAGTGTGACCTTTCGAAAAATGACCGCTTGGTAATAATTAATTAAATTAAAATTCATTTATTCTCAGACCATCGAACCATAGTGTTAGTAAAAATTTAACTTAACTTAAGAAGAAGAAATATAAGGAACTGAAAAAGTGAAATTTGAATACGATAAATAGTTTTCAACATATTTGATTTTGAAAACTCAAATTACTTGCGCGGCCCGAAAACGCTCCATACAGAATCGTAAGAAATTGTGAGGTCACGCTTCAGTTGCGCGTATAGCAAATGTATGGGAGTGCAAGAGAATAATATCGCATTTAGGTTACGTTTACAAGTTTACGTTTATACGTTGCGTTTACACGAATATAGTTCTTATTAAAAGTTATTTACGATTTAATCAGGAATCTAAAAAGTTATATATTTTTATTAAATTTCATTGTTTAATTTTGACTTTTTTTTGGGAATTTCAAATAGGTAGTGAAAAGTCATAGTTTCAGTTTAGATATCCAAGATTTTATTCTGCGAGGCATATTTTTTCAGAACAAGCTAGCATATTAAGCAGTATTGGGAAGATTCGACGACCTAGGAAAATAGCCTATATATCGATGTAAAATTGTATATTCTGCAATAAACATAATCATTCCGACCGTTCTAAATTTTAATTGTTTCTATTGATTGAACAAATGAATATTATAATTCCTCTTCTATCTTTTGTTCACGAATAAGTAGAGGACCTGAGGGAACACAATAGAATTGCTATCCAACAGATATTCAACTGTGGGGCCTAAAATTACATTACGTGAAACAATATCTGTACTGCTATTTGCTATACACGGAATATCTTATCTAATATTATTATACTGTTTATATCTACAGTATCGTGTAGGTAAATGGCAAGGTGTTTGAAATTTTGATAAGACTTCTGTAGAAGTAAGCCATCTCTTACTATTGTCTCCGGGGAACAGAGGGCAAGGACATAGTATGGTTGCCTCACTAAAATGAACTAAAATATCATAGGGCATAAAATGACATGTTAAAACGTTATTGTACCTGTTGAGAAAAAGGGATTGAGCTATATAAGGTTCATAGTTCCTATGAACGGATTTTAAAACATTATGGTAAAAATTATTTAGTCAGCCATATTAAACAAGGTAATACATGGGTACGAGTATTAGGTGCCTTGTTTACGCCCTGGGTCAGCCGGGATCCCTGGGTCAGCCGGGGTGCGAGGGATATGTCGATGACAACCTCACCTCCAGCCTAGCACCACGACCCACAGTCGACGTGCGGTTTTAGTCGGTTCGAGTCCGACATAACCTCCCCTTCCGGCTCCGGCAGGGGGGGTATCCAGGGGGATTTCCGCACGGAAAAAAAGGTGCCTTGTTTACGGTGGAGCCATCTACCAATACTCTTACAAGCTGTCGGAACCAAATAATGATTTTTCTATTATTTTTATACGTTATTACATTTTGGATACTAAGAATTTGGCCACCGTTTCGAAAGCAAAATCATCTGGAAGTATTAGCAGGTGAAAAAAATCTTTTACAACTCCCGTTTTTTTTTTTAACCGTGGGGGAAAATCCTTCATGGATGTTATGCCGGACTCCTACCGACTAAAAACCCCCACGGTAACGCCCAGAAGCCTATGGATGGGAGCCCCGGGTAAGCCCTCGGGAGGATGTCCCAGGACTCCCATCAGACCTACGGCTACAATTGCGGCCTCGCCTTGGGGGTGGTTCGGGTGCTATCCCGCGTCTGTGGGGGTGTTTCGGATGTTATCCCGCTTCTTAGGGGGGGGGGGGGGGGGCGTGCGTGAATCCCTCACGTCACACTGCCGTCATGGGCCTGCTTCTGTAGAGACGGTGAGCGGCCAACTCACCGTCCTCAGGCCCCCGGTCATGGAGGCCGATGGTCTTCGGCGAAGACACGTCGGCGGCGCCTGAGCCGCCGACTGCGGAACTCGGGTGGGAGAGTTTTCTCCCGCTCTCGCCCCGCCGCCTCTTTCACGAGCATGACCTGCTCACAGAAAGAGGCGGCGCAGTTACAACTCCCGTACATTATTCCTTTTAACTGAAAATAATAAAAAAAAAATTTTTTTTCGCCAAATTAATACTTCCAGATGATATTGCTAACAAAATTTTGCCCAAATTCTTTTTATCTGAAACTATTATAAAATCAACCTGTATATTTTTCTAAATATATTTTTTTATTATTTTTTATATAATATGAATGAATTATATAGTTATATAAAACAATTAAATTAAAAAAAAAATTAACGCGTGGACAGAAATTTGTCCTTTCTAAATCGATTTAAATAATTAGCTTACTCAATGCTTTTAAGTTTCATTCAAATGATGTTAAGTTTATTGTAATGAAATCGTGTTCTTATAAAATTAAAGCAAATTAATGCTAATTATATCATGAGATTTATTGATATACAATGAGATTAGATAAAGTAGTGTTTGAAACTGCATATAATTTGGTCTTTGAACACTAATGTGAAACTATAAAAAATTCACACTTGTATTTTAAGAACCTTTATTAAGCAACAGTTTCATTAACTAAGTACTATTAATTGTTTAACATCAAACAAGATCGTTGAGAAATAAACGGGACATAACGTTATAGATAATTTTTATGAGGTCTTTATCTTATTATCGCGTAAGTCATATTAGTGATGAAGTAGGTAATTAGAGTATAATTGTAAAACTTTATTTGTTTGAGCTTGTCTTGCTTTGCCCCACTGTTCTCTTGTACGTTATTTTTAAATAATACTAAGTACTTAGTTGGAGCGACACAATCAGATGCTGCGTGTCACGGAGATGAAAATGCTGCGGTGGATGTGTGGAGTCACGCGTAAAGATGGCGTGAGGAACTCGCGCATCTGCGGCAGCCTCCATGTCCGTGACATCGCAGATAAAATGCAAGAGAGCCGCCTCCGCTGGTGCGGCCACGTCTTGCGGAAACCGCCCAGCTACGTGGGCCAAGAAGTGCTGGCTTGGCGTCGTGGAGGGTGACATGCGTGAAAACGGTCTCACTACCTTGGACGCCCAAGATCGTGCGAAGTGGAGGAGGAAGAGCCGGAAGGCGGACCCTGAGCTCCGAGGGCACCGTGGCCTCGGATGCAATCAGGACTAACGTTTCTATGTGGATGATGATGACTAAGTACTTAGTTACCGATAACTGTTGGGGTAAACGAGTCCTTGAGTGGAAACCGCGAACCGGCAAACGTAGTGTGGGGCCCCTGCGACTAGACGGAGCGACGATATACGCAGAGTGGCTGGTGGGGAGTGGAGGAGGACAGCTGAGGACCGGGCTTAGTGGCGTGTCATGGGAGAGGCCTATGTCCAGCAGTGGACTGCCGCGGGCTGATGATGATGATGAAGTACTTAGTAACCGAATTTAGTACTTTATATTTTCGCTAACATATCTATCGCTAATCCGAATAAGACCATCTTGAGAAATTAGAGTGGAGACTTAAACTTGTAAACCCAGCAACTTGATGAATTTAATTTATTTACATTTGAACTTTATCTACACGTGAAGAAAAAAGATTCGTCGATAAACGAGTAGGTTTTGTGGACTTTCCGGCTGCGATGATGCGAGCACATGCCATAGGATTCCCCGTAGAGGTGTTTGCATTATAGTTTATTGTGATGGGTTTATCCTAATTACTTTTTGTGGTTTTATAATGTTACACGTAAATAAAAACTTTATGAGTGATCTTCGTATTCAAGATCTGCAGGACTGTAGGTTCTATTAGGTATCACACCTAGGCAACGCAACGCACAAGTGGGGCCTCACCCTATTAGTCATATTCTACCTATATGCCAATTCAGGCAAATCTATCCAACCGTTTTTATCTGATCGAATACACACATAAATTCACTTTTGCATTTTCGATGTTAGTTACCTAGGATATTTAAAAAACTGTCAACGGTAAGTGGTTTCCCTAGCGTGCATACACTCGCTCAATCACTGTACACCGATTCAATACTGACGTATTCGAACTTTGCCAATAAGTTATAATAAAACAACAAAATTGTGGGAGTTATGGTCAGTTAAGTGATGTGATCACTGTGTGTGTCTGACATTTGTAGTTTGTAATAATACGCGTCACATAGGAGCCACACGATCACACACACATAGGAGTCGCAAAGTTTTTTAAAGAAGTACCTAACACTTGCAATATCATCATAATTTTTTCGGAGATGTTTTTTCCTAATTGTATCCGAGGCTGAGGCGACCCCAAGGTGGCTCGGGGTCCACCTTACAGCTTTTCCTCCTCCACTTCACATTGGGCGTCCGTGGTATTGAATCCATTTTGCATGCATGTCACCTTTCACGATGTCAAAGCCAGGACTTCTTGGGCCCCTTTTACCTGGACTGGACAGTCAAAAAGTCACACAACTATTAAGTTAGATGTTTAATACCACGGTTTGACTGGTCCGAAGGTATTTTACCCAATAATCTTTTTGCAATGAAATCTAAGATGTAACGTGGTACGTGATCAATAAAATTAAAACTACATAATTATATTATTACAGGATTACAAAGAACATCCATTATGAATATCTTTTAATGGAATATGTACGTAATCATTATAGATACTATACCTGCATATTATAGTACTAAAATAATTAAGTATACAAGTTGATTGATGTAGTTATTCAAAGTCCGTGCATATTAGATAATTATGGTAACACAACTACACAATTTAAACAAAAAATCACTTGTTTCATTAGTTTTATTGTTACAAAAAGTCGAGACTAATACAAATGACTGTGTTACAAAAAGTCAAGACTAATCAAAATAACTGTGTTACAAAAAACTATTTCCACCTAGTAGGTAAATTAGGTTTTTGAGAGGCTAAAGTTCAGCAAGGAACGTTCCATGGCTGAGATGATGATGTTATGTGTGATGATGATGATGAATACGGTGTAGAATATTCCATCAAGAACCAAGCGATTTGGTGACAGTTTCCTATGCGGTGGTGCATTAAGACCTGAAGTCCCTGGCAGCTCACGTGTTTCCTTCATTCTACAGTCCCGGGTCCTTTAAGCGGAGCGTGAAAAAGCATCTGATGAGATCGTCAAGCTGAGTGCCACCATTTAACATGGTACGTGTTTGTAATCTTTCCGAAACTTTGGTTTTAGCTTACCATCAGGCGTGATGAAGTTAAATTGACGTGTCCTTTTACAAAAAAAGAAAATTGTAACTTCTATAATATTGGTCTTAAGGAATTAAGTAAGTACTTTGAAAATAAGATAAAGTGACTGTACGTCTCCGAAATTAAGATAATTTAGTTCTTTGGTTGCAAGTTCAGTAGTTGTGTTGGTTTTGTTATATGACTGCAAACCACTAAACCAAAGATACAGTATTTAAGTTTCTGTGCCACTCATAGTTTTTCCAACATACTTACTGGTGAGGATGCGGAGGAATTCCTCGACACATTATGTATGTAAATATTTTATTTATTTCTTTATTTTTATTAGTTTATTTTAGAACTTATTTATAGTCTCTAGTTCGGAACAAGTGTTGCGACCCCAGAAACGTGAATTCAACACTAACCTCCTCTAGGCTACCTAAAATTTTTTTTTTATGCTAAGCTCAAAATGTAACCTTTCAATGGACTAAAAATACGATCTGACAGTTATTATTATTTCTAAATAGGTATTTTTACCCTCAGGTTTAATATCACCCACTACCAACTTGAAAAAAATATGTATTTGTGTTTAGCACAGAGTGTTATAACTCATGTGTCGTAAAATTCAACAATAAAACGAGAGGATATCCGCCGCGGCTTGTACAGATGTCACAGCTACACTACACTCAGAAAACAAGCAAAGGGATAGTTGCACCAAACGAATTTAGTGTTACATTAACGTTAATCAATGGTTTACTGTGTTTGACTCTAGGGTTCCGTACTTCAAAAGGAAAAGAAAGAAAACTCGTTCATTGAGAATGTAACCGCTGAACGTGTCAGACGGACTACTCACCGGCTGACCCAGCAGAGTGATGCACGAGCTCTATGGGATCCCAGGGCGCCTTTTGTCAGAGGAGAAAAGTGTGCGTGCGTGTGGGAGACCAGGGAGACTTCAGAGAAAACAACTATTACCTCTGTTGTACA
Source organism: Eilema sororculum (assembly GCA_914829495.1). Lineage (NCBI taxonomy): Eukaryota > Metazoa > Arthropoda > Insecta > Lepidoptera > Erebidae > Eilema > Eilema sororculum. Next base: position 8,696,395 of record OU618532.1, read on the forward strand.
TACATATATTACTAAGAGATAAAATTATACAAAAGAGGATTACAGACAATAGAGTTACATATAGAAATACAAAAATGAGTATGTCTTCACCAGCTGCACCACGGTGACCTGCTTGCAGTAGGTAGCCAGAGTGTTATGGCTAGTAGCTGTAGTACACCTCGGTCAACCCACCGTTGAGCATATCACGGCTAACAATTTGTGATTGTGTGAATAGATCGAACCATTATAGAAGCAACAATGCTTACAAGAAGATATTATTTCGGTCATAGGAATCTGAAGAACTTCGAGAGGCCAGAGTTCTACATCTCAGCCAAGTCAGGTCAGGTTACTGCAGAATCTTTGGCACACCAGGTGTCTCGATAGCATTCATATTGTTCTCGAATGATTTTCTCTCGAATCCAACAAATTAGTAAGCAGCTGGTTCGGTAAAAATACTCCAGGCTTTCATAATTATTATATCATCACGCTATTATAATAAGGAATGGGGCAGAATGTTTTTATGACAAAATATGTAAACGTCTATTTCACACTATGATTTCATGGTAACTGTGGCTCAATACGTCTGCGGTGGACTTAAACCTAGCTGAGTTGCGTTCGAATCCATCTAAAATGTTATTTTTCTTTTTTATGGTTTTTTATTTACTTTTGTTTGAATTTTTTATTTTATTGTGTATTTGTTGTATTTTATTGTATTTATAGTTTTATTTGAAGTAAAATATAAATTCTATGCTTAGTATTCTATAGGTAATACATAAAATTAGGCTGTGTGACAGTAATAGTAGAACTTATTATATAATATTCTTAGCTCTATACAAAATTCTTCAATTCGGAGAATGAAAATGTGGTCCCCACCCGCCTGAGAAGTCATAAAACTGAAACTGGTATCCCCCATCGATACCGATGCCACCACATCGGGGCAAGCGCAATATTGGAATCAAACCGATTAAAATTTAACAGAGGAATGGGGCATTGGGGGTATTCTGGGGTTAGGTACTCCAGTATACCTGCCTTGGTTACCTATCATAAATAGGCGGTCTCAACTTGAAGAGCAGGGATTGCTTCGGCTAGGGTGATGGGTAGCCTAAGCTATCACCATCAAAGCCGCGCTCATGGAGGAAGTAAATCGTTGCATCTTCTATGAAGCACATTAAGTATTCTGGGAGATAGTTGTCCCTATCGTATTACCGTCTCTACCATCGTGAATGTTCTGATGAGCTATTGCAATTAGTTCCACCCTCTCCTTTCCTACACAGGACAACGCATGCAAGGCTCAGATGTCATCCACATACGGATCAGAATATTCCATCAAGAACCAAGTGGTTTGGTGACCCATTCCTATGTCGCCCCATTAAGACCTGAAATCCCTGCCAGCTCACGGTTTACTTCTTCCTACAGTCCCGGGTCCTTAAAAGGGGGCGTGAAAAGGCTTCTGATGATCCCATAAAGATGAGTGCCACCATTGTTAAGATGGTACACGTTTATAATGGTAACCCTATTTCCGAGTCTTTGCCTGTAGCTTAACATCAGTCGAGGTGAAGTTAAATTGACGTGTCCTATATAAAAAAAAACTCCGGATCTTAAAAAGAAGAAAACACATATGTGGGCAGAGCAATACATTTCTTAACCGCAAGATAAAGAAATGAAGTTCCGAACAGCTTGGTTCGAGGTGGCATTATTTCTACCGTATGTGACTGACGGAAGGAAGGAGAGATTAGTTGAAAGGCTCTTAATAGGCTCTTTCACTCGCCGTGGTGCGGTAGAAATGGTAAAATACAGCCTGAGAGACAACGTCTTTATGCAACTGCAGACATTATACAATGTTAGTGACCTGATGACTACCAACGCACGCCGCTGCGATATTATCTATTCCGTCTAATAAGTAGGTATCTAATAGTAAATATGGAAATCTATCCCAGAAATGATAACAGTACGCCAGGAGAAGCCAACCTATGTGTTAGGTATATAAAAGATACCGCTGCTCCTATTATATAAAAGAGACTGAATGTGGGCAGAGAAACACACAGTTCTGGTAAATTCATCAGACCAAAAAATCCGCCACGTAGACATCAACTCCAGTATCAATTTGGAAGTATCTACATCATCTGCTGGAAACAAGCTTACCAATACAAGTAATATATAGCAAAATGAGGCTATATGACACCATCCCAGTCAATGCTGTATTTGCTCTCTGGCCCACTGCGCCCCTCTTCTCTGCCTGTGTGTAAAGCAATGAACAACGATGTGACTGTGGTCGATGGAATTTATCATAAAACTGGAACTACCCACCATTGGCTCGGCAAAAAAGAGAACGACTGCTCACTGCTCAGGGCGTGCAAGGCACCGGGTTTTCTTGAAACTATTTTGTGTGATACTTGATGTACTTATTTTAATTTGTTCAGTTCGTAAGTTCTTAAAATATGCTGCCACAGCATGTTTTAAGAATTTGGGAGGAAGGAAGAATATTCAAACCATTAAAAATGGTGCACATTACCAAGTCCACATATAACAATGTTCATCACATACTTGATAATGATTTCGTCAGCAAAATGTTGAATTTTTTAAAATCCTTCCGCAATATTTGCCAAGCCCATAGAAGAAGTCTGTCAATTTTCGTAGTTTTCAGGGGTTCGGTCGAGTACAACCTATTCCCAAAATGCCTGAGACGTCAATATGCCTGAAATTCAAATCGTCTTCATGCCAAAACGTCTGAAGCCCAAATCGTCAGAGAACCAAATTGCCTGATTTTCGAATAAACCTAATCCCAAAATGATCAAAACCCAAATGGACTGGATCCCAAAATAACCGAATAGCAACATGACTGAATTTGACAGCCGCTGACATTTCTAATTTATAGTCTGTTCAAGCATTAAGTTTAATTTGAACACAGACTTTGATAATCTACTACATTTTTGAAGGATAAATAAACGTGAAATAGTTATAAACCAGCACATAATTTCGCATGCGGGAGCTCAGCAGTGGGACCCACGGGTTCCATTGGTCTTCAGCCTACCAGCGCTACGCCACAGAGGCTGTCAAAATATCTTTTTATTAAATATATAAAAAATATTTTCAGTCATTTTATGAATAAGGCATTAGGAATTTCAGGCATAGTGGGAAGAAGACATTTTAGGATTCAGCCGAATCGGGCCTAAGTCATGTTGAATTCAGACATCTTGGGAAACAGACGGTTTGACATTCGTTTATAGTGCGATCAGGCATTTTGGGAATAGGTTGTACTCAACCGGACCCGTTTTCAGTAGTTGAGCCCTGTATTTATAAGTCAGTCACTCAAAAGACGGTCTTCATAATATTTAATTTAAAAATACGAGGGGGATGATGTCAAGCGAGTTTTCGAAATGTATTGAATACAGTTTGTTTCTTTTTTTAAATAAACAAATGTTTCCTTTGAGTAAAATTCACTATCTCCAGTACTTCCGTTCCAGTTGGGATGAAAATCTTCCACCATGTTTAATAATGAGTTTGAGCTATTCCGAACTAAACGCAGACAAAGTCGCGGGTAACAGCTAGTACGTAATAAGTTCTACTACTTATATTCCTGGACTTTATTTTTCCTCTTAATAACCAAGTCGTTTGAGATATTGACAGTTCTTGTAGGAGGTCTCTATCCACCTCTCTGCACACTTCAATGACATACAGAATACACACTTGTCTGTGCCCCACTGGTGATTGTGCTGGTCTGTTCTCATCCAAACATGCACATTGAGCTTGAATCCAGCAAGATTCGCAAATGATTGCATTCACCTTAAACAGAGATCATGTTATAAGCACTGAATATTCCATTAGTCATATATAGACTACAGGCCCATGTTGAAAAAATGATGGGCCATTTGAACCACCAGGTGACCTATCTAGAACGATATAAGAGCATGAAATAATAAGATTCAGCTCTATGCCGTCACTTGTAAGCTGTCCAACTGAGTGCAGGGAAGAATTCGAAAGTACAGGTAGAGTGGGTACATTTTGGTCACATATTTTTGTACGGCAATCTTACCACCGATAGATTCATGTAAAATAATAAGAAAACGCACAGTGCCGTAAAAAAATGGTGCGCCACAAAGTCGGAATTTCTTTTTATTTTCCGACAATTACCAGAGTAAATTTGGTCATTTTATTTTGTACGGCATCTGTGTCATACTATTTCAATACTGATTCTAATCCATTATTCCGCAACGCCGTACAAAAATCATGCGACAAGGGGGAAAAATCGAGGGTTCCAATCCCCTCTCTTTCCATAGTCCAGGGGGTGATTTGACACAACATGAAATAAATTTATTTTGAAGAGGATAGATGGCGCTGCCGTCTAGTAAACACGCACCAAAGTTAGCTCCTTCGTTATTAAAAGTTTAAAAAACTATTAGTGAGTTAATAGAGGGGAAATACCTCAAGACAGATTTCTAACAAGCAGTAGTTCAAGTGCAAGCGTTATCCAGGAAATTTATCAAGAAATAGGGAGGAATTAATCGTATAATCTCTGCACAAGACGAAGTGGGAGTGTAGCAAAATAAACAAACAGTGATCCGTTTACCAATACCAACAAGTGGGGGCGATTGTTTATTTTGGTGGTGCAGTGGCCTAGCGTTTGGGAGAAATTATAATAATCACTAAATTAATAACAAAACAGTTGTTTATGTGTGACAAAAAGTGAAGAATTGTACGTACCTACCCACAATCTGGATTTTTAACAGCGCTTACCACATAACAACATCTGCGGGAACTAAACTCTAAAATCGAAGCCGATAACTTGTAGTGCAATATTTCGCTCTTCAACTACAAGTAACGATAGCCTATCACATAAGCAAGAGGGTTACACTAACAACAGCGAAGCGACGGCGGCGGCGTCAGCAGTTCAATTCTCATTTGGAGACGATTGACTTTTTGTTTCAAATTAAACCATAAATCGAACCCCATTTTACTTTTTGTATTTTTTTATTATTTTTTTTTGCCTTCTTAATTTTTTTTTGTTTTTTTTTTTTGTAATAGACGTTAAGATTTTAAACAGATTATTATTGTTTTGTTATTATTATTTAATTAATTTATATAATTTTTTTATTACTTTTCGACATTTTAAATTTGTAGGTATTTCAATTTTGCATTATAATTATTTTTATTCAATAATTATTATTACTTATTGCTGTTTGACTTTTTAATCTGTATTTTAATTTTGTATTCTAATTAATTGTATTCTAATTGATTTTTATTTATTGATGATGTTAATTATTATTGTTTACTGCTTTTGACATTATAATTGGTATTATTGTATATAACTTTCAACAAATTATTAGTAGTATCTAAGCTACATTTTGAATATAATGGTTTGTTTCCTGTGATTTTGGTTGATTTGACTAGTAAGACAAAATAAGTGGAGCCAACATGAGTGTAAGCTCTGCACAATTATTGTGCCCACACTGCCCGGGGTCTTCCCGTGTTTTCTCCGCACGCGGGCTGAGGGTGCATATTGGACGCATGCACAAGGATGTGCTGCGACTGGGTACGGTCTCACCGGTTTCTTTGACCAACGCGGGTACGTCTATGGGACAGAGTTTGTCAACTCCGTCGTCCGCTGAGAGTTCTCTGGACTGACTCGCTTCATTGAGGGGTAATGTACCGGTCCTCCGGCACATCCCTAAGGGTGCACGAAGTCAGGCGGCCGGTAGGCTGTGCGACATTATCGACTCATGCATCGGTCGCAATGGCGTGGATGAATGGGCCACTCTTCTCTTGTTTGCCTACACAGCGTTGAGAGTGCCTGCGAGGGAATCGTCCGGAAATATGACGACAAAGGTAAAGAATAATATTTTGTCGTCAGATCACGGTGACGACTTCGAAATATCAGCGTCGAAGGCGTGCACTGGCCCTCGATCTTTACAGAAGAATATCGAGTCAAAGGTCTTCGAGGGGGATCTTAGAGGTGCTGTTCGCCTTTTGATGTCCGACGATTCCTTCGCAAATCGGGATCACGGCACAATGACTGCCTTGGAGCTGAAGCATCCGGGTCCCTCACGTCCGCTTAATTTCCCTCCGGATCCGGGCCTCTCATTTACTCCGGTGATAGTCACGACAGGAGACGTGATTTCGGCTGTTGGGTCGTTTTACGCGGGTTCAGCGGCGGGCTTGGACGGAATTCGGCCAGGGCATCTCAAGGAGTTGACGTCTGTGTCGGCGGGAGAGAGCGGTAGGCGTCTTGTGGGGTGCTTGACCGGGTTGGTGAATTTCCTGCTCAGTGGTCAGTTGAACCCTCTGGTGTGCCCGTATCTGTACGGGGCCTCCCTCTTTGCTTTGGCCAAAAAAGATGGCGGCTTAAGACCTATAGCAGTCGGTAGCGTATTTCGCCGCTTAACTGCCAAATTGGCGTGCCGTGCCGTCAAGGAGGAAATGGCCGATTACCTACAGCCACACCAGCTAGGGTTTGGGACGCGTCTGGGATGCGAGGCCGCCATTCACGCCACGCGGGTCGTTATGGACCCGAAGAACGAGGGGGCAATTTTGCTAAAGCTGGATATTCGCAATGCATTTAACACCCTAGAAAGAGACGTTCTGTTGAGTGAGGTCAAAGAAAATATTCCTTCTCTCTACCCTTTCCTTCACCAAGTGTATAGACTTCCTTCTAACCTCTTCTATGAAAACAACCTCCTTCTTTCAAAGGTGGGAGCCCAACAGGGGGATCCTCTTGGTCCGCTTGTGTTTAGCCTAGCTATACATAAGGCGGTCCAAAGTCTCAAATCTGCCCTAAACGTTTGGTACTTGGACGATGGCACAATCGGAGGCAAACCGGAAGACGTTGTACAGGATCTGGAGGCCTTAGTTCCTAGCCTCAGAGACCTGGGTCTGGAGGTGAACCCTTCGAAGTGCGAGTTTTTCTCCTGCGGCACTGAGGCTCGCACATGCTTTTCTCGTCTAAGTACCATCCTACCTGGCCTCAAGGAGCTTTCTCCTTCGGACTTCTACCTGTTGGGCTCACCAATTTTTCTCTCTGCTGTTCCTAAAGCCATCTCCGTTCGAAAGCATCTTCTTCTGGCCGCTCACGAACGTCTAAAGGGTCTTTCCGCGCACGTTGCAATTGTCTTGCTCCGCATGTGCTTCGCTCTCCCAAAAATCGCGTACTTATTGCGGACCACCCCAATTTGGCTTTGCCCTGAGGAAGTCTCCTCCTTTGACGATGCCCTAAAATCGGTTGTGGAGTCGGTCCTCAACGTCAACCTAGATGGGACTCAGTGGAGTCAGGCGACCCTGCCAATCCGGAGTGGCGGTCTGGGGGTGCGTTGCGTGCGTGATGTGGGCCTCCCGGCTTTTCTGGCGTCCGCGCAGGGGGTGGCTAGCCTCGTCACTACTTTATTAAACCCTAATGGTGACGGGGCGAGCGTGCCTTTTGTGTCCGACGCTGTATCGGCCTGGTCGGCCCTCAACGGGGGTGCATCAATACCGGAACTGGGGCATCTTCAGCGAGCGTGGGATGAGGTAGGGGTGAGGCGTCTCCAAGCCCAACTATTAGACGGGGCTGCGGGGGTCGATAAGGCTCGACTGCGGGCTGTGTCACAGCCGGAATCGGGAGCGTGGTTGCAGGCGCTACCTTCTCCTCATCTGGGTACCCTGCTTGACGGCGACTCTCTGCGGGTGGCAGTGGCTTTACGCCTGGGCTGTAAGGTGTGTGAACCCCACATATGCACCTGCGGTTCCATGGTGGAAGCGGATGGCCATCACGCTTTGAGTTGTCGGCGGTGCACTGGAAGGTTTCCGCGACACCACGCTCTGAACGATATAGTCCGCAGAGCCCTTATATCGGCGAACGTACCCTGCGTGCTTGAGCCTCCGGGTCTGAGTAGGTCGGACGGTAAGAGACCGGACGGGCTGACTTTGGTGCCCTGGAAGAACGGTAAGTGCCTGCTGTGGGACGCAACTTGTGTCAGCACTGTAGCCGCCAGCCACCTTAGTCGCACCATCCACTCCCCGTCGGCCGCCGCGGATGACGCCAGCTCGAGGAAGAGACTCAAGTACGCTGAGTTGGAGCCGCAATACTACTTCGTGCCAATAGCGGTGGAGACACTGGGGAGCTGGGGCAGAGACGCGAAAAGCCTTATAAAGGCGATTGGGCAGAGGCTCATAGAGGCTACTGGTGACTCCCGTTCCGGGTCGTTCCTGGTGCAGAGGATGGCCGTTGCAATCCAGCGTGGAAATGCTGCTAGTGTGATGGGCACCTTTGCACCGGGAGCGATCAGGGGCGGGTTATTCGACTAATACTGTGTAGTATTTATTTAGTATTAAGGTGACATGATTTATATACAATTAATGTTAATTGACAATAAAGGTTAATAAATTTAAAAAAATTTTACAATATAAAAAAAAAAAAAATTTTGAAAGTATTTTATGCATAAGTAGATAATATTTTTTCATATGCCGTACATTTTCGTTGGTCCAAAGGGGAAAAAAGAAATCCATATAACGAAATGTAACGGAACCGGATGAGGAATCAGGCGAAGAAGATGATGACGACATAGGTAAATAAATAAATTAATCTTTACATCTTTAATTTGTACGTAAGACTTTGATTTTGACGAATACATATTTATGTTTCAGAAAATAATAGAGAAGATAATTCGGACGTCGATGAAGACGTTGATTCCGATAACAATTCAGCAACTAATTCCGATACTGAATAATTTGAAGAAAATCCATATTTTTTATTATCATCATTAAATTTATCGAATTTTTCTAAAAAATGACCATTTGTTTTATTATTATCATTCAATATATCGATTTTTTCTAAAAATGATTGTTTTATTTATGCACATCATTACAATGAAACAAATCAATTATATGTATGTATCAATAATGTTTGAAGTATATATTAAATCAAAAAGTATATAAAACTGTTGATACTGGGATTGACAGTTTCAATTCTTGGACATAATATACACACCGTTTTGAGTTCAGTTAGACGTCATAGTGATTTTATCATATTATCAATTGTTCTCTTCAAAAATATGTTAATGCCGTACTGTATCAGATGGCCATAAAGTACCCTTAAAACTGTAGCGTCACTTTTATCAGCCTAAAAGATATGGTCTGCATAAAAATGTACGGCATCATATTTTCCTAATTTATCTATGTTAATACTATTTAAAACAAGGGATAAATCGTAGAAAACTGCTATATTTCATTTATCTATGATATTTAAATTTTTACAATAATTTGCTAAATTGCAGTTTTTGTATTTCTCTATAATTTTTTTTACAACGGTTTCCTTTGAACGGCAATACTATATAACAATTGTATTTTACAATATCATGTTAAAAAAAAAGTTCCCGTACAGGATCAAATGATTTTACAGCTTTATAAATCAAGGATACAATGAAATTAAGATAATTATTGATATACATTCAAATGAACAATCATTTTTTGACGGCATTATTTTTAATAGTACTTTTGAGTGCTAGATAATGTTTTATAACCAAAGCCGTACTTTTTCAAATCACCCCCTGGACTACGGAAAGAGAGGGGATTGCAACCCTCGATTTTTCCCCCTTGTCGCATGATTTTTGTACGGCGTTGCGGAATAATGGATTAGAATCAGTATTGAAATAGTATGACACAGATGCCGTACAAAATAAAATGACCAAATTTACCCTGGTAATTGCCGGAAAATAAAAAGAAATTCCGACTTTGTGGCGCACCATTTTTTTACGGCACTGTGCGTTTTCTTACTATTTTACATGAATCTATCGGTGTTAAGATTGCCGTACAAAAATATGTGACCAAAATGTAACCACTCTACCTGTACTTTCGAATTCTTCCCTGCACTCAGTTGGACAGCTTACAAGTGACGGCATAGAGCTGAATCTTATTATTTTATGCTCTTATATCGTTCTAGATAGGTCACCTGGTGGTTCAAATGGCCCATCATTTTTTCAACATGGGCCTGTAGTCTAATAGGCTAGTTCTTCATGAACGTTACACACATCAGTTAAAATAAATTGTCATATACAAAAGTTGACATAATTTTCTACGGGATTAGGTACACTCGTAGTAATTTCTATTCTATAGCAGCTATCACACAGCTTGTTAACGTTAATTATAATAACAATTTCAAAAGAGCGAGAAATAACGAATAGGTACTTACTATTTGTGGTGCGACCCATTCACGTATACAAGCTAGTATCACTGCATCGTTCAATAAATGTCTGCCTATAATATTGCACCGATCGGTAGCGATTCCACAATTCACACAGAGACTCATTGTGATAGCTTTCAGCCGATGTGGTAAAGTCTAGTCCAGTTTTAAAGCCAAGGTCAACAAATGTAGCAAATAACGGTGTCCGGTAATCAAGCAAGGGTCAATTAGTTCGAAAATCATATACAATTCACAGAATAAAAGCAACAAAACACAATGATCTCAGGGAGCCGAAGGAAAGCGAATGCGACATTTTCAATGACAGGAATGAAAATCAGTGAAAATGACATATGATGTTACAGATTATTATGAATTCTAAATGATCGATTATTTACATAGACTTTGAATACACTACGATTTTTTACAATCGATATTTTGACTTCCATTATGAAGGAGACAGGTGTCTTTCTGATTAGTGAACTGAATAACGAAAATAAAGATGCTACATAGATATTTTGAAATCATTTAATAAAGCCACGAATTTTAAATTCATAGTTATTAGTTATCGATTCGATTTCATAATCGAATCGATAAAGCAAGTATAATTATAGCGCATTTACGAAGATCGGATTAAGTATTACATTCAACGTTTACGAAGCTTGTTGATTAATGAAAATCACATTTTTAAACTTTTGTCGCACTTGGCCATTGCTGATTGTAATGAAGTCTTAACAAAATTATAACACAAAATAGACGAATTTTTTGAGGTAGGTTTGATGTCTGTGCACTCGGGCCCAAAATGGGGTATCTCCTTTGAATCATATCGGGCGTGTCTCGGTAGCCGAATTGGTCAGGCATTCCCCTGTAAGGGAAAGACTGTGGGTTCGAGTCCCGCCCGAGAAGATTATTTTTCTCTATGTATTCGATTTGTATAGTTAGCATACTTAATGCTGTAAAAATTCCTTCAATTGTTTGGGCGCAGTTATCAAAAATCAATGTTTAAAAATGATTGTAACATCATTCATTGATTCCGATAGTTCGTAAGAAAATCGGTGGATGACGCCACGTCGCCTTAAAGACGTATAAGATGGGAAATTTGAATCATATCGGGCGTGTCTCGGTAGCCGAATTGGTCAGGCATTCCCCCTGTAAGGGAAAGACTGCGGGTTCGAGTCCCGCCTGAGAAGAGTATTTTTCCCTATGTATTCGATCTTTCTCCTCCACTTCGCACGATCTTGGGCGTCCAGGTTAGTGAGACTGTTTGCACGCATGTCATCCTTTACGACGCCAAGCCAGCACTTCTTGGGCCTACCCCTTCTATCTGGACCCGGTGGGGCTGCCATTGCCAGGTATTTGTAACCCACGTAGTTGGGCGATTACTGCTAGATGTGGCCGCACCAGCGGAGGCGGCTCTCTTGCATTTTATTAAGGCTGCCGTGGAGACATAAAAATAACGTTATCTACCTACAAAAGGATTAAATGTTGCACGGTGGAGCCCGGTCTCTGCTCTTCGATACCTTCATTCCACCGTTTGACTCCAACCCTACGCCTGGCTCTTAATCAGTAGATGTACCTGTTTGCAGGTGAGGTTGACTTTGACCCGTAGTTTTAGGTGTGGTCCCATACATTCATGTCAGTTTCTTGCAAATGATCTTTTTCCAAATCGTGACCTATTGAAAGTCATGCTCGTATAACTCAACTTTCGTTCCGAAACATAATTATCGACAGAACGTGATTTATGTTACTTGAAAACAAAATATGAGCGTACTTTACAGGATTTCGGAGAATGAACTTACTTATTGAGATTTAGAGAACGCACACGTTGAGGACGACAACCGGTTGGCGGTAGGAAGGTACATGAGTTGAGAGTTGAATTTATGCTGTATTTTTTTCCTTTCATGTAACAAATTATGATAATAACTATGGTTTCAAATAATTAATTGTATTATGATTGATATTTACTGAATTTCTTTGACAGCCTCTGTAAGGTGAGGGTACGTGATGGTAGTGAACGCGCCCGCTACGCAGGAGGCGCGAATACAATCCCCGCTCAGTGCACTGCAAATATTTGTATATCCATGAATAAGTATGGATATTTGTATTGGTCTGGTCGTGCCTCGGAGGGGAACGTGAACGGTTCCTGTTGCCATACGAGCATCTCTGGCAGTGGTTGCGGATAGTTGCAGCCCTAAAAAGTCCAACAACTGGTCTAACCGCAATGCTTCAATATCGCCATTAATCGCTTCTCGGAAAATATCGAAGTTCAGCCAAACCCGCAGTTAGTCTGGAAAAAGAGGACCCCAGAATCCTAGCTGAAATCTTTTTACTGGCTGTAAATTTATATCTGTGGTATTTCACTCAGTGCAAATATTTGTATGCATGAATTTGGCTATTTGCATTGGTCTGGATGTTTATATTTATAATATGTATGTATTTACAAAAAAAATGTATAATATGTATGTATTTACAAAAAAGCGGTCTGGATAGCGTTGTGAAGAATGTTAAGGTATATTTATTTTTATTTGCAGCTCAAAAGCAGACTGCCAGCTGGCGAACGCGCGTGCAATTGCAGTATCGTCACTTTCAGGAAGAAAGCGGTGAGTAGCCATCCCGCATGTAGTGGGTTTTACTAAAAATTATGTCCCATGGTTGAAATAATTATGATATCGTAGTGTGCCGGATGACAGCATGATACACGGTGTGTCACTGTAAAAACACGTTCAAATATGTTTCATCTATTCAGTAGTATACCCGCACCCACATAGGTAGGTAAATAAATTACCACGTAACAGGATATTAGGTGAAATGCATTTCAGCTAACGTGTCTTCGTTAAACTCCATCTAAACGCTATTTTTTATACATAAAGTAATTCAAGAGGAAAGGTTATATGTAAAGATACATTATGTACCTACATAATCAGAATATCTACGCGGGCAGAAAGGTAGTATACTTAAAAGTACTAACGATAACAGCAATGTTATTAACAGCATTTTATTTACCGGTTGCCATACGAATGTATGTGGCATTCATTATGTGCCTGAAGCCTGAAAAAAATCGATAGCCAGTTCAAAGTACAGAACTTTAATATCCTTTGGCTTTGGACTGGTCATTCACCTCACGAAAAATGTGGAAGTCAGTTCGGGCGTCAGTTGGGAAAATATTCGGAGTGTGACAAATAAAAAAGAGGTCTGATTTTTAAAATTGAAAAGCTAAATGGATTGTGTCGTTGCCTGTACACGGTGTACACATATGTTTCTATTCATTTTGTACAGGCTTGTAGTACCTACAAAGTAATGTATCAAATTAGTTGAAAAGGCTAACGAGCAAGCAATGCTAATTAGTATGGCGGATTTGTGTTTTAAAGCCAGTTACGAGTTAAGGGGAAGCTTGTTATGTTTTTTTTTATACCACCCACTCCATGTTCTAGTTTTTTTTGCTCATTAGGTTTATTTCTATTTCACTTTTAGCTTTTTTAAAAATGTCACAGTTCTAATTACGCACAGAGCTAATTGTGAGGGATACCTACTTATAGGGCCTAGCCAACCACAATTCCAAGCTATTGAATACGCTGATTGACCGACGACGTTCTAAGTTCAAACCTATTAATTCTGTGTTCTGGCTGGCTGGAATGTCAGATGGCGATGGCTCCGATAAATCAAAACTAATCAATTGAAGTACTATTTACTGTTGATTGATGGCACTTGGTGGAAATCATTGTTACACACCATATTGAGAACACTTACGTACTTTTTTCTTTGTATTTATTATATTGAACCTGGAAAAGTACAAGTGTTCTCAATATGTGTATCAATTGAAGTCTTTTAATGGACTTAAGCTCCAAGAATAATAATACATATACATCAACTAATTTGTTGGTATTATTAAGGGGATGCGTAAACTTTATACCGTAATAGGCATCAATCAATCCGTACGTGACTGAAGATAAACACCTCTACAGCGTCTGCAGATAAAACAAACTCAGTCGGAGTGTCTCGCGTCGATATGATGTAGACTTTGCTTAAATAATTAAGGCTGAATTTCACTGATAAATATGAACACATTTAAAATACAATATTGTTTTATATCAATGAATTTCATTATAGTTTTCATCAAATATTCTTCTATCATGGCGATGGCATCGGCCCTCAAATTATCTTCTCCCAGTGTGCTGCCACCTGTATTGCGTTCTCGGAGGCGCACATAAGGTCCTGCGGTGTACATGTGTATGGGCATTTAACACATGTCAACAGATGGGCCATTGTCTGTGGAGTAACTCCACATTCACATCGCAGGTCCACCCCCTCCGAGAACCCCCATCTGGCCCGGCATTCCTTGCTTCGGCCAACCCGAGTCCGGAGTCTGTTTAAAGACTTCCATCTGGTCCAGGGCAGATCATGTCCAGGAGGGAGTTCCTCCGAAAGCGGGACGAAAGGAGTTGGTAGTGGACCCTGTGCTCTCCAGTGTTCAGTTCTGGTTTGAGAGGGGTCACCGACAATTGGGCCAACGCACGCCCAGAAACTCCTGCGGCTTTTCAGCCTTAGTGGCACTTGAGGGTGACCACTAAGGGGGTGTCGCCGGTCAATCAAATAAAAACTACGTAACGATACAAACCAAGTAATCTATACTTGCATATATATCAATTTAGTCTATCGCAGTCCATTGCTGGACATAGGCCTCTCCAAATGTTGGGAGACTTTGGCCCACTGTTTCCACAGTAGCCAGATGGGTTGGTATAGCATTTTATTTCGGGTTCTCCTTCTCTCGCAGTGATATCCACTTCACCATACGCCCTTGTACAAAAATGAACGAGTTATATTTACTTTAAGTCTAAGTAGGGATATGTAACATGAATACAGCTATCTGATCCAAGGGAAGCATGATTTAACTTAAGTAGTGGTCCTAGACTGAGCGACGATCAAACCCGCGACCACCTTCGTAGCGATCAAATGCTCTACCAAAACCTATAAACATACATTACATTACATAGAATCACGTTTTTATCCCCTGAGGGTTAGGCAGAGGTGAATTAACACCCACATTTCACCAATCATTGTATTTGGTCCCACGTAATAGGGGGTGAGCCTATTGCCGTATTCCGGGCCCTCTTGTTTACTCAAGCCATGCATTTAAGGCTGAGTCTAGGCTGTATATATCTGTCTGCTGTTAAACAGCCCTATCCCTTAGTCACCTTGTACGACACCGCATGGGATGAGATGGGGTTAAATTCTATTCTGCCAGGAACCACGCGGCACCTATAAACATAGTTACCAAAATTCAACAATCCCGAGTAACCTTCGCCTTAACTGCATCAACACTCCACTTAAACCTTTAAAAGTTATTGCCCTGAAGAGTCAGCTCATTTAGTAACGAGTATGTACTTGAGTGACTATGTAGAAGACTCTTAAATACCTAAGTAATATTGTGCTGTAACTTTTCGTTGATGTGAAAATACCAGTTGTGGATTAAGGGTAAGTTTTTTTTTACTTAAGGATAGCAACCTACTATGGCGTGTTATAAGAGAGATTGATCTATGCCTGCACCGTGTTTAAAGATCAGTATAATCACAGTATAACGACAAGTTTACAACTTCATATGAAAAGGTACCTATAAATAGATACAATTTGAAGGAAATATAATCTCGAACGTACACATTGACTCCTTTCGCGAGCCTTTTGCCTTTGACAAACGGATAAACTTTATGTATACCGTTTGATAATGTACTTTCCTATGACTAACGATACATACGTACATACATAAATACAATCATTATTGAAAATCCCCGAAGGGGGACAGCAGAGGTGTATTAATATCCACATTTCTAACTAACGAAATAAGTAAGTACTTCTGTTAACGTGATTTAATAGAAATATTGACAAAAACGAAATCAAAATTTTGTATCGGACAGTAAAATAGAGTGAAGTTCGTCAGGAAAATTGACTCGCTCAGGCGGGACTCAAACCTGCGACCCTTCCCTTGAATATTCTGACCATTGAGCTATCGAACTTGCCTGAATCAATTCAAATTTTCTGTCATATATGTAAAATTGAGCTTTACTCTCGGTGTTGGCAGCTTCAACGGTAGTTGCAGAAATACCGACATATATACAAACACTACGTCTATGTTTCTCTAGGGTAGGCAGAGACTAGAGCCCGCCATTTAAATCTATCCTTATTTCACGAGCCACTACTGTCATTACAGCTGAAAAACTAATCCATACTTCCATACTTAATATTATAAATGTGAAAGTAACTCTGTCTGTCTGTATGTTACGCTTTCATGCTAAAACCACCGAACCGATGTTGATAAAATTTGGTATAGAGGTAGATTATACCTTGAGAAACGAAATAGGCTATGTTTGGTCGCGATAACCGACATCCACGCGGGTGGGCCGCGGGCAAAAACTAGTAAACAGTAATAATAAGCGAACTGGGGGCCTACCACAACCGTTTACAAAACAGTCTTATTGCAGGAGAGTTTTGTGTCAAGCTTAAAGTAATCTTGCTTATATTCGTACCACAACCGTACATTGTGCATGTCATGTATTCCTGCTTAGTGCTTATGTGACGTCAAATTAATTTTAGTTCATTTAATTCGTACCATGACGAGATTTTAGAGCAGTATTGTATTTAACATTATTGTTTTTATGTCAAATTTAGCCGTTTTAAAAAAGTTGCTAGGTAGCAACTTTTTTATTATTGTTTTGCAAAATACTGCTCAAAAAATCATTTTCGTAACCCAAAAAGCAAGTAAACCGTATTTATATACATTAACTTAAACAAGAAATGGTCAAGCTGACTATTATAGCGGTTTAAAAGTACTTTTTATTGTGTTCCACGGATACCTCCCTGTTTGGCCAACACGGCCATTATATCTAACTCAACCGACTAAAACCGCACGCAGTTTCAATTAGGTGGATCAATAAGGCATTTTCGTCACCCACGCTCAGTCTTCTCCGGTTTTTAGCTAGCATGGTGCCCAGTGAGAAGACTCGCATCCCGGGAAACGCCTATAATTACAAGTATAAATTGTATAGAAGAATGCATAGAAATTGCTTAGATATTAAGCAAACAAATACAATTCTAAAAATTACAAGTATTTTACTTCAAAGTAAAAACTTCTTTTTAAAAAGAACTCTATGGTCTCTAAAAAAGAAATCACTGACATTACGCGTAGGGCTTGACTCCAGGGAAGATTTCAGTATCCGGTGATTTTTCTCTAGGTTTAATAAATCTTCGAAAAGCCTCCGGACATTCTTCGATTACGCGGGAGTATATTTAGTCAGTTTCGTAATTTTTTTAAGTACCTACCCATTTGAGACATTGTATTACTATTATTATCATAATCCTCTTATTAAAACATTATGAAAACGTCCAATTTGTAGACTAATGAAATCAACTTATTACCGAATTTGTGACCGGAATACGGCAATAGGTGGAGCGACCGAATGCAATGATTGATGAAATGTGGGTGTTGATGTTAATTCGCCTCTGCCAAAACACTCCGGGGATATAGGCGTGATTATATGTATATATTACCTACTTTTTAATAAATGCACGAACATCTATACATCATATACTTCGATAAAATCGTATCGCTATGGAATCTAATCATATAATCAAAAATATATAGTAAAATAGTGTTCATGAAAAAAGGCGAATATTTAACTCTATATAAAATCTCCGGAGTTTTTGAGAAAGATAACCGGTTGTTCGCAAAAATCTCCAGAGGTGCTCCGGTCTTTTTGTCTCCGGAGTACAGCCCTAATGCGAATGAATTATTGCAAGGAATACATAACTCTTTCTAAATAGTTCATTCATTTCCGTCAATAAGCAGGAATAAAATAAAACATTATTGTACGCTCATGGTACGAATTTGAGTAAGGTTATTTTTGTGCCTGCAACAAGCCTGCAAACAAGGAAAAGAGAGATCGCTGTACGTTCTGTCATACTGTGTAGCGCCATCTCTTTCTCACACAAAACGGAACAACATTCACGTAATTTGTAAAACGTTTTTGATATAAATACTCTTTTATGTAACTGGCAGGATATTGAAAGAAAAAAAAAGAAAACTATCTGTCATCTGACATTAAAATAATTTTATTATGACATTTTATTTTACACCTACACCGCAAATAATATGTAAAGCCTTGTAAAGCCATTAATAATTTTATAGTTTAAATTGCCTGGGCATTTTGATCAAATCATGCAAATATTATCTATTTATATTTTATATGTACTATTTAAAGTGGTAGTAGAGCGGGGTTGTTACTTGTAAGCTGAGAGTCCGAAGCAACGAGCATCTACTATGTTAACTGCTTATGCTGAATGAAGAATATAATTATTATTATGTCGCTATCCGAAGCTGTGAAAGAGCTCTCCGTCTAAGGCTACTGCTGAAAGACGCCAGTGTTCGATGAATGTGAATGATTTTCAGTGATAACCAAGTGGCATTGAAGCTATGTGAAAATGCTCTATCCTAAGTAGCAAATTAAAACACATCGACCTAAGAAAGCATTTCTTTGTTATACAACGTGGAATAATTAGTGTGCGATACAAAGAATCTTCAAATGCCTCAACATCTAAACCTAAGTAAACGCAGTATTAGTGTTGTTTTGAACCCTCTTTGTGACAAGCATGCAAACTTAAGAACAAAATACAATTCATTCATATTCAATGTCTTCATAACAATCGTGAATTTTGTATTGTAGGAACCTACTTATGTAAAATTTTATTTTCTACCGCAAATATAAAGCCGTAATAATTTTATATGTTTTTAATTGTCTGGGCATTCATGATCACATCATACAATTATAACAGGTGCAAGGGGTGCGAGGCAACGGGTCCTAGGGTCAAGTTTTATTTCAGCACATCGATAGCACCGTTTCGAGTGCGATACGTATGACGGAGTGGCACCCGAATTAAGAATACTGCTTGAACTTGACGACATTCAAGGCTCTCGAGTCCCAAGGTTAGATAGAGCTTTTTAGTGCATTCCACAATGGGACAGATTTTCATTATCTACCCATTTATTTTGGTTATACCTATTCAGTAGGTAGGTATTCTTAGGACAAGGTTTGTGTGAAAGATTTGTATCTAAAAGTATATAGGTAATTCATAGCACCGGGGTGAAGCCAAGGCGTGCAGCTATGTTGTTATTATATTAAGATCGTTGCTGTGAGAACCGAACCGATGTCACTTGATGACATTAAAATGGACATGCGCACTGATGCTCTGTCACAACAAAGTGCCCAAAGGCGCAAAGTGCCCTCCCCGTATCCGGGGCTAGATGGGGACACTAGGGTCCCCACAACTCGAAGGGGGCCATCTCGAAAGAAGGATAAATGGTCCTGGGTCTGCCGGGGTGCGAGAGATATGCTTTTGGCAATCTCACCTCCGGCAATCAAGGACCCAAGACGGCGTGCGTTTTGGTCGGTTCGAGTCCGACATAACCGGCTCCACCGGCTCCGTGGGAGTGGAATCCGTGGGGATTTTCCACACTATAAAAAAAGGCTTTGTCACAACAAAGAGTACATTTTTGTAAAATGCACACTGCACATCCTTTTGTCTTTTAGTTGGCTTCTATTATCTAGATCTCCGCGCCACCCGCTCTAATAGCTCAAATTCTAATTAAATAATGCTTGATACTCGCAGCTTGATAGATATTTACACTTAACGGTCATCACCTCATCGACATCATTACAATCGACTCTCGCTCCGGATCGTTTTTGGTGCTGAGGCTGGCCATCGCAATCCAGCTTGGAAACGCGGCAAGTGTGATGGTGGAAGCAAGCGTACAAAGATGGTTATTCGATTAATATAGACACCATATTATTTATTTAGTAGGTATTACATGGAATAATTTATAAAAGCAATTATATTTGTAAAATAGTTATTATTATAACTGGATCTTAATGCGGCCTTTCGAGCAACCGTTGAACTCTTGAAATAGCCATCATGCATATTATTATTTGTGCGTGGTTGTTCACTCAGCTTATGCTATGGCTCTCGCATCAGTTGCCTATAAAATGGTAATGCAATGAACACCTAGAAAAAAACAACTATGTTAAGAACATGACATATTTACGAAACTAATAGTGGTCAATCACACATTACAATACATTAGCGTGTACTTAATTCAATATAAATATAGGCTTACCTTAGTCTTTACAGAGAACTCTGTAGATAGGGATTTTCAACAGTGTGGACTCTATTCATCACTCTGTGGGAGTCTCTTTCGCTTATTGTACCAATTTCATATAGGTAATGGAAAGGGTCTCATTTTAATCGCGACTGCATTCGATGACGATTTCGTGAATAAGCAATATTAGCATAGCTTTTAGAAGCTGATAAACTCCTCGAATATTGTTTTTTCAATCGTTGTTTGTAACTATTGACTTTATTAAGGATGTCATATTTGACGCTGAACGAACAAAAGGAACGAAAACTATGGGTGACGTCCCAAAACTGCTAATTTAAACAACATTATTGTAATATTGCTTTAAGAGGTCATGGTACCAAAACACGAAGTAAGATTGAAATAATACTGCTTTAAGAGGTTGTGGTTGGCCCCCTGCAGGCTTCAAAGGTTTATATTATCATCATCATTTTCTTAGTAATTGCCAAAGTCTTTGTCAACCGTCAATGTCATACTAAAAAATTCCCTACCGGTCATAAATTCCTTTTATTACTTTTGAATGAAATAGCTATACCTAATATCCTCAATAAAACATTTGTTTCGCCACAGCTCATCTACCGTGTTATGGACAATTTGTTGACACGTGAGCCAGTATTATACCTGCCTGGTTTTCCTTATACATCCTTGTGTTAAAATATGATTTAAATGAATAGTTTGCTTCGAAGAAGAATCACGTGTCAGTTTTAGGTGTAATTATCAAGTATGAACATTATAGTAGGGCACTCGTAGAAGGAAATTCGGCAGTGACTCGAGCGCGTCAGATTAAGCTAGGGGAAGCTAGTTACACATTCACCAATTCCTCCAGCTGAAGAAATTGGTGAATATGTAACTAGCCTTCAATACGGGTGGGTGCGCAAAAAAAACTTTCAACGAATTTATACCCACGCGTCAGATTAAGATAAGGTAGATTAGTTACTAGCTAACAAGTGTCTATTTTGAAAATCTCGCGATTTAAACGTAACCTATGGGCGTGGGAAGCTTGCAAAGAGCAGTCTGTATTTACTATAACTCCGTATTTTTTGTTTATTTCAGAGCTAAACAAACTAGAATAACCGAAAAACATTAAATAAGACTAATACAAAACGTTATTTAAGATGGATGATTTATGTACTTCCTCTACCACTAAAAGTGGAAACTTTATATGCCATTATTCTTTCTATCATCTGATCTACCAATTCTACTAGGCTTCCGCGACGCTCAAGTAAACTACATTTTTTTCTATGTGGCCTCCCTACCTATTAGCATGTCAAATCTCGAAGACCTGAATAGATTTTCTTAAAGATTATGGCTGAGAATCATCTTGGTTACATCAGCTTTCAAACAATATATATAGTTTAGCTGACCCGGCCAACTTCCTACCACCAATTATTTTCCACCCACGTGGTGTCCGATCCCGTTCCCGCTGTACCCTCTTATACATTGATAATAGTTCTAAACAGCAACAGAAATTACCACACTGTCAGTTCCGCGTATATGCCGATGCAGGCCGAATATGTTGACTTTAATGATCTCTTGAGTAGTAGCGTGATGATATATTAGCCTATGTGTTATTCTGACGTATAAGCTATATTATTGTAAACTTTTATGAAAATCCATTCAGTAGTTTTTACGTGAAAGAGTAACAAACATCCATCCTTACATACATCCGTCCATTCTCACAAACTTTCGCGTGGATCCATTAACATTCACTCCTCTAAGAGCTACGATGGTCCGAAAGATACTTCTTACACAAATCTAAGGATATTTTATCTTATAACTAGTTAAGTGGTCTGTGATTACTTGATTTCCATATACACTCTTTTGCAAAAAAAAAACGGGCACCTAAGGAAATTTACGTTCTGAGGTCGATTTTAGTTAATTAAATGACATTTATTTCTTTGACGTAGTCTGTATACTTATAATCGTGTAAATTAATGCGCGTGAAGTGAATTCGAGCAATTAAAAGAAAAAAAACCCGATGGATTCTTTAAAATCGATGTACACGCCCAAACAATAAGAAGTGGTCGGCAATAAAGACAAGTTTTTTTTTTACTTTTTTTAATTAAATAAAGTTACAAATGTAAAAACCTAATAACGAGTGTGACCTCCTCTTGCCAAAATCACAGCTTGAATCCTTCTGGGCATGCTTTCCACGATGTTTTTAATAACGTTTTGAGGAATACGTTCCCACTCTTCTGCAATAACTCTTTTTAGCTCCCTGATGTTTTGTGGAGCAGGTTGCAATGATCTTACCCGTCTCTTTAGTCCCACACATGCTCAATTGGATTGAGGTCAGGACTTCGAGCTGGCCAATCTAAACGACGGATCCCAACTTCTTGCATGTACGCTTCCACGTCGCCAGAACGGTGCGGGCGAGCATTATATGTCTCTAAATGTTCTCAAATTTTTCAAAATGCCCAAACTTTGTTTAACTGTCAGGTAGTGTTAAAATTAACACTGCTTTTTAAAATATTCTGTAGATGAAAGTCAAATTCACCGGCCTTCATACAATCAGATTAAGAGCTTAATGTAATTGATACTTAGTCAGGTGCAATTAAACATGTGACTGGTAACACAAATTAATCTGTAATGTAACCACAACATGTTTTTACTTAATCTCAGGCGCCGAGGTGTTACAAAATTCCTTTATTATTGTTTTATACATTGATATATATCTTTAGTCTCAGTAATTCGGTTGCTAGTCCGGTTGACCGGACTACTGCGACTATTTTCAGTAGCAGTAGTCCGGTGGTAGTTCGGTTTATCGTAATAATTAGATTAGTTCGGTTGTCAAACATAACTCGAACTTCTGCTATTATTGAATAGCAGTAGTCCATTGGACTAGCAACCGGACTACTGAGACTAAAGCGGTATGTTACTGATTTGTATATTAAAAAAAAATCAACATTTCCGTGAACTGTAGGAGGCTGCCACTAATATCCATACTAATATTATGAATGCGAAAGTAACTCTGTCTGTCTGTCGGTCAGTATGTGTCGACATCCACGCGGGTGAATCCGCTGAGGTCTAAGCTTTTGACGATAGCACAGGGTGCCACTACGGTGGACGAGCTCAAATACACCAAGCTTAGATTATTACAAAACAATCCTTTTATTTCTTGCGATTTAGATCCAAGATGGTTCAAGCTATACCTAAATTAACTACGTATTACCACCTGCCGCCCAAACTCATACACCTCCTTTTGTACAAGTTCTTTACAATTCTATAATAGGACTTAATACTGAATTACCATGTTCTTAAAATAACTCATTCAGTGATTCACTCATCTAAGGTCGTGGGAGTTTCATCTCGTTTGCAGGGCTTCCCTTCCATCCTTTGTCCATGATAGCTAATTTAAGATTGATTTTATTAAAATCGGTAATTTATTTTAATAATATTAAACCTACCTATCGGCATCCGCAAATACGATTATGGTGCTTTTTGAAGTTTATTCATTTCTATGATGGAGGTACTGTAGATGGAATATATCTCAAAATGGTCTTAAAACTTTCGTATTAAGAGGAAATCAAACTGTTTTATTTATTTATATGATATTATTGTCCAAAGTAAAGTTCTGAACCAAATATCATAAGAATCGTTCAACTGGAAGGGGTATTTGAATGAATTTTTTATAGCAGCATTTATTATGCTAACTTTTAAGTTAGAAAAACATCGGAAAAAATGAAATGCTCAAGTGAGACTCGAACTCACGACCTTTCCCATACAGGGGGAATGCTCTTCCAACTGAGTTATTGAGCCACACCTGAATCATTTCAAATTTTCCTTCTCTTTGTATCCGTCTTTAAGGGCAACGGTGGAGCCATCTACCAACATTCTTACGAACTGTAGGAAACAGTTCGAGTCTCACGTGAGCATTTCATTTTTTCCGATGTTTTTCGAAAGTTGAGTACGTTGTACGTCAACATCTTTCTGATGCTGACTGTACATGTATATTATGAATTCATATTCATAATCATATCATATCAAAAAAAACTTTCATAAGTTTTTTTTTAATTTTTTTTAATTATTAGGCATTACCAATGACTTTTCGATGCTTTTCGAAGTTATGTGTGTATTTATAGCAGGTTTATAAGTGCCCGCTTAATGGCAATAGGCTCGCCACCGATTACATTGGGACCTAAACATAAACTGGCGAAATGTGGGTGCTAGGACCTCTGCCTACCTCTTCGGGGAATACAGGCGTGAGTTTATGTTATGTAATGTATTAGGCATATCCACTATATTATACGGCATAATTTATAAATGTTGTGTGAGACAGAGGTATATATGTATATCCAACCGGTACGTATTTGTTTATTCTCACGCAAAAACCGCTGAACTAAAGTGCATAGTTATACTTAGATATAAGTCTGGACATAGGCTACGTTTAATCCCAAAAATAGCTTGCTATGAGTCACGGGTTGATCTATACGCTTGACCCCGCTCATGCTCCACACCATTTTCATCTCCATGACACACGGATCCTTGCTAACCAGTCACATAATAAAAACAACAAAATCTGGTCACGAGGAACATAATGCAAGGTCATTGACATCATTACATTCCCCAACTGGCTGCAAAAAAAAAATTGAACAGGAATCACGGTGAACTTCATACAGTTTTATTGCGTGCCAATAATCCCGCTACATTGATGAGCAATTATAAAAATATTTTTTCCTGTTGCAATTCAATGGACGCAATAAATTTTAAATAACTGCTTTCATAAGTATTTACCTAATTAAATAAATAAATATTCCACAACATTCTACACAACTATCTAGACCCATGGTAATGTGTTATGGAATCTAGAATGCGGATAAACATACATAGATACTTTTTTTTGTAAATACGTACATATTATACATAGAAACACCCAGACCAATGCAAATAGTCATATTCATGCATACAAATATTTTCACTAAGCGGGGATCGAACCCGTGCCTCCTGCGTAACAATCGCGTTTACTACCGCCACGCCGCAGAAGCTGTCCGAATTGG
Organism: Eilema sororculum; assembly: GCA_914829495.1. Taxonomy (NCBI): domain Eukaryota; kingdom Metazoa; phylum Arthropoda; class Insecta; order Lepidoptera; family Erebidae; genus Eilema; species Eilema sororculum. The sequence goes on from OU618532.1 coordinate 8,721,692, forward strand.
TGAATGGCCACCATGTTCTTATATAAATATATCTGTTTAAGGGTATCATTGCTTCATTGACGTAATATTTATTATAAGGACCAATATTGTTTCGTGCGGCCACTGTCGATCTAAACCCGACTAAAATTGCACGTTTTTATATACCAGGGACTATGTACCTACTTGAGATACCTATTAATAGATAATATAGCTTATGTTTTGGCAGATCGGTAAATAGAGAATAAGGCTTGTTCCGGTTTTGTAGCGTTCTTTTTATCATTCTACAGATTGATATATTCTTAGAGTGGTTAAAACCAATGCTACAGTTTCAATATACTTACCTGTCTATACCTACTAGTCATAAAGCTGGAGAGTACTTTTAAACGCACTAATCTCTGTGATTATTGGTGCGATTTTTAAAAAAGTCTCCACGATTGACCAGTTTGTGGGAAAGGTCATAGCTAGGGTTGCCAACCGTCCCGCTATATGCGGGACGTTCCGTTTCTGAGACCCATAACAAGACGGCCCGCTCAGGGTATGAGCGGGACGCTAAATATCCCGCATTTCGGAAAAAGCAACGCACGACATCAAATGCCCACGTCTATCGCCTATAGCCGCGGCCATAGATTAATTATATGGCCCCGAGCCGACCGAATCGATGAGTATACGACAACAAGAGTACAACACAGAACAGATGACGAATTTTTTGGTTTCATTTGTACAAATGCAATAAGAATTTTCCGATGATGATAAAGAGTCAATGAAACTGAACCTTATTGCGTGGTATAATAATGTATTGAAAATATATTGATGACCACTGCGATTTTTCAGAAAGCAATTACTTAACTTCCATACGCTTATTTGCATTAGAGAGTTTTGTAAAAGTTTTGAAAATTTTGTCGGTTTATCTGTCTGTCTGCCTGTCTGTCTGTATGTTACGCTTTCACGCCTAAACCTCTGAACGGATTTTGATTAAATTTGGTATAGGGGTAGAATAGACCATGAGGAAGGACGCGGGATAACCGACATCCGGAGCCTCGGGCAATAGCTAGTAGTCTATGAACGGTTTTTTTGTATATGTTTACTATTACCTATTTACTTAACTAATAAGGTGTTTTATTTTACCTCTCATCCTGCTTTGCAAAGAAAAGTTCACGTTTTCTGTATACTAAACAAAATTCAGAAGATCCCGCTTTTTAAATCCTTTGTCCCGCATTTGAAATCAAAATTTCCCGCAAATTCGTATTTTGAAGTTGGCAAGCCTAGTCATAGCCTATATAATATAACATCAGTAACACCACGCCCTGACCCTTACGAGCCAAATAAAAATACAAAAGTTGAGAAAGATACGGATGGACAGGCGTTGCAATGCGTTGGTATTAGACCCAAGCACCTACAGAGGTGAAAACTTGAAGCAAATCTAGAATTTTATAAGCACAAGCAGTTTCAACCACTCTATGAAGATATAAACCTGAAAGTCCAAGAGCACTTTCAAATCCCTAGGCAATCCGATCTTAGCACTCACTTCTTTTTCCCGACACGTGACCAAAACAAACACCAGGTTTATTCTGGTAGTATTAGAAGGTTCCTTCAGGGTCGGCAGCATGAGTGTGACGCCCTTGATATTAAGAAAGTCCATAGGCCACGGTAACCACTTTTCATCAATTGGGCCATGTGCTGGTCTGCCACCGAAATAGAACATAATAAAAAAACAATGGCAATGAGTTAAGTTGATGTTTAAGCACGTGCTGGTTACTCAAGCGGTTGTTGGCGCCAAAAATCGTCGCCTCTCACACCGCAAGGTCGCGTGCGCGCCGCTTGAGATGCTCTCCGAACTTCTATGCCATTTAGGGTTCACACGCACCAAAACGATTCCAGAATATTATCTATCTCCATTTCTATACTGTTTCTTAAAAAACAATTGAATTAAAACAGTATTCTTTCAATAACAGAATGAGGTGAGCGGCCCATAACGTAATAAATAGAATAATCAATGCTTTTATTTTACCATATAGAGCGTCAGCTGAGTAAAAACTAACACCATGTTATGTATGCATGTAAATATAACAGTAAAACTTCTTCACGAAGCAATCTTTTTGAATGATGTTATTTTCTTAGAACAGTATCAACAACCGTAACTGCAATATCAATACACACATACGTATACTTACGCCTTACTCCCAACAGAACTGGGCCTGATTCTACTAAAGCAAAACCACAGTCGTGCCACAACGACTGCAAAAAACGGCATTAAATAATAGACTTTAAAGCGATGTATTTAAAGTTCAAAATTAAATAACTTTTTTGCAGAGTGAATGAAATTTTCATTTCATTTTGAACTTTAGGCACATAGAAATAAAGTCTAAAAATTAATGTAATTTTTTGCGCTAACTGTGGCACCACAGTAGATCAGCTTTAATAGAATCGAGGGTCTGGTGGAGAAAACGGCCTGTCATCTGCTTCTGTCCTTAAATACTACCTACGCGAGCTTTTCCTTTCATGTAAGTTCACCGGTTTTGAGTTCTACATCTCAAAGGAAAAATGGAACACTAAAGCCCGTATTCTAGAATGGTGCCTACTATGTCTGAATCTCGATGTGTCTGAAGACAGACTGAAGGAATTTTTACAGCATTAAGTATGCTAACTATACAAATCGAATACATAGGGAAAAAGAATCTTCTCGGGCGGGACTCGAACCCGCAGTCTTTCCCTTACAGGGGGAATGACTGACCAATTCGGCTACCGAGACACGCCCGATGTGATGTCGCCTTAAAGACGTATAAGATGGGAAATTTGAATCACATCGGGCGTGTCTCGGTAGCCGAATTGGTCAGGCATTCCCCCTGTAAGGGAAAGACTGCGGGTTCGAGTCCCGCCCGAGAAGATTCTTTTTCCCTATGTATTCGATGAAGACAGACTGTCTGAAGGCAGATATAAATCTGTCAATGATTTGATGGAAGACAATCTGTCAAATGTATCCACAGTCTATATATTACCTGGTCTAGTTTAATGCCAAGAAGACGCAGGCATTTGCGTTTACAGCAAAGGTATCTCCTTTCCTTCCCCTTCCCACACTAAAGAGCACGCCACTGCCACTGTAGGATAACCTCAATATCCCCGGTATGGATGTTCGCTGCAAACTGAATAACAAAAACTATATCGAGAGCATCATCAAATCAGCCTCGCGTAAACTCGGAGTCCTGAACAGAGTGAGACGTTTTTTCACGCCGCGCCGGAGCAGCAGTGTCTTCTATACAAGGCCAAAATTCGTTCCTGCTTGAAATACTGCTGACAACTTTCGGATGGCTCCGCAAAGTACTTACTAGATGCTCTTGCAGTGCTCACAAACATCCTCGAGCCTTTGCAGATGCGTGGAGGTGTGCGTCTTTGGCAGTATTCTACCGTCTCTACCATGGTGAATGTTCTGATGAGCTCTTCTTGGATGAAAGGAGAGGGTGAGACTAATCTCACCCTCTCCTTTCATTCACAGGACGACATGTGCAGGGCTAAAATGCCATCCGTATACGATGCAGAGTATACCTGCTAGAACCAAGTGTTTTAGTGACTCATTCTTATGCCGCACCACTAAGACCTGGAACTTCCTGCCAGCTCACGTGTTTCCTTCTTCCTACAGTCCCGGGTCCTTTATGCGGGGCGTGAAAAGGCATCTGATGAGGCCGTCAAGCAGAGTGCCACCACTGTTAACATAGTACATGTTTACAATGGTGACCCTCTTTCCGAGACTTTGCCTTTAGCTTAACATCAGGCGAGGTGAAGTCAAATTGACGTGTCCCTTATAAAAAAACCGTCCTTAGGATAAATTGAAATTCAGGACTGAATCTCGTACTAGGACACAGCTCTTTGAGTATTATCTTTCTCTCAGGAATCTCATAGCGATTTCCCAGTTACATCCAAAGCTTGCACAAGAGTAATTTAGATGGGACTAGTTTATCGCCTCGAAGACACGATGGTTTAGTCCACTCTCGACACGATTATCGAAAGAACAGAAAAAAGCTTCTAAACACTCGCAAAAACAATTGCCACTCGCTCGTCCACGCCTGGCAAGAATTGCCTTGCAATTGAATATTGATAGTGAACGTCTAAACAGAACTTTATAGCAATGACATAAGGCATAGGCGAAAGTATCACTTGCGACTTTTGCATAATATAATCGTAAGCGAGAACTGAACGTGTAAACATTTTGATACGATAAATTGTAGGGCATGTATTGGTAGCGATTATCGCATACGATTTTATCGAACCGAACGTGCGAGAAACTCACACCGTCGCCGCGTCGTCGGCGTTTTGTGGCCGTTGCAATGTCGGCTTTTCCGAGAGTGTCTGCGGTCTGACGCAATTGTCCGGTTTTCAATACATTGTCAATATGATTAGTGTACATTCCGCAAGACGACCCTGATTTACCTGTTCATTTACACGTGCTTCACACACTATTGTGTAAATATTAACAAGAACGAACTCATAACCAAATAATAACGAACTCTTAATAACAATAAAGTAATTTAAAAAACCGTTTGTTAGTTCCCGGTGGAGTAGAATAGGACCACCCCAGTCCTTTCAGTGGAGTTCATAAAAGGCGACTAAGGGATTGGATTTTTCTCCATCCTACAGTAAACATACAGCCCAGTCCCGCCTCCTATTATGTCGTGGGACCGAAAATCATAACTGGCGAAATATGGGTGCTAATACACCTCTGCCTACCCCTTCGGGGATTTACAGACGTGTGTATAATGTATGGAATGTTAAAAACAAACTTAAGTTTATAAAAAAAAAATTAAAGCTGGTTCGTTTCATTATTTTTGTTTCATTGTTTTTTTTTGCAAAACACATGCAGAGTAAACTTGACATTGTCCATGAATTACATGTGAAATTATGTTCAGCCATGAAAAAAAAGCGCGCGAAGCCAATTGCTAATGTGGAACGGAACGTCTGTTCATTTTGCATGTAAGTAATTAGGTACATAATTTTTTTTAATGAATAATTCAGTTCATGTTCAATGTAATTTAGATTTTGAATATATCCATATTATTTTGTTTCTACCGACTTCAAAATAGGAGGTATTGTCTGGTTACCTTGTTTCAGGGGGCTATGTTGTGAGCTTTCCTTTCGTGTTTGTGAGGACTTCAGTGAAATCGTAAATAATCCAAATTGTGACGTTATGCACCTAATCTCTGTCCTATTTATGATAATAATTATAAAAGATGGCGCCTATGAAGTATATTAATATATTTGTGTTTATCTACATACAAAATACCTCTAAAAATTATCGTACTACAGAGACGAGTGGAGCGTCTTGCAAGAATATCGCACCATCGACAATTAAATGCTAGTAAAATGATTATTCTCATTTTTTTAAATTTTTTTATCTGAACACAAACAAAAATATCATAACATAAATAATAAATAAACGGTTTTGTGTTTTTTTTAACTATAGATTTCAAATTCGAGTATCGAATAGATTTAGTAAATATTACACACCATGGAGTACCCTACTTGGACCTGTGAAAAATAAAGTTGACAGCCTCTGTAGCGTGGCGGTGGTTAACGCGACTGCCACACAAGAGGCGCGGGTTCGATCCCCGTTCAGTGCAAATATTTGTATGCATGAATTTGACCTATTTGCATTGGTCTGGGTGTTTTCTATGTACAACATGTATGTATTTACAAAAAAAAGTATCTAAGTATGTTTATCAGCATTCTAGATTCCATAACACAAGTCAGTTAAGCTTACCATGGGTCTAGATAGCGTTGTGCATAATGTTGTGGAATATTTTTTATTTAATTATCATCCTATTTCTGACATAGTATACTTACCTACTCTTTAGTCTGAGTAGTCCGGTTGCTAGTTCGATTAACCGAACTACCCACCGGACTACTGCTACACAAAAGTAGCGATAGTTCGAGGCCGTTTGACAACCGGTCTACTTCTAAATAGTCGCAGTAGTCCGGTTAACCGGACTAGCAACCGGACTACTGAGACTAAAGGCTTACCTACACTTGCCGCCGTCTTAGAGACAAAATTCACACAGTTTTCCTTCACGAGTGCCTTATAATCTGAACAATAGTGATAACACGAGTACAATGGCACTTGACACCAGCATTCGAGCGAATTTACGTCTTGATTTCAATGGTTGATGCCATTATGACAGCTAGTCCGGTAATAAATTTATGATTGTGGTCGAGTTTTGACCACGGGGCGACCACTAGTTAAGATAAATGATTGTGTTATGAGGCAATTCACGTTATTACACCACAATCACACAATTGGGTATTCTAGTGACTAGTCAAATTAGTTAGGTACTTTTACTTAACGTCAAAACGATAAGTCATAAGGTAACTTGTATGAAAAAAGATTTAGTGACGTCATAAAATTGAATAGTCAAATCAGTTACTATTATAGGTTAGGTGGATGATTAAAAATAAATAAAAACTTTAAAATAAGAACCGACGCATATTTTACCGCTCTTTTACCATTGTTAATTTTAAGCTCGGTTAGATATTTTATTTTAATTATAGGTTAATACCCAATTGTAATTCAAATGATTTACGTAATAAATTCGTGTTGTTTAACGCGCCTGCCACGCAGGAGGTGCGGGTTCGATTCCCGCTCAGTTCAAAATTTGTATGCATGAATATGGCTATTCGCATTGGTCTGGGTGTTTCTATGTATAATATGTATATATTTACAAAATTTATCCGCATTCTAGATTCCATAACACAAGCTATAAAAGCTTACCAAGGGTCTAGATAGCGTTGTGTAAAAAAAAACAAAAAGAAATGTCGGTTCATCGGTATCGGTAAAAATGGTAGCTTAGTGGTTAAGGAATTGGCATTACGATCGAGAGGTCCCAGGTACGAATCCTGTCACTGTTTTAACCGAAACAATTTAGCTTAGCTGGAGGGGTTAGAGGAAATATTAGTGATTTCTGTTACGAATTAAAAAAGCGGATTAAGGGTCACCAAAATATCTTCATTGTACAGATTAAACATCAACACAAAGAAGAGAGAAGGAGAGAGAGGTATTCTAGAATCCTAGGATGATAAACATAGCACATTTTAATCATATATCATATTCTGTCCTCCGTGCATAGCACAATCTAAACACAAACTTAGTGGGTTCTGGCAATGCAAATAGGTATTAGACTGTTTAGTGTAAATATTTTATTACCTAAGTATAAGATGCAAATTTAATTTTTTAAAGTCGCTCTTAAAGACAGGTATAGAGAGAAGGGAAATTTGAAGTGATTCAGGGGTGGCTCAATGGTTCAGTTGGAAGAGTCCCACTTGAGCATTTAATTTTTCCCGTTGTATTCAAATGCTATAAAAAAATCATTCAAATACAAATATTACTTATTGCTGTTTTTTACACTAATTTTTTTTTTCTAAAAATCGCGCATTCAAAAAGGCATTCTATTCTATTCTAATATTACGCTCTGTACGCTATAACATGAGGTTCCAGTGATCGCCCTGAGTCAGCGAGGGATATGTCGATGACAACCTCACCTCCGGCCTAGCACCACGACCCACAGTCGGCGTGCGGTTTTAGTCGGTTTGAGTCCGACATAACCTCCCTTTCCGGCTCCGGCAGGGGGGTATCCGAGGGGATTTCCGCACGAAAAAAGAAAAGTGGTCTCACAAGTCGACTAATCTTAGGAAAGGTCGATATTAAATGATACAGTGGTACTTCCCAAGTCGGGCCATCCCATACGTGATGGGTAAATCATAACTTTATCATTAATGACTAAGTATTGTAAACGTCATCTATAAAAATCTTGATTTATCTAAGCATTTATACGGCAGTGGCGTAATAGCGAGGCGTTTCATTTACAATAAGATGTTTTTAACCACCTAGTACTGGCAAAACGAAAAGCCATTCCGTAGTTATTTGCTTGTATCATCTAGTATAAGTAGCGTCAGAAATATCTTCACTACAAAATCTAAAAAGGTCCTAAGACTTAATAGAAAAAAAATTGGCTTAGACGATAGGCACACTGCAACGCTCGACGCCGCGTCGCGCGTAAAACGCGGCCGACGACGCGGCACGTTTTTTTTTAAATTAGTCTCAAACTCACAGGAATTTCTAACAGCTCTCGGACTAAAATCCGCGTATTCTGCAGCAACGTGCGTGATTGCGTTTCAGTGTGTGGGACCCCGCGTTGATCTATACAAAATGAGCTCCGCCGCGTCTGACGCAACAACGGCGTTGCAGTGTGCCAATCGCCTAAGGTATTAAGAGCATATCAAACAGTTTTATTGTTTATGTATAATTATCCGAACTAAAGGTGTGTACCAAATATCAGAAGAATCTGTCAATATGAAAGGGGGAAATACCAAAGAAATAAGATTATTTTGAGCACTTTGTTCGTCAAGACCGATCTGAGCTGACTGTAAAAGGAAGGAAGTAAGAAGTATACTTATCGTAAGTAAATACATCCTTACTTCATACCTTGTATACAGTCAAAATCAGATCAATATTTTATACATACATAACTAGCTGACCCGGTGAACTTAGTGCTGCCAATTTTTTGCCGCACGCGTGGCTTCCGATCCCGTTCCCGCTACACCCTCTACTGAACTTTATTTTTTAGTGCGAAAATCCCCTCAAATACCTCCGCGGACCCGGAAGGGGAGGTTATTTCGGACTCGAACCGACTGTAGTCGTGGTGCTAGGCCGGAGGTGAGGTTGTCTTCAAAATATCCCTCGTACCCCGGCTGACCCAGGGCCATCCCTTACGGTCTGGCCCTCCTCGGGGGACCCTCTACTATATTAAGCATAATTATACATGTAAACCTTCTTCTTGAACTACTCTATCTATTAAAAGAAACCACTTCAAAATCTGTAGTGTAGTATTGAAGATTTTTTTTGTTTTTTTTTTTTTTATAAGCATACATACGGACGGACAGACGCAGAAAGCGACTTTGCTTTATACTGTGTAGTAGATATTATATAGGAAGTCCGAGACAGGCCAGAATGAGCAAGAAGAACGATAAAGGAAACGGTAGAAGTCAGAGCAAAAGGAAAGACAGAGTTAAGAGTTATGTTATAAAGAAGATGAGTTTAATAAATCTGTGGTACACATTAGAGGCAAGTAGTCCTTTTTGTTACGCTTATTGGATGATTTGCACGAATTTAACTCGCAAAGAACGTGCGAATTGCCTTCTTTATACTCGTATTTTCTTTCTGTAGGCATTTCGCACTAAGTTAATTTGTTGATGTGCGAATCGTCACCTCCAAAAATATTTAGTAGTCTATTGGCACACATTGTATTTTAAGGAATAATGAATTAAAAGTACAGTCACTGAAATAAAACAATAATTTGACCGTTACCACTGTACCGCGCCTTATGAGAATGTGATACTGATTATTTCCTTGGTAGTTAGTGCGTACCTACTAAATACCTATGTAATGTACCACACGTGTATGTACCACTTGAAACATAAGTACTCGCATATATGTATGTATGTATATGTAGGTATAATATACATATAATGTCCGTACTATCAATCAATTAGCCTATTGCTAATTATGCGCTAATAACAAATTAATAACAATGAATGGGTTAAGAAACTATGTAATCATTAATGTAGGTATTATGATTAATGAATGATTCTTTTTTTTAATTATCACGTTTTTAATTGTTTCAACAAATCTACTACTAATCCATACTAATATTATAAATGCGAAAGTAACTATGTCTGTCTGTCTGTATGTTACGCATTCACGCCTAAACCACTGAACCGATTTTGATGAAATTTGGTATAGGGGTAGATTAGACTATGAGAAAGGACATAGGCTATGTTTGGTCGCGATAACCGACATCCACGCGGGCGGAGCCGCATGCAAAAGCTAGTGTATTTGATAACTATAGATACTGCATGAGTATGATCGAGTGACCTGTGGCGTTATTGTAGGTTATATCAGTCAATGCAGCCAGTTATGTTCCGGTTATGATCTCACGCCTGCATTTTAGGAAAGTGACAGACAGAGGTATGTAAATCTCTCAAAATTGACAATGACAACAATTATCACAAGTTTTTATCCTTAAATATTTTTTTATATTTCAAAGTAACCTGTTTAACCTAGTACTTGGTTACGCATAAAAAAGGAAACAACTAACTCTTGATGCGTAAACTTGTTTCGCGAATCGGGAATCCCACAGAGAAATGTTAGGCACGCATACTTTTCACAACCCTAGCATCAACAGGTGATACAAAACGAGTCAGTTCAGTGGTCATTTACCGTCTACCAACCACATGTAGCGATCGCGGGCGCACGTTTGAATTTCGAAATGTTTTGAGTGATGGTTTCAAACAATAACATTGGTGTTCTTTTTTTAAATCTTAAGTGATTTTTTCTGAGTGCGTTTTTTTTTGGTGTATCATATTGAAATAGTTGATAAAAAATGTAAGTTTATTTTTTATTTTGTGTTTCTATATGTTTACACATTTAATTTTTTACACACATTTTATATGCTAATTCGTAAGGTCTTTATCATACACCAACCCCTGTACTCTAATATGCCAGAACTAGTGATTCAGCTAACGTTATTATAAATTAAAACTTTAATGCGGTAGTATTTATAGTATTTAAGATGTTGACACTTCCATAATGGATGCAATTTAATTAACATATAAGTAACTTAATAAGTTACTTATTCATTAAGAAATGTAACTTAGATAAAAACAAAATGATCTTGTAATTATAATTAAATTACTATTACTGAAAATACTAAAACAGCAAATAATTACATTATTAAAAAATCTATTAATTTTAAATTTTAAATTCAGTTTAATACAAATATAAATATGTTGTATATAAAAATACTAAAACTTAGATAAAAACAAAATGATCTTGTAATTATAATTAAATTACTATTACTTACTGAAAATACTAAAACAGCAAATAATTACATTATTAAAAAATCTATTAATTTTAAATTTTAAATTCAGTTTAATACAAATATAAATATGTTGTAAGTATATAAAAATACTAAAAATAAATATTGCAAAACTTACATAGTTTCAAACAAAAATAAATGAAAATATTGATTAAACTCTCACTTCTAGCTTAATAATTTCCGAACGAATACGAATTTATTAATTACTTACTAACAAACGTAAGTAGAAATAAGAGTAGCTATTCTGTTGTATATATTTTTAAAGTAAACTGTAGCTATCTTATCTAGTTCTTTATTATTGTTTTATTGGTATTACTAATATAATATAAGTATAAGTACATACATAAATAATTAAGAGTTTTAATTTTTTCTTACATTCATAATATCTCTGAAATGGTTTTATTTCATTTTCGATACTTTTTTATTTTTGTTTTTGAAGATTTTAACTACAAGAATTACTTTGTACTTACCATTCTGACAGGGTTAAGTAACATTTTAACGATTAATTAATCTAGTTTAGAGAGTCTTATAACAGCATAATCGGCGCCAGTTAATAAATAAAGCAAGTATAACAAAAATAAAAGAATAAATTTGAATATAAATAACACTCTCACTTTCAACGTACGTACCAACAACATACATGATCTAATCACATCATTTGATATTCTAGGCAGTTATAACGTTGCTCAATATTAATCTCCTTGACCGTACATATATTATGTTCAACCAGGTTAAACGAGCTGCAGCGAATTAACCAGTTAGAGTGTAGAAGGTCTAGAGCGGGCTCATTAGATAAAATCAGATGTTGAAATAAAAGAAAAGCAACCGAAATGTTGGGAAAAGCGGCTTCCAGTTTTCAACGCTAATAAGTATTTTATTGCTAGCTTTGCGAACGTCTATTTTTGCGTTAATTGCTACTCTATGAAAAAGCGTAGGGTGTATAATTTTCTTCTTTGAGAGTGTTATTAATTTTTTTGCTTGAGTGTTTTACTGTCTTTTACGAAAATGTGTTTTATTGATTCAACAAAATTTGCTTAAGATACGTCAGTGACGATCAGTTACGTTCACTATAAAGGCGAAAACATTTTTTGGCGCTGTTTTTGAAACTAGTTATTTTGAAGAAAATTTTCGATTAGATGAAATAATAAAACGATATTGATGATATTAGCAAAAAAAAAATTAACTCGCTATTTTATAAGGAAAAGTTTTGATTATGTTTGTACGAGTATTAAGTATTTACCAAATTTAAAAAAACAAAGATACTCCTAAAACATAGTCATAATAGTTTTTTTTTATTAAGTAATGAATAATTAGTCATGCAATGAAATTGATAACAGTGTGTGTATTCAATGTTGTATTATAAATAGTAGCTTTATCAATCCTGGAGGACAAAGTAAACTACTTGTACAAAGTAACTTGAAATACATAGATATATTATATATTATCTATGTATTTCAAGTTTTGTTCACTATTTTATGGGAGGTTTAAAGGCCACAGTGTTCAATAAATTACAATTTGGTAAGTTAGTTTTGTCGTTGACTAATACTAAAATCTAAATTAGTTATACCTATTGAAATTTTCAAATAGATCTAGATCTTGCGTTAGATTTTGAACGACTGGTTTAAATTCTATTTTAATTCTATCTAATATATAAAATTCTCGTGGCGCGGTGTTTGTAGTTAAATTGATGAAATATACCATATTACTTCTTATTCGTTAAAATTGGTCAAGAGTGAATCGGAGGGACCACGAGCGAATGCGATTTACTCGTGGTCCCCCCAGGGGAACGTCACAGGGGGACCACGAGTCCAGGGGGGAAATTTTGTGTGCATATTGGGTACGTCTGAAAATCGGAAAACATATATTTTTCATTCCCCCAAATGTTAAGGGTAATCCACCCCTATTTTTTTAAATGTTTAGATAAAAAATATAATATTTCTAAGGTGAAACGAAGTTTTCCGGGTCAGCTAGTAGTATTAATTGTGTTACATAGCGGTGTACGATAGTACCATGACACAATATTAACACAGTATTACAGTTGGGAAAAATATGGTCTCCCAGTTATTTGATAAATTCATATATAATTCAATGTTATACCTAAGTTGCTTTGAGTTACCTGAGTTCTTTGTGTACCCAGTTGCATAAAAAATAAACCTGACTATTAGACAGTCTGAGACCTATAAAAAGGACATAGACTTCTTTTATCTGATATTCATGAGGAAAAAAAAAGCGGGAAATCCCAGTTGACATTTAAAATTTTAAACATTTTTGCCATAAAACTGACATTTTATCATAATAATGACTAAATTATTCATATCTCGGGTTATGACTGATTTCGTATTATGACTTGCATGATATTTTTTATAACATGATATGTTATTCATACACATTTATCATACAAATAAGCGATAGTTAAATTTTAAGCACCTATAGGGGAATTCGTCTGCGTGCACTTACATTAAGTATTTTTTTCCAAACTCTAGTAGTTACTTTTCTACAGTAAAAGTTATATAGTTGATGTTATAAGATAGCACTTAAATAAAATAATATTTATTTTAGTTAAGTGTTATGCTATGTGCAGTTCAAAGTGTCAGGAAGACAATTTTAAATATTTTGTTATTTATGTGCAATTTTTTTATGTTACTGCATTATATGATGTAAATTTAAAAATATATACAGGTACTTCTTTAATTTTATATAGTGCATATTCCGCTATATGGCGTGGATATGCAACAATAATTACGGCAAGGACTTTGTTCATTCATTAGACCATTGCTCAGCCACTGTTTTGGATACCTCTTTAAAATTCTGCTAATATTATCTATAACTATTAATATAACCTTTGAAGTGATTCCTTTCATCGTGTAAGGAGTCATGATCTGCGCATAGGCCCGCGGTCTGATCGTAGGTATTATCCCGAACAAGAAGAAGTAGGTGATTATCCTGATTTATTGAACCTACGCAAAGCGGTCACATCCTTTTGATTCATCGCTCTTTATAACTCTGTCTGGTTTGTTTATTAGCTGCGATTGAGATACGCAAATTTTTGCGGACAAGTGCTCTTACGCACGTTTATAACTCTAGTTTTATATTGCTGATATTTTGATTAGCAATGTAATATACTGCTAATATTTTATTTTAATTAGCAATCTAATATTTTGCTAATAAGTTATATAGCAGTATATTAAACTTATTGCTGATATTTAAGGTAACTTAATTTATTTTAGAGGTCAGTGGTTGCACCTCGGCCTTTACACTACTGACGTCAAATTCTTGACAAAATGATTCTATTTAGTCAGAAAAAAATAATCAACTAATCCATACTAATATTATAAATGTGAAAGTAACTCTGTCTGTCTGTCTGTATGTCACGCTTTCACGTCTAAACCACTGAACCGTTTTTGATGAAATTTGGTATAGGGGTAGATTAGACCATGAGAAAGGACATAGGCTATGTTTGGTCGCGATAACCGACATCCACGCGGGCGGAGCCGCGGGCAAAAGCTAGTATTCTATATTAAAGCATCCAATAAACCGTACCTACTAATAAAAAAGCTTAAGTTTTTCTATCTTGGCTTCTAAAGAATTGAATATTATATCACAATTAACCATTAGATGGCTTAAAGCAATCTTTCTCCTTTTCCTTCAATTAGAAATCGCCAAATCTACAGACTCATAGACCCTGAAATCTTGGTGAAGCCCCAAACACCCCTATTGATGTACTTTACCTGTTGAATGGATATGCAAATTATTATTTTTTTGTCTATAACTCAAAAGCTTAAGAGAATTATATAAATGAAAGTCCATATTAAGTTTTTGACAGAGGTCAATGACCCAAACGGTTTTGAATATAGCAGTTGATTTATAGGAGTGTATTGTTGCACCGTATATTTAAAAAGGAAAGATGTAAAAAAATATTAAATTTATTTCATTACTATTTCTATTCGTTTGCTTAGAATTTGATCTGATTTTGTACGAATTCCTATTATTAGAAAAAAAAAAAACAATTATATGTAAGCCATTCCTGAGATAATCCGAAATAGATAGACAGTAACGCAATTTTTTTTTAAATTTGAAAGTAGGCATCGTGTTCAATCATCAAACGTTGTTTAATACTTACCTATTATAAAAAAAAGACTTCAATTTTATTTATTTGTATTTAAGTATGTATTTACAAATAAAAATACATAAGTATGTTTATCCGCATTCTAGATTGCATAACACAAGCTATAAAAGCTTACCATGGGTCTAGATAGCGTTGTGTAGAATGTTGTGAAATATTTCAAAAAAAATAAATAATTTACGAGTAGTATAACATTCGTATTATACAGTTCGCACTGTGAATATTAAATAAATTGATTATGATCTTGCTCCGTTGTTTTACGGATTCAGCTCCAAGGACAGATCCGCATGGCAATTCATTAAAAAATTCTACCATTCACTGACTGATGCAGTGCATGACATCAATGTGTATATCTACTATGTACAATTAGAATCCTGCTAGTGTCATGCAGTGTTTCCCCAATAAGATCCGGCATTAGGTCCTATTCGTAGAGTACTTTAGTACTCGTGATTAAGAATAGGATGCGGATCAATACACAAATGAATAAACTCGATAACATGATTCATCCACACATAAGTGAGAAAGTTTTATTTTATCGTGCTGACCCAAGGCCATCCCTTACAGTCTGGCTCTCCTCGGGAGGGGGGACAACGGTGTCCCCGACTCGCCCCCGGAATGGCCGTCGTGACCGCTAGTCCATCCCAAGTATAAAACATACGAGACTTAACTTTTTGAATACGAAACTCTGCTGAGTATAGCACCTATAATAAAATTATTAAGTAAAATAGTTTTAACACCCAAAGGTAAACATGTTTCGAGAATCACGTGAATACAAACGGATTCCGTTATTTATCTCAGACTCACGTGTTCCGAAGCCATTCAGCGATTGAACGATTGAACATACTTGTGTCTCAATGTTTGTGAGTCATTAAATAATTTTCTCACTAAATGGCAATTTCTGCAAAAAATATGAACATTACTAAGTCAATAATTCCAATAAGATTCTTGCAGGATATTTATTAATAATCATCATCAACATCCTCACTGAGACCTATTTTCCAGATTGCATCCGAGGCTTAGGTGAACATATTATATAACATAACAGAAAATCTTGGTTGGGTACTGCAATAATTACTATTAGATATTGGTAAACTGCAAACTGGAATTTGACTATCTGGTACCAGCTTCACGGACTGTACTCCAGACATGAATGTTATTATATTGGTTACCGACTCAAAACACTAAAGTTAGTCACGATATGAGTCTCGCGGACTGCACTCCAGACATGGCTGTTATTATGCCGACTTTTCATTACTTCATTTTGCAAATTCACCTTTTCTGTATTTATTTATCGTAGCTTAACACACCACAAATCTCTAATCTCAATGATTACGAACAATATCGTCAGCATCATCGTAATAATATCGAATCCTGGTTGCATCAAATGCCTGATTTACCTTCTGGCCCGTGGTTCACTTGCCCGGTCTTATATATTTTTGTCTTTTATGACACCAGCATTTTGATACAAGACAAGTCGGGCAATGCTTGCTATGCTATGCAATGCTGTGTTTGGTACGAATAGTAGCAGTACTTTAAAAACTTGGTAATTACTGGATACATTGTGGTTAGTGCTAATGTGATAAAAAAATAATTCAAAG
Organism: Eilema sororculum; assembly: GCA_914829495.1. Taxonomy (NCBI): domain Eukaryota; kingdom Metazoa; phylum Arthropoda; class Insecta; order Lepidoptera; family Erebidae; genus Eilema; species Eilema sororculum. The sequence goes on from OU618532.1 coordinate 8,738,308, forward strand.
TTCATGTATACACGAAAGTGGTTTTCGAATAAAATTTATAGAATTATTTTATAAATTGCATTTCTCATTGAAAGCAATCTAAAGAACGATTTAACAAAATCCGTCTTAGCGGCTAACGACGAGCCTTGATGGACTTGAGACAAAGAAGTAGATTTATTACATTTTTAAAGCTAATAATTGGAAATTACAATTAATTAGAGTCTTCTGATCATGATAATAATTTATTATTGATTAAAGTGATCACAAGCAATAGAAACAAGTACTGCCTTCAAGCAATCAGTTTTCATTACTTCATTATAGACGAGCCATTTACGCATAGACATTCATGTTATTAAATTTTTCCAAAACTGAATTGAAATTGTGCTAAGTAATTATGGAGTCCTCTGTATATTTTACTCTTGAGAACTGTCATTATTTTTTTTGTAGTAAACGTTAGTATTCTTAAACATGTTTAATGAAAATCGGTTGCATATTTGTTATAACATTATTGGCACACCAGTGGGGACGAGGAGTGTCAGGTTTTTTAAAATTTTAATTGAAGTACCTAACCGAGTAGGTATGTATATACTGGAAAGATATGCAAATTTTCGTGAAGAACATGATGAATTTACTTCACTTAGTAACCAACACTCAACGAGTAATTATGTGGTTTTTTGTAACAAAAAGTCAATTTAGATACAATTGGTATTTGTGCATATAAACCTTGCAAACATTGTACTAATGAATGTTATGTACCCATTACTGACAAAATACAGGCCATCATCTCATATTGCGATCTTAACAACTAGTTATTAAGGTTTTTACCCTCCCAACATTGTCTTAATCTAATCAACTCTGATTCTACTAACATATAGATAATGACCTTGTGTGCAAACAGTCAGCAACGGAAAGATTCTTAATACCAAGGCATTAAAAGCAAATCAAACTGTTTTAGTGTCTTAAATTATATTAATAAAGATGTGTACCAAATATCACGGAAATAGGACGACACGTGCAGGGCTAAGATGCCATCCGTATACGGTACAGAGTATACCAGCTAGAACCAAGCGTTTCAGTGACTCATTCCTATGCCGCACCATTAAGACTTGGAACTCCCTGCCAGCTCACGTGTTTCCTTCTTTCTACAGTCTCGGGTCCTTTAAGCGGGGCGTGAAAAGGCATCAAATAAGGCCGTCAAGCTGAGTGCCACCACTGTTATCATGGTACATGGTTCCGATGGTGACCCTCTTTCCGAGACTTTGCCTTTGCTTAACATCAGGCGAGGTGAAGTCAAATTGACGTGTCCTATATAAAAAAATATATCAGATCAATCAGTCAACAAGAAGAGGCGAAAACCAAGCCATTAAGCTCATTTTGAGTGCTTTGTTTGTCAAGATTAATCTGATGCTGCCTCTACTAACATGAGTACAGGCCTTTGAATGTTATTCCTGATATTATCTCTTATACAACTTAATTACGGTCAATTTTTTAAAGTTAAAATACTAACAAAAGAGTAAACAATTGTTATAGATAGATAATAAATGTATTAACAATATCTAAACACAAAGCGTTAGACTAAGTTAATAAACTCACTCAAAGTACCTACACAAAATAACATAATTGAACATGAAAAGACTAACAGACAACAACAGTTTCTTGGAATATAATGAATGGTAATGTAAGACACAGGAACCATTTTACTAGAAAAATAAAAACTAAATTCGTTGTGGTAAAATAAAATACTCGGCAAATAACTTGAAGGCAATCAAAACTTAATACTTTTATAACACCAATTTTAACTACAGAGCTATCAAAACATTAAATAACAAAAAGTTTCGGGTGTAATGAAATTGCTACCAATTTCGTTAAATTAACTTCAGATGTAACAACATCGAATGAACTTCGTAAAATTGTATTCATAACACCATTTCATAAACGGATATTAAAAAATAATTGACAATTTACAGACCCGTAGATGTATTGTCTTTTGTTTCCTTTTAAATAATTATGTTTTTTTATTTCGCTAATTTTGTCCTACTGGACAAAGGTTCAAGTTTATCCAGTTCAGTACAATTTTCAAATAAAATGTTGGTTGTAATTTAACTTTTCCTCGTAATAATATTTTAAACCCTCCAGAAAATCATATATTAAAAACCATTCATAGTCCTAGAATCTGCTTTCAATCATTCATCTACCTAGTCCCATTTTGTTATATCTATCAACCATCCGAACCTTTTCGAATAAACACGATTTTTTGAGAAGAGTGCTTAAAAAATTTAAAAACCTTATGATGATAGACAGCACGCAAGGAAAATATAGAAACCAATATTAGAAATTATCATTTGTTGTGTGGAACAATGGGAATTAAGATTCATTGTGTGCATGTCATATTTATGTAGTGAAGATCAGTGGAACCGCATTATTATTCTGCAGTGTACGGAAAATTGTGCCTATAATTATGTCTATTTTCAACCACTGACATAGGAAAGACTTAAAAGGAAGTAAAAGATAAAGCCTTGAAAGTAAAATAATGATGGATAATGTAGAAAATCAAGGTTATTTAGTCATCAGAATGACTTGACCCTGATGACTTTACTGGTAATATGTACAAGGGCGTAATGGTGACATTGGGGGTTCATCGGGAATCTTATTGATAAAAAAATATGTTAAAAAAATGCGTCTATCTATTATTCTTTGTTTCGCGAAAAAAGGCAATGCAAACGAAAAAATAAGATAACATTAACTTTTTCAGATCTAAATCTATAGGAAAAGTCAGAATACTAATTGCTTTTGTTCATGAAATATTTTTAACCATCAAAAAAATCGTGGGATGTACTGAAGTAGCTATTAACTTTTAACTTGTTTCTCACATTGCTTCAACAGTTCAACACACTTCCACAGTGTCTTACATTAACCTCCTCCTGTGTCCTACAGTGATAATGTACTCTCATTAAAATTTTCCTCTTATTTCTCTTCTTCATTTCTGTCTCAATCGCGTTTTTATTACTTACTAGCTTTTGCCCGCGTCTCCGCCCGTGTGGATATCGGTTCCCGGCAATTATTCGAATTTTGTCACCGTAAAACCCATCCCTGAACTTCAACGAACATTTTAAAAAAAGAATAGGGCAAATTGGTCCAGGCGTTGTTGAGTTATGTGTTTACCAACATATTTAGCGATGCATTTTTATATTATAGACAAGTTAACGTATTACATTTCTTTAGTTTATGACTAAATCTCTTTCATTATTTAAAGTAATATTTAAATCAATATTGTAACTTGGTTGAATACCATCAAATACGTCACGCGTAAGTGAATAACGAGTCACGTTTCAACAACACTACCGCAAAGTTTTCCAGTGTACAGAGAAGGGACTCATCTTTTGATGTGGCCATTGTAGTAGCACCAATCATTGAAGTTCCTGTGTATAATCTACTGTAACTAGATCTATTACAGTGTGAAGGGAACGTGACTTATTTCATTTATTTATTTATACAGACAACTTTAATCCACACACATGAGATGAAGTAATGGCAAAATATTATAAATTTAAATATTATGTGTGTGAATATTATATTACTGTTTTCTCTTTTTTTGATGCAGGATCAAGGACTATATTGATGTAGGATCTATACAGATAATAAGTACCTATACACTATCACACACTATATTTTCACAAGCAAAAAGCGGCGAAGGGCTAAGACGAACTTGCAAAAGAGACCTATCAGGGAAATAGGGGCAGGGCAAAGCAACGCAAATTTTAGGTACACAGTTCATTCTGAGGGAATTTGAGATTCACGCACGCCCCCCCCTCCCCTAAGAAGCGGGATAGCACCCGAAAACCCCCCCATAGACGCGGGATATCACCCGAACCACCCCCAAGGCGAGGCCGCAATTGTAGCCGTAGGTCTGATGGGAGTCCTGGGACATCCTTCCGAGGGCTTACCCGGGCCTCCCATTCATAGGCTTCTGGGCGTTACCGTGGGGGTTTTTAGTCGGTAGGAGTCCGGCATAACATCCATGAAGGATTTTCCCCCACGGTTAGAAAAAAAAAGCGTACGAACGCGCGTGGTTACGGTACGGTTGGTCAAGTCGTATAATGACCCAGTCTGATTTTAATAAACAATCGCCAACAGTTTTAAACATTTCAATAAGTAGGTGTTATACAAAACAATGCGTATCGTACGGGTACTCATCCTACCCTTGTAATAAGTATCTACTTGTACTTCGAGTACTTAATCACGCTATACAAACAGAAAATAGAAAATCTATCTATATTAATGTATCTACATATGCCAGCCGTGATAGTTAGCTCACGTGTTTACTTTCCACGTGTACTGTAGGTACTTTGTAACGGAACTATCTGTCTGACGACTACACGGATGGATCAATTGACTGTTTAAAGAATTGTCACAATTTATTAGAGGTCTCGGCTGTATCGAACGCTTATGACAGATTAGAGATTAACTTAAGACATTCTGTATACTATATAAGGAAGTAAGGATTAATCTCTTGTTGTTTTTTCTCGATATTAATAACAACAATAGACCTTCGTGAGCGAGTCCAATTCTTTTATAAATATTAGAAAAGATAAACTTCATCCATACTAATATTATAAACGCGAAAGTAACTCTGTCTGTATGTTACGCTTTCACGCCTAAACCACTGAAAAGATTTTGATGAAATTTGGTATAGGGGTAGATTATACCATGAGAATGGACATAGGTTATGTTTGGTCGCGATAACCGACATCCACGTGGGCGAAGCCGCGGGCAAAAGCTAATCCATACTAATATTATAAATGCGAAAGTAACTCTGTCTGTCTGTCTGTATGTCTGTCTTTCTGTCTGTATGTTACGCTTTCACGCCTGGGTAGATAACCGACCGCGATAACTGACAACCACGCGGGCGGAGCCGCGGTCAAAAGCTATTATTCAATAAACATTAAAAGAGTAATTGATTTCTTCCACGGTTAATAAACTTGTATAACATTACTGTGATTTGTATGAAGCTATAAAATTAACAAAGGCAAAAAAGCAGGTACTTGAATCGATCATTTTAAACGATGGACACCCGTTAGACGCCAGCTACTGTAGCATCACAGTCTAAAGAACTCTTCCCTTCACGCTATGCTGGCAGATTGTGCAGTTTTCGTTGCAGTTAGAGTTTTTGTAGGGTGTTTATTCTGCGGTCCAGCGAGCATAAATGCAGTTAGGTTTGTGCACCTACAATATTATTGTACAGTGATAATTTATATGATTTGTTTAATTATTACTGTATGCACTGGAAACGTTGCACAGCTAAATAACAAAGTAATTTCATTAATAAAATACTAATAATGCATGAACTTCTCATTTAGGATTCGGGCGTTTTATATAGGTAAATGATGTAAGGTTGGATAGTTCTGCTGTAATGTGATAAATAAGTAATTTCAATATACAACATCTAAATATGTTATTATTCTGAAAAATTAAGTAATAATATTTTTTCCTATATATTGAGCTTATTTTAATAGCAGTGCATGCAATGTAATTTAGCGGAATTACTCGAGTTTTATTGTAATTCTAATTAGGTGCATGAACTTCACTGTTTTGAGAGAAATGATGATAAGTGGAAGAAATGTGATATAAGTAATATGTATTATTATGGTAACAGAAATAAAGGTTATTCGTTTTTATATGCAATCAATTTCTTGCGGTAGGAAAAGTAAAACGGGTTGGAAGAGGCTGGAACGGAACGGGAGTTTTATGATTAATACAATTTCTAATTTGATCATTATTTTATTAACATTTTTGGTTAAATGTTAATACAATCTTACAAAGATTTTTTGGGGTCCAATCTTACTATACGTGCAAGGCAATACACCTACTGAATGACAGGTTCAGGGCGCGATCTTTCTCTTGTAAATGCATAAATGTGTCACCGAATGTGTCCCCGCCCCGGTGCCATTTTTCTCCCAAAACATCTGCTAATTTAAGGGCTCCATGATAGAGAAGCGTTCATAGACATCGTATTTTCCTACAATTAACATATAAAGAAAGAAGTGAAATATTAAACGGCTTTATAATAATATACACACCGCTCACCATTTCAGGCTTTGATCTAAAAATGTAAAACATTTGATCCACTCTGAATTTAAAATTTTCTCATCGAATTGAACAAACAATGAGCTCGTACGTAAGTACACATTCATTTCACTCATATAATATTTACATATATTTTAATCACATGCCTTTATCGAGCCACGCCACTGAGGATCTGAGGCGTAGCGGTAGTAAACGCAGCTACTACGCAAGAGGCGCAGGTTCGGTTCGAAATATTTGTATGCATATATATTGCATTGGTCCGGTCATTGGTTGTCATATGAACATCTATGGCAGCCGTTTCAGGTAGTAGAAGCTCACAAAACTAACTGCAAAGCTTCGATATCGCAATAATATCAATTGGTTGTGGAGGTCAGATGGCAATCGCTTCGCAGAAAATATCGAAGTTCAGACCCATCAAAGTTAGATCAGAAAGTCGACGTTAATTCTTGTGTTGACAGCCTCTGTGGCGTAGTGGTAGTGAACGCGACTGCTACGCAGGAGGCGCGGGTTCGATCACCGCTCAGTGCAAATATTTGTATGCATGAATATGGCTATTTGCATTGGTCTGGGTGTTTCTATGTATAATATGTATGTATTTACAAAAAAATAAGTATCTAAGTATGTTTATCCGCATTCTAGATTCCATAACACAAGCTAGTTAAGCTTACCATGGGTCTAGATAGCGTTGTGTAGCATGTTGTGAAATATTTATTTATTAGTTATGTATGTTTTAATTCGTAGGGAATTAGGTAACTTACTTTCAGCTTTACCTACTTTGTTATTTGTTGTATGAAAAGTTTTAAGTTTACTTGTAAATTAGAATTTGTCACAATACCTTTCATACTTGATTGCACAGATCAATTACATTAAGATAAATATATTTTTGCACGTCTACTTATTCTCACGTCAACGATTCACTTTTAATCAACATTAAACTATTCGGGACTTAGTGGCTTTATGTAGATCGTCTTGCACGTAATATTTCATTTGTTTGGAAAAGGCATCTGATGAGGTCGTCAAGCTGAGTGCGACCATCTTAGCATTACTGTCTCTCTACACTAGTAGCAATACGTTTGTAGAATAGGATATATTGATATATATATATATTGTTATTGTGATATATATATATATATACAACTAGCTGTTCCGGCGAACTTCGTACCGCCAATTTTTTCCTACCCTCGTGGCGTCAGATCACGTTCCCGCTGCACCATTTAGGGGATGAAAAATAGATGTTGGCCGATTCTCAGACCTACTCAATATGCTCACAAAATTTCATGAGAATCGGTCAAGCCGTTTCGGAGGAGTACGGGAACGAACATTGTGACACGAGAATTTTATATATAAGATATACGTTGACAACTGTCATAAACGTCAAAATACATGTCAATCACATACGTACATCATTCTATTCTATAATACGCCGCTGGCCAATGAATTGCCATTTGCTTATGAAGGCTGGTATCTGTAATGTTAGGTACTATACCTACGTACCAAGCTAAAAATATTAAAATGTATTTTAATAAGCTCACTTTTTCGTGGATTTCCTTACAATCATTATTATTCTCTTCATTAGTGCAAAGAATGGTTTATACGCCCTATGTCAGATATGCAAAATGTCAGATGTGCATATTGTCAGAGCGGCAGACTTCAGTATAATTCCAAAGAAGGTTTATAAGTTGCCGCTAGTATTCGTAATATTGTTTTGTTTTTAAAGGTTTGGGATGCCAGTTCATATTTGGAAGCGACCACTTTACATCCAGATGTTAAAAACAGGTATTACTTCTTAAGATGTACACGGTCATGAACACATGACGCATCTATACAAATAAATATAATTGAAGTGTACGTTTGCAATGTTCAATAATACGCAGTATCTTGATAAATTCACGTGAGTGTTCATATGATCATTATACCAGTAATAAAATTAAAATTCTTGAAAATACCCACGACGTATAAAAAAATATTCAATAAATGTTTACTGCAGCGCCCCCTAGTGGGTTGTCACCGTAATAACAATCTAAGGACATGCACCAATTAAAGCCGAATCCAAAACTGAAAACTGCATCAAAATTGGATTTGTAGTTTCGAAGAAAATGGCAATATGGATTTGCAACGCACAAACAGCCTGTCACCCCAAACGCATATACGTTCCGTCGCGGGTAAAAATAATGTCTATATCTCTGCCTTTCTTCGCTCAGCTTCATATATCATGCAGATATGTTTTAGTGAACGTAGTTCCTTTAGTGCAATCTGCACTGTGCAAATATTTGTATGAATGGATATGAGTATTTGGTCTGGTCGTGTCTTGGAGAGCGCGTTAAGTCGTCGGTACCGGTTGCCATATGAATATTCACAGGCAGTCGTTATGGGTAGTTGGATGTGACTGGGATAAACGCTAGTTTGAAGAAAAAGAAGAAAAACATCTTACGAAAAGAACAATTGAAAAAATATACTAAAGAATTTGTTACACATTTTGACGAACTGACCTTATTTGTGCCAATAATGATTGAAAAATTTTGCAAGTTACAACTAGTGTCAAAGTTATCCTTCTGGTCCATACCTTTTTATTACCCACGACGGAACGGAGATGGTATATGCGTTTGGGGTGAGAGGATGTTTGTGTGTTTGTTTGTTTGTGCAAATCCATGTTGCCATTTTCTCCGAAACTACCAAGCTAATTTTGATGCAGTTTTCAGTTATGGGTTCGGCTTTAACTGGAGCATGTTCTTAGATAGGTGTTACAATGACAACTCAACAGGGGGCGCTACAGAAAGCATTTTTAATGCAAATCAATGTTGCCAATTTTCTCCAAAACTGATAGACCGATTTTGAACCACTAATTGATATTGGTTTGGGTTTGATTGGTGCATGTTCTTAGATAGGTGTTACGGTGACAACCCACTAGAGGGCGCCGCAGTAGACTTTTTTGAATTATTTTTTATACTTCGTGGGTTTTTTCAATTTATAATTTTATTACTTGTTGTACGTAGATATTAGAAAGTCTTTCTGGCTCATCAAAAACAGAAAAACATTCAAGAAAGAATTTTAAGTGCATAAAAAAATCAATAAAAAAGAAAACAAATGACACGTTACGTACAATCTCGGAGATAAAGTAAAGTACTTATGCCATGGCTTAACATCCTTGACCTCGCTAAATTAGTTCTATTCATCTGTAAATGCACGAAGAAGCGCGAAACGAAGAAAAAATATACGCAAGTACGTCAATTTGTTTGATGACTCGAGAGGTCCGACCGAGACCTTGTGTTCACTTTGCTTAGTTAATGAATGTTTTTACAAGAACTTCGCTTATATTTTAATAGCTGGCATTAACATAGGTCCTTTGCTTGGACAAACTAATCCAACATTCATATAATTTACCGTTGACATTGAATTGCATTGATTTTAATGTTAGTCAAATTAGTCGAAACTTTGAGGTCGTTAATGAAGATGATATTTAATTTAAATACTATTTCGCTTATGCAAATAATGAGTTCATAGAATACAGATGTTTTGTAACTAAGTGCAGCAAATAAACATTTAGCCCATTTGTTTTTGTGTGACTACCTTAACCTACCTGTTACACAGTTATTTTACTAGCACGGGAACGGGTGGGGCTAGTCTTGATGGCTGTTGCGGCTAGACATGTTAAGCTTGAAGTGTTCTAAGTGTTACTTGATGGATACATGTTAAACTGTTTTCTTTTATTTGTCAATAAAGTTATCTCTATCTCTCTCTCTTTTTCTTCCAAGTGATTGGGTTATTCGTCGTTCTGTTAATATTAAACTGCAGTGTGTTAAAAGCATTAAGATCTCTAACGAAAATATATTAAGTGATGTTATATAATTATATCTGTCACCATTTTTATTTAAACACTAGCTTTTGCCCGCGGCTTCACCCGCGTGGATGTCCGTTATCGCGATCAAACATACCCTATGTCCTTTCTCATGGTCTAATCTAGCCCTATACCAAATTTCATCAAAATCGGTTCAGTGGCATAGGCGTGAAAGCGTAACATACATACAGACAGAGTTACTTTCGCATTATGTTAGTATGGATTTTGATGTCAAAGGAGACTTTATTCTTTTCAATACAGCGAATCAAAGATGATCTTTGAATATAGGCAATAATATATTGTAAGTATAGTATGTATCCGTAAATCGAAGCAAAAGCGCCAAAGTTACAGCTCCCATTAAAATCCAGTAAAGTTTTTTTACCTTGTCATCTGATTATAATGGTGTTGCCACATCCATCAATGGCGATAAACAATGAACCGCCGTCACGCGTCACTCCATCCTTTTACCAATGTCTCGAACAAGGTCCTGGCCTTGAAGCCCTAATTGAGTTTTTCCTTAACATTCTTTTCTTAAAAAATATGATGTAATAAAAGCCTTTGAAGCATTTCCTTCGACTGAAAACGAAAGGAAACATTTTATCGTAAGCATATCACCAGAGGAATATTTGATCTAGCTAGAGATAGCGAGTTAATGGTGAAAGAAGGATATTAGAATGATAAATGAGAGCGAGTGAGATGTACGATAAAGTTAATTTAAGACGCTCAAACGTATTCCACGCCAATGTATAGCCAAATTGAAAATATAATGATAATTAGAGAAGATAATATTTATATATTAATGAGAAAATATTGGGCAGCTAATATAAGCTAATATACTTGCTTATTTTATTCATAAGAGCTCTAAAACAATATGTAGATTGGAGAAATGTTCTTATTTGCTAGTTGAAACTTAAAATTCAGTTGCATAATTTGACCCGAAGCAAACTCGGGTCAAATTATGTTATCCGTCTAATTTTGATATACCTTTATGCAGGGTTAAAAAGATTTTAGGTTAAGATTTGTTTAGAGAGATTTAAATCCTTGTGATTTACACTATTGATGGATGCTATACAAATTCAGGATGCTATTTTTTCGTATATTAGTCTGTTTGATTACCGGGTGTGGCAAGCGACTTTTCGAAAAACTGTGAATGCAGTTTTGTTTCTATTTAAAATAAGGATTTCCTTTGAGTGAAATTCACTATCTCCATTATTTAGAGTACTTTCCTTCCAGGTATAGTCAAAATCTTCCACCCTGGTTGATAAGTATACACAGAGTTCTTCAAATATCATTGCCAAACGGAGTTAACAAAGTCTTCAAGGAAGATTGTCGTGTCTAATTACTAGGTATTGATAAGCTGGTGGAGCGACCTTGAGTTTGATTAACAAATGTAGTTGGGACTGGGTTTATCTAGAGATATTAATAATTACAGAAAAATTCCTTCTACTTTATAAGGAACTGGCTGACCTGGCGAACTTCGTTACGCCAATTATTTTCCAACCACGTGGCGTCCGATCCCGTTCCCGCTGCACCCTCTTAAACAATGATATAGTTATCTAAACAGCAACAGAAATAACCACACTGTCACTTCAGCGTATATGCCGATGCCGGCTGAATTTGTTGACATTAATGATTACTGCTTTGTCTCCTTGAGTGATGATATACAGCCTATGTGTTATTCTGATGTATATCCTATATTATTGTAAAGTTTCATGAAAATCAATTCAGTAGTTTTACGAGAAAGAGTAACAAATATCCATCCATACATACAGCAATCCATACTCATAAACTTTCGCGCTTATAATATTAGCCGGATACTATACCTACTTATTATATTGTGCAAAAATCATTTAGAGTGCAGATTAGCTAGGCATTTTGCAGATTCCCTGCCCGTGTCAGTGAAAGTACGAATTTTTTTTTGAGTTCTTACATTAACTAGTTAATCTGCACACTACCTAGGTAATAGGTATGCAGATTAATGTCAAGCATACGTTAAAGTGCATAAAACAGATTTGTTTGTTAAATTAAACATTTTAATCAATGTTTTTTGTTATGAATTATTATGCATTTGAAAGTAGCTTCGACGTTGCTTTACTTCGAAATAATGTGTGCAAAAGAGGAAGAATAGTATTTCGTTTACCGTCTTCCGCACCATAACGATGTACCATGCGTTAGTCTGCAGAATAACTAGATAAAGAGCGAAAATGAGCTTTTTAAACAAAAAAAATCGCAGTTTAACTGATCGTATCAGGTAATTTGCAGATTACCTAATTAATGTGCTTATTAACGGGTTCCGCACTCTGACGTTAACATAGGTATATAATTAATCAATTGCAGTGTCGTGATTGGAATGAGGATTCAAAAATATCATGACTACATGCGCGCTGTTTCTGCCGATCCTCCGCCTTCCGCATCCAGTCTGTCCCAATTACCTTTTTTCAGGTTGTCAGTCCATCTGGCTAGAGTGCGTCCTACCTTCCGTTTACCTTCTCGCAAAACAATGACTACTCACTTCATAGTAAATATCAATTGCTGTTCGTTAGTCTCGCTAAAACTCGAGAACTGCTGAACGGATTTATCTTATCTTGGTCTTGAAATGAATAATTGAAAAAAAAAACGAATAGTTACCGGGAACCGACATCCACGCGGGCAGAGGCGCGGGCAAAAGCTAGTCATAGATAGAAAACCAACCCAAACTAATTTGTGAAAATGCAACGCCTCTTACTTCCTACCTATCTACAAGGTACCTACGAAAAGAGATGGGCCTTTACTTTACTCAATTTAAAGTGGGTAATGCCTTTTTAAATTAATTTTAAGCCCACTAATTACGTTGGTACTATTAGTGCCATTACGTAGATAACGCTGTCGCACGTCAAACGAAGTACAACATAGTGTAAGGTATGAACGTGAATTGTTTATGTTCATTTTATCTCTAAACTATCTGTACAGTTACAGTAACTATACTCCGTCCATTATATTATTGTATTTTAGACAGCTCACTGACAGTGGTCGGTATAACTTTGTTCTAGCGTCAACACCTGAAAATCCTAACAAAAATTAGCCGCCAATACGTAATTTTTCATTGACATCGTCACGTCAGCCAGAAAGCAATTTTAGGGATGTAGTTAGTCAATCGACAGTGTTTTTATTATAATAACTTGAAAATGTCACAATTGATATCGACTACAGAAAATATATTTTTTAAAATATTACATAACTGGCGATTTTTAACCGATTTCTAAACAACAATTTGGATGTTTATAATTATTTATATTTGTATGATTTTTACGGAAAAATGTTTTTTGTAACTCCGTCATTTGTAGACGGATTGTCAAAACTTTTTTTTGTTTGAAAGAAGTTTGTTCCAAAATAGTCCCATTTAAATTTCATAAAGATCTGATGATGGATTTCAGAGACAGGCCACGGAAATCTTCAATAAATACCAGGAAATCAGCATGCTGGAATATTCTTCTAGAAGTCAGTTGTTTTGTTTTGGAGATTAGCGTATGCGTTATGGCCCACAATCGTTTTCTATTACATTTGTAAACTGTACAGACACGAAATATCTAAGTACTACTTTATTATTATGTTTAGAAAGATATGAGATTTTAGTTCCACATGAAATCATTTGTAACATTTATCAAAATATTTTCATATATCGATATTTTTTTATCGAGGTTTTTAACTTTATCGATATTTTAAATTTTCATGCAATCACTACTTCATCTGTCTAAAATACAATAATATGATGGACGGGGTATAAATGTAGTGCAAATAATGAATGAATAAAAAAATACTAATTGCATATTTTATTTTTAAAACAATATTAATTAAAATAAAGTTGTTAGATGACTTCACCATCGCCCTTAAAGACGGATATAAAGAGAAGGGAAATTTGAAGTTCTTCAGGTGTGGCTCAATAGCTCAGTTGGAAAAGCATTCCCCCTGTAAGGAAAAGGTTGTGGGTTCAAGTCCCACTTGAGCGCTTCATTTTTCCCGATGTATTTCGAATTTAAAAGTTAGCATAATAAATGCTATAAAAATGTCATTCACATAATAATCCCCTTCAGTTAAGCGAAATTGCTTGTATTAGGAGTGGGTTCACATCGTTCGGTAGAACCCGGATGTTTTTATCAAAGGAATATAAAGTCAAGATGAAGTATAGAAACAACGGCCATCAGACATTGTATATGATTGATAACATAACATAACATAAAATCTTGTTGCGAATTATGTTGAAACTTGTACAGCATAAAATGATAGTTTTTTCATCTCATCAATTCCGCGAAAAATGAAAACAATTTTTTTCCCACGAATGTAATTTAGCAAATTAATAGTTACAAACAATGTTGTTAAAAATAGTACAATTTCAATGTCAAAATAAATTACTTTCTATTGTAGGACACAGTCAGTGTATTCTTAAAATTGTAATGATAGGTAATGTCATTGACACACATACAGATTGACGTAACTTAAATGACATTGATGTATATATTCTACAGTTTTTTGACTGAGTCACAGCGAGATCGCATCTATGTTGAAGGTCCCTTCGACTACATGCAGTAAACAGTAAGGTACGGTTAACTCATTTAACGACTTTGTGGTGTAGTGGCAGGTCATCTTAAGTCTGAGGATGCGGGTTCGATCCCGTTCAGTGCAAATCAAAAAAATATACTAGTGTATTTAATCATGTTCACCTAATTCAGATTTAGATGGCGCTGTAATATGTTTTAGACTATTATTTATTATTTTATTCATGGATCATTCATCAACTCGCGTGCGACCGCGAGTTGGCAACTTTAAATTTTTGATTATTTTCTTGTCGGCATCTCGCGCGATTGTCAAACTTTTCTTCTATTTCTCCGCCCAGACTGACATTATGTTTACGACTGTCATTTTATTATTCAATTCTTTTAACGATTGTGCCATTTATCTTGCAGGGCAGCATATAGCACGTAAAATAATAATAATAAGACAATAAATCATTGTATTGCAGAAAAATATCGTGACTTGAATTAAATTATTTTTTATGATCACTAGATATTCCTCGCGTGACTCCTTAATTATGTTTAATTATATCATTTGCATTGTATATTTTATTTGTTCCTTTGTACCTATTTATACATTAATAATATTTTATTGATACTTGGTCGAATTGCAGCACAGTATCCGTTGCTTCGCATTAATGCATACGGATACTCGCACAGCGTACAGTCAGCGTCATAAATATCACGAAATATATAACGAAGTCTGAAAATGATCTTAAAACAAACTGTTTTATTGATTTATGTGGTATTATTGTCCAAATTAAACTTGTGTACCAAATATCAAAACAATCAGTCAACTGGAAGAAGATAAAAAACTAAATAAAGATTATTTTGATCACGTACGCCAGCATCTTTATGTTGACTGTACAATGTAAATCATGAAACACGCATGAAACAGGCGGGCGACCCGCATGCGTGCACACTAATCTACGTACGTCTGTCTCATGCGTATGCACTCACGCAGATATTTGTATATTTCGAAATGCAGTTGACTGACGTTCTGAATACGCGCGAAGGTCGTTCAACGACACGGAACGCGAAACAGCATGTCACGATGATGTACGGCACACAATCACACACTATAGTTAGTGGAGTGACACTATGCCAGTCGCCTAACTATATAGCGGAGTGACATAGTCTTGTAAAATACTAGTACCCGCGACTTTGTCCACGTGAATGTAGTTCGATAGAGTAAAAGAAATAACTAGTAGATAATATAAGGATATAACCCTTCCAATAATCTTAATATGCGGTCAAAGTCGCCGAGTTTTGGGCTGGGCGTATCTAAGTATTTAAATTGTTGCCACTGACACGAAGAAGAAGAAGACCCTTCCAATCAAGCTTAATTGCTTATGTTAGGAGGGTTCACATCGGTCCTAATGTAGCGACCAGGTCCTCAATTCCACTAAAGTTAAACCACTATGGTGGCGCAGTCACTGCAAAAAATGACATTAAATTTCAGACTGTATTTCTATGCTCCTAAAGTCCAAAATGAAATGAAAACAGTTGCATTATACTTTTTTAATTACCCTGCAAAAAGTATTTAATTTTGAACTTTAATGGCAGCGCTTTATATAGTATTACTTAATGCCGTTTTTTGCAGTGGCGGTTAGCAGAATCAAAGCCCAGGATTTGAACTCGAGACCTTTATCTAACCACTAAGC
This sequence comes from Eilema sororculum, assembly GCA_914829495.1. Classification (NCBI taxonomy): domain Eukaryota; kingdom Metazoa; phylum Arthropoda; class Insecta; order Lepidoptera; family Erebidae; genus Eilema; species Eilema sororculum. Next base: position 8,754,417 of record OU618532.1, read on the forward strand.
TACCGATGCTTTCAGGTTTGAATTAATTGCGATCAAGTATATATACCTAAATATTGACTATCATACGTTGCTTTAAATATCTAGAAGGTTACCAACTTTGAAAAATATATGCAAAATTTTGTTCTTGACGTAAATTGATCAATACTTTTCCTTATAGAAGCCATGGAAATGCGTCATATCATCACTCTGGACCATTTTAACATTGATAATTTTTAGGTTTCCGCACGTCAAAAGGAAAACAAAACACAAACGACATTCTCGAGATGATAAATCAATCATCATTGAATTAATCTACAATTAATGTTTCCACGCTGGCCAGACGGGTTGGTACAGTCAGCGTCATAAATATCTTGACTACGAAGTCTCAAAAAGATCTTAAAACTCTCGTATTAAGAGTAAATCAAACTGTTTTATTGATCTGTATAGTATTATTGTCCGAACCAAAGGTCTGTATCTGAACAATCTGTCAACTAAAAGGGGGTCAAGAAACGTAATTAAGATCATTTTGAGCACTCTGTTCGTCAACATCTTTCTGATGCTGACTGTACAGGGTTATAACTCGAGATTTCCTTCTCTCGCAGTGATATCGTTTGAGAATTATTTCGCTAGTCGCCTGTTACGATACCCTTCGGAGGAGATGGTATTCATTCTCCGACACTACGCGGATTATAGGTGTTGATATTTGACAGCATGGAACCAAAAGATTTTATATACTGACCGGCTGGAGTACTTCACCAGTTAGAGAGACACCGACATGACGATATAAGAATCCAAAATTTTATTAAGTATATTAAAGTTAAAGGATTAACCCATGCCCAAAAGTATTTTGCTTGGTTTTTTTTAATGTCGGGTGGTGCTGTGCGCAGTTCAGTTTAGAGACAATAACTTGCTTGAACGGCTTTTTGGGGTTCCATACCCAAAGGGTAAAAGCGGAACCCTATACTTAACTGAGACTTCACTTTCCATCGGTCTGTCTGTCTGTCACCAGTCAGTATTTCATGAACTGTGATAGCTAGACAGCTTTCCTTTTTTTTCTTTATTTAAAAAGACTACTCCCACACTAGGGAACATGCCCTGTATTGTGTTGGAATTTACTAACATACAACAAACCGACACATAACACACCCAGATTCAGAACAAGCTCTTTCTTAGATTCGATTGAGAAAATGACTAAGTATTAAACGTTTTTTTTTTGAAATTTCAATAGCCATCCTCCATCATACCTACTAAAGTAGTAACCTTCACCAACCTATGTACCTATGTAAGTTAAAGTTTCACTTCAACGAGACAAGTAAGTGTTACAAATGCCACTCATAACGCGTTACCCAATTCGCGTTCATCTTTATTTGAAGAGTTGCGACTGCTCTTAATAACATTTGTTTAACGTTTTGCAATGTTTTTCTAGGTGGCATGATTTTTGAAGAAATAAAATAGAGAAAACATAAATAGGTGTAAAATAATGACTGGATAAGTAACTTAAGTTCGTAACTTAATTCAGTTTTGGATGGAACCTTCAGTACGCGAGTCTGACTCGCAATTGTCAGGGGTTTTATACCACTTCTAATTCATACTACAAACGATAACTGCCATTTAAGATGGACTATGAGAAGAGAATGGCGATAAAATTCACTAAGGGCTTGTGTCACAGGTAAAAAAAAAAAAATGACGCCGCCACCGGGACGTTAGGGCCGGCGCCCAGTGCCGGCATCGGCGGGGGTGCGGGTTGGGTAACCTCCACGTTGGCCTTTCCGTTTCTTCCCCCTTTGGACTGCGGTCCTGGGGAGCGGAAGCGGAGGGGCTGGTGCATCCTGGACAACGGCTAACAGACTCCCACCTTGGGAGTTCTGTTGGCCGTTGACGAATAACCCAACGGCCGACCTCATTGTACGAGGAGGTCGTGGGATGGCGGGCCTGCAAGGCCCGCGGGAAGGGATCCGTAGGATTCCTTCCATTCAAACAGCCCTTTTCAGGGCTAGCTGACCCAGAGGGGGTCGTGGTATGGCGGGCCTGCAAGGCCCGCGGGAAGGGATCCGTAGGATTCCTTCCATTCAAACAGCCCTTTTGAGGGCTAGCCGACCCAGACGGGGTCGCGGTGTGGCGGGGCTTCAAGGCCCGCGGAGAGAGATCCGGTTCCCGCTAGTCGCTCCCAGTATCCCTCTGCTCTCAGAGGGGACAGGGGAGAGGCAAGGGTTCCGTGAGATCTAGGGACGGGTTGGCCCACTGCTCGCGCAGGGGCTGACAGGCACTCGTGCCACCGTCGGTGTTGGGAGAGTTGGCTGCTCCCCCGCGTCGCGTAACCTCCTAGATATCGACAACGACCTGAGTGCTAGCCACACTCGGTACGCCGGTATCCTGGAGGCCGCGGGGCTTGCCTTAATTGGCCGGCCCGCGACAAGGAAAAGTCTTAAAAACCCGACAGCGAAGTCGTTTAAAACCTGTGGACACCAGGGGACCTCCACAGTATGTACCCCGCTTCTCGGAAAGAGCGTCACCCGGGAAGTGTAACCCTTCGTCTCATACTCGTGGGAACCTTATGAACTCTTCTATCAATCATAAAAACCCCCCCCTACCTAGTGAAACAGACTGCGCGGAGGTCGCGCAGCGCCACGACGCGGAGGTCGCGTCACCAACTGCGGCGGTGTCGGAAAATTTCGACACCGCCACCGAGAAGAGCAGGGCGAACAGCCCGGTGGGTCTGCAGACCCGAAAATCTGCACGGAGGAGGAACGGTGGTAGGAAGGTTCCTCCTCCACCGAGGACTGAGTCGGACGCAGTCACCTTGACCGACTCGTCCTCCAACGAGGAGAACATCCAGGGCAGTGAGGATTCCCCCCCGCCCAAGGTTGCGATGGTCGGCCGGTGGAAGACGCGGGGTGGCAAGAGGCCCATTCCCCAAACGCCCTCCTCTCGGGTCCCGGACCTGAGAGATGCTGTGGCGCCGCCGAGGCCCTCCACCTCGGCGGCGCCCACGCCCATGCCGCGTACCGACCCTACGTCTAGGGAGGTACTGCAGGCCCTGGAGGACGTAATAGGGACCCGTGCTGGGTCTATGGGGCCGGAGGAAGTCCGGCTGCGACGGGCGACGACGCGCCTTGTTGAGGAGTTCGGCCTGCTCAGAGCGGAGCTGGCTGACTCGCGGAACGAGCGGGCTCAGCTAGGCAGACGGCAGGTCGAGCTCATCGAGGCCTCGGAGCGGCAGGCGGCCGAATACAGGAAGGAGATGGGCAAAATGGCGGCCGACTTTGCCGATCTCCAGAAGGTCGTTGCCGGGCTGCCGGAGGGGCGCGTCACGCGGTCGGCGCGGCGGAAGCCGGTCGCGCAGCCGGCAGCGCCGAAACCGTCGGCTCGGCCGGCTTCGCCGGCGCGGTCACCGGTGCGGTCGAGGTCGCCGCTGCGGCTGGAGGCACCGGTGGTGCAGCCGGAGTCGCCACCGCTGGCGCCTGTCCGGCCACAGTCACCGGTGCTTGTACCGGCCCGGCCCGCGGACCCGTTGGCGGCCTGCATGGCGACTTTGGCCGCCATGGAAAAGCGTATGGAGGCGGCTCAGGCTGCGCAGGAAGCGCGGCAGGCTGCCCACGAGGAGCACACACGGCGCTGCTTGGAAGCCGTGACGGACTCCTTCCGCCGTCCGCCCCTGGCGACCCCGACTGGGAGTGGGTATGCCGGAGCACTCAAAAGGGGCCGTCCGGTAGCGACGCGGACCCCACAGGAGTCGGCCAGCAGCCCATCCGCTGTGCCATCCGCTCCGGCCGCTGCTGCGCAGGGCGCTCAGCCCAAGGGCAAGGGAAAGGGGAAGGGCAAGGGGAAGACGTCCTCTGCCCCAGCCCCATCCCCAGCCCTGGCTCCAGCCTCGACCTCGGCTCCGGGCCCGATCGCCTCCACAAGCTCCGCACCGGCAGGGGGCTGGGAGGTAGTCGGTGAGTCGAGGAGAAAGCGGAACGCCAAAAGAAAGGCAGCCAAAAAGGCCAGAAAGGCTGAGGCTGCTGCGAAGGGAGCGCCGGGAAGGTTGCGCATCCCCCGCACAACGGCCGTCGTCCTAACGTTGACGCCGGAGGCTGCGGAGAGGGGTGTGCAATACCCGGATCTGGTGAGGCCGGCCAGAGGCCTCATAGATATGAGGTCTCTTAAACTGGCGAAGCCCCTCCGAGTCACGGAGACCCGGACGGGTGCCCGCCTCATACAGGTCCCTGGCGCTTCCAGCGCTCCCCAGGCTGATGCCATAGCGGCTCAGCTAAGGGAGACGCTGGACGCAGCCGACGTCCGGGTGTCCAGGCCCACAAAGTGCGCAGAACTGCGCATTTCGGGCCTGGACGACTCCATCACGGCCGAAGAGATTCGGGCCACCGTGGCGGAGGCCGGGGGCTGCCCCCTGGAGGCGGTTAAGGTCGGAGCGATTCGCTACGGCCGTCGCGGACAGGGGGCGGCAGTTGTCGGCTGCCCCATCGCAGCAGCTCAAAAGGCTGCCGATCGGCGGGTCCTCGTGGTGGACGGCGTTGTTGGGGTGCGGGCTCAGCTCCTGCAGGCTCGACCGGCCAGGTGCTTTAGGTGCCTGGCGGTCGGGCACGTGGGGGTGCAGTGCATGGCGGAGGTGACGGTCGGTGACCGGTGCTTCCGCTGTGGCCAACCCGGTCATAGGGCCGGTGGTTGCGAGGCTACGCTGCACTGTTTCAGGTGTGCAGCGGGGGGTAAACCGGCCGACCATCGGGTTGGTAGTAAGGCCTGCACTGGAGGGGAGCCGAAGCCACGAGGCGGGCGTTCTGCAAACTGTTCGCAGCGGGATGCGGAGATGGTTCCATAATGGATCCCCAGCTCCGCATCCTGCAGGCGAACGTGGGCCACGGTGTCGATGCTCAGGCACTTCTGCTCCAGAGCATGGCACAGTGGTCCATACACGTCGCCGCTGTCGCCGATCCGTACACCCACCGCCCCCCGCGGGCCTGCCTGGGTGGTCGACCTGGATGGATCGGCGGCACTGGTGCGTAACGCCGCTGCGGGTGCCCCTCCCTTTGTGGTGATCGCAAGGGAGCATGGCATCGTAGCGGCGCGTGTGGGGGAGATTGCGGTCGTGGCCGTCTACTTCACGCCGGCATCACACCGACGCATAGGGCAGTATCGGCAGTCGCTGGAGCGGCTGACCGACGTCGTCAATGCCTGTCACCCTCGCCCGGTTCTTGTGCTTGGGGACTTCAATGCCTGGTCTGAGGCTTGGGGGTCCCGGCACACGAACCCGCGAGGTAGGGCTCTGGAGAGCTGGGCCGCTACTCTCGGTCTGGTTCTCCAGAATCGCGGGGCCGAAGCCACGTTCTGGGTGGCGGAGCGCGGGGCGAGTTCGATCGTCGATCTCTCATTCGCGAGCGCTTCGCTGTCGCAACGTGTGCGGGACTGGCGTGTTGTCGTGGAGGTGGAGACACTGTCGGATCACCGATACGTTCGGTTTGATGTCTCCCCTCCCGAGAGTGATGCGCTGGTCACACCGGCCCCACGCGAGCCGCGCTGGGTGCTTAGGGGACTGAATAGGGATGCTCTCCTGGAAGCCGCCTCCGTGCAGGCCTGGGCCATGGTGCCGGACAGGCCTGATGACATCGATGACGAGGCGGCGTGGTTCCGGGAGGCCATGACTGTTGTCTGCGATGCGGGTATGTCTAGGGCTCCAGCCTATAGTCCGAGGCGCCGGGTCTACTGGTGGACTGCGGAGATCGCGAGGCTGCGTCAAGCCTGCGTGATCGCGCACCGCCGGTGGGCCAGGCTCCGTAGGAGGCGTAGCCGCCCCGCAGACACAGATCCCCTAGTGGCGGAGTTGCAAGAGGGATACAGGGAAGCCAGGAATGCCCTCCGAGCGGAGATCAAGCGGTCCAAGGCAGCTTCCTATAGGGAGCTGCTGGAGACACTGGAGCGGGACCCATGGGGGCGGCCTTACCGCTTGGTAAGAGGAAAGCTGCGCCCCCGGGCCCCTCCCCTGACCCAGGTTCTCGAGCCGGCTCTGCTTGGAGGAGTGGTGGCATCCCTGTTCCCGGCGCGGGCGGAACACGTTCCGCCGCAGATGACTCCACCACCTCGGTCGCCTGATGCGCCCGGCGTGGTTATTGACGACGACGTGCCCGAGGTCACTTGGGTAGAACTAGAGCTGGCGGTGCGACGGCTTGGAGCCAAGAAGAACACCGCCCCGGGACCCGACGGCATTCCAGGCCGTGCGTGGGTCCTAGCTCTAGGAGAAGACGGTCTCGAACCCCGACTGCGAGGGTTCCTCAGCGCATGCTTGGAGCGGGGCCAGTTTCCGAAGATGTGGAAGACGGGGAAACTGGTCCTCATCCGCAAGGACGGACGCCCGGCGGACGAGCCGTCCGGGTACCGGCCCATAGTGTTGCTCGACGAGGTGGGCAAGCTCTTCGAAAGAGTGATTGCCAAGCGCCTCGTCGAGCACCTCTCTAGAGTAGGGCCGGACCTAGCGGACACGCAATACGGCTTCCGCCGGTGGCGTTCCACTGTGGATGCCATCATGCGCGTGAGGACTCTGGCGGAGGATGCGGTTGCCCGGGGCGAGGTGATGTTGGCGGTGTCTTTGGACATCTCCAACGCGTTTAACACCTTGCCCTGGAGTTGCATCAGGGAGGCGCTCGTGTACCACGATGTGCCTCTCTACCTCCGCCGCATAGTCGGGGCGTACCTGACGGAGAGGGCCGTCATCTACCCAAGTGCGACCGGCGTCGGTAGGCGTGAGATGTCGTGCGGTGTCCCACAGGGATCGGTCCTGGGGCCGCTCCTGTGGAACATCGGATACGACTGGGTGCTTCGCGGTGAGCTCGCGTTCGGGGCCACCGTCACGTGCTACGCGGACGACACGCTAGTGACGGTGAGTGGCGCTACACACCGCGAGGCGACCCAGAGGGCCACGACCGCTGTTGCTCAAGTCGTGGATCGGATCCGGCGGCTGGGTCTCGAGGTGGCTCTGCACAAATCCGAGGCCTTGTTCTTTCATGGTCCTCGGCGCAGGCCACCCCCGGGATCCAGCTTGACAGTAGGAGGTACTCCCATCGACATCAAGCCCCGGTTGAAATACCTGGGGCTCGTACTTGACGGTCGGTGGGACTTCGGAGAGCACTTCCGAAGTCTGCGCCCCAAACTGTTGGTGTCAGCTAACGCGCTGATGCGGCTGCTGCCCAACTTGAGGGGCCCAGAGGACTCCTGCAGGAGACTCTACGCGGGTGTCGTGCGGTCCATGGCCCTGTACGGGTGCCCCGTGTGGGCGGACGCCCTGCAGGCCAGGTTCGTGCAACTGCTGCATGCACCGCAGCAGACGATGGCCTGCAGGGCCATTAGGGGGTACCGCACGATATCCTTTGAAGCGGCGAGTCTCCTAGCCGGATCGCCACCGTGGATCCTGGAAGCGAGATCCCTTGCGGCACTGTATCGGTTCCGTAAGGAGGCGCGGGAGCGGGGATTCGATCCCGAGCCCGAAGACATTCGGGCCGAGAGGTCCCGGCTCCACGGGATCATGGTGGCGGAGTGGGAGCGACGACTTGAGCAACGACGCGCAGGGCATGCCGTCATAGAGGCGGTAAGGCCCATCATGGGGGAATGGCTCGAGAGGCCACATGGCAGCCTCTCGTATCGACTGACGCAGATTATCACCGGGCACGGGTGCTTCGGGAGATATCTGTGTCGGATCGAAAAGGAGCCAACGTCCGAGTGCCATCACTGCGACGCGAGCGAGGACACGGGGCTGCACACGCTCACCGAGTGCCCGGCATGGGCCGAACCGAGGCGGGAACTAGTGGCAGCCCTGGGAGTGAGAGTTCTCACCCTCGCCACCCTGCTCACAGCAATGGTCCGCTGCGCGGACGCGTGGGCGGCCGGCGTCTCCTTCAGCGAGCAGGTAATGGTCGTGAAGGAGACGGCGGAGCGGGAGAGGCGGCGCGAGCGAGAAAGACTCGCGGATCGCGCCGCCCGCGCACGCAGGCAACTCGGGCGTCGGAGGGCACTGACTGACCTCCGTCCCCCATGAGCGCGGGCCTGGGGGTGACGGGTGGAGCCGCCTGTCACCCCAGCAGAAGCAGGCCACGGTGGCGGCGCGCTGAACAGCGCGCCTCCCCATTCCGGGGGCGAGTTGGGGACACCGTTGTCCCCCCTCCTGAGGAGGGCCAGACCGTAAGGGATGGCCCTGGGTCAGCCGGGGTGCGAGGGATATGTCTTTGACAACCTCACCTCCGGCCTAGCACCAAGACCCACAGTCGGCGTGCGGTTTTAGTCGGTTCGAGTCCGACATAACCTCCCCTTCCGGCTCCGGCAGGGGGGGTATCCGTGGGGATTTCCGCACGAAAAAAAAAAAAAAAAAGTGCCGGCATCGGCGAGCATGAGGATTTGTATTTGTCGAATAACAATAGGTCTTATTGTTATAGATATAAGGTTTAACTTTAATTGGTAACCATAACGCTGCAGAATGCCGATCGATGCCGACAATAGTCGACGATCGTCATTGAAATTTCAATTTTATGATGATAAAGATCTATTATGCCTGGCCAAAAAAAAATCCTGAAGCTCGCCGATGCCGATAAAGGGCGCCGGCCCTTATACGCCAGTGTTTGATTTTGCTCACATTACATGAGCGGCCGCACGTATTAACTTTGTAGTAATCCAACAATGTTTACTAAAAGTCAAAGGTCGTGAATGCGGTACGGTCGCGACCCGTGTACCATTTTCCATTTTCCAAGCATTTTCCGATCAGCCAAACTACGAGGCGGTCACACTTCAAAGTTCCCCCCCCCCCCCCCCCTCACAGCAACTGATATTGAAGTTCTGTAGTTAGTTAGTAGTAGTAAATATGAATAACTGGTTCATATTTTTAGGGATCTCTCTGAGGCATGGATGGGGTTTAGTGTGTTAAGAATCACCCATTCTAAGACTGACCTTAACCTACTCAGTGACCACTTAGAGGTACTCAATTTTTCTTATACTATTACACGTATTAAACTTGTCCGACCCGTCATCATCATTAGGGCCGTGCACGAGCATGACGCATGACGCCCCTAAATTAAAAAAATTATCAAATAAATGCTAACCATGAAGCAATTAATTTACTTATATGGTTACATTGACCCGCTTAAATGATCATAAATAAAGATTTTAATATATTAAGTTAATAAAATGCATCTTGATGTAATAGTTACATCACTAACGCATAAAATACGTCATCAGTTAGAGAGCATACCGGTTTACCTAGAGGTGACCTGCTGGGGAAATACCCTATCACAAAAAGGGTACCTTTTGTTGTAGAAATCAATATTCAACATTCAATAAGGATAAAAAGCTGTTTTTACTTATTTATAATCAACCATCATCTGGGTATATTATAAAAATGAATCGCTAAATGTGTTGGTAAGCGCAGAACTCAACAACGCCTGGACCAATTTGGCCAATTCTTTATTTTTAAATGTTCGTTGAAGTTCAAGGATGGTTTTTACGGCAAAAAATCGAAAAATTGCCGGGAACCGCCATCCACGCGGGCGGATCCGCAGGCAAAAGCTAGTTATAAATAATAGTAAGTGAGTAAAGTATTTCACTACAGTAAACCAACCGTAACTGCAAGTAAATCGCACCGAAGCAAAAAGAAATAAATGTAATCAAAACCATATAAATAATCTAAACTTCGTATGTTCCATTAGAATTCTGCCTCCTTTGGGATCTAAAATTATTTATTCATAGTCTAGTAGTCTGATATTGCCTTTTTACGTGGGGGAAATCACCCCGCCAGGTGACAAGTGTCATGAATATTTGATTTCCATTTATCTCATAATATTCGACGAGGTTGGTGTATTGAGGCCGAGATAATTAATCTGACTAGCACGTATTTATGTACATACATAGTGGGAATTGAGTGGAGAAGAAAGATTTTTAGTATTCTTTTTTGAAAGTCGATATCAAAGAGATGGGAAAATTCGTTATTGGTCAAATAGGACCTCCCATCAAAGCCTTCAGTGCTCAAGCCCACTTTATAAACCTGGTGATTAACGGACGGACTTAGGTGGTAGTAGACATCCTGATGGCAAGTGGTTACTGTGCTATATGGATGTGTGCAACGCCAGAGATGTCACACTCGTGCTACCCTGTAAGAACAAAGAGTTTCTGGACCGTCAGTGCAGAAGACAAAGCTAAAGCCTAGTGATTAACGGGCGATGATCTGGCATAGGTGCTTTTTCTCGGGTTTGGGTAATTATTCATCATTTCAGCGTTGTTCCAGATCCTAGGCCTCCAGACCTTAAACTCCGGGATCCGATGACGGCTTTCCTCCTTTTTGTTTGACTTATACTTCCTCTCAAAGACGAAAGGGTTTCAGAGGCTTGTCCGTTTAATCACGTTTACCGACTTGAAGCGACTAGGTGAGGGCACATCCACGCCAGATAGTTAGTTTTCTCGATTCGAACGATTCTGTCTACGCTACGAAGCTATAAGCCGTGATGCATAGATATTAACTTACGGAATAACATCGTATTGAATTAATGATAGTGCAATAAAATCCTATTGGTGGTAAGGCTACTAAGACTACGAATGCAGTTAGAAATTCAGCAATACGTGCTTACCGAACTTAAGCAAACAATTACCATGAAAGTAACAATTACTATGGTAAGTGTAGGTACATCTAAACTCATTACACCGATTTCAATTCGCTTAACCGACCATCTGAATAGCGATTCTAGTAATCGATTTTGGTAATTGAGAAAGAATCCAATATTTCGCTGTGGTTTTTCCTCCTTCGTATACAGTATGAGGTAAAAGTCTGTCTTTATGTGATGGGTTTTTTGAATTAGAATATTAAGACGTGTATTGCTGGTTTTTTTTAAATTATTTATTGGTTTTATTTGATTGGTTTTGTTATGAAAACATCACATGGTAGTCGTCGTGATATTATTAATAAAAAATCATATTCTTAAAATGTTAAATGTAAATGAAATTCGATTAGTATAGCGTGGCACGATATTTCTATAAATGAATACATATAAATTGTATAAGTCAATGTGTAACCCAGGCATAGTAGGCATATTTAATGAATTTTTACAGCATTAAGTATGCTAACTAAAGTATACTATAGGGAAAAAGAAGAATCATCTCGGGCGGGACTCGAACCCGCAGTCTTTCCCTTACAGGGGGAATGCCTTGAAAATTCGGCCATATGACTCCACCGTCGCCTTAAAGACATATAAGACGTGTCTCGGTAGCCGAATTGGTCAAGGCATTCCCCCTGTAAGGGAAAGACTGCGGGTTCGAGTCCCGCCCGAGATGATTCTTCTTTTTCCCTATGTATTCGATAGTAGGCATAGTTATGCAGTGCTTAGTTGAGTCTAGGTAGCTTTACATAGAATGTCCTAGAATATTTCTTCATATATTTATAAAAATCCCGACAGATGGCTCTAACGTCACCTGAGACATATATAAGCGATAGATTTCACAAACCATGATGGACGTTCTGAGGAAAAATAAGTAAATAAAAAATAAATAAATATTCCACAACATTCAACACAACGCTATCTAGACCCATGGTAAGCTTTTATAGCTTGTGTTATGGAATCTAGAATGCGGATAAACATACTTATATACTTTTTTTTTGTAAATACATACATATTATACATAGAAATAGCCTTTTGTTTTTAGCTTTACTCAACTATAAGTGATAGTAAATGTTGTGATTTTAGCAGTCTATGTAGATATGTTTGTACCCAATTCTGTGTTTCATCCTTATACTACTTACATTCTTCTTACCATGGTCGGATGGAGAATAACCCTGACTCTTACTTACCATGTATTATCATGCTGAAGGGAAGAGATGGGCGGCCCTTCTATCCTACTCCGTCGAGACCCACATTACTCACATTAGCCACCAATTAAATAACATACGAGTACTTAGTGATTTTTGTCTTTGTTTCAGATCGTTCACGATGTATCAAAGAACCTCGAAATTCATCTCAGCGGTAGTCTTCATCGTTATAATTGGTAAGTACAGTTGCATTTAGGTGTCTATACATATAGATAGAAGGATTTCGTGTGCGCCTCTCGCTATAAGGGAGAGGTTATTAATCCCTAACCATTTGCGGGGTCGCCAGCACGTTGCGAGATAGATGGACGGCAGTAGGTGTGCTACCTATTACGTGAGATTTTATGGTAGGTCTAATAAACAACATCATTCGAATGCTAATACCGGGTGCATCCAAAGTTAAAAGTAGTAAAAACATCTCTTGATTGCGCGGATGGCACTGCCGTGCGTCCTCTTAACCACAAGGAAAGAGCCTGACCAGTGTTCTATCCGTCAGGAGGAGGGGTTGCAGGAGAGCTTGGCTTGACCACGAAGGTCTTTAAAATTGGCTATAGGTCCAAACGAGCAAGTATATACATAAAGAATATATCGCACCCCCAGTGGAAAATAGGCATAAGTGATTTTATTTTGATTCGTCGATTTTATCATATTTGGAAGGTACGTTTAAAGACACATATGCTAAATTTTTTTCATATTTTTCTTGTTAAATTTGACGAATTAAAACAATAAATTCGTTTTGAGAATTTTGGTTCCATTACATTTTTTCTTACGGATTAGTAGATTATGTGATATAACGCAAAGAATAAATTGAGAAATATGACGTATTACTTATTATTACGTTTATCCCTAATATTTTATGTAGAAAATTATAAGTAAAAATTATTATGATTTAAATGCGTTTGTTTTTTTTACATCGCTAGTCTTGTATACACGATTATTTTTTTATTCGTTATATTAACTAGCTAAGGAAATTATCTTAAATGCGCTTACTTAGCCAAAAAGATAAACTTAGAAAATAATAACAGCTGTATGACTGTTTACTTTTTATGAACATAAAATAAATTAGAATGAGTCACTGAAACGCTTGGTTCTAGCTGGTATACTCTGCACCGTATATGGATGGCATCTTAGCCCTGCACGTCTCGTCCTGTGTAGGAATGGAGAGGGTGGGACTAATTGGAAGAGCTTGTCAGAATATTCACCATAGTAGAGACGGTAGAATACTGCCAAAGACCTCAGGATTCCCAATAATGCGGACTGCACGTCGCTGCAACCTGTCAAGAGCATCTAGTAAGTACTTTGCGGAGCTGCCCCAGAGATGTGAGCAGTATTCCACGCAGGAACGAATTTGGGTCTTGTATAGAACACCGCTGCTCCGGCGTGAAAAAACGTCTCACTCTGTTCACGACTCCGAGTTTACGCGAGGCTGATTTGATGATACTTTCGATAAAGTTGTTACTCAGTTTGCAGCGAACATCCATACCGAGGATACTGAGGTGATCCTGCAGTGGCAGTGGTGTGCTCTGAAGAGTGGGAAGGGGAAGGAAAGGAGATACCTTTGCTGTAAACGCACATGCCTGGGTCTTCTAGGCATTGAACTCGACCAGGTTCCTAGCGCCCCATTGAGAAATGTGGTCCAGGATCCAGTCCGGCTCAGTGACAAGAAGCTGCCTTTTTTCCGCGATATCAGACTGCTTGGCTGCAGGATATGCGTAATAACTCCCGTGTAAGATGCTGTCGTCTGCATAGCAATGAATGCTACCGTTAGAGAGCATATCATTGATATGCAGAAGAAAGAGAGTGGGAGATAAGACGGAACCCTGGAGCACGCCAGCATTTACCTGCAAGAACTCCGAAGCTCGTCCATCACAAAGGACGCGAATACGGCGCCCCTGCAGGAAGGCAGGCAGGCAAGGGAGGTCTGGGAGGTAGGCCAAAGGCTGGTAGCTTGGAAAGAAGCGATTTATGCCATACCCTATCGAAAGCTTTGGCAATGTCAAGACTAATTGCCAGTGACTCGCCGTGCTTTTCCATAGCCTCACCCCAAAGGTGGGTCACGTACGCCAGAAGATCACCCGTTGACCGTTTCGGTCTAAAGCCGTATTGCCGGTCACTAAGCAAGGAGTGATCCTCTAGGTGGCGCATGAATTGTGTGTTAATAATGTGCTCGAAAACCTTGCACAGCACTGAGGTGACGGCTATGGTTCGATAGTTGGCTGGGTCCGAGCGATCCCCCTTCTTGGGGATCGGCTGGACATTCGCCAACTTCCAAGCCGACGGCACTGTACCTGAACTGTGGGACAGTCGGTACAGCCGCGTTAGCATAGGAGATAGCTCCGCTGCACATTTTTTAAGTAAGACCGCTGGAATACCATCAGGATCACTGGTTTTCCGGACATCGAGTGATTGTAGTACTGCACGGACATCGCGTTACCTGATATGGATATCAGACATTGCGTGGTCACCAGTGGGCATTGTCCGTGGTTGCATACCACAATCATCGACTCGGGACTTGGCCGCGAAGAGATTGACCAGCAAATTTGCTTTCTCTTGCGGCTCATGGGCCAGAGATCCATTGGGGTTGCTCAGCGGGAGCAGCGAGGGCTGGCAGAAGTTGGCTTGCACGGCTTTGGCTAGTCGCCAGTAGCCACGGCTACCCGTGAGATGCGGCACTAGCTCTTGGCCCAGCCGTGCTATGCGCTGGGCATCCGCCCTGACGAAAACCCTCTTGCAGACCTTTGTGGCTCTGTTGTACGCCGCCTTGGCCTTGTTGGGATCGCGTGTGACGTGCGCCCGCACCCAAGCGCGGTACGCAGACTGTTTATGATCAACAGCCTCCGCACACTCGCACCCGAACCCCTGACGCGCTCTGCGGACTCCGGTGACATCGGTTTATGGGATATAGTATTCCATACCCAAACCGATCTCACCGGCGACAGCAGTAGCGCTCTCGCTTCTCACCCTCAAAGCAGCGTTCAACCCACGGGATGGACGCATAATAGTCGCGTAGTCCATCCCAGTCCGCTGACGAGTAGTGCCAAAGACGCCTCTTCCCCTGCACGGGTCGTGGGGGCGCTACAATGGGCACGGTGGAGCGGACCAGACAGTGGTCGGAGTTACCTAAAGCAGCACTCACCAAGACACTGTACTGGTCCGGGCGACTCGTCAATAGAAGGTCTAGCAGAGAGGGCTCTATGCCGGACTCTCTTGATATCCTGTAATCCTTGATGTTTGTGTTTCCTGTCTAATCCGCCTAGTGTTTTCCCGGCTGCTCTTGGGAACCGGGGTCCGCTTAAACAATTATTTGTCTGGGTTTATATGGTATATAGTCTGGTAATTACATTGAAGCGTCTAGCGTCGTCTGACCTTCATAACTGGAAAGGCGAATCTTAACAATATTCCACAATTCCACAACATTCTACACAACGCTATCTAGACCCATGGTAAGTTGTGTTATGGAATCTAGAATGCGGATAAACATACTTTTATACTTTTTTTTTGTAAATACATACATATTATACATAGAAACACCCAGACCAGACTAATAGGATCCTGGTTACATATTAAATATGAATGAATGTGCAGTTTCTTCGCGATGTTTTCGCTTACCGCCGAGCTAGTGGTACAAGTTTAGTATATCATAGCAATCGTTTGGTCTCCAAGTAGGGGAACCCCTGTAATATGAGTATAAGACGACGACCACTAGGCTGATGAATGATTCGCAGTCTATTATCATAACATTACCTAATGTCTGTTACTAACGTGTAACATCCTTTTCTATTTTAACTTGTAAAGGGTTCACTATCCATTTGCATAATAAAATAGCCTTATCATAGGCTTATGTTAATTTATACTAATGATATTAATAAACTCTAAACTAAACTAAACTAGTAGGTGAAGGATAATGCCACCACTCGGGGTGCCTAGCCTTAATAATAACATGTGTAATAACAAAATATGTATTATAACTCGTTACCTTGATTTGTTAATAATTTTTGCTTGTTACCTTTGATTTTATTGAGACAACATAAACATTTTGTTGTACGGAGCCAATAAAAACTTATTTAAGTTTAGCCCTAACAAATTATCTACTGATTATTTAAGAGTTTATAAAAAAATCAATAGTGGTAGTAATCCTCACCGAAACTCTACATTTCTGAATATTATTGTGCAATTTTATTGTTGATAGTACGAACTTTAACCAAAATATAATTAGTATTTTGCCTGAAATAAAAAATAGTGAATAAAAAAGAAGACATTTCCTTTTTTCCCTGTAGTCATAAATAATAACTCTAAGTAATATGTGTTAATATGCAGCTAACTTTTCTATAGCATATAATGGAATAAGTAATTATTATTGTTTACTTAAGTTATCTTAACAAGCCCTTAAATTGAAAAAAGGGGTAAGTATTGCTTGTGCATTTCAAACATAATTTTTATAAAGGAAATAATGCAGTAATCTTACTTATACTACCATAAATGTTCCTATTCACAAGTTCATTACTGCTTTAATATAACATACTTTTTGAAATATATTTTACTTTTCTGGCAGTCTGGCATAAATTTTGATACTCAAAATCTTTTATTTTATTGTATTCTGAAAAATAGCATAATAATTTATTTTTACAATTCCTAATAAACCATAAACATTAGCACTTACTTAAATACAACACGAAGTGCAATATTTTTTTCTCCTTTTTTTGATATAAGAATAATTCTTCTACGTTTGGAAATAAAGTAAATATAAATTCAGTTTTTTCACCATACTGAAAAATCAGCATTTTCGTCTTATGTCTTTTTTCCACTGATGGTGCGATATGATGTAATAATAATAATAGGACTGAAACAAAGGTTCAAAGCCTGGGGGTCTTCACAAAAGATCGTAAAGAAAACATTATTTAATACGAAATGAATAAAGTTTTGGATATTTAGGAAGGGCCGAGCATGTGTTGCCAAGCAAAGGAAAATAAGTATAAGTATAAGTATTTTTGGTTTGATGTGCGGAAATTCCCAAGGATCCCGCTGGAACCAGCGGGGGTGACCGAAACCGCACGGCTTTTGCAGGCCATCAGTTGCCATAGGTGAGGTAGTCTCTGGCATATCCCTCGCAGCTCGGCGCTGGCCCAGGGCCATCGAAAACCCCGCGGGTATGGTACTACGGTGTGCCCATCTTGTCATGAGTCCCTGTTGTCATATACCTACTACACATTATTTCAAACGCTTGTTTCATGCCATACTAGTTTAAATTGTTTTGTTTGTAGACATAATCTACGAGCGTAGAAGTTAGCCACGTCATTCAGCCTATTTTACGTATAGGCATTTTAGTAAAGTGGGATGGCTGGCTAAACTATAATCTTGGACAAAAAATTGTCTATACCTAATATTCTTAACTTTTATTTTGCTACTAAGCTGGTGGAACGTGTATTTTGCTGTGCGTGCGAATATTTTATATGTTGTCCTCTTAGATTTTTTTAATATTCACATTCATAATCCTTTATAACCTTTCTGAAATGTTTTTGGCTTAATTAAAGCGGTACTCTATCTGTTCGGGAGCTATAGTTGTCATAGCGAATGTCTTATTAGAAACTAGTTAGTCCAGTGGAGTGTAGTAATCATATAACGAGTTAATAAGGTCCCTACTACTGCAATACCGGCAGAGTTAAACCGTTCTCATAGGCTTTCCCAATGATATAATTATTAAAGCAAAATATATCTTTCCTTATTTTTAAGAGGAAAATAAGCCAACGGTTAAATGATAAAGATCCATGGACATCCTAATCTCATCTCTTGCTCGCACTGTATAAATTTGTTATAAATAAAACCATATTAAAAAAAAGAAGGATAATCGAGTCCACTGAGTTTCTTGCTGGTATCTTCTCAGTAGAACCAACCTACCGAACCAGCGAAAGAATCATTTTCCAATGATTTATTTTATTTATTTTTAATATGACTGACATTGTACAATTCTGACGTTCATATGTGCTCTTTATGTGCCTAAATTGAATAAATGAAATTGATTCTTTGATTCTTTGATTCTTTGATTCTTTGATTCTTTGATTCTTTGATTATTTGATTCTTTGATTCTTTGATTCTTTGGTTGGGTAATTTTGGAATGCCAATACCAAAGCGGTACACAAGAAATAGTTTCACTAGACCGTAGAACCTAAAATGTGTTTGAGATTTTCCCATTTCAATACTATTTCCGCCCTAAAATGTATTAAACGGATCCTTTCCAAAGGAAAACTTTCGTAAACAGGAGGAAAAGAAAATCAAATGTATTCAGTATTGAGGTCTCAGATTATTATCTAAATACGGAGTTAGGGTTAAGCAGTGATCCCACTTGTATCGACGATTTCCCATTGAAATGTATCGTTATCGACAGCTTAACGAAAAAAATAGCAATAGTTAAAACAAAAAATAGCAAGTCTTATGTAGCAGAGATGGATAAGAGGTAGACGAATTATATTATTTTGTTTAAAAGCGAGCTTACTTTGCAATGCGAATGCCGATTTTAAATCAGGAACTTGTGAAGTAGTGAAACATTCTAACATAGACTGTTGAGCACGTCGAATGATTTGATTTAAATCATGAATATATGAAAAAAATGCTCACGTGTGAATCATAAAACTTTTTATCTACAGAACTTTTATGTGTAGTTAGTAGATATATTATGTGTATACTTACGTGGTATATTCCTTGTAGACTTAAATTTACAGGGTTTCCTGCTCGCTGCGAATGTTAATTAGTCATGTATCATCAGTTGTACGCATTAAAATGTATGTACAAGGTGTGTATAAGCAAATACGTTTCCATTACACAGCAGTACCTACACACCTTAAGAAAAATGTCACAAAAGACCTACATTGTGTCTCGTTGTACGTAGTCGCAATGGAGATTGGAGCCCCAATGTATTCTCATCAATTGATTCGTGGAACGGTAACAGTCGAGGAAGATTAAGGTAGTCAATCTACACAATAGGTATTAAGGATACAATAGAAACACAATACAGTAGGTTAACTTCATCTTCTATATATATAAAATCACTTGTCCCGACTGACTGACTGACTGACTGATTCATCAACGCAGAGCCTGAACCGCTGGACCTACAAACTTGAAATTTTGACAGTAGTTGCATTTTATGATGTAAACATCCACTAAGAAAGGATTTTTGGAAATTCTGCTACTAAAGGGGTAAAATAAGGGATGGAAGTTTGTATGAAAGTCCGTCATTTTCAGAGCTAGATGCACTAAATTTCATAAACCTGTGTCTTTTAAGAAACACCTGTATCAGCGTTTTTCAAAATTTAACTACTACTACTACTAGACGGTAAAATAGGTGATCGAATAATTGCCGGGAAATGCCTAAAAACAGCAAATCTTTTTGACAGAACGAAGTCTGTCGGGTCCGCTAGTATAATATATAGTTAAAAGCGGATTACACGAGATATTATACGAGATTACTTCAGAGCTGCATTATCACATTTTAGTGAATTTATTTTATTGGGTAAACCGTGAATGGTCGTTTTCCTTCTTTAAGGTATTTATTATTGGATTCATTTTGGTAAAGATACCTTCTCGTTTTTATGTTCTTTAGGTTTCAAATATTATAAGTGTATTTTCTGCGATGTCCCAGCTCACTTGATCACTTCCATACTTAGGTGAACAGGATCCTCTGAACCACCTCATACCTATTTTGATCCCGGGAATAGGATCCTGTTGGTCACAGAAACGAATTCGGCAACCCACGCAGAAGAAGCACCACATTATACTTATTTACTTCAGGGAGGGAAGTTAATTCATTGTCTGCTTGAACAATTTACTCTTGATTGACTTCAATGCGGGTTCTAAAACAGTTTAGCATTCATAGGGATATATTAGACATTGCACTGGAGACAATATAAAGTGCACTGGTATTAAAGATGGTTGCTATGTAAAAGAGTCGTATCAATGCAAGTACGATTAGTGTCAAATTTCTCTTCGACGATTTAAGAAATGATACTGAAGATTGACGTTATCTTAACTGGTCACAGTATTTTCAGGAAAATATATGTCTGATAATGTAACGATCTCATCCTTTGACAGAATCTTTGAGTTTATAACTTTATCTGTGATATCGTAAAATATAGTTTTGATATCTTTAATCTAAAAATTGTTGAGTCATTCATAAAAGGTTGGAAGTTAACAGATTCAGATAGACTTGTATGTACTTATATATTACTAGCTTTTGCCCGGAGCTGTACCCGTGTGGATGTCGGTTATCGCAACGAAACATAGCCTATGTCCTTTCTCAAGGTCTAATGTACTCCTATACCAAATTTCATTAATATCGGTTCGATGGTTTAGGCGTGAAAGCGAAACAGACAGTTTCTTTCGCATTTTTTAATATTATTATGGATACGATAATATAGTTTTAGCAAGAATTAGGGTATTTATTGGGTGTATTATGGCCACACCAAGATATTGGCCTTCTTTTTTTTTTTTATGTGCGGAAATTCCCTCGGATACCCCCCCCTGCCGGAGCCGGAAGGGGAGGTTATGTCGGACTCGAACCGACTAAAACCGCACGCTGACTGTGGGTCTTGGTGCTAGGCCGGAGGTGAGGTTGTCATCGACATATCCCTCGCACCCCGGCTGACCCAGGGCCATCCCTTACGGTCTGGCCCTCCTCAGGAGGGGGGCCAACGGTGTCCCCAACTCGCCCCCGGAATGGGGGGGGCAACTTCTCAGCGCGCCACCGCCGTGGCCTGCTTCTGCTGGGTTGACAGGCGGCTCCACCCGTCACCCCCAAGCCCGCGCTCATGGGGGACGGAGGTCAGTCAGTGCCCTCCGACGCCCGAGTTGCCTGCGGCAGCGCGATCCGCGAGTCTCTCTCGCTCACGCCGCCTCTCCCGTTCCGCGGTTTCCTTCACAACCATTACCTGCTCGCTGAAGGAGACGCCGGCCGCCCACGCGTCCGCGCAGCGGACCATTGCTGTGAGCAGGGTGGCGAGGGTGAGAACTCTCACTCCCAGGGCCGCCACTAGCTCCCGCCTCGGTCCGGCCCATGCCGGATACTCGGTGAGCGTGTGCAGCCCTGTGTCCTCGCTCGCGTCGCCGTGATGGCACTCGGACGTTGGCTCCTTTTCGATCCGACACAGATATCACCCGAAGCACCCGTGCCCGGTGATAATCTGCGTCAGTCGATACGAGAGGCTGCCATGTGGCCTCTCGAGCCATTCCCCCATGATGGGCCTTAAACGCCTCTATGACGGCATGCCGTGCGCGTCGTTGCTCAAGTCGTCACTCCCACTCCGCCACCATGATCCCGTGGAGCCGTGGAGCCGAGAGCTCTCAAGATATTGGTGGCCTAGCCAACCGGTTACCTGGTACACCTGAATAACGGATGACGTTCTAGCGTAGACTTTCCTGTATCATTATTATTTCAATAATTAGGCTTTTTGATCCATCCAGACTAAGTACAAGTAAATTTTATAAACAATCCTATATTCCGACAGGCCTTGAGTTACCCTCACAATCGAGAGTTACAGGTTCGACGGGTTCAAGAATTGTCGCTATTTTAATTGAAAACATGATATTTGTGATATTTGGGAGTATGAGATTAGATCGGGACTGAATTTTGATTTCGTTAGTAGAATTGTCCTTCTGATTGTCGTTTACGGTGTGGCACCAACTCTGCGCTGCGATCTCCGTGAGCTATTCCGTGTAGTTACCGCTCGGGACACCGCGGAAATCTCACAGTGCACCGAATGAATTGCGGAACCGACGTAGACATGGATGGAACAGTTTTAATACTTCAAACTTTAGAAAGGATTTGTTCAATTACTTACACCAAAACAGTTGAACGGATCTGGATGCAATTTGGTACAGTGATAGATTTATAGTTGAAGACTACTTATTTCCAGTTGATCGCACGAACAGGAAATAGAGTTAGTATTAAAATTTAACGCTGACAACTTCTATAGTAAACTATACAGTACCATCCTATTAATATTGAAATGTGAAAGTTCGTGAAGATGTTTGTAAGTAAAAAAATTTTCAGTACCAGGATAGTCTGGAATATCACATAGCCTACTTTTAATCACTGGAATGAGTTCCTATGAATTCCAGAAACGAGATCAGAATTCTTTGAGTAGCGTAGGTAGTGATATTAATAAATATACACAATTGGTGTTTACATTTTACAAAAATCGTTATATCTGTACAGTTGTGTTTTTGTATTTTATAGACGTGAACGACTAATTAGTAAAACAAAACAAATAAATATCTTTGTTAAAATGAAGCAATATCCAGTATCAGTAATACTAAAGTTAAAATATAACGAGCACTTTACGTTAATTATACCCTACAACAAGTTTCCAAGATTAAAATAACTGCACTAAGTATTTTTACAACGCATTGTTTTACATATGCAAGTAATAATAAACAAATTTATGACAGTTGTATTAGTCGTGTCGAACGTTACAGGATAGCGTGGTAATTGAAATAACACGTAAATGTGACGAGAATGACCGTCAAGTTTGTATGCATCTTACCACACGTTTAATACAGCTTTAGTAATCTTATCTTAAAGTTAAACAAAGTGTATTCTGTGTGAAGAATGCCATCATTCAATTAGCCTGTCACAATCCACTACTGACGATCCATTCGTCCTAGCAACCTTTTCAGGTCGTCAGTCCATCTGGTTAGATTAACCTTCTTGCGATTTCCATTCTAGGACTTGTTTACTCCAACGGCTACTGGTCCTTCGACCGACGTGGCCAGCCCACTGCTAATACTTTTTTTTGCGAACTATGTTACAAAATAAGCACCAGGTTATGGGTCGAGTTATGCTTAAAGGAAAACCGGATTTCTTCTTCAGTATGAGGTTGATAATAAATCGAAACAGTAAAGTCCCTCTTCTTCCTCTCAGCGTTAATCCCATTTGCCTCCTCTTTAAGTTTTCACCTCGGAGTCTGAGGTCCGCTTTACCAGCCTAACTGCAGGTTTAGCTGGACTTCGATATTTTCTGTTACGCGACTGCTATCAGACCTCCACAGCCGAAAAGCGATATCGAAGCATTGCAGTTAGACCTGTTGTTGGACTTTAGAGGGCTCAAACTACCCGTAAAGACTGCCATAGATGTTCGTATGGCAACCGGTACCGACGCTTAACATGGTCTCTGAGGCATGACCACATCGAAACCGTACAGTATCTTATCCTAAGTCTTACAGTTTCAAGTTATGATTAAAATTGAAATAATATTTTAGAATGAATCCGCTGCGGTTTTTATAGTCCACTTATGTTTGGCGAATAGTTTAAGACACTGCTGTTTACGGATGCGTTTTTTCCCATCAGTTTAAAAATAAAAGGCTTCATTCAACATACAAGTGACCTCACGATTATATTTCCAATTCACGTTTACTATATAGGGTTATTCATTGACACGTTCAATGATATATTATGTCAGTCATAATTTTTGTAAGGGTGTTCTCTCGCCGTGAGTGTTCGTCAGTAACATAATGTTACAAAGATATTCTCGGTGATTGAGAGGAACTGGACATTACACTGTGAAACTGGTAAGGATATAATTGGAATAATGTAGTAATGAGGGAGAAGAATCATGTATGCCATCATGGATGCTGAAGACCGTGAGAAGTAGAGGACGCAAAGCCCGAAGGCGGACCCCTAGCTCCGAGTTCGCTTCGGATGTAATCAGAAAATAATTCTCATGGAGACGATGAAGCTGATAATGAGGGAGAAATACCTAATATTACACGGTGTGTATCTGTAATGATACAACTTTATCGTTAAAGTTACCTGTAAGCCAATGCTATGTGGGTGTGTGGGGACCCACTAAGATCTCAGGAGTTCAAAACATCCTCCTCTTTCTTTCGTAATGTTGCCTCTGTTACCTAGTCAGTGGTAACACAGCTCAGCAACAAGGAAGATGATGGTGGAAATTAATGCTCATCTGTCAGAGCTGTGTAGCGTAATGCTCTAAATCGAAATGTTACAGTCGTGTAACATTTTAATGTGTTTGCGTTGAGAGAGCACCCTAAGAATATTTTTTATTGCACATAAATTTTGAAGATCACAAGACAACTGACATCATACCGGATCTTATTTATTTACATTAATTGTTTGAGTTTAAAACCGAGTATTGTAGTTATCACAAATTGTTATTGGTACTATTGGTTGTAATGGGATAAAAAGTGAATATGTACTTAATCTATCAATGATATATAAATGAATCGCTGAATGTGTTGCTCGCAAACCCCGAGAATAACTGAACCGATTTCGCTAATTCTTTTTTTAAAACATTCCTTGCAGTACGAGGATAATTCTTACGCAGAGAGGATATTTAAAAAAATGCCAAGGGTTTTCAAGATAAGCCGCGGGCAAACACGCTTTGCCGGCGGGTAAGCTAGTAGTTGATAAAATAAGTTGTCTGTGGCAAAAAATAGTTGATTAATTTTATGAAATAGTTTTTACGGAGTATACAAGATCAACGGGGTCTAAGCCAACTCCAGCGTCTATGCGCAGATTTTTGGCTTGCTGCTGACTATTGAGTAGGTACATAATTATCACATCCTCACCCAGCCCATTATACTGATTAAGAGCTGGAACGATCTCTATTTACTACTACCAAGATCTGGCTTAGGCTTCTCACTCGCGGCGTGAGACACGCCCAGGCGGGTCCTAGTGGCGGCTCTGGGGGTGGGAGTCCTCACACTCGCCACATTGCTCACAGCGATGGTACGATGCGCGAACGCTTGGGGTGCGGCCGCCTCTTTCTGCTAGCAAGTAATGCTCGAGAAGGAGGCAGAAGCAGGCCGCGGCGGCGCCGCAAAGTGCACCTCCTCGTACCCGGGGCTAGATGGGGACACCGAGGTCCCCACAACCCGAAGGGGACCATTTCGAAAGAGATGGTCCTGGGTCTGCCGGGGTGCGAGAGATATGCTTTCGGCAATCTCACCTTCGGCAACCGCGTTTTAGTCGGTTCGAGTCCGACATAACCGCCTCCACCGGCTCAGTGGGGATTTTGCGCACGATTAATAAAAAAAGGCTTCCCACTCGGGTTTGGGAGGTCGGACGTAAGAGTAAGCAGAGTTAGGGATCTGAGGTGAATGGCTCGAATGCAACGGAATAAGATAGATCTCTCTATTACTCCAGTATTTGGAGTGCTTTCAGTCAAAAAAACGTTCCTTTATTTTTAAAAAGACACAACACTGCATTCAATGTTTTTCGAAAAATCGCTTGATACAGTAATCGAACCGGATAAAACCCGAAAAAATGCACCCAGTATTTATATGGCTTCAATCGATAGTGGCATCATAAGGATCAAATCTCTCTATCAACCATGGCGAATTAAATGAAAGGAAATTCCTGAAATGGATACTTATAAATTTAATACCGACAGTGACAGCACTTTTACTCGAGGAGTCAACTCAAAGTCAAGTCAAAGATAACAATAAAGTTCGCTACGTCGCCTTAAAGACGTATAAGATGGGAAATTTGAATCATATCGGGCGTGTCTCGGTAGCCGAATTGGTCAGGCATTCCCCCTGTAAGGGAAAGACTGCGGGTTCGAGTCCCGCCCGAGAAGATTCTTTTTCCCTATGTATTTGATTTGTATAGTTAGCATACTTAATGCTGTGAAAATTCATTCAAAAGTTATCTTTGTAGCCAAATATTTCTTAAAATGAGTACCTACGAAACTAAACTTCGTTCACGGTTTAAAATTCAACTTTATTGGGTAACTGCATGAGGTAAAGTAATTTATTTTTAAAGTAGGAAATTATGACATCTAAACCCCTGCCGACCAGTAGGGGTATTCACACTAAAAAGGGACGAGTAATTATAATAAGTAATTTTATTGTTCATACGATTTCAGGCTTTGAAAATTACTTTAAAAATTCGTACCTACCTATTAATTTGAAGTAACGAAACTTAAACTGCAAATCACTCATCTTAGAGATTACGAAACACAATTATTTCATAAATAACAGTTTACGTACGAAACACAATTATTTCATAAT
Organism: Eilema sororculum; assembly: GCA_914829495.1. Taxonomy (NCBI): domain Eukaryota; kingdom Metazoa; phylum Arthropoda; class Insecta; order Lepidoptera; family Erebidae; genus Eilema; species Eilema sororculum. Next base: position 8,780,238 of record OU618532.1, read on the forward strand.
TTACTTTTATAGTAGTAAATTACGACGATATTATACCCCTGCTGACCAGTAGGAGTATTCACACTAAAAAGGGACAAGTAATTTTAATACGTAATTTTATTGTTCATACGAATTCAGGCTTTGAAAATTACTTTGAAAATTCGTACCTACCTATTAATTTGAAGTAACGAAAGTTAAACTGTAAATCACTCATCTTAAAGATTACGAAACAAAATTATTTCATACTTAAATAACATTAAGTAGTAAGTCCTTCACATTTACCCATGTATCAAAACTCATAGAGCGCAGTTCAGAGATGAATAGAGCGATTATCTTCGGCCCAACCTTGATAGGTGGCACGGCGACAGTGGCGCGACAGTCGTGCGATTGAATTGCGATAAACCCCGAGGGAACTCAGAATCTTTAGATATTAAAGGAGTTAAGTTTATTGGCTTCTTTTAAAATTTGCTCTTTATGATTGTTGAGTGGTCAAGAGTTATTATTGTTAGTATCTTCTTACAGACTATACCTATTGCCTTGCCTTGCAGTAAATTTAGAAACAGTAATCTTAATGCTTTTTTATACCACTTAGGTGGCAGACAAGCACACGGTCCACCTAATGGAAAGTTGTCCCTTTGATAGTAATCGGAACAAGAGAGCACTTATTATAACCCATTTATTTTATTACTAGCTTTTGCCCGCGGCTCGGCCCGCGTGGATGTCGGTTATCGCGACCAAACATAATTTATCCATTTGTCATGGTCTAATCTACCTCTATACCAAATTTCATCAAAATCCGTTCAGTGGTTTAAGCGTGAAAGTGTAACATACAGACAGACAGACAGAGTTACTTTCGCATTTATAATATTAAGTATGGATTAATTTTACCATGGGGTCTAGATAACGTTGTGTAGAATGTGGTGGAATACTTATTTACTAAAAAAAACCCTTAACTAAGCTAAGCTAAATGGCTTGTGTTAGGAGTGAGTAGTGTACTGGCTCAAATACATTTCATTTATTAGAGCTCAATTACATTAGATCGTAAGGGCGAGTCCTCAACTTAGTTGTACTTGAATCCTAAATACATTTATTATTACACTGTATTTGAGTTAGTAAGTGTCTATAAGTGTAAACAGAAGTGCAAATTATTATACGTGTATTGGCATTTCCACAATTCCACAATATTCCTCAACATTCTATACAATGCTATCTAGACCCATCGTAAGCTTAACTAGCTTGTGTTATGGAATCTAGAATGCAGATAAACATACTTAGATACTTTTTTTTGTGAATACATACATATTATACATAGAAACACCCAGACCAATGCAAATAGCCATATTCATGCATACAAATATTTACACTGAGAGGGGATCGAACCCGCGCCTTCTGCGTGGCAGTCGCGTTCACTTCCGACACGCCACAGAGACATTGTTCAACTAAAGGAATTCCTAAGCAATCCTTCTCGGTACGTGATTTCGTAACTGAGATGACAATATTACCGGTAATTTATCATATTATACCCATTTCTGCATTAATAATAATATATAAAACGAATATGCCTGGTATGAGTCGATGTATTCAAAATAACTCGTTATAATTGTTCTGTGCCTGAGGAGGCTTCCACTAAATAATATAGTACCACGTAGTGCTTCAGGACCCAAACAAAATTTACAAGCGAGCACGCGCACGGATTTCCTCTCGCCCTTGGGGTAGCAGACGGTAAGTAATGACTATATAAGTGAAGATGAGAGAGGGAGGAGTAAGTTAGACCAGATGGTCAAATTCTAGTAATAAAAATCTGTTCAATCAAAAATCAAACAAAATCAGTTTCTAGAACGAAACTGATTTTGAATGAAAATGAATCTCAATCGTCCAAACATTCATTCATTTTGAGACTTTGTACTAGTCCGTGAAATGGCATCTTCATTTTAATGTAAATGCCATACCAAGCTAATTTTCATACCATAATAAAACCTTCCCTACAGCATAGTACGCTAGTATTATTATCTATTCTGTGCCTGCAGTAATGCGTGCCACAGGATAAATGCAGTGGGCTGTGTCATGCAGCGTAATTGCTAGCTTAAAGCAGTTAATTAATGCAATGGAAAGTAATTTTTATAGCGCCTGAATTTACACTTTCACACGGCTTTACTGAATGAACAAAATAGGTAAACATATTGTAATAAACGCGAAATGTTTATTACTTAGTAAAATATATCCGGGGGATATTCCGCACATAAAAAAAGCCCTTTCATTTGATACCCATACTGAGGGAGTTGTGAAGGAATATGTACTCCACCATTTTGGACCGATTTTGGATCACACACAGACACACAAAATAACACCGCGTCGTTTTTGCGTCGGGGTTAAAACAATTATTGTGCAATTTATTTATTGATTTATTTAAATGCAAAGATCAGTTTTCCCGCAGGCGGAGCCGCGGTCAGCAACTCGTATTTTATAAATTCAGGTTTAAAATATGATATAATAAAAGTCGCTAAGACGCAACACTTAAAGCCTTTGCCTACTGAAAACTTTATAGCAATGCACACGCGCAGTACTTGCTAACATCATTAAATACTATAAATTTAATAAACTGCTTCGGTTTGGTTGACTGGGGGTCGGGGTGTCGGGGGTTCATCTCTAATTATAGGAGAAGATGCGGATATGTACCTAAATAGTTAAATAAACTTTTATATTTGTTAATTTAAAATTCAATTGAATCAAATTTTAAGATTCATTCAATCTCAGGCAGTTAGATCATATTCCGTTTACATCATATAGATATTTTTAGCACTTTTGTAGAATGACCTAACTTTGTTCAAAAACTGGTCTAGTAGAATTTAAAATGTATTGGGTATTTTGTTTAATTACAAGAAAAACAAAATAAAAAATTTTGAAAAGCCCACAACAGTGAAAAATAATTTAAAAAGCATTAAATTATTGAAAATAGTGAATAAATTTCCTCCAAAAAAGGCAACATTGATTTGCATTAACGATGTTTGTTGCAGTGCTCTATAGTGAATAGTGAATAGTCACCCTAACACCTATCTAAGAACTTGCATCAAACAAACCCAAACCAATAATTGAAAACTGCATGAAAATCGGATTTGTAGTTTTGGAGAAAAATGGCAACATTGATTTACATTAAAAATGCTTGCTGTAGCGCCCCCTGTTGAGTTGTCATTGTAACACCTATCTAAGAAAATGCTCCAATTAAAGCTGTACCTATTACTGAAAACTGCATAAAAATTGGATTGGTAGTAAACAAACAAACAAACAAACACACAAACATCCTCTCACCCCAAACGCATATACCGTCTCCGTTCCGTCGTGGGTAAAAAATAACAACAGACTGCTAGTATTTATTCATTGGTTCTGCTATTACCTAATTCGTTTTTAACTAGAATGCAACTTTTGAATGATAGTGTGTGTATTCAAAACATTAGAATATACCCCTACAAGAACATACAGGCACCCATACTAATATTAAAAATGCGAAAGTAACTCTGTCTGTCCGTCTGTCTGTCTGTCTGTCTGTCTATCTGTCTATCTGTCTGTATGTTACGCTTTCATTAGGTACCACTGAACCGATTTTGATCAAATTTGGTATAGGGTAAATTAGACCATGAGAAAGGACATAGGCTATGTTTGGTCGCGATAACCGACATCCACGCGGGCGGAGCCGCGGGCAAAAGCTAGTAGACATATAAATCCGGTAATTCATAATCAAATGCAATGCGATTTCATGTCGATTAATTAATCAATTGTCGATGTAGGTACTAACTATTAACTAAGAATTTAGAATAATTTACATCTTAGCCATATCTTATTAGATCCGTCTAAGTGTGTAGGTATGCGTATATTGATTACTTTATTCATATTATACAGAAATACTATCTATTATTTATACCTACTTACTACTAAGTATGTGTGTAAAGACTAGTTTTATAAGTAAGTACCTATGCTACTAAAAAAGTTTAAAATTTAACTTATTGTAGTTAAACAATAACAAAGTTTAGAAATTAACTTCTTTAAAATCACAATCACTATTAACTACTGTTCAAATCAAACCAATGCAGCTAAAATGTTTGACCAACTTTTTAAACTTAATCAACAGTTAAGAGCTCGCTTGTATAAATTAATGTTGCTTACAATTTATGTTTTGAGTTTATTAGAGTACGTCTAAACTTTTAATTAGCACAAAACATGACAAGATACATTATTTTCACATAAGCTGCCGTACCTATGAGGTATTCCACGAAGCGCACCCAAACGAAGCGCACCTAAATACTATCCATAACCTCGCACGGAATGCATAATAATATAGGCTTTAGGCGTAACACATTTGTAATTTCTTTTTAAACAGAATTTGAAATTCACGCAGATAAAGTCACAGCTAGAAGGATACCAATATAAACTATAGAAGACAATATAAAGCTATACTTTAATAATATGAATAACCTTTTTGTGAGATAATATTTATGTACTCTTTATTCGGTAAGTATTCTCCATATCGTAATCTTTGTTTTATTGCATTTCCTACAAATTAAATAACAAAATAATATAAATAAAATAACAAAATAGTATAAATAAAATATCACAAGTTTTGCCAGTGATACGACGTGATTCCACTATCGCATTTTAACATACTATATACGTATTGGGTAGGAATATAAATTAGTGAACGACGACAACCTCTGCGGCGTGGCGGTACTTATGCTACGTCGCCTTGGAGGAGGGATCGATTCCCTCTTAGTGCAAATATTTGCTTGCATGAATATATTATATTTGTATAACTGAGTGTTTTTACGGTATTATATATTGTATGTAAGTATTCAGAAAAGACAATATTATATTTGAGCATGTTAATCCGAAATAGCGCTGTATACCTAGTCTATCACTGTAACAAATTTCATTTCGAACTATTTAGCCGGTTGGTAGCGTGGTTTTGAGAGCGAACTACAATATGGGTTTATTTAAGAAGGGCATTAGGTTTTTGCAGAATCAATTATGCGAGTGTAATGCGGTAGCCTAGTGGTATTGGTAATGGACTGCTGAGACGAGGTCTCGGGTTCGATCCCAGGTTTACCATGGCACACACCAATGACGTTTCGATGCTTTTCGAAGTTATGTGTGTATTTATCGCAGGTTTATAAGTGCCCGGTTAATGGCAATAGGCTCGCCACCTATTACATTGGGACCTAAACATAAACTGGCGAAATGTGGGTGCTAGCACCTCTGCCTACCCCTTCGGGGAATACAGGCGTGAGTTTATGTTATGTTATGTAATGCTTCTGGTGTTGCATACGTCCATAGACCACAGTAACGACTTTAGATCAGTTGGGCCATATGCTTGTCTGCTACATCAGTAGTATAAAAAACATCCACCCATCCTTACAAATTTTCCCATTTATAATATTAGTAAGACAAAATTAGTAGGATTATAGAATTAGGTACGGCTTTTAAACGATAACGACTTCTCACAATCGAATTAACATGATTCTGTAAACTTTACTTAGGGTTAAAGGAAATTGGGACTTAAATACCCCTAATAGAAATACGAAGAGGGTTAAGTGATCCGGTTGACTTCAGATTTACGATTCGAATGTGACGATGTTCCGTGATCGAGTTCAAAATAAATGTATTTGATGCTTTAATTTTTTCTTCTGATCACTTGATAGAAATAAACACTGCGCAGTTGAAGAGTACGTTTGTAGAGTTCCTTACAAACACCGTGAAGCCCAAGTCAATCCACCAGCTATTTGATGCACCTTCAGGGGTTAGATGAGGCGTCTCCGGCGTAACCTTTTTCCTTAGAATAGCGTGGTCAGACGGCCGTCGCTCCCGGCAAAGTCGACATCGGAACCCAGGTTCTAAAGAGCACTGGACTAGAGCAAAATATTATGGACGCACTAGGAAATCTGGTCTTTACTAAGTTGTTTAAGACCGTTTTCCTTTGAAATATTTTTGATGATATCACCCCTAGACCTTGCAATCGTTGTAATTTATTTGCGAGACAATATAAATGCCGCTTTGCTCATAACCTTTGTGGACAATGCTAATCAACTGCATCATATAACTCTTCCGCGTGATCATGCGGAGGAGTTATATGATGCAGTTTTAAATATTTAGCTTTAGGTATTGTAAAAGTCATATAATTTATAGTACGTATCTTAATTGGACTAAAATGCCCGCGCACTGAACCCTTTTTACTATGCTTTAAGCAGATTGTGAAAAAGCTATCTGTCTAGGCCGTCGAAGTTGGGAACTAGTACTATTTTAGGTACGACTCTATCTTTGACGTAGCCTGTATCTCCTCTGTATCCTGTAATATCGAGCGGGTGCAGTCAATTGACGGACTATTATAAACGATTTAAAAGAAGTAAACAATTTCATACGACATTTAGGTACTAACATAATATATTTGTTTCAGGTACACCACCGACAGAGCTGCTAGGACTAAATAACAATTTCACATTCTTAAATGTAAACTCAAGTACAGATGCACTAGAAGCTGCTGGATCTGATATTAAAATAGATGAACTACAGCCACACGAAGTTATTGAAAGTGCTTCAAGAGTTCTGGTTGCAACGAAACCTAATAGCACTGCTAATATAATTAAGAATGAATCAGTGCAGAAACACCCCGTGAAAGAACTAAAATTAGCAGAAGAAAGAAAAGCTATAAGTAGAAATGAAAAAGATGCTAAGTTAAGAGCTCACGTTAGATACGACGAAGTTACAGGTGAATTGCTAGACGGTGACCATCCTTGTCATAGAGAATGTAGGGAGGGGGAGGAGCCAATGATTTGTTATTACCATTTTGTGCTTGAGTGGTATCAGACTATGAGCAAGGCTTGCTATGACTGTCCATTCAACGTCTCGGATTGTTATAGACCTGACTGCATTCCAGCTGATGGAATGAACCGCCCTTTAAACGTGGTTAATAGAAAAATGCCGGGGCCAGCGGTTGAGGTGGGTAGTAAATACTTAAAACTTTACTCATATAGGCCCTTATTTGTTACTGTTTGTATCTGAACCATCCATCCTTAAGTTTTTTTTTAAATTCATCATTTAGACTCATTGGCATGCATTATAAAGTTACTGTTGTTTGACATAAAATACAAGTACCGTGCTTTTGATTTGGCATGTCACACAGTGATCGAAAATAGTGAACTTATACAACTGACTTAAAAAAGTCCTGATGTTACGAAACTCTGACTCTTTGGACACTGTTCAAAATGTTTAGGGTAACAAGGTAAAAAACATCGCCTTCTTCTTAGAGCTAAATCTGATGTACGGATATATTTTTATCCGCTCTATAAAACTACTAAGCTATCAGTCTGATGTGCAATATATAATGCTAACAAAACCAAACCAAGCCGACTTTAGCCGGGCTTTCTTCTTCACGACGAGCTGAATCAAAAGCTGGGTATCCTGTGCTGTTTTTTATACTTTGCAATTAGTTGAGGTGAAGTCAGTGCCTTTGTTGCTCCGTAATAAAATGTATGTCATGTGTCTCGGGCCCAGCAAAAATTCCATCCACATTCGTCCGTTTTCATCAAAATATTTATGTTATGATGTTTTGGAAAAAGATATGTTAGACTTTCAGCAAACAAAACACAGCGTGTTGTGTATTTTCCATTGCTATTGCATTTTAGTCTAGTTTTGATCGCAGTTTGTTTTTATATTTTTGTCAGAGGTCCAAATGTTTTCTTTTCGCCAGGTATGTCAGCATGATCGCGTGATCGTGGATGTAGAAAACGACCTTATGACGGAAGGCACTACGGTGCACTGGCACGGACAGCATCAGAAAGGCACGCCATACATGGATGGCACACCTTACGTCACGCAGTGTCCAATCCTACCGGAGACAACTTTCAGGTACAGTCAGTTGGTAATAATACAGAACGATGTTGTGTAGTTACATGATGTAATCCATATGATTACATTCCTTTGGAACCGTAAAGGTATCCCTCATATAGTACTGCATGCCTTAAGCATATTAGTAGGAGTCTATACTAAATGTGTATCTTTCCAGATACCAGTTCAACGCATCGCACGCTGGTACTCACTTCTGGCACTCTCATTCTGGCATGCAGCGAGCGGACGGCGCGGCTGGTGCACTTATAATAAGAAAGCCCAAATCTCAAGATTACCATGGCAGCTTATATGATTATGACAGGTATATAACCTCACACATGTCATTCATTAGAGGTTGTGTTGTTGATTGACACCTTTCGAATGCACACGCCTATAGGAGATATCGTATTGTCTGCCATAGGCCTCGGATTTAACGGCTTGAGAGAATTTCTCATGAAGAATTGTCTGTCAGGAATCGCCGATCAATCACCAGATTTAAGGGCTTAAGTGGGCATCTAGAATCGTTTCGAGGGTGTTCAGTAATTTTGACTCATAGAGTTGTCAAAGGTCAGTTGTAGAAGATTTGCTAAAAGCGGATCTATTCCAGTAAGTAAATTTTATTGGATTTTCAGGGCAATTGGTAAAGTTGTCATAAATAACATGACATTAAAATTTAGAAGAATTCACTTATTCATGAAACACATTATTTCGCAAATAGGCCCGAAACAATACGCGATTGGCCTAAATCCTAACGAAAGAAATCCGAAGTAACTTCAATGGAAGCTAAATACAAGAATTTTCTTCGTTTTTCGTGCGGACCCGAAGTTTCGTATGCAAAATTGTAGACACCTGCTACAACTAGCTGCAACTGCTGTGTTACTGGATAAATGCGTGTCAATATTTATCGTACACAACTACGGTTTACATACAACGAGCCGTGTGAGGTGTGAACGAACAAATTTGTTCTGAAAAAATATTGTACATGATTTTATTATAAGCATTATTGATAAAATGCTTCTCAATATTATGTTTACTAGAATATGTTTCGGTATTTTTGGAATTGACATAGGTATCTTTTTATTCATTGATGAGGAAAATTAATTGTTTCATCAAAAAAATAAGATGTAGGGCTTTGCCATTCATATTCAGAACCAGTTGAAGTTGTACATCCTTCTGTTGGATGTACTAAATCTCAATCGCTCATGCGAGAATAAGTGATGATGCTATTTCTCTTTCTTCCTCGTACCTACAATTCACGTTGAAACACGTCATGGATAACCTTTTTGAGGAGAAGAGCTATCAAAAACAGTTTCGCTTCTTTACAAAGGACATTGCCAAGTAATAAGTGACTTCTATTCATCTATTTCAGATCAGAACACGTAATGCTAGTGACAGACTGGATCCACGACTTAGCGATGGGGATGTTCACAGACCATCATCATTCGAAGGGTGACAACAAGCCCCCGACGCTACTTATCAACGGAGTGGGCCGCTTCAAGGTCTTCAATAATGATACCACGAAACCGCTTTATATGAGGGCAGCTAGATTCAATGTGGAGCAGGTGAGATCTAAACCCCTTTTTCACTCGAATACATCGGGAAAAATAAAATGCTCAAGTGCCCTTTTTCATTGTTGATGACCCAGCGTATGCTATATTATTAGGTTGACTGCTGCCTCATGAAAAGAAAAATGGTTATGTTATGCTGTAATTGTCTTTAAATATTATATCTAGACACGATATTGTTTTGGTACTTTGATGGGATTCTTATCACCTTTGTTTTTCCTGACTTTCCTTGTATGTGGTCATTTAGGTATGCTGTAATTTCCACCATTGCAATGTAATATTTACACAATCTAGTAATCTTTCGATGCATCGTGCTATGCCTTATCTTAAAGCAATATTGCAAGGAACTCTCCTTGCATCATTGCTTTTAAGTATCTAATAATCTGAAATTACAGCCACTCTGTCGTTTAATTTCATCTTATCTTAATTTTTCCAAACATTAAATTGAGCTTGTTTCTACATTTATCTGCTATTTAGTAAAAAGGCTCCTTTTCAGAGTTATGATAAGAAAAAGAGGGCTTTTACTGTTATTAGTTCCGCATTGTGGGCGTTTACGTTGACTGTTGGGTCCTATTTGTCGCATAATAATAACTTCACATTAGCGTCTGTTGTGTAACTTTGCGAAGGTTCTCTTGAGTGGAAAATTGGTCTACGTGGCATTATTCTTAAAATAAGGTTTTTGTACTAACATAAAACGTCTTTCTTTTCTTTATTGAAAGTTAAGAAAATATGTATTAAATCCCAGCGATAGCTTGGGCTTGGGGCAGCAATAATTGACGAACGAAAAATTGAAAAGGTTGCTATTTTTTTATGGCAGGCGTGGTCGAAGTTAATGAAGTGTCCTCCGAATAGTATGTTAGCCAACCTAAATAAACACAAAACATATTAGGTACTTACTTAATTATAATAATTTTGAAAAATATTACTTTTGGCAACGATACCTCACAAAAGTTATCTATACTTGTCCAATAAATTTGTATGCCTTGACCTCCACTGTTTAAGACAGATATCAAGTATAATTTGCTCGCCCACTAGGAAACCCTCATAACTCTAACGCAAAACTTAAAATAACCTTTATTTCTAGGGATACAAGTATCGTTTTCGAGTGATCAACGCTGAGTTCCTGAACTGCCCCATTGAGCTTTCGGTGGATGGTCATAATATCACTGTGATTGCTTCGGACGGTTACGATCTACAGCCTATTACTAGTAAGTGATCATTGCTGTAGTTTTTACTTTAGTGCAAGAAGCCTGATTTCTTAATGAGGAACACGGTGATTGAGTATAATAATTAAGTGATTTTGGTTGGAGACGATTTTTCAAGAACTTTGGAAGAAGTTGGTACAGAAGAGAGTTGTCTACGTCTCCTTGTCTTCATAAGTCCTAAAAGGAATGCTGATAGGAATTGTGTTATATGGCTCGTTCCAGGTTTTAGACGATATCTATGTATTTGTAGAGTCGGTATAAGTAATTGAAAATACTATTTGTCTCGTTAACTTACAGAATAGTGTAACGACCATTATTTTGTTAAAAACATAATGTAGAAAACTTTTGCATGGACCTTAAAAAAACGCATCTGATGAGACCATCGAGCTGGTAGCCTCTTTCTGGAACTTTGCCTTTAGTTTACCATCAGGTGAGGAGAAGTCAAATTAATGTGTCATATATAAAAAAGACAATGCATCTACGAGTATTTGAATGAATTTTTTTGTAGCATTTATTATGCTAACTTTTTTAAGTTCGAAATACATAGGGAAAAAGAAGCACTCAAGTGGGACTTGAACCCACGACCTTTCCCTTATGGGGGCATGCTCTCACAACAGAGCTATTGAGCCACACCTGAATCACTTCAAATTTTCCTTCTCTTTATATCCGTCTTTTAAGGGCGACGGATTTCGTTTCAAATATTCTAATATATAAACGCCCATGTTAATTATTTATAGAAACTAAAATATGCCACACAGATTTCACTCGTAGGTATACAAAATTTACCAAACCATACTATTAAATTAAACGCCAATAATATCATACGACCAAAACAATCTCAACAATTTCGTAATTACAAACACATTTTGATGAAATTAGTTTGTTAATTGAAATATGTTCAGAGACTTTTCGTGGCGTGCCAACACAACACACGCTTCACCCCATTCTTATCTACTTAACCCTATTTTAGTCATTAATTCACAAAGGTCCAATGCTTATCGATTTTATCCTGATAAATTATTCTCTGAGCCAACACAAGGCAGTATGATTGTAGCGTAGCACAATTGATTGTAGCGTACCTAATAAATGAGCTGTTTGTGTTCAATCCGGAGATTCGTGCTTTGAGCCAAGTTGTGTAAGACGAGGTAACTATTAAATAGTCTGCAAATATTAACATAACACATTTTCATCAATATACTCAGAGTGATTTCTTAGGTTGTGTCCAAAGTATGCAATTTTTTTTATCTGTATAAGGAGCTACTACAATCACTATTCCTGGCTGTCCATAGTTGTCTGCCGTGCAATATAAAATGTACAGAATAGTGCATAGTGGGAAACAGAATTATAATTGATTAGAACGTATATTATTAAAAACAGTAAGGTTTCCAACTTTGTGTTCCTCTATTGGCAAATTATGAGATTTAAAACCATTTCGTCTGAAAAGGCAAATTATTTTACATAGCAAATTATTTCGTAGAACAGGAGTGCATACGTCTCGTTAACAAGGAGAGCAGAAAAAAATAGGAATAAAGTTAATTGAAACTCTTGTCGTCTCGTTATAAAATGCAAAATAGAATCATTCGTTGACTTTGCCTCGCCTGGTTTTGGTCAGGGTTGCCACGAAGTTGAGCTCCAACTTTTTAAAAATTAATTAAACGTAATTTCAGTTATGTTTGACAATGTTCCAAAATTAAGAACGTTGGTTAAAGCCCGGAGTGAAACTTTTATAGAAATATTATACTGACAAAAATATTGTACATATTATAATTTTCCTGGTATAGTCCTAAATACATTTGTTATTGGGATTCACGAGGATTCCAAGTATGAAAACAGGAAGGTTCTTTATCGCATTGTAAGGTTTTTGATACATGTTTTATATTCATTTACCTTTTGTAAATAATAGCGTTGCGTTTGTTTTATATCGATAAAAACATCTTGCGTCAATAAATATATCACTCTTAGATGAATACTTCAGAAAATGCCACTCGAAAAAGCTTACATAGAAATATTAATGAGCTACTTGAAAAATATATTTGCTTTATATTTATGAACATCGATAAGCTTCTTAGAATTGGCTGCAAGTTAACAAAATAAATGCACAATTAAGTAGACTTACTTTTATAGGAATATTTTCATTTTATATTTTTGAATTTTTATAATTTTAACCGATCTATCTACATTTCATCTAGCTACATTATACCTTCATAATGATTACAATGAGTGAATTCAGCTCATTGATCGAGTACCTAGTGAACAGCAATATGCTAATTATTTGACTGAATTGATAAGATTTTAATCCGTTAGTGCATGCCAACCCTATTCGCGTTTAGTAGCCGTCCACTTTACTTTATTAGGTTATTCTAGCACCTACAAGAAATGCTGATCATACTCATTGGTGATTCACTCTCACAAGCTCTTGCACATCTCACTATGCACTCTCACATATCGCAATTCAGTAAAACATTCGAAATTTAAATATATGTTTTACAACCGAACGCCGCATATATTTTTTTACGAAAAAGTATTCATTTGAATTTGAGTCCATACGCAATCTAAACTTTCAAAGCTATTAGGCAGACGTGCGAGTAAGTAGGCCACTGCAGGCTGGACATTATGTCTCTTCCAATATGCGCCAGTACTCCTGATCATCCGCCTTACGTATCAGGTCTATACCAGCACCTTATTCACTACATAAAAAAACCACGACCCCTAAGAAGTGCCTGTAACTTTTTTTCGAGGCACATTGAAAACATATTGAAGTTCAGCCAAATCCACAGTTAAATTGGTTAAGCAATACCCAGATACTGAGGTGAAAACTTCGGATACTACTGGGATTAACGTTAAGATGAAAAATATAGTACATTGAAAACAAAAAAAAAACTACGTATCCTTGTGTCAAGGATTACGATAGATTGATATAGGTTAATCTCGTTATCAAATTCCGTGGGATAGACCGGGTTGACGAATATGGAGATTTCCATTCCTATCATTTGCACAGCCAAAACAGTAACGTCTACCTATGTTCTTTTAGCATTGCCAACAAATGAATCCACGAAAAAGTTCCCATCCAACAAATTCAAAATCTATTTAAAAACATCTGAGACAACATCTGTCCTGATTATTGTGCCTAAATTTAATGAAAATAAAAGTCTCAGGTTGGTAACAGATAATTTTTAGCCAAGTGACAAGAGTGCAAAAAAACAAAAGCATGTGAAATAGGAAGAGAGTATTTAAAAGTAAAATATAAAAAGGTTGATAATCATCATAATACTATTTAGTTGGGAACAGCTATTATCAAAATAGTATGATGTGATATGCTGTGATTATAGTATGGTGTGTAGACACTGAAACTACCTATCTAATGGGTAGCGAAGATGAGTGACAGAAAAAAGGTTTCAGCTATGTATGACGTGGTACCGAAGCAAATATTAAAAAAATCACACTTAGCAAATATTAAAAAATCACACTTTATTGTTTTACTAGAAGTCCAGTCCAAAAAAGGGAAAGTTTAGAATCCTAAATCTCAAATTCTAATTCGACTGGGCTATAGACATATATAACATAACATAAACTCACGCCTGTATTCCCCGAGGGGGTAGGCAGAGGTGCTAGCACCCACATTTCACCAGTTTATGTTTAGGTCCCAATGTAATAGGTGGCGAGCCTATTGCCATTAACCGGGCACTTATAAACCTGCGATAAATACACACATAACTTCGAAAAGCATCGAAAAGTCATTGGTGTGTGCCATGGTAAACCTGGGATCGAACCTGAGACCTCGTCTCAGCAGTCCATTACCCAACATAGATTAATATACAAATTCTAAGTAAAAACTTCAGCCTTTCAACTATGAAGTAAATTAAGCGTCCAAAAACTCTAGGACCAATTTACGTATGAATAATAATACTGTTTCATTTAAAAACACTCGATAGCGAGGCGTGAATATCGAACGAAACATGAATATTGAATGAATATAATTACGGCAAAGTCAGTTACCCCCCTCATATACCCATCCACCCACACGGCCACACACCTTACCTGCCCTTGGGTTAAGTTGTCCAGGTCAAGCGCGGGTTATCCCGAGGGTACAAAATGGGCTAACGAAAGTAATCAGAGGTCAAACATGAAAAGGTAAAATATTTTTTTGTTTGTATAACCGCCAGATATGTTGGCATGTGTTTTTTGGTAGGAACCGTAGGAATGTTTCGCAGGCGGCTAGAATGGGGTGTTCATTTTACTTTTTTGGGGTATTTTTTTTTCTCTGTGTTAATACTATTCATTAGCGCTAGTATTTATGTGAACGTAGAGGCTTCATTTCGACTTTTCTGTGAATATTGATTTGGCTACGAGTGGTAGGCAGACTTTTTTACTGTCTAGATATATATTAAATCTTTCTTGCAGTTCCGTCAATTATGAGCATGACATATGAGCTATGAAATAAATAATAAATAATCATTTATTTCAGATAATCATTCATAATTTGCGAGTATTATATTAAAAGCTATGTTAGTGTCTAATTATAAATTGGTAATACAATAATATGCAATTTAGTAAAAACAGGCGTCGGTGTCATACAGACAGACTTATTTGCACAATTAATTAAAATAATTAAATATTATTAAACGGTATTATACTATACCCGGTACGGTATATATAAACGGTAAACATACTATTTGGATTATAAATAATTTACAGAGATATAATTAAATAATAAAATCAAATGTATAAATGAATGATTGTCCTACGTTTAATCTAAATGTCAATGGATTTTTTTTTCTAATTAAAAATATCAGCACTTGACTACCGACTCGTTAGTCGGTGCATGTACCATACACAAGTGGTTTATGTACTGACAGTTAAACCTATATGTAAAAACACATAATGATGTTTATCAGTATTTTTGTCACGTATTTCAATGAAATATTTGTGCGAGAAGTGTTTCCACATCATTAATATACGTCAAAGTGGCAACTTGTGGACAGCCCAGTCAACAAGCTTGTCATATATTTTGCGATACTTAGAAAGAAATTTTTAGGGTGAACGGGACCCAAGACAATCTGCATCTATTAAACAATGAACGCGGCTCTGCTTCATATAGGTTCTCTGCCTCTCAAGGTTGGAAGAAGCGGGAGCCGCTTCCGGAAAAGCCGATATACTAATTAGAATAATAAGCGGATCTCGAGCTCCAAAGTCTCCTAACTCATGACACAGTTAGAAAATGATAGTTTTGAAGTAAAATATTTCGTAAACAATAAGCAACGCGTTGGCTTATCCATTGACCTATGGGCTACATAGGCGTATAGACCTCGGTGATTTATTGTGGTCGGAAGCTCCGTGGGCATATGGGGCAACTGTCGTAGTTCTGATCCCGTTTCTGTTCACGCCAGCGAATTCCAAAGATAAAAGTAGCCTGACTTATTCCAGACTTATATAATCTATCCATGTACCAGCCCGATCGGTTTAATTGGTTGAGCATGATTAACAAAGTTAAGAACATTTACACAAAATTTAACACTTGCAACACTGTGTGGATTTTATTTTTACACTGGGAGAGGCCCATGTCCAGCAGTAGTTTGCGGTGGGCCTATTCGATTTTCATACAGATCCGTTCGTACAGTGGTTATTCGTGAAAGAGCAATAAACATCCCCATATACGTCCATACTCCCAAACTTCCACATTTAGTAGGCTTACAGTGAACTGTGAAGTGACCTTTAACTATCGATGTGACCTCCGTATAATTAGTATAGTTAGCGTTTATTGGGTACACAAAACCCATGTTAGGCATACTGCAGAATAGTTCACGGTTCGAAGAGCCGTCTGTAACAAAACCAGCTCTTTGATCTACCTCATTTGAATATGTAAATTACCGGAGGATGGGCAGAGAAAAGCTGCCCAACTAAACGTTTCCTCTCTCTGACATAATGTTGATTTTAATTCTAATATTAGTTCAGGATGTTCGGTGGCGGTTAAACAAACGCACCATTTTAATTTCCTTTCGAATGTTTTTATAGCAATTTTGTTTTGTTTGTGGAATTGAATAATGTACACACATCAAAAAAAGTTTACGATCACTTTGAAAAACTGAAATCTTTATTGTTACTGTAGATTATATTATGACTTTTTCTTCTTTTTAGATTCTTTATTTAAAAATAAAGAATTATAACACAAAACAATGACACCGTTCAATTGTTTTTTCTTACAAAAAGGCTTTCAGTCCTAGCTTACGCTAATTCAGAAATCTGATTTAGTGAATTATAACCGATTCAAGATATTTTTCGCGGAAAGTAGTGATTGAAAAAATGCCAAGAGGATTATCAGAGGTTTTACGAGCTAAAATAGTAACTTCGAGGGAAGAAGGATACACCACGAGAGTAATAGCACGCAGACTTGCTATATCCCAATCCTGTGTCGTGGCTACGTTGCAGAGGTACCACGGAATGGAGAATTTAGCTGACCGACCCCGCAGCGGTCGCCCAACTGTTTTGACAGCTGCCCAAAAGCGCTATATTAGATTGCTGGCAGCCCGTGATCCCACAATCAACGCCACTAAAATAAAAGCAGAAGTCAGGGCCGCCTCTGGGCTTGAAGTTAGCACGCAGACCATTCGCAATTGCTTACACCAGGCTGGATTACAAGCACGGAGGTCATGGCGAGCTCCGCTCAATTCCCGGCAACGTCAACAACGAAGATTGCAGCGGGCTAGACTTCGGCAAAATGAAGAAGATGAGGAAGAAAACATTTGGCAAAACTGTCTCTTCGTTGACGAATCCCGAATCTCCACTCATCCAGATAACCGACGTGTCCGTGTCTGGAGAAGACCAGGCGACCGTGAAAGACAAAGAACTGCCACTGGAACAGTTCAGCAAGGCGGAAAATCGGTGTCTTTTTGGGGTGGCATTATGATTGGAGCTAGAACGCCTTTGATCTCGTATCGGGGCTTCATGACAGCAGACATGTACAAAGCAGTTGCTTTTGATGATATCGTCAAACCATTCCGAGTAAACCATGGGCACCAATTTGTACTGGTCGATGATAATGCGCCCGCACATCGAGCTCAACGAGTCAATGCTGCTCTTCAAGAATACGATATCACACGATTAGACTGGCCTGCCGGCTTGCCCGACCTAAATCCAATAGAGCACGCATGGGATGCTCTTAAACGAGCTGTATGGAACCGTGAGCCACATCCCCAGACAGTTCCAGAGCTCAGGGAAGCCGCTATTGAAGAATGGGATAGGTTACCCCAGGAAATGCTGGATAACATGATCCTCAGCATGCCCAGGAGGATCTCCGCATGTGTTCGAGCCAGGGGAGGAGTTATTTTATATTGAATTTACACCTTTTAATAATAAATTGTAGTTTAAGTTTCTTTCTATGAAATTTCTATCACAATTGCATTATGATTAATGGCTCAATTTTTTTAAATAAATAATAAAAAATAGTTTTATATTTTAATTTCAAACAGGGTATTCCTATTTAAAGAAAGCATACAACATAGATTTTTTCTTGATAAAGTTAAATTTAAAGAATTCTAGGAGCTTATGCCATTGATCGCAAACTTTTTTTGATGTGTGTATGTTTATTATGTTAGTAGATTAAAAACTATGATTAAACGGTTCATCATCATGAATAAAGTATGGTACAGATGCGCCTTCTTCGTTAGCACCTTACCTCACCTAGCGACCCAATGTATAATAAAATATGTTTACCAAAACTTGCGCATCAAATTGTAAATTCTGATTAAAACCGTTTAGTATTTTTTTTTATCTTACTAATGAAAGTGAAATCACACGTTTTGAAGACGCAGGATTCCTCTTTGAGAAACTTTACTTTTACTTTATATTATAATTATAATCCATAAAATAACGAAACATTCTCTCATTTACGAATAACTTAATAATATCCTAGAGTTGATGTATTTCTATTCTGTACGAAGATAGTATAAAAATAAAACAATATTATTCTATAACTTTCAAAAGCACTGCTCGCTGTAAGTGTGAAACTGTACTACTTTTCCGTCAGCTTAACACAAAAAAAGCTCATACGGCTTTCATTGCGAATAGTTATGGAAAGTTACTCCACATGCCTTTCCATTCATATGTCCATAGTTAGGGCTCACAGCGCTCAGATGTTGTGTATTCCGCCCCCGGCTTCAACGTTCAACTTTATCCAATTTTCTAGAGATAGACTTTTTTAAAATGCTTATTGGAAAATCCAACTTATCCATACATTTACAAACGAATGAGGCTACATTGAAAAATGTTAGTTTATATGCAAAGAATTTTGGGCGAGTATTTTAAGAGAACATTTTAGAAGAACTACGTAGATCAAATACGGTTTTAAAATGATAAGTATTATATTTTTGATATTCACAGAATCTAGTTGCAATACTATATAGTAAGTATTGCCCGCAGCTCTATCTATGTCATCACTCTCACCTAATCCTTTGACGTCTTATTATTATTCGACAATAATTCGTTAGTGATTTCAATGACTATGAGCACAGATATATATATATATATATATATATATATATATATATATAGATATAATAGTACTAGCGTAGTATGAGGCAGGTCTGATATTTATTTGCGCCGTACTTATATAGAAATCTGAACCATCTATTGTATTGAAAGAAGAAATTGACTGGAATCTTACAAAGATTCATGGCTACAATGACACAAAAACAATAAGAATACGTCGAAATAACTTGGATGAAAAGCCACTTCTCACGAACAAACACATTTTGTCACACAAAGAGATACAATTGCCTTTGTAAAAGTTCATGTGCCGTCCGAATTTTATGCTTGTAGATTAATATCAGCTGCCTGGTCTAACACAAAGAAAACAATGAAATCAGTGCCAAAAGAAAGTCCTGTGCAAAGGCGTGCTATCTTTAAAAGATTATTGTGAGTAGTGATGGGTGTAGTAGTCTAGATTTTATTTTAGTTATTTTTTATCTAAACTGAAAGATGCTCAGCTAGATACAGACGAGGCATAAGACCGTGCTAAATTAAATATGAAGAGAAAAAGAGCCCAAACGATCGGGCAAGGTGTAGTGCGAAGAAGAAAAGAAGAAGAAGAAGAGTTAGACATTGCATATAACATTAATATCTTTGAAACTCAAGCCAACTGCCATCTGCCAATCTATAGACAAGACTCTGAAGCAAGCTTTTCCTCGCGGTTAGAAAGTAAACCAATAGACTAATAAAAATAGATTGAGGAGGATACCAGTGAATATGGCCGGCAAGTTAACGATAAAAGTAATCATAAATATAATATGGCACGAAAAACATAGTAGTTGGTGATATATGGATATTTGTATACCTCTGATTACAACTTACTTATACAACCAGGGACACACAACATACCCTTGTCATCAGAAAAATCGAAACACCTTGTAAGTTTGTTTTTATAGGATTATCAGAAAAATGTGTATATTTAGGAATATATGTCAAATGTCGTTTTGAATTTAGAATCCATATTATTATACAAATATATCTACTTACATGATTTCACTAAATATTAAATTAAAACCAAAATAATGATTAAATTAAAACTAACACAATAATAAACATAGTAATAATAATAAAGTACAAAATTTACAAGAAAATAAAGAAAGTCGAAGAAGGGGGAGGGAGGGCAGTTCAGGCGTCGAAAAATTCCTCCCCATCGATGTCGACTGGTAACGTGCCCAAAAGGCTGGCGGCATTGCCCCGTTGGATGGCAATGCCAATCCGTTGTGCAAAAAAGATGCCAGCCCTTTGGTCACGCGAAGCATCGACCAGTCGCTTTGCTATTACTTTGTAGAGCGACCGTGCGCTCGGACCCCAAGAACCTAGCGTCCCACACCAAAGGCCTGCCCAATGTCGTTAAATAGTGAACAATATGAGGTTTTCAAATTCTAATGTTCATGTTATAAATTCAAATTAAATTTTTATAGGTTTCATACTTTGTTTAGCGAGCTATTTTTACCCTGTATTTCATAGGTTTCGTACTTTGTTTAACGAGCCATTTTTACTCTGTATGAAGTGTGAAGAGAATAAATCAACAAATAAATGAAAAAAAATTATGTGATTTTAATCGTGGAATGAAAACTCTATTGTGTTAAATTAGGACAGATATTTTTCTGATGAGAAGTGTATATTGGGACATAATAATAACATAAAAAAATATTAAACTTTTCATACAACTGTTACGTATCGAGAAACTTATGACATCCCTATGCTAAGGTCTTGGATATTTGGACGCGTACAATTTATTTCCTTTTTGACAATTAATAAGGAGAATATAATGGATTAATTAAGTTTTTTGTCCTTACTATTTTCTTCTAAATTAATACGATAGAAAAAACAAGTGATCTATAATAATATATATTAGTCCAGTGAATAGTTACATTTGCGGTTGCAGCCGCCATCGTGGGAAAAGGGATCCAAATGATGACTATGTGGCCACTTGACGGCTATAGGCTCCTAGAGGAAGAGATAGGTTAGCCATTCTATTTCACCGGGAACCAATACGCCTAAACGACACGAACACGTACAGACGCATATATCTTAGATTATTAATATGTCGCATATATATACAACGTAGCTATAACTTGGAAAACTTTTTTTATTATTCAACTTTACTTTTCATCAAACAAGTCTGCCATTGTTAGTATTCTTTCCAATAAAAATGTTCTTTAATTTTCTTAAGACAGCGTTTCAGTGAAAATGTAAATAAAAACGCAGCATCGACAAACATAACATTGTCGTCTGTAGTCGGAATTACGATTTAGAGGTTACGGGGGCGATTAAGATAGGAAAAATTGAACACGCGATATTTTTCTTACAGGGAGTGTTCTGAGCCACCGAACCATATCTGAATTCATCTAAATTCTCTCATACAGCCTTCTTGGAATAACGGTTTGCTTAACTGGAACGGTTATCAGATTCCTGTTAATTCCTGTTAAGCATTCGCTCGTTCTAGGGTTAATAGTAATATTACTTGTAATTGTTACAAAAGAAAAAGAAAACATAACATAATTTATAAATACTTCATTTATCTTGCAGCCAAGCTCAAGGATTAGTTATGCTAAGAGATGAGATAACACTCAGAGGACAGCTATTTAAAATAATAATCTGACTTGAACAGAATCATTGAAAGTTGCGGAGCGCAATATTAATGCTGCTCTGCTTGGACCCGTCCAACTTTTCCCTTGAAGTTCCGCTTATGTTTGAAGTACCAATGAAACGCTATTTGAACTTCATACCAAAATAGAATTAAATGAAAACGAGCGATTGAAAGGACAGCCATCAAAGTTTTTAAGCCATTAATTGGCAGTTTAAAATTTAGCTTTGGATTATCAAGCGAATTAATATAATAAATAATACAGTTCGGTTGTTTTTTTCTACGACTTGAATACAGCTTTTATTGAAATAAAGGAAATAAAGCCACATACAGGTATGCAGGTACAATTACATTACCAAAATCAATTTTAGAGAAAACCTATACTCATCAAATAGAGAAAATATTATGTGAACCTTAACCTTCACTCTGCAATTGTTCTTGCAATGCAACCTGTTATGATTATGTAAAAATCTCTAAAAACATAGCCTGTGACAATTCTGTGCTATTAAGTAAGGCACCGTTTTCTTTTAGAATAGTAATCATTATCCTATGAACCTCTAATACTATCCTATTTCTATTTCGAAGCTCAAGAAACTACTATAATTTTCTTTTCGAAGGGAAACCTAACCAGCTTACCACGCGATCCCTAAAAATAATCACATATATTCTGATTCCATTCGCTCCCTTTTGTAAATAAGATTTTGCTACACGAACACAAACCAAATGAAAAGTCGCGACTTGTACTTGTCAAAATTCAGAATATTTGCAAACAGTGGGACTCGAAGTGAGCGCAAAATCTGTTTATTTTCCCTGACCTTTAGAACGAGCAGTTTTTTTTCTCAAAGAATTGTATATATGTGAAACTGGAGCGCACGGTAAATTATGGAGACAGTGAATAAGATGGGACTTGGGAGCAAAAACTGATATAAAAAGAAATTGTATGTAGGTGTACTCATGGTAATGTGTTTTGTTGGGAAGGGGAGTAGAGGAATGTATGCATTATGTATTGAACTAAAACAGTCTAAGTTGTGATAAGAATCATTATTTACAGTCCGTATTTGAACTTATGCAAATTCTGCACGTGATTTGATCTTGAGAATATGTATAAATAATATACTTAAGTTTTAGATTGTTATATTTGATTTTCCGAGAGATACGGGCGTCTGATCTCCCAAACAGAGAGCTGTGAGGGTGACTTGGGCCTCAAGGATGGTGGTTGCGTCGTCTACACTCTCTATCAACCCTTGAGATGTTGTGTTCTTATTTTCATTTTTTAAATCAATTTTGTTTACCTTTTGTTAGATAATATTAGGACTGTAAAACAGTAAAAAAAGTAAATTTTTATTACATATGTAAATATGTCACCTTATTAACATTATGAATACACTCCAAATTCAGTTCAACAAAGTTTTATAAAGGACACCGGGATGAGGTAAAATGTGGGATCATTTTACCTCATCTCGTGTTATACATCTACCGACATCTAATCAAATTAATTCAAACAATAGACACCTATATTAGACGCGTGATAAACAAGAAATTCAATTTGATACTCCTGCAATCCCAGTTAATGCTCTAGAATTTCTAAGCAACCTGTCGTAATCCGAAGGCGAATGTCTATGAGCGTCGAGCCGTCTCGATGGTCTATAATATAATTGTTCAGGTGCAAAACGGTCGCTAGTGCGGTCTCTCTTGCTTTGTCTAGTTCAATTAGTATACCCGTACCTGCCACTGTTTCTTGCACTTTGGTATAAGGTACCTTTGCATGTATTGTGATGTGTATATATGATTTGATGTATGCAATCCAAGTTGGAGATTGTGAAATATTTTTAGTTTGCGTTTAGCTGAATTGTACGTTTGAGAATTGAATATTTTCTAGTTGCAAATTGAAATAAGTTATACTATTTTTCTGGAGAGAAAATTTCTCTTCAAAAATATGTGATATCGTATGTTAAAAAGAATGATGTAGGTATACTTAAATTACTTTATAAGTATGTATTGTCTTTCTCTCGAGGTCTGTTATAGAAACTTTTTTTACAATCTTGGTTCGTTTATTTTCCTACGTTTCGGAATACACCAGGACATTTACAAAATGTTTACTGTAAACTGATTCATAAAAGAATTACTTCGAGAAATAAATGAAAACTTAATAGATATAAAATTTAGTTCCAGGTAGTTGATAGCCTAGCTTTTGAAAAGGTTTTTTTTAAATATATAGTTAGTCAGCGTCAGAAATATCTTGACTACGAAGTTTAGTCTCAAAATGATCTTAAAAATAAGGTATCTAGAGCTAATCAAACTGCTTTCTCAACTATCAGGACAATCCGTCAACAGGGAGAGAGGAAAGCCAAGGAATTTAGATCAATTTGAGCACTTTGTTCCCCAAGATCGATCAGCTGATCGTGAATGTATGTACCTACATCTTGTTTTTATTTGTTACAGCCACATCACTGGTGACGTACGCTGGTGAGCGGTTTGACTTCATTTTGGAGGCGAATAATGAAATTGACAACTACTGGATCAGGTTCCGTGGTCTCATGGACTGCGATGAAGTGTAAGTTTATTTTATGTCGCCATGTTCGACAGCCTCTATAGTAAATTTCCAACTAAAAATTACATAAAATTAATAACATATTTTTTTAAAGCACCGTAACTGCTCGGTAGCAATAAAAACTGATATTGTACAAAATCCATTCTTTGTGAACTTCAAGTTCATTGAAAACTGATTGAATAAAGATTGTACTTCGAAAAATTTATGCCCAAATGACATAACCTCTAATTAGATTCACTTCCACCACGATGAACATCGTGACGTAACATGAATAGAAGCCTGCCTTATGAATATGTGTTAACTCGATAAGTGACAGCTGAATATCGACAGCACATCGCGTTGAACAATAATAATCACATATATAAAGATGTTCACACTACGAGTATTATTGTATGAATTAGTAAAGTAAACTGATAGTATTAATGCTAAAGTATAAGAACATACGCTTGCCTACATAAGAGTTGAGCGTGTTAAAAATGGGTTTAACAAATTGGTATAGCTTTTAACACTTTCATCTGAATACCGACTTATGTCTTGATCGATTTTCACGATTTACTGTTTATATGTGTTGTCACTAGGTTGTGGCCCACAGGTATCGCTCGTGGGTTACAATGCATTTGGATACTAATTGACTTTTACTTCCCACTATTTGTTGAATATCGTAATCTATCACATCTCTGTCTTGTCTTTTATTGTAAACAATTACATACATTGGTTTCAATTCAGTAACTTCAAATTTTATACCTACTTTGTGTTTTGGTATAACCTTATACTTATAGTTAATAAGTTAATGTTCTTACAAACAGGTTCACTAAGGCAAAGCAAGTAGGTGTGTTGCACTATGAAGGTGCAATGGATTTGGAGCCTCCCGGTGATCCAACGTGGCATGAATTGCATAACGAAGGACTGGTATGTATCCATGTATTTTGACGTCAGTATTTTCTTTTTCATCTTTTTGATCATTATCTCCCTGCCTTATTTCTTTATTCGTCAAGGTCGGTGCAATGTGTTTGTTTTTTCAATCAACTCTGGCTCGTAGTCTTTTAAATATGTATTCTCTTCCAGTCCATTCATCTTCTCTTAAGTCTTCTTCTCCATTTTCTGGTCTAACGCCTTCATCATCATGAATGATACTGAGCATGTTGTTTTTAATCCGCAACTAACACTATTACATTACGATTCATTAAAAAAAAATTACATCATCAATTCTATTGGAAACATTATTCCGGCCATTGATCAGTCATTTCAACGTCAGTGTCGATGACACACCTCCTGCATGTTATGATGTACTTATATTGTTTATACAACTTAATAAACTGTAATTTACTTATTTGAAGAACGGTAACTTCCGCATTAGGGAAATACCTATAGTTATGTCATTATCATTAACAAACGTGTAATAAGGTATTAAGATGCTTCTTGATTAACAGTAGAACACTTATGTTTTCCTTACTTTACATGAGTGAGATATTATTTATAAACTTTGTTGTCTATGGCTTTGCCTGTGTAAAATATCAAACCCATTCCCGGGTTTTCAGGTTACCGGGATGAAAAGTAGAATAATATCCTATTTGTATCTATTTCATCGAGCAGTCGTTCTAACTTGATCAAGTAATAAACACTTGTCTATCTTTATACTACTATTTGTCGACTAGTGCTATAGACCTAACACTAATTAGATTAGCTAAAGGAATTAACGAGGATGCCGATTTGTGATTTCAGTTACTAAGAATCCTTTAAAAAGTAAAAAAAATAGTACTTCAAATTATTTCACATGTATCCCTGTAAAATGCGTAACCTTGAAGATGCTACACCCAAATCTAAATATTTAAAATATTCCTAACAGCAGCCATAAAAGTACCTTCATTCAGCCTAGGGTTGCTTTGCATGCAAAATATTTAAATATAACATTCTAGGAAGCATCATCATTTCATTGCATATTCAGTGAAGGACTTACTATCGTCGTAGGTGACATTGTAACCCTATAAAAGTGTATTGGCTTTCCTATTCACCAATGTTCTCGATCACACCCTTGAGTCTCATAAAAAGTCTAAGGGATAGTGATGTTGGTTTTATCATGATATGACAGTTTCCTTATGCTTATCAAAGACACGCATAATATAGTTGTATTTATGATGGTTTTAGGCTTGTTTGCGTATGAGAAAGTTATAGTGTTGACATCGAAAGGTTTATAATAAGCACTTCGGTAGCAGTCCTTGGAAACTTGGGACCGTAATTGTGTACTTTAGGCTTATGTGATGAAAGCAAGGAAATTGAAAACCGGGATGGTCATATACTACGTGGTTTGAAAGGCATTTCTTGTCACGGACTTGTAAGTTTTGATCGAAAGCTGTATAGTGTATACTATAGAATAGTTTTCCTTGAAAAGGTTTTTTTTCTTTATTTTGTGTAGTTTTAGTAATGCTCAAGAAACTCTTAGAACGTATTTTTTTGATAAGAATTATGGTTGCGTTCCAGACTTTCACTTCAAGGGTCCGATTACTCTACCGATACGACTTTTATGGGAGCTAGTGCTGTCTAACCTCCCAAATACCAAACTAAAAACCGGAAAAAGACTCTCATCCATCAATCAGCAGGTCTACCGACTTGGAAGTCACTTTGCCTTGTCGTGAAGGTACTTTTCTAATCTGCAATTTGATTCAAATACATTGAAAATGAAAATATCGAAGCTGAAAGTTTGCAAGTTTAGTTGCCATGGTTCAAGTATCCTAAATTAACTTAGTAATCTACCCTAAATATTGAAATTTTAGTGTAACAGATGTTAACTGAGTTACATTGTTTTTACGATACTTAAAGACTTAACCATCTAAAAACTCCAAAGGCACAGAGCCTGAAATTCTCAGCCTCACAAATCGACTGGACCTTTCTCTAACATTAATTACTTAACCCTGTAGAGGTTCAAAGGCACCTTTTTACTTTGTTTAAGTTTCTAAAGAACTAGTACGTACCAGCTGATTCTGCCGAGAAAGTTCATAATTTAGTGCTCCAACTTGTCACATTACCCTTGGACTTTGTGCAGTAATGGAGTATGGCCTCTGAATATTAGATGGAGGTGATACAACTATAAGTCCAGTTTAATTCTTTTTCTCTCATTGTAATTACTAATATTCCCCTTTCACTTAAAATTAAGCTTTGTTAGTATTAGTATTGGGTTCACATCTGTAGTGGTAATGGTTAGGAAAAAATGTGTTCTAGGACACATCACGTTACATATAATATTAATTCCCATTTCTGATATTTTTATTCCAGTCTATACAGCAATAATACACAAAAGTAGTTGTTATAATATAGGAACGTGATAAACTCCAACGCTGTTTGAACATTTATCCTTCGTGTTGTTTTTTTTTTATATAACACTTAGGTAGCACACAAGTATACGGCCCACCTAATGGGAAGTCGTTACCGTGGTTCATTCAAATATTTGTTTTCGATTTTGTTTGTTGAAAGTTTTAGTGCATTCTTTATCCCCAAAAATAAAGAAAGCACTATCAGCGCTACCGCAGGGCATTTAGTATTTGTTAAAGCAATAAGTAGAAATTCTTGGAAGAAAATTCAATACTAAGTTAAGCTCGTTTTAGTACATCAATTACTTGTAATGTTTAATTAATTGCTCACCCAATTCCCCAAACTATTTGAACAGTAATAACTAATTGTCAAATATTTAGAAATCTCTTTTCTTTTTACTATAACATTTTTATTAAAGCGTTAGTATAAAATTGGTTCGATAACACAAAAAAATGTTTAGACTTAGGCACAGAATAGCTAATAGTATTTAGGTCAGTATTTGATTTGTTTCTACCAAACCAATATTCTTTCGCCCCTACTATAATTACACCACATTTGTCATTATAGTAAACTAACCCACTTTGACTTACAGCAATTGAACGCGTTGAACAAAGGAGAAGAGGAAGATGAAACTATAAGCGTGGCAGAAATGAGATCCGTGGAAGGTTACGATGACAGTTTGAAGGAGGTTGCAGATTACCAGTTCTACGTGGCTTACGATTTTTATGCGAAAAATAATTCACACTTCCATAGGGCGCCCTACTATGGATATAACCAAAGTGAGTTCTTTATTTTTTTAAGAGTTCAAAATAGTAATACTATTGTATAAACTGTTGATTGATGGCACTTGGTGGAACCTGCTACACATATTGAGTAAGAGACTTTGTACTTTTGCACTTAATTTTATTTTCCACCTGACTGGTTTCACCTTACGGCATTCTCAAAGGTATAATGTAAAGTAACTGAAACATAAAATTAAGTGGAAATGTACAAAGTGTCTTACTCAATACGAGTAATAGTATTGTTTTTAAACGTGTTAACATATTTGTGTTCCATAGACATACTAGTTTCCTATAATATAATTAACTAATCAGTTTACACATTTGGACGCAGGTTTTTGAATGGCTTATTTATCACAAACATGTGTTAATGTATTGTTTCTTTTTTTGATTTTTGAAGAATCTTCTTCTTTTTCATCTTAGCGCTAATCCCAGTCGCATCCGGAGCTTTCTGCTTGGAGTCTTTTTTTTTTTTTTCTGTGCGGAAATCTTCTCGGATCTGCTTGGAGTCTGGGGTCCGCTTTACCTGTTTAATTGCAGATTTTTGATTTCGGAATTTCGATATTTTTTCAACCTTGATAAACAGTTACAGGCACTTCTTACGGGGTTGAGATTTTTTTATATAGTGAATGAGGTGCTGGTCTGGTACAGACCTGGTATTTAGATTTTGATGAATAATATGATATCATCATCAACGTCATCAGAGTATGAATAAAATTTCTGTTGGCATCTTGTATTTTAGAACTCTAATTTTTTTCTAGTTTTCCATGGCTGATGTATCTTGTTTCTTACGAGGTAGACTGCCGTCTGACTCCTTAATCCTAGATTAGAGTCAGTGTTCGAGCGATTACCGTTAATTTGCAAGTGTACCGGCTTGCATCGAGATTTTTGGAGCCCCATAAATTCGAATAACATAATTATTACTGAAAGCTTTAATGTAACTTGATCCAATTTAAATTTCGACATGTAATTTTCATTTTATGGTAAATTTCACTAACGACTACAAAATGATTACTGTTAATACAATTTAATATCGTATTTCGTGTATTTTATTGTATTGTTCTCAGATGATTTAATGAATGTGATTCACCACAGAATATTCATGCTGAACATTTCATTAATAAAGTGTGAAAATTTGAATAAAATTATTATTGTTGGATAATAATCTGATGCACTGTTTGTAACTTATATTATTGTTATTGAATAGCTTGTAATGAGCTAACTTTCAGTAGTAACGACAGTATTAAAATATTAAGACAAAATAAAATATGGACAGCTCAATAAATAGTAACAATATTCCTATCAATTTTAAGATAATGTTTTTTTTTTAATTTTTAGATTTAGAATTTAAATTATTATTAGTATCATTTAACAGTATTGTAATCTAATCAAATTTTCTTCTCATTTTCAGTTCACGTAAAACAAAACCGTCTGTATACCCCTCAGCTTAACCACATTAGCATGAAGCTTCCATCAAGTCCTCTTCTTACTGCAAGACCTTCACCAGATAACTTCTGTAACTCCTCAAGCATTGACGAAGCCTGCGAAGAAGGCTACTGCGAGTGCTCTCATGTGCTCTCTGTTAAGCTCAACTCTGTAGTTGAAGTCATAATTGTTGATGAAGGAGTAACCTTCGACGCTAATCACCCTTTTCACCTCCACGGTCATAGTTTTAGAGTAGTTGGCCTCAGGAGACTAGCTAAAGAAACCACTGTTGATGAGATAAAAGCATACGATAAAGCTGGATTGCTTAAAAGAAATTTGAAGAATGCACCTATCAAAGATACCGTCACTGTACCAGATGGAGGGTATACCGTAATTAGATTTAAAGCAGATAATCCTGGATACTGGCTCTTCCATTGTCACATAGAATTTCATGTAGAAGTTGGAATGGCTCTTGTATTTAAAGTAGGAGATCATAAGGAGATGGCACCAGTGCCTCGAGATTTTCCTTCGTGTGGTAGTTATTTACCAGATAATATGTTAGAGCATGATACTACAATAAAGCCACAAACCACAGAGGAAGGAAATGATTTCCTATCTATATCTCATTGGTGGCCCGTTGTTATCATCAATAACAATTCTACATCATCGAGTGTTAAGTCAGGTATTTCTAACGCTGCAGTATTACTCAGCTTATGGTTGTTACTGCGAAATACATTATCATAGTATATAATTTTGCATTGAATATTTAGACTATTGCAGTGTATTTTCATGAGCTCACAATCGGGGTATGTACTTACTTGATTATAAATATTTCTATAAATGTTACGCTAAATAATTATCTTTAACGAGTAGGTATAAAAATAAGTTACAGTAGCCTGATGGTTAAGGAATTGGAATTAAGAATCATGATGAAAATACAGTTATTTATAGGAATTTATTCATTGAAATATGTACAACACATAAATAATACTAAAAGAAATATAAAACTAGAAACTATAAGTAAGTACTAAAACTAATATAAAGAAATAAATACAATATTTACATACATCCGCATCGTGACCGTTCCCAGAAGGCTGGCTGCATTGCCACGTTGAATGGTAATGCTTATTTATGAAAATTATATTGTTTGCCCAAACACTGTTTAGGTATATTCTATTATTCAATTCTTGTGATAGATATGCATTTCAGTATTATTATAGTCAGTGCTCGTGTTTAACTTCTAAAAAAGAAGGAGGTTCACAATCCGGATGATTATATTTTTTTTCATTATATTTTCGTAAATATATAAACTTGACAGCAACTTTTAACTGTATATTAAGAATTTTTATTAAAATATTAGGTATGTAAATAACCAATATTTTAATTAAGGTACACATTTTAATAATTTTTGTTAAAATAATCCTTTTTAGTAAATAAAAATAACTAAACATTTGTTCTGTAATATATTTTGAGTATCTTTATCAAATGAATGTGAATCCAAATTAATTATAAATAAATTATTAAGCCACATTGGTGTAGCGAACTCAGCTACAACAAGAGAGGCAAAATCTAATTCATATTGCTAAAACTTTCTTGCCATATTTTGTTGTAAGTACGGATTTTTTTATAAATGTTCCTTACAATAATTTACCTATCTGTGTTACTCTTTTTAATGTAAGCTGCTACTTTATATTGATAAGTACTTACATTATATCGGCCACTATGAGTTTTGTCTGCTTCACCCAGTAGATTGTATTTTAAGTCTGTGATTGGTTTCAAACGATATGACCAAAAATTGTATGAACATTTTTAAAATGTTTAAGTTTCGTTAGACACTTTATTGTTGATATGTGATATTATTTAATTTAATTGTGTAATGTATGTTCTAAGTATTTTAAAATGGCAGAATAAGTACACTTACCAAGTATATAATTGTCGTTTTATTTTTATTGGTTACTGTTTAGTATTTCGGTTTCTCTAAGTATCCCAATAGCACCGTCACCCTAGAAACAGAGTGTCAACGCAATTTTTTTTTATACCGTTTATGTGACAGACAAACGTTGACGGGCTACGCACCTACTGGACCCTCAAAATTCGACCTCATCTATAAATATGTTCCATTGGACCTCCATGTTAGAATTAGACCCTCAATCTTGGATTTCTTTTTTACTTTAGTGCCTATTAGACCCTCTATGAAACAACAAGTTCCATTCGACCTCATTTATACATCTTCATTTGAAAAAGTTAAAATACAATCACCATCAAAAATAAAACACTAAAATGTTTCAGGGGCGCTACACTTGTGTTGCCGGCCCTGAATTTATACCTACTGCCGACTCCTTAGCTGATTTGATATAGATATATGGTGCTGCTAGGTTGGTGAGCACTGCTTGGAGTTTCTATGGAAGAAAACTCGTGCTGTTGTCATCCTAAAACTAATTAGTTCAAAGATTAGACAAGTTGAAGTGCCAATAAATTAGCTACATCAACATATTTTCCTTCATAGAAACTCCGAACATAGCTCGCTGATTTTATCAAAATTATGATACATTTAAAAAATATTGGCGATTTGTTTATAATACATAACACAAAACAGAATAATACAGAAAAATATAACACGATATACCTATTACCTGATGCAATTCTAGATCTTTGTCTTAGTTGGAGGATACTGGGATGTATAGTTTAATGTCCAACGCGGGAGGTGAAAACTATCTTTCAAAAATGGTCTAAGAATCACATTAATTATATTATTATACTGTAATGTCTCTTAAAACCGAATCGAGACGGTATCTAGACTCTAAATACATCTTGATGTTGTTTTGTGCTATTTATCTCCAAAACTACTAGTCTGATTTTGATGCAATTTCAGTTACGGGTTCGCGTTTATTAAGTTGACTGTTTGTTGCCGGTAGCGCTCTTGATGAAGTCGATAATATTTTCTCATCTGTAGGTTCATAGGTATTTATACCTCAAAGGTAAAGTAGTAATTTTGAGTCTGACTCAGACTGAACATTTACCCAACTACTGAGAAACTACACACATCAAAAAAAGTTTGCGATCAATGGCATAAGCTCCTAGAATTCTTTAAATTTAACTTTATCAAGAAAAAGTCTATGTTGTATGCTTTCTTTAAATAGGAATACCCTGTTTGAAATTAAAATATAAAACTATTTTTTATTAATAATTATTTAAAAAAATTGAGCCATTAATCATAATGCAATTGTGATAGAATTTTCATAGAAAGAAAAAGACTGTTTAATTAAACTTAAACTACAATTTATTATTAAAAGGTGTAAATTCAATATAAAATAACTCCTCCCCTGGCTCGAACACATGCGGAGATCCTCCTGGGCATGCTGAGGATCATGTTATCCAGCATTTCCTGGGGTAACCTATCCCATTCTTCAATAGCGGCTTCCCTGAGCTCTGGAACTGTCTGGGGATGTGGCTCACGGTTCCATACAGCTCGTTTAAGAGCATCCCACGCGTGCTCTATTGGTTTTAAGTCGGGCGAGCCGGCAGGCCAGTCTAATCGTGTGATATCGTATTCTTGAAGAGCAGCATTGACTCGTTGAGCTCGATGTGCAGGCGCATTATCATCGACCAGTACAAATTGGTGCCCATGGTTTACTCGGAATGGTTTGACGATATCATCAATAGCAACTGCTTTGTACATGTCTGCTGTCATGAAGCCCCGATACGGGATCAAAGGCGTTCTAGCTCCAATCATAATGCCACCCCAAAAAGACACCGATTTTCCGCCTTGCTGAACTGTTCCAGTGGCAGTTCTTTGTCTTTCACGGTCGCCTGGTCTTCTCCAGACACGGACACGTCGGTTATCTGGATGAGTGGAGATTCTGGGTTCGTTAACGAAGAGACAGTTTTGCCAAATGTTTTCTTGCTCACCTTCTTCATTTTGCCGAAGTCTAGCCCACTGCAATCTTCGTTGTTGACGTTGCCGGGAATTGAGCGGAGCTCGCCATGACCTCCGTGCTCGTAATCCAGCCTGGTGCAAGCAATTGCGAACGGTCTGCGTGCTAACTTCAAGCCCAGAGGCGGCCCTGACTTCTGCTTTTATTTTAGTGGCGTTGATTGTGGGATCACGGGCTGCCAGCAATCTAATATAGCGCTTTTGGGCAGCTGTCAAAACAGTTGGGCGACCGCTGCGGGGTCGGTCAGCTAAATTCTCCATTCCGTGGTACCTCTGCAACGTAGCCACGACACAGGATTGGGATATAGCAAGTCTGCGTGCTATTACTCTCGTGGTGTATCCTTCTTCCCTCAAAGTTACTATTTTAGCTCGTAAAACCTCTGATAATCCTCTTGGCATTTTTTCAATCACTACTTTCCGTGAAAAATATCTTGAATCGGTTATAATTCACTAAATCAGATTTCTGAATTAGCGTAAGCTAGGACTGAAAGCCTTTTTGTAAGAAAAAACAATTGAAGGGTGTCATTGTTTTGTGTTCTAATTCTTTATTTTTAAATAAAGAATCTAAAAAGGAGAAAAAATCATAATATAATCTACAGTAACAAAAAAGATTTCAGTTTTTCAAAGTGATCGCAAACTTTTTTTGATGTGTGTATGTACGTACTATCTATGAAATTGAAAGATCACTATACATTTATGTTCGAACAGGATTATTAAATCACGCTTACGTTACTTGTAGTAGTCATAGGCAGGACAGCGTGGTTACTAGCACGTAGGATAGGAAAGGGGACTCTTTTATCCACAATTAGCCTCTCTTCTTGGGCCATTGTACGTGAGTTACTAGCACGTAGTGACTGCTGTAGCTGAGCGTGACTACAAGCATAGCTCGTAGCAAACGGTGACGTCACTTTGGCCATGACGTAGCTCTATACTCATAATAGCAACAATATATTTCAATAAAATATATTATACTAGTCCATCCGCGTGGTTTCGTAACCAAACATAGATCATGTCCATTTCCCAGTTCTAGTCTATATCAGCATCAATTTCATGAAAATAAGTTAACACACTTAATGTTCTGTGCTTTAGGTTTGAAAACATAACAAACACACAGACTAGAGAATAAGGCAGCATTAAAACGTGATTTTTGTAGAGAAGTTCAATTAATTGAAATTCAGTGAGTCGAATATCATAGGCATACTTCACTTGATGGCGGCTCAGAAGTTCGTACCCAGAGCGAGTTCAGGCCAATGGCGTTCGAGAAGAGAGAGCAAATCACAATAGGGAAATTCCAACAAGATGAAAGATTTATAAATACTCTTTTTACAAGATGAATATTCGTATTCAAAGAAAAATAACATAAAAAATTAATACTCTAGAAAATAGCCTTGAAATCGTAAATAACATGTTCCCGATAAAAGGGTCATTAAAGATAAAGCTTCCTAGATGCACTGGCCCTCACAATAGATGTCAAAAACTAGAGATAAGAATACTAGAACGAAATGAGGGTGGTTCACAATAATGAAAGTATATTATTTACGACTTTATCGAATAACATATAATCACAAAACTGATTTTATAATGAATGTAACACTACGAGTACAATGGGAATACTATTCTTCACTCAGAAAATATGTATGATATTTTAGGTACATATCAAATTCTCTACGACTTTGTTTCTACAACTTTTACTGACTTTTTCAATCAATGTAACTTATCAATCATAATATCTATTATAAAGAAGTAAAAATTGTTAGTTTGTGACTTTGTCGGGCATAATCTCTAGAACTACAGAACCTATTTTGAAAATTATTTCACCAATAGAATGTCATTATTTGTGATTTTATATCTACTAAATCTACTTCTGCCGATCTATCAGCAGAAGTCTACGCGGGTGGAGACCTGGGCAAGAACTAACATAAAATTAACATTTAGGTATTTTGTAAAATGAGAGAAGTGAATGACTACACCGTGATTATGACACTTGAAATAGGATCAAAATATCGGTTATTCAATAGAAATAAACAACATGGTACATATCCCGGAGAGGGTTAGGGCTACACAAGTTTTTTTCATAGACATAAGTTTCAGTTTCCTGTATATTTTTCATGTCTACTTATATTACGCTAAGCGGCCGAAGTAGTTGGCACTCGCGTCACGACAGCCGTGTAATTCAACCAGATGTTGATCTCGAGTTTGAAGTCACTTTGAAACTCGGAACTGACAGAGATCTTGTCGATATCTTGCTTAATCTTATTCCATTCAGTCAGTAGGTATATCCTGCGGCACCGACTAATCCTAATGTATCTTCAATCTGAATGTATCTTGAAAAAACATGGTAAGTTTACTGAACGGAATCGGCTAAGATATCAAAGGTTTTTGATATTACACAGAGCAGGTTTTGTAGGCTGAGATATTTTTAGATTTGTTTTTGTTGTCTATGAAACCCATAGTGTGTAAACATATCTTTTTATCAGTTTTTTACTCAAGTACAGCGACCTATATGTAAATCGATTGTCTTACCGCAGACCATCTCTGGATACAGGCCCAAGACATATTTGCTACCAGACACGTCCATAGGTCAGGTGTCAGGTGCTTGTCTGCCACCTAAGTAGTTGTGCTTTATCTAATCCAAACAATGACATAAGTAGAGATATAATAAGTAGGTACCTATGTAAGGATTTACGTTTTACATAATCCGAGGAAAACAAACCATATAAGCTAACTTAGTTAACTTTAAACGATGTGCATATAGATAAATATAGTTTATGTAAAAACCCGATGAAATTAAAATTAACATTTCTAACAGATGACAAGCATGATGATGACGGGCACTGAAATTCTAGTTTCCAACATGAAATACCAGCTTTGTCACTTGTAGTAGGTAAGTTCGTGTTACATACTCTTTTCGCAACAGGATGCAGTAACAGTATGAATAAAATTTTGAAACCGAGCCGATTACTGCATACTTTTTTACAAGAAGATCTTTTTTTTAAAGCTACGTAAAAACTGACTTCAAAAACTAAAAAGTAAAAATAACTTAATAAAGAATTTAGACCGGTCAATTTAGACATTCGAAGGTACATAAATTCCCACCAAGCTGAAAATGAGTAAAATTGTTCAAAACATAATTATAAACAATACCTGAAAGTTCCCCATAATTATTGTGTAAGGAAAAAAAATATTCAAGGTCAAAGGTAAAAAATTGAGTATTTCGCGATTTTCAGCAAAACGGTAAGTTTATCATAAAAGTACCACAAAAAAAATGTAAATAGTAAAATTATCTATAAAAATGTATCAATAGTTTTTTCCTACGAGCCACCGTTTCTGAGATATAGCGATTCAAAAAGTTATCGGTATCTGAGTATTCGCATTTCACAATGTCCGAGGAGCACTACCCAACGGTTAAACCAACGATTAACTTACTCACTACTCCTTCTGCTGATTATAACTGCTGATTGATATCAATTTTTATAACTTTTTGAATCGGTATACCTCAGAAACGGTGGCTCGTAGGAAAAAACTATTGATAATTTTTTTATAGATAATTTTATAATCTATAAAAAATTAGAAATAATATAATATTAATTCTGAAGTACTTTTATGATAAACGTAGGTACCGTTTTGCTGAAAATCGCGAAACCTCATTTTTTTGACCTTTGAACTTGAATTTTTTTTCCTTACGATGTGTTCCTTTTTTACTTATGATGCGGAACTTTCAAATTTTGTTTTTAATGATATTTTAAACAATCTTACCGATTTTCAGCTTGGTGGGAATTTAGGTAACTTTACTCTTATTTTTGGTCTAATTTGACTGGACTAATTCAGTATTCAGTCAGTAAGTCAATGTCTGGTCAGGTAGGTATTTCTGTATGGTTATAAAAAATTACCATGAAGGAACCTTCTAACCTAACCTAGCCAAGTCCACAGTATTCTACTTTGAACCATTTTGGAGTTACGCCATCGAGATTGGTAATTAAATTGGAGCCTTAAATACAAGCAAATCATTTGACCAATTGGTTCAGTCTGTATAGAGATTTGCCGGTAACAAACATAAAAAAACATACAGACGAATTGAGAACCTTCTCCTTTTTTGAAGTCTGTTAAAAAATGGATTCTAAATGAGTTTTTTGGCAGTGTTTCTCAGTAGATGCCATTCCAAACAAACTTCTAATTATAATGGAATATATGATATTTTAAATAAAAATTTGAATAACGTATTATTGTACGTGAGTAATGTGAGATATTTAATATCCAAGCTCAAAAAAATAAGCCCCAGTTATAGGACATTAGACAGAGTATAAATATACCTAGCTGTTTTTGTCATAATAGCTGTATATACCGTGTGTAATATTTTATTAGTAAAGGCAGTATTTCGTTGTGCTCCAAAGCAGTGATATTAAAAACAATCTTAAGTTACCAAGACACGTCCACATATTTTATTCACAATTGCGTTACGAAATAACACATTGTGAATGGTAGACATACCTCGCAACAAATGAGCGATGAAAAAGACAAATCCATTCTCTAAATTTGTATCAGAAGAATACATTAGGTAGGTATTGTTATACTTTCCAATTTATGTCTTAGACTCATATGAATTTTTTATTCAGTTTCGACAATACATTAAGGATGTAAAAAAATCTGAGTAGGCGAATTTAACTTCCCGATCACGAAAAATATTTGGTAGTCGTAAACGTACAGTCAGCATCATAAATATCTTGACAACGAAGTCACAAATTGATCTTAACACTCTCGTATTAAGAGAAAATCAAACTGATTGATTTATATGGTATTACGAGGGTCAAACTGAAAGTTCTTAGAACTGGCCACTTATCTATACATACAATACATACAAATAAATAAAATTGGAGTGTCTGTTTGTAATATTAAAATAACCGCTTTCTACTACATGCATATGAATGTATATACGGTACACATACCAAAATATATATTTTTAAATTTTTTGTCTGTCTGTCTGTCTGTCTGTCTGTCTGTCTGTCTGTTTGTTTTGGCTAATCTCTGGAACGGCTGGACCGATTTGGACGGGACTTTCACTGGCAGATAGCTTATGTAAGAGGAGTAACTTAGGCTAAAAAAAAATGCCAAAAACAAAAAAAAAATAAACTGATTTTTTTTATTAAGTAGGTACATTCCACGCGGACGAAGTCGCGGGCACAGCTAGTAAACAATATAATAAAAAAATAATTCTAAAATTTGAAAATAGAACTCTTTGCCAATATTACTGAGTATATATTTCATTCATTTATCATTTGTTTTACGATTTGGCGGCAAATTGAAAATTGTCTGTGTCACGTTAAGGACCGGGTCCGCGGAGCGCACGACTCAAAATCTGTCAAAATACAGACGCAGCCGTGCACGCACACATCACCGAGATGCACAGTGGGCTGCAAGACGCTCTTTACCAGTCAAAATAATGGTGAAAATTGTCTTACCAATGATGAAAAAACTATTTTAAGCCTTGTGGTTAGAGTGCATTTTTGAGTAATATGATTTATTGTGACGTCTTACGTCTGTCAATTACATTTCGTATCTCTTTTCTTCTTATACATTCATCCCTGTCATATTATGTTACGTGACGTCATTGGCATGTCTTTTGTTCCAGTGTCATACATAGCATGTTCAACTTTTCACAGAGATTATGAGATTTCGAACAAAATAAGGCTGGGGTCATACCTACACCTAATTGTTGATATCTGAGGATACTGAAAATACTCATAAAATTAATATGCCCACCGCGTAGACAGACCAGACCTGCCAGTTACGTACAAAAGAAACGATATTTAAAAGCCCGAATTACAAAATTCCGAAGTTCAAACCTGTACGAAATATCAAACTACGAGATACCGAAGATCACATTAGTTTATATTTTATGTATAGAGCGCGCATATTAATCTAAATGTATAGGAGCCGAGCACGACAATTTGACTTCTCGTCGCCTGACGGTAAGATAAAGGCAAAGTGTTAAGAAAGGGCCACCATTACAAACACGTACTTAGTTAACAATGGTGGCACTCAGCTTGACGACCTTACTAGATGCCGATCCGATTGTCGTTTAGTGGTAGTGGCGTGCTCTGAAGAGTGGAATGGTGTAAGAAAAGAAAATAGCTTTTTTTTTATACAGGACACGTCAATTTGACTTCACCTCGCCTGATGTTAAGCTAAAGGCAAAGTCTCGGAAAGAGGGTCACCATCGTAAACATTTACAATGTTAACAGTGGTGGCACTCAGCTTGATGGCCTCATTAGATGCCTTTTCACGCCCCGCTTAAAGGACCCGGGACTGTAGGAAGAAGGAAACACGTGAGCTGGCAGGGAATTCCAGGTCTTAGTGGTGCGGCAGAGGAATGAATCACTGAAACGCTTGGTTCTAGCAGGTATACTCTGCACCGTAAATGGATGGCATCTTAGCCCTGCACGTGTCGTCCTGTGAAGGAAAGGGGAGGGTGGGACTAATTGGAAGAGCTCGTCAGAACATTCACCATGGTAGAGACGGTAGAAAACTGCCAAAGACGCAACATCTCTACGCATCTGCAAAGGCTCGAGGGTGTTCGTGACCTCAGGATTCCCAATAATGCGGACCGCACGTCGCTGCAACCTGTCGAGAGCATCTAATAAGTACTTTGCGGAGCCGTCCCAGAGATGTGAGCAGTATTCCACGCAGGAACGAATTTGGGTCTTGTATAGAAGACACCGCTGCTCCGGCGTGAAAAAACGTCTCACTCTGTTCAGGACTCCGAGTTTACACGAGGCTGATTTGATGATACTCTCGATATAGTTTTTGTTATTCAGTTTGCAGCGAACATCCATACCGAGGATAGTGAGGTGATCCTGCAGTGGCAGTGGTGTGCTCTGAAGAGTGGGAAGGGAAAAGAAAGGAGATACCCTTGCTGTAAACGTACATGCCTGGGTCATCTTGGCATTGAACTCGACCAGGTTCCTAGCGCCCCATTGAGAAATGTGGTCCAGGATCCGGTCCAGCTCAGTGACAAGAAGCTGCCTTTTTTCCGCGATATCAGACTGCTTGGCCGCAGGATGTGCGTAATAACTCCCGTGTAAGGTGCTGTCGTCTGCATAGCAATGAATGTTTCCGTTACAGAGCATGTCATTGATATGCAGAAGAAAGAGAGTGGGAGATAAGACGGAACCCTGCGGCACGCCAGCATTTACCTTTGCTGCGCCTGCGTCTTCTTAGCATTGAACTCCACCAAGTTCTCAGAGCGCCATTGCAAAATGTGATCCACGATCCGGACAATCTCAGTGATAAGAAGCTACCCTTTTTCATCGATATGAGACTGTGTAGCCGCAGGATTTCCGTGATAACTCTCGTGTAAGGTGCTATCATCTGCATAGCAATGAAAGCTGAAGAAAGAGAGTGATGTGGAGAGAGGACACGAATACGGCGATCCTGCAGGCACCTAGCAACCCAATTGCACAGTTTCAGGGTCCGTCTTGCAGCTCTTCTTCCTACATTTCCTCCCCGGCTGGAGCCGGGTGGGGAGGTTATGTCGGACTTGAACCGACTAAAACCGCACGCCGACTGAGGGTCGTGGTGCTAGGCCGGAGGTGAGGTTGTCTTTGGCATATCCCTCGCACCCCGGCTAACCATCAGGGCCATCCCTTGCGGTCTGGCCCTCTTCGGGAGGAGGAAAACCAGGACTCGCCCTAGAGTGGGGAGGCGCGATTCTTAGCACGCCGCCGCCGTGGCCTGCTTCTGCTGGGGTGACAGGCGGCTCTATCCGTCAGATACCTGCGTACGCGGGTGGTGTGATCTGTAAGTCTCTCTCTCTCACGCCGCCACTCCCGTTCCGCCGTCTCCTTCACGACCATTAGAAAGAAAAAAAAAGGAGGACGCAGAAGGAGACGCTGGCCACCCACGCGTCCGCACAGTGGACCATCGCCGTGAGCGAGGTGGCGAGGATGAGAACTCTCACTCCCAGGGCCGCCACGAGCTCCCACCTTGCCGGCCACTCGGTGAGCGTGTGCAGTCCCGTGACGTCGCTCGCGTCGCAATGATGGCACTCGGACGTTCGCTCCTTATCGATCAGACGCAGATTGACGTGATCGTACCAACGAAGGCGGCTCTCTTGCGTATCTGCGACATTGCGATACATAAGGCTTCTAATCCAGTGCACCAGGTCTACTGGTGTTGCACTAACTGATACCCGCGACTCCTGCGACTCTAGTGATGCTGCTAAATATGAATCAGTATCTTTAATATAACATAAGCCAACGAAACTTTTTTTATTACTAATATGTACGGAAACAGCTACTTTACAATATACATATGTATATACCTACTTA
Organism: Eilema sororculum; assembly: GCA_914829495.1. Taxonomy (NCBI): domain Eukaryota; kingdom Metazoa; phylum Arthropoda; class Insecta; order Lepidoptera; family Erebidae; genus Eilema; species Eilema sororculum. The sequence goes on from OU618532.1 coordinate 8,822,288, forward strand.
CCTATACAATCATATAAAATAGACCATGAAGTTAGTATCTAATTATAATTTCATTACAACAGAACCTAAAAATATTGTTTCTACAAAAAATATTTTAACTAGGTATATCCCCAACTTTACAGTTCAAACCTTAAAGCAAGTATGTCAAAATCTGATACATTATGCTATAAATGTACCAATGAAAGTGTGAAATGGCTAAAATCGGAACTATGGTTGTCACTGTAAAATGCATACTATTTTATTGCCGTCCAAATGATTATGAAGACGGTGGCGCCATTTTTCATTTCATATATTTCTTGGTAGGCCTATTTGTGTATGCATGAACTGTCATCACGCGCCAAAGAGACGTGCTCCTGCTTCAAAGGCCCGTGGGCGACTGACGGGCGATGAGAATAAATATGGCAGAAAAAAGACACTATTTTACGCGTTTTTCAGTAACTTTGAATTGATTTTTTAGATTGATTACTAAATGTATCATCAAATAAGTTTTGTCTTCCCTATCAAGAAGTCTTTGACTTTCAAATGTATACCGGTTCATTGCTAAAATCACTCATTTTCAATATGAATTTACTCAAAAACTGGAGCCTATTTCACTTAGCCTGTATGGAGAATTTACGTAAAACATATCTAGATTTTAGGGCTTTAAAAGAGGAAGTCCTTGTTTGTAAAGGTACAAAAAACGTACACACTATATTTTATTGGTTTCTTCAGTGTTCAAAAAGTGTTTCTTTTTATCAATTTGTGTTGATTTATTGGGTTAAATCTGAAAAATACGAAGGCATGTTTTTGCATTTTTTCTCAATTTTGTGCGTTTGTTGACGTTTATTATATAACAACTATTAGGTTTTAAGAGTTTAATATAAGCATACCATAATTTTTGGTCTTTCATTGTAATATATACAAAGTATCATTGATATCAATCATATCTAAATAGGTTAAATATGAAAAATTGTAACACTCTTTTCGGTGATTTTCACGATCTGGCCCCTTAACATGAATTTAACACAAGAAAATTTTCGTGCAATGATTTTTTATGACTTTCGATGTCATTTAAGTCAACAAGAAAGTTATGATAGACTACGATTGGCCTTTCACGATGAAGCCCCATCTCGTGCGACTGTTTACAACTGGTTTAATGAGTTAAAACGTGGTCGCACTAATCTCACTGATGATTTACGTGAGGGACGGCCTTCTACGGCGACGACTGAAAATAACATCTGTGTTGTGCGGCGTATGATAGAGACTGACAAAAGAGTGACCTATCAGCAGATTCGGACAAGCTTAGGCATCGGTATGAGTCTAGTGCACAAAATCCTCCACGAACATTTAGCGGTCAGGAAGCTTTGCGCCCGGTGGATACCTCATAATTTGACTGAGGCTCAAAAACTCCATCGTGTGGATTGGTGCCGTAAAATGATTGAAAGATTTAACGGAGGTGACTCTAATGCTGTGTTCGACATACTAACAGGTGACGAAAGCTGGATTTACTGTTATGATCCTGAAACCAAAAGACAATCTGCTCAGTGGGTGTTTCCTTTCCAGGAGTTGCCAACTAAAGTGAAGAGAGATCGAAGTGCGGGAAAAAAAATGGTGGCCTCGTTCTTTGGAAGGATAGGTCATTTCGCAACAATTGTGTTAGAGGATCAAAAAACAGTTTCTGCAGAATGGTACACTACCAATTGTTTGCCACTTGTCTTGGAAAAAGTTCGAGAGAAACGACCTCGCAGTAGGATCCTCCTTCACCACGACAACGCCTCGTCGCACACCGCCAAGCGAACGATCGACTATTTGGCGACATCAAACGTTGAATTACTGGGTCACCCGCCGTATAGCCCGGACCTCGCGCCTTGTGATTTTTATTTATTTCCAAAAATTAAAGAAAAGCTTAAAGGAAAGCGGTTTATGAATGCTGAAGAAGCGGTGGCTGCGTATCGCGATGCCATTGAAGAGACCCCTAAGGACGAGTGGGCAAAGTGCTTTTCCCAGTGGTTCCATCGCATGCAGCGGTGTATTGACGTGAATGGACAATATTTTGAAAAGATATAATAAAACTAATAACTGGCTAATGCAATCAGTTTTTGATTTTCTAAGAACTTTCAGTTTGACCCTCGTATTGTCCGAACTACAGGTGTGTATCAAATATCAGAACGATCGGTCAACTGGTAAAAAAACGAAATTAAGATTATTTTGAGTACTTTGTTCGTCAACATTTTTCTGATGCTGACTGTATCAAGAGAACGGGGCATTGTGATTGGCACACACAGGATCACGGTAGGCAAGCGACCAATCGCATTTCTTTGTTCTCTCGATACATTTACGTTACGAATACGAATATTTTTTCCTTGCTCGGGCCACTGTTGCTGTATAGATTTGAAACTGTCAGTATGTTACATTGTGACATAAGGTTTGACATTTATTATTTACTAGCTGTTACCCGCGACCCGTCCCGTGTAATACCTACTGATCCCGTTCCCGCAGCCCATGGGAACCTATTCCCATAGTGTCCTATGTTATACCGGTCACCATGTACCAAATAATATCCCTGATTAAAATTTCAGTCAAATTCTTCACCCGTTAGAGGTTCCTATGCCGCACCATTAAGACCTGGAACTCCCTGCCAGCTCACGTGTTTCCTTCTTCCTACAGTCCCGGGTCCTTTAAGCGGGGCGTGAAAAGACTTCTGATGAGGCCGTCAAGCTGAGTGCCACCACTGTTAACATGGTACATGTTTACGATGGTGACCCTCTTTCCAAGACTTTGCCTTTAGCTTACCATCAGGCGAGGTGAAGTCAAATTGACGTGTCCGTTATATTAAAAAAATATCCAAACTTCATGACAAACTCTCACATTTGTAATATTAGTAGAATTTGCACCATTGCTGCATATACTGATCTGATGATGGCGAAAAAACTTTTCTATTACAGTCCTGTCCCTGTAAACAATTGGCAATTCGTTGGCCGGCGAATGTATGAGATTTGGTAAATATGACAATCATCATCGCATGTCATAAACATCAAATCCCACACATTCGCCATTCTATTCTACAAAACGCCGGTCGACGAATTGCTTGTCTAGAGAGGGCAGATGGACTTTCAAGAACTCTGAAATCTTCATAAAGAACACGAACGCTGCACTCAAGCAGAATGTTGATAACGTACGGGCAACTGATGACTAACAAAAAATCTGTGATCCATAACTATGATAATATCGTCAATGGCAATCGTCATCACTGAATGCATAAACACACTAATAATGTCCGGATTATCCCTTCACAATTCCTAACTGAAAATGAACCGGTAAACGTCACAAAATATCAATCAGCCAATTCCTTGTAATGTAAATAGGCTTGCGGTAAAGACGTACACAACGTCATCGAAGCTAAAATTCTCAAAGGAAAGTATATAGGAAATTACGTTCATAGTGACGTGCTACAGGTTTACTGTATTGAACTTGAAACGTTATGCACATCACGTAGACAATTTGTTAGTAGCGTGACCGGTGCAAAAAAAACCCGAGGTAGCGTCAGATTTTTTGGCAAATTCATTTTAGTCAGCAGTTTTAAGATATTTTGAAGTAATTTAAATGAATTTTGTATACCTAGCATTTATTAAGCTAACTTTTAAAATTCGAATATATCGGGAAAAATGAAATGCTCAAGTGGGACTTGAACCCACGACCTTTTCCTTACAGGGGAATGCTCTTTTATCTGAGCTATTGAGTCACAACTGGATCACTTCAAATTTCCCTTCTCTTTCCGTCTTTGAGGGCATTCCACCTGTAAGGGAAAGGTCGTGGGTTCAAGTCCCACTTGAGCATTTCATTTTACCCGATTTATTCGAATTTTGAAGTAATGATAATTATATAAATAGTCTTAGTTAGCGTACACTCCAATTCCTGCAGCTGCTTATGTTGGAAATACGTTCACGTGGAATTGAATCTGAGACCTCTCGATCGTTATGTCGGCTCCATAACCACAGAGCTTCTAAAGTTTATTAATAATAAAAGTATAGCACAATTTTCATGCCTAATATATAAAGTAAATATAAACAAAGAAAGTTTTAACCTATTGTATTAATAAACAGCATAAATGTGACATTTACATAGCTGAGTAAAACCATTGCCAGTAGTCAACTCAGCGAGGCCCACACTGCGGTTTCGAACGAACGTTGTAGCTCTAATGCAGAACCTGTTTCTGTATGCACATACACTATAGCTATTGTATCTATTAATATGATTTTGCATCACTTCCCAAGAATTGTTCTTGCGAATTCGATAGATATGGATGGGCCCATGTTTGAAGTATTCACACACTTTCGAATAAAAATATATCCTGATTTTGTTCCTTTTCGTATGGAAAAATAAACATGAATAGTAAATTATCCACATCTCGTATACTTTATTTCATTTCACATTGAAATAAATTGGATTAAGTGGCAAATCATACAAACATTGCAGGCTACCTCATTTTCTTGGGGCGAAACCATAAAGGAGCCAGAAATCACATGAGACTACCCATCTAACACAATTTTATATATCCCTGAAAGCAAGTTTATGTTTTATGAATATATAAAAAGCTACTAAAGGGACATAAACAAAGTATAAAGATAACCATTATAATCACCATATTAGCGGTAAACCCGGTTCCATCCCAAACTTAAGTTATGGACCACGGGGTTCACTCTTTTACTTTTTATCTTGATCTGTTTGGCTTTTACATGATCAATTGATCGTCTGATCCCCTAGCCCGTGGTAGAGCCCAGTTTACTGTAACATTACATAATACTACACAATTTGAAAAATAAGTTATTATAAATAAAGCTTTGACAAATCAGAATAAAGCTTTTGAGAAATGCATGAACTGCTCAGCCTTATCTTAAAAATGAATTCACTTTGCTTTTTACTATTTACTACTTTGGATTAGATTTCTCTCCCATTTACTTACGCACTACAATCTCCCAATTCACTATTGAATAGACAGCTCAGCAACTCCAACTTGCCATATAGTTTATCTTCGAAAAGATACATCGAACATCACAACTCCTTGTAGACCAAATACATTTAGTAACACTCCATTGTACCCCACTCTCTGATCCGACAGCGCTATACGATTAATAGTGGGAACTGGGAAACTAACTGTAAAACCACATGTTCAGAGTTGTGTGCGGTACGATAGTTGGCTAACTGACTGTCACCAACAAATGGTAGACATATACCTTCATAAAGAGCTCTTTAAACGTTCATATAATCTGTACTTATATCAGAAATGCGAAAGTAACTCTGTCTGTCTGTTGTCTGTCTGTGTGTCTGTATGTTACGCTTTCACGCCTAAACCACTGAACCGATTTTGATTAATTTGGTATAGGGAGAATTAGACCTTGAGAAAGGACATAGGCTATGTTGGGTCGCGATAACCGACATCCCTGCGGGCGGAACCGCGGGCAAAAGCTAGTATATCATATTCAATAGTAAGTCACAATGTAGTTAGTTTTTTAAATACCATGGCGATATTAAAAAAATCGAAAGGTTCATTCAGCAATTTTTTTTTGTCTAATACTGTTATTGGTTAGGCACCTTTCAAACTCTATATTATAATTCGTCCATAGAGCTTAAAGGGGCACGATACAGTACATAGGTATCACCGAAATGAAAATTCTCTTTGTCTGGTTTAAATTCAACGAATTATTTACAGACGTCCGTCCATATAATAATTCGTCCATACAGGTTAAAGAGGCACGATACAGTATATTTCACCGATATGGAAATTCTTTTTAACCTGGTTTAAATTCAATATATTATACCGGGTGTAAGGGGAACGCTCCTGAAGCCGAAAACCCCTAGCAGTACTCCAGGTACATAGCACATTTGCATAAAAATAAAATCGATTTGGACAAAACATTTTAGATTTTTTTTTAAAATCTTTTTTACATTATTTACGCTCCATCGTGTTAGTAAGGCTAAATGAAACGGCAATTTCATAAAAAACACCATTAGAAAACTTCACTCACTTGAAGATTATCAACATAATAATATAGCATACGTAGAAGAAAATTCGGTAGTAGGTAACTCACGTTAACTCTGATTAAGCTAAGGGAGGCTAGTTACATATTGACAAATTCCTCCAGCCAGTAGGCAGCCTTCAATATGGGTGGGTGCGCAAAAAAAAGCGCTGTAACACCCGTACATTTATTCTCTTCAGTCTTCACTCAGTTTATCCTAAGTAGTTACCTTTTTCAAGTCATCATTCGTTAGTCCATCTGGCTGCTGAGTGTATGTCACGGTCTCTTGGAACTTGTCAATCGATGCTTCACTGTCGCTATCTTTGAGCGGCTTACAAACTTAAAATATAATATCTATTTGGTTAACATGTTGATGTAGTCTTTACTTCCTCGGAGGGAAATAGAAGTAAACTTATATGTATATATGCAATGATATTTTATACAAGATATGTTACGTTCATAGTAACTGACATCTCAAATCTGATCCAACAGTCTGTCAGTGCATAATAGTTGACAATAAGCGTTAAAGTAGTACGAAAGATGGGATAAGCACGTGAGTAAAAAAGATGGCTATAATTCGGAATGATTCGGACGATTGTACTTAGGATCGCTTCGAAGCATAGATTATGATTTTGTTGAACAGAAGGGGTATTTCGTTGGTAGGCAAGAAATGAAATTCGAGAAAAATACTTCATTATTTATTTCGGAAAATGATAATAATTCAAAAAGATAATTAGGAAACTTCTCGAAAATAAAACCATAGTGCCGTACTGACGTTATAATCAAAAATTAACTCCTTCAAATAAATTTTATTTATTTCTTTTCTGCCTCTTAGAAAGTTTTTTTTTATTTTGGGATTATTTTTATGAGCAGAATGAAGCCGAACAGTGGTATATTTGTCAGTTATTTATATTCTTCCTGAGCAATGTTCCTTTTCTCGAAGTATATCTCTGAGTGGCTTCAAAATGATTGCTACAAATACTGCTGCTTTTTGAAGGTGTTCAGTCAAACTCATTTCGTTGTTCTTTAACAATTGCAATCCACTCTTGAAGTCGAACTTCATTAGTCGGAAACCTTGAAAAAAAATTTTGGTTATTACAATTATTTAAAGGACAACGAAATAAATAAAACAAAAATTTTGTTACTCAATTTTAAATAGCAAATAAACCTGAACAGCAGGTCGAAATTATTACTTTAGTAGGCAGTAAACTGAAAATTATCGTATGTCGCATCTGTACTGATAATCTATGCAAACAGTGTTGTTGTGTTTGTGTCCTTGTCGTACTCATATCAAAAAGTATTTCTGTCGTTTTTCGTTGCCGCCATTATTATAAAAATATTATTAAACGAATTTTAATGAAATACACTAAAAAATCGGTAATATTGTATGTACTTACATGTGATAGAAGGTCCTTCGTATTTTATTGATTTTAGTGTCGTAATTTGTACATTTTTTAAAATACACGGTGGCATTTTTATTGCAATTTTATTATGCGCTTACATACGTGACAACTCGGCGTTTGCCAGACATGTACTAAATGCGATACGTCCCAATTAGGACGTTTTCGCGTCTTCACCAGGCGCAGTCTAATAACATATCTGCCTCTTTTTTGTATGTAATATCATTGTATATATGTATTTTCTACTCTCTTAGTAGTTAGCACTGAAATAGTTCTCACATACATAATAATATGTATATCACACAATATGAGAATACCACATTAGCTTGAATAACATCACTTCCCTCTATGAAGCATATCAGTTACTTCATCGCAAGACCTTATCACTGGACGTAAAAATGACGACGTCATTTGAAGACCAGTGAATCCCGTTATGACCAGTGAATACCCTACATCAGTCAGTTTATAAGAATCATGCACGTCACGCATTATGTAGTACAATGGCGTCATGTAACAGACTATCAGGTTAACAATCTTGGTACAAAGATATCTACTGCAACCCAAAGAATCAGTCTATATTTAAAACATAATTAAAGTAGCTACAAAACAATGAATTTCAAATTGGAAGTACACTCACCTCATCCTGTTAACGTTAAAAGTACACCATTATTATCCTTATAGCAATTTCATAGTTGCGGTATGGTTATGGTTTTTGATTGATTTATCGGCTTTTCCGGGAGCGACTGCAGTATGACCTCACAACCCGGAAAGGAAAGTCTGCGGTATTCACCGACTAGCAATTGAGGTTGACTTAGACCTCTGATTGTGGGTAGTCCCTGTAACATAAAAAATACTAAATCGAATGTAGAACCCTTTGGTTGAAGTCGGTTAGAAGACATCTGATGACCAACATAACAAGAGCCATTCTTTTTCGTGTCAAATATTTCGGATATTTCGCAATGGAACATGAAAATTTTTTGTAAATATTATGAAGTGCCAATGGCCCATCTGCCGAAATGCCCTTTTTTTCGTGCGGAAATCCCCTCGGATACCCCCTGCCGGAGCCGGAAAGGGAGGCTATGTCGGACTTGAACCGACTATAACCGCACACCGACTGTGGGTCGTGGTGCTAGGCCGGAGGTGAGGTTGTCATCGACATATCCCTCGCGCCCCGGCTGAGCCAAAATGCCCTTATTAAGTTATGTATAATAAACAAAAGAGATAAGGTTGCACTTTTACACAACATACAACGTTATAAAAGTGCAACTGTATCTCCTTTATAAACTTTATACATTGGAGAAATTAAGAACTCTGAGAGTCCAATCCAGATAGCAGACACCGGGAACTATGTTTGAGAACAATATGTCGCTGATACGACAGAAGAAGAAAAATAGCAGCTTGGTTGTTGAAAGTATTGAAAAAGGTAACTAACTTCTACAAATAGCTTTAACGGTGACATTGTTTATCCATTAAGTCCAAAACAGGAAACATGGATATGTAAACACTATTCTACAAACGGGGAATACAGGATACTAATTAAATAAAATACCAATTATAATTACAAAATGTTGTATTACGTCAATAAGGAGTATCAAATGTATCCAGATATCCAGGCCACGTCCGTCAATCAGAAATAGGCTATATGACTATTTTTTTTTTACTTTCGAAAAATGACCACCTTCATAAAATATAATGAACTGTAAAAGAAAAATTTTCGTACGACAAATACTTTTCAAGATATTTGATTTTGAAAAATGCAATTTGTTGCGCTGCCCGAAAACGCTCCATACAAAATTGTGACGTCACGCTTCGGTAGCGCGTAGTGCAAATGTATGGAGTGCAAGAGAATTTCGCATTTATCTCGGTCTACATTGCGTTTAGACGTATATAGTTTTTAGTAAAAGTTATTAAAAATTTAATGAGGAATCTAAAAAGTGAATTTGAGAATTGAATTTGATGTTTATATTTGACTTTTTTGGGAATTTCAACTAATGAAATGTCATAGTTTCAGTTTAGATATGCAATATTTTATTTTGCAAAGCATATTTTTTCAGAACAAGGTATAATATTAAGCAGTATTAGGAAGAATCGACGACTTAGTCAAATAAGCGTAATAGGTTATTTGCATGCTGATGGTGCAGTTTTCTTATTTAGTTTGGGGTCACATACGGTCGCTTCCATAACTCCCAAAACAGATAGTCCTAAAAATGTAAAGTAGAAGAGTGGACATCATTCAATCATTCATCAGTCATAGATCCATCAATCGAAATACAACCACAAATTCCACTGCATCTCACTGGCATTGTAACTTAAACATTTAGCACACAGTGGATGTTCTACTGTGAGCACTGTCATGCTTCAAATATTTCTGTGTCTGAATTGTTCTCACAATGTGCAGTATACACTCGGGGGAAGAGATTTCTACAACTTACTGAAGCCTGAAAAATCATAAGCAAAACTCAATCTTTATTTAGATCTTATGTTTATAGAAGTTGCTGTTTAAAATGAATTATCCCTTTTAGGACTCTTTATTTCTAATAGTAGGGCACGCATAGAAGGAAATTTGAGCGCGTCAGATTAAGCTAGGGGAGGTTAATTACATATTGACAAATTCCTCCAGCCAGTAGGCAGCCTGCAATATGGGTGAGTGTGCAAAAAAAATCGTTCTACGAATTTACACCTACGCGTCAGATTAAGATAAGGTAGGTTAGTTACTAGCTAATAAGTGTCCATTTTGAAATTCTCGCGAGAAAGAAGATAACATAACATAACATAACATTAGAGTTAAGCAAAGCAGAATAACTGAAAAACATGAAATAACACGAATATAATACAAAACTTTCATTAAGATGGATGATATATGTATTTATTTATTTGTATGTTATGTTTACGCTTCCTCCACCACTAAAAGTGGAAATCTACCAATTCTAATAGTTACCGCGACCCTCAAGACACTACAAATTTACCTATAAGGAATTGGTTTCTGGTGGAGTAGAAAAGGCCACTCCATCCCTTCCTGTGTGTGTCGTAGAAGGCAAGTAAGGGTTCTCCGTGTTCTCCATCTGATAGTAAACATACAACCTGGGACTAAGCTCCCGCGTGACGGCAGCAAGTTCGCCCCCTGTTACGTGGGACCGAAAACATACTTGGCGAAATGTGGGTGTTAATACACCTCTGCCTACCCCTTCGGGAATTAAACAGGGAAATAATAGTGTAATAGCTTTTATCAAGTTGCGCTCAACTTACGTCTTGTTCAATAACAAATACGTTTGTCTACGCACTATTATTACAATGTTGTCATAGTCAAAGAGGATAATTACTATTAGATTTATTGGGTAAATCATTTATGTAATTAGAAATAACAATGCTTAACAAAAAAGGACGTTACAACAGGAAACATTGATCGATCTAGATTTGTCGTGTAAACTTGAGTGACGTAAGCCGGAAAGTCGGAAATCCCTTACATTACTCTACACAATCCGGACAGGAACTTATACATTAATATATATACGCTGAATGTGAGGTTTGTGGCATCTGTCACCCAGATGAGGCGGTCGTGGGAGCACCTCTGAACTTCGAAATTCGAATTGTGGTGTTGAGTTTGAAATTTTGAAAAATAAGTAAGTGTGTACCAATGTTTATTTTAATTTGTCAATTGAATAATTAAATATTTTCAATTATCATTCTAAATAGATAAGTCAAAAAGATTTTTTGATCGTCAATAGAGAATTTCGAAAAATATTAAAGTTTTATAAATAAAAAGAATTTTACTGAACCATAAATTTCATAAATATTGCTCGTGTATTGTAAACAAAATTTCAGCAAACTATTGCTAGAAACCGTTAACTTGTTTTGGAAAGTCAATAAGCTGAGCTACTTCTTTATGCGTTTAACTTCCTCCTCTGTTTGATACTTTATTCTTTCAGAATAGAATGACCCTGATTATAACTTTTCAAACTTATTTCAGATCAGTAATGATGTTTCAAAAAAATTCCAAACTCGTTTCGACGATTGTCTTCATTAACCTTATCATCGTAGTTCTACTTTTCGGCGTCCTGATTAGTAAGTACTTCTCTAAAAAATCTATTCCTGATAATTATGGTTGTCTTCTGGTCCACCGTTATAGAGGGTATTAGAAACCACTTGCTTAGATTTTTTAAGATATTGTGCAACTAATTTATTTCAATTCAAGTTTGTAGTCAAGCTTTTAAATGGTAGCTACTGTATGCAAGTTATTTACCATGACTCCGTAAACTTTCTTTAGACTAAAAAGTGTTTTAAATTCTACAAAACGGAATCAGAACAGTCTAAGTTAAGTTACCAATTCATTTCATTTTTTACAATTCAAAATAATATGATTACGATCTTTGATTGAGTTCAAATATTTTTTACAATTTTCATATTCATGTAATCGTAATTGATTTTTAGTAAGAATTTAAGATGTAAGCTTTAATTGTATATTTTTTTGCAGCTGTAGGCGTAATTTTGACAAAACAAACTAGTTCATCGCCCGATGAACTAATAATAGTCAATGCGCCTTTCACACCAAATTCTGATACTACAGATGGTAGTAGTCAGGCCGTAACTTCAGAATTTGTAGTAGCCTCAGTAGACGGCAGCCATCCCTGTAATAGAGAATGCAAGGAAGGAGAAAAACCAAAGATTTGCTATTATCATTTTGAGCTTGAATGGTATCAAACTATGAGCAAAGCTTGCTATGACTGTCCATTCAATATGACTGATTGCTTCAGACCCGACTGCATTCCAGCTGATGGGATAAGTCGCTCTTTGAATGTCATTAATAGAAAAATGCCGGGACCAGCTGTAGAGGTGAGTAACCTTTTGAAACTTCTTTCAATACTAATAACCTGGATTATTAGTATTGTTTCCCCATATTTGTTACTCACTTTGAGAACGAGGAATTTATTTCAAATTTCGATTAATTTCAATGCGTCTCCTTTAACTTCTACCTACTTCCTCCGGGTGTCGTTTCTCAGTAGTATTTCCCAACAAATTAATGAAAATTTCTCCATTTTAGGTGTGTCAACATGACCGCATAGTCGTGGATGTAAAGAACGATCTCATGCATGAAGGTACCACGGTGCACTGGCACGGACACCACCAAAGAGGCACACCGTTCATGGATGGTACTCCTTACATCACGCAATGTCCAATTCAACCACATTCTACTTTCAGGTATGGTGGAATAGTAAGCAATATGCACATATGAATTATATGCCTTCAAATCCTAATCTACCTAATGAAAAATTGTTATTTCGTTTGAGTAAAAGAGATAAGTAAAAACAGGGGATGTGTTTTGAAAATAAGACAGCATGGATATTTTAATGGATTCTTTAGTTCCCAGTTACTATTTGTGAGAACTGTCATAGTTTCTAAACTATCATAGAGACTACATGAAAGAGGAAGATAGCATGATCATAATCAGTGGAAACATTCTCTGTCTACCGGTCTTTGTGAGCAGCAACAATAACTAATATAGTCTCATACGACACCTATTCTAATGTAACGTGATTTTATTTCAGATATGAGTTCAGTGCGCTGCACTCAGGTACCCACTTCTGGCACTCTCACGCTGGTATGCAACGCGCGGATGGTGCAGCTGGCGTATTCATAGTACGAAAACCCAAATCTCAGGATTACCATGGCCATCTGTACGATCATGACATGTATGTATTACACTTTGTGAGCTAGCTATTCTAAATATAGAAGAAATATTTTAAATTTATCCCAAAACCACTTATGTTAAACACTCCATTAACAATAGTTTAGTATCGGGAATATTTTGGCTTGAAACTTCAACACTCTATATATTCAAAATTTCTAGAACATTGTTGTTCAATATTAATGTACCTTACCATTTATTGAAACAAAAATAAAATCTAGTATTACACAAATCTAAATCTAATATACTAGCTCGGGTCACACGTTTACTCTTATTTAAGTTCAGCAAACCTGCTGTTTCACACGTTCATTGAGTGTCAATATTTATTGTATACACGTTTGAACACAACGAGACGTATTTGCAAATAAATTCCCTGCAATAATACAGATGCTTTCATACTGTAATTCTATAAAATGATTGGACCGATTTTAACAATGTTGAATTTGGTTTTGTAAGGTGATTTTTTACATTTAATTATAAGAAAACAATCCAAGGCAAATAGGGGTTATTAAACTTATCCAGTGCCGATCATCATCCATCATCACTATTAAAAAAAGCTAATAAACTGCAAAGCTCATGGTGAAAGGTCCGTAAACGGACACCGGTCTAAGAGCGGAAGGTCTCGAAGGCAACCAGGTCCAGGAATCAGGTAACATAAAAATCTAAAATGTGTATTTCTTTCTTCTAGTTCGGAACACGTAATGTTAGTAACAGACTGGACTCATGGCTTGGCCATAGGTTACTTCACTGACAGCCTCCACTCAAAGGGAGAGCTCCACCATAACGTGCAACCAACTCTGCTTATTAATGGAATGGGCAGGTTCAAAGTTTTCAATAACGATACCACCAAACCGCTTTACATCAAAGCATCCAGATTTAACGTGAAACAGGTGAGAGCGCTATCTTCTTACTTAAGAAAATTAAGTTAATATAACATTCTATACACCATCTTATGTAGCTTTGTTGAGAGTAAACCAACTCTTGTACGGTTGAACGCACACTAAATAAAACTATTGACAGATTGTACCGTATTTTATTTGGTACTATTGTATTTTCTGGAATGGTCAAACCAAGCGAAGCATTGGCATTTGTGTCAAAGGATTACTTATATCAAAAATAAAATAACACCAAATGAGTCGCGATAGAATTCTGAGAATATTTCACATTTTAAATCTGTATTATTCGCGTAAGTTTCCGGTTATATGATGAAAGTACCTTGCCCCAAGTCCAGATTCCAAAAATGTTTCCATTTAGAGTTATTGCTGTCAATAATAATTAGAATTTTAATCTTTATTTTCAGGGAGATAAGTACAGATTTCGATTAATCAACGCCGAGTTCATGAACTGTCCTATTGAGCTTTCGGTGGACGGTCATAATATCACTGTAATTGCTTCGGACGGTTACGATCTACAGCCTATTACGAGTAAGTTGTCATTACCCACTAATATAGAAATTTAGATCTCGAGTACCTGCGGAAACACATAATGCTGAAGAAATTTAGAAAGAAGAAAATGTATCATATAATATTGTTAATTGAAACAAACTTTACGTTCCGTAGCGACCGTAATTACACATGCAACAAACATACTCCAATTTCTGAAGTAACTATAATTGTATAAATAGACCTCGCTCTGCAATACCAATTTTCAAAACTAACTTATTCACTGGTTCTTATAATTAACGCGATTTCTGAGAAGCGTTCTGATAAGTTTAGATTTTAGTTTAATAATAATTAGATTTTAGTGTACAATTGCTTTAAGATTTACTTATTTATTACTATTTTATTTATTACAGCAACTTCACTGGTAACATACGCTGGTGAGCGGTACGACTTCATTGTTGACGCGAATAATGAAATTGGCAATTACTGGATCAAAATCCGTGGTTCAGGCATGGACTGCAGTGAAGTGTGAGTTACCTTAACATGTTCTATTATATTATTTTTCAATCTTCTTATATTACGTGTTGAGCTAGGTACCTTTATTACCTACATCATTAGTTAATGAATGTATTGTTCTCACATAGATTCGCAAAAGCAAAGCAAGTGGGTGTACTGCACTACGAAGGTGCAATTGATTCGGAACCTGCTGGCAACCCAACGTGGGAAGAATCTCGTAATGAGGGATTGGTAAGTTTATAGCAATAAATTATTCCTTTTTAAAGTTTCGAAACAAGTTGTTCTAATGATTTTTTTAATAATATTATAGTTACTTATTTATTCATAAAAATATTTTTGAAATAGCAATTGAACGCGCAAAATAAAGGAGAGGAGGACAATGAAACTATAAGTGTGGCTGGAATGCAGTCCGTAGAAGGTTACGACGATGGTTTGAAGAAGGACGCTGATTACCAGTTCTTCGTGTCTTACGACTTTTACGCCAAAAATTCTCCCTACCATAGGGCACCCCACTACACATTCAATCAAAGTGAGTACCAAATAAATATGTATTATTTCCGATACCTAGTTTTCTATAAAAAAATACGTAACAAAAAAGAAATATCTAATGAATATACATCTAGACAGACAGTCCTTTTTATTGGGCATAGCTTCAAATGAACAAATTCTCAAATGATTTATGTTTTTCACAGCTCGAGATAACAGGAATCGTCTTTGGATTCCTCAGCTTAACCACATTAGTATGCAAGTGCCACCAAGCCCTCTTCTTACTGCCAGACCTTCATCAAAGGATTTTTGTAACTCTTCATCTATTGATGCGTCCTGCGTAGAACATTACTGCACGTGTCCTCACGTACTTTCTGTAAAACTCAACTCGGTAGTTGAAGTCGTTATTGTTGACGAAGGAGCTACTTTTGACACTAATCATCCATTCCATCTTCACGGCCATAGTTTTAGAGTAGTTGGTCTTAGAAAACTAGCTAAGAAAACCTCTGTTGATGAGATAAAAGCTTTAGACAAGGCTGGACAAATTAAGAGAAATTTAAAAAATGCTCCTATCAAAGATACGGTTACCGTACCAGATGGAGGGTATACCATTATTAGATTCAAGGCTGACAATCCTGGATACTGGCTCTTCCATTGTCACATAGAATTCCACGTTGAAGCTGGGATGGCTATGGTGTTCAAGGTTGGTGAACATGAAGAAATGGCTCCAGTACCACGAAATTTCCCGACGTGTGGTAATTATGTACCAGGAAAAATGTAGTTTGATTTGCTACTACACAAAGTGAGTGGCGCGAAACATGGATGAAAGAATACAATAGAACCAAATTTTATCAATTTCAAAATTCTTCTTGCATTCTTAATCAATATATGGTTGTTATTTCGAATTGTTTTCACTTCTCAAAATTTCATGTTACTATCTAGTTTTTGATACTTAACTCTATCAAGAGAATTTGAGGTAATAAACAAGCTTACAGCCCTTCCAATTTTAGCGAGCACTGTTACTTGAATGAGAACTTGCAACACTACAGATCTCACTTTGCATTTCTTTTTTATTTCTATATACACTATATTTTATAGTTTTCTTCAAGAAATAAAGGGAATTGTCAATAAAAATAATATTAGTAAATCGTGTAAGAACCATTGTATAAATGTACTACATCTCATGGTTTTTATGTAATATGAATTGTTAAGTTTGTATAGCGAAAATCTGTATTTATTTTGTATAGTTGAGAAATAAATATTAACAAAATATAAATATGTATTTAACGTGTTATTTTTCATTTCCACTAACGAAAAAACTTTTAAACATGCCACTAAATTTTAATAGTGTAACACTCACCGGGATATTTACCACGTTCATAGTTTTTATTTGGTAACCGATATTTCGGCGCTGTTTCAAGCGCCATCATGTCAATCTCAAATCATACAATTTCACCAAATGTTTTAATCACAAACACATATAATTTAATCACAAATAATATCTCCTGAGATATTTGATTGTGATTAAAACATTTAGTGACATGTTAACAATTTGGTTCAACAGAGAAATACTTATTTTGTGATTTTATTAGACCATTTGTAATTTATAATACTTATTAAGTATTTCATATGCTCTATCACGCTCAATGTGCGATGGTAATTACTATTATTATATTTTAATTTATGTAGCAGGCAGATGCATTTAATAGGTTATTGTGGTTGTACCTCAATTGTTTATCAAAAATTACTTGAAGTGTTCAGTGAAAGTTCCTTATTAAATAATTTATTTACTGGGTAGTTTTATTATCATCATCTTCTTACTCATCGGGTATTGGTTTAAAACATATCAATATGTTTATTTACATATCTTGAACCTACGCAATGAGTGATACTCATTGCTTAGTCGGATTGATACTGGTACTGTGTGTTGTTTAAGAATTTTTTTTTTCATTTTTTCTATAACATTTATTACTCTGCCTAAGATAATGTTCTTTGGTATACTTGTATAATAACAAATGACTGTCATTTTAATGACTGAAGTATGCGCCTTTATAAAAATAACGTGATCAAAATATTTAGAAAATGTTCAAACAACTATGGTATTGATATTAAGAGCGCGCATAAAGCTAGAAAAAAGTCAGATTTCACCCGCACACTTCATACGTCCCGCTCTCGTCTGTCCACACGTCTGTCGCTCCGCAGTATTTTGTGTGGCAGCTAACCGCCATGTTTAGTACGCAGGCGCACAGTATACCCAAAATAATCAGATTAAATTTGGCAAAGTACGAGCTGGATCATTATCTATATAAGGTATACTTTGAACACACAATAATTTTATTTTTGGTGATAGATAAAATGAGTGGGATTTGTAAAATAAACATAAGCATTGAAATAAAACCACTTTTTACGGATTCTACCGCGTTTATTTGTTATTATTTACTTTGTAAACCGACGTTTCGGCTTCTGCAAATTTACGCAAAATGAGCTCACTGTGTTGTTAAGTCTTGCAGGATTTTGCTGCTTACTGGGTATGATTAAGTGGATGACTGGGTCCCAAGCTGGTGGTACGTTCCATCCATCCTCTCTATTAAAATTTGGGTGTTTTTTAATTTCAATAGCCTCTTGGATCATTCATCATATTAATAAATTAAATATATTTTTTTAAATAAATATTCCACAACATTCTACACCACGCTATCTAGATCCATGGTAAGCTTTTATAGCTTGTGTTATGGAATCTAGAATGCGGATAAACATACTTACATACTTTTTTTTTTGTATATATATACATATTATTTATTTTACATAGAAACACCCAGACCAATGCAAATAGCCATATTCATGCATACAAATATTTGCACTGAGCGGGCATCGAACCCGCGCCTCCTGCGTGGCAGTCGCATGCACTACCGCCACGCCACAGAGGCTGTCAATTAATAAATTAATATATAAATGTATTTTTGGTGATAGATAAAATGAGTGCGATTTGTAGAATAAACATTAGCAGCTTAGCTTTAATAAACAGCTTAAAATATAGTGGTCAAAATATGAATGCATATCTTTTGAAATCGTCAAATATTTATATTAACACATTTATATCACGAAATAAATTTTAATGAATTTTCACTGTATTATTATAATTTGTTGTGTTTTAGATAAAATCTTCCTATGAACTCTGACGATTCGCTGAATAATCATAAATAATACGAAAAAGTAAGTTAAAGAAATATTTATTTCAATAATAATTACAAAATGCTTACATGTAATATACTTTCAATTTTGTTATAGGTAGATAAGAATAAGGTAAATTAATGTTTATTTCATACTGAAATTGGTTCAAGACGCCTAAAGATATTACTTTCAGTTCATAAAAGTAGACGATCACTGTAGAAAATTAATTTGAAAAAATATCTTTTTAATCTATAATTGGAAATACAAAAAGAGTTGAAGCTATTCTATGAATATGACGTCAATAATGTGGATATTACGAGGCCGTTTACGAAATTTTGTCATTTTGCTCGACATTGTGATTTTAGAAATGTGATTTCATAGTTAAAAACTGTATTAATTAGAGGTTAAATGAATAAATAAGAAAGATCATCTCAAATAGTAATGAGTAAATGAGCTAGGTACGGTATTTACTTATTTTTATTACATGATTTTGATTATTCTACCCAGAACACACGCCTATTTGTGAGTTTTTGTGGAAAAGGTTATGGAAATGACCTATTACTTATTGTTTTGACGGCTAAACAGTATTACTTTTAACTAGTTCATACAGAGTATGAAACTAAAAATATTCAATGTGGACGAATTTTTCGAAAAAATCAAAACACAATGGGACTTCAACGCCAGAGTCGTGAACCCTGGCGTTCCAGTGCTCTTACTCTGAGCTAGCCTTCCAGGGGGGTCGTCCGTGTTCCGTGTGGTTGAATTTTTCTATTACTTGTTTTATATTTGATTTGCTTGATTTATATAAATGAATGTTTAACCAAAGCAAAGGAAATGGCTTATTATGTAGTGAGATTTTGAAACTCACTTATCTAATATATTTTTTTATAAACAGTACTAGTCGGGATGTTCTCTACATTAGAAGTTGATCTGAAAAAAGACAAAATAAATAGTCATGGTTCTAATAACTTCATTCACATAATTTTAACGTAACATAGTTACAGTTACTCAAAATAAATAAAACAACATGGTAAATATCCCGGTGAGTAATCACACTACATATGGTGAGTACATCGCTAATGTGAATGACCATGTGAATCTCAAACCATACCATTCTACTCTTTTATATTACACTCGGCGCTGGCTAGCCAGTTCCTTTGCTTGAACTTAGTTTACACGCTACTGCGTGTCTAGATTATACAACGTTGCATATTTTTTTTATTATATTTAGTGAATAGAATCTTAAATGTTTAATGAATGTGAGAAAAAAAATTGCAATAAGCTTACAAGTTACAGTTTTTATTAAGCGATGCGACTGGATCGGATTCATCAGCTTATGTTATGTTACGAGCTGAAGCAACTCTGAAAAGCATTAAAATTTATAATACAATGTATAAGTACTTTCGCAAAAATATAATTTATATTACTGCTATAAAAAATAACATTAGTTACATACTTCAAATAAACACGCGAGGTGGTCTAAGACATCTATTTGATTTTCATATACTATACCCGGGCTACCTGGCAACGGTTGATACTTAGTAACCAAGTAAAGAAAATAAAGAAATATTACTTTCGACAAATAACCAAGAGTTGAATTCTTAGTCTTTTTGATTCTCTTTTAGAGTTTATCTTTTGATTTTTTTTATTTCCCATAATTTCGACGAACTTTTTCGACGGAAAACAGCAAAACAGTCCTCTTGTCTCAACGGGGCGACCCCGACTAATTGATGAAACAACAGATGGCCGGCACCTCGGGTCAGGTGCGATAGCAAGAGACCGTTATGCACGAAATAAGAACGTCGTAAGCGCCGAATTCGTTTTTTTTTAATTACTCGTAAATTGCAGATAGTTTTAACAAAGTGAAAAATTGAGTCACTAGGTTTTATAATTTTATACTTTGTACATAAAAATTGACTCAGTTATATGAATAATCTTGGAAATAAATTAATTTTAATCAAAAATTAGGCCCAACTTTGTGATCTTATTTTATCGACAAAATATTATTATTTTATGTTTTCACCAAATTGAGTACCTTTCAGATATAACGTATTTTCTATTTAAAAAAAACCAAGCTCATTTGTGGCACACTTTCGGGTATAAAAATCCAATCAAAGATCGGCAATTTTCCTTTATACCCCCTCTTAAGTGATATAATTTCATGTAAAAAGTTAGGAAATATCCAAGTAAATAAATTGAACGTTTATAATTATTGTTTTATTCTCAATAGTTTGTAAATTTTTGTTTTATCAAATCTAATTTCATAAAATCTAGTAAGTAGTTGTTGGTACGAGTATTCTCACTCCCATCCGATGCTTTAAATTTTCGAATACCATAGTCAAGCGGTTTAATGTTTTTACATTTCGTTTTGTTTTAAATTTTGTACAGCATTTGATCCGGTCAATCTAAAACCTAACTAAATGAATGAAGATACAATATTTCGCACCCAGCTCAAAATTGGTAGGATCGTTCAAAACACTAGCATAAAATGAAATATAAAAAGTCCTTATCGACCCGATACGTGGACTTTTTTATTCAAGGTCACAAAACGGGTATTTCGCGATTTAAAGCAAAACGGTAAGTTTTATTATAAAAATATCTGAGACATAGTTAAGGACCATGAAATTATCTATAAAACTCGATCAAGTGCCAATTAGGCTGGCGCACCAAGGTTTCCGTACGAAGCTGAAATAAGGCGTGAATCTTTGCTTGGTTAGCGGCAATTTACTTTGCGTTAAATTAGAACTTTGATTTTAGGGTACTTCCCGATGAGCAAGAATCATTAAATTTGGGAAGAAGCACAACCACTAGCATGAGAGCAGTTCATGGAAAAATATGCTTTTGCTAAATAATTTATTATATATTTTAAATTTACTTTAAATTGAAAGATATGGAGGTGAATTGATTTCTTGAAAATAAATTCAAGCCTTAGAGCATAGATTGCATGTTTATAGCGCGCGTATCACTCTATGGCGCCGAGCGTAGGCACATACTTTGTGATGGTAAACGGCACATTTATAATGATGTTTCATGTGAATTTCAACAAGTAAACTAATGAATTTAGAGTAATATCACAATTTTTTTGTTCGATTTGCCTGTGTCTTTTGTATTTTGTACTAAAAAACGGTATCATTTTATGAATTACAAAAACGATAAATACTACAATATACAATGTGATTTAAAAAATTGATATAAAATATCGAATAAATTATTATCTGCCTAGTCACCTTTATAATTATTGAGGTTGAGCACTAAGCAAATATCATCGAGACTGTTCATAGTTTCATACTCGTGCCTTTGGTTTATACTCAGTAAGGCACGCTCTATGTTTAATGTATACTCTAAAGTTCAAGCCTTTACTGGTCTTAATTCAGTGGAACTTGAAAGTTTTTTTTTAATTCCCCAATGCGTGTCTGCCATTTACATGCTACGCAGATGTTGCCATGTGTCATGTCTAAGCTCATGGTAGAGCTAACTAAGTTAAGTAGAGATGAACGGGTCACAGATTTGAAGCTACTACGAAATTCATTCATAAAAGCACATCAAGATTCACGCCGTACTCCATGTTTCGTTCTATCGTAGTAGCCCTGTAGTAGCAGCTGATTGGTCAAATAAAGGTCATTCAACCAATCAGATTACTGGATTCTCTACAATGCCACCATCTTCCTTTCTTTCCATTCATGAAATCTAAGATATAGGTATGCAGTTATTTTCCATAGGTATGGATTCTCTACTACTTCTTTGAGTACTCTAAGGAATGGATAGTCTACATCAGAGAAATCGTAAATAGACACAACAGCATAATATAATTAACTATGAATAAAATAACTATAAAAGATGATTCTGCTGTAATAAATCGTAATAATAATTTTATGGAAGGAAGGGTTATGCCCATTTAAAAAGCTTGTATCGCACAAGTTCTTTCTCTGATTTATGTTTGCGCTACAATCTTTAGAAATCAGTCCTTACACAAAATTATTATTTAAGTTAGTTAAAATATAAAAGCTTTTAAAAATTACCCGCATCATAAAAGATTATCACAAATGAAATGTTGTGATTATGTATAAGTATTGAAATAAAACCACTTTTTACGGCCATTTACGCGGCGCGCGAAAATGGCTGCTGCAAAGCAGCCGAAACGTCGGGTTAAAAAGTAATAATAACAAATATATCGCGATAGAATCCGTAAAAAGTGGTTTTATTTCAATGAGTAACATTCGCGTAAACTTTAGAAAATATTATTCGAATATTGCAACAGAAATGAAATTGACAAAAATAAATGTAAAATTTATTCACATAAGTACATTAAATTCAGATTTCATTCAATTGCCAGTTTTGGAATAAAGCCGCATTGTTCCAAGTAAATCCTATACCTGGCTCATCATACATTTCGAGCATTATTAATTATAAATTGTACGTAAATTTTTTGAACTGCATAACAGTTGTCGTTCAATAATTAAATGGTCATAATTCAGGAAATACTGTTCAATAATTTATATTTAACTCTGTTTCTTTCTTTTTATGCTGTGCTTTCAAGCAAAGCATTGTATCTAGACCATAAGTTTTAGGCTAAGTAAATGTTTGTAAATAGACCAAAAACAAAATGCTCCTGAGTTTCTTGCTGGAGTCTTTGCAGGTCTGGGCCGCGTTCCGAACCGGTGGTCCATTTGCTAGTATTTAATATTTACTTTATGTTAATGTTTTGTAAGTGAGGATTTAATGGTCTATGCAGAATAAACGATTTTTGAATTTTGAATTTTGCTATGGAGCAGTTACTGAGCTAAGAATTTCTCTAGTTTCTAATCTACAAAATTCTTGAGGTTTTTGAGGTCAGAGGACAGTGGCTTGTATTGATCGCATGAATGTAAAACTAATCATAGCAAAACGGAGTAGGAGAGCGAATTGCGTTTGTACATTAATCATATCACGACATTTATTCATTACTGCTGTAAGTGATGTAGTTCATAAGATCAATTTAAGGAAGAAGGTTACTGAGCTAGTGACACAGCAACCATTTCCATACTGAGAATTATGACGCATGTTGAGAAATACTTACCGTTTAAATTCACGTGTACGTGATATGTGATCTCTATTAAATCGTCATCCATTGAAAAGGAAAAACTGTGGGATATACCAATTTCAATAATCATTACTATTTTCATTTGCTGACTGCAGATGGTGTAATGATTTTCTCATAGATCATGATCCTGAAATATACAAAATATATTATGCTTGCATCATAATCGTACGTCACGGGGAGTACGGTAGACGTCAATCCCGGTTGCTATACAAACATCAAGGCAGCCTTAAAAAGTCCAACAACAAAATTGCTAATGACTTATGGAAATTAGATGGTAGTCCCTTCTTCCCATCAATCGCTTCGCAGTTATACTGGAAGGTTAGGAAAAGGCTCGAAGGAGAACCTACAATTGCATCTAACTATCATTAAGACCTGGAACTACCTACCAGATCACGTATTTCCTTCTTCCTACAGTCCCGGGTCGTTTAAGCGGCGCGTGAAAATGCATATAATGAGGCCATCAAGCTGAGTACCACCATTTTTTTTTTTTTTTTTTTTTTTTTTATCGTGCGAAAAATCCCCGCGGATACCACCCCCACGGAGCCGGTGGAGGCGGTTATGTCGGACTCGAACCGACTAAAACGCACGCCGTCTTGGGTCCTTGGCTGCCGGAGGTGAGATTGCCAAAAGCATATCTCTCGCACCCCGGCAGACCCAGGACCATCTCTTTCGAGATGGCCCCCTTCGGGTTGTGGGGACCAAAATGTCCCCATCTAGCCCCGGTTACGGGGAAGCGCACTTTGCGCCGCCGCCGCGGCCTGCTTCTGCTAGGGTGACAGGCGGCTCCACCGGTCACCCCCAGGCCAGCGCTCATGGAGGACGGAGGTCGTTCTGCGACCTCCGACGTCCGGTTGAGTACCACCATTGTTCACATGGTACATGTTTACGATGGTGACCCTCTTTCCGAGATTTAGCCTTTAGCTTATCATCATCTATCAGATGAGGCCGTCAAGCTGAGTACCACCATTGTTAACATGGTACATGTTTACGATGGTGACCCTCTTTCCGAGATTTTGCCTTTAGCTTATCATCATCTATCAGATGAGGCCGTCAAGCTGAGTACCACCATTGTTAACATGGTACATGTTTACGATGGTGACCCTCTTTCCAAGATTTTGCCTTTAGCTTATCATTTATTTTATTTATTTATTTATTTATTTATTTATTTATTTATTTATTTATTTATACAGACCTTACACTATCATTACAGGTTGTAGTCACCTAATGCGATAGCGTAGCTAAACTATGTCTAATATATAAAATTAACATATAATACAACAACAAACATAACAGATACATAAAAAAAATGGTAAGTTACAACCAAAAATTATTGACCTTTAACCTTTGTAGGCAATTATAAATAAAAGAACCTTTGCGAATTCACTCCGATTGCACGAGAAGATATCGATCTGCTGGTGAACCTCATTTATGACCCGGAAACTACGCATAAGAGGTGCTTTCTATCCGAGGAGGTCGTCAAGCTGAGTATCACCATTGTTAACATGGTACATTTTTACGATGGTGACTCTCTTTCGATGATCTTTTACGATGGAGATTTTGCCTTTAGCTTATCATCAGGTGAAGCCAAATTGACGAGTCCTTTAACAAAAAAAAATAATTTGCTATAAGGTGCATTTGAGGATTTCAACACAAAACCCGAAATGGAAGTGATTATTTTTTCATTCTGACGAAGTTTTAAACATTGTCTACAGCATTGCTCAACTTTTGATACTATAACATCGTAAAACTAACCTTAAGTTTTTAACTAACTTAAGCTCGTACCCTGCAAAGCAAAGCTATGAAGTCATCAAATGACCACACTTCCTAATGTAAAAAGACGTGAAATGATGCAAGAAGACGTCATGGTAAAGATTGAATCATGTTATGTAAAATTAACCCAGTCATTTGCTGCACATGACGTAGTACGTAGGACATGACACGTCCCACTTCTCTCTATGACGACGAGGATAATGAGCTTGGCACCAATCCCAGTTGCATCTAAAACTTGCTCTTTCTTATAATGCTTTGTTTTAGTTTTCATGGATTGCAGGTCAGATTGGCGTAGTCTCGAACACGGAGGACAGAATATGATTGTCCTGGCCCATACGCAATTCGTACCTACAAACAAAGCAAACAAAATGATCCCCGTAAAAAATACGAAATTATTTGGACTTTTGACTTTTTATTACGTAACTTTAGTTATTGGTAAAATTAAATGTATCCGTTACCAATAAATAAGGTTACCTAATGAAAAGTCCCTTGAGAAAGTTTATGAAAATGTTTTCAGACTGCGGTTGCCGTGTGAAATAACTGTGGATAAGAAAGAAGATAACACTAAAGTTTCGCAAATATATTTATTTCCACGTATTTAGTTGTTCCTGTGGTATAAAATCAGAAGGCAAGGAGGATAATTTCTGGTGTATGATTTACTAAATGTGTGCAATTAGAAATAACAATGTATCTAAAGAAAAAATATACATTGTCAAGGAAACTTCAGACTATTAAGTTTTTGGGATATTTTTTGGCATAAAATTGTGCGACGTGCTATCAATATCCGAATAATGTTAACTCTGTCTGCTAAACGTATTGAATTTCGTATGTTGATCCTAAAATTGAGACAAGTTTCGTATCATTTTAGAAGACCCCGGAGCCCGCGGTGAAGATTTCAGATGTGACTGGTATTAACGTAAAAGTGATTACCCTAACACACAAAAATAAATAAAAAGGTACATTTTTGGGAACATTAAAAATAAAAGGTAAATGATACAAACAAGACATGCCGACGCATCAGCAGTTACACTTACAGATTAATAGACAGCAGGCTCTGGCGCAGGCTTCTCCTCCGGGGTTGGGATCTCAGACGGCAGTTGCTTTCAGTCAAACCATGATAAGCCAAATTGAAAGTAGGAGAAAGAGTAATCGGATCTAGACCCAAGGAAAGTCTTGGATGCAACCAAGTTAAGACGACGAAATAATTCAAGTCTCCCTTCAATAGGATAATGCCCACTAAATACTGAGCTTTAGAGACCATAGTGTCAAGTTGTTTTGACTGCCATATTCCGTAGGGTAGAAGTACTTCCTCCGACTTCCCCAGAGTACTTAAAAGTTCTAAAAGCTTCTTTTAAGACTTATGATTACGAAAAGCGAAGTTGAACTATGTATCTCGGGGGATTTTTTTGCATGGTACTTACGCCTAACCTGGTCTTTGTGTAATAAATGTATGTAAAAATTGTACAGTTTATGGGCAATTACTCTAATCATCCACTAGTACATTTAACAGAGTAATAAAATTGGTATCTCCTTGTAATGAGGATTGAAAAGGGGATGCTAAGGTAGTTACTCATTCTCGTTCTCGAGATACTCATTCGTTCTTTGCACCCAAAAGAATGAATGA
Organism: Eilema sororculum; assembly: GCA_914829495.1. Lineage (NCBI taxonomy): Eukaryota > Metazoa > Arthropoda > Insecta > Lepidoptera > Erebidae > Eilema > Eilema sororculum. The sequence goes on from OU618532.1 coordinate 8,849,396, forward strand.
GAATTGAGCGAATGATAAAAGTATGTATTTTTTTTTTTTTATTTATTTAACTTCATGCACAAAGTACATTGGCGGACTTAATGCCGTAGGCATTCTCTACCAGTCAACCATAGGGTGGTGCAGAGCTAACGAGGCAGGCACAAAAGAAGTTTAGGGGAGACTGGGGTCAATAGAAACGTGGGTCATTTGAAACAAGTCAAATAACTACGAGACGGATAGACTTAGCGGTGGGGGCCTGAGAGGAGAAAGGATCGGCGAAAGGGTGCGAACCTGTAGTGCAGTGCGTGTCGCGGATCCCAGCGCGGCGGACATTTTTATGTGACTGTATTGGTTTTTTGCTACAAAAAGTAAGTATTTTTCATGTTTTTGTTTTGTTTGGTGATTAACAATCATTAATAATATGTTTTATTGAACTAAACCACTATAATTTATAATTATTCTAGTCAAATTTAAAGAGGTTTGTTTATGCCTACAGTAATTGTTTTTTTTTTTTACTGAATTAAATATTTACAGATAGGATCATGGGGCAATTGAAACAAAATTCTTGGGGGCACCATTAGAGTTCCACCTACTATACCGCCGATGTCCGAAATCCAACCTTGTGAAACTACCTTTATCTACAGCAGCCATCCACAAGCCTATTCAATATTTCTTCACCAGAAACAACCAGGCCAGGAAACTCTTATGAATGTTGATTAATTTTGTAAGTCGATCTCACTACTGAAATAAGTAAGTCCTAAATGATAAGTTATGGTCAATAAGTGATATATAATTATATAAATTCGAAGACTGACTTCGGGTGATATGATTCTTAAGATAAATAGTTCTTAGTAATGATTATAATAATAAATACTAATGTTGTACTTGGTGTTTCCATTGCCCCCCACCTTTGTTTCAATCGACCCAGGCCCGGGGACATTTGAAACGTTTGCCGACGTTTTCTGAAAAGCCTCTAACTATTTATTTTAAGTCCATGGAGTCAAATAACAATTTTCACTATATAGCTAGATAACTTGACCATAACTGAAACCATTCTAGAAACCAATTCATTATAAAATGAGGCTACAATACTCGATTTTGTCGTAAACGTTCCAATTGACCCCAGTCTCCCCTACGTAATGTTTAAACAATATCAAAATTAATTATTTACATGCACTGAAGCAATACGTACAATAATACATACAGATCAATAAATGACATCCATAATAGATATACCTACATATATACACACACACATACATATATATATATATACTATACAATATACTATACTATATAAAAACATATATAAACAATATAATATACCTACTTATATCAATCGATATGAACATAATACACATTTAATACACATATACATTACAAACATAATATATATCAATAAGAGAATACTACATATTAACTTTGAGGTGACTCAGCTATCTGTTTGAAAAGCCAAAGCCGAACTTTTGACTTGAACGTATCCCGGGTCGTGCACATCCTGATCTCAGAAGGCAGTGCGTTCCATAGAAGGACAGACTGAACAAAGAAAGAGGAGCCCAGGAAGTTAGTTCTGTGGGATGGACATGAGAGGAGACGGTTATAAGAAGAGCGGAGATTTTTGTTGTGATTTGCACATAACAGTTGGAAGGAAGAAGTTAGGTAAGTAGGAGACGTAGGAGAGTAAAGAATGTTGTAAAGAGTTGTAAGGCAGCGCATCTTACGGCGATGACGGATAGGTAACCAATTAAGTTGGGAACGGAAGGCGGACACATGGTCATATTTACGAAGGTTAAAGATGAATCGAATGCAGTTATTAAGAAGACGGTCTAACTTGTTAAGAAGGTCTGCATTCAGGTCAAAGTAGCACACATCACCATAGTCGATCAGCGGATATATCAGTGTTTGCACCAAAGTTACTTTCGTCTTCCTAGGTAAAAAGTTCTTCATGCGGTACATAACTCGAAGTCTATTAGTAACTGTCTGACTCAAGTTCGTGACTTGTACTCGCCAGTCGAGGGAGGAATCGAGATGAAGCCCCAGATCCTTAACTGATGCACTAAACGGTATTATTGTGCCGTTATATACTACTGGTGGAAGGCTCGCAATATCAATTTTGCTGGCTATAAAATTACTGCCCACCATGAGAGCCTGACACTTGGTTGGGTTTACTGTCAAACCGAATTTAGCCGACCAGTTTTTTAAGGTTTCTAGATCCCTATTCACATCTTGGATCGCTGCTGTTATACCTTCTGCAGGTGCTTGTGCATACAGTTGCAAATCATCCGCATACAGATGATACGCACATCGAAGATTGTAAGTCACGAGATTAATGAAAATAGAAAATAATAAGGGAGAAAGAATACCGCCTTGAGGGACACCAGAGTCCAGACCGCACCAGCTCGATGAGGAATCGTCACCGCGTACAGACTGCTGGCGCCCCTGAAGATAACTTGAGAAAAAGTCCAGTGCTTCCGGTGAGATCTTAAGGTAAGAAAGGATGGATAGTAGGATATCGTGGCTGACTGTATTGAACGCATTGGAGAAATCCACTAGAACAAGCACGGTCACCTTAGTAGCCTCCATCCCACTCCTTATGTCCCCGGTCACTTTTAGCAGGGCAGTTGTGGTGCTATGGCCCGGTCTGAAACCTGATTGCAAGGGACTCAACAATTTGTTTCGATGTATAAACGACGCAAGTTGTGTTTGCACGCAGGCCTCGAGTACTTTTGATAAGAACGGGAGTATAGAAATAGGTCGAAAGTGGTTAGGAAGTGTAGGATTGCTTATTTTAGGTAAGGGAATCACGTAGGCCTTGCGCCAAACGAAAATATAAGTATATATATATATATATATATAGGTGAATGCGTGCCAGCTGGGGTCAACCTCGCAGGACATTAATCGCTCATTTGGTGCAACAACGTCGAAATTACATTTTTTTTAAATTTAAGTTAAAAATGACATTCGGTTCGGAAAGTCTATTTACACCCGTAGAAACATCGACCAAAATGTTTTTTGGGGATTTGCCGCCAGACGGCGCGAGTGTCGTTGTAGAATTGAACGAAATGGCGCCATTTCTGGTGCTACAACGTTCAAACGGCCAGTTGCGCGGGGCGCCCCGCTGAGTGTGTTTGTGTTTTGGAGCTACACCGACGAAAAGGTAATTATGACATTAAATCTTATGTTTTCTGGAGAAACATCGACCAAATTGTGTAATTATGTCATTGTAGTTCCAATTATAGTAAATATTGATTGTTTTAATGACAATAATAGTAATTTCGTCGATTTTTCTCCTGATTGATTATTAAACTGTAGAAAAGATGTCAAAATTGTGGAAGGTAGTTGTTATGGCTCCAATTAATGAACTTAAGTACTTTGGACATAGACAAATAATAATGACGTGACATTGTGTATTTAATTTATAATCATTATTTTTTAGTATAAGTAGGTATTTTTATTTTGTATACACTAATGTTTTTTTTTATTCTTAAGTTGGTAAGTATTTTTAGTATTGTATTTATAATTATTTTACCTAACCCGGCGAACTTCGTATCGCTATATTTATGTAAGTATGTAATAGTAGTATACAATAGCGTACATTATGTTAATCCAGTTGACTGATTATATTAGTGTAGAAGTATAGATTAATTATGTAATTATTTTCATTATGAATAAACTATTTAATTGATGTGTTTATAATATCTATCATAATTTATACCTACGAGATTAACTGTAATTTTATTATACGATATACGGGTCACCATCGTGTTACATACATTAAAGGTAAAATTATATAAGTACCTTCTTTTTCCCGACGACGTTTTGACCGGATTACACCAGATCGTGGTCACGGGTTGACTGATATCGTATAATAATGTTAGTAACAATCGTGAAAGTTTAAAATCATTAACTGTAATTACCTAAAGTTTCAGACTGTAATATTATTCACGATGAGTAACCGTGCAAGAAGAATGGTGAGTTATTGTAGATCAGGAATAGAAGTAGCCCCATTGGAAAAAAACGATGCTTCAGAAGTTAGGAAACGATGTAATGATGGTCAGTACCTATGTAAATGTACATTTATAGTAAGATTATGATATTGTTGTAATAAATATTTATATAATAATTATCAGTAATAATAATAATCATTGTTACAGATAATAATATATTCGTACCGAAAAATAAATTAATTAAAATAAATGATACGCCAGAACAGAATTTGCCTGGTTTAGACATGGGTGAATCAAGCGTTCCAACACTTATTCCATCAACTTGTGTTGTTAAAACACCCGATTCACCGACCTGCTTTGACCAAACTGTGGTTCCATCTCCTATTTCACCAAATGGGGTCGACAAAACTTCCGATTCATCAACTTATAATATAGCAGACACGAATGAAAATGAAGATTTTTCTCCAGATGACAGTGGGGATGAATACCGCCCTGAAAAAGCTAAACGCCCAACAACAAAAAGAAGACTGAGTTCGTCATCGAGTTTTTCTTCCAGCTCTGCATCGTCATCGAGTTCTTCCAACTCGTCCTCATCAAGTTCTTCATCTTCTGGAAGCACCTCTACACGACATAGTGATTCAATGTTATCGCAGTATCAACCTATAATTTCAAACGAGGAAAACCGTTCCAACAGTGCCGTAAACAATAACAATTTTCAGGATTCACCAGCAAAAATTTCACCTGTCAATAGTATTCAAAACGATGAGCCTAATATCATGGATCTACGCCGAGAATCACCTCCTATGAAACCAAAAAAAAGGCAAAGAAACCCATTGTCTTGGAAGAAAAACAAACGTGCTCAGTTAAAGAATTCAGGCCAGGAATATATTTCTAGGACGGGCGAGATCGTTTTGGCAAAAGAGATGAAGCCCCCTTGTTCCAACAGATGCCGATACAAATGTTCGGAACATATTTCAGAGGACCAAAGACATGAGATTTTCAGTATGTATTGGGATTTGTCTTCGCTTCAAAGACAACGAGATTTTTTGAATTCTACAATAACTGTTCTACAATTGGCACAAAGACGTCTGAAAACTAATGTAGAAAAAAACAAACGACCAAATACTTACTGTTCTTTGATATCTAGAGGCAAGAGTGTCAGAGTATGCAAATTATTTTTGTTGAATACCTTGGGCATTGCGGATCGTACTTTACGTACAGTCATTGAAGCTAAGACTAATATTTATTCTAGTGGAGTAGCACCAATTGACAAACGCGGTCGTCATGAAAATCATAAAAAAACCTGTGCTGAGGTACAAGAGTCTGTTCGAATTCATATTAATTCAATAAGTAGAATTGAGAGTCACTATCTCCGTGCCAATACTGATAGAGAATTTATTGATGGTGGCTTAAGTATTGCGGATCTGCATCGTGACTATAAGAGATTAAGAGAATTAGAAAATAAAGAGGCTGCTACTTACGATGCATACTTTCGCATATTTAATACTGAGTTTAATATTTCTTTTTTTATTCCAAAAAAAGACCAATGCGATGTCTGTGAACAATATAAAAATGCTGTTGGAGAGGACAAAGAGAAATTAGAATTTAACTACACAGAACATTGCCGACAGAAAGTACTAAGTCGAATGGAAAAGAAGACTGACATAGAATTAAGTAGAAATAGGGACAGTAATGAGATAGTCGCAATTTATGATTTACAAGCAGTAATGCCGGTGCCAGTTGGCGAGTCGTCATCTTTTTATTATAAATCCAAATTGAATTGCTTTAACTTGACAGTATGTACCTGCTATCATTTGAAACATTATTATTACGTATGCCTCGCAACAAGTTTAGTAACTTTCTTGTTTTATAGGTAACGGATATAAAAGAAGACCAAACTTATTGTTACTTTTGGCATGAAGCTATGGGAGGTAGAGGCGCAATAGAAATTGGCTCCTGTATTTTGAAGTACCTACAACGAGTAGCTGTTAATCGTCCTGGCAGTAACATAACATTTTATACAGACAATTGTGGTGGCCAACAAAAGAACAGGTTCGTATTATATATTTATTATTACAAATTTTTCAGTAGTAATGAATGTATCGTGGCTTGTTTAATATAAGTTATTATTTTTATTTTATTTCAGATTTATATTTTCTATGTATTTGTATGCAGTCAAAACTCTTGCGATCAATCAAATTACACACAAATTTTTAGTTAGAGGTCATACACAGAATGAAGGAGACACCGCTCACTCCATAATTAAAAAGGCAATAAAAAAATCTAAAAAATCTGGTGCGATTTACGTGCCAGATCAGTATGTACAAATAATAAGATCTGCTAAGAAAAAAGGTAACCAATTTATTGTTGAGGAACAAAATTTCGACGATTTCTATGATGTGAAAAAATTAACGGACGAAATTGAACTTAACACTGTCAAAGATATGGCAGGGAATACTATAAAGACTTCTGATATAAAGGCAATTGAATTCAGAAAAGATAATGATGCAGTATACAGGTATAAACTTAAGTATGATGATAATTGGATTGAAGCTGAAATTAAAAAAAGGAGTCAAAGATCTACTAGTCAAAGAATAACTAAAGATATACGTGATATTAATGTAAGTCCGGTATATAATTCAAAGAGAGATATTCCTACCAACAAAAAGAATGATTTAAAAGAGCTTTTACAGAAAAACATTATTCCTCGGTATTACTCCGCCTTTTACGAAAGTATTTTTTAATGTTTTTTATTTCTTTATTAAATTTTTTGATAATTATTACTTAGGTACTCGTTAAATAGTAGATTATAAGTGGAAGAATAAATAGATAAGCAAATAAGCTGTGATTTTTGTGCCTTTACTTACGTCCTACAAAATGTGATTTTAATTATTAAGAGTTTAGTTTTTTTCTAAGATGTTACTTCTTTTAAATATTTAATTAAGTACAGGGTAGCATAGTAATTACCTACCTACTTTTTGAACATAATACATAAATATTAAAGTTGATTTATGAATCTACTTAGTTTTATTTTGTCACAAATACAAGATCCAGTAGTGCATGCGTTGTTTCTTAAATTGAATTCTGAAGAAACAGTGACGTATTTACATACACGTAAGTCTATTTATGTCTATCATTTAGGTAATGTGTAATGTACCGAAAATTTTGGGATACTAATAGAAACAACATGAATGAAACTAACTTTTAAAATGATTCAAATTATAATAAGTGTCCCCAAAATGCCATACATCGAAAACAAATCTTTAATATGCTCTCCTGTAAAATTCGTTAAAGTGTAATTACGACATTGTTGCACCAAATGAGCGTATACTGCCCAAATTAATGGGACATTCAGGTAAGAGCAGGTCAGAAGCACTTAATACCGGTGAGTTTGATGTATGATATATGAGATGTATGGGATGGGTGGTGATAATGTTACCCTTAAATAATTACAATTGTGTGTGGGTAGTGATGTTGTGTATAAATTGTCATTCCTATGTTATTGTAACTAACTTCTACATACCTACATCTGCACGGGCATTATTTCACACTCGGCATCGATGATGGTTCGGTGTCCGTGTGTCACTGCCCAATTGGGGTCCAGTTGAAAACCAGCGCCAGGTTTCTACCTGGGACATTCTGAACTGGGCACCGATTTGATGCATTGGTGTGTCAATACTTCAAATGTTATTATTATTGTTTTGGTTGTGTAACTTATGGCAATACTTATTGATATATGTTTGAATGAATTTTACAACATTAAGTACGCTAACCATACAAATCGAATACATTGGGAAAAATAAATCCTCTCGGGCGGGACTCGAACCCGCAGTCTTTCCCTTACATATCCCTTGATATATGTTATTAATAATTGATTGCGTGACCACTTTGCACTAAATAAATGTTTCTTTCTTTCTTTCTAGCTTGCATAAAAGGTTTTATGACAATAGAGAAAGTTCGTGCAGTAGGTTTATACCTAATGATGAGTTGTTGGCGCTGCCTACCTAGGAAGAAAATAGGCGTGAGCACATATTTGGATAAAGAATATTTAGTTAGGTGCACAGTGGTACAAAAAGTCAAACCCTGAATACTAAAAGGCCTCTAATGATTAGGGTATAAAAAATATAATGAATTGAAATACATAACAAGAGCGAAAGTTAAAACGGATCTCTTTGATATTTTTCATTTTTGTGCTCACCGAATTCAAATTTCTGGATCCTTTTGTCATTTAGACTCAGATACAGTATACAAAATAAACAGTAGACCAAGAAAATCAGGCAATGACTCAGCTCTCATTTTCGCCATCCACAAAAACCTATTTAGGTATAGGATAAAAAATAGCCTATCTGCTTTCACCCATCTATCTAACTATTCTTTCGCATTTATAATAGTGGTATTATCGATCTAGATACTTATGACATAACATTTTAAACATCAGTCATCGAATAAATAAATAAATATTCCACAACATTCCACACAACGCTATCTAGACCCATGTTAAGCTTAATTAGCTTGTGTTATGGAATCTAGAATGCGGATAAACATACTTAGATACTTTTTTTTGTAAATACAGTCATACATATTATACATAGAAACACCCAGACCAATGCAAATGGCCATATTCATGCATACACATATTTGCACTGAGCGGGAATGGAACCCGCGCCTCCTTCGTGGCAGTCGCGTGCACTACCGTGGCGGTAGTGCACGCCACAGAGGCTGTCAATAAAATAGGAATAATAGTATTTATTGGAGCAATTAACTAAATACAAATGTATTTCAGTATATCTATTAAAAATACAAACCATTGAATTCGATAGCAACTTAAATGAAACCAATGAAAGTTTCCGCTTACTATCATTAAATGATCGAGTAATAAAATATTTACCTAGTCCTATCATATCTATTGGTTCTATAGACTACATTGATGTAGCCGAAATGATATTTTGTTCAAACTTGGAATACTGTTATATAATCTTTTCTACGACCGGGATCATGATTTTCGCTCATTATCTATGTACTACATCGCCATTTGTGATGCTACTTCACCGTACCCAAAATGTCCTGGGGCTTTGATCCTCGACCTTACTGCCTGGAAATCGTTTGTGTATTCGAGGAATTTCTATTTGGTAGCTTTGGGTTTGCCGTTGAAGGTTTTTAATTGGAATAGAAATGTCCAATTTACTTGTTTGAAATAATTGTGTCGTCTATTAAGATTATAAGTGAGATATTATAATCTCGCTATTTAGATTTCTATACTATAAGAAAGGAAAGTAGTCGAATCTGTACCACAGACATACGTATTTTCGTTAGTTTGAGTGTTTCTATGTATAATATATATGCATTTACAAAATAAAGTATCTAAGTATGTTTATCTGCATTCTGGGTTCCTTAAAACAAGCTATAGTTAAGCTTACCATGGGTCTAGACAGTATTCTATAGAATGTTGTATTCTGGAATATTTAACCAAAATACGATACTGGACACGAAAATATTTCTTTTGGAATTCTTGTCAGTTTATCCGTTTGTCCGCGATGGACACAAAAACTACTACTTATTTGAAGTTGAAATTGCTTTCCGTAATTCATATAAAATGTTTAAGTACTGACTTTTGGCGGTCCGATTTTAGATCTGTTACGTAATGTATAGTGTTAGATACATCGTTCTGATAAGTAGGTATTTTGGTTGGTTAAACTGCAAGCACAAAGTAGATAATAGTACTCGGAAAGTGTGCTTGATTCATATAGGTATATCTTGAACATAAAATGTTTTTTTTTTATACAGGACACGTCAATTTGACTTCACCTCGCCTGATGTTAAGCTAAAGGCAAAGTCTCGGAAAGAGGGTCACCATCGTAAACATTTACCATGTTAACAGTGGTGGCACTCAGCTTGACGGCCTCATTAGATGCCTTTTCACGCCCCGCTTAAAGGACCCGGGACTGTAGGAAGAAGGAAACACGTGAGCTGGCAGGGAGTCCCAGGTCTTAGTGGTGCGGCATAGGAATAAAGTGCTCAAAATGTGCTCTATACGCGCAGTACAAGTTTTTGGATGTATTTTATGAATACAGCAAAAAACAAACCAGCAGCTCAAAGATTATCACAAAATAATCTGCGCGCGCCAGGATCTTTTATGTCTTGGAATTTAGATCCAAGATATATATGAATCAATCTGTACTGAAACGGAGTAATGATCTTCTCATTTAATGCATAAGCTAGCATTTGTTTTGATGTGAACATTTAAACCTTACATTATTTTGCAGATATTTTCAGCGGTTATTTTGAAGTCTGCATAATCCTTTAATGCATACAGTTTTATTATGTATTAATGAAACTGTATGCAATATATACCTATATACTCAGGTATATATTGTACATTCAATTACTACTATGTACTTTAAAATGTAAATATTAATTTTTAATTAATATCCAACTATTTATTCATTTGAGATTTAGGTCTATGCATAATAATTTTCATATTTTGTTGAAATTTTTAAATTAACTAACATTATTGAACTTTTTGGCAATACATGTTTAGCAGATCGTTAGTATTATACGCTGGACAATATTAAAACTTAATTCTAGAGGCAAATAATAAAATTACCAACTACTGGAGCTCCTGCCTTATGGCAACCCTACTGTCTGAGAAATATCATTATGAAGAATTGTTAGATCTATTTATAATATGACAGCTCTTTATTTTAATATTTCTTTCTCTGAGTTGTTAACTTTTATTAGCATTGATAATAGTTTACTATCGATCTTTTTATGTTCGAGTTGGTTCAGTGATTTTATACCGAAGTCGTAACAGCAATAAATAATGAAGTTGAACTTTTGATAACGGAGAATATACAGTATCTACTTTACTATCGTAACTATATACTAGTGTATAAACTGTTAGATAAGCCTCTTATCAAAATAACGATAGTAATATGCAGGTCACAAAATCAAATAGCTTCCAGACGGGGTAAAATTATCCCTTCGGTATAACGGTGCCGTAGTGAGCCTCTGGCCAGGCGCCAGACACTATCAGGAGCGAAAGCTTTGCAAAGGGAGATTAGAATAATTTAGCTGTTCTAAAAATATTCTGAAATGCCTCAGCATTAGTGTTACATAGTTCTGAATTGGACTATTTAACACTCGTTTAGGGGGTTTTGCGTGTAGCATAACATGTAAACAATATTCATGTTTTTTACATTGTATTAATACAAATCTGTCATTTTATAGAAGGATTCGTAAATATAAGGTAGTCAAGTATTCAAGGTCGTCTGATATTCTTTTGTTTATTTCAGTTAAAATTTAACACATAACTTGTTTTCACAACTACCACCCCTACTGGTGAAGCCTACGGGGCGAACCAACCTCCTGCAGGAGGCAGCCCTGACGCGTGCGATGCGCACATTGAATCATATTATTATATAGCTGCAGAAATTGATCTGTTCCATTGTACTAAGAGTGAGTTCACAAGAGTGGCATTAAATATAATCAGCTATTAGTTCAATGTTATCAACATTTAATGTACCTAATTAAGTATTTTATTAGATTATAGACTCATAATAATTAATATGAGATAGCTACACTATTGTATTAGGTAAAGCCTGTAATGATAGTTGTAATGAGAAATAAATGAGTAAACTTGCGTTAAAAATATCCAACTATTATTATCCATAAAATACGTGGTGTTATTTCATAGTCATCATCATATCAGCCACACATAGTTCACTGCTGAACATAGGCCTCTCCCATAGACCTCCAGAATGACCGATCTGAAGCAGCCCGCATCCAGCGCTTCCCGGCGACCTTGATGAGGTCGTCCTTCCACCTGGCCGTTGGGCGTCCCACACTACGTTTGCCCGTACGCGGTCACCATTCCAGAACTTTTTTGCTCCATCGGCCATCTGTTCTGCGCGCTATGTGTCCCGCCCACTGCCACTTCAATGAGCTAATCCGCTGGGCTACGTCGGTTACTTTTGTTCTCCAACGGATATCATCATTTCTGACGCGATCACGTAGGGAAATACCGAGCATAGTCCTCTCCATAGCTCGTTGAGCGACTCTGAGCTTTTGTAGGAGACCTATAGTGAGGGACCACGTTTCAGATCCGTAAGTCATCACTGGTAACACACATTGGTTCTACTTTCGTCTTTAGGCACTGAGGTATATTTCATAGTACTTCATATTTTGTTGCTAATAACTAGAAGATTTTAAATATAGAATCTTCTGTTACCTTTACCAAATAAAGATTTACATAAATTAGAAAATCACAAAACCGGGATTCGATCCGTCGACCATCGTTTTGGCAGGCGTTGTCTAAACCGCTCAGTCACAGCTGCTATTGAGAATAATTTCGAATTTATCGTTCCGATGCTGTGACATGTTACGTCACATTTGTAACAATATTATAAAATGTGAAAGGTCGTGATGATATTTTTCGACAGTTAATTTTTTTTACAATCTTGCTAAAAAGAATGAACCTGACTAAAATTTGGTAGAAGCATAGATTATAATCAAGAATATCACATGGGCTTTTATCCCGGGAATAGGTCAATATGTGTTGCGGGAACGGGATCAAAATTTCAGGCAGACGGGGCCGCGGATATCCGCTAGTTCTTAATGACTCATAAATCGTTTCATAACCTATTGTTCATCTCTTGATCAACTGAAAGACAAGTAATGTATGTCCATGCGAGCCACCGCGGCGTTTTCCCCTTTGTTTTATCCTTATGAAATCATTGTAAAACCCTGATCCTTATTGTTTCGTTCAAGTAATTAGTTTTGTAATTACTTACATGTATTTTAATCTGAATATACCTAGTTCTCTATAGGTATAGTTTGATAGTCAGTGCAGGCATTGACCGCAGACGACCTAGTAAATTTATAAAACTGTGAATGCATTTAATAGAATAATAAGCGTGTACCTAATCAGAGCCTAGAAAGCCTATTAGCCATTCATTTGAAAAAAAAAAGACATATTGCCGGAGAAAATAATAAATGAAGTTATAAAAGAATGTCTGCCTGTTTTTCTGTCTGTTTCTAATATAATCTATAATCTTCTTGCAATTTTACTTACAGATGGCGTATAAGACGTAACTTAGGCAAATTTTAGATAATTTTAAAGGTAACAGGGTACAGTGAATGAAAATTCATATCGAAGTACATTCGCCAAAGGAAATACTATCGCACTTTCCTATACAGGTGATTTTATATAGTTGTTTCGGATAAAAAGAATTTTCGTTACAGTTTTCGTCGACTACAGTTTCGTTAGGAAAATGATCTGGAAGTATTAATATGGCGATTTTTTTTTATACCACTTATGTGGCAGACAAGCACACGGCCCACCCTATACATTATTACTTTCACCAGAATAGTATTCCCATATATTCATAAAAAAAATTGCCTAATGAATACTTCCACACAAAAACGACTATTCCATTGCAACTGACAACTTAGAAAAATATTTTTTAATTATTTATTTTATTCTTTATGTACACATAAATTACATTTATATACAATAGTTAGATTAAGTGTACAAAGGCGAGCTTAACTCAAAGTTGAGTTTTCTTCCAGCAAACCTGTAAGTGCACAGAGGATTTGCAATATGAGTGGTAGAGTCTAGTGTACAAGAAATTCCAGGGATAAAAAATAGCTTTTTTTATACCACTTAGGTGGCAGACAAGCACACGACCCACCTGATGGAAAGTGGTTACCGTGGCCTATGGACGTATGCAACACTAGGAGCGTTACACTCGCGCTGCCTACCCTGAAAAAACCTTCTAATGCCCCTCTTGAAGAACCCCATATTGTAGTCGCTTGGGAAAACCGTGGCAGGGAGTTCATTCCACAGCTTGAGCGTACGTGGGATGAAGTTCCTTTGCTAATGTGATTATTTCCTGATTATTCCAGACTATAATTATCGCTGTACCCAGATAGCTTAGACCTGCCGCTTGAGCGTGATTGGGTAGGTAATAAGCATCCAAATATCTTCATATTTTTTTAAATATTCTAAGGACCTAGAATGAGGAACTAATCACATTGTGTATGTATAAACTAATTTGTATAGGTAGTTATATAAGTCAATTAATAATCTGTAATCTGTAATCTGCGGTAGCCTAGTGGTATAGGTAATGTACTGCTGAGACGAGGTCTCGGGTTCGATCCCAGGTTTATCATGTCACACACCAATGACTTTTCGATGCTTTTCGAAGTTATGTGTGTATTTATCGCAGGTTTATAAGTGCCCGGTTAATGGCAATAGGCTCGCCACCTATTACATTGGGACCTAAACATAAACTGGCGAAACGTGGGTGCTAGCACCTCTGCCTACTCCTTCGGGGAATACAGGCGTGAGTTTATGTTATGTTATATAAGTTCCTGTATTCATTTTCCCAGTCAGGGTAGGATATCACTGTATTTCCCGGCTAGGAAATTCTTCCGCAAAACGCCAAGTGGTATTTTCATATTTGACGGTGTGCGTCAAACGACAGAAACGTATCCGACCATCCATAGGGAAACAAATTGATAGTAAATCATAGATATAATACACATTTAAGGATAGGCAGATGTATATTACGTCACATCCATCTATATTTTTCTAAAAAAGTATATTGTGGATAAATAATTCACAATATACTTTTTTAGAAAAATATAATCGATTGCAAAAAGTTTAATAACCTCACGAATATGTGGGTAGGCTTTGTTTAGATAAATCATAATCTATATTAAATTGGAATACCAAAGCTCTTTTTACGTAGTCGTACTAATCAAATTGTAATCTCGCGTTTTGATAACTTTGTTTTACTGAATTGGGCCCTAGGCCAGTATTCGCTCGTTAGTAAGTTTCACGTTCCCCTTTATGTCACTACATTGATTTAAAGAAATTACTCTATGTAAATTTATGACGTTGCGATTGACTGCTAAGTTCAATGTCCGAACAAAATATTATTATGTACGAGTATGTAATAACATCTATTATATTATATAAAATGTATTGATCTAGGTGTCTCTATGTAGGATGTAGGTATGTATTTACAAAAAAAAAAACCATGAAACCGACTAAAAAGAATGAAATTCCGTCACGGATTAGGTACCCGTAGGACCACGGGTGTACCTAGAGAATTAAAACCACCAAGAATATATATCATCGTCAAGATTACGTGAAAAATGGTTTATCGGAAGGTAGTGATGACGTCTGTCCGGAATATCGGGGAAAGAATAACATGTTGCTTTAACTCCAAATAATTGAGACAAAATCATTTAAGACTAGAGTCAAGTCCAGTCAAGTCGAAAATCATTTATTCTATTCTGCATAGTACCATTAAGTACCTGCAAAACGTCAAGAAGACAACGATAGAAAAAGTGAATCAACTCAGACTTGAACCCGCGACCAGTCCCTTACAGGAGAATGATGTGACTCCTGGGCTACCGAGTCATCTGAATACTTAGCATTCTAATAGATTTAAAAGTTTATCAAATTGGGATAAGGTCTGGCAAATGATGGTGATATTGTATCATGTTAGCGCTGTGTCTCGATATCATCAGAGCTCTTCACCGAGCCCGGAGCCCGGTTTCTTGCTTTTCCTTTTCCACTTTGCACGTTCTTAGGCACCCCTAGTAATTAAATTATAGTTTCAGAAGAATGTATGTCCGAGAATAATATTGATTTATCTTCTGTTAGGTACCCCATAGAATGGAAAACCAGGGTTTGTATTTGTGAGATTCAGGAAATTTTCAGTACCTACATCATTAAAAGTATATTCACATGAAGTTGTATTGAGTTTATGTTATATCAATCAATACTACAATAATAATTGTAAATGTCGTGTTTGTACATTGCAGATATTTTAAAAGAAAATAAATAAATATTCCACAACATTCTACACAACGCTATCTAGACCCATGGTAAGCTTTTATAGCTTGTGTTATGGAATCTAGAATGCGGATAAACATACTTAGGTATATACTTTTTTTTTGTAAATACATACATATTATACATAGAAACATCCAGACCAATGCAAATAGCCATATTCATGCATACAAATATTTGCACTGAGCGGGAATCGAACCCGCGCCTCATGCGTGGCAGTCGCGTGCACTACCGCCACGCCACAGAGGCTTTCTAATTAATTGGGTATATAAAAACCGAACACATTTTTTTTGCAATTCTTGTTTATTTGTCCGTGATATTGGAAAAGACTACAGAGCTGAATTTGATGAGATTCTTTGTAAGAAAGGCCTTGGTGAGACTTGAAATATTCTGTGAGTTATTCAAGTAGAATCAAAGTCAACGGTAACTGAATCCACGCTGGCAGTGCCTCGGGCGTAGGCTAGTATCCTATAACAATACAATGGGTATTTAATTAGAGTCAATCTAGGTTATATTAATTAACAAGTTTTGCAACACTGGTAACTAATAAAATAGGTACATTATGGTTATTGACGACATAACATATCGCGTAGCGGTAGACAGTTTGTCTGCTAAGTTCTTGAAATCGATTCTCGCTCAATACAAATATTTGTATGTTTTAATATGAATATATTTGTTTTGGGCTGGGCAAAACTATCTACTTGTACCTACTATGCACGTATCAAATAGAATTATACTTACCAAAAGCAAAAAAAATAATAATAAAAATCTTTTATTTTATTGACTGAAATTATCGTGGTGTGGCTGAAAATCATACCTTAAAATTAATGGTAATGATTATTTTATTGTAAGAAAGATACCATTTTTTTCTTTATGCACATATAAATTATACCGGGTGTTTCATAAAAAGAACATCATTACAAAAAGAAACAACTAGCGCCAAACCCGGGCTTTTTATAGTGTTTTTTTTTATGATATTTCCATTTCATTTAGCTTTACAAACACGAGAGTAAATAATGCAAAATAAAAAATTGAAAAAAAAAGCTTTTTTTTTATCCATATCGATTTTATTTTTATTCCAACGTGTTATGTACCTGGAGTAGTACTATGGGGTTGCGGCTTCGGGAGTGTTCCCCTTACACCAGATATTATTGGAAAATATTTTTGTGGGTGTATAAAAAATGTAGTTTCACCTAAATTGTAAGCTTGATGTCACGTCCACAACCTGTTTTCTTGGGAATGATTACAGTTTAATCAAAACCCCAGCAGCGAGCCCTTTGTTATCGTGTAAAAGATACTCAGCCTTCGCCACATTAAGCTTCTGACCAGCGCCGTTCTCAAGCTCATACTTCCACACCATCATAATTTTTTTGTATTATTATTTTTAATTTATGTGTTGTACATATTTAAATATCATTAACAAATTATATTAAACTATAGCTGTAACTCAAAATAACTAAAGATATACTACTTTTTTAATTATTGTTTTTAACTTTAACAATCACTGTAATGGTGTGTGTCACCATAAAAATTATCTATTTGAGTTTAAAAAACTAAAACATAACGCAGTAATTACAAAAAAGTCGTTAATCCTAATCATTGTGGCCCCACTACGGAGCTGGAAGTTCAAACCAACGTCATCTGTAAGCTGCACGTGACCAAGCTCTGGTACAGGCTTCAGTGAAATCAAATATTGGAGGAAAAGTAAGAAGACCTTGGACTCCAAGGTGAACTTTTTTTACTACTTAACTGGCAGTTATGTCCACTTCATCAAATGAAGCGATGGACACAATTACCGAAGCCTATGCTCGTTGGTAACAGCTACGTTCCACTCGGTCAGCCGACTTCATATTTTTGTGTAATTAGTGTAAATCAAAAATATGTAAGCAGATAATAGCAAACGAAAAAATTGATACCTTTACTCACACTTAAACTAACTTTGAACTAGCTATGATTAGTCATTACTAATCACAGTTAAGCAAAAAATCCTATTTGGAAAGAACTCCAATTATTACACAGTTGTATTACTCACATAAAATCATAGCCACGTAAGATAAATCTTTGGGGTAACTCCGCTGATCCCATTAGATCATTAGATATGAGTCAACAAATGACAACACTTTAACTAATATAATGTAGATATGACTCGATGTTCGTTGATCCATATCTGTAAATAATAAATGTAAAAAAAAATTGCCTCTATTAACTATACGTCGGTGTATCCTTTTGATTTACGTATTCGTCATGGTTTATCAAAAAGCCGTTGACCAGTCACCGACAAAAGTTGCTTAACACGAAATTATCAATTTTATATTGACTGAAATGTATTAATAAATCGTTATTGTGTAGCTGATTGTAGATGAGACTTGCTTAGGAAAGAAGGTTTTAGGAGGGCTCCATACACCCCAAATAGTGAGTGTCCCTTGCTTTGTTAACAGCTTATGTAATAATATTTAAAGGAGTTTTTTTACTGCACTTTATCTTCTTCAATCTCATCTTCTTCTTCATCAATGCATCATTTCATTAACCCTTAGTTTCGCCATGTTTGTTAACTGTAAGTAGTACCTCTACCATAGCAACACCTATATAAAAATACGTAGCAGTCCCGTAGTCTTGTCTACGGAGGAAAATCATATACGTGATGTTAATTATGTTTTAAGGATGAACGTGTATTAGTAAAAACCCCTGCCAATTATATGATGTACTCATTGTAGAACAAACAATAAAGACAAAAAGAGACATATTGTTGAAGTTATTTACATAACTGTATAATTGGTAGGTAAGTACAGGTAAATATACATGGAAACCATAACTTTGACAAGGATGAATCTTTAAATAACTATTTGGTAAAACAATCTAAATGATGTGACGGTAAAGCGTCTGAATTCTATGTTAAAGGTCGGACGAAGTTCAATTTCCACTTTTGAACTACACCGAGATGAACTGTGATGGATACGTGGATCCACATGTATGTAGGTATCTCGGAGGTAAAATACAGGAGCGTCGCTTCAGTGTTGCAGCCACGTTATACGACTACTAACAGGCTATATGGTGAACAAATTTCTGTCGACCCCGGTAGGCCATGTAGATCCAAGTACTACTGGCTTGATATCCTAGATGATAAATGCATGCGAATGGTCTCACTACCAAAGATACCCAAGATCGTACATACGAAGTGGAGAAGTAACATTCGGAAAGTGGTCTCGTACTAACGCGAAGAAGGTGTAATAAGTAGTTTTATAATCCCCAAGAGCGTGAAATAATTTATGTTTTTCTTTTTGTTTATTATTTAATGAAGGTGCTTAAGAGCTAAGGTTTTATGCAAAATGTTACGCAAAATGAAATCAAGCCACACAACTTTTTAAAGTTTTATATTTTCTTGATTACTGGTTGCATAAGTTGGTCCAAATGTGTTTATACTTATCCATTGTAGAATTATTACAAAAGTATGGAGGAGTAGGTAGTTCTTCGGGGGTTTTACTGAATATTGTAAAACGGATAGTGCGTACATCTGTGGACTATGTTTCTCGGAACTTGGAATAATAAAAAATAGCTTGTTTACGTCTGGATAGTGGTAAATAGGTATAATGAGCAATATAATGTAAAACATTATTCTATGAATCAATTTCTATTTTCTAAATACACTTCATTTGTTATTGTCGCAGTAATTACTCATAGAAGCGGTAACTCTGGCTACATCTGTGCGTGAAGATATTTTGATTGACTTAAGTATGTATGGATGTTTGTTACACTATCACATCTAAACGGCTGCAGCAATTTTAATAATATTTTGGTAAGGAGTTAGCTGATACCCTGGATTAACACAAGGCTATGTTTAGTCGCGATAACCGATAACCGCAGGCAAAAACTAGTACATAATGTACTTATGCATAAAGTTCAATAACTTTTTGTAGCAGTCGACTGCTCTGCCGTGTATACCAAAACCATCGCAAGTAGAAACATGTGGTTTCTACCATTCCCTATGGGCTCCTAGTTTTATCTTCATTAATGATTTATATGAAAAATTTGTATGCCGCAGTCTGGGGTTAACAAATCAGCGTCATAAATATCTTGACGACGAAGTATCAAAATGATCTTTAAACTCTCGTATTAAGAACAAATCAAACTGTTTTATTGATTTATATGATATTATTGTCAAAACTTAAGTTGTGTACCAAGAACAATCGGTCAATTAGAGGGGTAAAAAAAGATATTTTTTAGTTCGTCAATATCTTTCTGAAGCTGATACTTAGTTTCAGGCCTTATAAAACTTTAACTTAGCAAATAAATCATGTATTCTATCTGACTATAATGAACATATAATAAAACAATTTACTGCGAAATGATGTAATACGAATTAGTTGAGCTATGTCCAGATACGTGTAATATGTAATGAAACCTATCCCAAAGGTGTTCGAATTAATCCACCCAGGTATAATGAACATGTATGAGTACACAAATACAGGTCGTAAGAGATAAGAGAGAGAGATAACTTTATTGACAAATAAAAGAAAACAATTTAACATTTATCCGTCAAGTAACACTGTGAACACTTCAGCTTAACATGTCTAGCCGCAACAGCCATCAAGACTAGCCCCTCCCGTTCCCGTGCTAGTAAAATAACTGTGTTACAGGTAGGTTAAGGATAATCTCAAACAGCACAATTGTAGTCATCGCATGGTTACTTGATATGGATATAGATTTCCTGAATTCCCAAACTAGGTATGCCTGTTTGTCGGGGATCAGGTAGTGAAAGTTTAGTTGAAAAAAAGAAAAATGAATCAAACAATTAAGCCTGCGATGCGAAGAAATAACATTATGCATTTTGGGTTTTATTTTGTTGGTTAATTTTAGCTTTATTGTTATGATTAATTGTGTAGAATGTTTAACATATACACCTAAATGTCTACATTTCTCTTACTCCTATTAAATATAGACATTTTAATTGGGTAGGGTCCTGGGTCATCAGATCCTTACTAATACTGCTTAATGTCTTAGTTTTATTTAAAAAATATATTCATAGTAAACTAAGATGTTGACGCTAATTCTGTATTGCCACAACTAACTAAAATACACTAAAAATCTTCATTTATTATACACCCAGATTGTAAATGTAGTCGTTTCGTAGAAAAAGATTATAATAGTGCGTGGCTGATTCCGGGCAAATGAACAAATTATTAGCAGGCAGCCAGCCGGACGACTAGTGTAAGCAATTTTCAACCTTATTGACATCACATAGAACAGAGTTTTTTTCATATATTCATGATCAGCGGCATCTATTTATGCGAAATGATATGTAATTAAGAAAATGTTATTACGGTTGAAAATTGTTTTTTTTTTTGTTGTTCCTATTAGTCCTTGTAGCCGGTTCGAGTCCCACTCAAAGATTTTGCTCAAAAAATCGAAGTAAGACAAAATTGATAACTTTTTAGATTCATTATCAAATTTCAAATCAGTCATATTATGGATTGTACACGTATATACGTAACGTGGACTGCAATAAATGCGATATTCTCTTGCAATCTAAACATTTGCACTGTGCGCCAGTTCGCCGTGATGTCACCATTTACTACCGCGGTTTTGTATAGAGCGTTGGCCCGAGAAATTTAATTTAAAAAGTTAAATAGTCTAAATATCTTCAAAACTATTAAAAAAAATACGACACAACCCTATTGTATGAAACAAGTTATCATGTCAAGTCAAGTGGATATGATATTATACTACAAGCGCTGTCTAGACACAATTTAAGCATAGCTTAAGTCCACAAAAAACGAGGGGTGTTATGAGTTTAACCTGTTCTAACTTCGATTTAACAACAATATGAATCAATATATGACTAAACATAAGCTTTTTGAAGATAGTGGAGCCAACTTTTAATATTTAAACTGTAGTTTTTCTTCATAAATTGTATCAGTTAACCCATTTTATCTTCGGAGTCTGTATCTCGTAGACTTATGTATGAATAAAATATTTTCTTTCCTTCTTTCTTTCTTTCATTGCAGTTCACTGATCAGTGGATGTCGATCAGTGGACTGCAATGACACCAAATTCTCCGCTTATTGCAATGAGTTTATCTCAGCCACCCTTTGCATCCAGGATTTTTATGTCGGGAATTACTCCATTGCAAATACTATTATTAATGAGGAATTCACGCAATTGAAAGATAATACTTAAGGATGGAAGCCCATCAATTATCCTCGGTTTGCAAACTAACACCGTCGCAAAATTCAAGGATAACCTTCAACAAATTGTGACCTAACCTGAATCTTTAGTAAAACTTAATTGTACTTCCCACTCGTCACGTGTAATTTTGCCCGGACGTACGCACAAGCACGTTAGTAACAATAAGTCTAACGCAATTCACAACTAAATTAGGTATTCGCAAGACATTTGACCACAAAAAGATCTATGTTTTTTATTGTGGGGTTAAAAGACGAAGCGTTCTTATGATGGTTTTCCTTCTCCAACGGTGATTTACGTAATTAGCAATAGATCATTGTGGTTGGGTACACGCACTAGCTGTATTCTTATATCGAGTTGTATCATGGTTTGGGTCACGAAGACATGTTAATACGGATAATAGATCTTAGCGCGGATCTTGGTTGCTTCGGAGACTTTCAACATGAAGCCCAGGGCCCTCATTTATTAAATTTGGCTGGGTTTTTACGGGAGTGACTAAGGTCTGACCTGCCAACCCAAAGAGGAATGCCAGCGTCAGATATGTCAATTATCAGGTGTACTGATATTCAAGCAAGGTCGGTTAGATTCTTAAGGGATCTGCCACTTTAAACGCTCACCCAAAAACCATCATGATCTTAATTTGATAGATGTTAGAAGTGGACTAGGTCCCTGAAAGGGATGTTAATAGTGCTCCCCCTGAAAGAAATACTAATGTAGTTTTATCTTGTTCGCACTCTTTGTGAGCACGCACGAGTGCGAGTGAGATGGCACTACTTTAGTATTCCTTTTTGTGACTTCACTTGCTAAGTCTATACGTTTCGACTATGTTATTTTATTTATAGTTTGAGGTCTCTACTTAAAACTGCAATTAAATTGTAGATGGCCAGATAGTATCAATAAGCGATTGAATCATTTTTTAGACTGTGATATTTTTATTTTAAACGTAAATTGTTAAGTAAAACGAGTATCGTGTTAAGTTTCTTAGCAGCTAACTTAGTGAAATGATTAAAACAGACGGCAGACCAAGTGCGCAGCACAGCGGCGTCATCCGTTCTGAAGTGACCTAAGAAAGATAAATATTATTATGCAAGTTCAAATGTATAATAGGTACAAATAATAATTATCATCCTAATATGCGACCACATAATATGCAATATGGTTAAATTAATTGCACTTGTACATTGTATATATTAGAAAAAAGAACTTAAAGCGATTCTGAACCCAAAAACATTACTTTTTTTGGTTCACAGTGAGCGCAAAAACTACAGAACGGATTCTGTTACTGTATTATTGCACTTGATTGGACATGAACTGCCCTGTATATTTGATTGTGATTATTTAAGTAGCAGCAGAGGTATGATCAATACTAGAATTATCAAAGTTCCTTTTAGTCGTAACATTGGCATCAGCGAGACTGAAAAGCCGATCCCAAATGAGTTCAGAAAAGATTCAGCGAATGTAGATTGGTAGTAACTATGCATTATGTAGCCCTTGCCTACATGGATGGTAAAAGGCCCAGCGGATGATAATAATAATTGTATTACATACAATACATAATTTATTATTATGTATGTACAAATGTCAATAACTATAATGTCATTAGTGGTTAGCACGGGGATTTTTGCATATCAAAACTTATACCTATTATAGTGGGGTAGGTCGACTTCCATTACAGCATTGCTCTCCCGTACAACATAGAATCAAATATAGTCTGCGTATTAGGTGTCACCTGTAAAGATGGTTATAAGTGTATATTGTGTAAATGAATTAAATAAGTTTTTTACGTCTCTAACTATACAACCCAATTGGGATTACGTACCATCAAATCACGCATCAAACATTTGTTTTTGGTTTTTCGTCAAAATTAATATTTCCAGCTAATTTTGCTATCGTAACTGTGCCAAAAAATCTTTCGCTTTAAAACGACTATAAAATGTATTTAATTTGTAATTCTTCACAGTGTTGTATTTCATCAACTCGAACTGAGGGAAAATTTTGAATTTATTAGTGAAAAAAAAGGTGGCGATTCCGCTAAAGATATAAGATGTTTACATGAAACTTCAAAATCAAATCGCTGTACATCAAAATTCATAACCAATCTGAATGAGGTAATCCATTTATCGAATTGAATACCGGCCCGCAATTGATTGACTTGTCAGGAACGCAACTGCAGAATTGCAAACGCTTGGATCATCAATTCATGTTATCTGAGCTAACTGAAACTATGCAATAGCACAAGACTCGCCATTAAGAAGTCGATGAGTAACGCAATTGAAGCAACATTGATTAAAGGAAAGTTCAAAGGCGAGTTTGTTCCAATTCCAGGAATAGTGCTGATTGCAACCGACTTGACGTTTCAATTTAAGTGCGTTTAGTTTCCGCTTCGTCTTGCATTAACAATGACGACTAATAATTCAGAAGAGCATTGTAAGAAATGCTAAAAAGAGTAACGCGTCTATCTATCAATCAATCTATCGTAGTCCACTGCTGGACATAGCCTTAATGGGTTTATAGGGTCTACTAATATCCGTGTAGTGACAGAGGTAGAATATAAGCAATAAGCATCACCACCCCATTTCATCCGAAAGCTGATTATATTCAGACGATATCGCTACGAGAGAAAGAAGTCTCGAAATACAACCCTGTACTAACCTATCTGGCCATCATGGGAACAGTAGGCCAAAGCCTCCTAAAATTGGGAAAGGTGTATGTCCAACAGTGGACTGTAATACGCTAATTGATTGATTGAGGGTCTATTAAGAGTTTTGGATCAAGCCAACCTCATTAAATGGCTGATGTTTGATGGATGAGGTTCTAACAGGTTTTCCTCGTGGGGTTGGAGTAACCAGCAGTCCATGAAAACCGCATAAGCCGAACCAAAAAGTAACAGTAAGTAAGTAACGACACTAGGCGCTGAGTACACCAATAATACAGTAAATATATACGGACATGAAAATGAAAAAAAGGGATCGAACCCGTGCCGCCTGCGGCCGTGTTCACTACCGCTAGCGAATTAGCGACAGTGAAATACTTTAATTATATACTCGTACTGTGCATTTATAAGTAGATGTGTTCTCTATTAACAAATATATTTAATTCTAATGGATTGAACTAAACCTAGGTAGTTGCCTATGTAGTCACAGTTCAACATGACGTAGTTCAAAACAATGATGGCTGTAGACGTGCAACAGACTGCAATTAATAGGAGACGTAATACGCAGATAATATGACGTTATACGTACAGGCATATAATATACCTACGTATATAGGTCATAATGCTCCGAATCTTTGAATAACGCCGCTGGGGTCGCCTTTCTAACTACGAAAATTCCAAACTTCGGTATTTTCCAGGAAGTGACTACGTATTTCGAATCTCTCTAGTTAGGAACCAGTTGTAGGACATTTTGGGGTTCCAATTACCCGTAAAATTCCACTGATGTATTCGTATAGTAACCGCCAACTATGGCTTAACGTGTTCTCCTAGACACAGACTTATATAGCTACGTATATAGGTTAGTACAACAATATTGATACTGAATGTATAAATTTTAATATTTAAAAGGGCTATTAACGAAGGAAAATATGCTTTTAAATTTGTGCATATTAACGTTGCTGAGTGCACAGTAATTTAATATAAAGTTTCGCAGAGAGGCTGGCAGTAGCGCACTGGCTGGCATTATGTTTTAAAACCATTAGCCTATTGAAAAATTGGGTCACATTTTGGGGTTGCAAAAGTCATGTATGATGTCATCATCATTATCATCTCATCGTTGTTCGAGGCTTTCACTTACTCTACGTCTTTTATGGTAGCGACTGCCGTAAGAACTCCCATCCCTGCCGTACATGAGCAGGTGGTCCAGCTTGAATGGATTTTTGGACCAAAGATATTGGTAGTTCTAATAAAAAAATACATTCAATCACTTTTCTTAACGTTGTATAAATAATTAAGGAAATACATAAATACAATTTAGTGTAATCGTGAAAATTAAGTGAAATATATTAATTCCACTGAAAACAGTCGGTCAAGTGCGAGTCAAACTCGCACTTTGAGGTTTCCGTACAAAAATGTATTCAGGAATGAACTTATGTAAACCGCAAAATATTTTGATTGCTTTGACTTAGAATTTTCATAACAATTGGGACCGACTGCTTAAAGCACTCTCCGCGGCACGAACAGACCAATGCAAATAGCCATATTCATGCATACACATATTCACAAGGAGCGGGGATCGCACCCGTACCTCCTGCGTAGCAGTCACTTTCACTACCGCTACGCCACAGAGCATCTGTGGCGTAGCGGTAGTGAAAGTGACTGCTACGCAGTCGCTCGCGCTACGCATCATTCATTTTGAATCCATTTTTTACCTATCTAATTAGTTTAATAAGTTTATGTACGCTTCAAAAATTGTATTGAATATCTAAAACATTTTCCGATAGTTTTGAAAATAGGTGATTATTGCATTCGCATTTCCACTATGCCTTCTTGAAAAATTGACACTCGCGCGATCACTAATTATAAAAAAAAATACTTTTTGATATGAGATGAGATTATAAAGACGTATCATATTAATAGCCATGTTACCTAATTAAGTTATTAACAATGTGTTAACCTACAATATGCTTAAAAGGAAACTCAGTACGTCCGGCTCTCGTAGCGTATATTGTTGTTGTATTATTGACGCGCCTGGAAATTCCTGAACGCACGATTCTTAACCCTCCAAGAGATATATAGACCGAGTACACAGTGGTACTTCAGTCTTTTACCCACTTGCAGTGATCGCGGGTGCACCTCCATATTTCCAAGTTCTTAGAATTTGAATTTTGAACTTTTGAATAAAGTGAGTCTATTTTATTATTAGCTGGTTATTTGCGCAATTGTTTATACTAATTTTATTTTTGGATATTTTTGCAATCCGGTCCCAATTTAAACATAATTTGTATTACCGGAATCCGGGTAAAAATAATCATATATTTTTTGTGTGAGTATATGAAACACTTCAGTTCAAAGCCCTCCCCCTTTTTTTTCATGCGGTCTTATCGGAGCCAAAGATGAGGTGATTGCATTCCGCTGCTTTTTGATGTGACAGTCGAATTTAAATTGAATTTTGAAAATCGAATATTATCTGCAACTCAACGCAATAAATTGTTTATGATGAATAGTTATTGATTGTCAAAATTAGTTTCTGAATTTTAAAGTATTGTACAAGAATTGGATAAATTAGTGACCATGTACTTGGCTATAAAATCTACTCTTCAAAAAATATTTTCCCCTCGAATTGGGAAATGGGGAATTCCCGTAACTTTACATAAAACCACGGGTAAAAAACACTATTCACTGATTACTGCTTCAAATGTGATATGTTGTTTCACTCTTTCATTTAGTATTTTTTATCACTAAGTAAGAAAGATGAACATACTATATTAATAAAAACTTAGTATTCGCAATACACGCGTCATATTTCATATTAAAAACTTGAGACACACTTGAAGCACTTACCCCATCAAGTGAACTATGTTTACCGATTTAATGATATAAAAAAATCTATATAATAAAGATATTGTCAGAAGTTTAAAGGTGTTTGTTTTTCTGGATTATACTCACGGAGAGACTGGCGAAATGCGACCGAAATGTTGGAACTCATGAAAATAATAAAATATCACAAAATTAATCGTGATAAAATCTGTTAAAATTATTTCAGATTCATAACTTAAGCTTAATAATTTCTTTTCATTGTTTCAGATCAATCATGATGTCTCAAAAAAGTTCAAAGTTCGTTCCGATTATAATATTAATTAATCTAATCATTGTTGCTCTACTCTTCGTTGTCCTAGTCTGTAAGTACACTTCTCTGTTCATATTTAAATCACGATTCTATAATATGTCACTAAATAATTTGTTTTGTCGTCACCTTCATTCATTGGACATTTTAATAATTTATGATAGTAACATGGTTATCGCAGGTTTATAAGTGCACGGTTGATGGCAATAGGCTCACCACCTATTACATTGGGACCTAAAACATAAACTGGCGAAATGAGGGTGCTAGCACCTCTGCCTGCCCCTTCGGGGAATACAGGCGTGAGTTTATGTAATGTAATGTAACATGGTTAACATGTTTGACTTATGTAGATGCCTGAAAACGTAAGCCTTATAGCTTTTAAATTTCATTCGTCCGGACGTTCAAGAGCCCTACCACTAATTTTATTTCAATCGAATTTTGTGCGTTGTAAACTCGAGAGTGCACAAAAGCTTTTGATAGTAGTGACTAATGCGTAGTTTTATTTTTACTTACAACCATAACGGGATTTTGTGATGCAAAAGCAATGTTATTGGACTATGGAGGAATTATCTCATCATATTCTGTCCTGCGTGACTGGGATTAACAAAAGTCGTGAAAGTTTCTATTGTGCGTTTTCTAAAAATGTTATAAAGTGTGCAAAATATGTTTGCTCTAATAGGTACACAACATATTGAATACGTTTGCGAGGTATATTATAAAGGTTGTGATAACTTTAGCAATACTTATTTGCGTGAAATAAAAGTAAATGCAATCATTGCAGACTTATATTACTTTTTTATTATTTGGTACCGATTGTCGGTAACCGTCACAAAGTCAATTTACATACACTTAAGAAAAAATTATAGGAAAATCCGTGCTTAAACCAACAGGAAGTAAAGAGTACAATAATGTTTTTTACAGGTGTAGGTATCATCAACACAAAAAAGGAGGTAACGCAACCAAAAGAGGTAACCCATTACACATCTAATTCTGATACAAGAGGAAATCGACATCGTGCTGATCCAAATTATATAGAAAATAACGAATTGGAGAATAGAATAAGTGAAGATGTTACACCACACAAAGTACCTGCTGTAAACAATCCTCATAGCACAACTAAAAAGAATAAACCAGTGAAGATTGATAAAAATCATTTAAAATATGACGAAGTTACAGGAGAACTAGTCATTGAAAATCCTTGCAAAAGAGAATGTATCGAAGGAGAAGAACCAATGACCTGTTATTATCATTTTGAACTTGAGTGGTATCAAACTATGAGCAAGGCTTGCTATGACTGTCCCTTTAATATGACAGACTGCTCTAGACCCGACTGTATTCCAGCAGACGGTATAAGTCGTGGTTTGAACGTTTTTAATAGAAAAATGCCCGGGCCTGCGATAGAGGTGAGTTCTGATGTTCTAAAATTGTTATCGTAGAAATATCATTGTTGTCGTATTTACAAAAATGTGGCTCGAAATGTTTGACCATTTATCTTAGTAGGTTTTATTTGTTTGTCATCTGAGTAGTTTATATAAAAATCAGACAGCATCATTGGGTCTTTCTGCGAGGAAATTCCCGGTAATAGCGCAGGATTTGCAATAATTCATATTTTTTCCTATTTATCCCTAGAGTTCACAATTACAATGAGATCAATAGATATTTATAATTGTACAATATGGACATTATGTGGATTATCTTCTTGCGCAATGCATATTAAAATCATTTCATATATTCCAGGTGTGTCAACATGATCGTGTTATCGTGGATGTACAAAATGAGCTAATGACTGAAGGTACTACAGTGCACTGGCACGGACAACATCAGAGGGGCACGCCATACATGGATGGTACGCCTTACGTCACGCAGTGTCCAATTCCACCAGCGACAACTTTTAGGTATATTATACTAGCAACATTATTTTAATTAAAAAAATTCGGAGTGACCTCACATTAGAGATGTCTTCAATTAAGAATTCAAAATTGGTCTTTTGCAACTACAACAATCTCCTTCATATTTTGCTTCGTTTTTTCTAGATACCAATTCAATGCATCGCAAGCAGGTACTCACTTCTACCATTCTCACTCTGGACTGCAACGAGGGGATGGTGCAGCTGGTATATTTATAGTGAGGAAACCCAAATCACAGGAGTACCATGACCGCTTGTACGATTTTGACAGGTCTGTATGATCAAGTTTTTATATTACTTATTCAGGAATTAGTCTAGTGAAGAACTTCACATATTACTTAAAAGTGGCAAAGTAGTAATTGGCAAATGACACACAAATATATCAGGCAAATGTGAGAAGGCAGCTAGTCGGGGTCGAGCTCTCAGAACATAAATAACCGATACCAAATTGAGGATAATCCGATGAAAAAACATCAACAACGAATTTTCATGAAAGGTCCTCTTTTGATATCACTAGATTCCTCGCGTACAGATATTGCTGAATCACACCATAGATGACTTTTAAACATTTTCACTTTATAAATATGAAGCGGGAATTTTAAATAACTCACATTCTAATACTTGAAGTTCTTTCACATAAAAGTTCTGTCACAAAAACACATATAGTTCTGTCACATATAGTATTTGAGTCAGTAAATCTTATTTGATGTTCAGTTCAGTAAGCCTGCCATGTCACAGGTTCAACGCTAGTCAATATTTATCTTACAAAACTACAGTGTAAACACAGCGAGAAGTGTGTTTGAAGAAACTTGTTCTGTAAATATACAGAAAATTTTATTTCTTAGTTTTGTAAACAATAAAAAAAATTGACTGATTTTAAGACTCTGCTGACTGAAGACATATTTAATGCACTCTAGATAAAACTGTTTATCGTGTTCTGACTAGCAAAAGACTTTTTATGTTGGAAAATCGTGGGTAAATACTAAATTTTTGGTTGAATGTAACTATTATAACTCACTTACAGACTATAAGAATACATTTCTCATCACATTCAACATTACATCCGTGGTTACACTGGTTACACATCACTTACGTATAATTTATGTATAGGATTCACCAATATTATACATTCATCAGCACTCAAGGAGTTCTAACGAATGTTTATATATACGTTAGGAGTCATTCAAATAAAGTAGCTCTTAGCTATAGAAATGATTTAAATTACTAATCAACCTAGTCAGTCAGATATAAAAGAACATCGTTTGATTCCGTACAATGGATTAGCCCGAACTTTAGATTCAAACAAAATTGCTTCTTCCATTTCAGATCGGAACACGTAATGCTAGTAACAGACTGGACCCACGACCTGGCAGTTGTAATCTTCACGGATAAAATCCATGCAAAGGGTCAACGCCACCGTTCCATGCCTCCCACTCTACTAATCAACGGAATGGGTCGGTTCGACACCTTCAATAATGATACCGAGAAACCTCTTTATATGAAAGCATCGAGATTTAATGTGCAGCAGGTAAGATTTTGCCTTTTTAACAATATTTACGTAACACACATACCGATGAAATCGATACAATCGATTGATCGAGAAACTGACCACACTGTATTGTTTCAACAACAATATATTATAATCTCAACAAACATCTATCACTTAAGAATAAACTTCTTTTAATTATTTAGCAATATGATTTTAAATATTGATCCTTATTTGCAGGGCTATAGATATCGGTTCCGACTGATCAATGCCGAGTTCCTGAACTGTCCTGTTGAGCTTTCAGTGGATGGTCATAACATTACTGTGATTGCTAGTGATGGTCACGATTTGAAGCCTATTACAAGTAATTATAATAATCTATAATATTTATATAATAATTATTTTCTTTCTTTGTTACGTAAGAGTATAGTTCAATATAATACGCGATTTATCTTGGTAATAAATTACTCGATTTTAGAAATAATTGGTTTTGAACATTTAATAATTGATGGATTTATATCAATGAAACATTTCTTTTAATTATATTACCTTTAATGAATAGTTTTTTTTTTATATTTTTTTAAAGAATATTATTACTGAAGTTACTAATATTCCCTCTAACCCCTCCAAATAAGTTAAATCGCTTGTGCTAGGAGTGGGTTCACGTCGGTAGTGGTTTTATGAAGGATACATTTTTATCATGTACTTTATTTCTTGCAGCAACATCATTTGTGTCCTACGCTGGTGAGCGCTACGACTTTGTTTTAGAAGCAAATAACAAAATTGGCAACTACTGGATCAAGATCCGTGGTTCGGGATTGGATTGCAACCCAGTGTAAGTTACATTTTATATGACCTATCTACTGTATCTTTCTCTGCGATCACTATGCCTGTATTTTATACCATACCATTTATTATATTCTTTTTGCTTTTGTCCCGTTGCGTACATTATAATAAACGACATTTAGTTCCCTGTGGCGTATTTTGCAATTGCAATTTTGATTAACACGATAGCGTAAAATATATCTCTATATAATGTTATCAATACTCAAAATTAAGCCAAACTATTAGAATATGTAATACTATAGACAGTTCTGTTTATCGACTATAGAATTAATATGAACTGAAATTGAATAATAAAATATTATACAATCGTAACAAGTTCATTTTGAAAATTTGAAAAAAAAGGTTTCATTTCATTTACATTAATATCTACGATTATCTTCGATAGGCTAGACAGAAGTAAATTCCATTTACCACCAAAAACCCATTTTGCCAATAATATTATGAGGGATTATAGGGTTAAACTCCTCACACATTAAGCATAGAACTGCGTTTTTTGTCTCATATATTATAAAAAAAATACTCTTTGCCTCAGCGATAGATATAATATGGAACCTCTTGTATGGCAGTTGTTCTTGCAAGCGCTGCTACGCGACCAAAGCGATTTATTTATCATGTTGTGGCAAAATAGGCAGAAAAGCTGAGCAACCTAAATTATATAATTTAAATGTTGTTATTGTATTTATATTATGATCATTCAAAACCAATTAACATGTTTTTTTTTCTATTAACAGGTCTATCCAAGCGAAGCAAGTAGGTGTGTTACACTATGAAGGTGCATTGGATTCGGAGCCTCCCGGCAACCCAACGTTTGAGGAATCCCATAATGAAGGATTGGTATGTATTTATTTATTTCTATTACATTCATATAATACATATTACATACATCTTTATGTGTATCAAATACTCGATTCCTTGAAATCTTTTTTATAGTTTCTATTTTTTTAGATTAACCACTTAACAAAATTATATTTTACCTTTTGCGCTTTTGATAAGTCAGTAAATTACAAAGTCCAATTCAATATTATATACTATAAGTTCAACGATCTTTCATCAAAGTCCATTAACTCACTTTTACTACGCCTCACAGAAAAAGTTAATAAAAAACTTTAGAAAGAACACAATTTAAAAATTCTTCGCTCAGAATCCAGAGCTAATTAAATTACTCAATTAACTAACAAACTTTTATTTACAGCAATTGAACGCGCTGAATAAAGGAGAAGAGGATCCTGATACTATAAGTGTAGCAGGAATGCGCTCCATTGAAGGTTACGACGATAGTTTGAAGGAGGTGGCTGATTACCAGTTCTACATAGTTTATGACTTTTATGCAAAGGATTCACCATTCCATAAGCCACCTCACTATGGTTATCACCAAGGTGAGTAATTTAATTCTCAGCAATAATAATTTTCGACTTTACAAAACGTAGATTTGCAATAATGTAATCCAAAATGTGATATATTCGAATAGCAAAAATGAAGATAGCCCAACTTTCTGTTAATATTATACTAACCTTTATTAATCTGACTGTTCATAGTTTACAGTTTAGTATTTCATTTAATATTCTAAAAATAATTTGTTCTTTTTCGCAGTTAAGAAGAACCGACTGAACATTCCGCAACTAAACCACATCAGTATGAAGCTTCCATCAAGTCCACTTCTTACCACGAGACCTTCAGCAGAAAACTTCTGCAATGCCTCAAGCGTCGCCAAAGATTGTAAAGAAAATTACTGCAAGTGCCATCACGTTCTCTCCGTAAAACTCAACTCTGTAGTTGAATTAGTTATTGTTGATGAAGGAAAGTTCTTTGAAGGCAACCATCCTTTCCATCTCCACGGTCATAATTTCAGAGTAGTTAGTCTCAGAAGACTAGGTAAAAAAACAACTGCGGATGAGGTAAAAGCATATGATAAGGCTGGTTTACTTAAAAGAAATTTAGTCAATGCTCCTCTCAAAGACACGGTGACTGTACCAGATGGAGGATATACAGTTATCAGATTTAAGGCAGACAATCCCGGTTACTGGATCTTCCATTGTCATATAGAACTTCACGTAGAGGTTGGAATGGCTATGGTATTTAAGGTTGGTGAACATGATGAAATGGCTCCAGTGCCACAAAATTTCCCTACTTGTGGTAATTTTATAGCAGATAATATGTTAGAGCATGCTACTACTGAAAAACCACAAAATAAGGATAAATTATATGAACTTCTATCGGATCCTCACCGGTTGCCCGTGGTAATAGTCAAAAATAAATCTACATCACTGAATAGTAAGTCCTATACTTCCTTTGTTGCAGGCTTGTTCAGTATATGGTTGTTGGTACGAAATACGCTATCATAATATGATTTCATATAGAATATTATGAGCTTTGCAATTTATTGATGTGAGTTCATCAGCGGAATACGTACTTACTTGATATTGTTATGTTATCGTTATTGGCTCGTGGAGCTACGGTCTCATGTTCGAAACTTAAGTCGACTAAAATGTCATTGGATATTTCTGTTAGAGAATTCATAAAAGCAGCGTGGAGTTTAGAAACGTGCTCATAAATGGTAATATGCTATTACGTGGAACAAAAACTGAAAAAAAAACATGGGTGTATATTCTCTATTGTTTACTTCAAAAGAGGAGGTCAATGAATTTTGTGAGAGGGTTTGTCAGGAAAATTGGATTGGCTATATCTAATTAAGTACAAAAGAAGTGTAAATTATATTTAGTACAAATTATGATTAAGTATAAATTATATATTATCCTAAAGCATTTAGACATTCCCATTTAGGACTAAGTATTCTATTTATTATTATTTTGTAGGTAAATTTGTATTGTTTTGAATTAAATATCACACTGCCTGTAAATTTTATAATAACAACATATTTTATGGCT
Organism: Eilema sororculum; assembly: GCA_914829495.1. Taxonomy (NCBI): domain Eukaryota; kingdom Metazoa; phylum Arthropoda; class Insecta; order Lepidoptera; family Erebidae; genus Eilema; species Eilema sororculum. The sequence continues at coordinate 8,884,268 of OU618532.1, forward strand.
TTATTATAGAAAATAGATATACGAAAAAAAAGTCAGTTTTAATAAAACCGTGAACGATACTCATGTTAATGATTATGATATTAAGTCGTTTAGTGAGGCTGTTTATTTTAATGTAGTCGATGAAAGTTCTACTTTTTACCATAAGTGTTATATAAGAGATAATAGTAGTAATAAACGTGATTAACGTGCATTCCTCTGTATTTATAGATTTTAGGAAACTTAGTTTTTAAGTATTAGTTCTTTGAATAAGGTTATGAATAGAATACCATCCAAAACATATCTACCAAAAATGGTACCTACATCAAACAACTTTAATATGTATGCTGATATTAATATAGAAGTTTACATGAAGTAACAGTGTTGTTTTTAAAATTTCTTTTCACTCCTTTCTACCATATCAGATAAATATCTATTTATTAAACCGTGGTTTAATACGTGAAGTATAAATATTATTTTCTCATAAAACCACCACTCTAACGTTTAAATTGCTAGTCAAACTATGACAGAATACAAAGAATTAAAACTAGTGTTAGTACCTACGTAAGTGGTTGTGTTAGGTATAATAACCCCGATAAACAAGTAAACCCAGCACGTCAAGTGTATTCAACATACTTTTTTTAAGTTTCAACTATCTATTTTTTTATACATAGGACACGTCAATTTGACTTCATCTCGCCTGATGTTAAGCAAAGGCAAAGTCTCGGAAAGAGGGTCACCATCGGAATAATGTACCATGTTAACAGTGGTGGCACTCAGCTTGATGGCCTCATTAGATGCCTTTTCACGCCCCGCTTAAAGGACCCGGGACTCTAGGAAGAAGGAAACACGTGAGCTGTCACACGTCTTAATGGTGCGGCATAGGAATGTGTCACTGAAACGCTTGGTTCTAGCTGGTATAGGTACACTGCACCATATATGGATGGCATCTTAGCCCTGCACGTGTCGTCCTGTGTATGAAAGGTGAGGGTGGAACTAATTGGAAGAGCTCGTCAGAACATTCACCATGGTAGAGACGGTAGAATACTGCCAAAGACGTAACATCTCTACGCATCTGCAAAGGCTCGAGGGTGTTCGTGACCTCAGGATTCCTAATAATGTGGACCACACGCCGCTGCTATGCGTGTACCTACTTATTATCCACCTGATACAAATACCTTAGTTCTAAAATTCATATATTTTCAGATTTTCGAGTAAATCCTTGTAATTTGTTGCAGATTTTTTCTTTTCTTTTTGCGTGAAAAAGTAACAAACATGTATCCACACAGCCTTAAAAATCATTCCCATGCAAGTTTTTAATAAAAAACTTAAAAAGAATCAATATAAATTCTTCCAATTTAGTCAATTCCAAACACTGCCAATAAATGTTAACATGAAGGCGAATATATCACAACATGATCCATTTGTATCCTGTTGGTGCTCAAGGGATATGAATATAAATCACTCCACAGTATGACACACAAACAAAAAATAATTATGTATGTACACGAATCAAATTGATATTCACGGTGTCTGTAGTACACGAATAATTGCTTCGTTGTTGGGTTGAAGAACTTAACTTATGAGAAATGTTTGTGTAGTTGATAGTGTTGTGGTAATAATATCATAGTTAAAATATAGAATTAAATGCATATTAGATGTAAATAATAATGAACATCACTTTCTAGATCAACTTCTCAGAAAAATGGTGAACCCATTCAACATTTTGTTAAATTTTTAGCTTTTTTTTTTTATTAATCAGTATTTTCTCCCATATTCCACAATCAATATAACTTTTTATAAGTTTAAATAATTATGAATCATCCTATGTCTTAAAGATTGCATTTAATTGTCACAATTCAAAATTCGTGAAAAAGTTAATCAACAATCTCTTGCTAAATGACTGTTACAACCCAATGTCTTGTCCCAATTGAGCAGTCCGACTGAGGAAGTACCTCCGCCCTACAGAATACTGCGGCCATATTAACTCAGGGTTTGTTTTTCAGGAGGTGAGTAGGGTAGCCAGAGCTCACTGGATAGTTTTTGTGCTATCAGTGGGATCGGTGGGACTTTGGAGAGCACTTCCGAAGTCTGCGCTCCAAACTGTTGGTGACAGCTAACGCGCTGGTGCGGCTGCTGCCCAACTTGAGGGGCCCGGAGGACTCCTGCAGGAGACTCTACGCGGGTGTCGTGCGGTCCATGGCCCTATACGGGCGTCCCGTGTGGACGGACACCCTGGAGACCAGATTCATGCCCCTGTTGCGTGCGCCGCAGCAGAGGATGGCCTCCAGGGCAATTAGGGGATACCGCACGATATCCTTTGAAGCGGCGAGTCTCCTAGCCGGATCGCCACCGTGGATCCTGGAAGCGAGATCCCTTGCAGCACTCTATCGGTTCCGTAAGGAGGCGCGGGAGCGGGGATACGATCCCGAGCCCGAAGAGATTCGGGCCGAGAGATCCCGGCTCCACAGGATCATGGTGGCGGAGTGGGAGTGATGACTTGAGCAACCACGTGCAGGGCATGCCGTCATAGAGGCGGTAAGGCCCATCATGGGGGAATGGCTCGAGAGGCCACATGGCAGCCTCTCGTATCGACTGACGCAGATTATCACCGGGCACGGGTGCTTTGGGCGGTATCTGCGTCGGATCGAAAAGGAGCCAACGTCCGAGTGCCATCATTGCGACGCGAGCGAGGACACAGAGCTGCACACGCTCACCGAGTGTCCGGCATGGGCCGGACCGAGGCGGGAGCTAGTGGCGGCCCTGGGAGTGAGAGTTCCTACCCTCGCCTCCCTGCTCACAGCAATGGTCCGCTGTGCGGACGCGTGGGCGGCCGGCGTCTCCTTCAGCGAGCAGGTAATGGTCGTGAAGGAGACGGCGGAACGGGAGAGGCAGCGCGAGCGAGCGAGACTCGCGAACCGCGCTGCCCGCGCGCGCAGGCAACTCGGACGTCGGAGGTCACTGACTGACCTCTTTCCCCCATGAGCGCGGGCCTGGGGGTGACGAGTGAAGCCGCCTGTCACCCCAGCAGAAGCAGGCCACGGCGACGGCGCGCTGAGAAGCGCGCCTCCCCATTCCGGGGGCGAGTCGGGGACACCGTTGTCCCCCCTCCCGAAGAGGGCTAGACCGTAAGGGATGGCCCGGGGTCAGCCGGGGTGCGAGGGATATGTCGATGACAACCTCACCTCCGGCCTAGCACCACGACCCACAGTCGGCGTGCGGTTTTAGTCGGTTCGAATCCGACATAACCTCCCCTTCCGGCTCCGGCAGGGGGGTAGCCGAGGGGATTTCCGCACGGAAAAAAAAAAGCTATTAGTGGGAAGATCAAAGGTTTGACCTGCTCTGTCTTCAGCACTAATGGTACAGAAACTCTCTGTTCTTATAGGGTCGGCAGCTCGAGTGTTTTGGTGTTACACTCGTCCAAAGGCCACCGCTTTCCATCAGGTGGGCCACGTGCCTGTCTGCCAACCAAGTGGCCTTTATATAAAAATACAACCCGTTTACCTAAACATTGGACCTGGCGTTTCGATGTAACGCAATTGTTCTCTACCTAGGCATTGCCCATAAGAATAAATCAAAAATTCTCATGCATAGCAATTATTTGCACAGATTCTTGATATAACCTACTTTCATTAGTGGCGTAATCATGTACACGTAGAATTCTTACCAGAAATATAAAAATAAAATCACTGCATTTTTTGTAAACCTGTCCGAAAACTTTGCAATTCAATCAATTGTAATTTAGTATTAAAATATTTAATTAGTGGTGAGCCGCACGATTAACTGCGGTTAAATCCGGACCGAACGATTAACAGAATGCTTCAAATATTTAAAATCATATAAACCAGTATTCTGTGGGTTCATACACATCCATTATGTTTGAGTAAATAATGAAACAACCTTTATGTATGTAATATTGTTTACTTTTGTAAGGAGTTTCATGACGGTAAATTTGCAGTTTCAGGTTTGTTCAGTTGTTCTTAATTTTTGCAATATTAATAAGCAGATTTGAAAGTGTACCTCAATCATTTTTAACCCCCGACGCAAAAACGACGGGGTGTTATAAGTTTGACGTGTCTGTGTGTGTGTGTGTGTGTGTGTCTGTCTGTGGCATCGTAGCATCCAAACGGATGAACCGATTTGGATGTAGTTTTTTTTGTTTAAAAGGTATGTTAGTCGGGAGTGTTCTTGGCTATGTTTGAAAAAAAATCGGTCCAAGATGGCCGCCGCCACAACATGTCGGAATACATATTTCTTCATAAATCCCTCAATATGGGTATCAAATGAAAGAGCTTGACTAGTAGATCAATTTAAAAAGTATAAAATAAAAATTAAATAAAAAATTTAAAAAACCCCCGTCACAAAAAACACCTCCAAAAAGTTAAAAATAAATTGTGTTTGCCTTTTAACTTTTGATATACCTAGTAATATTTTGTTTCAACGGTTGCCATGTCGGGGGGACCTTGAATCCAATAATATAACAGAGTGCTTAACCAGTTAGGGGCCCCCGACATGGCAACCGTTGAAACAAAATATTACTAGGTATATCAAAAGTTAAAAGGCAAACACAATTTATTTTTAACTTTTTGGAGGTGTTTTTTGTGACGGGGGTTTTTTAAATTTTTTATTTAATTTTTTTGTAAGTTATAAGTAAGTTCGGTATTTAGTGTGCGATCATTATCATTATTGATGGCAATCATTATTTCACAAGACTAACTAAATCAGGCTTATGCCTGCTTATGCATGGTTAAACGTTTATTTAATACCATCGGATATAATATATAACTATCTGATAAGCCATTGGAGTAATTTCTAAGTTTCAAACACCTTCTTCTAAACAACTATTATATAGCTTCAGCTAACTTTGGTTGAAGTCAATATGACTTACAATACGAGTAATACATTCCGAAGATGGCGTGTGTGCATCAGTGAGCTATGTAGTCAACATGTGTATAATCAGGCAATTAAGGTGAGTTATTGTTAATACCCGTTAAAATTATTAAGAAATGAAAACTTAATGAAGATCTTATTTCAGAAAAGGAAATTTGAAAGTTTGTATGTTTTTTATCTCAATTTCCTTTGATTAGTTGTAACCATAGATAGCTAAAATGATTCAAAGTCAGACATATTTTGAATGAACAAATAATGAGAAATGTTATCTGACGAAAAGTTATGAAGTTTGTCAAAGACCATTCTAATTAAAACAACGTCCTAGCTCAAATAACCGCATTCGTGACACATAAAAGCTATTGCGGCATTGCGCCAATGGTAATTGATGGTACGCCTTTGTACGTCGAGGTACAAAATTGACACAGAGCCTGAAGTCAGGAACAGACAACGATTTGACGTTGCAATATCAAATACAGTGCAATATGCAGTGACTTTTATTTTCAAATATCTTGATTGCCATTTGAAAAATTCAATAACTTTTAATTAAAACTTAGAGGGAGGGATCGGAGAGAAAAATCAGCATTTGGAACTACATAAAATCATATCTTAAATTCTCTGGACGATAGCCCTATCAACTAAATCTCAAACTAAAACATCATTGCAGAGTAAGAATAATTGTTCCTGACACTAATCTCAATTCAAATAATGTCCCATAATTATCTGGAAGAGCCTTATTAACCCCAAAGGAGTCTATTTACCTTTTCAATTTGCGATAAAAACTAAGAAAGTGCGTGGAAACAGATCAGTGAAGAATCACAGAAGAATCTCAGGGGAACTTAGGCAATTAAGATAACGGGGAAGGGTCTAAATCAAGTCACAGAAAGAAAGGTTGGACCAATAAATATACTAGAAAGATGGGTGGTCGCTCTTTAGGGAAGGTTGAGAGAAAAATAGCCTATGTTGTCTGTTATCTCCGATCTTTTCTTACGTATATTACGTGTAGGGACTCGTGTCACACCGTTGTGTAATGTAAAAACTATACAAATCTAAATAAAATGATAACTCAATTGTTTCTATAGTAAAACGGTTGTTGTATTTCGTTGAGGAACGGTGTTATGTAAATTATTTAATTTAAAAGTTTAAGCCTATCTAGCCATCTCTGGATATATTTGTACAGGTAATGAGAGTAACTTTTTAGCAAACTCCAAAATAATTAATCTTATTTTTTTTTAAGTTTAACGTCCTTCGACGTGGTGTCCTCGGGCACGGGACTGACTTCCCCCTAGCTATCTATGCTATTGCCGAGCGTTAGAACGTGGGAATAGGGTGACTTAGAAACCAGAGATGAACCAGGTCAGATAGGGTGCTAGCAGAATATTGGGCTACCTTAAGTTGGGGCATTTGAAACCCAAGAAGGCGTGTGGATTTAGTCAGTGCGAGGCCGACATAACCGCATGAAAAGAGACTGTTAATTTTGTTCTTCAGAGAATCAATTTATGACTAATATTTATTCAGTTGCTTGTTCTTCTTGTAACTATTGTACACTGACACTTCAGTGTGATAGCAATCATGGAGACATAATATGTACATTGTCTTAGATCTGCTAAATAGTTTTCATTGCATAATTTCAGATTTTGTAGCAGTAGTAAGCTTTTAGAAACGTACTTTTAACATGTACAATAATTTCTTAATGTTCTTCTTTATTAAATAATACTACTGCAGGTTATTACATTATTTGTTTGATGTTTTAGAGTGTAGCACAAAAATATTCTATTCCACTCCGGTATGCAATTACACTCGAGCGACAGCTCTAATATTAGAACGATCTCGCTACACCGGGGAAATCACTTACACGTTGCAACTGAAATCATAAAAAATGCAAGAATATTGTAATGGTGTGATACCATATACAGATACAAATCTTGACTAATAATCTACCTGTATACATGTGCGTAAAGTTTAGTCCAAATTATTAGTAATAAAAAAAAGTCTGTAAAGATATTTGGATGTTTATTATTATTCAATCACGCTCTAACGAATCAACAGATTTGGCTGAAAATTGTTATACGGATAGAATATAGTGAAGTAAAACATAAGCTATTATATTTATATTATTTATTCCGGGAAGAAGTTCTTATGGGTTACGGGAACGGAATCAAAATTCCACACTGGCCGATGCAAGTAGTAAATGAATAAATGCAATAAATCGACTAGCTTTTGCCCGCGGCTCCGCCCACGTGGATGTCCGTTATTGCGACCAAACATAGCATATGTCCTTTCTCAAGGTCTAATCTACCCTTATACCAAATTTCATCAAAATTGGTTCAGTGGTTTAGACATGAAAGCGTAACATACAGACAGACAGACAGAGTAACTTTCGCATTTATTATATTAGTATAAGTATGGATATTACAAGAGATCTGTGAAATCTTATTAATTTTTCTCAAAGTTCACGAAAAGGAAATACAAGTGGAGGATATTTTCTACACACAGAAAATACGAATTTTGAAGTAAGTATTTCCTATTCGTAGAATTCTAAAGCCTTGATAAACCAATGTTTGACTGTGAATTGATTGACCGCACTGATGTTGATGCTGACCGCGCCAGTGCTAGATGCAAAACATGTTGTATAGCTTACTTATAACGTAATAGTACATTTGTTTGCCATATTTTGACGATCTCAGTGGCACAGGCGTAGCGATACAGCAAGTGCCATTGCAAATATTTGTATGCATTGATATGACTGTTTTTCTTTCCAAAAAGCCAGTCAAGCTATACCAGTACTATTTTCTTTTTTGTGACTAAACTTACTTTGGGTCTAGAGAGTAGGTACCTACTATATAGAATATCCTTAAATATTTCTTCATCCTTACCTACTTTATAGAAATTGAACTTAGATTTGAATTCTCTCACGATTATGGTTTCTCTTTAAGTCCCTTAAAGAATTGTGGAGCTCCAAAGCAGACAACGATGCATATAGCAAAGGAGTGTCCACTTCGTCGTTTCCCTGGAGGAATGCGTGAGCTTCATGATCTCACACCGGCAGCAATAGACTGGCTTCGCCAACTGGACGTCGAGATACGAAATGATGATGGTTTCTTTTCTAAGGGAGCGACACGCTGACTAAGTCTACGCTGGAACTTATCCAGAGTCTTGCAGATGAGGTGGACCTGGTTCCGAAGATCATGAATGATGATGAACCTCTACACTTAAGCAGTTCACTAAAGTGGCTTAGTAAAAATTAAAATATTACGATATAAAGTAGGCCTGTATTCGTCGCTGCATTTGCAAGTTTGCTTTGAAAAATTTAAGAAAAAAGTTATTGCGGTTTTTCCTTGCTCGTAATTACCTCCAGTTAGGTGGCTAAGTTCTTCGCTCGTAATGTACTATAACAAAGAGGTGACCTCCATAAGGAAAGGGACCAACAATAGGTACAATGGACTGCAGCCCTCTTTTGTGTTCAACAGAATTTGCCGGAGGAATGACTGTAAGCTTAGAAATTTTTATCCGCATAAATCCCCAATTGATTATTTCGATATAGACTCAAACCGTTTAGGCTCCATTGTAAGTCAATGCTACATTTTATATACGTATAGTTAGCCTACTATTAGTGAGGGCACGTAGAAAGAATGAGTAATGAGTGAATGCCATAAAGATATTATAAGACACGTGTAAATGAACAGGCAGGCCGGCCGAAATCGACCTCAAAAATATTTAGTAACTAGCTTTTGCCCGCGGCTCCGCCCGCGTGGATGTCGGCTATCGTGACCAAACATAGCCTATGTCCTTTCTCAAGGTCTAACCTATCCCTATACCGAATTTCATCAAAATCGGTTCGGTGGTTTAGGCGTGAAAGCGTAACAGACAGACAGACAGAGTTACTTTCGCATTTATAATATTAGTATGGATAAAAAATAATGAATTGAAGAAACTGCAGGTCAAAATAACTCGAAACTCGGCTTAAATCAAAAGTTCACTGACAGTATAGGAAGATTGTGAAGTGTCTTTGGATGGAAGTAGCTAGCAGGATGTTGTCTCTAGCTATCTAAGTTGGAAAAAGGTGTGAGTATATTATGTATTTGTGTTGTTATTAGAATACAATTGAAAACATTATGTTGCCATTTCGTCTTTGACAGCAATCGGCGCGTGTAAGATACATGTGGTAATAAATGATTGTGCTACGTATTGTAAGATTGATCTACATTCCATTGCCTTCGGTATTATGTGAAAATTTATGGAATTGTACTTGCCTTCTTTTATCGTTTATATCAATCAGTGAGTTATTTTACGCGCATTTTATTCAAGTAATGTTTATAAATAGGGCTACACACGTTCTGTTTCAGGTGGTTTTTATTTTTATTAATTTCTTGAAGTGTTATGCAATTGTGTTATTGTAACCTGGTTAATAGATAATCCCACAAGGTATAATTTTATAGTGATCAGTAAGTAAAACATGATACCCTATCATCTAGTAAGAAAGTACTAACCGATTGAAGCCAATCATTATGAATGTAGTCTTTTGTAATAGAAAGGTTGTTACACACGTTAATTCATTAGCAAAAACTTTATTTGTGTGTAAATGTGAAGGAAGTAGCGGTATGATAAATTAATGGCGCTTTAAATACAGTCATCACAACATTATCCCAGGTTTCATTCATAACTTGCACTTTCCTTCATTACTTAACTATTAACAGGTTTGGGTTATTTTGATTCTTGGATAGTGTTCTACTATTCGGCTTAGAATATCAGGTACTCTTTATGCCTTTAGTAAAAGGTTTAGTTTATTTACTTCCGTCCTGAGTCATAATTCTATCAAAATAAACTTACATATCAAAGAAAATTTCATATTTTATATGCATATCTCCCACTTTATTTATCTAAACTTTCTCGTGGAATATTTTGTCAAAGGATCTGCAGAGCAACCACAGGGACTGTGTTTAGCATAATAATGTGACACAGAAGTCTGGCTAGTGTATGGATTTATGCAATATGTAGATACGTTTTTAGAGCTTACTATATTATTTCACCTACCCTCGCCCTAGCTAAAAGATAAGTGTTAGGAATAAATACGCCAACGCGAGCCCAGGACACTGAGATGCAGGTTTCGGATGCTACAGGGACGAGTGCGGAAGAGGGTAGACAGATACGGTCTGCCCAATAATAACTAGCTCGGCGGTCGTCAGTACACCGTGATCATGGCGCTTGAAACAGCGCCGAAATATCAGTAACCAAATAAAAATGATGAACATGGTAAATATCCCATTGAGTGTTACATTATTTACGAGTATAACATTGAGTAAGTTCTACAAGTTTTTACATTTCGAAGAAAATCGAGAATAAATTATGTTCGAGGGGAATCGGTAATAAGCCGATTACATATCATTAATAGGACAACGGTGACTCTTGCTTGTGGGCCATTTTTGCGTGCAGAGCCTCCCTCGGACTTCACCTCACTGGACCCAACGATGAAGTGGGTATGTCATATTCGGTACATCCGCCTCCGTGGCCAGGGAATCCGGTATATTCTATAGAAGACATGTTATTGTCCGGCCGTCTCTGAAAACCAGCGTTGTTCACCTGCACTACAACACCGACAGCATTAAGCTGAGAGGCGGCCGTTTATTTCTGCTTGGCTGTGTGTGACATTACCCTACTCACAATTACTAGGTATAAAACGTTACAGTTAAAGTAGGTATCTAGAATGTAAGGGTTTAATATGTTTATTTATTGCCAAGTGAAATAAAAATATTTTCCTTCTTTTTTTTCTTTTCCTTCAGACACCCTGATTGGCCTTGGTACCCGCCATTTTCACATAGAAAAAAAGGAGGTTTTCTATAAACAAACAGTTAATGCATCAGCGCTCGTGCAATCGTGCGATTGTGTATCAACTGCATCTATAACTACATCGATCCACACTAATTGTGTTTTTAGCTGTGTATCGTTAAAATGCTTTTATTTAATTTTTCTATCGAAATTTAAAGGAAGAAGTCTTAACAAATGAAACTCGAGGACAGTGTGCTGCAATAGAACAACAATTTATTAGTAACTAATGCAATTCCCTTGATGTAGAATTGTGATATCCTTATTATGATATTTTGCGTAACAGTCTAGTCGACAGGGATTGTAGAATGACTTGTTGTTAGTCGAGCAAACTGGATCGTACATCTTGGAACACATGCATGTGTTTGAATTGTCAGCAGCTCCATCGTGGCCATGCACCTCGACTACTCTGAAATTGGAAATTATGATAAGATTTCATATAAATCTACAGAAATAAGTACATACATATAGTTGAAGTGATTGTTTATATTATTAAAAATTAAATTACATATTTATAAAACCCCAGTCACAAAAAACACCTCTCTGTTTATTTGTAACGGGGGTTTTTTTTTAATTAAATTAAATTTTTATTTTATACTTTATAAATTGATCTACTAGTCAAGCTCTGTCATTTGATACCCATATCGAGGGAGTTATGAAGAAATATGTATTCCGGCATGTTGTGGCGGCGGCCATCTTAGACTGATTTTTTTCATACATAGCTAAACTGACTAATATACCTTTCAAACAAAAAAAGACTAAATCCAAATCGGTTCACCCGATTTGGCGCTACGATGCCACAGACACACACACACACACGAACACACACGCACGCACGCACACACACACACACACAGACACGCACACACGCACACACACACACACACACACACACACACACACACACACACACACACACACACACACACACACACACAGAGAGAGAGACACATTGAACTTATAACACCCCGTCGTTTTTGCGTCGGGGGTTCAAAATAATATTTTTGATGAATGCATGTGAATATAGGTATAGACGATATATTGCTTTCTGCCTATTTCAGGTAACTTCCGAACTGGCTTGAACGATTTTGACGAGTTTGTAATTGCAGATGATTAATGATGTTATTACGCGTAACAAAGGTTTCTTTAATTTTCGAAAAAGGTTTGGGGATTCGTGCAACAAGCATATTATTTCGAAAATTCAGACCGATCTTCCAGATTCCAAACAGACATACCTACTATATACTTATAGTTATTAGGTAAAGCGCCACGGCTATCATTAGACGCTTTTCTCTTAAAACATAATATACATTCTGTTTTAACATAATAGATACAGATACCACAGCCAACTCGATCATCAAAACTCCATTCTCTTAAGATATCAAATCAAATTACCGGAGGGATATTTCAAACAAAATCTCATCACACTGTTTATTTTTTCTAAGCCAAACTTGATCCGAGTTCTAAGCAGCTCCCCACTCAATAATTCTTGATTGACTCTCTCAAATTAACAGCGGCCTTCAACATAAACTTTTCTGCGACGAAATTTCTCGTAGAAAAGTTAGACACAGTATCCTAAGCCTATTTCACTTCGAATTCAATTCACCAGAGTTAAAAAAACTCGAGGATTTTTCTTCTTAATCTTGATTGCTTTGATTTTGTTTTCTAAGTATTAAGTATTAATAGCGGCATTTTATGTGTCAGCGGCTTAGCAGTTATGGAGTCATTCTTACGATCAAGAGGGTTCAAATCTGGTCCTCCATTGTAATACCGATGTGAATCGCAAGCAATTTATCTTAGGAGTGTGGAACCTAAGATAGAAACACGCTTGTACGATATGACTACATACAGAAATCACAGCCAATAGAAATCTTTATTCCTAGACATCACTTTTCGCCGAAAATTTTGTTGATAGAAATCATTATTTGATGACATCTCGGTACATAGGAAGCACACTTTTTTCATAGAAACCACTGTTTTCAGCTACCTTGGTTCACGGAAAGCGCATTTGGAGATGGAACTACGCATATTTATTTTATGACTAAATATCGCTTTTCTGACTCTGACAATGATTATACATTGTAAAATAAAAACACGTTTCTTTCATATAAAAATGCCTTTAATCAAAAATGAAGCAAAACAAAAGCAATAGATGAAGTAGAAAAACAAAAAAACTCTTAAGCTTAATAATGTTAGTGTAGATGAATATGAAACAAAAACTCAATATTTAATAAACAAAAAAGTACCTAACACATAGGTATACAACACAAAATTACATCGTTAGTTATTTTTCAAGTGCAAAATTTGAGCTAATCCACCTAAAAATACTAATAGGTCCATCTCACTCTTTTGAGATAAGTGCTTTTGCATTCTGTTTTCATAATCAATTTGTAGAGAGCGACGACGCTTTGGCATGGGCTCTGACGCATTAATGCGCTCAATTTCGCTCTCTCTGGAACTTAAGAGCTACGCTCTTGTCGGTGGAGTAATCGCCACTCTTCTCTCTGCTCCGCCAATCCTTTCACCTCCTGATACGATGTGACTTGTATCTTTTCCTTTATCTGTGCCATAAATGTTCCTCTTGGCCTACCTCTTCCTCTCTTTCCTTCTACCTTCCCCTCTATGATGTTTCTTATGAACAAGTCATGTCTTATCAGGTGGCCAATCATCTTTCCTCTTCGGTTCTCGATTATTCTCAATAAAGACCTTCCCTCTTGCACCCTATTTAGTACTCTTTCGTTCGTCATCTTTTCTGTCCAGCTTATCCACTCCATTCTTCTCCAGCACCACATTTCGAACGCTTCCAGCCTGTCTCTGTCCCCCTTTGTCATTATCCATGTCTCACATCCATAGAGTGCAATGCTCCAAACATAAGTTTTTATGAATCTTTTCCTTATTAATAATGAAATATTTTTTGTCTTGAGTAAATGCTTGTTGTTGTTGAATACTTGCAGCTATTGCAATTTTGGCCACTATATCCTGTGCACACCGCGAGTCACTGTTCAAAATACTACCGAGATACCTAAAACTATCCACTTGCTCTAAGTTGTTGTTATTTAGTACAATAGGTCTCTGTATCGATGGATGTTTTGAAGTTATCATGTTTTTAGTTTTCTTACTGTTAATTTTTAGTCGGTATTTTAGAAAAACATTGCCCACCGTGCTCATCAGGTCCTGTAACTCATTGCCGCTTTCTGCTAGAGCAGCAATGTCATCTGCAAATCTAATAAATTTAATACTTTCCCCATTGAATTTAACCCCCCCACTAGAACTCTCTTTAATTTCTTTAATAGCATTCTCTATGAATATGTTGAAAATAAGTGGTGATAGAGGACATCCCTGTCTTACGCCCTGGCGGATTCTTGCTGTTGCCCTTTCTCCATTAACTTCAATCAATGTTTCCTGTTCCCTGTATAGTTCCATAATGATCCTTCCATCTCTATAGTCTACCCCCGCTTCTTGAAGTGCCTTCATCATGAGCTTCCAGTCCACTTTGTCGAATGCCTTCTCCAGGTCAATAAATGCTATATGTGTATCCAATCCCAATTCCATCCTTCTGTCCACAATTAGTCTCAATGCCAGTATAGCCTCTCTTGTACCTTTCTTTTGTCTGAAGTCATACTGATCATCTCCTACTACTTCTTCCACTTTGGTTCTTAGCCTGTTTTGCATTATTTTTAGTAGTATTTTTGAGACCTGGGAAATTAAGCTTAAGGTGCGGTGTTCCTCACATTTGAGTGTATTTAATTTTTTAGGCAGTGTGACAGTTTTGCTCACTTTAAAATCGTTTGGCACTTTTCCTTCAGCGTACATGCATTGAGTCATTTGGAACAATTCATCATGCATTGATGGACAAACGGCACATTTTATTAGTTCAATTGGTATCCCATCCGTTCCCGTCGCCTTCCCGTTCTTTATACTGTTCAGAGCTATATCAAACTCTCTACTCAAAATAGGTGGTCCCAGTTCATTCTTATCTATCTCACTTTCCCTCTCCATATCATCCTCCGTCATTCCTTCCCCCTCATAAAGCTTCTCAATATACCTCCTCCATCGTTCCACAATATCTCTACTATCCATTTCTAAATGTCCTGATTCGTTCAGTATAGCGGTACTCTTAGGTTTGTGTAACTTTGCTAGTTTATTAATTATGTTATATGCCTTGTCAATCTTTCCTTCCCTCATGTGTTTATCTATATTATCACAGTCATTTTTTAAATCCTTTTCTCTGTATTCTCTGCATTTTAATGTTATTCTATTGGTCAGTTTCTTATATTCATTTTTACTGTAGTCATCATTCCTACTTCGTAATTTTCTTCTTTCTACCATCATATCCATAATTTCCCTATTCAACCACTTCTTTCTTGGTACTATTTTCTCCCTTTGCAAGCACTCCTCTGCAGAAGTATTTATTATAGTTTTAAAGTTGTTCCATCTACTATCTATATCTGACTCTGTATAAATTCTATTTTCTTTACTTAATGCTAATCTATCGCCTATCATATTACTATATTGCACTCTGTTATTGCATTGAAGTTTACTTAAATCTATTTTCTTTGGTATATTTTTCCTCTTCTGTTTTCTAATATTAAAACTAAATTTAGCAATCAATAGGTTATGGTCTGTATGTAAATCTGCACCTGGTAAGGTTTTGCATGCTTTCACCTGTGCCCTGTTTTTAGCTCTTATCAGTATATAATCTATCTGCTATCTACCAATGTCCCCAGGCATCTTCCAAGTATATAATCTTCTTTTCGGTTGTTTAAATAGTGTATTACTTATTGAGAGACTGTTTTCCTGACAAAATCGTATTAACCTATGCCCTCTCGCATTCCTTTTCCCTAGCCCAAATTTTCCCATGACATCCTCAACTGCTCCCTCTCCCACCACTGCATTGAAATCTCCCATGACTATCAAATTATCTTTTTTTGCAGCTAAATCTATTAATGTTTCCATATCGTCATACATCTGCTCAACTTCATCATCTGGGTGCCTTCCAGTTGGCATATACACCTGAATTATAAATAGATCTGCTGGCTCGGCCTTTATCTTAATGGCGATTATTCGGTCACTATGGTGAATTTCATTCTCTACTTGTGCTCCCTATTTCCTATTAAGTATGATTGCTGTCCCATTTGTACCTTGCTCATCCCCTGCATATATTACCCTGTAGTCTCCGCTCCAATAATCTCCGTTCCCTCCCCATCTGACCTCACTAATTCCTAATATATCTATCTTTAACCTATCCATTTCCGATGTTAATTCTTCCAATTTTCCTTCTGGTAGCATTGTACACACGTTCCATGTTCCGATGTGGCAAGGATTTCGCATGATGACGACCGGTGCAGCCTTGCTTCTACTCCTGCCGGACTCGGACCTTTGCGGAATATTACATCGCATCAACCCGTTGTCAAGAACCATATTTTCTTCTGTTTCCATTTTCATACTCCATATAAGGGCGCTCAGAACGGTGGTTGCCCCAATTGCCTTCCGTTCCGCAGTTCACCAGCCGATTGCTCAATCGATGATATTCTGGTCCAGAGCCCTACCGGTATCCTTTACCTCGGCCCCTGGTCAGTACTGCTGCCGCTGCTGCCCGGCATCAGGGGGTGGGAAGTGCCTTTAAGTAGCGGCACTTACTCGCTACGTCACAAGATCATCAGGGAACCTTATGTGGCATTTTATAGGTTAGCCCGTCCCAATGAGCTATCCACCACGTTCTGCTAATCTTGCCGCTGAATGGTCGGGGACTGCTTATTTACATATTCGCAGCGGTCCATCATTATCTGATGGACGTTCCACTATCCGCCACCTGTGGACCTCGTAGATAGCCTTCAGCTCGGCCACTACTCAATTTCGCAGTCAGTGTATTTTACCTCTTTAGCAAATTCTTTGATCGTTTTGAACACATTCCATGTCTTACGGTTAAGAAGTGTAGTCCAGCGTTCATGCCAAGATTCCAAGACGTTTTGTGTCTTGGGATATGGGATATACTGACCACATAGCAGGTGGGAACAGTGGCTTTCTATCTATTGTTATTTTTGTGCTATTGACATTGTTTCTGACATACGTCCCAGTGACATAATATTTATCGAACCACTTCGCTAGTCCTGCGGCTTCCTCTGGTTTTTTTTTTGCCACCAAATGCTCTGCGTAAGATGGAATAAACGTAGTCTTTGTATACATTCTGGAAATTGCTGCTTAACGGCATTGATAGCTGCTATTTCAAAATCAGTTAGAATGTTCTGAGGACACAAATTCGTCTGAAATGTATTAACGCCATATCTTTTTAATAACTCTAATAACATTATCACTCTCATTTTGAGTAATATATTGGCCGATTAAAAATTGCTCGTCTCCAATTTTTGAAAGATAGTCCGGTATGTCGAAATTAAATGTATTAGGGATTTTCGGTAGTCCTTTATTCCTAATGCGGTGCACAATCATTCGGGCTGCTGCTTTATTAGGCAAGTGGGCAGCACTCGTACTTGGAACATCCTGGAGGCAGCGGTTTACAATTTGTGACGGAGACTCCATGGACATTTTTGCAAAATTCCTTATTTTTGATTTATATTCCATTTTTATTCGCTTCTCTGGCTCTGGCAAATGTCCATGTACATTGTTTTGATTGATGATCGAATGTTCATTACCGGTAATCAAAGTTTTTACAGTAGCACCACAACCTTTAGCACTACTCCGTGTACATCTCCAGTAAAATATATCATTCACTTTTTTATTCACGTGATATCAATAACCATCCACTATAAGTACACTTGCTAAGTGCACTTGTTTTGATTCTACTAACTTGCAGACACTCATTTTAAAAATACTTTTAAAAAAGCAAAACTTAATGCGTAGGAAACGTTTGTTGCTTTGTAATGTGCAATAGTTTAGATCTACCCTCCATTTTTCTCATTTCTGCATTAATATTATTTCTATAATTCGACGCGACGCATAGTGCATAATTTGTTTCCGTATCCGTAGTGCATATTATCTAATTGGTTTCCGTAAATAATAGATAATAATGTATTGACATGGTTATAATTACTATGTCACGTAGCGGCACTAACGGCTAACATAACGTATGTCTGAATCTGAGCCAGAAAATCAAAATTTACTAATACAATAAATGTGACTTGCCTCATTGTTGAGATCCTGGATTCGATAGCGGGTCGGGCAAAGTGTTATGGCATTTTCGATTAGGAATTTCTCAGTAGCAGCCACGGAGTCTGAATTTATGCCCGGTTGATGGTAATAGGCTCACCTCCTATTCTATACATAGTAATACATACACCTATAGTAATCATGGGACTAAACATAACTAGCGAAATTATACTATTAGGTATACCAGTATCTAACCGTTCGACATTACAGGCAGATGTTATTTTATGTTATAAATATGAATAGTTCGCTTCCTGTGAACCAAGGTAGCTGGAAACAGTGGTTTCTATGAAAAAAGTTTACGGCAAGAAATGCTATCTATGAAGAGAAATTTCTGTGTACAGTGCTTCCTATGTACCGAGATGTCTTCAAATAATGATTTCTAGCAACAAAATTTTCGGCGAAAAGTGCTGTCTAGGAATAAAGATTTCTATTGGCTGTGATTTCTGTATGTAGTCATATCGTACAAGCGTGTTTCTATCTTAGGTTCCACACTCTTATCTTAGTGGGAGTAATTTATCTTACTATAAAATATAAAGAAAACTGGCGAAATGTGGGTGCTAGCACCTCTGCCTACCCCTTCGGGGAATACAGGCGTGAGTTATGTTATGTTATGTTATAAAGAAAAAAAAAACATTATTTTTATACTATTGAAAGAACCAATAGGCACTTTTTGATTAGAAACGAGTGCTATTGTCTACTCCTTGAACCGGCTAGACATTTTTCAGAAAGTTGTTGAAATACCTACTCCTAAAATCAAAAATCATGTAAGTAGTGGGTCTCAATTTTTTTCACATATGCTTAGTTCAACCACTCAACAATCGCACTCATACTGCCGTGCCTGTGACGCTTCCATTTTTATTTCAAAACTTATTTTCCCTAAGTACTTTTCCAACTTTTAGTTTGTACAAAACATGAATACACTGTTGAAACACAAAGATAAAATGATAGTGAATTACTAACTGCGAATATTTTTTATAAACACCAAAAGAAAAACTAACCAGCAGCCTAGAAGTACTTGAAATGTGAGTTTCTTAAGTGAAAAACTAAAAACAACTTCTGCATAAGTTATATTTTGTTCCTAAAGAATTATGAAAACAGGGGGCTACCATGGAACTTTGGAACTTCGAACCCGTATGAAAAACACGAACGCAGTCATTTAGTACCATAAAGTCACTTCAGTTTTCTTACGGTAGGGTTTTAGCGATGTTTCATGTATCATTTTCGCATTCGAATTCGGGGTAATTATATTCTGTAGAACCAACTACCCCAAACTTCGAACCGCAATTGCGGATGTTTATAGTAGGCCTACAGGCTTCTAGACGGAAGGAAGAGAAGGAAAATGTCGCGAAGTTTTAAGTCACGGAAGAAAATGAACACTAGAACTTCTCTCATACCGAGTGTGTATTTGCTCAAAAGTTGGTAGCGAATACGCTTGTTACTACAAATCTAATATTAAACTCATGTTTCGGAGTTATTGTCTTCACACTAAAGCGGCTCGAACAATGTTAATGGGTTTTTATGATGGATAGGTATGAGAATAGGCCGGCAGAAGTATTTTTCTCCTCCTCTGTCCCCACACCGGATTGTTCAACATATAATCTAGGTATATTGATGTGTAGTAATTTTCCATTTCTATGTGTAACAGAACAACGTAGTTAGTATTACTTATCATTATCATAACTACCAGAGATTAAAATGAAATCCTATTTTTTTCTTATATTTTATTATTATACTAGCTTTTGCCCGCGCCTCCGCCCGCGTGGATGTCGGTTATCGCGACCAAACATAGCCTATGTCCTTTCTCATGGTCTAATCTACCCCTACACCAAATTTCATTTAAACCGGTTCAGTGGTTTAGACGTGAAAGCGTAACATACAGACAGACAGACAGAGTTACTTTCGCATTTATAATATTAGTATGGATTAGCCTAGTACAGAATGCAGCACCAGTATGTTTTGTTTTACTTGATTTTAGAGCGAAACTTCATGTACAATGATAACTTGAGTCTTCTTAATTTTTTTTAAATTATTCATTAGCGGTGAAATCTTGGCCTATGTATGTATAACTATTTAAGTACATACATATAGAATGTCACGATATGGAAGTGTGACAATAACATCACGCAAATGGTCACAACCAGTGAATTGTCACAATCTGTTACCAGAGGTACCGGTGACGGGGTCGCGAGTTCAATAGTATTTTTCCTGTTCAAAAAATGTTTTATGAAAAATGCACAACGCGTTTGAATTTTTCCCTTCATGAAATTTTTTTGAGATTTACAATTTATTTATCCGACTCTGGATGTATTTTGTGTTCTTCAAAACCAGTCCATGTAGTCCAGATGGCATTCTGAATTTTTCATCAGGTTGATTATTTTTCAGTTATTTTTTTCTTGTTGATTGTATGATTGTACGTGTGAGTTTCTGTGTATATGTGTGTTTGTTTGTGAAAAGTATGAAAAAACTTCTTCGATAACTTACGCTTCTCTTAATGCAGCAGCTCGGAATGAAATAGATTCTCTGCTATTACTGACGTGCACAGACTTAACTGTTTTGGTCACTCTGTTATAATTCATTGCATAAATTAATACTACTACCGATGCGTCTGCAAAAACAATTTTCATTTTAATAAGGATTTTCAAACAGGTGCCTACCCTAACAAAGACCGTAATCAACCAAAAACTATTTATTGTAGGCAAGTAAATAGAGTAAAATAATATTATGAAAAATATTATGAATGAAAAAATATTATAAATATTCATGTTTAAGTTAGTAAACTGAATAAAGTAGCAATTGCAAGTACTTCTATCGGTATTCGCAGTCATATTAAGAGATCTGTCAAGGTAATTACTATCAGTATAACAATAACACTGTACTTGCAGTGGCGAAATAAAGCACTAAAATAATATTTTGAAATAAAGTTTTCTGAGATCACTAACTAAGAAATTTTAATCTGTTCATAAAGATTTTTTTACGTAATTACGTATTTCCATAATCATGATTAAAATCGTTATTTCCGGCTGCATCTGAAGACCTCAATCCCAAAACTGCTTTCCCGTCTCCCCACTTATACGGGAGTCCTGCTACCTGACCCCAAAACCCGAAATGGAAGCAAGTGCCAGAAATTGGTCTGATATAATTAGCAGGTATACTGGCTAGCAAGCGAAGTTGGCACTGACCCAAAGATTTTAATTGACTCTACGTACATCAAATTATATTGCAATTACAATTTGTAAGGAAGATCACATGCAGTTATTTTGAATACTTTTGAAAAATATAACTCCAACATTCAACAACAACTTCTCGTGACCAGAAGGCTGGCCTCTTTTAGGTCAGAGAATAAGCATTGCCATAGAACGTGGCAATGCTGCCAGTCTTCTGGAAACACTGCCACAAAGGAGGGATTCTATGGCAAGTTTTAATTTCAGCGTTAATGTTTCTTTTCTTATTTTATTTTTGATTCTATTAGTATATTAATTCTATGTAATTAGTTGACCAAAATATTAAAAAAAACTTATACTTACGCACGCAAAATACTATCCAAAACTTGGCCATATTAGACGAAAAATGAAATGAAAATGTAAAAAAAAAAATAATGAACAAAACCATTAATCTAGAAACTGTAATAAATATTGAAATTGAAGTAGAAAGCACTAGATATTTCAATCATTTAATGGATTTTCTAATTGAAGAAACAATCAAAAGTTTTATATTTCGTGTCAATCACGAAATGAAAAACCGCAATCCGAGTTAATTTATGATTCATCGCCATTGATTTTATGGTTCGCTCTGACAATGTACGAGTATATGTTATAGTTAAATACTGAAATTGTTACGGAAGGTAATAAATTCAATCAATTTGTTGGGAAATATTACAGATATAATAATATACAGTTACCAAAGTAGCCTTTTCAGTCTTTTAATGTTATGTTTAGTCTTTAAATGTTAATCTACCAGGTGCCAAATGTTATTTGCCTACCACCTTTCTATATTTTTATTAATTTTCTTACCGTTTATGGTTTTTATTGGTCCCACCTGGTCTTATTGACCCCACCTGCTATAAAATTTGTTACCAATTTTTTATTTAGTAGTCAGGTTAACACAAATTAGAAATCGGAAAATCTGATATTCAACTTATGGGTGCGTATTTCTGAAATTTTATTTACAGACATACATAAGTATTTAAATCTGTAAATCCCCGAAGAAGTAGACAAATGTCTATTTAACACCCATGTTTCGTCAACTATGTATGATTTTCGGTCCCACGTAATAGCGGGCGAGCCACAGATTGCCGTCTAGCGGGCACATTGCCTTGGTGCAGGAAGCAGGAAAGAAGCAGGAAGCGGAAAGTAGGAAACATTATTTATTATTTAAATTACAACAATATTTTATTTTTAGTTCTACTGTTTCTCTCAATAGTATGCCTTCATATATTTAAAAATATTATCTTACTGAATTATTATGTGATTAAACGCTTACTCATAACTATTACATACTAGATCTTGAGGTTAATAAGTAATTCGATTTTAACTCATTGGAACTTTTCCCTATTAAAATCGAATAATTTAATGACAACTATTAAACAATTTTTGAGGGTCGATTACAAAATATTGAAGGCCTTAAATCTAGTTTAAATATTACAGAATCGTTTATTAATGTTACTTGCCTGGTATTAAAGCTAACAATCTAGAGGCAAAGCAATTTCAATTAATTACACCCTTCATAAAACATTATGATAAATATGTTTTCGTTGTAAATGAAGGTGGCGTACTATAATATTATTTCACAGGAAATGTTCTGATTATTTTGGTGTAAAATAAATATGCTGATTGCTAGCATTACTGAACAAATATACATACGTACGGTCGATAAGGTGTATTGTACATATAGGTGCAACTGTATCTCCTTTGTCGACTGTGCGATTGGTTACATCCTTACACCGTCATTCTCCTAGCAATTTCCTAGACGCGTTTGAAGCTTGTAGTTTGGACCCTGGGATTCGCTTATTAATTTGTAATTGGTTTATTGATATTCACACTGTTTGCACTCCTAACCCTAAGAGAGAACATCTTTTATTTAGCAGGTGTGCCGACTAGCAGGTGACCCCATAGGTGTTGAGAGGTTCCTGCGTCCTGTACATCCTTTTTTCCCTTTAGGTAACGTAATAGTACCTAAGTGAAAAAATGAAGTCATTTTCAATTCAAAATTATGAAAGTATAGGTAGGCTATTTTTCGGTCGCCCTAAACCTTATCTACCCAGTTGGTCGTACTTTCTTATAATATCAATATTTATCTGAACCGAATCATCCTTACACTATCCCCATAAAAACAAGATTCCAGTCCTTCCAAGAACAGCTAAGTTGCAAATATGCTTGTGAAAGTAGTTCAAATATTTTTATAAACAAGAATCTTCAACAACCCATCTAAATTCAGTTTGGGACAGCCAAGAAAGTTTCAATATAAAACAAGCAAGGCGGTCGTTCAAAATTCACTGATAAGTACTTAATGCATATTCTGGAATTTTATTCTGTACATTGATTTAAAGCACAAACATTTTAATGATCAGATAAAGTCATATCGTTTATTCCAGATACATAATTAAAACATGACGACAAATAAAATAAAAACTTGTTTAGTAAATGTGTGGTAGAGAAGAAGATAACTTCTTAGGTCACAATCGGAATCTAAAAAAAGAACACCAGATGAAAAACTTCCATTTGTATGTCAAACATGGCGACAAATTATAAAAGGTTTTTGGTACAATTCCTCACATAATTGCTATACTGATGTTTGATATTTAATCATAATACTTACTGTCTTCTGCTCTGAGACTAATTAATTATATGCGTAATTAAAGAGTAGCCGTTTTATAAAAGCTTTAATCAGAAATATTAAAATATTTAGCAACCTAATTACATCAATTAACCACCTTATGTTTAGCGAGGACCTTGGTCGCTATTTACATAAGCAGTGGTTACAAAACAATATCATCTTGATTTATGAGGCATGTCGAGTTGAGCTCGTTTATTTTATCGTTTACATCAAAATCTTATGAAGTTGACGTCTCATTATTACTTTCTTAAACTTTCTCAATGACATTTTCTTGGTATTAGACCAGATAATTTTCATAGCTGCCGGCATTGTTCCAATATTCAGGGAACCATACTCGTGAGCGACCTCCAAGGTCGAGGGTCTAGTTCCATTTCAATCAGGTCAAGTTGTTCATTTGAATAATTTTGCTTTCTATTTGAATAATGGGACGAAATACGAATTCTTTTATTGAAAGTGAAAAATGGAAATGGATTTTTGCGGAAATAATCAAGAAACGTTCGTTTCGTGTTCTTTATTTCAAATAAAATAATTGCTTATATTCTTACAGACCTTATACCAGATTACAAAAAAAATTGTGCGAACTGATTTAATTACATATATGTGGCCATCTTGAAGCCAGAGATGGTCTTGAGTCGGCTGGGGTGCGAGAGATAATGTTATTGGCTATCTCACCTCCAGCAACTGAAGACCCAAGAAGGCGTACGAAACAATTTCATCTTGTTCCATTCCATGCAATCACCGCCACCTCTCCCGGCATCCCATCGCTGTAATCTAAATATAATATTTCTTTGCTGTTGTATAATTTATTTGAGAATAGTTATGGTTGAAGATGACCGCTCTTCTTCATCTTAGCGTTAATCCCAGTCGTATCCGAAGCTTTCAGCTTGGAGTCTGGGGTCTGCTTTACCAGGTTAACTGTGGATTTGTAAAGATTGCCATAGATGTTCGTATGGCAACCGGGACCTACGGCTTAACGTTCTCTCCGAGGCACGACCAGACCAATTCATATACCCATATTCATGCATACAAATATTTACATTGAGCGGGGATTGAACCCGCGCGGCCGCGCCTTCTGTTTAACGGCCGGGTTCAATACGCCACGGAGGCTGTCACTTATAGCTGAGTTTCGTAGATCAAACGTAGCATGATCAAGCATATGGAGATGTATATGATTGCTTAAGTAGTCTAACAACTGGATAAATTATATTTAATAATGTTCCTTTGACAATGAGCCTGAAAATTGAATAGGTAAAGAAGAATATTATACTAGAAATTTATGTGACTGCTTTTTCAAAGAAAAATTGTCAGTGAATTATTTCTAAGTTTCTAAATGAAAGAAGAGAATTTATGACTTATCCATTGAATAAATCCTTATCTATGTAATATTTCATAGACATAAATGTTACCATATAATTTGATTTCATCTGAAACTAAACCGATTGAAAATAAATCTTAACTACCTAACTATAACATTATAAATGGGAAAGTTTATGAAAACGTTTCGATGTTTGTATATTAGTTTATAGTTAGTTAGTTAGTAGTATCTGGCTGAAATTAATCCAGGAATAGAATATAGTCCTCAATAATACTTAAGCTACTTTTTATTAGAATAAAACATTCTACTTTTCACTTTTATCTATGAACTTATTCTCTTAAAAATATATTCTGGGTTCCCAAATAAAAAACCACATTATCTGAATGTTGATTATGATGGGAAATGTTTGCTGAAATATTGACTAAAATAATAAACGTATCGTCACATAATTATGGAAATTTAATACTGAAATAATTTGGTTTTTACCTGCTTTTTTATTCATAAACGTCACTGTCGCGTATACGAGTATCATTCGCATTTGAGTGATATTAACCTCAATTTTTCAGAAAATTACAATGTTATGGCACGTTAATTTGACTTCATCTCGCCTGATTTACCATAAGGTGAGCTTACGCTAAGGACAAAGTTTCAGGAAAGAACTCACAATAGTAACATAAATATAATTATTGTATGTATAACTTACGATACTGTTATAGATACACTTACTTTCAAGTGAACCGTATCATAATAATAATAATATAGTTTGTAATAATTTAGTCTAGGTCTGTTGTGTATCAAATAGTAGTGTGATAAAAGAATCGCCATTTAATTTTCAATTCACTCTAATGTTAAAATTTCCAGAATAAGGCTTTCAACTGGCTGAGAAGTTGCCAAAACTGTGACCGGACTGTTCAGTGACATTTTTTAGTTAAAAATAAGTCTGGACTAGCGCCAAACGACCATAAAGTAGCTTTTGGGTAATATTTTTCTCTAGCTAAGCATTGTAACAAATCAGCAGTCAATAACGTATAGAAGATTAAAGTATTTATCTGAAGAATGGTGAAATGGTGGAATTACAATTTCTTCATTTTTATTAAATCAAACTTATAAATAATAATAATAATACTTGGGTATGTCACAGGCGTTACGCATCAATGAGGTCGACATGAAACAAATGTTACAGGAACGTTTCTTTGGCCGCCTGTAAAAGGTACTTAACAGTCTATTGTCAGATGGTAACAAGGTACGTGCCTATAACAGTTGGGTCATGCCACTCTTGGTGTACTCTTTTGGCATACTCAAGTGGACTCAGACTGAACTCGATACCATCGATGGGAAAGTCCGAACTCAGTTGACTGCATTCTGAATGCACCACCCACAGTCGTCAGTCATGAGATTGTACATCCCGCGGAAATGTGGGGGTCGAGGTTTTTTAATGCTAAGACCCTTCATAATTAAATTAAATTAAATTAAATAATCATTTATTTCAGACCATAGTTTCAGTCCATAGGGTTAATATATTAGTAACAATTTGCTTAAAATTATTTTAGTATTGTTAGTATTAAAGAAATACAAATTCATACATTGCCGTTTACAGCCCTTACCCAATGTTTTTGGATAGGGCAGTCAAACCTGTGAGCAATGACTTTCAGAATGCTGTTGTTTGTGCTGCGCAAGCGCTGCAGCAGGGAAGCAGCTTTTTTGCGGATTATCACCTTAAACCCGTCTGTTTGCATTTCGGCTAACATTACGGAGGCACTGCAGCGCCGTGGCAGCCCCAACAACATTCTGAAAGCATTGTTGTACTGGACACGCAGGGTGTTGTAGGATCGCTGCGTGTAACTCACCCACAGGCCACTCGAGTAAAAAGATTGACAATATGCCTTAAAAAGCGATATCTTAACTGGTACTGTGCATCGAGTGAATCTGCGAGCCAGCATATTGCTTCTCACCGCCAACGCCCTGCGCTCTCTCTCTATGTCCTCATCATCTTTGAGGTCATTAGTCAGTATATGACCTAGATATTTAAATTTGTCAACCAGCTTCAGGGCAACGCCGTTAAGGTATACAGGAGGCACCGATCGACGTTGGCCTAGCCGAAATACAAGTAGTTCACTTTTCTTCGAATTATACTTAAGACCATGCGTCTCCGCGTATGCCTCACATATACTCAATAGCATTGTGTGTGCAATCTCAGAGACTACTTTCTTAAGTCGAACGTGGACATGCATCGTGATGTAGTCAGCGTAGATACCGGGCTCACCCCGCTCGGTTTGGCTAAAGAGAAATAGCACTGACAGCTGCAGGGAGGTATGGCAGAGTAAGCAGCTACATGGCAGGTTCTATCGGGCCCTACACAGGCCCGAAGTAGATCTACTGGCGTCCGTGTCCTGGCTACGTTTCAGTGACCTTTTTGGGGAAACTGAAGGTTTTGTCTGAGCAATTGCGGACGAAGTTATCAAGACGGATAACTACCGGAAGTATATCATGAGGGATGGCACAATTGACATTTTTCGAGCCTCTCACCAATCTGGTGTATCCCTCAGGCATATTAGTTCCGGTTGTTCTCGTCTTGCTAACGGCGAGTACTTGCACAGACATAATCAAGTAGCCAGGATAATCCATCAGCGACTTGCTCTGAAATACAACCTTGTGGATCAGTAATGGACTGATAGCAAAGAGCCTCGACCAACATCTAAAGAGGCTCGGGTTGGATGGTTGGGTCAAGGCCCAGATGCAGAAGGCAGTGCTCCTTGATACGGCGCGCATCGAGAGGAAGTTCCTTTCTCTGGAGCCCTAACCACCGGTAGCTTGGTCCCTGTACCCGATGCCGGTGGGGTACTATTTTTTATATTTTTAAATAGATGTTTTTTTATATGTATTTAAAAATATAATTTATACTAGCTGTCCCGGCGAACTTCGTACCGCCAATTTTTAAAAAATAGATGTTGGCCGATTCTCAGACCTACTCAATATGCTCACAAAATTTCATGAGAATCGGTCAAGCCGTTTCGGAGGAGTATGGCAACGAAAACTGTGTCACGAGAATTTTATATATTAGATGTTTTATTACAATGAATAAAGAGGAAATAATAATGAATATTCCATAACATTCTACACAACGCTATTTAGACCCACGGTAAGCTTAGTAAGTAGCTTGTATGGAATCTCGAATGCGGATAAACATACTTAGATACCTACATTTTTTTCGTAAATATATACATGGAAAATACACAGACCAATGCAAATACCCATGTTCATGCATATAAATATTTGCACAGAGCGGGGATCGAACCTCCTACCTCCTGCGTAGCGGCCGCATTCACTACCGCCACGCCACAGAGGCTGTGACTTATAGCTAGTACAATAGGATATTGATTTATTGCCGGTGGGTTGTGGAGGTCAGATAGCAGCCATTCACAGGAAATATAGAAGCTTAGCCAAATACGCAGCTAGAATGGAAAGTAGAGACCTCTGTCTCCGAGGCTGGAGGCTTCGGATATGACTGCGATTAATACAAGGATCATGAGTACAATAGGAATTGAAGTAGGATTTCTAGTCCCCAAAAATTTAGTGGCGGCCCATATATTATAGATTAGGAAAACAATAATAAAACTACTTAATGGGAATGACATTAGGTAATAAATCAAACATTTAGTACACAAACAAATCAGGTACAGGTATTGATATATTAAAAACTATAGATATGTTCGAAAAACATCGGAAAAAATGAAATGCTCAAGTGAGACTCGAACTCACGACCTTTCCCTTACAGGGAAACGCTCTTCCAACCGGGCTATTGAGCCACACCTGAATCATTTCAAATTTTCCTTCTCTTTATTATCCTTCTTTAAGGGCGACGGTGGAGCCATCTACCAACATTCTTACGAACTGTTGGAAAGTCGAACTTAAAAGTTAGCAATAAAAAATCATTCAAATATAGATATGTTGTTCACACTCTAAATTAATGTCAAAAAAAAAAAAAAAAATGATGGTCATCATTTTTTCCTCCAATCAGGAGACGCGGCAACGTGCTGCGGAATAAAATGATAAATCACGTAGGTATTAAATAATAAATTAGTAATAATAATATTATTTTTGATATAAATTATAATAAAATACATATAAATTTATAATATTGACGTATTATTAGTAAGTAGCAATTTTTTTTATATTTAGGCCTATTTATACGTTTGGTGTATGCTTACTTGCTGCTTCCAAACAAAACAACGTAATTCTGTCGACGGAGCGTCGGCGTCGCTCTCAAGCTACGACGCCATGCGTACCGCATGTTACATTTCTTAAAAATGGTGACAAATGAATGAAAATTTTGAAAACTTACGCGTGCAATACACCTCGTGGATAGTGTTCAGTACGCTGGGCTGCACAAGCAACACATCGTATTTTGAAGCGTCTATGAAGCTACGCCTCCGTGGACAGTGGGCCTTAGTAATTGCGCCATTTTTGGCCGCTGCCATGTTCCTGAATGACATATCCATAAAATATAATACATCTTTGGGTACAGGTATTGATTTTCCTCAATCAGTATTACTATTACCCTAAAGAGCGATCATAACCTTTTATCCTTAAGATGTGTACGATTTAAATTCCTAACAATTAATTTTCGAAACTATATCAGGAATTCCCTATAAACAATTAAATGTTTAAACAATAAAATCTCTTCAAAGTGTTTTTCCTTAATAAATATATTAAAAGCTGATGTATATTATCCTTGTTTTGTATATTAATTGAATTCAGACACGTATTACATAATTGTTGTATTTAAATTCATTATTATTTGTTTATGTTTCGGAAACTGCTGTAATAATTTGGATGACAATGTTTAGTATTTTACTTTTGCATTTTTACAATATTTGTTTTTCCTGAAAAAAAAAAAAAGATATATTTTGCACATTTTTTCCTAAAAAAGGCGCGGTAGCCTAGTGGTATGGGTAATGGACTGCTGAGACGAGGTCTCGGGTTCGATCCTAGGTTTACCATTGCACACACCAATGACTTTTCGATGCTTTTCGAAGTAATATGTGTATTTATCGCAAGTTTATAAGTGCCCGGTTAACAGCAATAGGCTCGCCACCTATTTGGGACCTAAATATAAACTGGCAAAATGTGGGTGCTAGCACCTCTGCCTACCCCTTCGGGGAATACAGGCGTGAGTTTATGTATGTATGTATGTATGTTTTTCCATTAATTTTATAACCATGCCCGGAATTCCAAATAAACAATTAAATATTTAAACAATTAAAATCTGTTCACGGTGTTTTTCCTTAATCAATATATTAAAAGCTGATGCATAATATCCTTGTTTTGTACTTTAATTTTTCATTTAATTCAGGCACTTATTACATAATTGTAGAGTTGAATTTCAATTCAATACTCTTTTTTTTTGTTTCGGAAACTGCTGTAATAAATTGGATGATAATGCATAGGATTTAACTTTTATATTTTTGCAATATTTGTCTTTTCTGAAAAAAAAAAAAAAGATTTTTTTCAATGAATATAGCTTGCTTCATTTACTACCAAGTACCTATTTGAGGTATTTGTATGCGTTTAGTTGCGTTTGGTCAAATAAGCATTCGGTCCAATTGTCAAAAACAGGAAAATATCGCGGACTTTCTATCCGGTTTCTGGGTGGTTATTTTTTTTATTCTAACATAACCTAACAACCCTTCTAACATAACCTATCCAAGTCGTTTTTTGGCAATTGGACCAAACGCGACTAAACAATTTGTATGTTAATTGTATTTGGTATTGAAGTTATTTTACTAGTACTTGAAAACCTTGTGAGAAGGTATAAAAAAAACTTCCCTTATTACCCATTTTACTTTTGAATCAATAGCTAATTAATTCTAAGTAACATCGTTCAAATTCCTACATACCATTATAGTAACCTGCATCAGTATTAAGAAAAATATAGGCAACTAATTTAGTTACTAAATTTACATAATTGTAATAATGTATGCCGTTACCAAGGTTTTGTGTTATAAATAAGGCTCTGAGAGTACGACAAGAAACTGCAAAGAAAACAATTCACTTAAATCTTAGAATAGTTTTTGTTGAAATGCGGCACTAACTGTTAAAGCACTCCGGCTTGGAATATAGGCTTATAGAACCATATCGTGGGTTTCAAACTATAGGGAGGTGTACATTGTACATATAAGCAAATCAAATAATTTATTTGCTTTTAAAAGTAGTTATGTTCGTCTCTTTTATGTTAGTTTATTGTATATTTTTGGGACCATGGCGCAAAACACTATCATACATTAAAGTCGTGTTTGACGGACACAATGATCATAACCTAATTTTATCTCTTTGCTTAAGTCCTGATACGTCAGAGGCTAAAACAAATAAATTAGGGTTGGGTTTGACAAATACAGGTACTTCGAGAATATAGTGGGACGGCAATGTCAATATATTATATTTTTTTAAATAGGGCAAGTAGTTGTCAGTTGCTTTTAGTGACAACATTGCCCTTACACAACGTGTCTGTGCCTTTTTTTTATCGTGCGCAAAGTCCCCGCGGAGCCGGTGGAGGCGGTTATGTCGGACTCGAACCGACTAAAACGCACGCCGTCTTGGGTCCTTGGTTGCCAGAGGTGAGATTGCCGAAAGCATATCTCTCGCACCCCGGCAGGAATGCTTCAGTATGAATTATTGGTGCCAGTTCATGAAGTGCGTATACTGATTTACTGATCCTCTTACATAACTGCTCTATATGTTGTTTCCATGTTATTTTACTGTCGATTGTTACGTTATTTTGTGAAATCGACTTGTTTCATGGAATGGCCAATTGCACATATCTGTAGATTTCCCATAATTGGAATCTACAGGCTGAAATGCATGAGCGTTGTTTTTCCTATACGAGCTTTAATATTATTTATGTCTAGCAAATCGAGAACAGATTTTAGTGACTGGTTTATAGCACTTCCATAGGTGTCCCTATTATTACATTTAATTGTATTGTACTATCGTCTGCAAAGAGTTCTAGGTTTTTGGTTACATTAAGTAAATGATTAATGTATAGTAGGAAAAATAGACGGAACGTATAGTTCTAGAGGATGAAGCCGCATCAAGTAATACTAAAGTAGTACCATCTCGCTTGCAATTGCATAGAGTGTGAGCGAAATGGTATTACTTTAGAACTTACATATTACTTTATGCGGTTTCAATCGCTAGTTCTGTACATTCCATCTTCATTCTTTCAGTTCCAGTATTAAGCTACATTACACCAGTTATAGTCTCTGGAGCTGTAGAGGACTACGAAGTCTGCTGGACTCTAGAGGATATACAGCATAAACACACAACTAAATTCAGGTTCAAACTTAAAATAAACGTGTTGTGCATTTTATGTATTTTTGATGTACAATACAACTTAACTCTCAGCAATATTTCAATATTCAATATTCACTACACATATTCATTTCGAATATAAACGAAAGGAGTAAAATCAACATTATGAGAATAATTAACAATGATGTAAAATAAAACACGTGGGCAAATTATTTTGTTTTTAATGTTGCCTATCCATTTTATTTTAGGATCTGTATCTAAATTTCACAAAAATAATCTTCTCTTTAATCAACAAATAGTACAATTAACAACACCTCAAGTAATGTAAAAGAAGCCTTTTAAACTAAAAGAGTACCTACTTATTTTCAAACGCTCATTACTGATAATTTTTTACAAAGTCTGTGAAAAATTTGAAGCTATTATATTCAAGGGAGAGCCGCTTCTTTTTGTTTAAAACACTTTGATCTTGGGATAAAATCGCAATAAAACACTCATTTAAAATGTTCACTTAATATCGTCTTTATTTAAGGCAATTTTAGGACTGTTATTTTAAGCGAAGACTACTTTTTCATTTTTTCGTTCAGTTAAAGACAGATTATTATGACGGAATTTGTTGAAAAATATTTAGTCTGAATTTTTATTGGCTTGTCGTCATAATCACAGTGATAGATGAGTTACTAACTCCTCATTGTATACTATAATACGGGGGGCGGGTTGTTTCATAGAATTGGTTAAAGTACGCAGGTACAACCCGTTGACTTTTCGTTAAATTAACGTTGACGCGTGCGTAAATAAGTAGTATATAAACCGTTGAAAATACATGGATGACTTTGTCACTGAATAAATAGGTTATGTACCGCAGTGTAGTCGCTTTGACCCTAAAGTTCGTTCTATTATTTTTTTCTTGATAACGCTTACCTTGGCACGGGTGCAACTGCCGTTTGACTAACCATCACGCAACCTTAAGACGAAAGCCTACACTAGAGTTATTAACTAGCGGGTACCAACCAACAGGCGAAGTCGCAGCTTTTGAGTGGTACCCATCCTAATGCTGAACTATTTCAAATTGTTCAGCAGTAATATAGATCTATCCAGAATAGTAGGGAGACGAAAGAATCACAATATCTTGTACCTATCCGACGGACGTAGCGACGACGGGTCCAATTGTATTTTATTCTTTAGTGAGTGCAGTCTATTGACGAACTGTATATCGCTCAAGTGAACTGCAATGCAACAAGAGCAACAGTGTATGTTATGGAAGATAGATTTACATAAATACAGAAGTGAGAGTATCAGGGCACTGCAATAAAATAAAACATTTAGCACAGATTAAATATCTATTCTATCGTTTACAGACTGCTTATTTTTGTAGCCGGCGCGGCGGCGGTAAAACTAGGCAGCAATTAACTACTTCATGACTTATAATACTTATATACAGTTAAATGTTTTCCTATCCCTAAGGGTATTTTATCAGAAACGCTGTAATACTTTCTCTTTTATTTGCTAATGCGAGCTCATAATATCTATTTTCATCGACATGTTCCACACTTATATGGATGTCGCCTCAGATGTTACGCTAAGCGTTAACATGGATTTCTATTATTTGTTATAAAACATACAGGGCTTTTAGTAATAAAAGAAATACAGTTTAGTAGATAATTTACTTCAGGAATCTTTATATATCCCCGAAGGGGTACTGTAATACCCACAATCTGTCAATTCGTATCTATAAAGTAAATTTTGAAATTTTACCTCGTAACAAAGTGAGAACATGTCTCATGGTATAAGTGAGATTTTTAGAAAAAAAAATAGGAAAAACATCTTTTTAGACAGAATTTGAGAATTTTCCTTACTCGTTCTGTACTATAAAAGTGATAGTAGGTACCAAGTAAATTTTTTAGAGTTTGAGGTTGATTGTTATTTTCAAAAAAAAGGACAGTACTGAAAAATTCTGTCAGCAACAGAATTAATGAGCGGAAAATTCCTTCAACTTTCGTAGAAAAATACAAAACACTTATTTGAATAAAAACTGTAGTAACATTAATTACAAAAGTTTTACAGCGTCGTAAAGTTTAACGTAATCATAGCTCTGAGCACTTTAATTTCACATTTGTTTTGTTCGAAAGTACTTTTAATAAAAAAAATAAACGCCAGTTTCACCTTAAAAATACTTTTTTATTGTATTCAGCAATGAGACCATGACATTCAGTAATGTTAACATACCAATAACTTTCAGTTAATAGAACGCCTCTTACCCGCAATGATTACTATTCATATTCGCATTTACAAGATTTCGTATAGAGAGAAATAATTAACTCAGCGCTATTATTAGATTTTTGAAGTTTTATAAATATGTTCCACTAGCTGTTTCCTGCGACTTCGTCCGCGTTAGGTTCGGAATAGCTCGAACCAATTTATTAAGTTAATTAATCCTATAGACACGTCAAAATACAAAATACGAAATGGAGCCCGCAAAAGCGCTCGTGATTAAAAGAAGGATGCGCCCAGACCTGTACCCGGCGCAAAAGTTTCCTCTCTGGATTGCGATGGCCAACCTCTGCACTAGGTACGATCCAGCACGATAGTCACCTGACTTCTCTCCAATCCTAGGCCCGATGTCCTCCACAAATTATTTTGGCCTCCACACCCCAACAGCCCAGCGCCTCCACCGCAAAGGGAAAGAATAAATACCGGGTCTGCAACGCCTCGTACTTGATCCACTTCCCGTCAGCCGCAGCCTCGGCAGCCGCGGCCGGAAACCGGACCGTACAGCCGAGGTGACTCAGAGCGACAGTGCTAACGCACGTGGCGTCCCACAACAGGCACTTGCCGCTCTTCCAGGGCACTAGAGTCATGCCATCGGGTCGGTTAAGTTAAATTATCGTTATATTTTCAATGACTAAACCTTAAGAAATTCTTGTTTGATAAATAATAATTACAGGGTTTAGTTTACTACTGAAAAACAAACATTGCGAAAGGTTTGCATAAATTAACTAAATCATAATCATGTATCCACATTTAGTAATGTTCATAAATTTTCATTATTTAAATATCCTTTCTTCCTCCCAGCTCCTTAGAGCACACAAAAGTTGTTGGAGTAGAAGGAGAAGAAGTGTGGAGTTGGTAGGAAGCACTTGCGAACTGAACTATTTTCACACCGGAACAGTGCCGAGCAGCTTTGCTGAGTCAATTGCTGATGGTTTCGGTTTTATGTTAGATGAAAGCACTCATTTTATCGACCACAGCCACATCATAGTACGTTGCCTTACACTTAGGTGGAGAAGTACAGTGGGCAAGAGAGCAAATGCAGCATTGACTGGGATGGGAGTCGTCAGTCACAAAGTACTTGCGAGTGGTCAATATAGCCTCATTTTGCTATATTGCAGTGGTCAACTGGATTTTATTTCCACGCAGCCGATTTCTTTTGGTCTGATAAAATGTACCAGAACTGGCTATTTCTCTGCCGACATTTACTCTCTTTTGTATAAATAGGAGTAGGGGTATCTTTTGTATTAATCACTGGTTGCTTCGTCTTGGCATACTATTCTCATCTCTGGGAAGGCTCTACGCACTTATTATTAGATACTTATTAGATGCGTTAGATAAGATTGCGGCGGTACGCATTGGTAGTTCTCAAGTTACTAACATTTCACAATCTCTGCAGTTGCGTTGGAAGTAGTCTCTCTGACTAATACCACGGCGAGTTAAAGAGCTCATTAGGACTCTTTCTACTAATCCTTCCTTTTTATCCAGAACAATACGTGCTGGACAGTGGCGTTACTCAAATAAGGATAAATAATACAGCCCGAAACCAAGCGGTTTGGAATTTCTTTTCTTTATCGCACGGTAAAGAACTACATTGCTCTACCTACGCGCGCGCCGCTTGGATTTGTGAAGTGGTAATGAAGGCAAAAGGGTACAGGAGAGGACTACTACTCTCCCATCTCCCAGACTATGCAACGGGCGTCACGAGAACGTGCACTGATCTTCCTCCATGAGCGCGGATTTAATGGTGATGGCATTACACATGGTGATGGCTTTACAAGCCAACTTACAATACTAAGGTTTATTGCCAGGAATGGCGGCGACAACCCCTTATAAACCATTTAAACGGTCACTGGCCTGATTGGCAAACAGATCCAGCGATTTGGGCAACAATGACACACGCCGGCAGTTGCTGTATGGCGACTCTGCACTCAGGACTGGCCGCAGCTGATGAGAATTTTTTGTCAGGGGAAGGAAAAGGCAACAGCTGGTCACTAGCTTCTATACATAACAAGCTTTATGTGCCCATCGGTTTCAAGTGCTTCTAACCTGTTTTTTTCATTACTTCAGCAATTTGCAATAGGTACTTAGTTTTATTTAATTTAAAATGTGTTTGCTTAATCCACTTATTTACTTGTTATTAGTATTTGTACCAAACGCAATATATTAGGTCCTTACATATGAAATTGGCGTTTTGTATGGGAGGAACAAAAAGTCGAATATTTTTAAATATAATATATTTAATTAATCAAAGTATGAACCATTGTTTTCTATGCACTTTTGCCATCTCATAGGTAGTTCATTGATCCCTTTACTAAAAAAACCAGTCGGACGGGAATCAATAAAATCTGTGAAGGCGATTTGGACTGCCCCATCAGAGTTGAATTTTTTCCCTTGCAAGAAGTTGTCCAAGTTTCGAAAAAAATGGTAATCTGTTGGAGCAAGGTCCGGGGAGTACGGAGGATGTCTTAGACACTCCAATTGAAGCTCTTCTAATTTGGTAGCCGTATGTTGTGCGGTGTGTGGTCTAGCGTTGTTGTGAAGCAGCAGTGGCGTGGAGCGATTGACCAGCCTAGGTTGTTTAGCCGCTAGCTTTTCCGTCATTGTTTGCAATTGCTGACAATAGACATCAGCCGTAATAGTCTGGCCAGATTTGAGATAACTGTAATGAACAATACCGGCACTAGTCCACGCTCACAAGTAACTTTTTTGGGGTTAATTTTCGCTTGGGGCAGGATTTGGCTGGCTGGCCAGGATCCAACCATTGCACTGAGCACTTCCGATTGTCGTAAAGAATCCATTTTTCATCACAGGTAATGATTCGGTTTAAAATACCTTCATTATTGTGCCGGTTCAGTAATGTAACGCAGCCGTCGACGCGCGTTTGTCGGTTTGCTTCAGTCAATTCGTGAGGTACCCACCTTTCAAGCTTTTTAATCTTCCCAATTTGCTTCAAGTGAATTAAAACAGTTTTATCACTAACACCACAGCCTGCAGCTAACTCGGACGTGGTTTGCGATGGATCCGCTTCCACAATAGCGTTCAATACTTCATTATCAACTTGGGTCTCAAGCCGTCCACGGGGCTTGTTCTGCAGGTCGAAATTTCCAGAACGAAAACGTTAGAACCAAAAACGAACTGTGTTTTCTTTTGCAACATGACCGCCATAAACATCATTCACCTTTCGAGTCGTTTCCGCAGCACTAGTGCCACGGCGGAACTCGTATTTGTAAATAATGCGATATTTTAAGTTTTCCATTTTGTAAAATGAGTGACGCAAACAGAAAAAAATTGAAGAAAAAAAACAAATGAATGACGGTCATCGAAGCACAAATATATGAGTAAATAGCTGTACAAATTTGAATATTCCTTACCAAAGAGGAGAAAATCGTGATTAAAGTGGCCAGTACGAAAAACGCCAATTTCATATGTAAGGACCTAATATTTCATGCGAAATACTATATTCTCGCGTGCATGAACAGCGGATTAAAATAAAAGCAGTAGTAAACATTATTACCTTGTTTATATAGCCTTACATTCTTACATTATTATGAACCCAACCCTTGAAACGTCAGCTTAAATAAAGCCTTTAAAATAGGAACGATGGCTTTCCATGGTGTAATAATTAAAGTAAACATGAAATAGTAATATTATGTTGTTGATGTACTAACTGTACCCGCAACTTCACCTGCATGAGCTAAAATCACTGTTTTATCTTAAAATTTTCGACAATATTCACAATTGCATATTTTTATTGCTTTCGTTTGGCTTCTATAGGAAAGACTGCCGTTTTATTTACCAAAACCTAGTAGAAAGCCCAGAACTAGTACGAGGATATTATCACACAATCAGCAGGTATATCGGCTTGTAGGTGAAGCCGTCTTGGGTCCTGGTGATCTTAGAACTCAAATACAATGCACCGTTAAGCCGTCGGTTCCTATTAGATCTATGGTATCTCAGTATCTTAATAAATCAATGTTTAATCTATTTCAGTTATGATATCACAACCATTTTCTTACTTTCTTTTGTTTAATTGAAAGTACCTATATAGCGAATGACACTACAGTAAAAATATTTTTAATCATAGTTTTCTCTCTCTTCTCCAGAAACCACAATTTCTATTTTACCGTGCCGAGTACAATAAGATATAAACTCTGAGATATTTATGACACGACCGTAAAATGGCATGAATAGAAATTCAAGGGATGAAAAGAAATAAAATTGTTGTATTGTATGCACGTCCTATTAAAATACAAACTTCTGTTTAAGTTACGCTTTCACGCCTTTACTGACTGCAATAGGCTAATTGATATCAATGGATTAGCCTATTGTAGTTCTTTTTTTTTCGTGCGGAAATCCCCTCGGATACCCCAGAAGCCGGGAGCCGGAAGGGGAGGTTATGTCGGACTCGAACCGACTAAAACCGCACGCCGACTGTGGGTCGTGGTGCTAGGCCAGTTGTCACAACGTCATAGGTGAGGTTGTCATCGACTTATCCCTCGCACCCCGGCTGACCCAGGGCCATCCCTTACGGTCTGGCCCTCCTCGGAGCCTATTGTAGTTCAATGCTGGACACATAACTCTCCCAAAAAGCACCATTACTAAATAGATCTTAGAATAGTACAAGGAGTTTGGAGAAACAAATAGGTTAATAACATTTGGTCACTTTTCGTCAGGCGAAAATGTTGCTGTGGGTTGCAGTAGATGTATTATAATTTCATGGTGAGTAACTTAGCTCTGCTTCTGCTGGTTTCCGGCAGGTTCCCCCTCGTCAATCAGCAGGTGTACCTGCTTTTAAGTAAAGTAGACTCTGATCCTGAAAATGAACCCCTATATCTATATCCTAATCGTATTAATGTTAAGATAATCTATTTGTCTCTAAAACACAACAAAGCTACGTCTTCTTGAAAATAATTCCCTCTAAATTCCTTGTGTATTTAAGCCCCTCGTGTTTCTACTTACAAATGTATTGGGAATTTTCTAACAACATAAGCATTTATTGTTGAGCAAATTACTTCCGCATGAAAGTTTTGTTTGAATTGTTTTGTTTGCTAAATCTATTTGCTGATTCTACAATCTCTCTAACACCAAGTAACTTGATTATTCTTAATGAAGGCAATATTTTAGTAAATTATTTTGACGAACAACTGAAACTTTAATTACAATGAACTAGAAATTGTTACAATGTTTGTGTCTCCCCATGACTATGGCTGTTGAAAAATAAGTAAAGCATCAGGGTCAGTGTAAATAATAAAAACATAAAATAATATCACATTAGAAACCGTTAATATACCACCTTTAGTACATTTTACTTCAAAAGTACGGTGAAGTATAAATTCATCGCTTATACCATCACCTAGGGACAGGTAAAACAGTCTTCAAAAGCAGGCCTATCAATAATAATAAAAAAACTTGTTGGCATTGAGCTGGAAAGGAGGTAAATTTAAGACGCCAGATCTTAGTAAAGCTTTACCGCATCTTCGATTTTCAATACCAGGATGACACCTCTTCAATATTTCTTGTTCGAAAAGCGATTATGATTAATCGTTTACGTCCCCAATTTTGATATTAATAAAATACGCCAAGGAAAGAAGGTGACAAGGGGGCGCAAGATAGAGTAGTGACTGATCGACCGGTGTCGGGGGTTAAAAAAGCTTTTCGAAGTATACGTTGATGCTGATATACATACATGACATACATACTAATATTAACTTTTTGGGGTTCCTTATTCGTTTATACCAGGCCAATAACATTAAGTGAGTATAATTTAATAAAATCATCATTATGCTCTTTATCATCATCGTTACAGTCTCTATTGCATCCGAAAAACTCACTTCGGAGTTCGGACAACTTCGTTACAACTTTTACTCCTTCACTTCACATGGTGTTGGGCATCAATGGTGGTGAGACCATCGTTTTTCTGCTCATTGGCGGTAAGTGCAATGTATCATTTTCTTTTGTACCTTTCTGTTATCTCCTGGTCATGTTCTTTTTTTCGCAGCCATCCATCTCTTTTACTTCTAGTCTAATTTACTTTCAAGAACATACTTTTATGATTTGTAACAATATTACTTTCATCTCTTTTCTCACAGTAGTCCCCTACTTTTCTTAACAGCTGAAAAATTCGAATTTCTTCTGATGGTAAGCGATTAATCCACTTTCACATAAGCATCTCCAATGTCAACTTTCATTCCTCGCTTTTAAAATTAAGCATGAGGACCAAAATAATACAACAGGTTGTAATTTATCTATTTTCCTCGGTGATGTAATACTTTTCTAAATAATAATAACAGAATATAAAAAACAAGTCTCACAAAATAAACCAAATCTTCAAGAATTTACGTAATTGAAGTGAAAGTTCGTACAATTTTTTGAACGACCATTTATTATTGGGTAATTTATCTATGTCGTAAATTGTCCAAATTGTACACTAAAGTAGCGACAATCTATTAGTAGTGGAAGTATGCGGGATGAAAACAAATTGCCGAACAAGCCTCGCCCGCATCTAAGCCTTATGTTGCAGTCAATGTGCTAAATTATTGTTTTCCGAAAATGTTGCTAGCATTTTCTTAATTGATTTTTATAATCAAAAACTAAAATCAAGTCTAGCTTTATAATTGTTTGCAACTGTCTTATTATTTTCTCCTCCACCTATGAATCTCTAACTCAAGAAATAAGGCTGCTAGCCTTTCGTTCGTTCATTGTCATTCATGTAAGTACTGGGTATCAGGTGGAATTTTAGCCTCAAATGATGAAGAAGAAGCGCCATACCAAGGTATGGCACTTCTTCTTCATCCTAGCGTTAATCCCAGTTTTCAACTTGGGGTCCAAGTTAAAAACTGGAAAAAAGAGGGTTTACTTATCCAGTCTAGCTGCGGATTTGGCATATCTTCGACATTCTCTGTGAAGCGACTGACAACCCACGAGCGAAATATCGAAGCATTGTAGTTACACCAGTTGTTAGACTTTTTATGGCTCCAACTAGACGTTGACAAGTTATAAACCACGCAGGAGTTGGAGAACCCCTCACCTCCCTATAGAGAACGCCCTTAATTTCATCAAGGTCTTTTAGAAAATAGAAAGTACCGTCGTAATACTTGTCTTTATTCATTGATATAGATGAGTTTTACACGGGTAAAAATAAAGTAACCACAGAATTCATTCTGTGTTTCACTACAACATACCCTAATCTTAGTTACTTAACTCGCTTTGCCACCAATTTGTGTAATACCATATAGTTCCCATGTATTAATTGCTTTAATACTGAATGTGGTAGCGTCATTGTTATCTTCGTCACGAGTACTTATTACGTAAACATAAACCTATTGTCAATCTGATGGTTTGCCTATTTTCTTTTCACATTTCTTTAAAAATTAAATTATTCTTTCCCTTACCAGTTTCTTATGTTGTTACTATTTAGTGCCAAAACAATTAGTAGTCCAGTCAGGTGAATATGGTTAAATTAAGCCAGTTATTAAATTCAATAATATAACAGTTAATTATAACAGACTTTGGAGAATTTAATTTCATTGTAAGAAATATAATTGCATATTCAAAACTATGTTCGTGTATATTACATAATAATAGACATGAATTCGAATTATTGTTAAATATTTAATAACATTATTAACTCCCTACTATTCAACCCTTTTATCGATAAATACGACCTACTTCCAAACAAAGAAGGAAGTTTTATGTTTGCATTCAAAATGAGAGTGTGACGTCATGAATTGTAAAGGGTGTTCAGTTACATTAAGGGTTTAGTTTACCAGCACTATACTGTCCTTCTAATGTGTTGAGGATCCAAGTAAAAGCCACCACAAGGGTCGACATGACTTGCTGGAGTTTCAATGTATGGTGCAAGTTAGGGGTCAAAGTAAGTGTTGCGAAACAAAAAGTGAAGTTATTTCGCTGGACTTGTCCAGTGACTATTGTATGCATGATTTTATTACTATTTAAAATTTTATAAGAGTTTTGTTTGACGAGTTTTATGTATTTTTTTCCAAGTTGCTTTGCTTCCCTGCATTGTGCGGGGGCCTCAACCACCTGGTTTCTTTTTCTTCCATTATCATGTGCAGATAAAATTATAATTCGAAACCACAGGAAAAAGAGACCAAAGACTTTTTTTTCGTTTATATTGGCTATTTAGATTAGAATGAAACTTCGCTGACATATCAATGATAAATCATTATGAAAGGAGGACGTTTCGTAGCAAAATGAAAATGGTCATAATTTTCTTTTATTGTGAAATAATAATACTAAGCGAACCCATATTGAAAAATTATTTAGAAAATTAAATAGGAGTAGTAGCAGTAAGTAATAAAATAAAACCACTGACTAGGGTAAAATGGTGAAAAACGCCCTTTCGGCAAATATGCCCCACTTGTAGTTTAAAGCACACTGAACTGTCTATTGAAGTAGTTAGAATGCCAATAGATAGATGGCAGTAGTTCTCAAATTCGCTGAAGCGAGCGGCTGCGCTTCGTTTGTTGTTACAAAAAAAAACAAAATCTTTATAAAAACTGTTTGAACTGTGACACGAGTTACGTGGGTGAGTATTATTATGACTTTGTAACTTATTTAAGTAATATTTTTTAATGAGTGTTAACGATTAAAGTTTTTATTGGGAATATAAACTTCATAAAATTCCTAGAATTTAAGTACTTTTGAACTAGGCGTTGTTTCCAGGGGCATGGGGCGTATTTGCCATTACTTTGGGAAATACGCCCAAATTTTACAGGTGAAATATGCCCCAATTTTTAATGACCCTTGCATTGTTTTTTATAGATTAATTATGGGTAAGCCATATATAAGGAAGACATGCAGAGCATCGTGGACAGCAGAAGCTCTGGATGAAGCGTTGTCCAAGGTGTTAAGCAAAGAATTGGGTATTAATCAAGCCAGCAGGGAGTATGGCATCCTTAGACTTACGCATTGAAATAGCTTCGTCAAGTG
Source organism: Eilema sororculum (assembly GCA_914829495.1). Taxonomy (NCBI): domain Eukaryota; kingdom Metazoa; phylum Arthropoda; class Insecta; order Lepidoptera; family Erebidae; genus Eilema; species Eilema sororculum. The sequence continues at coordinate 8,927,793 of OU618532.1, forward strand.
AACAGACTGATATTGAAGAGAACTCTTGTATTGAATGTTTAGAAGATTATTATAATACAACACAGAAACAAGTAGACTGGATACAGTGTACAAGATGTTTAAAATGGTTACACGAAGATTGTACAATGTACAACAATATGTGTAACAAGTGTGGCCGTTACAATGTGCGACAGCAAAACAAGTAGCTATTTTTGCAAGTTTATGTTAATTTTCTTGAATTATTATTACTTTTATTAATATTCTTAGTATGGGGCATTTTACCCTGATACCTGGGGGAAAACGCCCTTTTCTATAGTTTAAAAAAAAAATGTGTAAGTTAAAAAATAATTAGATTTTCTAGTTGATTGACTAAATTTTATAAGGCTGACTAGTATATGTAACAGATGGTTCCTAATAAATAAATATAATTTGATTATAAATGTGTTTTAATCGATAAAGCAAAAAAGTGGGGCGTATTTAACCAGTTTACCCTAATAAATAAAAATATAGTTATCAAGATATTGTCAAAGACTGTAACACTCATAAGTTATGATTATTTTTCATTTACTATCAAAATATTTTTTATTTGAGACCAAAATGTATGCCTAAAAATAAATTAAATTGGAAAATTATAAAGCACATAGGTATTTTATTTTCTTACTCTAATAACACTCGACTACTGTCATGTCATTCACTTGAAGTGAAAAGAAAGAAAGAAATCTGCTATCACTTCACGTTATCTAATATATAAAATTCTCGTGTCACAGTTTTCGTTGCCATACTCCTCCGAAACGGCTTGACCGATTTTGATGAAATTTTTTGTGCTTATCCGGTATCTATGAGAATCGGCCAACATCTTTTTTTTATCCCCCTAAATGGTGCAGCGGGAACGGGATCTGACGCCACGGGTGCAGGGGAAAAATTGGCGGTACGAAGTTCGCCGGGACAGCTAGTCTAATATATAAAATTTCCATGTCACAATGTTAGTTACCGTACTCCTCCGAAACGGCTTGACCGATTCTCATGAAATTTTGTGTGCATATTGGGTAGGTCTGAGAATCGTACAACATCTATTTTTCATCGTGGAGCGGGAACGGGATCTAACGCCACGAGGACAGGAAAGAATTGGCGGTACGAAGTTCGCCGGGACAGCTATTTATTTGAATCATTTTCTGATATAAGATGGATTGTGATAACGTGGTGATAACTCTTACAACGACCCTGGCTTGCTTTTGGGCCCTGTATCTTTTTTACTCTAGCAATTCTTTGGATACAGCACCTGCTCTACATGAAGACTTACGCTTGAACATGGATAACCCGATTACTACTGTTAATGTATAATTTAAATTAAGTTGGTACTAAACTATTTATAATCGGTTTACACATAGCTTCAGCTACCAAATAGCAGTATTTTATTTAAATAACAAAAATTCCACGCCTGAGCCGAAACTCCACACAACGTGGCCGTCTTCCTTTAAGTTCATGACTTATCCCAAACTATACAAAAAAGGCTGAACTTTACAACCGTCGCCATCCACTTTCACAACTACCCGATACTGGACCGATGTTATTTGGTAATTTATTTGCACAATGATTGTCCATTTCACCGTTATTGAATGCACACACACGTGAAGAATACTAAATGGGGTATAGAATAGATATTCTTTTCTATTATTTATGTATGTGTGTAAAGTGTATTGGAGAATTTCCAAATTCTCTTGATGACTTTGCATAAAAAAATTAGGCTCAATTTCCTGCGTTACGTATTTTTACGAGAAACATAATATTATTTATACATTTTATTGTACCCTGTAATTGTGTTTCTGTACAAGATAACCTAATGTTATGTGCAAGTTTAATCAATCAGAGTTTTTCCTACCTATATCATGAACGCGTTAATTTAAGCTACATTCTATCATCGCACCGCTCGCCATAGACAGGGAATTCATCCCCACACATTGCATCCGAATACGGTGCGCACCGTGCGGTATGAAAGGAACTTCATCCCACGTACGCTCAAGCTGTGTAAGGAACTCCCTGCCATGGTTTTCCCAAGCGCCTACAATATGGGGTTCTTCAAGAGGGGCATTAGAAGGTTTCTTCAGGGTAGGCAGCGCGAGTGTAACGCCCCTGGTGTTGCATACGTCCATAGGCCGCGGTAACCACTTTCCACCAGGTGGGCCGTGTGCTTGTCTGCCATCTAAGTGGTATAAAAAAAATCCCTTTAACATTATTGTATATCGATCAGAATTGGTTCAGGAGAATCGAAGCTAAACAAAACTAAAGCTAGAATTCCAGCTAGCTAGCAATGTGAAACTAGGTTTATGATCTCCAGAAGACAAAGTCATTATTATATTTAAACTTTTGTGTATTATTTTATGAAAGATTCAAAAGGTAAGGCGTTCAATAAATTTTGCTCAGCTACTCCTGTGTTGATGAACGATTCGAAATAGCACTAAAATACTCCATTATTCGTTCAATGGTCCAATAGAATGGCAATGTGAACTGTGATTACTCAGATAAGTTTTTAATCCACATCGTGATTAAATACCGGCTAATTTTACGAAAGTCGGAGTTTAAACCAGACTGGTTGCAATATTTGTAACTGAATTGAAATATTCAAAATTATCATTCGATATCACCATGTTTTTGCTTAAACTGTGTTCATGTGAGTACCGTTTTATATTTTATTTATATACTGGGAAGCAAGCGGCTGTCATAATACGGATATTATAGAAGTATAGATTTATTATAGTAGAAAGAAATGTGGATAGAAAGATGGATGTATTTCGAGGGCTTTAGGAGCACATAAGATTAATGTTATATCCACCTTTACAGATACAACTTTTGCAGTCTTACTATATGCATACGGACCTAGTATTGGCACGTCCCGGCCGATAGCATTCAATATGCCTTATATACCAAATGTTCGGGATTTTAGAAATCATGATATCAGATATCTTAGACAGGGGTGAGTATGCAATCTCATTGTGGATTTTAAATCTGTATCTACTTGATGCGACTGTTCCTCAAAGCACTTACCTAAAGTAAAGCCAAAGAGATGAGAGAAAAAAGATAAACAAAGCGACCACTGCGATAACTAGCGATTATTTTCTCTGTCCTTGTCGCACATGTCACAAGTAGGCGATTATGGCACTGTCACACAGCTGTCGTTGCGTGTTTCGTAGTACAGGAAAGCTGTCAGCACAGCGGTTCTAAACTGTCAGCTCCGCCATCTTATGAGCAATTTCATTCCTGTCTGGAATGAGTTTGAAGTGATACGTAATAATTTTCAAATAAAAATGTTTAGAACCGCTGAAACTTTGTTTACCTTTTTTCTCTCGCTTCGTTGGCTTTACTTTTACTTATAAATATTTCTGAAAAGGTTCAAGCAAAACCAGAACAAACCGCCTACTTGTAATATGATAACAATTATCATTTACCTACCCATGTCCCAGTTGTTTGATGTCAACGTCACATATTATTCTCCTCCATAATTTGCTGTCCGAAGTCATCTCCTGTCACTTCCTCCTCCTCGTTGCCAAATCCTTTTTCTTTCATTTCATCCGTCTTCTTATGGACCTATCTATGCTCTTAAAGTCCTCTATATTTATTCTTTGAACATCGTTTGTGTATCCAGCTTTCTTTCTCTCGTGTGAGTTTCAAAATAATTTTAATATACACACGCTACTATCTATTTTAAGATTCGCATCTTTACCTATGTATTTGGTCATTTATGATTCGTTAGCATTTCAGTTATTATTTGACTTTGATTTTCGTTAGTAATATTATGGTATAATATAAAAACACACACACATTTCTTTCTTCTTACAACCACACAATCACGAGCTAACAACATACATCATGTTACTGTCACTTATTTATCATTATGTTTTCAGCCCAGAATCGACCCCACCACCAGATAGCAACAGCTCAAACAGTCCTAATGACGTCAATGGATCCAGTACTCCAACCAGTGGTGATACAGAAGCATTTAAAACGACATCGACGACTCCACGCACATGTAATTGTAGCGACATCTATGATCCAGTTTGTGCAAATAACTATAAATCTTATTATAACTACTGTACGATGAAATGTGAAAGCACAAATTTGTTCGTTTTATATCTGGGCAATTGTATTCCTTTTAGGTAATTAACTTATAAAGAGCTGAAAGTATATTAAAAGATTTTTGATATCCTTTATTATATTACAAAGTTGGCAAGCATGCATGCCCACCATAAATCCTAGTTGCATCCAAAGCTTGCCTTTAGAGTCTAAAAGATCCGCTCTCCTCAGCTTTCTCTTTCCGATGTGACATTCTTGACTTTTACAAGAGATCTTTGCCGTCTGACCAAGAGACAGCACACTTCGAGGTGCTGTATCAATCGCATTCACACTTCGGAGGAAAGTCTATTTCAATTAAATGAATGGCCGAGATATGTCGAACATGGGCGTTTAGAACTATTAAAGAAGCAACCTTTTTTTATACAGGACACCTCAATTTGACTTCACCTCGCCTGATGTTATGCTAAAGGCAAAGTCTCGGAAAGAGGGTCACCATCGTAAACATTTACCATGTTAACAGTGGTGGCACTCAGCTTGACCGCCTCATTAGATGCCTTTTCACGCCCCGCTTAAAGGACCCGGGACTGTAGGAAGAAGGAAACACGTGAGCTGGCAGGGAATTCCAGGGCTTAGTGGTGCGGCATAGGAATGAATCACTGAAACGCTTGGTTCTAGCATGTATACTCTGCACCGTAAATGGATGGCATCTTAGCCCTGCACGTGTCGTCCTGTGAAGGAAAGGGGAGGGTGGGACTAATTGGAAGAGCTCGTCAGAACATTCACCATAGTAGAGACGGTAGGAAACTGCCAGAGACGCAACATCTCTACGCATCTGCAAAGGCTCGAGGGTGTTCGTGACCTCAGGATCCCCAATAATGCGGACCGCACGTTGCTGCAACCTGTCGAGAGCATCTAATAAGTACTTTTCGGAGCCGTCCCAGAGATGTGAGCAGTATTCCACGCAGCAACGAATTTGGGTCTTGTATAGAAGACACCGCTGCTCCGGCTTGAAAAAACGTCTCACTCTGTTCAGGACTCCGAGTTTACACGAGGCTGATTTGATGATACTCTCGATATAGTTTTTGTTATTCAGTTTGCAGCTAACATCCATACCGAGGATAGTGAGGTGATCCTGCAGTGGCAGTGGTGTGCTCTGAAGAGTGGGAAGGGGAAGGAAAGGAGATACCTTTGCTGTAAACGCACATGCCTGGGTCTTCTTGGCATTGAACTCGACCAGGTTCCTAGCGCCCCATTGAGAAATGTGGTCCAGGATCCGGTCCAGCTCAGTGACAAGAAGCTGCCTTTTTTCCGCGATATCAGACTACTTGGCCGCAGGATGTGCCTCTAATTGAAACAAGTTGGTAGAGTTCATAGGTATCTGCTAATCTATTGAAGTTGAAATAATGGTATTCTATCGGTACTGTAACCTACAGTTTCTTAATAGAAAAGCTTATCAACGCATTGCTCATCTGCTTAATATCTATATTATTAATAAACATTAATCCAGTATCCATGGGCAGAAAGTGCCGGGCATATGGAATGGTCACTAAATACGCACACTGCCTTGGCTTTCATGTGCTGGAAGATAAAGTGGCCCAACAAGGCAATTCCTTCGCACTCTGGCTGGGTCACTTAAGGCCTTGTGATGGCCTCTGGAGTGTGAGAATCACGCAGGATGGAAAGGATGGGCACGGGCCGCCAACTTCTTAATAGCACTTCTGTATCTGACTATACGGTAATGTTAAAAAATAAAACATCTTCTTGATTACCTTTATTTGAAAGGCAAACAAATTCCAGGGTATAAAATAAACAAATCTTGATTTTTGCACTTCATTAAACAGTCATTATCATAAGAGTTATTGTCAGAAGCACAAACTGGATCGTAAACGGCACTACAGTTACATGGTGCATGTTTAGTGGGTGTACCAGTAATGTGAACACCACTGAGTGTAATTTCAGGGCTTACTGCTATTGGTTCTGAAGTAGACGGCGGCGGCATAGTTCTGAAAATTAAATAAAAGATAATAATAAACAAAATCTATTTATACTACTAAGATAAAATAACACTATGGAAAGTACCAAGTCAGTAAGTTGTTCAAGTAATAAAGTAAAACAAAATGTACACTTACTCCTGTCTTAGAAAATGATAATCATATCTAGCTCGTAGGTTTGGGGTAAAAGCCATAGAAAGATTATTTTCTTGGGGCAACGATTGCACAACTGAACTCGTCGTTGATATAATTGTGCTATTCAATATTGGTAACAGTGCATCTGTGAACCGAATTACGTTAATTACATGTCTGGAACTTTTTAAACAAATGACATTGGTAGTATTCTCATTTGGGTGACTACCCCATTTAGAGGAAAACTGCAGTTATGCATAAAGAATATAGCCTACTATTCCAAATATAATACCAGCAATACTAAAATGGTAGTCTCTAGTTTGACGTTGTTGGTGCTGACGTCGACGATATTGAATGTGGGTTATATGTTGTAACAGTCAAGAGCTTCTTTCAAGTAATGTACAGAAATATGCCAGAGATGATGAAGAAGTAAAAAGCCGATTTACCGTGATCGCTCTGCACTTTGCACTTAGTCTTACTTTATTGCCAATACATTATATTGTCATGCAGTGGTAATGATGTCCCCGAAAGAGCAGATCAAGATAAGTAGAATTAGTCTTAGTAGTAAGTAATAATGAAGTTAAAATTGAAAATTATATACATATTTATATTTTAACCCCTAATGAAATTTTAACAGAAGATATGAGCTGTATCCATGTCAAACGCTAGAATGAGGAAGCAACGATAAATAAACATACAAAATCGTGTTAATTTTTTTCATATCATCGTTAGTAACAAATAATGTGATTTGAATACTTACGTGAGCAAAATATTAGCCAAAATTTTACCATTTTCTATGATAATTTCAAATGTTTTACGTATAATGCGTTAATAGCAGAGCAAATCTGTCACTGAAACTATCATTAATGTTAACATTAATACTCTTTTATCGTCACGAATTATTAAACGTACTGACTTGATCAAAGTTTTTATAGTCCATGATTCCAGATATCACTATGAAACAATACTAGTAATAAAACAATTAATCAATCAATCAATCGATTAGCCCAGTCCAGCCCGGACGAATGACCAATGTGCGTAATTTCTATCCATCCTTCACATTCCGCATCCAGTCTGTAGGTACCAGTCACGTTTTCAAAATAAATAGTACCAGCGTGTGGGTTTAATTGATGCATGTTCTTAGATAGCGGTTACGGAGATCACTCAATAGAAGGCACTGCAGCAATTTATTATTGAACATATTAATATTGTTATTTTTCTCCAAATCTCTGATTGTGTGTCTCGTTAGATTGTGATGAAATTTTCAGATCTAGGTCCGAGTTTGACGGGTAAATGTTCTTAGATAAGTGTTATAATGGTGTGGACATTACACCTCTTGTTATCGGAACGAAAAAAGGTCCCCAGATACAATAATGCTCGAATCAATTATCTAAATAAATGTTTAATAGGTAATAATTTAATGTTATTCGGTTTCTAGATGTCCTAAAAATATCAGAGAATATCGTAGTTTTTTGTATGACCGCCTTTTTTTCCATGCGGAAATCCCCTCGGGTACCTCCCCTACCGGAGCCGGAAGGGGAGGTTATGTCGGACTCGAACCGACTAAAACCGCACGCCGACTGTGGGTCGTGGTGCTAGGCCGGAGGTGAGGTTGTCATCGACATATCCCTCGCACCCCGGCTGACCCAGGGGAATCCGTTACCAATCCGGGACCAACTCGCCCCCGGAATGGGGAGGCGCGCTTTTGAGCGCGCCGCCGCCGTGGCCTGCTTCTGCTGGGGTGATAGGCGGCTCCACCCGTCACCCCCAGGCTCGCGCTCATGGGGGACGGAGGTCAATCAGTGCCCTCCGACGCCCGAGTTGCCTGCGCGCGCGGGCTGTGCGGTCCGCGAATATGACCGCCAACAGGTCTGGTGTTGGTCATCGTGATCGCTTATGTACGTGTAGAACGAGTGACAAAATGCATCAATGACATTGACAAAATCGTGTCTGTACATTAGAGATATTAACAAATACTTGAGTTATGTTACACTCGTATTAAGGATACTGAACACGATAATGTTAATCATTTTGCACCTTGAACCTTTTGCTATGTAGTCATTTTGCACCTTGGACCTTTTGCTATGTAGTCATTTTGCACCTTAGACCTTTTGATATGTAGTCATTCTGCAAACCAGACATTTTGCAAAGTAGGTATTTTGCAATCAAGTCATGAGTCGAACCCGAAAATATTTTCTTTTCCATTTCTTGTCTTTTTGTCTGGTTTTTTGACGGATTTTGATGCAATTTATTTGTTAAAAACGTCTAGATCAGGTTTAAAATCTTGAACTGGAGGTGTGAGTAATAAAATAATATTATGCCTGCGAAAAGAACCTGTCTGTCCGTCTGTTGCCTTTCTTGCCTAAACTACTGAAGTGAGTAGATTTTGATGAAATGAGGTACAGAGTTAGATTAGAGCTTGGGAACGGAGATGGGCTACCTTTTGTAGAGATTACCATTTTTGAAGATTATATTGATGAAAGGACATCGAAAGGATTTGGGCCAAATGCTGTCCAGACATGGGATTAATTTCAAAGATGTAATATATCAAATTACTTAAAAAAATAATATTTAAAAAGTTATTATCCCAGGATTCGTTTTATGATGTTAAATAAGATTTCAATTTTTTTAATATTTTCTTATATTTGGACCTCCATACATCATATAATGTATGCCGAACGTTAAAAACACCATTCAGGAAACTACTTACAGTTGTTTCTTACGACAAACGGGGCTTTTACTATTGTAATCATCAAGATTAAACGTCTCGCTAAGTGACATACAATTTTTATTTCATAAAAGTTTTAACCAACCGAGAATCAGTTCTTTCCCTCTCTAAACATTGGTCCACGACGAACGAGGCTCGTGGATACCGTCTGACCGATCCGGAGGAACCAAGTCCTCATCTGTTTCGGTCCCCCACGGCGGGAGAGCCTTTTTTCTACCACTTTTTTTCTATATTTTTAGCCCCGGCAGGACTGCTTTACCTCTCCTACCGGTGACGTTGAATTTTTCTTCAATGCTGTTCTAGTTGCGAACCCAACCTCTGCGTCGGGTAATGCGACTTATATAATATCCACAGTTTTTTCAGGTCAGATAACGGCCGGGATGGTCGGGATCAGCACTAGATTGTGTTCGTCCGCCCCTGGGTATTTTCATACAGGATTTCTTCCTTGTAGCGTACTAAGAGCCACCGTTCCTGTCCTGCATGAGGCTTGTGGCTTGGTCTAACGTTGGTCTATATCAGAACGTATCTCCTAGATCTGAACGAAACCAAAGGCGGAGAACCCACACGAGTCTCCGAGCGAACCCTACCTGGGCTGCCCGAGCTTTGTCAGAAGGGATCCTACGGATTCCCCCTCGGGGTTCTTGCAGGCTCGCCATGTCACGATTCCCGCACGCAATGGGTGTCAGGATTTTCGTTAGCTACTAGCATAGCAATCTATTAATCTTTAGTGTCTAAAGTGCACCAGTCCCCTTACTTCCATTCTCCAGGATCGAGGTTAAAAGGAGAAAGAAACAGGGAGGCCAACGTCTACGTTTGCCGGGCCAAGATGGGCCTGGCATTAAGAAGTTATAAGTCTAAGTTATAATTTCTCCAGGGCGTTCTAGAACAGGGCAGTAGCATCTAGCAAACAGTATTAGAACAAACACCGTCGTGAAAATAATACATAAGTACTAATAAATTTATTAAATGTTTTTTATTTAAAAGGCAAACACTGCCCGAGGTATAAAATAAACAGATCACTATTCACACACTTCATTCTGCAGGGGTTAAAGTAAGATTTATGGTCAGAAGCACAAACCGGATCATAAAGGTTTTCACAACCACAGTTCCTAGGTGAACGAGTTATGTCAGATTTGTGTGAGCTGGGAAGTAGTGGTAAGATGGTATGTTCCGACGTGGTATATATAATGGTCGGCGTTGTTTCCGTATTATTAGAGCTGTAAATAAATATGAAGATTACTATGATCTGAATTAATTTTACTAAGAAATTTAAGAAGTAAAAAGTTCTTCAGGCGCATTGATCACTTCTTGAGTGAACGCGTTATTGCCCACCCATTCTGACGTCACGACGATACAACTCATTAGGCGCGCTGTGCACTTTTTTGGTGAGCAAAAGTGTATTATCCCGGAATAGAGAATACCTAGTACTAGTAATATGCATAAATTTCTTAACAATTGAGATCGAAAAAATATATCCCAGAGCGTACTTGAACCTCTGACCTGAACTTTCTATCACCTTTACACATCTACGTTCTCTGTCTAACGATACACTACGGGTGTAAGGGACCCCTTCAAGATCTTCGGGACCCATGTCAACCAAGTTAAATAACACTTACTCCTCTCTGAGAAAACTAAAAGTGCTTTTAGTACGTAGTTTTGGATAAAAAAACATAGGATTGGATGATATTCCTTCTGAAGCTATCTTTGACCAGAGACTGCCTAATGATTGTTCTGCATACAGCAATACTGCCAAACCTGCATCTGTGAATCGAGTTATTTTATTAATTTTTTTAACAAAAAGTATAGTTATAATTTATAATGAATTAATTGTTATATAAGTCAACTTAAATCCACCTAGAGGACAGGCATTAGATGAGTAAAATCATATCAATATACTCTACACTATGTACCGTATCACCCCACCTCTTCTGTGTGTGCTGAGGAACCAAATACTGCTAGATAGGACCCAAACCACTTCCTCTACACAAGTGAGACAGTCATCGATTGATCGAGCGAAGCGAGCGAAAGTCTCCGTTTCGACAAGGTAGCCGATTTCTTAAACTATTTTTACTAAACTTGTATACACTTTAGTGGAGAGATTATTATTTGGAAGGAAAAGGGGGAAGGTTTGCTGTCGCGTTATTTATGAACGATCTTGATGATTTTTTTCTGACTATCACAATTTGTTGTAAACAACTCGTATATGTGAACTTCGTTATAAAAAACAGAAGATGGCAAAGTTTGTTGTTGCGTCCATCATTATTTGGTCAAAGATTCAGGACTGTTTAAAATTAAAGATGCCTACTGTTTTTAAATGTTTTAGGATATTAGATTTGTTTAACGGTACCAGAATAAGTGACAAGTTCTGTGAACAGTAGACCAAGCGAGCAGGGCTAATACTCATTTTTAATTCAAATATTGTTAAAAGGCGGTAATTACGGTAGAGATACTTCAAATAGTCACCAAGGTTAATTTACTTCCCTCGATGAAGGTGCAACAGAACATGAGTCCCATGAACATGAGTTATATGATTATTATTTTATTTATTATTTTATCTATGTTCCATGACTCTCGGGACTATGGAGTCCCGGGCCTTTGGAAGGCGTGCGTCGGGCCGAAGCCAAGACGTAGAGGCCCTTTTAAGAGAGTTTAATATGCTAGATATAGACACACATGGCGGATACCACCCCCGAGCGCACAATATGATACACCAGGGGATGGTCCCCGCTAGGTGCAGAATCTATTGGAATAATGGAAACTAGATTATGGGCTATGGGGTTGAGTATTGGATGGACTGGTGAATGGGCTATGGGGGGAGACTAACGGACGCCTGCCATGACAATAAGTCTCAAAATTGTTAAAAAGGCAGGTGGTGACTCGCCAACTCATTGCATGGGCCCCATTAAAATAGCCACGCATAGTGCGGCCATGGAGCAACACCCGTTAAGCGGCTAAGGTTGTCGAAAGGTGAGTCTGCGGGGTGCAAGATCACGATACAGAAGTCGGTCAGCAGGCCCCCGGCGTTATGACATTTTACACTTCCAACCTGGAGCACAGGTTCCGCTCTTGCGACTCCACTCTTGGCCAGCCAATAAAGGCAAGCACAAGAGGCGGGACGGAATAAAATCCAACCCTCGGGAGAATCAGGGTACGTGGTGTCGCCACTCACCAACAGCTCGCCACAAGCTGCCCCTGCGGGGTTATCTATGTTATTATTATAGATAAAAATAAGAGCCACTGAGCACAAATTATGACTTTCGTCTCATTTGAATACCTAGAAGATTCCATCATTCAATTTTGCCTGTTGTAGTTCATTACTTGATATAGATAGGCCTCTCCCTATAGGAGATTCCGATTCTCTAACTTGCCATGCAATGTGACCCGGTCGGGTCGTCCACCCAGCTTACATTAATGTTACATTACATCTTCCGTTGGTTCCGATTTGCGAAATAATAACAGATATTGATTAAAAAATACGTAGGGCCGAAAATCATAGTCGGTGATATGTGGGAGTTAAATACACCTCGGCTTACCCCTTTGGGGATTCGCAGTCTTGAGTATCCGTATGTAAATTAATAGAGTGGTTCACTTACATGAATATACGCAAAACCAAAACTTGATCATATTAAACCAAGGATGCTTTAATCTAATACATGGGTGGTAAAGCAAATCTACTATTAAAATTTTAATCAGTATTAAGGTTAGAATGCACTCAATTTCGTCACGAATGATTAAACCAATTGGCGTGATAGAGGTTTTCACGTAAGTGGTTTAATAGAGCATTAGATGTATTCATTTCGTTTTAAAATTAATCTGAAAAGCATGTCTGATATGATAAGCAACAGTAGAAAGGTGATCATCATTTCGGCGAGTAACTCATCGCCCGAGTAACCTCAGCACTATGTGGTTTGCGAGACTTCTCCGATCCCACCATGACGCGTCCTTCCACTTCACTTTGATCCGCGTCGTCTCATATTGAACAGCAGCCGCACCAGAACTTTAGCTGTGCCCTTAAATAAGGGTGCGTTTGTATATCTATCTATCTATACTATTATTATAATTGTACATCGGGAAAGTTTGTTCGCGACCGACGCAATAATTACTGAACGAATATTGATGCATTTTCACCTGTTTAGGTACCCTTTTAGTAATCTGTTTTTTTTTTGTGCACTTCACATCCCTTCATTACCTAACTTCTTCTCTCCTACTCAAAGGTTCGCTGGAAGAGAACTCATAATGAGTTAAGCTCGCCTTTGTACATGTTCTTGTAATTATCTTTTATATGTATAAGCCTCTGTATTTTGTGTGCAATAAAGAATTAAGAATACTTTTTTTTAGAACGGTTTTGGTCCTTCAATATCAAAAGATCTATTAACAGATGTCAAAAGTCGTAGAGTTTGTACCAGCGATAACTGAAACCCTAACTTTAGGGATCGCGTATTATTACGGTTCCATAGAGCATGTTACCAGTATCAATATCTGCTGATGTAACTTGAGTTATACGAGTATCCTCCACTGACGTTTGTTTGATTGCAATCGGTTGAGTAGAACTAGAGACAAATGATTCTCAAGGGCGGAAGGCTAGTTGGACAAATTTCAAAGACAAAAGAAATAAAATTAAAAAAAGTAAAACCGTCTTCAAGGCACAAAAAGAGGCACTGAAGAGAGACACATCAAAAAATTACCAAATTTACAGATTTACTTATCGGGCAGAAGTCGGTGCCATATTTTCATATTTTTATACCACTCAGATGGCAGATAAGCACACGGCCCACCTCACGTGCAACAGAGAGTAGTCTGTCGACCCTGATTGCATCATAGTAGTTCAGCTCAGCAAACATAGTAGTGATAGTAGGCACCAACTTCTCCTTCCTTCGGCAGTCGGGTATAAAGCACGCGCTTGGCGCAGGTTGTTTTTTGTGTAGTGATGTTCTTTTTATGAAATTACCGTTCCATTTAGCTTTACTAAAAAGTATCAAATAAAAACCCCCGTCACAAAAAACTCCTCCAAAAAGTTGAGTTTGCCTTCTAACTTTTGATATACTCGATCTGGTAATATTTTGTTTAATGGTTGCCATGTCGGGCCACCTTAAATTGTTCCAATAATATAACGGAGTGAATGAAAATATAACTAGGAACCTATATCAAAACTTAAAAGGCAAACTCCATTTATTTTTTGGAGGTGTTTCTTGTGACGGGGCTTTTTGAATTTTTAATTTTATTTTTATTTATAATTTAATATAGAAAGCGCCTGGGCATTTGTTTTTTGAAATCGCTAGATTAATAAAATGCCGTTAATAACTGGTTTTAATATTGCTTAACAAACATACCAGAAAACATACATAAAAATGAAGACCTTTTCGTTTTTCGGTCGGTCGGTTAAGTCGGTTATAACGCTACTATTGTTAAAATTCAGTGTCAGTGTAGGTATGTAATGTTGTTTATATTGTTGGTGTTACTTGAATACTTTTACGTTGGGTTATTTTATAAAAAAATACTTTTAATTAAGTGATAGGCGGTAACTATGTAGGCAACCAAGCACCAGCCACGCCATAATTGTGGCAGTAAGACCCGTCACGGACGAATGGCTGGAGAGGCGCAATGGGAGCCTCTTCTACTAACTGCCGTAGGTCCATACTGGATATGGCTGTTTCAGTAAGTACCTGCATCGTATAAGCGGAAATCATCGAATCATTTTAATAGTTCCCTTATCTCTCTATTCATTTCCTAAAACTCTTCGAAAGTAATGGTGTACATTTTATGGGTTGCTTCTACATCTACCGTTGTTCTATCCTACCATAGAACCGCAGGTGCTTAAGAGGAGTTCCGCCACCCGCATTGTTGATGATTCCCCCCAAATATTTGAATGAAATTTTTATAGTATTTATTATGCTTACTTTTAAATTCAAAATACATCGGAAAAAAAATGGAGCGTTGAAGTGGGACTTGAACCCACGACCTTTAAAAATCAATGTTTAAAAATGGTTGAAAAATCATTCATTGGTTCCAACAGTTCGTCAGAAAGTTGGTAAATGGCTCCACCGTCGCCATGTAAAGACGTATATAAAGAGAATGGATTTGAAGTGATTCAGGTGTGACTCAATAGCTCAGTTGGAAGAGCATCCCCCCTTTAAGGGAAAGGACGAGGGAACGTCTGAACGGATTCATCCTATCTTGGTCTTGAAATGATTATGGGTGAAGCAGGGTAAAGTTAAAACTTTGTAATACCTAATTTTACGAAAATTACACGGATAGAGAACACGATATTTTGTTAGTCTGTGGTCAACATTAGACATGATATAAGAATTATATTGTGTAGAGTCTTATATACTGAAATACAGTGGAAATACCGCTCTTTTTGAAAGAAATGTTCAAACTTATAACTTTTTAATAAATTATGGTCGAATTGCGTAGGATGAACATGCCGTTATTTGCTTGATAAAATGATCACGTGGAAGTTAAACTGTAATTAGTGTTACAAAAAAAATCTGTACTTAAATATGCAAGTGAGTATTTAGAAATTGGTAAGTACAGACATTATTTCCATTTTATGAGTATAAAAGTCATGAAGCATAACAATTTCTGCAATTTATTTTTATAGGTAATTACCATCTAAATGATTATTAAAATGCAACTTTAATACAATTTTGAAATTTTGCTACTAAGAATAGCAACATTAGGAAATCACGTTGAATATGACTACAGTGTTTTCGTGTAAAGTTTTTTCTTTAATGTTAAGTGAGTACTTTATTAATTAACTAATCAATATCTATTCATTACAGTAACCTGCAATATACATATTGTTACGAGAGACGGGTAACGGGATTGGAAGTAAACAACTTCGTATGTGAGTTCAGTCTTAACGCGACACTCACAGCGTGACTCCACCGCAGGTTGCAATAACGGTTCACTGCACTTTCACTGCACTTCACTTGCACTTCACTTTTCTTCCTCTTCTTCTTCTTCTGTTCACTTTGAACACTTAAACTTAATTGTCTTTTCACTGCTCAGGCAGCCCCTTATATACCCCTAATTTCGATCGTCTTTTCGATATTCATTTTATTATTTCTCTTTTTTTCGGTTCTTATTTTATCGTTTTTATTACATTTTTTTTATTCGTATAGGATTATTTTTTATTACACATATGTTAGAAATAAAATAATTTAAAGAAAATACATAATGCGTCGTGGAATTCCACCGCATCGTCACCGACCGGTAAAGTACCCAGAAGGCTGGTTGCATTGCCACGCTGAATGGCAATACTTAACCTCTGTGCAAGGCAATAACCGGCCTTCTGGTCACGTGTAGCGTCGATCAGCCGCTTTGCTAGATCTTTGTTAAGAAAACGGGCACTTGGGTCCCAAGTCTCCAACGTTTCAACCAGAAACGGCTCAAAAACATAATCACCAGTTAAGTTACAGTATTTGCGCCGTTTGAGATTTACCGCAGATGCAGCAGCAGCGCCGGCACAGCCTGCTGTGCTTGAAAGATGTTAGGGAGCAAGGGTGCCTACCTATCTTCCAAGGTAGCAATGACATACCATCCGGTCTCTTACCATCGTCACGCACCAGCCCATTAGGTTCACGAATGGCTGGTACGCCAGCGGTGACAAGAACACGACGGATATTGTCGTTGACGCAGGCGTGTCGCGATGTAGGCCCAGCGCTTCCGCTGCATAAAAGGCCATGTCGCCCAAGGCTGTCGACGGCTTCTCCGCAGTGGCAACGATTGGGAGAAACGCACGGCGCTCCTAAGCGAAGGCAAGTGGCAAGACCTATGTTGGGCGATGGGAGTGTCTGAACCCACAGGCCTGTCTACCATTCCCCCACAGCCAGCAGGCGCGCACGCCTTGAAACATGGGAAGATGTGTGTAATAATCTTTCTCTTACCAGTTTGCAGAGCGGTGAATACCATTGTTTGTGGGAGAAAAGGTTACTAGGCAACTCGGTGTTGGGACAAGGAACCTTCCAAGCATTAATGGCATCGGACTTACACGACACGTCAGAGTTAACCTGTATGTTAATAAGAATTTTCATGGTTAACTCCTCAGTGCCGTGGACCGAAGACAAAAATGCTGGAAGGCTAACATCTGAAATTTTGCGAACGCCGCGAACACCCAAGCGAACTGGCAAGGACGCTTGGAGCCAGGCTCGGTCGTTCAAGGCCACATTTAATATTGAACTGAGAGTGTTTTGCAGTACATTGTAAATTTTACCCCCAAAATTTATTGGTTTTTTTATTTTTATTTTTGTATGAAATTCTTAATGCGTTTCCCAGAATACATCTACTTACCAAGTTTCAACAGAATAGGCCTTATAGTTTCGGAGAAAAGTGGCTGTGACATACGGACGGACAGACAGACAGACAGACATGACGAATCTATATATGGGTTCTGTTTTTGCCATTTGGCTACGGAACCCTAAAAAGGCAAAACCAAAGTATAGTAAAGGCCGAATGAACACTTATTTTTTGTAAGTGATCTGCGGTGTTTTCAAATTTTTGTATTTTTCCTCGATAAATGAATGAAACCCCTCTTCTAAAACTGGGGACCCCAGGAGGCGTAGAGTAGCTTTTTCTAAAATTTTGATATTGGGAGCTAAATGGTTCTGGGTCTGTCTGTCGAGTCACTGATAAAGACTGATAAAGATTTCGCATTTGTCAGATTTGAGTTGGAAGCCGATAGATTGAAATTTATTTTTAATCAGTTCTAAGTCTTGTAAAACTGTATGTGGACACCCCCTAGAGCCCCGTCGTCTAGGTACCGAATGTTGAATTTTGAATTTATTTGTTGTATAATGATATGTATTACAAGACTCTGTAGAATGTTCTACAATTAACTAGAAGAATTTAAATACAGAATCTTTCCAAATAAAGATTTAGGTATATACATAAATTAGAAAAACACATAAACCATGTGATTTTCTAATGTATGTTACAGGGCTCTATTCCACTTTAATCCACTAAACAAATCCATTCATGGATTTGTTTCCACTTTTTGTTCCACTCTAATCCATTGCTGCGATGGATTATATTCCACTGCCTTTTATATTCCGTTCTAACCCATCGCCGTGATGGATTACCTTTCATCGTTCTCATTATTTGTTCGAAAGAAATTCTTTATTACACGAATGAAATAATTAACAAATTATGTAGCCAAACAAACAAAAAAACAACCTTGGTAATTATTTCACCTCTTCAAGGAAGTGGCCTACGGTAATGATGCCAGTTAAAACTTCCAACTGAGCCTGCTGAATGCAGTTGTCAATCATTATTTTGTCCTGTATGTTTTTTTTTACCAATGATGACGGGAAATGTAGTTCCTCGAAGCAAGATGTAGCACTCGTTTGATTATTTTTTACAGCAAAAAATGAAGCATTTTCGTTCAGGTATCTGATAAGGTGAATTATATTTGGGCTTTTCTTTCCAACACTGCTATACAGGTTAAAGTTCCAACCTTCCAAATAATTGTTTGTTCTGAATTGTTAACCAAATATACACCATTGTTTAGTAAAATTAATATCCTTAATCCAAAATCGAGACATGTAGTTAAGAGACTTTTTTATTTCCGAATGATTTGGTAGACATTTTCTGACATGATCGCATTTCTAGCGGGGGATTCAAAATCTGTGATAAACTTATGTGGACACCATTCAGAAATCCATTTATGGATTTGTTTAGTGGGTTAAAGTGGAATAGAGCCTTTTTTACCGTCTATTTAGAATAATTTACTCACCAATGTGTTAGTGAAGCTAAATGAAACGGTAATTTTCTAAACAAAACATCACTACAGAAATAAACATTAACGCAACAAGCTCACGTGCATTGGGTACCTAGTGATGTTTTGTAAAGAAAATAAATTATCGTTTTATTTTTTTTACGACATCGTTTTGTTACGCTAAAATGTAGTATAGCTGGAGTACCTCCTACTTTTTTTTAGTACTTACTACTAGGGGCCTTCGGCTTCGGAACCATTCCGCTTGCACCGATGATAAGGCAAAATAACTGTGCCATTATATCCAAAAGCATTTTAGTCAGAACTACTATTATAATAGGGGTTCTTCTTCTCCTTAGCCTTCTTCCCATTATCATTATTATTATTATTTTATTTCTTCTTATTAATTTATCCCATTATTATAATAGGGGTTAAAGTATGAAATTGCCGTTTCATTGCAATAGGTTCTTTGAATTGACGTTGAATCTTCGTTGTTTGAGGTTTTCGAATGAAACTTTTTCACATGGTATCTATGATGTTCTTCTATTAAAAAATGTGAAACATTTGAATATCAACTTTCAATTGTTTTTGTTGTTCAACTTAGACAAGAAAGATGGATACTGCGAAAATTCGAGTATTTTTTTAATACGAGTTCCGCCGCGGAAGTAACGCGGCAGAAACAGCCCGCAATATCAATGTTCCGTTTGGGTCAACTAATGAACGCACCGTGTGATTTTGGTTTAAACGTTTTCGTGATGGAAACTTCAATTTGAAGAACGAGCCACGAGGAAGACCTCCCACTCAGGTGAATAACGATGAATTAAGAGAGATGGTGGAAGCCGATCCTATTCAAACTACCCAGGAATTAGCGGCATGGTTTAACGTTACCTTACCCACAATATTGACTTATTTGCGTCAAATCAATAAAATAAAAAATACAAAAAATGGGTGCATCATGATTTGATTGATCTGCAGAAAGAAACGCGTGTTGAAACTTGTGCTGCTTTGTTGAATCGGTACAGAAATGAAGGAATATTGGATCGTATTGTGACATCTTTCATACTTTAACCCCTAATATTATTATTTAGAAAATTGGAAACTTTTATTCCAGTTCATTCCTGGGTTAAAAAGTTGTGAAAAACGTTGTGGTGGTGGCGGTAAGACCCATCATGAAGGACTGGCTACAGAGGAAACACGAGAGCCTCTCGTGCCAGTTCACGTAGGTGATCTCTGGGAAAGGGTGTTTCGGGTTCCACCTGTTCCGGATCCGGAAGGAGATAATGTCTGAGTGCCAGCTCTATCACAGAGCGAGCGATGTCTCAGAGCTGCACAGATGGGCCACCATGACGGCATTAGTAGTAAGAGGTCTCTCGCGTGGGTTGACCGACCTCCTTCTTCTCCTCCTCCGGTGGAGCGGGCCCTGGAGAGCATAGGACTCTTTCGATACACAGACTGACCAGGCGTGGACGAAACTCAGATGAAGTAGCTCAACGAGCACGTGTGAGGCTCTCTTTTAGGGGCTTCAAGCATGTTATTATTTTAAAATCATTTTATTACGCATGAGATATTTTTTTTAACAAAAGTGACCGGTATCCGTGGCTTCGGCCGTGAGGAATTAGCTTTCTAATTTTTGGTCAATTTAACATAACCAAGTTTTTGAAATACCTATCTCTAACGTACAGACATAGCTAATTAACAAATTTTGTAATATATCTAAAATTATTCCAGTGATATTTGTGACTAAATTGGACTCCCAACATGTGAATTATAGTACACCAAAATTCTACTGGAAAGAGCTCTATATTTGGGCTTCAAACTATGATCCGTTGATGGCTCGCCCTAAAGATGACGTGCCTTTATTAGAAGAAGTACGACATTGCAGATGCCCCAGAGTATATATACCAGTATGTGGTACAAACAACCAAAGTTATACCAACGTCTGTAAGATGAACTGCCTAAACGAGCGTTTAGGAAGGGTGAACAACAATTTCACTGTTAAAATCGCATATATGGGCGTTTGTGACGATTATTTGGATGATCTAAATTAAAAGGAAGTTTCTATGTTGTAAATAATATTAATAAATATTGTACACAAACTAACTTGTATACTTTTTCTTGTAAATATTCATACTATGCAAAGATACTCGGACTATAGTAACACATAGAAACAAATAGGTTGACTCATTTCCCAACCTTAATTATGCTCTTGCATATTAATATATAGCTATCGGTTAGTCAGCCATTCAATTAACACCCTAGCCTATTTACTAAACAAAACCGTTATATTAGTAGTATATTTTGTAGCAAATACACTGCTAGCCGTTGCTCCCGGCTATGCGCGCATAGATGTCGTTTATCGCGGAGTTTTGGGCTTGCACCTAAATCACGAGAGGAGGACCTAAATCGCAAGATAAAAAAGGCCTTGTCGTGTGCAGATGGTTTTGTAATAATCTTCTTCTTCATCTTTGCGTAAATCCTAGTCGCATCCGAAACTTTCAGCTTGGAGTCTGGTGTCCGCTGACTTCGATATTTTCTGTGAAGCGACTGCCATCTGACCTCTAATAACAGCAATATCGAAGCATTGCAGTTAAACCAGTGGTTGGACTTTAGAGGGCTCCAACTACCCGTAACGACTGCCATGGATGTTTGTATGGCAACTTGGACCGACGGGTTAACGTGCTCTCCGAGGCACGACCAGACTAATACAAATAACCATATTCATGTATAACAAATATTTGCACTGAGCGAGGATCGAATCGGCCGCGTTCACTATCGCTACGCCACGGAGGTGGTCTATTTTGTAATAATCTATACAACATGGTGAATTTTAGCTCGTTTGCCGCAGTTGCATCCTACGCTGTCCTCAAATTTAAATCCAAGAAAAGTGTACTGCGCGTATAGAGGAGATTTTGAGCACATTTAAGGTCCTTTTTTTCCGTGCGGAAATCCCCTTGGATACTTCCTGAGAACGAGAAGGTTATGTCGGACTCGAACCGACTAAAACCGCACGCCGACTGCGGGTCGTGATACTAGGCCGGGGGTGAGGTTGTCTTCGAAATATCCCTCGCACCCCGGCTGACCCAGGGCCATCCTTACGGTCTGTCCCTCCGCGGGAGGGGGGACAGCAGGCACATTTTAGGGCCAAGATATATCTCAAGTAATAAATAAAAAATGCTTTTTGACAAGAGATGTCAACAAGCACTTGCTGCAACTACAGCAGTATGTGTGCTGCCAATATGGTGCCTCCCCCCCATTAGCGGTTGAACCACGGAGGACAGAATAATTATTCCTTCTCCATGGGTCAAACGCTCTACGTTTTATGTGCAGTGGCGATTAGAACTAATGAAAGCAATTATTAAAGTGTAGCTGTAAAAGAAACTGTAAATTGAACAATTAAATTTTAAATCAATAATTACATTTGGATTTAGCGTACCTGTGTATTGATGTTTCTTTTTAATTATTATTATTTGTAAAGCTGAAGTTTCATTACAAAGTTAAAGAAAAAGAAATATAATAAATTACATTACTATTGTAAAAATACTGGCGATATAAAAAGGACCTAAAAGTTTTTGTTGTAATGCTTTATTTAAGTAAGTATTTTTATTCGACTTATAGGTTTAGACATTGAAATCCTCACACTGAAAAGTCTATAATCTGAAGGGATGGACTACCCTTTGCCCCTTTGAATTGTTAGAACTGACCTCCTCCGCAGACTGCAATACGCTCCCATGACCAACGTCAGGTTTAAATTAGTTTGATTTTGACATAGCTACCTCACCGTAAACTCTTTGGCACTAGGCCAAGTGCGAGTTGGACTCGCGTACTAAGGAGTCCATACCTTTACCTATGTTACCGACAATGTGTATAATCTGGTATTCGTTTAGGCAATGTATGAAATATTATTTGTTTTATACGTTGCCTAGTTATTCTATATTATAATACCGAGTGCGTACCCGGCAATGTATGATTTTCAAAAACAGACAAGCTCGGCCGTACTCCACTTCCGCCTTAGTCTCTTAACCTATATCCGTGTCCACACCGGGCAATATGACTTGAATATATTAGGTTAGAAGTGGAGCGAAACTGAGCTACTGCATTTGCCTTCGTGGCTATTTTTTTATAACCATCCAGAAATAAAACTTCAACAAAGCTGTCTTGATAAGTAGGCCGATGCACATTGATTAAATATAGATCAAAATCGATTTATTTTACACTTACACTTTGCCGGTGGAACAGCTGACATTCTATGCAATGCCATGGCATTTTATAGATTGCCTAGGCAAAGTATGTAATGAGCAATAATATTCATACCATTTCATACATTCTCATCATTATAGTTGACATTTTGTACAATGCCTAATAGGCATTGTATAGAATACCTACATTATACACATTCCGGGTTCCTCAGTTCCTCATAAAAAATTGGGCACTGTATATTTTTTTGTTTGTGTGTTTTTATAAAAGGACACATCAATTTTGACAGACCATATCACGCAACTGTTTAATATGATACTGGACGAAGAAAAAGTACCAAAACAATGGTGTACATCAGACATAATTGTACTGTTCAAGAAGGGAAGCCCCTGGGATATAGGGAATTATAGACCCATAAGCCTGCTGGTAGGTGTATATAGAATATTTTCATCAATAATTTTAAAGAGAATATCTGACAGCATTGAGAATCAACAACCAAGGGAACAAGCAGGATTCAAATCAGGCTTCAGCACAGTAGACCACATACAGGCAATAGAACAGGTCATAGAAAGATACAGAGTATACAATAGACCACTTTAGGTGGCCTTCATTGACTACAGCAAAGCTTTTGACAGCATTAGCCACTATTCAATCTGGAAAGCACTACAGCAATCAGATATCAACTACAAATACATCAATATCTTAAAATATATTTATAAAAATAGTACGAGTACAATAGAATTAGAAGCGAGAGGAGACAAAATAAACATAGAACGGGGAGTGAGACAGGGAGACCCTCTATCCCCCAAACTGTTTATAGCAGGACTAGACAGTGTTTTCCAAAAACTCGATTGGAAAAACAGGGGAGTGTACATAAACGGGCACTATTTAAATCATCTGAGGTTCGCCGATGATATTGTCATTATTACTGAAACTGCAAAAGACCTGGAGGAAATGATGAGATCATTAGACTGTGAAAGTTCAAAAATCGGCCTTGAAATGAACGTAAACAAAACTAAAATACTAATCAACAAACGTGAACGTCCGATAATGATAAAAGATAACTGTATAGAATATGTCAAAGAATATTTATATACTGTAACCGCTGAACGTGTCAGACGGACTACTCACCGGCTGACCCAGCAGAGAGATGCACGAGCTCTATGTAATCCCAGGGCGCCTTTTCGTCAGAGGAGAGAAGTGTGCGTGCGTGTGGGAGTACTAGGGGAGACTTCAGAGAAAACCACTATTACCTCTGTTGTACATACATATATTAGAGATAGATAAGATTATACATAAGGAGATTACAGACAATAGAATTACAGAGAGATATACAAAGATGGGTATGTTTTCACCAGCTGCACCACGGTGACCTGGATGCAATAAGTAGCCAGAGTGTTACGGCTAGTAGGTGTAGTATACGTCGGTCAACCCACCGTTGATACAGTTATTTCTTGCAGATTGAAATTATATATATATAGGAAAGTTACAGTTAAGAAATAGAAGGAATACGTGACCCCGGTTGTCGGCCCGCTCGGCGTCTGCGCACGTCTCTTGCCGCAGTCTCGACCAGCCAAGATGCTTCACGTCGAGGTTACAGGCTTGCGCCGACAGCGGTTGGGAACTCGACCACAGAACACGCTGAGATGGATTTTGAGGACCAAGGTGTCCTTTAATCCCGAACTAGGAACCCTAAGAACGAAATAACACTAAGAATCGTCTAGATTGCAGAAGGATGTTGATAAATACAAGTAAAATCACTTACCAAAAAAATGGGCAGCACGAATTTAACTGAGTACAAAGTATTTTCCAAGATAAATGCACAAACGTTTCAGTCACAATGCAGAAAGTAAAAAGATCCTCTATGTAGCCGTGGCCTCAGTTTTATACCACTTTCGATGGACGCTTCTCGAACAACCTTTTTTAACCCCCGACGCAAAAACGACGGGGTGTTATAAGTTTGACGTGTCTGTGTGTGTGTGTGTGTGTGTGTGTGTGTGTGTGTCTGTCTGTGGCATCGTAGCGCCCAAACGGATGAACCGATTTGGATTTAGTTTTTTTTGTTTGAAAGGTATATTAGTCGGGAGTGTCCTTAGCTATGTTTGAAAAAAATCGGTCCAAGATGGCCGCCGCCACAACATGTTGGAATCCATATTTCTTTATAACTCCCTCAATATGGGTATCAAATGAAAGGGCTTGACTAGTAGATCAATTTAAAAAGTATAAAATAAAAATTAAATTAAAAATT
This sequence comes from Eilema sororculum, assembly GCA_914829495.1. Classification (NCBI taxonomy): domain Eukaryota; kingdom Metazoa; phylum Arthropoda; class Insecta; order Lepidoptera; family Erebidae; genus Eilema; species Eilema sororculum. The sequence continues at coordinate 8,952,845 of OU618532.1, forward strand.
TAAAAAACCCCCTTCACAAAAACACCTCCAAAAAGTTGAAAATAAATTTTAATTCAACGGTTGCCATGTCGGGGGACCTTACGATATAAAGGAGTACCTAACCAGTTAAGGTCCCCCGACATGGCAACCGTTGAATTAAAATTTATTTTCAACTTTTTGGAGGTGTTTTTGTGAAGGGGGTTTTTTAAATTTTTAATTTAATTTTTATTTTTTTAATTAAATTAGTACAAACGATGATCAAAAACACCACATCACTGTCGAATACCCGAACAACTTTAATACTACCCTGCTAAGTAGGAGTCAAAACAAAATACAGTATCATCTTAAATTGGTTGGATTACAACCATATTTTTCTCCTTGAATACTCCGGTTTTGAGCATGCGGAATTTGAACCTGTTTAATTTAACTGAGGAAATTTAATTTTATCCTAAATAAGATAGCCTATAATTAAACAATTAATTTTCCCATCTAGGTGCTATGAATATTTCTAATTCATATAGTTAAACATAAAAGAAAAATCGAAAGCCATCTTGTGCTAGCTAGCACAAAAGTTCTTACACCGACTAACTGATGTGAGTCCCACTGAGATCGCCACAGGTGGCGCTAGTAGTAATCAAATTACAGTAGGTAAAATTTATTGTTACAATACTTGGGGAAGCAAATCTCATTCAATACGTCAAATAACGAAGAAGAAGTTACAAGAAGAATTAACTTGACCTGGAAAAAATACTGGGCATTAAAATAAATTTTCAAAGGGAACTACAGTTTGCACATGAAGAGGACAGTATTTTATACAGGCTTGTTACCCTGCTTGTTGTATGGCTGCCAAACTTGGATATTTACAAATAAAATAAAACAAAAAAACAGCAATGGAAAGGAGCATGCTAAAAATTAGAAGAATACAAAAAAATAAAAGCGAAAGTATTCGACAAAAACTAAACTCACAGACGCTCTTAGACACGCGCTACTACTAAAGTGGAGATGGGCCGGACACATCTCACGATACCCAGACAAAAGATGGACCATCGAAGCACAGTGGCAAGGACCAATAGGGAAAAGGAATGTTGGTCGACAATTGAGACGGTGGGCTGATGACCTAACACAAGTCGCAGGAAGGGACTGGATGAAGTCAGGCAAGGACAGGGAGTCATGGAAAAGGATGGAGGAGGCCTTTACCCAGACAGGGGTTCAGATTTCATAAACTTATATTAAAATGATAACATTAATTAAGTAACTTTCTTCAATTTAAGCAATAATCTTACAAATATGGTAATAAGTAGAGAGAACTGAAATAAATGGCTTTATTATTATTATTATTAGATCAAAATCGATTTATTTTACACTTACACTTTGCCGGTGGAACAGCTGACATTCTATGCAATGCCATGGCATTTTATAGATTGCCTAGACAAAGTATGTAATGAGCAATAATATTCATACCATTTCATACATTCTCATCATTATAGTAGACATTTTGTACAATGCCTAATAGGCATTGTATAGAATAATACACATTCCGTGTTCCTCAGTTCCTCATAAAAAATTGGGCACTGTATATTTTTTTGTTTGTGTGTTTTTATAAAAGGACACATCAATTTTGACTTTACCTCGCCTGATGGGAAGTTAAAGGCAAAGTTTCGGAAAGACGGTCACCATCGTAAACATGTACCTACCATGTTAACATTGATGGCACTCAGCTTGACGGCCTCATCAGATGCCTTTTCACGTCTCGCTTAAAGGCCCCGGGACTGTAGGAAGTAGGAAACACGTGAGCTGGCAGGGAGTTCCAGGTCTTAATGGTGCGGCTTGGGAATGATTCACTGAACTGCTTGGTTCTAGAAGGTATATTGCGCACCGTATACGGATGACATCTAAGCCCTGCACGTGTTATCCTGTGGCGGCAAGGAGAGGGTGGGACTAATTGGAAGAGCTCATCAGAACATTCATCATGTTAAAGATGGTAAAATACTTCCAAAGACGCAACATCTCTACGCATCTGCAATAGCTCCAGGGTGTTCGTGACCTGACCTCGCTAGTGACGGTGAGTGGCGCTACAAGCCGCGAGGCGACCCAGAGACCGCTGTTGCTCAAGTCGTGGATCGGATCCGGCGGCTGGGTCTCGAGGTGGCTCTGCACAAATCCGAGGCCTTGTTCTTTCATGGCCCTCAGCGCGGGCCACCCCCGGGATCCAGCCTGACAGTAGGAGGTACTCCCATCGAAATCAAGCCCTGTTTGAAATACCTGGGGCTCGTACTCGACCGCCCCGGGCCACACTCCACTAGACTACGGCAAGAGCCACGGCTCCCCTTGTGCTGCGACTACCATCACCTCGACCCGGTTATGCACTAGCTGTCTCCTGAAAGATTGGATAACTGTGGATGGATTTTCACAATAATGCCCGGTCGAAATTAGTGACAAAGGAGATGATTTCTCTTGTTAGAGGCCATGAAATTTCTACTACCAGTAAAAATAAACAGTGCCCAGTGTATGCCGAGCAGGAAATGGTGAAAAACTTGCAAGTCTTGTAGTGAAGCCCCGTTTATAACCTAATATGTTTTTTAATATTTAATTTTGTTGAACACGTACACTGTTCGTGAAAATTCAAACTATCCAGCTATCACGATTCTTGGTGATAGACAGACAAAATAGTCAGATAGACTGATAGCGGATTTTTAGAAATCCGTTTTCACCCTTTTGGTATGGAACCCTATAATGGTTTTGAAATAGGATAGCCGAAAGCGGTAGCCTAGGGTAGTATGGGTAATGGACTGCTGAGACGAGGGCTCGGGTTCGATCCCAGGTTTACCATGACACACACCAATGACTTTTAGATGCTTTTCGAAGTTACGTGTGTATTTATCGCAGGTTTATAAGTGCCCGGTTAATGGAGACAGGCTCGCCACCTATTACATTGGGACCTAAACATAAACTGGCGAAATGTAGGTGCTAGCACCTCTGCCTACCCCTTCAGGGAATACAGGCGTGAGTGTATGTTATGAATAACACTGTGTGATATTTGTTTCAGATTTGATTCTATTTCTAGCAGTAATATATTTGCCAATGATTAATAATCAAGAAGGTAGTGATAGCGATGGTGATTCAACCAGCACTAGAAGCACCGCAGCTTCGACTCCAAATAACACGAATACAACTGCTAATGCTACTCGTCCTACGATAACAACAACGCTAACAAGAACCTATCTTAGATTACTTCCTAAAATATCCCAAAGACTGCCCTGTCGCGAGTGCCCCTATGTATACCTTCCTATTTGTACAAGCTCAAACATAACTTATGTGAACCAATGCTTTTATAGATGCAAGAGTCGAACTGACCACGTCGTCAGAAGAGGAGTATGTTTGTTTTTTTGAAAAGGGATGATCATTAGTTTCTCAGTTTTCAAACATATTAATATTAATGTATAATAGAGTGCCTTGTTTTCTATCTTTCCTTTTAAAAAATCTGATGAATTGCAGTGCTAAAATTCAGACTTGCTAAAGGAGGACGGCCAGAGTCGGCTCTCTGCTGTGCAGCTGTTTCGTAGCAAAAAAAAATGGTTATAGTCTTCTTTTATTGTGAAATAATATTAGGCACAATATTGTAGTATCAAGCTAGCAGGAGGCGGGGGTTCGATCAAATCAAATATTTGTATGCATAAATATGGATATTTGCATTGGTCTGCTGCTGCTTCAAGGGCATGTTAAGCCGACGGTCCCGGTAGCCATACGAACATCTATGACAGTCGATAAGGGTATTTTGAACCCTAAAAATGGAACATCTGGTCTAGCTACAATGCTTCGATATACCTTTGGGTTGTGGAGGTCAAATGGCAGTCAGCTGGGTACATCCAACGCGCGTCTAGTACGCGCGCGTCTATTAATTAAATAATTCCACAACATTCTACACAACGCTATCTAGACCCATGGCAGGCGTCCGTCACTCGCCCAAACTACGGCGATAAGTACCTACCGTGCGCCTCACCCGCAGGCTGCTAGCGCAGTCGGGGCCGGCCCGCGCTTGCGAGTACACGCGTGACGCGACCTGCGTAGGTATACCTAAACAATATTGTGGCCGATCTTGTGAGATCAGTAGTTACCATTGTTTATGTATGCAGGTACACTAGGTTAGCCACCTAATATGGAAATAAAATAATGAATCGCAGTAATCATTACTGTTGCGAGGACGAATGTCAAAATACATTAAAGAATTCGAAGTTGTCTTTTTTTACATGAACAACAGTGTAAAACGTAAGATTTTACTATTTATAAATGCAGAATATATCTTGTTCACTTAGTAACAAAACCATTAGGTACTGGTCGCCACTTGACATCTTCGCATTATAAAAAACCTACCGAATTGTAGTGAACCTGTGACATAATTATATACCTACAATGAAAATAGAGAGAACTAAAAATTGTTCTGCGCCTACTTATTTTGAAACGAGTACCTATGTATTTATGTCGTGACCGTGGTCGTGCTGTTATTTGGTGGCTACCTAGTTTATTTAATTAAAATGCCAAGCCAACTGAAATGTGCTTGTTCGCTGGTGGTGGTGGTTGGTAGGTTGGTGGGCTATTGGGTGAATTTTCCCAAATATGGCTCCACAGTGATCAGTTGAGACCGGCAGGCAAGATACCAGGTCCGTCGTTCCTAGGATCCGTCGGCTGCCTCGATTGTTCCCTTGATTTGCTGCTGAAAACCTTTACAGGGCTGCAGTCGGCCTGCAATTACATCAGCACTAGGGAATATTCGAAGATCACGTGTCGGGGTCACCAATATTGCGGAGGTGGAAGTAAGACACCACAGTTGGTTAACTTGTTTATTCCTACTTGTTATTATTTACATTTTTAGATCTTATATACTATACTATTTTATAGCTATAGAGTGGGGGCTGACCACAAGTGTCACGTACATAGGTTTGTGCATTGTTGCACTTTTGTTGTTATGGCAGAGGACGTGATTTCTTATTTGTGTCAAGAAGAACTGAATTTATTTCCTTATAGAAATCACGTCACCTGATCATGACTGCCATATTTCTTGTTAGTACAGTCAGCGTCAAAAGTCAAATAATGTACACACAGAGCTTGTTTTAATTGATAATAAAAAAATATATATACCTATTATTATTTTTTTAAAATTTTATTGTATATTATATTTTATTGAAATCATCTCACTAATTAATTAGGTACAGTATTATATCTAAATGTACAATATATACAAAAATAAGAAAAGAAAAACAGGGGTGGAAGAGACTGTAACTTTAGGCATCGTAGAATTCCTCCCCATCGACCTCTACCGGTACCGTGCCCAAAAGGCTGGCAGCGTTACCCCGCTGAATGGCGATAGCAATTCTTTGAGCGAGGTAAAGGCCAGCTCTATGGTCACGGGAAGAGTCAATTAGACGCTTCGCCATCTCTTTGAACAGCGCGCGCGCACTTGGACCCCACGGACCCAACGTTTCGACTCCAAACGGCTCAAATATATAATTATCAGTTAAATTGGTATATTTGCGCCGTTTGAAAGTCTCCGCTGATGCAGCAGCAGCGCATGCACAGTCCAACGTACTTGGAAGATGGGAAGGCGCCAGAGTGTCGACACACGTTGCGTCCCACACCAAAAGCCTGCCCAACTTCCAAGGCATCAACGACATACCGTCCGGCCTCTTGCCATCGTCGCGCGCCAAGCCAACAGGTTCAAGTATAGCTGGCACGCCGGCGGTGACAAGAGCCCGACGGATAATGTCGTTAATATTGGCATGTCGAGACATGCGGCCTGCGCTCCTGCTGCAAGATAATCCTATTATTATTATTATTATTATAATACACCGTCTTTTTAGTGTCGGGGTTTAAAAATAAATAGTAATTCACGTTTTATTTTCATTGACTAAATGACAACCCTAACACTCAAGTTGGCGACGTTGTTTATTCCGAACAAAGGGCGATACCTACGAAATTTTGTAGGTTATTATAACGGCGGCTTTCTTCAACATCAAAGGAGTGCAACTTCTGTCCTTATCTATTCTGTGCCCATGGTAAGCTTTTATGCTATAGTTTGTGTTATGGAATCTAGAATGCGGATAAACTATACTTTTTTTTGTAAATAGATACATATTATACATAGAAACACCCAGACCTATGCAAATAGCCATATTCATGCATACAAATATTTGCACTGAGCGGGGATTGAACCCGCGGCTCCTGCGTACTCCGAATGTACTGCCTTAATAGCCCCGTGATGGATGGTGGATGGGAAGAGCCTTCATTGAAATGATACATTGAGGATAGATTGAACTGTGGTTGTCGTCAAAGGCCGTGATTTCTGCAGGACAACCTGGATAGGCGGTTAATTTTTTAATTGAATGCCGTCATTACTTTGAGCAAAAACAGCATATTATCACGTTTCTTATAATTTAGCTGACATTAAATATTTATTTTATTCACTTAGTATTTATTATTATAACGGCTACAATAATACCTACAGACTACAGTGAAAATTAAATATGTCTACGATGACGGTTCATGAGATACAACCTGGTGACAGACTAACCGACAGATGGACAGTGGAGTCTTAGTAATAAGGCCGCCCTATTACTAGGACTCCACTTTTCGTCTGTCTGTCTTTCTGTTTCCAGGTGGTGATAACCGATATCCACGTAGGCGGAGATGCGGGCAAAAAGCTAGTATTAGTATAAATTATTGCGTCGTTCTTACCCCCAACTATCCAATTTTAAAAGAAGAAATCGGTAATTTTTATTGTTTGGAAGTCAATAACTGATTGGCATCTACGAATTTAAAGAGGACCTTGAAACGGCATTAATGTACAAGCCTTTATCACTATTTTAACGTTTATTTCAAGCGGTGCATTTCACTGAAGTGCACGTCAGCACTTAATGTTGCTATATACTTCACATAATGTTCTGTAAGTATGCTTTTTTTCTTATTTTTTTATCTTTGTAACGATGAATGTGGTATGAACGCATACAGACCCCACCGGTTGATACAGATTATCACCATCTTAGCGTTATTCTTGGTGTATCCAAGGCTTTCACCTTGAATATCCGGATCAACTTACTTTTTCCTTTGATTTGGCTTAAACTGCCGTATTAAACCTTCGGCAAGCCTTGTTTATTATTCAGCAGGTGTGTCAAATAGCAGGTGAGGTTAGCAAGCCCCCAGACGTTTCAACTACGGGTTTGGGCATATTCCAGTTTATACTTCCTTTTTGTGCCACTGTCACTTGTACTGGCACAGAAAGGAATAATAATTTTTTTGATATTACTAAACGTAAAAATTACTTCTTGTGTGTGCCACTGCCATATTATGCATTGGCATAAAACAGAATAAGAATTCCGTTGTAAGCCACTGGATCTGCCACTGATTATAAAATTGGAAAAACCTTATATTTAGTGCCACTGTATTTTTTTCTATAATTTGCACTTTGGACAGAAATTTGGAGAAAACAGAAAACACTATTAAACAAGGTGTATTTTTGAAACGGGGCAGTAAGGGCAAGTACCTTAACCGTTGCAGTTACAGCAAAACGTTCTTAGAAGACCTTCCCTAACTTTTTGACATATTTTGAACTGCATTCACAGATTTTGTAAAAAACTTACAGTTAGCAAAAAAAAATGCAAAAAGTTCAATTTTTTTTATGCCAATCGATTCTATTTCATGTGGGGATCAAAAAACTCTATGGGACCATTTTAGCTTTCAGTACTAGAAAAGACAGAAATCGCCAAAAACGTTTCCCATACATTTCGTACGGAAATATAATAAATCAAATCGAAACTCATAGGTCAGGTAAAATTTTGAACTTTTTTGAATAAAAAAAATCATTTAAACATTTAAGAAATTGGTTTATGAAATAAATTGCTCAAAGTGATTGCCATTTTCACGAATACATAAGTCTATCCTTTTTTGCACTGAACGAATGGCGGCTAATAATGTTCTGGGATGAATATTACGTAAAATGGTCATTAATGCATCCTTGAGCTCTTGAACACTGGCGTACGTCGTCTTATACGCCTCGTTTTTCACGAAGCCCCATAAAAAAAAATCAAGTGGTGTTAGATCGAGGCTACGAGGTGGCCACTGTGTTGGACCATGTGTACCTATCCACTGTGTACCGAATAGGCGGCTCAAATTGGAACGTGAAAGGTTACTGTTATGTGGCGGAGCACCATCTTGTTGAAAATGAACTTTTCACAATTCCGACAGGGGCCATTCGTCCATCTCGTTTTCAAGATGGTGTAAAATGACTTCATTATACATGGCAGAATTCAGTTTTCCTTCATAAAATTCCACCATTATGACTCGATTGGACATTATACCACACCAACAGTTGAATGAGAAGCGAACCTGATTATGACTTGCGGTAACTCTTAGTGGATTTTCTTTGGACCATAGTGGTGATTTTTTCTGTTGTACATACCGTTATTGGAAAAATTCGTTTCGTCTGACCACAGTCTGTAATTTAAAAATTCATGATCTCTGCTTATTTTTCCTCTTAGCCATCTGCAAAAAGTAAGCCTTCGAACCTCATCACCCGGATGTAACACTTGAACTATGCGCCCATTTCGATAGCACTTGTAGCCGTATTTCTTCCATATCTTTATCACAAGGGAGTGGGATACACCTACTTCAAGGGCGACTTGCCTGGACGATACCTCTGGATATGCTTCGACATAAGTCAGAACCGCAATCTTCGTGTCCATGTCCACACGAGGCTGCCGCTTTCTTTTGAAAGAACCCTGCATTTCCAGGTTTTTCAAAAGATTTGTAATAACCTTTCTTGTTGGCACATGCCGCAACGGATACTTATTGCGGTACCACACTAATTGATTATTGACAAAATACGCTTCTAATAAGTCAATTTTTTCACGATTAGAAGACATTTTAGCGAAAATCCTTAATTAATAACTCATACGAAGTTTCTCAGCTGAAACTAAGTATAACACACAGATTTTCGAATCAAATTCGAAATTTGAGGGTAAAAATTCTTTTTATTTACTTTACAGTCAATTCTACCCACTTCCTGGCCATAACAAAAAGTTAGACCATCGTAGAAATTTGTTTCTGTTGCCGAAATGAATGGGAAACGTTTTTGGCGATTTCTGTCTTTCCTAGTACTGAAAGCTAAAATGGTCTCATAGAGTTTTTTAATCCCCACATGAAATAGAATCGATTGGCATAAAAAAAATTTTTGGACTTTTTGCATTTTTTTTGCCAAGTTTTTTACAAAATCTGTGAATGCAGTTCAAAATATGTCAAAAAGTTAGGGAAGGTCTTCTAAGAACGTTTTGCTGTAACTGCAACGGTTAAGGTACTTGCCCTTACTGCCCCGTTTCAAAAATACACCCTGTATATATACGATTTTCGGCCACACATATGTGGGGTCAAAATTTTAGCATTTGGGGGTGTTAGAACCTCCTGAGGTCGAGCTACCAGTAAGTATGTCACATCGATACACACATTGTCGAATATATTGCAGTGCGATACATGTTCCTGCGAATATTTTGTAAAAGCGAATGTATGGTATTAAAGATTTATTGGTTCGGATTTATTGGAATGTTTGCCCTAATAGTAAGAGAGCTGATGATCTTAACGCAAGTCTCATGCCTTATCTGAAATAAATGTATATCATTAGACGCGTCTTTAATTGGAGAACACGAAATGACTATGGAATGCTGCAAGGCTGAAAACCTGGTCGTGATACGAAAAACCAATAAAAAATCGGTATCTAATATATTAAGGCTATCGAATTTCATTTGTATATGGAAATATAGGGAAGTCAGGACTACCTATATGATAGTGTAGTGCTGCAAGCCTTCATAATTGGCTCACGCTCACCGAGTGTCCGGCATGGGCCGGTCCGAGGCGGGAGCTAGTGGCGGCCCTGGGAGTGAGAGTTCTCACCCTCGCCATCCTACTCACAGCAATGGTCCGCTGTGCGGACGCGTGGGCGGCCGGTGTCTCCTTCAGCGAGCAGGTAATGGTCGTGAAGGAGACGGCGGAACGGGAGAGGCGGCGCGAGCGAGAGAGACAAGCGGTTCGCGCCGCCCGCGCGCACAGGCAATTTGGGCGTCGGAGGGCACTGATTGACCTCCGTCCCCCATGAGCGCGGGCCTGGGGGTGACGGGTGGCGCCTCCTGTCACCCCAGCAGAAGCAGGCCGCGGTGGCGGCGCGCTAAAAAGCGTGCCTCCCCATTCCGGGGCCAGACCGTAAGGGATGGCCCTGGGTCAGCCGGGGTGCGAGGGATATGTCGAAGACAACCTCACCTCCGGCCTAGCACTGCGACCCACAGTCGGCGTGCGGTTTTAAATCCGAGGGGATTTGGCACGAAAAAAAAAAGCCTACATAATTGGCTTTTTCAGTGGCAGCAGCTTGTAAAGTGCCGCCTGCATTAGGTATCTAGTATGATCGGTTAGCCAAAAAAACATCATCATCATCATCTGAAAGATCATGAAATTCTTTGTCTGAGAAACCTATCCTAAACACTGATTAAGATGGTTGCTGCAGCGATTGAAGTTCGCACGCGATTTGTGTTGTCCATTCCATTATGTTAAAAGTTCGTAATACACACATCAACATGGTCTAGGGATATTTCAATTAAACCTAAATAACTAAAATTCTATTAATTTTTTGTTAAGACACCTACACATTAAAATAATCTGATAATAACTTTTTAGATAAAGTTAAATTTAAAAAAAAAAAACTTAGAAGAAGAGGAAAAACTCAGACAAAATTTCAGTCTTAACTTTATTTTTGAAACATCAAAACCTAAACAAAACAACTTTTTTTTTTATAAAAATTGTTGAAAACTTAAAATTAATAATCCGTGGATCCACGTAAGACTCTCCTGACATTCTGCATACTCAAAACAAGGGTGTCAATATCCTGTTGTGGAATACTGTCCCAAGTCCTGCTAAGATGCAAGAAAAGCTGGTTTTCATGCACAATATCTTCAGGGAAATTTCTAAGAGCTCTTCTCTGAAGCATATCCCAGGTATGCTCAATAGGATTTAAGTCAGGGGATTGTGCAGGCCAGTCTAAAGCTTGGATATTATTGGATTTTAACTTTTGCAATAAGTTATTGCAAAAGTTTCTATAGCGCTTGTAGGTAATCTGAAGTAATATATTTGTGGGGTCGGACTTTGGTTTTTGATGTAAAGTGTCTCGATGCTTTATGCATCTCAGAAGTCCAGTCGTGATCCAGGGGTGAATAATTTTCTTATGATGAGATATTTTTATCAGTTTGATATGTCGCTGTGTAACCTGAGAGACAGTCGATATGAAAGACTCAGCTGTCTGATTTGCATCTTTGATGTCGTATAAGAATGAAAAATCGTGGGTTGATAATTCAGCGATCACTGCAAGCAGGTCTGTTCGCTGAGTATAGGATTTAGGTTTCCTCGTGACATTGTTTGAGTCTAGACTTAACAGAACGGGAAAGTGATCGGTAATATGGGTTTTCCATACCAGAGTCGCCGCAGATCTTTGTGTCTTTAACATGACATGGTCCAAACAGGCCTCATTTCGTGTTGGGATAACATGAGCGGGTAGAAGTCCGTGCGAGCCACAAACATGAAGGTAATCCTCAGATGCAGGCACCAACCGATCAGACTGTATCTCAATATTGATGTCCCCTATAACTGCTATGGTTTTATATGCCTGAAGAGAATTTAGTATATCATTGAGACTTGTTAAGAAATTGTCTGTGTCCGCAAATGATGGGGAGCGATAGATAGCAACTATAGCGACCTCCCCACTCGCGAGCACAAGGCAGTCGGCATCCCTAAAAGGGGGCTGGTATACAGTATGAATTAGGTCGGCCCGCACAAAAATACAGACTCCCGCGTTCTGAATTGCATATGTAGATTGATAGCTGGAGTAGCCGTGCAGGGTCGGTAGCTTCCCCAATTTACTCAACCAACTCTCCGACAGTATCATGATGTCACACGAAATACCCGTAGAATGTAGTAGAACAACCAGCTCATCGAAATGCCTATTCACACTACATATTCATGTGAAACACGTTTAAAAATTTGTCGGTTTCGCAAATTTGTTGCGAACTATGCTCAGGAACGCACAGAACCGATGTGGAAACGCTAATAGCCTCTAGCTCATCGGCAACATCAGCCAAGTCATCCATCAAGAGTATAAAGTAGGTAATAGCGTGACCAATAAATAGAACTGATGGTAGGAAGTTTTTATGTATAGTTTAATTGTAGAATCCTTTATCCAGCAAACACTGTAAGTAGACAATGATACAGTAAAGTTCAGTGTTTTGTTTATGTAGAGTGTTTGTTTGTGGAAATATATCTTTTTCAAAATTGATATTAAAAAACATGCAATAAACTTTAATTTGTAAAATTTGATAATTCTGGAGCGTCAGTGAAAAGTGATACATCTCGAGTTATATTACTTATTATATTTTTTCATATAAAAGATCTATAAAAAAATATCTATCTTTGACTCTTATCCCCGTATCTCTAGGGTTCAAAATGAGCGAGCTGATTTGGTGCATAATGATATAACTGAACGTTTTTTTACCATTTCAATTGTGTAAAATAATACTTATAAAATCATATCAAATTGAACTGAACAATGTTTGTGTTTTCTGTATTGTATAATGATACAAATTGAATTAACGAGTTTAACACAATGTAGATGTATAGATTAGAATTAGTGCATTGTAATATAAGTACACTTGCATTAATATACATTTTAAATTTACTCCTACATTCATTCGTGAAAAGTGATACAATTATATTTATGACGTAAAAAAATAAATAAATTTTAATAAAGTTATGTGTAAAATGATACAATTCTTAGAGAATCAATTAACACCATGATATTATTACAATCCTTAAGTGTGTCGAGTGATATAACTAAATTAGTATCAATATAAACACAATGTCGGTATAAGTGTCGAATAATACAATTATAGTTGTACCAAAAACACAAGCTTATTCAAATATTTTCATCATATAAAATTAAGTGAAAAGTAATACAAATCCTCAGCGAACACCTCCCGCGATCCCCTTCCCGCGTTGAACTATGTGAACGAGATGGTAATATTATGATACAAGAAGGAATACCCAAGTGAAAGAGGAATAACGTTGTTTGGTGATGCGACCGACTCGCCAGTCTCGCTTCGACGTAAGTAAGTAAGTCGACTTAAGTAAGTTGTATCATTATACACAAAATACGTAATATTTTTATTGGAATTATTTTATTAGTATTTGATACAAGTTTTATGCACATGAAAATAATAATGCTATTTAAGTAAAGTAAATTAATGTAGCATTCAATTATAAAGATCATAAGCTTTTTTTATAAGGGACACGTAATTTTGACTTCACCTTGCCTGATGGTAAGCTAAGGGCAAAGTCTCGGAAAGAGGGTCACCATCGTAACCGTGTACCGTGTCAACAGTAGTGGCACTCAGCTTGACGGCCTCATCAGATGCCTTTTTACTTAAAGGACCTGGGACTGTAGTAAGAAGGAAGGAAGGAAGGAAACACGTGAACTGGCAGGGAATTCCAGGTCTTAATGGTGCGGCATAGGAATGAGTTACTGAAACGCTTGGTTCTACAAGTTATAATTTGCACCGTATACGGATGGCATCTTAGTCCTGTATGTGTTGTCTTGTGAAGGAAATGAGAGGGTGGGACTAATTGGAAGAGCTCATCAGAACATTCACCATGGTATATACGGTAGAATACTGCCAAAGACGCAACATCTCTACTCATCTGCAAAGGCTCGATGTTGTTCGTTACCTCAGGATTCCCAATAATGCGGACCGCACGTCGCTGCAACCCGTCGAGAGCATCTAGTAAGTTGTACTTTACGGAGCCATCCCAAAGATGCGAGCAGTATTCCACGCAGGAAAGAATTTGAGTCTTGTACAGAAGACACCGATGCTCCAGCGTGAAAAAATGTCTCACTCTGCTCAGGACTCCGAGTTTACGCGAGGCTGTTTTGATGATGCTCTCGATATAGCTTTTGTTATTCAGTTTGCAGCGAACATCCATACCGAGGAAATTGAGGTTATCCTGCAGTGGCAGTGGCGTGCTCTGAAGAGTGGGAAGGGAAAGAAAAGGAGATACCTTTGCTGTAAACGCAAATGCCTGCGTCTTCTTGGCATTGAAGTCGAACAGGTTCTCTAGAGAACAGGATCCGGTCCAGCTCAGTGACAAGCAGCTGCCTTTTTTCCGCGATATCAGACAGCTTGGTCGCAGTATGTGCGTAATAACTCCCGTGTAAAGCTGCTTTCGTCTGGATAGCAATGAATGCTACCGTTAGAAAGCATGTCATTGATATGCAGAAAAAAGAGAGTGGGAGATATAACAGAACCCTACGTCAAGCCAGCATTTACCAGCAAGAACTCCGAAGCTCGTCCGTCAAGCGAATACGGTGCCCCTGCAGTAAGCTTGCAACCCATTTGCACAGTCCGGAAGGCAGGCCAAAGGTTGGTAGCTTGGAAAGAAGGGATTTGTGCCATGTTTGTATGATTTTCTCGAGGCGTCGGCCTTCGGTGGGAACTTGGATAAAACCAAGATAATTTTGAACGAACATGTTGCACCGAAACCGATTGCCATCGAAGGGGCGACGCACGAAGTTGTGCAAAAATATGTATACCTGGGCCAGGTAATCCAGCTCGGTAAAAACAACGTACGATTGAATTGTATAAAAATGGTAAGATCGTTGCCGTATTGGTTTGTACTGTAAGGGTGATGTATCTAAATATATAAAATAAATAAATAAAATAAATAAAAAAACTTCAAGAAAAAACTAGCCAGAATTTATCCAACTGGGTTGGGCAGTATTTCGCAAACTACGTAGAGTCTTCTCTTCTCCCCAACCGCATTGCCTGAAAACAAAGGTCTTTGACCAGTGCGTCCTACCTGTTATGACTTACGGTGCCGAAACGTGGACACTTTTGTATTTTGACTTGAGTTTCTTTGAAGGATAGAATTCGAAATGAGGTCATCCAACACAGGACCAAAGTTACCGACATATCTCGCAGAATAAGCAAGCTCAAGTGGCAATGGGCTGGCCACATCTGTCGAAGGACCGACGGCCGTTGGAGCAGACGAGTCCTAAAGTGGAGACCGAGAGAAGGCAAACGCAAGGTAGGACACCCCCTAGCCAGATGGACTGACAACCTGAAAAAGGTGGCTGGGATTGACGGAAGCGGAAGGTGGAGGATCGGATGAAATGGCGCACATTGGGACTGGCCTATGTCGAGCAGTGAACAGCGGTGGGCTAGTTGATTGATTGATTGTACATCATTACTAGTAGCTTTCAACGATTCTACGCAACTGGGTAACATAGAACATATTATTTCACTAGTAGTACTACCTATATACTTAAGTAATATCAATATACACGCTGATATGTTCAGTTGTATCATCTTAACCATACTTTGTATCGAAGTACACATCATATTTTTACAGACTCTAGAGGTGTCTAATGATATGATTGTATTTTTTCTGACAAATTTATAATTAAACGCTCAATACAACTCACTATTACTGAAATGAATAATATTTATTTCAACACTTTCTATTTTTTCCATTTGTCTAGAGCACAACAATAGAATGTAAAAAACTTGTACCATTTGTCATGAAACCTATAGACAGTGTGTAAAGTAAGTCAAGTTAATTTGTATTAATGGTCACAAAATTGTTTAATAAATGTTTGATGTGTTTATTGATACAACTGTATATTTTCATAAATTAAAAAAAAACTATACATATAAATCCTCAAATTCGGCCATAAAAATCTTTGTTATTATTGTGTCTATTAATAGCAGTAGCATGTTTTTATTTTAGTTCACTGTAAAATGAGTGACAATTTTTGAAAACTTTAAACTAGATTTTCTCAAAACTATGATTTTCGAGATAAATCACTTTTCACTGACACTCCAGAATTCAGTAAGAAGCAAAAATAAAAATTAATAATCAATGATCTAGCAAAGCGGCTGATTGACGCTACACGTGACTAGAAGGCTGGTTATTACCTCGCACAGAGGTTAAGCTTTGCCATTCAACGTGGCAATGCAGCCAGCCTTCTGGGTACGTTACCGGTCGGTGACGATGCGGAGGAATTACACGACGCATTATATTATGTGTGTAAATATTTTATTAATATCATTATTTTATTTAGTTTATTTTGTCTCTATCATAATCAATAATAAAACAGTAGAAATTGAAAATAAATCAAAATCAAATGCAAGGCTATTAGTCATGCCTGCACTTTCAATTTAGAGAGGTCCGCCTCGGAAGAAATTCGTATGTGTTTTGTGTTTGTTTTGTTTCTGTGTGTGCGTGGAGTGTGTGTGTGTGTGTGTAGGTGCGTGCGTGTGTGTGTGTGTGTGTGTGTGTGTGTGTGTGTGTGTGTGTGTGTGTGTGTGTGTGTTTGCGTGCGTGTGTTTGCGTACGTATGTGTGTGTGTGTGTGTGCGTGCGCGCGCGCGTGTGTGTGTGTGTGTGTGTGTCTGTGGCATCGTAGCACCAAGATTAAAAAAGCTTTTCTCATTATTTGTTGCAGACGCTGTTGTTCTAATCATAATGGTATTCTTGCCCATGAACTCACATTCGCAAAATCGACAATTAGAGTACAAACGTTTGTTTCCTCCACTTGCTGTAAAAAAGGCGTGTCACGAGTGCCCTAATGTTTACTTTCCAGTATGCGCTCACCATAACCTTACCTTTTTAAATAAGTGTTTTGTGTTCTGCCGGAATACTACAAAGTACCATGAAATTAGACGAGGAGTTTGTTTGTATTTTTAAATCAGCAAAATAAGTAATGAAACGCATACACAGGCAAAAAAGTATATGTTAACGTTAGAGTGTGGGACCTCTTAATGTGCACATTATCTAGGTAATCTGCAGATTACCTGATTGGAGCAGTTAAAGGACGAAATTTTTGTTTGAAAACTTATTTTTGCACTTTGCCTGGTTAGTATGCAGAAAAACGGATGGTGCACCGTTAAAGTGCGGAAGACGGTGAACGAAATACTTTTTTTCCACTTACGCACACTGTTCTCAAAGCGAAGCAACGTTGAAGGAGCCCCGCTTTGCGGAGTTCCTACTTTGCAGTGCATTATCACACGGAAACCCACTAAGGGTACGGTGGTGGCGGAGGTCTGCCTACCCTTCTAACCTAATTTATCGGAGTCGGAGCGCGCGGATTCATAATAATTCAAGTCTAAAAATATTAATATAAAATGTTTTATTTAAAAAAAACTGTTTTATGCACTTTACCGTATGCCAGGTCGTTAATCTGCATATTTTTTTTAGAAAAGAATATTAGAACGGAATATTCCCTCTAAACCCTCCAACTAAGCTAAAATGTGCCAGGAGTGGGTTCACGTCAGTAGTGTAAAGGCCAGGATCGAACCCGGGACCTCTCGATCGTAAGGCCAACTCCTTAACCTCTAAGCTACCGAAGCTTCTAGTTACATAGGTAGTCTACAGATTAACTAGTTAATATAATGACTCGAACAATTTTTCGTACTTCAACTGACGTGGGCATGTAATCTGCATAATACCTAGTTAATCTGCCATAATGGGCCTTAAGCCAAAGGCGTAATTTGAACATTTGGCGCCCCGGGCATATTTCATTTAAAACAAAACAAAGCAATAAGTGGTCTATCCTATGAGGTGTGAAATAATCAGGACTGTCTTTACCAGAGTGTTCAACTGCTGAACATATTTAGTAAGAATAGCCTCTCCTATCGGCTGCAATGCTCACTGGTTATGACTGATGAGTGCCACCTGAGCCGGAGCTTCTCCGTGGATATGCTACTTCTCACACGGGCTAGTACCCAGAGACGGTAGAGTGGACACCCAATAAGGCATCTTCCTCGCACGCGGGCTGAGCCAAGACTATTAACGGTTTTCAAACGACCCACTTGAGTAAGAGATGTAGCTGATGGCCCCATCGCACCACGGAAATTAAAGTGCTTGTTAGCCTGCTGCTAGAAAGTGATAGGGGGCCGCATCTGTCATCCCCAGGCTGTGCCCTTTGCCAGTCAGAAGGATACACGGAAATCTTCAGAGCTGTCTTCTATAGGGCCACTCCCGCCTCGACCGGCATTAAGAGCGCGCATAAAGCTAGTAAAAAGTCAGATTTCACCCGCACACTTCATACGTCCCGCTCTCGTCTGTCGTCGCTCCGGTATTTTTTTACTTTTTGTGTGGCAGCTAACCGCTGTGTTTGGTACGCAGGCGCACAGTATACCCAAAATAATCAGATAAAATTTGGCAAAGTACGAGCTGGATCATTATCTATATAAGGTACTAGCTGTGCCCGCGACTTCGTCCGCGTGGAATGTACTTAATAAAAAAAATCAGTTTATTTTTTTTTTGTTTTTGGCATTTTTTTTTTTTAGCCTAAGTTACTCCTTATTACATAAGCTATCTGCCAGTGAAAGTCCCGTCCAAATCGGTCCAGCCGTTCCAGAGATTAGCCAAAACAAACAGACAGACAGACAGACAGACAGACAGACAGACAGACAGACAGACAGACAGACAAAAAATTTAAAAATATATATTTTGGTATGTGTACCGTATATACATTCATATGCATGTAGTAGAAAGCGGTTATTTTAATATTACAAACAGACACTCCAATTTTATTTATTTGTATGTATAGATACTTTGAACACACAATAATTTTATTTTTGGTGATAGATAAAATGAGTGGGATTTGTAAAATAAACATAAGCATTGAAATACAACCACTTTTTACGAATTCTAACACGTATATTTTTTATTATTTACTTTTTAAACCGACGTTTCGGCTGCTGCAAATTTACGCAAAATGAGCTCACTGCGTTGTTAAGTCTTGCTGGATTTTGCTGCTTACTGGGTTTGATTAAGTGGATGACTGGGTCCCACTGGTGGTACGTTCCATCCATTGTCTGTATTAAAATTTGGGTGTACTTTAATTTCAATAGCCTCTCGGATCATTCTAGGAATATATCGATGTTCTTTGGCGAGTATCTGATGTCTTAATAAACTTAATAAATTAATAGATAAATTTATTTTTGGTGTTAAATAAAATGAGTGCGATTTGTAAAATAAACATAAGCAGCTTAGCTTTAATAAACAGCTTAAAATATAGTGGTCAAAAAATGAATGCATATTTTTTGAAATCGTCAAATATTTATATTAAGACATTTTTATCACGATATAAATTTTAATAAATTTTCACTGTATTATTATAATTTGTTGTGTTTTAGATAAAATCTCCCTAAGAACTCTGACGATTCGCTGAATAATTTTACAGGTAGTGCATAAATAATACGAAAAAGTAAGTTATAGAAATATTTATTTCAATAATAATTGCAAAATGCTTACATGTAATATACTTTCAATTTTGTTATAGGTAGATAAGAATAAGGTAAACAAATGTATATTTCATACTGAAATTGGTTCAAGAAGCCTAACGATTACTTTCAGTTCATAAAAGTAGACGATCACTGTAGAAATTTAATTTGAATAAATCTTTTTCTCTTTAATCTGTAATTGGAAATACAAAAAGAGTTGAAGATGACGTCAATAATGTGGATATTACGAGGCCGTTTACGAAATTTTGTCATTTTGCTCGACATATGTGATTTTAGAAAAGTGATTTCATAGTTAAAAACTGCATTAATTCGAGTTTAAATGAATAAATAAGAAAGATCATCTCAAATACTAATGAGTAAAATGAGCTAGGTACGGTATTTACTTATTTTTATTACATGATTTTGATTATTCTACCTGAAACCTACGCCTTTTTGTGAATTTTTGTGGAAAAGGTTTAGGAAATGACCTATTAATTATTGTTTTGATGGCTAAAGAGTATGAAAAACTTACTACGTATTTTCCTGAAAACTATCTATTTCTTAAGTGTATTACTTTTAACTAGTTCATACAGAATATGAAACTAAAAATATTCAATGTGGACAATTTTTAAGCAAAATTCAAACCACAATGGGACTTCAACGCCAGAGTCGTGAACCCTGGCGTTCCAGTGCTCTTACTCTGAGCTAGCCTTCCACGGGCGGTCGTTCGTGTTCCATGTGGTCGAATTTTTCTATTACTGGTTTTATATTATATTTGATTTGCTTGATTTATATAAATGAATGTTTAACCAAAGCAAAGGAAATGGCTTATTATGTAGTGAGATTTTGAAACTCACTTATCTATTTTTTTTTTATAAACAGTACTAGTCGGGATGTTCTCTACATTAGAAGATGATGAACAATGAGTTTACACCGCGATAGCTTAAAAATAACATTAGAAGATGATCTGAAAAAAAGGCAAAATAAATAGCCATGTTTCTAATAACTTCATTCCCATCATTTTAACGTAACATAGTTACAGTTACTCAAAATAAATAAAACAACATGGTAAATATCCCGGTGAGTAATCACACTACATACGATGAGTACATCACTAATGTGAATGACCATGTGAATCTCAAACCATACCATTCTACTTGTTTATATTACACTCGGCGCTGGCTAGCCAGTTCCTTTGCTTGAACTTAGCTTACACGCTACTGCGTGTCTAGATTATACAACGTTGCATAGTTTTTAATTCTATTTAGTGAATAGAATCTTAAATGTTTACTGAATGAGAGAAAAAACAATTGCAATAAGCTTACAAGTTACAGTTTTTACTCCGCGATGCGGCTGGATCGGATTCATCAGCTTATGTTATATTACGAACTGAAGCAACTCTGAAAAGCATTAAAATTGATAATACAATGTATATTCGCAAAATATAATTATATTACTGCTATAAAAAATAACATTAGTTACATACTTCAAACGCGAGGTGGTCTAAGACATCTATTTGATTTTCATATACTATACCCGGACTGCCTGGCAACGGTTGATACAAAAATTGTACTTAGTAACAAACTAAAGAAAATAAAGAAATATTACTTTCGACAATTAGCCAAGAGTTGAATTCTTAGTTTTTTATATTTTCTTTTAGAGTTTATCTTTTGATTTTTTTTATTTCCCATAATTTCGACGAACTTTTTCGACGGAAAACAGAAAAACAGTCCTCTCGTCTCAACGGGGCGACCCCGACTAATTGATGAAACAACAGATGGCCGGCACCTCGCGTCAGATGCGATAGCAAGAGACCGTTATGCGAGGAAAAAGAACGTCGTAAGCGCCGAATTCGTTTTTTTTTAATTACTCGTAAATTCCAGATAATTTTAACAAAGTGAAAAATTGAGTCACTAGATTTTAAAATTTTATACTTTGTACATAAAAATTGACTTAGTTATGTGAATAATCTTGAAAATAAATTAATTATAATCTAAAATTAGGCCTAGCTTTGTGATCTTATTTTATCGACAAAATATTATTATTTTATGTTTTCACCAAATTGAGTACCTTTCAGATATAACGTATTTACTATTTACAAAAAACAAGCTCATTTGTGGCACACTTTCGGGTATAAAAATCAAATCAAAGATCGGCAATTTTCCTTTATACCCCCTCTTAACCGTAGGTGGTATAGTCTCCCTAGTGAGAGAGAGGGCCTGCCGAATTTGTCGCCCAAGGTGCGCCGCATGGTCAAACACCATATTTTTATTACATTCTTATTGCAGCATACCTAACTACTAAATACGATTATAATCATTCTTGGATGGTGGTATGGTAACTAAATGCTTCGTTTTTAGAGTTCGAGTTTCGTACGCTCTTGCAGTTTTTACGTTTCATGATAGCTCATTGCGAAAACTACTTTTATAAATTACTAGCTTGTGACCGCGGCTCCGCCCGCGTGGATGTCGGTTATCCCGACCAAACATAGCCTATGTCCTTCTTCAAGGTCTACTCTACCCTTATACCAAATTTCATCAAAATCGGTTCAGTACTTTAGGCGTGAAAGCGTAACATACAGACAGACAGACAGACAGACAGAGTTACTTTCGCATTTATAATATTAGTATGGATTTTCAAAATAAATTTTGTAACCAACAAATCATTTATCAACCGTGTTTGATTTCCTGAAGCATAACAAAAGGTTATCCACCAATCCAGCACAATATTTATCCGACTACGGAGAAACCATACAACAAGAGAATTCTGTTTGCCCTGTATCCATACTAATATTATAAATGCCAAAGTAACTCTGTCTATCTGTCTGTCTGTCGGTCTGTCTGTATGTTACAGTTTCACGCCTAAACCACTGAACCGATTTTGATGAACTTTGGTATAGGGGTAGATTAGACCTTGAGAAAGGACATAGGCTATGTTTGGTCGCGGTAACCGACATTCCCGCGGGCGGAGCCGCGGGCATAAGCTAGTATGTGATAAATCTATGTATAATATGTATGTATTTACAAAAAAAGTATATAATTATGTTTATCCGCATTCTAGATTCCATAACACAAGCTATAACAGCTTACCATGGGTCTAGATAGCGTTGTGTAGAATGTTGTGGAATATTTATTATTATTATTTTTTTTTTTATCTTAGCAATGTCCATCTCTGTTTCCTAGTGTATCGTACAGAAAAAGAATAAGACGTAAATCATAATAATACAGAATTCAATAATTTAGTTATGAGGGAACATAGGCCCAAAACTGAAATATTGTCCATTATTTTTCTTTTCGCATCAGCGCAGTCGGTTGTTAATAAGCAGTAACTCTTAAATTAAACATAGGTATTAGTAAATTAGTAATTATACATGTACGAGTACATAATTAACATTTAAAGTCAAGTAAAAACACACCTACTGTACGACTTTCTCATAAAAATATTAAGACTATTTATTTCATGAGTTGCACACATAGCCTTTCGACGTATTCATAATTTATTGTACCACGTTCCTGATGGAATTAGCTTATGTACATACAATTTTTTTTTATTTTTTTTTAAAGAATATTAGAACCGAAGTTACTAATATTCCCTCTAACCCCTCCAACTAAGCTAAATTGCTTTTGCTAGGCGTGGGTTCACGTCGGTAGTGTAATGGCCAGGATCGAACCCGGGACCTCTCGATCGTAAGGCCGACTTCTTAACCACTAAGCTACCAGTAATAAATACCAGTAGTAATAAAGTAATCCAGAAGCTTTTAACTTGAAGCCTGTGGTCCGCTTTACCAGTCTTTTTCCGTGAAGCGACTGCCATCTGAACTCCACAAGCCAAAGGCAACATCAAAACAGTTACAGTTGGAATTTATAGGGCTCCAACTACCCGTTACGACTGTCATAGATGTCCGTAGGTAGTACAATGTTAAGCCGTCGATCCCGTCGTTGGCTTAACTGAAAACTGAAACGTCCCTTAAGAGGAATAAAAATGATAAATCTGGTTTTCAGGCGTATGTTTAGAGACCAACTCCTTTTTTATTTGTGGACGTATTTGAAAACTGTTTACACTGTTTTATTTGTTGGTTTCTTGTCTACATTTGGTACATTTTTAGTTATTCTCACTTTATAATTACTATATGAAAATCATTCCCAAAGCAAAAAGGTCCCTCAAAAGAAAACTGGCAACTACTTCTAAACAGAAAAGAATTTTTACGTAATTTTTTAACTAAAAGAAAGACAAAGATCTGGAGTATAAGTGGTACATTTTTCCGTTCAATACATTGACTTTTGAAGTCACAGGCCACGTTTTTGTTACGTTCTCGAGAGTTTGGCTTAGCGGGTGCCTATGCGGGGGCCGGGCGGCAGTGCCGTGATGGCTGTTGGACGGGGAGGTTGTGCTTCACGTTTTCGCAGCTTTGACAGCAACACAATTCAAGACTAATGCATAAGTGGACAGATAAGACACTTCTATGAGACGCCGAAAGTAAATTCGGTAAAAAAGCTAAAGCTTTAAACTCTCAAGAAATACATGAAAATGTTGTGTTGATTATTTTATTCACACACTTTATTTGTTATCAGCTGTTGCTCACACCTCCAGCCACGTAGATTTTGGATGCCGTTTCGGATGGTGATCCTCACTCGTAGTGTAATGATATAAAACCTATGACACTGATAAATAGTGTGGGTTTCTATTGGTGAAATAATTCTTAGAATTGGTTCTGTAGATCCAGAGATTAACCTATATAACGTCACAAACTACGTCTGTATAATAATATATGTATATTAGAATACTATACATACCTATAGCTACATATATAAATATATATTATTATAAAACCATGATCACTACATATAATCTCTAGTATAAAATAATTCACTTCCCGCTGTCTGTCTGTCTCTGTGTATGCTTAGATTTTTAAAATTACGCGACGGATTTTGAAGCGCTTTTCTTTAATAGATAGTGTCATTCAAGAAGTAGGTTTATATGTACAATACAATCTATATAATATAAAAATGAATCCCTATTTCCCAATAGGGATTCATTTTTGGCTGGACTGGCTGAGGCTGGACCAATTTCGCTTTCTTCTTTTTTGTTGTGTTTGTTATTGTCTTGTGAAGGTTTTTATGAAAGAAAAAGTAAAAAATAGGCGCGGAAAATAGAAACATTTAAGAATACTTAACCATTATATGAAATATCTGACCCGAAAGACGTTGTTATGTCCTATTGGTGTCAGGATCTCTGTGGGCGTATGGAGTCTCTGTCGTAATGCTTTCTGTTCTCAAAATAATTAGGACAACTTAATACAGCCAATTGAGGTAAATTCTAATTTTTAAGGTGAAATGAAGTTTGCCGGGTCAGTTAGTGCATAATATAAGAGGTTTGAATGTGATGTCATTTAGATAAACACATTTTTTGGGCTTACGTAGCAAACGATGGCATTGTGAGAATATGTAATGTGTGTGAATTGTTATGCCTATAGCATACTTATAGCTTTCATATTCACCTACCTCAATGTATCTATGCAATAAACACCCTGGAACACCAATGGAAATATATATTCATGACTTAGATTATTAATAATCTAAGATTCATGTAATATCAATATAAGTGCTAAGTGGACATCAAACCCACAATCTCTGAATGCTCTACCGCTACGCCTTAGAATTTGAACCTTTTGAAATTGAATTTGTCTGTTTGTTCACAATGGACACAAGCGCTACTTAGTACACGGATTTTGATATGGTATTTTTATTTAAAAGGTTTTGGTAGAATGGTACCAGAGATAAAACCAAAGTCGCGATAACAGACATCCATACGAGCGGAGCCGCCGACCTTAGCTATTATAAAGAATCAAGAATCAATCAACATCGATATCAAAAAAATACCAAATCAGTTAGGTACGTGAGGTTAGGCAGAATATGATGTGTCCACTCTGTACCCTTTTTATCGACATCTTTTCCCATATTTTTATATTATAATCACTTTAGTGACATGAGTGCGGGGTGGTGCGGGGCTGCGATTATTAAGTTCGTAGACTCCACCCATTCGCTCTAAGGCATCGTCTCTAGTAAGGACCTTAAGGGCGTGTAATTATAAACAAATAGTTAGTAGTGACACAAATTAAGAATTTGAAAAAGGGAATAACATGGATCCTGTAAGTAGGGAGTTGGGTTTTACACAATGAATGATAAAATACTCGTAATCACTGCCCTGAGTAGCTGACCGCAAAGCCAGTTGAGCGGGATGTATTTGGTGCGTGTGGTACTTGGTACTGCCGATCCTTGGGTAGCAGGTGGCGTCCTGGCCAATCCTGCAGTTGGTAGAGTAGTACAGCAGTGTTGATCCAAGTCAAAGAACCCCAATACGCCGATTCTATTATTCGTATACCTAATAGAGATGTAGGTACTTAGGTAGGCACTAGGATCGTAAGTACTTTAAAACCATCAAGTCTAGTCCACTTTAGGACCTAAATAGATATCTAGGCGTTTTAGGTAGTCTAACGTATGCGGCGTGTGTATAGTGCGCGCAAATTTTAACGGATTCTATCGTCGTTTAATATGTGCAATTAGAAATACAACACTTTGAGTTTTCTAGTTGAACAATATCTAAATCACAAAACAAACAAATTTATACAATTGCCATCTAGGACCACCCCAGCTCTACCTAGGGGTGTCATAAATATAGATAGATAGATAAATATTTATTGTACACAAATAATACAGTAAATGTATGGACAATGCATGACATTATGTACAAATGGTGGCCTTATCGCTAAGAGCGATCTCTTACAGACAACCTTTACGAGTCTAAGCAATAGGGTGTTCTCCAGTCCGCTAGACGGCTATAGGCTTGCCCCCTATTACGTCGTAGGACCGATAATCTAAATTGGCAAAACGTGGGTACACCTCTGCCTACCGCTTTGGGGATTTACAGACACGAGTAGCCACATGAATGGATGGATAAAAATATTTCATTATTTATAAGGAGTACAACATAATGATATTATTACCCATATTTATAGGCAAAATCAAACAAAATTTATTTCGTAGGTTATGCTTATGACTAATATTATTTGATGTTTTGGACTATTTTATCAATACATGCTACTTCATACGAAATAATATCATATAGAATACAATGTAGTATGGGTATGGAAGAAATGCCTATTAACCTTAAAAACGTCTTATACATACTTACGAGTGAAAAGATACGTCCGGCAGTTTCTTTTCCCTATCAGTTTTACAACTTATACTTAACATTATACCGTACAAGATTTCCTTCATTTGTATTTACAATATCTAGTCACCAACTGTTACAAAACCAAATTGAGAATATTATTTCTTCAATCATTTTACGTGATTTTCATATGTACTTGGCAGTATGTAAATTATTTTCCCATTGCAAATATTTTAGTTCAGATAATATTTACTTAACTTACGTAATAATGTAAAAGTAATTTAATTAGCATTTTCACTCCAATGAAGATGAAAAGGTTGTAATTGCGTAATATTCGAGGATAACATTAAATTAGATCAAACTCTGTTCCAAACAACACAACGATACCTACAGCAAGAAATATGGAGCCTTTCGTCTGTCTATAATCACATCATTAAAGGCAGCCTTTCATATTCAGTTTAGCATGAATTTAAACGGAGGCTGAATATCAAAGTCGAATTATTGCTGTCTTCCGAACACACGCTTCAGCCAGTCAAGCGCTAATATGTATCATCTGTAAAGTGTAAATATACCTACCAGTGGATAGATTCGGTATCTATACAAATAAATAAAATTGGAGTGTCTGTTTGTAATATTAAAATAACCGCTTTCTACTACATGCATATAAATGTATATATACTTTCCTAGCTTTTGCTCGCGGCTCCGCCCGCGTCGATATCGGTTATCGTGACCAAACATAGCCTATGTCCTTTGTCATCGTCTAATCTACTCCTATACCAAATTTCATCAAAATCGGTTCAGTGGTTTAGGCGTGAAAGCGTAACATACAAGAAGTTTAGGACGGTTTCCGATCTGTTACTACAATTTGTTTGCGCTTATAGATCTGAGACAAATTGATCTGAGACAAAGGGTTAAGGTATCCAAATAGATGTCCTTTTCGATCCCCTATAATAATGATTCCTTTTGGATCTCCAGAGGGATCGAAATAGGTGATTCAAACGTGAACCCTACTCTGCCCAACCCTTCGGGGATTTACAGGCACGTCTATATGTATATACATACATATACTCACGCCTGTGTGTATTATCGAAAATTTATTTTATTTTTATTAGATCGATTTGTTAGTAAATCAAACTTAAATAAACGTGGCTTTTTTAAATTAAGTCTAGCAATCAAACAACAACATGCATTCTTTGTGAAAAACTTTCCATTCCATTCAGAAACTATTCAATTTATTTAAATAAGACAAATGATAGGTAAGGCATATTTACAATTGCAAAGCTAGATAGCAAGTCAAAGGTGGCAGATGTACTTAAAATACTGTAGTTGGATAAGCCTATCGCATTTTCGCGCACCGCGCGGCTGTAGGCATTTAATTCTAAAATACGGTCAAGTAACTATATGGATAGCGTAACGATCGCAAAAGATGCATCTCCGAGCAACAGCGTCGGTATTGCCGATCTGCAGATTCGTGCGATTTATACGGAGCGAATCGGTGGACGCACTTGTTTGACTTTCTATACAAAGCATACTATTCTTTTGATCCAAACGTCCTCCTAGTGTATGTAACAGGGCCTCGATTCTACTAAAGCAAAACTATTGTCAAACCACAGATATTGCAAAAAGCGGCATTAAAGTTTAGACTTTATTTCAATACGCTAAGGTCCAAAATTAAATGACAAGAGTTTCATTACACTCTTTTATTCACTCTGCTGACAGTTATTTAATATTGAACTTTAAACGCATCGATTTAAAGTCTATAATGTATTGCCGCTTTTTGCAATCTCTGTGGTTTGACAATAGTTTTGCTTTAGTAGAATCGAGGCCCAGTGCGTGCGTTGCCGATAGCTTAGCTTTATCAATCTGTAGCCTTTGTCGGTTTCCAAGCCCTTTGTAGCGCGCCTCCCCATTCCAGGGGCGAGTCGGGGACACCGTTGTCCTCCATCCCGAGGAGGGCCAGACCGTAAGGGATGGCCCTCGGTCAGCCGGGGTGCGAGGGATATGTCGAAGACAACCTCACCTCCGGCCTAGCACCACGACGACCGGGAGGCATCCGAGGGGATGGTCATTTTACTTACTTGTTATTATCCTTTATCATAATCCTTTTTTATCCTTTTATATTAGATTTAATCCTTTCTATAGTATTTTTTATCTTTATAATCCTAACAATTAGTTCGATGTCTGGAAAATTATATTTTAATGTTGTTGTTAGTTTTCGGATGTTATGCAACGAGCTGAAGGACGGTCTGTTTGAGGGTTCTGACAAGAGCTATTTATATTTTTTTTATTTTTCCAGTGTGTGACCATTTGTTTGTCTGGGATCTCTGCCTTTTCGCCGAAAA
The DNA here is from genome assembly GCA_914829495.1 of Eilema sororculum. NCBI lineage: Eukaryota > Metazoa > Arthropoda > Insecta > Lepidoptera > Erebidae > Eilema > Eilema sororculum. The sequence goes on from OU618532.1 coordinate 8,981,696, forward strand.
ATTTTCAGCCGATTATCACTTGCCAACTAACGTTTCGCAGTATTTTATTTTGCAGAATAATCATTTGCCAACTTGTGATATAATTTTGTTTTTATTACCCAACCTCACAGTTGCCAATTTTATGTTTGGTCTTCCTTTTAGAATGACACTTTTCAAAATGCCAACTTTCAAGTAGCGTATGTTTTAGTTAGCGTAATATTCATGTAGTTGTTTATACCGATGTAGCATATTTAAATGCACTGTGTAGTGAAATAAAAGCGATTTGGTTTCGGCGATTGTTTATCAGCATACTAACCTAACCTAACCTAACCGATTCCTTTCGATTTCACCTGAACTTCGCTCCGCACTTTGAAAATTTGCAAATTTAACCTAACCTACTTAGATTTCTGTTGCTATGCCTACTAATTACACATGTAAATTTGTTTTTATTTTAACATTATATCAATGTGTTACACAGACGAAACGTTATTCGTCTAAAAGTTGTCTGGCCTAATAAATAATTTGACAAAAGAGAAATGCCCCAAACGTTTTTTGGCAATACAATAATCAGCTTAACAATAATTCTACCAAATGAAACGTTGTCATACAAAAATTTGATAATAGTTAGTCGTCAAAGAGAAAAATAGGCGAAACGTTGGTTGGCAAGTGATATTCGACCAAACAATTTTCGGCGAAAAGGCAGGATCCCGTTTGTCTGCCTATGTGTTTGTCTGTAATGCTTTAACAGCTAAACCACTGAACTGATCTTGATGAAATTTGGTATAGGGATGGATTAATAACTTTTAAGTTCGAAAAACATTGGAAAAAATGAAATGCTCAAGTGAGACTTGAACTCACGACCTTTCCCTTACAAGTGTGGCTCAATAGCTCAGTTGGAAGAGCATTCCCCCTGTAAGGAAATGGTCGTGAGTTCAAGTCTCACTTGAGCATTTCATTTACGCGCCTACTTCAAGATAGAACTTGCAATAACTCTTGGCTGTTTTCTTGAATAGAGTCTTTTTGTAGGTATATTCCAAAAGTTTCCCGGAAGATTAAAAATACCCTTGGGTCACGGGAACGGGAACAGAAGTCCTCGCGGGCTAACGGGAACAGGCACAGAATTCCACGCAGGTGAAGTCGCGGGCTTCAGCAAGCTAGTACATAATTAAATTTATCTAAATGTTTTATTCAGTTATAACATACACACATACATATAGCCCGTCAAGAAAGTCCTGAAAATTGAGGGTGGCGCTGCTGCGCTTAATCTGGTATCCCTATTATACTATAACTAAACAGACTTGATTTGTTGCTTTTTATGGTATGATTTCATTAGGATAGTAGGATAATAGGTGAATAAAAGTGAAAAAAATAATAATACGGCAATTATTTCATTCACTTTATTTAGGCACTAATGGCGCAAACTTTAGAGATATATCAAACTTAAAGCTAGAAAATTATATAAGTATACTTAATTACAGAATAGTCGTTCTATCCTTTTTAAATGGTTGCAGGGCTTGCAGCAACATTTAGATATTAACTTTTGCAAATATAATCTTTAACAACTAATCGAAATCAACGAGTGCGGAGTGATTGAGTATAGAAGTCATGGTTGTCAAATCACTCAGGTGGCAGACAAGCACACGGGATTTAGAAGCACAGATATTATGTTAAATTTGGTGCGCGTGATCCGAAGCCTCCATTCGATGCAACCTGTACAACGCTAACGGCAATGCTTCACTCTCTTACTCAGCACATGGGAGACGCTACCACTTACTGCAATTAACGGCCGCGGCGGGACCAGCCCTATAGAGAGCTGCTCGAAGACTCGCCACGTCTCCCTGTGACTAGCAGCGGGTATAGAGGTTAGATGAGGATACCCAAGAGGGCCATCTTAAACCCGTATATGGCTCAAAGTTAACTGGGGTGTGAGGGAAATGCCGTTAACCTTACACCCCAATAAATGAGTATAAGGCCTCATTTGTATATGAGGCCTTATAGGGAGCCTTATAGAGGCCTTAGGCATATCCTAAAAACATCCGACACGCCGTGTCGGACGTTTTTAGTATATGCCTCGGGACACTATTTTTTTGAATCTAAGCTGCGAGATAAACAAATTGTTTGGCCTGGCGCGCGCAGATTGTTTTGTAATAATCTATGCTTGGTGACTTTGAGATCGTCTACCACCGCTCTGGTCACAGAATCGCTTACTCAGAGGTACACTTTAACTTTATTACCAGTAGTATGGCCATGTGTACCATGGGTGTGAAATGTGTTTTGAGCATATTTTAGGTCTAAGAAACATGTCCTGAGCAATACCTTACCCAAAGCCCACCTGTCTGTCTCATGAACCGTGATAGCTAGACAGTCGACTTTTTACAGACATTGTAAAGTATTAAACAATGATAACAAAAGATGTAGGTACAGTACGTATTATAATATAACTATAATCTTTTAGAACATTAACTTATTGGAATGAGTATTGAACACCCAAAATGCTGCTTGAAACTCCTGTGTAATTTATCCGCGATAGTTTCTGACTCACTGGATATATACTGAAATGATATGTCTTGAAATGTGCTTTTGAAAATCTGAAACAAATAAAAACGTACGGTACTGGATAAATATAGCTGTATGTTTTTTGTAGTCCAAGGGGCCTCAGTGGTTAATACAAAATGGATCAAGACTGTTCAAAAACGTCAAAGTGTCGTACCAGGATTTCTTAAAATCGTAGGTTAATGACTCGACCACGACAAATGAAAACAATGCTTTGAAAAATAAAATGTTCACTTAATACACATAATTTTTAATAGATTACACTTCCCATACCGTGTTTATCATTAAAATATATGTACGTACCGGCTAATTTAGCTGTTTGGCCATAAATATACTCCAAATCAGAAACCAGCTTGCTGGTTTGAAATCCCGCCGTATATCATACTATATCCCAGAAATACTTTGAATACGACATGTCTCTCACAACTAATACACACATTGCAATTCATTTTTAAACTTTATATTGTAACTAGACGTAAATAAATTAAATGAACGCAAAAGATATACGAAACATATCCACAACAAAACAAGGAATGACAGCTGAAAACTCAGTTTGACAGTTATTGAGTGTTGCAAATGCAATGAAAAATATTAGTTCCTCCAACATTAATTTCACGACTTTCTTGACGCACTATACATACATACATACATAGCCTGTCAAAATCATAACCCTCCTTTTGGAACACAAAATCTAAACTTGCTAATCAGCTTTTAATTACGAGTAGTAGTAAAATAGAAAGTTAATTGAAGTAAACTTAAATGCTACAATTTTTTAAATACTGTTGCATTTTGCATCGTTCAATTTTAATACGTCAAGATGAACGATTCTACTAAATCCACCCTTATTGGTGAGTATTCAATTTTAGGGGGTATTATATTAATTTTAGAAAGGGTACTGGGGTGTGCTATGCCTAACCAAGATCTTTGGGAGGCAAGCTCACCTGCTGATTGGCTGTCGAGCAGAAGCAAGGTCCAAGATGGCTGCCAAATAAATAACAATTCCGCCACCCACTTGTGAAGTGCTTAATAAAATAGTCCCGTGATGGAACACCCCATGGTTTTAGTTGGCTCGACACCTCATCGGTGAAGTCATACCTAACGGGCAAATACTCTCTGACAAAAAAATTGTTGAACATATAAGTAGCATTTTTTTCTTGAGCTGATCTTGACTAGCAAAGTGCTCAAAATAAAATTAATATTGAAATTTGTCTTATTTCGGTGGAACAGCAGGCATTCTATATAATTCCTAGGCATTATATACATTGCCTAGGCAAAGTATGCAATGGACAATGATATTCATAATATTTCAAACATTGCCTGTGCACGCAGTATTCTATGGAATGCCTAGGTATAAATAAATTAAACAGATTGTCAGTAACATTATACACTAATTTTTCACAGTACTGGTGCTATCTTGCGGTTTTTGGGTCACTTACTGTGAGGTATATCACGTATTGCGTTTCTATGACTTGAAATCACACGACATGGTACCTATGGATAAGATACCGCCTAGTTACCGTTGCGAAATGTGTCCTAGAGTTTACCAGCCAGTTTGTGCTGATGATAACCGCACTTACTTAAACGAATGTAAAATGCGATGTAAAAATGCCAATACGAGAAACGTAACAAAATATGCCAAGTTCAAGAGATATGGGCCTTGTAATGTCTTCCCTGACTATTGATTGTTTAACACGTTCAGATAATACTAGAATAAATAGTAAAAAATACACTGAGTTTTTTTTCAATAAAGTAATTTCTCACTTCATCTTCATCCTCTTGGCATCATTACCTGTTCCATCCTTTCACTTTAGTGTCCGAGGTTTTCTTTGTTTGCCTTTTATGGCATTTTTGGGAGTGACCACCGTATGACTAGAGCCTTTTCCGTTAAATTACATAGTTACCTTTATCATAAGTCGCCTGGAGTATACCCAAACTGCTTACCATTCAGCGTGTTGTAGCCAATTTTCATGCTTATTTTAAAAAGCCTGAGTTTGTTTGGCAAATAGGCAATCTTACTCTGCGAAATTTTCTAATTGTCAAACGAAAATCGCTCAGTGACTATTAGCCCGCCATTGGTGACGTCAATTTGACTTCCATCATTGATGACGCTGGTCTAACGGACCAGTATTTCAACCTATGACTTAGGCAAGAATTAATTATATATATGACATATATATAGTTTAGTTATAATTTTACGTATATGCTATATATATACCTAAAATTATAACTAAAAGTTATAACAAACTATATAAACATAATATAAACATAAGTATTTCATAAATCACAACTCGTTTATTACTATCATAGGGTTATACCTACTTAGAACACTAAAATTCAAAATGTGTATTTTCATATCTATCTATATCTATATCTATACCTACATAAAATAAATCTGTAAACGATCGATGTCTGTACATGTAAAGGAAATGAGAAAACTGTAATAGGGGGATTTTATAAACGTAATAGAAGCCAAATCAACGTTTTTTGGAATTTTTGTCTGTTTGTCTGTTTATCTGTTTATCTGTTTATCTGTTTATCTGTTTATCTGTTTATCTGTTTCTCTGTTTCTCTGTTTCTCTGTTTCTCTGTTTCTCTGTTTGTCTGTGAATTTGTGCACGCTAATCTCAGAATCGGCTGAACGGATTTGGTTGCGGTTTTCACAAATATATTGTTTTATTGAAATCGGTTCATAAATAAAAAAGTTATGACAATAATAGCAAATCACGGCTAACAATTTGTGATTGTGTGAATACATCGAGCCAATAAAGAAGCAACAATGCTTATAAGAAGATATTATTTCGGTCATAGGAATCTGCAGAACTTCGAGAGGTAAGAGTTACTGCATATCAGCCAAGTCAGGTCAGGTTATTGCAGAATCTTCGGCACAGGAACAGTATCGACAGAATTCACATTGTTCTCGAACGATCTTCTCTCGAATCCGACAGATTAGTGAGCAGCTGGTTCGGAAAAATACTCCTAAGTCTTTCATAATTAATATCATCACGCTATGATGAGGAATGGGGCAGAATGATTTTTATGACATATATCTATGTAAACGTCTATTTCACACTATGATTTCATGGTAACTGTGGCTCAATATGTCTGCGGTGGACTTACAACTTAGCTGAGTCGCGTTCAAATCCATCTTTCCTTTTTTATGGTTTTTTATTTAATTTTGTTTATTTTTTTATTTTATTGTATTTTATTGTATTTATAGTTTTATTTGAAGTAAAAATAAAATAGTAATATTGAAATTTTGGTATTAAGATTATTTCGAGTACTCTACTCGTCAACATTTTTCTGATGCTGACTGTACATTGGCAACTTTATAAAGGTGGCCTACCATAAACCCTTAAAACAGGACAGTATTAGCCAAGGAATGAACTGCTAATAAATGGTCAGTGATCATGTGATTAACATGTCACCGGCTTGATGTTCGCAATGTTGTACCATGAAGTGGTTTGTGACAATTTTGACATCTATACAATGAAGCCGTGTTGCCATTTGGTTGTCATATGGTGTTCAAGAGCATCTTTATTCTGTTTTCTTTATTTTTATTTAAAAAGATAAGTATTTGTATGCAGAGTGTGGCTCCCACATCATTAAAAAATAGAATCTATACTAATATTATAAATGCGAAAGTAACTCTGTCTGTCTGTCTCTCTGTTACGCTTTCACGCCTAAACCACTGAACCAATTTTGATAAAATGTGATACGGAGATAGATTAGACCTGGAGAAAGTGCATAGGCTATGTTTGATAGTGATAAACCACATTCACTCGGGCGGAGTCACGGGCAACAGTTAATACTAAAATGAGAAAGTAAAGGAGATTGCCCACTTTTCAATGGACCGCTGTTTCAAAACAAATAATTTTGTATGACGGTGAAACTCGGATATTATATTGGATTGATATCGTACTACTCGTTCGTAACATGGCACCTGGCTCAAACAAGTGACGTTAAAAGTACTGACTGCAAAAGAAATTTTGAATTTTCGAGAGTGCCATATTTTATTAGATTAATTTCTTAAGTTCTTAAATATTGATTACCATAATTAAATAGATTTCTAATCGTAAGATTAAAAAATAAACAATATTCATTCTTTCTTATGATATGCTTGTGTTATACATTCTGTAAAGCTGAAAGCATAACGAATTAGGCAAGTAGGTATATTAAATAAAAACACTGTAGGTGAATGCCTAATACATTTTTGGATTTTTTTTTCTAAAAATGGAAATATTAATGTACCGCACATCTGTACAATTGGTACCGCACCCTTAATTCTTAAACCAGGTAAAGCTATTTTTATCGTTGAATTTTTGACCTCAAATGACAACAGAACGCAAGGACGCCGGACGTTTCGCTAGAACTAGTTGGTGACCAAATGAGTCATTTGACGTATGGAAGGCTCGTTACTCGATTGCCGTCATGATAGTTTCCTCTTTCATGGATCTGACCTAGGACTTATATGAACTACCTATATAAGGTAACCCGAACACCATATCGTTTGCTTTAATAGTACGTAACCATAAATTCAAGCGGCTTTAGTTTATGAAATCTGTGCCGCTACGCAGGAGGCACGGGTTCGATCCCCATTTAGTGTAAATATTGGAAAGGATATCAGGACAGCAGAGACTAAACATGCAAAATTCATAGTGCTGTCAGCTCCTTTATTGGTAGTTAACTGCCTGAATTATGACAGTACACGTGCATACTGAGAGGGAAAAAGTCCTATTCATTATTTTTATGTTATTATATTGATGAATTAGTTAAGTTTTCACTACGGTGGTGATTACCGCCGTTGTAATAAGATTCTGTATTGATAATAAGATTTATTGAAAGCGTGGATGCATGTTTGTTAGGTATTTTATCAAACCACACCACGGTAGAACGAATCTGGATGAAAATTAGCAGAGATAGAGAAAAAAAGGAATCCTTCATAATCCAATCAATTCAATTCAAAAATTACTCTCAATTCAAAAAAACTCAAAAATTATAAATGCATTATGACAAAAACTCAATAAAATAAATCAATATAAATGTTCCAAACGTAAAAATAACAAAACTCAACAAAATCTGATAGCAAAAAATACGAAATTAAAATGTACAACAGTCACAGCTGTGATACGGAGGCTATTGCAGGACGAGAGTGGTTGTTTGCAAGGCCAAGTGCCATGTTAACTCGCACGAGCTATACTTACTATCTTTTCAATCTTTTCTATCTTTTCTATCTTTTCTATTTTTTCTATCTTTTCTGTCTTTTCTATCTTTTCTATCTTTTCTACCTTTTCTATCTTTTCTATCTTTTCTATCTTTTCTGTCTTTTCTATCTTTTCTATCTTTTCTATCTTTTCTATCTTTTCTATCTTTTCTATCTTTTCTATCTTTTCTACCTTTTCTATCTTTTCTATTTTTTCTATCTTTTCTAACTAACCAAATAGCGTCGGCTATTGTTACTTGAGTTTTTACTCATTGTTAATGGGACAAGTGTCTGAGTTCTAGGTGGAAGTCTGGTATCTTGAAGGCAGTAGACTTCACCACCACCACCACCACCACCACCTCCTTTTATAGGCACCTCAGTTGTTCCACATTTGATGACTCCATTTACAATATCAAGTGTGCACTGATGATTTTTCATAAAGTCCAACCCAATTATACAGTCATCCACTATGTCAGCTATTAAGACTTTCTGCCAAAAGAGTTTGCCGCCCATCTTAATTGCCACCACTCATTCTCCTCTCACTGGTATGCGCTGGCTGGTAGCTGTAGTCAAATGTACTGTTTCTCCCTGGATCTGACTCTTCCCACAGTTCTACATTATCTGTGATCCAACTACCGTACGCGATGCCCCAGTGTCTATTAACTGGCATGCAGTTCAGTTCATCCTTCTAGCGACGGTTAAACTATTCCCATCTGTGCTTTGGTAAATCTTAACATTCCCCCTAAGCCTTCCCGGAACTAGTTTTCCGCCATCCCCGACGCTTGTATTTTCGCGTCGACTCCGGTTCTTACTGTCATACGGTTCGGGCACGTATTTCTTAAGTGACCTCTTTCCCTGCATTGATAACAACGGGGAGCGAAGTTCCTTCGACCACCCTCTTGATCGGACGTCTTTACTCTTCGCACACTCAAACCTCTATATTCACCACGGACGGCCTCTACTTCTAGCGCATGCACCATGGCTTCCTTAACTTCCGGACGATGGGCAAATCGTACCACAGCTTACGCAGAGCTTATGCAGAGCGCGCAGCTCCTCCTGGCGGCGCAATTGCTCCTCCTGGAGAGCGCGGAGCTGCTGGAAAAGTGCACCCATATCCGTTGGCAAGATCGTCGGTGCACTTACAGGTTCCGGTGTGGCTGAGGCACGCGCAGGAGCGGCAGAGGTTCCTTCGCCAGCCTCATCTCGACCTCTCGCGACGTCAGCGTATGATACTGCCGGGTTTGAGTCCCCTTGTTCCCGCGCCGCTGATCTGGAGCGCGTGTTGGGGCGCTCTCAGTCATCTCGCGATGTGAACGGCATCGTTTCTTCCAATCCCACTTCTGACACCAATGTTACGGGAGATGGGTAACGGGATTGGAAATAAACAGCTTCGTATGTGAGACCGCTTTATTTACACACCCCAACAGCTAAATCTTGAACACGATACTCACGGTGCGACTGTACCGCACGATGCACTACGGCTATTACAGTCTTATTTGCGACACTGTACCGCAAGATGCAGTAGGAGGTCACAACGCTTAGTTTTATTCGCGACACTCACAGCGCGATTGCACTATCACTGCACTTTACCTGCACTTCACTCTTTTCCCACTTTTCTTCCTTTTTCCTACTTCTTCTTCTGTTCACTTTGAACTCCCAAACTTAACTGTCTTTTCACCTTTTATACCCTTAATTTTGATCATCTTTTCGATATTCATTTTATTATTTCTCTAGAATTTTCTATTATCTACTAGAAGAGCTTAACTATATGTTGATCTTCATTCTTCATTTCCTTTCTCGTTTTTATTATTCTTCCAGAATGTTCTGCTAATAACTAGAAGAATTTAAATATAGAATATCTTTGGTTATCTTTACCAAATAAAGATTTAGATAAATATATAAATTAGAAAAACACAAAAACCACATACCGTAACAGCAGGATTCGAACCGTCGACCATCGTTTTAGCAGGCCGTTGTCTAAGCCGTTCAGTCACGGTTGCTATTGACAATGAGTTCGAATTTATCGTGCCAATGCTGTGACATATGTTACGTCATATTCGTAACAATATTATCATTAGCATAGTATAGCCTCTCTGGATTGCCTCCCTGTCTATCGTTTGTGCGACCTCTCCGTACTGCCTTTCAGGGCAGCCTGAGCAGCCTCACCAGGCCGCTTATTGTGCTGCCCCACTGGGTTGCCCCTCTAGCCGTCTATCTGTGTTGCCTCGCTGGGCCACTCTGGGCCGTCTACTGTGCTGCCTCATTGGGCCACCCCTCTGGGCCACCTATTGTGCTGCCTCGCTGGGCCGCCCCTCTGGGCCGTCTACTGTGCTGCACCACTCTGGGCCACCAATTTTGCTGCCACACTGGGCCGCCAGTCTTCTGGGCTGTTCTTTAACTATATTATTACTTTTGATATTATTTTGTAGCAGTTAGCTTTTAATCCATACTAATTTTATACATGCGAAAATAACTCTGTCTATCTGTCTGTCTGAATGTTATGCTTTCACGCCTAAACTATTGAACCGATTGTGATGAATTTTGATATAAGGATAGGTTAGACCTAGAGAAAGGACATACGCTATGTTTGATCGCGATAACCGACATCCACGCAGGCGGAGCCGCGGATATAAGCTAGTCCAATATATTTTATTAACATTTAACAAATGTGATGTTGTGTTATACTTCTACGCGCTAGAGAATGTAAGAAAGAACGAGAGGAATTTAATAAGAACTGGAATGGTACAGAAAATTGAAATTAAAAAGGAAAGGTTAGGATGACATAGTAGTATTTTACTTACTTAAACACTGGCGTCACTCCAAGCGGCGGTAGACAAAATAAAAACCCGGTGCTACAAAATCTACACTTCCATACCAAAGTTAGTATAGGGTAAAAAAAACTAACTTCTAGTACGGATATTCATTTATTTATGTGCACAAAAATCAATTACAGAAATATTCTTGGTGGCGGTTGTGTTAAAAAAATAACAATTTCATCTGGATTATAAAGTATTACTCGATCGAAATATTCACGTAAACTCTCCCTTAACCTTTGTCGCTTCACTGTGTCGTTTGCCCCATCATTTTCAGTACCATTGTAATAGAAGTTTATCATGGTTAATTGAGTCAATTCATCACTTGTATCATTAGAAACTGTGCTATCTTCCAGTATCCATTGCTCAGGAAATGTAACATTCACAGCAATTGCACCAATACTGTATCGGCGTCTGTAATTAATACATGGCCCATCCCGTCTGAATTTTGGTCTAGGCTCAGTACAGTGCATGACACAAGCATTTGAGTATGTAACATCATTATGAGCGCACACTGGTTGATACACTCGTGGACAGTTACATGTGCCTTTTTTATGCTTTTTCATATTCTCTAATTCTACTAATTTATCATTTCCTTCTAGGGTATTTTGCGGCAGCTGGACGTCCAACAGGCCATATATTTCTCGTAATTCTTGAAAGGTATAATTTTCTTTGCTAGATTTAGTACCCCAATACACTGTAAATATTAACACATATTAAGTATACAGGACATGTTTTATTTTACAATACCTAATTCCCGTATATTATCTAAATTGCTTTTGTAAGCATTGTAATGATCAGGATTCAAAACAGGAACCTCTAGACCATAGGCATCTGACCACCAAGCAGCAGCGGCAGACATCTATTTGGAGCATGTGGTACGTTCCACTCCTTCAGTGTAATTGCCGTAAAAAAAGCGCACAAGATCTTCTAATCGCGCTCTTTAGGCTGTACGTTTTTGTTTAAAAAACGGAAACTTTTGAATACAATATTTTTATAAAACATCGGTACAGGTAGGGCTCAGGGCTCAATGATAGGTACAGTAAAAGACGCGTGGGCGGTCGGCGTCTCCTTCAGCGAGCAGGTAATGGTCGAGTGAGACTCGCGGATCGCGCCGCACACGCGCGCAGGCAACTTGGGCATCTGAGGGCACTGATTGACCTCCGTCCCCCATGAGCGTGGGTCTGGGGGAGACGGGTGGAGCCGCCTGTCACCCTAGCAGAAGCAGGCCACGGTGGTGGCGCGCTGAAAGAAGCGCGCCTCCCCATTCCGGGGACGAGCGGGGATACCGTTGTCCCCGGCCAGACCGTAAGGGATGACTCTGGGTCAGCCGGGGTGCGAGGGATATGTCGATGATAACCTCACCCCCGGCCTAGCACCACGACCCACATTCGGCGTGCGGTTTTAGTCAGTCCGACATAACCTCCCCTTCCAGCTCCGGCAGGGGGGGGGGGGGTATCCGAAGGAATTTCCGCACGGAAAGGTACAGTAAAAGACCTCTGCTATTCTACACCATTCGTGTCGCCTGAAAACAGGGGCATTTAAATAGTATGACTGCCACAGGGAGAAACGAATCGTGAATAAATACTATCTACTGCTACGAGTATTACTGTAAGATTTAGTTCATGGACGGAGTCAAATTAGCAACAGTTTTACTAAATGAAAATAATAATTTTATGTATAACCAATGATATTACATAAAAAAGAGGTATAACTTACAATTATTCTGTATTCCGTGTATAAACGCGCCTTCGTCGTATGACATGTCCAACAAAAAAAACGAGGCCCAATCTATGGCTACTGTGGTATATTCTGTGGAATACAGTTAGAGACCAAAGTTAGAGACCAGGTGCTGATAATCATTTTGGGTATCTATTATAGTGGGTTGCCAAATTATTAGGGACAGTCACTTTTTATCGGTATTTTGTACGATATTGGTCTAAAAATAATAAAAGACTGTGTGTTTTGATTATAATTACGTTTAATAATATATAAAAGTTATTCACTCAGTACTTTATGAATGTAATATTTATTTATAAGTTATAAACAAAAATTAGAGGAAGAGAAAAAAAAATACTAGGAAATAATCAATATTTGGTTACATTTCCCTTGGCTTCTATAAGCGCTTCGATTCGCCTCGGCATGCTTTCTATACACTTTTGGGACTTTCTTTTATTCTGGGATTGTGATGCCATACATTTATTAACGTTCTACTAGTTTAACCTTAGTAGTAATAATTTCTTTGGCAATTTCGGCTTTAGTAATTTCCCATAGATTTTCTATAGGGTTCATGTCAGGAGAATTACCCGGCCAAGGTAAAACTGGTATGTTATGGTCTGCCAAAAACTTTGTAACACTTCTTGCTTTATGACACGGCGCCGAATCATGCATAAATATGCACTGCTCTCCATCTGGGAACCATTCTTGAAGCTGGGGTAAAAGGCGAGTTTCTAGAACTTGACTGTATTGGTCCTGTCTCATGGTTCCCTGGACAATGTACAGGCGTCCAACACCCTTAGCGCTTATCACAGACCACACCATTATCTTAACAGGGTGCTTGACACGCTCCACGAGGCAATCGGGATGATATTTCTCGCCAGAGCGTCGTCTGACAAAGTTGCTTTTGTCGGCTAGAATTTAAAAAGTTGACTCATCTGAGAAACATACCTGAAAATAAATGAAATATTTAGTAATGTTGGTTAATTTTATAGCTAAGTGATTAAAATAATAGTTAACATCAGAACTGACCTTATTCCAGTCTTCAACAGTCTTTGGACGGTGTTCACGAGCCCAAGCAAGTCGTTTCTTCTTCTGTGCATCAGTCAATCGTGGTTTCTTAACCGGCCGAAGACCAATCAGGCCTTCCTCTGCCAATCTTCGCTGCACAGTTGTTTTAGAAATGGATATTCCTGATTCTTGAACCTTCTGAGTTAATAGACCCGTACTCTTTTTTCGGTTCTCTAAACAGATATCCCAAATTTTCCTGTCGGCCCGAGGTGTCGTAATCCGTTTCCTTCCGCATTTGCCTTTTCTTTGGGGTGAAACTGGTTGTTTTTTATCCAAATTTATTTTTATTTTATTAACGGCAGTTTTAGAAACACCGGCAAGTTCTGCTATTTGCCTTTGGGAATGACTTGCATGCAGGAGAAGGGTTCTAACTTCAAATTCTTTTCTTGGAGACAAATTAACCCCTCGACCCATCCTGAAATCTTAAGAAATATTAAAAACTAAATAGTTATTACAAAAATACGCTTTGATTATATTACAATAAATAACAGTATAAATATACTTACTTTTATTCTACAATTATAGCACAAAATAACAAAAACACTTTTACGCGTGTAAAAGACACTCCGTCTCTCTCAATATTAAAACATTTTTAGAAAACTAAATAACCCTTCAGCTCTTAAGATCTACTTAAAATTTGAGTTGTAGATATTATTATGAACGTAAAAATACATTATCACAATACTTAGACCACTTAGAAATAAAGTCAAGTGTGCCTAAAGGACAAACTTGATAAAAAATGTGACTGTCCCTGATAATTTGGCAACCCACATTCATAACAGCATGAGACCTGTTGAAAACGAAAGAAAATACGGTTAAACACTAGGAAAATACGGTTAAACACTAGGAAAAATAAATTATGCTCACTAGGAAATACGGGGCTGAAATGGCGTGCAATTTAAGGAGAAAAAAGGGTGGTCCACTATTTGCAACGAAACTAAACCTCGTATCGAAAAAAATTACATACAAAACTTGTACGTAATGACAAGTACTACAACTTTTATCTGAACCGTTTTTCACATTATATTATTCCAGTTTTCGAGCAAAATTGGAAAAAGGGCCTTTTTGTTTTTATGTTCTTCAAAAAAATTCTCCCCTTTTTCATGAATCTTTCATGATTGTCATACGGAATTTCGAAGTTCAAAATAGCGATGAACTGTAGCCCTAAAGTACCGAAATGCGACCCACGGTAGTGCGAATGTGCGGCACATCGATAATCATAATTTCGAATGTTTTCCACCGCGAAGCACGGTAGTGCGAAAGTATTCCACATCGATTCACATAGTCGAATGTATTCCAGCGCGATGCACGTTAGTGCGAAAGTCTAGAAAATGCGAAGGCATGCCACATAGTCACACATCCTATGTTATGTTAACTCGAAGGCTACAATTTTATTATGAACTTCAGATCAATGTTTAGTTCATTTAGTGCGTACCTTAGAATGATTTCTAAAGAAATTACGTACGTACACTTAGAATATAATAAAAAAAATTTATGGTACCCCAATTACATTTTGTTGCATTCAATTATAAATAGCGCAATCTAATTCGTAACTTTTACTTAAAATAATTCTGGAAAACAACAAAACTGCGCCTGATGCATTACGAATTCGATTAGGTTATTTATAATTAAATGCAACAAAATGTAATTGGGGTACAATAAAGAGTTTTTTATTATATTCTAAGTGTACGTACCTAATTTCCTTTCAAGTCATTCAAAGATACGCACTAAATGAACTAAAAATGTATCTGAAGTTCATAATTGTAGCCTCCGAGTAAGCATAAAATAGGATGTGTGACTATGTGGCATACCTTCGCATTTTCTAGACTTTCGCACTAACGGACATCGCGCTGGAATACATTCGACTATGTGTGGATCGATGTGGAATACTTTCGCACTACCGTGCTTCGCGGTGGAATACATTCGAAATTATGATTATCGATGTGGCGCACTTTCGCACTACTGAGTCGCGTTTTGGTACTCAGGGCTACAGTTCATCGCTATTTTGAACTTCGAAATTCAGTATGACAGTCATTTTTTATAAATATTAAAATTTATTCTTATGTTCAATTGTCTATTTTAATAAATTGGAAAAGAAAATAATATATCTGTGGAGAAATTTTATAGGAACACAATAAACTGAAAATATTAGATTTAATTTTCAAAAGTTACGTTAGAATATTGTCGAAATTATTGTTTTACAGTGGAAATCCTTACACAATAACGCAAACGAATACTACACAGGCACAGAATCGATTCACCCACACGCGCGCGCTCGTGAAGTGCAAGAAGAGTATGGGAGTGGACAACCTTGAAACTAGTTCGATCACATTTCCAAATCATGTGTACTCCGTGTTTGAATAACCACTGGTACAATTTCTTAAACACCGGTAAAAGTGGTTGCTGCAGCGCTTCAGGTACTTTCCAGACATCAGGGTGGGCCATTCTTTTAGAAGGTCACAGAAAGCAACAGATGGTTTTGTGTAATAGCCGATGATCACATTATACTGTCATCAGTCATATTTTTCAGTAGGTATCTCGTTTGATTGTTCGATAAATTCATTCTTATTTTTCTTAGGGGGCCTGTACACAGCAAATAATGTTTAAGATGGGTTTTCCGTCTACTCTGAGACTGAACTTCCACTTCCGGGTTGTATGTCCTTTCATCTTCACAATTGAGTCCTTGTTTCATGTAGATGATTATCCTTCCTCCTCCTTCCACATCCCGCTTATATTGACAGGTATGGTAGCCATCTATCGTATACAACGACACTTCTTCATTTTTAATATTGATTTCTGATGAAATAACTTGCATCTGTTTTTGTTTCAATGGATTCAATAGTAACAATAGTTAGTTATAATGTTTTCATAATGAGCAATTTTTCACATAAATAATATCGAATTATTTTTTGCACTTTTTATTCATGTATTTACTCCAGTCCTCTATATTATAAAAAACGTTGATTCGAATTTTGTGTGTGTCAGGCATCAAGTACGAGGGCTGCTACTTATGTATCCGGAATAGCAAAGTGAAACATACCTAAAGCATTTATTTTGGTTTTATTACTTTTCAAAATATTCACCCTGATGATCGATGCACTTTTGCATACGTTGGAACCAATTTTCGTAATATTCTTTTTCCATTCGGATTGATGTATCTCTAAAACGTGCATTTTGAACGCATCAAATGCCTTTGCACGGCTTGAAAGACGTAGACCACGCAATTTATTCTTTACGGTTGGGAATAAATAGAAGTCGTTGGGGGCTAAGTCGGAGCTGTACGGAGGATGACCTGGTAATTCGATCTTTTGATCTTCCAAATACCGAGTTGTTAAGGCCGATGTTTGGCAGCCAGCATTGTCATGATGAAGAAGGATTCTGCGTTGTTGGTTTTTCTTCCTTATTTCTTTAAAGACTTCTGGCAGACAAATCGTCGTGTACCATTCAGAATTAAACATTTTACGATCTTCTAGTGCCACAGTAGCCACATGTCCACTTATTCCAAAAAAACAAGCAACCAATTGCTTCAAAGTGCTTTTAGAACGAATGACTTTTGTTGGGTTCACCCAAACCGTTGACTGTTGTTTAGTTTCTGGATCATACGCATAAATCCAAGATTCATCACCTGTGTAGATAATGGACAGCTTTTGATGCACCCTGGTTGTACTTTTTTAACATTTTTTTGCACCAATCGACGCGAGCCCGTTTTTTGAAACATCCAACAATCTAACGTGAGCAAATTTTTTTACACCTAAATGTTCGTGTCATATTTTAAATATACTCGTCATACTAACGCCCAAAGACGCCTCTATCTCACGATATGTAACATGGCGATCTTGAATTATTAGTTTCCGCACAGCATCAATATTTTGAGGCACAACAAGCTATTTAGGGCGACCTGCTTTAATTTCGTCCGTGAGCACAGACCGCCCACGATTGAACTCACTAAACCAGTAATAAACTGTAGTTTTCGATGGTGCTTCATTCCCAAAAGTCGCAACGAGTTGATTAACGCACTGTTTTTGAGTTAGCCCTCGCCGAAAATCGTAATAAGTCATTGCACGAAAATTTTCACCACTTAAATTCATGGTGTTAAAGACTTGCAATTTTCAAAATAACGTCACGAAGGATAAACAAATGACAACAACATAAAACAAATTGTATTCTTCAGCCAAAGAGTTCTATTTTTAGATGTAATATTTACTTTTTTTGTATTGTTCTGTAACAAGCCAGTTCCGGATACATAAATAGCAGTCTAGTAGGGTGATCCGGCTCGCTGATATTTATTATCATTTGCAGTT
This sequence comes from Eilema sororculum, assembly GCA_914829495.1. Taxonomy (NCBI): domain Eukaryota; kingdom Metazoa; phylum Arthropoda; class Insecta; order Lepidoptera; family Erebidae; genus Eilema; species Eilema sororculum. The sequence goes on from OU618532.1 coordinate 8,999,329, forward strand.
AAGTGACGAATGCCATTTTCACTTCTTATAATATGAATTTTTTTATTTGTATCAGAATGATACAAATATTTTTTTTTTAGCAAAAATTCTTTAATTTTGTATCCAAATGAACTTATATGAAGGTTTCAATTCCCTTTTAGCCGACTAAAGTAGCTATTGTAAGTAATATAGTCGCAGGTAAAATACAAACTAAATACGAAAACAACGCATTACAAACATATCTTTGGTAATGCGTTGTTTTCGCAACTTAAGCCTATTCTCTCTCTCTCTCTATTTTAGTGCGTAGTTTTATTATAATGGATTTGGGTCGCATCTTGGCATCTGATGTTTTTTCGAATTCTACCCTCCTTACATCTTCGATGTCGTTGTGTTTAAGTCTAGTTTTTTTTGCAATTTGTGATACAATGAGATCTAAATTTTCCTTCTCCTGCTTCTCCACACCAGCTATCTCTATACTCTCCTTTTTTTCTTTCTGTTCTCAGCCTTTGTTCCAGCGACATCATCTTACAATTTTCCAAGAAAATATCTTGTTGCTCTAAGGTTATTTTTTTGTTCGTGTTGTTTAAACCTTCTAAGTCCTTCTCCATTTTTTTATAATATCTATTTTTTATTAATATTTCGCAGTTGTTTTTCAAGCGATGTAGTATTTTCCATGGTGTTTGTTATCCCTCTTGGAATTCTTCCACTTGGCTTGATTTGAGATGATTATTTTATTTCTCGCCATTTTGTAAGACTGCTACGTTATATGATATTTGAATTATTTAATTCTAGTGACATCACTAGCCACATGGCTGTATGTTACATTTTAATCGAATGGAGAAAATCTATTTTTGCCATATCGTGTATTAGAGACAAAGATTTTTTTGATAATAAAAGCGAAAGTAGCGCATAAAGTGAAAAAAATATTATTATTGTTACGAATGTGACGTAACATGACTTAGCGTAGGAACGGTAAATTCAAACATCTTTACAATGGCTTGGACAACAGCCTGCTAAAACGATGGTCGACAGTTCGAATTCTGCAGTTATGATATATGTGGTTTTGTGTTTCTCTAATTTATGTAAATCTTTATTTGGTAACGATAACCGAAGATTCTTTGTTTAAATTCTTCTAGTTATTAGCAGAACATTCTGGAAGAATAATAAAAATGAGAAACGAAATGAAGATCAAATAATAGTTAAACTCTTCTAATAGATCCTAGAAAATTCTAGAGAAATAATAAAATGAATATTGAAAAGACGATCGTAATTAGTGCAAAGTGAACAGAAGAAGGAACAAGGAAGAAAAGTGGGAAAAGAGTGAAGTGCAAGCAAAGTGCAGTGATTGTGCAGTCGCGCTGTGAGTGTTGTGTAAGCGCAGTGACTTCCTACTGCATCGTGCGGTACAGTTGCGCTGTGAGTGTCGCGAATAAGACTGTAAGTGCAGAAGTGCATAGTACGGTACAGTCGCGTCATGTCGTATTCCAGATTTGGCTGTTGGGGTGTGTAAATAAAGCGATCTCACATACGAAGCTGTTTATTTCCAATCCCGTAATCCGTCTCCCGTAACATTAATAATACCCAATTCACTAACCCTTAACATAAGTATATCCTACTCTTAATGTCAATACTTGATGTTTAAAAACGATAAATCGTTTGTTACCTGATTCTATTAGTCTCATAATCGATTTTAGATAATCCAATTCTAGACTACAACTGTCTTATATACACCTCTCAGATTATTTTAACTGTCATCATCATCATCCGCATAGAGACGTATTTACCTGATTGTATCCGAGGCCAAGGGTGAATTGGATAATAATAACCCTTATGCGATACAGGGTGAAAATAACGTAAAAAGTTACAAAAGTTACGTTCTGGCAACGATCCGATTACTCTTTTGTAACCTGAATCTATTATTCTGACAATGATTTAAGACACTCCAACCCTAGACTACAACTTAACGTCATAATGCACCTATTAAAATATTTCAAGTATTTCTGATGACCGGTCTACACATTGGACCAACGTTGGGCCAGCGTTGGTACGATGTATAGACGTTGGCGTTATATTTAATCGCTTATACTACGCCGAGTAACCTGATGATCTATTTCAACGGGTTCTTCCATCACCTTTCCTACGTAAAGCAACATCCGCAACTGGTTTGCGGTTTAGTGGTGTTACTCTCATACTGTAGAAACAATACCGTCTCTAAGATTGACACCCAATTAGAAAGATCTCACCTGTATACGTTTCAGTTATAGCTGTTGTTAATAATATAATTGAATACATGAAATACATGTTGTTGTTACTTATTTCTTTGTATACTCTGTGAGAGTTATTGCAATTTCTAAGCTAATATACCTGTAATAATTGTTATTATTACATAGTAAAATTGGTAATTGTAATCTCAATTGACTAAACATTTTGATTTCTAATTAATGTTTTTAATTAAAGTGCATTTGTTACAGTAATTACCACAAGTGCAGGTTATAGGCATTTACGAATATTACACACTGGCCGGTGTCCACATTGTCGCCTTTTGGGATACAAAATATGCACACAATTAGAGATTGTCTAAAATAACCAAAAGTTATTTTATGATAAAAAAAGCAGATTACCATTTAACACGCCTAGTACATAAATTATTGTAAGAGCGGGCTGTATTTATAATAATTTAGTACAGTGCCCTAGTCACTCACCGACCAGAATCGGATAACGTGGTTTAGCTATGCTACTCGTAATAACCTATAGCGCATAAACTATAGCGCATTCCTCTTGCAGAAGTAACATTATTATATGTTAAGCGGTATATGTATTATGATAAATTAGGTTTCCATACACATTTCGAGATAAATCCATACTTAATATTATAAATGCGAAAGTAACTCTGTCTGTCTGTATGTTACACTTTCATGCCTAAACCACTGAACCGATTTTGATGAAATTTGGTATAGGGGTAGATTAGACCTTAAGAAAGGACAAAGGCTATGTTTGGTCGCGAAAAATGAGGTTAAAGGGAGGAAATGGGTGTTGAAAGTTTGTATGAAATTTCGTAATTTTTGAAGATATCCTGATGAAATATGGTACTTAGGTGGAGCTACGTTTTGTTTATGACGATGGGTTGGAATGAGGAATGAAAATTTGTGTGAGAGACAGAGATTATCAAAATCCCCACTGTCTAGAATTTGCGCACATGTATAGAAACATGGATGTGTGTATGATTAAATTGATCAGTAAAAATACGGTCATAAACATATTTACGCTTGCAGTGCCACACAATCATAGCATAACTAGGTAGGAATAGGTAGTAGTGGGCTTCCATGTTCAAGTAGGTAGGTACAGGTTTGTTTATAACTAAAATATAGCGTGGGTTAATTTATAGGTCGTCACAACTATTTTGTTCTTTAATAATAATAGGAGTGGGTTTGCAATTTCATGCAGGTAGGTAGGTACAGCGAGCAGCAGAAGTGCATTGGCCAACCATTGACGAAAAAAAATGGTTCATAAATATCTAACTAGATGGCGCCGCGCTCTTTCAAATGTGAAAAAAAAACTATCAAAGTAGTTGAATAAATATACGAAACATCATTATTACTTCTTTTTGTATATTATCAATATTTTCATTACATTAATTTATACAAACACAAATGAATCAACATAATATAATTACAAAAACAGAATGCTCTCGGCAGGGTTCGAACTCGAAACTCTAAAACTTGGTTTCACGATATATCGCATAGACACATCAATTGGCTAACATTGCACATGATTATTGCGTTGAAATAGAATACTACTAGATTTTTGTAGTTTAACTTAATGTTTTTTTTATTAGGATGACAAATCATCTATCATCTTTACGGAGGTAGGTATACAATATTACTATTAAGAATGAAACGGTAGTTAGCATAATAATAACAACCGTATTAATGTCGCTCTCTAAATACGCTCATAGCTAGTAAAACCACTGGCGCCATCTAGTTTTTTTTTATAAACTGGGGTTTGACAGTTCATAGGATTATCGATCTTAAGCTATCCATGCATTTTTGCAGCCTACTGTACATGTTTTATGGGCGTTTTCATGGATTTTGGTTTACGGTGGGACAGATCGACTCGCTGACCACAAGAACGAAGTGACTGATACGCATTTTTGAAACGACTAAAGAGCCTGCAAGCTTTCAAACCATCAAACTGGTTTACTATGCACTTTCTCAATCCATAATTGGTTATTACATAACGGTATGGGGGGGGGGGGGGGAGGGGCGCAGATAAAACCAGTCTACTGAAGCTGTAGAGGGCTCAGCGTACTATATTAAAAACTATAAAAAAGAGACCATAAAGATACCCAACTGTCAACTTTATAGCGACTGCAAGGTCCTCACGGTAAGGCAGCTGTACGTGCTACAGGCGACCCTAAGATATCACAGCACCTTGTCTGCATTTACTACTAAACGCTGGAACAATCCATCGAGTGTCCGTCCAAGATAAAACTTCCTTCGCTGGGAGACAATACTTTCAAAAATCTTCTTCTCATGGCTTCAATTCAAAATGATTAATTTCATGATCAACAACAACTATTTCAGGCCAAACTATAAGTTTGTCGTGTCTATCTGTGGCACCATAGCTCCTGAACAGATGAAGCGATTTCAATTTAGTTCTTTTGCATTAAAGGTGACTTAAGGCACGTTTAGACGAGGGGACTTTATAACCTCTAATATACGATTCTCGAAAGGAGATTTAGTCGCTCACTCGTCTTCGCCTGGCATGAATCGCCTCGCAATTGAATATTGGTAGTGTCGGTCTAAACAGAATTTTAAAGCAATGACATTAGCACAGAATAGATAGTAGTACCAGCGTAACATAAGGCATAAGGTCATCACTTACGAAACTCGTATGATATAATCGTATGCGACAATTGAGCGTGTTAACACTTTGACAGGGCGATTATTGCAAGTGATTATCGCATACGACTTTATCGACTCGAACGTACAAAGAATTAGCACCGTCTAAATGACTGCCGGGGTGCGAGAGATATGCTTTTGGCAATCTCACCTCCGGCAGCCAAGGAACCAAGACGGCGTGCGTTTTAGTCGGTTCGAGTCCGACATAACCGCCTCCACCGCTCCGTGGGGGTGGTATCCGTGGGGATTTTTCGCACGATAATAAAAAACCGTCTAAATGAAGCCATAGGGCTTCATTTAGACGGTTTTTTTTTGAGTCGAGTCGAGTGTTATTTGACCAAGACATGTTTGAAGAAAATTGGTTGACCGTTTTAAAGTTACGGTAACCGAATGTCTGCAAATATACTCGGGTGGGGTTTTAAATGAAAGCGCATCACGTGCACATTACAAAATAAAAAATGTTCAATTGAAATCGGTCATTCTGTAAAAAGCTCTGTGACGTTTCTCTAGCACGTTTACCACGTGGGGATTTTTTTTTTACAAGTCACTTAATATGGGCACAGAATAAGTCAAATGATATTAAATCAAAGAGCTAAAAAAGTGTAAATTTATAAAAAGTTATTTTTAAGGCACCCGACACTTGAATCAAATATTACTACTTATCTATACCTAAGTTAAAAGGCTAACAACACAATTTATTTTCAACTTTTAGGAGGTGTTTTTTTGGGTCGGGGGATTTTTAAAATTTTAATTTAATTTTTATTAGTAAACGAAATAACTAAAACGGGACAGGAGTTAATAAGCTATTTATATGATAATTTCTCTTTTAAGGGCGGATATTAGAGATTAGAACGACATTTTTTATTAAACACGGTGCGAAAAAAATCTACTTCAATAAAATACTGAAATTGCTACGTATTGCTACGTGTTAAGGTATATTTTGTTAATATAGTAGCGAAATAATTTGGTGGGGGACAATTTATTTTAATTCTGTGCGACGCAGCTGTGTTGCGTATGATACGATTAATTGTTTTCATAGTTTAATATTCTCAAAAATTAAAACTGTGTATAAATCAGCATTCGGTAATACAGGGTTTGCTATAATGAAGATCTCAGTGCTTAATAGAATATTCGCCGAATGGGCGCAATTCAGCGACAAACATTGCTCGTCCATCACCACTTTAAGCTTGAAGTCACTGTAATCATGCCCAAATATTATATCAATGTACCCTCAAAAATAAAAGACTGTAATTTAGCCACATTAAAAGGTTCTTCAGAAACTTTGATCACATTAAAAGTATATATAATCGAATGAAAGTCACGAATAATAGGATTAGCTTTGAAGATCCTCGAAAATTGAGAATCATTGAGCTCGAAAATTTCGATTGCACAATGAACATCAATCAATTTGGGCAACGAGTAAACACAAAGCTTCTTTGAAAATAACACAAATCAATGTATGGGTTCCTGGTGTACCTGTTTATAGCTACTGGGGCTTATAATCGTCCTACAAAACGAAAAGGTAGAAAATAGAAATCTTAACATCAATTTATGTAGCATTTTGTACAATATACAGGAAATCAAACCAGCTGGCCTAAGCTACTTTGTATTGGTGTAATGTAACGGGAGATTTCCCGTGCCGCAGAAGGCACATCGGGTCGTGAACATTGCAGGGTCTAGGGGTGACGGTTGGAGTCTTCCATAGTTTTAGTAGAAAGTTTTTTTAAGTCCATGGCTTGTATCTTATCTCAACATCTGCCCGCTTAATCGGGGTCTGTGGGATATCGATCAGTGAGCCCGATTACCCGCTCCTTTTTAGCTCGCATAACTGCCTCGCAAATGAAAGCGACAGTATTCTCACTCTATCTGTCAAGAGGTGTATCTACGGAGCAGTACTGAGAGTGGTGGTTTGGACATCACCGCATCGGGTCACGGCCAAGTAGTTATACGATGCAAGTAGTCACCGTAACAGCCATATCCGTTCAGTAGCACCTGTATCGGCCGATCGGAGAGGCTACCATAACGCCTCTTCAGACGTTCTTCCATGGCGGGTTTTACCACCACAACTATGACGTGCGTGCTCTATGATTGACATTATTTTTATCTTATCCCTACTATATTTAATGATTATTCATAAATTAGCCTAGTTAGATCTGCGGCAGCCTAGTGGAATGTGTAATGGACTGCTGAGACGAGATCTCGAGGTTCGATCCCAGGCTTAACATGGAACACACCAATGACATTTCGATGCTTTTCGAAGTTATGTGTGAATTTATCGCAGGTTTGTAAGTGCCCGGTTGATGGCAATAGGCTCGCCACCTATTACATTGGGACCTAAACATAAACTGGCGAAATGTGGGTGCTAATACCTATGCCTACCCCATCGGGGAATACAGGCGTGAGTTTATGTTATTCATAAAATACTCAAGATTAGTGCGTAATATTTCTTCAAATATCTAATAAATTAACGCAATTTCTTCAGTAGGAAAAGTTTGAAGTGGTTTTCTTAGTATTCGTCAAACTAGTCCAAATAAATTCAAAACTGAAAACTCTATTACAAATTCTAGAACAATCAGGGTCAATATTAGTTTAAACTTGAATGTACGTGACTGTCTGTAATAAAGGTTTCGCGTGAAATTTTACAATTTTCCATGTCTACGTAAAGATCCTTCGTGAAATGGCACAGCGAAACTGGTCTGTTAGCTTATTCTCCATAGCAAAATCGCTTTTATAATGGAATACGTGAAACTAGCCATTAGTGAAAAAGTTTTCTAATATTAATTATGTTAGAAGCATACTCTGTTAAATAATTATTAAATTCAAATATTTCCTTCAGGAAAACCAATTCTTTTATAGAAAAAGATTGCCCGTGAGAACGACATACTTAAATAAAAATATACTAGTAAACCCACATCACAGCTCAGCACTCCATCAGTTTGGAAGATGTAAAATCGTCTGATTCATTTGGTTGACGTGAAATCTTTACTCTACGACTGACACTGAGATACAATTTAGCAAATTAGAATTCTGCTGTGGTTAGCCAACTTATTATTACATTTGAAACATTCAAAATATCACTCTAAAATAAGGTAACAAGGCTTTATTTTATGGTGCTGAAATGACGAAAGTTTTAAGTCGAATATATGACAAGATCGATGAACATGTTTACCGATTGTACATAATTATCTATATGGTCATATATATTACTAACTGTCGCCGTGGCTCCGCCTGAGTGGATGATGCTTATTGCATTCATTTTCCACTTAGGTCTCTGGCCGTCCACGGGGTTGGTTCTGAAGGTCGAAGTTTCCAGAACGAAAACGTTGAAACCAAAAACGTACCGTGCTTTTGTTTACGACACCAGCGCCGTACACATCATTAATCCTTCAAGCTGTTTCTGCAGCACTGGTGCTACGGATATTTCATGTTTTCCATTATATATGGTAATAAGCGACGTCAAAGAAAAAATAATGAGGAAAAAACAAAGGAATGACTGTTTTCAAAACTCCACGTACCAGTTAAAATTGAATTAACAAATTTGAATTTGGAATTCTTAACCAAAGAGGAGATATTTCAGATCAAAGTGGTCAAGTACGACAATACGCAAATTTCATTTACTAAGGACCTATATAATAGTATTATAGATAGATAAATGTGACTGTATGTTGCGCGTGTCTGTTGATGCCTTGAATGCTGTCATGCTCTAATAACTGTAATCTAATAATGACAGCCTCCGTGACGTGGCGGTAGTGCACGCGACTGCCATGCAGGAGGCGCGGGTTCGATCCCCGCACAGTGCAAATATTTTGTATGCATGAATATGGCTATTTGCATTGGTCTGGGTGTTTCTATGTATAATAGGTATGTATTTACAAAAAAAAGTATATAAGTATGTTTATCCGCATTCTAGATTCCGTAACACAAGCTATAAAAGCTTACCATGGGTCTAGATAGCGTTGTGTAATATTTATTATTATTATATTATTATTATTAATAACGGCAACAAACTCCCTGCGTACAGAACACATAGCCATATTAGTGCACTGCTGTAGTTGTGTACTTTTGATATCAATATGGTTTGAATAAAGTTGTCTTGAAGTATAAATTGATGAATTGATGTCGAATATTGTCACGTTTAACAATCAGTTATAAGTATACAGCTCGTAATTTAATACTTGTTTTACATTCTAGTACTTGTTCTGCATTAATGCAAATTACATTATGACTTCGAAACCTAGAGAACTTTAACCAAACGCAACCAAATGCTTAGCTTTTAACTTTTTGTCACGTCTGTACGATGTACGACAAGGTGATGGTTGGACTGTTACCACAGAATAGATATTACTATACATACTTGAGCCCCTCATTCCCATTTGATTAGATCTCATATTTAAAACGCAAAATTTGTTCTATCGCAAAACATCAGAACCAAATACAATCGTGTGTCAAATTACCAGCATTCTATGTAACACGATAAAATGTTATAGTAAACTGACACATAGTGGCTTAAAATGGTCAATGTAAAAATCGCTTTAAAGCTTGCTTATAAAAAAATAAGTGTCCATTTCAAACAAGTTTAGTGTTCGTATACCTGAAGTCATGTCGTGTTCATAATGAAGGTACTGGTGTTGGCCGATTATTTAAGACTAAGCACTAGATACAAATAAAAAATTACAGGTTTATAGATTTAATATAAGACAAAAAAAAACAATTAAAAAATTTTCATTTGAAAAACAACGTTTGACAAAATTATATGGCGAATGCTCTTCCAACTGAGCTATTGAGCCACGCCTGAATCATTTCCTTTCATTCATAACCTAATATTTGTAGTCCGATTAAATAGTCCGATGATCGAACTACTTGTGTAGTTCCGTTGAAAGCTAACCCGAACTAAGTTGGCCAGAAGTTCAGAGCATGATGAACTAGTGCGCACATAATAGACACCCTTAATTGGGTCACAGCCAACACTATCCACAAAACAAGCTGGATAAATCAATTCACTGTGTGTCAGACACTGATACTGCGGTCGCAACAGCTGCAGATTGCTTCAACGTGTCGTGACCTGCTACCATTAAACACGGATATGCTTCGAATTTTATAACAAATTTCTTTTGATTACGTGTACAGTCAAGTCTGCTGTCGAAGTTTACATTAAAGTTTGTAGGAATAGGAAACATAGATAATGGAATTGAACTAGTACAAAGTCTTTCAAAAATATTAAAGTAAGTACGGGCTAAGAAAAATCGGAAGCACGATAGAAAACTGTTCAGATATTCTCGACGCAATGATTTTAAAATATTTTTTTACAAACTTACATAATAATAACTAATATAATAACAACACCCGTAAATTGCCGAGGAAGTAGGCAACTACGATTTTCGGTCCCATGAAATAAAGGGCAAGCTTATTGCCATCAAACAGTAACTAAGCCATGAACTGTTTACTGTCGTGTGAAGAACATCTCTTGGCCACGGGAAGACATGGGGTGGCCCTATTCTAGTCTACCGGTACTTTGAACTTTAGTTTGTGTCTTTTTCTAATTAAAATGGCTTCTGTCTTCGAAGGAATCACCGCCATTTATTTTATTATGCCATACAAATATAGATTGTGTTATTTTTAACCCCCGACGCAAAAACGACGGGGTGTTATAAGTTTGACGTGTCTGTGTGTGTGTGTGTGTGTGTGTGTGTGTGTGTGTGTGTGTGTGTGTGTGTGTGTGTGTCTGTCTGTGGCATCGTAGCACCCAAACGGATGAACCGATTTGGATGTAGTTTTTTTTGTTTGAAAGGTATATTAATCGGGAGTGTTCTTAGCCATGTTTGAAAAAAATCGGTCCAAGATGGCCGCCGCCACAACATGTTGGAATACGTATTTCTTTATAATTCCCTCAATATGGGTATCAAATGAAAGAGCTTGACTAGTAGATCAATTTAAAAAGTATAAAATAAAAATTAAATTAAAAATTTAAAAAACCCCCGTCACAAAAATTACCTCCAAAAAGTTCAAAAATAATGAATAAATTTTAATTCAACGGTTGCCATGTCGGGGGACCTTAACTGGTGAAGTACTCCTTTGTATAGTAAGGTCCCCCGACATGGCAACCGTTGAATTAAAATTTATTCATTATTTTTGAACTTTTTGGAGGTAATTTTTGTCGGACTTCAATCAATTCGATAAACTAAGTTTCAAAAACTCTAATAACGTAGATTTTTTTGTTATTAAAAATATAGCTACGTATGTTTCCTTGGAGAGAAAAAAATATCTCCAGTGTTTAGAGTAGGTACTTTCTCTCCAGGTAGGGTTTAACACCTTATGTTGGATGTATTAAAGAATTATAATACGTTTTATACATAGATATAATTAATGAGTATGGATAATACTTGATAATATAAAATAGCTGTTATCCGCGGGTCCGCCTGCGTGGAAGTTTATCACGAGCAAAAATACCAAAAAAGGACATAAAAATCGGTCAAGCCGTTACGGAAGAGTAAGGTTATAAACACTATGAAACAAGAATTATATTGAATAACACACTGGTACTTTTTCACTGAGTTTAATATATTTTAGTTCTAGACCTGAACTGACTTCATTATGTGTAGCAGCCTTCATTATGTAAGCGCCATCAATCTCCAGTATAAACAAGAATTATTATGAAGATAGATATACATATATAATACAGATTAGTTTCTACGTTTAGCATCTCTAATGCGTTTGACAATAATTTGATTGACCATCCCATTATCTATTATGTAATTAGCACGCAGGTGGGTACCGTTACTCAACTACCGGTAGGTAGATATTAATTCCTAATCCGCCATTACTGCTTAATTTATAATTGGTTTGTAAACAAACCCGATTAATGCAGTTAGACAAATCACATTATCATACTTGAATATATAACTATTAATATTTGGTTTAAGCATTGCTCGGTATTTTTTTATTTATAAATTTTCTAAAAATGAATCCTAGCTAGATCGATTTATTGTCCCCAAAACATCCTGTATACTAAATTTCATGAAAATCGTTGGAGTCGATTCCGAGATTCCAAATATATATATATATATATACAAGAATTGCTCATTTAAAGGTATAAGATATATCTTTATAAAGTTTGGAGAGTTGTCACTCATAATATATTTTAAAAATACCAGAATATCCTACTAATATTATAAACACGAAAGTTTGTGAGTATGGATGCATGTATGTATGGATGGATGTTTGTTACTCTTTCACGTAAAAACTACTGAATGGATTTTCATGAAACTGTACAATAATATAGCTTATACATCAGAAAAATACATAGGCTATATACCATCACGCTACTACTCAAGTAAACGGAGCAGTGATCATTAATGTCAACGAATTCGGCCGGCATCAGCATATGCGCAGAAGTGACAGTGTTGTTATTTCCGTTACTGTTTAGATAACTATATCATAGCTACTCGAAATACTAATCCTGCGCAGACGAAGTCGCGTGCACCAGCTAATCCATATCCATATCCATACTAATAATATAAATGCGAAAGTAACTCTGTCTGTCTGTCTGTCTGTATGTTACGCTTTCACACCTAAACCACTGAACCGACTTTGATGGAATTTGTTAGAGGGGTAGATTAGACCTTGAGAAAGGACATAGGCTATGTTTTGGCGCGATAACTGACATCCACGCGGGCGGAGCCGCGGGCAAAAGCTAGTGTATTATAAATGAGAAAGCTTGTAAAGATGTTTGTATGTTATTCTATCACGTTCTATCGTTCACGATCACGTTCTAATAATAGAAGTACCCATAGGTAGCGGGAACGGGAATAAAAAGTGAAGCCGTGGGCAACAGTTTGTGATAGATATACTCAAAACAACAAATTAACATGGTAAAATATCCCTTCGATTCTTATAATAGTTACGGTAAATTAACGTCTAATAAAGTGACTATCATCATCATCATCATTACAGCCATAGGGAGACCACTGCTGGACATAGGGCTCCCCTATAGACCTCCGTTCTCCATGAGCGCTGGCCTGGGGTGACCGGTGGAGCCACCTGTCACCCTAGCAGAAGCAGGCCGCGGCGGCGGCGCAAAGTGCGCCTCCCCGTAACCGGGGCTAGTTGACTAGTTGGGAACACCGAGGTCCCCACAACTCGAAGAGCATCTCGAAAGAGACGGGGTGCGAGAAATATGCTTTCGGCAATCTCACCTCCGGCAACCAAGGACCCAAGACGGCGTGCGTTTTAGTCGGTTCGAGTCCGACATAACCGCCTCCACCGGCTCCGTGGGGGTGGTCTCCGTGGGGATATTGCACACGATAAAAAAAAATAGATATTCAATAAGTGACTATATGACTGTATCTAATCATTATTATGCAATCCAGGAATCGATTGTTGACTTAGCAATAAGTAATGAACGGTTCCTACCATAATGACATCCATGGACACCGTTTAAGATGTTTACATTAGAAATAGTGTTCAGCTAAGTGGACTTTTTAGTTGAATTGAACCATCAGTGCGTTTGGATGTAGGTAAAAGAAATTATTTTATTTAGTACTTTTTAACGACCAAAATATGAAATTCTCAATTCTGTGACAGAAGGTACAATTTATTATCGAATTCTGTTTGTTGTGGTTGTGTGTACGATTAACTATTGTATTCTTTATCAAGTTTTTACTTTAACTTCGAAAAGCATCGAAAAGTCATTGGTGTGTGCCATGGTAAATCTGGGATCGAACCCGAGACCTCGTCTCAGCAGTCCATTACCCATACCACTAGGCTATTTGTTCTTATAATATTTAATATTGTTATTATTTATAAAATAAATGTAATAAAATATGTAACGAATAAACTCATAGACAACTGAACCGATTTAAAAAAATCCTTTGTCAATAGAAGACTTCATTATCACTGCACTACTTAATGTCCAAGGGAGCGCAGCATATTCTTATACATTTTTTTTAAACTATTAAATTGCGCACACATTACATAGGTTGTAGGGGTGCAACGCGGGTTTAAAATATATTCCGAGCAAAACTGGGGAGAAAGTCAGCTGAACAGAAGGTGCAGCTTGAACGGCATCATAATTCCACGCGGGTGGAGCCACGAGCAACAGCTAGTGAGCAATAAGTAAGACTAGTAGGTAAGAGTATACTGTATGCCACCTCTAGATTCTTCTACATTGCAACACCAAACTATGTTTTAGTGAAGTCGAGTGTCACCTCCAACTTACCCACAATTTTAAGTTGACATCTAACGTGTTGCCAGCATAAAAAAGTGTAATTTAATGAGAAATTTAGAGGTGGTATGATTTAAAAGACAGTAGATAAAATATACACGACGCGTCCATAAATGAAATTACATCTGAAGTAACTTTTGCAAACGAAGAAGGTTCTGATATATATCTCCAATAATAAATTGGTGAGTCGTTCATTTGCTCTTAATCTCATCATTAAGGCCAACCCTTCGTGTCCAGTTTACCATGAATTTAAATGAAGGCTGACTATCAGAGCCGTGGAATTAGTGTCTTCTGAATACACACAGAGCTTAACTAGTCAGGCGTATAAATAAGACCATTTAAGGTTCGCTACAGGTAATAATAATCTAGAGTACAATAACGGTGTTTAAAACTGTATTTATAATTCATTTGCGATAATCTGGTTTTATCAATACTACTCGTAAGATTATAAATAAGACAGGAACTCTGTATGTGTCTATCTGTTCCGCTTTTGCACCTAAACTAAAATCCGAGCACTGAAAAATCACGTTCTAAAAAGTATCAAATAAGAAAATATAAAGGATAGCCGTGCTATGTTTTCCCTTAAATGTATTGTTTTGTTAGATTAAGTGGCATACAACCCCGGCTATCCTTGATATTTTCTTGCCTGTTTTTTTTGAGCGTGATTTTACAGTAAATTTAAATTTAATTTTTATGTATATCATTTTAGGACAAGCGAAAGCTAATAGTTTATACATATTTGAAATGTGCTAATTAAGTCCTTTCATTTGATATCGAAGACGGCATATTTATCTCAAATTATTTTTTAACACAGTACTTTATGAGCGCTAGAGGGCGCCGAACAAGATTTAGTGACATTTTATATGGCCTATTAATCATCGAACAATAAAGACGTTTGTAACAATACCTCATCTGTCCAGTTATAATAAGTAGCTGAGGAGCTAAGAGGGAACAAAATATGACCATACACACATACAAACATAGCCTGTCAAAATCATAACAATCTTTTGGCTTTGCTGTAGTCGGGTAAAAATAATATTTAACATTTTTGGTTACAAATACGATGATCTACAACTTTTATCAAGTAACTTCAGTTCGTAGAACCAATAATAAAAAGTATATACAGTGTGGAACTTTTAGACTGTACCTGGAGGGAAAGAACTCTCAATACTGAAGATAGTGAATTACACTCCAAGGAAACATTACCTTACTTTTTATTAAAAAGGGACAAAACTGCATTCAAAGATTTCCAACAAATCATTTGCCATATCCAATAATCGAACCGACTGAATAACATTCTGTATTTTATACCATCAGTCGATAGGGTCAATTATAAGGACGACATCTCTTTAGAAAACATGTTGAATTATCCATGAAAACTAAACTTGTAAAATATAATATCGTTCTGACTTATAAAACTGGTCCGGGGCTTCTTGACAAAAGTTGTAAATAATCAGAATTGCTACAAAAAATGTTAACAATATGTTTCTGTACTCATAGGTCACACAAAAAATCGTCTGTTATATCCTTCTGAACCCCTTTTTTCATGATAACTACGCCACAAACTTGGATTTGTCTTAACACTGACCAACTGACCACCCCTTGATATCAAAAAAAGAAAATTGCATCATCTATCAAAGCACGATAAGCCCAAAAAAAATAAAGATTTCAATGGCCTCCTTTCAATACCTATCGCAAATCGGGTTTATCCACTTAGTTATACTATTAGTTATACGATATAGCAAAATGAACTGAAAAAGTCCAAATAGTCAGATATAATCATGAAAAAAAAAATTAAATCATTTGCTATTATCGACTTTTTTAACTTAATCGATATTTTGAATTTTTGTGCAATCACTGTTTCCATCTGTCAAAAAGAAAATAAACGAATGGACACAGTGTTAGTATCTATCTATACATAAACAAATGTCGATCAGTCCTCTAGACAAGTGGCACAAATGTTTCTAGAATAGAATAATCATTGTATGGGATTAAAACATATTTTGACATTTACGACAGTCGTAAACATAATAATATATCAATCCCAAAAAAAATATTTAATCATTCAAGTAGCCCATCAGTCCACTGCTAGAGATAGGCCTCTCCCAAGGAGCAAGCAAGGATATAAAAATATCTAATATATAGTATAACTAGTTGTTCGCCTGCTTGGAATTTCGTTCCCGTTCACACTTCATAAGGAAACCTATTACTGAGATAAAAAGTAACTTAAATGTTATTCCAGAATTTTTGTACTAATGGACTTACTTGAATACCAAAGTAATCGATGATTGAATCATTTAATCTAAAATATGCACCTACGCAATTTCTCATGCACATAAATTATGATATTATAATTTGAACTCCGACGACCATCTGAGAAGCAAATCATATTTACATTCACCACTACCATCAGTTCGTAAGCTATCGAATAGTTTACTATACTTTAGATTCACCCTTTTCACCCAGGTTTTTTACAGGAGTAGTTTGTATTTTTACAAAAGGAGTAGTTAAAACATTACTTGGTAGTAGTATAAGACGGATTCGGTGACAGAGAAAGAATACAAGTATCACCACCCCGTCATGATTATCCGAAGATTGTCGTACGTGGCAACTAACGGAAAGATACGCAGACGATATCACTGCGGGAGAAGGAAATGTCGAAATAAAACCCCGTTCCAACCCATCTGGCCAACGTGGAAACAATAGGCTAAAGCCTCATAACATTGGGAGAGGCCTAGGTTCAGAAGTTGACTGCGATAGGCTGGTTGATTGATTGAGGATTTTAGTAGTTATGAGGCTTCCCATCACAGTTATTGAGTTTTTCAAACCACTTGGGTGGCAGATAAGCAATCTATTACTTGCCTCCGGTTGTGTCTCTTCCCGTCACAAGTACTTGTGCAATACCAGGGCCTTAACATCCTTCTACATATTATATTTCAATTTATATAGAAGCTATCTCCCATAATCATTCATTGTTCCTGAAATGGTTCAAATTACTTTTTCCTTTCTGTGTATCACGTTAGTGAACTGCAATGATCCACTAAAACACGCGTTTTCTTCTTCCTACTATCTAGACTTCTTTAAGCATGGCCAAAACTCATGGACTATCAATGAGTACGTTCTCTGTAACCTGGTCCAAAATGGTGGTAAACAGGAAACTCAAATCCACATACATATAGCACATTACACACACATAGATATACCGTGATAGCATTAATCCTCGTTTACATTAATATGCATTCACGTAATGCCACGTAAGACTTCTATGGCTCAGCGCAAGCCGCGGCTGGAAGCGAACAATTTAATATGAACTTTAACTACCTTGAAATACGGTCAAAAGTTCATCACGTACATGTTCTTGTAGCAGCTCCGGGCGCCTTTATTCGCGAATTTATTCTTGATATAAAGTTTTTGACCGTATACCAATGTAGTTTAGGCTTATATTGAATTGTTGTCATAAATTCACGCTAAGGCGCTTCCAATGGTGTGCGCTGGGCCTATTGAAACTAAGAAAACTGTAAGCTTTACGATGATACAATCTGTTACAGTGAATAAGACAGGTGTTCCATAGAATCCAAATGGGTCTGATATTGGCAAGCAGTAATCATTATATTTTTATGACTCAACTACTATACTACTGTAACTATAGTTCGTTCTGTTACAACGGCAACCCTAAACCTTTCTGCACATTCAGACCATCTGTACGCCTTAGTCAGCGTCTTCTATGTATGTATCCGGCGACTTCAACCCACACCTGCACGTCAGACCTCCCGCGACATCCAAAGCATTCGGTAGTGCTTCCAGTTCCGTCTAAATTGTCTCTTTTTTTCTAAAATCTAAATTTGGTAGGCTCGCGTTACAGTTGACATTAAGAATGCAGTGAATTCGCGTTTAAAATTTAAATCAGTTAACACAAATGACATGATACAAACGTTGGGTTCGAAGCAATGTCTTCAATTGGACACTGTGAACTTGACCTTGTAATTTGTAAATTTTTGATTGGTTAGAAGGCGGGGCCAGGCCAACGGACAGTTTTTTGATTCACAGCTTTCTTAACGCGAACGAACTATAATGTAAAATTCATGGTAATTTCATCTGAATACTGTTCCCGGCACTTAGTCAGCTAATTTATATTGAATCAAATTCAGTTCCAATATGTCACCGTCCATCGTGTAAATCGAATCAAGTGTTGGTATTTAGTTTGGCATACATATTAAATCTATATTAAACATGACAATATAAATTCACCTGGCTTGATGGTAAGCTAAAGGGAAACTCATAGGACAGAGGTCACCATAACATTATAGACACGAATAAGGAAGGCCCTTAGTTTGACTTTCTCAATGCTTTTCACGCCCAACTTAGAGGATTGAAGGAAGAAAAAAACATTGTGCGGTGGTTTTTGGGAACCCTAAATTTTCTTTTCTGTTTTTTTTTCTAAATATAAGGACACGTCAATTTGACTTCACCTCGTCTGATGGTAAGCTAAACGCAAAGTCTTGAAAAGAGGGTCACCATCGTAAAAATGTACCACGTTAACAATGGTAGCACTCAGCTTGACGGCCTCATCAGATGCCTTTTCACGCCCCGCTTAAAGGACCCAGGACTGTAGGAAGGAGGAAACACGTGAGCTGGAAGGGAGTTCCAAGTCTTAATGGTGCGGCATAGGTATGATTCACCGAACCGCATATGAAGGTGACATCCCCTGCACGCGTTGTGCTGTATATAAAAGGAGAGGATGAAACTAACTGGGAGAGTTCAAAGGAATGCTCGCCACGGTGGAGACGGTAAAAAAATGTGAAACCTGACAGGCATCTTATTTCATTCTTTTTGAATGATTTCTGTGTGAGCATGTCACTAATGTCTTTAACCTGCTAGATGACAGAAGAAGAGAGAAGAAGAAGCTTCACTTCACTACAAAATGAAGGTTGAAGGTGACTATTTTTATGGAGTACTTTTTATGGAGAGACTTAGATTAGATACAAATTCTATTTATAGAGCCGCAACATTTAGCCGGGTTTGGGGCAGAGTAGAATTTGGGCCAACCCATCTCTACCCAGGCGGTATCGTACAAGGCATCTAAGGGATAGCCCTGTTTAACATTTGACAGATATGATAAAATACAGCCCAGGCTCAGCCTCAGCCTCAGATGCATGGCTCGAGTCAAAATAGTACCCGTAATACGGCAATATGCTCACCCCCTATTGCGTGGGATCGAATAGAATAATTAGTGAAATGTGGGTGTAAATTCACCTCTGCCTAACCCTCTAGGGCTGATTATATGTATGCAGGTATGTATATTTATACATACAGAGTAATTGCCACTGCAATTCCACAGAAGAGATAATCGTACTGCAATGCAGTGTAATAAATATAGCTACTCCTTTGGTACAAGTTTGACATAAAACGTATACATCCCATAGCATAAGCATAGGATGCACGTACACACATAGTTTTAACGTTTTTAACCATAACGCGTGCTTCAATACGTTTTCCGAGATTCATTTTGTAAGCATAACTGTGTGGCTATACAGTATGCAAGCAAAGGGAGTAGAATACAAATTAATAACCGATTTAAATCCTCCGTAATTATGTACCTATGACAGCTGTTTACATCGATTTTCAAATACTGCAGAAGTTACGCAACAAGTAGTCGGCATTATTTAATTTTAATGTAGAACAGATAATAATATTTAATTTTCAAAGTCTGTAATTGTTTACTTCGAGTTAACTTTCCAATTTGGATGTTGTTTCAGTACTTAGAACAATAATTGTCACATTTTTAAATAGAAGACACAGATTGTTTAATGGAAGTTATTATTACTAGCCCGCGTTTTCGTCCGCGTGGATGTCGCGATCAAACATAAAGTAAAGTATCTCTTTATTGTGTACATCAAGGATAAAAAACATGTGTTATTAGTAGATTCATTTCAAGTATAGACAACAGGCGGCCTTATCGCACAGTGGCAATCTCTTAAAGGCAACCTTTAACATAGCCTGTCTTTCTCAAGATCTAATCTACCCCTATATCAAATATCATCAAAATCAATTCAGTGGTTTAAGCGGAAAAGTGTAACAGACCGACCGACAGATGACGGCCGACTGACATTGTCTAAATCATGCGTGAATACGTACATTCTTCGAAATGGCTGTGCCGGCCATGGTGTGTACCTTCCAATGGAAGTCAGTCCATGTGCCTTTAATCTAAAGTACATTTATTTGAAATATTCTATTTAGAAGCATTCCAAACAGACGTATCGTCAATAGCTATATACCATTATTGGAATTAATATTATCCAACTCTGTACCAAATTTCATCAAGATCTGTTCAACAAGACAACAGACAGACAGACACACAGGGTTCCTTTCGTATTTATGATATTAGCACAGTCTAACTAATATTAATACGCTGCAACGGTTTGTGCTCCTATGCATTAACTTCATATCAAACATCATCGCACTGCTCGCCATAGGCAGGAAATTCATCCTCACAAATTCCAAACGTAAACGGTTATCACTGGGTGGTAAGCGGTTCGAAAGCAACTTCGTCCAATGTAGGCTCAAGCTGTGGGATGATTCCCTGCAACTACAATATGGGGTTTTTCAAGAAAGGCATTAGATTAGAAGGTTTTCTCAGGGGCGGCAGCATGAGTGTGACGCTTGTGGTGTTGTATACATACATAAGCCACCTTAACCATTTTTCTATCAGGTGGGCAAGTCGTATTAACAAAAATACAGACTGAAATAAAGACTGTTTATGAATTAACCAGGATGTTCAATGAAAGTGTGTAAGCGTCACTAGGGTATCGTCCGCATAGAACCGATAGTATTTCATAACATTTTCAAGTTATTATAATAAAAACACAGTCGAGCGACTAACTCCATCCCTAAAATTTCTTTCCGGTCTACATGGCCTTGTCAAATTTGTCGTACATTACGTATTGGTGCCTAATTTTTGTTCGGAGTTTTAGGTGTTATCGGTAGAACAATGTTATATCGACCATTGTGTGTGAGCTGTCAAAAAGAACATAAACGAAGGGACAGAGTTTATTCAAACCTACCATAACCAGCTGAATGAGATCTAATTTTCAATTTTAAGCTACAAAAAAAATATATTATTCAGGGTAAGCTATTGTCCATGGTGGCGGAGTGGGAGCGACGACTTGAGCAACCACGCGCAGGGCATGCCGTCATAGAGGCGGTAAGGCCCATCATGGGGGAATGGCTAGAGAGGCCACATGGCAGCCTCTCGTATCGACAGACGCAGATTATCACCGGGCACGGGTGCTTCGGGCGGTATCTGTGTCGGATCGAAAAGGAGCCAACGTCCGAGTGCCATCATTGCGACGCGAGCGAGGACACGGGGCTGCACACGCTCACCGAGTGTCCGGCATGAGCCGGTCCGAGGCGGGAGCTAGTGGCGGCCCTGGGAGTGAGAGTTCTCACCCTCGCCACCCTGCTCACAGCAATAGTCTGCTGCGCGGACGCGTGGGCGGCTCTCCTTCAGCGAGCAGGTAATGGTCGTGAAGGAGACGGTGGAACGGGAGAGGCGGCGCGAGCGAGAAAGACTCGCATATGGCGCCGCCCGCGCGCGCAGGCAACTCGGGCGTCGGAGGGCACTGACTGACCTCCGTCCCCCATGAGCGCGGGCCTGGGGGTGACGGGTGGAGCCGCCTGTCACCCCAGCAGAAGCAGCCACGGCGGCGGCGTGCTGAATAGCGCACCTCCCCATTCCGGGGGCGAGTTGGGGACACCATTGTCCCACCTCCTGAGGAGGGCCAGACCGCAAGGGATGGCCCTGGGTCAGCCGGGGTGCGAGGGATATGTCGATGACATCCTCACCTCCGGCCTAGCACCACGACCCACAGTCGGCGTGCGGTTTTTGTCGGTTCGAGTCCGACATATACCCCGGGATACCCCCCGGGAGTAGGGAGTAGGGGAGGTTATCCCCTACTCCCTACTCCCGGGGGGTATCCGAGGGGATTTCCGCACGAAAAAAAAAATAAAAGTGTAAGCTATTGTCAGTTGCGGTGTGTAAGTTAAAACTTCTTGTTTCGTTGTTACTCTTTCACAAAGTGATGAAAAGGCGACCATTTCCTCGGAATTGTTTTACTTGTCATAAAGTTGTTCGTCGACAGTTCGACGTATCGCTGGACAGGGGCTCGATTCACTATCGCCACGTATCACGTATTTGTGAGTTTGTGAGTTTCGTTTCGATAACCTGGTATTCTGTACGATCTGTCAAAGCATAGGTTTACAAATACTTAGGTTTTTATCATTTTGACAACTTACGTCACCCATACAAATGGCTCAAACGTCATAAAATACTAACACCACGTATCGCATATGTGTGGTTATGGAAATCGATAACTTAATAACCTGGTATTCAGTAACAACTGTCAAAGTCAAAATTATGGTTTAGGCGTTAAATCATGGTTCTGAACTCGATGACAATGTTCTGCTCGATTTGTATACGTAGATACGTTCACAAAAATTATAAAAGTTTAAATGTTTTTTATCATAGGAAAATCATTCGGTAAGTATTTATTTACATTTGAATTACAATGATTGCTAAAATTTGTCGTTGAATAAGTCCATACTAATGTTATAAATGCAAAAGTAACTCTGTCTGTCTGTCTGTCTATATGTTAGCTTTCACGCCTAAACCACTGAACCGATTTTGATGAAATTTGGTATGAGGGTAGATTAAACCTTGAGAAAGGACATAGGCTATGTTTGGTCGCGATAACTGAAATCCACGCGGGCGGAGCCGCGAGCAAAAGCTAGTTTACGATAAATATTATACGATAATCTTCATTGCACTATCCACCTAAAGAAAACAGGGATTAACTAACTTGTGTTTCGTGATTTTGAATGCGGATAAACATAGTATTTAACTTTTTCTCATAAATCAATACCACCTTTATTTTGTCCTGCGAAAACCTCGGATACCTCCCCCGCCGGAGCCGGAAGGGGTTATGTGGGATTCGAACCGACTAAAACCACACGCCGACTGAGGGTCGTGGTGCTAGGCCAGAGGTGAGGTTGTCATCGACATATCCCTCGCACCACGGCTGACCCAGGTCCTCGACTCGCCCCCGGAATGGGGAGAAGCGCTTTCCAGCGCGCCGCCGCCGTAAATCAATACCACTATGTATGTACAGTGAGCATGCAAGGTGCACAAAATGGTCATAATATCAAGGTATAGTTCGGGCCATATATCTTGGACCTATTTTTTATATAAAGGACACGTCAATTACACTTCACCTCGCCTGATGGTAAGCTAAAAGCAAAGTCTCGGAAAGGGGGTCACCATCGTAAACATGTACCATGTTAACAGTGGTTGCACTCAGCTTGACGGCCTTGTCAGATGCCTTTTCACGCCCCGCTTAAAGACCCCGGGACTGTAGGATCCTGTGAAGGAAAGGAGAGGGTGGGACCGATTAGAAGAGCTCATCAGAATATTCACCGTGGTAGAGACGATAGAATACTGCCAAAGACGCAACATCTCTACGCATCTGCAAAAGCTCGAGGAAGTTCGTGACCTCAGGATTCCCAATGATGCGGACCGCACGTTGCAGCGACCTGTCGAGAGCATCTAGTAAGTACTTTGCGTAGCCATCCCAGAGATGCGAGCAGTATTCCACGTAGGAACGAATTTGAGTCTTGAATGAAGACGCCCTGCTCCGAGCTCCGAGCTTACGCTAGGCTGTTTTGATGATGCTCTCGATATAGTCAGGCGTCCGTCACTCGCCGAAACTACGGCAATAAGTACCTACCGCGTGCCGCACCCGCAGGCTGCTAGCGCAGTCGGGGCCGGCCCGCACTTACGAGCACACGCGTGACGCGACTTACCTAAACACTATTGTGGCCGATCTTGTGAGATCAGTAGTTACCAAATCTTTATGTGTGTAGATACACTAGGTTTTTTCTTTTTTATCGTGCGAAAAATCCCCACGGAGCCGGTGAAGGCGGTTATGTCGGACTCGAACCGACTAAAACGCACGCCGTCTTGGGTCCTTGGTTGCCGGAGGTGAGATTGCCAAAAGCATATCTCTCGCACCCTGGCAGACCCAGGACCATCTCCTTCGAGATGGCCCCCTTCGGGTTGTGGGGACCACAGTGTCCCCATCTTGCCCCGGTTACGGGGAGGCGCTTTTTGCGCCGCCGCCGCGGCCTGCTTCTGCTAGGGTGACAGGCGGCTCCACCGGTCACCCCCAGGCCAGCGCTCATGGAGGACGGAGGTCGTTCTGCGACCTCCGACGTCCGGTTCGCCTTCGCTCTGCGCGGGCTTCCCGGGCCCGGAGTCTAGTCCGGACCTGACCAGCCGCCTCCTTCTCGAGCATTACTTGCTCGCAGAAGGAGGCAGCCGCGTTCGCGAAATAAAATTAAAATTTAAAATTATTATTATTATTTATTCGATTTAAAATTTCATCAGCTTCATATTTTTGATCAGGCGTATTTCGTTTTACAATACACAACAGCTCTGCTTTCGTGTGGTAGTCCTCATATTGAATTCCATTATCACGAAGCCATTCTCTTATATTACTTTTACGCGTTTGTGTGTTAGGAACCTTATTTATAATTACCGAATGGTAACTAGCATTATCCATTATAATTACACTTGGTTCTTCCAAATTTGGTATAAGTTTTTCTTTAAGCCATTTATTAAAATTTTCAGCATTCATGTCATGGTGATAATCAGCATTTTTTGATTTAGTACTAAACACTAAGAAAGAGTTTGGTACGGGGCCTTTCTCTGATCCTGCATGAACTATAATGTACCTTTTCCCGGTCGAAACATTTTCAATTGCACCACTAGTTGAAGGACCTTGCCATGACTTCTTAGGCTTGTAGTTTCTATGGACATAAGTCTCATCTACATAAATGATCGGCTTGCCTTCTGCACGTTTTCCTGCTATAGTTCTTAAAAATCTATGTCTCCAAGCAGATTTGTCATAGCGTTCTATTAATACAGAACGCTCATTTTTATTCTTTTTAAATTCGTAGCCATTGGCTAATAACAAGCGGCGCAGAGTTTCTCTGCATCCGTTAAAATCAATACTTTCTTTTAACTCCACCAACAGTGTCCTCAGTGTAGGAACTTGTTTTTTGACTATATAAAATTCGTTTATCTTGTTACGCATAGCATCTATGTCAAAGTTATCTAGGTTAGACACAGTAGGTTTCCGTGGACGTTTCTTCCCCGGGGTACTCCAGACACCTTCATTTACTGCACCTTCCCTTTTTACTCTTTTAAGTGATCTGACACTCACTTCTGCAAAGAAGAAATACGAAATATGTAATTAATTCTTGGTATTAGTAAGTAAAAATGCAAAGGTTTTTTTCGGCATAATTTCAAAACATCAGTGTATAGTAAAAACTTACCAGTCATTGAAGCTATTTCTTCTAAGTACTGATTCTGGGTTATTATCCTATCTTTCTGCTCTAATTCAGTGAGATTTTCAATAGTTCTTACTATTTCATTAACTCCTTCGACATCTTGCAGATTCTCTGTTAAAGAAAGGTAATCGTTTTAAAATTAAAATTCACTATGAGTATACGTAAAACATAGGTGATGTTATTAAAATGAATTATTGGTTGACTGATGCGATATACGAATGAATATAATTAGTTTTATTCAATACATAGAGAAGCGTAGGTAACTTATTTGGAAGGATACGTAAATTATAAATCAAAATTTTATTAGGACGACTGGATAGGTAGGTGTTTAAAGTATCAAAATAATATTGTCTACTAACCTATGAAATTCAACACCACACGTAGACAATCTTGTATTTGTTTAAACGCGGCATCACGCTGTTGTTGTATTTCGTTGCACTTGCCAATCATGCAAAACAACATCTTTCGTACACCACTTTTGATAGATTTGTTCATTTTAAGCCGTAATTAGAATCACAATTTACACAAACGCATACAATTTGTAAACAGAGATACCGAACGACAACCTTGTCAAATTGACGTTGACGTTCATACAGAGTTGGTATATAAAAAGTTCGCAAATAATTCCAGGGCCTACTTTCATTAGCCAGACTCTATGTTGGTAGAAATGCAATACCGCTCCGCTATAAAAAGTTTTTAATGAATGTTCAGAACGTAAGAAAATTGTTTATCATAGGTACCATAGACCACAAAACAACTTCGTTTTTTTAAGGTTTTCTAATTTCTTCTTGGATATATCACTATTCGATCAGTTAGTATTACAATGTTGCCATTTTAGCAGCCTGCTGTGTATAGTTGTATAACTTATTTCTTAGGTTAAATAAAAATACAAATGACTTATGCATTACAATAATTGTATTTTATTAAACTGTAGTGCAATGATGATAAAAAATATATCCCATATTCATCTAAACATAAATAGATTTTTTGAAGCACATAAATAATAATAATAGTTAAAAGTACCTACTTTTTTTTATTATTCTCGCGTCAATTCCCGTTATAATAATTAATTATTTATTGGTAATTTACAGAATACATTATAATTGTATACTAAAAAACTACAAATTACAAATAAAATAAAAGAAACCAATATTATGACAGCGCGATTAAGATAGCATAATTCTATTCCCGAATAGTGTAATTATTCATAAAAGTGAATCGTTGACACGAAAAGAAGAAGACTAATATTAATTAAATCATAGTTCAAAACAATTCCATACATAAGATTTATGTATGAGATTGAAAAAAATAATAATAAGAATTTATTGAAAAAAAAATTGGCAATTCAAGTTATATATTTAGTCTGGCATTATTTTCATAAATGTCGTATGTCATATGACATAAAATGTCACGTATATTAACGTGGTATTCTGTACCGAAAACTGACATAGGTTACTCACCGAAATCGCACGTTGCGTATATTTACGTCAGTAAAATCATAAGTAAATTTACGCAACTAAGTACGTAAGTTAGTGAATTGAGCCCCTGTCCGACATAGTTGCGGTTACTTTGTCATTTTGTCTGACATAATTGTGCATTCTGAGGTTTAAGATAGTTACATATAAACTAACTATTAAACTCTCGCTTTCCATGATATACAATAATAATAACAAGAACTAACGATCACACCTTTAATTTGCCTGACGTTTCGACCCAGTTACACCGACCGTGGCCACAGGCTGACTGGCTCAGTAGTGTTAAAGGTACGTATGTACTTATACCATGATCGCGTTGATTCCCGTTATTATTATTATTGTATTGTATAGTTACATATAATTTTGTTTTAAACAGTACTAGCCATAAATTACCCGCTAGACAGTCTCTGTAACGTGGCGGTTGTGAACGTGGCCGCTACGCAAGAGGCGCAGGTTAGATCCCCGCTCAGTGCAAACATTTGTATCTGTGAATATATATTTGTATTCGTCTGAACGTGCCTCAGAGAGCACGTTAAGCCGTCGGTCCAAGTTGCCATAAGAACATCTATGGCAGTCGTTACTGATAGTTGGACCCCTAAAAGTCCAACAACTGGCCTAACTGCAATAATCCGATATCACTTTTAGGTGGTGGTGAAATGGCTCTCGATTCACGAATAATATCGAAGTTCAGCCAAATCTTTCAGTTCGATTGGTAAAGCGCGGGCCCCTCACCCCGAGTTTGAAAGTTTTGGATGCGACTGGGATTAACGCTAAGATGAAGAGAAGCGAAGAGAACTATTGACGCGACTACGCTTTTACGATGACCTGGAGTTCTCAAAAAGGCATCTAATGAGGCCGTCAAGCTGAGTGCCACCACTGTTAACATGGTAAATGTTTACGATGGTGACCCTCTTCCGAGACTTTGCCTTTAGCTTAACATCAGGCGAGGTGAAGTCAAATAGAAAGAAAGAAAGAAAGAAAGAACGAAGCATTTATTTGGTGCAAAGCGGTCACACAATATAACAAATTATGCTATAAACAGTAATGACATTAATATAAATCAAGTATTGGAAGTATGCTCATTAATAGTGAACATACTTCCAAACTCCAAACGCAACAGACACGCAATAAGTGACATGCGACACACAGATGCACCAAATGGGTGTCCTGTTCAGCATGTGCCAGGTGGAGACCTGGCGCTGGTTTTCAACTAGAACCCTGTTGGGCAGTGACACACGGACGCCGAACCGTCGAAGCCGAGTTTGAAAGAGTGAAAATGAACGGTGTGTGGAAGTATTGTATTTTAAAATTATACAGTAAATGACAATATTTAAATAGTACATTACTAATACATATCCTACTAATATTATAAACTTGAAAGCTTGTGAGTAGGATGGATGTTTGTTAGTCTTTTACGTAAAAACCACCGAATGGATTTTCATGAATACTTACTCCTAATACAGCTTATACATCAGAATAACACATAGGCTATATATAACCACGCTACTACTCAAGGGAACGGAGCAGTGATCAACTTTAAATAAATATAAAAAAAATTACACAAAATATACATACAAAATATAACACAGTGTTTGATACTTACGAAATAGACGTGTCCAGTATAAAAAAAAGATCTGGTACATTTCCACATCCCATGTGAAACTCATTCAAGGGAAAGTAGCTATATTTAACTTACACTACAGACAATAATTTATGCCTGTATTAAATATGAGCTAGATCAGTTGAGCCATTAGGGCGTGATTGAGTGATAAACCTCTCGCAATCTTCACAATTTTATTGGGTTCAAATTGGATAGTAAGATACGAGCTCTCTCTTCAACTTTTTACGGTTGTAATTTGACAATTTCGTGACTATACTGTATAAAAAATATTTGTAAATGCAATAGAGGTACCGAATGATGAAGTTGATTTTTGTAAGCTCCTTGGGCAGTGCGATTAAGATGGGGAAAATTTAATCGGTCCAGGATACAAATCCGCGATCTTTCCCATAAAAAAAATACCTGTGAATATAACATAAACTCACGCCTGTATTCCCCGAAGGGGTAGGCAGAGGTGCTAGCACCCACATTTCGCCAGTTTATGTTTAGGTCCTTATATCATATATTTCTTAGTGTGAATATACTAAGAAATATATGATTATTCTTTTCAGTCTATGCTAAGGGTAATGGCTCCTGTGCTACTGAACTCTATGTCAGAATCTATCCAAATTTACCTATATCTTGGGTTCAAATCCCATTTTTTTTTCTATTCAAATCGATTTGATTAGTTAAGGATACTAAATGCTTTAAAATAAACTCCATTCACTTGAGCAGTGTCTGAACAGCATTAGAACTGTTGAGTTCTTCCTAACCTTTCGGGAATAATCCACATTTACGTAGTTTATAGGGCTTATAAGTTAGAGCAATAGTTCAGGTCTAGGCCGAATCTCACAGGATTACACCCGCTTTGAATGAACATTAAGTAAAGTTAAAATTCATAAATGCAAACTAAGGAAACTGGAACTATTGGGTCGCCCTGTTAATTGAAGGAGATTAGTCTTCTTTTTTCACCAACGATTACCTAGCAGCATATGCACGAATCATTGATTAACATAATATTGTTATTATAGTACGAATTTCCATACTAATATCTATAATATAAAAATGAATCGCTAAATGTGTTGGTAAGCGCATAACTCAACAACGCCTGGAGTAATTTGACCAATTCTTTTTTTTTAATATTCCTTGAAGTTCAAGGATGGTTTTTACGGCGAGAAAATTCCAAATAATTGCCGGGAGCCGACATCCACGCGGGCAACGCCGCGGGCAAAAGCTAGTAATATTATAAATGCGAAAGTAACTCTGTCTGTCTGCCTGTATGTTACGCTTTCACGCCTAAACCACTGAAGCGATTTTGATGAAATTTGGTATAGGGGTAGAATAGACCTTGAGAAAGGACATAGGCTATGTTTGGTCGCGATAACCGACATCCACGCGGGCGGAGCCGCGGGCAAAAGTTAGTATTTGATAATTCATTCATTTGATTATGCGTTAGACAAAGAGGGGAACTCTCGTCGTGAGCTGTACTACTAGAAAGTTATGAACTGGGAATGCTTACTATGAGCGAATAGTTTCCTTCTAGACAAACCTTCCATTGTATACTGCGCCATCACTTATTAGTAGTTGAAAAAAACATGATCAGTATATTTTTCAAATGATTATCATCAAATACGGTACTAAAACTGAAAATTGAATGTTTATATACATTTAATTTCACTTTAATTCGATATTTAGTACCTACTACGTACGTATTTATCTAACCAAAAAAAAAACAATTCTTATTTTTTCTCTTTGCATCAAGTAAAAATCTGCTACTGTTATACTAATTGTTAGGATAAGATTTTTATACAGACTGCTTGAGAATTTCAAAGCCTTTCACTGAACAACTCAAGTATCCTCCACTTGTAAAGAAAAATGCTTCGTTTTCAATTTAAATTAGTACCTTCCCGTTCAACATGTTGAATACTTTTTGTTCATAAAACTTTTATTTTACATTTATTGTCTGTGTTTTAAGTGAATAAAATATATCCGTTTTGTACCATATTCAACGAATAAATGCTTAAAAATCAAACCTCATTTGCCAAAAATTCTGTTGTATTTCGTTGGAGGCATTGATATATTGATATACATATGCTATTCAAAATGCTTAAATCTTTTAGAATCTGCTGTTGGCTGTCAACAAGGAGACCCTCTTGGACCGGTAATTTTCAGTCTGGCAATTCAACCAATTATTCGACGGTTAAATTCAAAATTTAATGTATGGTACCTAGACGACGGGACTTTAGGGGGAGACGTGGAGACAGTTCTACAAGATTTGGCCCTCATTAAAAATGAATTTAGTTTAATAGGTTTAGAACTAAACGATAACAAATGTGAGGTTTTTTTAAATAACGTTTCGGACAAAATCGCTACTATTTCTAAATTCAATTCATTAACTCCCAACATTAAAATTATAGAAAAAGACTCTCTACGCCTCCTCGGGTCCCCAATCCTAGAAGATGCCTATACCTCTTTTATAGAGGAAAAAATTCAAAATTTTAGTGACATTTCGGACCGCTTACTTAAAATTAATATGCATTCGGCTTTTACCATTCTTCGGTATTGCCTTTTTGTACCTAAATTCACCCATGCCCTCCGATCCACACCATTTTGGAAACATTTAAGAATTTTAGAAAAAATGGACAAAATTATAGAAGATACCCTCATAAAAATTTTAAACGTGACTTTGGATGACCGAGCTTCACTACAAGCGTCTCTACCGATCCGCTTGGGTGGACTCGGTATTCGCAAAATTTCAGACGTCAGCCTGCCAGCGTTCCTGTCCTCAGTCCACAGTACGGAAGAATTAACTAGGAAAATTCTTGCACCTACACTAGATAATTCTGAAGTATTGTGTAAGGCTGATGCAGTGAATGCTTGGAAAATTGCATGTCCAAACACCGAACTCCCAAGGAACCTTTTCTCACAGCGTCAGTGGGACGCGGCCCGTCCCACTGACTCTGCAGCTTAGTAAGACAAAATTTACTAAATACATGTTCTAATGCTGTTGAGCGTGCCCGTTTGCTGGCGGTTGGAGTGTAGGAATCGGGTCTTTGGTTACAAGCTCTTCCGTCGTCTAACGTAGGAACTATGTTAGACGATACTACCTTCCGCATTGCAACATGCTTACGGTTGGGTGCGCCATGTGTTTCTCCGCATCGATGCCGTTGTGGAGAGGCTGTTGACCGACTCGGACACCATGGCCTGTCGTGCTGCAGGAGTGCGGGGCGATTTCCACGGCATGCCAGCCTTAATGACATAATCCGCCGTGCTCTTGTCACCGCCGGTGTGCCAGCTGTGCTAGAACCTAACGGTTTGGCGCGCGACGATGGCAAGAGACCGGACGGCATGTCATTAATGCCTTGGAAGATGGGTAGGGCTCTGGTGTGGGACGCAACATGCGTTGACACCATTGCCCCTACCCATATACCTGGCACGGCTGGCTGTGCTGGTGCTGCCGCAGCTTCTGCGGAGGCTCTCAAGCGGCGCAAATACTCTAATCTTATCGGAGATTACGAATTTGTGCCGTTTGGAGTCGAAACGTTGGGGTCATGGGGTCCGAGCGCCCGCAATCTCTTCAGGGAGATTGCGAAGCGTATGGTCGATGCTTCTCGTGACCAGAAGGCTGGCCTCTTTTTAGGTCAGAGATTAAGCAGTGCCATACAACGTGGCAATGCTGCCAGCCTTCTGGGAACGCTACCGCAAGAGGCATGCGATGCGGAGGAATTTCATGACGCATTTTAATAATATTTTAGAATTATTTGTAAATATGTATTTTAGGTTTACTTTATTTAGTTTTAGTTTTATTTAAATAATATAGGTATATATTTCATTAACCTGTAAATAAACGTATGTTTATGTTTCATAAAAAATTAGATGTTCATACAAAATGCTTACCTTTATGATTATGTTTCCTCTGCACTTATCTTTTTTGTAATTAGAACATCGCCATAACTTTGATTTATTTTTAAAGTATTTATCTTTGTAAAATTTCAAGGTAGTCAGCTTATAAGAAAACGTTCATACACGGATCAAAATTGTAAGTAACCGATACTACAACACAACACACAATCATTTGACACTTCTGAAGTTAGGTAAAATAACTAACGGACGATCAACGGACGAATAAACAATGAAAATGTCCTTGGTGTATTTGTACCCGCGCTTATTAAAACTCGCCTTTTTCCATAAATAATATGTTATTCTGTAGATGTCATTACTTTTTTGGAAAGCTGAATAAACGCACAAGTTATTTCGTCATTTGTATGCTCACTGACATAGTATTTTTTGAAAAAAATAGCAATTACTGGAGAGCAAAATAAACTTGAAAAAAACTTTTTTCATAAAATGGTCCACAATGTTTTTGTTTAAATGGTTTTATTAGTTTTTATTACTATTTTAGGTTAGTAAAAGTATCACCTAAATTAAAATAAATCTCTATCGGCATTTTTTTTTAAATTTGCTCTTGTAGACTTAATTCTGGGTTAATATGGAAAAACTCATAATATCGAAAAATATTGATTTTCGGCCATACATATTGGTTGCCAAATTGTAGCATTTGGGTTCTCTAACACCCTCTGACAGGAATACGGCGAGTTACCACTTAGCCTGTATAATGTTACTAATGGTTGGAGGCAAGTGTTATCAATAGTAGTTTGTCATAGCAGACTCCATAAAATAAGTAATTCTTTCCAGGGCAACAGTATACGCTTTTTTAACAAGCTTCCTAATGAAGTCAGAGATTCACCTGTTAATAAATTTAAAAATACAGTAAGGAGCAAACTGTGCCAGTAAGGCTATTATAAAATCCAAGAATATTTAAATGATAAACAAGCTTGGAAATGAGCTGTTCGCTCAGCTATGCTACTCAGGCAAAACATTGTACCTAGATCATAAGTTTTAGGCTAAGTAAATGTTTTGTAAATAGACCAAAAAAAATGCCCGCGAAGTTTCTTGCCGGAGTCTTCTCAGGTCTGGGCCGCGTTTCGAACCGGTGGTCCATTTACTAGTATTAGTTAGTATTTATTATTTACTTTATGTTGACGTTTTGTAAGTGCCGGTTTAATGGTCTATGCAGAATAAACTATTTTTGATTTTGATTTTGATTTTGAATAACTCTCGCTAGACGAATTAAAAATCTTGGTAAATAAAAATTAGTTCCATGTAGGGGTTCACTCGTAAACCTTACATCATACTACAATAAAAAAAAACAAATAGCGCCAAGCGCGTGCTTCTTTGTAGCGCTTGATGTTATTTTATGAAATAACCGTATCATTTAGCTTTATTAACATAATGGAGAGTAAATAATGCTAAATAAATCATATAAAAAGATCAATCAAATTTTCATTTTGATCAAATTTATCATTTCATTTATATAATATATTATTTAATAATAATATAATGATAGCATTAATAATAATTCGTTATTATAATAATTAGGTAGATTAACACTATCGTATTGGGCACAACCTAGGACACGTCAATTTGACTTCACCTCGCCTGATGTTAAGCAAAGGCAAAGTCTCGGAAAGAGGCTCACCATCGGAAACATGTACTATGTTAACAGTGGTGGCACTCAGCTTGACGGCCTCTTTAGATGACCCGGGACTGTAGGAAGAAGGTAACACGTGAGCTGGCAGGGAGTTCCAGGTCTTAATGATGCGGCATAGGAATGAGTCACTGAAACGCTTGGTTCTAGCTGGTATACTCTGCACCGTATATGGATGGCATCTTAGCCCTGCACGTTTTGCTTTATTTCATATATTTCATTTTGCTTTAATTTTAATTTGTATTTATAATTTAATTAATACTCTATTATACAAGTAACAATTACTCGCATTGTATCTATTGAAAATTAATAATTTAGTTACTAAAATAAATTAATTCGGTATTGTACGAGTATTTTCCACCATTAATCTAACAGTTAATCTGAAAATAAAGTATCTTATGTTTTGCCACTGAGAAACTCAGAACCCTTGAAGATTAAGAGTGTCTCTCAATTCAGGCATTATTTGTCATGTACCATAAAACTATCCTGTACGGAAAAACTGACATTTCGCAGCATTGTGCGAGTATACAATACAATACAATACAATACAATACAATATTCTTTATTGTACACCAAAAACAATATTGACATAAAAGTTACTTACAAATTACAATATAATAAGAGGCAGTACAAATGGCGGTCTTATCGCTAGGCGCGATTTCTTACAGACAACCTGTGGCAATGGAGTCTGTGTAGTGGAGTTATGCATGGGCAGTTTAGTGGTGCACAAAATGTCAATGTTTTTGTTTTATTTATATTAAAACAAAATATACGGTACATACATATATTTACATATATTATATACATATATTTACATATAAATATATACACACACACAGATACAAATACACATACATATACATACACATATATACATACGTAGATAGATGAAATACCTATAAGTACTATATAAAAACAAATATTTAAAATAATTACCTATTTAAACATAATTTTATATACACTGAAATATACTAACCTAATACTTAAAGATACTGAATAGAAGTACCTACTTATATTATGGTTATACATGTTATGGAAAACAAAATAGAGATAAAGGCAGTTATAATGACAGGTAGTAGTTATTAACCATATTTTTTTAAATTGGAAGAGATTGTGCACGCCTTATATGCACTGGTAGAGCATTCCACAGACGAGCAGCCTGTACCGAAAAAGAAGGGATATGTCGATGACAACCTCACCTCCGGCCTAGCACCAAGATCCACAGTCGGCGTGCGGTTTTAGTCGGTTCGAGTCCGACATAACCTCCCCTTCCGGCTCCGGCAGGAGGGGTTACCGAGGGGATTTCCGCACGAAAAAAAAAACAAAAAAGATGGCGCTGCTCGATTTAAATTCAAGCTATCGTTTGTTTATGTCTACAATATATGAGGGTTGGAAAGAGTAACCATTGTACGAAATTGTCGCTTTTTGCTACGTAATTTTTAGATAGTGTGAAAATATCTTGCGATATTATTTCACACAGAAAATTGAAAAATTGAAACTGATAATGTAGAACTTTTGATTATGACAGACATAGTGATGATTGTGTTGTCATAGGTTGTAGGTTACACATGGGTTTCTAAATAAAAGCCTCGGTCTGGCAGTAAAGGAACGCTACGTTTATAAAACGTGCTCAAGAAAAAAATGCTTTCATCAGTTCGTTCAATTTCATAATTAAATTAAATTTTATAATTCAAATTGAAAATTGTGTAAATCCATTGTTTATAGTTGGTCTGTTAACGATATTTTTTAATAAAACGTTGATATACCGCGAAATGGTTAAATAGGCAGAATAAACTTTATGTAAACCAAATTAACACCAGGTGTTAATAGTAAAAAGTAGGTAAAAGTAGGTCCTACTGTACCGCAATTATAGCAAGTAAAATAAATAATTCTGATTCAAAGAATTATTTACCACGGACTTTAACGAAGCAAAACTTAAATCACTTCCTGAGAAATTTTCTTCGTATGATTCGCTAGTCTTATAAAATTCATAACAATATTTCTAATATGAAAGACACACCTTTATATTTAATACTGAATTCCTAATACATTTGACAACTTTTTTAATCGGTTAGAGGCCGACATAATAAAAATATAATTTGACGTTAGTTTCGTAAATAATCATTAGTATTATTAAATTTAGCAACAAGGCACTTTTTAAATTTCAGATTTACATTCTGCCTGCCTAGTTACAGAAACACAAACTCAATCTTGCTAACAGTTTCGATTCGAAACTTCTTACTGGAACTAAGCCAATATCAGATTTCTTCTGGTTTTTCCGGGAACAAAGTATCAATATTCAATGAGTATGGTAGTAATAAGAATAGTTAATTCGTTTTGATACATACTCACGTCACTACTCACTCTCATTGAGGCTGACAGAAACAACTGCCCACCATTTGTTGCTATTCACACACTTCGCAGACTCCTTTTTATTAAGTCTTTTGTGCAAGTCCGCTGGTTTCAAGGCTTATGACCTACCATTTTTGCAAAACATCACCAATTTGATCAGGGAGTATAATTTGCTTAGAAGGTATTTATTCGTCAAAAGAGTAAATAAATTCAAAATTGTGTACCTTTTATTCTCTTCACTATTTAATCTTTTAAGCTTCATCATTCCTGTAGGTAAGTATATTTTGTTTAACTATGAATCAAACTTACTTCATACTTTTCATGCAATACGATACGAAAATGAAAGATAGGCGTAATGTTAGCGAAGGCAAATCTTCTGCAATTTATGCTTAATCCTGTTGTGAATACTATATATAACAAACTTAAGAGATATTTGTAAACTGTATTGCAACTGTCTTACAACGGATAAGGGCGGTAGAGCCATTTTTTATGCCAATGTTGCATTGTTAACAAATGGATGTAATTCACCGATTACAACGTAGATCCGCGTTTAGAATGATTTCATTTCCTCCGTCTTGTAATACCAGGGAGATTAATTGCAGTCACGTATTGAAAATATTACTAGCTATGCCATTGGCACTGATTTTTTGGTAAGCTGTGATGTTATAAATGATTTAAAAAAAAATTAACCGACTTCAAAACCAACTAGGATTTTTTTTTTTTAAATAACGGAATTTAGAGATTTTCGATCTGTTAGAAGTCGGTGCCAACTTTGTTTGCTGTGTCTGACCAGCTATAATGCCATTAATGTAGGTATAATGACTTGTTGAGGTAGGGGTGGCCTATATATATTTAGCTATATTATTTTACCTGTTTGACTTGATACCGACTTTTGTATTGAAATGATCGATATTTCATTTAAATGCATAATGGCAGGTAATTCAGGTACAGCAAAGCACTAGCAAACAAAGTTGGCACCGACTTCTAACAGATCGAAAATCTCTAAATTCTCTCTCTAAATTCTGTTATTTTACAAAATTTTTTCCTAGTTGGTTTTGAAGTGGGTTCAATTTTTTTTAAATCATTTATTTTTCCCTTTTTAGTGGGCCAAGGTTTGCGTTCGTAATCCAAGTTTAATCCAGTCCAGCATGCTATTAACCACAGTTTTCGTCTTTTGGGAGCATTATATTCCCAATAAGTTAAGGGAACTGGATCTTTTATATGAAAGACGGCGAGTTGAACAGTTTGGTGATTTCGCAGATGGGGCTGCAGTTAGAATTTTACCAACGATCAAATTGTTGAATGACAACAACTCTAAGATGATAGCTCAACTATTTTACTGAGGGTATTGTCAACGGTGCTATGCGGATTGTGTGTACGTTTAGGTGGTCTGCTCTGCGTTGCGATCGGTCAAAATCCGACGAGTTACCTGATGCAGTTTTTATTAAATTCGACGATGATACTATTGGCTGATACTGATACTGATTGAAAGGTAGTGACAGCTAAGTTGCAATTGCAACAAAAAGCTATGGGGATGTGGAAAGAAGAATCCGTTAATCTTGAGCTGGGCTGTAACGGTTCATAAGCTTCAGGGCACCACATTAAATGAAGCGGTAATTTACTTAGAAAATATTTTTTTTGCTAAAGGTCAAGTGTATGTTGCTTCAAGTGGACAAGAAAAGTGGAGCCACCTGTCACCCCAGCAGAAGCAGGCCACGGCAGCATCGCGCGTAGGCACGCCTCCCCATTCCGGGGGCAAGCCCCCTGCCGAGGAGTGCCAGACCGTAATGGCCCTGGGCCAGCCGTGGTGCAAGGGATGTGTCGAAGACAACCTCACCTCCGGCTTAGCACTACGACCCTCAGTCGGCGTACGGTTTTAGTCGATTCGAGTCCGACATAAACCGTTCCCTTCCGACTCCGGCGGGGGAATCCTAGGGGATTTCCGCACGATAAAAAAGACCACCTCAGGGGTAGATATACCCTTTTATAAACATACTTATTATTATTATTAATTGAGGAATTGTCTCGATTTCACTCTGAAATTTCGTGATTATCTCAGGAGTAGCACCAACCCTTACGGGTATCACGTTAGCCCTACATACTACTACCTAGTTTCCATCGATCAATTGCAGTACTGTCCCCTAACTCCTAACCGTTAAGGAGTTCTATAGCTTCACTATCAAAACAGCAGCATCAGAAGTTGATTCAAGCATATCTCACAAGCAACACGTTAGCCCTATTTAGTAGTATACTAAATATTTATCATCCATCAATGGCAGTACTGTCTCTCAACTCCTAACCTTTAAGGAGTTCAGTAGCTTCATCATCAGCACAGCAGCATCAGATGTTGACACCCTGAAGCATATACCTGAGTAAGACATGATTACGTAACAAAAGTACCATATGACCATACAATTTTCGATGGTTGTCCTCGATTTCTCCTGGATTCCATCATGAGATCCTGACCTGGTGAAAATGGGAACACCTCAGAAGTGAACCCTATCCAACAAAAAAATAAAACTTGAAATCCGTCTATAATTGGCGGAGATATCGGTGAACATACATAAAAAAAAAATATTATGTATACAGACGAATTGAGAACCTCCTCCTTTTTCGAAGTCGGTTAATAAGAGCCACCGTGCCCTTAGATGATTGGAAAGTTAAATCTCAAACAAAAACAATCGATTGTGCTATTTGTTTATATGCTCGTTTATTTTTCAAATAAATTCTCAATAAAACTTTGGGGAAGCACATGATTTATTGCAGTTAATTTGAAGCCATTGTTCGTAACATAGTTGCAGATGTTTTGTAATATCATTTTTGTAAAATGACCAGTGTTTTGTAGTTTAGACTTGTTTTTCGTAATTTCTTTTGACACAGAACTATTTGTTTAATTACTTCATTTCATTTCGTGTCTCTTTGTTCGAGTAAAGTGAGTTAGGCGTTTGTGCCATTAGAGCGAAATTTAATTTATTCTTTCACTGTTAGTCTGTAGTTATAACGTTGTCGTCGTAATTAAAAAACTACATACTAGTCCAAACTCACAAAGCCAGTTTGGCATTCTCTAAAGCTTGAATTTTTTTTCAATTTCGATGTCATCTATAATCTAAAGGAGGTAGGACACGACGGTATCTCCCGTCCCAAATTGAGCAGTCCGACTGGGGAAGTACCTCCGCCCTACAGAATACCGCGGCCATAATAACCTTGTGTTGTGTTCCCGGCGGTGAGTAGGGTAGCCAGAGCTCACTAGAGAGGTCCTGTGCTGTCAGTAGGAAGACCAAAGGCTCAAATAGACGCCGCTTGCTGGTTGGGGCGTGAAATGTTGGCGCTGCGGTCAGGGAGACCCGGTGAAACGGTTTTACGCTGGCCGCCCGCAGGCTGTACGGTTCCCGAACCTGGGGATCACTTAATCTCCGCCCCAGGAGGCTGAACCAGCATCCTGTGTAAAGTTTCCGGTGCTGTAGTCGTGCCGGAGGAGGAGACCGGAGTGGACCCGGCTACAGTATCTGGGAGGGGACCGGGGGCCCTTCCGCCCGCCGCGCCAGCCAGTCACACAACTCCAGCCTGTATGTGGTGGTGCAGAGCCTTGCTTTGTCTTCTTCGCTGACGGCACAGAGACTCTCTATGCCTTCTCCCCCCCCCCCCCCCTAAAACCTCTATGAAAAGAAAGACAAAGAAAAACGGATCCACAGCGGCACCATCTTCCACGATGCAAGTGGACTTCTGCAACATCAGGGGCCTTCACTCAAACCTTAATCAGGTCCACCACCATCTCGAAACCGCGCAGCCAACCTTATTCTTTCTGACGGAGACGCAAATATCATGCCCGGCCGATACAGGCTACCTAATGTAAGATAAGATAAGATAAGATAAGAAAAATCTTTATTGTACACTCATAAATTTTAGTACATATACGGACAACATCATGAAAATGTACAAATGGCGGCCTTATCGCTAAAAGCGATCTCTTACAGGCAACCTTTAGATGGACATTTTTTAATCATCTCAAAACAATAATAACGTATGGGTTATTAATGTAGTCATAAACTTAAATTATATACATATATATATATTTACACATATATCCCTACATACATACATAAACATATTATTTACATACTTATACATATCATTTACATACCTAAATATAGTATTTAACATAAATCTAAGCACATCCTTACATGAGATTTCTATAATATTTACTTATATAGGCATACATACAAATAACATTAGATATACCTACACATATTATATATTACACACAGCGAGTACTTACGCAAGACCTTAGGATGAAGTTACAATGAACTCAAATAATGTTCCTTTACCTTTTTTTTGAAACTTGCCAGGGATTGTGCACGTCTAATAGTTACAGGCAGTGCATTCCACAACCGTACAGCCTGAACAGTGAAAGACTTGTCATAAAACTTGGTAGAATGAGAGGGCGTACCCCGGGTATAAACTCGAACATAACTTTATGAGTCACGCCGGGGTATGCTTGTATGTCCGGGATGATATTTGCTGCCGCCGTCTTCATATTCACGAAGACAGGGACCTGTCAACTCTATGGGTGCGTATAGATCACGGTG
Organism: Eilema sororculum; assembly: GCA_914829495.1. Taxonomy (NCBI): domain Eukaryota; kingdom Metazoa; phylum Arthropoda; class Insecta; order Lepidoptera; family Erebidae; genus Eilema; species Eilema sororculum. The sequence continues at coordinate 9,040,390 of OU618532.1, forward strand.
GCCACACCCGTATCTATGCGTGCCTTTACAGGTCTCATAGCGGTGACTTGGGCACAACTCAGCTGTTTGAGCACCTGCAGCGGTCGGCGGACAGGGTAATTGAGCAATATCCTACTGCAGACTTAGTATTCTTGGGGGACTTCAACGCTCACCACGTGGAGTGGCTGGGGTCTCCCGGGACTGATTTTGCGGGAAGGGCTGCTCACGACTTCGCCCTGACCTATGGGTTCTCTCAACTGGTGCATTCTGTCACTAGAACACCAGATATCGAGACCCACAGATCTTCTATACTGGACCTTCTGCTGACTTCGCGTCCGGATGAGTACTCCGTAACTGTGGAAGCTCCACTTGGTACTTCGGACCACAGCCTCGTCCGGGCAAAAGTGACTCTTATGCGACCTGAACCACCGCGGCCACCTCAGTGGCGGCATGTCTGGCACTACAGGTCAGCAGACTAGGACGGACTGCGGGAATTCTTCGCGTCGTACCCGTGGAGGCAGCTTTGCTTCACTTCAGACGATCCAGACTCCTGTGCAACAGCAGTCGCTGACGCGATCCTAGCGGGCATGGAGTGCTATATCCCCAACCGCTGGATCGCGACAGGAGCGAGCAAGCGTCCGTGGTTTAATAGGTCCTGCAGAGAAGCGAGAACTCGCAAACTATCTGCCTATAAGGATTGGACCACGGCCCTCGCCAATAAGGATCTGAACATCGGTGAAGTGAAGCGGAAATTGAATGCTGCCTCGAGGTCCAGTAAGAAGGCAACGGCCAGGGCTAAGTTTGAGTTCATCGGCAGAATTGGTGAGCGGCTTGCGCGGTTCCCATCCGGTAGTCGCGCATTTTGGTCGCTCGCCAAAGCTGCCGAGGGAAACTTAAAACCCGCTATTAAAACCCGACGGTAGTCTGGCCCATGGCGCCAAGGAAAAAGCCGATCTTTTAGGTAACCTCTTTGCGTCAAACTCGACTATGAACGATGGGAATGCCGAACCACCTAGTATACCCTGGTGTGGAACTTCAATTGGGTGAAGTAAAAATCACCCAGCGGAGGGTTCGGCGAGAACTTAAGTCCCTAGATGTTCGAAAGTCGAGTGGGCCGGACGGCATACCGGCAATGGTGCTTAAGCACTGTGCTCCAGAGTTGTGCCCTGTTCTTACACGACTCTTCGCGCTCTCATTCTCCGCTGGACGAGTTCCGGCTTCGTGGAAGACCGCATATGTTCATCCTGTGCCTAAGAAAGGCGACAGGACAGACCCGTCCAACTACAGGCCCATCGCTATCACCTCCCTTCTCTCGAAGGTTATGGAGCGTGTTATTAATACACAGCTCCTGGGATACCTTGAAGGTAACGATCTACTGAGCGACCGACAGTACGGCTTCCGCCAGCGTCGCTCGACCGGTGACCTTCTTGTGTATCTCACAAACCGTTGGGCGCAAGCCATCGAGAGCCAAGGTGAGGCACTAGCGGTCAGCCTAGATATAGCGAAGGCCTTCGATCGGGTATGGCACAGAGGTCTTCTTGCGAAGCTACCATCTTATGGACTCCCTGAGGGGCTGTGTAATTGGATTTCCAGCTTTTTGTCCAACAGAAGCATCCAAGCCGTCGTGGACGGCAGTCGCTCGGACCGCATGGACATAAACGCTGGTGTCCCACAAGGTTCCGTGTTGTCTCCAACCCTGTTTCTGCTGCATATCAAAGACATGCTGTCGGACGACTCCATTCATTGCTATGCGGACGACAGTACTGGAGACGCATGTTACACGGGCCGTGCAAACATCCCCCAGTCCGAGGTGTAGGGGAGTCGCGAACAACTTGTGTCAGAAATCGAGACTACTCTCTCGGGAGTATCCGATTGGGGTCGACTAAACCTGGTCCAGTTCAACCCCACCAAGACACAAGTATGTGTATTCACCGCTAAGAAAACCCCATTTATTGTAGCGCCGCAATTCCTGGGCACACGGCTTACCATTGCCCCGAGTATCGGGATCCTAGGCGTCGACATTTCAAGTGACGTCCAGTACCGCAGTCATTTAGAGGACAAGGTTAAGCTGGCATCAAAGAAACTTGGAGTTCTTAACAGGGCGAAGCAGTACTTCACTGCGGGGCAGCGACTCCTTCTTTATAAGACACAGGTTCGACCCCACATGGAGTACTGCTGTCATCTTTTTGCCGGGTCGCCCGCACGCCAGCTTAACCCTTTCGACTCGGTGCAAAGACGTGCGTTGAGGCTCGTCGACAGTCCCATACTCGCAGGCGATGTGGAACCTCTCAGCCTCAGGAGGGACTTTGCCTCACTGTGTGTTTTCTACCGCCTATATAATGGTTTGTGCTCAGATGAATTATTTAACATGATGCCCACAGCTACATTCTATCATCGCACCGCTCGCCATAGACAGGGAATTCATCCCCACACATTGCATCCGAATACGGTACGCACCGTGCGGTATGAAAGGAACTTCATCCCACGTACGCTCAAGCTGTGGAATGAACTCCCTGCCACGGTTTTCCCAAGCGACTACAATATGGGGTTCTTCAAGAGGGGCATTAGAAGGTTTCTTCAGGGTAGGCAGCGCGAGTGTAACGCCCCTGGTGTTGCATACGTCCATAGGCCACGGTAACCACTTTCCATCAGGTGGGCCGTGTGCTTGTCTGCCACCTAAGTGACATAAAAAAAAAAAAAAAAATCTTCAGACAGTTGAGAACGACCAGTATCTAGCATTAACTCCAAAAATTAAAATATCCTGAGAAATACACGAAGCTTAAATATAATTAACGTATTTTCCAAAGTTTTATATAATCTGGAGAGTCCCGTTATAAAATAGACATCCATAAAAGTATCCTTTTTTTTTTTTTTTTTTTTTTTTTTTTTTTTTTTTTTTGTACTTAAACGTTGGATATCTTTCTACATTTCCATCCAATTTGCAATACGGTCTCTGGTCACCAAATATGAGGCTCTCTGTAAAAGCAAATAGTAAAAGTAATACCGGTTGACAGTCATAAGCCCATGTGCCTTAACTTTAAGCAATAAAATGGGAATGATCATCTCCACTCTTTCTTTTTTTGACTCATCGTTATAAAAAAATCTGGAAAATCACGTAACTGTATGTCCAGCGAATGCAAATGCTATTACTAATGTCACAAACTGAAGTCCATTTGCCTCACAGTCAGGTTTTGGTCTCTCTTCTTAATTGTGTTAAAATCTTCTTGGAAATGTGAACTTAATCAAGTTACTAGAAAGTTTCAGTTCACAGTTCAGTTGCACAGACAATGAATAAATCAGAATATTTGAAATGAGAACTCGTATAAGTCTATTTATTTTAAAGTACCGTGTAAAAAGAGAGTCGATGTTATCATTTATTTTCGTAGCAATTTATTTCAAAAATTTAACGAGTAGATTATTTAATTGATAATTGCTTTTCTTTTTGCGTGACATTTCCTTGAGTAGATGGATCTGTTCAGAATATTTCTCTATTGTTTGCCTGTACTTATGAATTTCATTACATTCTGTGGTACATACCTACATATATGTACACGTGCCTTTATTATGTGTGTATAAATAAAGGTACGTGTATAAAAATGTAAAAAAATGAAAATAGACGACTTACTCAATTACGTCATTAACATCCAATGTAAATAGCATTTTTCAGTAACGATCGTACGATAAATTCAAATTAAGAATTGACGCTCCAAACTGTCTCCATAGTTTGAAAAACTAAATAAATGCGTTCAAAATAGAAGTAATACTTTTACGTCCAAAACGTAAATACACACGTAAATATTTTTACAGCTAATTACTACAATCATTTGCACTAACTGTGAGTAGTTCACAAGAAAACATTCCACACATCTGTAGTATCTTGAAGAGATATTTGAGTGAAGATTAAGGTACAATCTTGAATTGAAACTTTGGCTCATTAAAATATTGATACTTTGTTCCCGAAAAAACCAAAAGAAATCTGAAACTGTTGGCATGATAGAGTTTGTGTATGTGTAACTAGGCAGGCAGAATGTAAATCTGAAATTTAAAAAGTGCTTTGTTGTTTCAGTAATAAAGCATTTGACATGTCAATTTAAATAATACTAAATTGAATGATTGTGTTATGAAACTTTTAATACGTGCTTCGCGTCGTTGAAACTAACGTCAAACTATCCTTTTATAATGTTGGACTCTAACCTACTAAAGTTTTCAAATGTATTAGAAGTTTTTGAAACTTTTGGACCTTATGAATTTAACAAGGCTTACGAATCTTATGCAGAAAATGTCAGTTTCAATTTATCATCTCAATTAAGTTTTGCTACATTAAAGTCCGTTGTAAATAGTTTTTTGAATCAGAAATTGATTGTACTTGCTATAATTGCAGTACAGTAGATCTTAATTTGCGAGGTATGTCAACTTTTGTTAAAAAATATCGTTACCTGACCAACTATACCCTCTGGATCGTGCTGGGGAAGCTAGGATGCACGGAGAAGTTTGTGAGACTTCTTAGACTCCTGCATGACGACATGCCATGTTGCGTCGGTGTCGATGGCGAACAGTCAAATTTCTTCCCCGTTACCTGTGGGGTGAAACAAGGGTGTGTTCTAGCGCCCACACTGTTCGCCATGTACTTTGCAGTAGTAGTCAGGGATGTTTTACAAACTCTTTCTGAGGGAGTCCGCATCCGCTTCCGCACAGATGGCAATCTTTTCAATTTGGCCAGACTTAAGGCGCGCACTAAAGTCTCCCATACAATGATCACAGAAATCATGTACATAATATGCTGACGACTTATGCTTTGTGGCAGAATCCCCTGATGGCCTGCAACAGCTTATGTCCAGTTTTCACCAAGCTTGCTGCTATTCGGCCTAAAAATCAAGTGTCAAGAAGACGGAGGTGATGTCCCTGGACACACATGGCCACGAGACACTGTCTATACAGCTAGGTCAGGACAAGCTGAAGCAGGTTGACAAGTTTCGCTATCTGGGGAGCACTATAACATCCAAGTGTGACCTTGATGATGAGATCAGCAGCAGAATCTGTGCCGCAGCTGCGGCATTTGGCAAGCTGCGTTCCAAGGTCTTCTATTCACATGACCTTAAGCTGGCCACCAAAATATCAGTTTACATGGCAATTGTGCTGCCAATATAGACATAAAACAATGTCAGCTAGAACAATATACTATGCAGCGTCTCAAATCTTACCTTGCCTTTCTGTTCAAGGAAATAAATATACATGTATTATACATTTATAGAATTTAATCATTATGAAATTTTATCAAAGAAATAACCAACCTAACCTAACCGGCAAAGCACCCCCGTATTATCAGAATGATCCAGGGTCCCCCGACACAACATCGCTTGAATCAAAATATTACTAGGTACCTATACCAAAGTTAAAGGGCTAACCAACACGATTTAGTATTAACTTTTTGGGGGAAATTTTTGTGTCGGGGGTTTTTTAAATTTTTAATTTACTTTTCAATTATTTAATGCTTTTGAAATTATTTTGTAACCGTCGTGGGTTTTTTAATTTTGGTTTTATTTGTTAATTGTTGTTAATTCAATAATATACAAATTCGTCAATTTTGTTTGATTTTGTATTTTAAATTTTACGGTAGTAACATGGGTAATTTCTTTTTACTGTTCTAACAACTTTCTACTTCAGTAGTAAGAACAGTAACTCAATTACCGGTGTTACTACTAGTAGTAAAATTGGTAGTAACACGGGTAATAGTACATACGTTACGACCACATGGTCGTGTCGTATGTATGAGCATGCGCGCCACGGTGGTCAATCGTGCGCCACTGTATAGCATCGCCCGTCTACACAATCCAGGGATAGGCCATGCTCTACGATGCGTAATGGGTAACTGTAGGCCATCTATTATATAATATATGTATATAATTTCAAGCCGTACTTAACTTCAATTAACTCGAGTTAAATTCTTCCAAACTCGAGTCGTATTTATAAGGCACATATCGAGCGAAAAAGCGAGAGCGGGTTTAGTAATTTGTGTGGATGTTCCTCTAGTCCTAATGAATTACTTTTTTTAATAATTGAAACTGTTAACAAATTTATTTTATTCATAAATTGTTATCTTTTACAAGCTTCATTTCAAACATCGATCAAGCTGCGAAGCTTCATTTTAAACATCGATCAAATGAGCTGAAGTAGACATTAAGTCTCCAAATTTGCTTGCAATAATGATGTGGAGGCTCCGATATATGGGGGGGGGGGGGGGCGCAGCGCAGTTTACCCGAACCGAGGCCGACATGCTCCAGCTCCGCTCTCAGGATCAAATCGTCGAACAACGTCGACACCCGCGGCCATCAGGCAGCAGCAAAAATCAGTTATACTTAAATGGATTCATAATGGCTATAAAATACCTTCACTCAAAAATTAACTCCGTGTAAAACACCTTCCAACAATTTTTCATTTAGTGAGGAACAGGACATTACATTAGCTATTCAAAAATCGATAGAATTAAGTGTCATTAGGCAATGTTAACCTCGAAATATAATAATAGATACGACACAAAGTATATGCCACATATTGATATATTGTCGGATCCTACATTGTTGGCAAATAACATACTTTTGGCATGAAATGTTCTCGTAACACTCAAATAAGACCTAGAAATATTCATTGACATGATGAACATGGGCGAGTCAGTGGGGGTTGGACTGATTAATTTTCATATAAATTACCTAGAGCTGCTCGCGATTTTTCTGGGCTTGAAGTGCTTTGCTCGCGATAGGAACAATTGTAATATACTGTTACGAGTCGATAACACGACGGCTATCAGCTGCATTAATAGGATGGGAGTATCCAATTTAACCACATGAATGTTTGGACAAAATTAAATTGCAATGGTGCAAGAAGTCGATAACACGACGGCTATCAGCTGCATTAATAGGATGGGAGTATCCAATTTAACCACATGAATGTTTGGACAAAATTAAATTGCAATGGTGCAAGAAGCGCGAAGAATGCGCGCATGCTCATACATACGACACGACCGTGTGATCGAAAAATTCAGATATTTGCATCATATATCAATACAAAAGGTAACATTGAAACAGACACAGATTCTTGACGAGTGAACCCTGACATAGAATGGTAATTATCAGATTCGCAATTTAAAACAATTACCGCAGTATTTAGCAGACCGACAATAGATCTTTTCATTCTCTGAACCCTTTCTAACTTGGCTGGGGTCAACTTCCCGGTCTGTGGTTGAACATATTTTTCGTGAACCGACTGACCTCTACAACCATTTTTGAATATACAACCACTTACAGCCATACATTTTGCTTGGTACTAAGGATTCAGGGCTGTCTCATTAAATATTTGTAATCACGTTTACTATTTTTATTGACGTTTTGGCAGTAAAAATCGCTTTTTTTCGATTTCGATTACAATTATCCATTATCCATTTAGCGACTCTCAGATTCAGACTCAGACTCTCAGACTCATGACTCTTAGATTCAGACTCTCAGACTCAAACTCTCAGACTTAGACTCTCAGACTCAGACTCTTAGACTCAGACTCTCAGACTCAGACTCTCAGACTCAGATTCTCAGACTCGGACTCTCAGACTCTCAGGCTCACGACTCTCAGATGCAGACTCTCAGACACAGACAATCAGACTCAGACTCTCAATTGGTAGACCCTGAGACTCAGAATCTCCTCAGACCCAGACTCAGAGACTCAGACTCTCAGACCCAGACTCAGACTCTCAGACTCAGACCCTCCGACTCAGATTCCCCATCTTAAACGTAAGAAAATCGGTAGATGACTCCACCGTCGCCTTAAAGACCCACAAAACTCATTTAGTCTTTTCTAAATGGGGTTTAAATAAGTATTTCTGAAAATAAGTTAAAAATAAAAACTTAAGTGACAACCCTGACAAAAATACAAAAGGCGGCATTTCCGCAACCATCTAACGCAACGACGCAACAATGAACTACAGCAATATTACTCGTTATACTGTGTAAATAAATTTCGAATACGGTAACCACTGGTATATTTTTTGGATGAGGGTCATGTGCTCTTTATCAAGACTATATAGAACTTGGTAGTTTTAAGATGCACTCCCGTAGGGCAACACTATTCCGCTAGTCATAAAGTACCCCGTGAGCCAGCAAAAAATACAAGGAATACAATGACAAGGCTTTGCTGAAGCACGGGCATTTCTTGCAAAAAAAAAAACAGAAAATTATATGTACAAGTTTACTATTCCTTTAAAATATTCGCATTCCTGTAAATGAATAGAAATAATTTATTGCTGACTTGATCCGGCGTCCTTTGTCGTAGTACAATACCATAGATTTAAATAAATCAAAATGTCGGCAATTATAGAATATGAACCTGAATAATTCTGTAATTAATTGTCAGATAGAATTATGGATATTTGGGGCTCTGCCATGAATTTCAGGGCCCATGTCAACCATGTGTATATTTGCATACTTCGCAGGTATTCACACAACATAGAAACCAAGTACAAGTTACAAAGAAACTTAGCTACTAAGTATACTAAAAAAATAATTAAAATAGAAAATTCTTAAAATGCGATATATTTTCTCAAGTGATAAGAAATGCCAGTAATAAGCTTACCCTGGTTTATCGGAATGGGTCATATTTCATTATAAACGACAACATACGAAAAAAAGTCATTCAAACCAAATGCTCAGTCCTAGTTTAATAGATTTCACACTTGAGAGCGTAATGAAAACCATTTTTAGAAGAACTCCATTGAAGTTGGTAGATTTGCTCTTTGTCATAAAATGTCTTAAGAAACAAGGGTGTCAAGTTACAATGGTCGTGTTTAATAACGATCAGAAGGTTCTGTCAAGCAGTCTTTGGGCATAATGGACGAAGTTGGACAAAACTTGCACCATCAATAACTGATGATAAAACTTCTTGGAAATTTTTCTTATAACAGGGGATGAAGATATGATCGTTCATATTTCTTTTCCAGTATAAGTAATAATGGATTAGACAGTGAAGGAAATGGGAACTGCATAGCATCACTCGGCAAAGGTAGGCAGGTCAGGCATAATAATTGAAGCAATTTGGAGTTTCTCATTTCGCTGTCAGAGATTTATTTCAAAACTTTTTATCACTCGATATGGTGATAGTAGTTTATACCGATGACTTATGGTGAGGTGAAGCCCGAAGCGGAAAAGTGGCATGTGAAATAAAGTCAATAGTGGCATAAATAAAAAAGTGCCACTTCGGAATTTCCAATAGCAGTGAAAACTTAGTTGATATTATGACGTATAAGTTCTGTGCCTCTGAATATAAGGTAATATTGAGAAGCACAGAACATAAACAGAGGTGTCATAATATTATGAATTGTCACAATTTGTCACAAAAGGTTGGTGTCCGTAACAATGCCGCCAATTCAATGTTGAAGCAACTAGAATTCCCACTATTCTTCTAAATTACGAAACATTTAATATTCAGGACTAGAACACAGAACGAGTCCCTTGGTTGAAAATTCTGAAGAACTGAGCTACCTGAATACGTCCTAGATATTCAAAATACACATAAACAAAGAGCAACGTTGAACCACACCATAGTTATTTTGAGGTTGAAGTCAACTTGCATTCTTGAACGTAATTTCAAGTTCTCTTTTGTAATACCAAAAACTGCAAGGCAAAGACCTCCCAGTCAGAAAACAAAACTTCACAAACAATGTAGCAAACATTCATTCCACTTACTAAACGGAGGGTTGTGTCCAAAAAAACACTACGAACTATTGAGCTCAATATATCAGTGCATTTTCGACTGATGTGGCGGCACCTTTGAAAGAACCCTCGTTACTTTTATCTCTAAAGGAAATACAATGAATTGATTTAAGGAAAAGTCTTTTGTTACTTCAAAATTTTCAGTGAGTATAGTGTTTTTTGGTCGCAATTTATTTTCATGTAGCCTATTTTAGCCTATTTTAGCCTAACAGATAAGTAGCGATCGACTATTGATGTTAGGTTGACATTGTTTTAGTCATTCAAATTACTACTCTTTGTAATGGAATAGATTGAGTTATACCTATGCCACATTTTGGGAGAAACTGATTGATCCAACAATCAGTGCATTACAATATACCTATGTTTATATATTAGGTATGTTTATTTTGGATATCGACAACACTGCATAATATAATATGTATACGGGGTGTAAGGGGAACGCTCCCGAAGCCGAAAAACACCATTACAAAAAAGCACGCGCTTGGCTCCAGTTGTTTTTTTTTTGTAGTGATGTTATTTTCATGAAATTATCATTTCATTTAGCTTTACTAACGCGATGGAGAGTAAATAACGCTGAAAAAAACAGTTTCTTTTTGTCAAAATCGATTTTATTTTTATGCCAATGTGGTATATACCTTGAGTACTACTAGGGGTTTTCCCCTTACACCCGATATGTATGTTTGTATATAAAGTTTATATATCCGGGGGGAGACGCTGTCCCTCCTCCCGGCGAGGGCCCGACCGTAATGGATCGCCCTGAATCAGCCGGGGTCTGAGGGATATGTCGAAGACAACCTCCCCTCTCCGGCCTAGAACCGATAAAAACCGCGCGCCGACTGAGGGTCGTAGCCCTCAGTCGGCGCGCGGTTTTAATCGGTTCGAGTCGGACATAACCTCCCCTCCTGCCTCCGGCGGGGGAGGTATCAGTGGGGATTTCCACGAAAAAAAGGGTGGTATTTAATCTAGAACATTACATTATTATACAATATCCTGTCTGTTATGAACATTGTTAACAGAGTTCAAATGATTTCGTAAGATCAAAACTTCGATAACAAGCGAAGATATGGCTTCAAGTCACTAGAAGTTTTTTCATTAGCTTCTCGAGTTCGCAAAGTCAGGGTATTATATGATTCATAGTAATTGGCTTGTGTTGTAATCTATACGAATGAGATCGCTTACAGGAATGATGGGACGAAGAAATGGGGGAACCGATCTTAAGTTAGGTTTAATGTCTCTTCTGTATTACATACCCTGAACAGTTACTTAACTTCATCTCGCGGGTGTCAAATATTCTTATTAATTGTTAACGAGCTCTTACTAATGCTCCTCAGCGTCTTTTTGATAATAATGCAACAATAATGCTCTTGTGTGATAAGTAATTAAAATGTAAATGTATGTTTGTTATATGTATGGGTATATAGCTACATTAAGATCCGTGAGGTCCAAGCCAACCTGGCCCTTGATTCCACTAAAGCTAAACCACTGTAGTGCCGCAGTCACTGCAAAAAACGGCACTTAATAATAGAATTTAAAGCGATGTGGTCGCAGACCAATTACATACTTTCCATTGGGAGGAGGTCTCTCCATTAAAAGTCGACAGTAAAAGAGAAGTAGGCTAGTGGATCTTGGGCTTTTAAGTGTGATTTTTGGTTGTGACTTTTTTTTTTTTTTTTATGCAGGACACGTCAATTTTACTTGTGACTGGTACTTGGCGATCAAATAATGAAAGCTATTGAAACAAACAAATCTTAGTAGGACGCTCATTCTTTTTCCTACGAACCAAACCAAATGTTAGAGATGAGATCCGGTTCTCAGCTTTCCATGGATTCACCGTGCGGTCGCCGGGTCCATGGCGTGGTACAAAGAGTAACCCTGTGACGGCGCCCGGGACTTACGACCCAGGTGTAGGTTTAGGGTGGCCACCTTGTGATGCATCAGCGCTCACCCCCACCGTCATTCATGGTCCCCCCTCTAACTATCCAAATTTGGTAAGATCCTATCAACGCCGTTTTAGATATTCGTTTGAGTAAAGAGCTTACTGAAGCTCTTGGCAATCCGAGGTCTTTAAATAGGTTATACAGGGATTTAGCTGGAATTCCCCTGCTCCTACTTCTACGGCGTAGAGTTTAACCACATAGCCATTTTTGGTTAACTCGTTGGTCAAGTCAAAGTATTTGTTTATATTTATAGCGTGGTCTTTAGGTATGTTAGTTTCCCACGGTACTGTAAGTTCTACTAGTACTGCACGTTTTTGCTCTACTATACATGTACTCTACTATAGTCTTGTACTCTACTATATTTAACGTGAAAATGTTCTATAACAAAGATAGGAAAAACTTCTTAACTTGGTCTTTATACTCTTGAAAATATTTATGGGGCTATCTGGGAACTATGTGCTCTTACGAAATTATATCAGCTCTTCACGGTAAAAGCTACTACGAAGTTAATAAGGTAGCTAAGATATTCTTGTGCGAGGGATATGGGGTGGTCTGGCCAAGTCTATATATGGACTCTCCATACATGCCAAAGCCATTACGTACCTGATGTGGAGAATGTGTCTATATAGGTTTATGTATATGAACCACAGTCAGCTATTTTTGTTATTATTTTGCCTTGAAATAAAGATTATTGTAACTCAGTTTGTTTTTCATTTACTCGTTGCCCTAGCCGTTCCCGTTACCCTATACACACAAATAAAATAAAAAGAAATTTATGCCTATGTGAAATGGGTTTATTATTAATAAACTCATCTAATGAACTATTGATGTTATTTTTCTTTTAATTTATGTATTTACCGAATGTCAAGAAAGTAACTCCTATAACATTGCAGCACTCAGGATGGCTACAGAAAGTCAAACAATTACGAGCAGCTGCATTTAGAAAATCTAAATGAAATACTTCAAATACCTATACAAAACTCGTCCAAAGCCCTCTTTACACTTAAAGCCCTACGACTACGCCACGCGACGGACGTCTTAAAACTGTTTGGCATTGAAAGTCAAACTAGAGCTAAATACAATCCATACAACTGACGAACTCCGTGTCATTGATATGACACGGAGTTCGTCAATTGTATGGATTGTATTTTACTCTAGTTAATGAGTTGATACTCATTAAATTGGCGAAGAGGACTGTTATACTCCTACATCTTTATAATCTCTACAGCATATCTATCTAAACTATTTTTTGCAGTATTTTTTTAACAATAGCAATAACAATATAATACCGTTCTCTCCAAGAACTGTATAGTCAGAATGAGAAAGACGCTGATGAAGGAAGTACTCAAAATGATCTTAATTTCGTTTTATTATCTCCTTCCAGTTGACTGATTGTTCCCATTGTCACCTTTTGTTCGGACAATAATACTGTTTAAATTAATAAAACAATTTGATTTGGTCTTAATACGAAAGTTTTAAGATTCTGATGAGACTTCGTCGTGAAGATATTTCTGAGGCTGAGTGAAAATTGCTGTCAATAATAAATGCCACAAGTATCACTCAACGAGAACTAAAACATATTAAACGAAATTTATATTAAATTCTTCTATGGCAAGAAACTGTTTGGTCTTATCGTGAATGGGTGTGTTCAAATATGTCGACATATCGATGTTATTAGGGCAAAAGGGTTGGCATATCTACCCTCGATATGTTGACGTTAACATACAACTGACGAAGACCCCTGGAGCCTATCTCAACACGCCTTTAAGAAACATCTGTTCTACGATCAGCGATCTCAAATTTATTGTTCAGATTACGGCTCAGTTTTGTTACGGGTATGTATTCGTCAGATATTTTGTAGTCAGTTTCATTGCAATCAGAAAAGCTATCATTGAGTTCGATAAACCTGTGGAAGCTGCTGCGGGTAGAATACCATTTTTTTTATCGTGCGATAAATCCCCACGGATACCACCCCCACGGAGCCGGTGGAGGTGGTTATGTCGGACTCAAACCGACTAAAACGCACGCCGTCTTGGGTCCTTGGTTGCCGGAGGTGAGATTGCCAAAAGCATATCTCTCGCACCCCGGCAGACCCAGGACCATCTCCTTCGAGATGGCCCCCTTCGGGTTGTGGGAACCACAGTGTCCCCATCTAGCCCCGGTAGCCTACGGGGAGGCGCATTTTGCGCCACCGCCGCGGCCTGCTTCTGCTAGGGTGACAGGCGGCTCCACCGGTCACCCCCAGGCCCCCGGAGGCAGGCTCATGGAGGACGGAGGTCGTTCTGCGACCACCGACGTCCGGTTCGCCTTCGCTCTGCGGACCGCAAATATGCTGTTGGCGAGAATAATCCTCATTCAACTGTGATACATATCAATGTAACGCTAATACAGAAGAAAAGATAACGCTAAATAATTTTACGATATTAATATTATGTAATACTTTTGATCTGTAAGTTATTCTATAGTAATTGTTGTTTCAATTGAGTTCTTTAGTTTATATTGTACACGAATAACGCAATTTCGAATTATTGTTTGAAGTTATAAACATTGAAATTACTTAGTGTTAGCTTGAGTTTCGCATTATTATACTGATAATAACTTGATCGAGACTAACAAAACACTCAAAGGAAATTTTACCGTAGTATTTTACCCGACTGCCGAAGGAAGGAGGGTAATGTTTTTAATTAATTCCGCCTTCTGATATCTATAAAAAATATATGAGGAGGTTAATGAAAAGCACACATCCTCAGGGCAGATTGTAGCAAGCTGAATGTGGGTCAATCGGTCGTTCCTGGCTTCTCACAGATTTTGTGGGCATTGTTGTTTTTATTGTCCTCTGGAATCCAGAACTTTTAGAAGTAAAGTAAGAAATAGTAGATTGAATAACAAGCGCCAAGGAAGACTGCTGAAAGCAAACTAATGAGATTAACTCTGAAAGATCTTACCAATTATCTTGATTTGACTAATTATTTTGTTTTTTAGAGTACCTTTTTATATTTCAGTTGCTTGTCCTATATTGTCATCGATACTTGATAAGGGTGGCAAATTTCAAAGCGATCCGATTTTATAATATGCTCTAGCTTAAGAAATTTGTTACCTACTTCATAGTTCATAAGAAAATCGGTAGATGACTCCACCGTCGCCTTAACGACGTATAGATGGGACATTTGAATCACATCGGGCGTGTCTCGGTAGCCGAATTGGTCAAGGCATTCCCCCTGTAAGGGAAAGACTGCGGGTTCGAGTCCCGCCCGAGAAGATTCTTTTTCACTGTGTATTCGATTTGTATAGTTAGCATACTTAGTGCTGTAAAAAAATATTCAATTTGTTACTTACAAATATTCATTTTCTTTTATAATTTATTTAACAATAATTTCACACAATTATAAATTCTAAATACTCTCCAAGCTTATTACACTTGTTGGCGAGAAGCGCTCTGTACACGTTTGTTACAATCTTATATTTATCTTAATACAGATATTATATAATAATATTTATATACCTACGCATCGTTACCATACAGTGTTTTTTTTTAATTCAAAATTTACCGAGCAATTATTTACATTAATTAGAAAAGGTATGGTCATTTCTAAAAACTCCCAACTCTGTCTAGATAAATTACCTAACTACTGGAGTATAATACGAATTCAAACGGTAAAAGGGTGAATGCGTTGTATCATAGTCACGGCACGTCTGCCACGCCCGTCCTATGTGAGTGCCTACTCCAGACTTTTGCGCTGCTTTTTATATCCGACCTAGCAGTTGAACACTCTACAGCCACGCCACAGAGGTACTCGTAAATTAATTAACGTCAACAATATTACAATTAACAGAAACAACTTACTGTCTTTATTTATCCACAACCAGTGGTAGGTAGATGGTATAGTAATATTTCAACCTAACTCTAGCCGTTTCCTTATAAATAATAATAGTTTTATCTTTGTACAATTTGAATGAGTGTACCTATACCCATCATCATCACTTGTTAGCGTTGTACCCGATTGTATCAAAGATTTTTGCTAAAGGTTTTAGCCTCGGATTCGGATTTCTGCTTACTCCTTTCCCTTTTACTTTGACCTCCCAACCTCACGAGGGCAGCTTGTGTTAGAAATGTCCGTTATTGAGCATGTGTACATGTAAGCTGGTATTATTATTTCTTCTACAAAGAACATCTTTTAAATCAAAATGTTTTTCTGGGGCTTTTAATTGCCGCAATCAAAATAATGTACACCGATTTTTGATTTTATACCACAATCAATTACTGATTAATAGTTACAAGCGAACGGCAGTAAAATTTGACTACCAATCACTATAAGCAAACAGAATTTTAATTGAGTCACTATCAACATTCACTAGTCAATCAACGTAGTTACATAAGCCTTTAATTATGATATAACCAATATCTAGACAGGTATAAAACAATAGGGCAAAGGTGAGGGATAAAATTATGAGGCTTGTTGTTATTTGCAAATTGTTTCCGATTTTGTACCGAAAATTTGCCCCAACTTTAGAATATCTGAGTTCAACGTAAATTAATGTACCGAGTTTTGGCTAACTAACGGTGTGCTAGGGACCGGGGAGGTTGGAATGAAATGAATGATGACTCGTTTTTGCCTTTCAAATTCAAATTATTAGGACTAATTTAAAATTCTGAGTTGAAAGTGAATCAGCTCTTTTGTAGAGTGAAACATTAGGAGAACAAAATATCATCCTTGCAGATTTGAACACAAAATGGGACGTACGAAAATTATGTATTACTTACCGTTCCAGCATATTATGTAAACATAATGAATTTTTTAACAATAATACGTGTAGATATGTAGGTATTTTAATTTAAAAGTAACATTTAAATGTATGATATTTTTCATTATTATACAGATTTGACTTTATTTTAATAGTGTAATGATACAGAAAAATATGAGTTAAAAAACAAATGATTAAAAAATTAAAAAAAAACCCAACTGCCACTGAAAAGATCAAAACGTCACTGGAAAGCCAATAATAATAAAGCGCCATTTTAGTCAAAATGAGTTATATATATCGTTGGATAGGATTTTTTTTTCTGCGTCGAATGGTCTGGGTTTCGTGTTGATCTGGGCACTTTTTTGGCGCTTAAGTACTTCAAAATAAGGAGATTTTTCATCATTTTGAATTCGTGGCAAAAACTTACGTAGTACAAGTTTTGATTAATTTTTAGTCGTTGTCGCTTCAGTATTTTTATTCACTGACACCAGCCAATTCAACCTTGTTCAGCAACTTAAAATACTGATGTTGAATCATTGATGTCACTTTAGTATTTATTGCCGGCCGTAACTACTAGTTGATTATTAGATAAGAAAATTTGCTTTACGTAGAAACTGATGCGCATGGCGCTTTAGTATATTTTGTCTACGTACTGTTTTGATAGGAAACGGTTTTTGTGATTTTGCCTCACATATCAAAGTATTTGAGTGTCTGTTTAGAATGTTTTCCATTCAATAAAATTAAATAATTATTTTATTAAGCATGAACTATTTTAGTCGACGCAATATTAATGGTTCGTTTAGCATTTAGTTGGGGGAAAAACGTACAAATTTAATTTCGTTAAGTCTTTTAAAATCATATTTCGTTTTAATTACAATGCGATCAGTACTTATAATCATATTTTGCGCGCGAGTCGTCGGTGGTTAAGTGCTAGAGCAGCCAGCCTAGCTCCGCCCAGAAACGCAGAAGCTTACTGGAGCTTCACAGGCTTCGCGGAGCGACCGGGGATTTGGGATCGTTGGGCGGCCACTGCCTCGCATTCCAGTATTACGTGGGTGGCCGTTTCCTCGGCGCTGAAACATACCCTGCAAAGGGGGATATCCGTGACACCGATGGTATGTAGGTGCTTGTTGAGGGGACAGTGGCCCGTTATTGTCCCCATAATGGTCCTTAGACTTGTTCTGTCTAGTCTTAGGAGACGTTTCGTTAGCCGTTTATTTATCGACGGCTCAGCCTGTTTTGATTGCCTGCAGTCGATGGTTTGTACCCATCTTTGGTTATGTAGTTCCACAGAGCTCTGGCGTATCCAGGTACGGATCTGTGAAAAAGGGATCGGCAGTAGTGTAGTGGGCCAGCAGTGGTCATATAGGAACCCCTCCTCGCGAGTTCGTCCGCAGCATCGTTGCCGTTGGACCCACTATGCCCTTTTATCCACTGTAGCGTTACTACATTATGGGTGGATAGCTGGTTCAAAGCAGTTTGGCATTCTGCTATTAGTGTGCTGTTGGTTATTCGGTGGTCTAGCGCTTTTAGAATGGCTGTGCTGTCGGTTAGGAGCTTTATGTTAAAACCCTTAACCTGCTTTTCGTTTATTGCCGTCGCTGCTGTTGTTATGGCGACACACTTGCATTGGAAGATCGAGCTGTGTTCGCCTAGTGGAAGGTGGATATTTAAGCCAAGGTCCAAGGAGTGTACGCCGGCTCCTGAGCCATTCTTTGTTTTGGAGCTGTCGGTGTAAACGCGTACTTCTTTAGTACCGGAGTAGTACTTTTCCTCGGCTTGCGTTATAATCTGGTATTTTTTGTTGAAAACGTGTTTTTTGGAGGTTTTATCACAGGGGCAGCTATTAGTGTTTTATACTCCATCGCCCGCCCAAGAATAGTGGTGTGGGGACTATTGTGGTTAAGGCACAGTACCGTTGTCTTAGGCAATACCGCAATTTTAGGGGTATTGACCTAGAGGTATTATGTCGTGACGCCAGTGGCACTGACTGGACGCCCATTTTGAATTCGATAGACGTCAATGAAATGGTGGACATTTTCGGGTCGAGGGTTATAGAATGATTTGACCTACACGCCCCCCTAAGACGGGTCAAGATCAGGCACAACCCGGTGATTAAAACCCTAATGGCTCGTAGGGACACAACTTGCTCGCATTCAAGACCCTACGCAACCGCTGCAGCCGTATATGTAGAGACGCAAAGCGACGCCATTTCTATAACTCTCTCAACAACTGAAACTCCTCGGACACATGGAGATTTCTCAGGTCTGTTGGCATTAGCAAATCACCTGTTTATGACTCCAGGGATAGACTTGTGTGCCCTAAATGACCACTTCTCTCTACCACCCGTCTCACTGGACGCAGTTACCAAGCAGAGCACTTTGCATGCGCTTTCTAGTGTCCCAACTCCACAGACTCCATCTTTTCATTTAATGCCTGTATCAGAGGCGGAAACAAAATCGCTGCCGTCTATTTCCTCGTCCGCGACTGGCTCTGATCATATCTGCTATAGTATGATTCTTCCATTTCTCCCTACTGTACTTTCTATTATAACTCACTTTTTCAATTATTCCCTATTCTCTCGTACCTTTCCTGACTCCATTAAACCAGCTTTTATTATTCCATTACCCAAATCTCCTAAGCCTTCCACAGTTACCGATTTTCGGCCAATTTCCATACTTCCGTTTCTCTCAAAAGTTCTCGAGCATATCGTGCACCAACAACACTGTCTATATTTTTATCTTCCTCTAACCTCCTCAACACTTTCCAATCTGGATTCCGTAAAGGCCACAGTACAGCTACGGCTCTCGTTAAAGTGACTGATGATATTCGATGGGCTCTGGAGAGGAAAGAACTAACTTTACTAATATTGTTGGATTTTAGTAGTGCTTTTAACTCGATCTATTTTGACATTTTGCTTGGCGTATTGAAGAGTATTAATGTTTTCTCTAATGCTATCTCCTGGTTTGATTCGTATCTGCGAGGGTGGTCGCAGCGTGTTCAGTTGGTGTCAATCTTCCAACTGGTGTAGACTTGTTGCGGGTGTACCACAGGGTGGTCTCTCTCCTCTCTTCTTCTTCATCTTCATCAACTCTGTCACCGGACTGATTTCTTCTAGCTACCATCTTCATACCGATGACTTGCAGGTATACAATCATTTTGCGGTGACTAATGCCTCCTCTGCAGTATCTGCTATTAACCGCGAGCTGGATTGCATTAGTGTCTGGGCTAAATTATTTGGACTACGTATCAATCCAACCAAATCTAAAGCAATGATTATTGGTAGCACTCATAATATGCGCAGGCAGCTCGATTTCTCCACACTTGCTCCTGTCACGCTGGATGGAACTCGGATACCCTATTCGGATACCGCCAAGAATCTGGGAGTACTCTTTGATGCTAACTTGTCCCGGAGTCCTCATATCAATGAGGTTAGCAGAAAAGTACGCTATAGCTTCCACTCCCTAAAGTGCCTCCAGAGCTTTCTACCTTTAAGAACCAAAATTTCCCTTGCCCAAACTCTTATCCAACCCATTATGGACTACGCAGATGCCTGTTTTCTAGATATCACTGAGGAACTCTTAAACAAGTTAGAGAGATTGCAAAACTTGTGCATTCGGTTCATATTCAACCTGAGAAAGTACGACCATGTCTTGCAGTTTCGCAGAGAACTCAAGTGGCTCCCTATCGGCCAGCGTAGGAACACTCGTATTCTCTGTTATATTTTCAATATTCTGTACAACCCTGCTACGCCGTCTTACCTGAGGGAGCGGTTCTCATTTATACGTGCTCCTGACGACCCGTGCAGATCCAGCCTTCGCCTTCGCTTTCTCTTTGAATTATAATATTGCCATGGGTAATTACCAGAACACTAATTCCTATTCTCTTGCTTATTTCTTTTTTGGCAGAAATGCATAATAATACCGTATTGGTTTTTTTAGAACACAATACCAGTACGTTACGATATAAAAATCGATCACACCTATGATAATTACTTTATTATTTAGAATTGGATTTTGAAAAGCATATTTATTTAATTATTACCGTTTTATTTAATTCTCTATAATATTTTTTAGTTATGTTGGTACTAAAAATTCATACAACCTATGATAATTATTGTGAAATTATTAAGGTTCAATTTATTTTTAATAAAAATAATCGTTAATTAAACAAATACAGTACAATAATATTTAAATAAAAAGATGCTAGAAGTATTATTTTGTTGGCAACTGTTGCAATTATTAGGATTTACCAACTGTTGATTATGTCTGTTAGGAAAAATAAATTGAAATTAGAATGAATAATCTTTTAATAAGTATTTTTGACGTAACAATGATCCCAACAAATAATTCCATACATCGTTTTACCGTGCGGTCCTTTGACATATTGTGGTGTTTAAGTATTCTTATCCTGAGACTGTGTCCAACTGTAAGGCGCGTTAGTACTTTTTCTTGACATACTTTTGAAAAGATGAGCGTTTTCAGTAATATTTGATCACAATACCTTATAATAATTATTAAGATAAGTACTTTTTCATTACCAAGTGTACAGAGCATTTGTACTTAAGCGACAGCTATCTCCTGAATCACGCAAAATATGCAAAATATATCGATTCCAGTACATAGGGAACAGTGTAACAATATATTTTGGCCTTTACTGTTTGTGAATTACTAAATTAGAAAACAAGTTATGCTTAGTTTTGTAAAAAAAAAACTTTAATTCGCTCTCCTGTGAAATGGCCTTTTGGCGTTTTAGTATTATTGGCTTTCCAGTGACGAAAATAAGTTTGATAGTAGCCGGTACCCATTTGTCAATCATAAACCGAAGGAAAATTAAAGGTTTTTAATTTTTTAATCATTTGTTCTAAATTATAATTTTTAGTTATGATATGACATGTATATCTTTTTGTAATCTCCTTCTAATTTCCTTCATTTTGATACCCTACTCGATAGGTTTGAGTCAAAAATATTTTTGACAACATATGTTTTGGCGCCTTTAATTTTCTCGAAATTCTAATATACCTGGTGTCACTCACACAATCAAGGCGAATCAAATGACACCTCACATGTCCAAATCCGTCAAGCCGTTCAGGCTGCAGGCCGTGCCAAGTAAATGGACATACATACATACATACATACATACATGCATCTCGAAAAACGTGTGACCAGCAACACACCAAAGCATACCAATACATAAAAAAACACACAAATTGCATTACATTTACGCAGTAAAATACTTCTTCACTGCACACACCCACACACACAATCTTTAGTCAAGAAGCTATTTTCTTGGCAATTTTGTGGTGTTTTATTGTTTCAAAGTCTTTGAAACCCATCCAGAAGATTCCAATAATTCCCTCGGGTGAGTTGATATGTGTCACACAACTCTAGTTTCTCGTGAAAACATCGTTTGCACCGACTATTAATAACTCCCGGTGACAAACATTCTCCTTTATTGCTATTGACTTAGGTACGAAGAGATTTTCCCCTGGGCAACTTTATGTTGGTTTATCTCGAGTTGGGAGTCCAGAAAAACAGTACTTATTTGAATGAATTTTTTTTTTTTTATAGCATTTATTATGCTAACTGTTAAGTTCGAAAAACATTGGAAAAAATGAAATGCTCAAGTGAGACTCGAACTCACGACCTTTCGCTTACAGGGCGACTGCTCTGCCAACTGAGCCATTGAGCACCACTTGAATCATTCCAAATTTTCCTTCTCTTTATATCCGTCTATAAGGGCGACGGTGCAGCCATCTACCAACATTCTTACGAACTGTTGGAAACAATGAATGATTTTTCAACCATTTTTAAACATTGAATTTTGATGACTGCGCCCAAATATTTGAATGGATTTTTTTTTTTATAGCATTTATTATGCTAACTGTTAAGTTCGAAAAACATTGGAAAAAATGAAATGCTCAAGTGAGACTCGAACTCACGACCTTTCGCTTACAGGGCGACTGCTCTGCCAACTGAGCCATTGAGCACCACTTGAATCATTCCAAATTTTCCTTCTCTTTATATCCGTCTATAAGGGCGACGGTGCAGCCATCTACCAACATTCTTACGAACTGTTGGAAACAATGAATGATTTTTCAACCATTTTTAAACATTGAATTTTGATGACTGCGCCCAAATATTTGAATGAATTTTTTTTTTTATAGCATTTATTATGCTAACTGTTAAGTTCGAAAAACATTGGAAAAAATGAAATGCTCAAGTGAGACTCGAACTCACGACCTTTCGCTTACAGGGCGACTGCTCTGCCAACTGAGCCATTGAGCACCACTTGGAGCAAAATTTGGAATGATTCAAGTGGTGCTCAATGGCTCAGTTGGCAGAGCAGTCGCCCTGTAAGCGAAAGGTCGTGAGTTCGAGTCTCACTTGAGCATTTCATTTTTTCCAATGTTTTTCGAACTTAACAGTTAGCATAATAAATGCTATAAAAAAAAAAAAAAATTCATTCAAATATTTGGGCGCAGTCATCAAAATTCAATGTTTAAAAATGGTTGAAAAATCATTCATTGTTTCCAACAGTTCGTAAGAATGTTGGTAGATGGCTGCACCGTCGCCCTTATAGACGGATATAAAGAGAAGGAAAATTTGGAATGATTCAAGTGGTGCTCAATGGCTCAGTTGGCAGAGCAGTCGCCCTGTAAGCGAAAGGTCGTGAGTTCGAGTCTCACTTGAGCATTTCATTTTTTCCAATGTTTTTCGAACTTAACAGTTAGCATAATAAATGCTATAAAAAAAAAAATTCATTCAAATATTTGGGCGCAGTCATCAAAATTCAATGTTTAAAAATGGTTGAAAAATCATTCATTGTTTCCAACAGTTCGTAAGAATGTTGGTAGATGGCTGCACCGTCGCCCTTATAGACGGATATAAAGAGAAGGAAAATTTGGAATGATTCAAGTGGTGCTCAATGGCTCAGTTGGCAGAGCAGTCGCCCTGTAAGCGAAAGGTCGTGAGTTCGAGTCTCACTTGAGCATTTCATTTTTTCCAATGTTTTTCGAAACAGTACTTAATTATGGATCTGTGATAATAAATTGACATTAACATTGGTGCCGATTCTGTTGTGCCTCTAAGCTATCTCTTTCAGGTTTCTATATGAATTTAGTGACGTTTTTATATTTGAAATTATCTACTTTTGTAGTTCGTAGTTTACGTCGCTTTAAAAAACCTTTGGGCCTTTTTGTTTGTCGTATAGGCTATTAGCGACTGTCGTCTGATCCCCAACCCCAAAATGAAAACCTCTAGGACTAGGACCTTCCTGTTTCGTTCCCCATCCGTTAATTAAATAGTGAGTTTGGCTAAGCCTCGAAGATTTTAGGCCACATTCACTCAAAATCAATCAACAATAATAAAATAAAACATCCAAATTAAGAATCCAATGAATATTATATTGACGGTATGCTATGAATGAAATCATTGACTTTAATGATATTTATGATATGTCGGACGTGAGGCATCCAAAAACGCGCCCATGAATTATGCAGGGGATAACATCGGAAATCCGTGTTGTGTGATCCGAAACACCGATATATAATAGAGCAGTTCGTTTCGCATTAAAGGAACCTTGTATTTGTTGTGGATCTTAGTTTTCATTTTGCTGCCAAATTGATCAATCTTTATCCATACCTTTTTTCTTTCCTTTATGCCACTTAGGGGACAGACAAGCACACGGCCCACCTCATGGACAGTGGTTATCGTGGCCTATGGACGTATGTAACACCAAGGGACTTAGATTCGTGCTGCCGACCCGGTATTTCACAGTTTATAATTGTTGTCTTTGGTGTAACGGGTTTATGGTAAAGGCCCCACCGAGGTTTTGGGCCCAAATCAACCTCATTTCAGTATACACCTGCAGATTCACGCAGACTTCCTGTCGGGGTTGGGAGGGTCAGACCGTAGTTACCGCTAATATTAGCTATTCAAAATTTATTTAGGAAACGACGAGTAGAAAATGTACGAAAAAATTTGCATATTTATACAGACGTAGTCTCGGTCAACAGCAAGTCTAATTCAACATTTATGATTCTCATTAAATACGAAGCATTTAGAAGATAAAACATTTTGAATTATTCTAGTCGCCTCCAATAAGCCAAACGGGCCGTAAGATGGTAATCTTGGCCATCGCCAGGACCGATTACCTTAATAGCATCACCATGATTAAGGAAAGCGGCTAAACCTGATTTTACTCCAATATTCTTTTATGTAATTTGAGTATTCTTTGGTATATATTGTACAGTATATTTTACCTTTTACGAGTGCTTTCATTTTGTACCCACAAGCTAAAATAATAATAAATATTCCATCTTCTACCTCCTGCAAAAGTTCATTCCAAAGTCTACCCTGACGTTACAATACGTCAGGGTAGTCTAGGCAATTGTTTATGATGTAAGTAATCACTAGTAGGTACTATTATCTATTATGTGGTAATACTTTGATACTTCTTCAAAATTCTGACACTAGTAAAAGTATAAGTATAAGATTACAATTTTGTAAGACACAGTAAAATACCTAATTACTAATATGTATGTAGTAACTAGTCACATAGGTAATGTTCCTACATACAATGGATTTCAAGTAGGTATATTATCAGGAAAGTCGAACATATGCGTGCCTGACACCAACCTGACTGGACGATTTACGCCTTGATAGAATTCTAAGAACCATTGTTGAATTAAAATTAAGTCACGCCATATATAAAACCGAGTAACCTTAGTAATTACCAACGTATAAAACCATACTATTACATTATTCATGAACAGTGTGAAATTTTATAATTTGTGTGTATTTTTATTATTTTCATGTTAATCTTGTAATCTTTATGTTTTATTATAATCGTTGCTGCGTGTGTTACCAATATAGGAATTTCACGTTTCATTATTTTATAGGCACTATAATGAATAGGTACGTTTCAATTGATTTACGCGGTGTATACTAGGGTTCAGTAACTAAAAATACAACCGTTTTTGAATCACTTAGGTGTCCAACTAATTTTAAAATCCTGCATTTAATTGCCAGATAAAACTAAATAAAAACTTCCGAATCAAACTGATCCTATAACATGATCCGTTTTCATTATGTATTACTAGCTTTTGCCAGTTAAGTTTAGTTAATGCATAAAATACAAAACGTCTATAGTTTGTACAATATCGAACGTTATGGATAAACAGAATCATGGTAAAAACTTTAAAAGGTATCTGTGCCTGTAAGTGTCTCACGCATATAAAATACTGCTTATCTGTCTTAAGGTATGTTGTGTATTTTCTATTGTATTATGTAAATAAAGATATTCGGAAAAAAACTAGCTTTTGCCCGCGGCTCCACCCGCGTGAATGTCGGTTATCGCGACCAAACATAGCCTATGTCTCAAGGTCTAATCTACCGCTATACCAAATTTCATCAAAATCGGTTCAGTGGTTCAGTTTCACGCCTGAACATACAGACAGACAGACAGACATAGTTACTTTCGCATTTATAATATTAGTATGGAAGTATGGATTTTGAAGGAATAGTGAAGTCAGACTATTTGTATCAAATGCTACCAAAAACTCATATTACGTCTTGTAGTGGTCATTAGTCGATAGTCCATGTCCAAATATTACACTTAGATTTTCGAACTTAAAAGTTAGCATAATAAATGCTATAAAAAAAAATCATTCAAACACTTAGATTTTGTTATAATTTCCAATTTTCTTGCTTCAATTCATACTTGTTTATCATATTTACTTGGGTATCATCAGTATTTGACCCAATCTATTTCATTTTCCACTTCGGCTTTTCATATCCAGCACTGCAGAATAAAAACCTCCTTTGTAAACGAAAAGAAATGATTGCAAGTGAATAGCATTTTTATTAATATGCTCACGCACAATGGCCCAAAAAATAGTTAGCCTCTTTTTTGCAGACAAAATTGTCCTCATTCCATTTCATATGGACTGCAATCATACGATTGAATAACAATAAATGCGTT
Source organism: Eilema sororculum (assembly GCA_914829495.1). Lineage (NCBI taxonomy): Eukaryota > Metazoa > Arthropoda > Insecta > Lepidoptera > Erebidae > Eilema > Eilema sororculum. Next base: position 9,066,785 of record OU618532.1, read on the forward strand.
CCTAAGAAAATTCCAGCATTGTAAGCCGTTGTGAACCAACTGCGGGTCACTATTCTTAGTATATTTTAAAGTAAATATCTTCAAACAAACTTTTACCCGTGCTTTTATTAAACAAATCTGACTCTCAGCAGTGCGCGCAATATTCCTGAATTTAAGTTTTAAAGTATTTTTGGCAGCTTGTGATAGCATATATCATGAGTGTATGACATACACAAAAATGCACTATTGTGTGGCTGGAAATGAAACTTTCCTCATTGAACGAAACTGTGAAATACAGCTGCAAATAACGGGTGGACTACTTTAGAAAAGGAATAAAGCGGACGTTATTTAGTCTCGTTTTCAATCGTAAATGTGTAAATGTAAACACCATTGGTATTCACTATGATCTATTAAAACAAACCGTAAACGGTAACTACGTATTTCATAAGCACTCATACGTTACAATTCATTTTGTAATTTTATTAATTAGAAGGTTTCAGTTTCGCGTTTCTGGTTTCAGTGCGCGTTGAGACCTCTGAGTTTCGCATTAAATGTGGTACATTTTCCTGTGTGATGTGAGCAACGAAAGCCCGTTCTTACATGGGTCGCAGAAATCAGATATGTTACGCCCTTTCGAGTTTCGAAGAGCACGTAGTACGACTGTTTAGAATAGCAATGCCAGTCTATGTGGGGAATCCGCATCCGCTGAATCTGATAATCTGATTTGTCATCGGGTGAGGCAGGATTGTTATTTAAAGAAATCCGTTTAGACTAGTGCAGAAGTCTTAGAAACCGGTTTGATATTTGATTTGATATTGACACTACATCATTATCATCATAGTGGTTTTCAATTTGCATCCAAAGTTCGCACTTTGGGACCCTAGCTCTATAACTTGATTTTTGTTGGCTTTTGGAGCGAGTTCCTTTGACTTGAGAAGAAAGTCTGCAAAAAAGCCTGTTTTTTTTTAAAATGACATGTCAATTGTTTGGCAGGTACAATAACATACAGCTGAGATTGACGTTGGCCTCAAGGACTTTCGTAGTTTCATATACACTCATTATGATAGTTATACACCATGTTATTAAAACCATATTTTCAATAAACAATGAAACTTCACGTTATACCGTGTTTGTATCGCTTCATTAGATGGGTTTTAAAAATAAATAACAACACTCTTAGCGACATGAGAATAACGTTCAAATTGTATTGCAGCTAAATTAAAATGTATTGTAGTAGGTATTGATTGTTGTGTAATGTCGAAATTGCGTGACTCAACGTAGATTGAGTCAAAAGTATTCAGTATACTCGTAAAATAACTTTTTTCATGTAACATATTGATTGGTTACAAGAAGTATTTTGTTACTAACCGGATTTAGTAACGTTTCATTATTAGGCATTTAGTACATTTAAGGCTATAGTGTAGTGTAGACTTTTGACGACTTTAAACGGCTTCGGGAATAGCAACCATACTAAATTATGGAAAGGAGTATTACACTTTGCATGTAACCATGTTCAGCACTTGGATGATGAACCAGAATATTTTTCATTTCATTTATACGACAACCTGATAAAATAATTAAGCATTGATTGATGGAAACCAATGTTTCTTATTGTTATTATTTTTAGTACATACTTTTATTATATTATATCCGAATTGGCAAACGGAAGGACCCAGTCAGGTGGAATAACGATTATAAAGGTAGTCTGGATGCCGAGGCGGACAATCGAGTACTATCGTACACTTCAAGAGAGAATCGCATGCAATATGATCAACTGCAGTAAGCCATGTGGATAATTTGATCAAATTATACGTTATGACAAAACTAAGAAAATGCAAGGGATATTGTTATGCAACAATGTCTTTCATATAGACCACATTCCCGACCAGTCTCAATTCTAAATCTCGATTTATAAAGGAGACTGAAATGATTACATACAATCTTGGGCCTAGTTGTAAGAAGATGAAAGTGGTGTCAATTAAGAGCTTATATGTTATCAACCTTTCACTGAAAATTCTGCGGATTTTGTCAATCTGGGAACAGAGATATAAGAGATTATGTAAAAGTGAGGTTATGTTACAATCTTTAACTAACAGCTGATTCCTGAAGTGCAAAATGTGTTCTTTTGCACTAATAGTTATGATATTTACTAGAAAATGTTTGAAAAATCATATGAATGAACGTCAACGACTTCAAGCGATAGGTAGGTAACAGGCAAGGAGATAGGGAAAGGATGTCTAAAATAAAATAAATCATTTAATATAGTGTTTTATTCGCCTTCTATTAAACACATTTTACATTTTAATGAAAACACCTGCCAGGATGGTAGCTGGTTAGATGAGGTTACAGGTATTTACTTACAGACTGAGGTGCAAGCCATTGCCGAATCACTGACAGAATTGTTTCATTGTGTAAGGGCCGTCGGCCCAGTGTATTGCAGTGACCAGTGGATATCCCACAATTCACACAGTGATCCATAGTTTCAATAATATCCAATCCACAAGCCGGTGGTAAAATCCAAAATAACAATTCCAAGTCAATCACGTGAGCGAACTTCGGTGTCCAAGGTGAAAGCAAGGGTCGTACAAGGTAGGCAGGGGGCAAGGGTCAGAATCCGTAAAATACAAAGCAGTTGTCGTAAAAAATGACGAATAATCGGGAAAGCATTCAAAACGCATCGGAAAACACGAAACGAGTGAGCAAACAAAAACAGTCAGCAACTGTCTAGTGTCAATGTTAGTCAGCTGTCATGTCAGTGACATAGACTAAAAATATAAGAGAGATTTGAATCGGTATGAAATCGATAATCATTAATATTGGTTTTAAAATAATTAATTGATATTTGATTTAATAATATGACTGTAATTGTATGCACTATATTGCATGTAAGTATATATAGTGCATTTAATTACTTTGAGTTAATTATTTACTGCAAATGTTTTAGTGTAATCGATTACTCAATTGATAATCTCACGAAAATTATTTTCTCATATTTCTCCGCTTGCAGATTGAGAATTGAGGTGATTTTTCATATTCTAAGATACAAAAATATGACTATTTTTTTAGATCATATCTCAACTTATTACATTTGGGCCCACCGTTTTCCATCTCCTTTGTCACTTCAATTGTCACGGGTATGCGGCACATTTGAAGCGACATATTTGAAGCTATAAAAGGATCAAATATTTTATTTTTAAACACGAGTAAAATCCTATATCAAACTATTTCCCTGCTTTGCTGGATATTATCCTAAGAAGAACGCATTTTAAAGCTTGTAGCTCAAAGTCAAAGTAGAGGATGAAAGTAAGGGGAGAATAGGGTTGTCAAACATGAAATACCTACTAGAATTTATAAAAATTGTTGCATACTATACAAATGCTGATGCATGATAGTCAGCTATAGACTCTTAAAAGTAGAACAGCTAAAATCTGTATAACATTTGACATCCTAGTGATAAAAAGTCTGGATTAGTACCCACATAATAACTCCCTACCGTGGTTTTCCCAAGCGACTACAATATGGGGTTCTTCAAGAAGGGCATTAGAAGGTTTCTTTAGGGTAGGCAGCGCGAGTGAGAGTGGGTGAGAGAGTGCCCTTGGTGTTGCATACGTCCATTGGCCGCGGTAACCACTTTCCATCAGGTGGGCCGTGTGCTTGTCTGCCACCTAAGTGGTATAAAAAATACATTTTATCCCAGAAGCAGGTTCAAATCATGAGTAGGTATCACAGTATTTCACGCGTTCGACAGCTAATATTTATTATTATGATTAGTATCATCTAATATTGCGCTAAAAGACCTTTCATATAAGTTTAATACTTCCAAAACCTTCAATCATTCAATTTCTATAGGCTTCACGTAGTCAGCCTATCTAAGATTACAATCGATAGGACATCTATCGTATAAAGTGTTGCCGCTAGCTGAGCTTTATAAAATATGTTTTGTTAGGAAATGTTGGACCCTTTTCTATGTAAAACACTGTTTTCATCTCTGGGATAAGGCTTTTAATAGATTGTAGCGTTTGTGCAGTCCGCATTATTGGAAATCCTATGATGATCGGTTAGTCCATTTTAAATCTTAAAGTAAATTCAAACGCGTGTTTTATTTCATATATGTAAAAAGTTGGTGCCTGTAACAATACATCATATTTTTGCCGACCCTAAATGAGAAAATCTGAAGATTCCAATATCCAAGGAACGTTATGTCGTACATACAAGGCAATTGGAAATCGGGTTCGCTCGGTGACCAATGGTTTGTCAGCATTTTGTAAGTCATTGTCTATTGAATGAATTTTCTTTGTTGTGTAGAGATTACATTTTACAGAAAGTACTTACTTTGTAACGGTCCCTATGAAATTCAGGGGCCAAGTCATCCTCATTTGCAAGCTGGTACTCTCAGTGTTGAAAGCTCAGATGGCCATCACTCCTCTAAAGTCAAAACAAACCTAATAGTGTTTTTAGGGCACATTAATTTGACTTGTTGCTAAGCTGAAGGCAAAGTCAGAAAAGAGGGTCACAAACATGTACCATGTTAACAAAGGTGGCACTAAGCTTAACAGCTTAGTGCCACCTTTGCCCAGTCTCATCAGATGCTTTTACATGCTCCACATAAAGAACACGGGACAGGAAGAAGGTAACACGTGAGCTGGCAAGGAATTTTTTTTTTTTTTTTTTTTTTTTATTTATTTATAACAAAACGATATATGATAATGGATATAAAAACACCCATTAAACCCTTATGGGTTTATCTTGGGTGTGACTGTCTGTACATTCTTATAATAAATAATAATCATTTTACACTTATACAACAAACACAAGGTCTTACAATTTCACCCGTAACAAGAAATAATAATGAATAATAGTATCAGGTGCAGAGTAGGCAGGCGCATACAGTTCTAGCTCTAAAACCGGTTTGTTGTTTACGCGCCGCGCGCCCGAAGACATAGATACAGGGTGACTGCTAGATGGTTATTAATTACAATAATTTATGGTATATTTATATTAATTATTTGAAATTGAATTTTGAGATTATATTGCTAAGTTATTATTAATTAGAATTTAGTTATATATGAATTATATTTATTCAAATAACTCCAGTTTTATATTTATTTTTATTAATTATAATCATTATATTATAGTATTTATATTAATAATGTTATAATTCTATTATATTATTATGTTATTTTATTATATTATTTATATTAATTATGTTATTTTTGTAACGGTTTCTGTAAGGTTGCTATTTACTTCAGGTAGGTACATGTGTTTAAGAACTCGTTTTAGGTTGAGAAGATTTATTTTATTTCTGATTTCTAATGGTATCTCGTTTATAAGTCTAGGTAGTAGATAGTCTGTAGTACGTTCGCCATAGTAGTTTTTGGCTGTTTTAGTAACCAACTTTTTATTAACTATTTTACGTGTCGTGATTTGATGTTCTATTAGGTTGTGATTGTATTTAAAATAGTTTTCTACTACTAGCACCATTTTCACCCTCTCGTGAACAGGTATCACTTTGCAATATTGAAATATTTGCTCATAGTTGTTCTTAAACCGAGTTCGAACATTACCAGGCACAATCGATTTTAACAAACGAAGTTGTATGGAATATATTTTACGCAAATATGATGGAAATGTGCGTCCATATCTACTGAGCCCATACAGTACAATGCTCTCCGCTAGTGCTGTGTACATGTCTAGTAAGATAGGGAAAGGTATTTTATATCTCAGAATGCAAAATTTTGCCAGAATGGCGCGAAGTTTATCACACACAGTGTCGACATGAACCGACCAATTGAACCTTTCATCTATTGTAACTCCTAGGTATGTAATCTGAGACACAATTTCAATGCTTTTGCAGCGACATTGAGTTCCATTTCCATGCAAGCAGTCGTGGTCGTGGGCAACCAAATTAATGTCACTATCTGTGCCGCTCCTATTGTAGGCCGATGATACATGTAGCATCTTAGTTTTTTGTGCATTCAGTACAAGTTCTGCATCGTGAGACCACTTCATAAGAAGCGAGAAATCTGTTTGGAGTCTACTATTTGCTGCCACTATGTCACAATCAGCCGAGATGAGGCATGTATCATCAGCATACTGGTAAACGATACAGTTTTTTATTAGGTTATTCATGTCATTCACATAAGCAAGATAATGTAGAGGGCCAAGCACAGATCCCTGTGCTGTTCCCCTCTTAACATCAATTTGGTCGCTCAATTCGTCATCGATCTTCACCTGATATGATCGATTCTTTAAATAGTCTGCACACCATGCCAGAAGGGGACCGCGTATGCCACTGTGTTCCAGTTTCTGTAGGAGTATATCATGTCTCAGCATGTCAAATGCTTTGCTGTAGTCTATAAAGACCATGAGAACATGTTTTTTTTGGTCCAGACTGCTGTTCACATAGTCTGTGAAACTGGATAGCAATTGTGTTGTGCTTTTTTTTGGCTGGAAAGCAAACTGGTTTTCCGATATAATTTGATGTTGCCTGTAAAAGTCGTGAATTTGGCTGCATATATATTTTTCTACAACTTTATCAATAATGGGTAATATTGTAATGGGCCTATAATTGTTATAATCGTTGGTAGGACCTTTTTTATAAATAGGTCTAACTATACCTGTTTTTAATTCGTTTGGGTATAAACTCTTAGTCAAACTTACTTTAATTAATTTTGCAATTGCATAAGATAGCGATTCAGAAATTACTTTAATGTCAACTGCTTTAATTTTGTCTATTCCGGGCGCTTTGTTGGTTTTAATGTTTTTAATGATTTTATTAATGTCGTTTGGTGTAGGGTCTTTTATGAGCATGGAAACATTTGCATCTTTAATATAGGAGTTCGGGTCGAGTAGTGGGGTATTGCATTGGGGCACTATGGATTTTACGGTGTTTTCGAATTCGTTAGCGAAATTATTCGCTATGGCTTTACTACAAGTGTTTTGTTGGTTGTTAAATGCTTTTAGAATTACATTATCCAGGGACAACTTCATTCGACCTGTCATGCCGTTTAGGATTTCCCACAGTTTTTTGGGATTGCCCCTGTTATTATTAATTTCTTTTTTGTAGTATTGGTTCCTAGTTTTCGCCACAGTTTTATTACATTTATTTCGTAACTTTGTATATTCTAGTTGTAGTACTTTATTTGTAGGATCCTTTTTTAATGCTATTAATTTTTCGTCTCTTAATTTACAAATTTTAATTATTTTATTACTAACCCATTTTTTGCTGTTCCTAACGGATGAAGTTATTTTTATCAAATATTTAGATTTTTCGTAACAGTTATCTATGTTAGTTTTAATTGTACGGTATATTTTATTTGGACATGTGACATTTTCTATATTATTCCATACAATGTCACATAGCTCCTTCTCGAGCAAGGATTTGTCATATCGGAGCACATAGTTACAATCACCCTGTATACGTGCAGTAGTTGGGAGCGACGCCACAGTGACACGGTGGTCCGCTAGTACTGTACCGAGCACCGCACAAAACACATCCTGCGTGCGGGATCTTATAAATATGTGATCAATACAAGTTTTTGTTAAAATATTTTTTCTAGATTCTATTCTCGTATATTCTTTGATCCCACACACAAGACCGTGTTCGTATAATAAGTCTAGATAGGATTGTGCTACAGTAGTTTTGACTTTAAGATCTATATTGATATCTCCAATCAGAATGATATCCTGTGTATGATAATGCCCAAGAATATTGCCCAGCTCAACAAGGAAACGAGTCTTACTCCACGCTGGTGGCCTATATAGTGCAAACAGAACGGCGGTCATATTCGAATTTGTATTTATTTTGCCTATAATACATTCAGTGTGGATAGTGGTGGTTTTATATGGTGTAAAATTGTGATTTTTGTGTACGTAGATTATTATACCACCACCTTTCCGCCCATTCCGTAGTTCTGTGTGCATGTTATAGTCACGTATATGATATAAACAGCTGATTCGTTCCGATATACCAACCTCGGTCAGCACAATAACATCTATATTTTTGGTTGAGTTACTTAATAATAACTCTAGTTTGGCGAAGTTTTTTATTAATGAGCGAATATTGACATGGAGGTAAGTTAGATAGCCTAAATTATTGCAAGGGTTAGGTAGCTGTTTGAAATAGCATGAGATTGTTGGGCAGTCGCTTATTTCGGTGACATTATCTTTGATGTCATCCATTTTTAGGGTTTTTTTTTTTGTTGATAGACTTATCTTTACAAACACACAATTATGACTACGCGAGGTTTTTTATATCAGCCTCAGAGCGTACGACGATGACTTTCGCTTTATCGGTTTTACGTAAAAGTACCCTACCTTCTCTGCACCAAATATATTTGTAGGTCTCCTTCAGTTCCTGCTTGGCTTTCCACAGTAGACTTTTAGCATATGGAGTTATTGCTTGGCGTATAAATACTTTATGCTTCATTACTGCTTCATCACAATTAGTGGCTACATCAGAGACCCGTAACAATACTTGTCGAGCTGCGTCTACCCACTGCATCTTCATTTCTTCATTTTGCAACTTAATGTGAAGAATTCCTGGCTTCCCTTCTTTCATGGGCATTCGTTTGATATCCTTTACCTCCTCCAGTTTCCTCGTCAGTTTATTTGCTAGTCCTCCAGCGATTTCTTTCAATCTTTCGTTTTCTTGGAAAGGAATTCCTTGTACTTCTACAATTTTTTTTTAGATCTCTCTGTTCATATTCTATCATACGTTGTTCTTGCGCCTCCAATCTTCTTTCTAAGTGCTTGTTGCGGTTTACAAGGTCCGTATTTTTCTTTTCCAACTCCTTGATCTTTTCTTTAAATGCTTCAATGCTCTCCAGACATTCATCCATCTTATCACTCGTAAACTGCACTGATTGTTGAAGCTCTTTCAGTTCACGTTTGAACAGTTTATCCATATGTTTAGTGATATCTGCTACGAGCCTTAATGGTGCAGTAAAGCAAAAAGTCACCAAACCGCTTGGTGCTTGATGGGATATTCTGCACCGTATGCGAGTGAAATCTTAGCCCTGCATGTGTTGTCCTATGTAGGAAAGGAGAGGGTGGAACTATTTGGAAGAGCTCATCAGAACATTCGCCATGGTAGAGACGACAAAATACTGCTAGGACAAGAGACAATTTGGAAAAGCAAACCGAATTCCAAGGTTTTGAAGGCAGTTGTATTGATACTCGAGTGAAGATGGACCTTGATGTTACCATTATAGAATACATAACCAGGTATTAATTGTTAATTAATGTGTTACGTTTCGTTAAATACATATTATATCAAACGTAATTAGTTGTTAACACAAAATTTAATCAAACATTAATCAGAATTAATCTATTGTTGATCATTCATGTATACAGCGGTTTGAATGCGGTATTTATCAAAGCTACGCTCTAGGCGTGCGCTAAATATAGTCCTACGTCTTATACAATGTGAAGTTTATGAAGTTAATTACGCTGTTTGTTGCTGCCAAACGGATCATTTCCTCACTAATATATGGTAATAATACAGTCTTCGTAATATTGTGGTAACACTATGACCAAATGGACACGAGAGACTGGATACACACTTGTCTAGTTAGTGAAACTCAAAATAAATGTCATTTATTTTTTCGTCTACTGGACACGCCATATCCAAATGGTGAAACATTATTATTGGAAAAAAGTGTACACTTCAGCAGTCATGATCACCGGCAGACTGTCTCCCTTCCTATGTCGAATGTATAAAAATCATGTAAACTTTCAATAATTTATCCCTGATTGCCATTGTTGGATTCAGTCAATTTGTCGATCAGACATGAAAAAGAGTATCAATATCATACGTTATTTTCAGACAACTCGTTCACAAACTCGATAATTACAAAATCTGCTGCCTAAATATTCAAGAATTACACAACTTCTTGGCAAGTCTGCCTTGTTACTTTTGTCTCCATACAATAGCCAAATATGAGACACAACGAACTGTCACATGAACCCTTAACCTCATTGCTAACAAGCAGAAACAGAGCTTCCTACATCTCTGTCCACTTAGAACTACAACGCAAACTCAATTAACCAACCACCCATTATGATTGGGCCACGAAGCTTACTGGCAATTCAAAGGAATTCAACTTCCACTCACTCGAATTACTTCAAAGGTAAGTAATGCGAAATATGTAAGTAGTATATAGGAAGTTATTATGTATAAGTATATATGTTACCGGAAATGTATGAAATCAAGGAATTGTATACAAATCCTAGGAAATGTTTGTTAATACATAGAATTCCTGCCGTTCCACCGGAAATGTGTGAAATAAATGGGTTATTGTCTATATTTGCGGATGATTTTGTGGAAAATTTATATTTTTGAATGAATAAAAAAAAATAGCCACGAACTTCTAACCTAATCTATCCAAGTTAAATTGCGTGGTGTGCACACTGCGCCCCGACCTGGATATATTATAGGTTAGAAGACTGAAGCGAAAGCGAGGCTCCAGCATTAGCCTAAGTGGTTGCATTTTTTATAACCACCATCAATATTCTTTGATACCATTTCATACATTTCCTGCTGCACGCTCGGCATTGTATAGAATGCCTAGGCATTGTATAGAATTCCGGATTATACACATTTCCGGTAACATATACATAATGACAATAGGGGAACGTTGTGCTATGGTAGAAAATGTTATGAAATACAGCATGAAATGCTTAGATGGTTCCAACATGTTGAAAGAATGGTTGAAAGAATGACTTAAGATGTTCCTAGATCACTGAAAAACAAATCAATATTTTGGAATTATAACGGAATGTATTTCAGATAATATTGGGGTCATCAATAGATTTCAGGGAGGAGATTTAAGGGAGGGATTTAAGGATGTAGGGAACTAAATCTTCAATGAATACACAGAAAGTAAAACGGGTAAAACGTATATTATGTAAACGTATGTTTGAATTTTTCTTTCCTTGCATTATTTCCATGTAACATTTAAGTAGTTCTTGTTTGTTTTGTGGCCGCATACTTTAAGGCCTTCTTCGGAACTTTAATTTGTCTTTGTCAGGATCAAACTGTTTGTTATTCGTAGTAATTATAACACTCCGTCGTTCTCGCGTCGGGGGTTAAAAATGTTTTGGCAATATTCATTAAAACTATAATGTTACGTACAAATTAATGAATTATATTTTCAAACCTAAGGAAAACTTGATAGTTTTGAACAATATTCAAATACACAGACACATATGGTATGGAATAAATTGTAATTAATCTGACACCTGCATTAGGCCAAAATTACTTCAGCCGTATAAGGGTCTGCCGGGATGCGAGAGATATGCATTCAGCAATCTCACCTCCGGCAACCAAGGACCCAAGACGGCGTGCGTTTTATTCGGTTCGAGTCCGACATAACCGCCTCCACCGGCTCCGTGGGGATTCGGCGCACGATAAAAAAAAAGCCGTATAAACGTGAAGATGTAAAGAATATACACACTCATAAACTTTTGGCTTTATTATAATATTAGTGTAATTTTCAGTGTATCGCGTGTCGCGTGAGCGATTCTGTTACTTCCAGAAATGTGGTTGCTATTCCGGTTCATGTGACGTCTAATGTAATATTTCCTTTACATTTTACTTTGACTGAGATCAGGTTGATTAATGTTTTTTTTGGAACTCTGAGTCACTTGTAGTAAGCGATGTTCATATAAGACTTTCTACTCGTACGTATATGTTAGGTATAGTAAGTTTTGTGGGTATTTTAAATGGATTCTATCTCGACTTATTCTTTGTTATTTTATTATTTGCACTAATCGCTACTTTTTGTTATTTTCAGCGGCATGTCCATAGGTCTCATGGCCATAGTTTGTAGTAGGCGTTAGTCATGTTAATGTTTTGAAATAAAATAAGTACTTATAATAAAGCAAATTATAATAATAGGAACTATGTTTTCATCCCCGTGACCTCTTTTGACTTAAAAACATTACAAGAACAAAAATAAATTAGCTGAATTATAGGACCACTCCATCTTCCTGTGGTTCTCGAGCGAGGCAAGTACGGGATAGGGCTGTTCTCTATCCGACAGTAATCATACTGACGTGGTACAGCCAGCAATAATCATAATGCCCGCTTGACGGCAATAGGCTCGCCCCTTATTACGTGGGATCGAGGAACATAGTTGACGAAATGTGGGTGTCAGTACACCTCTACCTATCCCTTCTGTGATTTACAGGTGTGAGTATATGTATGTATGCATTTTTGTATAAAATATTAAATTTTAGTATACCAATATTAAATTAATACACAACAGTTATATTACCGAATGCGTGCCACAACACTTCTCAGAGACGTAAATTATCACAATAAATATAAATAAAATTGTTAAACATTTCACATTAATACACGAACGTAATTAACGAACCGTGTTCATATGAATTCAGTAATTGTTATAATGTGCGGTGTGTACCGCTTGTTTTCATTAAGGATTCCTAGTAACAAGTGTGTAGGTATCATTTATTTAATTTTGGTAACGCAGTATTCCAGGAAATAGGGTCACCATTGCAGACACTAGAGTTACAATATTAGTCCTCAGCTCAGCCACAACAGATGATTTTTCACGTCCAGATTCAGTGACCCGGGACTGAAGGCAAACGAAAACACGTGTACAGCACACGCAAGAATTCAAAGACTTTTTGATACAGCAGAAAAGAGAGTCATCGAATCATTCGGTTCTTAAAGGACCATGCTTATGTGTTTACAGACCGCTTACAGCTTTTGCCCGCGGCTCCGCCCGCGTGAATGTCGGTTATCGCGACAAAACATAGCCTATGTCCTTTTTCATGGTCTAATCTACCCCTATACCAAATTTCATCAAAATCGGTTCAGTGGTTTAGGCGTGAAAGCGTAAAATACAGAGAGACAGACAGACAGATAGACATATTTATTTTCGCATTTATAATATTAGTATGGAAGTATGGATGGTCAAAAATATAAAGAAAGAAAAACCTTTTATTTTTAAATATGTACATAAATGACAAAAAATTAGGCGATTTTCCTATACATTTGAAAATCGACCAATTACGGGCATACTTATTTAAAGCGGTGAATCGGGTTTAGAAAATGTGCTATAGCAGAAGCCGGGGCATGCCGGAAATTTTGAAATCTAAGTGATAGTAATATCTCATATGGATTACTTTGCTAATATCAGTTACATGAACAAGAATAAACTTAAAATACCTGACATCACGGAAACAGCTGAATTTGCTTTTCTGAAAATTTTATTCCATTGTGGTTCGCTTCAATGCTATTCATTCAGTGATTTATTGATCTACTGCAGCTAGATGTCGCCACTGTAGGAGTTATATAATTTTTTTGTATACTAGTGGTGCCGTTTGTTTTTATGTAAGTTATTCAATTTAATGTATAATGGAGTAATTTTCTTGTATCTACTTGCCCCCGGTTCCGCAGGCTTTTAATCTGTGCCCTTTGCTGTAACCCATTCCAACGGTAAAATGTAGAATGTGTTATTCCAAACTGTAAAAATATTTTTGGACCAAATTCAACCCATTACATTAAGAGACATTACTCTCTTTCTTTAATGTTAGTAGGAATAAAGTAGGACCACTAATATATACTAATAAATAATATTTAATATAAACTTTAAATAAATAACCAGTAGTCACTATTACCTACATACATACATACAAGCACGCTTTTATCCCCGGAGGGTTAGGCAGAGGTGACCCAACACATACATTTCACCAGTCCTTTTGTTCGGTCCCACGTAAAAGGGGGTAAGCCTATTCTTTTATATAATTAAAAAGACATTAAAAAACCTAAATAACTAATACAAACTTGACTAAAAAATTACCGTATACCGTTTTCTATTGCCATATTCTACCCATCCATATCACGCTCAATTTCACCTTGATCCCAAGGTCTGAGTGGGATAAAACTCTCAGAGGTAAGCCTGAAAAACTAGGGAATTTTCGTATCAGTGAAAACGAATTGACAATAAGGAAGGCTCTAAAGCACTTTGTTTCAGAGTTCGGCAGGATGACACCGGAACCTTATTACTGCGGCTCCGGTACGTCTACTGAAATCAATAACAAGGCTGTAACAAATGACTCGAAATAATAATATTTACATGTATTTTTATAACATAACTTTATTATAAGCACAAACTTATTTACATAAACCAAACACTATTTAAATCTTCTTCTTCTTCTTCTTCTTAATGGTTTGTGCAGCGAATCGCCGTAATTTGCAAATGTCAAGTAAAATGTGTAATATATTCTAAAATCAATAATGGCGATTCGCCAATGTTAAGATTTTCGATGAATTCTACCAGAGCCACGTTAGCCACGCCAGTAAATTTGTTTCGTGTGTCCGCCCCCCGCAAGATTCAGGTGTCCGATCAGGACGTGTGGTTGGATTTTAGGGGATATTCAAATCTTAGTGCTTACCTAAATTTCCAATTTGGCCCAGGTAACAGTGACAGCAGATACCTGTGTTTTTTTTTTAAATTTTTCGTGCGAAGAACCCCACCGATACCTCCCCCGATGGAGCTAGAATAGGAGATTATGTTGGACTCGAACCGTCTAAAACCGAGGGTAGGAGGGGAGTGTGCTAGGCTAGATGTGAGGCTCACAGCAATGGTCCATCAAAAAAAAAAAAAGGCTGGAGGTGAGGATGTCTTCGACATATCCCTCGCACCCCGGCTGACCCAGTCGCACCCCGGGAGCTGATGCCTGCGGTATCACCGATGAAAATACTATTCCAATGCCTAAAATCCACAGTCCTGCCCCTCTAGGCAAGTGGTATTTCACTGGCCGGCATATCGTGGAATAGAATGACAAATGTATGGTGTTTGAAGTACATGAAATTCATTGGCGACTGTACATTACAATAATTAATGTATTAATATAGATTGAAAAGAAGAAGCTTATGAGCAATTCCAAGAAAAGAAGAAGCTTATGAGCAAGTCTCTGAAACATCACTGTCTAAGAATAATCTAACTTACTGTCTAAACCTAGCTTGACAAACTTCCAGGTTCCTAAAAAAGTAGACGTAACTTGTCATTGTCTAGGTCAAAAAGAGAAAGAGTGATAATGATATGCAACTAGTTTGGGGACAAAACGCTTGATAAACGAGTGCCCTACCTACTCAATAGTTTACCCGCAAATATTAGAAATGAAACTAAAAAAGGCAATTTTTTCCAAATTGCTTCGAGACTATCCAATAAAACCAGTGTTGTATATGCACTGTAATTATTATATTTAAATTTGTGTACTATAATTATAATGTATAACGCATGCAAATGTAGTAAATTATATTGTTCTGTTCCGACAGTCAAACCGCGGATACGGCTTTTTTGGCCCTTGATACTTACTATACTGGGTGATTTTATATTAGTTTTGGATAAAAAGTCTTATTTAATTATAGGAAAATAAAGATTATAGGTACATTGTATATTATTACATAATAATGCATAAATTCATACACCCATTCAAACTTTCACATTTTTGCAGTGTAAGATTTTAGTAGAACAATTTCTAATCATTTCTATTCTATTAGTGATACATTCTCAGTTCCTTACGTTTGGCCGATAGCCAAGCATGTCTTTGAAATGTAGCCTCCATTCAATTCAGTGTTACGTTGCTCGGTGACAACCTCTGAGGCTTGTGGTTTTGTTATTCCCTACATAATTAACCAAGTAATGCGTCGCTTTACCTGCTGGAGAACGACAATATGTTTTCAAGAGAAAGTTTTAAGTTTAAAGTACGTACATTAGGCAAGTTAGATGGGAAAAGTTCAAATAATAGACGGTAGGGTTAAAATTCATTATTCAAATTTTGGGATTTTGAAGGTTAAACAGTGAAACACATAACAGTCTACTGTTATATAGTAGTAAAAGGCAATGATTTTTGAAACGAAATGCTTATAGATACGCTTTGTTATATGTTATAAGTTATTGCTTCTTCACTTCTCAGAATACAAGTCATTATAGTCGTGGCAAATGAATTATGTGTTATTCGTTAGCTGTCTATTTTCAAACTCCATTTCCCTTGGTCACGCTATAACCTGATAATAATTTTTACATATTCTTTAAGGAAAGAAAAAATAAAAAAGTCGTACAGAAAATTGAACGACTATTTACTGAGATAGCCGAAAGCTTTCTGAAATTATGGTGTCATGCAGGTATAACGACGGGCTTCATCTAATGCGATTCAAAGACTTGTTGAATGGCCAATGTATAGTCGCGCTAGCAATTTTAGAGCGTGATTGGACATTCAATAAATAAAATGGTACAATACAATACCGGTGTCAATATAGGAGGTAGTAGTAGGAGGGATCGCGTTTGCACATCAATTGAATATTGACAGAATTACGCGGATCGCGATATACCTATATTGACCATCCAATTGCGTCCTTGTTAGCAACATCCTCCTGGTTCCTTTATTATCATTTTTATATTTCTATTGCAAAAGTTAGACTTTTATTGAACATGTTATGAAACTAGTTTCACGATACCGGTACAGTTTTAAACAACAATATCTAGAAAACTGTGCTCATGATGATAACTTGAAAACTCGTAAACAATGTATTGTAGCTTTCATTATCGATAGAAATAAACCCTTGAGGTTCAAAAGGTCTAAAGTGAATAAGCTACGAAACAACAAAAGGAACTAATTATTTCAAAATATAATCTTTATACAGTTTAGTTAACGTTTAAAAATTTAGTTAAAGTAATTTCACACCCAAGACTCTCACCATGTCATACCTACAATACTGGAGATAGGCCTCTCCTGCACGCCATTGCTCCCGATCCTCCGTCTTCTGCATATTATCCCAGCCATATTTTTTAGGTCATCAGTCCATCTGGTTGGATGTCCTCCCTCCTTCCGTCTGCCTTTGCTGGAACACAATTTTATACAAATATTATTGACTATTAGTCTTTTAAAGGTAAGCACACAAACCTTAAACACTACATCAAGAACATAATAATGAAAAATATAAAAATCTATGTTCACACCCGCACCATTGTACTACCAAATGTGACCTTAGCGAAACCCACCAATGTGTATACAAATATTATAGGGCACCTTCTTGAATAGGGTACTTTCCACCTAAAAATGACTTCTTTTGTCGTCAACAACAATGCATGATTTATTAGACAACGTCATCCTGCCGTGACCTAGAGGAGCTCTTATATAGGCCAGGTAACGATTAGGTGAAACAGAAACGATTATGCGAATAAATTAGGCAGAATATGTAAGCACATGAAGTATGCTAGACTAAAATACCGTGCTACGAATGAGCAATCTTATTTATAATATTGTAATCGTAATAGTACCAGAGAATTTGATATTAATGACAGACTGACAGACAATGAAATTTTAATGACCTAAAGGTTAGGTACCTGTCAGCGTCAGAAATATCTTGACTAAAAGCACAGAATAGATAATAGTACTAGCGTACTAGAACAAAGTGATCTTCAAACTAAGACATTAAGAGCAAATCACTGTTTTATTAATTTAAATTCTATTATTGTCAAAACTAAAGCTATGTACCAAATTTCAGAACAATCAGTCAACAGGGAGAGGGTTAAGTCGAGGCATAAAGATCATTGTGATTACTTTGTTCGTTAAGATCTGTCTTTCGAGGTACGTAATCCTAACTTCAACGATTTTTCTTTAACTTTAACCCTTATATTACTTAGTTTTTGTAAATCAAAAGCTAACCGCGCTTCGTGTAAATAAATACTGTTATGGTATCAAATGGGTATCTTTAGAGACTGAGAGTATAATAATAAACGAATATTCCACAACAATCTACACAACGCTATTTAGACCCATGGTAAGTTAAAGTAGCTTGTGTTATGGAATCTAGAACGCGGATAAACAGTCATATACACTTTTTTTATAAATATATACATATTATACATAGAAACACCCAAACCAATGCAAATAGCCATATTCACTAGGAATGCCTGCGCCAGGTCTTCTTCCACGAATCAGCAATTTAAATAAATATCATGCACTGCAGTAACTTTGATATTTCTTGTTACTATAAGTACCTACTTTTAAAAAACTTTATCTTAATCTTATCCTATTTTTAGCCACCGTTTTTAGACTTGTCACCGTAATAAATGGAAGGTCACGTAAGTAAATAGATACCTACTTTTTTCCGAAGGGATTTTTCCCCTTCCCTACATTGTTATCCTGTTTGGATATCTTCGTGTAAATATTCTTCGAATTCTATTGGTGCCTATTTGCCTTGTATAAAATGCCGTTGAATAATATCCAAGTATATTTTTGTAATCCTTAGTTTACATATTACGAGGGGCATGAGAAAAATATTTATTTCAATATTTTCGGATGAAGATCTTTGTAAATTGAATACCGTTTTCATTTTATTTCATGTGCATTATTTGAGGAAGTTCATTATGAAAATTATTAACTCATTGATATTAATAGGAGTTTATTTTAAATAACTGCTAATTGCAATCCCTTTTAAACTAATAGGTAACTATGCAAATAGTACAACTTGCATTAATTAAAATTTGTAAAAAGAAAAAAATGCAAGAAACAAGGAATAAACTGTTTATACTGGAGATTGATGGCACTTGGTGGAATCAACTGCACATATTGAATAACACACTACTTTTCCACTGAGTTTAACTTTATTTCTGAACCTGACTAGTTTCGCCTCGCGGCATTTTCAAAGGTTTACATTGATGGTTTAAATATTCCAATTCCTAAAAACTACAATATTTGGATTTTTTCATGTGTGGGTATTAAGGAATTAAACATTACGTCCCTGAAATTTCATTTCTACAACGTAAACATAATTTACCATCTTCCAAGCTCTTTCGAGTTTGCCAAAGCCTAAGTTTCACAGTTACTTATATCCTATTTATATAAGTATCCTATCTTCACCCTCCTTAATCTATGATAGTTAATCTGCCGCTGATATTATTAGTCACGGCTTGAGGTGTTAAATATTAGCCGAGGCTTTGATTAATATTCAAGAATCAAGCAATTTTAGAAAATTACGCAGCAACTTTTAATCTTTGTTTACACAACACATTACGGAATGTTTACAAAGTATTCATCAAATGTATATTTTCAAACGTGACAATTAATGGAGTTTAAATATGGTAAATTATTATTTTTACATTATATCGATATTTTTTGTGATTTCATAGAGAAAACGGAATAGCTTGGAACATTTAGCTTAGATTTTGCATTGATTTAGATTGATATTTGTTATTATATAATATCCTAAATTAGCTAGCCTGCACCCAGCCGGCTAGGAAGATATATGTAATCATAGTTGGATCGCAGGCAGGTTAAATTTTATTACAGAAACTAGGTAGTATTATGAATTTCGAAAACCTCATTGATAATTTCCTAATCTCATCATCACAGCAGTAACCCGATTGCATCTAAAGTTGCTGATTAATTGCCCTCTGACCCCTCAAGGTAGGTCTCAGACTAACTGTTATTCAGGAGGTTACTATGAAGACCTTGGTGGCGTCCACATACTTACACCCAAGCACAATGAAGAAACATAAAAAATCTAATTAATTGAAAATACAAACATCTATGAAACTTAGTAAACTAATGTTACAGTATACCTATATATCATCAAATACATTTTCCCTTCGGTCCTATTCGCAGTGCCTAACGTTATTACGAATAAATTGCGTACACAATCAAGTCACCTGAGATCTTCGGCCGCTGGATACGGACGAGGGTATTCTCTATGGAAATATCTTATGTGTAAATTCATACAGTTCTAATTAATGCATACTAAAACCCTTACGCCTGACAAGTTCTGATAATTGAAACAGATAAAATATACGTTGTGTATAGTCAAGAAGGGTTTGCGACGTACAGACGACCGAACTGGTAGATCGGTAGGTTAATCGTAATTTACTCAACTACCGCTTTATTAGACAAAACATACATCATCATATTTTAGTGGTATTTCATTTGAACGCTTCTGTGCTTCGTAGGGCACGTTGAAAGTCAGTTTCGACTGTCAACGCAAGGCAAAATGTAACGTATACATGAAATAGTTATAAAGATTGAACTTTCCATGTCAAGCCACATTTAAATTCGAAAAAGTTAATGAATGTCTGAAAATCCCCAATATTTCGATGACCTCAATGAGTCGATTAACGATTATTTGGATCGAGCTTCTAACTGTCGAAAAACTCAAAATGCAAAGGTCATCAAAAAGCTATTAGTTTGCGCTATTGCTAAACTGCACTTTAAAATATTTCACCTTTATGTTTTACAGCCAAACACGTAAAAGAAAATAAATCAAACTCGTTCAAAGTTGGTGACAAATTGCTCACTCATCACTTGAGAGAACCATAACAAGTCATTTCCTACAATCAACCCTGCAGCCTCCGCAGAATATAAAGTGACTGGTACACTCCGCCCATTTCCTTCACTCTTTGAAATAGCATGCTTCAGTTTAGGGAAGGTAAATGTTTTATGTTTTGGCGTGTATGATTGAGTAAGTTTTCTTTTCTTTTGTGAAAGTTATTTTTAGACAGGGTCGCAGTTCTTTCTACAGATTGTAAGGCTTAAATAATGTCTTGAAACACCTAGAACTTTTAGACTAATTCTAGCCTAGAAGTGTCATTTGAAGGGTCATTACGGTTCTTAAACTAGAGGCTTGAGTGAGGCTTGTTAAAAATATTGGTTTCGTAAAGCATTGTTTTCCATTCGACGAATTCAGTAGTTTATGCGAAATGGACTTAAAGGTGTTACAAATACCACTATCCGTGATAATGGGTGACCTGTTACTGCTAGTCACAATTTCTTATGCTGAGGCTGCATTGACGTGATAATATACCAATTATTATTATTGCCATAACTTCAACAACGCCTACGTGTAACCACAATTGGATCTGATCTGGTCATAATTTCACAATACCAATCAATATTGTGGTAACAACCCGCTAGATATTATTAACCCCATCATTAGTAACCCTAGGGAAGCTAACAATAACCGAAAATATAATTATCTTAATTCAAATACATTTTTAAGTAATATATTGTCACGACATCCATATACTGAGACTTTATTAATGTCGTAAATTTTCATTGCTCTTTTTTCTACCAACTACTACCCTACTTTTAGATGGTATCATTTACCTGATATAATTAAGGGTAGCCGGTCCCATTGTTTAATTAAATGACAGCATTATTCTGCGTCACGGGCGAGTATATTATTTGCTAAATTTGTCCAGTCACGCCAATTTACCAACCGAGTGTGGTTCACGAAGTTTATATTATACTTGTTATATAATTTCACAGTTATGCATGACATATGTGCGTAGCTTTTTGAGAGCTTTGTCAAGGTTTAATATGTTTTGGTTGGAAGGCTATGGATACGTATACATTCTAACTTTTCAAATTGATCTCTCCGCAGTTTAAAGGACTATTAGGATATTAATATCGTATAATCTTTTTGTTACAGTCCGGTTAAGTGCCATTAAATTTTATGAGACATCTTATTAAGAGGTTTTGTCCTATAAAGATCTAGCAAACGTATTGAATAAACGTGATCACATATCTATTATTGATCTGTTAACTTTTTGGGACCTCCCATCCGTGAGAGGAAAGAGTACGCTAGTGCCCGGCGTGGGACATGCCGAGGCGGGTCCTAGTGGCAGCTCTGGAGGTGGGAGTCCTCACACTCGCCACTTTGCTCACAGCGATGGTACGATGCGCGAACGCTTGGGGTGCTGCCGCCTCCAGCCGGTCGGGTCCGGACCAGACTCCGGCCCCAGCAAGCCCGCGTAAAGGAAAGGCGAAACGGACGTCGGAGGTCGCAGAGCGAGCTCCGTCCTCCATGAGCGCTGGCCTCCGGGTAATCGGTGGAGCCACCTGTCACCCTAGCAGAAGCAGGCAGTGGTGGCGGCGCAAAGTGCGCCTCCCCGTACCCGTATTAATGTCACCACCGTGACGTATAATCATATTATATACCTATTGTCTGTAGGTACTGTGAAAGTAACTCTATCTGTCATTCTGTCTATCAGCCTGTCTGTTACGCTTTCATGCCTAATACACTGAACCGATTATGATGAAATTACGTGCAGTGATAGATTAGACCTTGAGAGAGGGTTACAGGCTATATTTGGTCGCAATAACCCTGAATGACAATAAATAACAAAAAAAAAACAAAATTCGTAAACCAAGACTTCATTTTCAGATGAAAGAAAAAGCTGTAGTCCTAGTATTGACTGAAATACGGTTTTTGTACTCTGCGTTATTTATACCTTTTCAATCAAATCTGAAAGGAGGCCAGGATGATATACTGAGAATTTTTGATATCACTTTTCGAATGAAATATTTTCGAGATTGGTGTATCCATTTCACCTTATTATTTAGGAATTTATTGAATATCTGGTATATACATATATATATATATATATATATATATATATATATACATATATTATTTTAATCTTTTTAAATTTATATTTGTTTTCATTGTTTCCTAAATGTCTTTTAAAATTACATTTAAATACGGAAGCTGATCCAGTACTTGCACGAAGCTTCTCCACAAATTTAAGCTAGTAACTGAACATTGACCAAGCAAACTTACTCTTTGATAAATTAACCTTGTAGGGTCTAAAATTAGCCAAAATTCTTCAAAATACACGAGTCAGTACTCTCATTAACGCTTTGTATTAAATTAAAATTAAACACGAATATTACAATACAAATGCTTCAAAGTAACTGAGAGGAACTAACGTTAGGTCTATTCTAATTATTTCGATCGAAATTCTGATTCGTGTCGGTGACATGAGCCTCTTATGAAATATATATAGAACTATAACTTAGTTGGCGCATAATGGAGCTGTCTTGGACAATAAGTTTGCGTTAATTAATTATTTTCTATACTCTCCGTAAACTTCTGTTTACGTCTCCGTAAACTTATAGTCCTTTTAGGTACCTACATAGTAAGAAAATTTAATTCTAACTGATTTCACTGAATTCTGACTATATTCGCGCCTGGGAATCTTTTAAGGGGTTTGTGTAGAGGTGTATAATATTAACACCCACATTCTAGGCAAAAATATAGTCAATGCGCGCAAGCCTATGGCCGTCAAGCGGGCACTGTTTTGTGTAACAGATTGACAGTTTGTTTGTCAGATGAATAACTGTCCTATCCCTAAATCACTTTTTACTACACTCACAAGAAGTGCTGATGTGGTGGCCCTATTCTCTAACAAGAACCAACATTGTGTCCTTCTCACAAAACAAATAGTAGGTCTACTACTATTTATTTTTTTATGTATTAGACAACGCTATTGCTTTTTCGACATTTTTTTACTGGTACCCAGTCATACTTTTTGATGGTTTCAAATATTTGCACTCAAACCTTAAACGTAGCAGTCAATTACACTACCACCGCACTACAATATAAAAAAATAAACAGTGAACATAAAAAACTGGCCAAGGACGGTCCATAAAAAGGGTTCCGTACCCCGTATCTATACCACAAACAGTACAATTACTATAACTTTTTTATATTCACTTATGCACGAGGTTATTTTGATATTAATAAGTGTATTTTATTATTATCCGATACCCGATATCGGTGTCGGACGCAGATCCGATATCGGAGTAAGTAAAATGTATGAAATATGTAGGTCTTTCACATTGTCCGGCCTAATATCGGATGTCGGAGCCGACACTGCTGTTCCCGATGTCTTTTTTTTTTTTTTTTTTTTTTCGTGCGGAAATCCCCTCGGATACCCCCCCTGCCGGAGCCGGAAGGGGAGGTTATGTCGGACTCGAACCGACTAAAACCGCACGCCGACTGTGGGTCTTGGTGCTAGGCCGGAGGTGAGGTTGTCAAAGACATATCCCTCGCACCCCGGCTGACCCAGGGCCATCCCTTACGGTCTGGCCCTCCTCAGGAGGGGGGACAACGGTGTCCCCAACTCGCCCCCGGAATGGGGAGGCGCGCTATTTAGCGCGCCGCCGCCGTGGCCTGCTTCTGCTGGGGTGACAGGCGGCTCCACCCGTCACCCCCAGGCCCGCGCTCATGGGGGACGGAGGTCAGTCAGTGCCCTCCGACGCCCGAGTTGCCTGCGCGCGCGGGCGGCGCGATCCGCGAGTCTTTCTCGCTCGCGCCGCCTCTCCCGCTCCGCCGTCTCCTTCACGACCATTACCTGCTCGCCGAAGGAGACGCCGGCCGCCCACGCGTCCGCGCAGCGGACCATTGCTGTGAGCAGGGTGGCGAGGGTGAGAACTCTCACTCCCAGGGCCGCCACTAGCTCCCGCCTCGGTTCGGCCCATGCCGGGCACTCGGTGAGCGTGTGCAGCCCCGTGTCCTCGCTCGCGTCGCAGTGATGGCACTCGGACGTTGGTTCCTTTTCGATCCGACACAGATATCTCCCGAAGCACCCGTGCCCGGTGATGATCTGCGTCAGTCGATACGAGAGGCTGCCATGTGGCCTCTCGAGCCATTCCCCCATGATGGGCCTTACCGCCTCTATGACGGCATGCCCTGCGCGTCGTTGCTCAAGTCGTCGCTCCCACTCCGCCACCATGATCCCGTGGAGCCGGGACCTCTCGGCCCGAATGTCTTCGGGCTCGGGATCGTATCCCCGCTCCCGCGCCTCCTTACGGAACCGATACAGTGCCGCAAGGGATCTCGCTTCCAGGATCCACGGTGGCGATCCGGCTAGGAGACTCGCCGCTTCAAAGGATATCGTGCGGTACCCCCTAATGGCCCTGCAGGCCATCGTCTGCTGCGGCGCATGCAGCAGTTGCACGAACCTGGCCTGCAGGGCGTCCGCCCACACGGGGCACCCGTACAGGGCCATGGACCGCACGACACCCGCGTAGAGTCTCCTGCAGGTGTCCTCTGGGCCCCTCAAGTTGGGCAGCAGCCGCATCAGCGCGTTAGCTGACACCAACAGTTTGGGGCGCAGACTTCGGAAGTGCTCTCCGAAGTCCCACCGACCGTCGAGTACGAGCCCCAGGTATTTCAACCGGGGCTTGATGTCGATGGGAGTACCTCCTACTGTCAAGCTGGATCCCGGGGGTGGCCCGCGCCGAGGACCATGAAAGAACAAGGCCTCGGATTTGTGCAGAGCCACCTCGAGACCCAGCCGCCGGATCCGATCCACGACTTGAGCAACAGCGGTCGTGGCCCTCTGGGTCGCCTCGCGGTGCGTAGCGCCACTCACCGTCACTAGCGTGTCGTCCGCGTAGCACGTAACGGTGGCCCCGAACGCGAGCTCACCGCGAAGCACCCAGTCGTATCCGATGTTCCACAGGAGCGGCCCCAGGACCGATCCCTGTGGGACACCGCACGACATCTCACGCCTACCGACGCCGGTCGCACTTGGGTAGATGACGGCCCTCTCCGTCAGGTACGCCCCGACTATGCGGCGGAGGTAGAGAGGCACATCGTGGTACACGAGCGCCTCCCTGATGCAACTCCAGGGTAAGGTGTTGAACGCGTTGGAGATGTCCAAGGACACCGCCAACATCACCTCGCCCCGGGCAACCGCATCCTCCGCCAGAGTCCTCACGCGCATGATGGCATCCACAGTGGAACGCCACCGGCGGAAGCCGTACTGAGTGTCCGCTAGGTCCGGCCCCACTCTAGAGAGGTGCTCGACGAGGTGATACGGGGCCCTACGGGGTCAAGGATGAAGAAAACGATTGGTACGAGATCTACAACTTTAATCCGTAGGTCCTGCTTTACAATAATAAAACTACTCTAAGTAAAGGTCGAGTGTCGGTTCGGGTACGCGTACACGTCACTATAAACGGTTGGCTGAGTAATGTACTCAACTTGGGGTTCCGGGCTGGCCCCGTGCGAGTGTGACGTTGTCTTCCCCTCAAGGTCACCAGGCTTCGCAGCTGCAAGTTCGATCCGCGGGGTCGTCGCCAAGGCCGTCTTCCAGACGGTACGGAGCGGGCAGGCAACCTCAGCTGGTTCGGAGGCGGGCCGGTACGGTGCGGTGCTGCTATTACAGCCGGTATGCAGTGGACCGGTATTCCAGCCGGTACCAAGTTCTGGGGAGACAACCACACGATTAGGCACTGGTGCGTGAATCCAATGCACAGCGCCGGGCCCCAACGTATAATTTTCTACATGGGCCCTAAGGTCGGCGGCGCTGTACAATGGTAGGTACACATAACACAAATTACACAATAAACAAAGAAATAAAACTGGATTGTTCCGGAATTAATAATCGTAAGTACGTCTGTAACCCCGTTAACCACGGTTCAATCAACCATAAATAAATGGTTCAGTAATAATTAAACTATAATACATATATATGCTGAACCGTGGATTTAAAACGAGATTAAAATTCGACAATTTACATATTTTCAAAATGTGGGTATCCATAGAAAATTATGGCGAGATATCACCGTGTTGATTTTTCTCTTAGAATATGAACAATCAAACATTACAACTAATTGAATAGTTCTTAAGCAATTACTATATTCGGCTGTCTGTCGACATGTATACTCGCGACATATATTATGGACACACTTCATACAATAACTTTCTTACAACATTTTAACGATTACGATGTTAATCACAGTTTAATTTAAATTTAATTTAATTACATTTACACAAAGACAAACTACAGCTAGGTAACTACCGAACTCCCGACCGCAGGTAGGCAGGTACTAAAAATGAGCTATCATCACGCTTAGCTCCTAGGGGCTAAGCAGGAATGTTACACGCGAATGAAGATGTTATTTTACTTTATTATTTACGTGACTATCGTTTAATACTCGCGCACTGTTTATTAAGGACACTAGACTTACCCCTTATGTTGGGAACTGCTTACTTAACAAAAATAGTAACTAGTATAACCTTATAATAGAACTAGCAGAATCTAGACTATATGTTATCTAGGTTTTAATATTATGACGTTCGCGTTCAGATTATCACGTACCGCCGCGAAGTCTCGCGATAGAATGAGGTCTGCCGTCTACCTCGGCGCGAGCGCGGGCGTGTTTTTTTTCTTGTTGTCGGTTAGTGTTGGGCCCATCAGCCGATTCTCCGTTTGACGGAATGCGCTGATTGGTTATCAATGCGTGTGACTCATTTTATATGCGCGTTAGCACGATGCATTACCTTAAAAGGTAATGACCGCGTTCACCACCCAGTGATGGGGGTACGCGCCGCAATCGCGAGCTACCGGTATTTACCGTTTATTACTGCTATGTTCAAATGTTTTCATTTTTTATTACCGGAACCAGTGTTCACGTAACAATACCCGACGAACTGGGAGAAGGATTTTTACTGGGGGAACAGTGAAAATCCGCCTGAAACAAACCCTCTGGAACGAGGTCATTGGCTTCAATGCAAGCAAAACCCTTTCATACAACCATACAGAAACACAGACACACCACCTAACATACACCTATCACACCAAGTCTTCCTCCCGCGGAGGTAGGAAGACGAACCACACATACCTTGTCCGGCCCTATCCAACCTGATGGGACGTACCACTTGCGATTGAGGTGTTAAGTTTGGCGCCAGCTTTCCTCGACGGTACATTGCAAACCACTTGAAGCTAACCTACCGGCAACAGAGTCACTAACCGCTCTGACGTGCTATAGAACCCAGGGAGAACATAAGTCTCCCTCAGATAAAAAAGACTTCACACTAAGGAAGCTTTTATACACAGTGAAGGCTTATTTTTAACCCAGCGGTTACCTCAAGCCTAGGTTGACAATGCTAAGTACGAGACCACTAAAACGGTGTCAAAATGATTAATTATGAACTGAAATCAACTAAATTAACAAAATTATTTAATATATAAACTACATAAACCAATATATGCACGAGATGATCGGTGCTTACGGGCTTACCCTAAGTGCGTAGTTACTCTGGATCATCAATTCCTACAGACCGCATAACGACTGCAACAGGAATGACGGTGGTCTACAACCCAGCTCGAGTTTTGCACTAAACTCTACCACATGTCTTTTTACATATCTTACTACTGCAGATAGTAGAAACAAAAACAATAAAAAAAACGTAGTTGTGCTTCCCTCCAACCACTGAACGTTCACCTAGGTATACCTTTCCACGTAGCTCCTAGCTAACCTAAGGCATCGGATATAAACTACGGTACTTGGCAACGAACAATGGGGAAAGCCGGATGGTTGGAACAACGAGACTAAACATAGTACAACGTAGTTACCCTACAATAAAAATAAAAATTACAAAATATGACACTGTCAGCTCGTCATTTTGAAGTCTTTTATATGCCAGTTGCCAATATTGTTTCCCGCCGTGTCTTCTAATGTAAAGACTAATGGGGAACGCTTTGCTATGATCTTGCACTTTTGATATTTCGGGGCCAATTTCTTTGTAAACCGCGCATCCTTGTCACTTTGGAATTGCGTGCGCTTCCAAACTATGTCCCCGACCTCAAATGTAGCCGGCTTCCTGCGAAGATTGTAACGTTGGGAGCTCTTGACGTGGCTTTGATGGAGAGCTGCCTGTACCTTATCGAACACAGCTGCCAGCGCGCCTTTGTTCTCCGCGTACTCGTCCCGTGGGGGAAAGACTAGGTCACTGGAATCAGTGGCTGATGAGTAGTATGATCCACAAGGGACCAATTCTCTGCCATATACTAAGAAGGCGGGGGAGAATCGCGTTACCTCATTAACCGCGCTGTTGATGGCAAACTGTACCTGAGGCAGGTGCACGTCCCACGTCCGGTGATCATCCTCGACGAAGGTGGCGATTGCAGTGACGATAGTGCGATTATAACGTTCTACCAAGTTGACTTGAGGGGTGTATTTTGGCGTGAACTGTACCTTCGGAATCTTGTACTTTTTGTAAAGTGTGTCCAATTCTTTACTTACGAATTGGACACCGTTATCCTGCAGTATGATTTCTGGAATCCCATGGACCATAAATACTCCCTCCTCTAAATTTCTTACGACGTTGGCCGCTGTAGCACGGCGCAGTGGAAATATCAGGCAATACTTTGAGAAACAGCAACATACGACCAGTATATAGGCGTTCTGTTTCCTTGAAACGGGTAAAGGGCCAACCAAGTCAACTGATAGCATCTGGAACGGTCTATTGCATTCCTTTGGCTTGCCGTGTGTGCCTAAGGTACAATGCGTGGAGGCTTTATATGCTAGGCAAGTCTCGCAGGATGTTATGTACCTAGCGACATCCCTGTACATTCCTGGCCAAAAGAAACGAAGGCGAACCTTGTGATAAGTTTTGAATGTACCAAGATGACCCGACGTAGGTTCCGCGTGGTTCTCCTTGATGATGCGCTCACGATCCTCCACAGGAACGACTTCTTTCCACTCAAAGTCCCTAGTGAGAATATTGTGACCTTTGACCTGTTTATAAAGCTTACCGTTTTCGATCAAGTACCCTGGGAAACTCAGTGGTGTCGATTTACAGCCATCAAACACATTCAAATACCACTGGTCGTCTGTTTGTACTGGTGTTATGGCACCAGCAATGGCTGCTACCGGAACTGACCGTGACAGAGCGTCTGGAATAATGTTATCCTTCCCTTTTCTATGTCTAATTTCGAAATCGAAAGATGATAAGCGAGTGCCCCAACGAGCCAGACGACCCGTGGGGTTCGACAGTGACAAGAACCATTTCAACGCTGCATGATCTGTGTAAACAATGAAACGCTTCCCGTTCTCTATATAGCAACGCCAGTGTTCCAGGGCCACTAAGACGGCTAAAGCCTCCCGTTCCGTGACGCTATAATTGCGTTCCGGCTTCGTGAGGGAACGACTCATAAAAGCTATCGGCCTGTCAACGCCATCAATATTCTGCGTTAACATGCCACCTAACCCATAGTCACTAGCATCAGTGTGCACCTCGAATGGCAATTCCAAATTAGGGCACGCTAGGACTGGTGCCTTACTCAGACAGTTCTTTAACGTGACAAAGGAATCCTGAGCCTCCTTGTTCCACTGGAATGGAGGAGCCCCTCTTTTGGTAGACGTTAGCTTGTTCAATGGACCCGCAATGGTGCTGAAATCTGGAATGAACCTACGGTACCAGGACGCAGTGCCTAAGAACCGCTTTACGTCCTTCTTACTCATAGGTGTAGGGTAGTCCAAGATGGCATCTACCTTGTGAGGATCCGTTCGCAAGCCTTGCGCGTCTACTACATAACCTAAATACTTTAGACTATCACGAAAGAACTGACACTTATCATAATTAACGGCCAAGTTGGCCTTCTTCAACTTCTCCAACACACGCAGTAGTAGCGACACGTGTTCGTCAAACGAACTACTGACAACTATGATGTCGTCGAGGTAGCAGAACACCTTGAGGTCGAACTCTGGGCCGAACAGAGCGTCCACGAGCCTTTGTTGCGTCGCTGGAGCGTTAGTCAAACCGAACGCCATGACATTGAACATAAACGTACCTTTATTTGGCACGTAGAAGCAGGTCTTCTCTCTGTCTGCTGGATCCAGGGGAACCTGCCAAAATGCCTTAGAGAGATCAATGGAGGACAAAAACCTAGCATCTCTGAGATTGTCTAAAATCTCGGATATGTAGGGCAAGCTGTACGAATCCTTCTTTGTCACCGAGTTGAGTTTCCTACTATCTAGACAAAATCGCGCTGAGCCATCTTTTTTCCCTACCACCAGCACAGGTGAGAGCCAAGGGCTTTCTCCAGGTGAGATGACGTTCAACGCCAACATTTCGTCGACCTGTTCCGAGATTATCCTTTGCTTGTCTGGTGATAAACGATAACAACGCTGCTTGATTGGTGGTGAGTCACCTGTGTCTATTTTATGAGTAATGACGGTAGTTCTGCCCAAACCTATGGTGTCAAATGCTACGGATCGAAATTCCTTGATGATATTGTCCGCTATGATCCTCTCTGCGGACGAGAGAGTCCCATAAGCATTTACGTGGGTCACTTGATGTGGTAGTGCATCCAGCGACGCCACCCTCATATCTGAATCTAACTGAAAATCCACGAATGATAAAAACTTCGGGCAAATATTAAAAGATTTCCAAAAATCGATACCCAAGATCATGAGGGAATCGATGTCTGGTATTATATGGAACAATAAATGTTTTGTGTCGCTCTCAAAAGAAACTGGTAAGGAGATTGAACCAATCGAGTTAAAAACTTGGCCAGAAGCCGTGGCAATAGAGATCCGCTGACTTTCCTCCAGCCGTGCACCGTACTTCATCATAGTTACATGTGCGTTGCGGCCGATGATAGACACTGCAGATCCGGAGTCCAGCAGACCATACATCTCCCTACCACCACAACTAGGGAGTGACACCTTTATATAAGGGCGGGGATCGTTACGAGGCCTAGTGCCGAAGATCGAAGAGACTTGATATGTTTTGAAAAATTTTTTTATAGTTATGAGCCACTGTCTCCAGGATTCCATATCTGTCTTATTCTCATCTCTTCGGTCTTCTGACACTAGTTTTTTGAAGGCCCAGGGGAGTTATCCGACGAGGACGCTGGGACCCTATCCCTGCAGGAGCTACAATTTTTAAAAGCGACACCCTTCTGACCGCAACCAACGCACTTTGGGACGAAACCGCTCTTAGGTTTAGATGTGTAGCCTGGGGCACAATCTGGACACGAGCGCTTAGTCACGCCTTCTTTCCCGCAAGCAAAACAATAGTTATTGGATTTTGGCCTACCAGGGGGAACTGACATCGCCGCCACTGCAGCGTGCACCAATGACCTCGGCTTGCCGTCCTTCTTGGCCGCTTGTTGGTTGTAGTTGAACTCTGGGGCCATTGTCAACTGTGCTGGCTCCTTGAAGGCGTTCTTGCGCGCGAGCGAGTGCTCGTAATTCCGGCACCTAACCTTGAGCTCCTTCATTGAGCAAATGGGAGGTCCTCCCGCAATAAAAACGTCGTAACACGGTCTGATGTTCTGAAAAATTATATTTAACTGCTGCGCCTCGGACAACGGCGTAGACAATCTCGCGAACATGCCTTGCATGATCGCAAGGTAAACCACTATACCCTCGTTTTCCCCTTGGGTCCGCGCACGAATCTCCTCTAGAAAACGAACATCAAAATTTGGAGGGTCGAAGTCCTCCAAAAAAATGCACTTTAATTGCTGCCACGATGTGATGGTTGCACGTACGCTACGGAACCAATGAAGCGCATCACCTGTGAAGAACTCTGGCGCCAAACTTAACAATTTTTTATCCGGAATTTCCCGAGCTGAACGGACTTCCTCCATCCGCTCTAAGAATGCACGAGCACAGCTCTTCCCATCGAATTTGATTTTGATGATATCTAGGGCGTTAGAGCGGTCACATGAGACCCTAATTCTTTCGACGGGCATGTCACGTGAAACTGGCTCGGTAACAGGTTCGTTCACCACCAACGTTGGTGCAACCTGCGGCGATTTCAAGAACATAAACTGGTTGTCCTCGAGTACCACCGGTGTTCTCAATGAGGGGCTCCTAGCTGCGTACGGGTTTACTATATTTTTAAATTGAGCAGAACAAGAATCGAAGAGCTGTTGTACCTTCGCGATATCGGTGCTCTCGTCCTTCGTGGCAGGCTTCTCCAACCTCCGAAGCCTAAAATATACGTGATTGAGAAAAGTCAATGTACGCTCGTATAGAGATCTATTATCGTCTGACTCCGTTGACAATGTCTCGATGTTGTCCGACACCTTCTGTAACGTAGCCTCGATCCCTATCAAATCGTCAGCTAGAGGGTAACACGACTCGACAACAGAATGAGCCGGGTATTCCTCGAGCGACTTCTGCAGCTGTACTCTCAACGTATCTACCCTATCTGCAGGTAAGAGTCCTCTAATGGCCACTTCATATATTAATTCCGCCTTATTTAATTGTAAGTATTTTATTTTACGGTCAGCCATGCTTCTGTTCGGTGGGCTATTAAATCAATACAAATCTACGCTAAAGTAGCTGAGTTGGGAGAAATTCCCCTATAACTAAAATACTAAAATTCGTTATCTACTTAATATTCGATAGCTAAAATACAATTATGTCAATACCTGGTCGCGAGTTCGGCAATCAAGGTAGTATAATTTTAAAATAATTCCTGTATGGGAAGACAAACACAAAATATATGGGTACCCTCCCTTGTGCTCGGGGACTCTAAAAGAAAAAAAAGAAAAAAAAAAGAAAAAAAAATTTGGAAGGTGGGTTGCTTAAAACCCTTGGTTTTTGGTGGGCTCCTACCACCTGCCTAACCCAACGAGAGGCAACTGGATGCTTTCTAAGCTGTTTTTTCTCTCCCGACCCAGTACAGGAGTGAGCACAAAAGACAGTACCCTTACACACATACAAAGTAGCGCAACCGCTCACAGTAATCGACGTGGACGTATACCCTACAGACACTCTTTTTGTTCGGGCGCCAATGATACGGGGCCCTACGGGGTCAAGGATGAAGAAAACGATTGGTACGAGATCTACAACTTTAATCCGTAGGTCCTGCTTTACAATAATAAAACTACTCTAAGTAAAGGTCGAGTGTCGGTTCGGGTACGCGTACACGTCACTATAAACGGTTGGCTGAGTAATGTACTCAACTTGGGGTTCCGGGCTGGCCCCGTGCGAGTGTGACGTTGTCTTCCCCTCAAGGTCACCAGGCTTCGCAGCTGCAAGTTCGATCCGCGGGGTCGTCGCCAAGGCCGTCTTCCAGACGGTACGGAGCGGGCAGGCAACCTCAGCTGGTTCGGAGGCGGGCCGGTACGGTGCGGTGCTGCTATTACAGCCGGTATGCAGTGGACCGGTATTCCAGCCGGTACCAAGTTCTGGGGAGACAACCACACGATTAGGCACTGGTGCGTGAATCCAATGCACAGCGCCGGGCCCCAACGTATAATTTTCTACATGGGCCCTAAGGTCGGCGGCGCTGTACAATGGTAGGTACACATAACACAAATTACACAATAAACAAAGAAATAAAACTGGATTGTTCCGGAATTAATAATCGTAAGTACGTCTGTAACCCCGTTAACCACGGTTCAATCAACCATAAATAAATGGTTCAGTAATAATTAAACTATAATACATATATATGCTGAACCGTGGATTTAAAACGAGATTAAAATTCGACAATTTACATATTTTCAAAATGTGGGTATCCATAGAAAATTATGGCGAGATATCACCGTGTTGATTTTTCTCTTAGAATATGAACAATCAAACATTACAACTAATTGAATAGTTCTTAAGCAATTACTATATTCGGCTGTCTGTCGACATGTATACTCGCGACATATATTATGGACACACTTCATACAATAACTTTCTTACAACATTTTAACGATTACGATGTTAATCACAGTTTACTTTAAATTTAATTTAATTACATTTACACAAAGACAAACTACAGCTAGGTAACTACCGAACTCCCGACCGCAGGTAGGCAGGTACTAAAAATGAGCTATCATCACGCTTAGCTCCTAGGGGCTAAGCAGGAATGTTACACGCGAATGAAGATGTTATTTTACTTTATTATTTACGTGACTATCGTTTAATACTCGCGCACTGTTTATTAAGGACACTAGACTTACCCCTTATGTTGGGAACTGCTTACTTAACAAAAATAGTAACTAGTATAACCTTATAATAGAACTAGCAGAATCTAGACTATATGTTATCTAGGTTTTAATATTATGACGTTCGCGTTCAGATTATCACGTACCGCCGCGAAGTCTCGCGATAGAATGAGGTCTGCCGTCTACCTCGGCGCGAGCGCGGGCGTGTTTTTTTTCTTGTTGTCGGTTAGTGTTGGGCCCATCAGCCGATTCTCCGTTTGACGGAATGCGCTGATTGGTTATCAATGCGTGTGACTCATTTTATATGCGCGTTAGCACGATGCATTACCTTAAAAGGTAATGACCGCGTTCACCACCCAGTGATGGGGGTACGCGCCGCAATCGCGAGCTACCGGTATTTACCGTTTATTACTGCTATGTTCAAATGTTTTCATTTTTTATTACCGGAACCAGTGTTCACGTAACAGAGGCGCTTGGCAATCACTCTTTCGAAGAGCTTGCCCACCTCGTCGAGCAACACTATGGGCCGGTACCCAGACGGCTCGTCCGCTGGGCGTCCGTCCTTGCGGATGAGGACCAGTTTCCCCGTCTTCCACATCTTCGGAAACTGGCCCCGCTCCAAGCATGCGCTGAGGAACCCTCGCAGTCGGGGTTCGAGACCGTCTTCTCCTAGAGCTAGGACCCACGCACGGCCTGGAATGCCGTCGGGGCCCGGGGCGGTGTTCTTCTTGGCTCTAAGCCCTCGCACCGCCAGCTCTAGTTCTACCCAAGTGACCTCGGGCACGTCGTCGTCAATAACCACGCCGGGCGCATCAGGCGACCGAGGTGGTGGAGTCATCTGCGGCGGAACGTGTTCCGCCCGCGCCGGGAACAGGGATTCCACCACTCCTCCAAGCAGAGCCGGCTCGAGAACCTGGGTCAGGGGAGGGGCCCGGGGGCGCAGCTTTCCTCTTACCAAGTGGTAAGGCCGCCCCCATGGGTCCCGCTCCAGTGTCTCCAGCAGCTCCCTATAGGAAGCTGCCTTGGACCGCTTGATCTCCGCTCGGAGGGCATTCCTGGCCTCCCTGTATCCCTCTTGCAACTCCGCCACTAGGGGATCTGTGTCTGCGGGGCGGCTACGCCTCCTACGGAGCCTGGCCCACCGGCGGTGCGCGATCACGCAGGCTTGACGCAGCCTCGCGATCTCCGCAGTCCACCAGTAGACCCGGCGCCTCGGACTATAGGCTGGAGCCCTAGACATACCCGCATCGCAGACAACAGTCATGGCCTCCCGGAACCACGCCGCCTCGTCATCAATGTCGTCAGGCCTGTCCGGCACCATGGCCCAGGCCTGCACGGAGGCGGCTTCCAGGAGAGCATCCCTATTCAGTCCCCTAAGCACCCAGCGCGGCTCGCGTGGGGCCGGTGTGACCGGCGCATTACTCTCGGGAGGGGAGACATCAAACCGAACGTATCGGTGATCCGACAGTGTCTCCACCTCCACGACAACACGCCAGTCCCGCACACGTTGCGACAGCGAAGCGCTCGCGAATGAGAGATCAACGATCGAACTCGCCCCGCGCTCCGCCACCCAGAACGTGGCTTCGGCCCCGCGATTCTGGAGAACCAGACCGAGAGTAGCGGCCCAGCTCTCCAGAGCCCTACCTCGCGGGTTCGTGTGCCGGGACCCCCAAGCCTCAGACCAGGCATTGAAGTCCCCAAGCACAAGAACCGGGCGAGGGTGACAGGCATTGACGACGTCGGTCAGCCGCTCCAGCGACTGCCGATACTGCCCTATGCGTCGGTGTGATGCCGGCGTGAAGTAGACGGCCACGACCGCAATCTCCCCCACACGCGCCGCTACGATGCCATGCTCCCTTGCGATCACCACAAAGGGAGGGGCACCCGCAGCGGCGTTACGCACCAGTGCCGCCGATCCATCCAGGTCGACCACCCAGGCAGGCCCGGGGGGCCGGTGGGTGTACGGATCGGCGACAGCGGCGACGTGTATGGACCACTGTGCCATGCTCTGGAGCAGAAGAGCCTGAGCATCGACACCGTGGCCCACGTTCGCCTGCAGGATGCGGAGTTGGGGATCCATTATGGAACCATCTCCGCATCCCGCTGCGAACTATCGGCGGAACGCCCACCTCGTGGCTTCGGCTCCCCTCCGGTGCAGGCCTTGCTGCCAACCCGATGGTCGGCCGGTTTGCCCCCCGCTGCACACCTAAAACAGCGCAGCGGAGCCTCGCAACCACCGGCCCTGTGACCGGGCTGGCCACAGCGGAAGCAGCGGTCGCCGACCGTCACCTCCGCCGTGCACTGCACCCCCACGTGTCCGACCGACAGGCACCTAAAGCACCTAGCCGGTCGAGCCTGCAGGAGCTGTGCCCGCACCCCAACAACGCCGTCCACCACGAGGACCCGCCGATCAGCAGCCTTTTGAGCTGCCGCGATGGGGCAACCCTCCTTCCACCCATGGTCCCTCCAGCCATCCTGGCTATATGGACCGAATCGTGGGAGGTGTGCGCCGTACTTGCGGCTGCCTTTTCCGGCGCGCACTGCTTGACTCCCTACAAATTCTTTAATCCTGTCCCGAGCCCTCTCCCCGTTCTGGGGCGGCTGCACTATTCAGCGTTACGCCACCGAAGTGGCTGACGGCACTTGTGACGGTCTCGTCGCCCGCTCTGGTCCTTTCCTCCTGCTCACGCCTACTCCTCATCCTGCTCCAGGCGTGCGCGAAGTCACGCAGCCGGCGGAAGTTGGCCTCTGAGCCAACGAGATCGCAGTAATATGCAGGCCCCTCCGCTTCACGAGTGATTGCATTCATCATCTTGGCCCTAATTTCCGTGTAAAGGGGACATCGCCACAGAATGTGGTCTCTGCTTTCGTCCTCTTCCCCACAGTAGCATAGGCTTTCCTCGCACAACTTCATCTCGGACAGTCTCTTTCTGAAGCATCCATGACCAGTCAAAATTTGGGAAACTTGGTAGTCCGGCTCAACCCAGGTAGCCCTGAGTCGAGCCAACACGTCCGGGAAAAAACAGAAGAGATCCCTACCTCGTTCCTCACCCTCCCATCTCTGCTGCCAGGAGGCAACAGTCTCCATCGAAATTTGTTTCCTCCCTGCTCTGAACTCGTCCCGGTTAAGGTGCCGAATGTCGTCCACTCTGCCAGCAAGGGCGACCTCGAGGTCGGCAGGCAACACTCCAGCCAAGACCGGCAATGCCGCTGAGCTAGTCGACCGGTAGGCTTTGGTAAGCAAAATTAGTGCTGGCCGTTGCGTTCGCAATAGTGGGCTTTTCACCACGTGCTGGGTCGTTCGTCTCCACCAGCACCCGGCCGCATACGTGATTGTAGCGGCGTAGGTTCCTCGGTACAGGACCCTTAAGGCTCTGTATCGAATTCCCCAGGATGTGGCAGACACTCGCGACATCTTCCCGAACGCATCTGCGGCACGTTGACCCATGGTACGGGCGTGTTCCCCGAAGCTTTGGCCTGCATCGACCACCACGCCCAGCACTCTGGTAGACAACACTCCTTTGACTGATGTTCCGTCGAGTCGAATTACGGGTGGACGGCCGGGCAGCTTCCCCTTCAAAGTCATTGTGAATGATTTGCCGGGGGAGAAACCCAGCCTGTTCCGTGCACCCCATTCCTTTATTAATGCCATGGTGCAAGAGGCCGAAGCCTCAATGCCGGCTCGAGAGTTTGACTCGACGAGAACTGTTACATCATCGGCATATGCCACCAAGTGCACTCCGTTAGGGTATGGTAGGCGAAACAGGTCATCCATGAGCAAGTTCCACAGTGAGGGTCCCAACACCGAGCCCTGCGGGCATCCCATGGTTGCAGACTTCCACATGACCTCCCTGCCGACAAAGTACCCGGCTCGACGGTTCACGAAGTAGCTCACCAGCATCCTGTAGATGTTAGGTGGGCATCCGCTGTTCTTTGCCTTCAGCAAGATCATGGGCCACCACGCATTGTCGAAGGCACCGGAAATGTCGAGAAATACGGCCTGGACATACTTTGCCGGGCTAGTAGCGACTACGTCCTGAAGGGTCCGCAGTGCAGATAGAGTAGATCGACCCCGAGTGAACCCGTGCTGGCAGGGGGAGAGGTTGTTGGTGATGCCTGGGGCGCATTTTAGAATAACCCTCTCCAGAATCTTGCCCAGAACAGAGAGTAGCGTGACGGGCCGATACGCTTTGGGATCGGTTAGCGGTTTGCCATTGCCTTTCGGAATGACAATGAGCCTCCCGTCCTTCCACGTATCAGGGAAAGTGCCCTCTTCGACGCAGAGACCGAATAAACGCGTTAGCTCGGAGCCAGCTGCGAGCCACACATGTTTTACTATGCGGGCCGTAATCCCATCCATCCCCGGAGCTGTGTTGGGCAGATCCCGGACTAATTTCCCCATCTCTTCGATAGACAGAGGAGGCGCGTCCCGACCCGCGGGCGCACACGCCGCCATGATGCGGACCTGCCGGTGATAGACCGTGTCACGCGAGATATCGTCGTCAGGGCATAGGGCCCCCACCAAAGCTCCCATGGCGGCGCGCGCGTCACCGGCGTATCCTTCCGCGAACTTGATCCCATTTATGACGTTTGATGGCGCATTGATCCTGCCACTTGCCGCTCGGTACGCAAGTCCCCAAGGGTCCAGGTTCCCGGAGCCTGCCAGTTCCCGGAAGAAGTCGGTCTGCGCCTTCTCCATCATAGCCTTATATCTACTGTGGCACGCCTTGTATTCATCTTTCGCCCTGCCTGCATCCGTCCCCACACCTCTCTTTCTATGCCTCTGCCAA
Source organism: Eilema sororculum (assembly GCA_914829495.1). NCBI lineage: Eukaryota > Metazoa > Arthropoda > Insecta > Lepidoptera > Erebidae > Eilema > Eilema sororculum. The sequence continues at coordinate 9,106,059 of OU618532.1, forward strand.
ACCTTTCGCGCCCTATTTGTCCTTTTACGCATGTCGTCCAGCTCAGGCGACCACCATTCATATCCCGACGCTTTATCTCTCTTAACCCCTAGACATTCAATCGCCGTTCGCACTATCAGATTGGTAAATACCTTGCTTACCACGCACGCTGACTTCCGCCAATCAATTTCACCCACCCGCTCGTGGATGAGGTCCCGGAACCGTTCCCAGTTCACACCGCGATCCCGAAATCTCAGAGGGACCTCCGCCGGCTCCGCGGCGGCAGCGGGTTCACGCGTGCCACATATCCCGAACGTAATCAATCTGTGGTCCGTGTTGCAGACGCAGTCCCTGACCGTCCAGTCGGCTATACGGACCCCACCGCTAGTTAGGGTGAGGTCAATGTTTGATTCCCTGTTCTCTGTTGAGAAGGTGTAGGGTTGATCCGCTAAGTTCCAGAGAACGAGGCCATAGCCGACTATAAAGTCCTCCATTAGCTGCCGCTTGCGAGTCTCCTCTGGGCCTCTTCCTACGAAATTGCGGTCAGGGCAATGCCACATGGGTGAGTGGGCGTTGGTGTCGGCGCAGATGAGGAGCCGGTGCCCTCGGAGAGCGGCGACCACCGCCTCCAGGTGCCGGAGGTGCATGGCGATGACGTCCTTGTACTGGAAGTACGCACTTATTACGTACAGGTTCGGGTATATGTGGCACACGGTGCAGTGGTCGGTGCTCAGGTGGCGCAGCAGTGTCACCGCCAAGTCCGGACGCGCTATGAAGATGCCACATTTGGGAGCGGCGCTGGCCGTGACAAAGGCCATGTTCCTCGGCACTGGAACGCCGTCCTGGGGATGCGCATAAGGTTCTTGGACCAGCACAATGTCCAGCCCCAGCTCCCCGGCGATTGCTGGCAGCTCTCTTATAGCCAGCTGTTTGCCCTGCAGGTTTACCTGGCCGATAGATAGAGCGGGTCTCCTATCCATAATTGATGGTTGAGATGCTTCGCTCCTCCGCGTGCTTTCGCGCCGGGCATTCCCGGCTATTCGTGCGGTGGTCCAGCTCCTGCCCTTTCCTCCCCAGCCTCTTACAGGTGGCGCAGCACGTGTGGGTCGCTAGGCACTCCTCGTTCTTGTGGCCTTCCTCACCGCATCGACCACAAGTCATGGACGTGGCCCTGCAGTACTTTTCCGGGTGCCCGTACATCTGGCACCTCCTGCAGCACGTTACACCGATGTGGTCGTTTATCTCGACCACATCCCACCCAATGTACGCCCTGCCCATCTTCTCCACGAGGTGCCTGCGCAGTTCCGCAGAGCACTCTCCCACCCACATTCTGCGCCCATTTCTCCGGGATCTGCTGAATAGCAGCTTTAGACTGCTCAAGTCGGTTTCTTGCCCAGTATTCTGATCCCTTAGGGACGATATTATTTCTTCCGGCTTCATATCGGCGTCTACCCCCACCAGCGCTATCATAGGGTGCCGCTCCCGTGGCTCCGCCAGTTTTAATGTAGGCGGGATAGCCGCCTTCAGCGTGTCCGCATCCTTCTTTGACGTCGTCTCGACCAGAAGACCGGCGTTCCCAATGCGACGCACTCCGTGTACCCTAATGCCTAGCCCCACCGGGTTGATTGCACTCCGGAGCACCTTCCTCGTGTCGTCGGCTGTCTTTAGTTCCTCACGCTGGTCCTCCGCCGGGTACACCGCAACCACCGGTCCCATTCGTCTTGGGATCGGTGCAGGGGCCGCGTCCTTACCTAATTTAATGGCGCCGGCGTACGAGCGCGGGCCCGGAGCTGTTGCTGGCGCCAGTGGCGTGATTGTTGACTGCTGATTTGATCCCATATGGGCACTTACCCTTCCTTCGGCAGCCACCGCGCGCAGCTCCGCCGCCGCCAGCCGCGCTATGAGCGCAGTAATGATCGCTCCCGCCGTTGCCACATGATGGCCAATTCCTGCGAGCTCGTCCTTATTCAGCTTGCTCGTCTTGGACCGAACGGATTCCATTATCCCCACCGTGGCAGCATTAGCGTGGCTGGCCAACTCCGCGTACCCCGCCGAGGTGAAGTCCGGTCCTGGTGATGGCATTCCAAGAAGTGGGGGGGCCGCGGCGTCCGTCGGCCCCGAAGGAGTCGCAGGAGTTTCTGGGGCCGCGCTGGTTGAAGGCCCGGTCAATATCCCGCCAATGGGAGGGGCGGTTGGGCCCTTGCGCGTGACCTGCACACGCCGTCTGACCGCATCCTGAATTTCCTGGGGCGAAGTGAGCGGCCGCTTTCCTGCTGGAGGCAGTTGTTCCGGGGGTGGGGGGGGGGGCGAGGTGATAGGGGTGCTAAAGGCACCAGGTGGGGTCCGAAGCAGCGACTCCCGCGGGCGGAAGCCGGCCTCCCGGATCATCTCATCCATAGCTTTTAGTTCGGCCTCCTTGGCCGCCATTTGCTCCTCCAGCATACGCCTGTAGAGCTCCTCCTGCTGGCTCATTCTGACGGGTCAGCAGGGACGATTTCCCAAGAGACGGGGGGGGGGGGGGGCAAGACGGGGGCGGGGGGTACCCGAGAGAACCGGCAATATGCCGGGCAGTATAAGTGACACAAGAAATAAAATAAAAAAATCAAAATAAAAATTAAAGAGGAAGGGGGAGGTTGGTGGGGCGGGGGGGGGGTGTGACCCCTGTCGGGGTGTTCCCAGTTGCACCACTGATGAGTTTCCGGCGAGAAATTTTTTTTGGATTTTTCACTGGTTAGACTCGCCGGTGGGATAAACCTCTTGTTTCAACACCTACAGTGATACACGAATCACTCAACAGCACCAGTCACAGTGAAAAGTACAATTTTATGAAAAGTCTCACCAATCGTCCTGACGAGTCTGGGAGCGCCGCAGGCGAGCCGTCCGCCGTGCGCAAGCCTTACAGTCACCACACACTACACTGCACTTATGTGGGCTTTGATGGCAACACTACAAAACCACAGTTTCACAACACTGGGGAAGAGTGTCACTGTCACTTTGTGTCAATCTGTCACTAGTACACTAATTCTAATAAGCGTCACTGTCGCAAGAAGCGTCACTTTCGCTAAGTGACAGCTGTCAGCACTGTCAGTGCCTGACAGCCGTCAACTGTCACTGCACTTCACCAACACTCTGTCCCGCTCCTTAGCCAAGATGGCCGCGGCCTCTTATGGGCGAATGCCCAAGAGAGAACGAGAGGGGCCGATTTTGCACGTACACTACGTCACACGCGATATTGCTTCTCGCTCCGATTTAAAGATGGCCGCCTGCTCTTATGGCAAATTGCTCAAGAGGAAACGAGAGCGACCGATTTAGAATAATTTAAATCTCGAAAGAGCTCCGCGCGCGCGCGACACGTCCGCACCGTACGAATGCGGGCGACGAGATTGGGCAGCCGACAACTGCCGCCCCCTGTCCGCGACGGCCGTAGCGTATTGCTCCGACCTTAACCGCCTCCAGGGGGCAGCCCCCGGCCTCCGCCACGGTGGCCCGAATTTCTTCGGCCGTGATGGAGTCGTCCAGGCCCGAAATACGCAGTTCTGCGCACTTGATGGGCCTGGATACCCGGACGTCGGCTGCGTCCAGCGTCTCCCTTAGCTGAGCCGCTATGGCATCAGCCTGGGGACCGCTGGAGGCGCCAGGGACCTGGATGAGGCGGGCCCCCGTCCGAGTCTCCGTGACTCGGAGGGGCTTCGCCAGCTTAAGAGACCTCATATCTATGAAGAGGCCTCATAGATATGAGGTCTCTTAAGCTGGCGAAGCGGCTTCTTAAGAAGGGCCCGCCTCACCAGGTCGGGGTATTGCACGCCCCTCTCCGTGGCCTCCGGCGTCATCGTCAAGACGACAGCCGTGGTGCGGGGGACGCGCAGCCTTCCCGGCGCTCCCTTCGCGGCAGCCTCGGCCTTCTTGGCCTTTTTGGCTGCCCTCCTCTTAGCGTTCCGCCTCTTCCGGGTTTCGCCGACTACCTCCCAGCCTCCTGCCGGTGAGGCGCCTGTAGAGGCAGTCGGGGCCGGAATCGAACCTGGGGCCAGGGCTGGGGCTGGGGCAGAGGACGTCTTCCCCTTGCCCTTCCCCTTTCCCTTGCCCTTGGACTGGGCGCCCTGCGCGGCAGCGGCCGGAGCAGATGGCACAGCGGATGGGCTGCTGGCCGACTCCTGCGGGGTCCCCGTCGCTGCTGGGCGACCCCTTTTCACTGCTCCGGCATACCCTGTAGGCGACGCCAGGGGCGGACGGCGGATAGAGTCCATGATGGACTCCAATCCGCGCTTTGTCCGCTCCTCATGCGCCGCTTGCCGCGCCTCCTGCGCCGCCTGCGCTGCCTCCAGCCGCCTTTCCATGGCGGCCAGAGCCGCCACGACGGCCGCCAGCGGGTCCGCGGGCTGGGCCGGCATCAGCACCGGCGGCTGCGGTCGGACAGGCGATGACGGTGGCGACTCCAGCCGCAGCGGTGACCTCGACCGCACCGGCGACACCGACCGCACCGGGGATGCCGGCCGAGCCGGCGGCTTCGGCCCCGCCGGCTGCGTGACTGGCTTCCGCCCCGCCGACCGCGTGACGCGCACCTCCGGCAGCCCGGCGACGATCTTCTGCAGGTCCGCAAATTTGGCCGCCATCTTGGCCATCTCCTTGCGGTACTCTGCCGCCTGCCGCTCGGAGCTCTCGATGAGCTCGACCTGCCGCCTGCCCAGTTGAGCCCGGTCGCTGCGCGACTCAGCCAGCTCCGCTCTCAGCAGGCCAAACTCATCGACGAGGCGCGTCGTCGCCTGTCGCAGCCGGATCTCTTCCGGCCCCAGGGACCCGGTACGGGCCCCTAACACAGTCTCCAGAGCCTCTAGTACCTCCCTAGAAGTAGGGTCGGTACGAGGCATGGGCGCCGCCGAGGTGGAGGGACTCGGCGGCACTTCAGCGTCCCTCAGGGCCGGGACCCGTGAGGAGGGCGTTTGAGGGGTGGCTCTCTTGCCACCCCGCGTTTTTCCCCTGCCGATCATTGCAGCCTTGGGCGGGGGGGAATTTTCGCTCCCGCTGCCGTCGGTGGAGGACGAGTCAGTCACTGTGACTGCCGTGTCTGTCTCAGCCCTCCGTGGAGGAGGAACTTTCCTATCGCCGTTCCTCCTCCGTGCAGATTTCCGGGTCTGCAGACCCACCGGGCTGTTGGCCCTGCTCCTCTCTGTGGCGGTGTCGAATTTATCCGTCGCCGCCGCGATGTTCTTGGACGCGACCTCCGCGTCATGGCGCTGCGCGACCTCCGCGCAGACTGTTTCGCTAGGTAAGGGGGGGGTTTTATGTGTATTAGAAGTATGCATAAGGTTCCCACGAGCATGAGACGAACTATACTACACTTTCCGGGTGACGCTCATTCCGAAAAGCGGGGTAGATACTGTGGAGGTCCCCTGGTGTCCACAGGTTTTAATCGACTTCGCTGTCGGGTTTTAGAGACTTTTCCTTGTCGCGGGCCGGCCAATTAAGGCAAGCCCCGCGGCCTCCAGGATACCGGCGTACCGAGTGTGGCTAGCACTCAGATCGTTGTCGATATCTAGGAGGTTACGCGACGCGGGGGAGCAGCCAACTCTCCCAACACCGACGGTGGCACGAGTGCCTGTCGGCCCCTGCGCGAGCAGTGGACCGACCCGTCCCTGGATCTCACGGAACCCTTGCCTCTCCCCTGTCCCCTCTGAGAGCAGAGGGATACTGGGAGCGACTAGCGGGAACCGGATCTCTCTCCGCGGGCCTTGAAGCCCCGCCACACCACGACCCCGTCTGGGTCAGCTAGCCCTCAAAAGGGCTGTTTGAACGGAAGGAATCCTACGGATCCCTTCCCGCGGGCCTTGCAGGCCCGCCATACCACGACCCCCTCTGGGTCAGCTAGCCCTCAAAAGGGCTGTTTGAACGGAAGGAATCCTACGGATCCCTTCCCGCGGGCCTTGCAGGCCCGCCATACCACGACCCCCTCTGGGTCAGCTAGCCCTCAAAAGGGCTGTTTTAATGGAAGGAATCCTGCGGATCCCTTCCCGCGGGCCTTGCAGGCCCGCCATCCCACGACCTCCTCGTGCAATGAGGTCGGCCGTTGGGTTATTCGTCAACGGCCAACAGAACTCCTAAGGTGGGAGTCTGTTAGCCGTTGTCCAGGATGCACCAGCCCCTCCACTTCCGCTCCCCAGGACCGCAGTCCAAAGGGGGAAGAAACGGAAAGGCCAACGTGGAGGTTACCCAACCCGCACCCCCTGTTCCCGATGTCGGATTATTGAATATGACAGGTATTCTTCCCCCTACCTTCTTTCATTTTTTGTCCGGCCCGGTCACAGACTACCACAAGAGCTAATTAAGCAGGTGTGGGTGTCATGTGGGAACTGACTATAACTTTCATACAGAGACTATAATAGCGACTAAAAGTGAGTAAATTTATTTTGTTTTTAGTATCTGTGGTTATCGTGGCAATGGATATTATATCATCTGCGAAAATTTTATTTATCTATTGATCGTGGTTCATAAGATACAGCCAGACCGAGGAGTCTGAACAATAGTGTTCTATTTTTAACCTTTCAGATATGGAACCCTAAAAAGTACTTTCTCAGCCGAATGCAATTTAAACAACTCTTCCACTTCGTCACCACGTTTCCTTGATGTTTCATCGTTCAATAAAACCTTAGAATCTATCTTTTCCGCCACATCGTCAGTCGTTTACGATATTTAAGAGTACTTAAATTAAACGAACCGAACTGATTCCGACTTCAACTTGGATTGTCTTTTTATGGTTTTGTAATAAATTTAACCCGGAGCGATTAAGTTGTAAAAAGTTTCGACACAGCGTTACGATCGTAACGCTGTATCGTCGGCTTACCAATAAATTTGTTGGTAAAGTTATAAAATAAATTGCCCGAATAAGCCGATCTGGCAGCTTATCTGAATGAAACTTTGAATATATTAGCACTCGATCTAGTTACGTAATACCGAGAACACGGACGTATCTGTATACTGAACGCAGTTAATGTCAAATGTGTGTTCCGCCCTTATACGTAGGACCCATTGATATTATAGTACACATAATGCTGAAAATAAATAAGAATTCATGTGGCTAGTACCTATATAGCCATTTCTACCCTCAGTTATGCTGTGGCCACAGTACCGTGATATACCAAAAAATACCGCCGTAATTTTAACAACGCCTAAAGTAAAGCCAACGAAGCGAGAGAAAAAAGGTAAACAAAGTTTCAGCGGTTCCAAACATTTTTATTTCGGGCCCCATACGCCCACGGAGCTCCCGACACTAATAGGTCACCGGGGCCCATACTTACACCTACGGAGCCTATATAACTATGGGACCCATACAACCATATACCTCAACGCTCAAGGGCGTTCATACTACCATAAACCATAAATTTTTCGACCTAAATAAAAAAAATAGCCACCATAAATATTTTCGTGGCCCAAGCAACGGGCATTTTGTTAACTCAGAAGAATGTCTACTAATCACCCTCTGACGATATTTGCACGCATTATGTCAATTCTATATCAAACGTCAAATAACATAGAAGAATATCATACAGCAGTATTACAATAATAAACACATTTTTTTCTAATTCGTATTCCAAATTCAAAATTTAGACATGGCGTATGTCTGATCAGCTATTTTATATGGTGGTTATGTATTCTTAAATTTTCTAATTTTCCGCGCAATTTTCTTCATTTTTTCTTTCTTATGAACCTTCTCCTAACAATAACGAACACAACAAAAAAAGAATTAGTGAAATCGGTCCAGCCGTTCACGCGTGATGTCGTGACCAAGGGAAATAGGGATTCATTTTTATATATATGTATATAGATTGGCATACAACTGACTAAAACCACACGTTAGGCATCGTCATCATTCTAAATCGGTTAGTGTCACGGGTTGGCTGAACTGGATCAAACACGGTGGAATTCCACGTTGCATGACTGAAATTTCCGATTTCTATTCAAAAATATGGACTCTACGGATATAAATACCAAATTTTTTATTCTAACAGAATTGTAAATCTTTATTTCAGTAAAGCCCAAATTAGTTAAATGCTACATTATCCTGTATGTGTTTAATATCAGAATAACAACTTTTTTTATTAATAATATAAATGTATGAATAAATCCATCAACATTATGATTCATTTCTAATAGGAATGCTATTGAAAATGCGATCAAATAGAACTATTTACTATATTAAGTAAATATTCCAATAAATACCAATCGATAGGCTTTTGCGCTGTATTGATTTAACACAAAATTATGTTTAAATTTGGTCCACTAAATAGAGCCATCATTAATTATCTAATATTACAAATTGCTCAATGCCCGTTTGAACGTTAAACATTGTTATATAAATGAACAAAGTAACGCTGTACTAATGAACTATACTCGTAGTACTAGCTACAAGTGCTACGAACGCTACGGCGTAGCAATTACGAGACAGTCCAGTATTTCATTAATTTCACCAATTATATTGGTAGTCATTTATTGCTACAGAAATATTACTACAGGTTTATATAAACTAATTTTAGTAATTAATGAAATAAAACAATTGTTATGCTAGTTTTATAAATTTAAATTAGAAACCACACTGACCTCAGAAAGTATGTATGGGATTTTGAATGTCCTTAACGTATTCCGATAGCTTAGTTTGGTCACTTTTTGTTCTATGTCAATATTGTCTAAAAAAATTAAGCTAAGATCAAAATCTCTCCTCTGCTAAATAGAGACGTGCGTAGAAGCACAACATGCAAAATAAATGGCAACTAGATCCCATTTCTGACCGACCTAAACTTATGGTGCCAATGAGGTGATCAATTTCATTGATAAAATCCTTACCAACGCTGTGGATCCTTAGCTTCGTGGTGAGTGGCAGGTTTATTCAACCATCATCGCGTGAAAGAGTGACTAACACCCATTCTCATAACCTTTCACAATCCATACTAATATTATAAATGCGAAAGTAACTCTGTCTGTCTGTCTGTATGTTACGCTTTCACGCCTAAACCACTAAACCGATATTGATTAAATTTGGTATAGAGGTAGATTACAACATGAGAAAGGACATAGGCTCATTTTGGTCGCGATAACCGGCATTCACGCGGGCGGAGCCACAGGCAAAACTAGTTTATAATATAAGTGGAATGAGTTAAAAGAATATTTCTCGTTTTAAAAATCACGATCGCTATTCCAAGAGCCAAGTGTCAATCAATCAAGCTGATGCTCGTAGCAGGGCGCAGTTACATAACACCCGAGCGTATACTGCTCCTTCTACAGACTGTACAGTACTTCTCTGAATCGGGTCGTTAGGGTGTGGACTAACATCTTTGAGACCCAAGCCAACTTCTCCTGTTGGTTGATGCACCTGGTAAACGACTTTCCTTACCTTGTTGACGGCTTAGACAGATTTTCGAAATTGTCTCTTAGCAAACAATGCAACTGGGAAATCACTTCCTTTCATGCTCAGAATAGGGGTGCCTGGCTAAGTAGTAACCGATTAGGTAGGTAAGCACATTGCAAGGTTTAACAATACCAGCCTATTTAGTGTAACTACGATCCTTTCAGGGCCTGACTAAATATATGGTCATGGTGCCTTTGGACTGTCTGAAAATATTGTAACTAAAAGGTCAATACCGAAAATTCTATATCAGGAATGAAATCTCATCACAGTGCACAATCGTGTAGTATCAAATGAAATTCACCACAAAACAACGTCACTACAATATGTATTCTACTAATCGGAACAAAACCACATAATAGATAGAACTTGTGTATATACTCAATTACAATAACTACGTGTAGCTAAAGCGTTAATTACAACAGTTATTTATATGATCGTCTCATTGCTAACGTCAACATGCTTAGAGAATTTGCTCAACATAATTATAATTATTATTTGTAACAATATAACTGCTTCACTGTGTAAAATGTTAATTAATCTAAATTAATTGCTCTATTTCTACAATGTTCTGAGTAAATTTGAGTGTTGACGTAGATTTGTTTATAATGCATCAAAGCCCAACTTACTCAGTAACACTCGAGGTGAGATCTTCGTGCTAATAGTTGATATACATGTTAATGGTCTAACTATCATGGATAACCAAGATCGTGTGCGAAGTGGAAACGTGGAAGCAGAAAGATGGAAACCTGAACTCAGATGCGGCCGGGACTGATTAAAATCCTTAACTATTACCAATATTCGGTGTACGGTGAAGAAGCGGCGAAAGCGGACGAGACTCGCAGAACTCGCTGCCGAGGTCGCTGAATGACCTCCGTCCCATATGAGCGCGGGCCTGAGGGTGACGGGTGGAGCCACCTATCACCCTTGCAGAAACAGGCCGAGGCGGCCGGGGACGGCTTGGGGCCTCCGTGGTCCCCCTTCCCGAGGAGGGCCATTCCGATAGGGATGTCCGACGAAGTGCGAGGGATTTGTCCAACAACCTCAACTTCGGCTTTGTACTTCGACCCACAGATGGCGTGTGTTATTGTCGGTTTGAGTCCGACATGACCTTCCCCACCGGTTCCGGCAGGGGGGTAAGTATCCGCGGGGATTTTCCGCAAGTAAAAAAAAACATATTATCCATTTAAGGTTACAAAGATCATACATGGTCCATACAGGTCATATATGCATTAAAAATACTTATCCAATGGAATTCCTTCAGTGCTCTTCGAAGGTATAGGTAAAGTTCTAAATACCATTTGGTCCATATCACCAACACAAAAACATAAAACATTGAACCATTAAATTTCTTAGAGCAGCCCATAGTTGCAACCGGTTCACCCACCCAACTGACCCGACAGCTGACTTGTTGACAGCTGAGCTGACTCGTTGCAAATTGTTTAACGGTCTCGATGGACGCTGTTTCACGCCTCGTTTAAAGGATCTGGTATTGTGAGAAAAGGAAGAGAGATAAAAGGTTTATAACTTCCATAAAACAGCATATTGCTGTCAAGCCGCGACATTCGCACCGAAAAAGTGTGTTTAAAGAGCGTAAATAATTTGAAAAGTAAACATTCTGTGTGCTCATTCTATATATTTAATCTATGCCGTCCGTCTTCGCAGCACTTGACAGCGTTCTTATTGTTTTTTTTACGTCTGCGCGATGATATATTTTGTATTGTTTACAGCATTTTATAAGAAAGGAAATTTACAATACTTTTTTCTTTTCAAAAAGTGTTTATATTTCATATTTAGTTGTGTTCACACACAACGTGTGAACATAACGAAACATTTTGAAGAAAAGAAAGGGTTTCTTGGGTATATCAATAGAGCGTACAGTTAGTGCTATATCGATAGATGCCGGTTCAATTTCCATTTATTACAAGTTATTAAATTTATTTCATATCTGTGAAATTAGTCCTTTTCTCCATCCTAATCGTGTCATAGTATCCATATTATAGAATCATTTCTATAAACAATATAATTAGATTGTTGTGAAAGTCTTTAAAATGCAATCCAACTTTATTGGTCTGTGGTCGGCTGTAGTGAGCCTTTGAAGTGATAATCTTTTGTCTACCAGTTACTTAACTTAAATGACACCTATTTGTGGGTCGAACCCTTTAATGGATTAGTGAGAACATTGACACAGATTTAAGTTTAATTTGTTAATGACAATTTAATCAACTTGCGTCTTCTTAAGTGAACAAAATTTGATTATCTGAATCACAATCTCCTACTTATGGATTGAACCTCTTACACTAGCATTTTAATGCCAGTAGTAATGACAACCTTTTACATTATGTATTTATTGGAATTTCATAAAGAGCTAATAAATTAGTTCTACTGAACATTTCACCTATAAAGGATAAAAATAAGGGATGACTTGGGACTATTCGAATAATCATTTCTGAATTAGGTGCCCACAGTCTCTTTTTAGTGCACGTACTGTACGTACGTACTTAAACCTGAAGCTACAATAAACATAATTAAGATTCCACACAGGGCAAACCAATTTTTCGTACAAAAGTAGTTTTGCTACTTATTTCTAAAAGTCTGTAGATCCCTTAAATGTAGCGCTGATGAAAGATTGAGACTACAGAATGGTTTTGAAAACATTCAGTTCGTTATATCTTATTATTCTGCCAACTACGTCAATTTTAGGTCTAGTTATTATTTTCAACTACGAGCTGATGAAAGGAAATATTTAGTTTCGAATTTCAGATAATTGTAACGCTTGTACAAACATGATGCTTATGAACCCAGTCTAATAGCTTATAGGTTACCACTCTTTATATCAACGTTGATCTTGTCAAATGAAGTACTAAAGCATGGAAATATAAAAAATGAGATTTAATTTTGTCTCTTTTTACTTGCAAACTAGAAGATCCAAAGAGCTTTGGTTCAGAAAGGATAGTGTATCAGAAGTTGTGTTTCGGCAAATTCTTATATAAATGTATCTTTATATTCAAATAATAAAATTCTTACTATCTATATTTTTTATGTAAACAAATACTTTTCCTTCACATGGAGGTGGAGCCATCTAACGAATACATGAGATGTTCTTCCCAACTATAATTTCCATTCTGTTCATCCATTTTTGCGTAAATGAGTATAAAATATACATATCATCATCACAAACTTACATATTTGTAAATATAATGATGTAGGAAATATAATGATATTATTGCAACACCAATACCTGTAGGATATTAAAAAAGTTTAATAAAATTTTCGATATACCTTTAAGTCCGTTCTACTTTTTACACCTTGTTACATTGTTAACGCGAACCAAACAGTACATAATAGAATATCAATCATTAGTTCCCATGACGAAGCACAATTCTTGAAGCAAACCGCATTTAAACGTACGTTAACGAGAGTTTGATTACAGATGATGTTTGCTAATTGTACCTTGTTAAAGTGCAATCGAAATAGGTCGTGTCTGAGTGTTGGATCGCTTGCTACTATGTAGGTGTTCACAGTTTTCTTAACAGCTTATTGGTGGCACTAGTGTAAGTAGAACTATTGTTACAATAACTGGCATCATTTGAGTTAAAAATGGTTCCGTACTATAATCTCGAAGTTCATAATATCTATCATCAATTTTAATACTCAGTGTTTCATCCGTCGGTCTTATGAAATTAGTTATTTAGTGCTTCGGGATTATGATACGTAAGCCCAAGATTACGACCAATTTTTTCCAAAAAGTTACTGAAATAATTTAGTTGCTGTTTTTATAAGGTACATGTTAATACGACTACACCACGCTTTGAAGTAAACTAAATGTAAAATCTCAGGAATAAGGGCTATCATTAATGCTACACGCACAGCTTACAGGACCCGGGACTTCAGGAAGATGGAATGTATTACCTAAGAACTCCATGGTAGGTACGTCCAAAAGATTAGTGACGGAATTATTTTATGCCATGTGAAGGTGATGAGTCAATCCCGCACATATTGTTCTGTAAAGGAAAGGGGAAAGTGGAACTATTTGGACAAAAAAGAAAATTCAAATAGATAATATAAGTATATTATTATGATTACATAAAAGTTTTATGTCTTATGTAATTGAAGTAAAATTGCGCTGTATTATGCACATAATATATTACTCAGTAGTAGTTCAGATTGTAGATGCTAATGTTAGATATAAGTACAGAGTCGGTCGATGTAAGGTCACTCACTGTACAACCGTAGATACGATTAAACGCATGAGTAAAACATAAGTGCATCTTCATTCCATCGCCCCCTCTCAACCCCAAGGACATCTACAAGATAATAGTCCGGTTGATTGAACTAAGGCAACTTTGGAACGAAAGTACTAAATACTAGCTTTTGTTTATTAAAATTATTTAGAATATTAATAATCTTTAATTAATTAACTTTAACTTTCGAGTTGTAGAATTCTTTGAGTTATGATTTACTTTGACGAAAATAGTGTATAAATTACTTATGATAGATATAAAACCAATTAATCAAATCAAATAGTATTCTAATATCACGAAGATAATATTTAAAATGAATTCAATAGATTAGATATTGCAATTATATATTGCAATCTCATTGAAAGGAATATACTCAAGTTTAGTATTTTATATTAATGCCAACATCTACAGCCCTCCAGCTTACGGACATTCAATGATTACCTTATCGTATTCACGAGACAAAAGGCTGGCTAACACTTCACCTGTCTTTTACAGCTGTGCTCACCTATTGTTTAAGATATTCCATGGGTATTTGACAGATGTGCTCATGTAGGAATCTATTCTGTAATAGATATCCTATGGGTCATTGACAATACAAGGATAAAGATAGAAAACGAATAAATGAGAATATTATAAATATATGTGGCTTCGCTCTGCATCTTCTATGGCCTATACTATGGGGAGCGCTCCGAGGAATTGTTCGGTTTGATCCCCGCCGCCATCGTTCCACGCGACAGCAGTTCCACATCACCATCTGGATGGTTGACGGTCTACAAATGTGCGTTTCTCGGGAAACTCTCTGGTACGCACAATTAAACTGTGGAATGAACTGTCGCCAGCGGTATTTCTGAACCAATACGACCTTCAAACTTTCAAGAAACGAGCTTACTCTCTTTTGAAAGGAAGGCAACGGTGATCGCTTACCATCAGGCGATGCGTCTGCTCGTTTGCCTACCTATTCTATATTTTTTTTTTTTAGAAATTGGCCCCTCGAATTCGTGACTGAATCGAACTAGCGCGCTATACCAAAAGTTTAACACGAATCCATTAATAATTTATCTTACCTTTTTACGAACGCCAGCTCCCTTCATCCCTTTAACCTTACCTCAAACTTTAACCTGTAAATGTCAAAACACGTGTCACAGTACGGAACTTTCTCCAACAAATTCAAGTACTAGAAGTAACTTATAACCTCCAGTCGGAGCTTATCCCACATAATCTCAACGACAAAAGGTCGAATGCCTTTGAAAGTTCCAGGAAGCAGGCATAAAATTTAATGTTTCCTTGTTACCTTGCTTTAAATAACAAATTGGTTTCTGCAAGATGTGCGAAGGAAAGTGAACAGTTGGCATTGTGCAATATTGTCAATTTGTATTTTTTGTTTCGCAATTAGATTGGTTTGTTGATTGTTAACGTTGGTACAAGTTCTATAGTACTTCTATCAACAGACTAACCGCAATTACTTAATAATATTGACAATACAGTACAATACATACTGCAAAATTATTGTATGTATATAACTCAATAAACATCAGTATGTAGTTTTGTCTATCAGTATTATTGCGTGGATGGATGTTCACGTGATATTGCGTATATGGGTATGCAAAGTGGTTTCCATACTCCGTTACTATACTCCGTCCATTATATTATTGTATTTTAGACAGCTCACTGACAGTGGTCGGTATAACTTTGTTCTAGCGTTAACACCTTAAAATCCTAACAAAAATTAGGCGCAAATACGTCATTTTTCATTGACAACGTCACGGCAGCCAGAAAGCAATTTTAGGGATGTAGTTAGTCCATCGACTGCGTTTTTATTATAATAACTTGAAAATGTCACAATCGATATCGACTACAGAAAATAATTCTTCTAAAAAATATTACATAACTGGCGGTTTTTAATCGATTTCTAAACAATAATTCGGATGTTAATAATATTTTATATTTGCATGATTATTACGGAAAAATGAATTTTGTAACTCCGTCATTATGTAGACGGATTGTCAAAATTCTTTTTTATTTGAAGGAGGTTTATTCCAAAATGGTCCCATTTAAATAGCATAATGATCTGATGACGGGCTTCAGAGACAGACCACGGAACTCTTCAATAAATACCAGGAAATCAGTATGTTGGAATATTCTTTTAGAAGTCAGTTGTTTTGTTTTGGAGATTAGCGTGTGCGTTATGGCCCACAATCGTTTTATAATACATTTGTAAATTGTAGGCATAGACACGAAATATCTACTGCTTTATTATTATGCACAGAAAGATGATAGATTATAATTCCACATGAAATCATATATTTATCTTAATATTTTCATTTATCGATTAATTATTATATTAATCGAAGTTTTTAGTTTTGTCGATATTTTTAAATTTTTCATGCAATCACTACTTCCATCTGTCTAAAGACAATAATATGATGGACGGGGTATAAGTACTTGCTAAGTACCATGAAGAGATGAATTTGCTGATTTCATCTAATCTTTGTGTATAAAATATAATGTGAATAGGTAAATAAAACAATTAAACTTGGCACGTTAAATTCAAAATTGTTATTTATTTCTTAAGTTCAAATGACAGATAATTACAATTTCTTATACATCGCTTACATATGAATACATTTCACATTATTTTTATTTACATTTAACATTATTGTACTCGATTGGTATACCATTTTATTTAATTTTATACTTTATCAACTGTGATAAATTCAACTATTAAATCCGATTTTCAGCTGTAGATGGATACTTAACACAAATTTAAGCTTACTGAAAAATTCTATCAGAATAAAGGCTTATTTAATTTTGGACGATATCTACGTCACAGAATCTTGTCTAAATACAATTCTATTTGTAGCGGTATCGGTTTTGTAGCGCAGCTGCTGGATATCACTCGATATGACGTCACGTACCGTGTTAATATTATTTTTATTACATTGAAACCTTTATAGAGCTAGTGTCACGCTTCCAATTTACAAAGGTACTGTCGTTTTTTTTTACGTTTTGATAATACACTAGAGTAATATTACAGAATTTGAGACACTAACTGATAAGCTATACAAATTCTTGCCATTTTTTTTCTGACGGACTACAAAAAGGCTATAGTTCCGTACAGCAAGACCGTGCGCGATGATTCGGTACAGTATCCACCGCTAACGTTCATGGCGGTATCTCGCTCTCACTTGTTTCATGCTCTTTCTTTCTCTTTCTGTACCTCGTCCCCCACTGCGAGCATCTAGGGAGCGATGTACCATGCATGGTCGGCCTATAGTTCTGTCATATAATACCTCTCTGAATAATTTCATTACGGATTTTAAGGCTGTTTAATTTTACTGGGCTGTTCATTTTTTAGTGTATTTATGGGCTACTAATATTCTCTTGATATACAGGAGTGACAGTGAGAGTTACAATGTAACTGTAAAATCACACCGATAACATGAACAATACCGTACAGAGTTAATTAAGTTGTTACCCTTTATGTAATGAGTCTTGAAAAAGGTTACGTTAATTAACTTTAGTAAAATACTTATTATTTCGGTTCAAGCCAATCACCAGTATCTCTGTAGACTGCGTCCAAATATAAGTAAAATTTATTATACATTCACTAACGCAATTTCAGCAATGTAACCGCTCCCTAAATGTAAGTTATTAGTTAATTTGGGACCAGTTTAACTTTTATTTTGGCTCCAAGTTCGAGTTCTTTGTAGAATAATTACAAAATAAGATACATAATTTGTCCTATAATGCCTCAAGGTAAAATATATTTGTTGTGGAAGCGGGTTTACTGTTTTGTGTGTATTCAAAAGGCATTTAAATTCAATAGGTTGTATCGGGAGATGGTGGGAACCAGTTTCGGATACAAATTATTACCTTAATCAAAGCCAAGAGAAAACAAAATACAACAAGACTTCAAGATACTGTAAGTTAATTCTAAAGTAACAGTAACACCAAAATGTACTATAGAACGGATACTTTGGGAGAACATTCTACATAAAGGTTTCCTATCTTTATCCCTTAATTAGGTACTATGCTGAAACATTGTAAACAGTGCTAAATAATTCGCGTTAAAATCCAATAACATAAATAGTTTTATTATAACCCAAATGTTTATTCCCTTTGATAAATAAAATTTGTCTGTTTTAATATTTTTCTTCACAGGTATGCAGATAGTAAATTCACCGCAAAATATTTATGGTGAAAAGTTATTGTACAACCAAGAGGCTTGAGGTGCGTAGTTAAAAGCGTCTTAGAATGTGGCCGTGGAGACTGGAAGTTTGTACTCCTAATAAAGCCTGGTTTACCTTGAGAGTAGTTGAAAACTTTACCAGACCAAACTATTCCTTAGTGAAGACGTACAACCGGTGTATAATTATATACATTTAATGTGCATATTAATGTAGTTTGTATAATTTTAGTAGCGAAGTTTGAATAGAGAAATTATAAGATAATTTAATTCAGTAAATGTAGTTATACATCAATGTAAACTCTTATAAAAAGTGACCAAACAAACACAAATACCTCCTCCCCTGTTTAAAAAAAAAACTATTCAAGTTAGATGTTCCTGGTTCCTGGATGTTCATTGTTAACGACATTTCTTAAGACCCAATCATAGGTTGGAGCCTGGAGACGGATCTCTACATTTTCATCTCACTTAGCTGCCGTTTTTCATTCAAGTTTGAACTTTTCCGCCCACAAAAACAGCAAAATTTATTTTTCAGCGAAGTCTAGGAATATCTACGCCGTCCAATTTACTCGGTCGCTTAGTATTTTGACCAGGAGTCATGAAAAACTAACTAGGGCTCTTCTACGGCAAAGTTTCTTGCTTTTTATTTCCTAATAAAGTTGGGGTCAAAGTTTATGGCTCTGTGAAAATAAGTGAACTTAACGTAAAGTTTTTTACTCAAGACCTAAGTTGTTACTTTTCTATACAAACTTTGCACGACAATTTGTTGGAACAATTTTGATTACTCTACTAGTTTAGGTTAAATAAATAAATATTCCACAAAATTCTACTCAACGCTATCTAGACCCATGGTAAGCTTTTACAGCTTGTGTTATGGAATCTAGAATGCGGATAAACATACTTAAATACTTTTTTTTATAAATACATACATCATATACTTAGAAATACCCAGACCAATGCAAATAGCCATATTCATGCATACAAAATATATTTGCACTGAGCGGGGATCGAACCCGCGCCTCCAGCGTGGCAGTCGCGTGCACTACCGCCACGCTACAGAGGCTCTTGCCGAAACTAATTAAATTAACAAATTTAATAAAGAAATAATCACCAAAGAAAATTTTAAAACCAAAATCCATTTTTTCCAATTCTGTCTATTGTACGTTAACTACAATACGCGCCTAAGTAAACGTGTACAAAACTGAATAAACCAAGCTGCCCCAATTTTGACGCAGCATTTTGTCAAAGCGACCGTCACGTTCCTAAACGATCTTAATGTATTGTGCCTGAACCCTATTATGCTGAACGACTAGCCATCAACACGGCCATTTTTTCGGTCACTCCAACCGTTGCTTTTATTTTGCAGGTTTTATTCATTTCATTTGTTTTTGTTACGAAGCAGGTGCGATTTTTTGCAAATTAGATAATGGTACCGATTTTGTTGTGTATCTCATTAAAATAAGCCATGAGACTGATAGTATTAATAAATTATTTGAACGCTATAGATTTTTAGTTTTAGTCTCTAAGTGCATAACCCAACAACGATAAAATGCAAGGTAAGCATATAGGTCAAAAAATCGTCCAAAACGGTTTTCGCGATTTGAAAACTTGAAATTCAAACAAAAGAGTGCAAGTACTCTTTACTTACTCCACAGTCACGATAAAATCATCTGGCTATCCATGCCACATTAATAATAAAACAAAAAAAAAACAAAATAACTTTCTTTTTCTATCTACAGCTGAAAACAATTAACACCAGAAAGTATTGTATACACAGACTTAATTATAACAATAGAAAATATAATAGGTAATCTATTAGACATCAACCGAATTCCTGATGGTGTGTGAGTAGCATCCTCAATGACACAAGGGCAATGAGGGTGTGGATGAAGACATACGTCTGTTTGTTGATAGCTGAAGAGTTGTTGCCGTGTTGCATGGCTGCAGGCGTCTCACCTAAGGACAAAATATCAATATTATAATCACGCTTATATATTTATAATTGAACTAGCTGACTTGGCAAACTTCGTTTCGCCTTAGAAATTTGAATCAATGATGTTATGTTGTCCATCCATCTATATCTCTGTATATCCCCAAAGGGGTAGGCAGGGGTGTATTAGCACATAATTAGCCGTGTCACCAATTATGATTTACGGTCCCACCACGTAACGAACGTCCACCCGTCGTGAGACGATATTTGCAACACGTTCTATGTCCAAAGTCAGGTTACATAGAAGAATGTTGTAAATTATAAAGCATTAGAATATGTTTTTCGAATTCATTATTAAGATATGACAACGTCGGGTCAGTTATCATTCAAGACATGACAATTATTTTTTCTTTCTTAAGAACCTTCTCCTGAAAATTACAAACACAATATTAAAAAAATTTGCGAAATTGATCCAGCCTTTGACGCTTGATCTTTTGACTAAGGGAAATAGGCGTTCATTTTTATAAATATAGATAAATTGTATGGGACCAAGACCCTCGGAAACCAAGACCCTCGGAATCAAGTTAAACTCACTTTTTTATTTTTTATTTATTTATTTATTTATTTGTTCCACTTTGTTGAACTTGTTGAACTTTCCTCTCAGGGTTGAGAGGTCAGGTCAAACAAGAGAGATAGAGAGAGAGAACGAGAGAGAGAGAGAAGTAAGCAGGCCTCGGCTTTCGTGATAAAAGCCCCAGATGCTAACAGAAATGAAATTAATATGATGACATACATATTCCCTCTGAGATATCTATTTAATCTCTCCTAAATATACAGGGTGAAATATTTTCATCCCCCTGGAAGGGAAGTACCCGACATATTATAGATAGATAATTTCGCTAAAAAGAAACATTCTTTTTTTTCAAAAATAAAAAAATTAAATTAAAAATTTAAAAAAGCCCCGTCACAAAAAACACTTCCAAAAAGTTGAAAATAAATTAATAAATTTTGATTCAACGGTTGCCATGTCGGGGGACCCTGGTTAAGCTTTCCGTTATATTATTGGA
The DNA here is from genome assembly GCA_914829495.1 of Eilema sororculum. Taxonomy (NCBI): domain Eukaryota; kingdom Metazoa; phylum Arthropoda; class Insecta; order Lepidoptera; family Erebidae; genus Eilema; species Eilema sororculum. The sequence goes on from OU618532.1 coordinate 9,126,856, forward strand.
ACAATTCAAGGTCCCCCGACATGGCAACCGTTGAATCAAAATTTATTAATTTATTTTCAACTTTTTGGAAGTGTTTTTTGTGACGGGGGTTTTTTAAATATTTAATTTAATTTTTATTTTATACTTTTTAAATTGATCTACTAGTCAAGCTCTTTCATTTGATACCCATATTGAGGGAGTTATGAAGAAATATGTATTCGGACATGTTGTGGCGGCGGCCATCATGGACCGATTTTTTTCAAACATAGCTAAGAACACTCCCGACTAATATACCTTTCAAACAAAAAAAACTAAATCCAAATCGGTTCATCCGTTTGGGCGCTACGATGCCACAGACAGACACACACACACACACACACATACACACACACACACAGACACGTCAAACTTATAACACCCCGTCGTTTTTGCGTCGGGGGTTAATAAAAATAAGTACATTAAATGAATTTTGAAAACGCGCTTGACACACTCAGTAATCAAACCGTTTAAAACCGAAAAAAATCATATCCTATATTTTTATAGCTTCAATCGATAGGTGGCAATCATAAGGATCTTTTATATACGTAATACCTATAATGACCTACAAATACCTACGTCTAAAGTAGTTTATAAACCTACGCCAGGAAAATTGCAAACTATACTCATTCTCGAAGAGCTATAATAACCCTGAGGCTCCGGTAAAATTGTAACACATTTTCTGTATTGATTTCACACAACTACTCGTTATTACAGTACCTACTGACAGTTTTGTAGGTGAAGAGTGGTACTTTTCCTACCATAATAATATAGACTCTTGCTTAATATTGTACTTATATTATAAAATACGGAAGTTTAATAAGTATAATACTAGATTATTTGAATATTTGTAACTCAATCAGTCTCAAACGGCTGAATCTGGTTGAGCCAAGTCACTTTAAAACTACGCAACGAATATTGATGCGTTTATAATAGATAGAATAATTGAAGAGAAAGGTTTATATGTATAATAGATGCTTAATATGTATAGAGTGCAGCGGGAACGGCATCTGACGCCATGCGGGCGGAAAAAATTGGCGGTACGAAATTCGCCGGGTCAGGTAGTTTATTAATAAGATGTAAAATAATGTGTATATGCCACATCCAACTAGATTTATCGGTCGTTCAACCAACGAAAGAACTAACCACTAGTTAGCCCACTTTATTTTTTTTTATGTGTTTTCATAAAGTCGCTACGCGATTTTACCTATAGTTACCTGATCAAATGGTGTATAGTTTTGTCGATACTAAATGCTGACTTAATATCTAATTTTGAAATAGCTTTGATTAAACTATCATCTTTTTCTAATTAATTGAAAGTAGATAATAAATTTTATAGGCCAATAATAGCTGAGACATCGTAAAGCCATCTATTTGAATACCTTAAATTAAATTCTTATTAAGGCTTACAACCACAAGCACGCTATATCAACGTCTAGGAATTTATTATTTAAACTTTCATCTTCACTGCTGTAAGACCTTAAAAACCCCTTCAAAGTAAAATTACTTTCAATACAATAAGATAACAACCCTACTTGTTCAAATCTGGTGGTGAAAGCTTACAATAATTTTATAGAGTTCTTGAAGCTTATAAGAGACAACGAGTCGAGTTCAATATTATTAGAAAGTCTACACGGTGCTGTAATATTTGTTGTACACATCGTTAGTGTGAGAACGTTTTACGTGAGTAACAAATTATGGTATTGGAAGTTTAAACAGTTAATTTTAGAGCAAAACAATTTCAAACTACATTTATTTAAGAGAAAGTTAGGATTATCAAATCAATCAAAAACAAATTCGTTCAATCTGTCCCTACGCAATGAAGTCTACTGAGTTGTTGCGATATGAACACTTTTCTTGTTCCAGTATCCCGTTTAAAATTAGACATTTTTAATGCAAAATCATTTATATTTAAAATTGTTATTCATCGGACTGCGGTGGGCTAATTGATTGATTGATTGATTATTTAGCTTCTGTACTTCTTACTTACGTAATTCACATTATATTTAAATCACCTAACTACTCAATTTTCATTGAGTATCTGGAATTAAGCTTCCAAAAGCTTGAGGGTTATCGCTAAAATATCCTCTCAAGGCGTAAAATATAATCAACTAAAAGTCTAGTTGACGGTGTTTCAAAAGACTCTTCAATCCATAAACTTATTATATACTTCATGCTTCAAACTAAATGAAAGATTATTTAGGTCTTGCAAGGCAGGAATAATAAACAAAACGTTATTATTATTAAGCACCTAATCTCTCTCCCTAAAAGAATTAAGAGTACATTAAAATTGTCTATTTTTACTTTTTTACGACTCTCTTAAAGAATTAAGGCCTTACATAAAATTCAATTATACCGGAAAGGGACTTGTTTCTGTGAATATATTCTATCTCGAAATGTCATTTCACCTTTTGTCTATTACATTATATTCATTAGCCTTTGTCTCGCCATCTCCTAAATCTTATGAAGGACTTGAAGCAGAAACAAAATTATGTTTATAAGATGAATTTTGTCATTTACCATTTATGCCAAGTATTTAATCAAGTTTGGAAGATTCGGGTTGAGGGTTATTAAATAAATTGTTGATGGTTGGACTTTTTGAATAGGGTTTTTACTTCATTATTGTTTTGGGTAGAAGACTAAATTGGTTTTGCAGATTCTTCAAATTCTTATATCGGCGGGTTCCAATAAAGATATTTTCTAAGTTGTAAAAACATAAATGAAAAACCTAAATTATGCAGTTTTATATTAGTGTTCACTATATTTCAAAATATTGTGAGTTTTGCTATTTGAATTTTTTAAATTGTATGGAAGTAAGTATACCTATTATTTTTCTGAGGAATTACTCAGTCAATATTATCAATTCTTAAACAATGCAAAATAAAAAGACTTTATACTTTATTGTAGTCATATAAAATTATACGTTAAAATGTTTGAAGTTAAAATTTAATAATACGTATCAAAGAATATGTTGTATCGTTAAAATTTTATTGACATTAATCATCTCCAGACTCGTAAAACAGGACGTCACCACGTTAGCGAAACCATACAGTATTTAATTCAGGTGTACAATATTCACAATCTGTATTGTAAATCTATCTAAAAAATATCTACTGATCTATAAGTAGGTACATTATCATCATCGTAAACTTCTTGTCCATCTTTTATTTTGGATTTTATTAGTAGCGACTGCCATCTAACCTGACCTGAGCCTGCGCCATCATCTCATCCTTCAATATGCAGATGTACCGGTTTGCAAATAATGTTGGCTGGCCCCGTATTAAATTTTAAATTAAGCTTAAAAACTATTAAAATATGAAAATTTATACCAGGTAGACAGCGAATTGGAAGCTGGTGTACCTATATATAAAATGCATCAACTATATCAAAGCTTTTCAATACTCTTCTCTAATCTTTAAACCTGTTATGGTAATACCTATTTATGAGGATTCAATCCGAGATTACTTCAAGGCGGAAAATTCAATCGAATCTACAACGTCTTTGGATCTTCTTTGGCTTGTGGTTATGTATATTGCTATAAGGTACGATATTTGATTTTGACCTATGCGATCCGTTATATACTTGTAGATTTGAAACATTTGAATGTAAGTTAGTATTTACCACGTTTGGTCAAATACGCATTATGCGAGAGATCCGTTCCGCTCCGCTCCCGCATTAGCCGTCTAACCTAACCTATCCAAGTCGTTTTTTGACAATTGGACCAAATGCGTATTTGACTAAACAACCATATACGTATCAGCATTAGGAAGATGTAGAGGAACAAAGTGTGCAAAATGACCTTAATTCCTTGGTTTTCCCTGCTTGCTCAACCTCAGATGCATGGCTCAAGTCAAAATAGAGCCCGGATTAGGTACAACAAACCCCCTATTACGTGGTACCGAATAGAATGATTAGTGAAATGTGGGTGTTCATTCACCTCTACCTAACAGTCCGGGGATAAAGGCGTGATTATATAATGTAGATGTATATTTCGCCCCTTTCAGTTGACGGATTGTTCAGATATTTGGTGACACACCTTTAATTCGGACAATAATACAATTTAAATTAATAAAATATTTTGATTTTCTAATAATACATTGGTATTAAGATCATTTTGGGACTTTGTAGTCAAAATATTTCTGACGGTACAGTGGGCCTCCAAAATTCCGTATACAGCTTATAACCTAAAATCCTTTGAACACCTAAATTTAAATTTAATTGAATGAAATATAGATTACGTAACATCTGTTATAAAACAAAAACGTACATACACAGTTAGAAAAAGAGAAAAAACCAGGTTACCAGTACGTATTACTAAACAGCGTGTGGAAGTCCATTCATACATTTTCAGATTCATATTGTATGCAGACATTTTATAGCTAACTATAAACTGGAATAAGGTACAAAGGTTAGGGTTATCATTAGCAAGACCAGAGTACCTACTCCTCCCACATATTTTATTCTTGCCTTTGAGACCCTGAGCCCGTCTTTTTTTTATATGTCGTCTTTTCCAAGAGTGACTGCCGTAAGATCTCCCAAGCCCAAGAGAGAAGCGTACTAAATTGGCTACGAAATACCGGCGTTTTAGTGAAGCAAAAGAATAAATTTAAAAAAGTACTTTATATCAGCCAGTCAAGGCATTCCGGACTTTTTCTCAAGTTTTCATTAAGCGTGTAAAAGGGAAAAAACTGGTGATTAAATTACTCTTCAACAATCCTTTTGAGTGGCGACGGGAGAAAACATTTTCTGTACATAGATACTTAGGTATATTTTAATGTATAGTCGGTGACAAGAGCCCCAGTTTAGATGCACAATGTACTTATGGCTACCTTAATTTGCTGTGTGGGATCACACGAAAGTAGACATACAGCCAGCTAGGTCCAGCTCGCAAGTGCATTGAGCCTTTAAGTAAAATTAAACTCAAAGAAGTACGTTTCGTTTAACTCGTATTTTTATGGTAGAGGTGTATACACTATTCAGTAGTGCAAAAGAGAGGAAAATATAACTTCTGTCAATCAAATAATACCGAGTTGTGTATCACCGTGCTATTACTGAAATAACAAATACACTTCATTTTAATATAAGATTTTTGCGACTGTCAACGTTGAATAGAATTTTCCTATTCCCGATATTTATTCATTAATTTTGTTTGCAGTAGACCCATGCTTTTCCCAGTGTAAATATTGGTTCGTTCTGGAAAGTACCACTCTCTCACTTTATATCGACTTTATGTGGTTAGTGAAAGTACGTAGGCGTTCTTTCCATTCATTTTTGTTATTCACTTTTCTTTGCCCGTTTCCTATACATGTGTATAGTGATTCATCAGCTTTTTATTTGTGGCGTGTTATATGTTGGGTTCAAGTTACCTATAATGTTTATTGTCCAAATATAGGTACTTCTAATGTATATGCTACTAGACAAGCTTATCCAGAAAAAAATGGGATACGGGTCTTGGGGTGAGGGGTATGAAATAAGAAGCAGGAACCAGATAAATTAGTTGAGGAATTTTTACCAGCCTGTTTTTGTAACGAGCGCGCCATTTTGTAATGGCACCTGTATGAAACCTATAGTAACACCAACAATTTGGTGAGTTAAAGGAGGCTGCCCCTTTTGCTTCAATGATTTCAAATCTTGTTAAAATTTCTTCGACTTGCAATAAAACCCCTTCGGCCATCTACGTAACCGTATATTCAACCAGTTACGAACGAGGAATAAATTATCTTCATACGTAACCGGTTTCAAAGAAAAAAAAGAATTATATTTATGTATACGAAACTACGGTTACATACTATCTGTTATCCACGGCTACAGTCACGTGGATATGCCTATGTCTTTGCTTGGTAGTCTATGCTATTTTGTTTTAACAAATTGTTCTGTCACACAATTTTATTGACCTTGACTTTCTACATTTATGGCACAGATAAAACGTATCAGGAGGTGAAAGGATTGGCGGAGCAGAAAGAAGAGTGGCGATTACTCCACCGACAAGAGCGTAGCTCTTAAGTTAGAGAGAGAGTATTTTATGAATCATGACTCATGAGTTTGAATACTTCCCAGTTACGTATAAAGATCATTTATTCCTCATTAGTAATTCATTTCTTTCGTAACTACTGAGTTTCGTATACAGAAACATAATTCTTTGTGCGAAACCGGTTACGAATAAAGATCATTTATTTCTCGTTCGTAACTGGTTACGAATCTATCGTTACGTAGACGGCTGAAGGGAATAAAACAGCATGGATTAGGCAGTGACAACCGCTGTACTGTTTATTTAATACAAGGTATACTTACTCTGAACAACGTGTACGGTGACAGAAGCAGCCTTCGCATTAGCTGGCACGCAAGTATAGTTGCCAGCATGACGCGGTTCCGCCTTCCCGATCATAAGTTCGCTTGTTTGACGGCCATTGTGAACACTGACGCCATCTGCGCAGAAAAACCAAGTATTTTAGTAATTTTGTGTGTTACCATTGTATATTCTATGTTTACGCTTTATTAACAATGTTCGTGTAGTGATAGGACGTGTTAAATGTAAAGAGGACGCATCAGCATAGTTATGGATATTTATAATACAGTACGATCATAATATCACCAATTGATAATGAAAAATTGTACTGTATATAATAAAGAGAAGGTATAATCAGATCATTCGGATACATAGAGTAAAAAGTCATAAGAAATTTACAGAAACATATTTATGGGGTTGTTTTAATATCCCACTTCTCGATTCACCCGGAATGTTTTCTGTTTCAAAACAGTGCTTAAAATAGGTATTATAAAAGAAAATTGAAAAGGCGATCCTGAATCATAAAGTTTATGTCTGCTTACCCCAGTGTGAAATACGTATTACTGAACCATCTAAAATTTGTTGTCGAGTAAAAACTTCAAATAATAAATGAGTAAGGTAAAACTATCGGTGGCCTCATATATAAATAATGTCTGTGTCATTAATATCAAACTAGGGCGAGTCCGAACTTTGTTAAATTAGAAGTCTAGTCTAGCCTAAAATATACTGACTTAATCATCTTATGAGCCTTTTCTTAACCTAGAGAAGAATGGCTCATTCAGTTTACAGTCTAATTATTGTAAGGTTTAATATTAATTAATAAAACATTTTAGTATACCCAAAACCGAATGTATTTTCATTCGGTCCTAACATCCGTCCATCGCATCCTTCATTCGGTTACTCGTGTCGAATATACGATCGATCTGAGTAATCGATATGAGAATGGCACTCGGCGAGCGGAGGCGGGTAGTCGGTGTGTTAATTATCATATATGATTGTGCTGTGTAAAGTGAAGAGTACATAAATGAGGCTATATTGGAATTGGAGTTTCTTTACATTATGAAACGGTCTAATTTCAATTTTGCGCAAGGCGACTGCCATATGACTTCCACACCACAAGTTGTCACACTTTTTACAGCTCCAACTACCCGTAACGAATGCTACAGATGTTTGTATCCCGGTGGATCGACTACGTGCGCTTCGAGGCTCGGAGGAGTCTCAGTTCGCTAAGAATTTGTCACCCATTTTGCGACTGGTTTTAATTATTTTTGCTCAAGCTTGCAATGAGTCAACCTACTAGGTTAACTTGGTCATCAAATAAATATCTTCTATTAAATATTTATAAAAAATAACTCGAATTATCATCGTTCTTTTTGCAAATTTGTAATTTACCCATAGTCATCCAGTTATTACAAGTTTAGTTGGGTATAAATTAATTATGAAAAGCTGAAATTTAAACGCCTGTGTATCTGTAAAAAACTATAGAACAGACAAGTAAAATACTAAAAGTGAAAAATACTATGTATTATTTTATTATTGCATATTATAAACTTTTTATATTTACTTAACTTTAGCCCCCAACATGGGAACTTTACCAGATGTCATTATTTTTATAATTTATCGTTAAAAAGAAACCATACATAAATAATTTCTACGTAGTCGGCGATATTTCTTTGTAATTTGAATGTGGGTCACGTAACGTTGCGATTGTTTGACTCTTTGTCAAATAGGCAAAGGCTTTATGACAGATCATATAACCTACTTACTTAACCCACGAGTTAGTAAATATTGCCGTGCTACCTTTAACTGTGAAGCCTGAATATCTGAATTGGGCTTTACTAAGGTTTTTAACCTCTGCCTTTATAATTTACAATAACCTGAACGTTACTCAAGTAACTGTGTGCTAATTTTCTTTTACTGTCTTATTTCGTTCGATATTTACTTCATAAGTACGCCCTCAGTTATGCACTGCGATGAGAATATGTTCGTATTTTTCTGCATACAGTTTTCATCAACGATCGAACCGCACGGCGCGGAAAATTTCCGCAGGCGGTGTAACTATCGACTTATGACTTTCATTACTCGTTATCTGGCCTCCCTAAATTCTCTTTATCGATCGACTAACAATCTAATGAACACCAGTCGGTGGGCCAAGACAGTAGCGTGAGGTAAGGAGAAAAATAAAATACTATTTTATTGCGTGAGGTAAGGAGAAAAATAAAATATGTTCGTATTTTTCTGCATACAGTTTTCATCAACGATCGAACCGCACGGCGCGGAAAATTTCCGCAGGCGGTGTAACTATCGACTTATGACTTTCATTACTCGTTATCTGGCCTCCCTAAATTCTCTTTATCGATCGACTAACAATCTAATGAACACCAGTCGGTGGGCCAAGACAGTAGCGTGAGGTACGAACATATTCTATTTTATTACGAACATATTCTATTTTATTTTTCTCCTTACCTCACGCTACTGTCTTGGCCCACCGACTGGTGTTCATTAGATTGTTAGTCGATCGATAAAGAGAATTTAGGGAGGCCAGATAACGAGTAATGAAAGTCATAAGTCGATAGTTACACCGCCTGCGGAAATTTTCCGCGCCGTGCGGTTCGATCGTTGATGAAAACTGTATGCAGAAAAATACGAACATATTCTCATCGCAGTGCATAACTGAGGGCGTACTTATGAAGTAAATATCGAACGAAATAAGACAGTAAAAGAAAATTAGCACACAGTTACTTGAGTAACGTTCAGGTTATTGTAAATTATAAAGGCAGAGGTTAATAACCTTAGTAAAGCCCAATTTATACTCCGTACATAATATAATGGACGGGGTGGTCAAATCAAATATTCTAAAACAAAAATCTCAAATAAAAAGCTGAGTCGATTTTGATGCGATTATCTTATGAGAATAATCTCAGTCCAAATATAACAATTCTCAGTCCTGAAGATATAACCGAAAGACGCGACATTGAAGTGAGAGGCTACGGGCATCAGGTAACGAAAAAAAAAACGAATGTTTGTTTGTTATCAATATCATAGATTTAAACAACCTTCATTTATTTATTGTGACCCTAAGTAAGTTTATTAATGTTTTTTTTTTCAAACTCAAAGTGTATTTTATTTAATAAAAAAATAATTACAGTAGTTACATAATTCATAACTATGTCACATCAAATAACCCACCCCGTATCGTTCCCGGCGCAAAGGTGCCCATGACAGCATTGTCACGCTGAATTGCGATGGCCATCCTTTGCCCCAGAAACGAGCCGGAGCGGGGGTCCCCGCCCTGCTCGTGGATACGGCGGCCAATTTCCGTGATCAGTCCTTTCGTCTCCGTTCCCCAGCTGCCCATAGTCTCCACCGCAATGGGCACAAAGTAATATTGCGACTCCATTGCGGCGTATTTCGCCCTTTTCCTGCTCGCCGCGTCCTCAGCCGCCGCCGCCGGGGCTCTGATGGTGCGACTCAGATGCGTGGGGGCGACAGTACTGACGCAAGTAGCGTCCCACACCAGGCACTTGCCGTTTTTCCACGGCACCAAAGTCAAACCATCAGGCCGCTTCCCGTCTGATCTGCTGAGACCCGGGGGCTCCATCACGCATGGTACGTTCGCGGATATGAGAGCCCTTCGGACTAGGTCGTTGAGGGCATGGTGACGCGGGAACCTGCCTGTGCAGCGACGACAGCTCAGTGCGTGGTGGCCGTCCTCCTCCACCATGGAGCCGCAGATGCATATGTTAGAGTACCTATCTTTATTCTATGCTTCGGGGGCCACATGATATTATCTAGAGTTTAGTTCATTTTTATGTAGGAATAATAATAGAAGAATAGTTATAATATTAACAACTAGCGAACCGAAAAGGACCAGGTTTACTAGATTTCAACTTTGTAACTTTTTGCACCGAAAGATTTCTCAGCAAACTAAGAAGTTAACTTGATGAAACTCAAATTTACAACCCCTAAGTTAGCGTAGTACATTATATGTTTCATAATTTATTCGTACGGCACTCTAATAACTTTTGATGCTTATATAATGCGTTGCTGCATAGTAGCTAGTTTAGTGGCCCTACACGAGTCTTGTTTCGGAGCAAAACAAATGTTGGAGAACTAGAACGCCGGTGGAATAATATTTGTTAATACTGGCCCGGTTAAATAAGCCCCTTTGGGAAGTCTACTAAATACAAGATATCAAAACCTAGTTAAGGTGATGAAATCTTATATGAGTTGGGGTCGAGGCAGAAGGAATAAAACTGCAACTGTTTCAAAATTAAGCAAAGCTTAGTTATAAGCAAAATAAGTGTTGTAAAATCCTACCTTCTTTGACTTCTATCAAAATCTGAATGAATTTCACGTCTATTGCTCGTATAATATTATTCACTGTTTATGAAAACGTATACCTTTGATTAACGAAGGTGAAAATAGTAGACATATTACTTCAGGAATTCAGCTTATATCGCCAGGGAAATAAAGTTCTATATTAGTTTTTACTTTTCTTTACCAACCCGCCTGACTACTAACGAAGCACGATGCTCAAGGGATTACTGAAGCTTATAGCTTTTACAACATTCTTGGGCAAAATGACGGAAGGCTTTGTAAATATAGTTTTTGTATCAGCATATTAAAAGGCGACAGGCTATTTGATAGTCTGTAGTAAAAATATCAATCGATCAACCCAATGAATGTGAATGAAAATACATTAGATTTTTGTGTACTGATATTTTGTAAAGTCTTTCTATTTTCTTTCTACTCGTAGTACTAGTACATGTACCAATTATCATTAGGTGTCAGCTATATTAGGGAGCGTCCACGCCTGGCGAACGCGCCGCGAATACGCTGCACGCAAGCCGCGCACGCGCTGCTCAGCCGCCCTGGCGACGTATCACAGAATGAAAAGACGTATGGGATTTGACGTATATGACATTCATTGACGACTGTCATAAACATCAAATCCCATACATTTTTCATTCTATTCCACATTACACCGGCTAACAAATTGCCAATTAGCTAGAGGGGCAGGTCACGTACTACTCGAGTGCATCACGCTTTTTAAACCCGCAACTCTTGTGAGCGCTCGAGCGGCGCGGCTTGCGTACTTGTGGATCTGTTCAATGCTATTTTTAACCCTCAGTTTACTTACTTTTGACGATGACAGACGATAACAGTAAATGCGGTACGCGAGCAACGCGCAGGCAGCGCTAGCTCAATTCAAATCGCAAATGCATGCGCGCAGCTCACGAGCCTTTAGCAAACAGACATATTCGCGGCGCAGTGCACAGATCTGGACATACCCTTAAAATAGCATCGTGAAACATGATCATAACGTTGTTCTCGATTGTGTTCGAGGCTTTCGCCTCGGAGCCCGGGTACTGCTTAATTCTTCTCTTCTTTTTGGATACTGCCATCTGACCTTGAGAGGATAGCCTGCGCCAGAGCCTCGTCTTTCAATCAGTAGCTGTACCGGTTTGCAGTTGAGGTTTGGCCCCTAAAGCCTTGGTGGGGGCCTAAACATCCTACAATAATATTGTGAAAAGTGTTATTTCTCATATTCAATGATGAACTCGTACATAGGTACAGTATTTTTAAACTATCGCGGTGTAAACGGTTTTTATAAAAGTTCGGGACTTCACGAGATAATTTTTTTGGGAAACTGACTTTTGCCGACGTTTTAGTTGCATTGTAGAACCCGTGGTCCCGACGACGTCCAGAAAAAAATTATGGCGTGGAGTCCCAATTTTTTATAAAAACATAGATATACTCTTGCAAACTCTAAACGAAAGGAATGAAGATGAATTAAATGAATAAGGAAACATAAAATATTGCAAGTAATAAAAAATTTCATGGAAGTAAGAATTTTGTTGATACTGAAGAATAATAAATGAGAGAAAAGGTATTACGAACCTAAGCATTTTCGGTCATACACGTTACTTTAGTAACAACATACACTTATACGCGGCAAATATATTTATCACTCCTAGTAAAACGTACCTACTTTAAAACGAACTGTAAAACTTTTGTAAATATTATGTCCATTTGTTAAAGGTTAAGTAACTTTTATGCACTAATGGTCTAATAAATCGATTTCCCATATTTCCTCAATAGACTATTATTATATTTTTATAGAACTTCTTCAGTAAAAAGTCTAGTGTTAGGCCACATTCCGAGCCCGACCTTCACTTCCAAGAAAGAGGGTGAAATAATATATTACGTTGAAGAATTCTCGATCTTGAAGACCGTCAGGAAAGGTATTTCTGAGCAGATTAGTAACCGATCGGGCTGGGTTGATATTATTATCATAACAATAATAATATTCTCGATGGAGTTACGATTCTAACTGTGCACGAAATATGAGATACTTCAAAATTATTGTTTCTTAGATATAAACATTATAAAGAAAAATATAGTCAACTATTTCTGTTTGCACAAAAAATATTTAACATTATATTTAGAAATTCAAAATGTCAACACCATTTGACAAATTACTATGAAACTGATACGGTTTCATGTACTCATATCCAAAATTAAACCGCGGCAAGCAGCCAGTAGCTTTATAAAGGTAAATATAACGTCATTAAGAGATAACAGCAACATGAAACTTTATAAAGATATCTTTTAATAAATGAGAAATGTTTTTAAACGAAGTGATTTGTTGACTAACGAATTTTAGAAGAGGTCTCAGTGGTTAAATATGCTCTAGTTAATTTTTGTCCCTTAGATTTTCATTTGCATGTCTAGTAACTTCATAAATAAAAATAATTGATTCTAAAATCCTTCTTCCTGAAATTCCCCTACATCATGTGGATTAATTGATCCACATGATGTGGATGTAGGATGTAGGAATTGGCTCTCGATGGATAAGTACCGGGATCAAATCCTGGTTATTGCACATCTAACATGAACCCACTCCTAAAACAAGAAATTTAGCTTAGCGGCTTTTGGTGATTTTGGTTCCTAAAAATCTAAAAAAAAAACTGGAAGATCTAAATTAAATTAAAATCAATAAATCATGATCATGACATTTCATGTTCCTAACATGACCTAGACCCAGAGTTAGATGTGTAAAAGGCACTAAAATATGAGAAAAATGCATGTGACTAAATCTAGCGTCGTTTTAATGAACTATCTTTAGATCATAATCAATGGTGCCAATTCTGTAGTGTTTAAACTAACTAAAATACATTAAAAATCTCTAAAATTTATTATATACCCAGATTGCATAGTCTTTTCGTAGAAAAAGATTATTATAGTGTGTGGCCGATTCTGGTCAGCGCAGACAGATTTTGGCCGGACAGTAAATGGCCGTGAGGCAAACGAATACTCAATTAGTCGGCTGGCATAAAACAGAGTATTTTTTCGTATATTCGTGATCTGCGGCATCATTTATGCGAAATGATTATGTAATTAAGAAAATGTTGTTAAGGTCGAAAATCGTTTTTCTGTTTACGAAACAACTATACGAAACGACTATACAATCTGGGTGTATAATACGATTTTAGAGATTTTTAGCGTATTTTAGTTAGTTTTGACAACACAGAATTGGCATCAATGTAGTCTTTTAAAATGTCTATATCTGTCAGATTCCGATAACTTACGCTGTGGTAAAAAAAAAAATTATTTAAAAATTATCATCTTAGCGTACATCTCTGATTCTGATGCACGCTTTCTATCATTCTGGGCTCCGGGCTCTGTAATGTTTCCAAAAAATACTTACTCAAATCATAGTTGATCATCCTGTTCTCGAAGTACCAAAACACGTATGATGGCGGCTCTGTAGACCTCTTCACTACACACACCAGTCTGAGCATCGATCCCTCATGGATTATCTTCTCGGATTCTCCTACCACCTCTGCATACGCCGCTGTTGGTAAAAAATAAAATGATAGCCCTAGTTTGCAAGTCTTCAATATTAGTTTCATTGGCAATGCTGATTTTACTCAACAAACATGCTGAACACAGACTAAGCTTTTTGCTTCAAAATAAAAAGTAATGTAAATAAAATAAAGACAACTTACCAACGAGGACAAGTTTGAAGAAAATACTGGTAGGCGGGTGAGTCGGGACCTGGCACTCGTAGTATCCGGCATCTGCTGACGTGGCGAATCTTATGTGTAACGCCCAGTCCTGGTAAAAATAAATCACATTAAGAGCTTGCAAGAAAAGTATTTCGAAGGGCGGAAAGTTTGAGAATTAAATATATTATAAGGTTCTATGTGCCTTTCTGAATTTAACATCGCAAGCGTTACAGATTTTGTAACAGGCAGTTTTCCTTAGTTCATACTTATATACCATTTTTTCTTATTTTAACTTTTGTGTAAATATTTTTTGATAATGTTGGTTATCTTTATGAGTTATTCAACTAGCGAAAGTTCAAAATTTTAAGTTAATCATATACCATAGTCATAATATTAATACTAAATTCATAAATCGTTAATCGTTCCAAATGAGTTGTTTAAAATTTAATTTCAATTGAAATTTTTGTTTGGGGAACTAACATCCAAAATGGAAACTCCAAGAAATCACCCGTAAAGATAAAATAGATAAACAAAGACAAACACTAATAAATTCTTAGATAGAATTCCGAAAGATTTAACCAAACAAATCTAAAACAATTTTGGATTTCAATCCAAATCCACTGAACTGTGTTGTAATCAGTAAATTAAACAATACAAATACAAGTACAGAAGACTTTGGAAACAAACCACGGGGAACAATTGAGAGGAATTTGACAATAATGGGTCTTCTTAAACTCCGATTCTCTCTTGTATTGTATCGACAGTATTGTTCACTTTGTTTAGACCATGTATCTTTTGTAGGTAGTTAAAGAACCAATTAGGAACATTTTTTAAATTGAATTTATCATTATTACAATTTATAAGTTGGTACGTCTATAAGAAACAATTTAGTACTAATAATTTTAAGCGTTTCAATTAATTGATGAGTATGTTACAGTAGTTTATATACAATTACAGAGAAACCTGGTGAGAGACTTTTTCGCAAATTTTCTCACTTCCATTAATTCACTCACCCAGATATCAAGGGATTACAAAGGGTTTGCATTACTAGAGATCAGAAAAAAAAAAAAAAAAAAAACGGTATAAAGAAATATCTGTCTTATTTAAAAAGGGTTTGCATTACTAGAGATCAGAAAACAGGTTATTTCAGTTATATAGGTGCGATTATTGAATAATTATTTTATTCAATATTTACATATACATATATTGTGAACACTATTTGTCGCTAACTGGTAGTGGAGGTCAGATGATAGTCGCTTCATGCAAAATAAACTGGAAAGCTGACCCCACCCGACTGGGGAAAGGTTTAGAGAATGATAATTTATTTTTGAAACTACAACAGAACAGAAAACAAAAATCCTGACTCCTCATTATTTTGGTCCGAAGTATGGAGGCGGAAAATCTAAATGTGTGGGTTGCTTTTGAAATGGCAGGAGGGAGATCGACGTATGAAGATTAATTTAATCACGAGTATTCGCCCCAGGTTGTCGAGTGTACTCGTACCTCACGTTTATGACACGAGATGTTGGCATGTAAAAAGTGTTTGTATAAAAGGATCCATGTTGATGATTTTAATCAAGGTGAATGGAGTTAGGTTTTCGGAATTATACTCTCGGATGTAAATAAAGCGTGTTAATCTGGTATCGTGTGGAAATTTAATTATTTAGGGTTAATTTCTTTGGTTTCTTGTATTAATATTTTCAGTTATATTAAGAGCGGGCACTTAGTATTAAAAGCCTACTGGTGGTCAAAAGATTATGAAATAGAATAATGTGATGCATGTACGTAAATTGGTCGTAGTTTTGAAATAAAGCTGGCGTACTCAGAAAATCTATCACAATTTATTCGACAATTTTTTTTGTAGACTGTTTGTACAGTCAGCAACAGAAAGATGTTGACGTACAAAGTACTCAAAATGATCTTAATTTCGCTTTTTTTACCCCCTTCGAGTTAACTGATTGCTCTGATATTTGGTTTAGTAAGTGGTTACCGTACAATGACTCATTGGCGGTAGAATGTAATGCAAAATGCGAGGATAAAATTGATATAAAGTTTTCTAAGTAATTAACAAATAAATAAATACTGCAGTTTAGTCGCGTTGGTTCCCGGTGGAGTAGAATAGGACCAACCCAGCTCTTCCTATGGGGGTAGTAAAAAGCGACTGAGGGGTAGGGCTGTTTATTCGGCAGTAAACATACAGCCCAAGACAAAAGGCCCGCTAGACGGT
The DNA here is from genome assembly GCA_914829495.1 of Eilema sororculum. NCBI lineage: Eukaryota > Metazoa > Arthropoda > Insecta > Lepidoptera > Erebidae > Eilema > Eilema sororculum. The sequence continues at coordinate 9,143,399 of OU618532.1, forward strand.
AATAGGCTTGCTCCCTATTACGACATGGGACCGAAAATCATAATTGGCAAAACGTGGGTGCTGGTACATCGCTGCCAATACTTCGGGGATTACAGTGAGTGTGTATATGGATGGATGGATAAATATTACAGTTCACTTAACTTTGTAGTCATAATGTGTCGTTACTGTTTACTAAGTTATTGATGTACTTTAACTTTTAAAATATATCAAATACTATTGGTTTACTAAAACCATTCTTGAATATGATCTCAATGCAAGAAAGCGTTAATCAAAATTTCTTTTTATTTTGTATTTGTATTATATATTATTTGTATTTGAATATTTGTAATAACATGTATTCTACCTAAAATATTTCACTGGATTGTTAATTACAATCTTATTTAGGTTATTTCAGAAGGCAGAGGAAAATTCAAGTCGAGGAAGCAAGATAAATTTTGTTCGAATCTGTATTTCTGATCCAGCAGGAAAAAATATATCGACTTCATTTTGTACGGCTTCCTCAAGTCGCGCGTAGGATTTTTATCATAAATTTTGTAACTTTGCCCGTATATTGAACAAATATTTAGGGGCTCCCTTTTCTGATTTTATGTTATACATTTTCCAAGAAATCGTCAATGTCCCAATCTGAAAATGTAGCAAAAATGAAGGATATTTGAAAAAGTTCGGAACCTATTTTTGTAAATATTGTGATTGTTTAATCAAAAACTAGATTCGTTTATCTTAAAATCTCACGAGTTCTTTAAATCTCAAATATATATCGTAAGTTAGGGTGCGTATGGGAAACTCATAAAGATCTTCAAAGCCCGAATCATACCTACTGATAAACAAAAGAGGCTTTGTCTCATGTTTTACTTTTATAGGTAAGTCCGTGATTATATAATATATCCGAAATACAGTTATAACATAGTTGTTCATGGACTATTAGTAGAGTAGTAGAGTATTCACAAAGTATCACAGAGTAAATTTTGGAGGCTGAACTTAGGTTTGGAACAATAAATATACAATCTAACCTCCATAATTACCTATGTTCAAAACTGTATTTAACAGATATCCACAACATTTTACCTAACTATTGTATATACCTATACCTATGTTACGTTATAATGGAAATACAAGAGAGAGAACAATAAATAGGTATTTTATTCGTATCTTCATATAGTAAACACATAGGTACAAAAGGAATCATATAAACACATTTACGTAGATATAACCGTTTTATCTGCAAATACATTGCTCGAGGCTGACTTAATGCCGTAGGCATTTCCTGCCTGTCAACCATTAGGTGACTTGGAGATAAAAGTGACACGTGTAATGTGGCAAGCTATTTGCCTTTAGAGAAATATTATCTAAGGGTGAGGCTCCACACTGAGGTCGCAACGGATCAGGGTCATTCTTAGAAATTAGTAATCAAATAAAATAAAAGCGATGACCTCCTGAATCCTTTAACCTTTTAAGAATGACTCTGCTCCGTTGCGACTACGCAGCGCAACGCACAAGTGGGGCCTCGCTCTGACTCTTTAGTTTTACAGGTGCACGGTACGGTCTAACTAAAAAGGCAGGTTATAATATATGTTTGGCGCTGGCAACAGTAGCACTGTTTGGACTGCCACGTTTTTTTTTTAAAAACAAATTATATGATTAATTTGACATGATCATAACAATAGTTAATCTAGCACTGTGTTATCCATGCAGATTTTAATAAATTAAAGTCTATATTTATCATATTGAGTAACTTTGTACTTTTCCATTTAATTTTATTTTTCACCTGACCGGTTTTGCCTCACGGCATTCTCAAAGGTATGGTGTAAAGTCGCGACCAAACAGAGCCTATATGTTAATTCAGGGTATCAGCTAACTCCACACCAAATTATATTAAAATCGCTCCAGCCGTTAAGACGTGAAAGAGTAACAAACATCCATTCATCCATACTTACAAACTTGCGCGTTTATAATACTCGTTATTCGTAAATAAGTAAGTGACTACTACAGTATACTGAGACAAAAAGCTATCATGACCTAAATAAAAAAAAAAGACTTTGGTTAAACGATCACTTAATGAACCAAAATAAGTCGATTGAATAATTAAAAGCCTTAAAAATTCTTGCACCAATTTGGAAAGGGTCTCATAACTTCTTAATACTTGAGACACATTTTAATTGAACTTTCCTGATTAAGCTTGCCAGGATACGTGCGGAACAAATTTCTGGTAATGTCTTTTTTGCCGGACTAAGGCTGAGTGTGTGTGTGCGGGGGGGGGGGGGGGGGGGGGACTTTATTCTTCCCAACTCGAAGCTGAGATTTAAAGGATTCTTGACGCAATACAAGTACAATGGATTATAATAATAATGTGATATAAGTTTTATTTAAATGAATAAAGAGGATAATAATGTGATATTGTTAATATCATACGATATTAATTAGAATTAGATATCATTTTTATATTTACATATATATTAGATATATTATGGTTTCTTATTTCCGGTTACCGAACAAACAATAATTTATATCTATTTTGTGTGTTGATAACTTTCGTATTAGTTTCATTAGGTCACAGCGTTTCTATAAAATGATCTTGCTTCTCAAGTAGCACAATCTCCTTAAAGTGTATACCCCCAGTTCTAATATCAGTTGATTTCAGTAGTATTACTCGATATTCATTTCAAAGGAGCGCTGCGTAGATACTAAAGGCACTTCTGGACTATGATGTTGAATTCACGGTTAGTTTGAGAGGCAGGTAATTATTTAACGATTGGTTTGACTGGTAATTTATTAAACGGGCGTATAGAATTTGAATGTAATATCAGCTTTTTTTTTAATACAGGACACGTCAATTTGACTTCACCTCGCCTGATGTTAAGCCAAAGGCAAAGTCTCGAAAAGAGGGTCACCATCGTAAACATTTACCATGTTAACAGTGGTGGCACTCAGCTTGACGACCTCATTAGATGCCTTTTCACGCCCCGCTTAAAGGAACCGGGACTGTAGGAAGAAGGAAACACGTGAGCTGGCAGGGAGTTCTAGGTCTTAGTGGTGCGGCATAGGAATGAGTCACTGAAACGCTTGGTTCTAGCCCGTAAATGGATGGCATCTTAGCCCTAGCTTAGCTTAGCCTAGCTTTTTTAAAAGCGCTGTGAGGATTTTATCGTAGCATTTGAATGAATGTATTTTTTTTCGTAATACACGTCCATAGGCCCATAACCAGATTCCATCAAGTGGACTGTGTTCTTATCTACCAGCTCAGTGGTATATAAAAATATGATGTAGGTGCACGTCAAGGATTATCCATGTACATCCACATTTCTTTGGATCTATATTTAAAAGAAAACAATTTGTCTACCTGGCAGAAGCTTAGTCATAATGTTACGTAACGTCTGTACGTTCGTGTTCAAAGCACGTTAAGTGCCTGCGACAGTTTTTATAACTTTGACGTATATCGATTTGTCTGTCCCTATTTTGAGACAGCTGTAACTGTCATATAAGTAATTTGAGATAAGCAGGGTGAGTTGGGACGAGCTTCCCTAGAGAACGGAAAAGGTTGATTGGGAGAGGAAACATGCCCCGGTAAGTGCTGCTTGGATGGCTCGTTTGTTTGTCTGTATGACGTGCTAAATTGTAGCTAAATTGGAGAGTTAAAATATTTTTCTTACATTTCATGAAATTTTAATAAGGCATGCAGTGTAAGAACTATGTACAGTCAACATCAGAAAGATGTTGACGTGCAAAGTGCTCAAAATGATCTTAATTTAGTTTTTTGACCCCGCTTCCAGTTGACCGTTTGTTTTGATATTTGGTACACACCTTTAGTTTGGACAGTAATACCATATAGATCAATAAAACAGTTTGATTTGATCTTAATACGAGAGTTTTAAGATCATTTTGAGACCTAGTCGTCAATATATTTATGACGCTGACTGTACCCTGGTCGATGACATTTAGAATGCCTCGTGTCTTTGGCATGGCAAAGGCGTTGTTGATTTGACAATTGAATTACCGTAACATATTATTTTAATAGTAACTCGGTAGAATTTTTTTTTCCTGAGGAGTATACATGGTTTACAGTAGTTTATCAGTCTATAACCCTGACTGTAAAAGTTAGCCTATTATGTTTCAACGAAATACAAATATAAAAACTTGGAGTTTCTGAAGACTTATCATAAAATAACTGTGTTCATTCTCACTGTGTTCTATGAATGAATAAGTCGTTATTGTATTTGGAATGAAACTGTAATTTGTCATGTTTCACTGAACACTGATGATTAAGTGTTCCAACAACTGACAAATTACATATAGTTATGTAATTTTTTAAATGTGTCTATTTTTAAAATGATAAATGACATTAATTCTAACCTAACCCAACATTTACTTGATTGTATTTGTTCTTTTAAGTAATAGCAACAAATAACGTTATTGTTTAATTAACACATGACAAGTTTAAATACCCAAAGCGTGGTTGTTATTTTGCACCGACACGCGTTGTCATTTTGTTTAAAATAAACAAAATCAATATTCAACACTATATTGCAATGTAGTATAACTATTAAATTTTTAATATCATTGTTGACCAGTATAATATTCATGAAATTGGCGTTTTTCGTACTGGCCACTTTAATCACGATTTTCTCCTCTTTGGTAAGGAATTCCAAATTCAAATTTGTACAGCTATTTACTCATGTATTTGTGCTTCGATGACCGTCATGCATTTGTTTTTTTTCTTTTGTTTTTTTCTGTTTGCGTCACTCATTTTACAAAATGGAAAACTTAAAATATCGCATTATTTACGAATACGAGTTCCGCCGTGGCACTAGTGCTGCGGAAACGACTCGAAGGGTGAATGATGTTTATGGCGGTCATGTTGCAAAAGAAAACACAGTTCGTTTTTGGTTCCAACGTTTTCGTTCTGGAAATTTCGACCTGCAGAACAAGCCCCGTGGACGGTCTGAGACCCAAGTTGATAATGAAGTATTGAAGGCTATTGTGGAAGCGGATCCATCGCAAACCACGTCCGAGTTAGCTGCAGGCTGCGGTGCTAGTGATAAAACTGTTTTAATTTACTTGAAGCAAATTGGGAAGATTAAAAAGCTTGAAAGGTGGGTACCTCACGAATTGACTGAAGCAAACCGGCAAACGCGCGTCGACTGCTGCATACTTTACATTACTGAACCGGCACAATAATGAAGGTATTTTAAACCGAATCATTACCTGTGATGAAAAATTGATTCTTTACGATAATCGGAAGCGCAATGGTTGGGGCTAGCCATGGTTGGATCCTGGCCAGCCCGCCAAATCCTGCCCCAAGCGAAAATTAACCCCAAAAAAGTCACTTGTGAGCGTTTGGTGGACTAGTGCCGGTATTGTTCATTACAGTTTTCTCAAATCTGGCCAGACTATTACGGCTGATGTCTATTGTCAACAATTGCAAACAATGATGGAAAAGCTAGCGGCTAAATGGTCAATTGCTCCACGCCACTGCTGCTTCACGACAACGCTAGACCACACACCGCTCAACAGACGGCTACCAAATTAGAAGAGCTTCAATTGGAATATCTAAGACATCCTCCGTACTCCCCGGACCTTGCTCCAACAGATTACCATTTTTTTTCGAAATTTGGACAACATCTTGCAAGGGAAAAAATTCAACTCTGATGGGGCAGTCCAAATCGCCTTCACTGATTTTATTGATTCCCGTCCGACTGGTTTATTTAGTAAAGGGATCAATGAACTACCTATGAGATGGCAAAAGTTCATAGAAAACAATGGTTCATACTTTGATTAATTAAATATATTATATTTAAAAATATTCGACTTTTGGTTCCTCCCATACAAAACGCCAATTTCATATGTAAGGACCTAATAAAAATCTAGTTGTTTCTGAAAATTTATCTATAAATAGATTTAAGCCGGTAGGTCGAAGCTACCACTTGAATTTCACGATAAGCGACTAAGTGTACACTGGTACACTACAAGTACGACAACTAAGTTCGACTGTGACACTTCAAGATTGATTTTTCAATATGGCAAGGTTAACAGGTAGCTAAAAATGGAAAACGTTATCAAAGGTCACAGGTTAAGCCGGATTAATGAGAACTTAGTGAACATATTTGCATATGAAACACGCCTAAGTTTATAAAGGAAGTTTAGCAATCAGGCCGTAATACGACCCACAAGACGACGACGACGCTGCCAGGTGAAAATAACTTGCAACACAGTTTTAACTAGCACAGTAGTTGATAAACTAACAAACAACAATGTTTACTGGTTTATGAGTCTATAATGATTATGATTATCTTACATTATCTATACTATTATATAATTGTAAATTTCCAATTTACTGTTTGTTCTAACTAATGTTTGTTCGCGATGTACGCAAAATCTATTGAACGGATTTTAATGCGGATTTTAATAGGAAGGTTTAGATCAGACTGTGTGGGTCACGGTTCTGGGATCAGTATTTCTGTGACCCTGGTACATTGGTACAAATTCACACACAGAAATTTTAACGAACTATAACTGGGTCGCGGGAACAGGAGTAGTGTATCCTAAATCTTTCTATTTCGAACTTAACGCGGATGAAGTCGCGGCCAAAAGCTAGTTATATATAAAATAAGCTATAATTGTACGTTGAAGTAACACATATTGTTATCATTATGTACATCGTCGGTGAAAGGATATTTTCGTACAAGCGCAATTCCTGTTTCATTCAAAGGCATTTTACCAATCCCTTTTATCCCGTAATTTCGTATTACTTGAGAGAAAGACCTGCGTCAGAGTGTCATTTATCAATCATAAGGTGCATTGGCTTTTTGTTTAATACAACTTGGGCCATTAAGATCTCGATAGGATATTGACTCTAATTTAGACAATGCTGTATGCTTATAATACATTTGTACTTTTCCACTGAGTTTAATTTTATTTCTGGACCTGACGGTTTCACCTTACGGCATTCTCAAAGGTTTACATTGATGGTTAAGTTTAGTGGAAAAGTACAAGTGTATTATTCAATATGTGTAGTTGATTTCACCAAGTGCCATCAATCTTCAGTATAAACAGTATGCTATATTAGGTGTGCTGAAAGGTGTTCATATACACAAAGGAGCAAATAGAGTGTTCTCCAAATATTGGTATGCGACTACTTGATATTGAGAGATTGCGAGTGTGCTTCTGTGCCGAATCAGAAATCTGACCAATGCTAGATTTCTGATACTGAGGACATGATGATAGGGCTATCAGCATGAAGCCTGAGTACGTACTTAGTAAAGTAATAGGTTTATTTGGTTGAAAATAACCGTCATCTTAGCTTAGAGTACCGACGTTACAATGATGACTGTATCTATCTAGTTATTACAGTAGTAGATCATAGGGACCGTGTTTGCATACATTTTAGAAAACAAAACGACTCTTCTCTAGCGGCAATTTTCTTTTTAAATTTTCTCAAATAACATGTCAAAGAGGTTTACCTAAAACTTAATATCCATACCGTATGATCATTTTAAACGTAATTTTGAAATTAAATAATGTAAATTCCATTAATTAGTCATATTTTAGAAAAGTTTGATACCCTTGTTACACGCTTCAGTAATAATTTTGTGAACGCGGGTATTTTCATCTATTGTAATCTATTGTAATTCTATTGTAATCAAATCTTTAATTTTATGCTATCATTGTATTTCCCAGCCTGCATTTGAGCACAATTCGACGAGAAACGTTAATGGGTTACATTAGTAAGTGAGAAAATAATAATTATAATTACAAAAAAATGTTATGGAACCTAATGATTTGGTTCATATGATATGTGGTGCACACTTTTAGTTCGGACAATAACACAATTTACATCAATAAAACCGTTTGATTTGCTCTTTTTAATACATTGGTATTAAGATCATCTCAGTCAAGATCATTCTTTTCACAGGTGGTAGAAATTTGATGGCACAAATTTGACACTTATTTCGACCGGGTTGGTACGACCATGCACAAGTGCGAAAAACCCTCCATAGTAATCCAATCACGGTTGGATTGCGTTCAGGGATCAGCAAGTGCATAGCCGGGCCGAGGTGATGGTAGTCGCAGCACTAGTGGGACCGGTGGGTTTTGGCGTAGTCTAGTGGGGTGTGATGTGGGGCGCCGCGCCGAGCAGGGAGACCTGTAGAAACGGTGGTGCCGCTGGCCGCCCGCGGCATAGTACAGGGGCCCAACTGGGACTAACCACCCTGGGAGGCTGCCCCACCAGGTCGCGCATAATCCCGATATGGCTCGTCGTGCCGGTTGGCGACCGGACGGGAGCCCGGCGACCATATTCAGGGGGGGGGGTACGGGGGCCCTTCCGTTCGGCGCGTCGGCTCTCGTCACGCCTCACATTCATAGATAAAACCAATCTCCCATGTTTTGTCACGCGGTGCTGCGGCGACAATCACCTCTTTTTCACGCCTTCCCTTACCCTTCACCTCATGGCAGTGCACAAAACAAATACTGTTGAAACAGCGGCTAGGGACTCTCCCAAAAAAACTCTATTTGAGGTGGAGTCCACGAACATCTGTGGGCTCCATATAAACCTCAACGCCGTCCACCAACACCTGGAGACGGCGAAACCAGCTATGCTGTTTCTAACGGAGACACAAATACGCCGCCCTGACGACACGACCTACCTGCTTTATTACTACACGTATATATACACGTATATACTACTATTACTACACTATTACTACTTATTACCCCCGCGCAGGGGAAGAGGCGTCTTTGGCACTACTCGTCAGCGGACTGGAATGGATTGCGCGACTATTATGCGTCCATCCCGTGGGTTGAACGCTGCTTTGAGGGTAAGAACCCATCTGAGAGCGCTACTGCCGTCGCCGGTGAGATCGGTCTAGGTATGGAATACTATATCCCATACACCGATGTCACCGGAGTCCGCGGAGCGCGTCCGTGGTTCGGGCGCGAGTGCGCGGAGGCTGTTGAGCATAAACAGTCTGCGTACCGCGCCTGGGTGCGGACGCGCGCCACACGCGATCCCAACGTGGGTCACTTCAAGGCGGCGTACAACAGAGCCACAAAGGTCTGCAAGAGGGCATGCGTCAGGGCGGATGCCCAGCGCATAGCACGGCTGGGCCAAGAGCTAGTGGCGCATCACGGGTAGCCGTGGCTACTGGCAACTGGCCAAAGCAGTGCAAGCCAACTTCTGCCAGCCCTCGCTGCCCCCGCTGAGCAATCCCGATGGATCTCTGGCCCATGAGCCGCAAGAGAAAGCAAATTTGCTGGTCAATCTCTTCGCGGCCAACTCCCGAGTCGATGATTGTGGTATGCAACCACGGACAATACCCACTGGTGACCACGCAATGCCTGATATACGTATCAGGCAACGCGATGTCCGTGCAGTACTGCAATCACTCGATGTCCGGAAAGCCAGCGGTCCTGATGGTATTCCAGCGGTTGTACTTAAAAAATGTGCAGCGGAGTTATCTCCTATGCTAACGCGGCTGTACCGACTGTCCTACAGTTCGGGTACAGTGCCTTCGGCTTGGAAGGAGGCGAATGTCCAGCCGATCCCCAAGAAGGGGGATCGCTCGGACCCAGCCAACTATCGACCCATAGCCGTCACCTCAGTGCTGTGCAAAGTGTTCGAGCACATAATTAACACACAGCTCATGCGCCACCTACAGGATCACTCCTTGCTTAGTGACCGGCAATACGGTTTCAGACCGAAACGGTCAACGGATGATCTTCTGGCGTACATGACCCACCTTTGGGGTGAGGCTATGGAGAAGCACGGTGAGTCACTGGCAATTATTCTTGACATCGCCAAAGCTTTCGATAGGGTATGGCACAAATCGCTTCTTTCCAAGCTACCAGCCTTCGGCCTGCCTCCTAGACTGTGTAATTGGGTTGCAAGCTTCCTGCAGGGGCGCCGTATTCGCGTCCTTTGTGATGGACGAGCTTCGGAGTTCTTGCAGGTAAATGCTGGCGTGCCGCAGGGTTCCGTTTTATCTCCCACTCTCTTTCTTCTGCATATCAATGACATGCTCTGTAACGGAAACATTCACTGCTATGCAGACGACAGCACCTTACACGGGAGTTATTACGCACATCCTGCGGCCAAGCAGTCTGATATCGCGGAAAAAAGGCAGCTTCTTGTCACTGAGCTGGACCGGATCCTGGACCACATTTCTCAATGGGGCGCTAGGAACCTGGTCGAGTTCAATGCCAAGAAGACCCAGGCATGTGCGTTTACAGCAAAGGTATCCCCTTTCCTTCCCCTTCCCACTCTTCAGAGCACACCACTGCCACTGCAGGATCACCTCACTATCCTCGGTATGGATGTTCGCTGCAAACTGAATAACAAAAACTATATCGAGAGTATCATCAAATCAGCCTCGCGTAAACTCGGAGTCCTGAACAGAGTGAGACGTTTTTTCACGCCGGAGCAGCGGTGTCTTCTATACAAGACCCAAATTCGTTCCTGCTTGGAATACTGCTCACATCTCTGGGACGGCTCCGCAAAGTACTTATTAGATGCTCTCGACAGGTTGCAGCGACGTGCGGTCCGCATTATTGGGGATCCTGAGGTCACGAACACCCTCGAGCCTTTGCAGATGCGTAGAGATGTTGCGTCTTTGGCAGTTTTCTACCGTCTCTACCATGGTGAATGTTCTGACGAGCTCTTCCAATTAGTCCCACCCTCCCCTTTCCTTCACAGGACGACACGTGCAGGGCTAAGATGCCATCCATTTACGGTGCAGAGTATACCTGCTAGAACCAAGCGTTTCAGTGATTCATTCCTATGCCGCACCACTAAGACCTGGAATTCCCTGCCAGCTCACGTGTTTCCTTCTTCCTACAGTCCCGGGTCCTTTAAGCGGGGCGTGAAAAGGCATCTAATGAGGCTGTCAAGCTGAGTGCCACCACTGTTAACATGGTAAATGTTTACGATGGTGACCCTCTTTCCGAGACTTTGCCTTTAGCTTAACATCAGGCGAGGTGAAGTCAAATTGACGTGTCCTGTATAAAAAAAAAATTCTAATTCAAAAAATCAGAAAATCTTCTCTAATTTTATTTCTTTATTTTTATTAAATTTCTTTATTAAAAAATAATTTCTAATTTTGAAAGCATTTAAATAAACCGTAGACTTCTCTATCATTGGTAAGTTGTTCAATTTGGTTTGTATACAGATTATATTTTAAGTACCAAACTTACCTTTACGTGTCGTCCGTGTGCTGAGAAGAATCGGCTGTCGGCACTGTAAGTAACCAGGCCAACAGACAGCAGCGAGTAGTCCTTCCTCCTAATCCAGGTCACCTGCGTAAAATGAACCAATTGAAAAAAAAACAATTATCTACCTACCATTTTCGAGCAATAAGTTAGTGAACGAATTTTACAGCATTAAGTATGCTAACAATACAAATCGAATACATAGGGAAAAATGAAACTTCTCGGGCGGGACTTGAACCCGCAATCTTTCCCTGAATGGAGGAATGCCTTGACCAACTCAGCTACCGAGACGCGCCCGATATGATCCAGATAAGTTAGTGAACAAGCAGAATATTAAAAAAAAATACTAAGTGTTCAAGTAGCTCGTCTATGAATCGGGTTGACATACATCGTGTTTTTACCATCGTTTTAGAACGGTATGCTTTTAAAATGATAAATAATAGATTAAAAAAAACTCAAATTACTTTATGTACATTCAAATTTGGTGAAAAGTTAACGAGGAAATACTAATAATTCGAGTGTTTCCACAAAATTTCTATTTTTTTACTCCAAATTAACATTCACACTTTTTTAAATATTTTTAAAAGTATAATCACGATGTAGGTGATGTAGATGTAATATACATTAATATATAAGAATGTATATATACTATTTGCTGGTATTTTATTGATACTGTATGGACACCATCAACGCAACAACTAAGATTTCGGACTAGCAATCGAGAGGGTGACTTCCGCCATGGTTTTAAACACAGGTCATTACGCAACCGACGACGTGAACCCAAATCAAATATTTATGATATTCAATGGTAAAAAATATCGTTTACCGCCTGTGTAGAATCTTACTACTATTAGTAACACTAGTAGGAAATTAAATTGCCCTTCTTACTACAGAAGATGATTATTTATTGTAACAAAGAACATCAAAATTGCCCATACTTCTTATACGTCATTTGTAGTTTAAGTTTCTAATTTTTAACTACTAATCTGACTAATCTGAAAAAATCATATAATATGTCCATTTTCATATTGGTCTCCGGTTATTATTATAATCTAAAACTTTTACTTGATTAAGAAAGAAGGTGATTTTCTTTATGATTCAAAATAAGTAATCTTTGTGAGGTTCAACTTGAAATTACAGTGTTTCAGGCGACAGAAGGTCAAAAGTAATGAAAAATGGGCATTAGGTTCAGAATCATAAAATAAAAGAAATAAGTATAGTAATTTCCTGACATTTGAACAGATTGATTGTTTCATAAGCAGTAAATTTAGTCATAAAATAATCGGGACATTATAGTCATTATGGTTCAAAAACAGTTATAAACAACATTATATTTGTGTCATTTCTGCAGTTATAAACTCTTCAATAAGGGCAAAAACTGAAGGTATTTAGTTCGTTCGGTTTCCAATTCAGGCGTTATAAGAGTCAAATATTACTAAAATGTTCATGCTTACCAAAACGGCATAAACTTCAAATCTAATCATAAGATTATCTTAAAATACACATTTAATTATATCTCTTGAAAGTCTAAATTCAAGATATCAAAGTCACAAATTAATAAATTTTAATTGTCACAGTTATTTTCCAGTCTCGTACTAAAACCTTTAATAATAACAATGTTTTTTTGTGTTATATCAAACTTATAACAATCCATATAATACAATTATCTAGAAAAGAGAATATTGAATGGATTATTATACAACACAATAACTTGTGACGTAACAAGTTATTCTGTGGCTGGTGTGACTGGTGGTGTGGTGTGTGTTTGATTTTATGATGATATGTAATACATGCCTTCGCATGTATTACATATTGTATAAGCCACCAGGTATCCATTCCACATAATTGAATACTTCCGATAAACCAAATTTAAATTGACGACAAGATCATAGGTTAATATTTTATGCGATGGATTATTATTGTAGATGGATATCTTACTCTCTTAATTCTTCGTATTGTGTCAAAGTTTAAAACAAAATAACAGCTATGACCATATATTTTTAGTCACACAAACAGTTTTTTGTACCTCTAGTGTACACTATTATTACAAACCCGTTAAATTAAAGTAAATAGAAGTATTACTCAACTGAGAATGCAAATAAAAATGATTGTAACCCTTAAAATGATAAAAGAAATATTAAGCATCTTACAAGAGAAGCAAAGCAACTTTTCACAAAGGCTCAAGTTAAGTACACGCGTTACATTCGAACCGGTTATGAATCTTCCAGAACAAATTTTTGTAATTTCCACGTTAAGAGAACAACAAACATTTTGGTTGGAGTTTCGAAATCATTCGTGAAAGTTACGGGTGAAGTTCTATGTGTTTGTACCTGGTTTTGTTGGAATAACTTTTTAAAGAATTTACCTTTAACTGTAAGATACTTACGAAAATATGAAAGCGGGAATTTGGTGCGAATTTCTTTAATATTTTGCTAAGTTTTGGTACTTGCAAGGTGACATTAATATTTAGGAAAATAACTAGCAGGGTGGGATATGGTTATTATTGCTGTTCATAGAAATATGAGTGTGTTACAAATAAGGTCACATCCTCAATTATTGGTTGGGTGGGTCGACCTCTCGATTGCAAGAATTAAGTTCCTTTGATATTAAATACAAAATGTATCAAATAACCACAAATGTTGAAACAATTATGTAATTTGCTTGGAATACAATGTTACGTGATCATCATAATTACAGTTTCACCAGGTAAAAGTACGAGCGTTGTAGTAATAATACATTAACCTATAAAACGGAACAAAAGTATAACTTACCGTGTTTTCAGTAATATCACTAACTTCGCAATGCAGTATAGCAGTTGTTCCTATTTGAGCTATTACTGTGGTACAGTTTTCAGTCAAAAATATACCAACTTTTGCGCCTTTTCCGCTTAACTTATTTACGGTCGACGCCGCTGAATCTCTGTACATTTTCTTAACTTTATGCATAGTCTTAGCTAGGGATGTTTCATCTAGTTCTTCAATAATTTCTTGTTCTGTTAATCTATTGAGTTTAGAGTGTCTTCCTCTACCTACAATAACTTCATCAATAATATTATCTACGTTGTGTGCATCTTCATATTCTTTATCTATTAACGCGGTGAGTCGAAGTGCTTTGGGTAGTTTTGGATATGATGTCAGAATATATCCTGTTGTTGTTATCTCTTCAGTAACATCTTCTCCTTTTTTTGTGGTGTAGCTGACTGTTAGTGGAGTCGGTGATGTAGTGGTCGTTCTTCTCCTATGTCCTGTAATAAAAGAAGAATTATCAAAATGATTGAATACATCAACTATATGTTGATTACTAGTGGAGTAGAACAGAACGTCCCCATCTCTTGCTGTGGGTCTCATAAAAGGTGACTACGGGATAGGGCTGTCCTGCATCTGACAGTAAATATACAACCCAAGATAATGTGCCTGCTAAGCGGCAATAGGCTAGCTCTCTATTACGTGGGACCGAAATCATAGTTGGCGAAGCGTGGGTATTAATACACCTCTGCCTATCCCTTCGGGGATTTACAGACGTAAAGATATGTATTGTATGTAGATACATCAAGTACCTAAAGGTATGGTCATTTTTTTATGATCCAATTCCGAAGATCCAAATTAATAATATAATCTGTTAGTATAGCCTATGCTTACTTTGAGTCTAGATAGCCTAAAGTAGAATATAGTCTTAGAATAATATTATAATATTGAAAATACGCATAAAGTATTCAGTATTTGAAATAAAGTGAAATATTAAAAATAAATGCTGTATTCAGCCTGATAAGTATAATACAATTTTCTACATAAATTTCAAACCGACTATACATTCACATTTCAGAAAATTGCTACCTATATAGAGTTGATTTATTGCTGATGCGGGAAATTATGAGCATTTACTTACAGGCAATGGTGTTCGCACTGCAAACGTTATTGTATTATTTTTATCATTGCATGTTTCAGTCATATTGTGTTTATATTAGTATTGTAAATAAAATATCCTATCCTATACGACGAATACGTATTTTATATGTGAAAATGAAGATTTTCAGATGTTTGGAGGTTTTTGAAATGCCACGAAGTCCTCGGTGTTGAGTAGATATTATAATCGAAATGGGAATATTAGCATGTTCGACTATTTTGTCATTCTTTATCCACGGTCAGAATCTGTTAAATATTCAAAAGGACTACCCTAACCCAGGCCCTTTAGGCTCAAACACGCACTTATTACATTATGTTATTTCATATTTTTTTTATATTATAGCTCAAAAGTTTCTTCGGTTCGGTTTGTGTATCATAAGTCATTAGTTACGATACACAAACCGAACCGAAGAAACTTTTGAGCTATAATAATCGGGTAACATAATAAATGATACCACTATGTTATTATAATTTTTTAACGTAATTCAATTAAAATTGATTACCCGTAGGTATTTTTGGTACTGAAGAGAATAATTTTAACATAACATCATGATAACATTATATTAGTTTCTTCTATTGGTTATTGAAGAAATGTGTATTATTATATCTATATAACAAATTTAAATTCACTTTTTTAATCATTTACATGTAAGCAGGTAATACAAGACCACTAAGTTTGAGTAGAATTATATAATAACATTAGGTGACAAAAGTGACACAAACTGCCGAAACATTTTAATAGAACCAAATGAACAAGAATTTCTAAAATATCTGGATAAATTATCTTTCTCATCGAGATCAATTAACTAATTTGTTTGCTACCAAAAGGTTACAGTTTTGAAACCTTTTTAAAACCATTTTTATTGTAAATATTCCTACTAAGGATTCGCTGTTTGATATTGTTTTGATTTTGATCTAATATGTAGCTTATCATAAATAACACTCTTACTTGAATGAATTTTGTAGCATTTATTATGCTAACTTTTTAAATTCGAAATACATCGGGAAAAAGAAGTACTCAAGTGGGAAGTTGGGAAAAAGAAGCCCACTTGAGCGCTTCTTTTTTCTTCTTCTCTTACTTCATCATAACAAAATAATTATAATATATACTTAAGTTATTAATCTAATTTTTATAAGAATTAATGAGTATTATCTACACAACGCTACCTAGAGCCATAGTGAGGAAAGCCCAATTAGCTTGTGTTATGAATCCTAGAATGCTGACAAACATACTTAGACACTTTTTTATTTGTAAATGCAAATATGGCAAAGGCAAGTTTAATATTGAAAAATAAAATACAGCAAACTGGATACAGATACTGATTGCCTCATTTACATCAAAAAGGGCGCGACGGTTATCTTAAATGTAGAACAGTAGCAATTAGTTGCCCTGTTGTTGACTTTTAAATTGGTTAGGCTCCAACTTTTACGGTTAGTTATGAAGGCTATTTATTTTTTGGTGTCAAATGTTTAGCACTTTTATTGATGAGGCAAATTGTTATTATAAACTGGAAAATTGCCTACAGGGAATATATACTTATTTTAGCTTATATTACGAATATTTATAAATTAAATTTCGATACAGTTATGTACTTGAAATTTTAAGACACACTAAAATAATAAAACAAAACTTGGTCTCTTGGTAGTGTCCAAGTGCGCGCGAGAAATTTGTCTGTATTCGGATCGCCATTATTTGAATAGAGTCTATCCAGCCATAAGTTATGCACAAAATAATAATAGACAGATATAACATTTAAAATAATAAAAGCGACCATGGCATTGAGATACTATTTTATGAATTAATGAATATTTTAGTGTCACGTTGAGCACATCGTACTGATACCTAAATCATTCTTTTAAATTGTTTATTCAGAGTAGCACATAAATGTGCTGGCTAGGTTGAGTATTCTAAGGGTGTAGGCAATTCGAAATAAAAGGATTTAAATCCCTCTTTCATCAAGGGTATCGCCCTTTTTATTAGGATGTTAGCCGGTCCTTTAGTAGGCTTACCGGGAAATATAGGTCCAATCCGCAGAAACCTTTAGAGAATTGGTCTACCCACAGTAGGTATTTTAAAGAATGTATGCAAATAAGATCTGAACTATAAGGCTAGGGGTTAAACGGAGTAGTTGAACACGAGCTATCTCATAGTTGGGCATAAAATGACAGAAGGAAATACTCCGAATAGGGAATCAAGCAGTGACTCAACACACAAAGCGATGTTCCGTAGTTATATCCTTGAATATATAAGTACAGCTATCCCTCTCTCTCTCTATCCGGCAAGTTCAGTGATGATTCTCTCTCCGGAGATAGCTAGAACCTAAGCTATTTAAGGAATTTGCTACGAAATTAAGGGACAAATGCGTTAGTCAATACGGCTAAAGCTACTAGCAAGCTCTTTCAAGTTACAGTGAACTTAACTGCTATCCTGCATTAAATATTAATATAATAGAAATTTACATTCACACTAATCCAACTAACAGATGCGTAACACCCGTGCTAATCACGGGTGTTCAAATAATAATCGCACTCAAAAGCTTAGCGTGTAATAGAGTCTGGATATAGCATAAATAACATCTTATACGGCTACCCTGAATAACTAGGTCGACGTCAGATATGATTATTACGTATGAGTACATTGATACGGTTATATGAATGCGTTGGTATGCCCAGAGGCAGGCAAAACGTGTTCACGCCAGTAAAGAAGTATCCCAGAATATAGGGACTAAAAGTAGACCAATTTTCGAATTTGACAACAAAATTGATATTTTCATTTGTTGCTAATTTTTTAGCAACATCGTACGTCACTCATACCCTATGTGGCCTTCCAAATTCCGAAAAGCAAAGAAACTTATCTGTGAGAAAGAAATCTTGGAATGTCGAGTTATGTTCATGTCAATGAACAGGTTTCATGCTTGAAATCAAATGGATTGATTTGTGCAACAGCCCCGGGTTGAGCACCTAATTGATATTAGGTTTGATGTTGCCGTACCACATCGTCGTAATTATGTACAGTAAACACAGCTTTAGGATTGTTTGTTGCTTTTGTTGTTATACAAACATCGTCGCTAACTTGAGAACACCTACCTACTTATATCTATCTAACTGCTATTACATAAGTCTAAGGCTTTGTTCACTCGTTTCAAAATGTAACATACTACTACTTTAAGTTGATGTTAATTAAGAGATTTATACTTACCTAGTTAAGCACTTCCACTATAAATTACGGTTCTACTACCGTGCAAAGCTTTGGTCTGATAAAGCCTTGCTTGACTAGTCCTATAATTAAGGTAACATAATTAATCAATCCAAATTATTACCTTTCTATACCACGGATTAATACTGTTATCTCTTTGAATATCGGGCATTTCTTTTCTTTTGTGTGAATTCTCTTATCTTTCCTTTTAATGATCGCTTATGAACTTCAAAGTTATGAAACCCGACCGCGTTCCCAGAACCATAGGAATCTATTCCAGGGATAATGGCCTATGTTTGTTTATTCTAGACCATTACCTTATAATATATTTAGACATTTAAAAGGAACACAAAATTTATTGTTACGTATGTCTAGTACAAATTTTACTCAGTGAACCGAGGTGGATCGATACGTGCAGTGGCCATTTAGCCTTGAGCACCTGAACTGACTAACACTTGTGCTTAAGTTAATATAATCTATTAATATGTTCGACGATGCACGTTGCTAATTACCTATAGATTGAATCAAGTAAGGGGTTTGAAATGACTTTATTGTGATTGAAACGTTATCACAATTTGTTTTAGATGGACCATTATACTCGAAATTAGACTGTATGATGACAATTATTTTATGAATACTTTGGTTGGCGACTGCCCCTGAATCTAACCACGAGAGGAATGCTTTTACCAGAGTCCCGTCTGTTAATCATTAGGTGTACTGGATGATGCCTGATGGTTGCTTGAGATTTAGACAGCTCTGTGCATAATGGTATAAAAAAGAAATATAAACCATCGAGCATTATAACTAAAATGTGACAAAAAATAATCCAAGAGTGAGAAATCGAAGCCTAATCGTTAAATAAAACAGATAACTATGGCGCAAACATTATACTTCACTAGCACCGCGAGAACGGAAAAGGAAACATTGATAGTGTGGAGCGGCGCCAAAATCTTCACCCAATAGCTAACCACATTCAGCAAACGTGCCAGAAATCGTCGGGACGAAATAAATCCGTAACATGTTTTTTACGGGTAGAAGAATACAGATATACTTATATATAGTGAGAATGGTTAGTTCTGGTAGAGAATATTGCAACGAGAAAGTTGAAAAGTTTAAACTATAAATGATATGTTAAGATATCGAAGAATAATTTATGAATCGACTGGTACCGTGGAGGCTGACGGCATTACCTCGATTCTGAGCTAATCAGCCCTAAATTTGACGATTGACAATGAATCTAAACAAACGCTTAATCAGTCTTCTAATTCATTTTAATTTAAATTCGTTACCATTTTAGGCTATGGCTAAAGTTACTAGTTCAAAACCAGAAAATCGCTGCAAAATTGCTTCGAGACATTGGAGGTATTTTGTGTATTTATATCGCGTCTTATCAGGAGAAAAAGAATTAGGAGAGGAGAAAGAGGAATGGTGATTACTCCACAACTATTAAGTTTATAGAGAAAGATAAGCAGTGGAAACCTTATATCTTTCAGTGGTCTTTAATTCACCCTGTCGGTGTCGTATAAGGCGAGAACAGGCCTATCCCTAATAGGGCTGTTCTCCATCCGACAGTAAGTATACAGCACATGACTAAGGCCCGTATTCTAAAATAACACTCAGCCTGAATCATGATTTATCTGAGGACAAATTGTATAGGCAATATGTCAAACTATCAATCTGTCTATACAATCTGTCCTCAGATAAATCGCGATTCAGGCTGGGTGTCATTCTAGAATACGGGCCTAAGTGCCCGCTTGACGGATATATGCTCGCCCCCAATTACGTGAGACCGAAAATTATCCAGTGCTTTGATTGATGTAGGTAAATCGACTAGATTTCTTTTTTAATTTTCTTTTCAAAATTGCATTTTTTGTTGCTAAGTTTATTTTATTTAGGTATAGGTACGTTAATTAAGTAGGTAATTTCTTCACTTTAGTTATCCACACACACAAAGGGAAAAATAAAAGAATAGTAATTAAGAGTTGGCGACTTGGAACATCAACGGCTTGGCACCGAATAATCAAGAAGTGGAACTCTTTATGATCCAAAATAAACTCGAGATTCTTCTCATATCTGAAGCAACCAGCAGTACGTCAACCAGCTCAATCAAATTTAAAAACTATCAGTGCTACCACACGGCACACCTGGACGGAACAGGGTATGCTGGAACGGCAGTGATAATTAAAAAGTCCATTAGACACCATGTACTTGTACTGCCGGGATATAATTTTGACTACCTGCAAGCAACAACAATAGCTGTTGAAGATCAAACTGGATACCTCTATGTCTCTGCAATATATACTCCTCCATAAGTTACCGAAAGTATGTATTCTAGGTTCTTTAATACGCTCGGTAATCGGTTTGTTGTGGGCGGTGCGGTGATTGGAACGCAAAACATGTTGCCTGGGAATCGCGGCTTAATAACACCAAAAGTAGGCAGCTAAAATTAAGTGTTGACAGTAACAACATGTCTACGATCACAATCTCGGAGCACACGTACTGGCCCACTGATCCCAAAAGAATGTCAGACCTAGTGGATTTTTTTGTTATAAAAGGATTATCCAAACACTACTTCAAGGCAGAATCATGTTATGATGGTTCTTCTGATCAGACGCCTGTCTTGCTGACCATGAGTACAAAGGTAATAAAGATCTCTAGACCAGAAACTCTGTACAATATTCATACGGATTGGGTCTCCTTTAGTGACTATATCGAAAAAAAATTAGAACTTAAAATTGCTCTAAAAAGACACCTATGGATATTGAGGACGCCACGCGGCGCATAACTTCGCTCATATAGAGAGCGTGTTGTAATAGCACACCAACACTTACTGACCGCAAAGAGCGTATTAACTACCCCATATACATTAAATTATATTAGCATATATAATAGCATATATAATAGCATATATAATTATATGCTGTCTTAAAAAAGCGACGGCTGCGACAAACGTGGCACCATACTAGGCGAAGCGAAGACCAAGCTGAGTTTAATAGGGCTGGTGAAGAGCTGAAAGATATGATAAGATAATGGCGGGATGATACCCTACAGACACAGTTGTAATCTGTAACTGCGACCGAGGCAACTAATTATTCATTGTGGCAATTCACAAAATCATACAATAGACCCGAGCTTTCTAAACCACCGCTTAGAATCAACCAAAAGTGGGCTAGAACGCCTCAAGAAAAAGCCGGCGCATTTGCCGAACATCTGTCCAAAGCCTTTAGTCCTAATGAAAGCAATGAGCAATCTTTAAGAATGAAATTGATAAAGTACTTCAGCAAGATTACCAAATGACTCTCCCACCTAAACCAGTAACATTTCGAGAGGTCAGTAGGACTATTAGAAATTTAAAAGAAAAAAAGGTCAACCTTATAACGAAGGAAATCCTCAAACACCTGCCAAAAAAGGCGATAACATTTCTTACCACACTTTACAACGGTATCCTCAGAGTCCAGCATTACCCTCAAGAATAGAAAGTATCCAGAATTATAATGATAAATAAACCAGGGAAACCACTAAATAATGTTGGTTCCTACGGACCTATCAGCCTCCTACCCATACTGTTAAAAGTATTTGAAAAATTTCTCTTGCAAAGGATTGCACCTATCTTACAAAGAGATAACATAATCCCAAAACACCAATTCGGATTTAGGCGACATCACTCGACAGTCGAGCAAGTCCATAGAGTGAGCGACAAAATAAGGAAAAATCAGGAGGAAAAAGACTATTGTTCTGCTGCCTTCTTAGATATTCAACAGGCTTCCGACCGAGTCTGGCACAAGGGACTCTTCTATAAAATCAAAACTCTTCTCCCGCATTGCTACTGTCAATTGCTACAGTCGTATCGACTGCCACATTCGCTGATGACACCGCTATCCTAGCCAGTGACAAAGACCCCAATATTGCTTCTGAAACACTTCAAAAGAGTTTGGAGGAAGTATCCAACTGGCTGCAGAAATGGAGAATTAAAGCAAGCGCAATAAAGTCTACCCATATAACATTCACATTACGGAGAGCGAACTGCCCCTTTGTAAGACTTGGCGACACTGTATTGCCTCATCAAGACTCCGTAAGATATTTAGGCCGTCGTTTGACGTGCACGACCCAGCATGTAAAAAAGAAGCGAGAGCTTGAAATACGATACAGCAACCTAATGTGGCTTTTTGGCAGAAATAGCAAGCTTTCTCTGCACAATAAACTCCTCATTTACAAATCTGTACTGAAGCCTGTTTGGTTGTATTTTATCCAGCTATGAGGAAGTGCTTGTAACTCCAATATAGCTGTGCTCCAGCGCATGCAAAATATAATACTCCGCACAATCGCTAATGTTCCATGGTAAATCACCAACAATGTAATACACAAACAACTAGAGATGAATAGTGTGAAGGAGGAGATCTCAAAGGCAGGAGAACAGTATCAAAATAGACTCAGAATCCATCCTAACATACTGGCAACTAAGCTACTAACACCCAGCTATAACAAGCGCCTCAGGAGAAATGATGTTATTTCTTGATTGTAATAGGGAGTCGATGTCTTCAATGGAAGGCACACTTTAAAAACGCAAACACCAACACCACATCCACCAAAAGCACAATGCTGATCGCAGATATTGTATCATACAAAATAAAATTAAGAGTTAAACAGACCACACAAGAACAAACTCAAGTTATTTTTAAAAATATCTCGAATGTGCAGAATGATACAAATAATTTTTAATTTTATATTATAACGATGTTTGTTATAAATTTCGAAGCCTTTAGAAGCTCTTTTGTGGTTCAAAGAAGGAGGTATGAGGAAAATGAGGTATTATTAAAAGAAATCTTTGTAATTGGGTCAAAATTTTATATAAAAAATAAATTGTTTCTAAGTGCTACGGTAAACTCTCGCGGGGAAACTGTACCGTCAGCATCACGTACTCGTCTTGCTATTAGTCCGGGCGTAAAACACTTATCAAAATGGAAAATTGTACTGCATTTTATACAAGCGGGAACCTTGAGATATAAATAAATTATGATGACGTTAAATCTTAGTGGGTTGAAGGTACACCTTGCTTGTACGTGCACCTAAGTATGAGGGTATTAGAATAAGTGGTTTTGGCAAATACATGTGTTTTATTGATATTTTTTACTGAAATATATCCTGTTTTTTTTTTAAAAAACAGCCTGACAATTTTTTATATATTTTTTATATTATGTAAATGTCTAAGTTTCAATATTTTATATTCAGTAGACTAGGAAAAGGTAGGTTGTGATATTTAAATAAGTTTTTTTTTAATAAATGAAACATTTAGTATATTTTTCTACGACAAAGAAGAGTGGATTGAAGCGTAATGTACCAGTGTGATGAACAAGACTGAGTTTGACGGCGTCAGGTTCTATAACGGTATCTTGATCAGAAGCATGAACCAGATTAATACCTGGAATATGTGGGAGCGCCTTATTTCGTAGAAAGAAATTTCATAGAATTTCATTTTACAGAAAATGTTTCATATAATATTTGGTTCTTATATTTTTATTTCGAATATTATTGTTTCAAAGACAATTTACCACAATGAATCACTTTTCACAGAAACACAATTTAATGATTTTTTTTTCACATATTTTTGTTTAACATACTTATCAAACTGTAGAATTATTATTTAAGGAATCTTAAAAACAACCACTAACCACCATCTATTTCAAACAGTAAAATTTAGATACATTTTTTTTCCCGATTGCTTGTAGTAATTTAATTAGATAATACCCTGACTCGGATAGGTTAGGTTAGAAGGCTAAGGCGAGGGCGAAGCGAAGCGGAGCTCTCGCCTTAGCCTTCGTGGTTATTTTTTTTTAAACCAGCCAGAAAATATCTTTGCGCAAATAAGTTTTATATGAAATAACCAATATAAAAAAGAAGAATATTTGATTTGTTATTCTATGAAATGATTATTCTAACATTAAAATTTATGTGAAACAAAAATCAATGATTTAAAAATCTTTAAAGTAAGTATTATGTATATTGATTATTCTATGAAACGAAATTATGCGAAACATTTTCTGTAAAACGAAATTATATGAAACTTTTGTCTATAAAACAACGCACACCCGGAATATGTACAATGGTGTTACTCAATCATGTCACGGTTAGACAGATTTTGATGAAATTTGTATAGAATAAGTACCTATATTTGTTAGTCTTACTATCTAGCAAATCTATAGGTATAGGTGTAAGTATTATAGCTTATTTACTGAATATAGTCTACAAAATTTCTGTCCTTTCCCTCAGCTATTATACATAGTTTACAAGTATGTCCCACATCAGTAAATTAAGCCATAACCCTTCTTCACAAGATACATTTAAATATATAACTACTTAATACGCTCCAAGATACATACTCATTGTTTAGCCACCGAAATGACCTTTCTAAATGACGTCACGGTGTACTATTATATTATAGCCTAATGGCATAACAGCATACAAAGGTAAGCTTTCAAGTAAATCCGGCTGGCAATTGGACCCGGATTACCGAAGGTTACGGTCGGACGCGCGATTTACACATTTATGTTTCGATCAAAATTATTTGGGAGCCTCAGGTGTACTTACGTTTCCGTTAACTTGTGATATAATAATTATGTTTATCTCTCAGAATAGCTGAATAGATCTGGATGAAGTTTTGGCACGAATATATTATTATTAGCAATAGAGACGTAAAAAGCGTGTAAGGGCAGAAGCAGTTTGCGTACTCTTGTCTCTCACTACCCCAGAAGGAAAAACGTATGAGTACATAGTATTTCAGCATAAAATTGGTCCGTCCTATTCGTTTCATTAAGTTTTAATCATTTAACGAATCACTGCCATCACCACACTTTGAATATTCTTACCTTGTGATTTCATAGAAATTATTAGAGAACTTAATCTTAAAGAACGTACCGTTTAATAAAAAAAAAGAAAAAATCATTGAGCCCCGCACACTCTAATACATCCGTAAAATTAGTAGTATCGGTTGTGACATTTAAAATTATAAGTTGGAAGGAATTATCGACCAATGCAGTCGTTTAAGCCCGTTTGGATTGTCACACATTTTGCACTTTATCGTGCATTACCGATCGATCAAAGCTGTCGTTCTATATCGATAGACTATCTAAAATCCATATCTCAAGTAATCATTCAGCAGTTTCAATACATTTCTGTAACGATCAAAGACATGAATAGGAAACGAAAAGATCTTGATGGATAGAAAATATTTGTTTCTCGATTCTCGAATGGAAATAAAATATTCGACGAGGCAGAAGATAACAGGATTATTTGTTCAAATTTGGAGCTTTCTGGTGAGGTAAAGACGACCTTGCAGAAAATAGCAGAGAATTTATCATTATTCGCTTAGAATTTTGTATTTGTTAGTGTTAGTGTCTCTATTTATATTGTGACGAGGTTAAGGTTTAATTAATAGAAGTAAAATTAACAAAATACTACGGTAATTTTTTAAATAGTTAGTTATTAGGATGTATAAATAATGCCGAACGAAGATGCTTACGGTGGATATCTCCAAGAGATACAGTCATGTGAATATTTCGGTTAAACTAATCTAGTTTGTTGCTTGAGGAGTAAATTATCATAATTTCTTTTGTATAAATTCAATACCGGATAATGTAAACATCCAGGTTGGACCTTTTTTCGATCAGAAGTTTTAGAACAGCATCATTATACTAATTTACTTCTCAATTTAACTCTCAATTTTCTAATCGCATTATTAGTTAGAAATCATTTGAATTTATTTCTTCATCACACTAATTTCTCAAAGAGCTAAGAATTTCTACTGCAATGCCGTAATATTGTAATGAACGCTGCGATTCAGCAAGGATTTCAAATACCTTTGTTAAAAATTTGCAGCTGCAGCGACAAATTTTAAAATTCTGCAAATCCAGTTTTTGACTTTTTGAAATGACTAAAATAAATTGTGATTTAAAAATTTGGATAGCTAAAACGAATTGAATTGACAAACTACTTGACTTTCTTACGTAATGTAAGATAGCCTTAAAAAGGTATTATATTCATATAAATGAAAAAAAAAATGGGATTAAATAAAAATATACTCTCACCTTTCTTATGATGCCTTGTGAAGTTGCCAAACACACTGCCAAGCCTCTGTTGATTCCTGGACGTACATAACTCCAGGGATCTGTAGTCGTCCGCATTCTGTGTCACCATAATGGAAGACCTTTTCGACTCCATAGCTCCAGTGTTAACCAACAACTCGGCTTCAAGTAAAAGAACAATAGTGGCGTAGAGGAGTTTGAGTTCCCCACAGCAAAGCATTGTTTTGGCACTAAATTTATTTACGGTCACATTTGGAATACGTAACGTAATACGCTTAAATTAATAGTCATTGTTTTCACTGTTATCTTCTTATGTTTAGCTTGGGGTTGAAAAGGCGACGTCGCATCCTGAAAAAGAGAAAAGAACTCTTAGTGGGTGCTCATTAAGTTCTTGAATGTTTGCTGCCCTTTGACATTGTGACTCGGTGTTTTAATGAAAACGTAGAGAGGATTCCATGTTGTTTAAAAGTACGTTTGTATGGAAACACGGAAGTAAATGAGGTTATTCTTTCTTTTGCAGTTTAAATGAAGTTTAGGATCATTGTTATCTTTGAATGACTTTTATTAAAAAGAGGGAGCATTTGTATCAATGTAAAGTTTCTAAACTAGACTGTTTTATGTAGATATGGTACCGAAAAGTAGATGATTCCTAAAATATAATAGTAAGTAACAAAAAGCTTCAACCGTAAAGTGATATTAAATAAAAATAAATAAAATAAATAAATATTCCACAAAATGAAAAGTAAAAAGGATAATAAATAATAAAAAATAATAATAATAAACTTCTTTTCCAAATAAGAAAATGATATAACATTTTTTAAGAAAAGGGTCACAATAATCAAGTGTAATGAGTTATATTCAAGTCTCAATATTATTCTAAATAATCGTGTAATTGATTTCTAACATTCTACGTAATTTTCAGAAGACCTTCATATGCTAGTTTTGTACAACCCCCTCCATTCTATTCTTGTTGCAATCGATACGACGAACAATGTACGTTTAAGTATTCAGGCCAATATCTATACCTACGATTCGTAAAATAGCCTTTAAATAAATTTAAAAAGAAACTTTCTAAAAACTTAGTTACAATATTGGCTGTCCACGTCGATGGAAAGCTAAATTCTTTCAAATTGAATTCAGTTATTCTGTAAAAAGTTGCAGTCGCATCCGAAGCTTTCAGCTTCGAGTCTGGGGTCCTTTTAACCAGTCTAAATGCGGATTTGGCTAAAATGTAATTGAAAAAGTACCCAATGATAAATCAAATGAATTTTTAGTCTTATTGAAATTAAATCTGTCTTGTTGAAATGAATTTAAATCTTAGTGAAAAATTCTCAATTCGTAACTATGTATTTTTGTAAGGCGATTCAGTAATATTATTATATCAACTCTTTGTTCTGT
This sequence comes from Eilema sororculum, assembly GCA_914829495.1. NCBI lineage: Eukaryota > Metazoa > Arthropoda > Insecta > Lepidoptera > Erebidae > Eilema > Eilema sororculum. The sequence continues at coordinate 9,171,169 of OU618532.1, forward strand.
TATTTCCAACCTACCACTTCGGCAATCAGCTTATTTTATTTGGTATCTGTGTGTAAGATGTATTATTTTATATAAGCACTTTGATATTTCAGGGGTTTTAATGATCTATACTTTTTCTGTTTTAAAGCTGAAATTTAAATCATACATATTTTTCTCAGTTTAGAGACAAAATAAGAATTAAAAGAGGCTTGAAGCAAATCCCTCGTTTAAAATAAATGACTTTTTTATTTCTTATCTTAGGTTTTATGTTCCAACGTAGTACTGAAAATAGATTCTGATAAGTTGAAGGCTTAAATTGTGATTACTTTAAATTTATTTTTAAATACTATAATCGATCGTCTATTACGCCTTTATCCCGGGAGGGCTAAACACCCACAATTCACTAATCATTGTATTCGGTCCCATGTAACTATTGGTGATTTGAGCCATGAATCTGAGGCGGAGTGTGGGCTGTATATATCTGTCTAATGGTAAACAGATCCCTTAGTCGCCTTGTACGATACAGTATGGGAAGAGATGGGGTGGCCCAAATTCTATCTACACGCGATTAAATAAAATTAAAAATGATAGAAGAGTTATACCTTAACTGGAAATAAAAGTATTTTCTGTAATTAAGTTTTTTTTAATTATAATCCCGCTGAATATAATCAGAGGTGCTTACGTACGTTGGTACTTATACCTAAGTCACAACAACATCATGACTCATGACGTATAAAAATTATTAATAATGATCTCCTTTAATTTGGACTACTCTATCAAACATTTTTTGGATTTGATAAAAATATATTAGAAGCTATAATTTGTGCAAAAAAAGACTCTATTTTATAATAAAACGACATGTGGTTGGACGCTCGGGCTTCGTTGAAGTGGTTTTCTTTTTGACAATTTCTTCTTAATAATCTGATTAATTGCAAATATTGACCGAAATATTGTAAAATTCTGGATAAATGGGTTTTTAATTTGAACTCGCGGCCATAACTCACCATTCGAACGATGAATTCGCGTAATACTTTTTGTTTTGTTTAATAATATATGGCCTCGGAAAAAATTTCAACAAAAATCGGCTTCATTATAATAGAAGTGGTTTTTAAGGCTATTAAATAAATAAATGGAACACAATACATGATGATAATGTTCTCGGTTCATTAATGTACATCTAGTTGAGAACTTGATGCACTGTTTAAGGAAACTAAAAAAATTGAATTAACGAAAGCCAATCTCAACAGCAAGCTGATATAACTGCAGACTAACGCACGGGGCTCTGGCACAGGTTTCCTTCATAAGACACATCGGGCGGAAAAAACTAAAAGAGCTGATCTAGGGTCCTAAAACCTTGAATACAACCGATATTAGCGAAAAAAAAATTAGTATCTAATTATACTTTACTCCAATAATAGACTACTGTTTCTGGCTACATTAAACATATATAAAACATTATTTGCTGTATAGTTTCATGATATAGGAGAAGACAAACCACCCAATGTGAAATATAGCTTGACACGGTTTTCCTGCTATCTAGGGCATTCTCCACTCTAAAGAACACCGTGTGTCATTAAATTAGTGGACCGTCCCATCTACCCGCAGCCGTAATCAGGATGGCATGATACCTTATACGTTTATTTTAGAATAGCTAATTCATTGTTAAATCCAAAATATATTAGTCGCATATTAAAGGAGGACGAAGGTCGGACCTGAGGAAGAAGGACCTTTAATATTCGAATACAATCTTTTCGACCTATATATTTCAAAAACTATTTGGTGGTTTTTAATCCAGCTATGCAGAGACAGTACATTGACTTAATGTCTTGTCCTCGAAATAAAGAATAAAGGACGGGAATAAAAAGCAATTCATGTTGCCAACATTCTAGCGAAACATTGTGCAACATTATTGTAACACAAAATGAAGAAAACTCAATAAAGTGCACAGAAAAATTACTTACCTACCTTGATTCTCAATTGTAGGTTTTTTTGTTTAAAAAATTGAACGAAGCTGAATTTGCAATATTAACAGAAATAGTTTCCTCGAATAATCGCCATTTTGCACTAGCAATCTCTAGTTCCTAAATTTACGGAATTTGATATAGTGCGATCAGATATTAGAAAAGTTATATTAGTAGAAATTTTGCAGATAGGTAAAACTCGGTTACTGAGTCCCGACGACCGCCATATTGTACTAGTAACAGAGAATAACCATGTTTTACGTCATTTTTATGACTAAGCCCGTGATTTCTAGAAAATATTAATAAAATGAATTGTGTTTGGGCACATAACCTAATGGTTTATGAGCACAAAATAAAATAGTCGTATTTTAGATTTATTAGATCATAAAAACTAGCTAGATAAAAATATTCCTGTCATATTTTTAGCTAGCATAGATATAGAGCTAAAAGTCAGAAGACTTCACTTAAGATCCGGTAGCATCCGAAGCCTTGACCTCGGAGCTCAGGGTCTGCTTACCCCATGCCCAAATAAAATTAGCGTCAAGGAAAGCGACATCCACCAGACCTCACAACTCCAAGAAGAAAACCTGCACAGTTTCTCTTCCGTCAATCAGCAGTTCTGATTTGCATGGGAGTTTGATTTGACCCGAAGTTTTTGGTGGACATAACACCCAAGGTAAGGTATGTAATGTGTACTTAAACGCCTGTTATTAAAATTCATATCCAAATTGAATAATGCACCTACTTGGTGTAGATTAACATTTAGGTATTACTTATAATTAGTCATCGTCATCATCATCCGACCTTAGGTTTCGAACCAACTTCTCCGTTATTGGTATATCTTCGCTTTTATAACTGCCGCCTACTGACTATATTTTATTATTATGAATGTGTTTAAAACTCAACCCAAACCGAATAATGCCCCGGGTTGTGGACATTTTCAAGTTTGAATTTACAACAAAACCTAACCCGGTGAAGTAAAACTCTGATATAATTTTATAAATCCATTCGTTTTCGTTTCTGTGTACGGTAGCAGCTGCAATTCACATTGTGTGAACAAATAAAAACGATTTTTGCGACAATTGTATTTCTCTGACAACGTTATAAAAGTTGCGAACACCTTAAAAATGTATTATCGTGTGAAAATTTATTATACTGCTGTAGAAACCTTTTCATATTGACTTATTCTTACTCGTAAATAATTCTTTAAGTGCTTTGGGTTAACGACCCTAATATATTAAACGATTCTGTATACGTAGTACTTAAGTATTTATATTTTTATACTACTTAATAAAGTACTTCAAAAACACACATGGTTTTTAATACCTAATGCCTTTCTTTTATTGGGTTGTAGTTTTACAGTGCACCAACTCGATTTTAGTAGGTACTTCTAACAATAGGTATCTATATAATATAAGCCATAAACTACGATGATTACCAAACATTAGGCGAATTGTGTGTTATAACAAGATATTGATCATTACTACCTTACAAATTATCTAGCTGATGACACTATAACGACAAACAATAACCCCTTATCTTTTACATAATATGATTGTTTGATATTTTACGGTGATGGTATCATTGGTTCAACAATATTCAAATAATTCAGATACTTTTGAATTTGAAATTGTTAATCGTTAATATCAGCGTTAATACCTGGAGCTTGAAGATAAATAATAATTGCATTACTCTTTATATAAAACCCCTACAATGTTCAGTTATCTTTTTGCCAAAGAAGGAAAGCAAATCTTAATAAAAAAATCCCCATGTAATCTAATATACGCCAACAAAATGGAATAGAAATCACAAAATGATTCTGAGAATTGTTATGGCAAAATAATTATTATGTATCTTTTAAACTCAGTAATAGCAATAGTATAAAATAATAATACATTCGATACTACCCATAAATTTCTTCTAAAAAGATAATTTAATACGAAGCAAAACCGTAAACAGCAACTGCATATCACAATAAATCTTTTACTCGGATTTTTATGACATCATATCTCTGCCATCTAACCACTGCATTGTGTGAGTACCCATATTTTCATCACCAGTCACTACGGCCTCATACTTCATCGTTTATATCGGCTATCCAATTTCAGCTCTACGCCTCATTCGTCATTACAATAGCCTCCTATTTCAAAGCTATCTTCCATTATGACATTTTTGCCTTACATTCCTTTCATATCATCAAATTGTCTATGCTGACAATGTTCTCATAACAGCTTGCTTTTATTCTAATATCAGGCTTTTTATTATTCCTAACACAATGTCATATAACGTCCCATTTAGACGTTATTACGTGTTTTATAAACACAAATATTAGCAAGGTATCAAACGCTAAGTTAGATAACTTGACGTTGTCATAAAAGCATGCGTGAGAAATGAAATTTCCCCATTCTTGGACTTGTAAAAGAACACAATCTAGATTTGTATCAAGGTCGGAAACAATATCGTCGTACAAAAAAATGTCGGTTCTTGGGACTCTCCTTATGTTTTATTCATGCTCGGTAGTAAGATGAGGAAATATGAGTCAAACATATTCGAGTGCCATTTCGTGCGTGGTACTAGTTGGGTTTCGGTACAGTCGTGGGCAAAAATATTGTAAACTTTCAGAGTATTTTTCTCAAATTAAGTTTTGTTACAGCTAAAGATTATTATTTTGTAATATTCATAAAATATAATAAATCACAGGTGTACCAAAACCATATCATAATGGCCTTGTTCTAGACTAAAATCTATCTCTGTGTCAATTTTTATCCAAATCTGTTCTGTAGTTTTTGCGCGTAAGGGTGACAAACATCCATGTGGCCATTCGTCTATCCATCCACTCATCCACACATGCATTAGTAGTAGGCATATCGTGATCGCTACAAAACCCGTGGACATTGTCTGTGTCCTGTTGTAAGCTTGAATTAGATTTCTTTTGGATAAATTTTACGCAATTACAAAGAAAGTATGTTTTGTGTGTAGAAATTCTTACTGCAAAATAAGGTTTTACTGAAAAAGCGGCAATTTCAAAAGTAATACTTTTTCGGACTCTTATTTGTGTCATGAAGTCTGATAATTGCTTGGGAAATTGATTTCTCCTTAAAAAAGGTAAGTCATTTCTACCCGTAATCTTCAGTCCAAGCTTTTTTTTTATCTCAAGAATTCCACTTGCCACAATTATTTTTCTGAATAACATTCAACATGACAAGTAGATATGTGAAATAAAAAAAAGCTCCTTTACATTACCACTAAGAATTGACAGTGTCATTCATTGCTCTAATACCAGTTGTCTGAATATGTTACATTATTTGACAGAAAGATACCCGAGAGGCTTGAAGTGCTGATTTCTAAATGTTTTATTGGATATTGATTTGAATTATTCACATATTTTTCTCTTTTCTATTTGTATAAATACTACTTATGTGAAATATAAGTATTGTGTTTAATTTAATGTTTACTATGAGATGATTATAAAATCGAATGGTGTGTCATCTTGTGCAGGTGTATGTGGTCCAGCCAAGTTTGTCAGGGCCCAAGTTAAATAGACTGTGAGATACAAGTTTTAGGGTAGGATGAAGAGTAAAGAGTTATACATATGAATGAAATAGTCACACAATTTATAGAAACGGGATCAGTATTTCACGCAATCAAAACCACAGAGAACATCTAACATTGAAAATGATACCAAGAATAAATACGTTTGAATCCAAACAGTATAACCTAAATATCACTGATGCCTTGACAGCTCTCAGTTCATATTTTATACTATCAATCGTCGGTATATACATAACATAAACTCACGCCTTTATTCCCCGAAGGGGTACGCAGAGGTGCTAGCACCCACATTTCGCCAGTTTATGTTTGGGTCCCAATGTAATAAATAGGTGGCGAGCCTATTGCCATTAACCGGGCACTTATAAACCTGCGATAAATACACACATAACTTCGAAAAGTCACTGGTGTGTGCCATGGTAAACATGGTAAAAAAATGCAATTTGAATTTATGATTAATTGGCTAAAAATTAGTGCATTGTCAAACCAACCTCACCGCTGATGCATCTACTGTATATCGAGCAAGGCTCAGGCACTGGCTTTTATCTCGTGGATGGGGCTTCAGACAGTAGTCGCCGACATGCTAGAGATCATTCATTTTAGACATCATTGAGAAATCGCTATGAGGATAATATTGAGATCGACGATGTTATAGAATTATATAATGGCGTCATGCGAGCTAATAAAATGAGTTATGAGTTATAAATATTACTTCTGAGATACTTTTCCAGTAGTATGATAGGTGCTTACAGTTTTCATCTGCTTACCGCATAAAAACAACCACTACGGTATATTTCCCAAAAGTCACTTTATATAATGTACTTAGATAAACCGCTCAGGCTTATTCATCCCACTCACGGCTGAATCCCACTTGAATGAAAAGCGGCTTTGAATACAAAACTAACCACTCCAATAATAAATCACAACATTAATTTTATACCAAAATTCAAAACAAACAGTATCCCACTGTCCGTTCATTTTTATGGAGTGGTAAAATCCCTGTGAACCAATCCTAATCCTTATGAAGAGGGATAATAAATCATAGTGAAGCAGAAAATATGCAGGATAGCGAAACTCAATGCAGAGTTCGTAATCCCAACGGATTCCAATACCGTCATAGACCGTTGAGTCAAACTAGGTTTGAAAGACCAACGATTTTTTCTATTCATTGGGTCGGTTTTGTAATAGCCGTACTCTGTTAATACTACATGGTCTTCAAAATATTTTTTCTTTGTATACTTAAAATGTGCAATAGTTTTCGTTCTTCTCTCCCAAGAAACTACATAATAAGTGATGGTGAATGTTATTATATTTCATGCACTTTTACCAATATGATGGCTTCAAAAAATATTGCGTATTCGTTCTTCCTATAATCCCGGATTATCTAAGCGAGTTATATAAAAGTATATGTGGCTGTGGAAACCACTATTCTATGAACAGCACCCCAGTTTACCATCAAAGGGGATCTAGATTGATATGGATTTACTAACTGAAAAATATACTGACACAGTTTGAATTGAATTATATGTATTTATTTATAGGTCAAATTTTCAGTCTATCTTCAGATCTTATGTAAAATAATAATTATAGTTACTAATATTTCTGTTCCTTACTGACATAGTTATGATTTCGTTTGCGTTAATAGATTAGGTTTAGTTCCTTGGTATAATTTACTGTCTATGCACACATTGCACACATCAAATTCACATTTAATTGGATATTTAGACATCTATAATGTAATGTTTTAGGATAATGTCGGAAGATATAACTTGATTTGAATGAACTGGAAACTCAAATTTAAATTAGTGAATAAATCGTAATAATTTTTGATGTCCAAAATTAAATACTATTACTATAATATTACCTATAAACGTAATCTCTTCTTAATAGCTTGAAATAAACGAGAATGTGATTGTTCGACTACAGTAAGAAATAAATTTATTCGAAGTTTTCGTCTCCGATTCAATTTCCTATATTCATTGATGCATAAATTTCTTGTTCCGCTCTTTGTATCGAAAACTTAGACTACATCCAGTATTTGCATTTTTCAAGACTTTAAACGGGTGCTTAAAACAGAACGTTTTTAAATGAAAAAGCATTTGAAATTGTTTGAATAGATTATAGTGTAGACTGCTTGCCACTTATGTGAAGTTCTCTTAGACCAAATATATTATTATTCTTATAGTCTATAGTTTGTATATAGTCTAAAGGTAACAAATTGTAGTATGTTTACATCTAACTGCTCTTACTGGATGCTGCAATCAGGTTATTCAATTATTTTACGGTATTCTCTCGTGAAAAACCGGGAAAGCTAGTGTAAATTTGTAATGTTTGAAACACGTAACGAACACCAAACAGAAAAAAGTAAATCTTCGTTTGATAATGTTGAAACAGAAACGGGTTCCAGTTGCTTACATACACCATTCATACTTTGCATTCAATCAAAATCCCCTTGTAATTTGAAACTAGAAAATTTTGTGAATCGTACAATTCAATATTAGTTTTCAGGTAGGCACCCAACTGAAGACTACGTACGATGTACAAATGAAATTGAGTTTTATAAAAAAAAATAAAAACTGAATCATATTTCGATACAGCTCCAATGGAGTTTTATTCGAATTACAAAACTATTCCAATCGCCAAATACATAGAAAAAACTAAAACGCTCTGCATATGAATACTTTGACTGAAATAAAATATTCGAGGGTTTCCCAATTAACAAAATTGTTTAACAGGCACAAAAGTTCTTGAACCACGGTATGATACCTAAAACGTAGCGAAATTTGGATGCGATTTTTTATTTTTTTATACAGGACATGTCGATTTGACTTCACCTCGCCTGATGTTAAGCTAAAGGCAAAGTCTCGGAAAGAGGGTCACCATCGTAAACCTTTACCATGTTAACAGTGGTGGCACTCAGCTTGACGGCCTCATTAGATGCCTTTTCACGCCCCGCTTAAAGGACCCGGGACTGTAGGAAGAAGGAAACACGTGAGCTGGCAGGGAATTCCAGGTCTTAGTTGTGCGGCATAGGAATGAATCACTGAAACGCTTGGTTCTAGCAGGTATACTCTGCACCGTAAATGGATGGCATCTTAGCCCTGCACGTGTCGTCCTGTGAAGGAAAGGGGAGGGTGGGACTAATTGGAAGAGCTCGTCAGAACAATCACCATGGTAGAGACGGTAGAAAACTGCCAAAGACGCAACATCTCTACGCATCTGCAAAGGCTCGAGGGTGTTCGTGACCTCAGGATCCCCAATAATGCGGACCGCACGTCGCTGCAACCTGTCGAGAGCATCTAATAAGTACTTTGCGGAGCCGTCCCAGAGATGTGAGCAGTATTCCACGCAGGAACGAATTTGGGTCTTGTATAGAAGACACCGCTGCTCCGGCGTGAAAAAACGTCTCACTCTGTTCAGGACTCCGAGTTTACGCGAGGCTGATTTGATGATACTCTCGATATAGTTTTTGTTATTCAGTTTGCAGCGAACATCCATACCGAGGATAGTGAGGTGATCCTGCAGTGGCAGTGGTGTGCTTTGAAGAGTGGGAAGGGGAAGGAAAGGAGATACCTTTGCTGTAAACGCACATGCCTGGGTCTTCTTGGCATTGAACTCGACCAGGTTCCTAGCGCCCCATTGAGAAATGTGGTCCAGGATCCGGTCCAGCTCAGTGACAAGAAGCTGCCTTTTTTCCGCGATATCAGACTGCTTGGCCGCAGGATGTGCGTAATAAATCCCGTGTAAGGTGCTGTCGTCTGCATAGCAGTGAATGTTTCCGTTACAGAGCATGTCATTGATATGCAGAAGAAAGAGAGTGGGAGATAAAACGGAACCCTGCGGCACGCCAGCATTTACCTGCAAGAACTCCGAAGCTCGTCCATCACAAAGGACGCGAATACGGCGCCCCTGCAGGAAGCTTGCAACCCAGTTACACAGTCTAGGAGGCAGGCCGAAGGCTGGTAGCTTGGAAAGAAGCGATTTTTGCCATACCCTATCGAAAGCTTTGGCGATGTCAAGACTAATTGCCAGTGACTCACCGTGCTTCTCCATAGCCTCACCCCAAAGGTGGGTCATGTACGCCAGAAGATCACCCGTTGACCGTTTCGGTCTGAAACCGTATTGCCGGTCACTAAGCAAGGAGTGATCCTCTAGGTGGCGCATGAGCTGTGTGTTAATTATGTGCTCGAACACCTTGCACAGCACTGAGGTGACGGCTATGGGTCGATAGTTGGCTGTTGGAATTCACCTCAATCTATCACTTCGGAATTAATCCTACTAATATCATAAATGTGAAAGTTTATGAAGATGTTTGGATCATATCCATCATAAAATTTTCAATCAGACTAACGAATCTGGCTGTTTTTTAGTATAAGGATAAATTGTAGTCTGGAATGACACTTAGGGTAATTTTCATACCGGAAATAAGTTCCTATTGGTTGCCGAAACAGGGTCAAAATTTCATGAGGGCAACAACCAGTAATTTTGACTCCTTATTTATATTATCTACTATGTATCTATGTCTTATACTCGTATCTATATATTTAAAAGAAAGTAGTGTTAGTTACACTATTTATAACTCAAGGACGGCTGTACCGATTTGGCTGAAAATTGGTAGGAATGTAGCTTAGAAACAGGAGACTAGTATACTTTTCATTGCATTTGACCTTTATTTTATCCAGGGGTATAGGTTCCTATGGGTCGCGGTCACGTGGTCAGTATTTCTGTGACCCTGGTATATTTGCTTGAAGTAACAGGCACAGAAACTTAAAGGAACTTTATCTGGGTCGCGAGAACACGAGCAATATGTCCTATGCCTTTCTAGTCCGAACTTCACGCGGACGAAGTCGCGGGCAAAAGCTAGTTACTTTTAATTCCCTACCAAAATGTGTACATCGTATAAAGTGGCTGATGTATGCTAAGGAATCCTATTAAATTAATCTCCAAGTATTAACTAGGTTTATTAAGTGGAAATTCCATTCCATTACATTAGTGTCCGGTCATGTACGTCGGCAGGCGCGATAAGGTCGACAACAGTCGTTATCCTGATTCCTTTTGGTATATTAATCAATCTCTTAACTTTAGACACATTTACTGATGAAACTCAGAATATTCTACGAGTATTTGTTACGTATCTTGTATTATTTAAGCCTCTGAGCCTACAAAAAATATTTCAGAATAGGAATATGACAACATTATTAAAATCTCCTAAAAAAATGTATCTACGATTGTCGCGCGAACTTCTTTGCTCCATAGTATCAATCAATCAATTAACCCACCGCAGTTCACGGCTGGACACGATATGATCTAGGTTAGTATTGTTACCAGGTTTTTTTTTACAATTTAGTCATTTCATTTAATTTAGATTGAAATAAAAAATTTGTAGCGAGTTGGTAAAATTAGAAAACAAAATAATCATGATTAGTTTTCAGAAATAAGTAGTAGGTTATACTGAGTATATTAATTATTGTAATATTTGCCTCAGATGCAACCTCACAATGATGCTATAATGAATATTACAATACCTACGATACCTCGTAACTGTATTGAACTAAATGCTAAATACGTCCACTTTGCTGTAAAATCTCTTAAAAAATCTTAAGATATGCAGATAGACAGATATAAATCTTAGTAACATCGAAAAAGATTACAGAACTCTTAGCAAGGGACATTTTATTTCTTTAGGGAAAATTAAACAGCTGCTTCTGTCAAGGACTATTCCCACCTCTTAAGTATCTTAGATAGAGCACGTAATTAATTAAGTACTCTTACCTGAGTAGGGACACGCACTCACACCTTTTTCAAGGGCTCCAAGTTGCCCTTCACCTTGTCTAAAGCCCAAACTCCAGACTAATGTAGATTTTGTTATACAACATCACAAAATTCGTGACTTATTTAAAAGTCCGAATGCTGCCGAAGAGCCGTCCCGTAATATATTATTTATTTAAGCATCTAGGTTTGTATCTACAGGCATGGGTGTTCAATTATTCAAAATCCCAGTAGAATTACCGTCGTAATACCCGTCTAATCTTGCAATTCCGGCAATAAGAGACCACTGTGTACATATAGGTATGTACTTAAATGGCTCATATTTCTGACCTTTAGAATTACGTCAGCTTTGTGGGAGCCAGTGGAGACTCAAGCCGAGGGTTAGTGGCATTACTTTGTCTTTGGATCTATGTGAACTGAGTATATTATTAGGTGTATTAGTATTAACATTCTATCGATGGAGGAGATTTGACATTGACGGTTTACGAACAGAAAGAAAACAATATGTTGTGTGACTTTTGATTAAAATATTACTTTAAAAAATATACGGAAAAGAACGAGGCACTACAAACTACTAAGTAACAAAAAGTTGTCCATTTGAGAGCGTTCGTCCACATCGGCAAAAGAAATTGGTTTCTGTAAAGTTACAAAGTAGACCAGATTGTCGACCTAGCATATTTTAGGAACAAACCTTTCATTTATAAATCGTTAGGCTGAGCATTGCGAAATTATAGCACTGTAAGGAAAAACCAGTCAAGTGTGAGTCGAATTAACGGTTTTGTTCTACTAGTAATAAATACGTGTAACATTTAAAATTTAGTATTGACGTACAGTCAGCGTCAGAAATATCTTGACTACAAATTCTCGAAATGATCTTGAAACTGAGATATTAAGAGCAAATCATACCTACTATTTTATTGATTTAAATTGTATTATTGTCCTAACTCTGAAGGATAGAATTCGAAATAAGGTCATACGACACAGAACCAGAATTACCGACATAGCTCGCAGAATACGTAAGCTCGAATGGCAATGGACTGGCCACGTCTGTCAAAAGATGCCGTTGTAGCAGACGAGACCTAAACTGGAGACCGCGAGAAAGCAAACGGAAGGTAGGACTTTACCCCTAGCCAGGTGGACTGACGACCTGAAAAAGGAGGCTGGAATAGATTGGATGCGGAAGGTGGAGGATCAGGTGAAATGGCGAACATTGGGAGGAGCCTAAGTCCAGTAGTGGACTGCGGTGGGCTAATTGATTGATTGATTGTCCTAAAAATGGGTATTTAGCATGTAGCTCGTATCACAATAATCCGTCAACAGTAAGCAGGGAAAACTAACAATGTGACCACTTTGATCATCAAGATTTTTCTGACAGTGTACAATGTGTTTACATGCTAATGCATGCTACATTTGCCCAGGAATTTGGCTAGCTCTCAGCTGTTGTGGCTGGTTGGCTCTTGATACCACTAGCATTATCTAGTTCTAATGAGGGACTCTAACACGTAATCAATGATTTAATATCAGCTTAACGACTATTATGGGATACGATTTCTGTAATTTTTCATGTTTGTAGACTAAAAATATTTTTTATCGAACAAGAAAGGTTAATTACCTATCTCAAAGACTTAAGACCAGTAGATAGTACATATGTGTAGAAATATCTAAGCACATAGCACACTGAAGTGTTACTTCAATAGCTTTTCATATATTATAGTGACGATTTTTGGCTACAAAATGTAAATAAGTCATGTACTACGTAAGGATCGTAGTGTTTACTGTGGCTAACATTCTGGCAGGCGTGCCAAGTTTGCCAAATTTTGTTTGAACTATGTTTTAGCTTAGTGTTTTTCTTCAGTTCGCTACCACTTGAGAAAAGGTGCCTACACTTTGAAAAGTCCTATAAAATAGGTAGTAGGTAGATCTTGCTGAAAAAGGTGTAACTACAGGTTTTTTATTTGTTCCGGCTTTTGAATAATATCTGATTCAGATTGGGTACGCGGATAGATTACTGGAATAACACAAAGCCTACTTTTCATTCCAGGAATAGAATAGAATAGAATATTTTTATTGATACATAAGATACAATTAGGTACAATTTTCAATCACAGTGATATGTTGCCATTATTGTTTTACTACAGAAAGTGAAATACTGCCTCTTAAACTAAGGTTTAACCTGTATCTTAAGAGCCAGAATAGTTCCCATGTCCATATGTTGCGAAAACGGTATAAGAATATCACACGGGAGCGGTCACGGGCAGAAGCTATTGATATATTAATTAATGTTTTGTTGTGGTTTCTAATTTTGGTTCTATAAGTTTTCAATTACTAATGTCAGTTGCTTTGACATACTGGTTTTGACCTAGTGGCTATGTTTGAGTTAGCACAATATGCATAAATATATGTAACCTACGTTCATTGTGCTTATATTAAATAGAACCCTTTTTTATTTCTTTTCATTTCACCTTGGTGATATTACATAGAAGAAAAACTTCTTATAAAGAACCAACTGAACCCCGAATCACATTCACAAAGCGTAAAATACGTATATAAAAAGGCATAGATACATCTCGAAATTAAACATCAAAGAGATAAAATGGAAATAAAGGGAAATTCAAAGATAACCTATCACGATCAAATCGGACGTGTTCCAAAGATGGAGGAATCAGTAGTCTCCAATACTCCGTGCCTGGAATTTATTATAGGGCTTTGGTTTGACTCGTGATTCGTGACACAACGTGTTACTTGATACAGTAGGTGATTATTTAAAATGGGTAAATTATTCGACATTGATATCTCACGTACTTTGTAAGCAATTTTGTATTATCTTGTTTGAACAATTCTATTTGAAGTTAGGTTTCGTCAACGCCTACGCGAAACTACTGCGCGAACTTATGTGTGTGCTGACGGATACCAACTACAATTTGCCGTTTCAGAAACCTGTATGGCAGGTTCTCTCTCATTAAGGTCAGTGATGACTTTACCTCGTCAGGTGGGAAAAACGGCAAGTCATCACCATCATGATTTGAGCTCTAATCTCGGTTGCATCAAAAGCTTGTACTTGAAGATGTCCACGTTGCTATCATACCCTTGAATCCTGAGAAATATACCCATCATAATAATGTTGTAATTTTTTTTACTTATTTATTACTTTGATGTAACATAAAATAAATAACGTAAATGTTTCTTCTCATAAAATTATTAAATAGACCACAACAAATGACATTTATAACCGTAATAGATAAATATTATTGAAACTCAATCCAATCTAGTTATATAAACCTCGATCCACTTCATTGATGAGTTATTTCTAGGAACTAAGGTTAGATAAGGGTCAATAAATACTTTTATTGTTTCTCGTCTGTCTTTTCCAAGCGATATCTTTTCGATAACGATATCTGATAGATTTCTAACTCCTAACATTATGTGAATTGATGGAAACTAAAATAAATCCAGTCGTAATGGAGTATTTAAAAAAAAGTCATACTGAAGATATGAACCGAAACATAAATGGGACTTCAACAGGTCTTAATATTCCATTATATAAGTATTGGTAAAATGCCACTTGTACCGTAAAAAGACACGTGACATCATTTATAAAAATACTAGCTTTTGCCCGCGGCTCCGCCCGCGTGGATGTCGGTTATCGCGACCAGACATAGCCTATATCCTTTCTCAAGCTCTAATCTACCCTTATACCAAAATTTCATCAAAATCGGTTCAGTGGTTTAGGCGTAAAAGCGTAACATATAGACAGACAGACAGACATACAGACAGAGTAACTTTCGCATTTATTATATTAGTATGGATGTGAAATGGAAAATGTTATGAATTATTATAAATGCGATTTCTTTTCAATTAAATGAATGTGAAACCTATAGCCTAAAATTCTATTAATATTTTAAATCAGAATGTGTGTGGGTGGATAGATTAGATGTTGATATTTTACTATCATTAAAACTTTCATACAAGTCCACCAATCTCGAGTATAGGCGTTTATCAATCAATTAATAGTCTATAACAGTCTATGGGTGGATATGCCATTTCCCATGTGTACCATTGCACCCAATTCTCCAACTTCATCTCTTTCAGTTAAAAACAACCCTGTTAGCTTATTACTACGACTGGCTGTATAGCCTTATAGAAAAGTTTCCGCCGCTCGCCGGCAGTTGTTGGCCGAACAAGTAATAAGGTGGGTCAAAATAGTTAGTAGATCTTATAAACAGTTAGTTATGTTGTTGTTTTAGTAAAGTCAGAATGAACAAATGAATTCTGGTGAACTTTGTAGGTGTAGAGTTTTTTTTAAATTTAATTATTCACAAGATTTAGATGGGAAAAATGAACTGCCAAGATAGGACGTGCACCTGAGACCAGTCCGTACCGTACGGAATGATAGTACTAACTGAACTACTCAGATATGTCATGCGAAATAATTCTCATATACAATCGTCTTGGTATCTACATCTGTAAGAAAAGTTAGCAACCAATTGTTTAAAATGTCATTAAAACTACGTAGGTATAATAAACACCGACCCGAATATCAAAGAACAGTTTCTATATTTTTTAAATGCGTCTTCATCTTTTAAACACAAAACAAATAATATAAGTTTAAATTTTGAAGAGGAATATGGGAAAATCCAAATAAGGTACTTCCAAAAATATGCTATTTACAGAAAGTAAAGTGGACAAGAAAGACAATCTTTTAACTAATCTCTTGAAATGTTTAAGAGATTCACTAAATAAAGGAGATGGAAAACGGTGGGCCCAAATGTAATAAGTTGAGATATGATCTAAAAAATTTGTCATATTTTTGTATCTTAGAATATGAAAAATCACCTCAATTCTCAATCTGGATGCGGAGAAATATGAGAAAATAGTTTTCGTGAGATTATCAATTGAGTAATCGATTACACTAAAACATTTTGCAGTAAATAATTAACTCAAAGTAATTAAATGCACTATTATATACTTACATGCAATATAGTGCATATAATTACAGTCATATTATTAAATCCAATTAAATCAAATATCAATTAATTACTGAAAAACCAATATTAATGATTATTATCGATTTCATATCGATTCAAATCTCTTTTATATTTGTAGTCTATGTCACTGACATGACAGCTGACTAACATTGACACTAAAAGACAGTTGCTGACTGTTTTGTTTGCTCACTCGTTTCGTGTTTTCCGATGCGTTTTGAGTGCTTTCCCGATTATTCGTCATTTTTTACAACTGCTTTGTACTTTGCTGATTCTGACCCTGCCTACCTTGTACGACCCTTGCTTTCACCTTGGACACCGAAAATCGCTCACACGTTTGACTTGGAATTGTTACTTTGGATTTTAACGCCGGCTTGTGGATTGGATATTAATGAAACTATGGATCGCTGTGTGAATTGTGGGATATCCACTGGTCACTGCAATATACTGGGCCAACGGCCCTTACACGATGAAACAATTCTGTCAGTGATTCGGCAATGGCTTGCACCTCAGTCTGTAAGTGAATACCTATAGCCTCATCTAACCAGCTACCATCCTGGCAGGTTTAATATGTAAAATGTGTTTAATAGAAGGCGAATAAAACACTACCTATATTAAACGATTTTTTATTTTATTTTAGACATCCTTGCCCTATCTTCTTACCTGTTACCTACCTATCGCTTGAAGTCGTCGACGTCCATTCATATGATTTTTCAAACGTTTTCTAATAAATATAATAACTATTAGTGTAAAAGAACACATTTTGCACTTCAGGAATCAGTTGTTAGTTAAAGATTGTCACATAACCTCACTTTTACATAATCTCTTATATCTCTGTTCTCAGATTGACAAAATCCGCAGAATTTTCAGTGAAAGGTTGATAATATATTATAAGCTATTAATTGACACCACTTTCATCTTCTTACAACTAGGCCCAAGATTGTATGTAATCATTTTAGTCTCCTTTTCATTCAATAATCTGTCATCGTAATATAATCTTCTAGCACTATACATGAAAGCATTTTTGCGTAAGTATCTTGCGCGACTACGGGGTATCACAAAGAGAAGTTTGCTCCGGCAACTCCTTTCGCAACGTTGAAGTACTTATCAAGATAATAAATGCAATAATAGACTTTATGTACAGTCGACAAAGGAGATAAGGTTCCACTTTTTCATATAAAGTTGTATGTCAAGGTGGAACCATATCTCCTTTGTTGACCGTACAGTTAAGATGAAAAAGAAAGTAGAATTCTGAAGTAACTTTATTTACTTACTTACAGCGCTTTCAGCATTTAGAGTACGTAAAATTACCTTCCATCATAATCAACATCATCATTCTATATCCAGACACACATAACCAGAACTCTCGGTGGTGTGAAAATAAATGTGGCGAAGATCTTGGCGTTAAATTCGACAGATCCTACGCCGGTCTGCATAGGCGATGCCTTGGTCAAGCGCACGGATCAGGTTAAGTACCTGGGATCTATACTTCACGTTTTTGGTGACATCGACTACGACTGGCGCTATCCTTAAATGGGATATGGATATGGCGTCGTGGATGGTGACATGCGTGCAAACGGTCTCACTATCTTGAACTCCCAAGATCGTGCGAAGTGCAGGAGGAAGAGCCGGATCCTGAGCTAATCTAATCTAATAATCTAATAATCTTTATTCTTCATAAATTGTTTACAAAATTATTACAGTTTCTGAGGTCTCCTTTTAAGTAACCGAGGATACTTGAGCTCCGAGGGCACCGTGGCCTCCGATGCAATCAGGACTAACGTCTTCATGTGGACGATGATGATGGCATAACCAGAACTCTAGTGTTAATCAAGGTTATAATCAAAACTTACAATTAAAAGTCTTGGATCCACTTTCGTGCGCCGTCTGATATGTTTTGTTTTGACTTGCTTGCTCCGGCGGCAGGCTGTCGGAGCAAGCAGGACTGCTTAACTTCGAGATAAAAGCTTTCAATATCTACTTTTAATGATTTCACGGCAGGGTAATTTAATTTACTATTAATAATAATTAACGGTTATATACCAAGCTTACTGGTTTTTTGAGCTTTCGATATTTCAACACTACGCCACGATTTCAGAAACCCGTAAAAGCAAATAGACATGTAATGTGAACTATGTGACATGATAATTATGTTATGTGTCTGCTAGACGGCAATAGGCTCGCCCCCTATTACGTGGGACCGAAAATCATAGTTGGCGAAACGCGGGAGTTCCGCGTCGTCCAACCGGTCGGAGAAACGGGAAAAAAGAGTTCGCGTCGGTCGATAAGTTGGACGAGGCAATCGGACTACGCGGCCATAGCCGTTAATACACCTCTGCCTATCCCTTCGGGGGTTTACAGATACGGTATTTGTATGTACTTTTATTATTTCCATAGTAAAGACTTGTGGTAATATTAAAAGTACAAGCAGAACAGGTTCCTTTTAAACTGACGCTCTCCTTTGGCGTTTGTTTAAGCGACTACAAGGAAAATTGCAGACAGCGGTTCTCCTGCTAAGTGATTAGTTGGACGTTTGTATGAATTCTGGCAAAGAATGTAAGTTGTTTTTGCGAGTACTGTTAGATAAATGTAGTGGATTACATAGTAGATGTTACTATTGTGCACAGAGGTTATGCATTGCCGAAAGGCAATGCAGCCAGCCTTCTGGGAACGGAGTCCGGAGCGGTCCGGAGAGGTCGGTGATATTTTATTTATTTATTTTAGTTTCTTTCTGTACCTGGTTACAGTTTTCAGTCTTAAATTGAATTTAGTAGGTATTATTTATGAATTGTATAAAAATAACAAACTTTTATAATATTAGCAGTATGTGATCTACTAAAATTATGAATTTATCTATGTTATACAATCACGGTCCAATGGATTTGACTGACATTTATTTGGTACAGGGATAAACTACAGTCTGTTTATAATACATAGACAAGGAGGAAAATATTTTTATTTCTGGAATACTCTCAAGTGACCTTGAGTTGCGGGAACGAGATCAGAATTCTACGTGAGTGAAATCGCGGGCAATAACAAGTCTATGTAATATTTTAGATATATACAAAAAATAAAGACAATAATATAATGGTTGAATGAAAGATGTAACTATCCTTATTGCCGTTTAGTTGAAGAACAAAACACTCATCATAATTTTCTGAAACAAATTGACTACAAACTAATAATAGAAAAGACATTCAGCCATGTATCTGAAAACAAATAATATTCTATTTATGGGCAATAATTTAACTAACCCTAGCATTGTGTTATTAATATTCAACATAATATCTAAAGCGACATCGATGTGTAATTAATTACAGACCGTAAGCTTAGCACTTTGAAGGTTTGTTATATGAAACCTAATCAAAGCTGAAGTTCGGAATGTTCTGTATATCTTCGTGAAATGTGATCTCAGTTGATACTAGGTATATAGACAATAAATTATGACGACATCAGCCCGCCAGTGTTCAGCTAGAAGTGTACATTTTGCTTCTTAAGTATTGTTATTAAGTTAAATATTAAGTATGTAATTATTATGTAAGCACTTTGCGCGAATATTAAACATTAGAAAGTGCCTCCTCTTAACCAACTGACCAAGACTGCTAATAAGCAATTGAAAATTGATTAATCGACAATAAAGGAACATTGCAAAATTATATTATCAATGTTATAAAATAAATCGTAAGAACTTACTTTTAATATCAAAAGAGTACTTAATAAATATCCGCCAGATATGCCATTTATTACAACTAACAATGTGGTCGGTAAAGTCCCACTCCGTGCCATCCGTGACGCTATCTGTGCACATATTTTAGCATGCTATTTAATCCAGGATTTAGCGCAGACGTGTCCTCCGACTAATCGAGGTAGAACGCAATCTGTTTCCGGCAGCAGGTAGCATTAAGTCGGGATGTCGGAACATGACTAATTAGAGAGTCTCGTTTCAAAGCATTTCAAGCGTGCGTACCTTAATATTTTATGCGGTACTGTTAATTGAATATGAGGGGCAATTTAAACCTTAATGGGTCTTTAGAATTAACATATACGGACTGTATTGAAATAGTTTTGCCTATTATGTCGTGTTATAAATTAGGATTTTATCAAAATAAATATGAAGTGCGGTCATGTTGGAATGTTGAGAGTGTTGTGACGCAGGAGAGAAGATCGCAGAATGAACTACACTCCCTTTGAGCGTGGGCTTGTGGGTGACATTTGGGGCTCACTGTTATCCTTGTAGAAACAGGCCCAGGGTGTGACAGCGGCTCATTTTCACGTCCTATATAGTAAAGGGAGGATTTCCTTTCTATCATATACCAAATTCTCCAGCCATAATAGCCGAGGTTACGCAATTCCGGTCTTTACTCAGTGGGTTTTCCATACACAAAAATGGGGGCGTATAAATAAAAGCAGCTATGATGATAAACAGTAGTGTAAATGCTTGATAAAATGGAAAGTATAATGAAAACGTCAGTGGAAAAAAGATAAAATCACCTCCATGTTCTGAAACATTATTAAAATTTTGTAATTTTCACTAAAAGAGGTGCAGTTAAAAAGCTACCCGCCATCCTTTAGAGGCGAAAGCTTCTAAAAAGTGATGTCAAACTTCATTACTTATAATATCATAGCCGTAGTTGGGTTAATTCCACAACATTCTACACAACGCTATCTAGACCCATGGTAAGCTTTTATAGCTTGTGTTATGGAATCTAGAATGCGGATAAACATAGGTACATATATATTTTTTTGTAAATATATACATATTATACATAGAAACACCCAGACCAATGCAAATAGCCATATTCATGCATAAAAATATTTGCACTGAGCGGGTATCGAGCGTTTAATCCTGTGACAGCACATCTATTCATTGATTTTATGAGAATTGGTAGTGAGAACTGCAGTCACTGCAATAAAAGACTTATAAGCCAAAGAAATTTGTGTTTCTCCTGTGTCCTGTGTCATGTTATACTCCAGAAGGAGCAAAAAACAAGAGGAAGGAAAAATACGTTGTGATGGCGAAGGTAGTTTAACAAATAAAGATAAATATCTAATAAAGCTTAGACAAAAACAAGACGTTATATATTAATGTGATTAAGTCCCAAAAGTAAATAATAACATTTTATAACTCACACTAAAACACTATTAAAACTTTGTACAGCTCAATAATCTAGAGAAGAGTCTTCACTAACTTCACTTAACTTAGTTATAACGTCACAAAAACTTGAGAGTAAACTACGTGATAACTTTGCCGAGCAGATTTGAATGAAAAATATTTGTATGCAAATCACGAAGGCTACATAGTTTCTATTTTAAATTAGATGGAAAACTGGCTAACAAATCCAAAAGATCATAACTATGAGAAAATCGTACTTCTAGGAACAGGGCTTTTATAATACTTTAAATTGTCTGGAAAATACAATAACAGTGAGTTAGGAGAGTGTGAGCTACTGGGTCTATCTACTTCGAGGTAAAAGTTTAGAGTACAAAAACGTGGACTAACACATTTAGGGTCATTACTGGGTGAAATTTTACAGGAAGCTTACCTACTTAACCTAACCTTGAGTAGTTTTCTTCTTTTCTCTACATATAATAGATACATTTTTCTTTGAAGTTACCCAAAAGTGATTACCCAAAGCCATTAAATATTACAGTCTTTCAGAAAAACCTTTTCAAGTAAACGTTTCAACAAAACCGTTTAATATAATGCCAAATCACTTAAGATTTCTTAAAGCTTAAAAACTTTTGCGATCTGATAGCAATTTATTTAGACATAATAATTTGCTATAAATTATTTGCTTTTAGATATAATAAACTAGTTGTTATTCGTGACCCCGCCCGCGTTATATAGGGTCTGATCACCCGTCCGGTCAAACGGCGTCCTCACTAGCAGTAGTTATAGATACTTAATCATATTACTTGCATTCAGTGTATCTAAATCCGATTTAGCGGATTAATTTGTCTATAGTTGATTGTGCGGTATTCTTGTAAGACTCTTCAGTACGATAAGTGGACAGGGCTCGTCTCTGTGGTACGATGATTTTAGAGGTAATTTGTATGTAAGCAATATAAGACTTCATAGGCGTCATCTGTTATAATTATCATTCTAAATTAGAATTACAATTAGAATCAATTTAGTCACCTGTATCAAAATCTCTCAGATACTGTGTGACGTCATATTATTAAAATATCTTAGTGGAATAAAAAAATCTAGTAATTGTAAGTTATGCTGTCGTAAAAAGTGAACAAAGGTAACCCAAAAAAAAAATCATTACGTTCGAGTAGTTAACAAGATTTTGTATATAAAAACAATTTATTAATTCCAAGAAAAGTCCCTCTCGTAACATTGTAGCTAAGTTATCATCATATCGAGAACTAAAATTAAATTTTACTTCGGTGAAATCAAATAGCCTGGGGCACTAGGCTTCAGTTATATTGTTCTTATATTTTGTCAACATGGTACGTACTAGAAGTTACAGCTACAATCTTTTTCAATTTGTACTAACTTGTAAGTATAATTTGCTTTTGATTATTATATATTTTATTCATTTCTGTCCTCCACAACCCAAAAGCGATATCGAACCATTGCCGCTAGACCAGTTGTTGGACTTTTGGGAGCTACAACTACCCGCAACGACTGCCATAGATGTTCATATGGCAACCGACACCGACGGCATAACGTGCTCTCCGAGGCATCACCAGACCAATGCTTATACCCAATTCATGCATACAAATATTAGCATAGAGCGGGGATCGAACCCGCGCCTGTAGCGTAGCGGCCGTGTTCACTACCGCTACGCCACGAAGGCTGTCGTGCCAGGCTCAATGTTTACTGTCGGATAAAGAACAGCCCTATCCATTAATCGCCTTTCACAATACCCACAAGAGTAGCTGGGGTGGTCCTATTCTACTCAACCGGGAAAAAATACGGCAAATTCTCCTATGTAAGTCAAATAGCTAGTTTATTTATCGCGGACAGTAAACTAGATACGCATACTGCGACAGAGGGATCTCTCAACCTTCTAAAAATAAGCCCCAAACACATCACTTTTACATCTCTATAAAATGTCCATTCACTGAGCAAATCTCAACGACACAATCAACTTTATGCGTCGAGTTTACACCCAAGGCGTTGGAGTTCTCCTTAAGTCAACGAACATAACATAACTTATGCGCAAGTATATCTTGTAAAGACTTTCATAAATTGTTAGCGGATTTTGTTTGCTTAATTTATGTAAGCTCATTATGAGATTATTATTTCTCTGTACGGTGCTAATTTTACTGCAAATTACGTCAGGATTTTGCAAGCAATACATTTAGTGAATGATTTATATCATTATCATCAGCTGATGATGATAGTGATATTGGTGATGTCTATGCCAATGTTCTGGGGTCGGCGCAACATGACAGTATCTTGTATTCTTTTATGTCAAACTTCAGTAACTTTTTTCTTGTAATGCGCTCTATCATACAATATGTCGAACTGTTTTTGGGCCTAACTCTGTTCCTAAAGCACTCTTCATACTTTGAGTCCTTCTTCCATCATTCTCATTCCATACTATCTCTCTTTCCGAGATCCTCTCCTCACAACTTTTCATTCCCAGACGAAAATCTCCTCCTATACCTATACTACTTATTCTTTATTCCAACAATTTTACCACATCACATTTCCCTCTAAACAGCCGCATCTCTGCTGGTCGTCCTTCATCCGTCACTTTTATGGCGATACAAGACAGCAGGTCTTAAGTTAAAGGGATATTTTTACGAGTGCTTATTCATAATTTGGTTTATAGCTCCTTTTACCGGACTGAATTTTCAACCCCAAGAGAAAACCACCTGAAGGCTCTCGGGGGCACGACTGTGTAATATTTGTGTAAACTTCTGTCCATAACTTCCAAACAAAGAAGAAAAGGAATGTATATTTATCGTCTTTCACAGAATTATTCAAAAGTAGTTTGATTTCCAAACAACCACAAGTATATTCGAAAAGGTTTACGATTTTCCATTTTGAAAATAGTCGTCAAAGCATTCGGTAGTAGGTACTGGCGCTTTCCCCGCCTTCCTTTATAACTCATAAAGTTTACGACAGCTTGACCGACGATACTATTCGAGGTATTTCATGTAGATGTTCACTCACCCATATAAAGGTTAGAGAAAAAAGTTAGGATACCTTTTCTAACTCCTAATATGATTTCTAGAATGCGAACTAACATACTTATATAAATTTTCTTTTGTAAATATCTATATATTATACTTATTTACATTAAGCTGAAATCAAACCGAGAAATTCGGAAGTATTTGTAGAGTAGAACCCAATAAAATATGAACGTATACAATTATTAATTGTAAACTCACAATACCACATTGACATTTCAACCGCTACATAAAGTGTTTTATAACTTCCATAGAAGTAATTATAGTGTTCTAAAACAATTCCCAACCGAGCCTACCTTTGCCTTTTTACATTATTAAGGATACATACGTAATTGACATATAAATCTTACTACCTCGTAAAAGTCGTGGAAGGAAAAGGGTTATGCTTCTTACGGGTTAAGGGACGTAATAAACTCGAGACTAGGGACCATTATTGTAAAGTTCAACTTTAAGGAGTTTTCGAAAGTCAAGTTGTAGTACTATTTATTTGGCTGGGTTACTCGCTCAAGTTTTAGATTGTTTGTTGTTGATATTACGGTACATTATTGACCTTGCTTCAGTCGCTTTTTGTGTAAGATTGAAGTTTTCTTCGTCACTGTAGCCTCACCTGACACTGCTACTCCCGGGAGTTTTATTCTGTTGGAAGCTATTGGGGGCTTTGATCCTCAACAACAAATCGTTGGCAAGGCTTGGGCATAAATTAAGCACATAGCTATTGTAATTAACACTGTATGGTTCAATCAGTTCAAAACCGACGTACGTACCTACCCCACCTTAATTAGATGCTATATAATTCGATTACGTCAGGAAAAATGAATTGCTCAGTCGTCACCTTTCTCTTAGAGGGAGAATGCTCTTACTCTTTTCCTAATGTTATCGAGTCGTATAGTTAGCATAATAAATGCTTTAGAATTTTGGAAAGTCATTCATAGGTTCTAGTTCGTGAGAGTGTTGGCAGATGACTCCACCATCCGTCGCCTTAAAGACGGATATACTGTTACTGGATACTGGAAATTTTGGAGTGGGGGAAATTCTGTTCGAAAGCAAAAGATTTCATCTGTCAAAACATCGGCATAAATGTATCAAGATACCATTTTTGAGAAGATAGTGAAACTCCTTTTCATAACTAAGAATGGGCCTTCCAGCAAGACTCGGCTCCGAGTCATAAAACTCGGTCTGTGCAGTCTTGGTTGGAAACGAACATTTCGGACTTCATCAGAGTTGTTGTTGTTTGTTTATGTGTTCCTTATTATCGATAAACGATACAAGCGTGTTGACTTATGCTTAGTGACCAATTTAGGTAACGTAGTCTGCATGTTAAGGCCATGCGCGTATTTCTAGTTTAATCTATGCGATTTTTAATCGTGTAATGAAATCGTAAACGAGAAAAAGTCTTGAACAATATACTAATGTAACATGTTATGTAAAAAATGTTTGGCTGTGACGTCTCCGCTGGACTTCGATAAGAGGAGTGGATCCAAGAAGTGCTTCACTGATGTCGGAGAACGTGACATGCGTTTCAATGGTCTCACTGCCATAAATGGCCAAGAATGTGCTGAATGGTGGAGAGAAAGTCGATAGGTGGACACTGGACTGAGGGGAAGGTCTTGAAGGCAATCAGTACTAACTCAAAATTTTAACGATGATGATGATGAATCATTTTCTACCGTGAATTACGATTTTCCACTCTAATTGATTTACAGAAGAAAATAAAGACTATGCTAGCTTCCAAGAGCACAAAATAATCGTCAAATAACAGATCGATGAATATTCGAATTTCAGATACGTGATTATTATTTGCAGCGAGCGTCGAGTCGAGTTATGAAGCCGCTATTTATTGGTAAATTATTACAAGCAAACAAGTCCTCAAGTGACCCACCCATCATTTGTGTGGGCGAATGTAAATGGTTACTAGTTATACTTGTAGTGCAATGTTTGATCAATGACTCACTTTCATGAGACCTTGTTCCGTAACTAGCGAGATATTAGCTAGCGCTATGAAAATATGTAGAAATAAGGTTAGTTTCATATTCCTTCAACTATATGGAAAGAAGGACTTGATTCACCAGTACACGTGCTTTCTTAACCACAGTCCTTTAAGCGGAGCATGAAACAGCTTCTGATGAAGTCGTTAAGCTGAGAGCCACCATTGTAGAATTATTTTAATGATATCAAACTAAAATATTTACTTAATTTACGAGCCGAATAAAAACGCCAATATTTTATAAAATCTCCATAAAGTAAAAACAAAAAGTTTATCACTGTGAAGGATCCGCACCTGCCTTATGTACCCTCGTATACCTACATGTTTAATGCGACTGCCCGACTTTTATAAACTACCTTCTGTTTTATCTGAACCTCTATTAATTTTAATGAAAATGTCAACCTACTACCGAGCTCTGAAATATTGTTAGTGAAGGTCTGAGTTTAAGCGGAAAGTGATAAGAAAATGAACCTAAATGTAAACCTTTTGGCCCTATTTTGACATAATTTTAGCTCTAAAGACTAACGAAAGCAGATAAGACCTAAAACCGAGCTTAGAGAGATCTTTGTCGACGCGTTTATATTTTCAGCGTCACAAGCATTTGTTTATACGATTTATAAGCAATTCATGACCTCACCTGATGTAAGTATATGGCGTATATTGAACAAAAGTAACTCAAGGGATAAGGCTTAAAAGTATTGAACCAATTTTGCATCTGTAGGTGCGGTGTCTGCCTGTCGATTCTTCCGCACCCTGCCTTCTATGACCAAAGATAAGGTTGGCATCAACGGTGGAAATTAAGCCAAGGAAGCAGGTCTTCCTGATCCAGCAGACCAGAGATAATATTTAGTGATGGTGGTTCGACAACGCTTGGCGTCTGCAGAGCTTGCTTAAACTCAACAATAAGGATGCAATATATAGACAAGATAATGTCAACCTCATGAAAAAGTCATTCATCTATAATGTCTTTCAAGATCGCGATCGGTAAATTTAAAAAAGAAGTCATGAACCAACCTCTATACCTGAGAAATCTTCATTATGTTCTGAAAAGTTTGCAAAGCACACAAAGCCGGCAAGATTTACTGTGGTATAACCCTTCTCATACTGCAAAGGCCATTGTCCAGGACCAGTTATGAGCAGATATTCTTTTTATGACATTCTAATATAAGTTGTATTGTACAAAATTGCCTGCACGCTAAATATACTATGGTAAATCGTACTATCAATGTACCTATGTTTATGAACTAGTATCTGCTTACTTAACTGAGAGAAATTTAACACCTTTAAGTCTTCCGAAAGTTTAAAGCACTCTAATAACTACCAACCTCGCTAACTGTGCAAGAAATTTGAGCATAATCTGGACTACGGTTTCGCTGGAATTTCCAGATTGTCAAGACTGAAATTTCTTACTGCAATCTTTTGTATGGTTGAAATCTTTACTAGAAGTTTATCTAGATTTTGGCTTTTGAGTCAAATTCGCTTTAGAATGACAACTTTTATTGAAATTTGTTCTAATCTAGAAGTCATCGCAATATATTTGAACTCGTGCATAAAGAATAAATAAAGAAATAAATATGACTGAGGAACAAAAAGATGTTGGAAATTTCCTTCTCTTATATAGACTTCTTAATAGATTAATAGTAGTCTGTCACTTAAAGGGCAGACATGCACATTGCCCACCTGATGGAAAGTGGTTACCGTGGCATATGGACGTGTGCAGCACCTGGGACGGCCCTTTAGATAGGTCACAATTTGGAGTCCGATTCACTTATTTGTCTGACTGTCAATAAGTGTTTAAAAAATAGTAGATTATTGCATCGAGCACTAAGTAATTTATTATTGCACCGAGTGCCTGATTTGGAGCCAAAGCGTAAGCGAGGGCTCTAATCTAACAGGCACGAGGGCAATATAAATTACTTAAGGCGAGGTGCATAATCTGCTTTTCTTTCAACTATTACCTATAGGAATAGTAGATAAGATAGAAGTTTAATTATTGAATTTAAAAGTTATACTTGAGCAATTATTAAACGTAAGGTTAAGAGTTTTGTTGGGCAAATTTATATTTAAATTTCTTTCATTTTTAAATCAGAGTTAGCAGCAATCATTTTTTTAAATTTGGAACAAGTAAAGTAAAGTATTGATATCGGCTGGCTGAATAGAGCTAATCCATTGAGATTGGCACCTTTTGGTGCGATTAAAAAATAAACTGTGTAATAATGAAATTTCATACATTTTTATTCCTCTAGCTAGAGCATTAAAGGCTCGCTTTGTACCAAGTTTTTAGTGTGATTGTGATGAAATTAAAGCATAGTTGGAAGAAAAAAACTATACTTTCATTTTTTTTAATAAAGCAGTTAATAATTAATTTACTAGTTTGACCGTTTGATATTTATAACTATAGGTACCATTGAATTATATTGTATCTCACTGGTACACAATAACTTTTTACCTTTTATTCATTCACAAAACCTTCTATATTTAAATATATTATTATTATTTTATAGTTGAGAATTGAGCCCTACATATAAGTCTGTCATATTTTGTTACCGAAGGATAAAACCGTTCGGTAGGTGTTATCGCTTTGCCCGGGTCACGTTTAAGAAAACGTGACCAAGCTAAATAGAATCATAACTTCACATCCTTACCTGATATCGTTCAGGGACACTAGAATAAATTTACTTCTTTGTAATTGAGAACACTTTCAGTTCCAATACCAAAATTTAAATAAGGAATGTTTATATACTTATTTATTTTTATATTATTTTAGGTAACCGTCTTAGGGGCCGGTTCGACCAAATGCGAGTAAAGCTTATTCTTAGAATAAACAGCCAATATGTGGGTGATATTGTTTGTTTATTCTAGGAATAAGCTTTAATCGCGTTTGGTCGAATGTACCATAAGTGAAGTCGACGAAGTCGACGCAGAAAGCAAGCTTTATAATATGTAGTGACATACTATAAAGCGAAGTCGCTTACTGCGTCTTTTCTTTCCTATGTATGCATAAGCCAGACGAAAGACAGACGAACCGCATTAAAATCCGTAGCATAGTTTTAAAGCTATAAATCTTTAAAACTACGCTATGGATTTTAATGCGGTTTCTTTTAATAGATAGAGTAATTCAAAAGGAAGAGTGCGGTGGGAACGTGATCTGACGCCACGAAGTTCGGCGGGTTAGCTAGTCTTCTATAAACAACTCCTAATAGATAAGCTTTTAACATTATTGTTTCCATATTTTATTTAGTAATGAAAATACATTAAAGTATAAAATTTCCTATAACATTAAATGCTTTGATATTGATTGCGATAAACCAATAATGGAACAACATAAAATATATATGAGTAATAATGAACATCAAAGTAATTATGTGGTACACCTACACACTTTATTTGATTATTAAAATGGTTTGAATATGGATAACAGCGGAGAAATGGGCAAAGACAGGCAAAACCGTGATCAGAACTAACAGTGATAGTAGACTCTGATCATTAAAACCAAGAAAACTGCTACAAAAATCACCTAAACTAGATTTTTAGAGCTGTAAGAAATTAATGTAGCAGCGTGACATTAAGCCTGAATCTCGATATAACTAAGGAAAGATTAGAAGATAAAAAGAAAGAAAAAAAAAGTAATAGAAAAAATTAGAAGATAAAAGGCAATTATGTAAAATCTATAAATGTGTCTATACAATCTGTCCTCAGATAAATTGCGATTCAGGCCGAGTCTCATTCTAGAAATTTTGAAATGGACAAAAATATATAGCTCCTTCTAGGCCATGAGTAGGAAATGTAGGAAAGGATTCAAATTCCTTCCGACGCACAGTACCAGAAACGCAAAATAGCTTTTACGCGGATGACCAGAATCACATTTCGCTCATAGACCGTGTACCACTGACTATACTTTTGGCTAAACCTTGTACACGTAAAAGATCTGATATCGGGGCCCATTATTTTTTGTTATGATTATTGACTGTGATATTAACAAAAAATCATTGTGCTCTCGAAAAAAAAAAATAAGACTGAAGAAATACCTACAACCAGCATGTTCCTACGACAAAAGACTTTCACTCTTCATTAAACAGTATGAAGCAAAGTCGCTTTCTGCGTCTGTCTGTCCCTATGTATGCTTATATCTTTAAAACTACGCTTCGGATTTCGATGCGGTATTTTAATAGATAGAGTAATTCAAGAGGCAGGGTTATTTGTATAATACATGCTTAATACAGTAGAGGGTGCAGCGGGTATGGAATCTGACGCCACGCGGTTGGAAAAAATTGGCGAAACGAAGTTCGCCGGGTCAGCTGGTTAAATATATCAAAAAGTTAGCCCTATGCATATAATGTTGTATTGTGCCTATAAGACCTTTTTTCGGAGACCTAATTGAAACATTTTTTTTATTTCAAGGTAAGCATAAATAATTCTTTGTGTATTTTTATCGGTCTCCAAAGCGTTTGCTATAAAGTGCCTGCGTTAAATTCCATTTCAAAATTAATTAACTTGGTTTCAATATTTCCAAAGAACTGTGTCTACTATTGAAATAAAGGTTGAAGGCATTGATACTACGAAATAAACATTTTTGATACTTTGTAAAATACTGATAAGAAGCAACTGAAGAACATTTTTTTCTGATTACAATAAAGATTCCAAAGACCTATAAATAAGGCATTTGGTACTAAATATTTTAGTAACTGACCAAATAGAGACAGCCAAAGCAAAAAAGATATTTAAACTATCAGTACCACATTAGAATTAGAGTTATTAGGATATTTACCTTGCTGTAACGTTGTATTTGATTTTTTTATTATGAAATTCTAAGAAATTAGTTTCATGAACTTATTGTATGCGATACGCATAACTTGTGATTAAGTAGTAGGGTATATAAAAATTTATGATTATAATCGATTAGGTAAAATAAATTAAAACTATAAAAAGTAAAGATAAAAGATATTCGAACTAGTACAGAGATGGTTTATGGAACTATGCTTACAACAAAGGTATTTAAATTGCTCAAGTCGTTTAACAAAGTCTAATACGACTAATTAATTGTCGAAATTTATCGTACCCGCATCTAACAACATTTCAAGTGGCACCAAATTATTCAAAATCAAGAGTTACAACTTTATATTAAATACTATAACTTGTACTCATATTTCTATTAACAATATATTAATAAAGGAATAATTTAATTGTTATTTATATCGTCAACTAGCTTTACAACCAATAAAACCAAACATAGCCTATGTCCTTTCCCAAGGTCTAACCTATCCCTATACCAAATTTCATCAAAATCGGCTCTGTGGTTTAGGCGTGAAAGTGTAACATACGGACAGACAGACAGACAGAGTTACTTTCGCATTTATAATATTACTTTCATCACGTTACCGCAGGTTATTATGGGGCAAATACGTATATTATGTAACTATAATATTTTACCAATATTCATAGGTATGCCTCACTCACAAGAATGTCAATATGAATCTATATTAGGAAAATGCTTATAATATATTATTTTGGGAGTAATAGCCAATAATATGTCAGAGGTGTATCAACAACGTTACCTCAGCTTAATCGTTTAAGGGGCTTAAATATATACCTATTTATAAAATGAAACAAATTCACTATACCAATAAGAAGGAGAACTCCTTGCATGAGTCTGTGTTTCTTGAAAGTTATAACATGGGCTTCTCCTAGTCTGGAGTGGATAGTCTCCTTCTAGACCAACGTGTTGGTGACCAGGACATGAGATACAATAGAAGTCATACGTTAGCCCATCAAAGACAAAAAACTTTGATTGCAACTTTATTTCACGACTAAAAAATTGATTAGCTTAAGGCTTTTGCTCTAATAACTTCAAATAACACACTTAAATAAATAACTAGTACCTTTTTTAAGAATAAATTAGTAATATTTGCAATAAAAATGTCATATAATTCAGAACAAAATAAATTAATTAGATGACAATTCTTTGCGTGAGAGAGAAAGGTAAGAGAGAAATCAGGAGACTATTGCGCCGGATCGTACTTGGTGCAAAGGCTGCCATAGCCGTCCAAAGAGGCAATGTGGCCAGCGTCATGGGCACTTTTGTACCGGGTACAGGCCCGAGCGAATCTTAGAACGAACCCGGGAGGGGATACTAGTATTATTCATTCTTAAGTCAAACATGAACAACGATCTTAAGTTATATTTATGAACAATAAATATGCGTTGAAACTAAAGTTGCAGTAAGAACTTCATAACGTCCAAACAACTTGTCTTCTGAACCATTCAAAAGAGCTATTAATCAAAAAGTTACCAAGAACATTGAAAGTAAGACGTCCAAATTAATTTGTAATATCACCTTGTAGAAAACAAAAGGTTGGGACAATGCAGCCGTGAGCACAATTCCTGAACTTTATCAACTTTAGTGACAAGAATATCCTTCTACTTTAGTCTGTGTTTAACTCAAAGATATCACTATGATGATGTTCAACATCAAGTTGTCGTCGTCTGGTCGAAAAATTCAATAAAGGCAGTAGGCAGACCGCAGTTACTCCAATTACTCAGTCTAATTTAATCAGTTCATTCCCTAGCGTATTTATTCTTATTTATGTATACGCTTATTAAACTGTTTAGGTTGTGTTTTCACCAGAAAAACACGAGGTAAACTTATTGCTGGTTTTTGTACTAGGTAGTCTGCACTGCTTTGTTGAAATCTTACAACAGGCCAGCGTTAATTAAGTGCATTATAGGTGGATTATATTCCCAGTCATGAATAATTTAATTTATTCGAAACTTTGTTCTTTCATCTCTGCATACTCGACCAGTTGCCCACGTAATCCTCCTAAAATCGACTTATCTTTACTATATTGTATAACAGAAGGAAAAATATAAAATACGAGCGGTTAAGATCTCCACACACAAGACCTGTATTACTGCGACTTCATTCAGTTAGTAAAGAACAAGCTTAAAGATAAGCTTATCCTCGCACCAAGAGCTTAACTTTTTCAATTATGCTGTGAATTCGCAGTATTATATAAATAAATGTACGTGTAATGTTGTGTGTTAATTAAATAGACCTGGATACAATGACAATAAGATGGGCCGCATGTTATTACATTATGTCCTACTAGGCAATATTGGATTGGCAATACTCGTAGAATAATTATTAATACATAGCAATTTATACTACCTCTGCCTACCCCTTCGGGGAATACAGGCGTGAGTTTATGTTTATGTTATGTTAATTTATACTTGACACCTACATGAGAGATCCGGTTCTTAGCATTCCATGGATTCACCGTGCGGTCGCCGGGTCCATGGCGTGGTACAGAGAGGAACACTGTGACGGCGCCTGGGACTTGCGACCCAGGGGCTCGATTCACTATCGCCACGTATCACGTATTTGTGAGTTTGTGAGTTTCGTTTCGATAACCTGGTATTCTGTACGATCTGTCAAAGCATAAGTTTACAGATACTTAGGTTTTTATCATTTTGACAACTAACGTCACCCATACAAATGGCTCAAACGTCATAATATACTAACAACACGTATCGCATACTTGTGATTATGGAAATCGATAACTTAATAACCTGGTATTCAGTAACATCTGTCAAAGTCAAAATTATGTTTTAGGCGTTAAATCATGGTTCTGAACTCGATGACAATGTTCTGCTCGATTTGTATACGTAGATACGTTCACAAAAATTATAAAAGTTTAAATGTTTTTTATCATAGGAAAATCATTCGGTAAGTATTTATTTACATTTGAATTACAATGATTGCTAAAATTTGTCGTTGAATAAATCCATACTAATATTATAAATTAATGCGAAAGTAACTCAGTCTGTCTGTCTGTATGTTAGCTTTCACGCCTAAACCACTGAACCGATTTTGATGCAATTTGGTATGAGGGTAGATTGAACCTTGAGAAAGGACATAGGCTATGTTTGGTCGCGATAACCGACATCCACGCGGGCGGAGCCGCGAGCAAAAGCTAGTTCACGATAAATATTATACGATAATCTTCATTGCGCTATCCAGACCTAAAGAAAACAGGGATTAACTAACTTGTGTTTCGTGATTTAGAATGCGGATAAACATAGTATTTAACTTTTTCTCATAAATCAATCCCACCTTTTTTTTTTTGCCGGCGAAAACCTCGGATACCTCCCCCGGCGGAGCCGGAAGGGGTTATGTGGGACTCGAACCGACTAAAACCGCACGCCGACTGAGGGTCGTGGTGCTAGGCCGGAGGTGAGGTGGTCATCGACATATCCCTCGCACCACGGCTTACCCAGGTCCCCGACTCGCCCCCGGAATGGGGAGGCGCGCCTTCTAGCACGCCGCCGCCGTAAATCAATACCACCATGTATGTACAGTGAGCATGCAAGGTGCACAAAATGGTCATAATATCAAGGTATAGCTCGGGCCATATATCTTGGACCTATTTTTTTATATAAAGGACACGTCAATTTCACTTCACCTCGCCTGATGGTAAGCTAAAAGCAAAGTCTCGGAAAGGGGGTCACCATCGTAAACATGTACCATGTTAACAGTGGTGGCACTCAGCTTGACGGCCTTGTCAGATGCCTTTTCACGCCCCGCTTAAAGGCCCCGGGACTGTAGGATCCTAAGAAGGAAAGGAGAGGGTGGGACTGATTAGAAGAGCTCATCAGAATATTCACCGTGGTGGAGACGGTAGAATACTCCCAAAGACGCAACATCTCTACGCATCTGCAAAAGCTCGAGGAAGTTCGTGACCTCAGGATTCCCAATGATGCGGACCGCACGTTGCAGCGACCTGTCGAGAGTATCTAGTAAGTACTTTGCGAAGCCATCCCAGAGATGCGAGCAGTATTCCACGTAGGAACGAATTTGAGTCTTGTATGAAGACGCCACTGCTGCCAGCTCCGAGGTTACGCTAGGCTGTTTTGATGCCTTTTTTCCGCGATTTCACACTGCTTGGCCGCAGGATGTGCGTGATAACTCCCGTGTAAGATGCTGTCGTTTGCATAGCAATTAATGCTACCGTTAGAAAGCATGTCATTGATATGCAGAAGAAAGAGAGTGGGCGATAAGACGGAACCCTGCGGCGCGCCAGCATTCACCTGCAAGAACTCCGAAGCTCGTCCATCACAAAAGACGCGAATACGGTGCTCCTGCAGGACGCTTGCAACCCAGTTGCACGATCTGGGAGGCAGGCCAAAGGTTGGTAGCTTGGAAAGCAGCGATGTGTGCCATACCCTATCGAACCCTAAGCTGTGGCGATGTCAATACTAATTGCCAGTGACTCAAATCGTGAGATATAAAAGGCCCTGGGGCGTGCGGATTATTTGTCTTAGTGAACTAAAGCTCGTCTACCGCAGCAGCACCCCGTGCTATCGTCAAAATTCATCCAAGAAACGTGTACTGCGTGTATAGAGCACATTTTAGGTCCCAGATATATGTCTCAAGCAATAATGAGATCATTTTGAGTACTTCGCTACTCAATGTCGATCTGTGCGCATCGCACTGGCATCCCTGGGCGGCTTTTCTGCTATGATGACAGGCGGCTACCATTGTCACACACCAAGTCTACGGTCCTGCAGGACAGAGGTCATTGAGCTACCTCCTATGTTACGCCGTGCGCCGCCTGAGTCCTCGGTCGCATCACAGTGATAGCACTAAGTCGGCTCTTTCTGACCTTTTCTCTTTCTTTACAACCATGTGCCTACCATATTTCTGCAAATAAATAAATTTCATTTCATTTCATTTCATTTCATTTCATTTCATTTCTGTACCAGAACCAGGTGATCCCCCAAACGTCGTTTTGCGGAGATCACCGGTGTCATCAGTACGTCAAACATAATCTTTTCACATGGAGTGCTCGCATGATAAGCCTGCGCGTGAATGTTTATAGTGAAATGAGAACAATTTTCAAATTTCAAAGGTGTTTTTTGGGTATATTAATAGTTAAAGATGTTTAAAAAAAAAGCCAAAAACGAACAATATTTAAAGTAAAAGTTTTCTATTCCCGTCTTTTTTCATTAAAAGTATCAAGTAAAGAACTTTGCATTTTTTTTTCAAGAACGAAATTTGAGCTTCGCCATTCGATATTTAAAATTGATGACTATTATACTCACACGAAGACAAGGCTGAATAGCAAAGCGACCTCTTTGGTCTTTGGACTGAATGCATGATGTCTATTGCCAGTATGAAGGTTAGATGTACGCGAACTTTTTTAAAGAAAGAAGTGGTTTTTTGTAATTACTTACAGCCCTAGGGCTTTTCTAGCTACATTATTACCCTAGAGCGCTAATAAATCACCTACAAGCCCCATTTGGAGGTAATAAGAACCTACTTATCGAACATGAGAGATGTAAAAATATTATTGAGATCTGGTTCTTAGCATTCCATGGATTCACGCGGTCGCCGGGTCCATGGCGTGGTACAGAGAGGAACACTGTGACGGCGCCTGGGACTTGCGACCCAGGTGTAGGTTTAGGGTGGCCACCTTGTGATGCATCAGCGCTCACCTCCACCGTCAGTCGTGTTCCCCCCTCTACCTATCCAAATTTGGTAAGATCCTATCAACGCCGTTTTAGATATTCGTTTGAGTAAAGAGCTTACTGAAGCTCTTGGCAATCCGAGGTCTTTAAATAAGTTATACAGGGATTTAGCTGGAAATCCCCTTGCTCCTACTTCCACGGCGTAGAGTTTAACCACATAGCCATTTTTGGTTAACTCGTTTAAACTTAACCATATTTAAAAAACCCTACTTATGCTGAAAATATCGAAACAACTTTGATAGCTGGTCGTACCCATTTGCAAACCATAAACTGGAAACCTAGAGGACAGTTTTATGCCCCTACTGCGTACGCCGCAGCAGACGATGGCTACCAGGGCCATTAGGTACTGCCCGATAACCTTCGTCGTGGCGAGTCTTCTGGCCGGATCGCCACCGTGGATCCTACAATCTAGGGCCCTTTCAGTGCTATATCGGTTCCGAAAGGAGGCGCGGATGCGGGGATACGATCCCGAGCCTGAATATATTCGGGCCGAGAAATCCCGGCCTCACATGGATATGGTGGCGGAGTGGGAGCGACGACTTAAGCGTGTGCGGCCATACCAATCATGGGGGGAGAGAATAGAGAGGCCACATGGCAGCCCCTAGTATCGACTGACGCAAATTATCACTGGGCACGGGTGCTTCGGGTGGGATCTGCGTCTGATCGTTGAAGAGCCATCGTCCGGGTGCTATCACTGCGACACAAGCGAGGACTCAGGGCTGCACACGCTCCCCGAGTATCCGGCGTGGGAGACGCCGAGACGGGAACTGGTGGCGACCTTGGGAGTGAGAGTTTTCACGCTCGCCACCTTACTCGCGGCGATGTTCCGCTGCACGGATGCATGAAAGGCCGGCGCCTCCTGGGAGCAAGTAATGCTCGAGAAGGAGACGGCGGAAAGGGAGTGGCAGCGTGACCGAGATAGACTCGCAAACCGCGCTACCCGCGGGCGCAGGCAACATGGACGTCGGATGCACAAAATCGACCTCCGAGGCCCGCGCTTATGGGGGCAGAAGCGCGGGCCTGGGGTGACAGGTGGAGCTGCTTGTCACAAATGAGACTCATCAAAAATGAGGGCTGTACATTGTACTAATACTAGTTTTACAATTATGGTCTTAATAGCTAAGTCATGTAAGTAAGTACTATAATAATGTCTACATTAGAAGTAGCATATTATAAATGTGCCATAGAATAGTTTTTATTGGTAAAATAGAATTTAAATTAATAATCTTACTTTATTTACATTTTGCGACCTACCTGATCTAGGTTTTTATAAAGAA
The DNA here is from genome assembly GCA_914829495.1 of Eilema sororculum. Taxonomy (NCBI): domain Eukaryota; kingdom Metazoa; phylum Arthropoda; class Insecta; order Lepidoptera; family Erebidae; genus Eilema; species Eilema sororculum. Next base: position 9,209,345 of record OU618532.1, read on the forward strand.
GTTCTTGAGAAAACCCTGGGTCAGCCGAGGTGCAATGGCTATCGATGACAACCTCACCTTCGGCCTAGCACTGTGACCCACAGACGGCGTGTGATTTTAGTCAGTTTGAATCCGACATAACCTCCCCCTCCGGCTCTGGCGGGTTTTCGTGGGGATTTCCGCACGAAAACCAAAAGAAGAAAAAAAGACATTAAAATGTGCTCTGTAAGTGCCTGAACTGAATACTTAAAGGAAATTCATTCTTTGGTTCTTCTTTTTTTTATTATCTTCCATGACGGGCCTAACCCGCACCATCTGCGTAACTGTCGAACGATATACCCAGCGAGCACTATGCCGCACAGACCAACAAGCATACAATACTCTTTGATAATATTGTAGGTTAAAGTTAAAAACTTGGTTAAAAATAATTTAGATTTTAAATTTAGACCCACGTTCCGCCAGATATGCACCGAACCCAAGGAGTATTTTATTGAGAAGGAAAAATAGATTCATTGTTTCATTTTGTATAAAACCTTTGGACCTCCATTCATATATTGAAATTATACCGCTTTGTATTAGAACCAAAATTTCAAGATTATTCAGTTGAAATATTACAGGGATACCAGATCAATCGTAGCCATAGAGTATATTGAATGAATAAAGAGAATCGTAGCAGCGCCACCCTCAATCAACACGAGTTTCTTGACTCAATTACATATTACATATATATATATATATAATATATATATATTGTAGAAAAAGCCGAACAAATAGTACGACCAAAATTTGTTTCGAGGATTACTAATATGTACAACAATAGGAATATTTATTAAAAGTTTTTAATGAATGTTCAGAACGTTGGAAAATTGATTATCATAGGTACCATAGACCACAAAACAACTTCGTTCTTTTTAGGTTTTTTAAGGTTTTCCTATTTCTTCTTGGATATTATCACTATTCGATCAGTTAGTATTATAATGTTGCCATTTTAGCAGCCTGCTGTGTATAGTTGTATAACTTATTTCTCAGGTCAAAAAAAAATACAAATGACTTATGCATTACAATAATAATTGTATTTTATTAAACTGTAGTGCAATGATGATAAAAAATATATCCCATATTCATCTAAACATTAATAGTTTTTTTGAGGCAGATAAATTATAATAATAGTTAAGTATAAGTACTAATATTATGACCGCGCGATTAAGAGGCATAATTCTATTCCCGAATAGTGTAATTATTCATAAAAGTGAATCGTTGACACGAAAAGAAGAAGACTAATATTAATTAAATTATAGTTCATAACAATTCCATACATAAGAGTTTATGTATGAGATTGAAAAAAATAATAATAAAAATTTTAGAAATAACTTGAATTTATTGAAAAAAAATTGGCAATTCAAGTTATATTTTTAGTCTAGCATTATTTTCATAAATATGTCATATGTCATATGACATAATATGTCACGTATATTTACTTGGTATTCTTTACCGGAAACTCACATAGGTTACTCACCGAAATTGCACGTTGCGTATATTTACGTCAGTAAAATCATAAGTAAATTTACGCAACTTAGTACGTAAGTTAGTGAATCGAGCCCCAGGTGTAGGTTTAGGGTGGCCACCTTGTGATGCATCAGCGCTCACCTCCACCATCAGTCGTGTTCCCCCCTCTACCTATCCAAATTTCGTAAGACCCTATCAACGCCGTTTTAGATATTCGTTTGAGTAAAGAGCTTACTGAAGCTCTTGGCAATCCGAGGTCTTTAAATAAGTTATACAGGGATTTAGCTGGAATTCCCCTTGCTCCTACTTCCACGGCGTAGAGTTTAACCACATAGCCATTTTTGGTTAACTCGTTGGTCAGGTCAAAGTATTTGTTTATTTATATAGCGTGGTCTTTAGGTATGTTAGTTTCCCACGGTACTGTGAGTTCTACTAGTACTGCACGCTTTTGCTGTTTTGAAAATAGGAATATATCGGGTCTGGATGACGAGGCACAAACATCCTCCGGTATTTGATAGTGTTTCTCATACGAATCTGCAAGTAATGTCCAATCAGCGGCTGCTATCAAAATTGAGTACGGCTTTTGATTTGTCTTTTTTGAGCAGCCTTCCTTTACAAACGCGACGTCATTTCTTTGGTTTGTGGTTAAACCCTTTTTCGCTCTAGCTACCGCCAAACTTACCGCCTCACGTACGATTTCTAATACCTTATCATGTCGGCACGAGTAATGACCCCGGTCTAATAGCGTCCTACAACCCACCAGTAGGTGCCTAGCAGTACCAATTGCTTCACCACATGAGTTACATGTTTTATCTGTGGCTTTTCCCCATCTGACAAGATTGCTTTGGTCGGGGAGGGTCAACTGGAATGCATTGAGATAGAATTGAAGGAGAGCCGGTGACCAGTCCTATATTAAGGTACGCCATTTTAAGGCTATGGGAATACAAAATTCACCTAGTGTTAACCATTCGTTTTGTATTTCTAGGTTCATTGCGTGCACTTTGTAGGTATTATTTTCATCTACTTGAAGAAAAGATTTTGTTATGTCTTTGTCTGACTGCCTCCTAGTATTACCCAAACCTACCCTACCAGTCTGCGAGCCTATCATGAATTTTTTATGGAATTGGAGGCGCGACTCGAGCTCTTTAGTACTTTGGTCTTTTGGAAGAGCTTGCACGATTTGGTCTTTTGATTTCGCTAGGACGTGCATTTTGGTTACTCTTAGATGTTTATAGAGTTCCGATGGTTTCTTGAACGTCATTCCAAAGTTATTTGAGGCTCTATATAATGTCGATGGGTCTGCCGACTGAGCTAGCCCCAGCCACGACTTCAATGTTTTCGTAACATTCGCATCTATTTTTTTGAGGAGGCTCTGGCTTATATCATAAACAAGAAACGGCCAGTTAAGACGCGAGGTTAAATAGTTGTCGTAAATCCACGCTTTTTTAACATGACTTAGTGGCTATTGATCTACCTTTTTTATATCGATAATGAAGTTATTTATTGCTTCTTCTAAAGCTGGAGTGCAGCCTCTGTTATCTATTTTTCTTCCGAGAAATTTAAAAGGCACGGTTTCGGATATAGTCGAAACGTTTTCCCCGCCTATACTAAGCCCTGGATCATATGAGGTATATCTGGTACCCCGCCTACCCAGACATAGACAGTAGCATTTGCTAGGTTTTGTTTTCATTCCATCTGTCCATGTACAGAATTCATCCACTTTACGCAACAGGTCTTGGCACTGCTTTGGGCTGCGAGTAAGTATTGCGAGATCATCTGCAAATGCGAGGATGGATTCCGTGTATTTACCGTTTAGTTTAAACCGATAGCCCCACTTTCTCTCATGTGTGGTAATAATACTATCTATTAAAATATTTATTACTATATTGAAAACTATAGGTGACAGACAGCAACCTTGGAACAGACCTACATTATAATTTAAAGGTTGCGTGTGGCCATCCTTGGTGTTTATAACAAATTTTAATTTATCGTAATTAGAGGCTATTATTTCCCGCATGATCGACGGAAAGTTATACCATTTTAATGCAAACAACATAAGCTGGTCGTGTACTGAGCCAAAGGCGTTTTCTAAATCTATCCAACAAACTGTTATTTGCCTTTCATTTAATCTGGCATCTTTGAGGCTTTCCGCCAGTAGCGAATTGTGTTCCAGGCATCCAGAAATTCCGGGTAGGAACCCTTTCTGGTGATTTGGCCTGAAATAGTTGTTATTGATCATGAAATTAGTCATTTTGAATTGAATCCATGAGAAGAAGATTTTTAACATAACATAAACTCACGCCCGTATTCCCCGAAGGGGTAGGCAGAGGTGCTAGCACCCACGTTTCGCCAGTTTATGTTTAGGTCCCAATGTTATAGGTGGCGAGCCTATTGCCATTAACCGGGCACTTATAAACCTGCGATAAATACACATATAACTTCGAAAAGCATCGAAAAGTCATTGGTGTGTGCCATGGTAAACCTGGGATCGAACCCGAAACCTCGTCTCAGCAGTCCATTACCCATACCGCGGTTTGTGTTAATATTTTTTTGGTATTGTGTTATAATTGTGTTAATTGCTTTGTGTTAATATTTATTCTACGAGTTTTTGTTGCAAGTTTTATTTATTTGTCTTTTTAAATTTTTTCGTGCGGAAATCCCCACAGATACCTCCCCTGCCGGAGCCGGAAGGGGAGATTATGTCGGACTCGAACCGACTAAAACAGCACGCCGACTGAGGGTCGTCAAGCTAGGCCGGAGGTGAGGTTGTCTTCGACATATCCCTCGTACCCGGCTGACCCAGAGCCATCCCTTACGGTCGGCCCCTACTCGGGACGGGAGACAACGGTGTCCTTATCTCGCCCCCGGAATGGGAGGGTGCGCTTCCCAGCGCGCCACTGCCGTGGCCTGCTTCTGCTGGGGTGATAGGAGGCTCCACGCTCCACCCCCAGGCCCGTTATTCCTGAGGCATCGCGATTCCAAAAGTTGTTCTACATAAAATTATGTGTTATCTTGACGTAGGTACTAATTATAGTTAATAGGTTCATGAATAATTATGTGACATCGTTATTACAAAAGTGTCTAAAAATAATTTAAAGTAAAACTCATTACTTTCTAAATGAGATTTCACGTACAAAACCCGCTCGAAGCCTCTTTACATTGGTGAAACTCATTGTAACTCTAAATGAACATGTCTATGGATTAATACATATTATTTGGTGTAGTGGTGAATATAATCTGTGTTGATTGTATTATTGACCGAAATTCAAATTGCATAATAATTATGTTTCAAGACACAATGCACACGTGTGTTAGAGCGACTAATATAGTCAGAATTTAGTTATCATGAATAACATTAGTGATGTGCATCCCAATTATTATAATCGAAGTTCCTAATTCCAAAATACGTTGTTTGAAAATTTAATGATTGTTAATGTTTATAACATAAAATGAACAAACTTATTTATTGATATGCCACTGTATTTCACGGAACTAGTCCTTGCTATAAATTCTGTACACCAAGATTTGACCATAATCCTTTTTGCAGGTTGATTGTAAGGATTCACAAAAATACTGAGAGAAGTTAAGTTTGATAATTAATCCTAGTTGTTGATAGGCTAGTCTTCTTTCAGTTTGCTACTTCCCACGGTTTTGGGGATCTGTGACAGAGACCATTTAGATTTATATTCGAGCTATACTTATAAATAATATTTTTTGAAACTTTCTGTTACAATGTGTCAAGTATCATACAGTGACACAAATCATATTATATTACGTGATTCAACCCTTTCTATTGTCTATGTAACACAATATCACTCGTGTGTACAGTCCTACATATATAAAAGTAAATATTTGAGTACTTACTGAAATATTTACTTCGAACAAAACCGTAATATATATCATTTATGTTTCACAGTGATTCTTAGACAGGTTATGCGAATACTTTTAGACAGAGGCTCGTGTTTCAGGCGTCTGGAAAAGTATCCCAAGTATGTAGAAAAGTAAAGGTAGTTGTACATTACTGTGTAATAATATAGAAAGCAACAGTTGATTCCCTTTTTGTTGTAGATATGACAATAATGTTTATTTATTTATTTATTTAAGATTTATGCACACACAATACAAACATAATATACACTGACGGACTCATAAACTGCATCAAAGTTCAGGTTTACTCTAAAAGGATTTTTTATAATAAGTATGCAAACTTTTTAGATTAAATTATATAAATATGGAAATACTGGCTCTTAATCTTAAAAAAAAAATTAAATTTAAAAATAGAACTGCAGTAAAACAAATGAATATAGCCGGGAAAAGAAAATTTACTTGTAGTATCAGATTTGCGTGTTATTTATAGCAAAGTTTTAAATTGATTCTCATTGATTTTTTTTGTTTTGTCAATTGAATTATTGTTACCAGCATAATTGTTGGGTTAGTTTTGTAACACATCGAGAGTTTTTGAACCATAATATGGATACTTCGTCCGAACAAGCGGCACAAATTGTAGCATTGGTGCGGGAGGGCTTGGATCAACGAACGATTGGTAGAAATTTAAATTTAAACCAGTCTACGGTTTCTAGAATATACAGAAGGTTTGTAGAGACAGGTTCTTACAGGAGGAGACGTGGTACAGGCAGAACTCGAGCAACCACAGGTCGTGATGACCGATTTATTGTTATAACTTCCCTGCGAAATCGTTTCCTCACGTCAGTTAACATCAAAACCGAGCTTAATGAAGTGCGTGGAGTAAACGTGTGTGCACGAACAATAAGAAGAAGGTTAAAGGAAGCGGATATCACCCCTTTTAGACCAGCAAATGGTCCAAAGTTGTCTACAGCTCACAGACAAGCTCGCTTAAGATGTGCGCGTCATCACCTGAATTGGACAGAAGAGCAGTGGGCCTCTGTATTGTTCACGGACGAGTGTAGGACATGTTTATATGGTGCAGATGGTCGCAGAAGAGTCTATCGTCGACGTGGGGAGCGATATGCTCAAAGTTGCATTGAGGAGCGTGTTCCTTTTGGAGGCGGTTCATGTATGGTCTGGGGTGGCATATCGATGAACGGGCGAACAGAACTTGTGTTCATAGACATGGTCCGTCAAAACGGTAATAGAGGGGGTTTGACAGCACATCGCTACATAACAGAGATATTAGAAGATCACGTGGTGCCTTACATGGGATTCATAGGCGAAAATTTTACTTTAATGCAGGATAATGCCCGGCCGCATGCAGCTGCACAAGTTCAACATTATTGCGAAGAGGTTGGGATACGTACAATGAATTGGCCAGCACGCAGCCCGGATCTTAATCCCATCGAGCATGTTTGGGACAATTTAAAAAGAGCTGTATATGCGAGAAACCCTTCGCCCACGACAGTGGCAGCACTAAGAACAGCACTTTCAGAAGAATGGGACAATATTCCGCAAGATCTTTTAAAAACCCTTATAAAATCTATGCGGAACCGATTAGAATCCGTCATAAGGGCACGTGGGGGTAATACACCTTATTAAAACACAAATAAACCCTTGCATAAAGTTTGTGTCTATTGTTAAAACCATTTTTTTAATTAAACCAATTTTTCTTAAATTTCTGTTTTTTCTTCAAAAAAAGTCTTAAGGTCCTTTCCAGTACATAAACTTAAACTTAAAGATATGACCCTACGCTGTTTTAAAGTTCACGAACCAATCTAGAGGTTTCAATTTAAATCTGTATAGAAAGTATGCATACTTGGTTAAAATATTTATTTCAAAGTCGTCTATTACTTTGATGCAGTTTATGAGTCCGTCAGTGTATATTGGATGAAAAAGTTAGTACATTGGTACTGCTTATTTCTAAAAGAAATTTCTTCCAGCAGACCGGCGAGAGGAGATCGTGAAGAAAAGAAAGAGTTGTGAATGTGTGTATATAGTAAGGGGAGAGAAAAATAGTACACACACAAACTTAACATTACAAAATATATACATATTATGTAGTAATAATTAATAAATAAACATATGTTATACTATATAATATATAAGTGCATCATCTAATAATAAGTAACAATATATACATTATCCTACATAAACCTACATAATTATATCAAAATATACATAAACATACATAATACAATAAATAAGCAGATATTTATGCATATAGGAGAATCACCATCCCTCTTCCACTCCGCGACTTAGAGTCACATAGTGGAAGATAGATAATGACTTCGAACTTTATTTCTAAACACGGACAATGTGTTGCTAGCTCTGATATCAGATGGTAACGAGTTCCAAAGTCTAACCGCTTGCACAGTGAAGGAACAGGAGTAGAAGTCAGTTTTATGGGAGGGGAATTTAAGGAGAAAGCGAAGGCTGGATCTGCACGGGTCATCAGGAGCACGTATAAATGAGAACCGCTCCCTCAGGTAAGACGGCGCAGCAGGGTTGTACAGAATGTTGAAAAGACAACAGAGAATACGAGTGTTCCCACGCTGGCGAATAGGGAGCCACTTGAGTTCTCTGCGAAACTGCGAGACATGGTCGTACTTTCTCAGGTTGAATATGAACCGAATGCATAAGTTTTGCAATATCTCCAACTTGTTTAAGAGTTCCTCAGTGATGTCTAGAAAACAGGCATCTGCGTAGTCTATAATGGGTTGGATAAGAGTTTGGGCAAGGGAAATTTTGGTTTCTTAAAGGCAGAAAGCTCTGGAGATACTTTAGGGAGTGGAAGCTATAGTGTACTTTTCTGCTAACCTCATTGATATGAGGACTCCAGGACAAGTTAGCATCAAAGAGTACTCCCAGATTCTTAGCTGTATCCGAATAGGGTATCCGAGTTCCATCCAGCGTGACAGGAGCAAGTGTGGAGGAATCGAGCTGCCTGCGCATGTGAGTGCTACCAATAATCATTGCTTTGGATTTGGTTGGATTGATACGTAGTCCGAATGATTTAGCCCAGGCACTAATGCAATCCAGCTCGTGGTTCATGGCAGATACTGCAGAGGAGGCATCAGTCACCGCAAAATGATTGTATATCTGCAAGTCGTCGGCATAAAGATGGTAGCCAGATGAGATCAGTCCGGTGACAGAGTTGATGAAGATGGAGAACAGGAGAGGAGAGAGGACACCACCCTGTGGTTCACCCGCAACAAGTCCACACCAGCCGGAAGACTCCTGGCCCAACTGAACGCGCTGCGACCGCCCTCGCAGATACGAATCAAACCAGGAGATAGCATTAGAGGAATGTTCATAGTATAACTTCATAATTGTTCTTATTTAGGGATTCGTACTTGACCATTTCGGGGTAAAACATAGTATTTAAATTGGGGAAACGATGGCCATAATCATTATGCCTATAAACTATTACAGACACCCAGTCCCTGAAAACCGTGTATGAGAGACCTTAATTAATGCATTATTTGAGTAAACCTTTTCAAGATTATAAATATTATCCGACACAGTTCTGAACTATTTGCATACGGGTTTTATACTGCAAAGAGTTATGGGTAATAAATGTAGTAATCTTTGTCTTAATTAATAGGTTATTGAGCAAGAGGTTCGCATAAATTGTTTTATATTGGCATATTAAAGAGCTGCGAGAATGAAAATGACATAAACGGATGTATGTAGTACAAAAAGGAGATTATATGAATTAGACTTCAAGTTTTGACGCTAACTAATTCATCAAACGTGTTATAAGTGTATATTATTTTATTTTTTGGCTTTTAAAAGCTAACTTTTTCGGTATTAAATATTACGGGTTCTATATTCTTGCTGAATTATAGACGATGATCTGGTGCAATTTTTCTGCTAGGATGGAGCTGTCAGCGACGGTTACACTCATAAAATCCACATCAAGAGAACGAGTAGAAAAACAAACCACAAGTTGCAAAGTACATGCTTCTTATGTAACCGGGAGGGACTAATGTTGTGATGATAATGACTTCTACGAGGAAGTTATCTTACAGTGCTAGTGCGCTAGCATCCTTACGTGAGCGGAGCATATTCGACGTGTCATTCCGTTTGTCTTTTTACGCTCAGTATTTTTTGTAACAAATAATTTACTTTGCGAGTAGGAATGTTTTTGTGAAGCGCAAGTTCAGCTCAAGTGCCTTGAACTAGGTTGAATTAATAATTTCAGGGGGAAAAGTAACAAAGCTTTGAAATGAAAGAGGATTACTTAGGGCTCATAGTAAGAACATGAAATATGGAGAGGAAGTGAAATAAATAGTATTTATGGAAAACTTGAATATTGGGCATCGCTGGAAACCTCTGAATAGATTCAACTGAAATTTTGTATGTCCATTTTCCAAATCTTCCAGATCTTGGTCATAAGCTCCATTAATGTTTATCACACAGTTATTTTAGTGATGCAAATAGTACAATCAAATTTTGATCCCGTTACGGTGAATCACAAAAGCTTATTCCCGGATTGCAGTATTATGTGCTACTACAGATTATATTTTAAACCTGAGTCATATTCCACTTTGGTCAGTTCAACCATTCTGGTATGAATAATCCATTCATTCATCCATATATCCATCCTTCTTTTTCTACGTTTCAACTTTCGCATTTATAATAGTAGTGACATAATTGATTATAAAGCTTAGGCATATATATTATAAAGCAGAGTAGGAAAAACTAACTTACTTCTGTCACTATTTTAATTAAAAATTATCTACAATGCTTTTAATAAACGATGATAATATCACCAAGGAGTACTTAATTAGTGAATAAGTAAAGTTTAAAAAGTTTCGTGAAACAAAGACATTATAATGATTGTCTTTTATGTGCGGAGGTCACGCAATTTATGTAATTTATCTAGCTTTTATGCAAACTTTATCCATAAGTTATAGGGCATAGAGGTCAGTTAAATTGTATAAAGAATATAATGGAAAAGTTTTCTCACTAAGGGCGTGTGGTTATTTAGAATATAAGGGTCACAGTGGGTGTCGTACAAAATAATTAAGTATTTTCTCTATTTTACACGTATAGTCAGTGAAAACATGCCCTCATAACAACACGCATACTTTCTCTTTCCTACAAGCCCGCGTTCTTTAAGCGGGAGGTACAAGAAAAACTGTTGACGTTGGATGTAATAAGAAAGAAATTCATTGAGAAGGAAATTCATTAAGAAGGAGAAAGGAACTACAGAACCGCTTGGTGAATAATTTTAATAAGTAGAAAACAACATAAGTGAGCAAAAAAGATTTTTATCATATAATCCAGGCAAAGTTTACCAACACTAATCACTCTAATATAATCAAAGATTGAGAACAAGTAATCACGAAATAACTTTCACCTTGGTACACTTAAATCTATTGAGTTTCAACTTCTACGTCCCAAGTTACCAACTTAAAGCATTAATATAATCTCATCGTTTACAATCAAGGCACTTCTGTATTTTGACTTTCAACATTTCTGTGATTATTGATCGCAGTCTCTAAGAGCACTAGATTTTCTCGCATTAGTTTTATAGGGGACACTGGAGAGACACTATTTTCTATGAAGATGAATATTGTATGATGACATACTGCGTTCATATTGTGGGTCATTTTAAAAATTATCCTGTTATACTGATGTAGATACAAATTTATCTCCACATCGAGTCATTTTCTTTTTTCTGTTATATTATATTCGTTTAATAGCAAGCTTTCACGTAATATCTGTCTGGTCTGTCAGGTAAATCATGTTTTATTGGCTATCTAATAGCATTATGGAAATATGAACGCAATTTTCAGGCTGAATTACTAACTCATCTCTTTATTTGATACCAATGCAAGCGAAGTTTTGGTAGTTAAAGCTATAACATTGAATATCCTAAGATCATTCTATGGATACGACTGCTATCAACTCAGGTCATAACTCGATTATTGAAGAGGGAAACGGAGCTTAGCATAATAAAATGTTCGGAGAACTTCATTTATGTAAGAGTATATAGCTTTATGCGTTCAGTGTGCCGGATTTTCTTAAAGTGAGATGATAACCGATTCGGAGTTTTACTTCGACTGAATTATGGTGTTTATTTTATGAATTGTTTATTGAATTACTTTTAAACGGCCATAATTAAATATGGAACCCACCATGCACGATGATCTTGTCAATTTGAACAATAATAACATACGAGCCGGTTCGACCAAACGCGCGTAAAGCTTATTTCTAGAATAAACAGTCAATATATGGGTGATATTGTCTGTTTATTCTAGGAATAAACTTAACTCGTGTTTGGCCGAATGCACCATAAATCTATGGAAGGAGAAAGAGCCCGAGGTGAAAGCGAAAGAAACGAAAGGCGACGATGTTGAATTTGAAAAAAGAAACTCAAACCCTCCAATAAGTAGACACAAAGTAGCGTAATATTTCGTTTGGAAAGAATACAACATTGTTTATTTTACCCAAAGACTACATAAGTGAGGTATGTATGAAATTTTATGATTTTAATTAGTCGACTTTTATTAAGGCTTTTATGACCAATAAATTCAATATATAGAACAAGAGAACAAGCTCAATTATTAAGGGGTGAACCTAGAAAACATTCTTCGTAGCAATTTTCTTGCGGAATTCTTCGAGGGACCTCATTGTTAGTCTTAATTTAGATTTGCATTGCATTCTCTGCCATTTTGAATTTCAATTAACATGCTATTATTATACAAAGAAATACTTGTAATGACTACGTATTAATAAGAGTAACAAAATCTCATTAAAAGATATATTAGTAACAGAATAGAAAGTGAAGAAGCCAATGAAAAATGAAGGTAATTAATATTACAATTAATCATTCTGTAGGAAGCTTTAGATCTGATTAGGTAGCACAGTGATGTATATTGAACTCATTTGTCGATTGTTATAAGAAATTAGCTGCAATTCAAAGAGTTTATGCCTCAAAATAAATTCAAGGAGAGAGGAAATGTTCATTCCATGATTTAATATGACTTTCGTTGCGGTTTTAATCAACAAGAAAGTTATGATAAACTTCGCTTCGCATTTCGTTACGAAACCATCCTGTGCCACTGTATCTAACTGGTTCATTAAGTTTAAACGTGGAGTAATCTCACTGAATATTTACTCAAAAGTTGTCTTTCCGAGGCCTCTAGTCGAGTGCTATGAATCAAGAATGGATATATAAAAAGGAAAATTCTGATGTATGTTCAGATTTAACAAATAAAGTATTGGTTTTAAAGTTGGAAGCGAAAGGGTTCCACTGCTGAACATAGGGTAGATATAACTGTCATGATGTGCACCATGGCACCTGATTCCTCGCTTTCTACATTCCCAGCGTCCTAGCTACCTTTTTAAAGTAGTTGGTCCATATGGCTGGGGGAAATGAGACCTACTGGATATAAAATGGGTTTATGTAGACAATGCAATAAAGACTATTGCAATCCACTACTGGATGGATGGAAGCGTAGTCTGTAATATTATTAATTTTAGTGACTACTTTATTCGAGATAAAGATGCTAATTTGATTATTGAATATTCACTTTCGCAGATGTAGTATGCATATATGTATATATAGTATGCCAAAGAGTTGAACATAGTAAAGTCTACATCTATAGAAGTAATAAACAATAGAAAAGCAAAGCAAAAATGGGATGGCGATATAAATTGAATAGTGGAAAAACCAGTGATCCGTGATCGAGCTTTAGGCCGGTTTAATAAACGGCCTATCCAACCAACTGATGCTATCAGTTTTCTTTTTTGTGGCCACAAAAATTTATTAGAGTACTGTTGTCCGTTGCTTACCTGCCTAGAATTCTGATCCTGTTCTCACAACTTCGAACTTATTCCTGGGATAAAGGATAGCCTATAAAATAGGCTAGATTTTTGGTTCGTGTAATTGCCCTATTTCCAGGATAAAAATACTATATGTTCATCATCATCCATATAAAGACGTTAGTCCTGATTCCATTCGAGGCCACGGTGCCCTCGGAGGTCTGCATTCCGGCTCTTCCTGCTCCACTTCGCACAATCTTGGGCGTCCAAGGTAGTGAGAACGTTTGCACGTATGTGTTAAAAAAATACTATATGTATTGTTATCCCAGACCATAATCTATCCGTATACTAAATTTCATCCTCATTTGGTATAATTTCTTGATTTATCACCACCATCATTTTATTATCAAGCAAATGGCCATTATCGGATATGGACCAATACATTATCATTGAAATGATCTCAACTGGATGAGGAGATATTGTTATGTGCAGCTCATTGTGGCTGTGGTTTATTATGGTTTTCACCGTACTAAATGGAATTTTATGGGGAATCGCTAAATTATTATTACCCTCTACGCCACTTTGACGGCCTGTGTGGCGTAGCGGTAGAACGTTCCACGGTTACGTCGCAAATATTAATCCCATGCATGCTGCCGCAGACTGACGTAAGCAATATACATGAAGTTATTGTATATTTATGTGCATGTAAGGTGTTTACCAGTACTGTAGCTAGTGGAAACTATGTTCCATTAGTGCACTTTTATTAATATAAGAAAATAATTAAGCATTTTACTAAGACAAAAAAAACATTAAATACGCAATTATTTTATACTGTTTCGCCTAATTTTCAAAGGTTTATAATGACGGTATGGAGCTTACTATTTCTAAACACAACTATAAACATTTGAGAATGCCGTGAGGCAAAAGCGGTTAAAAAATAAACTGTGGAAAAGAACAAGTGTCTATTCAATAAGAGTAGCAATTTCTACCAAATGCAATCGGGATATTTTACTGAATACCAACTGAACACCCGTGTGGTCAAACTAATTCATTGAGTTTAAAACAGTCACAATTTAAACTAGCGATTGAACAGAAAGCCATCAAGAATTAAAAGTAATATTAAAATTTTCTTACACTATCTTTTCATAAGAAATGAAAGCAGTGCGAAGAAATGAGACAGTGATCTGCAAAATTGTCACAATAACGCAGTTGTAAGATCAAAATGAATTCACGCCGAGGTTTTAATATGATTACTACGATAAAATGATGTTACGTTTTGAAATCCCAGATTTTTGTCCTCGCCCTGTCAAATGACAATAGGCTATTTGACTATTTTTTTTTACTTTCGAAAAATGACCACTTACTTATAATATAATGAACTGTAAAGGTAAAATTTTCGTGCGACAAATAGTTTTCAAGATATTTGATTTTGAAAAGTTCAATTTGTCGCGCCACCCGAAAACGCTCCATACAAAATCGTACGAAATTGTGACGTCACGCTTCTGTAGCGCGTAGTGCAAATGTATGGAGTGCAAGAGAATATCGCATTTATCTCGGTCTACGTTGCGTTATCACGTATATAGTTGGTAATAAAAGTCATTTAAAATTTAATGAGGAATCTAAAAAGTTATATATTTTAATTGAATTTCATTGTTTATATTTTGACTTTTTTTGGGAATTTCAACTAATGAAAAGTCATAGTTTCAGTTTAGATATGCAATATTTTATTTTGCCAGGCATATTTTTCAGAACAAGCTATCATTTTAAGCAGTATTGGGAAGAATCGACGACTTAGTCAAATACCCTATTACAAGAAACCGGTAAAAAGGAGCCTTACAAGAAACCGGTAAAAAGGAGCCTTACAAAAAAAGTCATGTATTCTTTGGCGCTTTTGCTGTCGTGTACTTTTTTATAGTTCAAATATCTGTTCGTTGTTATTGAATTGATCCATGACTTGACGTTGTCGTTTTTTGAAGGTTGTGGGAGTGATGTACCCAGCGCCATCTAGCGACAGCAAGCCGAACTACTACGACACTACTACGTCACTACGAATCCTGCAACGCGAAAGTGAAGTGCGCGCGCTGGTACAATATATAAACAACATCCCAACGACAATCGTTGGGCCGCGGCCCGCCAGGCGTGATCACCTTGCCTGGTCGGAGGATCCTCCCTTTGTGTTGGAGGAACATCACACCTCGTTCCTCCACAGTGGTGACCCCGACGTGATCTAATCACGTAACCTTCGCTGTGCATATCAGCAGCATTCTCATCGTCACATCCCATTCACTTCTTCCGCATGAGCGGTAATCAAGTCTTCGCCATCCAGCACTTTCGGCCCTTACATGGATACCATAGCATGCAGCGACCGCTGCAGCCTGGTTACCCTTCGGCCACGCCTGCATCTAAGGCACTTCGCCACTACGCAGCATTCGCCCCACTACACTGAGGACTACTCACCTAAACTCACTGAGGGCTACTCACCTCAACTCACCGAGGGCTACTCACCTCAACTCACCGAGGGCTACTCACCTCAACTCACCGAGGGCTACTCACCTCAACTCACCGAGGGCTACTCACCTCAACTCACCGAGGGCTACTCACCTCAACTCACCGAGGATTCGCCTCGCCTCACTGGTGGCTCGCCGAGCATTCTTCTCGACGCTTCAAGCCCCAACTCACTGGGCGTTTCAACGCAGGACCGCAAGCACCGCAGCACCGCACTTGCCCCGCTTCTTCGGGACCAGCGGTTATCCCGACTCACTGGGACTAGCGAGGATGACTGTTCCGCCAAATGGAATACGCGGCGTCCAGCTCCGACGAAACGGAACTACTCAAGACTGGCACTGGCACGCTCCTCAAGAGAGCTAAGACAGCTGACTCATCGCAATCAACCTCCGGTCTTGGAGGGGAGTGATGTGGGAGTGATGTACCCAGCGCCATCTAGCGACAGCAAGCCGAACTACTACGACACTACTACGTCACTACGAATCCTGCATCGCGAAAGTGAAGTGCGCGCGCTGGTACAATATATAAACAACATCCCAACGACAATCGTTGGGCCGCGGCCCGCCAGGCGTGATCACCTTGCCTGGTCGGAGGATCCTCCCTTTGTGTTGGAGGAACATCACACCTCGTTCCTCCACAGTTATCATCTCTACATAGTATAAAGCAAAGTCGCTTTCCGCGCCTGTCCGTCCCTATGTATGCTTATATCTTCAAAACTACGCTACCGATTTTGATGTAGTTTCTTTTAATAGATAGAATAATTCAAGAGGAAGATTTATTTGTATAAATCATGCTTATTACAAAAGAAGGTGCAGTGGGAACGGGCTTGGAAGCCACGCGGGCGGAAAAAAGTTAGCGGTATGAAGTTCACCGTGTCGGCTACTGTTATTATAAAGTGTTCAATTACATGATGGTTTGCATAGTCAGGGTTTTTCTTGACATGTAAAAACACGCTTATAAGATGCAACACCATGCAACACCAATGCAAGCTATGATTAGTTTAGGTATAAATGGTGCTGTACAAAACCTTTATTTTTAGAGCACTAATCTCAGTCTTGAAGTACTTTGGAGGGGCCGTCATTTACATAACCACCCCAGCTCCTTATATCCGTGGGAATATTTCTACGTAATAATAGGTACAAGTCTCTTACTTCTTGGTTTTTTTACATGAAGTAGGAAACCGTGACTAGGAAGAAGGAAACATGTGTGCTGGTAAATAAATTCAAGACTTTATAGTGCCACTAAAAAAAGAGACGTCGAATCACTTGGTTCTTGATGAAATCCCTTCACGTATAATCATTTATAGCAGGTGCACCATCTAGCATCATGTTGACTTGAACCACGAAGATCTTAACGGGACTCCACCCACCCATTTCTTGTCAGTCATAACCAACAGTCGAAAAAGAATCCCTGAATACATTCTGTCTACGCCAAGACCCAGTACTTCCCGTCTATTTACTAAATTGTGTCGAGCTGATGAATTTTTAAATATTTAACAGTGTCAGGTCGTTAAGTCCCGGCCGCGTAGGGTGTTATGTAGTAAACGGGTTAGACCCGTCATTTTGCGAAGCTCAATAGGCCCCTTTTTATTATTGGGCAGTTTTATTAACGGCACAAAATTTTCCTCGGGCGTTCGATTAGGGCGTATTTCCTTTTAACAGGGAGTCAAACGGTATGATGAAAATATGGATTTTGTAATAATAAATAACATGTATAAGGAAAAGTTACGGATAGGCGAAAGTACGAAATTAAATATGTATTAGAACCAAAATACGTTTTTAGTAATTTAGTTATACCTATGTGAATAAATTATTAGTAGTAACAATATAAATCAATGATTGAGGGTAGGTTCAGGACAGTTTTATTTTAGCTCCGTACCGCGTCGTGGATATAACTAAAGCCAAAATGTTGAGTTACGTAATACTTTACAAGCGAAGCGATAACACCGCTATAATTTGAATAGATTTATTCATTACGAGTTCTTTTTAAATCTACATCAATGTTTGTTAACCATACTTAAAGATAAATGAAATCTTAGAAAAATAAAATGCGTAACCAAAGGAGTGCGTAAGATAATATTTTAGACCCAAAATATCACACGGTTCCCGAGGGGATGGAGGTAAACCGAGTTCTCTCCGGCAGAGTCTAGGGAAAATGTTCGTTTAACATGTTAAATGAATAACTAAGTCAATTATAGCGACGCTTAATAAAGTTATACGGTATAATTAAGACATATAAGTTAATTAAATCAAAACGCGTTGTAAAATAAATGAAAAATAATAAGGTAAACTAAGTATGACTCCCTCCACATGCGCTCTACTTGCGGTGTATATTTTTTATGATAAATTTAGTTCTAATTGTTTTGTTTGTACAGCACTTGTTCGAGTTCGCCGAAGTGATATTTTGGAAAAAAATATATTTAGAAAATGAATAAAACATTCCCTTCTTAACTTCTTTTCTTTACATAGAAAGTTGTTGAATGTAATACTTTTTCTATTTTTGAACTTGGAAGTTGCTCTCTTTTCTGTGACATTAAACGACCACAATACAATTATTATTATAGTATTTAATGCAATAAAATTAAATAAATTAAGATAAATATAGACGAAATATTATTTATAATGACACCCAACAAGATCTACGGGGTCCCAACCAATCTGGCTTGCAAACCGGTACACCTGTTTATTAACGGATGAGGCTTTTTTCTCGACGTTGAGGTCAGACGGTGGTTGCTTTCGTAAAAGTTTAAATGAATCAAATATCGGAGTTGTAGCTAAAAGATTTTCAGGTTACTCCGACTGCTAAGTGTAACTTTTGGATGAAGAAGTAGGGAGATAGAAAAAATTACAACTGAGTTTGATTTGTAATAAGCAACATTAACATTTTTGAACCCAACGACTTACACGATTCATAATTATATTTATTTATCAGATGTCTCTTTGTCAAGGAAAACCAACACTTGCATGCCATTGAGCACGGTTAAGGAAAATAATACCTCCTTTTTTCCGGTATATACAAACAATGCAATGTAGAATTGCAGAGTAAAGTCATTTTGTACACGAGTTTCTACAATTTATGCATACTATTCTTTTTATGTGGCCTGTAAATTGCACATTTACATATTTAGGAAAGCATTTGTTGAATGCAGCAATTTCATAGTAATCAAGTGAAGTGGAGACCGCGTCTCGACAAATGGAAAGTGGAGTCACACAAAATGGACGGATGACACGACAAAAGGTATAACTTGACTATATAGAGTATGCTAAATACGCTGTTATCTTTGGCGGTTATGTCTATAAGCCACGGTAACCACTTTCTAACAGGTGAACCGTGCGCTTGTCTGCTACCTTAGCGGTATAAAAAAGGTGCATGCGCTCCAATTAATCATTTAGATTTATATTTTATCAATCATGAACTGAAAGGGTTCCCATCAATAAATGAGTGATCACTGAACAACGAACTCAAAAGTCAGAATCGTAATCGTTTTGTACAGTGCTCGAACTTATCGACTTTTGTTTAAAATATTTAGGTACAGGAATTTATAACTGGGACACTGGGACCGAGTTTCGCAACGCGGGGGTTCCAGTGATGTCTGCAGTAGATGCTAATTTACTGATTAATTTAAGTGAAATAAGGATGATTGCATTGATGGTATGGTGCAGAGTATAGACCGTGAACTACACGTTGATTATTTTGGGTTTAGTCAATGGCTTGCCTGTATGCATACCACAAGAAAAGCTGTTTACAACAAAAATTCTGAGATTGATTCAGTAATAAAAGGAAGGGTGTGGGTCTTTGACCATGGAGGCCTATCTAAAAGGATAGCATATCTATCTATCTATACTATTATATGATTCGGTAACTTCGATTCGATAGCTTAGTGGTTCAGGAGACGGCCTTACGATTGAGCTAGCTATTACACTAGCGACGTAAACCCATACACAGCACAAGCAATTTGGCTTAGTTGGAGCGCTTAGAGGGAATATCAATAACTACGGTTCTAATATTCTTGAAAAAAAAAACAAAAAATCTTATGTTTTTTTATTGCAATTGGTTGAGTAGAACTGAAGAAAAGAGAACCATTCGGGTGGAGCCGTGAGCAGCTGGCTATCCTATATAGGCATAGCGTTCCTTTTTGTAGTCATCTATACGACGACGGTTAGAAAAGGTTACTTTCACGTGGTTGACGTTTAGGTGATGGCTAGCTTGTACATCTATAATACGAAGAAATAATTGGGTTTGACCCTCATATGGAATTACATACATACATATTACATACACGCCTTTTCCCTCCCATCATTACATTCCTCGCAATCTTCCGCCACCGTTATTAACCTTTCATAGGGGTGTCGGTTTCAAATGTTTTTGACCTACCATTTGCTCAGCACATCACCAATTTGGTTGGTATTTTGTTTTTGCTGTGTAATTATATTCGTATTTCACAAATAAGTAATTATACTTTTAACTTATTTGTAATTATTTATTCTATAAATGTAATTAATTTAATTTTCAACAATCAAATATATATATTATTAAAATAAAATTTATTTAAGCTGTTGAGCGTGCCCGTTTGCTGGCGGTTGGAGTGTGGGAATCGGGTCTTTGGTTACAAGCTCTTCCGTCGTCTAACGTAGAAACTATGTTAGACGACACTACCTTCCGCATTGCAACATGCTTACGGTTGGGTGCGCCATGTGTTTCTCCGCATCGATGCCGTTGTGGAGAGGCTGTTGACCAACTCGGACACCTTGGCCGGTCGTGCTGCGGGAGTGCGGGGCGAATTCCACGGCATGCCAGCCTTAATGACATAATCCGCCGTGCTCTTGTCACCCCTGGTGTGCCAGCTGTGCTAGAACCTAACGGTTTGGCGCGCGACGATGGCAAGAGACCAGACGGCATGTCATTAATGCCTTGAAAGATGGGTAGGGCTCTGGTATGGGACGCAACATGCGTCGACACCATTGCCTCTACCCATATACCTGGCACGGCTGGCGGTGCTGGTGCTGCGGCAGCTTTTGCAGAGGCTCTCAAGCGGCGCAAATACTCTAATCTTATCGGATATTATGAATTTGTGCCGTTTGGAGTCGAAACGTTGGGCTCATGGGGTCCGAGCGCCCGCAATCTCTTCAGGGAGATTGCGAAGCGTATGGTCGACGCTTCTCGTGACCAGAAGGCTGGCCTTTTTTTAGGTCAGAGATTAAGCATTGCCATACAACGTGGCAATGCTGCCAGCCTTCTGGGAACGCTACCGCAAGAGGCATGCGATGCGGAGGAATTTCATTTTAATAATATTTTAGTATAATTTGTATATGTATTTTAGTTTATTTAGTTTTAGTTTTATAGTAATTATACTGAGTTTATGAGTAAATTTTTGATCATTAATTGTTCATTTGCGAGAGAGTACGTAATCATTTGGTAATGCAAGAATACCTACTCGTTTATTTCCTTTAAACGGGGTATGTCTTATGCGCAGAATAAATACATTGCTCACCAGTGAAAATGTATTATTTCATTTAGTCTCGGTTCTCCCTGGTTCCTTAGAACTAATAGCACTAATTAAGTATGTGTTATCAGCACTATATTGAAAATTTAATTCCTATTTAGATAATAAAATGTTGTAGATGAAGCTGAAGTTTTTGTTGGAGATTATTATGTGGTGCGGAGCAGTTCAACTAATCCATATTAATATTATAAAATCGAAAGTAACTCTGACTGTCTGTCTGCCTGTCTGTACGTTATGCTTTCATGCCTAAACCACTGAACCTAATATAATGAAATTTGGTATAGGGGTAGATTAGACCATGAGAAAGGTCATAGGCTATGTTTGGTTGCGATAACCAACATTCACGCGGGCCGAATCGCGGGCAAAAGCTAGTTGAGAAATAAGTGTATAATTGTATTGTGTATAATATATATAATATAAAGTGTATAATAGTATGCACACCTTTTTCCCTCAGGCATAGGCATAATCTACCATCTACTTCTATAGTCGCGACTGCTACGCAGGAGGCGCGGGTTCGATTCCCGCTCAGTGCAAATATTTGTATGCATGAATATAGCTGTTTGCAATGGTATGGGTGTTTTATGTATAATATGTATGTATTCACATAAAAAAGTATCTAAGTATGTTTAACCGCATTCTAAATTCCATAACCCAAGTTAAGCTTACCATGGGTCTAGATAGCGTTGTGTACAATGTTGTGGAATATATTAAAAAAAAACCTTACACGGAAACCACGGAAGCGTTTTTCACCAGTTCTTCTTTCAATACAACAATATTTACGAATATTTTGATTATTATTTTATTGGCAATCAATGACCGAAGCTTTTATGTTCGAAACGAAATCTAATAATATTATCTCAATAAAATATGACCCAAATATTTAATATCGACTACAGTACTGTTCATTTAAAATATTTGTGTATCGTGAAAATAAATAAAATGGATGACAGGATGATTTTATTACAATCATAACTTTTGCGCTGGATTTTAGTACACCTCTTTTAATTTTTACCTTTATCAGAAATTACGGAGTTTGTACGAGTAATGGATTTAAAATGAGACAGAGGCCTGCAATCTGCTAAAATATTAAAGGTTGTCCATCTTTGACCTGGGTATAAACTGTAGTAAACAACCTAGAAGTTCATTAATAGACTAATTAAGAATGTAAAGGGTGTCTCATTAAGAGTGCACTTTTTAATTTTAAAATAAAAACAAGTATTTTATGACAGAATTGTGATATTTTTATTGTATTTTAAAGAAAACATGTTCCGATTAAGTATGGAATAAAATATCTGACATTTTCATGAAATTTTCCATGACTTTTGCACAGAGATGTGGCTGTATCTCACTGATGACGCGTTGGATTTTCTATTTGAGCTCAGGAATTGTTTCGGGTTTATTCGCACAAACCCGAGATTTTACAAAACCCTAAAGAAAAAAAATGCACAGCGTTCAATCGCACGATCTTGGTGGCCAGTTGACATCAGAATTTCGTGAGGTAATGTGTTCTGGAAATCGTTACTGCAATAAATCGATTGTTTTGTAATCAGTTTTTACAATTGAAACGGGTTGTTCGTTCGAAAAGCGCTCCATTTTTAATAATCGGATAAACTGAGTTGACAACTGTAAAATATCAGAGTTGCCACTTGCATGAAACAAAAAATATCAGAGTTGCCACTTGCATGAAACAAATAATAATCCAATTTTAAAAAGTACACTCTTACTGAGACACCCTATAGATAGTGAGAAATGTGCCCGTAGTGTATATCTCAGAAGAGGATGGACTAAAATTATTACGATTTTATATACGAACTAGCTGTCTCCGCCCGCGTAGATGTATAGCGACTAAAAGTAGCCCACGATTCATTTTTAAACTTACGAAATATATACAACTAGCTTTTTTTTTCGGGCGGCAATCCCCTCGGATACCTCCCCTGCCGGGGCCGGAAGGGGAGGTTATGTCGGACTCGAACCGACTAAAACCGCACGCCGACTGTGGGTCGTGGTGCTAGGCCGGAGGTCTGGTGAGGTTGTCTCGACATATTCATCGCACCCCCGCTGACCCAGCGCCTCGGGAGGGGGGACAACGGTGTCCCCGACTCGCCCCCGGAACGGGGAGGCGCGCTTCTCAGAGCGCCGTCGCCATGGCCTGCTTCTGTTGGGGTGACAGGCGGCTCCACCCGTCACCCCCAGGCCCGCGAATATATACAACTAGCTGACACGGCGAACTTCGCACCGCCAATTTTTTCTTCCTGCGTGGCGTCCATCCCGTTCCCATTGCACTCTCTCCCATATGAAGCATATATTTTACATATTATAAACCTTCTTCTTGAATTACTCTATCTATTAAAAGAAACCGCATCAAAATTTGTAGCGTAGTTTTGAAGATATAAGCATACATAGGGATGGACAGACGCGGTAAGCGACTTTGCTATAAGCTATGTACAATAAATATACACAAATAATTTATGAAAATCGACCTATCCTTTTGGAGGAGTTTGGTTACATTGAGACACGAAAATGTTGTACAGTTGACAAAGAAGATACGGTTGCACCTTTAATACAACTTTACTTTCATTAATAACTTGACGACGAAGTCTCAAAATGATCTAAAAACTCTCGTATTAAGAGCAAATCAAACTGTTTTATTGATTTCTACGGTATTATTGTCCAAACTAAAGGTGTGTACTAAATATCAGAACAATCAGTCAACTGGAAGGGGGGGGGGGGTATAAAAACGAAATTAAGCTCATTTTAAGCACTTTGTTCGTCAACATCTTTCTGATCAGTCAGCATCAAAAAGATGTTGACTAACAACATAATATTTAAAAACCTACACAGTTCAATGTATTCTTAATCACCAACTAGCTTCTTTACAAATTTTATTTTATGCCACCTTAATAATATTATAGCTATGATGTTGGATATTTTTTTATAAAGCATGAATGCTGCAAACGTAAAATGCAGGGTGGTCAAATTAATGATCCCAGAAGCGACACCAATCAACCTAACGATCAACAGCGACACTCGCGCAATTACTGTGCGCCGGCCCCTCACAACCACGTGTCCATGTTTCGTTTCATGCCAGTGACAAATTAATGAAGACCTTGTTACTGTAACTAATATCGAAATAAAATAATGAGAAATGTTTTCTGGATTGGATAAAAACGATATGAAATGTACTACAGAATACATAACTGCTGGATTTAATTGTCTATCCTAATGTATAATGCACTATACAATTTACCCACGTACTGTTCAATGTTTTGTTTAGGATAAAAATTACAAATTCTTGGGCAGCCTATGTGTTAAATCCATACTAATATTATAAATGCGAAAGTAACTCTGTCTGTCTGTCTTTATGTCACGCTTTCACGTCTAAGCCACTGAACCGATTTTGATGAAATTTAGTATAGGGGTAGATTAGACTATGGTCGCGATAGCCGACATCCAGGAGCCGCGGGCAAAAGTTAGTAAAATATATAATCCCCGTATTAGATTCCAGCCAGATCTGTTGTGTAGTTTGAGCATGATCGAATAACAAACACCTAAAACACCTTCAGAAACTTCACACTTCTAAAAATATTGGTAAGATTTTATTAAAACCTTTCTCACAATAAAATTTTGCATTCTAATGCAAAATGTTTTCATTTGTTATTTCATAAATTACTAGCAAACAAAGGCTTGCATCATAAACCGCCCTTTTTTAAATCGGTTAAAAATACGTAAGAGTCTTATAGAAATACCGGTTAGAAAACCCGTTGACTTATTAAGCTTCCCTAAAAACCCCTGGAGACTTTAAATGTATTGCGTGGCTCAATGATCATTTATCAGACTTATCCCGGGATATAACAGAATTTTTTAAAGCAAGAATGTATCATTACGCTTTGCAGATTTCAGAATTTTAAGTAGATTTGCTTCTTTTCCGTTGACAATCTTTCCTTGTCTTTGCTGTGAAAGCTATGGAAATTGATTAAACTTTTTTAAAATTACTTAATATAAGAATCTGTGCGCAATGATAAATGTGTGGCCTCAAATGCTTTATGATTCTCAGCACCAAGAGAATTTCTTTCGCTACTTTGACGTCAAAGTAAATGACATGCGAGTTGGTCTCTCCGTCAGAGATGCTGAAGATCGTACGAGGTGGAGAAAAAATGTTGTTGTGATTGTTTTTGTTGTCCTGTCTTGGTTTTCGGTTGTATCTGATGCTATCAACTCGAAAAACGTGTTCCCTAACTCTTACTCCCTTATACGGTTTTTAGAGAAGTGATTGCATTCTGGTTTTCTTGCTGAAAATGATGAGTCAGATCATCGTTCATCCATCATCAGCGAAACCGTTTACAGAAGTTTTTGGCTTGGCCACTATTATAAAAAATAAAAAAATGAGTGTAATAATTTCATTGCTACCATCAAACGTTATTAATCTAAAAGGTTAATAATACCTAATGAATGAATTTTTACAGCATTGAGTATGCTAACTATACAAATCGAATATATACATAGGGAAAAAGAAGAATCATCTCGGGTGGGACTCGAACCCGCAGTCTTTCCCTTAAAGGGGGAATGCCTTGACCAATTCGGCTACCGGGACACGCCCGACGTGATTCAAATTTCCCATCTTATACGTCTTTAGGGCGACGCTGGAGTCATCTACCGATTTTCTTACAAACTATGTATTCGAGGTTAATACTAAATTGATTCCCTAAGGTTTCTTTAACTAATATTGTATAAGCGTATGCGTGGGAGCAAGTACGTATTTATAAGAATTAGTGTACAAGAAACATAATTTAGGGTAATACCTTACCCGTCTTAGAAGGTACTATGACCTAGTTTTATTACGATACAAATTTTTGTACACGATAATAAAATAACAAAATATAACTTTATAACAATGTTTATGTAACGTTAGTTGATTTTTTATTGATTTTATTATTTGCGTGTTATTTGCGGCATTTTAGAGACTAATCGATCACCCAGACGAAGCGCACCTAAAGTATGCCACGAAGCGCATCCATAGGTTTAATTTAAAATAATTAATTTCCTATTCCACGAAGCGCACCTAATGTATTCCACGAAGCGCACCCATAGGTTTAATTTAAAATAATTAATAACTCACTGAAAGAATAATGTAACCTAATTAGACATTTTTATTTTATAGGTACGTACTGTTTTTTTTTTCAATACTAACAAATTTGGGTGAAATTTGAAGCAGTGATAAGTTTTATTTAAAATAGATTACTTCCTGCTTTAATTAGGGTACAGATTTCTTTCGTCTTCTTTCTTTTCTAGGAATAGGTTGCGGGTGGAAACACGGGTAACAGCTAGTGAGATGTCCCACATTTAAAAACAAACTAATGGCGACCTTCTCACAACTTTAAAAAACTTGTCTGAAGATATGATTGCCTTGACATCGAAATTAATATTCAATTCAAAAGTATGAAGAGTACTTACTCACCCGAACTCCGAGGCAATTTCTTGAAAAGTAGGCTTTTCACGGAGTTGAGACGACAGAGTCTTTTGATAAAAAGTTTTTTTGGGGTTATTTCGTCAACTTCCTTTATCATTTTTGAGTTAAACTGATTCTAAGGAAAATAAATCTCTCATTATAATTGTAGGTTACAATGATTTTGTCAAAAGTTACACAAAAATACAAATAATGAAATGATATTAGAAAATGAAGAACGATTGCATGCGTTAAATATAATTTAAGCTTCGCGGAAACACGAAGGTTAGGCCAATACTCCTGAGTACTAGTTTTTTATTTTAAAACATAGGTATAGAGGTAAATGGTATTCCCATGTAGGATATTTACGGTCACTGGGACTGACCACTTTATGTAATAATTCTTCTTGTTCATCTTAGCGTCAATCACAGCCAGCTTTACTGGTCTAACTGCGGATTTTGCTGAACTTCTATATATTCTTTGATGCGACTGCTACTCACCTCCACAACCCAAAGGCGCTATCGAAGCATTGCAGTTACAATAATTACCATAATGACTACTTTATATACGAGTACTTGTACCACAGAATAGATAAGATAGTAGAGATAGATAAATGGAGAGTACTAGTCATATAATATAATTTAGTAGGTAATGATTTGAGACGTAGCCTTTTAGGTCTTCAATTTGAGGCTAATATTCTAATTAATATTCTGAGAACTTTATTAAGGTATATATTTGTATTATCTAAATTGAAAACAATATTTACGTTTTACTAAGAAATATTATATCAAGCTTCGAGGCTAAAGATATCAAATAATCAATCACTTTCGTATATTTTGTACGAGGGCGGAATTTTGATAGGTTATATAGAATTACATGAGTATGTTTTGATTTTATTGATGGAGTATTGGTTTTTACGAGATACTTATTTATTCTTATTATTCAAGACCCACATATATGAATACAGAATCTTATTACGGCCAAGCATTTTATTCTTATACCACTTTAGTGGCAGACAAGCACACGGCTCACCTGATGGAAGGTGGTTACTGTAGCCTATGGACATGTGTTGGGTGCAAAACTCAGTCACATTTTTTGTGATGCTGACCTCGTAATGTATGTAGGTACGTCAGAGAATGTTGGGATACGTGACTTTCTTTTTGTCAATTGAGGTATTCCCAACGTGCTGTGCTGTGTATATTCATAATGTAATGTATTTAATCTCGAAAATACTAAACTTTATTGCAAGTAATATAATAATCTTCGCGAGCTGTGCGAGAAATATTTATTGAAGTAAATATAATCCATAGTTTAATATAACTTATGACTTGCGTAAAAACTTAAGTGTTCATATTGTGCAAAAATATTAGACCGAAATTATTTCAATATAAATGAATATTTCTTTTGACTATCGTTGGAAATAATAAATGTTCTTGAATGACCTTTCAGTAGTACGATTAATAGTGATGTGTGAAATGGTTATAAATGATTTAATTTAATGTACTATTAAGTCGAAAACATTAGTGAAAGTTAAATTTGATTTTGATATATTTTTTTTTCCACTGGAGTTAATTAGAAGTCAAGGTAATCTGATTCAAATAAGTTAACTTAGACTGCTGTATGATAAACATAAGCTATTGAATTTGACCTCCATTGAATGTGAAAATTATTGTGATTTTTCTGAAAGTTCCGATTAATCTAGACAAGTAAATTTTTAGTGACTATCCAGAATGGAAATTTAATAAATGGATGTTGCTAATCGCAAAATTCCAGGACGCCTCGACCGATCTGGCTAATATTTTTAGTCCGACTAGGGAAGTACCTCCACCCATAACCCAGAATACCGCGGCCATATTAATCTCATGTTGTATTCCCGGCGGTGAGTAGGATAGCAGAGCTCACCGGAGAATTTTTGTTCTATTAATGGGAAGAACAAAGGTTTGTTCTACTTTGTCCATTGCACCGACGGTACGGAAACTCTCTTTTCTTACAGGGTCGGTAGCACAAATATGACTCCCCTAGTTTCACCAGTCCATGGACCATGGTAACCACCTGAGTGATATAAGAAACGAGCTCCATGCGGGGAAGCCCTGGGCATCAGCAAGTAGGTAATAAAAATCCATCCTGAAAGTTCTGAAAGCCGCCAAAATACCACGCTATCAATACGTTTATTTCCTAGAGATGATAGATTACAAATAGGTAAAAGATCCTGTTGAAAGCTAGTAGGTTAGAGGGAATATTAGTAACATATAACATACAATATTCTTTTAAAAAAGCTTATTTTACTTTCGTATTTTATCACATAGTGGAAGTGCTTTTTGTAGTAGGTAATCTAAAAACTAAGGGCCCGGTTCAATCAAACGCGAGTAAAGTTTATTCCCAGAATAAACAGACAATATCACCCACTTATGTCGACTAAAATAAATTAGAAGCATAAGTAGTTTACAATGTTCAGCTGACGGTTCATTAACAGGGTCAATTTGTGCGAAGTTACTGTCAATCTCTGTAGAGATAAGTTAGACTTTAGTACCCAGTTTGTTTAATATTAAAGTACTAGGTTCTATTTAATTCAGACCTGTCACTTGACTTTGTTCAAATACAAATATATTAAAGTCAAGCGAATACCTATTTATTTACGAGTATATGAAGGTAAGGATTAGTAATTCTTTGTATAAGTAATGTGTGTATTTTTGGGAATTTTATTATTTTTCTAATTTTACTTTTGTCTTCTGGCAATTCTGAAAAGATTCATTTAAGTAAGTACAAAATGGAACATCTGAGTGTATTTCATTTTACAATGCGCATTCTATTTTTCTCCTAAATCGAAATTCAAAGAAAATCTAATAGTAGTAAGTAATAAAATATTCTGAACGTGAGCACTGTATCTACTGACTGTAATATCATAGTAAGTGCGAAACCGATTTATTCAATTTTTTATTCTTTTTCGTATTTTAAAAACAAGTACGAGCTATAAAAAACCATCATTATTATATTTTTCAAACCAGTACAATACTCGCTATGTGCAAAACTTAATACTTTGGAACCTGCCCCAGAGTCGATGGATCGGGGCAGGCAAAGAATATTAAAAGTCAAAGTCAAAATCAAAGTCAAAGTCATTCCAGACCTGTAAAATTTGCAGGTGAGTTTGGCTTGGGCAGTAAAGATCTTAGTAAGGCTCCATATACCTACATCCCGTTCGGCAGAAAGAATGAAATCGTACTACGTTTCCGGTCAAAACCATCGAAAGATAGAATTTTCTATCAGCTAAATTTTATACGAAAACAAGAATTTTACTTGTAATATACATTTCAAAGCGTTTAAATGTCGCCCGTTGTTAAACGCTAACATATTTATCGTTCTACTTGATCAAAACAGTTATTCGCTTCATCTGATACATTAATGGCATTAAATTACTCCAGTGTTACAATATTAAACGGTGTTTTCGACTAATATGAATATGAAACAGTTTTTATAACGATATTTACAGTTTAATTGAGTGGTGTTAGTCACGTAACTTTGTTTTGAGATTTGCAGGTTGAAATTTATTGAACATTTTACCAGTTTAGAATGTCTAACAATAGATTTATACTGCTTGAATGACATTTATTTAATAACTTTATTTTTATTGACAGCCTCCGTGGCGTGGTGGTAGTGAACGCGACTGCTACGCAGGAGGCGCGGGTTCGATTCCCGCTCAGTGCAAATATTTATATGCATGAATATGGCTATTTGCATTGGTCTGGGTGTCTCTATGTATAATATGTATGTATTTACAAAAAAAAGTATCTATGTATGTTTATCCGCATTCTAGATTCCATAACACAAGCTAGTTAAGCTATGCTTATCATGGGTCTAGATAGCGTTGTGTAAAATGTTCTGGAATATTTATTTATTTACTAGCTTTTGCCCGCGGTTCCGCTCGCGTGGATGTCGGTTATCGCGACCAAATATAGCCTATGTCCTTTCTCATGGTCTAATCTACCCCTATACCAAATTTCATCAAAATCGGTTCTGCGGTTTAGGCGTGAAAGTGTAACATACAGACAGACAAACAGACAGACAGACAGACAGACAGACAGACAGAGTTACTTTTGCGTTTATAATATTAGTATGGATTTATTTATATGTACCTTATAATACAGTTGACTGCGGCTTACCGAGGTGAAATTATAATCCGTTTCCATGACTCAGACGTACCTGTTCCCGGGATAAAAGTGGCTATGACATACTTCAGAATAAATAATTATTTCTGGTTAGTTCTTGGGATAGCGTCAAGTAATAATAAGAACATAATTGTATGCGGTGACTTCAATGTAAACATCTTGGAACATTGTAAGAGAAGTACTCAATTTCTAAACATGTTCAAGAGCTATAATGTTGAAAATATTTTCTGTGAACCAACCAGAATCACTGCTGAGACTGGCAGTTGTCTAGATAATTTTTTTAGTGATTGTGTATACTTAAATAAGTCTGTAATTAGTAAGTTGCCCTCAGACCACCGGGGTCAAATAGTATCCTTTCCTATAGGTAATAATAGTAGACCTAAAGAGAGAATTATGTGTAGGCCCATAACCTTTAATAAGATTAAAGAATTCCAAGACTTGTTAGAGAATAAGCTCAATTCAATAGCTTACTTAGGTAATAATCCTGAGGTTCATTATAATAGTTTATTTAATACATTAACAGACGCTTTTTCTCACACATTTAAACAAAAAATTCAAAAACTTAGTACGAAATCGAAATTCTGTGAATGGGCTACTGTAGGCATATATAAAAGTAGACGAACGCTATTTGATCTATACGCCCAAAAACAGTACAGATTCGACAATAGTTTCATTGAATATGTTAAAAATTACTCAAAGCTATTCAAAAAGGTATGTAGACAAGCAAAGGCCATTCACATTAAAAGAAAGATAATTGAGGCTCCTAACAAAATGAAAGAAACTTGGAAAGTTATTCACAAAGAGTCTGGTAGATGTAAATTGAGGGATAGTGTTCCTAAAATTAAAGTAGGAAACAAGGATATAACCTCCCCAAAAGATGTCGTAAATGCTTTTGAAGACTATTTCACCAATATTCCAATTCAACTCACTTCCTCTATTAATTCAAGCGCTCACAGTGCTGTTGCCCTAGTTGAGAGTAATATTAGTTCTTCTAAATTTAACTTCCAACATATTGATCCTATTGACATATTAAAAGCATTTAAAAATCTCAAAATCAAAATGTCTAAAGATTACTGGGGCATGTCAGTTAGTATAATTAGTCATGTAATTAATATCATTGCACCTGATTTAGCACTAATATTTAATGAATGTGTAGATGAAGGCACGTTTCCTACCTTAATGAAACACAGTAAAATTATACCATTATTTAAGAAGGGATCTAAGTCAGAACTTGGAAACTATCGCCCCATCTCTATTTTGCCGGCTCTGAGTAAGGTGTTTGAGAAAGTGATGCTCAATCAAATGCAACTATACTTCAATACCAACAATCTTTTCCATAGCCAACAATATGGCTTTACTGGTGGAAAATCTACCACTGATGCGGGAGTTAGCCTAGTTAACCTAATCTATGACGCTTGGGAGGGATCACAGGATGCTATTGGGGTATTCTGTGATCTATCTAAAGCATTTGATTGCGTTGACCATCAGACACTTTTGCTCAAGTTACGTCGGTACGGTTTTGGCAACAAATCCATAGAACTATTAGAATCTTACTTAACAGATAGGCTGCAGACTGTTGATGTGAATAACGTTAAGTCAAATGGGTCAAACGTCAAGATAGGCGTACCCCAAGGATCAATCTTAGGACCTTTTCTCTTTTTGGTTTATGTCAATGACCTACCTTATATGATCGAGGCACACGCTGGAGTAGTATTGTTTGCAGATGATACATCGCTAATATTCAAAGTAGATCGTAATAGTACAGATGCGAATAATGTAAATAATATCTTAAACGTCATTTCAAATTGGTTTTCTGCAAACAACCTATTGCTGAATACAGAAAAAACCAAATGCATTAAGTTTACACTGCCTAATGTGAGGCAAGCTCAGGTTGATATCGTGCTGGGGGCGCAAAGGTTAGAATTTGTAAATAGCACTACTTTTCTGGGAATCACAATAGATTCGAAATTGCAATGGGATGACCATATCACTGCTTTGGCCAATAAACTCAGCTCTGCTGCTTTTGCTGTCAGACGGATCAGGCAGTTGACTGACGTAGATACTGCTAGGCTGGTGTACTTTAGTTACTTTCATAGCTTGATGTCCTATGGAATACTACTTTGGGGGAATGCCGCGGATTTAGAAACTATCTTTATATTACAAAAAAGGGCAGTTCGTGCCATTTACTGTTTAGGTAAGAGAGATTCCCTTAGGGAATGGTTTAAAGATATTAATATTTTAACTGTAGCTTCCCAATATATATTTGAAAATATACTGTATGTCAGAAAAAATATATCTAATTTTACAAAAGTAAGTGACATTACAGACAGAAATCTGCGCAATAAAAATAGACTGCTCCTTCCATGCTATCGGCTTTGCAGAGTTAGTGATTCTTTTAGGGGGGATTGTATACGTTTTTATAATAAATTGCCTGAATCAGTACTTGGTATGCCTGACAATAAATTTAAAAACTTTGTGAAGACCACCTTATGTAAAAAGCATACTATAGGACAGATGATTACCTTAAAGACAAAAATGTCTGGCTTGAGCATGGTGCAGGCCCCTCCTAAATGTTGAAATAGGAACGCGAACTTCTTTATTATTTATTTTTGTTAACTTAGGTTAATTATTTTATTATAAGTTTTTTTTTTATATACTTTAATTATCTTGACACGAGACATATGTACATTCGTCCATATTTAGTCTTAAGAACTTATTTTTTGTAAATTGACGTCCATAAAATGCTACAGTGGAGTTTGTTGCGCCGTTTCTTCTCCACTGGTGCCTAGGAAGCGGTGGTAAACTTAGTTTTAAGCAGAATTTGACGTCAAAAAGCTGTAGTAGTGCTACACAATTTTGAATAAATATCTTGAGTTTGAGTTTGAGTTTGTGTCTAATCGGTTTAACAGTTTTAAGTAGGAGGTTATAAATAGTATTAAACATCCACACATCCACCCCTATAAACTAATGAAGCACAAACAAAACTCACCCGAGACTTAAATAATCTCCAGTGCGAAACCTTTCATAATTGTGTGGACGTATCTCACTTCAAATACAACGTGGTTGATGCTCTCAATCGCGTTATGTTACAGCTAACAGCTAATATCGAATGAATTGTTAATTTGCAGAGTACAATACACCAATGGTAAGTCTTAAATTCTTTATTCCGACCGAACTCGGAAGGATCAATCATGTTCAATAAAGATATCAGCTAGTGATGAAAAGATTCATGAAAACACTTGCACAGAGTACCTACACAGTACTGTGTAAGTACACCTACGGAAATTCTAAGTTCTATATAATGTTCCTCCCCAATTCGGAAAGAACAATTCAAAAATTCAAAAGTTGACTATGTTAGTAGAGACTTAAGTATGTAAAATTGTTACAAGTAACGAATCTCTATAACTGCACGGACTTGTATCAGTCTACGCGACACAACGATAGCTTGAACATAAATCGAGCAGTGCCATCTACATGGTGGTAGGTGGAGTCGAAATGGTTAATAAAGTTACAGACAGATGGCACTGTTTACCTTATTTTGCTGAGTATGGAAACAGAATTCTGTTATTTGTAGCGTAGTTATAGTCATATTTATTTTACTAATAGCTTTTTAATAGTGATTCCAGCAGTTTTACTGCCTGAATTGCATTTGGAAATTGTTGGATACCAGTTCCCGTCTTAAAATGAAAACTGAAACATGTAATAATAGTTTAATAACACAAAAATGTACCCAGAGTACAATGTACCCCAATGATATTGAATTCTTTGTTCCTCTCCAACTTGAAGGGAACAATCCAAAAAATAACGATAGTTATCGTTGCCGCTGATCTACCAAATAATTTTCTGGAACTGCGCTTGAAGTCTTTCCGTCTACGCGACACAACGATAGCTTGAATTTAAATCGAGCAGCGCCATCTAGTATCATGTCAATAATTAGAAGGTTAAAAATTTACAGGACAGGACAAAAATGGCTGTGTTTAATATTTTGCTTAGCGTTTTGAATACGAGAAATTGACATTCTCTTAGTTTGTATATCTATGTATCTGTATTATTTGTCTGTGGCATCATAGCTCTCCTACAGATGGAACACTTTGCTGTGGTTATACTAATATTTACTAATAGCTTTCTAATAGTTATTCCAGCAAAATCAGTTTTGCTGCCTGAATTGCATTTGGAAATACCAGTTACCGTCTTAAACTGAAACATGTACCTAATAATAGTTCATTAACACATAAAACATTTTTTTTTAAAACCCACGACGGTTGCAAAATAATTTCAAAAGCATTAAATAATTGAAAAAGTAAATTAAAAATTTAAAAACCCCCGACACAAAAATTTCCGCCAAAAAGTTAAAAATAAATCATGTTGGTTAGCCTATAACCTAGTAATATTTTGTTTCAAGCGATGTTATGTCGGGGTACCCTGGAACATTCTGATAATACGTGGGGGTGCTTTGCTGGTTAGGGGTCCCCGGACACAACATCGCTTGAATCAAAATATTACTAGGTACCTATATCAAAGTTGGATTGGTAGTTTCGGAGAAAATGGCAACATGAATTTGCACAAACAAACACACAAACATCCTCTCACCCCAAACGCATATACCGTCTCCGTTCCGTCATGGGTAAAAAATGTACCCAGAGTACAATGTACCCCAATGATCTTGAATTCTTTGTTCCTCTCCTACTTGGAGGGAACAATCCAAAAATAACGATAGTATTCGTTGCAGCTGATTAAAAAATTTTCTGAAACTGAGATTGAAGTCTTTCGGTCTACGCGAACAACGATAGCTTGAATTTAAATCGAGCAGTGCCATCTAGTTTCATGTTAAGAGTTAGAAGGTTAAAAAATTTACAGGACAAGACAAAAATGGCTGTGTTTAATTAAAATAATTAAACACAGCCATTTTTAGCTTTAGCTTAGCGTTTTGAATACGAGATATTGACCTTCTCTTAGTTTGTATATCTATGTATCTGTATAATTTGTCTGTGGCATCAAAGCTCTCCTACAGATGGAACACTTTGGCTGTAGCTTGTTTTATTTGAAAGCAGAAGTGATCAAATTGTTACTTAGTTTCAAATTACGAATATAAATAATTATGTGTTAGGATGCTAGGGTAGGGGATCATCAGCAGAGGAGCATCAAGCACTGGCGGTTATCTCGGACTCGAAATTAAGAAAATACCTATAATATTTAATAATTTAAAACACCTGAATGTAAGTGAAAAGATTGTCTACTGGATGCGGCAGGTACTTGCACACCATTAAAATGCAGTATTCCTCTTATAAAAAGTAAAACGTGTTTCGACTCTACACGAGGCACCCCAGAACCGCTTTCAGAGTTTTAAGATTACTAGCAAAGAGGGTCGTATAACCCATATAAACCTTGCAATATATACACACTTCGGTTGAGTACTGGTGCAATGAAGTTGATAGTTTCACGTAGTAGATGAGAGAATAAATTCTCAATTAAATTAGAATTCGTAAGTCTTACTCACTGTTTTTTTTAAGAGTTGTAGTATCTCTTGTATTTTCCCTAACCTCTCCAATCAAACTAAATGTAGTAATAGGTGAAATCATGTCGGTTCTTTAATGATCAGAATTCGAATCCAAGATAATCTTGATTACAAGTCCAACTCCTACTACTCAACTACTAAGTCCAACTACTAAGCTACCGATACTTAAGCCCAAAAAATACACGTTTTACGCCTCAAGTATTAAGTGAGTTACAAAAAACGTTATGACGTAAGGTGGGTATTAATATAGCTCTGCCTATTGCTTCTGACATATACAGTCGTGAATATGTTGGGTATGTATAATTATATACATATAAGAATGAAGGTATCGAGAACTAATAAACGTTTACGAATGAACAAAGTGCTTTTGTTGGTTATAATTACCTACGTTGTTATCTACTGATTGCCTTTCATATTGATTTTTAATGGGTGAATTTAGTAGTTTAATATTAGTAGGGGAAGGTCGACAAGACCAAAGCAAAGAGCGGGTTGTTTGTTAGTGCCTTTATCTAATTTTATTTTATAGGAAACTACCTAACCCGGTGAACGTCTCTCCACTATCACTAGTGGTACAACATGGTTGTTGGTGGTAGAAGGGTGACCAAGAGTTACAAAATTATTGATCTATTATGCCAAGAAAAAAATGTCCAAAAAAGAGGTGAGCCACTCTTGTCACTTAAGGACGGAGTCCGCGGAGCGCACGTCTCAAAATCTGTCAAAATACAGACGCAGCCGTACACGCACACATCACCGAGATGCACAGTGGGCTGCTAGATGCCCTTTACCAGTCAAAATAATGGTGAAAATTGTCTTACCAATGATGAAAAAACTATTTTAAGCCTTGTGGTTAGAGTGCATTTTTGAGTAATGTGATTTTTGTGACGAATTACGTCTGTCAATTACATTTCGTATCTCTTTTCTTCTTATACATTCATCCCTGTCATATTATGTTACGTGACGTCATTGGCATGTCTTTTGTTTCAGTGTCATACATAGCACGTTAAACTTTTTACAGAGATTATGAGATTTCGAACAAAATAAGGCTGGGGACATACCTACACCTAATTGTTGATATCTGAGCATACTGAAAATACTCATAAAATTAAAATGCCTACCGCGTAGACAGACCATACCTACCGGTTACGTACAAAAATAACTATTTTAAATCCCGAATTACAAAATTCCGAAGTTCATAAACTGTACGAAATATCAAAGTACGAGAAACCGAAGATCACTTATAGTTTAGGTTTTATGTATAGAGCGCACATATTAATCTAAATGTATGGGGGCCGAGCACGACAGCTTGACTTCTCGTCGCCTGACGGTAAGATAAAGGCAAAGTCTTAAGAAAGGGCCACCATTAAAAACACGTGCGGTAGCCTAGTGGTATGGGTAATGGACTGCTGAGACGAGGTCTCGGGTTCGATCCCAGGTTTACCATGGCACACACCAATGACTATTCGATGCTTTTCGAAGTTATGTGTGTATTTATCGCAGGTTTATAAGTGCCCGGTTAATGGCAATAGGCTCGCCACCTATTACATTGGGACCTAAACATAAACTGGCGAAATGTGGGTGCTAGCACCTCTGCCTACCCCTTCGGGGAATACAGGCGTGAGTTTATGTTATGTTATGTTATGTTATGTTACTTAGTTAACAATGGTGGCACTCAGCTTGACGACCTTACTAGACGCCGATCAGATGGTCGTTTAGTGGTAGTGGCGTGCTCTGAAGAGTGTAATGGTGGAAGAAAAGAAAATACCTTTGCTGTGCCTGCGTCTTCTTAGCATTGAACTCCACCAAGTTCTCAGAGCCCCATTGCTAAATGTGGTCCAGGATCCGGTCAATCTCAGTGACAAGAAGCTACCCTTTTTCATCGATATCAGACTGTGTAGCCGCAGGATTTCCGTGATAACTCTCGTGTAAGGTGCTATCATCTACATAGCAATGAAAGCTGAAGAAAGAGAGTGGGTAATATCATATATAATATTACCCACTCTCTTTCTATATAAGTAATAGGAAATATCACAGAGGACACGAATACGGCGCTCCAGCAGGCACCTAGCAACCCAATTGCACTGTTTCAGGGTTCGTCTTGCAGCTCTTCTTCCTACATTTCCTACCCGGCTGGAGCCGGAAGGGGAGGTTATGTCGGACTCGAACCGACTAAAACCGCACGTGGTCCGGCCTAGGCCGGAGGTGAGGTTGTCTTAGGCATATCCCTCGCACCCCGGCTGACCCAGGGCCATCCCTTGCGGTCTGGCCCTCTTCTGGAGGAGGGACAACGGTGTCCAGGACTCACCCCAGAGTGGGAAGACGCACTACTTAGCGCGCCGCCGCCGTGGCCTGCTTCTGCTGGGGTGACAGGCGGCTCTACCCGTCACCCCCAGGCCCGCGCTCATGAGGGACGGAGGTCAGTCTGTGCCCTCCGACGTCCGAGTTGCATGCGTCCACCGGTTTCTCAGACAAAGCTGGAAAGCCGACCGGGAGAGGTCGGCGGCACTGGTGTACTACAAGGCCCGTAAGAAACCACCGTAAAGGCCTGGACCCCTGCGTCAGACAGGCTTGTCAATTGAGGTGTAGTGGTTTCTTGAGGTTATTACCCCTTTCTGCGACATTGCGATGCATAAGGCTTCTAATCCAGTGCACCAGGTCTACTGGTGGTCGCACTAGCTGATACCCGCGACTCCTGCGACTCTAGCGATGCTGCTACATATAGATCAGTCAGTATCTTTAATATAATATAACCCAACGAAATTTTTTTTATAACTAATATGTACGGAAACAGCTACTTTACAATATACATACTATATATACTTACCTATACAATCATATAAAATAGACCATGAAGTTAGTATCTAATTATAATTTCATCACAACGGAACCTAAAAATATTGTTTCTACAAAAATATTTTAACTAGGTATATCCCCAACTTTACAGTTCAAACCTTATAGCAAGTATCTCAAAATCTGAAACATTATGCTATAAATGTACCAACGAATATGTGAAATGGCTAAAATCGGAACTACGGTTGTCACTGTCAAATGCATACTATTTTATTGCCGTCCAATTGATTAATGAAGACGGTGGCGCCATTTTTCATTTCACATATTTCTTGGTAGGCCTATTTGTGTATGCATGAACTGTCATCACGCGCCAAAGAGACGTGCTCCTGCTTCGAAGGCCCGTGGGCGACTGACGGGCGATGAGAAAAAATATGGCAGAAAAAAGACACTATTTTACGCGTTTTTCAGTAAATTTGAAGTGATTTTTTAGATTGATTACTAAATGTATCATCAAATAAGTTTTTTCTTCCCTATCAAGAAGTCTTTGACTTTCAAATAGATACCGGTTCATTGCTAAAATCACTCATTTTCGGTATGAATTTACTCAAAGACTGGAGCCTGTTTCACGTAGCCTGTATGGAGAATTTATGTAAAACATATCTAGATTTTAGGGCTTTAAAAGAGGAAGTCTTTGTTTGTAAAGGTACATGCAATATTTATTGGTTCCTTCAGTGTTCAAAAAGTGTTTCTTTTTATCAATTCGTGTTGGTTTATTGGGCTAAATCTGAAAAATACGAAGGCATGT
Source organism: Eilema sororculum (assembly GCA_914829495.1). Lineage (NCBI taxonomy): Eukaryota > Metazoa > Arthropoda > Insecta > Lepidoptera > Erebidae > Eilema > Eilema sororculum. The sequence continues at coordinate 9,249,239 of OU618532.1, forward strand.
TTTTGCATTTTTTCTCAATTTTGTGGGTTTGTCGACGTTTATTATATAACAACTATTAGGTTTTAAGAGTTTAATATAAGCATACCATATTTTTTGGTCTTTGAATGTAATATATACAAATTATCATTGATATCAATCATATCTAAATAGGTTAAATTTGAAAGATCGTAACACTGTTTTCGGTGATTTTCACGATCTGGCCCCTTAACGGTCAGAAGCAGAAGTTTGTTCTCTTACTACTTGCTACTAAGTGAATTATTACTAAGTGAAAGAGAAAGTGAGCGTACCCTACGCTCTAAATCGTATGCCAAGAAAGCAAGCAGTAGTTGCACTCGAATGGTGATAACATTTTTATTGAATCATATCGGGGTATCTACAGAAATTTCTTGTACCTATTCCCTGATATTCTCCCTACAACATTTTACTTTAGAGATTTAATACAATTTTGTGTATTTAAAATTGCTAAGGGGTTTTATTATCTGATCGAATAGGCACGAGGACAAATGGGGTGGCACTCGCGCTGCCGGTTATCATGCGGCATTACATTACATTACATCTGATAATAAGGTACTTCAGTTATTTTATAAATATTTTGGCAATCTAAAATTCTACAATGTAAAAACCTAGACTGGATTGGATTGGACTGGACTTTAGTCCAAGTAGAAAGAGTCGCGGGCGCAGGGCATAGCACAGTAATTTCTAATACAAATTAGAACTTTACAACTTACTAATGTTAATGTTCCAACTAATGTTAATAATGAGAAAGTGTTTGACGACCGAGGTTTACCTACACTATCCTGGATATCATTTCAAAAATAATATAGTATATAAATTTTATCTTTACTTATTAAAAAATACGATCGACCCTACATGATTATACGATACAGAAAAATCTGGAACTGTCAACACATAATGATAAACTTAGGCGATTTAAGCTCAGTTTCACTATGAAGATCTTATTTAGCGTACTACAGATGAATTTGCATCATAAACTTGATACCTATTAAGTTTACGATTTGTATGTACTACGCGATTCCCTTGTTAGTAATAAAGATGATGTCTATGATACATTATTTCACAATAATGTGGTTGGTACAGTTTATAATGGTCAAATATAAAATGCCAGTAATATTTTGTGAAAAAGGATCTTGCCCATAGGTGGTACTAAATTATCTCCTGTTGCAAAATGAAAATAGTATCAAAATTAGTTTCTTTATTTTTGAAGCTTCAGAAATGCACCCGAATTCTTGTTTTTTTAAACCAAGGTTTTTATTTTAAACATAAAAGATATGAAATTGGTTTGTTACATATTGTAAGATCCATGTTACCATGTTTAAAGGCAAATAAATTATTCTTATTCTTAGACTGAATTATTCCTGGGTCAGAGGTATTTGTACAGTTTTCGAGATAATATTTTTTTGAGGTTATGTTCTAAAAAATCTTGGAAACCTGGGTTTTGATTCTAAAAAAAAAAACAACTGTAAATGATATTTGGCCATTTTATGTAATTTCTGAAACAACTTTGTTTTTGAAACAATATCCAGCAAAAAAGTACGGCGGTCCTGTATCTCATGGGTATTGTCCTTTGCTTGTATATTTGTATTACACTCTGTTCGCCGACATTAAGTAGTCGTTCGTTAGTAGTCTTTTACTAGTATAATAGTTCAAGCTCCACTCATTATATAATGTTGATTTAGTAAGTATCCAAATTACGGGTTTTAATATTTAGATTGCTAACGGTCGGGTACATGGACCTAACCTACAGTGCCAAGCCGAGCTCCAAGCCAATACATGTGCTGATTGACAGATTAATATATTATTTTATTTATTTATTTATGTCTGGATATTTTGTAGGTTTATATGTGTCTGTCCTTACATGCCTACGTAACTATAAAACGGGTCAATCAATTTGAATGAATATAATGTCGTCAGGTTCGTATTTATTACGCGAGTGTAACGCGAAAAAAGAGATAACAAAATTATGAAGAATCAAAATGGCCGATATTTTTGTGATAAAAGATAAATCATGTTTTGAAAAATACTGTATACTAATTTCTAGCCTTTGTTTGCTAAAGGTATCATCACAGCGTTAGTCCCGGTTGTATTCAAAACTTGTTATTTAAATCCCGGGCTTTGCTCTCTTATTTTTCTTTTAATTTGACCTTTGCGGGGACTTTTGCTGGCCACCAAACTCGAAAAGAAAACATACGCTAGACCCTCTCCCTTAATCACAATCAGCTAGCAAGTGAAGTTGGCTTCGGCCCTGAAGATCTTGGCGGGGTCCACACACACACACACACACACACACTGTATTTATTAATTGTGATTTTGACAAAAATAACTATTTTATAAATTAGTTCAACGGAAAAGCGGACCCCGGACTCCTAAGTGAAGACTTCGGATCCGATCAGGCCTAACGCTATGATGAAGGAGAAGAACAAGAATTCAAAATGTTACCGCACAGCAGTGAGTAAGAAATATTATACTGTAAATGAGACACAGGATAATTTCCCTTACTCAGGACAATGGTAAAGTTTCAATAGCTCTTTCTCATACCCATCATAAAAAAATGATAGGAAAAAAATTAAATCACAAAAAGTCAAGTTGAATATTTGGTCAAATTATGTTCCCTGGCTAGAACTACTATCGGGTTCAAGTCCTGTCCTAGATATTGACCTTTTCTGACTTAATATCATATGAATAGTAATATAATATTATGTGCTTTCAAAAAACTACGCTCAGCTCTGTTCAAAATGAAGTGAAAATTATAACAAAAGAAGTTCCATTGAAAAAATCACCCATGTATTTTACTAAACCGCACTTAGCGAGAGTATAATTTATCATTGTTAGGTACTTATCCTTTCCATTTCATTCTGCAATAAAGAAAAAATATTTCTAACTCGCACTATCACGTAACCACTAAAACCCACAAACATTTGGAACATTTATCAATGTTCCAAAGTTAAACCACGTTGTTCAGTAAAATTCCCTTATCTCAGTTGCCTTTGGTAACTGCTGTAGCATTATAATTCTGGAGAGAGAAGGGTGCGCCCATAAAAATGTAGCTAAGAAATTGATGAACTGAGCGTTAATGTTCCAACAGTTCGGCTTGTTCCGTATTAAACATTAGATTCTGAAAATTATCATAGGAAACATGGATAGATAACGAAAAGGAAATTAAAATAGATTGAAAAAAAAAATTGTGATAGATACGAAAAACTCTGCAATTGTGTTAAATTGCGTTTATTGTATAAAGTTGAAAATGATAATACGTTGGTCCTATTAGTATTTTATTTGAACACAATTTAAATGGATAACATAATCTAAAATGTATTAAATTTGTTTTAGCCAACGCGTTAACTAGAATCAAATTGAGTTTTAAAAGGTGACCAGTTGTAATAATTTCATTATTAATTCTCAAGTCCCAAGTTACACCCTGTTTAGTTTAAGAAAAAATATATTTACCCTGCCTTCAAAATTGCAAACAAAATTGTGCTAAATGTGGCATAAAAAGGGTCCACGCAAACGCAATTACGTTATCGTAGCTTGATGACGATATAAATAAATTGTCAAACATACCAGAAACATTTAGAGTTTTATTTCAAAACGTTTTGGAGGCGAATACGTAATTTAAATATCAAAAAGGAACTTCAATCTCGTAGAATCTTTAAAAAACAGAAATGATAACCAAAAATATTTATTAAAAAATGTTTAGAATCATTAATATTATGGAAATATATACAAGCAAATAGCAATTAGCATGGGTCATCATATATTTTACATATAATTACATAATATAATTAAAATAAAAAATACCTCTGTTATAATACTAGTAGTACTAGTACCCCTGAAAAATATACATTTTATACAGTAAGTATTAATAAATTATAAAAAAATAATTAAAATTTATGTTATTTCCCTACTTAATAATTAAAAAAAAAGTATATTAAATAAATGCTGACGACACAATAAATTAAAAATAAAACACACAAGGCAATAAAGCAAAAATTAATATTTACCTGAAATATCCACCATATATTTTTTACTTGGTTTCACTTAAACCACAAACGACTGTCACTTAAATAATCTACACAAATATTTTCAAAAGTATTTAAATACACCGCAATTAAAAAATCAATTCATATAAACGTCACATTAGTTCCAAAGAAATTGATTCTCACAGCATTCGGGGTGAAAATTTAATCGCGATCTCTCGTGATTCAGAATATAGTCAGTTAGCGACCATCCACAACGATGTACGAAAACGCACTGGGGTGTCTTTAGGTGCGAGCGCGTGAGAGAGACAGCAATATTGAAGCAAGAGCGGTAGCCAGTGAAATCTATATGGAGCTTATAAACTGGCCACGAGAATACTACGGAAGTCTCAGGCCATTCAGCTTGGACGTCAATAGGTTCTTGAAGAATATTTGGCCACCGTCAAGTGCTAATGGCATCGAGCATTATGTAATGCTTTCGTGACTTGTAAGTACGGCTAATGGAGCAAAAGATTTCTTTTCTTATAAGCATAAAATATATTCGAAGGGTTTAGAGAAAAAAATGTAATGAATACGCATAATACTTTCTATATTCACATAACTTCAAATAACAATTTACCAAAAGCTTCTTGAAGAGCAAGAAAATAAAGGAAATTAAGTTAAATGTATCCATAATCCGTAGGCACAGAAATCCGTAGACGTTTGATTTAAGGAAATTGGATTTTGCCACTTACTGAATCACACTGAAAACTTTAATTGTATGAGTTGACTGACTTTGTAAGTAATGTTGGAGAATGTTATTTTGCTGAGGGAAAACCATGCTGTTAAATTTGACCTTGTGGGATGCTATAAAATAAGTTTATTTAATTTTAGTATGACATTGTATAGATGCAGTGCACGTGCATCTTTTTGTTTAAGTATTAACAAATCTACTGCACGCTCTGTTACGCTATCCTGCTTTTTTATACCCAAAGGGTAACTATTGTGTTATATATTTTGCAATCCCTTTTAATTGCTCGACCGTTATTTTTTGATTAGTTAATAAAATTAAATAGCTTTTTTTATTTTAAATACCAAAAACTTTTTTAATGCGCTGTTTTTTCATTTGTATTGGCGCCCGCGTGCCATGGTAACTACGCAACCATTTGAAATAGTAAGTAACTCCCTGGAATCAATGTTACCTCATTGCAGAAAAGCAACAAAAGAAACCCATTGAAATAAAACCACTTTTTACGGATTCTATCGTGGTATATTTGTTATTATTAGCTTTACTTTTAAACCAACGTTTCCGACCACCTTTCAGCAGTCATGTTCGCGGAGTGATTCATGATGGTGGTCACATAGTTTGAAGTAAATATGTTATCTCAATGTACCCGAATCTTACACTCCACTTACACAGTACAAAAAACCCGAAGAATATATCAAATAAAAGAAACCAATAATTCAGAACATTGAAAAAAGTGGTTCATTTCAGTTCAATCAATTAAGAACATTCAAAATAGTTCTTTAAACTGTATAGCCTGTACTACTGTGTAAACCCAGTACGGGTTCTTCAAGCGAATCGGGAAGGCCGTCAAGTTAGAGACTACCACTATTATAAGTTGAATAGCATCAGAAATGGTGTTCCTTATCTTCTGGAACGCTCCTCAGCTTTTTACCACCTAGCAGTACCAATTGACGGACTATATAAAAAAAAAACAATTCTCATTAAAAATTGCCGTGAACACATCACAGAGGGCTATGTATGAATTTTATGAACGAAGTAAAATAAGAGAACAGTCTTAACTTACGTATGATTTTAAATTGTAAATCCATACTTAATATTATAAATGCGAAAGTAACTCTGTCTGTCTGTCTGTATGTTACGCTTTCACGCCTAAACCACTAAACCGATTTTGGTGAAATTTGGTACAGGGGTAGTTTAGACCTTGAGAAAGGACATAGGCTATGTTTGGTCGCGATAACCGACATCCACGCGGGCGGAGCCGCGGGCAAAAGCTAGTGGTTTATATTTCCAAGAAATAAATTCGTGCGACATTGCTTAACCACGCCAATCCGTCAGCTCGTTGTTAATTAAGCAAATAACGTTAACCAAGAACACCACGGAACGTGAAACTATCATAATAATAGGAGATTAAAATGTTACTTCGAGCTCTTGAAGTCTACGCTCCTTTGTAATTTTATTCTGTTTCATGATTTCAAAATCTTGGGTAATGATACAGTTTCTTTAGGAGAATTATTAATTTAATTCACTGAAACATAAGACATTCATACTATTCCACTGGATTTTATGAAGTACATTTGATTTTCATTTGAATAATCTGTTCAGGAAAATTGCGAAGCGTGTGGTGGATACTTGTCGTGACCAGAAGATCGGCTTCTATTTGACATAGTTCATAAAAATTGCTATTTTAAGTGGCAACATTGCTAGTTTTCCGGGCACGTTGCCCCAAAAAGAGTGCGATTCAATCAATCAATTTGCCTATCGCAATCCATTGCTTGACATAGGCCTCTCCCAATGTTGGGATAAAAAATTTGATATTTGAATTGTGGTCTTAACAAATGTTGTGGAATATGAAATATATAATTATCTTTATTTGCTAATTTGTGTTAAAGATAAGTTTGAACCTAACCTAATTATTCTTATAAACATTCAAATATCTATTAATAATTATGTACTTCCAAACAGCATGTTTAGCCTTATTATCATTGTTTTCAAATTATAGTTAGGAAAATTTCAACAGAATGCTGTCATCTATCTCAAAAACATAAAGGAGACGTAACCATCTTTTATGTCCGAATTCCGAAACGCTCACGGTTCATTAGAGCCTTCAGGAAAATCTCAAGCAAGAGTTTCACCCGCACAATTTTTTCTGGCCCCGTGCCGGAACTCAAAAACATCTTTCGTACGTACAATTACTTGAAAATGGAGTCTTCTGATGCAATTACTTTTTGTTATTCAAAAGGAGAATGTTTTTATGTCTTGTTTTGTGAGTTTATTCCGGTTCAAATACGAAACTTTTTGTCAAAGGTTGGTATTTGGCCAATTAGATTTTTTGTATTATTATTAGATCTTATGTTTCATGTTTGTATAATATAATGTTTTCTACAATATTTTTCCTCATACTATATTATTCAAATTTAATTGTATGTGCATTGGAGATATTAACAAAATACTTGGATTATGGAAACGAGATGTAACGCAAAAAAAAATATTTTTGGAATGCTTCTCTGTTTATGCACGATGGATGCGAAAACTACTGAAGACATTTTGATGCAGTTTTTTGTAGGACAAAAAAGTAGAAATCTAAGCTAAATTTTAACGCAATCAGTTGAGTAGAGCCGCACACATGACTAAAGTCGCCAAAACTGACAACCTGACTGACAAATGACAGCCGCGGGCACCAGATATTGTTAAGAAATTTTCCAAATCTTTCAACTCGCCCTCGGCAGATATTAAATCGTCATCCTTCGTGGAACTATATTTAGGCATGAATCAGGCAACTAAAAAAAGCACAATTTTTATTGAAGGACTTCGCTTTGCGATCAGATTGCCCAAAAAACATCTTACATGAGTTACAAGTGAAAGGATATTATTCACCCTGGCCTGCTCTTGAATTCCTTAGTTACAGTGTTGAAGCTAGATGGCGCTGCTCGATTTAAATTCAAAATAAGGGTTGGAGATTGTTAAAATATTGGTATAGGAGTTACAGCAATGTTACAAGATTTACAAGACAAATTTTTGAAAGTGTGAAAATATCTCGTTGAGATATTTCACACTTAAAATTGAAAAGAAGTGATTGAAACAGATAAAAAGTAAAAGTATTGGAGGAGCTTTTGATCATGACAGCTAAAATGATGGTTGTGTTGTGTGTCATTGCCACAGGTTACTTATACGTTTTTGCTGAATATTGTTTCAAATCAAACCCTCGGTTAGGCAGTAAAGGTCTAAAATAAAAGTGGAGCTCACATTCTTTACTATTTTAATTGTTGAATAAAACCTATACCTATATGAGAAACTAATATTTTTAAATATGGGAATGTTGTTGAAGATGTTTATGACGTAATCACGAACTAATGGCAGAACGGATCTGGCTGGGTATAGGTATAGATTATTATCTGGCATAACACATATAATGCTACATTTTTTTCGGCGAATAGGTTCCCATGGGATTCAGGAACGAAATCATAAATATAGCTAATGTTGTTAGAAATAATTAAATTTATACAACATTACAAAATATTGAACAAAACAGAAATATATTCTATCTAGAGAAATAATATATCTAGAGAATAGACATACGTTATTTATATTGGAATGAATAGCTTTCATAAACATTTAACAGGAAAACTTTTGGGAGTTTGACATCTTTTTACCGAATTCGCTTCAAGATAAATAGTGACATCGTCGAAGTTTGTGAGTTCATGAAGTCTTTTAGACAAGAATAAATATACGTTGAAAGCTTATTAATAAAAAAGTTACTTTTCATGAAAAAATATCGTGAAAGTGATCTTTTGTCGATTTCACAGTAATCCTACTAATATCATACACGCAAAAGTTTGTAAGTTTGTGTCGTCTATACGGCTAGAGTGATTTTAATAAATCCTTTTGCTTCTTAGTATGGAGATAGCTGACACCCTGGACTAAAACATAGACTATGTTTGGTCGCGATAACTGACATTCACACGGGCGGAGCCGCGGGCAAAAGTTAGTGGAACATTGCTTACTATAGATTATATTGAGTCTATAAGTACTACTTACCTAAGCTTGTTGCAAGCACCGAGGTTTCGAAATATCGATAATAGCGATGTTAGGTCTCTACTTATTTATTTAAGTGTACATTTTGAGTGTAGTACAATTTCAAGGCGAAACGTGTAACTCATAACTTTCTTTGTTAAAATTCAATGATGATTAAATTCTATAAATGTATAGTAGGGACATGTATTTTTATTTCCTTGAACAGAAAGGCAAGGTAAGACTTGCGACGCTGCATAATAGAAATTGTTCTAGCTGACAATGTTTTATGTCTATATTGGTTGTTTTTATCTTAGTGAAGGAAATTATATGAACGGTAGCCCTATAAAAAATGTGCTCAACAAATAAATGCCTTCATCAGTTTAAATTATGAAAATCCATTGTTTATAGTTGGTCAGGTAATGATATTTTTTAATAAACGTTGACATACCTCGCAATGCTTAAATTTAATAAGCAGAATAAATTATGTAAATAAAATTAACACCTACTGTACTGCAATTATAGCAAGTAAAATAAATGATTCTGATTCAAAAAACTATTTACAACGGACTTTAATGTAGCAAAACTTAAATGAAATGAGAAATTTTCTGCATAAGAATCGTTAGCCTTATTAAATTCATAAGGTCAAAAAGATTCAAAAACTCATAATAAATTTGAAAACTTTAGCCGATTAGAGTCCAAAATATAGTTTGACGTTAGTTCCAACGACGCGAAGCACGTATTAAAAGTTTCTTAACACAATCTTTCATCAATCTAGTATTATTTAAATTGATATGAAAAATACATTATTACTGAAACCACAAGGCACTTTTTAAATTTCAGATTTAAATTCTGCCTGCCTAGTTACAGAAACACAAACTGTATCATGCCAACAGTTTCCATTCGAAACCTCTTACTGGAACTAAGCCAATATCAGATTTCTTTTGGTTTTTCTGGGAACAAAGTATCAAAACTTTAATGAGCCAAAGTTTAAATTCAAGATTGTACCTTAATCTTCACTCAAATATCTCTTCAAGATACTACAGATGTGTGGAATATTTTCTTGTGAACTACTCACAGTTAGTGCAAATGATTGTAGTAATTAACTGTAAAAATATTTACGTGTGTATTTACGTTTTGGACGTAAAAGTATTACTTCTATTTTGAACGCGTTTATTTCGTTTTTCAAACTATGGAGATAGTTTTGAGCATTTCTTAATTTGAATTTATCGTACGATCGTTGCTAAAAAATGCTATTAACATTAGATGTTAATGACGTCATTGAGAATGCCGTCTATTTTCAATTTTTTACATATTTATATACACATAATAAAGGTACGTGTACATATTATATGTAAGTAGGTACCACAGAATGTAATGAAATTCACAAGTACAGGCAAACAATAGAAAAATATTCTGAACAGATCAATCTACTCAAGGAAATGTCACGCAAAAAGGAAAGCAATTATCAATAAAATAATCTAGTCGTTAAACTTTTGAAATAAATTGCTACGAAAATAAATGATAACATCGACTCTCTTTTTAAACGATACTTTAAAATAAATAGACGTATACGATTTTTCATTTCAAATATTCTGAATTATTCATTGTCTGTGCTTAATAGACCGAAACTTTCCAGTAACTTGATTTAGTTCACATTTCCATGAGATTGATGCAATTAAGAAGAGAGACCAAAACCTGACTGTGAGGCAAATGGACTTCAGTTTGTGACATAAGGTAGTGCATTTGCATTCGCTGGACATATAATGAGTCAATAAAAAAAAGGCTGGACAAAGATGATCATTCACATTTGATTGCTTAATTTCAATGCACATGGGCTGTCAACCGATTATCTTCTTACTCCTTGCTTTTACAGAGAGCCTTATATTTGGTGACCAGAGATCATTTTACAAATTGGAAGGAAATGTAGAAAGATATCCAACGTTTTAGTACAAAGGATACGTATGTGGATGTGTATTTTGTAACGGGAATCTCAAGATTATATAAAACTTTGGAAAATACATTAATTATATTTAAGCTTGGTGTAATTCTTAGGCTATTTTAATTTTTGGAATAAATGGTACTGAATAAAACTGTTTGAAGATCAAAGATGACATTGAAATTGACTCAAAATTCAAGCTTTAGAGAATGCCAGACCGGCTTTGTGAGTTTGGACTATTATGTAGTTTTTTAATTACGACGACAACGTGATAACTACAGACTAACAGTGAAAGAATAAATTAAATTTCGCTCTAAAGGCACAATCGCCTAAGTCACTTTACTTCAACAAAGAGACACGAAAAACATGTCTAAACTACAACACACTGGTCATTTTACCAAAATGATATTACAAAACATCTGCAACTATGTTACGAACAATGGATTCGATTTAACTGCAATAAATCATGTGCTGTCCCAGAAAGTTTTATTGAGAATGTAACTGAAAAATAAACGAGCAATTATACAAATAGCACAATCGATTGCTTTTGTTTGAGATCCAATCATCTAACGGCATAGTGGCTCTTTTAACATCACAGCTTACCAAAAAATCAGTGCCAATAGCATAGTTAGTAATATTTTCTATTGTGCTTCAAGAGACAATACGTGACTGCAATTAATGTCCCTGGTATTACAAGACGGAGGAAGTGAAATCATTCTAAACGCGCGTGTAATCACATCTACGTTGTAATCGGTGAATTTCTTCCATCTGTGAACAATGCAACATTGGCATTAAAAAATGGCTCTACCGCCCTTATCCGTAGTTAGACAGTTGCAATACAGTTTGCAAATTTATTTTAAGTTTGTTATATTCACAACAGGATCAGGCATGAATTGCAGAAGATTTATTTTTAGGGTTCCGCAGCCAAATGGCAAAAACGGAACCCTTATAGATTGGTCATGTCTGTCTGTGCGCCCGTCCGTATGTCACAGCCACTTTTCTCCGAAACTATTAGGCCTATTCTGTTGAAACTTGGTAAGTAGATGTATTATGTGAACCGCATTAGGAATTTCACACAAAAATAGAAAAAGCAATAAAATTTCGGCGATACTAAGAACTGAAAGTCATTTTTTTTTTCATTAAACCCATACGTGTTGTGTATTTATAGATAATCTTCAAAAAGGAGTAAGTCTTCAAAAATACTTTTGAGGTTTCTAACATAATGTTTATCTAAACTGGATAGTTTGCGCGAGAGACACTTCCAACGGAACGGAAAAATGTCTCCTCCCACCCTCTAACTTCTAAAATAAGAGAATGATAAATCTAAAAAACCTATTAAGATGAACATTGCTATGCATACTTCCAACGAAAATTGGTTGAACGAGATTTAGTAGGTAGTACTTTTTTAATACGCCATAAACCTCAATTTTCACCTTTCATTAAATTATCTCAAAAATAATGAAAAAAAAACATTTAATGTATGTGTTACCGGAAATGTATGAAATCAAGGAATTGTATACAAATCCTAGGAAATGTGTGTTAATACATAGAATTCCTGCCGTTCCACCGGAAATGTGTGAAATAAATGGGTTATTTTCTATATTTGCGGATGATTTTGTGGAAAATTTATATTTTTGAATGAATAAAAAAAAATAACCACGAAGATTAATGCGGGAGCTTCGCTCCGCTCCGCTCCCGCATTAATCTTCTAACCTAATCTATCCAAGTTAAATTGCGTGGTGTTGACACTACGCCCCGACCTGGATATATTATAGGTTAGAAGACTGAAGCGAAAGCGAGGCTCCAGCATTAGCCTAAGTGGTTGCATTTTTATAACCACCATCAATATTCTTTGATACCATTTCATACATTTCCTGCTGCGCACTCGGCATTGTATACAATGCCTAGTCATTGTATAGAATTCCGGATTATACACATTTCCGGTAACATATGTACTACAAGAACTTTTATATTATGTAACTTGTTGCTACGGAACTCTTCATGGGCGAGTCTGACTCGCATTTGGCCGGTTTTTCATTTTCGTTTGCATTGCGCGAAAAGTATGAAGCTAGTTTGATTCATAGTTAAACAAAATATGCTTGCCTACAGGAATGATGAAGCCTAAAAGATTAAAATAGTGACGAGAATAAAAGGTACACAATATTTTAATTTATTTACTCTTTGACGAATAAGTAGCTACTAAGCAAATTATACTCCCTGATCAAATTGGTGATGTTTTGCAAAAATGGTAGGTCATAAGCCTTGAAACCAGCGGACTTGCACAAAAGACTTAATAAAAAGGAGTCTGCGAAGTGTGTGAACAGCAACAAATGGTGGGCAGTTGTTTCTGTCAGCCTCAATGAGAATGAGTAGTGACGTGAGTATGTATCAAAACGAATTAACTATTCTTATTACTACCATACTCATAAAATATTGATACTTTGTTCCCGGAAAAACCAAAAGAAATCTAATATTGGCTTAGTTCCAGTAAGAAGTTTTGAATCGAAAATGTTAGCAAGATAGAGTTTGTGTTTCTGTAACTAGGCAGGCAGAATTTAAATCTGACATTTAAAAAGTGCCTTGTTGTTTCAGTAATACAGCATTTGTCTTGTCAATTTAAATAATACTATAATGAACGTATTATATTTTTATTATGTCGGACTCTAACCGACTAAAGAAGTTTTCAAATGTATTAGGAATTTAGTATCAAATTTATAGGTGTGTCTTTCATAATAGAAATGTTGATTTTGAACATTTTTGACCCTATGAATTCAATAAGACTAATGAATCATACGTAGAAACATTCTCACGATATCATTTAAGTTTTGCTAAAGTAAATTCCGTTGTAAATAATTCTTTGAATCAGAATAATTTATTTTACTTGTTATAATTGCAGTACAGTAGGTGTTAATTTTGTTCACACAAATTATTCCGCCTATGTAACCATTTTGAGGTATGTCAACGTTTATTAAAAAATGTCGTTAACTGAGCAACTAGTTTATAGTTGGTCAGTTAATGATATTTTTTTTAAAAACGTGGATTTACATAATATTCAATTTGAAAAAAATTAACGAACTGATGAAAGTATTTATTGGTTGAGCAGTCATGTTTTATAAACGTAACAGTCTTAAATAAAAATGTAGCTCATATTCTAACAACTATGAGCTACACTTTTATATAAGACCTTTACTGCCAGACCGAGGGTTTAATTTAGAAACCCATGAGTAGGTAACCTATGGCAATGGCACACATTATAACTGTCATAATCAAAAGTTCTACTCTAATACTTTTAAGATTATCAGTTTCAATCGCGTCTTTTTAATTTTCAGTGTGAAATAATATCTCAACGAGATATTTTCACACTTTCTAAAAATTACGTAGCGTTACCTCGCCACACTCGCCATACTTAGCACAATGGTTACTTTTTCCAACCCTTATACTGTAGACATAAACAAACGATAGCTTGAATTTAAATCGAGCAGTGCCATCTAGCTTCAACACTGTAACTAAGGAATTCAAGAGTAGGCTTGGGTGAAAAATATCCGTTCACTTGTAACTCATGTAGGTACCTAAGATTTGGCAATGTGACCGCAAAGTGAAGTCCTTCAATAAAAATATGCTTTTTTTAAGTTGCCTGATACATGCCTAAATTTAGTTACACGAAGGATGTCGATTCAATGTCTGCCGAGGGCGAGTTGAAAGACATGGAAAGTTTCTTATCAATATCCTGTGCCCTGGCTGTCATTTGTCAGTCAAAATAAATCGTGTTGGTTAGCCCTTTAGTTTTGATATAAGTACCTGCATATAATAATGCTGTGGAATAACGATCCGGTGATTGATCATTTTAGTATGTACTTTTAGCAAAATTCTAAAAAAGGATCTAAAACAAATAGTATAGGCCAACATTTTTTAACCAATGCTTTGTAACTAGCTATTTTTGAAAAGGGCTTGGATGGTCAAATCCGAAACTATATAGTATTCCTAAAAATACTCAAAGGAGTCACGAGCCCGATTTTGATGCGACCAAAAACCTCATCATTACATTTTTGAAAAACCAATAATCCTAGCTGGGAATCGACCTAATTATTTTCAAGAACAAAAAACACGCTATATTATTACACCATACGATAGTGTTGTATTAAGGATTTTATTCTGGGAAGTATACTATCGTATAATACATACGCTAGTTTTGGACTGATGTAGGCTAATTGGTAGTATCCAACTGCTTCAAACAGCAATAGGAGTCAAGACACCATGCCGTATATATAGTCGGTCAGAATATAAATTGGGTTTTACAAAATATCAAAATTTACAATATTCGATGAAAATTTGCATTGATATTCATCACTAGAGCGCTTTATCTGTAGATAATAATTAATGGCCTAAAAATAACAGCAATTTCATTACTAGGAAATTTTTGTCCGATATAAATTCTTGTACTTTTCTTTACCTATTTCAGAATTTTGCTTTGTTTCTTGTGATTATGGCCCAATGATTTTCATTTTATTTTCAAGTAGTCTGCTAGTGGCATTGATATATATTATTACTAGCTTTTGCCCGCGGCTCCGCCTGCGTGGATGTCGGTTATCGCGACAAAACATAGCCTATGTCCTTCCTCAAGGTCTAATCTACCCCTACACCAAAATTCATCACCATCGGTTCAGTGGTATAGGCGTGAATACGTAACATACAGACAGACAGACAGACAGACAGAGTTACTTTAGAATTTATAATATTAGTATGGATTTGTTAATTGTACAGGCATGAAATATCTACTGCTTTGTTATCTTAAGTAGAAAGATGATAGATTATAATTCCATATGAAATTATATATTTATTTAACGTAATATTTTCATTTATCGATTAATTATTTTTTTAATCGAGGTTTTTAACTTAGTCGAAATTTAAAATTTTCATGAAATCTCTACTTTCATCTGTCTAAAATACAAAAATATAATGGACGGGGTATAGTATAGACTTTGAATACACTACGTTTAGGGTATAGTCAAGTAAAGTTTCAAAATATCTTTACATTGACATTTAATCGCATTTTGCATCTCTTTTTTACTCATTTAGCCACCCTTTTCACCTAATTTTGGGAGAATTATATTAATTAAAACTATCTGTACGCGTGACTAGTCCGCGTGAACTTATATCTATACGAGTAGGTTTAAAGTAATTTACACGTATTTATTTTTAACGTATTCATACTCTTTTCTCACCAATGCAAGTGGATAGTTTTTTATTACCCGACTACGGCGAAGCCAAAAGGAGGGTTATGATTTTGACAGGCTATGTATGTATGTATGTATGTATGTATGTATGTATGTATGTTCATTTGTTCCCTCATAGCTCCTCAACTACTTATTAGAACTGGACAAATGAGGTATCGTTACAAGCGGCTTTATTGTCCGATGGTTATAGGCTATATGACGTGTCACACAATCTAGTGTGGCGCCCTCTAGCGCTCATAAGGTACTGTGTTAAAATAATAATTGTAGATAAATATGCTGTGTTTGGTATCAAATGAAAAAGCTTAATAAGCACATTTCAAATATGTATAGCTTTACCCTACCCCAAAATAATATAAATAAAAAATAAAGTTTAAAACTAAAACCCGACTACCGAAAAATCACGCTCTTAAAAGTAACAAACAAGAAAATATCAAGAATAGCCGTGGTCGTATCCCACTTACTCTAACATAACAATATAATGCAAGGGAAAAGTGGCATACGACCACTGCTATTCTTGATATTTTCTTGTTTGTTACTTTTAAGAGCGTGATTTTTCGGTAGTCGGGTTTTAGTTTTAAACTTTATTTTTTATATGTCCTGTTCTTACTACACATCTTCTTCATCCAAGTACACATTGCTCGGAGGAGTCGTTGGCTCCCTGTTTCCAGCGCGGGCGGTGGAACATATTCCGCCGCAGATGACTCCGCCACCTAGGTCACCTATGGCGCCCAACGTGGATGACGACGACGTGCCCGAGGTCACATGGGTAGAGCTAGAGCTGGCGGTGTTAAGGCTTAAGGCCAAGAACACCGCCCCGGGACCCGACGGCATTCCAGGCCGAGCGTGGATCCAAGCTCTAGGCGAAGAAGACGCTCTCGAGCCCCGACTGAGAGGGTTTCTCAGCGCATGTTTGGAGCGAGGCCAGTTTCCGAAGATGTGGAAGATGGGGAAACTGGTCCTCATCCGAAAGGCGAGGCGCCCGTCGGACTCACCGTCTGCCTACAGGCCGATAGTGTTGCTCGACGAGGTGTGCAAGCTCTTTGAAAGAGTGATTGTAAAGCGCCTCGTCGAGCACCTATCCAGAGTGGGGCCTGACCTGGCGGATGGCCAGTATGGCTTCCGCCGGAGGCGTTCCACCGTAGATGCCATCATGCGCGTGAGGACTCTGGCGAAGGACGCCGTCGCTAGAGCGAGGTGATGTTGGCGGTGTCACTGGACATCGCCAACGCGTTTAACACCCTGCCCTGGAGCTGCATTAGGGAGGCGCTCGTGTATTACGAAGTGCCTCTCTACCTTCGCCGCATAGTCGGAGAGAGCAGTCGTCTACCCAAGTGCGACCGGGCTCGGTCGGCGAGAGATGTCGTGCGGTGTTCCGCAGGGATCAGTCCTGGGACCGCTACTGTGGAACATCGGTTACGACTGGGTGCTTCGCGGTGAGCTCGCGGACGGTGCCGCCGTAACGTGTTATGCGGACGACACGCTGGTGACGGCATGCGGGGTTACCCTGAAGGCCACGACCGCGGTTGCCCAAGTCGTGGAGCGGATCCAGCGGCTGGGTCTCGAGGTGGCGATGCATAAAACCGAGGCCATGTTCTTTCATGGGCCCCGGCGCGTGCCACCGGAGGATTCCAGTCTCATAGTGGGAGACATTTCCATCGGCATCAAGCCCCAGATGAAATATCTGGGGCTCGTGCTCGTCGGCCGGTGGAACTTCGGGGAGCATCTCCGAAGACTGGCCCCCAAATTGAAGGACACAGCTGCCGCTTTGGGGCTGCTGCCCAACATGAGGGGGCCGGATGACTCCTTTCTCCTGACCATTGTCATGGTCAAGAGATATAAACAAACATAGTACTAGGGCATCCTCTTACCTCATGCTAACACAAAGTCACAGGACCTCTTCATATAGAGGTAGTTTTAAATTCGCTGCAAGCCGCATCTGGAATGACCTCCCGCCACCTTTTCGTTCTCTGAAAACAATAAACGCATTCAGAACTAGATACAAACTATACCTCTTAAGTAAACAAAAAATTAGTTAGACTCACCTTTGGGATGCACTCCGGACGCGACAAGCTGTTTGAATTTGTGTGGAAACGAGTATGAATTGGATGCTTTTATAAGATTTCATTATTATTCATCATTATTGCTGTAACTTTGATAGCACATGAACTTAGCACATAACTGATACTTCACCTCAACACAGGTAAAGGAAAATACTTGCATCACAAGCACAACGAATTACACTGCACATCAAATCAAACACACACAACACTATATTCACTTAATAAATAATAAATTATTCTAATAAACTGTATCACATGAACTTTTAACTGAGTGTTTGACAGTACTTTACGCACAATTTTGACATACAATGTGTCAATGTACTCTGTCAATCTGTTAGCGTCACTTTTGCGCAGGAGCATTTCAGTTACTGACACAGAGTATATTGTACCTAATAGAAAGCATAGACAAGTTAGTACATTCTTTGCACGTCTGTGGCGTTACATAGGGTGCCATCTGAAAACCAGCGCTGCGCAACTTTTGGTTGTGCAGCTTTATGCTGAGATGGTGACCTATTTGGCACTCACGCAATTTTTAGTTTTAAGTTACCTAATTAATCATTAGTCTAATTTTAAGTATGTGAGTGATTACCAAATAAATTTCTTTCTTTCTTTCTTTCCTGCAGGAGACTCTACACGGGAGTCGTGCGGTCCATGGCCCTATATGGGTGCCCAATATGGGCGGAGATCCTGACGGTCCATAATGCGCGTCTGCTGCATCGTCCGCAGCGTGCAATGGCCAGCAAGGCCTTTAGGGAGTACCGCACGATATCCTTGCAGGCGGCGAGTCTCCTTGCCGGATCTCTACCGTGAAACCTGGATGCTAGAGCCCTTTCGATGTTACATCGGTATCGAAAGGAGGCGCGGGAGCAGGGACGGGAACCCGAGCCTGAAGAAATTCGGGCCGTGAGGTCCCAGCTCCACCGGGACATGGTAGCTGAGTGGGAGCTACGACTTGGGCGACCAAGCGCAGGGCACGCCGTAATAGCGGCGGTAAGACCCATCATGGAGATTCCTCCATGATGGGTCTTACCATTCGGTTAGAGAGGCCACACGGCAGACTCTCGTACCGGCTGACACAGGTGATTACCGGACACGGGTGTTTCGGGAGTTACCTGTGTTGGATCTGGAAGGAGCCAACGTCCGAGTGCCATCACTGTGATGCGAGCCCGGGAAGCCCGTGAATAGCGAAGGCGAACCGTAAGTCGGAGGTTTTCCCCTCCATGAGTGCTGGCTGACCTCCGTCCTCCATGAGTGCTGGCCTGGGGGTGACCTGTGGAGCCGCCTGTCACCCTAGCAGAAGCAGGCCGCGGCGGCGGCGCAAAGTGCGCCTCCCCGTACCTGGGGCTAGTTGGGGACACCGAGGTCCCCACAACCCGAAGGGGACTATCTCGAAAGAGATGGTCCTGGGTCTGCCGGGGTGCGAGAGATATGCTTTCGGCAATCTCACCTCCGGCAACCAAGGACCCAAGACGGCGTGCGTTTTAGTCGGTTCGAGTCCGACATAATCGCCTCCACCGGCTCCGTAGGGGCGGTATCCGTGGGGATTTTGCGCACAATAAAAAAAGAAAAATCCAAGTACACATTCCACCATTATATGAAAAGGATGGTTATATAAGCAAAAAAGGGATGCGAAATGCTATTAGATGTCAATGTAAAGATCTCTCGAAACTTTAGTTGACTAGATACCACTGACTGGCGTGATTGTGTATACGAATATGAACACTCTACTTACTTACATGTTTCTGGAAGACCGATTGTTAAGATAGTTTGACCACTCAGGATACTTACAACTTTTTGAGTACTCTAATTATCAATATAATTTGAAATTTTACTTTAAAGAAATTTGATTAGAAAGATTATTTTGAGTACTTTATTACTCGTCAACATTTTTCTGATGCTGACTGTAACAGAAAAGTAAAAAAATATGCACACAAACAAAAATATGCAGAAATCCCCTCGAATACTGGAGGTTATGACGGACTCGAACCGATTAAAACCGCACTTCGACTGAGGGTCATGGTGCTAGGCCGGAGGTGAAGTTGTCATCAACATATCCCTTGTACCCCGGCTGACCCAGGGCCATCCCTTACGGTCTGACCCTCTTGGGGAGGGGGGACGACAGAGTCCCCGACTCGCCCCCGGAATGGGGGGGCGCGCTTCTTAGCGATCTCACGGGCGGCGTGATCCGCAAGTCTCTCTTGCCTGCGCCGCCGCTCCCGTTCCGCCGTCTCCTTCACGATCATTACCTGCTCGCTGAAGGAGACGCTCTGCACAGAGGACCAATGCCGCGAGCAGGGTGGCGAGGGTGAGAACTCTCACTCCCAGGGCCGCCACTAGCTCCCGCCTCGGTCCGGCCCACGCCGGCAGCCACGTGTCTTCGCTCGTATCGCAATGATAGCACTCGGACGTTGGCTCCTTTTCGATCTGACGCAGATACAGCCCGAAGCACCCGTACCTGGTGATAATCTGCGTCAGTTGTTACGAGAGGTTGCCATGTTTCTCCATGCCTCTCTAGCCATTCCCCCATGATGGGCCTTATCGCCTCTATGAATGGGAAACATCCTCTCTCCCCAAACGCATAATATACCGTCTCCGTTTCATCCCGGGTACGATTAAGTAAGATTAACGCAAGGATGATGATGATGAAGCTGTTAAATATTGAGTAAGACTTTTTGTACTTTTCCACTTTATTTTATTTTTAACCTGACCGATTTAGCCTCGCGGCATTCATATCGTCATAACCTTTGAGAATGCCGTGAGGCGAAACCGGTCAGGTGAAAAATAAAATATAGTGGAAAAGTACAAAGGGCCTTACTCAATATGTGTAGCAGATTCCACCAAGTGCCCTCAATCAACAGTATAAAAAGTGTGAAGCTGTAATAGCTAGTCCAAAAGACAAAAGGGAGAGTATCACTGCTGTTACTCAAAGTGCATCATCAGGAGTGTTCCACCGCAGTACTGTAGGTAACCTAAAAACAGGCCCTAATGTTAAACAAAGCCCAACTTTAGTAAGTTTAATATGTTGATTTATAATTCACAATTCAACTCAAAATGAACACCTGGCTGGCCTTAGTTAGCAAGTAGTTAATATGTAGTTTTAATTAGAAATGACACTAACGAACCAACTTTTTTAATTTAACTCTACACCAAAACATAGTGATATATGACCTAGATTTCTGATGTATGTTGAATGGAAAAGCTATTGGGGCCCGATTCACTATCGCCACGTATCTATGTGACTTACGTTTCGATTACTTGGTAACGTGGTATTCTGTACGATCTGTCCAATCCAACCCAATTGTTATTATGGCGAGCAGTGCCGGTGACGACACGATTCCGTCAATGACAACCAAAAGCATAAGTTAGAAATACTTAGGTTTTCATAATTTTGACAACTTACGTCACCCATGTTATTTGTGTCATAATTTATACTAGTACCACAGAATAGATAATAGTTGCTAGTACCATCGCAATCGTATCGTGTAATAAATATCTAATAGTAAGTGCGTAGAGCCTTCCCTGAGATGAGATACACAAAAGATACCCCTGCACCTATTACACAATATCGAGTAAATATAGGCAGACAAACACCAAATTCCAGTACATTTCATCAGACCAAAAGAATTCGGCCGCGTGGAAATCAATTGCAGTGGTCAACTTGGAAGTATCTAAACCACTTCTGGACACAAGTTAACCAACAACTCCGTGGCGATATATAGCAAAAAGAGGCTATATCGACCACTCGCAAGTAACTTGCGACTGACGACTCCCATCCCAGTCAATGCCGCATTTGCTCTCTTGCCCACTGTACCTCTCCACCTAAGTGTAAGACAACAAACTATGATGTGGCTGTGGTCGATAAAATCTAACATAAAACCAAAACAATCAGCAATTGACTCGGCAAAGAAGAGGAGCACTGCTCCGGCGTGAAAAAAACCGCCTTTATGTTGGGCTCTAGGTTTTCCTGAAGCTATGTTCATGTCACTCTTGATGTAATTTTATTTGTTAAGTTCTTAAGTGGTTCCTCCCAACTCCTTAGAACACACTTTCGTGTGTTCAGAGTAGGGAAGAAGTATATTTAAATAACGATAATTGATGAACATTACTAAATGTGGATACATGATTATGTTATGGTTAATTTTTTCCAAGCCCTATCGCAATGCGTGCGTTTATTTTTCAGTAGTTTATCCCTATATTTATTAGTAAGACACTCTTTAAAAAAATCTTCAGATGTAATATAGTAACGATGAATAAATGAGCTATTCCGAACCTAACGCGGATGAAGTCGCGGGCAACAGCAAAGAGTAAAATAAAAATAGAATCAATACAAAACCAACTAATTTGAGCAAAATTGCAAATAAATCGCATGTTATAAAGCGTATAACTACCACTTATAATAAATATTTCATTATATTAGTTCCGGAATACATGACATAATTTTAAAGTTAAGAAATTTACGACTCTCTTCGTGGCTTCAACTCAATAGCTATCTACCAAAATCGCACCCACAGATATAACGTACCTGTAAGTTTTGTAAACGTTGACCGTGATATCGTAGATTAGATTAGTTATTAGTACTAGCGTGGTGAAATTGTAAATTCATTTAGTGAGTTTTACTCGTAAATGGCGTCAAGTAATATTTTTTCTCATGTTCTTTCGGAATTAAGCATTTTATTTAAAGACTAATTTTAAAACCAAGAGGGCAACTGATACACTTTTAGTATCATTAATGGTTCTTTCGTTTAATGGTTGTTTATACTTGGTATCCCGAAATTGTAATGGGATCTAAAATAGTTTTTTAAGTATACCTGCCTTCAAGAAAGATTTTCATTTAACGAGTACAGAATTAGAATTTTGACATGAGGTTATTAGGAATTTAAGAAAAGATTTGAACTTAGTGACGACTTTTTCAAGTTTGTTAGATACTTCTATTTCTACTGGACGTTTGTACCTTACCTATACCTTATCCTAAACCTTAACATAACTACTTAATATATTAATCGCACTTTTAGAATTACGATAATCAAATGTCCCCTCTTACGATAAATATTGTGTGTGTTGTTCTTTGCCCAAGTAATGTATTTCATATTTCTTTTTTGTGAAAAAATTACTAAAAAAGTTTAAAGAGTTGTTAATCAATGAAACTAGCGGCACATTTAGAATTAAATATTGCCGAAACCCCAAGGTTACTTTTGTATAATAAGTAAACCAGTTATACACAGTAGTATCCTTCTTCCTCCCAAACCTTATTGATATTATCTTGATAGAAAAAGCTATTAAACAAATTACTTGCTGTATTTATAAAAGTGAACCGTGACAGTAACTTATATGTATGATAATTTAAATAAGGCGATTTACCCAAATTTCTTCTTTTGAAATGTATCCTTGAAGCATGATGAACTTTGTGAGGATCACGTTCACAATCACACATACTTTTATGCGCACATATTGTCCACCAGCTATTCAACTTAATTATAAGCACGATACTTTTAACATTCAATACATTATCGTAAATGCGAAAGTATAGACAAGTACAGTCAGTGTCAGATATATTTTGACCTACAAAGTCTCAAAATTATCTTAAAACTAAAATATTACGAGCAGATCAAACTGTTTTATTGATTTAAATTATTTTATTGTCCACACTAAAGGTGCGTACCAAATATCAGAACAATTTGTCAACAGGAAGGAGGAAAACCAAGGAAATAAGTTCATTTTGAGCACTTTGTTCATCAACCTCTTTCTAAAGATGACTGTATCTACATGTTTTTGATTCAATCACATTGATATTTATTGTTAATAAAGTCAAAACGGCTGAATTCAGCTAGCTACATTTCAGGTAGCACGAAACATTAAAATCAATACGACATAGTAAGGTAAATGCCTCAAAAATGTCTACTTTGTATTTTTTTATGTCAATTAATGATAGTATGTAAGTGAAAGTGTTAATTGTTTGGCAATATTCTGAATACTTCGCTTGTGAGAAGGTGTCTACCATTCACAATGCAATATTTCATGACATAAGTATCAACATACATGAAACATAGTTGCCAACCTTTAAAAATTGAAATATGTATGAACAACATGCTACTAGTGTGATAATAGTCTCAAGATTTTTAAGCTCTAGAGATTAGGTACTCATGGTTGGTAATGACGCAACGTTACTTGTCTCTTTTACAACACCAAATAATATATTTTAGTATGATCGTATGTGAAAACTGAAGCAGTATTTACCAATATTTAGATTGTCATCCATTCAAAAATACATAAAATACACCTTACAACCAAAGAGAGATCCGGTTCTTAGCATTCCATGGATTCACCGTGCGGTCGCCGGGTCTATAGCGTGGTACAGAGAGGAACACTGTGGCGGCTCCTGGGACTTGCGACCCAGGTGTAGGTTTAGGGTGGCCACAATAGTGACCACTCTATAGTATTCTACAAAGCCTAGCTTTTCCTAACACGAAATTAATCTTACTAACATTTATTAAGGTCAATAAAATAGACCTACTTGGCCGAACTCCATATATGCTATCATATTTAACCGAAGTATGTATACAGAGCATTACGACAAATTTCTTCATCCATCAAATTACGAACACATCTGTTATTCATCTTACATAATAACTTATGTAAGGGCTCGCAATAGTAGGCTATATTCGATTATGCGTACTGCCCCTCGTGTGGGGAATTTATTCCTCTTCATATGCCAGAAATATGTGTACGAATTATATTTACATATAATTACAAAGGGAAGGTTTTCATTTTTACTAAAGTGTGTATTTACATTCGTAACTATTTATATCAGATCGAGGACATTT
The DNA here is from genome assembly GCA_914829495.1 of Eilema sororculum. Classification (NCBI taxonomy): domain Eukaryota; kingdom Metazoa; phylum Arthropoda; class Insecta; order Lepidoptera; family Erebidae; genus Eilema; species Eilema sororculum. Next base: position 9,274,023 of record OU618532.1, read on the forward strand.
TATGGAAATATCAGGTCAAACCTAATCGCAATCAGCGTGCACCTATAAAATAAAAACAATTTTGAAAAGAAAGAAATACCTATATTGTAACCGCTGAACGTGTCAGACGGACTACTCACCGGCTGACCCAGCAGAGAGATGCACGAGCTCTATGGGATCCCAGGGCGCCTTTTGACAGAGCAGAAAAGTGTGCGTGCGTGTGGGAGACCAGGGAGACTTCAGAGAAAACCACTATTACCTCTGTTGTACATACATATATTACTAAGAGATAAAATTATACAAAAGAGGATTACAGACAATAGAGTTACATATAGAAATACAAAAATGAGTATATCTTCACCAGCTGCACCACGGTGACCTGCTTGCAGTAGGTAGCCAGAGTGTTATGGCTAGTAGTTGTAGTACACCTCGGTCAACCCACCGTTGACACAGTTATTTCTTGCAGGGTGAAGTGATATAGATATATAGGAAAGTTACATAAATTTAATAGAGAAAAAGGGAATACGTGACCCCGGTTGTCGGCCTGCTCGGCGTCTGCGCACGTCTCTTGCCGCACTCTCGACCAGCCAAGGTGCTTCACGTCGAGGTTACAGGCTTGCGCCGACAGCGGTTGGGAACTCGACCACAGAACACGCTGAGAAGGGGTTTGAGGACCAAGGTGTCCTCTAATCCCGTACTAGGAACCCTAAGAACGAAATAACACTAAGAATCGTCTAGATTGCAGAAGGCTGTCGATAAATACAAGTAAAAACACTTACCAAAAACTGGGCAACAAAGAATTTAGTTAAGTATAAAGTATTTTCCAAGACACAGCAATACAAACGTTCCAGTCACAATTCAGAGAGTAAAAAGGATTTATATTTAGCCGGGGCCGCAGTTTTATACCCCTATCATTGGAAGGTTCTCGAACACCCTTTTTTTTTTAAGTTAAATTAGTGCGAACGATGATCAAAAACACCAAATCACGGTCGAAATCCTAACAACTTTAATATCACCCAGCTAAGTAGGAATCAAACAAAGTACAGCAACCTTTTGACTTGGTTGGATCATACTCACATTCTTTCCTTGAATACAACGGTTCTGAGCACGCAGAATTTGAACCTGTTTAATTTAACTGAGGAAATTTAATTTTAACCTAAATGAGATAGCCTATAATTAAACAATTAATTTTCCCATTTAGGTGCTATGAGTATTTCTAATTTCATATAATTAAAACATAAAAGAAATCGAACGCCATCTAGTGCTTAGCTAGTACAAAAGTTCCTACACCGAGGCACCGACTAACTGATGTGAGTACCACTGAGACTGCCATAGGTGGCGCTAGTAGTAATCAAATTACAGTAGATAAAATCTAATGTTACACCACCCCTTCCCTCACAGTATTCCCTGCGTAGTATACGCAGGGAATATCAGCGACAGGATCTCAACTGAGAGATATCAAAATAAATTCCAAAACTCGCGATGACCACACTAGTTGTGAAGACCACGAACTCCAAACAAACAACCACGAACCTAACAGCTAACTAAAGAAACCAAACAAAATCACATTACTAAGCCAAGCACTCTAGAAGTGTCACCCTATTAACTGCCCGGATCACTGTATGCCCTTCATATAGGTTAGTGAGTAGGCTTAGGGTGGAAAGATACCGATCGAAGCACAGTGGCACTCCCACGATCAGCCGAGTGACAGAGAGACGGCACCGACAGAAGAAGGAGAAGGATCAGAAGGCTGTTCCTCCTCACTGTACTTCAAAATATCCTTAATGTGATAAACTCCCAGATCCTTACCATCCAAATCCGACAGTTCATATACTAAAGGCGAGCGTTTGGCGGTTACAATGCATTTCATAAATTTAGGCGCCAGCTTCGCAGTAAAGTTCTTGGCCTTGTTAGACAAATAGAAGGTTCTTTTGTACACAATCTGTCCCACTTTCAGTTCCACATGCCTTTTTCTGAGGTTGTAGTATTTTTCGTTACGCCGGTGAGCAACATCTAAGTGTTTTCTCACCTGGTCGTAGATACGATGTAATTCCTTCAACCTCTCACCAAAGGACACTGGACTATCAATGGAGACAGTGTTAGTGTTAGGATGGCAATCTCTTCCTGCCTATAAAGAACTCCATCCCCAATGAATTCCCTACCGTGAACAAGAAAATACGGACTGAAATGAGTGGCTTCGCTCACAGCAGTGTTTAGAGCACACTGGAGTTCTACGAGGTTCTCGTCCCATTTCTTGTGGTGCGACTTCACGTAGCAAGAAATTCCCTGAACCACGTTGCGAATAGCTCGTTCTGCCTGGTTGGTCTGCGCGTGGTATCTGGGGTTATAATAAATGTTAGGCACATTGTACTTAAGTAGTAAGTCCTTAAATTGTTTACTCACAAATTGTGGGCCATTATCCATATAAATGGTTTTGCATACCCCGTGGACTAGGAAAACATTCTTTTCTATGAATCTCGCGACTGCAACGCCTGTAGCCATCCGTATAGGACTCAACATGACAAATTTGCTAAAGTAGTCCGAGACCACAATCAAGTGAACATTTCCCTTGCTGGAAGTAGGAAATGGACCCAGTAAGTCAACAGAGATGGCCTCAAACGGTCTAGACACCCGCTTTGGATTACCCATGAGGCCAGGGCGAGATGTGTTCACAGGTTTGTACTGCTTACATGTCTCGCATTTGCCTACATATTCCTTAACGCTCTCGTACATCTTAGGCCAATAATAGTTGAGAGCGAGGCGTTTATGGGTTTTCCATACGCCACCATGGGCACTGAGTATGTCGTCATGGTACTTGGTGAGCAGGGGCAACCTGTCCTCCAACGGTACCACCAGCTTCCAATCAAAATCAGAGGTCAGAGAGTATTTATTTTTTGATAATCTGAAAAGACGGTTATCACGTATATCAAAGTTGGGAAAATGCCTAGGGTTCTTTTTCACACTGTTCAGAGTGTGGAGATACCAAGAGTCCTTAGTAACGCTGGTGTCGATTGTGTCAATCTGAATTCGTGAAAGAGCATCAGGTACCACATGGTCCTTACCCTTTCGATGTTCTATATCGAAGTCAAACTGACTCAACCTCATGCTCCAGCGCGCAAGGCGGCCTGTCGGATTCTTCAGTTTGTGGAACCACAGGAGTGAGGCGTGGTCAGTAACCACAGTGCATTTCTGTCCTTCCACGTACTGCCTGAACTGTTCCAAAGCAAAGATCACAGCCAGGAGTTCTCGCTCAGTGGTACTGTAGTTGACTTCGTTCTTGTTGAGTGAACGACTACAATATGCGACAGGGTGCTCCACTCCCTCATGTGTCTGCGTCAGTACAGCAGCCACAGAGAAGGATGACGCGTCGCTGAGAATCCTAAAAGGTAGTGAGTAATCAGGCATTTTCAAAATAGGAGCGGTGACCAAAGCGGCTTTCAGCAGATTGAAAGACTCTTCAGCTTCACGCGACCACTCAAAATTTATATTCTTAGAAGTTAATTTACATAAGGGTTTACTAATCTTAGAAAAATTATTCACGAAACGCCGATACCACCCAGCCATACCCAGGAATCTTTTCACCTCCTTAGCGTTGGAAGGTGTAGGATAGTTGAGAATGACATCAACTTTACCTGGGTCTGTCCGCAGGCCATGCTTGTCGACAAAATACCCGAGGTACTTCAATTCGCTACGACAGAACTGCGATTTTCGCATGTTGATCGTGAGACCCGCATCCTTAAGGCGCTGATAGACTCTATTTAAGAGGTCCACATGCTCCTCAAAGGTGCTGGCCACAACGATTATGTCGTCTTGAAAGGAGAACACTCGGTTATCGAACTCTGGGCCAAATAGACGGTCCATGAGACGTTGCATCGAGGCGGAAGCACCTACAAGTCCGAAGCACATCACGTTGTAGTGAAAAAGGCCTCGCCTGGGGACAGTGAAGGCGGTCTTCTCGGCGGATTGGGGCGAATCAAACGGAATCTGCCAATACGCCGCACTTAAATCAATAGAAGACAAATATTTTGCATTATTGAGATGGTCTAAAATTTGGTTGATGTAAGGTAACGGATACGCATCGCTTTTAGAAACAGAATTGAGCTTCCGAGAATCAAGGCACAATCTCAGGTCTCCGTTCGCTTTCTCCACCATCACCACTGGTGAGTTCCATGCGGACTGAGACGGGGTCACTACTCCCATCTCCAGCATCCGATCTAGTTCCTCTTCCAGGGCTTTCTGCTTCAGGGGAGAGAGCGGGTAATACCGTTGCTTGATTGGCTTACTATCGCCCGTATCTATAGTATGATGCGCCAGAGATGTTCGACCTAGACCCACCTTGTCCGTGTTGATGGTATCAAATTTCTCAATAATGCTGTTAATTACCCGCTTCTGATCAGCGGTTAAATTGTTGTAATCCTCTAGACCACTGTTAAGAGACAGAGATTCTACCGGATTACAGTCACTAAAGTTGGAGAGATTGATATTCTGAGAGATCAATCTATCCCCTAATTGAAATTGTTGCCAGGAGTCTACTCCAAATATCATAGCAGTAGTGATTTCTGGAACAACATAGAACTTAATAACTCTGACAGCAGAATTATATTCAATAGGCAGAGAGATACAGCCCAGACATGGCAAATGAGAGCCATCTGCTGTAGTTAAACTAAAGTTAGGGCTGATGCTTCCAAGCTCAAACCCTAATTCCAAGAAAGTGTGGTGCGCTCCCTTACCCAGTACTGAGCAAGCTGCACCCGAATCAAGTAAACCTAGAACATTTAAGTTCAGGATCCTAACAACTAAATACGGTCTTATGTCATTATCCCGTTTGGTAAACAGGACCCTATCAGAGAATGCATCAGACAGAGAAGCTCGCTCCGAACCGAATGGTGATCTTTTAATAAGGCCCTGACTTACTCGTTTTTTGGCTTGGCATTACACTTCGGACACTCAGGCGATTTGACTCCCTTCTGTCCACACCGGAAGCACACCAATTCCCTTGACTGTGTACAGTCATATGCAGTGTGGCCGACTTCACCACAGCGGAAGCATCCTCGTTCGTTTGAGGTCGTAGGACCGGCCACGGCAGAGACCTGCTGGGAAGTTTTATGAACAGTTTTATTCTTAAAATGGTGTAAGTCCGAGGTGATCCCAAACTTATCTAACGCTGGTTCCTGGAATGCCTCTGCCCTAGCACGCGCAAGTTCTAGGCGCTTCCCCAATCGCTTCAGGTCGATTATCGAGTTTACCTCGTGAAGAGCCAATTCCTTCATAGAATCGGGCCTAATATTATGCATCAGAATGTCCAGTTGTTCCTCACTGGGCATTTTGCACGTTAATGTCGAGAACATGGCCTGCATCGTAGAGATGTAGATGCCTAATGTTTCAGATCGGGCCTGTGTACGCTGCCTAATTTCATTTCTGAGACGGTAATCGTAGTCGGGAAGGTCGAAAGTCTCCCTCAGCTCATCCAACATGCCCTCATACGAGGTAAAGTTATTCTTGTTGGTGCGGAACCAAGATAAAGCCGGACCGTCCAATAGGTCAGAGAAAGCTGAGAGGATTTTATCCTTGGTGACTTCCCGAGCACACCTAAGCTCTTCCAGTCTCTCAATGAATACACGTACACACGCAGAGCCATCAAATTTTATATTAAAAGAGTTTAAATTTACGGGTCTATCCCTTATTACTAAATTACCACTAATTGTGTCAGAACTAGGCGCGTCACGTCGCCTCGAACGGTCCCCTCCCACCACAGGCGAGGTGTAACCTACGCGGTCACGATGAATAGGTTCAGTCTCTCTATCCGAACCCTCAGAGTCAGAGTCAGTATCTGATTCAGCCACAGACAGAATTTTAACCAAGCGGCCACGGATATCTAAAAGATCTGGACAGTCTATACCACACCTAGCTAACCTAGTGAGAAGGTAGTTCGCCCTCACTGCAACCTTAGTCCGACAATTACTATTTGAAACGACTTCACCTGAAGAGAGTGTCCCTTCCAGCTCGAGAACTTTAGGCTCACAGACAGCCAACTCAGAGGCGGCAACAGCAGGTACCGTGGCGATGGCCTTAATGCTGCCACGCCGGACAAGCCGCAATGCAGTGCGCAGCTCACTCCGCAGGCCAACAACCGTCGCATCCGGATCCGCTGTAACCCCCATGGCAGAGAGTTCATTAAAAAGTTCATCTTTCTTAAGGTAGTTAATACACTTCTGTAATTGGGCCATAGTGGTCCAAGATTCAGTTTTTATCAAAACAATTAACAGTAATGGAGATTCAACTCACAACAGGTTTATAAATTATAAATGTAGGTTAAATGAAGTGTCCACAGAGACAAAATCAACTAATATTAACAGATAATACAATAAATATGCTTCCTCTAGGTCACAATTTGTGCGGTAGCTACAAAAATCTAATAATTTAGAATAGAGAAACTATATTAACTAAATTTAAGAATAGCTTTGTCCAAGAAATATGACACCAGGTATACTTTCTTTAGATTAATAAATTAGGAGGTAGTTACAAAAAGTTTACTACTATTTTATATTATGTTACTTGATTTTGGGTAGATATTATAGAATCACCCAGATAAATATCTTCAGAATACTGGCTCAGCAACCCAATGAAGTGAATACCAGATGTTCAAATTATAGTTGAAGTTATAGAAATTTTCTTTATATAAATTACAAGTGATGTAGGTATTCAGCAAAATGTTAAAAAGTTAACTACAAATCTACTCAAGTCTATACAGTACAAAGCAGCTATGTATTTTTACTAACTACTTAATAATACACAGGTATAAACCCAAAACCATGAATGCTAGACACAGAAATTTCTAGACTAAAAGTTTGACACAGTACAATTACTATGTGAACAGACCACAATAAATATATATGTTTGTACAACACAGAAGCAACTAAATAGGAGGAAAAAAAAGAAAAAAAGAAAAAGGAAAAAAAACTAGTTTGCCAAAAATATGTTTCCAAACTTACCGAAAGATGTGCAGTTTTTAAAATTGGAATTTGGAATTTTGTGGTCTCAATGGTTTTTTCTTGCCACTGGGATGATGGTACGATTGGCTGAAAAAACACAAAGAGGGTAAGTATTACATGCGTAACTGCAGCCGCACAACCAATTAGCGTCTTGGGTAGTGTCAGACGGAGGGTAGTGTTTCCTCCAAAGTGAACTCTCCAGACACCCACACACAGCGCACCCACAGAGAAGAGAGTTAGCCCTTAGCGTTGGTCGCCAATTTGTAACCGCTGAACGTGTCAGACGGACTACTCACCGGCTGACCCAGCAGAGAGATGCACGAGCTCTATGGGATCCCAGGGCGCCTTTTGACAGAGCAGAAAAGTGTGCGTGCGTGTGGGAGACCAGGGAGACTTCAGAGAAAACCACTATTACCTCTGTTGTACATACATATATTACTAAGAGATAAAATTATACAAAAGAGGATTACAGACAATAGAGTTACATATAGAAATACAAAAATGAGTATATCTTCACCAGCTGCACCACGGTGACCTGCTTGCAGTAGGTAGCCAGAGTGTTATGGCTAGTAGTTGTAGTACACCTCGGTCAACCCACCGTTGACACAGTTATTTCTTGCAGGGTGAAGTGATATAGATATATAGGAAAGTTACATAAATTTAATAGAGAAAAAGGGAATACGTGACCCCGGTTGTCGGCCTGCTCGGCGTCTGCGCACGTCTCTTGCCGCACTCTCGACCAGCCAAGGTGCTTCACGTCGAGGTTACAGGCTTGCGCCGACAGCGGTTGGGAACTCGACCACAGAACACGCTGAGAAGGGGTTTGAGGACCAAGGTGTCCTCTAATCCCGTACTAGGAACCCTAAGAACGAAATAACACTAAGAATCGTCTAGATTGCAGAAGGCTGTCGATAAATACAAGTAAAAACACTTACCAAAAACTGGGCAACAAAGAATTTAGTTAAGTATAAAGTATTTTCCAAGACACAGCAATACAAACGTTCCAGTCACAATTCAGAGAGTAAAAAGGATTTATATTTAGCCGGGGCCGCAGTTTTATACCCCTATCATTGGAAGGTTCTCGAACACACTTTTTTTTTAAGTTAAATTAGTGCGAACGATGATCAAAAACACCAAATCACGGTCGAAATCCTAACAACTTTAATATCACCCAGCTAAGTAGGAATCAAACAAAGTACAGCAACCTTTTGACTTGGTTGGATCATACTCACATTCTTTCCTTGAATACAACGGTTCTGAGCACGCAGAATTTGAACCTGTTTAATTTAACTGAGGAAATTTAATTTTAACCTAAATGAGATAGCCTATAATTAAACAATTAATTTTCCCATTTAGGTGCTATGAGTATTTCTAATTTCATATAATTAAAACATAAAAGAAATCGAACGCCATCTAGTGCTTAGCTAGTACAAAAGTTCCTACACCGAGGCACCGACTAACTGATGTGAGTACCACTGAGACTGCCATAGGTGGCGCTAGTAGTAATCAAATTACAGTAGATAAAATCTAATGTTACAATATGTTGTATGCCAGGATCGTATCGAGCGGAAAGATGTTGTGTTCGCTTATCCCTATGGGAAAGAAGCGTGATTGCATTTATGTATTGTAGAGCAACTCAATCTGAACCTACATAATATTTTGAATGTAGTTTATTTTGCAATGAACGTTACGAAAAGTTACTGAGTTACTAACAGGAGCAATTACAGCAATAACGCTAGTTACTATTATCTATTCTGTGGCAATAGTGAGGCATTTCTGGTAGTTGTAATTGCATTTTACGGTTAGAAATTTTGCAGTTTAACTTAACCTACCTGAACACTCTAACCTAGCCCTAATATTTACATAACAAAGTTCTAGTAATTCCAACAGCAAAGAGTAACATCGATCGATTTTGTCAGACCCGTATTTGTTGATAAACTTTGAAACTTGCTTTTGGGTTCACACGAAATATCAGAAAGTTTGGAATTGACACTGGGATCTGTGTCAAAGCAACCATTTACATATTTAAATGGCTTGCTTATTACTTCGACGGGTAGGGCGTGTTAATAGTGGTGTGTTAGTGGTTTTGAGTCCTGAAGGTTGGACGAGGCGCTTTAATAAGTCTGAAGGATAACAACGGGCTCTGTATAAAATATTATCTATTCTGTGGTATAAATAAAGAACTCATATAGTGACTCTGATTAAGTAATTTACAAGTGTGTATCTATTGATATGAAGAGTTATTATTTAAACTGAACTTAGTAAAGAAGAAGAAGAATAATTTAAATTTATTACCTAGTTATTTTGTTTGTGAAATTGTTTCAGATAAACAATCATAATTAATGTGTAACTAGACCAATCAGTTCTAAGAAATCTATTAAATGGTTAAATACAACAATATATATGCAAAAAAAATTCTAACAGACAGTTTGATGTTAAAGTAACCACAAGTTTAAGATAAAATATATTTAAAACATCATTTCCCCTATTCTTTCTACAACTATCGCACTTTAAAAGATCAAAAAGTTGTATAGCAACGAAAAGATATCGATTATATTGATATTCCCTCACCACCTCAATAAAGAGGCGAGCTTCTTTGACGATTTAAGCATCGCCATTATTGCACGTCTTTAACTAAGTGAGGAAGCTCAAAATTCAGTGTGAGCTGCATAGACAATAAGATCTGCTGTACGAGCAAAGAATACTAATTTTCATATTTTTCAAACTACATGCTATTGGGTCATTTATTAAAAGCCTAACATTCTTGTAGCTTAAGGCACTCAAAACTTCATCTCAAATAATCACACACAGGATTAAGATTCTGGTCTTCTGAATAATGTAAATGATGCGACTAGATGTGGCGTTAAGGTAGGCACTAGACAACCATAATCCTATAGGGAGTATGGCTCAAAAGTCCTAGAGTAGCAGTAGGAACCACCTACACAGAAGTAGCCAGATGGTCCGTATTTATGGTTACTTGCCATCGTATGTATAAAGTTGTGATAGGCAGTATATTGAACATGTGATAATCTTTATGTTGCTTAGGTATGGAGTGACATTTAAGACGCTACATACTAAGTAAACCATGAACCATAGAATAAGGAAATAATAAGTGAGAATCCGCGTGTACTCCCACCTGACCAGTTTGGCACGAAACCAACTTAGATGTCGTTCACTGCAGTAGACTTCGATTTACAGATAATGGCTTTCTTAGAATCGGGCACTCAGTTGTTCAAACGGTCAGGTGGAGGCAATGAACTTTTCCAAATTAAACATGCCTAGGTTTTTACGATAAAAAAGGTATGTCTGAAATATCACAATTTGTATGATTAAAGCTAAAATAGTACATCTGTCACCAAAAATATTGACAGCTAAAATATTTGTTTTTCTTTATACAACTCACTTCTTAATACGTTTGTTAAGACCCCGCCCCGATGTGAACCCTGTGTGATTGGGTTATAAATATTTTTGAGTTCATGGATTTATTCCTTCTGTATCCGTGGTCAGACCACATTGTTAGATCAATCTAACCACGTCCACTCTTTTGAGTCCTTGGTCAGACTGATTTAAATTTGTAATCCTAGAGTATCCGTGGTCAGATTGCATTGTTAGATCATAACTCCTTGTGTCCTTGGTCAGACTGATGAAATTAGAGTCCTAGGTTAGGACCACGTGTAAAAATAATTAGGTACCCTTGGTCACTGTCGCAATTATAAGCCGAATAAATAAAAAATATATAGGTATAATAATATGAGAACAAAGGTTGAAAATATTGCGTTTATTTATACATTTGAAAAAAAAACGAACATCGATAAAACAGATGAACCTCGATTAAAACAAATGAACCTCGATAAAACAAATGAACCTCGATAAAACAAATGAACCTCGATAAAAACAAATGAACTTCCATAAAAACAAATGAACCTCCATAAAACAAACGAATCTCGATAAAACAAATGAACCTCCATAAAACAAATGAACCTCCATAAAACAAATGAACAAATGAAATAAAAAGACTATCGGAAAGTGATATGATAACGATTGCTTTTGTTAAAAATGGGTGCAAGCAATTTTCGACCTTATCGACATTGCACAGTTTCCTGATTTTTTCACATATTCGTGATCAGTGTCATCTATATTACCCGAAATAAGTGTTTCTAAATATTGTCCATAAGATCGAAAATTACCTTTTATTATCACAACAATATTTGGTCCGTCTAGAATTAAAAAAAACCTATTATTTCATAATCGTCCAATCAAATACTTAGTTGCACAGTTAGGAAATATAATAGTTGATCGGATATTTTTAAAATGATATGTTCTGTCTGCTAATGAACAAATAATAATTGACGTTTAGTTAAAAAAAAAATTAAACATTTGGACTTTTTTTTCGACATAACCACTTGTAAGATACAGATCTCCTCAACTTCTTAATTTTTCAAGGAAATGTCCCACAGTTATTTGATGATCATTCAACATCATTTGACAGTTCATTATATACACATCTCTTTCAATTTGATCTTTGTTTCTGGTATCAGGTATTCCACCATTTATTCGTATGGTATAGTATTCGGCATCTTCATACAGACATTGCAACAGCTTCATTAAATTTGGTTGTTTTCTGCCAACCAATTTATTTAATTTGTTATGCCAACCCTCGGCAAAATTATTTGTACGATGGCGTTGGCCGTATACACACCATATTTTGATCCATTCTGTATTTTTAAACCATTGCGCGACCATATATTTTTTAAAATTATTGAAAAGTTCATTGTCTTCAGGGAATTCATTGCCAATATAGTTCCAACCATCCTTAATTAAATCTAGTGGCAATAAAGGAAGAACAGCAGAAAGTCCTACTATCCTCCTCGAATTTCTGTTTTCAGTGATGCCTAGCTTCTTCCCTTTTTTCCATACACAGTTCGAAAAATGATAATAACACCCGCAAATATTTATATTTGGAAATACTTTTAAAATGCCGTTCATTGCTGATGTTTCAAAATCCATGGTAAATTGTGAAGGGTTCATGTCTGGAATTTGAGATTTAAGCATACTGAATAACGCGTAATAGCTTTTTTCGGTCCTGTCTGTCATCAATACATATATAAGCGGCACAACGTTTGTGGCATTTGCTGAACTACCCAAGTCTACATGTATTACATATAGTTGATTAAATGGTTTAGTGCAACTACGAAACGTTCCGTCTGCAAACAAATGTTCTAGTGATTTTATGCATTCTTTTGCTTCCGCAGATGCAAATGCAATTATTCTGTTTTTTTCATACTTGTAGTCAAATAAAATAAACGAACCAAAAATGGGTGGTACTATAACGTCAGTGGTTATTTTGTACATTAATTTTTGTATATTAGCATCTCTATTTCGAAATTTGTAAACACCACTTTTGACTGCGTTAAAATTTGGTATTTTTGTGACGATATCAATTCCTTGATCTTTTAATGGCTTGACACATTTTTTATACAGTAAAGGCACTGGTTTAAATGATGTTGATGCAACTTTCAACTTATGCATTTGCAGGTCTATCATATTTTGCCCAACATCGGATAGACACGTATGATCTTTTGCCTTCAGTATATTGATATCCTTTAATTATAAAACAAAAAATAAAAAATTAGACCTCGCATCGAGTAACAAAACAAAACATAAATAATAAATAAATAAATAATAATAATAAATAAGTAAATGATAAAAATAAAAAATACAGTAGTTTATACAGGGCAACCACGAGGAACAACCTTTTCCTAATAATAATAAATGTTCGGACATTTTACACACAGCACCATCTAGGTACCAATGTAAGCAATTTAATGCTTGTGTTATGGATACCAGACAACTGATATAATACTTAAATACATTTTTTTTCCTAAATACATACACATTATAGATAAATTACTCCCAGAAACAGTACAAAGACTCGTGTTCATCACACAAAGATTTGTCCTGGGTGGGAATCGAACCCGTCAATCCGAAAGCAGTCAGGGCCACTAACCACTGAGCCACGGAGGCTTCAATTAATGCTGATCATCATCCAAATTCAATTCCTAAAGGTAGACAAACAATAAATACCTACCTACCACTATAGGACATAAAATAGCATATGTAGGTACTTACATTTTCGATAGTCACAGAGCCATTACATTTTAACTTGGCAAAGTTGCGGCACAACCAAATCGTTGACCCGCTTTTGTATGTTTTATTTTTGTAGTACTGATGACCGGAATAAAGCAACACTTGGCCACGTTTCCTTTTAATAAAGACTATTTTATCGTTAATTAAATTTTCTAATTCGGATGAGGATGACATTGTAAATATAATTGATAATGAGATGAAAAATAATGTTATTATCCATTTGACAATTCAAATGTGACGTAATATGCAGTTCATTTATTAACAGCTAGTAATCACAAAAAGGTCAACGCAGTTTGTGATCTCTTTAGAATATATAATATAAATCTATTCTCGGATAATCTAGTACTTATCTTTGTCTATTGAAACCTGATACAAAAGAGTGTACCTACCTACGTGGTTAGATTGATCTAACAAAATAATATTGAAATCTGACCAAGGACACAAAAGAGTGGACGTGGTTAGATTGATCTGACCAAGGACACAAAAGAGTGGACGTGGTTAGATTGATCTGACCAAGGACACAAAAGAGTGGACGTGGTTAGATTGATCTGACCAAGGACACAAAAGAGTGGACGTGGTTAGATTGATCTAACAAAATAATATTGAAATCTGACCAAGGACACAAAATAGTGGACGTGGTTAGATTGATCTAACAATGCGGTCTGACCAAGGATACAGAAGGGATTTATTTCACTTTTAAAACAGCTGGTGAATCTAAGTCTAGACTCATCAATAAATCCATTAAGAAGTTAATGAACACTTTAACATGTTTTAGTATTATTTTCGAGTTTCCAATTAAATTTGTTGTCGTTGCCGAGGGTATTTATAGGTTCACTGAGTGTAAAAAATATTTATTTTGTTTACCTAATCTCTACATCACGTAGCGTTTCTGTATTCGATACTAAATTCAATATGCTATCAAGTTTTAGTTTCAGAACTTGAATAACACTCACGTTTCACATAGATAATAATCTCATTGCTGGATTTCAAGTTGCCATCGTGTTGTAGTAATTAGTTTCGCGGCAGCGCCGCTGCTCACGGAGAGGGCCCGAGCATAGGTATCGCTCTTCGGGAAGGCTTAATACGTCCCCTAACATACATACATATACTGACGCCTGTGAAGTCCACAGTGGTAGGCAGAGGTGTTGCACCTCTTTGGTGAAATTTGGGTGACTAACACCTACACTGAGAATTCAGTCCCTCATAATAGGTCAAGTGGGCACTTAGTCATGGCCTGTATGTTTACTGTCGAATGGAGAACAGCCCTATCCCTTAGTCTATCTCATTATTCTCAAAATACTACAACCCACATGGTCAAGCTTATGTGATTTTAATCACACTTGGTCCATATCGAGTCCCTCGAGGACAGAACAAAGTCTATTCGGCATCTCAAGGCTTTGTGTATGAAAGTAAAAACTTATAGGATTATTATTAGTAGGTACGAAAAAAAATATTTTCTTAGGAATATAGAGAACATATTTTTCGTCAAAATATATTATTCGCTCACGTATTAGAGAGGTTTTGAGTTGGGCGATTTACCAACACTTACTTGTTATTAACTAACTAAATTACTCGTTATTCATAGATAAGTAAGCAGAGACAACACCTGTCTACTTGATATAATCCAGGCATACTGGTTTTATAATTATTTACATACTTGCACGACCACTGAGAGGGACTTTCTTTATAACATCTTCGGTCAATGCAAACATTATATCAAGTGAATGTTTAAATTTCTTCCAACACGTTTCATATATTCAGATATCCTATCACTGCATTTATTCCTTACATACTACGACTTTAAATCTCAGAATATATTTTATACATGTTCATAACGCATTTTGCTTTCTTGCTCCCTATGTACCTATACCACTACCCTTGTAACAGCAGCAACAACGAGCAACACAAAGCAATCTATTTGTAGCTAAGTTTTGAGCCAACAAAATTGAAAAATCTAGTCACTATGTACCAGATCAAGCCATTGACTCGTAAAAGAAGCAGAGTGTATTTTATATGGATTAAACTATTCCAAATCTTTTAAAATAGCCGCCACATACATCATACGTGTAAGCACTTGATTAAATAATAAAAAAGTCCACTAAACTCAATAGATTTCCCTCAAGTGCGATCGATGGGGACATTATTGTGAGTTATGATCGTCACCTTCGTCCCATCTGTCATAATAACCGCAAATACCACTTTTATTATTCACAGACAATAAAACAATAAGGTGCGACCCTTACTATAAATGTGTCACACTGAATACGTATACACAGTATTCCCGCTACATTCAAAATACTGTTTCATGTACTCTCGTGGATCAAGTACATAGTAGTTATTTCAGAAAATTCTCACAATTATTATCTTCAGATATGAAAACCTGTGTGATCATCCTATACGTCTAAACTCTCAAAAAAGATTCCTGCGATGGCTATAGTATAAGATATGCCTTTGTAAGCTAATATTTTTGTTCTTTTTTAGTACTCGTACTAGGCTTCTAATCTTGCGATTTTTCAATATTATTATCTGAATTATTTTATGTAATCTATAATCTCATTAACTTCATACATAGGTAACTTTTCATTCACAGTACTGACTTGAACTTCGTGATCTACAGATTTGTTGTGGCATCAGCGTTTATGTCCCATCCGGTTATTAAATGATTTTCTTTTTTTTTGTTATACTGTTGACCTACTTTTCTCATTTTGGTAGAGTTGATTTTATGTACAGAACGTAATCGAATATATTATTAAAAAGATTTAAGAAATAGTGAAGTAAATAACCATCGCTCGATGGCAATATGCTCGCTGCTACTGTCGAGAAGTGAGCACTTCACTTTATGTGAATTCGTAATAAAAAGTTGGTTAAAAAAGTATGCCCCAACTAAGAAATTTGGGATTCACTGATTAGCAGCATCTGCTGTTAAATCTAGACTATTTGCTTGTTAAAACTCTAGTCACGAAAGGACCCCGGCCTCTAAACCACAAACTTTGCATGCAAACAAGATAGCAGTTTGGATGAAATAGATTAATTTAACTTGATTATATTGCCTACCTTGCAATTGTCACTACTGACTTGCAACTAACTATAATCGCCCAAAACAGTTCTGTCAATTGTACGCAGTTATGGAGCTAGATGTCTGTTAGCTTCACTATTATAATCACTACTTGTGTTGCGGTGAATATTCGTTTCATTTCCCATGTGTGTCGCCGGTATCAATTAAGGCATTGTGTTTGCAGCTTGCAATTAAGCTATGTATGCATATGTACTGCGGAATGTTAATTACAAATCTGGTGGACACACCAAAATTACATTGCAATACCTTACTATTAGATATTTTATGCTTACCATCATCATGCACTTATAGACGTTAGTCCTTATTGCATCCGAGGCCACGTTTCCCTCGGAGCTCAGGGTCTTCCGACTCTTACTCCTCCACTTCGCACGATCTAGGGCATTCAAGGTAGTGAGACCATTTGCATGCATGTCACCCTCCACGACGCCAAGCCAGCACTTCTTGGGCCTAACCCTTCTACCAGGACCCGGTGGGGGCACCATTGCCAGGCATTGTTACCCACGTAACTGGGTGACCGCACTAGCAGAGGCGACTCTCTTTTATTTTATCCGCGATGTCAAGAAAGCTGCCGCAGATGCAAGAGTTTCTCACGCCGTCTTTACGCGTGACTCTACATACCCACCACAGCATTTTCATCTCCGTGACACGCAGCATCTGTTTGTGTCGCTCCAATAGGATCCGTGCGCTCGACCAAGTCATCGCTTATGCGGACGGGTGTAGGATCTGTCGAGTGTAACGCCAAGTATTCTGTCTTTACCACATTTAGCTTCAGACCGCAGTCCAAAATTACTTTGCTATACCTTACTATTAAATATTTTATGCTTACCGTCAACATTGTATTGAGCCTTGTGTTCGTATCAAAAGATGCCTCAAAATCATAACCAGCAAGCTTCATAACGTGTTCATAACCTTCTTGTAGCATTCGTTCAGCTAAGTAGTTTGTAGTTTCAGGTGCCATGATAATGACTCGATGAACACCGTGCGTTACTTAGGTGCCTTACAGATGTTGTATATTTTTGTCGATTGATATTTTTAATTGTATAATTTTTGTAGATCATCACCCATAATGAGTTAAGTAACATCATAATGTTAATTAAAATATTTAAAAACGACAGTTAACCAATATCTCACTATAACTTTCTCAGAACGATGACTAAATTGAATGCAAAATGAATTTTTGATGCTTTAAGGCCCGTATTCTAGAATAATATTCCGCCTGAATCGCGATTCTTCTGAGGAATTATTGTATAGGCAATAATATATGTCAAACTACAATCTGGCCTCAGACAAATCGCGATTCAGGCTGAGTGTCATAATAGAATACGGGCCTAAGTTTCAAATGACATGGAATCACAAAATAGAAAATAAGTTAATAACTTTAAGATTATAGAAAATACAAAAAGGAAAATAAAAGCATACATTTACGAATATATAAAGCGGGTGGAAAAACCAGAGCGTACAGGAGCGAATGTGTAAATATTTGAGGAAGGAGAATATTTAGGAGATGTGTAATGTATATGCTTATGTATGGGGCGAGATGAATAAAGCTTCATTAGATATATATATATATATATATATATATATACATATATATACTTATATATATATATATATACATCTTGAAGGACATGTTGCGTCCTACATGGCGTTATTTACCGATGATGCTGCGTCCGACTGACTTTGTGCGTCCGGAATACGGACGCAAGATTGACCGACCCTCATTTTTAGCCCAATGGTCCCTTATGATCCTTAGAATGCAATGGCGAAAAATTGGCATGGACGTAATTCCATCACTACAATGCCTTTTAGCGTATAATATAGTTCCGCCATCGTCCGACTGAAATTTGGAGGACACTAGTGTTCAGCGTATAATTTACCACGTATACTTTGAGTTCAGTTCACCGATCTTATCGTGTCCATTGAATATCGTATTTGTAAAGTTTTTATCATGTTTTCGTGACAACAATCTTGCGTCTCTTAAACATCCTTAAACGGGCACTAGGTACGGTGTCTGAGGGGCCTCCTCGGGGTTGGAGGGACGCATGGCGCGGGGCGCGGAGCGGCAGGCTTTAGCGCGCTCGCGTACCGAAGTTTGTAAACCAACAGACATGTGCCGGCCGTGATGTAAGCTTATCTGTTCACACCAGCCTGTGCCTCTGAGCTTACCGGTTTATACATTTTTTTTATAGTGCGCTAAATCTCCACGGATACCACCCCCGCGGAGACCCCCCCGACTAAAACGCACGCCGTCTTGGGTCCTTGGTTGCCGGAGGTGAGATTGCCGAAAGCATATCTCTCGCACCCCGGCAGACACTTCGGGCTGTGGGGACCTCGGTGTCCCCATCTAGCCCCGGGTACGGGGAGGCGCACTTGGCGGCACCGCCGCGGCCTGCTTCTGCTAGGGTGACAGGAGACTCCGCCGTTCACCCCTAGGCCAGCGCTCATGGAGGACGGAGGTCGTTCCGCGACGACCGGTTCGCCTTCGCTCTTCGTGGGCTTCCCGGGCCCGTAGTCTAGTCCGGACCCGACCGGCCGCCTCCTTCTCGAGCATTAATTGCTCGCAGAAGGAGGCGGCCGCACCCCAAGCGTTTGCGCATCGTACCATCGCTGTGAGCAATGTGGCGAGTGTGAGGACTCCCACCCCCAGAGCCGCCACTAGGACCTGCCTGGGCCGCCGTGTCCCACGCCGGGCACTCGGTCAGCGTGTGCAGCTCTGCGTCCTCGCTCGCATCACAGTGATGGCACTCGCACGTTGGCTCCTTCCGCATCCGACACAGGTAGCTCCCGAAACACCCGTGTCCGGTAATCACCTGCGTCAGCCGGTACGAGAGGCTGCCGTGTGGCATCTCTAGCTATTCCTCCATGATGAGTTTAACCGCTGCTATTACGGCGTGCCCTGCGCTTGGTCACCCAAGTCGTAGCTCCCACTCAGGGTGGAGATGGGACCTCACGACCCGAATTTCTTCAGGCTCGGGTTCCCGGCTCGGCTCCCGCGCCTCCTTTCGGTACCGAAAGGGTTCTCGCATCCAAGTTCCACGGTAGAGATCCGGCAAGGAGATTCGCCGCCTCCAAGGATATCGTGCGGTACCCCATAATGTCCCTGCTGGCCATTGCACGCTGCGGCCCACGCAGCAGACGCGCATTGTTGATCGTCAGGGTCTTCGCCCATATCGGGCACCCATATAGGGCAATGGACCGCAGGACTCCTGCGTAGAGTCTCCTGCAAAAGTCATCCGGCCCCCTTTTTTTTATACCACTTAGATGGCAGACAAGCACACGGCCCACCTGATAGAAAGTGGTTACCGTGGCCTATGGACGTATGCAACACCAGAGGCGTTACACTCGCGCTGCCTACCCTGAAGAAACCTTCTAATGCCCCTCTTGAAGAACCCCATATAGTAGTCGCTTGGGAAAACCGTGGCAGGGAGTTCCTTTCATACCGCACGGTGCGCACCGTATTCGGATGCAATGTGTGGGGATGAATTCCCTGTCTATGGCGAGCGGTGCGATGATAGAATGTAGCTGTGGGCATCATGTCAAATAATTCATCTGAGCACAAACCATTATATAGGCGGTAGAAAACACACAGTGAGGCAAAGTCCCTCCTGAGGCTGAGAGGTTCCACATCGCCTGCGAGTATGGGACTGTCGACGAGCCTCAACGCACGTCTTTGTACCGAGTCGAAAGGGTTAAGCTGGCGTGCGGGCGCTCCGGCAAAAAGATGACAGCAGTACTCCATGTGGGGTCGAACCTGTGCCTTATAAAGAAGGAGTCGCTGCCCCGCAGTGAAGTATTGCTTCGCCATGTTAAGAACTCCAAGTTTCTTTGATGCCAGCTTAACCTTGTCCTCTAAATGACTGCGGTACTGGACGTCACTTGAAATGTCGACGCCTAGGATCCCGATACTCGGGGCAATGGTAAGCCGTGTGCCCAGGAATTGCGGCGCTACAATATATGGGGTTTTCTTAGCGGTGAATACACCCCTTATGTTGGGCAGCAGCAAGCGGCAGCTATGTCCTTCAATTTGGGGGCCAGTCTTCGGCGATGCTCCCCGAAGATCCACCGGCCGTCAAGCACGAGCCCCAGAGAGTTCAACTGGGGCTTGATGCCGATGGAAATGTCTCTCACTATGAGGCTGGAATCTTCCGGTGGCACGCGCCGAGGCCCATGAAAGAACATGGCCTCGGTTTTATACGGAGCCACCTCCAGACCCAGCCGCCGGATCCGCTCCACGACTTGGGCAACCGCGGTCGTGGCCTTCATGGTCGCTTCGCGGTATGTAGCCCCGCACGCCGTCACCAGCGTGTCATCCGCATAACACGTGACGGCGGCACCGTCCGCGAGCTCACCGCGAAGAACCCAGTAGTAACCGATGTTCCACAGTAGCGGTCCCAGGTCCGATCCCCGCACGACATCTCTCGCCGACCGAGCCCGGTCGCATTTGGGTACAACAAGGGGTGGGGGGGCTGCTGGCAGCGGCGTTGTGCACCAGTGCCACCGATTCGTCCAGGTCGGTTTCCCAGGCAGGCCCGATAAACCGGTGAGTGTACGGCTTGGCGACAGCGGCGACATTAATGCCTCACTGTGCCATGCTCTGGAGCAAAAGTGCCTGAGCATCAACACAGTGGTTCGCATTCGTCTGCAGGACGCGGAGCTGAGGATCCATTATGGAACTGCCAACTTGCCCTCTACTGCACACCTGAAGCAGTGCAACGGAGCTTCGCAACTACCGGCCTTATGATCGGGTTGGCTACAGCGGAAGCAACGGTCACCGACCGTTACCTTCGGAAACTGGCCTCCACCGTGCACTGCACCCCCACGTGGCTCACCGACAGGCACCGGAAGCACCGTGCTGGTCGGGCCTGCAGGAGCCGTACCTGCACCATCTGGAAGCCGCCAATAAGCAGGCCCCGCCCATCGGCAACCTTTGGGGCTGCCGCGATGGGGCTCTCCGACGCCTCCGCCGTCAACGTAATGACGACGGCCGTCAATCGTGGGGCGCGGAGCTTCCTCGGCGCTGTTGCCATCGCGGCAGCCTTGGCCCTTCTGGCCATTTAGGCTGCCTTTTTGGCGGCGTTCCGTCTCTGCTTGGCGGCTCCAGCTACCTCCCAGCCCCCTTACGGGGGCTCGGGGATTCACCCAGAGCCGGGCCGGGGTCCGGGGTTGCCCTTCCCCTTATCCTTGCCCTGAGCGCGACCCACGATTCTGGCTCTGCTGGTCGAATTGGCGGCTTCACCGGTTGCGCTCGCGTCGCCACTCCCGGCAACTCGGTCCCTTCTCTTAAGGGCCTCCAGCTCCGCCGTAACTTTTTGGAGTTGGCGTCGGGACTCAGCCTCCCGCCGCTGTGCCTCAGCCTCCCTCCTCGCCTGTTTTGCCATCTGGGTGGCCAGACCCTCACCGGCAGCTGCGATCTGCTCTACGCATAAGCAGAACCTACAAAACTTCGAGCTAGCGTTGAATGGTGTTGCAATAAGCTGGGACTGTCATATTCGCTTCCTGGGTCTCATATTAGATGAACACTGTAACTGGAATCTGCATGTAGATACAGTATGCAAGAGAGTAAATAGATTCGTGTTTGCTCTACGCCAGCTTAGAAATACAACTTGCGAAAAAACAGCTCTTATGGCGTACCACGGTCATGTTAGCTCAATCTTAAATTATGGCATATTACTGTGGGGTAACTCAACCGACGTAGACAGTGCCTTCATAAAACAAAAACTCGTCAAAAATGATTATATTGCTTTTTAAGATTTTGTTGACCACCAAAGTGAAAATACCTACGCTATACATTGTCACTTTTGTATGCTAACTATTAATTATATTTATTATCTATGCCTGGAGTCATTATAAACCCTTATATAGGTGGAAGCCTCTTGGCTGATAAGCTGGATACAATTATTCAAAAACAGTATTCGGAACCAATCTGTATTCTATAGTAGATGGATGTCATTTAGTTATTATAATCATTATGATATATGCAGAGCATTATACGGAATTGATTTAAACATACATTCGGATGGAGGCGGGAATGTGCATGCAGTGTTTAGTAGGTATACGCAGGTATTCAGTGTGCAAGAAAAATTGTAGAGTGAACGGACGCACAAATTCAGCTAGAAATATTTAATTTGAATATCACCATTTAATGTTCAAATGAAATTTGACGTCGACTACTGATATGATACTGATGAAAACATCTTACATACGCATTGAAAACATTAAAAATCTCACTACATTCAGTGGACGCCGCAGGGTGGTAGTTTGTAAAGACGCAAGAAGTCCTTCACGATTTATATATATATATATATATATATATATATATATATATATATATATATATATATATATATATATATATTTATATATATATATATTTCAAAGAAGGCAAAGAACAACTTTTCACTCTCTATGTAATAAAAAATAGGCGATATATTAGGTTAAAATATCACATGTCATGTTTCTCAGAATAAAGGTAGCAAAATTAAGGGTTAGTATTAAGTTTTTATATGAAAATGAGGTCACAGAAATATAAAACAATAATATTATAGGATGAGATAGGCACATGTATACCCCTCCATGTCATTTTCTTAGGTACTTCAATTCATATAC
Organism: Eilema sororculum; assembly: GCA_914829495.1. Taxonomy (NCBI): domain Eukaryota; kingdom Metazoa; phylum Arthropoda; class Insecta; order Lepidoptera; family Erebidae; genus Eilema; species Eilema sororculum. Next base: position 9,296,823 of record OU618532.1, read on the forward strand.
ATCGTTTTGAATCATTGTTTTGTTACAATTGTGATGTTCTTTTAACAACAAAAACATGGGTCTGTAAGGTGTGTGCCAGCTTCTTTTGCTACACCTTCTTTAGATATGGTTTGATTAGGTACATTACAGATATCTATATAGGTAATCTTTCGTCATTCATCTACGTTTTCTTTCAAGTCTGGTGATATCATAAATCCTTTTCTATAGTAATTAAGTTTCACATCCGTTGGCTTGACGTTTACAATTTCCACACGTCAGTCAAGTACTAAGATTATCTTCATCAATATTTGCGGGACTAAATTATTTGAATGTAGAATTATAATATAATACGATAAATATAATACAAAGCCATACCTATAACTGAAGTTACAAGTATGAACGTTTTTACCCTTGGGAGGAATTCCACCTCTTTATGCATGTTCCACCGTTAATATAATAGCTTGTGTTACCAGAAATTATTTGAGACGATGCCTGCGGCTCCTGCCTATCATTGCTCTTGGCACCGCTTTCACGGTGGGATCATTTCCATCTTTTGATACTATAATATTGTCACTTACTGTGCAATTTCAAAACGAATTTCTTCTGTAGATGCTTCGATTGTAGAATGACACTGCTTCTATGAGTTTCCCAACTTGTTAAGATTCATTTTGTAGGCCTAATTTTTTTTATTCATTCGAATGTGATAGAAATAACCGTAAAAATGCAACTGTACCTAATGATGAAACTAAAGTGATGGAACCTTAATTCTTATAAATTGGAGATGAATATTGAAAGGTTTATAATAATTAATGTGTAAAAAAAAAATGCGTCGGCATGGTGCCTTTTTTATTAAATTGCATATATTATTTTATTGCCCATTTATTATTAGACACTAAAATAGCTCATAAGTCAACCTCCAATTTACCTATTAAAAATTATGATTCTCTGAAATAAATGATTATTTAATTTATATGAAGATATAGAAGCGCACACAAATATTTGCACATAGTTTCAGAGCCGCGACACAAAGGTGTTATTCATATATTATATATTATGCTCCTTAATTATAATTTAGAGTTAACTGTGCACGTTCTAATTGCTGTCTAGGAATTTGACTCATTATCTTAAAATTAGTACCTACACAAAGTTTAATATCACAGGAATAGCTTGACAACAAACATTCTTCAGCGAACTTTAGATCAGTCAGTAGTTCTGCTAACAGAATATTGTTGAAGATTTGATGTTCCATAGAAGTTTTTGAAGATACTTGAATGTACTGTACATTCAGTTTCTTACTAAAGTCATATTGTAAGCGGGACTGATATTAAAATGCAAAATTACTGAGTCTTAAATTTACAGAAAGTTTAGGAAGGTTAGAAAATGTAAGTTTATGTATCTTGTACTTTTCTAAAAAACCTTTGAAAGGGTAGGTGTTTTAAGGAGGTAAGACACGACGTTATCTCCCGTCCCAAATTGAGCAGTCCGACTGGGGAAGTACCTCCGCCCTACAGAATACCGCGGCCATAATAACCTTGTGTTGTGGTCCCGGCGGTGAGTAGGGTAGCCAGAGCTCACTGGAGAGGTCCTGTGCTGTCAGTAGGAAGACCAAAGGCTCAAGTAGACGCCGCTTGCTGGTGGGGGCGTGAAATGTTGGCGCTGCGGTCTGGGAGACCCGGTGAAACGGTTATCCGCTGGCCGCCCGCAGGCTGTACGGTTCCCGAACCTGGGGATCACTTAATCTCCGCCCCAGGAGGCTGAACCAGCAGCCTGTGCAAAGTTTCCGGTGCTGTAGTCGTGCCGGAGGAGGAGACCGGAGTGGACCCGGCTACAGTATCTGGGAGGGGACCGGGGGCCCTTCCGCCCGCCGCGCCAGCCAGTCACACAACCCCAGCCTGTATGTGGTGGTACAGAGCCTTGCTTTGTCTTCTGCGCTGACGGTACAGAAAATCTCTCTGCCTTCTCCCCTGTGTTATGAAAAGAAGAACAAAGAGAAAAGGATCCACAGCGGCACCATCCTCCACGATGCAAGTGGACTTCTGCAACATTAGGGGCCTTCACTGAAACCTTAATAAGGTCCACCACCATCTCGAAACCGCGCAGCCAACCTTGTTCTTTCTGACGGAGACGCAAATATCATGCCCGGCCGATACAGGCTATCTAATGTACCCTGGGTATAAACTCGAACATAATTTTATGAGTCACGCCGCGGCGCCGGGGTATGCTTGTACGTCCGGGATGATATTTGCTGCCGCCATCTTCATATTCACGAAGACAGGGACCTGTCAACTCTATGGGTACGTATAGATCACGGTGGCCACACCCGTATCTATGCGTGCCTTTACAGGTCTCATAGCGGTGACTTGGGCACATCTCAGCTGTTTGAGCACCTGCAGTGGTCGGCGGACAGGGTAATTGAGCAATATCCCACCGCAGACTTAGTCTTCTTGGGGGACTTCAACGCTCACCACGTGGAGTGGCTGGGGTCTCACTCGACTGATTTTGCGGGTAGGGCTGTTCACGACTTCGCCCTGACCTATGGGTTCTCTCAACTGGTGCATTCTGTCACTAGAACACCAGATATCGAGACCCACAGATCCTCTACTAACTTTAGTAACTGTGGAAGCCCCTGTCGGTACTTCGGACCACGGCCTCATCCGGGCGAAAGTGACACTTGTACGACCTGAACCCCCGCGGCCACCTCAGTGGTGGCATGTCTGGCACTATAGGTCAGCAGACTGGGACGGACTGCGGGAATTCTTCGCGTCGTACCCGTGGAGGCAGCTTTGCTTCACTTCAGATGATCCAAACTCCTGTGCAACAGCAGTGGCTGACGCGATCCTAGCGGGTATGGAGTGCTATATCCCCAACCGCTGGATCGCGACAGGAGCGAGGAAGCGTCCGTGGTTTAATAGGTCCTGCAGAGAAGCGAGAACTCGCAAGCAATTTGCTTATAAGGATTGGACCACGGCCCTCACCAATAAGGATCCGAACATCGGTGAAGTGAAGCGAAAATTGAATGCTGCCTCGAGGTCCAGTAAGAAGGCAACGGCCAGGGCTAAGTTTGAGTTCATCGGCAGAATTGGTGAGCGGCTTGCGCGGTTCCCATTCGGTGGTCGCGCATTTTGGTCGCTCGCCAAAGCTGCCGAGGGAAACTTCGTCCATTCCTGTCTTCCGCCGCTAGTAAAACCCGACGGTAGTCTGGCCCATGGCGCCAAGTAGAAAGCCGATCTTTTAGGTAACCTCTTTGCGTCAAACTCGACTATGAACGATGGGAACGCCGAACCACCTAGTATACCCTGGTGTGGAACTTCAATGGGTGAAGTAAAAATCACCCAGCGGAGGGTTCGGCGAGAACTAAAGTCCCTAGATGTTGGAAAGTCGAGTGGGCCGGATGGCATACCGGCAATGGTGCTCAAGCACTGTGCTCCAGAGTTGTGCCCTGTTCTTACACGACTCTTCGCGCTCTCATTCTCCGCTGGACGAGTTCCGGCTTCGTGGAAGACCGCATACGTGCCGGATGCACGTATGCGGTCTTCCACGAAGCCGGAACTCGTGCCTAAGAAAGGCGACAGGACAGACACGTCCAACTACAGGCCCATCGCTATCACCTCCCTTCTCTCGAAGGTTATGGAGCGTGTTATTAATACACAGCTCCTGGGATACCTTGAGGGTAACGATCTACTGAGCGACCGATAGTACGGCTTCCGCCAGCGTCGCTCGACCGGTGACCTTCTTGTGTATCTCACTAATTGTTGGGCGCAAGCCATCGAGAGCCAAGGTGAGGCACTAGCGGTCAGCCTAGATATAGCGAAGGCCTTCGATCGGGTATGGCACAGAGGTCTTCTTGCGAAGCTACCATCTTATGGACTCCCTGAGTGGCTGTGTAATTGGATTTCCAGCTTTTTGTCCAATAGAAGCATCCAAGCCGTCGTGGACGGCAGTCGCTTGGACCGCATGGACATAAACGCCGGTGTCCCACAAGGTTCCGTGTTGTCTCCGACCCTGTTTCTGCTGCATATTAATGACATGCTGTGGGACGACTCCATTCATTGTTATGCGGACGACAGTACTGGAGACGCATGTTACACGGGCCGTGCAAACATCCCCCAGTCCGAGGTGGAGGGGAGTCGCGAACAATTTGTGTCAGAAATCGAGACTACTCTCTCGGGAGTATCCGATTGGGGTCGACTAAACCTGGTCCAGTTCAACCCCACCAAGATACAAGTATGTGTATTCACCGCTAAGAAAACCCCATTTATTGTAGCGCCGCAATTCCTGGGCACACGGCTTGCCATTGCCCCGAGTATCGGGATCCTAGGCGTCGATATTTCAAGTGACGTCCAGTACCGCAGTCATTTAGAGGACAAGGTCAAGCTGGCATCAAAGAAACTTGAAGTTCTTAACAGGGCGAAGCAGTATTTCACTGCGGTACAGTGACTCCTTCTTTATAAGGCACAGGTTCGGCCCCACATGGAATACTGCTGTCATCTTTTTGCCGGAGCGCCCGCACGCCAGCTTAACCCTTTCGACTCGGTGCAAAGACGTGCGTTGAGGCTCGTCGACAGTCCCATACTCGCAGGCGATGTGGAACCTCTCAGCCTCAGGAGGGATTTTGCCTCACTGTGTGTTTTGTACCGCCTATATAATGGCTTGTGCTCAGATGAATTATTTGACATGATGCCCACAGCTACATTCTATCATCGCACCGCTCGCCATAGACAGGGAATTCATCCCCACACATTGCATCCGAATACGGTGCGCACCGTGAGGTATGAAAGGAACTTCATCCCACGTACGCTCAAGCTGTGGAATGAACTCCCTGCCATGGTTTTCCCAAGCGACTACAATATGGGGTTCTTCAAGAGGGGCATTAGAAGGTTTCTTCAGGGTAGGCAGCGCGAGTGTAACGCCCCTGGTGTTGGATACGTCCATAGGCCGCGGTAACCACTTTCCATCAGGTGGGCCGTGTGTTTGTCTGCCACCTAAGTGGTATAAAAAAAAATGTTTATTATGTATGAGTATACATACTAAACATCTACTATTCCCTTCAAAGGTTCTACACATTTTGAAGTGGGCGTGAGTTTTGCGGTAGTTACGTTCATTCTTGGGTATTTTGACGAATGATAAGCAGTGGAATCCACATTTGTTTAAACGTGTACGCACGTTTGTAATACAGATGTCAAATCTTTAGACATGCTTGGAGACTAATAAGAACTGTTGACTAACAATTAGAATTCAACCCTGTAATTTGTTCATTAAATACCCAATAACCACGACGAGAATACTAGAATCCTAGTTATTTCTGAACCATTTCAAACAAAACCGTCCAAATCTAAGACAAAATCTGGTTAATTAACTATTTCACCAGAGTAACGATTCTATTTGCCCGAAACACAAATAGATTCAAGCGAACGCTGCATTGCAATCGACTCGAATCAGAGCGGTCAATGTTTCTGCTCTTGAAAGGTACCTACAAAACGCTTCCTCTCCTTTTAGTTAATAGTTAAACCAAACGCTCACTGAGTATGTTAGAAATTGTATTTGTTTTTAGTTGAAATCAAAATAGTCTCGAGTTTGAATTGTTGTAGTAGAATACATTAAGTAGGTATTAGCTATTTTTATACTACGCTATATTATTGTGCTTTATAGTATACCTAAAATATGAGGAAATAATATTAAATATAATTTATTTAAGTGTGAAGGATAATTAATGTATGGTGTGCAGTGCTTACTGTTACCTAGTACTGTTGTCCTATGAACTATTAGAAGCACGCTTAAACCTTTACAATGTAAAATTAAATTCTTAAATATTAAAATAATCAAATTCTCACCTATTACAAACCACTTAATAATTTATGTGACAACGTTTCGTGTAACAGTCCTAAAATAATACAATGAACTAATTTCGTTTCAATTGCAAGCAACACTATTTAGTAGGCAATATAAATTCGAAGAACACTACCCAAGAGAAACTGATTGGCTCATCACATTAACATAGTTCTAAAATTAAACGATTCTACAAATTAAGTTTATGGCAAACCAATAACGGCGTTGATTTTATTTGAGTCTTCAAGTTACCACTAGCTACTTTAGTAATAATATATTATATATCAATGCCACTAGCAGACTAAGAGTTAAAAATAAAATGAAAATCATTGGGCTATAATCACAAGAAACAAAGCAAAATTCTGAAATAGGTAAAGGAATGTACAAGTATTTATATCGGACAAAAAGTTCTTAGTAATGAAATTGCTGTTGTGTGGGGGAAGACGACTGACGGTGGAGGTGAGCGCTGATGCATCACAAGGTGACCACCCTAAACCTACACCTGGGTCGCAAGTTCCAGGCGCCGTCACAGTGTTCCCTTCTGTACCACGCCATGGACTCGGCGACCGCACGGTGAATCAATGAAATGCTGAGAACCGGATCTCTTTAGGCCATTAAATTATCTACAGATAAAGCGCTCTAGTGATGAATATGAAAACAAATTTTCATCGAATATTCCACCAAATAAACCCATAAGTCGAACGTGACTTTATAATTATTTTATATCGTGAAAATATTATTTAAAATCGAGAAACTTCTAAATTTTTATATTATGTATAACCCAATTTATATTCTGACCAACTATACAATGGCGGCGTGGTGTTTTGACCTCTCTTGTTGCAGCAGTTCCTCTTGTAGCAGTTTGCATACCACCAATTAGCTTACATCAGTCCAAAACTATCGTATGTATTATACGATAGTATACTTCCCAGAATAAAATCCTTAATAGCAACACTATCGTATGGTGTAATAATATAGCGTGTTTTTTTTCTTGAAAATAATTATGTCGATTCCCAGCTAGGATTATTGGTTTTTCAAAAATGTAATGGTGAGGTTTTAAGTCGTATTAAAATGGGGCTCGTGACTCCTTTGAGTATTTTCAGGAATACTTTATAGTTTCGGATTTGCCCATCCAAGCCCTTTTCAAAAATAGCTAGTTACAAAGCATTTGTTAAAATATGTTGGCCTTTTTTTAAATCCATTTTTTGAATTTTGCTTGGTACTACTATATTACTATCTATAGTACTATGTGTATCACCACCAAACAAACAAAAAGCAGACACATACGGGTATTACGGTCGGTCATATTAGGGCCATGTTATGTTTGGCATTCTGAAAGTTATGATGAATAAATGCCACACACGTTTGTCCAATCCATGGCCTTTAATTCAAAAGTTTTTTTTTTGAATACGCTTCAAACTGTACTGTTTATCTTTGACTGTGTATACCTATAGTTTATTAATTTTCAATAATTCAGGTAGTTATAAATAAAAGTACATACTGAAATGATCAATCACCGGATCGTTATTCCACAGCATTATTATATGCAGCTAAACAATAGCAGGCAACTATTTAACACAAGATGGATGATGGTTTATTCATTCAAGTGATCCATGAGTTATTTAATAATATAAAAATATAGCATTTATAAAATAAAATAATATTAACTTTACTCTCGTGTTAATAATAACGGGAATTAACGCGATCATGATATAGGTACAAACGTACCTTTGATTTGCCTGACGTTTCGACCACAATTGTACTTTTACTGTTATTGTGTTCCCCTTTCGTACGTAGGCAGAGGTACTAAAAAAAGTGAAATAAAAATGTAAATAGATCAATAATATATTAAAATTAAAATAAATTTAATGGGGTCTACTATATTCTGAACCACAAAAAGATATCATTTCTCGCATTATTGAGTTGACTTTCACATAATGAACTTAATTTGAATAACCGATACAGCGATGCTCTTTGTGAAATATTTTTCATTTTGGTCGCCGAAAATTGATCCGGCACTTAATCGTTCTCAATTTACGACCCAACTGCGGTTTATATTTACGATTTCCGAATAATAAAGCGAGTTTTGGTTCAAAGGATTTCCAGGGACAGTTTTTTTTATAAACCATGAACTTAGTGAAGCAGAAATAAATAACTTTTATATGTTATTACATTACTGAAGGGCCAGCCAAAACTGAATCGGATATTTTTCTTCAGCAGGCTGATGTGATAGTTGAAGTACTTGTCTCTTTTCTCCAACTACAGTGTTTATTTGTGGAAGGGTCATCATCAACATGTCTAGACAACTTTCATTTGAGTCTAAATGGGATTTGTTTGCGTTTGCATTTCATTTGAGACTCTTATTAGTTTTGCTACATAATCTTCTTTGAATGTCGCCAGTTTCAAAATTACTAAAGCGACCAAATTTGATTAGAGACTGAATAGATAAGTATATGTTTATTACTTGTTTAAATAAAATAAATGTGTTTAATCATAGATGGTAAAAATGTGTAGAGTCCACTTTCCGGCCTTGGATTCTAATTAGGCAATAAAAATAAAGCAAAGTGATGGGCAGAGTGCCAAAAAGAACTGGATGAACAATATTCTTACTTTCCTGTACCAATTTACTAGTACGAGAGCAAACGCACCTGACATTCAGTTCTCTCGGTGTTGTTGCGTACGCTGTACACTCTAATAGCAGAAGTGGCTGTTAATTAAGAGTCATACATTCCATTTCAATCATACTCAAACGGCTAACAGATATGGTGTTTAAAAATTGTTCCAGGTAGAATAGTTGCACTTGCAGGATAATATTGAATGTACCATTTCGGGATCGATCGTAATCAAGTAGGTAAGGAAATCGTTACACAATAGAATAACAAAAAAAATTCTTTATTTTAACTGATTCAATCTTAATAAGACAACACTCAATCTTATAAACGAAATTCAACCACAATAGAAGCAGGAGTAAAAATCCATGCCCGCGGATAAAACAAGGATTACGGTGCGACCGAAGGGCGACAAGCTGTCATAATGTAAGCCTCCACTTGACGGGGGTTGAAACCTTAAAACATTGTCGTTAATGCCTGTAAAAACTAAACCTGAACACCTGTAACTAGTAATACCTACCTGATTACAAATGTAAATTGTGGGATTCTGTGCTGCAAAATTTATGTCAAACCAGGATTATTCTTTAAAAGAGGTATATTTTAATTTTGAGGGTATTAAGCTTTATGAACAAATCTGGTCAATGCTGTTGTCCAAAGTGTCATTGACCTAGGTGTCCTGGTATATTCATTTTACTCCATTATATTACGTTTCGATAAATTTTATAAGATGTGGTTTTGGTCAACAAAGAACCTTTTAATTAAATAAATTAAACATTTAAAGAACCCCTGACACTCCCCATCCCCACTTTTACCCCCATAAATTTTGAACGGCTCAACCGATTTTCATCAAACATGCTTAAGAATGCATCCTTTAATACAAAAAGAAAACTAAATGGAAATCGCTTCATCCGTTCGGGAGCTATGATGCCAGACATACAGACACGTCAAACTTATACCACCACTCTCTCTCTGCGTCGGGGGTTACAAATGTTTATAAAGCCGTAAACATTAAAATTTGCTGGTTAGAAGAAAACTTGATTTATTAGTCGGTTACGTAGGTACGAAACCGACTAATAAATCAAGTTTTCTTTTCTTTCAATAAGTAAAAACTATACAATCCGTTAAGAGGTTCTAGGTAATATTGAGTCAGCAAATTGTTATCAATAAAGCGGCTCGTTTCATTTTCGGATTAAAGAGAGGGAGGGAATTGAAAGTATATTAGAAACTTACTGAAAATCGTGTTTACAGAAGGATAACTCAAACTGGCCGTTTCTTCAAAGCATAAGATAAATTTAATCTTAAAAGTGAGGTGAAATGCTGAAGCAAAGACCGAAGATAAAATTGTAGAATCTATGTATGAAATAAACAGTTAAGCAAAAGCATATTCTATGCCTGAAGTACAAGGCAATGGCTTATGTGTCAGATTTGCGATCGATAGATTGAGGGTACGTACACCCTGGCATCGAATAAAAGCAATTTAGCTTCATTGGAGGGATCAGTGAACACAGCGCAATTTGCGTTTTGTGCATATCCCGAATAGACGTCAAAAATAAAGCAATACCTAAATATTATAGGACATTCTGTACAGTCAGCGCCAGAAGTGTCTTGACTACAAAGTCTCAAAATGATTTCAAAAGTAGTAGTAGTAAGAGCAAATCGAAATGTTTTATTGATTTCAATTGTATTATTGTCCGAACTAAAAGTGTATACCAAATATCACAACAATCCGTCTGGAAGGAAAACCAAGGCATTAAAATAATTTTGTGCACTTTGTTCTTCAAGTATCGAGCTGACATTGGCTGTACAAGGCAAGAACCAAAGTAGTAGTTTGAATAAAGCCATTTTAATTTTAGGCTACGTACCCACTCGATCTCCAAAATTCTACCCTCTCACAAAAGTACCCACTGGACCCTCACTTTTAGGTCCCACTGGATATAGCATAAGTATGCTAACTATAGAAATCGAATACAGAGGGGAAAATTAATCATCTTGAGCGGGACTTAATCTCGCGATCTTTCCCTTAGAGGCAAAATGCCTTAACACTAGGCTACCGAGACACGTCCGATTTGATTCAAATTTCCCTTCTATTTTTATCCGTCTTTATGGTGACGTTGAAGTCATCCGCCGATGTTTACGAACTGTCGGAACAAAGTTGTAGTGGTTAAAAATAAATAATATATTCGCAAAGTTATAAATTCAGTTCCTTAACCAAAAATCATAGCAATTATGTTTTATTGGAGTTAGGTGAAGATGTTTAGCAATTGTTTCACATGGCTATAACCATGATATCCTAAACGCTTTAAGTTAATGTTCCGAACTTAGTTTGTATTTTATGCATGACTTTGTATGGCCATGGAACTTTGTTTAATTACCTGCTAACAGTAATTACCTATTTCTAATTCAACATTAACGAAACAAACTCCAACAACAAAGTGGAAACATTTAATTTCGTTATTAGGCTTTTAATTATAATTCTAGATTATGATTTCTGATGAGTTTATACTTGAAAGTTATATGTTGGTTATTAAAAAAAAACTTAAGTACATACTTATAAAAATCAATCTTCGAGTGTTATAATCATGGTCAATACTGGTAATTATCAACATCTAAGGATGCCTAAGAAAAGTCGGCCAAGAGACAACCGTAAGTTTTATTGTTGGGGAATTTCAGACCTTAGATTCAAAAGTGCAAAAAAAAAGGCTTACACATGAGAAGATGATGATCAAGATCCAAGCGGCCCAACCTAATTCTATATTACTACTGATATAGATACTCGTATTTTAGGATGAAGAGAAAAATCTCTGTTCAAGTTACTTATTAGGAAAGTGATCAAAAAATATAGGCCAAAAAACTATAAGTTCTTAATAAAGAAGGCCTTAGTTCTTTTCGTCTCTTTTAAAGCGAGGCGTCTTTTTTTTTATTAGGGACAATATTATAATTTTCGATATTCAATAATAAGGCTGGAAAATCAAATACTACATGCTTATTATAAAATTGCTCTGAAAAGTATGTAGATACCATGATTTACCGGAAATTTTAATAATTAATTAATTATTCAAATTGAATCTGTTCTGCAAGCCACAAAAAATCAACCTTGCCAACATATCAATACTTTAAGCATATGTCTTTTAAAGGAAATTCAAAAAATTCAAGAAAATCAGATAAAAATATTCAAAACCCCATTATTGAGCTCAACATCTTAATTCACTGACAATGGACGGAGCTGAACAAAAGCTTTCAATGTGAAATATCGTCTAGGCCTATTGTCCGAACGGTTGATATATTGACTTCTATCAGCAGTCTTCGGTGCAGACACCAGTTTTACATAGAATGAGTTATGATTCGCGGGTCTATAGTTCACGAATTACGCCTCCGCTCTTCGTGGTTCCGTCAAGGTATGAAATCTGGCACGATGTGAAATGGGAAAATATATATTTTATTTATATTCTGATGTACTGCGCTATCTATCAGTATACCTTGCGAAATCGTGCAAAACCATAGGTATTTCTGTAATACCCTCAAAATGTATGTGACAATGAAAGACCTCGCAATAAATCGTTTGAATAGTAGTACTTACAATGAAATCCGTCTTTTCCAGTTGAAAAAAGAAATAAAATATTTTACTAGAGATCATCTAGCAACTGACATGTAGAACCAATTAGCAGCTTAATACGCTCTATATGGCTCGGAGGTATCTCAATGTGTAAAAAATTGTCAGTCATCCTCACTGCCATTGTTAGTATTGTCTAACTTTGCAAGATACGACCCCCTCACTTACTTGATACTGTATACAGGAATAGTTCTTTTTGCTCCCAAGTTCTGTAGGAGTTCTGAAAAAAAGAATTGTTTGCCCCCTTTTTAAACTTCTAATACGATATTAGGCCAGGATCAATGGCTAAATTCTTACCATGGAAATACCTTACCCCATCTGTCACTGCGGATCTAAATAATCCCATTGACATTTAGGGGCTTTTGCCAACCCTGCCTTTCTACTCTAATTCCCCATAACAGTTTATTACTATGGTTTGGGGTTTATTTGCTACCCAATGGCTTGTCAATTCTACGTAATGTGATCATCGCAAAAATTAATTTTTCTTCTAGTTGTGAAAATATGGTATAAAATGAATCCGGTTTCAATTTTCTGGTTTTTCTAGTTAATAAATTGATTGAGCTAAAATTGTTCACATAGAACATACTGTGGTTTCAAATTATTTAGTTTGATAGCTAGTCACGTTCAGAACCTGTTAAACTCTTAACAAAATGAGAAATCTAAAGCGCTTGTATGTGAACCGTGTTTTCATTGTGTTTGTAACACAGCGGAAATAGTGTGGATGCATTATGATATTAACGACAATAATTACTATTTATTTTGTGAAAATAGCTCGTGCGGGTTAACATGGCAAAAAAAAAAATAACCCCCCTCCCGCTTCGCCGCGCCATGCCCCGCTCTCGTCCTGCAGTAGCGTTCGCATCGCAGTGACCGTTGCACATTTTAATTTCGTAATTTTTGTTATTGGATTTTGGTTAAGTTTTATACGTTGTTACACCATGGCACAATAGGACAACTGCTGACACACCAAATCCACCAGTGTAGCAATATTATTACTTTATTGCATCAGCCAACATGAGTGGTTGCATCACCCGACATGGACACAAGGCCTGGCCGCAAAATGCTGACACAACGTGACGAACATCCGACAACCGAAATTACGCAAAACGAAGAAACATGCGCCCACTTCTGATCAATTGCTGATCGCGGTCGTTAGGTCTAGAATTAATTCTAATTAATTGTAAAATCTTAAATAAATTTTTAATAAGTAAATTGGTTTTTTTTAAGTCATCCGTCTGCGGATTCTATAATTGGCGCAGTCGGTAGGATTTCTCGAAGCAGTGCGCGGTGCTTCCATTAGTCTCTCACATCGAACTAGCAGGCTCCGCATAGCCGCTGCGCGTGCTCTCAAGCCCTTGTCGAGAATCCTGAACCATAGAAGCTGCGGCGGTGCATCCAGACATTGATGCTGACTAAGAAGAACCAAGATATGAAACTGTGAGTACACTTGAATCGCTCTTGTGTTGCTTTCCTATGTGTTATTTCCCATTCCAGTCCTAAAGAAATCCGTCAAGATTTTTCATCCTAGGCAATCAGGTACCCCTAGGGCTGGGAAGGATAAGTTTGATTTAGGTAGAAATTTAAGCATAGAATACCCAAGCGCAATGGCTTCACAAGACCCTATTGACGCTATTTTCAAAGCACTTAGGTTAGTCCCGGAATTTGACGGGAACCCTAACGTGCTTACCAGATTTATTGGTCTATGTGACGAACTAATTAAGAGATTTTTAAGTGTAGAACCGGGGCACGAATTAGAGAACCAATCCTTGCTTAATGGCATACTAAACAAAGTCACAGGTAATGCTGCCCGCCTTATAAACTCTAACGGTATCCCGACTGACTGGAATGGCATTCGTACCGCATTAATTAATAACTTTGCAGACCAACGCGACGAAACTGCTCTTTACAATGATCTGTCGCTTTTATCTCAAGGCCAAGGCACGCCACAAGAGTTTTATGAACGTTGCCAAAACTTATTTAGTATAATCATGACATACGTCACCTTACATGATCCTCTGCCTACCACCGTAGAGGCAAAGCGTGCACTTTATAAAAAATTAACACTACAATCGTATATGCGTGGTCTAAAAGACCCATTAGGTTCGCGTATCAGGTGTATGCGTCCTGTATCTATAGAGCAGGCGCTAGAATTTGTGCAGGAAGAAACCAATACATTATACCTGCAACAAAGGAACAATAACTTCCTCGATAAGCCTATGCGACAGCATGCTAATAGTAACATAACTACCCAATTTAGAATGCCAAATAACCAACAGATTACGCCGACACTGTCTAACCCAATAAATTATCCTATGCCGTCACCCGGCCCTTCACGCCAACAACCAGTACAGTATCAGCAGCCGTGGAGGCCCAATAACCCTAATTTTTATCAACCCATACGTGGCCCCTCGCGTACGCAACAAATGTTTCGTGCATTGCCTCCCAATTATAGTCAAAATAATAACGCAAGTGGAATGCCCCCACGTAATGTACCAGGCCCTAGTCGGGCCCCGATGAACCCTGGACCCCAAAGGCCTACCCCAATGAGTGGTGTAAGCCACTACGTAAGCAAGCCCTTGCCTTTTAGGGGACATGATTGGTCCAGATTCGGCAATCCACCCCCAACCAATTACCTTAAGGCACGAGAATTAAATTTAAATGAATGCCCAGACTATGAATACGTGCCTTGTTACGAACAAGACACCGTCTCTTATTACATTGAGCCGGAGTATTATTCTGAACCATGCACTTATTCTGATAGTACTTATTACGCCTACCATTATCCTACGGATATGCCTGCGAATATTGTCGAACCACCTGCGGAAGGTTCCGCGGAGAATTTTCACCAGGACCCACCGTCCGAAAAACCAAAATAGAAATCAACGTTCAATCACAGAGACAATTGCCCTATATCCAAATTACTAACCCGCCATTAAAGTTATTAATAGATACGGGCGCTAACCAGTCCTTTATTAATCCCGAAGCCGTAACCAGATTTTTCCCCTCAGTACCATTAAATTATGAACCGTTCGAGGTAATAAATGTCCATGCCAAAAGACAGTCCGACAATACTATCATATTGCCATGCTTCCCGGAATTTCGCGAACCTGAGAATATTAAATTATTTGTTTACAAATTTCATGACTACTTCGACGGGTTAATCGGTTCTGACTTGTTAAGAAAATGGGAATCGAACATAGACTATAAAAATATGTACCTAAAAACTAGATACGCCAGTAATCCGATAAAGGTTTATAAGTCAGGCGCTGTCAATCTATACGAAGATATGATACCTGCTGGGTCTTCAACATTAATTAACTTACCAATTAACGTATCAGATGGGGATGCTTTCATCCCGGAGCAAACTATTTCTAATTGTATTATAGGTCCGTGTCTCACTACGGTGACTAATAACCGAGGGTTGGTAGAGGTTACGAACCCTGCCCAAAGCGATGTAATCTTCTCTGTCGATCGTCACATTACTGCCGAAACATATACGATAGAATGCAAACGCCCCCAGCAGCTATCCCAACGAGCTAGCGATGTCATTTCAAAGCTACGTACCAGTCACTTGAATCCAGAGGAACGTGCCAACTTAGAGTCATTATGTGCACAATATGCAGACGTCTTTTATATAGAAGGGGAAGCACTAACATTTACTAATCAAATTAAGCACTCAATTAAAACTACCGATGAACTGCCTGTCTACACAAAGAGTTACCGATACCCATACGTACACCGTGAAGAAGTCAGTTGCCAAATAGAGAAAATGCTAGAACAAGGTATTATTAGGCCATCACAGTCAGCGTGGAGTTCACCAATTTGGGTTGTACCTAAGAAAGCAGATGCTTCGGGTAAAACCAAATGGAGACTCGTCGTCGACTTTAGGAAACTAAACGAAAAAACCATCGACGATAAATATCCGATTCCGAACATTGCCGATATCTTAGACAAACTAGGTAACTGCCAGTACTTCACCACCCTAGATCTAGCTAGCGGATTCTATCAGGTGGAAATGGACCCTCACGATATTCCGAAAACTGCTTTCAACGTCGAGCACGGCCATTTTGAATTCTTGAGAATGCCCATGGGGTTGAAAAACTCACCCTCCACATTCCAAAGGGTTATGGATAACGTGCTTCGAGGTTTACAAAACGTTATATGTCTGGTCTACCTGGACGACGTAGTTATTTTCAGCACATCGCTCCAGGAGCATATAATTAACCTAGAAAAGGTATTTCAGAGATTACGGGAATCTAACTTTAAAATTCAATTAGACAAATCTGAGTTCCTAAAGTTGGAAACCGCATATCTTGCTCATGTAATCAGCAAAGACGGTATAAAGCCCAATCCAGACAAAATAACCGCTATACAAAATTACCCAATACCCAAATCACCGACAGAAATTAAACGATTTTTAGGTTTACTTGGATATTACCGTAAGTTCATTCCAGATTTTGCACGAATAACGAAACCCCTAACACAGTGTTTAAAGAAAGGCTCAAAGATAACTTTTAGCACAGACTACGTTAACTGTTTTGAAAAATGTAAAACTCTTTTAACCAATGACCCAATCCTTCAATATCCCGATTTCACCAAGGAATTCATACTTACTACAGACGCCTCAAATTTGGCCATTGGAGCTGTTCTCTCCCAAGGAACAGTAGGGAGCGACAAACCCATAGCTTACGCATCACGCACTCTGAACACCAGCGAGATTAACTATAGTACCATAGAGAAGGAGTTGCTTGCGATTGTATGGGCAACCAAGTACTTTCGTCCGTACTTATTCGGTCGCAAATTTAAGATTATAACAGACCACAAGCCTTTACAGTGGGTTATGAGTCTAAAAGAGCCAAATTCTAGATTAACACGTTGGCGACTAAGACTTAGCGAATATAACTTCACCGTAATTTACAAGCAAGGCAAGTCCAACACTAATGCCGATGCCTTGTCAAGAATAGAACTTCTTAACGAAGAAGCTAGTTCAGTAATAGTTAACCCTTCTATTAACCAGCCCTCTCTAGATGAATCTAGAACTCTGACAGTACATACAGATGCCGAAAACCCAATTTTAGAAGTACCAATTACCGACGACCCCCTAAATAAATTTAATAGACAAATACATTTTACGGTTGTAGATAACTTTAAAGGCAGGACCTCGGTCACAAAACCATTCGAGACGCATACCCGAACATCCATTCAGTTAACTAGGAATAACTTAGAATCGGACATCGTAAACGCGATCAAAGAATATGTTAACCCCAAAGTTAGAACAGGAATATTAATTACACCAGCTTTAGAAATGTACTCAATAATTCCAATTATACAAAATCACTTCAAAAGTTCGTCAATGAATTTAGTATTATCTAAAAGAGAGCTTGTCAATGTTAAAGAATATCTACGCCAACAGGAAATGATTCAGAAGTACCACGAGGGTAAAACAAATCATCGTGGTATAGATGAATGTTATCTCGCATTATCCCGACAGTATTATTGGCCCAAAATGAAAGATCAAATAGCGAAATACATAAATGAGTGTACCATATGTGGTCAAGGCAAATATGAACGTCATCCGATTAAACAACAACTCAACTTAGTTCCTCCGCCGACCAAGCCTTTTGAAGTAATACATCTTGATTTATTCACTGTGGAAACCGAAAAGTTTTTAACTATAATAGATTCCTTTTCTAAGTATGCTCAAGCATACCACCTAAGGGACGCTACAGCTGTAAGTGTCATTCAGGCTTTGTTAATATTTTGTACCCATCACGGTCTACCATTAACATTAGTGACTGATCGTGGCACCGAATTTACTAACCAGTTATTTTCAGAATTTACTAGACTACATGGCATACAACATCATAAGATACTAGCTCATTCACCTAATGAAAATGGTATGGTCGAACGCCTACATTCCACACTATTGGAGCATCTAAGAATATTAAAATTAACACATCGTAACGATTCCGCTATAAACTTAATGCCCTATGCAATTTTAGCGTATAATAGTAGCATCCATAGCCTCACCAAATGCAGACCCCTAGAAATCATTAGCGGTCACTTTGATCCCCGAGATCCATTAAATATTAATATTACTGAACACCTGGTGCAACAGTATATTCAAAACCACCGTTCTAAAATGAACAAGATGTACGAACTTATAAGCGAAAATTCGCTAAATCGTAGAATAGATATTATAGAGAATTTGAACAAAACCCGCGAACCTGAACAGTCTTATACACCTGAGCAACAAATATTCATTAAGAACCCTTTAGCTAGTCGTCAAAAACTGGCGCCACGTTTTACATCCGACACTGTACTCGCAGACTTACCGATACATATTTACACTAAGAAAAAACGTGGTCCTGTGGCCAAATCCCGACTAAAAAGGGTCCCTAAAAGTGCAAAATTGTTACAGGATGGCCCTGATGCTGTTCCTGCAAACGATAACCGCACAAGAGGTAATACTTGAAAGCCTGGACAATGGACCAGGACTTCTCCCTTTTAAATTAGGTCCTACTAAAATTGTTTCCCATTACCACTCCTTTTTGCAACCTATTGACTTAACTAATATAGCATCCAAAGTATCTGCTGTGAAAGCTCAATTAAACCATATCAGACCTCTAATTAACAATAGCACTCAGTCTATATATGAACCTCATATCGGATACCTTGATAGTAAGTTAGATGAAATCTCAGAGCAATTACAAACGTTTACTTCAACTCGTGTCAAAAGAGGACTTATAGATGGTCTAGGATCAGTCATAAAGAGCATATCTGGTAATTTAGATTATACCGACGCAATAAAATATGACAATGCCATTAAAGTACTCGAGGATGACCAACAAGAGTTAGCATTGCAATTTAACCACCATATAACTTTAAACAAGGAATGGATATCAGAAAATTCAAAAGTATTAGATAGTATTATTGAAAATCAAAGTAAAATTACCGAAAAGGTCAATGAAATTGCTAATACCACAAGTAAAGCTCGTACAGACTTTACGCACTTCGCCCATCTGGCCCAATTATTCTTAATACTGGGGGACAATATAGAGGAACTATCTGACGAACTGATACGAATTGAAAACCTATTGGCTTTTATTCATACTAATAGCCCAAATCATTCTATGTTGAACTTAGAAGCTCTAAGGGCTATGTTAACTAAAATTCGCAGCTTATATAATAGGGAAGAAACGTTAGACATAAGTGTAAGGGATTACTTTGATATTATTAAGTTGGGGTCTTATTATAGTGTTGATAGTATAGTTATAGTATTTAAGATACCAATCTTCTTGCCTAGTACCTATGACCTGTACAAACTGTCCATAATTCCTAACAAGAACCAAGAAATCCTTATACCACCCTCTCCTTATATAGTGATGCATGAGTCAGATTTCATGTACATAGAGACAGAATGTCCGAAAGCGAATACTTGGTACATCTGCGAGAAGAAATACAGCCTAAGTCAACGAGCTCAAGCGGACTGCATTCAACAGCTGATAGCGACGCAGAAAATCGACGCCACATGCAAATTTACACCGGTCGTACTCAACAAAGAAGCAGTAGAACAGTTGGACGAAAAACACTACACTATTTCGTTCCCAAAAGCTACCAAGGTCCAAACGTCGTGTGCGAGAAATGTCTATGAGACCTTACGAGGAAGCTTTTTGGTTGTATTACCTATGGGATGTTACCTACGTACAGCTGAACTTACCATCGCAAACTCCAATGACCATACAAGAGGACACGTCCTGAAAATCATAGATACACCATTACCGGATTCCGAAGATCTTGACTCCCTAGAGCCAGTGCTAACTCTAAACTCGATTAGCTTGGAAAACCTACACTCTAGCAATGCCAAAGTTGCGATTCAACCTCGTGCAAGTCTAAAGAAAACTCAAGATGCAACACTGTACCATACTACAATACCCATGTACACCATGATGTTGGGAGCAACGTCACTTATCGGATATATTCTCACACGAAGATATTTGGCAAAAACTAAAGAGAGCAAAAATGAACATAACCAAAACGGTACTCCGGAGATAGCCACCACAGAATCCACTACAACAGATCACTACTCAGCATTATTTTCGACCAAAGTACTCAAATAAGTGCTGATCTACGGCGGGAGGTGTTACACCATGGCACAATAGGACAACTGCTGACACACCAAATCCACCAGTGTAGCAATATTATTACTTTATTGCATCAGCCAACATGAGTGGTTGCATCACCCGACATGGACACAAGGCCTGGCCGCAAAATGCTGACACAACGTGACGAACATCCGACAACCGAAATTACGCAAAACGAAGAAACATGCGCCCACTTCTGATCAATCGCTGATCGCGGTCGTTAGGTCTAGAATTAATTCTAATTAATTGTAAAATCTTAAATAAATTTTTAATAAGTAAATTGGTTTTTTTTAAGTCATCCGTCTGCGGATTCTATAATTGAAGAGCTGTTATTATGGAACATTATTATTGTTAGATTAATAACAGTATCAAAATTTTTACAGTATGTACCGACGTATATTGAAAGATCAGCATAGTAAATGTTATCTTACTATTATTAGAAATTCTCGTATTGTTCAGTTCGGTAGGGGTAAGAGTATTCTTCTAACCTAATCTATGCGTCAAATCAACCATAACCATACGGTCTTTGTGTTAGGTTACTTATGAAAATACACGACGAAATAGTAGGGCCGTAGTTTGGGAATAACTGAAGACTTGTTTAAAGTAGTTGTCCTTCAGATATTGTTCTGTTAGATGCTGGCAATTAGTAACAATAATATCAATGGACACTGACGTTTGACGAACAGCCTAGGATACAAGCTGGCTAACCAGATACATACGGCAACGTAGTATATACATAGAAAACATATTAAGAAAACGTGGATTTTATGTATCTTCAAAATTACTCAGTATATTAGTATAATAGACTTAATTATTCACTTTATCAATAGACATTTGGTTTGTGACTAATTTCATGCTTTTATAGTAACAACTTTGCTTTTAATGATACCTTCAACCCCTTTTAAATGGTTATTTGATTTATAGATTTATACATTGAGTTCGAATCTATTTATATATAATCGATACCTATGGCACAGAATAGATAATACTCGTAGTACTACTTATAGGCTGATCAAGTAGACGATTTTGTTTGAACCTAAATACCATTTATATGGTAAGCAACCATTGAAGAAGGTTTGTTTGAAATTTAACCTTGTTCAATAGATGTAGTTGTAATGTAGAAGTCTATCACCAATTGTTCTGATACTTGGTACACTCGTTTAGAACACAAACACAAAGAATAATACAATTGAAATCAATAAAAACTCAAAATGATCTTAAAACTCTGGTATTAATAGCAAATAATACGAGAGTTTTAAAATCATTTTGGGACTTCCTCGTCAAGATATTTATGACTCTGACTGTACGAAGGATACGTTAAAGTGCCAAATGGCACTATAATCTTTCATTATTCACTACAATATTTTATTATTCAAAACCGAGAAAAGCCGCTTGTTATTATGTGTTTATGAACGATAAATAACATTAAAAATGTATTTACGAAAGTAAGTGTAAGTCTATATGAATTACATGTGTTCATATCTTTCATTATGCCAAGTGCACGGTTTGAGATGAAGTCTTGTTCAATCAAACTAAAGAAACTAGCACTGCCAAGCCTGGCAGGCATTACATTTATTCTATTTTAACATTTACTGCTAAAGAAAGTTCTATTTTCTATTTCCATTCGTATTAAATTTCATCGTAATATCATTTGAGTACTTCATTATTATTGTTAAGGCTTACTGAAACAGTTTTCTCTCACTATACTCGTATATTGTTACTCTTAAGTTACAATCCTTCGTGGGATTACTGAAGACAATAATCTGAAGTCTGTTGAGGCTTTGTTCGCTCTTACTTCGTTTTTCTGTTACCTTAGTAACTAAATACTTATCATCAGATTTGTAATACGAAGAAGAAAAGAACGTTTTTTTTAAATGATAATAATTCGGTAAAATTGAAAGTTTTTAGAACGACTGTTGGATTTTCAAATAATTATTATAATCGATTTAAAATAAAAATGTAGATATTTAATTGGTGTAGCCAATTTAAAATCTTCATAATCATTTATGCCTATTAGTCACTGAGTAACATATTAAAGTTTTTTCACACAAACCTCTGAATCGTTTTCCTACCAATTATTATAATCATACGGTAAGCAATGTCAATGAAGGCAGAGGCTTTTAGCAGGGATTATAACCTGTTAAGAAGTCTAAAGAAGAATGCCCAGTAATAGTTTCTTTTTAGAATACCTAAATAAAAGTGTATGGCTACCTCTACCTGACAGCCTCTGTGGCGTGGCGGCAGTGCACGCGACTGCCACGCAGGAGGTGCTCCTGCGTGGCAGTCGCGTGCACTGCCGCCACGCCACAGAGGCTGTCACAGAGGCTGTGACAGCTGGCACAGAGGTTCGATTCCCGCTCAGTGCAAATATTTCTATGCATGAATATGGCTATTTGCATTGGTCTGGGTGTTACTATGTATAATATGTATGTATTTACAAAAAAAAGTATATAAGTATGTTTATCCGCATTCTGGATTCCATAACACAAGCTATAAAAGCTTACCATGGGTCTGCTAGATAGCGTTGTGTAGAATGTTGTGGAATATTTATGTATTTATTTATTTATTTACCTAAGTGAATTGATAAATAATGTAATTTTTTTTTACAATCTTTTAATTCACTCGAAAAAATCGAATGTGGCGTTTAAACTTTGATATAATTCGTGGTGTAATTGTTTTTAATTGTCTTCCTACTCTAATGCACTTAACATAGATAGTTTAAATGGATTAGGAATAATGTTGTTGAGATAGAAGAAGATACATGTAAATACTGACGGTAACAATAAGTTTATCAGGAACTTTTTAGAACATTTATCAGAGATTTTATTTATAACAAGCTAAATGTAAATAAATCAAAATAATTCAGTTATTGAAAATCAGTAAATGAGAATTATTTTAATTGACAAAACACAATGACTTTTGCATTTCGAATTATCTAAATCTAGGTAGGGTACGTTCGTGGAGAACGCTTGTAACACAATCACCGTGTGTTGGAAATATTACTTCTATCTTATTTGAATTAAGCCATGTTCATCCATGTAATGATTAGCACTTTTTGGCCAAATTTGATTTGACAGATTAATGGACATTTGCTTCAAAACTAATCTCTAATTTGAACAGCATAGCGAAGAATGAGAAAAAATCCCATAAAATAACAGAATATTTATTATTTCAGATGATCGTACATATCAGTTCAATTTAATATCCGATTTTCGCTGTTGTATAAAATTATTTGTTACGAAACGGGGCGGTCCATTTGAGCAATCTCCTTTAGAAACAAGTAATAAAATCTTTGAACAGTCTTAAGATTATACAGATTATTTAACTTAAATAAGCTACCTGTATGTTAAAAACAGTTTAAATTGACTACTTACTAAACGCAAACCTACGAAAAAACAGCCCTCAATTTTCAAATCTTATCAAAGATCTTTTGGTTCACAGTTCTAAAGGCAGAAATTTGAAGCAATTCCATTAGAGATCTTTGTGCGCCGAAAATATCACTGATACAAACAGTTTTGTGAATACTTTTCCTCATCTTTATTCTGTCGTATCTGGCCTTATCAACGCAATCCTCAATACCAAATTTAAGTATTATAACTCTGTTACTACATTCGCAGTCACGTTCTGTTTTTTTTCATAAATTCTTGAATAAATACAACTGTTCTTCTTTACTTGCATTATTATATCCTTACTACGAAATTCAATTTCTTTGTTAGTAATTTTGCTTTCTTGGCGTTTCTATGATTGACTTTGCAAGTTCAACGTCTTACTCAATGTATCAGATTTATAATTCAATACCATGTAACTAGTTTAATGTAGGTATATTCTAAGCATGTAAACGTTTAGAACAACGCTTGGATGCCCAGAGCATAATTTATCATAAGAGAGGGAGTTAATTTTAAATGTTTTAGTAATATTGTTATTCATAACAATCAAATAACATAATTATAATTTTGAAAAGAAAAACGGTTGACAGATTAAATATAACTAGTCTGTGATTTAGATGCACGGAAGTATATCAAACCAGGTTCAAGATAATGATATAATGAATTATTAATTAATCATTAATTAATGAATATATTGATCAATTATTTATCTGCTGGCCATGCTCCTGTTTAATTAATATTATTATCATTCGTGTGTCTATTTCAATTACATACATTTTACTCTGAAACATGAGGATTACGTACTCTCCTTTTACTTATAAATTGATTTATCTTGACTTATACATATAAGAACGCTTGCCGTCTAAACCCCAATATCGTACTGAGGACATTATAGCATTAAGTTTTACAATATTTTATTACGATTACCTCCTCCATATTATACATACTAGCTACGAAGGCTTTTGTGTTACGTTTCGAAGTTTTGGGACTAAAATCTATCAAAGACTGCTAGTGTTAAAGTTTTTACACGAGGGTCATAATAAGAATAATTTCGCTTAAGTTGCTTGATCTGTAGAAATCTACCAGTAACATATATATTATCGGAATTATATTGCCTTTCTTATCAAATCTATGTCTTTTTCATCCTGTAGTCAATCATTCATCATGTATTTAACTTATCCAATAGCCAATGGGGGCTTCGCCCCTCGCTGTGTACTCTTCTTACCAGTATTGCCTACACTTAATTTTATGAGATTGGACATGTCTCACGCACAGCTAAGTATCCGACTGGTTCACTAAAATGATATTGACCATTAATTAATCTCCCAATTAATTGGTTCACAAAAAGAATCTGGTCTCGATACAAAGTAGTAGCTGATTGTTCCGTAAAATGTACAAACAAAATTACAAACCGATTCAGGTAGTTCCAAATCACGCCCATAACTTGAGCCTTAATTGCAATTAAAAGATAATAACGAAAGAAACTAAATATTTCAAGTGTTCAAGGTACTTCATCAAGCAGCTTTTAATTTTGCAGGTTTTTTGCTAGCAACAGGATATTTACCCGTGACTTCATTTATCAAAGTTGAACGGTCAAACAATTTACTTTCGACTTCTAACTAACCGAGAACAAATAGTAGGTGCTCGAGACAGTACGCGAAGAGTCAAAGGGTTGTTTACACTTTCAAGATACAAAGAAATTATTTGATTTCACGCAGCCTCGAGGTCGAGCGAGTTCAATTGATTTTGCATTGTTTTACATTCATGTGAATAGTTTTGGAACTATCCTAGCAAGAATATGGCAAAGGAGGAAATGGTTGGAAATAGTTCATGAAAGGTGTTATCACAGCTCTAGTGTTATAGGTATTTGTTAATCAGGAAACTTAAATAGAAACCGTTATTTTTGCGTTGATTAATTTATGGCGGTTTGTTAAAATTGTCTACATGTCCTTGATTTTTTAACGGAATATTATTAATTGCACACCAAATAAATAATCACATATCAATATATTTTCCTCTTCCCCCGGACCGCCATTTGGTGTAGACGTGTAACAGACATTTATACTTTTTTATTTTCAAATTTAAATGGTAAAATAAATAAAATTTATCTCAGATAATTCCGTCACAAAAATAGGAGTGCATAGCTTTTGAGGAAGTTTATATTACAAACGTCATACAAACGACGTGGTATCGGTTGATCTCCACAGAGCTGCTTGCATCCTAGTATTTTTCAAGACGCCTTGCCTATAATAAGGTATCGTACACAGCTTTTGTTTTCAACCATCAAATCAGAACTTTCCTGGCGACGCCATTGTTGTGTTTCAAAAAAGGTCAACGCCCCCTGCGCATGAGTGACGCAATTGTCTCCGCCCACTACCGCAGATTATTGGATGCAACTGTTGAGTGTCACAGTGTGCGTTAGCTCAAGAACTGGATTTCTTCATTGTGATTATTGACTCCTAGTACCTATCACACGACACAATCAGAAACTACTCATCGCACAATTTATATCTATTAGTGGCACTTTTGACCGAGTTGTAACTGGTCATAGATTAAATTGTAAATTACATACTTTGTTATAATCGAAATACGCTTAGAAGACAATTATTAAAATGGAAGACATGGCATCTAAATCTGTCTCGGAAATGAGCACCAACACTCAAGGGGAGTTTTACACTCCGCCCAATTATACTGCTATACGAAACAAAAGGCCCCGGGAACACGATTTTGAAGCCGATCTCCGTGCTTTTAAAGAAGAAATGAAAGACCTGATATCAACATCTATGGCACACCAGCAGTCTGAATTAAGCAAAATACACCCTACCCTAATAGAAATTAAGAACACGAACAGTAGTATAGAAAATTCTGTATCGTTTCTGTCTACCCAAAATGAAGAGCTTAAAAAGAAACTAGAACGATTAGAAAGCCAGTCTAAGAAGGATAGTGAATATATTATTATACTAGAGGAAAAGATCGAAGAACTTCAGCGAGAAAGTCGAAAGGCTTGTATAGAAATAAAAAATGTTCCTAAATCTGCCAAAGAGTCAAAGGAAGACTTAATTAAGATGGCAATAAACTTATCAAGTTCTGTGGAGTGTAAAATTGAAAAAACTGAAATTAGCGATATATACCGAGTGCAGAAAAAACGAAACAACAGCAACAACGGCCCAATCATTCTCGAACTCACGACAACTATGCTCAAAGTCGACCTAATAAATTCTGCCAAATATTTTAATAGAACGCACAAGGAGAAGCTTTGTACTAAGCATCTTGGTTTTCGTAAGGACGAGTACACACCTATATTTGTGACCGAACACCTCACAACGAAAGGAGCCCGCTTACACTTCCTCGCACGAGACCTAGCAAAGTCAAAGAATTATAAATTCTGCTGGACTTCCTTCGGTAGGATCTATCTCAAAAAGGATGAAACATCATCTACTATTGTCATCAAAAGTGAAACACAAATCAACAACCTTATGCAACTTCAATGACTATTTAGTCCCGTATCCTACGCCGTTACAACTATTTTCGCATGCATTTTCTATTTATTTGTAGACTTTAAGATTTTCACTATTTTAAGTCATAGATTTTTACACCTACTTCTTATGTCTGGTTCTAGTAAAAAATATCACAACACATTGCTAGTAACAATGTGTTGTGATAATAAGTTAGAAAAAGAAATTAGTTTGGCATATATTTGCTATATTGTGAATAGGTTTAATCATGTTCTTGTTACGAATAATACTTTCTACTGTTATAAGTTAAAAATTTGTTTATTAACTCACACATATACACACAAGCTCGAATGCTCCACACTTACACACACATTATTACATACAACGTACAAATCCTCATGCATGAATGCTCATCACCTCTTGAGTAATTTACTTTTTTATACAATGGTGATGATTAGCGGTCCCCTAGATATAAAAAATAATGGATAGCACTCTTCTAGCCCTTAATGACATAGACAATACGGATATAGCTCAGGTATTCGAATATTCAACTACTGAATTTGTGAAGCAAATTGAATATCATAATGGTGACTTTTCCATTATATCACAAAATATCAGGAGTATCTACACTAATTTTGACGACCTACAACTTAATTTGGCGAACCCTAAAACTGACATTGATGTCCTTGTTATCAGCGAATGTAGATTAAACACAGATAAGCCTATACCGCAACTAAGTAATTATACATCATATCAATCAACTAATCACGTAAATAGTGCAGATGGTGTTGTTGTATACGTTAAAAACTCGTATAATGCCACCGTAAGAGAAATAATTTTAACTGATGCATCTTGCTTACAAATAAACATCTCTAATGATCTTGTTATTTTGGGAATCTATAGATCTCCTTCAACCGAAAACGCTGCTGACTTTATAGACTCTCTAAGTCAGCAACTCAACTTAATAAACTTAAACCAAACTGTTGTAATTACCGGAGACATAAATATAAATACAATTTACAGATATAAAGAACGTACCTACGAGCGATCTAATAGATTAAATTATTTGAATATGTTATCCACGCATGGACTGCTCCCTGGGCACTTTGTGCCTACCAGAGAAATAAATTGTTTAGACCATTTTAATATAAAACTAAACCAACAATATCAAACAGCAACTATAGTGGTTCTACACTTAACTATAACGGACCATCGTATGATCTATTTGAAAATAACTAAACAGGTCAAATGCAGTATACCAACTAAAACTAAAACTACAATTAATTTCGATCAAGCCCTTGCTAACCTCAAAAACTGTAATCTAACTGAGTTATATAGAGAAACTAATCCAAACACCCTTACACATAGTCTAATTCACACACTTCAAAACTGTTTAAAAGCTGCCACTTCTGTTATCACTGTTCCCTTGAAATATAGGATGATCAAGCCATGGATGACCTCTGGTCTACTGCGCTGTATTTTTAACCGTAACAACATGCAAAGGAGATTACGTCAAGAGCCGTTTAACGAAGTTTTAAAAATCACTTACAAACGATACCGTAACTTTTGTAACTGTTTAATTAAAAAACAAAAACGAAAATTTGACAGAGACCAATTATGTAAATTTCAAAAAAACCCAAAGAAACTATGGTCTACAATAAACAACATCACTCAACGAAAACAAAATAAATCTAAAAATACTGATTTGTTAGAGCTTTCTGGTTGTCCTCAGGAGTCTATAGATTCAGTAAACACTTATTTCGCTAACATAGGCCTCACTTTAGCTAATAAAATACAATCTAGTAATTGTCACATGCAATATCTTACCACTAGAGAATCAAGACATCCTCCCTTATCTTCATTTGCACTATATAACACAGATCCCCATGAAGTGTGCTCGATAATTAAGACGTTAAAAAGTGACAGTGCCCCAGGCTGGGATAAAATACCAGTTAGTTTTTTTAAAATAGCTCACTTCCTAGTCTCCCCAATAATATCACACCTAGCTAACCTCTGCTTCGAACAGGGTATTTATCCTTCCGCTTTGAAACAAGCACTCATAACGCCTGTGTATAAGAGTGGAGACCGAACTGACATATCAAATTACAGGCCAATATCTGTCCTTCCATCAATCTCAAAAATAATTGAAAGGCTCGTAAATGCGCGGTTAATAAGATACTTAACTAACCACAACATACTATCTCCATCACAGTACGGCTTCAGAAGTGGCAAGTCTACAGAGGATGCGGTCATGGCGCTTGCTTCCACTGTTGTGGAAAAAGTTGACAGACGGGGAAAGTGCCTTGCGGTATTTTTAGATATAAAAAAAAGCATTTGACACGGTCTCTGTTCCCATTCTTATCCGTAGACTTGAAGACATAGGAATAAGAGGGTCACCACTTGAATTGTTTAGGGACTATCTCAGTAACCGAAAGCAACTGGTCAAAATTGGTGACATCATTAGTGCCGAGGAAATAGTCTCGTATGGTGTTGGACAGGGCAGTGTGCTCGGTCCGACATTGTTTCTTATTTATATTAATAACCTATGTAATATAAAACTAAAAGGTGGCCATGTATACTCATATGCTGATGACACAGCTATTGTGTTCGCAGATAGGTCCTGGAATGGAGTACAAAAACTAGCACAGACTGGTTTAGCAGAGGTAGCTTCATGGCTTGATCAAAATCTTCTTACCTTAAACGCGTCAAAAACTAACTATATCTGTTTTACTAAGTATATCAACACTCAACCTCCTACTGGATTCGAAATAAAAATTCACAAATGTAATAATCTGGCTAATTCTAGTTGCACATGTCACGTTATCGCCAAAGTAGAAAACACGAAATACCTCGGGGTAATGGTTGACCAGCGTTTATCTTGGTACATGCATACCGAACTAATAATGAACAGAGTTAGAAAATTAATCTGGACTTTTAAAACACTACGCCATGTAACCACTAAGGAGCTGCTAATTCAAATTTATATTTCATTAGGCCAATCAATCTTAACCTACTGCTTACCAGTATGGGGAGGGGCAAACAAAACAAAATTTCTGGATCTAGAGAGGGCTCAGCGCACCCTTCTAAAAGTGATGCTATTTAAACCACGGAGATTCCCAACAGACAGTCTTTATCTGGCTGCTAATGTCTTATCGGTAAGAAAACTATACATGTTACACATCATTATCAAAAAACATAAATCACTGCCTTATGACTCATCAAAAGAAACTGGTAGAAGAAACTATGCTGTAGCTCCCACAATCACAGTTAAATCGGAATATGCTGCTCGACAATACCAACGACAAGCCTCATTTCAATACATAACGGTTAACAAAGAGTTACACATTTACCCTCAGTCACTCAAAGAGTGCAATAATACACTAACTGAATGGCTCAAACTACTTAGCTATGATGAAGTAGAAAATATGATAGATAAAGCCTAATTCGTGGAGCCTTATACGAAACTATGTATAAATCTAATACTATAACAAACTATTTCTAATATTATGAATAAACACATTAATTATGCATTATAACACACACACACACACACACACACACGCACACACACACACACACACGCACACGCACACACACACACACACACACACACACACACACACACACACACACACACACACACACACACGCGCGCACACACACACGCACGCACACACACACGCACGCACACACACACACACACACAACGATTATATCTGTAATATCAAGTACCTACTAAGTGACGGTTCCTCAGAGGAGCGGGGTCATCTATCACAAGCATATGTTTGCTTAAAAGTTGACCTCAATAACTACAATGATTTGTGTACTATTCTAGAAAATGGAAATAAACATTTTTATTTTTATTTATTTATTTTATTATATGCTTTTTAAATCAAATAAATTACTTTACTACAAATATACTGAATGTTTAACAAAACTAGTACTGCAGAAAAAATTAAAATATACATCAGCATGACATTAGTTTTATCCTCATAATGCGATACAAATAAATTTATTTAAGTACAAAAATTATAAATGTTTATCAAAAATACTAATTGCACAGCAAATTAACTAGTGCGCATGTAGAAGATACTCATTGTCAAAGTAAAATATCTATACGAGTAGCATGTATACTAAGTAATTAAGTTCAGAATGATCACCACCCACCCCGAAATGGATAGGTTAGGTTAGAAGACTAAGGCGGGAGCGAAGCGAAGCGGAGCTCCCGCCTTGTGTCTTCGCGGCTATTTTTTTTTATAAGCAAGTAAGTAGTTTGTTTGTGCTCAATCAGTATTTTTGATGTGAATTTGGATTATTTTGTCGTGCATTAGCAGCATTAGCAGTGCATTAATAAAACTACTTTGCATTAAGATAAACAGCCGTACGTTACGAAAATAAATTGAAGTCTTCTTCTTCTTCTTCGTGTCAGTGGCAACAATTTAAATACTGTGTGTGTGAAGTGTGTTTTCTAATACTTTTGAGTTGAGTATTCGGCTGTGCAATCAGTAATTTTGATGGAAATTTGGATTATTATTTCATAAAAAAAGTATTTTATTTAATTTGCGTTTAAATACCACCCTTTTTTAACTACTCATTATTTATAACTATTGTTTGACAGCCTCCGTGGCGTGATAGTGAAGGCGACTGTTACACGGGTGGGTGCCGGTTCTATTCCCGCTTAGTGCAAATATTTGTATGCATGAATATGGCTATTTGCATTGATCTGGGTGTTTGTATGCAGTATGTATTTACAAAAAATAAGTATCTATGTATGTTTATCCGCATTCTTGGTGCCATTACACCAGCCAGTTAAGCTATGCTTGCCATGGGTATAGATTGCGTTGTGTAGAATGTTGTGGAATATTTATTTATTAATTTATAACATAGTTTTTTTTTTATTCATATCTGGTATTCGAACACATACAGGAAGATGAGAGTGTTTGATAGATACATATGAGATTTTTAGGTAAGTTTATTTATTATTGATATTTGACAATATTTAAAGTCCTTATTTTGTTGACAGTACCTACTAAGGTTTGAGTGTATGTTGGACTAAATTGTACGAGCATGTCTTATTCTTCTCTTTTATTTTTCTGTACTTCTAAATTGCTGAAACCTAAGTACAGTTGAATTGTAATTCGAGTTATTTCAAGTTTATTTCACATCACTTCAAATGCAACGGATAATTTCACTCCAGTAATGATTTCGGCATGTCAATTTGAATACACGATCGAGACACTCCAAAAGCTTTTTGAAGCACTAACCCTATTAGGATGTCCTTTTACAAGTCGCTTAGAGTTTATTATTCTATAACATAGGTTTAAGACCTTTTAAGGTATTTGTGGTCTGAATAGTCCAAGGGGATTTTAGGAGTTTTAGGACCATCTTTCTAAGTGCTTTAATTTCATCTGAACTTATATTTAAATTCATTAATTCTAATGTAAATGTAATGTAAAATGCTACTGTCTATGTCTGGGTAGGCTGGGTACCAGATGTACCTTATATGATCCAGGGCTTAGTATAGGCGGGGAAAACGTTTCGACTATATCCGAAACCGTGCCTTTTAAATTTCTCGGAAGAAAAATAGATAACAGAGGTTGCACTCCAGCTTTAGAAGAAGTAATTAATAACTTCATTATCGATATAAAAAAGGTAGATCAACAGCCACTAAGTAATGTTAAAAAAGCGTGGATTTACGACAACTATTTAACCTCGCGTCTTAACTGGCCGTTTCTTGTTTATGATATAAGCCAGAGCCTCCTCAAAAAACTAGATGGTAATGTTACGAAGACATTGAAGTCGTAGCTGGGGCTAGCTCAGTCGGCAGACCCATCGACATTATATAGAGCCTCAAATAACTTTGGAATGACGTTCAAGAAACTATCGGAACTCTATAAACATCTAAGAGTAACTAAAATGCACGTCCTAGCGAAATCAAAAGACGAAATCGTGCAAGCTCTTCCAAAAGACCAAAGTACTAAAGAGCTCGAGTCGCGCCTCCAATTCCATAAAAAATTCATGATAGGCTCGCAGACTGGTAGGGTAGGTTTGGGTAATACTAGGAGGCAGTCAGACAAAGACATAACAAAATCTTTTCTTCAAGTAGATGAAAATAATACCTACAAAGTGCACGCAATGAACCTAGAAATACAAAACGAATGGTTAACACTGGGTGAATTTTGTATTCCCATAGCCTTAAAATGGCGTACCTTAATATAGGACTGGTCACCGGCTCTCCTTAAATTCTATCTCAATGCATTCCAGTTGACCCTCCCCGACCAAAGCAATCTTGTCAGATGGGGAAAAGCCACAGATAAAACATGTAACTCATGTGGTGAAGCAATTGGTACTGCTAGGCACCTACTGGTGGGTTGTAGGACGCTATTAGACCGGGGTCATTACTCGCGCCGACATGATAAGGCATTAGAAATCGTACGTGAGGCGGTAAGTTTGGCGGTAGCTAGAGCGAAAAAGGGTTTAACCACAAACCAAAGAAATGACGTCGCGTTTGTAAAGGAAGGCTGCTCAAAAAAGACAAATCAAAAGCCGTACTCAATTTTGATAGCAGCCGCTGATTGGACATTACTCACAGATTCGTATGAGAAACACTATAAAATACCGAAGGATGTTTGTGCCTCGTCATCCAGACTCGATATATTCCTATTTTCAAAACAGCAAAAGCGTGCAGTACTAGTAGAACTCACAGTACCGTGGGAAACTAACATACCTAAAGACCACTCTATAAAAATAAACAAATACTTTGACCTGACCAACGAGTTAACCAAAAATGGCTATGTGGTTAAACTCTACGCCGTGGAAGTAGGAGCAAGGGGAATTCCAGCTAAATCCCTGTATAACTTATTTAAAGACCTCGGATTGCCAAGAGCTTCAGTAAGCTCTTTACTCAAACGAATATCTAAAACGGCGTTGATAGGATCTTACCAAATTTGGATAGGTAGAGGGGGGAACACGACTGACGGTGGAGGTGAGCGCTGATGCATCACAAGGTGGCCACCCTAAACCTACATCTGGGTCGCAAGTCCCAGGCGCCGTCACAGTGTTCCTCTCTGTACCACGCCATGGACCCGGCGACCGCACGGTGAATCCATGGAATGCTAAGAACCGGATCTCATCTCTGTCTAGAAAAAGTAAATTAAAGCAAAATTGGTTTTATCTTTGGGCTATGTAGAGAGAAAGAAATAAGTCCAAGCTTACGTCATAATAATAACCTTTTAATCCCTAATCTATATATATTCCATTTATATTTTTTAGTTTAACTAAAACAAAAGGGTGATAACAAAGGAGGCACGGTCTAACGGGGTTTCTATCCAACTTGTAACCCAACTGAGAACAACAGCCAAACAATACTTTTTACTTATTGTTGTGTTCACGCTGGTGAGCAGGGTTCAGCAGAGTTTCTTGGGAATGATGTCGGAACAGTGCGAATGACTGGTAATGCTAATTACTTTAAAAAACATTAATTTATGACCAAAAGAATATCTTATGTTTTACAATTCTTTTGTACTTAAACTTAGTTTTAAGCAGAATATGACGTCAAAAGTTGTAGTAGTGCTCCACTACGTTTGCATTTACCCTGCTTATAAGTAGGGACGCAATTCACCTATATTTAGTTAAAGATCAAAAGCTATATCACTGGTAAACATTTTCGTGTCCTTCTATTAGTTTCTATTAATATCTGGTTTGTTAGCTTTGCTCGGTATTTTTTTTTATAAATTTTCTAAAAATGAATCCTAGCTAGATCGATTTATCGCCCCCGAAACCCCCTGTATACTAAATTTCAAGAAAATCGTTAGAGCCGATTCCGAGATTCCAATTATATATATACAAGAATTGCTCTTTTAAAGGTTTAAGATTATAAACTGTCATTAAAATTGGCATCATTAAGACATTGTGTATTAATAAAGATAATAGGTTCTTCGAAAAACATCGGAAAAAATGAAATGCTCAAGTGAGACTCGAACTCACGACCTTTCCCTTACAGGGGGAAAGCTCTTCCAACTGAGCTATTGAGCCACACCTGAACCATGTCAAATTTTCCTTCTCTTTATATCCGTCTTTAAGGGCGACGGTGCAGCCATCTACCAACATTCTTACGAACGGTTGGAAACAATGAATGATTTTGCAATCATTTTTAAACATTGAATTTTGATGATTCCGCCCAAATATTAAATAATAGGTTCTTAATAGAAGATAAGTAACAAAGGAGGACGGCCGCGTTGTATGGAGCCACGGCTCAGGCGTGTACATTTTTTTATTTAAATCAAAATACTGCTATTTGGTAGCTGAAGCTATGTATATACCAATAATATAAATAGTTTAGTACCAACTTAATTTAAATTCCACATGAAGAATCGGGTTATCCATGTTCAAGCGTAAGTCTTCGTGTGAGCGGGTGTAGTATCCAAAGAATTGCCAGGGTCAACGTTTAAAGAAGATACAGGGTCCAATAGCAATCCAGGGTCGTCGTAAGAGTTATCGCAATCAATTTTGTATCAAATTATTCAAACAATAACGAGAAATGATAGCAGCCGTACACGTCAAGCGAATGACAGTAATGACATGACATTAGTCGAGTGTTAATAGAGTAAGAAAATAAAATACCCATACCCATGCGCTTTATAATTTTTCAATTTAATTTATTTTAAGGCATACATTTGGGTCTCAAATAAAAATATTTTGATAGTAAATGAAAAATAATCATAACTTATGAGCGTTACAGTCTTCGACAATATCTTGATAATTATATTTTTATTTATTAGTCAGTGGTTTTATTTTATTTTCTCCACAGTTTTTTTATGTGTGCAACATTAACTGCCTTTTTGATAATGGATGTATCCATTTATTGTGCTTAATCATTTTAAATACTTCCAAATACTTTTTCAATATGGGTTCTCTTGATACTACAATATTGTGCCTAATATTATTTCACAATAAAAGAAGACTATAACCCTTTTCATTTTGCTACGAAACAGCTGCACAGCAGAAAGCCGACTCTGGCCGTCCTCCTTTAAAGTTCAAAAATGAAAAATTAAATATGAATGAGAATTAATGAAAAATGTTTAAATCAAAACCCACTGGGTAGTGCCACGGCTAATAAAGTAGATCACGGGTAATTTTTATATGCGGCCAATGAGGTGACCAAAGAAGTAGTGTCATGAGAAATTAAAATTACCCGTGACACTACTAGTAGTATCAGGTAGTAGAGCCTTTTTTCATCGTGCGAAAAATCCCCACGGATACCACCCCCACGGAGCCGGTGGAGGTGGTTATGTCGGACTCGAACCGACTAAAACGCACGCCGTCTTGGGTATTTGGCTACCGGAGGTGAGTATTTTTTTTTTTAAAGCAAGTCCTCGCACCCCGTGAGACCTAGAAACATCTCTTTCAATATGGCCCCCTTCGGGTTGTGGGGACACTAGTGCCCCTATCTAGCCCCGGCCTGCTTCTGTTAGGGTGACAGGCGGCTCCATAGATCACCCCCAGATCACCGATCACCCCCCAGGCAATAGAGCCTGAGGAAATAAATGAACTAGAACAGGATCACCACAGGCAACGAAATCAACGATGCATTTAGCTGCCGTATTCTTTCATCCGTATCAAGTATATCTTTTGAGTCACTTAACAGTTATTCCTCTTTCAACTTGACTTGAATATTACGTAAAAATGTTTTCTTTCTATTTCAAAAGTTTACCAGTCAATACGAACTACAAGTCATCATTCATCATCCATCCTGTCAAATGTCATGTTCTCCATTCGGAAATGCGTGAAAGATGATAATTATCATACTTTCATAAACTTACTTCTACGCTTAAAGCTTTGAAATTTTGTAACAACATTATTTTCATATTCTTCTTTTTTTAATAGCACACTAATATGGTGTGTAAGTCCTATTATCCCTTTTTTTGAGAATATTAGAACCGAAGTTACTAATATTCCCCTTTAACCCCTCCAACTAAGCTCAATTGCTTGTGCTAGGAGTGGGTTCACGTCGGTAGTGTAATATCCAAGATCCGAACCTCGGACCTATCGGTCGTAACGCCGTAACCTTAACCACTAAGCTACCGACGCTTCTTTCACAGTCATTCACTTATTATAATTAGTCTACAAAGTTTCAGTTCAAACACATTATCATACAATGTCCGCTTAATTAGAATTCTAAGACTACACAATACAAGTACCATCATTGTATGTTAAAAGAGATTGAACGAAAATAGAAACTTATTTGAAGTAAACTGTATGAAAAAACACAGAGACTTTATGAACAGCCCGGAATAGATTTAAAAGATATATTTGCTAATGAGACTTCTATTTTGGTACAGCGGCTTAAGGCTTATATTTGTTAGGAAACGCAAATCTTGTTATTTCCTTTTATAAAAGAAGATAATACATAGTTAGTCAGATTTGTAGTTGTCAAAAGTGAGTACAAGTTATCTATACAGTTTATAGGTATTTTTAGGACGTATAGACGGGTTTAGTGGGAGGATGTCGGACTATTTTCTTTAGCTCAGACTTTTGGTTATAATCATAAATTAGCACTTAATCTAATTTTACATTTGAATAAAATCAATGTAGTAGATTCCACGACGCATTATGTATGTTAATATTTTATTTATTTCTTTATTTTTTATAGTTTATTTTATCTCTATCATATTATGTGTAATAAATGTAATTTTTTATTGGTTAAATAATATATAGTAGATAGAAATAATGAAATACGCTACATATTTTTTGCAGTTTGGCAGAAACTTCCTTTGGCATAGCTCATTTGTTAGTAGATAATCTTTTTAATTTCTCTGATAAATTTAGATTCAGTCCTAGGTTAATTATTTCTTATATTTTATTATGTTCCTAAATTATACTCAGACGCACATATAGTTTGCCACTGACTGATTATGGACAACTTAATTTTATTCGAAAATTTTGAACCCAATCTTAGAATAACTAACATTATTTTCTCCAACGATAGCCAAAGACAAAGACCTAGTAGACAAAATAATTTTATGTCCCCCTCTCTCACTTGGCCAGTTTTATTATAACTATCGTGTTACGTCAGTCACATCCGTTGGTAGATAAAGCAAACCATCCATAAATTGTAATGGTTTCCCATCCCATTTATCAGGGTGATCGTTATTGAATCCTGTCTAGTTGCAGACGAGCGATTTTTATTTAGTGAAATTCGCACGTACACCCGGATCGTTTTTGAAGTCTTAAAGTAGAAACCGAATTGTCCCAATTCAGAGAACATAAATATGAAAATGTCAAGTAAGTTTCAAAAGCGATACTTAGCTTGTTCGAAGTAATTATAAAATATACTCGTATCGCACAATAACAGTAATATTAAATTTAAAAAAAATTGGCTCTCCTGAATTCAGTAAAAGCGAGAGCGAGCGAGATATTGCCACCAGCGGTCACGGTGGTACTTCGCTCGCTCTCAGCTCATATCTTTCTCTTTCTTTACCTCGTCCACGCCACGCCGCCGCTCGTATCATGGCAGCGCGGGAACAGCGATCGCGGTCGGCCTATAGCGAAAATCGCTGAATATAGTACACATTGCGACAGACGCACGTCTGTATCACCGACATAATCCACACCGCATAGTCAAGTAAGCGTCCAGGGCCCTACAAGCGACATAACACGTTAGCAATCCGATACAATATGTTATTTATCTGACATACAGTAAGGAGCTCAATGTAATCTATCAGGATTGATGTCAGTCGTCAAAAGGGTATCGAAGAATATTGTGGTTTGTTTTTTTATGTGCGGTGTCTAAACTATCTATTGAAATGGGAATCGTCTATTCGACCAATATGTTTGTAGATTTAGTATTATTGTGTTACATCTCATAAATACTGTAGTGTTTATTATGTGATGATAATTACTTATGATTTGAAACGTTGTTTATTGGTACGAGATGGTTTTTTTTTATATTTTCTAAGCGTTCTTCGATTTGGTTTGTTGGTGTTACAAACAATCCTCATGGTGCTTAAGAGAATGTATTCTGATGCAAAAGTGTCGGGATCTCTAGTCCACGTTACTTGGTTTTATGCAACAGTTAGTAATTTTTTGGTCTAGTATTGTGTAGATTCTCCTAATTTATTTATCAAATATTTATTACTTAATAAGTTCAATGCTGAAACAGCGAAGAAGATGGGATCGCTATCTCAGAATTCTTTCAAAGTGTGGTGTTTATTTGATTATTTTCTTCTACATTTTTCTACAATCTTATTAAAGATAAATAATAAAGGAGTGCTCTTATATTATGTTTGTAATGGTTACGAAAACACCATGTTGTAAGAAGAGTTTACGGAATAAACAAATGACATTGTTCACACCCTACTGCCAACTGTTTATACCTGCTGCCTACAGAACGGCCACTCGAAGTGGAACGTTCATTCCTATCACGTGCGGTTACAATGGTTTCCCCTGATGTGACTGCTCGATATTGTAGTGATTCAGCTATTTGTACTACAGCGCAAGAAGAGATTTCTTAATATTAGTAGTACCTAGTTATCATCTTTATTTTAAACCAAGAATAAAATAAAATGGCGGTACAACTCTGGTATATTCCTCAAAAGATATTGAATAAAAATTGTAATAAACATTTTAATTTACTCACTTTAAAAAAATAACTAAGTCCACAGTTTTCAATTGCAATAATCTCTGTAAGGACACTGACAAACGTTTTTGAACATTAAATTGAAAGAAACAATAATTTAGGATTAAATGAAACAAGAGTTTGTCTTGCACTCTGTACAGAACAGCGTAAGTAACTTAATTACTTTTGTGTGCGAGTTTATTATGTCCTAGTAAATTAATTTTCTCTCACTGAACCTCGAGAAAAGAAAACTCTTGAACTTGTAATCATTGTATTTAATCGATGGTGCTGCAATTGTTCTTGCTGCCAGTGTTAGAAAAGCTTGGAATGTAGTTTTGTTTCTATTTCAAAATAATGGAATGTATATTTCAGTGATAATTTATCTAGTGTTTAGAGTACTTTTTCTAGGTGAGGTCGAAATGTTTCATTCTCAATAGTCTATTAAATTTTACATCTTGTACATTTGAAAGTGATAATTTTTTATAGGTTAAGTCCCTACTTAGTTCATCCACTATACTTTAGGTAAATTTCTTCAAAATCATTTAACTCCAGGTGTGGTAAGTGATTTTAAAGTATTACAAAGTAGTCTATAGTAAATAAGTTTAGTTATGGAGTTTAGACAAGTCAGGGAGGCAAAATGCTCTCCACTGTAAAAACGACCAAAAATCAGAAGTCATTCGTTCTCCTTCTTTTTTACTTACCTTTTTTTCTGCAAGTAGTAATGCACGTTTGATATCTCTGCTGTTATAAGTAGTAGCATTGTTTGACCACCTTGGCGATAAATAAACATTTTAGCTTCAAACTTCAGCAAAATGTATTTCCTTGGTAAAGTACTTTCATCATTACATAATACATGCGAGTACTTGACCTTGTAAAAACCTGTATCACTGAGGTTGTATTCCCCAAACGCCTAACGTAGTTAGAGGAGCAGGTAGGAAAATTTTCATTACGGTTATTTTCTTGGATAAAACATAAATTATAGGCCGGGACTCCTGTGTAAGTGATAAATGGTGCAAGGTCCACCGTCGGCGGGCGATAGTATATCTACGTTTAATCCTTCGAATAGCGGCTTCTTTGTTGAACTACAGGTATAACTGTTATATATTATGATACATTTTACATTTCTTTCATGCTTTGAATTTGATTTTGTGGTCTCACATTTTTCTTCTTTCTTTTTATTTGTTGCTACGTTGCGGTGGCGTAATGTTTAAGCTGTTGCAATTTGAATTTGAAATTAGACTAAATTCAATCTAAGTGGAGCTTTTACTGAAGTCCTTGTAATGTTAAAACGTTATAGTAGTCTTCCTTTTAAGAAATTTGAAGTGCTACGTGCTTAAGTTTGGTCATCTGTTGTCGTGCTGGTAACTATGATGCTAAGAAGATATAACGGTGTTTTCTTAAGTATATTTTGATCATTTGCACGTCAATGCAACACATCTCGTTTGAGACCTAGTCTCCAGTGTAAAAAACTACCCTTTTTTTACACTGAGTGGGAATTGAGTCCACTCCCTCTGCGTCGTAGACGAACGCTCTATCACGCCATAGAGGCCTACGTAAGACATCATTAGATATTTATGGAAAATTCTTAGTATTCTGATTCAGCAGAATTTAGCCTGACTGTTATATTTCCTAGAACGTATTTTGCTAAACATTTTAGGGACCACTTCCCTTTTCTATACTAAATGGCACACAAATACACTGAAGGACAGATTGCGAGTGATTTCCATACCGACCTCGGAACAAGAGAGGTGTCACTCACTCTTTGTCAGTTTATTGTATGTCACTAGTAGTACTCTTGACCCTTCTCACCAACAGGTACGTAGGCAGCTCTATACAGTTTAACAGTGATTTACTTTATGTATTTATTTTAGAACTGAATGCCTTGCTATAGATTATATTCGTACCAAAACCACACGTAATTCAAAATTTAGTTTTTCACTAAATCGAAAGTAATCTGGGTTTTGTTTATACCGAAACCCTTCTTCAGATTCATAATAAAAGCTATTTAGTGAGGAATAACAATAAAAAGTTTCACGCACATCCGAACACACCCTCATATAACAGTGGGGTGAACTAACACAGAACGACATCAAGGGGTGGCGACGTCGATGATCTCCCAACAGAATTCTACTACCATATATATTGTGTAGTCACTATGCCAGCATAATTTGAGATTCGTTATTCAAATAGAAACCTATAGTAAAGAGACCTAGTTTATTTGGTCACATGCCCCTCTTTAGATTCAGTGAATATTATATTACTTATCGGTATAAGTAAGAATCACAAATGTAGTTTCTAGCGAATACGTTTACGCTTGTTTCAATATGGTCTTATAGGGCTTACGGAACGCAGTATTTCGGAGGGGGATAACATGATACGCTTTCGATATGCCTATTCGTGTTTTTCGTAGCTGTAAAATTTATGAATATGGGCCTTTTGTGTACGTATAACGTTACAGATAAAACTTAAGTATCCCAACGCGTTAATCATTTTTTTTTACTGTACCTACAATCAACAAGTGAGCCGAAATACTTCCACGAGTACCTATTGACGTTTATAGTTTAAATAAACCGATTTTTATTCGAATACAGAAGAAATAACTGATACTCAATTACAGTAAGTAAGTGGTTCCCTTGGGCTATGAACGCTACACGCTTCACTCATGACGAAGAAATAAGGAAACATAAGGAAAGCACTGGCAACTGGCAAGGCCTAATAATGATAACTTTGCCGCTATTCTACTGCTCTTGAATTTTAAGACAGCAGGCACCTTTAAACTTTGTACAAAAATGCACCTTGATGGCTTTTGATATAATCTATACATATAATAAATCTGTAAACGATCGATGTCTGTACATGGAAAGGAAATGAAAAAAATTGTTATAGGGGGACTTTATAAACGTAATAGAAGCCAAATCAACGTTTTTTGGAATTTTTGTCTGTTTGTCTGTTTATCTGTTTATCTGTTTCTCTGTTTGTCTGTGAGTTTGTGCACGCTAATCTCAGAATCGGCTGAACGGATTTGGTTGCGGTTTTCACTAATATATTGTGGCAGGCTTCACTTAACATTTAATGTTTGTTTTATTGAAATCGGTTCATAAATAAAAAAGTTATGTCAATAATAGCATATCACGGCTAACAATTTGTGATTGTGTGAATAGATCGACCCAATAAAGAAGCAACAATGCTTACAAGAAGATATTATTTCGGTCATAGGAATCTGAAGAACTTCGAGAGGCCAGAGTTCTACACCTCAGCCAAGTCAGGTCAGGTTACTGCAGAATCTTTGGCACACCAGGTGTCTCGATAGAATTCATATTGTTCTCGAACGATTTTCTGTCGAATCCAACAAATTAGTAAGCAGCTGGTTCGGTAAAAATACTCCTGGCTTTCATAATTATTATATCATCACGCTATTATAATAAGGAATGAATGAATGAATAATGACATAATATGTAAACGTCTATTTCACGCTATGATTTCATGGTAACTGTGGCTCAATACGTCTGCGGTGGACTTGTAACTTAGCTGAGTCGCGTTCGAATCCATCTAAAATGTAATTTTTCTTTTTTATGGTTTTTTATTTACTTTTGTTTAAATTTTTTATTTTATTGTGTATTTGTTGTATTTTATTGTATTTATAGTTTTATTTGAAGTAATAAATAAATTCTATGCTTAGTATTCTATAGGTAATACATACAATTAGGCTGTGTGACAGTAATAGTAGAACTTATTATATAATATTCTTAGCTCTATACAAAATTCTTCAATTCGGAGAATGAAAATGTGGTCCCCACCCGCCTGAGAAGTCATAAAACTGAAACTGGTATCCCCCATCGATACCGATGCCACCACATCGGGACAAGCGCA
Organism: Eilema sororculum; assembly: GCA_914829495.1. NCBI lineage: Eukaryota > Metazoa > Arthropoda > Insecta > Lepidoptera > Erebidae > Eilema > Eilema sororculum. The sequence goes on from OU618532.1 coordinate 9,340,318, forward strand.
ATATTGGAATCAAACCGATTAAAATTTAACAGAGGAATGGGGCATTGGGGGTATTCTGGGGTTAGGTACTCCAGTATACCTGCCTTGGTTACCTATCATAAATAGGCGGTCTCAACGTGAAGAGCAGGGATTGCTTCGGCTAGCCTAAGCTATCACCATCTAAGCCGCGCTCATGGAGGAAGTAAATCGTTGCATCTTCTATGAAGCACATTAAGTATTCTGGGAGATAGTTGTCCCTATCGTATTACCGTCTCTACCATGGTGAATGTTCTGATGAGCTATTGCAATTAGTTCCACCCTCTCCTTTCCTACACAGAACAACGCATGCAAGGCTCAGATGTCATCCACATACGGATCAGAATATTCCATCAAGAACCAAGCGGTTTGGTGACCCGTTCCTATGTCGCCCCATTAAGACCTGAAATCCCTGCCAGCTCACGGTTTACTTCTTCCTACAGTCCCGGGTCCTTAAAGGGGGGCGTGAAAAGGCTTCTGATGATCCCATAAAGATGAGTGCCACCATTGTTAAGATGGTACATGTTTATAATGGTGACCCTATTTCCGAGTCTTTGCCTGTAGCTTAACATCAGTCGAGGTGAAGTTAAATTGACGTGTCCTATATAAAAAAACTCCGGATCTTAAAAAGAAGAAAACACATGTGTGGGCAGAGCAATACATTTCTTAACCGCAAGATAAAGAAATGAAGTTCCGAACAGCTTGGTTCGAGGTGGCATTATTTCTACCGTATGTGACTGACGGAAGGAAGGAGAGATTAGTTGAAAGGCTCTTAATAGGCTCTTTCACTCGCCGTGGTGCGGTAGAAATGGTAAAATACAGCCTGAGAGACAACGTCTTTATGCAACTGCAGACATTATACAATGTTAGTGACCTGATGACTACCAACGCACGCCGCTGCGATATTATCTATTCTGTCTAATAAGTAGGTATCTAATAGTAAATACGTAAATCTATCCCAGAAATGATAACAGTACGCCAGGAGAAGCCAACCTATGTGTTAGGTATATAAAAGATACCGCTGCTCCTATTATATAAAAGAGACTTAATGTGGGCAGAGAAACACACAGTTCCGGTAAATTTCATCAGACCAAAAAATCCGCCACGTGGACATCAACTCCAGTATCAATTTGGAAGTATCTACATCATCTGCTGGAAACAAGCTTACCAATACAAGTAATATATAGCAAAATGAGGCTATATGACACCATCCCAGTCAATGCTGTATTTGCTCTCTTGCCCACTGCGCCCCTCTTCTCTACCTGTGTGTAAAGCAATGAACAACGATGTGACTGTGGTCGATGGAATTTATCATAAAACTGGAACTACCCACCATTGGCTCGGCAAAAAAGAGAACGACTGCTCACTGCTCAGGGCGTGCAAGGCACCGGGTTTTCTTGAAACTATTTTGTGTGATACTTGATGTACTTATTTTAATTTGTTCAGTTCGTAAGTGGTGGCAGCATGTTTTAAGAATTTGGGAGGAAGGAAGAATATTCAAACCATTAAAAATGGTGAACATTACCTAGTCCACATATAACAATGTTCATCACATACTTGATAATGATTTCGTCAGCAAAATGTTGAATTTTTCAAAATCCTTCCGCAATATTTGCCAAGCCCATAGAAGAAGTCTGACAATTTTCGTAGTTTTCAGTAGTTGAGCCCTGTATTTATAAGTCAGTCACTCAAAAGACTGTCTTCATAATATTTAATTTAAAAATACAAGGTGGATGATGTCAAGCGAGTTTTCGAAATGATTTAAATACAGTTTGTTTCTTTTTTTAAATAAACAAATGTTTCCTTTGCGTAAACTATCTCCAGTACTTCCGTTCCAGTTGGAATGAAAATCTTCCACCATGTTTAATAATGAGTTTGAGCTATTCCGAACTAAACGCGGACGAAGTCGCGGGTAACAGCTAGTTGGTAATAAATATGTCAGGAAAAATTTTGCTTTTCGTTAATCTTGTACATTGATTGTATAATTTTGGTTTGATTGCTCTTAAGTCATATTTCCTGAAATAATTATTCTTCCGCAATCAACACTGGTATATGAGACGAGGCTCTGCTGGTAGGTATATTTATTATATTCAATCAATATATAAATGATTGTATTATCAAATCAAATTGAACAATAATGTTTGGCTGGCTAAAGCTCATACTTCAACTTTGAAAGTTAACGTGTCTACACTTTGAACAATATTATGTTAATGGCTTCTCTTGACATTGTAAACTTGCTAGACTTGCCAGTGCTGTTGTAAAATTTAACTCATTATACTATACTTAGACTAAAAATATACCTGGATATACTGTTGACTCTCATATCTAGCATAATAAAAATAGTAGTTAAAAAAAAACTAAACGATACGCTTTAGTGGAGGACCAAACCGAGGGGGAAACCACGAATGCAACGCAGAGCAACGCTAAAAATGTTAATGATGCACTTATTTAAATGAGTAAAGGTATAGAGAGACTCATTATGTTAAAGTAAAGTATGGCGTCGCATTAATACAAAAATACAGAACGAACTAGCGATACGATTGTTGCGTGACGTTACATGACTATACAAACGTTTTAGTCACCATCGCATCGCGCGAACGTGAATGAGGACACCTACTTGATATCACTGACTTTAATCACGGATTTGTACGAATAAAATTCGTAGGAACTTGCGATGTACGCGTGATAACATTTCATTGCGAAGAATACGCTTAAAGCACAAAAACCAATTTAATAGCTATTCAGAGAGCAATTCTTTTTTACATTTTGTACTTTGGCATTTTAAAAACTACGTTTAAGATTTAGATTTCTATCGAGTTTACCTATTATATAGACATATTTCTGAAAATAAAGGGTAATATTAAAGAATTCTCCTATAAAAAATCTCGATTGCATTGTGTATCGCTTACCTACTCGTAAGTTTGGTAAGATGCTTAGCTGAACACATAAAATATTTTCCTTACCGTCTACATAGAACCGAGTTACCTCCAACCCCCGCAAGTCAGTAGGTAGAATTTAAGAAACTTTCAAACTATGTAGGTATGTCAAATCGAAGTTAAATTATCTATTAAGTTTATGCTCTAAGCCGTACTTTGATAATAACTCAATCTTAAGAAGTTTCAAATACAGGTACTCTTGTAAATACTACTACTTAAATATACATGATGTACTATTAATATAGCAGTCGTTGGCTGTGGCGTGTGTCTGTGTGAGGCCCTGCTTCGGACGTCTAGTCCGAAGTCCAAGTCAACTTCCTCTGCTAGCCAGTACTACTGCTGATAAATGAACGTGGCTCTCACGAAAGCCATGATAATCTAAGATCAGTCAAAGAGTAAGACAACAGACCTCAAACACCAAACCACTACTGGAACTATCACCGTGAAGATGAACCCATGGTGATGCCAGTGATGACGAAATGTTTAATACATGAAAATTAAAGAACCTGGCAATCTTTCAATTCAAGAGACCATATTTACATTAGAAGGTTCCTGCAACTCGAAGCTACTCAATCTGATGAAGCTGTAAGTGATGTGTTGATAATGACGCGAGCTTTAGACAGGGGATAATGTATTATACAGGATAGGAGCAATAAATAACTCTTAGAGAGGTAATTTAACAGGCGGTCAAGGTCTGCGGCTGTTCAACGAAATTTTCTTCCTAGGTCCCACGGTGACCCTTGTCATGGAATACTATGTATTTTTAGTCAGTTAGGTTCCAACATAGTCACTTTACGATGGAGTATTTCGGGGCTTCTTCGATATCACTATGTTGGACATAAGATAATTAAATATCAAAGTAATTGGATTACATCAGAAAAAATTAATAACTCAGGTGGGGTTTGAACTCATGAACTTTCCCTTACAGGAGAAATGCTCTTCCAACTGAGCTACTGAGCATTCCCCCGCAATATTAGTATGGATAAAATCGTGATAAAACAAGGCTACGTGACAGGGATAGTAGAGCGAAATTCTTAACTTATTATAATATTCTTATCATGATAACATAGAACTTTACAAAATTCTTCATTTCGGAGACAGAAAAGGTGGTCCCAACAGCCCGAGAAGTCGTGAAACTTCAGTCCCAATACCTCCAAAATTGGAAAATAAGCAATGACCTTTCTTTTGCCTAGGCTGCATCACGTGGTCACAATTTGTCGGTCGTCAGCGTTTCAGAACTTGATATTCTGTTTTAAAGTTTTTGGGTACCCCAGTATACCCGGCGTTGGCTACACCGCGGATCATCGTAGTTGGAAGTCCGCCGCAATCTGACTGAGCCACAACGTCTTGAATTCATTCACGCCTCTGCAATCTTATCGATTGCGTCCAATTAGTCCAATTAGTAAATACGTAAATCCCAAAGATGATCAAAGATTGCTACGAGAAGCTAACCTGTGTACTAAACAAAAGATACTGCTGCTGCTATTATATTAAAGAGAGCCAACTTGGGCAGAAATACACCTAGTTCCGGTAGATTTCGGAAAAGAAATCGGGTGCGTGGACATCAACTTCAGTGGTCAATTTGGAATTATCTCCGCGGACACAAGCTGGCCACTACAAGGTAAAATGTGGGTTTCACTACCTATATGGGCTATATGGCTATATGGGCCAGTCAGGCCGTCAATGCCGTTTTTACTCTCTTGACCACTGCACCCCTCTACCTGTGTGTAAGGCAACGACCAATGAAGAGGCTGTGGGCGATGAAATTTAACATAAAACTGGAACAATGAGCCATTGACTCGGCAAGGAAGAGGAGCACTGCTTGGGGGTGAAAAAACACCATTATGTGGGGCTCCGGATTTTGTTGAAACTATTTTCATGACGCTCTCGATGTATTTTAATTTGTTTAGTTCGTAAGTGGTAGTAGCATTTTTTAAGAATCGGGGAGGAAGGAAGCGTATTTAATAAATTTATGTTACATGGAAGTCATGTTCGGCTTTAGTCATGTTCTTCCCTTGGTCATATTCTGATTTGCTCATGTTCTGGTTTAGTCATATTCTTGTATAGCCATAATTACAATTTTCGTAAGTCATATTATGTTTTAGTCATGTCTCAATTTCCTGTCTATTTTCGTATATTTTTAGTAGTTTAGCACTTTATTTATTAGTCAGTCACTCGAAAAAGACTTTCTTCATAATATTTAATTAAATTATAACAATTATTTTGCACGGACGAAGTGGCGGACAACAGCTAGTATAATAATATAATCGATAGATATAGGTTAAAATTATCACAAAATATAACATCATCAGGTGATATCCAATGTCTCTTTCCCTTAGAGTACACTCTTTTCTTTACCCCTATCGGCATATGTCTCGATACTCGATAGACACGTCATCTAATGATTAAAATGTATTAAGATAAAGATGTTTTATTACTCCAAATCCAAAATAATATTATTAAAGCTATCATAGGTGACCTGACAATCTCTATGGAAAAATCGTCTTCAGATTATCGCTACCTTGTTTTTTGTGGTGATCTTTAAGGGCAGCTTCTTATAAATATATAATATATATATAATAATAGAATAAAAAACTAAATGAATCCTTTCTAAGTCCTTTGAGAGCGTTCAATAGACTAAATGCGAGATTAGATTAATATTAAGAGTCTTTTTGATCCTTTAAAGTGGAGTTTATCGACAGCTGATTTTTCTTAAAATATAGTGCATAGTTTGTCCTTAGAAATCTCTCTTACAGAATAGAAATCTTGGAAATTTCGTTTAAAATTCACTTTTATTTAAATAACATATAAATAAGCCGAACCTTTAAGATGATTTACCCAAAACACTACAAATTGGACATGGGTCAATTTTGACATAGTAAAAAGAAAATGACTTGTGACTACGGCCGGTATAACGGTCGAAATGTCAGGCAAATTCGAAGTTACCTATACCATGATCACGTTATTTCCTGTTAACATTAGGAACGCTAGAATTTAAAAGTTAGTATTGTACCAAATATGCTAGTTTTGTCTTGCAAACTACTCTTTGCTAGATAAAACTAGCATATTTGCCCTTCATAATATTATACACAGAATGACAATATGTTTCGTCATATCATTCCCTCGTGTATAAAAATCGTACAATAAGGCCACGTTTTCATTTCCTAAACGCATATGTCAGCAATAACTCTAAGAACAGAGGCTAAAGTCTTCAAAGCTTCGTGTGTCGTGTTCACAAGTTTTTGTCTGGAGCTCGTATCTCCGATATGAGTGATCCATGAGTCTACGTGTCGGCTCTTTCATATCTATCTTATATTGAATATAGGTGTGTGCTGTATATGGGCTTTATGATAGAGCAGTCTAGATTGCTTTTGCTGAGACAGTGGATGAGGAAAATTGGTTTTGATCATATATTTTCCTATTGAAAATAATGAATAAAGGTATGTTTCCGTCTTTATTAAGTTGCTTAATTTAGTCGTATGGTGGTCTTAGATTTTACGAGTGAATATTTGTTATTAAACTTCTGATTTTTTTTAACTTTTCAACAGTTCAATCAATTGAGATTAAATTATTATTCTACTTACTAGTTATTAATTTTAGTATATAATCAAATAGAAATAATCACGCTTTATCCCCGAAGGGTTAGACAAAGGACAATTTTATTAACACCGACATTTCACCAATGCTGACTGTATTCGGTTGCAAGTAATAGGGTGAGCCTATTGCCTAACGCTAAGAGAATGATAAATACCACCACGCTTTTAATATGTGCTAGATATATTCATCATCATCTTAGCGCATAGTTCTCGGTTGTATCCCAATCGTTCACATCACTTTTAGAGTATACTACGTGTCCCCACTTCTCAGAGATGGAGCGTAAATCCTTTTGTGTGATCGCCAGTGTTATGCGTGACTGCGGCCGTGCTACGTGCAGTATCGAACCCCAGAACGGCTTTGGCTTATGCTGTTTCAAGGAGTTGTTATAATGGAAAGTCATTATTCAAATCGTTTTCTGCACGGGTTTTCTGCCAGAAATATTATTAAATTCACATTAAACACTATCGTTCATGGTACTTATTTGAAACTATTTTAATTAAAGGACTCTGTTTTGAAAATAACTGATATCATATGAAAGAAAACAAAGCAAGGCTACATATTCTTTTGGCCCGTAAGAAATTGTGTACTGGTTGTTTTGCAATAAATCCTTTTGCACATGTTGCCCTCGCTCGCGTGTATGATAGATCGACATAATATGATGACACAACCCAAGCATTGGGACAGAAAACATTATGAAAATATGAAAATAAAAATAAAAATAAATTGACAATGTTACTGTGGCTCATGGCTAACTGGTAAGCAAGTTGGCTCATTACAGGGTTAAGTAAAACTAGCCAGGTCAATTTTAGGATGGGTCACCATTTCCAACACGAAGAGAGCAAACCGTAGCTTGAAAAATAAACTAAGCGTCGTCGGTACTGATCATCATACCACCATTAGTTAGGGTAGATGAAAAAAAAATCGGATAACCTAATTTCTTAAAAAGAAAATGGCAAATATCGTGGAGATTGTAAATAATAATTGCAAAGTAATAACGTCCCATATGAAATACGCAAATTGGTATTTATTGCCGCAACACAAATAGGTGTGGATCGTGAAAATACAATTCCAACTGTGGTATAATTTATTGGTTGGAGGTAGAAGGTACATTGAAATATAAATTCTCCCTTTTCAGTTTTTTCCCGGAATAGGTCAGACATACCATAATCAAACGTGGAAATTTGTGAGGCTTTTTCGATTTCAAGCGAAAGGTCCCAAGTGTAAAATAAAAAGTTGTACGAATATAATACAGATGGCATTGAGAGAACAGCGTTTAAAACGACAAAGACACAGTAGAACGTGTTCGTTTATTATTTACAGAAAAAAATACTTTGTTGTCGTTGTCTCCAAATTTTATGACAGCGACACACTCATTGTCGTAAAATTTTATTTTAGATGTTTTCTGAATTCACAGGTACGAGAATGTGACTTCTTGTTGCCTCGGTAAACACGTTAAGAAGTGAGTTCTAACTACCGTGAATATTGGTGACACATGAAGTTAATTCCAAGAATTTGCGCCTTAGAACTCCGACAATACAGTATCGATTGGAGTCCGTACCTAACATGAAACTGGTTTTAGGGGTTAACAAATATGCTGGCACTTTCAGTTACTACTATGTAGTACGTAGATGACATGTATGTGTCACTTTAGTCAGCCTAAGCTCTATTGAAAGGAATTCTAAGTCACTTGATCCTAAATGCCACGTCTCATGTGACGTGCGGAACCAAAGGTTCGAAAATATTTCAATTAAGTTTATGAGTACTAACTTTGATCCGATTTGCATCCGTTTTTACATAATCCCGGGTCCTAAAAACGAGGGGTGGAAGGGCAATCGTGAATTGCAACTCCAGTGAGTGGACGGGTCGGCCCCTAAAAAACCACAACGCTAGTTGGACCACTGTTGGGATCTATAATTGTGATCTTCAAGTACTGCACTTCGCGTCGCCTTAAAGACGTATAAGATGGGAAATTTGAATCACATCGGGCGTGTCTCGGTGGCCGAATTGGTCAAGGCATTCCCCCTGTAAGGGAAAGACTGCGGATTCGAATCCTGCCCGAGATGATTCTCCTTTTTCCCTATGTATTAGAATTATTACATGCCCTAATTATCACATGTCGTAAAAGAACAGATGGATTAAGTCAAGTCAATGATAACATAACATGTTAATAAATAAAGGCAAGCGCGCGCGGGAGTGAGCCAAGAGAAGCGAGCGCGCGCCCCGACACGGATAGATATAGGTTAGAAGGGTAATGGCGGAGGTCTAGCAGAGAACTCCGCTATTATCCCTTCCTGTTAGGTTTCTTGTGCTAACGCGAGAAAAAATAGGAGCCCCGACAAGCGGGGCTCCGTCGACATAGGCCAGCGATCTACTTTACACGCAGTTACGGTATTGTCAATAAAATATCGCTTACAAATGTTTCGTCCACTCACTAATGTATTTTTAACAAGTTTGTTGATAATTTTAAAGCGCCTGTAGAAATCTCATGCCTAGCTTGGAAAAAGAGTCGAAAACAATATGGCGCTTAAATATTATAATGTAATGATTATTATGGCGTTTAAATATTATGTCTAATAATTATTATGACAATTAAAAATATAAAAAACAATACGTATGGCACTGGTATCTTATGGTATCTAAGTTTCGGGCACTTAAAAGTATGTCATACGTCGTCTAGGGCAAACAAAACATTCGGGCAAATGAAATTCGGGAATATGATGATTATGGCATATAATCTTCGGGTAAACCATAGACAACCCCACTGGCTACATTTAGTTTGAATATCTAGTTACAAATATTAATTACTATGGACGGGTGGACCGAAGAATCTTTAGAACCTTTTTCACATTCAATGTCTTACCCCTATTTCTTCTTGAAAATATCTCATTATCGTTCTAGCTTAATTATATCGAATATGAATTTCTGGTTAACGAAAGGCTGGATCAGTATGTTAGCTGTATTATCAATAAGTTAGTAGGTACATTTCGCTAATAGGTATGGCAAGACCTGCGGAAAAGGCTTCTTTTACTAAAGTGTCCACTGCGTTTTAGACTCGACTCTTTTCTTCGCTCAAGGTAAAATATTAACTATTATTTAAGCTCCTACATTACTACTATCATTTTAGTTCCATTCCCGCGATCCATATGAACATACTCTGGGGACATACGAGTAATAATATAACACATTACTATATCCCCAGAGTGTACCAAATTTCAGCCATATCCGTTTGAGCGTTATTGTGTACTAGCTTTTGCCCGAGGCTCCACCCACGTGGATGTCGGTTATCGCGACCGAACATTGCCTATGTCCTTTCTCAAGTTCTAATCTACCCCATTACCAAAATTCATCAAAATCGGTAGAAAGATTCAGGCTGTAGAAAGCGTAACACACAGACAGAGTTACTTTCGCATTTTTAATATTAAGTATGGATCACAAAAATCTTCACAAACTTTTATATTTACCACCAGGCAGAAAACTGGCTTGCTGAGAGACTATTAGCTGGATGAATAATACAAGTAAAAGCGTTTTATCACTAGTATTTTTGTCTGCAATTAAACTGAGTAACGAGTGCAATGTAGATAAGCTGCCGTTAATATTATTCTCCAGAGACTATTATTTCCGTAAACAGTGATATGCTAGTATAATTGTAGACTGTCAACATGAATATACTTTCTTTAGACAGAGGAGAAGGAGCATTCATTCGAATAAAGTAAGTCAAAGGTGTGAGAGGAACAGCTTTCAAATTGTCAATTCAAAGAAGAAAGGATCAAATGGTAAGACCTATACAAGTATAACTCGATATTATTCATTGTATAGTAGTAGAACAATGCTTACAGATAGAGCTTGTAAGGACCAACTGTTTAATAATAGCTATTCACAACGAGTGATTATCAATTTAAGTTTGAGGTTTTTCTTGTTAGTTGTTGAAGTCAATGATCTAGTAATGGCTATTTTTGACAAGTATCATATCGTGGGTACGTAGAAATAGATTTTACTTCGTCTTATTCGAATACATTGACCGCATCTTCATTTTTAATCAATCAACATTTTCTCCTTAAATCGATGTAAATCTTAGTCTAGGACTTGCGATTTAGGAAACCTGTCAACGTTACAGAGCTGAGAGATAAATCCAGTAAAGTCAAAACAATTGTTAAGTATAAATCGTATTAAATGCTTCACAATTGTCTTAGATCAAGACGGATGGCTTTATCTCCCAAATCTAGATTAACTATGTTGAGACAGTGACTCAGTGAGTTTGGTTTCATTATTCCGGCTTCTTTGTTTACTCAGATTGACTCACATCGCGATAATTTTTCAAGTTTACAACCACAATGATATAAACTTAATTGAAATACAGTCGTATGAAAAAAATCTGTATTTTTAGATATTTTTCATTTATTAATTCATGTTGATAAGATATTATTTAGTTAATTTTTAATCTATACATTATAGTCAGAATTGGTGTATAAATTAAATATAAGTACTTACGCTTATCTAATAGTAAATTTAAAGGTTATTCACAAAAAAAAGATTATTGAAATAAAATAAAAATATCCTACTAATACTATAAACGCGAAAGTTTATGAGTATGGATGGATGTATGTATGGATGGATGTTTGTTACGCTTTCACGTAAAAACTGCTAAATGGATTTTCATGAAACTTTACAGTAATATAGTTTATATATATATTTTTTTTTTTTTTTTTTTATATTTGGTCCGTCAATTGACTGCACTCCGCTAGATGGCAACAAAGCTGAAGTGCAGTCCAGAAGATACAGACCACCATTCCCGGTGCCATTGGACGTAAAATGGTGGTCCCTAACTTGACGGCCTTGATAGATGCCTTTTCACGCCCCGCTTGAAGAACCCGGGACTGTAAGAAGAGGGAAACACGTATGCGGGCAGAGCATTCCAGCTCTTTATCGTGCGGCAGAGGAAAGAGCCCCCAAACCGTTTAGTGCGAGATGGTATGGATTCCACCGTGTGTGGATGGCATCGCAGACCAGCACGTGTTGTTCTGGATAGGAAGGGAGAGGGTGGGATCAGTTGAAATAACTCCTCAGAACACTCGCCGTGGTAGAGGCGGTAGAAAACGGCCAGAGAGGCAACGTCTCTACGCAACTGCAGAGGTTCCAAGGTGGTGGAATAATACATAGGCTTTATATCATCACGCTACTGCTTAAAGGAACGGAGCAGTGATCATTAATGTCAACAAATTCGGCTGGCATCGGCATATACGCAGAAGTGACAGTGTGGTTATTTCTGTAGCTGTTTATTATTGTATAAGAGGGTGCAGCGGGAACGGGATCGGGCGCCGCACGGGTGGAAAATAATTGGTGGTACGAAGTTTGCCGGGTCAGCTAGTATTCTTATAAACACGAAAGTTGGTAAGTATGGATGCATGAATGTTTGTTACTTTTTTACGTCTAAACAGCTGAATCGATTTTAATTAAATTTGGTATGGAGTTAGCTGACACCCTGGATTATCACATAGGCTATGTTTGGTTGCGATAACCGACCACCACGCGGGTGGAGCCACGGACAAAAGCTAGTAGATAATAATACAGAGTCAACTGATAAGTTCACTAAATTATATGCACAACAACCTTTAACTAAGTGAACCTACCTATCACATAACTCAAACTCAAACTCAAACTCAAGGTATTTATTCAAAATTGTGTAGCACTACTACAGCTTTTTGACGTCAAATTCTGCTTAAAACTAAGTTTACCACCGCTTCCTAGGCACCAGTGGAGAAGAAACGGTGCAACAAACTCCACTGTAGCATTTTCTGGACGTCAATTTACAAAAAAAAAGTAAGTTCTTAAGACTAAATGTGGACGAATGTACATATGTCTCGTGTCAAGATAATTAAAGTATATAAAGAAAACTTATAATAAAATAATTAACCTAAGTTAACAAAAATAAATAAAAAAAGAAGTTCGCGTTCCTATTTAAACATTATGCCGTAGTTACAGCAAAGCAATTTAGGAGGGGCCTGCACCATGCTCAAGCCAGACATTTTTGTCTTTAAGGTAATCATCTGTCCTATAGTATGCTTTTTTACATAAGGTGGTCTTCACAAAGGTTTTAAATTTACTGTCAGGCATACCAAGGACTGATTCAGGCAATTTATTATAAAAACGTATACAATCCCCCCTAAAAGAATCACTAACTCTGCAAAGCCGATAGCATGGAAGGAGCAGTTTATTTTTATTACGCAGATTTCTGTCTGTAATGTCACTTACTTTTGTAAAATTAGATATATTTTTTCTGACATACAGTATATTTTCGAGTATATATTGGGAAGCTACAGTTAAAATGTTAATATCTTTAAATCGTTCCCTAAGAGAATCTCTCTTACCTAAACAGTAAATGGCACGAACTGCCCTTTTTTGTAATATAAAGATAGTTTCTAAGTCTGCGGCATTCCCCCAAAGTAGTATTCCATAGGACATCAAGCTATGAAAGTAACTAAAGTACACCAGCCTAGCAGTATCTACGTCAGTCAACTGCCTGATCCGTCTGACAGCAAAAGCAGCAGAGCTGAGTTTATTGGCCAAAGCAGTGATATGGTGATCCCATTGCAATTTCGAATCTATTGTGATTCCCAGAAAAGTAGTGCTATTTACAAATTCTAACCTTTGAGCCCCCAGCACGATATCAATCTGAGCTTGCCTCACATTAGGCAGTGTAAACTTAATGCATTTGGTTTTTTCTGTATTCAACAATAGGTTGTATGCAGAAAACCAATTTGAAATTACGTTTAAGATATTATTTACATTATTCGCATCTGTACTATTACGATCTACTTTGAATATCAGCGATGTATCATCTGCAAACAATACTATTCCGGCGTGTGCCTACTAACGATGTACGCATTAAAGTTTCATCACTAAAATTTACAGCTCCTTATTTATAGATTTTCTTTAGAACATTACGGTTATTATCTTTTCAAAAGATCATTCCGACTAAAAAAACTAACATCAAAAAGCATTTTTAATTAAAAAGAAAAATTCCCGCCTCAAACTCACAAAAGGGTGTAATTAATCATACCTTATCAAAAATATTCATAATATAAAACGACTACATTAAGTTACAACGCGTATTCTGTTAGTAAGTGAACGTTTTCAGTTAGGGTCTGGTGCTAACGATTTTGGAGAGCGAGTGGAAAATTGAACTTAGACTGAAATAAATGATATTTAAATAGGTACATGATTAATATTCTAAATATTCCACAATAAAAATATTCCACAACACTCCACACAACGCTAGACCCATGGTAAGCTTTTATAGCTTGTGTTATGGAATCCAGAATGTGGACACAATTTTTTTTGTAAATACATACATATTATACATAGAAACACCCAGACCGATGCAAATAGCCATATTCATGCATACAAATATTTGCACTGAGCGGGAATCGAACCCGCGCCTCCTGCGTGACAGTCGCGTGCACTACCACCGCACCACAGAGGTTGTCAAAAATATAATACTGTACAGTCAACGCCAAAACTTGATTAACATAAAAATATTTAAAATCCTTCTTACATTGGAGTGCATGTGCCCACAGAGGTTTAGGTATATAGTTTTAAATTCCCCTAAGGGCAAAGTTCTTATATTGCACGGTTTATTTATAATTTTATAATCAGTTTAACAGTTATGGTAATCAATAAATTACCATTTGTTAAGCTACTTATGGCGCTGACTGTACCTATTAACAGCTGATGACTTCACTAAACTTAACCTATAACTTGAAAATGCACGACCGCAAGATGAAAAGAAATACTTTTTTTTTTTAACCTTGGGGGAAAATCCTTCTTGGATGTTATGCCGGACTCCTACCGACTAAAAACCCCCACGGTAACGCCCAGCAGCCTATAGTTGGGAGCCCCGGGTAAGCCCTCGGAAGGATGTCCCAGCGCTCCCAACAGACCCACGGCTACAATGCGGCCTCGTCTAGGGGGTGGTTCGGGTGCTATCCCGCGTCTATGGGGGGTTTTCAGGTATCATCCCGCTTCTTAGGGGGAGGGGGGACGTGTGTGAGTCCGTCACGTCACGCTGCCGTTATGGGCCTGCGTCTGTAAGGACGATGAGCAGCTGACTCACCGTCCTCAGGCCCCCGGTCATGGAGGCCGACGGTCTTCGGCGAAGTCACGTCGGCGGCGCCCAAGCCGCCGACTGCGGAACTCGGGTGGGAGAGTTCTCTCCCGCTCCCGCCCCGCCGCCTCTTTCACGAGCATGACCTGCTCGCAGAAAGAGGCGGCGGAGTCCCACTTACTCCCGCTGGAGACCATGGCCCCCACCATGGTCTCGAGCGAGAGAGTGTCCACGCCCAAACCCACCACGAGGTCCTGGCGCTGTTGCGCCCACGCCGTGCACTCCACGAGCGTGTGGAGCGCTGTGTCATCGCTGCGGTCCCCGCAGTGCTGATAATCGGCCGTGGATTCCCGGTGTCTTCGCCACAGATACCTACTGAAGCTACCGTGCCCGGTAAGCATCTGTGACAACCGGTAGGAGAGAGCACCATGTCTTCTCTCTAGCCACTCGTCCATGACCGGTCTGACGGCCGCGATTGTGGCGAATCCCCCCTTTGGTTGCTCAAGTCGTACCTTCCATGTCTCCACGGTTTCCTGGTAGAGCTGGGACCGCTGGGCCTCGATTTCTCGAGACGCAGGCCATTGGCCCCGCTCCAGCGCCTCCTTGCGCCATTTAAATAGAGACGCAAGGGCTCTCGCTTCCAGGTCCCATGGAGGGGTCCCGGCTAGGAGACATGCCGCCTCACCTGAGATCGTGCGGTATCCCCTTATCACCCTGACGGCCATCGCCCTCTGTGGGCTCAGCAATCTAGCCACATTACTGGCCGTCAGGGTCTCCGCCACACGGGGGCCCCGTATAGGGCCATACTTCGCACGATCCCCAGGTACAGTCTCCTGCAGGGAGCGTTGGGTCCCCTGATGTTGGGCATCAGCCGTGCGAGTGCAGCTGACACCTCCCTCAATTTTGGGACCAAACTTCGGAAGTGATGTCCGAAGTTCCACCGGCCATCGAGTACGAGCCCCAGATACTTCATCGATGGCTCGATGCCGATGCTGACGCCCCCTACCTGTAGGCTGGATCCCGCAGGTGGCCCCATCCGAGGTCCGTGGAAGCACAGAGCCTCGGACTTGTGAAGGGCGACCTCGAGACCCAGCCGCCGTATCCGACCCACGACTTGAGCAACCCCTGCCGTGGCCTTCAGTGCTGCGTCTCGGTGCGTTGCTCCCCGCGCCGTAACGAGGGTGTCGTCGGCGTAGCATGTTACGTCCACCCCCTTGAGCAACGGCCCACGCAGCACCCAATCGTAGCCGATGTTCCACAGGAGTGGCCCTTATACCGATCCCTGTGGAACACCGTACGACACATCCCGCCGACCCGGCCCTAGCCAACTCGGGTAAGTAATGGCCCTCTCGGAGAGATAGGCCCCGACAATTCGACGGAGGTAGGGAGGCACTCCATGGTAGATAAGCGCCTCCCTAACGCAGCTCCAGGGTAAGGTGTTGAAGGCGTTGGCGATGTCAAGAGACACCGCCACCATCACCTCACCCTGTGAGACTGCTTCCTCCGTCAGGCCTCTAATGCGCATGATCGCATCCACGGTGGAGCGCCCCTGACGGAAGCCAAACTGGCTATCCGCCAGATCAGGCCCCACGCGTGTGAGATGCCTGACGAGGCGTTGTGCAATAATGCGCTCAAAGAGCTTGCACACCTCGTCAAGCAACACTATCGGCCGGTACCCTGATGGAGAGTTTGCCGGCCGCCCCGCCTTTCGAATCAAGACCAGTTTTCCTGTCTTCCAGACCTTGGGAAACTGGCCTTTTTCGAGGCATTCGCTAAAGAGCCCTATAAGTCGAGGCCCAAGCTCCTCAAGAGCCAGGACCCACGCTCGGCCTGGAATGCCGTCGGGTCCAGGGGCAGTGTTTCTGCGGGATTTAAGCCGCAGTACAGCCGCCCCTAGCTCACCCTCCGTGACTATATTTTTGTTATCTTAGGCAGGTAAGTACTTACGGTAAATTATCTATAATGTTATGTAGATCAGTAATTTTATTTTATACTGCGCTGCGTAACTTCAACACGTTGTAATATTTATTATAGTTACTACCTAATAATTGACATGAAATATTAAAACTTTTACATGGTTTAGTTATATATGTAATCCATTAATGTTGACGGTTTATTTTGTCTTAACAATTTACGATGCCATTATTGATAGTGTTTAAAAATAGATACATAGATTGTATTTAAGTATGTCACACTATCATTGGCACTGAAGTCATAAGTCATGTATGTATTCTGATTGCATCCGAGAGCCGACTACAATGCATTATAACTACCTATATATCATTATATCTACAAGAAGAACAAAAACGTACTGCGATAATAAATATATGTACTTGTATCTCCTTCTTGTGGAACTCTGTAGATCAAGATATTTGCACAAGGTTAAGTTGGATGGTTCCGATTTAAGAGGTGATCACTGTATCCAGTAGAAAAAAGAAACGATTCACCAGCTTGGGAATCATTTTTTTTACGTAAATACTCGAAGTCATTGCCATGTGGAACAAAAATAAATTAAATGCATATTGTTAGCGTTACCTAGCACTCTAATAGAGCAATTACCAGAAATAACCTTATAATGTGAGTAATTATTGCAAAAGCAAGTGTTACAACCCCTTTTTAATACGGACACCATCAGGAGCGTACTAATTATAGTGTACGATACATTTATAATTTTATTTGCCGTTCAGTTTTGATTTGAGCCCCCCTTACATCTAGCGGTTTGACATAGAATGAGCTTAGTACAAGATGTTTGAAATTGGAATCCTCTTCTATTGATGTTTACTGTTATTGAAATTCACGATAACTCCTTCATCCTGATTCCAGTTTACCTTTGTAGAAATGGGTTACCGTGTACAGCTTGCTTTGAAAAGGCATCAAGCCTTTCCTTTGATCTTTGAGATTATCTGATTCACTAAGATGCGATTAATATTGTATATTTATTACCTGATAAAGGAAAAATGTGTTGCGTGTAGCGAACGTATTCGAGTGCAGTGCGAGAACACGGACGAATAATGACGACCCGCGAAAAAACGTGTGCGGAACAGGGTAGATCAATGCGGTCTGCCCAATAACAACTTACTCGGCGGTCAACTAGTACATCCGTGATTATGGTACTTGTAACCCGAAATATCGGATACTCGATAGAATAAATTTCTGTTTCCAGGGGTCGTATAGTATAAAAGTGTTATATTAAAGTTGCCAGTAATTGACCAACACTAGCTACAACAGACTGCGTATAAAATCAGAAGTCACGACATGTTTCATCATTACTACGACGCATATGTGAGGGTTGCTTTAATTATAGTTTATAGGGTTGGATATGGCCCATTACTTTTAATCGCCCACCACTGATTCGATTTGCACCTACTATGAAAGAACAAAAATAAATTTATTACATGGAGTATTTCTACGGTATTCATTTGCAACAGAATGCGTAAGTAGCTCGCTATCTATACCTACTTATGCTTGTATCACTGCTATTAATATTTTATTATGTACACGTGAAAACATAACACAAAATAGACGGTGATGGTGTTAAGTTTTATTATGTTTAATAGTTTATTCAAAGATTAAATAAAAAAAATTTTAAATAATAAATTAAAACTAACTTAGTAAACTAAATGATGAACTGAATAATAAAAATACTATTTATTTCCTTAGAATTTCTTCTAGCAGACCGCTGACATAAAAAAACAAATGATTAAAAAATAAAAAACCCGACTGCCACTGAAAAGACCGAAATAAGTTTGATAGCTGGCGGTACCCATTAATTTTCTTGCAGTTTATGGTTGGCAAATGGGTACCGCCTGCTATCATACTTATTTCGGTTTTTTCAGTGGCAGTCGGGTTTTTTTATTTTTTAATCATTTGTTTTATTTTATACTTTTTAGTTATGATATGACGATGTATATCGTTTTGTAATTTCCTTCATATCGTTTATACTTGAAATAAAAACTTCAAGCAATAAGTAAGAAAATTAGCGAGAATGATTGTTTTGTTAAACAACTTTAAATTGTTATATATCCTAAACTATTATTTAAAATGAAAAATGATAAAAGGAATCTAAAGATGATTTTAAAATACCTATTCAACGACACCCCACTTGACATAGTTCATCGATTTTTTTTTTCATTTTGACAATATGGCGTCTGGTTGTCGCTGTGGTTGATTTTGATTACTGTCATGTCTTTAGTGACACTCGCAAGGTTAAAACGAATCGATTGACGTAAGAATTATCAAAATCGGCCTATGCATTTGGTCTCTAGAGCGCCACATAGAAACAAACAAACATACATACATACATACATACATACATACATACATACATACATAGACTGATAAACACATTACCCTCCTTTGCGTCGCGCAGTCGGGTAAATAGCATTCAATCATAAAAAAAAAACAAACGAGAACTGGTTACGCCACGAAGGACAAAATATTAATGGTTACACAAAGTTGTATACTCGTAATGTAGGTATGTAAGTATTATAGTGTGTATGTATAACGTGAGTATATATTATTAGATATTGTATATACAAATTAGACCGATAACCTTTCAGTAAATTGTTTATCTTCTGCTTGCACCTACCTCAATGTATTTCTGCATTAGATACTCTAAGGGCCGGCGCCCACTGCCGGCACGACACGGCATAGCATGACAAAGGATTTTTTTTACTAATCAAGTTATTTTGAATCTTATTCCAGTGACTTTAGAATTCATTTTACTTTATTTCGTCGCGATACGACGTGCCACATTCCGTTTGACTGCCTCTATGCTGTAGCGGTAGTGAACGCGACCGCTACGATCGGGTTCCGCGCGGGTTCGATCCCCGCTCGGTGCAAATATGTATTTGTATGGATGAATATGAATATTTGCATTGGTCTGGGTGTTTCTATCCTACTAATATCTAATATTATAAAGGCGATAGTTTGTAAGTATGTGAGGATGTTTATTACTCTTTCACGTAAAAACTACTGAATGGATTTAAATGAAACTTTACAATAATACTTATAGCTTATACATCAAAATAACACATAGGCTATATTATTATCAGAGATGAACGGGATCAGACTTCCACGCGGGCGGAGCCGCGGGCAACGCGGTTGTATAATATTATATATTTACAAAAAAAATGTGTGAAGTATGTTTATAGGCATTCTAGAACCAGTAACACAAGCTAGTTATGCTATGCTTACTTTGGGTCTAGATAGCGTTGTGTAGATTGTCCTACAACCTACAATATTTATTTATTTCATTCCTCCTGATGCTAGAGTAGATAGCGGGGCTTGGCTGTGGCATACCGCGGCATGCTACAGCCCGCCGCGGCATGCAACAGCCCGCCGCGGCATGCCACAACCCGCCGCGGCATCCGTTGCCATGCCGTGCTGGCAGTGGGGGCCGGCCCTAAGGTATACTGGTAGGTAATGCCTTTGGCATTAAGTCCACCTTTGTACTACTGTGTATAAAGTTTAAAAATAAAAATATCCCTCTCATTTTAATAAATGCCTTATTAAGGAGTAGGTGCACGTCGATAGTCAGGATCGACAGGATTGGACTCCAAAGTCACTATGACCTGTCCTACTATGACTCTTCCATATTATACAGTATTGGATGGCATCTTGATTGATTTTCCTTCCAACTACGAAGAACGTATCACAATCAAAGTAAAAAAGTTATAAACGACAAAACATGGATTGAGAACTTTCGTAAACATAACTCATATTAACTTAAAATGTCGAGATTAATGCTACGCATTTTATTACAATGATTAATGAGCGCCACATGCTTTATTTACAAGTTTATTTTCAATATCTTGTTGCAACATGGAAATAAGAAGAATTTTAAATACATTCATCATATTATATAAAATAGAAATATTTTACAATCGCAAGCATCGTGAAGAAAAATGAAAATCTTAAATGGCAAAACGGATTTGAAGTATTCAAGAACATAACTCAAATCAAGTTAAAATGCCAAGATTAATACTTCGTATTTCATTAAAATGATTGATGAGCGACTTGTGTTTTATTTGCGATTACATTTTTACTTTGAATAAATTGTTAACAGTATTCAGATTAGAATTGAGAATTATGTTTAGTTTAATAACAACACGATATAACTAATTTTGTTCATAGAACTTCCAGTTGAATCCATAAAACTTCTCAAATTAAGAAAACTGCAGAGGGAAATTAAGTTCGTTACTATAAATATAATCGATTTAATTTAATTTATGTATTTGATTTGATGATATTATTTTATTTTTTGGCTCAGATAATTGATTTTAATTATGAATTTGATGAATATTTTATTTAATTGTGTATTATCTATTTCGTTTCATTTCATTATGAATGCATTATTTTTAAACTTTTAGGTATTACATCGCAGTTTATTCTCATGTGCAGGTATGCGAAAAAATATTGTGTGAAGGCGAGGCGACTATGAATGTAAGGATTACCACAGCAAAGTCAATTTGGGCACTTTATTTTAAAGGAGATGATTTTTTTGGGCCCGCTTAATACAGCAACTTCTATGATTTTCTTCCTATGTGAAATAGAACTCATTGATTCAATGCCCTTAATATTGCTTGAACAATCAAAGTAAAAAATGCAAAACGATAGGGGTAGATTAGAACATGATAAAGGACATAGGCTATGTCTGGTCACGATAACCGACATCCACGCGGGCAAAAGCTAGTTTATTTTCTTAATTGGACGAAAAATCTACCTAACTCTAACCAATTGAAGAAAACGCAATGAAAAGTAATGTTTCTTTTATTGTATTTGTTACTTTTTATTGAGAATTCTATGATTTCTTTACGATTTCATTTGACAAGATGTTGGAATGTTGCCAGAACATCTCCCGGGTTAGTGCAGTGTTTTTTTACAATATACATAACTTGTTCAAAAGTACTATTGTATTTGATATTGGTATTGTGTCTCTAAAATTTAAACAATTTTTATTTTATTTGACTTAATGTTGACATTATTAATTTTGACTTTATGATTGTTTTGACATTGTTAATTTGAACTGTAATCCAATGCACTTTACTATTATTTAAATCGATTAAACATTTTTATTCCATAATATGACACTATCGAAAGTTTTCACGAATATTACATATTAAAATAAGTTTTATAGGTCTACCAGAATCTCATGGCACGATTTTAAAAAAAGAATTACGATTTTTATATGGCAATGTTGATGTCATCACGTCAAATTAGACGTTCTCAAAGACATGAAACTATTGTACAACTATTTCTTTTTATCAGACATAAGACGCACATGCGCACAAGTCTGACCGGCATACAAAGTTCACAAAATTTGACATTGATATACACCGAAATGTCAAATATTTTTTGTTTCAAAGTTTCTGGTCTTTGTTGCGGTTTGACCAATAATTTGGCTTGTACCGTTTTGATACTTTTACATATATAGCCAGCAGATAAACTTTTTGACTTGTATAAATCCTAATAAATCACATCGAATGTATTATACTCTTCAGCTTCGTATGCTTTAGACGAAATAAATAGTGAAATCGTCGTAGTTACATGTACACCCATAATGTCACATTTGCAAATTAAAAACCTCTCGCAGATTACCAATATCAACCTCTGGAAACACCAACTTCGCGGAAAATCAACTACTCGGAATGCCAACGCACAGCTACCACTGTCAACAGTCCATCCTTTCCATCTACCCAAATAGGAAACAGGTGTAATGAAGTAAAAGATGTCGAGAGAAGACTTGCAAAAATAACTTTCTAACCGCAAAGATTCTCTCCCTTGGAAAATCATTCAAACATTCAATCATTGATTTCTAATCAATGTTTGTTGGATTTTCTTCCGTATTATTATTTTACTCACCTCGAAAACGAAACTTTCTATTTTATCAGAGTGAATAGACCACTAGAGTTTGAGGCACCTTCGATTATGATTCGCGGTACTGGATCGAAGTGGCTTTTTGATATTTTCGCAATAATGTTCAAGCATTGCAAATAAAAATAATTATTGGCCAACTACACGAGGTGTAATTATTATTATTTTCAATTTCCAAAGTAGGTTTAAACACAAGCAATTGTATAAAGACAGTCCACATAGTAGATAATGGTTGCATAAATATGGACAGACTAGCTTTTGCCCGCGGCTCCGCCCGTGTGGATGTCGGTTATCGCGACTAAACATAGCCTATGTCCTTCCTCAAGGTCTAACCTATCCCTATACCAAATTTCATCAAAATCAGTTCAGTGGTTTAGGCGTGAACAGACAGACAGACAGAGTTACTTTCGCATTTATAATATTAGTATGGATTCACGTGCCATTACAACGAAAAGATAACTACATCAATCAATAAATACAATTGTTACATTATGTAACTTTGTTTAATTCTTAAGTATAAAGTGTTTTATATACTTGTAGTGATTGTTTATCCAGACGCGAAATGTACATTCGTCCACATTTAGCTATAAGAAAATAAATATTGTAAATTGACGTCTAAAAAATGCCGCAGTGGAGTTTGTTGCGCCGTTTCTTCTCCACCAGCGCCTTGGAAGCAGTGGTAAACTTAGATTAAGTAGAATTGAAATTGACGTTAATAAGAAACAATTTTATTGTTCTATATTGAAAAATAAATACTATTGACTATAACCGGGAAGTAACCAAGCAACTGAAAAACAACAGGAATACTTCGCAAGTAGAATGGTAGGGTAGGTACACTTGCTCTTTCAGGACGTGGATCCCTTTCGCTAGCTCTTGGGACCCTGCCCACTTATTTCGATGGAATGGGAACGGTGAGTGGGTTCCCCGTCTTGCTGGATTGGATTATAATCCAGCAGGGTTTAACAAATAGGGCACGAGTGTGGTTATACTTCCAAAAAAGTGATAAGACCCTTCTTCAAAACGTGTCGTTTCGACTGGTGAGCTTATTTATATTATGACATTGCCCACGTCAATGGGTGCCAACAGGAATAAAATATCTATAATAGGTATAACTCAAAAGTTATTTGATGGCACTAGTAATCTCATTACAAGAATATTTCACTTTTATTTTTCATTTATATTCACAATTATTTTTCAACAATAAAAATAAAAGTCTCATAATAATACCTAAACATGTCTACTGCTATGTATGAAATACAAATTAAAAATTTGTTTTATTTTAATTATTTATTATGGTATGTATAGTCCCTGTGTATTGATTAAAAATAAATATATTTTCCCCACAATTTAAAAGTATCAAGATAGTTTAATCCGATTTTGGGGAAATCGGATTAAACTATCTTGATACTTTATTATTATTAAATATATATATATATATAATATATTGCACTTTACAATTTTCAAATTTGCTATTTGCCATGAGATTCTGGTACACCTATATCTACAATGGATATTTTATTATATCGGAATATTGATTTCCGCGCGAGTTATAATTCCAGGAATGGATTCCACTCCTTAGGTTGACATCATCATCATCAAGGATTTACCTCGGAGCCCGGGTTTCAGTTCTCTAAATAACTGACCGCCACAATCCGATGATGAAGATTATTATTTGATTTTAAAATGATGTCCACTTTTTATTTCAGAATATCGATTCCTTGTGGAAAAAAATTACCGAGAAAAGTGTCAAAAATTATTTGACATTTAATTTGATATGTAATGTAAATAAAATAAAAATAAGAAGTAAAAATATCAAGCCAAATAACTGTTAGGGACTGTAAGGGAGTTATTACTCGTTACAAGATAACCTTGAGAATTTTTTTTCATAACTGAGTAGGTTTCAAAAGAAAAAAAACTATTACGGAAACAAAACAAAAGCTTGATAAATATTACGGGCACTCCGCTCCGTCGATTAAAATGATTCATAAGTGGTTTACTGATTTTAAATGTGGTCGTACAAGCACAAGTGATGCCGAACGTCCAGGACGCCCGGTTGAGGTCACTACTCCAGAAATAATCGCTAAAATCCATGACATAGTGTTAAACGACCGAAGAGTAAAAGTGCGCGAGATAGTTGAGGTAGTAGGCATCTCAGACGAACGTGTGCGCAATATCTTACACCAATATTTAGATATGAGGAAGCTCTCCGCGAGATGGGTGCCGCGTTTACTGAATGTTGATCAAAAACAAGTGCGTGTGACCACTTCGGAAGCAGGTTTGGCATTGTTTCGACGGAATAAGATGGAATTATTGCGACGTTTTGTAACAGTAGACGAAACATGGATCCACCACCATACACCCGAAACCAAACAACAATCGAAACAGTGGATTGCTCAGGGTGAACCAGCTCCGAAGAAGGCCAAAGCAGTTTTATCGGCCAATAAAGTTATGGCTACAGTTTTCTGGGATGCCCGTGGAGTTATCCATAATGACTACTTAGAGAAGGGTGAAACGATTAATGGCGCTTATTATGCCAATTTATTAAACCAATTTCACAGAATTTTAGCAGAAAAACGACCGCATTTGGCAATTAAAAAAATCCTCTTTCACCAAGACATCGCAAGAGTGCACACCTGCGCGATTGCCATGGCCAAATTTCATGAGTTACGCTATGAGTTGCTTTCTCATCCACCATATTCGCCAGATTTAGCCCCTTGCGATTATTTTCTGTTTCCGAATTAAAAGAAATGGCTTGGTGGAAAAAGATTTAGTTCCAATGAAGCAATCATGTATGAAACCAACGCCTATTTCGAAGTTGGTGCTATGGCCTCGAGCACTTTAGATAAGAACGGGAGTATGGAAATCGGTCGAAAGTGGTTAGGAAGTATAGGATTGCTTACTTTAGGCAAGGGAATCACGTAGGCCTTGCGCCAAACAGATGGAAACGTTCCAGCTGGCTTTTATGGCTGCAGTTGCCATCTGACACAGGTCAGATGGCAACTGCAGCCATAAAAGCCAGCTGGAACGTAGAACAACAGAATTTTCGTTTCTAGTACAGACTAGAAACGAAAATTCTGTTGTTCTATATCCGACAAACATGTAGATTGTAGACTGTGAAAAACGGCACATGTCCAAACTGACATTATATTACTATACTCGTAATTAAAGTCTGTATCTAAAACCAAAGCGTTTTGAACGAAAAAACGAAAATTTATGAAACGATTTTAATGACGTCTTTATCACACTACCTAGGTATAGGTCGACTCATATATCTTGGACATAGAATGTGCTATATACGTGCAGTACATGTTTCTTGATGTATTTTGAAAATAACACGGGTTGATATGGTGGTAAACGATCTCAAATTCACCAATTATAGATTATTACAAAATAATCCGTATCCGTAATTATTTTGTATTAAATTAAGCAATTCAGGTAAAACTATCTATCACTATCAGTTTACTGAGATCGGCGCCATGACAATTTCATATGGATTGGATTTAAGTATACCTGTTACCTGCTAAGAAACCATGTACATGTTTGTAATGCCGATAAAATGACGACTAAATCAATACTCGTTTCATTATTGTTTGCCAAAATTGGTAGTGGGCCTAAAGAAGCCAAGAGAAATTATCTCCTTTAGAATATCGTTTACCTTTAAAGTGTAGGTGCCAGTCATCCCACGTATACTTAAGAAAATTCAGGTTAACAAAAGCCTGATTTAAATATAGGTTGATAAACTAGACAAATCAAAAGCTTCATTTAATTAAGCATTTCAAAGCACCAAAGAGCCTTTTCAAATTAAATTAGTTATCTTATTTTATGTAAATTTGTTATATATTCCTGCTTAGTCCTCTTGTGACGTCAAATTAATTTTGATTCATTCAATTCGTACCATGATGAGATTTTAGAGCAGTATTATTTTTTACAATATTGTTTTTATAAATTTAGCAATCTTAAAAAAGTTACCAGGTAGCCAACTTTTTATTATTGTTTTGCAAAATACTATTCAAAAAATCATTTTCGTAACTTAAAAAGTGATACGATTTTACTGCAAAGTAAGAACTTCTTTTTAAAAATCCTTTTTGATTAAAAATACTATACGGTCTTTTAAAAAGAAATCACTAACATTAGGCATAGGGCTTGACTCCAGAGAAGATTTCAGTATCCGGTAATTTACCTCCAGGTTTAATAAATCTTCAGAATGCCTTCGGAGATTCTCCGATTATGTCAAAGTTACTTACTTAAAAAAAATCTGAAAAAGTCATATTTGTAAATATTTTAAGTACCTAACCATTACTTGTGTTACTATTATTAGATATTATAATCATCTTTTTAAAAATATTATGTAAATGTCCAATTTGTACACCAATGAAATCAACTTCTTACCCACTTAGTGCCCAGAATACGGCAACAGGCCGTCCGACCGATTAAAATGATTGATGAAATGTGGGTGTTGATGTTAATTCGCGTCTGCCTAACATTTCAGGGATATAGGCGTGATGTATGTAGGTACTACCTATTTATTAATAAATGCTCGAACGTCTATATAAATATGTCTTAAACTTCGATAAAATCGTATCTATATCGAATTTATTCATGACATGTAATCAAAAATATATAGTAAAATAATGTTCAATGAAAAAAAGGCGAATATTTAACTTTATGTAAAATTACCGAAGTATGTGGGAAAGAAAACCGGTTGTTTGCAAAAATCTCCAGAGGTGCTCCAATTTTTTGTCTCCGGTGCACAGCCCTAATGTGAATGAATTATTGCAGGGAATATATTTTAACTATTATAAAATAGTTCATTCATTTCCGTCAACCGGCAGGAATAAAATAAAACTATTATACGCTTATGGTACACATTTGAGTAAGGTTATTTTTGTGCCTGAAAACAAGGTATAGAGGTTGCTACACGTTCTGTCATATTGTATAGCGCCACCTCTTTCGCACACATAACGGAGCAACATTCACGTAATTTGTAAAAATACTTACCTCTTTTAAATCACTGGCAGAATATTGTAGGAAAAAGAAAAGTATTTGTCATCCGACATTAAAATAATTTTCCCTATGTATGCTTATATCTGCAAAACTACGCTACAGATTTAGATGCAATTTCTTTCAATAGATAGACTAATTCAAAAAGAAAGTTTATATGTATAACGCATGCTTAATACAGTAGATGGTGCAGCGGCAACGGAAGTGGACACCACGCGGGCGGAAAAAAAAGACGGTACGAAGTTCACCGGGTCAGCTAGTGCAGCATTAATAATTTTATAGTTTAAATTGCCTGAGCATTTTTTTGTTGTTGTTACCTATTGTAAGCTTAATCATAAATACCGCATGATTTACACACATATCAATGTACTAGTATAATTATGAAGTGATTTATTATGACATATCCGTTGTTGATTTTGTGTTAGGCATTTACAATTTAGTTTATAATTAAAATATAATTCTATTAAATTAATCCATAATATTTTGAGCTAAAAATACTTAAGCCAGATTTAAATCACAATGTTTGTTTTGAATATTAAAATAAGTGCACTTCCGCCTCAATTGTTTGTGACGTTTCCGCCACGAGACGAAAGTGCAGAGGTCGTCATTCGTTAACAGACAGCCGAAGCGACAACAAGTGTCATCGAATTGGTGTTACGATAAAACCTGCCGCCATTGTGAAATTGTGAGCAATAAAGTTATAGTACAAAAATCAATTGGTGTTTGAACTGTGGTAATCCCAATAGTTCAGAAGTGGTATTCGTAAAGGATACATAAAATTTCCTTTAACTACGCCTACAGAAACGTAAGTACACGTGTATATTTTTCTATAATGTTGTAGGTACTAAAGAGTGTGTGTTAGTTTCGTTTTTTTTTCTACGTAACACGGTTAATAATAATCTAAACGTAAATATGAATTTTTCCTGGTGTGATAAATTAGTTTAAAGCTTCAATTTGACCTATCCATTGAAGGTATTTAAAAATACGAAGGGAACAAGTGTTGACTTACTTTAAAATAACTACGAGTACCTACCTACATTGTTAGAAATTGTTGGTTAAATATTTAAACCTAACGGTGGATACGTTTGATATTACACTAGTCTAGAGGTATCATCGTTAACATTTGCACATTGATGCGTGCATATTATAATATCATTATATAAGGTTAACTTTTGTACGAAACATGCTTACATATTTGAGCTATAACTGAGATCATTATCAACTATGAAATGGATTAATTTATAATGAACTTATTTTTATTTATTTGTGTCAATCATCAACCATTTTTTTAAATTTATAACTTTTCATCACGCTTTATAAGCACAGCAACCTGGACTGCAATTAACTTCTATGTAGGTACCTAATACATATTGTATACCTGTCTTGCAAATGAATAAACGATTTGATTTTATGATTTACGAAGGATAGAGGGTTTATAATACTTAATGTAAACGTTGTACCTATTCATGCAACGTCTTAACAGTTCAACTTTTTCTATTCTTGTGAATAAGCAGTGCTAAGCTTTTATGTTTTAAGTTTCAGTAACATGGATGGGACAGATACCCGAGGTGAAGGGTTAGATGATAATGTCCGAGGTCAAGGACTGGTCGACATGGAAACCCGAGGTCAAGGGTCCATGGGTGACAACATCCGAGGTCAAGGATTGGATGATATTGAAACCCGAGGTCAAGGGTCCATGGATGGTTATGTCCGAGGTAAAGGACAAGTGGATAATGAAGCCCGAGGTCAAGGGCATATTGATCATAGAGTTCGTGGTCAAGGACTCGTGATTGAAGAAACCCGAGGTCAAGGGTCACAAAGAAGTCGTATTCAAGAGCAAGGGCTAAGAGCAAACGAAACTCGAGGTCGAGGGTTTCGTTTGGCTGCATCTCAAGAATGGATAAATGACAACGGTAGAGATCAAGAAGCGGGAACATCCCGGGAACGCGTAAGTCGTAAACGTTACCGTAGCCAACGACGGAGGAACCTAGTATCTGACGATTCCGATGACGATAGGATGGGTTTATCGGAATCAAACGGCGTACGACGCATCTCAAAACGACGGATGAATCGACGAAATAAGTATCCTGCCACGTCCTCCGAATCGTCAGGTGAGTCCGACAAAGCTCATTCAAAATCCAAACGCCCAAAATCTTACAAAGATCAGACTAGTGCTATTTTAGATAAAGTACTATCAATTGTCAGAGATGTGAAAAGTTCAGATAAGCATAAATTATCTTTCGACAAAAATGTCATACCAGAGTTTGATCCCATGACTAAAGAGCAGACTATACTAACTTGGATTATCAAAGTAGAAGAATGTGCCGAAATATATGGTTGGGATGAGAGAGAGATAATCCACTACTCTCTCCCAAAACTTTCTGGGATTGCGAAGTCATGGTATCAAGGTCTCCCTACCCTTTTACATACTTGGTCTGAGTGGAAGAAGAAATTGATAGAATCTTTTCCATCTCGAGAAGACTATGCTGAACTTCTCACTGAAATGCTTGGCAAACGAGTTCGTTATGGGGAGTCGTTGGAGCACTATTATTATGCGAAAATTAATCTCTTAAACAGATGTAGACTTACGGCCAGGCAAGCGGTTGATTGTATACTTCATGGCATAGATGATCGTGCTATTAGAGTAGGAGCGCAAGCCGCTCAGTTCACTGAGCCAGAACAAGTGCTCAAATATTTTAGGACAGTCAAAGTAGGGAACCCTCGGGATGTAAATGATAACTTCAGACGTAATAGGGCCGATAAGAACACTGGGGCTAGTAGCTCAAACAACAAACCACTGGATGTTAAGTCAGGCGTTAGCAATTCTAATATAAGGTGCTTTAACTGTAACCAACAAGGTCATCCCAGCTTTAAATGTGATAAACCTCTGATTAAGTGTTCGAACTGTGACAAATTAGGACACCAAGCTGTCAATTGCTACAGGACCAAAACTAAAGTATCATTGCCCAACGGCACCTCGGATAAAAATGAGAAACAGGTTTCGGAACTTAGTATGAATAACGACAGTAATGATAAATACATAATGAACATACAAGTTAACGGTCGCAATTTCAAATGTCATTTGGACCTCGGCAGCCAATGTTCATTGATAAGACAAACTGATGCAGAATTACTAAACACCAATATTGTAAAGAATATAGAGTTACCCATACTACGAGGCATTGGTGAAAATTTTATTCGGCCTCTTGGTATGATAATAGCGACAGTACAGGTACAAGGGATTGTAGAATCCGTAAATTTATATATTGTAGAGGATTATGTACTTAGACATTCTGTGCTACTGGGTCATTCTTTCACTGAAAAGCCATATTTAACCATAACAAAGACCCCCGATACAATAATTTTCCAAAAAACGCCTCACAATGAAAAGGTCCCCCTCATGTCGTGTGACAATGTCGCGATTCCGATTGGTGGGTTGCGCGCTATACCAGTGGTAAATAACACTTTCTGTGACGGCACGGTATATGTTGATGGCTCCATTAGAGGGCCAAAGGGACAAGAATATTATCTCCTACCGGGTGAATATAGCGTCAAAAATAATGTCTGTGCTCTTCTCATTCATAATATATCCAACTCGGTTATCAATATAAACAAGGATCTGCTTCTCACTAGAGCCACATATATTAGTAAAATGTTATATGCGAACGAAGTTACAGTTAGCGCAACTGAAGTCGATGATTCTATAAACTGTAACCCAAATCTCTCCGCAGAGGAGCGTCTTTCACTTCAGGAAGTGCTAATCGAGTATAAGGATTGTTTCTCTAGCAGTCTCAAGGACTTAGGATTTACAAATGCTACTGAAATGATAATCGAATTAGAAGATTCGGAACCCGTTGTTTATAGACCATATCGTTTGGCATATTCGGAGAGATTACAGGTTAGGGATATGGTTCAAGAAATGCTTGAAAATGGTATAGCCAGGGAATCGTCTTCGCCTTATGCAAGTCCAATTGTTCTGGTAAAGAAAAAGACTGGTGAAAAAAGGTTATGTGTTGATTATCGCGCTTTAAACCGTAAGACAAAAAAGGATCACTATCCTTTACCACGCATCGAGGATCAATTGGACTTGCTGTCAGGTAATTTCTTATTTACATCACTGGATTTAGCATCTGGGTATTACCAGATCCCCATAGAAGAAAAATCCCGCCACAAGACTGCATTCGTAACCCCTGACGGACAATTCGAATATAATAGGATGCCATTTGGGCTCGTAAATGCACCTTCGGTTTTTCAAAGAGCAATTAATAAGATCCTTGCTGAAGCCAAAATTAAATATGCTTTGATATACATGGATGATATTCTGGTACCATCCAAAAATTTTGAAGAGGGCTTAACTAGACTAAAGGAAGTACTTGAGTTGTTAAAAAGAGGTGGGCTGACTTTAAAAATGAGTAAATGTAACTTTTTCTTCAACAAAATAGATTTTCTCGGTTTTGAAGTAAGCGCGAATGGTATTCGACCAGGTGCTAGGAAAACTGAAGCCGTTTCGAATTTTCCAAAGCCCAAAAACCAACATGAATTACGACAGTTTTTAGGATTATCTGGGTTTTTTAGGCGGTTTATCAAAAATTATGCCATAATAGCCGCACCGTTAACTGGGTTGTTGAGAAAAGAGCAAGAATGGGCCTGGGACAGTGAACGCGAAAAATCATTTGCTTTGTTAAAAGACCTGTTATCGTCACGACCGCTCCTCTCTTTATATGATCCGTTGGCCCAAACTCAACTCCACACTGATGCTAGTAAACACGGCTTGGCCGGTATCTTATTACAGCTTAATCAAAATGGTGTATTACAACCCGTGTCGTACTTCAGTCGGAAGACCACGGCGGACGAACAAAAATATCACTCCTTCGAATTGGAAACTCTGGCTGTCATAGCGTCACTCAACCGATTTAGAGTTTACCTTTTAGGAATCAATTTCATTATACATACTGATTGCAACGCCATTAGGTCAACGCTTACAAAACGAGACTTAGTCCCTCGTATTGCAAGGTGGTGGATCCAACTACAAGGGTTTGACTGTACGATAGAATATAGGCCGGGCGCAAAGATGTCGCATGTCGATGCACTAAGCCGCAATCCAGTAGATGATAGTCAATCGGATAAATCTCATATTCTCGATGTCTTATCAGTCGAATCGGAACAAGATTGGATCACCACTGTTCAATCAGCGGACGAGGAGATAGCCAGGATAAAGGACATACTCAACAATCCTGATTCGCAAACTGTAGTTGATGTCCATAAAGACTTCAAGCTTAAAAACGGTCGCGTATATCGTATAGCAGGCGATGATATAAGATGGTTTGTCCCTAAAGGAGCGCGCTGGCAAATTCTAAAACGAAATCATGACGATGTCGGTCATTACGGCTACGAAAAAACATTAGAACGTATTAGGCAGCATTATTGGTTCAGTAAAATGAGACGTTTCGTTAAAAAGTATGTCTCGGCATGTCTAGAGTGTGCTCATCATAAGGCACCAGGGGGTAAACGCGAAGGTGGATTGCACCCTATAGAGAAATCAAAGGTACCATTTCATACAATTCACGCGGACCACTTGGGTCCTTTTATCAGGAGCAAACTTGGTAATTGTTATCTGTTGGTCATCATTGATAGTTTCACAAAATTCATAAACATTACTGCCGTTAAAAACACAAAAACTCTTACAACTATAAAAGTGTTAAAGGATCATATCAGCTTCTTCGGGGTTCCAACACGCCTTATTACAGATCGCGGCTCTAGCTTCACCAGTAAGGCATTCAAAGATTTCACCACAATATATGGCATTAAACATGTATTAAATGCTGTTGCAACCCCAAGGGCAAACGGCCAGGTTGAAAGGTTCAATCGAACTATAACCGAGGCGCTGGCCACGTCCAATCACGGTAAAGACGAAAAGAGTTGGGACGAATGCATTAACGATATACAGATAGGTTTAAATACCGCTATGCACAAAACGACTCAAAAATCGCCGTCCGAACTGTTATTTGGCTTTAATATTAACCATAGATCACAAGGAATATTAAGCGCAATTGTGAACGATACAATTAACGTAATATCTTCAGACGCATTGAGTACTGTTAGGGATGAGGCTTCCAAACGTATTGAAGTACAACAACAAAAAGATACTCAGCGTTACAATAGCCATAGAAAGCGATGTAAGACATACAAGGTAGGGGATCTAGTACGAATAGAGAGGCAAGTGCCTCATGACGGTCAGCCGCAAAAGCTTGCCGTTAAGTATCAAGGGCCCTATCGCATACTGAAAGTGCTCCAACATGATAGGTTTATTGTTGAGGATACCCCCTTGTCGCGTAAAAATGGTCGCCGCTACGAAGGTGTCGTAGCAATAGACAAGATGCAACCTTGGATGAGTTTTGATCGGAACTTTGACAGTAGCTCTAGTGATGACAATAACGACGTCGACGGTGTTATAAATGATAGTGAAGTTGAAATGGAGGAGAATGAAGATGTAAATAATAATTAATTCAATAAGGTTATGTAATTAATCAATTATGATTTATTAGTGTATACTTTTTAGGAATAATACAATGTTATTATTAATATTTAGGTCTTCGAATTTTTTTTCTCTTAAATGTAATATGTAATGATTTTATGTGACTCCTTTATTGCGAAGGGACTCGCAACAAGTAGGATGGCCGAGCTGTAAGCTTAATCATAAATACCGCATGATTTACACACATATCAATGTACTAGTATAATTATGAAGTGATTTATTATGACATATCCGTTGTTGATTTTGTGTTAGGCATTTACAATTTAGTTTATAATTAAAATATAATTCTATTAAATTAATCCATAATATTTTGAGCTAAAAATACTTAAGCCAGATTTAAATCACAATGTTTGTTTTGAATATTAAAATAAGTGCACTTCCGCCTCAATTGTTTGTGACGTTTCCGCCACGAGACGAAAGTGCAGAGGTCGTCATTCGTTAACAGACAGCCGAAGCGACAACAAGTGTCATCGAATTGGTGTTACGATAAAACCTGCCGCCATTGTGAAATTGTGAGCAATAAAGTTATAGTACAAAAATCAATTGGTGTTTGAACTGTGGTAATCCCAATACTATTTATATTATATTAAAAGTGGTAACAGAGTGGTTGTTACTTGTAAGCTGGAAGTCCAAGAAGCAACGAGCAACTACTATGTCAACTGCTGAAGCAAAATTATATTATTATGTCGCAGAAGCTGTGAAAGAGCTCTACACCTAAGTCTACTGCTGAAAGCCATGTCAGCAGTGAAGCTTAATTAAATTAAAATAATAATTTTCAATGATAAATGATAACCAAGTAGCATTGAAGCTATGTTGCTAAAATACTATCATAAGTAGCAATTCAAAACACATCGACCTGAGAATGCACTTCTTTGAAGGAGCATAATTGTACAACGTGGATTAATTAGTGTGCGATACTAAGACACTTCAAATATTATATTATCGTGTTAACGATAGGAGTAAGTACTTGACATCTGGAACTAAGTAAACGCTTAGACTTATCATTGTGAAGAGGATTGTTGTTTTCAACCCTCTTTGTGACACAGGTGGAAAGTTTATGGTGCATCGTGAATTTGTAATGTAGGTAGCTAGTAGTAGCGTAGTAATTTAATGCTTTTAATTGTCGGGGCATTTATGATCACATCACACAATTGTAACAGGTGCAAGGGGTGCGAGGTGCCGGATCATAGATTTTATCCCATCGATGGCACTGACTCGAATGCGGTACGTAAAAGAAATCATTGCAAACGAAGGCCACATGGCAGCCTCTCGTATCGACTGATGCAGATTATCACCGGGCACGGTTGCTTCGGGTAGTATCTGCGTCTGATCGATAAGGAGCTAACGTCCGAGTGCGATCACTGCGACGCGAGCAAGGACACGGGGCTGTACACGGCGTGGGCTGGACCGAAGCGGGAGCTGGTGGCGGCCCCGGGAGTGAGAGTTCTCACCCTTGCCACCCTGCACATGGCGATGGCGCAAGTAATGCGTGCAGGCAACTCGAACGTCAAATGGCTCAGACTGACCTCCGTCCTCCATGAGCGCAGGCCCGGGGGAGACGCTCTATTCCACTTTAATCCACTAAAAGAATCCATCGATGGATTTGTTTCCACTTTTTTTTCCACTCTGATCCATCGCTGGGTTTTAATCATTGATAAGTAATTTATCTAATGCACGTCTTTTGTGATAGCTAACTTTCGTTTTTTTATTTATTTGGCTACATATTTAGTTACTGCATTTGACGACGATTTCATGAATTGGCAATATTAGTTTAGTTTTTAGTATTTGATTTTAGAATTTGATAAACTCCTCGAATAATGTGTCTTCAATATTTTTGTAACGAGTGACTTTTTAGAGTATGTCATCTTTGTACTGATGTGGGTGAGGTAAGCTTGTGCCACAGTGATCTTGTGATATATCCCCGAAAACCCCCAAGAATTTCCCTTCATAATTTGAATTATTGTTAAACCTGAAAAAAAGAAACAATAGAAATGGAAATTCAAAAAACAATATTACATCTACTCAATGAAGGCAAATGACAGAGAGTTGAGATCGAAACATTTTGGGCAAATATGGAAAACATAATTAAAATTTGCGTGGGTAGAAGTAGATCTGTGGCAAAAGTTCGGAAAAATATTCGTAGGTAGAGTTTTGCGGGTACAGAATGGAAACACTCAAACATAAAATACTAAATACATACGTTTCAAAATAAATATGGTTAGCAAGCGTGCGCCTCTCTGAGTGTACATAATGTACACCCTAATATTTCAAGAACCATGAAACGCTTCATCGCTATGCATCGCATGAAATATTACTGTTTCATATGTTATTAATGTTTGTTTTCGTATCTTTACTGCATTATAGGGAGGTTAAAATGGAACAGTAAGAGTGTCATTCTAAAGCTGGTACCAGAATTAATTGGCTATTCTCCTTAATCGGTGGCATAGACAATAGACATGTATGTATGTACTATCTTTATTTAGACACATTAACGGATGATGACCTGGCACAGTCTATCTTTTCGGAACTGGGCGAAATCGTAAATGCAACGTTAACTGTCCTTTATTATGTCAATTAACAGTAATTATATATAAAAATAAGTCATGTCCACCTTAATACTAAATAAATAAATAATACACAGTATTAATCGAATAACCCGCCCCTGATCGCTCCCGGTGCAAAGGTGCCCATCACACTAGCAGCATTTCCACGCTGGATTGCAACGGCCATCCTCTGCACCAGGAACGACACGAAATGCAACTAATCCAAAATACTAAAATTTAATATCAATACCAGACAGAAACTACTCGATCGAGACCTTTTAAAAATTTAAAGTTATGTTAAATTATTTCACGACGTTGTTAAAAATTAAAATACAGTCCACTTTGCATAAGCCGAAAACTTAAAAATTATTACTCGTAGTAGATTGAAGTGGATGCTTTGCTAATGCGCTAATTTGAAAAACTGGCGGGTTTCCATAAAAACTTAAATGACTGTAAGGATATAACAGATAGCGGGTAGTCGCGACTATTCACCGTGGAGGGAAACATAGGAGTGAAGACTATGTATGTGTAAGATTTCGAAAACATTTTACTCCAATTTTATTTTAGGTATAAATAGCTATTTATTACAAGCATGATCTGATGATACTTAGGTACCTATATCATACACAAAAACTTCATAGCATTTTTTTAAAGATATTATAGATACCTGCAGCTATGCTATGGAAAATCTCCACTTCAAAAATATGTAATTAACGCACACAAACTACATTTAGAACCAAAACAATTATCCATGAATGGCAGAAATCATTGTCACCATTATAAGGGCCCTACAACACTTGACGCAGTAGGTGTTTATGATGGGTCCACTTTAAACAGTGACGCCATGCCATACATGCATTCTCATAACAGTTATAACATTTAATTTATTTGTGTTTCGAAATATTTGCGCTCCCGGATGAAAGTGACTTGTTCGCAGTTTGTTTAGGTCTAGGCTAATTGTGAACGGTTGAATTTGTAGTTGTGACAATATAAACTTGTTTGCATTGTACTGTTAAAGCAATTTTAAGATAATCCCATGTCGACGCTGGAAAGGCAACCTTGCTTATGCGCCAACTTTATGAAAATAAGTTATATATATCATTAGAATCGCCTGATTTTTTTCTATGCGCTGATTTCGGTTTCATCCAATTCTGACCATTTTTGATGGTCGATTAGCAATCCGTGATTCCGATTTTTTAGGTTAATAAGCGCGCAATTTTAGTTCTTTTTAGAAAATATGTCTCTTAAGCTACACATAATTTTGTTAGATTGTAGGTTAAGCAATGTCTCTTTTCCGAGATGCTACGCATATATTTACATAAGAAACTTTGCTTCGCCATGGACCATGGAATTGTTTTGACATCATACAGTTAGCCGCGCTAAAGTTTCTCATGATATGGCACTTCAGCAATTTACCTCCGCCGTACCTCTAAAGCGTATCTGCATATAAGCAATTTTATCGAAAAAACTATGCTATGCGATTGGGATATAAGCAATTTAGCTTGGACAACAATATTGTTAAAGTGGCTCATAAGCAAGTTTACTCCGCTGTACATTTAAATAGTAATAATTTTAAGATATTTTGCTTTCATTTACTTTCTTCTTTATTGTCGCTTACAACGCTATTCCGTACACGTCAATACACGACGAACGGCGCTTACGCTATATTTGTTTTGATGCGTTATTGCGTCAGACACCGACATTTTATATAGAAGCGGCTGCGCACGGGCGCATCAGTCACTCGCGTCTAGTTGACGCGGTTGTTACACGGCTTTCGATCCATAACAGCGCGCCAAAAGTTCGTTCTAGCCTTTTTTTTTAACCGTGGGGTAACATCCTTCATGGATGTTATGCTGGACTCCTACCGACTAAAAACCCCCACGCCCAGAAGCCTATGTTGGGAGCCCCGGGTAAGACCTCGGAAGGATGTCCCAGGACTCCCATCAGACCTACGGCTACAATTGCGGCCTCGCCTAGGGGGTGGTTCGGATGCTATCCCGCGTCTATGGGGGGGTTTTCTGGTGCTATCCCGCTTCTTAGGGGTGGGGGGCGTGTGTGAATCCTCACGTCACGCTGCCGTCATGGGCCTGCTTCTGTAAAGACGGTGAGCAGCCAACTCACCGTCCTCAGGCCCCCGGTCATGGAGGCCGATGGTCTTCGGCGAAGACACGTCGTCGGCGGCTCTCAAGCCGCCGACTACGGAACTCGGGTGGGAGAGTTTTCTCCCGCTCTCGCCCCGCCGCCTCTTTCACGAGCATGCTCACAGAAAGGGGCGGCGCAGTCCCACTTACTCCCGCTGGAGACCATGGCTCGCACCATGGTCTCAAGCGAGAGAGTGCCCACGCCCAGACCCACCACGAGGACCTGGCGCTGTTGCGCCCACGCCGTGCACTCCACCAGCGTGTGGAGCGCTGTGTCATCGCTGTGGTCCTCGCAGTGCTGACACTCGGCCGTGGTTCCCCGGTGTCTTCGCCACAGATACCTACCGAAGCTGCCATGCCCGGTAAGTATCTGTGACAACCGGTAGAAGAGAGCACCGTGTCTCCTCTCCAGCCACTCGTCCATGACCGGTCTGACGGCCGTGATTGTTGCGAATCCCCCCTTTGGTTGCTCAAGTCGCACCTTCCATGTCTCCACGGTTTCCTGGTAGAGCTGTGACCGCTGGGCCTCGATTTTTCGAGACGCAGGCTAATGGCCCCGCTCCAGCGCCTCCTTGCGCCATATAAATAGAGACGCAAGGGCTCTCGTTTCCAGGTCCCATGGAGGAGTCCCGGCTAGGAGACATGCCGCGTCACCTGAGATCGTGCGGTATCCCTTTATCACCCTGACGGCCATCGCCCTCTGTGGGCTCAGCAATCTAGCCACATTACTGGCCTACAGGTTCTCTGCCCATATGGGGGCCCCGTATAGAGCCATACATCGCACGATCCCCAGGTACAGTCTCCTGCAGGGAGCGTTGGGTCCCCTGATGTTGGGTATCAGCCGCGCGAGTGCGGCTGACGCCCCCCTCAGTTTTGGGACCAAACTTCGGAAGTGATGTCCGAAGTTCCACCGGCCATCGAGTACGAGCCCCAGATACTTCATCGAGGGCTCGATGCCGATGCTGACGCCCCCTACCTGTAGGCTGGATCCCGCAGGTGGCCCCATCTGAGGTCCGTGGAAGCACAGAGCCTCGGACTTGTGAAGGGCGACCTCTAGACCTAGCCGCCGTATCCGACCCACGACTTGAGCAACCCCTGCCGTGGCCTTTAGTGCTGCGTCTCGGTGCGTTGTTCCCCGCGCCGTAACGTGGGTGTCATCGGCGTGAGCAACGGACCACGCAGCACCCAATCGTAGCCGATGTTCCACAGGAAAGGCCCTAATACCGATCCCTGTGGAACACCGTACGACACATCTCGCCAACCCGGCCCTAGCCAGCTCGGGTATGTGATGGCCCTCTCGGAGAGATAGGCTTCGACAATTCGACGGAGGTAGGGAGGCACTCCATGGTAGATAAGCGCCTCCCTAATGCAACTCCAGGGCAGGGTGTTGAAGGCGTTGGCGATGTCAAGACACACCGCCACCACCACCTCACCCTGTGAGACTGCTTCCTCCGTCAGGCCTCTAATATTATATATCGCGTCTACGGTGGAGCGCCCCTGACGGAAGCCAAACTGACTATCCGACAGATCAGGCCCCACGCGTATGAGATGCTTGACTAGGCGTTGTGCAATAATACGCTCAAAGAGCTTGCACACCTCGTCGAGCAACACGATCGGCCGGTCATGGGGAATCAGGGTGATGGGGAATTTGCCAGCCGCCTCGCCTTCCGGATTAAAACCAGTTACCGACCTTGGGGAACTGGCCTTTTTCGAGGCATGCGCTAAAGAGCCCTATAAGTCGAGGCCCAAGTTCTTCGAGAGCCAGGACCCATGCTCGGCCTGGAATGCCGTCGGGTCCAGGGGCGGTGTTTCTGCGGGATTTAAGCCGCAGTACAGCCGCCCCTAGCTCACCCTCCGTGACTACGGGCACGTCGTTCTCGCTGCCTTCCACGTTGGGCGACTGAGACGGAATGTGTTTCTCCGCTCTTGATGGGAACGAAGAGTCTAGGACCGCCTCCAGCCGCTCCGGCTGGAGACTCTGGGTCAGTGAGGGCGTCTTGGGGCGTAATTTGCCCCTTACCATAAGGTACGGGCGCCCCCACGGGTTCCGCTCCAAGGTTTCCATCAGCCCCTCGCGGCCTACATTTTTGGACCGCTTGATGGCCGTCTGGAGGGCCCCCTTGGCGCCCTTGTACCCATCATAGAGCTCCGTCTCTCGGACTGCCGCATCGCCTGGGCGGCGACGCCTCCGGCGGAATCTGGATTTCCGGCGTCCACCAGTACACCTGTCTTCTCGCTGGTCTGGGCCTAGCCCTAGGCATCGCCGCATCGCAGATATGCGACATGGCTCTCCCGAACCACTCCACCTCGGCATCAATATTGGCAGGTCTGTCCGCTATCGGGATCCAGGCCTGCACGATGGCCGCCTCCAGGAGAGCCTCCGGATCCAGGCGATGGAGTGCCCAACGCGGTTCCGGGGGATTCGCAATAGCTGGCGGCAGGTTAGGTGGAAGATAGTGACTGAATCATCTTCATAGATGTTTATGTTTATGGAACAATTATAATAACATTAAAAACCGACTGTGATTCTGATTGTGCCTAAGTTAAAGGTGTTGAACACCTTAATTTAATATTTTAAGACTGAAATAGCTGTGATTAGTTACGAAACTGTTAGTTTTTAAACTGTAATGTCAAATTTTGTTGGTTTGTGCTTTGATGTTTAAATTTATGGGAACAAAAGACTTAATACTAATAATTAATAATTAATGTCTTTTTACGAAAATAAACGTAATACTTTGATTTTATCGTAAGTAGTTCTTTTATTTTTATAAATTCTTGAATATGCTTACCTATAAGACACATTTTCTATGCCACGACTTTAGGTCAGTTAGAAGTTCAGAGTTTTTGGCAAACCAATTTTTTATAGTTTGATGATTATCACTGAAAAATGCCGTCGTTTTTCTCAAATGACTGATGAGTTGAGACAGCTTACTCCGATATTAATTACATACTTTTTGTCCATAAGCAATAAGTGCAGCAACATTATCAGCTAGACTACGGCCTATAAGAAAGTTAGCCTTGCCTGAGGTCTGGACATTTAATGCTTAAGCGACACCTAATTTCGACCCCTGACGTTTTTTTAATTTTATTTTATAGTGAATCTGTGACAAATTCTTTTCTAGATACTCACGCCAATTTTTAGGCCATTCTGATAAAAATAAATAATATTTATGATTTTTTTTTCAAAATTTTCGCACTTCGAATCGCTCTCCTGTAAAGTTGGTAAATGGCGCATAAGCAAGATTGCCTTTCCAGCGTCGATGTATACTACTATAATGTCGTTAAAAGTTTACAAATACTTGAGTCTTGTTATATTATTGACAATGCACTTTTTTTATTCTTGTCTATTTGTTCGCGATGTACGGAAAAAGTACTGAACGGCGTTGGATGTAAATTTTGGAGTTGGAGTCGTGGACTCGCAGAGGCTAGTATTATATAAAATCACGCCACATTTATCTAATGTTACCTTCTACATCCGTACGCTATCTATGAGTAAAAGCTGCATGTTTTTTTTTTTTTATACCGGACACGTCAATTTGACTTCACCTCGCCTGATGTTAAGCTAAAGGCAAAGTCTCGGAAAGAGGGTCACCATCGTAAACATTTACCATGTTAACAGTGGTGGCACTCAGCTTGACGGCCTCATTAGATGCCTTTTCACGCCCCGCTTAAAGGACCCTGGACTGTAGGAAGAAGGAAACACGTGAGCTGGCAGGGAATTCCAGGTCTTAGTGGTGCGGCATAGGAATGAATCACTGAAACACTTGGTTCTAGCAGGTATACTCTGCACCGAAAATGGATGGCATCTTAGCCCTGCACGTGTCGTCCTGTGAAGTAAAGGGGAGGGTGGGACTAATTGGAAGAACTCGTCAGAACATTCATGTTTTATGACTAGGTGGGAAAAATAGTGTGCTACAGACAATTAGGTTTTTTATATGAATAATTTCATATACCTAGAGACTTTCAATCCATACAAATTAAGCACGAGAACTGAAAGAAAACAAATTTAAAACAGAAATAGAATAATATAAAAGCCATTAGTCCTGGTAATTATCAATAATTTTATGAAACTTAAAGAAAGTAAATTGATTTCTATAAATTTAAAAGCTATTAATCCTGAAATACGCAAGTGTTACCGAAACATAAATAAATTTGAATAAGATTTAAAACTACATGACAGCTAATAATACAATCATGAATCAGATGAATAACGAAGAATATTCGGGTTCAAACGATATTAAACAAACTCAAACAGCAATAAACTATTTAATTTTATTACCATAAATACATTCAGACAGAAGTCAATACATCATAACAGCAAGACTTTCAAAGAATTCACTTTCGTTAACGAACCGTCCCGGATTCATCAATTTAAAGGCATGACAAGTGCCTGAGCGCTTCTGGATATTATATGGGCATTCCTGAATATCGGAATGATTCAGCGAGGGGTCGTTGGCACTGCGTCCTGTAATCAATCATACCTGTCATACGGTCTGTTTCGAGAGACTACTGTGATTGTCTTTTGGATTTTTTTGTCCCTGGAGACATTTGCTGGTTATCCAAAACATCATGCATATTTAATTTCGTTTATATTTTAGATTAAAAATAACTGCGTTCGTAGTACGTAAATGTTATTTCTGACATCGTATCATATTTTTTAGTATTTCATGTTCGTGTTTATTCATTGAAAATTCAAATAATAATTTATTGTTGGTGGCGACGACGTGTTGCCTAATTATGGTTTACAAACACAATCACCCAGACTTCAAGTAGGACCCGGCATTACTGCTGTATAGCTTTCGGATGGCTGCGACCCGAGCATCGACTTCTAACCTACTCTACTAGAAATTCATGATTTGCACCTGTAAACGTCGCCATTTTGTTAAGTGGCTCGAGCAGGCAGTGCTACCATATTGCTCCTAGCGATTGCGATCATATCTTTCCACTTTACCGGACGTTGCTAAATAGATTTGGTAAAATTGCGAGAAGAATAATTTCTTGACGGCCTTACAATCGTCAAGAAAAACAAATAAGACTACATAAATTTTATGAATATTTTTGAGCCTTGCAACTCAATACACATGTTAAAATATTTCTTGATGACGTATGATTACTGTTATTGACAGGGCAAAGGGAGTGATCGAGTCGGGCGACCCAAAATCTTACCATTGTATTAGGTGCGGTAGATAATTAATTATTGACTGACATGGTACCTAATCGTTTAGCCGTGAAAGCAAAAAGTGGGCAAGTTCTTAGAGTGTATAAAAGTCTAAACTTACGTCATAACTGTGACTTACTTTGACTTTAGGTCCTTTGACCCCTAGCTGGGGCAGAGGGCGTCCACAGTGAGTTTCCATCCCGTACGGTCTTGAGCT
The DNA here is from genome assembly GCA_914829495.1 of Eilema sororculum. Lineage (NCBI taxonomy): Eukaryota > Metazoa > Arthropoda > Insecta > Lepidoptera > Erebidae > Eilema > Eilema sororculum. The sequence goes on from OU618532.1 coordinate 9,384,437, forward strand.
TTGCGTTTGACTTCGCTCTAGGTTTTTCCAATGGCTTCCGCTTCGCCAATCATAGTCCGCCGCCAGGTCTGTTTTGGACGACCACGTTTCCAGTCGATTCCAGTCTAGGGCTTGTCTCGGTATGTGGTTTGGATCCCTTCGGAGAGTGTGGCCTATCCAACTTCATTTACGGCGTTTGATCTGCTGGTCGAGCCCGACTTCATCACAACGTTCCCAAAGCTGCTTGTTGGAAATTTTATCTGGCCAGTAAATACCAAGGTTTCTGCGAAGACATCGGTTGACGAAGACCTGCAGCTTGTGTGAGATGTCCTTTGTGACATTTCACGTCTCACACCCGTACAGCAGTACAGATTTCATGATGGTCAGGAATATTTTGAGCTTAACTCTTCGAGTCAGTTTCCGTGATTTCCATATAGAGGGTCCTAGCTGCGCAAAAGTTGATCGTGCCTTGTCATGTCATAACTGTCATAAGTATTAACTCTAGGCTGCGTGTGGGTAGTGGATATGTATAAACGTTTGGCTAGTATGAACCTAAATTCATAGTAACTTTGACAAACTTCATTGGCTATGATTCTTAAAAATTCATATTCTGTGCTATTACATAAGTAAAGGACGGACACCATACTTAGAAAATGTTCATAGGTGACATTGTTTTCTAATAGGGTCCAGAGAAAATTTCAAGAAATCCTATTTTGCCCTTTGAAGATTTTTTGGGCAGTTTTTTACCCTTCAAGAAGGGTTATGTTTTTCGCGCGTATCTTGTTAGTATGTTTGTAATATTATTTATTACCTCATATCTTCTAAACCACTTCAAGGATGATTAATATCTCAAATTAAAGGGATTCGTCGCCCAATTTATGAAATAATAAAAAAACCCGATTGATACTGAAAAGATCGAATTAAGTTTAATAGCGGGTGGTAGCAATTTGCGAATCGTGAACTGGATGAAAAAATCAGTTGGGATTTTTATTTTTAATAATTATTTTTTAACCATTTAAATTTCATCACTCGTTAAATCGTAAAATAAATACCATTTGAAGGTTCAGACTACATCGATTTTCTTAATTCCTTCGTTTAGGAGTTAGCTCTTTTCTAGGTCTGATCCCTAACCCCTAACTGACGTAGAGGTCTTCAAAGTTACTCCACATAGGTACATATTTAATTTTACTCACCACACTTTTAATAATTTAATGTGATCTGACTGATTGAAAAAAACGTTTAAATAAATTAGTTATCTAATAACGATTGTATTATTAATACTTGTCATGTTGCCTATGCTTGTCGTGCTATATCATAGAGGTGTATAGGACCATAGCAAGACTCTCAAGGCTAAAGCCATTTATTGATAAACGAATCTCTGGATCAAGTTTTCCGGAATTGAGCAATCAGATGAACCCCTTCCCATACATTCCTTCAAAGCAAAGCTTTTTTGCTCGCAACTACGCCAATGATTATCCAATGCAGCTTGTATTCCTTCCACAGTATTTAGCAACTGGACGTCGACATATGGGGACTCGAGCAGAGGCCATACGAAATGATGATAATGATTATTTAACACACTTCTAACAGTCCAGCAACCTAATATACCCGTCTGTATATTTTTATAAATTAACAAAATAGACTGAACAAAATGGTGAATAATTTTGTTCATCTATTACAATCGTAAATCTGTCTATGGGCAGACCAACCAACCGATGTTCATGTACAGATTAATGAGGCTTAACGTTCGTGACACTGGACGTCGTAATTCCTTTCATTATGAATACCCAACAATAAACCGTTTAGAACCTACCTATTATATAATAAAACCAAATTGAATTACACATTGGAACATTCGAGAACAATGCAGCACTTCCACTAGATTGCAGTTCGTGAATCCAGTAGGATTTAACACATCTATCTCATTTTCTATACAGACTGTGGTAGTCATAATTCAATGTCATATACAGGATATTCTACAAAGCCGTCAAATAAGTTATGCGTAATTTCGCTTAGCCGAAATAATATATTCTGTTGGGATAATCTAGTACTATAACTTCCATCGTTTTAATGGGATTACAGCCTTTTGGTCAACTGGGATAAGCATGAAATGGCTGGTTGTGATTTATTCAAATTACTAGGTAGTAGGTAGACTTTGTGAAAACATATACGGTACCAAAATGTGTCCTAGATAAGTCACGATGGCGTAAGACGTGGTGAAAAAATAAATGTAACAGAAGATCTACAAATATACTTCTTTCTTCACTTATCATATAATGCAAAATGGTCTTCATATCACTCAAACCTTCTCTTGTTAGACGATTATTATTCTAGACTTAAGTACATTAGTATTACGTGCGATAGTGATAGTTTTATTTTTCATTATATTTAATAGATATAACTATAACGGGAATAATCGCTTTTGTTCCCATTATATTATTTAAATTTATTTTAGTTAGTATCATAAAAAAACATAGTACGTGAAAGTTTGACGATTCGCATTTCTGAACCATAATAGCCTCGTGTCGTGTTTTGTTTATCTTTAGAGTCTTCATCAACAAATGTAATATTTATTTTGCGTAATTACGAAAAATTATGCGTAATTACTATTACTTACATTGAAATAATAAAAAGATAACAGCTATGCTGAACATAATAACAAGTCTAACGAAACAGAAAGAAACAAAACTGGACGAGACAATGTTCTGTTTGTCAACCATTCCGCTATACAACTCACATTTACACATACAATTCCAAATCCGTTTCGACAATAGCATTGTGGTCGCCCTACTTTAACACCCTTCTGTTAGTTTCCCAGAACTAATTCACTAAGCGAGGTTGCCAATAAGCGACGCGAGAGTAACACGACCATTCTAAATTGATCTGCAAATCACAACTACATCAAAACGACCATATACTATTGTCAAAACAAATGATCAAGGTTCAATTTATAATAGCTATTATCCATATTGTTGTACAGAACACAAAAATGTTATTACTGGGAAATATAGTTTATAGAAATAACTACACGTAACTAGTTATTTTCGTGGTATTTATCAATGTAATTATTTAATTATGTTTTACGAATATAATATCTATGAGTTTTGTATTCACTGTATTTTCATCGGAATCCGCGAGTAATTTAGTGATATTGTAATCTACATTATAACACACAGTGAACTTAAACAAAGTTCAAAAAAAATTTTTTTTAGCTTTGTTAATATAACATGACCAAAGTTTGTTTCATTTAAACAAACTTTTTTTGTTGTTCCGAAATGTGTTTATCCGAGCGCCAGTTTGTACTATTTCTGCATCCAAAGCTTGCACTTGGCCACACGCCTCTTCAGTGGTAGCTTGGTCGAGCTGGCAGAGCAGGAACTCATGTTTTTCATTTTTCTCTTTATAGTCCACGGGGGAATGGTTCCCCAAACACCGCATCAGGGTCTAACTAATAAAAAAAACAACGTACCGTCACCTTTTACTTCTTAAGACCTACCTGATATATCGAAAACTTGATTTTGAACAGCTTTAACCCAATATAACCACTTCATCATAAGCTCCAGTGAAGTATGGGGGGTTCCATACACAAATAGAAAAAGTTTCATAGTTCATCGTAAGAAGAAAGGAGAAGCTATGCGAACGTCCATGGCAGTCGTTACGGATAATTGTGACTGCCAAACTTCCATATCGCCAATAAGTTATGGAGGTCATCGAAAATACCGAAGTTCAGCCTCTTCATAGTTAGACTGGAGTGTCAACCGCAAACGTATAAACGTAGTAAAAAAAAACTCATAAAAAAGAAAATGCTTGATACAAAGTGCCTTGTGATACTTTCTTATATCATAAATGTATAAAATATATCTGTGTACATGACTAATAGTAGGTATAATGATTACACGCCTGTATTGATACGTTATTATTAAGCGCGACGTTTGAGTGATGCATAAGGTCACTGTTATTAGGCGTCGATCGATAATCGTTTTACTTATGTTCGCGGCTGAATAATGAAACGGTTTTCATTCTATTATGGACAGATAATCTAGAATTTGACAGAATAAAGCTAAAAGTAGTTTAAAGACACACAGCTACTAGGCAACGTTTAAAACGCAATTTATGTTGCTCAAAAAGTTCGACAACGCGCGATGTGACGCGCATCAAGACGAGCAGCTTGTTGTTTGTTCGACCATTGATCATGCGTGAAAAGACAACATTTTTCCATATAGCTGTGTGTTTTCGGTGTCCAAGCCAACCTCACCTGGCGCAGGCGATCGCTTCACGGAAAATAGTGAAGTTTCTGAAGCTGAAAGCTAACTGAGTTGGAATGAGGATGTAGGTATCATAAATGCGAGGGATATGTCGATGACAACCTCACCTCCGGTCTAGCACCACAACCCTCAGTCGACGTGCAGTTTTAGTCGGTTCGAGTCCGACATAACCTTCCCTTCCGGCTCCGGCGGGGGAGGTATCTGAAGGGATTTCCGCACCGAAAAAAAAGGTATCATAAAAGTAGCTCCATGCACTAAAGCCAACCTAGGTGCTAAGCTCACCAACTATACCTCCTCGGTTCCATGTTTAGATTACGAGCGTACATTTGTCGCAAATAATAATGATAGGAACTCTCTATGAAATACCTATCACAACTACCTTTGAACCAAACTAGCATAAATTGCAAGTCCTCAAATATACAAATTAAATCCAAGAACATAACAGTTGTAGCCAATTCTCTACAAAATTACCTTCCATCCATTTACATAACTTAGGGCTGATTTAAAATTAAAATAAGCCACGTCCACACCCTCTGCTTCTTGCAACAATGCGGGGCTTGTTCCTACATCTATTAATCTATTAATATGTATTCCCCCGTATATTGGGGTAGCTCATACTAATATAAAATGACATTAGCAAAATAACAAGGTTTTTAAAACTCTATAGCTTTACCACTAAAGCTCATAATGCTGTGAGGAATTACTTAAGGAAGGTACAGAATAAATAAGTAAGATTTAATAATTTAACAAGGATTAATTTTATAGCTTGTCATGTAGGGATCATAAAATAAATACAGAAGTGTAACCATGACTTTCTTTTAAGTTTAAATTCTTTGCCATATTAATTGGATGTAAGAAAGAGAATTACGTAAATAATTATTATGATTATTTGACCAACATGTGCGAAACTCGGCTAAACCAAGAGCAATGGGGAATTCACGTGTGTTCCCTTCTACTTTGACTTATTCAGCTTTCCATTACAATGTCCATAATTAATGTATAGTTAGTAAAGCAATTGCGTGTTACGAAAGCGAGTTTATCAGCGTTCAGAATTACTTGAACACAACATTAATTAACGTATTTGTTCAATGTACAAGCAATATTTAAATAACGCCAGGACTGACTCAATTTGCTTGTTTGACAAATTTACAATGAATTTACAAGTGATTCAATTTGCATATTTATAAGTTTTATAAATGTTTTTTTGAATCAGCTTGTGTAGTTTTTCGAATTCGATAAATTAGTGCGGTTAGTTTCGCTATGCTCTAGTCCCGCTTTGTGTATTAAAATCTAGTAGGTACTTTGACTTTGAATTTCAGAGTCGGCAGCACAAGTGTTTGGGTCGTCAGCACCAGTGTGAAGTCACTAGTGTTGCATAGGCATAGGCAACGGTAACCATTTCTGCGTGTTTTTCTGCTACATATGCAGAATAAGTCGAGATCACTATCAAACAATTAAAAAAAAATTTAAATGAAAATATTGAGATTGTGTGGGTGCATGAAGAACCTTCTACCTTACGAAGACGAGCGGCGCACACCTCTGAGCCAGTCATCCGTAAAGGCCGGTGGAGCCTGGTCAAAACGTCGGGCAATTCAAACGTCAGGCATTCCCATGCCCCACCATTAATAATAATTGGACCTCTCTGCCAGCTAATGTGTTGCCTTCTTCCTACAGTCCCGAGTCCTTTAAGCGGAGCGTGGAAAGGCATCTGATGAGGCCGTCAAGCTGAGTGCCACCACAGCTGTTAACATAGTACATGTTTACGATGGTGACCCTCTTTCCGAGACTTTGCCTTTAGCTTACCATCAGGCGAGGTGAAGTCAAATTTACGTGTTCTTTATAAAAAGGTATGTATATTAATAATAATAATAATACTTATTTATTTCAGACCAAAAGTGTCCCTATTACAAATAAAGATCAAAATCAAAAAATCTGATCTACCATGATCGCGTTTAGTCCCGTATTCACATTATTATGAAATGTAATAAACTATACCAATTCTATCATACCAGATCTATTGATATTAGGTATAAACAAAGCAATCAAAACTGAACGCTAGTCACCTCAATTGCATTATTGGACCGCGCTTAAATATGGTAAATTCAAAGCAGGACAATAGCGTTTACCAACAATCGGGTGCACAAAAGAACAGTTGTCACATCGTACACATTCGTGCATACTGTTCTGATTATTCCGCCGCTATTGTTATGTCGGCTTTGCATAATGTACCCATGGATAGTAATATTTTGTGTTTGATATATTAAATCAGAAAAAAAATTGTTAGGTTTAATACAGTGGCGATGAAATCTAAAGAAATACAAAGTCATTTTTACAACGTGCACATTGAACTAACTGCTAACATTACCCATACATTATATTATTTGATATTGTTTATTTTCCTTCTTATTTTGTTCAAATATCCTATAAATTTACCTAGTTACTTACTTCATATAGTAAAATCATATGTACTGCAGCTTTTTTATATAGTCATCACTATTTTTACATAAATGTTACTAAAATTCTTTGTTTTTCGTACTTATTTCTATTAACACTTGACATGAATTTATATTACTTATTAATTGTATTGTTGATGTTATTATTTTGTTATTAGCAAGTATGATAATAATTTCCTTTGACATTTATATAAGTACTTTCTGAATCTGACATTTTACCTAATATTCTGTACATCTTGCAGACATAGTTGACATTCCGTGTGTTTTAATAATTCTATTGTTTAATTGTTACAAGTAATATGATCACTGTCCAAGTTGACCATAATTCATACTACCTACTATTCATAAATTAAGAAATTTTTGCATGCCTATAAGGTAGGCTGAAGAGAACATATCTTTATATACCTTTGGTCAGCAAATAAATGATTTTATGATTTATGATAATAATTTAATTTTATATATTTCCTCGTAGCCAGTAAAATCATTGACCGAATTCTACAATTAGAATTCTAGTCAGCAACATACCTAACTCGAGCTCCGGCGTCATAACTTCCTGCTGTACCTGTCTTTTGTGAAGATTTTCAGCATTATTCCATTTAGAATACGTGTGGTGCCTCCAGAATCCTACAGGTTGCTCATAACGTCACGTATGCTACTTGTACGTTCAGATGGAAATGTACCGTACTGCAATATTGCAATCAAAAGCCTTACTTATTGATATATAAATTCTCTTCCTTTACGTGTTGTAAGATATATTGTGTTTAATACAAGACGTGTTTAATTTTCTGACGTTCTCTTTTGCATTTTTCTTTGTTTTACTGAAACTTATAATAATGATGAAATATGAAATATGCTCAAGGTACTATGAGCAAAATATTTGCTTTGTTATTTAGCCAAGACAGTAGAGTTACCGCTGACTGGCTAGCGATAATATTCCTAAAGCGAATCGTAATTAATCAAAACATTACATTATATCAAAAAATATCTTTACATTTGAGGTGAGATTGCGAATATCCTTCAACGGAAAAGAAGATGAATTTATCTACAAGGTGCTCTTTAGCTTGACGACCTTACGGACGGTAGGTAAAGAACATCAAGTCCTGTATGGAATTGCTTGCACCACATGAGGGTGTCATCACATGTTGTTCTAGAGGGTATTATTTTCCGATCTCCGTTTTATACTCTGACTCGTCCAAATTTCAAGCGTATAAAATGCAATGCAGCATGAGTAATACTTCCCCTGTCAGCCAGCGCATTGCTACCGTTTTAACGTATAGTCATGATCTACGTAGTTTTGTTTTACGATTCTCGATCATCTATAGTGTTGTGAATATTTATGGGCATTAAATAGCCTTTGCTATCAGGCGAGCTGTATCAAGCGCGTACGGCCATTTTTATGACGATACTAGCTTCTGCCCGCGATACCGTCCGCGTTAAGTTTGGAATAGAAAGGTATAGGATACACCTTCTCCTGTTCCCGCACCCAGATAAATTTCGTTAAAGTTTCTATGAATGTACCAGAGTCACAGAAAAACTGATCCCGTGACCGCGACCCACAGGAACCTACCCTTGATAAAATAAATGTCGAACGGGATGAAAATCCTATGTCAGTCTCCTGGTTTTAAACTACATCCCCACCAATTTTCAGCCAAATCGGTACAGCCGTTCTTGAGTTATAAATAGTGTAACTAACACGACTCTCTTTTATGTAAATACGAGTAGATTACAAAAATGTCATATAACATAATTACTGTCCAGTTTTACTACAATTGATAATACCTATTGTCACGCTTGTAAATTCCAAAAGGAATAGGTGGACAGTAGTACATTATCTCTCATAGTGATATTTTGTAATCCTGCAGTCACTCGCAATGTTTGTTTAATAAGTATTTATTGCTTAGGCAAGAGAGACTCCCTCAGGGAAAGATTTAAGGATATTGACATTTTAACTGTAGCTTCCCAATATGTATTTGAAAACATAATGTATGTCAGGAAAAATATATCTCATTACACAAAAGAAAGTGACATTACAGACAGAAATCTGCGTAACAAACATAGACTTCTACTTCCATTTTATCGGTTTAGCAGGGTTAGTGATTCTTTTAAGGGGGATGGTATACGTTTTTATAACAAACTGCCAGAATCGATCTTTGACATGCCTGACGATAAATTCAAAACCTTTGTAAAAACCACCTTATCCAAAAAGGCATACTATAGGATAGATGATTACTTGAAAGATAAAAATGTCTGGCTTGAGCATGGTGCAGGCCCCTCGTAAATTGCTATAATTACAGCATGGTACTGTATTAGTTACGTGACTTATTTGTTACATTATGTAACTTTGTTTTAATTCTTAATTATAAAGAGTTATATATACTTGTTGACATTTAGCTTTAAGAAAATAAATATGTAAATTGACGTCCAAAAAATGCCGCAGTGGAGTTTGTTGCGCCGTTTCTTCTCCACCAGCGCCTTGGAAGCGGTGGTAAACTTAGATTATAGAATTAAATTGACGTCAATAAGAAACAATTTTATTGTTCTATATTGAAAAATAAATGACTATGACTATGACTATGACTAGTACTAAATTGATTTTGGCTTTTGGAGCAACTATTATTTGAAATCCATATGTGGAGAGGAAAACTTTCCCCAGAGTGGCATTGATAAATCAGCAGGTACACGAAGTTGTAGTTATATGGCTTGGGTCCCAAGTTCCAAAGTACTTACCCATACATTAGTGTACGTGTTACAAACATTTACGTATCTCTATCCTCTCTTGGACTACATTTTCTGAGTCTACTCTAAAATATGTACGTTACTAGGCAGCAAATTTCTCGACAACACGCTACTTTGTACGATCTAGCTATCAATCTTTCATTTAACGTGTAGCTAAAGTAATAATTTGTGATACAATATTGTTACTAGACCCATAGCGTGAGTACTTCATGTATCGTATTTACTAGTCATTTATGATTAATTATTAAGTAATTCATGTGTACAGTCAGCGTCAGAAGAATGTTGACCACCTAAGTACTCGGAATGATCTGAATACAAAAAATTATATTTGTTGTAAGCACCGAGAGTGGTAAAATCAGTTTTTTGTTATTATGTGAATTAGTAGTGTTTATATTCATATGTACAAATACGCTGATCAATGGTATCTAATTAAGTACATGGTCAAAATAATGTTTTAATAATGTTTAATTTTGTATCTATTATCTCTTTACCTATTAATAATGATACTACTTATAGCTATTGCATGCGGCTCCGCATGCATAATTTATAACCTCGTTCCCGCAACCCACAGAAATCTATTCCCGGGATAATAAGTAACTTAATAGCTAGTATATCTGCTATTCCAGATTATAATTTACCTCTCGGCCAAATTTCGTCCAGGTCCATTCAGCAGTTCTGGCAAAATTTAGTAACAAATCCTCTATTCAACTATTCATTAGATTTATTATTACATTAAAAAAATGGCACTACAAATATGGTACTTTAACTTTTTTTATACCGCTTAGTAAGTTTTTTTTTCAAATAACACACAACTTTGTCGATACTTTACGCACATATTCAAATAAAACTAATTTTATCATTTTTTAGGTTCTTTACTATTGATAGGTACTGTTACGAAGGTTTGGGTTGCTATTTTGCAGCCATAGTTATACGGCACAGAGGCATATAAATTAGGTAAATGAAATTATCAATAAATAATGCCAAATAAAACCGTTACTTGAAAATAAAAGACAGAGCTCGACGAGAATCATTAAATTAAATATAAATGGGCTCGCACTTTGTGTTGGCCTTAACGGAACTAGGTTTTGCTTTTAAAAATGCTAATAAAATCTCTTATAAGCATCATTCCGAATAATTGTAACACACTCCTTGTACATTCTTTCTAAATGTCTTTGCAGAATACTAGATTTTTTTATTAAATGAATTTCTCGAAAGTTCATATACCAGGGTTTTTAAGTTAGTTAAGTAATTTAATTAAGCGGGGCGTGAAAAGGCATCTAATGAGGCCGTCAAGCTGAGTGCCACCACTGTTAACATGGTACATGTTTCCGATGGTGACCCTCTTTCCGCGACTTCGCCTTTAGCTTAACATCAGGCGAGGTGAAGTCAAATCGACGTGTCCTATATAAAAAAAAAAGGGTCAAGTAAAACTCAGTCAGTTTTATCATCATCAACTTAGTTATGATCTTTTTTTTATACCACTTGGGTGGCAGACAAGCACACGGCCCACCTGATGGAAAGTGGTTACCGTGGCCTATGGACGTATGCAAAACCAGAGGCGTTACACTCGCGCTGCCTACCCTGAAGAAACCTTCTAATGCCCCTCTTGAAGAACCCCATATTGTAGTCGCTTGGGAAAACCATAGCAGGGAGTTTATTCCACAGCTTGAGCGTACGTGGGATGAAGTTCCTTTCATACTGCACGGTGCGCACCGTATTCGGATGCAATGTGTGGGGATGAATTCCCTGTCTATGGTGAGCGGTGCGATGATAGAATGTAGCTGTGGGCATCATATCAAATAATTCATCATTCATGGTTAGGTATATCGAAGACCTTCACCTAGAAGGCTGGGGTCCACTTTCTTATTTTATTTACTCGGTCATTAATTGGGTTAAGAAGAAATTACATTGATATTTGGGACCAAATAACGGTGGATCTCCTTCACCAATTTCGTCCCCTTTCAAAGATTGTTATCAGTTAAATTACACTATTACTAGTACTCAACGACTTTATATTTTACTTAGAATAATTACCAAGGGTTCCACATTTTCATCAAATTTAATCATAGCTGCTAAAGTAATTGTTTTGTTGTTGTAGATGTATGTTATATTAAAAGTATTAAAGTATTTTATGAAGGGTTGAACAAAGACATGCTTTTACGCCAACACAACTGTGCACTCCTAACAATGGCGATTTGCAGTGGTTGTCAGCGGTTTAAGCTGGATTTACATAAGAGCAAGCGACTGGTGACAACAAAACGTATTTGGTGAAAGCGCTAATATTGACTCACAAAGCGGTGTGTGGCGTTTTTTCAAATGACAACCACTATTGTCGCACAGTTACTCAATTTAGTGTATGTTTACTTTTTTTATAGTGGACAAATGTGAAGGTATTCAGTTTTGTTGATGAAAACGTTTCAAGAATGATAGATTGGTTATCACTTATTAAGAAAATTAACTTCAATTTCGGTAAGTGTATTTGTGATGGCAAAATTTAATTTATAACTTTCTGAACAACTAAAATATACTCAATCATTATTGTTACGCATATTGAGAACACTTGTACCTTTTCCACAGTATCACAGTAGTACAAGACGTGTTATCAATATGTATAACAATAAATTCCACCAAGTGCCATCAATCAACAGTATAAATAGTGTCAATCATATTGATTAATGGCGATATTACATTTCACAATTACAATTCCTCACAATCATCAATTTTTTTTTTGAATTCCAGTCAGCTTTAGAGTCAGATTCGCTTCCAAGTTTTATGACTACCGGCATCACCCATCTGCTCTATAAGTCTGGTTGTGCCATGAACCCCAAGAACTATAGGCCGATCACGTGTCTGCCTACAGTTTATAAACTTCTTACATCTGTTCTGAGAGTAAAAATAACTAATCATATAACTAGAAACTCCATTCTATCCTATTCTCAGAATGGATGTAGAAGTGGGGCTCGTGGCACAAAAGAGCTCCTTATTATTGACACGGCTGTTAACCAGCAGGTTCGCCGTAACCGGAGAGATATGGCAACATGCTGGATAGATTATAAGAAGGCCCATGACTCCGTGCCACATGCATGGCTCTTGAGGGTGCTTGAGTTGTATAAAGTTGATACAACTCTTTGCACCTTCTTGAAGGCATGTATGGGGCAATGGAGTACGGCTCTTCGCTATCCTGGGTGTGGACATATTCCGGATGACGGTGAGCTTATAAAGATTGAGCGAGGTATATTCCAGGGTGACAGTTTGAGTCCCTTGTGGTTCTGTTTGTCCCTGAATCCTCTAAGTACTATGTTAGAGGATTCAGGACTAGGCTATTGTTTGCGGAGAGGTAGTCAGGTTATATCCCACCTCCTTTATATGGATGACCTCAAATTGTTTGCCCCCAACAACCGCCAACTAATGGAGCTACTAAAGATAACGGAAACTTTTAGTACCTCCATTAGGATGGAGTTTGGTGTGGATAAATGTGCGGTCATGCATGTAAAAAAAGGTGAAATTGTGGAATCTGAGGGGATAGGACTCCCAGATTCTACAAAACTTAGATCCCTCTCTGTTAACGATACCTACAAATATCTGGGTATGTCACAGGCGTTAGGTGTTAACGAGTCGGGTATGAAGCAATCGTTACGGGAGCGCTTTTTCTGCCGTCTGAAAAAAGTACTGAAGAGTCTTTTGTCAGGCGGTAACAAGGTGCGAGCCTATAACGATTGGGTCATACCAGTCCTAACCTACTCCTTTGGAATACTCAGATGGACTCAAACTGAATTGGAAGCCCTGGATAGAAGAGTTCGAACACTGCTTACTGCATATCGAATGCACCACCCACGTTCCTCAGTAATGAGGTTGTATATCCCGCAGAAGTTTGGAGGTCGTGGTTTTTTAAACATTAAGTCTCTACACAACCGCGAGATATGCAATCTTAGAGAATATTTTCTCAAGGTGAATGTGGATGTCCATCGTGATGTAGTGGCAGTGGACTTACCTCGCTCGCTCTTGCGAAAGAGAACTGGCGTAAGCCTGCAATACTCAGTATCAATGATCGCAAGGAAGTATGGAGGAGTAAAGAACTGCATGGACGATTTTATCGGGCCTTATATGGGCCCGATGTAGATTTAAAAGCATCTGTATCCTTGTTACGTTCCGGTGATCTCTTTGGAGAAACCGAAGGTTTTGTCTGCGCAATTACTGATGAAGTTGTAATGACGAACAACTATCGGAGATATATCCTTAAGGATGGTACGGTTGATATCTGTCGGGCATGTCACCGTCCCGGAGAATCCCTCAGACATATAATCTCTGGTTATTCTCGTCTAGCCAACGGCGAATATTTGCATAGACACAACCAAGTAGCCAGGATTGTCCATCAGCAACTTGCTCTTAAATATAAACTTGTAGATTCGGAGGTGCCGTATTACAGGTACGTGCCCGACCCAGTTCTTGACGATGGTCGTGTCACATTGTACTGGGATCGATCTGTCATCACTGACAGGACTATTGTAGCCAATAAGCCTGATATAGTGGTGATAGATCGATTAGAGCGCCGCGCAATAATTATCGATGTCACCATTCCGCATGACGAGAATCTCGTGAAAGCCGAAAAAGATAAGCAAATAAAATATTTGGACCTGGCTCACGAGGTTGTCGACATGTGGAATGTTGATTCGGCGATTATTGTTCCGATAGTCGTGTCGGTTCACGGACTGATTCCCAAGAGCCTCGACCAACACCTCAAGAGGCTCACGTTAGACAGTTGGGTCAAGGGCCTGATGCGGAAGGCGGTAATCCTCGACACGGCACGCATTGTGAGGAGGTTCCTCTCCATGGAGCCCTAACCACCGGTAGCTTGGTCCCTGTACCCGATGCCGGTGGGGTACTATTTCTTATATTTTTAAATAGATGTTTTTTTTATATGTATTTAAAAATATAATTTATAAGTTTTGTTAAATGAATAAAGAGGATAATAATATAATATTATTATTATCTATAATTGTAAGTTGAAAACTACAATGTAGTTTTGTAATCGGCATTCTCACCCAATTAAATTCTAATGCCAGAAGTAGTCTGCCCTAAACTGGTAAGTGCTACTTATGATAAGTTAATTACAGTAAAACTAGGTCTGCTAACGCAGTCTGCAGATAACAATAGGAACGCTCCCAACCAAATAAACTGATGACCTAAAAAAAGGTAGCTACGATTGACTGGATATGGAAGACAGAGTCTCGAGAGTTGTGGTGTAAAGGCGGAGAGGCCTGATTTTACTCAGGGTAAAAATGTATTCATATTTTTTACAGTTATATATACAAACGCTATCACAAAAAGAAATCTGAAAAATGAAAACGTAACCGTTCAAGCGCCCAACAAAAATAGCATAAAAACGTTACTATCAACCCCACAATAAAGGAAGCCATAAATTATCCAACGTGTGGCACTTCACGCGTACAACAAACAATGGTTAAACCCTCAAAAATGGCAATGTCACACACTCGGCACGTGACAAAAGTGTGAGGACAAATCTCCCGACAAAACCGTGACGAACGATAGTTAGTCATAAATTATGTCCAGCTGTCGTACACACGTGTTAGAACGAATTACTTTTGGTGCTTCCAGTTTTTCGAGGCTTACATCTCTATTTAAGACGTTGAATAACAATTGAATAGCTACCAGCATTTTACTTTTTTGTGTAAACAACATCCCAACATAAATAGAACCTGTATAAATAGAATAAATAGAAAATGTGTTAGATAATTAAGAATCAATCAAAATTATTCATTTTAAATTCAACAACATAGAAAAAGTTTTTTAGTTACTAAAAAATACCAACAATTGTCCGCAAATGAAGACATCACAAATGAAGCAGAAAACAATAAGGTACCTTGATTAAAATGACGTCTTATATGCGGTGCAAGTAATAGTAAATGCAAACCGTTACTAAAGGTAGTTGGCCATAAATTATTTGAAATTATTAGTACGAGGCGTGCGTATGACACGCACGCCTTGGGGGATACTATTGATGTTACTTTGTGACTTGCAAATATGTCATTTAAAGCTGCTTTTTTCATTAATAATTTTAATACGTTTTCCGCTAGTAACAAGTCATGTGTTTTATCGAAAAATTATTTATTACACGTAATTTGTCTCATGTCTAATATTGTAACCGCAGAGTTGCCTAACAAACATAATTGTTGCTTTGAATTTGTTATTAATTTAGAAAAATCAATACTGTGTAATGATACTGTGCTTCTAAACGTTTAGTGTCCTCGGAATAAGTTACATACTGCTATTAAAATCGATTGAATAATGAACATCAATCACCAACAATATTATAAGTATATCATTCAATAGGCTATTTACCTAGGTCGTCGATTCTTCCCAATACTGCTTAATATGTTAGTTTGTTCTGAAAAAATATGCCTTGCAAAATAAAACATTGCATAATCTAAACTGAAACTACGACTTTTCATTAGTTGAAATTCACAAAAAAAGTCAAAATATAAACAATCAAGTTCAATTCAAATTATTACATAACTTTTTAGATTCCTCATTAAATTTTAAATAACTTTCATTACGAACTATATACGTGTAAACCCAACGTAGATCGAGATAAATGCGATAATATTCTCTTTCACTCCATACATTTGCACTACGCGTTACGGAAGCGTGACGTCACAATTTCGTATCATTTTGTATGGAGCGTTTTCGTGAGGCGCGACAAATATATTTTTTCAAAATTAAATATCTTGAAAACTATTTACTACTACTACGAGTATTATAAAAAAGTGGTCATTTTCGGAAAGTAAAAAAAAAATTGTCAAATAGAATTAAATAGCTATGAAATAAATTGTAATGTAAACCATCAGATATAAATACAATTCTGATAAATATTCATATTAATAAGACAGTTAATTAAAATGAAGCTATTACTGTTCTATTACTTCAATAAATCTAGTAGCCTGTAAATAAATAATGGACATATTATATAATAATAAATAAATATTTCACAACATTCTACACAGCGCTATCTAGACCTATGGTAAGCTTAACTAGCTTTTGTTATGGAATCTAGAATGCGAATAAACATACTTACATACTTTTTTTTGTAAATATATACATTCATACATAGAAACACCCAAACCAATGCAAAAAGCCATATTCATGCATATTAATATTTGCCCTGAGCAGGGATTGAACCCGCACCTCCTGCGTGCCAGGACATGACTTGTGAAAAAGTCACTACTTGTATCCTACATAATGAGTAAATAATCACTACACATTCTAAGAACTGGTTTATTGTGGCGTGGTTCGTTACTCCGTGCCGAGGACGACCACGGCACGGCAACTTGTGCTGCTTCGTGTTAAACAAGCAGCACAAGTTAAACAAGACTCAATTAAGTTATTAGAAAAAGTGGTTATTGTTATGACGCTGTAAGTACTGCCAACATTGAAGCCTGTGATTGCACTGAAAATGAAACTAAAACAAAGGAGGTAATACCAATTCTGCTAATTTTATGTCAAGTCTAAAGGTGTACCAACTAAGACGAATTAAAAAATATGTAGTGTATTTACATTTTTAATAGAATAGCTGTTAACAATATAGATAGTATAACATATCATTGAACTTTCGAATTAAGTATGTTGAAAATATTCATAACATTTGCCACTTAATACACCTGGATCCAATAGCACTCACGAAAATAAATATGTATCAAATTGAATTATAAAGCTAGCACTTTTAAATCAAGTCTGCACACTATTAGATATGTAAACTTATATGTTACTCACAAAAGCAATACATATATAAATAGAGAAACCTAAAACCGCAAGACTAGGTCAATAAGCGGAACCTCCCTCGACAACAAATTGAACTGTTCACGAACATAAAGGCGACGTGTTGCTCGTACCTCTAATCAGTCTTCAATCTTACAACACTGCCGCAGTAAATCGATTTCCAAGAATTCTGCGGTAGCGCTTTGTGGCAAAAAAGCTATCTGCTAATGATTTACTTGAACCATATTTTGCATAGACATAATTATATCAAATCTAGTTTGAAATTATGTTCTGGCCTACTATTATAAATACCTCATTCATCATTATCATAGCGTTGCACGGTGGATCCTGTTGTATGGGATGGTTGGTCAATATTATTTAACTACGTTCCGAGACTGAAGCTAAGTCTTAAAGGTGTATAATACTTATATACGTACTTAAATACATAAAATCACGCTTATTTCTTACTGGGGTAGGCAGAGATCACGGATTGAGGAGATACTGCCTCTTGTTCTTTTACTGTGGTTTTCGGTGATATAATATCTTTTAATTTATTTAATTGGGAATGGTGGCCTTCAGTTCGAAAATTCATTTGAGCAGAATAAAGAAGTTCACTGCCAGAACCGGACGCACGTAAAACTTCGGTCTTCCTATGCTTACTGCGGTCACTACACTACTCAAAATTCTTCGGGGGCCTACCTGGGCTGACCCTTTGCTTAATAATATATTTTTTTTAAATGCAAGTCTCGAAGAAAAGAAAAGTTTAAAAAAAAATTCAACGTGGCTAGATGCCACGTTGAATTTTTTTTTAAACTTTTCTTTGATTCTTTTCGACGATAGCCATTTTATTTTAAAAGATTTAAGAAAGTTATGCAGTGTTTCTTTAAGGGAAGTTACACCTGAAGCAGGGCAGTTGGTTTCTGCAATAATTATCTCCTCTAATTTTAAAAATTTGCTATCTAATTTCTTGTATTAAATTGAAAACAATTTGTCACACAAATCTCTCCTTTTTACCGGATAATCCACTATTCCTAAGAAAAAAAAAACTAAAAAATTACCTATATAATTAGGCTACAATACAATTCAAAACAAAATTGATGTTAAATACGAAAATTTTCACAGTTAAGTGTAAAAACAAACCGAAACACGAGCGGCTCATATTTTTAATCTACTACCGTGAAACTATAAACCTCTGCCATTTGAAAAAGAGCATTTTGTCAAAACTTTTGATATCAATTATATAAAATACACTAACTAACGGGTTATCGAGAACTAATTAGTACCCTGACAAAATGCTCTTTTTCGAAAAAAAACAGAATCAAAACTGCACTTCTAAAGAAAGAGTGGTTTTTAAATAAAAATTTATTATGAAGAAGTATTTATCGTGAAGCACTAAATTTATATTATTTTAAATACTACATACCTTCAGCATCACTCATATTTTTTTTTATTAAGTATACCCTGTTACTTTTAAAGTAATATAATGTTTTAATACTGCACCAAACTTAGAAAACGTAATTGACTACAAGGAAAATAGAAATTAGGTCAACTTTGTCCTATCATAAAAAGTATACTAGACAACCAATACTACTTTAATTACATAAAATAAATGTGGTATACCCTCTATTTGCTAAATCGATGAAAAAAAAATATCTACCGACATTTTTTTAATTTTGATTTATGACCAACCAGTTCATACTACAGGATCCACCGTGCGTTGTTACCAGTTGTGTAGGATTTTATTGGCTTAAAAATAAAGTGGGATAATACTGGGTATTGAGTTTTCATATACGTATTTTTTTTCATATATATTTAGTATACGCACATCTTCATATAGAAAACGTTCAATTCACAATTAGCTCACCAGTATATCGAGAGAAATTAAAAATATATAATAAATTTGACTGAGATAAAATTTACATATTATGATTGTAATATTATCATGAAGTATTGGGTATTTCGTGAAAAATATAATTTACTTAACCCTAAATAAGTAGCAATATTAATTAAAAGAAATTTGAAACCTTATAAAAAGTATTTCTCAATGAAATAAAACTATTCACGAATTCTATCGCGATTTTATTTCTCACGAACTTATTTGATATCAAAAAGATATTCCTTCTCCAAAATATTTATGTATCACATAGAAAACTTGGCAGGCAGATTGACGTTTCCCATAACTTGATAAATATACTTCAACCAAGTGCCTCAGGAATATCTCCCTTGGCTCCTATGGGAATAAATATGATGGGCGTATTCTTATCTGTAACTATACAAAGGTTTTCACAATTTATCAAAGCTATCATACATATTGCACCCTATCGTTCATTATTAATGAATATGGATATTTATGGTTACATATTAAAATCCCAAAGTTCATTATACCGGTGTTCAGTAACCTTATTGTGCCAATGACGTAATACCCGTATTCTTTTATCAATGCATGCTTTTAAAAGATTTATTAGGGTAAGTCCGGGGTAGATGGCCGTTCGGGAGAGATGGCCACCCGAAAAAAATCATAGTTCTAATAACTAGAGGGCACTACGTTTGCGTCAGTTCGCTTCGTGCAGTGTGAGGGAACGACGCTACGCACGAACGCCGACGAAAATAAAACAAAAATTGAGTAAAAAGTACCTATATTGTTTAGTACAGTACCTAAAGTTTTTAAAGAGTTTACGTTCCAGAGTTTAGTGATAAAATATTGCAAAATATTACCGTTTCTAGAATTGTTGAGGATAGTTTATGGACCAAACTTTAACCTAACCTCAAATTGGCGTCTGAATGGTTTATGTATTCTTTAAATTATTGTGAGGCAATCTGTCCCGGACAATTAGTAGAGATGGCCATAAAATATCTGGGTTAGATGGCCTTATGGCCATCTCTTTCCACTCAACTTTTCTTCAGTTACAAGACATTCCACTAGCAATTGCTGAGAGAGTGAGAGCTGAGTTGTTCTTAAGAGCAAATAATTTTAATACCCAAGGTCTGAGAACCATCAAATGTTGCTTCTACATAATTAGAAGTATCGATGCTAAGAGAAAAATCTCCGCCACGAAACAAGTTACCAGATTTGACTCCAACACGCCTCTTGAAACAATTATCCCCTGTCCCCCAAAAGGTGGTGGTGATGCTAAACAGGTTGGCATAATTATTAACATCAGATGAGCATATTGACATTAGAAAGAGTAAGGAAGCGCTTAAAAAGACTAAAGAAGAGAAAATTGCCGCAAGAAGTATTAAAAAAGAAATTAAGGTTGAGAAAACTAAACTACAACGCACACCAAAAAATACAATTATTGACAAATTTATCAGAAAGTAGCGATGAGGATGTGGAGGAGCCAATACTGTGTGATTTGTTTGATGACCAAGATGAATACCGTGAAAGGGATAACTGTGTGGGATGTGGCGAAAATTATTATGGAACCAAACTCACTGAAGACTGGCCGCCATGCATTTTATGTCAGTTGTGGGTACACGAGAACTGTACTGAGTTTAATGACATGTGTTCCAAATGTGGGCAAAAAAAGAAGAATAAGCTAAGGCTGAAGAAATACAAAGAATAACAATTAACGGCATGTTAGTAAACCTGCCATCTTTCCTTTGCTACTATGGCCAACTATACCGGACACACTGGGAGAGATGGCCAATCGTGTCTTTTAAAAAAAAAGGAAATTATGAGACTGCTTATTGTCGAAGTTGATATTTTTCGTTTTAAAATTTATGTTTAATGTCCAAAGTTTAAATATAAGTTGATTATTGTCTATTATCAATTGTAGTTTTTTTGTAATATCTATCCTAAAAAACTATGGCCAACTCCCCCGGACTTACCCTATACAATTCAATTGTTCCATTTTAAAATACGAATGATACCGAAATAATAAAAGAATGATGATATCTTTTTCTGTGAAAAAGTGATGAAACAGACTATTAACACAGAATAGATAATAATACTAACTATTATTAAATAGTTTTTTTTTTTATTATTATTATGCAACTAGTACTGTAGTGACAAGTTTGAAAATGTTGGAATCCACCGTTGTTATAATACGCCATAATTGCCTTATTTTATATGCAATGCACTGTGGTTTGGTGCTTTTATTTGTTCATAACGATGGTGAGTGAAATGCTATACCTCCTTGTACCTGCACTATTACCAAACACCCCCGTCATTGTAATTTAGTTAATTGGACTCATGTTTATGCTGTGCAGTAGTATTTCGATACTTTATTGGACTATTAAAATTTAACTATTATTGGTGCCAATAAGAACAACCTTCGTTGGAAAACTTTCGTAGAAAAATGGCAGCATAGTCGAGAGCGTCAGTTAGTCAATAATGCTATGAAAATACCTCGTCGCATTTTGAGTACTTTTCCACCATATCAGAACCATACAGATGGAATAAAGTTGACCTGGCAACAAAAATAATTGGCTGACACATCTATTTATACATAACATAACATAACATAAACTCTCGGCTGTATTCCCCGAAGGGGTAGGCAGAGATGCTAGCACCCACATTTCGCCAGTTTATGTTTAGGTCCCAATGTAATAGATGGCGAGCCTATTGCCATTAACCGGGCACTTATAAACCTGCGATATATACACACATAACTTCGAAAAGCATCGATAAGTCATTGGTGTGTGCCATGGTAAACCTGGGATCGAACCCGAGACCTCGTCTCAGCAGTCCATTACCCATACCACTAGGCTACCGCAGATTACCGATAGATAGATACCAGCATCTACTTATACAGTTAAGGAAACTATAACAAAAGATTACATGTTCCCTACTGCTGGCTTCTGTAGATTTGAGAACTGTATACATAGTGATCCAAGCCAGTAAATTTCTGTATTTTATAGCAATTGTATTCTCTTAGTATACGTTTAAACAGCCTATATGACATAGAACGCGCTATTGTATGCGCACGGCTCTACAACTAGATAAGCCGTCACAAGCGTTTATACCTGGATGGAACAAAAGGCTAGTTTTAGTACACAATAGAAATAAATTGAAACATTGGGTATAACTGACATACGAGTGCTATCACTCAATCAGAGGAAATAAAAAAAAAGCCTATCGAATTCGTTTTTTAAAAACGTGGTATGGGACGAGGACTGTGCGCTCGCAGCCCATATGAATGTTATTTATAATCTATTCTGTGATATTATTGATATTTTATTGTACATCTTTAGGTACATAGTATAAAATTATATAATGAAGTTATGCTGCGTTATAAGGTTGGTTAAAATTGTAACTCCTTTTTGTAAGCACTTTTTTAATTTCTTGATTGTAAGAAAAATTTACGTGAATTTTATGGCCTGGTTTTTTTTTCATATGCTGTATTGAATGTAAATGTGAACTTTGAAATTTATATATCCTACAGTGACAAATGATCAAATTATTATATTTTATAAATGCCATTTTGTAGTCAACGGGTCCCAATCTGAGTGTTGATTTTTTTAATTTAAAGATTATTACCACATCCAGTTCCCCTATATCATCGCAACCACATATCACACGTTACCCCTAGGTATTGCCGGTTCATAAATTATGAATCTAGCGACACGATACAATCTCAGCCGATGGGAGTATTATACTGTGATCGTATCTGCCCCCATCTCTCCTGCATGAATGTTTTTCAAATTTTCGCTTCACCGCCCAGTTTTGACTGGTCTCTATACGTGTGATTTGAATATTGAGATTAATAGCAACCACATCTAGTGCATGAAGTATTCAATTAAGTAACACAAGTACTACCCATTTTATCGACTTGAACCCATTCCTACTTACAAGCAAATTAACTGCATTTGTGTTAAGGACAACACTTAACTTTTATTCTCTTACGATGCCCTTTTAATTAATTTCGTATTACTATTATAAATTAATTTAATATAATTGTAATTGATTAAATATCATGAAAATTAGGGTAGGTATTAAAGATTTTCATTGAAGACTTTTTATCTTTTTCGATAGCGGGGAAATCTAAAATTTACTGATTGATTAATCGATGATTGTAATTGTATTTTGTCGGTATGTGCCTAAACCTTTCTTACAAGCAAATAATCACAGGAAATATTCTTGAATTACTAAAACGATTCTAATAAGCATCAGAAAATTTACAGTGGTAGCAGTTAGATAGAGTAGAACCATTCTACTAGAGCACCATTCGTTCAAAACATTCGAGCAAACATAAACTCTGTGCAAACAAATCTGTTGTCAACTTCGGTCATGAATTTCGATGTATCGCGTGTCTTGCATAAATGCTACATTGACCTCATTAGTGATATTGACTAATGCCCTCGTAAAACAAACGATATGAAACATTTGGTTAATGGTGGTTCAAGCCATGGTTAATGGTGGCTGCATTCGTTATGTTTACGGTATAATATTAATAGTAATTTCTTTCACTGTATAACTCCAACACCTTTAATACTGTTGTGACTTCTAAGCGTAATGAGTTCACCATAATATGCAGGAGCTCTATTCAGTGACGTCACGTTTTCAAAACGAGTTACAAAATTTTTGGTATTCCGATTGTGATCTTTCAAAACAAAGTCTACCTACGAATTTGTAAGGTTATTAAATCTCGCCACTAAAAAATGGGTTATTGCCGATTCTCCGTTACCGATTTCCCCGAAAATTTATAAGTATTACAATAGCGTTTTATCAAGGTGGTGGTCGGGTCAATGACATATCTCACTGATTTTTTGGTTCGTTTTCAAGAAGTTTTTTGCAATATTCTATAAGCATAATACTCGTAAGTTATGAAATCAGACGATTAAAAACGTCATTTTAATCAATTCTACGCCTGGTTTTCCTCTTGAAGACTATAAGCTATGACAGCCTCTGTGGCGTGGCGGTAGTGCACGCGACTGCCACGCAGGAGGCGCGGGTTCGATTCCCGCTCAGTGCAAATATTTGTATGCATGAATATGGATATTTGCATTGGTCTGGGTGTTCCTATGTATAATATGTATGTATTTACAAAAAAAAAATGTATATAAGTATGTTTATCCGCATTCTAGATTCCATAACACAAGTTATAAAAGCTTACTATGGGTCTAGATAGCGTTGTGTAGAAAGTTGTGGAATATTTATTATTATTATTATTTATTAAGCTAGCCTTTCGTGATGGACGCGGGATGGAAGATGGGACAGAGGTTTTTAGCCAATAAACTAGTTTGAACATCACTTGACCGTGCTCCAATGAATGTGACACTTACTAGAGGCGTAAGTACGCGTTATTCTTGCTAATATTATAAATTCGAAAGTGGTTTAACTTTTTATTGCTCTTAGACGTAAAAACGGCTCCATGAATTTGTTTACACCTATGCATAGTAGGTGGTTTACCTGTATACGGTTAGGAACAAGTACCTGTAGTTTTTAAACACAGGATTAGCATTTCTTTTAGGTGGCGCCTTGGGCAACAACTAGTATTACAATATAGAGTATGGTTATATCAATTATATACGATTCAGTTTGAAAATGTCCCGTTCGAGATAATATTCAAATAATTATCTCTGAGACTTCATGCTCCATAAATATTAACTCTATTGTTATGTCCATTGTGTAACAAATTGCCTGCATAATGCAGTGGTAACGATGCCAATCCTGGGCATGATTCACGAGTGCAATTTCCGGAGATCGGTTCAGTGTGATTTGATTTTATTGTCAACAAGTTCTCAGTTATAATACGATGTTTGAAAAACCTGCTTGGTTGCCCTAACCTATATTATGTGATACAGGGAACGTACTCGGTATAGGAGACTTTAGGTCGGTAATCTTTGATTCAATTAAAGAAGGAAAAACCATGCTAAAATAACTTTTAAACTCCTGCGTTCCATGATATACAATAATAATAACGGGAATTAACGCGATCATATAACTTGGTCGAAACGTCAGGCAAATCAAAGGTACGTATGTACCTATACCATGATCGCGTTAATCTCGTTATTATTTTTTATATCATGCTAAAATAATTTAGTATCTCGTTTTAGTCTCAATTCGTAAATGTGTTTTACGAATTGAGACTAAAACGAGATACTAAATTATTTAACATGATATACGCAATTTATGTAAACAGATTTTCTGGCTCAATTACTACGCCAATGTCACGAATAGCATCATCTAGGAAAATACTTATAGTATCATAGAGTTTTAATTGCGCTAACTAAAACTTTATAAAGTTCGACTAGTCTCTGACAACGGCCAGTAAAGTTTCAATTTCTGTTACACGAACTCCTAATTGGCATCTGCATGTAAACTAAAACGTTTTATGTCAACGTGTTTGAAGCTAATAAATATGAACTAACCAGTAGTGTAATCGATTTTCATCTTACTGTTCATATTCATAAAGTTGATTTTAGAATGATAAGTACGAAGTTAAAAACGACTACGTGTATTAGCGAATGAATTTATGACTTCAAAAATCGTTTGGTACTTAAGTTATTTAAAGTATTATTTGAAGCTATTAGCGGCGGCTGTTTATGCTTTCACGTTTTGGATGTTTTACAGACATGAAAGTGTTTTTTGATGTGCTCTTCTTTGATGCGCGTGTTATTTATTTATATATTTACGGTTTTAGTGTATCAAATGACTTGTTCTTGCGGTATGTTAACTGGTGATATTAATATTTTTGGCATTTGTCATGGTTGTTTTTATTCAGCGTCTAATAATATTCTTCGCTTCCCACTTTTTACACTCGTCTACTACTAAAATGTAAAACTCAAGCAAATCAATTTTTACTGGATTATTGCTATTTATTATTGTGCTATTTACTCTACACTCAACGTTCCTTTACAGCTCATAATAGAACTTCTATCAATTAATACAAATATAAGCATATTATGTCGGTAGTTGGATTCCTACATGTGCATAATTTATCTAACCTACTTTGAGAAATTGGCATATCTCCATTATACCAATATCTTGAAAATAAACTAGTTATTCTGACAGATAACATGTGGTTCTGTTCTGTCACAGTAAATATATTTATTCCTAGTAATGGAGATCTAACAGAAAGTACTAAGGAAATAGCTTCGTGGTTATACCAAAGAGCTATTTTGGTCTCTCAAGATAAGTAGGCGGGCTTTAATGGTTTTAAAGACAGTGCGATAAGGTGCTACCCACAACTACCACAAGGTGAATCCGTATACACAGACTAATAAAGGCGTAAGAGGAAAGCAACTTTACAGGATGCAAAAAAACTGTTTAACCAGGTATACCTATTTGATTTCTGATTCTTATATCTTAAACCTTTAATCTTATATCGAATAAGATGTATTTTTTCAAACAATAATATAATAATTTTAACATTAACGACGTTATTGACGTACGCAAATGTCCATATATCATAATTAATCGAAACTTCATGTGGTGCGCTTATGATGATTGATTACAACACGCGTTCGTTGCCACATCCGGGGGACGCTTGCAATGAACGACGAAATACATATTATATTCTGCTGTATGGATGTTATGCTAAAATATCGCTCAGCAGTTGGTTAAGCAAATCCAACTGTTTTATTGAAATTGTAGGTATTATTGTAAAAAATAAAGGTACGAACCAAATATCAAGAGAAATCCGTCAACAGACGGGAGGAAAACCAAGGAATTAAGATCATTTTGGGCACTCTGTTCATCACGATCGATGTTGGCACGAACGAAATCATAAAAAAATATTTTATAAAATACCTAAATCTAAAATTATTCCATTGTAACTTCATTGTATTCTATTTGCTCAACATAATTATTATCCAAAATCAACACTTACTTCGAATGGATCAATTTGATTGGAATATAAAGTACTTAAAATTTTTATTTGCTACTTTTAAATATATTTTAAATTGACAATATCATAAACAAACAAATGTAAAATTCGTTTAACTTCAAGTTAATGATACAAGATACATTTATAATCAATAGTGGTAATCTGGTCCTATGTCTGACAGTGAACTGCAATATTCTAATCGCAGTCCACTGATAAACTTGATGATGATTGATGAATCTGGTCTAACATATTTTTCGTCGAGATTTTCAAGTTATCTTTCAGTACTTTTATTCGTTTCTCATCTAGGTACTAGCTTTAATTATCTTTCCAATATCAAAATTATTTTAGCTTTGCATGGCTTAATTTTAATACTGATAGCCAAGATTGTGTCAGTATTCGTAATTTGTAAATGATGTAATTTTATTTCATGCAACGAAATAAATACTTAGTTTGCTCATAAAATTCTGATCCTAGATTTGATCTATATTTCAAAAATATTTTTTTTTCTAAATAAAATACTTCAAGCTAATAAAATGAAATTTGAGTATTGAAAATATTTCTGTTATAATTGATATTTTGTTATTAGAATCTTCACTATTTTGATTAACTACATCTATTCGAATAAACATCGTTGGAAAATATTATTTCGCAATCATTGAATTTACACATGGAAATAATAAACAAGGAGGCAGTAGTGAAATATGTGAATATACATTTAAAAGAAATTATTTGCATTGAAACGCTAATATGAATGCTGTGTCCAATGTAAATACAACGCACTACTTCATTAGCACACACAAGGGATTTCATATATAATTCATATCCCAATTCCCGAACACAATACTTCTGTGGCAGTACAAAATTCCAGTCTGAACACCGCAACGCCACTACGGAGCCCACAAAGCTGCGGTCTTCAACCTCAGCATCCAATAATTTTACACTCCCCTTTTCCAATTTTATTTCCCTCTTCCAGAAAAAAAAACTCTCACACGCTTTTGTAAATAATTGTTCGAAAAATTTAACATATAATACTTCCAATTCACTGTATGGTTCAATGCTTGAAATTCACGGCATTTCCTTTTTCACATTTCCTTAATTTGTGAATCAGCTTTTAATATAGGGTCGTACATAGCAGATCCAGTAAATGCGTCGACGAGAATTTCCTTTCAAGTTAATTGCTAAGTAATTCACATAGCTAAGTGGTATTTTATTTAGAGTTTTGACGAGAGCTGCCGTTATAGACATAAATAATGTTCAAGATACAAAACGAGAACCACATAGTTCTAGCTAATGTTGCCGACCATTTGAGTTTCACTCGAATTATTGGTTTGACATCAAATAATTTCAGGCTTCCAATCAAAGTAAGCTTTATGACAAAATGAATATAAATTATATTCAGTTGACAACGTTTCTTTAATTAAGAAATATATGATATAGCCCAGGAGTCACAGAATTTTCTGAATTCTGTTTTTTTTTTGCAAAATTGTTGACAGATGATGCTATTGCAGAAATGGTTTGCATTCTAGATTATAAATTGTTACAAATTGACACGAGAACTAGTGAAACCATTCACTTCAACGTGAATGGTTGAAATAAACCGAATTTAACAAAAAATATATTTAAAACCCAAATTAAATTACATGATATAATGAATACAATCATTTATTTCTTAGTTAAAATTATGTTCACTAATTGAATGCTATTCAATTTGTGTAATAAATTGGATCTGCATTTTGTTAATCTGATTTTATACTAGCGACTAGCTTCGAAGGAAACTATTTGATTTGTTGTTATTCTTCGGTTATGCATTATATAATTAATATACATACAAACCCTCAGAGAAGAAATCTAAATTACAATAAAAACCACATTAAAACCATTGGGTTGCTTGGAACTACTTAAAAGAAAACTAATTGTTATTAACATTCCAGCTAATAATGTACACAAATTAAATCAGTATCACATTCTTGACTCCTATAACTTAACGCTGTGGTCGCATCCCAGCCGCTGTAAGTTTTAATAATAAATTTATCTCAACTCATGCTAACGCTGTCACAGTTATATTAATGTGCGCAGATGTTCGCGATGTTAGCAGTTCAAGGAATCTGCGGCATGAATAGGTTGAATGTTGTAAAATATTAATGGTGCTTTTACTTTTTTGTCATTCTATTCAAGGCGTAGTATATCAAGATGGAGATCTCGAAAAGGAAGTTTGTGCTATCTTTTTGTGTGGTTGGACTGAAGGAAATACCATTGTACCTATTTTTTTCTCAAATTTGAGTACTCTGTCTTCCATCCTATAAGCAAGTCGTCTGCTATTGGTTACTATATTGTCTTGTTATGATGTCACTTGCTCAATATTATAAAAGATGTACCTATAAAGTTTAAATATTAAAACGTAACTATATCCATAATTTGAGCGGTATTGGATTGTTTCAAACAAAGTATTAAACTTTCGATTCTAGGGAAGAAGCTAGCTATTGCTTGTAAGATAGTTGCTGCAAAATGTAGTGTTTTAAAATTAGACGCAAGTAAAGTACTAGCAAGAGCAATCTCTGGACTATAGATCAGGTAAATAGCCCGGCAATAAATATTTGTGTGCAAGCCCCGAGTACATGTGGAGATTTAAGCTGGTAATACCTATTTTGTTCTAGAAGCTTCGAAACAAAATTACAAATAGGAAGTGGAAAATTTGTTGTTCTTTCATACTATCAATTAGTGCTCTTCTCCGGTAATTTAAATGGATATCGTTTAATCGTACTAGTTCGTATATTTACTTGTTAAATATCTACCATTCGTTTTATAAATAGAGTATCACGCCTCTACGAGTCTGAAATAACCAGTGGCGAAATATATTTTTATTTCTAAACTAGCCCATTTTAACTTTTAAATACGACCAAAATGAAATAGTTGACCGGAATCAACAGTGTTCAACTCTGCTTGGTCGTTGTATAATTCTATTTTAGTTAGTTTAACTCTAGAGTAGTCGCGCCTTCCCGTGGGACGTGAGTAGGCGCGAATGTCAGATTTTGCCGCCCTTACAAATAGGTGAATATTTTCTTGTATTACTTTATGTTAACAAAAATTATTAATATTGTCTATAATGAAGAAATCTGTTTAATCTCGCCTCATAATCAGACTAAAAAAATTAATAAAGATAACTCGAAAAAAATCTCGCTATTTGGAACCCCTTCACATATTCTATCATAAAATAAAGGAAAACGTAAAAATCAAACAATCACCTTTTTCGGCATTACCTTTATGACCATATATGCATCGTCATAAAAACCCTGTCACAAATACACACTATGCTCGATGCACAGTAACTTTGCGCAAACATTGCACTCTTTTTTTGTTTATTGACTATTCTTCAATGGACATATTGAACAAATTCCTCCTCCCTTATTTTGTTCTCTAACAGTACAAAGTGAGCAATTTGACGTCTTAATAAAATGAACCTGCATTGTCGTAATGCTAGATTTTTTCGTTATTGTAGTCTATTCAAAGCGATAGACAACTTCTTCAAGGACATTAATTGACTCTTTGACTTTGGAAATTTGACTACTCCGACAGCGACAAAATTTGAAAATAAAAATGCCGCCTCCGAGGACGCCTGCGCAATAACCTCTTCTTCATGCAATCACCTTTGTACTTGCCACTACATACACGGGAGGTGTACACGCCCAGCTACTGGGACGCATAGCATACAATTAACTAGTAAAATTTTATGAACAATTTTTCGGCCAGGGCGGCAATCGTAGCACGACCACTCTAGGGTTAAGGTTAGTAGCAAATGATTACTAGTTACTTTTTAATTTGCGTTGAGTCTATTTAATTTGGTATGAACTCCAAGCATAAACTTTTTAATCAGGTACTTACTCTTTAATATTTATAGATTTTCAAATTCTGATATTACGATGAGCGTCAATCAATCAAACATTTAGCTTTTCGCAGTCCACTGCTGGACAAAGCCTCTCCCAATGTTGGGAAGCTGGACAATATTTAACCTTTATCAAATAATTCAATATGAACGGTAGCTTTGCCAAGACTAATCTGTTTCTGCGTCATTCTGTTTTGTTGCGTGTGCAATATCACGCAGTAAATCCACCTTAATCAAAAATATTCTCACATAAGCTTCCAAAAGTAATTAGTATTCTATATGTCGAGTCTCCCGTTAAATGAACTGATTGTATTGGACCGATTTTTAGATCCAATTTCTGGTAACCAATCACCTGTCCCTACCCGTGTTATACCAAATCCTCCTTATTTCCTTAGGGATTACACGCTTGTTTACCACTGGCACCAATATTTGATCAAACTGACAGACTATATTTATTCGAAGAAAATGTTGTACGCGTACTATGTAGTGATTTTTTGAGACTATGTATTTCTTGGAATTAGTTTAGTTTATTTTGGTAAGCAATAACAATATAATAAAATGTGTAGGGTTGTGTTCCTTATTATAATTGTCCAGTAACTTTCCAGAAAGTTTATATTTAAATAGAATAGATTATAATAAGAACGCAATATTCTAGGTACTAAAACACTAATAACTAAACAGTATCAAGAACAAATGTACATTATGCTCTTTGCCGCAAGATTAATACATTATGAATCACTAGTACTTGTTGAAATCAATCTACATTCTCCGTCCTCGAATAGACAATAAGGTACCCTGCCTTAATTTCTTTAACTAAAGTAAAAGTGATACAAGTTTTACTTCCTCACACTACTCAAACAAAGTTTTAGCTTATCTTCCTTAAAAATTCGAAGTTTGAAACAAATGTCTAACGGAAAGTAATCTTTTTTAAGATGACCTTTAACTTTTATGTCTCTTACGTAAGCAATTCTCTGACTGTGTTAAAAAAAGATTTGGTTCCTTATGAGCTTTATTTAGTCTCAATCATTGGTTATATAAAACAAAAATTAAAAATAATAACTACTGGCTAGATAACGTAAGAGTTTAAAATGAGTATGAATGTCGCAAACGGGGTAAAGAAGAAAACTAAAGTGTAGTGGTTTATTGAAGATGAAACTTGTATAACAACTCATGTGATAATAATGATACATAAGCTTGATAGTCTATCGAGACATCTTCAGCTTATCATGTGATAAGCTGAAGAATGATGTCTTGATAGACTGTACAAATTCCCAAAACTTTCCTTACGGCGAGATAATAAGCTATAACAATAGAAAATAATAGGTAGGTACTCATGTGAAAATAGTTATCTGACTTCAAGACGTTAAAACAATGGATCCTCACAAGCTCACACTTAAAGTTAGCAACATCTCTGAGCTCATAGTTGTGAAACTTGCTCAGGAATTTCCAACAAGAACGTGGCTTTGTACGTCAAATTGAATGATAACATTACGTATGCGGAGACTAGAAAACTTATTGCTGACTAGACTTTGCCCGGGGCCTCAACCAGTCAGCTAATTTAGAGCTTGTATTCTCACGGACCTTATAATAGAGAGGAAATTTGATGTATTTTGATATTAGTTTAATATATTAGGTAGCGTACCCTTCAAATAGGTACAACTGTTTTATTATAAATTTTTAAATTATATTATCTGCTTTTATGCGCACGATTGCCGTTTGACCTTCTACTCTCGAAAGCAAAACCTATAGCAAGGGCTTTTTCATAATTAGCAGGTGTACCCTTGGACCCACATAACGTTTTTTACATACTACCTATATTAAATATATTGTACTTACATGCACACATTTGTGACCTTTTCCTTCGGGAGTGATAAAAACAGCCTGATATTTGGTTATATACATTATGAACATCTTATATCGCAATTAACCTTTATATTTTTCATAAAATCAATCCCTTGGGATTAAATTGATTTTTAGTGTTGGTTTTGGTGATTAAAAACCCAGGTAAGGTTAAATTCTCAGAAGAACTTCCAGTTTGTAAATAAACTGTCCCAGATACCTAGAAACAACTCTATTTAAAATTCCTTATTGTTTCTCGTCGGGCACAATAAAACGGTATACCTAGTAGTTTTTTTGTCGAGGACAGAAAATATTATGAGAGAACCGCTCAGACTTATAACTAAGCTTGTTGTTATTTCATTTGCAAAACTTGGAATACAAAGGAATGTCTTTACTTCAAAAATACCTCCTTTTTATCTCTATTCGAAAAACTTTGTGAAGTTAGTATTCGTATCAAATGCTTTAGTATAAATATAATAAATTTAAATTTATTTCTTTTAGACTATTACTGGCAGCAGTAATTTTTCTCCTCAATTATCTTAAGTAGGTAATATGAGTCGTCTATATCTAAATTCATTAAATTCTATATCTCAAATAGTTATTTCTTCAACAAGTGAACAAGGTTATTTCTTTCTGCAAATGCCGATTTGATTTGCCGTGATTCTAATTTTGACAACAACTACTGAACAAAACATAATAATTAAGCTTCCGACTAAGCAATTTGACACCAAAAGGACCATTTTCTGCTGGAGATTTGAATATCACCGAGGTAAATAAAATCGAAATTAATAATATAATAGGATGCCTAGAGGGTGCAATAATGCAACCACACAACATAGGACAAAAAGTAGCCATCACTGTGATTTCGTTCGTTTATCCACTTACGTAGCATATTGAAATAAAACACTTCTTCAGTATTTCATTTTTCAACCTGACCGTTTTTGCCTCACGGCAATCTTAAAGTATTATAATTATTTTTAAGCATGCTAGTGTTTCTCGTCTCAAAGGTTTTTAATGCCTTGGTTTATAAATTCTTTAGGAATGCCGTGAGGTGAAACCAGGCAGGTTGAAATAAAATACTGTGGAAAAAGACGTACGTAGCAGGCACATTTCCTCCAACTAGGGATAGTACACCAAAGTTAGATTTCATACCACGAGTCGTTTTTCAGAACGTTCTTGATACTTGAGTATCTATATCGACAGAGCCTGTGGTCTTAAGCTCCAAGAAGCAAGTCGTTAACTTTTACAATCAGCGAGGTCTTTCCGAAGGCCACGGAACTGCCTCGCAACTTCCTACAAAATTTATTCTTGTACTTGATTAGGCCGATATCAGCTTCGTCGATCTCAATGAGGAGTAACTTGACAAAACTTATAAGATTTATATTTGATTTACTGTTTGAATTTGGATGTGGATTTGTGATATTTACGCAAATTTCAAATATCACTGCTAGGTCATAATTTAACTTATTTAACAGATTTTAATTGCTTAACATAATTTGATTTCTCACAAGCATACTACTTAAGTATTGCCATTTATAATACGGTTTTGCTCAATTTTGCACCCAAAAATTTTTGAGATCGGAATAGTTGAACAACTTTTCCCTTATCTTACCATCAAGCGAAGCGAGCAAAGAAAGATAATATTCACAATACCAAAAGTGAAATGAAATATCATTTAAAAGAAAATTATGAAAGTAATTATGGCGTGCTATGAAGTAATTTACATAAACAATGAACTTACGAGGTGTTGATTTTAGCGTGACGGCTTAATAATTAACACGCTACCACACACGATTACCACGGGTAACCAAAAATGTTGGTGCTAACTATAGTTACGGCTATATAAACCGAACAAGCTACACCAATAATTCATGAAGCGTAATATTATATTATATTGGAAGACGCAAATATTTTATTACGTTTGTTCGAACATTTTTACTTTTCCTTTGGTGAAACTATCCTTTCCTTAAACGAAATTCACTATCTTATTAGAAAACTTGCTGAGGAAAGACTTGCAGAAAAGATTGTTCTCTAAGATAAAACGTTTACAGAAGAAATTTCAATGGGTGCAGTGAAGTCAATGTGGTCACATTATTTTTAAAAAGCACCTTATGTTTTTGTAACAATTTTATTACGTTCGTATGATTTTTTAAAGCATTAAGTATGCTAACTATACAATCGAATACATCAAGGGAATTACTACATTCAGATTATGAACAGTTACTTACGTAGCTACGCGTAGGTACCTAATAATTGGCAAATAAGTGGCAAAAATTAATTTAGTTTATTTATAGTAATTATAATTTTTGCCACATCGAATAAACTTAGATATTCAATTGGCCTGGCGGATACTACCTGACTTTCAGTTCATATATTCAAAATGTGGCTTTCAAACCGGCTCTCATTTACAACCTAGTTACGTCCAATAGGGGTATTAATAAAAAATACATTTTGTATGATTGATGATACTAGTATAGAGATCCATTTCCTTACATTTCAGTCATATAATTATCGCTACTAGTAGATGATCTACGACTACCTAGCGATAACTACTGTAGTTATACTGCTAACACTCGTGGTAGTATCACATGTCCAAGTTTTAATCATTATTTATCAGACATGTCCATTATTTTGCTTCATCATGTTCTATTAGCATACATGTTATCTAATTAAACTATCGAGTGTGTCATGTATTGCGGAAATTGTGGCATTTTGATAAAAATAAAGGTTGAATGACATTTTTGTGTAACGAGAGGAACCTGAAATACCCTATGAATGTTTTAAAATATCGCTGGTAATACTGTGGAGCTCGTCATCGTCATCCAAGCGTTGTTTCTGGTTGAATCTGAGGCTTGAACCTTGGAGCCTGCCGCTTACTCCGTCTCCTCTTTTTGCTTGGGCTTAATGGGTCTTCTTGGTAGCGATTGCCGTCTGGTTTTCCAACAAACGCGAGGAAAGAGCCATAGCTTCATCAATTATTCAGCTGGTGCACCAAAATGTAACTTGGTTCCAAAGACCTTGGACCCAGAGATCCGGTTCTTAGCATTCCATGGATTCACCGTGCGGTCGCCGGGTTCATGGCGTGGTACAGAGAGGAACACTGTGACGGCGCCTGGGACTTGCGATCCAGGTGTAGGTTTAGGGTGGCCACCTTGTGATGCATCAGCGCTCACCTCCACCGTCAGTCGTGTTCCCCCCTCTACCTATCCAAATTTGGTAAGATCCTATCAACGCCGTTTTAAATATTCGTTTGAGTAAAGAGCTTACTGAAGCTCTTGGCAATCCGAGGTCTTTAAATAAGTTATACAGGGATTTACCTGGAATTCCCCTTGCTCCTACTTCTACGGCGTAGAGTTTAACCACATAGCCATTTTTGGTTAACTCGTTGGTCAAGTCAAAGTATTTGTTTATTTTTATAGCATGGTCTTTAGGTATGTTAGTTTCCCACGGTACTGTGAGTTCTACTAGTACTGCACGCTTTGGCTGTTTTGAAAATAGAAATATATCGGGTCTGGATGACGAGGCACAAACATCCTCCGGTATTTTATAGTGTTTCTCATACGTATCTGCGAGTAATGTCCAATCAGCGGCTGCTATCATAATAAATATAAATAAACGTAAATAAATCTAAAATTTTAACATTCTTTAAATTTCATGCTGAAATTTATAACAAGTACAAAATCACGCCTCGCTCCAATCGACATCTCTTTATTGTGTTTACTCACCTTTACTCGTGTTACGCAAACTTCTAGCCAGTGTGAAATGGTATATTCGTCAATTGATATTTACAGGGGTGTTTTTCATTGGACCGTAATAATTTCTTGATTGGCCCATTCAGTAAGAAAATTCATTTCTATGAAAATTAATTTAGAAATACTCGAAACATTTACCATTGAATACATTTAATCAAGCTCATTACAAATTGTAAGGAAGAAATATTAATAATGTCCTAATTATTGAAATAAATATAAGGAAAATGAACCATATATTAATGTACTACTTAACTTTTGCTAGCAATCAAATTTGTTGGTGTTCATTTAATGTCCATACAAAATGCCCGGTCTTATTCCTCAAGACCGTGTCAATATCATTGTACCGGTTGTCCCAGAGAGCGACTGCCGTCTGACCTCCGAACCCTCACAGGAAAGCCTATGCCTCACTCTTTGTTAGGCATATGATGAATTCCTGGTGAGGTGGTCTTCGGCTCCATGATGTTGGTAGGGCCCTGACAGATGTAGATATAAAATTATTATAATTAACTATTGTTAAGTAGGTCCCTCACTTCTGAATTCTCGTTACTATGTCCGTTTCTCTTACAATATTTCCGAGTTCCACTCATACGGAGACGGCATAACCCACAAATAATTAGCAATAAACCTCGACTAACGGGCTGTCGTGAGGCGCTTTTAATCGTGTACCTGTTCCGAGGTGCTTAGCCATGCAATTAGAGTTAAGGATACAATACTAACAAGGGAGATTTGTAAGTTCTGTGGTGCAAATATATGAATACAGCGTTTCTAATAATGTTATTTGTTAATGTAACGTGAAATGTAGAGTAATGATTTGTTAATGTAAGGTTATGTAATGTACGGTTAGTGTAATGTAATATAATGTACGGTTAGTATCACGTAATGTAATGTAAGGTAAGGTTAGTGTAATGTAATGTTAGGTAAGTGTAATCTAAGGTGAATGTAATGTAATGTAAGGTTAGTGTAATATAAGATTACGGTTGCCGCGGCAACCAATCCCGCCCACAATTTATTGACTGAGATCTTCTTTTCTTTACCTTACCATAAAGACTTGGAATACTCATTTTTGTCACAATAAACAATTATTATTATCATTCATGTTCAGGTTTTTTCCTGCATCTGTATCTACAGCTTTTTTTAGAAGGGCTTTAAAAACATCTTATGAGGCCGTTCAACTGAGAGGCTTCATCACCATTGCAGATACACGTAATGCTTACTACTTGTATCTGCAATCCCTCATTTCTGAGACTTCACTTTTTAGCTTATCCTCAGTTAAGGTGATGATATATTATCATGCGCGACTCTTGCATAAAAATATCATGACTTCAACGAACTTTAAGGTAGGAACACTTGTAACTTATACCAATAATTAAATCCCCTTAGACACTTACCTAGTAAACTATTAGATAGACCAAACAATCGCAATGCCCGGACAGTAATGAATACTATTATACACAATTGTCCGTTTACTTGTTTATGCAGATTATGTTAAGTTTATTCTCGGCAAATATTGGTCAAACACAGACCCGGGACCTGGATGGCCAGTATGGCTTCCGCCGGAGACGCTCCACCGTGGATGCCATCATGCGCGTGAGAACTCTGGCGAAGGACGCCGTCGCTCGGGGCGAGGTGGTTTTGGCGGTGTCACTGGACATCGCCAACGCGTTTAACACCCTGCCCTGGAGCTGCATTAGGGAGGCGCTCGTGTATCACGAAGTGTCTCTCTACCTTCGCTGCATAGTCGGGGCGTATCTGTCGGAGAGAATAGTCAATATCTGGGGCTCGTGCTCGACGGACGGTGGAACTTCGGGGAGCATCTCTCTGGCCCCCAAATTGAAGGACACAGCTGTCGCCTCCACCGTATCCGTGGGGAGTTTTCGCACGTTAAAAAAACAAAAACACAGACCCGGCATTATTCCCGTTATAGACGGGAAAATTTGATGTTGTTTCCTATTGCATTCGAGGCATTCACATCGAAACCCTTCTTTTCCTTTCAGTTTGGCTTATTCGACTTATACCGTCTGCTTTGCCGTCTGCTTTCCCAACCTAGAGAGGAACCCTGTGCCGGAAATTCCGACGAATAGCTGGTCAGGGTGGCTTGGACCACGAAAATCTTGATGTTTCGCCAAAATCACCTGTAGCTAAAAATTTGCTACAACTTGGTTCTTAAAACTTAAAAAAAATTAACCCTCTCTGGATAACAAAGTTTAAACAACCCATTCCCGCAACCCATGGAATCTATTCCTGAGAGAACCGATAAAGCGTGATTGAATACCAAACATCCAAGCCTCTTCACAAGCTTCCACATTTATTATGTTAGTAGGATAGGATACATAACGCAAACATACTGTCTCTAACTAGCCCAAAAGAATATTTTTAGCACGACATTTTAAAATTTATTTTTACTTATTGCCAAAATAATGTAATTAGCTTCGTTCGCGTTTGAAAATTGAAGTAGCATGAAAATTCACTGTGAAATGTTAGTGAATGCCGTTCGTTCCTACGTGTTTCAAAGGTACTCTATTTAGATTTGTTCCATTTTCAATAAAATAAAATATAAATAATAAATTGCAATGCAACGACTGACGTGAAATAAATATTGACGTTTGTGATTTATAAAATTTCAATTATTTATTCAAGTTTTAAGTGTCACTTTTTTAGCATGGTTATCTTTAGTTTTAACTTTGGCATTAGGGTTTCAACGATTTTGTATAATTATACAAAATGTTATTATTGAAGTAAACATAAAAAATATATTAGACATACTTTTGACACAGAATAGATAACAGTACCAGTCTTTTGGCACATGTAGCTGTGAATATGAATCAGTGAACGTGGTTGTATTTAGTTTTTTTTAAACCGGTAATATTGTAGAGGTGTCGAGTTTGCAAACTCAAATTTTGATGTTCTGTTGTTAAACTGTGCGATATATTTATTCGGAGAATTCAAGGTTTTTTTTATATAATAAATTAACACTAACTTGATAAACTTAAATATTTACAATAATATACATAACATAACATAAACTCACGCCTGTATTCCCCGAAGGGGTAGGCAGAGGTGCTAGCACCCACATTTCGCCAGTTTAAATTTAGGTCCCAATGTGTGTGTGGCGAGCCTATTGCCATTAACCGGGCACTTATAAACCTGCTATAAATACACACATAACTTCGAAAAGCATCGAAAAGTCATTGGTGTGTGCCGTGGTAAACCTGTGATCGAACCCGAGACCTCGCCTCAGCAGTCCATTACCCATACCACTAGGCTACCCCAGATTTTTACAACAATATACAAGAAGTCGAAAAAGGGGGGGGGGGGGATTAGAGCGACGAAAAACTCTATTGTTAACTTAAGCATAATTGGAAGGAGAGAAAAATGTACAATTTGATGATTCGTGATGCGATGTAAGTAATAGCCATCTAATTACAAACCTCACTCAGTCTGTCGACTAGACAAACCTTCGATTTGTCACGAACGAACCAACGAACATAAAATGTTATCATCATCTTTATTGCGTTTGTCTTGGTGGTATCGCAATTTTGCACTTAGTACCCCAAAGCCCAGGCTATTACGAGAGCAAGTACCACCAGGGGCTCAATTCACTAACTTACGTACTTAGTTGCGTAAATTTACTTATGATTTTACTGACGTAAATATACGCAACGTGCGATTTCGGTGAGTAACCTATGTCAGTTTTCGGTACAGAATACCACGTTAATATACGTGACATTTTATGTCATATGACATACGACATTTATGAAAATAATGCCAGACTAAATATATAACTTGAATTGCCAATTTTTTTTTCAATAAATTCTTATTATTAATTTTTTCAATCTCATACATAAATCTTATGTATGGAATTGTTTTGAACTATGATTTAATTAATATTAGTCTTCTTCTTTTCGTGTCAACGATTCACTTTTATGAATAATTACACTATTCGGGAATAGAATTATGCTATCTTAATCGCGCTGTCATAATATTGGTTTCTTTTATTTTATTTGTAATTAGTAGTTTTTTAGTATACAATTATAATGTATTCTGTAAATTACCAATAAATAATTAATTATTATAACGGGAATTGACGCGAGAATAATAAAAAAAAGTAGGTACTTTTAACTATTATTATTATTTATGTGCTTCAAAAAATCTATTTATGTTTAGATGAATATGGGATATATTTTTTATCATCATTGCACTACAGTTTAATAAAATACAATTATTGTAATGCATAAGTCATTTGTATTTTTATTTGACCTAAGAAATAAGTTAGGTATACTATACACAGCAGGCTGCTAAAATGGCAACATTATAATACTAACTGATCGAATAGTGATATATCCAAGGAGAAATAAGAAAACCTTAAAAAAACGAAGTTGTTTTGTGGTCTATGGTACCTATGATAAACAATTTTCTTACGTTCTGAACATTCATTAAAAACTTTTTATAGCGGAGCGGTATTGCATTTCTACCAACATAGCATCTATTTAAAAGATACCAAATATTCCTATTGTTATACATATTAGTAATCCTCGAAACAAATTTTGGTTGTACTATTTGTTCGGCTTTTTCTACAATATATATATATATATATTATACAATACAGATAATTGAGGGTGGCGCTGCTACGATTCTCTTTATTTACTCAATATACTCTATGGCTACGATTAATCTGGTATCCCTGTGATATTTCAACTGAATAATCTTGAAATTTTGGTTATAATACCAAGCGGTATAATTTCAATATATGAAGGGAGGTCCAAAGGTTTTAAACAAAATGAAACAATGAATCTAATTTTCCTTGTCAATGAAATACGAGTACTACTTGGGTTCGGTGCACATCTGGCGGAACGTGGGTCTAAATTTAAAATCTAAATTATTTTTAACCAAGTTTTTAACTGTACCTACAATATTATCAAAGAGTATTGTATGCTTGGTGGTCTGTGTGGCATAGCGCTGGGTATATCGTTCGACAGTTACGCAGATGGCGCGGTTTAGGCCCGTTATGGAACATAATAAAAAGAAGAAGAACCAAAGAATGAATTTCCTTTATTCAGTTCAGGCACTTACGTGGCGTTTGCGAGTCTATCTCGGTCACGCTGCCACTCCCTTTCCGCCGTCTCCTTCTCGAGCATTACTTGCTACCAGGAGGCGCCGGCCTCCCATGCATCCGTGCAGCGGAACATCGCCGCGAGTAAGGTGGCGAGCGTGAAAACTCTCACTCCCAGGACCGCCACCAGCTCCCGTCTCAGCGTCTTCCACGCCGGATACTCGGGGAGCGTGTGCAGCCCTGAGTCCTCGCTTGCGTCGCAGTGATAGCACCCGGACGATGGCTCCTTAACGATCAGACGCAGATCCCACCCGAAGCACCCGTGCCCGGTGATAATTTGCGTCAGTCGATACGAGGGGCTGCCATGTGGCCTCTCTAGTCTCTCCCCCCATGATTGGTATGGCCGCTACGACAGCGTGCCCTGCACGTGATTACTTAAGTCGTCGCTCCCACTCCGCCACCATATCCCTGTGAGGCCGAAATTTCTCGGCCCGAATATATTCAGGCTCAGGATCGTATCCCCGCTTCCGCACCTCCTTTCGGAACCGATATAGCACTGAAAGGGCCCATTGTATGATCCACGGTGGCTATCCGGCCAGAAGACTCGCCACGACGAAGGTTATCGGGCAGTACCTAATGGCCCTGGTAGCCATCGTCTGCTGCGGCGTACGCAGTAGGGGCATGAAACTGTCCTCTAGGTTTCCAGTTTATGGTTTGCAAATGGGTACCACCTGCTATCAAAGTTGTTTCGATATTTTCAGCATAAGTAGGGGTTTTTAAATATGGTTAAGTGTTACATCTCTCATGTTCGATAAGTAGGTTCTTATTACCTCCAAATGGGGCTTGTAGATGACTAATATTACCGCTCTAGGGTAATAATGTAGCTAGAAAAGCCCTAGGGCGGTAAGTAATTTAAAAAAATCACTTCTTTCTCTAAAAAAGTTCGCGTACATCTAACCTTCATACTGGCAATAGACGTCATGCATTCAGACCAAAGACCAAAGAGGTAAGCGACCTCTTCGGTCTTGTCTGGTCTTGTCTATTCAGCCTTGTCTTCGTGTGAATATAATAGTCATAAATTTTAAATATCGAATGGGGAAGCTCAAATTTCGTTCTTGAAAAAAAAATTTAAAAGTTCTTTACTTGATACTTTTTAATGAAAAAAGACGGGAATAGAAAACTTTTACTTTAAATATTGTTTGTTTTGGAATATTTTTAAACATCTCTATACACGCAGTACACGTTTCTTGGATGAATTTTGATGATACCACGGGGTGCTACTGCGGTAGACGAGCTTCAGTTCGCTAAGACAAGTATATATTACTAGCTTTTGCTCAAGGCTCCGCCCGCGTGGATGTCGGTTACTTGCGCATTTATAATATTAGTATGGATTACAAAATAATCCGCACGCCCCAGGAACTTTTTTATCTCACGATTTGAGTCACTGGCAATTAGTATTGACATCGCCACAGCTTAGGGTTCGATATGGTATGGCATACATCGCTTCTTTCCAAGCTACCAACCTTTGGCCTGCCTCCCAGATCGTGCAACTGGGTTGCAGGCGACCTTCAGGGGCACCGTATTCGCGTCTTTTGTGATGGACGAGCTTCGGAGTTCTTGCAGGTGAATGCTGGCGCGCCGTAGGGTTCCGTCTTATCTCCCACTCTCTTTCTTCTGCACACCAACGACATGCTTTCTAACGGTAGCATTAATTGCTATGCAAACGACAGCACCTATCACGCACATCCTGCGGCCAAGCAGTGTGAAATCGCGGAAAAAAGGCAGCTTCTTGTCACTGAACTGGACTCAGAGCACACCACTGCCACTGCAGGATAACCTCAATATCGTCGGTATAGATGTTCACTGCAAACTGAATAACAAAAACTATATCGAGAGCATCATCAAAACAGCCTAGCGTAAGCTCGGCTGTTTCGGAGCAGCGGCGTCTTCATACAAGACTCAAATTCGTTCCTACGTGGAATACTGCTCGCATCTCTGGGATGGCTACGCAAAGTTAAGTACTTTGCGTAGCCTTCCCAGAGATGCGATGATGCTCTCGACAGGTCGCTGCAACGTGCGGTCCGCATCATTGGGAATCCTGAGGTCACGAACTTCCTCGAGCTTTTGCAGATGCGTAGAGATGTTGCGTCTTTGGCAGTATTCTACCGTCTCTACCACGTTCGTTGAATATTCTGATGAGCCCTTCTAATTAGTGCCACCCTCTCCTTTCCTTCACAGGATCCTACAGTCCCGGGGCCCTTAAGCGGGGCCTGAAAAGGCATCTGACAAGGCCGTCAAGCTGAGTGCCACCACTGTTAACATGGTACATGTTTACGATGGTGACCCTCTTTCCGAGACTTTGCTTTAAGCTTACCATCAGGCGAGGTGAAGTGAAATTGACGTGTCTTTTACAAAAAAAATTGGTCCAAGATATATGGCCCGAGCTATACCTTGATATTATGACCATTTTATGCACCTTGCATGCTCACTGTACATACATGGTGGTATTGATTTACGGCGGCGGCGGCGGCGCGCTGGAAAGCGCGCCTCCCCATTCCTGGCGCGAGTTGGGGACACCGTTGTCCCCCCTCCCGAGGAGGACCAGACCGTAAGGGATGGCCCTGGGTCAGCCGTGGTGCGAGGGATATGTCGATGACAACCTCACCTCCCTCAGTGGGCGTGCGGTTTTAGTCGGTTTGGGTCCCACATAACCCCACCTTCCGGCTCCGGCGGGGGAGGTATCCGAGGTTTTCGCAGGACA
This sequence comes from Eilema sororculum, assembly GCA_914829495.1. Lineage (NCBI taxonomy): Eukaryota > Metazoa > Arthropoda > Insecta > Lepidoptera > Erebidae > Eilema > Eilema sororculum. The sequence continues at coordinate 9,428,695 of OU618532.1, forward strand.
AAAAAAAGGTGGTATTGACTTATGAAAAAAGTTAAATACTATGTTCATCCGCATTCTAAATCATGAAACACAAGTTAGTTAATCCATGTTTTCTTTAGGTCTGGATAGCGCAATGAAGAATGTCGTATAATATTTATCGTGAACTAGCTTTTGCCCGCGGCTCCGCCCGCGTGGATGTCGGTTATCGCGACCAAACATAGCCTATGTCCTTTCTCAAGGTTTAATCTACCCTCATACCAAATTTCATCAAAATCGTTTCAGTGGTTTAGGCGTGAAAGCTAACATATAGACAGACAGACAGACAGAGTTACTTTTGCATTTATAACATTAGTATGGACTTATTCAACGACAAATTTTAGCAATCATTATTGTAATTCAAATGTAAATAAATACTTACCGAATGATTTTCCTATGATAAAAAACATTTAAACTTTTATAATTTTTGTGAACCTATCTCCGTATACAAATCGAGCAGAACATTGTCATCGAGTTCAGAACCATGATTTAACGCCTAAACCATAATTTTGACTTTGACAGATGTTACTGAATACCAGGTTATTAAGTTATCGATTTCCATAACCACACATATGCGATACGTGGTGTTAGTATTTTATGACGTTTGAGCCATTTGCATGGGTGACGTCAGTTGTCAAAATTATAAAAACCTAAGTATTTGTAAACTTATGCTTTGACAGATCGTACAGAATACCAGGTTATCGAAACGAAACTCACAAACTCACAAATACGTGATACGTGGCGATAGTGAATCGAGCCCCAGACCCCGATCCCGAGTCCGAGAGAAAAGACTATGCCTTAATCTCATTCGTTAATGGATCTGATTAAACAGTGCGGCTCAGCTGTTAGTTTAGTTGACACTGAAGATTTAGGTGGGTGCTCATACATCAGGTGCCGTCTGACCATCAACCCTGGGAAGAAAGCGAACACTACACCGTTGTTCTTTAATAAACATCAGCAAATATACACCGAACCTACGAGAGACATGAAATGTAACAAAAGTTAATTATCACGGTCTTTACTTCAGCAGGAAATCCTCGTGACGTAATCTGCTTTAGCTTTAATACCTGAAACTTTACTAAAGTTACGCCAGCAAGGTGAGGTGCAGATTAACCTCTTTTATGCAGAGAGAAAGCGTGGGCCCAGAGCAGAGAGTAGTAGCTTATAAAAAATAGATGTCGAGTAAAATAGTAGTTCAGTTTTGGAAGAGATTTATTTTCCCTTCTTTATACAATGTATAGTACTAAGACTATTATGGAATTATAAATTATTTGTTTGTCTGTTTATTCACGGCAGAAGTAAAACTTCAAAACAAGTCTTGGTCAGAAGTCAGAATTATAATCTGCCGCAAGTTTGATTATTGGCTGAGTAGAACCGGAGATATGCTCAAAAACGATTCTAATGCAGAGAGGGTAAACGAAAAAAATATCAAACTGGGTAAGAGACATCCACGCAAAGCAGGAATCAGGTATTATAAAATATTACTTTACAGAAACTTCACTACGACGCGACGGTGGACCTAAGATGTTGGAAGGATGAAGAATTGAAATATTCAGTGGGTGCTCGTTAAAAACGCAAATCAGATTAGAAAAATGCAAAATAACTTCCTTTGTTAGGACCGGTTTGCATAGGTACTGTAGATTTCTATAATTTTTTCACTGGATTAAGCTTATAATATTTTTTATACCACTTAGGTGACAGACAAGCACACGGCCCACCTGATGGAAAGTGATTGCCGTGGCCTATGGACGTATGCAACCCCAGGGGCGTTACACGTGCTGCCTACCCTGAAGAAACCTTCTAATGCCCTTCCTGAAGAACCCCATATCGTAATCGCTTGGGGAAACCACGGCAGGGAGTTCATTCCACAGTTTGAACGTGCGTGGAATAAAGTTTCTATCATACCGCACAGTGCGCACCATTTCCGATCGCAATGTGTGAGGATGAATTCCGTACCTATGGCGAGCGGTGTGGTAATAAAATGTAGCTGTGGGCATCATGTCGAGCAATTCATCTGAGCAAAATCCATTGTATAGGCGGTCGAACACACACAGCGAGGCAAAGGAAAGGATATAATGCAGATATAGTCTAAAATTACCTCAATCGCGTTGGTTGTGGAGGTGCAATGGCAGTCACTTCACGGTTTTATCAAAAGAGTGCTTAAATAAATTCAGAGAGGCTCGAAGGACGACAGTTTGAAATTGGAGGGGGTAATGACCATACCCAATAATATGTAATCTGATGCTCTGTCTATTTCCAAGATCCCAGTGCTATCAGACATCTCGTAATTTTCTGACGAACGAAATTGTGTATGATTGAGTAAGTACCGAGTGTTAGTTTGTACCGTGATCGCAAGCCTACCTGCTAGTTTGACCAGGTTGTTAATTTCCAGATATCGGGTAATTAAGGTGCACAAAAATTTGTACATTATAACATTAGATACACTTATAAAATTAACTAGGTAAGTGAGAAAGAGAGAGGTCAACACTATTTTATTTCTCGCTCACTCTCATGTGGGTAGATAATGCCCTCTTGCTCCTAACTACAGAGGCATTCAAATAGGCTTTGATAAACTTTCATGGCATGACACAGATAAACCTTCATAGAAACTCACTCGGAAAATATATTTGAATGCAAGCCGCTCGAAAAAAGTACTTGAATGCAAGTACTAGTGATCCAACAAAGGAACAAAAATTATGCATATTCAGCTAAACGTAAATTTGCCAAACTGGATTTCGCTTCACAGTATAAATAAACTAGCTAGTTTGTGAACTGCATTGGAAAAAGTCAGGAAAAATACCTACATCCATTTGTTGATATCAACTTTGTGAAGAAAAAGTTAGTGTTGGCCATTGTTGATTTATCACTTAGTACTTCGCTATTAATAGACAAGCCAATGGAGTTGTTTTGAGTGTATGGGACTTCATCAAGATCTTCGGAACCCGGTTAAATATCTCCTGCAAACCGGTGTAGCTGCTTCCGCGGCTAGGGATTAAGACGTCAGTCGCCATCATATAATATAAACCAAACCACAACTAGAAGAAGAAGTAAGCGGACTTCATGCTTCTATATAAGAGCTTCAGACGCATCTGAGAATAACGCTATCACTTGTATCATGAAATTGTAATGGGTTATTCCCACTTTCCCCCACCCTGGAGATAATTGGAGATAAATATGACCAAACGCCACCATTAGGTATCATTATATCACTTGAGTATTAAATCAACCGTTACAATAGATACGATTGTTATGTGAGCCTATCAAAAATAAACATGTAGTACCTACATAGCACCAACCGTATGAGTATGTTTTCTGTGATAAGAGTGTATGACTCACACACGAGTCATTGTCCTCTTTGCAATACTGTCGGTAAGGGACTCGACCCAAATTTTATTACATGCTTTTCATTTTCATGAGAATGTTTTAGGGCAATACATGATGCATGAGCGTGCCTATTCTGTTTTAAATGTTCAGTGCTTTCTGAATATTTTGCACCGAGCACTTTTTGTTCACCTTTCTTGAAGCAAAAAGAGGGGTGATTTAATTTTAACTTGTTAGAAAGTTACACAACAGCAACAGCAGCAACACTGATGCTGTCTCAGGATCATCTAGTTTAGGGTAGGGACTTCGTTACCGCCTTGATATTTAATTCATTTATAGTGAAGTCCTAAAAAAAGATCATCACAAGGTTATTACCCGACTGCCGAAGGAAGGAGGGTAATGTTTTTCGAGACTACGTATGTATGTATGTATGTCCATTTATATGGCACGGCCTACAGCCTGAACAGCTTGACGGATATGGACATGTGAGGTGTCATTTGATTCGCCGTGATTGTGTGAGGGAATTTCGAGAAAATCAAAATCGCGGATTTTGGCGCCAAAACGTATGTTGTCAAAAATATTTTTGACTCAATCTTATCGAGTAGGGTATCAAAATGAAGGAAATTAGAAGGAGATTACAAAAATATAAACATGTCATGTCATAACTAAAAAGTATAAAATAAAACAGATGATTAAAAAATAAAAAACCCGATTGCCACTGAAAAGATCGAAATACGTTTGATAGCAGGCGGACCCATTGATTTTCTTTCGGTTTATGATTGGCAAATGGGTACCGCCTGTTAACAAACTTATTTCGATCTTTTCAGTGGCAGTCGGGTTTTTTATTACTTAATAAAAAATTAAAAAAATATTTTACACTAGCTTTCGTCCACGACTTACGTAAGGAGGAATAAGTTTTTTTACGTTAACTCTTTTTACGTTATGTACCTACTTCTATTTCTAAAATAAAAAAACTCAAGTTACACATTATCATCTATTGTAAACAGACCGTCAAAACCTGTGGTCAAAACAATCACAACTACTTCAGAAATTACCCGAAGCAAACAAATAGAAAGACAAACAGACAAAATAAACAAATTAGATATAACAGTTTAATGAAATTTTAAAGCATTCATTAGAATCCAAATAGATTTTAAGGTAGGAAAAGTGAAACGGTCAGACGGGGAATGCTTTGACCTAAGCCACCGAGCCACATCTCGAGCACTGCTAATTCTTCTCTACAATCATCTCAGGGCGATGGTGGGGTTAAAGTATAACAGGTAGGTACCGTGAATAATTTATAGGCATCAATTAAAAACAGAACTGTTTTTTTAATATTACAAACAGTCATTTCAATTTACACATATTGATTAGTCACTCGTACTTTTTCCACAGTTTTTATTATTGAACCTGACCGTTTTCTTTGTTTACGGTGTTTAGAATTTGAACATCTAAAACCTAATATATAAACTTTTGAGAATGCCGTAAGACGAAACCAGTCAGGTTCAATAATAAATACTGTAGCAAATACAAGTGACTTCTCAATATGTTGTGTAACAACGGATTCCATCAAATGCCATCAACCAATAGTTATTATAAATAGTCATTTCAATTTAATTTGCTTAAATAGTTTATTGACGAATCATAAACCACGACACTGTAGGAAGTGACCCAATTGTTATTATACGGCATGCAACTAAAACACATTTATAGGCCATGTTAGTAATAAGATAATGATGACAATTCTGTGTTGTCAAAACTAACTAAAATACGCCAAAAATCTCTAAATTGGTATTATATACCCAGATTGTATAGTCGTTTCGTAAGAAAAGATTTTAGACACAGTTTAGATAGCAAAATCGTTTGGTGGGACTCGAACCGACTACAAAGACTACAAGAACAGAAAAACGATTCTCGACCTTAACAACATTTTCTTGATTACATTATCATTTCGCATAAATAGATGCCGCAGATCACGAATATACGAAAAAATACTCTGTTTTATGTGATGACAATAGAGCGAAAATCCGGCAAAAATCTATCTGCGTTGACCGGAATCGGCCACACACTATAATAATCTTTTTCTACGAAGAGATTATGCAATCTGGGTGTATAATAAATTTTAGAGATTTTTAGTGTATTTTAGTAAGTTTAAACACAACAGAATTAGTACCAATGTTTCGTTAATTTTACTATTTGGAACTAGTATTTGCGTGGGTGTGTATATATTATCATTTGCGTGGGTGTCCGCACCACACTATTCTAGTGTAATAATATTATAGAATTTAGAGAATCGTAGGAGCGGAAAGGTATGTATGCCAGACATAAATCTGTCTATTTTGTGAGCTTGATGAATTCATTAGAAATACTGTTTTATGTAAAACAAATTCCTACTCATATTTTATTCAGAAGCGAGTCGTATCTTCAATATTAATTATACTATCCTGTATAGAATACTCAAGAACGTATATCCACTAAGTTGGAGGCAGAGGTTCCTGTATGTCAGCCAGTCAGTAAATGCGAATATGAAAATTGGAGAATTAGTCACTGGAAGTTTACACGAATATTATACAATAAGGTAAAACAAATAGCTTTTTTTTCTAACCTCAAAATATGAGACACCCATTGCCAGTGCTAAAAAACATCCAAGAGGTCTGAATCAGTGTAAATAACAAATACTTGTTTCAAAATAAAATTATATTATAGTTTAAAGAAAGAAACTTAAGAACTTAACGAACTAACTCAACAACGAGAAAGACTTTCAGTTACGTTCAAAACGTTCATTACAAAAGAAAACTAGACATCAAATGTAGCCTTTCCCATCAGGCAAACTGCAACGAAAATACAATTACTTACTTCAAACGTAAAAAAAGAAACTAAGCAATACAAGTCGAATGGGTGCTTACAGAATGAGATATTCCATTCAACTGGTGCTTACATCGTTTTTCCGACATTTGGGCAAACAATTCCCATTTCGTATTTAAATTTACGTAACGACGCTACGTACGGGTGCCTGCAAACGGGACGAAATAGTTAAACTTTCAACATAATTGGACGGTTTTTAAATGAATATGGACACATTGTACCTACCTGCGATTATTTGTGTTGAAATTTCATTCTGAATTTGTTGGATAACTGGAATGAAATTCTTAAAACGTTGTTCAGGTAAGGTTGACTTTGTATTTTGTTAAGCCTCGATACAAAAAGGCAGGTGTGTATCTAATGTCTGTTCGTAGCACTATTTTATATATAGGACACGTCAATTTGACTTTACCTCGCCTGATGGTAGGCTAAAGGCAAAGTCTCGGAAAGAGGGCCACCATTATAAACATGTACCATGTTAACAATGGTGGCACACATCTTGACGGCTTCATTATCTGCCTTTTCACGCCCCTCTTATAGGACCTGGCAGTGTAGGAAGAAGGAAACGGGTGAGGTGGCACGAAGTTCCAGGTCTTAATGGTGCTGCATAGGAATGAGTCATCAAACCGCTTGGTTCTTGATGGAATATTCTGCACGAAGAAAGGAGAGGGTGGGACTAATTAGAAGAGCTCATCAGAACATTCACCATGGTAGAGACGGTAAAATACTGCCAAGCAAGCAACATTTCTACGCATCTGCAACGGTTCAAAGGTGTTCGTGACCTCAGAATTCCCAATAATGAGGACTGCTCGTCGCTGCAACCTGTCAAGAGAATCTAGTAAGTACTTTGCAGAGCCATCCTAGAGCTGCGAGCACATCTTTTAAACGAATAGACCTATATTGAAGTGCTTCTTTGTTTGGAAGCCGATACAATAAAGGTAGTTTTTAGGCATGATGAATTATTATCGTTCAGGTATACGTTCGTAGATGCATCAGCATGGTGATTATAACTATAATTTGTGTCGTTATGAAATGAAGGCTTTTCATAATTATTTTTCTATGTTAACTGCCCAGCGTGTAATGGCTAGATAATGTTTATAGAATGAACACGTACTTAACGAATTTAAAAATAAAAGTCAGTATCGTTCTTCTAAAAGATACGCTTAATCAAATCAGTGATTTACTGAAAAGTAGGCAAGTTGTCGGTTGGTGTAACGTTTAATGAATCTTTTCAACTGATTATTATTTATTATACACATAGCAATGTCTGCATTCTTACATATTGCAAAAGACCTTTACAATTATTGCAACGATAATAACAGATAAATTCAACACATCCTCGGCAAGAGGAAGTTCTGCAAAATTTACACAGACATGTTGGAAAGTTTGCCAACAAAATACGCCACGGAACGCTGTACCTACAACATACAAAAAATAATACGTCCCGTTTACAATGTAGGCAATAACCCGCGAACACTGTAAGCGATGAAAAATGAACGAGTATCGTACAGCTTAGTTTTATATTCGAAACAACCACATCGCCGAATTCTGCTAAGAGATTTTTTATAGAACCGCACGGTTGGTTTGCATGTTCGGTTTGTAATACACTGTATGGTAATAATATAAAATCAGTTTACATTGTTATTGTAAGTTTGAATCGTGATTGGTGGACATAGAATTAGACACTTGGCTAGTTACCTCTATCGTCTAACGATACTTTTTGCATTTGATGACGTCACGTCACACAAAAATATAGAAAAACTTGATACAAGCATACCACCCACCTACTTGCTCTTATAAACGTAACCCATACCAAGAGTATACTTTTTAAAACTATGACTGAAGTGGTTTACCCTCTCTTCTTTTGGTAAGTGCTGCTTTATTGCCGTTATTGTTCTACTAAGGAAGGTGTGGTTCACGTATTAAGTTACAAAAATACTCTGCATGTTCCCCTCATTAGCAGAGCACATAGTGGAAGAAAGGCTAGGGATGAGTAAATTCACCATAAACTATTTACAGATTAATAAAGCCAAATGCTTCATTCTATATCATTTATAAACGTTAATATTATAATTATGCAATTTAGTTTTTAATAACTCTTCAATTTAAAAGTGATAAAATACTACCAAAGACACTAAACTCTAGAATGTTAGTCCATTACAGGACGGTCAATAATTTGGATTAATGCTATCTATCAAGAGCGTCTATAAGTACTGTGTTGAGCCATCATTATTTCATGCGTATTGTTCTAACAACGATTTTCCAATCCATGGCTTATACTTTGGGACCTGGCATCCATTTACTGTTCTTGAGTAGCATGCCGGGTTTTCCGTGCGATACCCATGTGACCAACCTCGAGGGGAAAGCCTGTACCAAAATCTCATCGATAGTTCAGCAGGTGAAGTTAAACCCGGACAAAAGGTTCTGCATACCGGATTTTGTTATACGCCATAAGGAAATAAAAACCTCAATCTAGCCATTCCCTTATCTTCTCCATCACACGTAACGAACATGGTAAAACAGCAATTTTCGACAAAACTTCCTAATCTCCCCCAATCTGGTACCAAGCATATAATGTTAATATAATTCATAAATCTCCAGTTGTCAGGCAAGACAAACGGGGCGGTGCGTTCGTAAATCCCATAATGTTGGTAACAGGTGTTCTGCTCGACATTGATGTAGGATTACACCAAGCGAACCTGTTTAAAAGATATTCTGTAATGTGTGGGTTAAATAAAATGATACGATGACAAAAAATAAATTTGGTTTGACGGATAATGAGTAAAGGAATAACCATTCTAATAACCATCTAAATAGAGTAGGTATATGAAAACTATAGGCAGTTTATTTCTTCAGATTATATGAATAAACATCAATTTGGAGGAATCTTAGAGGGAAAATGTATTACTCTCGACCGAAGAAACTTCATACAAGATACCTCAGTCCAACCACAATTTTAACTTTATTACCAACTCCGCTTGGGATATAAAGACTCGATTAATATTATACTACTGGTGCAACATATTAATGGTTCCCGCCAATGCAGAATAATACAAGAAGTAATAGTGTGGTATACAATAGTTTGTGCTCAGTTGAATTGTTTTATATGATGCCCACAGCTATATCATCGCACCGCTCGCCACAGGCATCGAGCTCACTCTCACACATTGCGACCGGGAAAGGTGCGCACTGTGCGGTATGAATGGAACTTCAAACCACACACGCTAAGCTCTGGAATGAACTCCCTGCTGTGATTTACCCAAGCGACTACAATTCTTCCGGGTCAGCAGCACGAGTGTTCGCCTCAGGTATTGCAAACGTCCATAGGCCACGGTAACCACTTTCCATCGGGTGCACCGTGTGAAAGCTGCTGAAGGTAAGTGTGGAATGTGCAGAGAATGACGCTCAAATTGCTAAACGAATCACGCAGAAATTAAAAGGCATAATCTAGAATAACATACCGTCGGCCTAATTCGTTAACCTGCCAAATCCATTTTTTGGTAAAATTTAGATTTTATATCCATTCGAAAGTTCAATCCAATATCTACCGTATCATTTAAGAAATAATGGTGATATTAGCCTAAAAACGTGAAAAATCCTATGCCCGAAAAACTGCTTTCTAATCACTAGTCAATCTCCACAACGTAAACCTGTTAAATCCCGTTGGGGTCTCAGTTTTGTACTGACGACGCTCTGAAACTCACGTGCCGTTAGTGACGCGTCAAGATTTGTCATTTAATTCAAATATGGATGGAATCTAACAAGTGTAAACAACTTAGTTGTTTACACTTGTTATACACTTGCCGACGGGACACAGCGATGACGACCACAGAGCCCCACTCACGCGCCATTACACCGAAGCGATACCCGATGTCGAACAGTGCGAGATACTAACAGGGGGCTCTCAGGCAACTGAAGAAAAACAGATGCCCTGGTGATGTCTGAATTACAACTGAGCCTGAGCTCCTTAAAGCAGGCTCCAGTCCTGAAATAGCTGGCAAGTGTCTTTAATTCCGTCATCCAATCGGAGCTAACGCCTAGGGCATAGAGTGGGAGGGCTATAATACTGTTCTACGAAAAAGGTGACAATACCTAGCTGAAGAACTACAGGCCCATCTCACTCCTGAGCCATGTATACAAGTTGTTCTCGAGAGTCATCACAAATCGACTCAAGGGTAAGCTCAACGAGTTCCAGCAACGGGAGCAAGCCGAGTTTTGAAATGACTATAGCACCGTGGACCACATCCATACTGTTCGGCAGATTGTAGAAAAGACTCAAAAATACAGTCAGACACTGTGTATGGCTTCTGTGGACTACGAAAAAGGCTTAGACTCTATCGAAACCTGAGTGGTTCTGGATGCCCTGTGATTGGCGATACATCGAGGTGCTGACATGTCTGTATGACACAGCCACAATGTCCTTCCAGCTGCAAGACCAGCTTTAAGGCCAGAAGACGAAACCCTTTGACTTCCAGCGTGGAGTGAGACAGGGTTACCTATATCATATCCCTCAATCCCAATAATCAACAACGCATTGGAGGACGTCTTGCAAACTCTGGGTTGGTCTGGGCGGGGTATCAATATAAACGGTGAATACATCTCACATCTTCGGTTCGTTGATGACATCGTCATAGTTGCGGAGTCGCTGGAACAAGTAGGTGAAATGCTGCACAACCTAAATGATGCTTCTTGATGCGTCGGCCTCGGTGTAAACTTTGATAAAATCAAGATAATGTTCAAAGAAAATGTTGCACCGAGTCTAAATTCCCATTGATGGGGCGACGCTCGAAGTTGTCCAAAAATATGTAGGATACCTGGGCTAGGTTATTTAGCTCGGTAAAATCAACTTCGAGAAAGAACTAGCCAGAAGGATCCAACTGGGTTGGGCAGCATTTCGCAAACTACACTGAGTGTTCTCTTCTCCGCAATACCTGAAAACAAAGGTCTTTGACCAGTGCGTCCTAACTGTTTTGACTTACGGCGCTGAAACGTGGACACTGACGTAGGGCTAGTCCATAACCTAGAAGCCGCGAAGCGGGCTATGAAGCGAGCTATGCTTGGAGTTTCTCTGAAGAATAGAATTCGAAATGAGGTCATCCGACACAGAACCAAAGTTATCGACATAGCTCACAGAATAAGCAAGCTCAAGTGGAAATGGGCTGGCCACGTCCTTCGAAGGATCGATGGCCGTTGGAGCAGACGATTCCTAAAGTGGAGACAGCTAGAAGGCAAACGGAAGGTAGGACACCCCCTAGCCAGATGGACTGACGACCTGAAAAAGGTAGCTGGGACAGACTGGATGCGGAAGGCGGAGGATCGGGTGAAATGGCGCACATTGGGAGAAGCCTATGTTCAGCAGTGAACTGCGGTGTGCTAATTGAAGTTGAAGAACTTACTATGATTGTTTAACAAATAAGTTTGGTACCTTTGTGATTGTTAATTACTAAGTCAAACTATCTATGTTTGGATATTACCATAAATAAGACTAGTTTTTAAATAAATATTAGAGAATTTTTGTTAATTTTTGTTCTTTTTTGCTATTATTTATGATGCCCAAATATTTTTATGTACTTAGTTTATAACGCAAATTAAATACGAAAGCCTGCTTAATCCCAACCAAAATAAAAATGTCCAAGCGAATACCAGCTATCTCCTTTATTTTCAGATTTTTACCATTTTATTTCGACTTTTCAAGGAATTTTCATCATTAAAATGATCGATGGACTTATTTGAAGAAATGGGATTTAGGAAATTTCAATAAGTATAAAATTATAGAAGTTATTCAGTTTTTTCATCCTGCTGTAAAGTTCTCTAAAATGGACATAGCAGGTTAACATTTTAGGCCGACGATACGTCTTTACAACTTTCACTACACTGGTGGAGCCATAGCCAAGCTAGTATAAACTAATTATCACACTTTACTCGTAGCCAATAAAATTCACAAGTTGCGGTCACAAACAGCCATAACCACGTATGTTATCAAGATCCGTAAATACTAAGATCCTCGTACATACACGTTTATGTTTGCGTGCCACTGTTAACGCTTGTAGTTCAAAGCCGACTTGCTGTAGTTATTTAATCACAATAGGACCATCAGTAGCTTTGCCATGACGTTAAATCCGAAAATCACTCGTTAGCAACAAGCTCACTTGTGTCCGATTTCGATAAATGCTTGCGCCATGAGTTCTTCTCGTAAAATTTCTAAGTTCAGCCGTTTCGCAGTTAGACTGGAAGAAAAACTGATCCCGGATTCATCACCTATACGTTTGTCCCTGTCGGATGCGACCGGGACAAACGTATAGGTGATGAATGCTACCCCATAGGTGACGAATGCTTGAACCTCTTGAACCTCAAAATTCTGTAAATTTTACTCGTGTAAAGCTCACAGAGTCGTCGTTGTTGTTGTTGAAAAATTATCTCATTAGAAATATATAGATAGCTATATAATTAGCACCGCTAATCTTTTTCATCACCCATACTTCAATCTCTGTTGCACAGCTCAAAGATTTTATATGGGTAATAAATAACATTATTATTAAAGGTGTTATTTACCATGTTGTATTGTTTCGAGGTTCCAATATTTCGGCGTTGTTGCAAGCACCATAATAGTTTAAAAAAATAACATATAGGTACAGGTACGTAGATACCGTTAATCATATAATATAACTTTTTTATTTGAACCCTGAATATAACATAACGAAATTGACCCGAATTTGGGCGCTGATTCCCTGAGAGCGTCGAGTATTGTGGGTCGTCCTCACAAAGGATATTTATTTGTGTGATATACAAATAGCAGTTCTGTATATTTCGAGGTACTTTGTGTTCAATAATTCTATGTTTGTCCCTTAAATCCTGTAACCCTTATATCATGGAACCAGTAGATAATTATTATGTATGTAAATAATCTCTGACGTAACGCAACTTTAGACAAAAACTATTAATAAACGAATGGACAATTCGTTTATTTTCTTTTTGAGAGCTTACGCATATTAATTAGAAAGAAAGAAAAGAAAGAAAGAAACATGTTTTAAAGAAAGAAACCACAGTAATGTCGAACTTTATTGACGGTTAACGCCAATAATTTTTGACACTTCGGGGTAAATTGAAGTGAATACCAAATTATCAAGAGATGACATACCCATGAAATTAACGCGTTCGGAACTTTTCGGTTCAAAAAACTTGGATATAATGGCATAAAATGGCGGCTATAGTCGAGAAATTAATGTTTTCGGAAATTCGGAACCACCATGAATTGGTGATGTCACCACATGTTTGCCATCGAGGGCTCCCAAGTTATGGGGAAATCTGATTCTAAAATCAGCTCCTTTGATAGCCACTCGTCTTGAGACGAAAGTAAGTTGACTAAGTCTTTCAAAACACTTCATAACAGAGCAGCATAACAGTCTCTGACGATATTGGAAATAATATGATTGAAAACGCATAGTTAATAACGTGTACGTCAAGTTAAATTAAGAGATATGAACATGTATGCTTGGGAAATCACATAAATACCTACATATTTATTTAATAAACTATCTAGGTAATTGGATATACAAAATATACAGCTAAATTTATTTATTACATTGATTCATTCATTCAGGGCGACGTGGCGTTGTTGTTGTTGTTTTGTGATGCCTTCCCTTTGATTAGTGCCCATATTAATTCAATGGCATTGTACTGATAGTGGTATGGTGGGATTCTAATAACGGTATGTCCATATTCCACTCCCATTTCATCGAAGAAATATCTTTTAGATTGACGTTTCGAATTTAAAATTCTTACTCTCAATTCTGCTTTCAATGGTGAGTTATTCACATCCTCGCCATTCTCACGAATCCAGTTAATTATCTCATCTTTGGTATTAGCTTATGATTATGATATATTATATATAATATTGCTAGTGATTACCTGTTTATCATGCGCTTAAGCTTATATTATTTATAGGTATAAATAGTATCATTTTGTTAATTTATTATTTATTTACTTATTTATAATTTAAAAAAGCCTTATAAACGGATAATTAATATTTTTATATTATTAAAATAATGTCGATGCATTAAATCAATTGAAAAATGTTCAATAAAATCAATAATTATTTCGAATCAAAACGGTAACCTACGCGGGCGTCACTATTTTCAAACTATCTCAAACTGTCAAAAAGAAAATAAACGAATGGACAGATTATAGTAGCTTCGACATAAATGAAGACTTTATTCAGATAATTATCCATTATTTTCATTATATTACACAAACTAATCACGAATTGCCCTCCGAACAAATAATAAGAGTGAACTAACTAATCCATTTATAGAACAAGGAAACCACCGAACTCGCAGGAAACTCAATCAAGATAATCTTTCGCCAAGTTTCTAAGTAATGAAATCTGATGTATTTTTATCATTCCTCTCTCTTTCTAATCTGTGTGGATATCACTGACCCCTCATTTCGAGTTTTGCTAAAGATATATTATTAGAAAGAAAATTGGATGATGGGAAGTACACAATCTTTCAAGCACCTACTATTAAAAAATACTGTTAGCATGTCTGCTTTGCAAATTAAAAAAGTAACATCTTTAACACCCTAACCAGCCTAATACTGCAGGCTTCTTTTTTTTTAACTTGCGATAAATCCCCACGGATACCACCCCCCCGGAGCCGGTGGAAATGGTTATGTCGGACTCGAACCGACTAAAACGCACGCCATCTTGGGTCCTTGGTTGCCGGAGGTGTTATTGCCAAAGCATATCTCTCCCACCCCGGCAGACCCAGGATCATCTCTTTCGAGATAGTCCCCTTTGGGTTGTGGGGACCACAGTGTCCTCATCTAGCCCCGGTTACGGGGGTAATACTGCAGGCTAGTCGGTGCACCTGCTAAACAACGGATGAAGCTCTCATCTAGGGTTTGGGAAGTCAGACGACACTTGGACGCAACCGGGACAGTTAAATTATGATTGTTTGTTGTCTTTAAAAACGTGAATTATGAATGTATTTCACATTATAATGAAAGAAATTCTTTATTAACCGTCTTCTTAAAAAGGAGGAGGTTCTTAATACGGATGTTTATAGATACAAATATTATTGATTTATGTTTGTATGGCACCAATTTAAACAACAGTCCTACGGGCGTTATATTTGTAACTAGCTGCCCGTGGCAAACCTACTTCAAAACCCCGTATATTTACCATATTTAAATTATTGTGATATCCGCTTTGCGGCAGCAGAGCCAAATTTAAAAAATACAAATATCGTGAAAATCTGTTCAGCCGTTCTTGAGTTGTAAGAAAGTACGTTTTTGCCCTTTTTGGCGTTACTGGTTTAAATTTAAAAAAATCCTTGCGTACACCTCTACTACTCAAAACAAACACTTTCTATAAATTTCAGGTCTCTACGATCAGCGGTTTAGGTACGCTAGTACTATTATCTATTCTGTGGTTTAGGCTTTGTTTCTACATGACTCAGTCAGTCAGAACTTAGAGTTTTATCACAGAGTAGATAATAGGTTTTATTTTAGAGATTAATTTATTTTTTACTATTCAGGGCGTTTTTTTTCGTTCAAAATTAACTTGTAAGTAACACACCTGTGTCTAAAATAGCATAGTCATAAGATAGTTTGTAGATAAGACATAACACCAACTATAAAATAGACTCGTTGGTAAAGAACAAATGAAATACATAAAAGGGTTCATTAGGTTAGTAAGGAGTTACTCGAGTTACGTGGTTCGTCTTCCCACTGAGCGCCTCCATAACGAACTCGGAAGATCTCACTTAGAACAAGAAATGAAATACAGTTACTTACGTGCGGTACGATCGGATAAATGTAGATATTACACTAGAAAAACTTTTAGTTCTATTATAATGAAATCATTCGTTAGGTAAGCTAAAATTTTATTAGTATGGACTACAGAAATATTATACACTAACTGTTGTCTACGTCTTTGCCCTATAACATACTGACACTATTGCTGTGATCCATGGGGACCAATTATCAAAATAAAATGTAGTTTATGTGCTATTATAGTCTATAATCTACTTTCTGGGCCAAAAAATGTTTTTTTATTTATTTATTACAGCAGTTTTAATTGGTACGAACCTGACATATCCACGTCACCATTAACTCCTGAGCGCTGGGTTTAAGAGCGCGCATAAAGCTAGAAAAAAGTCAGATTTCACCCGCACACTTCATACGTCCCGCTCTCGTCTGTCCACAAGTCTGTCGCCCCCAAGTATTTTGTGTGGCAGCTAACCGCCGTGTTTAGTACGCAGGCGCACAGTATACCCAAAATAATCAGATAACATTTGGCAAAGTACGAGCTGGATCATTATCTATATATGGTATACCTACTTTAAACACACAATAATTTTATTTTTGGTGATAGATAAAATGAGTGGGATTTGTAAAATAAACATAAGCATTGAAATAAAACCACTTTTTACGGATTCTATCGCGTATATTTGTTATTATTTACTTTTTAAACCGACGTTTCGGCTGCTGCAAATTTACGCAGAATGAGCTCACTGTGTTGTTAAGTCTTGCTGGATTTTGCTGCTTACTGGGTTTGATTAAGTGGATGACTGGGTCCCAAGCTGGTGGTACGTTCCATCCATCCTCTCTATTAAAATTAGGGTGTTTTTTAATTTCAATAGCCTCGCGGATCATTCTAGGAATATATCGATGTTCTTTGGCGAGTATCTGAAGATACTCGCCGAAGCACATCGATATATTAATAAATTAATATATAAATTTATTTTCATGATAGATAAAATGAGTGCGATTTGTAAAATAAACATAAGCAGCTTAGCTTTAATAAACAGCTTAAAATATAGTGGTCAAAAAATTAATGCATATTTTTTGAAATCGTCAAATATTTATATTAAGACATTTTTATCACGATATTATTTTAATAAATTTTCACTGTATTATTATAATTTGTTGTGTTTTAGATAAAATCTCCCTAAGAACTCTGACGATTCGCTGAATAATTTTACAGGTAGTGCATAAATAATACGAAAAAGTAAGTTATAGAAATATTTATTTCAATAATAATTACAAAATGCTTACATGTAATATACTTGTAATATTGTTATAGGTAGATAAGAATCTATATATATAAAAATGAATCCCTATTTCCCTTGGTCACGACATCACGCGTGAACGGCTAGACCGATTTCACTAATTCTTTTTTTGTTGTGTTCGTTATTGTTAGGAAAAGGTTCTTATGAAAGAAAAAATGAAGAAAATTGCGCGTAAAATTAAAAAATTTAAGAATACATAACCACCATATAAAATAGCTGATCCGACATACGCCATGTCTAAATTTTGAATTTGGAATACGAATTGGAAAAAAATGTGTTTATTATTCTAATACTGCTGTATGATATTCTTCTATGTTATCTGACGTTTGATATAGAATTGACATAATACGTGCAAATATCGTCAGAGGGTGATTAGTAGACATTCTTCTGAATTAACAAAATGCCCGTTGCTTGGGCCGCGAAAATATTTATGGTGGCTATTTTTTTATTTAGGTCGAAAAATTTATGGTTTATGGAAGTATGAACGCCCTTGAGCGTAGAGGTATATGGTTGTATGGGTTCCATAGGTATATAGGCTCCGCAGGTGTAAGTATGGGCCCCGTTGACCTATTAGTGTCGGGAGCTCCGTCTCAATATTACTTATTCTCCTATTACTTACCTCTACGCTCAAGGGCGTTCATACTTCCATAAACCATCAATTTTTCGACCCAAATAAAAAAATAGCGTATGGGGCCCGAATCGAAATGCTTTCCGTTCTCAAAATAATTAGGAGAATTTCATACAGCTAATTGATTCTAATTTTAAGGCGAAACAAAGTTTGCCGGGACAGCTAGTAAGGTAAATAAATGTATATTTCATACTGAAATTGGTTCAAGACGCCTAAAGATATTACTTTCAGTTCATAAAATTAGATGATCACGGTAGAAATTTCATTAGAAAAATATCTGTTTAATCTATAATTGGAAATACAAAAAGAGTTGAAGCTATTCTATGAATATGACGTCAATAATGTGGATATTACGAGGCTGTTTTCGAAATTTTGTCATTTTGTTCGATGCATGTGATTTTAGAAATGTGATTTTATAGTTAAAATTAATAAATAAGAAAGATCATCTCAAATACTAATGAGAAAATGAGCTAGGTACGGTATTTCCTTATTTTTATTACATGATTTTGATTATTCTACCTGAAACCTACGCCTATTTGTGAATTTTTGTGGAAAAGGTTTAGGAAATGACCTATTACTTATTGTTTTGACGGCTAAACAGTATGAAAAACTTACTACGTATTTTCCTGAAAACTATCTATTACTTGAGTGTATTACTTTTAACTAGTTCATACAGAATATGAAACTAAAAATATTCAATTTGGACAAATTTTTCGAAAAATTCAAACCACAATGGGACTTCAACGCCAGAGTCGTGAACCCTGGCGTTCCAGTGCTCTTACTCGGAGCTAGCTTTCCACGGGCGGTCGTCCGTGTTCCATGTGGTCGAATTTTTCTATTACTTGTTTTATATTTGATTTGCTTGATTTATATAAATGAATGTTTAACCAAAGCATAGGAAATGGCATATTATGTAGTGAGATTTTGAAACTCACTTATCAATTTTTTTTTATAAACAGCACTAGTCTGGATGTACATCACTAATGTGAATGACCATGTGAATCTCAAACCATACCATTCTACTTGTTTATATTACACTCGGCGCTGGCTAGCCAGTTCCTTTGCTTGAACTTAGCTTACACGCTACTGCGTGTCTAGATTATACAACGTAGTATATTTTTTAATTCTATTTAGTGAATAGAATCTTAAATGTTTACTGAATATGAGAAAAAAAAATTGCAATAAGCTTACAATATTAGTATACATAGCAACTCTGAAAAGCATTAAAATTGATAATACAATGTATAAGTACTTTCGCAAAATATAATTATATTACTGCTATAAAAAATAACATTAGTTACATACTTCAAACGCGATGTGGTCTAAGACATCTATTTGATTTTCATATACTATACCCAGGCTACCTGGCAACGGTTGATACAAAAACTGTACTTAGTAACAAAGTAAAGAAAATAAAGAAATATTACTTTCGACAACTAACCAAGGGTTGAATTCTTAGTCTTTTATATTCTCTTTTAGAGTTTATCTTTTGATTTTTTTTATTTCCCATTATTTCGACGAACTTTTTCGACGGAAAACAGAAAAACAGTCCTCTCGTCTCAACGGGGCGACCCCGACTAATTGATGAAACAACAGATGGCCGGCACCTCGGGTCAGGTGCGATAGCAAGAGACCGTTATGCGCGGAATAAGAACGTCGTAAGCGCCGAATTAGTTTTTTTTAAATTACTCGTAAATTCCAAATAATTTTAACAAAGTGAAAAATTGAGTCACTAGGTTTTATAATTTTATACTTTGTACATAAAAATTGACTCAGTTATATGAATAATCTTGAAAATAAATAAATTATAATCAAAAATTAGGCCTAACTTTGTGATCTTATTTTATCGATAAAATTTTATTATTTTATGTTTTCACCAAATTGAGTACCTTTCAGATATAACGTATTTTCTATTTAAAAAAAAACAAGCTCATTTGTGGCACTCTTTCGGGTATAAAAATCAAATCAAAGATCGGCAATTTTCCTTTATACCCCCTCTCATTGGGGTGGGGTTTTCCTTTTTTCAGTGCAGGCGCTAGAGGTAGTTTAGTTTGCAAAATCCGAGTGACGGCAACTATGACCGGATTCTTATACCTGAGACCCTAAATAATGGCAAACACATCTAGCCGACGGGTGTGATGGGCGCTTCCCGCTCCCCCTCTTCGCCCATATAGTACTCGTAAGCACAGTGCGTATGCGTTTAGTGTGTTTCTACATCTATTGACGTAAAGACGTTGCTTTGTTAAGTAGTGATTTTGTATAGGTATACATATAAAATAATAGTATTTTCGCAAATTCGTAAAAAAATATTACTTTCACTATCGTTTTTTATTAGTTAAGAATCCATCCTCACTTTTACCATTAGAATAATAATAATGCACCTAGCGGGGACCATCCCCGGGTGTATCAAATTGTGCGCTCGGGGATGGTATCCGCCATTTGTGTGCGCGTGTGTGTGTATGTGTGTGTGTTAGCATTTTTAAATCTTTTTAAAGGACCTCTACGACTTGGCCGTCCAAAGCCCCGAGTTAGGGAACAGTGAAACAATAATGATTATTAATATATTTTGTATTTTTAAGGACATATTTAAAAATGTAATTTTATATGTTATTTACACGAATAAAGAGAAATAATAATCATAACAACTTTTGTTGGTCCCTGTACCCGATACCGGTGTGATACTATTTTTATATTTGAAGATATATGTTTTTTTATATATGTGTTTAAAATATAATTTATAAGGTTCATTGATTTAATAAAGAGAAAAATAATTTTACCATAATTTGAATTAAATGGAGTTTGTTGCACCGTTTCTTCTCCACCAGCGCCTTGGAAGCGGTGATAAACTTAGATTAAGTAGAATTAAAATTGACGTCAATAAGAAACAGTTTTATTGTTCAACATTGAAAATAAATGACTATGACTATACCCCGCAAAATCCATCATTATTTTTTGAACTTTTCTTGAAATTCGGTGTTCACAATAGGTATGCACATAAACTTACCTCTAGCGCCCGGTCTATAAATTCGTTTGCTTTTTATCGTTATCTGATACTCTTGTTTGTTTGTTAAAATGGCGATAAGGTAAGTAATGTAAAAGTTTTGACAGGCTTTTACGATGAGCGATAGTATGACAACTTAAATTATATCAAACAATACAAAACTAACAATAAGATAAGTAAGTCTTATTTATAGTATAGGAGCTGCCTATGTCATTTCTCAAGGCCTAATCAATCTCTACACTATATTATCAAGATCGGTTCTGTGGTTGATGCGTGATAGCGCATCACACAGACAGACACACGGACAGACAGGGTTACTTTTGCATTTATAATATTATCATAGATATTAGTATGAATTGACGAGACCATTCACGATTTATAAGTTTGGTTGTCTAGCCTCATCTGCAAGCCGCTTGCTGATTGACAAGCGATTCTCTGTTGTAGACGTTCCCCGTGGGGTTGGGAATTCAGACCGTTATCGCTTCTGTAAGAGCCAAATACACCCGCCCTAAAGTACGGGCTATGATGCAAATTGGTATGGTGGTGATGAACTAATGACTTTATTCTGAACTAAATTCTTTGAATTCAAATAACAGATATTTACCCATAACGTCATGGTGTAAAGGGCCCTAGCTCTACCAATATCTTTTAAACCTAAGCGAAAGTTCGTGTGCGCCTGCTGCTGAACAGTGGATGAAGCTTTGGTTTCAGGTTTTCTTCTCCAGGTTGGCCAGACAAGCGTTGCATGAACCAACACGCTAATCAAATATAATAAAAATACCCTCCCAAGTTTAAACGCTAACTAAAACATAACTGTGAGGATGATGATCCATTAGCTCCAAATCTACCAATTTGCCTTTACCTTTCAAGCAAACAGTGGTGGCAAAATCCAGGTATCCAACTAAAGTAGATAAGCACTTTCATGAGCACAGGAGTCTTTAAAATAAGTCCGTATTAATGTTACTGCATAATGCTTCGCTGGCTTACTGATAACGTTAATGAACATTGCGCATTGAGAACCGTCACAAGTGTCTCACCATTTTAGTAAAATCCATACTAATATTATACATGCGAAAGTAGTTCTGTCTGTATGTCTGTATGTTACACTTTCACACCTCAACCACTGAACTGATTTTGATGAAATTTGGTATAGGGGTAGATTAGACCATGAGAAAGGACATAGGCTATGTTTGGTTGCGATAACCGACATCCACGCGGGCGGAGCCGCGGGCAAAAGCTAGTATTTACATATTGGACATTTTGTTACGATGAAGGGATAAAAAAAATGGTACTTGATCACTTTGTGACAATTGGGTAACTTAAAATTTGTTCTTTTTTCATAAGCAGCTGACAATTGTAAGAAACAGATGAATGGGAATAACATTTCCACTTCTGAAGATAGTAAAGATGATTAGTAACTAGTGTAATAAGTGTTATTGTTTATGTTATGTTAACTATCCCAAAGTTACCTAGTTGTCAAAAAGTAACCCCCAGTTTACGACATGTCTTAAGAAACATAAGGTTTTTTGGCGTTAACAATAATTTCTCAAACTATTGAGTCTACAATTAAGTGTAGACATCGAATTGAAGACAATTCACAACATCAGTTGAATCACTTTCTACTACAATTGGTTTAAATAAGATAACTTCAAGGCTATACAGAAATTTCTCAATTTGAACGAATTCTCATTTATTGTGAAACACAATTCATGATTTTTTTTGTATTGAATAGGCTACCTTTGAGAAATTTTCAAGGCTTTACGTACTAAGTGAAGAAAGGTAAAATACCTATAATAGTCATAGGTGTTTTGTAATTGAATTTGTTGACATTGATTCATACTTTTGTTTATTGTGTACATTTAAGTGTAGGTACCTACGAAACAATTTACAAATTATACACAAAAGAATATGTCTGTGCCGTCAAAGTCTGATTGAATAAAGAAAATTTGGCATAGAGTAAAAGATAAAAGTAAGGTTTACCAGACATAGTTCACTTGGATCACTGATCGTGATACATGAGAGTGAAAAATATTCTACTTTAATGACAATAATGTGTAGTTCTCCGTTTGATTGAATATTATTATTGTTTGAAGGATTGAACGCAATGACCTTTATCACGGCATTAATTTTAAGTAATTACCTCACACTAAGAGCCCTATTCTAGAATGACACTCAGCTTAAATCACGATTTATCTAATGACCGTTTGTATAGACAGATTGATAATTTGACATATTGCCAATACAATCTGTCCTCAGATAAATCGAGATTCAGTAGAATACGGGCCTTAAACTCTAAGTACTTTACGTTTGATCAAATTTTGTTATGAAAACTCTGTGTCTCTAAATACAAATACAGTCTTGATCGTAATAATGAATTATTAAAATTAAGGCTAGTTTAGCACCACAGTTCTTTAGTATGACACTATAGTCAAGCCTTACTATCACAATATTTCTTTCAGTATACGAAGGTACAAAATGCTGAGCTAATAAGCCACGTTCATAACAAGAACACAGATAAAAGATTTAAGTTTCTACCTTCAAAGGGAACAAGGCCGTCGTCTTTACCTCAGAGACAAATTTGGGACAAATTTGAATAATACATACAGTACACGTGGGTTTATGACTGCGTATTGAGGGTTGTGACGTCATACACGCAAGTTTTTTTTTACGTACTATATTGTATATTTTTAGGAAAATAAATGTTCTCCGAATGTACCGTCTGTCTAAAGATGAGTCTAAAATATAAAAATTAGAGAGAAGCTAACTTCTCAAGAGAGAAGTTAACTGACTCTAATGTCAGCAAATTATTGTGACAGTTACTGTAAAGATCAAACCGTAAACTAGCACACAAACGATTGTTAAGACTTCCTCTTCTATGATATTAAATTTACCGACAAATACTTTCAACAATAGACGTGCCTCTTGCGCGTTGGCGGCGCTATCACAAGGAGCTTTGCCGATACTTACATGTCGCAAGTCGCAACTCAACGCTATATAAGTATAGTAGGTACAATCTGGTTGCGGGTCTTTGCAGGACAGGAAGCTTTTGCCTATTGTGGGCTTCAGGTTTTAATAGGAAGTATTATAAACTATATTCTCAGTCTAGTCGACGCTTTTGTATACAGAATAATAAATATTGTATTCTGCACAATCTTGACCCAAACTAAGCATATAAAAGATCTATACATTTTAAAATCTGATATCGTAGGTACCTGGTATTACTATATATGCGCTTGAACCCTTTGGTGAAGATAGATTACCAGAGCAGAAATTTTAAATAGCCAAAAAGATACCGAAATCTCTCCAGCAAAAGACCGTCTTCTCTACCACTAAGTTACTAAAACTTCCTTCGTTTTTTTATCTTTTAACAACGATAGCGTGTGCCCAAACATAATACATATAGAAAAAATAAGAGACAGAAAAATATAAAAAATATATTGTAACTATTATAAAAGAAACCAGTTCACTTGCGCAGTAAACCTCTGAAGATGTAGTAAATATTTCGTTTCTAAGTAATAGCGAGGGGAAAAATAAAGCCCTTAAGGGTCCCTAATGTACCTCTTGATTCTATAGAGCCGATGGGGATGCAATCTTCGATAAAATGTCAACCATCTATTTCAGTAAAAATAGTTATTGAGCTATTTTGTGCGTTGTGTGCTTTTGTGTAGGGTGCGACATTCAAAATTGAGACTTGGTGTTGGTATATACGGAAAAAAAATATTAAAATATCTATATATCTAATACTGTTAAGCGAGTTGTTTCTGTTTAAATAGTTATACATTTCTATCTCGGAATTACTCTAGCGCTTGAAATAAAATATATATTTTCAAGTTTATTCATGTTGGTGTGTTAATAAAAAATCAGTTTCGTTCATATTATATTGTATGCCTCGTATTATTTGAAAGAGAGGAAAGAAAGAGTGAAGAAATAACTTTCATCGTTAGCACTTATGTTTGTATACTGATTACTGGCAAGTAGTAATATAGTTTCGTGACTGTAGAGTACTGTACTACTATAAGATGCTATTAAAAGCAAAAACGCAGAGAAATTAATACTGTCGGTCCAACCTCACCTCCATTACACTCTGCTCCTTTAATAATAATTGTTCATATCTCTATAATTCTCTCTATAATTACCGCGTAAATTCCTATTAACGTAATTATATAGTGGAACGTAAAAGTTAGTAAACATTATTACCTTATTAGTAACTAACAGATACCTAATTGCCTACAGTACACATTTCCTTTCCACCTTCATAGGAAATTGAAACGCCTACTGATCCTCAAACATCATCTAAAACACAGAGGGGAGTTTAGCAACAATTCCAACTGCGATATACTCTTAACTTTGATTATAACATTACATTTGATGGCACCGAGTTTTAAGTGTTCAAGAAAGGGTAGATAATAATTACCTTTGCATAAGTGCCTACAAAGATTGGCCGTAGCTTGCGGCGAGAATAATTTGTAGCCGAATATCTCGTGTGTTTACGCTTATAATCTTAGCTCGTCCTTGAGGCGCTTTTACACGAAGCTGTACGGATCACCCACACCATTTGTGGAAGCACAGTCCCTCTTACTTTGGTTCTTCCTTTCTTTGCCGCGCTATAAAGAACTGGTATGCTCTTCCCATACACGACTTTCCTTCTTCTCTTCTGAAAAACCACCGGTAAAGTAGGCACAACTATATTAGAATTTAGAATCGTCAGCAGCTGCTGAATCGTCAGAATCTATATTATCTTCTGACGATCCAGCATATCCGACTTTCTTCTATCCGACTGTATCTTCTTAACTTGACCGTAGATACCTACTTACTTCCAGCATATTGCAGTCAGTTGACGGTCGGAATAAAAATAATTTGGATTCTTTCCCAATGTTTTTAATGTCAGTATTAAGGATAGGATGTAGTTTCCATAAAGACACCTTCCAATAGTGTTACTGAATAATTCAGGCATTTGGATTTTTATGGACTGTCCAACATTAATTTGCTATTTCTATGTAAAGTATGGAAATACGGCCACAGAGTTATAATGCTTGTATGTCGGAATTGCATTACGAAACTATGCAGTTGCATGCATGGCACGTGTTTTACCAAAAAATTCTCGTAGCACGAAAATATGTCAGTAATTTAGTTAGTTAGACGAGCAAAATGTTCATGAAATTAATATCGTCAAACCAATTTTATATCACCTTCATTATATTATACATTTAACTTTTCTACAGTTTCGAAATAATATATTTTTAAATAATAGATTCAATTAGTCTATTATTATCAAAATGTGAGGGAATTGCGTATCTACAAAGTTAAAATCATTTTATAAAAGCCTATTAGCCTCCACGTTGGACCTAATTGCGATTACTGAAAGCGGACTAAATGAATGTATACATGACTGGGGAGCTGGTGCCGCACGGCTACACGTTGCTACGCTGCAATCGGTGGAGCAACACTCCACCAAGCTTTCGTCGGTGGTAAGCAGTGGTCTAGAGTTGCGACAAGTTTATTAAAATAATAAATATCATAGGACAGATATGGATTTCCAAATTAAAAATTCAAAATTCATTTATTTGGAACAATCAACAGTTTTACACGGTAAAAAGCAACGATGATTTCCGCAAAAGTATAAACTGTGACACAGATATCAACGCCGTCTAACGCCGTATAACATTTTTTTTTCCAAAATTTGTGTGCGTGTGTGTGTGTGTGTGTGTGTGTATTTGTGTGAGCGTGCGTGCGTGCATGTGTATGTGCGTGCGTGTGTGCGTGCGTGTGTGTGTGCTTGCAGGCATGCGTGCGTGTGTGTGTGTATTTTGTACTGATATATCTATTTGAATGATTTTTTATAGCATTTATTATGCTAACTTTTAAGTTCGAAAAACATTGGATGGCCCTTATAGACGGATATAAAGAGAAGGAAAATTTGGAATGATTCAGGTGGTGCTCAATAGCTCAGTTGGCAGAGCAGTCCCCCTGTAAGGGAAAGGTCGTGAGTTCGAGTCTCACTTGAGCATTTCATTTTTTTCCAATGTTTTTCGAACTGACATATCTAGTTAGTGTTTCCGTTCCGAAACCGTTCAAGTCTTATTCGACTACGTCTTGAAAAAAAGTACAAAATTTTCAATGACAACGAGTTGCTAGCTCGATTGAAATGTAATTTAAAACAACCTTAGAACGCCTGGAAAGAACTTACTTGATATCACATAACCCATCTTCCACAAATCTGCATTGCAATACGAAACTAACATTATAACATGTACCATCAGGGTATCTGTAAGGACCACTTTAAAATACAGAGGTCGATAATCACGACGTATAAATCCGTATATAATATCAAAATATAGGTTCTGCTCTGCTGTAGCAACCAAAAACGTTTTATTGTAATCTTATTAGAAATTGCTTGAATGCTTCCGTGTCAATTTAACGAGTGAGAGAGTAGGGCTCCCCTCGATCAAGTGCCGCATTCGCATCGTCGAAGATGCCAGGCTGTGACCACAGTAATATACTTGGATTTTCACCAACGATTTAATGAATGTGGAAAAACCAACATTTTAACGGGTTTTATAGATTTTAATTGAAAATAAGAAAAACATTCCATATAACAAAATATAACTAAATTTTTTTTGTAAACTAGACTGTATACTATTATGTTAATATTGATTTAAACAACCTATTTAATTCTGATGGACTATCAAAATTATTGATATGGTGGCATACGAATGACGTTCTTCATCCAGCGACAGGTAGGCTTGAGATACCTGACCTAATTGGAAAGGCTCTTGAAATACACAGCTTCCCTGATTTACGAGAGACTCTTCAAATAAATCTATAAAAATTCTATCAGAATGAACATTTGAGTATTTGCTCAAGTTGAATAATAGTATCTAGGCAGTAAAATTGTGTGAAAAGTTTTTTTTTAAAGATAAAGTATCTATCCTGATATTTTTAGGGCACGGAGGAAGTAAGGTCCAATGTAGTATGTAGTAAATATTGCACAAGATGATGCCTAGGTCAATGTCGACTGTAATGACCAACAAGTCCCTTGACAATATACTGTATACAGAAGGCAAACAGTTCAAGTAAGCAATAAAGATACGGCGACTTCAGTTAAGGACCTGTCTTCATATAGTAACAATTCAACAATTTCTATAGAAGAAAGTACATATTTTTAAAACTTTACATGGAAGCTTACTATGAAAAATGATTTGACATTCTTGAGAGATGCTTACTCATACTTCGCTTATAGAACCCGATATTGAAGTGGGAAACACGAGTGTTGGTAAACACTTTCAAGCCTTTATGGTGCGTTTACATCTTTTAACCGACAGTATAAAAAAGGATGAACCATAAAATTTACCACTATCACTAACTTTGTGCTCATGTATTGATCGTGATGCCAACAGAACGACTTAGCTTCTAAAACTTATCTCGCTACAAATTACTCCACCTTACTTATGATGCCGATAAGGAAAATCAGATGAAATCCCCGAACAGTTATATTATCATCTTTCTTTTTAGTATCTGTCGGTATAACAATATCAAGTACAAATCGTAAGCGGTAAAATAGAATATGAAATGCTTTGATTCTGCCAATATTTGATATTTCAGTTGAAGAAAGTATAATAAAATCTTTAGGGCATATTGATTCAAATAATCGAAAACTGTCGGTGGTTGTGCAACATAAACTTTGCAATACATTATATCGTTCGCTCAATGATTGCCTACTTATTATAAAGATTTATTATTTATGTGCATATAACATTTATGTAAGACCAGTAGGTCAACTTATAGAAGTAAATTTGAAATAGGAGACCGAAATTTCAGGCAATATGTACCATAAAATACATTTATTGTGTTCCATTTTATATTCATGACACCTAAACGGTACGTCTTTTATTTGTGTTTTTGGTGAACCCAGAGTTTTTTTATAGGTACAAGGTCAAGGATAACGTATACAACTTTACGTGTAAGAGGGTATCAGGGTGTATATGAAGGTGTGTACTTACTTCTTTGGTCGTCTATACATTTTATAGAAGTCCCCTGGTTAATAAAATTAATTGAAGTATCCACTTCAAATTCTTTTTATAGGATTTTGTGTTAGTGTCGCTCTATTTTGGCATATTGTTGCTCACGCATTATTTT
This sequence comes from Eilema sororculum, assembly GCA_914829495.1. Taxonomy (NCBI): domain Eukaryota; kingdom Metazoa; phylum Arthropoda; class Insecta; order Lepidoptera; family Erebidae; genus Eilema; species Eilema sororculum. The sequence continues at coordinate 9,457,730 of OU618532.1, forward strand.
GCTCGCTATCCGGGATCACGCAATATCGTGTGAGAAATGTAGCATCTGACCACCAGAGCCCATTATCGGAAATATATGCGGCCTTCAATTCACGTTAGACACTATGTGCAAAGTTTCCTTAAACGTCACATAGTTCTCTAACATAATGAAGGTAACCAGAATATGGTATCTAGTAAGTAGCCCTTAAAGACGGATATAAAGGAAGGGGAAATTTGAAGAGATTCAGGTGTGGCTCAATATCTCAGTTGGAAGAGCATTCCCCCTGTAAGGGAAATATCGTGGGTTCAAGTCCCACTTGAGCGCTGCTTTTTCCCGATGTATGTATGTATTTCGAAACAAATAATAGATCAGCTTGACGGAGTCGTACCCAATAGTTTTATCAATTATTTTTAATCATTTCGATTGCAAACAATTATAATTATAAAAAATATCAAAAAATATAAATAAAAATTGTAAATTCTCCGCAATATGCAATGGTTCGTGGTGTTACTATATCATCTATATGCCTTCTTCAATTAATTTGTATCTCTATTTCAATTTAATCTTCAATTTCGTCGCCTTGGAGGTCAATGGAGCTAAGCGACAATTTTTGAGAAATGGAGTTAAGTGCGGTAACGTATTGTGAAAGAGCCAAAGTACATTATTAGTCAATAAATGTAACACTATCATGACTGTAAGCAGGTTTTTTTAAATTTGCCAATGAATTTTAGTGTAGTTTTAATAAAAGCCAAAAAAGCTATGCTGCTTAAAGTCATTGTGATTAGAAGCCAAAGAAATTAATTAATCAGTGGTCAATAGTTGTAAGAGCTCATAGAACTCTTGACTACCAAAATTATTACATCATGATATTGTGTTATAGCTATTGTAAAGCTAATTCAACCTCGGTAACAAGTGCATTTATTTTTTAAATTAAATATATTAAATAGACAGAGAAAAAACGTGTTTATTCCTGTTCACCAATCCGCATTCTGCATTTTGACAAGTTTGTGCGTGCATCGTTTAGTTTAGTTTGAGAGTGAGTTCGTGTCATTCGGGTGCTTGGGGTCCCACCAAGATCTTCGGGACCCAAGCCAACCTCACCTGCAAGCCGGTGCACCTGCTGAAAAACGGACGAGGCTCTGGCGCTGGCTTTCCCTTCAGGGTTGGGGGGTCAGACGGCAGTCGCCTCCGGAAAGGCCAAACCTTAGCCAAATCACATGATAGGCAATGTAAGGGATCGCGCGAGGGATAGGGCGCCGCCGCAAAACGGCGCGCAGGAGTGTCGCCCGCCTCTTGTGACAAGTGGACGAGGGCTACCGTGCCTGAGCCGGGCACGGCTAAAGAAGATAGGCCAAAATCGCGATCCCCGTAAACTCCGCTTCGCAACGTGGAACATCGGCACGTTAACTGGTCGCGCGAGGGAGTTGGCCGCCGTACTCTCCAGGAGACTCGGTGGGAGGGCAGTAGCTCCAAGCTCATTGGAGACGGCTACCAGCTGATGTACACAGGTGCTCCTGATGGGCAGGCCGGGGTGGGCGTGGTGCTCTCCCGGGAGCTTCAGGATGACGTCTTGGAGGTGAAACGCCATAGCGCCCGACTTATGGTTGTGAGGGTGCTTGTCGATGGGATTGTAACCCACCTGATAAGTGCCTACGCTCCACAGTCTGAGTGTGGCGAAGCCGAAAAGATCTCGTTCTGGAACCAACTGGGGGGAATGCTCCGTGACATTCCGCTGTCGCAGGAGATTGTTCTGGGTGGGGACCTGAACGGTCATGTGGGTGGTGCGTGTGAGGAGTTTGGGCGTGTCCACGGTGGTTATGGATACGGTAGCCGTAACCCAGAGGGTGAGCATATCTTCAGAACGTGTGCGGCTGCTGATCTTGCCATCGTGAACACGTACTTCAAAAAGAAGCCCGAACATCTTATCACCTACAAGAGTGGGGGGCGCGCTACCCAGATCGATTTCCTGCTCACTAGGAGGCACAGCATCAGTAGGGTAGCCAACTGCAAGGTTATACCCGGGGAGAGTCTCACTACGCAACACCGTCTCCTTGTCATGGACCTCCGCGTAAAACCCAAAGGCAAACGAGTTGAGCGCGGCCAACGCAGAATCAAGTGGTGGCTGCTTGATGAAGCCAAGTCCCAGAGTTTCGTCTCAGCTATCGGTGATAAGTGCACTAATGCTGTAGACGAACCAGTGCAAGATTGCTGGGACAAGATTCAGGTAGCTATTCTTGAGACGGCAAGGCAGTGCTCGGCACGTCTAAGGGTGGACGCAAGTGTGACAAGGACACCTGGTGGTGGAACGACACAGTCCAGAAGGAGATCAGGGTGAAGAAACCCCTCTTTAAAAAGTGGCAAGCGTCCAAATCTCCCGAAGACCACGACGAGTATAAAGAGGCTAAACGCGCCACTAGGAGAGCCGTAGCCAGGGCCAGACGAGACCACTTGCAAGCGCTATACAACAAGTTGAAATCGTCTGAGGGGCAAAAGCTCATCTACAAGTTGGCGCGCTCCAGGGCCAAAGCGGTGCAGGCTATAACCAATTGCCGCTGCATCAAAGACCCTGGAGGAAACCTGTTGTACGATGAAGTCGCGGTGAAGGAGAGATGGCGCTCATACTTCCACGATCTGCTGAATAAGCAGCATAAAGAGGTGCAGCCACCAGATCTCCCTCCAAATCTAGGACTAGTGCCACCGATAACGCCTGCTGAAGTTCAGACTGCCATTCGTCGCATGAAGAACCGGAAAGCTGTCGGACCCGACGAAGTCCCCATCGAGGCTTGGAAGGCAATGGGTGCCCGTGGTGTGGGCATCCTCGCAAATCTTTATAACCGTATCCTCCTCACCGGTAAAATCCCAAACCAGTGGAGGCTGAGTGTTATCACGCCAGTCTTCAAGGGCAAGGGATCGGTGCAAGAGTGTGGTAGTTACCGAGGTATAAAGATATTGTCCCACACCATGAAGCTTTTCGAGCGGATAATCGATTCCCGGATCCGACAGGAGAGTACTCTCTCGGAGTGTCAGTATGGGTTCCGCCTCGGACACGGGACTATGGATCCGGCGTTCGCCCTAAGGATCGTCGCGGAGAGATACAGGGTGAGGAACACGCCCCTGTACTGTCTATTCCTAGACATGCAGAAGGCCTTCGACTGTGTGCCTCGCGCGATGATCTGGTGGGCACTGCGGTCCAAAGGAGTCCCAGAGGCTTACATCGACACCATTCGAGACATGTACCAAGATTCCGGTTCCGTGGTTCGGACCGCTGTTGGCGACACGAAAACCTTCCCCATCACCGTCGGGGTACACCAAGGATTTGTGGACATATGTGTTTAAGTTATTTGCAAAATTTTAGGATTAAATACTATAAATCTTATATCACTCTTTCATTTCCATCATTTGCAAGATGTCACTCACCTTATCGATAACTGGAAACTCATCGGTAATATCTACCTATTATCCAGACACGTTATCATTAGCTGAGGAATATGAATGTGCATTATTACATTTCTCTACATATAATTCTATTCCAAATTTTGATAATACAAACAATAAATTATACTGTGGTTCTAAAAATGTTATTGAGATACCTGAAGGAACTTATGAATTACAAGATATTAGTGACTATTTAAAAACTGAGATAAAAGATGCATCCATAAAACTCCATTGTAATAACAACACCTTAAAAACTGTGTTATGTTGTACATCAACTATAGATTTTACTAAAGAAGATACATTTGGAAGTTTATTGGGATTTAAAAATCAGATCTTAGAAGCAAATAAATATCATGTATCAGAGTCTCCAGTTAACATTTTGCCTACGACTGTCATAAGGATTGAATGTGACATAGTTAGCGGTTCCTATATAAACGGTCAATCCAGTCACATCTTACACGAATTCGCACTTAATGTTCCACCTGGATACAGGATTATAGAAATTCCGAAAAACACAATCTACTTTCCAATAAATCAAACCAATATAAGCTGCATACAGATAAGGCTGTTAGATATAAATAATAACTTAATAAATTTGCGAGGTGAAGGAGTGCAGTTGTATCTACATATCAGAAGAAAACAATGATAGATTATAATAAATATGTTACATTACTTTATAATTATTGTTAATTTGATTTATTTCCCTTTATAAATAAATGAAAAAGTGATTATTTTGTATTTATTTTCAAACACTTTACTCGACATAGGCCTAATAATTAATTATTATTAAATGTCATCAGATTAAAAAGTCAAGAAGCCAACAGAGTTATGTGACTTACACTCTGTAATAAGAGGATTGTATTGTATTTATAATAGTAGTCAACAGGCGTAAGCCACATAACTCAGATACCATGATATTTTGATATTTTTAAATTGTAGCGTTAATTTGTAATACGTTTTAATAATCTAGTGTGAAAATTTGAAGTCTCGACTAAAATCTAACGCTGAGTTATGTCAAAAAAACTGTTTTTACGCGCATCATTTGTTTTTTAAACGTCCATAACTCAGAAGTGTAGTTATGTGGAATAGCTCCATTACCCTCCAAGGCGACGATTTGTTTCAACCTTTACAGTATTAATAAGGCCAAAATAAAATGCGGTCAAGTGTAGTAAACCTCTCCATCATATCATTTTTATATAACGTTGGGCTCAAGAAGAAAGTACTGCGGCTTCGTCTAGGGATATTATAGCAATAACGTACACAAGTGCTGCGTACTTTTTGTACCAGTCTGGGTTTTTGCTCATAACTTGGTTCCACACGAGGTCGGGATGATTAAAGTTGGACAAAACAAGTACATCGCTTAATTGCACACGTTTGTTGAAGTCAGGAGAAACTTCTAGTCTATTTAGTAATTGTTACTAAATACTGTTGCTAATACTACTATTTATACATTACAGTAGCGTTAGTAACAGTTGCCTATTAAGTAAATATTTCTTAATTAGGTATAGGCATTTTGTGAATTAATTTACCTTTGGTATAAGTATTTTAATTTGATGTAACGGTGAAAGTGATTTTTTTAAATAGTGTTAGGTAGGTATCTCGACATTCGCCTTGCTGGATAGTAAAAAACTATAAGTGAAATCTATAGAATACAGTATTATAAATGCCAGCGGTCAATCAAACAACAAGCTATGGATATAAGTGTGGTTAGGTTGATAATAATGACTTCAAAATGTACATGATACAGTATGAAGATAATCACAAGACGTGAAACCATAAGTGAGATAACCATAAGTGCGAAAAATCTCGCTTTTTTCGTATAACAAACAAGTGCATTAAGTATGCTTCATTATTAAAAGCATTCAGAGAACGAAGCAACTATTAACTAATCTTTGCTTCCACTATGTAGGGCCGTTAACAGGTATTTTCTCACGTTGCGATTTATTCCAGTTCGCTCAGCCACTGAAAGCTAATATCTCCAGCAATACGAATAAAGCCCTCAGCAAGCGGTGGATAAGTCTATTTGAAAGTGTAGTGAAGCAAAATCCTGCTGCGGTTTTCAGTAAATTGGAAAGCGACAGAATTTCATTTTCCTTTTAACACTTTTTCTGTGGTATTGGCTAACTATTAAGTAATCTGTGGTATTTATTAGTGTTCTTTTGTAGCTACGGCTGAACATTTGATTTATTTTTTCAAAGAACGTTTGTTATGTTGTAAGTTTAGTGTTCTAGAATACAATTCTTACTTTTTAAAACTGGTATAAAGTCGATATTTTTGAGTTTCGTTCTGGAATACGGACCTTAATCATAAATATACATAATATTATATTTTTTAACTTACACCTCCACAACCATTATCATTATCTCAGTGTGTGTCCTCGATTGCATCAGAAACCTACACCTCAGAACCGGTAATCCGCTAAATTCAATTCAATGATAATGCTATAGTTATCTTCATTATACTAAAAACAGATCGGAAATTTACAAGAAAGAATCCCAAACTATCGATGAAAGATATTCCTTGTTCAGTAAGCTACGAAATAACTTCAAAGTCAAGTTCAGAAAAATAAGGAAAACTTTTGATCCACCCGAACCTTTATCAGTACCTTAAAGCTTCGTATAAATTTTATGTGGTAAGGAAAGTTTTTTGATATGCTCCTGACCATGGCGGTAATTAATATTAATTATAAGATATAATATCAGCTTAGGTTTTCATCCATATAATGTATCCATCCGATAGATAATGGGAAGTGGCGAATTGGCTGTTGGTTCACTTTCATTTTGAATTGAAAAAAAAACGTAGTGAATGGAATATTGTTGTCGAATGTACAGTCGACAAAGGTGAGACGGTTGCATCATTACATACATCTTCATATGAAAAAGGGCGACTATATCTCCTTTGTCGACTGTACATCAATCAATCTAATACAGTTTATCTTTTTATATATGAGGAAACCCCTTTAGGCTGTGATGAGGTGGGTATGTCGAAAAGCACGATGATCCGTCACATCGGGCTACGAGTTCCAAAAATACAACAATTTTATCCATACTGATATTATAAACACGAAAGTAGCTGCCTGTCTGTCTGTATGTTACGCTTCCACGCCTAAACCAATGCACCCATTTCGATGAAATTTGGTATAGAGGTATATGAAACCGTTATGTTTGGCCGCGACCAATATCAATGCGGGTGAAGCAACGGGCAAAAACTAGTAATAGAATGTTTCTAAAAAACGAAAACCGTTAGTTACCGAATGAGTACATAAATGTCTGAGAGAATAGAAAGTAGGTATTCTTATTGAAATCAAATTCAATTCAAATTAATGTTAAATTTATTTTATTAAGTTTAAGAATGTCAAATTTTTATTAAAGTCACCTTAGCGGTGACTTTAATAAAAATTTATGAGTCAAAAATTTATGAATTAATATTTTTAAGATCTTCACTTATAATGCTGCATTATTTATAAGTGGAGGTTCTTTCTTACAGTAACGTTCTTGAAACTATAAAATATCATCATTGTATAGCGTGAGCGTGAGCATGGCGCCACATAGTATGTGAGGTTGAGAAGAGCCAACAGGAGACTGATGAACCACACCCACTCTTCCAATATCCAATGCCTGGCTTAGAAGTAGAAGGAGCACAGAGCCATTCAACAAAAAAAAATAGTAGGACCTTCCTTCGTTGTAATTCTGCTGTAGCAAGCCAACCTGAGAGTGTTCGGTGCCAGAAGTGGCTCACGGAAAATGCACACCTTCCACACAAGATCCAGCCTGCAGAGAGTCAAGCCACCTGAAAGTCAAGTACAGGTTAAGGTCTCGGGTCAGCTGTCGTAGGACAAACCTGGTAAAATGGGGTTACCTGAACGCGGAGAGTGATAGCTGTTACGGAAATGCAGGGTGCACTCGATGAACCATCTTCTATCATGCCCACTGTCCCCCTATACACGTACTATTGCCAATTTGAATGAGGCGACGGAGGATGCGATCAATGTAGCTGAGGTTTGGGCTGATAACATCTAGACGTTTTATATTGCTGCCATTGATATGAGAATTCGATTCGATTCGATTCTTTTGTAACACATTGTGTTATTTTGTGCATGTAGGAACAACCTCAAAATTTGGACCTCGTCTATTTAATATGTCCCTATTGACCTCGAATCGGCCTTCACAAAAGTTGATCGAAAGCTTCTTGATCTCCTCTTTTCTCACAGGCACTATTGCTTCTGAATTGATAATCATACATTATATTTATAATGTTAAGGCTCTGTATATAATATTAGTAGGATGCTAGTAACTTTTTATTACGAAGTTGTATATTTGTATGAGTCGAACAATGAACATCTGATTTCATTAGTAGTGTGTGACGTCATATTATATTTTCTACGTCATGTGTTTAAACGTAATTAAGTTAATCTACCATGGTGTTGTGTTACCCAATTGAGAGCGTAGGTGGCGGCGTACCTTGGTCTAATAAATTATTCTACCTCACATAATCGTTACCCGTGTTATATATCTCTACCTATACTAGTTCACCGCAGCGGTAAGATACGGTCTATAACTAGCTATATTTAGGACAAAAAGACAAAAGGAGGAAGGACCATCTGCTTTTTATAAATGGCCTATAATTTACCGTATATAAAAGTACTTAACTACCTAGACTTAGTAAGTTTAGCTTTTATGGATTCTAGAATGCAGATATATCATAGGTAGATACATTTTGACTGACTGAATAATAATACTTAATATAGACAAACACACTTAGACCAGTACAAATAGACATATTTATGAACACACAAATATTTGCATTAATCAAATCAAACCCACGACTTCCAGCGCCTAATAATAACTGACTACTAATAATTTTATTACTAATACTCTTAAGTATAAGATAATGTAATATACTTACTTTAATTTACTTCGTAAAATATGTTGAATAGCCGATAATCAAATAAGTAAAGTTCGTAAAGTTGTGTTTTAAAGAAAGTGAGTAAAGTTTGTCCCAAACTGAAAGGCAATGTTTGATTCTAAACATACTCATGTAACACGAAAGTTTAAAAGTAAGATATAAGAGATCCCATTTAAGTTGAGTGGATTGCCCTAAAATCCATTCACTAGTCCTTTTGACGGACATAGAAATATGAGAAAATATAGTGAGTACATACATATTGGTATTTTTCGGATTATGGTTGTGAGTTTCTCATAATCTCGAGTATCCATAAATATTTACACTTTTCTCGAAATAGGAAGGAGATGATATAAATTCTGTATTTATACAGCGTATCGTGTTGTTTATTGGGTTCGAGAAATTATGTAACAATGTTGCTTTTATTGTAGCTAAGCACTAGGTTGTGAAAACAAGAAATATAGGATCAATAAATGTCTAATCTATTTTTATTGTGCACCGTCAGCAGTCAGAAAGATTTTGATGCACAAAGTGCTCAAAATTATGTTAATTACTTGGTTTTCTCCCCTTCCTTGCAGACTGATTGTTCTGATAATCAATAAAATAGTTAATTTGCTCTTGAAACCTTAGTTTGTAAATAATTTTGAGACTTTGTAGATCAAATTATTTCTGAAATTGACTTTTTTTTTACCGTGAGGGAAAATCCTTCATGGATGTTATACCGGACTTCTACCGACTAACGCCCAACAGCCTATGGTTGGGAGCCCCGGGTAAGCCCTTGGAAGGATGTCCCATGAGTCCCATCAGACTTACGGCTACAATTGCGGCCTCGCCTAAGGGGTGGTGACTGGTGACTGTACACAGATTTTGTTTCAGCTCTTTTTAATCAGAGTGGCTATCCCATTTGCCATCCGTGTGCCAAAGCTTGGGATCCAGTCTTTTCATAATTAGGATTTTTTTTTAATTTTTCATAGGAGCGGCTGCCATCAAACCCGCTGACCGCTTATTGAAGACCTGCGCAGTATAAAACTGTGTCCCTATGAACGCGGTCTACTGAAACCCTCATCGTATGTAACCAAATTTATTCACACAGTCATTGTTAGCTCCGAATGTGATCTTAACGTCTTGTTAACCAAACTACAAACTTTATGGTCCCTGCTAGTGGATTCTTTAGGCAATGCTCTATATTATTATATAAACTGAATTGAGTTTGAGGATAATCCCTAAGGTTGAAATTAAAAAGTAAGTCTCGCGGTAGCTTCAATCACACTGAGCTGGAATCGGGTTCACCTCCGTTCTACCGTCATAAAAAACCTAGAAATAGTAAAGCCTGTATTTCAATTATTCATTTTAACAATAGATATGGTATTATTAGAATCTTACTAAGTTTACGACGAATATGAAGAAGAGAAGGGAAATTTGAAGTAATTCAGGTGCGGCTCAATAGCTCAGTTGGAAGAGCATTCCCCCTGTAAGGGAAAGGTCGTGGATTCAAGTCACACTAGAGCGCTTCATTTTTCCCGATGTTTTTCGAATTTATCACGATTTGAATATTTGGTATTTTTTTTTTCTTACACAACACAGATTACAATATTATTTACATTTAGTCCGACGTTTCGATAAATTTTCAATAGCTAAATAGATCTAGATAGAATACGTTAAAAAGTTGTTTTATTTCATATTTTCAAGCTTACTTTCGCGGTGAGACGCAATGTAAATATAAGCAACATAAAACGAAAGAAAAACTTTCAAGGTCTTTGATTTGTCCCCAAATCAATAGACTTTGATGTAGGAAACAGAACACCAAATTATTATTATTGGCGTATGTGAAGAATGCGCCGTTTGTTTTACTATAGCATTCGGTATCTCAAACATAAGATATTTTCTTTTTACTAAAGGTAAGGTATGGACTAAACTTTCGGGTCATTAAATATCAATCATAGTTTTCTATTTAATATTCCTGTACTGTAGAATCTTCGGCGGAAGTCAACCAGCGTCACTGTACACCTACTATTTCTTATTTTAGTAGGTAAGTGAATGAGTAAAGGAATTATTTTGTTCGTAGGGCCACGGCAACGTCATCTGCAAGCTGGCAAACCTGCAGACTTTATTTTAAGGATCTAAAGGTTAAACGCTTGTTAAAACATTTATGATAAAGAGAAAGTACAGGAGAGCGAATCACAGGCTCCTTGCTAGAAGTTTTGGATACAAACCAGTTGTGAGGATGGTCACTAGCTAGAAGAGCTACATTTTCAGAATTACAAAAAAATTATAAATAGTTTGAAATATTTACTCGCACACTATGTTTAAGATGGATTCACTGCTGTGACCACTCGAGCGATCAGACGTAAGACAATCATTTACTATTATTGTATAAACTAACATCCACAATGTTTGCATATAATTCACTTTCACACATAAAGGCACAGGCGTATTCCCAACTCAAACACTTCTACCCACATCAATGATATTCAAACAAGCTCCTTTGAAATTAAAGCGTGCTCCAAAGCAATATCGATTAAATTATATACATGAACGTGTGGAGGAATTTCGTTCAAAATTTGTTCCAAGAACCCTTATACAGATACTGAGAAATATCTTGTAAACGACACTTTACCAACCAATCACATACCAATAAAAGGATTTATCAACCAATAACGTGAGTGCTTTAAGTCCATGATTGGTTTCATGAATGATTGGTTAATTAGCGTGCCTGAAAAAATGCTTTCTAGACTTGCGTACATAGAAATATCATGGAATTAATGAATAACAGCAAGAAATCTGTTGGAGATGAAAGGAAATATGTTCATAACCACTCCACAGAAATGTAATATTTGTTTTCAATAGACTAGAACAGAGTATTTAACCTATATAAATGCATTTTGATTTATTAAAAAATCGTAGGTTCAGACTTGGGAATTTTCGTCAGAAAATGAGGTCTCTTTTTGTTTGAGTATATAAATAAAACGTCATTATAAATAGGTATATTGTTTGGTGATTGTGTTTGAAACATAAAAAGGCACAATTTCACGTAATTTAGTGAAAAAGAGTTTTTGTGGCAGATAAGACCAAAAAACCAAAAGTCCTTTTTTCCATAATTGCTCGAAAACTGTAAGTTAATGTAAAAAACGGTTCATGCAAAAGTTGTCTACAACTAGTGATAATAAGGTCTACATCACCTACAACTGATAGGAGGTTTATTTTCACTTCAAATCGTGGAACACCCTTTTTCACGCACAAAATGCACCCCATTTCAAAACCGTACTTCAAAGCGAGTTTTTATTTTTCCCAGTGCTTTGAACATATTTCCTTTTACCTCCAAAGGTCTCATGCTGTTATTACTTACCCAGTTTCATCTTTTTTGACGTTAACTGTACTGGCGTGGCGTAGTAAACTGTCATGTCAAGTTGTCTACCAGTCTTTATAGGATAGCCGTTAGTGCCCACGGATGCGCCCGTGTAAAATAATAATCCCATCATCCCAACCAACAGAAGCTTATTTCTGAGATCAAAAGTAGCGAAGCAGGTACGTCTATCAGCCGCTTCGATTCACCCCGAAATTTCATTCTGAACCGTTTACTTCTTTTAGCAAAAAAGAGAACAAACAAACACACATATTCACGCTTGCTCACAAACTTTTACATTGATAACATTAGTAGGATTTAGCTTTAAGTAAAATATTATTATCACTTTTGTCACAACGCGATAGTCTTGAGACAGCGGGGCACTTGCAAGAGTTCGATTTTAAGGCTTAAATCTGTCGAATAGCTTACGAGTGTGAACTTTTCAGGGACACACCTCCCTTTCACATTTATGGCGCTATCACGCTATGTGCATTTTGTATAAATTCTACAACGATCGTTTATTTTGATAATTTTGTTCGTTTTCATTTTGATTTATATAACGGATATGTTATAATTTATTTTAGTTATAGGTCAAAAGCACCAACAAACGGAGTCAATCAGGGGTTTTAGGGTTCACAAGTTACGTTACTGTTAGCATTTAAAAACATAGACGACCAGACCACATCCAGGAATGTTCATATATTCGTTTTATTATTAAAATCAAAAGCGATTCCTAAATTATTATTTAGGTATGTACTAGGTATATGAATGTTTCAAAAATTTCTCTTATTGTATTGCAATAGTGTACGGTAACAATTATTTTAGGAGAACGTTAAGTCCAAAGGCCCTTCAAATTATAATTGGGTTTTATTAGACCCAGGAGAAAATGTTAAACACGTTACCAGGTTCATTTTAGAGAAAATATAATACGGTAGAGTCCATTTTACATTGACAGCCTCCGTGGCGTAGCGGTAGTAAATGCAGCCGCTACGCAAGAGGCGCGGGTTCGATCCCCGCTCAATGCAAAATATTTGTATTCATGAATATGGATTTTTGGATAGGTCGTGCCTCGGAGAGCAGGTTAAGCCGTCGGTCCTGGTTGCCATACGAATATTTATGGCAGTCGTTACGGGTAGTTAGAGCCCTCAAAACTCCAAAAACTGGTCTAGCTGCAATGCTTCGTTATCGCCTTTGGGTCGTGAAAGTCAGATGGCAATCGCTTCACAGAAAATATAGAAGTTTAGCCAAATCCGTAGTTAGACTGGTAAAACGGAGCCAGGCTCCAAGCTCAAAGCTACTGATGTGACTCGGAACAAAGCTAAGATGAGTCCATTTTGCATATGGACAATCTACGAAATATATTTTCATTTTGAGATATGTACAATAGTCTAGAAAATTAGATCTTACCAAAATATTATTATTTATTTTGTTGTATTTCTCCATAATATATTTTACACAGATTTCATAAAGAAAAAAAAACGTTTTGAGTATTTTGGATGAAAATATGAATAAAAACATCTAATACCGACTAACAATCATCCATTAAAGCACTAGTAGCGGTAGTTATTGAAATGCTCAAGCACAAAATGTACTATCACCATATTTATAAGACAATTTCTGTCAGGACAACCTACAAAAATTGAGCTGTGCGGACTTAAAAATGTTTGAACTTCCAGAACAGGTGCCTTACAATCGGTTCAGTATTTTTAGAGAGGATTTTCTTTCGAGAACGATCAAAAACAACAAAAACATAATAAGATAGAAATAAGACAAGGAGAACAACTAGAACCAAGAAAATATTGTACAGTTTATCGAAGACACAAGAAATATCACGTTCGACGTTCCCAGGAGAGCAAAAAACATATACGGACAGCTGAAACAAAAAGTTCTACAATGAATTTTACAAGAGATTCGAATTTAGTGGCCAATAGTTTACTAACTGAAGGACGCTTTCAACAGAGTCCATTAACAGTTTTTTGATTCGAATAATGTTACAAGATTTTATTGGCAGATATTCGCTTGAATTAAAGTATTTCAAATTTCGTTTTTTGATGGTAAATCCAGGTATGTAGTGATAGCGAGGAGTGTGGGGTGTCTTATCTGTTTTTGTCAGTTTTGGAAGGCGTGACGAAAGAGTGCTAGGAATCACTCGCTTCCTTTTTGTCATCTCTTTTGCAAACTTCGTTTCTTTACTTGTCAATATCAATTCAAATTTATTGGTCCAGATATTAAGATTTCTAGTATTCACTGCATAATATAAGTAACCTTTGACAATATTCTTTAAAGTAGATTTATGCTCCAGTTTGCTCAATGTTACACGTTTTAGAGAAGTAATCTTGAAAACCAGTGACGACTTACCATTACCACTAGTTTACGTGTTCTGGTAACACTTTATTTCGCGACTGTACAAGGAAAGATTGTCTACTCAAGGCAGAAGATGGTCTAGTTCTTGCTTTCTTTGTAACATTTGATTGCTAACATATAAATTCATTATTTTCCTTTACGAAAACAGTTCAATGTTTTTTTTTAACTATCAAGAAATGATGGTACGTATATCTAATAGTGAAACCCGTTCAGTAGTATTAGTTCTCCCACCAAACTCTCTGTTAATAAGGCACACACAGAGAAATCAAGTGACTCGACAAGCTTTACATTGGTCTAGCACTCGAGTTGACATTGTAACTGGTGTAAAATATTTTCCGCTCAAACTCCTGGCGTTTAAACACTTTAACCCTACAAGTTATATCGGCTTATTTATACAACAACCTGTATATAACTCAATTAACAAAATTTTGCTAGGTACACAACCCTTACTGACTTATTTATTTTGCGTATAACCCATAGCGCCCTCGTTGGGATTAAACTCGCTCTCTTCATTGTTTTGTGTACAAAACTTTAGTTCGCAACTGTGACTATTTGCAAAACTACAGCTGATTATGACGTGGACATATGGGTTCTCACAAAAAAATTTAGCCTGAAATATAGTGCAAAATGTGTGATGATGGATGTGGCGTGTGGTTTTCAATTCGTTAGGTTTTTACGTGACAAGACTATAAATTAAACGAAAAGTATCATATTTTGAAAATAGATGAAAATAATGTTTTAAAAGTAACCAAAATCGTGTCGACTGACAGTAGGTGTTTATAAATAGGTATTATGATAGTTCCAATGTAATTTAGATGTAATTAGTATGACATTTCAGTAGGGAATAATATATTATTAGTATGTATGTATGTATGTTTTATTATGTAATATATCTTTCTCTAGGTACTCATCACATTTATCTAATCATCTACACTATAATATTTAATATCTATGTACACCAACTGCCCCAAATCTCTTCATATGTATCCTTCTCCATCCTATGGTTGCCTGTAAGAGATTGCCTCAGTGCGATAAGGCCGCCAATTGTCTACCACATAACCTGTACTTAAACAAAATCTATTTGTTGTATATTGAATTGGTGAACAATAAAGAGTTCTTTATTATTATTATTATTTCTTTTATTTTAGTAAATAACATATAAATTACATTTTTAAATATATCCTAAAAAAAATACAAAATATATTTAAAAATATAAAAAACAGTGTCCCACCGGCATCGAGTACAGGGACCAAGCTACCGGTGGTCAGGGCTCCAGAGAGAGGAACTTCCTCACTATGCGCGCCGTGTCGAGGAGTACTGCCTTCTGTATCAGGCCCTTGATCCAGCTGCCCAGCGCGAGCCTCTTTAGGTGTTGGTCGAGGCTCTTGGCTATAAGTCCATTTACGGTTATAACTATTGGAACAATGATTGCCGAGTCCACCTCCCACATGTCGACAATCTCGTGAGCTAAATCAAGATACTTAATTTGTTTATCTTTTTCAGCTTTCACGAGATTCTCGTCATGAGGGATTGTGACATCGACAATAATTGCGCGCCGCTCAGACCGATCTATCACCACGATATCAGGTTTGTTGGCAACAACAGTCCTGTCCGTGATGATAGATCGGTCCCAGTACAATGTGATATGACCATTTTCGAGAACTGGTTCAGCAACATACCTGTAGTACGGCACCTCAGTGTCCACAAGTTGGTATAACAGAGCAAGCTGCTGGTGGATGATCATCATCATCATTATTATTATTATTATAAGATGATAATGATGAGTTGATGGTGATGATAATGATGATGATGATGAATGATGATGACAACCACAAGAAATGTTAGTAGACTGTATTCTTTATTAGAAGGCACATTGATACGTTAAAATTGATATATATATATATTGATACGGTAAAAACATACATACAAAGAATACACGTACAGTATTTCAATTCATTCTAATGCTGATTATCACATAACACGTACCAAACTCATTCATAAATCAATCATAAAGGAATACATAAGAAATTCCAGTTATATAAAAATTGAAATTCGGATCGGTTCGTTATAACATTTTCATTAAAATTAGCTCCTTTGTGAGGTCCTTATTTGAATATTTCATTTTCGAAACGTTTCACGTTAACACGAGTACTTGATTTGTGCTTTCAATACATGATTCAGATCTTAACTTTGGTACGCGACTCATATAACGCGTATTAGAGAACGGTTTCACTGTTGAGATTTTTTGAAAAATATCCAATTTAGTTGCACCATTCTTATTCTATTTCTGGTCACAAAGTTGGGTAATAAGAGTTGGGTAATAATTGGGTAAGAAGTGTAAGTTCAAGTATTCAGCTCATTTGCAGAAGAAAGTGAAGAAACACTTTGCGTATCCAACGATAGCATTTAGTTTACAGTTAGTTTGATGAATACTTTAATTACGAGTAGGTGTTTGTTATCTCCGATGTATTTTATTCATTTCTGATGGGACAGTTTTTGTTAATTAGGGGAAGGCCGGGTAATTGCGAACGCTGGGTAATCGCGAACACAGCTGTTTCACTACCTTAGAAAGAGATATCACGATTTCACTCGTCGCCATCTTAAAAATTACGCCATCACTAGTGCCAAGCAACCGGCGGAGAGTTAGGGGTGCACACAGGATACAAGGTAAATTTAATTCAAATATTTACTTACATTCGTTGCAATTTGCCTATAAATTAAACTCAGTGTAACTTATAAAATAATGATGGTTCTAACACGACATTTATTTGCATAACTAATTAGTATTTGAGGATTATATTAAGAGAATTACATGCGGCCGGGGACAAACATAGCCTAAATTTAAAACATTGTTTTTGTTTTATTGTCTTGGTGGGTATTCGCGAACGAATTGAGTGGGTCAATTACGAACGTTCGGCATTTCCCCATAAAGAATAAAAATCGGTTATTAAGTTAGTTGTTTTGTGACAGTAAAGATGTTTAGCTGTCTAATGGAAATTAAGAGTAATTCTCTATTTTGTTTTTTATTATTTTAGATGCCGCGAAATTATAAAAGAAAAATCGAGATGAAATATAATGTTGAAGATTTGAATAAAGCCATTGACGATGACAAAAACAAAAAGTTGCCGTTAATTTTTGCCGGGCAATCACTGTTCACAAGGTTTAAATCTTAGTTTAATCCTGATTAATCGGTCGTATTATGACCTCATTTTTAGGCTAGTCTGGGTCAATTGCGAACGATCGTAATTACCCCAATAAGTGTCCGTGATTACCCGACCAGTGTCGGGTAAACACGAACACTAGAGGTTTTGTTTTTGTTACAAAAGTTGAAGAAATAAAAATAAATTCATATTGTTGATTGCAGAAGTTTAAAGTATATTAATTTACCTTTAAAAAGAAGCTATTAAAGTTTACTTACAAACACTATCTTTTGATTTATTTCAAAACTCCCTTAGGTGTTCGTAATTACCCTGCCTTCCCCTATAGTTCAATATATGATTTCGAACGCAAAAATTTATATTAACTGCCAAATTCCATCTGTCTATTACAAAATAATCATGAGTTGGCTTTGAATTACCATGCACCTATTAATATTACTATTATCATTTTTTGACCCACGCCAACTGCACCTCCTACCTAGTAAACCTGTACCACTCATACACAACAAGTTTAACGACTAATTTCTTTACGACTTTTGTTCGGTTTCATAAAACACCCCCTTGCAATGCAAAATGAATTGCAAATTTTCTGTGTTTCAATTTGATAGCATTTCATATTATCATCCCTATGTGCTTACGTTGATTTCATATAAAATTTAAATTTGTACGATGAATAAAGTATACTAGTCCTCATATGTTATTACACACCCACGAAACTTTTGGTTCACCCGTATTAATTCCAACAAAAAGGAGTCTGACAAGTTAATTTTCACAAATTTCAGTTCAAATGTTTGATTATGTAAGTCTGTGTCACGTTTGATTTTATCATAAAGGAGAATAACGGTTACATTTTAAGAATTGATATTTTTGAGATCACCATTATACGTATTCAGAAGCGTACTCAAAGCGGTACCTACGCGTTTTTTTATTTGCTTAAGTAGTTCTATTTTTATTTTTTACCTGCTGTACTTTAGTGGACTTGGTTTCTTTTTATGTGGAACCATTTTTTTTTAAATAACCCTATCTAAGTTATACTATCTAAGACATACTCGGGTAGCTAGTTTGATCACAGTATTTCTATTAGAATATTACTTTAAAACTATCACTAAAACAAATTAAACAACTTTTAACAATTTTATAATATCAAAATATTGATCGTGAGGCTCCTAAAGTCCCACTGAATCTACACGTTATACCTATGTGATGAAATATTCGATTAACTATTGATATGGATGGAAAATAATCATAAATGTTATGAACGTTGTAGTAAAAATTATGCCAATAAAATTGATCCTCCAAATAGAAATATGTTTATAGATCAGAATTTTACTTCCATCTAATATTTGGAAAGTCACAGGTGCGACTCCGTGTATAGGTAAACAAATAGAGTAGTAGATAAATATGTAAATTAACAGTCAGCTAGATTACGTAACGTTATAATCTACGTTTTGTGTCTTTGCAAACTGTTTGCGTATTTCCATATTATTCACACAGTGTAATCTAAAACTGAATTAATTAATTCAAATTTAGTCGGTTTCCTATTCAAAATAATTTGCTGTGATTATGAATGTACATTGGTAAGGGCTCTATTTAGGCGCACAAGCTAGTTAGAATAATTACATAATTCTTAGTCCATTTGTACAACTGTACTTTCAATATATCAGAGTTACATTAATAGATTCTTTCGGTGCGATGGATGTTGTTTGAAGTAGACATCCCTATAACTGAACTGTAACATCCGTCAACTGACCGGTTATAGATAAAACCTCTTTCTCGGACTGTGAAGCTGATTTCCAAAACAACAGTATGTTGGGCATCAGACCTTAGAGACATCCGTCATTTCGAAAGTAACACAATTTCTTCGCTATTTCCTCGTCAAACTAAATTAACAAAAACAAGTAGTAGCCAGAGCTCATAAATAATGAGATGTTTTGTTGTTCATTTTATGGAGTCATTTTCCCTGTTACTTAGATGATGTTTTTTAGTTAAAACATTGCTTAATTACGGAGATAAAGCATTTTTTTTATTTGGAGTAAGAGTTGCGCTCAGGAAAATCCTTTCCTTTCAACTAAACATAATTATGTTCGGTAGAAAGACCAAGAAAATTCTCCGCATATCATTCGTATATTCATCATCACAGCTGTAATTTCAATGCATCCAATACTTATTTGTTGAACCCGTGGTTTCCTGTTCTACTCTTTTCTATGATTTGATTTTTTAACTTTGGTGTAACTTCCGCTAAAAGCCTGTTCCAGAGTCACAAAAGGTAATCCACCTATAGCAGCTAACAGGTAAGGATGAGTCGGGTTTCGAAGATATTGGTAAAACATAAGCTTTCTTGAACCTTTCAATTACATATACGTAGTATACTACTACGTATATGTGCATCAATCTGTGCTTCATATCTCAAGAAAACCAGCCAAATCATCCAATGCACTGATATTAAACGCTATGGCGTAATTGAAAGGTTCAAGAAAGCTTATGTCATCGTCATGCGAACAAGAGCTGAGAAAAAGTTGCACGGGCGTAATGAGATGGCCCAATAGATATGCAAACTCACATCTATCATACCTAAGACATGCTTGCTACGGTGTAAAGAAAAGTTTTTTAAGCGGAAGCTCTTTAACACGTTGGGTCTTTTTTTTTAAATGAAAAAAAAAAACAAAAGAACCCTCAACACAGTTACCGTATCTGCTAACCGACAACAGTTAGAACATAGAAGATAGTCTAAAATGCCACATGTGAGTAAGTATATTGAATTTCTATCAAATTCATGTATAATTATGTGTACTGTTCCTTCCTGGCTATCATAAGTTTGCCTAAAAGTAGTTTTTTAATATGTGTTTTCTGTTCTGAACCCGTTGAAACAATCATTATTGCACGACCGCCAACGCACTTTTCACGACCCACAAAGTAAATGTAATAAGGTATATTTATAAAAGTATCTATTTCAAGTCCTGTTAAGTTTTCCGCTTCGTTGGACCGAGGAATTACTCTGCTGTCCCTGTCATTTTGTATTTTATTTATACGTTTAAAGTAAGCTCCCACTGGACGATACTGTTTTCTTTTTTGAGATGAACTCAAAATAGATAATCCAAATCACCAACACTTTTTAATAAACGTGCGTACAATCCAAGGTAGATTGGTTGGACTGGCTATTGCAAATCATTCAAAGGCTTACATTAAATGTTCAATTATCATAAAATAACTAGGCCAAAGTTAAAGATCGTTTATTCTGCATGCATTTACAAAATGTAAAATTCCGAAGGTCTATCGTAATACATAATTGCATTAGAATCAGTTTAGCGGTTTAACCGTGAAAGGGTAACAGACATACTTACTTTTGCGTTTATAATATTAGCACAGTATAACGAGTAATCGTATGTAGTATGAATCGTTAGACTGTGATATTAGTATGAATGTTTTATTCGAGAAGCCATTATGTCAAGTCCGGTGTCGATAAACAGCTATTAGTCGTCTCGACGCCACCGGCATCGCTTTAAGTTTTTAATTGGTTTGTTAATGCCTCTGGACGGTTCTCTTTGCAGTTTTAATAAGCTTAAACTGTGATTCTATAATGTATTGGTTTGCTTCTTTACAGTTTACGTTAGCTTTAAAGGTATATAATAAAAATATTAGTTAAATGGTACTTATGAACATCATCATCGACTAATAACATTTGTTTTTAATTCCTGTATTTAGGTTTTTAATTGATTGAGTTTTGCGTGTAATGTGATTTACCGGTTTTCAGTGCCTCTAGCATACTCTTTGAGTCACGTACTAACCACTAAGCATACGTCATCAAACGGTTGACGTTAATGACCCAAGGGACCGCGTAGTAAAATATCAGGTAGGTTAAGTCCATTTGATATTTCTGGTAATTGTTTGATAATAATTACGCAAAACTAATTATTTAAAATAAATTTAGCATCATAGATGATCTTACTACCAAAATGTTAATAAGTAATCGACCATAAGCAGGACCGTAGTCTTCAGCAGAAGCTACTAAAAGCAATGACAATCACCTACTGTATCATTACTTCGTTCTTCGAAACACTCGGATAAATCCATCTATCCTGGATGAGACGGAGCTCTGATGCACCCAATTATGAAGTTAATTCACTGACAAATCCCTCTACTAACATTTGCTGCTACATGTTCACTAGAGGAACTCGGGAGTCCTTCTGAGAACACAATTAAGTAGCAGCACACTAGGCAAACTAAATTTGACAAATGCCATCGACACAATAAGAGAGCATGGTACAGAACAGTCAGCGGCAGAAAGATCTTGACAGCACAGTCTCAAAATGATTTGAGCACTTTATTCATGAAGATCGATCTGATGCTGACTGTACTAAAAGTGTGTAATTTCTTACATTTTTTTGCAATTTGTAATCCCGTAAACAGCTTGGATTTGAAGTTAGCACTTGTATTCAGAGAGACCTTATATCGGCCGGAGAAGCTTTTTCTATTAATCATTCACAATTATAGTATTACCAGCTTCATATTATTTGCTAGCCTGCTACATAAACATAAGATAAAGATTTCTGTCAAGGCCTTTTGGTTATAATGATTTAATTTACATTGATCGACAGCATACATTCTTGCATAAACGTACGTGCTATAATTATCCTAAATATCACATATACTTAATTTGAAGCAAACTCTTACTCACTGTCATATTATTTACTTGACGACTACGCCTAATTAATTAGTCTATTATTCACAAGATACAGTACGAGGGGTTGCACGCCCCATACTTTGCATTCCAAGTTCAATTTGTGTAAACCCCTTTCTCCTTGAAATACTCGGCTTTACTTTACCATCATAATTACTGTGATACACACAAAATCCATACTAATATTATAAATGCGAAAGTAACTCTGTCTGTCTGTCTGTCTGTATGTTACGCTTTCACGCCTAAACCACTGAACCGATTTTGATGAAATTTGGTATAGGGGTAGATTAGACCTTGAGAAAGGACATAGGCTAACTTTTGTCGCGATAACCGACATCCACGCGGGCGGAGCCGCGGGCAAAAGCTAGTTTTCTATAAAGATCTTTTTTTATGTAGATTCTTCACCCTAAAATTACAAGATTATTGTGATTATTATTCAACTTACATGTAACACGACTTTTTAATAGCGAGGGATTGGAAAAGGTTACTTTTGATGACTTTAGAAGCCATAGTGTTAAAACTGTGATTATAGTAGTCGATCTAAGTAATTGAAATGGAACTTTCATCCAATAGTATTTAGGCATATTGCATTTGAAAATCAAACCATCAGTGTTGTTCCACGAATTTCCAATCATTCTTTTTTCGTTTCCAATTGGATCCAACTCTTGTAAAAAGCGCATGCAAAAAAAAGCAATTGCACGTTTAGCTATAAATTACATTCGCGCCACTCAACCGTCCTAATCGTAGCTTTGTTTATTGTTGGTGCAAGTTTAAAACGGAAGCTAACTTACTTTTAGGTTTTAATGAATACAAATATTATGCTTCGTGAGAGTTATAAGAACGGATTTTTTTTCTCTGTCTTTCGTCTAACCATATAGATAAAAATATGCAAACCTTTTAAACTATCGCGTTCCATGACATACAATAATGTTAAGGGAATTAACGCGATCATGATATAAGTACCATACCTTAGATTTGCCTGACGTTTCGACCAGGTTACACCGGCCGTGATCACAGGCTGACTGGCTCCGTTTTGCACGCCCGCCGTCTTTGAGTTCGTGATGTAGAAGGTTCTTCATCTACTCGCGTATTCTCCAAATTTTTTAGATTTTCTTTTCGCCATGTACCGTCACATACCACACTCACAGTGTCCTATTCAGTAAGCAAACTGTCCGACGACTATCCGAATGTGCGGTAAAGTGATGTTGTATGTTTTTATCACTGGATTCCATTTTGCAGATAATTTAAAGCCACCTTCCCGTTTGAAATTTTTATGCTTCTTGATTTCAATCGCTTCACGTACTGCTCTTGAAGAGAGAAGAGGACTTGCGTATGGTGGAACTCAATCTAGTGCTTGGTGCCTCCAGTAGGTGTTCTGCAATAGGGGATTTGTTCTTCTGTCGATTATTTAAAGTTGTGATGTTTTTCCACCTAATCATTAAATTTAACCTATCAAGTAAAGTCGACATCGATGGGGAGGAGTTTTCTCGGCGCCTGAACTCCCCCCTCCCCCTTTTTCGACCCTTTTATATTCTTGTAAATACTCGTATTTTAGTTTACCAAGTCATTTTTAGTTTCGAAATACATCGGGAAAAAGAAGTGCTCAAGTGGGACTTGAAACCACGACCTTACTTTTAGTTTAATATTTAAAAAAGACCTTGTAATCAAGTAAATGATATAATTAATTAAAATGAAGTACGGATAAAGGGAAACAAAAAAATAATCATCCAAAAGCCAATCACTTGTAACATACCGTCGCCTCACGCTTCCTTATCGGCGCTAAGCCCGGATTTAAAGGTATTTCTTCAGTAGGGTACAATGTCCGAGATGCTTTGATACACGTTACATTTTGGAAGAAAAATACAGGATTTCCTTTCACGTATTTCTTTTCAACTGAGCATTTAGAAAACGGTCAATGAAGGAACAAAATTTGGAAGGCTGAAATGAGCGTATTGGCTTAATTCGTGTTCATGTATTCGTACTGTTTATGATAATTTATAGATTTGAAACGCTAATGAAAGTGCTATTTAGCTTAAAAATATCATTGACTTTTGGTGTATGTATTTGTCAAGCTAATAATAAACAAGAGTAGTTGGCAAGAATTAATTACCTACGTATTTTGGACTCCTAAATATTGTTTCTTGTTATGACTTGATTAACAACTCAGCGTTCTAAATACTGTATAAATCTCGTTCTAAATATCAAAATATTAGCGGCTCCCATGTCCTTTCTCATGGTCTAAACTACCCCTATACCAAATTTCATCAAAATCGGTTCAGTGGTTTAGGCGTGAAAGCGTGAAAGCGTTACATACAGACAGACAGATAGACAGACAGACAGACAGACAGGTAGACAGAAAGACAGATAGACAGAGTTACTTTCGCATTTATAATATTAGTATGGATTATACTTCCGAATACTAGTTTTGATTATGATAATCGTATTAATTTAGATACTTTTTAATTATATTCAAAGTGTGTCACAGTACAAATGAACACCAGTATAACAAGCCTTTCAAAAAATCATGAAACTAATTTCGTCCTTTTCAGTGAATAGCTCGTTAATGTTTATTAGTCGTCTTTGTTTCCCACAAAAGAGATTTAAAAACAAAACGAGCGGTTTTTTACATTGTACAACAATTTACAATGTTATACACGTAATATTGTGTGTGGAGGTAGGTGGTGTCAGAGTTTGTTCTAGATTACAATGTTACCGTGCAAACAATTGCAAGTGTTATTTATGAGGACCTAGGAAAATAAAAGGTTTCATAAGTGGATATCTGGGTTTTGTAGATACGTACTCTTTGAAGTTCTTCTTCTACCTTTGTTAAATAAAGTAGATTTTGAGGAAAGGGGTTCGTAAAATGATCACCGATACCTAATTTAAAGTTTACTGGCAATGTATAAAAATGTGTGAAAATGTTTGGATGTGTTACTCAACGAAGATTCTAAGCTAATCGGATTTAGCTGGAATTTATTACAAGAATATTATTAAAATCCAGAATAACACGTGTATCCAACATCCAACATTAAAAGTAGGTACCCATGGGTTGCGGATATGGGATCAGAATACCACGAGGCCGCAGCCGGGGCCAATAGCAAGCCATACCTTATCATAATAATATTATTGTACAGTCAGCGTCATAAATATCTTGACGACGAAGAACAATCGGTCAACTGAAAGGAGGTCAATAAACGAAATTAAGATCATTTTGAGTACTTTGTTCGTCAACATCTTTCTGATGCTGACTATATCTGCTAGGTAAAAGTCAAAAATTAAACTCCATACTCGTTATTTGATACCACTTCTGCTGGTAATGCCCACGCCACTACACAATTGACATTAGATTAGGTATTTTAATTTAGATTCTAGGTTAGATTTCTTCCCCATTTTAGCTTTGGCCATTCATTCAGTTCATATTTTTCTGTACACTACTAGGTACTTTTACATAAAACTTTTAAACAAGTGGTTTAATTTAACTGATTTAATCAATGTAAATATGTTGAACTCTCGCTATAGTCCTGGGTCCTCTGAGCGGGGCATAAAAAGCATCTGCTGAGGCTGTCAAGTTGATGGCAAGCATTGTAACATTGTTCGTGTCTGTAATGGTTACACTCTTTCCTAAGACTACTAGCTAACAATACATAAAAAGAAACTAAAACAAAATATCCTCCAGCGCTCTGTATTCATTTATTTTTATCTATTCTTATATATTACTAACTTTTGCCTTCACTTCGTCAGCGTTAAGTTCGGAATAGAAAGGTTTAGGACATACTGCTCCCGTGACCCAGACAAAGTTCCTTAAAATTTCTGTGAGCCTGGTACTTAATGCAAATGTACCAGGGTCACAGAAATACTCATCCCGTGACCGTGACCCACAGCAACCTATACGGTTTACGGTTTTACTCAACCGATTGCAATCAAACAAACGTAAGATTATAAGTCTGATAAAGACTTTTCTAATAAAAAAACCTGCATAAAATCCGTTCAGTAGTTTTTGCGTCCATCGCAAACAAACATTTCCGAATTAAAATTAAATAGTAGTATAGATAGATTTCAAGCTAGAATACAGTCTCAAACCATGATGCTATGAAATTTAAGCAAACTGTTCCCTTTATACTGTATTTCTGTGTACCTGGCTAATGCTATCATGAGTTACAAAGTTTCTTAAGGACGAATCCTTACTATGCGTACAATTTGTGGCATACAAAGAGTATATCTGCAAGTCTTTATTACGTTTAATTAATTTAATATCTACAAATTTATCATCTAAATTTCATTAATGAAAAATAATTTGTAGATATTTTATCACGTTAGTATTATTTTAATATATAAAAGAAATTTTGTAATTAGGCACTGAGTTTTATCTTTTTTTTTTTTTCGTTACGTACGTTTAATCAATTTAATATCTACAAATTTATCATCTAAATTTCATTAATGAAAAATAATTTGTAGATATTTTATCACGTTAGTATTATTTTAATATATAAAAGAAATTTTGTAATTAAGCACTGAGTAAACAAAATTATAATTACAAAAAAATAATCCTGCCTTTTAACATTTCTCTTAACATTTACAAATCATGCGAAGGTGGCTTCACGCTCTTCTTAGTAGATATCTTCTGAAATTACGTAAAATATACCAGAAGTGCCCAGCTAACGTCTATATTCTCATCTTCTGACACAATATTCTAGAAACATAGTTCCTAAAATATCAGTATAAAAAACTTCACTATTTACAACCATCTTTGGACTGAAAGACTGTACCATAACTCAGAATCTCGCGTTTTCTTTTTTACCAAGTCAAATATTTCTTAGATGTGTTACGTCCAGGAAAACGTGGAACAGGTTTAATCTCATAATATATTAATAATAAAACCATTGTTACCAGTGATGTTTAAAATAAATAATAAATGCACTGGTAAAAAATAGTTCATCTTGTTTTTTTTTTGTTTTTTTTTTTCTATTATTCTTCACTGACATTAAAATTGTAATTGTGTCCAACTAAATACGAGGGGAAGACTCTGCCTCCTGCAACACAGTTTCGACTAGCGCAGGAGTCAGCGAATCCTCAATAATTTGTACAACAGTTAAATGTCAATAAAGATTATTATTATTATTCTCTTTATTCATTTAAAAATCTTATAAATTATATTTTTAAATACATATTTAAAAAAAAAAACCATTTAAAAATATAAAAAATAGTATCCCACCGGCATCGGGTACAGGGACCAAGCTACCGGTGGTTAGGGCTCTAGAGAAAGGAACTTCCTCACGATGCGCGCCGTATCAAGGAGTACTGCCTTCTGCATCTGGCCCTTGACCCAACCATCCAACCCGAGCCTCTTCAGATGTTGGTCGAGGCTCTTTGCTATCAGTCCGTTGACTGATACGACTATCGGTACAATGATTGCTGAGTCAACATTCCACATGTCGACAACCTCGTGGGCCAAGTCCAAGTATTTAACTTGTTTATCTTTCTCAGCTTTCACGAGATTCTCGTCATGAGGAATGGTGACATCAACAATCAATGCTCGGCGTTCGGATCGGTCTATCACCACAATGTCAGGCTTGTTATTATTATCATTATTATTAATTTGTCATTGATTGTTACGTATCAAATATGAGTAACTTAAGAAGCATTGTGACTTGCATCTTTTCCTGACTGTATCATTCTTAAATAATATGTTTCTGAGTCAATTATTTTTCATCACGTAATTAAAGGATATAATAAACATAAACCCAGCTTTAGCTGAGTAAGGGAAATTGTATAAAACAAGTTAAATTAAATTCACCATGAGCGTGTTATGAAAGATCATTAAAATGCCGGTTCATTCGCAGTAACCGTATACCTTACATTATATCTACGTACAGCCAGCATCTATCGATCTTGACAAACAAAGTACTCAAAATGATTTTAATGCCTTGATTCCCCCCTTCCTGTTTACTGATGTTCTGATATTTGGTACACATCTTTAGTTCAAAAAATAATTCAGTATAGATTAACAAAACAGTTTGCTTTGCTCTTAATACTTTGGCATAAAGATTTCTTGAGACTTTTTGCCCCTTAATTTGATATTGCAGTTTACAATATTTATTTAATTTTTTTCCCTTCAAAGTATAGCGTATTATAGTTGTTTTTTTTTCGCGGCACTTATCTAAGAACACTTAGTTTACCAAGACGAATATAACGATAATGTTAATTAAATAAATTCATTTAGTGGTTTGGAAGATACGAGGTAATAAAGAATATTATAAACATACATACATACAAGATACGTGCGAAAAACATAACCCTTCTTGGCAGTCGGGTAAAAACAGGCAGATGATAAATAAAAACTAAGGAAAGTGATAATTTTAATCAGAACTTCTAAATTTTTCTAAATTCCCGCAGCTCCACCCGCGTGGATTATCGCAACCAAACATAGCCCATGTCCTTTCTCATGGTCTAATCTACCCTTATACCACATTTCATCAAAAAGCGTAACATGTAGACAGACAGAGTTACTTTCGCATTTATAATATTAGTATGGATAAATTCTTCTACATCTTCAGATTCCGCTTCGCCATCGGAACTAGAATCGGAGTCATTCTGTAAATTTATAAAAAAAAAATATTTTGTATAAGATTATATTTATCACATCACGAGATATCGCTCGACCCATCTTTGAATTGTAATCTCATGTTCGTCTGACCTAGACAGTCCTACCACGATTATACCACAGAATAGATATGGTTATACTATATGTATAGTTACTATTAAACTTATACTTTCTCCACGGGAATCCGGGCCGGCTCAGCTAGAACTAAATATTTGAGTGCAAAATAAGGGTCTTGTCAGTACACGCCCTAAGTGTTCCCCAAATTAATCACATTTCTGCTCCGTGAAGTAGTCGACTAAGAAGTTTTAGTAAATAGTTGCTTCAGTTATGAATTTCGTTATACATTTTGAGGTTGAGGGCCCAAATTGGTTTTAATTATGAAATTTAATACGAGAAAACGGATTTTAGCTTGAAAATTGTGGTAATGTGTATTATTATTTTGAGTTCAATGATATTGCATTGTTCTTTATAGTGTTTAAGATTGTATTTAAAGTTTTAATTTAGTTTTTTTTTTATATTTTAAGTATTTTTTATATTTTTATAGTATTTTTATTTGAACTCCAATGCCGGTTATATCTTAACCTTGTACTTTGATGTCCAATGTTTGCACTCTTGAGCTCGAAGCTCTTGCTTTGGGCCCAAATATCTTCTTCGGGACAACTCACTAATGATATCAGTAAATAAAACTCTCACATTTAGATACAAACAATAACAACTTATCTAAAGAACCCTCCTTTCGCTGTATCTTACTAAACGCAACCAAGTATCAGGAGCAAGTGGAACTTCGCTAGTAATTCGACAAGTTTTAACAAAGGTTGGGTGCTTACCTCAGCTCGCCGTACATTTGCATTTATATGAGCCATCGTTATGGCATCCCGGAAATTAGGCAAATGAACTCTTGGAATATGTCGGTGGAAGAACTCATGTCTTAATTCTGAAAGAACATCTTTCATTACAACTATCCCGTGCTTCGGAGAGTACGTTAAGCTCCATTTGTTTCAGTAAAAATTCTGGCGTCTTGCGTCTACACAGCTTCGATCTACCGTGGGTTATGGAGATCAGATGGTACTTGCTTTACTGAAAACATAGAAGCTTGGCTATATTTGACTAAGAGGACCCGGGTTCAAATCCTGGCCCATACACTACCGATGTCACCCCACTCCCAGCACAAGAAATTCAGCTTAGTTGGAGGGGTTACAGGGAATATTAGTAACTACGGTTCTGATATCCATACTAATATTATAAATGCGAAAGTAACTCTGTCTGTCTGTCTGTCTGTCTGTATGTTACGCTTTCACGCCTAAACCACTGAACCGATTTTGATGAAATTTGGTACAGGGATAGGTTAGACCTTGAGAAAGGACATAGGCTATGTTTGGTCGCGATAACCGACATCCACGCGGGCGGAGCCGCGGGCAAAAGCTAGTTCTTTAATGAAAAATAAATACTGAAATAAGAACTATTGAAAGGGAAAAGGTATGTGTATTTGTGCACCTTCAATCATAAAACATCCTATCCTAAACAAATAAACTGGATATTGTGTATACTATTTATTGAATAATAAAACCTAGCTAAATTATATGTTCACTCAAATATATTCAGAACTTCCAAACTACAATAATGGTTACACAAAATTGTAGCAGAATTCTATGAGCTTTTTGAAGGGTAGGTACTATGAAGAGTGAATTGACAGGTACCGGTAGTGTTGACAGTTGACAAGTACTGGCATAAAAAATCGCCATTATATATTATTAAGCATTAAAATGATTAATAATTATAATGTTAATTTTAATATTTGCACTGAGCGGGGATCGAACCTCTGCCTCCTACGTAGCAGTTGCGTTCACTAGCGCCACGCCACAAAGGCTGTCATACAATGAAACGTAGGTGTAAGACAGACAACGTATTACATGGAAACTAAACACACTTTCTTTTTTGTTTTGCCACATATGGATAATCCATACTAATATTATATATGCGAAAGTCTGTATGTATGTTACGCTTTTACGCCTAAACCAGTGAACCGATTTTGATGAAATTTGTTGTAGGGGTAGATTAGACCATGAGAAAGGACATAGGCTATGTCGCAATAACCGACATCCACGCGGGCGGAGCCTCGGGCAACAACTAGTAACTAATAAATATGACGTTTATAAGTACTCCAAAATTGGATTTAAAAATTCAACTACTTATAAAATACTTTTAATATAAAATTTTATTATTCAATTATACGTAGGTACTAACCAGTTTAAAAAAACTTCTTAAGGGTCTCTCTTCCCTACAGCTAGTAGTAGCTCTTAGTATAAAAATAAAACGTTTAATTTGAGATACCGATGCGTCAAATTTAAATTTCTGAAAATAATTTATTGGTGGTTCATGCCATAATAACTTAATAATTATTTTTACGACTTTTCCCCGTTCTTCCCCCACTCATTTTCTCATTTTAATTAAGCAATGAAGCCACCTCAAGTTACGTACTTCAAAATCTTAATTATGATCGTATTCCCCCTTAACCGTGACTACATTTAGATTAATGATTTTATTATACCATTTATGTTTACTTGCCTCATTTCTTTCTTAGCACTTATATCAAAGGTTTGTGAAAGTGCTTATAAGATTTGGGTCGCCCATATAAGGTTTGGATACAAGTACTGAAAATGGCTCACTGAAATATCAAAATGTGAAATAATTCTAGTGAATAGAATATTATATCATAATTTTTATTTAACCTTTTACTGAGATTTAGTGAACGCTCTAGTGATTTACGTTCATTAAATGTTCAGTCAAGCGTAGTTTTAGAATATAACTTGACATTCATGACTGAATATCGTTCCAGTAGTAAAGAAGCCTTAAATAATAACAAGGACTAAGACTATTTAGTCTGTTAACATACAGTCATCCCTTGTACTCAAGTCGGAGTAATCCTACAAGATCTGTTCAACTATTGTGTTAAATCTAGTACAACTTAAATTAGCTTAGTTTGAGAGTTAACAAGAAAACTACGAATGCATTTTGTAATTCGTACCTGAGAGAGAGTTTCTAGGATAATTTTATCATTTAAATAAGCTAATTCTTGATATACGACTTTGAGTTTTGACCTAGACTAAGGTTTGATATGAATATAAATCTAAGTAAGTAAGTATCTTGCTCGCAGTATTAAGTTTGATTCTCAAACAGGGCCAGAGTTAAATACTTTCTAGACTATATGATCATCCCATCCGGGGTATCAGAAGTTAAGTGGTTGAGGAATCTAATGATCGAGAAGTCCCGGGCTCAAATCCTGGTTTCCCATTGGTAGAACAATAACACTAACGATGCAAATCCACTCCTAACATAATAAATTTAGCTTAGCTTGTGAGGTTAGCGGGAATACCAGTAAATTCAATTACTACTATTCTTTAAAAACATGTTAGTTGTAAATTTCTATAACAAAACGCCCAATTAATAAAGGTACAGCAACATATTATCTGCTCTAAAATAGTCTTTCATGCAATTTACCATCTCAGTTCAGTCTTCAAAGAGATTCTTAGTGCCTACTCTTATAATAATATTCTGTCGCTAAAGATCCCGAGCCTCATTACACGGCAATTAAGAGTGCATTCATGAACATGCTTGCATGGGATTAGTCTTAGAAAAGCCAGCTTCTATTACACACTGCTGTATAAAATTTTGAACAAGCACAGAATTGAATCCAAAAGATTGCACAGCAATTTGACATCTTTTTTTTTATAAAGGACACGTCGATTTACCTTCACCTCGCCTGATGGTAAGCTAAAGGCAAAGTCTCGGAAAGAGGGTCACCATCGTAAACATGTACCATGTTAACAATGGTTGGTGGCGCTCAGTTTGCCGGCCTTATCAGATGACTTTTCACGCCCCGTTTGTAGTACCCAGGACTATAGGAAAAAGGAAACACGTAAGCTGGTAGGGAGGAGGGATGTAACATCGACCAAAGTGCCCAGTCTTCTAGTTATCTTCAAGTATATACTAGCTATTGCCCGCGACTCGCCCGCGTGAATGTCACTTATCGCTGAATTAAGATGTAACAAACTGCACACTAACTGCATACGGTGTGTAAATTTGATTAAATCGGTTATGTAGTTTAGGAGTCTATCGCGGATAAACAACGTGACATGTAATTTATATATATTTAGATTTATTTAGACACTTGCAGGAGTGATTGGACTTGGAAATCGAGGTTCTGAGTGGTTCCCATAATCTACAAAAGCATAAGATATATTGATTTATGAAAAATTTATGTTAAATCTCAAAAGTTCGGCATCGATTGAACCTACATTTAAAGAAGATATACACAACGAGACGACTTGACAAAGGCTCGCCTCCCATTAGGGAGGGGATTGGAATGGATTGGATGTTAAATTGTAAATACACCTCTGTTTAAGTGTATACAACACACGCTTCAAAAATAGTTTCTTATCTATTTTTCAGTTCAATAAATGTTGCTATTATAGGGTTATATTAATTTATGCCGGGCGAAGTCGAGAACCTGGGCCGCTAATAAGTATATTATAAGTATGTGTTACGAAAACATTGTTCAAAAATGAAAAGATATTTGTGAGATCCAACTGTAATATGACTTTAATATGAAAATTGGGTTTCTACACTGTTTACAATGTTATTCTAGTTGTTATAACCCTAAAGGCTAGGATAACCTTTGGAATTGTAATAAGTGTCTAACCTGAAAACTGTAATATTATGTAAAACGTCTACAACGTTACAAACGAAAACTTTACGTACCGAAATGTATTATGGCTTATTGCTATCTAGAGTAAACAAAATATATATTAATACTTACTGTACTTGATATTATTCCCTCAGCGTTACTGGTCAGAAGATAATCGTCCCTATAAAAGTGAAATAACGAAATCATGGAAGGCTCTAAAGTTTAAATTTTAAAACGAGTATAAAAGGTAAGTAGTACTACCTTAAATTTATATTTTTTCTAGAATTATTGGTGACCATCCTTTTCACCAGTGTGTATACTTGCAGAAGAATGCGCAGCTAAACATATTCGCACCTAATTAGCCTTGCAGCTTTCAATGGCGTTAGTAATGAGCTCGTACCAACTAATGAAGTGAACAAGTGCATGTGTTCAAGGTAATGCAATGTTCACTAGCGTCTTTCATAACATTTGTGGTGATTTAGTAGGAAGTAAGAGAACATTTTTGTGGTGCAAATTTCTTTGGGCGCGTTGGGCAGAATTCATACATTTTTGGGCGAACTAAAATTATGACGAAACAACGATAGTTTTTTAAATTCTATACGACCAGTTATACTTATTTGACAAATAAAAAAAAATCACTTGAATTTCTCTTTGGAGTGAACACTTTTTAAGCGCGTTTGGCACTTTTTATCTAGTAAATACATAAAAAAGTGCCAAACGCAAATATGATCACTTTTGTCGGCAGCCACGATCTTTTCTTGCGTTTGGCACTTTTTCTTTTTCAAAAGAACCAAAGATCTGGCCTCACGCCAGCAAATACCAAATATGATCTTTGGTTCTTTTTTCGTTGGTTTTGGATCCTATTATAAGCTTTTATTTAACTTGCTCTGTATGTATATAATTTGTTCAGGTCGAATCTTACAAATCGATTTTGAAACAGATATCGTCAACCAATTTTAATGTTTTTTTTTTTTATCTCTTGTAATAATAATAATTAAAGCATCCATGTAATCAAGACCTCTACAGTACAAGAAGGTAACAGTTTAAGAGTGCACAGGCTCATTATCGTGCAGTTACACGCCTTTTGAACTGAACAAAATTAATACCAAGTTTAGCTGTCTTTTTTTCT
The DNA here is from genome assembly GCA_914829495.1 of Eilema sororculum. Taxonomy (NCBI): domain Eukaryota; kingdom Metazoa; phylum Arthropoda; class Insecta; order Lepidoptera; family Erebidae; genus Eilema; species Eilema sororculum. The sequence continues at coordinate 9,492,003 of OU618532.1, forward strand.
AGATCCTACGGTTTTTAAATTTGACGGTCATCTGTCTTATATATAGCATTATGTATAAAACCTAGTATTTATTACACGTATGGCATTAGACTATATCAAACTGTCGGAAAAACATCGATTGCAAAATTAGAAGACCGGATTGAAGACTCCTACTTGAAAAGTAGTAAGTAGCACTTGAAAACAAAATAGTATTATTCTATAAATAGATAAAAAAAGTCTGATTTAACAAATATCTTTAATGTTGAGATGCGTAGGTGGGTAACTAAATATAACATGTTAAAAATAAAGACCTTTTACGAATATAACTTAGTTCCACGGGACAAATAAATCATCACTGGAAGTAGTAAGAACTACGGTGAAGATCTTTAGACTAAATGGATGGTTCCATTTACTCTACCATCTTTCTTCACCCCAAAGTTGCTGAAGATTTAAATATACTTCATTTTATTGTATGCATCGCCCCGTCTGAGTTATAGTTACACGACACGAACTCAGGGCTGCGGTGTTGCTTCGAGATTAAACAAATTAGTCTATTAAACTTTAGACTATTTCGTGAAAACTTCCATCGCGTTATAAATCAGTTTAATTGTCGTTGTATTTGAATAAAATTTTGAATAATTAAATGAGGAAATATAACATTAGTTTAAAAATTGAATACCCTATGTGACTAAAACCCATCTTGCAAAACTTAGTAATGTAAATAATTTTTGAAGTATTATTGTCTAACATTAAATACTTTGGTTTTCTGGGCTCTTCTGTTCACTTTTCTATCCCAGCGGACATTTATAATTAAATCGAAATAATTGCTGGACGAATTAAATACACAATACAGCAAGTTCTACGTAATTACTAGAGAGGTTTCAGCCTAACTCCACACACACTAAATTCATATTAAATTCATGGAATGTCAACATTTATATTAAGTTATAAATAGCCCTCTGTCTGAGAAGCTTCGGCCAACAACCTTTGATTTTGCATCTATAGTGAATATTGCAAGGTTAATTAATTGGAGGTCAAGTTAAATACAACATGTTTGTGTTTGCAAAGCTCAAAGTCAATTTACGACAACATATATAACGCTCTGTTAAAACATTTACAATACAACTTCACCCCTCTTGAGTGGTCGAAAATAGCTAGCTGTTGTCGAAAAATTTAAGAATATAATATAATTAATAATAATACTGAACCTTTTTACTCTCGGTTTCATTACATGCTTTCATCTCTGATCCCGGTATTCATTTACTCCATCGAGGAAATAGTTTACTGCTTAATTTGCCTTATGCGGGTTTTAAGGTTTGCCAATGATATCTGATCGCTCAACCCCGAGAGGAAATCCTGCTCTCCAGTCATCATCCGTCAATCAATAGTGTATTGAATTGCAGGTGAGATTAGTTAAGACTTTTTTATGGGGTCCCCTTACTTATGAAAGCATTGTGTTAGTATAGAAGTCGCGACTCTATAGACGTTAATCTAATCACAGTTTGATGTTCTAGTTTAGCTATTTAAGTGAGCGAAAATATTTTAGCTAATAAATTACCAATTTGAGAAAAAGATTTCAATGAGTTGAAAGCCTGCATTTCACGTGTCACACTAGTAATACAACCACAAATTGCACAACCAGAAGCCACAATACCACATTCACGTTTCGAGCAATAGATTCTAAACGTGGCTAGACCGAATGCAAGGCGACTTGAACCGTGAGGTTGTGGTTTGTTAGGGAAGCTTCTTCTATAATAATTCTAAGGTTAATAGATAGGTAAGATTTATTTTTATTCTATGCCAGTAGTAGCATACCGGATTCTTACTTTTATTGGAACAATGCAATTATTTCAAGGCTTTTTAATATGGTGTTTTTGAAAACATGGTCTTTTTAAACATGTTATTATGCAAAAACACTCAATCTATCATTTTTTATAGGGATTTTTTATAGTGAATAAGAAGGCAAACGAGCAGACGGGTCGCCTGATGGTAAGCGATCACCGCCGCCCATGAACACCCGCAACTCCAGAGGAGTCACAAGTGCGTTGCCTTCCTTTTACAAGAGAGTACGCTCTTTTCTTGAAGGTCGTATTGGTTCGGAAGCCACCGCTGGCCATAAGTCCCTCTCAATGTGCATCATTGCTACCGATTCTTCGCCATCCCATCCAGCAACATTTTCTTCTTTTTACAAAAGACTGAACTTAAAATATAAAACCTTATTCAACTGCATTTTGTTTCTTTCCAAGATAATAATTGCAAATATACATAAAATAATAGCTCCTTTATTAGCGTTAGATCTTAGATTTTATCGGACCACAGAGCAAGAAATAATACAATGTAGTTTCTCTTCACATAAGTAATTCTAGTTAGTTCTTGTAGCTATCTGTATGGTTTGCTTCTGGACTAACTTGTCTTATAACACGACCACTACCTACATTATTAATGTTTAAGTTTAGTCAAGATATTGAATAACACACTTGTACTTTTCCACTGGGTTTATTTTATTTCTAAACCTGACCGGTTTCGACTTACGGCATTCTCAAAGGTTTACATTTCATTATTTACATACATTTTGAGAATGCCGTAAGGCAAAACCGGTCAGGTTTAGAAATAAAATAAACTCAGTAGAAAAGTACAAAAGTGTGTTATTCAATATGTGTAGCAGATTCCACCAAGCGCCATCAATCTCCAGTATAAACAGTCTTTAGTCAAGATATTCAGCGAACTGCAAATCTATACATATAATAAATCTGTAAACGATCGATGTCTGTACATGGAAAGGAAATGAGAAAAATTGTTATAGTGGGACTTTATAAACGTAATAGAAGCCAAATCAACGTTTTTTGGAATTTTTGTCTGTTTGTCTGTTTATCTGTTTATCTGTTTCTCTGTTTGTCTGTGAGTTTGTGCACGCTAATCTCAGAATCGGCTGAACGGATTTGCTTGCGGTTTTCACTAATATATTGTGGTAGGCTTCACTTAACATTTAGTGTTTGTTTTATTGAAATCGGTTCATAAATAAAAAAGTTATGTCAATAATAGCATATCACGGCTAACAATTTGTGATTGTGTGAATAGATCGACCAATAAAGAAGCAACAATGCTTACAAGAAGATATTATTTCGGTCATATGAATCTGAAGAACTTCGAGAGGCCATAGTTCTCAGCCAAGTCAGGTCAGGTTACTGCAGAATCTTCGGCACAGCAAGTGTCTCGATAGAATTCACATTGTTCTCGAACGATTTTCTCTCGAATCCAACAAATTAGTAAGCAGCTGGTTCGGTAAAAAGACTCCTGGCTTTCATAATTAATATCATCACGCTATTATAATAAGGAATGGGACAGAATGTTTTTATGACATAATATGTAGACGTCTATTTCACACTATGATTTCATGGTAACTGTGGCCCAATACGTCTGCGGTGGACTTATAACTTAGCTGAGTCGCGTTCGAATCCATCTAAAATGTAATTTTCGTTTTTTATGGTTTTTTATTTACTTTTGTTTAACTTTTTTATTTAATTGTGTATTTGTTGTATTTTCTAAAATGTAATTTTCGTTTTTTATGGTTTTTTATTTACTTTTGTTCAACTTTTTTATTTTATTGTGTATTTGTTGTATTTTATTGTATTTATAGTTTTATTTGAAGTAAAATATAAATTCTATGTTTAGTATTCTATAGGTAGTACATAAAACTAGGCTGTGTGACAGTAATAGTAGAACTTATTATATAATATTCTTAGATCTATACAAAATTCTTCATTTCGGAGAATGAAAAAGTGGTTCCACCCGCCTGAGAAGTCATAAAACTGAAAGTGGTATCCCCCATTGATACCGATTCCACCACATCGGGGCAAGCGCAATATTGGAATCAAACCGATTAAAATTTAACAGAGGAATGGGGGATTGGGGGTATTCTGGGGTTAGGTACCCCAGTATACCTGCCTTGGTTACCTATCATAAATAGGCGGTCTCAACGTGAAGTCTCTACCATGGTGAATGTTCTGATGAGCTATTCCAATTAGTTCCACCCTCTCCTTTCCTACACAGAACAACGCATGCAAGGCTCAGATGTCATCCACATATGGATCAGAATATTCCATCAAGAACCAAGCGGTTTGGTGACCCATTCCTATGTCGCCCCATTAAGACCTGAAATCCCTGCCAGCTCACGGTTTACTTCTTCCTACAGTCCCAAGGTCCTTAAAGGGAGGCGTGAAAAGACTTCTGATGATTCCATATGAGTGCTACCATTGTTAAGATGGTACACGTTTATAATGGTGACCCTATTTCCGAGTCTTTGCCTTTAGCTTAACATCAGTCGAGGTGAAGTTAAATTGACGTGTCCTATATAAAAAACTCCGGATCTTAAAAAGAAGAAAACGCATGTGTGGGCAGAGCAATACATTTCTTAACCGCCTGATAAAGAAATGAAGTTCCGAACAGTTTGTTTCGAGGTGGCATTATTTCTACCGTATGTGACTGACGAAGGGAGGAAAGATTAGTTGAAAGACTCCTAATAGGCTCTTTCACTCGCCGTGGTGCGGTAGAAATGGTAAAATACAGCCAGAGAGACAACGTTTTTATGCAACTGCAGACATAATACAATGTTAGTGACCTGATGACTACCAACGCACGCCGCCGCTGCGATACTGTCGATTCCGTCTAATAAGTAGGTATCTAATAGTAAATACGTAAATCTATCCCAGAAATGATAACAGTACGCCAGGTGAAGCCAACCTATTTATTAGGTATATAAAAGATACCGCTGCTCCTATCATATAAAAGAGACTGAATGTGGGCAGAGAAACACTCAGTTCCGGTAAATTTCATCAGACCAAAAAAATCCGCCACGTAGACATCAACTCCAGTATCAATTTGGAAGTATCTACATCATCTGCTGGAAATAAGCTTACCAATACAAGGAATATATAGCAAAATGAGGCTATATGACTCCATCCCAGTCAATGCTGTATTTGCTCTCTTGCCCACTGCGCCCCTCTTCTCTACTTATGTGTAAAGCAAAGAACAATATTTAAACCATTAAAACTGGTGAACATTACCAAGTCCACATATAACAATGTTCATCACATATTTGATAATGATTTCGTCAGCAACATGTTGAATTTTTCAAAATGCTTCCGCAATATTTGCCAAGCCCATAGAAGAAGTCTGTCAATTTTCGTAGTTTTCAGTAGTTTAGCCCTGTATTTATAAGTCAGTCGCTCAAAATACTGTCTTCATAATATTTAATTTAAAAATACAAGTTGGAAGATGTCAAGCGAGTTTTTGAAATGATTTGAATACAGTTTCTTTCTTTTTTTTAATAAACAAATGTTTCCTTTGCGTAAAATACACTATTTCCAGTATTTCCGTTCCAGTTGGGATGAAAGTCTTCCACCATGTTTAATAATGAGTTTGAGCTATTCCGAACTAAACGCGGACGAAGTCGCGGGTAACAGCTAGTAATATAATATCTTTGATAAATATACCATTGGGCGTGGTGATTGGATGTCTGACTGATCCTTTGAGCCTTTACACAACTCAGTTGGGGGCGTTTCAGTCTAAATATGAAACGGCCGACCTAAGATATTTCTCGTTAAGTAACAGCCAGCTGACTTCCACAAAGCTCTGGCAACATCATGATAGCATGATGTTGCCAGATGAATCACAAGCTATGATTAAAATAAATGCAGTTGTACTTGACATCAAAATTCATCACTTTGTGCTTTAAGATCTTATTTCCATAAAAAGACGAAGTCGTTTTAACCCTTTTGACTTTCATAAACCAATATAATTTTTATTACTCTCATTGCAGGCAGTATGACTACGTTTTCTTTACCATGCTTTACATATGTACATTTGTTGCTTTGAACAGACATTTTAAATCATATTCCATTTTGAATGAGACTTCCATAAATAATGAGTAAGTACCACAAAGCTCTCTGTAAAATGTGGCCTTTGTGTACTTAGATGATGCTATTATTTGTTAAGATATGGCTTCTGTAATGCCGACACTGGCTTTATTCGCGCGGACAATATCCGAGACGACATTTTTTTCTAAGGAAGTATACCCAAGGTTAAAATTAAACTGAGGTCCTGTTTAAAGTATGACAAATTGTCTAATTTGAATTTGAAGGTATTACTTGACTAAATTATGTTAACACCTTAGATGAATCTTTTTAATTCATCTAAGGTTAACACGTTCGATTTGCTAACTACTTAGGTACAAAGTTTGATGCTGTATTTTTGAAAGTTGTCTTACGTGCTTATAATGCTCTAATCCATTTCATTTGTCAATATAACTTATTGATAGATGAAATAATATTTTGGTGAGTCATTTTTCAGGCACTACTTGTGCTCTTTATCTGACGTAGCTCTTTTTCTGATCCCTACCAGCCACCCATAGGAACCTATAACAAAGTTGAGTTAAGTATAGCCTAATTGTTTTGTTCCTGACTATCTACCTATCCCTGTATTAAATTTCATCCAGATCCATTTATCTGTTCGAGGGTGATTGAGCTACAACTATTCAAGCATTTTCATAAAGTTTCAAAGGATATAAACCTTCAGTCTGTATCATTATTATACTTAACTGGTACATTTTAAAGCATTAGTGTTAATAGTAATACCCCTTTATTACACACCTAGGAGTAGTAAACACTTACAAAACCTACAGTATGACTTTAAGTGGCTTTGTAATTTACGACCCCACCGCATAATGGCAACTCTTGGAAGGAACTTTAGTCTATTATATTTAATTCAACATGATCACAAAGAGCCTAAATAATACTTCAGTAATACTATTCTCAACATCATCATAGTGATGATTTTGGTAGCTTTTCTTTAAGATTGGGACAATATTATAGTAATAGTGAGAGAGACAACGGTCAGACTCTCAACTATGATGGGAGAGTCTGCTCCATAGCTCCGTCTGTAAGCAGGAGCATTGGCCTGCAGGTGGAATTGGCGTAGGCGCTGCAAAAAAACTGATGCATAGTCGACAAAGGAGATACTTTTGCACTTTTCATACAAAATTGTACGTAAAGATGGAACCGTAGATAGAACCGTATCTTCTTTGTCGACTGTATCAGACGAATCTGAAACAAACTACCTGATGAAGACCCTGTAATGAGCTACCCAAACATACCTGAAGTGTTTCACCGTAGGAATACTCACATCAAATTTCTATATCAGATAATGTTCGCAAGGAAAGAGCAAGAACGTTGCATTTGAGTTTTTAATTTCATATAAATCAAAATGCTCAAACTAAAATGCTTACGTTCCTTCCATTCAATAGCAAAGTGGTAAATATACTTACTACTTTAACAAAAGTCGAAAGCCTGTCCCAAGCCCCGTCAGAACATCAAGTATTATGTTAATTCATTAGAATCACATGAAACTTTGTACCATATTTTCATCTGAAATAAAGTGTATTTTTGCATTGCACTCGCAAAGCACTTGTTTATGTAAAATTTCGTTCATGAGCAACACTATTAAAGCACTTTTTTTCAATTCACCATAATTTCATTTTGCTGGTGACGTATATTAAATTGAAAAATGTGATTTATAATAGAATCAAGTGTGTTTGTAAAATATAATGTGACATTCTTCGAACTAAAAGTATAATTCAATTTCGTTGGAATGGTCCCTCTTTAGTGGTGAATATGGTTAGTAGGCAGTGTGGGCGATGATAATTGATCTGTTTGATATTTTTGATCAGAATTTTTGAAGTAAATCTTTACAAAACAATATAATTAAAATGTTCACGTCAATTTGACTTCACCTCGCCTGATGGTAAGCTAAAGGCAAAGTCTCGGAAAGAGGGTCACCATCGTAAACATGTACCATGTTAACAGTGGTGGCACTCAGCTTGACGGCCTCATCAGATGCCTTTTCACGCCCCGTTTAAAGGACCCGGGACTAAAGGCACCGTATACGGATGGCATCTTAGCCCTGCACGTGTTGTCCTGTGAAGGAAAAGAGAGGGTGGGACTACCTGGAAGAGCTCATCAGAACATTCACCATGGTAGATACGGTATAATACTGCCAAAGACGCAACATCTCTAGGTATCTGCAAAGTTCTATAGATCTCACAACACAAGCTAGTTGAACTATGTTTACTTTGGGTCTAGGTGGCAAGGGTGTGCGTGACCTCAGGATTCCCAATAATGCGGACCGCACTTCGCTGCAACCTGTCGAGAGCATCTATAAAGTACTTTGCGGAGCAATCCCAGAGATGCGAGCAGTATTCCACGCAGGAACGAATCTATTTGTAAGGTTAAAATAACAGTTCAATCAAACCAATACACCTTTAGTGGAATTCAATGAGTTAATTTTTGTATTTATCATCATGTCACACAATACAGTAACGTACGGCAAGCTTAAGTTACTCAAGTACCTAGCTGTTGGTTAATAGTTCTACGACATCCCGCACAAAGCCACCTAGACCCAAAGTAAACATAGTTCAACTAGCTTGTATTGTGAAATCTATAGAATGCGGATCGTGTTACGAATATACTAAACATCTTCATAGTAGTGTGACACAACTAGTGTGTTAGAGAGTACCCTGCCGTGATTCTTTAAAAAGCAGTGATCTGACAATTTACCGATTTTGAGTTTAAACATTGAGCGACATCAGGAAAAAAAGGCGCGTCGACCTATCTAATCCCTTTTTCTGTAACTTATTTAGCTTTTGAGATATTTTTTTTATAAAAAGCAGTGAAGTGGTTTTGATACCAGTGCAAAATGTATAAAAAGACAGTCATATCACATTTATTCTTAAAAAGGCAGTTAAAGTCCCTTGAATGCAAAATATTTGAGAATATTTTAAGCAAAAACTTACTTAAAAGGCGGTGTTGTACAAAACTGTCTTTTTTAAATTCTATTTTATAGAATTATATTCACATTAATTCACTTAAAGGCCGCTTTTGAGGAAAAATTTCTTAAAAGGCTGTCATGTGACTTTGGCTGCCTTTTTAATAATTATTTGATAGATATTACTTTCTTCTATACTTCAAAAAAAGAAGTTTACGTTGCCTTCAAAATTTTTATTTACTAATATTTTGAGTCTATCGGATACTAGAAAGCAGTTTTCTGGCAATAATTCATTAAAAGGCAGTGAAATTTTGTCGCGCTAGTGAATTTTTGTGTTGAATAAGTGTCAGTACGCTGACGGTCGTGAGTCGCGGCAGACGTAGGAGGGCGGTGTACTCGGCGTTCGCGCCAATATTATCGGAGTGCGCCATTATAGGTAAGCATTTTGCGTGCTTTCAAACTTAGTACCTAAAAATGTGTCTATGTAGGTAATGTAGGTACCTACTGATTGTGTGCCTAATTTTTAACAGTGAAATTGAACGTCGAGTGTGGCTACTAGCTGAGTTTATAAGTCATCAAGTACATGAACATTTCAAGGCGCAAGCGGCTGGTTTATTAAGATGATGTTTACAAACTCCTGATACACTAATGTAAGTAAGTTCCCAAAGTTAAGTATCCTTTTTGATTTATTTATTTTAGTTACCTACTTTAAAAAAATACTTATTAATACTACTTTTATATACATCCACAGACAAACAAGATCATGTCTAGAATACGGTCTAAAAAGTTGATAGAGCTATGTAATGGAGGAGGAGGCTGCGTATCAAAGAACCGGGAACCTATCGATACATCCATGAACAGTCGATCTGATTTTTTTGTCAATACAAACAACAATGGAAAAAACAATTACGTACGAATTTGGCGAACCTATAGAGAAAATAAGCCACCAAGACATCGCCGGATCCTCAGGACTAGAGCCAAACTGGTCAAGAGAACCAGAAATATATAAAAGGTATTATTCATTAAATTTGCCTATATTTAATACATTTAATGAACACGGTTCCCAATTAGAGAAGATGGCTGAAGTCAATAACCTCACTAGTAAATTTAAAGAAACCGTAGGCGTATCGTCAATATCCTCAAAGCGACCAGCGTCCTCGATGATCACGACACCTTCCCGATCCCCAGAATCCTTGAGACGCAAAATACACTTATATTGTTTTGAAAATGCTCCGTCATCAGATGGTGATGATGACTATGGATCAGATGATTCGGTAAGGGATAAGACCTACGACCCTTCGTCCTCCAAAGCCAAGAGATCCTGTAGAAAATTTTCGACAGATATTTTATTTTCCCCTAGAAATACAGAACAAACGACAAGTGACTTGGAGTTGAGAGATTTAGTTCGTGATCCAGATATTGGCAATACAACAGTAGTAGATCCGGCACTCATTCCTTTTCCAACTTCTTCAACTGCAGAGCCTTCTCGCACTTCTAACCGCACACAAAAGTATCTTGTCAAGCCCGGGTGTGACGAAAAATGCCTCAAAAAATGTTTCACTAAGATCAGTGAGCTTCGTCGGGAAGAAATCAACAGCTACTATTGGAGCTTAAATTGGAACGAACGGCGTATATTTGTACAAAGTCACTCTGCTACTGCTACTGCCTAAAAGAGTGACTACGAAAAATCCTAAAATACATAAACGTCGGGTATTTTCGTTAAAAAATAGCCATGATGAGATTATCGAAGTTTGTAAAGTGTTCTTTTTAACAACGCTAGGTTTTAATAAAAAAAATGATTAAGTCTTGTATAACTCTTTACAAAAGCCGAACATCGACAATCGCGGCAAACATGCTAAAATTCCGAAAATAGATCGTTCTACTTTAGATCAGCATATAGACTCCTTTCAACCTCAAATTTCACACTATCGCAGAGAACATGCACCCCAACGTTTGTATTTGCCCAGTGATATCACAATAAAATTTATGTTCGAGGATTTTACGCAGAAAAATCCAGATATCAAATTTAAATACGATTTGTATAGAAAGCATCTGAAAAGTAGGAACATTTCTTTTGCCCAACTTGGCAATGAAGAATGTGAGAGTTGTGAATCCTTCAAGATACTTTGAAAATCTACTGGGCATGAATCGGACAATATTCCATCTGATTGTGATATATGCTCAAACTGGATCAACCATCGTAGGAAATACACTGAAGCACGAAAGCTATATAACGAACACAAAAAAATACAAAATAAAAATGATACTATATATTTTAGTACGGATCTTGAGAAAATTATAATGCTTCCAAGATTGGATACATTTAAAAAAGTTTTGTTTTGCCAGCGTTTAACTGCTTACAATCAAACGTTCGCTCCGTTAGGGAAAAATGCTGAACACGATATTTTTGCAGTATTGTGGCATGATGCAGTGGCGGGAAGAAAACAGGAAGACATAATAAGCTGCTTTTACGAGTTTATGCTACGTTTTCGTGATTATAAATACATTAACATTTGGATGGACAACTGCACCGGTCAGAATAAGAATTGGTTACTGTATTTCCTAATGGTTCACCTCGTAAATTCTGACCTATTAAGTACTGAGAAGATAACATTTCACTACTTCGAACCCGGTCATACTTTTATGAGTAGTGACCACTTTCATCATCAAGTGGAACTCTCAATGAAGAAGATGGGGAAAATCTATGATTTTGTTGATTTTTGCAATGCAGGGTCACAGGCTTGTTCCAAAAAGGTGTTTGTGAAAGAAATGTCTCCGCCAAATTTTTTCGATGTTCATGACAATGTTTCTAAAAGACGCGTGCAAACTTCAAATCCAAGGGCATACATCAGTAACATGACGAAAGTTAGTTTTCAAAGAGGGTCATATGACCTTTTTTATGAAAATGACTATAATGGTCAAGAAATTTCAATGTGCTTTTTGAAAGTCACTTATCTAAGAAATCCTAGTACTGTCTCGGTTTTGTCATTCCGTGAAAAACCAAGAGGCATTTCAAGAGAAAGGAAGGATAATATTATTTCTAAACTCGGCTCTATAATACCGCCTCATAAATTATTATTTTGGAAGAATTTACCGATCTCAGATGATGGTGATATTTAAAGACTATTTTAGATACCTATTTTATATTTTACATTATCCATTTTTTTACTTTTTATTTTTAGATAAGGTGTAAATTAATGTTTATGCTACGAATATGATAACAAGACTGTTAAGCATTAAAATTTGATTATAGGAATAAAACCTAAGACTGTTATGAGACTTAAAAAACCTATGTTACGTTAAGTTACCTTAATTAATAACTAGATTTTATAATTATTAATTGTGATATTAATAATTTAAACACGTTTGACGTGACTAAAGTTGTTTTCAATGTGCCATAAAGTTTAGTATTGTATAATTATTACTATCCGTATCTACTGAAACTGTTGATCTCTTGTTTAAGTGCCTATTAGTTATCTTAAGAATGATTCCTATTAGTTATGTAAGTGACGTCATATGGTGACTAATGTATGAGCCGTAACAATAGTTTTAAGTTTTGTACTGATTTTTGTACCCTGCCAATTAATAAAATTTCGATTTTACTATTCTTTTTTCCTTTAATTTGAAACGCAATTACCCGTGACTGCTGCTTATCCAAGCTCAGTTAAAAGAATTACATATGTGGATGATTGTTTAAAAAACAGCCATCTGCAGTTGAGAATTTTTGGCTGCTTTTTAATGATTTCCTTAGATGCTATATTTATTCAAAAAGTTTTTTTAAGAAAGTAGTTCGCTGCAAAACTATATTAAAAGGCAGTTATTGGACTCTCACGTCTTTGTTATAAATTTTTCAAATAAGATTTTTGTTTTCAATACTTTTTAAAAAGGCAGCTCAACGAATAAACGGCCTTTTAAAGAATTATGTACAGTGAATTTGGTGACAAAATGATTTTCAATAAATTTTTTTTACTAATAATTCACTAAAAGGCAGCTTCGGGACTGAAGCTGTCTTTTACTGGATTATTATAGGATGTAAAATTATCATAATAATGCTAAAAAATATATAATTCATAAAATTTATTTATTTATATGTTTACAAATAGATTCAGTAACACTAAATAAGATACAACGGGCACCCTTTATAAAAAAAACCCATCATATATGTCATATTTCTTACGCAAATTAATTAAAGTAAAAAAAACAGAATGAAGACTGCTTTCGCGGTTTCTTCAAAAATCAGTGTTGTCAGAAGGTTGCTTTTTAAAGAATCACGGCATTACCACCATAGTTTAACGGTACATAATTTTATTTTTACTGGTCATCGAAATATAAAAGTCCCAGACATAATCAAGGTTGGCTACCTCCCTACCTATATTTACCATAAATAGGCACGGTACAGTCACAATATCAGTCGATAGTTGCTACCACAACTAACGTTTATTCCTGATTACAAATTCTGTAGTTCACAGGGATGCATACACAAACAAAATTTCGCTGTGTAGGCTTATCCGGAAATATACGCACCTATAAATGTTATTTGTTTGACTTTTGCCTTGGCCGTCCGCCACTTGTCATGAAGCCACGAGAATAGCGATCGATCAGAGAAGACTGCCATAAACAACCTATGACCAGTCATATGATTATTTTTCGTACAAGGCGAATCAATATAATTTCAGCCTTCATCATCCATCCATCATTCAGAAGGTCATCATCATTGCAGCCAATAATAAATGCCATAATGCTGTTCTCAGTTCGACTGCCTCGATTGATGGTCTTTCTGGTATGGAAGGAAGGAAATCAATTACCATTATGCATAAAGGTTATTTTTCTGTCATCATTATTTGCCCACTCTGGCCTTTTTGGAGTCGACGCAACAAATTTGCTCTTCTATAAATTCCTGTCAAAAGCCATGTCTTTAGTAGTCACTGCGCCTTCTACCACAAAGTGGAAATCCTCCACCATAGTCTTGTCGTTTTGATCGATTTTATCCGCTAATTTAGTGGGTACATTTTTCGAATAGCTGTGAAAATGTAGATAGCATTTGAACCCTTCCAAAACATTTTCAGAGCACAAAAGTAGGTTTGTCCATATTTTTTTTATATGGGCCGTTTATTTTATGACTGCCATAGTAAACGTTTTGATTAAATACGAATAGATATGAGTCATTGGGTATATAAATAAATGGCGCTAAATCTACTGTTTTAAGAAAACATGAAGTTTTTCGATTGGTCAAAGGGACAAGCAAAAACTAACGTCAAAAACATTTATAACTGGCCTGCGGGGCGGTTATGTCAGACTCGAATCGATTATTACCGCACGCCGACTCGGGTCTCGTTTTTTGGGAGTAAAGCGACTCAATAAAGTATTTCCTGCCCCTGACCCCAGGCCATCTTGTGCATTGAGATGCCCCTTCGGATGTGGGAACCACGGTGTCCCTATTTTGCCCTTAAAATCTGTCCCCAAGCTTGTTGGTAAGAAAGCTGTCACCAGGCCTGCTTTTGCTAATGTGGCAAGCAGTCTCACTTGCCACCCCAAGCTTACACTTATTGAGGATAGATCTCGTTGAGCGACATCTCAGTTGTCTGCGCTTCGCCACGCGCTTTCTACCTTGACATAATTGGAGAGTACTGGAGAGTCCCGCGCCCACTCCATCGTCACCGAGGTAACGGTTGGCCTCCGGATATTCCACCGTCGCCGTCGTGGTACAACCCCGATTTCTCCTTTGTGACATACTATACTACGTACCTTTAGCGAATACTACTAGTACTAAACAGAAGTAATTTTGAGCATATCATTCAGTAAACTTAATGAACCATTTTCTAAAACGAACATCCATGCACTGATTGTACAGGGAAACAAACAGTCATAGAGGTAATCGGATATAGGTTTCAATACACGACGACTATTATATACGATAATGCTGAAAGCTGCAAACGTCATAGTTAACACCGACTTGACAGTACAAATCGCACCCTCAGTGGAAAAAAGGCATAAGACGAAAATGCTGATTTTTCAGTATGGTGAAAATACTGAATTTGCATATTTACTTTATTTCCAAACGTAGAAGAATTATTCTTATATCAAAAAAAGGAGAAAAAAATATTGCATTTCGTGTTGTATTTAAGTTAGTGCTAATGTTTATGGTTTATTAGGAATTGTAAAAATAAATTATTATGCTATTTTTCAGAATACAATAATATAAAAGATTTTGAGTATCAAAATTTATGCCAGACTTTGCCAGAAAAGTAAAATATATTTCAAAAAGTATGTTATATTAAAGCAGTAATGAACTTGTGAATATGAACATTTATGGTAGTATAAGCAAGATTACTGCATTATTTCCTTTATAAAAATTATGTTTGAAATGCACAAGCAATACTTACCCCTTTTTTCAATTAAAGGGCTTGTTAAGATAACTTAAGTAAACAATAATAATTACTTATTCCATTATATGTTATAGTTATTATTAATGACTACAGGGAAAAAAGCAAAGACCTTTTTTTTGTTCACTATTTTTTATTTCAGGCAAAATACTAATTATATTTAGTAACAATTAAAGTACGTACTATCAACAATAAAATTGCACAATAATATACAGAAATGTAGAGTTTCGGTGAGGATTACTACCACTATTGATTTTTTTATAAACTCTTAATAATCAGTAGATAATTTGTTAGGACTAAACTTAAATAAGTTTTTATTGGCTCCGTACAACAAAATGTTTACAAAACACACGAAATGTTCTCAATAAAAATCAAAGGTAACAAGCAAAAATTTGAGATTGACATGGTCATTAACATTAATAGTATAACACTCACCGGGATATTTACCATGTTTATAATTGGTATATGGTAACCGATATTTCGGCGCTGTTTCAAGCGCCATGATCACGGTGTACTGACGACCGCCGAGCTAGTTGTTATTGGGCAGACCGTATCTGTCTACCCTCTTCCGCACTCGTTTATGACGCGCGTCGTCCCTACCACTGTCCGCGTTCTCGCACTGTACTCGATCGCGTTTTTGACATACAACACTCACTGAATCGACTCGCACGGGTTTTGAAATTGTAGGTCTTGTGAACATTCGAATCACTGGATGCCAGACACTCGACAGTTGAAACCCATCTTCCCGGTTGAAGTTCTTGTATTTTTTAATTTCAATTGCTTCTTTCACCATTCTGGGTATGTAGTGGCGTAGCCACAGAAATCGGCTATCGCTCAGCACCTGCTGGAGGAAGGGTCAAATCACTGGATTGAGCTACACAGCCCTCAGATTCTCTCGACAGAACGCCACTACATAAGGCTAGGCACCCCGAGTGGTGGCATTATCCTTCACCTAGGTACTAGTTTTTTAGTTTAGTTTAGAGTTTATTAATATCATTAGTATAAATTAACATAAGCCTATGTTATGGCTATTTTTTTATGCAAATGGATAGTGAACCCTTTACAAGTTAAAATAGAAAATGATGTTACACGTTAGTACTCGTAACAGACATTAGGTAATGTTATGATAATAGACTGCGAATAATTCATCAGCCTAGTGGTACGAGTCGTCGTCTTGTACTCATATTACAGGGGTTCCCCTAATTGGAGACCAAACGATTGACTAGCTCGGCGGTAAGCGAAAACATCGCGAGGAAACTGCACATTCATTCATATTTAATATGTAACCAGGATCCTATTGGTCTGGTCTGGGTGTTTCTATGTATAATATGTATGTATTTACAAAAAATATATATATAAGTATATTTATCCGCATTCTAGATTCCATAACACAAGCTATAAAAGCTTACCATGGGTCTAGATAGCGTTGTGTAGAATGTTGTGGAATTGTGGAATATTGTTAAGGTTCGCCTTTCCGGTTACGAAGGTCAGACGACAGTCGCTTCAATGTAATTACCAGACTATATAAACCCAGACAAATCATTGTTTAAGCGGACCCCGGACTCCCCAAGAGCAGCCGGGAAAACACTAGGAGGATTAGACAGGAAACACAAACATCAAGGATTACAGGATATCAAGAGAGTCCGGCATAGAGCCTTCTCTGCTAGACCTTCTATTGACGAGTCGCCCGGACCAGTACAGTGTCTCGGTGAGTGCTGCTTTAGGTAACTCCGACCACTGTCTGGTCCGCTCCACCGTGCCCATTGTAGCGCCCCCACGACCCGTGCAGGGGAAGAGGCGTCTTTGGCACTACTCGTCAGCGGACTGGGATGGACTACGCGACTATTATGCGTCCATCCCGTGGGTTGAACGCTGCTTTGAGGGTAAGAACCCATCTGAGAGCGCTACTGCTGTCGCCGGTGAGATCGGTTTGGGTATGGAATACAATATCCTATAAACCGATGTCACCGGAGTCCGCAGAGCGCGTCAGTGGTTCGGGTGCGAGTATGGGGAGGCTGTTGAGCATAAACAGTCTGCGTACCGCGCTTGGGTGTGGGCGCGCGTCACACGCGATCCCAACAAGGCCAAGGCGGCGTACAACAGAGCCACAAAGGTCTGCAAGAGGGTTTACGTCAGGGCGGATGCCCAGCGCATAGCACGGCTGGGCCAAGAGCTAGTGGCGCATCTCACGGGTAGCCGTGGCTACTGGCGACTAGCCAAAGCCGTGCAAGCCAACTTCTGCCAGCCCTTGCTGCTCCCGCTGAGCAACCCCGATGGATCTCTGGCCCATGAGGCGCAAGAGAAAGCAAATTTGCTGGTCAATCTCTTCGCGGCCAACTCCCGAGTCGATGATTGTGGTATGCAACCACGGACAAAGCCCACTGGTGACCACGCAATGTCTGATATCCATATCAGGTAACGCGATATCCGTGGAGTACTACAATCACTTGATGTCCGGAAAACCAAATGGTATTCCAGCGGTCGTACTTAAAAAATGTGCAGCGGAGCTATGTCCTATGCTAACGCGGGTGTACCGACTGTCCCACAGTTCAGGTACAGTGCCGTCGGCTTGGAAGGAGGCGAATGTCCAGCCGATCCCCAAGAAGGGGGATCGCTCGGACCCAGCCAACTATCGACCCTTGCACAGCACTGAGGTGACCTCAGTGCTGTGCAAGGTTTTCGAGCACATTATTAACACACAATTCATGCGCCACCTAGAGGATCACTCCTTGCTTAGTGACCGGCAATACGGCTTTAGACCGAAACGATCCTTTGGGGTGAGGCTATGGAAAAGCACGGCGAGTCACTGGCAATTAGTCTTGACATTGCCAAAGCTTTCGATAGGGTATGGCATAAATCGCTTCTTTCCAAGCTACCAGCCTTTGGTCTGCCTTCCAGACCTCCCTTGCCTGCCTGCCTTCCTGCAGGGGCGCCGTATTCGCGTCCTTTGTGATGGACGAGCTTCGGAGTTCTTGCAGGTAAATGCTGGCGTGCTCCAGGGTTCCGTCTTATCTCCCACTCTCTTTCTTCTGCATATCAATGATATGCTCTCTAACGGTAGCATTCATTGCTATGCAGACGACAGCATCTTACACGGGAGTTATTACGCATATCCTGCGGCCAAGCAGTCCGATATCGCGGAAAAAAGGCAGCTTCTTGTCACTGAGCTGGACCGGATCCTGGACCACATTTCTCAATGGGGCGCTAGGAACCTGGTCGAGTTCAATGCCTAGAAGACCCAGGTATGTGCGTTTACAGCAAAGGTATCTCCTTTCCTTCCCCTTCCCACTCTTCAGAGCACACCATTGCCACTGCAGGATCACCTCAGTATCCTCGGTATGGATGTTCGCTGCAAACTGAGTAACAACTATATCGAAAGTATCATCAAATCAGCCTCGCGTAAGCTCGGAGTCCTGAACAAAGTAAGACGTTTTTTCACGCCGGAGCAGCGGTGTCTTCTATACAAGACCCAAATTCGTTCCTGCGTGGAATACTGCTCACATCTCTGGGGCAGCTCCGCAAAGTACTTCCTAGATACTCTCGACAGGTTGCAGCGACGTGCAGTCTGCATTATTGGGAATCCTGAGGTCATGAACACCCTGGAGCCTTTGCAGATGCGTAGAGATGTTGCGTCTTTGGCAGTATTCTACCGTCTCTACTATGGTGAATGTTCTGACAAGCTCTTCCATTTAGTCCCACCCTCTCCATTCCTACACAGGACGAGACGTGCAGGGCTAAGATGCCATCCATACACGGTGCAGAGTATACCAGCTAGAACCAAGCGTTTCAGTGACTCATTCCTGTGCCGCACCATAAGACCTGGAACTCCCTGCCAGCTCAGTCCCGGGTCCTTTAAGCGGGGCGTGAAAAGGCATCTAATGAGGCCGTCAAGCTGAGTGCGACCACTGTTAACATGGTACATGTTTCCGATGGTGACCCTCTTTCCGACACTTTGCCTTTGCTTAACATCAGGCGAGTTGAAGTCAAATTGACGTGTCCTATAAAAAAAACATTGTGTCATAATCTCATTTTAACTTATACAACAATTAAATCTAAATATTTACTCACCTAATAACTTCAAAATTCTTCTCGCCCTACTGTGCTGCGTCCGGTTATACATTTTCAGGTCACTTTACTTTAAAATAAGAAGAAAAACCACTCAATTGTTGTTGTTTTGTTTTCGCAAATGCGTTAACGCAGGTATTACCTTGACCTAGAAACGGGCACTGACTGTCAAGCGCGTGGATACGCACCCGCCCCGTCCCCCGCATCGATGTTATTCACACTTATGTTAGCGCTGTCTACTCCCACGCCGCAGTATCTAATCTTACTTCTCGGTAAAATGAAAATATTCTAGTGAAAGAAAGAAGTAATCGTTCTTATTTTACAGCCGCGCCGCAGTATGTAGTCTTATGTTTCGGCGTATAGAAAAGTTTTGAGTGGAAGAAAGCAGTAGTTATTCTTATTCTAATTTATTTTATGTTCATAAAAAGTAAACAGTCATACAGCTGTTATTATTTTCTAAGTTTATCTTTTTGGCTAAGTAAGCGCATTTAAGATAATTTCCTTAGTTAGTTAATATAACGATTAAAAAAATAATCGTGTATACAAGACTAGCGATGTAAAAAAAACAAACGCATTTAAATCATAATAATTGTTACTTTTAATTTTCTACATAAAATATTAGGGATAAACGTAATAATAAGTAATACGTCATATTTCTCAATTTATTCTTAGCGTTATATCACATAATCTACTAATCCGTAAGAAAAAATGTAATGGAACCAAAATTCTCAAAACGAATTTCTTGTTTTAATTCGTCAAATTTAACAAGAAAAATATGAAAAAAATTCAGCATACGTATCTTTAAACGTACCTTTCAAATATGATAAAATCGACGAATCAAAGTAAAATCACTTATGCCTATTTTCCACTGGGGGTGCGAAATGCTAGCACACATTTCTATTGAAGCATTTCATAGAATACACTCAGCTTGGTATAATTAACTATTGCGCGCTGGTTCATTCTCGGAACCCAATGGAAACTAATTCTAGGGATTGAAAATCTTTGTTATTGATTACATATATTAATATTAATAAAGCGATTGTCTAGTTACAAAAACCTTGCAAAAGAAGATGAAAGTTAAATATCTTTGGCTTATTACATGTGACAAACACAGTTCTCGCTGAGGCGGTGTCGTGCGTCAGCTCTGTTTACGTTGTGAGAAATAGAAAAACGTCACGTTTCCAACGTAACGAGGTGGATGCAGTGAGCGCTACTACCTGTTTTAGAGTTAAAACTGAAGCTTTATATTCTTTTACAGCTCTTCTTTTATATCAAATTATTTTTACTTCATAGACTTTTTTTATAAGCCTTTTATCTTGGTGTGCCTAATTCGCTTTGAGCCTAAATCGCGTTATGCCTAGACCAAACGCTAGTTTGGCCAAACGCGAGTAAGACCAAAAACGAGTTAGGCAAAAGGCGAGTTAGACCGAAAACGAATTAGGCAGAAGGCGAGTTAGACCGAAAACGAGTTAGGCAGAAGGCGAGTTAGACCTTATGCGAGTAGTAGTTAGTATCGTTTCGTCTAAAAAGTAGATAGTCTGAAGCCCTTTTGGCGGATCTTCGTGAATTGTACCAACAGGTAACGAAAGTCTAAAAAGCACCTGGTCTAAGTATGCCACATTGTAGGAGACGTTCTCTGGGGTGACCCATGGTCAGTCCGGAGGATGTGAAAAAGTCCAAGGCCATAGTTCGGTTCATAACAAACGCAGGACTTGGTGAGCAGATAGAGATAGCACAATAGATCTGCGAAAGGGGTCCAGTGAGGGTGCGCAGTCCATCTGGCTAGGGGGTGTCCTACCTTGCGTTTGCCTGGTCTCGGTCTCCACTCTAGGACTCGTCTGCTCCAACGGCCATCGGTCCTTCGACAGATGTGGCCAGCCCATTGCCACTTGAGCTTGCTTATTCAGCGAGCTATGTCGGTAAATTTGGTTCTGTGTCGGATGACCTCATTCCGAATTCTATCCTTCAAAGAAACTCCAAGCATAGCTCGCTCCATAGCCCGTTGCGCGACTTTTAGGTTATGGACTAGCCCTTCCGTCAGAGTCCACGTTTCGGCACCGTAAGTCATAACAGGTACGACGCACTGGTTATAGACCTTTGTTTTCAGGCATTGACAGGTGGCAGCTGCATTCGTAATCATGTTCAAAGAAATTGTAAAAGAAATATAATTGGTATGTGAATGTCACGGTCCAAGTAGTAACAATAATCTGATTCTTTTAATATTATTATGCAGAAATCGATTGAAACTGAATAAAAACAAGGTAGACTTTTAGGCATAACGCGACTTAGGCTCAAAACGAACTAGGCATACAAGGAATTAGGCAAATAGCTAAATAGACTCAACGCTTTTTGGCATAATGCGAATTTGGCTCAAAGCGAATTAGGCAAATAGCTAAATAGACTCAACGCTTATTTAAAAGTAAGTTTTGGCATAACGCGACTTAGGCTCAAAGCGAATTAGGCACACAAAGATAAAAGGTTTATAAGGACGTTTGGAGCCGTACCAAGACGTTCGTGGCCAAATTTGAGGTTGGTTTTGATGTGCTTGCTATTTAACTGACAAGAGTCGTGTTTCTGGGCTGGAAGGTCAGGTACTCACTCCTATAAAAACCATTTTCGATGCAAAAGAAATAATGCAAATAAAGAGCTTTTATTTTTTTGATTTATGTCAATCTATGAAATTTCATTACGAATGGTTACTTTAGATCATATAATATATTATGCAACTGTACACAAATTAGTCTACTTCTGTATACATACAAATTACTAGCATGATACAATGCATAATTGAGTTTGAAGAATAATATCGATCTTAACTTGGGAGGTTTGTAACATTATAATTTTTATCAAAACTTAGAGCTATCTAATATTTTACTATGGTAGGGGTAACGTCAACTAGAGAACTGTCCATGGATTTTGCACCGCACCTCGCTTTGCCATCAAAACAGAAAACTGTGAAAGCTCCAAGTACCGATTTTAAATCAAGCTGATAGTACCCTCAATATTTTTCAATTTGCACCTGAATTGCCGTTTGTGCCGATATTGTAGACGAAATGGGTCTTGAAAAGAATTTATGCATTTGATACTTGAATTTATACTGGTGACTTAGATTTTAGTTTCAGACAAAGATAGGTAGGTACTGTTACTACTTTCTTTTCTACATTACTATTAGTCGTAGTAGTTTGGACCATGGACCTGTATGGACAATCAAACAGCAAAATCAAAAAGTACTCACGTCTATTAAGATGTACCCACTTTTTTGATTAACTAGGCTCCAGTGCAGGAAACTCTCCTGAAAAGGCAACCAAAAATTCATTTTTCGTTGCCTTTTGAGGAGAGTTTGCCGAACCAGGCTTAATGGCTATTAGGCAGGCTGAAACCTTGATAAATTGAACAACCTCGAAAGTTAACGTATAAAAAAGAATTAGCTAGCAAAGTTGCAATTAATGACAGCGAAATAAGTGTTATAACACGCAAGTGCCAGATTCAGTTATGCTGAATATACATGCCTGAAACGAGTACCATCTAACCGCTCTTACCCTAAATTTCTCATATGAATATTAAGTAGAACATCATAATAATATTATTGGCCGTATGGACCCAAAATCGTATATCTCCACGGCCCTCAAAACTCAGCTCAGGGTGGCCACACAACATAAATCGCGCATGAACTGATTTTACACTCCACTGACTCCGTATATTTGGGATTGCGGGTAAACGACGCGAATTATTTCACGTACGCGTCGTCAGCGTTGTTCAAACGACGTTCTCATTTACTTCTTTTAATAAATTGGACTTTGGGATACTGGTTATAACGATAAAATTAGCTTGAGCCTTATCATCTAGTTAAGTTGGTTGAAGTGAAGTCTAATTTAGGTTACTAACATACTTTCCTTAAAGAAACATCTCTTCAAAGGCTTCTGAAGTTTAGATTATCTTTACATTCTTGAATATTTTAGGTACTTAAAGCTTGCGTATCCATTTATATCAACTCATCTACCTGATAAAGAGATACATGAAATTATGTTATCTTTAAACCATTAACATTCTAAAAAACCTAAGTAGGTAACCGACCCAATTTTGAACTGAAAATAATCTTATACCCTACTAGCTTTTGCCCGCAACTCCGCCCGCGTGGATGTTGGTCATCGCGACCAAACATAGCCTATGTCCTTGCTCGTGGTCTAATCTACCCTTACACCAAATTTCATCAAAATCCGTGAAAGCGTAACATACAGACAGAGAGACAGTTTCGCATATATAATATTAATATGGATTGCAACTATGACATACCTATAAATATCAAATAATGTTGAAGTAACCAGCATTGTATCATTTTGGTATTAAATCGTAAAATACTGTCACCCATTGATACAATAGATAAAAATACATCTTTATTTACAACTTCGTCCTCAGACACAACAAGGCTAATTAAATCTATCATTAACGCTGGCCTTCGTGATTGTTGCTAATCGTTATTGTTCTCCTATAAAGGTGTCGACATCGATCAATTTTATTTAGTTATCTATTATAAATGTTGCTATAATAAAATATAGTCTAATTAGTCCGGCTATAGTAAAATGTAGTGTTTTTCAAGGGTCAATCATTAGTTCGTTGCTGTCTATTGCTGCGTCATAGGTCTCTTTAAGCATAAGACGATTATTACCTCTTCACGTTCTTCAATTTCTTCCAAGATAAAAAAAGAAGTCTAGCAGTTTGTATTCATTCCTTTAACAATAAAAGAAAATATCTTCATATTAAAGCCAATTATCAATCGAAAACGTATTCGATTTGTATAGTTAGCATACTTAATGCTGTAAAATTAATTCAATTATGAATCGTCGGTAGCTTAGTGGTTGAAGAGTCGGCCTTATGATCGAGAGGTCCCGGGTTCGAATCTTAGCCATTACGCTACCGACGTGCCACTCTAGCTACTCCTGGCACAAGCAATTTAGCTTAGTTAGAGGTGTTAGAGAGAATGTTAGTGATTTTGAATGCTAATATTCTTAAAAAAAATTACTACACCATTGAAACTAAATGTTAACATCAAAAATAATCTCATTGAAGCACACTATTATTTTTAATAAGGAATCCTTATATTCTAAATACGTCATCATAAGTCTATTATTATAAGGATCACGTATTGTTATTGTCTAAAATAATAGTTATACACATTGGATACGCCCTCTCGATCAACGTCTAGAAAATGACCTGTATTATGCAAAAAAGTAACTAAAATTTGCTAGTCAGCTGATGATTGGCAGAAGCGGAATTGGCGAAACCGCCTCTCCCACAGGGAAACTTGATGCAAGGCGTATAATATAGGAGTGTTTCGTACCTATAGACATTTTGACTCCTTCACTGAAGTACTGGATCCGAATGCCGAATAGAAAAGAGTGAATAGATAATGAATTCAGGAAGAAACTATCGAATTCATAAATAAATGTATGCAAACTTAGTACACAAAAATATGTATAAGTGTAAGTAAAGCCCGACCAATAAAATAAAAAACTCGTACTGGGGGCGCTGTAAACGTCTATGATTATGGCAACACCAAGTATAGTGATACACATGTGAAATGGCTAGTGTACATATAGCTTATTTAGAAACTGTTGCAGACATAAAGTGTCATACACAAGAACCTGGCATTTATACAATACTAGCTGTTGCGCACGGCTCCGCCCGCGTGGATGTCAATTATCGATAAAACTTACGTACTTCCATACAAACTGTCATCCACATTTCTCACCCTTTAACCCCGTTTTTGCGAAAAAAGGTAGCCTATGTCCGTTCCCAAACTAAATTTCATCGAGATCGGTTCAGTGGTTTAGGTGTTAAAGCGTAACATACAGACAGACAGACAGACGAGAGTTGGTTTCGCATTTATAACATTAGTATGGATATATGTTTTAAAGTAGTGTGGTTAAAATAGAAAAATAAACAAGTTTATTATTAAGTACAAATTTATTAATCATCAAACTCAGAATCTAAATAATTAGATAGTTACAGTAGGTAAAATAAGAAAATTGGCAATTTCCATTGAGCGTACTCTATGACGTACCTACCCGTCATGTTGACAACAAGGTTCGTGATGTTATTTAGATCTTCCGACTTTTTATCCAACAAATACTAAGTTATTTTGTAAATAACTTTTTCTTAACTGGCTTTTAATACTTTTCGGCATTTATATAGCGCACTCAAATTCACAATAATTAACACGCACAATTGACACCACATTGACAGATGATCATAATGACATCTTATCGATTGTTGCCATATGAAGAAATTAGTTCCAATAGTATTCCGCAATATGGTGAGGTATTTTATTTTATTGGTCGGGCTTTAAAAAATTAATCCAAAACAAGAATAATTGTATAGACGCAGCATGTTTGATGTAGGATTAATATTAGATTATATCACTATATTAAAATATTGTTATTGTTAAACAATTTAAAATATAATGTAAACATGAAACGATAAAATACATAACTTAAAATTCTATTACTGATCCTGAATAAACAACTTCCAATGTTTACGATAGTGGAGAGTCTGACCGGCTCAACCGTTTCAGAACACTTGTCGAAATAATAAAACTGTAAGAATACGTTTTGTATTTCGTTGTAACCAATATTTTTTATGTAAATTTGAACTCTATCGTAGCTGTGTAAGGATAAAATGTACCTATTTACTAGAAACTTGAAGAATTTAATATATCTCTCTGATAAATTTCACTTAGAAATCGTTTTTAAAAAGACAGAAGAAAGTGAATGTGGGGAAATTGAACTGTGTGTAAAATATTTTATAACTATTAAGACATAAATATTAAAGTTGTATCTTAGATAAAAACACATAGACTAGACGCAAATAATATGACAGAATGATATGCACTAGTTATTTAAAAAAATAACTTAAAGGGACCAGTACAATTTATTGATAGAATTACGGGTTGCAGGATAGGTTAACTTTCAATACATTTCATTACATCCTTGTAGGTTATAACGATGCGTGCGAGTGAAAGAAGTCGCATAAAAAAACTCAAATTTAGTATCCTACCCTACAGTAAAACACAGAAGGCACAAACCTAAATATAGATTTATTTTATTTCTTCATAACATTACATAATGCAATAAAATTGGCCGAAGTCAGCATTACATATTTTTATTAACAGCACATAAAGGTAAGTATGTCAGTATGCCGTGTCAACGAAAGCCTCACGTACCGAGGAACAAGCTCGTAAAGTTTACGAAGGAAAATTATTGTCAGCATAAAATCGAGCTGTAAGTTTTTGGCAATTTTCTTTGTAGAAATTCAAGTAAACGTTGTATAGTTATAGATAGACTAAATGTCTTCAATAAATTTAGCACCAGGTAAGCAATAAGATAGAGGAAATATAAATAACAAAGATAAAGATGTAATTTGCAGCAAACGTATTTTTGGTACAAAGTTCAGATAATTTTAACTATTATACAAATAAGTGTGTGCAGTTTTTGCGGTCTGCGAACGCTTGTAAAAATAAAGCTCAGTTCAGGCTCAGTTATATCTAGCAACTGCAGCAGCGAGTCAACTTTTAAAGTTTTGATTTCGAGCCCATGATATGTGCCTGGCATAATATATATGAGTAGTATTTACGTAATGGATTTAATTTTTATCGTTACGTTAACGTTGGTATATCACGGGAAACAACACCAATTGTACAAAACGAATGTTAACCTAAAAGTAAATAGATGTGGCGGAACTCTGAAGACATAATAAAACCTTTTCAACTTGAAATTAGAAATTTGTCATAAAACAATCGCTCTTAGAAACTATAAAAACCTTATGAAAGGACACTACTTGTTTGCTTGAAATAATTTGATTTAGCACCCAAGTGTTGTTCATCTTCTATAAATACATATACAACATGCATGCATTTAGATAATATTCATGCATGCACTTATTTGGACTTAGCTTACACTTGTTCGAATCTTGGCTTGGAATCAGCGATCTCCGGCTTAGCAGCTGAACACACCACCACGCATTAGAGGTCCTAGGTCCACAAGACCTATGGCATTTTTCAAATACCTTGAAAATTAAAGGTCGTGGAAATAAAATCATTCAGTAGTCGATTTTAGCTTTTAACGGGTCCTATAACAATATTTATGTAAACAGCAAAAGCAGCTGGTGTTTGTGGTACATTAAATTATTAATATAACACGCCTGCACATAACTAGTTTAATATAGTGCCAATAATAAACCGTAATAAACAACTTCAACGCAACTTTATCCCCGGTGTCCCCAAAATTTTCCATAAAACACTTAAAAATCGACCGTCATAAATTTTCCGACACCAAAATGGCCAGTGAATTATAAAATGACCTAATAATGCATTCCTTCATTATTAAATATGACTGAAAAGATCCAGCCTACAATTTTTATTGCTTGAGAGGTCCATAAACGCACAAGTAATAAAGATTTGATGTTACCATAAAATGACATGAACAGTATCTTGATGTTCAGTAAAAATATTTTTTTATTTGACCCCGAAGCGAGGAGTAATCTATATATTATTATTATAAGATTGTAAACTATAGCTATACATATAAGACGATGATATCTCTTGATTGAATTATATGTTACAGAGAAATATTGAAAATTATAATGATCACCATCCTTATCATTGATATATGTATACTTTTACTATAGTATCCTTATGATGAACTTTTACCGAATCGGTTAAGTTAATCAACTCGATTAAAATAAAAATAATGCGCGATCAGTTAAAAATACCTACGTAAACTATGTCACCAACGAGCACAAATGGAACAAAACATTCGATTTCCATATGAAACCATTATAAAATAATTAGACTGTACAAAATCGATAGATACAGTAATTGCTAGTACAAACGCGGCGTAAAAGAGAATTACTACGATGGTACAAGTTTGACATATACTATACTTCCCATAACTTGCCTAACAGTTTAAAGGTTTAATATCAACATTATAATACTTATTTTGTTTTTGTTTAATTAGAGGAACCTATCAATTATTCTGTTGTAGTCCAGTGCTGGATATAAGTGTCTCCCAATATTGCTACAGCACTCAATAATTACATTTTGCAACTAAATGGTGCCATTAGAAAGAAATATTAAAGCTGATGAATTTTTATAATTCATTTAACAAGATCCGAGAATTCTGATATTTCACCCCTGGTTAAAGTTGAAGTTTGAAGCTGATTAAAAAGTATTGATTTTCATACAGTATTTTATATTTACAACTTAAATAGAATAAACGAACGAATATATATATTTTAAGCTTGAGTTATTGCAAACAGAAAATAAAATTTTATTTTTGATTTCTCCTTGCAAAAACTTATGCTGATTTACATAAAATATTGTTGCTCCATAGTTTCCAAAACAATTTTAATAAAGTCAATCATGCTTAGCCTAATGGAACGTTATTATAAACTTTCAAGTTTCTCGGAATTTATTAACAAATATTTTGGTATTATAGGGATAAAATTCCATAAGCGATGCTCCTTTTACCCATGGGTTCGTTTTACTTTTAGGAGTTTATTCAGAGTTCCTCCTACATTTACCTACACTTAAGTGAGGTTGGCTCACACTCCACAGTTCGCACCCTTCCGCATTCCCCTGATTCACGATATCCAATTATGTCACCCTATTTATTAATTTTTAATTTTTAGTTCTATTAGTAAAT
This sequence comes from Eilema sororculum, assembly GCA_914829495.1. Lineage (NCBI taxonomy): Eukaryota > Metazoa > Arthropoda > Insecta > Lepidoptera > Erebidae > Eilema > Eilema sororculum. The sequence continues at coordinate 9,520,945 of OU618532.1, forward strand.
TTATACATATAGTATATAAAATCTATGTAAAAATTCGAAAAACATTCCTTCTCTTTATATCCGTCTGTAAGGGCGACGGTGGTGCCATCTACCAACATTCTTACAAACTGTTGAAAACAATGAATGATTTTTCAACCATTTATAAACATTGAATTTTGATGAAAATTGATCAAAATATAAAAATCTTGTAATTTGATTAATTTAACAAAATCTGCACTGTATACAGTCCATGCAACTATAACATAGCTTTTTTAAAATAAGACATTTTTAATCTGTTTTATGTAAATGGGCCGAAAATATTTTATACCGAACTACAATTAATTTTAGTATCTATTCGCTTACAATTTTATTTTCTATCATAAAAACGAGATAGAAATTGAAGTGTCAGAACTTTGTTATTTTCTCTGGCTACAATTGATGGTGTATCTCCCTAGAGAACCAGATCCTACCCAACATACAAACTGGGGATAAAAATTATTGAGTTGACTCGGAATGATCGATGTTTGATAATTTCATTGGGCAATAAAGGTTAGTTGTAATAAGTTATTATTATATTGAATATTGGTCATCATCATCTCTTAACGTTTTTTCTAGTTGTTTTAAGAGCTTTCACTTCATCCCCTTTTGCTTTACGCTGACCTTCCAACCTCAAGAGCATTTTGATATTGTTTACAAATGTATTCTATAATCGTAAATTTATATATAATGATCATGTAACACCATACTTTCTCGAAATTTTAGGCACTTATCAAACTTGTGATCACCTAATACAAATTCTTTTCAAATTAAAAATGTGTTAGAAATGCTTGCAATGAATATTATTTATTGTTGTTTCAGCTTCTTGCAATTCTAGTTCTAACATTGCAAAATGGTACTACCTCCAGAATTGTTAACACAGTATTTCCCCAGAAAATATATATTCCTAAAGCAAAATTGATATTTCTTTTCATCAAATTAGTCAGTTTCACCATATGTGAAATAAATACTAACGTAGTATCTTAGAACAAACTTTCCTTTAAACACAACCCAACTTTAGTGTTACTTTATAGTCGCTAGATACCAAAATTCTTTTAAAACCAGAACCTGTACCGTAAAGTTATCACAATGTAAGGCGTAGTTAAGTTGGCTTGGAGTGTGCGCGAAGTGTGAACTCTGATAACAGACTTGCTTCTGTTTAAAGTTCTATGCACACGCGCAATCCGTTTTCTTTTAATAGTAAGTAAAGGTGTTGGTAAACAACAATACGGTCTAATGATAAGTGATGCCAACGTTATTGCTGAGGCGTTGAATTTGCAATTAAGAATTTGTTCTTTAGCTATTTTATACATGTGGTGATGGAGAAAGGATACAAGTATCACCATCCCATCTCATCCAAAGCGTGTCGTAAGAAGCGACAAACGGAAAAATACGCAGTTGAAATAAAAAAAACAGTGAGGTATTCCACGAAGCCCACCCAGACGAAGCGCACCTAAAGTATTCCACTAAGCGCACCCATAGGTTTAATGGTAGGCCAAAGGCTCCTGAAATTGAGAGAGGCCCATGTCCACATGGGCGTCTCCTAATTTGCAGCAGCGGTGGACTAAGATAGAAGTGATTCATTGACTTAAGCAAGTTAGATTTACTGAAGGTGTTATCAAAATGTTAAGCGGCCTATAAAAGCGAATACACTGCCAAAGGCAGGATATTTTTTTTAATTTTATAGAGAACATTTGAAAGCAAAGTTATTGCCAGCCTATCCATACTTCCATACTAATATTATAAATGCGAAAGTAACTCTGTTTGTCTGTCTGTCTGTATGCATGACGTTACGCTTTCACACCTAAACCACTGAACCGATTTTGATGAAATTTTGTATAGGGATAGATTAGACCACGAGCAAGGACATGGGCTATGTTTGGTTGCAATAACCGATAACCACGCGGGCGGAGTCGCGGGCATAAGCTAGTATTTAAGTATTTGCTTGTTGATTTCGAACAAGAACTAAGCCCGCTAGAAATTGTCCATAAAATATTCATTTGTCCGTTTGACAACTATAAGGTCACTTCCTATTGCTGCCTACCCCTGTGGACAGATACTATTATGAAAATAGTATTATGTAATATTATAAAACAAAACACAGTCTATAATCACCTTAACTTTAGTAGATTTAGCGTAATTTAGTGTTAGTGAAGTGAATACCACAACAGAGGCGGCTAATTGTCGCGGTTTCGAACAACGGAGTCCATTCGTTAATATCTACTTACTTGCTGAACTAATTTATATTGTTTAATTAGGTAAATACACAAGTATGAAGTGACCTTTTTGTAACTCAAAACGTGACGATCAAAGTTTACTATGGATTAGACGTTGTAGAACTATCTAAGTATTCAAGTATCAGTTTTGGTGTCTTCGGGTCCCTCTGAGCCAAAGTCAATCTCATCTCATAACCAGTAAAACTGATCATTAAGGGGTTTAGGGGTCAGATAACAATGGCTCGCGCTAAAGCCAAAGTAAGTCAAATCAAAAGAAAGAGTGACATCGATACACCGATATTCGAGCAAAGTACAAGCTTAAGACGTAATCAAAACTAAATAGCTGCAATAATACCACAAAAACTCCAGTGTTTTTGTGATATTATTATGTAAATACCTTATAATCTATTTGTATATAAGTATTTTGTTTCATAAATAAAAATAATTTCACTCTCTGCGCGCCATTTCTTACTATCCTCCGCCTACCGTATACAGCCTGACCTAGCCACCTTTTTAAGGTCATCAGTCCATCTGGCTAGGGTGCGCACTACCTTCCGTTTACTTTCTCGCGGTCTCCATGCAGTATATAAACATCATATTTTTCATATTTATTGGTATTTTTTATTGTTTAACGGTCCTGCGGAGTATGTGGAACCCAAATGAACTGTTCATACCATTACTGTAGTATATTATTTACCAGATTTTCAAGTGAAATAAATTTCAATTCCTTTAAATCTATTGCATACATAAAGGCATGTCTTACACAATATAATAAAGTTAGATTAGAAGTACAAAGACGCTCTCATGCAACTCATAGTTGAGTTTTCTTTCTGCAAACCCTGCGGGGTGCATAAAGGAATAACAAAATACATGTATAAGTTAAATCTTGTAAACATAAACGTATTTTTAACATAATTTGGCATACCGGGTGTAAGGGTACCGCTCCGGCAGCAAACACCACTACAAAAAAGCACGCACTTGGCACTAGTTGTTTTTTTTTGGAGGGATGTTCTTTTTATGAAATTATCGTTTTATTTAGCTTTACTAACACGATGGAGAGTAAATAAGGCAACATAAAAAAAACAAATGACAAAAAAAAATAGTTTTTGTCCAAATCGATTTCATTTTTTATTCAAATCGATTTTATTTTTATGCCAATGTGTTATTACCTGGAGTACTACTAAGGGTTTTCGTATATTCCCAGTATAGGATGTATAGGTACTACAGTCTATAATCAATCAGCATACAAAGATTTAAATCAAAATATACTCTGTTACTAAATAGCACCATAAATGTGACTGTTCCTATTCACTGTGGAGTTACATAATGCACTTCATTAGACCTTATTTAATCAACACCGTAAACCCACCCCAGAAGACAACCCATCTATTCTAAGCGACCACCCTTACTTAATCCCTCCAAGTAATCTGATGCCAGAGGAGAAAGAATCACACAATTACACAGAACATTAGCTGTAGTTTGTAATTTGTGATTCAAATCTGAAGGGAGCGACAGATGGCACTGCAGTGCAATCCCGGATAACTTGGACTTTATTAATAGGGGAGCAGTTGTGGCGTCTTTTAAACAACAATATTACTGGCCAATATAGTGTCATTTTTCACGTCATTTTAATAAATCTCAGAAAAGAAAAGAATACATTTATGCAAAGTATGTGCTTACGAAGCTAAATTGTAGCCAATTATGTGTTAAACTGAAAAGCTACTAAAAGCTTTTAATAATTTATTTATCGTCAGCTGCTTAGCTAACTTGGTATTATAAAAGAGCGGCTTAATCATGGAACTCCTAGTGGATCTGGATCACCTAATTCCAGCGGTAATATTTACCCTTAATAAAGCTGGATAGCGTAGGAGTGTCTCAACTAGTTAATCAAAACTGAGACATTTGATGTTAAAAATCGTTAATTTGGGTGATATTGATTTTCGGGACCCACTTTACCTGCAAACCGGTACACCTGCTAATCGACAGACAACCCTTTGTTGCTGATTTTATAGCTGCTTTCTCTGGAGCCCTAACCTTCAGTAGTTTGGTCCCTGTACCCGATGCCCGTGGGGCACTATTTTTTATGTTTTTCAATATTTATGTTTTTTTTTATATTTATAATATAAAGTAAGATTATAAATATATGATTATCGTCTCATATGACGATACGACTATAGACAGCAGCAGCTGGTCACAATAATAAACAATTGACTATTCATGTAAAAAATTACTTTGCCAAAGTTTCTTACATGGAAGGAAATCCGAATTATTTCAATACTGTCAATCAAGATATTTTTATAACAGAGGCTCGCAACTCGGTAGGCACGTAGAACATACAATTGACTGTATCCCGAACTTTTATTTGAATAATGAATGCTTTGAGAGTCGAGTTCTCTTTGTGAAAGTTTCTGGCTACCCCGATGCCTATCACTGCGTAAGGGATATGGTATGCGTAGATTATGTATGTAGTTTACCAGTTTCGTACAAGTAATAAAGTCTCTGTCGTAACAAGTCTCGGAACGTCGATGTCTAGTACTGCAACTCGTATTGATTTGTACAATCTTTGGTTAAAGAACAGTTGATGATCAATAAGTAATGAGCGTTCATTTCTTGTTGATTCAAGTTTGACAAACATAGGAGAACCCGAGGTTAAAGAATGTTTTAAATAGAGAAAAGTATGAATAAAAATACACCTATACAATGAATAGTAGGGATACATATACATACATGTGTAAGCCCACACTTTTGCCTACCCTTTTGGGAGATATGTAGGCGCAAGATTGGTTCAATATGTAAAATAAAACAGAGTTATTAAAGTCATTGTTGAGGTTAAAAAAATAATAGTGGTAAAAGAAGAAAATAAAAAGTAATGGAATGAAAAATATTTATTGTAATAGTCCCTGGGCCTCCTATTACAAAGCCTCGCAATTTATCTGCCACCGGTTTTTCTAGAATAAATTTGGTTCTATCTTACTTACATACGCATATCCAAAATAATTATTATTAAAATATTAAAATGTCATAAATCGGATAGTACTTGAGTGATATTTTTATAGCATTTACTAGCTGTCCCGGCGAACTTCGTACCGCCAATTTTTTAGATCCCGTTCCCGCTGCACCATTTAGGGAGATGAAAAATAGATGTTGGCCGATTCTCAGACCTACTCAATATGCTCACAAAATTTCATGAGAATCGGTCAAGCCGTTTCGGAGGAGTATGGCAACGAAAACTGTGACACGAGAATTTTATATATTAGATTATGCTAACTTTTTAAGTTTGAGCGTTTTGAGCGTTGCTTTTTCCCTATGTATTTCGAACTTAAAAAGTTAGCATAATAAATGCTATAAAAATATCATTCAAATATTTGGGCGGAGTCATCAAAAATCAATGTTTAAAAATGGTTGAAAAATCATTTATTTGTTCCAACAGTCCGTAAGAAAGTTGGTACTTGGCTCAACCATCGCCCTTAAACACGGATATAAAGAGAAGGGAAATTTGAAGTGATTCAGGTGTGACTCAATAGATCAGTTGGAAGAGCATTCCCCTTGTAAAGGAAGGGTCGTGGGTTCAAGTCCCACTTGAGCGTTTCTTTTGCCCGATGTATTTCGACATCGGATAGTAGTTAAATTACTTTGAGCAATCAATTCAAGGGTAATATTTTATACGATAATATATTATATTATTTTATCTTCTTTTTAATAACCTTCGTGTTAGATGTAAAAGATTTACTATATTGTGTACATAGCAATTGTTAATATATTTCGTTATAATGTAATTTATTCGGTGTTCTACTGGTATTGTGTGGCTATAATTAAACTTAATAGTGGTTTAACGTGGGCTAACGCGCTAAACACTGAAATTAGATCGTAATCATTAAGCTCCATTTGGGTGTTATACTAATCCCGTATCTAGTCTATGCTCTTATTCAGGGTACATAATTGATGTCGGTTGCGATTTTTAACTGACTTCAAAAAAAGGAGGTCTCAATTCGACCGCTATAATATTTTTTATTTAGATATGTTCAGCCGTTTTGGCATGGTTGGACGACAATCATCAACCCAAACTTTGGCATTTATTATAACAGTAAAATTAGTTTAACTTTCTTACTAAACTAAAACTCAATGAATATGTATATCAACTGCAAACTCATTTAAAGAAAGGAGCTCATTACTTCGAAACTTACGAAACAAATCTTTATGAAGCCAACTCTTTTTATAAAACACTACAATCTGAGTTAAGTTTTGAAGTGATAAATCTTTTAAAGTACCTAACAAAGATGTATAGAAGTTTACAGTAACAAACTAATTACTAATAGAATAGAAAAACTGGCTCTAAGAATATTATCTTGAAGACGAAAGAAAACAGAATATATAAAAGAATATTAAATAACTCGTGAAAGTTATTTTAGTGGGATGTTTCGTATAATTTCGTTTATTAGCTTTTCTAATTTATTTATTTAATGAGGCTCTATACATTAGTAACTGACACCAGAATATGTGTGAATTATATCGATACAATGTTCGTAAAATAACAATAAATAACTTGGGATAAACTCCGTTAAAAATAGTCGTTTTTAGGGTTCCATAGCTATAACTATAAGGCTTATTCTGTTGAAACTTGAAAAGTAGTTTTTTAAACTAAGTTCAATAACGAAGGACAAACCTACATATTTCGGATATATATTTTTTATAGATAGGTCATAACTTTGACATAATATGAAATACGTGCATTTTCATATGAGCGTGAACTTTCGATAATATTACATAAGAAATATTTACATGATTTTCTGCTAAAACAGGACAATATACAGTAGAAAACAATAACTTTTGTCAGCTACCCAATAAAGCGACAGCTAATTGAGTTACCCAAGTACTGTTTGAGTTATATTAAATAGCTATGTTCTCATATTACGTTATATAAACCCGTAAGTAAGTTTTAAGTACTGCTTAAGTAGTTCGCTATGAGTTGTAAGTTTGTTCAAAATTTCATGTAAATATTTGGGCGTTGACTGTGAGAAGTTCCGTGACAGTGGTTTTGTTTACGTGTGAGAATTTAGTCACGTTTTGCATAATATACCTACTATACTTAGGTACATAATATTTTGGACCTGAAATGTGCTTTATACGCGTAGTACAAGTTTCTTGGGTGCCTTTTGCAAATAGCACGGGGTGCTGAGTGAAAGTAGAATGAACTCAAGTTCACCAAGCATAGATTTATTACCTAACAATCCGTGCATGCTACGGCATCTTTTGTCTCGCAACCTTCATATATAATATATCTTATTCTCTCCTTTTTATATACCTCTTTCTATGTATAGTATGTATGTATTTACAAAAAAAAATCTCTGTGTATGTTTATCCGCATTTTAACTTAGCCTAGCTTAACACAAGCTAGTTAAGCTATGCTTACCATGGGTCTAGATAGCGTTGTGTACAATGTTGTGGAATATTTATTGTTATTATTTATTTTATTTGAGTATATCACATATAAATATATCACATAAGTATATATAGTAGGCTCCCTTCATTCTAATAATGTAGTTGTACAGTACTAATATTTACTCTGTGGTCGTGCTTTGATTTTAAATTCATATCTAGTCATTAACATTAATATTATAACATCCTTGTGGGTATTAGCTATGATTTTTTGAATAAGTAGCCGGTATTTCAGTACATTCGAGAGCATGGCGCTTGAGTAGCGTTCTCACATTATCCGATATCCGATTTCTATATCAGATACCGGAGGTACAACAGGAACAGGTTATTGTTCATCAAGATCGATCTCATGGTGACTGTACCTATCTTTCACATCGCCCGGCCTGATATCGGAGCCAACACCGCATATCGGATCATTCGTAGTATTTGAATGAATTTTAAGCATCTAGTCAAAGTCAAAGTCAGTTATTCTCAATCTTGAACAATAAAATTGTTTTTTATTGACGTCAATTTTAATTTTATATAATCTAAGTTTACCACCGCTTCCAAGGCGCTGGTTCAGAAGAAACGGCGCAAGAAATTACACTGCGGCATTTTTTTGATGTCAATTTACAATACTTATTTTCTAAAGGACTGAAATGTGGACGAATATACCGACATTTCGCATCTGGATAAACAATAAATATATAAACACTTTATAATGAAGTACCTATGCCAATTAATTCAAATCGATTTAGAAAGGAAAATTTTTATGATCGGGTCATTATTATTATTCTTTATTAAATTATTAGGCCTTATAAATTAGATTATTATTAATTATTATTTACAGTGTCGAAATATCGGATATTCGAAAAAGCAACCCCGATTACAACTTTTAAGATTTTACATATACGGACACAGATAAATCTATATAAGTACAAGGTTCAAGAAAAGGTCTGACTTATCGTTCTTTTCACTTCTAAAGGATTTATTTTGACGGTGCCTCCGTAAGTGTTTGTCTTATTTTGTGTCTCAATTCTTTGAATAATATTGACTTTATTTCTTACGCAGCAGGCTATATTCATATTTTATTCCTTACAGGCTTAACAGAAGTGACTAATTCTCCACAGGACAATGGATAAAACTTTTATGAAATAACATTTTAAATCTGCAAGTCATAAAAGTTTTTGCAATCAGCATACATTTATCATATTCTAATTTGCTGTATACAACATAGAATATCAATACCTACTCGTACCTGAAATTTTCAAAAGTTGGCGCGAATATTAAAATACCATACAGCCCATGACTAAGTATCCACTTGAAGGCAATAGGCTTGCCCCGTATGACGTGAGACCGAAAATTGCAGTGGAGCTGAATTGTGGGTGCTAGTACACCTAGACAGGTGAATCCCTGAAGGGGTAGGCATCCATTGAGGAATTCACAGGCGTGATAATAATTATTTATTTGAATGAATTTTTATAGCATTTAATAAGCTAACTTAAAAGTTCGAAAAACATCGGGAAAGGTTCAAATCCTTTCCCTTACAGGGCGAATGTTCTTCCAACTGAGCTATTGAGCCATCTGAATCACTTCAAATTTCATTTCTCTTTATATCCGCCTTTAAGGGCGATCGTGGAGCTATCTACCAACATTCTTACGAACTGTTGGAACCAATTAATGATTTTTGAACCATTTTTAAACATTGAATTTTAATTACTCCACCCAAATATTCGAATGAATTTTTATAGCTTTTATTATGCTTACTTTAAAGTTCGAAAAACATCGAGAAAATGAAATGCTCAAGTGGGACTTGTACCCACGACCTTTCCCTTACAGGGGGATGTTCGTCCAACTGAGCTATTGAGTCACACCTGAATCACTTCAAATGTTGGTAGATGACTCCACCGTGGCCCTTAAAGGCAGATATGAAGAGAAGGGTAGTGTATAATAAATTAAAAAAATAAATAAATTAGAAAATATCTGTTGAAAACAGTTTAATTTCAATAAAGTTCATCTAGGTGATAGGTACAACATTGAAATCACGCACAAAACCAATAACAATACCCAATCGGATTAATCCAATAGTTTATTATTCTATATATAATATTTATGTTTATTGACAGTGATATCCGACGAATTTGATGGGAAAATCAGGTGTTCAGTGTTTTTGTTCATCAGTGCGTATGATACGGTATGACAGCTGTCGAAGAGTGTATGGAGGAGGTATGGAGAGTGTAAATTATAAATCTAATATATTTATCTGTGATATTTATCGATATCTACTGAAATTTCTTCAGTTTTGTTCTACAACCCTAAACTATACTTAAATACAGTCATGCTTATTACCATTAATTTTATTATACAATCATAAGACAGGGATGACAGGGATCTTTCAACTTCCTACGAACCCTGGGTAGACGTACGTATATATCAAGTATGGTAAAGTGGTTTCTCATATGCAATGGCTTTAGATTTTTTATTAAACTTACTGGACGATAGATGATTGAACGTCATTATTTGGCAGTCAAAGCTATCTTTAACTATCCTTCCATGCCATTCTCACTATTATTTTCCTATATTCTGTTTATTTAGAGCCTACCATTTAGGCATGAACTGTTTTAGGCACACTGGAAGTCCCTAAACATTTGTTACTGTCTGCTGTACGTACCTGGTAAAATGGGGTTACCTGGCCGTGGAGGGTGGTGGCTGTCACAGTCACCTGTGAGGCATACAATGCAGTCGATGGACTACCTCCTGTCATGGCTGAGGTGCGCCTATACCTGTACCTACTAGTTACTCCCGATCTGAATGTGGAGGGTGTAGCAATTTTTGGGCTGGTCGCAGATAGATGTATGAAATTGCTGCTATTGACACGATAAGAAGAAGACGACTGCTTATTATGCAAATAAATTGGAGATAAGTAAAGGACTTGCATCGTTAAGATGAAGATATCACATTGAAGATTCAATAATCTAAAATTTACGACAGGATGTGATAAACACACAATTTGGAACATTTGCCCCTTTGAACCCCATTGGCTGTTAAATTCAAATTGTTCATAACCTAAATAAATTTACCAACGCTGGCAAGATAGATATTTACTAACCCATCGACTGACACAATTCGATTTCAGCTAATCTAATCCGCTGACCAGTTTAATATTTCAAACCAATAAATACCGGGTTTAAGATAGTGCCTGCTATACATAAAAGTGCCTTCTAGCGAAATCATTCGATTGCATAGTTTGCACATTAATCGCACCAAGAGGATTTCAAAATCCTCTAAGAGCGTTATAGACTTAAAATTTTAACTGTACAGATTAGCAGATATCCATTATCTACATTAGATATTCAAGCCGCTGTATATTATTTTGTGCGGACATCCATTTTTTTTTTAATTTTACTGACTAAATATATTGATAGATAGGATGTGATACACGAAAACTGTTACTGTACGCGGGGTTCGTCGATAGTTGTCGAACGCAAACTGAAGTTAAAGTGAATGGCATGAATAATGAAATGTAAATGATGCTATGTTAACAATAAATTAAAGTAGAGCAATGTACTAGGCTCGTACAATACTTCTTGATGAAGTAAAATTAAAGATTAGGGGTTGTCCCAAATGGTATCTGCGCCAGACAGATAGAATCTAACAGTATTTACCATATCAACGACGACGACCACACAAGACGGTGAATAGACAAGCCGAACCTGGCACGACTTTAGGAAAGATATTTTTTTTTTCACTATCCCGAAGAAACACTAATATTTATAAAATATTTTAAGTGAACTTGCCAAAACAGACATAAATTTCTAACAGCAACCTCAATGCAAACCGACCGCTGAAACGAAGAGGATACCATGAAAATATTTATATTCAGCGAAATAAATAGGATTTTGTCAAAGAATAAAATATTGTCACAGAACGTATATTAGGTATACTAACAAAATATGGCAACTGGATAAGGAAATTACAAGTTTGTGATGACTAAGGATTCGACTTTTGTGGTGGCATATCGTACTTCCACGCGTGCCTCTCATTGTTGATTCCCAACAATACACGGTTGGCGACCCCTATGTTTGGTTGAGGAGTCATGTTGGTTTCCTAGGCCAATTGCGGTTTCTGGGATATCTGAGATTTATGTTGCTTATCTGACACACCAGATTCCCGGACCCCACATGCTGATGTGTGTTAATCACATTTCAAGAAACAATATGTTTGAAAAGCCAATTGCGCAGATGAAACTGCAATAGAGGTGATCCACAGTTGAACCAGAGCGGGTTAAGCCGCACAAAAAAAGGTGTCTAGAGGCAAGATGTAAGGATAATCCTCTAAATGCTTTTGTAATGAAGGTCAGGCCTTATTATACAGCAGTGCGTTGACACAAGCTGATTAGATAGATGTTATCTAAAAGTGAAAAACTTTTTACTAGACCAGTGGATTGCTGGGAGAACAAAATAGGACTTTAGCAAAACTTCAAATAAAAAAATTAATTACTTAGCGTTCAGCATCTTAAATCAGAAAGTTAAAATAAAACGTTATTTAACAGAACAATTTGTGTTAATAAGTGAGAATCGAATAAAACATGAATAAACGGACAAATCAACAAATAAGATCTTTTAAACTATTTGTTTAATATAATATAAAATATATAATATAAAATAAAATAATATGAAAATAAAAAAAGCCTCTGTGTCGTGGCGGTTCAGCATGCAACTGCCACGCAGAATGCGCGGGTACGAACCCCGCTCAGTGCAAATATTTGTATGCATGAATATGGTTATTTGCATTGGCATGGGTGTTTCTATGTATATTATGTATGTATTTACATAAAAAGAACATTCTAAGTATGTTTATCCGCATTCTAGATTCCATAACACAAGCTAATTAAGCTTACCATGGGTCTAGATAGCGTTGTGTAGAATGTTGTGGAACTGTGGAATGCTTCAAAAAATAGCATGTAATCATCGGAAATCTTAAAACATCTACCTATAAAAATATTGTAATCAATAATGTAAAAGGTTGCATTCTTCCAGTTGCAGCTAATTTGCTTACATACCATAAAATAATATTTGCCAGCAAAATTCACTTCGCTTCAACCTTGGTGTAGCGCTTCGCATCCAGTTTCCTCTCAGGAAATGAGGACTACTTTGACAGCCGGCCTCTGACTCGGAGACACATCGCACTCGATATAGGCCACTGGTTATGACCAATATTTATGCTTGAATGTGTTAAGAGTTTGCTATAATATCGATGGGTCCTACGTATATGGGCCAAACTAACATCTTATCAATGTAATTAATTAAAAAAATAACAATACTGCATGGAAACTTATTTTTTTATTGAAGTACAGTACAGCCTCGCGTAAACTCGGAGTCCTGAACAGAGTGAGACGTTTTTTCACGCCGGAGCAGCGGTGTCTTCTATACAAGGCCCAAATTCGTTCCTGCGTGGAATACTGCTCACATCTCTGGGACGGCTCCGCAAAGTACTTATTAGATGCTCTCGACAGGTTGCAGCGACGTGCGGTCCGCATTATTGGGGATCCTGAGGTCACGAACACCCTCGAGCCTTTGCAGATGCGTAGAGATGTTGCGTCTTTGGCAGTTTTCTACCGTCTCTACCATGGTGAATGTTCTGACGAGCTCTTCCAATTAGTCCCACCCTCCCCTTTCCTTCACAGGACGACACGTGCAGGGCTAAGATGTCATCCATTTACGGTGCAGAGTATACCTGCTAGAACCAAGCGTTTCAGTGATTCATTCCTATGCCGCACCACTAAGACCTGGAATTCCCTGCCAGCTCACGTGTTTCCTTCTTCCTACAGTCCCGGGTCCTTTAAGCGGGGCGTGAAAAGGCATCTAATGAGGCCGTCAAGCTGAGTGCCACCACTGTTAACATGGTAAATGTTTACGATGGTGACCCTCTTTCCGAGACTTTGCCTTTAGCTTAACATCAGGCGAGGTGAAGTCAAATTGACGTGTCCTGTGTAAAAAAAAAAAAAAAAAAAAAAACTAAAAAATATTCTGATACATGATAACTGTCATATAAATAAGGAAAATAGTTTTCTTAGCAAGCAAGCAAAATTCCATAAAAGTCGGTTTTATCAATCAAAAATGGAGTCACGGGCAATGGATAGTATTATATAGAGATTTTTTTTACTTTATGTAAGAAAATGTTTCTTCTTCAGTATTTCTAACGGATGCAATTATATCAAAGTATTTAATTGCATCCGTTGGAAATATTGTTCTCTACTATCGCTATTCCGAGCCAACTTCTCGAAAACTGTGTCGTTCCGATATCTTGCAAATATAACTTGAGGGTAACTCGCAAAGAAAATAAAAGTGACCTAGATTATTTTTTATGGTCCGAGTAGTATATTGTGGACAGATTCAATTTCCTTATTATTGTAGGAAATTTAATTATCTTCAAGCAACCTTGCTGAGATAGTTGGATATTCTGTACCGTTTTACAGTTTGGGATTATTACACTGTAATTTTTTGGTAATAGAGTATTGAGAATGTGGGGATGGATCTGGATTTTTAGCTAGCTTTAACAAACAATAGTTCAGTATAATGATTTTAGTCCTGACAATTTTATCCCGCTAATATTTCTAATACAATTTAAGTAATAAATTACAGATAAATTACTTATAACCACGTATTCCCTTAACTGCTGAACTGATAAATTTTCAAAAAGGGATAGTTTTGGTTCTGGAATTATTCGTATCATCATTAATCTCTCACCTCAGAGACCAATGTCTAATTTCCAGCTCTTATTCCTGTATTGGTTTCAGAATAATAATTATATAATATGCTAATAGGTGTACCAGAATCTCATGGCAAATAGCAGAATAAAAATTTGTAAAGTGCAGTACTAAGGAAATTGAATCAAACTATCTTGAAAATAATCATTTTTGAACAATACACAGAGGCTAAACATAGTATACATTATTTAGGGATGTTGACTATTTTTTTATTCCTGAAATATAATCACCTTATAGTTATAATAACAATAATGAACTGCCAAACGGAAAAAATATATACTTTCAAAATCACCGGCGAAAACGGGTAATGTTTCACCATTTTTTTATTCCTTATTCAATTCACTCAAACTCTCTAAAAATAAACTTTGCAGTCAATAATGTAATACATAATTTAATTTCCCTAGGGGATAAGCAATAAAGTTCTGAAATTGGTAGAAAAAAGTCCCTGGTTCAATTCAGTCGAAACTTGAAGAAATAAACTTTAACAACAATGACGGCTCTAACTGCTGAAATTTACAGTATATAGCTCTTTCCCCCCAGTCACTTCTCTCTTTCTCTCCACACAAGCTATTGTCTCCATTTGAATATAATCACTAACAATAAATATAACAAAATGATTGCGTATCTTATTTATTACAGCTCGTTACTGTAAAAATAAACATAATGGCACTTAAATCGGTACTCCACTTGATTGAGTCATAAACACTCTTCAAAAGCTCATCAATAAGTTTTAAGAGCCCTCGGCCTTATGTCGTAATCCACATAATTTCGTATCGGGATTAAATCGTAAAGCAGGTGCCACATTGGTGGTAACGTTGGGTAACAGTTTAAGGATAGTATGAAGTGGACACCATCTGATCCGGTCTACGTGGCCCTACTAAGACCTTCAGGGCCCAAGACTACCTCACTTGCTAACAGTACACCTGACAAGCTACGAAAGAGATTCGGGCTGGCGTTTCGAGGAGACAGATCAGATACTTATCATTCTATGCCAAAAACAATTAATACATTGATTTTATTTACTTAGATTTTTATGATGAATCTAATGACACCTCCACCCAGTTAGAAGATATCCCGTAATAATTATAATGGGTACACGACATAAATATGAAAAACTTCATTCCGAAAGTTGACAATCACGAATTTCAAAAATCCGAATTGCATCATTCCGAATGAGTCAAAATTCCGAAAGTCAGATATCCGATGTATCATAAATCCTATTCATTGAAATCCCGAATTTCAAAATTCCTCATTTTTATAACTGCGAATGTCAGAATTCCGAATTACAATATAACCGAACAATTACAATTCCGAATGAATAATAGTCCGAAATTTATAAACACGAATCCCGATTATTAAAATTCCAAAACAACACAAACCCAAAAATTAAACGCCTTGTAAACCTGCATGAGGTTAGTAGAATTGTTGCTATTCTCGGGGCATACGAAAAATACTCCGATAATTCAGTTATTGAATATTGTTATAATCTTCCTTCGCCTACTGATTACAAAATAAGCAAACAGGCAATCATGCATGTCGTAACGCAGGACGTAAGCATACATGCAGGCAAACATGCATGCAGGCAAACATGCATGCAGGCAAACATGCATGCAGGCAAGCATGCAAGCATGCAGGCAAGCACGGATGCAGACAAGCATGCATGCAGGCAAGCAAGCAAGCATGCAGGCATGCATTAGTTTTGTTCTTCTCCGGCGCTACGGGAAGTGCAGTCCCTCCGCCCTTGCGTAATGAAGTTCGGGCACCCACGCTCTCCCCTCCCTCCGCGCCTCCGGTTTTTAAATATCACTCTAGTGTAGGACAGACTAGTACCACGGCAGTAGGACCACGGCACGTCGGGTTCAGCTTAATTTTTATATTGAATACTTGGAGAGAAATTATGTATTTGAATGATTTTTTTTTTATAGCATTTATTATGCTAACTTTTAAGTTCGAAAAACATTGGAAAAAATGAAATGCTCAAGTGAGACTCGAACTCACGACCTTTCCCTTACAGGGGGACTGCTCTTCCAACTGAGCTATTGAGCGACACTTGAATCATTCCAAATTTTCGTTCTCTTTATATCCGTCTATAAGGGCAACGGTGCAGCCATCTACCAACATTCTTACGAACTGTTGGAAACAATGAATGATTTTTCAACCATTTTTAAACATTGAATTTTGATGACTGCGCCCAAATATTTAAATGAGCAGTCCCCCTGTAAGGGAAAGGTCGTGAGTTCGAGTCTCACTTGAGCATTTCATTTTTTCCAATGTTTTTCGAATTATGTATTTGTTTAATTTAAAAATTACGACTACCTACCTCTAAAACGCTTCATGCATTATATGGCAAATCCATTTAACAAGTCAACTTTTATTTATTTTTTAATACAAATTTGGAATGTAAACATTGAATTTTTGGAAATTTGAAATTCAGAATGACGTTTTTCGGGCCAGCAACATTACGAATTTCTAATTATTCGTTCATTTGAAATTCGGTATAATGATAATTCGTATTTATAACTTTCGGATAAATCACTACCGTGTTTTTGAATAGTCGGAGTTTTGTTACTTAGGAATTATAATATTCGGCATTTTGGAAATCGGAACTAAATATTTCGGAATTTTTGGGAGTTCCCAATTATAATATGCATGAATAAAGTAAAAATAACAGACAATCAACTACGAGTAACATGTAACACTAATATCATGGATAGTAAATAATAAATGGTTATTCAATTATAGTTTATAAATAATATATATGATTAAAAACAACAATAACCAATAAATCGCAATAGAATCCATTAAACAGTGGTTTTGTTCACTAACTTTCTTTACCGTATTCCTCAGTAGGCCTGACGGAAGCACATCACATTACTCACATACACAATACATTCTGCGCAGTTTAAATTTATAGATGAATCGAACGAATTAAACTTCGCCGACACGAGAGCTTAAGGTATTTTAGGTATGTATTATAGATAATTGTTGGCATTCATGTAAGAATGTGCTAGCGGTAAAAATGTATTGATAAAAATATTTTGTTTACATACTTATTAAGGTCACATCTTTTTTCCATTGGGGTATTTGGCAATGCGTGTTTCAATGTGACGTTTCAAAACTTTCGGACTACCATTCAACGTGATTTTGAACTTTGTAATGCAGTCGGACAGTCTGTAATGTGAACTTTTCAAAGTCGAATGTATCTGATGTATCTAATGATTAAGATACATTGACACGTTGCAAGTTATCCCGATTGCATCCGGAACTTGGACACTCAATTCATTAACTTACTAATTCATATGTACGCAAAACGTTTACGTGTGACGATACACTTATGAATACGATTTAAAGCAATCTGTCAACTAACTTTAGTTATTTTAAGTAAAAGTTCGTAACACCATTAATAGATGCAAACGTATGCACGGGATTACACAAAAGTTTGGCGTCGAGTTCACTAAATTCTCTATAGATTAATTTAAAATGTAAATTGCTAGTTATTTAATAAATTAAGGCATTTTAGGTATGTAATATTGTGTAGATAATATTTTTGGGTACGATAATCGTGCAATTGAGGTGAGTGTAGGTAACCTGGTAAAGGTTGACCTTGGCATATATGCCTATCAAATTTTGAACGTTTTAAGGGAACATCAGATCAAGAGTATTCACAACAGGCATCCATGTATGAAACAATAAAACGAAGACCCTTTCATATTTCACTATGCACACCACACTTCAGTTTATCCTCTCAAGGATATGTTGTATTATAACACATATGAACTTGCGGCTAGTTACAAATGTGTTGTGGCCCTTAGTAACTATTATGTAAGTATAAATTTCATCCAATTAAAAATAGCAGACATCGTTCCACGAAGGCATAAAATATTTATTGCCAGCAAAGTACTCGTTTTGTTTTATTACGTCAGACATTTGATCGTAAGACTGGGTGATAAATATTAAGTTTATTAATTTAGGTTCCTAACTTTTCATTTTTTTAATATTTGAATTTCTTATCGCACATTTTCTGTATTTCCGTCCGGAAGTTGTAAGTGACTACATAAACGAGATTTTCTAAGGTTACTTTGTTTGTATAACCATACAAAATAATTCTATTGCATAGCTGTTTGATTAAATGGCTAGGCCAGTAATTAAATGTCATCTACCCAAACCAATGCCTGAACATCATTCAGGCCGTCAATTTAAATTAATTGAAACAGCGCCGCTTAGTAAGGAGCCCAGGCAGTTAATTAAATGGCTGATTAAGCTAGTTGACAGTGACAAATCACACAATCCATACTAATATTATAAATACGAAAGTAACTCTGTCTGTCTGTCTGTCTGTATGTTACGCTTTCACGCCTAAACCACTGAACCGATTTTGATGAAATTTGGTATAGGGGTAGATTAGACCATGAGAAAGGATATAGGCTATGTTTGGTCATGTCCGACATCCACGCGGGCGGAGCCGCGGGCAAAAGCTAGTTGTCGATAAACGAATCTTGGGCTTAATTTTTTCTAAACTACTATCTACCATTTTAAAACCAAACGTACAGTTAGCATACTTAATGCTTTCAAAATTAATTCAAATAACACCAAATAGTCAACCTGTACATACAAATATTTACTTCAATCAAATTCAAATCTGTAGTAAAATTGTAATGTTACCTAATGCCAAGTTAAGTAAACAACTTCCGTAGCACAACTTTGTAACAACTAATTTAGGAAATTCCTCTTTCGTTTTTGTTTTTGTCTCACATAATTTAATTTTCATTAAAAAGTCTGAGATTGAATTAAAAAAGGGAACAACAGTAAGATGAAACAATATTACTTTTCTATCATTTTGTACATTTTATTTTTAGCAATTTAGCAAGGACAGTTTGGTTTAAATAAAATTATTTTATTTTTGTACTACCTGTACAAAAATAGGTAGTACAGAAATATAGATATAGATAAAGTATTTATTTATGCAGTGCATTGCTTTTGTTTAGTCTTTTTTCACGTCACAATGTGTATGGTTTATATGGCCATAGTATTTACGCTAGATAATTGCTCAGTAAGGGGTTGAAGTATAAATAGCAACTGCAGTCTCTGCGTGGTTAGTGTGTGATTAAGTCTGTTGATAGGAAAACGATATCAACTTGTTATGTTCGATGTGTGTGTTATCGTGCTAATCGATTACGTGCACGCAATGCAATCACGTGTAGTTTTACCGATTTGAGACAGATTTTCTTGACATTCATTGTTAATTTGCATTTTCAATAGATTGGTCTCAAAACCATCATCTGCTTGGTCTTGTTTATTTTACGTTTGACAAACCTTATCATTCGGCTCTATACTTGGTTTTCATACATCACTTAATTTATTATCACATAAAAGTCGGATCTAGTCTCCTTCAATCTTCTATGACAGTAAAAAAAATACAGAGATTTTAAAAGTCATTTATGCAGGTAGTTCTGTGTTCGCCTCTGTCAGAAAAGCCTTTTTTCGAACTATGCTTTCGAAGCCCTCTACGTTTATCACTTAAGTGATGTTGTGAACTTTGTTGTTGTGATTAGGCTTTACTACTAGCTTACCTTATAGAGATATATTACTACTACAAAGTACTACCGTTTCTAGTACACTATGCCTATGGTATGACAGTCATATAATTCTGATGTTTTTACTCATTGGCGCAACGTTGCTGGCGGTATATAACTGAATACTCTTATTTCAGTTAGACAATATTTCTATTGATACCTATATCAGTAATTTAAAACCGTACCGACGAGTGAAACCAATACAACGCACAATTCAAATGATCAAAGAATTGCTATTATTTCGTTCGTTTCATTTTTACAGCGAATGCTTTCATAGCAATCTATGCGTGGATGTGTATTCGTTTTTTTTGCATGGCACGAATTTGATAGCACATAAATGGCATACTTTTCCTGTTCGTTGCGGGGCGCAATGGGATTTTCCAATCGAATTTAAAGTCACCAGATTGTGAAACTACCTACACTTAATATAACCGCTAAGAGGAAACTGCCGTCAATAGTGACATGCTGTAATAATGTTTGTCAAGAAAAATATTTTTCTATTTCAAATTAATATTTATTCCACAATCTTTTGATTGATTTCAGCCTTTTGATCATTGCTACACGTGACCAAAAGGCTGGGTATTATATAGTATTCCATAAATAATTTGGACAACATAGCCATTCAACGTAGCCAAAATATATAATGTAAATATTTTATTTAGTAATTTTGTTTCATTTCCGCTTAACACTTAAGCAATCGTTATCTAGTTAGTAGATGAGAAAAAGTTTTAAATATTTGAATTAAAACGAACGAAAGGCAACTCTTAGCCTAGTATAGCCTTCCGTAACTACTCATAGCGAGCATAGCGAGATATTATCTCTGCCTATCCCAATGAGTAAGAGGCGTGATTATGTGTATATATGGATACAAATAACTCTGAAAGACGCCAAAACAATAAATTATAACAGCAGAGTACTGCCGACATAATTTCTCCACGTTGTATTTCCGTTGACCGTCAGAAAAAACGTCGGTCGACTGGGTTCCGAGAGCGTACATTTATCAACTCTTCGTGCATTTTATGTACAAAAAATGTATATGTAGCGAATCAGAGAGAAATTCCGGGCGTTCGTGAATTGTCAGGATTTATCGAATCAATCGGATGTTTGGGACTGGTTTTGGAAATATGTGATTCTAAATAAAGTTATAGAGGTTTATTTCAATAAACATTTTTATGAGAGATAGGGGTCAATTGATTGAAATGGGAGAACCAAACCATGTTTAAAAAAAATACTAGTTTACCAGCATTGAGTGATTCGAAAGAAAGCAGTCTGTCAAACATTTTATTATTTTTTTCATGCATCCTATTCATGCTGGAGAGGGGAAAAATAAATTGTATGAAAAATAGAACTACCAAAAGTTCAAAATATCATTGAGGTACGAAGAAAAATTCATAAATATAATTTAAAGGTAACGCGAAACCTAGGAAAATCTTTTATACAATAACTGATGCAGTATATTATACAATGTTGGTTTGTCTGGGAAGGTCAAGGTGAAAACAAGAAGATAGCGACGCTTGAAAACATTAGAACCCGTTTTTATCTGCTTGGTAAACAATTCGGCATTCTCTAATTGTTGTACAAAGTTTAATTCCTGACAGAAATGGTGAATTTGCTCTGTGTATTATTTATGCTTCGTAGTTCTATGCTGAGACGAGAGCAACTGTGTTCGAGAATTGTATTATTGTAGAAGGGAACATTTTGAGAATAGACTAACTTTTATTTAAACTTTTGTCTTTCATGGCAGACTATTGTTCAGTGCAGATGTTTAAGGGATTTAACAAGATCTTGAAACACCCAGACCATTACTAATTTATGCATATAATGGTTTGCAATGAGCGAGAATAGAACTAAAGACCTTTGATGTAGCTGTCTAGACTTTTTACCGCTACATTAATAATAACGAAATACACACTTATATTATTGGAATATTTTCCATGTAATGTTTCGCCATTTACTTACCATGTAAGTACTCCAAACGATACATGGTATATATTACGATAGCTCTAAAAGTAATGTGAATGACATAGAATACACACTTTTCATAATTATATAGATAAAGAGCACATACTTACAAGGTTCAAAAATATGCTCCTGCAAATTGTGCAAGGTGCTATAATGCAAGGTGTAAATGCAAGAGTCGCGCTAAAATAGCTGAACGTATCTGCATGCAATTTGTCACAGACTAATCTAGAATAGCTCATAAGGTTCGTTTTTTTTATACCGGCAAGAACATCGTTCTTGTCAATCACGGAAACGGGATAAAAAACTCATAGGAGATATTTATTTTTATTTTAGAAGTTCTATAAAACGTATCCTACAATGCAGAATAGAATAGAGAATACAGAACAGATAATAGTACTAGAAGCAGGTATGTTTATTCACACCAATTCCTCTATAACAGCTAGAACATACGAACGTATATTTTTGCAGTTTCCTTACCAGTTTTATGTTTATGCATTCTGTAATGTTACATCAATATTACAAAAGTTTCCGGGTATCCCTGTGGCGACGCACCCGGCGCTTTCTTACTTACATTAATTATTTAGAGCACACTAGTCGTGGTGCATTGCAGCTAGCCGCAAGCTAAGTTTCTGTGGAAAATACGTCACTTTCAAAGTGGACTTTATTTGTATGCAATTTTTGAATAGTGCAAAATTTTTTATATAACGGTAAAATCCATGTTTATGTCAGTAAAAATGGATTTTACCGTATTTTATGTGTTATTTATTTTTAAGATGGCATTTACATACAGCCTTATATGATGTTATTTTATCGTAATTTTACAAAATATTTGTTTGTTGAATGTTTGTAAAACCATTAATTATAATTATTAAATAATATACAATAATTATTCATATGTGTAAGTAAAAATCCATTGCTGTTCGTGAGTCTCGCTAAAACTCGAGATCGGCTGAACGGATTTACCTTTACTCTTGAAAAGTTTGTGGAGGTCTAGCGAAGGTTTAAAAGCGACATCCACGCGGGCGGAACCGCGGGCAAAAGCTAGTTAAATAAAACTATAAAACAAGATTATGTGCAAACTACAGGTTCAGGGTCAAAGAATTCCTCCCCGTCAATGGCTGGCGACTATTAATTATTTATTCAGCCAAAGAAATAACACAATTTGTTTTTAACAATGTTACAATAAAATCAGGTTACCGGTTTGAATATTATGTTAAACCACCTATGAGTGCGACTGTACTTCGTACAAAAATCTCCAATATCCGGTAGTCTATTGCTAAACATATTTCATTTCGGGAAAAAAAAATAGGAAGTGTAATATACAGGGTTGTCAGAACATATTTGTCACCGACGTGTTGCCATCGATGTTGTGCGACACTTTCACAGCCTCGTTACCATTTCTATGCATATGCAATGTTCGCTGTATAAAAATGGAGATATTGTCATGTTTACCGTTTTTCAGGTACATTGATATAAATGTATATGATTATTTATCAATTTGTTCACTAAACATTGTGATTTGAGGAGCAGTATTTGAGTGTCTAGTTTCGTAATTCATACAGCCCTACTGATCTCACCGGAGGTACATAATATAGGCATCATTATAATAAATATAGATACAGATACATAGGACTAACCAGTTACCAAATTAGCAACCGAAATTACTGATATTCCCTGTAACGCCTCCAACTAAGCTAAATTGCTTGTGTTAGTTCACGTTGGTTGTGTAATAAGGTTTCGAACCAGTTACCTCTCGATCGTAATTCCGACTCCTTAACCACCAAGCTACCGACCATTAATCTATTGCAACTATAACAGACTAAATTAATAACCGGATCACAACGTGCCTATTATAGCTATTTAGCGGCAATTTCGAGCTATTTTCAGTAACGAAGAGCTTGCTTTTAGCTGATTGCTTTGCAGTTTGATACTAATTAAATTATATTTTAGTTCAGTTAGATAAACGGTAGTGTTGTTACTAAAGCCATATGTTAGTTGAAAGGCTTTAAATCCTTTCATGTTTAAATTCTGTTGCTTGGTTTTCGATTCTAGGAATTTAATTATAGACTTCATGATTTATTCAGTTAGACGCGCTGAATGGTGTCATGGTCAGGCCAATGGGGCAATCGAATGGAATCAAGAATATCAAATGCAATAGGTACTGTGTATTGCCTCTATGGCGTGGCGGTAGTGAATGCCCCTCCTTCCACATGTGGATCGAGATTGTGGATTCAAGTGGAAGGAGCCGTGAATGCGACTGCTTCGGAGGCGCGGGTTTGATCCCCGCTTAGTGCAAATATTTGCATGCATGAATATGGCTATTTGCATAGGTCTGGGTGTTTCTATACAAGGTGATTTTATAGTCGTTTTGAATAAAAATAATTTGGGTTCATTATCGATAGCAATATCGAGTGTTTCCACATTGTACCCACAAAACTGTACCCACAAGCTAAAATAATAATAATTATTCCTTATTCTACCTCCTGCAAAATTTCATTCCACATTCTACCCTGACGTATTGTAGATAGGCAATTGTTTATGATGTTCATCAGTACGGAAGACGGAAGACGCCGCAATATCACCTGGAAGTATTAATTTGGCGAAAGAAATCTTTTTTTTTTAATATGTATGGGAATAATGTTTCAGGTGAAAGGAAAAATGTATGGGGGTTGTAATTTTTTTTTCTTTCACCAAATTAATAGGTACTTCTAGATGATTTTGCTTTCAAAACTTTGCCCAAATTCTTCTTTTCCGAAACGACTATAAAATGTATGTATTTACAAAAAAAGTATCTAAGTATGTTTATCCGCATTCTAGATTCCATAACACAAGCTAGTTAAGCTTACCAGGGGTCTAAATAGCGTTGTGTAGAATGTTGTGGAATATTTATTTATTTATTATATACCTATATTTGTATTTATATACTTAGAGTCAGATAAAATTGTGAAAAACATTCATAAAGGATGAGATAGCGATAATAATATAATTTTTTAATTTAAAATTATGTGGAGTGTAACAAAGGGCGTACCAAAAATAATGTAATGAATGGATTCAATATCTTAGTTTAAGGTGATGTGGCTATGATAGCTATTTAGAATAAATATTATTAACTTACTAACTAGGTAGCTGATACATAGACTGAATTCTTGCTCCTCATTTTGAAGTAATCTTAACGCTTTAACCCTTATAATATATTATTAATATTTAGCTAATTAAACAAAAAGTTCAGGCATGAAAAGTTTTGCTGTTGTTACAGGGTTCGATATCCGCATTATTTCGTAAAACTATTCATAACATCTGGCCTATTCCACTACAACAACACAACAAAAAGGTCCAGCTATGTTTGTAACATGCTTAGGGGAACAATCGATATTAAATGAGTTAAACTTTTAAACTAATTAGACCTTTCAGACATTTTTGATTTACGAGTATGAACCATGTTTCTATTATTATAGGAATCAAACTATTACAAAAAAAATACATTACCTGTGAATTACTGAAGGGGTAGGTACAGGTGTATTAATACCCACATTTTGCCAACTGTAATCTTCGGTTCCACTTAATAGGGGGCGAGCCTATTGTCGTGAAGCAGATACTTAGTCATGGACTGTATGTTTACTGTCGGATGGGAAAACAGTCATAGGGCTGTTTTCCCATCCGACAGTAAACATAGCCCTTGGCCCTTAGTCGCCTTCTACGACACCCACGGAAAGAGATGGGGTGGCCCTACTCTATTCCATCGGAAACAAACACGGCTCCAAACCTAAAAGTGATTTTTTTCTTTCTATTGACAAAACGGATAATTACACATCATACAGTAAAGGCGACCAATAGTAATGCTTTTTGAGTGTTATTTTCGAAGCGTCACGACATCGGATCGTCGAACTAACTTTTAAATTCTCGCGTTACATGATATACAATAATAATAACGGGAATTAACGCGATCATGGTATAGGTATTAGTGCGAGAGATATGCTTTTGGCAATCTCACCTCCGGCAACCAAGGACCCAAGACGGCGTGCGTTTTAGTCGGTTCGAGTCCGACATAACCACCTCAACCGTCTCCGTGGGGGTGGTATCCGTGGGGATTTATCGCATGATAAAAAAAAAGGTATAGGTATAAGGTACGTATGTACTTATACCATGATCGCGTTAATTCCCGTTATTATTATTGTATATCATGTAACGCGAGAGTTTAAAAGCTGGTTCGACTCGACTGCATCGTCGGTTCTGCATTTTATCCCCATATCTAGACGGGTCCAGTCATTTTATAGGAACATCAATTCGTAAACTACTATATTTTGCTGTGTAGAATGACTCCTCCGAATTGTCAATTTTCGTAATCCAAGCTACGTCACTGGTGATGATGTTTGCTTACAGCGTTTGATAGCTGGCTAGCTACAGTGTGCAGGCCCACTGGCATCCATTGTTCATTCGGCAATAACGCTGCGCGATATATCTCTTGCACCTCACCTCACTATATGGGTACTTCCGTTGAAGTAACTGAATTTGACTTTGATCTTAATCCTATTAATATTATAAGTGTGAAAGTTATATTTATGGGAATATATTCCCATGGGTCGCGGAAATGGGATCAAAGTTCCACGCAGTTGAAGCTGCAGATAACTGCCAGTTGGACATAAAATTGTGCATTTTTGCATTTTAGTTTAGAGAATATCCACTCCAAATTAGTGCAGTAATCGGCTGTTTAGTTAAACACAAATGGATTCGTTTCCATGTCCCGGCTGCGGCGAAAGACTGGCTGGTCTTATGAGAAAGAGTTCTTTGACAACTAAGTTATTGATGCATACAAAACGTGACCAGCATTATAGACAAATCCATTTCATGTGTAATGTTTGATTTCACTATCCTATATATAGAAAGAATAAAATGGCCAATTCGGTTCCAACTGCAGTTGAACCAATAAATGTTTATTGGTCTTCTATTCCAGTATAGAAAATAGAATTTCTGTGTTCGATGAGAATTAAACTCATAAATTTAATGGTCTAACGATGTGATCTATCTATAGAACTTCGATTTATCTGGTCGGTTGTGGAGGTCAAATAGCAGGCGCTTCACAGAAAATATCAAGTTTCCAACGTTACGCATTTAGAGGAAATTCACAGATTAAAGAAAACCAGAGCAATATAGCATTGAACACGATCGAGTAACCGGGAATGTCTCCCAATGTGGTTGCTCCGCGCAATATTTCCGCACTCGCAGATTGCATTTCATGACATTTCATATATCATTTTCATCTCAGTGATATTATGGTATTTCGTAATTTGTTATTATGAAACTTTAGTACATTATTATTGACATTTTGGATTAACAGAATGTATGGGGGAACCAACAAGGCCTCCTAG
The DNA here is from genome assembly GCA_914829495.1 of Eilema sororculum. Taxonomy (NCBI): domain Eukaryota; kingdom Metazoa; phylum Arthropoda; class Insecta; order Lepidoptera; family Erebidae; genus Eilema; species Eilema sororculum. Next base: position 9,548,261 of record OU618532.1, read on the forward strand.
ACTTACGGCTTAACGTGCTCTCCAAGGCATGGACAGGTCTCAATGTGTTGAAAACTAATTACCCATCTTATCGTTGCCTAGATGAAGTTGCAATTAGCTAACCTTCTCGGTTCTGGCTGTGTAACACATTAAATATGAAATTATGCCTATTAAAACCTCAGCCCGTCACGTGCAAAGCAATTCTACCATGCCATACCACCTTTTATTTTCTGAATGTGACTAGTTTATTTCAGTTTTATTTTACTCAAACTTATTCAGCCCCTCCCCCCATAACTGCCAGAATATATCTTCACTGAAACTTGAACAATTTGGAACAATACGTCGTGTGTAGGTCTTTACGACCGTAACTTTGCAACAGTAATGCCAGTACAAACTTTTTACTGCCCTTCCTTATCTTCTAAAATGGTTTGAATTACATTATAATTGATATTTTATTTTAATTGACGTTAATTAAGTCTTCGTTCCGAATCCAATCTTACTCATTCTTCAGAAGGCAATGGATAAGGTGCTATGGTAATAATTGACTAAATTATGTAACTAAAATAAAATAACATAAGACTTATGACGTAATTATGCAATGTAATTAGGCTAATAAATTGAAGTCTTTGGTGCTTATAATATATGTATGCAAGCTCTCCTGAACCTGAAACCTTCAGCTTATCATCATGCGATATGAAGACTTATCAACCTGTCCTTAAAAAAAAAGTAAGTACATCTATAATTTGCGAGGAAATCCATAATTACCCTTGAATTCCATCATCAAAATTGAATCTTGATAAGAATGAGATCGATTGACTGATTGTACATCCAAAACATCCTATTCAATCAATAAAATTAAGTAATAATTGCATGAAATTTATAAATGACGAGGTTTGGAGGTAACAATAATATTGATTATAATAATACAGAACATTAAAGAAATTAAGAACCAGAACATGCTTTCTGGAGATCAGCTTTTAAAAAGGACAGTGTCATTCGTACAGGCGTGTGAGGTTCCAATCCCGAAGGAAGAAGGTCCCAATAACCCAAGCATGTTGATATTGTAATTTGGTATTTTCAAAAACTTCCACTCACCTTATTTTCTTGCTGCTCATAACGTTAGTAATGTGGGCACCAGTTTTCGGGTCTGTCTTGAATTTGTAACAGCACAAAGTTAGGGTACATTTTCAAAGTTCATATTAATTATTTGACATTTACTAATGGTAGATTATTAACATGAATTTAGAATGTCTCTTACTACCATTTAATTCATATTATATCTAAAGCAATGCTTCTCTATACACAATGTTGGACGTAGAGAAAAAAGTTAAGTAAAGAGATTTCTCAGATTGCTTACGCGTGCTAGAGCCACATATTAGGTGGCAATGCGAAAAACAGCTAACACTTAGATCAACACCCGCAACTTTAACGTCTGACCTTGCGCTTTATTAATTGTCATTGCGTTACATAAGCTCACTGGAATCTGAATTCGTTTAAAACTAAACGGATGCTTGGGGTAAGAGAGATTCGAGGTATAAAGACACTAACATTTCTGCTTCTATCAAGTTCCGTTGTAAATTGATCACTTTTAGTCTGGTGCTGTTACAAAGTATTGATGGGCTTAGATTTCTGAGAAGCATTATAGGTACACCGACTTTTACCTTTATTTTTTGAGTTGGCAATCCAGGAGCATTGAGTGATTCTAAAAATTCTACGGGATAGTTGGTAGATTCTTCTTCTTCCATCACTCTATTGATGGAGATGTATTCTACAATGTATCCCGAAACTGAGCTTTCAGTGTTTATTGCTGCTGCCTGGTCGTTCCTCGGTGTAAAAGTGTATCACTCATAAAGCCTATTATTTGTTCTCGTTAGATATTATTTTTCCATTTTCTGATGCTATCGATGACATCGTGGTCTCGAATCGATGACACAGTGCAACATAGGTTTTCATTTAAAACATTTTTTTCTTGTACAGTCAACGACAAAAGTCTAATTTGTTGATCACTGTGGCCCCTATATCTCACATAAAATAATTAACAAAACATTAAATATATGAGCTCTGTCATCTGAGAATCACATAACTACTTGTACATCAAAAATTGATGCATGTATTTCAACTTCAAAAACGATTTGTAAATATTGCAGTGTTAACTGTACCTGTGGATATACTCATAAACTGTTCCCAATTTCAAGAATTAAATTAGAAAATTCTTCAGCATTTTCACTGTCTCCGAATCGGGCTCGCATATTTATAGTTAAATGCATCGGGATAATGCAGTTCCATGATCTAGAACTCTTTATGCAGACTCTTACTTCGTCAGCCCTTGAGCCGCGTGGTATAATGGGGAGAGTCTGACAAAAATCGCCACAAAAAACTACTGTAGTACCACCCATGGTCTGGTTATTTTGCTTTATATCTCGTAATGTTCTATCAACAGCTTCAATGACCTTACGGTTTGCCATACTGCACTCATCCCAAATTATAAGATTACAATCACGCAAAACCTTAGCTTTATCGCTGTTTCCAGAAATATTACAGACAGGGCTCTCTGTTCGGTCTAATTCAATCGGAATTTTAAACATAGTATGCTCAGTTTTTCCTCCTGGCAACAAAGTAGCGGCTATGCCTGATGAAGCCACAGCGAGCGCTATTTTACCTTGACTGCGTACCTTCGCCAAAATAACGTTGGTGGGAAAAGTCTTTTCGGTGCCACGTCGACACGGGGAGCATCTACAAATAGTGTTTCTCCTAAGTAACTATCGACGCTATGACACACACGATCGAATATTGTACGCTGTTCCGCGGTTAGTCTTGAGACATTACTCCTTAAAATTTCGGTCTATTCCGTTGAATCATAGTTTGTCTCCGTCACATAATCTGTATTAAGGCGTTCATTACTTAGCGCTGGCTTGGGCATGCCATATTTTGAAATAAAATTGTTGGAACCTCATTGTTTAAAAGTGATTTTGCAAAAGCATCAGCTTGACGTAGTTGGAAGAGTGGTATGTCTCGGGTTTTCCATACGCTCCATCATATTTTCTGGATTGATGTAGACTCTTTGTCCTCCTTCAAGATGGACGTCAAGGTGAATAACCGGTGGATGTCTTTCGTGTATTGGAAAACTTAAGATACGCTAAACTGCCTCAGAAGAGCTAATATATCGGCTAGATTGATATCTTGTAACTTCATCGTTTGTTATTATTTGAGAAACCCACTGTTGGTTGATCGATACCCTTGTTCACAAATATTGGATTAATTCGATACTGTTGCATATTTCCACGCTTGAAATATTCTGGATAATACCGGTGAATATGGTACCACCCATTTATTATCCAAAACTATGTCTTGTCCATTGTAACCTTACATTAGCTGTAAAGTCACCTTGTAGTAGTGATCGTCGACGGTAGAGTGAATATCCGTTTTCCCCCGATATTGTATGCTCTGTAAGTGCTCGAGGGTATTTTTTAGAGCAATGTCCGTCTTCATACAGGGCGAACTCCTGTGTAAAGAGCCACATAGTCCGTGAACCATGTGAGTCTTTACAATTTAAAAAAGCAAAGTCTTCATTTTGATTTGGAAATTTGTCACTTATAATTTTGTCGGTAGCGTCAGGTCTAATCTTTTCTTCTAACCATAGTAGTATGTGGGCATGAGGCAGACCTCGTTTTTGCCACACGACGCTATACATATAACAAAGGAATGACCCATTTTTATCTTTGGTGATTAAGTCAATCATTAGCTTCAGTTTGAGGTGAAATACCCGAGCTAATAAGTCATGCCTGTCGTAAGATGCCTGACCAGAAAAAAGTTCTTGTGATCTTTCAATTCACCTTGGGTTAGTAACGTAACAAAAGGCGTCCTACGAACGTTCATGCACATAACGTTGACCTCCGATGAAGTTTGACGGTAACATAACCAATCGTCCCATATGCTCCACGTATCTATCTTGGTGCATTGCTCTCGCAGGTGCGTGTATTCCTCAGTACGCAACCGTGTCTGATTGTAGATGATGATGATGACCGTGATGTAAACCAACCGTTCGGTCTCTATTTAGGCATACATATCCACGATAAACTAAGAAAATAATGCCCGAAATCATTGCAATAAATTAAAACAATTCTGACGTATTTACGGATTTAGAGACAAAAGAATTCATCTTCAGACGGTTTGTATTTTTTACTACAATCTAATAAGAAACACGTAGTACGCTCTGGTCATTAGCTTGTATGAATGCAGAATAATAAATCTGTCTATTTTAAGCTGACCTCTTACTTCTTTAGATCCTGTGTTATATCGCTTTGCACCTGAGGTCAGATAATCTGGTATGTGTTAAAAGTTTCTTTGTGGTAACATTGAAGTCGTTTTAATTTTATTTCCTTTACATGAACTTGATAACAAGTTTCTTATTGATTTGACTGATTTTTTATAGCATTTTTAATGCTACTTCGAACTTTAAAGTTAGCACTAAAAATTCTATAAAAAATTCAGTCAAATATTCGGGCGGAGTCATCAAAATTCAATGTTTAAAAATGGTTGAAAAATCATTCATTGTTTCCAACAGTTCGTAAGAATGTTGGTAGATGGCACCACGGTCGCCCTTAAAGACGGATATAAAGAGAAGGAAAATTTGAAACGAATCAGGTGTGGCTCAATAACTCAGTTGGAAGAGCATTCCCCCTGTAAGGGAAAGGTCGTGAGTTCAAGTCTCACTTGAGCGTTTCATTTTTTCCGATGTTTTTCGAATTTTTTATTGTTTAGAATGCTAACTACTTTTTAATGCAGTACAACAAATTCAAATACTGGAAAGAATTTGAATGGATTGTATAAATGTGATAGTAGTGAACATAAGTATACAAATGAAAATTAAACGCAATTGGGATCTTGCCCATAAATACACCCATTTATTGAATAAAGACAATATTTTAATTACATGATACTTATTTTTAATCCCAAGGTTATTAGTAACAAAATCGTAGGAGAGTTATTCTTCTATGTTCCCAATATACATGGTCCGTACCTGAAACAAGGCCATTTTAGTACGTGCTTCACTCGTACCCTGAAATTACCTTGTGAATGGACTGAGAAAATTAGCACATTCACCAACAGTCACTATGCCGTTATGTCGTTCTACCACGATTCCATTTAACGTAGTTACGTTATATGGAATTTTTCATCGAGTAGGATAAGACTGGGGTAGCTTTGCTGGCAAAAAGCATCTTGGTAGCATTGAGACTACCCATTTGCGAGTTTCGAAATTCTCTAATATGAATCATCGTCATCACCTTAGCGTTTGTTCTGGTCGCGTCCGAGGTCTTCACCCGGTACCCGAGTTGCACTGGCACGGGCAGCTGTAACGATTCGGATGAAATTTTATGTATAGTTTTCAATGCTTCCTTAAGTTTAAAAATAGAATTAGAGCTAGTTACTGTTGGTACATGCGCTGTTTTAATGGGCGCAATGATGAAGTATGTCGGGTCCGTAAGTGAATTAAAAAAATATTTTACTAATTTTTGTCGCAGTCCAGAACTCATAAATGCATGCTTATTTTGGATTCAATTAAAGTGTTAAGTATCTAAAAAAAGAGTATTGTTATGATTATATGAGTTCTGTAAAATATTGTGAAAGTATGTATTGGCAAGTATGTAACATAACATAACATAACATAAACTCACGCCTGTATTCCCCGAAGGGGTAGGCAGAGGTGCTAGCACCCACATTTCGCCAGTTTATGTTTAGGTCCCAATGTAATAGGTGGCGAGCCTATTGCCATTAACCGGACACTTATAAACCTGCGATAAATACACACATAACTTCGAAAAGCATCGAAAAGTCATTGGTGTGTGCCATGGTAAACCTGGGATCGAACCCGAGACCTCGTCTCAGCAGTCCATTACCCATACCACTAGGCTACCGCTACTTATAGTAAGTATGATAACACTAATAAATACTTGTTCACTAATGTTATCCAAAATAAACTTTTTAATGGTTGGATTGATAAATTATAAGTCAGATTCAATTGAAAAAAACAGGAAATTCAGAATTTGGAGGCGTTTCATAACAAGGATTTTGCGGAGTTTGTGGACTGATTGATGTACATTAGAGTAACAAGTCACACAGGATGACGTATGACATGTACTGTGTACTGTCACGCACAGCAGAGATAAGGGGACTTGAGCCCTCCTACATTTTAGAAAAAGACAACGTAGATACCTACGGGTGAATGGGAGATAGGTTATAGAGATAAATGGCTATGCATTTCGAAAGTTGGACCCTGCAACTTAGTTAGCTGAAATGCCCTCGACGTCGTACGCTGTGATTCATTTTATGGTGGAACCACATTTCGTTTTGTGTTTGGTATTTCATATGCGGTTAGGCTTCATTTGCCTAAATATTTGTTGTATGAGCGAATAACATAAAGGCTATAGGCGATTTACACTTGCCGCCGAATATAATATATCAAACATAGGTAGGTAAGCGTTTTTTCTACGCGTTATGCGCTTCGTCGTCGTATGCGGTCGAAGAAGGGGAATATTTTTTTAATATTCGCACAAATATTAGTCGTTGCAGGTGAGGATGATTTGTGATCTGAAGATCTTTGCAGGACATCACATACCTACATCTGTACTACTTACTGTACTAAACCTACTATTATTATAATTATAAAAGTTCACATCTGTTGTCCCCCTCCCAGTTGACCAATTGTAGGTAGTTGTTATTCAATTGTTCTGAAATAGTGTATAATTTAAAAACTGTACACAATTTCAGACGCAAAAACTACGGAACGGATGTTAATGCGGTTATTTGTTCGAAAGGTTTTACTTACTTACTTTAAAAGCCTTACGTTTGATCGTAATTGGTTGAGATTATGAAAAATAATTATATTCTTATGATACTAAACGGAGATAAAAGCAAACTTCGCGTCCGCGGCCAAAGGTTTGTTTGGTAATACGTAGAATGGTTCTGATGAACCTTAATATCAAATACAATATCGATTACCTAACAATATGAGCCCGCTGCTTTCGACCTCTACGACGGTTCATGCAATTTAGTCTGCACGCATTTGTGTATGTCTTGTTATCTGATGCACAGACAGGTACATACACTCTTAGACATTTCCTGCAGCCAAGTTTTTCCAGGACAGGAAAATTGTCCACAAGAGTATAAGTGTTGTCATACGTGTAAACAACATTCCTATGTGCAGCATTCATATTAATAGCTGAAGCTTGAATAGCTAGAAGCGTGATCAATAAAATGGCTAAAAATGAATAAAATAAGCAATGATTATTTTTGTCACAACAATTATGGTTTTGCGTTTCATATAATAATAAGTCACGGGTCCACTTTCGGTCTCCTTGTGACGCCCCTGATGATGCACATGTTCATACGCTGCGGTAAACGCTCGGCGTCAGCATCACCGTCAGCTTGTTGGTCCCATAAATTTAAAAAAAAAGATACTTACAAAGCAGCATTTTCAATAAAAAAGAGTACCGTCGTAATAGAACGTCATTAATGCCGACTAATTGAGTTTCGTGGACAGTTTAAAAGAAATTTATTACTGTTTTAGCTCTCCGTTCGAATCACTTAATTAAGCGTTATCGTTACATTATATGCCTTTCTGATAATCAAACGGAATTACGAAATATTGTAGCAACTAGGTATTATTGATTGAATAGTCTTATACATACATAGTCATGGCTTTTCGCCATTAACGGAGTTCACAAAGGCGAATGAAAGAAAAATAAGATTGTTTTATTTAATTTATTTAGGATATACACAGTAAAACATCACTACCTCTCTTAGTCTTATATAACACTAGCTGTTCCCCACGGCTAGCGGCTCCGCACGCTTGGATGTCGCTTATTACATAGTGTTGTAAATTTTAGCGCTAAGAGTCGAGTGTTGAGCGCTGAGTAGACACTCTACTCGCCTCTCATTTGTCTCGCTACTCACCTCTCTGTATCTCTACTTGACTTGCCTCTCTATTCAACTCTCTACTTGACTCGTATTCCACTCTGTACTCTACTCTATACTGGTCTCTCTTTTTGCCTCACTACTTGATACTCTAATCATCTCTGTGTTCCACTCTCTACCCGAAACTTTACTCAATTCTGTACTGGACTCTCTACTAGACAGCCTACTCGTCTCTCTGCTTGCCTCTCAAGAAATAACGTAAGATGACTTATAACTTCTTGGTGCCAGGCCCACGTATTGATGCCAACGTTGAGGTGACCTGGACCTCACATCCCAAATGCAATGTCGGGTAACCTCTACGTTGGCTTCCCCGTTTCTATTCTCATTGAACCTAGATCCTTGGGAGTAGTAGTGAGGTGCTGGTGCACCCTGCACAGTGGTTAAAAGACTCAAGAGATCGTCTGACCACCCGAGCAGCCCTGGTAGTAATCACTTGTAGATGGATGTTAATTACTCAACATATCCAGAACAAATCGAATACATAGGGAAAAAGAACTTACAGGGGGAATGCCTTGACCACTACCGAGACACGCCCGATGTGATTCAAATTTCCCAATTTATACGTCTTTATGGCGACGGTGGAGTGAAGGGAAAGACTGCGGGTTCGAGTCCCGTCCGAGATGATTCTTCTTTTTCCCTATATATTCGATTTGTATTTTTTTTTATACCACTTAGGTGACAGACAAGCACACGGCCCACCTGATGGAAAGTGGTTACCGTGGCCTATGGACGTATGCAACACCAGGGGCGTTACACTCGCGCTGCCTACCCTGAAGAAACCTTCTAATGCCCCTCTTGAAGAACCCCATATTGTAGTCGCTTGGGAAAACCGTGGCAGGGAGTTCATTTCACAGCTTGAGCGTACGTGGGATGAAGTTCCTTTCATACCGCACGGTGCGCACCGTATTTGGATGCAATGTGTGGGGATGAATTCCCTGTCTATGGCGAGCGCTGCGATGATAGAATGTAGCTGTGGGCATCATGTCAAATAATTCATCTGAGCACAAACCATTATATAGGCGGTAAAAAACACACAGTGAGGCGAAGTCCCTCCTGAGGCTGAGAGGTTCCACATCGCCTGCGAGTATGGGACTGTCGACAAGCCTCAACGCACGACTTTGCACCGAGTCGAAAGGGTTAAGCTGGCGTGCGGGCGCTTCGGCAAAAAGATGACAGCAGTACTCCATGTGGGGTCGAACCTGTGCCTTATAAAGGAGTCGCTGCCCCGCAGTGAAGTACTGCTTCGCCCTGTTAAGAACTCCAAGTTTCTTTGATGCCAGCTTAACCTTGTCCTCTAAATGACTGTGGTACTGGACGTCACTTGAAACGTCGAAGCCTAGGATCCCGATACTCGGGGCAATGGTAAGCCGTGTGCCCAGGGTCTTGTAGTTAACATACTTAATGCTGTAAAAAATCATTCAATAGTTTGGGCGGAGTTATCAAAAATCAATGTTTAAAAATGATTGTAACATCATTCATTGATTCCGACAGTTCGTAAGAAAATCGGTAGATGACTCCACCGTCGCCTTAAAGACATATAAGATGGGAAATTTGAATCACATCGGGCGTTTCTCGGTAGCCGAATTGGTCAAGGCATTACCCCTGTAAGGGAAAGACTGCGAGTTCGAGTCCTGCCCGAGATGATTCTTCTTTTTCCCTATGTATTCGATTTGTATAGTTAGCATACTTAATGCTACTTAATGCTGTAAAAATTCATTCAATTCCAGAACATCTAAGTGATTCTGGATGATATTAAATTTGGTCTATAGAGTATAGTCTGGGATAGCACACAAATACTAGTTATTCATCCCAGTAAACGTGGCATAGATCTTAAATCAAATTTTTCATATAAAGTAAGTCGCAGACAATGGCTAGTACATCATATTTTTTGAAGAACAAACGTCACATTGAACGCCAGTTTTGAATTTTTTGCATAGCAATACTAATGAAAGTCATAACCATTAATAGAAAACCTAATCATAATTAATCGACTAATTACAAAACGTTGTAAGTCAAAAAATATTAAAAATGGCACGTTTAGCCATATAATAAGGATAATAGAAGTGAAATTTTATGTCAAATCATAACACTTTGGACTACAGTACTTGGCATTCATTTGAAAAAGGAAGTACTTTAGATCGAACGAAAGGGCTGATATTGGAGGAATAAAAAATGCACACTTGGGGTATGTATTGCCTCACCACACGGTCTGCTTCAAAGTGGAGAGTCTCCTAGGTGAAACGCCTAGATGATATACCTAGCACTATTTGTTCGAGTACAATGTCAATAACCTTCAGTTACAATTGGATGTAGTCTAAACATTAAAGTACCCACCAGGGTCTATCTCCCCACCAAGATCTTATCAAACTGAATCGAACCCACCTGCTAAGTAGCTTTCCTTTTGGGTGGCTTGAGAGGTCAGTCGGCTCAACCTCACCTCCGGCCTAGCACCACGGCCCACAGTCGGCGTGCGGTTTTAGTCAGTTCGAGTCCGACATATGCTCCCTTTCTGCTGGCTCAGGCAGGGGAGGTATCCGAGGGGATTTCTACTCCAGAAATAAGAGGGGTCAGTCGGCAATAGTCGGGGAACGGAGGAGGAAAACAAACCCCAGTTCCAAGGTGCAAAATTTAGAAACACTGGAATTCAGTTGAAAAGATAGTAGATTAAATTTGGTTTAAACAATGTCATGAAAATTTTGTTTGAACTCATCTGTTACAGTTGTAATTCTACTACTTGCATCAATACCTCTGAACACATATTCGCAATCGTCGCGATCGAGAAATACAACAAGACGAAGGACAAACGCGACGACGGCGACGCATCCTTTGGAGAGATGGATCACGCCCCTGGATAAAATTATGCCATGCGAGGAATGTCCTGCATCCTACCGTCCAGTTTGCACCAATCAAAATAGAACCTATTTGAACGTCTGTCGTTTGCTCTGCAGAAAAAAAAAAGATGAAAGATTTGTCAGATATGGGATATGTCTTACGTTTTGATAGAAACAATTGTATTAATGTACTTCTTTGCTTCAAAGATATTATACCAGGTGAATTAAACTATTCCTATAATATTCTGTGGGTAAAAATAATACTTCCTAATTTTCAGTTCTTCATTAAATTAATTTGAATATCAAGCTTTTTAGCAATTTTTTAATTCGATAACAAACCCCTTACTAATAGTGTTAAAAAAGCTTTTAAAAAAGTACTAACTGAAGAATAATTTGATGAACTGGCTTCAGAATTTAGACTACGGTAACACAGAAAACCTTTTAGGTTAATGTTAAATACTTCTCCCGGGATGCGGGTTGGGTAACCACCACGTTGGCCTTTCCGTTTTTTCCCTCTTTGGACCGCGGTCGTGGGGTGCGGAAGCGAAGGGGTTGGTGCACCCCGGAGAACGGCTAACACACTCCCACCTTAGTTCTGTTAGCCGTTGACGAATAACCCAACGGCCGACCTCATTGTGCGAGGAGGTCGTGAGATAGCGCGCCTGCAAGGCCCCAAAGAAGGGATCCGCAGGATTCCTTCCATCTCAATAGCCCTTTTGAGGGCTACCCATCGCACACAGTATTCCTCTGCTCTCAGAGGGGACAGGGGAGAGGCTTGGGATCCATTGGATCCAGGGGCGGGTCAGCCCACTGCTCGCGCAGGGGCTGACAGGCACTCGTGCCACCGTCGGTGTTGGGAGAGTTGGCTGCTCCCCTAGATATCGACAACGACCTGAGAGCTAGCTACAGTCAGGAACGCCGGTATCCTGGAGGCCGCAAGCTTGCCTTAATTGGCCGGCCCACGACAAGGAAAACTCTTAAAAATCCGACAACGAAGTCGATTAAAACCTGTGGACACCATGGGGACCTCCACAGTATGTACTCCGCTTCTCGGAATGAGCGTCACCCGGGAAGTGTACCCTTTCGTCTCATGGTCGTGGGAACACTATGTCTGATTCTAATAAACATGAATGAGTGACGTTGTAGTTCTGCCGAGTCCCTCCACCTCGGCGGCGCTCATGAAGAAACTGCACCATCACGCACGAGATTTTGCAAAAGAATACAATTTTAAATACTGCTGGTCCCTGAGCGGTAACATTTTCTAGCACAAAACCGATGGAGACAAACAAACTGCTCATATCGTCCGAAAAAGCACTATAAGATTTGCGTAAGAACATGTGACTATCTTCCTTGTTTATGGTTTCCGCACATGATATTTTTCCGAGATCATTATTTGATCACAGGTGTTGTTTTAAGTTGTATGTTTGTTACTTATCCTATTTATCTGAAAAAAAAATTTAATCATAGTAAATATAATAAACTAGCTTTTGCCCGCGGCTCCGCCCGCGTGGATGTCGGTTCCCGGCAATTATTTTTTCTCTACATACAAACCTTCCCTGGACTTCCACCAATAATTCAAGGCCAAAATTAGCCAAATCGGTAAAGGCATTGTTGAGTTATAACATTGCAACGAAAAGTGGCATTGATTTTTATATATGTAGATTATGTGACTGCAATACAAACACACACACACACTTACTCAAATATAAACACACTTACAATAAATTACTTTTTAAACCACACTCACAATCCCACTTATCATTACAACCACTTACATATTATGTTATATTCCTAAATTATATTCAACTGTATCTATTCCTCTTCTCCTGCAGACCCTTTTCGAAACCCTTTCACAAGTTAATAATAGTGTTAATCAATGGCTAACATAAATTATAAATTATATAAATAAAGAACTAGACTCAGACCCTCTTTTTCGGTCATTTATGTGTAACCCAGAGGAACACATCTAGCCCAATATCATTGCGCCCTAAAAGTGATTCATGTAAATATATGTAGCATCACTAAAAACTTTGACCAATTCTGCGCAATGTTATCGATGTCAAAAGTCAAATAATCATATTTACTGAGTGTTGGCTTCGCAAAGCTTACACTATACTTTTCTAGAAGGGTACATAGCACACCCGTCTACATCCGTACTGAATCAAAATGATGATATAGTTAAATACACAAATAAAAACATCTTACATGCACCAAAAGTCAACCTTATTTTAAGGGTGGTAGCTGCTTAGTCTGCCAGATTGATAAAGATGTAGGTATTGTGGCAATTTACCGATCACCGTCGCTTGCTGCTACTGTGGACCATAATAATTTCTTAGACGGCTTAAACAATGTGTATATTTCCTTAACGACTGAACACTCAATTCTTATAGGCGACATGAATATTGACATACGTCCAAACAGCACTGATACCCTATGTGCAGAGTATATAACAGCCAATGCATCATATGGTTTCTTTCCTACATATACTTTCCAAAATGTCTGGATCACATCTTCATCAAAACAAAACTCCTCTCTACGACACTAGTATTAGAATCCCACACCCCAATAGCCTTGTTTTTGGACCTACCACAACAAAGCCATAATAAGCATCAATGCTACCAAAAAACTCACATCAATTACTTATCTATAAAAATCGTATCTATAAAAATGTCTCAATAGTTTTTTCCTACGAGCCACATAAAAGTTATCGTCATAATATGCATGAGTACGCCACCTATATACATCTCTAGAGTTGTTAAATGCACGCAACAAACTAAACAAATAGAATAAACAATGGCAATCACAAAGCTTTCCAATCCTAAACACAAATTTAATCGTTAGAACCAAAACAACATATTTTACCAATACAAAATAAAAAGCATGAACGTATTATTCGAAATTCGAATGCCCGAGCGAATTCGAGCCAAAGTTTCTTCGCGTTGAAATCGAATAACCGCATCAACTCCCGCGCTAACTTTTGTATGTGAGTTGAGTGTCGTCCTGCCTAACAATGTTGCACATTCACCGACCTACTCATTATGTGAAAACTGAAATTAAACTGTATGGTATAGGTACAGGAATTAAAACCACTGCATCATTATTATATTAGCATAGTTCCCGGTTACATCAGGGGCTTGCATCTCTGCTTGGGGTCTACTTACTTCCTAGTATGAACAGTGTTAGTTTTTTGTACTGTAGGCATTGTACACCAATAAAATAAAAACATTCTATTGATACAAAATTTGCCGCTGCTTCCATCATGAATAGTTAACATACACTAAAATATTCATGACGTAATTACGTTATTAGTGTACGTCAGAAAATGTGTACCAATGCTGACCAACGGTCCAGCAATTAAAAACTTGGCTGTCAATTTGTATGCCACGCCTGCGAGTTCAACTTTAGTAGGGCCAATTTTCCGCAGATTTCGACGAAGTAAAACTTTTCGACTTTTCTAATACTCCCAGGGACATCAACAACTTAGTTTCACAGGTTGTTTATAACTATATTAAAATTAGTATGTGATCATAAATAGCTTGTGTACTTCGTATTCATAGTACCCAGATTTTGACTAGGCATATCTGGAGGATGATTTCTCTATCACACAACCGCGCTGATCTAGAGATTGATATTGATTTTCAGAGTGGTGTAAACGGGTAGTTACAGTTTAGATATTTTAGATACAGGAAACGGTTTTAACTACTCTGTAAAGGTACCAAACTGTCAGTTTTATATGCAATAAGAACATAACAAAACTGATAGAAGTCGATTTTAACTGGGGAGAGCCATCTTTTTTTTAATGTGTTAAGTAAAAACCAGGCACAGTAAGTAGGATGATAAGTAAGCAGTAGAACATTGCAAAATCAAAGTCGAAAACATTTTATTCTGTATAACACCATTAAAAGGGTATTTATAAAACGTCAACAATGTAATATTATAATATAAAAACAAGCAAATGGACCACCGACAGCTAGTTAGTTAGTTAGTTAGTTTACCTGGGCCGTTCCGCACTTAGCCTCTTGATTGGGCCATTGTGCGTATCATCTTACCTCTCACTCCAACCAACCTAGATCTTCCCAAAAAGCCAGCAGCCTTTTCAGGTTTCCACATGCTTCCCGGAGAGACGCTGGTGACTGGAGGAATTTCGCCCGTTGTTCGGCCACGCTCATGCACTCTGTAAGCACATGATGTGGCGTTTCTTCTGCCCCCATGCAACCTCTGCACAGGGGGCTGTCCGTCACACCTATTGTAAATAGATGCTTGTTTAGGGGACAGTGACCAGTCAAGATGCCTATGACTTTACGGATCTGGTCCCTTTTTAATCTAATGAGGTTTCGGCTAAACGTTTTTGATGCTACCGGAACTGCATTCTTTGTTTGCCTGCATCCTTCAATGTTTGTCCAATCTTCTTGATGGGTTTCTTCCGTATTTTTCCGCAGCCAAGTTTTGACCTGTGCTTGAGGTATAGGTAGTATTGGTTCCGGTCCATATACTGTTGCCCCTGATCCTCTCTTGGCCAATTCATCGGCTGCGTCGTTGCCGAGGGAGTTGCTGTGTCCCTTTATCCATTGCAGCGTGACCTTGTTTGTGTTTGCAATGGATTGGAGTGTATTGTGACATTCCAATATGAGGACAGAGGTTATGGTGTTGCTTTTCAGAGCTTGGAGTACGGATGCACTGTCTGATATGATCTTTATATCTAGATCTCTGACGTCTCTGGCGGCAATCGTCTCCGCCGCTCTCGTTATGCCAATACATTCAGCTTGGAATATTGTACTTAGCTTGTCCAGGGTGGTTGTTATTTTGATGTTTAGGTCATTCGAGAAGACGCCTGCTCCGGTACCATATGTGGTTTTAGAGCCGTCTGTGTATATCCTAACTTCTTTGACGCCAGAGCTGTCTCTTTTTTCTTCAGTAAGTTGGATATGATAGTTCCTTTCGAAGACGTGGTGACATGGTATTCTGTCTACGGGCGCCTCAAGAAGTGGTATCTTCTTTAGGATTCCCTGTAGAATTTTTGAATGCTTTGTTCCAGTATTCTCTTTCCAGAGCCCATTACTTTTCAGTCTTAAGGCTGCTGCCTTGGCCTCCTCCTGTATGATTAGATGCAGCGGTCTCAGGTTTAGGAGGTGCTCTAGTGCGGCTGATGGAGTGGTTCTCATGCATCCAGTGGCTGCTGTACTCGCTAGGCGTTGTAGACTCTGGAGCTTTTCTTTCACAGTGATCAGTTCTGTTCTGGGCCACCATACAACTGATCCATAGGTTAGAGAAGGCCTGATAATTGCCGTATACAGCCAAAGTGTTATCTTTGTGTTGAGACCCCAGTTCTTACCAACGAGTCTTCTGCATTGCCAAAAAGTTATGCAGGCTTTTTTCATTTTAGCATTTATGTGGCTAGTCCAATTCAACTTATTGTCAAGTATGATGCCCAGATATTTAACTTGAGTTGTTAGGGCTAGTTTGGTATTAAATAGTTTTGGTAGTTGGAGTTCTGGTAACTTTCTTTTGTTGGTGAAAAGGATAAGTTCTGTTTTTTTCGGGTTTACTGATAATCGGTGTTCTTCGCACCATTCTTCCACAATCTGAAGGGCTGAGCGCATGACTTTGCATAGCACGTTCTCAGCCGTTCCGCTTATTAGTATTGCAAGATCATCCGCATACCCGATGGTGGTGTATCTTCTCTCATTTAGTCTCTTTAGAAGACTGTCTACTACTATGTTCCATAAGAGTGGTGATAGGACGCCTCCCTGGGGGCATCCTCTGACTACCTTTGCTCTTGTGGTGGTGTTACTCATCACTATCTGGACTGCTCTTTTGCTTATCAGCTGATTGATCCAGTCCCTTATGGCTGGTTCTACCTTACGCTTCCGTAAGGCTTCGTTGATGCTGCTGTGTACCGTTTTGTCGAAAGCCCCTTCTATATCTATGAAAGTAGCTAGTGTTGAGGCTTTATTTGTGATAGCCGATTCTATCTTGTGCACTACCATGTGTAGTGCGGACTCTGTTGATCTACCTTTCCTGTATGCATGTTGCTGAGGATGTAGTGGGTTGTCTTTTAGTGTTCCATCCCTTAGGTATCGATCTACTAGTCTCTCCAACGTTTTGAGGAGGAATGATGTGAGACTAATGGGCCTGAATGATTTGGGATGTGTGTAGTCCTCCTTACCTGGTTTTGGTAGGAAGACTACTTTTGCCTCTCTCCATAATCTGGGTATGTATTTGAAGGCAATGCAGGCCCTGTAGATTGGAAGTAGGTATTTTGCTATTTTTGTCAGTTGCCATTG
Organism: Eilema sororculum; assembly: GCA_914829495.1. Classification (NCBI taxonomy): domain Eukaryota; kingdom Metazoa; phylum Arthropoda; class Insecta; order Lepidoptera; family Erebidae; genus Eilema; species Eilema sororculum. The sequence goes on from OU618532.1 coordinate 9,565,329, forward strand.
TAGTAGTGCTGGGAATATTCCATCCAGCCCTGCAGACTTAAAGGGTTTGAAGGTTTTTATGGCCCACTCTATTTTGTCTGCAGTTACTACCTTGTCTGCGATTTCCCATTCTTGGGTTGTACACTATAGTGTTCTGGTGGCCGTGACCACCGACAGCATCGGAGACTCCGGGCCCGGGAAGCCCGTGCAGAGCGAAGGCGAACCGGACGTCGGAGGTCGCAGAACGACCTCCGTCCTCCATGAGCGCTGGCCTGGGGGTGACCGGTGGAGCCGCTTGTCACCCTAGCAGAAGCAGGCCGCGGCGGCTGCGCAAAGTGCGCCTCCCCGTAACCGGGGCTAGATGGGGACATTTTAGTCCCCACAACCCGAAGGGGGCCATCTCGAAAGAGATGGTCCTGGGTCTGTCAGGGTGCGAGAGATATGCTTTTGGCAATCTCACCTCCGGCAACCAAGGACCCAAGATGGCGTGCGTTTTAGTCGGTTCGAGTCCGACATAACCACCTCCACCGGCTCTGTGGGGGTGGTATCCGTGGGGATTTATCGCACGATAAAAATAAATAAATAAATAACCGACAGCATCGGGACGCAGCCCCGCCCTGTGAAGACTCCAGCAAACACTCAGGGGGTTTATATGTATAGTACAGGCTTAATATAGTAGAAGATGCAGCGGGAACGAGACCTGACGCCACGTGGGCGGAAAGAAATTGGCTGTGCGAAGTTCGCCGGATCAGCTAGTTAGTTATAAAATTGAATTTTCTTTTAGAGAATGATTAATTGGTGGACTTATTTGTTGTAGACAAATAGGCATGTCATTAAATATAAAAATATCACATACATTAAACCTAAAGTTGAAAAACGTAAGATATTGAAGTTATATTAAATCCAGTCAGAACATTTACTTGCTGAAACTGTTGTTTTGAAATTTGAAGCATGATGTTTTGAAGCAAGAAGGACAGCCTCTATGGCGTGACGGTAGTGCACGCGACTGCCACGCAGGGGGCGCGGGTTCGATTCCCGCTCAGTGCAAATATTTGTATGCATGAATATGGCTATTTGCATTGGTCTGGGTGTTTCTATGTATAATATGTATGTAATTACAAAAAAAAAGTATTTAAGTATGTTTATCCGCATTCTAGATTCCATTACACAAGCTATAAAAGCTTACCATGGGTCTAGATAGCGTTGTGTAGAATGTTGTGGAATGAAATGTATATTCAAATGTGTACTCACTGAACACGTCAAGACATGTCCTTGTCTTCTCATTAAAGTGCTAACACTAACAGCGTCTGTTGTACACAACATCGGCTGAAATAAATGATACAACAGGGATCGCACATACCTTAACTTTTTGGCATTTTCGTGAAAGCATTCTGCTATCGTACATTTGGTGCTAGCTACCTAATTTTAAACTCAGCCAGTTGATCTATATATGGTGAGAGAGCAGCTAAATAATGATGCGGTTAGTGGTTCAATTATTCTCATGAATCGGACGAGTTGACAATGTTTGTTCGTCGCAACTATGATATGAGTCGGATCGGTTAGCGCTGTTAGTACTAATTCCAAGGCCAAAATGTTTATTATAATACACACTTATTCACAAAATTAATAACTAAATCACAAACAAACTGTAGCAACATGGTCGTATTTTGAGTTTCTAAGAGATTTATTTATATTGAACAGAAGAAGAGGAAGAAGGAAAAAGGAAGAAAAGTGAGAAAATAGTGAAAAGTGCAAGTAAAGTGCAGTAATTGTGCAGTCGCGCTGTGAGTGTCGTGAAAGTGCAGTGACCGTGCGGTACAGTCGCGCTGTGAGTGTAGCGAATAAGACTGAAGTGCAGTAGTGCATCGTGTGGTACAGTCGCGTCGTGAAGTGTCGCGTTCAAGGTTTGGCTGTTGGGGTGAAAATAAAGCGGTCTCACATACGAAGCTGTTTATTTCCAATCCCGTTACCCGTCTCCCGTAACAATATTAATTGTTTTTGCCTTTAAATGTTAAAATTCTTAGTGTAGTTAGTGTTTGCAAGTCGGAGACAGTTCTGAGTAACATTTTCTAGCAGATCCCTTGACTGCAATGAAAATTTGATTATCATTTTTCTTTGTCGTTACAGGATACGATAGCGCAATAACTTCAAGAGAAAGCTCAACCCGTTCAACTCTGGATCTCCCTGTATGTAAGGGGTCATTTAGACGGTGCGAGTTTCTCGCACGTTCAAGTCGATAAAGTCGTATACGATAATCACTAGCAATAATCACCCTATCAAAATGTTTACACGCTCATCTCTCGCATACGATTATATCGGGTCTGCGTTGTTTTATAGACAAAAGTTTCATATAATTTCGTTTTACAGAAAATGTTTCGCATAATTTCGTTTCATAGAATAATCAATATACATAATACTTACTTTAAAGATTTTTAAATCATTGACTTTTGTTTCACATAAATTTTAATGTTAGAATAATCATTTCATAGAATAACAAATCAAATATTCTTCTTTGTTATATTGGTTATTTCATATAAAACTTATTTGCGCAAAGATATTTTCTGGGTGGTTTAAAAAAAAATTATCTAATTAAATTACTACAAGCAATCGGGAAAAAAAATGTATCTAAATTTTACTGTTTGAAATAGATGGTGGTTAGTGGTTGTTTTTAAGATTCCTTAAATAATAATTCTACAGTTTGATAAGTATGTTAAACAAAAATATGTGAAAAAAAATTCATTAAATTGTCTTTCTGTGAAAAGTGATTCATTGTGGTAAATTGTCTTTGAAACAATAATATTCGAAATAAAAATACAAGAACCAAATATTATATGAAACATTTTCTGTAAAATGAAATTCTATGAAATTTCTTTCTACGAAATAAGGCGCTCCCGTTTCATACGAGATTCATAAGTGACATTTTGCCTAATGCCTTATGTCACTGCTTTAAAATTTTGTTTAGACGGACACTATCAATATTCAATTGCGAGGTGATTCTCGCCAGGCGAGGAGGAGCGAGTGACTATTGCTTCTGCGACTGTTTAGACGGTGCAACTTTTTTCTCTCCTTTCAAGAATCCTATATTCGATGCGATAAACTCATCCCGTTTATATGACACTTAACTCAAGTTTGTGCTAACAAATGAACATCAGCATTCACCACTACCACCGTACTGATGCCGTACATCTACCGCGTTGGCACTAGATTCACATTAGAACTGAGCTATTTGGTTAATCTCATTGGAGCCCGTACCATGAACAAGAGGAGGGTAGTTGAGAAGATTCAACTGAAAAACTACATTGACACTTTCAAAGTGTGTTTAGAGATATTTGAAGAAAGTATCTATGAGTCAAATACTTTTCTACTGACTGTACTACAAACATCATTATTTTTAACTGCATCTGCGAACAAATATGCAAAAAAATAAGTAGTATCTGAATTTGTCGACTTTAGCCAAACTTCGTCGGGCTGCGCGAGCAGTGATATTTCCAATCTCATATAATTCAATTTAAAACTTGAAAGCTTGTACCTTCTTGCACATGCTCGTGTCTTTTTATAAATGGCGTGTTTGCTTTCACTACGAAGGTAGACTAACATTATCATGTCTTTGAAAGTTTTATATAAGAGAAAGTTATTTAAGATTTATATTTGAAAGAATATTAGTGATCGAAATTACTTTAAAATTAGCTAAATTATGTTTCTGGTATTAGGTGTGGATTCACTTCATTAGAATAATGGCCAAAAGTCAAATCCAAGAACTCTAGTTGCAGACATCAATTATGTAATTATGTATTTTTTATTTAACTTCAATTATGTACATAATAATAATACATAATAATTATTATAAATAAAAATCTAAAACAAGATATGTACAAAACTACAGGTTCAGGCGTCAAAGAATTCTTCCCCATCGACGTCAACCGGGGGTGGCCAAAAGGCTGGCGGCATTGCCACGCTGAATGGCAATGCCAATACTTTGCGCAAGGAATAAACCAGCCCTCTGGTCACGGGTAGTGTCTATTAAACGTTTTGATAATTAATTGAATACCAATACTGGACAGCAGGTACACTGGGTGATTTTATGGTACTGGGTGATAGTCGTTTCAGAAAAAAAGAATTCAGGCACAGTTTTGATAGCAAAATCATCTGGATTTATTAATTTGACGAACGAAAAGAATTTTTTTTTGATAATGTCTGGAAATACTGTTCAGGTAAAAGGAATAATGTATAGGGGTTGTAATTTTTTTTTTCTTTTTCTATTTGCAAGAAAAATAGTGTCTGAGTGTGTCTATATTAGAACTGTGTCCCATAGTATGTATCCTCTACGTATATATAATATTATGTATAAGAACTATATAAATTTGTAACTCTTTGTAAGTATTTACTGTTATTTATATTACCAATGTCTTCTGAAATATTATTAGTATGTATTCTATATTCTACATATAAGGATGTCATTTAGTTATTATAAGAAGTGATGTTACTTTATTTTTTATTTACAGGTTAATTAAATATATATATTATTAAAATAAAACTAAAACTAAATAAAGTAAAACTAAAATACATATTTACAAATTGTACTAAAATATTATTAAAACGCGTCATGGAATTCCTCCGCATCGCATGCCTCTCACATATAAGTACTCCTAATATTTACATATCTAATAATTCTTCTAAAAAAAATCATTATAATAATCTCTCAGTACACCAAACTGCCCCTAATCTCTCTGTCTGAGTCTTACTCCATCCTATGGTTGCCTGTAAGAGATTGCCTCAGAGCGATAAGGCCGCCAATTGTGTACCACATAAATTGTACCTTTTATTTATTGTAAATATCCTTGGTGAACAATAAAGATTTTTTTATTATTTATTATTATTATTATTCTTTCCCAATTTCGAAACTGTGCCCAAATCCAATAAAATCACCCTGTATACTTTATTGTTTTCTTTTCTGAACCACTTAAAACAAACATCAAATGTCTGTCAATTTTTATCACTTGTTCAGTTGTTCAAGTATAAAAAGCACATTTTAGTTCCGTTTGCGTAGTTTTATTACTTCTGAGAATTATTGTCCAAATTTATTAAGGTAGTTTAGTGAGTCCGTATTTGACCATACTATTTGTATGTCAGTTAAAATAAAATAAATATTTCGTTGGTACAATTTTTTTATACACCTCTCTAAATTTACTACTATGCATGGGTTGATTACTCGTTTACTTGTAAAACCTACATAGCTCTGATACTTTTCTTTAAATTTTCTTCTTCCTGTCGCTCTTCATTCCTGAAGGATGGCCGTTAGATCCCTAAGTTGGTACAATTAGTAAGCATATCCCTATCTATTAAATACTAAATATTCCACAACATTCTACACAACGCTATCTAGACCCATGGTAAGCTTAACTAGCTTGTGTTATGGAATCTAGAATGCGGTTTAACATACTTAGATCCTTTTTTTTGTAAATACCTACATACATACTATACGAGTCCATAGAAACACCCAAACCAATGCAAATAGTCATATTCATGCATACAAATATTTGCACTAAGCAGGGATCGAACTCGTAACAGTCGCGCCACGCCACAGAGGCTGTCATTACTGCCCCTCTAGGCAACATGCAATACGCTGGCTAGCGTAGCGTAGACGAATCTATGGGATTTGACTTACATCAAGCGTATATGGCTTTCATATAATTATGTCAAAACCCATACATTTGTCATTCTATTCCACGATACGCCAGCTAGCAAATTGCCACTTGTGTGGGGCTGGATATTTTACTGCCATTAAAAAACTACAGTTTAAATCACTATACTATAAAGGTTTTTCTTCTTTCGCTGTATCCCTCACTGTTTCGTTAGGATTTCACTCGTACTCTAATACTAAGGGTCAGTAAACCCCGATTGGTATGCAATTTCCGATGTCCTTGGTAGCATCATCGCGATAAAAAGCCTGTTGGAGCAAACAGATTTAATTTATCACGACAATGCCCAGATGGGTTGTATGCTGTAGGTATGTCAGTCACTATAATACCAATACATAATACTAATAGAATTCACAGTACCGTGGGAAACTAATATACCTAAAGACCACGCCATGAAAATAAACAAATACTTTGACTTGACCAATGAGTTGACCAAAAATGGCTATGTGGTCAAACTCTACGCCGTAGAAGTTTAAAGACCTCGGATTGCCAAGAGCTTCAGTAAGCTCTTTACTCAAACGAATATCTAAAACATATTACCAAATTTGAATAGGTAGAGGGGGAACACGACTGACGGTGGAGGTGAGCGCTGATGCATCACAAGGTGGCCACCCTAAACCTACATCTGGGTCGCAAGTTTCAGGAGCCGTCACAGTGTTCCTGTCTGTACCACGCCATGGACCCGGCGACCGCACGGTGAATCCATGGAATGCTGAGAACTGGATCTTACGACTTCTGTGGCTTAGCGGTAGAATATATAACTACTAAACTAGTGTTATTAATTTATTCAAAAGAAATAATATCACAAAAACGTTCCACAAAACTCCCACATTTCACTAAAGGTTAAATTAAACCAGTTGAAGTTATGGCCATGCTCGATTAGCCAAAGGGCGTAGAGGCTACCAGGATAAATAATTCCTGCCGGTACACTTCCCTAATTGCCTTTTAATTATGATTTAAAGTTAACCAGCGATTAACTTTACTCCAGAATCATGGCAACATCGTTAGCAGGTAGCAGATTAATCAAAGGCAAGTTACGAGTCCACTGTTTTTTGTTAATTGTCTTTAAAATTAACTTTTGGGATCATTGTGCAGGATCATTTTCAGTAATATTATATTCAGTGGCATTTAATGATGTTGTATTCGATGTTTTTTAGTATTGAAATCGACTGTTATAATATAAAAAACTAATAATATATTATACTAGATGATTCCTGTAACTACACCTACGTCAAATTCTGATCTCATTCCCGCAATACATGGTAACCTGTTCCATTGACAGAAAGTAGCCTTGTGTTATTCTTTATTCGAATTTTTAATTAGACGAAGTCAGCTGATGTTTACTGGGCTGTCAGTTGTAACAAAATGAATGATTAAGGCATTATTTGATTCCATCAAGGAAGTCATGCATGACAGTTGTGGGTCAAGTACATCAATTCAATTGCAGCAGCAGCGCCATGAGTGAGCGAGAGCTGAATTCATCACTTTTACATTGAAAATGGTATCTCTTTTGTATTATTATTTCACAAAGTGACATTAGCTGCTGTCAATTGACTTCGTTTAATTATATTTTTTTATCTTAGACTATAAAAACCCTGCACCTAAAATATGCTTTACTCACTTGTTTTATAGATATTACTTCTGTAATCATATTGGAAGCGAGTAGTTATCTAAATAATATAAATAATTGTCTATCTAGTGCAACGTATTTTATTTTCATTTCTTTCTTCCTTTAAGTGATACAACTAAACTATAAGAGTGGAGGTTATTAGGTATACATATCGGCACCATCCTGAGCTCTACCAAACTATCCACATTTTCCTTTACACATCATAATTTTATAAAATTCTATTATAATAAGATGATTCTAAAAGTTCACATGAAAATGCATCGCCCGAGGGCTTCTGAAAATTGACCTGTCACTATCAGGAACTTGGAATTGCTCCAACTGGCCAATGGTGATCAGATATTTGCTTTTCAAAACGTTATTATTTATTTCGTTCTATTATCATGTAAACACCCTCGGTTGAAGTAAGAGAGATTTATGTCATTGAATTTTTATACAGAAATATTCACAATTTCACCTTTAAAATGCACCAAATGGAAGAAGGATACCAGGTCATTTTTGTACCAATACGATAATAAAAAACAAATGATTAAAAAATGAAAAGACCAAAATAAGTTTGATAGCAGGCGGTACCCATTAATTTTCTTTCGGTTTATGAATGGCAAATGGGTACCGCCTGCTATCAAACTTATTTTGGTCTTTTCAGTGGCAGTCGGGTTTTTTATTTTTTAATCATTTGTTTTATTTTATACTTTTTAGTTATTATATGACATGTATATCTTTTTGTCATTTCCTTCATATCGTTTATATTTGAACTAAAACTTAAATCAATAAGTAAGAAAATTAGCGAAAATGATTGTTTCGTAAAACAACTTTAAATCGTTATATATCCTAAGCTATTGTTTAAAATGAAAAATGATAAAAGGAACCTAAAGATGATTTTAAAATACCTATTCAATGACACCCCACTTGACATAGTTCATCGACTTTTTTTTTTCATTTTGACAATATGGCGTCTGGTTGTCGCTGTGGTGAATTTTGATTACTGTAATGTCTTAGTGACACTCGCAAGGTTAAGACGAATCGATTGACGTAAGAATTATCAAAACCGGCCTACGCATTTGGTCTCTAGAACGCCACATAGAAACAAACATACATACATACATACATACATACATACATACATACATACATACATACATACATACATACATACATACATACATACATACATAGACTGATAAACACATTACCCTCCTTTGCGTAGCGCAGTTGGGTAAAAAACATACTAAGTTAAAAGTATAACAGTATGCTCAAAATTAACACGCAAATCCGTTGCTCAGTCGGATCGACAGCTCGAATGTAACACCTCTAGTATTGTATACGTCCAATAGGCCACAGTAATCACTTTCCATCAGATGGCCCGTGTGCATGTCTGCTACCTAAATATTATAAAAAACGTCAGTGTCCACGTTGCTGTGTCTGTAGAGAATTCCATTTTGCTACGAGTAATTAAGAACTTTAAGGTTGAAATTAGCCAATCCTCGTTAATATACACCTGAAATTAAGTTTAACTCATAAGCTGCTATGAAATATTCATGAGACGGACAAAGGAATTTGAAATTAAAAGACGGCTCGAGTACTTTTGAGACGGTCTCGGTCTCTCAAGGGGTGCAAGGTGCATTTGAAACTGATTTTATACAGTTTTTTTTGCACGTAAAAATGAACTTCTGTGATATTACTTCAAATAATTGTATGATATTTTTGGCGTATGAAATTGACTTTAGGGCGATAACAGAAAATTTGAAATGATTCAGGTGTGGCTCAATAGCTCAGTTGGAAGAGCATTCCCCCTGTAAGGGAAAGGTCGTGGGTTCGGGTCTCACTTGAGCATTTCAGTTTTGCCGGTGTTTTTCGAACAGAAAGTTTTGTCACTTCAGCAAATGCAGCTACCTTATTATCTACCGTTGAGCAAATCCGTTTACTCATCCCTTTTCTAACTTTCCCTGCACTCCGATGTAGCTGCGTAGTAAGTTCTTATGCTTCTAAGTATGTGTATGTACAAATCTCCAACATCTGCCAATAGATCGTCTTTTGTACTAGAGAAACGATACGGTAACGCGTGCCTCACTTCTCTATGGCATTGTCCTACGTGAGCGACAAACGCGCTAACATTGCATTTCACATACCAAAGTTGCGTTTTCAAGCTTAATTAATAGAAAATTAAAATCTAGTATAAAAATAACTATTATAAAATATTCATGGGATGAACAAAAGAGTTTCATATTAAAAGACGGTTTAAGTGCCCGCGAGAGGGCACTAGACGTGTCTCGAGTGGGCGCTAGCACGGTGCATTACTGCAAACTACTTTTGATGCGGTTTCAACAGGCAAATATGACGTTCAGTAGAATTGTTTTGTACTGAAGAGCGTGAGTCGACAAATTTTAAACACCAACACAAAACATACAGAGATCCGGTTCTTAGCATTCCATGGATTCACCGTGCGGTCGCCGGGTCCATGGCGTGGTACAGAGAGGAACACTGTGACGGCGCCTGGGACTTGCGACCCAGGTGTAGGTTTAGGGTGGCCACCTTGTGATGCATCAGCGCTCACCTCCACCGTCAGTCGTGGTAAGATCCTATCAACGCCGTTTTAGATATTCGTTTGAGTAAAGAGCTTACTGAAGCTCTTGGCAATCCGAGGTCTTTAAATAAGTTATACAGGGATTTAGCTGGAATTCCCCTTGCTCCTACTTCCACGGCGTAGAGTTTAACCACATAGCCATTTTTGGTTAACTCGTTGGTCAGGTCAAAGTATTTGTTTATTTTTATAGCGTGGTCTTTAGGTATGTTAGTTTCCTACGATACTGTGAGTTCTACTAGTACTGCACGCTTTTGCTGTTTTGAAAATAGAAATATATCTGGCCTGGATGACGAGGCACAAACATCCTCCGGTATTTTATAGTGTTTCTCATACGAATCTGCGAGTAATGTCCAATCAGCGGCTGCTATCAAAATTGAGTAAGGCTTTTGATTTGTTTTTTTTGAGCAGCCTTCCTTTACAAACGCGACGTCATTTCTTTGGCTTGTGGTTAGACCCTTTTTCGCTCTAGCTACCACTACTAGCTGCCGCTAGTTTATTATTGTCAATAGGGTGTGTCGCTTATTTTTCTTGACTGATATGTTGACTTTTTCAGGAGTAAGTGCTATCAGATCGCCTAATATCGAGAGTAAAGACTGCCTTTATTCCCAGTAGTTCCTTTGGCAGTTCCTCTGAAGGGACTACTGAGACTTTTTGTCCCAGTAGTTCCTTCAAATAAATTAAAGGAACTACTGAGACTATAAAGTTTCTTCAGTTCCTTTGAAGGGACTTCTGAGACTTTTTTGTCCCTGTAGTTCCTTCAAATAAACTCAACGAACTACTGAGACTATAATGTTTCTTCAGTTCCTTTAGAAGTTCCTTTGAAGGGACTACTGAGACTTTTTTGTCCCTGTAGTTCCTTCAAGTAAACTAAAGGAACTACTGAGACTGTAAAGTTTCTTCAGTTCCTTTGGCAGTTCTTTTGAGACATTTTTGTCCATATATTTCCTTCAATGAAACTAAAGGAACTACTGAGATTATAAAGTTTCTTCAGTTCCTTCGGCAGTTACTTTGAACAAACTATTGAGCCTTTTTTGTCCATATAAGTCCTTCAATAAAATTTTGGAACTTCTGGAACTACAAAGTTCCTTTATTTCTATGTGTATGTTTCTGTCCCTCATATATATATATATATCGTACCGTATAGGGCTTTATTGAAATATACGTAAATAAATGGAACCGCGGGCTACATGCAGTTTAAAATATCTGTGTTTACAAGAAAAAGATTGTATGCACTACAGGGACAAAAAAGTCTCAGAAGTCCCTTCAAAGGAACTGCCAAAGGAACTAAAGGGACTTTATAGTCTCAGTAGTTACTTTAATTTATTTGAAGGAACTACTGGGACAAAAAAGTCTCAGTAGTCCCTTCAGAGGAACTGCCAAAGGAACTACTGGGAATAAAGCCTGCGGTGTGCCAGGAGCTTGCTTTTTGTTTATATGTGAGGTATGCCTCCAGCTAAATAACAATGCTTAACCCTAATCTGAAAAATTGCATATCGTACTATTCTCTGTTCTATGATTTCACATACAAGTAACAAGGACAATAAAAAAAATCTTCGTTGAAAGTGCGAGTGAAAATCAAAATATATGACTTGTATTACTATCTCGGGAACTATTACAATAGCTTGGGAAAAGTTATTTATAACGAGCCCAGTTATAGAATAATTGATGTCCCAGCTCTAGTTGGGATTTAGAAAATGACATTGAAGATTTTATGGAGGTATTGAATACGGTACAGACATTTTCTAGATTTTCTTGTATTACCCACGCACCTAAGTTCATTTTATGCCACTTAAGTAACAAGTATAAACTTAATCTAAAAATAATAGGAACAGTCCCATTCCAAAGTATAATATTAGGGGATGAAGTATGAAATTGCCGATTAGTACCGAAAATCTAAATTGTTTATTTTTAAACAAATTTATTTAATCAAAATAGTTACCATTATTATCTATACATTGCTGCCATCTAATAGGAAGGTCATTTATGCCTTTGCGATAGAAGTCTGAGGATATAGACTGCACAAACTGTGTGAAAGTATTTTGTACTGCCTCCTGGGGAGTAAACTTCTTGTCACTTAGATAATTGTCCAAATCACGAAAAAAATGGTAGTCCGTTGGACCAAGGTCTGGTGAATACGGAGGATGACGAATGGTTTCTAACCGCAGTTTCTGTGGGGTTAAAATGGTTTCTCGTGCTGTATGAGGTCTCGCGTTGTCATGGAGCAATAATGGTGAAGATCGATTCATGAGTCGGGGCTGTTTTACTGCTAGTTTTGCTAACATTGTACGGAGTTTGGCACAATAGACATCTGCCGTTATTGCTTGACCAGATCGGAGAAAACTATAGTGAATAACACCATGCCGAGACCACCAAATAGTTACCATTACCTTTTTATTGGTAAGTTTTGCTTTAGGACATTGTTGTGTCGTTTGACCTGGGGTCAGCCATTGCATTTTTCTTTTACGGTTATCATAAAAAATCCACTTTTCATCACATGTCACAATTCGATCCAATATTCTTTCATTTCTGTACTGATTCAACAAGGCAACACAAGATTCAACACGCGTTTCTTTCTGCAGATCAGTCAAATCAAGAGGCACTAATTTTTCGTATTTTTTTCATTCGAAAACCTCAAACCACGAAGATTCCATGTCAATTCAAAGAACCTATTGCAATAAAACGGCAATTTCATACTTTAAGGGGCCAGATCGTGAAAATCACCGAAAAGAGTGTTACAATTTTTCATATTTAACCTATTTAGATATAATTGATATCAATGATACTTTGTATATATTACAATCAAAGACCATAAATTATGGTATGCTTATATTAAACTCTTAAAACCTAATAGTTGTTATATAATAAACGTCAACAAACGCATAAAATTGAGAAAAAAATGCAAAAACATGCCTTCGTATTTTTCAGATTTAACCCAATAAATCAACACGAATTGATAAAAAGAAACACTTTTTGAACACTGAAGAAACCAATAAAATGAAGCGTGTACGTTTTTTGTACCTTTACAAACAAGGACTTCCTCATTTAAAGCCCTAAAATCTAGATATATTTTACGTAAATTCTCCATACAGGCTAAGTGAAATAGGCTCCAGTTTTTGAGTAAATTCATACCGAAAATGAGTGATTTTAGCAATGAACCGGTATCTATTTGAAAGTCAAAGACTTATTGATAGGGAAGACAAAACTTATTTGATGATACATTTAGTAATCAATCTAAAAAATCACTTCAAAGTTACTGAAAAACGCGTAAAATAGTGTCTTTTTTCTGCCATATTTTTTCTCATCGCCCGTCAGTCGCCCACGGGCCTTCGAAGCAGGAGCACGTCTCTTTGGCGCGTGATGACAGTTCATGCATACACAAATTAGGCCTACCAAGAAATATATGAAATGAAAAATGGCGCCACCGTCTTCATTAATCATTTGGACGGCAATAAAATAGTGTGCATTTTACAATGACAACCATAGTTCCGATTTTAGCCATTTCACACTTTCGTTGGTACATTTATAGCATAATGTTTCAGATTTTGACATACTTGCTTTAAGGTTTGAACTGTAAAGTTGGGGATATACCTAGTTAAAATATTTTTTGTAGAAACAATATTTTTAGGTTCTATTGTAATGAAATTATAATTAGATACTAACTTCATGGTCTATTTTATATGATTGTATAGGTAAGTATATATGTATATTGTAAAGTAGCTGTTTCCGTACATATTAGTAATAAAAATAGTTTCGTTGGCTTATGTTATATTAAAGATACTGATTCATATTTAGCAGCATCACTAGAGTCACAGGAGTCGCGGGTATCAGTTAGTGCGACCACCAGTAGACCTGGTGCACTGGATTAGAAGCCTTATGTATCGCAATGTCGCAGATACGCAAGAGAGCCGCCTTCGTTGGTACGATCACGTCAATCTGCGTCTGATCGATAAGGAGCGAACGTCTGAGTGCCATCACTGCGACGCGAGCGACGTCACGGGACTGCACACGCTCACCGAGTGGCCGGCAAGGTGGGAGCTCGTGGCGGCCCTGGGAGTGAGAGTTCTCATCCTCGCCACCTTGCTCACGGCGATGGTCCGCTGTACGGACGCGTAGGTGGCCAGCGTCTCCTTCTGCGTCCTCCTTTTTTTTATAATGGTCGTGAAGGAGACGGCGGAACGGGAGTGGCGGCGTGAGAGAGAGAGACTTACAGATCACACCACCCGCGTGCGCAGGCAACTCGGGCGTCGGAGGGCACAGACTGACCTCCGTCCCTCATGAGCGCGGGCCTGGGGCTGACGGATAGAGCCGCCTGTCACCCCAGCAGAAGCAGGCCACGGCGGTGGCGTGCTAAGAAGCGCGCCTCCCCACTCTAGGGCGAGGGCGAGGGCCGGGGTGCGAGGGATATGCCCAAGACAACCTCACCCCCGGCCTAGTACCACGACCCTCAGTCGGCGTGCGGTTTTAGTCGGTTCAAGTCCGACATAACCTCCCCACCCGGCTCCAGCCGGGGAGGAAATGTAAGAAGAAGAGCTGCAAGACGGACCCTGAAACTATGCAATTGGGTTGCTAGGTGCCTGCAGGAGCGCCGTATTCGTGTCCTCTGTCCCCATCACTCTCTTTCTTCAGCTTTCATTGCTATGCAGATGATAGCACCTTACATGAGAGTCATCACGGAAATCCTGCGGCTACACAGTCTGATATCGATGAAAAAGGGTAGCTTCTCGGCACTGAGATTGTCCGGATCGTGGATCACGTTTTGCAATGGCGCTCTGAGAACTTGGTGGAGTTCAATGCTAAGAAGACGCAGGCACAACAAAGGTATTTTCTTTTCTTACACCATTCCACTCTTCAGAGCACGCCACTACCACTAAACGACAATCGGATCGGCGTCTAGTAAGGTCATCAAGCTGAGTGCCACCATTGTTAACTAAGTACGTGTTTGTAATGGTCGCCCTTTCTTGACACTTTGCCTTTATCTTACCGTCAGGCGACGAGAAGTCAAATTGTCGTGCCCGGCTCCTATACATTTAGATTAATATGCGCGCTCTATACATAAAATATAAACTAATGTGATCTTCGGTATCTCGTAGTTTGATATTTCGTGCAGGTTTGAACTTCGGAATTTTGTAATTCGGGCTTTTAAATATCGTTTCTTTTGTACGTAACTGGCAGGTATGGTCTGTCTACGCGGTGGGCATTTTAATTTTATGAGTATTATCAGTATCTGCAGATATCAACAATTAGGTGTAGGTATGTCCCCAGCCTTATTTTGTTCGAAATCTCATAATCTCTGTGAAAAGTTAAAATGCTATGTATGACACTGAAACAAAAGACATGCCAATGACGTCACGTAACATAATATGACAGGGATGAATGTATAAGAAGAAAAGAGATACGAAATGTAATTGACAGACGTAATACGTCACAATAAATCATATTACTCAAAAATGCACTCTAATGACAAGGCTTAAAATAGGTTTTTCATCATTGGTAAGACAATTTTCACCATTATTTTGACTGGTAAAGAGCGTCTTGCAGCCCACTGTGCATCTCGGTGATGTGTGCGTGCACGGCTGCGTCTGTATTTTGACAGATTTGGAGTCGTGCGCTCCGCGGACCCGGTCCTTAACCCCTATTATGTATGTCTCTGTCATAAAATTCTCAGATCATTTCGTCATTTTGTACTATCGCCGTCCCCGGAGAATAAAATGATAACTGCAAAAACACAACTTTTCAGGAAAAATAAAAAACATGATTTTAACGATTACTCCAGAATCACTGGGAATAGATGCGTGATAGTAAGGATTTCTAAAACGTAATTTTTTCTACATTTGAATCGTTATAGTCAAATTTGCTTAACACCTGTCAAAATTAAGATATTGAAAGAATAAAAAGTTAGTGTAAATTAATCATCATCAAAGTTGTGTAATGTCAATTATCATTTTATTCTCCGTTCAGCGTGGTCAGAAAGAAATATGATACTCGTTACTTATCATTTTCTTCTACGAGTTTTAGTCGTAAGACTAACGTCTTTATACGAAACGAGTGGACGGTTTTTAACGAGAATAAAATGATAACATGCATTTATCATAATAAGTTTTATGTATTTTTACGAGAATATAATTCTATTACTATTTGTCAATATAGCAAGTGAGGATACGTTTATGGTAATATTATATTATCATTTTATTCCCGTTCTTTTAGGCCTGTCATAACTTTTTGTAACTCTGTAAATAACGGTAAAAAAATTACGAAAAAAATTAAGTAGACGTATTAACATTAAAGATCTCAAAAATGACATAACATTAAAATCAAGATAATGGTAGTTATCATTTTGTTCCCCGGGGACGGCGCTATGTGAGTGGATTTTACAGAATTCAATTCAATTCAACTTTATTGTGAAAAACATCGGAAAAAATTAAATGCTTAGGCGGACTTGAACTCACGACCTGTCCCTTACAGGGGGAATGCTCTTCCAACTGAGCTATTGAGCCGCACCTGAATCATTTCAAATTTTCCTTCTCTTTATATCCGTCTTTAAGGGCTTTTCTTTATTAAGAATGTTGGTAGATGGCACCATCGTCGCCGTTAAAGACGGATTTATAAACTTTGTCGACGAATTAGATCTTGCAACTAATAAACCACATGTGAAGAAATGCAACACAGATAATCCGTTTCAATATCCAATACCATAGCCTAGTGTTGTTAAAGAGTCGGCAATAAGATCGCGAGGTCTTTAATTCGTTTTCACATGAATTAACTTTTGATACAAGCAATTTAATATAGTAAAAGGGTTAAAGCTACTACTCATTTTGACTACTCTTTTAGACAAAAAACAAAAATAATGAAGAGGCTAAGTTGCGAAAGTGTAAATTCCTGTTGTCATTGATTTTTCCTTGTTACCGAGAGAAAGTCAGTGACCCCCAAAGATGACTTTATCTACGAATGTCAATCTAGACGTCCGCATTCGTTAAGATCGTTAAGCAACGTCAGCAGTCCAGAAGACATTTATTCTAGCGATAATCTGATTACACCACAATCTTTTTTTTTTGCCCAATCCTCATTATCTTTTGGTGTTGACTAAGCAGATTTACGCAAATATGATTTACCTTTTGAGGTACTAAAAGTTGGAAACTAGAGTATTGTAGTACACACAAGGATGTATGGAGTCTTTGGGATCGTAGCCAACCTTTTTTAGTACCCTATTTAGTAACAGCTTGTAAACGCACGATTACAATTCAATACGAAAAATATTCAATTCAAATTGCATTGTAGTTCACTGTGGTCACACCATTTATAGTGCTAAAATATGTAAAAGGATATAAAACCTACTTACGTTCTCATGAGGTAATTGAATTTTCAAAATCGTAGTCGTTTGCGTGTTCAATAAGAAGGTTTCGAAAGTTTTAAAAGGCTCTAAAGCAGATTTTGCTTTCGGAGTCTTATAAAGATGTAAAACATTTGGTCTATCTAATTTTTTATTATTTTTTTCACTTAAATAGATTAAAAAGTGTCGAGCTAAAATAATATTCTTCATAAATTATGTACTCATCTTAATCACTCCACCAATCACTTTTATGCAAACGATTGTCTTTATCTTCTTAAATTTAAAACGCAATGAATACATTTTGAAGTCTCAAATCTTTTAAAAGCAAAGCTTCGAAATTACGTAGGTATTTAATATACACGTTTGATTTCTATTTCGATATAAAATTTCTTATCTCAAAGTTAGGATTTTAACTCCTGAGTATTGGCCTCGAGAGTTCCATAGCGGAAGATCTTCATTCAAAGCCTTCCTTTACTTTGACCAAACTTTGAATTTCAATCGATAGAATACCATATTTCAAATCAAGTTCATTATGAAAAAAAAAAAAACACTGTGCGTCAGAACCGGGAGAATATGCGATGTAACATTATAATGTAAACTTCATTTTTGTAAGTAATTATGCTTACTTAGAAACCTAAAGTTACGTAACTGTGTTTTTATATTATTACCATTATTGAAATAATAATACTTTAAGCACATATTGAAAAGCCCTTATTCTACACCTAAGTTAATGAGGAAATATTTACCTCAATTTAAAAGTCACAGAAATGCACAAACATTACACTTGTTTACTGTTTACGACCCCGTAAAACGACACAAATGATTGCAGAATACAATGACAGCGCATGGTGCAATGACGGAAAGCATTATGACGCTGCTGTGAACACATGATGCAGGAAACAGTGTATTTTTTCCTGTAATAATGATATCACTCGATATATCCTCTCAGCATCCAGAAGTTCTTTGCCTCACTTGTTCTATAAAATGGTTTGTGCTCAGATGAATTGTTTGACATGATGCCCACAGTTACATTCTGTCTATCATCGCCACGTTCGCCATAGGCAGGGAATTCATCCTCACATATTGCGACTAGAAACAGTTTTCACCGTGCGGTATGGAAGGAACTTCATCGCACACACGCCTAAGCTATGGAATGAAGTCCCTGCCGTGGTTTTCCCAAGCGACTACAATATGGGGTTGTTCAAGAAGGGTATTTTTTTTATTTTTTTTATCGTGCGAAAAATCCCCACGGATACCACCCCCACGGGGCCGGTGGAGGCGGTTATGTCGGACTCGAACCGACTAAAACGCACGCCGTCTTGGGTCCTTGGTTGCCGGAGGTGAGATTGCCAAAAGCATATCTCTCGCACCCCGGCAGACCCAGGACCATCTCTTTCGAGATGGCCCCCTTCGGGTTGTGGGGAGGAACTTTCTTCAGGCAGCACTTGTATAACGCCCCTGGTGTTGCATACGTCCATAGGCCACAGTAACCGCTTTCCATCAGGTGGGCCGTGTGCTTGTCTCCCACCTAAGTGATATATAAAAAAAAGTACGGGGTGGTACTCGAAATATTGGAAATGGAGAATTTCACTCAAAGGAAACATTCCTTTATTTCCAAAAAGAAATAAAAATGCATTCAAAGATTTTCGAAAACCCGCTTGACACACCCGGTAATCAAACCGACTAAAATCTGAAAAAATCACATCCAATATTTTTATAGCTCCAATTGTGGCAATCATAAGAATCAAATATGTCTAACAAATTTGGTGACATTTAATTCACCCCTGAACTCAAAGCTTAATTAAAAATGGGCATGAAAATCTTCCTGTCTGTATATACATATTTATTACGGCAGAGTATATTGCATATACATTATTATTATATTGATAAGAATAATAATTGTATACTAATAAACTGTTAATTGATGACACTTGATGGAATTCATTGTTATACACATTGAGAAAACTCGTACTTTTTCCACGGTATTATAATACTAAGGAAAATGTACAAGTGTTCTCAATATGCATGATAATGTATGTATAATATTATTCCTCTTTATTAAATAAATAGACCATAATAAATTGTATTTTAAGTACCTACTCATAAAATTAAAAACATTCATTTCAAAATATATTATAATAAATACTATTATTATCTTTATCAATTTAAATTTAGTAAAAGGTTGTTTTGAAAAGCTTACATGCAATGAATCGTAATGTTATATAACGTGCTATCTTTAAATATTATTCGTCTTGAGAACATAGTTTCTAGGCTTCTAATAGTTGTTTTTTTGTCAGTAATCCGCTTACTACCTACCTCAAAATATAACATCGCCTCCTACGAGCGTCAGATTACTCTCAATCATATCATTCTCTGAGCCTTTTACCAACTAAATTGAAGTCGGCTTTCCAGTCTAAATATAATTCGACTGAACTTCAACGTTTTGCCGTGAAGCCCTCACTCATACATGCCATAAGTATAATATCCATACAATTCCTTATCCATACTGACTGATTCATCGACGTGGAGTCTATAGTTGATAGTGTATACTGGAAGTTTAGAAAAAGATAAACGGCACACGTACCTATATATGTATTCATTCTTTCAGTTCACAAAAAGCACTTCAAACCTCCTAAAGAACTCTTCTACAAGAGAAAAGCTGATAGCCCTTCTGAAGAAGCACGAGAAATACGCGAAATGAAATAAGTGTACTGTACACACACTACACGAATACACACATCCCCACCCCCATACACACACACATCCATGCACGCACACACACACGCACATAATGTATAAAATCCACATAATAGTGTGGCTCCTGACGACCGTGCCTTTTTAAATTTACAACGCATATAGAAGGCTAAACATAGTCGCACTAATTAGTGACATATACGCCACGTCATAATAATGGGATGAAGGAGAAATGGACGCGCTAATGCGTAGTGCCGTTAGTAAGAGAGGCGTGCTGGGAATGTCGAGTACTACTGTGGTCTGTGGTATAAAGAGAAATTATAGCGTTTGTTTACATAGGGCGAGGGAAGAGCGGAGTGTCATAACATATATGGATTTGTAGTTTTGATCCACAAATTATTTTCTAAAGGTATCTTTCTCATCATTCCTAGACGCGTACAAAGTTCGTACTTAGAAACCCGGGGTATGCATATTAAAAGCTTAAAAATTGCAGACGCAACCGCCGTCGTCTGATTTCCTAGAGGAAAGCCTACGCCAGAACTTAGTCCGTTATTTGCGTCGACTGGTAAGTAGATAAAGTTTCCTAGGGCTCTTTACACTTAAATTATTTTGTGAAGTGTATCAACCTTAGAGTATAGATTTTATGTATAGAGCACACATATCACTTTAAATGTATGGCGCCGAGCGTAAGCAGATACTTTGAGATGGTATACCGCATAGGGATTACTGCAAATAATATGTATTTTTTTTTTATTTTCTTTTTTTTTTTCAAATCACACGATTCATATCTGGTTAGTAACAATATAACTAGAACTAGTGTTAATATTCAATTAATTTACCTATATACTCTAAGGTTATATACGCTAACACTACTGCTGCACTATCTTCAACATTTTTTACAAGTTACTAATTCTTTACAATAAAAAGATTTGAAATCACTGCAGAAATTTTGAACGACACTGACGATATGGGATACTTTAATTAGGGTTTTTACTGGACTCTGGTGTAGCATGCGCCCATACATTACAGTGATAGCTAACCATCAATCCACCTTGGTGAAATAAAAAAAGGGAAGGGCAATTTAAATCTTAATGTGGGCCACACAAGCTTTTGTGTGCGTTCCATCTATCTATGTTAATATAACAATGCTGAAGAATTCGTAGTGCTATAGGTATGTATTTTCACATATGGTAGTGCAGAATGTGTAATAGGCAGAAAGTACCAAGATGGTTTGAAAATATATCTAGATTACTTATTAAATATTCCAATAACCTTAACGGGGTGCATGGAGATCTAATAGGATCTTTGTACCTGAAATAATTTCATCTACTTCGACACGGTTCATGACATGGTTTTTGGGTTATTGGGTCACACGGTAGTTTATCCCGTTGAAGATCAACTTAAGTCAAACAAAAGTAGTGAGCACCCGGAAATCATACCACGGACTCCGAGCAATATTCACAATATTTTAGACAGGTAAAATCGCGATTGATAGCTATTTATAGTCATCTATCATCCTTATGTTGGTCCGGGTCGCATCCGAGGCCTTCATCTCGGAGTCCATGGTCCGCTTGTATGCAATATGGCTCGGTATTTTCCGCTATATTGAGAGTTCTTTAGGTCGCCCACATTAAGCTTCCGTCTTCACCTAACGAATATTAACAGTCGGGACCAACCTGTAATGTGTCCTTCAAAGCACGAAAACGTTCAGATGAAATCCACCCATCCAAATGGCAATCGCGACATGAGCGCTTCAAATGGAGGACGATAGGTAGGTATCATTTACATTTAATCGCTCCATACATTATACTTACACCACACCGCTCTGAGCGAGTTCTATTAGTATTTGTAAGGGATAGAGTCTTATGAAGTTATCATTCAAGCTTAAGCAACATTTTTTTTCTCGTCTAGGGGTTTATTTGCGCTAATAGCGACCCTTTGTGCCCTTGCTTTGTTTGTTTAAGCCTGTTTTATATTAGACGAGGATCGGTTAAGTTCGTGAGACCCGGGATTTTACGAACTCGGGCAAGATAAAGTACTGAAAATGTGTTGATTTATATCTGTAAACAAAATATCTACAGTGTGTTGTTGTACAGTACTCTTTATGGTTATTTGTTTACTATATAATATTTATTTATTTATTTGTAAACTTTATGCACATGAAAATTCTACCAAAGCAGATTTAATGCCTTTGACTTTGACTTTAGAAGATAAACTATTTACTATAATTGTATGCTTTTTTGTAATGCTACCAATATTAAAAGTGGTTTTTAAAGGAGGTAGGACACGACGGTATCTCCCGTCCCAAATTGAGCAGTCCGACTGGGGAAGTACCTCCGCCCTACAGAATACCGCGGCCATAATAACCTTGTGTTGTGTTCCCGGCGGTGAGTAGGGTAGCCAGAGCTCACTAGAGAGGTCCTGTGCTGTCAGTAGGAAGACCAAAGGCTCAAATAGACGCCGCTTGCTGGTTGGGGCGTGAAATGTTGGCGCTGCGGTCAGGGAGACCCGGTGAAACGGTTTTACGCTGGCCGCCCGCAGGCTGTACGGTTCCCGAACCTGGGGATCACTTAATCTCCGCCCCAGGAGGCTGAACCAGCAGCCTGTGTAAAGTTTCCGGTGCTGTAGTCGTGCCGGAGGAGGAGACCGGAGTGGACCCGGCTACAGTATCTGGGAGGGGACCGGGGGCCCTTCCGCCCGCCGCGCCAGCCAGTCACACAACCCCAGCCTGTATGTGGTGGTGCAGAGCCTTGCTTTGTCTTCTTCGCTGACGGCACAGAGACTCTCTATGCCTTCTCCCCCCCCCCCCCCTAAAACCTCTATGAATAAGACAAAGAAAAACGGATCCACAGCGGCACCATCTTCCACGATGCAAGTGGACTTCTGCAACATCAGGGGCCTTCACTCAAAC
Organism: Eilema sororculum; assembly: GCA_914829495.1. NCBI lineage: Eukaryota > Metazoa > Arthropoda > Insecta > Lepidoptera > Erebidae > Eilema > Eilema sororculum. The sequence continues at coordinate 9,588,150 of OU618532.1, forward strand.
CTTAATCAGGTCCACCACCATCTCGAAACCGCGCAGCCAACCTTGTTCTTTCTGACGGAGACGCAAATATCATGCCCGGCCGATACAGGCTACCTAATGTACCCCGGGTATAAACTCGAACATAACTTTATGAGTCACGCCGGGGTATGCTTGTATGTCCGGGATGATATTTGCTGCCGCCGTCTTCATATTCACGAAGACAGGGACCTGTCAACTCTATGGGTGCGTATAGATCACGGTGGCCACACCCGTATCTATGCGTGCCTTTACAGGTCTCATAGCGGTGACTTGGGCACAACTCAGCTGTTTGAGCACCTGCAGCGGTCGGCGGACAGGGTAATTGAGCAATATCCTATTGCAGACTTAGTATTCTTGGGGGACTTCAACGCTCACCACGTGGAGTGGCTGGGGTCTCCCAGGACTGATTTTGCGGGAAGGGCTGCTCACGACTTCGCCCTGACCTATGGGTTCTCTCAACTGGTGCATTCTGTCACTAGAACACCAGATATCGAGACCCACAGACCTTCTATACTGGACCTTCTGCTGACTTCGCGTCCGGATGAGTACTCCGTAACTGTGGAAGCTCCACTTGGTACTTCGGACCACAGCCTCGTCCGGGCAAAAGTGTCTCTTATGCGACCTGAACCACCGCGGCCACCTCAGTGGCGGCATGTCTGGCACTACAGGTCAGCAGACTGGGACGGACTGCGGGAATTCTTCGCGTCGTACCCGTGGAGGCAGCTTTGCTTCACTTCAGACGATCCAGACTCCTGTGCAACAGCAGTCGCTGACGCGATCCTAGCGGGCATGGAGTGCTATATCCCCAACCGCTGGATCGCGACAGGAGCGAGCAAGCGTCCGTGGTTTAATAGGTCCTGCAGAGAAGCGAGAACTCGCAAACTATCTGCCTATAAGGATTGGACCACGGCCCTCGCCAATAAGGATCTGAACATCGGTGAAGTGAAGCGGAAATTGAATGCTGCCTCGAGGTCCAGTAAGAAGGCAACGGCCAGGGCTAAGTTTGAGTTCATCGGCAGAATAGGTGAGCGGCTTGCGCGGTTCCCATCCGGTAGTCGCGCATTTTGGTCGCTCGCCAAAGCTGCCGAGGGAAACTTCGTCCATTCCTGTCTTCCGCCGCTATTAAAACCCGACGGTAGTCTGGCCCATGGCGCCAAGGAAAAAGCCGATCTTTTAGGTAACCTCTTTGCGTCAAACTCGACTATGAACGATGGGAATGCCGAACCACCTAGTATACCCTGGTGTGGAACTTCAATGGGTGAAGTAAAAATCACCCAGCGGAGGGTTCGGCAAAAACTTAAGTCCCTAGATGTTCGAAAGTCGAGTGGGCCGGACGGCATACCGGCAATGGTGCTTAAGCACTGTGCTCCAGAGTTGTGCCCTGTTCTTACACGACTCTTCGCACTCTCATTCTAAGCTGGACGAGTTCCGGCTTCGTGGAAGACCGCATATGTGCATCCTGTGCCTAAGAAAGGCGACAGGACAGACCCGTCCAACTACAGGCCCATCGCTATCACCTCCCTTCTCTCGAAGGTTATGGAGCGTGTTATTAATACACTGCTCCTGGGATACCTTGAAGGTAACGATCTACTGAGCGACCGACAGTACGGCTTCCGCCAGCGTCGCTCGACCGGTGACCTTCTTGTGTATCTCACAAACCGTTGGGCGCAAGCCATCGAGAGCCAAGGTGAGGCACTAGCGGTCAGCCTAGATATAGCGAAGGCCTTCGATCGGGTATGGCACAGAGGTCTTCTTGCGAAGCTACCATCTTATGGACTCCCTGAGGGGCTGTGTAATTGGATTTCCAGCTTTTTGTCCAACAGAAGCATCCAAGCCGTCGTGGACGGCAGTCGCTCGGACCGCATGGACATAAACGCTGGTGTCCCACAAGGTTCCGTGTTGTCTCCAACCCTGTTTCTGCTGCATATCAATGACATGCTGTCGGACGACTCCATTCATTGCTATGCGGACGACAGTACTGGAGACGCATGTTACACGGGCCGTGCAAACATCCCCCAGTCCGAGGTGGAGGGGAGTCGCGAACAACTTGTGTCAGAAATCGAGACTACTCTCTCGGGAGTATCCGATTGGGGTCGACTAAACCTGGTCCAGTTCAACCCCACCAAGACACAAGTATGTGTATTCACCGCTAAGAAAACCCCATTTATTGTAGCGCCGCAATTCCTGGGCACACGGCTTACCATTGCCCCGAGTATCGGGATCCTAGGCGTCGACATTTCAAGTGACGTCCAGTACCGCAGTCATTTGGAGGACAAGGTTAAGCTGGCATCAAAGAAACTTGGAGTTCATAACAGGGCGAAGCAGTACTTCACTGCGGGGCAGCGACTCCTTCTTTATAAGGCACAGGTTCGACCCCACATGGAGTACTGCTGTCATCTTTTTGCCGGGGCGCCCGCACGCCAGCTTAACCCTTTCGACTCGGTGCAAAGACGTGCGTTGAGGCTCGTCGACAGTCCCATACTCGCAGGCGATGTGGAACCTCTCAGCCTCAGGAGGGACTTTGCCTCACTGTGTGTTTTCTACCGCCTATATAATGGTTTGTGCTCAGATGAATTATTTGACATGATGCCCACAGCTACATTCTATCATCGCACCGCTCGCCATAGACAGGGAATTCATCCCCACACATTGCATCCGAATACGGTACGCACCGTGCGGTATGAAAGGAACTTCATCCCACGTACGCTCAAGTTGTGGAATGAACTCCCTGCCACGGTTTTCCCAAGCGACTACAATATGGGGTTCTTCAAGAGGGGCATTAGAAGGTTTCTTCAGGGTAGGCAGCGCGAGTGTAACGCCCCTGGTGTTGCATACGTCCATAGGCCACGGTAACCACTTTCCATCAGGTGGGCCGTGTGCTTGTCTGCCACCTAAGTGGTATAAAAAAAAAAAAAAAAAAAAAAAGTGAAAATGTTTGTGAAGATGCTATATCCCTAGCACCTCTTGGACCCGGGGCCTTAGATTTCAAGATGCCTTTCCACATAGAACGCTAATCTTATGTACCTACAATTTAGTCATGATATGGTACCTGGCCGTTTTGTTACTCAAAATCCTAGTGGCAGTGGCTACTTACTCTATACGACCACGGCTATCCTTGATATTTTCTTGTTTGATACGTTTTAGAGCGTGATTTTTCGGTAGTCGGGTTTCAGTTTTACCTTATTTTTTATTTCATGATATTTATTTTCGCTACACGGCATTCTCAAAGGTACAAAAAGTGCAAGTGTGTCCTAAATATGTATAATAATAAATTCCAATAAGTGCCATTTAACAACAGTATAAATAAAATAATTGTGTACTCTTCCTTGAACTAATACGTTTTCAAAGATCATCAATACGTCTATTAGTCAGACAATCACTTAGAACAGTGGTTATGGGAGCTTCGTTAGTGAGAATAACTTGTGTTCATGTGTCATTAATAAGTAATCGCATTAGCATGTCTAATGTATGATATATACGGTCCATAAATTCAGCAAGCATGTCGGAGTCAATTGAAGTTTATGTTGTACATGTTTTAGTCATTGTTATGTAGCAGCCTACTATATAATTTTTATTATTTGAATACAACTGTTCATTATTATAAGGCCCCACGAAGAACTTATCGTGAAAGTGCATCTTTTGAATGAAATTGTTTTTTTTTTAATCTTTATTTACGGAGCTTAGCCAGAAATTGGAATTGGTGTTTGGACAAAAAGAAAAAATACTTTTGGTAAAATCTAAATTTTTTAATTAAATATAGTTGCTTTACTTCTGAATTGCCGAAGGTGCGCTTCGTGGACAAGTTTAGGTGCTATTCGCTCAGGTGCTATTCGGCTGGGTGCTCTAAGTGGACTATACAGAAATATGCACCTAAACGGCTATAGAAATACTGAGTCAATTGTAAAAATACCTATAAAACAATATAAAATCATGTACAACTCGAAACAAGATAATGCGTACTTCGACTATAAAAAATCTACGTCTGTATGTCCCAGAATAAATCGTAAAGAGATTCCTTGAGTTGGCACCGTATGAATTATTCATAACACTAGCCACGTTCAGAGGGCCACCGGCCACATGGCGCATATTTTTAATAAATAATTATCTGAAAGAATTGAGGGAACAGATGTACATCACATATTTAATTTATAACTCAGGTTTTGTAATGGAAAAAACATTGAAAAGCCCTTTTTGCGATAACGGAAACGAGTACCTAATATGGTTTATTTAAGGTGTTTTTGAGTACCTGCAATATTTTTATTAGTTACTAGCTTTTGCCCACAGCTCCGCCCGCATGGGTGTCGATTATCGCGACCAAACATAGCCTATGTCCTTTCTCAAGGTCTAACCTATCCCTATACCAAATTTCATCAAAATCAGTTCAGTGGTTCAAAGCTTACCAACAAGCCACGTAGGTACCTAAATGTTCTAGGATAGTTCCCGTTCTAATCTACTGCCGTTACTTTCCTTATAGTGGTTTTACAAACAACACTTCGTCCTGGATAAAGTGATATAAGTAATCCCTAGTCACCTTTAGAGAAAGCTAACAAGCACGTGTATATTTTTACCTTGTACGATTGCGATTTTTTACCATGAAATAGCTTGAAAGATGAGGCATCATTTTCAAATTTTATAGAAGCAAGTCGATTTATTTTAATACCCGAGTATTTAATTAAGGAGTAATTGAAGAAAATTAAAAAGGTCAATGAGGAAAAATGCAATACGTAAAGATTAGGAAGTAGTATGAAAAGGAAATCCAACTAATTATCTTGTCATTCCAAAAGGAAACGAATAGAATGAACCTTTGAAAACGTTTGAAAATCGAAATAACGTTGCTAATGTATTTTTAAGTAACCTTTCGTAATCCAATCTCAATCAATATTCTAAATCAAATGAACTGAAATTTACTTTTAAAAATCGCCTTCATTTGAACTCAATTGGGCTGAGTGCTAACAGTAGGTAATAAACATGAATGTATGCCTCAATTTGGAGACGGCATTCTGTTGAGTGTGTTACGTTTGAATAATGCTTGGCAAATTATTCATTGTGACGGTGCTTGTATGTGAGAAACTGTGAATATAAACAAGTACTTGCTAGTGACTCGGTTTGTAAATAACATCCACTATTTGGCTACTGGCTACATTTGAACGAAACAGAGAAGGAAATGATTGTATTTCGGTCGATTGTAAATTCTATAACATTGTAAAACGGCTCTAAATTGAAATGACAAAAAAATCAGTTCTGATGTTATATTATAGCCGCTGAATAGTAATAAGCTACCTTCTCAACCTTCAATCTCACAATACATCGAATATTCCAGAGTAGATTCTATTCAAGACATGTTAATTCTTAATTAAAAAAGAGAAAGAAGATTTATGTATGTAGCCTTCCAGGTATATAACGCATGACAAAGAAAAGAAGCAGCAAGCTGCTAGCTTCGAGACGGTATTATTTGTACCGTAAGTGGGTGGTTCTGCAGTTCAACACTTCTTGTATTAAAAGGGAAGGGAGACAGTGGTATTACTTAAGAGAACTCAGCGGAACACTCAACGTGCGTGAGACGGTAAAATACACATCTTACAAAAATGTGGGCATACCCAATTTTACACAAAAATACAAAAAAATAGTGATTATCAGTGGTTTAAAGTAGCATAAAATAAAACGTAACTTTCATTGAAATTTTCAAATGATAAACCATGTTTGAAGATTTTTTCTTTTTAAAACCCGGTTCTTTAGTAGATAAGTTATTTAGTTAATTTCATTTTTGTAATAAAAGTAAAAGTACTCAGTCCATTATCTTATATATAAAATTCTCGTGTCACAATGTTCGTTCCCGTACTCCTCCGAAACGGCTTGACCGATTCTCATGAAATTTTGTGAGCATATTGAGTAGGTCTGAGAATCGGCCAACATCTATTTTTCATCGCCCTAAATGGTGCAGCGGGATCGGGATCTGACGCCACGAGGGCACGAAAAATTGGCGGTACGAAGTTCGCCGGGACAGCTAGTATTATTGTATTTTAGACAGCTCACTGGCAGTGGTCGATATAACTTTGTTCTAGCGTCAACACCCAAAAATGCGTACTAAAATTAGACGCCAATACATCATATTTCAACGACACGTCAGTCAGATAGACGTATTTATTAAACGCATTAAAATAAGTTGTAACGGTTCCCACAGCACCATTCCTTTCAGTAAACAATAAGTTTGTAAGATATTTGGATGTTTAATACTCAATGATTCTGGTCGAAATTGGACACTTGACTGTCTAGTCAAATTAGTTAGTTTTTACTAAACGTCAGAACGATAAGTTTGAAGAAAACTTGTATGAAATGAAAATGTATGACGTCACACTTTTAATTGTGAAATAAAACATCATAGGTTGAGTGAATTAAAGATAAATAAAATCGATAACATAAGAACGGACGTAACGTTTACTGCTCATTTACCATACATAATTTAAAAAGTTCCATTAGATGAGTGAACAGGATAAGAACACCCAGTTCTAGATTCAAAAAATATTTTTTTTACACAATGATGTTTTATAAACTGTAGACGTCATACAGAAAAATGACCGCTTTCAAAATGCCGCAAACTGTACATATAAAAAATATAGCTTCTTATTAATACGTCAATAATATTAAATTATATGAATTATATTATTATTTATTAATAATATTATTATTGTTACTAATTAATTTGTTAAAGACGTTTTTTTTTGGGTAGCGCATTGCCTCGTCTATAGAAATGGTAAACATTTGGTTATCATTTTTTTTTTGACATTTTTGAACAACTTATTATAATATCAATAGTTTATTAAATACTAGCTTTTGCCCGCGGCTCCGCCCGCGTGGATGTCGGTCCCCGGCAATTATTCGATTTTTTCTCTACGTACAAACCTTCCTTGAACTTCCACGAATAATTCAAGACCAAAATTAGCCAAATCGGTAAAGGCGTTTTTGAGTTATAACATTACAACGAAAAGTGGAATTGATTTTTATATATATAGATTTTTACTTTTACGTCCTTTTTTCCTTGTAGAACTATGAAGATAATTTTATTACTTCAAGGAGTCTTTAAAACGCTAAGTAGTAATTAATAAGGGACTAGAGACTAAAACTATAATGCTAAGCTTAGCGAATACTGCGGCAGCTCTCAAGGAACACGCAACAAAGTATTTCGCAGTTGGGTCGCCGGAGTTTCATCGGCTTTGCGACTATATATAGGCTTGTGCTCTTTCAGTTGTTCAACAATTTCATGATGTCAAATTAGTAAAATATCTACATATTATTATGACAGGAGTTAATTAATACATTTTATTAACTCTAGGTCATCCAAAAATTAACAGTCTCGTTCTCAATTAGCCTATCGCAATACACTGTTGGAACTGACCTTTCCCAATGTTGGGACTTTGGCCCACTGATTCCATACTGGCCAAAAGCGTAATGGTGAAGAATTCAAAATAAAAATACTGGCTTGAAACCAGTCCTACCTAAATGAAGGTCGAAACTATTTGTTATAATTTATTGATGATATGAAAAGCAATATCAATCATAATAATGGTACTTTAGCACCCAATGGAGACAATAGAAATCGGTAAACGTTGGTCACAGCTTTTTGATAGACCTAATCGGATATATAAGACGCTAAATGCCTCATTCGATAGATATTATTTCGTAAATTACTCGACAGATATAGGCTTGAGCACTGTTCATTTCTACTTAATTCATTAATTCTTATACATGTGTACACAGACAGCATTGTAGTTTTACTAAAACACTAACCGACTGTTTGTTCACGACGAAAACGCTATAACTACTGAACAGATTTCAATGCAGTTATTTTAACTAAGAAAATGTTGGTCCAACTTATTAACTGTCGGTTTTTAAGGAACCGGTGAAATGGCAGATGTCACCTACTATTACATAAAATTGTATCAGCTAACCTAATTTTGTGAAACGATTTCATGTCACACAATACCTTTATATTTTATTCTTTCTGTTATTGACATGAAAAATGATCTCGGATCTTTTTTGTCCCATGAGTGGGTGACCCTTATCCCATCATTCGTATTCACAACATTCTGACTTACTTACGTTTTCAACAGATCAATTCAGTGAAAGTGTTTAAAATTTGAATGGATATTGAATTTTGTCCTTGCTTTTGATGCATACAAATAATATTCAAATTGCATCAATTGCCTTTTAGAAATAGGGAAACACCTGTGTTTCTTGGATACTCTGATGAATAATTAAGTAGAAATAACTGTTGAGTTAACAATGATGAGGCATAAACGGCTGTTATGGAAACGACTGCTATCTTACTGACTAACTCCAGGAGGCTGGCATGACATGTATCGGCTGGCAGTTAGAATTAGCTTGGGCCCCGAAACTGGACGGGACCTATATAGGTACTATATTATTCTCTTCCCAGTTTATTTGGGATATCAGGTGTCCCTGCGCCAGATAATTTTATTCTAGTTCGTCTGGGTGATGTGAGCTTGTTACGGTGCATCTCGGTTTTTAATGTTGTGCTACCAATTGGTCTTTCTCTTCAATTTAAATTGACACTCTGGTAGTGTCAAAATCAGTATTGTCAATGGGTAGTGTCACGGGGTCGTCAAACTTAACATATCCTAATACATATTTTATATATCCTAATCACACTCCTACAACGTCTAATCTATAATAAACTGTCATCGCCACGTTTTGCTTCCCTGAAACACGTACGCTTGGCCGCATGTAAAAGCGAAACGTGACAAGAAGACAAGATTCGAAACAATTAACTGTACGAGGGTTTAATTTTCTGCGCAAATGGGCAGTAAGAATGCTGAACCAATACTTATTCAGGTTCTTACTCATTATCCACCTCTGCGGGCCATCTGGGTGGACCACGGTTTTTTGCTGTTTACCTTTATCCAGCATCTTCTTTTTCTCGACCACTAATAGTTTACTTACTTAAAATAGTTTCACTTGCAGTGATAGATATTTGTATCCAATGGTTTCCTTGGGTTCCACATTTCTAATATTTTCTTTCTTGCCTCATGTTATTGTTAGTTTCTATTCTGTCTCATATTTTTATTTGTTTTTAAAGTAAATTATTATCTTGTCGATATGTAGACATTGTTTTAAACTAACATCGATGAAACACTCGGAAAGCGTTGATAAGCCTCTCCTCGGTTTAATAATTCCATAGTACTTCACACTGCCTTAAAACATACCCTATTTTTAGAGCGTCTTTAAACTCATTGAATAATTAATTAAGAATCTGTTGTTAAGGTAGCTTGTTTCACAATTTTCCTTTTCTTAGAGGAGTTTCAATATTGTGTTCAGTAATTTGACGCTTGAGAATACCATTATGAGTTCAAGTGTGAAATTGCTGTCAGGTACTTATTAAGTGATGCAATAATATCTGTTAAATTTGTTATCAGTACTTTATAATACTTAGTAAGTACTTTTGATGTGTCATTTAAGAAGTTTTTCCTTAAGCTTATGTTCGTACATTATTATTATGGATTTATGCTAAAGGTGTATGAAATCAAAAAATCGAAATAGAGTTATATTTAAGGTACGGAATGGCAAAATTGGTGGAAGATTGGTCTGATATTGGTTGATGGGAATCCATAACTATCACTAAAGAAGTAATTAATAGCAATAGCAATAATGACCATTCCTTTTCTAAACAAATATTTTACTACTATGGTAATGGTTATATAACTTAAAACATACCGACAATAACAAAGTCCAGCGGTAAACAAAAACACAATATAAAATGATGAAAACTAACTTTTATGAAGAAACAAATGGACTTCAATTGGCGAGACAATCTGACACTCTAGAGCTAGTCGTCAAAATGATTACAATCGTAAACTTAGAAAGTGCCCGTAAATGCAGATTTGCTGACGATCATTTCCTTTGTTTATGTTATCTGTGGCTCATAAAAATATGGATTATTATTTAATATACACATTAAGTTTTTTATTGTTCATACAATTTATGAGCATCTGTGCATATTTATCATCTTACTCACAACTGGCCAGTTATTACTGGCAGGCTATAAAGGTGTATGTTATTTTTACTTAAGCCATGTGGGGCATTATTCTGAGTGACATCGAGTTTTAAAAGTGGTGTTCAATTGGTTAATTGGTTCGTTGGATTTCAATTGGTTAAAATACTAATCATTTTGTGTATTGTGCCAAGCTTCCTTAATTACGTATTATTACAACCATTATTTTCATTTGCTCATGGTTGTATGGGTCACGTTAATAGTGAAATTGTACTAAATTATTAAACTAACCACCATTTGTTAGAATAAAGACAAGGCTACGCTATTACTATTATCTGTTCTGTGGCTCTGGCGCAGGGTTTCTTGTTATGCTTAGAAGGTCACACAGTAGTCGCACCTGAAATAACCGTATGAATCAAGACTAAAGGCGGAGAAGGACGCTGGGCTCCGTTGTGCCTTGGACGTGACCAGGAATCACGTAAAATGAAGAAATAATATCAATTAAGTTTTCTGAACTCTTAAATTTTCTTATTGTCTTCTTATATGAAATTGGCTGATACTTACAGCTCCACCCGTGTGAGAGCACCCGTGTCAGAAAAAAATTACAATTTCATAAGTAAAATACGTCTTATTAGTTTTTTCAGGTATTCTCTGTATTAAATAAATCGGTAGAGCATGTATTGCGTAGAAAGAAAGTAAAAGTGGCAGTAGACACAGAAAGGTAAGATTACCTAGACGTAATTAAGTATTGCCTAACTAGATAATATGTACTAGATTCCAGAATGCAGACAAGCATTAAAAATATATTGGTAGAATATTGTTTTGTTTCTTTTAATGTGGATATTCATGTCATGCTTAAAATGTAAGTTCTAATCTATTTCCCCGTACTCTAACACAAAAATAATGTATTTTCAAATTTCAACAGAAGCATTTTACATTTTAACAACAAAATAAAAGGCGAGAAACTCCCACAAAGCAACCAGAGAGTTTCTTTGCAGTACTTTGTTTTATTTCAAGCAACTTATTTCGTCCAGGACAATAAAAATAAAGTTTTGTATACAACGGTCAAACTTTGCCACTTCACTCTTCAAGCAGACGGTGTTCTCGTTATAATATAACCATTAGCATATGAATAGACCAGGTGTTTAACTGTAGGTATGCCTATTTTAATATCAAGTGATAATTTTCGCGTCAGAGTTTTTATAGCTCAAAAAAATGCCTAAATAGTCTTCTTAAAATTTTAATACATTTTGTTTCAAATCACTAGTTTACCACAGGATTATAAGGATGAAACTATTTTACCATCTTTCCATCGTAAGTTTCAGTTTTTACTCGTGTTCTTCAATAGTAAAAAAAATTCCTTCACATAGAGGTTGAAAATTGCGGTGAACTACAACTACTGAGGACAAAATATGATAATGTCAACCACATCCCTAGACAAAAAGCTTTATATACGATTTGAGATTGACATTTTCAGTAACATTAATAGTATAATACTCACCAAACTATGACATGGTAAATATCCCGGTGAGTGTTATACTATTAAAAAAGGCTTTAATTAAAAAGTTGTACTAAAAAAGAAATGTTTATTTACATTCTAAATAAACATTTCATACAAGAGTTGTGCTGATTTCAAAAGCTTGTATCATACAAGCTCATTCTCTAATTCCTATTTACACTACAAGCTTTTGAAATTAGCCCAACCCTTGTTAGTACAGCACAACATGTAAGTATACCTTCCTATATTTTGTCTGTTAATATTTTTAAACCAGATATTCAGGCATGGTTGAAGATTATTTTAAAATAGTGGTCGCAATAGCGCCAAGACGATCGCAAGGAGAATCACGTAAGTGCCATTCAGAATCTTGAAACTGCAGTTAATGCATCTTTAGATTTTGAAGTGTCGAGTATGTGGCTTTTAACATAAATTCATTTTTTATCTCACAGTCTAGACTCTAAATTGTTGAACATATTTTATGTTATAGATACGTGAACTCCCCTAAGAGTCTGTCGGCGGCATCCATCGGCAGCAGTAATTAAATTGACAGCTGTTAACTCTTATGTCAGGCAGGAACCATTGTAACAATTTGTGACTGCAGTTATTTCTAAAAAAAATACATGAGTAAAGTTTTATTTTTTGAATTTGGTAAAGCCCGACCAATAAAATAAAATACCTCGCCATATTGCGGAAAACTATTGGAACTAATTTCTTCATAGGGCAACAATCTATGAGATGTCATTATGATCATCTGTCAATGTGGTGTCAATTGTGCGTGTTAATTAATGTGAATTTGATTGCGCTTTATATATGCCGAAAACTATTAATTATAAGTTTTTATATTTACAATATAACTAGGTAAGTATTTGTCTGATAAAAATTCGGAAGAATCTAAATAACATCACGAACATTGTTGTCAACATGACGGGTAGGTACATCATAGAGTACGCGCAATGGAAATTGGCCAATTTTCTAATTTTACCAACTGTAACTAATTAGGTATTAAGATTCTGAGTTTTAACCCGGTCAATTTAAACATTCGAAGGTACATAAATTCCCAACAAGCTGAAAATGAGTGAAATTGTTCAAAACATAATTATAAACAATACCTGAAAGTTCCACATCATACTCGTGTAAGGAAAAAAAAATTCAATGTCAAAGGTCAAAAATATGAGTTTTTCGCGATTTTCATCAAAACGGTAAGTTAATCATAAAAGTACTTCAGACAAAAATTGTAGATTATAAAATTATCTATAAAAAATGGATCGATAGTTTTTTCCAACGAGCCACCGTTTCTGTGATATACCGATTCAAAAAGTTATAAAATTTGTGATTGTCATAATATGTACACGTTTCCACGCCACCTATGAGGTAGTGTACTTAGCGCGTTTTTTAAAATGTGGTTTCCCCATTAGGCCTACTCCACGGGTCAGTTGTGAACATAACGTGAAACTATTGCAAACTATTGGAAATTTTCAAAGATTGGAAAAGATAAAAGCGGTGTAGGTAAATAAAAAAAATGTGATGAAGTTCATTCGCCTGATTCGTAATTTTTAAATTCTTGTTCTTCTTCTTGTTCTTGTTCTTCTTCTCCTGCTTCTTCTTCATCTTCACAAAAATATTTCAACATATAATATATTATAAGCAGAGACGCTTATTTTCCGTTATTTTTTTAAAAATAACGTTCGCCAGCATGTCTATAAATAGCAGTCGCGCCATAGTTCGGCCTCTTTTGCACGACGGCGCTCGGGTTGGACAGACGTTTGGTGATGTACTTTTAAATTGTTTCTCCTTGTTTGATTTTCCTGATCTATTGCTTTATCGTTTGGATTTGTAACTGATTTGTTCCTAAGTTCCTAATTAAAAATGTTGAGAAACGAGTAATAAATGTGTACGTTCGCTTTGGTTTAATGTTTTTTTATTTAAATCACTTCGCCCTTGCTAAAATCAGAATTGGGATTTAAACCCAAGCGTGACCTCATTGCTCAGCCTAATAATTGGTACGAAAGGAACAAAACAGTCATTAATTTTGTTGTTAGATTTTTATTTTTATTTAGTGTGGGTGTTTACTTTTCTTTCGGCTTGAGGGTGTTTCTTAGCGTAAAGTGAGTTAAGCGTGATACTATTAGAAGTGTGAAAAGAAAAAGTAAACGAATATGTCAGAAACACCGGAACGACAACATCGAAAGCGAAGTAAATCTCGTCGCGATCGCGAGTCCAGGTCGCTATCACGTTCTGGGTCTCTCAACTCGCTGCAACAAACGTTAAGTACGATTTTAACCAGACTAAATGACATCGAATGTTCACAAAATAGGCCGGATAGACCCGGCCCAGTGCCGCAAAATGGTGCTTGCGTGAATAGTGATATTGAAGGTGGAACAAATAACACGGTTTTGGTGAGCGCTTCACAGTGTCCGATAGGTAGATCTGTGACCCCGTTATTAGAGGCGCCTCCTCCAGGCCCGAGCGGTACCATTAATAATAATTCATCTACCCTCATGTCCGATAATACATTGTGTGAACATTCCAGTAGTGCAACTTCTGCGCCGATTCAAGCTATAGCAGACGCGATTCGTGCTATCAATCCTGTTCGTTCTCATAACTATTACGTTTCTAATTTTGACCCCGCGATGCATAATTTCGTAACATGGTGCGAAGAAGTTGAGCGTGCCAAATATGACAACTCTTGGACCGATCACGAGTGCTTATCCCGCGTAGCTGGCTGTCTTAAAGGCGATGCCAAAGTCTGGTTAAACGAATGGGTTACTAACGATAGGGTTTGGCCTAATTCAAGCGCGAATTTAGTGCTTTGTGTCCCAATCGGTTAGATCACGCAAATATTCTTTTCCAAGTCATGAGTACATCGTCAGACAAATATGCCACCTACGCGGAGTACGCGCGGCGTTCGTTACTGAAACTGCGTATTGTAAAAGGGTTGAGCGATGAATTGATGACAGAGATCGTGATACGCGGCATAGCAGACGCCCAGGTCAAGGCAGCGGCCACTAACGCTAATCTAACTCCTGAAACGTTGATTTCTTTTCTTGCTATTCATGTAAAACTTACCCAACGTAAAGATTCACGGGTCAATTCGAATACATGGTCATCAACTAGGAAACGCCCTTTATCTAGTAGTAGTAGCCAAAACTCCTCGCCTAATATCAAGTGCTTTTTATGTGGAGAGTTAGGACATAAAAAGAATTTCTGTAGTAAGAGACCTAGAACGGATGCTGCACCTGAAGTAAAAGCGCGACCAGTATGTTCATTTTGTAAAAAACCCGGACACACAGAGGAACACTGTTTTGCAAGAGGTAGATCGGGAAATGATAATAAAAGGAAGGTCAATCTTTGTTCGGATCGTAGTAATGACCCTAATAGCTCGGATATCACAAGCGCCGTCGTGCAGGGAACTCCTGTCGATGTGCTTATAGATAGTGGGGCGCTTAACGTATCCTTAATCTCATCCGATATTCTGAAATACTTTTCTTGTGATTCAAAGCCCATCTATTGCACATTGAAGGGAATAGGTTCGAAGGAAATAATTGCGAATTCATACGTGACGCTTACTGTTGAGTTCTGTAAAATCTCTATTGAAGTAGATTTAGTCGTAGTCCCTTCTCAATTCATGCCAGTGCCCATAATAATAGGTACAGATGTACTCAATAGAGATGGCGTCGTGTATGTTCGCACCAAACGTGGACAATATCTTACTAGATCTTTGGATACGGATACCCATATCAATTCTATAAATTTATCAGATTCTTTTGAAATCAACACCCCTCTCGTAGATAAGGAACGCCAAGATTTAGTCACGGTAGTAAGCGAGTTTTCATTTTTTTTTTTATTTCTGGAACTGCAACTACCACCGTAACGACAGGCGAGATGCATATTGAACTAACTAGTCAAGTCCCCATTGCATATAGACCTTATAAGTTGTCCTATCATGAAAAACTTAAAGTGAGAGAAATCGTTCGCGACTTGGAAGGGAAGGGGATTATTAAGGAATCTGAATCTCCATATTCGAGTCCCATCATTCTCGTAAAAAAGAAAGACGGGTCGGACCGGATGTGTGTGGACTTCAGGGCGTTGAATAGGATTACGGTGAGGGACCGCTACCCTCTCCCACTGATCGACGACCATATTGATCGCCTTGGCAATTTTAAATTCTTTAGTAGTTTAGATATGGCGACAGGATTTCACCAGATCCGACTGGATGAGGAGTCTATTCCCAAGACTGGCTTTGTGACACCAGAAGCTCATTATGTTTATTTAAAGATGCCGTATGGCTTGACCAATTCCCCGGTAGTGTACCAACGAATCATCAATAAAACACTCCGAAAATTCATCGAGTCTGGTGAGGTTCTTGTGTACATTGATGATGTTCTTGTAATGAGTCACTCGGTAAATGAGGGCATCGTGTTGCTACGCGAGGTTTTGAAAACACTTACTGAGGCTGGTTTTTCTATAAACCTTCGGAAGTGTTGTTTTTTAACGACTGAAGTCGAATACTTAGGCCGGCTAGTTAGTAAGGGTCAGGTTAGGCCGAGCCCGCAAAAGGTAGAAGCCCTCAAAAATTCACCGCGGCCTGAAAACGTCAAGCAGGTTAGACAGTTTTTAGGCCTCGCTGGTTACTTTAGGCGATATATTCAAAACTACGCCTCAAAAACCGCATGTATTGCTCATTTAACTAAAAAGAACGTTAAATTTGAATGGGGAACGGAGCAAGAAAAAATCAGACAAGAGCTTATTTTATTGTTAACTAGTGCACCGATTCTTTCCATCTTTGACCCACTTCAAAAAACTGAAGTTCACACTGACGCTAGTAGCATAGGCTATGGTGCGGTATTAATTCAAATAGACTCTGGGGGTGCGAAACATGTAATCGGTTATTTTAGTAGAGCAACCCAAGGTGCTGAAAGTAAATATCACTCTTACGAACTGGAGACCTTAGCGGTGGTAAAGGCATTACAACACTACAGACACTATTTAGTGGGTATTGAATTTAAGCTGGTAACCGACTGTAATGCGCTAAGGTCTACAGAGCGGAAGAAGGATCTGCTACCAAGAGTGGCCCGCTGGTGGGTCTATCTGCAAGATTTTAACTTTACGATAGAGTACCGCAAGGGCTCAATGATGCCTCATGCCGATTACTTGAGTCGAAACCCTACCAAGTCTGTAAATGTCATTAACAAGCCCCGAAACTGGGCACAGATAGCACAAACCGCGGATAATGAAACCCAGGCGCTGTTGGAAAAGTTGCGTGACGGCCACTTAGATTCCAATCGGTATGTTCATAAAAATGACCTATTGTACTATCGCTATACCCCCGTGGGTCAAGAACCTCGCTTGTTGTGTTACATACCTAAAGGTCATAGGTTAAGTCTCTTACGTATTTTTCACGACGAACATCAACATATTGGCGTGGACAAAACAATAGACCTAATACTTAAACACTTTTGGTTCCCTGGACTGCGTCAGTTTGTTGTCAAGTATGTAGCCCATTGTCTTGTTTGCATATCATGCAAGCGCGTGCCTAGGGCTCCGCATCAACCTATTACATCTTGGGAAAAGCCCGACTTACCTTTTAATACTATTCATGTGGACGCACTGGGCCCTCTGCCTATTTCAAATGGCCATAAGTTTATCCTCGTAATTGTTGACTCATTCACAAAATACTGCTTGCTGTATCCGCTAAGCAAACAAGATGCTAACGAGCTAAAACAGGTTATGATGTCCGCCATCTCTCTGTTTGGCACTCCTGAGCTTTTGGTGGCAGACCGGGGCCGAATGTTTGAATCTAAAAACTTTGTGGATTGGTTAACCGGACTAGGCTGTGATATTCATTATATTACGCCTGAAATGCACCATGCAAATGGTCAGGCAGAGAGGTACATTCGTAGCGTCCTTAACATGATACGAATAGAGATTAGTCATAAAAAAGGCTCATGGTCTGAGTCCCTGTGGAAACTGCAACTAACACTTAATATCACTAAGCAGAAGACCACGCAAATGTCCGCATTAAATTTAATGATTGGTACCGACGCCACTACTCCAGTTCTGAGAGCTCTTCTCAGAGACGTGGCTATTGAAGATTCTCAACATAATCGAGAAGCTCGACGGGAATTATGTAGGAGTAGAGCGAGAGAGCTACTGAAACGTAACCAAGAACGTCAGGATTCGTATGTTAACCAGGGTAGGCAGTCCCCACGAACATTTGAAGTCGGTGATAGCGTATTTGTCATAAAATACTCGCAGTCAACAGGAAAGCTTGATCCTGGCATGCGGGGGCCTTACAAGGTGCTTAAGGTACTACCTAGAGACCGCTACGAGTTGAAGTTGATAAGTGGAGCTTATGGGAAGACCACCCAGGCAGCTGCTGAATTTATGGTTCCATGGCGTGGAGAATGGTGCCCTGACACTTGCGCGGCATTTTTTGAACGTAAGTGTTTTGGATTAACTTTATCAGTGTTTACTGCGTGGGTGTAGCATTCTTGTTTTGTTTTGCTGATGTATGCCCTCCCTTAATTTTTCTCAATTTCTATCCCAATGCTCGGTTAGTTTCCTTTATTTTCTATGAATCAAATTTAACCTTAAAACGGTGATATCCACTTAATGGCATCGGAATGAATCGTAGGGATGGTGGTTGCGCCTGTGCAGTAAATATTGGGCATCAGTGCGAGTCTTCTCATGCTATTTTAGACAAGCGATTCAGCGATGCCTCTGTCTAGTAATAGGGGTACGCGATTCAGGGATGCCTCTGCCCAGGGTAAACGATTCAGTGATGCCTCTGCCCAGCTTCGGGAATTAGGGTACGCGATTCAGAGATGCCTCTGCCCAGCTTCGGGAATTAGGGTACGCGATTCAGAGATGCCTCTGCCCAGCTTCGGGAATTAGGGTACGCGATTCAGAGATGCCTCTGCCCAGCTTCGGGAATTAGGGTACGCGATTCAGAGATGCCTCTGCCCAGCTTCGGGAATTAGGGTACGCGAATCAGAGATGCCTCTGCCCAGGACATGCAATTCAGTGATGCCTCTGTCCACATTAGGAGGACGCTCCCATCAATACTTAAGTACATGTCATGACACAGGTAAATTTCGTGTTTAATCGGTAAGACAAAAAGTAATCAAAAACCAACCTTACATTCATAGTTACTAATGAATGCTTGATTGTGTATGTGAATGCTTTATGACTGAAGGCCACAAATGAGACGTATGCGATGAGCGTTTAGCTAAAGTGCTTTCAGATGTCGTATATGTCCTTTTGTATATTCCAGACGCCGACGATGACGACCCAACGGTTGAGGCACCTGGAGCATCCGCTAGTCCTGAAACTGGACCATCGGCGCATGGTGTCAACGCTATCTCGTCGGTATCTTCAGACAAGAAGAGTGATCAAGATACGGTTCGGGACGCACCGCGGTCAGGAGAAGCCGTATAAGCAGAGACGCTTATTTTCCGTTATTTTTTTAAAAATAACGTTCGCCAGCATGTCTATAAATAGCAGTCGCGCCATAGTTCGGCCTCTTTTGCACGACGGCGCTCGGGTTGGACAGACGTTTGGTGATGTACTTTTAAATTGTTTCTCCTTGTTTGATTTTCCTGATCTATTGCTTTATCGTTTGGATTTGTAACTGATTTGTTCCTAAGTTCCTAATTAAAAATGTTGAGAAACGAGTAATAAATGTGTACGTTCGCTTTGGTTTAATGTTTTTTTATTTAAATCACTTCGCCCTTGCTAAAAATATAATACATAACAACTCTAGAGATGTATATAGGTGGTGTACTCATGCATACTCGTATTATGACAATAATAACTTTTATAACTTTTTGAATCGGTATATCTCAGAAACGGTGGCTCGTCGGAAAAAACTATTGAAACATTTTTTATAGATAATTTTATAATCTACAATTTTTCTCTGAGATACTTTTATGATAAACTTACCGTTTTACTGAAAATCGCGAAAAATCTCATTTTTCTTACCTTGACCTTGAATTTTTTTTTCCTTACACGTGAATGATGGGGAACTTTCAGGTATTGTTTATAATTATGTTTAGAACAATTTCACTAATTTTCAGCTTGTTGGGAATTTATGTACCTTCACTATCATTTTTTGGTTTAAATTGACCGGGTTATTTGATGAATAATAAATAATGTACTTTATAATAAAATTTGTTTATTTTCTATTTCAACCGGACTACCTTAAAACATATATCAATACTGATATTATAAAGCAACTCTCATCTGTCTGTATGTTAAGCTTTCATGCCTAAACCACTAAACCGATCTTGATGAAATTTAATATAGAGATTTTGGGAGTTTGGGAACGGAAAAAGGCGGTACCGTTTATCACGAAAAAGGGCGTTAAAGGGAGAGAAATGGGGATGACAGTTTGTATGGAAGTACGTTCTTTTTATCGATAACTAGCTTTTGCCCGCGACTCCGCCCGCGTGGATGTCGGTTATCGCGACGAAATATAGCCTATGTCCTTTCTCATGGTTTAATCTACCCCTATACCAAATTTCATCAAAATCGGTTCAGTGGTTTAAGCGCGAAAGCGTAACATACAGACAGACAGACAGACAGACAGAGTTACTTTCGCATTTATAATATTAAATTAGTATGGATATGGATTGACATCCACGCGGGCGGAGCCGCGCGCAACAGCTAGTAATATATATATGCCATGCTCCTGTGTATGTCTCCTTTATGTCTGCAACAGTTTCATAAACTAAAATATTTGTACACTAGCCATTTCACATGTGTATCACTATACTTGGTGTTGTCATAATCATAGACGTTTATAGCGCCCCCGGTACAAGTTTTTTATTTTATTGGTCGGGCTTTACATAGATCTAAGTACATAGATATAAGAAATTAGAGTATCAAAAGAGAGAAATTTATATATACTTATGATCAATAATACAAATTTAAAATTAAAGTTACATTATGTTAAAAATAGGTCTGTGTGATGTCCATTATCGTTAATGCATACGTAGCACCCAATTATAGTTAAATATGTATAACGATTCGTTTCATGAACATTCATGAAGGCTATAAAAGGTTACCGCTGGTAGCTTTTGATATATCGAAAGCTTTCAACGAATCTCTTTGATAGAGATTATGTACATTTTCTATGTGTATAAAAATTTGAATGTGTTAAAGTTATTATGGCGCCATTCAAAAAAGGTAAGTGAAGTGAATTGGTTTTGAGGGATAAATGAAGATAAAATTGTTGTCATTTTCTACTATAAATACGTATTTCTAATCTATATTTATTTTTAAGAACCACGCTTTGCGGATTTAACAAAAACCGTAAATACTCTAATGACACTGGCCACTTAAAAACCTACCTACTAAGTTGTGAGAATGAAGTACAATGTGATGCTGGCTGTACTTAGGTACCATAATACTAGCCATTAAGATTTATATTCACGTTTCTTGAAAAAAGCTTTTCATTTGTATAAAAAAGCGAACGAGAATACCTATAGTCGCGTGCATTATACATAGTTATATTATTTATTTCAATACTATATAGGAAGACATGTGCAAATATTTATCAGTGCCTGTGTTGGACAGCCAAGTAGTGCAAGAGCGGCAATTTTGTGGAATTTTGGTAAGTAAATGAAGGCGTATTATATATAATATTGCTTCAGAACTGCTTTGTGGTTAATGGTTAAACAAATTCATTTATATACTGCGATTGGATTCATTCATCACTCTGAATTCATTCAACTCACCATATTTTCTGACAGCCAGCATGTATATCGATATTTAATCAAAAACTAAAAATTATACCTGTGTTGCAGTTGTAAAAAACTATAATGGAAACGTACAAAATGTTTTATTCATTTTTTTTTTGTTACTTTCTACCTCACCACTGCTTTGACCAAAACGTACAACGAAGACTTTTGGAAAGATGCCCAATTTATAAAACAGGGGAAAATAACCTCTCACCGAACCAGCACGATATTGAAGTAAATCCTTTGCCAATACAAATATTGAGATAAATTGTGAGATATAACAAGAACACTTGCATGTGTGAACCATGCTGCTATTGTTTTATTAGTTTTACTTTCAACCATTTAACTAGCCAGCGACATACAAACCTCTAAATCGAATTTAATCAACAATTTATTCTTATTTCGTTTACACTCTCCTCTAAAAATAAAGAAAACAACGAACTTTGTTTTGAGATCATATGAAGACAGGTGCTAATTCTGACGTGACATAACTAAACTAAAATAAGCTAAAAATCTTTAAAATTAAGTATACGCTTGTCAAACATCGTTTTGTATTCTGAGGACACACGACTAAACTAAAAATAGTTTGATACGACCAAAATTAGCTGAGTTACTTTAAGGTCAGACTTTTATAATTAAAAAATACATTAAACATTAGAAATAGTTTTTTATTTATTTATTATATACTAGCTTTTGCCCGCGGCTCCGCCCGCGTGGATGTCGGTTCTTGGCAATTATTCGAATTTTTCTCGCCGTAAAAACCATCCTTGAACTTCAACGAACATTTAAAAAAAAGAATTGGCCAAATTGGTCCAGGCGTTGTTGAGTTATGCGCTTACCAACACATTTAGCGATTAATTTTTATATTATAAGAAGATACAATTTATAACTAGTACATCTATTTCAGTAGTTCCATCTCGAATGTCGTCCACATTATAATTTTATTATTCCAAATTCAAATTTCACAAAATTTTAAAATCGGTATGAACTTAATATTCCATTTGCAGTATCTACAATGAATTTCTCGCTTCTTCCAAAATGTTGTAGCAGTTTCCGAACGAAAAGTCAACGCGTTGAGACTTTCTGTTATCAAAGTAAGACACAGCAATACATTTTGAGGCCGAAGTAATTTTGAGCAATAAATCTCACAGCGAACGAGTTTGGAAACTCATTACACGGTTTCCAGAACTCAAAATGTCGGGATTGGTAAGAAATTAAAATTGCCAGTAAAACAATTCCCTTCACTATATTTTAGGCAATGAATAAAAAATATACGATACAGTTTTTGTTCGGCAAATATTAATAAAGTTTGACTTCTTTTATAGAAGTAGTAAAGATATTTGCTAACTTTGTACCTCTAACTTGTACCGATAAAATGTTGTTTAAGATACGCAAAGGCAGAAAATTGGAAATATGAATAAATTTGGGCTTGAGAGTATAAGAACTATGACTGCTAATGTAGATATTACATTATAGTAGATCATGAGGCGAAAAATTCAAGAAATGCTGACTTGACGTTGACTTGAAATCAATATTGTTGGAACATGAAAATTTGAATGATTTATATTACGTTTACCATTTTATATCGTTTCGAGGTGTGTTCCAAACTGACACTGAGTTGTTTTTTTGACGCTCTGGATACAGCGTTGATTGGTTACATGAATGTACTATGCAACGAACATCCATCCCGATTATTTTGGAATTGCTTTGTAGTGAAAATAATTTATAATATTCTAAAATATTTCTGAATTCTTTGTCTGGTATTGAAATCGACCAGGGTTTGAAGATACGTCCCAGATGGCAAATTGCCGTCTTTTTCTTACCTGTTAGCACATAATAGATAATAATAGTACTCAGTTAGCTTTTGAGATGATCGTGATATCGCATTTTATTCGATATTTTAAATGTCAGTTAATATACTAGTAAACAATCTTAGATACTGAATATTCTGTGAATTTTACATCAGTATTCTGTCTAATCAAAGTATAGCATTCCCAATTAACGTTGTATTTTCTCTTTCTTCTCAATATAACTTGATTACAATCGATATTCAATCTAGATTGCAACAAATTAAAAGTCTATCAGCTGTCTATAATGATAAATAAATTCTCTACGTTGAAAATCTGTAATCATTTTGTTTATATTTATGGTAATACCTATCGATTTCAGAAGAACCTGGTCTGGCTTCATCACGTACTATCTGAACTTTTATCTATGTTTTTTTTTGCAACCCTTTGACGATGAATTGCATGTGTAAGTAGAGTGAAAGGATCGTAAATATAAGTAGATGCGGGCGATCATACTTTTCATATCTAACTGTTCCATATCAGTAGTAGGGGTTTGAAGAATTTATAGCATCATTAAAATACTCCTAATGCTCTTATACTCACAAAGGACTCCCACGCATCGTTACGTTTGAAATCAGATTCCAATATCTTTAAAACTTTTTTGAACTTGGTATAATTGAATTGGACAATATTCTTTTATTCTGCTTGCAGTTTCCGTTCTTTTTTGTTCCGCAGCAGCTATTTACGAAGTTTATCTAGTTTTGTCAATTACTTAAATATTTATGCGTTTATATTTGTTACTTAAATACTTACTGCATGATCGCGATTGAGTACCTCTAAAACATCTTCATAAGCTTTTACATTTAGGACAGGTAAATTGCATATGTTTGTAGTAGTCCTATAGCGAGAGAAATCGAGCTGTTACATAATATATTATGGTTCTTATACACGGTCAACCTAATCCGCCAATTAGTACCCATCGTATTTCAAAACCTGACACATGAACATATAACCGCACACTCCCGCTAAATGCCTACTGATTTCCTAATGCCCCTAGCTAGTAGACACACATAAATCTCTGTCGTTCCAACAATGGCTGCCGGAACATCCTGACACTTAGTGACGTCACTCAGTAATGTGTATTTGCCTACAAATGGAGATACTGGTCCGAGATCGTTTATCAGTGAATGGTGTAACGCAAACAGTGAGTTATGGGAATTAATTGATTGCTTACTGCCGACTTGAATGCACTTCCGTGTAACTGTCAAATCTACAAATCGGTGATTGCAATTGCCTCAACTCAAATTTTGGAGCACCGCGTCAAACTTCTCCACGCTATTCTTCGTTTCATTTTCGTTTTTACAGAATTGACAGTTGTCTGGTTACTCGAACTTAAAAGGAAAGATCAGGTCAACTTGGGCTCCACTCAGAATTGCAAGCCTTGTGTCCTTATAAGGCTTGGATATAATATCCAAAGTATTTTCTAACAAACAAAAACGAATAACACTTTACTCTAGCCCGAAATCGAACGAACCGCGACAACTTCATAACTAATAAACCTAAAGTGTTTCAGATATAGGTACCTTTTAAAACAAACTTTCTTGTTCAAAGTTGTTCCACGATTTCAGTGGCAAGAGTGCAGAAAAATATTTTCATCTTTAAACATTTTGAATGCAGTCGTCTCGAAGTTAGAGCGGTGGAGATTTTACGATTTCGATGTTGAAGCCCCTGATTTATACACGGATGTAAAGCTCAAGCCATTTCAAATACTGATCTTTAATGTTTCGAAGAAATCTTACGGATTTTTATGCTGGGATATAAAATTTTTTGCTCGTTCGATTGCATCACAATTCTTAAATAATAGCTCTTCAAATTTAAAAGACTCTGTAAAAGTATGTACCCACATTAGTCTGAGAGAGAGAGAGAGATCACTGTATCGCCCAATTTCATACTGGTCATTACTACATCAATGCTCAACACATGAAACTATATATAACCAAAATGCTCAGGATATACTTTCGGAGTGTAGGTTCTGGCATAATGAACGTACTGTTATGCGACAAGTGTGGAGCGGTATACTAAGCGGATCTTGGGATACAATTCTGTGCAATTAGTCGTTTCTCTCATGTACGTAAATAGCGGAGTCGAATATAGCTTCTTATTAATTAATCTCTTCAAGTAGCAATGATGATGTTATGGTGAAATTTGTATAGCTTTACACATAATACACTGATTGAACATACTCATACATGCCTCAGATAAATTGATGATAATGTATTTAAAAAAGGGGAAGGTCAAAAGGATAGAGATTATTAGTAAGAGTATTAGTTGTCTCTGCCTACCACAAAAGGTCAAAAGTTGTGTGAATATTTATTTATTTTGTAGCCTTACAATGTCGTTACAGGATTCCAAATCTCAGACAATTGAATTGGAAGGCGTACCTCACCTTTGAAGCACAAAGCTCTAAGAACCCTTTGGCTTGAGAATATATGAAATGCAATGCATGCGACTCGCCTGTAGCCATTTTATCTCCGCAAGTTAATAAAACCTTATAGGATGTGACATTGTGACCAACAAACTGACGTTCAAAGCTACGAGTGCAGTGTTCCGATTCACATTTGATTGAACTCGCTACAAGCAGCTCATATCCGATAAGTAAAGAGACGAGCCAATCGTGTCAGTCAATGTTGCTCTATGGATGGAGGTCTAAAATTTGTGATATTTCTAATAACTTAACTTTCATCTTATTGCTTAAGTCATAGAGAAAGAGGATCTTGTTGCTATATGTTAACCGAGTAGGTAAGCACACTGCAAGGTTATGCAATACTATGCAGGTGACATTTTTTGACTTCACCTCGCCTGATGGTAAGCTAAAGGCAAAGTCTCGGAAAAAGGGCCACCATCGTAAACATGTACCATGTTAACAATGGTGGCATTCAGCTTGACGGCCATCATCTGATAGGCATCTGCCTTTTCATGCCCCGCTTAAAGGACCCGGGATTGTAGGAAGAAGGAAAGGACTATTCTTAATACCAGTTGAGACCCCTACGTGGTTGGGATAGCACGATGAGCTGTCGTTCCATACGAATATTGCAAACGGTTATGGGTATTTGAAACCCTAAAAAGTTTGAATACCATATCTAACTACATAATCGCCAGCGCGGTTCTTTCGTTCTTTGTTATCATTTAAGTGCAAATTATACAACATGGACATGAAACTTAATAATGAAATTGTATATTATCGTCATTTGTCATTTATAATATAAAACTTAGTCTTCCGGGCTGCTGAGTTAATTTTTGCCTCATTTCTTTTATATCTTATTTGCGAAGCGCTGCTTTATGAGTTTCGTTCAAGGAAAAAACTTCATATAACTGAAGTGAAATATTACACAATGAGATTGGCCCCTACTTTAAATAAAAATATGTAGCGGGAAAATATATCCACCTACATCTATATATAATTTTATATTAATTATTTAACTAATTAAGTGATGTTAATTTTAATAGCGGATCATAAATGCACCACATTCTGTGAAACATTCCATTAGTTAATGTAGTTTCACCAGCTTTTCGGCGAAACAGTAAAATTTGAAACTACGGCGCGGCGGTCACTGCAAAATGTAATTTCACTCTCAATTGAATTTTCAGTATATTTTGCAATATTAGCGACTCGACACGGGAGAAAAGTGAGGAAATGGGTTGTAAAATACAATTTCTATAACTCGATTGCAACGCCGTATACCAGATCTAATTATGAGGTAATGAACCTCTATGCGAGTCAGAAAAATGTTGCGTGTATTTAAAAAAATAACCTAGATTATTTTATTAGGTCCTTTTTGGGTTAAATGACAATGAAGTACCTAAGGTTCCCTAATTAGCGAGACATTTACTAATTGTTTAAAATATTTCATATAAAATGGCTTCCGGCTAGAAATACGGATTATACAGTGGGTATTACTATTCCGTGCGCGACTAAACTCGTAAACTACTGGCAATACGAACAATGTTTGAAGCTACAGCACTGTACGTGGAAAAATGAATGAAGGAAATAAAATTGTGAATTTTCTTTCGAAATGTAAGTAAACATATAAGTAATACAGCCTTGTGCTGTATTTATTAATGCTGTTTTTTTATCCTGGTCATTTCAAGCTACTAACTACCTGAGCGGTTTAACTTTCCATAAAATAACAAACAATAATTATTATTCAGACATGTTTTGAGTCGCACGAGTTTGGCACCCCTGATGTCGCTCACGTCCTTGAACGTCGGTAACCGCTTCACATCAGATTGTGTGCTCTTTTGCCACCTAAGTAGTATAAAAAATATGTTCTGAAGGTTATGAAACATATTTATTTTGCATCAATTATTATTCAATTCATTTATTTCAATATTACTGAAAAAGGAAACACTTCACCATTCCACCTATACCATTAGTTCTGGCTGCATTCAAAGGTTGCTTCCCTAGCCTTCTCTTTACAATACAAAAGCTATTGTCACAGTCAATCCTCCCAACTCCGAGAAGAAAGCCTGCGTCATAGCTTCGTCTGTTGATCAAAATGTAGCATAACCGGTGAGGTTAACTTGGACCCCAAGATTTTTGAACATTCGAATCTACCAGTTTAAATAGAAGTTTTTGGCAACGAATACTAAATTGATAATCGAACTCTAGATGACCAATCAATTCTCATCACAGCTCATCACATGCAGACAAAATCGGTTTATATTCCAGATATAAACCATTCACATCATAGCGGACAATCACTCATCGATCAAGATATAACTACCTCATTAATCTTCATCAAATTTAATGGGTGGGTTTAAACAAAAGCTTAACAATGGCTGTCGGATATTCTCACAAATACCAATCAACAGCCACCTCCAGAGCAATTTAAAGTGTAATCAAAACAATAATTTTGATCTCAATTTAACTTCACAATGCTGTTTGTACCCTAAAATGTTTTTTTAGATAATACACGGAAAATTAGTCCTTAAACTGGATATGTTTGTGATTCGAATTAGAGCTTCAGGAGATCCAGAAAAATTGTATCTATCTATATGTATAAATATGAGATGAGTGTATTAAATAGTCTGATTTATAACGTTATAAAAAATGAGAAAGGGAATGATGTAGAAGTGAAAATAGTTTATTTAAATATAACCATAGAGTGATGAAATATTCTCTCAACACTCTTAAAATATATCAAGTTGTTGACATGTGTATATTCCTTTCGTAGACTTATTTCACCTGCATAATTCACCCAGGTGAATTAAGTCAACCAAATAGTGTACCTTATTCACCTAGGTGTATTAACATAATCAAATTGTGTATCTAGCACACAAACGCTCAACAAAACCAAGTAAAGCATATCTGTCTCACTCTTCTATTCAACTATTTCCCTAATGAAAGACGAATATTACACGTACCTATATTAATATCTCATACATATGTATATTCCTACATTATGATGTGACATCGATCTTCAGTTGATATGAATATTTATTTTATTCTTAGAAATATAACATTAATATTTACGACCCTTTTCATGTTCCGCCACATTATAAGTAAATATCTTTTTCATAATCTCCTATTTAATATTAATTTCATTGTCAACTAAAACTTTGCTGTCTGCTTTATTACCCTTTTTTTCGTGCGGAAATCCCCTCGGATACGTCCCCCGCCGAAGCCGGGAGAGGAGGTTATGTCAGCTTGAACCGACTAAAACCGCACGCCGACTATGGGTCATGGTGCTAGGCCGGAGGTGAGGTTGTCTTCGACATATCCCTCACACCCCGGCGGACCCAGGGCCATCCCTTGCGGCCTGGCCATCCTTGGGAGGGGGGACAACGGTGTCCTCAACTCGTCCCCGGAAGCTTTATCACCCTCAACATGTTGCAACGTGACTGTACACTGAAGTGCTTTAATTTTTTTAGACACAATGAAGTTTTTGCCGATCAGCATAAATATCGGACGATATTAACACAATATAATAGTAACAAAAATTATCCTGAAATCACATCTAAAGACGGTACGTGACACTTCACTTCAGTTAAACCCTACCGTAAGAAAACCGAAGTGTCTTCATGATACCCATATGGCTTATTTTATGTTCAAATCCCAACTTATATGCCATCGACGCGTGACGTGAACTCAAACCTACTAGAAGCAAAAGTAACTTAATTTAAAGATAATAATGATTTAACATTCTCAAAATAAAAATAAAAGATGCTTTACTATTTTGAAATTGACCACAAAGTAAGTGAGCAACACCATTTTCTTTTGAAAAGATAACGAGGCAAAGGTATACTCCATCGTCAGGCTAACAGATAAATGCGTATTTTTCTAACGTACTCCGTAATTCTAAACAAATGAGAAAAAACAGTTCAAAGAATCGTCGTCAAAGAAAAATAAATATGCTTCAAAAAATGGAGCTTATATTGAAAGGACCAACAGGATATCAAACAACACATTAAACTTGGCATATTATACCTATAAATGTCTTCCGGCGATGTCTTTTATGTTTTAGATAAATACCATCCTAAAAGACAAACCGGAGAAATATCTTCACATCTATATTTATCGAAGAAACCTAATCAGAGTTGTGTATTTGGTCTGTATTGACGGCATGTCTGTCAATATCAATACATTATTTACTGATATTATAAAGCTGAAGATTTTCTTTATCTCAGGAACTACTGGTTGGAATTCGAAAAAATATGTTTGTGTTGAACACACACACACACACTCACGCACACACCCACGCGAACACGCGAACACGCACGCACGCACACACGCACACACGCACACACGTACTCACGCACTCAACCGTGGAATGTTACGTATAGGCTAAATATCATCACGCTGCTAGTCGAGGAAGTGGAGCATTAATCTTAAATGTCAACAATGTGGCAGATTTCTATACATTACTTGAAAACAAAAAAATACGGGCATCGGGGTTTCAAAGTATGCCACGCACAAAGCAAGGGCGGGATGCCTAGTAAACAATGCATTTTGGTACACCAACATACCATGGACAGGATATCTGGAATAAAAAATGATTTTATCCATAAAATCCACATGGACAAAGTCAACGCTTATAACTCGAGTAAACTCTATGAAAGTCGTGATTACGCTATTTAATCGTCTACGAGAGACGTGTAGCCTCTAGCTACGAGCCTACGGCGATTCGTAGCAGTGCCTACACATTATTATGTTTCTACTCACAATTACAACCCATCGCACCTCAAAAGACTTCACAAAGCGGGAATGGAAATTTTACGTTCTCGCCGTGCTATCCGGACTTCGCCCCGGTTATCCGGCC
This sequence comes from Eilema sororculum, assembly GCA_914829495.1. NCBI lineage: Eukaryota > Metazoa > Arthropoda > Insecta > Lepidoptera > Erebidae > Eilema > Eilema sororculum. The sequence goes on from OU618532.1 coordinate 9,618,518, forward strand.
GCGTCCGGCGCTCGCCCGGCTGACTGATGCTTTCCGGTCTACCTATTTAATTGTGGAATGAAATTTGTCCGTTCAAATTGTGTAGATCTTTTTTTAAATTTCAAAGGTTTTTGTAGAGGTATAATTAATGGGCTCACGTATATCTCGCTAGCGGTATATTCGCTGCGTTTATTGAGAGACAGTTTTATCTGAAGATGAACATAATCTCTCTTCAACCTGTACCTTTGCAAATGTCATCTTCTCGATAAGGTGTCACAATGAGTATGTACGATAAGACGTTTTAAGTAAATGCCTATAGGCAAGAGACGTGACTTTATGTATGTACTAGCTGTTGTTCACTTTCACTTTAGATCCCATTCTCATCCCGTTTCTTCAACCCATAAGAACCTATTCAGGGATGAACATCCTGTTTGTTATTAAGTTATTTCAGACTACAATTTTATCATTGTAGTAGTTAGATATATAGATATAGTATATAGTATATATAATAGAGATAGTAGTTGCCTTTAGCTTAACATCAGGCGAGGTGAAGTCAAATTGACGTGTCCTATATAAAAAAAAAAAAAAAAAATTTGCTATTGAAATGTCTTCATTTTCATATTATTAAAGTAGGATTATAAAATAAGTCCGAAATAGGAATGTAAGCTTAAAAATATTAAATTGTTTTTAATGTCCAATCGTGTACAAGAATCATTGTTATACATTTTACTTCCAGTAGGATTATAGGTCACTCTACCCACGCCCCGGTACAACGCTGTGACGCTCGAGGCTAAGTAGAAATATAGGTATTCTGTGATAGAAATCTATGCTTTATTATGTAAATATTCTTGTCCTTAGGGAAGGAAAGGCAGGTAATGTATTATACGTACCTGATAACTCTATTTTTTACGTATTAAAAGGTGAACTATTGCTTTGATTTCAATGTTGACGTTTGGATTACAAGATGAGAAAATTAGAAAAATAATAAAAACTAGTTTATTTTTTCAGATCGCTAAATTAATGGTAAGAATTTCAGATGCTAAAACAGTGGTTAAACTACCTTACGGCCATGTCTGATGCTTTTTCACGCCCTTTGGGATTGTAAGATTATTCATATATCTAAATATATGTGCGGGTAGAGCTATCCAGTTCTTCAAAGTGCGACAAATTGAGGTAGTACCAAGCCGCTTGATTTTAGACGGTATTGTTTGACTACACAGTCTAGAAGACCATGCATTTTAATAAAGGATTCTAGTGAGTATTCAAACCTCTGCTCTGTACAAAGCAGCAACACAGTAAACGAACGTATTCGTTTATCATTACCGCATTGATTTGAATCCCCTCGTTTACTTCACAGTGATGTCCACACTAATTCATTCATGTTCGTTTGTTAGCCTTCGTTTCCATTCGTTTCATGAGCACAACATCGCACAAACTGGTGATTATTGGAAAACTTGAATCCTTAATTTGTAATGATAACAATACTAAACCAGTATTAATGATATTTCGTGATCATTAATGACGAGTGGTTCGCTGTTGCCTTGTTAGTTCCCGATGGAGTAGAATATGGCTATCCCAACTTTTCCTGCGGGTGTCATAGAGGTTGACTAAAGGATAAGACTGTTCTTCATCCGACAGTAAACATAGCCTATGTCTTATTGCCCGCCTGACGACAACAGTTCACCTCCTATTACGTGGGGCCGAAAATCATAGTTGGTGAAATTCGCATGTTTATACACCTCTGCCTTCCCTGGGATGTATGTATGATGACGAATACACAATTTTCTCATTCCATTAAAGTTTTCTGTTAAAGTTCTCTGACTGATTGCAGATTTATGAAGTTAAGAAGTTATATTGTGGAATGCGCAACAAATTATCAATCGAACAATTACTGTACCAGTAACAAACCCTCAATAACATTAGCAATAAAATACATTCAATCAAAAACATTGTTTGTACACACTCAATAAATATATATATACACAAAACAATATTAGCAGTACGTATTTAATTGACAATATTATTGCCTGTATGCGCTATCCTATATATCGCTAGCACATTAGGGAACTCATGATTTCGTTCATTATGCACGAACCTAACACAAAACATGTGCCTATTAGCAATAAAATTATAGTAGTGACCACAATACAAGCCATATTCCGATTGTAATATGGTGTTGAATACACGCGATGAACCAGTTAATTGATAACTGCAATTGAATCTAGTTATACCTAACAGAATTGAATTTAGAATAGTGAATTGTTGGTCTAATGTCACAATTTTTTTTTCAAATAGAAAGAAAGAAAGAAATAAAGAAAGAAGAAACCGGACGGATGAAGCGATTTCAATTTAGTTTTTGTTTTGCTTTATAGGTAACTTATGCGCGAGTGTTTAAAGCCTTTTTTTTTAGAAAATCGGTTGAGACGTATAAAGTTATGGTGATTTTTTAATTTTATATTATTTCGCAGTGTTATTGAAATGCGATGGGGATAGCTGTATTCTTTCTCCATCGCCACAAGAACAATGGTGAGTACTTAAATAATATTATTTAAGAAGTTTTGACCAAATAATATAATCAATTATTGTTTATTATATTCTATAAGTCTGATTAATTTTGAATATAACCTTGTTTAATTTACAGGTAGTCGACAAAGGAGATACGGTTGCACCTTTAAATACCTACAACTATAAATGACGACTGTACCTCATGAGGTGGTCATGACGTACGAGCAGTTTGCCTGAACTTGTCATTTTTAATTTGATACTGATGTTATAGCAATAAAAACCCCTTTGAAATTCAATCTATTACATCATTCCTAACCCCAAGTCATCATGTAAACCATGAAACGGCTCGCAAGTCAGCAAAATCGGTATGAATACTCATCTAGACCATTTCATTTATACGGGCGATTTCATAATCACATTTAGTGCGGTGGGTCGGCAAAAAAAACTGTCGTTAGGCAAACGAGCCGTCTTATTGGAAATTCTTATTCTATTCTATTGGTTAGGGTGTCAGTGATAGCGACAGTTTAATTTTATCTGTTCCAAAGACTTCGTCGACCAGTTAAATCTTCGGATGATGTTGGTGACGGATAGTTGAATACATTAACTGAAAAAAAATCACCGAGATTTATGAAATGGTGTCAAATAGAGAGAGAATTAGAGAAGTGGGATTTGGTTTAACTTTATTAGATTTGGCGGCTCTGACCTGCAGAAGGACAAGATAAATTCTTATTAGAAAACGTCATCATAATCTGAGCGTAGACTATAAAGCTAAACAAAAGGCTTTCTGTTTCCAGTATAGGTTCATCTGAATCTTAGTAACATATCAGTATTTCTCTGTTTAACATTCAACTTGCTCAGAATGTCCAAATTGGCCCCAAAGTCAAAATTGTGAAAATTTCCAAATCCTCCTTCCAAAACGTCTAGTGAAACAACTCCTTCGCACGTCGGTCATTGGCTGAATTTACTAACAATATCGGCATAGCTCGCCACACCAAAAAAAATAATTGATTTGAATCAGTGTTTCTCGAGGCTAGAACCGCGAGTAACAACTAGTACTGGATATTAAAATAGTACTATTTTATTACACGGCTTTCAAAGAGTAAAGTAGGTAGGTATAGTTAGTTACAAAATATTTTCCTTGGAACATATTTTTTACCAACTTGTACTAGTCTGGAAAGCCATGAATTCTTTACTATCTAGTAGTTTCTGTTGTCTCCCCGAATGAAATGTTCCGTGTCAGATTTTGTTTATCCCATAAGCCATACTAATATTATAATGCGAAAGTAACTCTGTCTGTCTGTCTTTCTGTCTGTATGTTACACTTTCACGCCTAAAGTATGGAACCGATTTTGATGAAATTTAGCATAGGGGTAGATAAGACCTTGAGAAAGGACATAGGCTATATTTTGTCGCGATAACCGACATCCACGCGGGCGGAGCCGCGGGCAAAAGCTAGTATTTACATAAATATGTTACTTGAGCTCGCGATAAAACTAATATTATATTGCACTAAAGAATCGCTTGAAACCAGTAGTCTTGCACGTAAAGGTTCATTAGGTTTCTGAGGTTAGTGGAACTCTGCTTACCCCGAAGGTATAATTCAGGTTGCATCCAAAGTTTGTACTTTACGACTAGTACTTTCTATTAATTTTACTAATCTGGGATTTTGTGGGAACAACTTCTTACCCGAACAATCTTAAGAGAAAAGCTTACGCCAGAGTCTCATCCGTTATTCAGCAATGTACTGGCTAGCAGGTGAGGTTAAATTGAGCCACAAAAGATCTTGGTGGCGCCCCATACGCCCAAGTCCCGGGTACATGCATATTATGTACACTGGAAGCAACGCACTATCAATAATTGACTAATAATTACAATTATTGTAAGTATTAGAACTGTAGCTATAACTACCTACTTTGTGTTATGCACTATGATATTGTCTGTTTTAGTGAATAAACGCGAGAGGGTGTCGGGGCGGCAGTAACATCTGTGAAACTGACCAGTAAATACGTTGTCTACCTACTGCTTACTAGAAACTAGAAGACTATTATCTATTCTGTGCTAGAAGACTCACAGAGCCATTCAACAAGAAAAAAAAACTAGAAGACTACCTTACTAGAAAACGATTCTTTAATTTTTAGTTTTATCACCTACATACACTAAAGTGTACCAGTAATCAAATATTGAAGCAATTAGTGTGCTAACTATATAGATAGGACGCGAAAGTCCGCAGTTACTGTCACAAGATTTCATAAATTCTTAAGGAAATACTGACACTAAATTTATACGCTGTCATTGAGAACCAACCCTTGTGATCGTACAACAGTAAATTTAATCCATTCCACTGATAGAACCCAATCTGTTCTTAGCTATAATACGTTCTGCTGACCGTTGTTACGTAATTTCTTCCTAAATAAATTACATAATATATTTAGAAGCATTTTCAATATTTCATACATACATATGTCTGGAAATCCCCAAAGGGGTACGCAGAGGTGTATTAGCACCCACGTTTCCCCAATTATGAGTTTCGGTCCCACGACGTAATAGAGGGCGAGCCTATTACCGTCTAGCAGGCCCTTCGTCTTGGGATGTATGTTTACTGTCGGATGGAGAACAACCCGGTCCCTTAGTCGCTTTTTACGATACACCCAGGAGGAGCTGGGGTGGTCCTATTCTACTCTACCGGGAACCAAAAAGGCAATATTTCATACATATGTAATTTTTGAATGATATTTTTATAGTATGCTAACTTTTTAAGTTCGAAATTCATCGGGAAAAAGAGTCAGTCCCACTTGAGCGCTTCTTTTTCCCAATGTATTTCGAACAAATATAGTTGTTTAGCAGTGAATTCCAGTCTGCCACCAGTCAACTGTCTTTCAGATCCATTCAGCAGTATGTGCTGAAAAATTAACAAACATTCCCGCAAACATTATATCCAGCCATCCTTACAAACTTTCATAAGACTATAAGAGCCTCTAACAGTTCGATTTCCTGTAGTCTACAGAACTCAAAGTGCACAGTTTGACAGCCTCTGTGGCGTGGCGGTAGTGCACGCGACTGCCACGCAGGAGGCGCGGGTTCGATTCCCGCTCAGTGCAAATATTTGTATGCATGAATATGGCTATTTGCATTGGTCTGGGTGTTTCTATGTACAATATGTGTGTATTTATAAAAAAAAAGTATATAAGTATGTTTATCCGCATTCTAGATTCCATAACACAAGCTATAAAAGCTTACCATGGGTCTAGATAGCGTTGTGTAGAATGTTGTGGAATATTTATTTATTTTTTATTTACGCACCTCCGCTGCCAAGTCCCGCAGGAGTTTTCCACCTAGTGCGCAAGTCTCTGTGGCTACGATGCGGTAACCGCGCTTGGCCCTGACCCTTGCGACCCGTAGTGCGGGCGGACCCACGCCGCGCGCCGGTGCACCACGTTTACCATTGTAATATCTCACAAGAGACAAGTATTTTTTTAACCCACAGATAATTGCTCGGCCCAACTTGGCTTTGTATTCCAGAATCCTGTTTGTATAATCTAGTATTTTTAGTATTTCCACCGTAAAACGAGGCTTTATTTATGGGTACGTCTCATAGAAAGGACAAACGAAACTGCGACAGTTGTTTGGACGGCAGTACAAAATTGTCGACAAATTAAAACCTATACGCGCAAATAAAAAAAAACTGTTTTATAATATTCAGTTTGTGTATTTCTTTAACACCTTTGGTGACAAACAAGGAGGGGATGCAATGGAAAGTAGCTAGTTAATGCCCTTCTTGAAGAACCCGATTACTGAAGTCGCTAGAAAAACCCACAGTAGGGAGTTCATTCCACTGCTTGAACGTGCGTGGGTGTAATTTAATTATTAATAATTTATTAAACTGAAATATACTAACTGTACTTACGGTGATACAGACGTTCCAGTTTAAACTTAACTACGCTTAACAGAATTTTACACGTGAGAAATAAAAACCAGTAGGCATAAATCTGAAGTCAGACATAACAATTGTCAGACAGGTTCCAGTCTAATTTCAAGAGGGAACCTGTCCCACGCATGAGATAGAACTTATTCAAAAGTTAACTGATAATGTATGCGAAGTAATGTCATCGTATTTGCATCTTCTATAATGTTCTTTCACATTATTCCAATAGCATTCCAGTCCAGTGAGTGAATTGAAATGCCAGTAGCATTCCAGTACTGGATAATGTAAACCATCACTGGAATGTGTTCATTCTAGTGAGTAATCCAGTCCAGTAACTGGATTGTTAAACAGTGCAAGCGTGTTTAGCGCCCGTATTTTCTAGAATACGGGCCTAAAACACTACAATAATGTGAACACTAGTCCGGTATTGGACTGGATTTATTCGCTGGATTACTGGGTAGGTAATAATAATAACTATATTTTTAGACATGTATATTTCAGGGCGCCTTTTATTATTTTTTAATTTCACAAGATCTATAGACATATTATTGCCCGTGGTTCCGTTCGAATGATATACCTACTTATCCCGAGACCGTTACCCACAGGCACCTTTTCCCGAGATAAAATTGGCGGGTTTGTAGGTGTCACTTTACTTAGGCTTAGACGAAGTGAAAAGTTGTGTGAGGTCCCATTCAGTTAGGGTCTGGATGGCATTATGTACCTTATATCCAGAATATTATCATGACTGATATAATCATTCGATTATTTGATTAAGTTACAAAAGATATTTTAAACAATATATCACTAGTGTAGAATACAACCACCGCAACGAAAGTGTGGATAATTCTGTACAAACTTTCTCATTTGATCCGATTTTCTGAGAGCAAGTAATTTGATTTACTTTGAATACCCGGCAAATGTATTTGATTAACAGAACGCTACACGAAGAATTTGGAAAGTAACACCATGTAATACTTTAAAACATACCTACACTTACTGAGAGCAGAACACGATTTTAAAAAGACAAGGAGCATTCTCGAAGCGTTTAATAATGCATGATTAAAAACATGGGCCAATATCTAAGGTGGTAATGAAAGCATATCGTGATTCAGTCAACTGGTACAGTGCCATCTATCGAAGCCATATGCAATTATCACAAGATTTAAAGGTACTATTTTTCGTAAAACCAAAATTTTATATTCTGTGGTTTACAGATATAAGTATAGCCATCAATCAACTGACAACAATCTAACCGGATTGTTTACATACCTACTTGTCAAGTCACGCAAGGTTTGCAAACGATCACTCACTCATAGATTGGACCCTGGCACTTAACCTTCCTGTACCCGCGTCAAACACTTATTTATTAATTTTCTTACAGTTGCAAAAACGGGTACAAGGGATGTTCATACATTTAGGTAAGTGTATGAAAAACAACAGTAATTATTAAAAATAATACAAGTCAATTTATGATAAAAGTAAATGTCAATAAATTAATACACTATAAGTACGTTAGCGGGTTCAATCCCCGCTTAGTGTTTGTATTTGTGTGCATGAATATTGCATTGGTATGGGTGTGTCTATAAATTACGTATATATTTACAAAAAAAAAGGAAGTATGTTTATCCGCAGTCTAGATTCCATAACACAAGCTAGTTAAGCTTACCATGGGTCTAGATAGTATTGTGTAGAATGTTGTGAAATATTTATATTTCATTACAAGAAAAAAGGGTTATCGTATAAAAGGGTTCAGAAGTAAAATCCTGACCAACAGTAGAATTTTGCAAACAAGCAAATTCGTTTTGACAAAATTAATCTCTCAAGAACTACCAACTGTCCCTCAGGCACTTACGATTGAAGACACTCTGCAGAATACAGTAGTCTGACTCGGTCACAGTCCCTAATTGATTTACATACCCATACTCCAGAGAATCGGAGCAATCTATTACAGGAAGTGCAACATTATTACGGACTAACATGCAGTGCATAAAAGATTAAACAACCAAAAAGTATTTGAAGTGTATGTGAGCAAATGTATTGCAGTGTTGCACTCATAAATAAATAAAAAATTGGTGAATCCACGTATTTGCTACTAAAACAGATTTAATTACAAACAACAATTTCAAAGAAAGTTATAGTAAACTTTATTTGTTATAAATACAATATGTCAGGGCCTCGATTCTACTAAAGCCAAACTATAGTCGTGCCGCAGCGATTGCAAAAAGCGGCATTAAATAATAGACTTTAAAGTAATGTTTTAAAAGTTCAAAATTAAACGTCTTTTTGCAAAGCGAATGGAAAAGTGTAATGAAACTTTTTGCATTTCATTTTGGACTTTAGATGTATAGAAATTAAGTCTAAAATTTAATGAAAATGGCACCACGATGGTTAAGCTTTAGTAGAAACGAGGGCCAAATCTAATGATAAAGAGAACGACAAATTCACAAACATTTAAACTACAGACAGAAGCAACACCCAACACAACTCCCTATTGATACAATTAAATCAACGAAATTGTTTGCCATGATTAAAACTAGAAAATTAGACTCTGATGCAGTTAACAAGATGAAAGGAAATTATAACTAAGTTAATAAGGCACGTAACTATTGTGTTAGTCGATACCTGCTGAATAATCATAATAAAATTATAATTGAATAACAAACTAACTTCCACATTCCCGATTCAATAATTCATGTTAAGGGAGGCGGTAAGGTTATCCTATTTGCAGTTTACAGACATAATTCATTAATAGAGCGTCATCAGAAGTGTTGAAACATCAATCATGTTTAATGTAGTTCAGTCTCCTACTTATTCATCGCATTATCCGTACTAATAGTAACTCTATCTGTCTGTTATGCTTTCACGCCTAAAGAACTGTACCAATCTTGATAAAACTTCTAGAGTTACAACTTTTTCCTGAATAATGCTAGTCAGTTTATGTTGCACATAACAGTAATTATGCCTTGATAACCTTTTAACGTAATTTTTTGTTCGATGCGCATTGAATTTTCGTTGCACAACTGTTTTTACGATTCTCATAAAATATTTCATGTTTTCTCTATCTCTCTCCCTTTCTCTTTCTCTCTATTTTATTTATATCTAAATCAATATTTCATTTGAATGAATTTTTTATAGCATTTATTATGCTAACTTTTAAGTTCGAAAAACATTGGAAAAAATGAAATGCTCAAGTGAGACTCGAACTCACGACCTTTCCCTTACAGGTCGTGAGTTCGAGTCTCACTTGAGCATTTCATTTTTTCCAATGTTTTTCAATATTTCATGTTTTATGCCCTTTTTTCAATCGGGTTGTCATTACAATCATAAAAACAATAAAATTCACACATGTCACAAAGTACAGACTTTTTTATTAAACCTTTGGATTATATTATTACTCTTTTCATCGATTCAACAATTTTATTGCTTCTTCACATCGTTTAGTGATCTATCAAAACTGAAGAATTTCATATCGCGAGTCATTTGTCATAGAGATCGTTGAAATAAGTTCATTTCGATTAAGTGTCGACTGGTGTCGACTGACGAGGTTTTTATTTGGACCCCTAGCGTTCTGTCGGTCATTTGGACAGTTCTTGCCCTCGCCTTATTGGCTTGAGGAAGTGATTTGACGATACCGTCTCTGGACCAGTGGACATGCTTTATTGGATTTTTGCTTTATTTTCTTTTCTTTTGGGAGTATGACTATGTAGCTTGTTTGTACAGAGAACTTAGTGTGTTGTGGTTTAAGGTGGTTTGTAAAAATGATTTGATTTCGAAGTAGGACCGTTTGAATGCTTCTTTCAAACTCAATTGGGAATGGAAAACTTTATAATTTTATTCGATAATGCGTTGTATTCTCTACTAATTATTTTATTCAGGATCCTTTTTGACTGGAAAAATAATAAATAATCTTATTACGAGTATAAGTGCTTGATGGTCGCGGATTATACTCACGCTCAGTACAAATATATTTTCAGTCATGTATTAAGTAATATTTATGAATCTATATATATATAAAGTTATCTATGTTTATCCGCACTCTAAAATCTATAACATAAGCTACTTAAGTTGTACTTTGGGTTCACACAGTGTTGTGAAGAGTGTTTTAATTATTTTTCATAAAATGTAATTTGCTATATTGAAGCTGTAATAATATAGTGGGTACAGGATACGCTTCAAAGCTATAAACGAGTATTAAAACCAAAGCTCATATGCATTAAATATGAGGAAATAATTTCGGTATTTTTGCTCTTACATACTCGTTCATCATTCAGTGTGGAACAAATGAACGAGCACTTAACTCCGGCCTCTTTATTGAATTACTTCGTTAAACTACATTTTACACACATTGTGCCAGTTTCATTTGGCTTAATTCGTTTTTACATAGCAGTTAAGTTGAAACGACACTTTTAACAATATTGTTAAAAAGTGCCATTTTGACGCAACTGGCATACGATTGTGAGTTAATTTTTTGTCTGCTGAGTGTTCATAACAACTGATTTTAAATTTTGCCAGTATCATCATCTTTGCCATCACAACAAGAATGTGGGTTTCATAAAAAGTTTTAGAAACCGCGGTCTCCTAGGTCTTCTTTCTTTCATATTGTTTATCTTTATTTATTATTTATAGGAGCGATTGCCTTTTTGACCTCCAACCCTGAAGGGAAAACTAACGACCTAGTCTTATTCGACACTTCTGGAAACCTGGCAATCCTGTCATGCAGATATACCAGTTTGTAGGCGAGGTTTTTCCTTTTTTATATATTAAAGGAGAGCTGATAGTAAGCTAAAGGCAAAGTCTTGGAAAGAGGGTCACTATTATAAACATGTTGAAAATGGCGGCACTCAGCTTGACGGCGTCAACAGATGCCTTTGCAAGACCATCTTAAAGGACCTGGGACTGCAGGAAGAAGGGAACACGTGAGCTGGCAGGGAGTTCCAGGTCTTAATGGTGCGGCATAGGAATGATTCACCGAACCGCTTTGTTCTTGAAGGAATATTCTGCACAGTATGCGGGTGACATCTAAGCCCTGCACGTATATCCTATGAAGGAAATGAGAGGGTGGGACTAATTGGAAGAGCTCATCAGAACATTCACCATGTTAGAGACGGTAAAATACTGCCAAAGAAGCAACATCTCTACGCATCCGCAAAGGTTGTTTCAGGAACTAAAGAAATTAATGAAATTTTCATTTGAAATTTTGGATAGCTGGTCGAATGCTAAGTACGGAATCACGCCAGAACAGTTGAACGGGTCCGGATGAACACTTAAATAGATTATAGTATGGGTTCCTGTAGATAAAAAACAATCAGATTCTAGATGTAACCGCAGACAATAGCTAGTCATGTATAATTTGACCTATTATATACTCGTAGCATACCGTCCTGTATATGCCTCCTGAGAACCAATCTCAATTATTTCATGAATATTTATGAAGTTTAACTTATTCTTCGGAAGTTGGGGGCACTTGATACTCCCCATACGCAAACTCTGCCCGAACAGTAAGAGTTCGATCTGCGGGTTATCTGGGACAATCCTTAGCTTTAGACATCGTTAGGTTACGTCCTCGAGTTCTGCATGTAAGAGGGGTGGGAGCGGTGATGATAACGGAACGGTCTAAATATCTACAAATTATGTGAACAAAACTCGGGCTACCTTTTTTTTTTTTTTTTTTTTTTTTTTTTTTTTTTTTTTTCGTGCGGAAATCCCCACGGATACCCCCCCTGCCGGAGCCGGAAGGGGAGGTTATGTCGGACTCGAACCGACTAAAACCGCACGCCGACTGTGGGTCTTGGTGCTAGGCCGGAGGTGAGGTTGTCGAAGACATATCCCTCGCACCCCGGCTGACCCAGGGCCATCCCTTACGGTCTGGCCCTCCTCAGGAGGGGGGACAACGGTGTCCCCAACTCGCCCCCGATATGGGGAGGCGCGCTATTCAGCGCGCCGCCACCGTGGCCTGCTTCTGCTGGGGTGACAGGCGGCTCCACCCGTCACCCCCAGGCCCGCGCTCATGGGGGACGGAGGTCAGTCAGTGCCCTCCGACGCCCGAGTTGCCTGCGCGCGCGGGCGGCGCGATCCGCGAGTCTTTCTCGCTCGCGCCGCCTCTCCCGCTCCGCCGTCTCCTTCACGACCATTACCTGCTCGCTGAAGGAGACGCCGGCCGCCCACGCGTCCGCGCAGCGGACCATTGCTGTGAGCAGGGTGGCGAGGGTGAGAACTCTCACTCCCAGGGCCGCCACTAGCTCCCGCCTCGGTTCGGCCCATGCCGGGCACTCGGTGAGCGTGTGCAGCCCCGTGTCCTCGCTCGCGTCGCAGTGATGGCACTCGGACGTTGGCTCCTTTTCGATCCGACACAGATACCTCCCGAAGCACCCGTGCCCGGTGATAATCTGCGTCAGTCGATACGAGAGGCTGCCATGTGGCCTCTCGAGCCATTCCCCCATGATGGGCCTTACCGCCTCTATGACGGCATGCCCTGCGCGTCGTTGCTCAAGTCGTCGCTCCCACTCCGCCACCATGATCCCGTGGAGCCGGGACCTCTCGGCCCGAATGTCTTCGGGCTCGGGATCGTATCCCCGCTCCCGCGCCTCCTTACGGAACCGATACAGTGCTGCAAGGGATCTCGCTTCCAGGATCCACGGTGGCGATCCGGCTAGGAGACTCGCCGCTTCAAAGGATATCGTGCGGTACCCCCTAATGGCCCTGCAGGCCATCGTCTGCTGCGGTGCATGCAGCAGTTGCACGAACCTGGCCTGCAGGGCGTCCGCCCACACGGGGCACCCGTACAGGGCCATGGACCGCACGACACCCGCGTAGAGTCTCCTGCAGGAGTCCTCTGGGCCCCTCAAGTTGGGCAGCAGCCGCATCAGCGCGTTAGCTGACACCAACAGTTTGGGGCGCAGACTTCGGAAGTGCTCTCCGAAGTCCCACCGACCGTCGAGTACGAGCCCCAGGTATTTCAACCGGGGCTTGATGTCGATGGGAGTACCTCCTACTGTCAAGCTGGATCCCGGGGGTGGCCTGCGCCGAGGACCATGAAAGAACAAGGCCTCGGATTTGTGCAGAGCCACCTCGAGACCCAGCCGCCGGATCCGATCCACGACTTGAGCAACAGCGGTCGTGGCCCTCTGGGTCGCCTCGCGGTGTGTAGCGCCACTCACCGTCACTAGCGTGTCGTCCGCGTAGCACGTGACGGTGGCCCCGAACGCGAGCTCACCGCGAAGCACCCAGTCGTATCCGATGTTCCACAGGAGCGGCCCCAGGACCGATCCCTGTGGGACACCGCACGACATCTCACGCCTACCGACGCCGGTCGCACTTGGGTAGATGACGGCCCTCTCCGTCAGGTACGCCCCGACTATGCGGCGGAGGTAGAGAGGCACATCGTGGTACACGAGCGCCTCCCTGATGCAACTCCAGGGCAAGGTGTTGAACGCGTTGGAGATGTCCAAGGACACCGCCAACATCACCTCGCCCCGGGCAACCGCATCCTCCGCCAGAGTCCTCACGCGCATGATGGCATCCACAGTGGAACGCCACCGGCGGAAGCCGTATTGCGTGTCCGCTAGGTCCGGCCCTACTCTAGAGAGGTGCTCGACGAGGCGCTTGGCAATCACTCTTTCGAAGAGCTTGCCCACCTCGTCGAGCAACACTATGGGCCGGTACCCGGACGGCTTGTCCGCCGGGCGTCCGTCCTTGCGGATGAGGACCAGTTTCCCCGTCTTCCACATCTTCGGAAACTGGCCCCGCTCCAAGCATGCGCTGAGGAACCCTCGCAGTCGGGGTTCGAGACCGTCTTCTCCTAGAGCTAGGACCCACGCACGGCCTGGAATGCCGTCGGGTCCCGGGGCGGTGTTCTTCTTGGCTCTAAGCCGTCGCACCGCCAGCTCTAGTTCTACCCAAGTGACCTCGGGCACGTCGTCGTCAATAACCACGCCGGGCGCATCAGGCGACCGAGGTGGCGGAGTCATCTGCGGCGGAACGTGTTCCGCCCGCGCCGGGAACAGGGATGCCACCACTCCTCCAAGCAGAGCCGGCTCGAGAACCTGGGTCAGGGGAGGAGCCCGGGGGCGCAGCTTTCCTCTTACCAAGCGGTAAGGCCGCCCCCATGGGTCCCGCTCCAGTGTCTCCAGCAGCTCCCTATAGGAAGCTGCCTTGGACCGCTTGATCTCCGCTCGGAGGGCATTCCTGGCTTCCCTGTATCCCTCTTGCAACTCCGCCACTAGGGGATCTGTGTCTGCGGGGCGGCTACGCCTCCTACGGAGCCTGGCCCACCGGCGGTGCGCGATCACGCAGGCTTGACGCAGCCTCGCGATCTCCGCAGTCCACCAGTAGACCCGGCGCCTCGGACTATAGGCTGGAGCCCTAGACATACCCGCATCGCAGACAACAGTCATGGCCTCCCGGAACCACGCCGCCTCATCATCGATGTCATCAGGCCTGTCCGGCACCATGGCCCAGGCCTGCACGGAGGCGGCTTCCAGGAGAGCATCCCTATTCAGTCCCCTAAGCACCCAGCGCGGCTCGTGTGGGGCCGGTGTGACCAGCGCATCATTCTCGGGAGGGGAGACATCAAACCGAACGTATCGGTGATCCGACAGTGTCTCCACCTCCACGACAACACGCCAGTCCCGCACACGTTGCGACAGCGAAGCGCTCGCGAATGAGAGATCGACGATCGAACTCGCCCCGCGCTCCGCCACCCAGAACGTGGCTTCGGCCCCGCGATTCTGGAGAACCAGACCGAGAGTAGCGGCCCAGCTCTCCAGAGCCCTACCTCGCGGGTTCGTGTGCCGGGACCCCCAAGCCTCAGACCAGGCATTGAAGTCCCCAAGCACAAGAACCGGGCGAGGGTGACAGGCATTGACGACGTCGGTCAGCCGCTCCAGCGACTGCCGATACTGCCCTATGCGTCGGTGTGATGCCGGCGTGAAGTAGACGGCCACGACCGCAATCTCCCCCACACGCGCCGCTACGATGCCATGCTCCCTTGCGATCACCACAAAGGGAGGGGCACCCGCAGCGGCGTTACGCACCAGTGCCGCCGATCCATCCAGGTCGACCACCCAGGCAGGCCCGGGGGGCCGGTGGGTGTACGGATCGGCGACAGCGGCGACGTGTATGGACCACTGTGCCATGCTCTGGAGCAGAAGAGCCTGAGCATCGACACCGTGGCCCACGTTCGCCTGCAGGATGCGGAGCTGGGGATCCATTATGGAACCATCTCCGCATCCCGCTGCGAACAGTTTGCGGAACGCCCGCCTCGTGGCTTCGGCTCCCCTCCGGTGCAGGCCTTACTACCAACCCGATGGTCGGCCGGTTTGCCCCCCGCTGCACACCTGAAACAGTGCAGCGGAGCCTCGCAACCACCGGCCCTATGACCGGGTTGGCCACAGCGGAAGCACCGGTCACCGACCGTCACCTCCGCCGTGCACTGCACCCCCACGTGCCCGACCGCCAGGCACCTAAAGCACCTGGCCGGTCGAGCCTGCAGGAGCTGAGCCCGCACCCCAACAACGCCGTCCACCACGAGGACCCGCCGATCGGCAGCCTTTTGAGCCGCTGCGATGGGGCAGCCGACAACTGCCGCCCCCTGTCCGCGACGGCCGTAGCGAATCGCTCCGACCTTAACCGCCTCCAGGGGGCAGCCCCCGGCCTCCGCCACGGTGGCCCGAATCTCGTCGGCCGTGATGGAGTCGTCCAGGCCCGAAATACGCAGTTCTGCGCACTTTGTGGGCCTGGACACCCGGACGTCGGCTGCGTCCAGCGTCTCCCTTAGCTGAGCCGCTATGGCATCAGCCTGGGGAGCGCTGGAAGCGCCAGGGACCTGTATGAGGCGGGCACCCGTCCGGGTCTCCGTGACTCGGAGGGGCTTCGCCAGTTTAAGAGACCTCATATCTATGAGGCCTCTGGCCCGCCTCACCAGATCCGGGTATTGCACACCCCTCTCCGCAGCCTCCGGCGTCAACGTCAGGACGACGGCCGTTGTGCGGGGGATGCGCAACCTTCCCGGCGCTCCCTTCGCAGCAGCCTCAGCCTTTCTGGCCTTTTTGGCTGCCTTTCTTTTGGCGTTCCGCTTTCTCCTCGACTCACCGACTACCTCCCAGCCCCCTGCCGGTGCGGAGCTTGTGGAGGCGATCGGGCCCGGAGCCGAGGTCGAGGCTGGAGCCAGGGCTGGGGATGGGGCTGGGGCAGAGGACGTCTTCCCCTTGCCCTTCCCCTTTCCCTTGCCCTTGGGCTGAGCGCCCTGCGCAGCAGCGGCAGCGGTAGCGGCCGGAGCGGATGGCACAGCGGATGGGCTGCTGGCCGACTCCTGTGGGGTCCGCGTCGCTGTTGGGCGACCCCTTTTCAGCGCTTGGGCATACCCTGTAGGTGACGCCAGGGGCGGACGGCGGATGGAGTCCATGATGGACTCCAATCCGCGCTTTGTCCGCTCCTCGTGCGCCGCCTGCCGCGCCTCCTGCGCCGTCTGCGCTGCCTCCAGCCGCCTTTCCATGGCGGCCAGGGCCGCCACGACGGCCGCCAGCGGGTCCGCGGGCTGGGCCGGCATCAGCACCGGCGGCTGCGGTCGGACAGGCGATGACGGTGGCGACTCCAGCCGCAGCGGTGACCTCGACCGCACCGGCGACACCGACCGCACCGGGGATGCCGGCCGAGCCGGCGGCTTCGGCCCCGCCGGCTGCGTGACTGGCTTCCGCCCCGCCGACCGCGTGACGCGCACCTCCGGCAGCCCGGCGACGATCTTCTGCAGGTCCGCAAATTCGGCCGCCATCTTGGCCATCTCCTTGCGGTACTCTGCCGCCTGCCGCTCAGAGCTCTCGATGAGCTCGACCTGCCGCCTGCCCAGTTGAGCCCGGTCGCTGCGCGACTCAGCCAGCTCCGCTCTCAGCAGGCCAAACTCATCGACGAGGCGCGTCGTCGCCTGTCGCAGCCGGATCTCTTCCGGCCCCAGGGACCCGGTACGGGCCCCTAACACAGTCTCCAGGGCCTCCAGTACCTCCCTAGAAGTAGGGTCGGTACGAGGCATGGGCGCCGCCGAGGTGGAGAGACTCGGCGGCACTTCAGCGTCCCTCAGGGCCGGGACCCGTGAGGAGGGCGTTTGAGGGGTAGCTCTCTTGCCACCCCGCGTTTTTCCCCTGCCGATCATTGCAGCCTTGGGCGGGGGGGAATTTTCGCTCCCGCTGCCGTCGGTGGAGGACGAGTCAGTCACTGTGACTGCCGTGTCCGTCTCAGCCCTCCGTGGAGGAGGAACTTTCCTATCGCCGTTCCTCCTCCGTGCAGATTTCCGGGTCTGCAGACCCACCGGGCTGTTGGCCCTGCTCCTCTCTGTGGCGGTATCGAATTTATCCGTCGCCGCCGCGACGTTCTTGGACGCGACCTCCGCGTCATGGCGCTGCGCGACCTCCGCGCAGACTGTTTCGCTAGGTAAGGGGGGGGTTTTATGTTTGGTTAAAGATTGCATAAAGGTTCCCACGAGCATGAGACGAAAGGATACACTTCCCGGGTGACGCTCATTCCGAGAAGCGGGGTACATACTGTGGAGGTCCCCTGGTGTCCACAGGTTTTAATCGACTTCGCTGTCGAGTTTTTAAGACTTTTCCTTGTCGCGGGCCGGCCAATTAAGGCAAGCCCCGCGGCCTCCAGGTTACCGGCATACTGAGTGTGGCTAGCACTCAGATCGTTGCCGATATCTAGGAGGTTACGCGACGCGGGGGAGCAGCCAACTCTCCCAACACCGACGGTGGCACGAGTGCCTGTCAGCCCCTGCGCGAGCAGTGGGCCGACCCGTCCCTGGATCTCGCGGAACCCTTGCCTCTCCCCTGTCCCCTCTGAGAGCAGAGGGATACTGGGAGCGACTAGCGGGAACCGGATCTCTCTCCGCGGGCCTTGAAGCCCCGCCACACCACGACCCCCTCTGGGTCGACTAGCCCTCAAAAGGGCTGTTTGAATGGAAGGAATCCTACGGATCCCTTCCCGTGGGCCTTGCAGGCCCACCATACCACGACCCCCTCTGGGTCAGCTAGCCCTGAAAAGGGCTGTTTGAATGGAAGGAATCCTACGGATCCCTTCCCGCGGGCCTTGCAGGCCCGCCATACCACGACCCCCTCTGGGTCAGCTAGCCCTCAAAAGGGCTGTTTGAATAGAAGGGATCCTACGGATCCCTTCCCGCGGGCCTTGCAGGCCCGCCATCCCACGACCTCCTCGTGCAATTAGGTCGGCCGTTGGGTTATTCGTCAACGGCCAACAGAGCTCCTAAGGTGGGAGTCTGTTAGCCGTTGTCCAGGATGCACCAGCCCCTCCGCTTCCGCTCCCCAGGACCGCAGTCCAAAGGGGGAAGAAACGGAAAGGCCAACGTGGAGGTTACCCAACCCGCACCCCAAACTCGGGCTACCGGTGTACTGCTGACTTAGGCCAACCAAAAATTGTATATTCATGCAGTGCCCGCAAAATGTGCGCCCTTTGAGCCCGTGATAGATTTCGCCTTGGACCTTATGTCTCGCACAGTTATCAGAGATACCCAACAAATGCTTTCTAGAACGCTGCTCGAGTAGGTATCTTATCGAGACGTCTATCGGTTACTATGACGCTACACCTATTTCTAACTAGATGTTATCAATGTATACGGGATCTTGAATATTTTTTTAAGATTTTAGTTTCTATACCCACTAATGGGTTTCTCTAAGGCTAGAGTCCTCTAGAAGACAGCAGGCGAAGGTATACAAACTGGTGATAATAGGACCTCGTTCATCAGATGCCTGGCGGAACCGGCCGTTTAGCTATAATATACGGGGGTACGCCTTAATAGCAGCGATAAGACCCATGGCGCTGGCCTGGGGGTGACCGGTGGAGCCGCCTGTCACCCTAGCAGAAGCAGGCCGCAGCGGCGGCGCAAAGTGCGCCTCTCCGTACCCGGGGCTAGTTGGGGACACCGAGGTCCCCACAACCCGAAGGGGACCATCTCGAAAGAGATGGTCCTGGGTCTGCCGGGGGTCTGCAATATCACCTCCGGCAACCAAGAACCCAAGACGGCGACGGCGTTCGTTTTAGTAGGTTCAAGTCCGACATAACCACCTCCACCGGCTCCGTGGGGGTGGTATCCGTGGGGATTTTGTGCACGATAAAAAAAAGCTATAATATTCGTCTTCGCCCCAATGCTATACAAAATTATCATGAAAATGAACTACATACAACCGTCATATATCATAAACATTTCGCCTGGATACTTCATACGTACATTTTAATAGAAGGCACAGTATTTCGACACTGCCAGCGGCTAGTGGATAGTTACAGTCCGCACAAACGAATGGGTACATATGGAGCTAAGCAAACAAGGACGGCATGAAATACAGGCAGGCGGACAATATATACGAACTATATATTGTCCGCCTGCCTGTAGCGTTTTGACTCCGTGCAAGTACCTCTTAAGGTTGAAGATTGTCGACAATCTTATACCTGCAATCGCTGCTTTATTATGTGTCACTCTTGTACAATATTTTTTAATGGTATAAGAAACTGTGAAAGCGTTATTTGATTAATTAATGTATGGATGTACGAGTATTTTTCTTCGTTCAATTTGTACTTATAGACCTCCATATTCCTCAACCAATAATGGATATATTGTCACTTTTACTTTCACTTCACTCACTCAGATTACGCCAAGGTATCTGTTTTCCTTCCCCTTCTTTACAGAAAATAGAACAAAACTAACAACAGTTCAAGACTTCTACATAAAATAAAGTTATTTTCACAAGTGGTGTATTAAATATTGCACAAGCAAGTTAAAGTCTAGCATGGTTTGTGAAACATTGTCTCAAACGGAACAATCACCCTTGCGCTCGAAAATCTCAACAGTTGCACAAACAAACCATTACATATATCCGTCGCCTTTGCAAGAAAAATACTCGTATACGTGCACTTGAAAAATATATTATTATTCTAGTCTTTGTTTTTATTACCCGACTGCCAAGTAAACTAATTTTTTTGCGCGTATCTTGGATGTATGTAGATATGTTTTATTTTGTAATATTCTCAAATACTTCATATCTTTTGAATCCCTTCATGGACTACAATTAAAGGTATTCATTGCTCAAATGTTCTTGGATACTAAAATGTGCCCGAAAATACTCCCCATACCGGGGGCGAGTTAAGGACATCGTGGTCCCTTCCCGAGGAGGGCTAGACCGTTAGGGATGGCCCTGGGTCAGCCGGGGTGCGAGGAATATGTCGAAGACAACCTCTTCTCCAGCCTAGCACTACGGCCCACTGTCGGTTCGAGTCCGTTTGCTCGGTCCTTCGATAGACGTGGCCAGCCCATTGCCACTTGAGCTAACTTATTCGATAAGTATTTGTTTAAAGTTTCTAACATGCGGCGAAAGGGATGTATGTCAAACTCATCATGTTCAATTCGCTATTGATTTTATTCGGTTCGCTGCCTTTCTACGTTGACCCTCATACTAATGTACGGTTGCGCTGCGCGAATTAGTTCATTTTTAATCACGAAATGCCAACGTATATAGATTTGAAAGTCGAATCCAATTTGTACTTTTTTTGTCAGGACTAATTCATTAAGGACTCTTTGTATCAGGTTAAGAAAGTAAGCGTAAGAGTTGTTATAGCATTTTGCCTTCTCATTTTGCTCGAATATAACTTGTGATATAACAAAGTGGAGGAGAAAGAGGTGGAACGTGGACCCTGAGCTTCAAGGTCACCGTGGCCTCAGCTGCAATCAAGATATACGTCTTAATGTCGATGATGATGATAAGGATCTCACTACCGTGCATTATAGTTTTAACATTAGTTCCGAATGCATCCAAAAATTTCAGTGGAGTTACATAGTTACGTTTTCAAGACTTTCAGAATACGGAGTCCGATTACTCCTTCTCCTACTTTTGGTTTAGCTTATACAGCTGATGTAGAAATAACAATATTTATAACCTCCTAACCCGAGAAGGACACCTGCGCTATAGCGTCGACCAGACCGACTTGAAGGTAAAGTTGGAAAAAAAGGGAGAAAATATCATGAAGTAACTTCTCTAGAGGTTCCTTACAGGTTTTGCGGTGATGGCTACCCGGTTTTGCTAACCTTATGAATAGAACCAAGACTGCCCTATCCGTTATCCATCCTGCTTACCAACAGAAACATTCAGGCATTCCCCTTGTAAGGCAAAGATCGCGGGTTTGCTTCCCACCCGAGAAGTTTCATTTTTCTATATATGTATTCGATTTGTATAGCATACTTAATGCTGTAAAATTCATTCAGAACAAAGTACGTACGTTTCGTCTTCACAATTTCCTCACCTAGCGCTATTTTGTCTGGATACAAAGTGAGTTGGACAAACATTGACCTACTGCAGCACTCATTCACTAGCGTCCGTACAATATGTGGGCTTTGGTAGCGGCAATCGCGTTGTTTTTGTACGGCCGTACGCTGCATGCATTTTTTACTGCTGTACTGCATATTACACCGTGGCGTACCAATCAAATTCAGCATTTTGTTTCTTCCATTCTTCTTTCTTTATATAGAAAATTATCAATTTCGTACTTAAATGGATTGATATTTGTAGTGTAGGTAAGTAATTTACATTTCAATGGTCCACACATCCTCTTTGGGGTCAAAATATTTTCATCATCATTATCAAAGCGCTAGTCTCGATTGCATTCAAAGCATGTATAGCATGCATATATATAGCATAAGCATGTATATGTATATACGGCATATCTTGGCTTTTGGAGGAATGTGTGTTATCTGACCTTCCAACTCTAATAGAAAATTCAACGCCAAAGCCTGACCTAATGACTAGCAGGCAAGATTCGCTTGTACCCAAAGATCTTGGTAAGGCACTCATACACACTAATTTCATATTTCGGTATTTTTTCAAGAGTGTTATAAATGAGCATATGGTTGTCCAGTACGTGACTGTGTAACAGACACTTTTAGTTTTCAATAGTCATCAGAAATAGATGCACCAAATCCCGCCGCTGCGCTACGCTTCGGAAAGCTTCTCCCTTTATTTATTTAAACTATAAAAGCTTCTGAACAAGCGCCTGGGACTAACGACAGGTTTCATTGACCAATTTTACTAATAGCTCTCGTATTTATCGTTCACATTGTCAAATAGTTATTTAAATACTATTACTCGTACTGTTTTATTGACTAAATTGTATTGTCATCCGAGCTAAAGGTGTGTACCAAATATCAGTTCAATCAGTGAATCAGTCAACCGGTTCTTGTTCACTGATTGATATATTGTTTTTACACGGCACGCACAAAGGTCGCTCTATTCCACTAAGTTCAACTAAGTTCAACCAGTTGATCTTATAGCAACAAAAAAATCCAATTATTTCAACTTTGTTCTTTTTCTGTAAAAGTTGAACTTTCTGGACAAAATTGATCCTATTATTTCAACTTTTTAATTTTCAATTACAAAGGAGGCCTTACAAACAAGTTACAATTAGTAGAGTTACTAGATTTGGCACACCAAGAAGCACGCAAAACCCTTTAATAAAAACATGAATGGTCCTATACTCATTACATTTAGATATACCTAACTCTTTTGTTCGTTTTAACCTAGAGATAATTCACAAAAAATCGCTCACAAGCTATCGATCCTAGATTGGAAAACCCGGATTAAACTGAATTGAACACAAGTACTGAGTGAGTCTCAATCAAATAAAACTGTCGAGTGGGCGTTTGTGTTTAGAGCGAATAGCGAAAAGGAATTGGCTATTTCTAATATTGCTTTTAGAACTCTTAAAGAAATGTCGTATAATCTGACATTTGGTTTTATATTTGGGATGTCCTTAAATTATAAATGTCGTGAACTATTCCAAACCGTAAAGTTACTATTACTAGACGATATTACTTTAGGTACTAGACGAATTAAGTATTGGTGAATTGGTAGAACTACAAACAAAATAAATGATTTAAAAAAATTGAACCGACTTCAAAACCAAATGGAAAAAAAAAATGTTTAAAATAACAGAATTTAGAGAGAGAATTTAGAGATTTTCGATCTGTTAGAAGTCGGTGCCAACTTTGTTTGCTGTGCCTGACCTGCTATATAATGCCATTAATGTAGGTAAAATGACTTGTTGAGGTAGGTGTGGCCTATCATACTTAGTTTTATTATTTTACCTGTTTGACTTGATACCGACTTTTGTACTGAAATTATCGATATTTCAGGCAGGTAATTCAGATACAGCAAAGCACCAGCAAACAAAGTTGGCACCGACTTCTAACAGATCGAAAATCTCTAAATTCTCTCTCTAAATTTTGTTATTTTAAACATTTTTTTTTCTATTTGGTTTTGAAGTCGGTTCAATTTTTTTAAAATCATTTATTTTTCCCTTTTTAGTGGGCCAAGGTTTGCATTCGTAATCCAAGTTTAATCCAGTCCAGAATGCCATTAACCACAGATTTCGTCTTTTGGGAGCATTATTCTCCCATTCTCTGCGGTAGCCTAGTGGTATGGGTAATGGACTGCTGAGACTAGGTCTCGGGTACGATCCCAGGTTTACCATGGCACACACCAATGACTTTTCGATGCTTTTCGAAGTTATGTGTGTATTTATCGCAGGCTTAGAAGTGCGCGGTTAATGGCAATAGGTTCGCAACCTATTACATTGGGACCTGAAACATAAACTGGCGAAATGTGGGTGCTAACACCTCTGCCTAGCCCTTCGGGGAATACAGGCGTGAGTTTATGTTATGTTATGTTATGTTATGTATTCTCCCAATAAGTTAAGGGAACTGGAACTTTTATATCAAAGACGGCGAGTTCAACAGGTTCAGGAGCCAGACCGTAAGGGATGGGCCTGGGCCAGCCAGGGTGCAAGGGATATGTCGAAGACAACCTCACCTCCGGCTTAGCACTACGACCCTCAGTCGGCGTAAGGTTTTAGTCGGTTCGAGTCCGACATAAACGTTCCCTTCCGGCTCCAGCGGGAATCCGAGGGGATTTCTGCACAATAAAAAAGACCACCTCAGGAGTAGATATGCCCTTTTATTAACATACAATCGAGACTACTCTCTCGGGAGTATCCGATTGGGGTCGACTAAACCTGGTCCAGTTCAACCCTACCAAGACACAAGTATGTGTATTCACCGCTAAGAAAACCCCATTTATTGTAGCGCCGCGATTCCTGGGCACACGACTTACCATTGCCCCGAGTATCGGGATCCTAGGCATCGACATTTCAAGTGACGTCCAGTACCGTAGTCATTTAGAGGACAAGGTCAAGCTGGCAACAAAGAAACTTGGAGTTCTTAACAGGGCGAAGCAGTACTTCACTGCGGGGCAGCGACTCCTTCTTTATAAGGCACAGATTCGGCCCCACATGGAGTACTGCTGTCATCTTTTTGCCGGAGCGCCCGCACGCCAGCTTAACCCTTTCGACTCGGTGCAAAGACGTGCGTTGAGGCTCGCCGACAGTCCCATACTCGCAGGCGATGTGGAACCTCTCAGCCTCAGAAGGGATTTTGCCTCACTGTGTGTTTTCTACCGCCTATATAATGGTTTGTGCTCAGATGAATTATTTGACATGATGCCCACAGCTACATTCTATCATCGCACCGCTCGCCATAGACAGGGAATTCATCCCCACACATTGCATCCGAATACGGTGCGTACCGTGCGGTATGAAAGGAACTTCATCCCACGTACGCTCAAGCTGTGGAATGAACTCCCTGCCATGGTTTTCCCAAGCGACTACAATATGGGGTTCTTCAAGAGGGGCATTAGAAGGTTTCTTCAGGGAAGGCAGCGCGAGTGTAACGCCCCTGGTGTTGCATACGTCCATAGGCCACGGTAACCACTTTCCATCAGGTGGGCCGTGGGCTTGTCTGCCACCTAAGTGGTATAAAAAAAAAAAACATACTTATTATTATTATTAATTGAGGTGTTGTCTCGGTTTCACTCTGAAATTTTCGTGATTATCTCAGGAGTAGCACCAACCCTTACGAGTATCACGTTAGCCCTACATGCTACTACCTAGTTTCCATCGATCAATTGCAGTACTGTCCCCTTACTCCTAACCGTTAAGGAGTTCTATAGCTTCACTATCAACATAGCAGCATCAGATGTTGACACCCCGAAGCATATACCTGAGCAAGACATTATTACGTAACAAAAGCACCATACGCTAACGTTAAGGAGTTCTGCAGCTTCACTATCAACACAGCAGCATCAGAAGTTGATTCAAGCATAACTCACAAGCAACACATTAGCCCTACATACTACTAAATATTTATCATCCACCAATGGCAGTACCGTCTCCCAACTCCTAACCGTTAAGGAGTTCAGTAGCTTCATCATCAGCACAGCAGCATCAGATGTTGACACCCTGAAGCATAGACCTGAGTAAGACATGATTACGTAACAAAAGTACCATACGACCATACAATTTTCGTTGGTTGCCCTCGATTTCTCCTGGATCTCATCATCAGATCCTGACCTAGTGAAAATGGGACCACCTCAGAAGTGAACCCTATCCAACAAAAAAATAAAACTTGAAATCCGTCTATAATTGGCGGAGATATCGGTGAACATACACAAAAAAAAAATGTATACAGACGAATTGAGAACCTCCTCCTTTTTCGAAGTCGGTTAAAAAGTTTTTCATTTATATTTATTATTCCACTGAATTAGATAAAATAATTAGCTATTATAATCCGCACGCCGAATGATGATCCCTATGACAGTTCGTTAGCGCTTAACATTGTACTGACGTCCTATCACATCAAATCCTTTAGAGGTCCATTAAAAAGACGAAAAAATCATAATTGTGTACAATTGTAAATTATAAAAATGAATATTAAGAAATTATTACGTAATGTTCGGAAATAATAGAAAAAAACTCAATGCAAATGTACATGGTACGTGCTGCAAAAGTTACGTCGTCAAGCTGTTATCGACTAAGAAGGGACACATCGATAAACAAAATATCGATAATTTGTTGGAAATATAAAACAAATGCTTTGAGTTTGTATTTTATTTATATCAATCTGAATCTGATACAGGGTCAATCGGATCTTCAAAATTTGAGTCTGAACTGCAGCTATCCGTGACGTTTATTATTAACGGTTGGTCAATGATATTGTCGTATTGTACATCTCGATCCCAGTCTTGTAAGCAAATTTTCTTCGTTCTTTCGACCACTTTTCGCCAATCGTCAGCTGTCACTTGAGCGCAAGCTTCTTCCAATAAAACCATCATTTTATTTGCCGTGAATGGCGGAGTTGTGTTATGCCTAGCTGCATGACCTGAAAATATTTGTACATTCAGTAATTATTTTTAGAAATATATGCATATACATAATATTATATAAATAAAAAATATAGATACCTTTGATCTGCGCCCATATCAACTCGATTGCATTATATTGGCAGTGATAGGGCGGTAACCGAATTACCGTGTGTCCATTTGATTTGGCCAATTCATCCAAAAAATATGATGGGTGCGTCTGTTGTTTGTGAAAGTTCAACAGTCTAACCAACTCTTTTTTTAACATCTGACTGTCAGTTTCCACACCATTGCCGTGTAACCACTCTATAATTTCAGCTTTTTTGTTATTGCTGCTGGGGGGTTTGTTAATTTGAACTGAGTGATATGAAGCATTGTCCATTAAAATATAGTGAGGCTCATTCAAATTTTCTAATAGTTTTATAAACCATGTCTTAAAGTTTTCGTAATTCATTTCCTCGTGGTACTCCGTTGTTTTCACTGACTTAAAAGCCCACAGGCAATTCGGCACAAAACCTGTAGCTGTGCCAGCGTGGCAAATGATTAAGCGCTGGCCCTTTCCTTCAGGAGTTTTTGTGCTGGATTTCGCTGTGTCATCCTTCCATGCCTTTCCTACAGTATGATTGGCGTTCAGCCATGTCTCATCAAGGTATACTACCTTCTCCCAGTTATCAATTTGTTTGATTTTGCCAAGAAAATCGCATCGTAGTAAAGCTATGTCAGTACGCTCCATTAATATTTTTCTCTTGTCACATTTTTTATAGCGGAATCCACATTTTTTCAAAACAATTCTAAGAGAAGTAGCACCGCCTTTGAAGAGTCCTGCAGCTTTTAATGAAGATAATAACTTCTGGCAGGTCGGTAGTTCACCTCGTAGGTAGTAACCATAAATATGATTGCGTATAGCATCTAAATCAAATTCATCAGGTTCTGTTATATGACATAACCTTTTCTTTTTCTTTGGTGTTAATAGTTTATTGTCCTCCATGGACGACTCCCCAAATTTTTCCTTTGTTATTCGAGAAACAGTAGCCTTTCCGATTCCTAGAGCATCGGCTACACGATCGCGAACATTGTCAAGCGGTAACAAGGGTCCGCCATTTTGTTGTTCACGAGCAAAATAGTCTCGCAAACGAACTACAAACTCGCGAACTTCACTGTTGAGAACAGTTTTCCGCTGTCTTTTCGGCATTTTGCAAAACCGAAAATCAACAAACAGGTAACAGAAAATCAACAAATAACACAAAACAGCGAAAACAGAAACAAAACTCAGCTAACAAAGAAAGACGTGGCGCATACAAGGCGTTAGAGCACTCGTATGACGCGATGTGATGCGGTGTAACAAGAAGACAAAACAGACTGACAAGACATGACATGACTGAATTAAAAAAATACTGTAGGTCTATGGCCTCCATTTAAATACTTTTCCATGTAATCCATAATTGCCAGCTAATTATGAATTCTTTAAAATTCAATTCAAAAAGAATTTTAAATTCTTTAAATTATGCAATTTGAATAAAAATTAAAGTATAGTAAAATAAAATATAATAAGGCTGTTACTTTTTTATCTAGTGTTTTATGTCCATCAATGCGCGTAGTATTTTTTTCAAAATAAATAAATATTGCTTATTATGTTGAATGACCTGGCTGAATGACATGACATTTGCCTGAAAAAACAGTATTTTATCGAAATTGTTTCGCATAACTAATACAACTGTCAGTTGAAACGTCATAGGGATCATCATTCGGCGTGCGGCGTATAGTAGGTAAAATACTATAATGTAAAGATGGAGAAAGGGTAATTGAGAGCTTTCGCCAGGCCAAGCCATTCTGACCTGTAAGCTGGTACATCTGCTGTATGACGCATGAGGATGAACACTGGTGCAGGTTTTCTTCTCAGAGATGATAGATTAGACATAGTCAGTTCCATAAAAGCCGCTTGGTCAAAACATCGGAAGATCTAACTGGGAACAACGCTAAGATGATTCTTAGATAGATAGATAGATAGATAACTCTTTATTGTACACCAATAAATTTACAGTATTACAAGTAGGTAGCAAGTATACAGTTCAATGTACAATGGGCGGCCTTATCGTTGAAAGCGATTTCTTCCAGGCAACCTTGGGATGGACAGTAACGTGATAAAATAAATGATGGTGTAGTTATAGGATACCAAATTAGATAGGTGCATTTAGATAAGATAGGTGTACCTACTTGTATTGGGAATACCGGACCGAAAATGATCCTTCCAACTTATACCTATTATAAATTTGAAAGTTTGTGAAGATATTTGGTTCTTGGTTCTTTATCTATGCCGCACCATTAAGACCTGGAAGTCCCTGCCAGCTCACGTGCTTCCTTCTTCCTACAGTCCCGGGCCCTTTAAGCACGGCGTGAAAAGGCATCTGATGAGGCCGTCAAGCTGAGTGCCACCACTGTTAACATGGTACATGTTTACGATGGTGACCCTCTTTCCGAGACTTTGCCTTTAGCTTACCATCAGGCGACGCGAAAAGTATGCTTGGATGTTTGTTTTAAAATTGGATATTCTACTGACTAGTCAAATTAGTTACTTTTTACTAAACGTCAAAACGATAAGTGACTTGTATGAAAGAAGACGTTGACGTCATAAAATTTAATAGTCGAATTAGTTACTATTATAGGTTAGGTGGATAATAATTAAAAATAAATAAAAGCTATAAAATAAGAACCGACGCAATTTTTACCGCTCTCTCTCTCTCTCTCTCTTTTACCATTCTTAGTTTAATAAGCTGGGTTATATAAATTTATTTTAACTATAGGAATATTGTCCAGTCACGCTCTACACGCTGAACGGATCTTTTTTTTTTCGTGCGGAAATTCCTCTCGGATTCCCATCGGAGCCGGTGGGGGTGGTTATGTCGAACCGACTAAAACTCACACCGTCTGTGACAACTCGAGTGTCGAAGGTCGCTGAATGACCTCAGTCTCCCAGGCTGAATGGATCTGGCTGATAATTGTTGCAGGGGTAGATTAAATTAACTTAACTTAAAAATAATTAGTTATTTCACTGAACATTTTAAGAATTCAAAGTCAATCCTAAAAAGCTTTGTAACTTTTCTGTTCGTACTTCTAAACATTTATTACAGATGTTTTACTCAAAGACCTCGGCGATCTTTGAGTAATGTGAATGATATTCTATAGAGCCTAATTTGATAAGGCTACCCATAGTTATTCGACTGCAAAGGTACTCGTCGAAAAGGTATATACTACTAGCTGTTGCCCGCGGCTCCACCCGCGTGGATGTCGCTTATTGCGTAGTGTTGTAAAGCTAGCGCTGCGGGTCGAGCTGTGAGCGCTGAGTAGACACTCTACTCTATTCTCTATTCAACTCTTTACTTGACTCCGTATTCCACTTTGTACTCGACTCTATACTGGACACCCTACTCGCCTCTCTATTTGTCTCTCTACTCGCTTCTCTATTCGTCTCTCTCTTCGTCTCTCTACTCGCCTCCCTATTCGTATCTCTACTTGACTCTCTACTCGCCTCTCTATTCAACTCTCTACTTGACTCCGTATTCCACTTTGTACTCGACTCTATACTGGACACTCTACTCGCCTCTCTATACGTCTCTCTTCTCGCCTCTCTGTTCAACTCTCTAGTTGACTAAGTATTCCACTTTGTACTCGACTATATTGGACTCTCTACTTACCTCAATACTTGATCCTCTAATCATTTCTGTGTTTCATTCTCTACTCGACACTTTACTCGACTCTCAACGAGACGAGAGAAAAAAGGTAAACAAAGCGACCATTACTGAGTTGTGTTGCGATAACTAGCGATTATTTTCTCTGTGCTTGTCGCACATGTCCCACGTACGTAATAATGGCCGAGCGAATTCGAATAATTGCCGGGAATCGACATCCACGCGGGCGGAGCCGCGGACAAAAGCTAGTTTTCAATTAAAAATGTTTGAAACCCCTGATTTTTTTTTTACCTTTTTTCTCTCGCTTCGTTAGCTTTACTTTAGATTATACGAGTATATGTACTTCAACGTTTCTCAATCTACTCTCACATGACATTGAGCTTATGACTTGTTACATACACATTAATACCGACGATGAAAAAGGTTGAACCTAATATTCCGGCGCCGTAACCTAATAAGCGTACCCACTGGGAAGCGATGTACCGGACTGTACAGTCAGCGACAGAACTATTTTGACTACAAAGTTTCAAAATGATTTTAAAACTAAGGTATTAAGAGCAAATCAATTTGTTTTATTGATTCAAATTATATTATTGTCGGAACTAAAGGTGTGTACCAAATATCACAATAATCAATCAACAGGAAAGGGGGAAAACGAAGAAATTAAGATCATTTAGAGCACTTTGTTCATCAACACCTTTCTGATACTGACTGTACCTAACTTTTAAACTCTCGCGTGCATTGAGTTCCAACATACACAAGTGCTCTCCACCAAACGTCATTTCTATTCAAGAGCTATACGTGAAGCGATTTAAATCAAGAAACATAGAAATTTCAATCGGGAAGATGGGTTTAAATTATTTATCTGCAACATGGAATCCAGTGATACAAAACATGCAACCTCGCTTTTCTGCGTAGTGGGATAAACACCGGACAGTTGGCTTACAGAATAGGGACACTGAGTGTGGTATGTGACGGTACATGGCGAAAACAAAATATCGAGAATGTGCGAGTAAATGAAGAACCTACTACCTCACGAGTCCGTGAGCACAGAATAGATAATAGTACTATTATCTATTCTGTGCTCACGGACTCGAAGACGGCGGGCGTGCACTACTGAACCACTCAGCCTGTGACGACGGCCGGTGTTACCTGGTCGAAAAGTCAGGCAAATCAAAGGTCAGGACAGCCTCTGTGGCGTGGTGGTAGTGCACGCGACTGCCACGCAAGAGGCGCGGGTTCGATTCCCGCTCGGTTCAAATATTTGTATGCATGAATATGGCTATTTGCATTGGTCTGGGTGTTTCTATGTTCTATGTATATATTTACGAAAAAAACAGTATTTAAGTATGTTTATCCGCATTCTAGATTCCATAACACAAGCTATAAAAGCTTACAATGGGTCTAGATAGCGTTGTGTAGAATGTTATGGAATATTTATTTATTTATTATTATTACCTATACCATGATCGCGTTAATTCCCGTTATTATTACTGTATACTGACTCTAGCTACTCGCGGCAGTGTAATTAACATGAGTTTATGAAGTGTAATTGTGATTTTAGTATATTTGTTCATTGACCTAGAACATGATATAAAAGGGTTATTATATAACTGACTCGTCCCAACTTTTTAAAGGAAAAAATACAGAAACAGAAAAAAAATCTACTTTGAATCAACTGATAAGGAATACATTTATAACTATATACGCTCAACAACATCCAACATATTGGCAGCGACTGGAACAAAACGACAGCTAGGTTCATAAATCTCAGAAAGTTACGGAAGAAATCTCAGTTCCTTATGAAATATGTGAAAGGAAATTGAATTCGCGCGCCTGCCACTTTATCAAATACCACATTTTGTTGAACTATCCGTACTTTGGCTGTCATTTATTAGTTATGTATGGAATAATATACTGCAAAGTGTTTGTAATTGTGTAACACTGTTCAAGTACTTGATGGAATGTAGTCGTATTTCATATTTCTCACATTTAAAACTGAAAACTCTTGATTTAATTTGTTTTTTATAAAGGACACATCAATTTGACTTCACCTCGCCTGATGTTAAGCTAAAGGCAAAGTCTCGGAAAGAGGGTCACCATCAATGTTAACAGTGGAGGCACTCAGCTTGACGGCCGTATCGGATGCCTTTTCATGCCCCGCTTAAAGGACCCAGGACTGCAGGAAGAAGGAAACACGGGAGCTGGCAGGAAGTTCCAGGCCTTAGTGGTACGGCATAAGAATGAGTCACTGAAACGCTTGGTTCTAGCAGGTATACTCTGCACCGTATATGTGTCGTCCTGTGTAGGAAAGGATAGGGTCTGACAAATTGAAAGTGCTCATCAGAACATTTACCATGGTAGATACGGTAGAATACTGCCAAAGACGCAATATCTCTAAGCATCTGCAAAGACTCGAGGGTGTTCGTGACCTCAGGATTCCCAATAATGCGGACCGATTTCCGATGACGCGAATGTTAAAATATAACGGCTTGTATCCATACTAATATTGTAAATGCGAAAGTAACTCTGTCTGTCTGTCTGTATGTTACACTTTCGCGCCTAAACCACTAAACCGATTTTGATGAAATTTGGTATAGGGGTAGATTAGACCATGAGAAAGGACAGGCTTTGTTTGATCGCGATAACCGACATCCACGCGGGCGGAGCCGCGGGCAATAGCTAGTTATGTTATAATTCATTTTATAAAGATGATTAAGCTGTGTAACAACATGCTATGAGGCAATTTTGTCCTCTCCATGTAAATGAAACACCCAATACCCTTCGTCTCCATACACGTCACATTACCTACACTATCCCCAAAAAATTTAGACTACCTTCATTTATAGTGTACTTATTTACAGAAATTTGTATGACTTGCCAGTTGTTGCAGTGCTCGTTTCCAGTCGAGTAGAATAGGGCCACTCCATCTGTTGCCGTGGGTGTTATAGAAGGCGACTGAAGGATTAAACTGTTCTCCATCCGACAGTAAACAAATTTTCCATAATTATGTGTCGGCTTGATAGCAATTGGCTCGCTCCCTATTACGTGGGACCCAAGATCATAGTTGCGAAATATTGGTGTTAATACACCTCTGCCTACCTCTTCGGGGATTACAGGCGTGAGCTATGTTTCAGTTTTATAACTCTGATATCTGTATACTCTAGCCGTCCAACCCTTAGTCTTAAACTAGTCTCTTATTTCATTCCGAAAGCGATTGATCTGAAATTGAATTGTCAATTTTCATAATACAAGGGTACCTTTATTTCCATTTTTATTTTCAGCAATTCAGGTTAAACGAAAAAGAAAAAAAGGGGTATACAATGCTTAATGCGTCTGTCTTGTACACAGATCTCATCACAAAATACTTCGCACCTAAAACAAATCCTAAGCGAATACGTAAGCATTATCAGTTTAGGCATTACTCGGAATGGTATTCATTCGACGAAAATGTAATTTGGCGAGTAGCGGAGCGGTACGTTCAACATTTTATGTCTCCTGTTTTTAGGTTTTTTTACATTTAATTTGAGTCGTTCTTCTTTGACGTGGTAAAGAAGTATATGTCCTGTGCCTCAAGCAGACTGTCTAGTACTATACTGCTAGAGATACGCCTGTTTAAGCTCTATTTTTGGACTTGTCAAAAGAATTTGACCTGGTCCAATATGAGGTCTTGTGGAAAAAGTTAGCGAATGATACTGATTGGCCGAGAGAATACATTGATACATTGATATTCTCAAGTATTGGTACGCAAACCAACAGAATTATGTGAAGTGGTCTGGAGGTGTCTCTAGCATGTATAGGTTGCAGAGTGGGGTAAGGCAGGGGGGAATAAGCTCTCCAGTACTCTTCAACCTATACATGAATGAGCTGATTGAGGAGCTCAGCAGGGCTGGTGTCGGTTACTCGATCAATGGTACTTTTGTTAACAACATTAGTTATGCCGACGATATGGTACTGCTGTGCCTTTAAACCTTAATTTAATATTTATTCATAAACAAGAACAATATACCTAAGGCCCACCAGATTTTCAAATCCCAAACCGAAAAACCAATGACATTTCACACCTAAAGACTTTTAAAACAGTTCAAAGCATCTTCAAAGAACAATCTTTTAAAGCCGGGCATTCATTAACGTACCAATCAGCGGGATTTGTCGCTGGCGACAAGTACGCGGAGAAATCTCCGTGTGTATGTGGTGATCCTCGGTGCGGCTCGCGGCCGAGCCGGGGTGTATGTGTGTGCGACCGCGGATTTGTCGGCGAACTTCGTCATTCGCCATCGCACTCTCGTGCACGCAGGTACTTATTACGTACAATAATAACATGTCTTTCGATGATCAAAAAGAGTTAAGGTAGGAATTTAGATAGATAGATAGGTAACTCTTTACAAGTATAAAGGTAGAATGCATGCGTTAAATGTACAATTTATTATTCAGTTATTTAAAGAAACACCTATTTGTGAAAAGTGAAAAGCAAATCTGTATCACAATAGTGGTAGTTCATCTAATATTGT
This sequence comes from Eilema sororculum, assembly GCA_914829495.1. Classification (NCBI taxonomy): domain Eukaryota; kingdom Metazoa; phylum Arthropoda; class Insecta; order Lepidoptera; family Erebidae; genus Eilema; species Eilema sororculum. The sequence goes on from OU618532.1 coordinate 9,653,358, forward strand.
AAAGCTGAAGAGTTTGTTTATTTGAACACACTAACCTCAGGACCTACTGATTCCAATTGTAAATATTTTTTGTATAGAATAGTAAGTTTCTCGATGAAGTTTAGGTTATAATCATCACGCTATTGCTCAAGGGAGCGGAGCAGGACAATTTCAAAAGATGATAAATTCAATGGGTCCTGTGATATTACCATACAGATATTGTCGTCATTGATATGATCTACGACGTCTTCATCAGCAATAATTATTGAATCATTTTCATGAAACATTGAATTAGTATCATTTTCTGAAACTGCTAGTAGAAGGCTGACTAAAAACATTTTCAATTTTCGGTAAACTGCTAACTATACTGCCATAAATAGACTACAATTATATTAATTTTGACTTATTACCTGAATCCGTTAAGGTGCGTCTCCAGGTAGCAATTATTCTAAACACGTAATTTAGAATCACATCGAAATGTTGCGAAAAATACTAGTTACAGACAGGGCAGGGTTAGAGACAGGGCTTTAAACATGAAGCCGAAGCAATACCTGGGAATTCCCTATTTTACTAACATACAAGTATTTAAATATTGGGGAATCCCCAGGTAGAAGTGGGAAGTGGTAGGTGGATGTTTTATTTGATAGTTCAACATTAAGTTTGCTAGTTAGGGCTCGGAAGTCCGCTGAACTTGATAGCTTCTGAGCTAGAATATAGATTTTGAAAATGGGAGAAATTTTCACTGGTTGAATAGGTACGAGAATTGTTAACGCTTTGGGGCCCCCTGAGGGCTCAGGTGGCCCCCTAAGCTCACTGGCTTTAAACGAATCTTTCAATACTGCACAAATACAATTCCCTACAGTTATTTCAAATGAATTGCCATGATTAGAATTAAGGTAAGGTTAATGCACAGGTTTAAAGTCTTTGGCAGTCTTTGGTAATATAGTTTTAATTAATGTACTCTTTGAATTACTATGACGTTGTCACTTTTGTTGTCAAAGCGTTTCGTAAAAATTGCTTTTACAAATTTTATCTTTGCTCCAATAACAGATCAAATTTTATCTAAATGAGTAAATCTATTCATGTAAGTACTATTGACTCTGAATATCAAAGAGAGGAAAAAGTTAACCTTAATGCAAATGGACCTGGAAGTATTAACACTGAAATGCAAGAAGTAGTTAAGACAGGATACGGTGCCGAAATAAATGGAGAGGACGGGGACAAAATATTAAATAATGTTGCAAAATCAACTACGGTTTCACAGGAAACAATAATAGATATAGAAATAATGAAATCTAATGTATCATCAAAGAATACCTTATCCTCTCCGCGGAGATTTCTTAAGAAATTATTATTGCCACATTCCTACAGGAAACACATGAATCCTTATCCAGGTTATCCTCCACCAGGGGCCCCACCAGGTAATGTACTGTAGGTTCAATCGTATTCGTGTAATATGTACATTCTAATTTACACGTCACGCGGTGTAAAGTGTAATATGGAATGTATTGTAGTGCTTACTTACTTATTCTATCTTCCATGTGCATGCGTGAAATGACAACACGGGTCCACCTGATAATCAGCATTATATGTCCCTGGCATGTGATGTGCAGCATTTATGCTGAGATGGTGACCCTTTTAAGATGAGAACAGCAATGTCACTCACTCACTTCATAGCCAACTGTATCACTAATACTATGTGTAATTCAAATTCAAATAATTTATTGCAGACGTTTGTATGCTAGTGTTAGTAGTTAACATTAATTTACACATTTAAATATTGGGTGGAGATTCACCCAGCGACCCAGCAAGGGCCCCCACCAAGTCCTGCAAAAGGCTGCACGAGTAAAAAGATGTACAAAATGCATTGAACAGCAGAATTTTTACTGCGTTCGTACATCGTTCAAACCATCGGATCAGCATATTGCAACGAACAGCCAGTGAACTGCGCTCTCTCTCTCAATAACTTCATTGTCTTTCAGATCAGTAGTGACCCGCGACCCCAGTATTTAAATTTGGTAACCTACCCTAGAGGTGTAACACTGAGAACGACCCCAGGCACATTGGAGTAGTTCATAGAACTAGTTCAAAATGTCAAGAGCTCACTCTCACGAACATTGTACGTGAGTCCATGAGACACTGCGGGTAAAGTGCGTGTCCCAATGAAATGTATTTTTCTTCTTTCTTTCAGGTGCTCCACCAGGTTATCCACCAGGTTATCCACCTGGTTATCCACCAGGTTATCCACCAGGTTATCCCCCGGGTAGTCCCCAACAAGGTTACCCGCCGGGTTACCCTCCAGGCTATCCCCAAGGGTATCCACCACCAGGTTACCCACCGCAAGGCTACCCACCGCAAGGCTACCCACCACAACAAGGTAACATAGAATAAATATACTTTATTGCGAACCTTTGAACAGTACTTAATACATTGTCGAGACATTACTTTTAATAAAAGTGTAATGTGTAATCTTATTACTAAAAGTGATCTCGTTCAAACAATCTTCGAAGAAATATGAACGAGTAGAAATGATAAGAGTAGTTAAATTATTTATTTTATAATTCTTATTCTTTTATCGAGTCACAGAATAGATAGATCGAGTCGACGGTACATGATCTGCTTTCAGAGATATTTAAAAAAATCTTTTTATGTTATTCATTTCAAAATATTGCCATTTCAGTTCCTGGGAGCGATGAAGAGGATCAGACTGACAGAATTTATGATCCTGAAACAAGAAATATATTTATTCGTAAAGTATTAACTATTGTATTGGTGATGCTGATCTTCACGGCGATCTTCGTTACTGTTGTCCGATATGTGTATGTTCTAGAAGCTGTTTTAAAATACCTTTACTGTTTTTCAATTTATATAAATAATTAGAATATTTACCTTATTATTTGCGATGTCGAGTTTCCGATATTTTGCCACCGTTACAATCATCATAATTCTACCTAATCTGGAGATTTTTGTTTTTATTTTTTCTTAAATTATCCTTGATTACAAAAGTCCGATTAGAATAGTTGACTTAAATGCGAAAAAAAACGAATTGAGAATTCCTCCTTTTTGGAAGTTGGTTGAAATAATTCTTATATACATTCAGTCAACAAAGTATCGGGAATGAATGTTTTGTTTTTGGTTCCAAATTTAAATTTTTGTTTTTTTTTTGTTGTTGTTTGATTGGCACAACTGCTTTCCATTTTGGCGCGGAGTTTGAGTTGCATCTGTCATTTATGTTAAAAACAGTGCTGCTAGTCTAGTCACTATCTAGTGTGTATTGCGAATTTCATAATGGACAAAAACATCGAACAAAGAGTTTGTCTTAAATTTTGCATCGCCAATGGAATTTCATGTTCAGAGACACTGAAAATGTTACAGAAGGCTTACGGTGAATCGACTTTATCAAAAACACATGCTTATGAGTGGTACAAAGCGTTCAAAAGTGGTCGAGATGTGATGGAAGATTTGCCTCGTTCTGGTAGGCCATCAACGTCTGCAACTGAAGTTAACATCGCAAAAGTGAAGGAAATAGTGACTGAAAATCCTCATTCAAGAGATGGCCGCCGAACTTTCTGTATCTCACGAGTCAATCCGTACCATTTTAACTAATAATTTGGGTATGAAACGTGTTGCTGCCCGGCTAGTCCTAAAAGACCTGAATTTTCTTCAAAAACTAAATCGCATGAGAGTCGCTGAGGACATGCTAAACGGGTCAATACCGACCCAACATTCATGAAAAGCGTTGTTACTGGTGACGAGACGTGGGTTTACGAGTTTGACATGCATAGTAGTCAACAAGCTTCGGAATGGCGCCTTCCAACTGAACCAAAACCGAAAAAACCACGTCAAAGTCGATCAAAAGTCAAAGTCATGTTGACTGTTTTTTTTGACTATCGCGGTGTTTTGCACTCGGAATTTTTGCCGGAAACGGTAAATAAAGAATATCATTTGAGTGTTATGCGACGTTTAAGAGAACAAATTCGACGAAAAAGGCCAGATTTGTGGAAAGAAAATTCTTGGATTTTGCACCACGATAATGCGACTTCGCACAAGGCCATCATTGTCAACGAATTTTTGTCCAAACACTCAACAAATACCATCGAGCAACCACCATATTCACCAGATATGGCTCCAGTTGACTTCTTTCTTTTTCTTACACTCAAATTACCACTTCGTGGCACCCGTTTTCAATCAGTAGAAGACATAAAGGAGAATTCGCGGCGAGTACTGAACTCAATTCCGGAAACAGCGTTTAAAAAATGTTTTGATGATTGGATTATTCGTTGGTGTAAGTGTATCGTTTCTGAAGGAGCATACTTTGAAGGTGATAAAATAAATTTGGATGAATAACAATTTTTTTGTGTATTATTGATTTTTTCCCGGTACTTTCTTGACAGAGTAGTATATTTAATTATTTTAGTTTTATTGTACATTATGTATTACTATATTCCATATATGTATTATGTTATTGATTAATTAAATAAATAAGTCCGTAGACATATAAATACATTCTTTAAGAAAAGCAGTTACGTAGACGTATAAAAAGCCTTCAAGGAAATCGGTTACGAAACTCAGGTTTCTTTGACGGCTGAATCGTCCTCAACAAAGTGAGACGTTTTTCCCAGCCAGCGCAGCAACGGTGGCTATATTCTTTTCGTTCCTGCTTGGAATACTGCTCGCATCTCTGGGATAGCTCTGCAAAGTACTTACTCAATAGGTTGCAGTGACGTGCTGTCCATATATTATTGGAATCTTGAGGTCACGAACACCTTCGAGCCTTTGCAGATGCGTAGAGATTTTGCTTCCTTGGCAGTATTTAACCGTCTCTACCATGATAAATGTTCTGATGAGTTCTTCAAACTAGTCCCACCCTTTTCTTTCCTACACAAGAAAACACCTGCAGGGCTTAGAGGTCCCCGCATGCGGTGTAGAATATTCCATCAAAAACCAAGCGGTTTGGAGACTCTTTCTTTTGGCGCACCATTAAGACCTGGAAATCTATGTCAGTTTACGTATCCTTCTTCCTACAGTCCCAGGTCCTTTAAGCGGGGCGTAACAAAAGCATCTGATAAGGCCGTCAGGCTGAGTGTTTGTAATGGTGACCCTCTTCCCTGAGACTTTGCTTTCAGCTTACTATCGGGCGAGGTGAAATAAATTAACGTATCCTTTATAAAAAAAAGTTACTGCGTACTACAATTTAGTAGTTAATTCTTTGATTAATGCTCTTCGCATTTATCACTTCAAGAATATAATATAACCTTTTTCTTGATGCATAGCTCCGTGCTTTTAATATCCATACCTTTTTTTTTTTTCGTGCGGAAATCCCCTCGGATACCCCCCCTGCCGGAGCCGGAAGGGGAGGTTATGTCGGACTCGAACCGACTAAAACCGCACGCCGACTGTGGGTCTTGGTGCTAGGCCGGAGGTGAGGTTGTCATCGACATATCCCTCGCACCCCGGCTGACCCAGGGCCATCCCTTACGGTCTGGCCCTCCTCAGGAGGGGGGACAACGGTATCCCCAACTCGCCCCCGGAATTGGGAGGCGCGCTTTTCAGCGCGCCGCCGCCGTGGCCTGCTTCTGCTGGGGTGACAGGCGGCTCCACCCGTCACCCCCAGGCCCGCGCTCATGGGGGACGGAGGTCAGTCAGTGCCCTCCGACGCCCGAGTTGCCTGCGCGCACGGGCGGCGCGATCCGCGAGTCTCTCTCGCTCGCGCCGCCTCTCCCGTTCCGCCGTCTCCTTCACGACCATTACCTGCTCGCTGAAGGAGACGCCGGCCGCCCACGCGTCCGCGCAGCGGACCATTGCTGTGAGCAGGGTGGCGAGGGTGAGAACTCTCACTCCCAGGGCCGCCACTAGCTCCCGTCTCGGTCCGGCCCATGCCGGACACTCGGTGAGCGTGTGCAGCCCTGTGTCCTCGTTCGCGTCGCAGTGATGGAACTCGGACGTTGGCTCCTTTTCGATCCGACACAGATATCTCCCGAAGCACCCGTGCCCGGTGATAATCTGCGTCAGTCGATACGAGAGGCTCGAGCCATTCCCCCATGATGGGCCTTACCGCCTCTATGACGGCATGCCCTGCGCACCTAAAATCTCACCTATAGTATTAATTTAAAAGGTACAATTTGACCCCTAGTTTAGTGTTGAGTGCCAACAAATCAATAATACTGAGATTATCCGATTTAATATGTAACACCTTTTCACAATATCCGCTTTTTCAGGCCCGATCTACAGACCACATTCCGTACGTTGGCACTGCCATTAGTTCTTGGGGCAAGGTAACATTTTATTGCAATGTAAATTCATGTAGTATAGTGTATTGTTAATTTTCCTAGTTGGCCAAATGTGGGTCTTAATACACCTCTGCCTACCCCTTAGGGGATTTATAGGCCTGAGTATATGTATGTATGTATGGGGTTTCGTACATAATACCGAAAGTTAAATAATCGACTAGCAATGGGTCGACATCGATTGGTCGGATGATCAAATTGTCGCTGATACATTAGGTCGAAACGTTAATAAGTCGAGGTATTATTACGTGGAAAATGCAATAGGTCGGACGATCAAATTGTCACTGATACATTAGTATCCGCGACAATTTGATCGTCCGACCAATCGATGTCGACCAATTGTTATTTGATTATTTAACTTTCGGTATTATGTACGAAACCCGTACGTATGTATGTATGTGTGTATGTGCGAGTGTGTGTGCGTGCGTGCGTGCGTGTATTTATGTATGTATGTATGTAGGTAAGTAAATTTTACGTAATGTAAAATTCTTGATACAATATAAAGAAATTGTAAATCTTTTGTAAACATCCATTCTTCCATACTCAACATTATAAATGCGAAAGTAACTCTGTCTGTCTGCCTATATGATACTTTTTCATGCCTAAACCACTGAACCGATTGTGATTAAATTTGGTACAGGGGTACATTAGACCATGAGAAAGGACTTAAGCTATGTTTGGTCTCGATAACCGACATTCACGCGAGTGGAGCCGCGGATAAAAGCCAGTCCTCTATAAACTAGAAATTGAAATTGAAAGAAACTGTTTTCATTAAGTAATTATCATATATTTGGTAAATCTTTATAATACCACCAAAACCATAATAATATACTATAGAGCACTTTTTAGTATGGTATAAAACCATGCTAAAAAGCTGCTTTATAGCATACTAGCTTTTGCCCGCGGCTCCGCCCGCGTGGATGTCGGTTATCGCGACCAAACATAGCCTATGTCCTTTCTCATGGTCTAATCTGCCCCTATACCAAATTTCATCAAAATCGGTTCAGTGGTTGAGGCGTGAAAGCGTAACATACAGACAGACAGACAGAGTTACTTTCGCATTTATAATATTAGTATGGATTAATGACACGATATAAATATATAATTAATATTTTTCAGTGTCGTGCTATTGGGAGCACAATATTCTTTTATGTGCTCGGCATGTAGCAGAACAACGGCAGGAGGATGTCTCATACTTACTATTACGGTAAGCTGCAATAGTAGATTAGTAGCCAAGGGCTGTAAGGCTTCCATAGTTCAAGGACGCAATTGGTGCTTACACCCGAGCTAACTATTCTGCTTCACATCTCGATTGTGAGGTAAGTAGAAAAAAACCGGTATTACAAGAATAAAACATTTTATTTGTTGAAATGTATAGTGAAATGAGAACAATTTTCAAATTCTAAGGACAGGTGTTTTTTGGGTATGGTAATAGTTTGAGATGTTTTTTCGTAATTAGCGTTCGATATTTAAAATTGATGACTATTACTCGAAGACAAGGCTGAATAGCAAAACGACCTCTTTGGTCATTGAGTTGAATGCATGATGTCTAATGCCAGTATGATGGTTAGATGTATGCGAACTTTTTGAAAGAAAGAGGTTGTTGGTTTTTTATTTATTACTTACCGTCCTAAGGTTTTTCTAGCTACATTATTACCCTAGAGCGCTGATTAGCCACCTATAAGCCCCATTTGGAGGTAATAAGAACCTACTTACCGAACATGAGACTGTATGTAAAATGGTATTAAACAATGTCTTCTAGGTCTACTACCCAACCGGTAGTAGGTAAGGTACAAAAAATGGTACATATCACGAAACACTACTTAACCTTCAACAGTGTCATGTAGATGATAGAACATAAAAGGCACGCATAATACAGATCCAAATAGTACGTTTGTGCTCAGATGAATTGTTTGACATGATGCCCACAGCTGCATTCTATCACCGCACCGCTCCCCATAGGCAGGGAATTCATCCTCACACATTGCAACCGAAAACGGAGCACACCGTGCGGTATGAAAGGAACTTCATCCCACGCACGCTTATGCTGTGGAATGAACTCCCTGCCGTGGCTTCCCAAAAAAAGGGTTTTTCAAAAAGGACATTAGAAGGTTTCTTCAGGGTAGGCAGCACGAATGTAACGCCTCTGATGTTGAATACGCCCATAGGCCACGGTAACCACTTTCCACCAGGTGGGCCGTGTGCTTGTCTGCCACCTAGTATAAAAAGCTGACGAAATTCATTAACTTTATTTTATCTAGTTTCTGCCACCTGTTTCTAAGATATGGAAAAATATGGCCGCGAAGCGACCGCCCGTCTCGCGCTAGATGCGTGTGACGTCATTACCGTCACATTACTCCACCCAATCATCTTACAACGTTTCACTAAAAATCTCAGGAACTATTGATAAAAATGTAAAAATCATATTTGTTTTAATCCGTTTATCGAGGAAGGTTAAAGGCTAATAACGTGAAAATAAAGAATAAGTATAGCCTTCCTCGATAAACGGTCCATTTTAGTAGTAGGTAAACATGCCGTGTTACACCGCACTATTATAGATGTTCGCAATTACTTTTTATTGTATTTTTATGTATGTATAAAATGTAAAGTAAAGGTAACGAAACGAGAGAAAAAAATTAAACAACGTTTCAGCGGTATCAAACATTTTTATTTTAAAATTTTTACGTATCACTTCAAGCGCATTCTAGACAGGAATGAAATTGCTCATAAGATGGCGGATCTGACAGTTTAGAACCACCGCTGTGCTGACAGCTTTCCTGTACTACGGAACACGCAACGACAGTTGTCGCCCGGCTATTGTCGCGTACGTGTGATATGTGTGACAAAGATACAGAAAATAATCGCTAGTTATCGCAACGTATCTCAGTAATGATCGCTTTGTTTACCTTTTTACTCTCGTCTCCTTGCTGGCTTTACTTTAGATACCATAATACTTCGTTATTAAAATTGCGGTCTCTAAACACATTTCTTTATTATAGTGTTTGGCGATGAGTGTAATATCAGCGGTAATATCTTCACGTTATCGGACAGAAATTGTAATGTATGCAGTCATTGCTACAGCAGGTGTTGTTCTTGTGTGCCTGGGGTTGGCCTGCACTAAGGTTAGATATCATATTTTAGCACCAGAAAATCTAGAACAAATTTTGTACTGGTTTGTACTGGTACAATATTATAAATGCAAAATTATTACATCATCGTCATTCTCCTAAAGCGTACTTTGGGTGCCTTCAAGCTTTCCATTTTGAATCTTGACGTCCTTTTTCCAAATTAACTAAAAATTCTGCTGCTGCAAGACTACAAAGTTTTGTGACAGCAGTTACTAATCTATACGAAAAATTACTAGTAACTGGGTTTTGGTCTTGGTCAGTGATAATAATGACGATTTTTGGACCTTAGTAGTTAAATAACTGTTTGAAGTGTGTTTATGTACTTTGCGGGCACATTTTTAGCTTATGAGCCAAAATCAGTATGGGCAATAGTTTTTAAGTTATGAGGGAGTGAAAACTGGTTCAAAATGCTTCGTGTAATTGTTACACATGAAGTGAATGAAACACCTTCTGTTTGCTTGAACGGGCTGGATTCGCTCCCGCGTATCTAGATTAAAACCAATCCAAACAGAATGAAATGTGAAATAAAAAAGTAGAGATAATTTATTGAGTTGCTTGATTGTAACTTATTGAATCTCAATATAAATATGTTTATTTTCAGTTTGACTTCACAAAATTTATACTATTTGTGATTGTTATAAGCGCTGCAGTATCAATGGTTGGTATGATTATAATGATAACTATGCTGGCTACGGGCACTTACATGAAAACTATGCATCTTGTTATATTGTTTGCGAGTGTTATTATACTGGCAGTGGTATGTATACCTTACAAGGCACACGAATCACACTCAACCAACGTCTAAATCAGTTTTTTCTTGTATGAGTATACTAGCTAGGAACATTTGAGTGGCAGAAACTTTGGGAGGCTATGTTAAGATGCTTCTATTGTAGACTTGGAGCCCGTGAACGCCAGACCTTTGTCATTTTATAAACGAGGCTTCCGCGATTTTTAATAAAATGGTATGATGCTGTGACAAAGTTAAAGATCATGCTTCATCAATTCCAATTGGTCAAGTGTAAGTTTGACGCGAGCACTAAGGGTTATGGAACTGCGTACTTGTGAAACATAGGCGGCCATATACTTGAATTACATTGAATTAGAACTTATAGTTTATTATAGCACACATGAAGGGAAAAGAGCGATCCGTAAATATTTATGGTCTTCACCATAATCCACTCATCTACGGTAGCAGTATGGTACGGGTACGGGTTTCTTTTTCGTGCGGAAATCCCCTCGGATACCTCCCCTGCCGGAGCCGGAAGGGGAGGTTATGTCGGAATCGAATCGACTAAAACCGCACGCCGACTGTAGGTCGTGGTGCTAAGCTAGATGTGAGGTTATTTTCAACATACCGGGTATGGGTAGGTTTTCAAACTCTGCCTCGTGCTATAAGACCTTGCTTCTTCCCAAATTTCATGATTCTAGCTCAATGGGATACTCCATAAAATCATACTTCTAATATAACGCAATCAAAGAAAATTGCAGTTACGTAGTACAGGCCCGCGCTTCAATTGAGTTTCGTAAGGAACCCTTAGGGCGCGAGCCCGACTCGCACTTGATTTAGTGCATAGTTTTTAACTTTGTCTCAGATATTTTTGATCCTAATTTTTTGACCTTAAAAAAACAGGTATTGGATCGATGAGGAATTATTAGATTTCATTTATAATTAATGTGTTGAACAAACATAACTACTTGGAGCTGGATGTGAATTATAGTACCCTCACTCCTATAATTTGGTTTATATTGACCGGAATAATTATAATCGTTTATTTTTAGGGATTGGTACTCGAAATACAAATGATAATAGGTGGAAAAGCAGTGCAATTAGAAGAAGAAGAATATGCCCTGGCTGCATTCATGTTATACACCTCTATTGTTCATATCTTCTTACAACTGCTCCAGATAATAGGGATTCTCAACAATTGACAAATTGGGAACAAAATGTTGTTGAAGCAAGTTGAAAAAATATACGTCTGATATGACCTAAATAGTTAGTGACTATTTGAAGATGACTTTTTGACTAATCTGATTTCAAAGTCTAATGTCAGATTAATAAACGTTAAAATTGAAATTTGGCTTCTGTAAAATACCATTTTGTTGTCGCTCTAGAACGGGGTCTAGTGCTAAATACTTTACCAGTCATGAATTATATATTTCATGCGTAAGTGTAATAGTTTTTCACTATGAATATGGTACAGCAATAACGCAGGTCTGTGATGATGACGACTAGCATATTGTTGATATTAAAAAAATCTCTGTGTTGCTTGACAATGAAGCATATTTTTTTCTAGATTATGCCCAAATACTTCTAGAACTGTGGACCTTGCTGATCAGAGACAACTTCGTAATACTATACTAAGATAATTAAGTTGCGCTATGAGACGTTTTCATATAGCAACTGTTATACTTTATACTTTTCAATAAAATGGAAGCCATTGGATTTAAATTCGTTGAACAAAATGCATCACATGTAATAATCGTGAGTATCTATCATTCCTATGAGTATCAGAACAAATATAATGTCATTATTTACCTAAGTATTCTGAGTTCCCGGCAGAATTGAATTTGGGCCACCCCATCTTTTCCCAAGCGGTGTCGTAGAAGGCGACTAAGGGATAGGGCTGTATAACATCAGATAGGTATATACAGCCCAGATTCACACGAGTTAACAATAGTGCACGGAATACGGCAACAGGCTCACCCCATATTACGTGGGACCGAATAAAATGACTGGTGAAATGTGGGTGTTAAGCCAGCTCTGCCTAACCCTCCGGGGATGAAGGCGTGGTTGTATGTATGTATTCTGAGTAATTGATGTTGATACTGTCTGACTCTGACTTATATCTCTTCTCACTTTTGATTTTGTCTAGAAAACTCATTCATCTGTCTTCGTCCTCAAATTCTGCTTATCTCTGTTTCAGCTCATAAAACTAAAGGAGTCGAATTTCAAACAAGAGAATGTATGCAATCAATTATTTAATTAAAACCCCGTGCAACATAATGAATATCTTTGTATGTATGTGCCCAATGACATTAATACCCATAACGTGGGAAGATTAAAAAATCAGACCAAATAATTCGTATAGTTTTGAAATTTAGTACAGTTATTCCCTACGGTGACCAGATGAACATACTAACATTCCCACATTCGGGGACTTTTAGTATGTTTATCTGGGGACCTTAAGGACTAACTGTACCAATTTTCAAAATGGTCTGATTGTTTTAGGTTCATGTTAATTTAAACACGCTACCAGGTTATTTTTGTACAGATGAACAATGAATGAACTTTGACAAACAGTAGGTATAGCTTTTTATATTGATGCTGAGTAGATCATGGTCATCCTAGTATAAATATTAAAACTAGGAGTATGTGAGAAGAATTTGTTCTTTTTAAAATTATTTAATCATACCATTTAAGATCAGGAATGAAAAACTGGTAACGTAATTTTTTCACAAGATGTGTGAAGCGAACAAGTAATGAAAAGTGAACGTAAATTGGAGTTTAAAATTTTATTTATGTTTTACTTTATTTTATGTGATTTTTGTTAAATGATATGTCATTTGTATTATTTTGAATATGTTTTATTTAGCTTTCGCAAATACACGTGATAAACCAAGTTAAAATTGTTTTGCTTCTTTGATTCTTACGACCAGTATCAAATATCGATAATTATAAAGAAGTTTTTACTACCTCCAGTGGTTTTATTTAAGATTTTCACACATATGCACTATGCGGCCTATTATTAAAAAGAAAAATATATATTCAACGATATACCTACTATAGTATAACGTTGAACATATATTTTTGGAAATGAAAATGTATGGATGAACAAGTGTCACACTCTGAAGTAAACCAAACTATAATTATCCCAATTTCCAAAATGTGTTAAAATGAGGTGGTTGACAAAGATTCACTGAAAATGTATTATTAGAAGTATATTCATTCACGGGATATTCATCATGTTGGATTTTTTCCACTTTCAGATATTTCAGCGCTGTTACCTCCAAAAATAATGTTAGAGACCATGATAGTTTAAAACCTATATTCACTGAAAAGTTCACCGAGCATCTATGTCTTAATACTGCTGTCCTGCCTTTATAATCTCAGATATCTAAATCTTTTTATTATCTTACTCGCTCTTATTGTTATTATGGAGGGTCCTCATGAATTGCATGTAAACATCTGCGACAAATTCTAAAAGATTCGGTGCCTCTTTTTTTTGGCACATCATAAAGATTTCCAATGCACGTCTTTCTACCCATCGATCAAATTAAAAACCAAGGTTTGGAAACCGGTTTCCTTAACAGAATTATTTTTTATTAACGAAACCTGGTTGCCAAGAAATAATTTGAGTAGAAAGTTCTTCTACGACTTAGCGTAGTTTAAGGGTGGGAAACTGATGACCACCATTTGAGTATCAAGGCAGAATAGCATCAGCTATAATGATAGCCTTCAGTTTTTAGACTTCACTTACAGCTTCATACCATCTAGCGAAGTAAAGTAAAATTCGGACTTTTGATACTAGATGATTTCAGATATTATGCTAACGGTCATACAATATATTGAGCTTTTCGTCGATTGTTCGTCCAGTCTAGTTAAAGAAATATAAAAAATATAGGCAGCATAGTGTGCCTAAACTTCACAGGTGCGGCGTTAAACGGAAGTTAACCGGCGCCGGAACTCCCGTCCCCTTTCCCCTTACCTGCGGTTTCCGTTCTGAATGCCTGCGAGTCTCTGTGAGCAGCAGAGAATTATTAGCACATTCTAGATTTAAAAACGCTTTTTTTGTCACAAAGGTCGTGAAAGACGGAATGGAATGACCTAATTACTTTTAGGATGCCTATTACTATTATTATAAAGATAAACTAAGAACGGCCATAGGCAAATTTTACCTGCATATTACGCGTGGTGACTTCACTGTAAATAAATAATCACGAGAGATTCGAAATGTCTCTATTTTTCAAATTTACTTCTCCATTTTTATTGCAGAGTTAGAAATAGCACAAAATGGCATATCTATGTATATTAAAATGAACCCCTATTTCCCTTGGTCACGAGATGGCTGTCCTTTCAAGTTTCAGCTCACATGGTAATATTGTAACATCTGTACTATTAAGAAGATATTTTGGAGCATATCCAGTGACAGTGTGCTCTGTTTCGGTGAAACTTTTTACGCAATTTTGTGCGTTCATTTAAACATTTGAAAAAGGTGAGTCCACGGCACGCTAGTAAAAACTATTTGAATATTTTGGTGGTCAAAAATTTCTTGAAGTCTCTTGGATCGGTACCTGGGTATGGATATGAGAGAATAATTTCAATGTCGTTAGATTCCGCACAGCTTTTCACTAGTTTAATAAAATCATTTGCATTTTGTGTACTTGTCGTTAAAATATTGCGTACCGTATAAAATGATCTGACAACAGGTGCAAGTATCTCTTTGTTGACCTTGAGCCCCAATCGTTTCAATGGAACATATCTCAAAAGGTTTAGTGGCTGGTCCAAGGTGGGACATCAATCCATATTTGCTTTGTCCTCTGGATTTGTTCTTTATACATATTACACGATTGCCCAGGTTCTTTTATGTTTCTTGTCATGTTTTTTGCTGTTTGCCACGTACTGATCCTTCTTTGCATTTGTTGAATTCCTATGTGGCCCATATCTGTATGTAAATTTTTCATAAATTGTATACTAAATTGTTCAGATAGAATTATTTTATCCTTTTCTAACTTTCTTATAGCAGACATTATTTTTTGTAATTAACTTATTTTGTTTGGCATGAAATGTTTGTTGTTCACTTGGTATTTTAAGACGTCTTCTAGTGTTATTATATTGATTATGTTTAATTGTTCATCTGTGTTTTCATTTGTTTCTAGAACTGGATTTCTAAATTTTTATATTGAACTAGCTTTTTCCCGCGGCTCCGCCCGCGTGGATGTCGGTTCCCGGCAATTATTCGAATCATTCTCACCGTAAAAACCATCCTTGTACTTCAACGAACATTTTAAAGAAAGAATTGGCCAAATTGGTCCAGGCGTTATTGAGTTATGCGCTTACCAACACATTTAGCGATTCATTTTTATATTATAGATTAAGAAAAACTCTTTTAAGCAGTCTAATCCGATAAGAAAGTCATAGTTGAAGTTATCTTTATCTATTACAAAAGTATTCATTTTTTCATTAAAAACTCAATGCATATTATACCATTTGCCTTTTTTACGCCGTTAATAGTTTTTAAGTTAATATTTTTACTGTAACTTGGTTCTTTATATCTTCAATAATCTTGAATTTATCAATGAGACATTGGAGCCAGAATCATAGATTCCAAACACTTCAACATTTCTGTTGAATAACAACTTTATTTTCATTAACGGTGGGACTATTAGTTTTTGGGTCTTCACACTGCAATTCACATTCCAATTCTGAGTTATTACTATGTTTTTTTTGTCTGTTATTTCTTTCTTTTCTGTTATTGGTTTTTTGTTTGAACCAACATTCAATAAATGATTTAAGGGTTTGAATATGCTTGTGAACCTGATTGATAGACCTCCAGTATCGAATAAATTTTGGTATCTTGTGTGGTAATGAGGATAAGGCAATGTAATTAGACTTACCGTTAATTACTTCAAACGTCAATCACTGTTCCATTTTTACCCACGACGGAACGGAGACGGTATATGCGTTTGGGGTGAGAGGATGTTTGTGTGTTTGTTTGTTTGTTTGTGCAAATCCATTTTGCCATTTTCTCCGAAACTACCAATCCAATTTTGATGCAGTTTTCAGTTATAGGTTTGTCTTTAATTGGAGCATGTTCTTGGATAGGTGTTACAATGACAACTCAACAGGGGGCGCTACAGCAAGCATTTTTAATGCAAATCAATGTTGCCATTTTTCTCAAAAACTACAAGTCCGATTTTGATGCAATTAACAATTATTGGTTTGGGTTTGATCGGTGCATGTTCTTAGATAGGTGTTACGGTGACAACCCACTAGGGGGCGCTGCAGTAAACATTTTTAGGGCAAATCCATATTGTCAGTTATGGGTTCGGGTTTGATTGGTACCTGTTCTTAGATAGGTGTTAGGGTGACTATTCACCAGGGGGCGCTGCAACAAACATCGTTAGTGCAAATCCATGTTGCCATTTTTCTCCAAAACTACTGGTTCAATTTTGATGCAGTTTTCTGTTATGGGCTCGGGTTTGATTGCGGCATGTTCTTAGTTGGGCGTTACGCTGACAACCCATTAGGAGGCGCTGCAGTAAATTTTTTTAGGGTTAATCCATATTGTCAGTTATGGGTTCGGGTTTGATTGGTGCCTGTTCTTAGATAGGTGTTACGATGACAACAGGGGGCGCTACTGCAAGGATTTTTAATGCAAATCAATGTTGACATTTTTCTCCAAAACTGCTAGTCCGATTTTGATGCAGTTTTCAGTTATGCAAATACATGTTGCCATTTTTCCCAAAAGCAACGAGTCGGCATTTATATTAGCTACTACATAATAAGGAAACTCGATAGGATACACATCATATAGTATATACATCACTGCTTCCTACAGAAGTACTTCTGTAGGAAGCAGTGATGTATATACTTTTATTTTTGAAAAAAATATTTATACATATATTGTACACGATTTAAGCGCAAAAATTTATGTGGTACAAAAGACGAACACAAGTTTATGGCCTTTCTTCTATTTCCTCGATTTGCAGTCGGCGTAAAGTGCTTCTCAATCGCTCTAATTCTTCCAACGCTATGCTATTATGTTGGTTATTGAAAACTTTCCTTTGATCTAGATCAGATATAACTACACCGTCTAAAGAACGTACTCTACTGAGCGTGACATAATTTTGCCCTTTGGCGAATGTTTTGGGTATCGACGGTAGTGCCCTGCTGTTTATGTATAGTAACGGCTCAACTTAGTATGAGTGGAATCATTACTCTTTCTATTTTCCCAAAACCTTTATTTGCTTGAAAAGATACACTCGCTGCAGCTATATCCACCTAACCATTTGCATCCTGACGACTTCTGCCGATAGAAAGGTCATCAAATTGTACAAGAACTTTCTTAGGCAATTCTCCGTTTTCCAACAGGTCTCTCCTTAGACCTTCCCACTCAAATCCCCAAACTACCCCCATGCTACCATTTACTAATCCTTCGCTGACCTTAATATTCATTCTTAACATCACTCGTGTGCCTACACCCAACTTTATATGTGATACTAGGGCTCCTGTGTTATTTGGGTCCACTGGAACCGCACCAGGTGGAGGATTTTGGCCATAATTTTTGGGTTCCCTAGACTCATCTCGTGCATATAACTCGTACAATTTCGTGGTTAATTTAGACAACATTATCTGATTGTACTCATTTACGAGTTGTATGGTGGGATATATTCCTACAGCTTCTCCGTCAGCAAAGTTTCCTTCTAATGGAATACGAGTCCTTTCCAAAAGCAGCAGATATTGGTGCGGCGCGTTATGTGCATCTATGCACTCTAAAAAGTTTAAAATAAAACCAAAATTTTGAAAAAAACCCACGACGGTTACAAAATAATTTCAAAAGCATTAAATAATTGAAAAAGTAAATTAAACATTTAAAAAACCCCCGACACAAAAATTTCCGCCAAAAAGTTAAAAATAAATCGTTTTGGTTAGCTCTTTAACTTTGGTATAGGTACCTAGTAATATTTTGATTCAAGCGATGTTGTGTCGGGGGACCCATTACCGGCAAAGCACCCCCACGTATTATCAGAATGATCCAGGATCCCCCGACACAACAACGCTTGAATCAAAATATTACTGGGTACCTATACCAAAGTTAAAGGGCTAACCAACACGATTTATTTTTAACTTTTTGGCGGAAATTTTTGTGTCGGGGGTTTTTTAAATGTTTAATTTACTTTTCAATTATTTAATGCTTTTGAAATTATTTTGTAACCGTCGTGGGTTTTTTTCAAAAATTTTAATTTTGGTTTTATTGATTTTGTATTGACAATAAATGTCATCTTTTATTTGTGTTATTTTACTCTTGATTTTACAAGGCGACACCGTTAGTCAATAACAAAGCTGAGTTTCTGTAAAACAAGATTTATTTAATTAATTGGTATTCCATGTAAGTATGTATCTAAACTCCATATACAATACATAGAAATTTAAACTATAATATAAGCCAAACAGATCCAGATTCACCTGTAAAACAAGAAACGACATTTAATGCTACCATAATTCCCGATGTCGATTCCTAAAGCTATTTTATTGTGTGAATATTTATAATAACGGACTTGAACATTTCCATACCTTCCATGTTTATTATCATAGATTATATAAACGAAACATTCACCACAAATACGCATACACACGTCGCACTATGGTGATAAGTAGGAATACTCTAAGGCGATTGGCACACTGCGACGCGCGACGCGACGTCGAGCGTTATTGCGTCGACGCGGCGTCGCGCTCGTCGCCTCTACGGAGTTCATTTTGTATAGAAAAACGCGGGGTACCACACACTGACAACGCAATCACGCGCGTTGCTGCAGAATACGCGCGTACAAGCAGAAAACGCGAGGTATGGCCCACTGAAATCTGCCATCAGGCGCGTGTTTTTCGAGGGATTTTTAGTCCGAGAGCTGTTAGAAATTTCTGTGTAGGTATTTGAGATGAATTTTAAATTAATATTATTGCAATGCAACATGACTATTTAACGGCAAATTTAGAGCGCTTTCACATCAAATGACGACCGATATCCAATATCCGACATCCGAGATCGGAGGAAGTCAAATATCGATGCCCATTATCGGGTATTGGAGCCGACACCACTGTTTTGGCTCGTTATCGGAACACGCAGAGACTGCAAGCGACTTTCAACCTAAATGGCATTTTCTTAGTTACATCTCTTTTCGCGTTAATAGATGAGGCTGATCACGAATATAAGAAAAAAAAATAGTTACTATGTCATGTCAATAAGTCGAAAATAGCTTGCACTTCTAATCATTTTCTTTTCATCTCTAGCGTTCTTAATATAGTCTGGGCTATCGAGCTAATGGCCGGATGGTTTTACTTTACTTTTCTCAAAATTTTAGATTACTTCACACACCTACCTACCAAAAAAATTCTAATATCTCTCGGACTATACTACCTCTCTCGCGCCAACGCGCGTCGACGCGCGACGCCGCGTCGAGCGTTGCAGTGTGCCAATCGCCTAAATGAAAGAAAACTATACATACAATTATAGTTGTTTTATTTGTAATACATCTTATTAAGGTTCAAGCCTATAGGCATTTCTGGGAATGCATTAAAAATAAATTTGAAGACTGTCTGCAAAGCCTATCGCTGAAACTCATGATCAATAAATAGAATACTACCCCACAACTAACACGCGATCACAATACTTACCGATATTCTTGTGTACAACTTTGATTCCTTCATTGCTGTATAAGACATTAAAGTAAATGACTACGATGCTATCAGCACACATGCGCACATTAGAAGCAAGCCGACTCGACTCACCCCTTGATATTACACAAAGCTCAAATTCATTAAATGTTACAGTCTTAAGGCAACCACAGGGTAAATGAAGAAGTAGACCAACCTTTTTCTCTTATACCAGGGTCCTCAAACTTTTCTTCCTCCTTTTTCTGCATATTTGTTAAATAACAATAACCCTTTTAAAAACTTTTGAAACTTTTAAAAACGTTGCGTGCAAGATGTCGCTTTGAGATTTCGTACGTAAAAAAATTGTAATGATATATCCAATTGGATATAAAATATAGAGGTAGTTGCTATGCCCGGACCTAAGGTAGAGGTAGGATGACTTCACAAGGATTTGTTAGGACCGCTAGCGTGGGGGATCCAATTGGTATCTCGTATCCTTTTTATATTTATGATAAAGAAGACCGTTTGTAAGATGATAAAACTGATAAAATAGTATTAGGTTCCGCAGTTAGTAAATTTGTTTGGGTCTTTCTGTAAGAAATTGGTAGCAATTTCAACAAATTATAGATAATTCATTCATTGATACTATTAATAATGCATGTGCATGTTATGAACTATTTCACAAATTTACGATAAAACAATATATGTAGTAGGTTGGTTTAGTTTAAAGCTGTGTTCTACGATGTAATAAATGTACTGTATCGTTTTTCAATTTATTTTAATATTTAAATAGCTAGTGCAACTTGCCTTACTGGTATAATACACTACGCTATGACATTCATGGAATTGGTAGCTGGAATACGGACACCGAACTAATAAAGGGCCTCACGCAGTCAGCTACATTTGATTTATGTGCCAAGTTGGATCTGTCCAGCTTAAGTAGTAATAATGTATGTAGTGTAAAGTATTATCAATTTAATAGCATGGAAAGTTAAATTATTGTTGAATTGAATTATTGTTGTGTTCATAATGTAATGAAAAACCCTTGAAACTAATATCCATGCGGGGTTAACACGTTCGCTTACGGTAACTGTTATGACCGTTTTGTTTTTCATTTCAAATATTGACAGTACGGTTATTGCCGTAAGTTTTCAAATCCTTCGTATGGTCAGTACGGCTTAAGCAGTTAAATTTCAATAAGATATTATGTATACAGCACATTTCCACTGGCATTCTGTGTGAGGGATGGACAAGCGTACTGTCAAAATGCAATGCGCTAGGCAGGATTAAACCGTGACCGGTATGTGATACCTATGTGTGAGTCTACACAAAGATGAACTACGGCTGTTGCGTTTGTACTAGCCGTATAACGGTTATACCCGTACTGATCTCAGGATGACATTTTTGTACATTGTGTTTCGACAGTACGATTATAACAGCGTTTCTAAAATGTAGGGAAATTTTTAGTAATTTTCGGTATAGTCTTGAGTAAAATCACCGCGCGCGAATGTGTTAAGAACTAACTAACAAGTGCATAAGTGCATTGATTCAGAGTACGAATGATAGCAACTATAGCAACGTTATACAATAATAATAACGGGTATTAACGTGATCATGGTATAGGTAACCTTTCATTTGCCTGACGTTTCGACCAGGTTACACCGGCCATAGTCACAGCCCAGGCTGACTGGCTCAGTATAATACACGCCCGCCGTCTTCGAGTCCGTGAGGTAGTAGGTTCTTCATCTACCCGCACATTCTTGATATTATTTTGTTTTTGCTATCTACCGTCACATACCACACTCACAGTGTCCCTATTATAGAAAATTAGAACTGTTTAATATCAGACAGATATATACAAAGGCAATATGCTCACCCCCTATTACGTGGGACCGAATACAATGATTGGTGAAATGTGGGTGTTAATTCACATCTGCCTAACCATTCGGGGATATTGGCGTGATTATAAGTTTGTATGTATGTAAGTATACTACTTACGTACATACAAACTGTGGCTATAAATGTAATTGAAGAAACAATAATCTTGAGGATCATGATTACCTTCGTGACCTACATATTATATACTAAGAAAAGTTTGCATAATCTATATTCGTAGTTACCTACTGATAAAATGCATCTGATGGTACGAACAGATACAAGCAGCGGCAACCACTTCTATTAAAACATCGAAATAATAAGAAACATCACAATTACTACAACATTCCAAAGCAGAAACTAATAATAAATCTACAGATTTCAATCTAATTAGAAGAAAGACACGGAGGAAGAAATGGTTAATTGAAATAATACGACGTTACAAGTGGCATTAACTAGGAAATTGGAAAGGGAACACAACGCGCTATCGACGTCGTTACAAAGACAATTCTATTACAGCTCGTACCTAAACAGTATTTGGCTAACGCTTAAGTAGGGATTAGGAATGCTAGTACTGAATCGAATTCGACGAAATAAACATAGCCGGCTTTGGTAATATATTTTTGGAAAAAATACGGCTAACTGGTTAGTTTTCAAAATACGCTTACTAAGATATTCATTTGAAGCCATGTAGAAATAAGGTTTATTCTTGAAAAAGGTAACCTAATTTAATTTAAACGAGTTTGTACAGTCAGAGTCAGAAATATATTTCCATCCATTTCAAAATGATCTGTAAACTAATTTATTATACTATAAGAGCAAATCAAACTTTTTCTTTGATTTAATTCCTAAATTTTACTAGCAATTTTTTTTAACAGTAAGAAGGGAAACGAAGGAATTAAGATCATTTTGAGCACTTTGTTCATCCACATCTTTTTGATGCTGACTGTACAATGAACCGGCTTAAGTAAAGTATATATAATATTAATTATTATCACTCGTTATGCGCTAACATGTAGAAAAGTATGTACGTACATGTTAGCGCATAACACGCATGTATAAACGTAAGTACAATACCACGAGCTGAAATAAAACTCTCTAAATGAACAATTTTCGATAGAAGTCTCAGAACTCGTTGAAGTGCTCTAGAAACTAGGGCTCTACAAGAAGAATAAGAAAAGTTTCGAGAAAATGTAATCTCCAGCTTTGAGAGAAGATTCGACTATATCAAGAACTATTATCAATTGGCATTCGTTTGTGAGTTAGATTTTTGGCGTAAATAGCCGCTGATAAAGTATAGAAATTATTTCTGATCTGAGATCTCACACATTTAAGTCTAAATGCATATCATCAATTCAAAATAGTGTAATACCATCAATCATTGAGGGAAAGCCATTTGTATTAACTAAATACACAATTTATTTAGTGCTATTTTATTCAAATTGCCACCGACACGATTTGGTTACTATGTGACTGTTGACTGCTGACATCAGCCAACCGACGGATTAGCCGGAGGCTAATATGAATTAGAAACTTTGGTAAGATATTTGAATGTTTTTTATCCCATCACTACTTCTGTAGCGTGGTGGCATTGCATTTGACTACTGCGCAAGGCGTGATCAGAACTGTGCACCAGAAACAGAACTCTACCATGGCGGACCTGCGCGCTTGTTGCGGGATAGATTGCCAAAGAATCCATCGCAGAACAAGAATACATCAGGTTTATTTCAATGAGTGGTATTCGTGTAAACTCTTGGATGTTTGTGAAACTCATGTATGGTTCTATGTCACTTTTAACTTCCACTTTGAGAAGATTAAAGTCAATGTTAAATCTCCTCTTGTTCACTCACAAAGCCTTATGATCCGTGTCTACATCAAGTCGAGTCAGTACCCCCCGAGTTGAAACAATTTATGAATTGAATCCCGCGTTGTCATTGGCGCCAGAAGAGGGAAAAAAATCTTCCACTTTTTGATAACATTGTGCACTGACTGAAAGTAAAATAATTATAATTTGTCGCAGTACTTCATAATAGCTCAATTAGCCCACCGCAGTCCTCTGCTAGACATAGGCCTCTCCCAATGTGCGACATTTCATCCGATCCGCCTTCCGCATCCAGTCTATCCCAGCCACCTTTTTCAGGTCGTCAGTCCATGTGACTGAGGGATGTCCTACCTTGCGTTTGCCTTCTCTCGGTCTCCACTCTAGGATTCGTCTGCACCAACGGCCATCGGTCCTTCGCTGTTTATCTGCAATCATTACATGTATTATAAAAAGAGTCTTTTTATCGTATGGGCACAACTCAGTGTAAAAATGTACGTAACAGAGCTTATTCTGTTCCTGTTAGGAACACTGCTGGTTAAACACGACCTATCTATAGCAATCACGGTAACTCAGATCAATTCAAGGCTAAAAAAGACATGGAGTTAATACCTATACTTTTATCACAATTTATTCTATTACATATACTTGGAGATATTGGTTTATTATTTATTGTGTAATTTACCTGCAGTACAGTTACTTTCTTTTATCTTATAATATCGGATTACGCTGGCCTGTTGCCTGACTTCTGCTCTTCCTATTATTCCTTGGTGTTTATAAAATGATTCTTAACTCAAAGTCACCTACATAGATGAAGCACATGGCAACGCTATATACATATACAAGGTAGATATATACGATTTATTTTCAACTTTTTCGAGGTGTTTTGTTCGTCGGAGTTTTTAAAAATATTTGATTTCATTTTTGTTTTACACTTTTTAAAATTACTCGCTAGTCAAGCTCTTTGATTTATTTTTTATTTAATATTTAAATTGATATTCTTGACCTGTGACAAAAATCCCAACTTTTATCCCCAGAGCTTTTTCACAGCTCAAACAATTTTAATTAAACACGTGATGTGCTTACAATTGAGACCTCAATCGAGTCTATTCGCAGACATTCGGTTATTCATCCCAACTTTCACCCCCAAAACTTTTGAACGGCTCAACCGATTTTCAATAAACATGTCTTTGAACACTCGTAGATAAGTCACCTTTAATACAAAAAAAAACTAAATTGAAATCACTTCATTCGTTCAGGCAGGAGTTATGCAGACAGACAGCCAAGTCAAACTTAAAACAACCCTCTCGTTGCGTCGCGTTGGGGGTTACAAGTGACTTATTTTCGTCCTGAGCTGTAAGCCCATTAACACCAAAATTAATTTTACAAAAAGTGCAATTGTGTTATAATTAGGTAAGAAATAACGTTAACAGGGCAGTTTCCTTGTATCTAACATGGTTCTGGATTGAGCTAAAAAAGAGACACTGTATAGGCACCTATGCCACAGCCAATAACATGATTGCCGTTAACCTATTTGTATACCAAGGGACGCTAATATATAAAAAGTTCTATAACGGTAACGCAGTATTTTTAATTTTGTTTGTACCAATACATTGTATGTTTTCAAAGAAATTATAATACAATATTTTTTATTAATTGCAATGGATTATTTAAAAAATAAAAAAGTGGCGTCTCCACATCTTTTCTCTCTCAATTGCTGCATGAAGCATCCCGCACGCCAGTAAATCTTCGTTTTGTCGTCAGTGGCCGCTCGGCCAGCCATCCGTTTGTCGAGAGTCACCAGCCTTTACTACGTATTTTTCCTAACAGCGGTCTGAACCTCGATTTATTGGAGACCACTTAATGTCGCAGTATAAAATATGGCAGAGTTAAACCTTTAGAAAACTGATTTTATTTTTGAACTTTGAATTTAAAAGTAGAGGTAAATTTGTGGTAATATAGTCGGTTAGGTATGCTACATTATTGGTAGTGAAAAAATCATGGTATATATTAAGTTTATGAAAAAAAAAATTTTGGTGCTGCGTACCTGTAAGGTGGTTCACAACGGGTCCAACTTCTTGCTCATATACCAATATTGCGATGGTCTAGAAAACACCATATCTATTTATTTTATTTTATGCACTATTTAGTCGTACAAAAGACAAACATGCTATTGCATTTAGCATGTTTACCGTCTAGACCAGTGATTCCCAAAGTGGTCCAGGTGGACCCCCAGGGGTCCACGGGAGACTTGCTGGGGGTCTACGTAGGCGTGCACAAAAAATGGGGGTCCATAAGATGCTAATGGGGGTCCACGAAAATTTATCTGCTTTTCTTGGACATTATTCACACATAGCCACTAGTCCCAAACTAAGCAGAGCTTGTGTACTATGGGTACTAGACAACCGATAAACATACTTAAATACTTTTTTTAACAAAATGACCAAACAGCTGATCGAGGTTTGTATGGGAAGTCGAAAAATTTAATGTTTGTATTGGATAAGTCGTAGAACAAACATTGTTCAGGGTGACCTATAGACCACGTGGCCAAGAGGTTTTAAACGATTTACGATACACCCTGTATATAGAAAACACCTAGTAGACAGATACAAACAAACATGTTCATGCACACAAATGTTTGTACCCCGCGGGATTCGAACCCGCGACCTCTTGGTTCAGAGGCAGCGTCCACTACCACTGAACCAAAGTGGCCGTCAATAGTAAAGAGCAAGCATAGTTTTTATAAGGGCCTACCTACATTATTTTAAGTACCTAACTAAGCAGATAATATTTTAATAAGGCAAGCGACTGTTACTTGTCTAAACTTGCGTATGATATTACGTACAATTTCGTGTACAGACTTGCAAAGCGCTATCCGCCCGACAATGCTTAAACTTGTTCAGACATGAATTTGATCACCACTATAAATACTTGATGCCAAAGGCAAACTCATTCATTTGTTTCCGGAATTTCGAAAAAAAGGTGTGAGAAACGTCATATCAGTGATTGCTAGTGCCGAAGAAAAGTAAGTACTTACCTTTTTTTTTGCTATAGTAATTAAGTATTTTGTTTACGTGTACTAGTCAGTTGATCACAACTGCTTGTATAGATAGGTGACTTAGTAACTTACGGATATTTTAATTGTCCTCTTTCGATTTGAAGACAAACACAGCACGTTTTATTCAATTGTTTTTTCACGAGAGAAGCACTGCCTCTCTAAAAAGGCCGAATAAGCAATATTGCAGAGCAATTAAGCGTGAACTCATTGATTTGATGTTAGTTATGGTTTTTATGGACAATTTTGGGATTTCGACTTTTATTTTTTCCTACACAAATTTGATCAGCATTCGATACTGAGTTTTTTTTTTGTAGTATTAAAAATTAGTGGTAAATTAGGTGCAGTAGAAACTCGATTAACCGGACTAATTGTTGTCGATAGGCATTCGGATAATCGAAAATCCGGATAATCGAATGTATGAAGAAAATGTTATTAAAAATAACAAATACATAGATATCAACGAAAATCAATGTTTATGAAGAAATTAACACTTACTTATGTATGTATGTACATACATATTTTCATAGATTACATACATAATACTAAACTGCAGCATTAATCATGAAATAAAATATTTAGGTATGTATGTACGAATAATTTGTTTACAATAGGTATGTATTTGGTAATTTGCATTTGGTAATCATGAAATAAGTAGGTAATAAGTTTAATTTGGTTTAAAATATTTGGTAATTGTCATTTAACGTAAGCAACTTTTTCTCTACATTGCTGCTATATCACGAATTCGTTTCAGTTGTAGTAAACTCACAGTATCACTCTCTGTTTGTTTTTCAAACCACTTGAGAGCTGTTTCCAGAGCATAAAATGCTACATCATGAGATGGTCACAATTGCAAACGAACTAATACAATAACGAAACGCGCGGGGTAATGATCCCACACGGCGCGGGCGGAATATGCAAGTTCCGACACGTACATGCTTGCATAAATTCGACTTGTAGGTACATATAAATTGGTCGCGGTTGGTAGTCCGGATAATCGCGAATCCGTATAACTGAGGGCCGGATAAACGAGTTTCTACTGTACTTTAAAATTGATACGTCTGTATTTGTCTTAGCGGTTTATTAGTTGGTCCCTTCACAAGCTGTAATTCTATTCCCGCGTGCTGAAAAAGGCTGCGGTGTGATACCTATATTCAGAAAAAAACTTGGTTACAAAAACATTTTTTTTTTCCAGGTAAGTTAACTGACACGAAACATGGCTACAGCAAAGAAAAAATGTCGACAATATAGTGTCGATTATTTGAAATATGGTTTTGTTCCATCAGAGGCAGACAAACAATTGCCCATGTGTCTATTATGCAACAAAGTTTTGAGCAATGACTCTATGAAACCATCAAAGCTCGAAGATCATCTAAAAAGGTGTCATACTGATAAAATAGGTAAAGATTTAAAATATTTTCAAACATTGAAGGAAAAATATGAAAAGAGACCCACCATGCACAGTATGTTCGCTTCAACAGCTCAAAGTAACGATGATGGCTTGCGGGCATCTTACAATATCTCATTACTTATAGCAAAATGTGGAAAACCGCACACTATCGGAGAACAATTAATTTTACCCGCTGTTGAAGAAGTCTTAAAAACTGTTTTGCACAAATCTCCATTTGACGTACTAAAAAGAATTCCATTAAGTAACAATACTGTACAAAGACGCATTGATGAAATGAGCTCTGATATCGAATGTTTTTTGTGCAATCATCTGCAAAAAACTCATTTTTCTATACAACTGGACGAGTCAACGTTACCCGGTAATGAAGCATTATTATTGCATATGTCCGATATATTATGGAGGAAGAAATTCACGAAGAATTGCTATTTGCCAGAACTTTGGAGACTGACACTAAAGGCGAATCAATATTTAATGTACTGAGCAATTTTTTTACGGAAAAATCGATTCCATTTACAAACATTATTTCAGTGGCAACAGACGGAGCTCCTGCAATGGTCGGGCGATATCGTGGGTTTATAACTCATCTCAAAAGAATTATACCAGGGCTTACAGCTATTCATTGCGTAATCCACCGCCAACATCTTGTGGCAAAACATTTAAGTGACAGGTTGAACCAATCTCTTAATTTTGTAATAAAAGCTGTCAACAAAATCAGAAGCAATGCATTGAATACGCGTTTATTTGCTCAATTGTGCGACGAAAATGATGAAGACTTCCAGCGACTGCTCTTACATACTGAAGTACGCTGGTTGTCGAAAGGTGCATGCTTAACGAGATTTTACTCTGTTTTCGATTCCGTATTAGAGTTCCTAGAAAGCAGAGATCCAGATTTAAAAGAAAACTTGATCAAATTCAAAACAGACATTGCGTATTTGACAGATTTGTTTAAAAAATTTAATGATATTAACTTGCAGTTACAAGGGGACAGCCTGAATTTAATAAAAACAAAGGGGATAATTTCGGCTTTTCTTGGGAAATTGAAATTAATGAAGCAAAACATTAGTCGGCGCGAATTCTCTCAATTTCCAAACTTGTCACAGGTAGAATGTATTGATGAGGATATCCATACCTACAGTCAACATTTAAGTGCCCTGCATGTTGACTTCAAAACCAGGTTTGAAGATATGCTGACAATGGATATACCACCATGGATCATAAATCCATTTGATGAAACGGAAGTGGCCAATGTAGTATTACAAGAGGAGCTGCTCGAGCTAAGCACCAATGAGGAGCTGAAGGTGAAATTTAGAAAAGGCTACCAAACATTTTGGCTGCAAGCAGAAATACCCGAAAAATATCCTGGACTGTGGGAAATCGCAAGTAAATTTTTAATAGCTTTTCCCTCGTCATACCTTGTAGAAAGGAGTTTTAGTGCCGTTTCAAATCTCTTAACAAAAAAAAGGAGCAAATTAAACATCACAGAGCGGGGGGATTTGCGGTTATTGCTCACAAAAATAAAGCCAAACATTGATCGTTTGCTGACACTCCACCAAATACATCCTTCCCATTAATTAAAATTATGACTTACCTTTTTAATTTTTTCTTGTAATTCTATTCTTTTAATAAATAAAGTGTTATAAAATGTACCATTTTTCGTTTTTATTTTACCTATCGGAATATAGGGACAGAACTCAGAAGCGACACTTTTTCATTTTTTGGCGACTTTAAGAATGTGGTAGAAATGTAGCAGCAGGGGGTCCATCGAAACTAGTAACATTTTGAAAGTGGTCCACGAGAAAAATAAGTTTGGAAACTACTGGTCTAGACCATCGATTAGCTGTTGCCCTCGGCCTGAAATGATTTCTGGGTTCCCATCACTCGTATCCTGAAGCTATGTGATAAAAAATAGAACCATATCCAGACCTATACAGATGTGTTCACGTAAAAGAGTAACAACATTTCCCTTTAAGGGTAAGGTCGTGTGTTCAAGTCCTATTTGGGCGGAAGTCATCAAAAACCAATGTTTAAAAATTGTTGAAAAATCATTAATTGTTAACAACAGTTCGTAAGAAAGTTGGTAGATGGCTCCACCGTCACCCTTAAAAGACCGATATTAGGAGAAGGGAAATTTTAAGTGGTTCAGGTGTGGCTCAATAGCTCAATTGGAAGAGCATTCCCCCTGTAAGGGAAAGGTCATGGGTTCAAGTCCCACTTGAGCGCTTCTTTTTCCCAATGTATTTTATCACACGTATATTTACTATTAGGGTAACTACAAAATATAACAAGTTACAGATAAATCACCGGAGTAACTGAAGTAGCAAATTCAATTGAACTTAAATTCAATACTTTAAAACCATAAGCGATTGTACCTAATGTTTAATTTATTCTTTGCATTAAAATTTTAATGTTAAATCTCGAAACAAGAAAACTTGAACGCAAAATACTTTTCAAAAGAATGACATAGTTAATTTCTACGTTGTCTCTCTACGGTACTGTTGATAACGGCTGGTACATACGACGATACTTTAACTGACAGACTGACGACGAAGTTCTAAACCAGAGACTGTAAAAACTATTGTATGCTTAGGCTTTCTCGTCAAGTCAAAGCCTAGAACTTATTTTAAGCCCAGAA
This sequence comes from Eilema sororculum, assembly GCA_914829495.1. Taxonomy (NCBI): domain Eukaryota; kingdom Metazoa; phylum Arthropoda; class Insecta; order Lepidoptera; family Erebidae; genus Eilema; species Eilema sororculum. The sequence goes on from OU618532.1 coordinate 9,683,916, forward strand.
TGGTGACATCATATTTAATTTATGAACTTATTTCTTATCTATTCGTAGTTACCAAAAGGTACATGGAGCCAACTTTGCCAGCAAACAGATCCCCCAGCAAATTCGTAGATGAAGATAATATAAAAAGATTCCCGGTGCAAAAAAAAAAAATATTCTTAAATTTAAGTATAGCATAGCACAGAATCACCTTTGTACTAGTCCAGACTAATACTTCATAGGCCATCTTTATTGTGTATCTATCTGTCCATAGATTAGTCTTGAGTGATTTCTGGAAGTTGCGGCACCAAGATCTATATTTCATTGAGTTCTATTTTACAATGTTAACACAATACCTATACTTAAGAGTTAGGTTATGCTATGTACTCCACATATTATCAAATTCAAAATTGCTGTATCTATTGCTCCGATATCGAATTCAAAAGTTTACTGTCTCAATGGAGGACCACTGAGGCACTACAACTTGTGTACATTTAGCACTACAGTCTGAACGCTGCTTTAGTATTATTTAGAAAACCACTTAAAACCCACTCTACCTTCAAAAGGAACAAAGTGATAAAATATTCCGTTTAAAATAAAGTTGAGAAATAACAACAATCCCAAGCTTTTATTGTTCTGATTATCTTGTGAATTTTGTTTAAAATTCGCCCTTTTCTGTTGAAAAACGTTGGAGTTCCTAAACAGGCAAATAAATAACTACCTTGTTTCTTGGAACAAAAGTTTAATAAGCAAGTTATGGTACAAAGACCCCTTCTACCTACTGATGCAATGTGTTAATTTCAGGGATTATTCTTTTTAGTGTATTTTGAAAATGTTTTTTGAGAATCAAACCTTCCTACACTGGCATCAGATCTTTGTGTCCAATTATTTCAACTCATGAATTTTGTGGGCTTGGCTTGGTAGTCATCATCATCATCATCATCATCATGTATTATAGACGTTCTCGAATTCCTTATCATCTTTCCTAATAGATTGGTTCATCTTGGCTCAAGGGCGTGACCAAAGACCCTCGAAATAGAGGAAAATTTAACCATTTAGCTCCTAATATTAAAATTTTGGAAAAAGCTTATCTGCGCCTTCTGGTGTCCCTAGCTTTGGAAGATGGATTTCATTTATTTATCGAGGAAAAAATTTGATCTTCACTACACTTCGGTTATGTTGAATTGTATGTTGTAGCTACCTTGGAAGATGAGCAGGCCTTTGGTGTGGGACGCAACTTGCGTCGACACTCTTGGGCCTTCACATCTTCCAAGCACACCAGGCTAAGCCGGCGCTGCTGCTGCATCTGCGGCAAACCGCAAACGACGCAAATACTGTAACTTAACCGGTTTTTGAGTCGTTTGGGGTTGAAACGTTGGGGACATGGGGTCCAATTGTCCATTTTCTTTACAAAGACTTGGCAAACCGGTTGATCGATGCTACGCGTGACTAAAAAGGCTGGTATTATCTTGCACAGAAGACAAGCATTGCCAATAAACGTAGCAATACTGTATTATTCTTTTATTATTAAAAATAATTAAAAAACTTTTTGGTGTTTTGTTAATGCCAAAAATTTTATGTACATGCATACTGTCATTTTTTATCAAAGAGTACATTTTGTGTTTTTGATCTTTTTATTTATTTATTTTACATGATATTATGATTTTTTAAATCTAAATGAGTAATACTAGCGTAAAAGAAATTAATGAATTGGAACATAATGAGAAAGAATTTAAACATCAAGCAGCTGAACAAAAAAATGACTCTTTTTCACAAAGAGAAGATTCAGATATGTTATCAGAGAGTAAAACAGAAGTGAATGTGAAAAGTGTTGTAGATGAGATAGTGTGTGATGTAATTAATCCTAAACCTTTATCGACAGCAGCTAATGTTACAGTAATAGACATGCAAGACAAACTACCCCAGAATGTGTTAGGAAAAATGAGTAAACAAGGGAAACAGTCCACAAAATCTAAATATTTGCCCGAACAGCAATATGGATTTCAGCAAAAGAGGCCCGCCGTGTGGGTACAGTTTTGTAAGTATTTTCTATTTGTTATTATTCTCATACTTAGCGTATGAACTCAAAACTATCGATTCTTAGACCTGCTTTCCCCCACCTTCGATTTAGTGGCGCTTTATACTATTATTTTTATACAATTTCTAAAAGCACCCTTAATACAAATCAGAGATTATAAAACTGTAATCCGTCCAACGAATAAGTTACTATTTGAAGAATGATATCATGTCAAAAAGTTAAGTATCAATACCTTACCTATTGGACTTCTTAACAATCGAAACTTTATGAAGAAATTTCAATTGATTTTACAATAATGTTACACATTGGATTATGACTATTTTTAACTATTTTTATGGTGGTTTATATGGGTAACCGTGTTATTTACACTGTTCCTAAAATCAAAATTGCTTACTTGCGATGGGGTCCATTAAAATAGTTATTTAAAAAGCGCATCATATTCCGTTCAGTAGTTTTAGCGTCCAACAAGAACAAATATTTCCAATTCACAATTACCTATATAACAGATAGAGAGACCTATGTTCATCAGTTGGCTGCGGTGGACTATGATATATGAATATTGAGTAAGACACTTTTTAATTTTCCACTATATTTTATTTATCACCTGACCGGTTTCGCATCTGGTTCGGTCAGGTGAAAAATAGAATATAGTGGAAAAGTAGAAAGTGTCTTACTCAATATGTGTAGCAGATTCCACCAAGTGCCATCAATCAACAGTATAAACATTTATGAATATGATTGGTCAATTGATAGATCCATACTAATATTATAAATGCGAAAGTAACTCTGTCTGTCTGTCTGTCTGTCTGTCTGTCTGTATGTTACGCTTTCACGTCTAAACCACTGAACCGATTTTGATGAAATTTGGTATAGGGGTAGATTAGACCATGAGAAAGGACATAGGCTATGTTTGGTCGCGATAACCGACACCCACGCGGGCGGAGCCGCGGGCAAAAGCTAGTATAATATTATAAATGCGAAAGTAACTCTGTCTATCTGTCTGTGTGTCTGTATGTTACGCTTTCACGTCTAAACCACTGAACCGATTTTGATGAAATTTGGTATAGGGGTAGATTAGACCATGAGAAAGGACATAGGCTATGTTTGATCGCGATAACCGGCACCCACGCGGGCGGAGCCGCGGGCAAAAGCTAGTAAACGCATATTTATTCGTTATCATTGCATAGTGATAATTGCATATCATGCCTAGGGAAATTAGAAAAAAGCGTAGTTTAAACCATCTCCCTTTCGTTTTCCAGCTTTTGGTAAAGGGTCAGGGAAGGGTCAAGGAACAGGAGACTTTGACTACGATCCTGAATCAAGAAATACGTTTGTTTTGGTGGTGATGTTAATACTTTTGGTGATGTTGCTAATCACTGCCGGCTGGACGATGCTTGTGTTTAACGTGTATGTATATTATGAATGTAAAAGTTTGTGAAAATGTTTGAATGTTTGTTACGCAATAACGCTCTAATGGCTGAACGAATCTGGCTGAAATTTGGTACAGGGATAGATATTGCAGTCTAGAAGAACTATAGATTTCATACGCGAGCAGAGCCGTTGGTTACAGCTGGTATTTAACTTTACAATAAGAAATTGTCGTGTGGCATAAGTTGGCACATAAATATCGGCGTGCAATCGTGGGATATAAAACTTATGATGATAAATCAGCCAATCAGGATGGCTGATTTATCAAGAACCTTAACTACTTCAGCTACAGACTTGGTGACATTACTTGAATTGTGGTGGTTTGGTTTGGTACGGGTAATGTTACGAATTGGATTATGTGACTCTCTCTGAAGTGATGGAGGGATATAGCTAAGTAGGGATTAAAAAACTATTTATTTAGATACCTGTAATCCAACACGTTATCCTAATTATATCACAGTACTAGCTGTTACCCGCGACTCTGGTCGCGTGGATTTGAATGATTTGGATGACATGAATTATTTCGTAGTGTGGTAAATTTTAGCGCCGTGAGTCGAGTGTTGAGCGCTGGGTAGACACTCTACTCTACTCTATTCCTCTCTCTACTCAACTCTCTATTCGTATCTTCACTCGACTCTCTATTCAACTCTCTATTTACTCCGTATTCCACTCTGTACTCGACTCCATACTGGACTCTATTATACCCGTCTCATTACTTGATCCTCTAATCATCTCTGTGTTTTACTTTCTACTCGACACTTTACACAACTCAGTACTGAACTCTCGAGGCGAGTAGACTGTCGTTTTGAAGCCAAAGTAGAGGTTGCCTAACTTCGCATCTTAAATGCGATGTCGGATAACCTCAACGTCGGCTTCCCCGTTTCTTTTCTCTTTGAAACTCGATCCTGGAGAGTGGAAACGAGGGGCTGGTGCATCCTGCACAACGGTTAATAGACTCGTGAGATACCTGGGGTACTGGGGCGTAGGAGTTCTCCTCCATTGGCTTCGTCCAGAATAAGGAACTATGCTCTGATATAGACCAAATTCGGCCAAGCCGCAAGCCTGACCCAGGGCAGAAACAGTGGCTCCTAGAGAGCTACAAGGAAGAAAACCTCTATAGATAGAATAATAGGGGTGAACGAACACAATCTAGTGTAATCCCTGTCCGTTCCGGCCGAAATACTGAACGGATAGGAACGGTGGATATACAATAGGTTACGCTACCCGGAACGGAGGTTGGGTCCGCATAATATAAGCACAGTCTAACGAATTTTCATACTCTGCAACGTTTTGTGCTCAGATACATTGGTATCATGTCAAACATCATGGCACCGCTCGCCATTGCATAGGAAGGAAATTCATCCTCAAAACAATCCGACCAGAAACGGTGAATACTGTGCTGTAAGCTGTTAGAAACCTTCATCTAACGCACGCTCAAACTGTGGAATGCATTCCCTGTTCTGGTTAGCCCAAATAACTACAAAATATTTCAATTATTTTCAAGAAGGGCATTAGATTAGAAGTTTTCCTCAGGGTCGGCAGCATGAGTGTGACGCCCGTGGTGTTGCATACGTCCATAGGCCACGGTAACCATGTTTTCATCAGGTGGGCGTAATACAGACTGTGATATTTTTATTAATTAACCAGGATGTTCAATGAAACTATGCAAGTCAAAAGATTTTTTCACGAATTTAAATAACATAACTATACCGACATAATTATACTTACGCAATTTCAAAATTTGCCAAACAAAAACGCAGAAATAAACGCATGAATATAAGCATCCCCAAAATTTTGTCCGCCGAAATGGATGATATATTCGTAATCGGATCGAAAAAAAAAACAATTTTAACAAACAAAACGAGTCATTAAAAAATTATAAATTAAAAACATCATTACGAATGAGACACCCCGAATCCTCAGTACCGATGGTATGGCTGTACCGAGTAGCACCCCATCCCCCACCACTCCTCTCCGATTGCTGTCTAGATAGCTTCGTTGACAGACTGTATGTAGATGCATCGTTAGACTGTGGTTATATTTGAATGTGTGTGTAAAGTGATGTGTTACTTTTCAGAGAATCTTTATATGAAACATTCGCCCACCCTTCATTGACTATGCTCATTGGCGTTCCGTAAGTTACTTTTCCATTTTAATTTAGGCCATAATATTGTATCATTGTAGCCATTCATATTTAAATACTACATGTGTCCAAGATACGAACAAAGATGGTCTCTTTATATGACAGGTGACAACACCAAGCCATTAATATAATTACATTCTCACTAGCAGTACAAAGTCATTTCACTTAATTTATTTTTGACTGGATCAAACAATATAATTATGTGCAATTTCTAAACTAGTCCAAGAAGTTTTATATCAGTAGAATCACCACAATCACCAAATGTCAAATGTGAAACTAGCTACATATTCTAATAGATTTTATTTTTATTTTTTTAGTGTGTGCATGCTGATTTTGTGGTATGGTCTAGTGTTCGTTCCATGTATGTCTCAACCACCGTGTATTTACATCATGATGGTCTTGATGGTAATTTTTTAAATATTTTTTTCTTATTTTGTATGTTAGAAAATGTATACATAATTATTATACCTAAGTAAACCCTATATACAGCTAGGGTTACTGGTAACTCGCCGTGTTCCTGTCAGGAGTTGTTAGAAGACCCAAAAAGCTACAATTTAGACCCCATTGTATGGCCAAAAAATTGTATTTTTCGAAATAATCGAGATACTGAGGTTTTTCCGAATTAACTCAGAATTAAGCTTCCAAGTGCAAATTAAAAAAAAATGCCAATTGGTAATTATTCTAATTTATTATTATAGAGGATACTTTTACTAACCTAACATCGTAATAAAAACTAATAAAACGCATTAAATAAAAAAAATGTGGACATTTATGAATAAAATATCTTTCAATTTTTGCCTTGGTCTCCAGTAATTGTTATATATCTCAAAAAATACTATGGCGGTGAGCGTACAGATTACATGAATAGCTTGTGCGTTTATTGAGCTTTCCAAAAAGGCAATGACACTCAAAGAATAACATATTATTTATGAAGAAAGGTGAGTTTTAATAAGCGCGTGTGATGTGTCTGACAAATGCATCACGGACATTTTCACTGTTTAGGATCGGCACAACATGCACAAGATTACGGGTATCCATTTAACATTTTCCCTTACGTCAGAAGTGTTAAATGGCTGTATATTGTAATATAGTATTTGTTAGTTACAATGACCCGCGCGTAAGTACGTTTTAGTTAAAATCTGACTACCCTCAAATCATTCGTGGAATTACTTCGCCTTCGTTTGTTGTTTTAGATATATTATAAGAAGATACACCAATTTGGTTCGCGGCGGTTTGATGTCGACGACTTTATTTCAAAAGAAGCAAATTGACGATAATTCTGTATTGGTAAACTAGAATACGCTATAAATCTCTAAAATGGTATTATACACCCAAATCGTCTAGTCGTTTCGTAAAAAACACACACAGGACACAGTTTGGATAGCAAAATCTTTATTGCATTTTATGTGGGAGTCGAACCGACTACAAGTACTACTAAGAACATAAATACGATTTTCGACCTTACATTTTCTTAACTACATCTCATTTCGCATAAATAGATGCCGCTCATCACGAATATGCGATAAAAAAAAACACTGTTCTATGTGATGTCAATAAGGTCGATAATTGCTTGCACTAGTCGACCGGCCGGCTGCCATGTGTGTGTGTTCATTTTTCTGGAATCGGCCACACACTATAATAATCTTTTTCCACGAAACGACTATAAAATCTAGGTGTATAATAAATTTTAGAGATTTTTAGTGTAGTTTAGTTAGTTTTGACAATACAGAATTACCGTCATTGGGGACTTAAACCCCATGTGTATCGCCTGGTGACTTAAGGCAATATGTAAGCGGTGTGTCTACTACTTGTGTACCAAAGGAACTTTGTGGAATCAAAAACATCTTGGTTATGGAATTCAGCATTCATAATTACCGACTTTGACTTTGATAGTAATTCCATGCCACTGACAAAGTTTTTCTACTTGGAAGAGATGTGAAGGCCACGTTAATATGACGACTTCGTACAGACGACCCTCAGAAAAGCGATGTTGATATTCTTGACAAGCCTCAGCGGTATTGCCATCGGCAAAACCAAAACAAAACATGACATTACCCTATTTGCTTTTACATCAAAATGGTATTTAATACTGAAAACAACAAAAGCAACGATGATAAGCAATGAGTGATTTGAGGGTAATCAAATTATAACAAAACGTACTTGCACGGGTCATGATTGTTACTCACCAGTACTATAATACAATATACAGCCATTTGACACTTCTGAACGTGGATAAAATAATAAACGGATGATCTTGTGCCCGTTGTGCCGATTCTAAACAATGAAAATATCCATGGTGCATTTGTAACCGCGCTTATTAAAACTCGCCTTTCTTCATAAATAATAATCCATATTATGCTGTGGATGTGACCTTTTTGGAAAACTGAATAAACGCACAAGTTATTCGGGATGCCATTTTGCTCATAATGGTTTTTGTCCTAATTTAAATTGTCATAATAAATTAGGCATAATTTTCTTTGTCATAATAATAGTGTGCCATAATTGGTTTTTAGCATACTGTGTTATTAAGCATAAATATTGTATATCCTAATGTTTTTATTCATAACTTTGATATGCATAAAATTGTAAAACATATTGTTTATTTGTCTAATAGTTATTTTAACTCCCCGACTCAGTGCAATCCGACTCGGATAGGTTCGGAGCTCCCGCCTTAGTCTTCGTGGTTTTTTTTTAAAACCACCCAGAAGTAGCGTCGCGCTTAGTTAGTAGACGCCATTGTATGCTTAAGGCCAGGTAGGCCGCATTTTGGGTTTTTTAAAAGCATTTGAATCATAGGAAAAAGCGTTTTAAATTTCGAAAAAAAGATATATATTAGTTAAGGATCCAGTCTAGTCAAATTCGCATTCAGTTACCAGATCTGATGAACTTCACTCGATAGAAAAAAATCCCAAAGTAACCCCTTTTCGTTATTTTTTTTTGAATATTATGACTAAATTACTTATGCTTTCTATAAAATTTTTGTACTAAACTAAAGCCACTACATATGTCTAGACATTTTCGCAGATTTTGACTATATTATGAAATAATTTTTAAAGTTATATTTAAATACCTACTAAATTCGCGAGTGCTCGCGCCGCTGAGGCCCGAAAAGTTGCGCCAGTCGCGCGCTGGCGCTTACCGAAGTAGGACCTGTGTCAGTTTTTGCGCGACAGTTTCGTGCACCAATCAATCGGTTTTACGTATTTATAATAAATTGTTGCAAGTCATTCAATATGGGCAATAAACAACGCAAGCTAAAGAAGTCGTGCAAAGCCATAAACTAAATTTCTAACTCCAATTAGTAATTTAAAAAATTATCATACCTAAATATTACGCTCATAGCGCCATAGTATAAGAATAGATGCTACTTACGATTTTCTATAATTCATATTTTATCTATATCAGTACAGGGGTACCTAGTACCTACAATATTCGTACATTGTATATAATTTGTGTGTGTGTAAATAAATATAAATTTAGTTTTAGTTTAGGATAGAATAATTTTAATATTTAGGTAGGTTAGTTTAATTATTGGCCTTTTTTTATCGTGCGCAAAATCCTCGTGGATACCACCCCCACGGAGCCGGTGGAGGCGGTTATGTCGGACTCAAACCGACTAAAACGCACGCCGTCTTGGGTCCTTGGTTGCCGGAGGTGAGATTGCCGAAAGCATATCTCTCGCACCCCAGCAGACCCAGGAGAATTACTGGCCTTGGGTCAGCCGGGGTGCGAGGGATATTTCGATGACAACCTCACCTCAGGCCTAGCACCACGACCCACAGTCGGCGTGCCCACAGTCGGACTCGAACCGACTAAAAAGTCGGTTCGAATCCGACATAACCTCCCCTTCCGGCTCCGGCAGGGGAGGTATTCGAGGGGATTTCCGCACGAAAAAAAGAAGGTACAGTGTAAATTTATATAAATACTTCATAAAAACTAGCACCACGACCCACAGTCGGCGTGCCCACAGTCGGACTCAAACCGACTAAAAAGTCGGTTCGAGTCCGACATAACCTCCCCTTCCGGCTCCGGCAGGGGAGGTATTCGAGGGGATGTCCGCACGAAAAAAAGAAGGTACAGTGTAAATTTATATAAATACTTCATAAAAACTAGCACCACGACCCACAGTCGGCGTGCCCACAGTCGGACTCGAACCGACTAAAAAGTCGGTTCGAGTCCGACATAACCTCCCCTTCCGGCTCCGGCAGGGGAGGTATTCGAGGGGATTTCCGCACGAAAAAAAGAAGGTACAGTGTAAATTTATATAAATACTTCATAAAAACTAGCACCACGACCCACAGTCGGCGTGCCCACAGTCGGACTCGAACCGACTAAAAAGTCGGTTCGAGTCCGACATAACCTCCCCTTCCAGCTCCGGCAGGGGAGGTATTCGAGGGGATTTCCGCACGAAAAAAAGAAGGTACAGTGTAAATTTATATAAATACTTCATAAAAACTAGCACCACGACCCACAGTCGGCGTGCCCACAGTCGGACTCGAACCGACTAAAAAGTCGGTTCGAGTCCGACATAACCTCCCCTTCCGGCTCCGGCAGGGGGGTATCCGAGGGGATTGCCGCACGAAAAAACTTGTTAATCTCGTTAACTTTAGGTATTTAACTGCCCTGTCGACGACGAACGGTGCGATTATATAAAGTAACCGTTAGCATCAATTCAAACAAATGTTTGTAAAATTACAAGCATTATTATTATTATTGTAATGTAAGTTTTTTTCGCCCAAGCAACTAAACACATAGAACAAACAGTTCTCAAACTCATACAGTTTTTTTAATTTCGTATTTATTTATATATATATATATATATATATATATATAATCATATAACTAAATAAAGTTAAAAAAACTGCATTTAATTTTCTAAGTCAAATCAAGTTTTCCTACTGCATATTTCTATACTGTGGCGCTGGCGGGGTCATCGCCGAGTTCACCGTCACTGCGTTTGCGCGTAATATTTTACGAGCGGCCGGGATCGCTATAAATGCCTACTTTTGCAGGAATAGAGGGCCTTAAAATAGTTATGGTTACGCGTTGTTATGCTTATGTAAACTTATGCTTTGGGATATTATGCTTATAAAATATTATGCTTATAGTAAATAGGATAAAAAAATATGATTAAAAAGAAACTTAAAAAGTCAATTATTTCGAAGACTATTGATTTTCGGCCATACATAAGGGTGTAAAATTGCAGCATTTTGGGTCCTCGAATATAGCGAGTTACAGGTAACCCTGTATACTCGAATATTTATTTATCCATTGATCGAATAATCTTACAGCCAGTGAACCGTGAACCCGTCATCGAAAATATCGATATCCGCCAAACCGTTAGAGCTATAGAGGGGAACAAAAAACTACAAACTCAAATTCAAATTATTTATACAAAATAGTGAAGCAGTACTACAACTTTTTGACGTCAGCATCTGCTTAAAACAAAGTTCACCACTGCTTTCAGACACTAGTGGAGAAGAAACGTAACAAACTCCACTGTGGCATTTCACAGACGTCAATTTACAAAAAGTGATTTCATAAGAATAAATATGGACTAATGTACATTTATTTTGTCTCGTGTCGAGATATAAAAAAACTTTAAATAAAATAATTAATTGAAGTTAATATTTAAAAAAATGTTCGGTCCTATTACAATATTATGCCGTAATTACAACAACTTAGAAGGGTCTTCAAGGTCATCCTCATCATCTGTCCTATAGTATGCTTTTTAAATAAGGTGGTCTTTACAAAGGTTTTAAATTTATTGTCAGGCATACCAAGGACTGATTCAGATAATTTATTATAAAAGCGTATACCTTCACCCTTAAAAGAATAATTTAACTTGATAAACCGATAGCATGGAACGAGCATTTTATTTTTATTGCGCAGATTTCTGTCTGTAGTGTCACTTACTTTTGTAAAATTAGATATATTAAATACATACATACATAAATACGTGTAAAGCATTCTCCTAGCTAGCGCAATCGGTTAAAATAGCTCAGTTAATAGGTATGACAATTTCAAAAATGGCTCACTTTAAATTATGTCAATTATAAAAATGAGTAAATATGGCTTAGTTGAAGAATGTCCAATATAAAAATGACTAAAAATGGCTTAGTTGAAATATAGTAAAGTTTTATATAATATTTTCTTGTTTTAGCTTATACTGATGTGCTTAACAACAGCGATGGTAACATGTCGTTACGATACATCTATTGCGATATACGCATTCTTTGTTACTTCAGTCATTGTATTTGTGTGTACAATTCTGGCATGTACTTCGGTTAGTAACCAAATTTGGTAATAATTTTATAATTATACAGAACTACTAAGTACTACTACTAATTACTAATGTTCCCTCTTACCCCACCAGCTAAGCTTAATTGCTTGTGATAGGAGTGGGTTCACGTCGGTAGTATAATGGCCAGGATTCGAACCCGAAACCTTTCGATCGTAAGGCCGACCTTAACCACTAAGCTACCGACGCTTATCTCGCTATAGAATCTCGTTTATTTATTATATCTCATACACTAGCCTTCAGTCAGCAGCTCCGCTGGTAGAACGCTACATGAATCTCCTACCGCCGGTTCCTCGCAACTGATTGCAATCAAACAAATATTTAACATTTTAAGTCTGACAAAGACCTAACAAAAAAAACCGCATCAAAAAGTTTGGTCCACCTAAAATAGGGTTATTTCACTTTGACCAAATAGTTGTTCCGATGGGAACCTAGCTAGATACCTTTTCACTAGCTACGATGGTATACAATACATACTCACCACAAGTACTCTAGGTTAGCTTAAAATGTCATGAATCTAATTTGATCCTTATCAACTTGTCAATTTCACATATGTTCCATTAATCTGTTTCATTCATCCTCTCTACTGGTCCGAACTATCCAAGGTACAGCTAAAACGTATGTTGTAGTGTCTGTACAGATTAAAAGCACGAAGAAGGTATTTGCAATGATTACAAATACCTCCTTTTGCGTTATTATATAATTCTATTGTATTTCATTATTAATAAACTCAGTTTTTCTTTTTCAGTTTGACTTTACCAGTTATTGGCTGTATTTCATTGTTATATCATTAGTGTTCTCCGTCCTTGTTATGATCATAATGATCAGTATGGTTGTTGCGGGAGTACATATCAAACCTCTACATCTCGTAATTTTGTTTATAAGTACACTTATACAATCAGTGGTATGTATAGCCTGCTTATATTTTGATTGTTCATGTAGAGTGCTCGCACGACGATTCTGCGCGCGAACGGTGGCGCTGGCGTACTTAATGCAATTATTTTCCTTATTCTGATTTAAAAAATATAATTATTTACGTTATATATCCATAGTGTTTATATTATTTATTGTTCGAAGATAATGGAACATTAAAAAAAATAACAAATAAAAAACAACAAAAATGCCTCAAAAACGTTGACAATAAATTGTATTGGTTAGCCCTTTAAATTTTATTTAGGTACCTATATTAGTAATATTTTGATTCAAGTTCCTAACCAACACTTGTCACAACCTACCCGCGAAAATAAGAAAAAATGTCTAAGTGTGATAATTGTAGCAAAATTATCACCAAAAATTCACCAGGATGGATTGCAGCAACTGTGAAAAGATAGTCATCTCAACACGAAATTTCCGGGTCTAACTAATAAACAGATTGCTGCGTTGAAAGCCGCTACTAGCCTGGAGTGGACATGCTCTGATTCTCTATATAATCATACCCGAAGACGAGGAGTAGGAAGAAGCTGTCATAAGATGCTAAGAAGTCAAGATTTCGCCATTTTGTGCAGGCGGCCATCTTGCATTTAAATAACTAATTGTAACAGTTTGACTAGTCAAGCCCTTTCATTTGATACTGATATTGAGAGAGTTGTGAAAAAATATATCATTCGCCATTTTGTAGCGGTGGCTATCTTGAACGAATTTTCATCTAATACCTTTCAAACAAAAAAAAACTAGATTGGAATCAGTTCACTCGTTTGGGTGCTACGATGCCACAGACATACACACACAGAGACACGTTAGACTTAAAACAGCCCGTCGTTTTTGCGTCGGGGTTGAAAAACAGGTGGTTCCGATTTCTTCCGCGCGCAGAGTTATCTTGCGAGCACTCTACTATTATTATTGTCCAGTGCCTAGACACTCTATGGAATTAGTCGGGAAAGTAGACTCAATAATGACCCAGCTGCTTTCTCAATACTAATGAGAAAATAGACCACACCTTTTTAAAATGAATAACGTCACAGTAGACTAACAAAGTATTGTTGGCAATAAGCTGCGCTGTCTGTGCGTATGTGGTTTATATTTTACAATTTCAGAAGATAAGAAATCAAAATGTTGTTTCTTTATTTATTTATTAATATACCCAAACAATCAACTCATCCCTTTCGTTCATAACAGTTGAAACTGAAGTAAAATCAAATTTTGGTTACGAAAATATTGAGTATGTTAATAAACTCAAAAGTAATAAATGAACTAAAATATTAACGGATTAACTTATATAGCTTTTTTTCTTTTAAGGGATTAATAATGGAATTACAAATGATACTAGGCGGAAAAAGTATACAAATGAATGAAAGTGATTTCGGACTGGGTGCTCTCATGCTATACACTTCAATTATACACATTTTTTTGAACTTGGTCCAGTTTCTTGGCATTTTGGATGACTTATAATCAACAAAATAAAAGACTAACAGAACAATTATTTCTTGTTATAATTTGATAGCCCATATCACCAATGAAATTCGTGTACGTGTTATGCTGTACTGTGAAATATAAGCGATTACTTCTGTTAGGTTAAAAATGTATGTATAAAGGTAGTAACAAATCATTGTAAATCAGTAGTCTACAATACAAAGCCAAAGGAACATAACGTGCGTTTCAATTTTCTCTGCCATACGATTATCAACCCTAAAATAAGCTATCGAAGGAACATAGTGGCCTACCGAACCGGATTGCAGGAGCCGAGCGCCGACCGATAAGAGAACAAAAGGCGACCTTTTTTTTGCTATGAAGACGAGCCTAATGACTACAAGTTATGCGTAAACAAGTGCAATTTTAATAACTTACATTTTATAACTTCGTAGTCGATCAACAAAATTGTGATTTTGGACAGTTTTTCACCGGAATTTAATTATGGAAATCGTCGAACAAAGTTTGTGTGAATTAGAAGACTTATACAACATCATCGCAAAAACACGCGACAACTTTAAGAAATGCCCCAAGATACGACTGACGCGTGGTTACGTCACAGTTAAATTGCAAGCCCTTGAAGAATATTGGCAACAATTTCGTAATACACATACCACCTTAATGAAGAATGTGAAGAAGGACCAACGCAAGCTATTGCCTTATTTTGAACAAAACCAATATTACGTTTGTGAAGAATTAATTATGGAAACTAAGGCAGAAATGCAAGACCTATTGTTTACAATAGAATCACAACAAAGACCGAGTGGTGGACAAGAGGCTATGAATATATCCTTAGCACAGCAAGCACATTCTCCGCAAGTGAAATTACCGCGTATAGAAATACCGAAGTTTCTTGGCAATTATGAAGCCTTTCCGACTTTTCAAGATTTGTTTACATCACTGGTCCATCACAACAATACCCTGAGCGGCGTCCAGAAACTTCACTATTTGAAGACAAGCGTTGGCGGAGAAGCTGAATTATTGTTACGACACATACAGATTAGTGAAGCAAATTACGTTCAAGCTTGGGACATACTTAAGAGGCGTTATAGTAACAAACGACTTATTGTTACTTCATTGTTAAAGCGCATGTTCAACCAAAGAAAAATAACCAATCAAAATTCTAACCATATAAAATCACTTATTGATACTACATCTGAATGCCTAAGCAGTCTAAAAAATCTTAACATAAAAACAGAAGATTGGGATCCTCTCATAAACTTCATATTGGTGCAAAAATTAGACGCTGAAACGCATAAAGAATGGGAAGAACATGTCAGCAGCACATCGAGTGAGGAGTTACCCACATTTGACACATTAAAGGAGTTTTTAGAGTCCAAGTTTAGAACGCTAGAACTAGTGCAACAACCAGCTTCTACCAGAGAAAAAATAGTAAGATCTTATCATAGTTCAGATGCTGCTACAGAAAAGATATGTCCTTTGTGCCAAGATAAACACACACTTAGTCATTGTAAGGACTTTGGAAAACTGGAACCAGAACAACGAACCGAGTTTGCCAAATCGAAACACTTATGTTACAATTGTTTGGTTCCTGGACATGGTGTTAGAGCATGTCGACTACTCACCAAGTGCAGATTATGTCAGCGACATCACCACACCCTTCTACATTCGAAGAAGACAAATGATACCAGTGGCCCAACTCAGAAGAAAGAAAGTGAACAGCCAAAGGTTTTACATACAAATGTAGAAGAAGATAGAACAACAGAAGAAATAAATATAGCAGTGATGACGTCACAAACAAATACAGCTCAAAATACAGTTGTTGCTTTATTAGCAACTGCCCTTGTGGAGTGCAAGAGTGAAGATGGCCACACCACAATTCTGCGAGCCCTTATAGATCCTGGATCACAAGGATGCTTTATAAGCCAAAGAGCGGCGCAAACAATCAGAGCAAGACGATATCCTGTCAAAGGAAGTATTGTTGGAGTGGGCGAAGTGAAATCAAAATTAAATCAAGTAGTTCAGATCGAGGTCTCATCAAGAAGCGAAAAATTCAGCCTCAAAGTGAAAGCGTACGTCATATCTAAGCAACTGACTACTCAAATACCCACTCAAAGAATAACAACCAGTCATTGGAATCACTTGGAAGGAATAACTCTTGCTGATCCTAATTACGGCCAACCAGCTAACGTTGACTTACTTCTCGGAGTGAATGAATACGCACAAATATTGCTAAATGATGTCATCAAGGGTCCGCCAGGGTCCCCGAGTGCACAAAAAACAACGCTAGGTTGGATCTTGTTTGGACAAGTAACTAATTGTGCGAATTCAGAAGAAGAATCAATCATAGTAATGCATCAACAAGTTGAAGTCGACGATATGTTAAAAACATTGTGGGAAGTTGATACAGATACAAAAAGAAAATTAACAAAAGAAGAAGAAAATTGTGAAAGACTTTACAAGGAGACGTATACTAGAACAGAAGAAGGAAGATATGTGGTAAAGCTACCTATAAAGACAGAAACACCACAGTCACTGGATGGAAATACACAAAATATAGCTATGAAAAGATTAGAAATGCTTGAAAGAAGATTTGAAAGACATCCAGAATTAAAAAATAATTATAGTGAAGTCATGGAAGAGTATATTAGATTAAATCATATGCAATTAATACCTGAAGAAGAAATTAATAAGAAAGCCGTCTACTTACCACATCATGCAGTCGTGCGAGCTGAAAAAGAAACAACTAAGACGCGTGTTGTCTTTGACGCCTCGTGCAAGGGCACGAACGGTGTGTCACTAAATGATGAACTAATGAACGGGCCTGTCCTACAAGAAGATCTCAGAAGTATCATAATGAGATGGAGAATGCATAAGGTCTGTTTTGTAAGCGACATTGAGAAGATGTACAGAATGGTTCTCGTTAACAAAGAACATGTAGACTTCCAGAGAGTATTATGGAGACAGAATACTTCCACATCTGATGAAGTCAAACATTACCGGTTGTTGACAGTAACCTTTGGTACAACGTCGGCGCCGTATCTCGCTGTAAAAACACTGATGCAGCTTTCAGTTGATGAAGGTCAAGACTTTCCTATTGTTGCAAGAATGATACAAGAGGATTTTTACGTTGACGATATCATGTCAGGATTTGATACTGTCCAAGAAGCGATAGAAGCAAGTAAACAATTAAAAACTGTACTAGACAAAGGCAAATTTCGACTGCAAAAATGGTGTTCAAACAGCCCTGAATTTCTAAAATCATTAGATGAAGCAGACAGATCTACGAGGGCACATGTAGATGTGAGACTAGATGGTACAGTTAAAGCTCTAGGAGTATCATGGAATTTAGGTGAAGACGAATTCAAATACAATGTTAACTTAGATCCGCAACCGATCGATATAACCAAAAGAGATGTCCTATCAGACTTACAAAAGTTGTTTGACCCACTAGGATGGATTGCTCCAGCAATCATACAGGCAAAGATTTTTGTACAGAAATTGTGGTTACAAGGTGTTGGATGGGATGACGTTGTCGATGACGACTTACAAGTTGAGTGGAAATCCATACGAGATGATTTGAAAGGGGTCAAAGACATAACAGTTCCACGATGGCTAAATACCTTGAACAGTTCAAAGGAAACCATATCATTGCACGGATATAGCGATGCATCAATGCGTGCCATCGCTGCAGTAGTATACTGCAGAGTGGTACAATCAGATAGAACCATAGATGTCAATATTGTTGCGGCAAGGACAAAGGTAGCACCTGTAAGAACGATTTCCTTACCACGCCTTGAGTTGTGCGCGGCTGTTCTCCTTTCCAAACTTCTACGCCACACAGCTCAAGCAATGAGAATACCCTTTGATAGAGTATTTGCTTACACTGACTCATCAGTAGTATTATCATGGCTATTCGGTGAACCCAGCCGCTGGAAGCAATTTGTTGCGAACAGGGTAGTTGAGATCTCAGATAACGTGCCCAGCAGTCAATGGCATCACGTTCAAACAAATTTAAATCCAGCCGATGTTGCATCACGAGGTGCTAAATTATCAGACCTGAAACAAAATAATCTATGGTGGCATGGACCACAATGGTTACAAGAAGAGCAAATACAATTTTCAAGGCTAAATATAATACCTACTGATATGGAAAAGAGAAACACTAAAGTAACAGTTATGAACATAGCAGAAGATAAAACAGATAGTAAAGGCGTATTAAATTTTGAAAACTATGAAAACATGGAAGAATTAACAAAAATTATAATTTACATGAAAAGGTTTCTAAATTACAAAAGGTCAAGCAAAAACAATAAAGCAATAACTACAAAGGAAATTGATGAAGTATTAAAACTATGCGTAAGAAAAGCACAGGAAGAGGATTTTGAGGAAGAAATAGAAGACATAAGGAAATTCAAAGAAGTTAAGAGAAACAGTTATCTAAAATCTTTAAATCCTTACCTTGATGAAAAACAGATCCTTAGGGTGGGCGGCAGGTTACGACATGCAAACCTAGAAAGAGATACAAAACATCCGATGATACTAAGTAATAAAAATGCACTTACCTCCATAATCGTCTCAGATGCACACCAGAAAACCCTGCATGGCGGTCTCCAACTCATGCTGTGCTATCTTCGGTCAAGATTTTGGATTCTCAGAGCAAAAAACGTTGTGAAACGACATCTGCACAGATGCATAGTTTGCACCAGAGCAAATGCCAAGGCAAGAAACCAAATCATGGGTGATTTGCCCCACATGAGAGTAAACCTGTCTCGTCCGTTTCAGTACAGCGGTGTAGACTTTGCTGGCCCAATTACTATACTGATGTCTCGAGGACGTGGAGCGAAGACAAGTAAGGCTTACATATCTATATTTGTATGTATGTGCACTAAAGCCATACATTTAGAACTTGTTGGAGATCTTACCTCTGAAGCTTTCATCGCAGCATTCCGTCGGTTTATTGCTCGAAGAGGACGATGTTCACATATATACAGCGATCAAGGTCGCAATTTTATTGGAGCAAATAGGGAATTGGTGGAGGCATGGAGGGCTGCGCAGCTTGAGTTTAAGGATGAAGTTTCCCAGATATTAGCATTAGACGGCACCCAGTGGCACTTCATTCCTCCCTACAGCCCGAACTTCGGTGGACTTTGGGAGGCCGGTGTGAAGTCGGTAAAGTCGCACCTGAAAAGGATCCTTAACACTAATTTAACCTTCGAAGAAATGACGACAGTACTCTGTCAGATCGAATCCCTCCTCAACTCAAGACCTTTAACGCCAATAGATGATACGGATACAAATAATTTGAGCCCATTAACTCCTGCTCATTTTTTAATTGGTGAACAATCTATTGAAGTACCTACCCCAGACCTAACAAAGTTAAATATTAATCTTTTGACAAGATGGCAGCATTCACAAAAATTAGTTCAAACGTTTTGGAAGATTTGGCAATCAGAATATTTAACACGCTTGCAACAACGTCCTAAGTGGTTAAGAAAGCAGCCTGACTTCAAAGTAAACGACATAGTCGTGATCAAACACGATGGTCTACCTCCAGGAAAATAGTTGATGGGCCGTATTGTGGCCAAACACCCTGGGCCTGATGGATGTACTCGTGTTTACAGTGTGAAATCTGGTGATAGTGTAACTAGGAGGTGTGTTAGTAAACTGTGTCCTTTGATTAACGTTAAAGATGACGAAACCAGTACTTAAACTAGTTTGCTAGTAATCAAAAATATGCATTGCATGCTTTTACAAAATTAGATTTAGAACTATAAAATATGTCATCACATAATAACAAACCATTAATTAATTTGGCCAAGATATGTTTGATTGTGTTTAACAGTTTGTACCTATGTGAATTAGTAATTGAGACTAGTAAATAATTGGAAATCTATAAAACAAACTCAACTTAAATTATTTGTAAAATAATTTACTTGTTTGGTTTAAAGTATTGTAAAATGATTCGTAAACTTTGTTTCCTTTCTGGAAAATTTCTTATACTGTAGTTCTTAATCTGTTGTAATCTGGCATTCTTGTAGGGTTGTCAAAAATGTTAAATATTTAATTAAATTGTAAGTTGATTTGAAATAGTTTGCAAAGGAGATACCCCACTTTGGGCCTGAGTGTACAGACATCAAACCTACCTCAAAAAATTCGTCTATTTTGTGTTATAATTTTGTTTAGACTTCATTACAATCAGCAATGGCCAAGTGCGACAAAAGTTTAAAAATGTGATTTTCATTAATCAACAAGCTTCGTAAACGTTGCATGTAATACTTAATCCGATCTTCGTAAATGCACTATGATTATGCTTGCTTTATCGATTCGATTATGAAATCAAATCGATAACTAATAACTATGAATTTAAAATTCGTGGCTTTATTAAATGATTTCAAAATATCTATGTAGCATCTTTATTTTCGTTATTCAGTTTACTAATCAGAAAGACACCTGTCTCTTTCATAATGGAAGTCAAAATATCGATTGTAAATAATCGTAGTGTATTCAAAGTCTATGTAAATAATCGATCATATAGAATTCATAATAATCTGTAACATCATATGTCATTTTCACTCCTGTCATTGAAAATGTCGCATACGCTTTCCTTCCTTCGGCTCCCTGCTTAGAGTATATCGCTCCCTGAGATCATGTGTTTTGCTGCTTTTACTCTAGTTAACTAAACAGAAAGTCTAATGTGCTTAAAATATAGTTTGATTGGTGACGCTCTTAGGCGCCTTGTGAATTGTATATGATCTTCGAACTAATTGACCCTTGCTTGATTACCGGACACCGTTATTTGCTACATTTGTTGACCTTGGCTTTAAACTCTGGACTAGACTTTACCACATCGGTTGAAAGCTATCACAATGAGTCTCTGTGTGAATTGTGGAATCGCTACGGATCGGTGCAATATTATAGGCAGACATTTATTGAACGATGCAGGGATACTAGCTTGTATACGTCAATGGGTCGCACCACAAATAGTAAGTACCTATTCGTTATTTCTCGCTCTTTTGAAATTGTTATTATAATTAACGTTAACAAGATGTGTGATAGCTGCTATAGAATAGAAATAACTACGAGTCTACCTAATCCCGTAGATAATTATGCCAACTTTTGTATATGACAATGTATTTTGACTGATATGTGTAACGTTCATGAAGAACTAGCCTATATGACTAATGGAATATTCAGTGCTTATATTATAACATGATCTCTGTTTAAGGTGAATGCAAATGACATCATTTGCGAATCTTGCTGGAATCAAGCTCAATGTGCATGTTTGGATGAGAACAGACCAGCACAATCACCAGTGGGGCACAGAAAAGTGTGTATTCTGTATGTCATTGAAGTGTGCAGAGAGGTGGATAGAGACCTCCTACAAGAACTGTCAATATCTCAAACGACTTGGTTGTTAAGAGGAAAAATAAAGTCCAGGCATATAAGTAGTAGAACTTATTACGTATATATATTAGTTAACAGTTCTGTGAGCGGGAGGAATGCTATATTACAGCATTGCTGTTATTTTTTTTTTAGGTAAGAGAACAGTCGGGTGCTGTGCCCACATAATGAGTGTAATATGGTATCTCGGTTGGGCACGGTTCAAAGACAATATAACACCTCCTGCACAGTTTCTTGACAATATTTTAATAAACTATGATGATGCTTAAAAAGGGGAGGAAAGACCTAAGCCCTAGTGTAAGCATTTCTACAACCAAATAGGAAGATACCCGGGATAGAGATTACAGTACTTTTTTAAAATAAAATAATCTTTAAAATAATGTTGTTTTATTTTATTACCTACTTATATAATTAATTCTATATTACTACAGCAAACAAGTATGTATACAGCCTTGTGGAAAGTGGTAACCGTAGCAAAAGGATGTCATTCAGATGTTGCCGTCTGAAGTGAAGGTATTGCTTTACCACCTTTAGAGTAAATGTCAGTTGCATATCATAAAACTATAAGGTTTAATATTGTGCAACAAAAAAGTAGCTAAAGCATGTCTTTGCTTCGACATATCAGTTTTATTATTTAGCATATAGTTGACCATGCCACATTAATGACTAAAAATATTAATGACCTGCCCTTTTCTATACTAATAAAACCTGCTAACCTACTTACAAATAAAAGCGATACGCGAATAACTTGTGTAGCTATCACACACAACACAACATAAGACGCTGTTTGACAGCATTATATATTACAACATAACCTAAAAACCTATGAACAATGCTCGATTTAACAAACTTGGCCATTGTGAATCGTCGTGAAAATTAGGCAAACAAAATGTCCTTAGATGGTCTAAATATTGCCTAATTTTCAACCGTGTACATGCGGGCCCAAGATTGTATGAGAGTCGGGGTTGTCCTTTGTGTGGTAAAGGCAATGGCCTTTTGGTGGGCGGTGTATGTTAGGTTAAAAATGTATGTATAAAGGTAGTAACAAATCATTGTAAATCAGTAGTCTACAATACAAAGCCAAAGGAACATAACGTGCGTTTCAATTTTCTCTGCCATACGATTATCAACCCTAAAATAAGCTATCGAAGGAACAACTTCACATTTCTGCTAAAACAAAAGTTTTTTTTATAGGGAGTAATTTGGCGATTGTATAAATCAGTTAATGACTGGGCACACTAATTCTTTATTTAAAACTCTTTATTTCCAAAAGAAGCTCGAACAATCTTATGAAGCATGGAAATAAAGAGACTGAAAACGAGAAGCGCCTAAGAAGAATTAACCCTCCAATACCTACCCGGAGTCTCTCAGACTCTGGAGAAATTGTTTTTGGTTGTAATCAGTCGCATATGCATCTTTAATCTTCAAGCTTCCCTGTTCCTTCCGCCCTCTACCCGCAGCACCGAGTCTCAACTTGTCGACGTTACACGTGCAATGTGCACGCACTCAATCTCTGGCGAGCATTAAAAATCCTTTGGAGTCTGGGACAATCCAGGCTGGTGATTTTTTGTTTACTTATTATGATATGGGGAAATGTGGGTGCAAGCACCTCTGCCTACCCCTTCGGGGAATACAGGCGTGAGTTTATGTTATGTTTATGTTTATTATGATATATATAAACAGACAATGACAATAATGGCTTTTTCAATTAATTCATGTAGGTTTAGAGTTTAAAGTTGTTTATTAAATTTTTGATAAATTATTGGTAATTTACGTTTATTTTTTTTTATAATGGATCTCAATATTGTTAGACGAAAATTTTTCGATTTTTGGAGTCTATTACGGATGTAAGCTTTTTGTTAAATACATTAGATTTTTTATTCTATTATATTTACTAGCGTGTATTAAAGAACTATAAAAATAATATTTTTAACATTCTTTTATATTTCTATGTGATTTTTTTAGAGCGTTAATAAGAGAAGAGTTTGCTCAGTTTACTCAAGGTAGGCAGATGAGACAAGTGGGTAGGTAGGTAAATAGTAACCTATCAGCACACATATTGAACATATTGAAACCAAATTTTGTGAAGTGGTTGTAAAGTGTATTATATTTTTTTAATTTTAAAGAAATCTTATTCATTTATTTACATTTATCATAAGCAAAGGTGACCCCGAATTGGTACAGTACACATTTTATACAATAATGATACTGAACAGGAATTAACACGATCATGGTATACTCGTAGGTACATACTTACCTTTGATTTGCCTGACTTTTCGACCAGGTAACACCGGCCGTGGTCACTCACAGGCTAACTGGATCAGTAGTGCACGCCTGCCGTCTTTGAGTCCGTGAGGTAGTAGGTTCTCCATTTACCCGCACATTCTCGATATTTTGTTTTCGCCATGTACCGTCACATACGACGCTCACAGTGTCCCTATTCTGTAAGCAAACTGTCCGGTGTTTTTCCGACTGCGCAGAAAAGCGAGGCTGCATGTTTTGTATCACTGGATTCCATGTTGCATATAATTTAAACCCATCTCCCGATTGAAAATTTTATGATTCTTGATTTCAATCGCGTCACGTTAAGTTCTTGAATAGCAATAAAGTTCGGTGGAGAGGACTTACGTATGGTAAAGTAGACTTTATGTAGGTACCTAAGCCAAATGATTTAGTTAAATCAAATTTATTAATCATAATGCAAATAGAAGGGTCACCATCGTAAACATTTACCATGTTAACAGAGGTGGCACTCAGCTTGACGGCCTCATTAGATGCCTTTTCACGCCCCGCCTAAAGGACCCGGGACTCTAGGACGAAGGAAACATGTGAGCTGGCAGGGAGTTCCAGGTCTTAGTGGTGCAGCATAGGAATGAGTCACTGAAACGCTTGGTTTTAGCAGGTATACCTACTCTGCACCGTATATGGATCGAAGAGAAAAGCCTGATTTTAATATACCGCATACATACAGAACGATTTATATACTTCAATCTACCAATTCTACAATCTAACCAAGTCCGCTAAGCTCAGTCACGACACTGCTTCGTTCGTATATAACCATAAACTTATTAGTAGGGGAGGCGTAGAAGGAAATACTGTAGTAACTCGAGCGGGTTACAATCATCTCGTCTTAAACGCAACTGGTAGAAGTAGTATCTGGTCTAAAACGCAGCCGGTCTAAGTATCATCTTGTCTTAAGTGCAACTGGTAGAAGTAGTATCTGGTCTGAAACGCAGCCGGTCTAAGTATCATCTCGTCTTAAACGCAACTGGTATGCAAAAATTCCATCATTATGTTAACAGACAATGGCTGTCTTTGCCAATGATTAGCTCTGCTCATGAAAAGCACCGCACGACAAATACCTAGTGTTGAAGCATGGCAACGTACATTAAATAGTCAAGTGCCCTCAAAGCCCACGTTTATTCAATTTTTGGAGAAATAACTACGAGAGGCGAAAATACAAGACATTTTAAAGCACAGTCAATAATAAAAAAAAATGGGAGATAAATATTCAATGCTGAGTACCTACTCGAAGTTATTGACCGCTTTTGAAAATGGATTGGTTACAGCATTCGATTGTCTAGAGAAAATAACGGAAGCAAGAAATAAAAAATATACATATAAAAAATAGTGTAGTACAAAGATTTGTTTAAAGCAGTCTTCTCTTTTCTGTGCTTTAAAATATCTAGTATTTTCGTTTTTAAAATATTTAGTAATTTCTCCAAAAATTGAATAAACTTGGGCTTAGTTGTTCTGTGGTTTAAAGTAAGAGTCATTTTTAGTTGTACAGGGAGCATTTTTAGTTTTATAGTTTTCTATAGTGTTTGATTATTCCTATGTTTTAAGGTAATAAAATACATAACTATTAATAGCTAATTCTCTTCTTTTATAATAATCGACAATGAGATACTATTTAGCCCGTTTTCCTCAGGTAGGTACAACTACGTTAGCACAACTGGTTGTGCTATTGGCATTTTAGACCAGTTGCGTTTCAGGCGACTTGTATTTTTCGACTAATTGATACTTAGACAAGCTGGGTTTTAGACCGGAAGCGTTTTAGACAAGGTGCGATTTAAACCCAGTGACCAGCTGCGTTTTAGACCAGTGGCTACTTCTACCAGTTGCGTTTAAGACGAGATGATTGTAACCCACTCGAGCGCGTCAGATTAAGCTAGGGGAGGCTAGTTACATACTTACAAATTCCTTCAGCCAGTAGGCAGCTTTCAATATCGGTGGGTGCACAAATTCAAAAAAAATTGCTCTGCGAATTTACACCTATGCGTCAGATCAAGATAATGTAGATTAATTACTAGCTAACGAGTGTCCATTTTGAAAATCTCGCGATTGAAGCTGAACCTTAGGGCGTGGGAAACTTGCAAAGATGTGTCTTTATTTACTCGAATGCGGTCTTTTTATGTTTATTTTGGAGTTAAATAAACTATAATAACTGAAACACATTAGACAAGACCAAAGTAATTCAAAACTTTAATTAAGATGGATGATACATGTATTTATTTATTATTATGCTTTGTATATGTCTCCCTCACCACCAAAACTGTAAACTTTATACACCATTATTCTTTCTATCATATTGTGACCTACCAATTTCAATAGGTTTCCGCGACGCTCGAGTAACTACATATTTAGCTGCGTGGCCTCCCTAACTATAATATACTATACTAAGTTTATGTATATAACCAGACTAACTGACAGGATCACTGCGGCTCCAACCCTGTCATGTTTTAAGTCTTTCCTCAGATGTTGGCTTATTGACTAGACATTTTATAGTTAAGGAATTACTCTCTGGGTTCACTTGTATTTACGTTTTAATTCATACTGTTTTATCATAAGAACTCTTTTATCTTTAACTGAATTTGCTAGAGAGACAAGAAACTTCTTCCAGTGAAGCGACTATCATCTGACCACCACAATCCAATGGTGATATCGAAGCGATGCAGTTAGGCCAGTTGTTGGACTTTTTGAAGCTCCAACTACCCGTAACGATTGCCATAGATGTTCGCGTGGCAACCAGGACCAACGGCTTAACGTGCTCTTCGAAACACGACCACTACGAGCAGACTAATGCCAGTACCCATATTCATGCATACATATATTTGCACAGAGCGGGGATCGAACCCACGCGATACATAATTCTTGCTATTTGGTTGATTCTGTGCAAACGCTGTTGGAACGATGAAAATAATCAAAAATAGTAAACCAGTGGAGTTTCCCACATAAATGGCATAGCTCACCTTTTAGATAGTCATGTAGACTTTTCCTGATGAGAATACCAATGTTTTAATGACTTACCTAAGCTGACGCCTTCGCCAGTTTAGCCTTATTCTTAGGGTATACTATACATTAAACTTTCCTTCTTCATCATTGCGTTAATCCCAGTCGCATCCGAAGCTTGCAGCTTGGAGTCTGGGGTACGCTTTACCAGTCTGGATTAGACTCTATTCTGTGATTAAACACGTACTATTATAATACTATGAGGCCTTGTTATATGTTTTCCAATTACATATATTTCAGTTCTGTGCCTTTTCTTACCTGTGGCTTTTATATTATTATCTTCATCGTAGATTGTATATAGTGTATTCAAAGTTTATGTTGTATACCTTCCGTGTACTATGTCTATGGTCGCAATAGGCCGAGCGTAGGCCAGCGCAAGCGTTGCGTCGGCAAATACTCGCAACGCAAATGCTACATGTCCAGGGACGGGGACATGCTAATGTTTCTGCGAGGGTACTACTACCCGAAACCTTAGCATGGACCTACCCTACCCATCCTTCTGAGGGGTAGGGGGACGTGGTTTTGAGGGAGAGCGCAAGTCGTGTAGATCCTCAAAGCAAGTCTGGTGGACTATCCTTCCCGAGGTTGTCATGTCCTGTTCTTTGTCTATTTCACAAGAAATAGACGCAACAGAAACCTCCAGGCGCATAATATTGTTTATTTATGTAATGGTTTATTTATATACTATAACAACTTATATATGTATCTATCCTTTATTTTATTTTTCTTTATATATCTATTAAATATATGTATCTATTCATCAGATATATTATATAAATGTGCCGAACCATGGCGGCCTAAAACCACACCCCGGTAGACATTGCCGTGGGGCACTAAATTGCCTCAGAAAACTGTACCACACGCACCTAGGGCAGGTAGTGTGAGTAAGCCTCTGCTCCAAACAAAAAATGTCGACACAGGAGAAAGAAATACTACCCCAGGAGGGTACCGCTTGCGGAGAATCCCTCACTGAGCCTACCAGCTCGGTCTGCCCTTCGTATTCTGGGGGGGGCACCCTGTGTTCAGGAAAGGGCGCAAGCCTGGACCTGTCCAGCCTCTCGGAGGCTATCCCTAAAACAGACGCCACGAGCGTCATACAATGGACCGTTGTTGGCCACAAGCGCCCTTGCAAAAGGGATGCTCAGCCAAAAGCGGCCACTACCAAAAAAGGGCTCGGCCGAACAGAACGCAGTCGCCCCAACAGGCGCGCGAGAAGTGAGGTCTTGCAACCTACAAAAACGACAACAGGGTTGGGTGCCGCAGCAGCGGAAACGCAGCGCGAACCCACACCATCAACCTCAAAGGGGACGGCAGTAGCCACAGCTCCCCCACCACCACCCAAGAAGAACAAGAGGAAACCCAGAGGTGCCCGAGGTCAACGGAACGCTGCGATGGCTCCCAATTTTCCTGAAAAGGAACAAAAGGGGGCAGGGCCCGCCCAGAACGAGCGAGTTTCTTCGAAGCGCGCTCGTCTGGATGATACCCGGTCCCCCAGAGGGGAAGCCAAACGCGCGAAAACTGACCCGCGCACCAAGCGGACGGTAAGCTACGCGGATGCCAGTCAGTCGCATCTGCGAGTAGCGGTCACTACCGTTCCGCCAAGGGACTTCACCAAAAATCAGGCAGACCAGCTTAGGGAGGCCATTGACGACAGCATCCTGCAGTCGGTGTTGTCGTCAACGATTTCGGGTGCGCAAGCTCCATCTTTCCGCGGACGACCCTTCCTATTGGAAGGCGTGCTGGCGATGTGGTGTGAAGACGAAAATGCTCTTACCTGGCTTGAAAAAGCTGTAAGAAGCATAACGTCCCCGATACCCGAAACCACCTTGGCCGTCATCAAGCAGTCCGACATGAAGAAGCGACTGAAAGCAGGGCTTCTTCTCCACACCCGCATCACCGAAGCCGTAACACTACGCAGAGTGCTTTGTGCCCAAAACCCTTGGTACAAAGTAGATACCTGGCAGTGTTACGACATGACAGTGGACGACCAAACCACCGACCCGAACTCCAAAGAGAAGGTGGTACACTTAATTCTGGGAATTCCCGAGGACCAGAAAGAGGCGATAACCAGGAGAGACCGCCGAGTTGCCCACATGTCGGGAAGTGGGTATATTCGCTTCTTCGCCCAAGAAGAAGCGCAGGCCGGGGAAGAAACAGCGGCAGCTACAGCTCAAGAGCCAACAACAGAGGCTCCTCGAAAGAGTAAGAGCGAGTTGGAAAGTAGCTCGCCGCTGAAACAGGGAGGACACATCAGCGATGATTATGATGATGACGTCCTTAACAGCCCCTGATCCCATAAACATCATCCAAACCAACCTCCAGCACAAACAAGCAGCAACGGTCACTCTACGCAGAGTGCTGGAGGTAACCAAAAAGACCGTAGCCCTAATCCAGGAGCCCTGGATAAATAAGAACTATATCTGCGGTCTAAATAACATAGGCGGTAAGTTAATACGAGATACGACGGTTGAAAAACCGAGAACCTGCATCTTCGTACCTAACGCTATAAACACCACTTTGCTTAACCAATTCTGTTCTAGAGATCTCACCGCTGTGAAAATCCATTCAGATAATGCAACCATCCTAGTACTAGCTTCAGTGTATATGCCGGGCGAAGGTGAACCACCTCCAAAGGAGCTGGCCGACCTGGTACAACACTGCGAGGCTCACACCTGGGACTTAATCATCGGCGCAGACTGCAATGCTCACCATCCTCTGTGGGGAAGTAAGGACGCGAACAAGAGAGGTGAGTTACTAACCGAATACTTATTCCAAACCAACCTAAACATTATGAATATAGGTACGGAATCTACTTTCGTAACCTCATGGTGTCAAACCATAGTAGATATCACATTGGCAACACACTCGGCAGCAAACCTCATTAAGGGTTGGCATGTGTCAAAGGAACCATCCTTTGCGGACCATCGTCGAATCTGCTTTCAGATACAATGTAAACTAGCAGACCCTGTTCCATATCGTAACCCCCGCAAAACAGATATAGCACGGTACACAAACTCACTAAACAAGGCACTAAGTGATTCACAACTACCCGACACAACACTTAGTACAGATAACATAGAACACAACGTACATTCTATCACTGCAGCTCTGCTGGAAAGCTACGAGCCAGCGTGTCCTGTTGTAACACCCAAAGGTCCAGAAAAGAGCTCCTGGTGGGGGCCAGAACTCGAGCGACTACGTGGAGGCCTGAGAAAGCTCTACAACCGAGCAAAAAACACCAGAACCCCTGAGGACTGGAACAAATACAAAAATGCACAAAAATACTACAAGAAACGCATCAGGTATCGTAGAACTGAGGCCTGGCAGAGTTTCTGTAGTAGCATAAACTCGACAAACCAAGCCGCAAGAGTAAGGAAAGTCCTGGCCAAAGGTGAACTCAACCTCATGGGCTCACTTAAGAGAGAAGACGGCACTTACACCAATACGGAAAATGAAACCAGCGCAGTACTGCTGGAAACACACTTCCCTGGTTGTCAAGTCACACCATCCATCGAGTCCATTGACTGGCCACCAGAACACTATAGTGTACCAACAACCCAAGAATGGGAAATCGCAGACAAGGTAGTAACTGCAGACAAAATAGAGTGGGCCATAAAAACCTTCAAACCCTTTAAGTCTGCAGGGCTGGATGGAATATTCCCAGCACTACTACAATGGCAACTGACAAAAATAGCAAAATACCTACTTCCAATCTACAGGGCCTGCATTGCCTTCAAATACATACCCAGATTATGGAGAGAGGCAAAAGTAGTCTTCCTACCAAAACCAGGTAAGGAGGACTACACACATCCCAAATCATTCAGGCCCATCAGTCTCACATCATTCCTCCTCAAAACGTTGGAGAGACTAGTAGATCGATACCTAAGGGATGGAACACTAAAAGACAACCCACTACATCCTCAGCAACATGCATACAGGAAAGGTAGATCAACAGAGTCCGCACTACACATGGTAGTGCACAAGATAGAATCGGCTATCACAAATAAAGCCTCAACACTAGCTACTTTCATAGATATAGAAGGGGCTTTCGACAAAACGGTACACAGCAGCATCAACGAAGCCTTACGGAAGCGTAAGGTAGAACCAGCCATAAGGGACTGGATCACTCAGCTGATAAGCAAAAGAGCAGTCCAGATAGTGATGAGTAACACCACCACAAGAGCAAAGGTAGTCAGAGGATGCCCCCAGGGAGGCGTCCTATCACCACTCTTATGGAACATAGTAGTAGACAGTCTTCTAAAGAGACTAAATGAGAGAAGATACACCACCATCGGGTATGCGGATGATCTTGCAATACTAATAAGCGGAACGGCTGAGAACGTGCTATGCAAAGTCATGCGCTCAGCCCTTCAGATTGTGGAAGAATGGTGCGAAGAACACCGATTATCAGTAAACCCGAAAAAAACAGAACTTATCCTTTTCACCAACAAAAGAAAGTTACCAGAACTCCAACTACCAAAACTATTTAATACCAAACTAGCCCTAACAACTCAAGTTAAATATCTGGGCATCATACTTGACAATAAGTTGAATTGGACTAGCCACATAAATGCTAAAATGAAAAAAGCCTGCATTGCATAACTTTTTGGCAATGCAGAAGACTCGTTGGTAAGAACTGGGGTCTCAACACAAAGATAACACTTTGGCTGTATACGGCAATTATCAGGCCTTCTCTAACCTATGGATCAGTTGTATGGTGGCCCAGAACAGAACTGATCACTGTGAAAGAAAAGCTCCAGAGTCTACAACGCCTAGCGAGTACAGCAGCCACTGGATGCATGAGAACCACTCCATCAGCCGCACTAGAGCACCTCCTAAACCTGAGACCGCTGCATCTAATCATACAGGAGGAGGCCAAGGCAGCAGCCTTAAGACTGAAAAGTAATGGGCTCTGGAAAGAGAATACTGGAACAAAGCATTCAAAAATTCTACAGGGAATCCTAAAGAAGATACCACTTCTTGAGGCGCCCGTAGACAGAATACCATGTCACCACGTCTTCGAAAGGAACTATCATATCCAACTTACTGAAGAAAAAAGAGACAGCTCTGGCGTCAAAGAAGTTAGGATATACACAGACGGCTCTAAAACCACATATGGTACCGGAGCAGGCGTCTTCTCGAATGACCTAAACATCAAAATAACAACCACCCTGGACAAGCTAAGTACAATATTCCAAGCTGAATGTATTGGCATAACGAGAGCGGCGGAGACGATTGCCGCCAGAGACGTCAGAGATCTAGATATAAAGATCATATCAGACAGTGCATCCGTACTCCAAGCTCTGAAAAGCAACACCATAACCTCTGTCCTCATATTGGAATGTCACAATACACTCCAATCCATTGCAAACACAAACAAGGTCACGCTGCAATGGATAAAGGGACACAGCAACTCCCTCGGCAACGACGCAGCCGATGAATTGGCCAAGAGAGGATCAGGGGCAACAGTATATGGACCGGAACCAATACTACCTATACCTCAAGCACAGGTCAAAACTTGGCTGCGGAAAAATACGGAAGAAACCCATCAAAAAGATTGGACAAACATTGAAGGATGCAGGCAAACAAAGAATGCAGTTCCGGTAGCATCAAAAACGTTTAGCCGAAACCTCATTAGATTAAAAAGGGACCAGATCCGTAAAGTCATAGGCATCTTGACCGGTCACTGTCCCCTAAACAAGCATCTATTTACAATAGGTGTGACGGACAGCCCCCTGTGCAGAGGTTGCATGGGGGCAGAAGAAACGCCACATCATGTGCTTACAGAGTGCATGAGCGTGGCCGAACAACGGGCGAAATTCCTCCAGTCACCAGCGTCTCTCCGGGAAGCATGTGGAAACCTGAAAAGGCTGCTGGCTTTTTGGGAAGATCTAGGTTGGTTGGAGTGAGAGGTAAGATGATACGCACAATGGCCCAATCAAGAGGCTAAGTGCGGAACGGCCCAGGTAAACTAACTAACTAACTAACTATGCTACATGTCCACACGTTCGGCATTTGGGTATTCTACTGACTATATATATAGGTAGTCATTATATAGTTAAAACCACGGAACAGGTTAAAACGCTAAAACGATAAGTTTTAAGGCATAGACATAGAATACATAATACACTAGGCGTAGACAGAGAAGAACAACGTAGTGTATTCAAAGTCTTTGACACTATAATAGGCAAGTGATCACGAGTGACGACGGCAAGCGAATGCCAAAATGTCTATGATGATGTCCTATATACTCTGTGATATCAACTGTCATGTGCCTACGGGCCGCATTTTTATAATTACTTTTAATCCAACTTTACAATATTTAAAATTAGATGAGTGATTCTAGCATAAACAGCATCAGTGGCACAAAACAAGATGAAAACGATGAAAATGTTACGAGTGCACAAAATTTCGATTCTAATGAAAATCCCCAAACAGAGGAGCAATCATTGGAAAACAAAAATAAAATGACTGCATCTGCAGCTATGAGTGATATAGTTATAGATATAGAAAGTAAACTAGTGCTTGCTGGCAATAAAAAGAAAACCAAATGGCTTAATAATCAACAGTTGCTGATTAAGAATTTTTTGAGAAGGAGTATCACAAAATCACAAACTCTTAGGCAACAGAGGGGCTTGAATAAGGAAAGGAAAATGAGCACCTGGAAACACTTTTGTTAGTAGTATTATTGTAACTAAGTACAACATTAAATAATAACAAATCTTACTGTTTGTACTGTTCATCGATGGCACTTAATGGAACTTACTTTTTTATGTGCCACTTAGGTGGCAAACAAGCAACTTGCGTATTTAATCAGATACCTAAATCTTTGAGAATTTCTTGAGGCGAAACCTGTCAGGTTAAAAAACTGTGGAAAACAGTAAAAGTGTCTTAATTAAAAAGAAAACATACATTAGGCTATTCGGGTCCTTTAGGCGGGGCGTGAAAAGGCATCTAATGAGGCCGTCAAGCTGAGTGCCACCACTGTTAACATGGTAAATGTTTACGATGGTGACCCTCTTTCCGAGACTTTGCCTTTAGCTTAACATCAGGCGAGGTGAAGTCAAATTGACGTGTCCTGTATAAAAAATAAAAATTAAAAAATTTGCCTAGGTCGTCGATTCTTCCCAATACTGCTTAATATGTTAGGTTGTTCTGAAAAAATTTGCCTTGCCAAATAAAATATTGCATATCTAAACTGAAACTACGAGTATGACTTTTCATTAAGTAGTTGAATTTCCCAAAAAAGTGAAAATATAAACAATCAAATTCAATTCAAATATATAACGTTTTAGATTCCTCATTAAATTTAAAAAAAAACTTTTATTTAAACTATATACATGTAAACAGTTGTTTATAGTATCATTTGTAGTTAATTCTGTACCATAATGACGTTAATAGATCTCTAAAAATACTAAAAAACTTCAAATAGCTTCACCGAAAAAAAAACATAACATTGCCTCGTATTTTTTTCATTTCTTCATCATGTTTTCTATTCGTGTGAACATAATGACCAAGAAGTATACTACATCAAAACCCTCGCGTGTAATGGTACAATAATTATTTCCTTGACGGTATACATAAATACTTTAACTTTTGTCATTCTAGCCTTTGGTGGAGATTCTCGCGTTTTTAGGTGGGGACGTGGTGGAGGTGGTGCACTTAATCCAGATTCCAGAAACTCTTTCATCTTGTTGGTGATGGTAATTTTGATAGTTATGTTTCTCGTCACTGCTCTCTGGTTGGTGATTGTATATCGAACGTACGTTCTTATTATTATGATCACTGGTAAAAAAGTATACGTAGTAAATATGACGTAGAACACAGTATATTACTTTATAATATTATAGTGTAGGTCAAATATTACCCACACATCACTTCACTATTTTAGGAATTTGATCCACCCATTTTTTGAAGTTAATACTATTCCCTGCTTGCTTAGAGTCTAGTGTCACACCATCCAATTTTAATAGACAAACCGTCTACTTTACTTGCCTGGCGCTCTCAAAACCTTAGTAGTTCACAAGCATAAAATATACATAGTTACATATGTTTCATGTTAACAGAAAATTTGAAGAAGTCAGCCTCCGTGGCGTAGCGGTTGTGAACGCGGCCGCTACGGGTTCGATTAGTGCAAATATTTGTATGCATGAATATGGGTATTTGATATTTTCTGAAGTTTACGCGAATGTCACTCATTGAAATAAAACCACTTTTTACGGATTCTATCGCGATATATTTGTTATTATTACTTTTTAAGCCGACGTTTCGGCTGCTTTGCAGCAGCCATTTTCGCGGTGTGACTCACGATGGTAGTTGTCACATAGTTTGAAGTATAAGTTATCTCAAAATACCCGAATCATGGTGAATTATTGGTGTTCATATTTACGCAGAATGAGCTCACTGTGTTGTTAAGTCTTGCTGGATTTTGCTGCTTACTGGGTTTGATTAAGTGGATGACTGGGTCCCAAGCTGGTGGTACGGTCCATCCATCCTCTCTATTAAAATTTGGGTGTTTTTTAATTTCAATAGCCTCGCGGATCATTCTAGGAATATATCGGTGTTCTTTGGCGAGTATCTGTGGTTTATCAAACCTTAGGTAATGGTTGGTTCAATCAACACATACTACAAGCCACCAACGAAGATAAGTCAATTTTTACCATCTGTCAAGTGCCAACTACCTCTACAAGATGCAGGGGTCTACAAAATAGACTGTGACTGTGGGCTCTCATATATTGGTCAAACCAAGCGAAGCATTGGCACTCGGGTCAAAGAACACATAGCTGACATAAAACACCAACGCTCATCAAAGTCAGCTGTATGTGAACACGCGCAAAAAGGCACCAACCATTACCTAAGGTTTGATAAACCAAAGATACTCGCCAAAGAACACCGATATATTCCTAGAATGATCCGCGAGGCTATTGAAATTAAAAAACACCCAAATTTTAATAGAGAGGATGGATGGACCGTACCACCAGCTTGGGACCCAGTCATCCACTTAATCAAACCCAGTAAGCAGCAAAATCCAGCAAGACTTAACAACACAGTGAGCTAATTCTGCGTAAATATGAACACCAATAATTCACCATGATTCGGGTATTTTGAGATAACTTATACTTCAAACTATGTGACAACTACCATCGTGAGTCACACCGCGAGAATGGCTGCTGCAAAGCAGCCGAAACGTCGGGTTAAAAAGTAATAATAACAAATATATCGCGATAGAATCCGTAAAAAGTGGTTTTATTTCAATATGGGTATTTGCTTTAGCCTGGTTGTGCCTCGAAGAGCACGTTAAGCCATCGGTGCCGGTTGCTATACGAACATCTATAGCAGTCGTTACAGGTAGTCGGAGCCCTTAAAAGTCCAAAGCCTGGTCTAACTGCAATCCTTCGATATCGCCTTTGGGTTGTGGAGGTCATATGGCAGTCACACCACAGAAAATATCGAAGTCCAGCCAAATCAGCAGTTAGACTGGTAAAGTGGAGCCTGGACTGCGACTAGGATTAACGCTAAGAGGAAGAAGAAGAGTGAAGGCCCAATAGCCCAATCATATGCGTAAATAGTAACTTTTCAAATTTCAGCAATATTAGCGCTTTGAAATAAACAAAATACTTTACAGTTTTTTTGCTATTGATTTTTTGTATGTATTGATAAAATAATTAATATTCTCTTATTTACAGACCGTCTTTGTTCGAGTTATTTGCCAAGGCTTCACTTTTTCTTTTACTCCAAGCTTCGTAAGTTAATGATTCGTATAATAATATTATCAGAATGAAATGCAATTAAGCATTTATTATGCTAACTTTTTAAGTTCGAAATCGATGTTTAAAAATGGTTGAAAATCATTCATTGTTTCCAACAGTTCGTAACAAAGTTGGTAGATGGCTCCACCGTTGCCCTGAAAGATGGATATAAAGAGAAGATAAATTTGAAGTGATGCAGGTGTGGCTTAATAGCTCAGTTGTTAGAGCATTCCCTCTGTAAGGGAAAGGTCGTGGGTTCAAGCCTCACTTGAGCGCTTCTTTTTCCCGATGTATTTCGAATATTATCAAAGACTCAAATCACATTTTCTTTCAATAACAACATAAACTGTAGGTAGGCAGAGTTGCTAGCACCCACGTTTCGCCAGTTTATTTTTAGGTCCCAATGTAATAGGTGGCGAGCCTATTGCCATTAACCGGGCACTTATAAACCTGCGATAATACACACATAACTTCGAAAAGCATCGAAAAGTCCTTGGTGTGTGCGCCATGGTAAACCTGGGATCGAACCCGAGACCTCGTCTCAGCAGGCCATTACCCATACCACCAGGCTTTTTCAAATACAAATACAAATACAAATACAAATACAAATACAAATACAAATACAAATACAAATACAAATACAAATACAAATACAAATACAAATACAAATACAAATACAAATACAAATACAAATACAAATACAAATACAAATACAAATACAAATACAAATACAAATACAAATACAAATACAAATACAAATACAAATACAAATACAAATACAAACACAAACACAAACACAAACACAAACACAAATACAAATACAAATACAAATTTATTTATTTTGCGAAAATGGGTAATATCAATATTATATCAAAATAAAGCTGATCACTAAAACTTGTAGCAAAGTTGTAAACAGAACTGGATCCACTGGATCTGTTTATGTTAACGTATTCGTGAATGTTTCTGCGAATGAATGAAATATCATAAGGTGTCCCTAACTATCCCATTAATTTATGTTTGAATTTTTGTATCTAATAATTGAGTGGTTGAATAATTTTTCAGTGGAGGCATGATGGCTGTACATTATATAATAATGTGTATACCAACTTCGCGCAGGCTACCGTGGAGTATCGTAATATTGGTGTTAACGGTATTTTTATAGTACATAACTGTTGCATAATAATGGTTCTTAAAATACGAGCCGTAGGCGAGAGTTTTTATAGTATCATACGAGTGTTTTGAGATTAAAATTATGTGCAGTTTCATACACTAGTTTATATAATCTCATGTAATTATTTCTTTTATTGCTTAAACTTACAGAAAAGTTGAGCGCCAAAATCCATTTACGTGCATGCGCGTTGCGCAACGTGCACAGAACAGAAGAAATGCATTGATACCTCTTTGTGTCCAGCTGAAGCTGTATCGTAATGCAAAAAAGTTACCATTATGATACTAATTTCAAATTTTATTTTGATACTCTATGCGTAAAAGCGAATTAAAGTTTTTTTTTAATGTTTACATTTCAATATGAGAATAGATAAAATGCATTAATTACTATTATCCTCAAGTTACAGAATTTTATGTACCAATAATTATGGGTTACTTTAATTTGAAACAAAACATCTTACAGGTTTTCTTCATGAGCATATTGGCGTCTATAATTACGTGCCGTTACAGGACAGAAATTGTACTCTATGCCTTTATTAGCACTTTTGTAGTTATACTCCTGTGTACAATACTAGCTTGCAGCAAAGTAAGTAAGCCAGTTTAGTTTATCGTATTTGACCAGTTAACTGTTCATTAAGTTTTTTGGAGCCTGGAGTCTGCTTATTCTGTTTAACCTGCGGTAGACAAAAGCCTGAATCAGAAGTACGTTCGTCAATTAACAGGTGTGCCGGCTTGCACCTGAGATAAACTGTGAATATCTTGGGGGATACTTCACCTACAGTGTTATAATAATAAAGTAAAATTGGTGATGATGATAATATTTATTATGATAATAGTAACGTCTGTAGTTAACAATCCAATAAACCCCATATTCATAAGTAAAAAAGTCTAATATGGCGCTGTCGTTTAGAAAAGCTTTAGGGCGTATCGGATACTCAAAAGCAGTTTGTAAAAACGCTGAATAACACCAAGCGAGTTTGTGAGAAGCCCCACTTGTTAATTGCACTGCGTCGTCGCAACGGTTCAGGGTCATTCTTAGATTTTTTAATCGAATAAAATTATAGCAATAAGACAAATTGCTTTAAATTTCTAAGAAAGCCTCAGCCTTTACAAGCAGTTTTTTTTATACCACTTAGGTGGCAGACAAGCACACGGCCCACCTGATGGAAAGTGGTTACCGCGGCCTATGGACGTATGCAACACCAGAGGCGTTACACTCGCGCTGCCTACCCTGAAGAAACCTTCTAATGCCCCTCTTGAAGAACCCCATATTGTAGTCGCTTGAGAAAACCATGGCAGGGAGTTCATTCCACAGCTTGAGCGTACGTGGGATGAAGTTCCTTTCATACCGCACGGTGCGCACCGTATTCGGATGCAATGTGTGGGGATGAATTCCCTGTCTATGGCGAGCGGTGCGATGTTAGAATGTAGCTGTGGGCATCATGTCAAATAATTCATCTGAGCACAAACCATTATATAGGCGGTAGAAGACACACAGTGAGGCAAAGCCCCTCCTGAGGCTGAGAGGTTCCACATCGCCTGCGAGTATAGGACTGGCGACGAGCCTCAACGCACGTCTTTGCACCGAGTCGAAAGGGTCAAGCTGGCGTCCGGCAAAAAGATGACAGCAGTACTCCAGCTTGCGCATTTGGCAGCTTGTAGCTTACGACTATCCCTGTGTCAACGAGGCTTAAGCTACATATTATGTCGATTACTATTTATATTTCATATTTTTTCTTTGCAGTTTGACTTCACCAGTTTCTGGATATACTTCATTGTGTTATCAACGGCTTTCACAGTGGTCGCCATTTGCATTCATCTTGGTATGATATATGCAGGCACTTATATGAAATTTGGGCACGTTCTGATTTTGTGTATAGCTGTTTCTTTTCAATCTGTGGTATGTATTAGTAGTTGACCTATTAGTACATTATGTTTTTTACCCGTATGGCGTTTTAGTTCTAAGCTTTTCTCACCTGCAAACCGATATAACTGCTGATTCACAGATGAGGCTGGCTCTCCTCCTAAGTACATTAAAAAGGTATACTTAACAAAATAGTTTACTCAAATTTCTCCATCCGACAGTAAACATACAGTCAAAGTGCCTGCTAGACGGCAATAGACTCGCCCCTTAAGAGGACTTCCTAGCTAGCTAATAATCCTGAACCTCTCATTTGAACGCCACTATTGCCGTCACCCCCATGTCACTTCTGTCCCCGTAGAGTGCGATAAGGATAGCCGCAGCTCAGACCGATTTTATCAGAATTTTTTTGGGCAAAATTGAGATTTCGTATTTCCCGTTTTTTTCAGCGAAAACTACGCCGATTTAAATATTTTTGACACCATTTTATTAGGAAATAGCGTATCCATGTTCCTGTTATTTTTTATAACGTTAAAACCTTTTCAAATTCGTCAGGTAGTCCTCCAAACATACCAGTAAGAATTAGTCATTTTTTATCATCTTTAGACGATTATATTTTCTTATTTTTAACCTCCGACGCAAAAATGACGGGGTGTTATAAGTTTGACGTGTCTGTGTGTGAGTGTGTGTGTGTGTGTGTGTGTGTGTGTGTGTGTGTGTGTGTGTGTGTGTGTGTGTGTGTGTCTGTGGCATCGTAGCACCCAAACGGAGGTACCGATTTGGATTTAGTTTTTTTTGTTTGAAAGATATATTAGTCGGGAGTGTTCTTAGCTATGTTTGATAAAAATCGGTCCAAGATGGCCGCTGCCACAACATGTTGGAATCACCAAAAAGTTGAAAATAAATGAATAAATTTTAATTCAACGGTTGCCATGTCGGGGAACCTTACGATATAAAGGAGTAC
Organism: Eilema sororculum; assembly: GCA_914829495.1. Taxonomy (NCBI): domain Eukaryota; kingdom Metazoa; phylum Arthropoda; class Insecta; order Lepidoptera; family Erebidae; genus Eilema; species Eilema sororculum. The sequence continues at coordinate 9,724,606 of OU618532.1, forward strand.
TTAATCACTTAATCAGTTACAGTCCCCCGACATGGCAACCGGTGAATTAAAATTTATTCATTTATTTTCATCTTTTTGGTGTTTTTGTGACGGGATTTTTTTAATTTTTAATTTATACTGACTGTCGACAAAAATAAAATAACAGGGACAGAAGATCTTGATTTTACGAAAACAAAAATATTGTTCTAGAAGCAATATTGAGGGAGGAAAAAGGGGAGAACGATACTATGTAGAAACAGTTGCTAGGAAGTCCTCTTAATACGTGAGACCGAAACGTGGTTGTTAATACAACTCTGCCTATTTATAGGCGTGAGTATATGTATGTATATATTAAATTAATTTCACCACTCGTGATAGTTTTTTTTTTTCTGTTAGAGAAACATATTATTATGCAAATTAGCTTAAGTTTTTATAGATAATTTAATTTTATTCACAGGGATTGGTAATGCAGCTACAGATGATAATCGGTGGTAAAAGTATAGAAGCAACGGATGATGCACACTCACTGGCCGCTTTCCTCTTATACATGTCTATAATGAACATTTTTCTTAATATGGTCCAGATATTTGGCATTTCAGATGACTAGCACAAAGAACTGCCAGTAGTGTGTGATCTTAACGATGGTCTATAGACAGAATGATATGGTGATTCACCAGATGATTCTAAATCAGTAAGTGTTTTTATTGTAATCATTTCGGCTGTATGCTGTGTGTTATGTTGAGTGACTCTTCGTATCCACTATACAATATGTTTCCACATTGTGACATCAAATCAGAGAAACCAACCTTAGAAGATGACATGCGTATTCTCTACCATGGATGCCCAAGACCGTGCGAACTGTAAAATTATAAGCTGGAAAATGGACTACGTACTCAAGGTAGGAGTCTCGACTGGAACAAACTGCAAGATGATGATGATTATTAGTGACGTAAGACTCACACAATAACCAATCCCTTCGTACAAAACATTAAATAATTGTTTATCATGAATTTCTCAGTGGTCGGAAATAGTCTATTGACTTGCCTGATAGTCGACAATAAGCTCGCCTTGCTCCTTTTAGGATACTGTTTTACGTGAAATGTAAGTCTTTGGTTTCATAGAAAAGAGTTGCTGTTGCACAGTGTAGTGAATGATGCTTATTTCAAGAAAGTGCACTTTTATCATCTTCCTGTCGAGCACTAATGACGTTGAAGGAGCACAAACGAATAAAAAAGACAAGAAATCATGATAATAAAATGTCTAAGGAAAAATTTCATCACTTTCCTCAGTATTTACTCAAACAGTACTGTTAAGCATGGATTTGTATGTACGCTATCAGTGAAAATTGGTACTTGAGTTCTGTGCATCGTTTGTATTATTACAATTTTTAAACAAAAATCAATCTTTTATTTACTTACTCAAGTTTTCACAAAGATCTTCGGGACCTAAGGCAACGTCGTCTATGAACCAATACATCATTTTGCTGTTTGATGGACGAGATGATGAGACAATTCATTGTTCCTCGTATCTTCTACTACAACATAACGTAAATGCCTTTAATATTAAATTATATTTTTTTCTAGGACCAAACAGTTAGTATTAGGATCGCAGCCCTTATTTTTCAGTCTGTAATATAACATTTAAATCCTACGGAAAATCGATTATTATTCTTCCCCTTTCAACATTATTCTTCTATCTTGTAATTCTAACGTTGCAATTAAATCATAATAGGCTTACCCTCTATAATATGCGACGAAAAGTTACGTCGACCAAAATGTGAAGGTTTGTAAGTATGTATAATAAAATAAAATCAGTGCCTACCAGCCTCGGCCCTACATTGTGTCTACTCCAACGTACATTTACCTGTACTTGAATTTGGATTACGGTGCCTGCAAAAACGATGCCGTAGACAAAGGGTTGTCTTTTCACGGTGAGGGTACAATCCACCGCATTAGTCTTATCGCGTGCTTGTTTTAATTACTCTAGATTTTGTGGACTTAACGTAACAACAGCGTTGCATTCTAATACATTTTGCAAACAAACGTCGTGCCTTTTGTATTTTCGTTTTAATTAAGTCGCACTGTTCAGCTCGAATTGTAAACTGCTTTACTCAAATAGATTTGAAATTAATTAAAACAAGGACAGTAATAAAATAGTATCCAGAGTAGTAAAATTTTATTAGAGAATTATTGAATGCGCTATGAACATAGTACGCTTGTCCATGGAGATGTATTGAATGGGTTCCTAATAACGTGTGTTCTAATATTTGCCTTACATTGAATTGTTTACAAAACATTTGATAGCCTTTTTTTTACCGTGGGGGAAAATCCTTCATGGGTGTTATGCCGGACTCATACCGACTAAAAACCCCCACGGTAACGCCCAGCAGCCTATGGTTGGGAGCCCCGGGCAAGCCCTCGGAAGGATGTCCCAGGGCTCCCAACAGACCCACGGCTACAATGCAGCCTCGTCTGGGGGTGGTTCGGGTGCTATCCCGCGTCTATGGGGGGTTTTCGGGTACTATTCCGCTTCTAAGAGGGGGAGGGGGCATGCGTGTGTCCGTCACGTCACGCTGCCGTCATGGGCCTGCTTCTGTAAGGACGGTGAGCAGCCAACTCACCGTCCTCAGGCCTCCAGTCATGGAGGCTGATGGTCTTCGGCGAAGACACGTCGGCGGCGCCCAAGTCGCCGACTGCGGAACTCGGGTGGGAGAGTTCTTCCCCGCTCTCGCCCCGCCGCCTCTTTCACGAGCATGACCTGCTCGCAGAAAGAGGCGGCACAGTCCCACTTACACATTTGATAGCCTAGACAGGGACACGATTCTATTAGGAATGTGGCTTGGTAAAGAATGAGTACTAACCGAGTATGAGGCAAATTTTAGAACAAACGTTATTACGAATAGAAACTTTCAGTAAACGCTTGCAATATTAGAGAACTGCGGGTTTTGTGTACTTATCTTGTAAGGATAAGAACAAGAGCAAAAAATGTCTGTATCATAGAACGTACTCAGACCTAATTTTGCTCAGCAAGGGAAGCGTTTCATTTGAATGCAAACGTTATAGTTAAGTGCACAAGCAACTTGGACCGTTTCCATCTAATCTCTACCTGATTACCCTCACTTTTTGCCTGCACAGATTTGTGTCACAGCACTTACGGCGTACTCGAAAGATTTTTAACTACATTTTAAATTACCATACTGCAAAATAATAATTTGACAGCATCTGTGGCGTGGCGGTAGTGAACGTGACCCCTACGCATGAGGCGCGGGTTCGTTCCCCGATTAGTGCAAATATTTGTGTACATGCATTCATGAATATACCTGCATTGGTCTAGACGTGCCTCGGAGAACACGTTAAGCAACAATCGGTCCCGGCTGCCATACGAACATCTGTGGAAGCCGTTACGGGTAGTTGGGCCTGAAAAAGTCCATATCAGATGGCGGTTGCTTCACAGGAAATGTCAAAATTCAGCCGAACCTTGATGTTAGACTGGAAAATACGAACCCTAGGCTCCGAGCTGGAAGCTTTGGATGCGACTGTTTTTAACGCTGCGATGAGACAGAAGAATAATCTTATATATAAAATTCCCGTGTCACAATGTTCGTTCCCGTACTCCTCCGAAACGGCTTGAACGATTCTCATGAAATTTTGTGAGCATATTGAGTAGGTCTGAGAATCCTCGGCCAACATCTACTTTTCATCCCCCTAAATGGTGCAGCGGGAACGGGATCTGACGCCACGAGGGCAGGAAAAAATTGGCGGTACGAAGTTCGCCGGGACAGCTAGTATATGAATAATAATATTTAATCACCATTTCACATATTTGACAGCCTCTGTGGCGTTTTTTTTTTTTTTTTTATCGTGCGATAAACCCCCACAGAGCCGGTGGAGGTGGTTATGTCGGACTCGAACCGACTAAAACGCACGCCATCTTGGGTCCTTGGTTGCCGGAGGTGAGATTGCCAAAAGCATATCTCTCGCACCCCGACAGACCCAGGACCATCTCTTTCGAGATGGCCCCCTTCGGGTTGTGGGGACCAAAATGTCCCCATCTAGCCCCGGTTACGGGGAGGCGCACTTTGCGCCGCCGCCGCGGCCTGCTTCTGCTAGGGTGACAGGCGGCTCCACCGGTCACCCCCAGGCCAGCGCTCATGGAGGACGGAGGTCGTTCTGCGACCTCCGACGTCCGGTTCGCCTTCGCTCTGCACGGGCTTCCCGGGCCCGGAGTCTGGTCCGGACCCGACCGGCCGCCTCCTTCTCGAGCATTACTTGCTCGCAGAAGGAGGCGGCCGCACCCCAAGCGTTTGCGCATCGTACCATCGCTGTGAGCAATGTGACGAGTGTGAGGACTCCCACCCCTAGAGCCGCCACTAGGACCCGCCTCGGCGTGTCCCACGCCGGGCACTCGGTCAGCGTGTGCAGCTCTGTGTCCTCGCTCGCATCACAGTGATGGCACTCGGACGTTGGCTCCTTCCGGATCCGACACAGGTAACTCCCGAAACACCCGTGTCCGGTAATCACCTGCGTCAGCCGGTACGAGAGGCTGCCGTGTGTTCTCTCTAGCCATTCCTCCATGATGGGTCTTACCGCCGCTATTACGGCGTGCCCTGCGCTTGGTCGCCCAAGTCGTAGCTCCCATTCCGCTACCATGTCCCTGTGGAGCTGAGACCTCACGGCCCGAATTTCTTCGGGCTCGGGTTCCCGTCCCTGCTCCCGCGCCTCCTTACGATACTGATATAGCATCGAAAGGGCTCTCGCATCCAGGTTCCACGGTAGGGATCCGGCAAGGAGACTCGCCGCCTCGAAGGATATCGTGCGGTACCCCCTAATGGCCCTGCTGGCCATTGCACGCTGCGGTCCACACAGCAGACGCGCATTGTGGACCGTCAGGGTGTCCGCCCATATTGGGCACCCATATAGGGCCATGGACCGCACGACTCCCGCGTAGAGTCTCCTGCAGGAGTCATCCGGCCCCCTCATGTTGGGCAGCAGCCGCCCCAAAGCGGCAGCTGTGTCCTTCAATTTGGGGGCCAGTCTTCGGAGATGCTCCCCGAAGTTCCACCGGCCGTCTAGCACGAGCCCCAGATATTTCATCTGGGCCTTGATGCCGATAGAAATGTCTCCCACTATGAGGCTGGAATCCTCCGGTGGCACGCACCGAGGCCCATGAAAGAACATGGCCTCGGTTTTATGCAGAGCCACCTCGAGACCCAGCCGCCGAATCCGCTCCACGACTTGGGCAACCGCGGTCGTGGCCTTCAGGGTCGCTTCGCGGTATGTAGCCCCGCACGCCGTCACCAGCGTGTCGTCCGCATAACACGTGACGGCGGCACCGTCCGCGAGCTCACCGCGAAGCACCCAGTCGTAACCGATGTTCCACAGTAGCGGTCCCAGGACCGATCCCTGCGGAACACCGCACGACATCTCTCGCCGACCGAGCCCGGTCGCACTTGGGTAGACGACTGCTCTCTCCGACAGATACGCCCCGACTATGCGGCGAAGGTAGAGAGGCACCTCGTGATAGCCTCTGTGGCGTGGTGGTAGTGCACGTGACTGCCACGCAGGAGGCGCGGGTTCGATTCCCGCTCATTGCAAATATTTGTATGCATGAATATGGCTATTTGCATTGGTCTGGGTGTTTTTATGTATAATATTTATGTATTTACAAAAAAAAAGTATATAAGTATGTTTATCCGCATTCTAGATTCCATGACACAAGCTATAAAAGCTTACCATGGGTCTAGTTAGCGTTGTGTAGAATGTTGTGGAATATTTAATCACCATATAATAGTGCAATTTACCTAATGAAAACTAAACGGCACGTAAATGTATACAATACTGCATATTGTAAGCATATTGTCTTTTGTAAACCCTAGAAATAACTAAGTTTACTACTGCAGGAAAGACTTTTTGAAAAATGTTGCACTTACAGTTTTATGAGATTTTCAGATTTATGAAGTAGCGACACAGTATTTTCCACTTGGTGACTTGTAGAGTCGTATTATGTCATGAAACTTATACTAGAATCTCTTAAGTTACTCCCACGGATAGTTATAAAAGATATGATGTTTTTCAAGTTTTGGTCTACGCAAGTCTACGCAATGCTTAAATTTCGCAAAAGTTGTGGTTCCTTCTAAACTAGAACAGGGATCATTTGCGTGGTCAGTTGGTCAGGTCTCATATCTCTCAGGTGAATAAGGTAGAATAAATCATGCTAGGTAAATCTAATATTGTACAGCTCGTGCGAGTTAACATGGCACCTGGCCTTGCAAACAACCCTCCTCCCACTTCTCCGCGCGATGCCCCGCTCTCGTCCTGCAGTAGCGTCCGCATCACAGTGACTGTTGTACATTTTAATATCGTAGTTTTTATCATCAGATTTTGTAGAGTTTTGTTATTGTTACATTTGGAACATTTATATTGATTTATTTAATTGAGTTTTCGTCATAATTCTTTATAACATACAGATTTACTATGTTCTGTATTTATAATATTAGTATGGATTTCGTGGATTTTTCGAATTGAATTGATTGGATTATGAAGTATTCTTTTTTTTAATTCTCTATCTCTACCAAATTTCATCCAGATTCGTTCTACCGTTGTGTGGTTTGATTAAATACCGAACAAACATGCATCCACACTTTCAATAAATCTCATTATCAATATAGAATCTTATTACAACGGCGGTAATCATCACCGTAGTAAAAACTAAACTAATCAATCAATATAATATTATAAAAATAATGGATAGGACTTTTTCCCTCTTAGTATGCACGTGTACCTACTGTCATAATTTAAGCAGTAAACTACCACTGAAGGAACTGACGCTAATAAAATTATTATGTCCTTTTATAATTTGGCATGTTTAGTCACTTCTGTGATCTCTGATATCCTTTCCGATAAAAATAGCTTTAACCTGGTTTAATAATAAGGGGTGCGATACAAGAATGTGAAAATTGTACAGATAAACAATCACAATATTTTATTGGGATAGCATTTCATCAATATATTTATATTAATAATTTCATTTTTAGAAATAAATAATGTCTAGTAGTTTCACCAACAGTGATTTTATTGAATAAACCTGTAATACGTTATACTTTCAGCTTTACAACAATGTAAGTTTATCACAAGCTTATTATAAGAAAAACATGCCATGAATATTGTTTATTTTTTAATCTTACGATCAGAAATCTATTAATTATTTTAATCAATATTAAAGAATTTAAGTCATTTATCTTATAAAATATGGCGCTCTCGAAAATTCAAAATTTCTTTTGCAGTCAGTACTTTAAACGTCACTTGATTGAGCCAGGTGCCATGTTAACTCGCACGAGTTGTAATAATCTTGCGTCACAGTGATTGTCTGCAAACTCCTTCGAAACGACTGCTTGACCGTTTTTATGAAAATTTTGTACAAATTTGATAGGTCTGAAAATAGATCGTAAACTATTTTTTATCCTGAATATCCTATTTTTTATCAAGTTCTTATGGGTCAGTATTTTATGTGGGTATCAGATAAATACGCTTAGATTATATAACAAAAGTATCATTGTTTTTTTATTAGTTATCGGGATAGTTAATGTATTATATGTCATAGGTATTGTTTCGAGTTTCCGATATTTCGGCGCTCTCGGATATCAGAACAATATATAGGTACAACATGGCAAATTTCCCTATTTATACCTCAAATAATAATTAGAGACCATAACAGTTTTAGTTTAAAAATATGTCATTAGAGAAATAAGGCAGTGATAAGGTGAAAGAAGCGCTTCTTTTTCCCGATGTATTTCGAATTTAAAAGTTGGCATAAAAATTTCCTTAAAGTAAAAGAAGGGGTTTGGGTTAAGGGGTTAAGGTTGTACATTTTTGTCAATGATATGATGATACGACAGAGCTTTTTGGTTTTATTGTTTATCTGCCAATTAATGAAGGGCCAACACCAACTGTCATATTAGATGATGCACTGCCTACGGTTATAATTTTATATTTTCACATCTAGATGAGTCATACTATTGCGAATGAAGTTATTAATATAGAAAATAACAACAAAGATGATGGTAATGTTACGGGTGAGCAAAAAAAATATGATTCTACTCGGAGCAAAGAAACAGAAGTTAAATTATCTGAAAGCGAAACAAAAATTGTTGTGAAATACCAAAACGATTCCTTGATTAATATGGATAATATTGTAGACTCGTCAATAGTTTACAGAATTACAGTTATAGACACAGGAAATGTATTATTTCATAATGCTAGCAATATAAGATCCAACTGGTTCAAAAATCACCAGACACTGCTCAGGAACTTTATCAGACGGGGTTTAAGGATACCGCAAAATGTTCCACAACAGAAGTGTTTATTTCGCCAAAGAAAATTTAAGACATGGGCACAGTTCTGTTAGTATTTTTTTTATTTTCAATAGTAAATTAAACATTGAAGTTATCTTTTAGTAGAAGATAGTAGATAAGCTCTACCAAGTAAATTTTGCCAAAAAAATATCCACATGATCAGATTATCTTTTTTTGTTAAATGCGTGCTCACACCTCTGCCTACCCCTTTGGGGATTCCCAGGCATGAATATATGTATTTTCCCATAGCTTTACTCAAATTATGACCGGACCAATAAGTATGTCAGATCGGTATACTTACATTATTTTATTTGTTAGAAATTTCGTTCACTTAATGCTATATTTGTCTATTTCCACTATTATTTTAAATTTATTTAAAATGTATAAGAAGTTCTCTAAATTATTCACGTAACTTCTTCCGATTGCATTGCACTACGGATGCAATAATTTCACTTTTATCAATAAAGTCATTTTTATCAATTTGGATAGCGAAAAATCAAATTGAAATACGACAAACTTGTTCAAGCAGATTTTACACACATTTTGTTACAGGGCTACAAATAATGCCTACTTGTATTGTATCTTGTGGACAGCACAGTATACTTAAAGTCCAGTTAAGAGAGGACAATAATTTGATAATGATAAAAGAAAATGAAACGTATATTGGTTAAGGTGAGTAAAAAAAGTAAAATAAACTCGATTCAAAACACACAATATACCCATAATAGAATATTTATGTTTAGACGACTTAAACTCAAGAACATGGTAATTGACACATATAGCATTAACCAACACAAAATTACAGCGAATAGGGCATCATTTAGATGCATTCATTGTATTATATTAAAATGTTTAGACGGATACTATCAATATTCAATTGCGAGGCAATTCTCGCTAGGCGTGGACGAGGAACGAGCGATAATTCTTTCTGCGAACGTTTAGACGGAGCAACTTTTTTCTGTCCTTTCGAGTAGGTATCATATTATATTCGAGGCAAGAAACTCTCCTCAACTAAACGAGCCCTAACAGAGCAAACCAATAATGAAGGAATGAAGGATCTAAAAAACTTGCAGGGGCAGGCTTTGACGGTGCTCGATACTACGCGCGTTCTACTAGGCGCGTTTCGATGACGGTCCGTGCGTTAGGTGACGATGACACGAATTCCATGAATTTTGTTTACCCAAAAACTAATCAACATCGTAACAATATTAATTTATAAAAGTGTTTTAATAAATGTTTTTCAGCTTTAGCCGATTGGATATGGAGTGAAGAAGATGACGAAGAATATGAAATATTGGACTACAATCCTGAAACAAGAAATGATTTCGTGAGGCTGGTGATGACTATATTAGCAGCGATGTTTTTAACCACTGGTATTATCATACTGATTATATACAATACGTACGTTCTATATTTTTAATTTTGTTAAATAAAAAAGATCAAATCGGGGAAGTGTTAGAAAAGGGGCAGGTCAGGAGTACCCTAAACCGACGAGCATGCATGAAGAATGTAATGAGAGAGAATGAAGCGAGAGTAGCATGTCAGGATCGTAGCAAATGGAGATCCGTGATCTCTGCCTACCCCTATGGGAAGCAGGCGTGATTTTATGTATGTATGTATGTAAGTTTTACACAGATATAGCATCTTTTAGATCATCTAGATGGATATATAATGCGCGTCTATAGGCAGTAATGCGTGAGATATCTCTAAATTTGCAAACTATACAGCCATCCGTAACTGCTTATTACATGTGTACTTATTATAAAATAATGAATTTTACTTTCCAGACCATACATGTACAAAGCATTTAGTAAACCTTCAGCACTTTTGTATCTTTTCTCGATGTAAGTTACGTTTTTTTTTAATAATCATCTAATATTCAATAATATTACAGTGGAAACAAATTTTCGTTAAGTATACGAGTAATACTTTGTTTTTTTTTTGTAGTGGTGGCCTGTTAGTGGCATATTTCATTATGCTATGTTGCAAAGTTGGACACAGTTCTCCCTGCAATTACATCATTTTAGTTTTTACGGTAATTTTTTGATGAGATATTAATTTTAAGTAAAATATAAATAATTGGAAAAGCTATAATAAAAGCTATACTGTAAGTATTCAATTTATATCGAAAATATTGTAATCCAATGATCACATTGCACACGTTGCAACCGGAAACGGTGGGCACAGTGAGATTGAGGAAGAATTGACTTAAATCTTGAAAGAGACTGCTGTAGAATGATGTCCCTTCTGTATGTTATAGTCCCTGGACGCCAATTCAGCTACCACACCAATTTCGGTAAGTATAAAACTAACAATTTAAAAAACTAACGAAATATTTCCCAGGTGTTCTTTGCAAGTTTATTAGCAGCTATAGTAACATGCCGACACAATATAGATGTTATAGTATATGGATTGTTCTGCTCAACAACCATCGTGGCAGCATGTGTAGCACTGGCTACTACCGCAGTAAGTGGTCTAATTATGCTAAGAAATAATGCAGAAGGAAACTGAAATTAAAATTATTAAGAATGGAAATTTTAGTTTTTGAAAATTTTAAATGTCAATATTCAGAACTGGACTTAATCGCTTGGATGGCGGTCTTTTGCTTTTGCGGAAATGAGCTACCTGGACCTGTCCTTAATAGCTGAAAATCTCGTTCACATAACGGCATGTAGGTACTTTCATAATATAGATAGTATCGACCAACCGTCGTGTAAAATTTAGCCAATCCACCGCCAACGCTCACAGCGGCATCTCGCTCCTCTCGACTGATGCTCTTTCTTTAACTCGTCCCCCGCAACGGTACGCTTTCCTAACGCACGGTGCAACGATCATACTATAGACATAATATATTTCGCCTCGACTGCACGGATTATTCCATCCTGTCCTAAAAAAAATAAGAAAAAAAATTTCCAAACTGTTAGACTGGCTACGGTGATCGAACTGTTAGGGCAAAAAAATTCCAAACTGATTCCAAAAAAAGTTCCAAACCGACAAAAATTGTCCTAACAGTTCGACCACCCGAGTCAGTCTAACAGTTTGGACAAACAAATTCCGAATAGTTCGATCGTCGGAGTTAGTCTGACAGTTTGGAATTTTTTTGTCCTAACAGTTCGATCACCGAAGCCAATCTAACAGTTAGGACAAAAAAAATCCGAATAGTTCGATCGTCGGAGTTAGTTTGACAGTTTGGAATTTTTTTGTCCTAACAGTTCGATCACCGAAGCCAGTCTAACAGTTAGGACAAAAAAAAATCCGAATAGTTCGATCGTCGGAGTTAGTCTGACAGTTTGGAATTTTTTTGTCCTAACCGTTCGACTACCGAAGCCAGTCTAACAGTTAGGACAAAAAAAATCCGAATAGTTCGATCGTCGGAGTTAGTCTGACAGTTTGGAATTTTTTTGTCCTAACCGTTCGACTACCAAAGCCAGTCTAACAGTTAGGACAAAAAAAAATCCGAATAGTTCGATCGTCGGAGTTAGTCTGACAGTTTGGAATTTTTTTGTCCTAACAGTTCGATCACCGAAGTCAGTATAACAGTTTGGAAAAAAATTGTCCTAACAGTTCGATTATCGAACTACTGGTAGGACAGGATGGAATAAACGGACTGTACTCGATGCTGCTAAAAATACATTTAAACATCACATTATTAATGGTTTTACTATTTCAGTTCGACTTTACAAGTTTTTGGCTGTATCTGATCGTCAATTCCATGGGTGTCGCAGTCATTGCAATGACTGTCACTTTTGGTATGATGCTGACAGGATTGTATTTAAAACCTTTACAGATTTTCATAATAGGGATAACTGTTCTACTACACTCACTGGTACATATTACTTATTTTAATAATATTAAAATATATTTTGATAAATACCTAAATATTTACATAGTTTAGTACCTAAATAGATAAAAATTAATCGCTTAAATATAAGTACGCGTATAACTGACGCATGATCCAAATTGGATATTTATTTTTTTGTGTTCGTTGGTTCTTTCTTCTTTGGCCTCGCCTTTTCCCGTTACGCGGGGTCGGCTTTTCTGGTGCTGAGGCGCCACTTATTCCGCTGGTATGCGTCGTCATCTGAAAGCCCCAACTGCTTCATGTCCTTGCGAACATTCGACATCCACGTAGTTGGGGGCCTTCCCCTCCCTCTCTCCTTTGTAGCCATGGAAAGGCACTTTTTCACGACATGGTCGTCTGGTCTTCGCTGTATATGACCGTACCATCTCAGCCTAGACTCTGTGATTTTTTCTGCAATTTGTGCAACTTTAAAGGTACCTCTTATATGTTCGTTGCGCACCCTGTCTTTAAGCGTAACTCCGCCCGCCCAGCGCAGCATTCGCATCTCGGTCGTGTGTAGCTTCTGTACATGGCTTTTCTTCGCAGCCCATACCTCGCTGCCGTAGAGTAGAGCTGGTCTAACAGCTGTTTTATAGACCTTGCCTTTTGTTCTAATTGGCATTTTGCTATCACACAGTACTCCTGTAAGAGTACGCCATTTACTCCACCCACAGGTTGTCCGATGAGCTATATCCGCTTCAATGGATCCATCCGCCGAGATAACGGAACCCAAGTACTTGAAGGTGTTTACTCTAGGTAGAGCTGCGCCATCTAGCCTGACGTCCACGTGCGTTGAGTTATCCGGATCGAAGTTAAAGACCATGTATTCTGTCTTAGTTCTACTGATGCGCAGCCCATTTGACTCAAGTGCCTCCCTCCATTGCTCTAAATTATCTTGTACATCTTGAAGGTTATCGGATATTAGTGCAACGTCGTCGGCATATAAAAGGTTCCACGGAGTGGGTTTTTGTATTTTTGCGGTAAGAAAATCCATCACGATGTTGAATAACAAAGGGCTCATGGCGCTTCCTTGATGAACACCCACTCTAATATCGAAGCTGTCTGATAGCCCAGCTGTACTTCGCACATGTGTCTGAATATCTTCATACATGTCTGCAATTAGTCTTATGTACATTTCTGGTACATTTATTGCTCTCAGTGCCTGCCATATTATGGACCTGTTGGTTATAATAAGAAAATTAAGAAAAATATATTTCCATGGGTTGCGGGTTATTTCCACACGGGCAGAGCTTCTATAATAACATGTGGACAAAGAGACTCGCAAAAACAATCTTACCTGAGCTGATCTGCTGAAGTAATTGGCGTGCGGACCTTATACTCCTAAGTGCAAGCTTTAAATGCATCCGCGATTGGTACTCGTTTGAGATGTCTATAGATACAAAATTCTGTACGTAGGTATGTATGGGTCTCTGAACTACTTTTCAACGGCTGAATTATAATGAATTTTCGTACATGATTCAATCGGACTGCAATCAGGTTCCACATTTTTATTCACATTGATAAAATCGTTTATTGGACAAGACGTTTGTCAGGTTTTTATATGGAAAAGGTTATTGTAATAATTTGCAAAATTTATTTTTTATATATTCACAGGCTTTTATAATGGAGTTACAAATGATACTGGGTGGAAAAAGTGTGTCAGTAGGCGAGGACGATCAGGCAATGGCCGCCTTCATGCTGTACACATCTATAATAGACCTTACCGTTAAATCGCTTCAGATTTGCGGACTTTCCAATTCATAACGCAACATTACATGGTTGAAAAAGTAAGTATTAATAACATATACCATCCTTAATATATATGATGAATGAATGTCTGTCTGTAAACCCAATCTGGCCAGAACTACTGGATGTGTCTGAATCTACGAATAATGTGTCTGAATAGAATTTTATATCCCAGAGTTGAGTTCCTGTAGAATGCGGGCAAGGGATCAGTGTTTGGCGAGTGTGGTGTTATAAATACGAAAGGAACTTTGCATGTATGCTACCTATTCATACCTAAACTGCTGAACTGATTTCCTAAAATTTAGCACATAAATTAGTTAAGACCTATAGAAAAAAAATGCGTGCTTTTTGTATCTGAAGTATTGCAATTATTTATTTGTGTCATAAGTAAGTGGAGTGTAGAGATTCCTGTAGTGAATTATGATTATAACGCGCTGCATAATCATAATTCAATATAAGAAATTAAAATATAGGGATATTATGCAAATCCATTTTGCAGCTGGAAAATACAGCGACCCGGTTAGAAGATTGTTACAAAAACAAAAAGCTGAAATCGAAATAAGAGAAACTATGTTTTGTGAATTGATATGATACATTATAATCATCTGAGTTCTGAATGTAATTTAGTATTATTTCACATTTGTCGTAGCTGATCACATTTGAACTTACAAAAATAGTGACAGTAGCACAGTGGAACGAATTCCTTATTACTCGTACTGGTAGCATTAGTCCAAATGAGATCGACTACGTTGCGAATCCCAAATGTAATTTATTGGACTGAGGCTAATTCAACACTGCAATATAGGTTAATTATGTAATTTTTTGGTTTCATTTCATGATTTTTGTCATTTTTTGAATCCCCACGGCATAGCGAAATAAAAAAAAATTAAATAAAATATTTAATTTAAGTTTTGTTAACTTTACGATCGTGTTAATCCCCGTAAATAAATTTGTATTTTATCCACCATGTTGCTTTAATAGTTTGTAATATAGCTGCAAAATACGCTGAAGTACGCCAAAACTATTACACTACTCATACAATCCACTATTTAAGTTTCACCTGTTTACAAGCTTTTATTGCTTTTATTTCAATTGCACTGTTATTTTAATTATTCTAAATATTTTGTGAATTCCAGACAACAGTGCAATAGTGAAATACATTTTCTTAATAATACAATATAGTCATCTCCTTTGCATTACATTTAATTTAAATAATCTATTCTATAGAGATCTTAGATGTAAGTATTTTGAATAGCATGACTGTCTAACTTGCTTAGTGAGAAATTCTTTTATTTTTAATAGTGAATAACCACAGCAAAGGGTTCATTGTTCAGTAAGACCACGAACCCCCTTGCTGAATGGCGGACGACGCTCCAGTGATGCCACTTCTTTCGAGATTAGGAGAGGAGGTCGGAGTTTAGTTGTAAGCTTCGGGAGGAATCATGGTGATAGACAGTCACAGTTTATACTATAACATAGGAGGAACCTTTAGATTAAAAGACAACTCCAACTTCACATGTTGTATAGTCTGCTTCATCGATTTCATCCTTGAATAATATGTTCCACTTTTGAAAGCACCATTATTTCAAGGATAATCGTTCCATTTAAAAAACCATTTAGTCTGTAGCTCAGGTTTACGATCAAGTTCAGGTTGCGTGCGAAATAAAATTACAGCTGCACGCAAACTTAGGTCATTCCTCTCAGCTCCTGGTGATCCTCAAGGACAAATATACACTGAACTTTATCTATACAAAAGAGTTGCAGTAGATCCTATGATTTACTGAAACTGACGGTCTATTGTCGAATTTAATGGCAACATAATTTATTTTGTTAAGGTGCACTTACCCACCTTACATGCAATTGCAAATCTAAAGGAAATCCCTAGCAGCCATTATAAATTACTGCTACTGTTTTACAATACTATAAAGATATACAAATAATATATAATGCGATTGGCTACTTATTGACATTTGCATTTAGGTTTAGTTCTCTCTTGAAAACTATAGCCACACATGAAATAAGATTGATTGCTCATACTCAAGAGAGTTTAACTTCGCTTTATACTAACGACTTACGACTGTTTCAGGTCACTCATTGCGCGCACATGTTATCCTTTTCAAATCAGCATATCAATAAACAAATGAGTGAAGGAATTTTTACAGTTTATTAAGTATGCTAACTATACAAATCGAATACATAGGGAAAAATAATATCTTCGATTTGTATAGTTAGCATACTTAATGCTGTAAAAATTCCTTCAATTGTTTGGGCGCAGTTATCAAAAATCAATGTTTAAAAATGATTGTAACATCATTCATTGATTCCGATAGTTCGTAAGAAAATCGGTAGATGACGCCACGTCGCCTTAAAGACGTATAAGATGGGAAATTTGAATCATATCGGGCGTGTCTCGGTAGCCGAATTGGTCAGGCATTCCCCCTGTAAGGGAAAGACTGCGGGTTCGAGTCCCGCCCGAGAATAAACAAATGACAAACAAACCGTTTGAATCTACTACTACTAATCACTCAATGGTTTTAATGGTTGAGACACGTCCGCATCAAATCGGTCTTGACTAGCAGTGCTTTGATGGTCAAAAACGATCTGATGCTGGCTATACCTACCCACACATTTATACAACACAAATAACAAAAAACTGGCTACACTAAATTTTTTCTACGATGTGGTGTTACCTATGCGCAGCAGCCAAAATGAATTTGAGACAAACACAAAGAATTTGTTCCGAATTTTGGTGGTGGGTGCCCAAAGGAATGGTGAATGTTGTCCTACAGTAGGAGTTGAGGTTTTAAAGTGTGTGGTTACATTAAAATACAAGTAGTACACGCGAGATAAGTTTCAGTTGGTACTGTAAATCTAGAAAGTACGTACACGTAAATTTTGCAGAAGCTCTCATGGAGATACTCTCGTTTAAAACACAATGTGACTTTGATCCCAATATAATCACTTCATGATGGAGGACTAAATTTCATATTATGACCACTGTTGTTTCTGATATTTCTTTATTTGCCCGTTGTCATAAAAAAGACAAGTCATTTCTTTACTTCTATTATGATCAATGCCAAACTCCAAAACAAAGATAATCGAAAACGCATTCTAATGACAGTTTGACATGAAAATCGGTTTGCGGTACGAATATCCCTTTTGTATCTATTTGAAACAATAGTGAAACTGACAATATAGCCAGAGGCTTGACAGAAATATAGCGCAAGTTGCAAGTAATATCGAGTCAATTATCGTAACATGTGTTTAGCAAGTTTATGCTTTCATCCTAATTCTCTTACAGTATCATTGGCAAATATCGTTTGTTGGTGCTTCCCTAATTCAATATTAAGTTCGGAGATATACATATTTTTGAGAGTTCGAAATCAAAAAATATTTCACTTCAGTGATTTAATGAACCAAGCTTGCCGAGCCTGAGTTATAATATATAACATCATATAAAATCAAATATGATCTTAAGAATGAGGTCATCAATTTAACAGTTTTCATTGCTTTCACCTCCTCAACATGTATTTAATTTAGGTAAACACATCAAATCGAAAGTGCCATTGATCAAATACTTTTGATCGATGGCACTTAGTGGAACTCTGGAAATGCTTTCTACAATATTTTTTATTCAATAACATAAACTCACGTTTGATAAGTATATATTATATGAAAAGATTGAATTGATATTATTGAAGATGGAGGCCTATCTTTTATATCTTCATTCTACTATTTAGGGTTCTCTAAGCGAAGCGTCAACCAATAATCGGGGTTATCACGTATGTCATCTCTATATACTAGTTCAGTTTTTGATGTATTTCTGTTACATTAAGGATATTTTCATTTTACTTCAATTTACTGTCTACTTGTAGCGAATACGCAGATTTTCAGAGTTAAAGTTGGTGAGGCAGTAAAATTATAGCAAATTTTCTGTCGATTCATCCAACTGGGAAGGAAAAGCTAACAGCACTGCAGTATTGTGTCTACAAGTGAATAATGTCACTAAAACTCCTTGGGGAAGCCGTTTAGTCGATATAGCTCTACTGTTGCGAGTATTTATAGGCACCAGTAGCGGCTTACGTTTAGCATCTACTCGTCCTCTTCTCCTAGATCCTATCTATAAAGATAAAAAAAATATTATTAGTAAAAATATAACGTCCTAAAGTCGTTTACGCGCACTCCTTTTTAAAAAGTTGGCCGCCCTTCTTCTTCTTCATCATCAGCTTAGCGATAATCCCAATCGCATCCGCACGGAGACTGGGTCCGCTTTACTAGTTTAACTGCAGATTTGGCTAAACTTCGATATTTTCTGTGAAGCGATTTCATCAGACCTCCACAAGCCATATCAAAATAGCGTTCTGTAGAATGTGAAATATTTATTTTATTTTTATTTATATCTAAGCCTTGCATCTAGACCAGCTGTTGAACTGTTGAGGGCACCAACTACCCGTAACGACTACCATAGCATTGCTACCGGGACCGACGGCTTAACGCGCTCTCTGAGGCACGACCAGACCAATACAAACATCCCTATTCATAGATACAAATATTGGCATTGACCGAGGATCAAACCAGCGCCGTCCTGCGTAGCGGCAGCGCTCACTACTGCTACGCCACAGAGGCTAAGGCTAAGTGGGACACTTGAACCCTCTCTACGCCTGATAACTTTAATTTCAGACGGGCTAAAACACAATACCAACATTTATTAAATTAAGGTTTTAACATTAGCAATAACATTAGTTGATAGTGATAAAAGTCCAATTCTTTTGGCAACATTACAACATATTATTGTGTCAGAAAATATTCTACCCTACCCATTTTTATCTAATGTTGCTATTAAGTACGAAAACAAAAGGGTCCAGGAATAAGGAAAAGATCCCTATTTGTGCTCTTAATAGGGGGCGGACACTACTATTATTGCTCTTATATTCGGAATACGAAATAGTTGCGATATACCTTTCGCAGTTAGAGGTTTTGATGGACGTTTGCAAAAGCGACTCTAAATGTGAAATGAGGTCGTTTAATCCACGTCTTATGGCTTTTGGAAAAGGTCTGAAGCAAATATATAAGACCATGAAAACATTTCACTATTTTAGCTAAAAAGGCGTGAGCTGTCAAAATTATTACAAAGTTCAATCCTGTCCTTACAATTTAGTGGGTACTAGTGGTAGTGGATACTTTTTATTTATTTAATGAAACACAGATTTCTTGGTACCTTTACACGCAGCTAATGACTAAACAATAAATATTTAATAAAATATAATCATCGCAGTTATGATATGGAAGCTATAGACATTCGAGCATTGTTTTTAACCGACTTCGAAAAAGGAGGAGGTTCTCAATTCGTCTATATACATAATTTTTTTTTTATGTATGTTCACCGATATCTCCGCCAATTATAGACGGATTTCAAGTTTTATTTTTTTGTTTGATAGGGTTCACTTCTGAGGTGGTACCATTTTCACCAGGTCAGGATTTGATGATGGGATCCAGGAGAAATCGAGGGCAACCATCGAAAATTGTATGGTCGTATGGTACTTTTGTTACGTAATAATGTCTTACTAAGTCAATTACCGCTTTATTTAATATGGTGCCCTGAAGCTTATGAACCGTTATAGCCCAGTTCAAGATTAACGGATTCTTCTTTCCATATCCCCAAAGCCTTTTGTTGCAATTGCAACTAAGCTGTCAATACCTTTCAATCTAGTGCCAATTCTAACAAAAAAAAATTCTAACTGCAGCCCCATTTGCGAAACTCGCCGTCTTTCATATAAAAGTTCCAGTTCCCTTAACTTATTGGGAGTATTATGCTCCCAAAAGACGAAAACTGTGGTTAATTGTATGCTGGACTGGATTAAACTTGGATTACGAACGCAAACCTTGGCCCACTAAAAAGGGAAAAATAAGAGATTTTAAAAAAATTGAACCGACTTCAAAACCAAATAGGAAAAAAAAAATTAAAATAACAGAATTTAGAAAGAGAATTTAGAGATTTTCGATCTGTTAGAAGTCGGTGCCAACTTTGTTTGCTGTACCTGAATTACCTGCCATGATGCATTGAAATGAAATATCGATCATTTCAATACAAAAGTCGGTATCAAGTCAAACAGGTAAAATAATATAACTGAGTATGATAGGTCACCCCTACCTCAACAAGTCATTATACCTGCATTAATGACATTATAGCAGGTCAGGCACAGGAAACAAAGTTGGCACCGACTTCTAACAGATCGAAAATCTCTAAATTCTCTCTCTAAATTCTGTTATTTTAAACATTTTTTTCCTATTTGGTTTTGAAGTTGGTTAATTTTTTTTGAAATCTCTTATTTTTCCCTTTTTAGTGGGCCAAGGTTTGCGTTCGTAATTTATTTTATTTTGAACAAGATTTCGATTTACATTAATTAGTAGAGTAGGTTTGTCAGATTGATATGTTAAATACGTACTTAGTAGGTACAACAGCGGTTCAAATTTACAACATCATTCCGAAAACCTCTGCTAAATCTGAACTAGTCGTGTCTGTATCATCGGTATTAATGCACACAGAATAATCGGAATTCCTAGAATCCCTTTAATCTGCTTGATCTGTAGCTGAAATGAAAAGCCAACAATACCGCAAAATCAGAATCTATTTACGCAATTAGCCAGTTACTATTTAGCTTATTCCATTGTGGATGTATTTATCTACCAGTACTTATACTCATCAGTACTTTCTGAGGGCATTTATGATGACAAAGATAGAGATAAAGCTTAAGCGCCCCCATTTCATCCTAGAAATATAATTTTGTACATTCCAGAATCTGCGGTAGCCTAGTGGTATGGGTAATGGACTGCTGAGACGAGGTCTCGGGTTCGATCCCAGGTTTAACATGGCACACACCAATGACTTTTCGATGCTTTTCGAAGTCATGTGTGTATTTATCGCAGGTTTATAAGTGACCGGTTAATGGCAATAGGCTCGCTACCTATTACATTGGGACCTAATCATAAACTGGCGAAATGTGGGTGCTAGCACCTCTGCCTACCCCTTCGGGGAATACAGACAGGTTTATGTTATGTTATGTTATGTTACAGAACAAATACTTCACTATCTGTTAAATACTACGACTGCGGTGGATTTTTGGGTGAATGCCCACGGGCGGGAATTCTACAAGCGATTGAAGAGTTCCCGCGTCCGTGTCTGTAATCATGTCCGTGACATATCAGCTGAACTGTAGGAGTATCGCTTTCACTACTGTAGCCTCAATATGAGGAGACCGCCTGACTACGTGTGCCACAATTGCCTAGTCTTTACTGACCCCAGTAGAAGGATCTTTCATAGAAGATAACATGCGTGTCAATTGTCACACTACCATGCGCTCGAGAACGTGCGAAGGGAAAATATAAAAATATCCTGGAAGGCGGATTCCGGACTCCATGAATAAATAAATAAATAAAATAAAATCATTTATTTGCTGACCAAAGGTATATAAAGGTCTTAGGTAGTACACCTAAATACTTAGTAGATATGTTCTCTTCAGCCTACCATAAAGGCATGCAAAAATTTCTTAATTTATGAATAGTAGGTAGTATGAATTATAGTCAACTTGTACAGTGATCATATTACTTGTAACAATTAAACAATAGAATTATTAAAACACACGGAATGTCAACTGTCTGCAAGATGTACAGAATAAGGTAAAATGTCAGATTCAGAAAGTACTGTACTGAAAAGTACAGTACTGAAAGAATGGTGAGAGTTGTAAATGCAGCCGGGGCTACCAGCTACCACTAAGGTGAGGGTAATGACTTTTACTTAAATACTAATAAATGACATCAATCAATCAATCAATTAGCCCATTGCAGTCGACTGCTGGACGTATGCCAATTATGGCATATTTCAACATTATATGGTAAAGCTGGGAACATCTAAGTATTGAAATCGATTAAATTGACAGGGTCCTCTCGCGGTAACCAATTGAACATGAAACCTTCGCATCGATCACCATTAGGCTTACAAGTTAATGCCTTAATTACTATCTACAAGAAAGATAGATAGCTATTGGGTATATTTACTTCTATCGGCTTTTATTAAACATAATTCTATAAATATGCTTTTGCACGACATCATATTTTAAGTATGCTATTCACCGTTTGTTTACAAAAATAACAACTTTATTATTTGTAATTGCTTGTAAAATATTGTAATCTTCTACATTAGAATGTAATTTATCTATTTTATACTTTTTAACTTTGCAGGCTATTTTTTTTCCATTTCAACAAAACATGTTTTCAGTTGAAAGCATTTTTGCACCAGGCATGAAAGGGCGACATGGATGCATTGTTTAGAACAGTAACGAGCAATTAGAATAGGACATTAGTACTAGAGGAGCATGGTGGGGCATAACATTACATTACGCTATTATACTAAAGTACCACTAGCTTTTTAATACCTTAATAAATGCGAGGGTTAACGTGCCTTTTAGAATTTAAGATTCAGGGTATTTATTACTGAAGTACCAGTACTAAAGACCCGAAGGCCACAACTAAAGCTTCAACACTGATTGATTGATCACGCAGGCATTGAACCAAAGTATTATTTTTTATATTCAGCAACCCATTTCATCCCTTCCAGAGAATGGATCTTAGCATCTTAGTTTGAGTTGGGAATAGAAACCAGTTAGGTACTCATTTTTACTTATACCCTTGAGTCATAAACTCAATAAATTCCAAAACTGTATAGTTAGTTGCTTCTCAAGAACAAAAATCATACAAACGTTGGCTCATATTAATTCACTTGATATATCAAAACGCATGAGCCATTTCTACGAGTTAGTGGGACCGTAGTACGTACAAACGCCTATACTATTTCATGAGTCAACTTTTATAAACACCGGGCCGGAGAGCCTTGGGGATCTGCTATTATTTTATTTACTTAAAGTATTCCGGCTAATATTTTTCGAAATGGTCCCGTAAATAAAAGTCTGCTTGCGTCCCTATTTCTTGTTTCTTTCTCGTTGAATTTATGAGATGGAATTTATTTACGTGAATTTTAGTCGCACTTGCCTAAGCAGCTGTTTTTTTTAGTTGGTTGGCTGGCTACAAGCCATCAACGCAGCGTGTGGTGGAATAATTACTCTGTTAATGTTTAAAAAATTAAATATGAGATTCCACAGTGCGAAAAATGGATTATGTGGCTGTGTGCATCGCCGCAATAGTGAATGCCATAAATTCTGCAATATTACATTCCCTGTAAAATGTTTGTTATTAATTCTAGAAGGTTAGGTAGGTAATGTGTAATCTGTTTGGATGATTAATCAATTAATAGTATTTTTTATTTATTCATACATTCACGCCTGTAAATTTCTAAAGGAGTAGACAGAGGTATAATGACACCCACATTTCAACAACTGTGATTTTCAGTCCCTATTGCCACAAGTGGGCACTTTGTCATGGGCTATATGTTTATTGTCGGGTGAAAAAGAGCCCTATCCCTTAGCCACGGGACACCCACGGGAACAAATGGGGTGACCCTGTTCTACTCCACGGGCAAACAACACAGGATATAATTTATATTACCGCTTGAAAAGCTACTGGCTACGGCCGTTCCCAATAACATACTTATACTTACAGTTAAAGATAGATCGCAACAGTCAAATATGACGTATCGGCTGTTTAAATTCAAAACATGGTAATGGAGCTTTTTGCGGAAAAGCGCATCGCGGTATAATTTTATTTTCCGAAATTGGTTTGAAATAGGAGTTACTATGTTTTGAATTTAAACGGCGGTTAGGCGTGCACCTTAGGTACGTTTACGTATACTAGAAGCGTTGTAAGATAGATCTTACAACGCTTCTAGTACACTTAATACAGACTTAATAGCGCTAAGTAGTATCAACGTATAGATACGTTGATACTACTTAGCGCTATTAAGTCTAAAAAAATTAATCACAATTGGCGAGCACAATGTCAACGCATATCATCTTAAGGTGAATAGCATTATAAGTTATAGCACTATACACGCTAAGATAAAAAGCGTACCTACTTATAATACAGATATCGATGTGAATAATAATATCGCTATATTAATACTCGACGCGAGCGCAATCTCGCGATAAATATTGTTGAAACTTACAGGTACCTAGAATGTCAACGTAAGCATTGCACCTGTGTTGGCAATATGATGATCAAATTTGTCAAGACCACGTCCGACGAGAGAATATAGCTATTTCGAACCTTTGACACAGAATATTAGTATAACGTACAGAATTGCAATATTGTACGTGACAATGTGATGTCAATGATGACGTTGCAATTGCAAATACAATTACGGGTACTCTGTTGTTGGTGCAAGACGTGACACAGCAATAACAAGTACCTACCACCGACGGACGGACAGAGCGTACAAAAATACTAAATAAAATCTGATGGGCACTTTTGCACCGGGAACGATCAGGTGCGGCTTGTTTGATTAGCACAGGTTAACTGTTAGTCGGGGACACCGTTGTCCCCCCCTCCTGAGGAGGGCCAGACCGTAAGGGATGGCCCTGTGCCAGCCGGGGTGCGAGGGATATGTCGATGACAACCTCACCTCCGGCCTAGCACCACGACCCACAGTCAGCATGCGGTTTTAGTCCGTTGTTTTAGTCCGTTCGAGTCCGACATAACCTCCCCTTCGGGCTCCGGCGGGGGAGGTGTCCGAGGGGATTTCCGCATTATAAAATAAAAAAAACTGTGCCCTGTGTTATTTTATTTTATGGACCATACTTATTATAAATTGTTGTTTTAATTAATAAATAGTATATTAAGCAGAAAAAAATTAAGTTTAATGTTTTAGTCTACATACATGTACTACCTATAAACCCCTGAAGGGGTAGGCAGAGGTGTACTAACACCCGCATTGCGGCAACTATTATTTTCGGTCCCACGTAATAGGGGCGAACCTATAGGCGTCAAGCGGGCACTTAGACACGGGAAATATGTTTACTGTCAGGTGGAGAACCGACCTATTCCCTCCACGGGCAGAGATAGGGTGGCCCAATTCCACACCACCGGGAACCAACACGGAGATGTTTTAGTTTCCTAATTTTTTTTTTTAAGGATATTAGAACCGAAGTTACTAATATTCCCTCTGACCCCTCCAGCTAAGCTAAATTGCTTGTGTTAGGAGTGGGTTCAGGTCAGTAGTGTAACGGCCAGGATTCGAACTCGGGACCTCTCTATCGCAAGGCCTCCTTAATCACTAAGCTACCGACGCTCCCAATGAAGTTCCAACTAAATCTATTTCTGTACATTTTAGATGACTAATAACTATTTAATTAACTCCGCCTATATACGTACTTTATTAAGTTGAATAAATAAAATGTACAATGCCTTTGCTCAAACTTTTAACACTTTTCAACTATGAAAGCAAAACACAAAAGAAGTGCAGGATAGTTCACGAGTTGAATATAACAATATATTTAAGCAGTGAATGGGCTGCAACGCTATTATAGCACCTCTTGAATGGTTGTAGAGCACGGAAAATATATATTTGATCGTGTCCGAAGAACTTGTTCTAGCTCTTCTAAGTAGCTTTATAAATGTAGAAATTGTATTGTAGAGTCTGTTATTTGGTTATTAAATTATTTATTGAACGATACTGTATACTCGTAGATGCTGGCGTAAATAATTACCTAATGGCAATTGATGATGTTTTTCAACAAGACCACTAAAAAATGAAAAAAATGAGCGTATTTTTTCATAATTCATATGTACCTATATGCGTTGCTTTCATAGTTGGAAGTAAAGCTAATTGTAATAGTTTATATTCTATAATATCCCATATTTTATGTAATTTTATGTCATGTTTTATGTGTATATTATAAATGAACCAAAAACTGGCTCATAAGATACAGGTTAAACCAGGTTTAAGAGGCAGTATTTCACTTTCTGCAGTAATACAATACCGGTAACATTTGATTGTGTTCAAAAATTGTACCTAATTGTATCTGAAATATCAATAAAATATTCTATTCTATTCTATTTGAAAATTCCGGTGTTCATGTGTTTGTAATTAACTCACAAGATTACAATTCGTACCCTTGATACTCTTGTAAAATCTTAAAACTACGATTATAAATTTTATTTATACTGTTGATTGATGACACTTGGTGGAATTCATTGTTACACATATTGAGAACACTTGTGCTTTTTCCACAGTATTTATTCTGTTACACCTGACCGGTTTCGCCTTACGGCATTCTCAAAGGTTTACATTTACCAAAAATTTTCGATGTCCAAAACCTGTCAAAAAAGTGCAAGTGTTCTCAATATGTGTACGATTTTATACATAAACCTTATAAAATGTATTGATCCCAGTGGACATAACTACCTAGAGATATAATCTCAGTTTCTGATTTAGAGGAAAATACGCCAAGAAACAGGCGTGTAAATATAGTGCTGAGTCATGACGTATGATGTTTTATTACAAGAACAAACAGTTGGACAGATTTTGAAATACTGAGTGTATTTTTTGCTACCCTTAATGTTTTAAGACACCAGGGACAGTAGCACTGCTTTCTCTTTTTTATAGACTTAAGTTGCAGCTGTTGCAGAAGTGTAGGTAGGTGCCTATGTCGGTACATAATCATAATCATAATCATATTTATTCTGTGGATCATAGGTTAGGTATAAAGGTCTTATAAGCTAAATGTCTATCATCACCATCTTATCATTTCTCAGTTAAGTACGTCCCAAGTTTGCACTTCGGAACCCTAGGTCTGCTTTTAGTTTATATTCATAGTCGTCAGCGAATATCATTATGCGTTAATGCCCGAAATCATAGTTCGATTGAACGCAAAAGTCTGAAAGCTTACACAGGTTTACAACATCATATTTAGCACCATGTAACAAATGTACACGCTTAGCATAAAATATTTTCACGTCGCATTTATAAACCTAATGCGGCAATAACTCTTATAATATCGTTAGTAGGAACAGTTTAATGCCGGCTTACAAACTACACACCCATGTGTTCCACCTCGGGTAACTTGCTGACTTATGAGCGTCTACTTGTCTTGGTGGTATTATTCAGCAATTATGCAGCATTAGGTGCGTTTTATAATAACAAGACTGTGTCGTACTTTACGGGATGTGTGTTTGCGTAGTGAAGGCAAACATTGTCATCATGTGTATTTCCCAATCGCTCCTCCTCTTGGTTTGACTTATAAGGCTTTAATGGGAGCGACTGACGTCTGGTCTCCCAGCTCCGGAAGGAAACAGGAGCAAGACTGCAATAATTTATTTAAAAAAATTACGTAAATAATGAAGATTTTTTAACGTGTGTAATTAGTAACATAAAGCCCAACTTCTTAGTAACAATGCCAGATTCGGTTCTCTAAGATACTTCCCGAGATAGTGGCCTTTGTTTTGTTATTACCTAAGGGGCCACCTGCCTTTATGAACGCGGGCTTAAAGGCTTTGAAACAAGTTCCCCAAACATGCTCTAGTAGACGCCAGCTTGACATGTTTGAAGTGACCTGTTTTCCGGGTAGCCTTTCGAGGTCAAAGGTAACAAAGGCTACCATAGATCTAAATAAAATACTGTCAACTTAAATCCCAACAAAAAGAGAGAAAGGAACACAAGCATCAAAAGCATTTGAGTAAAAAGATTCCTGCCGGATGTTTAAAATTAAATCATGCCCAACAATAGCGACCACGACCCAAATAATAATAAAGGCGTTTCGTCAAAGCTGTAATATGATCACAGATCATTGTTGTATGGAAGTGCTGTAAATCCAAATTCTTTCAGCGAAACGTTTAACATAACAACAGGTTTTACACTCGTACAAGGCTTAGATATGAGCAAGGCTAGATAATACACCGCTTTATTAGTGGGTAAGGTTTTGGCGGTAACTTTTCTCCCGTGGTGTACAGATCAAGTGGCAGCCGTTCCAATAAAAATCGTATAATACAAATCAAAAAGAGACAATTCAAGTAAGAGCCCAAGCTGTAAACGCTAAGGTGATTATGACATAACAACCTGTAAAGTATTACCATCCAAGCCAGTTTGTCACGACACTCATGAAACATGCGAATCACTGCTCTCATTTCCATTCACTCCGCATCTGTGACAGGAGAGAGGCTCAAGGATTCATTTGTAAACAGTGCGCACGGATTGTTTCGCCTGTCCGTCCATCCGTCTACCTGACCGCCCCTACTTCCTAATTCCGTCCGCAGATCTACGCACTTTTAAAAAGGATGTGGTATATTTTTCATATAGAAAAATATTGAGTTACATTTATAAAATAACCATGCCATTTTTTTTATTGTGATTGAGGGCGATTTGTTATGTTTATGTCAACTATATAGCCTATCTAAATAAAATAAAATAAAACAAATATCAGGTTACAGTAATGCAGAATAACGGTTGCTTCTCAGCGTAAATGCTGTCCGCGTGGTAGTGCAGGCGGACAGCGCTGGTTTTCAGAGGCGGCCGCGAGTATGACATGCAAATTGAAAACAATAAAAAAAATCAATATCAATAAAAAATATTTGGTCGCGTTTACTACTATGCCACCTAGCAGCTCCGTAACTAAAATATAATGATAGGTGAATGAATGTGAATAAAAATCTCCATAAAAATGTAATATGGCACAGTATAATTATATAAAGTAACTTAATTTTCATATTCATTAATTCCCGTAAAAAAAATATGCGTAGGTAGGTAATTCGTAATAATTTGAAATTAATTTGATGATATTTCGCCAAGAATGTTTTTGTAAGTAAAAAAACTGACGGATAAGACCCTCATATTTTTGATGAGCTTCATTCAAATTATGTTTCATAAAACTAATTACGACAGGTAATTTTTCATGAGAAAATTTAAATCATTTTTTGCCATTGAGTACTTAGTATAATATGAAGTTGGTATTTATTATTATCTATTGAAATTGATTGACTTTTCGACTTAGAATTGGAAAACCGATCGCCAATTTATAAAGATATATTGAGTAAGACACTTTGTACTTTTCCACTATATTTTATTTTTCACCTGACCAGTTTCGCCTCACGGCATTCTGAAAGGTATGATGTAAAGTATACAATATAAAAAAATAAGATACCTTTGAGAATGCCGTGAGGCGAAACCGGTCAGGTAAAAAATAAAATATAGTGGAAAATTACAAAGTGTCTTACTCAATATGTGTAGCAGATTCCATCAAGTGCCATCAATCAACACTATAAAATAAATAATATAAAGAGTTTACTTTTACACTAATCGGACACTGTAAAACTAAAAAATTAAGTATCTTGAGAATGGTTCATTTAACATAACCCAAGTCTTAAAATGTCTTATGTATATTGGTACGTACACATCTATATAGTTAGCAATTTTAAATTCAAATTAATTTATTGGCTTTGCTACTATTAATCCACAAAGAAACGAAGATTTGTCCATGGAATATTTTTTTTTATTATTTTTACTTTCATGTTCAACGTGGTTAGGGGATCATCTAACAATAAAAATCTCATTTTATAAGGATTTGCGGCAACAATGGATTAAGAATTCATAAAAAGGTAATCTAATATGGCTTGTCGCGAATTAAACCGTCGAGTGTTGAGTACAATGCGAGTTTAATTTTTAAAATGTACACTCTTACCCGACTGCCGAAGGAAGGAGGGTAATGTTTTTCGAGACTATGTATGTATGTATGTATGCATGTATGTGTGTATGTATGTATGTCCATTTATTTGGCACGCCCTACAACCTGAACGGCTCGACGGATTTTGACATGCGAGGTGTCATTTGATTCGTCTTGATTGTGCGAGTGACCCAGTATGTTAAAATTTATAAAAAATCAAAATGAGGGATTTTTGGCGCCAAAACGTATATTGTCAAAAATATTTTTGAATCAAACTTATCGAGGGTATCAAAACAAAATGAAGGAGGTTACAAAAAGATTTACGCGTCATATCATAACTAAAAAGTAAAAAATAAAACGAATGATTAAAAAATAAAAAAACCCGACTGCCACTGAAAAGATCGAAATAAGTTTGATAGCAGGCGGTACCCATTTGCCAATCATAAACCGAAAGAAAATTAACGGGTAGGTACCGCCTGCTATCAAACTTATTTCGATCTTTTCAGTGGCAGTCGGGTTTTTATTTTTTAATCATTTATTCTGTGTTAGGTAGGTAGGTTAGTAGTCATCATCATCTTAGCGTTGTGCATTGAGTCCGGTTGGATTCGGGGCACCTAGAGCACAGGGTCTGCTTACTCCTCCTCCTTTTGATTTGACTTATACGACTTTTACCGGAGCGACTGCTGTCTGATCTCCCTATCCCGAAAAGAAAGTCAATCAATCATTTAACGAGTGCACCGACTGAGGTGAGCTTGACGTGTGCCCGAAGGTAATACGGTAAGACCTTGTACGCCAACCACATCTACACAGTACTCGGACCAAAAAACCTGCGTAAAGAGTAAACCCATTAAGCTGGGAGAAATATTTTTTCACGGTCCCTTTTTCTTCAGTCAATACTTATTTAGAGAACAAGAAACATGTAGATATGTAGATACGATTCGTTTAAATAAATGATATCGAATATTTTATTTCCAGCAAGCTTCTGATGTTTCACACCTAATATCTAAGTACTTGTGATACTACGTCGTGCCGCTCCATCAAAGCCAAGGCCAAGGATCAATAGGATATAATTAAAATTTAAAATACCCCCGTCACAAAAGATGCCTCCAAATAGTAGAAAATGAATTGTGTTGGTTAACCCATTAGCTTTGGTACCTAATATTTTGATTCAATCGTTGTCATATCGGGGAACCCTCACTGGTAAAGCACTCCGTCATTTTATTGGAACGATCTTAGGTCCCCCGACATGACAACGCTTAAATCAAAATATTACTAGGTACCTAAGTTAAGGGGCTAACCAACGCAATTAATTTTATACTTTTTGGAGGCTTTTTGGTGACGGGGGTTTTTTAAATTTCTAATAGAATTTATGTATTGAGATAAATTATTTGTTAACTGTGAATTGTAAAAGTGTATTTACACATAAGTAGGATTTGAAGCATTAAGTAATAAGATTGTTTAAACCACACAATATGAAGCTTGTAATCTGGATAATGATTGGGATTTGGGATTAATTACATTATCATTGACTGTAGTCTGCTACAACTGCTCAAGCCTTTCATAAACCATCTTAAAGAGAAGAATACAAATAGGTCTAAAACGTCAACCAGATAAATGAAAAAATAATGAGAACACGAGCATGGTAATGGAGAAATCAAAGATACAGGGAAAATAACTTGAATCCACCTACCAAAAAGGAAATATTGCTTTGAAGAAAAACTAGATAACAAATTTGAATATCAAGAACAAACGTGACTACATCCAAATCGATTGAAGTAACCAAAGGAAACCGCTATACATATTGAAACCAGAACGTATGCTTAAATTCGTTCCTGGAACGACGTGGCCGATTTATGAAATCGGTTGAACAGATATATTCACATGTGTATTGATATATATTATTATAGGTAGGAGGTATATGCCGTTTGATAGTGTGAAATATTGAGAAAACTTGAACCGTATTTGGATATCAATTGTATGCTGGTAACTGGGAAATACTAGCTGTGATAGCTGTATTTACCTTTTGTTTCTTATTTTGTTAATTTGTATATTATACTGCCTGAAACCAGTGAGCGTTTAGTGGACAAAAAAGAGCAAAGAAACTATTTTCTCTAAATAGACCCAAATGTAGTAGTTACGGCACAGAAGCAGCATAAAAATTGCCAGTATAAGTGAGGCTAATTCGACTCCATCACTAAAAGCTCGCGTGCAACAGGGCGTGCGAGTAAACTGAAAGTAAAATTCTGTCATAAAACGCGGATACCTGGAGATACAAAATCTAGGTACTGAATTTTTATTGCTTGCAACAGAATCAACACAAATCTGAAAACATTTTGTTCAGAATTTAGAATATTAACTGGAGGGTAAATTGGTACCCGTAAGTGTTGGTTAAGGACAGGTAATTAGTTATTAGGGGCTGAGAGTCGTTTGTAAGCTGCCCCCAATCAATCACTCGCCTCGGCTCGGTAATTAACCTCGTACATGTTTCCTGCCATACATGCGCTCCAGAAAATGTACACATAGGAATACATTTCGATCCCTAATATTTATTTTTGGAACGTTTTTCTTAACCAATTTAATAATATGATGCAACGATGGACGCTTTCCCCCTATCTGGGGCAAGATGGGGACACTAGTTCCTACACCCGGAGGGGTCATCTCAATTTGCCTTAATGGGTTAACTTACAACCCGGTAATTTGATCGTTTCAATAAATCAGTCAATCAGGTCCATGTTATTTCAGAGCACTGATCTTGAATAATGGAGAGAGAAGGGTCCTATAGGATGGTCTGGATGGATAAGATAGTGGTCATAAGAACAATTAAAAAAAAGTCTTAAATTGGAATTTTTCAGGGGTCTGGTTGCCGGTCGTTAGATCTGCGCACCTCGTAGGA
The DNA here is from genome assembly GCA_914829495.1 of Eilema sororculum. NCBI lineage: Eukaryota > Metazoa > Arthropoda > Insecta > Lepidoptera > Erebidae > Eilema > Eilema sororculum. The sequence continues at coordinate 9,757,017 of OU618532.1, forward strand.
AACAAGTGTGTACAAGTGGCATACTTGTAACATACAAGTGTTATGTCCGTCCATCCATACACTCACGCATGAAATAGGTGTGAGCGTATGGATGTACCTCCGGGCAGTAGGAGTAGGCAGAGACAACAAACCGCCATTTGACAAGTGTTATGTGTGTTTGAAAATTACGAATACAATTTCCACGACCCTTCTCAGTACAAAAACACGACTGTTTCAAGGCAATATAGATAGATTGGCCCGATAAGTGGTAATTTTATGAGACAAGTAACAAATAAGAGTCTGTTTAAGAGTAGATCATAAAATCTGATAAAACTTACGTTTTATGAATAACGAACAGTAAAAAAAGTTTTGTGTAAAACTTTCAAAGGTAAGTCAATTTTATTTCATGTTATTTTACAGAAACGTAAAACTGATAATTAATTAGAAATAGACTGGATAGCTAACAAACCCTTGTTGGTTCGCTTACAGTGAAACCTAGGACTAGGGCTTGGGTCTGAGTTTTATTCGAGATTACAGTAGATCTTCTTCTTCTTCTTCAGTAGATCTAAAATGGTCAGTTAGTGTAGACAAAAATGTTTGGTATTGGGCCTTGAACATGCTTATAACTACCTAACCTATCAAAAAGCTCAATTCCGTAATCCCGAGATGTTGATATACAACACGACAACCACGAGTGTGTCGAGCCACCTAGTTAACCCGATAGAAGTTTGGGTAGCAAATAAAATCAGGTGCACGTTAACCTAAATTGGTACCAACTACACAGATTCCAGTTTTGCCGAATACCTATTAGAAGGAAAAAACTATGAAATATAAACATCCAGATAATACCCAAATTTCTAACAAAATTTCCATGCAATATGCGAATTATATCACGTATTCACATTGACTGACCTCATGCAAATATGCTCATGTATTTCATAAACTAAACGGCAAACCATTATCACTCTTACCTTCATAAATATAAGAGTTACGAATTTCTTAGGTGACGGTATTAATAATTTTGTAAATAGAAGGCCGCTGGCATATATTGGTTTCGATTTCTCTTTCAAATTAAAAGGGGACTCATGATTCCCTGTAGGTAGCTCGACCTCACCGTTATAATAGACACGTTCTGATCAAACGAACTTAAACACCGTTACACCTTTTTCACTTCAAGAAGTTACCATGATAGTCGACCTAACCTTTTCGTTTATAATGAGGGTGGAAGGTCTGTTGCAATTTTCAACAGAAAGCGTTTCTGAATCAGGGTGGCAGAAAAATGTGGAGCTAATTTGGATCCCTTAGGAAATGGTCTTGGTTCAAACGAGTTGGGCTTTCAGTAGAGATTAAGAGAGTATCTTAATTTTGGTTAATATATTGAATCGATTACAAAAACCATTGGGAAAACAAATCAGTAGTTAGATCTAACAAAAAAAGTGGCATCTTACTGAAATGATTCTAACACGTGACTAATATAGCAACTGAGAGTAGGGCAAATGAATATTACGTCATATAATATTATGGTTGTTGACTATTATGGCAAATGATATTAGTGCAAGTAAAATTCGGACATATACGACGGTATACCAGAATGAAAACCAAGAACTAGAATAAAATTCTTGTACACGTTGTTGTTTGTTATCTTTCGCGACCAAAATTGAAGGGTACGGGCTTGGGTCCTTCGGGGATTTCTAGCATCGGATCCGGAAAGAGCCAACATCCCGTCCGTGTGCGATCACTGTGACACGGGTGAGGACTCGTGGCTGTAAGCGCTCACCGAGGACTGGAAGCTCTTTCGCTCCCAGTCTTGCTCACGGCGATTTATATGATTGGGCAAGTGCGTGGGCTAAGTATCTCTTGCGAACAAGTAATGTTCGAGAAAGAGGTGGCGGCCTCGGCTGGCCCAGGGCGATCTCTCTCGATCTGGCCCTCCTCGGGTATTGTGCCGCCGCGACCTGCATAGCAAAAGTGACAGGCGGCTCCAGAAGATTTTGCGCACGTTAAAAAAGGGCCACTTCACGTGGTCTATAAAAATAGGGAATTCAACTTTAGGCATCGTAGAATTCCTCTCCATTGACCTCCACTGGTACTGTGCCCAAAAGACTGGCGACATTACCACCCTGAATAGCTATACCAATTCTTTGATCGAGGTAAAAGAATATATGGTGCATATTTCTGGGTCATAGAGCTTTTAACGATAGCCATAAATAAAACGACAGAGATAATATAGCAATGTTATTTGTGGCCTGTGGCTAGAGAAAATATGTCAACTCACGACTCACGTCAAATTGCACGACGTTGCCTGGTTTACTCGTATATTTTGAGCTAGGATTTTTCATTAAACTTGCCATTGAAATTAATTAGTTTAATAGTTTTTTTTTTTCATATATTACTCATTGGTGAAATTGTGGCTATCTAGCGCTTCATCTATAAGAACTGGACGGAGCTGAGTCAAATAAGTAAAACGATTGAGAATCTTAAGTGAATGGTGGAGTACAAATACCAAATGAATGAGACAGATAAAATTGTTATATACATTGTAGTCGGTATCATAATATTATGCCTTTTAGGGCTCATGTATTTTTACTACAAACGCACTGGAGTTATCATTAGACTCTACTGAAGTATTTTTATTCATTCGACGAAGAAATAAAATATTCTAAGAACTTAAAGTGGAACTTATGGAATATAATTGAATTTGCGATGGAATAAAATTGCCATTCTATTCAATTTATAAAAAGTAACGAACTGTATTGAAGATGGGTAAATATCGATATAAAATTCTTCTAATATACGTTCTGAAGTGAGAAATTTTGAAAGTATAAACATGATATGGAATTTCTCGCAATTCAGAAGACTGTAGTGAGACAAGAGGTCTGCACAATTTGATTCACTCGAAAGTAATCGAACAGGGCATCTTGAAGACTAGTAAACTTTGTGAGTAAAGCTGCTCTTTAGTACTTATCTACCTATATCGAATAAATATGCTATTTTGATTAAGCAGTATTTATCACAGAACAGAAAACGTGGTATTTATAGTCTGCACGTATTTAAGAGACAAAATTCAATGCTGGAAAGACCTCAGTCACTACTTTTTGAATTGAAGTAGTAGTTTAAGTTCATTTCATGGAGAAACATGACTGGCTAAAAGACTTAGAGATGTAATAGACACTATGGTATACCTATAAGGAAATTCTTCATAAGAACAAAGGAAATCTACGACTGAGTACTTTGTTATCGATAATAATCAATTCCTTTTATAGCTATAAGAGAAAACTTGTATATATTTGAATGATAATGGTGAGGTATTAAAGATACAGCTGAAAATGAATTCAATACTAGTAGCGTGGCTTGTGATTTTAGGAGTAGTAACACTGAGCCTACTTTTATACTTGTACTATAAATATAAGTACCGGTAAAATTATTAAATCAACTTGCTCAGTTGATTTAATAATTTTATCATAGTTTTTTTATTATTCATCACAATGTTTGAACGATATTATGAATGAGCCATAGTCTATTCTGAGCTCAATATAAATAATCAAATGACATCGAATAAATGGGCCATAGAATCAGATAAAAAGAGCTTTATTTTCATGTGTAATTGAGCTGTCTTGTCTTTGAGTTGTCTTGAGTGGAGTTGAGGTATACAAAAACATGAATAGTATTTTGATACGCTAACATCTTGAATGGTGCCGGCAGCAGTTCAATGCTAGTACATTGACCTACTGAGATAACTGGAGCTCTCCCAGATTTGTCCAAAGTCTCGTCTACGTGCATATCCCGGAGTCAGACATCGTCACGTAATGTACATTATACAGAACAAATTGCTTGAATTATAGTACTCTTTGCATTTCTGTGTACAAAGTATTCCAAAATGTAACAAATCTCTTCGTCTTTTCTTTCAAAGGGGATTTTTCGTTTTAAGTTATTTGTATGGAGTGGCTCTTAGAGTAGCGATGTTTGCTTTGGTTATGCACAATTTTATTTCGTGAACATTTGCGCTCCAGAATTATTTGGTATTCATTGTAAAATAATATTATATGGCTTAATATTTAGACCTGTGTTTTTATGAAAAATATTATGTCTTTAAAGAGCGTGATGATTACATTTGGCCGTATATATCGGTCCCTTACTTTTGACATGTTAATCATTTTAAATTTCAATATATTTGAAACTAGCTTTTGCCCGCGGCTCCGCCCGCGTGGATGTCGGTTATCGCGACCAAACATAGCCTATGTCCTTTATCATGGTCTAATCTACCCCTATACCAAATTTCATCAAAATCGGTTCAGTGGTTGAGGCGTGAAAGCGTAACATACAGACAGACAGACAGACAGACAGACAGAGTTACTTTCACATTTATAATATTAGTATGGATGTGCCATACTTCACTTTCATAAATTTTTATAAAATGCCACCGCCAACAATCGTATAAAATAATTTGAACATAAATAAAATTTTAATTTGTATTCTTTTAATATTTTAAATTTGTGTACAGTTAGTGTCATAAATATCTTGACGACGAAGTCCCAAAATGATCATAAAACTCAAGTATTAAGTGCAAATCAAACTGTTTTATTTTTATTGTTTTTTTATATTTATATGGTACTAGCTTGTGCCCGCGGCTCCGCCTGCGAGGAGGTTGGTTATCGCGACTATAATCCGCACGCCGAATGATGATCCCTATGACATTTCGTTAGCGCTTAACATTGTACTGACGTCCTATCACATCAAATCCTTTAGAGGTCCATTAAAAAGACGAAAAAATCATAATTGTGTACAATTGTAAATTATAAAAATGAATATTAAGAAATTATTACGTAATGTTCGGAAATAATAGAAAAAAACTCAATGCAAATGTACATGGTACGTGCTGCAAAAGTTACGTCGTCAAGCTGTTATCGACTAAGAAGGGACAAATCGATAAACAAAATATCGATAATTTGTTGGAAATATAAAACAAATGCTTTGAGTTTGTATTTTATTTATATCAATCTGAATCTGATACAGGGTCAATCGGATCTTCAAAATCTGAGTCTGAACTGCAGCTATCCGTGACGTTTATTATTAACGGTTGGTCAATGATATTGTCGTATTGTACATCTCGATCCCAGTCTTGTAAGCAAATTTTCTTCGTTCTTTCGACCACTTTTCGCCAATCGTCAGCTGTCACTTGAGCGCAAGCTTCTTCCAATAAAACCATCATTTTATTTGCCGTGAATGGCGGAGTTGTGTTATGCCTAGCTGCATGACCTGAAAATATTTGTACATTCAGTAATTATTTTTAGAAATATATGCATATACATAATATTATATAAATAAAAAATATAGATACCTTTGATCTGCGCCCATATCAACTCGATTGCATTATATTGGCAGTGATAGGGCGGTAACCGAATTACCGTGTGTCCATTTGATTTGGCCAATTCATCCAAAAAATATGATGGGTGCGTCTGTTGTTTGTGAAAGTTCAACAGTCTAACCAACTCTTTTTTTAACATCTGACTGTCAGTTTCCACACCATTGCCGTGTAACCACTCTATAATTTCAGCTTTTTTGTTATTGCTGCTGGGGGGTTTGTTAATTTGAACTGAGTGATATGAAGCATTGTCCATTAAAATATAGTGAGGCTCATTCAAATTTTCTAATAGTTTTATAAACCATGTCTTAAAGTTTTCGAAATTCATTTCCTCGTGGTACTCCGTTGTTTTCACTGACTTAAAAGCCCACAGGCAATTCGGCACAAAACCTGTAGCTGTGCCAGCGTGGCAAATGATTAAGCGCTGGCCCTTTCCTTCAGGAGTTTTTGTGCTGGATTTCGCTGTGTCATCCGTCCATGCCTTACCTACAGTATGATTGGCGTTCAGCCATGTCTCATCAAGGTATACTACCTTCTCCCAGTTATCAATTTGTTTGATTTTGCGAAGAAAATCGCATCGTAGTAAAGCTATGTCAGTACGCTCCATTAATATTTTTCTCTTGTCACATTTTTTATAGCGGAATCCACATTTTTTCAAAACAATTCTAAGAGAAGTAGCACCGCCTTTGAAGAGTTCTGCAGCTTTTAATGAAGATAATAACTTCTGGCAGGTCGGTAGTTCACCTCGTAGGTAGTAACCATAAATATGATTGCGTATAGCATCTAAATCAAATTCATCAGGTTCTGTTATATGACATAACCTTTTCTTTTTCTTTGGTGTTAATAGTTTATTGTCCTCCATGGACGACTCCCCAAATTATTCCTTTGTTATTCGAGAAACAGTAGCCTTTCCGATTCCTAGAGCATCGGCTACACGATCGCGAACATTGTCAAGCGGTAACAAGGGTCCGCCATTTTGTTGTTCACGAGCAAAATAGTCTCGCAAACGAACTACAAACTCGCGAACTGCACTGTTGAGAACAGTTTTCCGCTGTCTTTTCGGCATTTTGCAAAACCGAAAATCAACAAACAGGTAACAGAAAATCAACAAATAACACAAAACAGCGAAAACAGAAACAAAACTCAGCTAACAAAGAAAGACGTGGCGCATACAAGGCGTTAGAGCACTCGTATGACGCGATGTGATGCGGTGTGACAAGAAGACAAAACAGACTGACAAGACATGACATGACTGAATTAAAAAAATACGGTAGGTCTATGGTCTCCATTTAAATACTTTTCCATGTAATCCATAATTGCCAGCTAATTATGAATTCTTTAAAATTCAATTCAAAAAGAATTTTAAATTCTTTAAATTATGCAATTTGAATAAAAATTAAAGTATAGTAAAATAAAATATAATAAGGCTGTTACTTTTTTATCTAGTGTTTTATGTCCATCAATGCGCGTAGTCTTTTTTTTCAAAATAAATAAATATTGCTTATTATGTTGAATGACCTGGCTGAATGACATGACATTTGCCTGAAAAAACAGTATTTTATCGAAATTGTTTCGCATAACTAATACAACTGTCAGTTGAAACGTCATAGGGATCATCATTCGGCGTGCGGAGTATAAAAATAGCCTATGTCCTTTCTCATGGTCTAATCTACACCTATTCCTAATTTCATCAAAATCGGTTTAGTGGTTTAGGCGTGAAAGCGTAACATGCAGACAGACTGACAGACAGACAGACAGAGTTACTTTCGCATTTATAATATTAAGTATGGATATGGATTAATATCTCAACTAAAGGTGTGAACTATATATCAGAACAATCGGTCAACTGGAAGGGGGTAAAAACAAGAAATTAAGATCATTTTGAGCACTTCGTTCGTGACTTTGTTCGTCAACATCTTTCTGATGGTGACTGTACCTAAGTAGATGTATAAATTATGATTAATTAGGTATGTATAGGTAAATAAACTTTTTTTACGATTTTCCTCTTAGATTTCTTTTGCACATTCAGTGTTATCATTACCTTCCTCATCCTAGTATAAATCCCGGCTTCATCCAAAGCACTTTGGAGCCTGGGGTCATTATCATATTTGGATTATTTTAGTTTTTACTGATGGGACTGCTTTCTGACTCCACAACCCCAGAGGAAAGCCGGTGCCAGATTCTCGTCGTTCAATCATTAAAAAAAACGAAGTGGCTTACTGGTTAGTTTGGCTAGGTCCTCAAGATCGTTGGGTCCTATTCGGCGTTAGCTTAGATAATATCTTACTCGCGTCTAGTGATAAAAAAGTGCCATTATTATCAAAATCTGGCTTCTAATTAGTCAAATATGTTTAGAAATGATACGAGTATTTCTAGTGGCCACACAACAAGTTCACCGGTAAACGCTTTGGACGTGTGAATGACGCTATCTGAAATGAGTGTCTGAAGCGAGGCAGCCGGCGAAATAAAATGCAACTTCCGCGAACGATGTGATGTTTTATAAGTTTATAACTAGAGCGTGTGCATTTGCGATGAGTTTCCGTTGTATTGAAAATTGATGTGCCTGTCGACATTTCATTTGAATGCTTACCGACGTCATTTTTATTTGATATTGTATTTTATTTATTTTGCATTCACTTATTCTTATAGTGCTCTGTAAATATTAGATGGGCTGCGAAAGGCGTCACAACACTTAGTCTGTAAACAGAAAACAGGATTTAAAGAAAACCGATTATGTGGAGACCTGTGGAGTTGCATTCAAGGGGTTGATATTAATGCAAGGTAAAGGTAAGTAAGACAAAAATATCGAGTAAAATCTAGTAGTAGGTCAAAATCGAAAGTTTTGCGGGAGCCTTGTACTCCTTTTAGTTGTCCTACAATTACTCAACAGGTGATACTCTATTTCACCTGTACACAGTACGACTGTCCTTTTTCTTTTTCTATTTTAATTTTTTTATATTTGGAAAACAAACAGCATTAAAAATATGTAGTTTTCCATGAAACATAGCGCAGGCTCTTACTGCTATTGAATAGTTTAATAGTTTAGGATAAACAATGTTCTGATGGAGAAATTGTTATTGCTTTCAGAATAAATAAAAATAAAACAAATATTCTACAACATTCTACACAACGCTATCTAGATCCATGGTACGCTTAACTGGCTTGTGATATGGAATCTAGAATGCGGATAAACATCCTAAGAGACATTTTTTTTCGTAAATATATCCATAATATACATAGAAACACCCAGACCAATGCAAATATTCATTCATACAAATATTTGCACTGAGCGGGGATCCAACCCGCGCCTCCTGCGGAGCGGCCGCGTTCATTATCGCCACGCCACAGAGGCTGTCGAATGGTCATGTAAATTAGAATGGTTCTAGAATAAAAGTATTATTTCGTGACAAGAGCCGGTGATTATCCCTTTTCTGCTAAGTACGCTCTCAATCACTCACGTAACTTACCTACGTAACTTACGTAACGTACCTACCTACTTGGGGATATCCCAATGAAATTGAACCAATACGAGTAAATTTTGCATATAGCTAATAATATATGCTTAGTAAGAATACTCAAACTTATGTATACTTAATTATGTTAGCATAGAAACACAGTTTAATTATTTTATTACAACTCTTTCATACAAAGACGAAAGAGAAAATTTACTGGATTCGAAATAAAATATAGGCTTTTTATCTCGGATATAGATTCTCGCGAGTTGTCTTAAAGGGGTGAAAAATCCCCAAAAGAGCAACCACATGCCTATGCTAATAACTTTAATGTGAACTTATCCCGGTAATAGATTCGCGACCTCAAACACAACAGTTGCACACTCTACCGCTAAGCTGAAATGTAATAATATCTAAAACAACGCGAATAAATTGTCCATTAAAAAAACATTAATCAGCCGATGTAATCTTTGTACTGGAGTTACTATCTTAGTTGAGAACCACGGTATTTATTGAGATGCCGATATTAAAGCGTCCAAAAAGAATAATGGTTCTCTTAGGATTACGTGGATCATTACTGGCGGATAGGATTTCGTGGTCTGTTTAATAGAATATCAATTTATTCTCCCCAAAGTTTTATAAGCGCTTATACCTACTTTTTCTTTTATTGAATGTTATGTCTCTACTTTTAAATAGAAATTAGGAATAAAGAGAGCAAGAAACATTCATTGCTTTAAAAAAGAACTTTAGACGAATGAGGTTTACAGGGCTCCACCAAGATCTCCGAGCCCAATCCTCTCCTGCTAGCTTGCATATCTGCTGAAGCAGACGAGACTTTAACGCAGGCTTTCATCTCGGTGATAGAAGGTCCTTTAAGTTAGCAGTCACTCCCACAGGAAGACGACATAGCCAACTGAAAACAAAACACAGCCCTCGAACTCCAAAGTACAAACTTTGAAAGCTACTGGGAAATTGCTGTTTACTCCCAGTAGTTCTACGATAAAGTTACTGAGACCTTTATTGCCAATAGTTCTGTCACCAGTATTTATTGAAAATTGATTAGTTCCGTTTCCAAGTATCTATCCTTACAGAATGAGGATGATAACATTATCTCTACAATATTTATCTCGAAATCCTGTATTTGCCTTCCTCTGAACAAAATCCTGTATCCACGCTTGTACTCCGAAAGTCATTTAGCTAAAAGTATAATTCAGAAAATATGAACACGCACCTCACAGTGAGAACAACAAATAAAATTACAATTAGACGAAATGTGATTAAACACAGAAGTTCAGGCGGGTCGTTAAGGTCATTAGGGGAAAAAATGTGCGGCGTACTAATTACACAGCCTTTTTGTCTCTAATTTCATACGCAAAGTAATTAGCAAAAGTATTGAGGGAAATGGGAATAAGTAACTTTACTAACTTATTTCTTTAGTACGCATGAATGAGAATTAGGGAGGTGTACGGGCCGGTCAATATTTGGGGAAGAAACTGAACACGTTTGCACACCGCCAAATGCTGATCTATATACGACGTTCTATAGAACTTTTACTGAATACTCGTATGTTCCTTTAGTTCCTACATATGAGTGTCTAGTACGAATTTTATCTATTGGATCATCTATTGTACATCATCATTAAGTATAATGTTTTCCGGGCTGCATCAGTCGGAGACGTTTTCCGTGAAGTAGTTGTTCGGGGAGCATGTTAAGCTGTCGGTCCTGGTTGCCATACAAACATCTATGGCAAGCGTTAAGAGTAATTGGAGCCCTAAAACGTCCGTCTATTATAGTAACTGAAGGTGATATCGCCATTTGCTTGAGATGCTTCACGGAAGACATCGAAGTTCAGTTAAATCATAGACTGAAGAGCCATCCCCAACCGAGTTGTGTAAATTCTCAGAGAATGATGTCTCTAGTAACCATAATACACATTAAGATAATCATTTTACTCATATGGTTACCCTTTTCGTTTAACAAAAAAATGTTTCCATTATTCTCTCATTATACCAACACATCGCTGGTGTATATGGTAAGTAACCTAATTTGTTACTCTAAAGCTTAATTGTGTTTCATAGCATACAATATATTATTGCAAATAACTTTGTAACATAATACTTAGACAGGATTAGGGTATTATACTGTATGGTGCATGAATTGGGTAGTTTCCTGTGATAAAAATTGTTTATCTCATCATTGCAGGGTTGAGTTACATTCGAAGTTCTCACCTCGAAACTCGTGGTTACAAAAATAACATACTTACCTTTACCTAAATATAACCGAAGCTACAAAAAATAAAGCAGGAAGTACCAGGTCCACTGAGGAAGCTCATGGGGTTGGCGTCAGAAATAACAAACATAGTTGACTAGCTCTAATCTCTGCTTGCCCTATGAAATTCAATGCTTTAACTACTAAATCACGGTTTCTCAAAGTTCTAGTTAAACGTAACAATTTCCGCACTTAGTTTTTCATTCAATTCCTGGAACCATTTTTGTCGCTGTATTTTTTTTTTTGATAATCATATGTGTAAATCCAATTACAAAATTTTCATGAATTTCAAAGGAGCTATAAGCAAAATCTTGCTATCCAAAAATCAATTAAAGCCCGCCTTGACGTCAATTTTGCCGCTTACCCGTACGATCAACTCACTGACCCCAAGTGGTACTCTCACTTCACTTTGAGAAACACTGCACTAAATCATTAAGCAGCAAGCTCTACGCTCACGTAGGCATTTCGATTCAATTTCACCAAAACTGGGTTGAAATTAGTACAGGATTAAGTTACTCTCAAGTCAGATTGCCTCAGGACGTGTGGCCCTGGATTAGATTTTATACTGAGTCTTAACGAACGGATGTAAGTTATAAACCGTAGGGGCAATAGTTAGTGATATTTTAATAGGTATCAAGTGGTGATTATCCACAATTTGTTGACGGACTAAGATAAATTCTAGACTTTGTGGAGAAAGCCTAGAATATTTATTTAAGGTGTAGACAGGTGTATTATACTCATTTATTTGGTTCAGTTTCATTTTGAAATCCCAAATAAAAGGGAATGACGGACGACGGTGTCTATTTTCATCTATAAGGCAGCCTTCCTTTGTTCGGTACTGGACAGATTCTTGGATTGGACAGATTAGTTAGTTCGGCAGATTCTCTACTCGACTGATTCGTGGATTCGTCATATTCTAGGATTCGACGGATTAGCTATACGACAGAAAATGAACAGTTGTGCACAAAAAGATTAAACAAAAAAACAGCCGTATTAACAGGGTATACGAATCCACGTCGAATCCTAGAATATGACGAATCCACGAATCAGTCGAGTAGAGAATCTGCTGAACTAACTAATCTGTCCAATCCAAGAATCTGTCCAGTACCGAACAAAGGAAGCACTTAGTCACATTGACACACAAGTTTTTTTATTTTAACCTTCTACTTCTCCACCTCTTTCCGCTGTATCATAGTTTATTATTAACAACTAGCCTTTGCCCGCGGCTTCGCCCACGTGGATGTCGGTTCCCGGCAATTATTCGAATTTTTCTCACCTTTTAAACCTTCCCTAGACCTCCACGAACATTTCAAGACCAAGATAAGATAAATCCATTCAGCCGTTCTCGAGTTTTAGCGAGGCTAACGAACAGCAATTGATTTATATATATATATAGATAGATAAGTGCCCCACCGAAATAATACGTATTGTTATTTATTAAACGAAATAATCGCCGCGTCTCCTGACTTACGCCAAAATGATTAAACCGCGTATACGTAGGACGGTGTTGAATATCTTCAGATGCAGAACTGTAATGAACTCTCTATGATGCGTCTACTGCAAGTGAGCTGGCATTTGGATATTCATGAAATGAGGCTTGCAACTGAACTTATTAAGTTACTCGAGTGAGCATACTTGATTTAATGGTGGTAGAATTAGAATAATATTCAATTCTAGACCCAAAGTGCACAAAGTGGGCAATGCCTATTGAATAGGGATAAACGTAGCTGAGATGCTTTTTGTATTTACATTTAGGTATATAATACAGAAACATGCACATAAGGACACTACCATACTATATTATTCTCTCATATGGATATTTGTAATGTGCACTACGCTAATTCTAATATGTCCAAGGATCAGAATAAAAATACGGATGAGTTAAAAAAGGGAAATTCCGAAATGGTATGAGTTTTAGGGGAATGAATGAACAAAACCCCATACCTTCGACACATAAAAGAACTAAAATTTAAATAAGAAGAAGGTTAACGATGGTCGGCGTCTTGGAATTCTGGCATTGCTAAATGCAATCATCACTGTCGGGGCACAATTCGCCAGTGTATAGACGTCGTTAGAGCGCTTCTACCTATAAGGAAATATATTTCTGATACAGATAAATCTGTGCGTTTCAGTGCTGATAGAAAAGGCATTAGGCGTAAAACATAATCAAAGGATTGTCTACCGCATGGAAAAATTACCACGAAATCTTATATAGTTAATGTATAAAGTATCTAGTATTAGGCATCCCCTGAGGACAAAGTTAATATATTTTATGTGTTGTTTAATACTTTATAACCGGTTTAACAGTTATATGATAGTGATGAATAAATTAGAATTTGTTAAGCTACCTGCCTTTGTCATTGACTGTACATTTGTAGGTAAACGCAAGCTTGTAGTGACGAAAGTAGCTCTTTTTGAAGTGTTTAATGTAAGTATTAAAGTCTTTTTATTTATTTTATAGCGTGATAATTGCTGACGTGTAGGAAACCTTTTGAAGCCCAGATTTTAAGTCCACGCGTTCTTACGTGTGCCTATACTACAGAAAAGATGATACAACCAGAACTGCATAACGGCTAAATATGTTATCCCATGTGTATCCCAAATCGAGATAATATCTAAAAAAAAAATGTAAAGTCTTTGCTTTGCATAGACAGCGCACCGGCAATCACGCGGGGACCTAATTTTAAGCTCTGTGGGGACGTCACACTGGCTATACAACCTAAAGTCTATGGCGTAGTGTATGTATAGCCCGTCAAGAAAGTCGTGAAAATTGAGGGTGGCGCTGCTGCGCTTAATCTGGTATCCCTGCCATACTATAATTAAACAGACTTGATCGGTTGCTTTTTATGGTATGATTTCATTACGATAGTAGGATAGTAGGTGAATAAAAGTGAAAAAAAATACGGCAATTATTTCATTCACTTTAGTTAGGCACTAATGGCGCAAACTTTAGAGATAAATCAAACTTCAAGCTAGAAAATTATACAAGCTAGAAATATATATAGAAAATACTTAATTACAGAATAGTCGTTATATCTTTTTTAAATGGTTGCAGGGCTTGCAGCAACATTTAGATATTATTTTTTGCAAATAAAACTTTAACGAAATCAACGAGTGCGGAGTGGTTGAGTTTAGAAGTCATGGTTATCAAATCACTCAGGTGGCAGACAAGCACACGGGATTTAAAAGCACAGATATTATGTTAAATTTGGTGCGCCTGATCCGAAGCCTCCATTCGATGCAACCTGTGCAACGCTAACGGCAATGCTTCACTCTCTTATTTAGCACATGGGAGACGCTACCACTTACTGCAATTAACGGCCGCAGCGGGAGCAGCCCTATAGAGACCTGCGCGGAGACTCGCCACGGGTCCCTGTGACTAGCAGCGGATATAGAGGTTAGATGAGGACACCCAAGAGGGCCATCTTAAACCCGTATATAGCTCAAAGTAAACTGGGGTGTGAGGGAAATGCCGTTAACCTTACACCCCGATAAATGAGTATAAGGCCTCATATACAAGGACACGCCGTGTCGGACGTTATTAGGATATGCCTCGGGACACTATTTTAAATCCAAGCTGTGAGATAAACGAATTGTTTGGCCTGGCGCGCGCAGATTGTTTTGTAATAATCTATGTTTGGTGGCTTTGAGCTCGTCCACCACCGCTCTGGTCACAGAATCGCTTACTCAGTGGTACACTTTAACTTTATTAGACCTACGGTACCACCAGGAGTATGGCTATGGGTACCGTGGGTGTGAAATGTGTTTTCAGTATATTTTAGGTCCAAGAAACATGTCCCGAGCAATACCTTACCCAAAGCCTACCTGTCTGTCTCATGAACCGTGATAGCTAGACAGTCGATTTTTTTACAGATGTTGTAAAGTATTAAACAATGAAAACAAAAGATGTAGGTACAGTGCGTATTATAATATAATATAATTATAATCTTTTAGAACATTAACTTATTGGATTGAGTATTGAACACCCAAAATGCTGCTTGAAACTCCTGCGTAACATACTGAAATGATATGTCTTGAAATGTGCTTTTGAAAATCTGAAACAAATAAAAACGTACGGTACTGGATAAATACTGCTGTATATATCGTGTATTTTTTTAGTAGTCCAAAGGGCCTCGGTGGTTAATACAAAATGGATCAAGAATGTTCAAAAACGTCAAAGTGTCGTACTACGATTTCTTAAAATCGTAGGTTTAATGACTCAACCACGACAAATGTAAACAATGCTTTGAAAAATAAAATGTTCACTTAATACACATAATTTTTAATGGATTACACTTCCCATACCATGTTCTATATAACAGGTGGTTTAATCGTATAAAACAGGTGGTTTGTGACGGTAGGTAACCTGAATTTGGTAGCATGAATGGATTCGTTATTTACTGCAAAGCTTTTAAGCTTCAAAATGTGGGTTAATCAAACTAATCGTTTTTTTTAGATCATCTCCCTTTTACTCTTACTTATAAATACTAAACTTTTGGTTGAGATGATGTATGTTTGTTACTTACACCAAAACTGCTGAACGGATTTGGACAATTCTCTAATCATTCAACGATTCTATATAGGTAGGCTATTTACTATAAATAGGTACAGCGGAGTGCGTTAATTCCCATAAATAGAATTGTGTTTTGAACCTCTTATGGTTTCATTTCCTTACCATAAGAGAAAGAAAACTTGGAAGATGTAAAGGGATTTATATTAAAAAACATCATGAGCATCCGTTACCCGGAAATACGACTTCATAAGCAGCACAAACATAATTTTGTTAAACATACCTACATGGTGATAGATAAGTACTTTTCGTTTTATTTATAAGTTCTTTGTTCATTCGGCGGATTATTTCGTCAAAGCAATTAAAAAAATTATAAATACAGTCGGCAAAGGAAATACGATCGCACTATTTATTATTAAGTTGTATGTAAAGGTACAGCTTTATCTTCTTTGTTGACTGTACGTATACTACACACATCTTTATAATGGGAGAAGTGTAGTAATAAGTATGCCTCCTGAACTCCAAAGCCGGAGGGACAAGCCTGAGCCAGAGGTCAATTAGTAGATATACCGCTTGGAGGTGAGGTTGACTGGGCTGAGCAGTTTGTTGTAGAACATGCTTGCGTAAAGTGACTCATTCACTTATAGGATACAGGGAAAATCTTTTTCTATAGAGGTTTAGTTCGCATTCACTAACTTTAAAAAAAAAAGTAAATATATATATTTATTTATGGCCGAAGCGAAAAGAACCAGCAAGGTACATGTCATACTATAAAGAAGAAACTCTATATTGCGTTTTTCTCAAAATCTACTCATTAGGACAGTCCCTGCCCTTTGCCTATACCCTTCATACTATTATTTGTTCTGTGCTTATAGCTAAAATAAGCTTACAATTTTCAGTACATACTGTAACTGTCATCTAGATTTTTTCTTATACTACATTATCACTAAAAGTAAACCATAATACTGGAGTTAAGTTACACGAGTTTTCTTCCATTTCGTTTTCAGTTTAATACAAATCTATAAAATCGATGTCAAAAGCTAAGTATGTTAAAAAAATTTATGAATGGTAGACGGAACGCTATGGAATGATCCGATGCCAACACGTGCTTGAACAATTTTTCTTCTCGTTGCCTTGTCAGGAGCGTATAGACGTGACTGCTTCACCCTACTGGATTCTTGTATATGGATACGGTATAAACGAAACGGTATAATAGTACCTTTTTTTTTCGTGCGGAGATCACCTCGGATACCCCCCTGCCGGAGCCGAAAGGGGAGGGTTATGTCGGACTCGAACCGACTAAAACTGCATGCCGACTGTGGGTCGTGGTGCTAGGCCGGAGGTGAGGTAGTCATCGACATATCCCTCGCACCCCAGCTGACCCAGGGCCATTCCCTTAAGGTCTAGCCCTCCTCGGGATGGGGGACAACGGTGTCCCCGACTCTCCCCCGGAATGGGGAGGCGCGCTTCTCTGCGCGCGTGTCGCCGTGGCCTGCGTATAATAGTACCTACATGCTTAAGAGCTTGACATAAATAGTATACAATTGTCAATTAATCGTGTCTGTACATTGGAGAACTACCTGGCTTAAGGTTAATTAACGTTTCTGAATGCATTTTGTTTATCCTTCACTGTTTGTTCGCGATGTTCGCAAAAAACCTGAACGGGGTTTGATGCAATTGTTTTAGAAAGGTGTGGCCAGTGTTAAAATATGCGATATGTTTGAGCGCAATGATTTTGTAGAACTGAAATATGACCAGCCTCTGTTGACAAGAAGTGGCAATTCGTTGGCGGCGTATTGTTGAGGAGAATGACAAATTTAGGGGATTAGATATCCGTTGATGACTGTCATAAACATCAAATCCCATACATTTGTCATTATATTCAAAGATACGCTGGCCAACGAATTGCCTCTACTTGCGATAGCCGTCATCTACGCGATCAGAGCCGCGCGCATCAGCTAGTATGTTTATATTATTGTTATATTTTACGCAGAAGATTTACGTCGAAGGCTGTTCCCAGTATAGAATATTAATTTCTCAATTTAGTATAACATCTCTTACTTTTTCGTATAGAAATTATGTGTGGCTTGGTAAGAATATTAAAAAGGTTTCGCATAGGAACTTATGATTATTACAATATCCAATAACTTGGGACGAGTGGATGTAGGAACTCGAGTACATGCTTATGTACTTTTTATACCTGATCGTATTCATACGGGGTTTTTGATAAGTCTAAGTACTTACATTGGCTTTTTCTGGTTTGCTTTTTACGTTATATTGAGGACATAACACTGTAACAACCTACCTGCGTTCAAAATATCACTCTATAGCTAAGTATAGACATTTTTCTGCTTTTCACAGTTGATACTAATGCCGGTAGAATAGATTAGCAGCCTCAGCATGGTGGACTATTCGATCCATTGATATCATATTATTATATTATGGAAGTCTTCGATGTAGAAATTTTTATCAACTTTATTGGTCGAAGAGAAGCGAAGTGATATGTTTACACCGTCTTACTAAGGCTCCTGTATCATTCCAGATTCCAATTTGAATTTGCACAGGCAATTGTTTTATACAAGAATAGGTGCCCATGGGTAGCTCGTCGGGATCCGTTTCCAAGCGGGTAGAACTCAACAGCTCGCGACTAACACTTCGTAAAATTTTATTCCTATTACAGTACCAGTAAGAAAACAGTTCGTGTAATTGGTACGGAACCTTCTCAAAGTGCAATAAACTATTCAATTAAGCAACATCCAATAAATTAAGAGCTCAGAGATCAATGGGATCTTAAGCCGTTAACTGTGGGGATAACGCGTCGATCACGTTTTGATCCCGATGCGATAAAATTAACGTCGGGTCAATGTGTATTGGTTAAGTGCGGCCTATCACGCGATAGTGCCATTCTATTTGATGTGCGATACACATGTTGTAAAATATTTAGTGCTAATTATTGTAAAATATGTTATTAGTGTAGGTATGTGTTAATAAATAATATAATAATTATGTTTTTGTTTCTTAAATGGTACTTCTTTTAAGGTTAACAAAATGTATTACGAGTATTTCTTTGCTTAACCCCATAAAACTTACTCCAGGTGGCATATAGCAACTACAAAACGTTAATTTTTACTATCTCGTCTCACTAATGGGCCAAAGAATAAGGTTTAAAAAATTGTTGTAATTCATTTTGGTGGGGCAAATAATACCCGCAATTTTTTTAATGCATACGTTCCTACTAGTTCACCATTTGGTGTTTTAGCTATTATTTTTTTAATTACGTCCTCTTTTTTATCATATAGGATGCGTATAGGTAATCTACAACCAAAAATTCCACCGACACTCTATATGAATACCCTCCTTCTTTCGGCAGGTGGGTAAAAAACACACACACACAAAACAACTACCATATATTATATGATTTGAGGATTTGGGCTTCCTGACGCACGCCTTGAAGAGATCAAAACTTTGGCCGCATCTCATAAGAACTAAATGGTGAACTCGTAAAAGAAAATGAATTTAACTTCACAAAATAAGCTCATTTGCCGGCGGATGTATTCCGAATAACGATACGATTACATGTTGTGGTAAAATGTTATTTTTATTTTAATAATATTTGATGTTACAAGAGAACAATAAAATAGATATTTGTACAAAGTGTTAATGATTTATTTAGTTCCTTGAAATAAAAAAATCACCTCTTTTCTTGTTCTTCACAATCTTCTCTCACTGGTCTGCTGGGAGATATTTCTTTGTAGAAATAATAAGTACTGATGTACCAATTTTTCAACATCCAATATTTATGATAATGTTTATTTTGTGTGTGTATGAATCCTAAAATAAAATAAAAAAAAGGTTGATAATATTGCCGAAACTTTACGCGATTTATTATTGAAACGTGTAACATTTATGTACTTAAAATTTCCATAATTACCTACTTGCCTATTGCCTACTTCAGTTGGTTGTGGGTACATCAAACTCCGGCGGCGGCGCGCTGAGAAGCGCGCCTTCCCATTCCGGGGGCGAGTTGGGGACACCGTTGTGCCCCCTCGGATACCCCCCTGCCGGAGCCAGAATCCCCTTCAGGGGATTTCCGCACGAAAAAAACAAAAAAAAAAAGGTACATCAAACTCGTCATTGTAAACAGATTTTTTAGCTAAAATATGTATTTTTTTTTAATTAGGTATTACTATAATTTTTATTTTTATTGATAGCTTTAAAATGAATGATCAAAGTGATTATCAGAATGCATATTACTATAGCGAGTTCAACTACAATATTCTTTCTTTCAGGAATGAAAAATACTCAATCTATTTAATGCTTTTAAATCAATATTTTAACTATCTCATTATTTATCTTATTGGCAGAGTTTATGAGGTTTGAAAACAAAATGCATATACATTTCGCATCTCAAACATAAATCCTACGTATATCAATTCTATTTTCTCTTTTACGGCCACCATAAAACTTTAAAAAACTCAATGTGAATTTAATCTCTAGGCTTCATTACATTCAAATAGGCACTGAAACGGCTGCTCCCTAATTCCAAGTTGTTAGTTAACGATTGTCAGACATCAAACACCGGGTCAACTGTTTTAACTATAAAAGCATTCCGAAGCATTTCAAACTTTGCCAAAGTACTCGCCAAATCGTCTAAAACTCGTCAGAAATGATCGCCCTCATTTAAGACTTTAGTAATGGCAGCAGACGAGTCAACTAATGAGAACTGTAGAAGTAAAATTCATCAGGTGATCCCAAAAAGTTTTACTCTGTTTTTGCTGGATTGATGAGGTATTTTGTTCAAATAGCTGTTTCTTCATCAATGAATCTATGATATCTTTAATAATTTTAATTGAATTGGACAGGAATAGCATAAAATTTCACTCTATCATTACCCTTACCATTGATATTTACTCACTGTTTTCCAGTACAAGACGCGGCGCAGGCTGTTTTTTTTTTCTACAAAAATCCTGGGCCTCGATTCTAAGCAAAACTATTGTCAAACCACAGAGATTGCAAAAAGCGGCATTAAAGTTTAGACTTTATTTCTATACACTAAGGTCCAAAATTAAATGACAAAAGTTTCATTACACTCTTTTATTCACTCTGCTAACAGTTATTTAATAATGAACTTTAACTTCATCGCTTTAAAGTCTATAATGTATTGCCGCTTTTTGCAATCTCTGTGGTTTGACTATAGTTTTGCTTTAGTAGAATCGAGGCCCCGCGCGGCGTCTTGTACTTTGTATTATATGTTCTGTGGCCGCGTCGAGGACTAAATATAATAAAAACGAATCATTGGAATCTTCAATCGCCTGATGACAATGACCCTGTATTTTGTAAGAGTAGAGAAGATATAATATTTTGACTAAACTGTACTCGTCTTTCTTCAAAGATATTTCCCTTAAACGTAGCAAACTTTGTAGTTTAAAATAATTATGTATTTTCATACCTACCTAATACTGATTTCCATCTTGAACAGTGAATCGCAGACCATTGCCGCATCATAAAAAGGCATTACCGGCTATCATGGCCATAAACCTTCAATAAACTTATCATTCGTCCGTAAAGAGGACTAGACACTTAAATTAAGCATTCAACTATAACTGAAAGGAATTTAATGCCGTCTCTCAATTTTACGATCTTATTTGGAACGAACTATACATGATTAATTAAGTTCACGAATTTACATATATAAACTGTTTTACACGTATATTAGATATTTTAATGCTTTTTCCCGCGGCTCCGCCCGCGCGGATGTCGGTTATCACGATCAAACAAAGCCTGTGTTATCCTGGGTGTCAGCTAACTCCATTCCAAATCTCTTTAGAATTCAATGACATATGTATACATTTTAAAGCTTAGTTTTAAAGTCACCGTACTTCTTTAGCTAACTCACTTGAATTCCTGTCATGACAACAATCTGGTTAGCGATATTAGCGCCCTAATACATCGTATTTCATAAATATTACATTATTTCGTGAATTTACCATGAGGCTAAATTATCACAATTAACATGTGTTATTTGTGATAATTTAGCCTAAGTGTTCATCCAGGGAGTCAGCTAACTCCACTATATAAACTATATTATTATGTTTGAATAATATAACAGTTAACTTCTCCCGGCTTCGGGTGGAAAAATTATAGTAATGGCAAATTACATAATTTATATCTAATGTCAAAGGTTCTGAGTAAACTGGGTGGTCGACCGGTATTAGTGTGCGACAGATATTAGGTATAGTCCACTTTATACTCGTATTAAAGGTATCCCGGCCTGGCCCTTTTCTTATTGTTCCAAAATCTCCACGTAATCCTCTCAAAGAAGAATGTACCTACCTTTTTACCTCGTGGATTATATACGTGATGAAAGAAATAGGAAACAATTATTAAATTTGGACATGTAGCCTTCATGTAGCGACATAGAATAGATAATAGTGCTGATAATAGCGATCAATTCATTCTAAAAGCAATCTTTACTTGATTTATTCTATGTATCTTGATAACTAGAAGTTGTGTGAACGGTAGACCTCGCGAATACCCTATGCCACATTTTTATGGCGCCATTAATCAAATCTGGTAGGTATGCTTAAAAACCACACGTATATCCTTATTATAAAAAGCCCTTTAAAGGTTCACCAAAAATAATGTCAATTTGTTTTTAGACGAACTGATAGCTAACCTCCTCATCTGTTTTTTTATAAAGAAGTTCAATCTTTACTGCGCAGGTGTATTTTTTCATAACAACCTGTGAGGAATCATGTCCTCGATGTTTCAGCCAGAAATAATCAAGATCCGCTCATAAATAATGCGACAGCAAACTTCATCCCTTCCCTCCCCCATTTTATTTCTTTTCTAAAAAACTTGTGTTTTAAATCAAAGAATATGTGTATGAAGTTTGGATGTGCCCTCTAGACCGCAACGGACAAACTGACATAGTACTAATACAGGCAAAAGTAAAATCGCCCACCACATCAAAAGGAAGACTCTCGCTCGCTTCGCTCGCACAGTCAATAACTGGGGCAATAATTATAACATTAATTAGGCGTACACACGCGAAGTAATATGCAAAAATAGACACATTATATATTCACCTGTATGCACAGAATCATATCTAAACAGACTCAGCAAATTGAAAATATGTCATCTGAAAATATTCTCATGGACTTTCTTTAAAAAAGCTATTCTGTGACACATAAGACACTCTACTCACATTTTATAAAATAAAATATGTCATTAGCGTATTTTATAAGCCGAAATTCACGGAAACAGCACACTAAACTTGTAAACATGTACGATTAAGTTGCAGGCATCCTACAGACAAAACATATTAGTGCAAGTCAGCTGTAGATTTTCATTAGTACTCTGCATTCTCTTGGGGAGAACACGTCGTGCAGTACTAAAGTCGATACAATGCTGCCATACAAACTGTGACTCAGTGAGAGGTGCCTTCCCAGAGGACCTCATTCTGCCCATTAAGGAAACAATTTGGAAGCGTTTGGGGCACACCAGATCTTTGGCGCTCAAACCAACCTCACCTGCTCCTCACACTCAAGTAAAGGGGTTACAAGAAAAGGCTGCAGTCGATCAATGGGAGAAGAAGGAGTAAACAATCCCCGGGGCTCCAAGATGCTGCGGGATAGCTGCTAGGATACTGATGAAAGTAGATGTAAAATAAATATCCTGAAATGATTTTATCTAAAAGTGCTTCTAAAGATGAGACTTGAATTTAGTTATTCGTCAAAATATAGACGAAATATTGCATTTCATCCCTAGAGCTCGCTCCACGAGTGACTACATGACGAACGAAAAAGAAAATAATATAGTCGAGACTACGTCGCATAGTGTCTTATATGAGAGTCAGACAATTCTGATCACCATTTCCCTAACCCATGGGATTGGGAGAACTAGATGCTATCCATGTACCAAAACTCATTTTAGTTTTGTTTGATAGTTATATATAGTCTAACCTTTTTATATTTTTTGAGTACTATGAAGTTCAAAACACTAACTTAATAAAATTTATTATAAAATATTATTTTACTTTTTATACTTTTTTATCAATATGTGTGCCATATTACCTAAGTAGGTAATATGGCACACATATTGATAAAAAAGTAAGTACTCTAGGTATAAAAAGATATGGGGTGCGGGTTGGGTAACCTCCACGTTGGCCTTTCCGTTTCTTCCCCCTTTGGACTGCGGTCCTGGGGAGCGGAAGCGGAGGGGCTGGTGCATCCTGGACAACGGCTAACAGACTCCCACCTTGGGAGTTCTGTTGACCGTTGACGAATAACCCAACGGCCGACCTCATTGTACGAGGAGGTCGTGGGATGGCGGGCCTGCAAGGCCCGCGGGAAGGGATCCGTAGGATCCCTTCTATTCAAACAGCCCTTTTGAGGGCTAGCTGACCCAGAGGGGGTCGTGGGATGGCGGGCCTGCAAGGCCCGCGGGAAGGGATCCGTAGGATTCCTTCCATTCAAACAGCCCTTTTCAGGGCTAGCTGACCCAGAGGGGGTCGTGGTATGGCGGGCCTGCAAGGCCCGCGGGAAGGGATCCGTAGGATTCCTTCCATTCAAACAGCCCTTTTGAGGGCTAGCCGACCCAGACGGGGTCGTGGTGTGGCGGGGCTTCAAGGCCCGCGGAGAGAGATCCGGTTCCCGCTAGTCGCTCCCAGTATCCCTCTGCTCTCAGAGGGGACAGGGGAGAGGCAAGGGTTCCGTGAGATCTAGGGACGGGTTGGCCCACTGCTCGCGCAGGGGCTGACAGGCACTCGTGCCACCGTCGGTGTTGGGAGAGTTGGCTGCTCCCCCGCGTCGCGTAACCTTCTAGATATCGACAACGACCTGAGTGCTAGCCACACTCGGTACGCCGGTATCCTGGAGGCCGCGGGGCTTGCCTTAATTGGCCGGCCCGCGACAAGGAAAAGTCTTAAAAACCCGACAGCGAAGTCGTTTAAAACCTGTGGACACCAGGGGACCTCCACAGTATGTACCCCGCTTCTCGGAAAGAGCGTCACCCGGGAAGTGTAACCTTTCGTCTCATGCTCGTGGGAACCTTATGAACTCTGCTAACTATCATAAAAACCCCCCCCCCTACCTAGTGAAACAGACTGCGCGGAGGTCGCGCAGCGCCACGACGCGGAGGTCGCGTCACCAACTGCGGCGGTGTCGGAAAACTTCGACACCGCCACCGAGAAGAGCAGGGCGAACAGCCCGGTGGGTCTGCAGACCCGAAAATCTGCACGGAGGAGGAACGGTGGTAGGAAGGTTCCTCCTCCACCGAGGACTGAGTCGGACGCAGTCACCTTGACCGACTCGTCCTCCAACGAGGAGAACAACCAGGGCAGTGAGGATTCCCCCCCGCCCAAGGTCGCGATGGTCGGCCGGGGGAAGACGCGGGGTGGCAAGAGGCCCATCCCCCAAACGCCCTCCTCTAGGGCCCCGGCCCTGAGAGATGCTGTGGCGCCGCCGAGTCCCTCCACCTCGGCGGCGCCCACGCCCATGCCGCGTACCGACCCTACGTCTAGGGAGGTACTGCAGGCCCTGGAGGACGTAATAGGGACCCGTGCTGGGTCTATGGGGCCGGAGGAAGTCCGGCTGAGACGGGCGACGACGCGCCTTGTCGAGGAGTTCGGCCTGCTCAGAGCGGAGCTGGCTGACTCGCGGAACGAGCGGGCTCAGCTAGGCAGACGGCAGGTCGAGCTCATCGAGGCCTCGGAGCGGCAGGCGGCCGAATACCGGAAGGAGATGGGCAAAATGGCGGCCGACTTTGCCGATCTTCAGAAGGTCGTTGCCGGGCTGCCGGAGGTGCGCGTCACGCGGTCGGCGCGGCGGAAGCCGGTCGCGCAGCCGGCAGCGCCGAAGCCGTCGGCTCAGCCGTCTTCTCCGGTGCGGTCGCCGGTGCGGTCGAGGTCGCCGCTGCGGTTGGAGGCACCCGTGCGGCCGGAGTCACCACCGCCGGCGCCTGTCCGACCTCAGTCACCGGTGCTGATACCGGCCCGGCCCGCGGACCCGCTGGCCGCAGTCGTAGCGGCTCTGGCCGCCATGGAAAGGCGGCTGGAGGCGGCGCAGGCAGCGCAGGAGGCGCGGCAGGCGGCACACGAAGAGCAGACAAAGCGTGGATTGGAGTCCATCATGGACTCCATACGCCGCCCGCCCCTGGCGTCGCCTACAGGGTATGCCGGAGTAGTAAAAAGGGGTCGCCCAGCAGTGACGGGGACCCCGCAGGAGCCGGCAGCTCCTGCAGGCTCGACCAGCCAGGTGCTTTAGGTGCCTGTCGGTCGGGCACGTGGGGGTGCAGTGCACGGCGGAGGTGACGGTCGGCGACCGCTGCTTTCGCTGTGGTCAACCCGGTCACAGGGCCGGTGGTTGCGAGGCTCCGCTGCACTGTTTTAGGTGTGCAGCGGGGGGCAAACCGGCCGACCATCGGGTTGGCAGCAAGGCCTGCACCGCAGGGGAGCCGAAGCCACGAGGCGGGCGTTCCGCCAATAGTTCGCGGCGGGATGCGGAGATGGTTCCATAATGGATCCCCAGCTCCACATCCTGCAGGCGAACGTGGGCCACGGTGTCGATGCTCAGGCACTTCTGCTCCAGAGCATGGCACAGTGGTCCATACACGTCGCCGCTGTCGCCGATCCATACACTCACCGCCCCCCCGGGCCTGCCTGGGTGGTCGACCTGGATGGGTCGGCGGCACTGGTGCGTAACGCCGCTGCGGGTGCCTCTCCCTTTGTGGTGATCGCAAGGGAGCATGGCATCGTAGCGGCGCGTGTGGGGGAGATTGCGGTCGTGGCCGTCTACTTCACGCCGGCATCACACCGACGCATAGGGCAGTATCGGCAGTCGCTGGAGCGGCTGACCGACGTCGTCAATGCCTGTCACCCTCGCCCGGTTCTTGTGCTTGGGGACTTCAATGCCTGGTCTGAGGCTTGGGGGTCCCGGCACACGAACCCGCGAGGTAGGGCTCTGGAGAGCTGGGCCGCTACTCTCGGTCTGGTTCTCCAGAATCGCGGGGCCGAAGCCACGTTCTGGGTGGCGGAGCGCGGGGCGAGTTCGATCGTTGATCTCTCATTCGCGAGCGCTTCGCTGTCGCAACGTGTGCGGGACTGGCGTGTTGTCGTGGAGGTGGAGACACTGTCGGATCACCGATACGTTCGGTTTGATGTCTCCCCTCCCGAGAGTGATGCGCCGGTCACACCGGCCCCACGCGAGCCGCGCTGGGTGCTTAGGGGACTGAATAGGGATGCTCTCCTGGAAGCCGCCTCCGTGCAGGCCTGGGCCATGGTGCCGGACAGGCCTGACGACATTGATGACGAGGCGGCGTGGTTCCGGGAGGCCATGACTGTTGTCTGCGATGCGGGTATGTCTAGGGCTCCAGCCTATAGTCCGAGGCGCCGGGTCTACTGGTGGACTGCGGAGATCGCGAGGCTGCGTCAAGCCTGCGTGATCGCGCACCGCCGGTGGGCCAGGCTCCGTAGGAGGCGTAGCCGCCCCGCAGACACAGATCCCCTAGTGGCGGAGTTGCAAGAGGGATACAGGGAGGCCAGGAATGCCCTCCGAGCGGAGATCAAGCGGTCCAAGGCAGCTTCCTATAGGGAGCTGCTGGAGACACTGGAGCGGGACCCATGGGGGCGGCCTTACCGCTTGGTAAGAGGAAAGCTGCGCCCCCGGGCCCCTCCCCTGACCCAGGTTCTCGAGCCGGCTCTGCTTGGAGGAGTGGTGGCATCCCTGTTCCCGGCGCGGGCGGAACACGTTCCGCCGCAGATGACTCCGCCACCTCGGTAGCCTGATGCGCCCGGCGTGGTTATTGACGACGACGTGCCCGAGGTCACTTGGGTAGAACTAGAGCTGGCGGTGCGACGGCTTAGAGCCAAGAAGAACACCGCCCCGGGACCCGACGGCATTCCAGGCCGTGCGTGGGTCCTAGCTCTAGGAGAAGACGGTCTCGAACCCCGACTGCGAGGGTTCCTCAGCGCATGCTTGGAGCGGGGCCAGTTTCCGAAGATGTGGAAGACGGGGAAACTGGTCCTCATCCGCAAGGACGGACGCCCGGCGGACGAGCCGTCCGGGTACCGGCCCATAGTGTTGCTCGACGAGGTGGGCAAGCTCTTCGAAAGAGTCATTGCCAAGCGCCTCGTCGAGCACCTCTCTAGAGTGGGGCCGGACCTAGCGGACACTCAGTACGGCTTCCGCCGGTGGCGTTCCACTGTGGATGCCATCATGCGCGTGAGGACTCTGGCGGAGGATGCGGTCGCCCGGGGCGAGGTGACGTTGGCGGTGTCCTTGGACATCTCCAACGCGTTCAACACCTTGCCCTGGAGTTGCATCAGGGAGGCGCTCGTGTACCACGATGTGCCTCTCTACCTCCGCCGCATAGTCGGGGCGTACCTGACGGAGAGGGCCGTCATCTACCCAAGTGCGACCGGCGTCGGTAGGCGTGAGATGTCGTGCGGTGTCCCACAGGGATCGGTCCTGGGGCCGCTCCTGTGGAACATCGGATACGACTGGGTGCTTCGCGGTGAGCTCGCGTTCGGTGCCACCGTCACGTGCTACGCGGACGACACGCTAGTGACGGTGAGTGGCGCTACTCACTGCGAGGCGACCCAGAGGGCCACGACCGCTGTTGCTCAAGTCGTGGATCGGATCCGGCGGCTGGGTCTCGAGGTGGCTCTGCACAAATCCGAGGCCTTGTTCTTTCATGGTCCTCGGCGCAGGCCACCCCCGGGATCCAGCTTGATAGTAGGAGGTACTCCCATCGACATCAAGCCCCGGCTGAAATACCTGGGGCTCGTACTCGACGGTCGGTGGGACTTCGGAGAGCACTTCCGAAGTCTGCGCCCCAAACTGTTGGTGTCAGCTAACGCGCTGATGCGGCTGCTGCCCAACTTGAGGGGCCCAGAGGACTCCTGCAGGAGACTCTACGCGGGTGTCGTGCGGTCCATGGCCCTGTACGGGTGCCCCGTGTGGGCGGACGCCCTGCAGGCCAGGTTCGTGCAACTGCTGCATGCTCCGCAGCAGACGATGACCTGCAGGGCCATTAGGGGGTACCGCACGATATCCTTTGAAGCGGCGAGTCTCCTAGCCGGATCGCCACCGTGGATCCTGGAAGCGAGATCCCTTGCGGCACTGTATCGGTTCCGTAAGGAGGCGCGGGAGCGGGGATTCGATCCCGAGCCCGAAGACATTCGGGCCGAGAGGTCCCGGCTCCACGGGATCATGGTGGCGGAGTGGGAGCGACGACTTGAGCAACGACGCGCAGGGCATGCCGTCATAGAGGCGGTAAGGCCCATCATGGGGGAATGGCTCGAGAGGCCACATGGCAGCCTCTCGTATCGACTGACGCAGATTATCACCGGGCACGGGTGCTTCGGGAGATATCTGTGTCGGATCGAAAAGGAGCCAACGTCCGAGTGCCATCACTGCGACGCGAGCGAGGACACGGGGCTGCACACGCTCACCGAGTGCCCGGCATGGGCTGAACCGAGGCGGGAGCTAGTGGCGGCCCTGGGAGTGAGAGTTCTCACCCTCGCCACCCTGCTCACAGCAATGGTCCGCTGCGCGGACGCGTGGGCGGCCGGCGTCTCCTTCAGCGAGCAGGTAATGGTCGTGAAGGAGACGGCGGAGCGGGAGAGGCGGCGTGAGCGAGGAAGACTCGCGGATCGCGCCGCCCGCGCGCGCAGGCAACTCGGGCGTCGGAGGGCACTGACTGACCTCCGTCCCCTATGAGCGCGGGCCTGGGGGTGACGGGTGGAGCCGCCTGTCACCCCAGCAGAAGCAGGCCACGGCGGCGGCGCGCTGAACAGCGCGTCTCCCCATTCCGGGGGCGTGTTGGGGACACCGTTGTCCCCCCTCCTGAGGAGGGCCAGACCGTAAGGGATGGCCCTGGGTCAGCCGGGGTGCGAGGGATATGTCTTTGACAACCTCACCTCCGGCCTAGCACCAAGACCCACAGTCGGCGTGCGGTTTTAGTCGGTTCGAGTCCGACATAACCTTCCGGCTCCGGCAGGGGGGGTATCCGAGGGGATTTCCGCACGAAAAAAAAAAAAAAAAAAAAAAGGTATAAAAAGATATTATATCGAAAAACATATTTACATATTTGAATTTGCTTGAACGACGTTCTTCTAAGAAAAGTGTCGCGCCCAGCAGTGTAACGGTATATCAGTGAGAAAATGGCAATACGATCCGGCACTCGCATAGCCGTTGGCACTTCTAGCAGACACGCAGTACAATATCGATAAAGCAATTTAGGATAACAAATCTTGGAAAACAAATAATATTTTTGATATTCTTCTCACACACATGTCAATAACATTATGCGTCCTGTGCGGAATTTTGCGCAGAAAGAAACAAAAATATAAAATTTTGAGAAATAATCCATATCCATACTATCCATACTAATATTATAAATGCGAAAGTAACTCTGTCTCTCTGTCTGTCTCTATGTTACGCTTTCACGCCTAAACCACTGAACCGACCACTGAAATTTGGTACAGGGGTAGATTAGACCTTGAGAAAGGACATAGGCTATGTTTTGTCGCGATAACCGACATCCACGCGGGCGGAGCCGCGGGCAAAAGCTAGTATGTTATATTTTAGAGCAGGCGCTAAGGTCTCTGCGCTTACACCGCAAAATCTGTCACAAACTTAGGCATGACTCATAATAAAAACAGACATAAGCGTATTTAATTCGTCACCGTAGGTACTTTTAGAAAAACAAGGAAACCTATATATAAATCAGTTGTCTCCAAAATCTTCTTGAATATTTGTAAAGAGTGCATATACACACGGTGAGCCGGGCCATCCTCATTAGTAGGATAGTCGCTAAGCAGTTAGTAAACGTTAACAAAGTTAGCAAACGTATTAAAGTCATAAACGTAGTGTCGTAACTTCAGCAAATTGCTCGGCTACCAAGTACCAATATTGTCGCACCCCACACCCAGCGGGAGGGTGGCCCCGTAGCGGGATACGCGAATACTTTCTTTTTTGTGTGATACACAGATTAGGAAGAGAAAGGAAAAGAAGACAAAGTAGGAAGAATACTCTTATATATGACAGACTCTCTAGGCTAAATTTTAAGCATATTTCAAACTATGAAGTAAGTATTCAATAATTTAAAATATAATAACTCTCGCCTTCATCTCTCCTGGTTGGGCAGGCCTCTTCAGCTGTCAATAAACCATTAAACTTTTCTTACCACTGATTTAATTTAAGCGCTTCTTACCACCATCCATTCATCCATAGGGACGTAATACAAAATTTGCGAATACGAAGCCGGGACCGGCCGTTAGTTTTAAGACTAAACTAAGAAAAAAAAAATCTCCACTGGAACTTGGAAGGCGCGTTAAGACTCCGTCTCCTACAATAACCAAACACATTAGCTGGTGAGTACACTTTCTGACACCCCATAACGGGTTTACGACCGACCATATTATTGACTATCCGATTCAATCAACGAATTAATATTCCTTTTCTTACAAAAAACAACTCTATTAACACTAAATAGAGTGTGATATCGCTTGCTGGACGGTTACGCAACGCCTACAGAAAATTGGCACCATAAAATGTCACATCATTGTAAGTAGCAGTCATCAGTCAGGACGGGATGTACGGCCACGGAGTGGTACAAGTCAGCTGAAACGAGATAAAGTAGTACACACTTAATATTTATAAGGGAGACTGGTACATCATTATTCTAGATTTTGTGCTGTAATATTTTTGGGGAAACTGAGCTCAGTGTTAAATAATATTACAGATTTTGGCTGTTATGTGATATCTACTTATAGTTACGCTGCCACGAAGTTGTAGGTATTTAACTAGTTAGATGTAACTTCTTAAGGATTTATAGATTTATCATGAACAGGAATTAAGTAACTTTTGATTTGTTAAGAGACACGAAGAAGAATGAAAGCCAGACGTAAGGTCTTCTCTCTTCAATGAGCAGTTTTCTAGTAGGTATTTAAAGCTTTCCTAAAGACGGGCTAGATGGCGTAGTCGGCACTTTTGGTAAGAAGAGTGTGCCCTAATCCATTGATTTCGTAATGTAATTTCTTGTGGAATCAAATGTTTTCTGTATGTATGAACAGCACACCGCATATTGAATATTAGTTACGTATTACTGAAAACAAATATTATTGTATTTACTACAATGTATTATTACTTATCTAAAATTATATAGGTGTCAACTTTTTGAAGTTGCAATATTACATACAAACAAACTAGCAGCAAATAATCAAATTGAGACATTCGTTCAGTTCTTTCTTGCCACAGACTAAATTGGCCTCCACAATGCAAATTAAAAAAACCACCAAAAGCTATGCTAGCGCCATCTCTTGATGATTTTAAAATCCAACTGTAAATTACCTACTGGAAAACTGCTCATTTTGCCATGGACAGATAGTTAGAGTTTTAAAAAGTAGGTAGTTATAACCGTCTTTTCTTAATACAGTACTAGCTTTTACTCGCGGCTCCGCAAACGTGGATGTCGGTTATCGCGACCAAACATAGCCTATGACTTTCCCAACTACTAATATAACCCTGTACCAAACTTCCGCGAAATCGGTTCCGTAGTTTAGGTGGGAAAACGTGACATATAAGCAGACAGACGAAGTTACTTTCTCATTTATAATATTAGTATGGATTTGTTATTCATCCATAATTTCATATTTAACTAGGTATACCGAGTTAACTACTCAAAATATATCATCCAACCAACTTCTTACTCGTTATAGGTAGGTATATGGTGGTCAAATAGTCAGAGCAAAATGGTTAAAATTAGCGCCTATATCAATCAAATCAAACATCTCATCTTTGTTCATCGCGATAACTGTCTCATAAACTTCTGTTCACAATGTAATCCTCATAAAAACCGATCTGGACCCGAGAATAGAACATAATCATTGTTCAGTTTCGAACGAAACCAATTATAGGTAACTACCATGAGTCCTGAAATAAGTCGCTACCGATTATAGTACACATTGTTAAATCGAATAATTAATAATTTAAATAAAACCCAACTACGACAAAAACGAAGCTGCAGAAGTTTGGAACAAGATTTTCAGGTCACTGGATTAGACGACGTTCAAAGAATCAAAGAATCAAAGAATCAATTTCATTTATTCAGTTTAGGCACATTAGGGAACGTTCATATCTGACGGAACTTGCGTCGCGTATTATCGGTCGCGTAACGCCAGAACAGACAAATGTATAGAAAAACACTTGACCGTTCACACTCAACTAATGTTACGTTAGTGCGTCGAGTACATTTGTCTGTTCTGGTGTTACGCGACCGATAATACGCGACGCAAGTTCCGTCAGATATGAACGTTCCCAAGAGCACATATTTTATTTTATTTTATTTTATTTATTTATCACACGTAACAGATTACAACCAATAATAAATATAATAATACTACGATGCAATAGGATTAGAGTCCAGGTTGCATTCCACAAGAACGCGTGTACAGATGAATTAAGATGAAGGAGTTTCTACATACATACATATTAAGCTAGTTTACAATTTTTTACAATTTTTAATTTTACATTTTTGACATATAAAACATGATGGAGTTCCTAATTACGGTTGGTTTGGAAGTTTAAAAGTTGTTTTACCGTTCCAATAAATAAAGTTAGCTTAGGAACAAAAATATCGAAGGCTGGATAATCCCTGGCGATTTCGTTGCACTGACGAGCCATCCGAACTATGGGGTTGTAAAACGAAGTATTATTTTTATACACTTGTAAGGCAAAGAGTCCCGTTTGGTTGGATCTACGAGCGCTATATCTGATATTAAAGGTTAATTGAGCAAGCAAATTAGGTACATCCAGTATAGAATGAATTATTTTATAAATGCAGGTAAAATCAAAGTACCGCCTGCGTACTTCCAGCTTTTGTACGTTAAATCTAATCAGACGCGCATCGTAATCGATAATGTTGCGCCCCAGGTGTTGACGGTAGCACAATATCCGCAGACACCTTTTCTGCACCCTTTCTATATTTTCAATGTGAACATTGTAATGTGGAGACCATATCGGGCAGCCGTATTCTAATATACTTCTCACGAGAGTGTAGTAC
Source organism: Eilema sororculum (assembly GCA_914829495.1). Lineage (NCBI taxonomy): Eukaryota > Metazoa > Arthropoda > Insecta > Lepidoptera > Erebidae > Eilema > Eilema sororculum. Next base: position 9,790,654 of record OU618532.1, read on the forward strand.
AGGTAGAGAAAAGAGCGAGCACCCCTAAAATCCCTAGTAGTCCTCACAATAAACCCGATAAGTTGATTAGATTTCATCACTACGTGATGGTAATGGTCTCGAAAGCTGAGTTTACTATCGAAAATAATTCCAAGATCTTTAATGACATTGGATCTCCTAAGGACTTGACCGTCAATCGTGTAATCGTTAACGATCCCATGACGCTTATTAGTGAAAGTATGAACGTCAGAATTTTTACAAGTAATGTCAATCACAGAAAAAATAAAATAAAATAAATCATTGGAAAATGATTCTTTCGCTGGTTCGGTAGGTGGTTCTACTGAGAAGAGACCAGCAAGAAACTCAGTGAACTCGATTATCCTTCTTTTTTTTTTAATATGGTTTTATTTATAGCAAATTTTTACAGTGCGAGCAAGAGATGAGATTAGGATGACCATGCATCTTTATCATTTAAGTAATCGTCTAATTTATAATAACCTTTTTTTATTAAGCATTTTTTCACTTGAATTTTAAATTTATTAAGTGGCATGTCTATCAGATCCTGAGGCATTTTATTAAACAATTTTATACAATTGCCTACAAACGAATTACCAACCTTATGAAGCCTGAGTTTTGGCACTGCAAGTTTATTTTTGTTTCTAGTATTATAATTGTGTTGGTCAGAGTTTTTTTTGAAGAGATCTAGATTCTTGCGTACATATAAGATATTATCATAAATGTATTGGGAAGCAACTGTTAAAATATTAATTTCCTTAAAAACTTCTCTCAGCGAGTCACGGGGTCCGAGGCCATAGATTGCTCGTATCGCGCGTTTCTGTAATATGAAAATAGTCTCAATATCGGCAGCTGAGCCCCACAGCATCAGACCATATGACATAACGCTATGAAAGTAGCTAAAATAAACTAATCGTGTCGTTTCCTCATCAGTTAGTGTCCTTATTTTTTTATAGCTGAGCTAAGTCTTCCTGCCAAGGCTGTGATATGAGAACCCCATTGCAGTTTACTATCAATAGTTATTCCAAGAAAAACTGTGGTATCAACTATTTGAACAGATTCAGCGTTCATTGTAATACTAGTATCAACCTGTCTTACATTAGGCATAGTAAACTTTACACATTTTGTTTTCTTAGCATTGAGCAGCAAGTTGTTACTTGTATCTTAGCGATCCGTGATGGCGGACTCGAAATTTTCATCAACTAATAGGTATCTACTTCTAGAACAATATTTTTGTTTTCGTAAAATCAAGTTATTGTATATGTTATTTTATTTTTGTCGGCAGTCAATAAAATAAGAAAATATGATTGTCTAAAGACGATAAAAAATTACTAATTCTTACCGGCATGTTTGGAGGACTACCAGACAAATTCGAAAAGGTTTTAACGTTATAAAAAATAACAGGAACATGGATACGCTATTTCCTAATAAAACGGTGTCAAAAATATTTAAATCAGCGTAGTTTTCGCTGAAAAAAACGGGAAATACGAAACCTCGATTTTGCCCAAAAAAATTGTGTTAAAATCGGTCTGACCTGCGGCTATCCTTATCGCACTCTACGCGGACAGGAGTGAGACGGGGGCGACGGCAATAGTAAAGGTAATAGGATTATTCGCTAGCTAGGAAGTCATCTTAACAGTTTACATCATTTGGCTGTATATTTTGTAAACCAAAATTTGAAGTTAACCCCGGTTACTTGTTTCTGGAACCCTACCGTGTATACATATTTATAGAGGTGACTGTACTTACACAATTATCAATGTAAAGAGATACACATGTTCAAGTCACGCGTTGTCAGATATATCTATAATATAAAATTAAATTAAAAATTTAAAAAACCCCCGTCACAAAAGACAAATCTAAAAAGTTGAAAATAAATGAATAAATTTTGATTCAACGGTTGCCATGTCGGGGGACCTTGAATTGTTCCGACAATATAACGGAGTGCTTAACCAGTTAGGGTCCCCCGACATGGCAACCGTTGAATCAAAATTTATTCATTTATTTTCAACTTTTTAGATTTGTCTTTTGTGACGGGGGTTTTTTAAATTTTTAATTTAATTTTTATTTCACACTTTTTAAATTGATTTACTAGTCAAGCTCTTTCATTTGATACCCATATTGAGGGAGTTATGAAGAAATATTTATTCCGACATGTTGTGGTGGCGGCCATCTTGGACCGATTTTTTTCAAACATAGCTAAGAACACTCCCGACTAATATACCTTTCAAACAAATAAAACTAAATCCAAATCGGTTCATCCGTTTGGGTGCTACGATGCCACAGACAGACACACACACACACACATACACTCACAGACACGTCAAACTTATAACACCCCGTCGTTTTTGCGTCGGGGGTTAAAAAATGAATCGCTTAAATGTGTTGGTAAGCGCATAACTAAACAACGCCTGGATCAATTTGGCCAATTCATGTTTTAAAATGTTCGTTGAAGTTCAAGGATGGCATGAATCGAATTGAATAATTGCCGGGAACCGACATCCACGCGGGCGGCGCCGCGTCAAAAGCTAGTATGTAATATTAATTACGCGTGACTACGGCCTTTTGCTAACCAACACGATTTATTTTTACTGACAAATGACAGCCGCGGGCATCAGATTTGGATAAGAAACTTTCCATATCTTTCAACTCGCCCTCGGCAGATTGAATCGACATCCTTCGTGTAACTATAATATATTTAGGCGCATGAATCAGGCAAGTAAAGAAAAGCATATTTTTATTGAAGGACTACGCTTTACGATCGCATTGGCGAAAAACATCGTACAAGAGTTACAAGTAAACGGATATTTCACCCTGGCCTGATTTTGAATTCTTTAGTTACAGTGTTGAAGCTAGATGGCGCGGCTCGGTTCAAATTCAAGCTATCGTTTCTTTACGTCTACTAAATAAGGGTTGGAAAGGGTAACATTTTGCTAATTATAGCGAGTGTGGCGAGGTTACGCTACGTAATTTTTAGAAAGTGTGAAAATATCTCGTCAAGATATTATTTCACACTGAAAATTGAAAGTCGCGATTGAAACTGATAATCTTAAAAGTATTGGAATGGAGCTTCTGAGTTCTGATTATGACAAAATGATGGTTGTGTTTTGTACCATTGCCACAGGTTACTCATAGGTTTCTTAAAACCCTCGGCCTCGGTTAGGCAGTAAAGTAGTAAATATTCGTAACTATTTTAATTGTTGAATAAACCTACATATGAAATACTAACTACTACTATTTTTAATATGGGAATAATTTTGAAGCGATCTTGATTTTTTAATTACAGTGTCGAAGCTAGATGGCGCTGCTCGATTTAAATTCAAGCTATCGTTTGTTTGTTCCAAAGCCTACAAATGGGTTGGAAAAAGTAACTTTACCGAAGACTTTTGCCTTTTGTGGTCATAATGATTTAATTTTTGAAAGTGAATTATCTCGTTGAGATATTTCACACTGAAAATTGAAAAGACGACATTGAAACCGATAATCTTAAAAGTATTGGAGTGGAGCTTCTAATTATGACAGCAAAATGATGGTTGTGTTGTGTACCATACCATTGCCACAGGTTACTCATAGATTTCTAAATATCAAACCCTCGGCCTCGGTTAGGCAGTAAAGGTCCTAAATAACAGTGTAGCTCATATTCGTTACTATTTTAATTGTTGAATAAAACCTACATGAAATACTAACGGTCTTACTAATTAAAACTTACGCAGGGTGTGTAACGCTGTTATAGCAAGATGTCTACTAGTAAAAACCATTTTGACACTAATGTCAAAATGGTTTTTACTCGTAAACATCTAACAGACAAGGCTAACCTTGTATACGCTCCATACACAGAACGAATCTACTATGAAAATATAAACAGTGTTTTAACAGGCCTGAACCATTGTATAAGGATAGTGTAAGAAAGAAAACGGAAAAAAGTCTGAGTCAGACTCGCATCCGAAGGGCTCCGTGCCATATCTAAACTTCTTTTTTTTAGTTTCACATGTCTTCTATTAATATCGAGCAAATACGGCAAATATATCACCTTAGTAGTATGGGTGCCCACGTTATATTATAATGTTTTCAGTATTTGCTGTTATGGCGACAACAGAAATATTTTAGTTCTATAGCTATCATGGTTCATGAGATTACCTGATGACTGGGACGGACGTGATGCGGAATTAGGAAGAACGGGAGTAATGTGCGACATCTTCCGCCTTCCGCACATGTTACAGTCCTATGACCACCAGTAATTCGATTCCCACTTTGTGCAAATATTTGTATGCATGAATATGATATGATATCGCCCATGGATTGTGAAGGTCATAGGGCAGTCGCTTTACGGAAAATAATAGAAAAGTTCAGTTGAACCTGTGATTAAAAATAAATGCCATAAAGGGCAGATGGATGTAAAGAGCACGGTTTTTATTTTTGCTCAAGGTGATTGTAGTTAGTTAGTAGTTACTCTCTTATTGCCCCCTGCTATGGAAGCTTCCTCTTATGGACTATTATAATAATAATATGCAGTCCGATGTACAATTTGACTGTTTGCTTCCTTGTTTTTCAAATTCCGTAATAAACATCATTGGTGGGGGCTTACTCCAGGTCATCCCAATGAGAAGTGCGTTTCCTTTTCTTTATTTCAACACTTTTTACCTCTATTTTATACAAACAAAAAAGTTAAAATAATAAAAACGGTATCATGTTGACAAGTACCTAATGTAGCAACCTTTATTTTATAGGACTGTTGGACGTATTGTTTTGTTTGACTGAGCATAGACGTTCAGAAGTTACAACAGAAATTGAATTGTATGAATGAAGATTTTTTTTTAATGATGAAGATGAACGCGTGTTTGGAAGAAAATATGAAATAAGCTTAAAAATAAAGGAAAAACGTTATTTATTATGAACAACAATTCAATTTGAATAAACTAACATACAGATTTTGAATTTCAGTAGGTATATATTAGTTTTTACTTTTAACAAAGTTTCATAATTTTAGTTTCTGATTGAATATTTAAAAATAATTGCCAGCCTCAAAATTATAAACTGTGTTTAGGTACTGAGTAACCGTTCAGTTGTTCAACACTGATTGTTAGTCCCTGGGAGTGAGAGTCCTCACCCTCGCCACCCTGCTCACAGCAATGGACGCGTGGGTGGCCGGCGTCTCCTTCAGCGAGCAGGTAATGGTCGTGAAGGAGACGGCGGAACGGGAGAGGCGGCGCGAGCGAGCGAGACTCGCGGATCGCGCCGCTCGCGTGCGCAGGCAACTCGGACGTCGGAGGGCACTGACTAACCTCCGTCCCCCATGAGCGCGGGCCTGGGGGTGACGGGTGGAACCGCCTGTCATCCCAGCAGAAGCAGGCCACGACGGCGGCGCGCTGAAAGAAGCGCGCCTCCCCATTCGGGGCGCGAGTCAGGGACACCGTTGTCCCCCTTCCGGAGGAGGGCCAGACCGTAATGGATGGCCCTGGGTCAGCCGGGGTGCGAGGGATATGTCGATGACAACCTCACCTCCGGCCTAGCACCACGACCCACAGTCGGCGTGTGGTTTTAGTCGGTTCGAGTCCGACATAACCTCCCCTTCCGGCTCCGGTAGGGGAGGTATCCGAGGGGATTTCCGCACGAAAAAAAAGGCACTGAGTTACCGTTCAGTTGTTCAACACTGATTTATTAGTCAAGCAGTTGTGTAGCGGCTGTGTAGCGTTAATCACGGCTTAAACACTGTTTGACTATACAACTGTTAAACAGCGTTTTAAGGAATTTTTATTAGTAAGATGGTATATTTTAAATATGGGAATGTTGTTTTTTTTATCTTTATTTATTTTGGGGAATGTTGTTGAAGATGTTTATTACGTAATCACGAACTAACGGCAGAACGTATCTGGCTGGGTATAGGTATAGATTGTCTGACATAACACATATAATGTTACATTTTATTCGGGGAATAAGTTCCCATGGGATTCAGGAACGAAATCAAAAATATAGCCAACGCTGAAGTAACACTTATGATATTTCGAGCAATTGTAAAAAGTACAAGCGTTTCTTTTCTGGATCCCTTGAGTTTAGAAAAAATGCTCCATTCCTCTTTCTCGTCTAGAAAACGAACGCCCATATATACGCCCATACTATATTATGTAGTAGGTAGACCCACTGATAACAAATTACGGTCAGGCAAGTCATGTAATTGCTATCTTATCTGTACAACAAATGTATGCAGATAGTGTAAATGTATGCATTATTATGAGTTATTTTATAATAACAGCTAATTCTACTTTGGGATTGGTTTAAACTGAGTACATTTACGGCAAATATTTGTAGTTTAAACCGATCCCAAAGTTGGTAAGTTTATTGGGAAAGAGGCGACCGCTAGTCGCTAATGGACCACTCATAAACAACTAGGGATTTAAGGGATTTTGGGCATACTTGCTAATATGGGACAGGAGTGCGGTTGTAATAATAATTATGGTCAAGTTGAAATCGATAAAGGCAAGCGAGCTTATTTCAAATGTTAATATAAAAGAAACTTCAATAAACCACTTAACTGATCGGTCTATCTCAGTTTATACATAGGTACATAGCATGTTCACAGTTACGTGCATAGTTTACTCTTTGAATTGAAAGTTTGGAACCGTTAAGCTTAGGAACTGGACCTGGAAGGTTAGGAAGTAATAAGAAAGCAATGAAAGGAGTACATTTGGCCCCAGGTTCCAAGGCGCGAGCTTTTAGATGCAACTACGATTGGTGCCCAGTTGAAGAGGTTTAAATAATATAATAATTCATATATGTTTGGTATGGTTCTTTGTGGATCGTCTTCCAGACTATCACAGTTGTCATGAAACTCATAGTAGGAGCAGCTCTCGTAGAAAACTATTACAGTGAGCAAGTAAATCACTACTTTTATTTGTAGGACAGCCATATTGTTTTATGGCAGTAGTAATCTGATGTAATGGATAGTGCTGGGCGTCACTCGATTACCGAAACGTTGGGTGATTATTAGTTTTCGAGCGAATATTGATGGCGTGATATTTTGTGTGAAGAGATTGATTTCAGTCGATCGTTTTTGTAACATGAGCTTCATCGTGATATATTCAATCTCGTCATCATTAGCGTTGGTCACGGTTGCAACCAAACACTTTTGCTTTGCACTTTTGAAAACGAAGAGGCCGCGAGACTCTTTCTATTGATTAGGCTTATCTTTACGAGAGCGACCTCCGTCTGATCTTCCAGCTCTTAGAAACATGTCTAATGGTGAGGTTCCTTTGGGACCGAAGACTGAAGGAGGACTGAAGACTTCGTAGAAAGAAACCGTGTCACCTTTTCATGTCTATACCGCAAAACTGATTTTGTTGTCAAACTATGCTTAGCTAACCTCATATTTTTATTTCATACATTGTTATTTGTATTGTTATATACTTGTGAACGTCATTATTTTTGGACCTTGAACAATCTATATCTATACATATAATAAATCTGTAAACGATCGATGTCTGTACATGGAAAGGAAATGAGAAAAATTGTTATAGGAGGACTTTATAAACGTAATAGAAGCCAAATCAACGTTTTTTGGAATTTTTGTCTGTTTGTCTGTTTATCTGTTTATCTGTTTCTCTGTTTCTCTGTTTGTCTGTGAGTTTGTGCACGCTAATCTCAGAATTGGCTGAACGGATTTGGTTGCGGTTTTCACTAATATATTGTGGTAGGCTTCACTTAACATTTAGTGTTTGTTTTATTGAAATCGGTTCATAAATAAAAAAGTTATGTCAATAATAGCATATCACGGCTAACAATTTGTGATTGTGTGAATAGATCGAACCAATAAAGAAGCAACAATGCTTACAAGAAGATATTATTTCGGTCATAGGAATCTGAAGAACTTCGAGAGGTCAGAGTTCTACATCTCAGCCAAGTCAGGTCAGGTTACTGCAGAATCTTCGGCACAGCAAGTGTCTCGATAGAATTCACATTGTTCTCGAACGATTTTCTCTCGAATCCAACAAATTACTAAGCAGCAGGTTCGGTAAAAAGACTCCTGGCTTTCATAATTAATATCATCACGCTATTATAATAAGGAATGGGACAGAATGTATTTATGACTTAATATATGTAAACGTCTATTTCACACTATAATTTCATGGTAACTGTGGCTCAATACGTCTGCGGTGGACTTATAACTTAGCTGAGTCGCGTTCGAATCCATCTAAAATGTATTTTTCTTTTTTATGGTTTTTTATTTACTTTTGTTCAACTTTTTTATTTTATTGCGTATTTGTTGTATTTTATTAGTATTTAAAGTTTTATTTGAAGTAAAATAAAAATTCTATGCTTAGTATTCTATAGGTTATACAAAAAACTAGGCTGTGTGACAGTAATAGTAGAACTTATTATATAATATTCTTAGATTCGGAGAATGAAAAAGTGGTCCCACCCGCCTGAAACCTGAAACTGGTATCCCCCATTGATACCGATTCCACCAGATCGGGGCAAGCGCAATATTGGAATCAAACCCATTAAAATTAACAGAGGAATGGAGCTTTGGGGGTATTCTGCAGTATACCTGCCTTGGTTACCTATCATAAATAGGCGGTCTCAACGTGAAGAGCAGGGATTGCTTCGGCTAGGGTGATGGGTAGCCTAAGCTATCACCATCAAAGCCGCGCTCATGGAGGAAGTAAATCGTTGCACCTTCTCTGAAACACATTACGTATTCTGGGAGATAGTTGTCCCTATCGTATTACCGTCTCTACCATGGTGAATGTTCTGATGAGCTATTCCAATTATTTCCACCCTCTCCTTTCCTACACAGGACAACGCATGCAAGGCTCAAATGTCATCCACATACGGATCAGAATATTCCATCAAGAACCAAGCGGTTTGGTGACCCATTCCTATGTCGCACCATTAAGACCTGAAATCCCTGCCAGCTCACGGTTTACTTCTTCCTACAGTCCCGGGTCCTTTAAGGGGGGCGTGAAAAGGCTTCTGATGATCCCATAAAGATGAGTGCCACCATTGTTAAGATGGTACACGTTTATAATGGTGACCATATTTCCGAGTCTTTGCCTTTAGCTTAACATCAGTCGAGGTGAAGTTAAATTGTCGTGTCCTATAAAAAAAAACTCCGGATCTTAAAAAGGAGAAAACACATGTGTGGGCAGAGCAATACAGTTCTTAACCGCCTGATAAAGAAATGAAGTTCTGAACAGCTTGGTTCGAGGTGGCATTATTTCTACCGTATGTGACTGACGGAAGGAAGGAGAGATTAGTTGAAAGACTCCTAATAGGCTCTTTCACTCGCCGTGGTGCGGTAGAAATGGTAAAGTACAGCCAGGGAGACAACGTCTTTATGCAACTGCAGACATTATGCAATGTTAGTGACCTGATGACTACCAACGCACGCCGCTGCGATATTATCGATTCCGTCTAATAAGTAGGTATCTAATAGGAAATACGTAAATCTATCCCAGGAATGAAAACAGTACGCCAGGAGAAGCCAACGTATGTATTAGGTATATAAAAGACTAGCATTTGCCCGCGGCTCCACCCGCGTGGATGTCGGTTATCGCGACCAAACATAGCCTATGTCCTTTCTCAAGGTCTAATCTACCCCTATACCAAATTGCATTAAAATCGGTTCAGTGGTTAAGTCGTGAAAGCGTAACATACAGACAGACAGACAAAAAGACAGACAGACAGACAGACAGAGTTACTTTCGCATTTATAATATTAGTATGGATACCGCTGCTCCTAATATATAAAAGAGACTGAATGTGGGCAGAGAAACACTCAGTTCCGGTAAATTTCATCAGACCAAAAAAATCCGCAACGTGGACATCAACTCCAGTATCAATTTGGAAGTATCTACATCATCTGCTGGAAACAAGCTTACCAATACAAGGAATATGCAGTAAAATGAGACTATATGACCCCATCCCAGTCAATGCTGTATTTGCTCTCTTGCCCACTGCGCCCCTCTTCTCTACCTGTGTGTAAAGCAATGAACAACGATGTGACTGTGGTCGATGGAATTTATCATAAAACTGGAACTACCCACCATTGGCTCGGCAAAGAAGAGAACCACTGCTCACTGCTCAGGGCATGCAAGGCACCGGGTTTTATTGAAACTATTTTGTGTGATAGTTGATGTACTTATTTTAATTTGTTCAGTTCGTAAGTGGTGGCAGCATGTGTTAAGAATTTGGGAGGAAGGAAGAATATTTAAACCATTAAAAATGGTGAACATTACCAAGTCCACATATAACAATGATACATATAACATAATACTTGATAATGAATTCGTCAGCAAAATGTTGAATTTTGCAAAATCCTTCCGCAATATTTGCTAAGCCCATAGAAGAAGTCTGTCAATTTTCGTAGTTTTCAGTAGTTTAGCCCTGTATTTATAAGTCAGTCACTCAAAAGACTGTCTTCACAGTATTTAATTTAAAAATACAAGGTGGAAGATGTCAAGCGAGTTTTCGAAATGATTAGAATACAGTTTTGTTTCTTTTTTAAAATAAAGAAATGTTTCCTTTGTGTAAAATTCACTATTTCCAGTATTTCGAGTACTTCCGTTCCAGTTGGGATGAAAATCTTCCACCATGTTTAATAATGAGTTTGAGCTATTCCGAACTAAACGCGGACGAAGTCGCGGGTAACAGCTAGTACAAAATATATTTGTACATTTACAAGAGGTAAATTCCTTTCTTTGTGCTTTCTTGGTTGTTGACAATAGAATTAATTAAATGCCCGGACATTCTCAACAGGTTCGTCCCACAATTAGTTTTTACTGAAGGAGTAGGTACGGCTTCTTTGTTAAGTCGACGCAAAGTCTTTTATATTTCAAACCTTACTGGGGTCGTATGAAAAACTTTTGAAAGCAAAAATAAAGTTGACTAATGATTTTGGTCTCAGTAATTTGACACTTTATATTACCAACATCAGGCGTGGCACAGATAAGGCGCGAATACGTTTAAAATTATAGGTACCTATTATTAATTATAAGTAATAACTATGACCGTGACTATGTGCTCCATTTGTCTCTGTACTAAATTGCAATGTAATTTGTGTTTATAAGAATATTTTGCCAATGATCGTACCTACCACTACAATCTTTTACATAGGTATTATTTCTATTTGTAACATCTTTCGCCCAAAGAAAAGCGCCAAACTTTCTAAAAGGTTCAATTGTTAAATTTTGCGAATATAAATCAACAAAAGAAAGTGGTAAGCGACAAAACATGTTTTAGATTTCACATAAATAGGCTGCATGTCGCGATATCGGCGTCACGTATTTCGTTTCATATTCAAATCGTCTCACATGAGCTCTTATTCAGAAATCAAATCCTTGCGCCGAATTAGACAAAAATATTTCATTACTAGGTACCTACTTAAGTATAGGTAACATTTCTACCGGTACTTCTCAATCAAGATTGTGATTTGTAAGAGTTAGTATTAACATTTTTATCAATTTAAAATAGGTAGCCATATCTATCCCGCACGACACACACGACGAACATAGGTTATCGGAGCTCAATGAGCGAACCTTGGGCTTTGACTTAGGAGTGACTGCTGCCTGACCTCCGAACCGCAAGAGGAAACCGTCAGAAAGTGTGACAGATGCAGGTACATATTACCTACTTGGGCCCAGAAGAGGTAATGATACCAAAGTATACTGGTTTACAAGTGTAGTTGTGGTGGGCCCCGAAGATAACAATACATACTTTTTTTTATAAAGGGCAAGTCAATATACACACACGTAAATATGTAGGTATGTATTTAAGCTAAGAACTCACTGAGCTGTTTTTACTCGCGTCCACCGTAGTTGCGGACGATTCTCCGGCGGCGGACGTGGTTAAAAACCACTCCGTAAGTGTGACATAAACAAAATAGGTCACATGCCAATATTTAGCTCACACGTCTTATCAAAAAACTTTTTCTCGGTATTAGGGTGTCTGAAGGACATCAAAACGAAACCGTATACATACAATATTGAAATTCTAAATTGCTCGAGTGTTTTATACGTGGCAAGAATAATATATAAAGAATACAAACAGATGGAAAGCTTGCGATGTAGTATTATCAGTATTGTCGTAGGTACACCCAACGACAAAAGTATTAAAGTAAAACTCAGCACATTTTAATTTATAAATCGCCTTAGGCCTTAAACCGGTAAACATGTAAAACTACTTACATGTCCTCTGAGCATTATAAAACTAAGGTAAACATCAATAATTATATAGATAACAAATAATTTGATATGTACGTACAGATTGATGGATATGTTACCGGAAATGTATGAAATCAAGGAATTGTATACAAATCCTAGGAAATGTGTGTTAATACATAGAATTCCTGCAGTTCCACCGGCAATGTGTGAAATAAATGGGTTATTGTCTATATTTGCGGATGATTTTGTGGAAAATTTATATTTTTGAATGAATAAAAAAAAATAACCACGAAGATTAATGCGGGAGCTTCGCATTAATCTTCTAACCTAATCTATCCAAGTTAAATGGCGTGGTGTGGACACTGCGCCCCGACCTGGATATATTATAGGTTAGAAGAATGAAGCGAAAGCGAGGCTCCAGCATTAGCCTAAGTGGTTGCATATTTTATAACCACCATCAATATTCTTTGATACCATTTCATACATTACCTGCTGCGCACTCGGCATTGTAAAGCCCGACCAATAAAGTAAAATACCTCACCATATTGCGGAAAACTATTGGAACTAATTTCTTCATATGGCAACAATCTATGAGATGTCATTATGATGATCTGTCAATGTGGTGTCAATTGTGCGTGTTATTGATTGTGAATTTGTGTGCGCTATTTCAATGCCGAAAAGTATGAAAAGTCAGTTAAGAAAACGTTATTTACAAAATAACTAAGTATTTTTTGGATAAAAAGTCGGAAGGATCTAAATAACATCACGAACCTTGTTGTCAACATGACGGGTAGGTACATAGAGTACGCGCAAGGGAAATTGGCCTATACTCTTATTTCACCTACTGTAACGAATTATTTAGATTCTGAGTTTGATGATTAATAAATATGTACTTAATAATAAACTTGTTTATTTTTCTATTTTAAAACATAAACATAAACTCACGCCCGTATTTCCCGCAGGGGTAGGCAGAGGTGCTAGCACCCACGTTTCGCCAGTTTATGTTTAGGTCCCAATGTAATAGGTGGCGAGCCTATTGCCATTAACCGGGCACTTATAAACCTGCGATAAATACACACATATCTTCGAAAAGCATCGAAAAGTCATTGGTGTGTGCCATGGTAAACCGGGGATCGAACCCGAGACCTCGTCTCAGCAATCCATTACCCATACCACTAGGCTACCGCGGTTTTTTTTTTTTTTAACCACACTACTTTAAAACATATATTCATACTAATATTATAAATGCGAAAGCAACTTCTCGTCAGTCTGTCTGTCTGTCTGATGTTACGCTTTCACGCCTAAACCACTGAACCGATCTTGATGAAATTTAGTTTGGGAACGGACATAGGCTACCTTTTATCGCGAAAAAGGGGGTTAAAGGGTGAGAAATGTGGATGACAGTTTGTAATTTTTATCGATAATGACATCCACGCGGGCGAAGCCGCGCGCAACAGCTAGTATTATATAAATGCCATGCTCTTGTGTATGACAATTTATGTCTGCAACAGTTTCTAAATAAGCTAAAATATTTGTACACTAGCCATTACACATGTGTATCACTATACTTGATGTTGCCATAGTCATAGACGTTTATAGCGCCCCCAGTACGAGTTTTTTATTTTATTGGTCGGGCTATATACAATGCCTAGGCATTGTATAGAATTCCGGATTATACACATTTCCGGTAACAGATACACAAACTCTCATTGTACACAAAACAAGGAAAAAATACAACTTTGTGTGGAACTTAAAATCTTAGGGTGTCGTAAAATGGACCGTGATTGTGTTCAATCAACTTTGTCGGTGACTGTACCATGTTCAGAGGCAACAATTCTGTTCAGTGATTGTGGAAAGTACACATCTCAGACAAAGACTGATGTAAACAGACAGATAAAATTTACTGTTTTCATAAAAATAACACTTTTTTGGGGTGGTTGATTGTATTTGTGGAGTGGAGTCTTTTCATTATACCTACGTCAAATAAGTGAATGCTGCTGCTATTGTCATTTCATATTTATTTTACCCATAGAGTTGGATATATTGTAAATTTTCCGATCGGTCGTGCATTTATCAATAAGATATTGATCTTGACGTTTTCAAGCCCCATTTAAAAGACCCGGGTTATCAGGAACCACTGAAAACGTGTTTGTAAGGAATCCTAAGTACCTATCTACAATTTGGTAAAGAAAAGAGGCGCTGCAACATTCAGGTACTTTTGAGTTTTGCACCGTAAGCAGAGAAATTTTAATCCTGCACGTCGTGTGCCCTGCCTGTCACTTCTAATTAGAATAGGAGATGGTAGATCCCTATAAAATGCTTCTGTAGGTACTTGTGAACGTACTGAATGACTCCTACACGGTTGAGCTAATATTGCTCCCGGGATAATTTACATTAAGGTGCAATAAATTGTTAAATTAATACAACTGGTTACTCTGCAAACAGATTCTAGTTTTTTTTATAAAGTACTGGCTGTTGCCCTCGACACACGCGGTTCCGCCCGTTTGAATGTCGGTTATCGCGACTAAACATAGCCTATTGCCTTTATCAAGGTTTAATGTACCCCTGTACCGAATTTCATTAAAATCGGTGTAGTGGTTTAAGTGTGAAAGCGTAACAGACAGACAGAGTTACTTTCGCATTAAAAGGTATGCGGACGTATGGATTGTTTACATTTTCAAGTCGAAATCTATCTTCGCTAGTAATTAGAAATATAAATGGGTGAAGTCCCTTGCTTTAACAAACATAATAATAATATGCATTAAGTTAAGTAAGTAAGTTAGCAAACTTACTAGCTCGTAAGTTGCTAGTAACAAACAAATGGCAGTAAAACTTGCTTCGCTCCACCCGTCTGCACTGTCCTGCACCATGGCAATTGAAAGTTTAAAGTCGTGCTAAGTTGTCTAAGTAATTTTGAAGTACCTACGCTAAGTTTTAACAAGTTTGTCCTATGTGGGGGTGGTTGTAAGTTTTTTATTACGAAACAGCTTAAAAAGAAGTTTAAAATATGATACATACCTACCATAGATGCTGGCGGGAAAAATTCCGAATCATTCCCTTCGAATACTTCGGAAGTATTGCGAAATATTCCGAAACTTTGGGAATATTTCAACTGTAAAAAATAACCGCGGTAGCCTAGTGCCATACCACTAGGCTACCGCGGTTATTTTATTTTTTAATGGACTGCTGAGACGAGGTCTCGGGTTCGATCCCAGGTTTACTATGGCACACACCAATGACTTTTCGATGCTTTTCGAAGTTATGTGTGTATTTATCGCAGGTTTATAAGTGCCCGGTTAATGGCAATAGGCTAGCCACCTATTACATTGGGACCTAAACATAAACTGGCGAAATGTGGGTGCTAGCACCTCTGCCTACCCCTTCGGGGAATATGTTAAAAAATAAACGAGGAAAATCGACCTTCCAACCTATTTCACGCTTGGAAGTTAATCTTCTTTAGTTGAAGCTTGTGGTTGTGACTGCAAGCAAGCAAACAAACATATTTATTTCAACATTTATTTGACTACTAATACTGTTCTGAAAACTGCATCAAAATCGATTCAGCCAAACGCGAGATGATCGTGGACAAACTGTGGTACATATGCCATACGCGAGATAATCACGGACAAACATTAGACAAACATGCATACATTACATAGATACGGTTCCAACTCATAACCTCCTTTTTATGAAGTCGGTTAACGTAGAAAAACAGGCCTAAGTATAGTAAATACCTTCCTGAAATACGCATGAAAATCAGTTCAGCCAAACACTAGATAATCGCAGGCATACACACATACGTACGTTTCAAACTCATAACCTCCTTTTTTTGAAGTCGGTTAACATACCAAAACCTGCTCCTAAGTATAACAAATACTTTTCTGAAAACCGCATCAAAACATGTTCGCTTGCAAGGTTTGCCTTTACTTGTTTTTATTGACTGGGCTATATTATACGCGTTAAGTATTAATTACCTACCTATGCGATTAGCGAATACATACTAGCTACATACAAACTAACCTAAACATAGGTAACCCTTTTTCAAAAAATAAATCCAATAAGACCTGGTGTTTTATTCCACAACTGACACTAATATAAAGATAGCATTCGATTTCGAAATAAGTAGGTAGGTACCTACTACCTAAAAACAGAAGAATAAAAATCCTGTTAATCTATAAAAATCCTATCAGAATATACTTAATCAATCCCATTTATAATAAAATAAACATTTATATTTTACCTAGGTATGTTCCACAATAATTAACTCACCCACCACACCACAAACAAACACGTTTATTCCCATTGAATTATTCTTGCGAAATATTCGGCAGAAACATTCGATTGCGGGGGTACGAATCTTTCTCGCGGGGCGAGGGAAAACTTCTCCAGGGAGCATCTCCCCTATTACCGCACCCCGCAAAGCCATCGCCTGCACGCACTCACTCGCGTGGCAGTCGGGCGCGTGCGGCGCCATCGGCGGACGCACAGAGGG
The DNA here is from genome assembly GCA_914829495.1 of Eilema sororculum. NCBI lineage: Eukaryota > Metazoa > Arthropoda > Insecta > Lepidoptera > Erebidae > Eilema > Eilema sororculum. Next base: position 9,807,294 of record OU618532.1, read on the forward strand.
GCAGCGACGGCGGTGATCGACGATCGATGCAAAATACGATATTTCAGCAAAAAAAAAACTTAATTTTTTTAAAGAATATTACAATTAAATTCATTTTGAATAATTCTGAGTTAAAGAAACTTTCCCAGAAGTATTCGGGAATTATTCGGAATTTTTCAGAAGTTTTGCAACTATAATACCTACTGAATATATATACTGTGTCCGTCTCTGTAGGGGTAGATGAAGCGTATATGCAGCCAATTTATTTGCGTTTAAGTACAGAATTAAAGCCCATCCCAACCAATGGACTTTTGGTCAAATGGTATAATGCGGCCCCACCATATACCATATCTTTGGGGCCAAGTCCTCCCCTGCAAGCCGGTATAGTTGCTATAGGCCAGGGCCTCGATTCTACTAAAGCAAAACTATTGTCAAACCACAGAGATTGCAAAAAGCGGCAATACATTATAGACTATAAATCGATACATTTAAAGTTCAATATTAAATAACTGTTAGCAGAGTGAATAAAAGAGTGTAATGAAACTTTTGTCATTTAATTTTGGACCTTAGTGTATAGAAATAAAGTCTAAACTTTAGTGCCGCTATTTGCAATCCCTGTGGTTTGACAATAGTTTTGCGTTAGTAGAATCGAGGCCCAGATCGATTGAGAGTAAAGTTTGCAATAAATATCGTATTATATGTAGTGATATCTGTGTAACAAAAATAAAATCTGCGGTAGTCTAATGGTATGGGTAATGGACTGCTGAGACGAGGTCTCGGGTTCGATCCCAGGTTTACCATGGCACACACCAATGATTTTTCGATGCTTTTCGAAGTTATGTGTGTATTTATCGCAGGTTTATAAGTGCCCGGCTAATGGCAATAAGCTCGCCACCTATATTGGAACCTAAACATAAACTGGCGAAATGTGGGTGCTAGCACCTCTGCCTTCCCCTTCGGAGAATAATAGGCGTGAGTTTATGTTATGTTATGAAAAATAAAAATTCCCGCGGGTGCCACGTGGCGCTGCAGTCGGTTTCGTTACAGTATGAAAAATGTTAACAACCCCTAAGATACCGGTCCAAACTAGTCACAAGGTCAACTCGGTCAATGAACTTTATTCTCAATTCATTTGGCACGAGGTATAGAGATGCTCTAACGTTGGGGTTGGAGGGTCTAACTGCATTTATTAGCCTAAAAGTAAAGATAAGCTAAATCATGACAGAGATAAGAAGAGAAGACCGTAGGCTCCAAAGTGCGGGCTTAGGATGCAGCGGATGCGAGCTTAGTTGTAGGGTATATCAGTAGTAATTTCGGTTGCTAATATTCTTTTTTTAGTACATAAATCTTATAGCTAACACACGGGTATTTTTGTCAGTATCTACTATATATTGCTACAGGAAATAATGTTTCTATGTGGAAAAAGAAGTACTGTAACTTATGTAATACAGTAGATACACAAAAAATAAATAAAAAAATTACTTCTATTTAAAGGAAAAATTCCATATCAAAAGCCTTATTTTTATACAACAAAAGACCTAAGAATTAAGACAAATACTTCTCCAAGGAGCTGTAATATATAAAAACAATTAATCTAGTTTTAGGGTAAGATAACCCAACCAAATGAGAAGTCTCTACATTGTGAAAGACTTTAATGAGGACATAGAACCAACCATAGATTTAGAATAACTTAGATGACATAAGCCGTCGTGACAAGCAGGGCTTGTCAACAAACTGGTGCAGTCCACGAGCTTTTCGCGTCTATGCGCACTCCAACTTTCATCCTAGCATTAATCGCAGTCGCATACGAAGCTTTCATCTCGGAGTCGGGTCCGCTTTTTCCAGTCTAACTGCGGATTTCCATGAAGCGGCTGCCATATGCCTTCCAAAACCCATTGGCAATATTGCAGTTAGACCAGTTGTTGCACTTTTGAGGGCTCCAACTACCCGAAACGTTGTGATTTTAGATGGATGTATGAATAAATGTTATTTAGCCTCTGTTGCGTGGCAGTAGTGAACGCGACTGTATTCTTTTATTTATTGTTACTATTCTCTTTATTCATTTTAAATCTTGCAATTTATATTTTTAAATATGATGAATAAAAAAACATATAAAATGAAAAAATATAAAAAATCGTGTCCCACCGGCCGCGGCATCGGGACCAAGCTAGTGTGGTTAGGGCTCCAGTGAGAGGAATCTCCTTTGCAATATGTGCCGTGTCGAGGAGTACCGCCTTCTGCATCAAGCCCTTGACCCATCTGCCTAACGATAGCCTCTTAAGGTGTTGGTCCAGGCTCTTAGCAATATGCCCATGGGCTGATACGACTATCGGGACAATGAATGCCGAATCAACATTCCACATGTTAACAACCTCATGAGTCAGATCCAAATATTTTATTTGTTTATCTTTTTCAGCTTTCTTGGAAGTCTTCGTCATGCTCATGAGGAATGGCGACATCAACAATCATTGCAAGGGGCTCAAATTGATCCATTACCACTATACCAGGCTTACTGGCAACAATGGCCTGTCCGTGACAATAGACCGATCCCAGTTTATTGTGATACGACCATTTTCGAGAACTGGGTCGGGCGCATACCAGCTGTAGTATGGCACCTACGAAGTCACAAGATTGTAGTTAAGGGTAAGTTGTTGATGTAGGTACTATGTTGGCCACTTGGTTATGTCTGTGCAAATACTCGTCGTTGGCAAGACGAGAACAACCGGAAGTAATGTGCGTCGCGTCGGGCCGAAGCCAAGACGTAGAGGCCATTTTAAGAGAATTTAATATGCTAGGGATATACAGACACTATTTTTATTATATTTTTAAGCAAATACAAGAATTATAACCTGATTACGTTTTGTTAGATAGTAAAACAATCAGTAGGTACCTATTTCATGCCAAAGTCAGGGCACAGTTAGTACTATATAATACACATACTGAGTCTAGCCCGTCCTATGTCTATGGTACCAGCGGAGTAAATTTCACTTCGTTAGGTCTGCATCTTGCAGTGGAATTAATTAGCTTTCAACCCCTTTTAGAGCTAGATATGCAGCAGGAATTCAATTTGAATAAACTTTTGTAACACATCCTGGTTTTATACCACCAGAATAATAATATAATTACCCAAAAAAGAACATTAGCAGAGTAAGGCTTGCAGTTGAGGTTGGCTTGACAGACAGGCACAGAATAGATAATAGTACCCATAGGTCTTGCTGGGGCCCATTTATTATTTATTAATTGTTAATTTTTTATAGTGCAAGGCCGGAGGTGAGGATGTCATAGACATAAGTATATCTCGCGCCCCGGCTGACCCACGGCCATCCTTTACGGTCTAGCCCTCCTCACGAGGAGGGACAACGGTGTCCCCGACTCGCCCCCGGAATGGGGAGGCGAGCTTTTCAGCGCGCTGCCACCGTACTCTTTTTACACCAAGGATTATTACTGTAGTGACATACCTACGTATTTATTTCCGTCTAATATCTCTCAACACTGAAAAGTTTCCGTCATCACAATATCACGACTAATAAATATTGGTTAAGATTTACTTTAACGCGAAAGTAGGTAGGGTTATTCAATTAGATACCTCAAAATTAGAGCGGGTAGGCTATGCACCACTATATTAGAGTTTCTCCCTAATATCGTAGTTTCTCTCTAATATAGCGACATAAATATCACGCAAAATACGTTAGTTTTCCGCTTAAACTCCCCACTTAAATAGAACTCCGCCTGTACATTACAAGTTTGTATACTTGCAACCGCATTTGCAAGTTGCAACTAGAACTTTGTCATGATTTGCAACTGTGCTTATATAGGTATTATGAACATAGTTGTTCTCGTATCTACTAAGGACACTGGTACATAATGGGTACATACAATGACTTCTATGTAGAATACAAGACAAGTTGTTGAGGAACAAAAATTGTGTCGGTTCGAGGATGAAGAGCAAATGGGGGTGCAGATAGGTACTAGACAATGACGTACGAATTTTGCTACTATCGGCATAGATAACATCTACTGGCAGCTACAAAGAGTTGCACTTAGTTGATCGCAAGTGCGTCGCGTGTAGACAGCGGCCGGCCATTCCTATCTCTCTGAACAGCAAGCCCACATGAAGTAGGCTCACATGAAGGTGCGGAAAGTTTATTCAGATCACTATTTTGTCATCACACTGGGAGTCTTGTGTCATCTAACCTATTCTAAATCACTGCGGACGTGTGTACAAAAAAGTAAACGAGACAGATATGAAGTATTTCACAAACTACTATATCACACAATTGTTATCAAAGTTCCTCTCTTCAGCATAACAGCAGCATAAGACGAAAAGTTTTACATCATACAACGTACCATTGAGAAATAAAGGCGCAATTCTTTCAGCATGGTCGGATGAAGAAGTTTTCTATTGTTGCCACCTCAACTCCGCAAAGTTTACGGATAAGAGTTGCATTCAGAGATTTACTCAGTATTACTTAAGTTCGAGTGGCTTTAGGAACGCTATTTCTCGGCAGACAACAAGACTAAAATTGTAGTATGAGATCAACTAGCTTCTGTACATTGTGGTAAGTACCTAGGTACAGCCAACGTCATAAATATCTTGACGACGAAGTCTCAAAATAATCTTAAAACTCTCGTGTTAAAAGCAAATCAAACTTTTTGATTGATTCATATGGTTTTATTTTTCGAACTAAAGGTGTGTACCAAATATCAGAACAATCCGTCAACTGGAAGGGGGTTAAAAAACGAAATTAAAATCATTTTGAGTACCTACTTTGTTCGTCAACATCTTTCTGTTGCTCACTGTACATAGAACTTAAGTCTTTTATTCTGGTTAGCGTTTACCGTAATATGAACTTGTCGTGGCTGTTAATAAAATTTCAATAAGAAGTGATGGTTACCCTTGTACCATAGCTGAATTCTAAAAGGAACTTAAGTCAAAACTATAAAAATAAGGGGTCCTACTTTAGAGCCAAGGGGTGACTCTAACAAAAGCAGGTTTAGGGTGACGGCATGTCCAAGCATGGCGTACTGCATGAATAAATAGAGGACAAATGTATAACAGATGATATTGGAATTTGTTCATTTGGCTATTTAATAAAATGACTCATCGATCAGAGAACCCATCGCTTAAATAGTTCTTTGATAATTTAGCGTCGCAAAATTGAGCTTCATAGTATCCTTCTTTAAAAATGTGTACAAATCTGTTACATTTAAATGGATATCAATAATGCGTTTATATGTCGACAAACATAGCATGAAAAATTCTAAGGAGCCATTTAAATTATTTTAATAGTACAATGTTTTTAATGTCCCCACCAGATATTTGCTTTTGAGCTCAATTCGCTGTAACACCTAAGTACTGCATTCTTTTTTATCAAAGCATTTACCAAAGTACTTCTTCGAATTATCCTTGGTCATGCCAAATGGATCTATTATCTTGAAATGGTGCTGCAAGACCAAAAATAAAAGACAACTACCGTGGAATAAAAGCATTGTTACAGCTGGAAATAATACCTACTGTCCATTCTTTCCAGTGTTTGGAATTACCCTTTTCGAATGGTCGTTTAACTTTAGACTGCATTTGTTGACTGAAGACTAGCCAAAGGAAGACAAAATGACAAAATATGTTAGAAACATTTGAGTCACTATAAACCAGTACAAGTTCTGATTGATGGACGTTTCTACTACAAACTTTTCTCTCGGAATTGGATAATCGGATGGCTCATTCAAAATAAAAATCGGTTGTCTGTAAAGTCGGTTTACTGACGACAGTTGAACGTGACAACGTGATAAGAAAATACCATTACAGTCACTTTATGGAAGCCTTTACGGACGCCGACGTTCATGCCATTCTGATTTCAGAGAGCTGGCTCAAACCTCACCATCTTTCCACTACCTACCCTCTCGACGGCTTCGTTCTTATCCGTAATGACCGAGTGGATGAGACTGAGAGGAGAGGGGGTGGTGTTGCTATCTATCTCCGCAGGGATTTTCCCTACAAAATTATCGCTTCTTCCCCTTCAACACTATCTACTACGGCAGAGTTTCTTTTCTTGGAGGTTAGTGTCAGAGGGGAGAAAATCATGCTGGGGGTTGTATACTGTCCCCCTGCAGTGAACTATTTCTCCAGCATAGAACCAATCCTGGAAGCGTTGGGGTCGGAGTACAAGCACCACATAGTTATAGGTGATCTCAACACTGATCTGCTGGCCCCCCAGTCGACGCGCTGCCGTAAGTTGCATGATATTGTAGAGTCTGTTAACTTGCACATCCTGCCTCTACAAGCTACCCATCATAACACCGATGTTGAGGACACATGGCTGGACTTAATCCTTACCTCCAACCCAGCGCTTGTCTCTCGTCACGGGCAACGCGAGGCGTCGGCTTTTTCACGACACGATTTTTTGTTCGTGTCCTACGACCTTAAACCCCCTAAACCCAAACCTCGCGTACTGCTCATGCGTAGTTTCGGACGTATGCACGTGGAGCAACTATGTAGGGATGCCTCAGCAATAAACTGGGATCACGTAGGTGAGACCACATCAATTGACGAGAAAATCCGTATCTTTAATGATGAGGTCATTAGTCTCTACGATGCCCACGCGCCTATCAGGAGTGTAAAGCTGAAACGTGCTCCAGCGCCCTGGATAACGGAGGAGGTTCGGATGGCAATGCGGCGTAGGGACCGGGCCTTTCACAGGTTTCGAAGGGATCGGCGGGATGAGACTTGGTCGCTTTTCAAGTCTGCTAGAAATCGGTGTAACCAGGTGATACGTAATACTAAACGCCGTTATATTCATGATAATATTACTTCTTCTTCTTCCGCCAATATCTGGAAGTTCCTCGGAACACTGGGTATAGGTAAGCAACGGTATTCAGAAATACAGGAAAATATTGGTTTGGATGACATAAATCATTATTTCACCACAGTTACTCCTATGTGTCATCAAACCAGAAGTTGCACAATTGAGTACGTGGCGAACCTGCCCCGTCCAGATATTGGACTTTTTAACTTTTCTCCGGTTCAATCGAGTGAGATCAAAAAGATAATTCTTTCTATCAAATCCAACGCCGTGGGATACGATGGTATTAGTCGTCGTATGATCATTACAATCATAGATTATCTCCTGGAGGTAATTACTCACATTATAAATTACTCCATGTACTCAGGCCAGTTCCCAGCTCTTTGGCGTAAGGCCTATGTTATACCTCTACCTAAAATATCAAACCCATCCCTTCCTAATCATTTCAGGCCAATTAGTATTCTACCTTTTCTGTCAAAAGTACTGGAGGCCTGTGTGCACAGACAGCTGTCCCCTTTTATCTATAGGAATAATTTATTAAGTCCCTTACAATCAGGATTTAGGCCCGGGCACAGCACAGTGTCCGCGCTGCTGAAGGTGACTGGTGACATTAGGGCTGGTATGGACGACACCAAGCTCACGGTATTGGCACTGGTAGATTTTACAAACGCGTTCAACACTGTCAGCCACGACCTTCTTACAACCATTTTATCGTATTATATGATCTCACCGGATGTTCTGGATTGGTTCTCAAATTATCTTCAGGGGCGCCAGCAAGCTGTTCGCCTGCTCGAAAATACTTCCTGCTGGTGTGACACGGACACTGGTGTCCCTCAAGGCGGTATACTGTCTCCATTATTATTTTCGTTATTCATTAACCTCCTAACCAAAAATCTTCGATGTGCGTATCATTTGTATGCCGATGATCTACAGGTCTACGCACAGGCGGGTGTGGGAGATATACATGATGCCATTAATAGCGTTAACCAGGACCTAGAGTCAATAAACAGCTGGGCAAGCAGATTTGGATTGACCGTGAACCCAACTAAGTGCCAGGCTATCATCATTGGAAGCCATTGGCTGACCAACCGAGTGGATACGCTGACTCTTCCACCTGTCGTATTTGACGGATCGACCATACAACTGAGCAATGTAGTAAAAGACCTAGGTATTTTCATAGACTCGACCTTGAGCTGGCAAAAACAAGTGTCTAATGTTAGCCAGAGAGTAACTGGGACGCTTCGTGCATTTTATCCCCTACGGACCCTTCTACCAACCGAGACCAAGACTATGCTCGTTCAGGCTTTACTATTCCCTATATTCGACTATGGTGATGTTTGTTACTTCGACCTCAATGCGGAACATCTCGACAAATATGACAGACTTTTAAACAACTGCATCAGGTTCATTTTTAATCTCCGCAAGTATGACCACGTGTCTGCTTCTCGATCCCAACTAAACTGGCTGCCAATTCGTCAACGTCGAAACTTGCGGGCACTAACCACTCTCTTCTCTATACTCACATCTCCTACTACTCCTATCTATTTATCTCCTTTCTTTCAGTACCTTCACACCGTTCACAATAGAGATCTTCGGTCAAAAAGTAACCTAACTTTGTCTTGTCCTACTCACAAGACTAATTTCGTGCACTCTTCCTTTGCTGTCCAATCTGTTTTCTTATGGAATGCGCTACCTCTCGATATCAGAAGGGCTCCCAGCCGACAGGTATTCAAGGCGAAAGTTCGCCAACTACTGTTGGATAAATTGGCGGAATCATCGGAATAACATAAAGTTAGTTTTTTACTGTATATAACTATGTAATATGTGTAATATGTACCTACTGTATTGTATTATATTATGTATACGATAAGTATATTTGTTGTATTTATGATAATTATGTATATTGTATCGTAGTATATGTATATATGTAATATTATGTACTATTCATTAGTACCTATGTATAGTTTATGTAAGTAAGTACACCTGTTTACTTATATGAGATCTATATTACCTATACCAGACATTATAGGTGCATGCCTGTCGTGAGGTATGTTGGTATACATGCCTCATGGCAGTGTACCTATAGTGTCATCCCCTAAAATTATTCGGTACGCTTTCTCAATACAATATTACTTTAATAATGCACCTACTGAGTCTTTCTCTGCACCACCTTTGGTTGACTGGTAGAGAATGCCCATGGCATTAAGTCCGCCTATGTACTTGTGCATGAAGTTTTATAAATAAATAAATAAAAAAAAAAAATACTGATGGAATGGTTTCATTTTTCAAAAGAAAAGTTTAAGTTTATTTGTTTGATTTGTCGCTCGTTCCGCGCTCTCGCTTGCACTTCAAGCCTTAAATGGAACGCCTCAGAGCGAGGTAACGCCGCATGACGTCATGTTTTTTCGTGCGTGCAGCCGGCTCCATCGAATTATAAGACGTTGTCACGTCAAAACCTAAGGTAAGCCAAACCAGTATAAGACAGCGATGCCGTTGGAGAGCTGACCTCAGGCTCCACGGCGTAGGCTTTATGTACAGCCGGAGCTTGCACTACTCATGTTGTGACGCGAATGTAGATAGATAGAATATCGTATGTAAAATAAAATATACTTAAAGTAATATATCCTGTCTGCAAAGAGCCGGAACCCTAAAAACTAGTACAATGGTCGTTTGCATTCCGTATGATTGATATTTGCCGCGCGACGGAGCAGAAAAACGACAAAAATGTAACATTTCGTACATTTATGTATGAACGATGCTTATTGGGTTTCCATATGTGGAACTCAAATTGTCGTTATGTAATCTGGAGTTGCTTGCCGCTCCCGCATTGGATTTACGACTTCGGCGCTGAGGGAATAATGTACAACTAGTTTTGAATGAGTTCTCATTACATTTTTTCTGTTATAAATCTTGGAGAAATACCGATGTTTCACAGAACTTGAGTTTTGACTTTTGAGAACTAAAAAAGTTGATATTTAAAAAAATCATCATTCATATAACAAAAAGAACCAACTACTACAAAGGTTTACCAAGTTAAAATGATTTTTTTTTTAATCTTGTTTAAATATAAAAAGTCAACGTAAATTTTCAGGTAGGTACGGCCGTGAATTTTTAAAGTAGAATCAGGAGGGCCCAACAAAAACAAAGTTTGAATGTCTTGCTAATTAAGAAATCTCTCTCAAAAGCTTATTATTGTGATAATTAGCCCGAATAATTTATCGAGGCACCTCCAAGTTCCCTCGTAGACGTGGGAAATAATTTTCACCCCTTCAGCACGACGCCCTCTAAGTGATAATTGCAACTCTTGTCTAAGTCTTAATAAACCCATTCACAGTTTGTCAACAAGACTTATTTTGATGTTCCTCTTTGCAAAACTTTGAGGACACGGAGTCCTCGTTTAACTCTTTCGATTGAGGAGTACCTTATAATAGGTTATCTCAACCAAATTAATCTACATAGTTATCATTAGTTGTGTTACTGTGGCTTTCAAGCCTTTATGTTATCCTCCATTTTGGTTTGGTTTATACATTACTGTCGGAGTTTGCCAACCTCCCAACCCCAAAATAGGCCCTACGTTAGAGCCTCGTATGGCAATCAGCGACGAATTGTGTATTTTATTGTATATAAAAAAAATTGTGACCTCATATAATTTAATAGTTATATCATTTACTATCAAAATAAGAACGATAAAATAAGAACCCACGCAACATTTACCGCTCTTTTACCATTCTTAATTTAATAAACATTGCTTTATCCCCAGAGGGTTAGGCAGAGGTGAATTAACACCCACATTTCACCAATAATTGTATTCGGTCCCACGTCATAGGGGGTGAGCCTATTGCCATATTTCGGACTATTGTTGTCATGAGCCTGAGGCTGAGTGTGGGCTGTATATATCTGTCTGATGTTAAACAGCCTTATCCCTTAGTCGCCTTGTACGACACCGCACGGGAAGAGATGCGATGGCCCAAATTCTACTCTGCCGGGAACCACTTGGTTAGCTAATAAATATTAACTACTGGAAAATACCCAATTAGTGGGACCTCATACACCTCTTTCCATTGTGTATCATCGTGAAGTCCATGATTGTACAGGAATTAAATTTTCCGTTTCAACAAAACCAAATACTGATACTAACCTTTTGCTACACACGGTGCCTTAAGTAAGTAAAACTGAAATTCACGTATAAAACCATTACATTTTAGATGCAGCTGCTGCATCCAATCATGAAATGGTTTCAATTCCAAAATCGTTGCCGTTAGTTCTACATATATGATCGTATAGAAACACAGAAACCTCCTATATCAAAATAGTATGTATGATGTATACCTATTGTACCTTTTTTTATTATTCGTGCGGAAATCACCACGATGAATCCGCCTGCTGGTCACCGGAAGTGATTAAGTCGGCCTCAAGCTGACTAAAATCGCAAACCGGATCAGGTCTCACTCACCGGGGTGTTAGGCTACCCATCAAGGCATTTTCCTCGCACCCCGGCTGATCTTGAACCATCTATGGTTTGCAGAAGGCCCCAGTATAACCTGAAAAGAGACGCTGTTGCACATGCCTTCTACCTTCAGACCTGTGCATGGAGAACCAGCCCACCCCGCTCCTGTTCTCCACTGTGCTATCTGCATATGTTTTTATGATTATCGTACCAAGAAGATATTATTAAAGTAACTAAACGCTCGAGTAAAAAAAATATCAATATTTAGTTTTCTACGTCATAACATTAAATAAGCAGTAGATACCTATCTTTTCCCTCAGACAGATATTCCGGTCATCATTTGCAAAGTTTTCCATACTAAACGCGAAACTTTACATTTCAAAAGTCATTAAACGCAGACTCGTTTAAAATTATTTCTTATGATATAACAGTTACATACAGTAGCTTAGTAGTTAAGGAACCGGACTTACAATTGAAATGTCCCAAGTTTGAATCCTGATCATTAAACTGCCAATGTAAACTTACTGCTAGCAGGGGACGCCATTAACCGGACGGGTTATCTGTCCTTCTGTTGGGGGTATTTTACCCACTTCCCCTATTCTTCCCTTAGTAAGGATATGGTACGTCCGGTAATCACAACGTTCCGTCGAATCTATCTGTTCCTTTGCAAACTCTTCAATATGTTCCACGTTTAGATTTTCGAGTCCCGATAAGTTCCTATCTTTTCAGTGGCTAGCTGGGGAGATTAGGGGCAATATTGGTATTTTCGTTAAAAAAAATACCTACATTCACCATTTACTTAAATACTGATAGGCCGTATCAACGTACCACTATTAACTAAATATATATTTCGCATTGAAAGTAAAAGCTTTTTTTATAGATAAAAGATTCCAATCTCGGGCAGCAAAAGGGTCGGCTTCAGTTGCCACTTAGAATTAATGGATATTTTAAAACGCATTAACCTCGTATTGATAAATTAGGGGTCAAAGAACTGAAAATTTCAGTATACCTATACCTATTTTATTAGTATAATTCAGCGAGTGTGCCCTCACAACATCTATGGGACCCAAACCAAATTCACCTGCCATCCAACCAACATCACACCCGCTAAAACTAACCGAACGAGCCTCGCAGTCTTTACTCCTGGCGTGGGAAGGTCATACGGCGGTCAGACTCGGAAAAATCAACTTACCAATGAAAAATTATACTCGTGAACGCAGCCCAGGCTTCGAAGTTCGAACTTGAGACCCATCTGGGCAATCGCTGAGGATAATGATAACATAACATAACATAACATAAACTCACGCCTGTATTCCCCGAAGGGGTAGGCAGAGGTGCTAGCACCCACATTTCGCCAGTTTATGTTTAGGTCCCAATGTAATAGGTGGCGAGCCTATTGCCATTAACCGGGCACTTGTAAACCTGCGATAAATACACACATAACTTCGAAAAGCATCGGAAAGTCATTGGTGTGTGCCATGGTAAACCTGGGATCGAACCCGAGACCTCGTCTCAGCAGTCCATTACCCATACCACTAGGCTACCGCAGGATGATGATGAGGATAATGACTCTAGACATTTTTGTAATAGCAGAATCTAAATTTTAATTAAGTCTTTAATTTATTTTGATTGTTAATATAGTAAGTAGAGTTAAAAAAAAAACAGTTAAGAAAGATTTTCTTATATAGTAGTTACCTATGATAAACGGTAAATAAAATGCGGCCGGTTTCGTCGCGCTGAATACCATCTGAATACTAAAACTGCGACTCGGAGCTCGGAGCGCCATGGCGTCGCGCGTCGTACGCTCCCGCTCCCCGCCCGCTTGGATATTCATTTCATTTTTCTTTGTGTCGGAAACCCGGCTTTTTACCCGCCGACATCGAAATTGGAATGTTTTGAATTGCTGAAATCCGGCCACAGGTGCGTACAAAGGAATTCCTTAATAAACCATTTCCGATAAAATTGTATGTATGTATGTTGAGATATTAATAAGAATCATTCAAGGTTTCGAGACAATCAAGTGAACAAAATGGAGGTTCAAATCACGGAATGTTTATATGTGCCTACAAGACGTAGGGCCTTGTGCTATTACTTTTTGCCACAATACTGTGCAGACGTGGTCAAGTATTAACCGAGCAGTTTATGAGACTGTAATGTTAAGGAATTATAGCTAAGTCAGTCTTAAGATGGGTGACCGTTCCTTAAATTGAGACCCTTCGTGTCTCGAAGAATATGCTAAGCTGTGAAATCAATAGGTAATGTAGTTTCAATTATTATAATAATTAGGTTATCCTACGTGTTCATGTTACCTTTTACAATACAAACAGCAACAGTATCGGATGACAGCTGTTTTTACAACGTAGCCTAGACGACTTAACAACTGGGCTCGGCAGAAAGACGTAGGCTTCTTTGGTTTCGGACTGACCTCTCCCCTAACTGGTTCCCCTGGGGGGGACGCAAGGATTTTCTAGTACTAGCGTCTCCACTCAGTGAGGGGAGATAATAAAACTCCTTTTTATTGTTTTCCTTTCGGCCTGAAGTCTCCCTTATCTGGTTCCCCGGGGAGACGTTAGGATTCCCAAGTACCAGCGTCCCCCTAGACTAAGGGGAGACATTAAAACCTGATTTGGAAAAAACATTACCCAACATTTTATTCATTACATAACCTGGTCTGAAACCGTATTGCCGGTCACTAAGCAAGGAGTGATCGTCAAGGTGGCGCATGAGCAGTGTGTTAATGATGTGCTCGAACACCCTGCACAGCACTGAGATAGATATTTCCTGCAAGATAACTCCCGCTTTTTAAGTACAACCGCTGAAATACCATCAGGACCACTGGCTTTCCGGACATCGAGTGATTGCAGTAATGCACGGACATCGCGTTGCCTGATACGGATATCAGGCATTGCGAGGTCACCAGTGGGCATTATCCGTTGTTGCATACCACAATCATCGGCTCGGGAGTTGGCCGCGAAGAGATTGACCAGCAAATTTGCTTTCTCTTGGGGCTCATGGGCCAGAGATCCATCGGGATTGCTCAGCGGGGGCAGCGAGGGCTGGCAGAAGTTGGCTTGTACGGCCTTGGCCAGTCGCCAGTAGCTACAGCTACCCGTGGGATGCAACCCTAGCTCTTGGCCCAGCCGTGCTATGCGCTGGGCATCCGCCCTGACGTAAGCCCTCTTGAAGTGACCCACGATGGGATCGCGTGTGACTCGCGCCCGCACCCAAGCGCGGTACGCAGACTGTTTATACTCAACAGTCTCCGCGCACTCGCGCCCGAACCACGGACGCACTCCGCGGACTCCGGTGACATCGGTGTATGGGATATAGTATTCCATACCTAGACCGATCTCACCGGCGACAACAGTAGCGCTCTCAGATGGGTTCTTACCCTCAAAGCAGCGTTCAACCCACGGGATGGACGCATAATAGTCGCGCAATCCATTCCAGTCCGCTGATGAGTAGTGCCAAAGGCCCCCTTTTCCCCTGCACGGGTCGTGGGGGCGCTACAATGGACACGGTGGAGCGGACCAGACAGTTACGATATATGAAAGGTAATGCGGGGGTCCACCAACCCTTTAAACAATTTGTTTATATGTCAAGTCACATCCCATAATGTCTCCTACTATCAAAGGAGAGCCGCTAGTACTAAGAAGTGTCAACGTCGCCCTAATGGTGGCCTCCCCTTAGTCTAGGGAGACGCTGGTAGTTGAGAATCCTAACATCTCCCTGGGGAACCAGATAGGGGAGACTTCAGGCCGAAAGGAAAACAATAAAAAGGAGTTTTATTATCTCCCCTCACTGAGTGGAGACTCTAGTACTAGAAAATCCTTGCGTCCCCCCTAGGGGAACCAGCTAGGGGAGAGGTCAGTCCGAAACCGGCTTCTTTCTCCCCCGATAATTCAACAGCCACATGGGTAAAGCCATGACCAAGAGCTATTTTCTCATATTAGTACCTAAGTATCTAATACGGAAGTGTTTCCGGAATGAAATAGGATGGGCAATAAATTATTAATGTTTTCCTTTTATAGATTGCTCTTATAGATTCCCTATAAAAGTATTTTCTTCAGAGAAAACTTTAATACAAAAAAGCAATTTTTCGAAAGCTTATTTCGTAGTAAGTAAGTAGTTACCTGTTGCGAATATAAATTAAATAGAGTGCCCTCTGCGATGAGTTTATACCTAAGTATAAAATACTAACTATAGTTACGCTATTACTATTATCTATTCTGTGCTATAGTCCAACATCATCATAGTGTAGATCCCGGATACATCCAAACACCGACTTCAATTAGAAATCACGTTTTTCTGTATTAGTAGTAAGTATTAGGTTTTAGTTATTCTGTGTGTCTTTTAAATTATTAAAAACGGGCTATATTTTTGCGCACTAGTTCTAATAAATAAATAGCATAAACAGTTACAGCACTACTATTCCTATAAGCGCAACGATTGAAGCATACGAGAATATATTATTATTCAATATCAGTATCCATTACAGGGAGATCAATCTCATAAATTACGCTCTACGCCAGAAATGTATCGATACAAATAACACAAACATTACTATATTGGAATCGCTGATATTGTGTACTAAGAATATATTATTAGATTTGAAATATTTACAGCTGTCGTCACCAATAAGTACCTACCGTACGAAACAGACTTTTAGCACAGTATTAATAATTATCTATTTAAGACTGTGCTTTTAGTAGATTTTACATTTAGAGACCCAATTAAGAGTTTTGCTCTCAAGTCAATCGCACCTGCCTGCTGAAAGAAATACCTATACTAAATTAAAATGGTAGAATCAAAAGACATCGTTCAACAACAGCGTTCGTTCCTATTGCTCCCAAAGCATAACTTAGAAGCCCGATGTTCTTTGTCTTAATTCCTGTAATTTAGTTTCTTTTTGGCTTTTAGATAGCGACTGATGTCTGATCCTCTATCTAATCCAGACAGCTTGTCTGTCAATGAGAACGGGTACCGGCGAGCAGGTGATGTTAGCTTAGTTGGTTGGGTTAGGTCCTAAACACCCTATAAATGGAAGACTCGGAAATTCGAAAAATCGTATTGGAAACTTCAGCTATTCATATCAGTAGATAGTCATTGATCAGTGTGAATAAGTAAAATAGGAAAAGGACCCAAACCGAAAAGTGATTTATCGTAACGAAAAAGGCATTTAACAAACGACAGTGCTTGACATAAAAGGGACTTGATGAAACACAGACTAGATAAAAAAGCGATTTGATGAAAGTGGTTTTCGTCGGCTATAAATACAGCATGTAGCAAAAAGGTTAAATAAGATTGCTTGTCCATTGAAGTAGCGAGGAGTGGAGGGTCGTGAGCTGGGGAAGTTTGGAGTGAGGACGAGGGAACACGGACACCGTCCGCAATAATGCTCCATTCTGCGCTCTCGCCTCGCCTCGTTCACTATTCTCGTTTTAATAGATAATCCTACTGTAAAACTGGGTGAATAGTATTCAAGGGGTGAATACAAATAAAACGGTCAGGTGTTTTTTCAGTTAGTAAAATTATTGCAGTAAGGAAATCGCTGTCATAAATATCGCAGTCATGAAATATCTAGTTAGGTACAGGTACTCATTTGTAAAAAAGTTCTTAAAAAAAGTAATGACCATTTCTTTTCTTGTTTTGCTCTGCTTGCTTTCGTGTTTTAGCTTGTATATGTTCGTTTTTCAGGTAACATCGGTTATGATTCCTGAAAAACATACCACAAACTTATAAAGTTAAACTATAGAAATCGGTAGAGCGGTTAACGAGGCAGAAGCCTATATAAGTATATATTTAGGATGCTTCATATCATAGTTGGTTCCAGGTAAGTACTTCAACATTAGATACAAATCTACTATTGTATTCTATACTTACTTATGTACTTGATTTGACATTCCTTTAATAGGTACTCAATGTTTCTTCGATAACTTTTCGTCTTGCTCGCATTCACTTACGTTTCTATTTAAAAGCCTCATTTATGTTGTACATTTGCAGCTGCATTATAGGTATGACTAATCATCGGCGTAACTTAACATTCAACCCTCTTATATTCATTTCATCTTTAGATACCTACCTATATAATATAGGAACTTAATAAAATTTACAACACAATAGAACCCATGCAGCAGTCGAGCAACTGATCGATCATTTTATTTTGAAAGAAATATCTGAGTATAAGTCTTGCTATAGGTGGGTTAGTTTAATGATTTTGCTAACTTTTTTATTCCTTGTTACGGTACTAGCTAGGTACTTCGATACATTGTATTATTTTTCGAGTTACCGAATTCGTATAGTTTAGTATAGTATGTAGAATTCGTATAGTACCTGGCTAAAATCATTTGGTTTTTTGTAGAAACTAATTCATTTCTGTAGGTAAGAAGGTAGTTACTTAAGGCACAACTAAAAAGAACAGCCAAAAAAAATAGTGTCAACCCTAACTCAAGATTCACCGTTCAAGTGTCCATACACTTCGATGGCCATTTACACCTTAGTAGTATAAAATTATAAGCTCCGGTGAAGAGAAACCGAGGTTTTCTTTATATGAAATAAAGGTTTAAGCAATAAAGTGTGAAACCTCTGGAACAGAAAGCAAATAGTTGAGTACGACTGCTTGAAAATTCTCTCGTAAATGGAAAGTAGGTAGTTACACACTTAATGGAATCGTTAAAGTCCGCACAAACGACGTGGCAAGTAAACAGAATTTTTATCTTTATGCAAATTACATTTAAAAGAACAGGTGGTCGAATATTAAAAGCTATATCTTTGTTGCATTTTCTCTAGAAAACCGCTTTCGTTTCGCGTTCATAGAATGTATCATAAAAATGAGACGTTACCGCCATTTCTCTGTAGGTACTTCACAATAGGAATTTAAAAAATATAAAAGAGAATGGCGTCTGTGAGTCGAATAGACCTCGACAGTACAATGTTAAATGAGGCCGCAAAAGATGTTTATTTGCGCCCCTTTCACCTTCCTACAGGTCATTAGGGGATGTCCCAAAAACACATTAACCGGGAAATTTAAGTGTTTTTCAACCCTGCTAATTACTTACTTCGCCTTAACGGCCATCCAGATTAGGTTGTATAAATCGTCTGCAAAACTGAAGGGTTATTTTTTAGCGTAGCGCGTTTATACTTTCTACTTCATTAATTTCTTTGTTTGAATTACATTTCGTTTTATAGATAAATCGCCACATTTGCAGTAAGTGCCGTAACCTGTGTTTCATGACCTTCAATGTCATCATCTTTATACCAATGTTAGCTCCGGTAGCGTCAATAAATTGCACTCTTAACAACTCGAGTGGAAAGGTTCCGGGGATCTTTGGTTTCTGCAGCAGAATTGCCGCAAATTGATTTCGTCAACCTCTAGTAGGGTTCCAAGTTCGAAACAAACACCCAGGTATCTACGCCACAAGTCACAGACAAGTAGGTACTCGTTTGAAAACATAATGCAAACTAAGAAGATAGCAAATTCTTGACATGAGCAATACAAGAATTTCAAATGTGTCTCATCAGCATTCTTAAAATAATGAAGAATGCTTTTACAGACAGTAATCATTTTACATGCACCCCAAACAAAAGCTCGCAACAAAAACAAATATAAATCTTTCGAAACAATAGGTTCGGCTTGTAAACAAAGAGGTAACAATACAAAAGACAAGAGTCCGGTTGACTCCTCCGTAACTAAAGGCCAAGCAGGAACAGTTCTGAAACTGAGTCGTCAAACAACTATGTAGTAAGGTAAACAAGATGGCTGCGAATTCAAAATGGCGGAGCATAACGAAGACAGGTCGAGTGTCGCTGTTTAAATAGTCCACACTTCCGTTCCGAGTTCCAAGTAAAGAAAATTTGTAGGACAGTGATTGTTGATTTACAATTAGTAGATACGTTTGTTTACCTTATAGCATAATTAAGTAGGTCCCCAATATTTTGCAGTATAGGTAGGTGTGCAAGCCCGTAGTTGATCCAGGGGGGGGGGGGCATGACTGCCATGACCCCCACCCCCCTACCTGCACTGTTGTTCCTTCGATTCATACTATGATGTCCTGGTGGAGCCTGAACTTCACGGCTTTTCTCGAGGTTCGGGTCCCTGTCACTGCTCCCACATTACCTTTTTACACTAATATAGCCATCCACCAACTTCAGCCACACTCTGAGAGGTGAGAGGATTTCGATGAGGTGCTTCGCTAAAACTGTTACGAAGAGTTTGCATACCTCATCAAGCAACACAAATGGGTATGTAGGCGGACAGTAAGTCCGCTGGTGCCCCTCCTTACGGACGAAGATCAGTTTTCCTGACTCCGCTACAAACTTGTGCTAAGAAGCTCTCTCAGTCGGGGCTCGAGAGCGTCTTCAACTAGAGCAAGGACACACTCGGTGGCTCAGCTTACGCACCGTCAACTCTAGCTCTATATAAGTGACCTCAGCGCATCGTCGTCATTTACACTGAGCGCCATAGGCGACCGAGGTCGAGTCATCTGTGGCCTGCGCTGTGAACAGGGAGCCAATAACTCCTTCAAGTAGCCTTGGTGGAGATACCGCGTCAACAGCGGGATCCACACCTACACCATTATATCCTCACAAATGAATATACACATTTTCACTGTATTGATTTCTTCACACATAGCCTTGGCTACAACATGACCCTCCCTCCCCTGAGTTGAATGCACATGCATAGGCGTGTGTATGCAGAGATCTTAGCACACAGAATTTTCGTTAAGGTTTTTTTTTTCTATTTTTTTATATATAGGACACGTCAATTTGACTTCACCTCGCCTGATGTTAAGCTAAAGGCAACGTCTCGGAAAGAGGGTCACCATCGGAAACATGTACCATGTTAACAGTGGTGGCACTCAGCTTGACGGCCTCGTTAGATGCCTTTTCACGCCCCGCTTAAAGGACCCGGGACAGTAGGAAGAAGGAAACACGTGAGCTGGCAGGGAGTTCCAGGTCTTAATGGTGCGGCATAGGAATGAGTCGCTGAAACGCTTGGTTCTAGCTGGTATACTCTGCACCGTATATGGATGGCATCTTAGCCCTGCACGAGTCGTCCTGTGTAGGAAAGGAGAGGATGGGACTAATTGGAAGAGCTCGTCAGAACATTCACCATGGTAGAGACGGTAGAATACTGCCAAAGACGCAACATCTCTACGCATCTGCAAAGGCTCGAGGGTGTTCGTGACCTCAGGATTCCCAATAATGCGAACCGCACGTCGCTGCAACCTGTCGAGAGCATCTAGTAAGTACTTTGCGGAGCCGTCCCAGAGATGCGAGCAGTATTCCACGCAGGAATGAATTTGGGTCTTGTATAGAAGACACCGCTGCTCCGGCGTGAAAAAACGTCTTACTCTGTTCAGGATTCCGAGTTTACGCGAGGCTGATTTGATGATACTCTCTATATAGTTTTTATTATTCAGTTTGCAGCGAACATCCATCCCGAGGATAGTGAGGTGATCCTGCAGTGGCAGAGTGGTGTGCTCTGAAGAGTGGGAAGGGGAAGGAAAGGAGATACCTTTGCTGTAAACGCACATGCCTGGGTCTTCTTGGCATTGAACTCGACCAGGTTCCTAGCGCCCCATTGAGAAATGTGGTCCAGGATCCGGTCCAGCTCAGTGACAAGAAGCTGCCTTTTTCCGCGATATCAGACTGCTTGGCCGCAGGATTTGCGAAATAACTCCCGTGTAAGGTGCTGTCGTCTGCATAGCAATGAATGCTACCGTTAGAGAGCATATCATTGATATGTAGAAGAAAGAGAGTGGGAGATAAGACGGAACCCTGCGGCACGCCAGCATTTACCTGCAAGAACTCCGAAGCTCGTCCATCACAAAGGACGCGAATACGGCGCCCCTGCAGGAAGCTTGCAACCCAGTTGCACAGTCTGGGAGGCAGGCCAAAGGCTGGTAGCTTGTAAAGAAGCGATTTGTGCCATACCCTATCGAAAGCCTTGGCAATGTCAAGACTAAATTGCCAGTGACTCGCCGTGCTTTTCCATAGCCTCACCCCAAAGGTGGGTCACGTACGCCAGAAGATCACCCGTTGACCGTTTCGGTCTAAAACCGTATTGCCGGTCACTAAGCAAGGAGTGATCCTCTAGGTGGCGCATGAGCTGTGTGTTAATAATGTGCTCGAACACCTTGCACAGCACTGAGGTGACGGCTAAGGGTCGATAGTTGGCTGGGTCCGAGCGATCCCCCTTCCTGGGGATCGGCTGGACATTCGCCTCCTTCCAAGCCAAAGGCACTATACCCGAACTGTAGGACAGTCGGTACAGCCGCGTTAGCATAGGAGATAACTCCGCTGCACATTTTTTAAGTACGACCGCTGGAATACCATCAGGACCACTGGCTTTCCGGACATCGAGTAATTGCAGTACTGCACGGACATCGCGTTGCCTGATATGGATATGGATGTCTAAGGTGGTGAAGGCAGAATTCAAACCCAGCACTTTTTGACCGAAAGTCTATCAGAACTCCCTATCAGATAGAATAGTTGGTAAGAGCGGATGCATCAGAGCATCCGTGTGGGATTTTCACAAATAAGTAATGGTAGCTGAAGCTGAAATCGATTAGGACAAACAAAACTGCGTCATCGTGTTTTTATCGATACATTTTTTTGAGCAGGTACCTACTTAAAATATGAGAATCCAATTTAGTTGGACGATTTTTCAGTGATGACATCCAACGAAGTGGGCACCAACACAAGCAACCCAAATTAGTTAATGATCGTAGAAAGTTGCATTCTAACGAAGTACGTAGGTACATGAGTGTATGTTAGCTGAAGTAGAGTGAATTAGCGAATGCGCACAAACTCACGTCTTAGTTGAAATTGGAAGATTTTCACAAAGGATTTACGTGTGTCATGTACCGAGTAATTATTTTGGGGCTATAGAGAGAGCGGTCGTTTACAAAACGGTTGATTGACGGGGGAGGGGGCAGTGACTTTCCACATGTCAAAAAAAAGATAAAATACGATCGAGAGAACAAAGATTTGATAAATACTTAGGTAAATATTAGTGGGAAACGAAATTGGTTAGGTACTCCGTTTCCTTGTTTACAGACGATAAAAATTGTTGACCACTCTTTTTCTCTCTATACAATAACGGCAGTAAAATGCTTAGGACCGGACGTAGCTCGAGTTAGGTCAAGTACCTACAATATAGGTAGGTACCATCTATGCTAAATAAAAGTAAGTACCTATTTCATTTATACATAGCTGGTTGGTGTTGACTAGGTAGACCGAGGTGCCCATTCTCCTTTAAAGTGTCAGCTGCAGCCTTACCAGCGTTCGTTCAACATCAATTGCAAATTAAATTACTCAAATTTACAATATCCTCTAGTTGTTTCCAGTGCTATTGACCGCGTAGAGAATGAAGTTTATTCGAAGTTAGTGCTTCCGACTTGGATCATTGGCAGTTGGCACTCACGGATATAGACGAGACGCAGTACTCGCATTTATTTTTATGTATCGTTTCACCTTAATAAAATGCTTCCAAAGTGAAATTAACGTAATTTAAATACCAATTCGGTTCTCTTGGGTCTTTGGTTAAGAATTCCGAATTTTATAAATTCATTAAGCTGGTACATTTTCATTGAGTTTTGAAAACAGTCATGCATTTGTTTTTTCCTCATTATTTTTTTCTTTGGCATCGCCGTCGCTTATTACCGCACAATGGACTAACAAATGAAATAACATGTAATATCGGTATACTTTCGGTATATTTACGAGTACGAGTTCTACCGTGGCACCAGTGCTGCAGAAAAGCTCGAAGGATTAATGATGTGTGTACGTTTTTGTTCTGGAAATTTCGACCTTCAGAACCAACCTTTTGGACGGCCGGAGACCAAAGTGGAAAATGAAGAATTACAGGCTATTGTGGAAGCGGATCCATCACAAAGCACTTCAGAGGAAGCTGCAGGTTTCGGGTAAGTGACAAAACTGTAACAATGGCTGAACTCTGGAGACCCAGCCGAATCCTGCCCTAAACAGAAATTGACTCAGAAACAGTTACTCGTGAGTGTTTGGTGGACGAGCGCCAGCGTCGTTCATTACAGCTTTCTAAAAAATGGCCAAACGATTATGGCAGAGAGGTATCAATTGCCAGCAACCGCAAATCATGAAGGAAGAACTCGCTGCTAAACAACCGAGAATGGTCAATCGCTCTAGGCCACTGCTGCTTCACGACAACGCAAGGCCACACACTGCAAAACAAACCACCACTAAGTTAGATGAGCTACAATTGGAATGTCCGCGACGTCCACCGTACTCCCCGGACGTTGCTCCAACAGATTACCATATTTTCCGGAATTCGGATAACTTCTTACAAGAAAAAAAAACTCCGATGCGGCAATCCAAACCGCTTTCAAAGAGCTTATTGATTATCGCCGCCCTAGTTTTTTTAGTAAAGGGATCAATGAACTAACCATGAGATGACAAAAGTGCATAGATAACAACGGGGTATAGGTACATTGATTAATTAAAAATATTTAAGAAATAAAATTAACTTTATATATCTCCAATACAAAACGCCAATTTCATACGTAAGGACCTAATATTTGCACAGAACAGGGAATCTAACCCACAATCTCAAACGTAACAGAATTGAACGTGTCACCACAACACTAATTAAGTAAGTCATCGAAGTATTAAGTACCTACGCCTACCTAGGTACCCATGAATCGCAATGTTAATGGCCCAACATATCCGCTTATACATACAGTATTTAACTTATGTGCTACGTTGTTAAGTGCGTATGAAGTGAGCTCGTGTTTAAAACTTAATTGTTGTTCAACCGTTCAATGAAAGTGACGGAAGCTCCCGCGTTATAAGTTTACAGAATTATGAGTTATAAATGCACGCTGCGATGTTGTTTTAATGTATTGGGGTGACTTTATGACGCACATGGAAATGAGGATGACAGCATTTTATGTGTTTGGGTAAGGTCTTATAGGGTATTAAATAGGTACCTACATTTGTACACATGACATAATAAATAATTATAGGATTTTCAAAATTTACGACTAACCGTATGCCTTCCTACCTAATATTGTTTTGAATGTTCTGCATGACATTTGGAAAAGTATGTACATCCACTTGGTACTTTTAGGTGGGTTAATTTATAGTTAGTAGATCGGTACGTACAAGTAATGACATGATATAATGACTTAAGTGACGTCTCTTTTTAAAGTTCTGATTCGGACCCAAGTAACCTCACCTGCTAGCATGTAGGTACACCCGCTGAACTAGGCCCTAACGGAGGCTTTCCTGTTGGTGGGTCTGACCCCAGTCACATAAAAACCAAACCAATAAGGTGGTAGGAGAGCATACCCCAGGGCCTAGGTGTAAACTTGTAACCAGTAACTATTTGCTATTGAAAACGTATCTACCTATAACCGTTTTTTTATAAAATGCCACCGATATAGACAGGTAAGTACCTACCACATATATCTTGTTATCTACTATTGTCAGAGATTACGTGTAGAATATGCCTAAATACCTTAACAACCATGCTTGCAAATCATAGCGAAGCACTAGGTACTTAGTCGAAACTTGGTGCAAATGCGGTTATAAATACCTACTCGTACCTACCTAGTATTATCTAACGTACCTACAGGCTAAGTTCTAGACAAATAGAGAGATGAAGTGGTACAACAGTCGTAATTAGGACGTTATGTTGTTTCAACCCCCAGTTAGCAAAGGAGAGAGAAACTAATTTTGATACGTGTAGCGGGTTAAGTAATTTGCTGTTGGTAACTATGTGCTTTAACTAAGTACCAACCGATTAGTGGGTACCTACAGTCGCCTTCAGAAGTTACTGAGCGTCAACAAAGATTCTTACACAGAAGTATAAATCAATAAATACTTATAATAAAATATAGATATCTACTAGACTGGCTGTATGTACCTACCTACGTATGGCAAAGACCATATATGGTATCGATTTAAAACCTGCACTCTGACTGGCAACAAAGCATTTTTTCTTGTTATTAAATACTAGCTGATATCAGAAAAAGGTGCACTATTTTCGATTCAAAGGATGTAGGTATATGTACCTACAAGATATCAACATTCAGTCAAACTAGTTCAAAAAGTGGGTGCATACTCCTAGTGTCAGGAGCGAGCGGACCTTTGAAGTGATTTTCAATTTTCACACAAAAATGTAAAACAATCAGAAATATTTTTTTGTCTATATTTTTTTATATTTTATTCTTGCTTATTACGGAAATCACAAAGCCGAAACCTCCCGAAATGTAGGTAACTACTATCTCAAAGTGTATAGGTATCTTGTCTATCAAGTTATTCGCTACCAAACTTCCTAACTAAATCTCTCGAATCGAGTTTCCTGGCATTCAAGTAGCACCTAGCTAGCCCGTAAGATACCTCTAGCAAGTAAAATGCAGTAGGTTAACTGGCAATTATTTGTATGTGTCAGTGCATAATGAATTGATGTACCTAAGTTGATGAACCCACCTCAAAACGCGTGTTTCGGTCTCTTAGGTGGTAAGCGTCAATTAATCAACAAGCCGAATACATAGGGAAAAAGAATCTTCTCGGGCGGGACTCGAACCCGCAGTCTTTCCCTTACAGGGGGAATGCCTGACCAATTCGGCTACCGAGACACGCCCGATATGATTCAAATTTCCCATCTCATACGTCTTTGAGGCGACGTGGCGTCATCTACCGATTTTCTTACGAACTATCGGAATCAATGAATGATGATTATTTTAATTTAATAATTACCTACATTGCTCTCGACGTTTCGGTTGCTTTTCAGCAGTCAACGTAGGCAAACACATAATATAAAATAGGAGGAGTGGTGGTTTTGTTTGACACAATTTCCGCCGATTTCCCCGAGTCACCTACGCTTAGGGTTACCATCCGTCCGGATTAATCCGGACATGTCCGGACTTTTCGACACTTGTCCGGACTTTGTCCGGCTCCCTAACTTGTCCGGATTTTTTTCAATTAAATTGAATATGAGCAAGAAAATTACATACCTACTATGTAATATCAAAAAAGTCTTTCATCTTTATTACTTAACTTGTCCTTTATCTATAATCAAAATATAAAATCTTCTTTAATAATCTACATAAGGATCAAACAATAAATCTTCTTGCAAACCAACTGGTATTCATAGTATAAAACAATTTCTTGAAAAAGAAATCTAACTTAATTTATACTTTTCAACACTAGATACTTTACGTACTCAGTAAAGTATCTAGTGTTGAAAATCTATCACCATCATCATCAGCCCGCGGCAGTCCACTGCTGGACATAGGCCTCTCCCATGACACGCCACTTAGCCCGGTCTTCGGCTGTCCTCCTCCACTCCCCACCAGCCACTCTGCGTATATCGTCGCTCCAACTAGTCGCAGGGCGCCCCACACTACGTTTGCCGGTTCCCGGTCTCCACTCAAGGACTCATTTACCCCAACGGTTATCGGTCCTACGGCAAATATGGCCAGCCCACTGCCACTTCAGCTTGCTAATTCGTTCTTCAGCATGCCATTGCAAGTGTCCGGATTACGGCGCGCTAAGAAGCGCGCCTCCTCATTCCGGGGGCGAGTCGGGGACACCGTTGCCCCCCCTCCCGAGGAGGGCTAGACCGTGAGGGATGGCCCTGGGTCAGCCGGGGTGCGAGGGGTATGTCGATGACAACCTCATCTCCGGCCTAGCACCACGACCCACAGTCGGCGTGCGGTTTTAGTCGGTTCGAGTCCAACATAACGTCCCCTTCCGGCTCCGACAGGTAACCGAGGGGATTCCGCACGAAAAAAAAAATGTCTGGATTTTTATCGAAATGTCCGGCTTTTTGTCAGGACTTTTCAAATTCCTAAATGGTAACCCTACCTACGCTACGTTCGTTCGAGGTATGGAAGCTGGAATTTGGAAGCCCATAAAGATTTAAAATATGTTTTTCGGTAAGGTATTATTTTGTAATGTAACGGCAAAAAACATTATATTCCATTCACTACGTAAGTAGGTACTTATACCCCGTCCATTATATTATTGTATTTTAGACAGATGGAAATAGTGATTGCATAAAAATTTTAAATATCGATCCTAAAGATAAAACTTCCATTTAAAAAATCATTAATCGATAAAGGAAATATGTAATATATATATGTAACATATATATTTGTGGGCCATACGCATACGCGCATACGCACACGCTAATCTCGAAAACATAACAATTGACTTCTAGAACAACATCAATTTATTGAAGTGTTCCGTGGTCTGTCTCTGAGACCCATCATCAGATCTGTATGAAATTTAAATGGAACCATTTTGAAATAAACTTCTTTTAAACAAAAAAAGAATTTTGTAAATTCGTCTACATATGAAGGAGCCATGCGCGTACAAATATTAAAAATAATTATTAACAGCCGAATTGAGAATCTCCTCCTTGTTTTGAATTCGATAAAATCCGCCTGTAATATATTTTTAATTTTATATTCTGCAGCGGATATCGATTGTGACATTTCCAAGTTATTATAATAAAAACAGTCGATAGCCTTACTACATCCCTAAATTTGCCTTCTGGCTGACGTGACGTTGTCAATGAAATATGACGTATTGGCGCCTAATTTTAGTTCGCATTTTTGGGTGTTGACGCTAGAACAAAGTTATATCGACCACTGTCAGTGAGCCGTCTAAAATACAATAATATAATGGACGGGGTATAGTAGAAATACCTAAACTCTTTAACAAAACCTTAACCTACTTTTGACTTGAACTTCTGCACAGTATCCGCTTGGTAATATCTAGCCAAACGTGTTTGTTAGTCTTCAATACAACAGAAACTGGCCCGCGCTTAGATTGGGTAAGTTGCAGCTAAAACAATTTGGACAAGTCGGGGTCGCAACGTACAAACTTGTGCGCAGTTTCAATACAAGGTATCGTCAATATAAATTGCACTAGGGACTTGATAGTTAGGTAGTTCAGTTAATTTGCCTGCTAAGGTAAGTATTTGTCAAGGGAGTTTGTGTGTGATATTTGCGAGACTTCATTAATAATAATAAATATAATAAATATTCCACAACATTCTACACAACGCTATCTAGACCCATGGTAAGCTTTTATAGCTAGTGTTATGGAATCTAGAATGCGGATAAACATACTTATATACTTTTTTTTTTTGTAAATACATACATATTATACAATAGAAACACCCAGACCAATGCAAATAGCCATATTCATGCATACAAATATTTGCACTGAGCGGGAATCGAACCCGCGCCTCCTGCGTGGCAGTCGCGTGCACTACCGCCACGCCACGGAGGAAGTAGGTCATCAACCCAATACTGATTTTCCGGTTACTTCCAAAATTTTCATTAAGGAGCTTGAGGTCCATTTATTGTTTTGGATTAGTTTTTTCGGTTTTTCCAGAAACCCTCTAAACCCCTTTTTTCGTTCGGAAATCCCCACGAAATAAGGCTACAGTCGCTCCCTGGGCCAGAATTGGTCGTATCTATTATACATATCTAAGGGTCCTCGCCTCCCCAGAGAGAATCTCTGAACAATTTTCATCAATTATACAAACAGAGCAAACTAAGTGTCAATGCACATATTTTTTACACTTCGAGATAATAGATCAATGCACTCCTGTTGCATTTCGAGAGTGGTGAGCGTGTCTTATTATTTAGACATCCTAATAAATATAATGTTACAAACATGACATCAAAGTCCAAAACATGATTTTGATTAACGGTGAATGTCATGGAAACGCATACCTACCTATTTAGCCCTACAAAGAACACAAATGAGCACATACAAATAATAGCGCCCCATCAGGTGGGATTTCCATTATAACAGAATAATTTTTCGTCTGTGTTTTGCCAAAAAATGTAATAATCGACCCTGTTGTTATTGACGGCTAGCTTTTATTAGCGGCTAGGCTATGGATAACATAAACAATCACGCTTTTACCAAACGAAGAGGCGGCTCGCGGCCGCAGAGCCCGAAGATTCTGATGTTAGGTACATAGCTGAGAGAGACAAGGTCAGTCAACTTTGATTGATAACCTATTTAATATGTTTGAATAAAATATGTATCTTTCTATTTTCATGTTATTATAATTATATACTTATACATATTTTGAAATTGTCTGACTTCGTAAGTAGGACGAAATGCCTGTATAGTAAATTAACTGTATGAAGAGGAGCTCCGTAAGACTTGTCTAACATCATGGCTCTGATGGCTCTCTCCATCTTCACCCAAGTGGATACGGCAAATAGAACAAGACATTGGCAATTTCTAAAAAGTTTATCAACCACACATTAATACGAGGAAGATGGACATTGGTAATTTCTACAAAGTTTGAATGGCAAACTTTGTAGAAACTGCCAAGGTCTGTCTTCCTTTCAGTATTACCATCGGTCAGAGTGCCGCGTGGTATCAGCAGCTGAAAATAAATACAAAGAAATGGGCAAACTTAATCACAAAATATTAGTTAGTTTATCTTTGAGCGTGCGTGCTCAAAGATAAACTTTCTGTGGTAATTTTGTAAAAAGTTTGATGGTCAGTAACGGAAATGCGAAACGGAAAAATATAACATGCAGGGCGGTACTTGATCTCGTGGCAGTCTCTACAGGGAATATTCGACCTAGAGCGGTTTCAATCCTGTTCTGAATGTCAATTTCTTGCGATATTAAATTCAGATGAAAAAGTATAGTCAAAAGATATACCTACATTTTCGGATAAATTTTATGCCAGAGCACAACTTCATTAGAGAAAGCCAGACTAGTTAGTTACAAGGTCTATTTCCTTTTTTTTTCTTTTTTAAACTAAGACATGAAGATGTTTTATTCCGTTTCTGTTGAATCCGTTGCTAACCATGTAATTACCCATTTTTAAGTAATTGGAAAAATTAAAGCTTAAAGGCTAACATTTGGACGGGCTCTCTTCACTTACTCTATTTTTCTATGAACAACATCTTCGATTTCATGTCAATGTTAGCGGTGAAACTTTATTCAGCAAAATAGAAACTCGCTAGTTTTACGTTGACAAGTCTCTGAAAATTCTACAGTTAAAGTTGATATACTTAGTTCTCATATTTATTTGGAAATTTAAGTTTAGTTGGACAGGATAAGGAAATTTTCCCTTATTTTGGAGCTACAAGGGATTCTGTACTTATCTGTTTACTCACAAACTTCAAATTATATCATCCATACTTCTATAAGTATCCATTCTAATATTATAAATGCGAAAGTAACTCTGTCTGTTACGCTTTCACGCCTACACTCTTGAACCGATTTAAAGGAAATTCTGTACAGGCGTGGATTAGACCTTGGGGAAGGATATAGGCTATGTATGGTAGTGATAACCTACATCCACGCGGGCGGTGCCGAAGGGAACAGCTAGTGTTATATAAAATAATTATAATTGGTGGTACTCTGCGCGGGTGCCTGGGCGGCCGGCGTCTCTTTCTGCGAGCATTGAATGCCCGAGAAGGAAACGGCGGAACGGGAGCGGCGGCGTCAGCGAGACAGACTTACGGACCGCGCTGCCCGCGTGCGCAGGCGATTCTACAAACTGACCTCCGTCCACCATGAGTGCGGGCCCGTGACGGATGGATTCGCCTGTCACCCTAGCAGAAGCAGGCCACGGCGGCGGCCACGTACGTATGGACCGGGGGCGTGTTGGGGACTGTTAGGGTAGTACCTGGGTCAGCCGGGGTGCGAAGGATATTTCGGAGACAACCTCACCTCAGGCCTAGCATAGCGACCCACAGACAGCGTGCGATTTAGTCGGTTCGAGTCCTATATAACCTCCCCCTCTGACTCCCGGGGGGATGTGTCCG
This sequence comes from Eilema sororculum, assembly GCA_914829495.1. Lineage (NCBI taxonomy): Eukaryota > Metazoa > Arthropoda > Insecta > Lepidoptera > Erebidae > Eilema > Eilema sororculum. The sequence continues at coordinate 9,838,324 of OU618532.1, forward strand.
TGGACATTTCCCGAAATTTAATTGTCTCAAGAAAAATCCATGAAATTCATAGAACATTCACTAGGATTCCCTGTGTTGTACGAGGGTCATTTGAAAAGTTCTTAGCCTAACCTACTTAATGAAACCACATGATTTATATTTTATTTTTATTTTTCAACATACTCTCCTCCGAGCTCAAAACACTTTTTCCATCGAACCGGTAAGGCTTCGATTCCTGTTTTAAAAAAATCTTCGTCTAACTCCTCAAAATACGCGTCTACGGCGGCTATGACGTAAGATACTAGACTCTTTCATTCCTATATCTAAGGATTAGGCACATTGAAAGAATATTTAAATAACATTGATTTTACTTATTGTATATATATATATATATAATTGTTTTATTTAACATAAAAGGTCCAAATTAAGCTCACCACTTACCTAGCAAGTCAAAAAAATTAAGTCAAATGTTTATTTATTTATTTATTTATTCTTTATGTACACATAAATTATATTTATATAAAATAGTGAGACGAGATGTACAAAGGCGAGCTTAACTCAAAGTTGAGTTTTCTTCCAGCAAACCTGGGAGTGCACAGAGGAATTGCTATATGAGTGGCAAAGTCTAGTGTACAAGAAGCATCGAATTTGATTTAGGAGGTATACGAGACGTATACCCCAGGTAAAAGGCATAAATATACATAGATACAACATATACATACATGCAATATGCACATATACATACATACATACATACATAAATACATACATACACCTACATACATATGTCTGCTAAAGTTGCGAGAGAAAGTACCTAGTCTCTTGTTCGTTTTTTAAAAATGTTCGAGGATGGACTATCGCGTATGGTGTGAGGAAGAGAGTTCCAAAGACGCACTGCAGAAACTGTAAAAGAATTGTCGTAGCAGGAAGAACTATGACAAGGAGTTCGAAGTAGAAGAGAGGAAGAAGTACGACAGGGTTTACTCCTGGGCACAAGGAATTCAAAGCGCTCACGAAGATATGAAGGAGAATGAGGATTATGAAGAATCGAGAAGAGAAGGGAAAGAATATGAATATCTCGACGACGCCGAATTGGTAACCACTTTAGTTGCTTTTGGAACTCGGAAACGTGATCGTATTTGCGGAGACCGAAAATAAAAAAGAATACATAAATTTTGCAGTCGCTCCATCTTGTTCCACAGTTTTCAGTTGCATCCAAAAAGGTGACGTCGGCATAGTCTAGAAGAGGAAGGAGAAGAGATTGAGCAAGACAGACTCTGGTCTTAAAAGGAAGGAAATTCTGAAGAAGCTTAAGAGAGTGAAAAGTGCTAAAAACCCTCCTGCTTACCTCGTTGACATGACTAGTCGTTGACATGTTGACTCATCATTCTTTCATTCTCATCACGAATTTATAGTAGGAATCCACACAATACTCTACAGGCCTTATTATACCACCCATAACACGAACTTGGGGACTCGGGGACCCCCGATTTTTCTGATAACATTGTCGAAGTGACCAGTTAGGGGTTCCAAGAGTCGAAAAAATATCACTACGTATAGGCATCTAGGTACTTATCAAAACTTTATTAGTTCAGTACTTTTTCGAGGAAGGTAGGCATTTTTGTGTCGATTTTTTTAAATACTATTGGAAATTAAATATAACGATTGAGAGCGCACAGGGCTACTGGAATTTAGGGAGGGAATACCAGGTTACCCTGGGCGGACCCTGAGCTCCGAGTTCGTTATGGACGCAGATCCAATCAGGAAAAAACGTCGCTATGAGGAAGATGACCAGGTTCTCCATATGGCTGCCGTGAGAGACACTCTACGGTTTTTAGTCGGTTCGTGTTGTTATCATTAGATACGACGAGGTTAAGACCGAGGGATATTTCGCCAATTGAAAGGCAGCATTTAGCAAAATTACGTTTGATTTTATCTTCACCTTTAGAACAATTACACGTCAATTTGACTTCACCTCGCCTGATGGTACGCTAAAGGCAAAGTCTCGGATAGAGGGTTACCATCGTAAACATGTACCATGTTAACAATGGTTGCACTCAGCTTGACGGCCTCATCAGATGCCTTTTCACGCCCCGCTTAGAGGACCCGGGATTGTAGGAAGAAAGAATTGTAGGAATGATTCACCGAACAGCTTGGTTCTAGAAGGTATATTCTGCACCGTATATGGGTGACATCTAAGCCTTGCACGATGTCCTATGGAGGAAAGAAGAGGGTGGGACTAATTGGAAGAGCTCATCAGAACATTCACCGTGGTAAATACGGTAAAATACCTACTGCCAAAGACGCAACATCTCTACGGATCTGCAAAGGTTCAAGGATGTTCGTGACCTCAGGATTCCCAATAATGCGGACCGCACGTCGCTGCAACCTGTTGAGTGCATCTAGTAAGTATCTACTTTGCGGAGCCGTCCCAGAGATGCGAGCAGTATTCCACGTAGGAATGAATTTGGGCCTTGTATAGAAGACACCGTTGCTCCGGTGTGAAAAAACGTCTCAATCTGTTCAGGACTCGAGGAGTTTACGCGAGGCTGTTTTGATGATGCTCTCGATATAAGTAGTTTTTGTTATTCAGTTTTCAGCGAACATCCATACCGAGGATATTGAGGTTATACTGCAGTGGCAGTGGCGTGCTCTGAGGAGTGGTAAGGGAGAGGAAAGAGAAAGACCTTTGCTGTAAACGCACATGCCTGCGTCTTCTTGGCATTGAACTCGTCCAGGTTCACAGCGCCCCATTAAGAAATGTGGTTCAGGATCCGGTCCAGCTCATTGACAAGAAGCTACTGTGATGTCGAAAGGTTATGTCTGAAGTTAATCAGGAATGTGTTGCACCTGCACCCTGTGCAGGTAATCCAACTTGGTAGAAAGAACTGCAATACAGAAAGCAACACAAGGGATCAGTTAGATTGGGCAGAATTTGGCAAATTATATTGGAACTGCTAATCACTTTTATGGTACCGCTCCAAAACGAGGTTCCTTGCCCAGGGCCTTTTGCCTACAATGGCTTACGGTTCCGCGACATGGACCTTAACTGTGGGCTAGTGGACGAAACAAAAGTGAAGTTATACTTGGATTTCATTGTGACAAAGAAATGAAGTTACCAATGATGAAAGTAGCGATATAAATCACTACGGGAAGGTGGGTTGGACCTGAAAAATAGCTGGGATAGAAAGGATGCTGAAGGCGAAGGGTCGGGTGTTATAGTGCAAATAGCCTCACTAATAAAATAAATCAAGGATACCTACTCGTATTACAGGGACTTTGTTACAGAGATTAAATACAGATCTTAACTAATTTCAACAGGATACTATTGTCATATTCGCTAACTCCACTTATCAGTCAGACTCTTTGTTAACGTGGATACTCCATTCAGTCCGACCCACGTACGTGTCTCGAAAATTTTATACTGGACACTAAGGTTCAGACCCCACTGCAAAAGCAGCGGCCTGAACTTGCTACTAGACGCTACCCTCTCCTTTAAGTTCAAATGACTATGATCTTTTTTTCAATATACCACTGTATAACTTTGTTTATTACTGCAAAGTTTCTCCAAATGATTAGTAATATAATAAGTTACCTAAGCAGTTAGTTAGACAACCTACATAAGTTTATAATAAGTAATTATATGCAGTGTAGATGCAGTATAAAACCCTATAGTCGAGATGATAACAAAATAACATACAAATTTATTGTTAAGCTTTATTAATAAGCAAGAACGAAAACTCCTTTATATTTGAATACCTACAACATTTACCGTCAACTTAATTTCATTCTGTAACATTAGCGAGTTTCTATTTTAACATTAATACTTACTAGGTATGTACTTATATAACTTGACTGCTTTTCAGACAATTTTTATAGGACTTGAGTGCCTCTAACATTTTTAGATGACTGTGGCATATAAGACTATTTAATATTACCTATAGCTCCACTAATTTTGGAATATACAGCATTATATTAGGTATTGTTGCATATTACCAGTCTATTCAAGGCTACTGTTGGGATTAATACTGATATTCAAAGCTTTGATAGAATAGTATGAAATAAATAGATAATATTTGAATATTTCTAATGCCAACACAATCGGGTTATAGGCAGTAGTTCAGTTGATTCACTGGTTAAGTAACTTATATAATTATAAAACAGTCAAGTTACGTTCTTAAACTAGTAGGATGATTACAGACTAGAAGAAAAGATGAGCTTATTTTTGTATGGTATATCATACCTACATAAATCATAGGTATGTAGACAGCAACAATATAATTTCTCACTTATTGATATTACATATTTACAAATATGCATATATAAAAACATCTGTTGACAATTTATATGTTCTTATTATTAAAGGGCGTACTGGCTGGCGTCCCACGGCGTACCTAATGTTACAACTTACAATGCGAACATTCGAACAGCCCGTACAGAGAAACATGCTCATAATAGCGTCAAAATAGATGATCATTTTCGAATATCTAAAATTCAATTCAAAAATTACACCGCGAAACGCCGATAAGTGCGCACCATAATATATCATCGATTAGAGGAAATTAAATTAATTTGGTATCAAAACACGGAGTTCTTCAACCATACCGTATACTGGGGTTACTCTGACAATAGGGTAACTTGTAAATACTAATATAAATCTTCACATTCTTCAAAGGAGGAAACGCTATTTCTGGCATTTGTCTGTCCGAAAGCAACACCAGTTTACGGTACTCTACACCGATATACTATTTATAATTGCACAAAAATCTCAATCGCCTGAATAGCATAAAAAAACCTACAGGCACAACCACTGGGTCTCCAGGGAGGCATTCAAATATATTAAATCGCTGTTCATGCGATTGAAACTCTAAGAAAAAGTGTACTTCATAGCTTTTAGTGTAATACAGTATGCATGTTATAATTTTTCAGTTTCAATTCAAATATTAATATAAGACAGAAAATAAATAAACAACATTATGTATATAATTTCAATATAATATATAAATCTAATAATAAATAATAGGTTACAATTGTCAGTCTTCAAAAATAGAAAACTTACCTAACTTGGATTAAAATATCTCGGTAATGAGAGAACGTTTTGTAACGAGGATTGAAATGGGTAAGTTACGCTGGTTTAGGCACGTATAACGAAAGAGTAGGTACTAGAGTACTGAACGAATGATACAAGTACCTAAGGTACAGATAAACAGGCAGCATACTGACCAAATTGAAGTTCTATTGAAAGGAAGCAGCGAACTTGTATGAAAGGTTTAAGGACAAGAATAGAAAAACAGATGGCGCGTTTTTGTCTCTACCAACCCCGAGGGGAATTAAGTGCTAGCATTATGTATTTAAGTATGTTTATAAATTATAATTAGCACACTGTACCCAGTATGAGATTTACGTCGAAAATATTCAATAAGCCCGCACTGCAGACTCTTACAACGTTAAAACAAACAGAACGAAAGTTCTCTATAGGTATATATAGCCTTATTTCTCTTTCACTAATGGAATCTTTCCACAGCTCAATCGGTCATTCTTATTGGAATACTTTAACAATCTTACATGTTTCAGAATAAAGCCTCAAGCATACGGGTGCATTACTATCGATCCACAATACAGATTCGTTATTCATATATGCTTTTAGTACATTATGTATTAGGATATGATATGTATTTGTAAGTTAGTCACACTGCAGCGATAATAAGGGCGTATGCAGTGGTGTATAAAATATTTAAAAAAAACTAAAAGACACGCTTTTAGCACGCACTAAAAATTATAGTAATATAAATTATATACGTCCGCCATATTGGATTTAAGTCACGTGACTATTTTTTTCGTATTTCTGACAGCAAACCCTTTCATTTGATACCCTTATTAGGGGGTGGATTTCAAACAGCTAGTCCGCCATTTTGGGGAGGCCGCCATATTGGATTTGTAATGACATTTCTTAGCTAATTATGTATTGTCGTCAAAACTCAGAGCGCGTGCAAAATTTCATCCTAATCAAAGACCAATTAAGATTCCAAGATTTTCTTACATAAGTAGTTACAAGTGAAGCTAATGAAAGCGTGTTAATAAAAATAGTTAAGCATAATCGCCTTGACTCGTCCGGCATTAGCGACCGACAATAACGCGTCTGTGTGGTTGAGGCTTAATGTCAACTGGAATTAACGCGATCACAGTACATGTTTTACTAGTAAATATTATGATGGAATGCTGTCACGGTCACCAGCATACATTTTAATTGAAAAAGCTTCATACTGGCGGACGACCCGTACCTAAATAATATTTTTTTATCGACGTTAGCGAAATTGCAGGAATTCTGCGTCCGGTATGCATAGCATGGGACGGTACGGCGCTCGCGGTGGGTCTATAGCAAAAGTTGAACACGGCGGCGCTTCTCTCCCACAGAGGAGATGCTGCCGCCTACGCCTAATTCAGATCGGCCGAGGCGTGAGCAGCGCTATTCAGGCTGCTCGGAGGCTTTCCACGTGTCCCTCTGACTAGCAGAGAGCGCAGTGGATAGCAGGGAAGGGCCGAGTTAGTTAGCCGCGCGGAGGCGTGGTGGTGACAGTTCCGCCTGTCATCCTAATAACCTTTTCCTCACATTCACCCTCCCCTTATGGGGAATCGTGCCTCACACGCCCGAGGGTGCCATCTTAAACACGTAGATAGTTTTAAGTCAGTCGGGATGCGAGAGTTTGCCTTATTGGGTAACCTTACTAAAGTAAAGCTAACAAAGCGAGAGATAAAAGGTAAACAAAGTTTCAGCGGTTCCAAACATTTTTATTTGAAAATTATTAGGTACTTCAAGCGCATTCCAGATAGGAATGAAATTGCTCATAAGATGGCAGATCTGTCAGTTTAGAACCGCTGTGCTGGCAGCTTTCCTGTACTATGAAACACGCAACGACAGACGTCGCTCGGTAATTGTCGCGTAGTGTGACATGTGCGACAGGGACATAGAAAATAATGGCTAGTTATCGCAACGTAACTCAGTAATGGTATCTTTGTTTACCTTTTTTCTCGTCTCGTTGGCTTTACTTTACTTGGTAATTAGTGTGCGATTTAAGTCGGTCTGAGACCGACATAACGACCCCCCATGGTCGATGGAGAAGGTAGCCGACTTTACAGCAACATTTTACAGCAAGTGTTGCAAATTCGTCAGCTTTCATTAGTCGGACTCTAGTAGCGGTCATCATCGTTGGCTCGGTCTTTGTAAGTACGACTCTTGTTAAACCTGGATTATGGATCATGGACACAAGGATGGAACTAGACTGTAATCATCATTCCAGTGTTATTCCAGTTGCGTAAAAACGTTTCACTTTGAAAAACCGTGGTCCGCTTTGCCATTGTCTGGTCCACTTCGCACGGTGAAGTAAAACTAGAGCTGTGTGACTGTTGCATGTGGGTTATTTAGCGCACTGGTGTGGTCGCGAGGTCTTTCATCGACCGCAATGCCACAATGCCTTGGAACTTTTATGTGCTAGCCCTAGGCATAACATTTAAACAGAACTTCTGAGGCAGAAATAGCGGGCAGTTAAAGGCCCTCGCTCAAGTAGGATATTGCGAAGTCGTGCAAATATAGCTCAACTTTATTGTTCAGACTGGAGGTTCGTCATCGAACCGTAGAAGGAGTCGAACCAGTCATACACAACTGGGTAAGGGCTGTGTGGCAGTATGGGACCTCTACCGAAAGGATCAACTTGAATAGTTTCAGCTTTAGACTTGCAAAAGATGACCGTGAAAAGAAGAGACATAATTATGTACTAGTTAAACATATATTGATTAATATTTCATGATATATTAGAATACATTCATATAGGTACAATAGTCATTATGAAACTAGAACACCATTTTTTTGCATACTTAAATTGACTGATACAATATGTAGGAACTTAAGTAGAAAACAGAACAAAAAGATGTTTGTGTTCAAAATTCGTAATGTTCATTGCACTCTACAGTCGAATTTTTAATTAAACGAAGTAAATTGACAGCAGCTAATGTCACTTTATGAAATAATGATACTATATTCAATGCATTCAGTTCTCGTTCACTCATGGCGCACTAACGCTACCCTCAAATTGTCATGACTTTCTTGACGGATCAAAGAAAGATTTTATTAGGATTGTCATAATCATTCACTTTGTCGCAACATTATTTATATTTCATCAAATCAAAAACGGACAACACAGAAAACGTCGGTTGACTCCATCTAATTAAAAATTCGACTGTATACATACTTATCACAAATAAGAATAAGGCCAGTTTACAAAATGTGAAATTTAGGTAGTCTCTCTCAACACCTGCTTAAGAACAGTTATGGAAATAGTGCATTGAGAAAGACACAACTTAAATTTCCCCACTCAGAAACCGGTCATTAAGTACTTATTTTAGTGTTCTAAACACTAAAATAAGTACGTAATGACCGTTCACTTTACCTAGTTCTCATTCTAAAATGTTTAGAACAAAAAATCACTTCAGTCATTCACTTAAACATTCATGAGATAGCTGTATTCGGGAAATTATCGCTGTGCTATACAAAATATATTACAATTACGCCAATTGGCATTGTGAAGTAAGCCAAGTGCCGTCAGCAGTATAAATAGTAACAAATACACAAATGTAACAAAAAATAGATTTATCGTTATCGCTCAGCAATCAACATCGCTAGCATAACGTGCTTTAAGCGGTCGTGTTTTGAGCTCATATAGAGGGAGAGGGAAGGACCTTTATAGAGTACGGAGAGAGAGAGAGATGTATATAGCTGCTCCTTCAGGACTGAGGTCCGAAACACGATCGCTTATACCACGTCATGGTAGGCCTTTTACAAAGAAAATATACAAGCTGTACTCAATAAGTGAAAATTTCGTAAGGGTCTCCGTGAAAACGAAAATATTCAATGGGGCCGTGAATAACCATGCCTACCAGGAAAAGGTATTTAGGAAAATGATTCCTAGATATGAACCCGTTGTAAATTACAAAAAGTGGAATTATGAACTCCTGAACAAAAGAAGTTTCACGTGGCAGATCTTTTTGTGCCATTTGTCAATAATAATATTTTACATTCTCATTTGTATAGCACAATTCTATTAACAATATCTTTAATTAACTATTTGGATTTCATTTTACAATATTATTCTCTGTAATAATTACTATAACATCTGACTAAGTTGTACAAGTGTTAGTGTAGTTTTAAAGCTCCCTACACACCGGCGGGCAACGCCGGCGGCGGCCTTATTTTTTAGGCAAAATCGTTAAAACAAGGCTTCGGTGTGTAGAGATCATAAATTTCATCAGTTTGTATAGATCATCCAGAATACTAAAAATATTGCAACAACCCGGGTCTTTTTCACTATGATGTATTTTAGCTGTGAATCAAAATAACGTACATAGTATAATAGTGCCACCACACGATATACATATAGCATAAAAATCTCGACCTCTCTCGCGTGGCTTGTCGAATGCTTTACTGCGTTCGATTTCCGCTTACGGTACGTTTTTATTTATTTATTTATTACTATTAAAACAAAAGAATATAAGAACAATAGTTATAGCACAATAACCACTAAGGTTGTCTGTGCTATTATAGATACGCACTAGTTTTGTAAATATTGTATTTATATAGTAAATAATAATGTCTATTCGTATTGAACTAGTTTTTCTAATACATAATATTTATCTATGTATAATATATATAGTAGAAAATGTATCTTTGCATATTACTTTATTTCGATAGTTCTAAGACGCGCAGCTTTCATCACACCGCCAATGCGGCCTATACAAGTTCAGCCTTTATGTACTTAGTAAACTGATTAATATCAGTACAAACTGATGATAAAATATCGTTTTATTTTTAAAAGAGCGTGTTTTTATTTATTTATTCATGAGCAACCAATCCTACGTGTGTAGCGACTTTCAACTAGATACTCACTGCAAACCAGCTGTGCAGGCTGAACTGATAAAAAAATAATACTGTTTTATATACTGATTATGACCCGCTGCAACACGTTCTCGAACATTAAATGCTCAAGGAGGCAGTGGTAGCCCACGCGTATCCCAATTACCAGCATCAGCCGATACGATAGGCTCCCATGTCGGGCCTCTATAGCCAGTTCTCCATGATGGGTCTTAGTGCCCCTACTACGGCGTACCCTGCGCTCAGTCGCCCTAATCACTCCTTCCACCACGATGGCTTGTTGGAGCTGGAATTTCTAGGCCCCGATTTCTCGAAGCTTCAATATCTTGTCTCTATTTAAATTTATTTGAAAAAAGTTGAGTATCTAGCGGGTTTAGGAAGCTCACGTACGACCTGTTCTGAACATCTATAAAATATACTTGGCAAGTAATTGTTACTTTCATATAAACATTTCTATCAGTGATTTTAAAAATAAACCGTTATTTCCTTTAATGGCAACTATCAATTAAACACTTGATACACATGCCAGTGTCATACCTATATATTTCATAATAATAATATTTATATTTCATAAACGATTATAAGTAATAGTTATTAAATATTGTAAGATGAAACCCAATCTCCAATCATCTAATCTAAGAAAACAAATTGTCTTTTATATAGAATTCACTAAGCACTACCACACTTCACCAGAACCTTGGTCTTGTGCCCATCCACCTGTTCGGAGGCCTTGGGCCATTTCTGGGCCATTGTTGTTGAGGCCCAAAACCTGGGGGTCTGAAATTAGTCCGCGGGGCCCAATTCCTTGGGTACCTGGGGTTCATGAATCTAGGTTGGTGTTGGAAATTGTCTTGGAAATCGTCGAAAGGTGGAGATGGGTTGCTTGGTTCGTGCGCCAGTTGCTCGAGTCCTCTGCTCCTTAGATCCTCCTCGTAAGCATCCGCCTCTATTTCGGTCCCTTCAAATGTCTTTTGGAAAAGCGGAGGTGGTCTGATAGACATGTTGAAGTCTTTAAGTGAGGGAGGCATGACATCGAAAGGGTTGACCATAGGAGGAACATTGGGGGCCGTGTGTGGTTCTTTCTTGGCGCTGTTGATTTGTATGAGATTGGCGTGGTTGGTGTCGTTGTGTAGGATCTTGCCGTTGTCGCCGCCGACTAGAACTTTGTTGTTATTGTTGAAACTGTGTCTTCTGGGATGCTCCTCTTGGTTCGACAGCTGGCTGGGGTACATGCCTTCTGAAAAAAATGACGCTGGTTAATGTGAAACATAACACAACACAGCAACAAACAAACTTGTGAAACATATTATGCCTAGAAACGTATGGTGAGGACGTATCTTATTCCTATCCTAATTATAGAGATTGAGTAAGTTTACACTTCTAATGTTAAAAATTATAGTGTTATTTAATTATATTAATAACTAGCTGATGCCCCCGGTTTCGCCCGTGTGGATTGGTTCCATTCTCGCGACTCATAGGAGCCTATTTCCGGGAAAAATATTCTGCATACCTTCCTTGACGTTTCTGTGAGCCTGGTATTCCAGGCAAAAAGTACCAGGCTGACAGAAATACCATTCCGTGACAAAAGGGCTGTTTTTAGGGTTTTCCCGGAAATTATTCCAAGTTTTCTCGCCGTAAAAACCATCATTGAACTTCAACGAACATTTAAAAAAAGAATTGGCCAAATTGGTCCAGGCTTTGTTGAGTTATGCGCTTACCAACACATTTAGCGATTCATTTTTACATTATAGATGAATAATGTTAATAAAATTTATACTTACACAATCTCTATAATTAGATAAAAAGCAATGACATACAGCGACAAGACAGTTGGAAATAAATTTAATTTCTATTTACACAAGTAAACTAATATTCAATTGTGAGAAAGTTCGTTTGAATATGTTTCAATGATCCTCCACGAAATTAGTGCGTGTACATTCATAAAAAGATTAAGCAGAAATAAAACGTTACATGCACCTATCACAACCACAACACGTGCTTTACAATGGAGTAGTAAGGAGTATGAAGGTGAGATGAATAAATACAATACAGTTTCACCCACCCAGTGTATGTACTCGTAGAATACCTAGAGAAATATATTAGTAGGTTAACTTCGAAATCGATCACATTTTTCGATGTTCCAACTTGCTGTAAAAAAAAACATACCTTTGCTCCACTAGACATCAAGGTAAACAATTCATGGCTTCAGAACTGCGAGAATGTCCTCACATCACGTAGATCCAATCAAACAATTTGAAAAATCGAAAACGACTTGTCAACACCCAAAATTATGCTTGTTAGTTATATTAGTGGGCTCAGTGCCAAGGATGCATAAGACCGTGCAAACTGGAGGAGGAATAGGCAGAAGGTGAACCTCGGGCCCCGAGGAGAAGGATTCAGGTGCAATCGGGACACAACGCTGTGATGATGATCCTCATCTAACTAATATTATAAATATGAATATTTGTGACGATGTTTGAAATTTTGTTACTCAATCACGCTCAAACAGGACCAGAATGCCATGCGGGCGAAACCGCAGACAAAAGCAAGTGAGTTATATTAGTGGTGATAATCTTACGTTGTTCCTCGTCTTCGGACAAGTCCATATCAACGCTCTCTACAATGTCACTCACAGGAGGCACCCGATAATCCTGAAAAAATAATTAGTTCCTGTGATAATGCGTTTACTATATTATGTAATTTGGTGAGCTAAGTAAGCTTACATAGTTTGGAATTATATTCATTTGTGAAATCCAGTATAAGGGTAATAAAAAGTCTAAATGCCCGTGTTGACGGATGTTTTATACACAACTTACTTGGTCTAAGGGCAATAGCTGTGTATTCATAGAATTCAGAACGGGCCTCAGTGGTAGCTGGTGCGTAAGTGATATTAAATTTCTGTGGTCTACATCTGGAAACAAAACAATTTTTATGCGCATAAGTACATCAATTAGAACGTAGGTATTTTAAGGAAAAGTCGAGGCTACCCGCAACCAACAAGCATGTATAAAATTAATTCTGAAAGTAGAAGTGCGAAGTACCTATCCAAATGTGAAAGAAAGGTGACATGAGAAAATAACGGCTGCTGATCCTCCACCACAACTAAGCACAATCAGAGACGAACTAGCTAAAACCACATCCAAATGACATGTCAACGTAGTCTGCAGAAAGCTATCACCTGCAATCACTCTGATGAGAAATAGATACAATCAACTAGTCTATGAATGATGACAAAGTCTTAAATTACTATAATGGAAATTCTTTGTAACCAGACGCTAAAGAGGGATAATGAAATTAATTGTCATGGTCATCAACAAATGACATTTATAATGCGCCAAAAATAAAACTGTGAAACAATTGCGATGTAACGTAAATTGTTGTTGGCAGTGTAGAATGGAGGTGGTACAATTTAAAAGGCGGTACAATTTACTCGACTTTCCCCTAATAAATTAGTTTTCCAAATTGTTGATTAGCCGCGTCCACACCTAGCGAGTAGGCAGTATGAATTGCCTTGCCCGAGCGTACCTCAGCCCAAGCCCAATGTTGAAAGTTTTTGTCGTGTTCAAAACTGGATTCTGGATTGACAAATTGTTGTTACGTCTCGTCAATGCCTACTTATGCACAATATCGTACTGTGCATAATTAGGTTTTAGCGAGTTATATCTTTAATTTCTCAATTTAGAAACCACCGCTCATTTGATTGAAAAAAAATCACATTTTTATGATCTTCTGAAGCACTGAATGTTGAAATACTATTTTAACATACTTCTACTTACCTATGTCTTATTTCTGAAAAAATACAGTAATACATACTACCTTTTACGCCCTACAAAAATGACGGTACCTTACATTATAACATCTATTTAAACTACACTATCTAATTATGAAATGAAAAACTTTATAACGTGCATATAATCAGAATCTACAAAAAAAATTAAGTCATAAATGAGGTTTGATGAAAATTGGTACATTAAAAGCTATAATATATGTAAGATAAATTAAGACTGCGAGATACAAAACATCTACAAATTCCACATAATCACTTACCCGTGGAATACCCTTTATTTATTTTTTAAAAATCTACTTTACCTAGGTGTATAGGGTGCCGAATCGGTGTCGAAGGCATCACAGGTGGCGGCGGTGGCGGCAGCAGCCTGTGGTCAACATCTTCCAGATCTGAAATTGGTATTAATAGCATTGTAATTCTTTCAGCAATTTTATTATTTTAACGGTAAAGGTTGCCTATTCATAGATTAAAATGAACCGGTGTAAAAACATATTAAGTGGTAATAATATACTACATCTCTTTTTCTATGCAAAGCTCACAAATAAATTCTGTGATATATGATCGTACTAAAACTAAATAATTGTGAAATATTGTGCAGGGTGCTTGATGGAAGTCAGACCATACAGGAATTCATAATGTTGTTAGTTTTAAGTGTAGGTACCTCGATAGTATAACTGTTTTGTATTAAAACAAAACAGGTTTATGTGTTGCAGAAAACACACAGCTTTGAGATGAAGAGCAGCTCAGTGACTTGGCCTCGAGTATCGAGAATATCAGAGAAAAACAAACCTGTATCCGATTGAGTTAAGTAAATTGTTTCATTTGTGTCATCTGTCACTGTCCACTTGGCGCATAAATAGTTGTCATAAATAGTTGTGTGTCATAATGTCTTCATCGCCAGCAAGACCCTTGAACCAATGTGTTTTCTCCAACACAAGACATAATACCTGTTTTGTTTTAATGCAAAACAGTTATATTATGTGTCTTCAAAAATACACAACATTGAGATCAAGAGATTTTTGATATCTGCTGGTGAAAAAGGATTACACACGAAATGCTATGTGAATTAACAAATGATTATAAACGCAAAAGACATGCTTATTTGTTGCATAATTTATTTTTACCTTTATGGAATTAAAATTATAAATCAAATTCAAATTAAATTTATAAACTCACTTGGTAAATGACACTGAACTTAAATATCCTTTTTTTTTTTTTTTTTTTTTCGTGCGGAAATCCCCACGGATATCCCCACGGGAACTTAAATATCCTAAGTTATCAACGAAATTATTAACTTTTTGAAAGCCCAACGCTGATGCTAATGCTTCCTGGAGATGCTTTTATATTTATCTGTCTAAATATTGAAACAGCAATGACAAATCTAATTCTAAATCTCACTTCCAAATTAGCTGCACACTGGACTCCATAAAAATGGTGCTCTGGAACGCCAATGGGCTGTCACAACACTTGAGGTAAAAAAATATATTAAATTAAATCACATTGATGTAATGTTAATCTCTGAAATGCATTTCACAAGGAAGAGCTATTTCTACACACCAGGATACAAATTCTACCACACTATGCACCCTGATGGTAAAGGCTATGGAGGAAGTGCAGTTCTGATCAAAAACAATGTTAGACATCATTTGGTTCATGATTATTGTACCGAAAAAATTCAGGCTACAAACATTTAATAAATAAATAAATATTCCACAACATTCTACACAACGCTATCTAGACCCATGGTAAGCTTTTATAGCTTGTGTTATGGAATCTAGAATGCGGATAAACATACTTAAATACTTTTTTTTTTTTTGATAATTTGATTGTGATAGAGGATTGGTCGGGACCTGTCACAATATCAGCTATATACAGTCCACCAAAGCATGTCATAAAGCACGAGGAATACGATGACTAGTAACCTAACCTAACATTAGGACATCGGTTTGAATCTGGCGGTGACTTTAATGCCAAGCACACATTTTGGGGTTCTCGGATTGTTAATGCAAAAGGTCGACAGTTAATGTTCACAATAAATAAGCTCCGGGACGTTATCTCAACCGGAGAACCAAAATATTGGCCTACTGACCGAAATAGGAAGCCCAATCTCATTGACTTCTGCGTCATTAATGGTATTTGCAGGACCAACTTCAGCTGCAAATCTAGTTCTGACCTATTCTCTGACCATTCTCCTATTGAGGTGTTGTTGAGTCGAAGAATTCAGCAAAAGGAACGACCATGCCGCCTACATACTCGCAGAAGTAATTGGGAATATTTCAGAAAATTAGTGGACAAATCTCTTGATGACAAAATACCATTACAAGAGGATGAAGATATTATAAGCGCAGTTGAGCATTTTAACCACACAGTCCAGCACGCTGCATGGGAAGCCACGCCTTCATCAAGCTACAATTATCGAGATAAACCTCAATGCTCACCATCTATCAAAAAACTATTAGAGGAGAAGCGTAAAGCTAGAATGAGATGGCAAACCACACGACACCCAGGAGACAACAATATACAATGGACTAGCTGCACAACTTAAGCAACTACTGAGCGATGACAGAAATCAGAAAATGGCAACATTACCACACCTGGACGCTAAACCTTCATCAGATTATGCATTGTGGAAAGCAACAAGAGTCTTGTAACGCCCAATTACTCACCAACCACCTTTGCTCAAAGCAGACAACTCATGAGCTAAGAATGATACTGAAAAAGCCAACGTATTCATGGAGCATCTGCAAGACGTTTTTCGACCTAATCCCAATAATGGCTCCACGAAGACAGAAATGGTTGCAGAACTATTGAACCAGACGCACCAACTAGAGCTGCCTATTAAGAAGTTTAGCAAAGCGGAGATCAAATCTGCAATCGGAAAACTGAATGTGGGGAAAGCACCTGGGTATGATCTAATTACACCAACTATCCTGAAAGAGCTACCAGATAATGGCATAACATTTTTGACGTACCTATATAGTGCAATCCTACGAAGGGAGTACGTACCCCCACAATGGAAAGTCGCAAAAATCATTATGATCCCAAAACCAGGCAAGATCCCTGAAGAAGCTAAAGCTTATCAGAGAATTAGCCTACTCCCAGTAACATCTAAAATAATGGAGACATTGATCCTCGGAAGGTTAAACCCAGTTATTAAGGAGAATAAACTAATTCCCGACCATAAATTTGGATTCAGGGCAAAGCACGGTACAATCGAGCAAATTCACAGACTCGTTGATGGTATTGCTAAATCATTTGAGCAGAAAGAATACTGTACAGCTTCATTCCTTGACATATCACAAGCATTCGACCAAGTCTGGCATGATGGACTCTTGTATAAAATAAAAAAGACACTGCCCATCAACTTTTACAGTCTAATAAGATCTTACCTGCTCGGTAGACACCTTTATATCAGTCAAGGTGAAGCAAATACAGAGCTCAAAGAAATCCTAGCCGGAGTGCCACAAGGTAGTGTAATGGGACCTACTCTCTATCTTTTTTATACCGCTGACTTGCCGATATCTGACGACGTTGTGATGGGCACATTCGCAGATGATACAGCAATCATGGCATCAGATAAATCACCAATCCAAGCGTTTCATAAACTACAGAACTGTCTGGATAAAGTTACAACATGGCTAAAAGACTGGCGCATCAAAGCCAATGAGACAAAGTCTGTACAGGTAACATTTACAACGCGGCGACAGAATTGCTCTCCAGTTAAAGTTCTGACAGTTCGTCAACTTTTTATGCTTAAAGCAATTCACCATACTCATACAACTCTTGAGTATGATCCTATCGCCTACGCCTTAGCCCGTAGAAAGCATGCGATATGCGAGCCGGTTGTGCACAGAACCTCGTTCGCGGCTCGCCAGTGTTACGTCCTGGGTCCAAGACTTTACAATAGAGCTAGTAGAAGCATAAGTTTGTACACTAAATCTAGATACGAATGCAAAAAAATGCTTACAAATTGGTTGCAACATCTAAATTATGATGAAACGGAGTATTTACTTGAGGTTCTATGTTAAATGTAATCTATATAAAATAGCTAGGTATAATAAATCCTTAATTAGTCGTAATAAAATATAATAAATTAATTAATTGTACTCATTTTACATCAGTTTACTGGTTACGTGGTGTTCGGTGATTGACCCGAACATGAGTTTAGGCACCAGTCTCACAATTACAGTGTTTTTGTATAGCCATTATGACACACTAAGAAAATAATAATATTATTGTTTTATTTAATAAGAATCTGTATTTAATTGCTTGAGAGAATAAAAATATTTTTATTTTTTATTTTATTTTTTATTTTTTATTTTATTTTATAATTAAAGTCTGTCCAGCTTCCACAATCGGATGAAGCAAAATATCTTGGGATTTACCTGGACCGACGCTTAACATGGAAAAAACATATTTTTACCAAACGCCTAGTAATGGGACAACAGGTGCGCAAGATGTATTGGCTGATGAATAAAAATAGCCAGCTCCCAATAGAAAACAAACTTTTATTATATAAGAGTATAATCAAACTAATGTGGACATACGGAATACAGCTATGGGGCACGGCTGCCAACTCAAACCTTGAAATTCTGCAAAGGTTTCAATCAAAAATGCATAGGATGATAGTAGAAGCACCATGGTATGACACTAATGAAAGACTTCACCGAGAGCTTGGGATCAAAACCGTAAAAGAGGAAATAAAGGAACGTATAAAGACAGACTGCAGCTGCACCCTAATATATTGACACGCCACCTTATGGAAGAAATATTTCCAAGTGTGAGGAGACTTAAGAAAAGAGCCCTCAAGATTTACTTTAAAAAACTCATTTAAGAGGATATGTCACTGGACCTGTACCTCACATAACAACCATCACTACATAAATATCGCTGAATGTCTCCTGGACAGATTGCGATAAAGAAGAAAAAAAAAATTGAACGTTTCAATCCAGCAATGACAGTTCTGGAAGCTGATTTCACTTGGCCCGTAATTGTGATGAAAAGACACTTTAATTCTTTTCCTATAATGCGTCTAGCCTCCAAAGCTGCAATAAGATCTTATACATGGGCTACTGCTACTTTCAGTACATGCTCTTCGCAACTCTTCCAGTTCTCTGCTGTCACACTTGCCAGAGCTTTCGGCAATAAAATTTTAAGCTGGGCCATGTTAAAGGTTTTTTTTTGAGCGATGGGGTTTTGAGGGTATGGTGGCAGTCTCAATAATCTTATCTCATGCTTTTTGGCTATTTCATCCATGACAAAGATCTGGTATTCTTCTTTTACACATCTAAGATTTTTTATTATTACAATATGAATATTAGGCTAGGCTCACAGAAACGTTGGTCGCGGGGATCATTATTTCTGTGAGCCTGGTACCTTTTGCATGAAGTGCTAGGCTCACAGAAGCGTCCGTTCTTGCAGAACGTCGCTCGGGAAGACCACAGCAGGGAGTTCATTCCACAGCCTATGTGTGGGTGGGATGAAGTTCCTTTCATAGTGTATAGGTAGCTGTGCGTAATATCAGTTATGTTTTAAATCGGGGGCACAACCACACATGTAGTAAGTGCACCCTATACATCCCAGCACTAGGTTAGGTGCTCTTCGTGGACAATGTTGTAAAACGTGGACATGGCTATGTGCTATTCAGCTACGTGCTCTAAGTGGATTACAGTAAGGCCAATAAGACGAGAGAAAAAAGGTAAACACAGCGACCAATACCGAGTTATGTGGCGATAACTAGCAATATTTTCTCTATTCTTGTCGCACATGGCACACAAGACAATTGCAGAGCAATAGCTATCGTAGTACAGGAAAGCTATAAGCACAGCGGTTCTAAACTGTCAGATCCACCATCTTTTGAGCAATTTCTTTCCTGTATGGAATGTCTTTAAAGTTAAATGTAATAATTTTCAAATAAAAATGTTTAGAACTGCTGAAACCTTCTTCACCTTTTTTCTCGTTCGTCGGCTTTACTTTACACCTGGATTTCTACTTAATTTTCTTCTTAATTTTTGAGCATTTTTCATATAACACTTGCATAGTGGTGTCTGAATTTTTATGAATTGCAGAGCCTGGACCAAAACTTTCTGATATTTTATCAAACAAGGAATTTGGTTCGAAGTCCCTTGGATTGGGTGTAGCCCAGTCAATTATAGACTGTAAACCTCTTTTTAACAATTGTCTTTGTTCTAAGACCTTATTAGAGAGGCCTGTTAATAAAAGTTCAGTTGGAGCTAGAAGTGGCAGCTCGTCATTTACCTTTAGCTCTACAAACCCAGGAGAAGCCAAGCGAAAAGACTTCTTTTACCTGATTGCTTTCCAGGTTGAAAAATCAAATTGTTGAAACTTCATTGCTACTTAAGTCTCTCACTATCACTAGGTTGGATCAGCTTCTTTTCGTCAAAGTCTTTAGTTAGACTGCCAAGGGCTAATGTTAAGGGTTCATCCTGAGACTGACTTGTGCTAGTACTGCGTTATTCCAGATACCTGCGACATTAAAGTGTCAACAAGGTGATGGGAGCGATCTTAACCTGTCGTGACTTGTTTACATTTCTTCTTGAACCGTTCTTGGACGCTTGTTGCGTAGGGTTGATGGCAAGCCCTCCTCGATCTCCGAGGAAGAGGAAGAACAAAGTGATGGGAGCGATCTTAACGTGTCGTGACTTGTTTACATTTCTTCTTGAACCGTTCTTGGACGCTTGTTGCGTAGGGGTGATGCCAAGCATCTCCTCGGAGATCGAGGAGGGCTTGGCATGGCGAGATCGAGGTCGAGGTTTGTTCTCCATTCGAAGCAACAAACTCTCGACCGGCACCCCGTGCGTCTTCGTCCTGAAACGGCTCCATTACAACAAAAAAACACTTACCAAGTTGAAAAGAAAACAATGCTATGCTGTGTTAACACCTCACACACTTTTCACTAATGAAATAATAAGTTCACATATCACTGTTTTTGTGTTTTGGTTTTTGGGAAATTTCTCACGCGCATTCTCGCAAATCGAAATGCTACGACACTTGACATGACAACTTGACAAGACCATGAACCTTTACACTAACTGGACTGCGCACTATGAACAGAAAAACGAACCGAAAGAGAGGTGCCAAAGTAGTAGTGCGTCTCTTTCTAATAGTTTTTATCATGTTTTTATTGGTCTTTATTACAAACAATGCTGCCGCATAAGAATTTTGAAAAGCTACCAATGTCACTCTCATAACATTTTAAATAAAAGTATTACTTTGTACAACTTCATAATACTTTGTACAACTTAATAAAAGATGGTCAAACCATTGTATATTTATAGTTTAAGTATTTTTATGCAAAATTTAATCACAAAAACATACGCACAAATATATGCAAAATTTAAAAAAAATTACCATTTACAACCAAAAAGAATTTACATTTACTATGGCAAGTTGTTAGACAGGGACAGACTACTACTTTTTGGCTGTCTCGCTCGGCTCGATTTTTCTACTTTCACCGAGACGATGAAAAATGTACCTTATGTCATTACAGTTGGGTGTAAATTTGTAATTATTGTATTTTACAGTACGCAATCCAGTTAGTATACAGATTCATGGACAAGACAACTATATAATTGAGCGCGAAGTGGACGATGACAGATGACATAAGCGCTCTCTGGTGAAACAATTTATTTAACTTAATCGGATTCATGTATGTTTTTCTCTGATAATCTCGAAACTCGAGGCAAGTCACTGAGATGCTTCTGCATCTCAATGTTCATAAGTTCTGATTTATAGTGCGTCAAGAAAGTCGTGAAATTAATGTTGGACGAACTAATATTTTCATTGCAACACTCCCAAACTGACTTTTCAGCTCAGCTGTCCATCAATGCTGTCCTTCCTTTCCTTTGTTTTGCTGTGCTGTGGATACCTTTCGAATATCTTATGCGTTCATTTAATTTAAATACGGCGTATCGAAAGTCATTCAATGACAAAATCTTTGATACTTTCACTGATAAATAATGAATAGACGCTTAGGTATTAAAATCAGGAAGATCGGTAAAAACTTCTTCAGACTTCAGATTTATTTAGTTCTGGATCTCCAGAAACTAGGTATCTATGTAATTCCGTAATAGGTGTTTATCAACCATAACTTAGCATTGCACATGTTCAACTATTGGTGAATTGGACGGTAGGTAAGAGTGTACAGAAGAAATGGACGAACAACTGTGTAAAAAATAAGTGTGGACTTAATAAGTTAAACTATAATAAACTGTTGACATGTTGTGAATAAAATATGGCTGATTTAGTATATATGAAGAATTAGTGAATTTACTCACTTGAATTATTCAGTCTTGGCGGAACTTCTCGAGGACTTGGGGGTCCTTATTTACGAGCAGTGCATGAAGTAAGCAAAAATGTAAGCATCACACTGTTCAAGTTTATTGTAATGTACTTTACTAGGTACATTACAGTAAAATGTAGTAAGTAATTTTAGCGAAGTATAATAATAATTAAAGCTATCAAACAAGTACACAAACATTTCCTGCTGTAGCTTAGAAGTCACATGTTCGTAGTTATGCTAAGTAACATTAATATGTAGCACGCATCGGGATATTTACCATATATTTTATTTACGTTGAGTAACCAATATTTTAGCAGTGTTTCAAGGGCCATGATCACGGTGTATGGACGATCGCCGAGATAGTTGTTATTCAACAGTATCTGTCTAGCCTCTTCCGCTCAACATAAATAAAAAACATGGCAAATATCCCGGTGAGTGTTACACTATTAATATGGACAGGATATTCACCATTTAGAGTTGGAATCACGAACAAATCACTAGATTAAATTACAAAACCCTCAGACTCCAAGATAGTATGGTGAATAATGAAATATTAACAACAATATTACAGTTCATACTTACGTCCTAAGAGTGGCAACGTCGGAGGTGGTGGAGGTGGTGGTAGTATTCCTCTATGGTCCACATCTGCGGGAGGTGCTTCCTGAAAATAGCAATGAGTCTGTGTGCTGTTACTGGTTTATAAGTTTTCCTCGGGTGTTGGTGTCTGTGGTCAATCAATCAATGAATTAGTCTATCGCAGTCCACTGCTCGACATAGGCCTCTCCTAACGTTGGGAGGCTTCAGCCTACTGTTTCCGCACTGGCCAGCGGGTTGGGACAGGGTTTTATTTCGAGTTTTCATTCCCTCGCAGTGATGTCGTCTGCGTATTTTTCCATTAGTCATCTATTACGACACCCCACGGATGAGATGGGGTGATGATACTTGTATTCTGCCTCCGTTACCACACCGTGTCTATGAAACTCAAATCATTATTTTATCTAGTTTTCTCCAATGCAAATAATTTTATGCATGAATATGGGTATTGGCATTGGTCTGGTCGTGGCTTGGAGAGCACGTTAAGGCGTCGGATGTCATACGAACATCTCGAATATTAGAAGAACATCGAAGTTCAGTCAAATCTGCAGTTAGACTGCTAGAAGAGACGCCAGACTCCAAGTTGAAGGGGTGCTGGTTGGGTAACCTCCATGTTGGCTTTCCCGTTTCTTCCCCCTTTGGACCGCGCAGGAGCGGAAGTTGCACCCAGAACAACGGCTAACAGACTTCCATCTTGGGAGTTCCGTTGGCCGTTTACGAATAACCCAGCGGCGGACCCCTTTTTTTCCCCCCATGCGGAAATCCCCTCGGATACCCCCCTGCCGGAGCCGGAAGGGGAGGTTATGTCGGACTCGAACCGAATAAAACCGCACGCCGACTGTGGGTCGTGGTGCTAGGCCGGAGGTTTAGGTTGTCATCGACATATCCCTCGCACCCCGGCTGACCCAAGGTGGCGGCGGACCACACTGAGGTGGGGTCGTGGGATGATGGGCCTGTAAGGTCCGTGGTCGTCGTCGTCTCTCCCAGTATCCCTCTCTTTTCAGAGGGGACAGGGGAGAGACGCTACACGACCCAGGCGGGAGTGGCCCTGGTAGGGGCCGCTCGTGGGCCCTCCACATGTCCCTCTGTTTGCAGAGGGCGTAGTGGAGGGCGCTCTAGGGCGGACGGGTTCTCCACCTTTGGCTTCGTCCAGAGGTGGGGACAAGGTCTGATGCAGACCACCGTGCGGCCAAGCCGTGAGCCTTTTTTTTACGTGGTGGAATGCGTTTAAGCACTTCGCTCACCCCCCACGGGGGCAGGGAGCGAGCTTCGTGTGGGAATCCTAGCCTCCGAAGGAGGCCAGACTACCCACTAAACCTCCACGGTGTCTGTCGTCAACACATATCGACGATGGCGGGAACAATATCTTCCGCCATCGTCGTGTGGATCGCCCGCCACTAATAGGCGGCAGGCCCGTCTCTGGTGCGGCAGAAGAGGAGTCCTTCTGCAACCCGCCTAGGCAAAGCACACGCGACACGACGTGCGCCTTCAACCTCGAGGCCTATGAAATGGCAGCAGACGTACCGCCTCCTCCGAGCCCCGGTTCGCTTGCGGCGCTGTAGGAGGGAAAGTGGGTCGCAGAAGGTCTGAACCGCTGCCCACACCTCATCGCCGCCGTCGACCATAGACAGAACTACGTCCGGCAGCGTGAGGTCCGTCCCCACTTCGGCGGCCTGCTCGGGAGTCTCCTCGCAGCTCACTAGGAGCCACCGTTCCTGATCTGGGTCAGGCTTACGGCTTCCACCACTGTGGTGGCGATGATGACACGGCGCAGCACACCCTACAGGCACTCCTGTAGATAGAACACCTGACCGAGTTGCCGGGAGTGGCGACTCGCTCAATGCGGAAGGCGCAGCTGGAGCGGTCGGCGCACTCTGCTCTGGCGGGGCGGCCGGTGCAGCCACAGATCAGCAGCAGTGAAGCAGCCAACTCGACCAGCAGAGCCAGAGTCGTGGGCCGACTGCTACAAGGCCACACGTGCCGAGATGGCAGCGCAAGAGGAGCGCACGTACCGGCGGCGGATGGAGTATATTCTGGACATCGTCCGCCGTCCTCGACCCCGTCGGAACCGGCTCGCCGCCCCCCTCCAGGTCCTCCAGGTCCTGCTCAGGGTGCCCAGGGCGCTCAGAGCAAGGATAAGGGGAAGAGCAAGGATAAGGGGAAGGGCAAGGGGAAGAAGTCCCCAGCCGTGGCCTCAGCCCCGGCCCTGGCCCTGGCTCCGGTTGGATCCTCGGGCCCCCCGTCGGGGGGCTGGGAGGTAGTCGGAGCCAGTAAGCAGAGACGGAACGCCGCGCAAATGGCCAGAAGGGCCAAGGCTGCCACGATGGCAAAAGCGCCGAGGAGACTCCGCGCCCCTCGATCGACGGCCGTCGTCATCACGTTGACGGCGGAGGCGTCGGAAAGGGATGTGGAGTACGCCCAGGTCATGAGGCAGGTAAAGGCCTGCATCGACCTTGGGGCCCTCGCATAGCTGAGTTCCAACAGTGGCTGGATCAGCTTGCCGTCGTCGTCAATGCCTGTTACCCTCACCCGGTTTTTGTTCGCGGTGAGCTCGCGGTCGGTCGGTGCCGCCGTCCTTTTTATGAAGGAGGGCCATCTTGAAAGAGATGGTCCTGGGTCCGCCGGGGTGCGAGAGATATGCTTTCGCCAATGACGGCGTACGTTTTAGTCGGTTCGAGTCCGACATAACCACCGGCTCCGGGGGGGTGGTATCCGTGGGGATTTTTCGCTCGATATAAAAAAAGATTGACTCCAAGTTGAAAAGCTTCGGATGCTACTGGGATTAACGCTAAGATGAAGGAGAAGTCCTGAGCAATACTACAGTTAATCACGCCACACAGTGTCGCGGGCCTTTATCATAAATCAGATTTTCCATTTTTCTAATTGGTACATTTTTGATATAGCAATACAATCCTTACTAAATTTCTTAACGAATGTGGGTAGTTGTAATTTTTTAACGTAAATATAGAAGAAATGGTGAGTACTCAAAGTTCATGTTATTATTGGTGCGTTGAAATCAGTAGCGTACACGAGTAACTTCATAGCTGTATTTACATGTGATAAACAGTATTTACTACTGCAAAAATAACTTTTAATTATTATAGAACTATTGAAATTGCTATATTATTATAAAAAACTAAGTGAAATGTCCGACATTGGTAAGTTATTGAACATTTTACTGTTAATGGGAAAATAAAAGTATGTTGAAAGTTTGACTAGAGTTTTAAAAAATATACATCAAAATACATTTCTATTTTTTTTATATGAGCAAGATAAATTAATGAACTTTATATTTGAAAACTGTCAATATGCTCTTTCTTGATATTTACGAGATATTTGGTTTTAGGTTCAATTACCCGTCAAATAAAAAATTCTGAATGCTTCGAAAAATGGCTTTCAGCGAGGCCCCAAGATAAAATTGAAACTGTTTTTAAGTGGTTAATATTTTCTTATGGACTGGCAGAGTCTCCTCAGTTTATAAAAAATAGTATGAGAAAAACGGCAGGTTTTTTTTCTACTAGAGCAGGTAGTTATTGAAGAGCAAGCAATAGGAAATCTGCAATAATGAATAAAAAGTATCAAACGCGGCTTGATAACTATATTGTCTTTGAAACCGTGGTAAAAGATTACATTTTGGGGAACCAATCAGTGGGCACATCTTCAGATACACAAATAAAAACAGGAAGACCGAAAACCAGTTTCAATAATATCAGTTTAGCTTCAAAAAAAAGACGCGTTTTGGACTTAGTTGAGACTAGAGACACAGATGAATTGCAATTTGCAGCTAAATGGTCACTAAATAAATCTCCCGATAAGTCATCCCATGTAGAAAAGTCATCTTTGTTATCACCCACTGATGCACTGGCCTTGTATATTGACCTCGATTTATCTTATCGCAAATATAATAGGTTAGAAGTCATAAACTCAATACATCCTAATACGCTTCCTAGTTATTACACCATAATGAAAGTAAGGGATGAGCTACTACCTAACACAATTAGTGCCACTGAAACTGTAGCAGAAGTAAATTTGCAAGATTTATTGAACAAAACTGCTGAATCTATTGTGAAAACTGTAGAAAAGGAAAACTCCATAATAACTGCAGGGTCTTCTTTGAATTTAATATGCAAGTGGGGCTTTGATGGTTCATCTGGACACAGCACGTACAAACAAAAGTTTTATGCTGCTGAAAGTACAGATGAATATTTGTTCTTAACTGCCTTAGTTCCAATAAGATTGGTAGGTGTTGATCACAGTATAATATGGCAAAATAAAACCCCGTCATCCACATATTTCTGTCGGCCTTTGAGATTATCATTTACTAAGGAAAACAGTGATGTTATAATGGATGAAGAAAGTAGAGTAACACAGTTGTTAATGGTGTGGCTGTTAAATGAATGAACACTTGAGTTTACACTTTTAGGGTTTATTTCCGTTCTACAAAGTATCTAGGTACAACTATTTAACTAAACATTGCGAGCCGTGAAACACGATTTTTACAATTGCGCGGCGGGCATGGCGGGCGGACTCTCAAGCACTCAGGCGGTGGCGCGCGCGTCGCCGGCTCGTACGACGCGCGAGCCTACCCCTCGCGCCCCGCACCCCTCATGCGTAGGTACAAATTTATAGGTTTATGTAGGCTGACGTACCTACATAAATGAACATAAAATAATAAGTATAATGTGTCGCTTACATTCTCCCCCCCAGTGCTGCTAGCAGCACTCAAACCTACTGGAACCGTAGCGACACATGGAAAGGATCGATAACATAGTAGATGCAAAATTAGCCTCTATACAAACTACCCAACTTATTTGTTAAATTAGGTATACATAACACAAGAGCAAATTTAAAGTAGGTACAAGAGCAAATTTATAACACACAAACATATTTCAGTATAAGTAATACAAGAACACAATTTCAATGGTTGCAATAGCAACATAATGTAAAATAACACAAGAATTTAAATTCCTAGCAATACAAATTGGTAGATAAATAGCACAAAATTATCACTTATTTAAATGGACACATAAAGAATAGGTACAATATTGATTGACCACAAGGTATTCTAGTAGGTAGGTACCTCGTCTCTAGTTAGGTACTTATTAAGTGTTTATGCTTTGAACACAAAGGCAACAAATTCAATTTAAAGATGACTTTAAAAGGTTTAAAAAACACACAATAACGAATAGCAAAGTAGAATCTTAAATCTAAACATAGGTAAAATGACATATTAAACGCCTATGAATGACGAAATTGTAAAGAAAAACAATGTAACGGTATGCACATAAATAACTATAACAAAATGTACGTGTCGCTCACTACGGTCACCGCGTGGCCCTCATTCCTCCACCGGAATTTTAGCGACACGCGCGACTGATCGCGTAAGAGTCCCTACTTGAGTTCTCACCCGTACCACTCGCACTCTGCCGTCTTTACCGGGAAATAGTTCTTCTATAATGCCACGCGGCCACACGCTTCGCGGAGCATCGGGGTCAGCGATAAAAACAAGGTCCCCGACCTTAAGTGGATCCTGACCATCTACGGTCCACTTTTGGCGTGGGATGAGTTCAGGCAGCACCTCGGTGACCCATCTCTTCCAGAACATATCCGTCAGTCTTTGTGCTATCCGCCACTGCTTACGTAGGTACACGTCCGAATCGTCGAAGCTGCCCATATGAGGCGACGTGGAAGACGAGCCAAGCAAAAAATGGTTGGGTGTCAGCGACTCTTTGCTGCCGACCTCGACTGAAACATGGCTCAGTGGACGTCCATTTACGATGGCTTCCACTTCTGCCAACAGGGTGTTGAGTACTTCTTCTCTGGGTGCTCTCTCCTTGAGGGTTACCTTCAGGGCGACCTTAACACTACGAACCAGGCGTTCCCACGCTCCACCCCAGTGGGGGCTGGCTGGTGGTATGAAGGTCCAGTTGGTGCCATGAATAGTGGCAGCGGTCTGTAGTGTGCGCTCGTCCAGCTCAGCTGCAGCCTTCCTGAGTTCCGTATCAGCGCCCCTCAAGTTTGTGCCATTGTCGGAGTACAGATGGGCGGGCCACCCACGTCGTGAAGCCATTCTTCTAAGGGCCATTATTAATGCGTCGGTGCTGAGCGGCGATACTGTCTCAAGGTGCACAGCTCTTACGGTTAGACAGGTAAAAAGGACTCCGTACCGCTTCTCCTTCCGTCTCCCTATGGTGACTTCTATTGGTCCAAACAGGTCTACTCCACAATGGGTAAAGGGCCGTTGGTGATGAGCTACCCTGGCAGCAGGTAACTCACCCATTAGAGGCATGTGAGGCCTAACCCTTTTTAGCCTACACAGCATGCACTTTGTTGTTATTTCTTTAACTGTAGGTCTCATACGTATAATCCAGTATTTTTGTTTCAGATTATTTACTACCATTTCCTGGTTGCCATGACCTGCCTTCACGTGGTAATATTTCACTATCAACTTAGCCACTTTACATCTTCCATCTAAGATTACAGGGTGTTTGACATCGAGTGAAACGTCATCGGCGACACCTATACGTCCGCCTACACGCAGTACATCGCGTTCATCAATAAAGGGCGTCAACGTGAGTAGCTTACAACTTTTCTGTAACCGTTCTCCATTTTTTATTGCAGATATATCGGCGTGAAATGATTTCTTCTGAGAATATCGTACGAGTAAGTTTTCAGCGCGTTCCATAGTAGTGCAGTCATCGACTTCTACTTTCTTACATTTATTTATAAATTTTAGTACCATGGCCGTACTTCGAAGCAGACGTATCCAGGAGGAAAACCGCCCCGGGTCCGGTACAGATGCGTGCTCAGGTAAGTATTCTTCGCATGAAATATTTGTTACATATTCTAAGTCACACTCATTAGCAGGTAGGACTGTACTTATAGGCCACGAAGTCTCCAGGTTGCGTAGAAATGATGGACCGTTAAACCACTCGCCGTCTAGCTGAAGACTATCCCAATTTTCCCGAGTTGCCAAATCAGCAACGTTCATAGCCGTAGGTACGTATCTCCATTCCTTTCTCAGCGTTAATTCATCGATTTCGCCCAGGCGGTGAGCTATATAAGGTTTGTAACAGCGCGTATTATTATCAATCCATTGTAACACCGTCGTAGAATCACACCAAAAATAACGATTAGCTGGCTTTATTCGATGTGTGGACTGTAATGTGTTTGCTAATCTTGCCGCCATGATTGCAGCCTGTAATTCCAATCTGGGTACCGTTACAGGTTTTACAGGTGTTACTCGACACTTGCTAGCCACGAAACAAACATTTATTTGTTTGTTATCATCAATCCATCGCCAATAAGCGACCGCACACATAGCCTGCAGCGATGCATCGCAAAAAACATGAAGTTGTAAACATCTATAACCGGTTTCATTAATAGGTAGGTCGGGCGTCGTATACCTATTCGTAGGCACAGTTACATTTCCTAATGAATCGCTTATCAGTTGCGCTTGCGACTGAGATTCTTCTATCTTGCTAAGCTCTGTAGCTGTGTGCGCGTGACGTAATGAGTT
This sequence comes from Eilema sororculum, assembly GCA_914829495.1. Lineage (NCBI taxonomy): Eukaryota > Metazoa > Arthropoda > Insecta > Lepidoptera > Erebidae > Eilema > Eilema sororculum. The sequence continues at coordinate 9,868,427 of OU618532.1, forward strand.
TACGTGTTGGTAACATCGTGGTATTCGTATGCAACTAATTGTTTTCAATAGTTTTAACCATTTAAACCACTTGGTACATATATCTTCGGTTATGTTTTCGTCCCAGTTAATATTTGATTTCCAAGTTTGCTGTAATAGTATTTTACCATTAATGGTAAACGGGGACAGGAACCCATAGACGTCGAATAATGACATGATAACTTTTAATAATTCTCGCTTTGTAGGGATTTTATTCCCGTCAATTATTTCTGTAGGTATCCGTTTGAATGAGGTGGCGAAGCCTAACGTGTCATCGTCAGGGTACCATATGATTCCCAAGGCACGCTCACCTTCATGTCTTGCCCCTATCTTGACTGCAGCGGCCGAGGTCGCGAGCATCTCCTCAGGTAGACTGTTCAGTACCGCCGCGCTATTACTAAGCCAATTACGTATCTCGAACCCACCCACAGTGTGTTATAGAAGCCGATTTGCGGACATCTCCGTTTTATAAACTCTTCATAAAGAGAATTTTGAGATAAACTACTTAAAAAAACTTTCGTTGATGTACGTGTCATACTTTTTGAGAAATTAAAAAAATCGAGAAAAATCCATAGAAATCAGAAAAACTTTATAGCTGATTTCTTTATGATTTTTAACCATATTTTTTTTATAAACATGATGAATGTTGACCTAAAGAACAAATGTACACATAAATAATTGATGACTGGAGTACTAAAAAAAAGAAAAAAAATATTTTCTATGATAACTTAAATATTTTTTTATTCGAAAACTATTGCATTGTAGCATTTGTTTCAAATTGAATTATATGTATAATTTTAATATGTATTGCCACAAAAAAAACCAGACGCGTAAAACACGGGTTTCGTAAGATATGATTTTTTAAAAATCTTGCTTAGGGTTGTCAAAAATTAAGTTATTGTGTGAAATGTACCATTTATGATCCGCAAAGTTCTTACTGATGACTCATTATTGACGTTATAGGTAAATATTATGTACTTATTGTAAATATACTATTCTCATGGCAAAAGATATGCTACCTGGCAATTTTCTTTTATGAAGGTCATGGTGTGGTATTGGGAAGGGTACCACCCTCGTTAGGCATATGCTAAAACCCAATATCAGTACACGATGACTGGAGAAGCGGTTTGGAAATAGATTCTAAAAAGTTTAAAGTATTTTGCTATGATCTCGCCACTAGATATGTGGAACACTATAAGTGGTTTTATATGTCACTCACCTTGCATAAAATACTGATACATGGTGAAAACATTATAGAATCGATTTCCTTGCCGGTTGGTATGCTTTCAGAACAAGCCGGTGAATCGAGAAATAAGTTTTGGCGTTATGATCGCGAGCATCATACGCGAAAATTAAATCGCCAAACTACCTTTCTTGATTTATTTCTCGAGCTTTGGAATCCTCAGATCCAAACAAAACAACCATGTTCGTTGACTTGCGAAAGAATAAAAATAAACGCACAGCCCTACCCGAGAAGGTCCTTTCTCTGTTAAAACCCTCGACAGAAAATGTTACGCTTCATAGATTTGTCTTGAGACACTTTCTTTGTCATCAGAAGTAGTATTAATTCACTCCGATGAGGAGTCCTAAAAATAAAAACCAAAAAACTTATTATTAGTATTTATTTACTTTTGGAATTATTTACCACGTCAACACGCAGTTGGCGCAACAATCTACATAAACCTCTCTCCTTCCTTAATCTCTTCTCAACCTTAATCTCCTAAAAACATTGATTTTAATATTTGTAATTACCTAATTAAATGTTGACAACCCTATTTCCATAGAAATTTCAAAAAAACTTAGAAACGCTTTTTCTCCTTTAACCTACGTTTGAAGTTTGTGAAATTTTAGTATATTGTAGACGACACTATTGTGCATGGTAATAACCAAAAATAAAATGCTACAACGCTAATGTACAATTATCAAAAATATAATTGTGAAAAACAGAAAATATTTAATATTTCTCAGACTACTAAAGCTACTGTCTTCTACTTTTTAATATAAATATATAGCATACAGTTATACTACTCTGAGTGCTAATAAAGTGTAATGGGGTCATAATTTTCCTAATAAAAATAAATAAAGATTTTCTTAAGGTCATTGACCTCTCATAGAAAAATTAATATCTCTAAAACTAGAGAAGATTATCGTATCGGGATTTCTGTCAATTCTTCATCACGATGGTGCCCATCAAATAAACATATAAACCACACATGTCCGCAAGTCGGCTTCTATAACACACTGTGCCACCCTGTTTGTGTATATACGTAATATCACGCGCTAAATCAATGCAAACCTTTTCGTTTGGCTGACTATCTATATAGTCGTCCATATAGTGCTGACTATGAATGGCTTGAACGGCGGCCGGCTTTGACGATTCGTACCTAAGTGCATTTTTATTCTTAATGAATTGAGCAATGAATGGGGCGCAGTTCGCGCCGAATATTAAAGACGTCATCTTAAGAGTCCTTACACACTCGCTGGGGTCATCGCGCCATAGGAACCGTAAGGCATTTTGGTCCGAGGCCAAAATCTTGACTCTCAAAAACATGTCCTTTATATCTCCTACTATGGCGACCTCGTGCTCCCGGAATCTCAACATAATACCCAATAGTGACATTAGTAAATCGGGACCGGTCAATAGGTAATCGTTAAGTGACAGACCGTGTGCTTTAGCGGCTGCATCGAAAACCAGCCGTAGTTTGTTTTTGTTGGGGTTATCGACCCCGAAGTGAGGTAGGTACCATGTTTGATCGGTCTTTGTGTTATTTGAAATCTCCTCTGCGAAATTGTTATCTAGTAAGTGATTAATCCGTTCCCGGTACCTTCGCGCGTAATGTTCATTACAGGTCATTTTGCGTTCCAGGTTATGCAGTCGAGACAGTGCTGTACGTTCCGAGTCTGGCATCTTACAGCTGGGGTCCTTCCATGGTAGACCTACGTGCCATCGACCATCAATTAGTTTCGACGTTCGTTCCAGGTGTTCCAGAGCTCGTATATCATCAGCATTTTGGCGTGGCTTCCCGGATATCCCCATAGATTCGATGGTAAATGACTTCCTTACCAATTCGTGCAGGTCGTTTTCTGGGATGTTACCCAACCCCGATGCTACCTCCGTAACATGCAGTGTAGTGAAACACGAGCGCATTGACAGCGTTGAGGGTACCAGCCCATGGACACACCATCCCAGCGGAGTGCGAGTGGCACAAGGTTCGTTACTCTTACCTACTCTAATTTCTATGGGTAACAATAATCGACAGTTATCCTGACCGATAAGAATCTCAGGTTTAGTGTTATTGTAACAAGACAGATTTTTAATACTACACAAATGAGAATATTGATCAAAACTTATTGAACTACACTTTTGTTCGGGTACACGAAGGTTCTGAAAACTACGAACATTAATTTTAAAGCGCTCACCGTCATAGCTCGATATACAAACACACAGGCTCTCCGCTTCCGTCGTCAGCGTGCTGCCGTGCCAAGCGCCGCGCACCTGCATCGTCTCGCGGCGGCCGCGCAGGCCGGCCCGTGACGCGAGCGCTGCACTGATGAGAGACACGGTAGATCCATCGTCCAATAACGCACTTGTATGGAATACGCCATTAGGTCCGTGAACACTCACTGGTACAACTTTTAACAACACCTTGCTCGCACTGTTTTTTATGTTTGTTATTGTTTCAGTAGGTATCGACGTTGACGGCGGGGGTTCTGCCGAGGTTATCGGGGTATTATTATTATCACTGACTGTAACGACTGTTTGACGCGCACTTGGTACGTAGTGTAGTAGACGGTGGTGAGGTCGACCGCAGCCTTCTACGTCACACGGGGCGGCGGGACACGTCTGCCGCTTGTGTTGTGATACTAGACACTTGTAACATATACGAGCGCGTTTTACATATAACCACCGCTGTTTTTGTAAACATTTATTGAACTTTTTACAGTCTGTTAATTTATGTTTAGAGCCACGACAGAAATTGCACTTTTCATCACTTTGTTTACTGGTTTCAGTTTGTAACAACACTGTTTCCGATTTATTATCACTACTGTAACGTTTATTGTCCCACCGTAGGTTCATTAGATGCGCACTACACGTAGATGTCCTTACCGCTTCTTGATTTAAGAAGTCAGTAAGTATGTCGAGCCTACTCTTGGTGCCTTCCGTGATGGGTAGGTAACTATAATCGGCCCACCTACTAAGTAGCACTGTAGGTAACTTATTGAGCACGATGTTCACTACGCCGACGCCCTGTAGGTATTCTTCTCGCCGTAGTGCCCGTACCGACGCGACGAAATTCTTTATCTTAACAGAAAATGGTACTATGTCTTTCTGGTATTCTGCCGGTAAGGGATGCAACTTTTTAATTTCATGTAAATTTCTTGATAAAATGATTTCCGGGTTCCCAAACAGTAATTCTAGCGTGGACATCACTGATTCAGGCGACGTACTACTAATTAGGAGGGCTGACACGGCTTCCTTAGCGGGACCACGGAGACACTTTCTCAATCGTGAGAGATTTTCCTTTTCACTGTAGTTACAGATACTAGCCGATTCTTCGAACGCGTTCTTAAAAGACAGCCAGTCCATGGGGTCACCGGAGAAATTCGGGAGTTCTCTCGGCGTGCTGACGCGACTAAGCAAATTGGTGGTATGGCTGGTGGCTGCCGTCGTTGCAACCAGCTCCTTAAGTGCGCAGGCTAGCTGCTGGACCGGACCCATCATGGTGCCATCGTCAGGCGATGACTGCGGTGGGAGCAAAGGGCCTGCTGATGGACCATTGTCGTCAGCCCGCTGCTCTCTCCTGCTGTCTAGTCCAGCGCTGCGCTCGAGCCATTCCTCGACGCCCTTCGCGTTCATGTGACCTTGACTGTTTTCGGACGCACGTGCGCTGTAGGTTTCTTCTATCTCCGCTAGGTCTGCGGCTAACTTTTTATCCAGCAGCTCCATTTCAATGTGCGCCTTCGCCTTAGCAGTCTCCAGCTCCAGACGCTTCATGCGTGCCAGCGCTGAGCTGGCGGATGATCGCTTTCCGTTTGATAACGATTTTTGCGTGTTGCTGGGGCCTGCCATAACCACATCCTCTTCCGTCTTTCGAGGATCTAATTCACCGCACTTTTCCTTTTTGGACGCGGTTCGCAATGTGCCACGTGTGTTAACCATTTTTTTCATAACCAACCTATAATATCTTCACTAATCCGGCTCTAAGTGACCAATGTTAAGTGGGTATTACATCTTCCTGAATTCAGAATTCTAAATTCAGGAAGCTATTTAGGAAAAGAAATTCAGTCACCGAAGCTCGCGATTACACGTTCACTAATTTAGGATCCTAAATCATTTTTGAAGGACGAGCGGCAAGGGACGGACGTGTCGACTGTCGAGTGAATTGCGACAAAATGCCCTCAATACTATAAAAAAAAAAAAAAAATATTGATATTGCCATAACCCTAGCGGTTAGCTTAACGACGAACGAATTTTTTCTTTCATAATCAATTTGAATAATTAGCATACTGAATGCTGTAAAATTTCATTCAAACATTTGGGCGGAGTAATACAAAATCAATGAATAAAATGAATGACAGATCATTCATTGGTTCCGATAGCATAGCTCGTAAGAGCGTCGGTAGATTGCTCCACCATCGCCTTAAAGACGGATACAGATTGGTTTGGGCGTGAGTCTGGTAGCTAGGTGGTCAAAGCATTCTCCCTGTAAAAGAAGGATCGCGGGTTCAAATCCCGCCTGGACTGATCATATAATTTTTCCTTGATCTATTTGAATAATTAGCATACTAGATGATGTAAAATTTCATTTATTTCGTCGGTACATACGCAATATTATATTGGGAGGGAAAGACGAACGTGCGCTCTCGACGGCCGGCGCGCGGCGACTGAGCGTCCTGAATTCAGGAAACGTAATTACACTCATCCGATTTAGCCATTTAGGACGTCGGAAACCATTCTTTTCCTAAATAGCTTCCTAATTAGGAAGCTTTGCTTCCTAAATGCAATTACACTGTTCTAAATTCAGAATTTTCTAAATTCAGGTTTCTGAATTCAGGAAGATGTAATACCCACTTTAATGGTGTGGCTGTTAAATGAATGAACACTTGAGTTTACACTTTTAGGGTTTATTTCCGTTCTACAAAGTATCTAGGTACAACTATTTAACTAAACATTGCGAGCCGTGAAACACGATTTTTACAATTGCGCGGCGGGCGTGGCGGGCGGACTCTCAAGCACTCAGGCGGTGGCGCGCGCGTCGCCGGCTCGTACGACGCGCGAGCCTACCCCTCGCGCCCCGCACCCCTCATGCGTAGGTACAAATTTATAGGTTTATGTAGGCTGACGTACCTACATAAATGAACATAAAATAATAAGTATAATGTGTCGCTTAAAGGGGTATTACATCTTCCTAAATTCAGAAACCTGAATTTAGAAAATTCTGAATTTAGAACAGTGTAATTGCATTTAGGAAGCAAATCTTCCTAATTAGGAAGCTATTTAGGAAAAGAATGGTTTCCGACGTCCTAAATGGCCAAATCGGATGAGTGTAATTACGTTTCCTAAATTCAGAACGCTCAGTCGCCGCGCGCATGCCGTCGAGAGCGCACGTTTGTCTTTCCCTCCCAATATAATATTGCGTATGTACCGACGAAATAAATGAAATTTTACATCATCTAGTATGCTAATTATTCAAATCGATCAAGGAAAAATTATATGATCGGTCCAGGCGGGATTTGAACCCGCGATCCTTCTTTTACAGGGAGAATGCTTTGACCACCTAGCTACCAGACTCACGCCCAAACCAATCTGTATCCGTCTTTAAGGCGATGGTGGAGCAATCTACCGACGCTCTTACGAGCTATGCTATCGGAACCAATGAATGATCTGTCATTCATTTTATTCATTGATTTTTGATTACTCCGCCCAAATGATTGAATGAAATTTTACAGCATGTAGTAGGTATGCTAATTATTCAAATTGATTATGAAAGAAAAAATTCGTTCGTCGTTAAGCTAACCGCAAGGGTTATGGCAATATCAATATTTTGTTTTTTTTTTTATAGTATTGAGGGCATTTTGTCGCAATTCACTCGACAGTCGACACGTCCGTCCCTTGCCGCTCGTCCTTCAAAAATGATTTAGGATCCTAAATTAGTGAACGTGTAATCGCGAGCTTCGGTGACTGAATTTTTTTTCCTAAATAGCTGCCTGAATTTAGATTTCTGAATTCAGGAAGATGTAATACCCACTTTACAACAGTCTATAAATAACCTAGAATCCTGTGTAGTTAAATTACAAGATACTTGCAAAATTGTCACTATTTTGTATGAAATGATCTTTACTATGATTGATGGTGCTGTTTGTCACAAACTGAGCGGCGTTAGTTCCACTCAGACATGCTATATATGTGGAGCTACTCCAAAAATGATGAATTCATCATCGGTGTCCGATAAAATTCCTAACACAGAAAGGTATAAATATGGTCTATCCACACTGCATAACTGGATAAGGTCTTTTGAATTCCTGCTTCACGTTGCATACAGATTACCTCTTAAGTGTTGGCAAGTTCGAGGTGAAGCACAAAAGACAATATTTAATGATAACAAGCAAAGAATCCAACGGGAATTTAAGCAAAAGATGGGTCTTATAGTTGATAAGCCCAAGCCTGGCTTTGGATCAACAAACGATGGCAACACTGCTAGGACGTTTTTCAGAAATAGTGCAGTGTCTAGTGAAATAACCGGCATTGATCATAGTTTAATTGAAAATTTTTATACTATCAATAGAGTGATTTCCAGTGGATTAAAAATTAATATGGATAGATTCAAAGGACTTTTAAAGGAGACAAATGATTTATATTAAAGTTTATACTCATGGTACAATATACCAACATCTATACATAAAGTTCTTGTACATTCGCCTGAACTGATCGAGTCATTTACTTTGCCGATCGGTCAGCTCTCTAAAGATGCTTTAGAAGGCAGGCATAAAGATGCACGAAATTACAGAGAATCACATACTCGCAAAACATCTAGATCACATACTAACTAAGATTTAATAACCATCTTGTTGTTAACATCTGATCCGTTGATTTCAACAATAAGATCTAGAAATAAACAAAAAAAATATATAGAAGACCCCGTTTTAAATTAATACTTTAACCTGGAGTAAATGATTTTGATTAAATATTATTTATTATTTACTGTGTGTGTGTGTGTGTGTGTGTGTGTGTGTGTGTGTGTGTGTGTGTGTGTGTGTGTGTGTGTGTGTGTGTGTGTGTGTGTGTGTGTGTGTGTGTGTGTGTGTGTGTGTGTGTGTGTGTGTGTGTGTGTGTGTGTGTGTGTGTGTGTGTGTGTGTGTGTGTGTGTGTGTCGCATTGTGTGTTCATGGAATCGACAGTAATTTTACTGTCGATCTTCATTTTGTTGCATATTGATGCTCTGGCAACCCCTTAGGGGAAAGAGGCGTGAATATATGTATATGTATGTATGTACTTTATTATTTACTATTCACTTTGTACATAAAACAACACAAAAAATATCGTACACCGAAAATCCGATTTATGATAAAACGTTGTATGGAGTCGCGACACTGTGCGCCAGCGCCAAAGTTAATCTTACCTGCGGATACCCGAGTATAGGTGGTGGCACAGGGGCCGGCGCGGGTGGCGGGGATTCAGGCGTATCCACGTAGATAGGCCCCGAGCTCACGTTCGGTATACCCTATAAAAGAACAGAACATAACATGACAACAACAACACAACTGCAGACGGTTTCGCTATAGTGTCAAAAATGTTTACAACCCTAAGTATGGTTACTTAGTCCAATCTGGTTGCAAGGTCAACTCAGTCAACTAACTTTATTTTCAATCCATTTGGCACGAGGTATGGATATTTATATTGACGACGTTTATGGTACATTCACTACGGGGTCTTTGGTAAAATGGCAAGCTTAATTGGTTGGGGTGCGGGTTGGGTAAGGTCCATGATGGCCTTCCCGTTTCTTCCCCCTTTGGACCGCGGTCCTGGGTAGCGGAAGCGGGGGGGCTGGTGCACCCTGGACAACGGCTAACAGACTCCCACCTGAGGAGTTCTGTTGGCCGTTCATGAATAACCCAGCGGCGGACCCCACTGAGGTGGGGTCGTGAAATGACGGGCCTGTGAGACGGACTCGGTCTGGTGCAGACCCCGGCCCGGCCGTAACCCTGACAGGACCGGTGGATCTTCGGATCCGCGAGGAGTAAACCTCTATAAAAATCACCAATCCCAAGTTCTGACGCCTGGCGACGGGATGAGCGGCTGAAGGGAGTCTAGTCCCAAGGGTGTCAACGTCTCAGGACGAAAACCTTAAAAACAATATGCAAGACAAAGGTACAATTATAGTTACCCAGGAGGGTCCCAGCCTAGCCGGGGAATCCGTTCCATTGCCAGTCGGCGCCGGCAGTCCCAAGTACTCTGGAGGGGACAACCAATGCCTGAACCAGGCGCCGAGCTCTAAATCCGGCCCCAACACAAGAAGTAGCGTCAAGGTCACTTTACTCCAGGACACTTCGTCCTTACGAGCGGCGGCGGTGGCGTCAGAGATCTGGCGTCACCACCGAAGACAGGCAGGCGCCGTCTGGGTTGCAGACAATGTCTGCAGCCAAAAGCGCCAAAAAGGCAAAGGGAACAAAAAGGTTCCCCTGCCGCTGGTGGACGAGTTGGATGAGGACCTCATCCCTCCCGAGCTCGGGTCGGCCGCCAGCGGCAGTAACAGCAGCAGCGAGGAGAAGCACACGGGCCTCCCTGAGCCCAAGGTGCAGGCTACAGGCCGTGAAAGGGCGAGGAGCAGCGGTAGGAAGGCCGCCCCCTCGGGACTCCTCCCCGTAGGTTGGTGGAGAGGGAGGTAGCGCTGAACTCGCCCATCTACAGGAGGACCATGATCCTCACTACCACCTTGACCGGATGATGGCGAGGCAGGCGGAGTCTCCGACTCCCGCGAGCAGGCAGAAATGCTCGGGATCGTGGAGCAGATCGTTGCCGCCGATGAGAGCCTAGCCGCCCAGATGGCCGAACAGGCGAGGAGGGAGGCCGAGGCCCAACAACGAGAGGGCGACGCCCGGCGCCAGCTGGAAAAAGTTACGGCGGAGCTGTAGGCCCTCAAAAAGAGAGTGGAGCACCGGACATAGTTGCCGGGAGTGGCGACTCGGCCAAAGCGGAAGGTGCAGCCAGAGCGGTCAGCGCACTCGGAGCGGCCGAAAACGTGGGCCAAGTGCATGGCAGCCATAGATGGCGCGCACCAACTAGCGGATGGAGTCCATCTTGGACATCGTTCGCCGCCGTCCTCCTCTCGCGAAACCGGCTGGGTACGCCGCCGCAGTAAGGAGGAGCCCTGCCTGTCCGGCGGCGGCGGCGACCCCGTCGGAGCCAGCTCGCCGCCCCCCTCCAGGTCATCCAGGTCCCGCTCAGGACGCTCAGGGCAAGAGTAAGGGGAGTGGCAAGGGGAAGAAGTCCCTAGCCCTGGCCTCAGCCCCGGCCCCGGCCCGGGCTTCAGTCCCGACCCGGGTCCTGGCTCCGGTTGCATCCTCGAGCCCTCCGTCGGGGAGCTGGGAGGTAGCCGGAGCCAGTAAGCAGAGACGGAACGCCGCCAAAAAGGCAGCCAAAAGGGCCAAGGCGGCCACGATGGTAACAACTCGATCGATGGCCGTCATCGCGTTGACGACGGAGGCGTCGAAGAGGGGTGTGGATTACGCCCAGGTCGTAAGGCAGGCAAGAGCCTGCATCGACCTTGGGGATGTCGAGAGTAGTGTACAAGCCCTAGCGCACCGGAGCACGGATCTTCGAGGTCCCCGGCGCTGCCATCGGCCCTAAAGCCGACGCCCTAGCGGCTTAGGGAAACGCTGGACGCAGCTGACGTCCGGGTGTCCAGACCCAACAAGTGCGCAGAAGAGCGCATATCTGATCTGGACGACTCCATCACTGCCGAGGAGCTTAACCTCAAGGCTTAAGGTCCTGGGACCGCCACTGTGGAACATCGGTTACGACTGGGTGCTTCGCGGTGAGCTCGCAGACGGTGCCGCCGTCACGTGTTATACGGACGACACGCTGGTGACGGCGTGCGGGGCTACATACCGCGAAGCTACCCTGAAGGCCACGACCGCTGTTTCCCAAGTCGTGGAGCGGATCCGGCGGCTGGGTCTCGAACTGGCTCTGCATAAAACCGAGGTCATGTTCTTCCAAGGGCTTCGGAGCGTACCACCGGAGGATTCCAGCCTCATAGTGGGCCACATTTCCATTGGCATCAAGCCCCAGATGAAATGTCTGGGGCTCGTGCTCGACGGCTGGTGTAACTTCGGGGAGCATCTCCGAAGATTGGCCCCCAAATTGAGGGACACAGTTGCCGCTTTGGCGCGGCTGCTGCCCAACATGAGGGGGCCGGATGACACCTGCAGGAGACTCTACGCGGGAGTTGTGCGGTCCATGGCCCTTTATGAGTGCCCAATATGGGCGGAGACCCTGACGGCCACCAATGCACGTCTGCTGCGTGCTCCGCAGCGTGCAATGGCCAGCAGGGCCATTAGGGGGTACCGCACGATATCCTTTGAGGCGGCGAGTCTCCTTGCCGGATCCCTACCGTGGAACCTGGATGCGAGAGTCCTTTCGATGCTATATCGGTGTCGAAAGGAGGCGCGGGAGCAGGGACGGGGACCCGAGCCTAAAGAAATTCGGGCCATGAGGTCCCAGCTCCATCAGGACATGGTAGCTGAGTGGGAACTACGATTAGGGCGACCAAGCGCAGGTCACGCCGTAGTAGCGGCGATAAAACCCATCATGGAGGAATGGCTAGAGAGGCCACACGGTAGCCTCTCGTACAGGCTGACACAAGTAATTACCGGACACGGGTGTTTCGAGTGTCAGATCCGGAAGGAGCCCACGTCCGAATGTCATCACTGTGATGCGAGCGAGGACACAGAGCTGCACACGCTGACCGAGTGCCGCGGGTTCTAGTGGCGGCTCTGGGGTGGGAGTCCTCACACTCGAATCGCCACTTTGCTTACAGCGATGGTACGATGCGCGAACGCTTGGGGTGCGGCCGCCTCCTTCTGCGAGCAAGTAATGCTCGAGAAGAAAGCGACCGTTCGGGTCCGGACTAGACACCGGGCCCGGGAAGCCCGCGAAGAGCGAAGGCGAACCGGACGTCGGAGGTCGCAGAAAGACTTCCGTCCTCCATGAGCACTGGCCTGGAGGTGATCGGTGGAGCCGCCTGTCACCCTAGCAGAAGCAGGTCGCGGCGGCGGCGCAAAGTGCGCCTCCCTATACCCGGGGCTAGATGGGGACACTATAGTCCCAACAACACGAAGGGGGCCATCTCTTTCGAGATGGTCCTGGGTCTGCTGGGGTGCGAGAGATATGCTTTCGGCAATACCCAAGACGGCGTGGGTTTTAGTCGGTTCGAGTACGACATAACCACCTCCATCGGCTCCGTGGGGATTATTTGCATGAAAAAAAAAAAAGCTTAGGTGGTTGAAAAGATACGGTCCACCTGATGGACGGATCACGCGTGCTACCGACCGACTAATGCCCTTTTTGAAGAACCCCATATTGTAGTCGTATGAGGATCAGTTGTTTAAAATAACCCCGATTTAAATTCCTTTCTTTTATGGTATGGCTTACTGAAATTGTACGAGTTACAAAGATTTGTTCCTGGCTGTATTTTGTTGTAATACATACATATATATACTAACGCCTGCAATTCTTGAAGCGGTAGACAGAGCAGTACTCACACCGACATTTCACCAACTATGATTTTCGATCCCACGAAATAAGGGGGCGATCTTATTATATACATATCACAGTCTAACGATTCATACTACATACAGTCTGTCAACGTGGTGGGGGACGGGGTATTACTCGGTACGCCCATACATTTTACTCGGTACTAAGGATGAATCCTGTCTCATTTGTAATCACACTAATCACGTGATTAATTTTTTTTTCAAGACTCGTTTTGTTTGTTAAATTGTTTCTTTTTTCGTTTTCTATATTTAGCGATCCAAGATGGCGGACATGACATTTTCACAAAAATTGATAAGGGTATCGTTTTCAGGGTTTTAGGGGTCGCCGATTACGAATATATCATCCATCTAAGGATCCAAGATGGCGGACAAGAAATTTTCACCAATATCGATATGGGTATCGATTTCAGGGTTTTCGGGGTAGCTGATTGCGAATATAACATCCATTTAGGGATCCAAGATGGCGGACTCGAAATTTTTACCAAAATCGATATGGGTATCGTTTTCAGGGTTTTTGGGGTCGCTGATTGCGATTATATCATCTATTTGGCGATCCAAGATGGCGGACTCGAAATTTATTTATTTATTTATAACTTTTACACTATCATTACAGGTACATATCAAACCTAATACAATAGTGACGCTAGTGTAAATGTAAATTATATAAGTCGAAGACACACAGTTTCTAAACTATTTATATCAAACCCATACAATTAACATTTTTTTATTGTTTTTTTTTTAACCAATTAATCTAAAATAAATCGAAAAAATCCCTGTTGAGCACCCACACTACACAATCGTAATCGTGAATGTGCTATAGCAAACAATAAACATTATCACCTTTGTGAGTTCCCTCAAACTATCCGAGAATATGTCTATTCTGTTATGTACCTCATTCAGAACCCGTATTGTACGGGTTAGCGGATTTTTTGCGCGTAAGTTAGTCCTAGCTGCTGGTACACGTAACAGCTGTGGACTCCTACGTTTAGACACATATCCGTCCGGCACGTTAAGCTGAAGGTGCTTCAACACTCCCGCGTTGTGCTCTACTCCCCGTAATAACATAATTACATATACCGCAAGTGTGTATTCTCTGCGTACCCTAAGTTGGTTGTATCCCAGCATACCCAAAACAAACAACGTTGGATACATTAATGGATAAAAAGGGTACACTCCGTATAATTTAAAATATAAGTGTCTTAAGAATTTATTTTGAACGCGTTCTAACATAACACAGTATTTTTCTTCACAAGGAGACCATATGACTGCATTATGTTCCAGATGGCTCCTGACTAAAGCGTCATACAGCACTTTTACTGTAGTTATGTTAGTGAAACCACTGGACTGTCTCAACACAAAACCTAAGTTTCTGTATGCTTTCTTGCATATCCTAATAATATGCTCCCGGAACGTTAAATGTGGAGTGACGATCACACCCAGGTCTCTTACCTCTGTTACCCGCTGAATCTGTACGTCGTCCACCTTGTACTCGTACTGTATATGGTTATGTGCTCTGGTGAATGACATAGTCGAGCATTTAGAGACGTTAAAGGAGAGCTTATTACTCTGATTCCACTCTATCAATTTATTTATGTCGTCTTGCAAGCGTTCACAATCCGACCTATTCCGAACCTCGAGTAGCAACTTAAGGTCATCAGCAAACAATAAACATGTACCATGTCGAAAAACCTCTGGCAAGTCGTTTATCATAATGAGGAACTCGAGAGGACCTAAATTGCTACCCTGACTCACTCCGGACCTGGTGTAACATGTCTCAGATATGCACCCGTTGTAATCGACGTATTGCAGCCGATCCCTCATGTAGTTAGCAAAAAACTGCAGCATGTGCTGCGTACATCCTATGTCAGCTAGCTTCCTTAAAAGGATATCATTATCAACGGTGTCGAATGCCTTTTTGTAGTCGAAATATACTGCGTCGACCTGCGTGCCAGCATCAACTGCCGGTACCACTTGCACCATAAAGTTCAGTAGGTTAGTGGACGTGCTACGTCCCAATCTGAATCCGTGCTGTGCGTCAGACAATTGTGAACTAACTTGTTCTTGCATGCACCGCTGTATAGCAGACTCAAAGATTTTAGCTGGTGTGGACAGTACAGCTACTGGTCTGTAGCTACTGATTTCCGGACCTGCTTTGCCTTTAGGAACTGGTATCACCCGCGTAGTTTTCCAACGAGCCGGGAACATTGCTAGTTTTAAATAGCTGTTGAAAATATGAAGCAGTGGTTCCGCTAACACTGTACCACAGTCTCTAAATAAAAAAGCAGGTATTCCATCAGGACCTGATGAATGTTTTGGTTTGAGATTTGCAAGGGCTATTTTTACATCCTTAAGACTCAAACTATCTATATGTACACGTGCACTATTCGCGTTCGCCCCAAACGCTGCCTCCCGCGGGTCGAGACGCGGTGGCTCTTTGGTATATACCGATTCAAAAAAACTGGCAAATTCTCTGGCACACTCAGCATCCGCCAGATATAGACCGTCTTTTATAATCATTTGTTTATTTGTCCTATTTCTCTGCGATCTTATATATTGCCAAAAGGATTTTGGATCTTTTGCAAATCGATATTGAATTTTACTTCTATGCTCCTGATGTGCCCTCTCTATAGACTTTTTTACTTGAGCTCTATATTTTGAATATTCTATATAATTACCATGATCTTTAGTTTTTTTGTATTTTTTGTGAAGATTAGCTTTTATTTTTATGTCTCTAATTATGTCTTTGGTATGCCACTCCGGATAACTGAAGCGCGATTCGTTTCGGCCAAGTGATTTTCGCGTTACACATTCGTCAAACATGCATGAAAGTTTATCATAAAAAAAGTTTAACATGTCTTCAGAATCACAAATCCGATACATCGCACTCCAATCAATAAAAGCCAATTTTTCATACAATAATTGGTAATTGGCCTTATTCCAATTCCATTGCGGTCTAATACTGCGCGAGTCACTATAGTCAGCGTCCGCGGGGACAGGTGTAGGGCACAAAACGTTATATGTAGAGCTCACACTGACCACTAGTGGTGGGTGATGTTCATCAATTTTAGCCACGAGCGACTCGCCCGCCTCCTTCACCGACACCTCACCCTTAAACACTTTGCTCAGCACCAAATCTAACTGACGCCCTAACTGATTCGGTACAGTGTTACTTTGAGTGAACTCACAATATGATATAAAATACTCATAATAATTAACAACATTTACAGAACAAGAATACAAATTAAAATCTCCTATTACTAACACTGTTTTATATATATCACATAAATTTTCTATTATATTAAATAAAAGCATATAATCGTTATCTGAACTACTTGGTGGTATATAGCTTACACAACACAAAAACAGCAATCTATTGTTTAAATGTACAGTCGCGCACACCAGTTCAAAAACGCATTCGTCTATCGACACACGCGGGATACGTACTTGTCGCAGCTCAAAGCGGCATGTGGCCACTAGAAGCGCGCCGCCCTGTTTTCTACCATCCACTCTATCGCATCGTAATATTTTGTAACCTGGTAGAATTATTTCTGCATCTTGAATGGATTCACAGCAACCAGTTTCAGTTATTGCATAAAGGTCTGAATTATTTGATGCTAAACTGTTTCTAAAACTATCTAACTTTGTTCTTAGACCCTTTACGTTTTGATATAATATTTATATTTTACTATTGTTTGTGTTCACGAAAAAACGTATTGGTTGTAGATTTTTTGTTCTTATTCCTATAAGCATACCATTGCTGTAATGATGTATTCGTTGGCCAGTTGCTAGGTGTCATGTAAAAGTCAAAGAGGTGTGCGGGAACACGTAGTATGAAACAGTTATGACGTGAATGCTCGGGGTTTGGTTTCTCTACAGAAATGTTAATATCCGGATGTTTTCTCATTATGTAAGAACGAATACTCTCCTCAGTTACATCAGGATGGAAGTTCCATATATGAATTTGTTTTGTAGGAAGTACTGTTCTTAAGTCATCATCAGTGTCTCCAGTTGCATGTATTACTGATCGTCTAGAACGTTGATTTATTTTGCCTGTCGTGAATATCCTCGAACTGTAACTGTTCCTCCCACTTGGTAGGTTTCCACAGTCCCTAGTAGGCTGTGATTGAGGTGGCGATACCGGCTGTAATGTTAGCTTTGGTGGTTCAACTAGCTGTTTCTCCAGTATTTCTGGTTCCACTAATTGTGAAGACAAACACTGAGGTTGTGTAATATTTAGGAGGAGGTGTTCACTAAAATCAATATGGGTATCGTTTTCAGGGTTTTTGGGATCACTAATGACGAATATATAATCTATTTAGCAATCCAAGATGGCGGACTTGAAATTTTCACCAAAATCGATATGGGTATCGCTTTCAGACTTTTTGGGGTCGCTGGTTACGAATATATCATCAAATAGCTTTTGCCCGCGACTCCACCCACGTGGATGTCGGTTATCGCGACGAAATATAGCCTATGTCCTTTCTCATGGTCTAATCTACCCCTATACCAAATTTCATCAAAAGTGGTTTAGGCGCGATAGCTTAACATACAGACAGACCGACGGACAGACAGAGTTACTTTCGCATTTATAATATTAGTATGGATTTAGTGATCCCGGCGATTAGCGAACTTCCATCGAAATTTGAACTGGAATTCGAATCTGAATACGATTCCGAATCCAAACCCAAACCCTAACCCGAATCCGAACCCAAACCCGAATCAATATTCAAATTCAAATCGAAATCGAAATCCAAAAACTCTGACTTAAAATATTACGTTTGCTTGATCGTAATTGGTTGAGTAGAAACGGAGATATAACCAAAAGTCGCAATAGCCGACATCCATGCGAGCGGAGCCGCGGGCATCAATTAGTAATTTATATTAGCGTCGGTTGATGTGCCTTGACAGAACAAATATGGGTTATATATAAAATATTACAGAAAAATCCATACATAAATGCGAAAGTAACTCTGTCTGTCTGTCTGTCTGTCTGTATGTTACGCTTTCACGCCTAAACCACTGAAGGGATTTTGATGAAATTTGGTATAAGGGTAGATTAGACCTTGAGAAAGGACATAGGCTATGTTTGGTCGCGATAACCGACATCCACGCGGGTGGAGCCGCGGGCAAAGGCAAAAATTATAAATAAAAACTGAAGTGATAACCCTGACAAAACTGCAAAAGGCGGCATTTCCGCAAACATCAAACGCGATGAACTACTGTAAGATCTCTCGTTATACTGTGTACATATATAGTGTCCGCTTCATGAGCGGACACTTAGTCATGGGCTGTATGTTTACTGTCGGATGAAATACGGCCCTATCCCTTAATCGCCTAGTTAATTCTACTCCATTGGGAATCTACACGGCATAACTAATTGCTAATATATGAGTCAGAATAAGAAATCTTACCGGATTGACGACTGTATTAATAGGAGGGGCGGACCAACTATTACTCCAGGGATTTGTTGTTTCTGGATGGTATGGCGGTTCAGGGTCATCTGAAAAGATCAAGAAAGTTTTATGAGCTATTTTTTAAGCCAACGTTTAGTTTCACTCAACAATTAATTACGTCCGAAATGAACTAAACATAGTTAATTTGACAGGTCTGTCAACCAAAAGTCGTTGGCATGAATGACAGTTCTGACTTTCTGACATAACGTCTAAAATAAAAATCGTTATGGAAAAAATAATGACGGAACATCACAAATTATTGTATTATGGAAGGAAGTTTAATTGTAATTGAGGTAATTGCAATGAAAATTACTCCAACGAGTTATTGTATTGGAAATAACATGATTGCGCTTATTGTAAGTAAGCAGTGATAACAGAGTGCTCTTAACGCGGCTCTTTGGTAAGAAAGAGGGAAAGTGTTGGCTGGAGTATATTGCACAATGAAATAAACCACTGACGTGAACATAATATGAGCATTATATGTCACCTGTGCGCAACCTGAAGGGATTAGGATTAGCCCAAAATACAACAACAAGAGATATTCAGAATAGAACAAAATTTTTCTTTATGGAGTCATTACAACAAGATGTTTAATAACAAAATATATTAGTGACTAGCTGTGCCCGCGACTTCGTCCGCGTGGAATGTACTTAATAAAAAAAATATTTTCTAAAATAAAAGTAGCCTAAGTTACTCCTTATTACATAAGCTATCTGCCAGTGAAAGTTCCGTCCAAATCGGTCCAGCCGTTCCAGAGATTAGCCAAAACAAACAGACAGACAGACAAAAAATTTAAAAATATATATTTTGGTATGTGTACCGTATATACATTCATATGCATGTAGTAGAAAGCGGTTATTTTAATATTACAAACAGACACTCCAATTTTATTTATTTAAAAATAAAAATATATATTTTGGTATGTGTACCGTATATACATTCATATGCATGTAGTAGAAAGCGGTTATTTTAATATTACAAACAGACACTCCAATTTTATTTATTTGTATAGATATGAAAGTATTTTTGTACATAACCAGTACACAACATAGTGTAGTATTTTTAATTATTAATATTTATCATTGATGATATGTCTGGTAAATCTTTAGGTGATTAATACATAAAAGATATAAAACTTATTAATTATAAAGAATATATTAACTAGTTCATACACTAAGGATGATTTCTTAGGATCTTACATTTGATAAACTTAGGAGCCAGTTTTTTACTAAAGAACTTGTCTTTATCGCTCAGATAAAATGTATCTTCCATACTATATTACCAACTTACAATTCAGCAGATCTTCTGCGAAGGATTCTCAGACTGAGATTTCCTACTGTGGGCATTTGCCAAGGCAGCCTGTACCTTATGAAAAATTGATGATAAATAGCCAAGGTTTTCAGCATAAGAGTCACGGGGCTCAAAGACAAGAGTGTTATCAAATTTGTCACCATATGATGAACCACAAGAAATAAGTTTACAAACTTGAACTAAAAAGGCAGGTGTAAAATCTGTAACCTCATTAACAAAACTGTTAATGGCAAATCGTATTTTGGGAATTAGAATCATCTCAAATTCTATGGTCTTTATCAATAAAGGTTGATATAGACTGAATTATGGTTATATCGCTCAACAGTATTAGACTGGAGGCAATAAAGGGGGTGTACAATGTAAATTAGGTATATATACAATTACCCATCAATTCAATAGATCCATAGAAGGATGTCGGAGGTGGCGGGTTGCATGTACTCTCAGGCGTGAGCAGGTCCAACCCTGGTAATGTGTCTTGGGACTTTGATCCGCTCGATGCTGTGAACAATTTCATACATTATTGCTCATATAAGTCTATGCTTATATTATGAATGCAAAGAGTTTTTGTTTGATTAAATGCTCAGGAACTACAGGTGCAATTTGAAAAAAATCTTTTATTTAAAAATATTATCGAGGAATACAATAGGTTATATAATATCATGCTACTTGCCAAGGAAGCAGAGCAGTAATAATAAATATCAACATATCCAGCAGATTCCCATACATTAAATTGCTTTCATATGATAAGGCTTATAAAGTGGTGAATATGAGGTTACGAAGCCAGTATGGGTCAGCTAGTGTAATATAAGTCTGTACTTCCTCCGTTTCTATATTTCACACTAATTCATATTAATTTTTGCATAAACAAGGTATAATTATGTCTGTGATTCTGACACACCATGCAGTTACAATACTGGTTAGGTAAAATCTATGTGTTGTATGATTTATAAACTCAATCGACATCGAATTTGCACAACTGAATATTATTATTATTATTATTTATTAGCAGGCGGGCAGTTGAGACAACTGTTAGTTGCCTGTATCCAGTTATCCATTTCGGCTACCGAGACACGCCCGATATGATTCAAATTTCCCATCTCATACGTCTTTAAGGCGACGTGGCGTCATCTACCGATTTTCTTACGAACTATCGGAATCAATGAATGATGTTACAATCATTTTTAAACATTGATTTTTGATAACTGCGCCCAAACAATTGAAGGAATTTTTACAGCATTAAGTATGCTAACTATACAAATCGAATACATAGGGAAAAAGAATCTTCTCGGGCGGGACTCGAACCCGCAGTCTTTCCCTTACAGGGGGAATGCCTGACCAATTCGGCTACCGAGACACGCCCGATATGATTCAAATTTCCCATCTCATACGTCTTTAAGGCGACGTGGCGTCATCTACCGATTTTCTTACGAACTATCGGAATCAATGAATGATGTTACAATCATTTTTAAACATTGATTTTTGATAACTGCGCCCAAACAATTGAAGGAATTTTTACAGCATTAAGTATGCTAACTATACAAATCGAATACATAGGGAAAAAGAATCTTCTCGGGCGGGACTCGAACCCGCAGTCTTTCCCTTACAGGGGGAATGCCTGACCAATTCGGCTACCGAGACACGCCCGATATGATTCAAATTTCCCATCTCATACGTCTTTAAGGCGACGTGGCGTCATCTACCGATTTTCTTACGAACTATCGGAATCAATGAATGATGTTACAATCATTTTTAAACATTGATTTTTGATAACTGCGCCCAAACAATTGAAGGATTTTTTACAGCATTCAACAGGTTCGAGTCCCGCCCGAGAAGATTCTTTTTTCCTATGTATTCGATTTGTATAGTTAGCATACTTAATGCTGTAAAAATTCCTTCAATTGTTTGGGCGCAGTTATCAAAAATCAATGTTTAAAAATGATTGTAACATCATTCATTGATTCCGATAGTTCGTAAGAAAATCGGTAGATGACGCCACGTCGCCTTAAAGACGTATGAGATGGGAAATTTGAATCATATCGGGCGTGTCTCGGTAGCCGAATTGGTCAGGCATTCCCCCTGTAAGGGAAAGACTGCGGGTTCGAGTCCCGCCCGAGAAGATTCTTTTTCCCTATGTATTCGATTTGTATAGTTAGCATACTTAATGCTGTAAAAATTCCTTCAACAGTTATCCATTGTTGGTTTTTTTTTCAGTTGTAAGTTTATCAAGTTTGTTTATAAATTGGTTTGTGGATTTAGCATTTACAACATCTTCTGGCAATTTGTTCCAAGCCTCCACCACCCTGTTGCTCAAAAAGTGCTTTCTTGGGTTGTTATTTGCTCTCGTCTTGGAAAGTTTGAAATTGTGGCCCCTTAAACTTGGGTTTTGTGTGGGTTGAAATATTTTGTCAAACGTCTGTATGTCATAGTGGCCGTTCAGGATTTTAAATGTTTCTATTAAGTCCCCACGCTCTCTGCGTTCTTTAAGGGTAGTAAGTTTCAGTTTAGTTAATCTCTCCTCATAAGACAAGTTTTTCAGTTGTTTGGGCAGCTTAGTAAATTTGCGTTGCACTTTTTCCAGTAGGTCTATATCCTTCGCAAAATACGGGCTCCACACCTGGAACGCATACTCCAACAAGGGCCTGACATAGGTTTTTATGAATTTTTAAAACCATATGTAGAGTCAACATACCAAACGCTTTCCTTATGAGGTATACAAAGCTGTTGGCTCTCTTCACAATGTTCTCAATGTGATCCGCCCATTTGAGATCCTCAGTGATTTTGATTCCTAAGGGAACGTTCATATCTGACGGAACTTGCGCCAGAACAGACAAATGTATAGAAAAACACTTGACCGTTCACACTCGACGCACTAACGTAACATCGGTTGAGTGTGAACGGTCAAGTGTTTTTCTATACATTTGTCTGTTCTGGCGTTACGCGACCGATAATACGCGACGCAAGTTCCGTCAGATATGAACGTTCCCTTTGTCTGTTTGTGTTTTGACCTCTTTTAGCTCAACATTGTGTAGATAGCATTTTGACCTCTTTTAGCTCAACATTTCTAATTTCGCACGTACAATGGCCCAAAAAGAGAGGCTAAGTACGGAAAAAAGAGTCCCCTATCCTATCCTATCCTATCCTACTAATATTATAAACAAGAAAGTCCGTAAGTATGGATGGATGAATTGATGGATTTTTGTTACTCTTACGCGTCTAAACGGCTGGAGCCACTTCAATAAAATTTGGTATGGGGTTAGCATTAGTGGATTAACACAGAGGCTATGTTTGGTCGCAACGTTACTAGCTGACCCAGCAAACTTCATACTGTTATTTTTTTACATGCCTGTGACCCTACCCGAGTAGAACTTAGGTTCCGTTCGCGCTACACCTTATGTAACGTTTTTTCTTTCATACAACCCCTTGCCAAACAATAACGAACACGATATAAAAACGATTTATCCAATTTGATGAAGTCGTTCGGAAGTTATGCGTGCACGCATTTGGGGGTTCGTTTTAATTTATATAGATTGTTATTGGCACAGAGTTTATAATGTCAATAAAATGAAACCATTTTCAATGAATTTTGAAGATCGTCCTAATTTCGTTAATACATTGTAATGGATTTTTCAGTGGCTTTTACCCATAGAATGGATTATTACCTACAATAATTATGAGGTGATCCTCTAATTGATGACAGATCGAATTGTGTATGTGTAGTAAAAGAAATAGGTAGTGGTAGGTATGGCTAATTGATGTGTGACCGATACATAGAGGTTATAGGGGTGACATGTATAATAAAAATGATAAAGTCAAACAAAAACAAAACAAACTAACCTGAGATATTATCTGACCCCTTTATATTGTCATTGGTAATAAAACTTTTTAGAACATCGTTGATATTGAATTCCTGCGAGTCGTTTGGTCTACTACTTATCACTTCTATTTTGTTGGCTGAAATTTAAATATTCAAATTACTGTTTACAGTAATTTTTTTACATCATCAAGATACTGTTAACAGTCAAAATCTGTGCTCTTGTGAAATCTAAACCCACATCAGCTGAGGGCATCAATTGTATAAGGAGTTCTTCACAGTTCACAGCCAAAAAAAAAAAAAAAAAAAAAAAGCGTGAGTAGACGGTGGATTTCAATTGATTAATAATATTATTATATAGGTATTATATAAGTATTTGAGAATCAAATTTGTAAGAAATGTATTATAAAACTTTGTAAACTCAAAAATTCATCCTTAAATTCATGATGGCGGATAACGCAACGAATCCAATACTACGCAGAAATAAATTTGCAGCTACTGACCTCACCCAACGAATTCCAAACGAACATTGCTACTTACAATTTTTCCCGTGTCAAATCCTAATTCTATTGGGCGGTATAGTCACTATCGAAAACTTTCATAAAAATAAAATAATACTGTTGTTTAAAACTCACCATTGCTATTAAGAATTTCAGTACTATCGTTAAACAACGACATAGGGTTCTCTGACAGGAAAGACGAGAGTCCGAAGTTGTATAGAGATCCATCAGCTGCCAGTGACGTGTTGAAAGTCTGATCGATGTTGTAGCCAACTGTAAATGCATGAAGGAAGGACATGTTAAATATTGCTGCAGAGTAACAATTACACCTTGGCAAAAAAAGCCGTGAAATGGAACTAAAATATTTCATCACTGGCAACAATCTTTCTGTCAGTTGTCAATCACGTCAAATTCGACGACCTCACAGAGGCGAAACTCTTGTACGACTGTTTCTTTATAAAAGACATGAGACGCACATGCGCACAAGTCTGAGCGGCATACAAAGTTCACAAAGTTTGACTTTGATATACACCGAAATGTCAAATATTTTATAGTTCCAAAGTATCTGGTCTTTGTAGCGGTTTGACCAATAATTTGGCTTGAAACATTTTGATACTTTGCTACTTGTATTATAATTTCTTTGTGATGATGATCATGATATGTCTAGTTGTAGTTATCAATTTTCTATCGATATTATTGTATATTTAGTAAAGCTATGACGCATTTTAGGTTTACTTTCATTTAGTTTCTCGATTGTTTTAGTTGGTTTTTAATAAATTGTTCCTATTTTGGTAGTTATATAGATAGATAAATCACAGAATGTCTGATGAGTCCTGATCATGTTGCCTAAAAATCAAATTGACTACGAAGCAAAATGCCTAAAGGTCAAGTCTAAAAAGCTAAATCCCAAATTACCTTAAACTCAGTATGCCCAAACAGCAAGTTGGCTAAAAATTATGAAGCCTATATAGCAAAAAGCTTACGAAGCAAATTGCCTAAAATTAATCATGTCTAAACATGTCTAAGAACCAGAAAGCCTACCGAGAAAAATGCCTAAAATAATAACAAAGTCGGCTTTTGACTATGGGATATATGAATATTACATCTTGAGATAGAATATTTTATTGCTCGTCATACATTTAAAAAAGTGGTAATTTTACGTTTAAGTCATTTTATAACGTAGTCATTTCAAGTTTAGTCTTTCTAGTAGGCTAGTCTATTTACTCTAACGGCATTCTGAAAATAAGTCGTTTAGCGATTTAGGCATTTTGCTTCATAGGCGAATTAAAAATTAGTCACTCTTTCTTGGTGGCAATTTGCTTTTTAGGTAATATGATCAGGAAAGTTAAATAAATACCTAAACATGTCTACTGCTATGTATGAAATATAAATTAAAAATTTCTTTTATTTTCATTGTTTATTATGGTATGTATAGTTCCTGTGCATTGTTTAAAAATTTTAAAAAAAAATCCCCTCAATTTAAAAGTATCAAGATAGTTTAATCCAATTTCCCCAGTATTGCACTTTACAATTTTCTAATTTGCTATTTGCCACGAGATTCTGGTACACCTATATAGTAGGTACACTTAATAATATTTTTTTAATAATAAATTTTGTATAAATAGATTTCAATCGAAGGATGAAAACCGTTTTTGTCCTTGTATATAGGGTGGCTATGTACACGATAGTGGCGCCGTCATTATTTTCACGACTTTTTTGCCAAGCTATACAGTATTAAAATCGATTTAGGAAGGAAAAAAATATGATCTTTTTCTTTATAAAGGACATGTCAAATAGACTTCACCTCGCCTGATAGCAAGCTAAAGGCGAAGTCTCTGAAAGAGGGTAACCGTCGCATCGTAATCATGTACTATGTTGTATATAATAGTGGTGGCACTCAGCTTGACGGCCTCATCAGATGTCTTTTCACGCCCCGCTTAAAGGACCCGTGACTTTAGGAAGAAGGAAACACGTGAGCTGGCAGGGAGTTCCATGTCTTAATGGTGCGACGCTTGGTTCGAAATCGGTCCAGGCGGGATTTGAACCCGTGATCCTTCTCTTAGAGCAAGGCTGCCCAACACCAGGACGAATTTTAAGTGGCCCGCGCTAGCCACCGCAAGCGACAAAAAACAATTTCATTAGTGTGGCGTAACTGCAAACGCTCACCGAGTGTCCGACGTGGGAGACGCCGAGGCGATAGTTACGAGTAGTAGTGGCCCTGGGAGTGGGAGTTCTCTCGCTCACCGTCTTGCACATGGCGATGGTATACTGCACGAGTACTGGGGTGCCGCCTCCTTCTGCGAGCTTCTTCTCGAGATGGTGACGGCGGGGTAGGGAATGGAGGCGACTCGCAACTCGTACAACCCGCGATGAAGAGAGGCGACTCGGGCGTCGCAGGTCGCGGAAGGACCTCCGTCACCTATGAGCGCGGGCCTGCGGTTGACGGGTGGAGGCACATGTCACCCTAGCAGGAGCAGGCCGCGGGCCTCACTATACCCACGGGGGCTAGATGGGGACTCCATGGTATTCACGTCCGAAGAGGGCCAGCGCCAAAGGGATGGTCGTGGCTTGGCCGGGTGTAAGAGGTATGTCTCAATCTGATCTCTGGCAACCTACGACGCGCAAGCGGCGTGCGTTTTAGTTCATGTCCCATACATTATTCCTTTAACTTGAAACTTATTCCCATACATTTTTTTTCTTGTTGCCACATTAATACTTCCAGATGATTTTGCTATCGAAACTGTGCCCAAATTCTTTTTATCCGAAACGACTATAAAATCACCCTGTATATCCGTCTTTAAGGCGACGTTGGAGCCACCTTCCGACGTTCTTACGAGCTATGCTATTGGAACCAATAAATAATTTTTCAATCATTTTTAAACATTGATTTTTGATTACTCCACCCAAATATTTGAATGAAATTTTAAAGCATTTAGCATGCTAATTTATTCATTAATTACAGTATTCGATTTTATGCTCTATATATGATACCCAAATATTTGAATGAAATTTTAAAGCATTTAGCATGCTAATTTATTCATTAATTACAGTATTCGATTTTATGCTTGTCTGATTGCAAGGAAAATGCTCCTATGACCGTAGAACAATTCCTAGCTCCTAGGGTTGAAAAGTAAAAAACGAAATACTATATCCGAAAAATCCGGCAAACCATTCAAAAACAATAAGCCGACCTGCGAACTATGGATCATCACGCTGCATCATGCAACTGAGAAATCGCTATGAGGATGATGATGTGAGATTATGTTAACCTCAGGCTCAAAGGACTCGCGTCTTCGGTTAATTATTTTTTTCCCTATGTATTCGATTTGTATAGTTAGCATACTTAATGCTGTAAAAATTCATTCAATTGTTTGGGCGGAGTTATCAAATATCAATGTTTAAAAATGATTTTAACATTATTCATTGATTCCGATAGTTCGTAAGAAAATCGGTAGATGACTCCACCGTCGCCTTAAAGACGTATAAGATGGGAAATTTGAATCACATCGGGCGTGTCTCGGTAGCCGAGTCTGTCAAGGCATTCCCCCTGTAAGGGAAAGACTGCGGGTTCGAGTTCCGCCCGAGATAATTCTTCTTTTTCCCTATGTATTCGATTTGTATACTTAGCATACTTAATGCTGTAAAAATTCATTCAATAAATTTTTTCTTTGGTTAATCTTATGGGGGCCACACACCAAAACAGCGGGCAGCAAGCGCAATGCCAAATTGCTAGGAAAAATATTTCTTGACAAGAGATTGCAGTGTACTTGCAGCACGCTGCTTTAGCGTGTGGCCCTCCTTAATTTTGTTCAACAGTGCAGATGTGAGAACTCTTCCTCACTATACCGTTGTTAATGATGTTCGCCGGTATCTAATTAGAAAAAGTAGAAATAGCACTTACTGTCTTCCTCGTCGCTGAGCGTGAGCGAGACAGGCGCAGGCAGATCCAAGTCCTCGTCAGGGCCGGGAGAGGGCACGTCCTCATCGCGCCGCGGGGGCGACGGCGCCGCCGGCAACGTGGTAACCAGTTCATCTAACTTGCGCTTCAACGCGCGCACTCGGGCTCCGAAGTTTTTGTACGCCTGTGAATATAACAGATTTTTCAACGATTAGTATATGCAAAGCTGGATAAATATTCATTAAACCATTTATATGGCCCTATCAGTTTTTTACAAAGTATCGCATAGTTTCTTTGAAAAGTTCGCTAGTGTGTTTGTATTACTAGTACTAACCACACTCAATAATGCTTTTAATATTCATGTAAGCGGTGAACATAAATAAAAAAAAATACAAGTTTTGTGTAAGACAGACTTCAAATCACAGACCTTTAAAGCCAGGTTTCTAACTTTTTATAGTGAAATACTGCAACAATAACATGAAAATAGATGCTAGTAAAAACATTTAATTCATGTAAATCAAAGCAGCAGGTTTCATCATGGGGAGATAATAGAGCAAACAATTGATCAGGTTCAAAGTTAATAACACCATATAAATCGCAAAACATTCCTTTTATTTCAATGATTAACCATCGCGTAAACTGTAGAAAGTATCGTGTTTGCAAATAAATGCATTACAATACAAATACGCAGAGCTGGAGCACCCCGCACTGGGGAACTCCACAAAGTTAATCACAAATAATATATAATATAGTAGAATTAAGAGTGGGTATAAAGAAAAATTGCCGATCATTGATTTGATTTTTATACCCGAAAGTAAGCAAATGAGCTGGTTTTTTTTTAATAGAAAATACGTTATATCTGAAAGGGAGGGGAATTTGGTGAAAACATAAAATAACAATATTTTATCGATAGAATAAAATCACAAAGTTATGCCTACATTTTTATTACAATTAATTTAATTTCAAGATTATTCATATAACTGGGTCAATTTTTAAGTACAAAGTATAAAATTATAAAACCAAGTGACTCAATTATTCACTTTGTAAAAATTATCTGGAATTTACGAGTAATTGAAAAAAAAACGAATGCGGCGCTTACGACGTTCGTATTCCGCGCATAACGGTCTCTTGCTATTGCACCTAACCCGACGTGCCGGCCATCTGTTGTTTCATCAATTTCAATTAGTCGGGATCGCCCCGTTGAGACGAGAGGACTGTTTTTCTGATTTTCGTGTCGAGTAGTTCGTCGAAATTATGAGAAATAAAAAAATCATAAGAAACACTCTAAAAGATAATATAAAAAACTAAGAATTCAAGTCATAGTTAATTGTCGAAGGTAATATTTCTTTATCTTCTTTAGTTTGTTACTAAGTATCATCCGTTGCTAGGTAGCCCAGGTATAGTAGGTATACCACCTCACGTTTTATTGTAAGTATGTAATGTTATTTTTATAGCACTAATATAATTATATTATGCGAAAGTACTTATACATATTATCAATTTTAATGCATTTCAGAGTTGCTTTAGCTCATAATATAACACATGCTAATGAATCCGATCCGGTCGATGTCGGGCAAAATGACAAAATGGCCTCTTAATATCCACATTATT
Organism: Eilema sororculum; assembly: GCA_914829495.1. Taxonomy (NCBI): domain Eukaryota; kingdom Metazoa; phylum Arthropoda; class Insecta; order Lepidoptera; family Erebidae; genus Eilema; species Eilema sororculum. The sequence goes on from OU618532.1 coordinate 9,897,803, forward strand.
GCCGTCATATTCATAGAATAGCTTCAGCTCTTTTTGTATTTTCAAATAAAGATAAAATCATATTTTTTCAAATTAAATTTGCACACTGTGATCGTCTACTTTTATGAACTGAAATTACTATCTTTAGGTTACCAATTTAAGTATGAAATAAAAATTTATAACAAAAAATCGGTATACCTTATTCTTATCTACCTATAAAATAATTAAAAGTATATTATATGTGAGCATTTTTAATTATTTTTCTAATAAATATTTCCATAACTTACTTTTTCGTATTATTTATGCACTACCTTTAAAATTATTCCGTGAATCGTCAGAGCACTTAGGGAGATTTTATCTAAAATACAACAAATCAAAACTAACAATACAGTGAAAATTTATTACATTTTATATCGTATTAAAAATGTCTTTGAAATATGCATTCAATTTTTAATGATTTACCAGCACTATATTTTAAGCTGGTATGATTATTTTACAAATCCTACTCATTTTATCTATCACCAAAAATAAATTTATTGTGTGTTCAAAGTATACACAGATAATGATCCAGCTCGTATTTTGACTATTTTATCTGAATATTTTGGGTATACTGTTCGCCTGCGTACTAAACACGGCGGTTAGCTGCCACACAAAATACGGCGGTCTTACCGGAGCGACGACAGAAGAGAGCGGGACGTATAAAGTGTGCGGGTGAAATCTGACTTTTGTCTAGCTTTATGCGCGCTCTTAAGAAACCTCCTCCCTTTTGAAGTCAATTATAAATACAATATTGTACATAATTATTATAAAATAAATAATGTATACGTAATAATACTAGCTGTTGACCCCGGCTCTACCCGGGTGGATGTCGATCACATAGCCTATGTCCTTTCTCAAGGTCATATACCAATTTCGTCATAATCGGTTCAAAAGTTTAGGCGTGAAAGCGTAACAGAGAGTTACTTTCGCATTTATAATATTAGGATTTAAAGAAAGAAGAAAGAGGCAAATGGTGGAGTCGCCGAATCGGAATCGCAATTAAGTCGCTTATGTGCATCATGCTAGGCTAGGCTAACTGTAGACTGCAGACTGTTATTAATTTTCTTAGACAATAAATTAGCTACTGCATTAAACCTACGCTCAGCCGCATAGCCGAATATGAAGGAAACGCAATTATAAACAACTATGTTCTGATAGCATTTTTCGTGCGGAATTCCCCATGGATACCTCCCCCCGGAGCCGAAAGAGGAACCTCCACTTTCGTGTGTCTGTCGGACTCAAACCGTCTAAAACCGCACGACAACTGAGACTTCAACATATCCCTCGCACCGCAGCTGACCCAGGTCCCTCCCTTGCGGTCTGGCCTTCCTCGAGAGGGGGGACAACGGTCTCCCCGACTCGCCCCTGGAATGGGGAGGCGCGCTTGTGTCTCTTAACCAAATGTCATTCAGATCTGTTCTGCTATTCGAGCAGGCATGACATATCCAGCCGCACCTTGACATTTAAAATAGTATTAAGATACAAACAATATGACTTACATAAGCAACAACTTTGACTTCACCCCTTTGCGTTGAATAGTATTGGGATGCAGATGTAAGCAATGCCAATAAAGCTTCCCTAGCAACAATTTCACGTTGTAACGCTTGTGTATATTTCTCCACACAGCCAATACCTTCATTCAATTCCTTTTCGACGTCATCTTTGTTGCTTCTGTCTGAAATATTAATTAATAGGTGAAGTGAGATTGCACTGTCCTTCAACAAGTATGAACTGTGACATAGACACATCAGCTCAATGCTGCTCATCTATAATCAAATAAATAAAATAAAAAAATATCTTTTAGGTTAAACTGCCCCATTCTTGAGTTTTGAAGACTAGATAAATAGCAGTCCAAATTTGCAAAGGATAGAAACAGGGATGGTTAGAAACTATTGGAGGAAATACCTTTGCCAAGGGGCAAATAGTGTTTTTGGATATTGAAATGACTTAAGGCTTAAGCATGATTATATGTATGTATGTAAGACTTTCTATTCATGACTAAACTATTACTTCCTTACTTACTGCCAGCAGGGGAATTACTGGGATTGCTTTAGAATCGTGCCAATCGAATTAAGAGGGGAGAGTGGGAGAGGAGGGAGGGGGGGATGATGGGATGATTTGATGGGGGATTTTTATTAATTATTGTAATATTAAATAATAAAAGCGATAATATATATTCAAATGGTAAAATTATTAACATAAACTATATTTAGAATGTATAAAAATAATAATATAGCGTTTTATCACACATTACTCCGTTCCGTTGCACGAAACTTTAAGCAGCCCTTAAATAAAAACCACGCATCTCCGCAGGGGAGAGGGGTATTTTTGAGAAGGGGAGACCAACCCCTATCTAACACAACCCCTAACAATCCCGAATTCGATTGGCACGATTCTAATGCCAACCCGGTGAATTGATTATTCTTTCGTCATTTGGACACACCAAGGTTTCTATGTATGTCCACATAGTGAAATATTTGTCCAACTTCGATTTGTTTCGGCAAGGCTTCCACCTGGGACTACAAGATCCATTAATTTAGCCTATTACTATAATGCTATTGATAACTCAATTTCAATGAAATTACAAACCCTTTAAACTTGCACGCAGGGCATCAGCATCAGAGAGCTCCAAGTGACTATCATGAATTGCTTTAAGCTTCACATCAGTATCAGCTTCCAGGACTGAGCACTGCTTTATTTTATTTACTAATTGTTGTGGCTGAAAATTCAAAGAAATTTCACTTTTACATGTTTACTTGTACTAGGTGGCTAACAGTAAATGATGAGTTACTATGAATGAAGGAATTATAGTTTTAGATTTACTCTATAGAATGTTTTAATCTCACCTGGAACTCCAAAGGATCATCATCCCCAGTCTTCACTTTTGCTCCTGCACTCAACAAGCCCGTTAGATCTGACAAGAATTCCTCGTCATACACTTGTCTTTGTTCCCATATCTTAAATATCCTCACAATTTTAGGTCTTACTTTATCATCTCTGAAAATATTAACAAAAATTCAAAATTAGTTTCTTTTGATCATCCTGTATTAGTTATTTGTGGTAGTTGCAGCACAGAATAGTTAAGGACAGAAGTTGCACTCCTTTGATATTGAAGAAAGCCGCCGTTTCCGATCACCGCCGCGCCGTAACAAAGGGCGATGCCTAAATAATTTCGTAGGTATCGCCGTTTGTTCACAACAAACAACGCCGCCAAATGACCTACACACACAAACACTGGTAACTGATCTCATGCTACGTTTACACGCTTGCCAAGCCTTGCCAAACGGCAAACAGCCCCAAGGCATCACAAATCTTGATTGGCGGGCACCAAACTTGTCACGGCAATTGCATTTGGTTTAACGTACTTTTATTTGAAATGCAAGCAAAGTGAAACAAAAAAAGGAAAGTGCTTGCGAAAAGTACTTTTTTAATTTTTAATTCCTTCACTTCCGATAAGTTCAACAAGGCGAATCCATGCATCTGCTTGTTTCTTCTTATCTTTATGATTTGCATCTTTCGGATTCCAGATGCAGGATTCAAAATCAGTAGGGTCATTACTCGCGCTGACATGATAAGGTATTAGAAATCGTACGTGAGGCGGTAAGTTTGGCGGTAGCTAGAGCGAAAAAGGGTTTAACCACAAACCAAAGAAATGACGTCGCGTTTGTAAAGGAAGGCTGCTCAAAAAAGACAAATCAAAAGCCGTACTCAATTTTGATAGCAGCCGCTGACTGGACATTACTCGCAGATTCGTATGAGAAACACTATAAAATACCGGAGGATGTTTGTGCCTCGTCATCCAGACCCGATATATTCCTATTTTCAAAACAGCAAAAGCTTGCAGTACTAGTAGAACTCACAGTACCGTGGGAAACTAACATACCTAAAGACCACGCTATAAAAATAAACAAATACTTTGACCTGACCAACGAGTTAACCAAAAATGGCTATGTGGTTAAACTCTACGCCGTGGAAGTAGGAGCAAGGGGAATTCCAGCTAAATCCCTGTATAACTTATTTAAAGACCTCGGATTGCCAAGAGCTTCAGTAAGCTCTTTACTCAAACGAATATCTAAAACGGCGTTGATAGGATCTTACCAAATTTGGATAGGTAGAGGGGGGAACACGACTGACGGTGGAGGTGAGCGCTGATGCATCACAAGGTGGCCACCCTAAACCTACACCTGGGTCGCAAGTCCCAGGCGCCGTCACAGTGTTCCTCTCTGTACCACGCCATGGACCCGGCGACCGCACGGTGAATCCATGGAATGCTAAGAACCGGATCTCTGGTAATGCTCCAGAAACGAAAGACTCTCCTCATTCGACCAGCCACTCATTTTTTATTTTTTAAGCACGAATAAGCTACTAAACGTGGACCAACGTGTAAATGCGTCGCAAACGTTTGCCGCAAACGCCCTTTGATCTGCGTCAAAAAACCGACACTCGTCTGGATCGGAGGCAAGCACCAACAAGCTCACGCAGGCCAAGCCAAACGCCTTCTTTACACGCTTGTGATTGTCGAGACTTGCTAAGGCTTGACAAGCGTGTAAACGTAGCATCACAAAATCGGCCACAAAATTGTCTAGGTATACCTACGCAAGTCGCATCACCCGTGCGCCCGCAAGCGCGGGCCGGCCGTGACTGCGGTAGGTACTTATCTCCGTAGTGTGGGCGAGTAACAGACGCCTGGTTGCAGTCTTACCAACATGAGGTTGAAATTAGCAGCCACAACCTAAATCAATATAAGTAGTAGCATTAGCAATATGAAAATGATGATGGTCACAAACTTGCGTAAGTTTTCTGAGACCTTCTTGTAATATGAATATCTGTTTAACTGCCATCATTTTGATGCCAATAGTGGCTGCCAATTTCAGCATCATCTTAACAACAGAGATAATTTTCATGTGTAACTTGCATACTCTCTACTCACTACTCTCAGTTTCTGAGATCAACTTAGAAAATTGTTGAAATCTACTTGGAAAATCAATGTAATTGGCATCTCCAGATTGGCGTCATTTTATGTTAATATAATCTTGATATAGTAGTAGGAATTTAAATTTTAAATTACTGTATGGGTGGATGGTTACTTTTTCACTCAATGTAATGTTTAATTTATAAAATGCAAATGTATTCTAGTAAATATATATATATAGGTGGAAAAGAAAAAAATATATATATAAGGAATCTTGTCTTCTTGTCTGTGCGTACTCTTTCTTTCTTATGATTATTTACTTTGTATGTGTATTATATTGTAATGAATATTTACAGTTTGTAATATGTTATGGAACTCTTAAGTCTTTAAGTATCTATTGATCTACTGTGTAAAAAAAAATTGTATGTGACTGTTTGTTTCCTAAATAAATGAAAATAAAAAATAAATAAAATGTAGGTAATGTTTTGAACATTAGATAAATATATAACATAATTGACTAAGCTCTCAGCTATTTCAGTATAAATTTTTCACATTTTTTGAGAAAATAGTTCCAGTTCTTAATGTTTCAAATTATAGCTTGACCCATAACTTTTAAATGTTTAAATTGTCAACTTACCTGACCAAAGGAGTAGCTTTTTGCAGGTTGAGACCCCAACTCTCAACAAAATCATAGTTCTTTCTTTTACTGTACTGTATAACATCATTGGCAAGATAGAAGAGGACTAACCGCTGTTCAACTTTTACCCTCTTCAACACATTCAACCAACTTTGGACAATTTTCTTGTGGTGTGCCTTTTGCTTTAAACACCAAGATGACAAGCCTTGAATACTCTCTTGAGTATCCTTCAAATGCATCAGCCGCTTCTCAAAAGCTAAAGTGTTGAATTCATCACTCTCACCCATTGTTTTGTAAATAAAATTGATCACTGACACATAATTCCTTTTAAACGGTTACGAATACAGCTGTGCAAGTGCACAGGATACCGAATAAACACAATCACTAATATGTTATTGCACTAATCAACACAATATCACTATTTGAACAAGTAAATGCCGAGAAAAACCGCGTTGCACGCAGAGAAAAACAAATTAACAGAGATCTATATTGCACTAGCGAGCATTAGTATTACTGATTGTATGAACCTGTAAGATTATAACAGTTTAATACAATTAAAACATAATGTTTAAATGACTAATTGGAAAGAAATACAGAGAAAATAAAAATATTACGGAATTATCTTCCAAAGACAACAACCGCCATTTTCAATCGCTTAGCAATTTTTTTTACAGAATTCGGCGCCAAGTGGCAAAGGCACTTTTCGTGCAGCCGAGCTGTCATATCATAGACAGTAAGTTAAAATCAAAATATGCTAAATCCTAAAAATATTTCATTATTCTAAGGTTAGAAATCTCACTGATTTCTGGATTATAGCATAAAATACTTGCACTTATAATCTTCGTTTAAGTTCAGAAATTAAAATATGTACAAGTGCTGTTTTTGATAAATTTCGACGATCAAACTTGAGATTCTATTCATATTTACTCGGCCATTAAAATTATAATTTGGATGTCAAAACCAGTGAAATTCGAATAAACCTATTAATAGTTGTCCAAAAACCAAAATGGTCCTTCAATACAAAGTCACGAGGGTCACGATCACATTAATTCACTTTAAAACAAAATACACTTTAAAACCAATTGTTGAGATTCTACGCCTGTAGTTGATGTTTATACTACTCTTATCAGATCGGTTCTACTTACATGTTTATTGGCGGTGTGACTATCAGGAAAAAAAATCCTTTTAGTCACACTGGTGTGACTAAGAGTCGGGCATGGTTTCTTCTACTATCATACACATATACTACTGAGAGTGCGGTACTCTTCTCCTCGCCTTCCAAATTAAATACTAGTGTTACTAGTAACACCTGAAGACATCCAGTTCTTCGCCACATAAAGGATCGAAAAGCTGCCGGCTAGAAGTCCAAGAGGCCGGAGACCGACCGCCTAGAAGGCGTGCATGGAATATTTTTTTTTTATTATAACTATGATTTTACAAACTATATAGCATTTTAAACCTGAAGTCCACTTACATCTGTACACAGCAATTCTGTTGACTTCAGTGCCAGTTTAACTATTATTTAGCTATAAATATAAGTAAGTTACGACTGAGTTTAATGACAAAATAAATAAACAAAAAAAAAATAGTCCTTATTCTAGCTGAAGGCCCTCACCACGCAAAATCCTTTTAAATTCAACAAAACTATTGTGAAATATATCCGCACGAGACCATACAGAATTATAGTACCTGCACATTTGAGCAAGTGGATCATTACCCCACATCTGCTGCAATTCTTCGTTAGCTACATGGAAGACAGACAACAGTATGTGGACTATAATGGGTGCGAATCCGAGCCCTACTTCACCAGGTTCGGCGTGAGTCAGGGTAGCAATTTAGGGCCTCTGCAATTCATCATTATGGTAAACACTTTACCGGAAGTTGTTAGACATGGATCATGTTTACTGTATGCGGATGTCCTTAAATTGCTCCTGGAAGTGAGGGACAAATCAGATTGCGAACGTCTGCAAGAAGATATTAATCGGGTGGTAGAGTGGAGTCAGGAAAATAAACTCTTCTTAAATGCCTCAAAATGCTCGGTAATGACGTTCTCTCGTGCGCGTTCCTTTATAGAGTTCGAGTATAAGGTTGAAGAGACACCCATGCAGCGGACATCACAAGTGCGCGATCTAGGGGTACACTTCACTTCAACGTTATTATTTAGAGAGCATATTATTGAAATATGTAAAAAGGCCTATAGGAAACTAGATTTTGTACTAAGACAATCACAGGGCTTCACAAATATTACCACTCTAAGGGCGTTATATGACGCATTAGTTCGTAGTCACCTAGAACATAGTGCAGCCATATGGTCCCCGCATGAAGAGAAGTACAAAGTGATGTTGGAGCGTGTCCAAAATAAATTCACACGTCACTTGTACTGTAAGCTGTACGGGGTTTACCCATTCTACCCGCTAATGTACCCTACACTCTTTGTACTGGGTATGGTAGGGTACAATCAGCTCAGGGTGCGGCGGGACTTTATGCTCGCTGAATACTTAGTGAAGGTTCTGCGTGGAGTTGCCCACAACCCTGGAGTTCTGTGTCACATGAGCCTCGCCGTGCCCGATCGGTACGTTTGGAGGCGACGACGCCCGCAGCTGCTCGCCGTACCTGTGGCCAGGACCGATCTACTGGCGAAAGCACCTCTTATGCGTAGTTTCCGGGTCATAAATGAGGTTCACCAGCAGATCGATATCTTCTCATGCAATAGGAGTGAATTCGCAAAGGTTCTTTTATTTATAATTGCCTACAAAGGTTACATGTCTATAATTTTTGGTTGTAACTTACCTTTTTTTTCTGTATTGTTATGTTTCTTGTTGTACCTATTATATGTTAATTTTATATATTAGATATAGTTTAGCTACGCTATCGAATTAGGTGACTACAATGTGTAATGATAGTGTAAGGTCTGTATAAATAAATTAATAAAATTCTGGGATACATTGTTGTTACTTGCAGGTATTGTAAATAATTGTGGGATACGCACAGAACGCGTTGGTATCTTGATGACTAATTTGTTTAGCAGATACCTGTCTAGTGAACCATTCACTATTCTATGCAGAATGCACAGGTCATTCATCCACCTCCTACTATCAAGACCACAGAACAGTTATAGGAGGTTAGAAAGGAAATAGTTCCTAATTTGTATTAGGACGCGTGTCGCCGCTTGTCTCCCACTCTTTAACTCCACTATAAAAAATAGACCAATACGACGTGATTTACGCACACAAATAAATCAGCACACTTAAATCACGAGTTTGCTATTAGTTGTCACACTAATGCAAATACTGCACTGGACGTGCACACGCACAAAAGCAATAAAAATTTCTCATACATGTTACGGTGACCAAAGGTCGATTTTCGATATCGATAAAACTTCCGTAATTTTGATACTATCTGAAGTTTTGGTACACAAGTCGCGTACTTCATAGAGTAAGCTCATTCTGCGTTAATAGTAACATCAACTAATGACATTCCCGGTCAGTGCAAATATTTGTACCTATGCATGAATATGGGTAATTGCATTGATCTGGTCGTGCCTCGGAGAACACGCTATGCCGTCGGTCCTGATTGCCATACGAAAACCTATGGCAGTTATTACGGGTAGTCAGGAGCCCTAAAATTTCCAACAACTCTGTCTGTCTGTCTGCAATGCTTCGATATCGCCAATAAGTTGTGAAGGTCAGAGGGCAGTCGCTTCACTGAAAATATCGAAGTTCAGCCAAACCCACATTTTTTTAATATCTGGATTTGTTGGAAACCTAAAATTAAATTATAAACGTGTTTTCAATATAAACGGCTGACATCAAACAAAATTTAACAATTATTATTGACTGTAATAAGCAAATGTATTTTGATTAAAATATTACTGATAATAACAATTTGTGCACGTACTTAATATCGACACTGTTTATAACGGATCATTTGCCCAACACTATCGATACGCATGGATATCGCGGCATTGCAAGCGTTGGCTCGGCACACGCGACTATCGCAAAGAACGCAATACACTGCGCGATTGCTCACGTAGTACACGATGGCACTCATGTATTGCAAGCAATGTATAATTTTGTATCAGTTTGCGATTATGTCGTTTTTGTCTACAAACTACATAATACTTTTGTAATAATTACAAATATTACTTGTATTTTAAGGTTTTTGGCCTTACCGATGAAAAGAAATCCCTTCTCGGGCTACACTACATAATTGGCTTCTTTTCCGACACGTCATTATAGCGCAAGACGGCATAATTCTTTTTTTTTCGAGGAGTTTCTTACGTTGTCACAATAAGAGCGCGACTGTTTAAATTTCGGTGGAATATGAGCATTGCTCATATGTGCGGCGCGCCTTCACCGCCCACAAGGCCCTTCTAACCTCCTTCAACTGTTCTGTGATCAAGATTCATAATCTGAAAGTGTTCAAGTCGCTGCTCATACAGATTTATTTTGCGCCTGAGACCATATTTTGAACATAAAGATCTAACAAACCGTCTTTGTATAGATTCTAATCTATCTGTATGTGTATTGTATATCGGGGCCCATATAGCTGAGCAGTACTCGACTATGGTTTACGAGGGGGTTGTACCTATAATACTATCAAGGACTCGGCATGTCTGAACGGTCGGGAGATTCTGAGGATAAAAGACAACATATGGTCATAGTGAGGTCTGAATGACATCTCAGAATCAAATATTACTCCCAAGTCGCGAATCACCTTAACTCTATCTAGATCCCCCTGGACATTATAGTTATAGGTATTTGATAGGAGTCCTACTTTTAGTAAATGTGATAATCTGACACTTCTTAATATTTAGGGCCATAGAATTTTCATCACACCAATTAGAAATAATATTGATATCAGATTGAAGGGCCTCGCAATATCGTCTGCATATGCCAGACATTCACTTCTAATTTTGCACAGCAAATCGTTCACGATTAACAAAAACAATAAAGGACCTAGATTTTACCCCTGGGGCAAATCCGATGTTGCTAAAAATGGTACAGTTTCATACCCACTAAGTGCGACGAGCTGCGTGCGGTTCAATAAGTAAGAGGTTACCCACTTGTGCAAGTTCCCATGTATTCCTACATGTTGAGCCTTAACAAGCAATGCAAAATGATCCACTCGATCGAACGCCTTGGAAAAGTCTGTATAAATAGAGTTCACCTGCTCTTTATCATTGAATGCCGAAGGTACATAAATAAGTGGTATAGGATAATAGATTAGAGTTGGTTGACCTTTCAGTTACAAATCCATGTTGTCGTGGGCTCAATACATGCCTGAGGTGGTTATACATGATACGGGCATAGATGAAGCCCTCAAATATCTTGGCAAATAGGCTTAGAATACAGATAGGTCTGTAGTTCAAGACATCACCCTTGTCTCCAGACTTATGCACCGGTGTGACCCTAGCTACCTTCCATAAGCTGGGAAATAAGCCCAAATAATATCATGTAAAGATTTCTCGAATATGAATAATAGCGGTGTTACGAGAGCAGTAGCACAAAAACGAACAAAAATAGGCGGAATACCATCAAAGCCACCACTCAGAGAGATCAACACTTTGTAACCTTTTTAACAGTTCTTCTCTGGTTATTCTCTGTATGAGCAGCGACTTGAACACTTTCAGATTATGAGTCTTGATCACAGAACAGTTAAAGAACTGTTCTGTGGTCTTGATAGGAGGTGGATGAATGACCTGTGCATTCTGCTAAGAATAGTGAATGGAGTAATTCGATGACGGAAAATTAGGACAGTAGGTAGGTACTTAATTATTTCTAGTACTGGAAGAGTAAAGTTACTAGTCTTAGACGTTTTATCGGACAGCACCAGAACCATCAGACAGCACCTGAGCAGCTTCCACGATGGTATAATATCGCACCGGTAACATTGCCTAAACCTTCAGCTATATCGTTACCTTCAGCTACATGTGTCATCGATATCGAGGGCAACGCAAGCTCGCATTGTCACCGCGTGGGCCAAGTGGCGTATAGACCCCACCGGTCAAAACTCAAAACTTAAGGGTTGGTATCAGTGGCGAAGGGTGAAAATTTTCAAAAGGCCTACCTAATTGTAAAAATCTTAACCACGGCTTCTCTTTGCAAAGCAAACCGGTAGGAATCGTGTTGTAGTAACCACTCGCCACTGGTTCGTAGGTACAATACAGGTCATTGAAACAAAATAAACACTGTAATTCTGCGAATTTATTCTGTAATCTACACAAAAATGCAACATTTATCAATATTCTGTATAAAAAATAAGTACAATAACAAATTTAACAACTACGACACAATACTTTTTAGAATGAAGCTTTTAGTTACTATAATTACGACCACATACCATGGACAACTAATATCTACATTTAATGACTTCTGAGAGTCGACTCGTGAAAAAATTGTCTCTCTAAGTATGGCTAGCAAAAAGATATTTTTTGTATGCTATGTTAATTCTATGATCTTTTAGTAGTTGCGAACTCCCACTAAAGGTATTTGATATAGGTATAACGTCGCCTCCACAGTGGGCTGCGCTATACTAGTCACTACATTTTTTTTTTATCTTAGTAGGTAATAGTTTACTGCAACTAACATAACACCTGCAGGCTTCCTAGTCTCGACATACCCTTTAAATTAAATCTTACAGTAGTAGTAGGTACACATTCCTACTCAATTGTACAGTGCCCTATCACAACTTGCTAGAAGTTTAGTTCATGTGACAGATTTAATTACTATTTCATTGGTTGAAGAGACTCCTTGCTGTTGTCACACGTATATCGAATCGTCACACGTAAGTATCCGTAATAAATATCTTATGTGCCTATATTACTATGAATGTATGTAGATATTAATCGTTCATGTAAATAAATATTTTGTACTGCAACATCTATAAAATGGAAGTGTTTGAAGAAATAAACTAACTAAACTAAAGATTAAGATATAAAACAGGCCAACTTGCACCAACTTTCTTGAATCTAGAATTATATACTATTTAATAATATAATGCCAGTTCTTCGTTGTTCACATATCAAGCCATAAACTTGTTATAAAAGGTACTTCTTACTGTGTAAATCCTACTTTAAATTTAACAGATGACCACTTCATTAAATCAAATTAATAAAAAAAATACCAAACCTAAGGCATAATAAAAATATTATAGAAGTATTTTCAGTCACAAATAAAGTATCACAAAGTTAAAGACCAATCACCTCGGTGTAAGAAATTAAATTAGTACACAGCAAGTCGAGACGTCACAATCTCTCCCAAAAATCCATAGACAAGAAAAAAGAGCAAGCAATTAATAGCTACCCGCATTAAATTACATTTTCGTCGTGTGATATTGAAGACGTATCTTTTATGCGTCGTCGCTCAGCCTCAGCCAGTGCTTCCATTTGAGAAGTAAATAACATAAATTGGTATACTCGTAGATGGAGGGAGATGATTATAATATAGAGTATCCTCGTATATAATTAAAATGTCTAAAAGTTAGTCAAGCTAATAATAGCTTTACTGAATAGAACTTAGTAAAAATAGATAGTCGAGAATGAAAATCCTTTATAAATAAATATAAAACAATGAAATATGAAACTGAAATAGATTTAGCCATTTCAGATTCATATTTCATTGTTATATTTTTAGTTTAGGGGCCTCGAAATTGGACGTCAAAGATACAATTTTATTATAATTATTATGCAGCAGGTGACTCTATGCCATGGAATTCTTTAAGTTCAAATATTATAACTTCTGTTAAAGTTTTAAACGCTAAGTACTATGTAAGTATGTACTTATTCACTCTTTATGTATTGGAAGTAGGTCCAGAATTGCTGTTGTTTTGATTAAAATCTAAATTGGGTTCTTGGCCTACACAATAGTTATGGCGTTGGAATACAAGTACTAGGATTCATATTCCTTAAGAGTAAATTACACTATCTGCTTCAAAGGAATTATATAGCCTAAAGTCAACCTGCATAGCTAACTTTTGAAGCAAAATATAACATTTTTAATGGTCATAGATATATCATCTGCTTCAATATTTCTCATATGAACTTCCAAAATTCAGAAATGTTTTTGACAGAAATCTTTCGAACTAAGTTAGGCACTAAGTATTATAGTAGGAGAGCTGGCACGAATTTTTGGGTAGGTATTTGAGGCAAGCTGAAAACTTGTCAGATACCTCTCCTATTATATCTCAACTCGGATTTGCAGACCTGGCTGGTGAGTAGCGGGGCTAAATCAACCCCTAAATTTTTTAAAATATTATTTTTTTTTCCCAAAAAATATATTTGAGGCACTACGCAATTTATATATGTTGCAGTGTAATACTTAATGAATACGAAAAAAAATAAGCCAGATAATTTAATCGGGGATTTAACATTGCCAGACGCGTGCAAAAATATTTTGCAAAAAATTATAAAAAATGTTTTTGAGGCAGCTTGAAATTTTAATGGAGTGTTATTTATAACTAAAAAGTAAGATTCCCAAAAAGACAGATCATTTCGGTGGGGCTTTCTACCTGCCAGGTGATCAAACAAATAATGAATAGGTACGAGCTTGTAGTGCTATAGACAAGCTGTAGTGTGAGAGAGAGCGCATAACGACAGCTGTCTTCGTTCTTGCTTGCCGCGTTACTATTGGCTCTGGCGAGGCCACGTGACTTACAATAACCCATGAGGTTTCTAGTCGGAATTTCGGAGTCGTTATTTTCAGTCGTATTATTCTACATGGTGTTGCACGTTTTAGAACTGAAATAATTTGAAAATGTCTAGTGAAGAGTTAGTTTGTGTTATTTGCAGAAAAAATGGTGCTATAGTGATTGCTTTTGTGGAGAAAACTCTCAAAAAAAGTCAGGAGGTATTACAGATCCGTAAACATCATAAGTTAAAATATTATGATATTGTTTTGCCAGTGACTCCTAACCTTACAGATGGTTATCACACTAGTTGTTATAAGAATTTTATAGCTTTGATGAAAAAACATATTGAAAATACTGTCATTGAATCCAATGTTTCTACTCTTACAAAAGGTATTGTATTAATTTTTTTTTTAAAATTAAATTAATTTTTAATTTAAATTTTGATTTAGAATACTGCCAGAGAAAAAAAAAACAATTTTTAGTTTTGAATGTAGGGGCAATAATATGAATCCTGTACAAAAATTTTTGGAACTAAAATTTTTGAAAGAATAATTATTTTTTAATTCTCTTCGAAAAATAAATTTTCCTGCGGAAATATCAAATATTTAAACAATTTATTACGTTCAAATTCGCATTAAAATTGGCAAAATAACTAATTTTTGAAAATAAAAAGAAATCGGAAAAAAATGTCCTTTTAACATCCATAAATCAATACAATCTCTTTTACGAAAAATGTTTTTAGTAGAAATTCAGAAAATTTTATATTTTTTACTCCGAAATTTTAAGTAGAAACCTCATGGGTTATTGTAAGTCACGTGGCTTCGTCAGGGCCAATAGTAACGCGGCAAGCAAGAACGAAGACAGCAGTCGTTATGCGCTCTCTCACACTACAGCTTGTCTATAGCACTACAGGCTCGTACCTATTCATTATTTGTTTGATCACCTGGCAGGTAGAAAGCCCCACCGAAATGATCTGTCTTTTTGGGAATCTTACTTTTTAGTTATAAATAACACTCCATTAAAATTTCAAGCTGCCTCAAAAACATTTTTTATAATTTTTTGCAAAATATTTTTGCACGCGTCTGGCAATGTTAAAACCCCGATTAAATTATCTGGCTTATTTTTTTTTCGTATTCATTAAGTATTAAACTGCAACATATATAAATTGCGTAGTGCCTCAAATATATTTTTTGGGAAAAAAAAATAATGTTTTTAAAAATTTAGGGGTTGATTTAGCCCCGCTACTCACCAGCCAGGTCTGCAATTCCGAGTTGGGATATAATAGGAGAGGTATCTGACAAGTTTTCAGCTTGCCTCAAGTACCTACCCAAAAATTCGTGCCAGCTCTCGGACTATTAAATTGACTCAAGCAGATGATATACACATGTACGTATCTAAAAATATCTTATAATAATTGCAACGCTAAAATATGTATACATGTTCTAAGTACTAATTAACATGTGAAAAGCTCAACTAAATCTATTTTTTCTATGCTAAAATACACTAAAAATAATTAGTTTTCCAATCACATGGCTTTTCAATTTCAGCTTGAGAAGCTTTTATAGCATCATTGTGCGCTCTGCTGCTGGGTAGTTAAATTAGAAAAAGCGTCTCGGCATACATTCCAGGCCATCACAGACAGTAGTTTCTTACACATACACAAGCCTGCTAGTGAATAGTCTACGCGCACTGGTTTAGCTAAGCCACAAATTAGACAGTGCGTCTGAGTAGATCCGATATTTTCATACATATATAAGGATTATTGTGTGTAAGCCGACGTTGTATATCTATTTATTTTATGGCTTTGCTGTGTGCATAAACACTTCCTTTCTATTGGGCTTTTCCCAACGCGACGCCATATTGATAATAGCGTATTATGAAAATAATCAGAAAATACTTTTTCAAACAAATACGTATGTAATGTTATTAATTGACAGCATTTATGATTTTAAATACAATTAAATTATATCATGAAAACAAATGAATCGGAGTCACAATGGATTACAAATGTTTCATAGTATTGATTAATATGTAATATATTATATTGAATGTATTACAATTTGAGTATTGTGGTATGGGAGTAGAACGATGAGGCACACTTTTGAATTAAATAAATTACTTAGATACCAATAAAATTACATAGCAAGTTACTTCTTTAAATGCTATATATCCCTGCTATATAGAATTGGCTGGCTATATTGAATCTCTTACTTGATATACTTGTTATTTCTGCATTTGAGATCATTCGCTGCCTAATGCGTGTGCACACCAGCGAGCGCCTGTTTTCAATAACGTGTAGACTCGTGCAAAATTTCACACGCACACAAATAGCATCCCAAAGTCAAAGGCCCGCCAGCGATTACGAAGCACAAAAAAAAAGATATCAAAATTAAAAGTGTGCCTGTCATTCTGAAACCGTAAAGTGCGTTATGCGTTCAATTACATGTCAGAGGATTCATAACAAAATGTCTCTGTCTATCTGTCTGTATGTTACGCTTTCAGGCCTAAACCACTGAACCGATTTTGATGAAATTTGGTATAGGCCTTGAGAACGGATGGTTCTATGGCTATGTTTAGTCGCGATAACCGAAATCCACGGAACTACGAGCAAAAGATAGTCTAATATATTTTTAAAACAAGAGCAAAGTAGTAAAGCAATAATATTTTTTACACCTTTCAACTATTTACTTTATAATTTGATATAATAATAATATACTCTTGTTGATAATTTGACATGTAACTAAACGCAACTATCCTAGTATGACAAGGAACGAATTAATCTAGCCGTGTTTAAGAAGGATTAGTGTAATGTAAACATTGATTACTAACTATCAATCCTATATACAGACTGGCCAGGAGACAAAATGTACATTTACCTCACCTAAATAACACTTCTAGCAACAAGCCCCTAAAACGTAAAAGGCGCCACGCCAACCTAACAATACTGTGATAATATAGTAATAGTGGTTCAAAATCAATTATCTCATATTAAATTAGAGGTAGATTCGACACTGGTACTTTTTAAACATTTTTTAAGTGTCTGGCAATTAATGACGTGTTTTTTAATAATATTCTGAAGGTAATACCAAAAAATCACACTTTATTATTTGATGAATTTAGATCAGTATTTTATACACCTTTAGTACCGTTTACCTGCCAAAGCCAGGGTAACGCAAACTTCATAATGGTCCATCGTTCTTACCTGCGTTGGGAGCATGCGCAAACAAGTTTACAGCTTTTATAAAATAACGAAGGTCTGGGGTTCACGGGCTCTTAGACTAACATGTAACTACTTCATTTTATTATAAGATATAGTTCAACCTGCACAAAGCTGCTGTTTTCAATGACAAACTTTGTAAAATTTCGTCTCCCGGCCAGATTTCTATGCAACAGAACGTTCACCGAAACCACGAGCAACTCCAAATTATTGTCTCACGATTGCTTGTGACAGAAGCTTAGAAACAACTATATTTTACGGACTTGCGGTACATGGACCCACGCGTCAAAATTATTTACAAACACAAGAATGGGACACCTGACTCCGTACACATTCTTATTTTGTATATATTTGTATACATTATGGGCATAATAAAGATGCATGTAAATGCAATGATTGGCAACTTGCGTCTCGTAATAAGAGACGTCAATAACAATGTAAAAAAAATGTATTATTATGTAATAACATTTGAATTTTGTATAAACACAGAGCAAACACAGAGAGGAGGTAAAAAGTTGACAGAGAGGAGGCTAATAACTGTGCGCAGGATAAAAAAAAATTCATAAAATATCAGACACACAGACATCCCAATTGATTGATTATTATTAAATATGATCACCATTTCACCAGATGGGCAGAACTTGTACACAAGTCTTGTGTCATACCAAAAGTATTTAACATTGAAAAATATCATCAAAACACGTAAAATACATCAAAAAGCCACCATTCACTACCTAGCGAGATGTATTTGATATCCATCTTACATCACACTGTCATCGTCTTTCAAAGTAGGTGCTTGAGTACTGTTCAAGGAATAATATTACATAATATGACAAGAGTAAAGTTGAAATTCATTAATAGAAAGTTCGTGTGGGAATAACCATTGCAACGAAGAGGAAATAAGTTAGTTAAATGTATTTAATTTCATACACATAGGGTTGTGGAAGTTATTCTCTAACCGCCTCCGCTGTTTCATACGTGCTACGCTTGCGAAAGCCGGTATGTTGTGCAAATCGCATGGATTCTTTTTGCACAGCTTTGTGCAAATAATCTGCACGAAATTATCTGAGTATTATTTGCACGAAAAGGGTCCCACACACGTACGTCACAGCCCAGGCTGTATAAGTAATATAATGAAATCACGCATTTAAAACGGTCTATATCAAAGGCGAGTAAACGATTACAAAAGGAGCTACCTTATAATACCGACAACTTAAAAATTGCCACTCAGGTATCTTTTTGTATGAAATTATATTCAATGATATAGTTGTAAGGTCAAGTTTTATGTACTTACAAGAGACAAAGTTTATGGACGGTGTATTTATAAATTTATCTATACCAAAGGACAAGGCTAATATCAGAAATAAAACATGGAATATCGTCGGGAAAGCTGGCACATAGATGAATCAGCCCAGTAATAATCATGTTACTGGGTTGTGAGGTCAATAGTCGGCTCATATCATATTACTTTAGTGTTCTCCAAAAGTGTACGGTATGCAAATCTTCAAAGTACTTGCACTATCAAATATCAACATATTTTGCTGCGTTTGCGCATTCAAATTACAAATATAACCAGGTGGCAATTTTTAAAAGTTGCGTGTTTAATACCTTCACATAATTCTAGTCTATGGTCTAAACAGGCGCTATCTAGTGTGGTGTTACCAACTAACTCATAATCCGTTTTTTTTTTCACTTAAATTATTTTTGCTGCTGGTATATTGAATATGCAATTGAACTTTACGTATTTATATAACAATATGACCGATAGAAATAGTTTTCGCCGAGTATATGCACTATATATTTAAATATACAGCTAGTATAAGAATCATATATGGATCAAAACCGCTTGGACTGTTATTGGAATCGATAAAAAACGTGACCACAGATAGGTTTACAGATGGGTAGTCGATTCCAAAAATTATAGAAGACAAAACTTAAATATATTACTTTGACATTTGGTGTGGTGAGGTTTGAAAGAATGAAGAAACATCTCATTGGCCAAATCATTTTTATAACATTAAGGAAGACAGCACTTGAGAATAGTATAATTATAATTAATTAAAAAACATAGATGGCTGACCTAAAAATGATTAATTTAGATTTCAGAAAGGTTTAGGCTAATATTTAGACCTTAGAGAAATTGATAAATCGATATTAAAAGGGATATAAAACCCGTTTTAAAAAAATCATAGAAAAGGCAATATCTTGAATAGGCGAACCAGTATAGAAGTATTAAGTATGTAAAGGACAGAAGCAAATGGAGGGCTATCGTCGATTTCCCAAAAAGAAAACAGCGTAAGGGTCAATTCATGTTAGCGTATAGTTCAACCGTATTACAGCTTCAAAAATTTCACGACGATCAACTATCAATCAGTTTAGGACACTTACGCTAGCATGAATTGATCCTAAGAGTTTAAGTATGTTTTCTCTCTCCTGGTGTGAATGGAAGTTCATCGCATCTTCAATATTGAACCACCAACAAAGAAACATGGAGTGCGTATCAATGAAGCGATACCATTCTAGTTGGAGCGCGGTTTGACGTCGTCCACTTGTATCAGCTGTTCTATAGGTATGAGTGAGAGCTCTCCGCCAAGCATCGGGGCGGGCAGACCCTGGGGACACACAGACAATATTATTACTTATTTAAATGTTTGGATTTGCAGGTTAGTATAACCCCAAAGGTATAAAGAACATACATCCGAGTTGTTACAGTCACTAAACTGGTTCCCAGTTAGAATAGCTTAAGGCTACCTCTTTTCTCTGCGGTAGCCTAGTGGTATGGGTAATGGACTGCTGTGACGAGGTCTCGGGTTCGATCCCAGGTTTACCATGGCACACACCAATGATTTTCGATGCTTTTCGAAGTTATGAGTGTATTTATCGCAGGTTTATAAGTGCCCGGTTAATGGCAATAGGCTCGCCACCTATTACATTGGGACCTGAACATAAACTGGCGAAATGTGGGCGCTAGCACCTCTGCCTACCCCTTCGGGGAATACAGGCGTGAGTTTATGTTATGTTATGTTACTTCTTTTTTTTCGTAAGGAAATCCCCACAGATACGTCCCCCGCCGGAGCCGGAATGGGAGGTTATGTCGGACTCGTACCGACTTAAACCACACTAGGTCAACTGAGGGTCGTGGTGCTAGGCCGGAGGTAAGGTTGTCTTTGACATATCCCTGGCACTCCGGCTGACCTAGGGTCCATCCCTTACGGTCTGGCCCTTCTCGGGAGAGGGGACAACAGCGTCCCCGAGGGCAACCCTGGTATGGCGAGCCGCTGCCGTTCCGCCGTCTCCTTCATGACCATTACTTGCTCGCAGAAGGGCTTAAGGCTACCTCATCTCTTCCCATGATAGTAGTAGAAGGCGTAGAGGGCTGTTTTTAGCACTGGTTCGCCACCTATTACGTGAGTCCGAAACGGTGGCGTACTGTGGGTGTTAAGATACTTCTGCGTACTCCTTCGGGGATTTATAGGGGTATGTATGTGCTGGAGTCAGAGTAGTGGAGCTTTTACTCACCATAGAGCCCTTGTCAGGCGTGTGCGGTGTTTTGTCGTGCTTGTCAGTAGAGGCGGCGGCCGCTTCCCTCGCCCGTCGCAGTCCGAGCGAGAACACAGCCACCGACCGTACGCGTTTCACGAGTGCGGCTTTGGCTCTCGAACGACCTGCCACGTAGATACAAGCTTTTAGCGATTTTTTTTTATTTAGAGATAGGCCTAATTTTGCTTTGGTATATTAGCGTCCGCATTATCCTTGTGAATTCTGCGCACGATAAAAAGCCTCTGTATAGTAATGATTACCTACCTTTATCCTTAGGTTTGTCGTCCTCACTAGATGTAGCACTCGCGTCAATAGATGGCGCCGCCGACGGAACTGCGTTTAGATCAGGCTCTGACCCGCCCGCGCTCACGCTACCGGATAATTCCTGGAGCAAAATACTCATCTTCATCAAGGATCTCACGGTGCATGTCAATGATGGAGTTTTTGCTATGTTGTGTTGTATGTACTAAACAAATATATATACCAGCAAGTATGTTTAGTTCGGGGGCGGGTTCGATCGCCGCTCAATGCAAATATTTGTATGCATGAATATGGGTATTTGGATTGGTCTGATCGTGCCTCGGAGAGCACGTTAAGCAGTCGGTGCCGGTTCCATACGAACATCTATGGCAGTCGTTACGGGTAGTTGGGAGTCCTCAAAAGTCCAACCACTGGTCTAGCTGCAATGCTTCGATATCGCCTTTGGGTTGTGGAGGTCAGATGGCCATCGCTATACTGAAAATATCGAAGTCGAATCCGCAGTTGGACTGGTATGGACCCAAGGAGGACAGAATATGATTAAGTAACGGAGATGCCCCATTGATATTTCTCCTAATAAAAACGCGTCGCCGAATGCGGGTGTGAAGAGAGACGCGCGGGGTGTCAAAAGTCGAAGGACGTCATAGGTATAACGTTCCTACCGAATGAGTCCATTTGACATTTAGATGGCACGCGACTCGATTGCCTTGCAACAACTCCGCTATCATTTCCTTCTCCATGTATGGACCCCAGACTCCGAGCTGAATACTTCGGATTAACACTAAGATCAAGCAGAAGAGTTTTAGTAACTAGTAGTCTAGATGGCGTTAGTGGAATATTTTATGCGTGACGAGTCTGGTTGGTACATACCTGCAGTGTGGGGTTCATGAGTGGCTTATGCTGCTGCGGGTGCGGGATGCAGTGCGCGGAGCGATGCAGAGGCTCGTCCCGAAGCCCACGCACTCCTAGCAGCGACAGTGGCGCCCCAGGCGGTGCCTCCTGGTAAGACACACACACTTATTAGACATCGGCAAACTTCGTGAACAAATGTCAAAAAGTTTGCGCATGCGCATCACAGGTCCGTCAAAAAACCAATATAATATAACGACTGATCATCACTGACACATCCTTTCGGTGTTTGACAGTCAGGCAGCACAGCAGTCTATATGGTCTCTTGCTGTGCTCGATCCTGTATATAGCCTTCTCGTATATATGCCTCACATAGATATTGTTTATGTTAATATTCAGTAGTAATTTGGATAGTTACAAAATTGCTAGATGCAGATCGCTAGATGGCGGTTTCCTAAATTATCACTTTTGTCATTGAATATTTATTTATTATATTACCTACGAATTTTGTATGCTTAAATTCTTACATCATCACGTTTTAAGGTTCTGTAATAATTTACGCCACAACGAATTTTTTATGCTTAAATTCTTACATCATCACGTTTTAAGGTTCTGTAATAATTTACGCCATTCTGTATGGGAAAATAAGCGTTTTAACTTTTTTATTTCTTAAAATGAGACTACTAGTACCATCTATTAGTTTTTGAGATATACTAAAGATATTTTCTTAGCGTTCGTACCCCATGATAATATAGACCCACGGACCTTAAACCAATCATAAAAAAGTTATTTTTACCTTACGTCGTATTGGTTTCGTAGGACTAACATCTGGCAACGTCTGCAGTGAACCAGTTATGACCGGCGGCGGCGGTGGCTCCGTAATGGAAGCGGCTTTGGGCCTGAAATATCACCACACAATAACGTTGGAAGTTTGAAGGAAGAAAGAAAATGTTGAAAAGCGGTTATTTTTACACAAGAAAACGTGTTGTGCAGATAGTATATTGGTGCTTTTGACTTGAATGCTATAATGATATGATTATAATATATAATATTATGTTATTATCTATACATTTTTCAAATAGTAATGACTAATGGACATATTTACATAATATATTTATCTAAAGGAAACAAATACGTTTTACAAAACATATATCAAAATCTATAAGACTTGAGTAAATTCATCACAAAACGTTAATTAAAATTACAAATCGTGCTAAATGACTGAAGTTATTCAGCCACTAGCCTAATAATACTTTGATAAAAGTGTTAAAAACAGATATTAGCCTTCATAATTATTTATTATATAAAAATATAAAAGAGTTAATGTTTGTTTTAATGGGTTAGTGATAAGCAAGTGCATTTATATTTAGATAAACGAACACAAGTGTTTATTTATATTATATTGTAAATAGCTTCATACCTTATAATACCTTATAATCAAGGAACAAGTAAAATAAGTCGTATAAATTGCTTCTCCCTGTATTTTTGTATTATCGGTGCAACAAGAGGTAATTAAATGAGGTACTATTACAATCACCATAGAAGAAATAATTTTATATATGACGAAGGCCTGTCTGACCGTAGCGTATACAGACGGGGCTAATTTATCTCAGACAATCTAGGCTTAGACTTGTTATTTACTTATTATCAGGTCGTAGGCAGTCGTATTCATTGTTGATTCTTACCTGTCACTGTTTAATATGTACCTATTAATAAAGTATGTCTCTATCAATATGAAAGGTACCTGGGAGTTATATAAGAAAAACTTCTAATGGGATTAAAAGGATTTATTGCAAAATAAAATTTATAAACAAAATAAATGTTATAACAAGCGTAAATATAAAGTACTGACGTTCAGGAATAATAAAACTTATAAATACATGTCACTACACACCCATCCATTTATATACTTGTGTAAAATTAACTGAAAACAAAAAGAATAATAGAAATTAAAACTTTAAGAATATTACCAAGCCAATGTATATGTAGCGCCTAGTAATTCACGAACGGCATTTTAAACATACATGTTAACTACTGTGCAGATATCCGAATTGGTATCCACATTTAATTAAAAACGACTCTTGTTTTGTTGGGGTAGAAATTGATGACCATTTTCGTATTTTGAACATCAATAGCACTACAGACTTTCGAGAATTATTCGGTAATATACAAATTCGACATCGAGACACATTCACATGAATGAGCTCACTTCAGATGTGTTCAGAGAGTTAACTATCAGAAAAAACCGCTAACATCGCGCTTTCATTACGGCAAAAGCAAATAGCGAGCTCCCTGCACACTCCCGAAGTGACCGCTCATCTGAGTGACATGAGTTTGTATTTTACAGAATAACTCTACTTTACTTTACTATACAATAATATCTACGCTCATTCGTGAATTGCAGGAATGAAAATATGATTTATGGGCCAATTTCTACATACAATATAATTTCTACATAAATAGATAGTTCATGGTTAAATTTTATCATCTATATCTTGGTGGGGGACAAAGAAATAATATTTTTTACTCTCCAAAACTTGTCGGTGTGGTCATTAATAACTGAAACCACAACCAATTCACTTAACCCTTAAACTAGCCTATATAAGCTATCATAAAATAGATCGAACTATACAAAATCCACTTTTAACTAGATATACTAGAAGACTAATTTATATTTTCACTTGAGAATGCTTTTTTCACGGCATAAAGAGAATTGAAGACGACATGGACCTCCTTGATAGGCAATCATCAATCAATGCCATTTTTTTTCGATCGGAAATTCCCTCTGATACCTCCCCTGCCGGAGCAGGAAGGGGAGGTTATGTCGAACTCGAGCCGACTAAAACCGCACGCCAACTGTGGGTCGTGGTGCTAGGCCGGATGAGGTTGTCATCGACATATCTCGCACCCCGGCTGACCCAGAGCCATCCCTTACGGTTTGGCCCTCCTCGGGAGGTATCACACAACGGTGTCCCCGACTCCCGGAATGGGGAGGCGCGCTTTTTAGCGTTGCTAGCTCCTATGAGTTTACCCGTGACCACAGTTAGTATAATTCGATACAAACGTCGGTGAAACAAAAAGATATTATATCGTACTTCAAATTAAGCGTTATAGCGTATGCTCCTGTACTGACCTGAATGGCGGTATCTCAGGTATTTTCCCGATGAATACCTTCTTTTTGTCATTGATGGCACTACTCAGTTTGTCATTCTGCTTCGGTGTGGTCGGAGTGATGGTGCGAGGAGTGTTGCGGGCCGATGGGCGTATATCGTCTTGGCTAGTACACTCCGACTATAAGACAAATTCAATTTTATATCTTTGTATATTTAGATGAACGCGAAAGCGGTCAATTGTGAATCGGATTCGAGCAATCCGTACAATACTCAATTGAAGGACCAACTTATCACTACATAGTATAAAGCAAAGACGTTTTCCACGTCCCTATGTCTCTATGTATGCTTATATCTTCACGCTACAGATTTGAATGCGGATTCTTTTAATAGATGCAGTAGTTTATATGTATAATACATGTTTAATATAGTTGAGGGTGCAGAGGGAACGGGTTCAGACGCCACGCGGGAATTTTGAAAAATTAGAGGTACGAAGTTTGCTGGGTCAGCTAGTGTTATATAAACACCATCGATATTCGATTATCCATCCGGCTACTGAAAGTGTACGTTGTGAAATAATAAAAACTTAAATGGTGTGATGTGAACGATGAGTACTCACCATGAGCGGTGCGTGGGCATTCTTGATGGCTTCTCGCCTTTGGAATTCGACTTTGGCCATTTCTGTTGCCAACCACGTCGGAATTTCTGGGATCGCGATCCTCAAAGCTAGTACTATAACCAGTACCACATGCTAAAACAAAATTTAGTCATATGTAAGTCTTACGAGGAGAGAGATAAAGTTGATCTATATAGTGTGTACATGCCATATTTTCGGAAAAATTGTGCATGTTCGAGAAAACCATTTCAAAAATAATAATTAATAATATCAAATTTTATAACAATCTCGTAGTTGTCATTGTCGACTCTGCAAAATAAGTACGAGTAATTCAATCCAGGCTAACTGTATGTATACATTATCTATATTATACCGTATATATACCGTAACTATATTAACCCTGGAACAATAATCTATCTAGTTATAAAAAAAAACATCCAGTTCTTCTACAAAATCGTACCTCCAAAGCGACTATGACGAGTATAGTCTGCGCAGGAGTGGCATCGGGCAGCAAACGGTGCACGGGGCCCGACAGGCCGATAAGCGCACAGTTGACAAGGACTGCAACTCCGACCATTGTTTCCATTGCGTGCTGAAGACGATATGTTACTTTACAGAACTTTGCTGATGATGATTTAATTGTGTACTCTTTACTACACAATTAACTAAAGGAAGAGGGAGAGAGTGAGTGGGGAGGAGAGAGCAAGATAGGGTAGAGAAAGAGAGAGATAGAGAGAAGGGAGATGATACGAGAGGAGAAAGAAATAGAGTGAGTCAGTCAGTCCGTCTCAATCCTCTATCTCTAATCTGGGGAGAGAAAGAGAGAGATAGAGAGAAAGGTTAGGGGATAGAGAAGGACAGAGGGATTTATATAGAGAGTATGTGTGTACCTGCCAGCTGCCAATACTTTTGACGCGCTCGCCGAAGGGCCGTTGCGCCACGTGGCACAGTTTGAAGGCGTCGGCGCGGATCTCGGCGGCGTTATTGGCGAGCGCGCATAGTGCCGCCAGCGGGAAGGCGGACGAGAATAACACCACGTGGCCCAGCTGCGTCAGCATCTCCAGGTACTCCGCGAACGTACCTTCGTACTGCACCCAGACATACAAAATCATAAACTGTCATAACCATCTCTCGTGTCAGCTCTAGTCGAACAAAACGGCAGAAGTTCAACCATTTCCGTGAAGCGAAATTTCGAAGTTACGTGGTTTTTAATTAGTGCGATCTTTTAAATGCGTAGAAACTCTCACGGGCATAACTTCGCCAGAGCTAACAGGGACGGATATGACCTGCCTTTAACCGCACGATATCTCTAGCTTCATTAATGTTATACGAGGCATTTGGTGTACTCTAAGTTGGCCTACAGTAGGGGCTTATTCAGCATTTAATAAGCCCCTACTGATATAGACCGATATGGGTTGCGTATAATATAAACTGCAGTATAGCATCACTATGATGAAGTTGTCGAGAGAAATCTGTGAAGAAAGGTTGAACAGACAGGCTATCAAATAAATGTTTTTCTGTAAATCCTTTACTATAGGTCTACTTCGGGCAATGATACTGGTACCTTGAAAAGTTGTGATTCCAACTCGGCCTGGTGTATAACTTTCTGACCAACAATGGGCTCCGAATCACGCCGGTCGTCTTTATCAGTGGTGCCATTCGCTAGACTATTTTCTGGTGGTTCTCCACTGGAGTCTGTCTTCTTTTCAAACAATTCTGTTAGCTGGGCTGATGTTGGTACTACAAGAATAAAGCAAGACTTGAAGAACGTGCAGAAACCAGGTTAAACATTTAGCGTGTTTAAATTAACGTGATCCCAAAACGATCAGACCAAATAATTCTAGTTTTGAAAGTTGGTACATTGAAGTCTTTAATGGTTTTTTTTTTACCGTGGGGTGAAATCCTTCATGGATGTTATGCCGGACTCCTACCGACTAAAAACCCCCACGGTATCGCTCAGCAGCCTATAGTTGGGAGCCCCGGGTAAGCCCTCGGAAGGATGTCCCAGGGCTCCCAACAGACCCACGGCTTCAATGCGGCCTCGTCTAGGGGGTGGTTCGGGTGCTATCCCGCATCTATGGGAGTTTTCGGGTATCATCCCGCTTCTTAGGGGGAGGGGGACTCGTGCGTGAGTCCGTCACGTCACGCTGCCGTCATGGGCCGGCTTCTGTAAGGACGATGAGCAGCCAACTCACCGTCCTCAGGCCCCCGGTCATGGAGGCCGATGGTCTTCGGCGAACGACTGCGGAACTCGGGTGGGAGAGTTCTCTCCCGCTCCCGCCCCACCTGCTTCACGAGGAGCATGACCTGCTCGCAGAAAGAGGCGGCGCAGTCCCACTTCCCACTTACTCTCGCTGGAGACCATGGCTCCCACCATGGTCTCGAGCGAGAGAGTGTCCACGCCCAAACCCACCACGAGGACCTGGCGCTGTTGCGCCCACGCCGAAGTCTTTAATAGTATTCATTATACAAGCAAAAGACTGAAAAAGGGGACCTTTTCCCCCTGCCCCACCACCGGTTCATGTTCCAACCTCGGGGTCTTTTAGTCTGTTCATCTGGGCACCTTAGGGAATAACTGTACCAAAACTACACGAATTAGTTGGTCTGATTTTTTTAATCTTGTCTAGTCTACATTTTCTTTTGGCAAAAGAGAAGTCACTTCTAGGCACCACCCCAAAACAAATTGATCAATTATTCAGTTTCGTTAA
This sequence comes from Eilema sororculum, assembly GCA_914829495.1. NCBI lineage: Eukaryota > Metazoa > Arthropoda > Insecta > Lepidoptera > Erebidae > Eilema > Eilema sororculum. The sequence goes on from OU618532.1 coordinate 9,926,296, forward strand.
ATATCCATCAAATTATAGATTTACACGGAACAGTTCAAATAAAGAGAGAAATAAATTATGGTAATAACTTACTTTTGCTGGGGCTGATTGCGCCGAACACATCGACACATATCTTCGCCAACCTCAAGTTCTCAATGATATAAGGCAAGGCTGATTCTTTGAGATTACCAATCACTTGTCTTGTTATCAACAACACTGCTAATTGCTGCAGGCAGACAAAACGAAAAATACAATATACCTACCCTTGGCTAAGGGTAGGTATATTGTATCTTAAAATTACATAGCCTTTTAATATACTTAAAAAAGGATCACGTTAACTAATTTTACGTTAAGTTTACAGAAGAAGCGATAAGATAATTGGGTATTCTACTGACTAGTCAAATTAGCCCCTTTTTACTAAATAAGTTAAAAGGTAACTGGTATGAAAAAAAAATTGTGACGTTATAAAAATTTATAGTCAAATCAGTTACTATTATAGGTTGGGTGGATGATTAAAAATAAATATAAACTATGAAATAAGAACCGACGCAATTTTTACCACTCTTTTACGATTCTTAATTTAATAATCTAGGTTAGATAATTTATTTTAACTATAGGATAATACCCAATTATGAACCTCAAATAGATAACTAAATAAAACGTAGATAGAACCTTACCTCTTTTAATTTATCCATATCCTGCAGATAGAACGCTATGTAGAATAAACTCATAAATGAGTTCACGAACTGAAACTGAAATAAATGAAATATGTAACTAAATAGTCAGTACATACTCTGTAATATAACATTCTATTATTCACATCTAAAGCCAATCTATGAGTACCCTAGAACAAAAGATAATATGAAAAAATATTAGTGCTTTATTAGTAAATTGTTTAATATACTAAATCTTTGTATAGATTACTCCTGCGAAGATTTTCATAAATGTGTTTATTTATTGAATACATTATGGTACGAAAAGGCAATGGTCTAAATATTTCTTAGCCACTAACTCCCGAAAAAGTTAATCCCAAAACTGGGAACCTGATCTGACCATCGGAGGATTCAGAGTCCAAAAAGTTAATGTAAACACGGGATAGTTTCTAAAAGAAGATCTATGCAGGTGTAATCTATATGATCACAATTCAGCTTGTACTTACAGTAAAAAAATATTTAGAAACTTGATTTATAACATTTATTTTTAATTACACTGAGTGAAAAAAATAATAGCATTTAAAATATTTAAATAGAAGTGTATAACATTTTATTCCCCCCAAAAAAAAATGCCAATGCCTATATTTATTTATTGACTAAAGTTTAGAATATGGAAAGCCAAAAAAAAAAAATAGAATTTGAATGCGCATGTGGTTGTCACCCTGCTCAATGGAAAAATTGCCTTAAAACTGAAATTTATAAAGTATTCTCGTTGTGCGGCGGCTGGTCATGCAAGTGAAACAAAATAAGCGTGCATCTAACACATCACTGTGCCTCAATTTATGATTCCATTTACCAATCTTTTTGGTTAATACCTTCTCCGTTTTACTAAAAAGCAAAGCGTGATCGAAGCTTAGCTTTTTGGCATGGCGTTAGTTTTTTTACAGCATTTTTATATACAAACCAATGCTATTTTCACAATCAGGTGATTCTCATACTTTGTCTCGAGTCGATAGTTTTCTGTTCGAAAAAATTGATGAGTTTTCAGTTACCATTTTGTTTTTATTTACATTATTATAATATTTTTGTGTCGTCCAGTCCCGTAAGGTAAGCAGTAAAGAGAAAAATAATATGCGCTATAGTATATTCTACACAACATTGTGTAAATCTACTGATATAATAATACTAGTGTCTAAATTAATCTATTTATTTATTATTTAAGTATTTAATATATTTTTTAAGTAATTATATTCTAGATATGCTATTAAGTTTAAAAAGTAAAATGCTGATATACAAAACTATGAGTATCATGCATAAGACGGTAAAAAATGTTGTCTCTTATACTACACATCCCTTAAATCTATTCCGAGAACTTTGAAGCCATCCAACCGATGTGCCCAAATCGGTTTCATTAAAAAAAGTAATAATCTTAAAATGATATCATATTATATATATACATACAGTCACGCCTTTTCCCAGCAGGGTATAAAAAAATGATATCAGATCACTAAAATGGCTCTATATCGATCGCTACACTACGTTATGATTCCCATAATATTCAATGTACTGAAATTAAAATTCTACGTGCACTTTCGTGATTGTCCATACCCAATAATAATAATTATTATAATTGAATTTCCATGTACGGTAGCCTAGTGGTATGGGTAATGGACTGCTGAGACGAGGTCTCGGGTTCGATCCCAGGTTTACCATGGCACACACCGACTTTTCGATGCTTTTCGAAGTTATGTGTGTATTTATCGCAGGTTTATGAGTGCTCGGTTAATGGCAATAGGCTCGCCACCTATTACATTGGGACCTAAACATAAACTGGCGAAATGTGGGTGCTAGCACCTCTGCCTACCCCTTCGGGGAATACAGGCGTGAGTTTATGTTATGTATGTTATTTCCATGTAATCGTAGTTAACTATCTTAGACTAGGTGAGGAAGGCTGGATGTGTAGTATAATGGCTTACAACATGTTTGTATAATTTTACTATACTCTTCTAACACATATAATGACTTGTTTGTCCCGTTCAAAAAGAAATAATCCTAATAAGATTTAAAATATAAAAATGTTGTCAATGTCAGACATCAATATGAATGAAGAAAACTGATTCCTGTAATCCATCCACCGCTACAGATTTTTAAATATTTCAGGCTCGCTTCAGTGCAATCATTAGCCGTACGAAGCTTAAAGTTTGTACACAATAACGGTTGTAATTTTTGTCTGACCGATACCGAACTTTATGAAAATGAACCTTTAGCGCTTTATTTCGGCCCATATTCCTGTTTCAAACGATTTTTTTTTTCAATTTTATAGCACCATAAAATATAGCATCATAAATGTCTCACTGCCATGGACGCCCAAGATCGTGCGAAATGGAGGAGGAAGAGCCGGAAGGCGGATCCTAAGCTCCGAGGGCACCGTGGCCTCGGATTCAATCAGGACTTCTCAATGTTGATGATGATGAAAATATCATCCACCAAGTCAATTAACAGAAACACATTAGCAATTTTATGTTTACATAAATAAGAAATAAATATTGTAGCGCGATGTATATATAGATAGACATCAATCAAGTGCCCACACTCCCACACACCACACAAAGCTGAATGTAGCACACAGGCAACACTAGAAACCGATTCACCCGCTCGTGTGCGAAGATAGGAGACAGATTACAGGAATCAGACAATCACACCATGTCCACACTCACTCAACACAAAAAAAAAACAGGTTATAGGTTCCATAATTAAAATACTGTACCTTTGTCGTTCAGCCACCTGGCTATTCTCGAGTAGACCTCCTCCTCGACCGCAATGATAATAGCGAGGAAAGCGCGCGGTATCCATGTGAAAAATATTATGTTGGAGTCCCACCAGTCCTGTTGGCAAGTTGGAAGTAACATATTACACGTTAAAAAAAAAGTTTCTTTCGGTATATTTTTGCTTTACCGATTTTCTCTGAAGTTAGCTTGTTTTTATTGTCTATTTTAAACAACAATCGTAAATATATAATTTCCATAAGGAAGATCATTATGATGTTACGATATCAAGGACCTAGGTTACTTAAACCCTTAGGGTGTACGGGGCCCTATTAAGCTATTGGACTCAACCTAACCTGCTGTCTGGTTACCTGCTGAAGAACAGATAAAGCTCTAGCTCTAAAGTAAAGCCAACAAGACGAGAGAAAAAAGGTAAACAAAGCGACCGTTACTGAGTTACGTTGCGATAACTAGCGATTATTTTCTCTATCCTTGTTGCACATGTCACATGTACGCGACAATGGCCGAGCGACAGCTGTCGTTGCGTGATTCGCAGTACAGGAAAGCTGTCAACACAGCGGTTCTAAACTGTCAGCTCCGCCATCATGAGCAATTTCATTCCTGTTTGGAATGCGCTTGAAGTGATACGTAATAATTTTCAAATAAAAATGTTTGGAACCGCTGAAACTTTACCTTTTTTCTCTCGCTTCGTTGGCTTCACTTTAGTGTACCTTACAGCGTTGACAAAGGATATTAAGGAGTAAGGAAGCTCACTTTGGGTTCTATACCGATAGTGTTAGATAGTATCAATAATAACCCGCAGTAGTGTAATCTCAACCCGCTTCATATTGGGTGATTTTATAGTCGTTTCGGCATAGTTTCGATAGCAAAATCATCTGGGAGCATAAATTTAGCGAAAGAAAAAAAAATCTTTAGATAACGTATGAGAATAATGTTCAGGAGAAAGGAAAAATGTATGGGGGTTTTAAACAAAAAAAATTTTCTTTCGCCAAATTAATACTCCCATATGATTTCGCTCAGCTATGCTGCTCAAGCAAAACATTGTATCTAGACCATAAGTTTTTGGATAAGTAAGTATACGTTTTGTAAATAGACCAAAAAATAAAAAGCCCGCTGAGTTTCTTGACTCTCCGTCTTCTCAGGTCTGGGCCGCGTTTCGAACCGGTGCCGCGGTGGTCCATTTACTAGTATTAGTGGCGATGTAATGGTCTATGCAAAATAAATTATTTTTAAATTTGAATTTGAATTATCGAAACTGCCAAAATTATTTTTTTCCGAAACGACTATAAAAACACCTAGTATATATACACCGTATTTACCTGAGCTCTGAGGAAGGCGCAGGTAGCACCTGCGGCCACAGTCAAGCACAGCAGCATGAGCGGGAAGGATACGGCGTGGCGCCACGCGCGGCGTCGCCACGCCGCGTACTGGGGCTCCGGACGACCCGTCACCGCACTCGTGCTCATCTCACCCTGGATAATACGTACTACTTGAATATCCATACTAATATTATAAATGCGAAAGTAACTAATTGTGTCTGTGTGTATATTACGCTTTCACGCCTAAACCACTGAACCGATTTTGATGAAATTAGGTATAAGGGTAAATTAGACCTTGAAAAAGGACACAGGCTATGTTTGGTCGCGATAACCGAACTCCACGCGGTTTTAACCCCCGGCAAAAGCTAGTAATGAAATATAATTATTCGAAAACATTCTACACAACGCTATCTATACCGATGGTAAGCTCTAGCTTGTGTTATGGAATCTATAATGAGCATAAACATACTTAGATACTTTTCTTTTGTAAATATATACATTATTATACATACAAACGTCGGTAGCTTAGTGGTTAAGGAGTCGGCCTTACGATCGAGAGGTCCCGGGTTCGATCCTGGCCATTACACTACCGGCGTGAACCCACTCCTAGCACAAGCATTTTAGCTTAGTTGGAGGGGTTAGAGGGAATATTAGTAACTTCGGTTCTAATATTCTTTAAAAAAAAAAAAAAAAACACCCAGACCGATGCATTTAGCCATATTCATGCATACAAATATTTGCACTGAGCAGGGATCGAACCCGCGCCTCCTGCGTAGCGGCCGCGTTCACTACCATCACGCCACAGAGGCTTTTTTAAGAAGTACTAACTTGAATGATATTATACAGGGTGGAACATTTCAATTTTTCCTGGAGGGAAATTACTCTAAACACTAGATAATAAATTTCACTGAGACATTCACATGAAAATTGCTATCTACAGTATTTAGAGTAGGTACTTTCCCTCCAGGTAAGGTCGAAATCGTCCACACTGTATACCAACTACTAGCTGCGTACTCTGACTTCCTCCCAGTGCAATCAATGACAGCACCTATCCAAAAAAAAATTAATACAGTACTTGTACTGACACTACCGACTGAAAAAAAGTCGTCCAATTAGGTGAAGTAATTTGGAAGTAATGCGCGTTCCAACATACGTTTCGTCGATTCATGTTTGTTTATATAGATGAATTATGCACAAAATTCCTTTTAATTAGCTCTATTTTCGTGTTATAGGTAAACTAAATCGTTTATTTATCCTGTTAACAATATGGTACGTTTGCATAATCAAACAATAACCTTATTTGAGGCACAATATGATAGTGAAACAAAGTTTTGTTTTAATAATATGTCACACAGACAAACAAACACACATAGCTTTGTTTACATCTATAGGATACCTTACAGACTGCTCTATACTTACTGTGTCACTTGAAAAAATATTATGTTACTATCTTTTGCCCGCGGCTCCGCCCGCGTGGTTTCTGTTATCGCGACTAAACATAGCCTATGCCCTTTCTCATGGTCCAATCTACCCCTATACCAAATTTCATCAAAATCGGTTCAGTGGTTTAGGCGTGAAAGCGTAACATACAGACAGACAGACAGAGTTACTTTCGCATTTATAATATTAGTATGGATTATTTACCTGAAACAGCGGCCTCGGTTCCACTAGCAACTCATCTCTCTGATCTAATGTTCCCCATTTATAGGCCAACACATTTGAGTACCTGGAATGGAAAATATTCACATGGTAATAAAATGTCAGCCGGAGATTATTTATAGTAGACGATCGACATTCACTACAGCTGAGAGAAGGCAAGTTAATAGTAAGTAAGTCTACTCAGTTATATGTAGACGACTGGTTCATTTGCTGAGCACATACAATCAATAAAAAACTAGAACTTAACTCATTCCGAACATTATAGAATTCATTTTCTGTACACCTATGTAGTGACATGACCGTGATTGCTTTAGACAAAACCAAATTGAATGATAGACAAATAAATCTGCAATGCCTGTAAATATAAAGCTTGGAATCCGCTTTCTCAGCAATTCAATAAAGTTAATACCGAAATAACTCAATAAATCATTTCATCCATATGATATAACAGTAACAGGGATGAACAGGGATAAAGTCGCGTAGTAACAATATCTACCGATGTAATATAGTCATCAGCAAACTTGATGGACCCTGTCCAAAGCGCATTTTCCGATAACTTTGGTGGTAAACGAGGGGCGCGGCGGGGGAGGCGCGATTGTCAATCAATCACACCATCATACTAATCATGGGCAAACGGGCCCGAGTCATTAGTTAATCAGTCCTTTTATTAGTTCATGATTGTTGCCTATAACTATACCCATAATAATATGTAAAGTCTACGTCGTGATTTATCGCTTAATTTCCAATCTCAAACGTGTACCTGCCACATTTACGTAAATTTCAAATCGATAAGAATCTTTACGAGTTTATGTAAAATAATACACTTAAAACGATTACTTCATTTAGTCATTTCACCACGTCTCTATTTTAGTGGGCACTAGGCATCAAATCTTTATAGATAATTCACGTATTGATTCAGTATTCACGTACCTTTTCCACGTTTCTAGATATACGCACGCCCATAATACGTTGAAGAGAGAAAACAGCACGTATGCTATATCCTTCCAATTATCATTCGCTGTACCGAGCCAAATCTGTAAACAAAAGATTAATTAATACGTATTTTGGTTTCGCGCTAATGGAATTCGGGTGGAATAGTATTTGTAGTGATTATTATGTAGAAAAGAAAATGCGTGTATAAATCAGAGATTATTTCCAATGTATACGATTTTTTTTTTATAAAAAATACTTACCCAAAAGAAAAAACCCACGGCCGCTGGCACCGTTAACGATTGCGTATAATGTCCAAGCCAAGCAAAGTACATTGCTATTTTAACACCAAAATATTCACTTATTTCATCTGCAAACATACAGGTAAAGGTCACTTGTTATTAGGGCTCGTTCCCAAAGGAGCTTATAAAGCCACGTTAAAAAAATATTTGCACGAACAGGTGGGTTTACCGATCCGTTTCGTGGAAATACTTTTTATGGTAATGTGAATGTATACGCCCGCTTTTTAACTTCGAAAAAGGATATTGTATCAATACAACCAAAGCGCTTTTATAAATCACATTAGGAATATTACATGTATATAATCATACTTCTATATTCCTTAAAGTTGTAAAGGCAAGTAGGTATCTATGTATTAACATTCACTTTCGCGAATATGTTTTTGGTCCCTATTTCATGAGCGGCATATTATTATAGACTCTCGTATAGCGAACAGTCATATATCTCCGTTTCGACTTGTAGGACACCGACAGGAAGACACAGGTACATCCTTGTAATTTATTTTATGTGGCTTTCTATATTACCAATAGAAGGCATAAAATATCAATCGATGTACTAATATATTTGTTATAATATGGTTTCTTTCGAAATTATATAAACATATACTAATTAAAACTTCGATATCTATTAGACATGAAAATTCTGAAACGCTTAATCAGGCAAGATTAAGACACCCCGGCAAAAGGCGAACTAGAAGTTTTAAGGAAAGATCAAGAGGAGTTTGTACGAAAGGCATAAGCCAGGATCTTAGCAAGTGGGAACATGTTGTTTCTGCCTACCTCAATGAGAAAGAGGCATAACAGTATATACTTATCTATCTATTAATCAGCCACATATTCCTAATTACTCCTGAAGTAAATCACAAATCCAGACATCTACAACACACCCAAAAAAGTACCTGTCTATCTTTCCTTGTTCACTTTTATCTCGATACATTCATATATATTTAATTTGAAACCCTCCTATTCCAGATATCGTTTACTTTTACCTCATCTCGAACAAGAAATATAGCAGCTCTCGGGAAAATAAGATGAATGATTCGTAAAAACGAGTATTTTATTATTTCACTTACCTAAAGGCTGGGGAGAAAACAAAGTTTTCACCCACTTTTTCCTAAGACTCTCCAAAGAGCTTCTTTCATGGAGAGGAAACATACCCGCAACGACGCCTCTGCTCACGCATGCCGGCACTGCGAAATAATGGACATACATATAGTTACAAGTAATAACTTCTGTACGACTATAACTTCACAAAATTGGTATCGAGTATTATGGAGTCATATGCAATATAATTTAGGCATTTATTTTTGAAATGCACAATTTTAGGGGTAACATACCAATGCTTTGTCCTGGCCGTAACGTGAGAGCAGGCTCCAAAGCGTGTTCATCACCTGGTTCAGCGCGTGCTGATTCCAACACATGCTTCACTAAAGCTCCTCGCTCTTGAGAATTCAGTAGTTCAGTAGCGGAGGAACTCTGTGAACAAGAATCAAAATGGGAAAATGATACATTCGTGTGCTGACCTCTAAGGGCCACACATCAAAGCGTACTTATATTTGCGCAGCATAATTAATTTGAAGCCGATAAAATTATTCCAAGGATGCTTATAATGTGCCCGTTTGCATTTTACAGGAGCGCATTAAGTACCTGTAACTGGGTCAAGATGAGATCAAAAATTTCGGTAAAAGCAAAGCATCGTAAGCAATTTCACCGCATTATTACGTAAGTTACTTATATTGGAACTCCGTTTCGTTTTTTAACTTGTCTAAAGTCAGATCTTTGTAAAGTTATAATTCGTCTGTATAACTTTGTGTGCAGTAGGTAGGTACTTATATTTATCATCCGAGACGATGACAGCACAGGCAGATACTAATTCATGGTTCTTGACAAAATTATGCCGACAATATTTGTTGCCATAGATCACTGACAATACAACATAACTAGACTATGACTATCAGCAAATAATATATTGCCACCATTACGAACAATATGCGTGTCTAAAACCGTTACTCCGTGTACAACATAAATAATTCATACAAAATATTGATTTCAATAAGTATGACGGTACGTTTTCGCAATGAACTGTGCTTCGCGAATACAATGCAGACTATTAACTCTACGAGTACATAGTTTTGAAGATGGGATAGTGATTAAACGCACATGACTCATGCATGAAACAATATCTCAGTTCATGAACGTTTATGATTACGCGTAGCAACAGCCGATCTCACATGAAAGTTTTAATGACAGTCTTTAGAGGAGAGCCCGTGAAATGTCCAAATAGGATGTTGTGTTGTGTCTAACTAACCTGTAGGAGAAAAATGAAATACAAAAGGCGAGAGAAAACGCTGTACCACCCTGAAGCAAGACCATCTTAACAGAATTCCAATCTTCATTCCGACGTACCCATAGAACTAAGACATTCATTCATTTCAGACGTTTTATTAAGAATTCTATGGACGTACCAAATCAAAAGCCGGGCTGGTACTGTAACGTAACATAATGAAACGCCTGAATGCCTTCCGTAATTATGTAAAAAACCTAAAGAGTACAAGCAATTTCCGAACAGAACAAAAGCCTTCAAGTCATTACTAAAATAATAAAATGCTGTTCACAAATAATATGTCACGCATGTAACACAAGTTTATACACGGTAGTGGAATTCCACTCAGAAATTCAATTCACCATAGTTGTGCTGTGTAAACGATTCGTATACCTAAATACTTTTTTATATCGCTGGTACACGTACGAGTATAACATTCGAATTAAACTTAGAATTTCATATATTTTACTGGGTTGTTACGTTTTGCTTAGTGATATTCATGTATTGAAACGTTGATAACGCAGCAAGTCCTAAACACTATTAGAGCCCATATAACACAATATTAATTAACTTTTCTTTTGAGATTTATTAATCTGCAATAATAACATAATAGTAAAATTGGTTAATTTCCTCATGACAAGCCAGAATAGACGTATTTTGTGATACTTTATAGGTACATCCTGTTTACATATTAATTGAGTATGTAATAAATACTCAATATAGAAATCATACATACTTATCAAATGTATTTCATAAATTGGCCTATGGTAGCCGTGGTATGTTTCCCGTGGGTCTCTTCCAATAGCATCCGATAGGAACCGATATGTAGGTGTTGCGATTATATTCAATTAGCCAAAATGACAAAAGCTATTTATTACGAAAAACAACGCTTTGTTTGGTGGACAAAAAATAACGAAATTGTCCAAATTGCTATTGAACATCGTGAACGCAAATTGGAATTTCTTCCTAACTGGGTTTTAGATATTGGTTCTACCCTTAGGGCCTTAGGGATTTCTATTCGGAATTGAAATCCCTAACGGTTCGTTTTTTTTATTACAGCTCTACAAATTCACCCCGCCTGATAGAAGTTGAGTAATGTCCAAAGGTAAAGCTTGATTCACGACACTAATATCGTCTACAACAGTATGATGGCCTCGAGATCAAATCTTCACGCTACACTAAAGAACCCGGGAATATGAAAGTGCCTATGAATTTGAACGAAATTTTTAATTTATTCATCATTTTACTTCAAGCATACAAATACACCCATATGTTGTTAGTATATTAAATTAATTGTTAATTAGGTTTGCACAGCAACAAACAAGTGCCTACATAAAATTGATAAAATGGTCTCTCTTTTAATAATAAAAGAATGTAAAATTAGATTTATCAATAGAATTCAAAATAAAATTGGCTACCCTGGATACTGCATACAGTCAATTTAATTGAATAGTTTTCCGACTGTCGCTGCGAGTCGTTGACCCGTGGAGACAGTCTGCCCAAAATCTACCTTTAAAAATAATTTTCGGCAGAAATACCCAATCATTCTTAATAAAACTTGTAGGCAAATACGATTATCACGGTAGGTTTATTAAGTACGTGTGATGAATTCGTACCTTATGTTTAATATTTGTAGGTAGGTACGTAATATCAGCTCATCGTGTATCGGTAATGGCACATAATATAATTCAGTTAGCAATAGTATGCTCCAAATTCGCCGATTGCTCAAGCGGTGGAGTAACTAAATATCCAATTATAATGAATGGTGCCGTTTCTGTTGTTCCGAAAATCAATATGCCTATGTAAAAGCGGCTCGTTGGACACAGTCGCCATACAAAAATCTGTGGTAGTTCGGACACCTAAAAAGACCGACAAAAAGTCAAACTACAGAACTGCGATATTATTATTGCCAGTGAGTGAAATAGCAGTAGCTTCACGGAAATATTGAAGTTCGATCGACCGTATCGTAGTTAGACAGAAAGCTGACACCGACTAACTTGGGAAAAGACTCGGAGGATGATCTTCACGATGCATTTTTATGAGGTTCGTTTTTTAACGATGATTGATATTCTAACACATGACAAAGAAAAAAGTTAAATCTAAATTTGGAACCAGAATTCCAACAACTCGCTAAACTTAGCGATCAATAAATGACCTGTAATTGGATCTTATTTAAAAATCGGCTAAGGCCACATCAATTATTGTACCTACTATTCTGAGAGCTTAAGGTGGGTATTGATCTATTTCTAATAGTTGACTAGAGTCACCTCAGTCGATCACCTAATTATTTTTCATTATTTTTAACTCCACCCAATATCGATGTGAACTCAATCCAATAGTGTTAGGTAACTACCAAGAAGGTGAAGACGGTATAAATGAACATTGGTGTGTAACATTCGCGCAAATTTCAGAAAATATCGGAAGCAATTCAGATTGTGGAGATGTAAGGTAACAAATCTACACTATTTTATACCTAGAGCAGAGCGCGTGGATTTTTAAATCCAAATCAATAAAATTGATATATATATACATCCATACTCAGAACCATTTATCTGTAAATAACACAGTGGTAGTTTACGCCGATTACTCAAAACACAGTTAGTCTCACAGTCCAAAAGCTAAAGATTTTATTCGAGATAGAGAAGCGTTGGTAGCTTAGTGGTTAAGGAGTCGGCCTTACGATCGAGAGGTCCCGGGTTCGATCCTGGCCATTACACTACGGACGTGAACCCACTCCTAGCACAAGCAATTTAGCTTAGTTGGAGGGGTTAGAGGGAATATTAGTAACTTCGGTTCTAATATTCTTTAAAAAGAAAAATATATAGGTACTTTCAACAACTTCCTTAAATCCGATCGCAGAAACCTAAATTCCATTGGAAAAATAGTCAAGAGCTAATAAATGTAAAGTTTAAAATGATTTTCGGTAGTTGTTTACGAAAGTATCATGAGAACATACCTTTTGGAAACAGTGCTTGTCTCGGACTGTAAATTCCTTGTATCCGCCACCGAACTCTGGCTTCAACAATTTGGGCAGGTGCATTTCTTCAGCTGTTTGTAGCAATCTGAAGCAAAGTGATTAAGTTAGTAATCCACACAGTATTTCAAGTTATTAGGTTCAGTTGTTAGTGCCTAATAATTTATGTACAAGGACAACGTTTTCAAAGTTTCTTGAATCCGACATGTCTTTATTTTTCTTATTTTGCTGGCCACATGTAGTATAACACACATCTGCGTATCTCCTCGAAGATATAAGGAGGACCTATTAATATTTCTAGGTAAATACGACTATCCTAACCTTCATAACAATGACTTTCTGATAGACATCAACTCAAATTTTACACTAATTTGTCTAAAGATAGTATGTACCTAAGTACATCTACTAGCGCTATTACAAAAGTGGACTTTTTATGTAACGACATTGTGTATTTCCTTTGTGACATACTCCATAAAGGATCGTATTATTTATAAAGCAATCGAAGCTATTACGTAATAGGTAGGGATTCTATAGGATTAGCCTCTTTTTCAATACATACATACAACCACAAAATCATTACTACTTCAACGCTCTATTTACCCGCCTAAAGGTATTTTTTTAACTTCGGCGGACAAGGTCGACCTACCGAAACCATTTAGCGATTCCTTTATAATGGCTGGCATTTCTTACGCGGTAAAAAAGTATTGGTTTTAGATTACCGTAGATGTCGGTGTCGGTAATCGTCCGAGAAATTTCTTCTAAATAATATATTCTATATCGATAGGTACCTATGCGCTTGACTGGCGTAAATCGCTTTTTTAAAAGAAACCTACATACTAATTTAGTCTCGATTTGCACAACTTTCATAACCATTTGTAATGTGGAAGTATTTATAAATATTTAAAGTCAATTCTGCCACTTACCTATGACAGAGAAACTAAAAAAAAAAGAATGTGAAAAATATCACAATTTGGGGAAAATGTGATTATAATATATTCTGCAACTACATAAAGTCCACCTCAAGTGAGGTCTAACGAGTCTAGTATTCGAATTACGAACATATTCGAAACTTCGTTAGATAGAAAAAAGAGCAGATAAAGGTTAAGGACGCAGTCCGCGGAGCGCACGTCTCAAAATCTGTCAAAATACAGACGCAGCCGTGCACGCACACTTCACCGAGATGCACAGTGGGCTGCTAGATGCTCTTTACCAGTCAAAATAATGGTGAAAATTGTCTTACCAACATGAGAAAACAACTTTAAGCCTTGTGGTTAGAGTGCATTTTTGAGTAATGTGATTTATTGTGACGAATTACGTCTGTCAATTACATTTCGTATCTCTTTTCTTCTTATACATTCATCCCTGTCATATTATCTTACGTGACGTCATTGGCATGTCTTTTGTTTCAGTGTCATACATAGCATGTTAAATTTTTTACAGAGATTATGAGATTTCGAACAAAATAAGGCTGGGGACATACCTACACCTAATTGTTGATATCTGAGGATACTGAAAATACTCATAAAATTTAAATGCCCACCGCGTAGACAGACCATACCTACCGGTTACGTACAAAAATAACGATTTTAAATCCCGAATTACAAAATTCCGAAGTTCAAAAACTGTAGGTACGAAATATCAAAGTACGAGATACCGAAGATCACTTATAGTTTAGATTTTATGTATAGAGCGCGCATATTAATCTAAATGTATGGGGGCCGAGCACGACAATTTGACTTCTCGTCGCCTGACGGTAAGATAAGGCAAAGTCTCAAGAAAGGGCCACCATTACAAACACCTACTTAGTTAACAATGGTGGCACTCAGCTTGACGACCTTACCAGATGCCGATCAGATTGTCGTTTAGTGATAGTGGCGTGCTCTGAAGAATGGAATGGTGGAAGAAAAGAAAATACTTTTGCTGTGTCTGTGTCTTCTTAGCATTGAATTCCAGCAAGTTCTCAGAGCCCCATTGCAAAATGTGGTCCAGGATCCGGTTAATCTCAGTGACAAGAAGCTACCCTTTTTCATCGATATCAGACTGTGTAGCCGCAGGATTTCCGTGATAACTCTCGTGTAAGGTGCTATCATCTGCATAGCAATGAAAGCTGAAGAAAGAGAGTGGGTAATATCATATATAATATTACCCACTCTCTTTCTATATAATAGACAATATCACAGAGGACACGAATACGGCGCTCCTGCAGGCACCTAGCAACCCAATTGCACAGTTTCATGGTTCGTCTTGCAGCTCTTCTTCCTACATTTCCTACCCGGCTGGAGCCGGGAGGGGAGGGTATGTCGGACTCGAACCGACTAAAACCGAACGTGGTGCTAGGCCGGAGGTGAGGTTATCTTAGGCATATTCCTCGCACCCCGGCTCTGACCCAGGGCCATCCCTTGCGGTCTGGCCCTCTTCGGGAGGAGGGACAACGGTGTCCAGGACTCACCCCAGAGTGGGGAGGCGCGCTACTTAGCGCGCCGCTGCCGTGGCCTGCATCTGCTGGGGTGACAGGCGGCTCCACCCGTCACCCCCAGGCCCGCGCTCATGAGGGACGGAGGTCAGTCTGTGCCCTCCGACGCCCGAGTTGCCTGCGCACGCGGGCGGTGTGATCTGCGAGTCTCTCTCGCTCACGCCGCCACTCCCGTTCCACCATCTCCTTCACGACCATTAGAAAGAAAAAAAGGAGGACGCAGAAGGAGATACTGGCCGCCCACGTGTCCGCACAGCGGACCATCGTCGTGAGCAGGGTGGTGAGGATGAGAACTCTCACTGATGTATGATTTGATTTGATTTGATTTGATTCACTCCCAGGGCCGCCTCGATCTCCCGCCTCGCCGGACACTCGGTGAGCGTGTGCAGTCCCGTGACGTCGCTCGCGTTGCGTCGCAGTGATGGCACTCGGACGTTCGCTCCTTATCGATCAGATGCAGATTCACGTGATCGTACCAACGATGGCGGCTCTCTTGCATTTTATTTGCTATGTCACGGACACGAAGGCTGCCGAGGATGCGATCTTCACACGTGACTCCAAAACAAAATAAATGTCGCTGCTGTCACCCATGCGTCTACCGATTTCTCAGACTAACCTGAAAAGCCGACCGGGAGAGGTCGGGGGCACTGGTGTACTGAAAGGCCCGTAAGAAACCACCGTAAAGGCCTGGGCCCCTGCGTCAGACAGGCTTGTCGATTAGGCTATGAGGTGTAGTGGTTTCTTGAGGTTATTACCGTGTCTGCAACATTGCGATGCATAAAGCTTCTAATCCAGTGCACCAGGTCTACTTGTGGTCGCACTAGCTGATACCCGCGACTCCTGCGACTCTAGTGATGCTGCTACATATAAATCAGTATCTTTAATATAATATAACCCAACGAAATTTTTTTTATAACTAATCTGTACGGAAACAGCTACTTTACAATATAAATATAACCTATACAATCATATAAAATAGATCATGAAGTTAGTATCTAATTATAATTTCATTACAGCAGAACCTTAAAATATTGTTTCTACAAAAAATATTTTAACTAGGTATATCCCCAACTTTACAGTTCAAACCTTAAAGCAAGTATCTCAAAATCTGAAACATTATGCTATAAATGTACCAACGAATGTGTGAAATGGCTAGAATCGGAACTACGGTTGTCACTGTCAAATGCATACTATTTTATTGCCGTCCAATTGATTAATGAAGACGGTGGCGCCATTTTTCATTTCACATATTTCTTGGTAGGCCTATTTGTGTATGCATGAACTGTCATCACGCGTCAAAGAGACGTGCTCCTGCTTCGAAGGCCCGTGGGCGACTGACGGGCCATGAGAAAACATATGGCAGAAAAAGACACTATTTTACGCGTTTTTCAGTAAATTTGAAGTGATTTTTTAGATTGATTACTAAATGTATCATCAAATAAGTTTTTTCTTCCCTATCAAGAAGTCTTTGACTTTCAAATGGATACCGGTTCATTGCTAAAATCACTCATTTTCGGTATGAATTTACTCAAAGACTGGAGCCTGTTTCACGTAACCTGTATGGAGAATTTACGTAAAACATATCTAGTTTTTAGGGCTTTAAAAGAGGAAGTCTTTGTTTTTAAAGGTACATGCAATATTTATTGGTTCCTTCAGAGTTCAAAAAGTGTTTCTTTTTATCAATTCGTGTTGGTTTATTGGGTTAAATCTGAAAAATACGAAGGCATGTTTTTGCATTTTTTCTCAATTTTGCGGGTTTGTCGACGTTTATTATATAACAACTATTAGGTTTTAAGAGTTTAATATAAGCATACCATATTTTTTGGTCTTTGAATGTAATATATACAAATTATCATTGACATCAATCATATCTAAATAGGTTAAATATGAAAGATCGTAACACTCTTTTCGGTGATTTTCACGATCTGGCCCCTTAAACGAGAATCAAATATTCCTCGGACACGCGCGCGCGGTCCCGCAGGAACACCGATCGGGCAATCCGTTATCTTGATTGACATTTAACGGAAACTGGGAACCTTTTAGGCCACAGATAGAATAACCCTCAAAAATACTTCATAACACTAACGCTAGGTGGACTTGAGGGACCTTTTAAGGGCAAGTATTCAAAGAAACTTTTGTACACGTATTTCCTAAATAGTGGTGAAAATGCTCTAACAAAATCTCAATTTACGAAAAATCAGAAAAGGGCCTTCCAGAGGAGAAGCCAGATAAGATTGGTCGCCGACCAGAAAACGACAATTATGTAGTTTGTGACGATATTCAGTAGTTTGTGATATAGCTAGGCGTATTTCTAAATTGCTCAAAAAATTCACTTGTTACAAGACTACAACTTAATAAAAAATGGTCAGGAACTCTGCTAAAGGATAATGGTCAAAATAGCCATTATAACTAAGCAGCTAAAGCAGCTACTCATAATGTAACGCAAGCTTCATCAAATATGCTGAAAATGATTAGAATCGTAGTTCATTCTAGGTAAGAATGAACTACGATTTAGTGTGTAAGAAATTGCTTGTCTAGCATAAAAAGGTACATAAGATTTGGTTGCGTGCGGCACGGAAGGCAGAGAAAGCTACGACTTTGCCAGCAACCCCATTAACTGCAGCACTTATTGCTTCTGTTGCCAAACTTGACATGAATCTGCTTGATTTTATCAATAACTAAAAATAGTTTTCGGAAAATACATATATCTCAAACAATTATAAATTACATCTAAAGGACGCCATTGACGATACGCCTGTTTGGAATGCTTCTAAATGGAATACTTTCAAATGGATGTACTTCAGATTAAAGGCACATTGAATGACTTATATTTGGAGTTACGCACGGCCGGTCAAAACGGGCAATTTTATTACGTTTAGTACATTGAGTACTCCATCTAAGGAGAATGTCCTTATGGGGAGTACTTTACAAGCTTCTGATATCAGTAAACACTTAAACGGCATGTCTATTTTGGGTGATGAGATCATTACCTTTTTAACAAAGCGGCAATGGCAGCCCGAACATGCATAACCGACTCCACCCAGCATGCCTACTACTGACGCGCGACGTGATCTTACTTCTAATATAAGCAATTTAGCTTGATTAGTCCCTCTAATCTCAATGTCAACTTCCGTAACGAGTACATTAGTAATGTAATCCATACATTAAGCTTAGGATTAGTTCACTTATATTAGGCCCTATAAGTTTTCAGTATGAACTCACACATCGTCATCAGCGGTGATGTAGAACGCGGAACACTGCGACGAGGCGTGTTGTCGGACACACACACGCAACCTTGGTCGACTCCCACGCAACTTCTGCAGTAGCCACAGCAACATGCTGTCCGGGAGACCTGATGAGGAAATTTAGATTATAACAAATAAATTAATTGCTGAAATTGTTGCCGAGCTCCAATCTGGAGAATTGCATGCGTTTTGAATTATTTATTTTGTGGGACCATGTTTATTTGAAGGAAAATTTTGGAAAAGGTTTTCCAGAACTGTCGTCACCCGAGTGACGGTGGGCAAATATTAATATAAAATAAAACGATGAAATGAATGTACGGGCATAATTTTCAAACGACTGTTTTGCTTTCTCAGTGTCATGACTAGATTTGTATGTAGGAAAATTTAATGAAACCATGGATTAAGAGTAAATTTATGTAATTAATAATAATGATATTCTGGGACATACAATACACGGTTTGCCGTCCCACCCTGTACGTAATTTGAACATGTTAAGAGTGGTAGTCTTTATGAAACTGGGACAAGCATTGGTATTGCGATTCTGTGTATTCAGATCTACAGTCTAATTAACTAGCTAACCACGCCAACTACACCTTCTCAATTGTAACGTAAACAATACACAGTGTATCTAAGTAATTGAAATTCGTTTTGGCACCGGTTACGTCTTGAGGCAAAAGTTCAATATACTCGTAGTGTTGAGTAGCTTCTGATAGTGAATAATACAAATTTAATTATACAAATACTGAGAGTCCCTTGTGCTTGTAAAGCAAAATAATAAGGCACTGTTTTATAGATGCTATTTCAATGACCTGGACTCAAGGCAAACATGGCTAAAAATCTGTAGTGTTCTGCGTATAGCGGATATTGCAACGACCCTTTATTATGTGGAGTTTGTTGCGCCGTTTCTTCTCCACCAGCGCCTTGGAAGCGGTGGTAAACTTAGATTAAGTAAAATTAAAATTGACGTCAATAAGAAACAATTTTATTATTCTATATTGAAAAATAAATGACTATGACTATGACTACTAGCTTTTGCCCGCGGCTCCGCCCGCGTGGATGTCGGTGATCACGACCAAACATAGCCTATGTCCTTCCTCATAGTCTAATCTACCCGTATACCAAATCTCATCAAAATCGGTTCAGTGGTTTTGGCGTGAAAGCGTAACATACAGACAGACAGACAGACAGAGTTACTTTCGCACTTTTTTTTAAAGAATATTAGAACCGAAGTTACTAATATTCCCTCTAACCCCTCCAACTAAGCTAAAATGCTTGTGCTAGGAGTGGGTTCACGCCGGTAGTGTAATGGCCAGGATCGAACCCGGGACCTCTCGATCGTAAGGCCAACCCCTTAACCACTAAGCTACCGACGCTACTACTGTTGCTGCATATCGGCTTCACTTATCGAGACCGTTTAAGCTAACGCTTTCCTTTGCTTTTGTGCCACCGATCATAAGAGATGAATGAACAGATAAAAGGCCCGTATTCTAGAATGACACTCAGCCTGAATCTCGATTTGTTTGAGGACAGATTGTACAGGCAATATGTCAAATCTATCAATCTGTCTATACAGTATGTCATCAGATAAATCGCGATTCACACTGAATGCCATTTTAGAATACGGGCCTAAAAGTCTGACGTCTTCGTAGTCTATAGCAAATATCTCGTAAATTACCTAAGTGGGTAATAAAGTCCAATTCAAGTTTTAGGGTATATGAATAATATAGCGCGCAGTTAACAAGTACATTCATACTTAAAATGGTAAAATATCTGACATAATATATTGGGTTTTACGCTTACGGATTGCAAAATGTGGCACGAAGCCAAGCGTTATACAGAAAAGACGGGAAATATTCCGGCAGCCAAGTCCCGATATGTCTGTGAAAATATTTGTCTAACATAAAGATATTGTTGGACAGCTTTCAAGAAAGTTAGAATTACAAGAAAGAGTTACGTTCCGCCTGAGAATGTTAGATACAGGTAGTTATACAATCTATAGGTACTATTACTACACAGGGTGTATTTTTGAAACGGGGCAGTAAAGGCAGGTTAACCGTTGTAGTTACAGCAAAATGTTATTAGGAGACCTTCCCTAACTTTTTAAAATTTTGAACTGCATTCACAGATTTTGGAAAAATCGTAGTCAGCAAGAAAACATCATACATAAACTCTCAGGCCTATATTCCCCGAAGGGGTAGGTTGAGGTGCTAGCACCCACATTTCGCCAGTTATGTTTAGGTCCCAATGTAATAGGTGGCGAGCCTATTGCCATTAACCGGGCACTTATAAACCTGCGATAAATACACACATAACTTCGAAAAGCATCAAAAAGTCATTGGTGTGTGCCATGGTAAACCTGGGATCGAACCCGAGACCTCGTCTCAGCATTCCAAAAACATTTATTTGGTGTCAATTGATGCTATTTCAACAAACGACAAAAGTTTCGGACAAATGTGGTGAACTCTTCAAATATTCTGTTGTGAAATGTGTTAAACTCGCATTATTTTTAATAGTCATCAACCAAAATTTGGCACCTTTTTTTTATATAGGACACGTCAATTTGACTTCACCTCGCCTGATGTTAAGCTAAAGGCAAAGTCTCGGAGAAAGGGTCACCATCGGAAACATGTACCATGTTAACAGTGGTAGCACTCAGCTTGACGGCCTCGTTACCTCGTTACCTATAATACGAGCGTTATATGATGATCCCTATGACAGTTCGTTAGCGCTTAACATTGTACTGACGTCCTATCACATCAAATCCTTTAGAGGTCCATTAAAAAGACGAAAAAATCATAATTGTGTACAATTGTAAATTATAAAAATGAATATTAAGAAATTATTACGTAATGTTCGGAAATAATAGAAAAAAACTCAATGCAAATGTACATGGTACGTGCTGCAAAAGTTACGTCGTCAAGCTGTTATCGACTAAGAAGGGACACATCGATAAACAAAATATCGATAATTTGTTGGAAATATAAAACAAATGCTTTGAGTTTGTATTTTATTTATATCAATCTGAATCTGATACAGGGTCAATCGGATCTTCAAAATCTGAGTCTGAACTGCAGCTATCCGTGACGTTTATTATTAACGGTTGGTCAATGATATTGTCGTATTGTACATCTCGATCCCAGTCTTGTAAGCAAATTTTCTTCGTTCTTTCGACCACTTTTCGTCAATCGTCAGCTGTCACTTGAGCGCAAGCTTCTTCCAATAAAACCAACATTTTATTTGCCGTGAATGGCGGAGTTGTGTTATGCCTAGCTGCATGACCTGAAAATATTTGTACATTCAGTAATTATTTTTAGAAATATATGCATATACATAATATTATATAAATAAAAAATATAGATACCTTTGATCTGCGCCCATATCAACTCGATTGCATTATATTGGCAGTGATAGGGCGGTAACCGAATTACCGTGTGTCCATTTGATTTGGCCAATTCATCCAAAAAAAAACAAATAAGAATAATGAAGATAATAACTTCTGGCAGGTCGGTAGTTCACCTCGTAGGTAGTAACCATAAATATGATTGCGTATAGCATCTAAATCAAATTCATCAGGTTCTGTTATATGACATAACCTTTTCTTTTTCTTTGGTGTTAATAGTTTATTGTCCTCCATGGACGACTCCCCAAATTTTTCCCTTGTTATTCGAGAAACAGTAGCCTTTCCGATTCCTAGAGCATCGGCTACACGATCGCGAACATTGTCAAGCGGTAACAAGGGTCCGCCATTTTGTTGTTCACACAAAATAGTCTCGCAAACGAACTACAAACTCGCGAACTTCACTGTTGAGAACAGTTTTCCGCTGTCTTTTCGGCATTTTGCAAAACCGAAAATCAACAAACAGGTAACAGAAAATCAACAAATAACACAAAACAGCGAAAACAGAAACAAAACTCAGCTAACAAAGAAAGACGTGGCGCATACAAGGCGTTAGAGCACTCGTATGACGCGATGTGATGCGGTGTGACAAGAAGACAAAACAGACTGACAAGACATGACATGACTGAATTAAAAAAATACGGTAGGTCTATGGCCTCCATTTAAATACTTTTCCATGTAATCCATAATTGCCAGCTAATTATGAATTCTTTAAAATTCAATTCAAAAAGAATTTTAAATTCTTTAAATTATGCAATTTGAATAAAAATTAAAGTATAGTAAAATAAAATATAATAAGGCTGTTACCTTTTTATCTAGTGTTTTATGTCCATCAATCCGCGGAGTCTTTTTTTCAAAATAAATAAATATTGCTTATTATGTTGAATGACCTGGCTGAATGACATGACATTTGCCTGAAAAAACAGTATTTTATCGAAATTGTTTCGCATCACTAATACAACTGTCAGTTGAAACGTCATAGGGATCATCATATAACGCTCGTAGTATAGTACCTACTTTAACATTTTCTAGCTATTAAAACCAAATTGTATTATGTTCTGATTACTTTCTTCACGTAGCCATGGAAGCATACAGACAAGCGTGGATTTCCTTTGTGTAACTCGGATTCGAACCTAATAGCACAGTATAACGAGAGATCTTACAGTAGTTCATCGCGTTTGATGTTTGCGGAAATGCCGCATTTTGCAGTTTTGTCAGGTTCAGTTTTTATCGTCAATTTATATTTCTGTAATATTTTATATATAACCCCTATTTGATCTCTTTGTTCTGTCAAGGCACATCAACTTACGCTATTATAAATTACTAGCTGATGCCCGCGGCTCCGCTCGCATGGATGTCGGCTATTGCGACTTTTGGTTATATCTCCGGTTCTACTCAACCAATTATGATGAAGCAAAAAACGTAATATTCTAATATTGGATTTCGATTTGAATTCAGATTCGTATTCAAATTCGAGTTCGAATTTCGATGAAATTTCGCTGATCGCCGGGATTGCTAAATTGATGATATATTCGTAATCAGCGGCCCCTAAAACCCTGAAAACGATAACCATATCGATTTTTGTGAATATTTCGAGTCCGCCATCTTGGATCGCTAAATGGATGATATATTCGTAATCAGCAACCCCAAAAACCCGGAAAGCGATACCGATATCGATTTCAGTGAAAATTTCGAGTCCGCCATCTTGGATCGCTAAATGGATGATATATTCGTAATCAGCAACCCCAAAACCCTGAAAGCGATACTGATATCGATTTTAGTGAAAATTTCGAGTCCGCCATCTTGGATCGCTAAATGGATGATATATTCGTAATCAGCAACCCCAAAAACCCAGAAAACGATAACCATATCAATTTTTGTGAAAATTTCGAGTCCGCCATCTTGGATCGCTAAATGGATGATATATTCGTAATCAGCAACCCCAAAAACCCGGAAAGCGATACCGATATCGATTTTAGTGAAAATTTCGAGTCCGCCATCTTGGATCGCTAAATGGATGATATATTCGTAATCAGCGACCCCTAAAACCCTGAAAACGATACCCATATTGATTTTTGTGAAAATTCGAGTCCGCCATCTTGGATCGCTAAATGGATGTTAAATTCGAAATCGGCGACCCCTAAAACCCCGAAAACGATATCCATATTGAATTTTTGTGAAAATTTCGAGTCCACCACCATCTTGAATAGCTGAATTTAAAAAAGAAAAAAGAAAATTAGCAAACAAAACGAGTCCTGCAAAAAAAAAAATTAAAAACGTGATTAGTGTGATTTCAAAATGATACAGCCCTGAATCCTTAGTACCGAGTAAAATGTATGAGCGTACCGAGTAATACCCCGTTCCCCACCACTCCCCTCCCCCCGCACGATTGCTCTGTCTAGACGGCTTCTGTGCGGGCTGCCAGGAAGTCGAAAGGAGTCGCGGTTTTTGGTGATGAAATGATGACAATGACTCGTAATTAACTTGATATATTTTTTTCATCCCTTCTATTCGAAAAGTGTCACTTTACTGTCACTGTAGCGGGGCGCAAAATAGCTCTTTTCTGTTCAGAGCCAAGCAGCGGGCCGTAAAAGTGATTTGAATTTGGAACATTATCATTCATAGAAATCGAACACAAATTGCACGGATTACTGGCTGGTACGTGTTGGCTGCATAGCGCGTAGTGACCTGTGCTAACAAAAAAAAAAAAGGGCGCCAATTACCTCTCTGTTCTTTTAATTAGTAAATACCTATTTATGTTAAAACCCATGCTGTTGTCACCACGCCCTTCTACATCAAAGGATTCTGTAGCTTTTGTAGAGCACCAGTCAGATACTAAGATTACAAATACTCAAAGTGTAAATGAATCTACAACAATATCGATTCCAAATAAAACTGTGACGATAAATTTTCAAAACTGTGCTAGTGTAACAAATATAAATATCAATTTTTAATTCATTTTGTTTAAATTCACATGTCCTCGTGTAATACAATATATGCATTAATTACATAACCCCATCTCTTATTTATTTTCTCATAGAAAGGTGACGAAAAGTAGAGTGTATAACTCGGTAGCAAATTATTTTTCCCTCGGGCGGTGTACTTTGAATCCCTCGCTGCGCTCAGGATTCTACGTTAGAATCCCTCGCTACGCTCGGGATTCTATTCTAGAATCCTTCGCTTCGCTCTTGATTCAAAGTAGCGCCCTCGCCGTAAAAATACTACTTTGCTCCCTTGTTATACAATCTACTATTATCTTACACTGATACATTAGTAGGTAGGTGAAAATACAATGTATGTGCTACAGATGTTTGAGAGCGAGAGGGGGCCGATCGGTGACGTTGCCGCCGATGCGTAGCTACCTTTGTGTGCGTGTATCTATTGTCGAAGTGTTGCGTCGACATGCCGCCCCTCATTGAAGCTTCGCTTCAATCTCGCTGTGCTTCAGGTAAAGGACAAATCTTTGTAAAGGAACGTCGAATTATTCCTGAGTTCATTTTAATATCTGCTACTCGGGTTACTCCATCGGTTCCAGGGTATATGGTTACGATACGTCCCAGCTGCCACTTCATGGGAGGCAGGTGATCGTCTTTGATGAGAACAAGGTCTCCCGTGCAGAGTGATCCTTGAGATTGCTTCCATTTAGTGCGAATTTGAAGTTCTGAGATGTATTCGCGATGCCATCTGGACCAGAATTGCTGTCGAAGTTTTTCAACTCTCTGATATCGATCAATGCGATGAGATGGAATTTCGGCTAAATCTGGCTCTGGTATTGACGTTACTGGTTTGCCAATTAAGAAATGACCTGGAGTAAGGGGTAATAGGTCCTGAGAGTTAGAGGATAGAGGGCTAAGAGGACGTGAGTTTAGAATTGCCTCAATTTGTGTCAGAACCGTGTATAACTGTTCAAATGTTAAGTTTGAATTACCGACAGTGCGTTTCAAATGGGTTTTCATGGATTTAACACCTATTTCGTGTAATCCACCAAAATGTGGGGATCGGGGTGGAGCGAAGCTGAACTTAATGGATTGTTGTGCAAAAATATCTACGATTTTATCTTCATCAGAAGAGATAATTTTCTTCAACTCGTTGTTGGCTCCAACAAAATTAGAACCATTATCCGAATAAATGTATGACGGTTTGCCCCGGCGAGCTATGAACCGTTTCAAAGCTAAAATGAATTTTGTTGTAGTCATGTCGCTTACCAACTCGAGATGGATGGCTTTAGTGGCAAAGCAAACGAACACGCAAATATATGATTTTACCAACCGACAACCTCGCCCCTCCTTGTTAGCGATCATAACAGGACCAGCGTAATCGACGGCTGTGAACTGAAACGCGTAACCAGCATTAAACCTTTCTTTAGGTAGGTTACCCATTATAGGTGCTATTATATTTGCCCGGTAACGGCTACAAATGGTGCAGTTTCGATACACAAACCTGGCCAAGTCTCGTCCACCGACCGTCGAATAATTTTGGCGAGTGGAGTACAACAATTGTTGAGGGCCTGTGTGCATCAAAGCCTTATGTTCATTTTTAAATAAGAGTATTGTGAAATGATGATTTTCATGAAGTAAGAATGGATGTTTTTTATCATAATCGTACTGTGAATTATGGAGTCGCCCTCCTACTCTTATAACGTTTAAATTATGATCAAAAAATGGATTGAGAGATAATAATGAATTAGTACCTTTCAAATTTTTATTAGCTTTTAACTGTTGATATTCTGTAGGAAATGATTGCTGTTGTGAGAAACTGATTGATTTGTACTCAAATAGTTGAAGTTCGGCAACTTGTAGAGGGCCTTTGATTTTGTTTGTTTTGTTTTTTAAATTATGTATAAATCTAAGAACATAAGCTAAAGTTCTGTGCATACGAGAATAAATTGAGAATCTCTCAAAAGGAAATAAAGCTTCCCATGGTTGAATGACCAAGCAAGCAACTTCCCTTTTTAACTCGGGTAAAGACTGATTATTATTTTTTATATCAATAGTAGGCCACGATGACTCATCAGATTCAAGAAATTGTGGACCATGCCACCATTGCTTACAGCTAATCAAAGTGTCGGTACTCATTTTACGCGTTAGATAGTCAGCTGGGTTTGCTTGTGTAGGAACATAATTCCAAGAGCTAAGATTTATAGTGGACTGTATTTCTTGTATTTCTCCTACTCTGTTCCTGACAAATGTTTGTAATTTATTAACCGTCGTATTAAGCCAGCCTAAAACAATGGTCGAATCAGTCCAATAAAAAACTTCATTGACAGTGACTCGTAATGATTTAATAATTTTTATACTTAATTTAGCTCCTAATAATGCTCCACAAAGTTCCAGGCGTGGAATAGTTTGTGGTTTTAGAGGACTCACCTTGTTTTTTGAACACAATAAATGAATAAGTATGTCATTATTTTTGTCAATAGAACGTAAGTATGCGCAAGCTCCGTAGGCTTCCTCAGAAGCGTCTGTAAATATGTGTAATTGTAATTTAATACAATTTGTACTTATTGTGTGTCTGGAAATTCTTAAATGATTTAATTGTGATAGTGAATTGATAAAAGTTAACCAAGCCCTTTGTGTAGCTTGGGGAACCTCGTCGTCCCATGTGAGTTTGTATAACCATAATTTTTGCAAAGTTATTTTCGCTTCTAAAATAGCCGGGGTGACAAGTCCTAACGGATCAAATAGTTGCGAGATAGTGGACAGAATATTTCTTTTTGTTATTTTACCTTGGGTTTTTAATTTTATATCGAAGCAAATTTTATCTGTTTTATGATCCCAATTAATCCCTAATGTTTTTGAAATATCATTGGGACACAAATCAAAACGATCATGAGACATGTTATCATCTCGTTTAAGTTGAGCCAGGACTTTTTGATCATTGGAACACCACTTTCTAAGAGGAAAGCAAGCACCTTTAAGTTGTTCAGTCACTGCGGAATAAACGTGGAGAGCTTGAGAGACATTACTAGCGCCGGTGATGAGGTCATCGACGTATCGCAAGGTACGGTGCAGAAGCAGTGCCGTACGTCACCGTGTTCAGCTCGTAAGCCCTCAAAGGTTCACTCGGTTCGTCGCGCCACAGTATTTTTTGCAGACATCGTTGTGACTCGTTAACTTCAATTTGTCTATACATTTTAGTGACATCTGCAGTAAGTACTATGTTATGTTGACGAAAACGCAATAGTATTGAAAACAGGTCGTCTTGAATTACTGGCCCAACCATTTGCAGCTCGTTGAATGAATAACCAGATGAGGTTTTTGCTGAGCAATCGAAAACCACCCTTAAAGACGTCGTCAAACTACTCGTTCGTTCAACGCCATAGTGGGGAGCAAAGTATTGGATATTATCACTATTTTGATTTTTTGATAGTCTCATATGACCCAAGTTAATGTATTCTTGAATGAAATCTTTATATTTATTTTTTAGTTGTGTATTATTTTGTGACCTTTTCTCTAATTGTAAAAATCTTGTTTTAGCGAATCTGTATGACTCACCTAAAACGTCTGGACTATACTTTAATGGAATTGTTACACAAAATCTGCCATTTATTAGATAGGCGAGAAGTAGTGTTCACGAACGATTTTTCGCATTCAATCTCTTCAGGGGACCACTCTAATTGTTTATTTGTAGTTGTAATAATGGTGTCCAATTCCCAGAACTTCGCCAATTGGTTGGTGAGCACTTGAGTATCAGAAAAATTGCAAAATGTTGATACTTAAAGATTTTTGTTTGCAAAATGTTGCTGAAGTTATTTGTAAAGATCCGGTGATAAACCAACCTAGTTTAGACTTTTGTAAAATGATATTTTGATCATTTAATTTTACTTGTTTGGGTTCAATAAACTCCCACAGTGTTCCGTTGCCAACCAAAATATCAATATTTGAAGGTAAATAAAACTTAGGATCGGCCAATGAAAAATTATTAGGAATTTTAATAAAATTTTTATCTATTGGGGAACTTGGCCAAGGATTTGTAATATTGGAAATAATTATGCATGTTATTGTTTTACAATAATTCGAATGAAGAGATTGAATAATAATATCGCAACATTTTTTTGCTACTGATTCACTTTTGTTCAATCCATTTATAGTAGTAATCATATTTTTAGTAGGTAACCGAAGTTGTTTACAAAGTCGCTCCGTTATAAAGTTTGCAGTACTGCCCGAGTCTAACATAATGCGCACCCGCTGACGATGATCCACCGCGGTGCGCACGCTCACGCAAGCTGTAGACAACAGCCCTAGTGGGGACGCGGTAGCACACGTTAACACTACCTCGTCGCGCGAATCTTCATTGCGATCGCTCTCTGATAGCTCCGGACAGATTAAGCTATTATGTTTTTTATTACATTTTTTACAAGCCTTTAGCTGACACTTTTTAGTAGAATGTCCAGCCTTTAAACAATTAAGGCATAGGTTTAATGAATTCGCTTTAGTTTCTCGATCTTTATTGTTTAATTTTAAAAACGTTTTACAATAATAAATAAAGTGATCTGATGACTGACAAACAGGGCACTTTCTCTTTTCATTAGTAGATAAGAGGCTCGTTGCGTTACATGGTGGTTTAGATCCTGTTTTGTTTTTGTTACTATGTTCTAGTATTTCTAATAATTCAGATCTATTTCTTGTAAATTTAATTAAATCTTCAAAGGTCAACTGCTGTTTATCATTGATTAACGCCTTATATTTTTCCCATTCTATAAAAGTCTGTGAATCAAATTTATTAGCCAGCATATAAATCAACAGGGTGTCCCATTTATCGGTGGGTTCCCCTAATGTTTTCAAAGATCGCAAATTTTTAACGAAACTGTCAACTAAACGCTTTAAATTAAATGATGTATCTTTCTGAATAGAATAAACTGTAAATAAGGACTTAACATGATTAGCGATAAGCATTTTTTTGTTATCATATCGATCGCATATCAAATTCCAGGCTACTTCATAATTACTCGAAGAGAACTCAATTGATTTTATAACTAACAAAGCACTGCCTTCTAATGACGAACGCAGGTAATGGAACTTGTTAATTGCGCTCAAGTCGGGGTTATCGTGAATTAATGATAGGTAAGTGTCTCGAAACTCCAACCAAGAGCCATAAGCGCCGTTGAATTTAGTAAGTTGTATGATAGGTAACTTGACACTAGCTCCGTGGCCCTTGGTACAATTTAGTTCACAACTAGAATTGTGCGGTTGCTCGGCCACTGCGCCTAACTTCGACTTAGCAAGCGCCACGGCTTTATAGTACATACTCTCAAAGAGGTCGCGCTCTTTTTGCTGTTCGGTGGCATTCGTAGTTATACTTTCTATTTCCTGCTGAATTTCGTTGTAATTATCGAATAATGGTTCCAATTTTTCTATTCGAACTTCAATTTCCAACTTGAGTTCGTTGCTTAAATATGCTGGTAAATTATTAATGAAGTTGGAAAATAAAGTCAAACGGCCTTTTAAACTGCCTCGCTTTTTTACTAAAGCTTGTTCATCAGCCATAATAATACAACCTATAGAATAATCTTAGTGAAATAGAAAATAATTACTATAACTAAAGCCGTAAAAAGGACGCACCGTAATGTAGTGCGCGGCCTACTATATCTTTGCGTTGATGCACGGTACGCTAACACGTTTATCAAAGTAATGCAACGATACCCGCTTGTTAACCTTTCTTGTTAATGTATAAAAGTGTTAGTAATATATTATAAATTATAATATATCAGTATGTTAGTTTAAATATATGTTTTTATTAAAGTAAATAGGCATATAAATAAACAATAATTACTTGTAATAAAACTTATGGTTGTATTTTATAATATGGAATATTGATAGGTATCTACTTAATATTTTTATGGTTTATATTAGTATATACCTAATATATTTATTACAAAAATGTGTAAGTGTAAATAAGTACTTGATTATCGATAAGAAAAATTAATCTATCTTCTATTTGTAGGTAGGTGATAGGGGTTGTCGGTGATAGATTAATATTATTAGTGTGAAATAAATCTACCAAATATTTATAGGAATTGATAGATTTATATTTTAGAAATATGCTATATGTATAAATAGCATGCAATCATTTTATTAAGTTCTATAATAGTTCTATTAAGTTCTATAATAGTTCTACTAAGTTCTTTATTATAATGTTATGATTAAACCTACCAAAAGTTTTATAGGCAATTAATAGGTGTGTGTGATGTACCGTTGTCGGTATTGTTTTGGCAATAGGGAGCCTGTTCCTTAGCAATAGGTAGCTAAAGGATTGTTTTGAGTGAATAATGAAAGTAAGAAGTACTTGACTACACTGCACTGACACAAATGACGAGGCGTGGTAGATGTTATTAGTGTTGGATGGATGAAGGAAATTGACTGTATCTATATAGTCTAACCAGATCGCCACTTGCCTGTTCGCAATGTTGTCCAGAATGATTGATGATGACCGTGCGCACTCCTCAGTCCGACTTCAATATCGTCCCTGCTGGTTACTTCGTAGGTCCGGAAGAAGGATCAATGTGCTGTGCGGGCTGCCAGGAAGTCGAAAGGAGTCGCGGTTTTTGGTGATGAAATGATGACAATGACTCGTAATTAACTTGATATATTTTTTATCTTACACTGATACATAAGTAGGTAGGTGAAAATACAATGTATGTGCTACAGATGTTTGAGAGCGAGAGGGGGCCGATCGGTGACGTTGCCGCCGATGCGTAGCTACCTTTGTGTGCGTGTATCTATTGTCGAAGTGTTGCGTCGACAGCTTCATTGACAGACTGTATGTAGTATGAATCGTTAGACTGTGCTAATAGTAGGACATGCGTAGAGGGAATTTCAGTAGTAACTCGAGCGCGTCAGATAAGCTAGGGGAGGCTAATTACATATTAACAAATTCGTCCAACCGGTAGGCAGCCTTCAATATCAGTGGGTGCACAAAAAAAACGAATGTACACCTACGCGTCAGATTAAAAATGAGGTAGGTGAGCTAACAGGCAAGTATCCCTTTTGAAAATCTTGCGATTTAAGCGTAAGTAACCTAAGAGCACGGGAAGCTTGCAAAGAAATGTCTGTATTTACTCGAACGCGGGCTCTTTTATGTTTCTTTTAGAGTTAAACGAACCAGAATAACTGAAAAACATGAACTAAGACTAAAGTAATACAAAATATTAATTAAGATGGATGAAATATCTATTTATTTATTATTATGTTATGTATTCCCCCACCATTAAAAGTGGAAACTAGAGTAACTCTAAATTTAGCTACGTGGCCTCCCTAGCTATAATAAGACCAGTCGATATCCCAAACATTAGACCTGATACATAATTTCTAGTGACTGTCCTTTTCACGATAAATATTGCTGGTGTCTCGGATATACACCATTCCACAACGGGTTGCTCAGTCCAGCTCTAACCACTTTATGAGTTTATGACTAATATGCGACGTTTTGTGAGGAATTTTAGTAACTAGCTCATAGTACTTGTACACATTTATTGATGTCAGCAAATAGCGTCAGTAATGAAGCTACACAAACAAGAGTCACTCGCATGTTCTTGTACAATTAAGTCTAAATATATTACGAGTATTGTATAAGTGGCTGTGGCTTTAATTAATTCACAGAACCTCCCAAACTAAATATAAAGTAAGTAAATTGTGTAATGGTACAGATTATATACAGACTAGACAGCCTAGTGGTATGGGTAATGGACTGCTGAGACGAGGTCTCGGGTTCTATCCCAGGTTTACCATGGCACACACCAATGATTTTTCGATGCCTTTCGAAGTTATGTGTGTATTTATCGCAGGTTTATAAGTGCCAGGTTAATGGCAATAGGCAATATTACATTAAGACCTAAACATAAACTGGCGAAATGTGGGTGCTAGCACCTCTGCCTACCCCTTACAGGGACTGGAAGGTGCGACTTGAGCAACCAAAGGGGGGATTCGCCACAATCGCGGCCGTCAGACCGGTCATGGACGAGTGGCTGGAGAGGAGACATGGTGCTCTCTCCTACCGGTTGTCACAGATGCTTACCGGGCACGGTAGCTTCGGTAGGTATCTGTGGCGAAGACACCGGGAAACCACGGCCGGTTGTCAGCACTGCAGGGACCGCAGCGATGACACAGCGCTCCACACGCTGGTGGAGTGCACGGCGTGGGCGCAACAGCGCCAGGTCCTCGTGGTGGGTTTGGGCGTGGACACTCTCTCGCTCGAGACCATGGTGGAAGCCATGGTCTCCAGCGGGAGTAAGTGGGACTGCGCCGCCTCTTTCTGCGAGCAGGTCATGCTTGTGAAGGAGGCGGCGGGGCGGGAGCGGGAGAGAACTCTCCCACCCGAGTTCCGCAGTAGGCGGCTTGGGCGCCGCCGACGTGTCTTCGCCGAAGACCATCGGCCTCCATGACCGGGGGCCTGAGGACGGTGAGTTGGCTGCTCATCGTCCTTACAGAAGCAGGCCCATGACGGCAGCGTGACGTGACGGACTCACGCACGCCTCCCCCCTCCTATGAAGCGGGATGATACCCGAAAACCCCCCCATAGACGCGGGATAGCACCCGAACCACCCCCTAGACGAGGCCGCATTAAAGCGGTAGGTCTGTTGGGAGCCCTGGGACATCCTTCCGAGGGCTTACCCGGGGCTCCCAACTATAGGCTGCTGGGCGATACCGTGGGGGTTTTAGTCGGTAGGAGTCCGGCATAACATCCATGAAGGATTTCCCCCACGGTCAAAAAAAAAAAAAAAACCCCTTACAGGGAATATAGGCGTGAGTTTATGTTATGTATATACAGACAATAATGCATGTAAACAGTCCGTTTTACATTTCCACCGAGTGCTATATCAAAGCCCGTAGGTATCTATGTAAAGGGACTGAAAAGGATTGACGTAATTCAGCCTTGAATGTGAACTTAGGTCGTAGGCACGTAAATTTTCATAGCACAAAGAAAAGTAGTTACTTTATTATTCGTTTTATTTCGCTCTGTACGTAATCTGTCTTGGAAGATATTAAACGCTAAGAAATATAGCTAAATCAGACATGCGATAGGAGGAACACAATGACAACATGTCCTCATTATTAATATCTTTATATCAAGTTTTATAGCGCTCTGCGTTTCAATCTCCTTTGTCTGGGGTTGATTGTCCATAAGGTTATGGGCCAGCGAGTTAGGGCGATAATTTAACCGTCGCTTTTACGAAGTTTTAGAGTCTTTGACCTCTTGTCTTACGGTTTTCGTGTTGAGAATTGTTAGTACTTAGGTAAACTGCTACTAGTGAAGTTGAATATGAAACATGCGATACGAAGCGTCAAACAACATACAAGTTTGGGGAGGTAACTTATGGTTTTCCTAGTAAATGACGTCATAGCGAGAACATCAACGTTCCTTTTCACGTCTCATTTGTAGATTCAGAAAAATCATCTCATTGAATTCTTTTGGATAAGAGAAATCTCTGTGTACCAATTAGGGACACTGCAGAGTTCCGACAACTACACATCACAACTTTTGATACTTCGAATTCGAATTTAAAAGCAACATCTATTTAAAATTCTTAAGACAAAACCTATATACTCCTACGAATTGGAGACATATTTGATGTATTTTGGGCTTTACCTATAAGAAGTGTAGCCATTTCGAATCCAAATAAATAAAATTATTCATTTAGGTCACACCGTAATAGGTAATAGGGTCTTAAAATATTCAATATTCTGTAATAGATACGCTATACATTTTATTCTTATAGATATAACAAGTGTCGGAAGTCCCACGTTAGAGTGTTGCCCTTTCAAGATGATTGGGTAGCGTCTTGTTTGCATATTGGAGTCACGCCCGAAACCTCGAAATGGAGTAGCTACAGATGAATTATTCCATTTAAGTAACAAAACATAATATAAGGTAAAGTTTAACAAAAAGAGAACATTAAAATTTTATTACCTTATTTGTAAATGCCTCATTGCCGTAATTAATGATTCATTATTTTGGTTTATTAAAACACACTCACAATTAGACTTTAAGTTATACTCTGCAATTAGAAAAAAATATTCATGAGTTCATGGCGACGACTTCAGATTTATTGCCTTCATTACTTATGCAAATTTCAACGAAATGTAAAGATCATTTAGAAGTAAATAGAAAGTACCTAAGTATAGTAAAGGCTTTGAAGAGATTGCATTCATTATCCAATCTGAAAAATTACAATGAAGACGTGGATACGTAGATATCACATTCCGACAATATCGACAGGGAAATACTGATTGTAATTTCCTGGGCCAGAAAAACACTTCGCGGTGCACTCTGAATAAAGGAAGGTGATGCATTTTTGGTTAAATGTTTTACTGTTTCCTGCTCATGTTCTACTAAGGGTTGATCGTTCTGAATTGGCTATACAACTGAAAGTGAGGTGGGTTTCTCTCCTTAATAACGAATATCATATATTTCAATAATGTAAAAACTGCAACACTGCGGAAGTGTTTCTCTTTCCATTAAAAGCTAAGTGCAAATACCTGCTCTAGAGAAATAAGATTGAAAGACAATGTAGATAATATTTGATGAAAATACAGTAAGCCTCGTCATGGGTATCTCTTGTAAATCGTTTAAATACATTTAGAATTTGAAGAGTTTATTTAATAATGAACATACGTTTAGAAGGCCTTGAAAGTAGTGGGTGGGTGGAATAATAAATCATTCTAGTATGAGACTCATTGGTGAAATTAATTACTTGCTTAAGCAATTTAAGTAAGTACTTAGGTTCATTAAGCTTCATAGTAAATAGAACAATTTAGGAATTACTTAGAACGATATTGAGTGGAAATAAATAAATACGCGAGACATGTTGCTAATAAAATCATATAATTACTATGCTGACTATCGTAACACGCAATCACCATGTAATCTGTAAAACTTTACATAATACGTACTATACTCCTATGCAAAATAGATCAGAGCCGGTCTCAATTACCCAAAACTCTAAATAGAATCATACGATTTCATACTTGTAACATACGATTTGATAGCATCGTCTCGAACCGGAGGGAATATTATATCTTCCATTATTATCGATACATTACTGCTTAACTGCACGGTTCGAGAGCCTCTCAAACAAAAGCCAGACCATTTTAAAAAGCTTTTAAATATTGTGTACAAGTACAACTCATAAGTCGCAAGGCTTTTAGCGGTGATTTCGTTCTCTATTGACGCAACTTAACCGTATACCTACCTATCGCTCTAGACTACAGGCCCATGTTGAAAAAATTATGGGCCATTTGAACCACCAGGTGACCTATCTAGAACGATATAAGAGCATAAAATAATAAGATTCAGCTCTATGCCGTCACTTGTAAGCTGTCCAACTGAGTGCAGGGAAGAATTCGAAAGTACAGGTAGAGTGGGTACATTTTGGTCACATAGTTTTGTACGGCAATCTTACCACCGATAGATTCATGTAAAATAAGAAAACGCACAGTGCCGTAAAAAAATGGTGCGCCACAAAGTCGGATTTTTTTTTTATTTTCCGACAATTACCAGGGTAAATTTGGTCATTTTATTTTGTACGGCATCTGTGTCATACTATTTCAATACTGATTCTAATCCATTATTCCACAACGCCGTACAAAAATCATGCGACAAGGGGAAAAAAATCGAGGGTTGCAATCCCCTCTCTTTCCGTAGTCCAGGGGGTGATTTGAAAAAGTACGGCTTTGGTTACAAAACATTATCTAGCACTCAAAAGTACTATTAAAAATAATGCTGTCAAAAAATGATTGTTCATTTGAATGTATATCAATAATTATCTTAATTTCATTGTATCCTTGATTTATAGAGTGTAAAATCATTTGATCCTGTACGGGAACTTTTTTTTTAACATGATGTTGTAAAATACAATTGATAGACAGTATTGCCGTTCAAAAGAAACCGTTGTAAAAAAAAATTATAGAGAAATACAAAAACTGCAATTTTGCAAATTATTGTAAAAATTTAAATATCATAGATAAATGAAATATAGCAGTTTTCTACGATTTATCCCTTGTTTTAAATAGTATTAACATAGATAAATTAGGAAAAAATGATGCCGTCCCTTTTTATGCAGACCATATCTTTTAGGCTGATGAAAGTGACGCTACAGTTTTAAGGGTACTTTATGGCCATCTGATACCTTTTGACGCATAAAACCATATACGTAAAACACCAACTTTACGCAAAACGTCTAATTCGTAAAACACAACTTACGCAAAATACCAACTAGCATTAACATATTTTTGAAGAGAACAACTGATAATATGTTAAAGTCACTATGACGTCTATGAGTCTGAACTGAAACGGTGTGTATAGCCCGTCAAGAAAGTCGTGAAAATTGAGGGTGGCGCTGCTGCGCTTAATCTGGTATCCCTGTCATACTACAACTGAACAGTCTTGATCTGTTGTTTTTTTATGGTTTAAAGTTAAATATAGTACATACCTCTAAAGATAATAAATAAATGAAAGTGAAAAATGTATCACGGCAGTAATTTTTTTTTACTTTTATTTACATCATATATGCATATAACATAAACTCACGCCTGTATTCCCCGAAAGGGTAGGCAGAGGTGCTAGCACCCACATTTCGCCAGTTTATGTTTAGGTCCCAATGTAATTGGTGGCGAGCCTATTGCCATTAACCGGGCACTTATAAACCTGCGATAAATAAACACATTACTTCGAAAAGTCATTGGTGTGTGCCATGGTAAACCTGGGATCGAACCCGAAACTTCATCTCAGCAGTCCATTACCCATACCACTAGGCTGCCGCAGACTTTTATTTAGGTATTATTAATATATGGAACCGAAAATAATGTTAACAGAAATTAACACGATTATGGTTCAGTTGAATTGCTTGAAGTTTCGATCAGATTAACCAGCCGTGATCACAGACTGACTAGATCACACACTGCACGTCCGTCGTCACGACATCGTCTAATCCGTGCGGTAGATAGTTCTACATTCCCCCACAACCCACACATTCTCCATTAAATACTCGTTTCACCATATTCTTTGACCACGCCGAAAAGTAAAGTTGCATGTTTCATATCACTGGACTCCATATTGCTGATAACAGAAAAGATATAACGGAGTCATCAAAAATCAATGTTTAAAAATGGTTGAAAAATCATTCATTGGTTCCAACAGTTCGTAAGAACATTGGTAGATGGCTCCACCGTCACCCTTAAAGACGGATATAAAAAGGAGGATGATTCAGGTCAATTCAGGTGTGACTCAATAGCTCAGTTGGAAGAGCATTCCCCCGTGTAAGGGAAAGGTCGTGGGTTCAAGTCCCACTTGAGTTCTTCTTTTTCCCGATGTATTTCGAATTTAAAAGTTAGCATAATAATTGCTATAAAAATTTCATTCAAATGTTTTGAAATATAAAATGTTCACTCTAAGCAAATCAATTATTAGCAGATTACATTACCTATACTTACTGTGTTGAAAAATAAAGAAAACGTACATACCGGTTAATTTGGCTGTACGCCCGTATACATCGTCCAACCCGGATAGTAATTTTCCGGCTTGAAATTCAGCCATACACTGCTGAAAAATGTTGAATATGACCTTCCTCGTACCACTTTTATATACATCTTTATTCATCTTTCATGCAAATATTAGAAAAGTATGTTCAAGAGTATGACATGTGCGAAAATCTGCGAATTGATTGCTATTTTTCTTTTTTCAATCTAAATCAAATTTGGGAGTCGTGGAGGTTGTCAATACAAGGAAAAGTATTAATTCCTCAATTAATACTTTTCCTTGTTGTATTGACAACATTGTATTCATGCTTTTTTTATACCACTTAGGTGGCAGACAAGCACGCGGCGCACCTGATGGATTATTATTTAATCGTAATAAAACTTAGAGCTTAACGATTTACAAGCATAGATATTATGTAAAATTTGGGGCGTGTGATCCGAAACCTCCATTTGGTGCAATCTATACAACAGAGATGGCAATGCTTCTCTGCTCTCTCTTCCTCAGCACAAAGGAAACGCTAACACTTACTGTAATTAAGGGCCGCAGTGGGAGTCCCTAGTCACAGGGACCCGTAGCGAGCCTATAGGGCTACCTATGGGCAGAGGACATAGAGGTTATATGAGGACCCCATGCTTCCCACACCCAAGAGGGCCAACTTAAAACCTTATATCGCCAAAGGTTACTGGGGTGCGAAGGAAATGCCTTATTTCTTTAACCTAACACCTCCCTCGGTAATTAGTTGAAGACCCCAAGTACGACGTGTCGGACTTTTTTAGGTTATACCTCGGGACACGTGCCTTGCACCTAATAAATGGCGAGACAAACGACAATTGTCTTGTAATAATCTATGCTTGGTGACTTTGAGCTCGTCCACCGCTGCTGGCCACATTTTAGGTCCAAGATACAGGTCCTGAGCAATACCTTACTCAAAGCACACCCAAAGACAAAAAAAACGGGACCCTATCACTAAGGTCTGTCATGAACCGTGATGGCTTGACAGTAGAAATTTTCAGGATATATTATAGTATTAAAAAATTAAAACAATAATCTTTTATAAGAATAGTTTATTGGTATGAGTATTGAACACCTGAAATGCTGCTTGAAACTCCATGAGTAATTATTGTATCTTCGATAGTTTCCGACTCACTGGCAATATCATCATACTGAAATGATATGTGTTGAAATGTACTTTTGAAAATCTGAAACAAATACAAACGTCCTGGATAAATACAGCTGTATTCATACCTCGAGTATTTTTTAATTAGTTTGGGCCTAAGTGGTTAATACAAATTACCTAGATCAAGAATGTTCAAAAACGTCAAAGTGATGCACTATGATTTGTTGTAAACGTAGGATATTGACATAACCACAACAAATGAAAACAATGCTTTGAAACACAAAATATTCACTTAAATTATATAATTTTTAATAGATTACACTTTCCATACCTTGTTTAACATTAAAGTATATGTATATATACTGGTTAGTTTAGCATTTTGGCCATCAAAATGGTCAAAGTCTGAAAGCAGCTTGCCGGCTTGAACTTCTGCCGTGTTTCATACTATATCCCTGAAATACTTTGAATACGACACGTTTCGCACAACTATTATTCACATATCAATTCATTTTTACACTGAAAACTGTTATCCTATGAACAGTAATTAAATACACGTAAATAATATACGAAACATCTCCAACGAGCCTTGGTATTGACATCTGATTAGTCAGTTTGGCAGTTATCGAGTGTTGCAAGTACAAGGAAAAATTTTAGTTCCTCCAACATTAATTTCACGACTTTCTTGACGCACTATATATTATGTCCAAGAATTGAAACTGTCAATCCCAGTATCAACAGTTTTATATACTTTTTGATTTAATATATACTTCAAACATTATTGATACATACATTTAATTGATTTTTATGATTTTTATAATTGAAAAAAACATTTTTAAAAATTAAAAAAAAATTGCACATCTACATAATTCAAAAAACGACAGCCTCTGTGGCGTGACGGTAGTGCACGCGACTGCCAAGCAGGAGGCGCAGGTTCGATTCCCGCTCAGTGCAAATATTTGTATGCATGAATATGGCTATTTGCATTGGTCTGGGTGTTTCTATGTATAATATGTATGTATTTACAAAAAAAAAGTATATAAGTATGTTTATCCGCATTCTAGATTCCATAACACAAGCTATAAAAGCTTACCATGGGTCTAGATGGCGTTGTGTAGAATGTTGTGGAATATTTATTTATGTCTATATTTTGGTATAAATCGATAGTATACAAACCCATATTTAACATAATTTCTAACCTAGAATCACGAAAAGACTATGAAAATTAGTACAAGTAAACTATCTAAATGCCGTATGAAAAAAAAATTTCACCTTACATTTCGTTATATGGATTTTTTCTTTTTGATTTTTCTTTTTTATTTTTTTTCCCCTTTGGACCAACGAAAATGTACGGCATATGAAAAAATATTATCTATGCATAAAATACTTTCAAAATAAATTTATTTCATGTTGTGTCAAATCACCCCCTGGACTATGGAAAGAGAGGGGATTGCAACCCTCGATTTTCCCCCTTGTCGCATGATTTTTGTACTGCGTTGCGGAATAATGGATTAGAATCTGTATTGAAATAGTATGACACAGATGCCGTACAAAATAAAATGACCAAAGGAGGACGGCCAGAGTCGGCTCTCTGCTGTGCAGCTGTTTCGTAGCAAAAAGAAAATGGTTATAGTCTTCTTTTATTGTGAAATAATATTAGGCACAATATTGTAGCATCAAGCGAACCCACATTGAAAAAATATTTGTAAGTATTAATATGATTGAGCACAATATGTTTTACATTCGTTATCAAAAAGGCAGTTAATGTTGCACACATAAAAATCTGTAGAAAGAATAAAATAAAACCTCCGACTAATAAATAAAAATATAATTATCAAGATATTGTCAAAGACTGTAACACCCCTAAGTTATGATTATTGTTCATTCACTATCTAAATATTTTTTATTTGAGACCAAAATGTATGCCTAAAATATAATAGTAGTATAGGGTAGGTATTCTAATTTCTTACTCTAATAACACTTAACTACTGTCATGTCATTCGCTTGACGTGTGCGGCTGCTATCATTTCTCGTTATTATTTGAATATTTCTGATACAAAATGGATTGCGATAACTCTTACGACGACCCTGGCTTGCTTTTGGACCCTATATCTTCTTCTTTAAACGTTGACCCTGGCTATTCTTTGGATAACTGCACCCACTCTACATGAACATGGATAACCCGATTTCTGCAGACTGGATGTGGAATTTATACATTTCGTTAATTGTGGTGCTGATCTGACCCTTAATAGAAGACATATTCTAAACCTAGATGAAGTGCGACATATAATTCTACAATGGATTGCACCACAAATAATATACAATAAAAGAATATTATTGTAACTGCATTGTTGGCCTAAGGACAGTGGATTATTGCTCTCATATTATGTCTGTAATCTGGTACTTGGGTTGGGCAAGGTATGTAGTTGTAACTCCGCTAGCTATTTTCCTCGATAGAATTTTATTGGTGTACGAAAGTGATGAAGAAAATTAAATAAAAATAGTCACGTAAAAACCATTTTTTAAAAATTAGGTTGGTACTAAACCATTTATATTATCGGTTTATACATAGCTTCAGTTACCAAATAGCAGTATTTTTATTTAAATAAAAAAAATGTCTACGCCTGAGCCGAAGCTCCATACAACGTGGCCGTCCTCCTTTACCCTGGTAATTGTCGGAAAATAATTCCGACTTTGTGGCGCACCATTTTTTTACGGCACTGTGCGTTTTCTTATTATTTTACATGAATCTATCGGTGGTAAGATTGCCGTACAAAACTATGTGACCAAAATGTACCCACTCTACCTGTACTTTCGAATTCTTCCCTGCACTCTGTTGGACAGCTTACAAGTGACGGCATAGAGCTGAATCTTATTATTTTATGCTCTTATATCGTTCTAGATAGGTGGATGGTTCAAATGGCCCATCATTTTTTTAACATGGGCCTGTAGTCTACTTCACTTCATGTAATTTTTTGTTTTTTTTTAAAGAATATTAGAACCGAAGTTACTAATATTCCCTCTAACCCCTCCAACTAAGCAAAATTGCTTGTGCTAGGAGTGGGTTCACGTCGGTAGTGTAACGGCCAGGATCGAACCCGGGACCTTTGATCGTAAGGCCGACTCCTTAACCACTAAGCTACCGACGCTTTATAATTTTACTAACCTACAACCAGTTATAATAGTATCTAATACTGTATTCATTATACAAATCCCCGAGTTACTGATTCGGTACGTTACATTCTATGGACATGCAGTGTTTTAATTTTTTGTCGGTAAATAATTCGCTGTATCAGCAAGGGGCCTATTATGGATACACAACAAACTGCACGGCTCGAGAGTCTCACAAACAAAAGCCGGACCATTTCAAAAAGCTTTTAATGATTGTGTACAACTCATAAGTCGCAAAGGTTTTATCGGTGATTTCGTTCTCTATTAACGCAACTTAACCATATACCTACCTACCTATCGCTCCACTACATGTTATTTTACTTACCTACCAGTTATAATATTATCTATACTGTATTAATTATACAAATCGCCGAGTTACTGATTCGGTACGTTAAATTCTATGGGAAATGCAGTGCTTAAATTTTTTGTTGGTAAATAATTCGCTGTATCAGAACGGGTCCTTAACAAAAATGCTTGGTTCTCAGCAATAATCGTACACAATATGACTAGCAACAATCATGACCTACCCATCTTTATCCCATATTTATTTGAAACTGGTGCATTTTCCATTCATCTTGGTCTGTAGTCACTTCCTGTCCGGTCATACCTTTTTCTATACTCCTATCATCATTCTCTTTATATTATTATTATACACGTACCTACCTCTGCCTTCAATTTCCAAAGTTTGGCGCGAGATGCTGTAATAGTCCCACCTACAAATCATGATTCAATTCTTATTGAATGGCTTCTGTGTGTTGCCACAACTTGCTAATACAAATCACATAGCCGTTGACTTTAAATTATGTCAGAAACTACATCAACAAACGCTGTAACAACCGTTAATCAGACCGTGTTGATTGCTCGCTCCTGTGTCAGTGTGCACAAGTCGAACAATAATTCGTGAATATTGCAGTCCCGAGCTAAATTAATGAAATAAGGCTATCAGTTCGCAGCCAGTTGGCACTATTCCAACGTCTAATAATTCACTGAGTAAGCGAAGCGTTTTAGTAAGTGAACGGATTTACTTGCACCTATCTGTCAGTCTGTCTGTATTCGTGTATACAGTTGGTCTTTAGTAGAGTCGCGGTAGAGTTGCTGGTCGTATACTGCTGATGGAACAGAAGTAGGTATCTAACCACAGATATTAATTCCTAAACATTTTTCTTTATTAAAAAAATAGAAATTGGCCGCTGCGTCATTTATCATATTTGGCAAGAAATTTCGACATTCCATTCTTATTAAGATACCTATGTCGAAATTTGGAAACGCTATTGTATTTTCGGGAATTTATTCCTCAGGGTTGCCGGAACGGGATCAGTATTTGACACGCCGCTGGTAGAAGCTAATATAGTTATTATGAGGGCGGAACCGATGAACACAGGCTATGTCAATTTGTTAATGATTGATCGTCGCGCGGGACAATGGTAAAGCGTTGTGCTGGTTCTATTATTACAAAAACCACTAAACAAACTTGACAAACCTAAAAATGTATCTCAATCTATGTCTGGCCTTCGGTACACAGAGAGATAGGGATACATATTCCTGTTAACTTTGTGTGAAAACAGAATCAACCTCAATTGTAATAAATGTTTGTTTCAGAGGTGTAATTAACGCGGAGTAATTAAGTAAGTCGAAGTAATGGAGTGCA
The DNA here is from genome assembly GCA_914829495.1 of Eilema sororculum. Taxonomy (NCBI): domain Eukaryota; kingdom Metazoa; phylum Arthropoda; class Insecta; order Lepidoptera; family Erebidae; genus Eilema; species Eilema sororculum. Next base: position 9,970,739 of record OU618532.1, read on the forward strand.
AGCATAGGACAAACAGATATATACCTACCTAGATACCTAAGGCAGTAAAATTTACATAGCAAAGGATATTACTACAAAACAACCGATCTGCGTGGCTTGTCTCAGTCATTGCTTGTTCAACCAAAGTAGCAGTACGCCAGTACCTATCTAAATATGTCTGTTTGGATAATGTTGCTTCCTAAGCTCGAATCTTTTTACGCAAATTGCTTCGACTTTTCGCCATTCGCGAACGTAAAAGTTTTTAGTTTAGCACTGGACTCTAGGGCTGAATTAAAGGCCTTTACTGTGATTTAAGTTAAATCGGAATCTTACCATTTTGTTTACTATTGCGATGAACGTTACTGCGAAAGTTTACCATTGCATTGAACGCTGTTGCAAATGTTCTTTATTGCGATGATTGCAGTCTCGATAATACGCTATTGCGATGTAGGATAAGTAGGAGGGGCTGCTAATATTGGGGATTGTGGAAAATTTTGTTGGACATGACCAACACCAATTTTCACAAAGAAAACTAAGATGTTTATTATGTTTTTATATAACATGGGTACGCAAGTCCAGCAAAAATACTGCAACCATCCCAGAAAAGAACATTTTCAACCACTTAGATTGCAAATGGTAAACTTTCGCAATTCGCAGTAACGTACAGTAAGCAGCAGCTTCAGAGAAAAGGAACCCCCCTTGATAATGGTTTTATCCTCAAGGGGGTTCCTTTTCTCTGAAGCTTACTGTACATCGCAATGGTATACTTTTGCAGTGACATGTATCGTGATTAAACAGCAGTTAAGCAGTAGCGTAAAGCGCTAAACTTTCGCAGTAGCTTGGGTACATCGCTTTAGTAAACATTTGTATTAACCTACATCACAACGCATGTTATACGGGACAAGGTTCCGTGTGTTTCTTTCCAGATTAGTGGCGATACGATCTGCCCCCTGATTGCTGTTCTACCCGCATCATCGGCAACCTCAAAGCATCATCTGTATGCTAATCATTGGCGAATACTAATGAGGCTTTATTAGCCAAAAAGGTAGTAAAAATACTGCATGTACTATGGTGAGTGTTGTTCCAATGAGTTTTTCAACTCAACAAAATTACTCTATCATAGTAAACTGCTGAACATAGGCCTTTCCCAATGTTGGGAAGTTTTGGCCTCCTGTTTCCATGTGGGCCAGATGGGTTGGTATGAGGATTTATTTCGAGTTTTCCGTCTCTCGCAGTGATATGGTAAGGGTATTTTTTCGTTAGTCGCTTCTTACGACACCCTTAAGATGAGATCAAATCACTACAAATCAAAATCATCTACTGCTGACCAAAGGTATTACATAGGTATTTAGTACATTTAAAGCATTGTCGTCTGAGTTGAGATGGTGACAGAGAAAGAATATAAGTATCACTAATACTTGTATTGTTTCTCCGTCACAACACAGATAATGGAAATGATTTTTTCAATTAATTTATAAGCACCATCTCCTATTTCTCCTTCTAAAGAGTGAGTTTACTATCAATTATTTAGCCCTAGCTTAAGCCTGGAAACAACACTTGAATCAAATAGAAGACATCTAAAATGGTGGATTTTACTTTACAAACTTTAATAGCTTAGCAACAGCCAGAATTTTGTTTTAGGCTGTGTGACAGTCTCCGTGGCGTGGAGATAGTGAACACGGCCGCCACGCATGAGGCGCGCTTTCGATTCTTGCCAGTGCAAATATTTGTATGCATGAATATGGGTATTTGCATTGGTCTGGTTGTGCCTCAGAGAGCATGTTAAGCCGTCAGTCCTGGTTGCCATACGACATGTATTCGGATAGTCATTATAGGAGCAATGGGTGAAATGGCCTACACAGAAGGGCTGATCACCCGTCCGGTCACAGCATCCCCACTGGCAGTAGTAGTGGTAGGCTTTCCTTTTCAAGAACCTTGCCTTTGCCTTTTTTTGGATTTCGGTATTTTCATGTATTTTACTTCACAATTGGGCAGAAACATTGACTAACGTTAAATGTTGTACTAATTCATGACTTACCTTTAGGAAAGATCAAGACAACATCGGTATGTTGTGTGGGTGTAGAGTGCAGCAGCAAGCGACGAGGATGCATCAAGTGAGCACCAAGTTGTCCAGCCATAGGGAGGCGTCTGCGAAGCTCACGGCCGGCTATTAACAAAAGTATTGGTCTTTAGCACACTATATGACACTACTTATAAAATTTTATAATATACAACTTATCTATTTGTTTTTTTTTTTAATTTTAAAGTTTGCTCTATTCTCTTCTAAATCACAAGGTGATTTACTGAATGTGTATAAAGTGGATGAGATATTAGATCATATGAAAACTAAATTAACAGATTCTCTCAAGTTTAAAAGAAATGTGGAAATGGAAAGGAAACCTAATCCAAGATGATTTAAACAGTAGAGGATGGGATGCATACAGTGAAATACAAGAAATATAAATGAATATATTTTTATGGATGTCATAAAAATTAATTAAGAGGATGATACTCATAATAACAAAAATAAATTAATACTACAACAATTACGAAGACATTCTTAACTATTACGAAATTAATAACCCAATGACTCATCTTGGCAAATTAATATCCTTTAATATAGGTAAACCATCAAGTAAGAGCACCATAAGATCCATGAAGTAATTTTATTTGTTGTAATAATTACTACATGATACTAAAATTAGTGAAATTATTGCAATAAACAAGGTAATTTCAGATTACGCACCGCTGTCCAATTTATCTTTCGCAAATTCTGCGAAAGATCTATGTTCTTGAGGTGTAGAATGAGAACTGCTTTCATAGTCTTCCTTCTCAGGGCTCCCCAAACCTCCGTCTTCACCCTCCATGACGAAAATTTACAGAATACACCGCAAGACAATAACAATAAAAGAATATACGCACAAGTGTCTAGACCAGTTTCTTACATCATCGGCTATATTTGATCACAATCACTATACTACATCTATTGCAGTATCAATTTACAAAATAACTACAGGGAAACTTTAGCATTCCAAAAGAAACTGAACAATCATTTTCAGTAGCAGGATTTTTATAGCGGTTTATTTACTCGGTAAATAATTAACTTCGCGATAGAAGGGCAAAACTGCGATTGTGACTCGCGGCTGTCACAATTCAAAATTGATTTTTGGCCGCCATTACGGTATTACCAGCCCAATAAATAGGAATGGCATGGGAAATGCAGCACTCGGTATCGGAAATAGTCACAAGAACTGTTCAAGATAACTTACTTGAATGTGTATAATAGTTTATAGATCTCCAATACATCAATATCGTACAGGTTTATATTTTTAATGAAATAGATCATGCTATATAAATTATAATTCAATTAATTCTTCTGTAGTAACACTAGCTCAAAAAGTAAAAAAAAAACTCATAACAAAACACGTTCAAATACTTTAACAAAACTTTATCTTTGAATAAAATATTATGAAATATTTATTTTTTTGAAATTCATTAACAATGTAAAGCATATTATTAATTATTATTTTGTAAATAATTATATTCTAAGTACTTTATACGACTACTACAGCGTGAAAATAAACACATTTGAGTAATCGGAACGGCATAAAATATTCGACTTTTCTTCTGTCACTTCATTACATTTGTAAACGTTGAACATTGAACGTTCGTTATTTTGCGCGATAATACGAGTTACAATGGACGTGTAAATGAAGAAATCGAAGCGACTTTCTCTTAATTGTATAAAGTGTTTAAACGATAATACACGCCTATCAGTAACGGGGAAAACAATCATTAGTGTGAGAGGAATACTGTAAAACATAAAGGTACGTAAACCTATTTTCTTATGACCTTTCTTTGTACTCATGTAATAGTCGCAATTTTCTAAAATTACTTGTTCGCTTTGACTTGCTGTTGTGAGATAGTTCTAACATATTATTTAAGTATGTATGTGTTAAAGAGAACGATAATCTTGTCTATTTAGTCTCGTATTTATTATTATTAAATAACCCACTTTCACAAAAAAAAACAGCTGTTATATCGTCACGCCTAATTTACAACAGCTGAGTTATGTGTGTCATCAAAACTGGTTAGCCCTTACAGGTTTATAAGCTATCCAGTGCTAGTGCCCCTGAATTGTAACTGGTAAATAACTACCAGTTTTCAATGCAGGTAGGTAGGGCAGTAGTTACAATTTAAAATAAAAAAATGCTCTATATATCATTTCCTTAATTTTTTTGTAAGCTATTACTGAAGAATAGTATTAACTAATAATAATATAATTAAATAATATTTTTGATCAAGATCCATCTAGGCAGTCCACTCATTTAATGCCTACAAAGATTACTATTTTTTTTTTAAATTCCATATGGCTGTTTAGTTGGCATAAACATTTTTTTCACACAGACTTGGGTTTCTAATTTCAAATCCTGTATTAGATTAGTTACATGACTGTAATATAAATGTTGTACTGTCCTGTTATAATTAAATAATAAAAGAGGTTGCCTGTAAAGTCCAAAAGCATGTCATTAATTCCATTGTACCTATGGGGAAAGGTAAAAATTAATAATTTAAATATTTTTTTACCTACTTAAAATATTCTTGGTGCATACATCTAATTATGTCACATTTTTCTGTCTAGTGAGCAGAAATTAATCAATTTAATCATTCAAAACTATTTTTATATGTTTCAAGATGTATGTAGGGTTTACATCTCAGACAAAATCTCAATCATATCAAAATGTTAAAAATCGTTAATCTAACAGAACCCAGATATTCAAATTCAAATAAAAAAATCCAGATCCTGATCCTGACCAGAGAAGACTCCGGCAAGAAACTCAGTGGGCCTTTTTTTTTGTCTATTTACAAACATTTACTTAGCCTAAAGCTTATGGTCTAGATACAATGCTTTGCTTGAGTAGTATAGCTGAGCGAACAGCTCATTACAACAGCAACAGATAACGCAAGTCAATCAATCAATTAATTAGCCTATTGCAGTCCACTGCTGGATACACTTACTTAGTGGAAGTAAGTAAGTAAGTAGCGGAGGAAGACAATCCAGACGGGTGATCTGCCCTTTTTATGTGAGACATTTCACTCAAATCCCCTATTCCTCTCCTGGGGAGGCCAAGGGGTGACCGGCAATCACGGTGTTCCGTCGAACCTACCTGTATCTTTGCAGAATCTTACAATCTGTTCCACCTTCAGATCCTCGAAGTCTGGTGTTTCTAATGTGCCCGGCCTCATATATTCCCATCTTATTCTTAAGTACATGGGACATTTGGCAAGCAGGTGGAGGCTGGTTTCCTCAGCCTCCATGCACTTTAGGCATTTGGGGTCGGTTTTCACGCCTATAAGCATCAGGTGCCTGTTTAAACGACAGTGTTCTGTTATCACTTCTATAACCAGCCTCATGTTTCTCCTGGAGACTTTCAACAGTTGGCTTGATTTCTTCATGTCCATGCTTTTTATGAAGATCTTCGACGGTCTCATGTCAGGCGAGGACTTCCATCTTCGATTTGTTTCTGCAACTATGCTGTGACCTATCACTCCCTTTGTGATTTTGTGGGCTATGGGCAGTCTTGGCTCAGGGCCCACTTGGTTTACGTCAGCTCCTTTTCTGGTCAGTTTGTCCGCGATATCATTGCCCATGTTTCCCTCATGTCCGGGTTCCCAGGCATGTGTTGCGTCGAGCTTCCTCTGAGTGAGAGAGTGCTGATGTTGTTTCTGTTTTGTCAAGTGACTTCAGTGCCGCCTGGCTATGCTGTTGTCAGGGTTAGGGTATACGACTAGGCCTTTACTCCTGCACCATTCTAGTGCTACTTTTAGCCCTTTGTTCATGCTGAATATTGGTAGGACGTGTAAATAGTCCGACCACTGGTGTGTTTGCACACAGAGCGTATAAGAACCTGTGACCTGAAGTTTGGTTGTAATAGAAAGAAAATACACATGTGACCGCTTCTATGAATGAAAACGCAAGAGAACCGGCACTGACCTGAGTTCCACCTCGTGAGGATTCAGCTGCAGACAGGCGTGGTTCCTGGCACGTGCTGGTGCGTAGGTAGGTGTCGACCGGTGGGTGACTTTCTTAAGTTAGTCGTTTTCTTCCGATACACTTCACTTATACTGACTTGAGAATGTGGCCAAAGGAACTTATAGAATTACACAGAAAAAGAAACGAGGAGTTGAAGTACTCAACTTCCGTTCGGAGCGGCAGTGGGTCAGAGACAAGTAAAAAGTGCGGGGAGATCGTCCGCCGTGAAGCTTGAGAGTCTCGCTCGTAGGAACTTCATTCTCAAAATATAGTTCGAAAAATCTGTGCACAGCGCCATCTATTGGCCTTCTTCAACACTAAGTGGTCAACAAATGAGCGCCAATACTCAAACATTATACTGTCACAGAAGCGGTTTTTTTAAATTACAAAAATTGAAATACAATTAAATTATGTGGGAAATAATTAAGAAAGTACATAAGCGCTCCACCAAATATAGGCCTCTCCATTGTTGGGAGGCTTTGGCCTATTGTTTCCACACATGTCAGAGGGGTTGGTACAGGGTTTTATTTCGAGGTTTCCTTCTCAATGTACAGACACGACTATTTTACTATTTATTAGTAGTAGTATGGAAGCAAATCATGATATAGAAAATATCAGGGCGGTAGTAAGTCTTGTAATTTTTGATGATTTCGTTATACGTAAATACTTCTTCATCTTAGCGTTAATCCCAGTCGCATCCGAAGCATTCAACTTGGAGTCTGGGTTCCGCTTTACCAGTCAACTGCATTTGGCTAAACTTCGATATTTTCTGTGAAACAATTGCCACCTTCACCTGACCTCCACAACCCAAAGGCGATATCGAAGCATTGCAGCTAAACCAGTTGTTGGACTTTTGAGGGCTCCAACTACCGGTAACGACTGCCATAGATGTTCGTATGGCAACCGGGACCGACGGCTTAACGTGACGAGACGGTCGTGCCTCGGAGAGCAACTTATTTGTACGTATGAATACCCATATTCATACGTACAAATATTTGCATTGAGCGGGATCGAACCCGCGCCTCCTGCGTAGTGGCCGCGTTCACTACCGCTACGCCACGGAGGCTGCCATACCAAATTTTAATAAAATCGCTCCAGCCGTTTAGATGTGAAAGAATAACAAACATCCATCCATTCATACTTAAAAACTTTCGCGTTTATAATATTGGGAGCATTAGTAGGATAGAATTTTATTCATTTATTCATTCATTATTAGCAATATAAGCTTACAGTTCGCACCAAAGCGCTTATATGCAGTCAATTACTTTGTAAATTACAATATGTTAATTATTAATTAACTAGAGATGGGCCGAGTACTCTGTTGATACTCGGTACTCGGCGTACTCGGTCGGTTTTTTGATACTCGGTACTCGGCCGAATAACTCGGTTTGAATGCCGAGTATTCAAACCGAGTTATTAGAGATATATATAGAGTATTTGTTTAAGAAAAGCAATATATTTAGGTATTAAATATAATTAAAATAACAGTGTTAATCAAAAATACAAATTTTAAAGTATTTATTAAACTAAATGACTCGAAAAGGGGTTGCAGTATTTTCAATGCTTTCGATTGTAACGACGAAGTTGATGCTACTGGCTCAAGATTTTGAGATATTTGCCCACAAAGTTTCATTTTCCAAATCTTTAAACTCTTCTGTGCGTTTTATTCTAACGTGGTTTACCATTGCCGTCATAGAAGGCTTTCGTCCAACACCACTACGTGAAATTATAGAATTGCATAAAGTACATTTCACTTTTGCTTAAACTTCTACAATCTCGTCGTAAAACGCCGCCGGCCTCTCGACCGTTGTGAACCTTCTTCTTCATCATTGCGTTAATCCCAGTCGCATCCAAAGATTTTTTACTTGGAGTCAGGGGTCCGCTTTTCCAGTCAGCCAAACTGCGCCAGTCTAACTGCGGATTTGGCTGAACTTCACTTCTGTGAAGCGACTGCCAATCTGACCTATACAACTCAAAGGCGATATCGAAGAATTGCAGTCAAACTAACCAACGACGGTCGTGAACCTGTTAGTACTTATTTACGCGCGCAAAATGAGAATTTGATTGAACCGAGTTACTCGGCCGAGTATATTGAAAAATATATTGAGCCGATTAAAACTCGGTACTCGTTACACGGCAAAAGTGTTACTCGGCGCATCTCTATTAATTACCAACTATTAATCAATTAATTATCAACTATCAACTACTAATTATCAATATCAATCACTCACTATTAACTATTAAATAACAATCAACCACTAATCATGAACCACTAACTATCAATTATTAACTATCAATAACTTTATCAATATTTCAATTATTAACAAAAATCAATTATAAATTACATGTCAAATTAATACTGAGAAATGATATAATAAATTAAAATGTCAATTTAAAATGAATCGTGAATTATACCTAATGGTACATTTGTTGAAATTACAAAATTATTTAAAACATGATGAAACACATTACATTTTACATTTTAGACAAACAAGTAGGTACTATAAATCATGCCGGGTACAAACTGACAACATGTTAAAATGTATAAAGTATCAGATAGCACGAGTGTCAAAATGTACAATCTATTAATGACAAAATACCCTGATGTCAGTCAGAATGTACAAATGCTAAAATGTTCAATCGACAATATGTATATAAGACCAAATGAGCAATGGTCAAAATATACAGTTGCTGAAATGTTCTTTTCTTGTCTTAACACTAAATTCAAATAAAATCCACAAAACTTAAATTTTTATTAATGTATTTATTATTGTCATAACACTAAATTCAAATTAAAATCCACTTATATAATTACAGTGACATAGCAAAATCTAAGTATTCTTCTACATTGAAGTGCATGTTGTAGATATGCACTAAGAGATTATATATCAATTATCTATTTGATGTGAACATTTTATCATTTATTCATTATTACATTTGTGCATTTTGACACTCATGCACTATTACATTTTGTAATTTCTAGCATCACTGCATTCCTACATTTGATCGTCACAACACTTTGACGATTTCGAACTATTTTACGTTTGTACATTTTGACACTCGTGCTATCTGATACTTTATACATTTTAACATGTTATCAGTTTGTACCCGGCGTGCTATAAATTACAATTATAATTATAAGTATTCTGTCACAGTCGTACCAATGACACTTGGCTTATCATGAAATATGTCCGCACCTGGATTCTTTTTCAAAAAGTCATACAGGTATTGAACCGCTCTACAAGTAAGGCTACTCCATGCCAAGAAGCGCCTGAAATGGAACTGAAATCATGGAACTATTGTCATCGTCACATCACGTCCGATAGACGTCGGAATTTATTTATTTATGTATTTATTTTATTTTATTTTTAGCAATATAAACTTACATTATTCACCAAAACGCTTATCCATACTAATATTATAAATGCGAAAGTAACTCTGTCTGTCTGTCTGTATGCGCTTTCACGCTTAAACCACTGAACCGATTTTGATGAAATTTGGTATAGGGATAGGTTAGAACTTGAGAAAGGATAACCGACATCCACTCGGGCGGAGCCGCGGGCAAAAGCTAGTATGCTATATGTAACGGAATATAATAGTACATTATTATAGTAAACTAGCTGTCCCGGCGAACTTCGTACCGCCAACTTTTTCCTGCCCTCGTGGCTTCATATCCCGTACCCGCTGCACCATTTGGGGGTATGAAAAATAGATGTTGGCCGATTCTCAGACCTACTCAATATGCTCACAAAATTTCATGAGAATCGGTCAAGCCGTTTCGGAGGAGTACGGGAACGAACATTGTGACACGGGAATTTTATATATAAGACTAGCTGTGCCCGCGACTTCGTCCGCGTGGAATGTACTTAATAAAAAAAATCAGTTTTTTTTTTTGTTTTTGGCTTTTTTTTTTGCCTAAGTTACTCCTTATTACATAAGCTATCTGCCAGTAAAAGTCCCGTCCAAATCGGTCCAGCCGTTCCAGAGATTAGCCAAAACAAACAGACAGACAGACAGACAGACAAAAAATTTAAAAATATATATTTTAGTATGTGTACCGTATATACATTCATATGCATGTAGTAGAAAGCGGTTATTTTAATATTACAAACAGACACTCCAATTTTATTTATTTGTATAGATTATCAGTAATATTTATATACCTACATTAAATTGTCAATAGATACATTAGAATTATAAAGTCAAATTAATTAGAGTACATTATATTTCGGTTCGTAAAATTAAATTCAAGTAAATTAGATGGCCTTTTCTATCGTTTTTAGCATTAATAAACATTTGTTATAAATGACATAGATACTTTCTTACACTTGCACTAATGGCACTCGGCTTGTCATATAGAATATATCTGAATATATGTAAGAGATTGCTGATACAAGTCCATACAGATGACATATAAGGTACATACTTATACTCTTTCTTATTTAGAACATTCTCTTTCTTTTCCTTTGCCTCTCGCTATTATATAGGATCGGTACCTACTTACCATTGCCACCATTCAGGGTCGGTATTGTCTGTCCTTTTACAATATGGGTATTGCATATCGTGAATTATTATTATTAATGAAGTAAAAACATTATGTGCTAGATGACGCCAGACTGGCACAGCTTGCCGCTTCTTCCACTGAGATGTATATTGGACCACCTGAGTACGGAGGATGCATTGGCAGCTATGTCTACGTGTCGCCAATGGAGAAATGCTATTCTACTCTTTGAAGGACAGAAGTAAGTGAATAATGTTTCCAATTAATATGTGGCTGTGGGACTATCAACACGCATGTCATCTTTTAGAACGTCATGTCAGCATGTTTTGATCCTGCCGACACAAGTCATTTGTTACCTGCATAATCACACAATACCTTCATGTGACTTCATACATAAACCAAAGCTTATTAGTTGAATAACATGAAGCTTCTGCTTGTGACACTCAAGCACCAACCATGCTTCACCTTATAAAAGGAGAGGCCTAATAATATGATATATCATAGATCGTATACCTATTAGTAAGATACATACGCAAATATGGAGGTTGATGAATACGCCGAGAGTATAAGCCACCGAAGTGTTACCAGCCACCCTAACATTCGTTGACTATCATCATATTTATAGGTCAACATTCAATTTCACGTCACTCTGGCCTGTGAGTTGCCAGTTGTGAGAGGTGCTGAGCAAGCGGTGCGGGCTGAGGGTGACGGGCGGAGCCACTTGTCACCCTAGCAGAAGCAAGTCGAATTGTGCTCCTGGCCGTACCATTACTAGAGTGCATTATGTTATGACATCACATATAGCATATGCTAATACCCCAAATATATTAGGTAGCAGTAGGATTATCATATGAATCAGATTATACACTTTAGATAATTTAGTATCGAATTTACAAACAATAGATATAATAGTCATTGATGTCATAAAAATGACTGCCTATTGTCAGCGTTACGCATTGCGGTTTCTCTAGGCTTTATGACCGAGAGATGAAAATATTACGATCGGTAGATTGCCGTAGATATTATCAACGAAGAACGTCGTCTACTGCAAGTAGGTCTGTCTCATATTATTAATAGCATCTGATGAGGCTGTCAAGCTTAAGGTCACCCTTTTAAGATATGTTATTTTTAAAAGTTATTGCCACAAACACACACTAAACACTATGTTTCAGAACACTTGTTTATGATTAATTATTATAATAATGACGTGAACGATACATTGTATTTAAAAGGAAACAGTGCTAACCATTCACTTACTAACACATGATAACAATAACAAAACTCATTTCTCACAGCGCAAGTCATGTAAATAAATTTCGAAGAGCTAATGATGGTACTTTATATTATTTATTTGTTTACAGTCAACTTTCACAGCTTCTCTAGGTTCAATAACTTATATTACAATTCATAATAAGATAACTTTCCGACTAATAGAGCTACTTTAAAAATATATAATTCCTAGTGCTGTCGTAAGAGGCACTAAACATGCATTCCTCCCGTATGAAATCCATATTCACTGCCTTTTTGCCACTTATATACATCCTTCGACACTTCATTTGGTTGAAGCATACAACTGTGTAATGTTACCTTAAAGGTATTTGCAGTTAAATCACAGGTTAAATTGATGCCACATGTTCTTGTCTGCCTATTTGGAATACCTAATTTAATACAAAGAATTTAGATACATTATTCGAAGCGTATTCACTCTAAATATAAACTTTCATTTGCAAATCATTTTTCTTTTATTCTGTATACCTTTACAAAAGTTTTTCAGTTATTCTGGTTTGTTTAACTCTAAAATATACATGAAATAAAACCGCGTTCGAGTAAATACGGACATATCTTTGCAAGCTTCACAAGCCCTTATGTTACGCTTAATCGCGAGATTTTCAAAATGGACACTTGTTAGCTAGTTAATAACCTACCTTATATTAATCTGACGCGTGGGTGTAAATTCGTAGAACATTTTTTTCTCTTGCGCACCCTTCAATGTTGAAGGCTGCCTACTGACTGGAGGAATTTGGTAATATGTAACTAGCTTCCCATAGCTTAATTTGACGCGCTCGAGTTACTACCGGATTTCCCTTTACATGTGCCCTACTATAGCAAAGTAGAATATATATAAACTTTATTGCACATCATTCGTAAAATATTTTTTTTTACTCCTATGTGTCATCAAACCAGAAGTTGCACAATTGAGTACGTGGCGAACCTGCCCCGTCCAGATATTGGACTTTTTAACTTTTCTCCGGTTCAATCGAGTGAGATCAAAAAGATAATTCTTTCTATCAAATCCAACGCCGTGGGATACGATGGTATTAGTCGTCGTATGATCATTACAATCATAGATTATCTCCTGGAGGTAATTACTCACATTATAAATTACTCCATGTACTCAGGCCAGTTCCCAGCTCTTTGGCGTAAGGCCTATGTTATACCTCTACCTAAAATATCAAACCCATCCCTTCCTAATCATTTCAGGCCAATTAGTATTCTACCTTTTCTGTCAAAAGTACTGGAGGCCTGTGTGCACAGACAGCTGTCCCCTTTTATCTATAGGAATAATTTATTAAGTCCCTTACAATCAGGATTTAGGCCCGGGCACAGCACAGTGTCCGCGCTGCTGAAGGTGACTGGTGACATTAGGGCTGGTATGGACGACACCAAGCTCACGGTATTGGCACTGGTAGATTTTTCAAACGCGTTCAACACTGTCAGCCACGACCTTCTTACAACCATTTTATCGTATTATATGATCTCACCGGATGTTCTGGATTGGTTCTCAAATTATCTTCAGGGGCGCCAGCAAGCTGTTCGCCTGCTCGAAAATACTTCCTGCTGGTGTGACACGGACACTGGTGTCCCTCAAGGCGGTATACTGTCTCCATTATTATTTTCGTTATTCATTAACCTCCTAACCAAAAATCTTCGATGTGCGTATCATTTGTATGCCGATGATCTACAGGTCTACGCACAGGCGGGTGTGGGAGATATACATGATGCCATTAATAGCGTTGACCAGGACCTAGAGTCAATAAACAGCTGGGCAAGCAGATTTGGATTGACCGTGAACCCAACTAAGTGCCAGGCTATCATCATTGGAAGCCATTGGCTGACCAACCGAGTGGATACGCTGACTCTTCCACCTGTCGTATTTGACGGATCGACCATACAACTGAGCAATGTAGTAAAAGACCTAGGTATTTTCATAGACTCGACCTTGAGCTGGCGAAAACAAGTGTCTAATGTTAGCCAGAGAGTAACTGGGACGCTTCGTGCATTTTATCCCCTACGGACCCTTCTACCAACCGAGACCAAGACTATGCTCGTTCAGGCTTTACTATTCCCTATATTCGACTATGGTGATGTTTGTTACTTCGACCTCAATGCGGAACATCTCGACAAATATGACAGACTTTTAAACAACTGCATCAGGTTCATTTTTAATCTCCACAAGTATGACCACGTGTCTGCTTCTCGATCCCAACTAAACTGGCTGCCAATTCGTCAACGTCGAAACTTGCGGGCACTAACCACTCTCTTCTCTATACTCACATCTCCTACTACTCCTATCTATTTATCTCCTTTCTTTCAGTACCTTCACACCGTTCACAATAGAGATCTTCGGTCAAAAAGTAACCTAACTTTGTCTTGTCCTACTCACAAGACTAATTTCGTGCACTCTTCCTTTGCTGTCCAATCTGTTTTCTTATGGAATGCGCTACCTCTCGATATCAGAAGGGCTCCCAGCCGACAGGTATTCAAGGCGAAAGTTCGCCAACTACTGTTGGATAAATTGGCGGAATCATCGGAATAACATAAAGTTAGTTTTTTACTGTATATAACTATGTAATGTGTGTAATATGTACCTACTGTATTGTATTATATTATGTATAATATATATTATGTATACAATAAGTATATTTGTTGTATTTATGATAATTATGTATATTGTATCGTAGTATATGTATATATGTAATATTATGTACTATTCATTAGTACCTATGTATAGTTTATGTAAGTAAGTACACCTGTTTACTTATATGAGATCTATATTACCTATACCAGACATTATAGGTGCATGCCTGTCGTGAGGTATGTTGGTATACATGCCTCATGGCAGAGTACCTATAGTGTCACTCCCTAAAATTATTCGGTACGCTTTCTCAATACAATGTTACTTTAATAATGCACCTACTAAGTCTTTCTCTGCACCACCTTTGGTTGACTGGTAGAGAATGCCCATGGCATTAAGTCCGCCTATGTACTTGTGCATGAAGTTTTATAAATAAAAAAATAAAAAATAAAAAATATTTATCAAGAAATATTACTAAGTAGGTACCACGTATTAATATGATTTCATTACGCCAGGTGGTAAAAAGGTATAAGTGAACTCTCATGAACGCAGGGGCAACGACGCTCAATATTAAAATAGTAGTCATCGCTGAAAGAGCCTATAAGTGAACTCTAACGAACGAAGGGCCAACGACGGTCAATATTAAAATAGTAGTCCTCGCTGAAAGAGCCTATAAGTGAACTCTCATGAACGAAGGGCCAACGACGGTCAATATTAAAATAGTAGTCCTCGCTGAAAGAGCCTATAAGTGAACTCTAACGAACGAAGGGCCAACAACGGTCAATATAAAATGTGCAATAAAGTTTATATCTATTCTACTGTGCTTTAAAGAAGAATTATATTGTGTAGGAATCATTTGCTATAGTAGGCACACGAAAAGGCAAATCCGGTAGTAACTCGAGTTCGCTGTAGGAAGCTGTAGGAATACGTGTCGTGGTATAAAATTTTATTCAGTTCATGGTAAGACAAAGTGCTGTTTTCTTCGCCACTACAGTAATGCCGTGTCAGAGACTCTTGGCTAATAAATTAAAGAGTTCTTACAACACTGCTCGTGGTGGGTTTCTCGCGTGGACAGTCCTGTTTTCCTTCAATTTGTTTATAAGTACTTACCAACTATTAACATAGCAAACATGTCCTGTACGATAGTTTATGACTGTATACGCTTAATCGTCACAGAACGCCCTCCCCCGCTAAACAAAAAAACACGGGACTTATTTTTTTAACTGAATTGTTCTTCTTCATCGAGTCAATGGCTGATAATATTCTGGCTTCTTGCTAAATTTTGTCGAACCAATACTTGGTATTAGCCCTATACAAGTCATCGATGGTACATGTGGAGGGACACGCACACGGTGGGCAAGATAATCCTGTAGAGTGTGCTTAGATGCGGTTTTAAATTTAACCGCGAAATCAGGCTCTGGCTTATATCCTCTAGAACGGCTTCTATGAATGAATGACTGAACTCCATATTAATATATTTTATTTTTCCACAGAGACATACTAAAGTTACGAGCAAAACAAATGAAGAAGGCCTTATTCCTCACCCGCATATTCAGGAAGCATTCCCGAAGGGTGCACATATACTTAGACGGCAACGGAGAAGAAATTGAGAAACTCATCAACGTTGTGCTTCCACAGTAAGTAATTGTGTCTACAACTTAATTTATGTTTACTCAACTTACAGTCTAAAAAAGGTTAATAGTGCGACCATGGTGCGCATTTTCCTGTTAGTCACTACATACCTAATAGTTATGAAGTCTTAGATTATTGCTTCTATATTTGAAAGCGTCATTAGTTTAAGGAGGTCCTCGGTTCTACTGCCTAGAAGCAATTTAGCTTAGCTAAGGGTATCGGGAGTACTAGTAATTTCCGTTATGAGTACTCAAAATATTCCGACGTATACACAAAGCAATAGGTTAAAGCCTCCCAAAGAATCTAATAACAAAATCCGAGTACTTGATGATGACCTACCTACTGATGTATGTAGCACCTACGAAAAGCAGTTTTTCTCGTCGTTGTCTAAATAGCGTAATAATTTCTGTTTCGACACACTTAACAGACGGAAGCGTAACGTCCGCCAAGATTAATAAAAAAGGACAACACAAGCAAGGAAGTGACGTAATATAATCTAGTAATATTAATTCGAAAGTTTGTGTGCATGTATTATATTAGGTATCCTTTTTAGCCCTTCACACTGAAACAATTAGGTACACAATTAGGGTTTAAGGAGTAGGTATAGCAGCAATATTATATTTTTCGTCAAACCATTGTAATAGAGGTAGTATTTTTAAAACGAACTCAAAATGGCCATGAGCGTCACATTGTCATAAGACTGATAATATTATATTAGATCGTGTTTAATCAATACCTACCTACGAATCATCTGTGATGTAAAGGTGACACAACATAACGTGCATGATGAATAATAGAATGTTTACGAAACAATCTTGTTATATTTTCAAATAAATCAGTTCATCCATTATGTAAATCTCAAAAAGCAGAAGAATAATGTGAATAAAACGTATTGAACTGCTGTCGCGCGACTCTGCTGCCCGCTTGGGTACATGATTGACAAGAGATTCCACTGCGAAAACCTGACTAATCCGCTGAAGTCTTTCCTACTGATTACAACGTTTTACACGACCTGTGCAAGCTCACATGGGTCCTCACTAGGCACGTAATGAAACCGATACGGGACAGGGAATCTTTCAGGCTACCTGTCTCATTGCAGCTGTCTACTCCACTTCAGCAAATATTGAAGTTGCACATGTCGCAATTTTGTCTCGAGGTTGCTCTTTTTGGGCTGTAATATTATTTGTGACCTTTAGACTCGAACAGTGTGTGACGTAGAAATTCGATATTCTTTTTAAAATGAGCAGTTATTTAAAAGACTACGCCTACGCTTCAAAAAGTATCTTATAAATTCGTGTGTAGGCGTACCAAAGTTACCGGTCGATATAATTAAAGGGTACAGGGAAGAATACTCTGTATTATTCAACGTTGTCTCATGGAAGCTGCTCCAAGATTCTATTAATGTTTCACACTGACTCGAAACTCTTTATTCGCAGTGCCCGTATTTACGAAACATAATACCTACGCCGACTTTCGATATTCATGGATGAAAAATGCAGTCTCGCAAAATAAATTACTTTTATTGTGATAATTTTTGATAACTTTGAACTTTACCTACTAATAATATATTTTCACACAGAACGCTCCTAATCTATCTATATTTTCAATAAGTACATTTATCATTTGCCGCTATTGAGGAACAGATGCCAATTCTGTGTTGTCAAAACTAACTAAAATACGCTAAAATCTCTAAAATGGCATTATACACCCAGATTGTAAGAAAAGATTTAAGGACACAGTTTCGATAGCAAAATCATTAGGTGGGCATGTTATGTGCGCTTGGAACCAACTACAAGGACTACTCAGAACAGAAAAACGATTTTCGACCTTAACAACAATTTCTTAATTACATATCATTTCGCATAAATAGATGCCGCAGATCACGGATATACGAAAAAATACTTTGTTTTATGCAATGTCAATAAGGTCGAAAATTGCCGACAATCGGCCGGCCGACTAATTGAGTATTCGTTTGCCTCACGGCCATGTACTGTCCGGCCAAAATCTGTCTGCGCTGACCAGGATCGGCCACACACTATAATAATCTTTCTCTACGAAAAGACTGTATGCATGAATATGGCTATTTGCATTGGTCTGGGTGTTTCTATGTATAATATGTAGGTATGTATTTACAAAAAAAAAAAGTATATAAGTATGTTTATCCGCATTCTAGATTCCACTATAAAAGCTTACCATGGGTCTAGATAGCGTTGTGTAGAGTGTTGTGGAATATTTATTATTATTATTATATATTATACTAGCTGTGCCCGCGACTTCGTCCGCGTGGAATGTACTTAATAAACAAAATCAGTTTATTTTTTTTTGTTTTTGGCATTTTTTTTTAGCCTAAGTTACTCCTTATTACATAAGCTATCTGCAGTGAAAGTCCCGTCCAAATCGGTCCAGCCGTTCCAGAGATTAGCCAAAACAAACAGACAGACAGACAGACAGACAGACAGACAAAAAATTTAAAAATATATATTTTGGTATGTGTACCGTATATACATTCATATGCATGTAGTAGAAAGCGGTTATTTTAATATTACAAACAGACACTCCAATTTTATTTATTTGTATAGATACTTTGCAACCTGGGTGTATAATAAATTTTAGAGATTTTTAGTGTATTTTAGTTACTTTAAACACAACAGAATTAGCACCATTGGCGAATAAAATTCTAAAGTAAACCATGTACCAACAATATTTTCAATCATCGATGCTTAAACCACAGAATCTTAAACCCACAGCATAATAATCCTATTTCTGTTGGTCTTAAGGTACACAGGTAACTATAACGTAGGTATCCGCCGTACTGCGAAGCTTAAATTTTGATAATAATGTCAATTTACAGTTTCCTTTTCATTATAGGTAAGTACTTGAACATTTCCATTAGGTCGTTCAAACTTCTGACAGTTGTAATTTGTTATTTGAATCCTCGAAATTAAATTTTGTTTCGTTCTCGACGGATAAAGCCGCGCAAGGATTTCTGAAATGAAAAACTACGCCAATGCCTTTTGTTTGTCTCGGAAAATATTTATTTTATGAATTATTCTTTAGTCATGCTGACTGGGGAAATCAGACTCACAGAATACTGTACTCAAACTTCACGTCTTCTATAAGACTGTAATCTTAGTTCTTGTTAATGCAAAAGGAAATCAACGCTGTTTTACATTCAGCAACATAGTAACTGAAATATCTTACGATTCTGTAATTATTTGCGGACCATTTTGTTCAACGTTGTCCACGCATATTTTCTTTATTTAATATGGACATATTAAAATGTAAATAGCATGAAGTGTATCAATTATATATACTTTATGGGTTTAATCCAAAGAAATATACCCATGTGTAAAACAATGAATTTAAATGTGAATGTAAATTTACCGCTTCGTAATGCTGTGATTGCCTATATTCCTCACTATCCTCAAAGTGATTACACTGTTGCGTCCAAATTATGCCCCGATTCGGCTTTTTAATCATGATGTGCCTTCCCTTGTCCTAATTATTAAAGATTGGCGAATTGTTATTCCATATTTTTTTGCCAGAGGCCATCTCCTCAGTTACTTCAGTTTCTCCTCTTCTTACCAAGCCATCTTTCGCCACATTCTTCCTTCAACTCTAAACCCTCTTCTTTCATGATTCGAACGCGTCTAAGAAAATTACTCACACCTCTTTATGAGGACGCGAGCGGTTGTTCACACCATGGTGCCACAACAAAATTGTTTAACATTTAACATAAACATAACATAAACTCACGCCTGTATTCCCCGAAGGGGTAGGCAGAGGTGCTAGCACCCACATTTCGCCAGTTTATGTTTAGGTCCCAATGTAATAGGTGGCTAGCCTATTGCCATTAACCGGGCACTTATAAACCTGCGATAAATACACACATAACTTCGAAAAGCATCGATAAGTCATTGGTGTGTGCCATGGTAAACCTGGGATCGAACCCGAGACCTCGTCTCAGCAGTCCATTACCCATACCACTAGGCTACCGCAGATTGTTATTCATCCAAATTTATTTTATCACCTTCAAAGTATGCTCCTTCAGAAACACTTACGCCAACGAATAATCCAATCATCAAAACATTTTTTAAACGCTGTTCCCGGAATTGAGTTCAGCTCTCGCTGCGAATTCTCCTTTATGTCTTCTACTGATTGAAAACGGGTGCCACGAAGTGGTAATTTGAGTGTAGGAAAAAGAAAGAAGTCGGCTGGAGCCATATCTGGTGAATATGGTGGATGCTCGATGGTATTTGTTGAGTGTTTGGACTAAAATTCGTTCACAATGATGGCCTTGTGCGAAGGCGCATTATCGTGGTGCAAAATCCAAGAATTTTCTTTCCACAAATCTGGCCTTTTTCGTAGAATTTGTTCTCTTAAACGTCGCATAACGCTCAAATAATATTCTTTATTTACCGTTTGACCTTCTGGCAAAAAATCCGAGTGCACAACATCGCGATAGTCAAAGAAAACAGTCAACATGACTTTGACTTTTGATCGACTTTGACGTGGTTTTTTCGGTTTTGGTTCAGTAGGAAGGCACCATTCCGAAGCTTGTTGACTAGTATGCATATCAAACTCGTAAACCCACGTCTCGTCACCAGTAACAACGCGTTTCATGAATGTTGGGTCGGTATTGACCCGTTCTAGCATGTCCTCAGCGACTCTCATGCGATTTAGTTTTTGAAGATAATTCAGGTCTTTTGGGACTAGCCGGGCAGCAACACGTTTCATACCCAAATTATTAGTTAAAATGGTACGGATCGAGTCGTGAAATACAGAAAGTTCGGCGGCCATCTCTCTCAAACTTGAATGAGGATTTTCAGTCACTATTTCCGTCACTTTTGCGATGTTAACTTCAGTTGCAGATGTTGATGGTCTACCAGAACGAGGCAAATCTTCCATCACATCTCGACCGCTTTTGAACACTTTGTACCACTCATAAGCACGTGTTTTTGATAAAGTCGATTCACCGTAAGCCTTCTGTAACATTTTCAGTGTCTCCGAACATGAAATTCCATTGGCAATGCAAAATTTAAGGCAAAATCTTTGTTCGATGTTTTTGTCCATTATGAAATTCGCAATACACACTAGATATTATAAAACTAAAAACAGCACTGTTTTGAACATAAATGACAGATGTGTAACTCAAACTCCGCGCCAAAAATGGAAAGCAGTTGTGCCAATCAAACAACAAAAAAAAAAAAGAATTTGGAACCATAAACAAAACATTCATTCCCGATACTTTGTAGACTGAATGTATTCTCAACTGCGTTATGATTTTTCGATTGTCTGAATATGCGAATACCTACATGCATAAACATAAGTGAAAGGACCTTAACCCTTTTTAACAATATGACACGCATGGATGCCGTTTGAAATTTTGCATAATTATTTGCAAAACGAGTACGAAAGTTGAAATAAATTAAGAATTTTGGTACATTTTCAACCACCGGATAGCAAGCGATAACTAGTATTATTACATTTATGAACAATGGTCATTTTATCACCTAGTATTTATCCAATTATTATAAGACAATGACACAATTATCCTATTATAATAGCGTGACACCTACACCACAATCCTTTCACTTTCGACTACAAACTAAGTAATTTTACTGTCGAAAGTAAAAAATAATAATGATTTTAAAAATAGAATTATTTTTAATGTAAAAGAAGTCATAGTTACCTACGCGTACGGTACGTCCTGCAGAATGTGCTTGATGTCACCTACGTGTTCGAACCACAGACTAAAATAAGTTATTCTTTTAGTCTGAAGTTCGAGCATCCTAAATTATTTATAAGTATGCTTGAGACAGGTGCGTTCTGGGCAGGCCCTGCGTACCTTGGTGTCTTGTATAATTTTCTTTAGCTAAGTTGGAATCCGAACGTCCGAATGTAAAATATTGCATTACCTATCTACATATAATGCTGATAATGCCGAGGTGCGAGATATATGTTTCCTGCATTCTCACCTTCGACAACCAAAGACCCAAAGATGGCGTGCGTTTTAGTCGGTTCGAGTCCGACATAACCACCTCCAGCGGCTCCGGTAGGGTTGGTATCCGTGGGGATTTTTCGCACGATAAAAGAAAGGAGCGGCGTTCCTTGGTTTCTGGTATAATTTTCTTTGGCTAACTTGGAGTCCGAATGTAAAATATTGCATTATCTATCTATAATGCTGATAATAACATATTTGAGGAGCGGTACTGAGATGTCATGGATAATTTGTTGAGCTCCGGATGTCCTCCATAATATTTTTGAGGGAGCCCGTGTCCTTGCGTGTCTTTTTTATTTCCTTGAGCTAACTTTGTATCCCGATCCTACATAATGTTCTTGAGGTGACTTGCGTACTTACCTTTTTTTTTTGTACGTGCGGAAAATCCCCGCGAATACGTACTTGAGTGTCTCGGATAATTTTCTTGCACCAACTTTGTGTTCCAAGTTCCCTACATCCTACTGGTCTGACTACTGAGTGTGTCATGGTTTTTTTTAATCTAGGACACGTTAATTTGACTTCTCCTCGCCTGATGTTAAGCTAAAGGCAAAGTCTCGGAGAGAGGGTCACCATCGCAAACATGTACTATGTTAACAGTGGGGGCACTCAGCTTATAATAAACTGTCTTGAGCTAATTTTGTGTCTGAGTGTCCTGGATAGAGTTTTCATTAAGTATAACTTGAGCACCTAACGTCTTGTATAATAACTGTCAATTTATATTTGAAATGCGCCTATTATACAATTTTATTTATAAAAACAATTTCTTTACTGTACGTAATAAAAAAAAGCGCTTCAGTTTTTTCAAGAATGTTACACTTTATAGGCATAGGTATTCATTATTGTAAACCGGAAAAAATGCGTCAAACGTTTGTAAACTACCAAAATATATCGGTATACCTTGCCACACTGAAAAATGTAGTTGACATTCCCAGAAAAACATCCATACCGCGCTTTTGTTGTTGTATGTGCTTTTGTATGTTGATTGTTCATTTGTACATGACTATTCTACATGTATTTATATAATTTATGTATAAGTAAAAGCCTTATTCGCTATTAGTCCTATTGTTGTTAAAATCCCTACTAATATTATAAATGCGAAAGTAACTCTGTCTGTATGTTCACTTTCACGCCTAAACCACTGAACCGATTTTGATGAAATTTGATATAGGCGTAGATAAGACCTTGAGAAAGGACATAGGCTATGTTTGGTCGCGATAGACCGATATCCACACGGGCCTAGCCGCGGGCTAAAGCTATAAACAAAGAGGAAGTCATTAAAAATAGGACGCTTGCTGAAATAATGCTACTCTGATATCACACACACAAACAAACACGGATCTAATTTTGATATGCTTGGTATTTAGTTCGCGTAATCACTATTATATAATACTTTCTTTGTTCACTTGTGAAATACAGTTTAGCATTTATGAATAAAAGATACTAAATGGACTACACTGTTACGTGTACACGGCAACGCTTATGTTTCAACAGCTGCCAAGTGTTTATAATGATAAGCCGATTGCAGGGGCACCTACTGAGACTTTGAGACCTATATCCTTCGTGCAAGTGCGTAACTTGGCAATTAATTTCACATAGAGTGTGGCAGCGTCTGAAATACGAACAGAATCCATACTAATATTATAAATGCGAAAGTAACTCAGTCTGTCTGTCTGTCTGTCTGTCTGACTGTATGTTACGCTTTCACGCCTAAACCACTGAACTGATTTTGATGAAATTTGATATAGGGGTAGATTAGACCTTGAGAAAGGACATAGGCTATGTTTTGTCGCGATAACCGACATCCACGCGGGCGGAGCCGTGGGCAAAAGCTAGTAGTATTATAATTTCACCAAAAACTGGATGGATATTGATGTATGTATATGTAATGCCGTTTGTCAGGCGTGCACTCCCGGGTTTGCTGGAAGAGAACTCAACTTTGTTTTAAGCTCGCCTTTGTACATAATATTTCACTTATTTTTATGAATACCATGTAAGTGTACAATAAAGAATAAAAAAGGAAAACGTCAACGTCTAGGGCGGGACTTGAACCCGTGACAAGTCTTTCTACGAGGAATACTCTGACCAATTGAGCTGCCAAAGAATAAATAAATAAATTCAAAACATGACATGTAAAAGAAGTTGCAGTTCAGTATAGTTAATCGTGTGATTTTTTTATATAGAGATTCAAATATTACCTATAAATAAGGTTATACCTTTACTTACCTTCACACAAGTGTATTCAAATTGGCTAGATTTTTTGCAAACGGTGTGGCAGCGCATGAAATATGCACATACAATCTAAGTAAATTCCTTCAAAAACAAGTTATGTAAAAGAATTTACAGTTCAGCGGCTTTAAGTAAGATTTTTTTAGATACAGAGATTCAAACGTAGCATAGGAAAGGACCCCATGCCCCCTGTGGCAGAAATTCTAGATGAAGGATGTTGGTATGGACTATATCTAGAAATTCTTCTCATAAGAAGATAAACTACTTGATATGGATATTAAAAAAGAGAGTGATCGTTCACCAATCAAGTGTTTATTAAGTTAGAGGATGGTATATCTCAATTACCGCTAACCTAATATTTTCATGGAGATATTTAGTGTCTTTCGGATGTAGTAGAACTGTTACATCCCGTAAGCGCCTTAAGGTAAATACATTCGACCAAACGCGAGTAAAGGTTATTCCTAGAATATTCTTATATCCTGTTTATTCTAGGAATAATCTTTACGAACCGGTCCTTAGTCGATTAAATGGCGTTATTTTTCACCGCTAGGCATAAAAAATGACACGCCTCAAAAGGTAACTCTAACCGAAGCCAATCAATTTTAACAGGAAAATAACTACACAAAAGATCGCGGTGGTATTGTTTGGTTGGAAAATCGATTGCAAATTCTGACGTTGGGAAGACTATCAGAAATAGAACGGTCGGTCGTAGGTAGTAGGTAATTGGAGTGTGGGCGTTATGATATTACCTTACACCCACTTCTATGCAAGTGGGTGTAACTGGATCATAAAAGAATAACTGATGAAGCTACTGTTTTAAACTATGACGCATTATGAAAATTTTCTAGATAAACTGACAATGTCTTTACATTTCTGCTCACTCGAGCATTAGTTATTAGTTAGGACGTCAGATGAAATGACAACTCGCTACTGTAACTAACTTAAATACTGGTGGGCGGTGCGCCTGAAAAAAGCAAATACGAACGACTTCAGCAATTGTTTTTTCAACTTAAAAATTTTTTTGTTAGATCTGGATACAGTGCCGGTACACCAAATGTTTACTAATTACAAATTGGTTAGGTAATTATGGACTAAACTAGGTACATATTCATTAATTATTTTGCTAAGTAACAAAATAGTACAAAATATTCGTTTGAAGAAAATACTTGAATAAAAACGACTAGCCGTGGCCAACAAGCGTTCGGCTGCTACGTCAAAGGTAGCGGGTTTGATAGCGGCTCAATGAAAATATTTTGGTATTTATTCACCATTACCTTACCCTTCTGGGTTTAGGCGTTTCTAACATTATGATATCTCATTTAAGTACATGGACTAGGTACCAATTTTTTTGACAAAACCGTAACAAAAAAATTCTTTTGCAGATATTTTGACACAGTGAAGCTAAAGGAGCTACTATTTATAGGACCAAGATACTCGCAGCTAAATCAACATGTGCCATTGATGAAACTGAAGAGGTAAGGATCACTACTTCATGTTTCATGTCACCATCAGTAGTTGACTTCTGAACTCTCTATTTTTATGACCAATGACTTTTACTACTAGACGGCAGTATTAAGCAAGAAATTGATATTGAATTAAGACCAAACTTGACCAGCAATATGGCGTATCATTTTGAAGTTTCCATACACATAACATTATAAATACGGAACCCTACAGTCCGTCAAATCTAAGAAGTACCGTTTGACAGTTCTGACAATTGAATGATAGGGATGGGATGAAAAAATCGATTACTATAATATCCGAACTTTAAGAGATCGATTACTATAATATCCGAATTTTAAGAAATCAATTGTTATAATTAAATAAAAGAAATGTTTAGGATATTTTTTTATTCACTACTAGTACTAGTATCGTCGTCTTCGTCATCATCGTCATTTAAATTAATGACCAGTTGATTGTCCATTACATTATCAAAGTGTACGTCTCTTTCGAAGTCGTCCATTATTATTTTCTTTGTTTTTTGTACTACTTTACTCCAATCTTCCTGTGTAACTTGGGCACATGCTTCCTTTAATAAACCTTCCATTTTCTTGACACTGAAGGGTGGTTTTGTGTTCAAGTCGCACCTTCCATGTCTCCACGTCTTCCTGGTAGAGCTGGGACCGCTGGGCCTCGATTTCTCGAGACGCAGGCCATTGGCCCCGCTCCAGCGCCTCCTTGCGCCATATAAATAGAGACGCAAGGGCTCTCGCTTCCAGGTCCCATGGAGGGGTCCCGGCTAGGAGGCATGCCGCCTCACCTGAGATCGTGCGGTATCCCCTTATCACCCTGACGGCCATCGCCCTCTGTGGGCTCAGCAATCTAGCCACATTACTGGCCGTCAGGTTCTCTGCCCATACGGGGGCCCCGTATATGGCCATACTTCGCACGATCCCCAGGTACAGTCTCCTGCAGGGGGCGTTGGGTCCCCTGATATTGGGCATCAGCCGCGCGAGTGCGGCTGACGCCCCTCTCAGTTTTGGGACCAAACTTCGGAAGTGATGTCCGAAGTTCCACCGGCCATCGAGTACGAGCCCCAGATACTTCATCGAGGGCTCGATGGCGATGCTGACGCCCCCTACCTGTAGACTGGATCCCGCAGGTGGCCCCATCCGAGGTCCGTGGAAGCACAGAGCCTCGGACTTGTGAAGGGCGACCTCGAGACCCAGCCGCCGTATCCGACCCACGACTTGAGCAACCCCTGCCGTGGCCTTTAGTGCTGCGTCTCGGTGCGTTGCTCCCCGCGCCGTAACGAGGGTGTCATCGGCGTAACACGTTACGGTGACCCCTCTGAGCAACGGACCACGCAGCACCCAATCGTAGCCGATGTTCCACAGGAGTGGCCCTAATACCGATCCCTGTGGAACACCGCACGACACATCCCGCCGACCCGGCCCTAGCCAACTCGGGTAAGTAATGGCCCTCTCGGAGAGATAGGCCCCGACAATTCGACGGAGGTAAGGAGGCACTCCATGGTAGATAAGCGCCTCCCTAATGCAACTCCAGGGCAGGGTGTTGAAGGCGTTGGCGATGTCAAGAGACACCGCCACCACCACCTCACCCTGTGAGACTGCTTCCTCCGTCAGGCCTCTAATGCGCATGATCGCGTCTACGGTGGAGCGCCCCTGACGGAAGCCAAACTGACTATCCGACAGATCAGGCCCCACGCGTATGAGATGCTTGACGAGGCGTTGTGCAATAATGCGCTCAAAAAGCTTGCACACCTCGTCGAGCAACACGATCGGCCGGTACCCTGATGGGGAATTTGCCGGCCGCCCCGCCTTTCGGATTAAGACCAGTTTCCCTGTCTTCCAGACCTTGGGGAACTGGCCTTTTTCGAGGCATGCGCTAAAGAGCCCTATAAGTCGAGGCCCAAGTTCTTCGAGAGCCAGGACCCATGCTCGGCCTGGAATGCCGTCGGGTCCAGGGGCGGTGTTTTTGCGGGATTTAAGCCGCAGTACAGCCGCCCCTAACTCACCCTCCGTGACTGCGGGCACGTCGTTCTCGCTGCCTTCCGCGTTGGGCGCCTGAGACGGAGCCATGCGCGGAGGAATGTGTTCCTCCGCTCTTGATGGGAATAAGGAGTCCAGGACCCCCTCCAGCCGCTCCGGCTGGAGACTCTGGGTTAATGGGGGCGCCTTGGGGCGTAATTTGCCCCTTACCATGAGGTACGGGCGCCCCCACGGGTTCCGCTCCAAGGTCTCCATCAGCTCCTCGCGGCCCACCTTTTTGGACCGCTTGATGGCCGTCTGGAGGGCCCTCTTGGCCCCCTTGTACCCATCATAGAGCTCCGTCTCTCGGGCTGCCGCATCGTCTGGGCGGCGACGCCTCCGGCGGAATCTGGTGTACCGGCGGCGCGCGGTAACGCACTCCGCGCGCAACTGCGCGATTTCCGGCGTCCACCAGTACACCTGTCTTCTCGCCGGTCTGGGCCTAGCCCTAGGCATCGCCACATCGCAGATATGCGACATGGCTCTCCCGAACCACTCCACCTCGGCATCAATATTGGCAGGTCTGTCCGCTATCGGGATCCAGGCCTGCACTATGGCCGCCTCCAGAAGAGCCTCCGGATCCAGGCGATGGAGTGCCCAACGCGGTTCCGGGGGATTCGCAATAGCTGGCGGCAGGTTAGGTGCAGGGGAGACGTCGAACCGAATATATCGGTGATCTGATCTGATCGGTGATCGGAAAAAAAAAAGGGTGGTTTTGTGTTGTGTCTTGCTGCATAACCTGTAAAACAATAATGTAACTATTTGATAGCAGACGAAAACCATTGTTTAAATTATAAATGTTAGAAGTACTCGTGTTATTATTATAATATTATAAAATATTACCTTTAACTTGGGCCCAAATCAGTTCAATGGCATTATATTGGCAATGGTACGGAGGAAGTCGTATGACTTTGTGCCCGTGCTCTTCGGCCAATTGGTCAATTACATATGTCGGTTTTGGTGGTTTATGCAATTTCACTAACTGTAATAATTCAGCTTTTAATAGTGACATGTCGGCATCCACTCCTTTTCTTTGCAGCCATGCCACCAAATCTGCTTTCTTATTGGCTGACGTAGGTGCTTTATCAATTTGCACAGAGTGGTATGGGGCATTATCCATTATAATTGTGCTGTTAGGAGGGATATTCTGTAATAAATTTAAGAACCACTCTCGGAACCTTACTGCGTCCATTTCTTCATGATACTCTTTAGTGCTTTTGGATTGGAAAGCTAATAAAGAGTTTTCCACGAAGCCTGTAGACGCTGACCCAGCATGGCATATTATGAGGCGTCCACCTTTTCCTATCGGCACCTTCGAGCACGAAGCTTCAGAATCATCAGTCCATGTTTTCGGCACAGAATGGTTGGAATTTAGCCAAGTTTCGTCCAAAAATATTACATTATCCCAGTTTATAATTTGTTTAACTTCGCGCAGGAATGTTAGTCGCTGCATAATTATGTCATGTCGCTCCATAACAATTTTTCGTTTGTCAACTTTTTTGTATCTGAAGCCAATTCCTGTTATTACCGTTCTCAACGACTCTATGCTTCCCTTATACAGCCCGGCATCTTTTAAAGTTGCACATAACTTTGCCAATGTTGGAAATTCGCCTCTTGTAAAATACCCGTATATATGGTTTCTAATAGCATGACTATCGAATTCATCGATGCCTGTCACAGGTTTATTTCTTTTTCGTTTTTTCGGTGTGTGAAGTACGTTACTGTCACTCCCCGAAGGCCCATATTTTTCACTTAATATTTTGCCAACGGTGCGGCTACCAATACCGAGAGCTTCACCGACGCGATCCCGAACTTGTGTAACTGGCAGTAGAAGTCCACCATTTTGAGATTCACGCTCAAAATACTCGTGTAATTTCACCACCAATTCACGAGCCTGGCTGTTCAAAGTACGTCCTCTTTTCGACATTATTAATAAACACTTGCTTAGTTCGGAGTCCAGTATAAATATTGCCAAGGTAAACGGATAAAGAATGATCAGTCCAGAAAAGTAATAGCCAAGTCACAAATTGTAAAACACAAACGAGAAAGCAAGTACGCGCACAGTCAGCTTCCAAGATGGCGAGAGACTGCTGACGCCGAACCGACCGAGCGGACCGCGTGCGCTTGTAGTTGGCAGTGTTGCCAGAAAAAAAAAATTGTAGAGACTTGGACACCTGCGATTTTGCCTATTGACCTAAAAATAATTAAATTAATTTATTTTAGGGTATCTGTGTATTCAGTGCATTATGCGGTCGCGCAGTAACGTCGTTAATTTATAACATCAGGCAACAACATTTTTGTGAATGGGTTCTACATACCTTATTTTTATTAGTTTTAGACGTAGAAATAAGACTTAGAAGAAAAAATTGTAATTGTAAAATCAATGGATGTGCTTGTTAAAAATTTGTTTATTTCTCTGTAATATGCAAACCCATACTATCATACACAAAAATAAATGTAAAAAACACTATCCCTGACTCCATTTACTATTTCGACAGCGTTAGCGCGAGAAACCCCGACTTATTTGGGCGCGAAAATCAAAAATCGACAAATCGCTTTCGACAACTTTTTAAAGAAGCAAATATATTTGATCTATAAATACGTATTTTTGGTGAATGGGTTTTATCTCATATTTTACGATTACATAACTATTTAGTTATGTAATCGTAATATGTGAGATAAATCCCATTCACATGAAAAAATATTTGTTTGGTTGTCAAGTGTAATTTGTAAATAATACATTCGATTTTTCGTATATGTAAACGATTTTTTTGCATACAAGTGTATCCGAAGAGTCGCAACACTACGTGCAGTGACCTAACTACGTAACTTTGTAATGAGGTCAAGAATATAACTATTAGAAATTATTTACTGTGTAAATATGTGTTATTTTGCTTTGTTTGAAAGTTTTCAATTACATTTAGATATTAAGAATTGTACATTTTTAGATACAATAATGAAATCTTTCTAAATTCATGGTTTTATGAAAAAGGTTATCGAAACTGAATAATGTACGTATGAACAAAGTTGTTTCGGTTTGAAATATATGAAACGTCAAACGGTACCTCTTAGATTTGATGGACTGTAAAAAGCACGCTATTGTTATATAAATAGGTGTCAAAATTCATTATGTCGTTTATCTAGTCAAATCTAGTGCATGCTTCTCATTTCAAATTGGAAATTCAAAAAATATTTCCACTTCACCCAAGAACCTTGACACGATTTTTGTTGTAGTTTTATTGGAGGTAACATATCTAACTAACAAAATATTATTGGAAACGAAATCTTTCCTTCCTTTGCAGAATACTGACAGAGAGTTTAGTCGTCAAAAATTTACATTGCATCGAGACTTTCGGGCTTTTGGGCTGTGAATTGAATGACGCGGACGAAGATGAAAAATGTATTGTAAGTATTTTATCAATAAGTTTGTATCACTTTCGGTTGATCGTGTTCTTAGCGCTATTCCTGATTGCA
The DNA here is from genome assembly GCA_914829495.1 of Eilema sororculum. Classification (NCBI taxonomy): domain Eukaryota; kingdom Metazoa; phylum Arthropoda; class Insecta; order Lepidoptera; family Erebidae; genus Eilema; species Eilema sororculum. The sequence goes on from OU618532.1 coordinate 10,001,933, forward strand.
ATTGAGAATGATGTGTGGTTGAACTAGGGCCCACATCTTTTTTCTTTTAGTTTAGATTATTTATGGATTTTCACACATATTGTATATAATACTGGCTTCCAGGTGAGGTTGGCTTGGATCCGCTTTGTGACTTGAATTAAATCTGCACGTCTTTCACTTTCCAGTGCCTTTACTTTTGTTATTAATTTGAGTGGTTTTTAAAACTCAACCGCGTCTTTTACGAACCGTTATTGTTCAAACGTGACGACCTAATAAAAACGTTATATTTTCGCAACGCAACTATTTATTTGACACCTCATTTAAAATCCCTTCCTGCACAACACAACCTTCAGGTAACTACATAAAATATGCAACTAAAAGGTCAAAGTTAGTCGCACCACTTTCTTCCTGCTACGTCATAGCCTGGTACTGCCATTCTGAGGTCGTTGCCGATCAATATCTGTCTCTCAATATCTGTCTCTAAGTACTCCATTATTAATGGTTGCTTTCAATTTACGTTTAATTATGTATTAATCCATCAATCCCACCCAATGAACCCTTGTCAATCGAACTATTATAATTACTATTTTCGGAATTTATCACGTTTGCGTATTATGTTGAGTTTCCGATAGTCAAGTCAATATTCATCAATTACCCTATCCATCTACCCTTATGGGTAGAAGACAGTAGATTTCAACGGGGATGGTACCGCCCCCTAGTGGGCGCTGAAGCTTTACGTTGTAGTGTGACCAAAGGCAAGTCATGGGGGGCGTAATAACAGTTAGGGGTTAAATGGATACCAAGAGATTCAAGTTCTCTACCCTGATTTCTGGCAATAGTACCTACGGTATAATTGTGTCTCCTTCATCATATTTGGCTGAGCGTAGGTTTACAAAAATACTGTAGCGAGTCTACCACAATGCGCATAAGCGATATAGATTACGCAGCGGTTCAGAGAGATAGAATTATAGGTACACAAGTGTATGCGCGTTGTGGTAGGCTCGCAGATCTCTAAGCGAATTGGTTTGCTTTTGATGTTTTGTTTCAATTTAGTTTTAAAACTCGTAATTAACGTAATAATTATTGTAAAAATTCCACCAGCCTCAACCTTCTCATTGACATACATCTATTGTTTGTTTTTGATTGTTTTTCTTTTACTATATTTGTTTATTCGTTTGGTTTTGCCTCTCTGCAATTCCCTGCTCCAGCTGAGTGTATTTATAATTTATACTCTTTTACATTTATTTGAGAGCATGGTATTCTCGGCAGTTTACGCGAATGTTACACATCGAAATAAAACAATGTTTTCATTTATTTGTTTTTTTTTTTATTATTTGCATTGAATCCGACATTTCGGTTGATTTCCAGCAGCCATAGTCTCCCTTTGACGATGGCTATTCATATATGGTTGGGAACCTAAAATATAGGTGTAGACTATTATAACATCGTCAGCCCGCGGCAGTCCACTTCTGGACATAGGCCTCTCCCATGACACGCCACTTAGCCCGGTCTTCGGCTGTCCTCCTCCACTCCCCACCAGCCACTCTGCGTATATCGTCGCTCCATCTAGTCGCAGGGCGCCCCACACTTACGTTTGCCGGTTCGCGGTCTCCACTCAAGGACTCGTTTACCCCAACGGTTAGGTATCGATCCTACGGCAGATATGGCCAGCCCACTGCCACTTCAGCTTGCTAATTCGTTGAGCACACACAGCACTTGAAAACATCAAAGAAAAATTTAAACTATAGGTTAACTAATGTTTACCAAGTACTACCTGTGCTAAATTTCACCTAGATCCGTTCAGCCGTTTGAGCGGGATTGATTTACAAACATCCGAGTATCATTATAAACTTTCACATTTACTATATTAGTAGGAGACTACAGATTACGATATTCTTTCTATCAAAATCAATATTACAAAGTATGCCTTAGCCTAATTACCTACCTACAATTCAGCTGCGATACTATCTTTTGTTCGATTGGCCTTCGGGCAAAGAATAGGTTACGCAAACCTTAGCGGCCACTCGTAATTTGTATCGACAGTTGACTTAAATTAAGTCTCCACTGGTAGGTAGGTTCAAAATCACGTGTTATCCTTGAATTTTAAGCAATATTCTTAGGCATAGATAGATTTGACTGTTCGTCAAGTTTTCCCACACAATAAAGCAATATGATTGATCATAATTTAGTCATTAAGATCTTGAAATCAGCGAACCCCAAGCTCCGTACTGAAAGCCTGGAATGCAACCGAGATCAGCACTAAGATTATGATTGATCACATTTTAACGGTGATCATCGGCATATGTTTATATCAGTAGTCAATAGGGTTGCGAATAATGTTAAACATCAATACCGCATTCTGACACACTATCGCCAGTTCCAAGGCACATATTTTGTGAATAAACTTTGCAACGTAAGGTGGTGGAGGCAAAAATATAATTTATAGTGCTGCAGCTAAGAGTTTGTTGCCAGAAAAACTCTTTGTACTGGAATTCAAATATAAGCTCAAAACACGTTATAGTACTACAGAGGCAGTCATATTACAAAAAATATTATTAAATGTATACAAATAATTATGATATGAATGTACATAAATAAACAAGATCACGCAAGGCGATACAATAACAATTTGTTAACATATCGTAACATGTTTTTAAACAAACATTTTTGACTGATTCACTACAGTAAATAGTTCACTTGTTACTGTATTTCCTCAATAAAATATAAAGTTTTATATAATAATTATAATTATAATAAAATCTTGCATAACCATGAAGGTCAATCTCGTAACGGTTCATAACTGTATATTCAACGCGCACACTCACCAGTATAACGGAACTGTGTGTAATGGCAACTGGTTCTGCAACATTTGACTTGCTATGATTTTTGACTGGCCTCAATTTAAAAGAGGTCGTCAATTTGACGATTTTTAATATATGCTCAGCGATTTTATCACTTACTAGCTGCGCGCCCTGGCTTCACTCAGTGCAATTAGGTATAGCACCTCACATGTGATCTTTTCAAAAATATGTTCGAAACAAATCTTATCCTAAAAATAACGATCACGATAATTATCCCAATTAATTATCTCGCTCGAAAGTTATGCGTGTATCTACTTACATTTCGGAGATTGAAATCCGAAATGTAAGTATTTCGGAAATTCATTTTTCGCAGGAGCAGGAATGGATTTTGCAAACCCTTAATCAAACTTCGTAATTAAAAAAATACTTTCTTTTTTTACAGCACAAGCATATTGAATTCTACTCTCGCGGACTGCGATTCAGCCAGCACAGCATCATATCACCGGTCAATCTTCGTGCGCACGACATTACTTCCACTTTGAGGGTAAATATTATTGAATAGTTTAGATTACCTTGAAGACAAAAATGTCTGGCTGAGCATGGTGCAGGCCCCTGCTGTAATTACGGCATGATGTTTAAATAGGAACGCGAACTTCTTAGTCTTTATTTTTATGTTAACTTAGGTTAATTATTTTATTATAAGTTTTTGTTATATACTTTAATTATCTTGACACGAGACAAATGTACATTACGATACGATAGTTCGTAAGAAAATCGGTAGATGACGCCACGTCGCCTTAAAGACGTATAAGATGGGAAATTTAAATCATATCGGGCGTGTCTCGGTAGCCGAATTGGTCAGGCATTCCCCTTGTAAGGGAAAGACTGCGGGTTCGAGTCCCGCCCGAGAAGATTCTTTTTCCCTATGTATTCGAAATGTACATTCGTTCATATTTAGTCTTAAGAACTTACTTTAATTGTAAATTGACGTCTGTAAAATGCTACAGTGGAGTTTGTTGCGCCGTTTCTTCTCCACTGGTGCCTAGGAAGCGGTGGTAAACTTAATTTTAAGAAGAAATTGTCGTCAAAAAGCAGTAGTGATACTACACAGTTTAGAATAAATACTTTGACTTTGTCCAAAATAGATCTAACTTTTAAACAAAATTTTGTCCACAGCACGTTATCGTAGACTGCTCCCAGATCAACACGGCGGGGTTGAACGCGCTCGGTGCGCTCCGCCAGCTGAGCTTCCTGACGCTCAACGTGACCAACCGCCGCTCGGCGTGGCCGCAGCTCGAGTGGCGCCACGTGCAGGGCATGTATGTGCAGCCGCTGCAGCTCATCGTCAACATTGTACGTACTACTATTACTTTAGCTTGATTCCCCTTCGGCCATGTACGAAACCAAGTTTCGAAACAAGTCATATATCTTGGACCTAAATCTCAAGATATAAAAGACCCTGGCGCGTGCAGATAGTTTTGGAATAATCTATGCTTGGTGAATTTGAGCTCGTCCACACAGCGCTATCTTCAAAACAAATCCAATGAACGTGCACACGTATAGAACACAATTTAGGTCGAAGATATGGTAATCAAGCCATACACTACTCGTGGCATAGCTTGAGACACGTATCTTGGACCTAATCGCAAGAATATCAAGGCTCTGGCGTGCGCTGATTATTTTGTAATAATCTATGCTTGGTGACTTTGAACTCGTCCACCACAGTTAGTAGCACCCCGTGCTATCCTCAAAAGACACCGAAAATATATATACTGTGCGCATTTTAAGTCCAAGATATATGTCCCAAACTATACCATCTAATTGATAAAGCAGTGGTAACCTGTAAACTTGTAACGTTAGCATTTCAAAACCTAAGTGAAAACGACGAATCGGTCTAATTCTTTAGTTTTGATAGTTAGGTAGGTTTTTTTATAATTTTAGAACGAAAAAAAAAGACTCTTCAAATCCTGTCTTAAATATTAACTGAAGAAACTTTGCATTTGCTTGAAAATCAAAAATGTTTTCATTACAGATCGCCGTGCCATACAGGAGGTTTAAGGACATAATGAACAATATTCTGGTCGAGGGGCTCAACTTGGTATCTTTGAAAGTCATGTTTTGTAAATCTGTGAGTATTTCTGTATGTCATATTATAACTGGTCTTACGGCCGTTCCCATTAACATACTTACAGTTAAAGATAGATCGCAACAGTCAAATTTGCGTATCGGCTGTTTAAATTCAAAACATTTTATTTATTTATTTATTTATTTATTTATTACTTTTAGGAAGGCTTACAGACTAATAACATTAATATCTTGATTAAAGTGTATAGAAATATTGCTAATTACAAGCCCACACTTATTATATATTTACTTATTTATTACGAATGCTAGTAAATTAAATTGACTAACTACAACAGATTGTTTTGCAGGAAAGCGCATCGCGGTATAATTTTATTTTTCGAAATTGGTGTGAAATATTAGTTACCATGTTTTGAATTTAAACAGCCGAGCACTTTATCCGTAGATGCGATCTATCTTTAACTGTAAGTATGTTATTGGGAACGGCGGTTGAAATGACGCCAAATAATCCTTTCTCACCTGTTTGTAACTCTGAATTATTTTTGCCAAGTATTCGACATCTACGTCAATTTTACTTAACCCTATTTCAATAAAACACTGCTAATAATGATATTTTACATCGTACATCATATTTAATTTTATTTCATAAAACTTTTATCTATCTTGAGTACATATACCATGTGGATCTGCTGGATCAGTCTCAATAGTTCCACCAACAATTAGTTCCATGGAACTAGTGAGATTTTTTTTCTCATGAAACAAAACTTAATCCACCTCGTCTCACTAGTTCCACCTAGGGATATGCTCCATAGCAGAGCCACTGACGTTTGTTGAACATCCTTACAAGATATACTGGATTATTTTTTTATTATGGTGGCTCTACTGCAGAACTTGACACTATTTTTGTTCTAAACACCTTGCTCCCTAAGCCAAAGGACCCTAGTAATACTCAAGGTACACTATATGATAATGGCATAAAAAACGATTTGTTATTTCTTTATTTCGTTTAATAAGTCCAGTTCAGTTGTCAAGACAGTCTCTACCATTGTTTATCTTACATTTAAACGTGCCACTTTATCGTTTTCAGTTATACACTCCGCTAGTGGCGCACGTAGCGCGTCTATACCCTTCAACGCTTCGAGAAATGGTGTGGGCCGACAGCCCGTTCGAATCCAACGACCCCTACCACCGCATCGTGAGACCCTTGCGACAAGTGCAGGTATGAACTTTAACTACAGGCACGTTTGAATGGAATTTTATAACATTTAATATGTTAACTATATAATTCAATTACACCAGGAAAAATGAAAAATAATAGTGCTGGTAGATGTCTTCAACGTCGCCTTAAAGACGGATATATAGAGAATTGAAATTTGAATTGATTCAGGTGTGGCTCAGTAGCTCAGTTGGAAGAGCATTCCCCCTGTAAGGGAAGGGTGGTGGGTACAAGCCTCACCAGAGTATTTAATTTTTCCTGATGTAATCGAATTGTACAGGCACGTTATTTTCGGACGCTAATACCGTACGACTATACCGAACGCGTTATTATCGGCAAATAATATATAATATTGGGAGAGGCCTAACCTATGTCCAGCAGTGAACTGCGTTGGTCTAATTGATGATTGATGAGGAATATATTTTTTATCGGGCGATAATAAGGCGCGATTTAAGATTCTAAACTCGGTTTTTAAAATAATATTTATTATTTTTTACAGAGTGACAGCTTATTAAATACAAAATGGTAATTGTAACTAGCCTAGGGATGAATGTGTTCGATTGTGAGAGCTTCGTACTAGCACAGTCTAACGATTCATACTACATACAGTCCGTCAACGAAGCCGTCTAGACAGAGCAATTGTGCGGGGGCAGGGGAGTGGCGGGGGACGGGGTATTACTCGGTACGCCCATACATTTTACTCGGTACTAAGGATTCAGGGCTGTCTCATTTGTAATCACACTAATCACGTAATTATTTTTTTCATGACTTGTTTTGTTTGTTAAAATTAATTTTTTTCTTCGTTTTCTATATTTAGCTATCCAAGATGGCGGGCTCGAAATTTTCCCCAAAATCGATATGGGTATCGCTTTCAGGGTTTTTGGGGTCACTGATAGCGAATATAACATCCATTTCGCGATCCAAGATGGCGGACTCGAAATTTGCACCAAAATCGATATGGGTATCACTTCCAGGATTTTTGGGGTCGCTGATTGCGAATATAACATCCATTTCGCGATCCAAGATGGCGTACACGAAATTTTCACCAAAATCGATATGGGTGTCGCTGTCAGGGTTCTTGAGGTCGCTGATTACGAATATATAATCAATATAGCGATCCAAGATGGCTCAAGACTCAATTTTTTTACTAAAATCGGTACGGATATCGTTTCCAAAGTTTTCGGGGTTGCTGATTACGAATATATTATTCATGTTTCCAAGATGACTAGATGGATGATACATTCGTAATTAGCAACCCCGAAAACCTTGAAAACTATGCTTATGTTGACTTAGTGGGAAATTTCAAGTCCGACATCTTGGATCGCTAAATGGATTTTATTATTCGTAATTAGTCACCCCGAAAACCTCGAATTTTTTTTTTAAGTTTCAAATCCGCCATCTTTGATCGTCGGTAAAATGGCCGTCAATCCCGATATTGCCGGCAGGCAATCATGCGATGGGAAACTGTCGACTCCTAACTGATCGTGTGTAACCGCAAAACTGACAGTAGGGCATATCCTGGCCTGCCAAAATTGCTTTCGTGTGTGGGCGCTGTCCACTTAGGACTGCAGGCCGCCCGGTACCATCTGAAACTGCAGGTGAACTGATTGTGGATTGGCTCCTTAAGAATATATCAATAATTTAGCGATCCCGGCAATTAGCGAAATTCGAACTCGAATTCGAATCCGAATCCAACCCCGAACCCGAACCTGAATCCCAACCCGAATCAATATTCAAATTCAATTCGAAACCGAAACCGAAATCCAAAAACTCAGACTTAAAATATTACGTTTGCTTGATCAAAATTGGTTGAGTAGAACCGGAGATATAACCAAAAGTCGCAATAGCTGACATACATGCGAGCGGAGCCGCGGGCATCAGCTAGTAAATTATATTAGCGTGAGTTGATGTGCCTTGACAGAACAAAAAGAACAAATATTGGTTATTATATAGTAATATTTACAGAAAAATAACATATAAATAAAAACTGAGTTGACAACCCTGACAAAACTGCAAAAGGCGGCATTTCCGCAAACATCGAACGCGATGAACTACTGTAAGATCTCTCGTTATACTGTGGTATTAGCCTAAGCAAATGAGTTACATTGATGAACTACATTCTATCTATTCTAACTACTAACAACTATTACTACATTACTACTGATTTACTACTAACTTACTACTCTGCAAATATATCTTTATATAAGATTTAAATGAGGTCGAAGGTACGGGAACTATGGCCCGTCACTAGTGCTGATGCGGCGCCTCGTGCCTGAATCGTGGAAACTGCTGGTTCAGGCCTCGTGTAGTTATTGAGGTCACGACGAGAATGCATGCGTCGGCTCTGATACATAACATCTCCACCCTCAGAACAGCAACTATTTGAAGACGAAGTTGAGAATAGTGCTGCTATATGTAATACTGGTATCATTTTTAGTTCAGAGATACACGGTGTTGATCTTCGGGCATTCAGCCTCTATGTACGTATTTTTCATGTATCGACCTTCTTTTTCTGGATTCTTCTTGTGTTATCAATGTCTGGATAAACTGCGCTGCGGCTTCATGCAGATTCTAGATTCTTCTTGTGCTATCAATGTCTAGATAACCTCCGCTGCGGCTTCATGCAGATTTTGGATTCTTCTTGTGCTATCAATGTGTGGATAACCTCCGCGGGGGCTTCATGCAGATTCTAGATTCTTCTTGTGCTATCAATGTCTGGATAACCTCCGCTGCGGCTTCATGCACATTCTGGATTCTTCTTGTGCTATCAATGTCTGGATAACCTCCGCTGCGGCTTCATGCAGATTCTGGATTCTTCTTGTGCTATCAATGTCTGGATAACCTCCCCTAATAAATAGATTCCGAATAGATTCTGATATCGTTCGATAATATCGCATGCGTTCGATAATATTGCGATATATGTTTTAGTACATTATGTACTAGGATGTGGCTACGCTTATAAGTGTTTTTTCCTCAATGTATTTTTATTTCGTACGCTTATAACTTTCGTGCAATTGCAAGAAATAAGTTTTAAGTATTTTACCAAATGAATGGTACTAAAAAGAAGAAGAAATAATCACTACAAAGTATAAAACAAAGTCGCTGTCGCTGTCTGTCCGTCCCTATGTACCTGTGTGCTATCTTTAAAGCTACGTAACGGATTTTGAAGCGACTTATTTTAGAATAGATCTGCGGTAGCCTAGTGGTATGGGTAATGGACTGCTGAGACGAGGTCTCGGGTTCGATCCCAGGTTTACCATGGCACACACCAATATCTTTGCGATGCTTTTCGAAGTTATGTGTGTATTTATCGCAGGTTTATAAGTGCCCGGTTAATGGCAATTGGCTCGCCACCTGTTACATTGGGACCTAAACATAAACTGGCGAAATGTGGGTGCTAGCACCTCTGCCTACCCCTTCGGGGAATACAGGCGTGAGTTTATGTTATGTATGTTATTTTATTAGACAGAGTGGTCATCCAAGAGGAATGTTTATATGTATAATACATGCTTAATATAGTAAAGGGTGCAGCGGGAACGGGATCAGACGCCACACGGGCGGAAAAAAATTGGTGGTTCGAATATAAGTTGCTGTATTTTTATAATGATTACTTGACATAACTTTATATACCTATGTTCTTTTCAGCCCGGCCACATGGCCCACGTCAACCCGTTCGTGTTGCTCTGTTGGCAATGCACGCATCTAAGGAGATTGGTCATACACGGTGAGTATTAGAGCATTTGATACTCAATACTAAGTAATTTTTAGCTGCGAGTGCAGACTTAAAGCAAAGAATAGCTAAATAGTTTTAATTTTATCATGATAATAACGATTTTTTGCAGAAATAAGTGCATTTTGCTGTAAGCATCGTAAGATTTCGAATGCCGACTTTAGATATCTATTGTTAAAGTGTTGAAAAAAAAAATGGGTGGTGCAAAATGACTAATTAAATATTCTTTCGAGGTGCAGTCGTGTGCTTTACACTAGAGCAATGTTTTTGTATGTCTCGTGCCTTAAATTACTATGTTCAGTAGTATGTGCTTGTTTTCGCTAGTTCGTATTTGGACGATTTCAATTTTATGTTTTACTTCACTTCACAATTTCTGGAGTTGTTCAATTCTGCTACTCTAAAAAACTAAACTACCTTTATAAAGTAGTGGGGCTCTATAGGGTAAAATATGTTTTGGGGTCGGCGCCCATAACGACATCGGCGAGATTCTGGATTTTTTGGTCAAGCATAAATAGATGTTATCGCTATGATCATAAAATTTATATTTCAATGACGATTGTCGACTATCGTCGGTATAGATAGGCATTCTGCAGCGGTATAGTTAGCAATTAAAGTTCAATCTTATAAATACGATCTATTGTTATGCGACAAATACAAATCCTGATGCTTGCCGATGCCGCCACTGGGCGCCGGCACTTAATTGACTCCAAAATAGCTGGAGTTCTTCCATTAGGCTACTGATCAAAACTAAATTATTTTATATTATAGTGGCAAAAATCCCCATTGTTTTCAAGTGAGTCTGTGGTACCACAAGTGTGTATTAATGCTGTAGTATTCGTCTGGCAGGCTACTGGACGTGGCACTACGACTTGTTAGGCTTCGTGCGCCTGCGCAAGACGCTGACGGCGCTGGAGATCTCCGCCATCTACAACAAGCAGGGCCAGTTCGACACCGAGCTGCAGATGAGCCAGGAGGGCGCCGTGCGAGTGCTGGCCAATGATAGGCCCACGCCGCGAGATGCTCTCCGTATTGACGTTAGTATAGCTCGATTTAATATCTTGAGCCTTGGATATAAGAGGCTCCGGCGCGCGTGGATTGTTTTGTAATATTCTCTTAGCGATGTGTCCAATGTTTATCAAATACAAAATAAGTTAGGTATTTCACTTATTTCACTTTTGTTATTAAGTGTACAGTATACGAATGCTACTCCAATTTGAGGTCGACCACCGCAGTAGCACCCCGTGCTATCTTCAAAATACATCCCAGAATCGTGTACTGCGCGTAAAAAGCACATTGTAGTGATGGGCAAAATCGGCAATATTGTACAGTCGGCATCAAATCGATCTTGACGAATACAGTACTCAAAATATTCTTTTTTTTATGCTGCGGCGGGTTCCTACGCTCCTGAGTGATTTTTTTCCGTCAGTGCATAATAATCGTTCTAAAATCATAATGTATACAGCTAAAGAATAAATAAATTATAGTCTGGAATAACAACATAGAGTATTTTTAAGTGTACTCAGTTTACCAGCTGATTTTTATACAGTCCCACCTACATTATTAAAATTAGCTATATTTTTTTTTACCTCTAAATCAATACTTCCAGACGGTTTCGCTATCAAAGCGAAAGAATTGGACATTCTGGGATTTGGACTGTCAGGGATTTGGATAATCTGGGAATTGTACATTTTGTCACATGGACATTCTGGGATATGGACGTTTTGGAATTGGACATTCTAAACCTAAACCATCATCCGGTATAAATAATGTACTGTTGCAGGAGGTGAATGAGTTCACCGAGTTCTTCTGGCAGCCGGTACAGTGGCCGGATTTGCACCCGGGGCTACGAATGCGCGCGACCGCTTCCGACCGTTCTGACTACGTGTTAGACGAGGCCAGGCGCACTCTGTCCGTCAGGTACGTCAATCAATTAGCCCAGCGCAGTCCACTGCTGGACATAGACCCAACATTGGGAGTCACGGCTTGCCAGTGTGGAAACGTAGGACAAAATCTTTTGAACTACTGTTTCCATTCTGGCCAGACGGGTTGGTACAGGATTTTATTTCAAGTTTTCCTTCTAACGCAGTGATGTCACCGGCGTATATTTCCGTTACGGTGGTGATACTTGTATTCTATATCCGTCACCACACGTATAGTAGGTCTGGTAATAAAATTACATTAAATACATTTATTGACAGAAATATATAGCTATGCTGTAAATAATTGTATTGAATTTATTATCTCCTGCGTACATTTTAGAATTAATTAATAATTTTAGTAATATTATGTTACTTTTTTTAAAATTTATAATTTATTTTATCTGACTTACATCTATCATATTACAATAAATTACACAATTAACACTCTACAGTTTCCATTCGGCATGCAGTTTCTATTCACCCTACAGTTTCTATTCATCCTGCGTTTCTATTAACGCTGCAGTTTCTATTCACTCTGCAGTTTCCATTCGGCCCTGCAGTTTCTATTCACCCTACAGTTTCTATTCACCATACAGTTTCTATTCAGTCTACAGTTTCCATTCGGCCCTGCAGTTTCTATTCACCCTACAGTTTCTATTCACACTGCAGTTTCAATTCTGCCCTACAGTTTCTATGCATCCTGCGTTTCTATTCACTCTGCAGTTTCCATTCGGCCCTGCAGTTTCTATTCACCCTATAGTTTCTATTCATCCTGCGTTTCTATTAACGCTGCAGCAGTTTCCATTCACCCTACAGTTTCTATTCACCATACAGTTTCTATTCAGTCTACAGTTTCCATTCGGCCCTGCAGTTTCTATTCACCCTACAGTTTCTATTCACCATACAGTTTCTATTCAGTCTACAGTATCCATTCGGCCCTGCAGTTTCTATTCACCCTACAGTTTCTATTCACCATACAGTTTCTATTCAGTCTAGTTTCCATTCGGCCCTGCAGTTTCTATTCACCCTACAGTTTCTATTCACACTGCAGTTTCAATTCTGCCCTACAGTTTCTATTCATCCTGCGTTTCTATTAACGCTGCAGTTTCTATTCACTCTGCAGTTTCCATTCGGCCCTGCAGTTTCTATTCACCCTATAGTTTCTATTCATCCTGCGTTTCTATTAACGCTGCAGCAGTTTCCATTCTGCCCTGCAGTTTCCATTCACCCTACAGTTTTTATTCACCATACAGTTTCTATTCAGTCTACAGTTTCCATTCGGCCCTGCAGTTTCTATTCACCCTACAGTTTCTATTTACCATACAGTTTCTGTTCAGTCTACAGTTTCCATTCGGCCCTGCAGTTTCTATTCACCCTACAGTTTCTATTCACCATACAGTTTCTATTCAGTCTACAGTTTCCATTCGGCCCAGCAGTTTCTATTCACCCTACAGTTTCTATTCACCATACAGTTTCTATTCAGTCTACAGTTTCCATTCGGCCCTGCAGTTTCTATTCACCCCACAGTTTCTATTCACACTGCAGTTTCAATTCTGCCCTACAGTTTCTATTCATCCTGCGCTACTATTAACGCTGCAGTTTCTATTCACTCTGCAGTTTCCATTCGGCCCTGCAGTTTATATTCACCCAATAGTTTCTATTCATCCTGCGTTTCTATTAATGCTGCAGTTTCTATTCACCTTACGTCCGTTCACAGTTTCACACTGTAAATGGTAAATGGTTGAATAGTTTTTACATTTATGCGATTTTGGTAGTAAAATTTATCAACAAACTTCACTCGTGTGTATTTATGTAAAATAAGGTAACAATTTAATGTTATTTTTGACTTACACATGCATTATATCTATTGATTTTATCCAAAATCTATTGTTATTTGTGTAGGTAACTTATTTTATCATAGTATATAAGCATATATAGTCCGTGCCAGATCGATCGAAAATAAAGTTTGCAGAAAAGTTTTGACAGCAACCATAAAAAAGATAATTTTGAGCAAAATATGGCCTCAATGTGGACCAGGTACATTTCGCTTGGGCTTTTTTTTCATAGTGCGCAAAATCTTGTGTAGGCGCTGTCGCACTAGCAGAAGCAGGTCGCGGCAGCCGCACACCCACGGAGAACCAGATCGAGAGAGATGGCCCAGTGCCAGCCGAGGCCGCCGTCTCTCTCTCGAACATTGCTTGCTTGTACAAGGTACTCAGCCCATGTACGCGCTTAATCGTATCATTGCGGTGAGCAAGGCGGCAAGTGAGAGAGCTTCCAGTCCTAGGGCCGTTACTAGTACCCGCATTGGCGTCTCCCACGTCGGGCACTTCGTGAGCGCGTGCAACCCCGAGTCCTCGCTCGCATTACAGTGATGGCATTGGACGGGACGTTGGCTCTTTCCGGATCCGATGCAAGAAATCTCCGAAGGACTGGCGCCCGTGCCCTTAAATTTGGGTAGCGAGGTATAAATAGTCACACGAGTAGTGCCAAAGACAATGCTTCTCCTGTACGGAGCGGGGATGCCACAATGGGCACCTTGGAGTGGACCAGACGATCATGGTCGGAGTTGCCTAGAGCAGCACTCACCGAAATATTGTACGGGTCCGGGTGATTACTATGGATGGTTTTTCACAATAGCGCACGGTGGTACCCACCTGGTCGAAATCCGTGACAAATTTATGCCATCAAATTTCTAGGACCACCTTTGACCCGCACTTTAAAAATGATCAAAAATGCGAGGTTCTCTTTTCCTTCTAAGGAAAAACGGCCAGTATGTCTAAAAATACCCCTCTCGATGTTTCATATAGTGATCATAATATATGAAGATCATATGTCGAAATTCACTAATGGTAAAATAGCTACTTTTGATGAATCATAAAATGTGTTGCTCATTTATGTTTCATATATGGACATCATCTTATTTGACAGTTTTATGTGTAAAATGGTATAAATATATGAGCCATTCATAAGGCCAAGTTGAAGAGGTATTAGATGTTTCTATGGACTAACATTTAGTCTTCATTTTGCCGTTTCCATCTTTGTGTGCTTTTGTTGTTGTACTTCTTGGACCACCTTTGGCCCGCACTTTAAAATCAAAAAATTAGAGGTTCGCTTTCCCTTCTAAGAAAAAACGGCCAGTATGTCTAAAAATACCCCTCTCGATGTTTCATAGAGTGATCATAATATGAAGATCATAAATATGTCGAAATTCACTAATGGTAAAATAGCTACTTTTGATGAATCATAAAATGTGTTGCTCATTTATGTTTCATATATGGACATCATCTTATTTGACAGTTTTATGTGTAAAATGGTATAAATATATTAGCCGTTCATAATGTCCAATTCAAGAGGTATTAGATGTTTCTATGGACTAACATTTAGTCTTCATTTTGCGGTTTCCATCTTTGTGTGCTTTTGTTGTTGTACTTCTTGGACCACCCTTGGCCCGCACTTTAAAATCAAAAAATGAGAGGTTCGTTTTTCCTTCTAAGGAAAAATGGCCAGCAGGTCTAAAAATGCCACTTTCGATGTTTCATATAGTGATCATAATATGAAGATCATATGTCGAAATTCACTGATGGTTAAATAGCTACTTTTCATGAATCAGAAAATGTGTTGCTCATTTATGTTTCATATATGGACGGACATCATCTTATTTGACAGTTTTATGTGTAAAATGGTATAAATATATGAGCCATTCATAATGCCAAATTCAAGAGGTATTAGATGTTTCTATGGACTAACATTTAGTCTTCATTTTGCGGTTTCCATCTTTGTGTGCTTTTGTTGTTGTACGTCTTGGACCACCTTTGGCCCGCACTTTAAAAATGATCAAAATATAAGAGGTTCGCTTTCCCTTCTGAGGAAAAAGGCAAGATGGTCTAAAAAGGCCACTTTCGAGGTTTCATATAGTGATCATATATGAAGGTCATATGTCAAAACTTATTAATGGTAAAATGGCTACTTTTGATGAATCATAAAATGTATTGCTCATTTATGTTTCATATATGAACATCATCTTAATTGACAGTTTTGTTTGATGTGTAAAATGGTCTAAATATATGAGCCATTAATAATGTCATTTCGTGACGTATGTTACTACGGACTAACATTTAGTTTTCAAATTGCGGTTTCCATCATTGTGTGCTTTTGTTGTTTTACATTTTACAAAATATGGTTAACATGGGACTTTTACCATTAGTAAATTAATGGTAAAATATCCTAAAGTAATAATGTCTAGTCATAATTTATAAGAAATTTAGATAAATAATGTAGAAGCCTCAACCGCGACTGCCTCCGTGGCGTAGTGGTAGTGAATACGACCGCTGCGCAGGAGGCGCGGGTTCGTTCCCCGCTCAGTGTGTGTGTGCAAATATTTGTATGCATGAATTTGCATTGCTCTGGTCGTGCCCCGAAGCCATCGGTCCCGGTTGCGATACGAGCATCTATGGCAGTCGTTATGGGTAGTTGGAGCCCTAAAAGTCTAATAACTGATTTAACTGCAATGTTATGATATTGCATTTGGGTAGTGGAGGTCATAAAGCAGTTGCTTCACAGAAAATATCGAAGTTCAGCCAAAGCGGACCCCAGAATTCAAGCTAAAAGCATCGACGATGCGACTGGGATTAATGCTCATTATGAAGAAGAAGAAGAAATAATTTAGAAATAAGAATAATGTAGCTACTGAAGAAATACTAGATAAATAATAGCTTTCAATACAAGTTCACCTTGGTGGACCGTAGACACTTTATAAATTTTATCATACGTAGTACACCTGAGAGGCGGTCTATTGCATAAGCAGTGTGACACTGCTTAAATTTATTATCTAAACTATTATTTTGAATTCCAGTCAGTAAAATGACATTTCCAGTGTTGCAGGTTTTTTGTCTCAAATAAATAGTGATGTGGTTGAATCGAGTTTTACAATTAAAAGTTAGTCGAGATTATATTTTTTATTCAATATCAAACTGCGTTTATATATGGCTGAAAACTTCAAATGTTTAAGACGGGTGCTCGGTGGCTAAGTGGTCAAAGCGTTTCCTCTGTAAGGGGAATCATTTCATTTTTTCAGCGTTATTCCGAATTAAACTGTTATATATTTAATTATCATGAAATAATTAATGACTATATATATTATCAATATATATATCAATCTCATATATATATGTATATATTAGGGTGTCCCTTATATGGGCGAAAAAAATTTTTTTTGAGATATCGAAATGCATACCTCTTATTTTTTTTTAACCTGCCCAGACATACTTAAATACAAAATTTCATATTTTAACGTCAACGTTAACCCGTGCCGACAGAACTCTGAACATTTTGAAAATTGCTGTTTTTAACCCTTTCCATTAAATAGCTAAATCAATAGAAACACAATTTTTTTATGAAATATTTATTAAAAGAAGATAAAATACAGATCAGGCAGGATATTTTCTTTTAAGAGTCTCTTTATTACAGTCTGGGTACAGATTTCTATGCTCCTGAACACAGCGAAGGAAAAATTGCTTTTGTTCTTCCTTTGCAGTGATCAAACCATGAAAATCTTGCATAAGTTTTACAGCTCTTTCAGCCGTATCATTGACTGCCCTTAAGGAAAGCACTTTCTTTTTCACCTTTGAATAGGAAACATCTTCATCCCATGCAGATACGGGTCTCTGGAGGAAATCTTTAGGTATCAATTTTTAAACGGGAAAATAAATTTGTGCTCTTGACAGACACAAAATCACTTAATGATTTTCCTGCAACAATAAATAAGGTAGTATTATTAACAATTTATTGAAAACAGTAAAAAAAATAGTTTTATTTATTGTGTTCCTACTTACTATACAAATAATTAGACATATCTTCTTCAGATGGAATGTATCTCTTCCTAGAATCATACAAACTCTCTCTTTGGAAATTCATTACAATGTTCGATTTAGTTTGTTCATTAACTTCATTATCAAAGAGTGATAAAACGACAATTTCTTCTGACAAGTACCAAAGATGTTGACTAAACTTGCTCAGGGCTGCTTTGGAGATCAATTTGTCAACAGTTTCATATTCTTTAAGCCTCTTTAAAAAGTTCAAATCTTGGTTTGGTGCCATCACCGCCAAACTACATCAAAGCCATGGTTTTGCATATAAAACCGCAAACAGACGTCTTGAAGTGCTAGCTTATCCTTGGCGCTAATTTTGAACTGGAATTGCAACAAACATATCTTTAAAGAGTAAATAGCTCTAGCCATCCATGACATGGTGAATTTTTGTTTCGAACACACATTTTAAAACCATCTCGTAAACGTGATGGCGGCAAGCAAAGAGTAGTAATTCCCTTTCTAGTTTTTGTTCTAAAAGTACACAAGCTCCTTTCAATCGCCCTGTATTAGACGCAGTTGTGTCACAGCAGATTATTTGTACTTTGTCATCGAGGTTCCAGTCATAAAGTGCGTTAAACACAGCTTTAGCTTGATCCTGGCCGGAAGAGCTCTCCAGTTTGGGTACAGCCAGAAGTTGTTCCTTTTCTCGAAATGAAATTAGGATTGGCAGGCGTTCTTCTTTAGAACTTCTCACGTCAAGTCCAGGTAATAATTTCCCATCCCAGTGAACGGTCACCATTTCAGGCATATTATTCTGAAAATCTGATTTTATAGATTCCGCTCTATCTTTTCGACTCTGTGTGCGAATACGTTGAATAGACGATTTGTTTATCGGAAAATCGTCACAGCTAAGATCTAGTGCTTCTACTACAGCCTGAATTATATAAACAGAATCTCTTATGCTTAATTGTCATCTATCTAAAGCAGCAACTAACTTAGGTGTTATAAAGTTTTTCCTTCCTCTTTTTGTAGTAGTATCAGAACTTACCATTTGAGAGGTAGATGCCAAGGGTTCATCAAGGCTTTCATCAGAGCTGGTATATAGGTCGTGATGTCCTTGCGTTTGAATAAAATCTTCCGTAGTAACAGATGACGGTAAACCTCCGAAACACATTTGCTCACATCTTTTTTTCTCTTCATTTAATTTCCTTTGTCTTGCCCTTTCTTCTTTTTCGGCTAACTTTTTGTCTACACCCGCTAAACACTCTGGGCGCCCTGGTTCTCTTTGTTTTTGTAAAAATATTTTATCTTCATCAATTTTCATCCGCTCCAAGGCATCAGCGTGTGCTATATCAAATAAATTATCTAAATTCTTCTTGAAGTCCTCCTCGCGGCGCTTGTAAATATCTTGTATTTTTTTAGAATTTTTTTGTAACTCAAGCATGGTGAAGATCCACAAGTTTTTTTACACAGTTAGGTATAGCTCTGGTAGGTATTCTAGCTTTTTCCCAAAATATAATGCACTCCCGAATAACGAGATTAGCGCTTTCACTAACAGTCAATTTAACTTCGCGAATTTTAAAAAAAAGTACTGCAATAACTTGACGATTAGACGGTAACTTTGCGCCTGTTATTTGATAATTTACGTCACCAACTAAGAAAACACATTTTTTATTGCTTCTTAATTCCACTGCCATCTTTTAAATATAAAACAATACGTGTTAATCGCGAGAATAATTGAGAACAAATGACAAACGCCGTGAATACGCACCGCTACTACAGCGCAACATGTATGGAAATGATTCGATGCAAGTCGGCACGGGTTATCGTACTCCAAATAAGTCGAAAATTTATTTTCGAGTGTTTTAGAGGCAAATGCACAAAACTAAGACCTATGCGTTAGAAATTTAAAACTTTGAAAAATAAGGGACACCCTAGTATATATATATATCAATTATCTCGTATAGACATGGTTTATGGTACACGTCAAAATGACTTCTGACTTTTTGAGTAAGTAACCCAATAGAGTTAGTTTGGGCTCAAGCAAAGAGGTACGTCGCGTCGCCAGGAATAAAAAATCTAGAGGTAAAAAATATTTGAAGAAGGTCTGAATCAAGTGACACTCGAAAATTCTACCATACCATAAAAGCTGAAGACAAAATGTGTCAACTCGACTACGTTATACTCGTAGATGAATGTGTGGATTCATTGATCATAAATGTAACTGATTCCGATTCTGAATAATAGTGATTCAGAATTGGAGTCGGAATCAATAGCAATCGTAGTGAATGAAAACGTATAAAACCAATTGAATTGGTTTTACTTAATTCCATTGAATCCTTTAAAACTTTTTTTCCCAGCTTTCATAATAATGTGACTTTAATATGCTGGTAAGGTCCATATTAATAATTAAAACATACCTATTACATAATTACAATAAACATGCTTTCATACCTCATTAAATAAAGAATTACTAAAATGTCTAAGTCTATTGATTGTCGAACATCACTATTGTAGCGGGTCACCATTTTTTTATCAGTTGCACTGGTCATTTTACTGGCTGAGATTAAAAATCCTACTTTAGGTAGGTATCCCATGATAATCAAGACTTTTACGGATTTAAAAAAAAAATAAAAGGATAAGGATGTTATAAAATATGAGCTGTAAAAAAATATAATCAGTTTTTTAATTTCGCCGTGCCAACTCCAATCATTCGTGTAGTTTTATCGTTTATTCAAAGAGTTTTCTATTGTAATTACATTATTTATTATTTGCATCTGTACTGCTAAAATGTAATCATAATTTTCAATTAATTGTTGTTTACGCTTAACGATACTTGCTGACAAATTATCTTTTATGTAATTCAGAAGTCTGAGTAGCATCATTGTGTTTCATGCTTTATTTAATTTTCCATTATTTAGGTTCGTTATAGCAAATGTGGTGAACCACGGATCAAAACAAGTGCCCGTAGTCCACCCAGGTGGACCACGGATCAGAACAAGTGCCCGTATTCCTCCCAGGTGGACCACGGGTCAGAAAAAGTGCCCGTATTTCTCCCAGGTGGACCACGGGTTAGAAAAAGTGCCCGTAGTCCACCGAGGTGAACTTGTTAGGTGTACTGCGGTATAGAACTTTGAAATGGAATAAAACACAGATTTTTTCTTACAATGAATCGAAATTTACTTAATTCGAAAGATAATACGACATTATAATTTTAATATAACGATAATGTAATAACGATAATATAATTTTAATTTACGACAACTATTCAACCTCGCGTCTTAACTGGCCGTTTCTTGTTTATGATATAAGCCAGAGCCTCCTCAAAAAACTAGATGCGAATGTTACGAAGACATTGAAGTCGTGGCTGGGGCTAGCTCAGTCGGCACACCCATCGACATTATATAGAGCCTCAAATAACTTTGGAATGACGTTCAAGAAACCATCGGAACTCTATAAACATCTAAGAGTAACCAAAATGCACGTCCTAGCGAAATCAAAAGACGAAATCGTGCAAGCTCTTCCAAAAGACCAAAGTACTAAAGAGCTCGAGTCGCGCCTCCAATTCCATAAAAAAATCATGATAGGCTCACAGACTGGTAGGGTAGGTTTGGGTAATACTAGGAGGCAGTCAGACAAAGACATAACAAAATCTTTTCTTCAAGTAGATGAAAATAATACCTACAAAGTGCACGCAATGAACCTAGAAATACAAAACGAATGGTTAACACTAGGTGAATTTTGTATTCCCATAGCCTTAAAATGGCGTACCTTAATATACGACTGGTCACCGGCTCTCCTTAAATTCTATCTCAATGCATTCCAGTTGACCCTCCCCGACCAAAGTAATCTTGTCAGATGGGGAAAAGCCACAGATAAAACATGTAACTCATGTGGTGAAGCAATTGGTACTGCTAGGCACCTACTGGTGGGTTGTAGGATGCTATTAGACCGGGGTCATTACTCGCGCCGACATGATAAGGTATTAGAAATCGTACGTGAGGCGGTAAGTTTGGCGGTAGCTAGAGCGAAAAAGGGTTTAACCACAAACCAAACCAAATGACGTTTGTAAAGGAAGGCTGCTCAAAAAAGACAAATCAAAAGCCGTACTCAATTTTGATAGCAGCCGCTGATTGGACATTACTCGCAGATTCGTATGAGAAACACTATAAAATACCGGAGGATGTTTGTGCCTCGTCATCCAGACCCGATATATTCCTATTTTCAAAACAGCAAAAGCGTGCAGTACTAGTAGAACTCACAGTACCGTGGGAAACTAACATACCTAAAGACCACGCTATAAAAATAAACAAATACTTTGACCTGACCAACGAGTTAACCAAAAATGGCTATGTGGTTAAACTCTACGCCGTGGAAGTAGGAGCAAGGGGAATTCCAGCTAAATCCCTGTATAACTTATTTAAAGACCTCGGATTGCCAAGAGCTTCAGTAAGCTGAAACCTGAAACTGTGCGGTTACCAAACCTTTCCTTCAATAAATCAATTATGGCACGAGTTGTCCGACATGTTGCGCCGTCTTGTTTGGAACCACAGCTCCTGTACATCATTGTTGTTCAATTGATGAACGACAAAACCTGTAATCATGGCTCTATAGCGGTCACCATTGACTGTAACGTTCTGGCGAGCATCGTTTTTAAAGAAGTACGGATATATGATTATTCCACCAGCCCATAAGCACATTAAACAGTTAGTTTTTTTGGATGTAACAGTGTTCATTTAATTATTGATTATAGCTAAACTTGAAACTGCCACATACGATAAAGAAATCTTCAAATTGGCCAAAAGTAAACACCAAAGCAGTAGGGATATTGCCACAAACAAATATATCAAAAATGAACAAGGAAAACTACTAACATCAAACAAAGGCATCAGAGACCGTTGGAAAGAATACTACACAGAATTGCTAAATGATGTATTCCCTAACGAGGCACTACAAGATATTCCTGCTACAGAAGGCCCTATCCCATGTATAAGACCCGAAGAGATAACGCTGGCAATTAGACGAATGGCAAATAATAAAGCCGCTGTTCCTGACGAAACTATTCAACAAGTGCCTGGCTGATGGAATTCCCAACGAATTTCGAAAGAGCTTTCTCATCCCTTTCTATAAAAATAAAGGTCATATAGGACTCTGCGGCAACTACAGAGCTATAAAGCTAATCTCACATACCTTCAAAATTTGGGAATGAGTCATCAATAAAAGGCTACTAGAAATAACTAGTGTCACTGAGAACTAATGTGCATTTGCCACCGGCAGATCCACAACTGATGCCATACACTCGGTCAAAATGCTGATGGAAAAGTACAGAGATCCTCTTACTGAGAAGATCAGTAAAGATGGGTCAATAGACACTGATATAACCCATCGCATAAACACTGGATGGATGAAATGGAGAGAACTTTCAGGTGTGCTATGCGACAGTCGAATGCCCGTTCGCATAAAGGGACGAGTATACAGAGCAGCCGTATCCGACCAGCCATGACTTACGGAGCCGAATGCTGGCCACTCAAAAAGCTGCAGGAAAAGAAATTACACTGTGCAGAGACGAAGATGCTCAGGTGGGCAGGGGGTGTAACTAGGCTGGACCATGTCAGAAACACACACATAAAAGGCACCTTCAAAGTGAGACCTCTCCCTGACAAAGTACAGGAGAGTCGTCTAAGGTGGTATGGACACGTAATGAGGCGACCACCCGAACACATGACCAGGAAAGTGCTTGACATTGAAAACCCCTAGTACGAGGAAGACCCCAAATCATATGGATTTCCATAGTAAATAAGAATCTCAAAGAAGCCCAAGTCAACAAAGAGACGAACCAGGACCGAGCTGCCTGGAGGAACATGATACGTAGGGCCGACCCCAAATAAAATGGGAAAGGGCCAGGCAAAAGAAGAAGAACAGTGTTCATTTAATTAAGGATCATCACTCAAAATACGGTGGTTCGTTTTTTGACGTATTCATTTAAATACATTATTTACTTCCAAACGATTTTGCTATCGAAACTGTCTAACTAACTAAACTAACTATAATACGCTATCAATATCGTATTAAATGCAATGATTGTTGTGTAACAAAAGATTAGGTTAACGCGGTCGCCACGTGGCGCTGCACTTGGTTTTGCTACAGTGTGAAAAATGTTTACAACCCCTAAATAACCGGTTTAAACTGGTCAAGTTTAATTCAGTCAACAAACTTTATTCTTAATCCATTTGGCACGAGGTATAGCTATATTTTGATAGCCCAATGATAACAAACAACCATATTTGCCATAATAAAGTTACATCAAATATTACTTAGTGAATTTAACATCTTATTTTTATACAGGTACTGATTGGTGAGAAACGATACAGAGAAGATTCGATCATATCTACAAAGTAATAACTTTTCAGAAAGACGATCAATATTGAACGTAATAAAAATCACAAGAGGACGGAAACGGGTTAGTCGGTATTAGATTACTTCTTCATTCATAGTTAATTACATTATATAAATGTTAATGTTATGCCAGGTTATCAATTTCGCTCTTTATGTATAAAATGTAGTATTATACTATATAGTGGTTTATACTTTGAAATCTTATATTCTTTGCAAAGTCTGTCTGTAGGCATTCGCTAGAATTGACCTAGGATACTCAATTGGGACATAGTATACGAAAATAACAGCAAAAAAGTACCTGAATCGAATAATTAAAGCGTAATAATATAAAAAATATGAAAATATGATCTGAAGTAATCGTACTACGATATAAGCAGCTGTGTTTTCATTATATGTACATTATTTGAACTTGCTCTTGCGATGGTCATATTACAGACAGACCTCCTTCTTTGGTTCAGTCAGAAGTAAATCCAATTCAGATTAACCCTAAAATGTTTATGATGACAACTTAACGCAATCCGTATACAAAGTGACCTGTAGTAATGTTTATTTAGAGGCATGATCATTTGAAAGCTAATATTAGCACTATGTACCTAATTAAAACAACAGGTGATGTTAAGATTAAATTTTGCTTTCGCGAGGATAGTTTGCGAGTAGCGCTAATAGCGGGCTCTCTATACACACTTTTAGACCTCTAAGTCATACAGAAAAAGTATAAAGCAAGGCAAAATCAAAGTAAAAGCGCGACCGCACCTTATCCTTACCACGGCTGTTCTATGCTCATACGTCGCCTTGTGCCTTTTCTGTGTGATACAAGTCTTAGATACGTATATCGGCAAGAAAAACGTAAGCTGAATAACTCTGAATAAGAAACAATTCTCGTGTAACAAAAGCATAGACTAAATTGGTATGGGTTTTCTAGAATTTATAATTATTGTTTCTTGTTCTTTTTAGTATATTTATAGTTGTAGGTAAAATATTAAAATTATAAAAAAAATATATCACTCTATCTGTGTATTGTTTGACAATCAGTGGAAAATCTCATTTAATCTCAATTTTTAGGCCTAAACGACTTAAATATATCTTGTTTATTGTTTAGACATATATTTACAAATGATGATCGCCTATTTATAATCTGTTACCAAAATACAAGCGATCCACGTCGAAATCGTATTCAGTTCTTTACTACGATTAAGAAAGACCAATCCATAGGCAGCATCTACGCAAATGGCCAACAACCGCCAACAGTTTTATATGCTATCGTCCATTAAAATCGTTATTTATGTTTTTTTAATAAATATTGTTTTTCCACATTACTGCCCAATAGATCCATCATAACCTAATTAAATAGTTTTGTATTTATTATATCAAGTTTGGTCCTGATAACTGTTTTATAGAATTAATCAATCTAAACTATTCATTAAAGTAGTGAAGCATAAAGTGTTATTATCGAGGGATGTCGAATGTGGACGGGGCCCCGCGAAGAGACCCCTATTTTAGTGTAATAACGCAACATTCACAAGTGACCTATATCTATTCGAGTCGGGGCGCGCTCTTTTATAATCAGCGGACGATAATCGAATATTTGGTAACAGACTACACAATCTACATGTTGAATAGGAATCTAATTGTTTATGGGATAAACCTTTTATTTTGAAAACATAATATTTATTCATGGTATAAGCCACGATTTAATCTAGTAAATTAAATTTAATTTATAGACAATTTTATTTATCTGGGAGTGAAAATATTTTCTGGAGAAGGATCTATTAATTAGATATTACAAGTTGATGACAAATATATGTTTTCTGACAAAACTATATTTCCTTTTCTATTCACCTCGTGATTTCTATTCACCCCGGTTTATCTAGTACTTAACCTACAAATGGGACGACGCGCACACTGTGATATGATGGTTGGTTGGATTGCTTGGTTTCGAATAGGATGCAACTGAATCAAGCTGTTGTTTACTGCTTGAAACCAAGAATGTACTTAATAGTGAAAATATTAATGTTTTTACCCTGTTTTTTGGGAAATAGTAAATGCTAATGATGTTTACTATATACGTAGTAAAGTTCTGAATACGGTTACGATGTCTTTTCTTCCGTAAAAATAATAATGTTCCTGTATCAAATAAACATTACAACGTATTAAAACTAATGAAACGTTTCATGTTTATTCACGATCACAGAATATTTTTAGATGTGTAATAGTTATTAACAAAAATCATGAACTCACGTGAAAAAGTTCGCGCATGCACTAACTGGTCAACCAAAAAACTAAGGAAGGAATGAGCAACCAATGATGCGACGATACGGTGACGCGAATTTGATATAATTTATGATTGGTTGATTGGCGCGCCTCAGCAGTAGCGCCCCGCGCATACAACAAGAAGACCGAGAGACGCGTCTGCGCTGGGTTCATCATTTTTGCCGATCACTATACATCTTCACAGGCATGTATATAGCCCTAAATGTAGATTTGTTTTAATAAGTATTAAAGATCGATTTTCTGTGCAACAAATAAGATCTTATGTAAGAGTAAATCATAAACAATCAAAGTTTATACCAAAATTCTAATCAAAAACATTGTAATCATATTTGTAAGATATCTACTTAAAATGATTATGGTAAGTTTACACTAGTCGTTGTATATGTAGGAAAATTAACATAATATATAGCTACCTACGGCTAGGATTGTTGGCATGGTTGAAGTTTATATAAAATACTACTGCTCAATATAAATATTTTATGTCATGATTTCGGCGGTCTACGTAGGTCTTGATCTGTCTAACACAATGACCTCGACATTTTGAAAATTATTGCAAGGGATAGCTTTTGTACACTAAGTAAGTTATAATCTCGACTGGTGTAAACCGACCATAATACTTCCCCACCTTGCCCAAAATGAACATTGTATAATTGTTTCTTTTTAAATATAAATTTGCTTTAATTTGTTTCCTCTAGTAATAGTACTGTAAAGAAGTATAGATAACATAGAGAAGGGCCGAATGATATGTTTACAGGCAACATCTCTGAATATCGCGAATTTATCATGTAGTTGTAATAATTGCAATGTGAGACAAAATATTTTATATCCAAATCATATCAAAAGTGTAGTGAAATCTTTCAAATTATGTAGTATTATTTGGAATGTCGATAGTTTTGTAATTTTTGTACATTATCGATATTCGATAAACATTCCTGATTAAATCGAATATTGTACGCTTGCTCACAGTTTTTATTTGTGAAAAAAGACAATACATGATTTAGTAAATCTTAAAAAGATTTGAGCAGGTTTGACTACAGTTTTGATAAAACTTTACACGCCAAAAGTTGATGATAGTCTTTTATCTACTTATCGCACAAAAACTGACAGGTTTGCGACAATCATTACATCAATAATGCTAAGTCTGGCACTTTTGGTGTGAGGTGCAAAAAATAACAATAATCCAAATGGAATATGAACATCTTTCTAGTCAAGAGACCCGTGTAAAATTGTAAATATAGAAAAGAAAAGCCAAAACGATAACGGGTGCGAAAAACCATTGCACAAAAAAAATAACAAAGTATTACAAATACATAATTTATATCAAGGTAGAGCTTTAAGCGATCGATCGCGATACTGTATAAAATACAGTTTTAATATACAAAGTGCCACACTGCTATTGTAAACAATCGAAAACGATAGACAAAACGAATAAATGAATATTTTAATAGAAAATATAAGCAGACGTGAACAATGCAGCTAGAGTATAGTTTAAAAAAACGCGTTTAAATTGAAATTCGGATCAAAATTACAGTTATATCTGATAATGACGTGTTGTGTTTTACAATTAAGAAAGACGAAACGTTAGACGAACGATTAAAAATCGATATATCGATACGGTGATGCGAATAGACACGTTCGATACCTACTCGTGATACAAAACTACAAATTCGAAAAGTGAAAATGGTCCGTCCCCAAACATATTCAATGCATTTGAAAGAATAGACTGAGATGGTTGGTTTAGCGTATGAGTCGAACGGGATAGCGACTGAAGGAACGTGATCTACTTTAAACCATAATACAGTTTATTACCATTTAAATTAACCCCATTTCTGACAGCCTGATTTATTTTTTAAATATTCATGTTTGCATAGTTGATTTCATATTGTTTAGGTATTAACTAGTGTAATATTGTGTACTTTTTAATAAATGCATGTTCTAAAATCAGGCTTCCATTGCTTCCAATAACGAAACGTAATACTATTCCCGGTAAAGAACTATAATATCGTGTAATCAGTGTAAGTGAACATTAATCCGGAAATATAGTCACGCACAATAAATGTGATCTAATGAAAAGACAACACTTAGCCTTTTATAGTTATAACATTCAATTTTCAAAAGTAATTTGGATTTTAGAGTATATAATTAGTTATAGTGATATCTTGTTTGATTGAGACATAATAGCTTTACAAATATAAACATATTGTTTTATTTTCTGAATTATGTTTCAAAATATAAACTGAATATGCAAGGTGAAAATATTTGCTTGTATGTATTAAATTTAATAGTATTTATAATCTGGTAAGATGTATTCATCATATCACATCTTCTATGCCCTTTATTTCTATTGAGTCATAGTATATTTCTGACTAAATAGTGGCTGGAAAATAGTCATTCTGTGCTTCTATTTATTCTATGCTACAAATTCTATTCTCTCTACAGTTCATACTCACCATACAAGCTACACTTTCTATTCACCCTGCTGTTTGAATTCACCTTGCAATTTTTATTCACCCTGTAGTATTTTTGTACCTGACAGTTTCTATTCACTTTACAATTTGTTTTCTTTGTACTTTACTTGGTATTTATATTCTTCATAGTATATCAATTGTCTGGGTGGTAATGGATCAATTTGCCGATGCATTTTGTCTCAATGAAACAAGAAAAGGCCAGTATAACGGAGGCCAATAAATTTATTGCTTCAAATAGTATTTAGTACTAAGTACTCTCTATCTTAGAGCACGATAAAACTATATCGAAAAATGTTTAAATCATTTCCTTCAAATATTTTTTATGACATTTTATAAACGTTCAATCAAATGCGAATGAACATAATATATTTTGTAAGGCAACGAAGAGACTTACCAACTTACATTCCCTGAGACTGAGAAATGAATAGAAGAGGCTAAGATCATAATAACAACGTTATAAATATTAAAACAAAATAATATTAAGAGCTATGTAACAACCAGGTATAAAGACTATAATTATTTTTTATTGTGATATAATCGTGTCTCGCATTTGGTGTTGGAAATATCTGAACACCATCATTTTTGTTATCATTTTTAAACTCTGTCCTACTATGTTCTTATATTGTGTACCATGTAAATGACGTCATAAGGTAGCCAAAGGAACTACTAGTATTGCACGCTAATTAATAAATATAAATTATTCTTCTTACGGTCTGCTTGATATAATCATGACAATTACTTTAAATTATTCATCTTACGTTATGACGTCATAAATACCGAATATCTATCCACATAATATATCTTTACCTATTATGTTACATAATCGTCCCGAAGTCGCCTATCAACATTTACTTGTGTGCGTTCAATCCTTTCAATAGTTGTCTTAGTGTGCATGTAAACTCTAAGGCCCGTATTCTAGAATGACAATCAGTCTGAATCGCGATTTATCTGAGGACAGATTGTATAGACAGTTTGATAGTTTGACATATTGTCTATACAATCTTTCCTCAGATAAATCGAGATTCAGGCTAAGTGTCATTCTAGAATACGGGCCTAAGGAGTGTGGCAGACTACACCGCGTATGAAAATATTAGTTACAAGAAGTTACCAATAGGGTAAAGAGTTGAAACATTTTTGACCCTTCAATACATACTTTCTAACTGTCTCGAGGCCACATTTTATTGAACGGCATCTAGCACTATCAAGCGGAACTTCAACGGAAGTATCGATCCTGCATCGCACAATGAAAGTTCTCATTTGATATCTACAATAGGGCCGCAGCTCGCCAGATCCATGTCTACCTAGTGATCGTTTGTAAAATCCCTCATACATTTTGTTGACAATACCCATCCCATCTGGTACGTTCACCTTTTTGCCTACCCTCCTTAGTAAGAACCCAGATACCTTGTTCGGATACATAAATGCAGCGACTTCGTGACTTTAAGTCTATAAAAGGTAATCATATTCACAAACTTAATATCACAGTTATATATATATAGGACAGAGTTCAAATAGCAATTTATATAAAATCACCAAGACTCATAAGGCTGTGAAAACAACTGAATTCGGTTTGGCATTGTATAATAAGCAAATATCAATTCAAATAATAGAAAATAATCATGGTGATATACATAATATTAACATTGGCAATACTTCCCTAGTATGGACGTAGACAGCTCTAGAGCAGCATTTTTTTATTAGCAACACATCCTGTCATGTCTCGTTCGATTTTCAAATACCGAAAAAATAGAGAAAATATTTTTAACGAACAAAAGAACTGACATACAAAACGAATAATTATTTTATTTCAATACCCATACTAGGGTTGTGCTATTTAATTGACTTTTTATTAAAATTATGATGCATACAGCTCGTGTTGATATTTTTGTGTTAGAACAAAAGTCAATTCATACCAGCGCGAAGTCGAAGCGCATCGAAGCAAAATATAGAAATTAAAATAGTAAGATATATTCTCCCATTCACCCTTATCTTAACAACCTATTTCTCAATATCTCTCCAGAGATAAATACACACACGAATTCGCCCGACTAAGAGCGACTGCTGGACGGAACGCTGTGTTGACTTTTCATTGTCAAAAATTACGTTTGGATACGCTACGCTAGTATGAATTGACTTCAGTAGATCGCCAGTTTGTCACAAATTTTATAACTAGATATTTAAAACACATCCGTTGCGATTTCTGACGTCACTACTTCGTAGTAGTGTTTTAAAATGTTGCCATAGCACGTGACGTTTTAACTCGTATGGGCGTAATCTCTTGCTGAACCGAATTGCCTAGAATTAGACCAAATTGTTGTACTTATCCATCTTATAGTGATAATTAAAGGGAATGTGGAAGACAGGGAGAAAGAAGTGATAATGTATTAACAACTGTTGTGTGAACGGTCCACTAAATTATGCTAATTGTGTGTTTTTTTAATAAAAAATATTGCTTGTGGACCATTGATTTTTAATATTTTAAGAGTTTATTTCTGTTTAAAAATTGACATCTGATAATTTGGAATGTTGTGACGAAAAGTATTTTTAATTGAAGTAATAATGAACTTTGATATTTTAGTCAATCAATATATGAAAGTGTAAATGCATAGTAGCTTTTGCATGAAATAATATGCGACAGGTATGAATATTGTACAACCCTCGCCTTTTACTGCTTTTATTATTAAATGTAGACAATCTTCTATGTTACTAGTACTCATAGTTATTCCAAAAACTATTTTGACATGTTTTATCGACGCATACGCATACATTGGTACAATCTTGAAAAAAAACAGTATTATTTATATACTATATTAAAGATACAAATTAATAGCTAAATATTTAAATAAATAAATTTACATCGACCTGTTGGTATATTCGTGTGTTTGTCAAACATGTCAATGACAATATATTTGCACCTTTAATGAGGTTTGTACTTATAATGTTAACCATAGTCTGTATTCGATGTCTGGATCTGTTCTACTTTATATGATGTATGTATTTCACGATTAAAATATATTCATATGTGTAGTAGTCACTTATGTTTTTTATTCACATCCTAATACCATTATCATTCATCCAATTGTGAGTTTGAGCGTAATCACAAATCAGTTGGGACTCTACGAGATGAACGAACTTCGATAAAATTCAGTAAGCCGTCTGCCACGCCACTGACTTCTACAAGCCACATGACATTGAAGTTCTGTCCTTAGATCAGTGTTTCGACATTCACTGACTATAGACAAGCGTCGTTGGTAGAGGAGGCGGCCTTACGATCGAGAGGTCCCGGGTTCGAATCCTGGCCATTACACTACCGTCGTGAACCCACTCCTAGCACAAGCATTTTAGCTTAGTTAGAGAGGTTAGAGCGAATATTAGTAATTTCGATTCTAATATTCATTAAAATAGCCTGTAGCAATACTACATGCCAACTCGAAGCGACAACGGCATAAAGTGCTCTCCGAGGTATGGTAGATCAGATCACGCTTAAAAAGTTTCATAATATAAAAAAAACATTACTCTCCTTCCTTCGGCAGTCAGGTAAATAGGTACTCATCTAGGTACACTACGGTAGGATACGTGCGAGGGATATGTCGATGACAACCTTACCTCCGGCCTAGCACCAAGACCCACAGTCGGCGTGCGGTTTTAGTCGGTTCGAGTCCGACATAACCTCCCCTTCCGGCTCCGGCAGGTGAGGTATCCGAAGGGATTTCCGCACGAAAAAAAAATAGTACGGTAAGATACAGGTACACAACTATACGGTTAGGTAAGCACCTTGTGTGAATAGCATGTCGTGCAAACATTTTTTGCACGTAACCGTTATATGGAAGGGAGAAGTTTCATGCAATAATACCTTTCCGTAGCGCACAATCTTAAATTGGAAATGACGGGAATCCTACTACAATCACGATCTAACGACTGAACGGATCAGATAAAGTAAGCGGGTGAAGCCGCGGGCATCGCTAGTATGATTATAAAGTTGGCGTTGGAATAAACTGTGTCGTGATGAGTCACATACTTTGAGAATATAGCGTGGTTACGTGAGTCTATGCACCCACCTGTACTTTATACTTACGCTTACGATTAGGTTAAGGTTATGTGTGCATTGTTAAAGGATGTCAGGTAGGTACAGTTAACGACAAAAGTAGGTTACTGAAGAGATATGACATATCGCATACTTAGTTGAGACACTTGATTTCTTATCAGTTTTTTATACGACTCACGACAAAGAGACATCAGGATCTCATAGAATCTTAGCTTATGACTTGGTAACGCTATGAACATTATTCCATTTGGAAACTTGTTTTAATAACTCTCATATTATAAGTAGTCGGTGGATTTCCATTGGTTAACATAGAATTCATCAGCAAGTGTACCAACTTATATTTAGGCCGGGCCACATATAGGCTATTACGTGTAGGTATTACGTGTAGATAAGTACTTTAACTCATATGTAGGTAACAACTAGTTTGTACTAAGTTGTATCTGGTCACAGGCAGGATATCAGGACTTCCTTTTCTGTAGGTATACGCGAGGGCCATATTGATAGACTAAGATTTTAATATAATTAAGGCCAATGAAATGGATCCTGTCTGCATTTTACTCAATGAAATTCATCACATTAGCACAGTTTAGTTGAGTAGAAACATTCAAATGCGCTGCCCTGGCTGTATTTTTTGTGATGAGCTAATTGGAAATATCTTAAACGTTTTTCTTAGAACAGCTAACAGACTATAATTATTAAGTAGGTTTCTATGATCTTTTTAACATAATTGCGTTGTTTCTGTTTTTTCATAGTAGGTAGGTGTACAAATTCATCCAAACCACTTTTGTTCATGACTGTACGTGAGTTGATTATAGTAGGTGGTGTTACCTACAAGACAAATTAATTTTTAATTTTTGTTTTATCCTCTGACAAGGACATTTTGGTTATTCTTGAAGATAAATCGATTGGAAACTTCTTCATAAAATAATTTATTAGTTGGGTAGGCATTCGTATATTCGATATTCTCCATCACTTGCGTAGGTACAGGGAGGTTCTTGAGTCTCGAATTAGTTAAGGTTAAAAGTATTTAACTGCTAGCTGTGTGATACATAATAATAGATGTTTTAACGATGCTTTACAAACCAATCCTTAATAGGTCCAATGTCTATTCATCTAAGTTATAGAACACAATAGGTAGGTAGGTAGGTAAGTACCAAGTCAAAGTCAAAGTGGTTTTCAATACCACTTCTGAGTTCAGTTTAAGGTCGTCGACTGTCCTCTTGGCTCGCCACCGACCCCAAACTGCGTCTCTTTGTTGTAACTTAAATATTGTCATAGAATAGACAATAATAGTAGGTATGCCTTGTGACATATATCTTGGACCTAAGTCGCGAGAAAAACGAGGACCTGGCGCGCGAGGATGGTTTCAATAATAATCTTGGTTGGTTAATTATTCGTCCACTACCGTAGCATCTCGTGCGATAGTACCTAGATAGTTTGAGGATACTCAAAAGACACCCCAGAAACGTGCATACGCCTATAATATAGCACATTTTAGATTTAAGATAAGTATTATGGCCCGAGGGGATTTTGTCCGTGGTACGGTTAAGTTGTCCGGCAAACCGGACCATGGGGAATTCTATTTTTCATGGTACGCTACTTATTGACTGATAGATAGATAGATAGATAGATAGATAGATAGATAATTCTTTATTGTACACCAACAGATTTACAGTAGGTCATATAAATAATACGCATCTATACAGTATAATGTACAATGGGCGGCCTTATCGCTGGAAGCGATTTCTTCCAGGCAACCTTGGGATGGACAGTAACGAGATAACAATAGAAGTTATGGTGTAGTTATGGGATAGACTAGAATATACAAGGTGTATTAACAACAAAAGAAAGAGAGAAGTACAAAAAGAATAAATATACGGTTGTAAGTACAGTATTATAAATATATACATACAACTATATCAACTATAACACATAAATAGATAAGTAAATAGTATATAAGTACTTACCATTATGAAGAGAGAACAGTAAATGAGCATATAATAATGGTGAGTTCTCATAGTGCACAAGACGATAGGTAATAGTCCTTAATCATCAAACGTCTAAGGATTTTGCCCGTCTTATGTTCAATGGCAATGCGTTCCATAAGCGCACGGCCTTGACAGTGAATGATTTGTCAACAAAATCCGTCGAATGCATTGGCATTCTCAGCTTCAAATTTCCGGACGACCTCAGGCATCTTGTATGTGTGTCATGGAGGAACTGGAAACGTTCTTTGAGATAAGAGGGACTGGTGGGATTAAATAATACATTGTATAACAATGTTAGAATATGGGCATTCCTGCGAAACAGAATTGGGAGCCACTTGAGTTGTTTACGGAAATCTGAAACGTGATCATACTTGCGTAGACCAAATATGATAGGATAGGATAGGATAGGATAGGGGACTCTTTTGTCCGCACTTAGCCTCTCTTTTGGGCCATTGTGCGTAGAGAGTGCTGGCTAGAGCAGCCAGCCTAGCTCCGCCCAGAAACGCAGAAGCTTACTGGGGGCTTCACAGGCTTCGCGGAGCGACCTCACTGTGCCGAGGATTTGGGATCGTTGGGCGGCCACTGCCTCGCATTCCAGTATTACGTGGGCGGCCGTTTCCTCGGCGCTGAAGCACCCCCTGCAGAGGGGACTATCCGTGACGCCGATGGTATGTAGGTGCTTGTTGAGGGGGCAGTGGCCCGTTATTGTCCCCATAATTGTCCTTAGACTTGTTCTGTCTAGTCTTAGGAGACGTTTCGTTAGCCGTTTATTTATCGACGGCACAGCCTGTTTTGATTGCCTGCAGTCGATGGTTTGTACCCATCTTTGGTTATGTAGTTCCACAGATCTCTGGCGTATCCAGGTACGGATCTGTGAAAAAGGGATCGGCAGTAGTGGTAGTGGGCCAGCAGTGGTCATATCGGAGCCCCTCCTCGCGAGTTCGTCCGCAGCATCGTTTCCGTAGGACCCACTGTGCCCTTTTATCCACTGTAGCTTTACTACATTATGGGTGGATAGCTGGTTCAAAGCAGTTTGGCATTCTGCCACTAGTGTGCTGTTGGTTGTTTGGTGGTTTAGCGCTTTTAGGACGGCTGTGCTGTCGGTTAGGAGCTTTATGTTAAAGCCCCTAACCTGCTTTTCGCTTATTGCCGTCGCTGCTGTTGTTATGGCGACACACTCGCATTGGAAGATTGAGCTGTGTTCGCCTAGTGGAAGGTGGATATTCAAGCCAAGGTCCAAGGAGTGCACGCCGGCTCCTGAACCATTCTTTGTTTTGGAGCCGTCAGTGTAGACGCGCATCTCCTTAATACCAGAGTAGTCCTTTTCCTCGGCTTGCGTTGTTATCTGGTATTTTTTGTTGAAGAAGTGTTTTTTGAAGGTTTTATCACAGGGAGCAGCTATTAGTGTTTTGTATTCCATCGCCCGCCCAAGAATTGTGGTGTGGGGACTATTGTGGTTGTTTCCCCAGAGTCCCAGGTGCCACATTCTAATGGCGGTGATGGTGGCTTCCTGTTGGATGTATAGGTCAAGCGGCGTTAGGTTCAGAGTTACCTCCATAGCTGCAGTTGGAGTGGTTTTCATGCATCCGCAGATTGATGAGCAGGCCAGCCTTTGGAAGGACTTTAATTTGGTAATCACGGTAGACAGTTCCGTGCGGGTCCACCATACCAAAGCCCCGTAGGCTAGCATGGGCCTTATCACCGCTGTGTATAGCCACAGTGCTATTTTTGGCGATAGTCCCCATTTGCTTCCCATCATTCTTTTGCATTGGTAGAAAGCGATTGTGCACTTGTTCAGTTTGTAGTCAAGGTGCCTGTTCCAAAGCAGCTTGCTGTCGAGAATTACACCTAGGTATTTTACTTCTTCCTTAAGTGTTAATTCGGTTGCGAAGAGTTTCGGGAGCTTGTATGGGCCCGGTGCTCTTCGGTTTGTGAACATTACTAGTTCGGTTTTCTGGGGGTTGACCGAAAGTTCGTGCTTTGTGCACCAGGTTTCTATTATTTTGAAGGCCTGTCTCATTCGGTCGCAAATGGCACTTTCGAATAGTCCCGTTATTAAGATCGTGATGTCGTCCGCATAACCTATAGTAAAAAGGCTGTTTGCGTTCAGATCTGTTATAAGCTCATTTACCACCAGGTTCCATAGTAGGGGAGAGAGTACCCCACCTTGTGGGCATCCTCTGCCCACAATGCCCCGAGTTGTGGTGTTGACTGTGAGCTGCACGGCCCTCTGTCTGAGCATGTTATCTATCCATTCGATAAGTGTTGAGGGCACGTCGTGTTTGAGCAGTGCTTTGTTGATGCTGTCAAAGTTGGTTTTGTCAAAGGCACCCTCTATGTCAATGAAGGCACCAAGGGTTGTTTGCTTTGACTTCAGGGCTCCACCGATGCGGGACACCACGTGGTGGAGTGCCGATTCTGTTGATTTGCCCTCACTGTAAGCGTGTTGATGGGGGTGTAGAGGTTTCAGTGCTAGTACTTGGGTTCTAATTACCCTATCGCCTAGCCGTTCAAGTGTTTTTAGCAGGAACGAGGTGAGGCTGATAGGCCTAAAAGATTTGGCCTGAGTGTAGTCACTTTTACCTGGTTTGGGGATGAATATTATTTTGACTTCCCTCCATTTCAAGGGTATGTAGCGGTTTGCGAGACAGCCTTGTAGCAACTTGGCTAGGTGGTCCGCTATGATTGGTCCGCTCCATTTCAGGAGTCCTGGGAAAATACCATCCAGGCCTGCTGCCTTGAAAGGTAGGAAAGTGTTAATTGCCCATAGCAGTTTTTCTCTGTCTATGGTTTCCCGAGCAACCTCCCAGTCTTGGATGCTGGTTGGACGGTGGTTAGTGTCTACCCATGTTTGTTCATTTGCTATTTTGCAGCCCGGAAAATGGGTAGTTAGTAAAATTTCGCATGTTTCAGCGTCATTTGTTGTGAAAGTGTTGTTTGCTTTTTTGAGGCAGCCAATGGAGTTTCCCTGCTCTTTGGAGAGGCAGGTTTTAACCTTGGAGGCCTGGTTACTATTTTCGATGCTTGTACAGAAGCGTCTCCAGCTTTCTGCGCGTCTCTGTCGTATTTCGGTTTTATATTGTTTTTTTGTGTTTTGATACTTATCCCAGTCAGTCGGTTCCCTAGTGTTGATAGCCCTGTTGAAGAGTTTTCTCAACTTTCGTCGCAGCCTCTCAAGGGACGAACACCACCAGTGTCGCCCCTCCCCAGACTTAGGTGTGGTGAGGGGGCAAGACTGCTCGTAGCTTGAGATAAGTATGGATGTGATTTGGTCTGTGTATAGGTCTAAGTCCGAGACTTTGAGGTCTTCTGATGGTAAGTGTAGGTTGTTTATACTGGCTTTGACTAGGCCTACAAATTTTGGTATGTCTGTCTTGCGCGGTAACCTACGTGGTTTGGGTTTCGGTAATGCTATGCTTAGATGGTAACGGATCCATCTGTGGTCAGAGCATGAGGCCTCGTTGGACACGTGCCATCCGGTGATGGACCCCGCTATTCTGGTCGATGCCAGAGTGAGGTCAATCACCGTTGCGTGCCGTTTTGTAACGAAAGTAGGTTCTGAGCCTCGGTTTAAAATGTTGAAATTATGCGTAAAAATAAAGTTGAGCATGTCCTCACCTCTGGTGTTGCTGTTTTTGTTACCCCACAGAGTGTGATGTGCGTTCGTGTCGGCTGCGACGATGATGTCCAGACTCTCCCTCTCGCAGTACTCAGCCAGTGCGCTGAGCTCCGGTAGGGGTAGGTCCTCGTTGCCAGGCAGGTAGGCGGAAGCGAGGACGATGTCTGGCTGGTGCTGGTCACTTCTGCTCAACTTGACGGCTGTCAGATCCCTTGAGCAGAATTGGTTAATTAACAGTGTTGGTGAGTGTTTTGGGAGGTAAATGCATGTCCTTGGTTTACTTACGGAAGTATCCAGCAGCAGTTTGCCTCCGGCGTTGTTTAGACCACAGACTTTGTTGCCGTTGATCCACGGCTCCTGGATCAAGGCTATGGTCTGTGGGTTTTTCTCCAGCACTCTGCGCAGGGAAGCCGTCGCAGCCAGGCTGTGCTGGAGGTTGATCTGGACGATGTCAATCCCGCAAAGGGGAGGAAGGGAGGTCACCAAGTTCACTCCCTCCTCCCCCTCCCGGAAAGCACTCCTCCTCCGACTCGTGGAGTGGCGACAGAGGGACATCCTGCTCCATGGCCGCTGGTTGAGGTTGTTGCACCGCTGATAGCGGCGGCGCTCTGGATGTCGACGCTACCGGTTCAGGTGGGACTGCGTCCGGTTTGGCCGGTGTCGAGGTGGTTTCCCCTTTTGGCACGGTTGGCGGCTTTTCGAGGAATATCACATAGATATTCCCCATCAGGTAGTATAACCTGCGATCATTCGCCCTCACCAGTTCTGCCTCTGCCTCCGTGATGCGGAAGTGCAGACTGGTCTTCGTGCCGTCGGGGTGTACTTTGGTCGCGGTGCGGTCCCAGGTATTTATGTTGAGGTGCCGGTTCTGTCGCGCCAGAAGCCTCTGCATATTTTCAGGGCTTTCTACGCGGCCCGGCACGCTGACCACACAAGGGATTTTCCTGGGTATGGCCGATTGGGGCCGGACCACAAGACCGGTGTTGGGTAGTGGTGACGCTAGGGTGCTGACGGTCTTGACTAGCCACGCCATCGTAAACTCGTCCTCGCACCATGTCTTGAGGACGCCGTCCGAGTGGTGGGGCCGACCGCGGAATCTCAGGTCGTTCGGTGTGGTGGTGAGAGGGGCTTCCAGGTCCGCTAAGAGCTCGTCCCTTAGCTTGCCCTCGATCTCGTCCCGGATAGCCTCTGCTTGTGTCTGTGACAGGTCCTGAAAGGGCTCTGTCATGACAGCTACGCAGAGGCTGTTGGCTAGGAAGGTGGCGGCCGCCTCAGCGTACGACCCAGAGGTCCTGCCGGAGTTCCTGGCCTTTTTGCCTTCTCCGGTCGGGGTTACGGTATCCTCTGGCCGTGAGCGCTTCGCCGGTCTCGCGTTAGTTTGTTGGCGTTGGCGTGGAGGCTTTGGAGCAGCTGAAGGGCCTCCTACGGGTTTCCCGGGGTTGGCGGGATGCCTTGCGGCATCTGCTGCATCCACACGCGCCGCTGTTCGAGCCTTGAGTCGGCGTCTTTTGGCCGCGGTCATCTTTTTCTGCGCCGTCGACCAGGTGGTGTTGGTTGCAGTAGGCGATTGTATGGCCTCTCTGAGAGAGGTCATGTCCATCGCCTCGGTTGTTGCTGGTGGTTGGCCAGAGGTCACAGTCACCTGAGTACGCGAGTCCTGGTTGGCCGGTTTACCCCTGGTTGTCGGGGTCACGCCCTTCGACTCAGCCTGTTCGGCTGGGTTTGGGGGTGTGGCGCCTTGCGGCGCAGTTTGTCCAGATCCAGGTCTCGACGTATTTGGTGGGACTCTGCTGGGCCCAGCTTCGGGTACAGGACGTAAAGCTGCTCCTGGTAGTTTGCCAGAAGGCTTGTCCTTTGTACCCTTGGCTGTTAGGGTGTGGGAAAGGGATGCTTGTGCAGCTGCTTTCCTGGTGTTTTTAGGTAGGGGGTTTGGACAGGATACTGCTTCTGCAGCAGCGATCTTGCCCGATGGTGGTCGAGTTGGGGCCGATTCTGCTAGTGCAGCAGCAACCGTGCCCGTTGTGGGTTTTGAAAGTACTGCCTCTTCGGCAGCGATCTTTCTGGTGGTGTTGTTAACTATGGCCTCGGAATCCATGTGTTTTATCGAGAGAAGTTTCACCTCAGGAGCTCTCCACCCGCCACGGAGCCCTCACGTCGGGGACGTCGCTTGTTTAAACAAGCGATCGTCAGAGCTACTCCCTCGGTATAGGTCCCCAGAGTTGAGAAAAAGACGCGTCCGCACACAACGAGATGAGCAGGGCTTTCCACAGCATGAGACAGTGCTGCTTCCGTCCAAGCCACCGCGCCGTGCCGACTGTCCCTCCCCAAACCCAGAGACCTCGCTCGGCAGCCCGCTTATGGGATGCCACAGCCGATTGATCACAGGTAGCTACTCTGTGACCTCCCGTGTAAGAAGAAATCCAGACCAAAGCAGCGTGTTGCTTACGGTGTGCAACAACTCCGGCACACCGCTCGCTCAACTACCAGGACTCCTTCATCCCCCCGTACGGGTCCCCGCGCACGGCACAAACACGCGGGAGATCATTGCTATCCACCACCTGCTTTTGTTTGGTGATGAACACGCGAGACATGATCTCTACATCTCTGCGTTGGTTCGTCTGGAGGTTTCTGTTGCGTCTATTTCTTATGAACTAGACAAAGAACAGGACATGACAACCTCGGGAAGGATAGTCCACCAGACTTGCTTTGAGGATCTACACGACCTGCGCTCTCCCTCAAAACCACGTCACCCTACCCCTCAGAAGGAGGGGGAAGGTAGGTCCAGGCTAAGGTTTCCGGTAGTAGTACCGCTGTAGAAACGTTAGCCTGTCCCCGTCCCGACCAAATATGAATCTTATGCAAAAATTTTGAAGTCGCTCAAGTTTATTTAGTTGCTCCTCCGTGAGATCAGGATAGCTGACATCGGCGTAATCGAGAACAGGGAGAAGAAGCGATTGTACGAGCGCAGTTTTAGTGGCAATTGGAAGAAAGGTTCGGAGTCTTCGTAAGGCACCTGCTGTCGCGAAAAGTTTGCGACTGGTTTCCTGAATCTGGATATTCCAAGAAAATGATTGGCCATGTAGATGCCTAGGTTCTTGACACTGTCACTAACCGGCACGACTGCTCCACCCATAGTAATCTGAGGAAGCTGGGTCCAGTCTATTTTCGAAGTCAACCTTGGACTACCAATAACAATTATTTGTGTCTTGGATGAATTTAGGGTGAGTCCATGGTTCTTACTCCATTCGTAAATCCGATCCACGTCCTTGTTGAGTACAGTAAATGCATCTGCCAAGTTGTTTGGAGGTGCTTGGGTGTAAATTTGTAGGTCATCAGCATAAAGGTGATAGGAAGAAAGTAATTTATCGGAGATTGTATTTATAAAAATGGTGAAAAGTACCGGAGATAGAACGCCACCCTGAGGTACACCAGCAGTCGTGTTGCACCAGGAAGAACTTATTCCTTCGACGCGAACACGCTGCCGGCGACCAAACAGGTAACTACGAAACCACTCAATAGCCGTTGGAGATATGTTAATAGAGCTGAGTATACCAAGCAGGATGTCGAAATCTACAGTATTAAAAGCGTTGCTAAAATCAAGTAAGGATAGAAGCGTGAGATTTCCATTATCCATGCCCAGTCTTATGTCTTCCGTGATATTAAGCAACGCTGTCGCAGTACTATGCCCAGGTCGGAAACCAGATTGTAGCGGGTTTAGTAGCGCATTTTTATTTAGAAAGGAGCTGAGTTGCGAGTGAATGAGGCGCTCTAAAGCTTTAGAAAGAAAAGGAAGGATGGATATAGGACGATAGTCAGAGCAGGAACATGGCTTGGATTTCCTAGGTAAAGGAATAATTTGGGCATTTTTCCATAAGGATGGAAAATTAGTAGAAGAAATGGAGTAGTTAAAGATGTGACATAGGATAGGAAGAATGTCCTCCAGAATCGGTACAATCATATTTCGGCTAACGGCGTCGCTACCGACAGCATTTGATGAAATAGATAAAATGCTCTTCTTAACATCACAAGCGGTCAATTGGTTGAAGATGAAAGGTGGATGATCAGGAGTTGGAATAGATGAAACATGTTGCAGTGTATTGGTTTTAGTGGTTCCATTAAAATTGGACGAAGTAGAGAAATGTACATTAAGTGCATCTAAGTTTAGGTTTTTAGGGATTGTGTCGTGACGTGACTTTCCAACTCCCAATGTATTCAAAAATTTCCAGACTCTTGCTGGATCCCCGCTTTCTACCGAGGCGTATAGTATATTTGGAAACCTGTATGTTGGTCCGGTTATCAAATTGCGCTTAAATTTTGCTAACGTGATAAATCGATGAACGCGGGCTGCACGATAGATACTACCTACTATCTCAGAATCGTGATCTTGAGTAGTCCACTGCGCCACAAGTGGCACTTAGAAAGATTGAAACGTTGACTTATAACCTTAACCTATCTTCCGTAGTCCGGTCCACGGGACCACGGAGAATTAAATTGTCTCTATGGTCCGGCCAACCGTACCATGGAAAAATAGAACCTCCCGTGGTCCGGTTCACCGGACAAACAAACCGTACCACGGACAAATACCGGTCCCGAGGTAATACTGTATAGTGAGGGTGAGCTGATTCTGACGTAATACTGCGTAACATTGTTCACTGCGGAGTATAAACGAGCTCTCCTCAAATAGACGTCTATTAAGGTACTTGGATTAATTATTACACAAGTACACTAATTAAAATAATAACGCACATAACTTTCGTATCGCTTTCGCCAATTTGGTTTCTACTAGCTATACAATACTGTTGTAAATTAAGTATTATGTAAGGTTAACGTGCAGTGCAAAGAAAACTCTATTCAGTTTCGTATTTACCTACTCAACTAGATCTTTGAGAGATTTTATCCTCAAACAGGCCCTTGGGACTGGTAGCAAACAAACACAACATATTATCCCTTAGTAGGTTTCTCTACATTGCCGCCTGTAGATACCTACCTACAATTGGAAAAAGAAAACGAAGGAAAGTAAAGCCACCCTGGAATACAGCATACCTACATATTGCTATGGTGGAGAAACTTGATGCTACATCTTATGGTTTTACTTAGGTTGTATTCCTTCCGTCCTAGTTAGTCTAACAGTTTGGAAAAAAAATTTCTTAATAGTTCCATTATCTAACTACTGGTAGGACAGGATGGAATGAGCGAAGTCTTGGAATCTCTAGAAAAAAACTTCCCTGACGTTACACCACGTGGCTTTAGTTCATTCAATTGCAACGTAGCTACTTCATTGCGCTATGGGCGAGAAGTGCGAATGAAGTGGCTAAGTACGTTGCAACTGAAAAGGTCTAAAATAATAAAGTACTGATTTTTACTTTCGCTTTTCATTACGTTGCTCGCATCTCAGTACTTCTCTCGACAGGTTGCAGCAATGTGCGGTCCGCATTATTGTTAATCCTGAGGTCACGAACACCCTGGAGTCTTTGCAGATGCGTAGAGATGTTGCTTCCTTGGCAGTATTTCGCCGTCTCTACCATGGTGAATGTTTTGATGAGCTCTTCCAATTAGTCTCACCCTCTCCTTTCCTAAACAGGACAACGTATACCTACATGACTTAGATGTAACCCGCATACGATGCAGAATATTCCATCAAGAACCAAGCAGGTAGAACCTAGACCTCCCTACTAGCTCATGTGTTTCCTTCTTCCTACAGTCCCGGGTCCTTTAAGCGAGGCGTGAAAAGGCATCTGATGAGGCCGTCAAGTTGAGTGTCGCCATTGTTAACATGGTACATGTTCATAATTGTGAACCTCTAGGCGTAGTCAAGTCAAATTGACGTGTCTTTTTTATATAATAATATATAAAAAAAAACTTTCATTGATACGGTTAGAGCCCCATAGGGCTAGCCTATAGCATTATAAAGTAAACCTCTCATACATCACAACGGTCTCTTAACGTGGTTAGTAAATTGCCTTTGTGGTTGTCACATCGTAGGGTACAAATGGTTGTACTTTTAATGGGAAATTTCT
Source organism: Eilema sororculum (assembly GCA_914829495.1). Taxonomy (NCBI): domain Eukaryota; kingdom Metazoa; phylum Arthropoda; class Insecta; order Lepidoptera; family Erebidae; genus Eilema; species Eilema sororculum. Next base: position 10,046,274 of record OU618532.1, read on the forward strand.
AACGGTAATACAGCACTGTTATCATTGGAAATGACGCTCCATTGGTATTGTGTAGGTACTTATTTACTCATTTACTTCTTCCCAGCGTCATTTCGGCTTCTAATGAGTGTTACTATACCATAGCCGAAAAGAATATAAAAACTTAGACTTACTTATTAGAATTGCTTACTTTGTAAGGATTTTTCGACGGTAATTTTAAAGCCTTTTGACGGGTGTTAGCACGAATGGGACAACGGGAAATTTTAGAAATATCGTTTTAGCTTTCGTATTAGGTTGTCAAGTTAACCAATCTTATATTAAATTCATGATTTGGGAGGACTAACTACTAATATGTACTTACCTATAATGCCCAACGCAATCGACAGACTCCCCAAAAGGCACATAGTATTGAAAAAAAAAACAAGTTCTATTCTATATTCGATTTGGAACCTCCATGTACCAGCATGAGTCTAGATACGTGATGAATAAAAACACGGCCGAAACACACGAGAGTATATCTGTTTAGCAGTTCACACAATTTTATAGCTATTATCATAGTCACCAAGAGAAAGTATTGCAATACAAAGCGTTAATGTCATTCTTATAGTATAATGCGCGTATAATGTGCTTATTATACGGCCATTACGGGGTAGGCAGTAACATAGGACCGTTCCAACTGTTCGTTAGAATGTTGGTAGATGGCTCCACCGTCGCCCTTAAGGACGGATATAAAGAGAAGTAAAATTTGTAATGATTCGGGTGTGGCTCAATAGCTCAGTTGGAAGAGCATTCCCCCTGTAAGGTAAAGGTCGTGAGTTCGAGTCTCACTTGAGCATTTCATTTTTTCCGATGTTTTTCGAACTTTAAAAGTTAGCATAATAAATGCTATAAAAAAATTCATTCTAATAGGATCGTATGATGAAACATTGGGGTACGTAACAGGAAAATGTGCATTCAGCTATTTGCCTAGGTACCTACATGATTTCCGATTCCGATCTGCATTGAGCACTCGGTTTTAGTAATTTTATCTACATAAAATATTATGAAATCAAAGTTAGATTTGATAATATAGGTTGGGTATGTACCTACCTTTATATTATTATAGCCATGTGTGTTATACCAGAATTTTATGTAGGTATAATAAACATAGGTATAGCTCGATTCAAATACCTATGTTTATTCTGGAGATTGATGGCACTTAATGGAATCTGCTACACATACTGAATAACACACTTGTACTTTTTATTTTAATTCTAAACCTGACCGGTTTCGCCTTACGGCATTCTTACGCAAAAGCGTCGGTAGCTTAGTGGTTAAGGAGTCGGCCTTACGATCGAGAGGTCCCGGGTTCGATCCTGGCCATTACACTACCGACGTGAACCCACTCCTAGCACAAGCATTTTAGCTTAGTTGGAGGGGTTAGAGGGAATATTAGTAATTTAGGTTCAAATATTCTTTAAAAAAAAAATCTCTAAGGTTTACTTTAAACGCAGTACTTACACGTTTCTTGGGTGTACTTTGAAGATAGCACAGGGTGATACTGCGGTGGACGAGCTCAAATTCACCAAGTTAAAAAATAATCTTCACGCGTGAAGGCCATTTTATATCTCGCCATTATTTATTTATTTATAATGGTTCAGCACAAGTGAATGAACATGTACATTTCGCCAACCTCTGTATTAGGTCCCACGTACGTACCTCCTACTTACCTAATAGTAAAATTTAAATTGCAAAATATTTTGATGTTTCACGAATTTGATTATTGTTGAGTAACTAATATACCTACTTGCTTAATTGTAATAGGTACCTACCTACCTATTCGGATCCGGAATTCCCTGTGTATGTGTGTGCACATACACTTTCGCAATTAGGTATAATATTAGTAAGATATTATCTTCACATACACTTTCGCAATTAGGTATATCTAATATTAGTAAGATATTATCTTACTAATATTATACCTAATTGCGAAAGTGTATGTGCACACACATACACAGGGAATTCCGGATCCGAATAGGTAGGTACCTATTACAATTAAGCAAGTAGGTAGGTGCATTTTTGTTAAAATTAAACGTAGGCACACACCTGCACACACATCCCACATCAGCCACTACAATTTAAGAGGCTTCACACGAATTTTAGTGTACAATAAAGATGTTAGGTATGATTCCTTCTTCATTGTATAAAAAAACATTTAGTTAACTAACGAACGTCATTGTTGTAAATGTCAAGTTATGATTTAAATTTCGAATGTCATAGAATGCTGAAAATAACTTTAAAGTTGACATATTATTTAAACCCGCACACAACTAAAGTACCTAACTTCAAAAAGTTCAAGTGATTACAAAAAGGAACAGGTGTAATTGGAACACTCCCGAAGCCGGAAAGCCCTAGTAGTACTCCAGGTACATAATACATTGGTTCGGTTCGAGTCCGACATAACCTCCCCTTCCGGATCCGTGGGGATTTCCGCACGAAAAAAAAGGTACAAAAAATGGATTTGGATAAAAATAATAGTAGGTATGCCAAATTTAATGTGTTATGTACCGTGAGTACTACTAGGGGTTTTCGAATTCGGGAGCGTTCCCCTTACACCCGATATAACTGATATTTAGTAACCCCACCTGTTAGTTGATACACCTGAGGTTTTTTGATGCCAAATCGAAGAAGGTGCATCGTGGTACTATTAGAGAGACCGCGGAATTAAAATCATTATGTGCACTTTGTGCATCAACATCTTCCTGAGATGCTGACTGTACCTACCTACCTACCTTACTATTATTTTTTATAATTTATGGTAGCTGGTTTTTCTACGCTTGTAACAATTTCATAAATATCAATATACATAAATTAAAATGAGGATGAATTGTTTTACCACAAGGTCTGTATGGCGTTTGATGCAATTGTATGCTGGCTAACTTTTATCTCTTTCTACACTGTGACTTAGAGGGAGAGAGAGGGTATATTGTTCATGTTGTGAGAAAATTACTGAGTCATTGCTCTGTTTGTAAAGGAAACTGTCCCTCGGACGACACACTTTGTGTGCAGTTTTAGACATTCAAGGATTGTACTACGTATGGAAGTTGGTAAATAAGTACTTAACAAACACGTCGAAAACTAAGTATGTACTCACGCCAATATGCACGAATACCTATTGAGCACATTCTATTTAAGATCACAAGATCTCATATTTATATACTACGCATTTATATACTACAGATTTTGATGCAGTTTTTTTAATAGATAGAGTAATTCAATTAGAAGGTTTATATGTATAACTAGCTGTGCCCGCGACTTCGTCCGCGTGGAATGTACTTAATAAAAAAAATCAGTTTATTTTTTTTGTTTTTGGCTTTTTTTTTAGCCTAAGTTACTCCTTATTACATAAGCTATCTGCCAGTGAAAGTCCCGTCCAAATCGGTCCAGCTGTTCCAGAGATTAGCCAAAACAAACAGACAGACAGACAGACAGACAGACAGACAAAAAATTTAAAAATATATATTTTGGGATGTGTACCGTATATACATTCATATGCATGTAGTAGAAAGCGGTTATTTTAATATTACAAACAGACACTCCAATTTTATTTATTTGTATAGATGTATGGATACATGCTTAATATAGTAGAGGGTGTAGCGGGAACGGGATCGGACGCCACTTCATACCGCCAGTAAAATTGGCGGCACAAAGTTCGCTGGGTCAGCTAGTGAATAAAGTGTAGTGTATAAGTGTTGTAAATTGTTCGTCGAAAAGAATGTCAAAACATAATCTTATTCTTAATTAAAAATAGCTGCAAACTAACAGTGCATTATATTATACACAGGCTAGTAGCAAAAGTAGGACTCCAGGTGCGTTCAGGTCTGAGTCACCCGTCGCAGCCGAACTGAATACTGATTAACTGTGCACACAACGGTTAATTAGCAATGATTCGCATCAACAATGACAATGATTCGCATCATTGTCAGGGTCCAACCCTTCTGCTTAATAGACTGATAGGTTTTTCTCTCAGGGTTAAATGTATAGACACTGTCTCATTAACCTCAAAAGGAAAGCCTGTGCGTTTTCGTACAAGTCAAACCAAAAGAAAGAAGGTAAGGACATGGTGAATGAATACGGGCTGATTCCGTTCATCTGTACTATACCGCCTTTGAGTACCAGACAGTAGACAGTAGCACATAAATGAGTGTCGAGCGCTCGATTTCTATCATTAAGTATAGCATTACAACATTACTGAAATAATTTACGCCCCATTTATATGTAAGGAAATTCAGCTCGCATTGCAACAAACGATAAATCACAACTTTTACGATACCATTTCACGACGCGTACTATTTGTTTTTGTGATGTTATTAAACACTCATAAAATGTCGGCTCAAATTGCCAACATGTGCGATAGTTTTTTTTATTTGGTGTGTACATCATCATTTGTTACGCCTCTGGTGTTGTACCATAGGGCATGGTAACCGCTACCCATTAGGTGGGTCGTGTGTTTCTCTGCTACCTAAGTGGATTAAAACAATAGATTTCATATTGAAATCACACTTTCGGCACTAGCACCGCCATCATACTGGGGGTAACAATTTTTCCCATTTATCGCCATGGTGGTGGTAGCTGGGAACAAAAAGAGTGATCATTCGTAATTGCCACCACTGTTAACGCTACTACTGACAGTAAATTTTTGAAAAAATATATCAATTGTTACTACTCGACGCTTTGTATTTTTATATGAAAAGAAAATACAATAATGATAACGTGAATTAATGCGAATATGCTATAAGTACATTGGTACCTTTGATGTATCTGACGTTTCGACCAGGTTTCACCAGTCCTAGTCACAGGCTGACCTGACCCTAGTCAAAACCTCAGGCAAATAAAAGGTAATTCCCGTTATCATTAATGTATATCATGGAACACGAGAATTTAAAAGTTAGTTGAAAAGAAAATCTCCACTAGGTAAGTACTTTCTCACCGAAGCTAGAAAAATGATTGTTTTGGAATTGAGCGGATTATAAACACAGTGTTAGTCAAGGTGGTCCAGGGCCAAATGTTCACTGGTTTTCCTTCGTAAGAAGTCTTAGAAGTAAGGTTCACCATTGTGGTAACAGTACCTAAAGCTGTGACGTAAAGATTAGTAAGCATGAGGCTTCTTTGCGATTCAAAGGATACTGCAATAGAATAATGCCAGCATATATATCATCCTATGTCTATCCAGTAGGTACAGCTTCTCTTGATCATTCTAGGAGAGGATCCAAGACGTAGCATAAAAATGCAGTGACAGTTAGCAAGAAGCAGCAGTGAAAGTTACTCAAGAATTAATAAACAACATGGTTGTGATAAGAATGTCGAACTATCTACACATGGATGATATTTACCAAATATGCAACACCTCCCATTACAGCGCTACCATAAAGTTACGCCATTCTTGTACAAACACTAAACCTGTTCTTCAAACGTCACTTTGACATGTGCATTCCCGCGCTTTAACACCAATCACACGCCAGTACCGCGCCGAAAGCCTGCGCTGGCGCGCGCGTTGCACTTTCAAATTTGAAAAACGCGTTCTGGAACATATTTCTTTTTTTAAATAAACGACTGATATTTTATAAAAAGTGTTATTTTAGTGCTTATTAAATATTTAATTTGTGGACATTTACACTGAAACTGTTCAACGAATATAAGGTTTGTATACATTTAAGTTGTTTTACCAGTGCGGTGAGGTAATGCTGAGTAAATATTAAATTATTCCGGACTGCTTGCGAAATATTTTTGTTATGATAGCTGCCAGTGGGTCACTGTAGTAACATTGTGATAACCTGATAGTTAAGGCTGACTGTGAAATGAAAGGTCGTGGGTTCAAGTCTGATTGGCAGATATACTTAATGACTTCATTGCAAATATGCGGAAGTAGGTATATTAATGATATAAAAAAGACATTCTGGCAGTGTCATAGATTACTGAACGGCTTGCGAATTTTTCTTCAGTCTTTGAATAATACGCTGAGCGAAAACTTCGGGAAACTTTTTCCTCTGTTTGTTTACAGTTTTTTTTTCATTGTAGCAATAGACCAGATGTTTTATCGCTAAAAAAATTGAAACACTTTTCTACAAATTTTCAATAAGAATTATGTGCGAATATTAATAAATTATTCGCTCGTAATCCTTACCGAATTTTTTTTTATACCTTTTCCTACGAAGGAGACAAGCTTACCGGTTTTAACATTTAGCCCCTAATTAAGCCCATTAGGGTTAAAATGAAAAAAGAAGGCAATTAAAACTCTTCATTTTCAAGTAACTAGGACTCACGATATACATATTTATTGCTTATTGCAATGAAATACTTACATATTTATTGCTCACAATTAATTATACGAAATTCCGTACTTCTTACTTTACAAATGACGAAGTTCCATTCATCCCTTAATTTCCCCATTTAGTGACAAAACTTCCAAAAATTCTTAAATTATGGATATTAACAAAAAACTATCAACTAACTAAACGGTAGAACGTTCGACTGCTGCATCGGAGGATACGGGTTCGATTTCCATTGATCCCAAATATTTGTATGCATGAATATGGCAATAGGCTATTTGACAATTTTTTTTTACTTTTGAAAAATGACCACTTTCTTATAATAAAATGAACTGTAAAGGTAAAATTTTCGTAAAACAAATAGTTTTCAAGATATTTGATTTTGAAAAATCGTGAGTGCAAGAGAATATCGCATTTATCTCAGTCTACGTTGCGTTTACACGTATATAGTTCGTAATAAAAGTTATTTAAAATTTAATAAAGAATCTAAAAAGTTATATTTTTGAATTGAATTTGATTGTTTATATTTCGACTGTTTTTGGGAATTTCAACTTATGAAAAGTCATAGTTTCAGTTTAGATATGCAATATTTTATTTTGCAAGGCATATTTTTTCAGAACAAGCTATCATATTAAGCAGTATTGGGAAGAATCGACGACTTAGTCAAATACCCTATTTGCTTTGGTCTGAGTTTTGTTGCTACCTCACATATATCAAACGCATACTGATTTATAGCACATCAACGTCAACTTAGCACGATTTGGCGACATCGTTTAGTCCATGGAATTGTTGATTTGACTAAGCTCTGACTATACCAAGAATGTGTGACACAGTTCAATAGAAAAAAATATAATGAGAAGGGTGTTGTATTGCGTGAGGTATGTCACCTTGGTGTGTTGATGGTATCTCGATAAATACCTGCATAGTTAGTCGTAGGTGACTGGAAATATTAACTAGCTTATTCCTGCGGCTACACCCGCTTAATGACACTTGGAAAACATCTTATAGATGAGTTCGAGCATTTATATTATGCAGTATATACAAGTGTCCAATTTCCTCATCGCTATTAACAGTATCGACGCTATCACTTTCCGAACGTATTCCAAATGAAACCTCATCTCGAATTTTAGAGAATAGTACTCTAACTACTGGTATTTGCTATAATTTGTATTAAATTATCATATTTTTAGTAATGTTTTTTGTATTTAGTTTACGCAAAATCCAGCTGTCGATCCCATAGCATTGTTTCCTCAACCAATGACATTAGGACAAGGTATGGAAGGTGTCAGTTGTTAGTAGATATAATTTTCTTTGTGGCACTGTGGGACAGTGCATTCCAATAGTTCTGAAATAAAGGATGTACTTTTACAGAGTATAATTCTCCACACATAGTTGTTTTATGTCGTTCCCCGGTCATTTGCCTGAAGTGCTTCAGTGCAGGAATATTTATTGTTATATTTTCATATTCATAATAGCCGCGTTGTTCCCGGCAGAGTAGAATTTGGACCATAGCATCTCTTCCCATGCGGTGACATACAAGACGACTAAGGGATAGGGCTGTTTCATATCAGGTAGATATATGCAGCCAAGATTCAGCCTCAGATGCATGGCTCGACTAAAGAATGGTTCCCGGTATATGGCAATAGGCTCACCCCGTAATTACGTGGGACCAAAAGCAATGATTAGTGTAATGTAGGTGTCACTGTTAAGTCACCTCTGCCTAAACCTCCGGGGATAATGGCTAGATTGTATGTATGTAAATACTAGCTTTTGCCCGCGGCTCCGCCCGCGTGGATGTCGGCTATCGCGACCAAACATAGCCTATGTTCTTTCTCAAGGTCTAACCTATCCCTATACTAAATTTCATCAAAATCTGTTCAGTGGTTTAGGCGTGAAAGCGTAACATACAGACAGACAGAGTTACTTTCGCATTTAAATATTAGTATGGATGTGTGTATACAAGTAGGTAAATAAGACTTTAATTCTTTTTATTGGGGTTGGAAGGCCGTCTGATCTCCGGACTGCAAGACGAAGCCTGCGCTAGAATCACTTCCGTCAATCAGCAGGTATCCCGGCTTGCAGCTGAGGTCGGCTTTTTTTTTATCGTGCGAAAAATCCCCACGGGTACCACCCCCCGGAGCCGGTGGAGGTGGTTATGTCGGACTCGAACCGACTAAAACGCACGCCGTCTTTGGGTCTTTGGTTGCCGGAGGTGAGAATGCAGGAAACATATCTCTCGCATCCCGACAGACCCATAACCATCTTTTTCGAGACGGTCCCCTTTGGGTTGTGGGGTCGGCTTGGGCTCCGAAAAACTTGGTGAAGCCGCTGTTACCCCCAATATTAGAAGCACTAATGTGAGCCGAAAATTATACAGTGGCCGTCACGCGGCTTGAGCGCTTATGTCATAAGTATTGAACAATAGTTAAGTAATTATAACTATTGCACATGCACTGTTAAATATTTAAAAAAATATGCAAATGAAATAAATCATCATAAATAAATATTTTCAGCCATATTGCATAGCGACATCTAGACTCAAACTTAGCAAACTTTGTCATATTGGTTCCAAAATGCGGATAAACATACTTAGGAATACTCAAATATACATATTTGTACTAAATGGGACACAAATCCGCGAACTTTGACTTAGCAGTCGATGCTACCGCTAATGCACGCTACACTAAGCTATGCTAATTACGTATACAAGTACAGTCAACGACATAAGATTTAAATATTTTTGTACGTGTATCTATTGCTCAGGGGTTCATGTTTAGGCTGCAACTGGGATTCGGACTCGGGAGAGTCTATTGACTAGTCTGGGCAATACGGTACAAAAGATACAATAAAAAAATATAAAACCATAATCAACTAAATGTATGTGCAATATACCGCTACTTACTCCCACAGGCGTGAATACATAAAAAACGTTGACATCTTTTTAAGATGCACGACATATATTTGCATAGAAAAGACATCAACGCAGCCGCTTCATTGTTAGACCTGCTTCCGTTAGTCGAATACACGTAACTGCGTGGTTATGAATAGTTAATTTACACATTTAAAAGTAAAATGGCCGTTTATTAAGTGAACTAATATGTTTATGAATAGTTTATGGCCATAATATTTATGTGACGTAGACACTTTTGAGGTTAATTGTACCTAGATATTATGCAAAATGTTAGTTACTAGATATGCCCGTCAGGTTTACCTGTTTAACTAGATTCTATTCTACTACGTCATACTTATTTCTTAATCATGCGGAAATAATTTCAGAGATTAGCGCATTCAAGTAAACAAATTCCGCAGTTCTATGATCAGTATAAATCCTACTACCCTACGAATACTAAAAATATAAATCTTCTTCTTCTTCATCTTAGCGTTAATCCCAGTAGCATCTGAATCTTTCAGCTTGGAGTTTAGGGACCGCTTTACCAGTCCAACTGTGGAATTCGTTCTTTTTTCTTTTTTTTTTATATAGGACACATCAAGTGATTCTGTGAAGTGACTGCCATCTGAGCTCCACAACCCAAAAGCGATATATACCACAGCGATATATAGACCAGTTAGACTTTTTTAAGTCAAAGTAGGTATATAATCAAAATACTGTAGCACTACTACAGCTTTTTGGCGTCAAATTCTGCTTAAAACTAAGTTTACCACCGCTTCCTAGGCACCAGTGGAGAAGAAACGGCGCAACAAACTCCGCTGTAGCATTTTACAGATGTCAATTTACAAAAAGTTTAACACTAAATATGGACGAACGTTTATTTCTCTCGTATCAGGATAATTAAAGAATATAAAAAAACTTATAGTAAAAAAAATTACCTAAGATAACTTAAAAATAAAGACTAAGAAGTTCGCGTTCCTATTTAAACATAATGCCGTAATTACAGCAATTTAGGAGGGGCCTGCACCATGCTCAAGACAGACATTTTTGTCTTCAAGGTATGTCAATATATATAGTATGCTTTTTTAACCCCCGACGCAAAAACGACGGGGTGTTATAAGTTTGACGTGTCTGTGTGTGTGCGTGTGTGTGTGTGTGTGTGTGTGTGTCTGTCTGTGGCATCGTAGCACCCAAACGGATGAACCGATTTGGATTTAGTTTTTTTGTTTGAAATGTATATTAGTCGGGAGTGTTCTTAGCTATGTTTGAAAAAAATCGGTCCAAGATGGCCACCGCCACAACATGTTGGAATACAAATTTCTTTATAATTCCCTCAATATGGGTATCAAATGAAAGAGCTTGACTAGTAGATCAATTTAAAAAGTATAAAATAAAAATTAAATTAAAAATTTAAAAAACCCCCGTCACAAAAAACACCAAAAAGTTGAAAATAAATGAATAAATTTTAATTCAACGGTTGCCATGTCGGGGGACCTTACGATATAAAAGAGTACTTAACCAGTTACGGTCCCCCGACATGGCAACCGTTGAATTAAAATTTATTCATTTATTTTCAACTTTTTGGTGTTTTTTGTGACGGGGGTTTTTTAAATTTTTAATTTAATTTTTACATAAGGTGGTCTTCACAAAGATGTTAAATTTATTGTCAGGCATACCAAGGACGGGTTCAGGTAATTTATATAAAAACGTATACCTTCCCCCCTAAAAGAATTACTAACTCTGCTAAGCCGATAGCATGGAAGGAGCAGTTTATTTTTATTGCGCAGATTTCTGTCTGTAATGTCACTTACTTTTGTAAAATTAGCTGCATTTTCTCAGACATACAGTATGTTTTCGAATATATATTGGGAAGCTACAGTTAAAATATTAATATCTTTAAGTCGTTCCCTAAGAGAATTTCTATTAATCTAAACAATAAATGACACGAACTGCCCTTTTTTATAATATAAAGATAGTTTCTTAATCTGCTGCATTCCCCCAATGTAATATTCCATAGGACATCAAGCTATGAAAGTAACTAAAGTACACCAGTCTAGCAGTATCTACGTCAGTCAACTGCCTGATCCGTCTGACAGCAAAAGCAGCAGAGCTAAGTTTATAATAATATATAATGCTGCGGTGGATGTGTGGATTCACGCGTAAAGATCGCGTGAGGAACTCTCGCATCCGCGGCAGCCTTCATGTTCGTGACATCGCAGATAAAATCTTGCGGAAACCGCCCGGCGGGTAACAAATGCCTGGCAATGGCACCCCCACCGGGTCCAGGTAGATGGGGTAGGCCCAAGAAGTGCTGGCTTGGCGTCGTGGAGGGTGACATGCGTGAAAACAGTCTCACTATCTTGGACGCCCAAGATCGTGCGAAGTGGTGGCGGACCCTGAGCTCCGAGGGCAGCGTGGCCTCGAATGCAATCAGGACTAACGTCTTTATGTGGATGATGATGGGATCAATATTATGTTGGAAGCTAAATTTAGAAGAACTAATATTACTCTCAAGGGCTACAGCACGGTGAGCGCTTGAATTAATAGAGGAAGTGGAATATTGGTGAAATAATCTTCAAATGCATTTACAACATCGTTTGGAGATATTAGATAGGTTACGGTGACAACCCACTAGGGGGCCCTGCAGTAAACATTACTAGTGCAAATCCATGTTGTCAGTTATGGGTTCGGGATTGATTGGTACCTGTTCTTAGATAGGTGTTAGGATGACTATTCACTAGGGAGCGATGCAACAAATCCAATCCATGTTGTAATTTTTCTCCAAAACTACTAGTTCAATTTAGATGCAGTTTTCTGTTATCGGCTCAGTTTTGATTGCAGCATGTTCTTAGGTGGGCGTTACGGTTATTGACTTTTTACCCACGACGGAACGGAGACGGTATATGCGTTTGGGGTGAGAGGATGTTTGTGTGTTTGTTTGTTTGTTTGTTTGTGCAAATCTATGTTGCCATTTTCTCCGAAACTACCTATCCAATTTTGATGCAGTTTTCAGTTATAGGTTCGACTTTAATTGGAGCATGTTCTTAGATAGGTGTTACAATGACAACTCAACAGGGGGCGCTACAGCAAGCATTTTTAATGCAAATCAATGTTGCCATTTTTTCTAAAACTACAAGTCCGATTTTGATGAAGTTAACAGTTATTGGTTTGAGTCTGATTGGTGCATGTTCTTAGATAGGTGTTACGGTGACAACCCACTAGGGGGCGCTGCAGTAAAAATTTTTTAGGGCACATTTTTCTCCAAAACTACTAGTTCAATTTTGATGCAGTTTTCTGTTATGGGCTCGGGTTTGATTGCGGTATGTTCTTAGTTGGACGTTACGGTGATAACCTATTAGGAGCCGCTGCAGTAATTTTTTTTAGGGTAAATCCATATTGTCAGTTATGGGTTCGGGTTTGATTGGTGCCTGTTCTTATATAGGTGTTACGATGACAACAGGGGGCGCTACTGCAAACATATTTAATGCAAATCAATGTTGATATTTTTCTCCAAAACTACTAGTCCGATTTTGATGCAGTTTTCAGTTATGCAAATACATATTGCCATTTTTTCCAAAAACTACGAGGCGGCATATATATTAGCTACTACATAATAAGGAAACTCGATAGGTAAGTACTTCTGTAGGAAGCAGTGATGTAGATACTTTTATTTTTGAAAAAAAATATTAATACATATATTGTACCTACACGATTTAAGCGCAAAAATGTGTGTGGTACAAAAGATGAACACAAGTTTATGGCCTGTCTTCTATTTCCTCGATTTGCAGTCGGCGTGAAGTGCTTCTCAATCGCTCTAATTCTCCCAACGCTGTGCTATTATGTGGGTTGTTGAAAACTTTCCTTTGATCTAGATCAGATATAACTGATTTGAGAAATTGAGTACTTCTCCTACAATGATCCAAGATGTTTACATTGAAGTCACCGCACACAATAAGCTATTTGACTATTTTTTTTTACATTCGAAAAATGATCACTGACTTATAATATAATGAACTGTAAAAATATAATTTTCGTATGACAAATAGTTTTCAAGATATTGGATTTTGAAAAATTAAATTTGTCGCGTCGCGTCGCTCGAAAACGCTCCATACAAAATCGTACGAAATTGTGACGTCACGCTTCGGTAGAATATCGCATTTATCGGTCTAAGTTGCGTTTACACGTATATAGTTCTAATAGAAATTATTTAAAATTCAATGAGCAATCTAAAAAGTTATATATTTGAATTGAATAAGGTTGTTTATATTTTGACTTTTTTTTGGGAATTTCAGCTAATGAAAAGTCATAGTTTCAGTTTAGATATACAATATTTTATTTTCCAAGCTCTCATAATTAGCAGTATTGGGCGGAATCGACGACTTAGTCAAATAGCCTATTAGATTCTTATTGTTACTTGACGCTATCCCTAAAACTTTGTCCATGACCCCAATAAAAGTTCCAAAGTCACTGTTAGGTGGACCGTATACGCAGACTACTACACAACTATCGAGCTCGGCACAGGCCACCTCAGCGCAGCGCTCAACAGAAAG